>OY971431.1:0-10000000 GCA_963853865.1 Helleia helle
CATGCGTGAAAGGGATTTTAAGATACAAGCAGCTAGCCAGGGCCGCGAGAGTTGGGTGGGGCCTCCACCCGGAGGTAATAGACATAATATATAAGGCAGTGGTAGAGCCCACCATCCTATATGCAGCACCAGCATGGGCACCAGCCGCCGGTAAATTAGGAATTAAAAAAAGATTAGCTACGCTGCAGAGAGGCTTCGCTTTAAAAAAGATTAAGGCATACCGAACGGTCTCCCTGACCTCAGCACTGGTGTTGGCAGGTATGCTACCTCTTGACCTCAGGGTACGCGAAGTCGCGTCCTTATATGAGGCCAGGAGGGGGTTGCCCCATCCGGTGTTGGGCGACAGGGAGATCGAGCGGATGACCTCTGTCCTGGAAGCAGACCATCCAGCTTCACAGACGGGGCTAGGGTTCGGACTGATAGATGGCGAGGAAGGTGAAGATGTTAGCACATCATACGATGTGCGCATCTTCACCGACGGGAGCAAGATTGACGGCAAAGTCGGAGCTGCGCTATCCTTCTGGAATGGCGCGGTCGAGACTAAAACCGTCAAGCTTGCTCTTTCGTCGTACTGCACCGTCTATCAGGCCGAACTACTGGCTCTGTCCAGGGCAGTAGAAGAGGCGGGGAAGATGAAGGTAGCTAGAGTGGGCGTGTTTAGCGACTCCATGTCTGCACTCCAGGCCGTAACGCTGGACTCCTTCCACCCCCTGGCCGTTAAAACAAGATGCATCTTGAGAGAATGCACCAAAACTAATAATCAAGTAAAATTATTTTGGATTAAAGCGCACAGGGGGTTGGAGGGTAACGAGAGAGCTGACCAGCTGGCGAAGGAGGCAGCTTTGGGGTCGCGGGTACGTCCGCACTATGACCTGTGCCCAGTCTCATACGTCAAGCGCTGCATAAGAGAAACAACGATTGACGTGTGGGACGAGGAATACAGGAAGAGCGAGACCGGCGGCGTTACTAAGATGTTTTTCCCCAATGCCAAAATGGCGTATAAAATTATAAAGAAAATTGAAATAGACAGGTTTATCACACAGCTGCTGACAGGCCATGGAGGGTTCTCCGACTACTTGGAGCGATTCAAGTGTAAGGAGGATCCTTCATGTGTTTGTCAGCAAGGTACAAGAGAGACTGTTTCTCATCTCCTGTTCGACTGCCCGGTCAATGCTAAGGAGAGGTTCGAGTTGCAGCAGCAACTGGGAGTCGAATTGGGGGCGGGAAACATTCATGAAATAATTATGAACAAAAAGGGGAGAAACATCTTATTGGAGTACGGGAAAAGACTGGTGGAAGTTGCAAATGAAAGAAACAAGACAAAAGATTCGGATGGTGGTGCGGGATAGGTTAGGTTAAATGGAGGACTCTATACATCCCCCAAAGGATTTTTAAATCTATTTAATTATATTAAATTTTATGTAAAATATTTATTGACAAAGGGACACTATACATCCTTGAACACATGTGATATTAGTAGTAAGTTTTTAACCAATTATTGAATTTATTATTACTGATTTTAATTTAGATAAAAGTTTTAAATGTATGACTGGGGGACATTAATATCCCCCGATATTCTTAGCATAAATTGACACGTGATATTAGCATTGTAAGTTTTAGCAAAGTGACTGGGTGACAATATACATCTCCAATATTATATATATTTAAAGTATCAAATAACTATTGTATAGTAAAAAAAAAAAAAAAAAAAAAAAAAAAAAAAAAAAAAAATGTGTATATATATCAATAAATATAAATTACTGTTAAATAAATATAAAAAACTGGGGGATCCTTTACATCCCCCACAAAGTACAAGTCAAATAATCATATTGTTTATGTACCTAGTTAAGTTAAGGACGGAGGAATACCCTCGAGATTATTAAAACAATAAGGAACAAAATTAAAACAAAGTTTAATAAGGGCCCTGGGTGAAATTTCAGCTAGGGGTTATAGCAGCAATAAAAAAAAAAAAAAAAAAAAAAAAAAAAAAAAAACCTAACCTAACCTAACCTAACCTAACCTAACCTAACCTAACCTAACCTAACCTAACCTAACCTAACCTAACCTAACCTAACCTAACCTAACCTAACCTAACCTAACCTAACCTAACCTTGAGAACCCACGCCACCCACCCGAACATGAGAAGATCATTAGTAAACTGGAAGAACAGACGGAACTGATAAAGAAGAATAATGACAAGTTAGAAAGTTTACATAAAATAATGGAGGAGTGTAAGGCAAATGGCACAAGTGCATCATATGCCAAGGTTGCGGCGAGCGGAGTGGTGCCCAGGCAAAGAGGACCGGGCGCACTTCACTCGGTGATGGTCTCATCATCCGATGACCAGCACACGGGTGATGAGATCATCACAAGAATCCGCGACGCAGTTAACGCGACTGACGGATGGGTGAAGGTAGAGAAGGTGAAGAAGGTAAAAGAAAGAAGAGTAGTGGTAGGTTGCGGAAGTAGGGAAGAGAGAGAAAAGGTGAAGGAGCGGCTGAGAGGGAAGCCAGAACTGAAGGTAGAGGATGTGAGCAATAGGGACCCCCTGATTGTTCTCAAAGATGTATTTAACTATAATAATGACGAGGAGATTGAGAAAGCCCTACAAAATCAGAATAGGGCCATCTTTGAGGACATTCAGGGGGAGGAGGGGAAATTGAAAATCCTGTACAGGAAGCGTGCACGGAACCCCCTACAGAGCCACATAGTAGTCAGAGTGTCCCCGCGAGTGTGGAAGAGATGCGTGGAAGAAGAAAGGTTGTACGTAGATTTGCAGCGCGTGAGGGTCGAAGACCAGACCCCACTGGTGCAGTGCTCCGGCTGTCTTATGTATGGGCATACGAGGAGGCTATGCACGGAGAAGGGTAAGGTATGCGCCCACTGTGGAGGTCCTCATATGAGGACCGACTGCCAACAGTGGGCAAACAGAGAGGCCCCGAACTGCTGCAATTGCAGCAGGGCGGGGATAAGCAGCACGGGGCACAGCGCTTTCAGCAATGAATGTGAGGTACGAAAGAAATGGGATGCTCTGGCTCGCTCTGTGGTTATGTATTGCTGAGGTTCGCCAAGGCAAAAGGGGGACCAGGTGTGCCAACCACGGTGATATGGCAGCGCGTACAAGGCACTTGCCGAACCGAGTGGTGAACTGGTCAGTCGAGGCTAGGTTTGACTGCAGTGACATCTTGTTTGGCAACAGACAACACAGAACAACAGGCACAAACAAAACACAGATAACATGCACAAACACACACAAAGCAAACTGGGCGAACTTCTTGACAGAAGCTAGCCCGGTTATTGTTAAGCAGACAATCAACTCCACAAGGCACTAACACAACACACTGCACACAAATAATAACGAGGATTCACATTAAACACGGAGGAGACAAAACAACACATATACACGGAAATCCAAACAAGGAACACACAGTATACTCACATGTCACTGTAGTCCGGGGAACCAGCTAAGATGTAAAACAGGAATCCATGAGGTGACGCAGGATACGGGACGCAGTGCCAGCTCGGGAAATCACGTGGTAAGCTACACCTGGAATGAAAGAGAAGAATGAAATGGTATGATGAATGTGGTGAAGGATGAATGAGAGAGACAGAGGAAAAAGGTACAGGGGAGTAGGTTCGAAATAGGGGAAGAGGAAGTGTGGGTGTGCTAGGAGACCATTTACATCCCCTAGCAAGAATCTGTTATGTATAGACCAGGGGAATTTTTATATCCCCTTTTATTTAGATATCTTGAATATTTTTATATTGACAAATAGAAATACATTTATTAGTTATAGGAATTGACAAGGGGACCTTTTACATCCCAAAATTTTTGACTTAAGTATGATATGCTCTATTAATAAAAGATGTGTATGTTTACTAGTAAATAAAAGGAGGGCAACGCATCTATCTGCATAATCTCTGGTTGTGAGGATGTGTATGGGGCATCGATAGTCGCCAAAAGGCTTCGACTTCGAAAATGTCAATTAATGCGTAGTGTCCGTAGGTTGCAGTGGAAACAATCGCATACATTTTCTTGCAAAGCGAAACTTGACAAACGTGTGTAGCCTCTCCGTGCGCTGCGGTGAAGCCGTGCCCTTACAGAAACAATCGACAAGTCACAAGACGTCGGGCGCAGTACGTTTTTATGGCACTTTTTATGGAACTTTCTACAGCTTTTATGCAAACGAGGAGTAGCTTAATGGTATTGTCTAATGCCTACCTATTTAAATAAAGTGTCTGTGACGTAATAACTGACGCCAGCGCATCGTAACTCGTAACTGGTAAAAAAAACCACAATAGGTACGTTGTTTTTTCTAAATTTTTTCATATTATGTTTAAAGATTCGAATAGTAATTTAAAAACGTACAATACGTACTGATACAACACGAATTAAGGCCGTGTCAGTGCGGAGGTCGAATCAAATTGCGCTGCGGAAGTACCTACGCGTGTATCTAGCGATCGTTTACCATTTCGATTCACGTTCTAACAATCACATAGTCGCCCTCCCAGCTCTCTTGGGACGAGATTTTTGACCGGGTAAAATAAAAAAATAAAAAAATAAGGATGAATGAGAGAGACAGAGGAAGAAGGCATAGGGGAGAGGGTTCGGAATAGGGGAAGAGGAAGTGTGGGTGTGCTAGGGGACCATTTACACCCCCTAGCCCAGAATATACATGTATATATATATTTATTTTCTATATGTAATAATATATTATGTATAGTTGTTGATCGGTACGGTGTAAATAGCGATATACATATGTATTGTTAGGTATAAAAATTGACAGGGTACCTTTTACATCCCCAAATTTGTAACTAGAGTATTGACATTAATATGAATAAAAAGTAAATTCGATAGTGATTAAAAACATTGACTAGGGACATTTACATCCCATAATAGTATAACAAAACAAAATGTTTGACAAATGTAAAATGTGCTATAAAATAAGATGTATATAAAATCATGTATTGTGGGAAATGAGGATACGAAGCAATGTATAAAAATTGCTAACCGATTAAGCAATACCTATTTAAAAGAAATGAGAACAAATTGGTGTAAAATTGTATAGTATAGGATTGTATAGTATGTATGTATAGTATTGTAAAAGTTTGTATCAAAATAAGAGTAAATATCTTCAAAATATAAATAAAGAAATTGCACATACATTTTAAATGAAGCTCTATAAGGACTCTGACCTCTGGCAGAGGAAAAAGGCAGCGGTGGGTAACGCAAAGCGTGCCTGCCATCAAATAAAAAAAAAAAAAAAAAAAAAAAAAAAAAAAAACCTAACCTAACCTAACCTAACCTAACCTAACCTAACCTAACCTAACCTAACCTAACCTAACCTAACCTAACCTAACCTAACCTAACCTAACCTAACCTAACCTAGCCTAACCTAACCTAACCGACGATTATACTAGCCCTAAATCTTATAGGCCCATAGGTCTATTGCCGGTCATGGGTAAGGTTCTGGAGAGGATAAGGAGGGCAGTGAATGCAAAGGAGGGAGGGGTAGTGATAGAAAGTATAAGGAAGGCAAAGGACCGTAAAGTCATCGTGGGCTGTAGGAGCAAGGAGGAAAGGGAAAAAATCAAGGAGAGATTAAAAGTAGCCGAGACACACCTAAGCGTTGCCGACATCAAGAACAAGGACCCTCTTATCATAATATTTGATGTTATGAAGTATAACACCGATAAGGAGGTCCTTAGCGCGCTTAGGGCACAAAATAAGCACCTATTTGATGAGCTAAGGGAGGACGAAGACAGAGTTGAAATAAAATTTAAAAAGAAAGCAAGAAACCCCTTAGCTCATCACATAGTGCTCAAAGTGTCCCCAATTATATGGACCAGAGCCACAAAGGAAGGCAGAGTGAGGATTGATTTACAACGGGTTAGAGTTGCGGATCAATCCCCACTAGTGCAGTGCTCTATGTGTCTCGGTTACGGGCACAGCAAGCGGTTCTGCACGGAGAGCATCGAAATGTGCAGCCACTGTGCAGGACCGCACAAGAAAGCGGATTGCCCTGAGCGGCCAGAGGGGGAGCCCCTAAATGCTGTAATTGCGTAAAAGCAAATCAGGAGCAAACGGCCCACGATGCTTTTAGCGACAAATGTCCAGAACGACGAAAGTGGGATGCGCTGGCGCGGTCCACGACAGCGTATAGCTGAGGGTGTTCTTGGCGCAAATCTGAAAACAAAGACATACGGCAATTTGGGACATCTGATCGGGATTTCCATAAGCGAAATCTTGGTCAGATAATCTCAAATCAAATTTCAGCTGTGCAGTGTCAATTCGTGCTATTGGGGAACACGTGTGGAGTCTGTGGGGCGCACTGTAACCCTAAACATTTTATCTTGCATAGAAATTCAATCGGAGTTGGGCACCAAATTCTAAGAAAAGAAAGATAAGAAAAGGCGATGTTAAATATTTATTGTGGAATAAATTATTGCAACATCAGCACAGGTGGACAAAGAATGGACTTGGAGTTTGATACCCAATTCCAGAAGTAACAACAAAAATATAGAACATTTTAAATAAAAACCTTAGACTCTTTATAATAAAAGAAATAATTTATTAGTAATAAAAATTAAAGATAAAATAAATATAGATATTCTATGTAAGAAAGAAATAAAATAGAAACTAAAACAAGGACAACTTAATCTGCAAACTCACCAAACAGGTAGTACATAACATAAAGATCAAATAAAACAATATATTAAAAGATGGAAAATAAATAAATAGAGAATTAAAAATTTAAAAAATACTACAACGAAATAGATAATTACAATGTAAACAATATTAACATATATTGAAATAATATGAACATAAAAGAAGCTCGTAAAATAAATTAGCTACTAATATGATATTGCAATAAATAATAAATAAAATAATCATATAGATTAAAATTAAAAACGCGAGAAAAAAAGGCCCTCCACCACCGGTGTAGGGGGGGAAAAGGCGGCATTTAAATATAAAAAAAAAAAAAAAAAAAAAAAAACCTAACCTAACCTAACCTAACCTAACCTAACCTAACCTAACCTAACCTAACCTAACCTAACCTAACCTAACCTAACCTAACCTAACCTAACCTAACCTAACCTAACCTAACCTAACCTAACCTAACCTAACCTAACCTAACCTAACCTTGAGAAGGCTTTGGCCAATCAAAATAAGCACGTCTTTGATGGCCTAGGGGGGGAGGAACGCAAAGTTGAAATAATCTACCGGAAAAGAGCAAGAAATCCACTCCAACGTCACATTGTCGCCCGGGTGTATCCCAAAGTGTGGAGAAGATGGATAGATGAGGGGAGCGCTTATATTGATATGCAGAAGGTGAGGGTCGAAGACCAGACCCCCTTGGCTCAGTGCTCGCGCTGTCTAGGGTATGGGCATACGAGAAAGTATTGTAAGGATGCGAAGGACTGTTGCAGCCACTGCGCTGGTCCTCATCTGAGGACTGAATGCGATAAGTGGCAACAGAGAGCAACCCCCAAGTGCTGCAACTGCAGCAAGGCGGGGTTAGACAACGTCGAGCACGGAGCCTTCTCGAACGAGTGTACAGTACGACAGAAATGGGACACCCTGGCGCGGATGTCAGTGGCGTATTTTTAGTAGCGGAGGTCAGCATATATATATTAGTAAGTGTCCCCGTGACTCTGTGCGCAGCCTGGAGCAGCCCAACGCTAGGGTCCCGTATCCGGCGAGACCGACGGGAATGGAGTTCGGCACGGCAGACCGAAAGCAGTATATAGATGACCCAGCATCGTGCGATCTGAGGTATTTATATTATGGACGAGGACAAGACTGGTGGTTGGGTCAAAGTCGCGCCATCCCCATGGGATGGCGAGGCCGAGGCCATATCACCGGCTTGCCAGCCGCCCCACTGCACAGTTTGCCGGGCCGAGCTCCCGGCCCTGAGTCTTGCCGCATACGTTACTGCGTACGGAAGCACGGAGACCATATACACCACACACCACACGCCACTAGTTGTGACTGGGCATGGCGGACCCGACTCATATCGGAAGCGATTCAGAAATGGGAAGGACCCGTCAGACCTAGATCAGAACGGCACAAACCAAACAGTTCCTCACCTGCCATCGTGTGCCCAATTTCTGCTAATGATATATTATGATATCGAGCAGAAGTTGGACAAAGCGGTGGTAGATGAGAAACTGTGTGCCACGAAAAAGATCGGAGACGAGGCCACGCGCTGATGATGAGGCGTGTGTGAGTGTTGTTTCGAATGTTTAAAAAATGTATGGAATAAAATTATTAATGCTATGAATGTCTTAATAGTATCTATATTATATTAAAGTGGTATAAATTGTAAAATATGTATGATAAAATATAGAAATGTAAAAGTGTGTTTAGTAAAAATAGCTTATTAATATGTATGAGTATAAAATATTATTATTATTTAATAGCGTAAAGCATATAAAACAGAAACTAGAGACAGAAATAATATAATTATGTAATTAATATTTAAATACTAAATAAAGGGTGATGTAAATAAATAATGTCACAAAGTAAAAATAATGTTACATAACATGTTCACACAAATAAAAACTATAGCTATATAAATATAATATTATATAAAGAATAAAACCTATATGAAAAATGTTATTCAGCAAATGTATCAAAAATTCATAAAAATTCATATAACGTAAATCACCGGTGTTATTAGGATAAATGTATAAATAATTTCAGTATTATATTAAATGAACAGTAATAATTATAATATAAATGTAATAAAAAGTAAATAATAGCGTAACGACTCTAAAAATGTTTAAGCAACATATTATGTATTTTTTTTTCTTATAAATAAAAATTGTAAAAATAAAATAAATTGTAAATAATGACTCTGATAAAGTTAGAGGTGAGTGGCAAAAGAATAATAAACTCCCCCGTGGGGCGGTTTTACTCCCGCGGGGAAAAGGAAAAAAAAAAAAAAAAAAAAAAAAAAAAAAAAAAAAAAAAACCTAACCTAACCTAACCTAACCTAACCTAACCTAACCTAACCTAACCTAACCTAACCTAACCTAACCTAACCTAACCTAACCTAACCTAACCTAACCTAACCTAACCTAACCTAACCTAACCTAACCTTGAGAACCCACGCCACCCACCCGAACATGAGAAGATCATTAGTAAACTGGAAGAACAGACGGAACTGATAAAGAAGAATAATGACAAGTTAGAAAGTTTACATAAAATAATGGAGGAGTGTAAGGCAAATGGCACAAGTGCATCATATGCCAAGGTTGCGGCGAGCGGAGTGGTGCCCAGGCAAAGAGGACCGGGCGCACTTCACTCGGTGATGGTCTCATCATCCGATGACCAGCACACGGGTGATGAGATCATCACAAGAATCCGCGACGCAGTTAACGCGACTGACGGATGGGTGAAGGTAGAGAAGGTGAAGAAGGTAAAAGAAAGAAGAGTAGTGGTAGGTTGCGGAAGTAGGGAAGAGAGAGAAAAGGTGAAGGAGCGGCTGAGAGGGAAGCCAGAACTGAAGGTAGAGGATGTGAGCAATAGGGACCCCCTGATTGTTCTCAAAGATGTATTTAACTATAATAATGACGAGGAGATTGAGAAAGCCCTACAAAATCAGAATAGGGCCATCTTTGAGGACATTCAGGGGGAGGAGGGGAAATTGAAAATCCTGTACAGGAAGCGTGCACGGAACCCCCTACAGAGCCACATAGTAGTCAGAGTGTCCCCGCGAGTGTGGAAGAGATGCGTGGAAGAAGAAAGGTTGTACGTAGATTTGCAGCGCGTGAGGGTCGAAGACCAGACCCCACTGGTGCAGTGCTCCGGCTGTCTTATGTATGGGCATACGAGGAGGCTATGCACGGAGAAGGGTAAGGTATGCGCCCACTGTGGAGGTCCTCATATGAGGACCGACTGCCAACAGTGGGCAAACAGAGAGGCCCCGAACTGCTGCAATTGCAGCAGGGCGGGGATAAGCAGCACGGGGCACAGCGCTTTCAGCAATGAATGTGAGGTACGAAAGAAATGGGATGCTCTGGCTCGCTCTGTGGTTATGTATTGCTGAGGTTCGCCAAGGCAAAAGGGGGACCAGGTGTGCCAACCACGGTGATATGGCAGCGCGTACAAGGCACTTGCCGAACCGAGTGGTGAACTGGTCAGTCGAGGCTAGGTTTGACTGCAGTGACATCTTGTTTGGCAACAGACAACACAGAACAACAGGCACAAACAAAACACAGATAACATGCACAAACACACACAAAGCAAACTGGGCGAACTTCTTGACAGAAGCTAGCCCGGTTATTGTTAAGCAGACAATCAACTCCACAAGGCACTAACACAACACACTGCACACAAATAATAACGAGGATTCACATTAAACACGGAGGAGACAAAACAACACATATACACGGAAATCCAAACAAGGAACACACAGTATACTCACATGTCACTGTAGTCCGGGGAACCAGCTAAGATGTAAAACAGGAATCCATGAGGTGACGCAGGATACGGGACGCAGTGCCAGCTCGGGAAATCACGTGGTAAGCTACACCTGGAATGAAAGAGAAGAATGAAATGGTATGATGAATGTGGTGAAGGATGAATGAGAGAGACAGAGGAAAAAGGTACAGGGGAGTAGGTTCGAAATAGGGGAAGAGGAAGTGTGGGTGTGCTAGGAGACCATTTACATCCCCTAGCAAGAATCTGTTATGTATAGACCAGGGGAATTTTTATATCCCCTTTTATTTAGATATCTTGAATATTTTTATATTGACAAATAGAAATACATTTATTAGTTATAGGAATTGACAAGGGGACCTTTTACATCCCAAAATTTTTGACTTAAGTATGATATGCTCTATTAATAAAAGATGTGTATGTTTACTAGTAAATAAAAGGAGGGCAACGCATCTATCTGCATAATCTCTGGTTGTGAGGATGTGTATGGGGCATCGATAGTCGCCAAAAGGCTTCGACTTCGAAAATGTCAATTAATGCGTAGTGTCCGTAGGTTGCAGTGGAAACAATCGCATACATTTTCTTGCAAAGCGAAACTTGACAAACGTGTGTAGCCTCTCCGTGCGCTGCGGTGAAGCCGTGCCCTTACAGAAACAATCGACAAGTCACAAGACGTCGGGCGCAGTACGTTTTTATGGCACTTTTTATGGAACTTTCTACAGCTTTTATGCAAACGAGGAGTAGCTTAATGGTATTGTCTAATGCCTACCTATTTAAATAAAGTGTCTGTGACGTAATAACTGACGCCAGCGCATCGTAACTCGTAACTGGTAAAAAAAACCACAATAGGTACGTTGTTTTTTCTAAATTTTTTCATATTATGTTTAAAGATTCGAATAGTAATTTAAAAACGTACAATACGTACTGATACAACACGAATTAAGGCCGTGTCAGTGCGGAGGTCGAATCAAATTGCGCTGCGGAAGTACCTACGCGTGTATCTAGCGATCGTTTACCATTTCGATTCACGTTCTAACAATCACATAGTCGCCCTCCCAGCTCTCTTGGGACGAGATTTTTGACCGGGTAAAATAAAAAAATAAAAAAATAAGGATGAATGAGAGAGACAGAGGAAGAAGGCATAGGGGAGAGGGTTCGGAATAGGGGAAGAGGAAGTGTGGGTGTGCTAGGGGACCATTTACACCCCCTAGCCCAGAATATACATGTATATATATATTTATTTTCTATATGTAATAATATATTATGTATAGTTGTTGATCGGTACGGTGTAAATAGCGATATACATATGTATTGTTAGGTATAAAAATTGACAGGGTACCTTTTACATCCCCAAATTTGTAACTAGAGTATTGACATTAATATGAATAAAAAGTAAATTCGATAGTGATTAAAAACATTGACTAGGGACATTTACATCCCATAATAGTATAACAAAACAAAATGTTTGACAAATGTAAAATGTGCTATAAAATAAGATGTATATAAAATCATGTATTGTGGGAAATGAGGATACGAAGCAATGTATAAAAATTGCTAACCGATTAAGCAATACCTATTTAAAAGAAATGAGAACAAATTGGTGTAAAATTGTATAGTATAGGATTGTATAGTATGTATGTATAGTATTGTAAAAGTTTGTATCAAAATAAGAGTAAATATCTTCAAAATATAAATAAAGAAATTGCACATACATTTTAAATGAAGCTCTATAAGGACTCTGACCTCTGGCAGAGGAAAAAGGCAGCGGTGGGTAACGCAAAGCGTGCCTGCCATCAAATAAAAAAAAAAAAAAAAAAAAAAAAAAAAACCTAACCTAACCTAACCTAACCTAACCTAACCTAACCTAACCTAACCTAACCTAACCTAACCTAACCTAACCTAACCTAACCTAACCTAACCTAACCTAGCCTAACCTAACCTAACCGACGATTATACTAGCCCTAAATCTTATAGGCCCATAGGTCTATTGCCGGTCATGGGTAAGGTTCTGGAGAAGATGATAGTCGGAAGGCTAAAATGGCACTTACTGCCGAAAATGAGCACCCGCCAGTACGGCTTTATGCCCCAAAAGAGCACCGAAGACGCCCTCTATGACCTGGTGCACCGCATACGAAGTGGTCTAGAAGACAAAAAGCTCGTCACTGTGGTGTCGCTGGACATAGAGGGGGCCTTCGACAATGCTTGGTGGCCGGCTATTAAAGTCAGACTGGTTGAAGAAGGGTGCCCTGTAAATCTGAGGCGAATCATGGACAGCTACCTGCAGGACCGGAAAGTCCGTGTCAGGTACGCTGGACATGAATACATCAAGAACACCCAAAAAGGGTGTGTGCAGGGGTCGATCGGCGGCCCCATTCTCTGGAACCTTCTCCTTGACCCGCTGTTAAAGAATTTAGAAGATAGAGGCTATGACTGCCAGGCCTTCGCAGACGATGTTGTGATGGTGTTTGTCGGGAGCACGGCGCTGGAGGTAGAAAGCCGTGCCAGTGCGGCCCTCTCGCTGGTTCGGTCGTGGGGCGTCGAAAATAAGTTAACCTTTGCTCCGCATAAAACCAAAGCGATGTTGCTTACAAGGAAACTTAAATTCGACGTCCCGCGGCTGAGCATGGGAGGGGTGGATATTGGCATGGAAAAGGAGATAAAGATATTGGGGCTCACTATAGACCATAAATTGACATTTAATAGCCATTCCTCGAACATCTGTAGGAAGGCTATTAACATATACAAGCAATTGTCAAGAGCCGCCAAAGTAAGTTGGGGGCTCCATCCGGAGGTTGTTCGTGTCATATACACGGCTACGGTGGAGCCCATTGTCTCCTATGCTGCCAGCGCCTGGGCCCCGGCAACTAATAAACTCGGAGTGCAAAAACAGCTCAATGCAGTCCAAAGGGGTTTCGCCCAAAAGTTGTGTGGAGCCTACCGCACCGTCTCGCTGAACGCAGCGCTGGCGCTGACTGGGCTACTGCCTCTCGACATTCGCATACGCGAAGCCGCATCATTGTATGAGGCGAAGAGAGGAGTACCCCAGCTAGCGCTAGGAGGCGGCGAGGTAGAAAGAAAAACGGCCTACAACTTGGCCCCGCATCCTGCTGGACATATGGATATGAACTTCGTAAGTCTGGTGGACCAACAAGAAGTGGACACCCACGTACACCATGCAGTACAATTTTACACCGACGGCAGCAAGATTGAGGGCAAGGTGGGTGCCGCATTGTCTGTAAGAAGCAATGAGGCCGAAACTAAAGCCATCAAACTTAAACTGCCGTCGTACTGCACAGTCTACCAGGCGGAACTTCTGGCCATATGTCAAGCAACACGTTTAATTTTACGGCAGGATGAAATGAGTTTCGCCATCATAAGCGACTCACGCTCTGCCCTCGAGACAGTTGTCAATTCCCACTCCATGCACCCCTTGGCTGTGGAAAGCAGGAACAATATTTATGAGAGCAGACTCCAGAATAAGGAAGTATCCCTGTTCTGGATCAAAGCACATGTTGGACTGACAGGGAATGAACGCGCTGACCATCTAGCGAAAGAGGCCGCTCTCAAACTGAAGAGGAAACCCGACTACGATCAGTGCCCGGTTTCATACGTTAAGAGGTGCATCCGAATGGAGTCCCTTGACGAGTGGAACCGGCGCTATCAGTCGGGTGAGACAGCGGCCGTGACACGAATGTTCTTCCCCGACGTGCTTAAAGCCCATAATATTGTTCGAAAAATCAAACCAGCCGGTATAATCACCCAGGTTCTGACGGGGCACGGTGGTTTTTCAGGTTACCTGCACCGTTTTAAGTGTAAGGATACCCCATCGTGCATCTGCGAACCTGGAGTGGAAGAAACTGTAGCACACATACTCTTTGAATGTCCCGTGACAGCGGGAGTGCGATTTGACGCTGAGCAGGCTCTAGACTGCGTAATTAGTCAAGGAAATGTAGACAGACTAATAGCAGATAAGAAATTAAGAAATGTTTTCATTAATTATTGTGTGAAGACTGCAAGCCAAGTTATAGCAAGGAACAGGCAGTGTTGAGTGTCTACTTTGTAAGTATACACCTGCAACACTGCAAGTTTGATTTTAAGAGTGTGCTTGCAGTCAAATTTGTAACTATCATTTTGATTTAAAAGAAATATGTATTGTTTTTGTTGTTAAAATAAGAGACCCTGCATTATGTAACCCGACATTGTATGATATTTTAGCTGGCAAATGAAACGTCCAGAAATCAGACGTCGTAATATGCTTTTATATTACGATATAATATTATATACAATCAACTAGTTTTATTATTGTTTTATTTGAAATAAATGCTAAAAGATATTAAAACTCTGATTACGTCAGAGGCGACACGCGGGCCGGGCCAATTAAGCGCCCGGACATAATAAAAAAAAAAAAAAAAAAAAAAAAAAAAAACCTAACAAAACCTAACCTAACCTAACCTAACCTAACCTAACCTAACCTAACCTAACCTAACCTAACCTAACCTAACCTAACCTAACCTAACCTAACCTAACCTAACCTAACCTAACCTAACCTAACCTAACCTAACCTAACCCATATTAAATTTCTTAGAAATTCCTTAATTTGGCGGTTTCGTTGTAGGTTTTTGTAAAATATTTCTTTTGATTTGGGTTCTAATAGGCGGGCCCTATACACCCCACTAATTTTCGATAAAAATTTCATCAATTTTGGCTATTTTTTGAACTTTGTAAATTTTTAATTAAAACACATTGTATTTTCATATAATTTCATATAAATTTCCGAATTCTTCGGTCTCTCAGTGGACTTTTTGCAAATTTCTTGTTTTCATCATCGTCGGTCCGTCGCTGCGCATCTGTAGATACCCATCTCGACTAGCTTCTCACCCGGAAGCACCTGCAAATAAAGGAAATTAGTTAGCGATTTGATTCGAATCCGCTATACTGCAGACTTATACCTACACTATTGACTCACAGCGCCTAGGGGTGCTATATATCGTGTATCTCGGTCTCGTCGTTCATTCTTTATCAAAATTCGACAATAGTTTCATATAAAATTTTTTACCTTTTCATACAGATATTGTAAAATTTCCCACATTTTTTACCAAAACTTGCCCACTATTGGGCGAGTCATCCCACTTTAGATCCAGTTATATACCTGGCGCTCTCCCGCGTCGTTTGACACCTCGCTTGTCGGGATCGGACGTTGGGAAGTGCAAAATTTCGGCCTCCCACCCTCCCGTTTCTCACTGTTGAGGTGATTTTTGCTTAGTCTTAAAAATAAAAATTAAGAGTAGAAGTATTAAATTCGGTAGTTTTGACACTGTTTCAAATTCCACAGTAAAACGTAATAAAATTTTGTTCAGGGACCTCGAGGTACACTATAAACTACCATTACACACAGACGAAAATCTTTATAGTTCTCAAATTGACTACATATTACTTATTACACATCTTGACTTATACTGGTTTATTGACCTAGTATAACTTTAGTTTTAAGTGTTAACTTCAGTGGCTTTTGCCTTATTTTCGTACTATATTCTATATACATATTTACAAGTTAAATTATTATTAGTGTTAACCAAATCAAAACATATTGTTGATTATATTGCTGCCGCCCAAGAAGGGTCCTAACTAACTACTTTTTCATTATTATTTTTATTTATTTAAACTTACTTAATACAGTTTATAGTTTATATAAGCTAAATTTTTTGTAAACACCCAACATCATGATGCGATCACCACAGCTCGATCAGACCCGTACCGTCCGGCGTATCAGCGGAGAGTTTGAGGCGAGGACTACCACTACCCAGGAGAAGCCTAAGCCAGTCTCCAAACTGGCCGAGGCAAAAAATTGCCTCATCAAAGCCAAGCTCCATCTGGGTAGTGCGAGAAACCTAAAAACCGAAATTAAAAACGAAGTCCTCGCCCAATTAGACCGATTATACGCCCTCGTCAAGGAGATGTCGGGCGGTAAAAAAGGGGATGAGATAGCGAAAGAAAACGAGAAGGAGATAGTAGCTTCACCCGAACATGAGAAGATCATTAGTAAACTGGAAGAACAGACGGAACTGATAAAGAAGAATAATGACAAGTTAGAAAGTTTACATAAAATAATGGAGGAGTGTAAGGCAAATGGCACAAGTGCATCATATGCCAAGGTTGCGGCGAGCGGAGTGGTGCCCAGGCAAAGAGGACCGGGCGCACTTCACTCGGTGATGGTCTCATCATCCGATGACCAGCACACGGGTGATGAGATCATCACAAGAATCCGCGACGCAGTTAACGCGACTGACGGATGGGTGAAGGTAGAGAAGGTGAAGAAGGTAAAAGAAAGAAGAGTAGTGGTAGGTTGCGGAAGTAGGGAAGAGAGAGAAAAGGTGAAGGAGCGGCTGAGAGAGAAGCCAGAACTGAAGGTAGAGGATGTGAGCAATAGGGACCCCCTGATTGTTCTCAAAGATGTATTTAACTATAATAATGACGAGGAGATTGAGAAAGCCCTACAAAATCAGAATAGGGCCATCTTTGAGGACATTCAGGGGGAGGAGGGGAAATTGAAAATCCTGTACAGGAAGCGTGCACGGAACCCCCTACAGAGCCACATAGTAGTCAGAGTGTCCCCGCGAGTGTGGAAGAGATGCGTGGAAGAAGAAAGGTTGTACGTAGATTTGCAGCGCGTGAGGGTCGAAGACCAGACCCCACTGGTGCAGTGCTCCGGCTGTCTTATGTATGGGCATACGAGGAGGCTATGCACGGAGAAGGGTAAGGTATGCGCCCACTGTGGAGGTCCTCATATGAGGACCGACTGCCAACAGTGGGCAAACAGAGAGGCCCCGAACTGCTGCAATTGCAGCAGGGCGGGGATAAGCAGCACGGGGCACAGCGCTTTCAGCAATGAATGTGAGGTACGAAAGAAATGGGACGCTCTGGCTCGCTCTGTGGTTATGTATTGCTGAGGTTCGCCAAGGCAAAAGGGGGACCAGGTGTGCCTACCACGGTGATATGGCAGCGCGTACAAGGCACTTGCCGAACCGAGTGGTGAACTGGTCAGTCGAGGCTAGGTTTGACTGCAGTGACATCTTGTTTGGCAACAGACAACACAGAACAACAGGCACAAACAAAACACAGATAACATGCACAAACACACACAAAGCAAACTGGGCGAACTTCTTGACAGAAGCTAGCCCGGTTATTGTTAAGCAGACAATCAACTCCACAAGGCACTAACACAACACACTGCACACAAATAATAACGAGGATTCACATTAAACACGGAGGAGACAAAACAACACATATACACGGAAATCCAAACAAGGAACACACAGTATACTCACATGTCACTGTAGTCCGGGGAACCAGCTAAGATGTAAAACAGGAATCCATGAGGTGACGCAGGATACGGGACGCAGTGCCAGCTCGGGAAATCACGTGGTAAGCTACACCTGGAATGAAAGAGAAGAATGAAATGGTATGATGAATGTGGTGAAGGATGAATGAGAGAGACAGAGGAAAAAGGTACAGGGGAGTAGGTTCGGAATAGGGGAAGAGGAAGTGTGGGTGTGCTAGGAGACCATTTACATCCCCTAGCAAGAATCTGTTATGTATAGACCAGGGGAATTTTTATATCCCCTTTTATTTAGATATCTTGAATATTTTTATATTGACAAATAGAAATACATTTATTAGTTATAGGAATTGACAAGGGGACCTTTTACATCCCAAAATTTTTGACTTAAGTATGATATGCTCTATTAATAAAAGATGTGTATGTTTACTAGTAAATAAAAACAGTATTGACAAGGGACCTGTACATCCCCAAATCATAAAGTACAATTAAAAGCTGAAATGTCGATAAGTGTTTTATATTAGAAGTATGTATATGCATTATAATTGTTTCAACTGTAAATGCAAAGATATTTTTGTGACTAGAATTTCGTAGATATTGTTGTAACTTTATAAAGATAGAAGATAGCATATAAATAAAAGTAGAATTATAAGGACTCTGACCTCTGGCAGAGGAAAAAGGCAGCAGTGGGTAACGCAAAGCGTGCCCACCATTTAAAAAAAAAAAAAAAAAAAACCTAACCTAACCATGAACTTCAAGTACCGCGTCAATCGCCGTCGCGAACGGATCGTTTTCTGCAGTGCTCCGCGCTAGAAATCTCCTCAAAAATAGTAAAAGTGAAGCTAGAGACTTGTGACAGGTATCGTTGGATTCGTCTCGCGACCCCCCATCTGCGTGCGTTGGAGCGGACAATCTAGCGTACTTAGTTTTTAAACAATTGTGAAAAAAGTGGAAAAAGTGGAAAATTCTAAATTTCAAATCGTTATAGCTCGGAAACAAGATCTACGACCAGTGGTTTTTAAACTGCTATAATAGGCGCTCCGTTTAGCTCTACAGGAAACAGGAAAAAATTTTCGCGATTTCAAAAAATTGAATTAGTTAGACAAGAAAATTCATATTCCTTTGTCTTGAAAACACCAAGTTCCGGCTGAGCAAAATCCAAAAACAGCACGTCAAAAGACGCGGAACACAAGATAAGTAAAGGATTCTAAAAGAAAAACTGCAAAAAGATAAATCAAATTCAGACGGGAACGGAAAAACGGAAAAAAGTGCTAAAATCGAGTTTTATAAGTGCTGTCACATCGCACCAAAAACAAAATCCAAAAAAGCATCTCCATACGATTTTGCACAAACCAGAGCACTACATTTGTGGAAATTTTCAGACCCCTACGTGAAAAACCCAGGATTTCCGCGGTGAAAAACTCAAATCCACAATAAAAATATCTTTGGACCTGGAAGCGTGCGCTTACCCACAATAAGCCAGGAAGAAATACAATAACACCCCAAGACCACTTCAAGAAAAAGAAAAATTTTTGAGCCTCTGGTGAGTGAGATATACACTTATAAAAACTTAATATTAAAACCGCAATAGCTCATAGCCCAGTAAGTGCGCGTGGGATTTGACACCAGCACTACATAGACCAAGCAGGCAACTCACCTAAGATCTCATCAAAAAGTTTTTTATTTATATATAAGTGGCACTTTTTGGCAAAAAACGCCAAAATAGTTTTAGGAGCATAAATCTCGGACCCAATTGGCTGCGCAAGCGGGCTTACAGGAAAACAAAGCCACAACAAAGCCCTATCCAACAACGCAAACCGCGTCCAAATCGGACTTCAGGGTGCAGAGATATACACCAGGGAACGCTTGTTTGGGAACACGGGAAGACCGAATAACCCACAGGAACATCACCCATCTAAATAGGTGGAGAAAAGCGAGCCGAAGCCAAGGACACCTCGCACAACTACCTAGGACGCATAGAACCTGAGATATCGCAGAGGGTAACATTGGCGGCCATTTTGTCCGCCATCTTGTTTTTATAAAACCCGCATATCTCAAAAACTAGAGGTCCTACAACACTCTGCGACACCTTAAACGACTCGACGCGAGAGTCCCTACCTGATTTTGGCACCAGCAGGTAGGAATAAAAACCCCCTTCAAAAACCCCCCAAACTGATAGAGGGCACCGAGACCGTTAAGAAGAGCCGCCGTGGAACAAAATCGGACCAGAAACAACAAAGATACGAACACCCAAACATTTGGCGGCCATTTTGTTCCGCCATCTTGTTTTTACAAAATCTACTCTAACTTCTGATCCAAAGCTCGCAACAGCTTGAGCGACACCTCGGAGCACTCAGGGGACAACAGCCTACCCATTAAACGACAGTACGAGGAGTGGGGGTAACCATCTCAGAAATTATCAGAAACAGCAAGGCCAACTCTCCTCCGTGCCATAGAACCGTCGCGCAGCCAAATAGGACTGAAATTGACAAATACAAACCAAAAACAAAATTTGGCGGCCATCTTTATACGCCATATTGAAAATTTAAAAGCACTATAACTCACAAGCCGCTTCAAATAGACATATCGAGTTTGGTGTCATTGAAAAGAGGAAAGCAGCATCTATCTCTCTATACTATCCAAGGGCCACCAACACCTACCACCAATAAATAAAAAGGAAAAAAGTCCATATCTTGGACATTTCTGAACATAAATACCCCTTGATTGGTATCATAGAAAAGAGGGAATCAAGAGCTAACCTCCTACTGCATCCAAACAGCGATTGGAAAATATACGACTTCACCCTCTCGAACAAAACCGCAAACCCAAAATGTCTTCCAAAAGTTCTAAGGACACCCAATCGAAAACAACCACAACAAAGACAACAGCTAGCAAGAAAGACACAGTAAAACACATCTTAACATCTCCTGAAAAACAGCCGGAAACGGATAGCCAAAAATCAGTCCCCACAACATCCAGGGACCAAAGGAAACTACTAGCTAAGAGCCCATCTGCTGCTTCCACCAAATCAAGAAGGACACTCAGAGAAAAAGTGCTAACAGACACATTACGAACCAGACAGGATAGCACAAATTCCGAGAACGACCAGAAATTCCAAACACCTCAATCAATAATGGACCTAGACCCTCTTCTCGGGGATTCGGATCTCCCAGGATCGCAAATCGACTTCGATGATTGCGCGTCTACAGCCACGGACTTCTCGTTGACATCAAATCGCAGTCGCCAGAGTGTTCTGCCATTCCATCTCAAAAAAGGACCTGGAGTTGCGATGGATGAAGCAACTAGGGTGGCAAATGAAGCACTACAAAAAGGCAAAACAGCCCTTGAGGAAGCTGGAAACATGAAGAGGGAGTGCAAAGCTACGGCCCTCGAATCACTTCAGGTGCTGTACGAAACGGCTCTGGCGTTGTCGGACTCCAGATCCCGACACAAGTATAACTTGGAAAAGGAGAGGAGCAGAAACGCAATCGAGCTGGTAAATATAGAGAGGGCACACAACAAAGAGCTGGTCGACATGAAACAACAGCTAGCTGAACAGATAGCATCAAACAACAAACTTATTAAAACTACAGTGGATGATACAGGCTGCATCCGGAAGTGGCTAAACTATGAACTCACAGAACCGATAAGGGACATCCAACATATCAAAAAGGAGATCATGAGGCTAACTGAGCGAATCACAGAAAAGTCTGAGCAAGTACCCAATGAAGGACAAGACACTACCAAGGAGGCATCAGAGGCCATAAGCAAGCTGACTAGCAAAGTCGAAATAACATCCAACCAGATAAATTCGCTCAGAATCGGGTTAGAACAGTATGCCTCGAGGATGGAGTCTCTAACTGAACATCTACTACACAAGACAAACCAAAACCCGAGCACACCAGGAACGGCACTTCTAGAACAAACCAAACTGGCTGTGCTCAGTGAAACATCAACTGAAGTGGAGTACAAAGAGTCAGGAAAATACCAAAGAAATACACTCGGGGGCACCACATTGGACGACATCGCCAGAAACATAGAAATTATAAAGAAAATGCTTACAGACGAACACCACATAAATAACACAAACGGAACAAAAGATGACCCTGACTGGGAAACCTGGAAAAACGAGGTCAAAGAAGGAATCAACCAGCTCTCAGGACGTACAAAGGAACACCTGGAAAACTATACAGTAACAAATACGAATATAGAAACACTAACCAAAGAAGTAAGACAGGCGGTTGATACAATGGCAGAGGTGACAGCCCCAATTCGGCTAGCGATAGAAGAAACGAGACTGGAGATGCGCACAGTGGCAGAAAAAACGGTAGAATCCCTCAAATGGACAGAACCTGCTCATACGCAGGAAAGTACTCCGGAAGCCCATACACCTATCAAAATACCATCTCAAGCTAGGCCACAACAGGGGAACGCTAGAGACAAAGAGTCACTACCACCAAGACCAAACACCCGAGCACAAACATATGCTGCCAAGGCAGCCACCCCCAGATACTCTTTGGTGGTTGAATCCATTGACCCAAGGCACACCAGCGACGACGTTGTCAAAAGAATAAAGGACAGTGTCGACGTAATAGAGATGGGAATAGGAATAAACTCCCTAAGGAAAATAAAAAATCAAAGAGTCGTCATCGGATGCGACAGCGAACCCGACTGCAAGACTATGGTGAACGCACTCAAGACCAGAGATGCCACACTTACAGTAGCACAACCCAGCTTCAAAAATCCTCAAGCGAAACTTCTAGGGGTAACAAAAGACTTGAACAACACACAGATAGAAAATGCTATAATAAAACAAAACGGAAGCCTACTTAAAGACATACCAGAGAACGACCGCAAAGCTAAAGTCCTCAGAAGAACTAGCACGAGGAAAAGGGAGCTGTGTAGTGTTATAGTGGAACTAAGTACACCTATGTGGAAAGCTATTATAGACAAAAAGATAAGACTAGGATACCAGATCGTTCCGGTCACCGACCAATCCCCCGTAACCCAGTGTTACCGATGCCTCGGGTTTGGCCACCTGGCCAGAGACTGCCAAAAAGAAATTACTTGTGGCAAATGCTCGGAAGCGCACGACACAAGGGAATGTACCCGAAACGACCTCAAATGCATTAACTGTACCTCTACAAAAGAAAGAACGAAACTGACCATGCTGCCTACAGCTCAGAATGCCCAGTTTGGCGTAAATGGGTAAAATAGCCCGATCTGCAATCAATTACAGCTGCTAAAGGCATGACAAAGATAAAAATAGCTCAAATAAATTTAGGCAGGGGATATGAAGCAATGAAAGAAGCCATCCGGGACGCAGAAGCAAATGATGTCTCGATACTGTTACTACAAGAACCATATATCGGAAATAAAGGCTATGTAACATCAAATCACCGAGTAATACAACATCCCTCAGCGAACACAACCCATCCAGTCAAATCAGCAGCCATAATCGTTGACACGAACTTGGTAGTCACCGAAGATACCCGCTCCCACACTTGCAATATAGTGGGCTTCAAGATCATCCTCAAGGGGCTAACAATAGCTATCATCAATTTATACCTGGAGGGAAACATTGATATAGAACCATACCTCGACCAAATATCCAGGATCTCAGGAAATCTCAATGAACCTAATCTTATAATAGCAGGTGACATAAACGCCAATAGCGTTTGGTGGGGATGCAAAGATGATGATGCGAGAGGAGTCGAATTCATGCAGCTGGCTTCACAACTAGGTCTTGTAATCTTAAACGAAGGCTCAACACCAACCTTTCACACTTACCGAGGAACAAGGCTATACTCAAGCATAGTAGACATTACTGCATGCTCAACCCACTTGCTAAACAGGGTTAAAAACTGGAAGGTGAATCAAGATTCCGCCAGACTATCTGACCACAGACAGATTGATTTCGAGGTGATCCTGAACCAAACCGAGCAACAGCCATCCAACACCACAACATGGCTTTATAACACAAATAAAGCAAACTGGAACAAATTCCATGATACTCTTAAAAAACTCATCGATGATAATAACTTGGAACCTAAGCTTCAAACCCTAATCAAAAGCAAGGATGAAATCGAGGAAATAGTAGCCATATACTCAACCACTATAAAACAAGCAAGTGAACAGACCCTGAGAAAAGCAAAACACAATACAAAATACAGTACATCGAAATGGTGGAACAAAGACCTTGAAGAAACAAAAAGGCAACTTATAACTCTTAGAAGAAAAATCAAACAGGCAAATCCCACACGGAAAACATTCTTAATAGAACAACTCATAGATCTCAAGGCTACCTACAAAATCAAAATAAATAAGGCGATAACCAATAGCTGGAAAAATTTCTGCAACACCCAGGAAAAGGAAACAATGTGGCAGAAAGTATTCAGAGTCATCAAGAAAGGAGCTAAGAGAGAAGGCGACAAACTGATGCTATCCACAACAAACACCAACGAAGTACTAGATCCGAAAGAATCAGCTAAACTACTTGCAGAAACATTTTATCCTCTCGATGACCCGAACCTAGACACAGAGGAGCAAGCAGAGATTAGACACCTCACAAACAACGCATCAGAAATCGAAAACACACACACCGAACCTATCACCAATCAGGAAATCGAATCAGTATTCGCGAAGATGAACCCAAGAAAAGCCCCTGGAGAGGACGGGTTTACATCTGATATATGTGAAGCGGCTTACAGGACGAACCCAGAAATACTGAAAAGAATCTTCAACTGCTGCCTCTATTCGGGAATATTCCCCAAGACGTGGAAAACAGCACGTATAAAAATCATCCCCAAGCCCGGGCGACCAAATTACCAAATACCGAAGGCATACCGCCCCATAGGACTTCTCCCAGTGATGGGTAAAGTTTTGGAAAAAATTATCGCCAACCGCATACTATGGCATATAGGACATTACAACCTGCTAAGCCCAAGACAATACGGCTTTCTCCCTCAGAGGAGCACAGAGGACGCACTATACGACGCCGTCGAAATAATCAAGGATGGCCTGGCACTGAAGCGAATCGTGGTAGTGGTGTCGCTTGACATCGAAGGTGCCTTTGACCATGCCTGGTGGCCGGCAATTCTAAACGAGCTCCGAAAGAAGGAACTGGATACTAACCTCTGGAACATCATTAGAAACTACCTCTCTGACAGAAGCATACATATAAAATATGCAGGAGCTGAAACCTCGAGACCAACAACCAAGGGATGCATCCAAGGATCCACTTGCGGCCCCCTTCTTTGGAACATATTACTGGACCCACTACTGCAGAAAATGGAAAACAGTCCCATCCACACGCAGGCCTTCGCAGATGATATCCTCCTGATAGGGGTTGGAGCAACAGCCCAGGAGATCGAAGAAAAGATGAATCCGGCTCTTGAGATAATAGCCAAATGGGGAGAGCAAAACAAACTAAGGTTTGCAGCCAGTAAGACCCAAGCGCTCCTGGTCACTAAGAAGCTGAAATTCGACAAACCAGTTCTCACCATGCAGCAGGTCCCAATAGAGTACTCAGACACCCTGAAAGTACTAGGGTTGACCTTGGACCGGAATCTCAACTTTCTGGCACATATTGAAGAAGCCGCCAGGAAGGCCACCAATATATTTAAATCTGTCAGCAAAACAGCAAGCGCCCACTGGGGAATAAATCCCGAAATAACGAGGACAATTTACACAGCAGTCATCGAACCTATAATCCTGTATGGGTCCAATATATGGGGAGAAAAAGCCTATCAAAAACAAATAAAAGACAGACTGAACAGGACAACAAGAGCATTTACAAATATAATCGCAAAGGCCCATAGAACAACGTCACTGACCTCAGGCTGCATCATATCTAGAATTCTTCCACTGGACCTGAGAGCACAAGAGCAAAGAGAGCTATACGCAGTTAAACGAGGGAAGCCCCTGCAGGAGTTACCTGGAAGAGAACTAGAACGGAGAATAAGTCCCTTTAGTCTTCCTCATCCAGCACAACGCAAGCCCCTCACACACGACTTTATATGTGATGAAAAGGACAAATCCAAATTAGACCAGGAAGAGACACATATATACACCGATGGCAGCAAAATAGAAGGCAGGGTAGGAGGGGCCGTTACCTGCTGGAAGCATGGGAGAGAATTGAGGCATGCAAAACTCACTCTGCCAGACTACTGCAGCGTGTATCAGGCAGAGATGGCAGCGATATACCGAGCCACAAAACTAATGGAATCAAACAGATCTTACCAGAAAGCAGCCATAATAAGTGACTCAAGATCGGCTCTACAAACCTTGGCAGACCCAGAAAATTTGAATCCAATAGCACACAGAATAAGAGAAGACATAGAAAAAATTGAGAAGGAAGGAGGCAAAATTAAATTTTACTGGGTGAAGGCACACGCCAACATAACCGAGAATGAAAGAGCAGACGAACTAGCCAAAGAAGCTGCACTAAAATCAAAGGTAAAGCCCTGCTATGACAAATTCCCATTGTCATATGCAAAAAAGACCCTGCGAAATAAAACAGTTGCATTGTGGCAAGAGAGATATGAACAGGCGACAACAGGAGCCATCACCAAGCTGTTCTTTCCAAAAGTAATCCCAGCATATAAGACAATAGCCGGGATTAAAATCGACAACTGCCTCTCACAATTGCTTACAGGGCACGGGGGATTCAGGGCTTACCTTTACAAAAGGAAACTGGCAGACTCCCCACACTGCACCTGCGACGACGAGACGGAAGAAACAGTACCCCACTGCATCTTCGACTGCCCCAAATATGGAACAGACAGATTCGACTGTGAAACAAGAATGAACACCACGATAAACGCGACAAACATTAGCGAAATAATGCAGGACAGGGACAAAAGGGAAAACTTCATAACCTTTGCCAAAAAGGTAGTACGAATCGCAGGAGCAGAAAACGGCGCCAAAACACCAACCACTTAAAGATAATAAAAAGAGAGTAGAAATATCGACTAGAATCACACTAAAAGAAAATACAATCAGGTAATATTAGGAGAAACACCAAAAAGAAGCAAATAATGAACGAAACAACAAAGTAGACGCGGTACTATAGAAGAAGAAAAATAGAATAAAGATTAAAGTAGATTAGATTTAAATGCTGCAAAATAATAAAGCGGCAATATGTTTGGATTTAAAAAAAAAAAAAAAAAAAAAAAAAAAAAAAAAAAAAAAACCATGAACTTCATAAGTCTGGTGGACCAACAAGAAGTGGATACCCACGTTTACCATGCGGTACAATTTTACACCGACGGCAGCAAGATTGAGGGCAAGGTGGGTGCCGCATTGTCTGTAAGAAGCAATGAGGCCGAAACTAAAGCCATCAAACTTAAACTGCCGTCGTACTGCACAGTCTACCAGGCAGAACTTCTGGCCATATGTCAAGCAACACGAATGATATTACGGCAGGATGAAATGAGTTTCGCCATCATAAGCGACTCACGCTCTGCCCTCGAGACAGTTGTCAATTCCCACTCCATGCACCCCTTAGCTGTTGAAAGTAGAAGTAATATTTATAAGAGCAGACTCCAGAATAAGGAAGTGTCCCTGTTCTGGATCAAAGCACATGCTGGACTTATAGGGAATGAACGTGCTGACCATCTAGCGAAAGAGGCCGCCCTCAAACTGAAGAGGAAACCAGACTATGATCAGTGTCCGGTTTCATACGTCAAGAGGTGCATCCGAACGGAGTCCCTTGACGAGTGGAACCGGCGCTATCAGTCAGGTGAGACAGCGGCCGTACACGAATGTTCTTCCCCGATGTGATAAAGCCCATAAAATTGCTCGAGAAATCAAACCAGCTGGTATAATCACCCAGGTTTTGACGGGGCACGGTGGTTTTTCAGGTTATCTGCACCGTTTTAAGTGTAAGGATACCCCATCGTGCATCTGCGAACCTGGAGTAGACGAAACTGTTGCACACATCCTCTTTGAATGTCCCGTGACAGCGGGAGTGCGATTTGACACTGAGCAGGCTCTTGACTGCGAAATAAGTAAAGTAAATGTCGGAAAACTAGTCGCAGATAGGAAATTAAGAAATGTTTTTATTAATTATTGTATTAAGACTGCAAGCCAAGTGATAGCAAGGAACAGGCAGTGTTGAGTGTCTACTTTGCAAGTATACGCCATCAACTCTGCAAGTTTGATTTTAAGAGTGTGCTTGCAGTCAAAAGTTTGTTATTATTATGGTTAAAATAAAAATTGATTATTGTAAAATATAAGAGAGCCTGCATTTAATGTAACTCGACATTGTGTAATACTTGTTAGCTGACAAATGAAACGTCTAGCAATCAGACTTTGTAATAATGTTTTAATTATTACGATAAGTTATTTTAATAAATATATATATGTGAACATGTTTTTATTATAAATGTTAATAAAATTCTCTGATTACGTCAGAGGCGACACGCGGGCCGGGCCGTTAAGCGCCCGGACATTAAAAAAAAAAAAAAAAAAAAAACCTAACCTAACCTAACCTAACCTAACCTAACCTAACCTAACCTAACCTAACCTAACCTAACCTAACCTAACCTAACCTAACCTAACCTAACCTAACCTAACCTAACCTAACCTAACCTAACCTAACCTAACCTAACCATATTAAATTTCTTTGAAATATCCAAATTTGGAGGTTTTATAGTGGGATTTTGAAATTTTTTCTTTTTGAATCGTGTTCTAATAGGCGGGCCCTATATACACCTGCAATAAACAATAGTAATTTTATTAATTTTGGCTATATATTTGGTTTTTAAAGTAAATAATTAACAAATTTCATAGTTTTCATACTCTTTTTCTTACCTTTTGGTCCATTAGTGAACTTTTTTCCAAAATTTCTAGTTGATCATCATCAGCCCGCCTATCCGCTTCTATTGAAACGTCATAGGACTAGCTTTCGCTCCCGGAAGCGCCTGTAAACATAAGAAAATAGTTAGCGTTGATTCGAATCCGCTATATATCGAACATTTCACGTACGACATTGACCCACTGCACCTACGGGTGCTGTTTATTGTGTATCTCGGTCTCACCTATCGTTCCATATCAAAATTCGACAATAGTTACATACAAAATTTTATAAATTTCTAACAAATTTCTTTCAAAAAACCAGTCTTTTGCCCAAAACTTGCCCACTTAGTGGGCGAGCCATCCCACTTTTCTTCAGAATAGTATACCCGGCGCTCTCCCGCGTCGATTGACACGTCGCTCGTTCGGCTCAGCCGTTGGGAAGTGCTAAAAATTTTGAAAATCCATATTCGACTGTTATTTCTATAAGAACCGAGGTAACGTGGTGAATCTAAACACGCCATACAAATATATTAAATTTCTTTGAAATATCCAAATTTGGAGGTTTTATAGTGGGATTTTGAAATTTTTTCTTTTTGAATCGTGTTCTAATAGGCGGGCCCTATATACACCTGCAATAAACAATAGTAATTTTATTAATTTTGGCTATATATTTGGTTTTTAAAGTAAATAATTAACAAATTTCATAGTTTTCATACTCTTTTTCTTACCTTTTGGTCCATTAGTGAACTTTTTTCCAAAATTTCTAGTTGATCATCATCAGCCCGCCTATCCGCTTCTATTGAAACGTCATAGGACTAGCTTTCGCTCCCGGAAGCGCCTGTAAACATAAGAAAATAGTTAGCGTTGATTCGAATCCGCTATATATCGAACATTTCACGTACGACATTGACCCACTGCACCTACGGGTGCTGTTTATTGTGTATCTCGGTCTCACCTATCGTTCCATATCAAAATTCGACAATAGTTACATACAAAATTTTATAAATTTCTAACAAATTTCTTTCAAAAAACCAGTCTTTTGCCCAAAACTTGCCCACTTAGTGGGCGAGCCATCCCACTTTTCTTCAGAATAGTATACCCGGCGCTCTCCCGCGTCGATTGACACGTCGCTCGTTCGGCTCAGCCGTTGGGAAGTGCTAAAAATTTTGAAAATCCATATTCGACTGTTATTTCTATAAGAACCGAGGTAACGTGGTGAATCTAAACACGCCATACAAATATATTAAATTTCTTTGAAATATCCAAATTTGGAGGTTTTATAGTGGGATTTTGAAATTTTTTCTTTTTGAATCGTGTTCTAATAGGCGGGCCCTATATACACCTGCAATAAACAATAGTAATTTTATTAATTTTGGCTATATATTTGGTTTTTAAAGTAAATAATTAACAAATTTCATAGTTTTCATACTCTTTTTCTTACCTTTTGGTCCATTAGTGAACTTTTTTCCAAAATTTCTAGTTGATCATCATCAGCCCGCCTATCCGCTTCTATTGAAACGTCATAGGACTAGCTTTCGCTCCCGGAAGCGCCTGTAAACATAAGAAAATAGTTAGCGTTGATTCGAATCCGCTATATATCGAACATTTCACGTACGACATTGACCCACTGCACCTACGGGTGCTGTTTATTGTGTATCTCGGTCTCACCTATCGTTCCATATCAAAATTCGACAATAGTTACATACAAAATTTTATAAATTTCTAACAAATTTCTTTCAAAAAACCAGTCTTTTGCCCAAAACTTGCCCACTTAGTGGGCGAGCCATCCCACTTTTCTTCAGAATAGTATACCCGGCGCTCTCCCGCGTCGATTGACACGTCGCTCGTTCGGCTCAGCCGTTGGGAAGTGCTAAAAATTTTGAAAATCCATATTCGACTGTTATTTCTATAAGAACCGAGGTAACGTGGTGAATCTAAACACGCCATACAAATATATTAAATTTCTTTGAAATATCCAAATTTGGAGGTTTTATAGTGGGATTTTGAATTTTTTTCTTTTTGAATCGTGTTCTAATAGGCGGGCCCTATATACACCTGCAATAAACAATAGTAATTTTATTAATTTTGGCTATATATTTGGTTTTTAAAGTAAATAATTAACAAATTTCATAGTTTTCATACTCTTTTTCTTACCTTTTGGTCCATTAGTGAACTTTTTTCCAAAATTTCTAGTTGATCATCATCAGCCCGCCTATCCGCTTCTATTGAAACGTCATAGGACTAGCTTTCGCTCCCGGAAGCGCCTGTAAACATAAGAAAATAGTTAGCGTTGATTCGAATCCGCTATATATCGAACATTTCACGTACGACATTGACCCACTGCACCTACGGGTGCTGTTTATTGTGTATCTCGGTCTCACCTATCGTTCCATATCAAAATTCGACAATAGTTACATACAAAATTTTATAAATTTCTAACAAATTTCTTTCAAAAAACCAGTCTTTTGCCCAAAACTTGCCCACTTAGTGGGCGAGCCATCCCACTTTTCTTCAGAATAGTATACCCGGCGCTCTCCCGCGTCGATTGACACGTCGCTCGTTCGGCTCAGCCGTTGGGAAGTGCTAAAAATTTTGAAAATCCATATTCGACTGTTATTTCTATAAGAACCGAGGTAACGTGGTGAATCTAAACACGCCATACAAATATATTAAATTTCTTTGAAATATCCAAATTTGGAGGTTTTATAGTGGGATTTTGAAATTTTTTCTTTTTGAATCGTGTTCTAATAGGCGGGCCCTATATACACCTGCAATAAACAATAGTAATTTTATTAATTTTGGCTATATATTTGGTTTTTAAAGTAAATAATTAACAAATTTCATAGTTTTCATACTCTTTTTCTTACCTTTTGGTCCATTAGTGAACTTTTTTCCAAAATTTCTAGTTGATCATCATCAGCCCGCCTATCCGCTTCTATTGAAACGTCATAGGACTAGCTTTCGCTCCCGGAAGCGCCTGTAAACATAAGAAAATAGTTAGCGTTGATTCGAATCCGCTATATATCGAACATTTCACGTACGACATTGACCCACTGCACCTACGGGTGCTGTTTATTGTGTATCTCGGTCTCACCTATCGTTCCATATCAAAATTCGACAATAGTTACATACAAAATTTTATAAATTTCTAACAAATTTCTTTCAAAAAACCAGTCTTTTGCCCAAAACTTGCCCACTTAGTGGGCGAGCCATCCCACTTTTCTTCAGAATAGTATACCCGGCGCTCTCCCGCGTCGATTGACACGTCGCTCGTTCGGCTCAGCCGTTGGGAAGTGCTAAAAATTTTGAAAATCCATATTCGACTGTTATTTCTATAAGAACCGAGGTAACGTGGTGAATCTAAACACGCCATACAAATATATTAAATTTCTTTGAAATATCCAAATTTGGAGGTTTTATAGTGGGATTTTGAAATTTTTTCTTTTTGAATCGTGTTCTAATAGGCGGGCCCTATATACACCTGCAATAAACAATAGTAATTTTATTAATTTTGGCTATATATTTGGTTTTTAAAGTAAATAATTAACAAATTTCATAGTTTTCATACTCTTTTTCTTACCTTTTGGTCCATTAGTGAACTTTTTTCCAAAATTTCTAGTTGATCATCATCAGCCCGCCTATCCGCTTCTATTGAAACGTCATAGGACTAGCTTTCGCTCCCGGAAGCGCCTGTAAACATAAGAAAATAGTTAGCGTTGATTCGAATCCGCTATATATCGAACATTTCACGTACGACATTGACCCACTGCACCTACGGGTGCTGTTTATTGTGTATCTCGGTCTCACCTATCGTTCCATATCAAAATTCGACAATAGTTACATACAAAATTTTATAAATTTCTAACAAATTTCTTTCAAAAAACCAGTCTTTTGCCCAAAACTTGCCCACTTAGTGGGCGAGCCATCCCACTTTTCTTCAGAATAGTATACCCGGCGCTCTCCCGCGTCGATTGACACGTCGCTCGTTCGGCTCAGCCGTTGGGAAGTGCTAAAAATTTTGAAAATCCATATTCGACTGTTATTTCTATAAGAACCGAGGTAACGTGGTGAATCTAAACACGCCATACAAATATATTAAATTTCTTTGAAATATCCAAATTTGGAGGTTTTATAGTGGGATTTTGAAATTTTTTCTTTTTGAATCGTGTTCTAATAGGCGGGCCCTATATACACCTGCAATAAACAATAGTAATTTTATTAATTTTGGCTATATATTTGGTTTTTAAAGTAAATAATTAACAAATTTCATAGTTTTCATACTCTTTTTCTTACCTTTTGGTCCATTAGTGAACTTTTTTCCAAAATTTCTAGTTGATCATCATCAGCCCGCCTATCCGCTTCTATTGAAACGTCATAGGACTAGCTTTCGCTCCCGGAAGCGCCTGTAAACATAAGAAAATAGTTAGCGTTGATTCGAATCCGCTATATATCGAACATTTCACGTACGACATTGACCCACTGCACCTACGGGTGCTGTTTATTGTGTATCTCGGTCTCACCTATCGTTCCATATCAAAATTCGACAATAGTTACATACAAAATTTTATAAATTTCTAACAAATTTCTTTCAAAAAACCAGTCTTTTGCCCAAAACTTGCCCACTTAGTGGGCGAGCCATCCCACTTTTCTTCAGAATAGTATACCCGGCGCTCTCCCGCGTCGATTGACACGTCGCTCGTTCGGCTCAGCCGTTGGGAAGTGCTAAAAATTTTGAAAATCCATATTCGACTGTTATTTCTATAAGAACCGAGGTAACGTGGTGAATCTAAACAAAATAGGTTACGTAAATAGGTTACGTAATCGTTTTCGCGCGTATTTTAGGCGCGGTTTCTGTAACGGTTTTTCGCGCGCAAGTGTGAAGTGTGATCCAGTCTCCGTTTACTAAGTAAGTAATAGTAAATAAAATTAATACTAGTGTAACAAACACCTTCACACACACCCCTCCCGCATTGGCGGGAGGGATTAGGTACACTCAAATCTATTTGAAATAGTTTTAAACAATTAAATAAATTACAATGGCGACCACATCCAGTGAAATACTGGAGTATTTTTATAGTTTATACCCGGAGGCTAGGGAAAAAGCGGAAGAGTTCGTGAAGAACAAAGCCGCACAAAATGACTCCCCCGCGACCCCAAATATGATTGAAAACACTTCCTCAGCTCCGTCAGAGGTGGAGATGTCCGTATCGGGCAGCTCCTCCGAGGAGGATGAGGAGGGCTTCCGCAAAGTGCGGAACAAAAAGAGGAGGCGTCGCCCGGACCCGGAGTCCGCACCCTCCCCCCCGCCCAAGGCACCCAAAGTAGTGTCCCCTAGGCCCCCTCAGGGCAAACGATTAAGTAAGTCTACAGACGACTTACGTAAAATAAACGTTCCGGTACCATCAGTACCAAAGATATCCAGGCGCGATCAACTCGCGATGTCCACTGCCGACGAAGGCATGGACACTGCACCACCGAGGTGCAGACCTCCCCCTCCGATTATCATCCAGGACACAGCGTCTTGGATTAAAGTTTCCAAAGCCATATATGGCAATAACCTTCGCTTTAAACAAGCACGCACATGCGCTAGCGGAATAAGGGTCACCGTCGACAATCCCGATGACCATAGGAAGCTCACGGCCTTCCTGAAAGATAGAAAGATAGGCTATCACACATACGCCCTGGAGGACGAACGTGTCCTCCGGGTCGTAATTGCAGGGTTAGACAAATCCCTGGACACGGCCGACATCAAAGCGGACCTGGTCCAACAGGGATACCCAGCCCAGGAGGTGCACAGGATGTACCACCCAAAAACAAAATACAAGTACAACATGGTACTTGTAATCCTTCCCCTCACACCAGTAGGGAAATCTATTTTTAATGTTAAGGCCGTGTGCCATATCACCGGCCTTAGAATCGAACCCCCACGTAAAAGGGGAGCACCGGGACAATGTCACCGGTGCCAATTATACGGGCACTCCGCCCGGAACTGTTTCGCACACCCCAGGTGCGTCAAGTGCCTGGGCGATCACGGGACAGCAGACTGTCCCCGAAACATGACCCAGACCACAGCACCGCCTAGCTGCGTGCTGTGCAAAGGGAAGGCCACCCCGCAAACTACAGGGGTTGCCCAAATGCCCCCAAAAAGGCACGCAGGGTCCCAAAACCGGCGGGAATTCCGAAACCCCTGCCAAAGAAGGAGGCTCCTAAAGCCCCCCCCCGTTTCAAGGCACCGAAGGAAGCTCCTCAGTACTTCCCTGCCCCACTCCCGCAAGTAAACCCGTGGCAAAAGCCGGCACCAACGCCGGTACATGCCACCGCCCCACCCGCCCAGGGCCCTTCGAGGCCCCCACTGGGCGCGAGCAGGCCAACGGGTCCCCCTGCCGGCGTATCAATGCCGGCAGCGCCCCGCCCTGCCCAACCGTCTAACTACGGAGCAGATCTGGCGTTCGTGTCAGATTTTCTCTGCGCCATTGATACCGAAGAGGTATCAATACTCGCAGCAAAGCTGCGTGGCCCACCTCAGCACAGGCTGAGGGCACTGATTGAGCATGCCGCCTTGATCGAGCAGATCAAGTGCTACACTCCCGCAGTTTAAATGGCTACCTCGGGTAGGATAAAACCACGTTCTCTGCGAGTGGTGTCGTTCAACGCGAATGGCATCAGATCTAACCTAGAAGAAATTCGGATATTCGTCACTAAATATGACGTCGATGTCCTCCTTGTGCAGGAGTCATTTCTAAAACCGTCCATGTCAAATCCTAAAATAAGAAATTACAATATTATAAGAAACGACAGGATGCGGTCCAGCCTTGGCGGCACCCTTATTTATTACAAGAGATCGCTTCATTGTATCCCAATTGACCCGCCGGCTTTAGAATCTCTCGAAGCCTCCGTATGCCGAGTGAGTATGACAGACCACCAGTCGCTCACCATAGCCTCGGTATACCAGTCAGCAAATAAAAAACTTTTAATAAGCGATTTAAAATCGCTACTCGACTTAGGCAACGCCACTATACTAGTCGGCGACCTAAATAGTAAAAGCAAGGAATGGGGTTGTAATGCTACCAATCAAAATGGTATTATCCTTAGAAATGCAGTCGATAATTTAAATTTTATAATTGAAGCCCCCGATGAGCCCACTCGCTATAGCTTCGCAAACAGCGAGCATAACGTGCGGCCATCGATATTAGATATCGCGATCCTGCGGAATGTATCCCTTCAGGTGCACTCCATAAAAACTATCCACGAGCTTAACTCGGACCACAGACCGGTGCTCATCCAGCTCGGCGACCCCTGTAATAATATAAATAATAATAAGAAAAAGATTATCGACTATAAACTGTTAAATCAAAATTTAAAATCCCTTCAATCGAGTCACCTCGATAAAATCCCTGATATCATAGATAGTCCTCAAGCTGCTGTGTCAGCCTGTATCGACTTCACGGACCATCTGGTAGCGAGCGTTGAAATGTCATCCAGGGAGGTCTCAGCGGCCCATGAGGGCCACTGGGAGCTCCCGGAAGACCTTAAAGATCTAATTCGCGAGAAAAATATAGCTAGGCGTACATACGCTCGCTACCCGTCGGAAGAGTGTCGTCGTTCCCTCCGTGACCTCGAACGAGAGGTCAAAGCCCGAATAATTGAATTTAAATCCGAGAGATGGGATCGCCTCCTGAGCGAGATAAATCCTTCCCACGTAGCCTACTGGCCACTCGCGAGATCAATTCGTAAAAAATCGGAGGCATCTATGCCCCCGTTGAATAGAATAAACAATACGCCTGCACTAGAGGACTCAGACAAAGCCGAATGTCTAGCCGATCATTTCGAGAGCCAGTGTACGCCGAGCCCGATAGTAGCATCCTCCCCAGTAGGTCCCCATGTAGAGGAGGTAACTAGGGAGATTGCGAGGAGGACCGCTATGCCGCTGGAGGGTGATCCGATCCCTCCGGTGGATGTAGAAGAGGTCCAAGACATAATTAAGTGCCTGCACTCCAAGAAGGCCCCCGGGCTGGACGGAGTAACGAACAGGGTTTTAAAAATACTACCGCTCACTCTAGTTATCCTCCTGGTAAATATAATAAACGCCCTCCTAAAGGGTTGCAAATTCCCAGACATATGGAAAGAAGCCACGGTTATAGGTATACCCAAACCCGGAAAGCCGGGTACGGAACCGTCAAGCTATCGGCCCATAAGCTTACTAAGCTCGATAGGAAAAATATATGAACGGGTTCTGCTTAAGCGGTTGAAAACTGTTATAAGCGAAAAGAACCTGTTCATAGATGAACAATTCGCCTTCCGCGAAAACCATTGTTGTCCCAGACAAGTTCACCGTATGACGGAGGACATCCTCAGAGGTCTGAATAGGAAAAGATCCCATGACACATGCGCGGTCTTCTTCGACGTAGCGAGGGCCTTCGACCGGATATGGCACGAAGGACTCGTATACAAACTTTATAAATTAGGAATACCGGACAGACTGGTCATCATCATCAAAGACTACCTGTCTGACCGGCACTTTAGGTATAGAGTAGAAGGCACCCTGTCCTCCCGGAGACCTCTGAGGGCCGGAGTCCCTCAGGGCTCAGTGCTCTCCCCAACCCTGTACAACCTGTACACGTCAGATATACCTAAACACCCTGCGGTAAAGCTGGCGCTCTTTGCCGACGACACCGCACTGTATATAACCCACCCAGTAGCATCAATAGCCTCTAACTCCCTTCAGCGAGCCGTCAACGTCTTAGGAGACTGGTTCGCTAAATGGAGGATAGAAATTAATCCAGAAAAAAGTGCCTCGTTACACTTTAGTAGAAGGGTGAAAGGTCCACACAGGAAGCGCTGTCGATATATGGCGCCAATAAAGTTAAACGATACCGTAATCCCTAGAGTCGATCAGGTCAAATACCTAGGGGTTACATTAGACAGGTCAATGTCCTTCGCACCACATATTAAAAATGTAACAAAAAAGGCAAAGTTCGTTTTATCAAAATTATATTTTCTTATAAATAAAAATAGTAAAATGCCCCTCAGGCATAAACTCACATTATATAAATCCTGTATTCGGCCTATAATGTCGTATTCCTGTGTCGCATTCGCGCATGTGCCACAGAGACGACTTTATGCACTACAGGTAGTTCAAAATAGATTCATGCGCATGGCAACCGGTTGTCCTTGGTATGTGAGAAACATTGACCTGCATCGCGACTTTAGATTGGAAACAATCAGGAGCCATTTCAAAGAGATGTCAGAACATCACTTTGAAAAGGCAATAGTACATCCCAACCCGCTCATCGCGAGCGCGGCAAACTATACCCCCGATAGCTCAGTCGCCGAAAGGCATAGATTACCAAAACATGTTTTGACCGACCCAGCTGATGAAATATCACAGCTGTTAATGCATGACGCTAACATGCGACGCGCCTTACAAAGTACACTAAGTAAACAACATCCGGGTACAGGTATACCGATACACCGCCTCGTGTCCCGGGGCAACTGGCGACGATACACACCACACACGACAACTACATCGGTCCGGACCGAACGCGATAGCGTAGGTTCGAATCCGTTGCGAGTCGACTGCAATACTTCTGATCGCGATATAACCGATAGTCCGACGCTATCGACAGTAACGAGGACCGCGCGCGACCCGATAACTGCCGTTATCGCTAGGGCCGGCCCTAGTGATAACAGTAATTGTACCGTCAGCAAAAAGTCGACCGTCACGGATTCCTATAGTTTAAAAACTGCTCGTGACAGCAGCGCGCGCGGATGGCCTCGCCCACCGGGTGGCGTGGCTGGTGGGGTCCCCGCCCTCTTCGAGGTCAATGACTCCAGTCAAGATAACATGCGGTGGACGTCACTGCTGCCGCGGACGGGGTGTGCCCCAGTATTGCTGGCGCCTTCTGCTGGGCAATCACTTGTGGTTCAACCCGGTAGGGGTAGTCCGCCTGGGGTGGCACCTCAACGTTCGAAGGCGCGGAGCTGTCCCGCCGCATGTGTCTTCCCGATGCCAGGAGGCTGCGATGTCATTGACACCACGGCTGGCGGAGGTAACCCTCCCGTTTAACTGTTTTAGGTAGAAGCCATCAGCTCTCCTACTCTTCCGATTTAGCTTAAAGGTCTTTGGACCATAGCATAGGTCATTCCGAAAAAAAAAAAAAAAAAAAAAAAAAAAAAATGAATCTAAACACGCCATACAAATATATTAAATTTCTTTGAAATATCCAAATTTGGAGGTTTTATAGTGGGATTTTGAAATTTTTTCTTTTTGAATCGTGTTCTAATAGGCGGGCCCTATATACACCTGCAATAAACAATAGTAATTTTATTAATTTTGGCTATATATTTGGTTTTTAAAGTAAATAATTAACAAATTTCATAGTTTTCATACTCTTTTTCTTACCTTTTGGTCCATTAGTGAACTTTTTTCCAAAATTTCTAGTTGATCATCATCAGCCCGCCTATCCGCTTCTATTGAAACGTCATAGGACTAGCTTTCGCTCCCGGAAGCGCCTGTAAACATAAGAAAATAGTTAGCGTTGATTCGAATCCGCTATATATCGAACATTTCACGTACGACATTGACCCACTGCACCTACGGGTGCTGTTTATTGTGTATCTCGGTCTCACCTATCGTTCCATATCAAAATTCGACAATAGTTACATACAAAATTTTATAAATTTCTAACAAATTTCTTTCAAAAAACCAGTCTTTTGCCCAAAACTTGCCCACTTAGTGGGCGAGCCATCCCACTTTTCTTCAGAATAGTATACCCGGCGCTCTCCCGCGTCGATTGACACGTCGCTCGTTCGGCTCAGCCGTTGGGAAGTGCTAAAAATTTTGAAAATCCATATTCGACTGTTATTTCTATAAGAACCGAGGTAACGTGGTGAATCTAAACACGCCATACAAATATATTAAATTTCTTTGAAATATCCAAATTTGGAGGTTTTATAGTGGGATTTTGAAATTTTTTCTTTTTGAATCGTGTTCTAATAGGCGGGCCCTATATACACCTGCAATAAACAATAGTAATTTTATTAATTTTGGCTATATATTTGGTTTTTAAAGTAAATAATTAACAAATTTCATAGTTTTCATACTCTTTTTCTTACCTTTTGGTCCATTAGTGAACTTTTTTCCAAAATTTCTAGTTGATCATCATCAGCCCGCCTATCCGCTTCTATTGAAACGTCATAGGACTAGCTTTCGCTCCCGGAAGCGCCTGTAAACATAAGAAAATAGTTAGCGTTGATTCGAATCCGCTATATATCGAACATTTCACGTACGACATTGACCCACTGCACCTACGGGTGCTGTTTATTGTGTATCTCGGTCTCACCTATCGTTCCATATCAAAATTCGACAATAGTTACATACAAAATTTTATAAATTTCTAACAAATTTCTTTCAAAAAACCAGTCTTTTGCCCAAAACTTGCCCACTTAGTGGGCGAGCCATCCCACTTTTCTTCAGAATAGTATACCCGGCGCTCTCCCGCGTCGATTGACACGTCGCTCGTTCGGCTCAGCCGTTGGGAAGTGCTAAAAATTTTGAAAATCCATATTCGACTGTTATTTCTATAAGAACCGAGGTAACGTGGTGAATCTAAACACGCCATACAAATATATTAAATTTCTTTGAAATATCCAAATTTGGAGGTTTTATAGTGGGATTTTGAAATTTTTTCTTTTTGAATCGTGTTCTAATAGGCGGGCCCTATATACACCTGCAATAAACAATAGTAATTTTATTAATTTTGGCTATATATTTGGTTTTTAAAGTAAATAATTAACAAATTTCATAGTTTTCATACTCTTTTTCTTACCTTTTGGTCCATTAGTGAACTTTTTTCCAAAATTTCTAGTTGATCATCATCAGCCCGCCTATCCGCTTCTATTGAAACGTCATAGGACTAGCTTTCGCTCCCGGAAGCGCCTGTAAACATAAGAAAATAGTTAGCGTTGATTCGAATCCGCTATATATCGAACATTTCACGTACGACATTGACCCACTGCACCTACGGGTGCTGTTTATTGTGTATCTCGGTCTCACCTATCGTTCCATATCAAAATTCGACAATAGTTACATACAAAATTTTATAAATTTCTAACAAATTTCTTTCAAAAAACCAGTCTTTTGCCCAAAACTTGCCCACTTAGTGGGCGAGCCATCCCACTTTTCTTCAGAATAGTATACCCGGCGCTCTCCCGCGTCGATTGACACGTCGCTCGTTCGGCTCAGCCGTTGGGAAGTGCTAAAAATTTTGAAAATCCATATTCGACTGTTATTTCTATAAGAACCGAGGTAACGTGGTGAATCTAAACACAACGAGATTACGCGCTGGACCGCCATCCAGTGCAGTCATATCGACCTTTTCTGTTGGAGACACGACCGGAGCCCTAACACTCATATCGCGTTCGATTATTAGCGTAGTGAATTACGGTGATAGTGAGCCCGCACGCTCTGTGTTAGCGTTATCGTTCCGCATTCCTCATCGCCGCGCGTCCGTTGGCAGGGGGGAGCACCGCCGCGGCGCCCCGGTCGCATTCCATTGTAGCGTAGGTTGCGTCATCGTTTTCGCGCGTATTTTTAGGCGCGCTTTTTCTAACGGTTTTTCGCGCGTAAGTGTGAAGTGTAATCCAGTCTTCGTTTATTGTAAGTAATAGTATAATATAAGATTACTAATAGTATAAATAACACCTTCACACACACCCCCCCGCATTTGCGGGAGGGACTAGGTACCCATAAATTTTATTTCTTGAAATGGCATACTCAGCGGAGGCCCTTCTGGCCTTCATGGCCGAGAACTACCCCGACTTTCGGGAAAAACTTGCAGGGTTCCAACCCGACTCGCCCGCATCTCCGTCGACCACTAACGGCGGAAACTCGATGCCTCCGTCTGAGGAGGAGATGTCCGTGACGGGCAGCTCCTCCGAGGAGGATGACCAAGGATTCCGCGTGGTGCGGAACAAGAAAAGGAGGCGTCGCCCGGACCCGGAGTCCGCACCCTCCCCTCCGCCCAAGACGCCAAAAGTAGGCACCCTTAAGCCCCTTCAGGGCAAGCGCCTGTGCAAGTCAACCGACGATCTGCACAAGGCAGTAAAGTCAAACGCGGCACCATCTGTGCCAGTAGTATCTAGGCGCGAACAACTCGCGTCGTCCACCGATGAGGGCATGGACACAGCGCCACCGAGGTGCAGGCCCCCGCCCCCTATTATAGTTCAGGACACCAGGTCCTGGATAAACATTTCAAAGGCCATTCATGGCCAACAAATAAAATTCAAGTCCGCACGCTCATGTGCAAACGGCATTCGCGTACAGGTCGACAACGCGAATGACCACAGGAGGCTAACAGCCTTCCTCAAAAATGAAAAGATAGGCTACCACACATACGCTCTGGAGGACGAGCGCGTCCTCCGGGTCGTAATCAGGGGCCTTGACAAAATGCTGGACACGGCCGACATCAAAGCCGACCTGGTCCAGCAGGGTTACCCCATTGAGGAGGTACATCGTATGTACCACCCTAGGACAAAAAACCCCTACAATATGGTCCTGGCTATCCTGCCACTTACTCCGGCAGGCAAGGCCATTTTCAATGTAAAGGCGGTGTGCCACATCACCGGCCTCTCCATAGAACCCCCCCGTAAGAGGGGCGCTCCAGGACAGTGTCACCGCTGTCAACTTTACGGGCACTCCGCCCGTAACTGCTTCGCCCACCCCAGGTGCGTCAAATGCCTGGGTGATCACGGGACATCAGACTGTCCCCGAAATGCTTCCCAGACCACAGCACCGCCTAGCTGCGTGCTGTGCAAAGGGGAAGGCCACCCCGCAAACTACAGGGGTTGCCCAAATGCCCCCAAAAAGGCACGCAGGGTCCCGAAACCGGCGGGAATCCCAAAACCCCTGCCCAAGAAGGAGGCTCATAAAGCCCCCCCCCGTTTCAAGGCACCGAGGGAAGCTCCTCAGTACTTCCCTGCCCCACTCCCGCAAGTAAACCCGTGGCAAAAGCCGGCACCAACGCCGGTACAGACCACCACAACACCCGCCCAGGGCCCTTCGAGGCCCCCACTGGGTGCGAGCAGGCCAACGGGTCCCCCTGCCGGCATATCAACGCCAGCAGCGCCCCGCCCTGCCCAACCGTCTAATTACGGAGCTGATCTGGCGTTCGTGTCAGATTTCCTCTGCGCAATCGATACCGAAGAGGTATCTATACTCGCAGCGAAGCTGCGCGGTCCACCTCAGCACAGGCTGAGAGCCCTAATTGAACATTCTGCCTTGATCGAACAGATCAAGTGCTTCACTCCCACCGTTTAAATGGCTACCTCGGGTAGGATAAAACCACGCTCTCTGCGAGTGGTGTCGTTCAACGCGAACGGCATCAGAGCGAACCTAGAAGAAATTCGCATATTCATCATTAAATATGACGTCGACATCCTCCTTGTGCAGGAGTCATTCTTAAAACCGTCTTTGCCAAGCCCGAAAATAAGAAATTATAATGTTATACGAAACGACAGGACGCGATCCAGCCATGGCGGCACCCTTATCTATTACAAGAGATCGCTTCATTGTATCCCAATTGACCCGCCGGCTTTAGAATCTCTCGAAGCCTCCGTATGCCGAGTGAGTATGACAGACCACCAGTCGCTCACCATAGCCTCGGTATACCAGTCAGCAAATAAAAAACTTTTAATAAGCGATTTAAAATCGCTACTAGACTTAGGCAACGCCACTATTTTAGCCGGCGACCTAAACAGTAAAAATAAAGAATGGGGTTGTAATGTTACCACTCAGAATGGTATTATCCTCAGCAAAGCAGTCGATAAATTAAATTTTATAATTGAAGCCCCCGATGAGCCGACTCGCTATAGCTTTACGAACAGCGAGCGTATCGTGCGGCCATCGATATTAGATATCGCGATCCTACGGAATGTATCCCTTCAGGTGCACTCCATAAAAACTATTCACGAGCTTAACTCGGACCACAGACCGGTGCTCATCCAGCTCGGCGACCCCAATAATAATATAAATAACAATAAGAAAAAGATTATCGACTATAAACTTTTAAATCAAAATTTAAAATCCCTTCAATCGAGTCACCTCGATAAAATCCCTGACATCATAGATAGTCCTCAAGCTGCTGTGTCAGCCTGTATCGACTTCACGGACCATCTGGTAGCGAGCGTCGAAATGTCATCCAGGGAGGTCTCAGCGGCCCACGAGGGCCGCTGGGAGCTCCCGGAGGACATCAAAGATCTAATACGGTGTAAAAATACAGCTAGGCGTACATACGGTCGCTACCCGTCGGAAGAGTGTCGTCGTTCCCTCCGTGACCTCGAACGAGAGGTCAAAGCCCGAATAATAGAATATAAATCCGAGAGATGGGATCGCCTCCTGAGCGAGATTAACCCTTCACACGTGGCCTACTGGCCACTCGCGAGATCAATTCGGAATAAATCGGAGGCATCTATGCCCCCGTTGAATAGAATAAACGACACGCCTGCACTAGAGGACTCAGACAAAGCCGAATGTCTAGCCGATCATTTCGAGAGCCAGTGTACGCCGAGCCCGATAGTAGCATCCTCCCCAGTAGGTCCCCATGTAGAGGAGGTAACTAGGGAGGTTGCGAGGAGGACCGCTATGCCGCCGGAGGGTGATCCGATCCCTCCCGCGGACGTAGAAGAGGTCCTGGATATAATTAAGTGCCTGCACTCCAAGAAGGCCCCCGGGCTGGACGGAGTAACGAACAGGGTATTAAAAATACTACCGCTCGCCCTAGTTATCCTCCTTGTAAATATAATAAACGCCCTCCTAAAGGGTTGCAAATTCCCAGACATATGGAAAGAAGCCACGGTTATAGGTATACCCAAACCCGGAAAGCCGGGTACGGAACCGTCAAGCTATCGGCCCATAAGCTTACTAAGCTCGATAGGAAAAATATATGAACGGGTTCTGCTTAAACGGTTGAAAACTGTTATAAGCGAAAAGAACCTGTTCATAGATGAACAATTCGCCTTCCGCGAAAACCATTGTTGTCCCAGACAAATCCACCGCATGACGGAGGACATACTCAGAGGTCTAAATAGGAAAAACTCCCGAGACACATGCGCGGTCTTCTTTGACGTAGCGAGGGCCTTCGACCGGATATGGCACGAAGGTCTCGTATACAAACTCTATAAATTAGGAATACCGGACAGACTGGTCATCATCATCAAAGACTACCTGTCTGACCGGCACTTTAGGTACAGAGTAGAAGGCACCTTGTCCTCCCGGAGACCTCTGAGGGCCGGAGTCCCTCAGGGCTCAGTACTCTCCCCAACCCTGTACAACCTGTACACATCAGATATACCTAAGCACCCCGCGGTAAAGCTGGCGCTCTTTGCCGACGACACCGCTCTGTACATAACACACCCTAAAGCGTCAGTTGCTTCTAACTCCCTTCAGCGAGCCGTAAACGTCCTAGGAGACTGGTTCGCTAAATGGAGGATAGAAATCAATCCCGAGAAAAGCGCATCAATGCATTTTAGTAGAAAAATAAAGGGTCCACGCAGTAAGCGGTGTCGATTCATGGCGCCCATAAAATTAAACGATACTGTAATCCCTAGAGTCGAACAGGTCAAGTACCTAGGGGTTACTTTAGACAGGTCAATGTCCTTCGGACCACATATTAAAAATGTATCAAATAAGGCTAAGTTCGTTTTATCCAAATTATATTTCCTTATAAATAAAAATAGCAAAATGCCCCTCAGGCATAAACTCACTCTATACAAATCCTGTATTCGGCCTATAATGTCGTATTCCTGTGTCGCATTCGCGCATGTGTCACAGAGACGACTTTATGCACTACAGGTAGTTCAAAATAGATTCATGCGCATGGCAACCGGTTGCCCGTGGTATGTGAGAAACATTGACCTGCATCGCGATTTTAGATTGGAAACAATCAGGAGCCATTTCAAACAGATGTCAGAACATTATTTTGAAAAGGCAATAGTACATCCCAACCCGCTCATCGCGAGCGCGGCAAACTATACCCCCGATAGCTCAGTCGCTGTAAAGCGAAGATTACCTAAAAATGTTTTGACCGACCCAGCTGATGAAATTTCACAGCTGTTAATGCATGACGCTAACATGCGACGCGCCCTACAAAATACACTAAGAAAACAACAACCGGGTACAGGTACACCGATACACCGCCTCGTGTCCCGGGGCAACTGGCGACGATACACACCACACACGACAACTACATCGGTCCGGACCGAACGCGATAGCGTAGGTTCGAATCCGTTGCGAGTCGACTGCAATACTTCTGATCGCGATATAACCGATAGTCCGACGCTATCGACAGTAACGAGGACCGCGCGCGACCCGATAACTGCCGTTATCGCTAGGGCCGGCCCTAGTGATAACAGTAATTGTACCGTCAGCAAAAAGTCGACCGTCTCGGATTCCTATAGTTCAAAAACTGCTCGTGACAGCAGCGCGCGCGGATGGCCTCGCCCACCGGGTGGCGTGGCTGGTGGGGTCCCCGCCCTCTTCGAGGTCAATGACTCCAGTCAAGATAACATGCGGTGGACGTCACTGCTGCCGCGGACGGGGTGTGCCCCAGTATTGCTGGCGCCTTCTGCTGGGCAATCACTTGTGATTCAACCCGGTAGGGGTAGTCCGCCTGGGGTGGCACCCCAACGTTCGAAGGCGCGGAGCTGTCCCGCCGCATGTGTCTTCCCGATGCCAGGAGGCTGCGATGTCATTGACACCACGGCTGGCGGAGGTAACCCTCCCGTTTAACTGTTTTAGGTAGAAGCCATCAGCTCTCCTACTCTTCCGATTAAGCGTAAAGGTCTTTGGACCACAGCATAGGTCAATTCGAAAAAAAAAAAAAAAAAAAAAAAAAAAAAAAAAAAAAATGAATCTAAACACGCCATACAAATATATTAAATTTCTTTGAAATATCCAAATTTGGAGGTTTTATAGTGGGATTTTGAAATTTTTTCTTTTTGAATCGTGTTCTAATAGGCGGGCCCTATATACACCTGCAATAAACAATAGTAATTTTATTAATTTTGGCTATATATTTGGTTTTTAAAGTAAATAATTAACAAATTTCATAGTTTTCATACTCTTTTTCTTACCTTTTGGTCCATTAGTGAACTTTTTTCCAAAATTTCTAGTTGATCATCATCAGCCCGCCTATCCGCTTCTATTGAAACGTCATAGGACTAGCTTTCGCTCCCGGAAGCGCCTGTAAACATAAGAAAATAGTTAGCGTTGATTCGAATCCGCTATATATCGAACATTTCACGTACGACATTGACCCACTGCACCTACGGGTGCTGTTTATTGTGTATCTCGGTCTCACCTATCGTTCCATATCAAAATTCGACAATAGTTACATACAAAATTTTATAAATTTCTAACAAATTTCTTTCAAAAAACCAGTCTTTTGCCCAAAACTTGCCCACTTAGTGGGCGAGCCATCCCACTTTTCTTCAGAATAGTATACCCGGCGCTCTCCCGCGTCGATTGACACGTCGCTCGTTCGGCTCAGCCGTTGGGAAGTGCTAAAAATTTTGAAAATCCATATTCGACTGTTATTTCTATAAGAACCGAGGTAACGTGGTGAATCTAAACACGCCATACAAATATATTAAATTTCTTTGAAATATCCAAATTTGGAGGTTTTATAGTGGGATTTTGAAATTTTTTCTTTTTGAATCGTGTTCTAATAGGCGGGCCCTATATACACCTGCAATAAACAATAGTAATTTTATTAATTTTGGCTATATATTTGGTTTTTAAAGTAAATAATTAACAAATTTCATAGTTTTCATACTCTTTTTCTTACCTTTTGGTCCATTAGTGAACTTTTTTCCAAAATTTCTAGTTGATCATCATCAGCCCGCCTATCCGCTTCTATTGAAACGTCATAGGACTAGCTTTCGCTCCCGGAAGCGCCTGTAAACATAAGAAAATAGTTAGCGTTGATTCGAATCCGCTATATATCGAACATTTCACGTACGACATTGACCCACTGCACCTACGGGTGCTGTTTATTGTGTATCTCGGTCTCACCTATCGTTCCATATCAAAATTCGACAATAGTTACATACAAAATTTTATAAATTTCTAACAAATTTCTTTCAAAAAACCAGTCTTTTGCCCAAAACTTGCCCACTTAGTGGGCGAGCCATCCCACTTTTCTTCAGAATAGTATACCCGGCGCTCTCCCGCGTCGATTGACACGTCGCTCGTTCGGCTCAGCCGTTGGGAAGTGCTAAAAATTTTGAAAATCCATATTCGACTGTTATTTCTATAAGAACCGAGGTAACGTGGTGAATCTAAACACGCCATACAAATATATTAAATTTCTTTGAAATATCCAAATTTGGAGGTTTTATAGTGGGATTTTGAAATTTTTTTTTTTTTAATCGTGTTCTAATAGGCGGGCCCTATATACACCTGCAATAAACAATAGTAATTTTATTAATTTTGGCTATATATTTGGTTTTTAAAGTAAATAATTAACAAATTTCATAGTTTTCATACTCTTTTTCTTACCTTTTGGTCCATTAGTGAACTTTTTTCCAAAATTTCTAGTTGATCATCATCAGCCCGCCTATCCGCTTCTATTGAAACGTCATAGGACTAGCTTTCGCTCCCGGAAGCGCCTGTAAACATAAGAAAATAGTTAGCGTTGATTCGAATCCGCTATATATCGAACATTTCACGTACGACATTGACCCACTGCACCTACGGGTGCTGTTTATTGTGTATCTCGGTCTCACCTATCGTTCCATATCAAAATTCGACAATAGTTACATACAAAATTTTATAAATTTCTAACAAATTTCTTTCAAAAAACCAGTCTTTTGCCCAAAACTTGCCCACTTAGTGGGCGAGCCATCCCACTTTTCTTCAGAATAGTATACCCGGCGCTCTCCCGCGTCGATTGACACGTCGCTCGTTCGGCTCAGCCGTTGGGAAGTGCTAAAAATTTTGAAAATCCATATTCGACTGTTATTTCTATAAGAACCGAGGTAACGTGGTGAATCTAAACACGCCATACAAATATATTAAATTTCTTTGAAATATCCAAATTTGGAGGTTTTATAGTGGGATTTTGAAATTTTTTCTTTTTGAATCGTGTTCTAATAGGCGGGCCCTATATACACCTGCAATAAACAATAGTAATTTTATTAATTTTGGCTATATATTTGGTTTTTAAAGTAAATAATTAACAAATTTCATAGTTTTCATACTCTTTTTCTTACCTTTTGGTCCATTAGTGAACTTTTTTCCAAAATTTCTAGTTGATCATCATCAGCCCGCCTATCCGCTTCTATTGAAACGTCATAGGACTAGCTTTCGCTCCCGGAAGCGCCTGTAAACATAAGAAAATAGTTAGCGTTGATTCGAATCCGCTATATATCGAACATTTCACGTACGACATTGACCCACTGCACCTACGGGTGCTGTTTATTGTGTATCTCGGTCTCACCTATCGTTCCATATCAAAATTCGACAATAGTTACATACAAAATTTTATAAATTTCTAACAAATTTCTTTCAAAAAACCAGTCTTTTGCCCAAAACTTGCCCACTTAGTGGGCGAGCCATCCCACTTTTCTTCAGAATAGTATACCCGGCGCTCTCCCGCGTCGATTGACACGTCGCTCGTTCGGCTCAGCCGTTGGGAAGTGCTAAAAATTTTGAAAATCCATATTCGACTGTTATTTCTATAAGAACCGAGGTAACGTGGTGAATCTAAACACGCCATACAAATATATTAAATTTCTTTGAAATATCCAAATTTGGAGGTTTTATAGTGGGATTTTGAAATTTTTTCTTTTTGAATCGTGTTCTAATAGGCGGGCCCTATATACACCTGCAATAAACAATAGTAATTTTATTAATTTTGGCTATATATTTGGTTTTTAAAGTAAATAATTAACAAATTTCATAGTTTTCATACTCTTTTTCTTACCTTTTGGTCCATTAGTGAACTTTTTTCCAAAATTTCTAGTTGATCATCATCAGCCCGCCTATCCGCTTCTATTGAAACGTCATAGGACTAGCTTTCGCTCCCGGAAGCGCCTGTAAACATAAGAAAATAGTTAGCGTTGATTCGAATCCGCTATATATCGAACATTTCACGTACGACATTGACCCACTGCACCTACGGGTGCTGTTTATTGTGTATCTCGGTCTCACCTATCGTTCCATATCAAAATTCGACAATAGTTACATACAAAATTTTATAAATTTCTAACAAATTTCTTTCAAAAAACCAGTCTTTTGCCCAAAACTTGCCCACTTAGTGGGCGAGCCATCCCACTTTTCTTCAGAATAGTATACCCGGCGCTCTCCCGCGTCGATTGACACGTCGCTCGTTCGGCTCAGCCGTTGGGAAGTGCTAAAAATTTTGAAAATCCATATTCGACTGTTATTTCTATAAGAACCGAGGTAACGTGGTGAATCTAAACACGCCATACAAATATATTAAATTTCTTTGAAATATCCAAATTTGGAGGTTTTATAGTGGGATTTTGAAATTTTTTCTTTTTGAATCGTGTTCTAATAGGCGGGCCCTATATACACCTGCAATAAACAATAGTAATTTTATTAATTTTGGCTATATATTTGGTTTTTAAAGTAAATAATTAACAAATTTCATAGTTTTCATACTCTTTTTCTTACCTTTTGGTCCATTAGTGAACTTTTTTCCAAAATTTCTAGTTGATCATCATCAGCCCGCCTATCCGCTTCTATTGAAACGTCATAGGACTAGCTTTCGCTCCCGGAAGCGCCTGTAAACATAAGAAAATAGTTAGCGTTGATTCGAATCCGCTATATATCGAACATTTCACGTACGACATTGACCCACTGCACCTACGGGTGCTGTTTATTGTGTATCTCGGTCTCACCTATCGTTCCATATCAAAATTCGACAATAGTTACATACAAAATTTTATAAATTTCTAACAAATTTCTTTCAAAAAACCAGTCTTTTGCCCAAAACTTGCCCACTTAGTGGGCGAGCCATCCCACTTTTCTTCAGAATAGTATACCCGGCGCTCTCCCGCGTCGATTGACACGTCGCTCGTTCGGCTCAGCCGTTGGGAAGTGCTAAAAATTTTGAAAATCCATATTCGACTGTTATTTCTATAAGAACCGAGGTAACGTGGTGAATCTAAACACGCCATACAAATATATTAAATTTCTTTGAAATATCCAAATTTGGAGGTTTTATAGTGGGATTTTGAAATTTTTTCTTTTTGAATCGTGTTCTAATAGGCGGGCCCTATATACACCTGCAATAAACAATAGTAATTTTATTAATTTTGGCTATATATTTGGTTTTTAAAGTAAATAATTAACAAATTTCATAGTTTTCATACTCTTTTTCTTACCTTTTGGTCCATTAGTGAACTTTTTTCCAAAATTTCTAGTTGATCATCATCAGCCCGCCTATCCGCTTCTATTGAAACGTCATAGGACTAGCTTTCGCTCCCGGAAGCGCCTGTAAACATAAGAAAATAGTTAGCGTTGATTCGAATCCGCTATATATCGAACATTTCACGTACGACATTGACCCACTGCACCTACGGGTGCTGTTTATTGTGTATCTCGGTCTCACCTATCGTTCCATATCAAAATTCGACAATAGTTACATACAAAATTTTATAAATTTCTAACAAATTTCTTTCAAAAAACCAGTCTTTTGCCCAAAACTTGCCCACTTAGTGGGCGAGCCATCCCACTTTTCTTCAGAATAGTATACCCGGCGCTCTCCCGCGTCGATTGACACGTCGCTCGTTCGGCTCAGCCGTTGGGAAGTGCTAAAAATTTTGAAAATCCATATTCGACTGTTATTTCTATAAGAACCGAGGTAACGTGGTGAATCTAAACACGCCATACAAATATATTAAATTTCTTTGAAATATCCAAATTTGGAGGTTTTATAGTGGGATTTTGAAATTTTTTCTTTTTGAATCGTGTTCTAATAGGCGGGCCCTATATACACCTGCAATAAACAATAGTAATTTTATTAATTTTGGCTATATATTTGGTTTTTAAAGTAAATAATTAACAAATTTCATAGTTTTCATACTCTTTTTCTTACCTTTTGGTCCATTAGTGAACTTTTTTCCAAAATTTCTAGTTGATCATCATCAGCCCGCCTATCCGCTTCTATTGAAACGTCATAGGACTAGCTTTCGCTCCCGGAAGCGCCTGTAAACATAAGAAAATAGTTAGCGTTGATTCGAATCCGCTATATATCGAACATTTCACGTACGACATTGACCCACTGCACCTACGGGTGCTGTTTATTGTGTATCTCGGTCTCACCTATCGTTCCATATCAAAATTCGACAATAGTTACATACAAAATTTTATAAATTTCTAACAAATTTCTTTCAAAAAACCAGTCTTTTGCCCAAAACTTGCCCACTTAGTGGGCGAGCCATCCCACTTTTCTTCAGAATAGTATACCCGGCGCTCTCCCGCGTCGATTGACACGTCGCTCGTTCGGCTCAGCCGTTGGGAAGTGCTAAAAATTTTGAAAATCCATATTCGACTGTTATTTCTATAAGAACCGAGGTAACGTGGTGAATCTAAACACGCCATACAAATATATTAAATTTCTTTGAAATATCCAAATTTGGAGGTTTTATAGTGGGATTTTGAAATTTTTTCTTTTTGAATCGTGTTCTAATAGGCGGGCCCTATATACACCTGCAATAAACAATAGTAATTTTATTAATTTTGGCTATATATTTGGTTTTTAAAGTAAATAATTAACAAATTTCATAGTTTTCATACTCTTTTTCTTACCTTTTGGTCCATTAGTGAACTTTTTTCCAAAATTTCTAGTTGATCATCATCAGCCCGCCTATCCGCTTCTATTGAAACGTCATAGGACTAGCTTTCGCTCCCGGAAGCGCCTGTTCTGCGCTGGTAGCCATTCCGCGCGGACGTGCCCGTTCTCAAGCACAGCAAGTCAGAAGCCCTGAAGCCCTGGTACAACACTGTGAGTAGAGTGTCGGATAGTGCAGATTAGTGCGTTTCTTAGAGTCCCGCGGCTCTCCGTTCGTTTATTCGTTTAATAGTTTATTCCGGAAAGTGTTATAACGTTTTTTCGCGCGTAAAGTAGGCGGGCCCGTTCAGTGGCGATCGGCGCCGCATAGTCGCGACCGTTATTTTTCCCGCGCGAATTTTAGGCGCGAATTAGATTAGTTTAGCTTTGGTATAGTGTTAGTTATACGGAAAGTTAAATTCATTCTGCTACCCCTGGTAGCCGTCGCGCGCTTACTCACCCTCCCACACAGGTGGGGGGGATTAGTCACATATTAGATTTATTTTTTAAAATGGCAGACCCTATTGATTTCGAGTGCATGAAATCCCTCATGGCCTTCCTAGGCACTAAATATGATGATCTCAGTGAGAATTTAGAGCTTTTCCGCGCAAACCGTCGCGAGCACATCGCTGCATTGACCTCCCCCGTTTCACCGTCTATTAAAGACGCGTCCCCCGCTTCACCGTCTACTAAAGACGCGTCCCCCCAGATCTCATGGCGAAATGCCCCTACCACCTCCTGGCACAATCCGTCAGACGAGGAGATGTCCTACCAGGGCAGCTCCACGGAGGATGATTACTACGAGGATGACGGCTTCAAAGAAGTCCGTTACAAGAAAAGGAGGCATCGCCCGGAACCGGAATCCCCGGCGTCTCCCCCGGCTAAGACACCCAAAGTAGGGTCCCCCAAGTCCCCTCAGGACAAACCCAAAGCCAAGGGCAAGCCCAAGGCATCCAGCTCCCCGGCATCTCCGGAGCCAGAAATTTCGCGGCGCGATCAACTCGCTTCCGCATCCCAAGACGAGGACATGGACGTCGCACCACCGAAGTGCCGCCCCCCGCCCCCTATCATAGTCCATGACACCGGGTCATGGGCTACCATTTCTAAAGCCATCCATGGCAATCAGCTCGCCTTCAAAGCTGCCCGCGCATGCGCTGAAGGAGTCCGTGTCCAAGTCGACACAATTAATGACCACCGTAAGCTTACATCATTCCTTACGGAGAGGAAAATAGGTTACCATACATACGCCCTGGAGGACGAGCGGCTCCTCCGGGTCGTTATGATAGGACTGCCCACGAACATGGACACGGCCGACATCAAAGCCGACCTTGTCCATCAGGGCTACCCGGTCATGGAGGTACACCGCATGTACCATCCAAGGACCAAACACCTTTACAAAATGGTCCTGGTAATCCTGCCACTAACATCGGCAGGCAAGGCCATTTTTAACGTCAAGGCCGTGTGCCACATTACCGGCCTCACCGTCGAGCCCCCGCGTAAAAAGGGAGCAGTAGGGCAATGCCACCGCTGCCAGTTGTACGGGCACTCCGCCCGCAACTGTCACGCTCACCCCAGGTGCGTCAAGTGCTTGGGCGACCATGGGACTGCGGACTGTCCCCGCAATGTGTCCACTTCCGCCGGGCCGCCGAGCTGTGTTCTCTGCGGCAGCGTAGGCCATCCCGCCAACTACCGAGGGTGTCCCAAAGCTCCCAAGAAGATCAGAAGGGTAGCTAAACCTAAGGCGGCTTCACCGCAAGCTCGTCCCCGCCAAGACAGGAAGTTCTTTCCCGCCCCACCTCCGACTACCAACGCGTGGTTCAAACCGGCCCCGAAGCCGGCCCCGGTCACCGCTGAACCCGCCCGGGCCCCACCAAGGGCCCCCGTCAATTACAGCAGACCAGCGGGTCCACCTGCCGGCATCTCGATGCCCGCAGCCCCCCGCCCTGCTCCCCCGTCTAGCTTCGCTGCAGATCTGGCATTCGTGTCAGAGTTTGTAGGCAGTATCGACCCAGTCGAACTGCAAATACTAGCAGTCAAACTGCGCGGTTCCCTTACGGAACGCCTCCAGGCACTAGCCGACCATTCCGCACTGATCGAAAAGATCAGGAGCTTCACTCCCAAAGTTTAAATTTTATAACCTACATAGGTATAAAATCACTTTAACTCGACACAGCTGTTACAACATCAACAGCTGATTAAAGCGCGACGTAACGCGCGACGCGCCCACACATCACATTAACTTACAATACAGTCGGGACTAGGTACATGAACACCACTCGGATCCCGGGATCGGAGTGACGTCACACACCTCACACGTATAAATCGATCCGGATCGACCGCGAATAACGTAGGTTTGAATCCGTCATGAGTCGACATCAATATCAACCGCGATTTTATTTATAGATGGCACGAAGCTATCATTTAATTTTGTGGTATCGCGCGCGACCGTTCAAATATTGTTAACACGAGGGGCGGCCCTCGTTGTAACTTTATTAATTTCGTTTTTGTAAAACAAGTCGACCATCATGGATTCCATAGTATAAATCCTGCTCGTATAGCAGCGCGCGCGGATGGCCTCGCCCACCGGGTGGCGTGGCTGGTGGGGTCCTCCCCCTTTTCGATGTCAATGACAAACCGCCATGTTTCATGCGGTGGACGTCGCGGCTCTCGCCGAAGGGGTGTTGTCCAGTATTGCTGGCGCTTTCTGCCGGGCCATCATTCGTGATACAACCTGGTGGGGGTAGTCCGCCTGGGCCGCACTCCTGTCGTCGCCGGCGCGTGCCGTCCCACCGTATGTAACAATCCGACGCCGGAGGCCGTGAGGTCAAAGACATCTCGGTCGGCGGAGGTAACCCTCCCGTTTGTATTATTTAGGTGTAGCCATCTGCTCACTTACTAAACCGATGAAGCTTTAAGGTCTTCGGACCACCAGCATAGATCCATTCGAAAAAAAAAAAAAAAAAAAAAAAAAAAAAAATGAATCTAAACACGCCATACAAATATATTAAATTTCTTTGAAATATCCAAATTTGGAGGTTTTATAGTGGGATTTTGAAATTTTTTCTTTTTGAATCGTGTTCTAATAGGCGGGCCCTATATACACCTGCAATAAACAATAGTAATTTTATTAATTTTGGCTATATATTTGGTTTTTAAAGTAAATAATTAACAAATTTCATAGTTTTCATACTCTTTTTCTTACCTTTTGGTCCATTAGTGAACTTTTTTCCAAAATTTCTAGTTGATCATCATCAGCCCGCCTATCCGCTTCTATTGAAACGTCATAGGACTAGCTTTCGCTCCCGGAAGCGCCTGTAAACATAAGAAAATAGTTAGCGTTGATTCGAATCCGCTATATATCGAACATTTCACGTACGACATTGACCCACTGCACCTACGGGTGCTGTTTATTGTGTATCTCGGTCTCACCTATCGTTCCATATCAAAATTCGACAATAGTTACATACAAAATTTTATAAATTTCTAACAAATTTCTTTCAAAAAACCAGTCTTTTGCCCAAAACTTGCCCACTTAGTGGGCGAGCCATCCCACTTTTCTTCAGAATAGTATACCCGGCGCTCTCCCGCGTCGATTGACACGTCGCTCGTTCGGCTCAGCCGTTGGGAAGTGCTAAAAATTTTGAAAATCCATATTCGACTGTTATTTCTATAAGAACCGAGGTAACGTGGTGAATCTAAACACGCCATACAAATATATTAAATTTCTTTGAAATATCCAAATTTGGAGGTTTTATAGTGGGATTTTGAAATTTTTTCTTTTTGAATCGTGTTCTAATAGGCGGGCCCTATATACACCTGCAATAAACAATAGTAATTTTATTAATTTTGGCTATATATTTGGTTTTTAAAGTAAATAATTAACAAATTTCATAGTTTTCATACTCTTTTTCTTACCTTTTGGTCCATTAGTGAACTTTTTTCCAAAATTTCTAGTTGATCATCATCAGCCCGCCTATCCGCTTCTATTGAAACGTCATAGGACTAGCTTTCGCTCCCGGAAGCGCCTGTAAACATAAGAAAATAGTTAGCGTTGATTCGAATCCGCTATATATCGAACATTTCACGTACGACATTGACCCACTGCACCTACGGGTGCTGTTTATTGTGTATCTCGGTCTCACCTATCGTTCCATATCAAAATTCGACAATAGTTACATACAAAATTTTATAAATTTCTAACAAATTTCTTTCAAAAAACCAGTCTTTTGCCCAAAACTTGCCCACTTAGTGGGCGAGCCATCCCACTTTTCTTCAGAATAGTATACCCGGCGCTCTCCCGCGTCGATTGACACGTCGCTCGTTCGGCTCAGCCGTTGGGAAGTGCTAAAAATTTTGAAAATCCATATTCGACTGTTATTTCTATAAGAACCGAGGTAACGTGGTGAATCTAAACACGCCATACAAATATATTAAATTTCTTTGAAATATCCAAATTTGGAGGTTTTATAGTGGGATTTTGAAATTTTTTCTTTTTGAATCGTGTTCTAATAGGCGGGCCCTATATACACCTGCAATAAACAATAGTAATTTTATTAATTTTGGCTATATATTTGGTTTTTAAAGTAAATAATTAACAAATTTCATAGTTTTCATACTCTTTTTCTTACCTTTTGGTCCATTAGTGAACTTTTTTCCAAAATTTCTAGTTGATCATCATCAGCCCGCCTATCCGCTTCTATTGAAACGTCATAGGACTAGCTTTCGCTCCCGGAAGCGCCTGTAAACATAAGAAAATAGTTAGCGTTGATTCGAATCCGCTATATATCGAACATTTCACGTACGACATTGACCCACTGCACCTACGGGTGCTGTTTATTGTGTATCTCGGTCTCACCTATCGTTCCATATCAAAATTCGACAATAGTTACATACAAAATTTTATAAATTTCTAACAAATTTCTTTCAAAAAACCAGTCTTTTGCCCAAAACTTGCCCACTTAGTGGGCGAGCCATCCCACTTTTCTTCAGAATAGTATACCCGGCGCTCTCCCGCGTCGATTGACACGTCGCTCGTTCGGCTCAGCCGTTGGGAAGTGCTAAAAATTTTGAAAATCCATATTCGACTGTTATTTCTATAAGAACCGAGGTAACGTGGTGAATCTAAACACGCCATACAAATATATTAAATTTCTTTGAAATATCCAAATTTGGAGGTTTTATAGTGGGATTTTGAAATTTTTTCTTTTTGAATCGTGTTCTAATAGGCGGGCCCTATATACACCTGCAATAAACAATAGTAATTTTATTAATTTTGGCTATATATTTGGTTTTTAAAGTAAATAATTAACAAATTTCATAGTTTTCATACTCTTTTTCTTACCTTTTGGTCCATTAGTGAACTTTTTTCCAAAATTTCTAGTTGATCATCATCAGCCCGCCTATCCGCTTCTATTGAAACGTCATAGGACTAGCTTTCGCTCCCGGAAGCGCCTGTAAACATAAGAAAATAGTTAGCGTTGATTCGAATCCGCTATATATCGAACATTTCACGTACGACATTGACCCACTGCACCTACGGGTGCTGTTTATTGTGTATCTCGGTCTCACCTATCGTTCCATATCAAAATTCGACAATAGTTACATACAAAATTTTATAAATTTCTAACAAATTTCTTTCAAAAAACCAGTCTTTTGCCCAAAACTTGCCCACTTAGTGGGCGAGCCATCCCACTTTTCTTCAGAATAGTATACCCGGCGCTCTCCCGCGTCGATTGACACGTCGCTCGTTCGGCTCAGCCGTTGGGAAGTGCTAAAAATTTTGAAAATCCATATTCGACTGTTATTTCTATAAGAACCGAGGTAACGTGGTGAATCTAAACACGCCATACAAATATATTAAATTTCTTTGAAATATCCAAATTTGGAGGTTTTATAGTGGGATTTTGAAATTTTTTCTTTTTGAATCGTGTTCTAATAGGCGGGCCCTATATACACCTGCAATAAACAATAGTAATTTTATTAATTTTGGCTATATATTTGGTTTTTAAAGTAAATAATTAACAAATTTCATAGTTTTCATACTCTTTTTCTTACCTTTTGGTCCATTAGTGAACTTTTTTCCAAAATTTCTAGTTGATCATCATCAGCCCGCCTATCCGCTTCTATTGAAACGTCATAGGACTAGCTTTCGCTCCCGGAAGCGCCTGTAAACATAAGAAAATAGTTAGCGTTGATTCGAATCCGCTATATATCGAACATTTCACGTACGACATTGACCCACTGCACCTACGGGTGCTGTTTATTGTGTATCTCGGTCTCACCTATCGTTCCATATCAAAATTCGACAATAGTTACATACAAAATTTTATAAATTTCTAACAAATTTCTTTCAAAAAACCAGTCTTTTGCCCAAAACTTGCCCACTTAGTGGGCGAGCCATCCCACTTTTCTTCAGAATAGTATACCCGGCGCTATCCCGCGTCGATTGACACGTCGCTCGTTCGGCTCAGCCGTTGGGAAGTGCTAAAAATTTTGAAAATCCATATTCGACTGTTATTTCTATAAGAACCGAGGTAACGTGGTGAATCTAAACACGCCATACAAATATATTAAATTTCTTTGAAATATCCAAATTTGGAGGTTTTATAGTGGGATTTTGAAATTTTTTCTTTTTGAATCGTGTTCTAATAGGCGGGCCCTATATACACCTGCAATAAACAATAGTAATTTTATTAATTTTGGCTATATATTTGGTTTTTAAAGTAAATAATTAACAAATTTCATAGTTTTCATACTCTTTTTCTTACCTTTTGGTCCATTAGTGAACTTTTTTCCAAAATTTCTAGTTGATCATCATCAGCCCGCCTATCCGCTTCTATTGAAACGTCATAGGACTAGCTTTCGCTCCCGGAAGCGCCTGTAAACATAAGAAAATAGTTAGCGTTGATTCGAATCCGCTATATATCGAACATTTCACGTACGACATTGACCCACTGCACCTACGGGTGCTGTTTATTGTGTATCTCGGTCTCACCTATCGTTCCATATCAAAATTCGACAATAGTTACATACAAAATTTTATAAATTTCTAACAAATTTCTTTCAAAAAACCAGTCTTTTGCCCAAAACTTGCCCACTTAGTGGGCGAGCCATCCCACTTTTCTTCAGAATAGTATACCCGGCGCTCTCCCGCGTCGATTGACACGTCGCTCGTTCGGCTCAGCCGTTGGGAAGTGCTAAAAATTTTGAAAATCCATATTCGACTGTTATTTCTATAAGAACCGAGGTAACGTGGTGAATCTAAACACGCCATACAAATATATTAAATTTCTTTGAAATATCCAAATTTGGAGGTTTTATAGTGGGATTTTGAAATTTTTTCTTTTTGAATCGTGTTCTAATAGGCGGGCCCTATATACACCTGCAATAAACAATAGTAATTTTATTAATTTTGGCTATATATTTGGTTTTTAAAGTAAATAATTAACAAATTTCATAGTTTTCATACTCTTTTTCTTACCTTTTGGTCCATTAGTGAACTTTTTTCCAAAATTTCTAGTTGATCATCATCAGCCCGCCTATCCGCTTCTATTGAAACGTCATAGGACTAGCTTTCGCTCCCGGAAGCGCCTGTAAACATAAGAAAATAGTTAGCGTTGATTCGAATCCGCTATATATCGAACATTTCACGTACGACATTGACCCACTGCACCTACGGGTGCTGTTTATTGTGTATCTCGGTCTCACCTATCGTTCCATATCAAAATTCGACAATAGTTACATACAAAATTTTATAAATTTCTAACAAATTTCTTTCAAAAAACCAGTCTTTTGCCCAAAACTTGCCCACTTAGTGGGCGAGCCATCCCACTTTTCTTCAGAATAGTATACCCGGCGCTCTCCCGCGTCGATTGACACGTCGCTCGTTCGGCTCAGCCGTTGGGAAGTGCTAAAAATTTTGAAAATCCATATTCGACTGTTATTTCTATAAGAACCGAGGTAACGTGGTGAATCTAAACACGCCATACAAATATATTAAATTTCTTTGAAATATCCAAATTTGGAGGTTTTATAGTGGGATTTTGAAATTTTTTCTTTTTGAATCGTGTTCTAATAGGCGGGCCCTATATACACCTGCAATAAACAATAGTAATTTTATTAATTTTGGCTATATATTTGGTTTTTAAAGTAAATAATTAACAAATTTCATAGTTTTCATACTCTTTTTCTTACCTTTTGGTCCATTAGTGAACTTTTTTCCAAAATTTCTAGTTGATCATCATCAGCCCGCCTATCCGCTTCTATTGAAACGTCATAGGACTAGCTTTCGCTCCCGGAAGCGCCTGTAAACATAAGAAAATAGTTAGCGTTGATTCGAATCCGCTATATATCGAACATTTCACGTACGACATTGACCCACTGCACCTACGGGTGCTGTTTATTGTGTATCTCGGTCTCACCTATCGTTCCATATCAAAATTCGACAATAGTTACATACAAAATTTTATAAATTTCTAACAAATTTCTTTCAAAAAACCAGTCTTTTGCCCAAAACTTGCCCACTTAGTGGGCGAGCCATCCCACTTTTCTTCAGAATAGTATACCCGGCGCTCTCCCGCGTCGATTGACACGTCGCTCGTTCGGCTCAGCCGTTGGGAAGTGCTAAAAATTTTGAAAATCCATATTCGACTGTTATTTCTATAAGAACCGAGGTAACGTGGTGAATCTAAACACGCCATACAAATATATTAAATTTCTTTGAAATATCCAAATTTGGAGGTTTTATAGTGGGATTTTGAAATTTTTTCTTTTTGAATCGTGTTCTAATAGGCGGGCCCTATATACACCTGCAATAAACAATAGTAATTTTATTAATTTTGGCTATATATTTGGTTTTTAAAGTAAATAATTAACAAATTTCATAGTTTTCATACTCTTTTTCTTACCTTTTGGTCCATTAGTGAACTTTTTTCCAAAATTTCTAGTTGATCATCATCAGCCCGCCTATCCGCTTCTATTGAAACGTCATAGGACTAGCTTTCGCTCCCGGAAGCGCCTGTAAACATAAGAAAATAGTTAGCGTTGATTCGAATCCGCTATATATCGAACATTTCACGTACGACATTGACCCACTGCACCTACGGGTGCTGTTTATTGTGTATCTCGGTCTCACCTATCGTTCCATATCAAAATTCGACAATAGTTACATACAAAATTTTATAAATTTCTAACAAATTTCTTTCAAAAAACCAGTCTTTTGCCCAAAACTTGCCCACTTAGTGGGCGAGCCATCCCACTTTTCTTCAGAATAGTATACCCGGCGCTCTCCCGCGTCGATTGACACGTCGCTCGTTCGGCTCAGCCGTTGGGAAGTGCTAAAAATTTTGAAAATCCATATTCGACTGTTATTTCTATAAGAACCGAGGTAACGTGGTGAATCTAAACACGCCATACAAATATATTAAATTTCTTTGAAATATCCAAATTTGGAGGTTTTATAGTGGGATTTTGAAATTTTTTCTTTTTGAATCGTGTTCTAATAGGCGGGCCCTATATACACCTGCAATAAACAATAGTAATTTTATTAATTTTGGCTATATATTTGGTTTTTAAAGTAAATAATTAACAAATTTCATAGTTTTCATACTCTTTTTCTTACCTTTTGGTCCATTAGTGAACTTTTTTCCAAAATTTCTAGTTGATCATCATCAGCCCGCCTATCCGCTTCTATTGAAACGTCATAGGACTAGCTTTCGCTCCCGGAAGCGCCTGTAAACATAAGAAAATAGTTAGCGTTGATTCGAATCCGCTATATATCGAACATTTCACGTACGACATTGACCCACTGCACCTACGGGTGCTGTTTATTGTGTATCTCGGTCTCACCTATCGTTCCATATCAAAATTCGACAATAGTTACATACAAAATTTTATAAATTTCTAACAAATTTCTTTCAAAAAACCAGTCTTTTGCCCAAAACTTGCCCACTTAGTGGGCGAGCCATCCCACTTTTCTTCAGAATAGTATACCCGGCGCTCTCCCGCGTCGATTGACACGTCGCTCGTTCGGCTCAGCCGTTGGGAAGTGCTAAAAATTTTGAAAATCCATATTCGACTGTTATTTCTATAAGAACCGAGGTAACGTGGTGAATCTAAACACGCCATACAAATATATTAAATTTCTTTGAAATATCCAAATTTGGAGGTTTTATAGTGGGATTTTGAAATTTTTTCTTTTTGAATCGTGTTCTAATAGGCGGGCCCTATATACACCTGCAATAAACAATAGTAATTTTATTAATTTTGGCTATATATTTGGTTTTTAAAGTAAATAATTAACAAATTTCATAGTTTTCATACTCTTTTTCTTACCTTTTGGTCCATTAGTGAACTTTTTTCCAAAATTTCTAGTTGATCATCATCAGCCCGCCTATCCGCTTCTATTGAAACGTCATAGGACTAGCTTTCGCTCCCGGAAGCGCCTGTAAACATAAGAAAATAGTTAGCGTTGATTCGAATCCGCTATATATCGAACATTTCACGTACGACATTGACCCACTGCACCTACGGGTGCTGTTTATTGTGTATCTCGGTCTCACCTATCGTTCCATATCAAAATTCGACAATAGTTACATACAAAATTTTATAAATTTCTAACAAATTTCTTTCAAAAAACCAGTCTTTTGCCCAAAACTTGCCCACTTAGTGGGCGAGCCATCCCACTTTTCTTCAGAATAGTATACCCGGCGCTCTCCCGCGTCGATTGACACGTCGCTCGTTCGGCTCAGCCGTTGGGAAGTGCTAAAAATTTTGAAAATCCATATTCGACTGTTATTTCTATAAGAACCGAGGTAACGTGGTGAATCTAAACACGCCATACAAATATATTAAATTTCTTTGAAATATCCAAATTTGGAGGTTTTATAGTGGGATTTTGAAATTTTTTCTTTTTGAATCGTGTTCTAATAGGCGGGCCCTATATACACCTGCAATAAACAATAGTAATTTTATTAATTTTGGCTATATATTTGGTTTTTAAAGTAAATAATTAACAAATTTCATAGTTTTCATACTCTTTTTCTTACCTTTTGGTCCATTAGTGAACTTTTTTCCAAAATTTCTAGTTGATCATCATCAGCCCGCCTATCCGCTTCTATTGAAACGTCATAGGACTAGCTTTCGCTCCCGGAAGCGCCTGTAAACATAAGAAAATAGTTAGCGTTGATTCGAATCCGCTATATATCGAACATTTCACGTACGACATTGACCCACTGCACCTACGGGTGCTGTTTATTGTGTATCTCGGTCTCACCTATCGTTCCATATCAAAATTCGACAATAGTTACATACAAAATTTTATAAATTTCTAACAAATTTCTTTCAAAAAACCAGTCTTTTGCCCAAAACTTGCCCACTTAGTGGGCGAGCCATCCCACTTTTCTTCAGAATAGTATACCCGGCGCTCTCCCGCGTCGATTGACACGTCGCTCGTTCGGCTCAGCCGTTGGGAAGTGCTAAAAATTTTGAAAATCCATATTCGACTGTTATTTCTATAAGAACCGAGGTAACGTGGTGAATCTAAACACGCCATACAAATATATTAAATTTCTTTGAAATATCCAAATTTGGAGGTTTTATAGTGGGATTTTGAAATTTTTTCTTTTTGAATCGTGTTCTAATAGGCGGGCCCTATATACACCTGCAATAAACAATAGTAATTTTATTAATTTTGGCTATATATTTGGTTTTTAAAGTAAATAATTAACAAATTTCATAGTTTTCATACTCTTTTTCTTACCTTTTGGTCCATTAGTGAACTTTTTTCCAAAATTTCTAGTTGATCATCATCAGCCCGCCTATCCGCTTCTATTGAAACGTCATAGGACTAGCTTTCGCTCCCGGAAGCGCCTGTAAACATAAGAAAATAGTTAGCGTTGATTCGAATCCGCTATATATCGAACATTTCACGTACGACATTGACCCACTGCACCTACGGGTGCTGTTTATTGTGTATCTCGGTCTCACCTATCGTTCCATATCAAAATTCGACAATAGTTACATACAAAATTTTATAAATTTCTAACAAATTTCTTTCAAAAAACCAGTCTTTTGCCCAAAACTTGCCCACTTAGTGGGCGAGCCATCCCACTTTTCTTCAGAATAGTATACCCGGCGCTCTCCCGCGTCGATTGACACGTCGCTCGTTCGGCTCAGCCGTTGGGAAGTGCTAAAAATTTTGAAAATCCATATTCGACTGTTATTTCTATAAGAACCGAGGTAACGTGGTGAATCTAAACACGCCATACAAATATATTAAATTTCTTTGAAATATCCAAATTTGGAGGTTTTATAGTGGGATTTTGAAATTTTTTCTTTTTGAATCGTGTTCTAATAGGCGGGCCCTATATACACCTGCAATAAACAATAGTAATTTTATTAATTTTGGCTATATATTTGGTTTTTAAAGTAAATAATTAACAAATTTCATAGTTTTCATACTCTTTTTCTTACCTTTTGGTCCATTAGTGAACTTTTTTCCAAAATTTCTAGTTGATCATCATCAGCCCGCCTATCCGCTTCTATTGAAACGTCATAGGACTAGCTTTCGCTCCCGGAAGCGCCTGTAAACATAAGAAAATAGTTAGCGTTGATTCGAATCCGCTATATATCGAACATTTCACGTACGACATTGACCCACTGCACCTACGGGTGCTGTTTATTGTGTATCTCGGTCTCACCTATCGTTCCATATCAAAATTCGACAATAGTTACATACAAAATTTTATAAATTTCTAACAAATTTCTTTCAAAAAACCAGTCTTTTGCCCAAAACTTGCCCACTTAGTGGGCGAGCCATCCCACTTTTCTTCAGAATAGTATACCCGGCGCTCTCCCGCGTCGATTGACACCTCGCTCGTCCGGCTCAGCCGTTGGGAAGTGCAAAATTTTGCCCTCCCACCCTCCCGTTTTACATCGCTAAGGCGGCTTTTGCACGATCACGAAAATTAAACATTACTAAATTCTGCAAAAATACCTTTTAGGGAACTAGAGGTACACAATTGAATTGCATATTTAGACGTAGGTAAATCTACCGAGCCATATATACTGTTTTATTGACTCTTTATACCAACTATTCATAGAATAAAGCTGCCAAAAGTGGACCAGGGTCCAGGGTTAGGATATTTTAACTAATAATACGGGCCATTTACACCCTATTTATAACTTTATTCGCATTCATTCATTATTAATATTTATTTATCGACAATTCGTAATTATTTATTCATCACATTATTAACTTGACTATATATTACTGGGTACTATACATACATACATTATAATATTATTTTGACTATAAATATAAGATCAAATTATTTTTACATTTTTATCGAATCTTTGTTGTTGATATTTGTTTAATTTATATCTTAGCTGCATTCTTATAAACACCCATCATCATGATGCGATCACCACAGCTCGATCAGACCCGTACCGTCCGGCGTATCAGCGGAGAGTTTGAGGCGAGGACCACCACTTCCCAGGAGAAGCCGAAGCCAGTTTCTAAACTAGCCGAGGCAAAAAATTGTCTCATCAAGGCCAAGCTCCACCTGGGAAGTGCGAGAAACTTAAAAACCGAAATAAAAAATGAAGTCCTCGCCCAATTAGATAGATTATACGCCCTCGTAAAGGAGATGTCGGGCGGTAAAAAAGGGGATGAGATAGTAAAAGAAAAGGAGAAGGAGGTAGTAATCTCACCCGAACACGGAGATATATTAAAGAAACTGGAACAAAATACAAAAATATTAAATGATAACAATGATAAATTACAAAGCATACATAAATTAATGGAGGAAACTAGAGCCAATAGCACAAATATATCATACGCGCAGGTGGCGGCGAGTGGAGTGGTGCCTAGGCCAAGAGGACCTGGGGCACTTCACTCGGTGATGGTCTCATCATCCGATGACCAACACACGGGTGATGAGATCATCACAAGAATCCGCGACGCAGTTAACGCGACTGACGGATGGATCAAGGTCGAGAAAGTGAAGAAGGTTAAAGAAAGAAGAGTAGTGGTAGGTTGCGGAAGTAGGGAAGAGAGAGAAAAGGTGAAGGAGCGGCTGAGAGGAAAGCCGGAACTGAAGGTAGAGGATGTGAGCAATAGGGACCCCCTGATTGTCCTCAAGGATGTATTTAATTACAACAAAGACGAAGATATAGAAAAGGCCTTACGGAATCAGAACAAGGCCGTCTTTGAGGACATTCAGGGGGAGGAGGGCAAGTTGAAAATACTGTATAGGAAGCGTTCACGGAACCCCCTACAGAGCCACATAGTAGTCAGAGTGTCCCCGCGAGTGTGGAAGAGATGCGTGGAAGAAGAAAGATTATACGTAGATTTGCAGCGCGTGAGGGTCGAAGACCAGACCCCACTGGTGCAGTGCTCCGGCTGTCTTATGTATGGGCATACGAGGAGGCTATGCACTGAGAAGGGTAAGGTATGTGCCCACTGTGGAGGTCCTCATATGAGGACCGACTGCCAACAGTGGGCAAACCGAGAGGCCCCGACCTGCTGCAATTGCAGTAAGGCGGGGATAAGCAGCACGGGGCACAGCGCCTTTAGCAATGAATGTGAGGTACGAAAGAAATGGGACGCTCTGGCTCGCTCTGTGGTTATGTATTGCTGAGGTTCGCCAAAGCAAAAGGGGGACCAGGTGTGCCGACCACGGTGATGTGACGGCGCGTTCAAGGCACTTGCCGAACCGAGTGGTGAACTGGTCAGTCGAGGCTAGGTTTGACTGCAGTGACATCTTGTTTGGCAACAGACAACACAGAACAACAGGCACAAACAAAACACAGATAACATGCACAAACACACACAAAGCAAACTGGGCGAACTTCTTGACAGAAGCTAGCCCGGTTATTGTTAAGCAGACAATCAACTCCACAAGGCACTAACACAATACACAGCACACAAATAATAAAGAGGATTGACATTAAACACGGAGGAGACAAAACCACACATATACACGGAAATCCAAACAAGGAACATACAGTATACTCACATGTCACTGTAGTCCGGGGAACCAGCTAAGATGTTAAACAGGAATCCATGAGGTGACGCAGGATACGGGACGCAGTGCCAGCTCGGGAGATCACGTGGGAAGCTACACCTGGAATGAAAGAGAAGAATGAAATGGTATGATGAATGTGGTGAAGGATGAATGAGATCGGCAGAGGAAAAAGGTACAGGGGAGTAGGTTCGGAATAGGGGAAGAGGAAGTGTGGGTGTGCTAGGAGACCATTTACATCCCCTAGCAAGAATCTGTTATGTATAGTATGTTATATTGTATTGGTTATTATACTGAATAAATCGTAATAGAAATACATTTATTAGTTATAGGAATTGACAAGGGGACCTTTTACATCCCAAAATTTTTGACTTAAGTATGATATGCTCTATTAATAAAAGATGTGTATGTTTACTAGTAAATAAAAACAGTATTGACAAGGGACCTGTACATCCCCAAATCATATAGTACAATTAAAAGCTGAAATGTCGATAAGTGTTTTATATTAGAAGTATGTATATGCATTATAATTGTTTCAACTGTAAGTGCAAAGATATTTTTGTGACTAGAATTTCGTAGATATTGTTGTAACTTTATAAAGATAGAAGATAGCATATAAATAAAAATAGAATTATAAGGACTCTGTCCTCTGGCAGAGGAAAAAGGCAGCAGTGGGTAACGCAAAACGTGCCCACCATTTAAATAATATATAAATAATATAAATAACCTAACCTAACCTAACCTAACCTAACCTAACCTAACCTAACCTAACCTAACCTAACCTAACCTAACCTAACCTAACCTAACCTAACCTAACCTAACCTAACCTAACCTAACCTAACCTAACCTAACCTAACCATATTAAATTTCTTAGAAATTCCTTAATTTGGCGGTTTCGTTGTAGGTTTTTGTAACATATTTCTTTTGATTTGGGTTCTAATAGGCGGGCCCTATACACCCCACTAATTTTCGATAAAAATTTCATCAATTTTGGCTATTTTTTGGACTTTGTAAATTTTTAATTAGAACATATTGTATTTTTCATATAACTTCATATAAATTTTCGAATTATTCGGTCTCTCAGTGGACTTTTTCCAAATTTCTTGTTTTCATCATCGTCGGTCCGTCGTTGCGCATCTGTAGATACCCATCTCGACTAGCTTCTCACCCGGAAGCACCTGCAAATAAAAGAAATTAGTTAGCGATTTGATTCGAATCCGCTATACTGCGGACTTATACCTACACTGTTTGACTCACAGCGCCTAGGGGTGCTATATATCGTGTATCTCGGTCTCGTCGTTCATTCTATATCAAAATTCGACAATAGTTTCATACTAAATTTTTAACTTTTCATACAGATATTGTAAAATTTCCCACATTTTTGACCAAAACTAGCCCACTATTGGGCGAGTCATCCCACTTTTGATCCAGCAATATACCTGGCGCTCTCCTGCGTCGTTTGACACCTCGCTCGTCGAGATCGGACAAAGGAAAGTGCCAAAAATTTCGAAATTTCATATTCAGCCGTTTTTTATATACGAACCGAGGCTACATGGTGAATCGAAACTCGCCATACAAACATATTAAATTTCTTAGAAATTCCTTAATTTGGCGGTTTCGTTGTAGGTTTTTGTAACATATTTCTTTTGATTTGGGTTCTAATAGGCGGGCCCTATACACCCCACTAATTTTCGATAAAAATTTCATCAATTTTGGCTATTTTTTGGACTTTGTAAATTTTTAATTAGAACATATTGTATTTTTCATATAACTTCATATAAATTTTCGAATTATTCGGTCTCTCAGTGGACTTTTTCCAAATTTCTTGTTTTCATCATCGTCGGTCCGTCGTTGCGCATCTGTAGATACCCATCTCGACTAGCTTCTCACCCGGAAGCACCTGCAAATAAAAGAAATTAGTTAGCGATTTGATTCGAATCCGCTATACTGCGGACTTATACCTACACTGTTTGACTCACAGCGCCTAGGGGTGCTATATATCGTGTATCTAGGTCTCGTCGTTCATTCTATATCAAAATTCGACAATAGTTTCATACTAAATTTTTAACTTTTCATACAGATATTGTAAAATTTCCCACATTTTTGACCAAAACTAGCCCACTATTGGGCGAGTCATCCCACTTTTGATCCAGCAATATACCTGGCGCTCTCCTGCGTCGTTTGACACCTCGCTCGTCGAGATCGGACAAAGGAAAGTGCCAAAAATTTCGAAATTTCATATTCAGCCGTTTTTTATATACGAACCGAGGCTACATGGTGAATCGAAACTCGCCATACAAACATATTAAATTTCTTAGAAATTCCTTAATTTGGCGGTTTCGTTGTAGGTTTTTGTAACATATTTCTTTTGATTTGGGTTCTAATAGGCGGGCCCTATACACCCCACTAATTTTCGATAAAAATTTCATCAATTTTGGCTATTTTTTGGACTTTGTAAATTTTTAATTAGAACATATTGTATTTTTCATATAACTTCATATAAATTTTCGAATTATTCGGTCTCTCAGTGGACTTTTTCCAAATTTCTTGTTTTCATCATCGTCGGTCCGTCGTTGCGCATCTGTAGATACCCATCTCGACTAGCTTCTCACCCGGAAGCACCTGCAAATAAAAGAAATTAGTTAGCGATTTGATTCGAATCCGCTATACTGCGGACTTATACCTACACTGTTTGACTCACAGCGCCTAGGGGTGCTATATATCGTGTATCTCGGTCTCGTCGTTCATTCTATATCAAAATTCGACAATAGTTTCATACTAAATTTTTAACTTTTCATACAGATATTGTAAAATTTCCCACATTTTTGACCAAAACTAGCCCACTATTGGGCGAGTCATCCCACTTTTGATCCAGCAATATACCTGGCGCTCTCCTGCGTCGTTTGACACCTCGCTCGTCGAGATCGGACAAAGGAAAGTGCCAAAAATTTCGAAATTTCATATTCAGCCGTTTTTTATATACGAACCGAGGCTACATGGTGAATCGAAACTCGCCATACAAACATATTAAATTTCTTAGAAATTCCTTAATTTGGCGGTTTCGTTGTAGGTTTTTGTAACATATTTCTTTTGATTTGGGTTCTAATAGGCGGGCCCTATACACCCCACTAATTTTCGATAAAAATTTCATCAATTTTGGCTATTTTTTGGACTTTGTAAATTTTTAATTAGAACATATTGTATTTTTCATATAACTTCATATAAATTTTCGAATTATTCGGTCTCTCAGTGGACTTTTTCCAAATTTCTTGTTTTCATCATCGTCGGTCCGTCGTTGCGCATCTGTAGATACCCATCTCGACTAGCTTCTCACCCGGAAGCACCTGCAAATAAAAGAAATTAGTTAGCGATTTGATTCGAATCCGCTATACTGCGGACTTATACCTACACTGTTTGACTCACAGCGCCTAGGGGTGCTATATATCGTGTATCTAGGTCTCGTCGTTCATTCTATATCAAAATTCGACAATAGTTTCATACTAAATTTTTAACTTTTCATACAGATATTGTAAAATTTCCCACATTTTTGACCAAAACTAGCCCACTATTGGGCGAGTCATCCCACTTTTGATCCAGCAATATACCTGGCGCTCTCCTGCGTCGTTAGACACCTCGCTCGTCGAGATCGGACAAAGGAAAGTGCCAAAAATTTCGAAATTTCATATTCAGCCGTTTTTTATATACGAACCGAGGCTACATGGTGAATCGAAACTCGCCATACAAACATATTAAATTTCTTAGAAATTCCTTAATTTGGCGGTTTCGTTGTAGGTTTTTGTAACATATTTCTTTTGATTTGGGTTCTAATAGGCGGGCCCTATACACCCCACTAATTTTCGATAAAAATTTCATCAATTTTGGCTATTTTTTGGACTTTGTAAATTTTTAATTAGAACATATTGTATTTTTCATATAACTTCATATAAATTTTCGAATTATTCGGTCTCTCAGTGGACTTTTTCCAAATTTCTTGTTTTCATCATCGTCGGTCCGTCGTTGCGCATCTGTAGATACCCATCTCGACTAGCTTCTCACCCGGAAGCACCTGCAAATAAAAGAAATTAGTTAGCGATTTGATTCGAATCCGCTATACTGCGGACTTATACCTACACTGTTTGACTCACAGCGCCTAGGGGTGCTATATATCGTGTATCTAGGTCTCGTCGTTCATTCTATATCAAAATTCGACAATAGTTTCATACTAAATTTTTAACTTTTCATACAGATATTGTAAAATTTCCCACATTTTTGACCAAAACTAGCCCACTATTGGGCGAGTCATCCCACTTTTGATCCAGCAATATACCTGGCGCTCTCCTGCGTCGTTTGACACCTCGCTCGTCGAGATCGGACAAAGGAAAGTGCCAAAAATTTCGAAATTTCATATTCAGCCGTTTTTTATATACGAACCGAGGCTACATGGTGAATCGAAACTCGCCATACAAACATATTAAATTTCTTAGAAATTCCTTAATTTGGCGGTTTCGTTGTAGGTTTTTGTAACATATTTCTTTTGATTTGGGTTCTAATAGGCGGGCCCTATACACCCCACTAATTTTCGATAAAAATTTCATCAATTTTGGCTATTTTTTGGACTTTGTAAATTTTTAATTAGAACATATTGTATTTTTCATATAACTTCATATAAATTTTCGAATTATTCGGTCTCTCAGTGGACTTTTTCCAAATTTCTTGTTTTCATCATCGTCGGTCCGTCGTTGCGCATCTGTAGATACCCATCTCGACTAGCTTCTCACCCGGAAGCACCTGCAAATAAAAGAAATTAGTTAGCGATTTGATTCGAATCCGCTATACTGCGGACTTATACCTACACTGTTTGACTCACAGCGCCTAGGGGTGCTATATATCGTGTATCTAGGTCTCGTCGTTCATTCTATATCAAAATTCGACAATAGTTTCATACTAAATTTTTAACTTTTCATACAGATATTGTAAAATTTCCCACATTTTTGACCAAAACTAGCCCACTATTGGGCGAGTCATCCCACTTTTGATCCAGCAATATACCTGGCGCTCTCCTGCGTCGTTTGACACCTCGCTCGTCGAGATCGGACAAAGGAAAGTGCCAAAAATTTCGAAATTTCATATTCAGCCGTTTTTTATATACGAACCGAGGCTACATGGTGAATCGAAACTCGCCATACAAACATATTAAATTTCTTAGAAATTCCTTAATTTGGCGGTTTCGTTGTAGGTTTTTGTAACATATTTCTTTTGATTTGGGTTCTAATAGGCGGGCCCTATACACCCCACTAATTTTCGATAAAAATTTCATCAATTTTGGCTATTTTTTGGACTTTGTAAATTTTTAATTAGAACATATTGTATTTTTCATATAACTTCATATAAATTTTCGAATTATTCGGTCTCTCAGTGGACTTTTTCCAAATTTCTTGTTTTCATCATCGTCGGTCCGTCGTTGCGCATCTGTAGATACCCATCTCGACTAGCTTCTCACCCGGAAGCACCTGCAAATAAAAGAAATTAGTTAGCGATTTGATTCGAATCCGCTATACTGCGGACTTATACCTACACTGTTTGACTCACAGCGCCTAGGGGTGCTATATATCGTGTATCTCGGTCTCGTCGTTCATTCTATATCAAAATTCGACAATAGTTTCATACTAAATTTTTAACTTTTCATACAGATATTGTAAAATTTCCCACATTTTTGACCAAAACTAGCCCACTATTGGGCGAGTCATCCCACTTTTGATCCAGCAATATACCTGGCGCTCTCCTGCGTCGTTTGACACCTCGCTCGTCGAGATCGGACAAAGGAAAGTGCCAAAAATTTCGAAATTTCATATTCAGCCGTTTTTTATATACGAACCGAGGCTACATGGTGAATCGAAACTCGCCATACAAACATATTAAATTTCTTAGAAATTCCTTAATTTGGCGGTTTCGTTGTAGGTTTTTGTAACATATTTCTTTTGATTTGGGTTCTAATAGGCGGGCCCTATACACCCCACTAATTTTCGATAAAAATTTCATCAATTTTGGCTATTTTTTGGACTTTGTAAATTTTTAATTAGAACATATTGTATTTTTCATATAACTTCATATAAATTTTCGAATTATTCGGTCTCTCAGTGGACTTTTTCCAAATTTCTTGTTTTCATCATCGTCGGTCCGTCGTTGCGCATCTGTAGATACCCATCTCGACTAGCTTCTCACCCGGAAGCACCTGCAAATAAAAGAAATTAGTTAGCGATTTGATTCGAATCCGCTATACTGCGGACTTATACCTACACTGTTTGACTCACAGCGCCTAGGGGTGCTATATATCGTGTATCTAGGTCTCGTCGTTCATTCTATATCAAAATTCGACAATAGTTTCATACTAAATTTTTAACTTTTCATACAGATATTGTAAAATTTCCCACATTTTTGACCAAAACTAGCCCACTATTGGGCGAGTCATCCCACTTTTGATCCAGCAATATACCTGGCGCTCTCCTGCGTCGTTTGACACCTCGCTCGTCGAGATCGGACAAAGGAAAGTGCCAAAAATTTCGAAATTTCATATTCAGCCGTTTTTTATATACGAACCGAGGCTACATGGTGAATCGAATGATCACAGTTCTGCGCTGGTAGCCATTCCGCGCGGACGTGCCCGTTCTCAAGCACAGCAAGTCAGAAGCCCTGAAGCCCTGGTACAACACTGTGAGTAGAGTGTCGGATAGTGCAGATTAGTGCGTTTCTTAGAGTCCCGCGGCTCTCCGTTCGTTTATTCGTTTAATAGTTTATTCCGGAAAGTGTTATAACGTTTTTTCGCGCGTAAAGTAGGCGGGCCCGTTCAGTGGCGATCGGCGCCGCATAGTCGCGACCGTTATTTTTCCCGCGCGAATTTTAGGCGCGAATTAGATTAGTTTAGCTTTGGTATAGTGTTAGTTATACGGAAAGTTAAATTCATTCTGCTACCCCTGGTAGCCGTCGCGCGTTTACTCACCCTCCCACACAGGTGGGGGGGATTAGTCACTTTATTAGATTTCTTAAAATGGCAGACCCAATTGATTTCGAGTGTATGAAATACCTCATGGCCTTCCTAGGCACTAAATACGACGATCTTGGTGAAAACCTAGAACTTTTCCGCGCAAACCGTCGCGAGCACATCGCTGCTTTGTCCTCCCCCGTTTCACCGTCTATTAAAGACGCGTCCCCCGCTTCACCGTCTATTAAAGACGCGTCCCCTCAGGTCTCATGGCGCAATGCCCCTACCACCTCCTGGCACAATCCGTCAGACGAGGAGATGTCCTACCAGGGCAGCTCCACGGAGGATGACTATTATGAGGATGACGGCTTCCAAGAAGTCCGTTATAAGAAAAGGAGGCATCGCCCGGAACCGGAATCCCCGGCGTCTCCCCCGGCTAAGGCACCCAAAGTAGGGTCCCCCAAGTCCTCTCAGGACAAACCAAAAGCCAAGGGCAAGCCCAAGGCATCCAGCTCCCCGGCATCACCGGAGCCAGAAATTTCGCGGCGCGATCAACTCGCTTCCGCATCCCAAGACGAGGACATGGACGTTGCACCACCGAAGTGCCGCCCCCCGCCCCCTATCATAGTCCACGACACCGGGTCATGGGCTACTATTTCAAAAGCCATTCATGGCAATCAGCTCACCTTCAAAGCTGCCCGCGCATGCGCTGAAGGAGTCCGTGTCCAAGTCGACACAATAACCGACCACCGTAGGCTAACATCCTTCCTTACGGTAAACAAAATAGGGTATCATACATACGCCCTGGAGGACGAGCGGCTCCTCCGGGTCGTTATGATAGGACTGCCCACGAACATGGACACGGCCGACATCAAAGCCGACCTTGTCCATCAGGGCTACCCGGTCATGGAGGTACACCGCATGTACCATCCAAGGACTAAACACCTCTACAAAATGGTCCTGGTAATCCTGCCACTAACATCGGCAGGCAAGGCCATTTTTAACGTCAAGGCCGTGTGCCACATTACCGGCCTCACCGTCGAGCCCCCGCGTAAAAAGGGAGCAGTAGGGCAATGCCACCGCTGCCAGTTGTACGGGCACTCCGCCCGCAACTGTCACGCTCACCCCAGGTGCGTCAAGTGCTTGGGCGACCATGGGACTGCGGACTGTCCCCGCAATGTGTCCACTTCCGCCGGGCCGCCGAGCTGTGTTCTCTGCGGCAGCGTAGGCCATCCCGCCAACTACCGAGGGTGTCCCAAAGCACCCAAAAAGATCCGTAGGGTAGCTAAAACTAAGGCGGCTTCACCGCAAGCTCGTCCCCGCCAAGATAGGAAGTTCGTTCCCGCCCCACCCCCGACTACCAACGCGTGGTCCAAACCGGCCCCGAAGCCGGCCCCGGTCACCGCTGAACCCGCCCGGGCCCCACCAAGGGCCCCCGTCAATTACAGCAGACCAGCGGGTCCACCTGCCGGCATCTCGATGCCCGCAGCCCCCCGCCCTGCTCCCCCGTCTAGCTTCGCTGCAGATCTGGCATTCGTGTCAGAGTTTGTAGGCAGTATCGACCCAGTCGAACTGCAAATACTAGCAGTCAAACTGCGCGGTTCCCTTACGGAACGCCTCCAGGCACTAGCCGACCATTCCGCACTGATCGAAAAGATCAGGAGCTTCACTCCCAAAGTTTAAATTTTATAACCTACATAGGTATAAAATCGCTTTAACTCGACACAGCTGTTACAACATAAACAGCTGATTAAAGCGCGACGTAACGCGCGACGCGCCCACACATCACATAAACATACAATACAGTCGGGACTAGGTACATGAACACCACTCGGATCCCGGGATCGGAGTGACGTCACACACCTCACACGTATAAATCGATCCGGATCGACCGCGAATAACGTAGGTTTGAATCCGTCATGAGTCGACATCAATATCAACCGCGAATTTATTTATAGATGGCACGAAGCTATCATTTAATTTTGTGGTATCGCGCGCGACCGTTCAAATATTGTTAACACGAGGGGCGGCCCTCGTTGTAACTTTATTAATTTCGTTTTTGTAAAACAAGTCGACCATCATGGATTCCTAGTATAAATCCTGCTCGTATAGCAGCGCGCGCGGATGGCCTCGCCCACCGGGTGGCGTGGCTGGTGGGGTCCTCCCCCTTTTCGATGTCAATGACAAACCGCCATGTTTCATGCGGTGGACGTCGCGGCTCTCGCCGAAGGGGTGTTGTCCAGTATTGCTGGCGCTTTCTGCCGGGCCATCATTCGTGATACAACCTGGTGGGGGTAGTCCGCCTGGGCCGCACTCCTGTCGTCGCCGGCGCGTGCCGTCCCACCGTATGTAACAATCCGACGCCGGAGGCCGTGAGGTCAAAGACATCTCGGTCGGCGGAGGTAACCCTCCCGTTTGTATTATTTAGGTGTAGCCATCTGCTCACTTACTAAACCGATGAAGCTTTAAGGTCTTCGGACCACCAGCATAGATCCATTCGAAAAAAAAAAAAAAAAAAAAAAAAAAAAAAAAAAGGTGAATCGAAACTCGCCATACAAACATATTAAATTTCTTAGAAATTCCTTAATTTGGCGGTTTCGTTGTAGGTTTTTGTAACATATTTCTTTTGATTTGGGTTCTAATAGGCGGGCCCTATACACCCCACTAATTTTCGATAAAAATTTCATCAATTTTGGCTATTTTTTGGACTTTGTAAATTTTTAATTAGAACATATTGTATTTTTCATATAACTTCATATAAATTTTCGAATTATTCGGTCTCTCAGTGGACTTTTTCCAAATTTCTTGTTTTCATCATCGTCGGTCCGTCGTTGCGCATCTGTAGATACCCATCTCGACTAGCTTCTCACCCGGAAGCACCTGCAAATAAAAGAAATTAGTTAGCGATTTGATTCGAATCCGCTATACTGCGGACTTATACCTACACTGTTTGACTCACAGCGCCTAGGGGTGCTATATATCGTGTATCTCGGTCTCGTCGTTCATTCTATATCAAAATTCGACAATAGTTTCATACTAAATTTTTAACTTTTCATACAGATATTGTAAAATTTCCCACATTTTTGACCAAAACTAGCCCACTATTGGGCGAGTCATCCCACTTTTGATCCAGCAATATACCTGGCGCTCTCCTGCGTCGTTTGACACCTCGCTCGTCGAGATCGGACAAAGGAAAGTGCCAAAAATTTCGAAATTTCATATTCAGCCGTTTTTTATATACGAACCGAGGCTACATGGTGAATCGAAACTCGCCATACAAACATATTAAATTTCTTAGAAATTCCTTAATTTGGCGGTTTCGTTGTAGGTTTTTGTAACATATTTCTTTTGATTTGGGTTCTAATAGGCGGGCCCTATACACCCCACTAATTTTCGATAAAAATTTCATCAATTTTGGCTATTTTTTGGACTTTGTAAATTTTTAATTAGAACATATTGTATTTTTCATATAACTTCATATAAATTTTCGAATTATTCGGTCTCTCAGTGGACTTTTTCCAAATTTCTTGTTTTCATCATCGTCGGTCCGTCGTTGCGCATCTGTAGATACCCATCTCGACTAGCTTCTCACCCGGAAGCACCTGCAAATAAAAGAAATTAGTTAGCGATTTGATTCGAATCCGCTATACTGCGGACTTATACCTACACTGTTTGACTCACAGCGCCTAGGGGTGCTATATATCGTGTATCTAGGTCTCGTCGTTCATTCTATATCAAAATTCGACAATAGTTTCATACTAAATTTTTAACTTTTCATACAGATATTGTAAAATTTCCCACATTTTTGACCAAAACTAGCCCACTATTGGGCGAGTCATCCCACTTTTGATCCAGCAATATACCTGGCGCTCTCCTGCGTCGTTTGACACCTCGCTCGTCGAGATCGGACAAAGGAAAGTGCCAAAAATTTCGAAATTTCATATTCAGCCGTTTTTTATATACGAACCAAGGCTACATGGTGAATCGAAACTCGCCATACAAACATATTAAATTTCTTAGAAATTCCTTAATTTGGCGGTTTCGTTGTAGGTTTTTGTAACATATTTCTTTTGATTTGGGTTCTAATAGGCGGGCCCTATACACCCCACTAATTTTCGATAAAAATTTCATCAATTTTGGCTATTTTTTGGACTTTGTAAATTTTTAATTAGAACATATTGTATTTTTCATATAACTTCATATAAATTTTCGAATTATTCGGTCTCTCAGTGGACTTTTTCCAAATTTCTTGTTTTCATCATCGGCGGTCCGTCGTTGCGCATCTGTAGATACCCATCTCGACTAGCTTCTCACCCGGAAGCACCTGCAAATAAAAGAAATTAGTTAGCGATTTGATTCGAATCCGCTATACTGCGGACTTATACCTACACTGTTTGACTCACAGCGCCTAGGGGTGCTATATATCGTGTATCTCGGTCTCGTCGTTCATTCTATATCAAAATTCGACAATAGTTTCATACTAAATTTTTAACTTTTCATACAGATATTGTAAAATTTCCCACATTTTTGACCAAAACTAGCCCACTATTGGGCGAGTCATCCCACTTTTGATCCAGCAATATACCTGGCGCTCTCCTGCGTCGTTTGACACCTCGCTCGTCGAGATCGGACAAAGGAAAGTGCCAAAAATTTCGAAATTTCATATTCAGCCGTTTTTTATATACGAACCGAGGCTACATGGTGAATCGAAACTCGCCATACAAACATATTAAATTTCTTAGAAATTCCTTAATTTGGCGGTTTCGTTGTAGGTTTTTGTAACATATTTCTTTTGATTTGGGTTCTAATAGGCGGGCCCTATACACCCCACTAATTTTCGATAAAAATTTCATCAATTTTGGCTATTTTTTGGACTTTGTAAATTTTTAATTAGAACATATTGTATTTTTCATATAACTTCATATAAATTTTCGAATTATTCGGTCTCTCAGTGGACTTTTTCCAAATTTCTTGTTTTCATCATCGTCGGTCCGTCGTTGCGCATCTGTAGATACCCATCTCGACTAGCTTCTCACCCGGAAGCACCTGCAAATAAAAGAAATTAGTTAGCGATTTGATTCGAATCCGCTATACTGCGGACTTATACCTACACTGTTTGACTCACAGCGCCTAGGGGTGCTATATATCGTGTATCTAGGTCTCGTCGTTCATTCTATATCAAAATTCGACAATAGTTTCATACTAAATTTTTAACTTTTCATACAGATATTGTAAAATTTCCCACATTTTTGACCAAAACTAGCCCACTATTGGGCGAGTCATCCCACTTTTGATCCAGCAATATACCTGGCGCTCTCCTGCGTCGTTAGACACCTCGCTCGTCGAGATCGGACAAAGGAAAGTGCCAAAAATTTCGAAATTTCATATTCAGCCGTTTTTTATATACGAACCGAGGCTACATGGTGAATCGAAACTCGCCATACAAACATATTAAATTTCTTAGAAATTCCTTAATTTGGCGGTTTCGTTGTAGGTTTTTGTAACATATTTCTTTTGATTTGGGTTCTAATAGGCGGGCCCTATACACCCCACTAATTTTCGATAAAAATTTCATCAATTTTGGCTATTTTTTGGACTTTGTAAATTTTTAATTAGAACATATTGTATTTTTCATATAACTTCATATAAATTTTCGAATTATTCGGTCTCTCAGTGGACTTTTTCCAAATTTCTTGTTTTCATCATCGTCGGTCCGTCGTTGCGCATCTGTAGATACCCATCTCGACTAGCTTCTCACCCGGAAGCACCTGCAAATAAAAGAAATTAGTTAGCGATTTGATTCGAATCCGCTATACTGCGGACTTATACCTACACTGTTTGACTCACAGCGCCTAGGGGTGCTATATATCGTATATCTAGGTCTCGTCGTTCATTCTATATCAAAATTCGACAATAGTTTCATACTAAATTTTTAACTTTTCATACAGATATTGTAAAATTTCCCACATTTTTGACCAAAACTAGCCCACTATTGGGCGAGTCATCCCACTTTTGATCCAGCAATATACCTGGCGCTCTCCTGCGTCGTTTGACACCTCGCTCGTCGAGATCGGACAAAGGAAAGTGCCAAAAATTTCGAAATTTCATATTCAGCCGTTTTTTATATACGAACCGAGGCTACATGGTGAATCGAAACTCGCCATACAAACATATTAAATTTCTTAGAAATTCCTTAATTTGGCGGTTTCGTTGTAGGTTTTTGTAACATATTTCTTTTGATTTGGGTTCTAATAGGCGGGCCCTATACACCCCACTAATTTTCGATAAAAATTTCATCAATTTTGGCTATTTTTTGGACTTTGTAAATTTTTAATTAGAACATATTGTATTTTTCATATAACTTCATATAAATTTTCGAATTATTCGGTCTCTCAGTGGACTTTTTCCAAATTTCTTGTTTTCATCATCGTCGGTCCGTCGTTGCGCATCTGTAGATACCCATCTCGACTAGCTTCTCACCCGGAAGCACCTGCAAATAAAAGAAATTAGTTAGCGATTTGATTCGAATCCGCTATACTGCGGACTTATACCTACACTGTTTGACTCACAGCGCCTAGGGGTGCTATATATCGTGTATCTAGGTCTCGTCGTTCATTCTATATCAAAATTCGACAATAGTTTCATACTAAATTTTTAACTTTTCATACAGATATTGTAAAATTTCCCACATTTTTGACCAAAACTAGCCCACTATTGGGCGAGTCATCCCACTTTTGATCCAGCAATATACCTGGCGCTCTCCTGCGTCGTTTGACACCTCGCTCGTCGAGATCGGACAAAGGAAAGTGCCAAAAATTTCGAAATTTCATATTCAGCCGTTTTTTATATACGAACCGAGGCTACATGGTGAATCGAAACTCGCCATACAAACATATTAAATTTCTTAGAAATTCCTTAATTTGGCGGTTTCGTTGTAGGTTTTTGTAACATATTTCTTTTGATTTGGGTTCTAATAGGCGGGCCCTATACACCCCACTAATTTTCGATAAAAATTTCATCAATTTTGGCTATTTTTTGGACTTTGTAAATTTTTAATTAGAACATATTGTATTTTTCATATAACTTCATATAAATTTTCGAATTATTCGGTCTCTCAGTGGACTTTTTCCAAATTTCTTGTTTTCATCATCGTCGGTCCGTCGTTGCGCATCTGTAGATACCCATCTCGACTAGCTTCTCACCCGGAAGCACCTGCAAATAAAAGAAATTAGTTAGCGATTTGATTCGAATCCGCTATACTGCGGACTTATACCTACACTGTTTGACTCACAGCGCCTAGGGGTGCTATATATCGTGTATCTAGGTCTCGTCGTTCATTCTATATCAAAATTCGACAATAGTTTCATACTAAATTTTTAACTTTTCATACAGATATTGTAAAATTTCCCACATTTTTGACCAAAACTAGCCCACTATTGGGCGAGTCATCCCACTTTTGATCCAGCAATATACCTGGCGCTCTCCTGCGTCGTTTGACACCTCGCTCGTCGAGATCGGACAAAGGAAAGTGCCAAAAATTTCGAAATTTCATATTCAGCCGTTTTTTATATACGAACCGAGGCTACATGGTGAATCGAAACTCGCCATACAAACATATTAAATTTCTTAGAAATTCCTTAATTTGGCGGTTTCGTTGTAGGTTTTTGTAACATATTTCTTTTGATTTGGGTTCTAATAGGCGGGCCCTATACACCCCACTAATTTTCGATAAAAATTTCATCAATTTTGGCTATTTTTTGGACTTTGTAAATTTTTAATTAGAACATATTGTATTTTTCATATAACTTCATATAAATTTTCGAATTATTCGGTCTCTCAGTGGACTTTTTCCAAATTTCTTGTTTTCATCATCGTCGGTCCGTCGTTGCGCATCTGTAGATACCCATCTCGACTAGCTTCTCACCCGGAAGCACCTGCAAATAAAAGAAATTAGTTAGCGATTTGATTCGAATCCGCTATACTGCGGACTTATACCTACACTGTTTGACTCACAGCGCCTAGGGGTGCTATATATCGTGTATCTAGGTCTCGTCGTTCATTCTATATCAAAATTCGACAATAGTTTCATACTAAATTTTTAACTTTTCATACAGATATTGTAAAATTTCCCACATTTTTGACCAAAACTAGCCCACTATTGGGCGAGTCATCCCACTTTTGATCCAGCAATATACCTGGCGCTCTCCTGCGTCGTTTGACACCTCGCTCGTCGAGATCGGACAAAGGAAAGTGCCAAAAATTTCGAAATTTCATATTCAGCCGTTTTTTATATACGAACCGAGGCTACATGGTGAATCGAAACTCGCCATACAAACATATTAAATTTCTTAGAAATTCCTTAATTTGGCGGTTTCGTTGTAGGTTTTTGTAACATATTTCTTTTGATTTGGGTTCTAATAGGCGGGCCCTATACACCCCACTAATTTTCGATAAAAATTTCATCAATTTTGGCTATTTTTTGGACTTTGTAAATTTTTAATTAGAACATATTGTATTTTTCATATAACTTCATATAAATTTTCGAATTATTCGGTCTCTCAGTGGACTTTTTCCAAATTTCTTGTTTTCATCATCGTCGGTCCGTCGTTGCGCATCTGTAGATACCCATCTCGACTAGCTTCTCACCCGGAAGCACCTGCAAATAAAAGAAATTAGTTAGCGATTTGATTCGAATCCGCTATACTGCGGACTTATACCTACACTGTTTGACTCACAGCGCCTAGGGGTGCTATATATCGTGTATCTCGGTCTCGTCGTTCATTCTATATCAAAATTCGACAATAGTTTCATACTAAATTTTTAACTTTTCATACAGATATTGTAAAATTTCCCACATTTTTGACCAAAACTAGCCCACTATTGGGCGAGTCATCCCACTTTTGATCCAGCAATATACCTGGCGCTCTCCTGCGTCGTTTGACACCTCGCTCGTCGAGATCGGACAAAGGAAAGTGCCAAAAATTTCGAAATTTCATATTCAGCCGTTTTTTATATACGAACCGAGGCTACATGGTGAATCGAAACTCGCCATACAAACATATTAAATTTCTTAGAAATTCCTTAATTTGGCGGTTTCGTTGTAGGTTTTTGTAACATATTTCTTTTGATTTGGGTTCTAATAGGCGGGCCCTATACACCCCACTAATTTTCGATAAAAATTTCATCAATTTTGGCTATTTTTTGGACTTTGTAAATTTTTAATTAGAACATATTGTATTTTTCATATAACTTCATATAAATTTTCGAATTATTCGGTCTCTCAGTGGACTTTTTCCAAATTTCTTGTTTTCATCATCGTCGGTCCGTCGTTGCGCATCTGTAGATACCCATCTCGACTAGCTTCTCACCCGGAAGCACCTGCAAATAAAAGAAATTAGTTAGCGATTTGATTCGAATCCGCTATACTGCGGACTTATACCTACACTGTTTGACTCACAGCGCCTAGGGGTGCTATATATCGTGTATCTAGGTCTCGTCGTTCATTCTATATCAAAATTCGACAATAGTTTCATACTAAATTTTTAACTTTTCATACAGATATTGTAAAATTTCCCACATTTTTGACCAAAACTAGCCCACTATTGGGCGAGTCATCCCACTTTTGATCCAGCAATATACCTGGCGCTCTCCTGCGTCGTTTGACACCTCGCTCGTCGAGATCGGACAAAGGAAAGTGCCAAAAATTTCGAAATTTTTTTTTTTTTTTTTTTTTTTTTTTTTTTTTTTTTTCGGAATGACCTATGCTATGGTCCAAAGACCTTTAAGCTAAATCGGAAGAGTAGGAGAGCTGATGGCTTCTACCTAAAACAGTTAAACGGGAGGGTTACCTCCGCCAGCCGTGGTGTCAATGACATCGCAGCCTCCTGGCATCGGGAAGACACATGCGGCGGGACAGCTCCGCGCCTTCGAACGTTGAGGTGCCACCCCAGGCGGACTACCCCTACCGGGTTGAACCACAAGTGATTGCCCAGCAGAAGGCGCCAGCAATACTGGGGCACACCCCGTCCGCGGCAGCAGTGACGTCCACCGCATGTTATCTTGACTGGAGTCATTGACCTCGAAGAGGGCGGGGACCCCACCAGCCACGCCACCCGGTGGGCGAGGCCATCCGCGCGCGCTGCTGTCACGAGCAGTTTTTAAACTATAGGAATCCGTGACGGTCGACTTTTTGCTGACGGTACAATTACTGTTATCACTAGGGCCGGCCCTAGCGATAACGGCAGTTATCGGGTCGCGCGCGGTCCTCGTTACTGTCGATAGCGTCGGACTATCGGTTATATCGCGATCAGAAGTATTGCAGTCGACTCGCAACGGATTCGAACCTACGCTATCGCGTTCGGTCCGGACTGATGTAGTTGTCGTGTGTGGTGTGTATCGTCGCCAGTTGCCCCGGGACACGAGGCGGTGTATCGGTATACCTGTACCCGGATGTTGTTTACTTAGTGTACTTTGTAAGGCGCGTCGCATGTTAGCGTCATGCATTAACAGCTGTGATATTTCATCAGCTGGGTCGGTCAAAACATGTTTTGGTAATCTATGCCTTTCGGCGACTGAGCTATCGGGGGTATAGTTTGCCGCGCTCGCGATGAGCGGGTTGGGATGTACTATTGCCTTTTCAAAGTGATGTTCTGACATCTCTTTGAAATGGCTCCTGATTGTTTCCAATCTAAAGTCGCGATGCAGGTCAATGTTTCTCACATACCAAGGACAACCGGTTGCCATGCGCATGAATCTATTTTGAACTACCTGTAGTGCATAAAGTCGTCTCTGTGGCACATGCGCGAATGCGACACAGGAATACGACATTATAGGCCGAATACAGGATTTATATAATGTGAGTTTATGCCTGAGGGGCATTTTACTATTTTTATTTATAAGAAAATATAATTTTGATAAAACGAACTTTGCCTTTTTTGTTACATTTTTAATATGTGGTGCGAAGGACATTGACCTGTCTAATGTAACCCCTAGGTATTTGACCTGATCGACTCTAGGGATTACGGTATCGTTTAACTTTATTGGCGCCATATATCGACAGCGCTTCCTGTGTGGACCTTTCACCCTTCTACTAAAGTGTAACGAGGCACTTTTTTCTGGATTAATTTCTATCCTCCATTTAGCGAACCAGTCTCCTAAGACGTTGACGGCTCGCTGAAGGGAGTTAGAGGCTATTGATGCTACTGGGTGGGTTATATACAGTGCGGTGTCGTCGGCAAAGAGCGCCAGCTTTACCGCAGGGTGTTTAGGTATATCTGACGTGTACAGGTTGTACAGGGTTGGGGAGAGCACTGAGCCCTGAGGGACTCCGGCCCTCAGAGGTCTCCGGGAGGACAGGGTGCCTTCTACTCTATACCTAAAGTGCCGGTCAGACAGGTAGTCTTTGATGATGATGACCAGTCTGTCCGGTATTCCTAATTTATAAAGTTTGTATACGAGTCCTTCGTGCCATATCCGGTCGAAGGCCCTCGCTACGTCGAAGAAGACCGCGCATGTGTCGTGGGATCTTTTCCTATTCAGACCTCTGAGGATGTCCTCCGTCATACGGTGAACTTGTCTGGGACAACAATGGTTTTCGCGGAAGGCGAATTGTTCATCTATGAACAGGTTCTTTTCGCTTATAACAGTTTTCAACCGCTTAAGCAGAACCCGTTCATATATTTTTCCTATCGAGCTTAGTAAGCTTATGGGCCGATAGCTTGACGGTTCCGTACCCGGCTTTCCGGGTTTGGGTATACCTATAACCGTGGCTTCTTTCCATATGTCTGGGAATTTGCAACCCTTTAGGAGGGCGTTTATTATATTTACCAGGAGGATAACTAGAGTGAGCGGTAGTATTTTTAAAACCCTGTTCGTTACTCCGTCCAGCCCGGGGGCCTTCTTGGAGTGCAGGCACTTAATTATGTCTTGGACCTCTTCTACATCCACCGGAGGGATCGGATCACCCTCCGGCAGCATAGCGGTCCTCCTCGCAATCTCCCTAGTTACCTCCTCTACATGGGGACCTACTGGGCAGGATGCTACTATCGGGCTCGGCGTACACTGGCTCTCGAAATGATCGGCTAGACATTCGGCTTTGTCTGAGTCCTCTAGTGCAGGCGTATTGTTTATTCTATTCAACGGGGGCATAGATGCCTCCGATTTTTTACGAATTGATCTCGCGAGTGGCCAGTAGGCTACGTGGGAAGGATTTATCTCGCTCAGGAGGCGATCCCATCTTTTCGAAATTTCATATTCAGCCGTTTTTTATATACGAACCGAGGCTACATGGTGAATCGAAACTCGCCATACAAACATATTAAATTTCTTAGAAATTCCTTAATTTGGCGGTTTCGTTGTAGGTTTTTGTAACATATTTCTTTTGATTTGGGTTCTAATAGGCGGGCCCTATACACCCCACTAATTTTCGATAAAAATTTCATCAATTTTGGCTATTTTTTGGACTTTGTAAATTTTTAATTAGAACATATTGTATTTTTCATATAACTTCATATAAATTTTCGAATTATTCGGTCTCTCAGTGGACTTTTTCCAAATTTCTTGTTTTCATCATCGTCGGTCCGTCGTTGCGCATCTGTAGATACCCATCTCGACTAGCTTCTCACCCGGAAGCACCTGCAAATAAAAGAAATTAGTTAGCGATTTGATTCGAATCCGCTATACTGCGGACTTATACCTACACTGTTTGACTCACAGCGCCTAGGGGTGCTATATATCGTGTATCTAGGTCTCGTCGTTCATTCTATATCAAAATTCGACAATAGTTTCATACTAAATTTTTAACTTTTCATACAGATATTGTAAAATTTCCCACATTTTTGACCAAAACTAGCCCACTATTGGGCGAGTCATCCCACTTTTGATCCAGCAATATACCTGGCGCTCTCCTGCGTCGTTTGACACCTCGCTCGTCGAGATCGGACAAAGGAAAGTGCCAAAAATTTCGAAATTTCATATTCAGCCGTTTTTTATATACGAACCGAGGCTACATGGTGAATCGAAACTCGCCATACAAACATATTAAATTTCTTAGAAATTCCTTAATTTGGCGGTTTCGTTGTAGGTTTTTGTAACATATTTCTTTTGATTTGGGTTCTAATAGGCGGGCCCTATACACCCCACTAATTTTCGATAAAAATTTCATCAATTTTGGCTATTTTTTGGACTTTGTAAATTTTTAATTAGAACATATTGTATTTTTCATATAACTTCATATAAATTTTCGAATTATTCGGTCTCTCAGTGGACTTTTTCCAAATTTCTTGTTTTCATCATCGTCGGTCCGTCGTTGCGCATCTGTAGATACCCATCTCGACTAGCTTCTCACCCGGAAGCACCTGCAAATAAAAGAAATTAGTTAGCGATTTGATTCGAATCCGCTATACTGCGGACTTATACCTACACTGTTTGACTCACAGCGCCTAGGGGTGCTATATATCGTGTATCTCGGTCTCGTCGTTCATTCTATATCAAAATTCGACAATAGTTTCATACTAAATTTTTAACTTTTCATACAGATATTGTAAAATTTCCCACATTTTTGACCAAAACTAGCCCACTATTGGGCGAGTCATCCCACTTTTGATCCAGCAATATACCTGGCGCTCTCCTGCGTCGTTTGACACCTCGCTCGTCGAGATCGGACAAAGGAAAGTGCCAAAAATTTCGAAATTTCATATTCAGCCGTTTTTTATATACGAACCGAGGCTACATGGTGAATCGAAACTCGCCATACAAACATATTAAATTTCTTAGAAATTCCTTAATTTGGCGGTTTCGTTGTAGGTTTTTGTAACATATTTCTTTTGATTTGGGTTCTAATAGGCGGGCCCTATACACCCCACTAATTTTCGATAAAAATTTCATCAATTTTGGCTATTTTTTGGACTTTGTAAATTTTTAATTAGAACATATTGTATTTTTCATATAACTTCATATAAATTTTCGAATTATTCGGTCTCTCAGTGGACTTTTTCCAAATTTCTTGTTTTCATCATCGTCGGTCCGTCGTTGCGCATCTGTAGATACCCATCTCGACTAGCTTCTCACCCGGAAGCACCTGCAAATAAAAGAAATTAGTTAGCGATTTGATTCGAATCCGCTATACTGCGGACTTATACCTACACTGTTTGACTCACAGCGCCTAGGGGTGCTATATATCGTGTATCTAGGTCTCGTCGTTCATTCTATATCAAAATTCGACAATAGTTTCATACTAAATTTTTAACTTTTCATACAGATATTGTAAAATTTCCCACATTTTTGACCAAAACTAGCCCACTATTGGGCGAGTCATCCCACTTTTGATCCAGCAATATACCTGGCGCTCTCCTGCGTCGTTTGACACCTCGCTCGTCGAGATCGGACAAAGGAAAGTGCCAAAAATTTCGAAATTTCATATTCAGCCGTTTTTTATATACGAACCGAGGCTACATGGTGAATCGAAACTCGCCATACAAACATATTAAATTTCTTAGAAATTCCTTAATTTGGCGGTTTCGTTGTAGGTTTTTGTAACATATTTCTTTTGATTTGGGTTCTAATAGGCGGGCCCTATACACCCCACTAATTTTCGATAAAAATTTCATCAATTTTGGCTATTTTTTGGACTTTGTAAATTTTTAATTAGAACATATTGTATTTTTCATATAACTTCATATAAATTTTCGAATTATTCGGTCTCTCAGTGGACTTTTTCCAAATTTCTTGTTTTCATCATCGTCGGTCCGTCGTTGCGCATCTGTAGATACCCATCTCGACTAGCTTCTCACCCGGAAGCACCTGCAAATAAAAGAAATTAGTTAGCGATTTGATTCGAATCCGCTATACTGCGGACTTATACCTACACTGTTTGACTCACAGCGCCTAGGGGTGCTATATATCGTGTATCTAGGTCTCGTCGTTCATTCTATATCAAAATTCGACAATAGTTTCATACTAAATTTTTAACTTTTCATACAGATATTGTAAAATTTCCCACATTTTTGACCAAAACTAGCCCACTATTGGGCGAGTCATCCCACTTTTGATCCAGCAATATACCTGGCGCTCTCCTGCGTCGTTTGACACCTCGCTCGTCGAGATCGGACAAAGGAAAGTGCCAAAAATTTCGAAATTTCATATTCAGCCGTTTTTTATATACGAACCGAGGCTACATGGTGAATCGAAACTCGCCATACAAACATATTAAATTTCTTAGAAATTCCTTAATTTGGCGGTTTCGTTGTAGGTTTTTGTAACATATTTCTTTTGATTTGGGTTCTAATAGGCGGGCCCTATACACCCCACTAATTTTCGATAAAAATTTCATCAATTTTGGCTATTTTTTGGACTTTGTAAATTTTTAATTAGAACATATTGTATTTTTCATATAACTTCATATAAATTTTCGAATTATTCGGTCTCTCAGTGGACTTTTTCCAAATTTCTTGTTTTCATCATCGTCGGTCCGTCGTTGCGCATCTGTAGATACCCATCTCGACTAGCTTCTCACCCGGAAGCACCTGCAAATAAAAGAAATTAGTTAGCGATTTGATTCGAATCCGCTATACTGCGGACTTATACCTACACTGTTTGACTCACAGCGCCTAGGGGTGCTATATATCGTGTATCTAGGTCTCGTCGTTCATTCTATATCAAAATTCGACAATAGTTTCATACTAAATTTTTAACTTTTCATACAGATATTGTAAAATTTCCCACATTTTTGACCAAAACTAGCCCACTATTGGGCGAGTCATCCCACTTTTGATCCAGCAATATACCTGGCGCTCTCCTGCGTCGTTTGACACCTCGCTCGTCGAGATCGGACAAAGGAAAGTGCCAAAAATTTCGAAATTTCATATTCAGCCGTTTTTTATATACGAACCGAGGCTACATGGTGAATCGAAACTCGCCATACAAACATTAAATTTCTTAGAAATTCCTTAATTTGGCGGTTTCGTTGTAGGTTTTTGTAACATATTTCTTTTGATTTGGGTTCTAATAGGCGGGCCCTATACACCCCACTAATTTTCGATAAAAATTTCATCAATTTTGGCTATTTTTTGGACTTTGTAAATTTTTAATTAGAACATATTGTATTTTTCATATAACTTCATATAAATTTTCGAATTATTCGGTCTCTCAGTGGACTTTTTCCAAATTTCTTGTTTTCATCATCGTCGGTCCGTCGTTGCGCATCTGTAGATACCCATCTCGACTAGCTTCTCACCCGGAAGCACCTGCAAATAAAAGAAATTAGTTAGCGATTTGATTCGAATCCGCTATACTGCGGACTTATACCTACACTGTTTGACTCACAGCGCCTAGGGGTGCTATATATCGTGTATCTCGGTCTCGTCGTTCATTCTATATCAAAATTCGACAATAGTTTCATACTAAATTTTTAACTTTTCATACAGATATTGTAAAATTTCCCACATTTTTGACCAAAACTAGCCCACTATTGGGCGAGTCATCCCACTTTTGATCCAGCAATATACCTGGCGCTCTCCTGCGTCGTTTGACACCTCGCTCGTCGAGATCGGACAAAGGAAAGTGCCAAAAATTTCGAAATTTCATATTCAGCCGTTTTTTATATACGAACCGAGGCTACATGGTGAATCGAAACTCGCCATACAAACATATTAAATTTCTTAGAAATTCCTTAATTTGGCGGTTTCGTTGTAGGTTTTTGTAACATATTTCTTTTGATTTGGGTTCTAATAGGCGGGCCCTATACACCCCACTAATTTTCGATAAAAATTTCATCAATTTTGGCTATTTTTTGGACTTTGTAAATTTTTAATTAGAACATATTGTATTTTTCATATAACTTCATATAAATTTTCGAATTATTCGGTCTCTCAGTGGACTTTTTCCAAATTTCTTGTTTTCATCATCGTCGGTCCGTCGTTGCGCATCTGTAGATACCCATCTCGACTAGCTTCTCACCCGGAAGCACCTGCAAATAAAAGAAATTAGTTAGCGATTTGATTCGAATCCGCTATACTGCGGACTTATACCTACACTGTTTGACTCACAGCGCCTAGGGGTGCTATATATCGTGTATCTAGGTCTCGTCGTTCATTCTATATCAAAATTCGACAATAGTTTCATACTAAATTTTTAACTTTTCATACAGATATTGTAAAATTTCCCACATTTTTGACCAAAACTAGCCCACTATTGGGCGAGTCATCCCACTTTTGATCCAGCAATATACCTGGCGCTCTCCTGCGTTGTTTGACACCTCGCTCGTCGAGATCGGACAAAGGGAAAGTGCAAAATTCGCCCGCCCACCTCTCCCGATCGCTTCTATTGAGGTGGATTTTGCTTGTTTTTGGTCGACCTTGAAAACTTTAAATTATTAAATTTGAAATTTTGGTTTTGGATTCATATTCTTTAATAAAAACCAAGAACATATTGTTCTGGAGTACTGAGATCCGATTTGAACTGACAAAGTTATTAATATTTAGATTTTAAGTTTTAATTTATTTGACATAGGTCTTTTGCCTTAAATTAATCGTATTTTATTGTCTAAATATTGAATTATTATATACACCCCTATTGGGAATAATTATTTTATCATATATTAGGTTAGCCGCGAATTGTTTATTAATTGTATCGTCCCTTTGGACCAGAATCTTATTATCTATTGTTGTTTTTTAAATTCTCAAAATTAACTACCAAAAGATGTTTGGTTTTCGTACTCCTCCACAAAATCCCGGCCCTTCGCAAGTGAGGAGGAGCATAGAGGCGTTTGAAACTGCCAAACCGATATCCCCGACCAAGTCATCACCGAAGAAGTCGGTCGCGGCGGCGGCCACCCAGAAGCAGAGACCGAAGGCGTCAGCTTGTAAGCCACTACCGGTATGCTCTGGGAGCCCGCCCCCGAAACCGACCTTCGCAAACCGAGTTGCCGAGGCAAGGGCCTGCCTTAATAAGGCTAAGCTCCACCTCAGTAACTCGAGGAACTTAAAAACCGATATTAAGGAAGGGGTTATCGCAGCGCTGGATCGGCTCTACCAGCTTGTGAAGGAGTCGGAGACTGGTAAAGAGCGGAAGGTGGAAAGAGAGGAGGCCCCTATACAGCCTCCACTCGCAACCACCGCGCCCTCCCCAAACCACGACGCCCTCCTCGGTAAACTCGAAGAACACACCTTGTTATTAAAACACACCGCCGAGAAACTGGATGATCTAAATAGCACTATGAGAAAACATCAGGAATCTCTGGAGGCGGCAACGTACGCGAGCGTAACGGCAGGCAGTAAGCCCGTAAAGGTAGCAGAGAAGGCCACGTTGCACTCGGTCGTCGTCACCCCGAGAGACGAGATGGAAACCGGCGAGGAGGTTCTAGAGAGGATAAGGAGGGCAGTGAATGCAAAGGAGGGAGGGGTAGTGATAGAAAGAATAAGGAAGGCAAAGGACCGTAAAGTCATCGTGGGCTGTAGGAGCAAGGAGGAAAGGGAAAAAATCAAGGAGAGATTAAAAGTAGCCGAGACACACCTAAGCGTTGCCGACATCAAGAACAAGGACCCCCTTATCATAATATTTGATGTTATGAAGTATAACACCGATAAGGAGGTCCTTAGCGCGCTTAGGGCACAAAATAAGCACCTATTTGATGAGCTAGGGGAGGACGAAGACCGAGTTGAAATAAAATTTAAAAAGAAAGCAATAAACCCCTTAGCTCATCACATAGTGCTCAAAGTGTCCCCAATTATATGGACCAGAGCCACAAAGGAAGGCAGAGTGAGGATTGATTTACAACGGGTTAGAGTTGCGGATCAATCCCCACTAGTGCAGTGCTCTATGTGTCTCGGTTACGGGCACAGCAAGCGGTTCTGCACGGAGAGCATCGAAATGTGCAGTCACTGTGCAGGACCGCACAAGAAAGCGGATTGCCCTGAGCGGCCAGAGGGGGGAGCCCCTAAATGCTGTAATTGCGTAAAAGCAAATCAGGAGCAAACGGCCCACGATGCTTTTAGCGACAAATGTCCAGAACGACGAAAGTGGGATGCGCTGGCGCGGTCCACGACAGCGTATAGCTGAGGGTGTTCTTGGCGCAAACCTGAAAACAAAGACACACGGCAATTTGGGACATCTGATCGGGATTTCCATAAGCGAAATCTTGGTCAGATAATCTCAAATCAAATTTCAGCTGTGCAGTGTCAAGTCGTGCTATTAGGGAACACGTGTGGAGTCTGTGTGTGTCAGGCGCATTGTAACCCTAAACATTTTTTCTTACATAGAAATTCAATCGGAGTTGGGCACCAAATTCTAAGAAAAGAAAGATAGGAAAAGGCGATGTTAAATATTTATTGTGGAATAAATTATTGCAACATCAGCATAGGTGGACAAAGAATGGACTTGGAGTTTGATACCCAATTCCATAAAACGTAACAACAAATATATAGAAAGAACATTTAAAATAAAAACCTTAGACTCTTAATAATTTAATAGTAATAAATAAGAGTTAATTATTTTCATTTTATTTATAACCTAACCTTAATATAAATATAAACATTATAATCATTTAAAATAAGAGAAATAATTTAATAGTAATAAAAATTAAAGATAAAGTAAATATAGATATTCTATGTAAGAAAGAAATAAAACAGAAGCTAAAACAAGGACAACTTATTCTGCAAACTCACCAAACAGGTAGTAGTAAGTAACATAAAGATAAAATAAAACAATATATTAGAAGATGGAAAATAAATAAATAGAGAATAAAAAAATTAAATATACTACAAGTAAATAGTCAATTACAATGTAAACATTATTAACATATATTGAAATAATATGAACATGGATATAATAATATTATATTGCAATAAAAAATAAATAAAATTATCATATAGATTAAAATTAATAACGTGAGAAAAAAAGGCCCTCCACCACCGGTGTAGGAGGGGAAAAGGCGGCAATATAAAAAAAAAAAAAAAAAAAAAAAAACCCTAACCTAACCTAACCTAACCGCAGACTCCAGAATAAGGAAGTATCCCTGTTCTGGATCAAAGCACATGCTGGACTGACAGGGAATGAACGCGCTGACCATCTAGCGAAAGAGGCCGCTCTCAAACTAAAGAGGAAACCCGACTACGATCAGTGCCCGGTTTCATACGTCAAGAGGTGCATCCGAATGGAGTCCCTTGACGAGTGGAACCGGCGCTATCAGTCGGGTGAGACAGCGGCCGTGACACGAATGTTCTTCCCCGATGTGATTAAAGCCCATAATATTGTTCGAAAAATCAAACCAGCCGGTATAATCACCCAGGTTCTGACGGGGCACGGAGGTTTTTCAGGTTACCTGCACCGTTTTAAGTGTAAGGATACCCCATCGTGCATCTGCGAACCTGGAGTGGAAGAAAGCATTGCTCACATCCTTTTTGAATGTCCCGTGACAGCGGGAGTGCGATTTGATGCTGAGCAGCTTCGTGGGCGGCGTCTTACGAAACACCGCCGCGTTTCTTTTTAATGTGGACTCGCTGCTCTCCTCCTCCTCCTCCGACGAGGACAGCCGGGTCCTCTTCCCTTTTGGTTGAAGATGAGCTAAACGCGACGACCTTACGCTCTCAGCGGAGTCACTCGCGCTCATCACCTCCACGTCTGAGAAAATTCTTGGGGAACCTCTCTCTTTCATCTTTCCCTCCTTCTCTCTCACCGAATCGCATGCAGTATCGAAGTCAATTGTGGTCGCCAGGTCGCAGTAGTCCGGGTTAACCGAACCGCTGAAGCTTTGAGTGGCCCCCTCCGTATTACACGGGGCCTCAGTCCGAAGACTGGCGGGATTCCCAGTACCCGCCCGGAGACTGTTTTCATTTGGCAAACTAATTTTGGTCAAAACTTTTCCCCATCTGGTGACATCACCGTCAGGGATAGGGAGACAAAAGCATCCTGGGCAGAGCCCTATGCACCAGGATGGCGTACATTTATTCCTGACCGGGGGGTCCGCAGGTACCCCGGCTAGGGGTGCGCTAACGGCTGGTGACCCACCAACCATTCATCTCCTCGCCGCGCACCAAAACTTGAGATTGGGGTAATTTTTTAGAGTGGTTTTCTTCCACGTAGTCCCCATCCCGACGTGGGATAGCGACCACCACCCCCAGCACTATGTACCGGGGAGCGGCTTGGCCGACAGTGGACAGAACCAACTGCCGCCCGATTCGGATCCGATTAGTTCACCCGGGGTTCGCACCCCGAGCTTAAGCCCCACCGCCACGTCAAGGCCCGGATCCGGAAATGGTGGGGATCCGGAAATGGTGGGGAACCTAACCTAACCTAACCTAACCTAACCTAACCTAACCTAACCTAACCTAACCTAACCTAACCTAACCTAACCTAACCTAACCTAACCTAACCTAACCTAACCTAACCTAACCGGGGGACACTTTACATCCCCTATATGATAGAAGGTAAAAGATAGAAGGGTGGTGATCGGATGTGGAACGAGTGAGGAAAGGGAAAAAGTAAAGAGCCGGTTGAAAAAGAGTTCGGACTTAAAAGTGGAAGACATAAAGAACAAGGACCCCCTCATTGTCCTCAAAGATGTTTTCAACTTTAATAAAGATGAGGACATCTTAAAAGCCCTGCGGAACCAAAATAGGGCCATCTTTGAGGACACTAACGGGGAAGAGGAAAGAGTAAAGATCTTGTATAGGAGGAAAGCAAGGAACCCCCTGCAGAACCACATAGTGGTTAGAGTGCCCCCCAGAGTGTGGAAGGGATGTATGGATGTAGGAAAACTCTATGTCGACTTGCAGAGAGTGAGGGTCGAAGATCAGACCCCACTGGTGCAGTGCTCCGGCTGCTTAATGTATGGTCACACGAGGAGATTTTGCACGGAAAAAGAACAGGTATGTGCCCACTGTGGAGGTCCTCATATGAGGACCGATTGCCAACAGTGGGCGAAGCGGGAGGCCCCGAACTGTTGCAATTGCAGCAGGGCGGGGATAAGCAGCACGGGGCACGGCGCCTTCAGCAGCGAATGCGAAGTGAGGAAGAAATGGGACGCTCTGGCTCGCTCTGTGGTTCAGTATTGCTGAGGTTCGCCAGGGCATAAAGGGGGCCAGGTGTGCAGACCATAGTGATGCGACGGAGCGTCCAAGGCACCTGCCGATCCAAGTGGAAATCTGGTCAGTCAAAGCTAGGTACGACTGCAATGGCATCTTGTTTGGCACCAGACTACACAAAACAACAGACACAGACAAAGACACAAATAACACGCACAAACATACACATAGCAAACTGGGCAAACTTCTTGATAGAAGCTAGCCCAGTTTTTGTTAAGCAGACAATAAACTCCACAAGGCACTTACACAATACACAGCACACAAATAATAACGAGGATTTACATTAAACACGGAGGTGACAAAACAACACATATACACGGAAATCCAAACAAGAAATACAGTATACACACATGTCATTGCAGTCAAATAAACCAGCTAAGATGAAAACCGGGAATCCACGAGGAGACGCAGGACACGGGTCGCAGCGCTAGTCCGGAGACGTCACGTGGAAAGCAGCACCTGAAATGAAAGAGAAGAATGAAATGGTATTGATGGTATGAATGTGGTGAAGTATGAATGAGAGAGATAGGGAGAGGATGAAGAAGAGTAGGGAAAGGAACAGGGAAGGAGAAAGGTGTGGGTGGACTAGGGGACCATTTACATGCCCTAGCAAGAACATAATATTATGTATAATTATTTGTAGTTAGTATGATAAATATAGCGATTAGATATATGACTGGGGGACTTTTACATCCCCTCAATATTATTATTATTAGTAAAGACAATTTTATAAACATTTTATATCTTGTAATATAAATAAATTAAGCATAATATGACGTGATAGTAGATTGTAAGTCTTACATTTTGACTGGGATATAACATGTCTCAAAGCTATTAATATGTAAGTTATTGTTATGAAAGTGCCAATAGTATACGACTTTTTATGGACATTATATAGTGTATTATAGGGGACCCTTTACATCCCCAATCGCAAATTAATAAAATAAAAAAAAAATTGTTATAAATTGTTTAAAAAAAAAAAAAAAAAAATATGGTTCATAATAATATAAGTAGAAGTGATAAAGATGGCAAATAAAAATTAAATAAATAAATAAAAAAACAGCCTATTAAATGTAAGCAAAACTTAAAATGTGTATTTAATAAAACTAATGTAAAATAGATTTAGATCAGTTGTAGGACGGAGGTACTACCTCATAATTGAAGAATGGTATGGCACAAAATTAAACATAAAAAAAAGATTAATAAGGGCCCATAGGAGAAATTTCCGCTAGGGGAAAAGGCAGCAGCGGGGGCACAAAATGCTCCCGTATTAAAAAAAAAAAAAAAAAAAAAAAAAAAAAAACCGGGGGACACTTTACATCCCCTATATGATATTAAATCTATTTAAGTATATTTAAAATATTTATGACAAAGGGACCCTATACATCCCCGACTAAAAGTGATATTAGGTATAAGTTTTAATAAGTATTAAATTTCTATAATAATTGTTTTTAATTTAGATATAAGTTTTAATCGTAGGACTGGAGGACAATTTACATCCCCAAATATATATATTATTAGACACTTAAGGAATAGGTACAAGATTTACATAATTATTATCTCTATATTTTATAATAGATGTAAGCTTAATAATTATAGGACTGGGGGACTTTTTACATCCCCCAATATTTTAATTAAGGAATAGTGTATCGACGCCTGATTGTAGAGCTCAGAACTGTATTATTTGTGTTAATATATATCTAATTATAAAATTGATTACGAAGATCAGGTTACGACGGAGGTACAACCTCATAGTTTAATCGATAAAATATTAATGGCACAAAAATTATAAATATTAGATGGAAAAGGGCCCTTGGAGATTATTCCGCTAGGGGAAAAAGCAGCAGTGGGGGCGCGAAGCGCTCCATTTAAAAAAAAAAAAAAAAAAAAAAAAAAAAACCTAACCTAACCTAACCTTTTTTTTTTTTTTTTGGTAATGCAGCGGAAATTTGCAGACCAAACCATAACTAGGACCGGGGTGAGTTTTAAACCTAGCCGTGAGTGGGGTTCGCACTTGGAGATGCGTTACCCACTAAAACCGCTGCAAGTGCCCTCAGCCGCCTTTTATGAGAGTCCCGGATCATGCAGGCAACGCAGGACCCTCGGCGACAGGCTGGCCCCGGCGAAAAGGCCAGACTCCTCCTCTAAAGGGGGGACTGCTCGGCTGTTCGATTGATTCGATACTTTTAGCAGTCCCCGACGACGTCGTGTCTAGCTGGACCCAGGTTAAAACCCCATCCTGGGCCCGACACGAGCACAGGGGCGTTACTGGAGGCGCATTAGGTAGCGCCTCCTACGCACCCCCGTTCGTCGCCCGCGGTGGGAGGCCTCGTCGGCGGCCTCCTCTCTCACCCGCTCATCGGCCTCCTTCTGGGACATTACTGCCTCGCAGAAGGAGACCATCGCCGTCCAGGACTCGTCGTCACCGAGCATCGCGGGGATGACACTCGGCAGAGACAAGTCCCCTCCGATAACTGATGTCAGATCATGACGCAGCGCCGCCCATCTCGGGCACACCTCGAGGGTGTGCTGGGCCGAGTCCACCGCCGCGCCACAATCGTGACACACAGTTACCGGCTCCCTTTGGGCCGTCCTGCACAGATACTCACCGAAGCACCCATGCCCGGTGAGCACCTGTGTTAGACGGAAGGTGAGGGGTTTGCGTTTACGACGCATCCACCGCTCAAGGACCGGGCGCAGGGCAACCGTTAAGCCTTTGCCATACGGCTGCCGCGCCAAGTCCTCCCCCCACCTTCGCATTAGTGCCTCCTGCCCTAGTCGGCGGACCCGTAGGATCCCGTCCGGCGTCATGTCCTCTCCGAGGGACCTCCTATCCGAGACATAGGAGTATACCTCGGCGAGAACTTCCGCCACGAGTTCCCACGGGGGGTCGCCGGCTAGGGCAGTAGCTGCAGCCCATGATATCGTACGATACCCCCGGACCGCTCTTACCGCGATTACCCGCTGCGCCGAGCGCAGCTGGGCCCTACTCCGCGCGGTAAGGCGATCCGTCCAAATCGGAGCACCGTACGTCGCCATACTCCGGCAGACACCGGAGTATAGCTGCCTGCAGGCGGCGCTGGGTCCTCCGAGGTTCGGGAGGAGTCTGCCCAGCGCACTTCACGACCTTCGGACCCAATTGTTCGAAATGTGGGCCGAAGGTCCATCCACCGTCAAGGATGAGCCCCAGATATTTGATGTGAGGGCTCATCCTGACCCTCACCCCTCCGATCTGGAGGGCAGCCCCCGGTGGGGGTCCTTTCCTCCCGGTCCCGCGGAAGAGGAGGGCTTCGGTCTTGTCGACTCTGACCCGAAGCCCTAACCTCTCAATGCGGCCGATCACGAGGTCGAGCCCGACCTCGGCCAGCCGCGCCGCCTCCTTATAGTCTCGTCCCCGGGCGTAGACGAAGGTGTCATCAGCGTAACAGATGACACCCATCCCGGGGAGGAGACGACCTCGCAGGACCCAGTCGTACCCGATGTCCCACAGGATCGGACCAAGTACCGAACCCTGCGGGACACCGCAGCCGACTCGCCACCACTCCACGGACCCACACCGGTTCTCGCAGGCTACCCTCCTGTCGGAGAGGTACGCCTCCAACAGCCTCCTGAGATAGGGAGGCACACCAAAGTAATTCAGTGCCTCCCGTATCACACTGTGCGGGAGGCTGTTGAAGGCGTTCGCGATGTCCAGGGACACCGCGACCACCACCTCCCCTCGGCGTTCCGCCTCACCCGTCACCGCCCTCAGGCGTTTGAGGGCGTCGATGGTCGACCGGCGCGCCCGGAACCCAAATTGGGACTCTGAGAGTCCCGGTCCCGGGCCCTCCTCCAGGTGCCGAACGAGCCGGGAAGCCACGACTCTCTCCAGAGCCTTCCCAGCCTCGTTCAGCAGCACCACCGGTCGCACCGACGCGGCCGAGTCCGGGGGTCGCCCTGCCTTAGGAAGCAGGCAGAGCCGACCCTCCTTCCATGCCCTCGGGAACTGTCCGGACCGCAGGCAGCGATCGAACAGCTCCCGAAGGCTGTCGCCGAGGTGCTCGAGGGAAAGGGCCAGAACCTTCCCGTGCACCCCGTCTGGACTCGGCGCCCTCTTCTTACTCTGGAGGCGGGCCAGAACCGCCTCCATTTCAGCCTCCGTGACGGGTGGCGGAACACCCTCCTCGTCAGACGTCTGCCGAGCCATCCTGGGGGGCGTGAAGCCCCCAGGTGTGTCGGGGAAGAGTTCCCCGACAATCCTCCTCAGTTGGCCCGGCTGGAGCGTCTCGGTGATAGGGGCCGACTGGGCGCGGAGCTTGTTCCGCGCCCATTTATACGGTCGGCCCCAGGGGTCCCTCTCGAGACCCTCAACGAGCTCCAGCCAGGCCTCCTCCTTGGCTCGGCAGATGGCCTGTTTTAGGGTCTTGACATTGTCAATGTAGACACTGTACAGGCCGTCGTCCCGGTCGACATCCTGGGGGCGCCGCCGCCTGCTCCGGGCATATTGCCTCCTTGCCCGTTGGCAGGCGGCCCGAAGGTCGGCTAGTTCGGCCGACCACCAGTAGAGCGCCCGCCGCGGGGGCGGACGTTTCGCGCGCGGCATGGCCGCTCTGCTGACCTCGGTGAACGCGTCGCAGAGTCGGTCAGCCGCTTTGTCCACCCCAAGCTCCGACAGCGGCGGGAGGCTCCACCGGCAGACTATAGCCGCCTCCTCTGCCAGTTCCCGGTCGAGCTTCGTGAGCGCCCAACGCGGAAACTGGCTTCGCCCCCTGGATGTCGACGACGACGACGCCGGACGGACGGGAGTCGGAGACACCTTGAACCTTATGTAACGGTGGTCCGAGAGAGTCTCCACTCCCGTCTCCACCCTCCACCCCTCCACTCTGCGTGCGATGGCCGGCGTGGCGAAAGTGACGTCCACCACGGAACCTCCCGACCAACGCACGCACGTCTGGACTGCCCCTCTATTGAGCAGGGACAGTCCGGCAGCTAGCGCCCACTCCTCCACCTCCCTCCCTTTCGTGTTCGTGACCGGATTGCCCCAAGCCGTGGACTTGGCGTTGAGGTCCCCGACCACGAACACCTGTAGGGGAGCTAGCTGCCCCACCAGCGGCCCCAGAACGTCGAGAAACCGTTCCAGGGCCGCCAAATCGCGGTTCGGAGAGAAGTATACCCCGACGAAGGCAACCTCTCCCCGAACCGCCGCCACGTACCCGCGGCCCCTCGCTATCACAGCAAGGGGGGGGCCGGCTCCAGGCCTCACCACGACCGCGACCGAACCGCCGGTGTCCCCCGCCCAGTTTGGGCTGGGAGGCACCGCGTACGGCTCGGCTACGATCGCGACGTCAATTCCCCACTCCGATATGGACTGCAGGAAAAGGTCCTGAGCCCCGGCGGAGTGGTTCACGTTCGCCTGGAGGACGCTGAGATGCCTGGACATTACTCGGCCATCTCAGCGTCTGCCGACACCACTTTAGTCCCCTTCCTTTGCGAGGGGAACACTCCGCGGGTGGATGGGGGCTTACACGCCATACCCCCCATCACGTGGCCTGCTGGTCTTCCTGCGTCGGCACAAACCGCACATCGTGCGGCGGCCGAGCAGCCAGCAGCTTTGTGCCCAGGTTGACCGCAGCGGTAGCAGAGGCTGCTACGGTCAACCTCGCACTGGCACGCCCCGGCGACGTGCCCCATTCCCAGGCACCGGTAACAGTGCCTGGGGCGCGCCTGTAGGAGGTGGACGCGCGCGCGGCACCAACCTACCGCCACGCTGCCACTCTCCAGCAGCTTTTTAGCCGCCGCCACCGGGATCTCCACGTGGGCTGTACCCAGGCTCATCTGTCCCGTGCGAATATTTCGCACGTGGACCTGTCCCGGGTTACAGCCCCCTTCCCGCGCCAACGCAGTGCCGAGGCGCTCCGCGTCGGCCTTCGTGAAGGCCGAGCCGTACGTCTCCCCCCTTGCTACTGCCTCCGGCCGTAGTTTGACAATTACGGCCGAGGAGCGGGGGAGGGAGAGCTTGGCCTTTTGCGGGTCCGCCTTCTTGACCGGCTTCGCGGAGGCCGTCGGTGTTTTTGCCGGCGGTGCCGCAGCTGCCGGCTTCTTCGCAGCCGGTTTACGGCGCACGACCTCCGTCCAGATCGCCGCCGTATCCTGGGCTTGGGCCCCCTCTTCAGCCCTTTTGGGCGCAGCCTCCTTCGTGGTGGTGGGACCGAACGCGGTCCATTCGACGTCCTTTTTCCCCTTTCCCTTGCCCTTGCCTTTTGTGGCTTGAGACAGGGCGGGGAAGTCGACCGGATCCGGTCCAACCACCTTATCTGCGGCAACGACCTCCGTTGCCGGCTTCCTCCTCGCTGCAATGGCGGCCCTTGTGGCTACCGCCAGCTCCCTTTTGTCCCCCGCGAGTGGAGGACGACAGATAGGGGCAGCCGGCAGCTGCAGGGCCGCCAGACGCCCGTCTACAATATTGCCGGCCAATTCCGCCATTTCCTTTCGGAAATCAGCCGGCATTGTGACTTCTACAGCCTTCTTCCGCGCCTCTTCAAAATCACGTCTATAGGCGCGCATCTCCTCTCTCATTAATTCCAGCTCACGCTGGAGTCGCCTGTTGTCCGCCCGTAGCCTCTTCGCCTCCTCAGTCTCGGTGCGGACGACCAAAGACTCCAGCACCTCCCTAATAGAACCGGCCGCCTTTTTTATTTTAGCGGCGTAGCCCCCCCTTAGATTGACTGACTTTCCGGTCAGTCCCAAAATCAGGTCCAGGTTGGACTCCGCCGCCACCATCAATTCTTCGGCCCCCATCCCCTCTTCAGGGACTATAGGAGCCTCTAACGACACCTCCGTGCCCTCCTTCGACTTTTTTACGAAAGAAATGGGACGCTCTGGCTCGCTCTGTGGTTATGTATTGCTGAGGTTCGCCAAAGCAAAAGGGGGACCAGGTGTGCCGACCACGGTGATGTGACGGCGCGTTCAAGGCACTTGCCGAACCGAGTGGTGAACTGGTCAGTCGAGGCTAGGTTTGACTGCAGTGACATCTTGTTTGGCAACAGACAACACAGAACAACAGGCACAAACAAAACACAGATAACATGCACAAACACACACAAAGCAAACTGGGCGAACTTCTTGACAGAAGCTAGCCCGGTTATTGTTAAGCAGACAATCAACTCCACAAGGCACTAACACAATACACAGCACACAAATAATAAAGAGGATTCACATTAAACACGGAGGAGACAAAACAACACATATACACGGAAATCCAAACAAGGAACACACAGTATACTCACATGTCACTGTAGTCCGGGGAACCAGCTAAGATGTAAAACAGGAATCCATGAGGTGACGCAGGATACGGGACGCAGTGCCAGCTCGGGAGATCACGTGGGAAGCTACACCTGGAATGAAAGAGAAGAATGAAATGGTATGATGAATGTGGTGAAGGATGAATGAGAGAGACAGAGGAAGAAGGTATAGGGGAGTAGGTTCGGAATAGGGGAAGAGGAAGTGTGGATGTGCTAGGGGACCATTTACACCCCCTAGCCAGAATATACATGTATTCCATAGTATATTATACATTAATATTTCTATATATTTAAACAAAAGAGTATATTATTTTGTGTATAAGTATTACTTAAATATGTATATGTAATAGTATAGTAGTAGTAGTATAGTATTCATAGTACAGGACTGGGGGGACCTTATACATCCCCCCCAAACAAATTACACTTAGTTATTTAAAAATTTATTAAAAACACTGACAAGAGACTTTTATATCCCACTTACATAATATTATTAAAAAAAAAAAAATAAAAAAAAAAATAAAAAAAAAAAAGTTTAAAATATCGACAGGTACAATTATTGAAGGAGATATGTGCAAAAAAAAAAAAATGTGTTGTATTGATGATAAATGTCTAAATGAATAATGAACAAAAAAATTGAAGAGTGGATGAATGTGAATTAGGTATTTGAAACCGAACAATATCGGCATAGTATAAATTATGATTGACGTATACAGATTCTTTGTGACCAAATGACTTAGAGGAAAATTCCTCTAATACAATAATATATATGAAAAATGGCACAAAATTAAACATTAAAAGACAGAAAAGGGCCCTAGGAGAAATTTCCGCTAGGGGAAAAGGCAGCAGCGGTGGCGCAAAGCGCTCCCGTCATTATTAAAAAAAAAAAAAAACCTAACCTAACCTAACCTAACCTAACCTAACCTAACCTAACCTAACCTAACCTAACCTAACCTAACCTAACCTAACCTAACCTAACCTAACCTAACCTAACCTTGTGAGACAGTTGTGAATTCTTACTCCCTGCACCCCTTGGCTGTCGAAAGTAGAAGAAATATTCATAAGAGCAGACTCCAGAATAAGGAAGTGTCCCTGTTCTGGATCAAAGCGCATGCTGGACTTATAGGGAACGAACGTGCTGACCATCTAGCGAAAGAGGCCGCCCTCAAACTGAAGAGGAAACCTGACTATGATCAGTGTCCGGTTTCATACGTCAAGAGGTGCATCCGAATGGAGTCCCTTGACGAATGGAACCGGCGCTATCAGTCTGGTGATACAGCGGCCGTAACTCGAATGTTCTTCCCCGATGTGATCAAAGCTCATAAAATTGCTAGAAAAATCAAACCAGCTGGTATAATCACCCAGGTTCTGACGGGGCACGGTGGTTTTTCAGGTTACCTGCACCGTTTTAAGTGTAAGGATACCCCATCGAGCATCTGCGAACCTGGAGAGGCAGAAACTATTGCCCACATCCTTTTTGAATGTCCCGTGACAGCAGGAGTGCGATTCGACACAGAGCAGGCTCTAGACTGCGAAATTAGTAAAGAAAATGTAGTAAAACTTATCGCAGATACTAATTTAAGGAATGCTTTTATAACTTATTGTGTGAAGACTGCAAGCCAAGTGATAGCAAGGAACAGGCAGTGTTGAGTGTCTACTTTGCAAGTATACGCCTTCAACACTGCAAGTTTTGATTTTAAGAGTGTGCTTGCAGTCAAAAAATTGTAACTACCTTACTTATAGAAATATTGTTTTTATTGTTAATAAAAGAGAGCCTGCATTATGTAACCCGACATTGTATGATATTTTAGCTGGCAAATGAAACGTCCAGAAATCAGACGTCGTAATATGTTTTTACATTACGATAAAATTATTATATACAATCAACTAGTTTTATTATTGTTTATTGGAAATAAATTTTTAAAAAGATATTAAAACTCTGATTACGTCAGAGGCGACACGCGGGCCGGGCCAATTAAGCGCCCGGACATAAAAAAAAATAAAAAAAAAAAAAAAAAAACCTAACCTAACCTAACCTAACCTAACCTAACCTTTTTTTTTTTTTTTTTTTTTTTGTTCTGCAGCGGAAATTTGCAGACCAAACCGTAACTAGGACCGGGGTGAGTTTTAAACCTAGCCGTGTGTGGGGTTCGCACTTGGAGATGCGTTACCCACTAAAACCGCTGCAAGTGCCCTCAGCCGCCTTTTATGAGAGTCCCGGATCATGCAGGCAACGCAGGACCCTCGGCGACAGGCTGGCCCCGGCGAAAAGGCCAGACTCCTCCTCTAAAGGGGGACTGCTCGGCTGTTCGTTTGTTTCGATACTTTTAGCAGTCCCCGACGACGTCGTGTCTAGCTGGACCCAGGTTAAAACCCCATCCTGGGCCCGACACGAGCACAGGGGTGTTACTGGAGGCGCATTAGGTAGCGCCTCCTACGCACCCCCGTTCGTCGCCCGCGGTGGGAGGCCTCGTCGGCGGCCTCCTCTCTCACCCGCTCATCGGCCTCCTTCTGGGACATTACAGCCTCGCAGAAGGAGACCATCGCCGTCCAGGACTCGTCGTCGCCGAGCATCGCGGCGATGACACTCGGCAGAGACAAGTCCCCTCCGATGACCGATGTCAGATCATGACGCAGCGCCGCCCATCTCGGGCACACCTCGAGGGTGTGCTGGGCCGAGTCCACCGCCGCGCCACAATCATGACACACAGTTACCGGCTCCCTTTGGGCCGTCCTGCACAGATACTCACCGAAGCACCCATGCCCGGTGAGCACCTGTGTTAGACGGAAGGTGAGGGGTTTGCGTTTACGACGCATTCACCGCTCAAGGACCGGGCGCAGGGCAACCGTTAAGCCTTTGCCATACGGCTGCCGCGCCAAGTCCTCCCCCCACCTTCGCATTAATGCCTCCTGCCCTAGTCGGCGGACCCGTAGGATCCCGTCCGGCGTCACGTCCTCTCCGAGGGACCTCCTATCCGAGACATAGGAGTATACCTCGGCGAGAACTTCCGCCACGAGTTCCCACGGGGGGTCGCCGGCTAAGGCAGTAGCTGCAGCCCATGATATCGTACGATACCCCCGAACCACTCTTACCGCTATCACCCGCTGCGCCGAGCGCAGCTGGGCCCTACTCCGCACGGTAAGGCGATCCGTCCAAATCGGAGCACCGTACGTCGCCATACTCCGGCAGACCCCGGAGTATAGCTGCCTGCAGGCGGCGCTGGGTCCTCCGAGGTTCGGGAGGAGTCTGCCCAGCGCACTCGCCGCCTTCACGACCTTCGGACCCAATTGTTTGAAATGTGGGCCGAAGGTCCATCCACCGTCGAGGATGAGCCCCAGATATTTGATGTGAGGGCTCATCCTGACCCTCACCCCTCCGATCTGGAGGGCAGCCCCCGGTGGGGGTCCTTTCCGCCCGGTCCCGCGGAAGAGGAGGGCTTCGGTCTTGTCGACTCTGACCCGAAGCCCTAACCTCTCAATGCGGCCGATCACGAGGTCGAGCCCGACCTCGGCCAGCCGCGCCGCCTCCTTATAGTCTCGTCCCCGGGCGTAGACAAAGGTGTCATCAGCGTAACAGATGACACCCATCCCGGGGAGGAGACGACCTCGCAGGACCCAGTCGTACCCGATGTCCCACAGGATCGGACCAAGTACCGAACCCTGCGGGACACCGCAGCCGACTCGCCACCACTCTACGGACCCACACCGGTTCTCGCAGGCTACCCTCCTGTCGGAGAGGTACGCCTCCAACAGTCTCCTGAGATAGGGAGGCACACCAAAGTAGTTCAGTGCCTCCCGTATCACACTGTGCGGGAGGCTGTTGAAGGCGTTCGCGATGTCCAGGGACACCGCGACCACCACCTCCCCTCTGCGTTCCGCCTCACCCGTCACCGCCCTCAGGCGTTTGAGGGCGTCGATGGTCGACCGGCGTGCCCGGAACCCAAATTGGGACTCTGAGAGTCCCGGTCCCGGGCCCTCCTCCAGGTGCCGAACGAGCCAGGAAGCCACGACTCTCTCCAGAGCCTTCCCAGCCTCGTTCAGCAGCACCACCGGTCGCACCGAAGCGGCCGAGTCCGGGGTCGTCCTGCCTTCGGAAGCAGGCAGAGCCGACCCTCCTTCCATGCCCTCGGGAACTGTCCGGACCGCAGGCAGCGATCGAACAGCTCCCGAAGACTGTCGCCGAGGTGCTCGAGGGAAAGGGCCAGAACCTTCCCGTGCACCCCGTCTGGACCCGGCGCCCTCTTCTTACTCTGGAGGCGGGCCAGAACCGCCTCCATTTCAGCCTCCGTGACGGGTGGCGGAACACCCTCCTCGTCCGACGTCTGCCGAGCCATCCTGGGGGGCGTGAAGCCCCCAGGTGTGTCGGGGAAAAGTTCCCCGACAATCCTCCTCAGTTGGCCCGGCTGGAGCGTCTCGGTGATAGGGACCGACTGGGCGCGGAGCTTGTTCCGCGCCCATTTGTACGGTCGGCCCCAGGGGTCCCTCTCGAGACCCTCAACGAGCTCCAGCCATGCCGCCTCCTTGGCTCGGCAGATGGCCTGTTTTAGGGTCTTGACCTTGTCAATATAGACCCTGTACAGGCCATCGTCCCTGTCGACATCCTGGGGGCGCCGCCGCCTGCTCCGGGTATACTGCCTCCTTGCCCGTTGGCAGGCAGCCCGGAGGTCGGCTAGTTCAGCCGACCACCAGTAGAGCGCCCGCCGCGGGGGCGGACGTTTCGTGCGCGGCATGGCCGCTCTGCTGACCGCGGTGAATGCGTCGCAGAGTCGGTCAGCCGCTTCGTCCACCCCAAGCTCCGACAGCGGCGGAAGGCTCCACCGGCAGATTATAGCCGCCTCCTCTGCCCGTTCCCGGTCGAGCTTCGTGAGCGCCCAACGCGGAAACTGGCTTCGCCCCCTAGATGTCGACGACGACGACGCCGGACGGACGGGAGTCGGAGACACCTCGAACCTTATGTAACGGTGGTCCGAGAGAGTCTCCACTCCCGTCTCCACCCTCCACCCCTCCACTCTGCGTGCGATGGCTGGCGTGGCGAAAGTGACGTCCACCACGGAACCTCCCGACCAACGCACGCACGTCTGGACTGCCCCTCTGTTGAGCAGGGACAGTCCGGCAGCTAGCGCCCACTTCTCCACCTCCCTCCCTTTCACGTTCGTGACCGGATTGCCCCAAGCCGTGGACTTGGCGTTGAGGTCCCCGGCCACGAACACCTGTAGGGGAGCTAGCTGCCCCACCAGCGGCCCCAGAACGTCGAGAAACCGTTCCAGGGCCGCCACATCGCGGTTCGGAGAGAAGTATACCCCGACGAAGGCAACCTCTCCCCGAACCGCCGCCACGTACCCGCGGCCCCTCGCTTTGACTGCGAGGGGGGGGCCGACTCCAGGCCTCACCACGATCGCTACCGAGCCATCGGTGTCCCCTGCCCAGTGTGGGTTGGTAGGCACGGCGTATGGCTCGGCGACGATCGCGACGTCAACGCTCCACTCCGCCATGGACTGCAGGAAAAGGTCCTGAGCCCCGACGGAGTGGTTGACGTTCGCCTGGAGGACGCTGAGATGCCTGGACATTATTCGGCCATCTCAGCGTCTGCCGACACCACTTGGTTCCCCTCTTTCGCTGGTTGAGAGGGGAACTTCCCGCGGGTTGATGGGGGCTTGCACGCCATGCCCCCCATCACGTGGCCCGCCGGCCGACCGGCGTCCGCGCACACTGCGCAATGTGCGGCAGCCGTGCACCCGGCGGCCTTATGGCCTGGTTGACCGCAACGGTAGCAGAGGTTGCTGCGGTCAACCTCGCACTGACACGTACCGGCGACGTGCCCCATTCCCAGGCACCGAAAGCAGTGCCTAGGGCGCGCCTGCAGGAGGTGGATGCGCGCGCGGCACCATCCCACCACAACACTGCCACTCTCCGTAAAACCTAACCTAACCTAACCTAACCTAACCTAACCTAACCTAACCTAACCTAACCCAGTCGCGCGCCGCCCGCCACAGTGATCAGATCGTTTTTCGTGAGCTCCGCGAATTTTAAATGTGTTAAATAGGTTTTTATAGCGCTTAAAGGTTTTAAATAGTTTATTATTGTGTCTAAGCGCTAGCCTAACGTGGGCCACCAAAAAGTTTTAAGATCTGATCAAAACTACCCGAAATACAACCAAAAAGTGGGAAAAGTGACATTTAGAAAAACTAAAAGTGCGTGCGGCGTAAGATTTGAAGTGAGAGCAGTAGTGTTTTAAATTGTGATCCAGTGCCTTCCAGTGACCTCCACACCTTGGCTGAGTTTGGGATTTTTCCCGGTTAAACTCGCCAAGTTAGTACCTTGGAACACAAAATCGCCCGACAGCCGAACCAAGATCCTGAGCCGTCCGGCTGCTCCTGAAAGCGGATTCGTGTTCTCCAAGAGGAACCATACAGGCAGGCACCAAAAAAAGTGAATCTAGGATCACCAGTAAGGGAGTGACATTAATTTCAAAGTACACCTTTTTCAAAGCACTCTAGCCGGAAATCTAGATCGAGGGCCTATACTTTTTATAGTGCCTTCTGCTAGGTTCCACTCCAGGCTGAGTGCCCTCCAAATTCTGGAATTTTGTAGTTTCCCATTTTTAAGCAACTACCAAATTACGTACAGTCGACGTCGTCGCTTTAGTTACTGCGCAGTTGCGACGACGAAATTTTATCACGCCATAGCCACTCCCTTTCATTAGTCATCGCACACCTGGGCGGAGTCGACGACGTGGAACTTTCCACACCCTGCTGACGTCACTCGAACATTCGAGATCTTTACACATTCTGACGTCACAGGCATCGTCACTTCGTCATCATCACCGCGGTGCTGCGGCTGCTGCTCCTCGTCTTCGTAGTCCTTAGAGTTCTCCCCCCTTTTTTTCCTCCCCCCTTTTGTCCCCCCTCCCCAATTTACCCCCCCTTTTTGAACTCCCTTACTACACCCCCCCCCCTTTTTTTACCCCTTATTTCCCCTCACCCCCCCCAAAACCCCTCGAGCTGTACCTCCTCTCTCCGTTTTCGGAGAAATACGAGAGTGAGTTCCGTAGAACCGGAAGGACCTCGCCCATCTATTGGCCCCCACAGCTCGTCTCCAAAACTCTGAGGACTTAGTTAAGTTTTAAATTAAGATAGTTCTTAAGATATTTTAAGGTATTGACGTAGGCCTTTTGCCTACAATTTTAACTGATCCTTTTTGGAAGACCTAGTATATAGAACATTTTAAATATTAGACATAGGACATAGCACAAGTTGCTTATTTTAAATTATATTAATATTTTAAAACTATTTTAAAAAATTATAATCCCCTATTGGGTTATTTAAAATCTTAAATTTTTATTTTACATTTCTATCTTTAATTGTTGACTCGTCCCTCTGACGACAATGTTGGGTATTCGCACTCCCATTAAAAAAGCCGACGAGACTAACACGGCGACAGATAGATCCCCGACTATGCCCGAGGCGGCAGGACCGTCCGAGGCTAAAACTACGACCTCAAAAGTGAGGCGTAGTATTGAAGGGTTCGAGAATAGACAAACGACCTCGATTGACCCTCCACAAAAGGTGCCGCTCTCGAGAGTGGGCCCCCCGAAGCCAAAACCGAAGGAGGCTATACGTAGACCAATAACGGAGGCTTCGGGTAGCCCTCCACCGAGAGTTGAATACCCCACTAGGGTTGCTGAGGCAAGAGCATGCCTAAATAAGGCTAAGCTCCATCTCAGCAACTCTAGGAACCTCAAGACAGAAATTAAAGAAGGGGTCACCTCAGCGGTAGAACGTCTTTACCAGCTGGTGAAGGAGTCGGAGTCCCAGGTGCACAAAGGGAAAAGTCTTGACAAAGAGCGGGGTGGCAGGACAGAGGCGGAAACTTTACAGCCGCCCCTGCCATCACCCCCCGCCATACAGACAGATCTAACTCAGAACCCCCTAATCCTGAGACTGGAGGAGCACTGCAGGCTCATCCAGGAAAACATGAAAAAGATGGAATCTCTCAATAACACCTTGGAGAACCATCATAAAACCCTCGAGGGGGTGACAAAGACATATGCGAGTGTGGTGGCTGGAAACAGTAAAGGCAAGCCACTAGAGCAGCCTACACTACACTCAGTCATAGTCACCTCCAAGGACGAAACAGAAACGGGGGAACAGGTAATAAACAGGATTAGGAAAGCCGTCAACGCCAAAGAAGGGGGCGTTGAAATAGAAAAGATAAGAAAGGCAAAAGATAGGAAAATTATAGTCGGGTGTAAAAACGAAAAAGAAAGACAGAAAGTAAAGGATAGACTGCGCAAGGCGGAAAATGAATTGAGCGTAGCAGACATAAAAAACAAAGATCCTTTACTTATTCTAAAAGATGTAATGGTGTGCAACAGTAATGAGGAAGTACTGAGTGCCTTACGCAAACAAAATGAAAACATCTTCAAAGACCTCACAAAAGACAACGATCGTTTTGAGATCATTTTTAAAAAGAAAGCTCGAAATAAGCTCATCCAACATTTAATCTGCAGGGTATCCCCAATAATCTGGACCCGCATGATTGAAACAGAGTCCGTCCGTGTGGACATTCAGAAGATCCGAGTGGCGGACCAATCGCCACTCGTCCAATGCTCGAATTGCCTGGGGTATGGCCATACCAAACGGGTTTGTAAGGAGAAGTCCGAGGTATGCAGCCACTGCACCGGTCCCCATAAAAAAGCGGACTGCCCTAAATGGCTCGCAGGCGACATCCCAAAAAGCTGCAATTGTGCACAGGCCAGGCTGGACCGGACTGAGCATAATGCTTTCAGTCTGGACTGCCCGATAAGGCGTAAATGGGATGCACTGGCCAGAGCCATGACAACATATTGCTAAGGGCGTCCCAGGCAAAACAACGGCAGACAAACACTCACCCACCGGAGGATCATACTTGGTAGTGCAGGCTAACCTGCAGCGGAAAGAGCTCGCCACAAACGAGCTCATATTGGAAGTCACCAAAAGAAATATAGCCATAGCGCTGCTCCAGGAGCCGTATGTGGGGGGTATCAGAAGAATGAAGGACTACAGGGGAGTAAGAATCTTCCAAAACACTAGCCCCGGAGACGGGACGGTCAAAGCAGCTATAGCCGTCTTTGACCAAGACTTAGAAATTATACAGTGCCCGTCTCTCACCACCAACAACATTGTGGTGGTGAAAGTTCGAACCTCGGCATGGGAGATCACCCTGTGTTCCTTCTACTTTGAACCCGATCAACCCATAGAACGGTACCTGGAGCAGATTAAAAAGATATATAATGAGCTAGGCCCAAAAAGACTTATAATGGGTGGTGACTCCAACGCAAAAAGTACCTGGTGGGGAAGTGAAATTGTTGACCATAGGGGCAAAGACATGGCCGGAACTCTGGCAGAAATGAACTTGCAGGTGCTCAACGACGGAGATACTCCGACCTTCGACACAGTGAGGGGTGGCAGGAGAATAACCAGCCACGTAGACCTCACTGCGTGCACGGAGGATCTACTCAACCTCGTGGAGGAGTGGAGGGTAGCGCCTGGTCTCACGAGTTCGGACCACAATGGTATAGTCTTCAAAATTAATCTGCAAAAAACTAAAGGTATAATAATCAATAGAACAACCAGAAAATATAACACAATGAAGGCCAACTGGGACCAGTTTCATGAGAAACTGACCCAGCTTATGCTGGAAAAACAAATAAACAAAATAGAAATAGACCGAATTTGTAATAAAACTGAACTCGATACATTTACAAAAAATTTAATAGAGCAGATAATAGACACTAGTAATGGTACCATACCCATAAAGATAAATAAACAAAGGCCAAACTTACCATGGTGGAATGAGAAACTCGAGGGGATGAAGCGCTGCGTAGCCACGAGGAAGCGCAGAATCCGATGTGCGGCGCCTGTTCGAAGGGCAAAAGTCGTCGATGAATATCTGCAAGCTAAGAATGAATACGAGCTTGAGGCAAAAAAGGCACAAATAGACAGCTGGAAAGATTTCTGTGGAAAACAGGATAAGGAAGGTGTATGGGAAGGCATATATAGAGTCATCAGCAAAACGACAAAACGGCAAGAAGATCTGCCACTCGTGAAAGACGGGGTGTGTTTAGACCCCGCTGACTCTGCCAAAACCCTAGCGGAGACCTTCTATCCGGAAGACCTTGAAACTGAGGACAACCCGAGCCATCGGCATATGCGAGCATTGGCAAACCGCGTTAACGATGGTGTCCATGATGAAGTTCATGACCCACCGTTTACGATGGGCGAACTAAAAGCCGCAGTGGGAAGTTTCAACCCGAAGAAGGCCCCCGGTGGGGACGGCCTTACAGCGGATATATGCAGCCGGGTGGTAGCCAAAGATCCTGAACTCCACCTGGCACTAATGAACAAATGTCTCGGATTGGGCCACTTTCCAACCATATGGAAAGAAGCTACAGTCGTAGTCTTGCGGAAGCCTGGTAAGGACGATTATACTAGCCCTAAATCTTATAGGCCCATAGGTCTATTGCCGGTCATGGGTAAGGTTCTGGAGAAGATGATAGTCGGAAGGCTAAAATGGCACTTACTGCCGAAAATTAGCACCCGCCAGTACGGCTTTATGCCCCAAAAGAGCACCGAAGACGCCCTCTATGACCTGGTGCACCGCATACGAAGTGGTCTAGAAGACAAAAAGCTCGTCACTGTGGTGTCGCTGGACATAGAGGGGGCCTTCGACAATGCTTGGTGGCCGGCTATTAAAGTCAGACTGGTTGAAGAAGGGTGCCCTGTAAATCTGAGGCGAATCATGGACAGCTACCTGCAGGACCGGAAAGTCCGTGTCAGGTACGCTGGACATGAATACATCAAAAACACCCAAAAAGGGTGTGTGCAGGGGTCGATCGGCGGCCCCATTCTCTGGAACCTTCTCCTTGACCCGCTGTTAAAGAATTTAGAAGATAGAGGCTATGACTGCCAGGCCTTCGCAGACGATGTTGTGATGGTGTTTGTCGGGAGCACGGCGCTGGAGGTAGAAAGCCGTGCCAATGCGGCCCTCTCGCTGGTTCGGTCGTGGGGCGTCGAAAATAAGTTAACCTTTGCTCCGCATAAAACCAAAGCGATGTTGCTTACAAGGAAACTTAAATTCGACGTCCCGCGGCTGAGCATGGGAGGGGTGGATATTGGCATGGAAAAGGAGATAAAGATATTGGGGCTCACTATAGACCATAAATTGACATTTAATAGCCATTCCTCGAACATCTGTAGGAAGGCTATTAACATATACAAGCAATTGTCAAGAGCCGCCAAAGTAAGTTGGGGGCTCCATCCGGAGGTTGTTCGTGTCATATACACGGCCACGGTGGAGCCCATTGTCTCCTATGCTGCCGGCGCCTGGGCCCCGGCAACTAATAAACTCGGAGTGCAAAAACAGCTCAATGCAGTCCAAAGGGGTTTCGCCCAAAAGTTGTGTGGAGCCTACCGCACCGTCTCGCTGAACGCAGCGCTGGCGCTGACTGGGCTACTGCCTCTCGACATTCGCATACGCGAAGCCGCATCATTGTATGAGGCGAAGAGAGGAGTACCCCAGCTAGCGCTAGGAGGCGGTGAGGTAGAAAGAAAAACGGCCTACAACTTGGCCCCGCATCCTGCTGGACATATGGATATGAACTTCGTAAGTCTGGTGGACCAACAAGAAGTGGACACCCACGTACACCATGCAGTACAATTTTACACCGACGGCAGCAAGATTGAGGGCAAGGTGGGTGCCGCATTGTCTGTAAGAAGCAATGAGGCCGAAACTAAAGCCATCAAACTTAAACTGCCGTCGTACTGCACAGTCTACCAGGCGGAACTTCTGGCCATATGTCAAGCAACACGGTTAATTTTACGGCAGGATGAAATGAGTTTCGCCATAATAAGCGACTCACGCTCTGCCCTCGAGACAGTTGTCAATTCCCACTCCATGCACCCCTTAGCTGTGGAAAGCAGGAACAATATTTATGAGAGCAGACTCCAGAATAAGGAAGTATCCCTGTTCTGGATCAAAGCACATGCTGGACTGACAGGGAATGAACGCGCTGACCATCTAGCGAAAGAGGCCGCTCTCAAACTGAAGAGGAAACCCGACTACGATCAGTGCCCGGTTTCATACGTTAAGAGGTGCATCCGAATGGAGTCCCTTGACGAGTGGAACCGGCGCTATCAGTCGGGTGAGACAGCGGCCGTGACACGAATGTTCTTCCCCGACGTGCTTAAAGCCCATAATATTGTTCGAAAAATCAAACCAGCCGGTATAATCACCCAGGTTCTGACGGGGCACGGTGGTTTTTCAGGTTACCTGCACCGTTTTAAGTGTAAGGATACCCCATCGTGCATCTGCGAACCTGGAGTGGAAGAAACTGTAGCACACATACTCTTTGAATGTCCCGTGACAGCGGGAGTGCGATTTGACGCTGAGCAGGCTCTAGACTGCGTAATTAGTCAAGAAAATGTAGACAGACTAATAGCAGATAAGAAATTAAGAAATGTTTTCATTAATTATTGTGTGAAGACTGCAAGCCAAGTTATAGCAAGGAACAGGCAGTGTTGAGTGTCTACTTTGTAAGTATACACCTGCAACACTGAAAGTTTGATTTTAAGAGTGTGCTTGCAGTCAAAATTTGTAACTATCATTTTGATTTAAAAGAAATATGTATTGTTTTTGTTGTTAATATAAGAGAGCCTGCATTATGTAACCCGACATTGTATGATATTTTAGCTGGCAAATGAAACGTCCAGAAATCAGACGTCGTAATATGTTTTTATATTACGATATAATTATTATATACATATATTTTTGTGACTAGAATTTCGTAGATATTGTTGTAACTTTATAAAGATAGAAGATAGCATATAAATAAAAGTAGAATTATAAGGACTCTGACCTCTGGCAGAGGAAAAAGGCAGCAGTGGGTAACGCAAAGCGTGCCCACCATTTAAAAAAAAAAAAAAAAAAAAAAAAAAAAAAAATGAGCTCATAATGGAGGTCACCAAAAGAAACATAGCCATAGCGCTGCTCCAGGAGCTGTATGTGGGGGGTATCAAAAGAATGAAGGACTACAAGGGAGTAAGAATCTTCCAAAACACTAGCCCCGGAGACGGGACGGTCAAAGCAGCTATAGCCGTCTTTGACCAAGACTTAGAAATTATACAGTGCCCGTCTCTCACCACCAACAACATCGTGGTGGTGAAAGTTCGAACCTCGGCATGGGAGATCACCCTGTGTTCCTTCTACTTTGAACCCGATCAACCCATAGAACGGTATCTGGAGCAGATTAAAAAGATATATAATGAGCTAGGCCCAAAAAGACTTATAATGGGCGGTGACTCCAACGCAAAAAGTACCTGGTGGGGAAGTGAAATTGTGGACCATAGAGGCAAGGACATGGCCGGAACTCTGGCAGAAATGCACTTGCAGGTGCTCAACGATGGAGATATTCCGACCTTCGACACAGTGAGGGGTGGCAGGAGAATCACCAGCCACGTAGACCTCACTGCGTGCACGGAGGATCTGCTGAGCCTCGTGGAAGACTGGAAAGTAGCGCCTGATCTCACGAGTTCGGACCACAATGGTATAGTTTTCAAAATTAATCTGCAAAAAACTAAAGGTATAATAATCAATAGAACAACCAGAAAATATAACACAATGAAGGCCAACTGGGACCAGTTTCATGAGAAACTGACCCAGTTTATGCTGGAAAAACAAATAAACAAAATAGAAATAGACCGAATTTGTAATAAAACTGAACTCGATACATTTACAAAAAATTTAATAGAGCAGATAATAGACACTAGTAATGGTACCATACCCATAAAGATAAATAAACAAAGGCCAAACTTACCATGGTGGAATGAGAAACTCGAGGGGATGAAGCGCTGCGTAGCCACGAGGAAGCGCAGAATCCGATGTGCGGCGCCTGTTCGAAGGGCAAAAGTCGTCGATGAATATCTGCAAGCTAAGAATGAATACGAGCTTGAGGCAAAAAAGGCACAAATAGACAGCTGGAAAGATTTCTGTGGAAAACAGGATAAGGAAGGTGTATGGGAAGGCATATATAGAGTCATCAGCAAAACGACAAAACGGCAAGAAGATCTGCCACTCGTGGAAGACGGGGTGTGTTTAGACCCCGCTGACTCTGCCAAAACCCTAGCGGAGACCTTCTATCCGGAAGACCTTGAAACTGAGGACAACCCGAGCCATCGGCATATGCGAGCATTGGCAAACCGCGTTAACGATGGTGTCCATGATGAAGTACATGACCCACCGTTTACGATGGGTGAGCTTAAGGCCGCAGTGGGAAGTTTCAACCCGAAGAAGGCCCCCGGTGGGGACGGCCTTACCGCGGATATATGCAGCCGGGTGGTAGCTAAAGATCCTGAACTCCACCTGGCACTAATGAATAAATGTCTTGGGTTGGGCCACTTTCCAACCATATGGAAAGAAGCTACAGTCGTAGTCTTGCGGAAGCCTGGTAAGGACGATTATACTAGCCCTAAATCTTATAGGCCCATAGGTCTATTGCCGGTCATGGGTAAGGTTCTGGAGAAGATGATAGTCGGAAGGCTAAAATGGCACTTACTGCCGAAAATGAGCACCCGCCAGTACGGCTTTATGCCCCAAAAGAGCACCGAGGACGCCCTCTATGACCTGGTGCACCGCATACGAAGTGGTCTAGAAGACAAAAAGCTCGTCACTGTGGTGTCGCTGGACATAGAGGGGGCCTTCGACAACGCTTGGTGGCCGGCTATTAAAGTCAGTCTGGTTGAAGAAGGGTGCCCTGTAAATCTGAGGCGAATCATGGACAGCTACCTGCAGGACCGGAAAGTCCGTGTCCGGTACGCTGGACATGAATACATCAAAAACACCCAAAAAGGGTGTGTGCAGGGGTCGATCGGCGGCCCCATTCTCTGGAACCTTCTCCTTGACCCGTTATTAAAGAACTTAGAAAATAGGGGCTATGACTGCCAGGCTTTCGCAGACGACGTTGTGATGGTGTTTGTCGGGAGCACGGCGCTGGAGGTAGAAAGCCGTGCCAACGCGGCCCTCTCGCTGGTTCGGTCGTGGGGCGTCGGGAATAAGTTAACCTTTGCTCCGCATAAAACTAAAGCGATGTTGCTTACAAGGAAACTTAAATTCGACGTCCCTCGGCTGACCATGGGAGGGGTGGAGATTGGTATGGAGAAGGAGATTAAGATATTGGGGCTCACTATAGACCACAAATTGACATTTAATAGCCATTCCTCGAACATCTGTAGGAAGGCTATTAACATTTACAAACAACTGTCAAGAGCCGCCAAAGTAAGTTGGGGACTCCATCCGGAGGTCGTACGTGTCATATACACGGCCACGGTGGAGCCTATAGTCTCTTATGCCGCCAGCGCCTGGGCCCCGGCAACTAATAAACTCGGAGTGCAGAAACAGCTAAATGCAGTCCAAAGGGGTTTCGCCCAAAAGTTGTGTGGAGCCTACCGCACCGTCTCGCTGAACTCAGCACTGGCGCTGACTGGGCTACTGCCTCTCGACATTCGCATACGCGAAGCCGCATCATTGTATGAGGCGAAGAGAGGAGTACCCCAGCCAGTGCTAGGAGGCGGTGAGGTGGAAAGAAAAACGGCCTACAGCTTGGCCCCGCATCCTGCTGGACATATGGACATGAACTTCATAAGTCTGGTGGACCAACAAGAAGTGGACACCCACGTACACCAAGCGGTACAATTTTACACCGACGGCAGCAAGATTGAGGGCAAGGTGGGCGCCGCATTGTCTGTAAGAAGCAATGAAGCCGAAACTAAAGCAATCAAACTTAAACTGCCGTCGTACTGCACAGTCTACCAGGCGGAACTTCTGGCCATATGTCAAGCAACACGGTTAATTTTACGGCAGGATGAAATGAGTTTCGCCATCATAAGCGACTCACGCTCTGCCCTCGAGACAGTTGTGAATTCTTACTCCATGCACCCCTTAGCTGTCGAAAGTAGAAGCAATATTTATAGAAGTAGACTCCAGAACAAGGAAGTGTCCCTGTTCTGGATCAAAGCACATGCGGGACTTATAGGGAATGAACGCGCTGACCACCTAGCGAAAGAGGCCGCCCTCAAACTAAAGAGGAAACCTGACTACGATCAGTGTCCGGTTTCATACGTCAAGAGGTGCATCCGAATGGAGTCCCTTGACGAATGGAACCGGCGCTATCAGTCAGGTGAGACAGCGGCCGTTACACGAATGTTCTTCCCGGATGCGATTAAAGCCTTTAAAATTGCTAGGAAAATCAAACCAGCTGGTATAATCACCCAGGTTCTGACGGGGCACGGTGGTTTATCAGGTTACCTGCACCGTTTTAAGTGTAAGGATACCCCATCGTGCATCTGCGAACCTGGAGTGGAAGAAACTGTTGCCCACATCCTTTTTTAATGTCCCGTGACAGCAGGAGTGCGTTTCGACACTGAGCAGGCTCTAGATTGCGAAATTAGTCAGCAAAATGTAGGAAGACTAATAGCTGATAGTAATTTAAGACATGGTTTTGTAAAATATTGTATAAAGACTGCAAGCCAAGTGATTGCAAGGAACAGGCAGTGTTGAGTGTCTACTTTGCAAGTAAACACCCTCAACACTGCAAGTTTGATTTTAAGAGTGTGCTTGCAGTCAAAAGAATGTAATTATAGACTGTTTTTAAAGTAATATTGTTTTATATAAAGAGCCTGTTTAATGTATTAATTAATATGTATTAATAGCCTGACATTGTATGATATTTTAGCTGGCGAATAAAAACGGCCAGCAATCAGACCTCGTAATTATGTTTAAATTACGAAATTTTTTAAATATACAATCTAAATGTTTTATTATTGTAAGAAATAAATGAATAAAAGATATTATATCTCTGATTACGTCAGAGGCGACACGCGGGCCGGGCCAATTAAGCGCCCGGATTAAAAAAAAAAAAAAAAAAAAAAAAAAACCTAACCTAACCTAACCTAACCTTTTTTTTTTTTTTTTTTGGTAATGCAGCGGAAATTTGCAGACCAAACCATAACTAGGACCGGGGTGAGTTTTAAACCTAGCCGTGAGTGGGGTTCGCACTTGGAGATGCGTTACCCAATAAAACCGCTGCAAGTGCCCTCAGCCGCCTTTTATGAGAGTCCCGGATCATGCAGGCAACGCAGGACCCTCGGCGACAGGCTGGCCCCGGCGAAAAGGCCAGACTCCTCCTCTAAAGGGGGACTGCTCGGCTGTTCGTTTGATTCGATACTTTTAGCAGTCCCCGACGACGTCGTGTCTAGCTGGACCCAGGTTAAAACCCCATCCTGGGCCCGACACGAGCACAGGGGCGTTACTGGAGGCGCATTAGGTAGCGCCTCCTACGCACCCCCGTTCGTCGCCCGCGGTGGGAGGCCTCGTCGGCGGCCTCCTCTCTCACCCGCTCATCGGCCTCCTTCTGGGACAATACTGCCTCGCAGAAGGAGACCATCGCCGTCCAGGACTCGTCGTCACCGAGCATCGCGGGGATGACACTCGGCAGAGACAAGTCCCCTCCGATAACTGATGTCAGATCATGACGCAGCGCCGCCCATCTCGGGCACACCTCGAGGGTATGCTGGGCCGAGTCCACCGCCGCGCCACAATCGTGACACACAGTTACCGGCTCCCTTTGGGCCGTCCTGCACAGATACTCACCGAAGCACCCATGCCCGGTGAGCACCTGTGTTAGACGGAAGGTGAGGGGTTTGCGTTTACGACGCATCCACCGCTCAAGGACCGGGCGCAGGGCAACCGTTAAGCCTTTGCCATACGGCTGCCGCGCCAAGTCCTCCCCCCACCTTCGCATTAGTGCCTCCTGCCCTAGTCGGTGGACCCGTAGGATCCCGTCCGGCGTCACGTCCTCTCCGAGGGACCTCCTATCCGAGACATAGGAGTATACCTCGGCGAGAACTTCCGCCACGAGTTCCCACGGGGGGTCGCCGGCTAAGGCAGTAGCTGCAGCCCATGATATCGTACGATACCCCCGGACCGCTCTTACCGCGATTACCCGCTGCGCCGAGCGCAGCTGGGCCCTACTCCGCGCGGTAAGGCGATCCGTCCAAATCGGAGCACCGTACGTCGCCATACTCCGGCAGACACCGGAGTATAGCTGCCTGCAGGCGGCGCTGGGTCCTCCGAGGTTCGGGAGGAGTCTGCCCAGCGCACTCGCCGCCTTCACGACCTTCGGACCCAATTGTTCGAAATGTGGGCCGAAGGTCCATCCAGCCGCGCCGCCTCCTTATAGTCTCGTCCCCGGGCGTAGACGAAGGTGTCATCAGAGTAACAGATGAAACCTAACCTAACCTAACCTAACCTAACCTAACCTAACCTAACCTAACCTAACCTAACCTAACCTTTTTTTTTTTTTTTTTTTTTTTGGTAATGTAGCGGAAATTTGCAGACCAAACCATAACTAGGACCGGGGTGAGTTTTAAACCTAGCCGTGAGTGGGGTTCGCACTTGGAGATGCGTTACCCACTAAAACCGCTGCAAGTGCCCTCAGCCGCCTTTTATGAGAGTCCCGGATCATGCAGGCAACGCAGGACCCTCGGCGACAGGCTGGCCCCGGCGAAAAGGCCAGACTCCTCCTCTAAAGGGGGACTGCTCGGCTGTTCGTTTGATTCGATACTTTTAGCAGTCCCCGACGACGTCGTGTCTAACTGGACCCAGGTTAAAACCCCATCCTGGGCCCGACACGAGCACAGGGGCGTTACTGGAGGCGCATTAGGTAGCGCCTCCTACGCACCCCCGTTCGTCGCCCGCGGTGGGAGGCCTCGTCGGCGGCCTCCTCTCTCACCCGCTCATCGGCCTCCTTCTGGGACATTCGAAATGTGGGCCGAAGGTCCATCCACCGTCAAGGATGAGCCCCAGATATTTGTTGTGAGGGCTCATCCTGACCCTCACCCCTCCGATCTGGAGGGCAGCCCCCGGTGGGGGTCCTTTCCTCCCGTTCCCGCGGAAGAGGAGGGCTTCGGTCTTGTCGACTCTGACCCGAAGCCCTAACCTCTCAATGCGGCCGATCACGAGGTCGAGCCCGACCTCGGCCAGCCGCGCCGCCTCCTTATAGTCTCGTCCCCGGGCGTAGACGAAGGTGTCATCAGCGTAACAGATGACACCCATCCCGGGGAGGAGACGACCTCGCAGGACCCAGTCGTACCCGATGTCCCACAGGATCGGACCAAGTACCGAACCCTGCGGGACACCGCAGCCGACTCGCCAACACTCCACGGACCCACACCGGTTCTCGCAGGCTACCCTCCTGTCGGAGAGGTACGCCTCCAACAGCCTCCTGAGATAGGGAGGCACACCAAAGTAATTCAGTGCCTCCCGTATCACACTGTGCGGGAGGCTGTTGAAGGCGTTCGCGATGTCCAGGGACACCGCGACCACCACCTCCCCTCGGCGTTCCGCCTCACCCGTCACCGCCCTCAGGCGTTTGAGGGCGTCGATGGTCGACCGGCGCGCCCGGAACCCAAATTGGGACTCTGAGAGTCCCGGTCCCGGGCCCTCCTCCAGATGCCGAACGAGCCGGGAAGCCACGACTCTCTCCAGAGCCTTCCCAGCCTCGTTCAGCAGCACCACCGGTCGCACCGACGCGGCCGAGTCCGGGGGTCGCCCTGCCTTAGGAAGCAGGCAGCGCCGACCCTCCTTCCATGCCCTCGGGAACTGTCCGGACCGCAGGCAGCGATCGAACAGCTCCCGAAGGCTGTCGCCGAGGTGCTCGAGGGAAAGGGCCAGAACCTTCCCGTGCACCCCGTCTGGACCCGGCGCCCTCTTCTTACTCTGGAGGCGGGCCAGAACCGCCTCCATTTCAGCCTCCGTGACGGGTGGCGGAACACCCTCCTCATCCGACGTCTGCCGAGCCATCCTGGGGGGCGTGAAGCCCCCAGGTGTGCCGGGGAAGAGTTCCCCGACAATCCTCCTCAGTTGGCCCGGCTGTAGCGTCTCGGTGATAGGGGCCGACTGGGCGCGGAGCTTGTTCCGCGCCCATTTATACGGTCGGCCCCAGGGGTCCCTCTCGAGACCCTCAACGAGCTCCAGCCAGGCCTCCTCCTTGGCTCGGCAGATGGCCTGTTTTAGGGTCTTGACTTTGTCAATGTAGACCCTGTACAGGCCATCGTCCCGGTCGACATCCTGGGGGCGCCGCCGCCTGCTCCGGGCATATTGCCTCCTTGCCCGTTGGCAGGCGGCCCGAAGGTCGGCTAGTTCGGCCGACCACCAGTAGAGCGCCCGCCGCGGGGGCGGACGTTTCGCGCGCGGCATGGCCGCTCTGCTGACCGCGGTGAACGCGTCGCAGAGTCGGTCAGCCGCTTCGTCCACCCCAAGCTCCGACAGCGGCGGGAGGCTCCACCGGCAGACTATAGCCGCCTCCTCTGCCAGTTCCCGGTCGAGCTTCGTGAGCGCCCAACGCGGAAACTGGCTTCGCCCCCTGGATGTCGACGACGACGACGCCGGACGGACGGGAGTCGGAGACACCTCGAACCTTATGTAACGGTGGTCCGAGAGAGTCTCCACTCCCGTCTCCACCCTCCACCCCTCCACTCTGCGTGCGATGGCCGGCGTGGCGAAAGTGACGTCCACCACGGAACCTCCCGACCAACGCACGCACGTCTGGACTGCCCCTCTATTGAGCAGGGACAGTCCGGCAGCTAGCGCCCACTCCTCCACCTCCCTCCCTTTCGTGTTCGTGACCGGATTGCCCCAAGCCGTGGACTTGGCGTTGAGGTCCCCGGCCACGAACACCTGTAGGGGAGCTAGCTGCCCCACCAGCGGCCCCAGAACGTCGAGAAACCGTTCCAGGGCCGCCAAATCGCGGTTCGGAGAGAAGTATACCCCGACGAAGGCAACCTCTCCCCGAACCGCCGCCACGTACCCGCGGCCCCTCGCTATCACAGCAAGGGGGGGGCCGGCTCCAGGCCTCACCACGACCGCGACCGAACCGCCGGTGTCCCCCGCCCAGTTTGGGCTGGGAGGCACCGCGTACGGCTCGGCTACGATCGCGACGTCAATTCCCCACTCCGCCATGGACTGCAGGAAAAGGTCCTGAGCCCCGGCGGAGTGGTTCACGTTCGCCTGGAGGACGCTGAGATGCCTGGACATTACTCGGCCATCTCAGCGTCTGCCGACACCACTTTAGTCCCCTTCCTTTGCGAGGGGAACACTCCGCGGGTGGATGGGGGCTTACACGCCATACCCCCCATCACGTGGCCTGCTGGTCTTCCTGCGTCGGCACAAACCGCACATCGTGCGGCGGCCGAGCAGCCAGCAGCTTTGTGCCCAGGTTGACCGCAGCGGTAGCAGAGGCTGCTACGGTCAACCTCGCACTGGCACGCCCCGGCGACGTGCCCCATTCCCAGGCACCGGTAACAGTGCCTGGGGCGCGCCTGTAGGAGGTGGACGCGCGCGCGGCACCAACCTACCGCCACGCTGCCACTCTCCAGCAGCTTTTTAGCCGCCGCCACCGGGATCTCCACGTGGGCTGTACCCAGGCTCATCTGTCCCGTGCGAATATTTCGCACGTGGACCTGTCCCGGGTTACATCCCCCTTCCCGCGCCAACGCAGTGCCGAGGCGCTCCGCGTCGACCGCGTCGCTCAGACCCGAGATTCGAAGCTCTGCCTTCTTCTCAGGCCTGAGCACTTCCACCTCCTCCGCCAAAGCCTCTTTTAGGCGGGCGGCGAGGGCATCGGCCTTCTCGCCACTGGGCACCTCTATTAGGCGCGCCCCGGTCGCCGACTGGCGTATTTTGAGTGGGCCGATGCCCAGCTCCTCCAGCTTAATCTTTTGCTCGGCCTTCGTGAAGGCCGAGCCGTACGTCTCCCCCCTTGCTACTGCCTCCGGCCGTAGTTTGACAATTACGGCCGAGGAGCGGGGGAGGGAGAGCTTGGCCTTTTGCGGGTCCGCCTTCTTGACCGGCTTCGCGGAGGCCGTCGGTGTTTTTGCCGGCGGTGCCGCAGCTGCCGGCTTCATCGCAGCCGGTTTACGGCGCACGACCTCCGTCCAGGTCGCCGCCGTTTCCTGGGCTTGGGCCCCCTCTTCAGCCCTTTTGGGCGCAGCCTCCTTCGTGGTGGTGGGACCGAACGCGGTCCATTCGACGTCCTTTTTCCCCTTTCCCTTGCCCTTGCCTTTTGTGGCTTGAGACAGGGCGGGGAAGTCGACCGGATCCGGTCCAACCACCTTTTCTGCGGCAACGACCTCCGTTGCCGGCTTCCTCCTCGCTGCAATGGCGGCCCTTGTGGCTACCGCCAGCTCCCTTTTGTCCCCCGCGAGTGGAGGACGACATATAGGGGCAGCCGGCAGCTGCAGGGCCGCCAGACGCCCGTCTACAATATTGCCGCCCAATTCCGCCATTTCCTTTCGGAAATCAGCCGGCATTGTGACTTCTACAGCCTTCTTCCGCGCCTCTTCAAAATCACGTCTATAGGCGCGCATCTCCTCTCTCATTAATTCCAGCTCACGCTGGAGTCGCCTGTTGTCCGCCCGTAGCCTCTTTGCCTCCTCAGTCTCGGTGCGGACGACCAAAGACTCCAGCACCTCCCTAATAGAACCGGCCGCCTTTTTTATTTTAGCGGCGTAGCCCCCCCTTAGATTGACTGACTTTCCAGTCAGTCCCAAAATCAGGTCCAGGTTGGACTCCGCCGCCACCATCAATTCTTCGGCCCCCATCCCCTCTTCAGGGACTATAGGAGCCTCTAACGACACCTCCGTGCCCTCCTTCGACTTTTTGTAAGTCCTTTTCTCCAGGGCGAGCTCGAAGGCATCCTCCTTCTCTCGCTCCACCCTTTCTCTCAAGATCGCCCGCGCTCGAGAAAGCGTGGGGGCTTTGCCACGCTTCGCGACAGGCAGCCTTCTGCTCTCCACCTCCACACCAAACTCGGATTCGGAGTCCGACCCCCCAGAGAAGAGGCGTTTCCGCCCCAACTCCGCCTCCGACATTGATGTCACAGCGATGTCCTCAAGGACCTCCAAACTTTCCATTGACCGCCCCCCACCCGTTTTCCCCCTATGCGCACTAGTCCCCCCCCCCCGAAAACTATCACCCCCCGACATGTTCCCCGGAAATCACTCCAGAGAACAAAACACGACAAAAAACGACACTAGAAAATGAATATATACAGAATTTTACGCCACAAAGAGTTTTAACAAATAAACATTCACGCCAAAAAAGCTCAGCAGAAAAAATAAAAAGGACTTCCACTGAACGGACAAAAACAAAAACCTACCCCAACGATCACAAAACGCACAAAAACGATGACCCCACCCCTATCAGCCGTCCAGGCACCACGACTCCGGGACTACACAGTCAAAACCGTTGTCGGTATACTTGGACGACTTGATACTTTTTCCCATACAAAATCAAAACACTAGAATCCAAACCTTAAAGTGGGAATATCTTTGCAACCCGAAAGCGTACAAAAGAAATTCTTACACCAAAAGATTTGTCTCCCTGAGAGCTTTGCAACGACACCAAAAACACTAATCCACCACACTTTAGCATACGCCTTAGTATCGGAAAACTAGTGTCAACCTAACCTAACCTTTTTTTTTTTTTTTTTTTTTTTTTTTTTTTTTTGGTAATGCAGCGGAAATTTGCAGACCAAACCATAACTAGGACCGGGGTGAGTTTTAAACCTAGCCGTGAGTGGGGTTCGCACTTGGAGATGCGTTACCCACTAAAACCGCTGCAAGTGCCCTCAGCCGCCTTTTATGAGAGTCCCGGATCATGCAGGCAACGCAGGACCCTCGGCGACAGGCTGGCCCCGGCGAAAAGGCCAGACTCCTCCTCTAAAGGGGGACTGCTCGGCTGTTCGATTGATTCGATACTTTTAGCAGTCCCCGACGACGTCGTGTCTAGCTGGACCCAGGTTAAAACCCCATCCTGGGCCCGACACGAGCACAGGGGCGTTACTGGAGGCGCATTAGGTAGCGCCTCCTACGCACCCCCGTTCGTCGCCCGCGGTGGGAGGCCTCGTCGGCGGCCTCCTCTCTCACCCGCTCATCGGCCTCCTTCTGGGACATTACTGCCTCGCAGAAGGAGACCATCGCCGTCCAGGACTCGTCGTCACCGAGCATCGCGGGGATGACACTCGGCAGAGACAAGTCCCCTCCGATAACTGATGTCAGATCATGACGCAGCGCCGCCCATCTCGGGCACACCTCGAGGGTGTGCTGGGCCGAGTCCACCGCCGCGCCACAATCGTGACACACAGTTACCGGCTCCCTTTGGGCCGTCCTGCACAGATACTCACCGAAGCACCCATGCCCGGTGAGCACCTGTGTTAGACGGAAGGTGAGGGGTTTGCGTTTACGACGCATCCACCGCTCAAGGACCGGGCGCAGGGCAACCGTTAAGCCTTTGCCATACGGCTGCCGCGCCAAGTCCTCCCCCCACCTTCGCATTAGTGCCTCCTGCCCTAGTCGGCGGACCCGTAGGATCCCGTCCGGCGTCATGTCCTCTCCGAGGGACCTCCTATCCGAGACATAGGAGTATACCTCGGCGAGAACTTCCGCCACGAGTTCCCACGGGGGGTCGCCGGCTAGGGCAGTAGCTGCAGCCCATGATATCGTACGATACCCCCGGACCGCTCTTACCGCGATTACCCGCTGCGCCGAGCGCAGCTGGAGGTTACGTTCGCCTGGAGGACGCTGAGATGCCTGGACATTACTCGGCCATCTCAGCGTCTGCCGACACCACTTTATTCCCCTTCCTTTGCGAGGGGAACACTCCGCGGGTGGATGGGGGCTTACACGCCATACCCCCCATCACGTGGCCTGCTGGTCTTCCTGCGTCGGCACAAACCGCACATCGTGCGGCGGCCGAGCAGCCAGCAGCTTTGTGGCCAGGTTGACCGCAGCGGTAGCAGAGGCTGCTACGGTCAACCTCGCACTGGCACACCCCGGCGACGTGCCCCATTCCCAGGCACCGGTAGCAGTGCCTGGGGCGCGCCTGTAGGAGGTGGACGCGCGCGCGGCACCAACCTACCGCCACGCTGCCACTCTCCAGCAGCTTTTTAGCCGCCGCCACCGGGATCTCCACGTGGGCTGTACCCAGGCTCATCTGTCCCGTGCGAATGTTTCGCACGTGGACCTGTCCCGGGTTACAGCCCCCTTCCCGCGCCAACGCAGTGCCGAGGCGCTCCGCGTCGACCGCGTCGCTCAGACCCGAGATTCGAAGCTCTGCCTTCTTCTCAGGCCTGAGCACTTCCACCTCCTCCGCCAAAGCCTCTTTTAGGCGGGCGGCGAGGGCATCGGCCTTCTCGCCACTGGGCACCTCAATGAGGCGCGCCCCGGTCGCCGACTGGCGGATTTTGAGTGGGCCGATGCCCAGCTCCTCCAGCTTTATCCTTTGCTCGGCTTTCATGAAAGCCGAGCCGTACGTTTCCCCCCTAGCTACTGCCTCCGGCCGTAATTTCACAATTACGGCCGAGGAGCGGGGGAGGGAGAGCTTGGCCTTTGGCGCCTCCGCCTTTTTCACCGGCTGCGCGGAGGCCGTCGAAGTTTTTGCCGGCGGTGCCGCAGCTGCCGGCTTTTTCGCAGCCGGTTTTCGACGCACGACCTCTGTCCAGGTCGCCGCCGACTCTTGGGCTTGGGCCCCCTCTTCAGCCCTTTTGGGCGCAGCCTCCTTCGAGGTGGTGGGACCGAACGCGGTCCATTCCACTCCCTTTTTCCCCTTTCCCTTGCCCTTGCCTTTCGCGGCTTGGGACAGGGCGGGGAAGTCGACCGGATCCGGTCCAACCACATTTTCTGCGGCAACGACCTCCGTTGCCGGCTTCCTCCTCGCTGCTATAGCGGCCCTTGTGGCTACCGCCAGCTCCTTTTTGTCCCCCGCTAGTGGAGGACGACAGATAGGGGCGGCCGGCAGCTGCAGGGCCGCCAGGCGCCCGTCTACAATATTGCCGGCCAATTCCGCCATTTCCTTTCGGAAATCGGCCGGCATTGTGACCTCTACGGCCTTCTTTCGCGCCTCCTCAAACTCTCGTCTGTATGCGCGCATTTCCTCCCGCATGAGCGCCAGCTCTCGTTGGAGTCGCCGGTTGTCCGCCCGTAGCCTCTTCGCCTCCTCAGTCTCGGTGCGGACGACCAAGGACTCCAGCACCTCTCTAATAGAGCCGGCCGCCTTTTTTATTTTGGCGGCGTAGCCCCCCCTCAGGTTGACTGACTTTCCAGTCAGTCCCAAAATCAGGTCCAGGTTGGACTCCGCCGCCACCATCAACTCTTCGGCCCCCATCCCCTCTTCAGGGTCTATGGGAGCTTCCAGTGTCACGTCCGTGCCCTCTTTAGATTTTTTATACGCCCTTTTTTCCAGGGTGAGCTCGAAGGCATCCTCCTTCTCTCGCTCCACCCTTTCTCGCAGAGTCGCCCGCGCTCGAGAAAGCGTGGGGGCTTTACCACGCTTCGCCACAGGCAGTTTCCTCCTTTCCACCTCCACACCCATCTCAGATTCGGAGTCTGACCCCCCGGAAAAGAGGCGTTTCCGGCCCAACTCCGCCTCCGACATTGACGTCACTGCAATGTCCTCCAGGACCTCCAAACTTCCCATCGAAGTACCCCCACCCGTTTTACCCCTATGCGCACTAGTCCCCCCCCCCCCCGAAAACTATCCCCCCCGACATGTTCCCCGGAAATCACTCCAGAGAACAAAACACGACCCAAAACAACACAAGAAAAATGAATATATACAAAGTTTTACGCCACAAAGAGTTTTAACAAGTAAACATTCACGCCAAAAAAGCTCAGCAGAAAAAATAAAAAGAACTTCCACTGAACACAGAAAAACAAAAACCAACCCCAACGATCACGAAACGAACAAAAACGACAACCCCACCCCTATCAGCCGTCCAGGCACCACGACTCCGGGACTACACAGTCAAACCGTTGTCGGTATACTTGGACGACTTGATACTTTTTTCCCATACAAATTCAAAGCAAAAACAAACACCGAAATCCAAAGCTAAAAGTGGGAATAACTTTGCAACCCGAAGGCGTACAAAAGAAATTCACACACTAAAAGTTTCGCCTCCCCGAGAGCTATCGAACGACACCAATGACACCAATCCACCACACCTTAGCATACGCCTTAGTACCGGAAAACTAGTGTCAACCTAACCTAACCTAACCTAACCTAACCTAACCTAACCTAACCTAAGCTAACCTAACCTAACCTAACCTAACCTAACCTAACCTAACCTAACCTAACCTAACCTAACCTAACCCACTTATATTTCTCTGAAATATTCAAATTTGGTGGTGTTGTTGTGGTTTTCCGCAAAAATTTTCTTTTGATTTGTGTTCTATTAGGCGGGCCCTATATATACCTGTAACAGGCAATAAAAGTTTCATCAATTTTGGCTATTTTTTGACATTTTAAACACAAAATTAACAAAATCTTATAGTTTTTCATACATTTATTCGCATTTACCGGTTCCTTAGTGAACTTTTTGAAAATTTTCTGCTTTCATCATCATCGGTCCGTCTATCCGCTTCTTTGGACACTAAATTAGACTAGCTTTCGCTCCCGGAGGCACCTGTAAAATAGAAAAATTATTAGCGTTTGATTCGAATCCGCTATATACCGGACATAAAAGCCACACCTTTGACCCACTGCGCGTACGGGTGTTGATCATAATCTATCTCGGTCTCGTCTGTCTTCCTATAATAAAAAATTACAATAGTTCCATATAAAAATTTTTACTTTTCATACATATTTCTTTCAAAAACACAGTCTTTTGCCCACCACTTGCCCACTTAGTGGGGAAGCCATCCCAACTTTCTTCACAGTATACCTGCTGCTCTCCCGCGTCTATTGACACCTCGCTTGTCGGGATCGGACGTTGGAAAGTGCTAAAAATTTTGAAAATTCATATTCGGTAATTTTTTATATACGAACCGAGGTTACTTGGTGAAGCTCGTTTCGCCATACAAAACACTTATATTTCTCTGAAATATTCAAATTTGGTGGTGTTGTTGTGGTTTTCCGCAAAAATTTTCTTTTGATTTGTGTTCTATTAGGCGGGCCCTATATATACCTGTAACAGGCAATAAAAGTTTCATCAATTTTGGCTATTTTTTGACATTTTAAACACAAAATTAACAAAATCTTATAGTTTTTCATACATTTATTCGCATTTACCGGTTCCTTAGTGAACTTTTTGAAAATTTTCTGCTTTCATCATCATCGGTCCGTCTATCCGCTTCTTTGGACACTAAATTAGACTAGCTTTCGCTCCCGGAGGCACCTGTAAAATAGAAAAATTATTAGCGTTTGATTCGAATCCGCTATATACCGGACATAAAAGCCACACCTTTGACCCACTGCGCGTACGGGTGTTGATCATAATCTATCTCGATCTCGTCTGTCTTCCTATAATAAAAAATTACAATAGTTCCATATAAAAAAATTTACTTTTCATACATATTTCTTTCAAAAACACAGTCTTTTGCCCACCACTTGCCCACTTAGTGGGGAAGCCATCCCAACTTTCTTCACAGTATACCTGCTGCTCTCCCGCGTCTATTGACACCTCGCTTGTCGGGATCGGAGGTTGAAAGTGCAAAATTTTACCTGCTGCTCTCCCGCGTCTATTGACACCTCGCTTGTCGGGATCGGACGTTGGAAAGTGCAAAATTTTGACCTCCCACCCTCCCGCTTACTACTACCGAGGTAGCTTTTGTGCTCAAGCCTGAAAAATAAAAGTATAAAATTCGGCAGATTTCAATTAGTTTTTCTTTCTTTCGTTTAAGACAATTCAAAATATTAACCAAGCTTTTAACAGTTGGACGGAGACATCGTAGGAAATTTGAACAATAAGGGCCATATACACCCTATTTTGCTATCTGCCGATAACCGCTGCCGTTCAGGGCCCGAAAGACAAGGGGATTTTACACCCCACTGTGCAATCAGATAATCGAAAACTATTGACTATATTATTATTTTACACCGAATCGTTTATTGGGTTTTCAATTAATAGGTTTGTTAAAGGATTACTTAACTATTTACACTTCTACATTTTAAACTATACATTATTTATATTTATTTAATTATTAATTTTAACATTACATTATAATTGGAAATTTATTATATTTTTAAGTAATTAAATCCACCAACACAATGTTAAGATCACCACAATTAGATAGGACACACACCGTCAGACGCATCAGTGGAGAGTTCGAGGCGAGGATGACCACTCCCCAGCAGGAGAAGCCGAAGGCAGTGTCAAAGCTGGCTGAGGCAAAAAACTGTCTAGTAAAGGCCAAACTCCACCTGGGGACTGCAAGGAATTTAAAAACTGAAATAAAAAATGAAGTCCTCGCCCAACTCGATAAACTATATGCTATAGCAAAGGAGATGGCCAAGGAGATGACGTCTGACGGCAAAAAAGGGTGTGAGATGACAAAAGAAAAAGAGAAGGAAAAAGATATAAAATTACCCATTCCCGATGAGCATAATAATATTATTATTAAGAAATTAGAAGAAAACACTAAAATATTAAAAGAAAATAGCAGTAAATTAGATAATATACAAAAAATAATGGAAGAAACGAAAAACAAAAGCACAAATGAGTCATATGCTAAGGCAGCGGCGAGTGGAGTGGCGCCTAGGCAGAAAGGGCCGGGGGCACTTCACTCGGTGATGGTCACATCACTCGATGACCAGCATACGGGCGATGAGATCATCACGAAAATCCGCGAGTCTATGGATGCGAAACAGGGCTGGGTAAGGGTAGAAAGGGTTAGGAAGGTAAAAGATAGAAGGGTGGTGATCGGATGTGGAACGAGTGAGGAAAGGGAAAAAGTTAAGAGCCGGTTGAAAAAGAGTTCAGACTTAAAAGTGGAAGACATAAAGAACAAGGACCCCCTCATTGTCCTCAAAGATGTTTTCAACTTTAATAAAGATGAGGACATCTTAAAAGCCCTGCGGAACCAAAATAGGGCCATCTTTGAGGACACTAACGGGGAAGAGGAAAGAGTAAAGATCTTGTATAGGAGGAAAGCAAGGAACCCTCTGCAGAACCACATCGTGGTTAGAGTGCCCCCCAGAGTGTGGAAGGGATGTATGGATGTAGGAAAACTCTATGTCGACTTGCAGAGAGTGAGGGTCGAAGACCAGACCCCACTGGTGCAGTGCTCCGGCTGCTTAATGTATGGTCACACGAGGAGATTTTGCACGGAAAAAGAACAGGTATGTGCCCACTGTGGAGGTCCTCATATGAGGACCGATTGCCAACAGTGGGCAAAGCGGGAGGCCCCGAACTGTTGCAATTGCAGCAGGGCGGGGATAAGCAGCACGGGGCACGGCGCCTTCAGCAGCGAATGCGAAGTGAGGAAGAAATGGGACGCTCTGGCTCGCTCTGTGGTTCAGTATTGCTGAGGGGGGCATAAAAGGGGCCAGGTGTGCAGACCATAGTGATGCGACGGCGCGTCCAAGGCACCTGCCGATCCAAGTGGAAATCTGGTCAGTCAAAGCTAGGTACGACTGCAATGGCATCTTGTTTGGCATCAGACTACACAAAACAACAGACACAGACAAAGACACAAATAACAGCACAAACATACACATAGCAAACTGGGCGAACTTCTTGATAGAAGCTAGCCCAGTTTTTGTTAAGCAGACAATAAACTCCACAAGGCACTTACACAATACACAGCACACAAATAATAACGAGGATTTACATTAAACACGGAGGAGACAAAACAACACATATACACGGAAATCCAAACAAGAAATACAGTATACACACATGTTATTGCAGTCAAATAAACCAGCTAAGATGAAAACCGGGAATCCACGAGGAGACGCAGGACACGGGACGCAGCGCTAGTCCGGAGACGTCACGTGGAAAGCAGCACCTGAAATGAAAGAGAAGAATGAAATGGTATTGATGGTATGAATGTGGTGAAGTATGAATGAGAGAGATAGGGAGAGGATGAAGAAGAGTAGGGAAAGGAACAGGGAAGGAGAAAGGTGTGGGTGGACTAGGGGACCATTTACATCCCCTAGCAAGAACATAATATTATGTATAATTATTTGTAGTTAGTATGATAAATATAGTGATTAGATACTGGGGGACTTTTACATCTCCTCAATATTATTATTATTAGTAAAGACAATTTTATAAACATTTTACATCTCGCAATATAAATAAATTAAGCATAATATGACGTGATAGTAGATTGTAAGTCTTACATTTTGACTGGGATATAACATGACTCAAAGCTATTAATATGTAAGTTATTGTTATGAAAGTGACAATAGTATACGACTTTTTATGGACATTATATAGTGTATTATAGGGGACCATTTACATCCCCAATCGCAAATTAATAAAAAAAAAAAAAAAAAAAAAAGTTATAAATTGTGTTTAAAAAAAAAAAATGGTTCATAATAATATAAGTAGAAGTGATAAAGATGGCAAATAAAAATTAAATAAATAAATAAAATAACAGCCTATTAATTAATGTAAGCAAAACTTAAAATGTGTATTTAATAAAAATAATGCAAAATAGATTTAGATCAGTTGTAGGACGGAGGTACTACCTCATAAATGATGAATGGTATGGCACAAAATTAAACATTAAAAAAAAGATTAATAAGGGCCCATAGGAGAAATTTCCGCTAGGGGAAAAGGCAGCAACGGGGGCACGAAATGCTCCCGTATAAAAAAAAAAAAAAAAAAAAAAACCTAACCTAACCTAACCTAACCTAACCTACCCACTAAAACCCGGCGGTACTCCGTCTCTCCGTCATCTTGCTGAACTACGGGAATGCGTGAGCTTGCTCCGCGACTCTGCTGACGGCCGTCTGCTGGTAGGTGCAGACCCTTCTATAGGGGGGCTTTTAGGTGCCCCAACGTCCTGCAGAGGCCCTATGGGGCTTACATGGATCGTTCCGTCTCTGTGATGCCGCGATGCGCAGGAGTACGTTGCGCATCACGGTTCGTTCGGGGACTCGATTCAACGGGCAACGGCGTCCCCACACCGCCACCCCGAGATCCCCCGCTAAGGCGGGACGTTGCGGTCGTCGTGGTTGACCGCACGACGTCTTCGTCTCGGCCTTCTTATGGGATCGAGCGCCTCCATCTCTCTCCGACGCTCGGCCTCTTCTTTAGTGGACATGACTTATTGCGCGAAAGTGTCCACTGCGTCCCACGATGTTTCACTGCTCAGCATGGCGCAGATGATTGCTGGCAGTGCGAGGTCATGTCCAATGGCGGCCGTTAGGGCCGCACGTTGTCCTGTCCAGGAGGGGCAGGCCGTGATGGTGTGCTCAGCCGTGTCCCTATCCACGTCGCAATGGTGGCAGCGCGTGGTGTTTTCTCGTCCCGCAATCTCACACAGGTACAGCCCAAAGCAGCCGTGTCCCGTCAGCACTTGTGTGAGGCGGAAGGAGAGCGCACCGCTCCCTTCCGCATTGACCCACTCCTTCACAACTCACAGCAACCTCACACTGACTTGAGGCTCTTCCAGCCGTTCCGTCCACAATTCTATGGACCTCTCTCTTGCCGAGTCCCTCCACTGACGTACGACTTCCGGTAGAGGGTTGCTGCCCTCGGCGCGAACCGATGCGCACCGCCAGTACACGTCAGCGAGGGATAGAGCGTCTAGGTCCCAGGGGATACTGCTCGCGAGCACGCACGCCGCATCTTTTGATATAGTGCGGTATCCGCGCACTGCTCGTATCGCTATGATCCTCTGGAGCCTTCCAAGTACCAGCCTGTTTTCGCGCGAAATCCAAGGATTTGGATTTCCGCTTCTTTGGACACTAAATTAGACTAAATTAGACTAGCTTTCGCTCCCGGAGGCACCTGTAAAATTGAAAAATTATTAGCGTTTGATTCGAATCCGCTATATACCGGACATAAAAGCCACACCTTTGACCCACTGCGCGTACGGGTGTTGATCATAGTCTACCTCGGTCTCGTTTGTCTTCCTATAATAGAAAATTACAATAGTTCGATATAAAAATTTTATATCGAACTATTGTAATTTTTTCATCATCATCGAAATTTTTTCTCGCCCTGCTCAATCGTTGCCTCGCCGTTGCCTACTTCCCCAAATTGTGGAAGTGTGCAACGGTGGTGGTACTGCGGAAGCCGGGAAAGGAGAAATACGACGTCCCAAAAGCCTATCGACCCGTCGGCCTCCTTCCTGTTTTTGGCAAAATTTATGAGAAGATGCTGATGGCCCGACTCAGGTACCACGTGTTGCCGACTATAAGCCCGCACCAGTATGGTTTTATGCCACAGAAGGGCACCGAAGACGCCCTCTATGCACTGGTGGGCCACGTCAGGAAGATGAGGGAAACCAAAAGGCTTGCTGTCGTGGTCTCGCTGGACATAGAGGGGGCCTTCGATAGTGCCTGGTGGCCAGCCATAAAGGTGCGTCTGGCGGAGGTCGGAGTCCCGTGGGGTCTGAGGCGGGTAATCAGCAGCTATCTTAATGAAAGGGAAGTGTGTGTCAGGTACTCCGGCAAGGAAGTGAGGAGGGGGACCAACAAGGGGTGCGTACAGGGGTCCATAGGAGGACCGATCCTGTGGAACCTCTTGTTGGACCCTCTGTTATGGATGTTGAGGAAAGAAAATGTGTATGTGCAGGCTTTTGCCGACGATGTGGTCCTCGTAATCGATGGTGAGACGGCACTCCAGATCGAGGAACATGCAAATGTTGTGCTGGCCCGTGTGTTGGAGTGGGGTTTCAAAAACAAGCTTAGATTTGCACCGCACAAAACATGTGCGATGCTCGTCACACGTAAGCTTGTTTTTGACACTCCGCGCTTGCGCATGGGGGAGACCGACATTTGTATGTCCGACGAAGTCAAAGTGCTTGGACTCACCATTGATAAGGGGCTCACATTTAATCGGCACGTTGAAAGGGTATGCGTGAAAGGGATTTTAAGATACAAGCAGCTAGCCAGGGCCGCGAGAGTTGGGTGGGGCCTCCACCCGGAGGTAATAGACATAATATATACGGCAGTGGTAGAGCCCACCATCCTATATGCAGCACCAGCATGGGCACCAGCCGCCGGTAAATTAGGAATTAAAAAAAGATTAGCTACGCTGCAGAGAGGCTTCGCTTTAAAAAAGATTAAGGCATACCGAACGGTCTCCCTGACCTCAGCACTGGTGTTGGCAGGTATGCTACCTCTTGACCTCAGGGTACGCGAAGTCGCGTCCTTATATGAGGCCAGGAGGGGGTTGCCCCATCCGGTGTTGGGCGACAGGGAGATCGAGCGGATGACCTCTGTCCTGGAAGCAGACCATCCAGCTTCACAGACGGGGCTAGGGTTCGGACTGATAGATGGCGAGGAAGGTGAAGATGTTAGCACATCATACGATGTGCGCATCTTCACCGACGGGAGCAAGATTGACGGCAAAGTCGGAGCTGCGCTATCCTTCTGGAATGGCGCGGTCGAGACTAAAACCGTCAAGCTTGCTCTTTCGTCGTACTGCACCGTCTATCAGGCCGAACTACTGGCTCTGTCCAGGGCAGTAGAAGAGGCGGGGAAGATGAAGGTAGCTAGAGTGGGCGTGTTTAGCGACTCCATGTCTGCACTCCAGGCCGTAACGCTGGACTCCTTCCACCCCCTGGCCGTTAAAACAAGATGCATCTTGAGAGAATGCACCAAAACTAATAATCAAGTAAAATTATTTTGGATTAAGGCACACAGGAGGTTGGAGGGTAACGAGAGAGCTGACCAGCTGGCGAAGGAGGCAGCTTTGGGGTCGCGGGTACGTCCGCACTATGACCTGTGCCCAGTCTCATACGTCAAGCGCTGCATAAGAGAAACAACGATTGACGTGTGGGACGAGGAATACAGGAAGAGCGAGACCGGCGGCGTTACTAAGATGTTTTTCCCCAATGCCAAAATGGCGTATAAAATTATAAAGAAAATTGAAATAGACAGGTTTATCACACAGCTGCTGACAGGCCATGGAGGGTTCTCCGACTACTTGGAGCGATTCCAGTGTAAGGAGGATCCTTCATGTGTTTGTCAGCTAGGTACAAGAGAGACTGTTTCTCATCTCCTGTTCGACTGCCCGGTCAATGCTAAGGAGAGGTTCGAGTTGCAGCAGCAACTGGGAGTCGAATTGGGGGCGGGAAACATTCATGAAATAATTATGAACAAAAAGGGGAGAATCATCTTATTGGAGTACGGGAAAAGACTGGTGGAAGTTGCAAATGAAAGAAACAAGACAAAAGATTCGGATGGTGGTGCGGGATAGGTTAGGTTAAATGGGGGACTCTATACATCCCCCAAAGGATTTTTAAATCTATTTAATTATATTAAATTTTATGTAAAATATTTATTGACAAAGGGACACTATACATCCTTGAACACATGTGATATTAGTAGTAAGTTTTTAACCAATTATTGAATTTATTATTACTGATTTTAATTTAGATATAAGTTTTAAATGTATGACTGGGGGACATTAATATCCCCCGATATTCTTAGCATAAATTGACACGTGATATTAGCATTGTAAGTTTTAGCAAAGTGACTGGGTGACAATATACATCTCCAATATTATATATATTTAAAGTATCAAATAACTATTGTATAGTAAAAAAAAAAAAAAAAAAAAAAAAAAACAAATGTGTATATATATCAATAAATATAAATTACTGTTAAATAAATATAAAAAACTGGGGGATCCTTTACATCCCCCACAAAGTACAAGTCAAATAATCATATTGTTTATGTACCTAGTTAAGTTAAGGACGGAGGAATACCCTCAAGATTATTAAAACAATAAGGAACAAAATTAAAACAAAGTTTAATAAGGGCCCTGGGTGAAATTTCAGCTAGGGGTTATAGCAGCATTCAAAAAAAAAAAAAAAAAAAAAAAAACCTAACCAGTACCACGCCAACCACCGCAGGGAACGCATGCTCCCCGCGAAATAATCAAGAAATAATTTGCAATTTATTTACAAGTGAAATTAAATTATTAAACAATGAAAGGGTGTTAGTGTGTAACATAATATAGTGACTTGGTGACTAACGACATAGTGTGAAGCGAGAGAATACCTCCTGGATCGAGCCCAACACCACCCTAGTATTCCTGTGCCGTTTTGCGCAGGAAAACGAGAGACGGAGCTCTTCGGAGGAGCCCACCAGTCCAGTGGAGCGTGGTACATCACCCGGGAACCTCAATCCCGCCCGAAAGGCGAAGAGAACTACGGTTTTTACAACTTTTATTGCAATTTATATAAGTTATCATTGACTATTTGTGACCTGACGGCGACCGGACGAGTCCAGGAGCCAGGACCAGCACACCACCCGGGCCCCCTATCCCGGACACAGCGCCAGATCATCATAATTAACGTAAAACCAGAGAAATAGTGATAAAACAGACGATTTTATTTATAGTTATTTATAAGGGGCGGAGCTTAATATTAGGGTTCCGGGCAATATTGTTGAAATAAGAAAACCTTTTGTATTATATTATTATAATTGGCTGATACTGTATAATACTCCATATTTTGTCTTAAAATATTACCGTCAAGTTAACTTACTTTGCTAATCATAATTATATATTATATAGCTTAAATTGTGACAGTTATGAATTGGAGTTTTTCTACTTCAATTATTAATTTACTACTATTATAATCCACTCCATAAATACCGAATAAATAGACCATACACAAAACAGAATATGGAAGGTTTTTTGAAAGTCAAAGTTTTATAAATAAGTTAATTTTATACCATATTTATAATATTATTGTATTAAACTCAAACGTAATAACTTGTTGCGCCAAAACCGGTAGTAAATAGGCCCTGTACTATTATTAAAACTTAGACACTACACTACACACACATATTTACATATCAAAACATAAATCTAGACAAATACATATAACTAATATTTTATTTTCTACAGAACCACACTGACATTAAATCGAAATAGTAGGCGAGGACAGATGCACAGGGGGCGGAGCTTGTAGTCCATTGTTCTCACGGGTGCACGACGGGTGGTCGGTGACGTCATCTTTAGGGTTACTTAAGATTAATAAACGCATTCAACAACATCATCACCCGCCGTCCGCCGACGATAACCGAACTGGTCTGTCTGCTGTATCATACACACATACATTTTATATTATATACACATACATCATAGCATTCTGTTTACATTATATACATATATTACAATAATTTTAGTACAGGCTGTTCATCATTATTTATATTAAAAATTGTTGGCTGTAGCTACTTTAGAATATTATTTATTTAGGTTTAAACAATATAAATAATAAGCGTTAAGGTTTTTGGAATCCAAATTATTTTTTAAAACATTATATTATTACTCTAGATCTAATTAAAATTTTATTATTATATACTATATACACATTGATATTATAACGGAAGCCTTAAAACGTTGAATTGTTATAATTATATTTCTGCAGTTATTTATTGTAAAACTATAAATTTAAGTAATTAAAACTCTTTATAAAGAACTAACGGCAAACTATCATCACATTACATACATACACACATAATATATACATATATATATATTAATACAACAAATATATTATTTATAAACCTATCGAAACACAAACATAAGACAGTTTAAATCAATATTATACCGAACCACATCTACATTAAACAAGCAATAAACCCGAGCGGCCGCTCACCTGTGGGGCGGAGCTACGCGCCTTTGTTCGCTTTGTTCTCGAGCCTTTGTCCCGGCCACACCTGAAATACCTCAATCGTGCTTTCGTGCAATTGTACACTAGTGCAATTGCATTGTGCAATCGTGCAATTACTATAGCTCATACCAGCCATCATCAGCGTTACCGCCGAAGGGTTGTTATTGCCTTACATACATTCACTATACACATACGACACATATACACGGTACGTTGCCAGACGGAGATATATACTTTAACAATTATTGATTAAACTAAATCCTCTTGACTGGATTTATTATTCTGTTATATAAACTAGATATAAGTTTTATTGTTTATAACTATATACTGACGTAGAATAAGACAATAGCTGTATTGAGCTAGGACTGTGATATTTTGACTGGTATTTTATTGAATAATATATCGTATTACGATCTGTGTTAGTTTTATAGTTTTAAAAGATTTAAATTGCACATTGACCAGAACTTCGTATTCGTAACGGAGCCTGGATTTAGATTAGTAACAAATTATTGTAATAACTGATTATTAGACCACACCTCTGACACACACATTTTTACATATACATAATATATCTATATTTATTTCATTATACAAGACAACAAGATGATCCGCTCCCCGCAGTTAAGGAGAAGTGTAGGTGAGATCGTAGCAGCGATCTCCACGCCACCAAGTGACACGACATCTGATCTCCTGGCGGAGGCGCGCAGGTGCCTCCAGAAGGCGAAGCAGCATCTGGCAGCCTCGCGGAACCTGAAGGCCGAGATTAAGGTAGGAGTGGTGGAAGCGGTAGACCGCCTTTACCAGTTGGTGAAGGAGTCTGTGAAGACTCCCAGACCAGCTGATAAGGGCGAGAGCGGTAAGAGTGTGAAAGAGGTGATAGTAAGTAAGAAGAAGGATGTGAGGGAAGTCCTTGGCCAGGACATATTAGACCTAGTTAAACAGAACAATACGCTTCTAGAGAATAAGGAAAGGATGGAGGGGTTGAGCGCGGCGCTGGAGACCGCGACCACTGCGGCCAAGCCAAGCTATGCGGCCGCTGCGTCGGCCGGAGTTGGTAAAAAACTCCCCGACGCAAGAGCCCTGCATTCGGTGGTGGTGGCCTCTTGCGACGATTTTGACACGGGAGAGCAGGTCATTGAGAAGATCCGGAGAACGGTTGAGGCCAAGGATGGATGGGTGAAGGTGGATAGGATGAGAAAGGTGAAGGATGCGAAGGTTTGGTTGTGCGAGTGAAAAAGAGAAGGATAGAGTGAAAGAGAGATTAAAGAAGAATGATAGCCTGAAAGTGGAGGATGTTAAGAACAAAAACCCCCTCCTGGTATTCAAGGACGTGTTCGAGTATAACACAGACAAGGAGATTGAGAAGGCTTTGGCCAATCAAAATAAGCACGTCTTTGATGGCCTAGGGGGGGAGGAACGCAAAGTTGAGATAATCTACCGGAAAAGAGCAAGAAATCCACTCCAACGTCACATTGTCGCCCGGGTGTATCCCAAAGTGTGGAGAAGATGGATAGATGAGGGGAGCGCTTATATTGATATGCAGAAGGTGAGGGTCGAAGACCAGACCCCCTTGGCTCAGTGCTCGCGCTGTCTAGGGTATGGGCATACGAGAAAGTATTGTAAGGATGCGAAGGACTGTTGCAGCCACTGCGCTGGTCCTCATCTGAGGACTGAATGCGATAAGTGGCAACAGAGAGCAACCCCCAAGTGCTGCAACTGCAGCAAGGCGGGGTTAGACAACGTCGAGCACGGAGCCTTCTCGAACGAGTGTACAGTACGACAGAAATGGGACACCCTGGCGCGGATGTCAGTGGCGTATTTTTAGTAGCGGAGGTCAGCATATATATATTAGTAGGTGTCCCCGTGACTCTGTGCGCAGCCTCGAGCAGCCCAACGCTGGGGGCCCCGTATCCGACGAGACCGACGGGAATGGAGTTCGGCACGGCAGACCGAAAGCAGTATATAGATGACCCAGCATCGTGCGATCTGAGGTATTTATATTATGGACGAGGGCAAGACTGGTGGTTGGGTCAAAGTCGCGCCATCCCCATGGGATGGCGAGGCCGAGGCTTGCCAGCCGCACCACTGCACAGTTTGCCGGGCCGAGCTCCCGGCCCCGAGTCTTGCCGCATACGTTACTGCGTACGGAAGCACGGAGACCATATACACCACACACCACACGCCACTAGTTGTGACTGGGCATGGCGGACCCGACTCATATCGGAAGCGATTCGGAAATGGGAAGGACCCGCCAGACCTAGATCAGAACGGCACAAACCAAACAGTTCCTCACCTGCCATCGTGTGCCCAATTTCTGCTAATGATATATACGATATCGAGCAGAGGTTGGACAAAGCGGTGGTAGATGAGAAACTGTGTGCCACGAAAAAGATCGGAGACGAGTCCACGCGCTGATGATGAGGCGTATGTGAGTGTTGTTTCGAATGTTTAAAAAATGAATGGAATAAAATTATTAATGCTATGAATGTCTTAATAGTATCTATATTATATTAAAGTGGTATAAATTGTAAAATATGTATGGTAAAATATAGAAATGTAAAAGTGTGTGTTTAGTAAAAATAGCTTATTAATATGTATGAGTATAAAATATTATTATTATTTAATAGCGTAAAGCATATAAAACAGAAACTAGAGACAGAAATAATATAATTATGTAATTAATATTTAAATACTAAAAAAAAAGCGTGATGTAAATAAATAATGCCACAAAGTAAAAATAATGTTATATAACATATTCACATAAATAAAAACTATAGCTATATAAATATAATATTATATAAAGAATAAAACCTATATGAAAAAAATTCAAGAGAGAGTTCGGAATAACCGGAAGGACCACGCCCATCTTTTGGCCCTGGCAGCTTTGCTCCAAAATACTCTAAGGACTTAATTAAGTTTAATTTTAAGATAGTTTAAGGTATTTTAAGTTTTGACGTAGGCCTATTCCTACAATCTTAAATCCCCTTTTGGGAATAACTGATCCTTTTTGGACAACTCTTTTTATTAGAATAAGTTTTTAATTTTTGACATAATATATATACATTTATATAATTATCCCCTTTTGGATAATTGTTAACTATTTAAATTTTTTATTGAAATTGAAATTTTGATTTTAAATTTATAATTTTAACTTTTGACTCGTCCCTCTGACGATACAATGTTGGGTATTCGCACTCCCATCAAAAAATCCGAAGATACATTCACGGCGACAATCAGCTCCCCGACTATGCCCGAGGCGGCAGGACCGTCCGAGGCCAAAACTACGACCTCAAAAGTTAGGCGTAGTATCGAAGGGTTTGAGAGTAGGCAAACGACTCTGAATGACCCTCCACAAAAGGTGCTGCCCTCGAGGGTGGGCCCCCCGAGGCCAAAACAGAGGGATACTATACGTAGACCAACTGCGGACGCTTCGCGTAGCCCTCCTCCGAGGGAGGAATTCCCCACTAGGGTTGCTGAGGCAAGAGCATGCCTAAACAAGGCTAAGCTCCATCTCAGCAACTCTAGGAACCTCAAAACAGAGATCAAGGAAGGGGTCACAACAGCAGTCGATAGACTTTACCAGCTGGTGAAGGAGTCAGAGTCGCAGCTTAAAAGGAATAGCCTCGACAAAGAGCGGGGTGGAAAGATAGAGGCGGAACCTTTACAACCGCCCCTGCCATCCCCCCTGCTCCAGAGACAGATCCCACTCAAACCCCCTAATCCTAAAGCTGGAGGAGCACTGCCGGCTCATCCAGACTAATATAGCAAAGATGGAAACTCTTAAGAACACCCTAGAGTACCATCACAAAACCCTCGAGGGGGTGACAAAAACGTACGCTAGTGTGGCGGCTGGAAACAGCAGAGGCAGGCCATCGGAGCAGCCCACGCTACACTCAGTGGTAGTCACCTCCAAGGATGAGACAGAAACGGGGGATCAAGTATTAAATAGGATTAGGAAAGCCGTCAACGCCAAAGAAGGAGGCGTTGAAATAGAAAAGATCAGGAAGGCTAAAGATAGAAAAATTATAGTCGGGTGTAGGAATGAAAATGAAAGACAAAAAGTAAAGGATAGGCTGCGCAAGGTAGAGAATGAGTTGAGCGTAGCGGACGTTAAAAACAAAGATCCATTACTTATATTAAAGGATGTGATGGTTTGTAACAGTGATGAAGAAGTTAAAAGTGCCTTACGGAAACAAAATTTAGATATATTTAAAGACCTTACAAAAGATCATGATCGTTTCGAGATCATTTTTAAAAAGAAAGCTCGCAACAAACTCATACAGCATTTAATCTGCAGGGTCTCCCCAATAATTTGGACCCGCATGATAGAGGCAGAGTCCGTCCGTGTGGACATACAAAAGATCCGAGTGGCGGATCAATCGCCGCTCGTCCAGTGCTCAAATTGCCTGGGATACGGCCATACCAAACGGGTTTGTAAGGAGAAGTCCGAGGTATGTAGCCACTGTACCGGTCCCCATAAAAAAGCGGACTGCCCTAAATGGCTCGCAGGTGACATCCCGAAATGTTGCAATTGTGCACAGGCCAGGCTGGACCGGACTGAGCATAATGCATTCAGTCTGGACTGCCCGATAAGGCGTAAATGGGATGCACTGGCCAGAGCCATGACAACATATTGCTAAGGGCGTCCCAGGCAAAACAACGGCAAACAAACACTCACCCACCGGAGGATCATACTTAGTAGTGCAGGCTAATCTGCAGCGGAAAGAGCTCGCTACAAACGAGCTCATAATGGAGATCACCAACAAAAATATAGCCATAGCGCTGCTCCAGGAACCGTATGTGGGGGGTATCAAAAGAATGAAGAACTACAGGGGAGTGAGAATCTTCCAAAACACTAGCCCGGGAGACGGAACGGTCAAAGCGGCTATTGCCGTCTTTGACCAAGACTTAGAAATCATACAGTGCCCGTCTCTCACTACCAATAACATCGTGGTGGTGAAAGTTCGAACTACGGCATGGGAGATCACCCTGTGTTCCTTCTACTTTGAACCCGATCAACCCATAGAACGGTATCTCGAGCAGCTTAAAAAGATATATAATGAGCTAGGCCCAAAAACACTCATAATGGGCGGTGACTCCAACGCAAAAAGTACCTGGTGGGGGAGTGAACTTGTTGACCATAGGGGCAAAGACATGGCCGGAACTCTGGCAGAAATGAACTTGCAGGTGCTCAACGACGGAGATACTCCGACCTTCGACACAGTGAGGGGTGGCAGGAGAATAACCAGCCACGTAGACCTCACTGCGTGCACGGAGGATCTGCTCAACCTCGTGGAGGGGTGGAAGGTAGCGCCTGATCTCACGAGTTCGGACCACAATGGTATAGTCTTCAAAATTAATCTGCAGAAAACGAAAGGTATTTTAATCAATAGAACAACTAGAAAATACAACACAAAGAAGGCCAATTGGGAGCAGTTTCATGAGAAACTGACCCATTTAATGCTGGAAAACCAATTAAACAAAACAGAAATAGACCGAATAAGTAATAAAAACAGAACTCGACGCACTTACAAAGAGTTTAATAGAGCAGATAATTCATACTAGTAATGGTACCATACCCATTAAGAAAAATATTCAAAGGCCAAACTTACCATGGTGGAACGAAAAACTCGAGGGGATGAAGCGCTGCGTAGCCACGAGGAAGCGTAGGATCCGATGTGCGGCACCTGTTCGAAGGGCGAAAGTCGTCGACGAGTATCTGCAAGCCAAAAACGAATACGAGCTTGAAGCAAAAAAGGCACAAATAGACAGCTGGAAAGATTTCTGTGGAAAACAGGATAAGGAAGGTGTATGGGAAGGTATATACAGAGTCATTAGGCAAACGACAAGACGGCAAGAAGACCTGCCACTTGTAAAAGACGGGGTGTGTTTAGACCCCGCTGACTCTGCCAAAACCCTAGCGGAGACCTTCTATCCGGACGATCTTGAAACTGGCGATAACCCGAGCCATAGGCATACGCGAGCACTGGCGAACCGCGTAAACGATGGTGTCCATGATGAAGTTCATGACCCACCGTTTACGATGGGTGAGCTTAAAGCCGCAGTGGAAAGTTTCAACCCGAAGAAGGCCCCCGGTGGGGACGGCCTTACAGCTGATATATGTAGCCGGGTGGTAGCTAAAGATCCAGAACTCCACCTGGCTCTGATGAACAAATGTCTCAGACTGGGCCACTTTCCAACCATATGGAAAGAAGCTACAGTCGTAGTCTTGCGGAAGCCTGGCAAGGACGATTATACCAGCCCTAAATCATACAGACCAATAGGTCTACTACCGGTCATGGGGAAGGTTCTCGAGAAAATGATAGTCGGAAGACTCAAATGGCACTTATTGCCGAAAATGAGCACCCGCCAGTACGGCTTTATGCCCCAAAAGAGCACCGAAGACGCTCTCTATGATCTAGTGCATCGCATACGAAGCGGTCTAGAAGACAAAAAGCTCGTCACTGTGGTGTCGCTGGACATAGAGGGGGCCTTCGACAACGCTTGGTGGCCGGCTATTAAAGTCAGACTGGTTGAAGAAGGGTGCCCTGTAAAACTGAGGCGAATCATGGACAGCTACCTGCAGGACCGGAAAGTCCGTGTCAGGTACGCTGGACATGAATACATCAAAAACACCCAAAAAGGGTGTGTGCAGGGGTCGATCGGCGGCCCCATTCTCTGGAACCTTCTCCTTGACCCGTTATTAAAGAATTTAGAAAATAGGGGCTATGACTGCCAGGCTTTCGCAGACGATGTTGTGATGGTGTTTGTCGGGAGCACGGCGCTGGAGGTAGAAAGCCGTGCCAATGCGGCCCTCTCGCTGGTTCGGTCGTGGGGCGTCGAGAATAAGTTAACCTTTGCTCCGCATAAAACCAAAGCGATGTTGCTAACGAGGAAACTTAAATTCGACGTCCCGCGGCTGACCATGGGAGGGGTGGATATTGGCATGGAAAAGGAGATAAAGATATTGGGGCTCACTATAGACCATAAATTGACATTTAATAGCCATTCCTCGAACATCTGTAGGAAGGCTATTAACATTTACAAACAACTGTCAAGAGCCGCCAAAGTAAGTTGGGGACTCCATCCGGAGGTCGTACGTGTCATATACACGGCCACGGTGGAGCCCATTGTCTCCTATGCTGCCAGCGCTTGGGCCCCGGCAACAAATAAACTCGGAGTGCAAAAACAGCTCAATGCAGTCCAAAGGGGTTTCGCCCAAAAGTTGTGTGGAGCCTACCGCACCGTCTCGCTGAACGCAGCGCTGGCACTGACTGGGCTACTGCCTCTCGACATTCGCATACGCGAAGCCGCATCATTGTATGAGGCGAAGAGAGGAGTACCCCAGCTAGTGCTAGGAGGCGGCGAGGTAGAAAGAAAAACGGCCTACAACTTGGCCCCGCATCCTGCTGGAAATATGGATATGAACTTCGTAAGTCTGGTGGACCAACAAGAAGTGGACACCCACGTAAACCATGCAGTACAATTTTACACCGACGGCAGCAAGATTGAGGGCAAGGTGGGTGCCGCATTGTGGAAGACACAAAGACTGGTGGAAACTGCAAATAAAAGAAATAAAACAAAAGATACAGATGGTGGCGCTAGATAGGTTAGGACATAGCTTAGATTAAACGGGGGACCCCTTACATCCCCCAGGCATATTATATATATTTAAATACATAATATACACGACATGGGGACCATATACATCCCTGAATACACGATAATAGTAAATTTTTTTTTTTTTTTTTTTAAATAACTGAATTATATTATGTATTATTATTATTATTGAATTTTTTAAATTTAGATGTAAGTTTTTAATCAAATGACAGAGGCATTTTTACACCCCTCAAAATTTTAATTGAAATTAATGTAATGATAATATTAAGTTAAAATGTACTGATATAAAAGAATAATAGTATTAAGTTTTAATGTATAACTCAGGGACTTTTTACACCCAAAAAGTATTATTTCTATAACTAGAATGTAAGTTTTATACAAGTGAGATAGAGGGACAGTATACATCCCCAAGATAATTTAATTATGACATTTCGTATGTGACTATTTATATTTATATTATATATATAAAAAATATATAAAAAAAAAAACAGATTACTAATATAATAATATCAAAGATAAGATAGAAGAATAACAAACCATAAACAGCTAGTTAGGGACGAAGGTACATTAACCTGAAGCGAAATTTAAATAAGCGAAATATAAATTAAATGCAAAACAGGGCCCTTCTGGAATTGTTCTGTTAGGGGAAACGGCAGCAGCGGGGCGCGAAGCGCTTCCGCCATATAAAAAAAAAAAAAAAAAAAAAAAAAAACCTAACCTAACCTTTTTTTTTTTTTTTTTTTTGTTCCCGCTGGGGAATGCTCTGATGCATACCTCCGAGCCCGGGGGAGCCCGGGGGTTATGTGGGACTCTCTGCGCCCGAAAAAAGTTGGTAAAGTGGGCGCAGACTCTACCCACTAAACCCCAGCGGTGTTCTTCTAATCGTGCTGGCCCGGTGCGGGAACTATGGTATGGTCCGCACCGGCGACGGCGTGCCTGGAGGCACTCTCCTCTGAAGGCAGGGGATGGCGTTCCCTCCTTCTACTCCACTTAAGGCACCCCGAACACCTAAGGGTGCCTTATAGCACGAACCTTACGCGCGCGAGGCAGATCCCCCGACCGGCCACGCACAGGTCCCTCACGGCGGTGCGACCGCCTGTCGCCGCCGCGCTCTCCTGCGAGAAGGGGCACCAGTGCGCTCCCTCACCCGCTCCGCCTCCTCCTTCTGCGGCATCACGACTTCGCAGAAGGAGAGGACTGCCTCCCATGCACTCTCACTGCCGGTCATCGCGCGGATGACCGCAGGGAGTGAAAGGTCGGCGCCGACCTCGGTCACGAGGTCCGCCCTTTCTGGCGCCCAAGCAGGGCACTCCGCCAGGGTGTGATCAGCAGTGTCCTCTTCACTGCTACAGTGATGACACCCTGGCGATTCCTCCGAGCCTGCCACCTTGCACAGATAACTCCCGAAGCATCCGTGCCCCGTCAGGATCTGCGCAAGGTGAAAGCTAATAACGCCATGCCGCCGGCCAACCCACTGCTCCAGGATTGGTCGGACGGCTGACACCGTGCGATGGCCAGCACTCGGCTCCTCCAGCCGTTCTTTCCATTTTCGGAGGACTCGTCGTTTAAGACGCCTCCGCCAGCTCTCCTCTTCAACTTGTTCTGTCTCGTCCGAGACTCCCTCCTGGTCCTCTCCACGTCTCCTCCGCCAAGAACGCGCGAGGGCACCTGCCACCAGGTCCCATGGTGCAGAGCCAGCCAGTACGCACGCAGCCTCGTATGAGGTAGTGCGATACGCACGGACGGCCCTGATTGCCATGACTCTCTGCGGACGTCGCAAGAGAGCCACGTTTTGTCTCGATAAATTAGCCGCCCATATCGGCGCGCCGTACAGCCCCATGGACTGCAAGACACCCGCATATAGGCGGCGGCAGCCAGCGCTGGGCCCTCCCATGTTAGGGAGAAGGCGGCTCAGCGCCCGTGCAGCTCCAAGCAACTTCGGCGCTAGGCGCCGGAAATGTTCCTGGAAGTTCCATCGACTGTCAAGGACGAGGCCCAGGTACCTCATGGTCGACTGGACAGCGATGGAAGTTCCCCCCACGATCAGGTAGGATCCGGCTGGAGGAGCCCGACGTGGCCCGTGGAAGCATATAGCTTCGCACTTCTCCAGGGCCACTTCGAGCCCGAGACGTCTGATCCTCGCAACCACCTGCGCAACACCGGCTACCGCACGTATGCGGGCCTCCAAAAAGGAACCTCCGCGTGCAGTGACAACAGTATCGTCGGCGTAACAGGTAACGCCGACGCCTGTCAGATTCGCACCGCGGAGCACCCAATCATAACCGATGTTCCACAGGAGCGGCCCAAGTACCGAGCCCTGTGGAACACCGCATGCCACCTCTCTCCTCACCCAACCGTCTACCGTTGGGTAGGTGACGGACCTACCTGAGAGGTAATTCTCCACAAACCTCCTCAGGTAGTCCGGTACCCCGTGGTACCTCAGCGCCCCGCGAATGGTGTCAAAGGGCAGGGTGTTGAATGCATTGGCGATGTCAATAGACACCGCCAAAAGCACCCCTCCCCCCCCAACCACCTCATCGGCAAGGGCACCCACCCTGGTCAGAGCGTCCAGAGTTGACCTGCCCCGCCGGAACCCAAACTGGAAGGCGCTGAGGTTAGGCCCCACATTCTCCAAGTGATCGACGAGACGGGCAGCTGCGATCCGCTCCAGCAGCTTGCCTGCCTCGTCGAGCAACACGATCGGACGATACGCCGATGGCATGTCTGCCGATCGTCCCTCCTTCTGGATCAGGATCAGCTTCCCCTTCTTCCACGCCTTGGGAAACTGGCCCTGCGCCAGACAGGCGCTAAATAGGCGCTGCGCCTGCATCCGAAGCGGGCCGAGGGCCAGAACCAACGCCCGCCCGGGGACGCCATCTGGACCCGGGGCGGTGTTACGCGCCCTCATGCGGTCCATTGCTACGTCCAACTCCGCTTCGGAGATCTCCGGGGCCTCGCCGCTTGGCGGCTCTCGGCCTGAAGGAGCCATAGGCGGGGGCTCACGCTCTTCCCGACCGGGGAACAGGGCCGGTACTATCCTGGCCACGAGGTCGGGCTCGAGACTCTCCGTCAGGGGAGGGGCCCAGGGGCGCAGTTTATTGCGTACCATCCTGTACGGCCTCCCCCACGGGTCTCGGTCCAGAGTCTCCAGCATCTCCTCGCGGGCAGCCTCCTTAGCTCGTCCTATGGCCGTTTTCAGTTCTCCGGCGGCGGCTCTATAGATGTCGTAAAGCCGCCCCTCTTCTGCCTCATCACGGCGTCTTCGCCTCCGACTCCGGGTGTACTGGCGTCTCGCTGCCACACAAGTCCTGCGCAACTCCGCGAGCTCCTCCGACCACCAGTACACCCTCCTGCGTCGCGGGGGCCGCCGACCGATCCTAGGCATGGCGGCATCGCACACCTGTGACATCGCAGCGACCATGCGGTCGGTCTCCTCTTCCACCTCGGTCGGGACTGTGCGATGGTCCATGCCCCAGGCCTGCACCAAGGCCGCTTCGAGGAGGGCCTCCCTATCTATCCTGCTCAACGCCCAACGTGGGCCGCACTCCGAGTCTGAGCCACGGCTTAGGGAGGGGTAGGAGCCGCTATACCGGAACCGGATGTACCGGTGGTCCGACAGCGTCTCGCACTCCAGCACCTCCCAGCCTTGCACGCGGCGAGCGAGAGCAGCATCGGCGAAGGTGACGTCAACGATGCTGCCGCCCTGCCGCCGCACGCAGGTGTGCCTCGAACCCACATTTAGTATTTGTAGCCCGGCCTCGACCGACCACTCCTCCAGGACTGCACCGCGAGCGTCTGTCGCGGGGGAACCCCATGCCTCAGACTTGGCGTTGAGGTCCCCAGCGATGAGGACATGTGCGAGGCGAACCCGCCCAACCAGAGAGCCGACCCGAACTAAAAACTGTTCAAAGTCGGCGACGCTCCGGTTGGGCGAGAAATACACCCCGATCACTAGTACGCGGCCAATCTCCGCGGCCACATACCCGCGCCCTCTCTCTACTGCTCCGAACGGTGGCGAGCCGTTCAGGCTAGCAACGGCTACTACGCCATCCTCGTCCCCAACCCAACTTGGTGAGTCTGGGACGCGGTACGGCTCTGCCATCACAGCCACCTGCACCGACCACTCCGCCAGAGCCTGAAACAACAGGTCCTGTGCTCTGGCGCAGTGGTTCAGGTTCCCCTGTAGCACTTGGGTGAATGGGCGTGCCATCACTCCAAGGCCATGGGAACCTCCTCGCCCAAGACTGCGAAACTGTTCGCGGTCGGGATAGTGGGCTGTGAGGGGGGACTAGCGCCCTCGGCAGCCTTCGCGGCCTCTTTGCGTCCGGCCCTGTTACGGCGCGGAGCGATGCACGCTCTGCTGCCCATTTTGTGGGTGGCGGATTGCCCCTTTGAGGAACAGAGAGCACATTTGGGAACGATCACAGTGCACTCCCTGGCCTTGTGCCCCGCTTCCCCACAGTGGAAGCAAAGGGCACTCCGATCGACTGTTGAAGAGCAGACCGCCGCCATGTGCCCCTGCTCCTGGCAGCGGAAGCACCTCATTGGGCGGGCATCTAGCAGTCGGAACTGTGCCGACACCCAGCCCACCAGCAGCCTGCCCTTTGCGATGATCGTCTTTGCCGCCTCGCAAGGGCAGCGAACGATCACCGCACCAAGACCCGATGGACTGCAGCCGATCTCTCCCACTCGCACCTGATCAGGGGGGCAACCACCTGCCTCCGAAACCGCCGCGACGACATCCTCCTTAGACACAGAGTCATCTAGACCCGAGATACGAGCGCTCACGCATCTTGTGGGTCTGGAGACCCGAACAATGTCTTCCCCGACCACCTCTCTGATTTTATTGGCAAGGGAGTCGGCCTTGTTCCCGCTGGACCCACCGGGCAACACTAGGAGGCGCGCGCCCGTGGCCGCCTTTCGACAGCGGGGCGGCTCTATGCCGAGGTCAGGGAGGCAGATCTCGGCTCTCGCCTTCCTCAATATGTGGGCGTAGGTCACCCCACGTTCTGCCGCCGCTGGTTGCAACTGCAGCACCACAACGGAACTGTTCGGGGTGCGCAGTTTGGGAGGGCCCTTCTTCTTTAGCAGCGGTGCCACTTTATGACTCCCGCTCTTTTTCTTGGTGACGGTCGTCCACCCGTCACCATTGTCTCCCTTTGCCGCCTCTGTTTGCAGAACCGCTTTGACCGTCGACTTTGTCTTCTTTGTCGCTGCCACCTTTGAGGCGGTTGGAGGCCCCAGATTCGCCGGCGGCATCAAAGTCGTCACCTCCTTCGCCGCCTTCTTTTTTGGCGCCTTTTTCGGGGCAGTTGACGGCCCCGGGATTGTTGACGGCACTGGTGTTGTCACCGCTGTTCGTCTGTCCGCTGCGAGAGGTGGGCGTAGTCGCGGCTCGGGTAGGAGCCTGGATTCCAGGCCCTCTAACCTCGCGTTTAGTCGCGCACTCGACAGCGTCACCGCCTCCCGCATCGCCTTCTGGATCATCTCCTCCAGATTAGACGAGGCGGGTGTCAGCGACGCTACGGTCACAGCCGGCTGCTGGCGGGAGGAGGCGAGCTCACTCCTGAGTGACGCCAACTCCTGGCGCAGCTCCGTTACCTCAGCCGACAACCGCCGGTTCTGTGCCTCCAACGCTCGAGTCTCGGCAGAGGACGAGCGGTCCAGGAGGGTCTCCGTAGCCCCCTGGATGGTCTCCGCCGCATCCTTTAGGGCTTTCACCATGGGGCCCTTCAAGTTTTTGGACTTGGTACGGACCCCTGAGATGATCTCCAGGGCCTTTGTGATGCTCGACCCCAGAGCGCTCGCCGTCTCAATGTTTGTCAAGTTAGGGGCCGTCTCCGACCCCAACGACTCAGACAGACGGGGCGGGTGCAGGCCTCGCGCCAGCGCCGCAATACTGCGCTCCGCCTCAGCCTCCATCGCTTCCCGCTCTGCCGCCGCATAGTCTCGTTTGGCCTTTGCTAGCCCTACGTACTGGCCAGTTGTAGGTGGCCTTCCTCGTCCTCTTTTTGTAGCTGGCGCCTTTCGGAACGCAACCGCGTTTCTTTTTAGCGTCGATCCGCTACTCTCCTCTTCCTCCGACGATGATAGTCGGGTCCTCTTTCCCATATTCTTGAGATGAGCTGAACGCGTCGACCTCACGCTGTCAGCGGAGTCGCTCGCGCTCATCACCTCCACGTCTGAGAAAATTCTCGGGGAACCTCTCCTTGGTTCTTTACTCCTCTCTATTACCAAATCGCTTGCTAAATCTGTATCCGTTGTGGTCGCCAGGTCACGAAGGTCCAGGGATGCTGAACCTTCGAAGCATTGTTTCGCCCCCTCCGTATTACTCGGGGCAGCACATATAGTGACGGGATTACCGGAGATACCCGCTCGGAGAATGTTTTCTTTAGGCAAACTAATTTTTAACAATACTTTCCCTCTGATGTTTCCATCTTCGGGGCTAGGGAAACGAGGACATCCTGGGCAGAGCCCTGTGCACCAGGATGGCGTACATTTATGCCTGACCGGGGGGTCCGCAGGTACCCCGGCTAGGAGTGCGCTAACGGCTGGTGACCCACCAACCATTCATCTCCTCGCCGCGCACCAAAACTTGAGATTAGGGTAATTTTTTAGAGTGGTTTTCTTCCACGTAGTCCCCATCCCGACGTGGGATAGCGACCACCACCCCCAGCACTATGTACCGGGGAGCGGCTTGGCCGACAGTGGACAGAACCAACTGCCGCCCGATTCGGATCCGATTAGTTCACCCGGGGTTCGCACCCCGAGCTTAAGCCCCACCGCCGCGTCAAGGCCCGGATCCAGATGGTGGGGCCTAACCTAACCTAACCTAACCTAACCTAACCTAACCTAACCTAAAGAGAGTTGAGCGCAGATTTGCACGGGAAGTAGTTAAAGAAAGGCAATGTTAAGTAGTTATTTTCTGAAATACCAACTTTAACATTTGCATAGAATTTAAAATTTAAACTTGCGCTCACCCCCTTTTTAGATTTTGATATAATTAATGTTACCCACTGTCTTTTTGTCTATTAAAATTGATATGGCTACATTCATATGTATACGTTAATTTTTAAATTTATGTAAAAATAATCGTTCTGTTACATAACGCTGACAAATTATAGAGTTCGCCCATGATAAATGTAATCCTGTAACAACTGGTAAATGTATACAAAATTTAATAATTATAATACAGTGTGTTTTTATTGCTTGTTTAAAGATAAATAGTTAAGAAATAAAAATTATAATAAACAAAAAATTTGCTCACTAAATCGGGAACCAGGTTTTGTCGGAGGCTCCCTTGTGTTCCGGCGCGTTACAGTGACGAGCTTCTAGACCGCTTCGTGTGCGGCGCGTCGAATCATGGGGGACGTCTCCGATGGGCCTTGGTTGCTGAATTTTAGTTTAAAAATAGAAATAGATTCAACTTTAGAATGAATTTATTATAGACATATTCCAAATTTTCCGTTTTAATCATCATCAGGTCGTCTGTCCGCTTCTTTTAGTATCCACCTCGACTAGCTTCTCACCCGGAAGCAACTGCAAACAAAAGAAAATAAGTTAGCGTAGATTCGAATCCGCTATAATCGGATATAAAACCTACAACGTTTGACCCACTGCACTTACGGGTGCTGTATATCGTGTACCTCGGTCTCATCTAACATTCCATAGCAAAATTCTTCAATAGTTCTATATAAAATTTTTAACTTTTCATACAAATTTCTTTCAAAAACACAGTCTTTTGCCCACCACTTGCCCACTTAGTGGGGAAGCCATCCCAACTTTCTTCACAGTATACCTGCTGCTCTCCCGCGTCTATTGACCTCTCGCTTGTCGGGATCGGACGTTGGGAAGTGCAAAAATTTGCCCTCCCTTCCTCCCTCCCGTTTTCTATTACCAAGGTGGATTTGTTCGATTCTGGAAACACCTCAAAGTTAATTCACATTTATTTTCTTGCATCAAAACGTATTCTTGAGCACCGAGATCTGACACGAAGGTTCTGTACAGCTGCCAGACAAGGTCCACGACAAGGGGCTCTCTACACCCCAGTGTTTTACTCTCACTACTGTATTTTCTAGGTTTATAATTATAGGGATTATTACTGGTATAGGGATACAGTTATTGTTGCGTTTATACATATTACAACTGTATATTTTGCCATATACAATATATACATTTTGAACTGCGATAGACGTGACAATTAATCATTGACAATTCATTTTTATTGAGAATTATTTATATAAATAAACTGATATTGAAATATTATTTTATTGGAAAACCTTACCGAAAACACACGCAGGATCTCCATATCGGAAAGTGACTACGCATACGGCACCCCAGCCCAAGACCTATTGGACTTGGACCCTCTCCTACAGGCACACGACCTGCTCCAGGTGCCCTCTGATTACGATGACAACATCTCCAACGCAACCGACGCGTCACTCGCATCAAACAGAAGTCGTCAGAGCTTGCTTCCTATTCAATGCCGAAAGGGAGTTGGGGTGGTCATGGACGAGGCAACCAAACTAGCCAACGACACTCTGCAAAAGGGGAAGCTAGCGTTGGAAGAAGCGAGAAACATGAAAAGAGAGTGCAAGGCCACAGCACTGGAGTGCTTACAAACGCTCTATGAGACGGCCTTGGCTCTCTCCGATTCAAGATCACGCCATAAATATAATTTGGAGAAGGAGCGAACCAGGCATGCTCAGGAATTGGTCAGAGTGGAGAGGGCCCATAACAAGGAGATCACCATTCTCAAGCAAAATTTTCAAACATCTACAACCAGAAACACCCAACTCATGGAATGCACCCTTGCGGAAGCTAAAGAGATCAGAAAATGGCTGAGTTTTGAGACCCAAGATCCATTTCTTGGTATCAAGGAGTTGAAACAAGAATTGAAGACCCTTCAAATCAACTCAGAAAGGGGGAGGGAAACAAACCAAGAAAGCAGCCACATACCAGAAGCTATCGCAAAACTCTCGCAAAAAATTGATACCACCTCCAACCAGATTAACACTCTCAGAATTGACATCGAGAAATATTTAGCGAATTTAGAAAACCTAGCAAAACTAATGCCACAACCATCATCGAGTGGCAAAACTAAACAGGGAGATTTTGCTAATTTAGAAACAGAGGAGAGGACCGAAACCATATTGAATCCTATTATGCTTGAAGAAATGGCCAAAGACATTCACGAAATAAAAACCATGATGAAGCATAATGAAAACAAGACATTATTGGAAGAGTTTGCAAATACCAGGGACCACCTCAGGCAAGACATAAAAACAGGAGTAAACAAAATATCCTTGGACACGGAAAAATACATGGAGCCATACAAAACAATAAGGGCTAGTAAGAACTAAGAAAGGATGTAAAGGAAGCTGTTGACACCATGGCGGAGGTCACTACTCCAATTCGCCTTGTCGCGGAGGAGACGAGACAAGAGATGAGAACCGCCGTTGAAAATATGGATGCCCGCACTAGGGAAATTAAAATAACGATCCAAAACGAAGGAACTCCACCAAGGAAAACAGATATAACAATTACCAAAGAACATAAGCCACACCACTCGCGGGATCATGGGGAAACTTCTTACGCTGCAATCGCGGCTTCGCCTAAGTACTCGATTGTGGTAGAATCAATAGACACACTGCATACTAGCGATGATGTGGTCAAACAAATCAAAACCGTAGATGTCATAAAGATGGGCATAGGGATCAGCCACCTCAGGAAAACAAGAAACCAAAAGGTGGTAATTGGCTGTGATAGCGAACAAGAATGTCAAACCCTCGGAGACACACTTAAGAGCAAAGTCTCCACGCTCACAGTTAAAAAACCAACCCTAAAGAACCCTCAGGTCAAATTGTTAGGAGTCACAAAAGACTTAAATAATACACAAATAGAGGAAGCAATCATCAAACAAAATGCCAACCTCATAAAAGAAGTGTCAGAGGATAAAAGGAAGGTAAAAGTACTCAGGAGGACGCAAACTAGGAAGAAGGAACTTTGTGGAGTCATTGTCGAGACGAGCCCTGCACTGTGGAGAATTATGACTGACAAAAAACTAAAGATAGGTTACCAAGTTATAACCGCGGTAGATCAGTCACCTATAACGCAGTGTTACAAATGTATGGGCTTCGGACATCTCGCTAGAGACTGCAACAGAGACGTAGTTTGCGGCAGCTGCACTGGACCGCATGACACCAGAAACTGCAACGCCCATGACAACAGGCCGAAGTGCATTAGCTGTGCAACCTCAAAAAGAGGAAAAAATGCGGACCACGCTGCTTACAGCTCAGAGTGTCCAGAGTGGCAAAAGTGGGATAGAATTGCCCGGTCAGCCATAACCTACCACTGCTAAGGGCACCCCTACTATTAAAATAGTTCAAGTAAATCTTGGTAGAGGCTATGAGGCCACAAAAGAACTTATCAAAGAAGCAGAGAACAGCAAGGTATCAATACTGATAGTCCAGGAACCTTATGTTGGAAATAAAGGCCATCTCTCATCAAATCACAGAGTGATCCAAAACACCACTGCAAACAAAGACAGTCCAACCAAATCGGCAGCTATAATTCTGGACCGAAATTTGGTTATCATTGAGGATACATCCCTCCACAATAACAACATAGTTGGATTCAAGATAGCAATGAACACATTTAAAATGGCCATAGTGGGAGTCTACCTCGAGGGCAGCGTGGACATCGAGCCACATCTAAACCAAATTACCAACATAATACACATGCTAGATGAGTCCAACACCATTATAGCAGGAGATGTCAACGCCAGGAGTGTGTGGTGGGGATGCAAGGAGGTGATCACAGAGGAACCGAATATACACAGCTCCTAACACAACTAAACATGAACGTTGTCAATGAGGGTAACACTCCTACATTCCATACCTATAGAGGAAACAAGTTGTACTCCAGCATCGTGGACGTCACAGCCTGCTCAAACAGCCTCTTAACAAAGATCAGAAACTGGAGAGTGAACATCAACACAGCCATCTTAACAGATCACAGGCAGATTGAATACCAAATAGAACTCGAAACTAATGTCGATTATATCCCAAATCCGTCCACATGGAGATACAACACCTCAAAGGCAAAATGGAGCGATTTCATAGAGGAACTCCAGAAATCACTCAAGAAAGAAGGACTAAACACAAATTACATAGACAATATTCAAACAGAACAAGATATTGAAGAAATCGTGGTAACTTACACCAAGCTAATACAGGAGGCATGTGACATAACCATCCCAAAGACCAAACCCACTACACAATCTCCTAAAAGCAAATGGTGGAATGATGAATTGGCCGAACTCAAAAGAACGCTCATCAAAACAAAAAGGAAAATTAAAAAAGCGAACCAAACAAGGAAGGTCCATCTGATAAACCAACAAATAGAACTAAAAAGTAGATACAAGAATGAAATAGCAAAACCAACAGCTGGAAAGAATACTGCGAGAGACAGGAGAGAGAGACCATGTGGCAAAAGATATTCAGGATCATCAAGAACACATCCAAAAGAGAAGGAGATAAACTTCTAAAATCTCCCAATAATCCTGACGAAACCCTAGATCCCAGCCAATCCGCCTTGCTCTTGGCAAACACTTTTTACCCCCCCGATGACAACACTCATGAAACAACTCAACAAAAAGAAACCAGATGGAAAGCAAATGAATACCAAACCGTAACAGACTTGCCTGTAAGCTTCACCACTGGAGAGCTGGAGGCGGTGTTAGAGAGAATGAACTCCAAAAAAGCACCAGGAACTGATGGACTAACTTCCGACATATGTGAAGCCGCTTACAGGGCAGATCCTGGAGTAATGATGTCCATATACAATAGATGCCTACACAAAGCTGTGTTCCCGAGAACATGGAAGAACGCCAGAATAAAGATTATACCTAAACCAGGTAGAGCTGACTACCAATCCCCTAAGTCATACAGGCCAATCGGATTGCTCCCGGTTCTAGGAAAAATACTGGAAAAAATGATTGCCAACCGTATCCTCTGGCAGCTTGGGAGAGAGAATAAAATCAGTCCAGTTCAATACGGATTCATGCCCCAGAGGAGCACAGAGGATGCGCTTTACGATGCCACGGAGCTTGTGAAGACACACCTAGCCCAGAAACAGATTGTAGTCATGGTGTCACTCGACATTGAAGGAGCTTTCGACAATGCCTGGTGGCCAGCAATCCTAGAGGAGCTCAGAAGGAGAAATCTCGATCCGGCCACATACAACATCCTAAAGCACTACCTTCCAGACAGATCTGTCCAACTACACTACGCTGGGGCAGAAGTAACCAGAGGCACGAGTAAAGGATGTATACAAGGCTCAACATGTGGCCCACTCCTATGGAATGTTCTACTAGACTCTCTACTACAAGAGATGGAAGGTGGTGAGGTACACATCCAGGCATTCGCAGACGACATACTTCTGGTTGCAAACGGAAAAACAGGAGCACAAGTTGAAGACAAATTAAACCCTGTTATTGACCACGTAGCACAATGGGGCAAAACCAAGAAGCTTAAATTTGCAGCACAAAAGACCCAAGCTATCCTGATCACCAAAAAGATAAAATACGATAGCCCCAAAATAAAAATGAACAACATAGAAATCACATACTCAGACCACCTAAAGATTCTCGGTCTAACAATAGACAAAAACCTGAACTACATCGAACATATAGAAGAAGTTACTAGGAAAACAGCGAACCTATACAAGGCTGTCAGTCGGACGGCTAGAGCCAGATGGGGATTAAACCCACAAATCATTAAGACGATATATACAGCAGTCGTCGAACCTATCCTGTTGTACGGGGCAAATGTCTGGGGACAGGTTGCAAATAAGAAGCAAATCATAGCAAAACTAAACAAGGCGCAAAGACCCTACACTATACTCATATCTAAGGCACATAGAACAACCTCTCTTATATCCGGATGCGTACTAGCCAGAGTCCTCCCTCTAGACCTGAGGGCGAAAGAAATAAGACACCTCTATGAGATTAAGAGAGGGAAGCCGTTACCACAAGCCCCGGGCAGGGAAATGGAACGACGCATAAGTACTTTCTCTCTTCCACATCCAACCCTTCGGAAACATCAAAAATTTGAGCTAATTGAGGATGAAGCCGAAATAACCAAGATAGATGAAAACATACCTCACATTTACACCGATGGGAGCAAACTGGAGGGAAAGGTTGGAGGAGCAGTTACCTACTGGCATCAAGGAAAAGAAATAGGATACACAAAATTCAAGCTGCCAGGTTATTGCAGCGTAATCAGGCGGAAATGGTGGCGATATATAGAGCCACCAAACTGATGACAACAACAAAAGGCCTAAAGTCCGCAGCCATCGCCAGTGATTCAAGGGGATATAATCTATGCTATGAATGTCTTAATAGTATCTATATATCTATATAGTATCTATGTAAAATATGTATGATAAAATATAGAAATGTAAAAGAGTGTGTTTAGTAAAAATAGCTTATTAATATGTATGAGTATAAAATATTATTATTATTTAATTGCGTAAAGCATATAAAACAGAAACTAGAGCCAGAAATAATATAATTATGTAATTAATATTTAAATACTAAAAAAAGGGTGATGTAAATAAATAATGTCACAAAGTAAAAAAAAAATAATGTTATATAACATGTTCACATAAATAAAAACTATAGCTATATAAATATAATATTATATAAAGAATAAAACCTATATGAAAAATGTTATTCAGCAAATGTATCAAAAATTCATACAAATTCATATAACGTAAATCACCGGTGTTATTAGGATAAATGTATAAAAAATTTCAGTATTATATTAAATGAACGATAATCATAATATAAATGTAATAAAAAGTAAATAATAGCGTAACTACTATAAAAATGTATAAACAACATATTATGTAATTTTTCTTATAAATAAAAATTGTAAAAAAATAAATAAATTGTAAATAATGACTCTGATAAAGTCAGGGGTGAATGGTAAAAGAATAATAAACTCCCCCGCGGTTTTACCCCCGCGGGGAAAAGGAAAAAAAAAAAAAAAAAAAAACCTAACCTAACCTAAACTTTTTTTTTTTTTGGTAATGCAGCGGAAATTTGCAGACCAAACCATAACTAGGACCGGGGTGAGTTTTAAACCTAGCCGTGAGTGGGGTTCGCACTTGGAGATGCGTTACCCACTAAAACCGCTGCAAGTGCCCTCAGCCGCCTTTTATGAGAGTCCCGGATCATGCAGGCAACGCAGGACCCTCGGCGGCAGGCTGGCCCCGGCGAAAAGGCCAGACTCCTCCTCTAAAGGGGGACTGCTCGGCTGTTCGTTTGATTCGATACTTTTAGCAGTCCCCGACGACGTCGTGTCTAGCTGGACCCAGGTTAAAACCCCATCCTGGGCCCGACACGAGCACAGGGGCGTTACTGGAGGCGCATTAGGTAGCGCCTCCTACGCACCCCCGTTCGTCGCCCGCGGTGGGAGGCCTCGTCGGCGGCCTCCTCTCTCACCCGCTCATCGGCCTCCTTCTGGGACATTACTGCCTCGCAGAAGGAGACCATCGCCGTCCAGGACTCGTCGTCGCCGAGCATCGCGGGGATGACACTCGGCGGAGACAAGTCCCCTCCGATGACTGATGTCAGATCATGACGCAGCGCCGCCCATCTCGGGCACACCTCGAGGGTGTGCTGGGCCGAGTCCAGCGCCGCGCCACAATCGTGACACACAGTTACCGGCTCCCTTTGGGCCGTCCTGCACAGATACTCACCGAAGCACCCATGCCCGGTGAGCACCTGTGTTAGACGGAAGGTGAGGGGTTTGCGTTTACGACGCATCCACCGCTCCAGGACCGGGCGCAGGGCAACCGTTAAGCCTTCCCAGGCAAAACAACGGCAAATAAACACCCACCCACCGGAGGATCATACTTGATAGTGCAGGCCAATCTGCAGCGGAAAGAGCTCGCTACAAATGAGCTCATAATGGAAGTCACCAAGAGAAATATAGCTATAGCACTGCTCCAGGAACCGTATATGGGGGGTATCAAAAGAATGAAGGACTACGGGGGAGTAAGAATCTTCCAAAACACTAGCCCTAGGTATTTAAGAAAAGGATTTATTGAATACTGTATAAAGACTGCAAGCCAAGTGATAGCTAGGAACAGGCAGTGTTGAGTGTCTACTTTGCAAGTAAACACACGCAACACTGCTATTTTTGATTTTAAGAATGTGCTTGCAGTAAACTGTAAATTATTGCTATTGTTTTTAAAAAAATCAGTAAACCGCAAAAAAAAAAAAAAATTATTACTGTGTGAAAATGTAAATATATATATGTTAATATTAAATAGAGTCTGCCCATGTAGGTAGCTTGACATTATGTGTAAGTTTTAGCAGGCAAATGACACTGCTAGTAAAAAAGAATTATGAAGAAAATTATTTTATATAAATTGACATTTTTTTTATTATTTTATGAAATAAAATTCTCTGATTACGTCAGAGGCGACACGCGGGCCGGGCCAATTAAGCGCCCGGACTAAAAAAAAAAAAAAAAAAAAAAACCGTTAAGCCTTTACCATACGGCTGCCGCGCCAAGTCCTCCCCCCACCTTCGCATTAATGCCTCCTGCCCTATTCGGCGGACCCGTAGGATCCCGTCCGGCGTCACGTCCTCTCCGAGGGACCTCCTATCCGAGACATAGGAGTATACCTCGGCGAGAACTTCCGCCACGAGTTCCCACGGGGGGTCGCCGGCTAAGGCAGTAGCTGCAGCCCATGATATAGTACGATACCCCCGGACCGCTCTTACCGCGATTACCCGCTGCGCCGAGCGCAGCTGGGCCCTACTCCGCGCGGTAAGGCGATCCGCAGGCTAATTACGTATCTTGAAATTACAAGCAACAGGCAAAAATTGCACAATATCTGCTGTCAAAATCATATTTTGTATTACCTATTAGCAACGCGACAGCAACAAGCTCAAATAATCGACCGCAACGCCATCTGCAAAGCGACAGCGACCGAGGAACTAAAAATGCATTTTTTGGTATGTTTGGCTGACGGTTTGGTATTACGTAAACTATTTAGCAGCCCGCGACAGCAGATTGAAATGTCAAACAGCGATTTTTTAACAACAACTAAAGTAGTGTCTGCAAGCCTGTTGCTATTCGTCTGCTTACTATATAAACTGTTTAAAATACTTGGTTAGTGATCGAAAAAGACTGTTAGAGACATTTTAGGCGTAATATTATCTTGTGTGACTCTTATTGAACTTACCCTATTCGATTTTAAGTGGCAGTGTTATTGAAAAAGAAACTATAATTTTAAAACAATGGCTCGTGCACTTCTTTTGATGGTTGCATTAGAGGCTGAGGAGATAAGACAGGAGACCAGGAGCACAGCCTCACTGAGACGTCGACTACGTGAGGAAGCCAAAGCATTCAACTTGTCCGACTGGGAATTTCAATCTCTTAACAGACATTCAAAGGATTTTCACTTATGAAATTAAATTGATCTAAGTACTATATAAAAGTCAAGAGTTTTGCGACTTAACAGTAGGATTCCTGCCGGCCTACTCTTGACTGCAATTCCAATCTCACAACAATATGAATTCAATCCAGTTCCAGTTCCAATCTGGAGTATATTGGTACTCTTGAACAAATCGAGTTTACGATTGATTTTGAAATCTGAAGCGATGACCGATGTGATGTGTATAATAAAATATAATAACAAAATAAAATTCAACACAATATGATGTTTTATGTTTTTTTTTAATTAAAATATGTCTCCAATAATGAATTATTATCTTTTATAATGTACCTAGTTCCTTAAATTAAACCTAAACTTATTTTGTAAAGCATTAAACGGCAAATAAATTATACATTCTTTCATAATGTGTATTGCTGTTATAAAAAAATCTTACGTGCAATTTTGAATAGACATCATATTTCAAAATAGCTCAAAACAAAGTAAACAAGAAAAATTAGAAATCATCTTCTTTCTTAATTTACCAGTAATGCTGGTGCCAAGGCTTTCCAAAATAACACCTCAAGTTCTGACAGACCACATACAAATTATTATTGTTATGTATTTTAGTGATTGGTCTTATTGAAAATGAGGTATTTTACTCATAAACATAGGCTTAATTTGTTTACAGAATACTGTGATTTATTTAAATATTGCTACCTTGGGTTAAAAGATAATAAAAGACTGATTGTTACTAAGTATTTTAGTACTTATTTTTATAATACCGTGATTGTAGGTATGATTACCATATCAATCAATGACCAAAAATTTAATATACACATGGAAATAAAAACTGTGTTACATTTAAATATTAGAAGCTAAATATTGTGCTTTATTTAAATATTGCTACCTTAGGTTAAAAGAGAATAAAAGGGTTATTGTTAAGTATTTTAGTTAGTTACTTATTTTTATAAATACTGTGATTGTAATATTGATTATATCAATCAATGACCAAAAAATATAGAATATAGTTAAAAAAAACAAATAATAGTTTAACAAGAGTTTAATGAAAACATTAAAAACACTTATAGCTATTATAGCAGCATATTATAGCTCACACACACTAACTCTGGAAGTTCCTGCCTACTTGTTTCCTGGGTGCTGTCTGTGCTACTAAGTAGGTGGTATGGTATCCTCACTGTCTTTTTGACTCAAGCTTGCTTCATTACAAATGTTGTGTAAAACACAACAAGCATTTATAATTCTAATAACTGTGTCCAGATGATAGAGAAGGACCCTGTGGCCTAGGAGACATTGCCACCTATACTTCAGAACACCCATAGTATGCTTTACTGTATAGTGTCCCACACAATTAAATTTGGTGTAGTGTTCTTCAGGTGAGCCAGCCGGAGCATCCAAATATGTTTCATCACAATAGTTCTTTGGGCATAGCCCGAGTCTCCTAAAACATAATAAATAATTATTGCATTATAATATTAATGTATGAAACAAATGCTCACTTTATTATGATTTTAACTTAGACTTAACAAGTGAATAAACAACTTCCCCAAAATTTAAAAAGGAAAGAACACATTCTAAGATTCCTTTATAATTTTTATGTTATTTGCCAATTTAAAGGTATTATGACTTCTTATACTGTGGTATTACTAAAAGAATATTATATCTATTAACATATATAATTAATTTGTTTAAATTGTATAATATATTATATCAATATAATACCTATATACAATTTAAAGGTATTTATAAAACAAAAGGCATTATTAAAACTAACTTATACAATTACAGAATCCAAGAGTCAACTTACATTTAAAACATTTCTTAAGTGAAATCCTTTTCTATTATAAAACCTCTCATTTTGGGCTGGACGTATGAGAGCCATATGAGTACCAACAATAGCACTTACTATGTGATATGGAAGTTTTCATAAAATCTGAAATTAATGCAAATATTATTATGTAGCTCAATAAGTCAAATAGATTATTATAATTAGCACTTATTTTATTTATATTAATAGATAGGTATCACATAATATGAAGAACAATGTAGAACCAATCAATAATAAAATAATTTGAGATATATTTTTCAAGTATCCTACATATGCATTGAACTATTATTACTGTAGTAATTACAACTCACTGTACATAGGCCGTAAATAAAGAGAAAAGATGAACTATAGAAGAGGTTAGATTAATTATAGATATTTCTATTGACATACCTTATAACCCGCAGATACTAGATAGTAGATACAAATCCAAATCGCTATGAATAACTTCAAAGCTCCTTGCTGAGGCGATAATATCTCTTAAACTCCTCATCACATTAAATTTCACTGTAATTGTGCGCTATTGTAGCATATTTTCGATCCCAATCCTAAATTGCGATAGGATCGAGTGTCAAGAGTAGGCCGGCAGATCACAGAATAATATTAGCATAGTGTTTATATACTCTTTGAATATTAGTTATTACTTATTACATATGTATGTACCCCATATTTAGTATTTACTATTTAGTTATTTACATTAAAGTATTCGAAGTGTGTAAGTGTTTGACGTTTTGTAGTTCCATCCATTGCTACCTGGCTGCTGGTGGCGCTAGTAAAAGTGCATTAGCGGCTAGTGAGCAGATAGCAGACGATAAACTTAGATAATACGTTTCTTTTTGCAACCTCTCGACCGGTCGCTGTCGCTCTGCTGTTGCGTTGCTATCGCGTGGCTGTCGCGCTGCGGTTGCTTTGAAATACGTAATTAGGGTGCGGTCCAAATCGGAGCACCGTACGTCGCCATACTCCGGCAGACACCGGAGTATAGCTGCCTGCAGGCGGCGCTGGGTCCTCCGAGGTTCGAGAGGAGTCTGCCCAGCGCACTCGCCGCCTTCACGACCTTCGGACCCAATTGTTCGAAATGTGGGCCGAAGGTCCATCCACCGTCAAGGATGAGCCCCAGATATTTAATGTGAGGGCTCATCCTGACCCTCACCCCTCCGATCTGGAGGGCAGCCCCCGGTGGGGGTCCTTTCCTCCCGGTCCCGCGGAAGAGGAGGGCTTCGGTCTTGTCGACTCTGACCCGAAGCCCTAACCTCTCAATGCGGCCGATCACGAGGTCGAGCCCGACCTCGGCCAGCCGCGCCGCCTCCTTAAACCTAACCTAACCCCAACCGACAGGCTAATTACGTATCTTTAATTTCCAAGCAACAGGCAAAAATTGCACAATATATGCTGTCAAAATCATATTTTGTATTACCTATTAGCAACGCGACAGCAACAAGCTCAAATAATCGACCGCAACGCCATCTGCAAAGCGACAGCGACCGAGGAACTAAAAATGCATTTTTTGGTATGTTTGGCAGACGGCAGGCTAATTACGTATCCTTAAATTACAAGCAACAGGCAAAAATTGCACAATATCTGCTGTCAAAATCATATTTTGTATTACCTATTAGCAACGCGACAGCAACAAGCTCAAATAATCGACCGCAACGCCATCTCCAAAGCGACAGCGACCGAGGAACTAAAAATGCATTTTTTGGTATGTTTGGCTGACGGTTTGGTATTACGTAAACTATTTAGCAGCCCGCGACAGCAGATTGAAATGTCAAACAGCGATTTTTTAACAACAACTAAAGTAGTGTTAAGCCTTCCGAGTTATTCAAATTTTTCGGTGCTATTGTAGCCTTAGGCACTAGGCATTCGGGGACTTAGAATATTTTTCGTTTTTTTTTTCTTTTCACTATAACACCCTATTTTTATTTTTCCATCGGGCAGGGCTGATCATTATGAACATTTTTTGTCATTGGAAGTTTTGTCGTGCGGGCTACCGTAGCGGAGCTGTACGCGCCGGAAGTTTCAAAACACTTAGAATTTTTTCAAGACAATTTATATGATTATGATAACCACCAATTTTTATGTGCTCCACGGGCAGGGCTGATCATTATGAACAACTTTTGTCATGTACAGTTTTTGCGGGCGGGGCTTCGTTTTCGAGTTATTCAAATTTTTCGGTGCTATTGTAGCCTTAGGCACTAGGCATTCGGAGACTGAGAATATTTTTCGATTTTTTTTTCTTTTCACTATAACACCCTATTTTTATTTATCCATCGGTCAGGGCTGATCATTATGAACATTTTTTGTCATTGGAAGTTTTGTCGTGCGGGCTACCGTAGCGGAGCTGTACGCGCCGGAAGTTTCAAAACACTTAGAAGTTTTTAAAGACAATTTATATGATTATGATAACCACCAATTTTTATGTACTCCACGGGCAGGGCTGATCATTATGAACAACTTTTGTCATGTACAGTTTTTGCGGGCGGGGCTTCGTTTTCGAGTTATTCAAATTTTTCGGTGCTATTGTAGCCTTAGGCACTAGGCATTCGGAGACAGAATATTTTTCGATTTTTTTTTCTTTTCACTATAACACCCTATTTTTATTTATCCATCGGTCAGGGCTGATCATTATGAACATTTTTTGTCATTGGAAGTTTTGTCGTGCGGGCTACCGTAGCGGAGCTGTACGCGCCGGAAGTTTCAAAACACTTAGAAGTTTTTAAAGACAATTTATATGATTATGATAACCACCAATTTTTATGTACTCCACGGGCAGGGCTGATCATTATGAACAACTTTTGTCATGTACAGTTTTTGCGGGCGGGGCTTCGTTTTCGAGATATTCAAATTTTTCGGTGCTATTGTAGCCTTAGGGGCGCTGGCTTTCGGGACTTAGAATATTTTTCGATTTTTTTTCTTTTCACTATAACACCCTATTTTTATTTATCCATCGGGCAGGGCTGATCATTATGAACATTTTTTGTCATTGGAAGTTTTGTCGTCCGGGCTAACGTTGCGGAGTTCTAGCTATGTAACGATATTAAAATATCACGATGTTCTCTTTACGGCATTGCCTGAGTTCCGTCTAATGTATGAAACACAACTGATATTATCTTAATATTTGAAATATTAGCGCATTCTTTACGATTTAATTGTTGTTTGATATTGTTATTGTTATTTTAAAAATTATTTTGTAGTTTATTATTTTTTATTCATTACAATATCTTAAATTTATTATTTTAGATTTTATTTAGTTCGTAGAAGTTATTTTATTATTATTATGTCTGGGCCGTTAATTCTCGACCCATTTTCGCTTGTTTTAAGCAGAAATTTTAATATATATAATTATGCCAATAGCATATATAACGAGGAATCTGCTGTGCAGGCGGCAGCAGGCGGCGAAATTTTGGCGGCTTATTTTACGAAGGACACCAAGATGTCCTTCTTGTAGACGTCCCATGAATAAGGAGACCAATATTAATTATAAGTTGGGCTTCAGGTGGCGCTGCAGGAGGGGCAACTACAACGAGATTCGGTCTCCAATTAAACGTACTTTTTTTGAGCGGAGTAACGTATCTATTTTAAAAACATTAAGGGTAATTTATCATTTTTTGCGAAGAGATAAGGTGGTACTGGCCGCGCAAGAAGTCGGGGTCAGCAAAAAAACAGCCATCCAAATTTACCACTTCTTGCGTGAGGTGTGCAAAGTTGCCGAAGCTCACGACCTGCTAAGAATTGGCGGGCACGATGATATTGTAGAGGTCGATGAGACACACCTCTACACAAACAAGTACCACCGGGGACGTCTTTTGCAGCACCAAATGTGGTCGTTCGGGTGTATCAGTCGGAAGACACGAAATATCCACGTCGAATTAATACCAAATAAAACACGCAGAGTATTGGACCCCATAATTCAAGCGAATGTTTACCCCAACAGTTATATCATGTCCGATCAGCACCGGGCGTATATGGGCGTCCACCTGCGTCTTGGTATGCGCGGGCATTCAGTTAATCACAGTCGCGAGTTCGTAGGGGGAACAGTCGACATCCCAGTAGACTCAAGTCTCGGCAGACCTTTCAATGGTTTAGTACGATGCAAAGTACATACAAATACCCTGGAGCGACAATGGTTGGAGTTAAAGCGTCATTGTCGCACTTGTAGGAGTGAACGCCACTTAAAGTGGTACATGGGCGAATACATGTACCGCCAAAATATTTTAAGAACTTTGCCGAGCGATGCCGCTAGGTTTCGCCGCCTATTACGGGATATTAGTAGAGTGTATCCCGGATTAGGTAAAAAAGCTATAAAAATAAGAAATTGCCGCTGCAGCCCGAATTGCCCACGCCGAAACTAAATTATGTACATAATATGAAATATTAGGGGAATGTTAGTTTTAGTAGGGTAGTAGTTTAATGTAACATAGTATAATATTTACTTTCAGTATTTTATTTTTTAATAATTTTCTTTGGTAATGGTTAGGTGGAAAAATTTTGGAGCACTTTTTAAAATTAAATTTAAACAGGGTAAGATTTTTTTTATGTAATTTAATATTTGCATTAATATTTTATAATTTATTAAAAAGTACTCCTATATTTTTTCATTTATTTTATTTATTAGTAGATAGTGTATTGGGTAACTCTATATTATTATTATTGGTTGTTTCAGCTTGGGCAAAAATGCTTTTTATATGTCAGGACGTTCAGGTGTCTGCTGAGTGCTGTTCTCCTCAGTTACAACTCCAATTTCTCAATCGATGCCCGTGAATTTTGTGAGCCGGTTTGATAGTTATTTCGATTAGATTTTTGGAAAGTTTTCAATATGTCGGTGCCGTAAGGGTTTTAAGCTAATGCAGTTCTCCACTAAATGTGTTGTTCAATTTTGTGTGTATAATAATTATAGAATCGTTTATATTTGTCATTTTCATGAAACTGTACAATTCTCACAGAGCTGCTAGTGTAGTTTTTGTGACTGGCCCCAGAAACTGTTTCCAACAAAATTTTCTAAACTCAGGATTTTGATTGCCTTTCTTTATATGTGTTTGTTTGCTATGTTCTTTATTGTGTGTGTATGTTTGTGTGGTGGCGATTTTCTCCCGCTCTATTGCTTTGTCTATTGTTGTTGTTGAAAATACCAATCAAATTACCCGACGTACGACGCGACACAAAGGCCGTTAATTTGCTTCTGGTTATTAAGTTTGAAAATATACCTACAGCAGATTCCTCTATCACTTGCAATGTAACTTGTGATCTTGGATTTTTTTGTTAAAACTTTACACATCAGTCCTAGGTTTTTTATTTTTTATTTTTAATATTGATAGTTTGTATATATTCGTAGATTATTAATCAGTCATATTAAACTTTATCGAGATATTTACTTACTTATTATTTTCATAGATACGTGGGTAACACTGAAAATGAAAACCTTTTTTGAATTTCAATTTTAGAACTCTTTGGTAACCTAATGTAGTATATTGCATTCACTTGTCATTTGTTTTTGTGAATTGGCGGCAAATCTAAAACTCTCGTTACACGTGAAAATGAACATAACGCGAGAAAATTTTCGGTCAATGATTTATTATGACTTTCGTTGTGGGTTTACTCAAAAACAAAGCTATGATAGGCTGCGATTAGCATTTTTTAATGAAGCCCCATCTCGTGCCACTATTTACAATTGGTTTAACGAGTTTAAGCGTGGACGTAGCAATCTCAGTGATGATCCGCGTGAGGGACGTCCTTTAACAGCGACTACTGAAGATAACATCAGTGCTGTGCGACGCATGATAGAGGAAGATAAAAGAGTGACCTATCAGCAGATACGGGCAAGCCTAGGCATTGGTATGAGTCAAGTTAAAAAAATATTACATTTAGGCGTCAGGAAGCTTTGTACCAGATGGATTCCCCATACTTTAACCGACGACCAGAAACGCCTCCGCATGGACTGGTGTCGCCAAATGTTAGATAAGTTCAACGGCGGTAACTCAAATGCTGTATTTGACATCATCACAGGTGATGAAAGCTGGATATATTGCTACGAACCCGAAACCAAAAGACAATCAGCTCAGTGGGTGTTTCCTTTCGAGATCGGCGAACTAAGGTAAAGAAAGGAAGAAGTCAAGGAAAAAAGATGATTGCCTCATTCTTTGGTCGGAAAGGTCAGTTCGCGACAGTTGTGCTAGAAGATGGAAGGACAGTTACTGCAGACTGGTATGTCAATCGCTGTTTGTCTGTTGTCTTGGAAAAAATTCGACAGCAGCGCCCTCGAAGCAGGATCCTCCTTCACCACGACAATGCTTCAGCGCACTCCGCAAAACGGACTGTTGAATATTTGACTATGGCAGGTGTCGAGATAATGAGTCATCCTCCTTACAGTCCTGACCTGGCGCCCTGCGACTTTCATTTATTCCCAAGAACTAAAGATAAAATTCGAGGTATTCGCTTTACGAGCCCTGAAGATGCGGTGAAAGCGTACGAAAATGCCATAGAAGAGACTCCTTATAGCCTTAGACATAAATTTCAGCTCAATCGGAAACCGGGAAGTGGATAACTTGCAAGATTTGATTACAGACAACGGGACAGGTGAAACTAAATAAAATCTTGTAAAAACGCTGCACATTTTCGTGACGCGTTGCATCCGTAAAAAATTTACCCTCATGCGCGCAAAGTTTCACTTAAAAAAAACACAATTTTCGAAGACACCATTTATTTTCATTAGTTTTTACACTTTTATAGAGAGTACACTACTTATAACTCTTGCACTTTTCTAGTACTCTAATGGTCTGTCGTTAGGCAGCTGTCGACTAATTTGGAAATCGACTGACTGATTTGGAAAATAATTTCATATATTAAAAATAAGTGATGATTTTGTTCGCCACTGCTTGCTCCAAATATTTTTTAAGAGACTCAATGTCACCGTGTCGTTTAGTCCATGTCCGCTAAAACTGATCATAATATTTTGAAGTCTAAAGGGTTGAAATCTGGGCTAGATGAGGGTCAGTCTTCAGCTATTATAAAGTCCGGAACGTTGGTTTCAAGGCAGGCTTGGGTAGTTCGTGCTTTGTGACCAGGTGCAGTCCTGCTGGAAAGTCCACGATATCCTTTTTCATAAAAATGTAGTTTTGAGACTCCTTAATTAAGACACGCCCCACCAAACCATCGATACCAAGCTTTTGAAGTGTCTGGAATATGGCCTACTGCTCCATACCCACTTTGTGAAAGGCTAACACTGCAATCCTATTTTCTTTAACACCCCATTTCATATTGTAATTTGATCATGAGCACGAAAAAATATGTAAAATGGTACAAAAACGAAAGATGTTTTTAAAAGAATATACGTGTTCCAAATTCAAAATAAATAAAAAGTTGAAAAAAAGAACAGTTTTTATGTAACAGTATATGGCCAGACTAGTTATAAAAAATCAAAGGGCCGCAATGTGTCGCTAAGCGGGCACGTGTCGGCTAGTAAGATACGATATAAAAACACGAATTCATATAATATATTATTATGTTCAAAAAAGTTATCGGAACTTCGCACACTATAAACAAAAATTAACGTAATTAATTCGATCGTAGCAATTAACATAGTCGTATGTGAAAAATCGCTACTTTACAGGACGGCCGTTCAAAGTTTCAAATATGTATAAAATTAACAATAGTCAATGTACCTTCACCAAATTTGCTATGATATAAATATATTAATTACCTGACGGAGGAGTATATGCAAATTTATCAAAACTCTATTGGAAATATCAGAAACTGCACATGTAACATTGTTATCCGCTGAATTATGCAAGTATTTTGTCGGAAATGGTAGAACCGACATTTTTGACAGAACTACTTAATTCGATCGTAGCAATTAACATAGTCGTATGTGAAAAATCGCTACTTACTTACTAAAACACTGTTCTACAGTGTTTTATCAGCGGTAGGTAATTAGGTTGAACCTAATCAGTTAACACCTAATCATCTTCTGAATCACTTTCTTCATGGGTAAGATTAAGCGTTAGTGTGAGATAGGTTCAAATAAAAGTTACGGTAGCACTTAGGAATTATTCCCTCGCTGCAGACATCTGTAATATTCTGGTATCTTTCCTTACTTATGGGCAAAGGCCCTTGATACGCCTGATTCTGTTCAAGAACATTTTCCAGCCTTTTCTTGTTTCGGGTGTCAGATCGAACATAACGATTGTCTTTGGTCTTTCATCAAAATCGTTCTTATACTCTATTCTGTCGTTCTATCCTGCACTTCTCGAAACCTTCTCGTTTTTGGTCTTCTTTGTCCAAATCTTGTTTACTAGCAAGGCTACTATTAAATCGAAAATGTCCTTTTGTTTTATTTTTTTCACGATGTAAGAATCACCTTCAGATTCAGCCCAACGAACTAAGCAATGCCATTCTTTTGGTACCCAAATCGTTTTGTGTTTGCTATTTCGTTCTAAAATCGCGTGTACACTGTCTCCCTTATTTTGTGTATGACCTTTTTCTAGGAAAGCATGGGTCACTGTTACTCCGAGCTTTTTTACTACGAACATGTAGAGCTAAAACACGATTCCGTTCCTATTTTGGTCTGCGCAGTTGTCAGACCAAAAACGAAATTTCTTGACGCTTCGTTTTCAGCATAGAATTTTATGAAGTTAAGTAGACACTTCTATAGAGCCACATCGAATGATTACTTCATGCCACATGTAGCAGGTGCCTATTTTGGATACTAAATCATTTCATACATTAGACGGAACTCAGGCAATGCCGTAAAGAGAACATCGTGATATTTTAATATCGTTACATAGCTAGAACTCCGCAACGTTAGCCCGGACGACAAAACTTCCAATGATAAAAAATGTTCATAATGATCAGCCCTGCCCGATGGATAAATAAAAATAGGGTGTTATAGTGAAAAGAAAAAAAATCGAAAAATATTCTAAGTCCCGAAAGCCAGCGCCCCTAAGGCTACAATAGCACCGAAAAATTTGAATATCTCGAAAACGAAGCCCCGCCCGCAAAAACTGTACATGACAAAAGTTGTTCATAATGATCAGCCCTGCCCGTGGAGTACATAAAAATTGGTGGTTATCATAATCATATAAATTGTCTTTAAAAACTTCTAAGTGTTTTGAAACTTCCGGCGCGTACAGCTCCGCTACGGTAGCCCGCACGACAAAACTTCCAATGACAAAAAATGTTCATAATGATCAGCCCTGACCGATGGATAAATAAAAATAGGGTGTTATAGTGAAAAGAAAAAAAAATCTAAAAATATTCTCAGTCTCCGAATGCCTAGTGCCTAAGGCTACAATAGCACCGAAAAATTTGAATAACTCGAAAACGAAGCCCCGCCCGCAAAAACTGTACATGACAAAAGTTGTTCATAATGATCAGCCCTGCCCGTGGAGCACATAAAAATTGGTGGTTATCATAATCATATAAATTGTCTTGAAAAAATTCTAAGTGTTTTGAAACTTCCGGCGCGTACAGCTCCGCTACGGTAGCCCGCACGACAAAACTTCCAATGACAAAAAATGTTCATAATGATCAGCCCTGCCCGATGGAAAAATAAAAATAGGGTGTTATAGTGAAAAGAAAAAAAAAACGAAAAATTTAAAAAAGGTTAAAAGAGAATAAAAGGGTTATTGTTAAGTATTTTGGTTACTTGCTTATTTTTATAAATACTGTGGTTGTAATATTGATTATATCAATCAATGACCAAAAATATAGATAGTTAAAAAAAACAAATAATAGTTTAACAAGAGTTTAATGAAAACATTATAAACACTTCGCAGACTATTATAGCTCACGCACACTAACTCTGGAAGTTCCTGCCTACTTGTTTCCTGGGTGCTGTCTGTGCTACTGAAGTAGGTGGTATGGTATCCTCACTGTCTTTTTGACTCAAGCTTGCTTCATTACAAATGTTGGGTAAAACACAACAAGCATTTATAATTCTAATAACTGTGATCGGATGATAGTGAAGGACCCTGTGGCCTAGGAGACATCACCACCTATACTTCAGAACACCCATAGTATGCTTTACTGTATAGTGTGCCACACAATTAAATTTGGTGTAGTGTTCTTCAGATGAGCCAGCCGGAGCATCCAAATATGTTTCATCACAATAGTTCTTTGAGCATCCTAAAACATAATAAATAATTATTGCATTATAATATTCATGTATGAAACAAATGCTCACTTTATTATCATTTTAACTTAGACTTAACAAGTGAATAAACAACTTCCCCAAAATTTAAAAAGGAAAGAACACATTCTAAGATTCCTTTATAATTTTTATGTTATTTGCCAATTTAAAGGTATTATGACTTCTTATACTGTGGTATTACTAAAAGAATATATCTATTAACATATATAATTAATTTGTTTAAATTGTATAATATATTATATCAATATAATACCTATATACAATTTAAAGGTATTTACTAATAAAACAAAAGGAATTATTAAAACTAAATTATACAATTACAGAATCCAAGAGTCAACTTACAATTAAAACATTTCTTAAGTGAAATCCGTATGAGAGCCATATGAGTACCAACAATAGCACTTACTATGGATGTCATATGGAAGTTTTCATAAAATCTGAAATGAATGCAAATATTATTATGTAGCTCAATAAGTCAAATAGATTATTATAATTAGCACTTATTTGATTTATATTAATAGATAGGTATCACATAATATGAAGAACAATGTAGAACCAATCAATAATAAAATAATTTGAGATATAATATTTTTTAAGTATCCTACATATGCATTGAACTATTATTACTGTAGTAATTACAACTCACTGTACATAGGCCGTAAATAAAGAGAAAAGATGAACTATAGAAGAGGTTAGATTAATTTATTATAGATATTTCTATTGACATACCTTATAACCCGCAGATAGTAGATACAAATCCAAATCGCTATGAATAACTTTAGAGCTCCTTGCTGAGGCGATAATATCTCTTAAACTCCATCACTCATGGTGAATGCATTATTGGTTACATTAAATTTCACTGTAATTGTGCGCTGTCAAGAGTAGGCCGACAGATCACAGAATAATATTAGTTATTAGTTATTACATATTATGTATGTACCCTATTTAGTATTTACATTAAAAGTATTTGAAGTGTGTTAAGTGTTTGACGTTTTGTAGTTCCATCGATTGCTGCCTGGCTGCTGGTGGCGCTAGTAAAAGTGCATTAGCGGCTAGTGAGCAGATAGCAGACGATAAACTTAGATAATACGTTTATTTTTGCAACCTCTCGACCGGTCGCTCTGCTGTTGCGTTGCTATCGCGTGGCTGTCGCGCTGCGGTTGCTTTGAAATACGTAATTAGGGTGAGTTTCTGAGGCAAGAGCGAACCTGAACAAGGCTAAGCTCCACCTCAGCAACTCGAGGAACCTAAAGACCGATATAAAGGAAGGGGTAATTGCGGCTCTAGATAGATTATACCAGCTCGTAAAGGAAGCTAAGGTTGCAAAAGGCCAAACCGAGGTTCCAGCCAAAGAGGAGGGCCCTTTACACCCTCCTCTAAACGCAGTCCCTCATGATCATGCAGAATTTATTAAAAAGCTCGACGAGCACTCCACCCTGTTGAGAGCTTCCACTGAGAAGCTAGAAGAACTGCGTGTTAACATCACCAGACACACTGAATCCTTGGGGGCGGCCACGTATGCGAGTGTGGTGGTTGGTGGTAAAAACGGGAGGAACCGGACCAAACTACCCTCCACTCCGTCGTGGTTGCTTCGAGGGATGAGGATGAGACCAGTGAGCAGGTTCTCGAGAGGGTGAGGGGTGCCGTCAGGGCGAAGGAGGGTGGTATTGAAATTAAAGGAGTGAGAAAAGCTAAATACAGAAGATTATCGTGGGCTGTAAGAATAGGGAAGAGAGGCCGAAACTGAAGGATAGGTTGAAGCAGGCCGAGGAGCACCTCAGTGTGGCCGATATACAGAACAAGGACCTACTAGTCATATTAAAAGACCTTATGGCTTATAACAAGAACGAAGAGGTCCTTTCCGCACTGAGGAAACAAAATGTGGAAATCTTCAGAGACTTGCGTGAGGAGGATGATAGGGTGGAACTTAAATATAAAAAGAGAACGAGGAACCCCTTGACGAACCACGTGGTCTTGAAGGTGTCACCACAAATCTGGACGAGGATGCTGAGGGAAGGCACTGTGAGGATAGATCTGCAACGAGTTCGAGTTGCAGATCAGTCCCCCCTCGTCCAGTGCTCCTTATGCCTTGGCTATGGGCACAGTAGGCGTTTCTGCGCACAGACTGCAGAAGTCCTTTCCGCACTGAGGAAACAAAATGTGGAAATCTTCAGAGACTTGCGTGAGGAGGATGATAGGGTGGAACTTAAATATAAAAAGAGAACGAGGAACCCCTTGACGAACCACGTGGTCTTGAAGGTGTCACCACAAATCTGGACGAGGATGCTGAGGGAAGGAACTGTGAGGATAGATCTGCAACGAGTTCGAGTTGCAGATCAGTCCCCCCTCGTCCAGTGCTCCTTATGCCTTGGCTATGGGCACAGTAGGCGTTTCTGCGCACAGACTGCAGAAAGGTGCAGCCACTGCGCAGGACAGCACAAAAAGGCTGACTGTCCCGTTTGGTCTGCCGGCAAGGCACCTGTATATTGTAATTGCACGCAGGCCAAGCTGGAACAGACAGACCATAACGCCTTTGACACTGAGTGCCCGGTAAGACGTAAGTGGGACGCACTGGCCAGAAGTACCACGGCGTATTGCTGAGGGCACGCATATAGTATATTGCATATACCCGCGAGATGGAGGGCAGATATTAGCTGAAAAACCGGAATGGCAGCCAAATCTGGCTGGAGTCTCTCTGAGAGAAACTCCAGTCAGATATTTATCCGCATATAAACGGTATAGCTTAATCAGTCCTCCTACCCCCAGCGATATCCATGATATCCTGTATATCATGTTGGCAGTCCGTCCCAAATCGTTTCTGTCTACAATATCTGTGTTGTTGTTGCCAGTGTGGAAGGAGAGTTGGGCGCAGATTTGCATGAAAAGTAGAAAGAGAAAGGCAATGTTGAGTAGTTATTTTTTATAATACCAACTTCAACATTTGCATAGAATTTTAAAAGAATTTATATGCAAACTTGCACTCCACCCTGTTTCGGAGTTCAATTTGGTTATTGCAATTGTTGCAAATATACTATGAACTCATTAAATATTGCGAATTGAACTCAGTATTAATGTTATAAAATGCAATGCAGATAAATTATTGTAATGGTTCCCACGGTAAATGTAATTCTGAAAGTTGGTAAATGATAGAAAAGTGAATTATTGTAAATGAAGTTATATAATATAGTTAATAATTAATATCAAAGTAAATAACAGAATGTAAGATGAAATGTTCAAAAATAGTAATTATAAAATAGATAAATATAATATATAAATAATTTGGAAATGTTACGAAAGAATTATAAAGCAATATCGCAAGATTTTAAATTGTAATTAAATAAATAATTTTTTTTAAAGTGTCAAAAATTAATAAATAGGAAAACACAGTCTCTGATTCAGTCAGGGGTATTCGCGGGCGGGAAGTAAGAAAGAATAACATGCCGGGACGCGACTCTCATCAGTTATGGTGATACTATACGATATTTCCCCTTTTGCCTGGGAGTCTTAAAAGACAGACCACTACCTTATACAGGGCCACAGGAGGGGCAATTGGATTGGAAGGAGGCAGGAACATTTGGTTTATGATGGTGGTGATTGGTTGTTTAGGGTGATGGTGGTGACAACATACACAAACAAAACAACATAGAGCAAAATATAAAGAAATATAAATGAAAAATGGAATAAACAGAAAAATAAAAATGAAAATGAAAACATGAAAAACAAAAGAAAGTAACAAAAGCGCGATCTAGGTGAAGCGGCGCGAAACTGCAGCGGTAGGCAACAGATGGCGCCACCTGTACCACATGAGTAAATAAACTCATGTGCCTGTACCCCTCGTCGAGCAGGCTGGATGCATAGCGAGATGCATGGCTATCAGAAACAAAGCAACATGTAAGCCGGGGAAATAAAAATTATTGATAAAATGAGAATAATAATATAAAACAACACAGCTGCGAAGCGTGACTGCGAAGCGGTCGCTGCGGCACGCCATGACCAAGCCAGAAGCATGAAACAAGAACAATAAAGGCATAAGTTTAAAGTATGAAATGAAATGAAAGCAACTAGGTGAAAATGAAAATGAATACGAACAGAACAAAATACAAAAGCGACATAAATATGAATTATGATTTTGGGTAATTTGGGGACTAATATATTTAACCATTTTAATATATTAAATATTTGGAGAAAGGGATGGGAAGTGTGTGGTGGTATATTCAACGGCGAAACAAGACGGCGACGCAGCAAGCACCAAAAGAGGAATACCTACTACGCACCGCTCGTAGAGGGCGCCGGTGACGCTGGAGGAGCTGTAGGGAAGGCCCTGCCGTCGGGTGGTCGAGCGTGCCAAGAGGCAAGATCGGCCAGGGAATCAAAGCCGGAAGCGTCGGCCCTCTCAAACAGGTTGGTGGCGAGGCGCGCGATGAACTCATCCAGGCTCTCCATCTTGAGGTCCCGGGATATGACATCGTTCCTCACGAACCTAGGGGCGCCAGCGATCATGCGCAGGACGGTGGACTGTCGGGCCCTCAGAGTCTTCCGATTGGTCTCTGAGAGCAGCTGGAACCACGCCGGCGCCGCATAGGTGAGGCGCGAGCGGAGGTAGGTCTTGTAAATCCCGAGACGAAGACGCATGGGTATACTCCTGGACGAAAGCACCGGGTGAAGGCGATGCTGAGCGGCGATTGTGCTAGACACCATCTGCTTAAGCTGCGGACACATAGAAAATTTAGAATCTAGTTTGACCCCCAGGTAGTTAACTACGCAACCCCAATGCACGGGTACCCCTCGCAAGGTGAGGATCGCCCCTCTATGAACAAGAATCGCTTTTTAAAGGCAGTAGTCGGGTGTGTCTATGACGTAATACAAACATCCCTTCGCCTCGGCCGTGCGGCCCATATTCTTGCCAATCCTAACACAAGTTTTTGAATTGACACTGCAGCGCGACCAATCTCCTGCACTCGCTGTCAAATCCGCTCCCGTACTAATGTCCTCTCCGACATATGTATTATACATTGCTGATTGCACCCACGCGAAGCTGGAACTGTTTGCTTGTTAGCGATGAATCATAATCATTTTGTTTTATAGATTCCCTCAAGAGCATATAATTAGAGGAAAATGGCTAATATTAACTGGGCGTGTTGGTTGGAATCCCAACAATACAATTTGCAAAGCGACGCTTCTAATATTGGAAGATAATTCCGACTTGTTTTTTTGCTTGACGAGCCACAATATGGACCAATAAGTTTTATGTGGGCACAGATACTTAATAATGAAGTATTACAGACATCTGTTTGATATTCGGCTCAAATACGAATGTAAGCTACTTAATTTGAGTAAGGAGACTGTAAGGAACCACCTGAAAATGATTATTTTGTTTAAAGGACATCTACCCATTTTTTTTTTTTATTAAATGACTTGTTTTACCTATATAACAGTATAATTTTAAAGTAACCGTTAAAATAATAACTGCTCATATACTTAGGTTGTGTAAATCTTGTGAAGTAAGTCATGGATCAAGCGTCCATTGAATATTGATCGATTCGTTCCCTAATTTTATTATTTTCCTTTTGTTAAAATCATTTGAAACAAATAATACATAAAGTAGGTACCTAACTACATAATAAAAGTCATTATTTTATATAGATAGTAAGTATGAATGTGTAAGAGTATTATGAAATTTCATTTGAGAATAAATAATATACTATGTACGTGTTGTTTTATTTCAATATTTATTTACCTTTTATCTCAAATAATTTAAGGGCTGTTTTTGCAATCGTCAGATAACTTTTCTTTAGGAATATGTACCTAGTTTACCTTCCTTACTGAGGAATAATTATATTGTGATTTTGTAATGTGTATATTAAGTACCCTTATAAAAACCATAACATATCTGACCATTGGAAAATTCACCCCAAACAACAATGTTTACAATTTACTCGAACGGGCTGTACTGTTGAGTATCGATAGTAAAAGATAATTACTGGCACCGAGACTAAACATCTTATGTCTCAGGATAGGCAACACATAGATGAGTTGCCTGGGCTCATTCCAGGTAAACTAGTTTATGTTCATGGGCGACGTTGACCACTTACCATCAGGTGGCACGTTTGCCAGTTTGCCTATCCAACTAACATAAAAAAAAAAAAAAAAAATTACTGTGTGTCAATGTGTGCGTGTGCTCAGCACACATTGACTTTTCCAAATCGTCACGCATTTTTGGGCTGTCAGGTGGTCTATTATGACAGTATATTCTAAGTCTATGTCTCAACCCGAGTCAAACTCTCAAACCGTCCATCAAACCGCAACCTCGCAACTCGCATGGTCTCGCTCGCATTGGCAGTTAGAGATCTAAACCGAATTGGACAGATAGTAACTCGGTTTGACTCGAGTTACACTCAAACCGCTTTGATTCGGTTTGCCAAACCGAGTTGACACATCGCTACTAGGCTCCAATTGCTCGGTTGCCTCTGTCAAAAATAATTTATTGGTACTCTGCGGTTCAACCATGGCCGTTTTCCGATTTAAACTGAGAGCACTGTACAGTGCTCTTACTGGGAGAAATTCGTTCCGTTATAGACTGACAGTATACTGTCGCAGTGCTCTAGGCAATATATGACGTCATGAACCGACGCCATTTTTGCACTGCGATCACTGTACAGTGCTCTTACTGGGAGAAATTCGTTCCGTTTACACTGACAGTATACAGTTGCAGTATGACGTCGTAATATATGATGTCATACATCGTCGCCATTTTTCTACTGTGAGTACTGGTGGTTTCGAGGTACGGTTCATGCACGATGCGCTCAGTGATTGGCTAATTGGCTAACTGAAGTTGGCGCCTGACAGAGACAAATCAACTTTTCGTTTTTTTTTGTTCTAATTTTATTTATTTGCCGACTTTCGGTGATTGACGAGATAAAAAATTGGTTGTCTATAAAGTGGTTTACCGGCGATAGATAAATCAAATAACAACGTCATAACATAACGCAAGCGTACAATGAGCGTAACGAGATAATGAGTATTACGGGTCATTTTCATGCATGCAGCCAGTGTTCATCGATTTATTAGGCGCAGTTACGTCAAAAATATCGTTTGTTCGATGTTCATTTCTTTATTATTAAAATTTGTATCTTTAATTGTAATTTTTATTTTAACAACTTTTGACTTTGTTCACCGCTACTATTTGACATTATTTGTTAATTGTTATTCATTCTTATAAAGCGAGAGAGCTACTGTCGCTGCGTATCATCATAGTAATTGAAACATCACTGCTGACTGATGTTGCAAGTTGCAATTTACCAAAATTTTACAGGTGTTTATAATCCGACACTTAAATTACGTTGAAGTACAACCGTACAAAAGAACAAGAAACAAAGCGCGATTTAATTCCGTTACAGTGACATCTATTGACACAAATAGAAACCTCTTCTAAGAATCGCAATAATTAATTGTGTTTTTACTTCTTATCGGTTATACCTACATAAGACTGTTATGTTATGTGAAAATTAATATTATATTGAAAATGTATATGTCAGATCTAAAAACTATTTCTTCAGTAGGAGTCCGAACACGAACGGTTTGCGTTCACGTGATGAATGATTTCTGACCATATGAAAGAGACTTTTTTTATAATTGGAAATAAAATCATTAACAAAGTAACTTGATAAATAAAAATATAAATTTTTATGAAATTATCTGATATAAGTATTAAGATTTTAATATATCGTGGTCACCAACACTAGAATTTGCTTAAAACCGGAATTTTTACCAGATAATAATATTAGGTAATTTTGAACCCCTTTTCAACTCTCGATATTTAGGTTCTGTTGCAAACGACGATAATGGAGAAGCAGGTATTAAAATGAACGTAAATAGTTTTGATATACCTACTTACTTATAAAAAGCTTTATTAGCTTTGGATATTATAGGTACTGGCTCACTTTGGGCGCCAGTTATAGTTATGGGGTTCGGAAACTCAAAGAATTCTTTTTGCGCACAAAACTATATTGAATTTAGAATGGCTTACAAGAATTTAATACAGTACAGACATCACTATTAATATAATTAATCTAAGAATACTGGGTCCGTTATGACGGTCGCCGGAACGACGCAATCGTATTAACTCTCCGCGGACTACTCAAGTACTGACTATTGTAAAATGCGGCCGTTAATGTCGGGCGTAAAGTCTCGGTCATTCCCGATATCGTGCCGGCGGTCGGCGTAATCTCCCGACGCGGCGAATGGTGTTGCCAGCCGTGTGTACACCATGCGCTATATCCTCCCCCTCCAAGTCTGCAGAGGTCACAGAGGCAGACTTGGTGCTAACAATGTTACGTGGCCTACCCCTTCTTCTATCATGTACAATGGGTTCTGTAAGGCCTGTATATGGGGACAGAAGACTGACATGATACTTGCCGCGACGCTTTTGTCCCTATCGACGACTTCATACGTCGTTGGTGATATAATTTTGCTAATCCTATACGGACCTTCGCGGCGTGGAGCGAATTTACTAAAAAAACCTTTAGTCGCTTGGCTAGGACGATGCCCCTCAACGAGTACAAGATCATTCTTCATATACCTAGGCCCAGGTCGGCGACTTTGGTCAGTAGCATTCTTTCGGAGGTCTTGCTGATGTTCTTCTCTCCATTTCACTTCCTGCAGGCGCCGTACAAAGGTTCGTAAATACGGGGTAATTTGTGGCACATAATTATCTTGTTCCACTACCTGACGCAGGTCATTTGTTATATCTACTGGTGAACGAAATTCTCGTGCAAACGTAAAAAAGGCGGCAGAATGCCCGGTCCCTTGATTCGGTGATGTATTTAATGCGAAGCGCACAGTCGGCAATACCTCCGGCCACCTACGGTGCTCCGGGTCAATTAATATAGCCAACATTTGTTTTAACTCACGGTTCTTCAGCTCTACGGGATTACACTCAGGGTGATAAATCGGAGTTAAATTTTGCTTAATGCCCATGACATGCATAACCTTCTGCATTACTGCCGAAACAAATTGTACCCCGTTGTCGGATATCACGCGACGGAGAAATCCATAACGCATAAAAATTTCTTCGACTAATATTTTCGCACAGTTTTCTGAAGTGGCTTCTGTAAGGGGATATAATTTAGTCCAACGACTGGCAGTATCTTCTATTAAGAATATCCACTTTTCGCCCTGATCGCCTTCAGGTAAAGGACCAAACAAATCCATTGCTATGACTTCGAATCTTTGTTGTGGAACTGGGGTTTGCAGCAGACCTGCTGGCTTAAGGTTAGTCGGCTTATATTTCTGACAAGGGTCACATTTTTTAATATATTTTGCGACATAATGACGCATGTTAGGAAAATAATATCTCTCTTTGATCTTCTTCAAGGTGCGTTCCAGACCTAAATGTCCAGCTGTGGGTGCATCGTGGAGTTCCTTCATAATTTCGTCACGCAGGGATTCTGGAACTACCAGTACCAGGTTCTTCTCTCGCCAACCGGATCGAAACGAAATAGTACTCCTTGAGTTAATTTATAATAACCACGATCTGTCCACCGAACAACATCATCATCACTTTCCAAGTCGGTAATTATCTTCTTTATTTCAGCATCTTCCAATTGAGCTGCACGTATTTCATCGGAGCTTCGGTGAGGTAAGTCGATTGAAATTGGACAAATATTACATGTGGAGCTCTCATCCCCGAATGTGCGAAGCTGCCGTAGTTGGTCTGCAAGCGCCCTCTATAGTCGACACAGACATACAGGATATGCGCCGAGAGCTTGCGCTTTATATGGCTGAAGTGCGCGAATTCCGTAAGGAATTTAAAACATCCATGGACAGTATGGCGGAACGAATGAACGGGCTCGAGCTCAGAATTAAGGCACTTGAGCAGAGACCCGAACCGGCGCCGGCGGAGACACCGGGAATGGACGAGGTCGCCAAATTGCAGCAAACTATAGTGCAACTCAAGGTTGAGCTTAACGACCGGGACCAGGACGCTATTCTAACTGATTTAGAAATCGGTCATCTGCCAGAGGAGAAGGGGGAAAACGTCCAGCATATCGTCACTGTGCTTGCGGCCAAGCTGGGTGTTCAACTGGAACAGCGGGATGTGGTGTACGCCGAGCAGGTCGGAGCTTTAGGCCACAGCGGTGCAGGTAACGATGGTACGAAGAGGCGCGCCCGTCGCGTGGTAGTGCGTTTTGCACGCCGACAGGTGCGCGACGATATGCTGCGTGCTGCGCGCGTTCGCCGCACCCTTACGACGGAGGACATCGGCCTGGGTGGACCACCGTGTCGGGTCTACTTGAACGAGAGGCTGACGCGCTCCAATCGCCAGCTGTTTCAACGAGTCCGCGAGGAGTGTCGTAAGCGTCAGTGGAGGTACTCATGGACGAGAAGAGGTCGTATATACGCGCGACAAAGTGATGGACTGCCGGTGTACCCCATCCGTACAGACACTGATTTCGAGCGGAAAACTCTGAAATAAACTTACGAAACCAGGAGCAAGTTTGTAGAAAGCTTTTTAACTCTTTTACGTTTTTAGGAGCCTCCATGTCCAACACTGCCAATACCTTTGTGGGATCGGGTTCAATGCCCTGTGTCGTTATTACATGTCCCAAATAGGTTACCCTTTCTCGAGCGAAGACACATTTTTTTCGATTAGCTCTCAGCTTAAATTGACGCAAGCGTTCGAACACTTGATTTAAATCACTCAAATGTTTTTCAAAATTATCAGAAATCACTAAAATGTCATCTAAATATATTATTACAGAAATGTCCTTGAGGCCGGATCGAAAACGGTCCATGAATCGCTGGAACGTTGACGGCGAATTCTTGAGTCCGAACGGCATTCGACGAAATTGAAAGATTCCGAATGGTGATACGAAGGCAGTTTTGTGTCTATCCTCTGGAGCAACACTGACATTCCAGTAGCCAGATTTTAAATCAATTGTTGACATCACACAGCCGCTTTTAGTGCAAGAAATGATTTCGTCAATTAACGGCAATGGATACTTATCTGTCCGCGTCACCGCATTTAGTTTTCTGTAATCAACGAAGAATCGTGTCTCGCCGTTCTTTTTAGGAACTAATACAATGGGAGACGTCCACTCAGACTCAGCTTCTTCTATAATTTCCTCTTCTAACATTTTATCTATCTCTGCCCGTATTATCTCCTTTTTGGCAGGCGTCACCCGATATGCTGTTAATTTAGCTTTATCACTCGATGAGAGGAGAACCCCCTCGCACTCGTTGAGACCCACTGTGGAACTAACCGTAATAATATGATTTTCATATTCATACTCAAGATTATAATAACCCGAATCGCGTAACTTATAACGATTTCTATAAAAGTCAAGTATCATGCCAGCGTCTTGTATAAAATTAATACCTAACAGTGATTCTGTTGCACCGGGCAAAACCATAAACAAGGTTGGCACCACCACTCCCCGCACAATTACATCAAGCACAGCTGTTTCTACAATTTGTACACGCTTAGCACCATCAGCAAATCTTAATTCAGTCTCTACACATTGAAATACTTGACCATTATTACGTAAATGCTTTGTTAAATTTTCACTAGCCACAGATTGTTTAGCACCTGTATCTAATAACGCGGTACACTTAACACCCAACACTTCGATTTTAAAAATCGGTTTCACACGTGTTGTAAACGCACACACATCGACAGCGGTTACTGACGCTAATGATGTCTGGGACGCCGTTGCGGGCCGCGCCGCACGTCGTTCCTTACAGGCCTCGCAGTTTGAGCGGATAACACCTGGTGCCCCGCATTGCTTGTGATAGTAGGCTTCTTTGAAGTAAGTCTCCGACAATCATCTTTACTATGGCCATATATTTTACGATATGAACATCTTAGCCTCGGCCTATACGACGCCAACCTGTCCGTGGATGTCACCGACGGAGGTGCTAAAGACAAGGACTCATCACAAACCTTTGAGCCTCTTGGTATAGACAACACATTATTCTTCTTGGGTGACACCGGTTTGTATTCTTCCTCAAGGACATCCTCCACCAGTCGAGCATTATGGAGTAACTGGGCGAATGAAGTGAAGGAGCTTCTAGTTACTCTTTCACGAATGCGTCTATATAGAAGGTCATATGCCATATCCAGTTGAACCGGATTTTCTGATAGTGTTCCAGATGGAAGTTGTGCAATTAAAGATCTAAATCGGCATACAAATATATCTGTTCTCTCATCACCCTGCTCTCTACTGAATATTTCTCTATATATTTTATGAGGGGCAAGGCGCGGTCCAAAAGTCTGTTGTAATAACTGCATAGCTTCTTCCCAAGTATTTACAGAATGCTTTACGCCATGCCACCATGTCGCTGCAAAGTCCGTGAGTAACATAGATAAGCCCCATAAAGCTATATCGTCGTGGACATTGACACAATCTTTATAGACGTATCTATGAACGTCATTACATCACCATTTCCACTAAAGCTCGCCGTACAGTTAGATAAGTTCGTACTCACAGTATTGGAAGGGCACGGAGCGGACTGCACCGGCTGTTGTACCCGTAGAGTATCCAACAAATACCTGAACTGCTCGTCTGACATCACTATTGACGAAAATGACGACGACTGTGTCGTGGAGACAGGCGGAGCACGCCCGTACTGCGACGTTATTTAAACAGGCGACTCACGCCCGTGTAGCGGAGGAATTGATGGGTCTGATGCCCCGGCGCGGGTGGACTCATCTTGTTCAGTCAACACCAGCGGGGACACTCGTTCATCTCCGGCGGCCTGCATATTTTGTTGTTGGCCGGCTCGCGTAAGCACCATATCGTATGAAAACACTAAAGTACCTCTAATATGCAATAGTTCGAAATAACGAAGCTAGGTATTTAATTAAATTAACACTTATTATTCACTAGTTCGAAATAACGAAGCTAGATATTTAATTAAATTAACACTTATTAATCACTAGTTCGAAACAACGAAGCTAGGTCCTAGGTATTAAACTTATAAACTAAAACACTAAAGTATATGCACTAGTTCGAAATAACGAAGCTAGGTAAGTATTTGATAAAGTTAACACTTTTATTATTCACTAGTTCGAAACAACGAAGCTAGGTATTAAACTAATAAACCAAAAACACTAAACTTTATTCACTAGTTCGAAAATAACGAAGCTAGGTAAACGTAATGTAAGCACTTTGTAGTCGAATGTTCAAGTTCGTTTTCGTGCAGGTCGCGACATGCACCGACGCGCATATGAATGCACTATATACTATTAACGCACTTGATCCACTGAATCCGAATTTTTAATGTCTGTTCTGCTTTATTTAACACTTATTTTTTTTTTGTTTTGTATGATATACAAAGAAGAATCCGAGTTTCTGCCGAACTTTGGGACGCCAGATATAGGTACTGGCTCACTTTGGGCGCCAGTTATAGTTATGGGATTCGGAAACTCAATGAATTCTTTTTGCGCACAAAACTATATTGAATTAAGAATGGCTTACAAGAATTTAATACAGTACAGACATCACTATTAATATAATTAATCTAAGAATACTGGGTCCGTTATGACGTTTGCCGGAACGACGCAATCGTATTAACTCTCCGCGGACTACTCAAGTTCTGACTATTGTAAAATGCGGCCGTTAATGTCGGGCGCAAAGTCTCGGTCATTCCCAATATCGTGCCGGCGGTCGGCGTCATCATCATCGTCATCAGAGTCATTATCGGAAGATTCCAATAAATTTTGGACTGCACCAGCAATTGCAGTTGCAATTATTGCGTGTTCCATTAGCTATTTTTCCAGTTAGATAATAAATACCTAATTATTTTTTTAAATAAGTTCATCACTCATTGACCTTACCTAATTTCAATCATTCGGTTATTAAGATATTATACATTAAATTGCTTGAAAAACAATATTTTCTTTAATACTAACAAGTATACATAATTTACTAACTTAATTATACAATAATATAATTTTATAAATTTTCACGTAAAAACAACCCCACAAAATATATAGAGTATAAAATATTATATTGATATTGCAACCCCAAAAAACTTAGATGTCAGTTCACAGTATACTGTACAGCGTTCCGTTATAGACGGAAACCAGTATAGCTCACTTTAAAGGAACGGCTTCTCAGTATACTGCAATGACGTCACACCTTACAGTGGTCCAGTATATAATATATATCGGAACGCGTCCCAATTGATTATAAAAAGTTTAATACAACAGTACCAGGCCATAAAATATTCTTTAAAAAAAAATTTAATACAACAGTACATAAATATTATTCTAAATATATTTGGGAATGGCGGGAAGCATCGGGACGCGCGGTTGTGTTTTTTTGGTTTCCCGTTAATTAATTGTTATTTTGTGTTTTGTCCATTCAGAGTGTTTTTCTATAGTGTTTGTTTTAAAAACTTGATCTTTATATATTGTGATTGGTTGGCGAATCTTATGGAGTACCGTTCTGGAGTGGTTTTCTTAGTAGAGCTGTTCTGGCGGTTTTCTATAGTATTTGTTTTAAAAACTTAATCTGTGTAATATATAATGTGATTGTTTGGCGAATATTGTGGTGGACTGCCTTGTGTGGATGGAATGGGGAATGATAGTTGATTGGTGGGGGCTAGAGGGGCGTAGCCGCGTTCCTTGGGGTTTCCCGTCATTTCTCCGTATTACAGACCGAATATTATTGTATTTAATATGGCTAATAGCCTAGTAGCTAATGCCTTTAAATGAAAAATAAGAAAAAAAAACTAAATATATTTTTGCTTCGTCTTGAAGACTAAAATAAACAATAATAAAAATAGGATCAATACTTAATAGGTACATCTTCACGTCTGAATGTTGTGTTATAGTTAAAGCTAAAAGTTAACCTAATTCCTTATTTTAGTTCTCAATACAATCGTAAAGTTTTGTGAAACTATACAATAAGTGCTCACAAAGTATAGTACAGTAATAATTGTCTAATATTGTAATCATAATGAACTAAAACTATACCATGGTCATGGAATCTACTCTGGATAATCTTCGAAACGATACATCATATGATGTTGAGGTAAAGATTATTTGTTAATGTAATATAGAACAAGGGTTTTAGATAAATAATAATATCTATGGACGCTTTCACACCACGTCAATCTGGTCCCGTGGTAAGTTCTCGAAGAACTTGTGTTACGGGTATCAGACAACGGAAATATACTTTTATGCTATACACATATTTAAGATTTTGTATTATTTTTACATTCCTCCCTATCATACAAACTACGCTAGAAATACCTTCTTCAGGCGATCTTGTTCTTACTACAATAGTTTGTATCTCAAATCAGTTGATATTTTTTGTAACAACTTAAGAAAGTATAAAATTAAATTAAAAGACTTAATATTTGGCTCATAAACTTGTTTTTTGATATTAGTTGTGTAGGGTTAAGGTTCATTATATCTTATACCATTGTTACTACTGAATGTTGATATTTTGTATTCTAAATTATGGTACTTTAGGTCTAGTTGTAGTTATAAAGTTTATTAATGATTGTAAACGACCGTTTGTTACCTAAATAAATAAATAAATATGTAATACACATCCATGACCCAGGAACACAGAAAATATTTTTTGTTCCCTGGTGGGATTCGAACCCGCAACCTCCAGCTTGAGCGCCAACGTGCTTACCACTGAGCCACAGAGGTCGTCAATAATATATGACTATAATATTAAAAATGCAAATACTAATTTAATTATGTTTATAATTATTATTATGTAGATATGTTTAGGTTAACGTGTATTTAATATTTAGGTATGGATTTTAGCTTGAGAGGTATTGTTAGATTCAAATTAATTGTGATACCATATATAAATTTTTAGTCAGAACCAGTACCGTCTTTACCATAAGGGCACATGGGGCCCGTGCCCAGGGCCCCGGAATACGAGGATGTGTACTGTTGTTCCAGTCGTATATTCAATACTACGAGGAATGCCTTTTAAGTTTCGTTGTTTGAAGAAAAAAACACAACTAGAACCTTATAGTACTTTTTATTGTTTTTCAAAGTATTCACCATGCAGCTTAATACACTTTTCGATTTGCTTAGCTGCTGCCAGCTGTTATTATAACATTTATTCAACTCTAAAGTAGGGTGTTCAAAATGGCAGACTTGAAAGCATCGACTGCTTCTACACCGAACTGGAACCTTTGACCACAAAGATATTTGTTTGCCCAGTTTGTGTGCCCAGGGGCCATGCTGGGGCCAGCATGGCCTAAGACGGCCCCGTTCAGAACACAACATAAGCCATTGTGGACCCCAGTTCATACATATTTACAAACGGCCTAGTTTATATGGCTCTAAGCCGAGTAAAACATTAGATGAACTAGCCATCAGTAATATTAATCCAAAAATGTTATTGCATCTGCCACATGACTAAAATCCATTAGCAGAGCTCCATTGTCTACGGGAACTTAACTCTCAAGCATAAGCATCTGAACTCTGCATTAATTTACTTAGAAATAAAGAACTTACAAACTTACGCTGTTCTGAGGTGTTTTAAGCATTCTAAACTGTGCCACTTATTTAATAATAATAAACTAAAAATTATAAAATAAGAACAGTTATTAAAATAAAAACAAAAACACCGACTAAAAATAACCACTAGGTTACTCAAAATGGAAAGACATGTATACAGTGCATAGTGCATTATATTTTATTTGATATATTAACAACAGATATATTTTAATGTATTAAAAATATAATTTATAGGTTTATAATTATTGCAGGCACAAATAAATTTGATTGATAGTAGTTCTTAGATTTCTACAAAAAGGTTTTGGTTAATGTTTAATTAATGGTAGATACAGTGTTTTGTAGATTTGTTTGACAAGTTTGAGTAAATGATTATTATGTAATTCAAATAATTATTAATTACATTAGTATTGAGACATGTACTGACTATAGAAGTAATAGATATATTAAAAAATCAAATAAAAATCATAGCAGAGACCATTGACTTTGTGTTTCAAACAAAATTGGTTTTAGTGTTCTCAACTGATGTCCTCAACTATACTATACATTTATTTAAGATTTTTATTATAATACAAGTATAAGCGTGTATAAGCGTGTATTACAATACGTACAAGCCTCAATACCATAATTTGGTCATTATAGTTTATCTTTGTTTGTTTATACAGAATTCGACGGTCAACGGACGGTCACTACATGAGCGACTCGCGGCCTACGCTCTCACAGTCGCCGGCAAAGTGGTGAGCGTCGCCTTTGATATTACATTTAACATGAAATATATTTCATGTTTCATCTCGATACCAAAATTCCAACCCGATTCTTACCTTCTTTCCTCAGGAGAGCAGAACGGGTGTGTGGGGCGAACACTCTTACGCCAGGGCACGCGGAGCGAGCGCCCACGAACGGGTGCGCGTCCTTCTCGCAGCACGCGCCTCCTCGCCCCCGCCCGCCGAGATCGACGTGCTGAGTGTGTCCCCGCCGCCGCCCGCGCTCCCCGGGGACGCCCCAGACCCGCCCGACGAGGAGGAAGAGGAGGATGGAGAGGAGGATGACTGGGAGCGGCGCCTCCGGGCCCTGGCGCCCAGCGCCACGCACGCGCGACTCGCGGACGAGGCGCTCGACACGTTACGCGCGCTACGACTCGAGCGGGCAGCGGGCGCCGGCGCGGGGGCCTGGGCTAGGCGCGAGAGCGCGCGCGTCGCGGCCCGGCGGTTCCGCCGCGCGCTAGCCCCGCACTGGGCCGGCGGTGCGGGCGGCGCGGGCTGGCTGCACGCCGCGCTCACGGCCCAACTGCCGCGGTCGCACCGGGCGCTCTATCGTGAGCTGCTACAGGAGCTGCGCCGGGCCGCACCGCGCCTCGCCGCTCGCCTACCGCTGGCGCGCCCGCTCGACCGAGTGCGAGACCCACTCGCGGCGGTGCCTGGTACGCACCTACGTTCATGTCGCCCGTTTGATTCGTCTCAAAGTACAACGTTTTAGCCTATAACGAGAACTTTCGGTGGGCAGAAGCGGTTCCAGAAGAAGCGGAGGGCCCGTGGCTCGCGTGGCTGCCGAGCGGTGACGCGGCCGACGACCGGCGCTGGATGCGGCGGCTCGGGGCGCTTGTGCACACGCGGCTGCTGAGCGCCGAAGCTACGCCGGGCCCGCCGGAGCGTTGGGTGGCGGTGGCGGGGGCGAGCGCGCGCGCTTCGCTGGAAAGGCTCCGCGCGGAGGCGGGCGAGCGCACGTTGGCGCTGGGCGGAGCAGGGGCGGGTGCGGCGCTGGCGGCATGGCTAGCGCCGAGCGTTCGACCGGCGCGGCTGCTGCTACTTGCACCGCCGCTGCTGACGGCAGAGGGCGCGCGCGAGGCGGGCGAGACGGGCGGGGAGGGCGCGCCGGTGCTGTGCGTGCTGGGCGGCAGCGCGGCGGCGGGCTGGCGCGGTGCGGCGCTGGAGCTGTGGGCGCGCGCGCGGCTGCTTCTGCTGCTTGGTGTGGATGACGGTCTGCGGCTGCCGCGCCGCCACCGCCGCCGCCTGCGCCTGCCGCAGCACGCGCTTGACGCGGCCGTTGCGGTCAGTACCTCCGCCGTTAACTTTTATATATGTATCATCATCATCATCATCACCAGCCTTTATCTGTCCACTGCTGATTGCTAAACATAGGCCTCCCTTAATGAACGCCAAGACGGCCGATCCCTTGCCAGTCTCATCCAACACGAACCGGTCACAGCACGGAGATCGTTTTCCCATCTTGTTAATGGCCGAGCAACACTTCGCCTACCTAAGCGTGGCCTCCACTCCTATATATAACACTAGCTGTTGCCCGCAGCTTCGCCCGCGTTAACTTACTCAATTTAATTACTGTTCGTCACAGTGCCAAACTCGAGAGAAGCTGAGTCCGCTCTCGCCGCATGGCAGGAGCGTTGGGACACGTCCATCCATGGGAGGGAGCTATATCGGTTTTTCCCGGAGGTGAAGGCTCGCTTCAAAACGACTTGGATCTCACATTAGGAAGTGCACTCCCGAGATTCGGCCCGTATAACCGCGACAGCTTGATAGGGACATGGGTTGGTGGTGGGACTTGTTCATCACAGTGTGATGTTATATAGCCTAGAGCCTTCCCCGATAAATGGGCTATCTAACACTGAAAGATTTTTTCAAATCGGACCAGTAGTTCTTGAGATTAGCGCGTTCAAACAAACAAACTCTTCAGCTTTATAATATTAGTATAGATTGTTATTATAGAAATTAATGGATGGTATGATAAAGGTTTGCTCTTTGAAAGGACGCTATAATGTCGCGGCGGGACCAGGTACCGCTTAAGTATAAAGCAATGTAATTGGTTGTTTATAATTTCATACATTGACTTGCTCACTTATTGATTGTTTTTATTGAGTATTATAGTTTAACTTAACGTTGTATCGCAGGATGAGTGCGCGCGCTGGCTGCTGGAGACGGACGCGCCCGAGCGGGCCCCGGACAGCCCGGACAGCCCGCGCCGCAAACGTACGGCACTAGTATTGCTTAATGTGTTACAACACGCACACACACACATTTATTTTATTTTTGATTTCTTTTTTCCTGTGTCCGACTATGTTATATTTAAACAATAACATTCATTGTTTTTCGATATCTTCTACTCTCATATGTTTAGTTTGCATGGAACTTAAAGTCTCATCTTGTATACTTTCTTTGTATTCTTTTAATTATATGACTGTTTGTTTCCTGAATAAAAGAAAAAAAAAACACATAACGACATACATGTCTTAGGGCTCGTACGCACCAGGCGTGTAAGCGCAACGCGGCTAGCCGTCCGGGTGACTTAGGATGCGTTTGGGGATGCGGCCAATCGCATTACGGGCAGCAAGCAAGCATTTTGAAATAATTTTCGAAAAAATAATTCAAACAGCCGCACAGTGCTTATAGCAACCATCCGGCTGACCGAATTCGGGCCGCAACGCTAAGAGCGATCGGAGCGGTTTGCTGGTAGCCACATATAAGTCCGCATAGAAGTGAGTGTTATATAGATATTTTTCCTTGCGGTCAGTCGAAGGGCTAGCTGCGGTTACCCGCGTAGCGCGTATGAGCCCTTATACGTCGACCATACATCCGTATATTAACGTGTCCCTCGCACTCGCAGGCGCGCCGGACGACGAGGCGCCATCGCCGCCCGCTGTGTGAGTACTGCACTTATTTTTTACTAAACCACAAAAGAATAGAACATAGCGACTTAAACAGCAGGAACCCATTATTGTGACGATTTAACCCAGTCTATAAAGAGCTTGAAAAAATAGTACACGGCCAATTATCGGCGGCTTTGCAATCAAATTTCAGCCCTTACCAACATGGCTTTCTTCAGGGTCGCTCTACAGTAACGAACCTGATATTGCTTAACTCATTTATAACCGACGTTATGGAGGATGGTGTTCAGGTTGTCGTTGTTTACACTGACTACAGCAAAGCGTTAGATCGTATCCAGTACAGAACCCTATTAAAAATGTTAAGTCAAATTGGCATCAGGGGTGATCTATTGAGGTGGTTCTCTTCCTATATTGATAACCGTTCTCAGGCACTGGTCAATATCAATTACATATCTAGTTGGGTAACCATTCCTAGTGGAGTCCCCCAGGGATCGTTGTTAGGTCCGCTTTTGTTTGTGATCAGTGTAAACGACGTCAGTTCGTGTCTTCATTCGTTCCATATATTTTGTTTTGCTGATGACATGAAGATTTTTGCGAAAATTAGAAATAGCTCGGATACTGAAAAGCTACAGGCTGATCTTCTTCGATTGGAACAATATTGTAACACAAATTTTTTGGACCTTAACGCAGCCAATACCAGTGGGAGGGAAGCGCTGTGCCGCGCTCCCGGCTGCATGGGTACCACCATCTTGCTTGTTTCTCCCGCGAAATAGCTTTGCTGTGTTTCGGAGGGAAGGGCAAGACAGGCAGTGTAATTACTGGCACCGAGACTTAACATCTTATGTCTCAGGCATACATAGGCAACACATAAATGAGTTTCCTGGGCTCGTTCCAGGTAAACTAGTTTATGTTCATGGGCGACGTCGACCACTTACCATCAGGTGGTACGTTTGCCAGTTTGCCTATCCAAGTAACCTTTAAAAAAAAGCCAAGGTATAGAACGTGTACGCCTCGAAAATATTCAAAAGAAATTTCTAAAGTACATTTGTTTTAAATCAAATCAGCCATATAACTCCTATAACTATGTAAACCTCTGTTAAAAAAAGCATATTCTTCCTCTTGAACTGAGAAAAGATATTGCTGACTTAACTTACCTGTTTCATATTACATCAAATCGAATAGACTGTTCTGAACTTTTTATTTAAGTGTGATTTAAGTAGTGCCGTGAAAAGGTTACCTTTATTGATATATAACTCCAAAACGACCCAAAGGATTTTTTCAGAAAAAATATATCCTGCGCTGTACTTTAATCTGGGTATTTAAAAAAATTGTACAATATTTAAAAATGTATGAAAAAAAAATATCGAAATGAGGCTGTTTTTGATATTAAATTCTCTAAAGCTCTAAAACTACTAGTGATATTTTAATAGCTTTTGAATTAAAACCTTTGTATATCATTTACCTTTGAACTGGGTATATTTCATCCAAAAATAATAATTAATGTTGACAAAAACAATTTTTTACTTAATAAACTAAAAACGAGAGCGGGAGGGTCCGTGTGCAGGCGACGGGGGCCAGTCCTGCGCCGGCATTCAAGGGGAAAGGTCGCGCGCTGCGCGCTGTGCTAGCGCACCTGCAGCCGTAGTTTTGCGATTACAAATATGTATGAAGATAATTATTATATTTCGAAGTTCATTTTTTTTCAATAATATCAATATGGGTATCGTTTTCATGATTTTTAGGGTTGCCAATTACGAATATGACGATATATTTGAATCTCGAAATATATCGTCATATTCGTAATCGACACCCCTGAAAACCATGAAAACGTATCCATATTGATTTTTATTTAAAAATTCGCGTCTGACATCTTGAATCTCGAAATATATCGTCATATTCGTAATCGGCAGCCCTGGAAACCATGAAAACGATACCCATGTTGATTTTTTTTAATTCACGTCTGCCATTTTGAATTTCGGAATATATCGTCATATTCGTAATCGGCACCCCTATAAACCATGAAAACGATACTCATATTGATTTTATTTAAAAATTCGCGTCCGCCATCCTGAACTTCAAAATATATTATCAATTGCTCTCTCTAGACGCGTCCGTTGGCCTACTGTATAGACTGATAATACTGTGGCTGAACATAGGCCTCCCTCAATGAACGCCAACTCCGCCAATTGCTTGCCACTCGCACCCAATACGGACAGGCAACGACAAGGCACGTGATCGTCTTCCCGATATAAATCATTTTATGTAAATTTTTATGTAAAATTATATTGATATAAAATGTCAATAATAATTTTAAAAAAGCAATAATAAATATAATAAAATAAAAATATATAATATTTTGTATATTTTCCTAAAATATAATAAATATTATAAATGATGATGATAATTACAATATATTTTACAATCTATATATTTATATGTAAATTGAAAATACTTATAATGATAAAGTATATATATATATATATATATATATATATATATATTATTATAATGGTACGGAACCCTTCCTGTGCGGGTCCTACTAGCTCGCTCGTTCGGTTTTTACGTTTATATGAATGTTTAATTTATTCATCGGATCATTGAACGCTTAGCGCTAGAGCGCGATGTATCGGTGCGGGTGGTGGGGAGCCAGCGGGGAGCGGAATATTAGGCCACGCCCTATCGAACAAGGCCGTTCACGGATGTAGTCACCTTAATATCCCATCAAAAAAATTGCGGAAAACCCCTTTAATTTACCTACCCTTTGTCTCCTCGAACTATAAACAAAATACCTTCATTTGGCGAGCGGGTAACAAATACAATATGTCTGCGAATAAATTTGATTTAAATCTCTTTAACACTAGCTGTGCGTTTGTTAGAAACGTTGTTTGTTAAAATAATTAAATCGAAAACCAAGCATAATATACCACAGATTAAAGATGCAGTTAGCACTTTCTGCGTAGACAGAACTAATTAAAATATTGATGTATCATAGGGTAGAGTGCGCGCACGATAACTCTGCACATAGGTATGGCGCTGATGCCAATTTAAAAAATGTTGCCAGCATAGTTCTTACAGAATCTGTTTCAAGTGGTAGTTTTCCAGTCTTTTTTGAAAAAAATACATTATTTTATAATATGCATGTAGTATAAATGTCAAAATCTGTATACTCTAAATACCCTATTGATATAATATAATACATAGGCTGCACCAAAATTATCGGGAATGGAATATTTCCACTGTTCCTGTCATATTAAAATCTTTTTAATTGAAAACTCCTTGGTTTTAAAAATCGAATACCATTTATTAATTTAAAAAAAGATTTTCGGTCTTGTCACAAGGTCTTGTGGAAAATGGCGGGAAACATCGGGACGCGCGGTTGTGTTTTTTTGGTTTCCCGTTAATTAATTGTTATTTTGTGTTTTGTCCATTCAGAGTGGTTTTCTATAGTGTTTGTTTTAAAAACTTGATCTTTATATATTGTGATTGGTTGGCGAATATTGTGGTGGACTGCCTTGGGTGGATGGAATGGAGAATGATAGTTGATTGATGGGGGCTAGAGGGGCGAAGCCGCGCTCCTTGGGGTTTCCCGCCATTTCTCCGTATTACAGACCGAATATTGTATTTTGTATGGCTAATAGCGTAGTAGCTAATGCCTTTAAATGAAAATAATCAATCAATCAATCACAAGGTCTTGTCAAACTTGTTCAGTCGTTGAGAAAATGGAATTGACTCGAGAAAATTTTAGAGCGATGATTTATTATGACTTTCGAAGTGGTTTAACACAATAACAGTGTGTTGACCCGATAATATCTGCATTTGGTGATGAAGCCCCATCCAAAACCACAATTTATCGCTGGTTTGCTGAATTTTAACGTGGACGTGTCAAGCTCAGTGATGATCCCCATCAGGGTCGTCCAAAAACAGCAGTCACCCAAGAAAACGTTGATGCTGTGCGTAAGCTGATTGAGGAAGATCGACATGTGACATACCGCGAAATTCAGGCAACTTTAGACATTGGTATGAGTCAAATACAAATAATCTTGCATGAACAATTAGGTGTAAAAAAGTTCTTTTCCCGATGGATACCGCATTTGCTCTGTGAAGAGCAAAAAGCGGCTCGCGTTATTTGGTGCCTCAGAACTCTCGAAAGATTCCACGCAGGATCCTCAAATGCTGTATACAACATCATATCAGGTGACGACTCCTGGATATACGCGTACGAACCCGAAACAAAAAACCAGTCACGAGTTTGGGTGTTCGAAAATGAGTTAAAGCCAACAAAAATTGTTCGTTGGTGGCCACGTTTGTCTCCAAAACCGGCCATGTTGCGACTATTCCTCTTGAGGGACAAAGAACGGTTAATGCAGAATGGTATGCTAGCATTTGTTTGCCATAGGTCGTTTCTGAACTCCGTAAAGAGAACTGCAACCGCCGCATCATCCTCCATCACGACGTTGCGAGTTCTCACACCGCGCACAGAACAAAAGAGTTTTTAGAGCAAGAAAACATAGAATTATTAGACCATCCGCCGTACAGCCTGACCTAAGCCCTAATGATTTCTATACTTTCCCTAAAATAAAGAATAAATTGCGTGGTCAGAGATTTTCATCGCCTGAAGCAGCTGTGGACGCCTACAAAACGGCCATTTTGGAGATCCCAACTTCCGAATGGAATGGTTGCTTCAATGATTGGTTCCATCGTATGGAAAAATGTGTCAAATTTCGCGGAGAATACTTCGAAAAGCAAATAAATACATTTTTAAATAGTAATGTTGTGTCACTTCCTTGATTTCCGAAATTTTCAGTCCCACCCTCGTACTACAATATTCTTGTACTAATATGTTATACATATTTACTATTTTGTGCTGTGATTTAACTGATCATGTGGTGTTTGCCAATAAGTTTTTGATGCACTATTATATGCTTCAATTTTGCCAAAACTACACTCAAGACAATGGCCTTAAATATAATTGTAAAAAGAGCGAAGTAATGGTCTTTGCAACACCTAGTACCTTCCCTGGGTATGTGCCACCCCTCAGGCTGTACGGTAGTGAGCTTACTAGAGTGAATAGGTTTAAATATCTAAGTCACGTCATCAATTCAGACCTTCAAGATGATAGTGATATAGAGCGAGAGCGTAGGGTGTTGGCTGTCAGAGGTAACATGCTAGTTCGCAGGTTCGCTCAATGTACAGTTAATGTGAAAGTAACTTTATTCAAGTCATTTTGTTAATCATTTTACACCAGCGGCCTGTGGTCCAGCTACACTCAAAAGACATTCAGTACCCTACGGGTTCTATATAACAACCTATTCAGGATGCTGTTGGGATTGCCCAGGCTTTGCAGTGCATCCGGCATGTTTGCGGATGCACATACTAAAGACTTCTTGGCTGTAATTCGTAACAGAATAACATCTGTCAGAAATAGAATGCTGGACAGCCCTAACGGCATAATAAGTTCGCTCGCTGGCAGAGCTGACAGTGTCTTACAAAGGCATTGGGTAACCGCCCTGTCACATCCACAAATTGAGTCCGTTTATAAAATTAATTAATATCTTTTTAATAATATCTAAATTAAATAATTATTAAATGTTTTGTTATTTCAGATTATAATTTAATTTTCTGAAAATGATTGAATGATAAATTCTAATTGATGTTTTGTAATTATCATAGTTATAAGTTAGTTTTTTTTTGTATATGAATCTTTGATATCTGAATTACGAATAAATAAATAAATATAACTGTAAAAAATCTATGTAAAAAACAAGTTGTATCTGTTTTATCAGTTGTTAGTAAACCAATAAATAAATAAATATCAAATCAGTCGTACTGAACTGATTTGATATTTATTACTGATATCAATGATACAACCTCATTGAGCATTGAAATAAAAGCATGTAATTTATTACTTTTTATTAAATACATTTATTATTCTTGTTAAAGAATAGCATAAGTATGTAAAATATATATTAATAATAATAATAGCGTGCTCTTCTTTCCTGGCGTGACAATTTTCGTTGGAAGTTTGTGATCCTTCATTCACAATTATTACTGAATCACCCGTTAAGAGCAATATGGCAGCTTGTCATTTTAGTTCTTCTATTCGCCGCGCGCAGACTTATCGTGCGCGCACTCTAGTTTCGAATAACTTTGTAACGTTAGGACATCTGTCACATCAGTCCTCCCTTGACCATGGTTGCTGTAAAGTATTCCAAACGTTGGGCTTGTAAAAAACTTAATAAACCGCGATAAAATCCGTAAAATTGTTTCATTATAATGAGTGAAATTCGCGTAAACATTAGAAAACAATATGGGACTACCTAGTTTACTTACCAAGCAACTCATTTATGTGTTGCCTATCCCGAGAAATAATATGTTGTCTATGTTCTATGATTTTGAATTTATCATTCGTTTTATTCGTGTATCGATCACGAAATTATTGCCACGGTATCAGTTATTCAATAGCAGGTACTAACATAATAGAGATAGACTCCCGCACTTGTGTTTTTCACTGTTTTGCAGTCGGGTAATTTTTTTACCGTAGAACTTGATCCTAAAATATTATGCATGGACGTTTGTTACTCTTTCACACAAAAACTACTGAATGGATTTTAATGGAAATTGACAATAATATAACTTATAATTTATACATCAGAATAACACATGTTTGTCCAAAATCGAATTCTGTAAAGAAGCTGCGGTCACCAGCTAGTACTTAATAAATCCCTTAACATAGAATAGATTCTTTCGATGTTCTATTTTTTCTATAAGTGTAATCTCAGGTGTCTTTACAGGCCGGGGCGCGCCATCGAGATCGTCGGTGAGTTGCATTTCATGTATGTCAGTCGCCGCCCCGACGTCGGGCGAGCTACCCGAGCGACAGAATAAGTGATGAGCGTCGCCCGCGACGTGAGCGAGCTGATCGGGTTGATCGGGACATTTGGCACATGAGTAAGTAAACGGAACAGAGACAAAGCTTCCATACAACGTGTAAAATTATTACCTTTTATGGTAGGGTTGTCACAGGTGGATAAAATTAAACAAACAAGACGTTTTTTTATCATGTAGGAATCTATGTAAATATTATATCTTTATTACAAAATATTTTTTCTAAATATTGTGTTTATATTTTTTATTTTCAATAATCTGTTGTACCTTTTAATATAGTGGTAAATTCTAATGGAAATCACTCTCAATGCATATCAGTTTTTATCATAACTATTATAATATTTTTTATTCCGAACAGGAGATCGTCTCCTAATTACGTATTCTCCACCTATTTTTTTATCTTTATCGCCTGGACCTGGGGAGAGGGTCTCGCCAGGCTGGTATGTGGGACTCGCTGCGTCCGAAAGGTAAGGTGGACGCAGCTCTACCCACTAAAACCAGGCGAGTGCCACCAATGCCGCCTTTATTGAGGTGAGGTGCTCCTCTATCTAATGAGCAAACAGGGCACCTCGACAGCTAGTCAGCCAGTCAAGGGACCGACGCCACCTCCACAGAGGGGTTGTCCCGCACCACAGAACAACCCCTCCCAACGTCGGGACAGTACAATGGGGTGAGTTTCCCGTCCTCGCCCCTTGTCCTCCTGCTCTTCAGTCCCCTCTTATAAGAGGGGTACAAAGAGCACCTCCCTCGGCTCAATTAGCTTCGCCCAAGGTGCTCCCAAGCAAGGGTACACCTTAGGGTACTGATCCTCACCGCCACGACAAGGCTTGAACCACGGTGGGGACTCTGTACCTATACTTTATTGTTTTTACTGTAAAGTTTAGCTAAGATTTAATGTTGGGTGAAATGTTTCCCTTACTAGATTTTAGGCACATCCATAAAAACTTAGTGAACCTTTGGGATAGGTAAAATATTATGGTTTGTTTTTATTTGCTCTATTATTGTTCACACACACAGTACAGTATACAATATTGACACTTTTGACTTTTAAATAACAAAAATTTAAGAATGATGATAATAATAATAATTCTTACTTTACCACTCTCGAACCGGTTTCGACCGGTTTCTACTCGTATGTGACGAGCCACGAGTGCTAACGCACACATGCCTCGGACGCTTGTAGTAGTGCAATCGATTTGCGCAGTTGTATAAAGCTTTGCCTCTGTTCGTATTTAATCATGTGCTATTGGGGCCGCGCGCGCCGCGGACCCGGTACTAGTGTTAGATCGACCGGTTGTCGCAGAGGGACGGGTGGTGCGCGTGTCGGGCGGCACAGCGCTGACGCTGCGGCCGCGCCACGAGCCGCTGGCGCCCGCCGACATCCTGCAGCTGCCCATCGTGTTCGCCGACGACGCGGCGCTGCCGGCGGCGGCGGGCGGCGCGGCACGGCGCGGCGGGGGCCTGGCGCGACGCGGAGGGGGTGGGGTGCCGGGGGAGAGTGTGGCGCGGCGCGGCGGGGGCGGAGTGCGGCGCGCGGGTACCGGCCGGCCGGCGCGCGTGCTCGTGGCCAAGCGCGGCCGCCGCGAGCTGCCTCGACGCGTGATCTAATCTACTAGTGTTCAAATAAATAAATAGTATAAAAAGTAACGCATGAGTTTTTTTTTGCTGTAAAGTTAAGCTAAGATTTAATGTCGGGTCAAATGTTTGTGTAACTAGACTTTAGGCGCATCCATTAAAACCACAGACTTAAAAGAGAAGCAGACCAAACACAATCATCACAAACACATTGACAGTAATACGCAATAACTCCATCTCGTTCTCATTTGTCTGAACTCCAAATACACCTTTGTCAACTTAAACTTCAACTTTTTGTTTATGGCAACTGGGTCACTTTTAGGTTAGCGACCATTACTGCCAATGACTCCTGAAGACAGCACAGTGTCTGGTGTGTTTGACCAGTTACAAAAATTGATCCAAAACAAGGTCTGATGTAGTGTGGTTTTGATGTGCGTGCTGGAATAGACAGACACAGAACATTTAGACATCACAAAACAGTACAAAACATATAGACAGTACATAACAAAGGAAAAGTACAAAAGCAGGGTCAAGCAAGTAATCAAAGTTTAATTTTTTGGGAATAGATGTATTTAATTAGGGAGTTTAGAACTTTTTTGTTTGAGGATGAGAGAAACAGAAGAGATTTAAGGTCAATGGGCTTGGGTACACAGGAAGGGAGAATGTCATATAGGGAGACTGTTTTATTTGGGCAATTAAAAAGAATGTGGTCTGCAGTGCCTTCCTCTAGGCCACAATCACAGTTGGGGGATTGAATAATATCCCATCTGTGATGGCGTGATGGGGTACAGGTATGTCCAATCCTAAGTCTGCAGATGACCGACGTCGTCTGCTTGTCGACTAGACGGTAATGGTAGAACCACGGCTTATTAGGGATCTTGGGTTGGATGTCTCTGTAATAGTGACCTTTAGTTAATTTTGAACGGTCGTAGTAAAGTTGCCAGCACGTGTCAATTTCTAATTTGGCCAAGGAGAAAAGATCCTGAAAGAAGCAATGAAAGTGTTCCAGACCGCCTATTTCTATGGCCATTTTAGCATGAGAGTCTGCAATCTCGTTGCCTTGTATCCCTGAATGTCCAGGTATCCAAGCCAACGAAACCTCAATATTACGATGATAGCAATCAAACAGAGACTGCCTGATAAGCAGCACAAGGGGGTAGATATTCTTAGATACAAACTGATTAGAGTTAATGGTCTGAAGGCCGCTCAGAGAATATGAAAAATTATTGTTTTATTAATGCCGTGAGAAAAAACATACTTAATAGCTTCTAGGATAGCCACCAATTCTCCAGTAAATACAGAAGCATGTGGAGGGCATTTGAAGCTCAGGATAATGGCGTATTTAGGTATCCATACCGCCGCGCCTACCGCACCATTAGTTGTAAGTTTAGAAGGATCAGTAAAAATCGTCGTCCAGTCATGCCAGGAACAATTGATGATACTGTTAAAAAGCTCATTGGCCCCGGGCTGATTTTTTTAAATTCCGAAATCCAGAACTACATTAGGTTGGAAAATTAGGGCATCATAGGGAGTGGAGTAAAGAGGGAATATCGAGCAAGTTAAAGTTGGGACTGAGAGATTGTTAAATTTGTGGAGGCTGTTTATTAGACAAGGAATAGATTTGTTTAACCAGAATCCATTACTAGAAATCAACGAGGAGAGTTCCCAAAGTTTGGGTATCAAAGGATGTTGGGAAAGTGAAGCTAATCTGTAAAAGAAACGGTCAGCCAGGAATTGTCGCCGAAGAGCAAGGGGGGATCCACAGCTTCTACTTGGAGAGAGTTAGTTGGTGAAGATTTCATAGCTCCAAGAACAGTTTTAAGAGATTGGTACTGAATTTTGTCCATTTTGCCCAGGGCAACCTTGCTACAGGGTTCCAATATAAAGGCACCATAATCTAGTACACTTCGAATAATGGCATTATAGAGCAATTTCTGAGAGTAAGGGTGGGCACCCCACCATACCCCTGATAGGCATCTCAGAATATTAATGTTTGATTGACATTTTTGAACTGTGTAATTTATATGATGGGTCCCGGAAAGGCGTGAGTCCAGAATAACCCCCAAAAATTTTACTTTGTTGCAGATTGGTATCAGTTGGTTGTTAAATGCTATTTCTATTGAGGGAATGGCTCTCCTTCTAGTGAAAATGACTACAGTGCTTTTGGAAGTTGATAATGTTAGACCATGTGAAGAAAGCCAATCCCCCAAATAAAAAAGAGCTTGGTTGAGACTATTAGAAGCAACCTCGGCCGAATGGGAAGTGTACATGGTCAGATCGTCTGCATATTGTAGGACATTGCAGTATGGGATAACGGACTCCTCAAGGTCGTGAGTATAAAGATTATAAAGAAGTGGGCTTAATACAGATCCTTGAGGGAGACCCTTCCAAATAAGTCTTGGAGAAGAATGGGAGTCATGGTGTCGAACCTCTTTTACTCTATCCATCAGGAAATTACATATAAAATTAGTCAACTTCTCAGGCAGGCTCAGCTTAGATAATTTATCTCTGAGTAAGGAGAGTATCACATTATCATATGCCGAAGAAATGTCTACAATAACAAGAAACTCATTCCTTGTCAGAGCGATCCTGATGTCAGTGGTCAAAATAGATAAGCTATCCATAGTACCCATTCCTTTGCGGAAGTCAAATTGGCTTTTGGCCAATAACTTTTTGGATTCCACAAACCAATCCAACCGCTTCCTTATCATATGTTCCGTTATTTTTAATAAACAGGAGGACAAAGCAATGGGGCGATAAGTGGAAGGCAAAAGGGGATCTTTTCCTGGTTTTCGGATGGGAATAACAATTTGTTTTTTCCAAGCATCTGGAACAAATCCCAGATCAAAAAAATATTAATGATATTTAAAAACGTTTTTTAGTGACTTTTCCAGAATTAGATAGAAAAGAGTAGGGAATATTATCTGGACCAGGGGAGGAATTTCTCAAGTGGGTCAAAGTAGTCAGGAATTCAGACCATGAAAATGGTTCGTCAAATCTGTTGGGGCGGTTATTAGCATAAGGGGAGGGGAGGGAATTTAAGTAAGGGACAGAAGAAGGTGCTAGGGCATCAATAAATGACTCGAGCCAAACAGAAGCATCATTGCTAGAAAGGTCGCAAGGAAGGAAGGATCCTCTGTAGCGCTTAATTGCTTTCCATATTGAAGCAGGAGTCCGGGGAGATATGCTTTGGTGGAATCGAATCCATCCTTTTCTCTTTTTTTTTTTGAACAATCGCTTAGCTAAAGCCGCAATTCTTTTAAATTGGAGGAAGTTATCCATGGTCATGGAGTCACAATTTTTTTTTTCGGCTTCTTTTCTGCGGTGGATCATGTCTGAACATTCCGAATCCCACCAGGGGGGAGAGGGTTTAGATGTTTTACCCCTTTGTATGACAGGGATATTTTTATCTGCGGCAGCTTTGAGGGAGGACACCAATTTGTCGTGACAATCAAGTACGTTATCTTGTGACACTACAGGGAATACATTGACGAAAGCATCACAATCTTTGGCGAATTGGTCCCAATCTGCTTTAGAAAGGAGGTACCTACGGGACCTTGATGGAGTTTTGGGTTGAGAAAAGGAGGTAGGGCAGGAAATTAAAATAGGGAGGTGATCACTACCGTAAGAGTCATACAGAACGGACCAAGTAAGAAGTGTGCCAAAATTGGGGGAGCAAAGAGAAAGATCGACAGCACTGGCATTCTGCCCTGGGGCTGTTCTGCGAGTTGGAGAGCCATCATTGAGGAGGCAGATGTTTTTATCCTCCATAGGATCCACCAAGTCACAACCCAGAGCGTCGTAGTCTGCGCTTCCCCACATAAGGTGGTGGCAGTTAAAGTCTCCTAAGATAAGGAAAGAGCCAGAAAGGGAGGAAAATATGGGGTCTAGATCAGAAATATGAACAGAGTGGGGGTCCGAGATGTAGATGGAAAGGAAAGATATGTTCATGATTTTGGCAGCAACTGCGCTGATGCTAGATGGGATGTGTGGGAGAGTAAGGCGAGTAAATGTAACAGATGATCTAATAAGGAGGGCGGCTCCTGCATAGCCATCGCCTCTGTCATCCCGGAGGCAGAAGTACCCAGGGACCCGGAACCGAGATCCTGGGACCAACCATGTCTCCGAAATGGCAAACGCAACAGGATCATATGAAGTAACCATTTGTAAAATTTCATGTCGTTTTGGACGAAGGCTGTGGCTATTCCATTGGATGAGATAGAATTTTAATGATGTTTAGAAATTCAGACAGTTTATTGGCAACGTTGGGCGGTAGAGGAAAGTCATTCATCTTGCTGAACATATTAATCAAAAGGGACAGCAAAACGTCTATAAAATTGTCACTAGATGAGGATTGGGAAAAGAAAGAAGTAGGTTGATCGTGGGGTTGAAGAGCGATTCCATTGCTCGGGGGAGGGGGATCACGGTCTGCAATAATAGCCTGGTAAGCCAAACGGTCATAACCTTGAGGCACGGGGCGACTGGGGGGTCTTGAGATGGTAATTGTTTTCCTATAGGAATGGTTGGAAGGTGGTGAAGCGGGAGGGATTGATGGGATTTGGATATGATTACTACGGGCAGCATCTGAGTAGGATTTTGAAACAGGGGGGAATATCTCACAGGCCTCCGAGTAGGAGATATTTTCTTGGGACATTGTATTCTTGATGGACTTTTGTCTGGTTTGCTCAGGACAGGCCTGGCTTGTGGCAAAATGCCTACCCGAGCAAAACAGGCATAGAGCTAATGACTCTGGGTTAGTGCAACTTTTCCCGATATGATCTTGGGCGCATTTAAAACATTTAGGCTTGGATCGACATTGATCAGCAACATGACCGAATTTACAGCAATTATGGCATTGGATTGTAGGGAGCTGATATGTCTCCACAGGCATGGAAGTGTTATAGCAACAAAATATTCTATGAGGCAATACTTGGCCACTGAACGTTAATACCACGGTCCCCGTGGGGACCCATTCTATACCACCTTCTTTGTAAACTTTTCGATTCAGTCGTCTAGCTTTGAGTATTTCACCACAGCCGGGGGGCACCTCAGTTTCTTTGATAAAGTCCTCCAGGGAGAGGTCAGAGGGAACTCCTCTCACAATACCCATACGAGTGATATTAAATGTAGGAATCATAGCCTCAAAGTGATTAGCGGTCAGAAGGGGGTTGGTAAGAAATGAGTTAGCTGCTGCGGGTGTATTGAATTCGACACAAATTCGGTTTCTACCTACTTTCTTGATCCCTCCTCGTGATATATCCTGCACGCGGGAATTAAGCATAACCTGGCCGAACTTAATTGGGTTTAGGGAAGTGCCAGAAGATGGATTGGACTCAACGCGAGAAACATGAATGAGGAAAGGGCCCTCGTCCTTGTTGGAGTACTTTCTGTCCTCTTTCAGATTCGGATGAATATACAATGAAATAATGGAATCGGATGGTGCCCTGTTCGACAATTTAGCCGGGGGCTGAGCATTCTCCTCATCTAATAATCTTTTGCTGGCTCTACGGGATGGGTCAGAGGAGACCATCAACACCTCGTCTACCGTTTCTTGCGACCCGGCAACCTGAGAGTCGATAGTAAGTATATATTTTTTTAGATTTATTTTATTTTTATGTCTTAGGTTAAGCGAGAAAAGGTAACTTTCGATGTATTAAGAGTGCTTAATTTATTTTTAATATAGATACTTGGTTAAACTCATAATTACAGGTACACAAACATTCTTGAATGATACATTTACTTCTTTTCAGGTTTCCAAATGATGTGCACTTGTGAAATTCCTGGTTGGCAAAAATGAACGTGACAAATTGGCAGCCCACAAATCTTGTCTTATGTTCAAAACATTTTGACAGTCGTAATATAGATAAAAGTGGCTTAATGGAGCAATTCCAACAATTTTTGATTTTTGATTTACTGTTGCGAGAGGTATGATTTTAACGCCATGTGTAATTACCACATTAAAAACTTTATAAAAAGTATAAAGTGGTCACAAGACGAGAACTGAATATTGCAAAATCTTCTACCTATGCCTACAGGCATTTATTTTTGTATTTTTCGAAAAATATACTATTCCAAAGATAGTAAAACTTCATTGGACGTCTTGGGGTATGTGTACTATATGGCTACGGCAGTTAATATGTTAAGTATAGTAGTTGGTAAATGGTAACTGGAGATATCTTCCCGGTGATGAATTTATCACTTATTTTATTATTTTTATTATAACTCATTTATGTGTTGCCTATCCTGAGACATAAGATGTTAAGTATCGGTGCCAGTAATTGCACTGCCTGTCTTGCCCTTCTCTCCGAAACACAGCAAAGCTGTTTCACAGGAGAAACAAGCAAGATGGTGGTACCCATGCAGCCGGGAGCGCGGCACAGCGCTTCCCTCCCACCGGTACTCCTTATGTTAAAATTTTACATCATATTGATGATTTTTAGAATGGCAATTGAAGGTTACATAATAGGTGGTAATTATTTGTTTATTGGCCTTACTACTTATCAACATGCATATTTGCAGATAGACGAATGCTAACCTGCCCTAGCGACAACTGCTAAGGAGCAGCCTATTAGAATAAAGAATCTTCAAAAATAAATAATGAAATTGAGAAGCACAATTAAGCTTAAAACTAAGGAAATAAAGGAATTTTGAAAAAAAATTGAAGGTTAATTAAATTATGACATTTGTTTCTCAAAATAAAGATCATGATTATAATCACTTGCATTTATTAATAATTAGTTATTAAGTTTTACGTACAATTAAGGTGTAAAAACGATGCAAATTAAACTAACCTCACTGAACGATTTTATTTAAAAAAATATATATCTTTTAAAAATAAATGATTCGTAAATTATTTTTGGTTTCATTTTATTTTCCAACTCCAATCTCCGTATTTATAAAATAGCTGGTGCCCGCAGCTTCGTCTGCGTTAACGTAATTTCACAACCGTATCCCGAACGATTATGATTCTTTTTATAGCTTAAGTCCTAATTCGGGATATAAGCCACCACCATTTTAACTTCCAGGCAAAACGGTTCAGCCGTTTTGCCATAAAAGAGCAACAAACATGCCAAACTTACATAATATTTTCGTCTTTATATTAGTATTATTACTAGCTGTCCCGATACGTTGTTCTGTCTCAACTATGACTTGGAATAAATAAATAACTACAACTAAATCTACATCTAGTCCTACATTTACAACCTACACCTACATACACCTTTTCCAATATTTCTCACCTTTTAAGTGCTAACATTTCCCGAAATTTCTCATCGTAGGTATATAACTTCCTAGTACTGATACGATTATTCTAAGACCAAAATTATCGAAATCCGTCCAGCCGTTCTCGAGTTTTAACAATGGATTTGCAATCCATTTTTCTAAATAAGATAATCCGTCTTGTAATTTTATAATTATTAAGTACTGAATACGGCCCACACCATTGTTTATGTGTGTGTAAGTGTGTCTGTGTTGATAGTTGCCACGGTTTTGTAGCCGTCATGTTCGGTCTGCTTCTCTTATATTATGTCTGTGATTAAAACTTAGTGAACAAAAGTAATAATAATGAGTAGAAATAAAATAATAATATACAACTTACCTAATGGAACCTTTGGGATAGGTAAAATATTATGATTTGTTTTTATTAATTATTTGCTCTATTATTATTCACATTTCACACACACAGTACAGTATACAATATTGACACTTTTGACTTTTGTACCACTCCTAAACTCAAAAATGGGCGCCCTCTATTATGGTTATTGAAACAACAAGTTACTATGAAGTATTAAAAAAAATTGTAATCCCAGTTAAACATTTCCAGACCACCAAATGTTAGCGCGATGTACAAATCGGGCCGGTCGACACAGTGTCATCTAGTGACAAATTAAATAATTTATAAGATATAATATCAATCAAACCATACCGTGATTTAGAATTCAAGTTTGACGGTACAGTGACATCTAAGGAAGAATATATAAACTTTACTCCAAAACATACCGCCCATCAAGAACAAAAGTTCTTCTACTAATTATATAACACAAAACGATGGCAGTAGAAACCTTACTTAACTACCTGTAGGTTAAACTATCTGTAGGACAAAATTAACAAATAAGTTTAATTAGCATGTAAGATAAAACTCAAACAAGTTATGTGACTCAGCTATGGGCAAAATACAAATCTTTGATTTGGGTATCTTTATGACATTGTTTTTACATTTCAATGTGACAACGCGCGTTACGTTGTCCAAACCTGGTATTATTATACCCAAAAGCCATCTGACAGGTGGTAAATCAGGCTCTTTTACCTTGGGTGCAGGTAACTGTTTGTCCATCAACTGACTCCGAATATTGACTGCTTGTCGAAAGCAAGTAATACATTTTTTGACGCAAGCTTTAGCCAAGCTCTTCTATCCGCATATATCCGGGTATCCGGATGTTTTGTTATGAGCATCTCTGATAATGACCTGCGTCAACCATTCTGACTTCGGCATAGGATGTTTTTTGTCGTAATCCATGTTTTCAAATTGGACCCGCCCACCAACACGGAATATTCCAGCTTCGTCGATTTGTGAAGTAAATGAGGTAAGTTTGCTCTTACGTTTTAATATACCCCTTTTGATTTTGTTTATTTCTTCCCTGTAAGCTTCTTCTTGACACTTCTTTACCATAATTGATAAAGCTTCATCTAATTCCGTTTTCAACAGATATTTATGAAGTTTCCTTTTGTTTTTCAGAAAGCGCCGGCAGTATGCGACAACTCTCAACAACTTAGTGAGTGAGGAGTACTTTGACCATGTTGGATCCTCCTCGGCTGTCCCCAGGTAAGTACTTACGTATGTTTCTTTCTTCTAAGTTAGTGTTCAACGATTTTAAACTATTATAGTGAATGGTGTTTTCTTTTAACCATACAGGAACATTTAGCCAAATATCCAAATCTGTTAGTTCCGATGCTGCTACGCCTCCTGATGCGCAATCAGCAGGATTGTCTTTTGACTTTACTTGCAACCACTGGCTTCGATCCATGAGGGACAGAATCTCTGAACATCTATTTCCAATAAAAGTCTTCCACCTGCTGGGGTGGCTGCTTAGCCAAGCCAAAACTACTTCCGAATCTGTCCATGCGTGTATATTTGACCTTTGCAATTCTAGTACATCAAAAACTTCCACTAGGAGTTTTGCCAGCAATACAGTTCCGCATAGTTCAAGCCGAGGGATGGAGACTAGTTTAATAGGAGCTAATTTCGTTTTAGCTGTCACCAAACTAATATGAATGTATCCATCCGCGTCAATAATTTTTAGATATACCACAGCTGCACAAGCAGCTTGTGCAGCTGTGGTATATCTAAGTTCCCCACAGCAAACTGGAAGTATACTGGGATGTCAGCACCTCATCACCTAGACCTTTTATTACTAAGGCCTTACGAAAACCACTCTTCGATAGTCTTCACAATCTCAGTCATCCAGGTGCCAATGCTACAGCTAAATTGGTCGCCGAGCACTTTGTATGGCCTGGAGTACGTAAGGATTGTCGACTATGGGCACGACAATGCTTAGCCTGTCAGCGCTGTAAGGTTAGTCGCCATATATCCTCACCCATTGGTACGTTCAGTCTACCGCGAGCCAGATTTGCCTTCATCCACGTCGATATTATTGGCCCTCTTCCAATATCACAAGGCAATCGATACTGCTTGACAGTAGTAGACCGCTTCACACGCTGGCCAGAAGCAACACCAATGGCAGATATGACCGCTGAAACTGTCGGAAAAGCGCTAATATCGTGGATATCCAGATTCGGATGTCCAACTAATGTTGTCACCGACCGCGGGCGTCAATTCGAATCCTCACTTTTCCAATACCTGGGAAAAGTGATAGGATTTAAACATCGCCGCACTACCGCATATCATCCAGCGTGTAACGGTATGGTGGAGCGTTTTCACCGCCAGCTTAAGGCGGCAATCATGTGTCACGCCGACCCTAATTGGGTTGACACATTGCCTTTGGTACTTCTTGGCATTAGAAGCTCGTACAAAGAGGGTTTACAATTATCATCAGCTGAGTTAGTATATGGTGAACCGTTGCGTTTGCCAGTTGAATTTTTTCAGACTAGCCCTCCAGACTCCACCGATATTTCTGATTTCACAACCCGCCTTCGTAATTTCACAGTTAAGCTGAAACCTTCCCCGACCGCTCATCATACAAGCGGTAAAATATTTGTTCACAAAGGCCTACAGTCCTCAGAACAAATATTTTTAAGGGATGACTCGGTACGTGCATCGTACGAGGCGACAAGACCTTTAAGTTATTGATAAAAGGTAAGATGGTCACCGTTTCCATAGATCGCCTTAAGCCGGCCTATACAATGGTTGATCCATATCCTACCCAAAATGCCAACCGAATGCCTAATTCCAACCCTTCATACCAGCAAACGGCCTTCCCTGAACCATCAGAGGCAAACCACATTCCTCCGGGAATTAAAAAGACAACGCGCTCTGGTCGTGTAGTAACTTTCCCGGATTATTTTCGCCCGTAGTAACGGTCTCCGGAGGGGAGTGATGTGGGGAACCCTTAATATTTGCACGATCATCATCATCATCGGCATCGGCATCATATGATTAATCATCATCATTCATCCTTTTCCGCTAAAACATATTTCACGCACACATACAACACACACACAAACTCACGCATACACATATGTGTATATATAAACTAAATAGGTATTTCATTTAAACAGTACATAAATTAAATACTATAATATAATAATGTCACATAAAAATATCGTACGATGTAAGCATCCTCGGCCTATTGTTTAACTTCGCAACGTACGCGCCGATCGGAATGACCGTCTGCACCCTACCGGCAGTGTGCTAACATCTCGCAAACTATCAATGTCTTCGCTTGTATTTATTTAAATATTACGTTTAAATTGCTATTGTGACTCTGTGTTATTTAACCAATGTGTGTTGTGATATAAACAGTTAATAAACAATATCTTAGTGCTGTTTTTGGACTTTCCTTTCTATGTACGACGACCCGGTTTGCTTAAAGGTACATACAAATATCTACTACTACACACCCTTTCTGAACTATATTATAATATACAGTGGTAGTGAGAAACCTAGTCATAACCACCACTACCACCATCATCATAATAACATAATGTTATATATAAACCTATAACTGGTGACCCCGTAGAACACAAAGATGAGTAGTAGCAACGATTCTGCAGATACCGTCACATCTAAGAAAAGTGAACATGTCACTATACGTCGAACTAAAAAGAGTCGTCTTAGCAGCGTCCGACACGACATATCGCACGATACGAATAAAATTAATTTTAAAGTTCCTCAATTTGCATCTGAAGATCCTGAACTTTGGTTTGCACTTTTAGAAAATCAATTTGAAAGCTGCAATGTCACCGACGATTTAATTAAATTTGCCACTGTAATTAACAACTTAAACATTTCACATGCGAAGTCAGTTAAAGATGTTATAATGAATCCGCCAGTCACAAATCGTTACGACAAGATCAAGAGTGAAATTCTTCGACGTCTTTCGGCTTCCCGCGAACTCAAGGTCAAACAATTGTTAAACCAAGAGAAGCTAGGCGACAGAAAACCATCACAGTTTCTCCGCCATCTTCACGATTTGGCTGGTACCTCTGCCACTGAAGACCTTATTAAGCAGATCTGGAGTAACCAGTTGCCCATCAACCTCCAAACTGTACTAGCATCTCAGCCAAGCCACTCTCTGGAACAACTCGCAGACTTAGTGGATCGTATTCACGAGCTTACCACACCCTTTACTGTCGTATCTACGTCATCAAGTTCTGCACAGCCTTGCCAGCATAGCGAGATCGCGGAACTGAAGCAAATGGTAGAACGCCTAGCCTTGAGATTAGAGGAGCATACTCAAGGCAGATCTAGTTATAACAGGAAAGCAGAAGAAAGTCAAGATTCGTCATTCGACCTCCAGTCTTCGGAGGGAAGTGATGTGGCGGACCAATCAGCGCCATATTCCTGAATCACGCTATCGAAGTTCCACAGCTCGTTGCTATACATACATCAGCTGAATTGATAGCAAGTGGGCTTCGGCCTGACCGAGTATACCATCTCGCTCGGTCGGAGATCTCCCTTTGTGGCTTTCCACTCACATTCCCACACCTGCTAACCACAGCCTTTGAATGAATATTTTTGCCTTCACTATGCTCGGTGCTATCCATCCAAGCGGGTCATAGAGCTTTGCGATATCAGAGATGACTTTCCTTTTAGTTACAGGTGCCGATGGAGGGGATACTGCATAAGCAAATTCGTCACGTCTTCGATCCCAGGTAAGTCCCAATATTTTATTAATGTTTTCTTGTTTCATTTCTATTTTCTTGCATGCGTCATTTCCTGTGGTGTTTCCTTTATACTTACTAACATTACTTTACTGTTGCTTGACCATTTCTGTAGCTCAAAGCCTCCCTTGCTTAATAATGCTTTCATTTGATGATATACCTCTATAGCTTCGGACTCTGACTGACATCCTGACATCAAGTCATCCATATAGAAGCCCTGACGTACCCGAGGTGCTACAAGAGGAAAGTCTTTCCTTTCGTCCACAGCAACCTGTAAGAGACTCTTTACTGCCAGGTATGGAGCTGATGACGTCCCAAAGGTAACTCGGTTTAATTTATATTCCCGTATATCTTCCGGGTTATCTCTACACAGAACGCGCTGATACTTCGTGTCTCTATCATCTACTATCACCTGCCGATACATCTTGACTATGTTGGCTACGTAGCAAACTTGATGCATCCTCCATCGCATGATTATGTGGTGTAAATCCGACTGTAAGGTAGGACCTACTACCAGATCGTCGTACAAAGATACCCCGTTTGTACCCCTGCACGACGTATCAAATACTATACGCATCTTTGTGGTATCTTTATCTTTACGCACCACGGCGTGATGAGGTAAGTACAGTCCCTTTTCACATGATTCCTCTGCTGAAAGCTGTTCCATGTGCTGTCGTTCCCTATATTAATGAAACACCTTTGCATCTTCTGTTTTCAGATTCTGATCTCTTTGGAGTTTCCTTTCCAGAGAGTAAAATCGCTTCAACGCTATCTGCTTAGACCGTCACCGTCTATACAGGTTGGATTCGTGTCTCTGAACGGAAGTCTAACAATATAGCGTCCATTCTCATCCCGTGTAGTGGTTGCTTGATATATTTCTTCGCATCTCTGCTCCTTAGGTGACAGTATCCTTGAGTTGTTACTAGGCTCTGATTCAAGTTCCCAAAATGACCTTAGTAACTGGTCAAGCTGTGTGTGCATGCTAACTAGCGTGCATGATATATTTGGATGCGAACCCACTTGACCACTGATAATCCATCCCAGCTTCGTATTCTGCGTGTCTGGAGAAACCTGTGATGGATACTTAATCAAACCCGTATCAATGATCTGAGCGTAAACCTCCGCTCCCAACAGCATATCAATTTTGTTGGGAGTGTGATACTCTGGATCTGCAAGATTGATCTCTTGAAGATCCGGCCAAGATGCAAGTGAAACCTTGGCTGCTGGTAAGTATGTGGTTAGTTTGTCCAAGACATACGCTTTAACCGTGATGACGGATTCAGAGTTGAAGCGTGATGCGATTGTGACTTGAACAGTTGATTTAGAGATAACATGCTGCTTGCCTCCAAATCCCGATATGAGACCCTTGGTCGAGGTTCTCTGTAACCTAAGTAGCTGCGCAGCAGCTGAGGTGATGAATGAGGCTTGTGACCCTTGGTCTAGCAACGCCCGTAGCAGATGTCCTTCTCCCATTTCCCGTGATTTAGCTTCCACGACCACTGCTGTCGTGGAAGCTAAATCAAAGCTAGCAACACCTGTTGAGTGACTTGCAATGCTGGTACTCGGTGTGGCTTCTTCCGTTGACTTTATAACTTGTTGTGTGTGAACTGAACGTTCACTTGTTTCCCTACCATGAGTTGATGGTGATTCGCCCCTTTGATGCAACAGAGAGTGGTGTCTCCGGTTGCAGATTTGACAATTTCGTGTGTTGTTGCAGTGTCTGACAGAATCCCCACCATGGTTCAGGCCTTGTCGTGGCGGTGAGGCTCAGTAGCCTAGGGTGAGCCCAGCACCTTGGGCGAAGCCAATTGAGCCGAGGGGGCTCTTTGTACCCCTCTTATAAGAAGAGAGAAGGTGAGGATGGGAACCTCACCCCATTGTACTGTCCCAACGTTGGGAGGGGTTGTTCTGTGGTGCTGGACAACCCCTCTGTGGAGGTGGCGACGGTCCCTTGTGGGGCTGACTAGCCGTCGAGGTGCCCTGTTAGCTCAACAGATCCGGGGCACCTCACCAAGGCGGCACTGGTGGCACTCGCCGGGTTTTAGTGGGTAGAGCTGCGTCCATTTACCATCTTTCGGGCGCAGTGAGTCCCACATACCCACCTGGGGAGACCCACTCCCCAGGCGGGATGCCTCAGAGCATTTCCCGGCTTAAAAGAAAAAAAAAAAAGTGTCTGACAGAATGATTACAGCCCAAGCAGTTAAAACAAATCCCGTTGGTTTGGACAAAGTGACGTTTTGCATTTACATCTAAATTAATGAAATCTTTACAATGAATTATCCTGTGCTCGCCTTGACAATATGTACATGATACATTAGCTACATGCAGAGCTTCGACCCGTTGCACCTGAGTGCATTTGACTGGACTGAAAGTTCCTTTGTAATTTTATTATTACCGCTTGTGTACTTAGATTTATTGCTATTGACTGATTTAGGTTCCAAAAATCTTTAAACTTGTCCAAAGTAGGTAACTGTTCAGTCAGTGATACAAATTCGCTTACTTTACATTCCCATTGTTTGCGGCTATCAGGATCTAACTTTGGACTTACAATGTAAATGATAATAATATCCCAAGTACTAGTACAATGCCTAAACTTGCTAAAGCGTTAACCGTTTCATTTGTACAATCTAATAAATTCTTAATCTCTGTGGCAGACTCAGTTAGAAGGGGCTTCTGAGAGAAGAATCTTTTTAATATACAATTGCTCAAATATTGCTTGTTGGCGTAGCGACTTTCTAACTGTGTCCAACACTGACTATAATTTTCGCTAGTAATAGGTATATGCCGTAGGAGTTGTTCCGCCTCGCCTGTCAAATGTGCCTTTAAATAATGAAGCTTCTCATCTCATCATCAATATCCTTGTTCTTGTGGATGAGTGATGTGAATAAATCCCGGAAGCCGTATAATTTCCCGAAAAGGTTGGAATAGTTATTTTGGGTAGCTTGATCTGACTGGTTTTAGATGTTGATGTGAATGACGACATGGGATTATTCCCGCTGGGGCCGACTGTGAACTTGCTCAGTGTATCTTTAAGCTCGCATTTGTACTCCATGTATAGTTCATTGGTGACATCAAACACATCATCTTTCATGTAATCATAGGTACTTAATGTCTCCTGTTCTGATGTCATCAATATTTGCGTATGCACCCGTGTAAACTGTTGCCATATCTGATCTAGGTTATCCAATCTAGTTTCACGTACACACACACATTACTAAATGCCTTTGTTATACGAGCCTTCAGATCAAGTTGAACAGCGATATTCGCTTCCAGTTTAGCCATTATTTGAATAAAATGTAAGTCCAAGTAGTATCTCAAAAAGTCCCCAATTCGAAATTTTTACAAGTTCCAGATGTTCGTAAATTTTCTAAGTCCAAAGTTGAAACTCGAAAAAATTACAAGTGTTTTGATAGTTCTATCTTCATCTTCTTCAAGAGATAGCAAAACAGTACGAAGAAAATCTATCCATGATTATATCAAACAATGATTTGATAAAGAAGAAGAGAATCTTCGACAAGAAATACAGGATAAGCATAGGCTCGAGAGATAACTGGAACATTGACATCGACCACCCAAAAACAACGATGGTCGGCTACACAGATGGATCCAGGAAGGAATCGACAAAGCTGTCAGGGGCTGGCGTATATATCAGCCATCCAACTGAAATGAAAGCATCGTTTAATCTAGGCAGATTCTCCAGCGTATTCCAAGCGGAGATATTCGCAATACGAGAATGTGCCAACATGATTAAACAAAACATCATTAGCGCACATTGGAGTCAGAAGACAGTCATATACAGTGACAGTCAAGCGGCACTGAAGGCCCTCAGTAAGAGGGAGACTACCCCAGCACTGGTCAAAGAATGCAAAAACACCCTGCAAAATCTAGCAGACCAGACTGAGTTAGAAATTGCCTGGGTACCCGGACATGAGGGAAATGCGGGCAATGAAGAAGCAGATAGATTGGCGAGAGAAGGTGCCGATGAGACGTTCATAGGCCCTGAGCCGAGACTGCTAATAGCACACAGGATAACAAAAAATGTTATATATGTTAAATCAGTTACTATATTACTTTGAAACCAATATGTTACTGCACAAAAAACAATTCGGATTTAGAAAGGGTCTCTCCACAACAGACGCTGGCGTTAACTTAATTGACCACATTTATGAGGCCTGGGAGGAGTCACGTGATGCTTTGGGAGTTTTCTGCGACTTATCCAAGGCGTTTGATTGTGTACAGCATGAGACCTTGATCAGGAAATTACGCCACTATGGGATAGACGGTACGGCACTGGATCTTTTGAATTCCTATCTTAAAAACAGGACTCAAAAGGTCGAGATAAATGGTAAAAGATCATCCGGGACTAAAATAGAGATGGGGGTCCCACAGGGGTCCATTCTAGGTCCATTTCTTTTTCTAATTTATGTAAACGATTTACCTTACCTAGTTAAAGATAGTCAAGAGGTAGTGTTGTTTGCTGATGATACTTCACTTATTTTTAAAATCAAACGACAAGAAACTAATTATGACGAGGTAAACAACACACTTTTGAGAATGGTACATTGGTTTAGCGTTAATAACTTGCATTTAAATAGTAAAAAAACTAAATGCATAAAATTTTCCTTGCCAAATGTTAAGCAACTGCAAACAAATGTACTCTTAGACAGTGAAAACTTGGAATTGGTGGACTCCACAGTTTTCCTAGGAATAACTCTAGATCTTAAGCTGCAGTGGGGTCCCCACATAGCTAAATTGGCGAATAGACTCAGTTCAGCAGCATATGCAGTGAGAAAAATAAGACAGTTTACTGATGTAGATACAGCGCGAATAGTATATTTTAGCTACTTTCATAGCATTATGTCTTATGGCATACTTTTATGGGGAAATGCAGCCGACATAAACAACATTTTTGTGCTGCAGAAGCGGGCTATTCGTGCAATTTACAAGTTGCCTCCCTATTCATCTTTGAGAGAAAAATTTAAAGAAATAGGAATTCTGACTGTCACCTCTCAATACATCTTAGAAAATTTACTGTATGTCCGTAAAAACATAAATGAATTTTGTAAGAAAAGTGATATTCATAGTAGGAATACACGTAATAGACACAGGTTACATGCACCAATGATTAGACTTTCGAAAGTAAGCAATTCTTTTAAAGGCAACTGTATACGCTTTTACAATAGGATCCCAGAAAACGTTCAAAAGCTCTCCATAAAAAAATTCAAAAAAGTTGTTAAAGAACGTTTGTGTGGTAAAGCATATTATAAAGTAAAAGATTTCATGGAAGATACCACACCCTGGGAATAAGGCGTTCCTCCCGGGCATTTCAAGATAAGATGTTAAAATTGTTATTAATATATATTATTTGAAAAGATTAGTTCCACTGAGTTTGTTTCGCCGGTTCTTCTCAGTGGGCTTACCTTGGAACCGGTGGTAGATTCAATTGACGTTCAAAAAGATACTGTATTAGTACTATTTTGAATAAAAAAATTTGATTTTGATTTTGATTTTGATATAACCTTGAGATTAAACAAAGAAACAAACCCGAGATGGAATGACATGAAGAGCTGCAGACAGTCGAAATTCTTCATCTCGACGCTTGACAGCAAGAAGACTAAAGAGTTGCTTAAACTAAATAGGAACAACATCAGAACAGATGTAGGAATATTGACGGGACACTACCCACTCAACAGACACCTGTCAATAATGAAGCTAACAGAGGACCCTCTATGCCCTAAGTGCAAAGAGAAAGAAGAAACCAGTCTGCACTTCATAACGGAATGCCCCGCATTTGCATACGCAAGATGGGAGCTGTTTGGAGCAGACGAGCTGAAGAAGGAAGATTTAGCATACCTAACTATAAGTATAAGTCAGCTAAGTAGTTTTTGGAGATCAACACGTAGGTTTGAGGGGGTGACACCGGAGGGGCAATTGGTAACCCGTCCCCGCATCTAATCCCAGAGAAGAGCCTGGGGAATTGGGTGAAATGGTCCCGCTGATGAGGACTGATCGCCCGTCTGGCCTCGCTTGACCCTTAAATAATAAATAATAATAACGTATAGACAGTATATTTGCATTGTCTTGCCATCGCTCGGTGTCACTCGTCTAGTTGGCCGAGTAAAGGCAAGCGCCAACGTGTATAGGACTCATTTGGCGTAGCTTGTCACAACTCGAAGCCGCTCGGGACCACTCGCCTCACTTCGAAGCCGTGTCGGTTTTTCTGCACAAATCAAAGGCGCTCGCGCGCGCTTGGCCAATGGTGTTCACATGTTTGTCCGCGCGCCGTACAATTCAACAAAATTTCACCTAAAAATGAATATATTAGGTATTATCAAATATTTTTTTTTTTTTTTTAAATGACACTATATATAACTTGCCCTGTTTCTGTGAATACTCAACATCCACCACCTTCTTTTTAACTGACTTCAACAAAAAGGAGGAGGTTCTCAATTCGAACGGTATTTTTTTATGTATGTACACCGATTTCTCCGTCAATAATAATGGACCAGTTTTTAAAAAATATTTTTTTGTTTGAAAGTATATGTTGGCGTAGCGTCGCGGTACAGAGGTTCAGCCGTGATTATTATGTGAGGATAATCACGGGCAGAGTAACACTATAATGAACACAGTAAACTTTTATTGATAGTAATACAGATACAATAACACTTTGATGACAAGAAACGAAATGTGTCGGTATGAGGCATAGATTATACATATTAAACTGAGATAGATTGGCAACTCGAAAATAAAAAAAATAACTGTGGCCTCTGTGCAATAGATGGCGGTGTACATATTAGTTTTTAAAACAATCACTAGAGGGCGGTAAATGCGTGTATTTTTTTTTTTCAAATTAGTTTTCTGAGGTGTTTTTACTATTTCCAGTATGTATGAGAAAACGATTAATTGATTAAAAATAGCTTTTGAAGTATAACCTGCAATTACCAAACACTGTAGGTTATACAAAAACAATTTTAATCGAATACTTAATAATTTGAACTATTTTGACATACATACATAGAAACAAATAAAAAATAGGGCGCAATTAGTAAGTATAAAGTTTATTTATGAAAAGGACAACAACTTTAATTGTTACAAACAAAACAATGTTCACAACCGGGAGTCCAAAATAACAAAGCCAGGTAAAGTCAGAAAAGTTCAGCAAATTCGAAATCCGTTTGCGTAGCGTACGTTGTCAGAATAAATAAAAAACACTCAAATTGCAAATTATAAAGACTTACGAAACACGATAACAAAGCACATACGAACAACAAATTCAACATAAACGGTTTTTCTTTGATGACAGTTTCAGTGTTGCTATTACAATGAATAAAAATACAATTAAAAATATTTCCCATTAACTAACATTAACTTGTATGTAAATCAAGCGATATTTTATAGATAAGTATTATTATTTGTCAAATATAACATGCAGACTTTTTATTTATTTATATGTACAATTTTATACAATTATTTTAAAAGTTATATGAATCTTTTATTGATCTGGTAGCACTAGTACGTCCACCGACCGGAGCGTGATACATTTATTGATTTTGATAATATTTAATGCATTTTATGCAATTAAATTTCTGAATAGAAAAAATAGGCAGAAAAGAAAAATAGAAAAGTAGTTATTTAAATATTTTCTTAATCATATATTAATACAATGCTATCTTTTATAATTACATTTGAACTTACTATAAAATGGTGGGACCCGAACACTAGATGGCGCAAATTTCGACGAAAAATTCTAAACTTGAATTCTATAGAAGTTGCCACCCCCTGGTATGAGGGATGCACTCCTTTTTATTTACAAGTCATCAAAATTTATCGAAGCAGTATTTTACAATTCAAAAATAGTTTCAATCTTTATTTTAATGTAACATTAATTTTATCAACATTGCTATAATCTAATGTTAGCTTATTAAGAAAATAAACATTAAAATATTAATAAAAATGTGTCATAAACATATTTAAAGTGGAAACAGGAAGTAATCAAAAATATTCATTTCTTATTCATAAAGACTCATTCTAAATTAAAATAATAAATATAAATTGATGATCTTTATAGTTGTAAAGAATAAAATAATAAATATTATATTTAATAGTTTATTATTTTAATAAATAGACTTCTAGCAACCGGAAACTGTGACAAACTAATAATTACACTATTATACAGAAGGTCAGTCTTCATCGTAGACAGAGAATACTATTATTAGTATTCTCTGTCTACGGTCTTCATACAAGCGCGCTGTCAAAAATGAAGCACTATTTTTTTTTAATTAATTAAGAGCTGGATACAAGTCCTTTGCTCTAAACAATGTTAACTAATACAACCCGGTCACAATATCTGTGCACCTGACCTCGTGACGTCATATCGGCGGTCTGGGTACGGTGTGAAAAAAAGTTTTTTCGAGAAATGTGGAGGTAAAAAAAATTTACTAACCTTTTCAAATCAATTTATTATTGATGAAGGGTTTGTTATTAAAAAACAATAATTTTGATTACAAAAACATTTATTATTAAACTCAGTCACTATAAATTATTGACTCTATGCCTGACATTGTATCTTCCTCACTCTCACTTTCTGAACTCGCCGAACTGTCTTCCCCTAGTGATATTAAAAGTTGTGTGATGTTGTCATCTGCTAGATGATCCTTTTCCCAGTATTCTCGCTGTAGTCTCTCCACGTGATTCACTTCTTTTTTCCAGTCAGCTGGCGTAATTGACTTAATCGCATCTTTTGTACAGCTTGGCAAAAAAGAGTATGACGTGGTGACAGGTGGAACTAAATATTTTAGTAAATGGAAACCTATGATGTTGACAATACTTGGTCGACAAATACTAGATTTTTCGTAAAACTTTGTGTTTCACATTTATTTTTAACAATTTGATTAAATTATCTTGCTGATTTTCCATATTATGATGAGACCTAAGTGAAAGTGGCGCCCTCATTTTTTCCATACTCTTTTTTGCCAAGCTGTAAGTTGTTCTATGTTCTTTTCCGATTGGTCAATGTTTTTATCTGCCACCCTTTGCTATAGGTATTCGATTATTATTATATTCGATATTATATTATATTCGATAGGGTTTAGGTCACAATGGTAAGGTGGCAGACGTATAACTTCTTGGCCATGCTCTCGCATCAAATCGTCGACGACATATTTTTTCGGCGGCTTTGTTCTCAGTATAATGGGATACAATTCCCTCTTTGTCATTTTGTCATTAAATGGAATATTGTGTTCACGTAGCCAATTTTGCATGTCTGCTTTAAGAGCAGCACTAGTGGGCGCTTTCACCGACTGCGTCGAATGGTAGGGTGCATTGTCTATGACAACTATACCGTTCGGCGGTAAATTTGGTATAAGTTTTTCACGGAGCCATTTTAAAAAATTGTTTGTGTCCATCTCGTTATGATAATCGCCGATTTTACTTTTACATTTATAAAGTAATTCTGCACCTTCAATAATCCATTTTCTCCTCCAGCGTGTACAAGAATCCAACGTTGACCCGGATTTAAATTTTTCTTCACACTGCTGTCGGTATTATTTTGCCAGCATTTACTGACTGTATAGTGGGAATGGATCCACGTCTCGTCCAGGTAGGTAACCGGTTTTTTATCAGCGCCAAGGTCATTATTCTCTTTCATACGGCGTAGGTAGCGAGCCCTCCATGCGGCGATGTCCAACTTTTGTGTCAATACACAACGGATATTTTTACACTTTTTGAACTTGTAGCCCAATTTGTTAATTAAAATATTTCTTAGATATGTTCTCCCACCTTGAAAATTTAGGTCTCTCATAACTGCTGCCAGAATTTTCTTCAAAGTTGGGATTTCTTTTTTTACAGCATAAAAACTGTTGATGATATTTCGTATTGCGCAAATTTCAAAATCATCTACTTCGATGCGTTTTTTGTACTGTTTACGCTTCTTACCCGGTGTCGATAATTTTGGTTCTGGGTGGGTTTCTAAATTATTACTAGTACTTGGAGTCGGACTAGCGCCCGGCGAAGTAGGTGGTTGTACTTTGGCTTCATTTTTAATTTTCATTAGAGTCCTCTTTGATATCCCAGTTGCAGCACAGGTTCGTTTCACCACTTGGTCTACAGGTATGGTGTACTGTTTGTTTGCTTTCTCCGATTCAAAAAACTTGAGCACTTTCAAGATTAAATTTCTTGATTCGCTGTGTATTGTTTTTCCCATGACTTCAGTTTAACAGCTACAACAATTTTAATAACAACCAAACCAGTCCAAACTTAACAGTAAACAGTCTAAACTTAACAATAAACATTAAAAAACAAAACAACAATAAAGCGAAAATATCAAAATTATCGGGACGTGTAGTGGCAACGAAGATGCTAACCGTACTGTCTACTCTGTGGTACTGTCGCACCGGGGAGTGCGCGGAGAGGTGACAGGGGAAGCGGGAGAGGCGCCACATTCCAGCGAGGTGCACACTGCACAGATATTGTGACCGGGTTGTACATACGGTCTACATTAAAATGAAGCACTAAATTGATTCAATGTTGCCAGTAGTGGTGAAGTTTTCCCGAAAACGGGAAATGATTCGGCCGCTGATAACAATTTGTTATAGCAGTAATATTTAATACATAAATAGCTAGGTGGGCATATCTATTTATGTATTAATTTATAACAACTTTACTTAACCATGTATACACAAGCTATATTATTATTTATTATGTATAATTGTTAAATTACAAGAATGTTTATATAATATATAAAACGAAGAAAATATAACAGTTTTTATATTTATTTTTTATTGGCATGAAACACAGATGTAATGTAAAGTTATTATACATATTACTATTTAAACTTGTAACTTGTAATATAAACGCGAAAGTTTGTATGTATGGACGTATGAATGTTTGTTACTGTTTTACTGTTTGTATTTGATATCGTTAAATCACACAAACACATTAATTCGAGAACGTGTCACGTACCTACGTAAATATCAGTAGCAACTGTTTTAAATTTAATCAGTGGGGGAAAATAATCAGTAAAAATATTTTCACAATCGGGCAATACTGAGCATTGAAAAAAATTGTATTTATTTAAACCTAATTAATTACAAATTACTACGAAATATTGAAAGATTTCCTGTGAAAAGACACGTTTGGTGCGGTTTGACATAGAATACTACGGAACTTCCCGGCGCTTGGTGCAAAAATGGCTCCATGTGAGTTGCTTCAAAATGGCCGCGCGGACTAGGTTTCTATAGTGTAATTAATCTAAGGTGACAAATCATTTTGTTTCAACTTAATAATATTGTAAATAATCATCTTAAAAATAATTATTACCGTAAATAATAATTTTAAAAATAAATATTAATATTATCCAAAACAGCGCCCATTAATACTTTTTTTTTTTTTTTGGTTTCGCTGGGGAATGCGTTTAGGCATACCACCGGGTCCGGGGGGACCCGGAGGTTATGTGGGACTCTCTGCGCCCGAGCAGTTGGTAAGGTGGACGCAGACTCTACCCACTAAACTCGAGCGGTGTTCTTCTCATCGTTTGGGTGACCTGGCGCGAGAGCTGTGGACGTCCGTACCAGGCCACAACGGTGTGCCGTATGACACTCTTCTCTAGAAGCAGGGGGTAGCATCCCCTACTCGTTCTCCGCTTAAGGCACATTGAACACACAAGGGTGCCTTATAGCTCGGACCTTACGCGCGCGCAGCAAATTCCCCGATCGGCCGCGCACAGGTCCCTCACGGCGGTGCGGACCGCCTGTCGCCGCCGTGCTCTTCTGCGGGAAGGGGCGCCAGTGCGCTCCCTCTCCCGCTCCGCCTCCTCCTTCTGCGACATCACGTCCTCGCAAAAGGAGAGGACCACCTGCCATGTGCTCTCACTGACAGTCATCGCTCGGATGACCGCAGGGAGCGACAGGTCGGCGCCAACCTCAACGATCAGGGGCGCTCTTGCCCCCGCCCACGCTGGGCACTCCGCCAGGGTGTGGTCTGCAGTGTCTTCACTGCAACAAAATATGCCAAAATGTCTATCTTTGTCTGTTTTCTTTAATTAATCACTAAACATTAAGAAACAAAAATTTTAAACATAAATTAAAACCTACTTCAAAAAATAAATTACTAAAATGTAATAAAATAATCGCATTTCTTTAATTTTTGTGTCTACAACTAATAATCATCTTGGTCCTTGGATTTCTACTAATGTACAATTTTTGCATGTACCACGTCATTATTTTTCTCTCTAAACAGCAGCAGCTGCAATAACTACTACGACGTCCATATTATTTCAATGCATAATACAAACTGATAGCGTCCAACGTGTGTGCATCACTCAAAACTTGACTCAGAACTTGTCTATGTTGGCCATTGGCATTGGTTTGCCAAACGTCTAGGCAGTAGCGCTTGCCTTGTATTAATTATGTATCCGACCCATTATGTCATACTCTTGTGTCGCATTCGCGCATGTGCCACAAAGTCGACTAAATGAATAATTTTTTACGCATGGCAACCGGTTGCCCGTGGTACGTAATAAGAAACAATACGTAGTATTCTCTATATAGTTTGTGTAAGAAACATCGACGCACAGGGACTTCAGATTAGAGTCCGTTAGGGGCCACTTCAAAATGACGTCAGAACGTCACTTTGAAAAGGCACTCCTCCACCACAACCCCCTTATCGTGAGCGCGGCAAACTATGCCCCAGATAGCTCAGTTCCAAAACGAACCCTACACATGCTACCGCTAGATTGCTTGGGCACCGCGCAACACCCGCCTCCCTCTCCAGAGGGAGGGATGAGGGCCGGCCCTCATGATGATAGGTTAAATTCAACCGTAAAAGATTCGTCGACCGTATCGGATTTGACTAGTCCAAATCCTGCTCTCCCGAGCAGCGCGCGCGATGAACCGCGCCCCTAGCGGGGCGCGAAGGTGGCTTCCCCCTTTCGAATATTTCTTAAGTGAGCCATCTGCTCACTTACTGTACCGATTGAGCTTAAAGGCCATCAGGCCGAAAAGTAGCCTAAACTAGCCCTTCCGAAAAAAAAAATGTATTAATTTGCCTACGCTCGCATTGGCCTAAGCTCGGCCAACATGTATTGCAGGCTTAGGGCTTAAGGGTGCTTGTGAATATCTGTCAAATAAAAGTGGTTACACAGTTGACAGTAACACCCAAGTAACACCACAGATGACAGAACACAGTACACTTGGACTTGACATTATTGCTCTCTCTTTTCATCTTGATATTATAATTCCTAAGAGGACTGTCTTCTCTTTAAATTCAAAATCAACAAAGAGTTGCTTTGTTGGTCTATACGACAGCATATTATATGTTTATGAATTTACCACAGAAATTTACTTATATAATAAAATATGTATGTACATAATCGTAAGAATATTATTAATTATTGATGTTTAAAGTGAAACAGAGAAAAAAAAACAAGTAACAACGCCATTCATTCGCCTAGCGGCAGACATATGGCACTAATTTGTCAAAATAGATTATTATCCTACTGTTAGTATTGGTAACTTTATCTAGAGTTGACCTCTCTTTCCAACTTATGACAATACTCATGTAGGCTAGTACTATACATTTTGAATTTATCCTCATTTCATCACATGTGTTATTACTACACATTATCGCGACTCGCTAGCCTACGTAGTAAGTTGTGCCGTTTTTTAATTTATAAACCAATAATATTATATAAACCGATTTTAAAGTGATAAACAGAATAAGATTATGATATTTCCAGTATAAAGTATTATAAGTGAACCGAGCAGGGAGTGAAATCTGGAAAATAAACGTGGTGGTGGTGTGGCGTTCGGACATTTGTTATCAAACAGCTCGCGAGGCCACTAACAAGTAACAGTCCGCAGGGTGGCTGGCGATGGCGGAGGCTGCGCCTGGGAACATCGTAAAAGAAGGTTGGCTTCTGAAACGCGGCGAACACATACGTAACTGGCGCGATCGCTATTTTATTCTTTTTGATAATGGCGACTTGGTGGGCTTCAAGGCTCAACCGGAGCGCAATAACTATCGCGATCCACTGAACAAGTTTACCGTGCGGGACTGTCAAATAATGGCTGTGGACAAACCCAGACCCAATGTTTTCACTATTCGCGGTCTCCAATGGACCACTGTTATCGAACGAAATTTTGCCGTCGACACGGAACAAGAACGGTAAGTCCTATTACTGCCAACAAAATTACATCATTCGTAAATGATGGTTTTTTAGGTGTAAGGTCACATTGTTATGTCAGATGTCAGCATGTGTAATATTTCTAGTAAAAGTGTTAAAATTAGTGTTTTGAGTCCAAAGTCCAAATAATTGTTTATTTACTTTGACGCCCGTGTCATGAACTACGAAATTACATACTGCACAGCCATTTACCGCTGGCTGGGCACTGCAACAGCATAATATTGTCGTTATTATGAATACTCCTTGCTTTATTCAAAATAGTTTTAACATTATAAATAACATTTTGGTTTTATTTCCATGCTCACAAATAATAGTATTCACTACTGCGCTCAAACAGAAGTTGGCCAAGCCAAGTCTGACACAATGTCAGATAAAATAGGAAGCAATTAAATAACTTAATAATTTTAAATTTAAATAATTATAGATAAATTATGCAATATTTTTAAAATAATGACAAATCGAATAAATATCTGTATTTTATAAGTATCACATTAAAGCTGTGATTTATAAAGTTTTCCAAAATTTGATTTAAAGATGTAAGTGAATTTACCAAAGTCACTAAAGAAGTAAATTTCATTTTAAATTAATGAAGACTTGTTAATCAACTTATTTTTCTGGTAATGTGCAATATGTGCATTTTCTATGTAATTATTTTTATTTTTGGGGTCTATATAGGCCTGTGTCATTGAATGCCAAGGCAGCAGTTGCCCTGCCACTTGCACTCAATTAAGATCAGCTACTGCACACAAAGTATGAAATACCATAATGGGCTATGGTGTAATCCTGACGTGATGTAACAGCACAATATGATATTTTTGAGCAGTTTCAAGGAGGACATAAGTATCATTGATAACCTCTATAGCTCAATGATTAGCATGTTGGTACTCAAGCAGGATGTAGGGTTCGAATCCCACCAGGAACCAAAAAGTTTTCTGTGTTCCTGGGTCATGGATGTGTATTAAATATGTGTATTATATAAAAAAAATCTAAAATATGTGTATTGTATAGAAGTATCCGGTATATAGTAGATATCCGGTAACTATCCGGCCTTCTTTTCACTATCCGGCCGGATGCCGGATAGTAATTCAGTATCCGGCTGGATTTCGGATAGTAAAGTGAAAAAAAAACCTCATTGTTTTACATAAGGCAAATCATACCACAAGAAGTTATTATTATTATTATTATTTAAGGGTGGGGACACCAGCGAGGCCAGACGGGTGATCGGTCCTCATTACCGGGACCATTTCACCCAATTCCCCAGGCTCACCTCTGGGATTAAATGCGGGGACAGGTTACCAATTGCCCCTCCGGTGTCACCCCCTCAAACCTATGTGTTGATCTACAAAAACTACTTAGCTGATTTATAGTTAGGTATGCTAAATCTTCCTTCTTCAGCTCGTCTGCTCCAAACAGCTCCCATCTTGCGTATGCAAATGCTGGGCATTACGTTATGAAGTGCAGACTGGTTTCTTCTTTCTCTTTGCACTTAGGGCATAGAGGGTCCTCTGTTAGCTTCTTTATTGACAGGTATCTGTTGAGTGGGCAGTGTCCCGTCAATATTCCTACAACTGTTCTGATGTTGTTCCTATTGAGTTTAAGCAACTCTTTAGTCTTCTTGTTGTCAAGCTTCGAGATGAAGAATTTCGACTGTCTGCAGCTCTTCATGTCATTCCATCTCTGGTTTATTTCTTTGTTTATCCTCAAGGTTATAACATTTTTTGTTATCCTGTGCTATTGGCAGTCTCGGCTCAGGGCCTATGAACGTCTCATCTGCACCTTCTCTCGCCAATCTATCTGCTTCTTCATTGCCTGCATTTCCCTCATGTCCGGGTACCCAGGCAATTTCTAACTCAGTCTGGTCTGTTAGATCTTGCAGGGTGTTTTTGCATTCCAGTGCTGAGATAGTCTCCCTCTTACTGAGGGCCTTCAGTGCCGCTTGACTGTCACTGTATATGACTGCCTTCTCAATCCTATGTGCGCTAATGATGTTTTGTTTAATCATGTTGGCACATTCTCGTATTGCGAATATCTCCGCGTGGAATACGCTGGAGTATCTGCCTAGATTAAACGATGCTTTCATTTCAGTTGGATGGCTGATATATACGCCAGCCCCTGACAGCTTTGTCGATTCCTTCCTGGATCCATCTGTGTAGCAGACTACCGTTGTTTTGGGGACAAGAGGTTATGGACAACTTTTATTTTTATTCAATACTCAAAATTGACAAGTGGCAAATTGTGGTGAATGAATGACAAGTTTTCCTTAATTAAACATACCCTGGACTAAAATTTGTTAGTCAACCCATATGCAATATATTTATGACATATTAAATTAAATATAAAATACGTTTCATCAAATAAATATCTCGGTGAAGTTCGTTTTATATCCCGGATCTTAGCCTACAATAAGTAATATCATTTATTTATTTTGTTAACCCATTTAATTCTTCTATTAAAAATTATTTTGAAATTTTTAGTTCGGTTTGCTATTAAAGCGTGCTTTTTAGTTTCTTTTTAACTATAATTTGTTTTTAGTTTTATTTTAACTATAATTTCCATGGGACTTGCCGGAAATCGTGATAAACCATTTTTTCCCCATAGACTCCCCCTTCCACTTTCCCGCCCTCAGCGCCCGTAAATTATTTTTCCTTTTATTTTTGTTATATTCTCTTCCTTTTCCAATAAGTTTCACACTACTATAATTTTTTTCTGTTTCAAAAATTAATTATTGACACTGGTCTAGTATTTAGAGGCCCATCACAAAGTGTAGGTTGTACACTTTGTGATGGGCCTATAATAAGTAAACGAAACATGTCAGTCGCGCTTGTCTGGGTTTCTTAACACAATACTCCAATGTCACCAAAAGACATATTTGCATGAGCCACCGGTGCTACAAAACGCCGTTGTCTATAATGTTATATAGATTTATAACGAGTCGTAAGTGTAATTAGCGGTCGTGGTTTCAGCGAGGAGTGGGTGGCGGCGATCCGGCGCGTGTCGTCGCAGCTGAGCGGGGATGGCGAGAGCGCGCCGCCGCCGCTGCGCACCGACGACAATGACATCGCGCAGCTCGGGACCAGCTTCCGCGACCCGCGCCGCATCGTGAGTCGTCCGCGCGCGCGCGCACGCGTGCGTTATGTGTGTGTGTGTGTGTACGCGCGCCACTAACTTGCCGCTAACACTCCACGCGTTACGATTGCAGACGCTGGAGAAGTTCGAGTTCGTGAAGGTGCTGGGCAAGGGCTCGTACGGGAAGGTGGTGCTGAGCCGCGAGAAGGGCACGGGCAAGCTGTACGCAATGAAGATTCTCAAAAAGTACGTCATACTCCAGAAAGATGAGCTGGACCACACAATCACCGAGAACGACGTGCTTAAGAAGACTAAACATCCCTTCCTCACGGTTAGAATTTATTTGACAAACTCTGAGTATCATAATGTAAATAAAGATTACGTAACGTTTATTTAAACATTATAATGAAACAACTTTTTACGGGAGGTAAGTCCTCTAAAGTTTAATAAGTCAAGTATCCCAAACGTCGGGATTGGAAAAACCTTAATAAACTGCGATAAAATAAATAAATAAATAAATAGTTCTTTCATTATAAAGTGACTGACGAGAGAGAGAGAGACGTAACGTGAACATTTCAAAAGTACGAGAATGCTTAAATATAAATTGTGTGTCCATATGTTTAATCATTAAAGGAATTTACATTCACTCGTTTGGAAAAGAAAAGAACTGAAAACACAGGTCGGCGTTATCGGTATGGTTAAATTACCATGTTCTTTTGGCATAATTATTTTTTTGTTAAAAAATAAACTTAAAGCTAAGATATATAGATAGATATATAATATGTACGGCGTGTATATGTTTGTTTAGCATGGATCGAAATTGAAATGATTTTCGATGTGCAAAACTACTTCGAAAATCATTTCAATTTCGATCCATGCTAAACAAATATATACACGCCGTACATATATATCTATCTTTATATCTTAGCTTTAAGGCGAGGTTATGAGAAAATACCGCTGGTTAGACGCTTTTTCGTGATCAGTTTGGGGCACTTACTTAAATGATAAAATATTGAAAAAAATAATGCGTAAAGAATAGATACATAATTAAATACTAATTCGAACAGAATCTTAAAATTTATTGTAATTATTTAGTAATAAAATTCATAAGTTAGCCATAAAATATTATTTTTCAGTTCAAAGTTCTCTTTTTTTTCAGTGATAACCATAGTTTTTTTTTCGAGAATATAAATCGTATAATATTCACTTAGATACTAAATCAGCCACATTTTTTATTAGAACCCCCCTTTTCTGTAAATAAACAAAAATGTTACAATAAAACCATATATGCGTCCTACAAATTTCACACGCCCTTGTCCTGCTAAACAAATCTCAACTTTGTGAACGGAGCGCAAGCGTTGCATCAGATTGTACACTGGCGGCAGTCGACAAGCGAGGCTTGTCGTGATCGGGTGTGGTCCGCAGTCTCCGCACGCTCTCTCGCTTGGCGGTTTCAACGTATAATAAATAATAATATGCGTAGTTTACAAGATGGGAAATATATTATATATTTTTTAAATATCTATGGACGCTTTTACACCACGTCAATCTGGTCCCGTGGTGAGTTCTCAAAGAACTTGTGTTACGGGTACCTAAGAACGGAAGTATATTTACAGCTTTTATACGACACATATATTTGATGACCTCTGTGGTTCAGTGGTTCGATGGCTTAGCGCGTTGACGCTCAAGCAGGAGGTAGCGGGTTCGAATCCCGCAAGCGAACAAAACAGTTTTCTGTGTTCCTGGGTCATGGCTGTATATTATAATATTATATAGTATAGTATAATGTTAGTTCATTTTGCGAAGAAATAGTAATCTGACTAACTCATCTCAATATTATTGTTTATTTTGTAAGTATCAAGATAAATACGTAAAAATAACATGACACTAACTGAACTGGTCCCGGTACAACCGATACAGAAACAAAACAAGTAAATCATAACAATACACTGCCCAAATTATATAGGTACCAACCTAGGTACCGAAACAGCACATAAACAGTACTTGCGCACCTATCTAGCAATTAGCAAACATTTCTAGGGACAAGCTGAACACGGTCGTATACCTTTTTTTATATCGCAGGTAAATACTTATGGATTCTCCTAAGCGGCTTTTTTTCTTTTACGCCGGGAAATGCTTTGAGGATACTACTGAGCCCCACCGCCACGAGAAGGCTTGAACCATAGTTGCGCTCCTAAGCGGCTGGACCGATCTTGATGTTTTTTTTCGGTGTGTGTTCAAGTGGATTAGAGAATGGTTTATATTTAAAAAAAAAATGTACATGACAACGCCTTACGTCTGTCGGTACGACTAGTATAATAAAGTGAAAGTTGTGTGTGTGTGTTTGTTTGTTACCTCTTCACTCCTAAATAGCTGTATGTATTTGGATACAATGTAGTCCATATATAGATATTGGAAGTACCTTTGTTATCTACTATATCAATAATATTATAAATGACAAAGTTTGTGTGTATGTGTATGTGTTTGTTACCTCTTCACTCCTAAACAGCTGTATGTATTTGGGTACAATTTAGTCCATATATAGATATTGAAAGTACCTTTGTTATCTACTATCTCAATAATATTATAAATGACAAAGTTTGTGTGTATGTGTGTGTGTTTGTTACCTCTTTACTTCTAAATAGCTGTATGTATTTGGATATAATTTGGTCCATATATAGACATTGAAAGTACCTTAGTTATCTACTATCTCAATCACTACATAGTATAAAGCAAAGTCGCTTCCCGCGTCTGTCTGTATGTATGTATGCTTAGATCTTTAAAACCACGAAACGGATTTTGATGCATTTTTTTAATAGATAAAGAGATTCAAGAGGAAGGTTTATATGTATAAAACATACATAATAAAGTAGATAAACACTGATAAGTTTAGAGGTTTCTAATGTGATGTCGTAAATAAACACATTTTTTTGCGCTTACATTGCAAACGCTGGCTGAACCCTATCGGATAGATCAAAACAATGTAGTACATTATTGTACTACTTAAAAAGGTTACAAAAAAGTCCGCGATGGCATATGTCTATCTCTTAAGGATAATATACTATATCCATTTTGACCTCTGTGGCTCAGTGGTAAGCGCATTGGCACTCAAGGCGGAGGTTGCGGGTTCGAATCCCGCCAGGGAACAAAAAAAAAATTTTCTGTGTTTCTGTGTCATGGATGTGTATCAAATATGTGTATTATATAATAAAAATCTTAAATATATGTATAGTATAAAAGTATTAAATATATTTCCGTTGTCTGGTACCCGTAACTCAAGTTCTTCGAGAACTTACCACGGGACCAGATTGACGTGGTGTGAAAGCGTCCATAGATATTATTATTATTATTTTAATATAAAAAAAATTGGCAATTATAAAGCGGTAATTGGAAAGGTATTTACACAAATGCGGTATTATTCCTATCATTTTAAATGTGTTAGTTAGCTTGAAAATTTCATGAAGATTATTTTTTTCCTTTACACCAAGGAAATTAAATGAATACCTTAGGAGATATTCGCTGGGTGCGTAAGGCATGGTGGGGGACACAAAAGTGATGTCAGCGCCCGCTGCGGACAATACAGAAAACTACGGGTGGCTTTTTATTATTTATGACCATAAAAATAACACGTGTGTCAGTTTAATTAAATAAATAAAATAAAATGGGTCATCAAAGTTGTTGTGTAGTCGATTGCAAAAATACTAGTAGAAATAGTAATTGTAAATTTTATAAGTTTCCGGTTGCCGAGTGGGAATTAAATCAGCGAAAAAAATGGATAACTGCTGTTAAAAGGCAAAAGAAAGTAATACTATAACATATAACCGTATTATATAGAATAATATCATGTACATGTGTATATCGTGTAAGAAAACGGAGTAATAATTTAATTAAAATAAACTTTATAAAAATACAAACAATCATAATTGTTGTATGTAAGTATTATAAAAATTGTTATTAGTTATTACATTCAATGATGTTGTGTAAGGCGTTGAATTGACATGACAAAAGGCCACACAGATGCGCCACCATCCTTTTCCCTATCCCCCCCCCTAATGGGCCACTGGAAACTCACAAACTGCACGAAACGCGACAGCATAGCTGTCACATGACGCCGGTGTTTTGTGAGCGAGAGGTACCACCCCGTCGTGGCAGCCCAGTTCGGCTGCAATGCAGCATGGCACTACCTCTTACTCCTAATATCTAAAGGATGTCTTTCATTGACTATATAACCGATCTCTCTGATGTCTCTTGAGTCCAAATTGCCCTAATATCTAGTTAATCCCGCTCCGGTAGATTATGAAAGGAAATCTAGGCACGTGTTTGCATACATAAACCGAGACCATCTGGTGCTTATAAATAAAACAAAAGCCAACGCCAACTTAGTTTATTTTATTTATTTTATTTTTTCAATTGCTACTTGGCATCCAATACATGTAAATTTTCTCAAAAGAGCCACCGTAACTTGTATCGTTAGATGGCACTGAGGTCACGCACCCAGCGAATAGCAAAATCAAAATAATGCGTCGCCGTGATTCGACCGATCCGCGTGGGCGCTCCATGACGCCGCGCCTCGCGTCCGATTATCATTATTTTTATAGCCTAAGTTACTCCATAAAACATCAGCTATCTGCCAGTCAAAGTCCCATCAAAAATGGCCCAGCCGTTTCAGAGATTAGCTGGAAAAAACAGACAGACAGACGGACAGACAGACAAAAATTGTAAAATAGCTATTTTGGTATATGTACCGTGTATACATCCATATGCATTGATTAAAAAGCGGTTATTTTAATATTACAAGCAGACACTTCAATTTTATTTATCTGTATAGACAGGCCCGGATTTAGGGGAGGGCAACCAGGGCAACAGCCCCGGGGCCTCCACAAAAGAGGGGCCCCAACAATAGAGACTTCGGATTTTTTTTTCAAATTCAGACCAGTCAACACTAGTAAACAACTTTTCCTTTCATATTTTTTTTCGCGTTGTACCTTTACCTACAGTACTTTGTACAAACATGAATCTTCATGAATTCTTGAATTCATGAATTCTTGAATCGGCAATGCGTGCATTAGAATCACTGAAATCATTCGTGGAATCCAAAAGAAACGATTTTGATAAATACGAGGAAGCTGCCAAAAAAATATCTCAGACTGACGAATACGTACAATCACGTACCAGAACGAGAAATGTGAGTCTGAATCCGCTCGATTACGGGAAAGCACAAGACGTAAATCTGACACCGAAGGAAAAATACAAAGTATCCGCCTTTATCCCAGTGGTCGACCAGTGTTTCTCTAACCGAAAGATTGCATGCCTATGAAGCTGTACGTTCGAGATTTGGATTTCTTAATCAAATCGAGAAGTTGGATGCTGCAAATTTGCACGCTGCAGCAGAGGCATTGGTAAAAGTTTATCAGGATGATTTAGAACCTCGTCTTGGTAGTGAGTTGGTTCAATTTGTATCTTTGATCGACTCATTATAAAAAAGACTATGGAAAAGACCAATCTCCGGAACTATTTTACTACCAAATTAAATACAAAATACTCGAAGATCAAAATTTCAGAGCTACTTTCCCAAACCTTGAAATTGCATTGAGAATGTATTTGGTTTTGAAGGTATCAAATTGTACTGGTGAGCGCTCATTTTCAAAAATGAAAATTATAAAAAACAGGCTTCGAACCACGATGGGGCAAAACCGTCTATCAAAGCTTTCTCTCCTGATAATTCCTGTTTCCGATTATATTTATATGTTCGTTAAAAAATAAAATAATCTATACTTGGTTTCACAATAAATTATTTATTGGAAAACTAGATTGAAAAAAATTGTTCATTTTATTTGGAATATAATTTGGGGCCAAGGGGCCTCCACTCCTTTGTTGCCCCGAGGCCTCCACACCTTTAAATCCGGCCCTGTGTATAGATGTATAGATGACAAAGTTTGTGTGTGTGTGTTTGTTACCTCTTCACTCCTCTCCACCATGGTTCAGGGATAGACGTGGCGGTGGGTCTCAATAGCCTAAGGTGTGCCCAGCACCTTGAGCGAAGCTAATTGAGCCGAGGGGGCTCTTATAAGAAAAGGGGACAAAAGAGCCCCTACTTTTTGCAAGAGGTGAGGACGGGAACCTCACCCCATTGTACTGTCCCGACGTTGGGAGGGGTTGTTCTATGGTGTGGGACAACCCCTCTGTGGAGGTGGCGTCGGTCCCTTAGGGGACTGACTTGTCGTCGAGGTGCCCTGTTTGCTCATTAGATCCGGGGCACCTCACCAAAGGCGGCATTGGTGGCAGTCGCCGGGTTTTAGTGGGTAGAGCTGCGTTCACTTACCAGCTTTTGCGCGCAGCAAGTCCCACATACCCGCATGGGGAGACCCACTCCCCCGCGGGATGTTTCATTTCATGACTTGCACATTACAGACTACTGATTTTACTAATGGGATACTTATCTAAAAATATTTCAAACAATGAATTTAAATATATTTATTTATAAACATTGCTACAAATAATTAATAGTACTTTATAGGTTTTGTTTTTTATGTTTGTTTGAATGTTGAATAAGTATATCAAAAGTATTTTAAACAATAATTAATACTTTTTTATATTTCACTTACTAATATACTCGTATAAAGAAAATACAGCAGTCACTCTCCTGATAATTCGATTATAACTTAAATATTTATGCCGCCACCAGTGAGTTGTAATTACTACGTAGTAATATAGTTCAAGTACGCTAGTAATATAGTTCAATGACCGTCACACAAACTTTTAAAATTCGCGGTAACATGTGCTCGAGCGGGACGCGCGGAGAGCGCCCCGTGGATTGCCCCGCACCTCACCCCCTCTGATCGGCCCGTGCGTCTCATAAGCACGCCTTAACCGTGTTGAGCGATTATTGGTCGGGGAAAGATTTATGAGAGGGCATCACCGAGAAAGTACTCTTGACGTCAGAATATCCCACTCATATTACAAACATGAAAGGTTGAATGGATGTATTACTCTTTACATCTAACGCAAAAAATTAATGAAACATAAAGTGAACATTTTATATTTGTTTCGTAAATTCAATTTGTATAACAACATGCCCCTTCATGATCAAAACAAATACTTCTATGGCATGTGATATTTCAAGTAGAAAAACTTTGTCTTGGACACTACTTACCTGTGTCATTTAACGTTACGACTATGACACAGTGAGCGCGGCACTAACTACGTACTATCGCCAGACACACTGCGAGATGGTGGAGGAAGAATTATGAATTCGCTCATAATCATCATCAGCCTCTATCCGTCCACTGCTGAACATAGGCCTCCCTTAATGAACGTCAAAACCATTTAAATATTGCCCCATCGGCCATCCGTTCTCCTGAGTGTGTGACCAGCCCACTGCCACTTCAACGAGCTAATTCTTTGCGTGACATCGGTAACCTTAGTTCTCTGTCGGATGTCTTCGTTCCGAATCCTATCGGTTGAGCACGTTGAGCTACGACAAACTTACGGACCAGTCGTAAATTCACGGTCATCACGGGGAGAACGCATTAGTAGAAGACTTTCGTCTTCGGTATAGACGACATGAGAAGCTTCCTAAATAGGAGGATTCAATTAGGATGGGCTAATATAGGCTTCCCTCTCGAAGTAATGTCGACCTAGTTGCAAAGTGTGCCCAAGATAGACATACTCTTGCAAAAGTGAAAAATTAAAAATCGTTAAATTTGGCACCTGGAAATCGGGAGATTTTTATTCCGAAATAAACAAAAGTTTTATATGTTAATAATGCGTAAATGAAAATATGCTTTCTACATTTGCAAGTGAATGTGGCAACACAAAAAACACAAAAAAAAAACAAAACAAAAAACAAAAAGAAGAAACGTTTTCAAACATGCGTGAGCCACTAGCACATTTCATGATACCGATTTGTTTCTTATTACTAAGCTAATCTTTAAATCCTACATCTAAATCTTTCAATGAATTATTTTTGAGACGAAGTCCTTGTGCATTGATTTTGTGTTACAGGTTTATTTTAGTGTTACGTCTTATTTCAAATATTATTTTCCATTTTCCATAAGGTTATTATTTGGAATTAGTTAAAAATTAAAAAATTCGGGAGATAGGACTGCTAAATCGGGACATCGGGAGATAGTGACCAAAATCGGTAGATCTCCCGATAAATCGGGAACTTTTGCAACACTCTTGCTCTTGCACGACTTCGAGAGTAATGCCATTAACGTTAACCGGCCTAGGGAGAACGTGTTCGTTGAACATGACTTTCGTCTTGTCCAGGTTCATCCGAAGGCCCACAACGTCGGGAGGACTCATTCAGACTGTGTCGCTGAAGGGCTCGCAGGAGATGGCAAGCCCTCCAGCGACTCCCGAATTAGCTCATCCTACTATTAGATAAGATAAGAACATGCTTATTTAAAGCAAAAGAAGGGCCCATATAATATAGTTAGTGTGTTAGTTACAGTATAAAATAATACATAATATATAATTGATATAAAAATGTTTCGAGTTCTCCCTTCTTCTGTCGGCAGTCCTAAGTCTGTCGCCTCTTTTTTAACCGACTTCAAAAAAAGAGGAGGTTCTCAATTCGTCTGTTTTTTTTTTGTATGTATGTGACACGATTACTCCGCCGTTTGTGCATGGATTTCGATGGTTATTTTTTTGATTGAAAGCTGGTGTTTCCAATTTGGACCCATATTAATTTTAGTAAGATCTGACAAGCCGTTTTTTAGTTATTCCCAATAATGCCTATTTGGTTGGTTTTGTTTACCTTGATGATATGATCATTATATTACGTGTCGATGTAACAATTGTATAGGATGCTTTGTATGTCGCGGTCATCGTAATCATCATTATCACCATAATCATCATCATCATCATTATCCTTTATCCATCCACTGCTGAACATGCCTCCTTCAATGAACGCCAAGACGACGAATTTCGGAATCACTAAAAATTGAGAAATAAAAACATTTTACAAAAAATTAAAACCGACTTCAAAAATACTAAACTAAAAAGTAATAAAATAACAGTTTCTTTAATTTTTGTGCTTACAACATTGTGTAAGCACAAAAATTAAAGAAAAAGAAGTCGGTTTTAATTTTTTGTAAAATGTTTTTTTTTTATCGAAGAAAACAATGTTTATGTCGTACCTAATAATCGTGGTTGGTGCGCGCGCAGGCGCTGCGCTACTCGTTCCAGACGGCGGACCGCGTGTGCTTCGTCATGGAGTACGCCAACGGCGGAGAGCTGTTCTTTCACCTGTCGCGCGTGCGCTCCTTCACCGAAGACCGCATGCGCTTCTACGGCGCGGAGATCGTGTCCGCGCTCGGCTACCTGCACTCCGAGGGCATTATCTATCGCGACCTCAAGCTCGAGAACCTGCTCCTCGACAAGGACGGCCACATCAAAATCGCTGACTTCGGCCTGTGCAAGGTGAACATCACGTACGGGCGCACCACCAAGACGTTCTGCGGCACGCCCGAGTACCTCGCGCCCGAGATCCTGGAGGACACGGACTACGGGCCGGCCGTGGACTGGTGGGGCACGGGCGTGGTGCTCTACGAGATGGTGTGCGGCCGCCTGCCCTTCTACAACCGCGACCACGACGTGCTGTTCGCGCTCATCGTGCAGGAGGAGGTGCGTTTCCCGCGCGCGCTGTCGCCCGCCTGCCGCACGTTGCTGGCGGCGCTGCTGTGCAAGGAGCCCGCGCGGCGGCTGGGCGCCGGGCCCAACGACGCCAAGGACATCATGGCGCACCCCTTCTTCGCGACCATCAACTGGGCCGACCTGGTGGCCAAGCGCATCCCGCCGCCCTTCAAGCCGCAGGTGGAGTCGGACACGGACACGCGCTACTTCGACTCGGAGTTCACGGGCGAGTCCGTGGAGCTCACGCCGCCCGAGAACGACTCGGCGCTGGCGCTCATACAGGAGGAGAACTTTCCGCAGTTCTCGTACCAGGTGAGCGACTACTGCGACTGACTACTAAAGTCCCCTGTGTCCTCCCGACGACTCCTGGAAACCGTCGACAGGAAAGGCACGTGGGTCGTTTTGGGTGCGTTCCACTAAGCGGTCATGGCGATCACGCTCATGACCTTGGATTATCAGTCCCACTTAAGTCACAAGCTTTGAAATCATAAGTCCAAGTGGAATGGATTTTGTGGCGTTTAGAGCGTTGAAGTCAATAACGAATGTCAATTGCTGAAAGAAAAATAGTTACTTAAATGTTAACGGTAAATTCTAATATGTAATAATTATCAGTTAAATAATAATTGAATATCTAATCACTTATATCAAACTAGCTGTTGCCTGCAGCTTCGCCCGCGTTACTCAACTCCTATAAGTCACAGCGTGATGTTATATAGCCTATAGCCTTCCTCGATAAATGGGCTATCTAACACTGAAATAATTTTTCAAATAGGACTAGTAGTTCCTGAGATTAGCGCGTTCAAACAATCAAACAAACAAACAAACTCTTCAGCTTTATAATATTAGTATAGATAAATCATAATGTCTTGTGTCATAATGCGGCGACAATTGCAATTTCTGAATCTACAATAAAACATTTTTTTTTCAAAAATTTTATATTTTATATCTTTTAAATATTTTTGTATTTTTTTTCGTAAGAAAAGTACTACAAATTATTGCTAAATGCCGGTTAACTCCAATTTTTATTTGTAAATTGTAAGGTTGTGTTATTGGCACTCAAAAGAAAATCATCATCCTCTATCCGTCCACTGCTGAACATAGGCCTTCTTCAATGACGGCCCATTCCTTGCCACTCGCATCCATCACGGACCGGCACGGAGATCGTCTTCCCACCTGGTTAATGACCGACCAACACTTCGTCTACCTTAACGTGGCCTTCACTCTTGAACCCATTATTGGCCCATCGGGCATCCGTTCTCTTGAGTAAAATAAAATAATACATAATAATTAATGAGTTGCAATTATATTTACCAGTGGCAGAACTTTGAGCATCTGCTGCGGAAACATTTACTTCTACTCAAATATCTCTTACTGCATCAAATAATGCAAATTTCACGGTCGTCTTCAAATTTTTATTGTTTTGACGTTTGCAGTTTCTAAATTCCCGCTAATTCTCTCAACGCTCACTGCGACCCACCTCGTCACACGTCGTCGTGAGCTCCGCGTGACCGTAAGTCATGACGTCACCAATAACGTTTTCGCCGCAAACACAACGATTGTAGTCTCTATGAGGGACGGCCAAAAAAGTATTTTAGGCGTTGTGAACGCGTAGTGGAACACACGGGTTGTAGATGATAAAGATCGATCATAGGCAAAAACTATGAATTTCTCAATTTGCGTCTTAGACTTTTATTGTGATAATTTTGTATTTGTGAATCACAATGGACATAATAATACAAAAATGGAGTTCCAATATGAGCTTCTAATATTATATCTTCGTTTCGTTCGCAGGACATCTGCTCGTCCGCGCACTCAGCGCTGTCGCACCTGTCGCAGTCGGCGGCTGCCGACAAGCGCCACTAGCGCACGCGCGAGCACACGCCGCCGTGCGTGTGCGTATGTGCGGGGCGCGTGTGCGTATGTGCGGGCGCGCGCGTACGTGTATGCGTGTGATTCGTCGCGTGCCCGCTATCCTCGGACCTACCTACACTAGCCTACTTAGGTTAAAAAATGTTGCCTTGAAAACGTTAAAGTTATCTCTCGATCGGCGGGAGTGCCGCGTAGATGCGTAGAGCTGCAGAGAAAGCGACAAACGATGACCGCGTAGATCGAATATTTTGACTTGGAAAACCGAGAAAAATTATTTATGGGAACGGTGAAATGTAACATTTATAGTGACCGTTCGGAGTGCGCGCCGCAGCCCGCGCCGCCGGTCGGCCGCGGCGCGAATCTCGTCTTATATACATAGAGTTCGTAAGTATATGATATTTGCATTTGTATAAATAAATATGCTCGTGAGTGGCGCAGCGGTATGGCCGCCGAGGCTTGCCATACATACGATCTCCGAAGAGAGAGACGAAATAAATGGAACAGCCTTCTCTTATAAAAATTTAAGCGAGTAGATCAATAGTGTTCAAACTTGACTAGAGTCTAGACGAAGATGCATTAGTGACGTGTAAATTAATGAATACGGAATTGTGGGGATGTCGACTTATATGAAACGAGCAGAGTGAAATATACCTTAATCGAGTTTTCCTAATAAATAACTTCCATTTTGTAAAAGATGCTAACAACTATTGTTTTATCGATGAAGCTAGAGAAATAGCAAACAATTGGAGATATCTCGTGTTTCGACTGATGTCTCGAGGGTTGTACTGTTGCATTTCGACTAGCATAAGGTATGAAACAAAAGAAGGGTAAAGAAGGAATTCAGGCGTCGTTACACTGGTAGCGATGCCGGCTCGTGGAGCGAGCGGCCCGCGGCCGGCGCTCGGACCGCACGCACGCGGGGACCGCGCGTCCGCCGCGCGCCGCCGGTGTCGTGGCCGTTGAGCGCATGCGCAATTTATATATTTCCTTTTCTATATATTAAAGTTAGGACAAAACTATTTTTTTTTATTTCTTAGCCTGTTACCTATCCTTTCATTCGTATTTAACTAGTCGACCCCAGACAGAAGGGCTCTTTAAATTTGTAAAATTGTAGTTTCTGACTGTATTTCAATAACTTGACAAATGACAAAACGAATGAACTTTTACTGAATCCCAAACGCGCGCAGAGCATTTGCTCAGTGACGTCACAAGTCTCGCCAAGTCAACGGTATGGGTAAGGTGGTACTCGACTTGAGCGTCGTGGGCGAGACTTGTGACCTCAGAAGCCGCGCGCCAAGAAGTTTTAAAACGGACGGGCAAAGTATATAACATAACATAACTTCGTCATTTATGGAGATAATTGAAAAATAAATTCAATGTTCTTTATTGTGAGTTTAGTGCTATTTTTAAAACATAAATAAGAAAATGGAAACTTCCTTATTGTGTGAAATGACGATAGTAAGTACTATTTTGAATAACTGCGTTTCTTTATTTTTGTGCTTTCAACTTACTTAAAATCAACTTAATCTTCTACTAATGTACAAACTTTGCGTTTACCACGTCATTATAGTTACTTTTGGAGTCGGTGTCGTATTTGTTGCTCTACCCTACCTTAGGTAGGTAACCTACCTTGGCTGACCCCAAAAGAAACTATAATGACGTGGTAAACGCAAATTTTGTACATTAGTAGAAGATTAAGTTGATTATAAGTTGTAAACACAAAAAATAAAGAAACACAATTATTTTATTACTTTTTAGTATTGTATGTTTGCTTGCAGTCGGTTTTAATTTTTTGTAAAAAATTTTTATTTACCAAAAAAGCTAATGATATTTAATAGGTCTTTACCTATGAAAATGCCGTTCTGCAGTACTGGCCATTTCAAATCAAAATAATTTTTGTTTGGCTAAGAATTCTAATTTCAAATTATTTTTATTTTAAAAACATAGAATTCTTTTTCCAAAAGTAGTCATTTGTTTATTGATTAGTGTTACATTTTCATCGCATTTCAATCTTTTTCGTCATCATGGATACGTTAAAAATTCGAGTAAGTATGGAATATGATTAAAAGGCCCTGAAAAGGAAACCGAAGTAAATAACATATAAATACCATCAGCCAAGGACTTCCCCACCATGAAGTTCACCTCACCGCATCTCATTACCAGCCATCATCAAACCATCGCATCAGCTGGCGGGCGTTGCAAGCTGCTCGGAAGCGCCTCGTGTCGTTGGTCGCTCACTGCCGGGCTTTTACGTCTGTGATTTTACTCGGTAGGGGCTGACCGCCTGGGGTGCCACCTGGCGGAGATTGTGACGAGCCGGCCAAGCTGATAGAAGAACTAGCACTAGGCTCGAAGAAGACAGGCAGGAATATGAGTACCGTCGTGACAGCAACGCGGCACAAGCGGTACGCAACAGCAACGACGTTTACGGAACTAACACAACAAACCAACGCACCACCTGTTATTGGTTTGCTCGCTTCCGTTCTGGAAATTTTGACCTGAAAAATGAACCTCGTGGTCGTCCGAAGACTTTCGTCGACAATGACGAATTAAAGGCGATTGTGGAAGCTGATGATACACAATCTACGGCTGAATTAGCAGCAGCTTTCGACGTTAGCGTCAAAACAATATTGGTCCATTTGCGTTAAATTGGCAAGGTAAAAAAGCTTGACAAATGGTTGCGCCAGGAACTCAATTATCGCCAGCGCAAAGTACGCGTCGAGACGTGCCTTGCACTGCTCAACAGACACACAAATGAAGGAATTTTGTACCGCATTTTTGCACATGTTACCTGCGATGAAAAATGGATTCTGTTTGATAACCGCAAGCGCGCAGCAAGTTGGTTGGATCCTAGTTCAGCACCTAAACAATGCCCTAAACCAGCGGTTCTCAAACTTTTTTGGTGACGGAACCCTTTTGGAAACCAAAATACTTGACGGAACCCTACAAAAAAACAATAGTTTTTAAAAGTGTATTCTTTATTAATAAACATAATTAAAGTACAATGTAACAGTTACTGATTATTACTTACTTTAACATGCCCCACATGGCAAGTACATTATTACAGGATATTAAAAAAGAAAAAATCTAACTAATGGGAGGTATGAAACTGTTTTTTATTTTTCATTAATTGGTTGATGTCAGGTTTGATAGAAGACAGTTACAATCTCATATCAGGTTCGGCGTCCAGTCTATTGCGATATTTTGTTTTCGTGGCTGCATACGTTGAGAATCCTGTTTCGCACAAATATGTTGTTGGGAACGGGAGAAGAATATTCAGAGCCATTTTGCCAAGCATTGGATATTCATTACGAATTCTGCACCAAAAATCGTTGAGAGGCATCGTTTTGAACAGTGACTCCATACTTGTGTCTGATGACATTTCTAAAAGAGATTCGTATACATATTATCTCGTTTGACATACTTTCGGGCTTTTGCAAGTTGGGTAAAAAAGGATTATGAATCCATGAATTCAGTTTTATTTTTGTATTCTGTTCTTCGGGAAAATACTTTTCAAAAGATGCGCGCATCGAAGTGAGATATTGGACCAATTCTTCAAACGTATCATCAGGGCCGGACTTAAACATAATGCCGCCCCTGGGCACCGATAAGAATGCCGCCCCAATACTGCAGTTTCACTTAAACTTATAGTTTATTACCTTATTTTTCAAAAATAAAATAACTAATTTATTAAACATTATTATAATATCTGTACATATTCTATCTACATATTATCGCTGAACTGAGTGATATGGAATTTTTATTTTATTTTTCCCGGAACTGGTGTAACTTGGCCATTCATCCGGTCCCAGATTATCGTTGAGTTTTGGGACACCCTGTATATCTATTGCCTATTGTATAATGCGAAAACATAAAAAAAAATTGGTCCCAATCTAAATGTTGTCAGTACGTCTGATTTGATGCATAGAATATCTACCAACCCGTCGCCAGGAGGCCGTGTGGCCGCAGAATTTACGGTTGGCGGGGGGCAACCCCCCACTTTTACAAACCAAAATTGAGCCAAATCGGCTCACACTAATCCGATGTAGCATTAGGGCCTTTTTTGCCGTTAGCATAGATCATTCCGAAAAAAATAGAATATCTAAGCTATTGAGCCTATTTGCACTCATTGTAGAACGTTAGAAGTTTTTAACTCTTTTCAAACATGAAAACGATCGTTCTGGCGCTACAGTTTGTTGCAGCTAATATCATAAACCCACGTTTGGAAACTCAGTGTAAAGGTCCTTTATATTATGTAAAAATGAATTTCTTTAATTATCTATTTAATAAAAAAATATGTATTCAAAGAATTAATTAATTTTATTGAACAATCTTGATAAGACTGGGAAAAAAATCAGTTTCTAAAACTTGCCGCCCTGGGCACTAGCCCCGACTGCCCCTATTGTAAATCCCCCACTACGTAACATCTTGAAACATTTCCGAGTCATTATCGCTAACAAACTCACTGAGTGACGTAAAGCTTTCTATTTCTCTCTTATCAACGCAAACAATCCAAAAATCTAATTTTCTTTTGAAGCAGTTATTTTGTTATAGGCCTGGAACTTGTCTGTTTACCTTGCAATCATAAATTCAATTCGTTTAGTTTTCGAAAGATATCCGCCATAAAAGACAATCGGAACAACCAAGTTTTATCATACAAACGGTCTTTTAAATTAAAAGAAGTATCAGCTGAAAGAAACATTTGTAACTCCGCTCTAAGTTCAAATAGCCTTGCCCGAGACAGCCATCGCACTTCTGTATGGAGCAGTAGTGTTTTATGTTTGCTGCTATAACATTCACACAATAATGAGAACAATCGGGATTGTAGTGGTCGTGATTTGATAAAATTAATTTTTACCGCTTCATCCATAACTAATTTTAGATTTGACGGCATTTGCTTCATCGGAAGCGCTTGTCTATGCAGAATACAATGGCTGGAACTACTATTAGGCGCTTTATTTTTTATGCGTGACACTATTCCTGCTGTTTTACCTGTCATCGCCTTGGCCCCATTTGTACAAATGTCAATGCAATCGTTCCAACAGATTATTTTCTTCAAAAAATATGTTTATTTTATTAAAAATTTCTTCCCCGGTAGTGATTGTGGGCAGCGGTGAACACATAAGCATGTCTTTTTCAAAAGAACTTTCATATGGATATCTCACGATAACCAGCAAGATAGCCAGACCAGCGACATCAAATCATCACTCATCCATTTGCAAGGCGAATCGTGTTTTTTGTAGACATGTCACTAGTTCTTGTTTGACGTAGCTTGCCAGATCATGGATTCGCCGTGAAACAGTATCGTTTGATAGCGGCACAGTAGAAAGATGCTTTGCAGATTTTTCATCGAGCATACATTTTGTTATGTCTAACGCACATGTTATGGCTTTATTAAATTTTCAGCGATAGTGTGCGCTTCACCTGCTTGTGCAATGCGATAGCTAACTAAATACCTATGATGCCTCCGTGGCCTTTTCATTGATAGTTTGTGCTACATGCATCATATTTTTTTGACTTTCCAATAACTGTTCTTTTCTGCGAACAAAAAATTCTTTATTCTTGTCTTTAGACTCGTGGTGTACAGTTTCTAAATGTCGGCGCAATTTGGCAGATGCCATGGAACTATTAGGAAGCAGTTTACTACATAGCATGCAGAGAGGTGAGCCGTTAGAATCAACGAATCCGAAACTGATATATGATTCATCATACTTCCTTTTTTTCGTCTTTGTAACCGTGGAGCTTGACGTCGTGGCATCATCGTCTGGATCGGTAATTGCGGCATTCTCCGCGCGTACTGCTTTTGAACATTCAGCGTCATTAGAAGATGTTGTTGCAACACGTTTAACACCTTTAAGCCAACGTTCCATTCTTATTTATTAATAATGTTACACGTCAGGATGGTGGGGTCAAAATAATTCACAATCGCTACTGCTTATAACAGACTAAGTTTAGTCCAAAGAAGAAATGTCCAAATCGGATACAATCAGAATACAGCAGGCAGTACAATAAACAATAAACACTAGTTACATATCACGTTTAAACTCCGCAATTCGCTAGCCAGCTTGTATGTAGGTTGGTAGGAACTTATCGCTCCGAACGCTAATCGTCAACTGACTGACGAGGCGCGACGCGCGATCGCCGCTTTTATACTTAGTCCTAGACTCGATCTCGAACATTCTCAAAAATACTCGAGTCGGCGCCTTTGATAAACAAAAAGCGGAAATAAAAATAGAAATACAAAAAATGCGTTGTAAACAATCTCGACTTTATGTTTTGAAGTTAGAGCCGAAAGTCGCTTGTTCACAACTATAGTGTCTAATTTAGAGGCGGCTTTTATCAAAGGGACTGCGCGGTCACAAGTATACGCGCGGCGGCGGCGCGTCGGGCCGAGTCAAACGTTCGACCAGAGAGAGGTGTTATGATTTTTTTTTCTAAATTATTGCGGAACCCCTAAAGAGGTATCGCGGAACCCTAGGGTTCCGCGGAACACACTTAGAGTATAGCTGCCCTAAACGAAAGTAAGTTTTCGTTTAGGGCATTGTTTAGGTGCTAAAGAATAGTGATGGTCACTGTTTGGTGGTCTAGCGCCGGTGTGATTCATCACAGCTTCTTACCAAACGGGGTGAGCATTACTGCAGATGTGTACTGTGAAGAACTGAACACAATGATGGAGAAGCTGGCACATCTCCAACTAGCATTGGTCAATCGCTCGTCTCCGCTGCTCCTGCACGACAACGCGCGACCTCATACTGCACAGCATACGGTCTCCAAGTTGCAAGAGCTGGGGTTGGAAGCTTTTTGTCATCCGCCCTACTCACCAGACCTTGCGCCTACAGACTACTACTTTTTCCAGAAATTGGATAACTTCTTGACGGGGAAAATATTCAATGCCCGAGGCCGAGAGGCAGTACAAAATGCCTTTGAAGAATTTGTTGCCTCCCGTCCAGCTGATTTCTTTAAGAAGGGCATCAATAAACTGCCACTGCTTTGGAAAAGATGCATTGATTGCATGGGTGATTACTTCAATTAATACAAAAAAAAAATACATGAAAAAAAAAATCGTTTAAATTTTTTCATACAAAACGGCAATTTCATAGGTCTTTAAAGACCTAATATTAAGTCATTGTTAAGCATTATAAATGCACATTATTATATGAAAATATTTGTTATTTGACCTAGTTATGAGCCTTTAAGAGCGCGCCTTTTATGTACCTATATGTGATAAAGTCAGAAAAATCAATAATGAAATATTTATGTACTTTTTTGGGAGAGTTATCTACACTCCCAAAAAAAAGTACAAAAAGAGTCAACAAAAGACCTAGTCCAGCCATAAGTTCTGTTACGAATGAAAATGCATTTTTTAAAATGAAGTAACGTAATATTATTAAAATTAATACCTTCATATTTATTAGTCTCATCAAAAAATAAAAAAAAAAAATTCGAAATGACCACCTTTGGCTTTTATACAGGCCTTTAATCTGTTTGGCCACGAATCTATAGATTTACGCACTGTTTCCAAGGAAAATTTCGCCACTGCTTGCTCCAAAGATTTATTAAGAGACACGATGTCGCCGTGTCGTCTAGAGCAGGCCATGTCGTCTAAAACTGACCATAATTTGAAATCTAAAGGGTTGAAGTCTGGCCTAGATGTCTTCACCCTGTTGAAAATTTCCAATACGTTCCATTAAGATATGTTGTATACACACCCATAAAAACTTATCCATCACAACCCATGCAGAAACGGTAACTTTAATCATTAATGGAATTTATATTATGTCAACAGAGTTTACTGGATTTACCAAGCTCTACTATAGCTTGCGGACATTTATCATTTTTTATCTGTAAATTACAATAAGGAGTGCGTGATTTTAAATGGACTATCCAGATATTCTGTCTACGATTCAGATTATATTTTTGTGTTTTTATCTGCAAATAACAATCTTCTGATCTGTATGGGGCACAACAACATGAAAAAAAAAAACATTTATTATTATTATATATTATTTTTATTTATAATAAAAGCCAAGCTTATTACAATAATACTTATAAACCGGTGGGAGGGAAGCGCTGTGCCGCGCTCCCGGCTGCATGGGTACCACCATCTGGCTTGTTTCTCCCGTGAAACAGCTTTGCTGTGTTTCGGAGAGAAGGGCAAGACAGACAGTGTAATTACTGGCACCGAGACTTAACATCTTATGTCTCAGGATAGGCAACACATAAATGAGTTGCCTGGGGTCGTTCAAGGTATACTAGTTTAAGTTCATGGGCGACGTCGACCACTTACCATCAGGTGGTACGTTTGCCTATCCAACTAACATAAAAAAAAACATTTACCGTGGTTGTGGCAGTTATCGACACTTTAAGGGAGTAGTGAAGTTTGACCTGGTATATAACAATCACAAAGGTTTTCAACCCTATAATGATTGTTGATTATTATCAAATATATACTCATTAAACGTTCTGATGTGTCCATTTGTATCAGTTGTAATAAATTTACAATAAAAAAGTAAAATTGTAAAAGACATCAAAAGTGCCGGTGTTCGACATCTTAGTTTCAGTAATGGACCACCAGTGATCGACATCTTATCAGTAATGAACATCCAGTCATCGACACTTAATTTATTTCGATTTGAAGTCAAGTAGTTTGGTTTTTATTTAAAACTAGTGGTCCGCCCCGGCTCTGCCCTTAGTACATACATAGCCTATAGCACTCAGGGACATCCTAGCTATACATTGGTGAAAGAATTTTTAAAATCGCTCCAGTAGTTTCTGAGATTATCGCCTTCAAACAAACTAACAAACTCTTCAGCTTTATAACATTAGTATAGATAAAGACTTCTTAGCAGGTAAACACTAGTCGGAAATAAAAACAAGAAAAATGAGGAATATTACTTATTTATTTAATGATATAAACAGTCTTCAGAGTATTAATTAACCTTATAAAATTAAGTGTTAACAAAATTAAACCTTAAATCTTTAAGGTGACCCCTCGGTAAACAATAATTCTAAAACCGGGCAGGCGCGCTCCGCACCCCGCACACCCCGTTAAGTAACGTAAATATTGCAATTTGCGAGCAATCGCGCGCCATGTGTAACATCGTAGACATCTTGGAGTTGTCATTTTATATATTTTTAATTTTGTTTTTTTGTCATATTTAAACGTCATTTTGTACTTCGATAAATATATTTCATTTTATACTTTCACTAGCTGTTGCCCGCAGCTTCGCCCACGTTAACTTTTAAAATTTGAGGTGTTGACCACCCTTATCACTTAGGGGTATGAAAAATAGATAGTAGCCGATTCTCAGACCTACTGAATACGCATATAATATTTGGAAAAAATCGGTAAAGCCGTTTCGGAGGCGTACGGTAACTAACATTGTGACATGGAAATTTTATATATTAGATAATATACGATGATTCTAGTTCTTTATCATTTACTTTTACATTTAACATATTTTCATTTTACATTGATATTATGATGTACAATGTACAGTAAAACACTTTATATAATTATTATTAAGTTTATATTGTTTAATATTATACAATAATTTACATAAATTACTTGCATTTGCAGCTGAATGGGCTGGCGCTTATAAGTGCTTCGCTCTTACATAAACCCGACGTCGAATGACGACCGTGTTATGTGAGAGATCCGATTGCACATCCCTCTACCCCTATATACCTACTCTATACCCACATGGGTACACCAGCTGAAATATAAGAGGGTATCCTTTCGTAGTTTTTTTTTTTTTTTTTTTTTTTTTTTTTTTTAATAAAACTTCACAATAACATAACTTATACACTATCATTGGTGGCGCTAAAACAACATCTGCATTAGCTGTTATAAGGACGGAAAGATTTTCTTTTTCATCGCCTCCTGCGCGGTACAAGTTATTATCACCGCGTTTCGCCAGCACTTTACCCTGTTTTGGAGTCAAAAAGAATGCACTTTCTTCCGCATTGAAAATACGACTGGGGTCTTTTAATACATCCTTTAAGCCTTTTTCTTCTAAATATTCCTCGACTTCTTTAAACCATTTGATAATGTCATCTTCGGTGACATTATCCCTTGCTTTGGTAATATTCTGCGGTGTTTTCTCTCTCAACTCTGGATTCCTCCGTAAAAATGATTCAAACCATGTTCTTCCGGGCTTATTGTCTGTGAAAGGATTATGTCTGTTCTGGTCTATCATTATCTTTTTCACACTCTCTAAAAGATACTCTTTTGAAATAGGAAAGCGTTTGGCAGTAAGTTCTAGAGCCCACTGAACAAGAATATTTTCCTCCTCTCTTGTAAGTACCGAACTAGGGCCCATAGTGCAATTTACTGGCGTTCTAGCTGTTATTTTGTTAAGAAGAGTAACTCGCGGAACATTAAATCTTCTAGCTGCCGCTGCTACTTTTTCGCCCTTTCGGACAGCCTCGATTGCCTGCCCCATTTGGTGTGGGGTGTAATTCTTTTTCGGCGCCATCTATAAAAATGTAATGTACCAGTTATGAACAAACAGTGATGGACACTGTCGATTACTAGTAAATAAACAGCAATACAGGATTTTCATAGATTAATCGAATTGCCTGAATATAAAGAATTATATGAAATAGCCAGGACAAATTTGAAAAAAAAAATTAACTTTCGACACATGTTGATAACTGAACAAACGAAAATGTTGTTCATGTTCATCAAAACTACATTTTGATGAAGGTCTGGAGTCGATCTGATGATGGAGTCGAAAAACAGGCGAGGGAACTCTTTAACGATTTACAGCAGTTACCTACTTTTTTTTTTTTTTTTTTTTTTCGCAGGGAAATCCTTATGGATGCAGCCAGGATCTTCGGGTAGATCCTGACCCAATGTGGGACTCGCACCTGGGAGTGCCCACCCTAACTAAAACCACTGCGAGCGCCTTCAGCCGCTTTTTGAGGGTCCCGGATATGCAGGCAACGGACAGGATCACCTCAGCGACAGGCTGGCCCCGGCAAAGGTCAGACTACTCCTCGAAGGGGGGGACTGCCCGGCCGCTACTAAGTACCCCACGACGTCGTGCCATACCCAGGTTCCCATCCTGAGCCCGACACGAACACAGGGGCGTTACTGAAGGCGCATTAAATAGCGCCTCCTACGCACCCCCGTTCGTCGCCCGCGGGAGGAGGCCTCGTCGGCGGCCTCCTCTCTCACCCGCTCGTCGACCTCCTTCTGGGACATTACTGCCTCGCAGAAGGAGACCATCGCCGTCCAGGACTCGTCGTCACCGAGTATCGCGGAGATGACGCTCGGCAGAGACAAGTCCCCTCCGATGACTGATGTCAGACTGTGACGCAGCGCCGCCCATCTCGGGCACACCTCGAGTGTGTGCTGGGCTGAGTCCACCGCCGCGCCACAATCGTGACACACTGTCAACGGCTCCCTGCGGGCCGTCCGGCACAGGTACTCACCAAAGCAACCATGCCCTGTGAGCACCTGTGTCAGACGGAAGGTGAGGGGTTTGCGCTTACGGCACATCCACCGCTCAAGGACCGGGCGCAAAGCAACCGTCAGGTTTTTTCCATACGGTTGCTGCGCCAGGTCCTCCCCCCACCTCCGCATTAACGCCTCTTGCCCTAGTCGGCGAACCCGCAGGATCCCGTCCAGCGTAAGGGTCTCACCGAGACACCTCCTATCCGAGACATAGGAGTGCATCTCGGCAAGAACCTCCGCCACGAGCTCCCACGGGGGGTCACCGGCTAGGGCAGTGGCTGCTGCCCACGAAACCGTACGGTACCCCCGGATCACTCTTACCGCGATGACCCGCTGCGCCGACCGCAGCCTGGCCTTATTCCTCCCGGTAAGGTGATCCGCCCAGATGGGTGCACCGTACGTCGCCATACTACGGCAGACTCCGGAGTATAGCTGCCTGCAGGCGGCGCTGGGTCCTCCGAGGTTCGGGAGGAGTCTGCCCAGTGCACTTGCCGCCTTCACGACCTTCGGTCCCAACATGGAGAAATGTGGGCCGAAGGTCCACCCTCCGTCAAGGATGAGTCCCAGATATTTGATATGGGGGCTCATCCTGACCCTCACCCCTCCGACCTGGAGAGCAGCCCCCGGTGGGGGTCCTTTCCGCCCGGTCCCGCGGAAGAGAAGGGCTTCGGTCTTCTCAGGTCTGACCCGAAGCCCTAACCTCTCTATGCGGCTGATGACGAGGTCGATCCCGACCTCGGCCAGCCGCGCCGCCTCCTTATAGCCTCGTCCCCGGGCATACACGAGGGTGTCATCCGCGTAGCATATGACACCCATCCCGGGGAGGAGGCGGCCTCGCAGGACCCAGTCGTAGCCGATGTCCCACAGGATTGGACCAAGAACCGACCCCTGTGGAACACCGCACCCAATTCGCCACCACTCTACGGACCCACACCGGTTCTCGCAGGCTACCCTCCTCTCGGAGAGGTACGCCTCCAACAGCCTCCTTAGATACGGGGGCACTTCGAAGAAATTCAGTGCCTTTCGTATCACACTGTGAGGGAGGCTGTTGAAGGCGTTCGCGATGTCCAGGGACACCGCGACTACCACCTCCCCTCTGTGTTCCGCCTCAACCGTCACCGCCCGAAGGCGTTTGAGGGCGTCGACGGTCGACCGGCGTGCACGGAACCCAAATTGGGACTCTGAGAGTCCCGGTCCCGGGCCCTCCTCCAGATGCTGAACGAGCCGGGAGGCCACTATTTTCTCCAAGGCCTTCCCAGCTTCGCTCAGCAACACCACCGGTCGCACCGCCGAAGCCGAGTCCGGGGTCCACCCTGCCTTTGGTAGCAGGCAGAGCAGACCCTCCTTCCAGGCCCTCGGGAACTGTCTGGACCGCAGGCAGCGATCGAACAGCTCCCGAAGGCTATCGCCGAGGTACGCGAGAGAGATCGCGAGGACCCTCCCATGCACCCCGTCTGGACCCGGCGCCCTCTTCTTACTCTGGAGGCGGGACAGAACCACCTCCATTTCAGCCTCCGTGACGGGTGGCGGAACACCCTCCTCGTCCGGCGTCTGCCGAGCCATCCTGGGGGGCGTATAGCCCACGGGCGTGTCGGGGAAAAGTTCCCCAACGATCCTCCCCAGTTGGCCCCGCTGGAGCGTCTCGTTGATTGGGGCCGACTGGGCGCGGAGCTTGTTCCGCGCCCATATGTATGGTCGACCCCAGGGGTCTCTGTTGAGAACCTCAAACATCTCCAGCCAGGCCTCCTCCTTGGCTCGGCAAATGGCTCGCTGCAGGATCTTTCGCTTTTCTGCGTAGACCCTGCGCAGCCTGTCGTCCCTGTCGACGTCCTGGGGGCAGCAGTTACCTACCTTGTGTTTGGGCTTGATTAATTTGTTTTTATGAACTTTACACCTAGATAGATTTTGACTGTCATTAGGGGTCTGATGATGAAGACCAAAGACAGTTGAGGGAACTCCTCAACCGATTACAATAGCTACCTTGTGTTTGAACTTAATTCATTTATATTGACGTGTGATTTGCACCCATATGGGTTGTAAGTGCCATTACAGACCTGATGATGGGGACCATAGACAATTACTGAAACTCCTCAACGATTTAGAGCAGTTACCTTGTGTTTGGGCTTGATTCATTTGTATTGATGAGAACTTTATACCTATATGGGTTGTAAGTGTCATTAGGGATCTGATGATACCCACCAAGGTTCAACCCTCGTGGCGGTGGGGCTCAGTAGCTTAAGGTGAACTTAGCACCTTGCGCGAAGCAAATTGAACCGAGGGAGCCGCTCTCGCACAAAAGAGCGGGGGGCACCCCCTTGCACTGTCCCGACGCTGGGAGGGGTTGTTCTGTAGTTGTGGGAGGGATAACCCCCCTCCCCCTCCTGTGGAGATGGTGTCGGTCCCTTGAGGGACTGACTAGGCGTCGAGGTGCCCTGTTTGCTCAATAGATCCGGGGCACCTCACCAAAGGCAGTATTGCAGGTGGCACTCGCCGGGTTTTAGTGGGTAGAGCTGCGTCCACCTTACCATCTTTCGGGTGCAGCGAGTCCCACATACCTGCCAGGGGAGTCGCTCCCCCCCCACCAGGATACCTCGAAGTATTTCCGGGCGTAAACGAAAAAAAGGGTCTGATGATGAAGAAGAAGGACAGTTAAGGGAACTCCTCAACTTGAACTTAATTCATTTATACTGACGAGAACTTTGCACCCATATGGGTTATAAGTGCCATTACACTGATGATTTAGAGTGGAGACCATAGACAGTCGAGGGAATTTCATAATGATTTACAGCAGCTAGAGGTTTGTCGGTGTTAGCCAAGTTACATACAAACACGACACCGACTCCTAAAGTAACAATAATGATGTGGTAAACACAAAGATTGTATATTAGTAGAAAAACAAGTTGATTAAAAGTTGTAGGCACAAAAATAAAAATAAAACGCGATTATTTTATTACTTTTCAGTTTTTTTTTAAGTCTGGTTTAAAATTTAAATATTCGTTTATTAATTTATTTACTTAGTGTTAAAAATTAAATAACTTATTTTCATTTTCTTCATTCACGAAGACGGCAAGTGCGCCAGGCAAACTCCTCTCGAACCTCGGAGTACCCAAAGAGGACAAAAGAGCAGAAGGGGTGAGGATGGGAACCTCACCTCATTGCCATTATACTGTTCCGACGTTGGGTGGGGATTGTTCTGTGGTGCGGGGCAAACAAGCAGTCGAACCTTTGGACTACCGTCTACCGACGGCCCATACACATTTGCGCAACCAGAGATTATGTAGATGTGTTGCCCTCCTTTACCCAATCCTCCCAATGGGCCACCGGAAACTCACAAACCGCACGTTAAGTTCCAAAGTATCTTTATATCAAATTTCCCCCAAATCTGTTAAATTAATGGACCTGCATATTTCCCGTTCCCGTGGATTTTTTAGAATAACAACTATTTTACACCCTACGTTAAGTTTCAAAGTGAATATACTTTGATATATAAATACTTAATACTTTGTGATATAAAATTTTACCCAAATCTGTTCTGTGGTTTAGACAGTCCCGGGGTTTTACCCGCATAGTTCCCGTTCCCGTAGGATTTTTACGTAGACAGAGAATACTATAGACTGCTGCCAGCCGTGGCGACATGAGATAGATATATTGAAGTGACGTCTGAAATGGGGGTTGCTATACAAAAACCTTTTGCCTACTTTAAGGCAAAACGCTAAATATAAAAAACTGTCATGTTTTTTTAAAGCTAAAACATTACACATATTATTATGTTTTTATTGGTATTTTTTTTTGTTTTGACAAATTATTTTATACTGTGCCCGAATGTTTGAGATTCTTTATTGGGTATTTAATTAAAACTGATACGAGGGCATACTTTTAGCTCCGGTAGACCCTATGATCTTTTATAAAAATGTATATTAGAACTCTAATGTTTTAGAACTGGATAGGTATCTATACATCTATTAGAAAAATAAAAAAAGTGTGTGTGTACTAGCGTACACTCGTAAGAAGTGAAACTTCTTTATGACGTTATTTTTCAAATCACGTGTGGTAGGGATAAGAAAAAGATGGCGCGTAACGGAAGAATGTGACGCGTAACGAAAAAATGTTACACTAATTTTTTTTCCAACCCCGATAAATAAGTTTCACTTCAATAAAATTAGAGTGTCTGTTTGTAATATTAAAATAACAGCTTTTCATTGAATACATATGGATGTGTACACGGTACATATACCAAAATAGCCTTTTTTACAATATTTGTCTGTCTGTTTGTTCCGGCTAATCTCTGAAACGGCTGGGCAGATTTTGATGGGACTTTCATTGGCAGATAGCTGATGTTATAAGGAGCCTACGTTAAGGCTATAAAAATAATCAACACCAATCCGCGCACGGCTGTAAATCTAAGTTACCGCGGGCGAAGCTGCGGGCAACAGCTAGTAAATAATAAAATAAAGTCGATAAATATGAAATAAGAAAAATTATCATATTAGCATAAACATCTAGACTTTTGACATAAAATTCTCAAAAGTCTTACTATAAAAATAAGAGTACTGGAAAGGAAAGGAGGAAAGGAAGAAAATAAGAGTATAGAAAATTAGTAATAAAAATAATTAAAATGCACATCCATTAAACTATTTTTATCACTAATTTTCTATATATAAAAATAGTTAAAATAGATGTGATTTATTTACATACTATAGGTAAAAAATTGGCATAAAAAATTAAACAAAAACGATATTTATATGAACACGTATTTTTTTTTATTTTTTTTTTACACAGAAACGTACGTAACGGCACAGTTACTGCATCAAATTTCACATGCGTTGGTTGCTCTTCCATTGTTTTTGTGAATGGTATAACAGCAGATGGACATGGCATGGGGTTATCTCTTCAGTAGCTCCAAGCTGAAATATGAAAAAAAAACTATTTTGTTTCCTTAAAGTACGATTATTTTTTATAATAATAACATATCTTTGTTGTGGACGATAAAATATTTTTCTTTCCCTTCCCTTCCTCTGTTCCTCACTTTCCAGGTGTTCACTATTTTCAGGGACAATTTTTCTTCCTCCCCCCTTTTTCCTAAAATATGAGTTAGCGGCAAAGGGGAGTAGAGGGAAGAGGGATTGATAGAGAGGGAACTCCATTCCTCTCCTACAACCTCTTTTTTACGTCACCTGTTGCGGAGTCCAGCCTCAATTTTGTAAAAATATTTAAACTTAATTAAATTGAATCCTTAACCTATTCTAGAAAATTTTAAAATGACGCAATTATTATCTAAGTAGTATTTTATTCATTTATACACTAAGTTAAGTAAGTAAGAATATTGTATAAAAAATAAATCCAATTTATATTTCTATAATATTTTTCTTATTTAAAAAAAACCTCTAAAAGTTTTTTAAAACTATTACGATTTAAATAAAAATATCTCACTTTTAATTTAAGGATAGCTTTTGGAGATAAATTCAATCAAACAACACAATTCAAAATATTAATAACATACATTACTGGGAAAAGGAAAAACATAATACTAGCAATTTTAACATTAAAGACGTCACAAAATCAATATCATTTTTTTTTTCACATATCATTTTATTATTACCTTTTCTTCAATTTAACTTATGAATTATAAACCAATGAAAGTATATATACATAAAGACTGATCACACATATCGTTATTCAACCACTATTAACCACAATATGAAATAAAATATGAACTTGCGCGTGAAAAGTCAATGTTGGAATTTTCCGGTCACTACCACTTTTACAATTAATTATACTGTACCAAACCATTGTTAGGGTATTCCAGAATATGTTTTTATTCCCTTATTTTTTTAATTACCAACAAATTCGTTAATTACATTAAAATAATACTAAAACAATACTTCACAATTGACTACATGTTGTAAACAAATTACAAATGTCAAAATTTGTGTAGCAAGATATGTTGTTGACCTTGAAAAAATCAGCACGCACTGAGAGATGCCAATAGTATAGTATTGTCCTTGTTTTCCCTTCATTATTGTAATAAGCACATCTCTTTTATGTGGGAAGGAGTAAGAATTATCCAGCAGTCTATAGTATTCTCTGTCTACGGATTTTTACGATAACAACTATTTAATGTCTTACGTTAATGTCCAAAGTATCTTTATGTCAAATTTCACTCAAATCTGTCTCATGGTTTAGAAGATAGTCAGACCCGGGGTTTTACCCGCATAGGTCCCGTTTTCGTGGGATTTTCAGGATAAGAACTATTTTAAGTCCTACGTTAAGTTTCAAAGTATCTTCATATCAAATTTCACCCAAATCTGTTCCGCGCTTTAAAAGATAGTCAGTCACGGGGTTTTACCCGCACAGTTTACCGTTCCCGTGGGATTTTCAGGATAACAATTATTTTATATCCTACGTTAAGTTCCAAAGTATCTTCATATCAAATTTCACCCAAATTTGTTCCGCGCTTTAAAAGATAGTCAGTCACGGGGTTTTACCCGCACAGTTTACCGTTCCCGTGGGATTTTCAGGATAACAACTATTTTATATCCTACGTTAAGTTCCAAAGTATCTTCATATCAAATTTCACCCAAATCTGTTCCCTGGTTTAGAATATAGAAAGTCCTGGGGTTTAACCCGCATAGTTCCCGTTCCCGTAGGATTTTCAGGATAAGAACTGTTTTAAGTCCTACGTTAAGTTTCAAAGTACTATCTTTATATCAAATTTCACCCAAATCTGTCCCGTGGTTTAAAAGATAGAAAGTCCTAGGGTTTTACCCGCATTTTCCCCCGTATGATTTTCAGGATAAAAACTATATTAAGTCCTACGTTAAGTTTTAACGTATCTTCATATTAAATTTCACCTAAATCGGTTCGGTGGTTCAGAAGATAGACACTCCCGGGGTTTTACCCGCATTAATCCCGTTCCCGTGGGATATCCGGGATAAAAACTATCCTATGTCCTTTCTCGGGTTTCAAACTATCTTTGTGCCAAATTTCATCTAAATCTGTTTAGCGGTTTAGGCGTCAAGAAGAGACAGACAGACAGAGTTACTTTCGCATTTATAATATTAGTAAGGATAACTGATAGTAAAATATATATTATTCGTCTCGGCGTTAATTAAAGGAGGCCTATGTTCACCAGTGGACGGACAAAGACTTATCATGATGATGATATATTATTAGAAATAAAAATTATTTATTAAGTTCATAATTTAAAAATAAGATAATTTTATTATTTTAACATTTTGAAAATATAAGCATATTATATATTTTTTTATTGTGTAATAAATAACACGCAGTTACCTTAGTTATATTTGGTTGGAATATTTGCAAAATAAAAGAAAGAAAAAGTTGGAATAATCTATGTACAGTACATAGATTATTCCAACTTTTTCTTTTTTCTTCTTTTATTGTTTTCTTTTTTACAGCTTCTAATTTTTTATAATTAATATAATTTTGCATACTTAAATTTTTATGATATGAATGTAAAGCATTTTTACAATTTTTTACTGTCTCTTAACAAATATCATTCCCCCAGGGAGCCGGGGCTTTATTAAATTTACTTTTATTATTATATTCTATTTTAGGAATGCATTCATTTTTTAACATATTTAAAATATCACAAAAATTATTATAATTTTGTATTGGATTTCCATTTGAATATTCAAAATTTTGAAAAAAAGTTTTTGATAAGTTGTGGTATTTATCCCAGTTAGCCTTTTTATATACAAATTTATTTACATTCTCATTGGTGGTATAAGAGGAAGGAGACACATTTGTAAATGTTGGGTTATGGGTAATGATAGCTCCCTAGTGGGTCATCACCAACATACCGGTCACATAACGGAGCCATAACGGAGCCAGTTGCGGGCTAACTAAAGTGATGTCTATAGCAGAAATGTTCTCATTTGGCCTACGCACTGTGGTACCAAAACCTGTATTTAGAATACACAAATCAATTTCATCAATTAAATCATATAAATCGTTTCCTCTTGACTTTGTTAAAGTACTACCAAAGGCATTGTGATGATCATTGAAGTCACCTGATATTACGTATGGTTTAGGAAGATTGTTGATAATGTGTTTTAATTTATTAATATATATTTTTTTACTTTTAGGTGGACAATATACGCATAATATGGTTACTGGTCCTGACTTTGTTTCTAATGAAATAGCAATATTTTGGATATCTTGATAGTTTGGGGTTGAGAGCTGGACATATTTAAGGCTGTCCTTTATTAATATAGCTACTCCACCATGTTCATTTTTAGCATTTTTAAAAATAAAATTGTATCCTGTAATATAGAAGTATGGACTTGAAGATTTTAACCAAGTTCCATTTAATAAACAGTACCTGGATGACCGAGCTTTGCTCGGTATATATTTTTTTTTAATAAAATGACATTTTCTAAAAATGATTCCTAGCTAGATCGATTTATCGCCCCCGAAACCCCCTATATACTAAATTTCATGAAAATCGTTGGAGCCGATTCCGAGATTCCAATTATATATATATATATATATATATATATATATATATATATATACAAGAATTGCTCATTTAAAGATATAAGATATGTCAATTTTATTTTGTAATAAAAGAGATTGTAACAATGGTTTTTTATTATTTAGGCTTTGTATATTATGTTTTACTATGCGTAATGTATCCATTATTCAGTTAAATTTTTAATAAATATATCCTTAATCTGTGAGGTAGTTTTTATTCTCGGCAGTTCCCAGGAGGCCGTGTGGTCGCAGACTGCACGGTTGGCGGGGGGGCAACCCCCACTTTTATAAACCAAAAGTGAGCAAAACGGGCTCACACTAATCCGATGTAGCATAAGGGCCTTCGGGCCGTTAGCATAGATCCATCCGAAAAAAAAAAAGCTCGGCAGTCAGTCGTCAGTCAGTCGTCGGTCGTGAATAGTCGCTACCTAGCCGAAGAAGATGCATACAAAAGGAAGAGCCGAGATTGACTTGATTGAATCCAAAGACTACTATTGTATAACCAAACTCAAATCAAATATATGTAAGCCGTACGTGGCGCCATCTAGTTGTTGGACATGGAACTAAAAACCTATACCTAGCTATAGCCTATAAATTATACGTTTATTATTATTCTAAGGTTTATTTCTATTCAATATTATGTTATTATATCCAGTTGACAGTTACCTGTGATATTTTTTGTGTAAATAATTATGTCTCATTACCTACCGTGTTTTATTTTAATGATGTTATTCTTATGTTAACTAAATAATTCTATAGGTATGAGATATTTTTAGGAGGTAATTTTTACACAAAAATATCACAGAGCGCATCTACATTCATCTTGTGCGCGTGCATCTCGTGCATAACTACCACTACAACCTTGAAATTGCAAGAAGAAAATGCGCATGAGTTTGAACTTCGAAAACTTCAAAATTAATTAAAATTATTGCAACAACAGCGGCCATTTGCATTTTTGCATTATTAGTGTTACCACAGTATTACTATATCAGAAATTCTAAATCCTACCATATTGCAAATGAAACTAATATGATTAAAGGTATTAACGGTACTTACAAATACAAAAATACAAACGCTTTAGACAATTGGGTGGCACCGGCATAAAAAATCTGATTGTTAAAGTTACCAGGGTTGCATGCCTAATGAGGCCTAATTTGATCCTCATTCCTTAAGGGAAATATTTTAAGATACGGTAATACATACGTAATGAATGGTTTGACGGACTTTCTCTTTTGGCGGGAAGGGAAACGCGCCTTTTTTGAATATAAAAACTATTTCAATTAAATTAAATTAAATTTTTAAAGCTTTTTAAACCTATTATTGTATAAAATGGAATTAGAAAGCGACGGAGATACCGAAGATAAATTCAAGAAAGTCATATCTTCGAAAAAAAGAAAAAGGGAAAATGCTAACTCACAAAATGACGATAAGTATAAACCTTATATTAAAAATGGTTATACTAGAAAATACCCGGAGAATGGCTCGAACGGAGACTTTTCAGTCTTCGTTGAACATACAAATAAAGACATAGGCAACATGAACCCACTCAACTTGAGCAAATTTTTTAAAAACACCAAAGGCATCTCGGAACGCTCAAGAATAAATGCAAACAAAATAAAAATAAATTTTAATCAGGCAGCTCTTTCCAATGATTTTTTAAAAGCCAATGTCCTTACTGAAAATGAATTAAGGGCCTACATCCCAGCGGCTTCTGTGGAGAGGGTTGGGGTAGTTAAATTCATTCCTAAAGAAATTAGTAACTTGGAGCTATTTGAAAAAATGTCATGTGAAAAAGACATAGTAGGAATTCGTAGATTTATGAAAAAAGAAAATGGTAAATTGTCTCCATTAACAACAACATCTACCTATAACCTTTTCGGGTACCTCCTTACCAGAATTTATATTATTGGATGGTTGGAGGTATAAAATTCATGTGTATATTCCACCGGTGTTACAATGCTTCAAATGTTTTAAGTTCAACCACTCGTCAAAAATTTGCCATGGTAATCAAAAATGTTCAAAATGTGCGGAAAATCATTCATTTAAGGATTGTAGCACCGAAAATATTAAATGTATAAATTGTGGAGGGAATCACTTAGCCATATCAAAAGAATGTCCTATTAAGGCATCTAAAATTAATAAATCTAGAATGACTTACTCAATGCCAGTTAACAATGATTATAAAATTAACTTTCCAAGTTTACCAACTATCAATAAAATATCAAATAAAAGTAAGAATCATAAACATGATGATACTCATAATAAACTTTCCGAAACAAAGTCAATTGCTCAAAACAAAGAAAATTCAAATTTCATCTTGTGCGTGTATGAATGTAGATGCGCTCTGTGATATTTTTGTGTAAAAATTACCTCCTAAAAATATCTCATACCTATAGAATTATTTAGTTAACATAAGAATAACATCATTAAAATAAAACACGGTAGGTAATGAGACATAATTATTTACACAAAAAATATCACAGGTAACTGTCAACTGGATATAATAACATAATATTGAATAGAAATAAACCTTAGAATAATAATAAACGTATAATTTATAGGCTATAGCTAGGTATAGGTTTTTAGTTCCATGTCCAACAACTAGATGGCGCCACGTACGGCTTACATATATTTGATTTGAGTTTGGTTATACAATAGTAGTCTTTGGATTCAATCAAGTCAATCTCGGCTCTTCCTTTTGTATGCATCTTCTTCGGCTAGGTAGCGACTATTCACGACCGACGACTGACTGACGACTGACTGCCGAGCTTTTTTTTTTCGGATGGATCTATGCTAACGGCCCGAAGGCCCTTATGCTACATCGGATTAGTGTGAGCCCGTTTTGCTCACTTTTGGTTTATAAAAGTGGGGGTTGCCCCCCCGCCAACCGTGCAGTCTGCGACCACACGGCCTCCTGGGAACTGCCGAGCTCACTGTCGCCTCGGTATTTATACCTACGCGACCCAAGGACGAGACGCGTCTCGCGTTGTGCGTGATTTCCGTGTCACTTTTACTTCGAGCCGAGACCTTTTCTGCTTTTCTTTATTATTTCCCTTACGTATAAAATCTTTACATATTTTAAAACTTCACATCATTCTTTACATAATAAAACATGAATTAAACTCTTTAAACATTAAAAAGTTATTCAACAAAAAAATCTCAACAATTTTCAACTTTTGTCACACATTCCTATCAATATTTCAAAAACTAAAAATCGTATCAACATAACTCTTATACTATTATAAACTATAGATTGATACCTTTCTTTTAATATAACTTTCAAATCAAAATTCATATAAATAATATCTAACTAGCCTAATTAATTACTTTCTTATTAGACTCAATTTTCTATAAAACTATCATATCAATATAAGGTAAGGTACCCAATAATGGACACTTTAAGGAAATACTTTTTTTCAAACGTACTAAAGTACAAAAATAAATTTAATTACTTCGAATAGATTTGTTTCATGGGTCAGAGGAATGTCTGAATATTATTTTCTGTGTATTCGCCTATAAAAAAACTTATAGCCTAACGAAGTACTGAAGAAATAAAAAAAAAGTACTAAAATCCCGTGTTGGACACGGTATCTCTATTAATGGACACCTAGTTATGGATGAGACCCTTAAATGGACAACCAATTATAGACATAGCCATAGATAGACGACTAGTTATGATATACAATAATTAGAAATATTTTTATTTGTTTAACAAATATCACAGTTTCCTATGTAATAATCAGACTTTGGAATCACATTTTTTCAGTTTTAATTAGCCACAGTTACTCTAACATATTTTTAATTTAACGAAATAAAAAAACTGTCTTATAAAATAATAAACAATAATAACATTATGAATAAACTTTCGTTCAGGAAAAACAATTATAAATCTACCCTTATTATTATAGAACAACTAAAATCGCAACCTTGAAATTCTTAAAAAATCGAGATCATAACATAAAAATCGAGATCAAAAAATAAAAATTAAGTCGTAAAAGTATGAAACTTTTTCATTTCTTCATAGTAGCCTCTTTCGTTAATCAACACTGGTTTCTGAATTTTCTCCACAATATCTTTTTGTTCATACCAAATGCTATCTGATTTGTTAGGCCATCGATAAGTGTTGCCTGTAGAAAAAGTCATAGTACTCACTTTATAGTGATTTTGATTTACGTTTTCTACAACACCAGGGAAATACTCTCCTTCATATTTAATAATGACATAGCATCCTTCTGATATACTCTTTGTTTTCAGTTTAGATTTATTTTTCTTCGTTATATTTGTTTCCACAGATATTTTGCTCAACGGTTCATTATCTGACTCAGTTTCGGATGAAGCGTCAACCTTAGATGCATCTCCTATTTTCTTAGACCCAAGGTGTTTTCCTCTTTCAGGTGTCTCATTCAGCGACTCATTAAATTCTTCTTCATTTATGCTGTCATCACTTTCCGCATATTTAACTTCCGTATCAGTATCATCAGATGAAACTGGTAAGTCTATTTGTTTCTTGGACTTTTTATGTGTGCGCTTTTTTTTAATTCTTCCATTTTCCTTTTTTTTCTCTTTTCTTGCTTCAGCTCTTCTTTCCTTTTCTAATATTTTTAGTTTTTTTTCGTTTTCTTTATTCTGGTAATAAGTTCTCCATGCAGTACTTCCGATTGCACAAGGAATCTTTTCTTTTAACTTTCTTTTCTTTTTATTGGATTAATTTTCACCGGGCAAAAAAGGTTTCTTTTGAAAGGGGAGGGGATTATTACTCCACCTTTAATAACCGTTTTCTTCGGAGTCTATTTGATGTTACAGGACCAGCAGCGATCACATCTAAATTACTTTTGGACGTGCTCGGTTCAAGATCCTTTCGAGAAATCTTTTCAGTTTGGATTGAAGGGCCTGCAGTCACATTGAGGAGATCTCTCGATAATCTAGGTGTTGACGCACACACGCAACGTGACAGAGACGATGCGAGAGGTAAGAGGGTCGCGAGGGGCTCAGGCGACGAGCGGAGCCGACCCGAGGCGACCCGAGCCGAGGAATAATGTTCGAGAACCTCGATGGCGCGCGCAGAACTAATGCAATTGACATTAAGATTTCATAAAATTCGTTTGTACTTAAAATATTGAAAATGTATAATAAATTAGTTATAATCTAAATTTCTTTCTTTGTACAATCCCGTACAAAAACTGGCGACCGTGACAGGACGACGGGGCACAAGACGACTGTAAATGTACATCCACGGAATCGAAGTTATGAGCTGGCAGTCACACTACGTAATACAACGTTTGGACTTCGGTGGCATCATCACGGCTAGACTTCATCCAGTGTGTCCAGGGGAGTGCTCTGTCCTTAATTAAATACCTATAATACCTATATCTCTTCGTTTGTGTCGAGGCGTATGAACACTCCAAGTGAGTGAATTTTGTGTTTTTTTTCGTTTTCGTGTGCATTTTCCGTGTAGTATATATATGTTTTTGGTGCATATTTACACCTGGCTCAATTTATTGTTCGCCTAACACAAAATGCCTACTGAGCCGAATGATGATAAGGCCGGTTCTTCTTCTAGCAGTATTTCTGATATGGAAAGAAGGAAATTAAAAGAATTAATTAGAGCACGGGGAGCAATTAAGGGTCGTTTAACGAGATTCAAAGATCATGCATCCGTCTTAAATGCAATCCAAATAAACGACATTAGTGACTTACAAATAAAAGAATTAAAATTTCGTTTACTTAAAATCGAGAACTTATTGTCGGAGTTTAATGAAGTTCAGTCTCAAATTGATATGTTATTAAGCGAGGATGATAGTGAAATCGATGTTTTTGAGAATTCGTTTTATAGTACTCTTTCTCTTGCACAACACTTAATTGATTCGTGCGATAAGAGTCAAGAAAAGGATGATCTGCATTCAGCAAAGTCAGGGTGTTCGGGTAGCTGTAGTCATCATAATTTTAATGACATCGCACTGCCAAAAATCAAACTGCCATCATTTGACGGAACTTATTTAAAGTGGTTGGAGTTCAGAGATACATTTGAATAATTAGTAAATTCAAATGATAGGATTCCCAACATAAATAAATTCCACTATTTGCGTTCAGCATTGGAGGGCAGTGCTATTATAATAAAATCTATTGAGTTTACGTCAAAAAATTATGATATTGCTTGGGGCTTGGTCTGCGAACGTTATGATAACAAAAAGGTTCTACTTAATAATCACTTGAAAGCATTATTTGAAATAGAATCTATATCATACGAGTCTCACAAGGCAATACGGTTTGTGGTTGATCATGTCTCTAAAAATCTAAGAGCTCTTGAATCTTTAGATCATAAAAAAACTAACATAAAAAAAAAAAATCAACCCACCGATAAATGGGACGTCTTGATCATTTACTTAATTTCTACAAAGTTAGATCCCATTACCTTAACAAAATGGGAAGAACATAAGTATAATTCGAAAGACTTACCTGAACTTACTGAATTTATGCAATTTTTACGTAATCGTGCTGACGTTCTCGAAACAATGGCAGTTAGTAGAAGTGGAAGTGACAGACGTGATCATAAACCTATATTAATTAAAGATCAGTTTAAAACATCTGATAATAATAAATTCAAAAATTATAATCATAAAACAATAAAGAGTCTCGTGACTTCTGCTAACGCCAAACCTTTAGTGCTATGTCCCTGTTGCAATCAGCTACATAGAATCATAGATTGTCCCTCATTTAAGCAGTTATGTCCTGAAGACAGGTGTAGTGAAGCTGTTAAACTTAATCTTTGCTTAAACTGTTTACGTAAGGGCCACGCAGCAGCTCAATGTCGTTTACTGGGTACCTGCAAAATATGTAGGAAAAAACATAATACATTGCTTCACGTACCTGATGATGAGAATATTCCTGAAGCTGGCACATCGTCTAGTCATTGTATCTACATACCTGTATCCTTGTCAGCTCAGTCTTCAAATCAAGTTCTCCTTGGTACTGCAATGGTCGAAATAGTTAACCCTGAAAATATTTTTTTTTTCTTCTTGCTCGTGCATTACTAGATGCCGGTAGCCAGTCGTCCTTTATAACAGCTCACCTGAAAGAAAAAATGGGATTCATAAGTAGGGGTACGGATACTTTATGCATTTCCGGCGTGAATAACTCTCTTATTCCCATTTCTGAAAGCTGTAACATGACCATCCAGTCATGCGTTGATTCATTCAATACTAACCTGAAATGTCTAGTAGTTCCAAGAATCACAGGCCTATTACCTAATACTTTAATTGATGTTTCAGCACTTAATATTCCACAGAATATTCAACTCGTGGATCCTGATTTCTTCCGCCCTTCAGATGTTGATTTATTGCTGGGAGCTGAAATATTCTTCGACATTATGTCACCTGATCAAATCAAACTAGGATCCAACATGCCCATTCTCCAAAACTCGAAGTTAGGTTGGATAGTAGCAGGTCCTCTTTACACAAGCGATTTGAAAATTAAGAAGGTAATTGATTGTAGCTTTACTAGAGAAATTAGTGACCAATTAGAAAAGTTTTGGAGTCTTAAAGAAATTTCATCCTCTAAACCAACTATGTCAACCGATAATGAATTCTGCGAGCGCTACTTTGCTGAGACTACTAAACGACTAAATAATGGAAGGTTTTCAGTAATGATACCCTTCATTGAGTCCCCTGAGACAGCGCTCGGAAATTCCTTTAAAACTGCAGAAAAGCGTTTCTTCAATCTTGAGAAAAAACTCTGTAAAAACCCAGCCTTAAAAACAGAATATTGCAATTTCATTGATGAATATGAGAGATTAGGTCACTTAACAGAAATAAACAGACCTCTATTCGGGTACTTTCTACCACATCATGCGGTCATTAGAAACAACAGCGAAACTACAAAACTTCGTGTAGTTTTTGATGGCTCAGAGAAAACTAGTTCTAAAAATCTTGAAATGATATTCAACATGTTGGCCCAGTAGTGCAGGATGAATTGTTCAACATATTGGTTCGTTTTCGTCAACACAGATATGTGTTATCTGGCGATATACAAAAAATGTATCGACAGGTTATGATTGATGAATCGCAAAGACATCTGCAGCTTATTCTATGGAGAAATGAAAAAGACATGCCTCTTAAAACTTTGCAACTCAATACGGTTACCTACGGGACAGCCTCAGCACCGTATCTGAGCACTAAATGTCTCGTTCAGCTCGCTACAGAATGTCCAGAATCATTAGTATCTCAGGTAATAAAAAATAATTTTTATGTCGACGATCTGCTGACCGGTGCTTCTAATGAGAGTGATTTAGCTCACATACATAAATCTGTTACTGATGTACTTGCTTCTGCGTGCTTTCCCACACATAAGTTTCGAACTAATTGTCCTCAAATCTTTCAGGAAACTACTGAATCTAACTTACATTATCTCTCAAATAAGTCTAGCGTCCTGGGCGTACTATGGGCACCAACGTCTGACACTTTAAGGTTTCAAATAGACGTCAATGAATTTGCCAAAACAACCACTAAAAGGGTTATATTATCTAATATTTCTAAGATTTTCGATCCTTTAGGTTTATTAAGTGCATGCACAATTACTCTTAAAATTCTTCTTCAAAAGCTATGGCAACTTAAGTTAGATTGGGATGACGTGGTTCCCAAGAACATAAAAAATATTTATAAAAAAGTCACTGACAATTTGAACATCTTACATTCCCTTTCAATCCCAAGACATGTTCTGTGTTCTTCTCCTGTCATAACTGACCTTCACTGCTTCGTTGACGCCTCGCAAGACGCTTACGCCGCTTGTGTGTATCTGCGTTCATTAAATGTTGATGGTGACGTCACCGTTAAGTTGCTATGTGCCAAAACTCGCGTAGCGCCTTTAAAGGCTGTTACCATCCCTAGGCTTGAGCTCTGTGCAGCTCTTCTCGGAGCCCGACTTACAGTTAAGGTTAGTGAAGCTCTTCGTTGCAAAATTCATAATAAAACGCTTTGGTCTGATTCAACAATTACATTAGGTTGGATAAGAATGCAACCAAAGCTCTTAAAGGTCTTTATTTGCAACAGAGTAAATGAGATTCGTGAATTGACAGACATAAAATCATGGAGGCATGTTCCGACAGATGTCAACCCAGCAGACTTGGCTTCGAGAGGCATCGACCCTAGGTCACTAATTGATTCTACACTATGGTGGAACGGACCATCTTTTCTTGCAGAACAAGAGTCAGCATGGCCTCAAGAACCTAATACTTACACTGAGTTGCCTGAAACTAAAGTTCATCATATCAAATTTGTTGAGGAACATAAATTTGTAAATTTTGAAAATTATTAATATAATTCTTTAAAATTAAAAAGAATATTCGCTTACATATTTAGATTTGTTAACAATTGTAAAAAATCAAAATCCAAATTAACAGGTTCTCTTAACGAAACCGAACTTCATCATTCTTTAATTTACCTTACCATAGTAGCCCAACAAGAATGTTTTAGTGTAGAGATAACTGCAATTATTGAAGGAAAGCAATTAAAACCTAAATCTAATATTTTGCAGTTGTCTCCCTTTATTGATAATACTGGTGTTATGAGAGTAGGTGGTCGCTTGCAAAATGCTAATCTTAAGTATGAAACAAAACATCCAGCATTATTACGTGGAACTCATCACTTGACAAAAATGCTAATGACAAGCGAACACCTGCGATTGTTTCACGCAGGCCCTCAATTGCTCCTCAGCTCATTTAGAGAACAGTTCTGGCCTATCGGTGGCAGAATGTTAGCTAGAAGCATCGTTCGTAAATGCATTACATGTGTACGAATGAAAGGCAAAACTATTGAGCCGTTGATGGGCAATCTGCCCTTAAGTAGAGTGTCACAAACGTATCCATTTCAAATTAGTGGCACTGATTTTGCTGGCCCTTTCATGATTGCCAACAAAAAAGGTCGGGGCAGTAGGACTACTAAATGCTATTTATTGTTTTTATATGTTTCTCCACAAAGGCTGTGCATCTTGAAACGGTCAGCGACCTCACCACTAAAGCATTTATTTCCTGTCTTAAAAGATTTATTGCTAATATTAATTTAATTTTATATAACTAATATTTTATATATTTATAACTAATATTATATTAATTAAAAATTTAATGCTATAAATGATTTCGCGGCTAATGAGGGCATAAAATTTGTATTTAACCCACCATACTCGCTGATATTCGGCGGATTATGGGAAGCCTGTGTTAAGAGTGCCAAACACCATCTTAAGCGTATCGCAGGAAACATTAGCCTCACTTACGAGGAGTTGAGTAGGCTCTTTACACAAATCGAAGCGATTCTCAATTCCCGACCCTTGACTCCATTATCATCTGACCCTACTGACCTTTCCTCATTGACCCCGGGGCATTTCCTCATTGGACGGCCACTGACGTTACTACCTAGTCCGCAAAAGATTGGCATGAAGGTCCGAACGAGGTACCAGCTCATTGAGAAACTTCGATCTAATTTCTGGGACAGATGGAGAAATGAATACTTGACTGAACAACAGCAGCGGACAAAATGGCGTTCTCGTCAGCCAGAGATAAATCAATGAGATCTGGTCGTCTTCAAGGAACCAAACTTACCACCACTTAAATGGAGACTCGGACGAGTTCAGCGCCTTTATCCTGGAGCTGACGGAGTAGTTCGCGTAGCGGATTTTCTTACTTACCGAGGCACTGAGCGTCGTGCCGTTAACAGAGTCTGCCCTTTGCCTGCTTTAATAGAGAAGAGAGAAGGCTTGGAAGAACCTACTGCTCTTTCCAAGGGGGGGAGGATGTTGACGCACACACGCAACGTGACAGAGACGATGCGAGAGGTAAGAGGGTCGCGAGGGGCTCAGGCGACGAGCGGAGCCGACCCGAGGCGACCCGAGCCGAGGAATAATGTTCGAGAACCTCGATGGCGCGCGCAGAACTAATGCAATTGACATTAAGATTTCATAAAATTCGTTTGTACTTAAAATATTGAAAATGTATAATAAATTAGTTATAATCTAAATTTCTTTCTTTGTACAATCCCGTACACTAGGATTGAAGTCTTCTCGACTAGTTGCTTTAAAATTATCGTTAGGAGCAGTCGTTTTAAGTTGATTTAGAGTTATGGGGCCAGTGACATGTGAATTATCTTCAGATGTGCCAGTAGTCTCTTCAGAATGAGTGGTAACTTGTGATGATTTTGATTTAGACTCAATTTGAGCAGTTAATGTGGGGCCTACACACCTGAAGACACCGTGTCTAGTGTACTCCCTTTTCGAGCTACCGTTTCAGAGATATGTGATATGATAGGTTCTGTATTTGGATCTTGAGATACGCTTGATTTGGGATCGATGATCCTCAGTTCTGAGTTTATTACAGGGTTTGATGTCATGTCCGAAGAACCTTTGACGTACTTGGTATGGGTTGAGATGGCTCTGGGTTTATAGTCATGTCTGAGAAATCGTGTACGTCAGAGTGAACTTCTATTTGAACCATGGCTTCCATTTGGCATTGTTCTGTGGAGTCATAAGTGGTCACTGTCGACTGTGTGTGTATTTCGCTTTGCTGAGGGTTAGATGATGCATCAAATTTTTTTGCCCATATGACATAAAGTGATAAATCTTGTTCAGGAACTTCAAGATTGTCTCTGCCTGTGAAATAATGTTGTCTGAATTCATGCAATTTTTGTGGCGTGAACACTGTTGAGATTTCTGATTCCAAATAAGATCTTAGTCATGTCTATATAATCGGGTCCAAATGGGCATAATCCTCATGCACGGAAACCGTTCTTTATGGAGTGTCAACTGAGAGATTTTAAAGCACCCTCTAGAACTGGTGCAAAATGTTCTTTTTTAAATGTTTGTCCTAGGTTTTGAAATTTCCATTTAGTAACAGCTTTTCGCCATGAAGACTTTAAAGGACGAAAAACTGCTAGGTCCATGTGTTGCATTATATGGGTGCTGTTTGGGTTCAGAGCAATAATCTCAATCCCATTTGCCACGCAAAAGTCAGACAAATGAAGCGTTAAATGGGATTTGTGGCCATCGTAGGTGATTTTCTCTCCATTATTTACAGAGTCTATTGCTTTTTTCATTTGTTCATCAGAATAATTTTTTTTGGAGCCATACCTGCAAAAGATTGAAGGGCTTCGTCAAATAATTTACCTATTGCGACTTTTGCAAAAGAACAGATTTTTACAACACTCGTTCTTATGTATTCCTAGAATAAATCTTTGAAATATATACAAACTTAAATGGATTAAATACATATAGCCTGTCATACAAAGGAATTTAACAATTATATACAAAAGCTATCACCAAATAATCTGTACAAAACTTTTTGTCCCTTATTGGATATTTAGTACAAATCCAATAATGAACATTTGATGTCCATTACTGGACCGCATGGCCCAAAATTATCCTAACAAATTTATAAATAATCGTAAAAGAATTGCGCTCAAAATCGAGTATCCAATGCAAAAAAAAAATAAAAAAAATAAGGATCGACACTTGTCCAAGACTGGTGATTGCTCTATTTTTATATCCAGTAATGAACATATTGAAAAAATCGCGTATCTCTTGTGAAAAATATAATTTTGTAACCTAGGCCTAATCTTTATTTAACTATGCACCTAAAAAATAAAACCGATTCTCGGTAGATCGTATTAGAAATTAATAGTATGCGAAAACTTTCACTCACTGTCTTAAGGATTTCCTTAGTAAAACTAGATTTTTTAACAAACCTCGTTTCCGGGTTGCTTACTTCCACGCCATATTGAAACAGAAATGGCCGAATGTCATGAAACGTCACTTTTTAACAGATCTATAGTAGTAGTCTATGAATCAGTGTTGCTAACATAAAAAAATGTCTTTAATTTACAAGATTATTTTTCTTTTTGTCCATTACTGGGGCCTTGTCCATTACTAGTGCCTCTACGTTACTTACTTGAATTATTGTTTCCTACATAATATTTACATGGACAAACCTTATTACATACTTTAAATTAACCTAATTAGCATAAAACTATTGAAAACTAATTAAAATTAATCTTATCCGGAGACACGGTAGTGTCTCGCGCCAAGTACTCGTTCAAACACAGTGTGTTTAACGTCACTTATTTTTTAAACTTAAAAATATCAACAGTTGTGTTCTTAAAACCATAAATATAGACCAATTCTTAGTTTATACCGTCGTTTGTATCTACTTTTATCAATTTTATATGATTTCCATTTATTATTTATGAAATACAGCTTCAAAAATTTGGCTTGCACACGTTTTAGATCGTTTTAGATGTTTAGACTAATTTCCAGTAAAAGTTGAATTTTCGTAATTTGACAGTTTGACACTATCGTATTACTTTTTATTTTGACATAGGGAAAGGTAAAGGTCCATATCCATACCATAGACATAATATAGAAGGACTGGGCATCCCTACGAAAAAAAGGTGTAACCTACAACTCAAATTGGCACTTAACATGGCTACCATTGCTAGGGTTTTGACAGCAAAACCACAGAGAATACTATTATGAAAAGGGCACTCAAGATGGCGGATCAGGCACTCATTTACAGCTGTAAGTTTAAGGAAAGGCTTTCCTAACTTCATGATCCATACATCCCAGATGAAAAAGTACAAAAAGTACACGTTCAAACACTGGTGTGTAATGTGTGTGTAAAACGTGTTTACCGGTGGGAGGGAAGCGCTGTGCCGCGCTCCCGGCTGCATGGGTACCACCATCTTGCTTGTTTCTCCCGTGAAACAGCTTTGCTATGTTTCGGAGAGAAGGGCAAGACAGGCAGTCTAATTACTGGCACCGAGACTTGACATCTTATGTCTCAGGATAGGCAACACATAGATGAGTTGCCTGGACTCGTTTCAGGTAAACTAGTTTATGTTCATGGGCGACGTCGACCACTTACCATCAGGTGGCACGTTTGCTAGTTTGCCTATCCAACTAACATAAAAAAAAACACGTCACTTGTCAGGGTGATCCGACTGTGTCTATATTCCCAGCTCATATGCCGGTTTAACCTCACTCACTTTTCAAACTTAAAAATATCAAATGCGATATTGTTCTTAAATCCATAATTACTGACCTATTCCTAGTTTATTCGCGTATCGCTTGTATCAAATTTTATATGGTTTCCATTTATTATATTGTATGAATTAATACAAATTTATAAATTTGCTTTACTCATGTTTCCGATGTTTTTAGACGAATTCCCATATAAAAGTGTAGTACTACCTTGTCGGGGAACTGCGGGAAATACCGGGACGCGCAGTTGCTTTTTTTTTTTTGGTTTCCCGTTAATTAATTTTTATTTTGTGTTTTGTTCATTCGGAGCAGTTTTCTATATATAGTGTTTGTTTTAAAAACTTAATCTGTATATATTACTACACCACCAAGCACCAATTTCTTTTTATATTATTTGAACGTATTTTTTTAAATACAAAAAATACAAAACATTAAAATTTTAAAAATGGGACAGGAAATACAATAGCTGTGTATTTCATCAACTGGAAAATGAAAACAGATCTACGTTCCAGCTTGACCCCAATACAAAGAAAATGCTAGAAACGTTTGAATCAACTAAACGGTTCGTATTCAATATTTTTCTTAATATACTGCAGCACAAGTACAAAAAGTACACGTTCAAACACTGGTGTGTGATGTGTGTGTAAAACGTGTTTACCGGTGGGAGGGAAGCGCTGTGCCGTGCTCCCGGCTGCATGGGTACCACCATCTTGCTTGTTTCTCCCGTGAAACAGCTTTGCTATGTTTCGGAGAGAAGGGCAAGACAGGCAGTCTAATTACTGGCACCGAGACTTGACATCTTATGTCTCAGGATAGGCAACACATAGATGAGTTGCCTGGACTCGTTTCAGGTAAACTAGTTTATGTTCATGGGCGACGTCGACCACTTACCATCAGGTGGCACGTTTGCTAGTTTGCCTATCCAACTAACATAAAAAAAAACACGTCACTTTTCAGGGTGATCCGACTGTGTCTATATTCCCAGCTCATATGCCGGTTTAACCTCACTCACTTTTCAAACTTAAAAATATCAAATGCGATATTGTTCTTAAATCCATAATTACTGACCTATTCCTAGTTTATTCGCGTATCGCTTGTATCAAATTTTATATGGTTTCCATTTATTATATTGTATGAATTAATACAAATTTATAAATTTGCTTTACTCATGTTTCCGATGTTTTTAGACGAATTCCCATATAAAAGTGTAGTACTACCTTGTCGGGGAACTGCGGGAAATACCGGGACGCGCAGTTGCTTTTTTTTTTTTGGTTTCCCGTTAATTAATTTTTATTTTGTGTTTTGTTCATTCGGAGCAGTTTTCTATATATAGTGTTTGTTTTAAAAACTTAATCTGTATATATTACTACACCACCAAGCACCAATTTCTTTTTATATTATTTGAACGTATTTTTTTAAATTTCAATTTATTTCAGGTACTTGGTTATTTTTTCAGGATTTAATTTTATTTTTGTAAATCATTTTTATTTCTAATAAATGATGAATGTGTACTTTTTTTTTTTTCGGAGGGATCTATGCTAATGGCCCGAAGGCCCTAATGTTTCATCGGATTAGTGTGAGCCCATTCGGCTCACTTTTGATTTAAAAAGTGGGGGGTTGCCTACCGTGCGGTCAGCGACCACACGGCCTCCTGGCTTCGGTTGTGTTTCAGTGGCGGGACTGTGCCGCGTCACCGTCGGGTGGATGAATGTGTACTTGGCGTGATGATTCTAGTCCAACAAAACACAGTGAAACTGTGTTTTGTTGGACTAGAATTTCATAATTACATCTCTCTTACCTACCTCTACCTCCTACGCATTACGAGCGAGAGGGAACTACTATAACTATTTCTGTTTATATCTTTTAAACCACCATCCTGATTTTCATACAAATTGTTTAGTTTTACTTAATTTTACATACTTCTATTTTCAATTAAAACATAATTCTTAATCATATTTTAATGAGTTTATACCAAAATAAACCTTTCAGATATCCTGGATGTTTTATCTCTCTCATACATACGTAAAATGAAAGAGAGGCATATAGATAGAAGGTATGTCATCGGTTCGGTTGGCGTACAATCAATATGGGGTCAGTGAGATACATGTCGACATTCTTACATGTCGGGATTCTGAATCTCGTCACCGAGAGGCGTTCATTAGGACACATCAATTGATTTGAAAAAACGTTGATTGGTCTTAATATTTGAAAACAGTAACCATGGAACAAGCTCTTGAAATTTAAATACCTCATACTCAATAGGATCTTCTAACTATCCTATTTGGTTTACAAATCCTTTGAGAAAGATTTTAAAAGAAAATAACATAAACGCTGGAAGTTATATAACAATCCTCTGGACTTCGAAAATTTTAAAACATTGAGAAAACGTGCAAAATTTATAGAGCAGGAATGCTATAAAAATATATATAATGGACACAAAATAACATAAAAAAATGTCCAACATATCTATGGTCTTATGTAAAGTCGGTATTTAATACAGGAGACTTTCCACGGGAAATGCATTACAAAGGTATAACGCCAATGATGGAGAACAAAATATATATAATTTATTTGATAAACATTTCTATTCCGTTTTTGAACTACCAAATTCACAACGTATATTCTGGGATCAATTATAAAGCCTCCTTGTGATCCATTGATATAAGTACTTTAGAAATAGATGAAAAAATTGTTTTTAAATCTCTTAAGTCTGTAGATACTAATAAGAGTGCTGGGCCTGACGGAATACATAAAATAGTTTTAAAGAAATGCTCATGCTTTACCGGTGGGAGGGAAGCGCTGTGCCGCACTCCCGGCTACATGGGTACCACCATCTTGCTTGTTTCTCCCGTGAAACAGCTTAGCTGTGTTTCGGAGAGAAGAGCAAGACATGCAGTGTAATTACTGGCACCGAGACTTAACATCTTATGTCTCAGGATAGGCAACACATAGATGAGTTGCCTGGGCTCGTTCCAGGTAAACTAGTTTATGTTCATGGGCGACGTCGACCACATACCATCAGGTGGCACGTTTGCCAGTTTGCCTATCCAACTCCTATCCAACTAATCCAAAAAAAAAAACTGCACTTGTTGTACCTTTAACTATTCTTTACAAAAAATCCATAGCTGAAGGTTGTGTTCCTGTGTATTGGAAAAAAGCTTTTATTACTCCAATTCCTAAGGAATAGAAAAATATAGACCCATTTCCAAAACTTGTATTTTCGAAAAGATATCTCTCGAAAGTATAGTTACCGAACAATTATTTGCTGTTTCTCGTTCCTTTATTACTCCACACAAGCATGGTTTCTTCCGTGGACGTAGCGTCAAGAGTAATTTATTATCATTTACCGAGGTGATTCTTAATGCTATGGATAAAAAATTACAGATGGTTGCCGTATACACCGATTTTGCAAAAGCCTTTGATAAAATTTCTCATAATACTTATTTATTATGAAAACTGTGGAATTTCGGTGTGACAGGTGACCCTTTCCGTTGTATTAAATCCTATGTCGAGAATAGAAGTCAAGTAGTGGTACTGAAGAGTTATGTCTCCAGTCGTATAGAAATTCCCTCTGGAGTACCTCAGGGATTAATTTTGCACCTTTGCTTTTCATTTCATATGCAAATGATTTGACTAAATGTCTTCAATCACAGTAATGCGTTACTTTATGCAGACGACACTATTTTTTTTAAGTTATTCGAAATATTAATGATTGTCTCCAACTTCAGAATGATATTTATAACTTAGAAATCGAATGCACAAATAATAATCTTTTTCTTAATCCGGACAAATGTAGTAATAAGTCTTTACCTATGAAATTGCCGTTCTGCAGTACTGGCCATTTCAAATCAAAATAATTTTTGTTTGGCTAAGAATTCTAATTTCAAATTAATTTTATTTTAAAAACATGGAATTCTTTTTCCAAAAACAGTCATTTGTTTATTGATTAGTGTTACATTTTCATCGCATTTCAATCTTTTTCGTCATCATGGATACGTTAAAAATTCGAGTAATTATGGAATATGAGTACCGTCTGAGTACCGTCGTGGCAGCAACGCGGCACAAGCGGCACAAGCGGCACGCAACATCAACGCCGTTTACGGAGCTAACACTACAAACCAACGCACCACCTGTTAGGCTGCTCGCTTCCGTTCTGGAAATTTCGACCTGAAAAATGAACCTCGCGGTCGTTCGAAGACTTTGGTCGACAATGACGAATTAAAAGCGATTGTAGAAGCTGATGATACACAATCTACGGCTGAATTAGCAGCAACTTTCTTTATTACTTCGATTAATACAAATAGAATATACATGAAAAAAAAATGGTTTAATTTTTATCATACAAAACGGCAATTTCATAGGTAAAGACCTCATATTATAAGTTTTAGTAGAAAGCGTACTCCAATTCTGTTTGAGTACGAACTATGCAGGAGAACAACAAAAAGAGTTACTGAAGTTCGTGATCTCGGTGTCGGCATGGACACCAAGCTAACTTTTGTACCACATATTCATAAAATTTTACTCTTCCATGTACACATAAAACAAGTTAATGTTATGCCCTTCTGTGGTAGAAAAACTGGCAACGAGGACTTAAACGTGAGCGAGTCACTTTCAATAGGTTAAAACCTGGAAGATGCCGCACTCAAAACTAAAAGTGGACCTATTCTACTTTTTTAAGAATTCATGGTTATGATAATCAAGATAAAGCTTTGTAACATCTGAACCCGAAAGAAACCTCGACACACTGCGAAAGTTGACTGTATGACTACATAATATGGTTATGTAAGATATAGTGTGCGGTATTACTAAGATTTTTCGTGCCGTCCGTGAAAGTCGACCAGAAGCTGGAAAGTTATGTTATACTTTATTCAGTTCGATGCACTCCGCTGAAAATAAACAATTCCTCCATAATAAGGATAATTATAAATTATTATAAATTACTTTCAACAATCACCTGCTGCCGGTACGCGGAGGTATAAGACGGCCGACCGTCGACGAGACAGAGAGGCGGGCGGTGGAGCGGCCGTGATGTTCGGTGACAATAGACCGAGCGGCAGACGTGACGTCAGACGATCATATCAATCGCTCCGAATCTCCGAGTGTATCCTAAACATTAGTCAATGACGTAACAAAGATTCCCTTCCCAGTCAATACGAACGTCACTCGTTCCACGCTAAATGGATTAGGGGCTGCGGCGGGGCGCATGAGCGGCGTGCGCCGGTGTGGGGGCAGCGGGAGGCGGCGGGCGCATGTGCGGCACGGGGGCCGGGGCGAGGGCGGGCTCGAACGCACCGTCGCCCGCCGGCCGACCCGAGCCAGCACGTGCGAGCGCGCGGGGCGCCGACCACCTCGCCGACCGTAAACATTATCGATCGCCCGCCCGCTCTGCATGTTTCACCATTAAAACAAATTATGTTTCCGATTGCGCTCCGACCGAGCGCCACATAGAGGTGCCCGTCTCCCGTCGCCGCGACCTCGCTCCCAGCCGATGACCTTAATGTCACCGAGTGGCGTGGAATATCCTTTTGGACGAGGTCAAAGGTGTCCCGCCTGCAGTGATGCGCGAGTGACCCCGGCGGCCGGGCTCGTCGAGCCGAACCTCTGCAATCACACAAATTATCGGTTTTCGTCCGCGTGAGCCTCACTCGTGGTCGGATGCGACGGAACCTAGGTAACGGTTGAAGTTTTTGATTATGAGTGACTAGTGGCTTCGATATTGAGTGTAGTTTTTTGCGAACGAACAAAGAACGCGATATTAACGATGTGCCGTATTACGAATGAGTGTTTCACTAATAGCCTGACTCACCTACGAGTGTAATCGAAGGTAGTCGACGTGGGAGGAGAGGGACATGCCTGTCCGCGAACGGCCGCGTCAAGTGTTCAATTAGCAGGTACAAGATGAACCCTTTGCAGATTCAGGGTTTGCTGTGCGTCTTATTTGTCAGCTTAGGAGAGTTTAATTGTATCCTTTAAAGGATATATTATACGATAAGCGTTAGGAGCTGTTATTTTATTCCTGAAGAACTATCAATTTTCAATTCATCCCTTATATTGCATTGTGTATGAATAGTTTCCGAGATATTTTTTAATATTTTTCCCTACACTCTATTAACAACATCTCTATTGAGTGAAACAAATGTAAAGTAAAAATGTTACAATTTAATCAATTTAGTTGTACACGTCTTATGTAACAATAAAACAACATACGGAAATAGAACAGAGTTAGTAGTTGAGAATGTGTGGTGTGGTGTGGTGTGGTGAGTTGTGGCGTGGTGTGGCGTGGTGTAGTGTGGTGTGGCGTGATGTGACGACAGGCAGGCGAGCTAGGGCCGCAGCCTCGCAGGACAACCGGTGGGGATTGCTGTATGTGTGTTTGGGGAGTACTGGACCTGCACACCGGTCAACGCTAACTGTTTAGTCTAACCATTCAACGTGATACAGTCCTACTAGACAGTGATTAGGCGAAAGGAGAGATAGAGAGATAGAACTAGAGAGATCTAGACATAACATCTCACAAAATAGGTCAGATTAGTGATGCAGTCAGTTTCTCATAATTGTATTGAGATGAAACCAAATGTTCAACAGAGATTTATTTCTCCTAATGTTGGTCTCCTCGGGACTGCTGGCACCTGGCCAGTGCTCCTCACCAATACCAATAGGCCGTAGGTGCCAGCGCTCCTCACCAATACCAATAGGCCGCAGGTGCCAGCGCACCTCGCCAATACCAATAGGCCGCAGTACTCGCTCGAGCCGGTGTGGTTACTATTCCTCCGATTATACTTCTTTACTTCATGGAATGGGAAAAATGTAGCATCCTACCAGTCCTTAGTAACCGTACGGAACTTTTGTCTTACTGTATAACACAGTAAGTACCTATAGCATTCGGTCAGCATGGTGTCCGTGTCGTATTTGTTGCTGTACGTTAATAAGTACGAATATAATACTGACACCGACTCCAAAAGTAACTATAATGACGTGGTAAACGCAAATATTGTACATTAGTTGAAGAACAAGTTGATTGTAAGTTGTAGTGTGTGTGCACAAAAATTAAAGAAACGCGATTTTTTTTTTCTTAATTTTTAGTAATTCCGAAATTCAATAACTGGTTTTATTTGTCTTAAATATGGGTAAAACTATAAACGTGTTGCTTATATTAGTCAGGACTCAGGGCCGTTTACGAACCAAGCATGTCACTTATAAACCATATGGGTGCAAAGTTCTCATCAATATAAATTAATTAACCATCTTGCTTTTTTCTCCCGTGAAACAGCTTTGCTGTGTTTCGGAGAGAAGTCTCCGAAAGTGTTACATAATTACTGGCACCGAGACTTAACAACTTATGTCTCAGGATAGGCAACACGTAAATGAGTTGCCTGGGCTCGTTCCAGGTATACTAGCTTATGTTCATGGGCGACGTCGACCACTTACCATTAGGTGGTACGTTTGCTTCTCATCAACACAAATTAATCAAGCCCAAACACAATGTTACTCATGTAAATCGTTGAGGAATTCCCTAGACTGGCTTTCGGCCCAGCATCAGATCGACGTTAGACCTTCATTAAATTATAGTGCTTCAAAATATTTAATAAAAAAGTTACCAAACGTACTACTAGTCACCCCTCCGATTTTTTAAAGTTCCCCTCTATTTCTCTGGGATGCCATCATCAGATCCTGGTTTCCTTATCATGGGACCATTTGGAAAATATACCCTTTCAATCAAAAAATAATTTTTCAAATCGGCGAGTAATCGGGAAAAATACTTAAAAAATAATAATAAAAAACATTCCGACGATAACCTCCTCCTTTTTGAAGTCGGTTAAAAATTTACAAACGTACTAGTCACCCCTACGATTTTGAAAAGTTCCCCTCGATTTCTCTGGGATTCCTTAACCACATCCTGGTGTCATTATCATGGGACTACACGGAAAGTACGAGCTTTCAAATAATAAACAAAAAATAAAACCGACTTCAAAAAAAAAAAAAAAAAAAAAAGTAATAAAATGATCGCGTTTCCTTAATTTTTGTGCCTACAACTTATAATCAATTTGTTCTTCTACTAATATACAGTCTTAGCGTTTACCACGTCATCACCGACTCCAAAACTCGGAGTTGGTGACAGCCAAGGTAAGGTAGGGATGTAGGTACATCAACAATTAGTGTCCCCGTGCCCTTTTGTCCCCTTTTCTTATAAGAGGGGTACAAAGAGCACTTCCCTCGGCTCAATTTGCTTTGCCCAATGTGCTGGGCACACCCTAGGCTACTGAGCCCACCCTAGGCTACTGAGCCCCTGCGCCACGACAAGGTTTCAACCATGGTGGGGAAACAAACTCAACACCTTTATAATATTAGTGTAGATTACAACCCTAGCTTGGAAAACGAGCGGTTAAAAACCCCACATTGGGGTGCACCGTGCCACGTGTGTGCTTTGTAGCTACGTGTCCTTCTATCTTCCGTCACGTATCATACATTCTCATTTTATCCGCCAAGGCAATTTGCCGTTGTCATGTCATGAGTAGCCTGGAGAAGACCCAGTCGGATAAACGAAGGGAGTCCCCCTTTCTATGTCTACCGGCTTGCCTTTCTTATCCCATATTAAAAATATTGCGACATTGACTCTTAATTCGCGGTATTAAGAGAAAAAACGGCGTAGATTTAGAAAAGAGTATGATTATCCAACAAACTATACAAATAGATTATAACGGAAGGGTATTAAATATAATAATAATAATAACATCACCCCTCAAATTATGTCTCACTACTGACCACGGGTCTTCTCCCTGAAATAAGGCGATTGGTGTGTTGCGCCATAGTTCACCGATGCGCTGGCCCAATGCGGGTTGGTGAACTTCACACACCTTCAAAGACTTTTAATGTCATCAGGCATGCAGGTTTCCTCACGATGTTTCCTTCATCGGTGAGCTAGCGATGGTCCCCCATTTCAAGACATTACACCCAGGGGTCAGGATCGAACCCGGACCTCTCAATAAATGTTATTTAAAAAATAACCAGGCTCTGAAATCCTGCTCTTTTAATAGTGTGGTTCGATATTGGCTCATTCTCTGTCTCTATTATTTCATTTTAAAACGACTACTATTGTTATAGAAGTAGGTACTGTAGGTACGGCTAGCTTTAGCGCCGTGTACTAGTTTTCTTTTCGAATGTGTCTTATGCTTTTGGTTCTTACGGCCTCGGGCCTTCAGAGCTTCTTTCGGCATAGTAGGTGAGCAAATGGCTCGACGTGTTCTAGTAGTTTCTATGGTAACCGACTGCTCGTTTACCATTTGATTTTGATGATTAATGTAGACCATTTTGATGATTAATGTAGATATCGACCAAAATTGTGATATCCCTAGAGATTATACGAAATCTCTGGTTTCTTCATGTGACTGTGAAGAGTCAACAGACAACGACACCATCTCGAGAGGCCATCGAAGGCGCCTCGAGTGAGCAGTGACAGCTCGCTAGGGCCGAGGTCAGGACTCCGTGCCCCGGCTAACGGAAGCTGCCACACGCTAATGCGCCGATCAACCTAAATGCCACTACTCAGTACAAACGCGACATCGATTTTTCCGTAGCATGCACGAAACTTACTAAAATATTTTGTAGAGCTTTGATTTGAATCGAGTTTGTAGGTCGGCTCAGGGCGAGTGTGTAGGTGTAGGTGAGGCAGACGGTGTTGTGGTCGCGCTGGTGCTCCGCGCCGGACTAGCGGTGATGTTCAAAAATAATACCAAAAGAAAACAAGGAAAGGAACATAATATAAAGAAAAATAATTAATAGATACTAATATATACACCACAGAAGGTATTGACATGTTGATCCCATAGAACTGGCCTTTCTCGAACCAAAGTAATTAGTAAATAATTAATAGATACTAATATATACACCACAGGAGGTGTTGAGATGTTGATCCCATAGAACTGGCCTTTCTTGAACCAAAGTAATTAGTCAATAATTCCACATGTTATAATCTGTATTTTTTACACAATTCCATATTGGTTTTTCTTATTGGTTTAAACCCTTTCTTTGTTGGAATCATTAAAACGGCGCTGTCTAATACGAGACAGGCGTTAGTAGTTCCACTCATATTCAGACAAATAAAATAGGTTACTGAATTTCGAGGAATAAGAATCAATAAAAATTAAGAAATCAACTTGTTCTTCTACTAATGTACAATTTAAAATACTAATGTTCAATCAAAACGCAAAAATTGAACATTAGTAGAAGAACACGTTGATTATAAGTTGTAGGCACAAAAATTAAAAAAACGCAATTATTTTATTAATTTTTAGCTTTTTGTTTTAGAAGTCGGTTTTAATTTTTTTCGTAATTAAAATCGTTTTTACGTTTAAATAGTCAATCTAAAGAACGGCCAATATGCACGTGATGCATCTTCATAGCACAATATTTTTCTTTAAATTTCCTATTCCTATACTCAACAGAGCATTAAACTTAAGGATCATCTGATTCTTCAAACAGCGTTTTCGAGAAACATTTTCTCCTTTTATTTTTTCTGTTGGCAGCGGGCGAGCTATACGCGGCTTGTAGCTTGGTAACGGTCATTGTTACTAGCTATGTAAATATTTATAATGAGCTGCGTCTCCGTACATAATACATAACGATGTTCGCAGGCTGATAGCGGGCAGGGCGCGCGGCGGGCGGGTGCGGCATGCCGGGCGGCCGCCGGGGGCTCGTCGCCCCGCAGAACACCTTCCTCGAGAACATCATCCGCCGCTCCTCCTCGCAGCGTCAGTACCAACCACCACCGCACACTCACACCGTCAGACCTCACTCACCAGCAGGCGCCCACGCCCACATACATAAATACGTATGCACGAACCCCGGTAACGGGTAGCTCTGTAAAGTAAACAAGCTCAAATAATTGATGAAGGATCTCCACCTCCCACCCCCCGCCTCACACCCCCGCGGGCGCGAGCCGCCGCTCACCCTCCTGAATGCTTCTGAGTAGATTCATTTTACATGATAGTAGAAACAAATTGACTGCGCGTTTGGGAATGTGTTGTTTTGGATTAATAATTAATTATAACGGTCAAGTGTCACACACCCAAGTTGCTGTATCCCATCAACGTATCTATGCCCAAGAATGGGCAGACTAACCAACCAGTAAATTGGCAAACCTCATTAACAACTACGACGACCATACTTCACCAGACGCCCACTCGTTTCTGAAGGGTGCTCCACGTATAAATGCCCGACTCTCGAGATAAAAACGAGAGCGCAATCTCGTCAAGTGATTAGCGCCCTTCAGTCATTGAGCGTCATCAAACATATTATATCAAAAGTTTTTGTATACATTTGAGATAATATGAACAATCATAATACATTAGGTTTTGGACTGTTAAGTAATTATTGTTTTGCATCACGTGTGTGTGTGTGTGTGTGTGTGTGTGTGTGTGTGTGTGTGTGTGTGTGTGTGTGGAGTGAGACTCATGCGCCCTGTTGACAGCAGACAGCAGCTTCCTGCTGGCGAACGCGCAGATCGTGGACTACCCCATTGTGTACTGCAACGAGACCTTCTGCAAGATGAGCGGCTACAACCGCGCCGAGGTCATGCAGAAGTCGTGCAGGTACGACTAATGCATTATCTTATTACACACATTTCTTTATTACAACGACGCACTTCACCACACTCATTTTATTACGAAACTAGCTGTTACCTGCAGCTTCGCCCGCGTTAACTTAAATTTACAGATGTACCCGGATTTTTAGTAGCCTAAGTTAGTCCATATAGTATAAGCTATCTGGCAGTAATAGTCCCAACAAAATCGGCCCGGCCGTTTCAGAGATTAGCCGGAACAAACAGACAGAGAGACGGACAGACAGACAAAAATTGTAAAAATATGTACCGTGTATACATCCATATGCATTCAATAATAAAAACCAATTAAATTAACTTTAATATTACAAACAGACACTCCAATTTTATTTATCTGTATAGATAATCTCATCGAAGTAAGTAAGAAGTATGTACCAAACAGGGCGTCTTGTTAAGTGTGTGCGTTTGTACGTGGTGTGTGTGTGCAGGTGCACGTGGATGTACGGCGAGCTGACGCAGAAGGAGGCGGTGGAGCGAGTGGACCGCGCGCTCGACCACCACCTCGCCGACCAGTTCGAGATCCTCCTCTACAAGAAGAACCGTGAGTACATTCTAGCCCCTTCGAACACGACAGTACTAATGAAATCATTTAAATTATCCCGTGCCCGAGACTGGATGAGAGTCTCGGTGGTGCCTCTCGTTTCTACCAGCCTGCGAAAAGGAACGTTCCCACTGACACTCTCTGTGTATGGCGACAATCAGACAGTCAGACCGGGGTACTTGTAATGAAGAAAATAGTTTCCTACGCCGCTGGCTAATCCGTTTTTTTATATCGCAAGGAAATCCTTTATGGATGTAGCCAGAATCCTCGGGTAGCGCAGCACCGCCCATCTCGGGCACACCTCGAGGGTGTGATGGGCTAAGTCTACCACCGTGCAATTGCCTCTCCCTACCTCCGCAGTCGGCGAACTTCTCAAGCATCCTTCTCCTATCAGATATTTCAGACTCCTTTTAAACACAATATCAATGACTCGTTTGTAATTTACGTAATTTGGAAATGATATTATTATTCATATTTGTGAGTTGAGTATCGTAAATTAATTACTTCTGTTTCGACGTCGCCCATAAACATAAACAAGTTGCCAACAACCTGGAACGAGCCCAGGCTACTCATTAATTGTGTTGCTTATCCTGAGACTTACGATGTTGAGTCTCGGTGCCAGTAATTACACTGCCTGTCTTGCCCTTCTCCCCGAAACACAGCAAAGATGTTGAGAACCATGCCAGATGGTGGTGCCTCCCCGCGGTAAATCTAGTAGAGGTCAGATCAAATTACAAAGTATCCTTTTAAACATCAGTTGAATCTGCCACCGGTTCCAAGGCGAGCCCATTGCATGTGTATGGTGTGGTGTATATGTGATCGGTGCGGCTGGAGTTTCAGGCACGCCGCTGTGGCTGCTGGTGCACGTGGCGCCCATCCGCAACGAGAGGGAGCTGGTGGTGCTGTTCCTGCTCACCTTCCGCGACATCACCGCGCTCAAGCAGCCCATCGATGCCGACGACCCCAAGGGAGGCGAGTGCACCATTATTATTTATTATGGCGTATCGTCTAAAGAAACGTGACTGTTACAGCCTTTTAAGATGCATAATCTCGGATTGTGATTAGTAAATAGTTCAATTCATATATGTAATCAGTAGTAACGCAGCGAATAAATATATAACAGATATTATTTAATAAACACTGCACCAGCGGAAATAATATTGATGGGAAGGGCAATCCTTGTATACGAGATGATACTTTTTGGATATGTTTTGTCGCCGTAAAGATTTTTTTTTTGGAAGGGCTAGACTTTTCGGCCTGATGGCTTTTAAGCTCAATCGGTACAGTAAGTGAGCAGATGGCTCACTTAAGAAATATTCGAAAGGAGGACGCCCCCTCCGCGCCCCGCAAGCAGGGGCGAGGATTTGGACTCAAATCCGATACAGTCGACGAATCTTTTACGGTTGCATTTAACCTATCATCATGAGGGCCTGCCCCCATCTCTCCCTCTGGAGAGGGAGGCGGGTCATGCGTGGGTTTAAGAAAAGAATCTGAAGGTTGAGATCTTCCTTAATAAAATTTGGGTCCTCAAACGTCCCTACAAACAAAAAAGCCTTTACAATTATGAATTTGGGAGACAATATGAAAAACTATTACCTAATGAAAACAATATACTTAATATGACCTAGGGGGATTCTTTCGAAACTTCAGATAACTAAGTAAAACGGTTCAGACTCTTAAACCTTTTGCTGATTGAAATGATGTCCACAAACCTCCAAATGACTCCATCTTCTTTAATAAAAATGAGCGAGGAACCTTGTGCATTTGAAAAATCGGTGTTGTGTTTAGTTTACCTACAGGTGTCACATTAATTTTATTTATTGGTTCGACCAGATCTGTATCAAAGGACTGTGATCGGCTGCTCCTTGTTCCAGGCTTAATATTATGTTCTGAAGTCACAGTCATCACAATCACCAGCGGTTCGAACATATTTTAGCTAAACCATAAATAAGACTAAAAAGGCGCAGATTCGTATCATTAATCATTATCTCGGTCTACAACGACTCTTCACACGTAAATAGCTAATTAATAATATGTGACCGCACTTGCAGGTCTGTCCAAGTTCGCGAAATTGGCCCGCAGCGTGACTCGGTCGCGCTCGGTGCTGGTGTCGGCGCTGCCCGCGCTCAAGGAGCCGGCGCGGCAGAGCCAGCTCGCGCATGTCAGTACCACCGCGCCGCATGTAAACACGCACGCTCTTTCTTCTCTTGTCCGGGCCGGGCGGCTGCACGCCCCGCGCCCCGCGCCCGCGCGGCCGCCCTGCCCAGCTCCTCGTAGCTAGTACGTCTAGTTGTAATGTCTTGTAAACTATTCTTGTCAGTTCGTGGACAGCGGTCGACCTTACGGTCACGATTGCGCCGAATGTTATGGTATACGGTGAGCCATTCGAGCCGAAGCACGGTCCAGCAGATATAAGCGGTCCTGCAAGTATGGCGAGGAGGACATGTATTATATTACAATGTACATATATAATGCTAATACCGTACGTATTGCGAGTTGCACCGACCTCCTTCCCTACCTCTACTTTCTGAGCTTCTGTACACGTAGTGTTAACTTGTCCAACCCGTACGCCGCACCGAACCTCACTTCTGGCTATATAACGTATGTTTCGTATTTCGCTTGATGTTTGCCCATATTGTGGCGGCGGGCGGAGCGCTGACGTGTGCGCGTGCGCAGGTGATGTCGCTGTCCGGCGACGTGCTGCCGCAGTACCGTCAGGAGGCGCCCAAGACGCCGCCGCACATCCTGCTGCACTACTGCGCGTTCAAGGCCATCTGGGACTGGATCATCCTCTGCCTCACCTTCTACACAGCCATCATGGTGCCGTATAACGTAGCGTTCAAGAACAAGACCAGCGAGGACGTGTCGCTGCTGGTCATCGACTCCATCGTGGACGTGGTGTTCTTCATCGACATCGTGCTCAACTTCCACACCACGTTCGTGGGCCCCGGGGGCGAGGTGGTGAGCGACCCCAAAGTGATTCGAAAGAATTATTTCAAGTCGTGGTTCCTGATTGACCTCCTGTCGTGTCTTCCGTACGACGTCTTCAACGCCTTCGACCACGACGAAGACGTAAGTTACTTCTCTTACAATTTTAATATTTACTGCATCTGTAATTCATACAAGCTTTGGTTAGTAAATAGTAAACACGCAACAAGTGAGTTTTATTAAAATAGATTTAACCACTTTATAATATGATTGAACATTATATTATAATAAACCGGTGGGAGAGAAGCGCTGTGCCGCGCTCCCGGCTGCATGGGTACCACCATCTTGCTTGTTTCTCCCGTGAAACAGCTTTGCTGTGTTACGGAGCGAAGAGCAAGACAGAGTTGCCTGGGCTCGTTCCAGGTAAATTAGTTTATGTTCATGGGCGACGTCGACCACTTACCATCAGGTGGCACGTTTGCCAGTTTGCCTATCCAACTAACATAAAAAAAAAACACGCTACAAATTATAAATTAATTCATCCTTAAAACATTTGTATTTGGTATGTTAGAGATGTATACTAGATGTATAATCTAGTATACATGTAGTATACATCTAATATACATTTAGTAGTATCATGTGTATCAACCATAAACCTACCAATGTGGAAGACCGTTTTAAAAAGCGGGCACTTTCAAAGACAAAATATTTAAATAAACCTCAAAAACGTCAATAAAATAATCCTTCAGTTAGCAACCATATAAGTACCTACTTAAGTACTGTATTTTAAGAGGTTTACAAGGCTGGCAGTGCAAAATTTGCGAAAAAATAAGCCATTATTTGTTGCTAATTACTTACCAATTTGTCAATTTTATTGTTCAAGCCGATCGCGGAAAATTGTCGAACACGCTAGCTTAAGTCAATGAAGTAAGAATTAGTACCATGCTGCTTTGGATCCAAATTGGGCCTGCACGGTATTTTATTACCATAAACATAACAAAGATTCCTCAGAGTTTCTTGCCGCCATTTTGCTAGCCGGCCCTTAGAAACGATTGGATACTGAATAAGTACATAGCTCTGATTAGCGCAATTTTATAAGCACACAGCTATATGTATAAATACGTCATTCATGTTGTTAAACTTTGCAAATAACAATTAAACGCGACGCCCGACATTCTGTTCGCGCCGTAAGACAAGAACAGCAATTTTTTTTATAAACTATTTGATGAGGCTACAGGCACTCAACTTTTGAGCTGGAATGCGCGTTAGCGTCCGCTAATTATTTATATTATAAACTAATGTTTAAAGTGCTTAATGCTAAGTCATAACGTATTAGAAATATCAAGACGTTTTCTTACGGAGTTATTCTTAATTTTGTTTTATGAATATCATTAAACGTTTGTCGTCGTGTTCGTGCACAGGGCATAGGCAGCCTGTTCAGCGCGCTGAAGGTGGTGCGGCTGCTGCGACTGGGGCGCGTGGTGCGCAAGCTGGACCGATACCTGGAATACGGCGCCGCCATGCTCATCCTGCTGCTGTGCTTCTACATGCTGGTGGCGCACTGGCTGGCATGCGTGTGGTACAGCATCGGCCGCTCCGACGCGGACTCCGGCTTGCAGTACTCCTGGCTGTGGAAGCTCGCCAACGTCACGCAGACGCCCTACTCTTACGTGTGGTCGAACGAATCCGACGGGCCCGAGCTCGTAAACGGGCCCTCGCGCAAGACCATGTACGTCACCGCGCTCTACTTCACCATGACCTGCATGACCTCCGTGGGCTTCGGCAACGTCGCCGCCGAGACCGATAACGAGAAGATCTTCACCATCTGCATGATGATCGTGGCAGGTGCCGGAATTCTTCTGTTATTAGCCGGAGCACGATGCGACCCCCGCGCAGCGCCGCCCGCCCTGCGTCGGGGGCCGCACCCCCCGCTCCCGCTGCCTTACCTCTCCGCCCGCTCCACTCCCTGCACCACGGTGTGTCCAGTTTCGTGTTTCGTTTGCTAATTTTTACTACCGGTAGTGTACATTTTGCACCGCGCCCCGAGTGAAACTCACGTGCGGCTGCGACGTTTCTTGTTCCTCGCTTTTTTTGATATGCTCCCTTTATACAGACTGTCGAGATTTGATTATTTTTGTTAATTAAACGATTTTATTTTCAATATTATTTTCACTATCTCGTCCCACCCCCTCCCCGTGCAGGCCCACGAAGCGTCGCCGTAAGCGCCGCCACGTCCGCCACCACATGACAACATTTGCTACTTTTATATCATTAATTACCTCACTTGACGAACTCCCCGTCGTGTGTGAGCGTGTGGTGCGGTGGCACGCGACTTCCTCCGTCGACTCCCCGGTCGACTGAACCAGTGGGACGGGGATCGGCGGAGTCGGTCATCAGTCAACAGTAAAGCGTGTGTTTCGTTCACACATTCACCTTCACTCATTCACAGAGAGGTATTCAGCTTGGAGTCAATCACGGTATGCGTCGTTGATTCATTGAGTTGTTTGATGTTTCAGACTGTGAGGTAATATTTTAACCAATACTACGTTTTTTATAGCAATAAGGTGATAATCGAGCGTGCCAAAGTGAGAAGCGCGACGTAATGATGAGATGGTTGAGAGAGAATAAGGATTAGTTTAGGTTTGCTTCGTCATGATCTCACTTGCGTGCCCAATGAATGTGCTTACTTTATAAATGTGGTTACTATTAATGCTTTCTGGAGGACTTAACTTATGATAAGCATGTCAAATTGGTAGTTAACAGTCCAAGCCGTTTCGACAGCCCTCCTGTACGCGACGATATTCGGCCACGTGACCACGATAATCCAGCAGATGACGTCGGCCACGGCCAAGTACCACGACATGCTCAACAACGTGCGCGAGTTCATGAAGCTGCACGAGGTGCCCAAGGCACTGAGCGAGCGCGTCATGGACTACGTCGTCTCCACGTGGGCTATGACCAAAGGTCTCGACACGGATAAGGCACGTTCTCATTGTTTCATTTCGTCAGCATGTATTTGAATTAATGTGTACCGGTGGTAACGCATGAACGTGCGCAGGTGCTGAACTACTGCCCGAAGGACATGAAGGCGGACATCTGCGTGCACCTCAACCGCAAGGTGTTCAACGAGCACCCCGCCTTCCGGCTGGCGTCGGACGGCTGCCTGCGCGCTCTGGCCATGCACTTCCACATGTCGCACTCGGCACCCGGCGACCTGCTCTACCACACCGGCGAGTCCATCGACTCGCTCTGCTTCATCGTCACTGGCAGCCTTGAGGTCATCCAGGATGATGAGGTGGTGGCCATACTCGGTGAGTCGAGAGCGCTATGCGAGCCCCAGCGAGGCGCCGTATATCGATTGATCGTTTCTGATGATGATGATATTTCGTCCGCGGCAGGTAAGGGCGACGTGTTCGGCGATTCGTTCTGGAAGGACAGCGCCGTGGGCCAGTCGGCTGCCAACGTGCGCGCTCTCACCTACTGCGACCTGCATACCATTAAGCGAGACCGCCTGCTCGAGGTTCTCGACTTCTATCAAGCCTTCGCTAATAGTTTCGCGAGAAATCTCACTCTCACCTACAACCTGCGGCACCGACTCATATTTAGAAAGGTCAGTTCGTTGAAATTACTTTCTCGTTTTTAATCTTTATCTTTCTATCGATTCTTGATTGAGATAAAGCGATAACGGGGGACGTACAGTGTAAGACATCACAGGTGGCGGACGTGCGGCGCGAGCGCGAGCTGATGGAGCGGCGCAAGCGCGAGCCGCAGCTGGAGCAGGCGCAGGACCACCTCGTGCGCAAGATCTTCTCCCGCTTCCGGCGTGAGCGTAGCGTGGCCGCGGCGCCGGCGCGCGCCCCGTCCCTCGCGCCGCTAGCACCCGCCCCGCCCGCCGCCGTCTCAGCCGGGCCAGCCCCCGCCGCCACCAACGACGCCGAGCGGGGAGAGGGTGCAGCGCAGACGAGCGCTCCGGGTTTGGGCAACGAGGGAGTCGGGACGGACGAGGGACGGGCTGTGGCTGCGGCGGGCGCGCGCGGCAAGTGGGGGCGGCTGCTGGCTGGGGGCTCGCTGGACGCGGGGGAGGGCCCCCGAGCCGCCTTCACCAGGTCGATGAGCGCCCGCGACCGTCCCGCGCCCGCCTCTGCGCCCGCAGAGAGCGCTGCCGCCCTCACACTCAAGGTGCATATCACTCCGGCGCTTCAGATAACAGTGGGGCCTTATGGCGATTATGCTTAAAATTGTCGTAGTAAATCAACAATAAAACGAAATATAAGTCATATTTCTATTCTTGATTATTTCTCTTCATCAAGTTTTAATTCAAATATGACATTTTGAATTTCAGGCTGCGTTTGGTCGAAGTCGAACGAGTAGTGTGCTTGGAGCGGCGACGCGTCGGGAGCCCATCGACGAGGAGAACGAGGACCGTAAATCGATCGTCTCCAGTACGACGGCCCTGACCCCGGCCCCCGCCCCCGCCCCCGCACCCGTCACGACCCCGGTCCCCGTCACAACCCCCGCGCCCCCCACCGCACCGGCGCCCTCCTCGCACGACGCGGCTCTAGCGGAACTGCGGCGCGACGTACGCAACGAAGTGCAAAGACTGCAGCAAAAGGTGCGTGTTCCTGTCTCTTGGATTCACAAAATGTTGAATGACGTAGGTATAGCGAAGGTAGTTTCCATAGCCGTTATGGGCCAAAATTTAGCAGTTTTCGTAGATGAATATCAACAAGCACAATCGGAACTGTTTTTTTCTAAGTTAATTTGTTCCTCCAATCAAAACCACCGTGCGTTATCATATGCAGTTGGGGCGAGTGGAGGAGCTACTGACGATGCTGGCGTCTCGACTTGGAGCTGATCCGAACGACGCGACCCCAGACACGGAGCGGTCCGACCGTACCGACCGGTCCGACAGAGGGGAGCGGACCGACCGGGGCGAGCGGACTGACCGGAGCGATCGGACTGACCGGGGCGATCGGAGCGAGCGCGTGGAGCGACTCGACCGGGCAGACAACGCGGTCGCCCGCAAACGACGAACCAAAGTATGAACATGCGCTAATCAATATTTGTAATGCACTTTAATTGCTCTAAATTAAACGGAACGAAGAACTGATGGCCGATGGGCCAATAATGTTCAGGAGTTATTATTATTATTCTCGAAATGGTTCCCTTGCGGAGTTGCCAATATCAGAGTTTTTGTTTCAACTTTGCTTTATTTGGAGTTACAGTGGGAGTACAAGTTCGATTCCAATTCCCGCACAAGTTTGTCTGAAAGAAAAGTTAACTTGCCTAAGACACAAACACACACAAGTATTAAATAGGTAAAGAAGTAGATGAAAGTCTGGTTACGTCAGCAAATGTTTTTTTAACTTGTGGGAATCTGGCATATGCCTCCAGATAGGAAACAGATTCTTGGGACATCACTACTTTAATTGATTTCTGCCTAGAGTGTTCTGGACATGTGGGATCATTTGCTGGGTATATATGCAATAAACATGTTGGGGTTTGGGTACAGCTCTCTCCGTCATGCATTTGACCACATTTGAAGCATCTAGGTTTTGATCGGCACTGGGATTTTATATGACCAAACCGGCAACAATGATTGCATTGAATAGTTGGCAGTACATAGGTTTGTACAGGTAAGGAGGTGAAGAAAAGATAGACATGTTTAGGAAGCCTTTGTCCAGAGAATGTTATGACAACAGATTGTGTAGGTCTCCAGACAGGCACATTATCATTAAATGTTTTCGTACTTAGTCTCCGGGCTCGAACAACCTTACCATATCCGTCAGGTACAACTAACTGTGAGACAACATCTTCCATTGACCACTCAGTATGAATGGAGCGAACTACTCCCATACGTGAGATATATATATAGGGTATATATAGGGATAGAAGTTACATATCCTCCTGATGATAGTACTGACAGTTCAAGGAAAGAGTTTGCATCAGCAGACGATTTAAATTGAACTGATAATCTGTTCCTTCACTCAACTCAAAAGCAAAGTCAATGTTCAAGAGTGGAGATCGCGTTTAGTTAGACAAAGTATTAGTCGTGCAGTGGCCGGTCCGTGTTGGACTCGAGTGGCAAGGGATCGGCTGTCTTAGAGTTTCATTAAGGGCAGGTTCAGCTGTGAGCGGATAGAGGCTGATGCTGAGCGGATGATGATGAAATAAAAAGACGTCATACGATCGAGCGATTCACAAGATGTTAAGATCGAATCCGATACGTGTAGACACAAACCCAGACCGCGCTAACTGCAGTAGCACTACGCTACTGCTAGATTGATTGGGCACCGCGCATGCCCCGCCTCCCTCTCCAGAGGGAGGGATGAGGGCCAGCCCTCATGATGATAGGTTAAATTCAACCGTAAAAGATTCGTCGACCGTATCGGATTTGACTAGTCCAAATCCTGCTCTCCCGAGCAGCGAGCGCAATGAACCGCGCCCGCGCCCCGGGGCGCGGAGGGGGATGTACCCCTTTCGAACATTTCTTAAGTGAGCCATCTGCTCACTTACTGTACCGATTGAGCTTAAATGCCATCAGGCCCTTCCGAAAAAAAGTGTCTAATTATTGTTCGATGGTAATAGATGACACTATACTTTTGACTAACGTTTTATAGATCACGCTATAGGTAGCACATGTGAATAGTATAAGTGGATGTCGCAACACATACCATTTGAGTTTCAAGAAATACAAGAAGAAGTGTTATTATACAAGTGTTTAAATACAAGAAATAAAATACAGTGAAAGTAAAAAGTGTTTAATTTATGTTAGAGCTATTTACTATATAAAAAATATTCATGGTGCCGAAACCCGAGGAAATAGAAGAACTTGGACTTGTGTAACCAGAGCACCACTTGAAGGCTGACTCGTAAGGCTTCACTGATAAGCGAGAGATCGTGTCAGGGAAGCACAAGGTGCGCGCGGTAGCGACGGCACTCCGTCCCAAGTCCCACAAACCGAGTGCATATACCAGTGCAAAGACTTAGAATTTTTTTAATTTAACAAACGATGGCTAACGAGAAAATTACAATACAAGATGAACTCTACGAAAGATGGCAAAAAGCCGAAGAAAATTATAAAAAATCACCCGAATAGAGGTTAACAATCCCATACATTGAAACAAGGTCAAAAAAGTCTAGAGGAGCTTTGGAATGAGTTCAGAGACGGACATAAATTATTGGTTTCCACTATACATAAGAGTACCAAAGATACGTTGGCATACTTTACAAATGACACATATGAGTTATTCGAAGATCAATACATCTCATATAAAACCTTGTTAAAATCTGCTCTTAATGAGAGATCCACCAAACATATGAATACTACTAATGCGGTTATACAAGAGACGAGAAAACAAGCAGAGATACCACTACCGCGTATTCAGTTACCTGTGTTCAATGGCAGATACGAGGAATGGCAAAGTTTTTATGATATGTTTGTTTCACTAATACACGACAACGCAACGTTATCTAATGTACAAAAGCTACATTATTTAAAAGCTAATTTATACGGCGAGCCAGAAATACTCTTACGAAATTTCGCTATAACAGAGCAAAATTATGAAGAAGCTTGGAAACAACGTAGTAGTAAATTATTCGAACAAAAGAAACTAACCTTTGCAGCAGCGAATTCATTAAAGCAACTATTAGATACGACGACTTCATGCTTACAATCGCTTGAGAACATGGGAGTGGATACAAAAACCTGCGATGCTTTTATTATTTACATAGTTGTATCGAAATTAGACATATAATCACACAGACAGTGGGAACAAATGTTAAGTTCAAACGCTGATCTACCGACATGGGTACAACTTACCGAATTTCTAGAAAACAGATTCCGCAGTATAGAAATGATCGATCCTGGTAAGCCACTAATGAAGTCATCAGTAATTCCTAATAGATTTACCCAATTAACAAAACCTAATTCATTTCATTCATCTGTAAAAGAGTAAACCAAACAATCGAAGACTATTTGTGCGTATTGTAACGAATCACATTACATACATATAATATCACTGTAACAAATTTGAACAAAAACCCGTAAAAGAAAGAATCGAGTTTGTACAGCATAAGAGGCTGTGTTTTAACTGCATGAGTCCAAATCACACAGTGAATAAATGCTATTACAATACAAGAAGCAGGAGGTGTGGCAAGAAACATCATACTATACTACATATTGAGAAAGATGAGTCTACATACAAAGAGAACAACGAGAACAACAACAATTCTGAAACGAGTATTGTAGCTAATTTTTCACAAGAAGTACAGAGTCACAATGTATTATTAGCTACAGCATTAATTAATACACATAGTTCCAACGGGGAAAAATACTGCATACGAGCGTTTTTAGATCAAGAATCACAAGCGTCGTTTATAAGCGAGTCTGCCTTGCAATATCTTAACGTTAAGCGGACTCCAGTAAGTGATGTAGTGTCAGGGATAGGAGATGGCGAATCTAGAATCAGGTATTCAGTTTCAATACTAATAGAGTCACGTTACAATCGAAATACCAAATAACGTGTGACAGCTTACGTTTTAGGGGTATTAACATCAATACTGCCATGTGAATGCCTTTGCGCGCCTAAATGGGTACAGTTAGAAAACAGTTACTAATTGCAGTTAGCCGACCCAGGTTATGCAATACCAGGAAAAATAGACATACTTTTAGGTGCAGATACATACAGTGAAATTCTACTTACCGACATGGTGAAGCATCCAGAGGGCAGTTTGATTGCACAAAATACAGCTTTTGGATGGGTATTATCTGGAAGAATACCAGGGAACATACACAAAAAGAGAATGATAAACATGCACGTACAAGTGAGAAGTGATGATATACTAAGAAAGTTTTGGGAAATTGAAGCAGAACCAGATTTAATATATAAGAAACTAACATCAGAATAAGAGAAGTGTATAAATTTTTACGAGAAAACTACTACTAGGAATAAAGATGGAAAATTTATAGTACGTTTACCTTTTAAAGTCGAAGACCCACAATGTGCACATGGAGATACAAGAATCATAGCTGAAAGAAAACTATTATGTCTGGAGAAGAGATTACAAAAAGATACACATTAAAAAACGAATATAAAAAAGTAATAGAAGAATACCTTACCTTAAAACACATGGAACTAGTCCCACGCGAAGAGTTAAATAATCCGAGAGCAACTTACCTTCCCCATCATGCTGTTGTAAGAAATGACAGAGAGACGACCAAAGTACGTGTCGTTATGAACGCATCATCGAAAGGTAACAACGGAGTGTCTCGAAACGATGAATTGATGGTCGGACCCAGAATTCAACAAGATCTTCGACACATCTTCATCATCATCATCATGCGCTGGCGTATACATCCGATATGTATCATCACAGACATTGTGAAAATGTACAGACAGGTAATGGTCAATACAGAAGACACAAATTTTCAACGCATTTTATGGAGATCACTGTCGACTAACTTTGGAACAGCTTGTGCTCCATTTCTAGCAATCAAATCATTACAGACACTCGCTGATGAAGAGAAGGCAAAATATCCAATTGCAGCAGAAATAACAAAAAATGATTATTACGTAGACGATTTAATGACAGGATTTGAAACAAAAACTGAGGCTATAAACATTTACAATGAGATAAATTTACTTATGAAGAGTGGAGGTTTTCAATTACAAAAATGGAGTAGTAATAGCGAAAAATTGGTGCAATACATAAGAAAAGATGAACATAATATAGATATCTCATTGCCTATTAAGAGTGACAATATGTCAAAAGTGTTAGGAATACGTTGGAATAGACGAAACGATAACTTTGAATATTCTATTAACTTACCGGAGATAAAAGGAGTTATTACGAAGAGGCAAATGCTGTCAGACATCGCTAGACTGTATGATCCGTTACGTTGGATTGCACCGGTAGTAATTAGAACTAAACTTACAATTCAAAAGGTATGGAAAACACGGAAAAAATGTTTGAAAAGAGTAAGTGGTCACATCGATCGTGCATACTTTAGCTATGAAGAACGACATCCTATTATCATACTTTCTAAGAGTCCTTACACAGTTATAAATATGGTTGCTCACACATGGCGGACCTTCAATCATGTTGAATTACTTGCGCTCAAAATACTGTATTATATGTGGATGAGCCCGAGTCAAAAAGTTTTACAGAACATGTGTAACTTGTCGAATATACTCAAACACTACAAATACACATACATACATTTCTAAATTACAATTACCTTTGAATAACTGTCCACAGTATTGGCTGAGATTGAAGCGTGTGTTTATTCACGTCCATTAACTATTAGTAACGATCCAAATGATCCCGTCCTACTGACACCAGGCCATTTCTTAGTAGGTGAGGCATTATTAAATGTAGTAAAAAATGATAACAATAATTTGAATCTTACTGATAGGTAGCAAATATGTAACAAAATGGTTGTATGGCAATGTTATACATTTTTGTACCCGATGAAGTTCCGAATATTTAACTACACTTAACAATAGATACAAATAGGCAACCCATAAGGTTGAGCCTAAGATTGGTGATATTATAATTATGAAGGAGGACAATTTGCCTCCTGCTAAATGGCTTTTAGGAAAAATTGTTAACACTCACCCAGGTTTAGATAATATTGTAAGAGTTGTAACTATTGATACACAAAAAGGTACATTCAAAAGGCCTTGTAGCAAACTGTGTTTTTTACTAACAAATAATTCTATGTAATTAGCGTGTTAATAATTAACTATAAACTATACTGTGTAATATATTGTAATATAACTGTGTAAACTTGGTGTAATTTTTCAATTTGTGATGTTTATGTTTTACATTAGGTATTATATGATATTCGGTAAATTGTAAATAGCACGGTGGGCGGTATTTGAATAGTGTTAATTTTATTGTTTTGTTATCACTTTATAAGAGAGAAGTTTTTTTGTGATAGTTCCATAAAGAACGGAGTTCTTGGTGGGTGGAATGTCTAATTATTGTTAGATAGCTGTTGCCCGCAGCTTCGCTCGCGTTATTTTATATTTACGGACGTATCCGTCAATATGAAGATAATTTTTCTACTTTTTTTGTTAAATCTCTAAAGGGAATAAGGCTGCGTTTTTAAAGTAAGCTCCCAAGCGGCTTAAATTTTTCTGACTTTTACAATAATTTTCCAACTATTTATCAATTTATACAGTCTTGGTAATTTATATACCTACTATAACTTGCCTTAGGAATTACCCTATCTTATGTTGAAAACTGCATGAAAATCTATTTAGTTAGTTTGTAGTTTTTGAGTTAATCGCGTACAGATAGATGGACGCGAGGAAGGACTTTGTTTTCTATTCTGTAATGATGATGAGGATTAATGCCGTATTTATGTAAATAGCTTTTACGTTACCGCTTTAAAATTGCCAAATTTTTAAAGTATTTAATTGGATTTTTGATTTTGGATATTTGGGTATAGGTAGTATGTTATCTTTGATATATATATATATATATATATATATATATATATATATAATATGCTATCGAGGACTTTTCTGTAGGCATATTCAGAATACCTGATGCCCGCAACTTCGTCTGCGCAGGATTGGATTTTGGACAATTCACACAAAATCTCTATATATAAAAGGCAAAGGTGATTGACTGATCTATCAACGCACAGGCCAAACCCTTAATGATATAAACTTAAAATTTCGTACACTTATTCCCCTTATGTTTTTTAATTTAGCGTTTTCTATAATTCAATTCCTAAGAGGGTAAAAAGAAAGTTTTAAATAAACGCCAAAATTTATTGACTAAATAATCAACGTACAGGCCAAACCATTAAGGCTAGAAAATTGAAATTTCGCACACGTATTTCTGTTATGACGTAGGCGTCCACTAAGGAACTTCGTTTTCCTTGGAAATAACAGTTGCATGAAATTTCATGTGAATTGAGTACGGTAAAAATAATGAGTTACGTATTTCATCGTTTTCTAAAATTCTAGCCATAAGAGGATAAAATAAGGGAAGAAAATTTGAAATAAACACACAGGCCAAACCCTTACACGCGTGTGCAAGATTGTGCTTATTTCAAATTAACTTAGCAACAGCCAGATCGAGCTGAGCCGATTTTTAAATAGAACTAAAGATATTTTGAAATCTCCAGACAAAAATAATTAATTACTTTATTTAAGCGTTTTCATGAATTTCGCACACATATTTTTCTCTTATGACGTAGGTATCTACGTATATATATACTAAGGAAGGATTTATCAAAATTCAACCCCAAAGGTGAAATAGGAGATAAAAGTTAGTATAACACTTTTCATACATAGGACATAATATATTTTGTATGAAACTTCGTATGAATTGAGTTAACTCTTAAGGCTAGAAACTTAAAATTTCGCCTTTTATGACATAGATATCCACTAAAAAAGAAATTTTCAAAATTCCAGGGGGATATAAGTTTATATGGGACTTAATATTCCGTTAAAAGATTCAAAGAGTTTTTTTTTTATTTAACCTAAAGCTTTTTAAGTATTTTGTTTTGTGTTTGCACGTTTATACTTAGCCGTAAGGCTTAGGTTTCTCTCAAACCTATTTTTTAAAATTATTTGAAGGTGGAATATAATTAAATTACAACTTAGCTGTTGTTGTTGGCGTTCATATAATATTAATATAGAGTTCCCACAGACTGACTGACACAGAGACTAATAATGAAGCTGCTGATGGTAATCAGTCGTTGGATTCATTTATTTATTAGGGATAATTTAATAATTTTTTTCCTGGCCTATTATTAAAATAAACAACTTTTTGTTAAGATTTTTTTTTTGTTTTTACTTATTTAGTCGTGGAGTTCATTTATTAATCTTTGGGATAAAATTAGTAATTTACCTAAAATATATAATATAAAGCCTCACAGGATTAATTCCAATATAGCTAAGGCTGCTAGAATCCAAGAATCTGAGAAGCAGACTTAATTCCGTCATATTTTGGATGCTGAACCAATCTAATGAAGGGCGTTAATATAAATGTCTTAAAATGCTATATCCATCACCTAGGACCAGCGAAAAGACTTGATCTATTTTTTTTTTCTACATAAATGCGAGCGAAGCCGCGGGTAAAAGCTACCTAGTCCTTAATATTTTAGCTTTTCTTGAGTACTGAGAGAGTTTCGAAATTTATCTAGGCATTGTATACAAATTAATCTTCAACCAACACTTGACCAATATTAGAATTTTAAAATAAATCTCTAAGCAGAAATAAAGGATAAAGGCAACCTTTGAAACTTTCTTTCCAATATAATATATACAAAATATTAAGACTGGACCACGAACGAAACGACAACCCTTACACAACAACTTTTCTTTTCCCCATCGCGATTTAAATTACTGTCAACACCATCTACTTTATTTAATACGAATTTATTTAACAGGTAAGAATTGAAATCGATATAATATTATTTTGACTTATAATATACTGTCATAGTAAACATTCCAATACTATTAGCGCCATCTAGTTGAATAGTTTGCTAAACACTGATTTTGTAATGTTTTACTTTCCCGCGGGAATTCGGCACTTTTATGGGAATACATTGTTTGAATACAACGGCAACATAAGGTATCAGCAAATTAAGTTCATAAGTTGTTGTACACAAAGCTGTTTAATTACCTAATTACAGTTTTTTAACTATCCCACGGGAAGTATTTAATTTACCGGGATCAAAAGTATCCTATATGTTGACCAGGGGTATAAACTACCACCGTACAAAATTTCATTTAAATCGGTCTTGTAGTTTCGCAGATTAGCCATTACAAACAGACAGACAAACAGAGAAACAAAAACATCGAAAAAAATCCAAATTAGTTCTATTTCATTTCTTACATCCCCCTGTCTCGGTTTTTAGCATTTTTTTTCATTGTACAGAAATTAGACCTCTACAGATTTATTATATGTATAGATAATAGATGTCACTATACTTTTGACTAACGTTTTATAGACCACGCTATAGGTAGCACATGTGAATAGTATAAGTAGATGTCGCAACACATACCATTTGAGTTACCAAGAAATACAATTCAGTGAAAGTAAAAAGTGTTTAATTTATGTTAGAGCTATTTATATACTATATACAAAATACAAAAGGAGATGTTAAATGTACGACTGTATATTATATGTTTATGGTTAAGTGATTACCGTCTATCGTATTGGACGTCTTCATATTTTATATTTTTGCGAATACACTAAAAATGTATTGAAATACTACGGTCCAAATGTCAACCATTATTACATTTATTCTTTTTCGGTATAATATAATAGGTTATCAATTCGATTGTTTTTGTCTACGGTGCGGCCGTTGACGTAATAAAAATATAATTTCATTTTCATCGACGTATCTGTTTTCTTTTTTTTTTAATAAATTATAAAACGCTGCTGCCATCTACTGGGCTCCTTTCAATATATTTAACTACGAACAGGGCGACGAAGAAAATTATAGGAAGCACTGTCTACTTGCATTCCATATCTGTCTCTCGCAGGCGATAATAAAGATTTTTATTAAATTGTCTTTTTCATTGCCATTTCTGGTTTCACAGAATTTTCAAATCATGTAGAACGTAAAAATAGCGTGTGAGCTGCGCGAAACAAAAGTGAAATCCCGCTTTAAAAGTGTTTTAATGTTAAATAAATTAACCAGGCGCGGAGTAAGGGAGCTGCGCCTCAAGCGCCGACGCCGACGTCTCCGAGCGACGCTCCCCCTCCGCCCGGCAGCCCTGCACCAGTGCCCGCCCCGGCACCAGTGGGCGGCGTAGGAGGCGCGGCGGGGGGTGCGTCGGTACGGCGCCGAGAGTTCGTGTAGCGCGCGGCGGCGGGTGGCGCCCCGCACTAGCGCGCCGCCCGCCCGGGCCCATCTCACCCCACCGAAAGACATTCTTTAAGCCTGCCCAAGTTATGTGATCACGTCGACTGAACCGTTTTCGGGAGCACTTTCTACAGTGAAGACGAACGCGCAATGACCCCGGAAGCTCGTCCCACAAGAGCAGGGTTCGAGGTTGACTCTGCGGATGATATTGTTTCGGTATGTACGATCAACGTACTCTCGGGGTCACTGGCGCGATAGCGATTATATTAATGTAAGGCAATTGATTTTGTGATCGTTAAGATAATGAATACTCAGATGCGATATTTGAGCACGGCGGCGCGACTCCGGAGCCCTCCCCGAGCACAGGCGCCGCTCGGTCCTCGCCGCTCGGTCCTCGCCGCTCGGTCCTCGCCCCTCGGTACTTGTACAAGTCCTGCTGTTCCATCGTCGGTGGACGAATCGATGACACATTTACAGCGCCACACTTTTAAATTAAATAAGCCTAGCATTACTACGTGTTTGTATATCGATCAATCTCGTGATCGACGCGACTCGTCCATCCGAGAGTCCCCAACCTTCCCCGAGGGTGTCCGAGAGGAGTGCCGTCGAGACTGCCTTGTGCTTTAGCGGCCTGCACTGTTGTAGCAATATTATATATAGTTCGTCAGTAGTATAGGCGTTTTGTAAAAATGTGTAAGATATTGTACGCGATATATTTTTGAGCAACAATCTCACAGCAATCGTTTCACCGAAACTTACGTTATCACTCAAACGACCAAGTATTTTCTTACGAATGCAACATGTATAGTATTATAATTACCTATATCGTCGCGACTACTGAGCTTACATTCACCGGCGGGAACGGCGGGAAACCGCAGGAACCGGCAACTGACTCTTACATATACCAATATATATTAAGTATATAAGTCTCCATCACTCTTATCCATTCATGTTACGGCTACTTGTTTCATTATTGACAGTATTTTTTTTGTACCAATGATATCGGTTTGTCTAATCGAGTTACCCTTCCGTCCGCACGGCCTTCCACCTCCACTCCTAGCAGCAAATCAAATCAAAATATTGATATGATGTTGCTGGAAGGAAGTTGTTGGTGATGACCCCTTCACCAAGATCTTCCTTCCAGTGACATCAGTATCAATATTTTGCCGGCATCAGTCAGCAGTAGTCAGCAGCAGTCAGCACCGGATCGTGTCCTCCCAGCGCTCCCGCTCGGTACAATTATACTGATATCTTACAACACGCTTGTAAAAACGAGTTAATTGATAGGTAGCTAATATGTAAAGTATATTAAATGAGATTTCATATACCTATTATACTATAACTGATAAGATTATACAATATGTCATAGAGTATTTATCTTCTTATTTTGAATGATCGAAGTCGCCTTGTTATATTATATGTATATTGTAGTGCGAGAAGTTTATTTGAGTAAATTTCAAGAATATTGTAATTATGAAATCCGTTCTTAATACATATCTAAGGTTAAATGGCGCAATCTAATGTAAAACTAGAAGCGGGATCCCCGAGCCCGTACAAACTCGCTCGTGCATTCGAGCGCTCGCCTGAGCGCTCGCTCGTGTGCACACTGAAGCACATGCCAGGCGCTCACTCGTTCACATGTTCGGGCGCTCGCTCGTGTGCACCCTGAAGCACATGCCAGGCGCTCACTCGTTCACATGTTCGGGCGCTCACTCGTGTGCACCCTGAAGCTCATGCCAGGCGCTCACTCGTTCACATGTTCGGGCGCTCGCTCGTGTGCACCCTGAAGCTCATGCCAGGCGCTCACTCGTTCACATGTTCGGGCGCTCGCTCGTGTGCACCCTGAAGCTCATGCCAGGCGCTCACTCGTTCACATGTTCGGGCGCTCGCTCGTGTGCACACTGAAGCACATGCCAAGCGCTCACTCGTTCACATGTTCGGGCGCTCGCTCGTGTGCACACTGAAGCACATGCCAGGCGCTCACTCGTTCACATGTTCGGGCGCTCGCTCGTGTGCACCCTGAAGCTCATGCCAGGCGCTCACTCGTTCACATGTTCGGGCGCTCGCTCACTTGTGTGAAAGTTCGGGCGCTCGCACATGTTCAGGCGTTCGCTCGTGTGCACGCTCGGGCGCTCCCATCGGCGCCTGTTGTTTTTATTGTTTACGTATTGTTAATGTTTTGAGAGTTTAATGACGCGACTCACCGGCGTGGTCCGCCCGGCGCCGGTCACTAGCTCCAGCCCCCTATTCAAGGGCAATAGGGCCCGGAGCGGTGGACGCGAGCGGCGGCCGGCGAGCCACAAGCGCACCAACCACCGACCGACTAACTCGTAGGCGGACGACTCTGTCCCACGCTAAGCCGCTGCTCCTATTGTCTTTTTATTAAGAATATATCGAGAAGAAATTTACGTATGGTTTATTTTACCTCCATTTCCTTTTAAAGAAGAGGGGGCAAACGGATAGTCGGTTCACCTGATGGTAAGTGAAGAGCGACATTCACAGACACCCGCTATACCAGTGGATTGGCAGGTGCGTTGCCGGCCTTTCAGATACTCCCCGGGGTAGATGCGGTAGAAGATGCAGAGCGATCCGACATCTCTACGCAGCGCCAAAGAATCAAGCCGATTGGAGATAACATTGTTGTCGACGATTCGAGCCGCCTGGCGTTAATAATAATAATAATAATTTATTTATTTGCTCAAATTGTGGTTACAGAGATGTTACATATTAAAAAAAAAAAAACATACCTCACAATTTACCATTTTCATGGTGTGCAAATTTTTTAAGAGTAAGAAATTAGAAATTAATTATTTATGAGACACATTATGGCAAAATATTATAAAATATAAAACGAGTCAAACTTAATTGTACAAGTATTATAATAAAATAAATATAAAATTGTCAACATTGTAAATTGGTCAAAATAAATTAATTTAAATTCAAATTACATTACAAGCAATAAAAAATTAATTGTCATCACATAAAAAGTCATTTATCGAGTAATAACATTTAGTAAGCAACATTTTTTTAAATTTCGTTTTAAAAAGATTAATATTGAGGTCTCTAATATTTTTTGGTATTTTGTTATAAATTTTAGGACCCATACAGAAAATACTCTTTGCCATTAACTCTTTTCTACAGGTATATACGCACAGTTTATCACCATGACGTCTGTTTCTTAATGTTTTATCTGATAATCGAGGATAGAGATGAGAATTAATTTTTACAAATAATGCAACCTCAAGTAAATATAGAGAAGGAAGTGTCAAAAGCTGGTATTATTTAAATATAGGCTGACAACTATCGGTACATTTAATTTTAAACATGGCTCTAATACAGCGTTTTTGCATCTTAAATATAAATTCTTTATCTGTGGCATTTCCCCAAAAAATTATGCCATACCTCAAAACCGATTCAACCAAACCATGATAAGCATTAATGACGGTGTTAATGTTGACCGATGAAGAGAGTTTACCTAGAGCATAAGCTAAACTGCTTATTTTTTTACCAAGTACTTGTATATGTTTCTTCCAGTTTAATTGTTTGTCTATTTCCAGACCTAAGAATCGTGTTGTCTTAACTTCCTCTATTTTATTATTATTAAAGATAAGACTAACATTTGATGAGCTTGTATCTCTTTGACTAAAGTGTACTATTTTTGTTTTATTTAAATTAATGATTAAATTATTATGATTCAACCATTCAATTAAAGTTTGTAATGCGTTATTAATGTCGCTTTCATATAAAATAATGTCTTTACAGTTTACTGTAATTGTGCTATCATCTGCAAATAATGTCATGGGCTGGTTAACCGAGTTTGGCAAGTCATTTATGTAAATAATAAAGAAAAGTGGACCCAATACAGTTCCTTGAGGTACGCCAAACTCTATTTTTCGCTGCAAAAATCTGTATTTTACTTCAGTTCTGGTTTTATTATTTATGTGACTTGAATGCGGTTAAATGGAAGGAGCTGATATTGGGCCGCTTCAGCCCAGAGGTGAGAGCAGTATTCCATATGAGGCCGGATCTGCGCCTTGTATAATTGAAGGCGGTGTGAAGGCATGAAATACTGCTTCGCCCTATTGAGCATGCTGAGTTTCTTCGAGGCTAGTTTAGCCTTTCCTTCCAAATGACCACGAAACTGCACATCTCTCGATATATCGACGCCAAATATCCCAATGCTGGCTGAGGCGGTTAGGGAAGTGCCTTCAAATTGTAGAGGAACGACGAAGGGTGTTTTTTTTGCGGTAAACGCGCAAACTTGTATTTTGTTGGGGTTAAATTAGACTAGGTTAAGTCGCCCCCATTCCGAGACTCTGGCCAGCTGAGACTCGATTTCAGATACAAGTTTGTTCCGACACTCATCGACTTGTTCCCGAGAAATATTAGGGCAGCCAGAGTATAAGGCATCTCCAGTGCTGTCATCCGCATAACAATGAATTCCGCTGGTTTTCAGCATATCATTGATATGCAGAAGAAACAGGGTTGGAGATAGTACACAGCCCTGGGGAACACCAGCATTAACAGACTTGAGGTCCGAGCATGCACCATGCAACGACCTTAATGCTCCTGTCTGCCAAAAAACTGGTGATCCACATACATAATTTCTCTGGAAGCCCATAAGATGGTAGCTTTGCAAGAAGTGCTTTATGCCACACCCTATCAAAGGCCTTCGCTATGTCCAAACTAACCGCCAGCGCCTCCCCCTTGCTCTCAACTGCCTCCGCCCATCGTTGCGTTAGGAATATTAGAAGATCACCAGCTGAGCGATTCCGTTGAAAGCCATATTGGCGATCGCTAATCAGCTGGTGCTCCTCCAAATATCGCCGGAGCTGGCAGTTTATTATGGATTCCATAATCTTTGAAAACAAGGAAGTTATAGCTATTGGTCTGTAGTTGGACGGGTCTGAGCTGTCCCCTTTCTTAGGGATCAGGTGTACCAAAGCTGTCTGTCTGTTTCCGGCATTGAAGTATCACACCGAGGGATCGTCGGTGGTATTTTTCCCTGGTCACCCAGAGTCGAGTTAGAAGTAAAAAGAGTGCCTAGAAGATCGGCCTTCTCCTTGGCGGTGTGGGCCAACGAGTGGGCCTCATGTGCAGAGATGGTAGGGATGGCTTACAAAAAATCCCTTGAACAGCCTTGGCAAGAGACCAGAATGCACGAGTTCCCGAAGGAAGTCGAACCAATCTCTCGCCAATTCTGTTCACGTACTCCGCTTTTGCCTCAGCAATAGCTCTTTTGAAGGACCTGGAGGCAAAGTTATACTCCTTTTTTAATGCGCTGATCTCTACATGCTGGGACATCGATGCTTTGGCCCAGGCTCAGTAGCTTAACCGTTTATGGCGTGCAGCCATCTTACAGGTTTCACCAAACCAGGGCTTGGATTTGCCGCCTATAGGCACTGCAGAGTTTGGAATGAAAAGCTCCATGGCTTGCAGCACTACATCGGCAACAGAATAGGCAACGATGTCTGGATCATCCAGCGAGAAGCAAATTATCTGCGTATTACGCTATCACATGTGGCGGATGTCGAGGGAAACACGTAAGTATAAAAAGGGAACTCACACCCGGGCGAAACTACGACCACAGCTAGGCGTATAATCGCTATAATATTTTCGCGTCGTGCTCCTCATTGCTGAGGGTCGTCATGACCTCGCGGAGTACTTTCGTTTCGTCTACTCCCAAAACTAGGAAACCTTAAAAAACCAGGCGATTTTTATGAAGATAAAGTAAAAATTATTACAGTATGAATCTAAATAACTCTGTCAGTGAACTCATGAAGGTCGTAGGTTTTCTTTTTTTGTTTTTAAGGTATTTTAGTTGAAAAAATATTGAAATTATATCGTTTTTCGTCTCGCATTTTTAAATTTGGATAAAAGCTAAATTTAATATGATATGTTACCGAAACTTATTGAAATATAGTTTCTATCCCTGCTTTCTATTTCGCAATTTCAACAGATGTGTGTGAAAAGCCTTTTATGCTTATAATATGTTTAATCTTAATCTTATAATATGATTAATATAATTAAATTATTAAAATAAAGTTGGAAACAGATTCATTTAGATAACATAGAGTATCTAAATATTTTTCCAAATGTAATAAATATATTATCTTCTAAAAAATGCTCAGATCATGGTTCTTGTTTTCGTTGGCATTCAGTAAAGTCTACCCGTTGCATCTATCGATTTTTTTTGGTAATATAGTAATTGAGCTTTATATTTTAACAATTTAAGGTACTATTTTATATACCTTTAGTACCTGTTACCTGCCCAAGCAGTCTAAACTCTATAGTCGCTCGTTCTTACCTTGGAGACATATTATATAGATAAACTTTCAGCTTTTATAAAATAATTACTAAGGTCTAGCCGTCGCGGGCTCTTGAGCGTAAAAGTGAAGTTCGCATAAAAACTTAGTACAAAGCACCACAAGCTCATTTTACAATAGATAAGTAATATCATAATTTTTAGCCAAATTTAAAAAACGAGGAAGTTCTGTTGTGTTCGACTGTTTCCTTTCTTTTGACGTGCCTTCCCGTGCGCATGTATCGCCCTTTCTCCACGCGGCCAACATACTTCGTATGGACAAGAGAATGGAGCTACACTTTACTACATTACTGTTTAGTATAATTCCATAGAAAACGCCGCCTTACCTTTATGATAAACTGCAGTGGGCGTGTGATAGGCAGCTTAGTCATAACACCAGAGGGTTGGTGTTCATGCTTATTACACATGTGCACGGAACAGCAGCATTTCGGGGCAGCTTCAGGTACATGGCTACAAATTGCTGGAATAATTTGCCTCCACCATTACGATGTCTCGAAACGGTGAATAATTTCAAGGTTAAACTTAAAGAACACTTATTAAATCTGCAAATACAGCACAAAATATTTTGATTTTAATAATTTATACCTTATTACAGAATTTTACAAAATTAATATTATTTAAATGTATAACCTACATCTACATCGTAGTTCGGGACCTACTTTATGTTTTTTTTTTAATATTTTTTATATTTTAGGTTCATTATCCCTTATTTTGGATAAGCTACGTTTAAATCAGTTTTTCTTATACCAGCATTATAATATGTACAAATATATAATATATTTATTATTGTTTAGTGCGATAAGATTGAATTTTGCTTAGCTCGTTACTCACTTTAAATAAAACGTCTTTTTGCGATGAATACCTGTTTATTACTGGACAATATACATACGTTAGAATTCTAAAAGGATGCGCATGCGACAAACATAATATCGATATAGTATTTAATACGAACATAAACCGCCCTCCAAAGGACTATATGAGTCCTTTCAAAATTGTACATTACCCAATCAAAATTAAGTTACCATATTAAAAGCACATGGAGGGCACGGACCCTTTTGTTTACTTACTTTACCTTAAGGAAATATAAACTACAATTATAATGATTATACAAACCAAAATAATAGGTATAATAAATTAACAATTTTAGTTTATGTCTATCGGTAAATAACATAGTTTAGATACACATCTTTTAGTGACTGAATCACCGCTTTTTACACTATAGACACGAGTAATTCCATCAGACCCTGGATGCTTATCAGTTATACGTCCAAGAGCCCATTTTCCAGGGAGTAAATTTGGCTGTTTAATTATCACTATATCGCCTATACTGAATTCAGGCATATTTTTAATCCACTTGGTACGTTGCTGAAGGCTGGTCAGATACTCACTTTGCCACCTGCTCCAGAAATCATTAATTAACTTCTGACCATATTGCCAACGTGTTAAATGTGTCATCTTGGCATCGCTAATATTAGGACAAGGCACTGTTCTAGGAGCCTCACCTATCAAAAAATGTCCAGGAGTGTCTCAATTTCACATAATAGAGTTGAAAATTCTTCGTAGGTCAAGTGATTATTAAGTATCCTCTTGAGGTGGTATTTCATAGACTTCACACCAGCTTCCCAGAGTCCGCCAAAATTGGGTGAGTAAGCTGGGATGAAATGCCACTGCGTCCCTTCATTGGCCAAAATATCAGCGATTTGTCCTTGGAATTGTAGTTTAGCTTCGTTCCACGCCTCCGACAGTTCCTTATTGGCGCCTATGAAATTTCGGCCTTGATCACTCCATAGATGTGCACAAATGCCTCTTCTTGCACAGAACCGCTTGAATGCCCCGATGAAGCTTTGAGAAGTCAAGTCACCGACTAATTCTAGGTGAATCGCCTTAGTGGACATACAAATAAAGATGGCAACATAGGCCTTGCTGGTTTTGGCTCCTCTTCCCTTTCGCGTTAAAATTTGGAAAGGGCCAGCAAAATCTACACCCGAATTCATAAATGGCCTTGCTGGTGTAACACGACTAGAAGGCAAGTCACCCATTATTTGTGTTCGTGTTTTTGCATTTGCCTTAGCACATACAAGGCACTTATTCACATGCTTCTTTACCATGTCCTTCACTCTTAAAATCCAATATTTGCATCGTAAATGGCATAACATTAATTGAATATCTCCATGCAAGGTCTTTGTATGAGCTTCCACAATAATAAGAGAAACAAGAGTATTATATTTGCCAATAATTATGGGGTGCTTTTCGTTTTCATTTAATCTTGATTTTCCTAGTCTTCCACCTACCCTAAGTATTCCTATCTCATCCAAATATGGGTCAAGTGCTTTTAGTTTGCTATTATTTCTAACATTCTTGCTTTTCCTTAGTGATTCTAATTCTTGTTCAAACTCTTCATACTGTACTATTTTTATACAAACATTTAATGCTTGCTCTATTTCTTCTGTTGATATCGTCATATTCTCCTTGTATTTTTTAAAATTAATAAATTTAATGCAATAAGCTATAGTTCTCAGTAAAGTAGTGAGTGAGTTAAATTCCTTAAATTTTTGTGACAAGCTAAATTCTTGATCCATATTTGTCAATGTAAAATTTTTAATTGCTTCCTTTTTTCTTTCTAAATCAGTAGATATTAAATCTGGTTTTACTAAATTTAGATCCTCATTGAGTAGCCATTTTGGACCGTTCCACCATAGATCACATTTTTGCAAATCTACCACTAGCATTCCACGTGATGCAATGTCGGCAGGGTTGTCGGATGATTGTACATGATGCCATTGATTTTTGTTTACCGTAGATATTATTTCTACGACCCTATTTGCGACAAAAGTTTTCCATCTTCCAGGATCTCCAAGCAACCATGCAATAACAATAGATGAATCCGTCCAAGCAAAAATTCTCGAATTTGGTATGCGCATGGCTTGTGAGACTTGTTTTAATAATCTCGATAGAAGCAACGCGCCACAAAGCTCAAGCCTTGGCAACGATATTGTTTTGAGAGGGGCAACTCTTGTTCTGGCTGCAATCAATGTTGTTTTTATGGTACCATCTAGATTTTTTACGCGACAATAAACTACTGCTGAATATGCCAATGTTGATGCATCACAAAATCCGTGCATCTGGACAGTATCCATACACGTGCCAGATGTCCCCAACCAACGATCAATAAAAATGTTGTTAACATTTTTAAGGTCATTACGAATCGTCAACCACTCTTTCTTCAAAAGAGTGTTGAGATCTTCATCCCAGGTTACTTTCTCCAGCCATAGTTTTTGTATAAGCATTTTTGCTAGAACAATGCAAGGTGCAATCCAACCTAATGGGTCGAATAACTTTTGTATATCAGAGAGAATATTACGTTTTGTTATTATTTTGTCATCAAAAATGGGTTGTAAATCTAAACTATATTTAAATTGATCAGCTCCTAAATCCCATTGTACTCCTAACGCCTTGACAATACCATCCACCTTTAAATCTAGGTGGGCTTTAGTAGATCTCTCGTGTGGTTCTAAGCTTTGCATAAATTCAGCATTATTTGAAGACCATTTCTTTAGTTCGAAACCACCTCGTCTTAACATTTCTTTTAAGTCCTGACTTAGTTTGATGGCCTTTGAAACGTTATCGCTACCGGACATACAGTCATCGACATAGAAATCTTCATTTAATAATACTCTAGCTGCTTCAGGGAAATTGTCACCCTCATCGACAGCCAGCTGCTTAAGTGTTTTTACTGCCAAATATGGCGCTGATGTCGTTCCAAAGGTGACAGTTAAAAGTCTGTAGTCCTTTATTACTTCAGATGGATCACTTCTCCACACGATCCGTTGATAATCTACGTCTTCTTTATCTACCAAAATCATTCGATACATCATTTTAATATCCGATACAAAGCAAACTGCATGTATGCGCCATCTCATAATTAAACTTCTCAGATCTTCCTGTAGTATTGGTCCTGACAATAATTCATCATTCAGCGCTACGCTGTTAGAACCTTTGCAAGAAGCGTCAAACACAACACGTGTCCTTGTGGTTTCCTTATCTTGACGTACAACAGCGTGATGTGGTAAATATACAGATTTTTTATTAATTTCTTCCTTCGGTACCTCCTCTATATGTTTTAAGTTTTTATATTCGTTGATTACCTGTATGTATTCTTGTTTTAAATATGGATTTTTAATAAATTTTCTCTCTAGTTGCATTAATCTTTTTACAGCGTTTATTCTAGTATCACCTTCCGGTGACACTTTGTTTTCTGTTTTGAATGGCAGTTTAACTATATATCTTCCTTCACTATTTCTAGAATGCGTTTTCTCATATATATCTTCACACAATTGTTCTTCCTTGGTTCGGTTTCTCCTTACATCTGTATCTATCTCCCATATTGTTTTAAGTAAATCATTCATATTAATATCATCATTCACGTTCATAACTATCAATGGCTCTTTACATTGGCCAGTGTTTATACCACCCATAACAATCCATCCCAGGTATGTTTTTTGTGCACAAATCGTACCCGAGGGACTTTTTATTAATCCTTGTTGCAATATTTGTGTATATTCTTGAACTCCTAACAGCAAATCCATGGTTCCTGGCTTACAAAAATTTGGATCAGCTAAATTAAGATGCTTGAAGTTTGACATCTCGTACTCAAGTTTCGAGTTTGAAGGTGTATTTGACAACAAGTGCTTGGATATCACGTAGGCATGTATTGGTAGCTCAAATTCTGATTCCCAACGTGATTGTATTTTAACCTTAACCTTATGCTTGACTTGTACCTTCATAGACTCCATTCCAGTGACAACTAAATTAACTGGCTCCATCTGCAATTTTAAAACTTGAGCAGCCTTTTTAGTAATGAAACAGGCCTGTGAGCCCGAATCTATTAGCGCCCTAAGTACAGTAGTATGGCCTTGAGCTCCCTTTACTATAACTACTGCAGTAGCCAATAAACTAATATTCCGCTCCTCCGTTGAGAAAGACGTAATTGAATTAAATACCTTTTTCTCTTCTAAATTGACTTGACTTGATGCCGTCGATTGCATAGCTTCCGGGGATGTCGACGTATTATAATTGCTTGACTGATGTAGAAGGGAATGATGACGTCTTTTGCATATGCGACATGACATAGGGACTCGACATTTAAATGCCGAATGTCCAGGGGCCAAACAGTTAAAACAGAGTTTATTATTTTGCACGTATTGACTCCGTTCAGAAGGCTGCATTTTTGAAAATAATTTACATCGACACAGAGTGTGATTTTCCTTACACATAATACAGGTCTTCTCTTTAATATTATCTGACGATGTTGAGACATGAAAAACGCGATCTCTAATCGGTCGTGTGGTCGGCGGTGTGAGGAGTTCTAATGTACGGAATCTTGACTCTAAGAATTTCTTTAAATCCAGCCACTTAGATAATTCCTCTTCATGTTGCGAATAGGCATGCTGTTCCCACTCTTTGTGGGACTCTGAGTCCAGCTTCTGTACAACCAGAAACACAATAATAGGGTCCCAAGTGTCCGTGGATATATGAAGATTTTGAAGGCTATTTAATATCTCGTTTGTTGTATCTAATAATGCCTTTAACTGTGATGCTGTTTGTGTTTGGCATTTCTTTTGAGAAAAGAGTCGCCTTAATAAAGAATTAACAATTAATCGTTTATTTCCGTACCTTGTTTTTAATGTTTCCCATGCTTGTAAATAATTGGCATCAGTTATCTGCACGTGCTTCAATAAAGCTGCTGCTTCACCTGTTATACTTGTCTTCAAATAATGCAGTCTTTGAACGTTTGTGAGCGACGAATTATCATGAACTAATGAAATAAACAAATCTTTATATGTGGGCCACTCTTCATAATTTCCGGCAAACGTTGGCAATTCTATTCGCGGTAATCTAACTTGCGGTTGGTTCTGACTCATCATAGTAGTATCCTGGCTTCCACTCTGATTTTGTTCCAAAAGACGCGTATCAAAAGTTGCTAGCATGTCCTTTAAATCGCCTAACATGCATAAATATAAATCTTCTTGTAAATAAAATTCTTCGTTTAAGAAGTAGGGCAAAACTCCTTTTTGTTCGCGCGGCGTTACCTTCACTAAGTCTATATGTGCTTTCTTAAACGTAGTCCAATATTCTTCAATACATTGTATACGCGATTGTATATAACCTTTAGTTAATCTTTGTTTGGGACATTTTTTCAAGTTAGTTTGAGTTTTTCTCAATAGTTCCGCGGTATTTTCTAAAACACAAACAATCTGGTCCACATTAGCCATATTATTACGTTATCTTCCTTTGTATTTATGAATCTTCAACGCAAATATTATATTGAAAAAACTTGTTTACTTCCAATAGCCTTTTGTGTAAGTTCTTATCGCAATGCAGAAAAAATCTTTTGTTCCTTCGATGCAACTCAGTTGGTAACAAATCCGGTTCGTATTCGACCATATGTTTAGTGCGATAAGATTGAATTTTGCTTAGCTCGTTACTCACTTTAAATAAAACGTCTTTTTGCGATGAATACCTGTTTATTACTGGACAATATACATACGTTAGAATTCTAAAAGGATGCGCATGCGACAAACATAATATCGATATAGTATTTAATACGAACAATTATTATGTATTTTTATGTGTACCAAATATTGATAATGTGTATTATTTGCTTTTTTAAATATATTTCATATTATGTGAACTGCTTTCCGCTTCCCCACTTATGTTATGGGTGACGCTGAAAATCGGCGTTGAAGAATCTTGATTCTTCAACAAATGCCGAGCGTCATCCATTTCAGAGCTCCCATAATGCATCGCTATGCAGATTGCCGCTTTCGTTCTTTTTTTTGTTTCTCTTCTGGAGTATTTTTAATGTGGTACCTAACATCATTAGGTTTTTAATTTATTATGCTTGTTTGTATTATGTTAATAGCTTATAATTTAACTATTGTATTACATAGTAGTGGTACCACCTACAAAGTTTTTGTTACTTTGTAATTTTGATTTTTTTTTGTTGTCTTGTCTTGTCTGTAAATTATCTGTATACCGATGTGTGTATGTGAGTCTGAATAAACGTTTATTGTTATTATTATTATTATATGGGCGATACGTGCCATTAGGTACAGGTCTGATGATGGAGACCATAGACAGTCGAGGGAACTCCTCGACGATTTACCTACAGCTTTTGTTGGGCTAACTTCGTGCGCTTAAATATGCCAAAATGTCTATCTCTGTATGTCTTCCTTTAAAGAATAAAAAAATTTAAACAAAAAATATAACCGACTTCAAAAAATAAAATAACTAAAAGTAATAAAATAATCGCGTTTCTTTAATTTTTGTGTCTACAACTAATAATCATCTTGTACTTCTACTAATGTACAATTATTGCGTTTACCACGTCATTATTGTTACTTTTGGAGTCGGTTTCAGCCAAGGTAGTTAGGTACCTACGCAGTAAGTAGTAAGCAGTAAATACGACACCGGTGACTGACGACGGTGACGTATAATTTGTTGCTGTATCTGCTGTTGTGCTGTTGTGCTGATCTAAATAAATAAAAGATTACAAAAAATTAAAACCGACTTCAAAAATACTAAACTAAAAAGTAATAAAATAACAGTTTCTTTAATGTTTGTGCTTACAACATATAATCAACTTAATCTTCTACTAATGTACAAACTTTGCGTTTACCACGTCATTATAGTTACTTTTGGAGTCGGTGTCAGCCAAGGTAGGTAGGTAGGTAATGTACAGCAACAAATACGACACCGACTCCAAAAGTAACTATAATGACGTGGTAAACGCAAAGTTTGTACATTAGTAGAAGATTAAGTTGATTATATGTTGTAAGCACAAACATTAAAGAAACTGTTATTTTATTACTTTTTAGTTTAGTATTTTTGAAGTCGGTTTTAATTTTTTGTAAAATGCTTTTATTTCTTAATTTTTAGTGATTCCGAAATTCGTCGTCTTGGCGTTCATTGAAGGAGGCACGTTCAGCAGTGGATGGATAAAGGATGATGATGATGATGATGATGGTGATGATGATGATGATTACGATGACCGCGACATACTATGGTGTGCTACCAAAGCATCCTATACAATTATTACATCGACACGTAATAAAATGATCATATCATCAAGATAAACAAAACCAACAAAATAGACATTATTGGGAATAACTAAAAAACGGCTTGTCAGATCTTAATAAAATTAATATGGGACCAAATTGGAAACTACAGCTTTCAACCAAAAAAATAACCATCGAAATCCATTCACAAACGACGGAGATATCGTGTCACATACATACAAAAAAAAAAAAAAAAAAAAAAAACATACAGACGAATTGAGAACCTCCTTTTTTTTTGAAGTCGGTTAAAAATACAATAGCCTTTATTGCTGTTCTTCACTTAACAATCATAATTATTTTAAACAAATGCCTACTTACTACTACTAGATACAATTTCACCATACTATATAATATTCTATTACTACGTATTTAATTATTATCTAAGTTCCGGTTGTTATGTATTAACTGTACCTATATTATCGGCAACTGGATGTTTGTCTGTAACAGCTTGTCTGTCGACAAAGGCCTCCTCTAAAGATTTCCATGTATTTCTGTCTCTCGCTAAACGGGTCCATACTGGACCAACTATGTTTTTAAAGTCGTCTTCCCATCTCTTGATTTGTCTACCTCTATTTCTTTTTCCATTTCTTGGATACCATTCGGTTATTAATTTAGTCCACTTATCCTCACTTTCTCTCAGCATATGCCCCGTCCATCGCCATTTTAGCTGTCTATACGCTGTGAGTGCATTTTTAAATTTCGTTTTATTTTTAATCTCTTTTATTTTTACTCTATCCTTTCTTTTTATACCTAATATACTTCTTTCTATTCCATTTTGGCAGACTTTTAATTTCCTTTCATGTTCTTCTGTAAATTTTATAGGCATATCTTAGTTCATCATAATTTAGCTGAGTGACCAAAATCCTTTCCAAGTATTAGTTATTCTTCTTTCTAGTTCCTTATTCATGCAATCTTTTGTAGAAATCAGTTGGCCTAAATATATATGTATACTTATGTTCTAATGTACCGAATGCTTTGTTAAAGTCAACAAATCCTATGTAATAAATGTTATTGTATTCTTTATATTTTTGTAATATCTGTCTTAACGTGTGGATATGATCTATAGTTGAAAATTTACTTCGGAAACCAGCTTGCTCCTTTGGTTGGTTTTCTTCTAGTGCATTGGTAATTCTTCTAAGTATTATTTTAGAAAAAATCTTGTATATATTGGACATTAAACTTATCGGTCTGTAATTTCCTATTTCGTTCTTGTCTCCTTTTTTATGTAGCAGTATGATAATCGATTTAGTCGAATCTTCTGGAATGACTTCAGACTCTAAGATTTCATTAAACAAGTCTGTAAGTTTTGTAGATATTACTGGCAACGTAATTTTTAATAGTTCATTTGTGACTAAATCTGATCCTGCTGCTTTATCTAGTTTTTGTGTCTTGATAGCTTTTATGGTTTCTTCCTTTAGAATTGGTTTTATTTCTTCTATATTTGATGAACTTTTTCTATATTCTTTTGTTATTTCATCCTGATTTTGTGTTTGGTATAGGTTTCGGTAGTACTCTGTAGCAACTGCTAGTATTTCTGGTCTTTTGCTAGTCGTTTTACCTTTTTTATCTCTTATATTTGGAATCCAATCTCGTTTGTGGCACATCTCTTTTAGTGCCTTTTTAATTCCCCCTGTTTTTTCAATATGTTTTTTCAGTGTCGATAACCTTCTAGTATTCCTTTCCCTTCTAAGTTGTTCACTATTTTTTTTACTTAGTTCTGCTATCTTTTTGCCGTTGTTATTTTTGCCTTTTCCTTGTCTTAAAAGTTATTTCCGTTCCTGTAATAATTCAATAACTTCGTCTGATTGTACTTTCTTACTAGCCTTGTTTACTTTACAAGTTTCTGCTTGTAATTGCTTAATTAGTATGTTGTATTTTTCCTGTGTCGATATATTGTCTTCTTTTTCCCTACCATATAAGGATATTTGAAGGTTTCCGAGGAGTGCATCAGTGATACCAGTGCATTCAATGGTTTTTATGATACTGTGGAATTTTCTTGCTTTTTTGGTATGTGTTCCTGATAGTCTTGCCCTTACTATTCTGTGGTCAGAATTAAAGTTAAAATTGTTTAAAACCGACACATCTTTAAAAACTTTTACATTGTTTGACATTATATAATCGATCTCGTTTTTATACTGGCCATTAGGAGAAAACCATGTCCATTTTTTTTAAGGTTTCTTTTTGTAAAAACTGTTTAAGATGCTTAGTTTATTTCATCCATCCGAATCCATGGCCCCCTATTGTATGTTCTTCTCCTCTTCTTTGTTTGCCAATCTGTCCATTAAAGTCGCCCATAACTATTATATTTTTAGATGCACATGCAATAGTGGATTGAAGGTCTTCATAGAATTTTTCTATTTTTGTTATGTCTTCTTTTATATTTGATTCAGTTGGAGAATATGCCTGGATTATTGACGATAGTTGTTCTTCCTTATCGTCTGCAGGTAATTGTATGTCGAGAAGTGCAATTCGTTCTGAGATACCTCTTATTTCTTTTACATTTTTTATGAGCTTTCTTTTGATCATGAACCCGACTCCGTATAATCCGCGCGTCTCCCCTATATGATGTAATATGTATTTTCCATGATCTTTTATACTTTCCCCGATTTTCCTCATTTCGCTAATACCAATTATGTCCCATTTTATTTCATGTAGGGCCAATTCCAATTCTTGTAATTTTTCTATAGTTCCTAGTGATCGACAATTTAAAGTTGCTATAAATATATCTTTAGATTTATTTTTCCTGCTGTTGTTACTTTTTATCTTTAGAGGGTCGTGGTCGTTAACCCCCACGAGGACCAGTCGGCTTGGGGGTAGTTGGTAGTTTTCCCTTATGTGCTTTTGTTCTATATTCTTATGTCGTAGAGTTTTCCGGTTGCCGATATCTAATTGCTAATGTATGCTATTCTTATTGTTATCGTTTAGGGAGGAGAGAGAGTTGGATCTGTCTCTCATGACATCAAAGGCGTTGTGTCTGCTAATTTGTGATGTCGTACACACTTGTTGTTTTTTTGCCTGTATATTGTTTTGCGGCGATGAAGATATTTCTCTTTTCCTTTTGTCATTGGCTGTATTATTTTCCTTTACTACAAGCTTGTCGTATTTAAGATAAGCAAAATTTCCTTTATTTCTCTCTTCGATTAATTTAGGTAGCAGCATTTTTCTCTTTTCCAAATCTTCCTTAGTATAGTCCTCTGAAAGATATATATTTTTCAAATTTTTTCGAGCGTTCATTATTTCAATTTTCTTCCATGAGTTTACAAAGGAAAATAGTATTGGCCGCGGCTTTCCGTCAGATCTTTTCTTTCCAATGCGATACATTTTGTTTATTTCATGTTCTCCTACATTTATATTTAAGTCTTTGTTAAAAACTTTCTTCACCTTTTGTATTAGTCCAGTTGTAGATTATTCTTCCTCTTTTAATCCAAAACATGATTATATTGTTTTCCTTAGACTCGCGTTTTAAATATTCCATCTTTTTTTCGAGGCTCTCTAATTTCGCTTTTAAATCTTTATTTTCTGTTATAATATGCTTAAGTTTTTCATCCATTTTTTCCATTATGGTATTAGTTATAGACTCCTTCAGTTCGGTCGTCTGTTTCTGCATTTCTATCTTCATTTTTTCAAATAAAATTTGAAATTGGTCTTCCATTTTTTTTTTAACACCTGTCCGGTGCTGTGCTTTTATAGAATTATTAAAATAACAAATTTACTTGAAAAAACAGAAAAAAAAGAAAAAAATTTAGAGGCCGAGATTTGAACCTGGGCTTCAAGCACTAAGCATTTACAAGTTGTACCACTGAGTCTGTGACGTATGAGTTGAAATTTTGAAAGTATTTAATCTATTGCATGTATGTTTTGGCCGTTAGCTATATTTTATAACTTTTTTTCAGTTCACCTGCACTTATGAAATATAATTAGTATTGTTTCTTATAACTTGTATTTGTTTACACTTAAATATTATGAGTACTTAGAATATTGTATGATTTCAATTTTGAAATGTAGTCCTTATCTTCTTATCACCCCAACACTTTAACTTATAGTTTTAAAAGAGCACTTGGTCTCACATTTCTTTCCACTTTATTGGTATTAAATTGTTAACATTTTATTGGATAACACTTATACGTTATATTTAGACTATCCTTTTTATTTTCAATCACTTTAAATATAGTTTAAATGTTTAGTTTATTTATAAAGGTCTGTTGTGCTGATCTACTACCTATTTAACTTAGCTTACACCGACTCCAAAAGTAACAATAATGACGTGGTAAACGCAAAAATTGTACATTAGTAGAAGTACAAGATGATTATTAGTTGTAGACGCAAAAATTAAAGAAACGCGATTATTTTATTACTTTTAGTTATTTTATTTTTTGAAATCGTTTATAATTTATATTTTTAATTTTTTAAAGATTTTATTTAACTTGCAATGTATGTATGAAAGTGTGTTTGTTCTGGTGGAATCTATGAACTCAATTTTGAAGTAGATATCTTCAACCGATTGAGCTGAAATTTAGTACACACATTATAATAAAACAATTTTTACGGATTTTATCGCGGTTTATTAAGATTTTACAAGCCCGACGTTTCGTATACTTTACAGCAACCATGGTCACGGGAGGACTGAGGTGTCATACGTCCTATCATTACAAAGTTATTCGAAACTACCCTATGATACATCAATATTTTGGTCAGTCCTATCTACGCAGAAAGTGCTACTGTATCTTTATTCTGTGACATATTATGCTTGGATTTTGATTTGATAATTTTAATAATGGGATCCCAAGCAGGTGGTAAAAGCCAGCCATCTTCTCTATTGAAATTAGGCTGTTTTTTTTTCTTTGGTTGGAATCTGTGTTCTTTTGCAAGGACTTGTGGTTTATCAAATCTGATATAATGGCGAGCTTTGTCAAGACTATGTTCACAGATAGCAGACTTACGCCCGAATACTCAAACGAATCTCAAATGTAAGACGTACTTAAACTCATGCTACGACGTGTCAGATTCAAAGAAAAAAAGAGGGACAACACGAGTTTAAATACGTCTTAAATTTGAGATTCGTTTGAGTATTCGGGCGTTAAGTGTAGCGACGGTGTTTTAAGTCAGCTATATGTTCTTTCACGCGAGTTTTAATGGATCTTTTAGTTTGGCCTATATAAGAGAGACCACACTCACAATCAAGCTTGTATACTCCTGCATCTTGTACATAGGCTGCACTAAAAGTATCGGGAATGGAATATTTCCACTGTTCCTGTCATATTAAAATCTTTTTAATTGAAAACTCCTTGGTTTTAAAAATCGAATACCATTTATTTATTTAAAAAAAGATTCTCGGTCTTGTCACAAGGTCTTGTCAAACTTGTTTAGTCTGTGAAAAATGGAATTAACTCGAGAAAATTCTAGAGCGATGATTTATTAAGACTTTCAATGTGGTTTAACACAAAAACAGTGTTTTTTTTTTTTAAATAAAAAAAAAAAAAAAATTTGGTGATGAAGCCCCATCCAAAACCGGTGGGAGGGAAGCGCTGTGCCGCGCTCCCGGCTGCATGGGTACCACCATCTTGCTTATTTCTCCCGTGGAACAGCTTTGCTGTGTTTCGGAGAGAAGGGCAAGACAGGCAGTGTAATTACTGGCACCGAGACTTCACATCTTATGTCTCAGGATAGGCAACACATAAATGAGTTGCCTGGGCTCGTTCCAGGTATACTAGTTTATGTTCATGGGCGACGTCGACCACTTAACATCAGGTGGTACGTTTGCCAGTTTGCCTATCCAACTAACATAAAAATAAACACAACTTATCGCTGGTTTGCTGAATTTCAACGTAGACGTGTCAAGCTCAGTGATGATCCCCGTCAAGGTAGTCCAAAAACTGCAGTCACCCAAGAAAACGTTGAGGCTGTGAGTAAGCTGATTGAGGAAGATCGACATTTGACATACCGCGAAATTCAGGCAACTTTAGACATTGGTATGAGTCAAATACATTTATAATCTTGTATGAACAATTAGGTGTAAAAAAGTTGTTTTCCCGATGGATACCGCATTTGCTCTGTAAAGAGCAAAAAGCAGCTCGCGTTACTTGGTGCGTCAGAACTTTCGAAAGATTCCACACAGGATCCTCAAATGCTGTATACAACATCGTATCAGGTGACGAATCCTGGATATACGCGTACGAACCCGAAACAAAAAAACAGTCACGAGTTTGGGTGTTCGAAAATGAGTAAAAAAAAACAAAAATTGTTCGTTCACGGAGTGTTGCGAAAAAAATGGTGGCCACGTTTGTCTCCAAAACCGGCCTTGTTGCGACTATTCCTCTTGAGGGACAAAGAACGGTTAATGCAGAATGTTATGCTAGCATTTGTTTGCCACACGTCGTTTCTGAACTCCGTAAAGAGAACTGCAACCGCCGCAACATCCTCCATCACGACAATGCAAGTTCTCACACCGCGCACAGAACAAAAGAGTTTTTAGAGCAAGAAAACATAGAATTATTAGACCATCAGCCGTACAGCCCCGACCTAAGCCCTAATGATTTATATACTTTCCCTAAAATAAAGAATAAATTGCATGGTCAGAGATTTTCATCGCCTGAAGAAGCTGTGGACGCCTACAAAACGGCCATTTTGGAGACCCCAACTTCCGAATGGAATGGTTGCTTCTATGATTGGTTCCATCGTATAGAAAAATGTGTCAAATTTCGCGGAGAATACTTCGAAAAGCAATAAATACATTTTTAAATAGTAATGTTGTGTCACTTCCTTGATTCCCGAAATTTTCAGTGCCGCCCTCGTAAGGGTATATGACACTTGACAGATGGTAAGAATTGACTTATCTTTTTTGGCGGCTTGAAATAAGTTTTTATAGAAGCTCGCTTTAGGATGAAGCCAATCTTGTCAGTGACGCCTTTAATAAACGGTTGAACTGCAGGTACTCGCTCGACGGTGGCTGGTTTCACACGTTCTTAATAAACCGCGATAAAATCCGTAAAAATTGTTTTATTATAATGAGTGAAATTCGCGTAAACATTAGAAAACAATTTAGTACACACGTTTAGTATGGATAACAATGCACGATATGGTGTGTGACATCATTCTAAATCCAATATGGCGGACCATCCAAGATGGCGGAATAGTTATCACTACATAATATAAAACAAAGTCGCTTTCTCTGTCCCTATGTCCCTATGTCCCTTTGTATGCTTAAATCTTTAAAACTACGCAACGGATTATGATGCGGTTTTTTATTAGATAGAGTGATTCGAGAGGAAGGTTTATATGTATAATAACATCCATTAAATAGTGGAGAAATACTGTTATTTTTGAGGTTTCTAATGTGATGTCGTAAATAAACACATTTTTTGCACTTACATTGCAAACGCTGGATGAACACTAACCGATAGATCAAAATTATGTACTACATTATTGTACACCTTAGAAAGATCTACAAAAAAGTCTGCGATGGCATATGTGTATCTCTTAAGGATAACATATATACTATATCCATTTTAATACTTTAAAAATGTGCAAATATAAAACGGTAGTTGGAAAGCTATTTACACAAATGTGGTATTAATCCTTATCATTTTAAATATGTTAGCTAGCTTGAGCATTTCATGAAGTATGTTTTTCCCGTTTACACCATGCAAATGAAATGCATATCTTAGAAGATATAGCAAAATCAAAATAATGCGACACCGTGATTTCGACCGAGCCGCGCGAGCCGGGCGCTCCGTGATGCCGCGCCTCGCGCCCGAGCCGGGCCGAGCCCCGGTTCCGAAAGTTAGGATAATAATTATTATTGTATCAATGTAATATGGTAGAATTGTGTATCCTAAATATGCCTACTCAAAAGTCCGCGATTGCATAATATGTCTATATTATGTTAAATATAACATACTACCTATATCCATTTTAATACTTTAAAAATTGGCAATCTTAAAGCGGTAATGTAAAAGCTATTAACAAAAAATACGGTATTAATCACTTCATATTATAAAATAAAGTCCTACGCCCGTCCATAGATAAATAATCATCATCAATCCGTGTACGGCTGTACATCTAAGTAACGCGGGCGAAGCTGCGGGCAACAGCTAGTTTACTTATATTGCATTTCTACAATATGGATGTCCAATGAAAGGGCTTGTTGAGAGTAACTCGAAAATTAATTTGGCGTCATTCTAAATCCAATATGGCGGACCATCCAAGATAGAAAGATACTTATTTTTAATGCACTTCTGTAATATAGGTAGTTATCAAATGAAAAAAGTCTCATTGAGAGTAAATTGAAAAGTTATAGCTCCTAGCCAGCGACAACTAAAAAAAGAAATTAAAAGCAAAAAAACTTAAAAAAAAACTTTTATTTAAACGCTCTAAGAAGAAGAAAATATTTTTTTCTTTAATAGTTTTATTTATTTATTTTTATTATTTATATATAATTTATATTATATAAAATTTATATTCGTAACTCAGATATCAAAGATCCATATACAAAAAAAAAGAAAATCTTATAACTATGATAATTATAAAACATCGATTAGAATGCATTTGTCGGCGACGAGATTCCGAGTCTAACCAGTATGTAGAAACGTAGTACATTCATATCAGACCGACCCCATATGGGTTGCGAGCCGACTAGCGGCGACGTAGTTTGAAGTCGTAAAAAATTAGGAAAGTTAAGAAAGTTGTCACGAGTATCGGACTCGCCCCATACCGGTTGTGGGCCGACCGAACCGATGAAATACCTTGTGAAAATTTGAAATGTTAATTTTAGTATGTTTTTATGAAAGTATGATAACGAATGATGTTTATACTGTAAATATAAGGTAAAATAGATATAATTAAGTAAGTAGGATAATAATCAGGATGGTAATCTCGGAAATATAAGCAGAAATAGTTAGAAGTATTTGCGTCTCGCTCGTAATGTGTAGGAGTAAGAGAGATGCAATGATGTTATTCTAATAAGATTTATTTCATTATTATTATTTATTTAATAATTTATGTACACTGAGAAACATACATAATGAAATATTGATAACAAACACTGGTACAAAGGTACTACTAGTAATTAGTATAATTAGTTTTTGATATTTTTATGCTAATTAAGATAATATAAAGTGAATATTTAGGTTTGTCTATGCAAATATGATATAGGAAACAATAATTCAAGTATTTTGGTATGACAGTTCTATAGGAAATTGAGTCTAATAAGAAAGTGACTAATTTGACTAATTCGATTAGTTTCTAATACTTATTAATTGTTTTAAAAGATATAGTTTAGCATATTTTAACGTATTTTACAAAGATTTATATGGATATAAGTAGTTTGATAGGGTTTTTGTACGGAAAACTACTTTGTTTTTACATGTTCACGAAAAATGAAAAGTTTAGTAAATATTTATTAGAATTATTATTTGAAAGTTATATCACAAGAAAGGTCTCAACTAGTAGTTTATAATGGTAAAAGAATCATAATGTTACGATTTGTAGTTTTTGAGATATTAACGAGAATGTGCGATGCAAATGTGAAATTGTCACGTTTTTGTCATATTTTTGTTGAATAACTTTTTATTGTGTAAAGATATGTTTATAGCTTATGTTTTATTATATCGTGGCATTTCTAAAAATGTATAATATGTAACAATTATGGAAAAATGAATAATAAATAAAGGCGAAAAAGGTCTCGGCTCGAAGTGAAAATGACGCGCGAATCGAGGGCCCGCCGTGGGCTCGGCAGTCAGTCGCGATCTGTCGTCGAACGGGAACAGCCGAATAAGAAGAGGCGAATAAAAGGAAGAGCCGAAACCTTGAAGCGAGTAAAAGGAAGAATTGTGGTTTTAATTATTGACTCCCAAGATCCCCGACTCAGTTTCAATTCACGCCTCTCCCGAGGTCCTCAGGGGTGCGTAAGGAAAGACGTACGTCAAAATATAGTGGGAGATTGTCCCAGGCGAAGCGGCGAGCTACAGTACAACCGACATACCGAGGAACTGCCCAAGCCCGACCGCCCAGCTGCATCAGCTACAGCACAGCCGCCGAAACAATTTGGTCCTTCGAGCCGGATCCCTGCTAGAAGATTAAAGAATCCAGAGTGAAGAATACGTAAGAAGATACCAGTAACCAGGTCGCAGAAGGATGCTCCCTCATACCCCGTGTCCCACCCCTCGGATAGGGACGCGACAGAAGGGAGGACGGGGTCAGAAGAATTGGCGCGCCTGGAGTTGGAACAAGCTCAGGCTGCGGCGAAGCTGGCCCGCGTCAGATTGGAGCTGGCGCGTTATGAAGACGAGGACTCCGTGGATGAAGACCCGGAAGACAGAACAGCACAGGTGCTCGAGACATCAGTCCTAGAGAAGAGCAACACGAAACAACCCGAGCAACGAGGTCAGCACCCGCCAGAAGAGCCTAGGAAGGTGAAGCCTGAAGAGATCTCCACAACAAAAGGGACTACGAATGAAATTCAAACGCTGGCGATGTTGCTGAAGGAAGCGCTTACCACAGGAAGAGGAACGGAAGCGCCGAAGTACATCCACGAGCTACCATACTTCGACGGCAACAGCAGCGAGTGGTTGGCCTTCAAGGTTGTTTACGAAGATACGGCACCGATGTTCAGCGAGGTGCAGAATATGGCTCGACTATGAAGAGCAATCAAGGGCAATGCAAGAGAAGCTATCAAGAGCCTGCTGTACTCCGAAGCTTCTCCGATGGAAGTGATACAAGCCCTGAGAAGAAGATACGGAAGACCTGATGCGCTGGTGCTGGCCGAATTAGAGAAGATCAAGATGCTGTCGAAGATCACGGAGAACCCAAGAGACATCTGCATCTTCGCCAGCCACATCAACAACAGCGTAGCAGCAATTAAGGGATTGAAGAAACCGCAGTACCTGCATTCACCGGAGATAGTGAAGCAAATAATTGAGAAGATGCCTACGGTACTCCGATTCCGGTGGTACGACTTCACTGCAGCATCAGAAGAAGGCGAGTTCTCCGACCTGACGGTGGTCTCAAAGTTTCTGAATATGGAAGCAGACAAGTGTGGAGCCTTCGCGACTATGGAAGAAAGGATTGGATTCAAGAGGACCCATCGACAAGCAACGCACACTACTATGGAAAAGGAAAGGGAAGGGAACTTCAAGGATAGGGGCTTCAAGGAAAGGGAGTCCAGGCAGCCGGCTGAAAGGATGGAAAGGAACTGTCCTATGTGTGAAGGTGGACACTTCCTCGTCGGCTGTCAGAAGTTCCCGAATGCGTCGGTGCAAGATCGGTGGGCAATTGTAAAGAAGAGTCGCGTTTGTTTCAAGTGTCTGCAAGGGAGACATCGGAAGGAAACATGCAAGAAGCCTTCGTGCAAGGAGTGTCATCGGTGGCACCATCATCTGCTGCATGTGGAAATGAGGACCTCGGGAGACAATAGGGAGTCAAGGGAAACTACAAGTGTGATGGCATCAGTGAATGCAGTAAACAACACAAGGGCGTACCTGAAGATAGTTCCAGTTGAAGTCCAGTTCCAGAAGATAGTCCATCAAAACCGCACTGGACGCCACTCTCAAGGAAAGGCATCCACGCGAGGAGGTACTCCACACTCTCCTCCTAGAGGTCGAGCACATCGTCAACTCTCGACCTCTCACTCACATCTCCCGCATCTTTTTTTTGAAGTCTGTTAAAACCGCGTATGTTACAGTGAGATAAGGTTTAATAAGTTTTGAAATATTTTAGGAAATAGTTCGATTGTCATACCAGCTGGACCCTCTGCTGGAAACTGATATAAAGTTACGTAATTGACACTTAAGTGAACGAGGAATTGAGTTATTTCCCCACAAAGGGTGTTTAATAATAAGGGTATTAATAATAATTAAAACATAAAGTTGGCCGTCACCATGGATCGGCAGGCAGATGTGTAGTATCTATGCTAATGTTATCATAATCATCATCATCATTAGCCTCTATCCGTCTACTGCTGAACATAGACCTCCCTCAATGTACGCCAAGACGGCCGATCCCTCGCCACTCGCATCCAACACGGACCGTCCACCGTACGGAGATCCTCTTCCCACCTGGTTAATGGCCGACCAACACTTCGTCTACATACATACATACAGTTAATATACATAAATACAGTTTTACATATAATGTTCCTTAGTAGCTTAGGTCGCGTTTACATATTAATACCGCGGTTATAACTAGTCTGTTCCGTTGTACATAATATTATATTGTTACCGTACATTACTGTATATATTAATGCTGACTCACAAATATAACTGTGTCCCTACACTGTGTCTTATCCTGAGACGTAGGATGTTAAGTCTCGGTGCCATTAATTACACTGCCTGTCTTGCCCTTCTCTCTGAAACACAGCAAAGCTGTTTCACGGGAGAAACAAGCAAGATGGTGGTACCCCAGGCGAAGCGGCGAGCTACAGTACAACCGACATACCGAGGAATTGCCCAAGCCCGACCGCCCAGCTGCATCAGCTACAGCACCGCCGCCGAAACAGCATCATTAAATCATTTTCAAAAAATTAAATTATAATAAAAAAAAAAATCTTCTCAGTCGTACGCTCTTGGCAGAGCGGTCGTGGTCATGTCTTGGTCGAGTCTTGCACCTCTGCTTCACTCGTAATGCGACGCCATGTATCTCTATGCTTGGCGGAATGCGAGTTATCATTTATATTGGTGTGTTAGAGATTTGATTAGATCTGTCCATTGCGTTGGAGAGCGCCCACGAGATCTTTTGCTTATGATGCCGTTGGGGTTGCCCAGCATTCTATTTCTGACAGATGTTATTTTGTTACGAATTACAGCAACAGGTATTTGGTATGTGCATCCGCAAACATGCCGGATGCACTGCAGAGCCTGGACAATACCAACAGCATCCTGAATAAGTTGTTATATAGAACTCGTAGGGCACTGAATGTCTTTTGAGTGTAGCTGGACCACAGGCCGCTGGTGTAAAAAGTCATTTTCCCCCATCTTACAATTCTCCTCGTTATCATACCATTGCCTAAAAATATTGACTAACTCCTTAGGCATTCCAGTAGCTTCTAGCTTTTGCCATAATATTTTATAAGACACCAGGTCAAAAGCTTTAGTGAGATCGAGGACCTATCAACTTATAACCTCATTATATTATACAATTTATATGATCATAAATTTTTTAATTACCTATCAGTATTTTATGAAATTGAAATTTAAAATATAATAAACTTAGCAGATCAATTTACATACGGCATACCCAATTGAATACCTACTAGTTTATTTACAAATTGCGCGACAAGCTTTTTATGATCATATAAATTGTATATAATGAGGTAATAAGTTGATAGTTAAAATTTTTAAGGAAAAAATATTATTTTTCTTTTTAGAGCGTTTAAATAAAACCTTTTTTATGTATGTTAACCGATTTATTCGTCAATTGTGGCCCGATTTTCAAAATTATTTTTATTCGAAATAGTGCACTTCCAAGATAGTCCCATTGGAACCAAGTCAGGATCTGATCGCGGAATCCGGGGAAATCGAGGGAAACCCTAAGATTTCAAATGCTACGTGCATAATGATTTTCACATATTTTTATTATAATGAAACAACTTTTACGGATTTTTCATTATGTAGGTATTTTAAGAATTACAATTTAATGAAAGTTTGGAGTCGATCTGATGATGGAACCGAAAGACAGTCGTGGGGACTCCTCAACAATTTACAAGCACTTACCTTAGGTTTGGGCTTGATTAATTTATATTGATGCGAATCTAGATGAGTTGTGTGTGTCATTAGGGGTCTGATGATAAGACGAATGACTGTTAAGGGGACTCCTCAGTGATTTACAGTAGCTACCTCGTGTTTGGATTTAATTTATTTATATTGATAGGAACTTTGCTCCCATATAGGAGACTAGCTGTTGCCTGCAGCTTCCACCGCGTTACTCAACTCCTATAAGTCACAGCGTGATGTTATATAGCCTATAGCCTTCCTCGATAAATAAGCTGTCTAACAGTAAAATAATTTTTCAAATCGGACCAGTAGTTCCTGAGATTAGCGCGTTCAAACAAACAAACAAACTCTTTAGCTTTATAATATTACTATAGATTTATATATTAGTCTGATGATGGAGACCATAGATCCAAGAATGGATCCATGAGGTACTCCCATTTTATCTCAGTACCAGAGAAACTTTTACAGTTACTTTTTAAATTTAATTAGGTAAATAAGATACCACTAGCTTGAGTTCGGTGCATCGATACCATATAGATGCAATTTCCTGATTAATGTTGCCAACCCATTCGAAAGCTTTAGAAGTTTAGACAAATCGCAGAATCTAAAGCATCCTGCAACTCACCCCAAGCTGCAAATTTATGTTTCGATAGATCAATTCCCGCATCCGTTGTAGACTGGCGAGAGGGATGCGCTGTGCCGCGCTCCCGGCTGCATGGGTACCACCATCTTGCTTGTTTCTCCCGTGAAACAGCTTTGCTGTGTTTCAGAGAGAAGGGCAAGACAGGCAGTGTAATTAATGGCACCGAGACTTAACATCCTACGTCTCAGGATAAGACACAGTGTAGGGACACAGTTATATTTGTGAGTCAGCATTAATATATACAGTAATGTACGGTAACAATATAATATTATGTACAACGGAACAGACTAGTTATAACCGCGGTATTAATATGTAAACGCGACCTAAGCTACTAAGGAACATTATATGTAAAACTGTATTTATGTATATTAACTGTATGTATGTATGTAGACGAAGTGTTGGTCGGCCATTAACCAGGTGGGAAGAGGATCTCCGTACGGTGGACGGTCCGTGTTGGATGCGAGTGGCGAGGGATCGGCCGTCTTGGCGTACATTGAGGGAGGTCTATGTTCAGCAGTAGACGGATAGAGGCTAATGATGATGATGATTATGATAACATTAGCATAGATACTACACATCTGCCTGCCGATCCATGGTGACGGCCAACTTTATGTTTTAATTATTATTAATACCCTTATTATTAAACACCCTTTGTGGGGAAATAACTCAATTCCTCGTTCACTTAAGTGTCAATTACGTAACTTTATATCAGTTTCCAGCAGAGGGTCCAGCTGGTATGACAATCGAACTATTTCCTAAAATATTTCAAAACTTATTAAACCTTATCTCACTGTAACATACGCGGTTTTAACAGACTTCAAAAAAAAGGAGGTTCTCAATTCGTCTGTATGTATTTTTTTTTAAGCTATTGCATAGCTTTTATCGCGGGCCTTGAGCGCGGCAATCGAATCAAGAAATTCCGTAACGAAAAAAACCTAACACCCGACGAGAGACGAGCTGCTCCGAAATCGGACGAATAAGTAAGCAGCTGTTTGTGAGAAAGTATATAGGTGTGGGACAATAGTGGTCTTTGGGTGTGGGATACGGTAAGTTCTCCACTCAAATTAAAGAACGCATTTAAATAAATGTTTCGAATCGACAACATATATCCACAATATTCGGATAATGGCGTAAGTAGTTTAGATTAAAAAATGTAAATAATGAAAAAGAATTGACATATCTTATGTACAATAGTTGTCAAATTTTTATGCGTGTGTCACGGAGCTTAAATAGAAAGGAGAGCGATCGACATAGGCGTTATATACTATAAATTGTCCACTGAAAGATCATCACTGGCAACGATGGGTATATATATTACTATTTGCGGTTGTTGCTGGAAAATATTCGTGGGCCAACATCATTTGAATCACTACGAACTATTAATGGTATAGTGTGCCCAACATTTCGTGTAGCATGTTTTAAGAGCTCAATTTGCTTGAAAACGAAATTCACATGGACACGACAATCGCTGAATCTTTTGGTGTCATTATCTTAATAAAGTGATGAACTTCTTATTTATTTTGCAATCATTGTCTTACTTTCATAAAATCATAAATTACATTCAGCTAATCTTGTAACGTTATTGGCCCATCGGATATCTGTTCTCCTGAGAGTGTGTCCAGCCCACTTTAGGCAAAGGCACAAAGTGGCAGTCCACTTTAGCAACGTGCCTATTATTTGAATGATATCGGTAACCTTAGTTCTCTGACGGAAGCTTAGGTTATATAAGGTTCAAGAGTGAAGGCCACGTTTAGGTCGATAAAGTGTTGGTCGGCCATTAACCAGGTGGGTATGGACGGATAGAGACTGGTGATAATGATGATGACGATGATAATGATGAATCTAAAACACGACATTAATTAATTGTTAGGCGGTACGAAGTTCGCCGGGTCAACTAGTATTATAATATATAACTAGTATTATATATATATATATATATATATATATATATATATATATATATATATATGTATATATGTATCTTTTATCAAACTAAATCATATCACTTTCTTAATTAATAAATGCACTTTGTTTATTCATATTTAAAACATTTAAGTAATATATTATTATACTAGCTGACCCGGCGAACTTCGTACCGCCTAACAATTAATTAATGTCGTGTTTTAGATTCATCATTATCATCGTCATCATCAATATCACCAGTCCCTATCCGTCCATACCGTGACTCCAAAAGTAACTATAATGACGTGGTAAACGCAAAGTTTGTACATTAGTAGAAGATTAAGTTGATTATAAGTTGTAAGCACAAACATTAAAGAAACTGTTATTTTATTACTTTTTAGTTTAGTATTTTTGAAGTCGGTTTTAATTTTTTGTAAAATGTTTTTATACTAAGAAGTATTGAGTGCAGGCTTTGTAAGATTCGGCCGCTTAATGCTCCATACATTAGCACCTATCTATCTTTCCATTTCGCGTAGATTGATAAAATCTGACATAAAAGTTTTGTTGCCATAATAGGAAAATCGAATATTTAGGATACGATAGTAAACTCACAAAATACATTTTTTTATATTTAGTATACTTCCGGGGGCGGAAACTGATGCGACTTAAAAATGTAAAGAGACAAAACATCCTAGATAGAATAATAAGATACAATCGATGAGGAACACTCGAGAGGAGAGTGGGGCGAGTTTACGTAACGCACGTCGGAGCATGCGCGCGCGTGCGCGGCGGTGGGCGGCGGAAGGCGGTGGAGGGCGGCGCGGGACGGGCCGGGGCGGGGTGCGCGCGTCGCGGGTCGATTGCCCTCCAGCGGAGAGCGCCAGTCTCAACCCGGCTCCCGAGCGCGTCCTAGCGGCCCGAGCCCCGTGCGTGTTGCGATGAAGGTACAGACGCCCTTACCCGTAGTGGGCTAGCGGTATGACGTAGCTGTAGGGCGGTGCGGTCCCGGTACGTGCCCGTGTGTTCACCGTCGCCGCCCCGACCGGCTCGCTCTCATCTCGTCTCCGTCCACTCTTCGCCTCGACAACCCTCACCTCCTCTGCATGAGCTCGGCCGTGTAGAACACCCACTCGTTTATTGATTTTGGCACATCCTATGTCGTAACTTTTTCATCAATTTTCGTCGATCACCATCGCCAACTCTCATCCCCAAAGCTAATTACGTATCACACAGTCTCTTGCATGTTCATGTAAAACATTTGCTTCGTTTTTATATTTCTATATGTTCGTACTATATTATTTGACTGAATTATCGAATACAAGTAAAGTATCTAACTAGCCCTGATAGGTGACTGGTACTTAAAGTTTGGTGCAGGTCAGCGTTTCCCTAACTTTGTTCTGCTATAGCCCGGTAAATTAAGTACCCTTCGTTACCCACTCAAGTTTTTAAACCCTAAATATTAGGTAAAATAAAACACATTTATTGCAAATACATGTATACTTATATATGTGTTACAATTATTAGTGAGAAATATAAAGCTGCTTATTGTTGAGTCCTTTGTTTCGTCCGTCAAGTCTCCTTTTATGTGTTTAAAACAAGTTTACCGGTGGGAGGGTTGCGCCACGTTGCGCTGTGCTGCGCTCCCAGCTGCACGGGTACCACCATCCTGCTTGTTTCTCCCGTGAAACAGCTATGTCGTGTAATTCAGAGAGAAGGGCAGGACAGGCTCAGGATAGCCAACACATTTTTGAGTTGCTTGGGCTAGTTCCAGGTTAACTTGTTCATGGGTGAAGCTGACCGCTTATCATCATGTGGCTCATCTGCCTTGTTCGTTGGCCTGTCCAACTATCATATAAAAATGGAAACAATTCGTAGCCCGGTACCGGGTCGCGACTCACCAATTGGGAAACGATGGTGTAGGTCATCGAGGCCGCAGCGGGTCAAAATAGTAGTAGTAAATAAAACATAATGAATTATTGCTGTATCTATAAAATTATTACGGAATATTTAACACAATCTCTAAATTAATCAATAATTGGCAAATTAATAGGGAAACAGTGATTCTAGATAAATAATTCAATAAATTGTGCTAACGTAGCGTAAATTATTACCTAAGAAAAAAATTTATTCTGTTAAAATACGGAAGCATACACGATGTTCGATTATATATGAAATCATAAAACTAGACGTAACAGTTTCATCTTTTGATCAAAAGGTATAGTTTTCTTACAATTAATACAAAACCGTTTTAATTGTTTCAGCAACACAAGGAGCTAATCACAATCTCGTATAATGCTAAAGCTACCCAAAGGCCTTAAAAAGAAAAAAAAGGGTAAAAAATCGAAACGTAAGGGTGAAGACGAATTATTTACTGAAGAAGAATTAGAAAAATATAGAAAAGAGCAGCAGCAGAAGCAAGCAGAGAGCGGAGAAACTACAGCTAAAGAGAATGAGGAATGGTCAAAATTCAAGGATTTAACTACTGGAGTCGATTCAGTCCTTAAAAAAACACAAGGTGATTTAGATCGAATCAAATCGACTTCATTTTTTCAAAGAGTACCAACTGGAGCTAAAAAACCTGAAAAACCAGTCAAAGAAGATCTTCGAAGACCAGTTGTTGAAGTAACTGAGGCAGACTTTCCTCAATTAGTAGCTGCTGCAGCGGCAGCTGCTGCTGAAGCGGAAAGTGGAGATAAAAGCGACTACGGTATCACAGACGACGAATCTGAAGAAGAAGACGATCAAGACGATATATTTGATACATCGTATGTTGACGCAGTAGAACGTGGTGAAGTTAAGCTAGCATATGTACCAGATTCACCTGAAGATTTTAAAGATGATGATATATTCGACACTTCTCACGTAGATGCATTAATTAAAGGACAGGACACAAAAACAACAAAAGGAAAGAAAGGCCTTGATATAGGAGTTGCTGTTGAAGTACTTACTGGTCGTATCGATAATGTTACAATAACAACCAAAAAGTCGAAACGTGTCATACCAGGTGATCTCTTACTAGAAAATGTAGATAGAGAATCAGTACCTGTAGCTCCTGTTACCGAAACAGAGCCAACTGAAAAAAGTATCTTGGATTTTGACACTGATATACCTATTACAAGTGAAATTGATTTAAGTGTATCTTTGCATACCACACTGATTCAACAGCAGAAAAACGAGGCTCGAGAAGACTTAGAAATTACCAAAGAAGAAAATAGACAAACGCAAGAAGAGGAAGCTGAAGACGACGAGTTTACGTTGTTAGCTGCTGAATCTTTAGAAGTTAAATCTGAAGTTATAAAATTAGAAGATAAGGAAATAATACTCGAACCAGTTTTAGAAGAATCGTGGTCTGCTTTTGAAGCCGATAAAAATGAATCTGTATTTGCTGAAGGAATTGTCGAAGACCAGCTAGATGTAACAGATCCATATATTGATCAAGACGATCCATTTGACACGAGTTTTGCAGATGCTGTAGTTCCTTCAAAAAATACTGAACAAATAAAACAAGAAGCTATCTTACTAGAAGACGACGAAGATTTTGATCCTAGAGCAGAAGAATATCGCGAAAAATTTAATAACAGACGAAAATCTTCGGTTAGAATTCATCTTACCAATCCTGCTGGTATAAGAGAATCTATTACTTCTGATGACATAAACGATAGTGAGGATCATAAACAGTCCCGTGATCTTCTAGGTGGTAGTGTTACAGATTTAACACAACTAGGGGATTCTCCTTTGGATCCATTGGATATACAGAGTAATGAAATAGATCCATTTGATACTACGATTGTTGATAAAATTGTAGCACCAGGAAAAGTTGAGTTAAAACTACTTGAACAAGAACTCATTGGAGACACTAAATCAACTCCAATTTATAGAGTACCAAGCGATCCCGATTTTGATCCTCGAGCCGACGAACCTAAAAATTTTGAAAGACGTGCTTCTCGTCCAGAAAATCTTACAGTAAATAAAAGTGTAATTTTCGATATAAAGAGTGAAGAAAATTCTGTTTGTGATACTAAACCGAAATCTTCTAAGCCCTTAACTCCATACTACATTCGAGAGGTCTCAATAACTGAGGACGTTAACGAACAAGTTGAAACTAGGGATAATATATTGAACAATCTCACACGGACGCGCTCTCAAGAGGATATAACGAAAACACAAGAATACCAGGCCAAGAGGAGACACTCTGAATTTCCAGGTTTAAAAAATACTTTCGTTGCTGCTGACATATTTCACGGAAGCTCAACTGATATTCCAGTTAAAGTACTAACACCGATTGCTCCCTTGAATGAACATAATTCAGAATTAGACGAAGATCCATTTGATACATCATTTGCAAGTAATATAGAACCAAGTCGTATTGAATTAAAATTGTTAGCAAAAGAATTTTCTATTGAAGAAAGTTCTGATAAATTAAAAGAACCCAATACCGATTTACTAGAACCCGAATCTGATGATTTTTTTCAAGTGAAAGCATTAAGCCCTCAGCCTCTGCATAGTTCGAAAATCCCGGAAGACGATTTTGATCCATTCGATACGTCATTTGCGGGTAATTTAAATCCCGGAAAAACTGAGTTAAAGCTCTTGGAATCGGAGTTATTGAATTAAGCATTTTAAACTAAAAAAAATGGCTTACAATCCATTCTTAAGTATGAACGAGCCAGCGGCTCCAGTAACAACAGAAGAATTGAATCCATTTATGATGACCAATACAGAATCTGATACTTTTATGTCAACCGACAATCCATTTGCAGCTAGTAACCCATTTTCAGACTTTGGGGTAGATTACGAACCGCCAGCTGGTGATACTGTTCCTGTCGACATCTTTGGCGGTGTTGAATCTGCTAGCATTGGAATCAAACCATTTGAGGAAACTCCTGCGATTAATATATTCGATAATCCACAAACAAAAAATGAAAGAGTAGAAAAACCTACGGATCTCGAATTAATATCTCCAATGGTTGACTGCAGCTATACTGATGATGATGACAGCGGGAAACCGAAGCCCCCAGCTCGACCATTGCCACCGGAAACACAAAACTTAATTTTGAGCGTAACTGGGCAAATGGAATTTACAAGCTCAGATTTGCTTGATCGTATTCCTCCAACTCGTACCCCGAGCCCTGTTTCTGTACGCGATATTCACACACCAAGCCCAACGCCTGAACCAGAGTTACTAGCAGAAACGGGTTCTTCACTTGATATCAATCGGAATAAGCCTACGCGTCCTCCTCCTGTACGTCCACCTCGCCCTGCGCCACCTCCGAGGCCTCAACAACCACCACAGCCAACAGTTGATGATATCAATCTTTTTGATGCTCCTGTACCATCGGTAGTAAAGCCAACTAAGGAGGCAATTCTAAGTCTTTATTCAGCCCCTAAAAAGGAAGAAAAACAGATAGATTTTTTGAGTGACGACATTCCTGATTTCCAAACCGAAGTTGAAATGCTACCATCAAATACCCAAGAGTCATTAACTTCTACAGTGGATACGACCAATTTGCTTTTTGCGGAACCAAATACAGCTACAAACGAGGTTTTTGAAGCAGTGGAAGCCAATACCCATCTATTTTCAACATCATTAAATCCCACAGAAGATGTTCCCATGGATTGCTCAGAACCTCAAACAGAAGTTAACATGGGGTCGTTAAATGCATCTCCGTTTGCAGACATTACTGAAAATGACTTTCATATAGAGAAGACACAACTTAGTAGCTGCGAAAAAAATCCTTTCGAAACCAATGACTTTACGGAAAATCATATTAATAAAGATGAAACATCCATATTTACAACCATTACCGAGGAAACCTCAATACTGACAAATACAGATACATCTTTTACAATGCAGAATGATGCATTTGATACTGCACTACCTACGGATACAACTCAGAGCGATATGTTTACAACCGAACTATCGAATGAATTTCAAGAGCAAACGCTAACAAATACAAACATTTTCGGGGATATTCAAACCAATGCAGCCGCAGATTTTCAGACTACACAAATCACAGATGAATGGAATACGACGACAACTGAAAATATCGGAAAGGATGCTTTTCCAGAAAGTCAAGATGATTTTGATGCTTTTTCTGCTAAATTTGACTCTGCCGGCGGAAATCATATGAATACAGGTAACATTATATATAATAATATCAAACCTTATACCGGGTGTATTTTGAACGCTTGCAAAAACGAAGAGGTATGATAGTGTTGGCATAGCCTGACATGATACAAGTGAAAAAAACGCGTTTCTTTTATTTTTTTTGGTTGCCTTTTTTGTATAATCCTTTTTTGTAAAATTTTTGTATAAAAATTTTGTAAATTGTTATACGAATTATATATAAATAGTATATTATTAGGGTTAAATATTTGCAAGCGTTCAAAATACACCCGGTATATTATATATGGCCACTGCTGGCTACGGGTCTCCTCATCAAAATCAGGCGAGGAGCGTGTTGGACCGTAATTCGCCGATGCGCTGGCCCAACGCGAGTCGGTTAACTTCACACCCCTTCAAAGGCTTTCAATCTCATCAGGCATTCCTCACGATGTTTCCTTCACCGGTGAGCAAGCGATGGTCTCGTGTTCAAGTGCACATAGAAATGTAGAAAATCCCATTTAGGGATCCCCTAGAAATGGGATTTTCTTTTCATGGCATCAAATAGGTAAGATCGAACCCGGACCTCTCCGGACATAATATTTACTGCTATTTAATTTTATATATACTATTTTAATATTAAAACGAGTGCTCTTTCTTTAATTGTGACCTTTTTTTCTTTCTTTAACGCCGGGAAATGCTCTTGAGGCATCCTGCGGCGAAGTAGGTCTCCTCATGCGTGTATGTGGGACTCGCTGCGCCCGAAAGCTGGTAAGTGGACGCAGCTCTACCCACTAAAACCTGGCGAGTGCCACCAATGCCGCCTTTGCTGAGGTGCCCCGGGGTCTAATAAACAAACAGGGCACCTCGACGGCTAGTCAGTCCCCCAAGGGACCGACGCCACCTCCACAGAGGGGTTGTCCCGCACCACAGAACTACCCTTCCCAACGTCGGGACAGTACAATGGTGAATGGGGTGAGGTTCTCGTCCTCGCCCCTTTGCCCCCTGCTCTTTTGACCCCTCTTCTTATATGAGGGGTACAGAGAGCCCCCTCTGCTCAATTAGTTTCGCCCAATGTGCAGCGGCTCACCCTAGGCTACTGAGCCCCACTGCTACGTCATGGCCTGAACCATGGTGGGGAGTCTTTAATTTTGACCTAATGTTATCTATTGTTAGGTTATAAAATTTCATAATTAATAATTTTGGTTCTTGCTTGTATTATAGATGCGTGGGGAGACGATGGCTCTTCCGACATGGGTCCAGGAGGATTCGAAGCAGAAGCTTTCGATCCTTTCCTGAGTATGGGAGCTCCTCCTCCACCAGCGGCCACGCCAAGACTGGATCATCAGGGCTCGCGAGATTCTGTTGACGATACGTTTTCAGTGTTTATCAGGTATCACGACTTAGCAAATTATAATACATACTTGTATAATGTGATGTCAATAATAATGGTCGTATATTTTACATGCATGTGTATATTTATAGACCGAAAGAAACGGATTCGTCCGGACAAGATGCGGCCGTGCCGGTGTTGGCCCCCCCGCCCCGTCCACAGGCTTTCCCGGAGTCACCGCGAGTTAATCCGTTTGACAAAAGTGGAACCGAACCTGTTCAAGAACGACTTGAACCTGAACAAGGTACTGATTATATTGATATCTTTTACTACAGTTGAATATAATATGATTGTTTGATGCGTTATGGTTCAATCTTGTGCGATGAAGCGGGTGAATATTGATAACACGTAGTGTCTTCACAACAGCTTTATTGAGACTAAATACAAGTTTTTGTGCATCCTATTCTGTACATTATAAAAGTATCGAACAATGATATGATTTTCGATGAACAATAAAATAACCAGCGGCTATCCGTATGCACTTATAGAGACCACCATTGCGAAATTATTTTAAGGTTACCACTCTAACTGCTATTGCTATTGTTGATCGAGGGGTACCATGTTCCTGGCGGAGTGCCCAGCTTGGGCGGAGGCAAGGGCGCCCCTGATCGCTGAGGTTGGCGCGGACCTGTCGCTCCCTGCGGTCATCGCTCGGATGACCGTCAGTGAGAGCTCATGGCAGCTGGTGGTCCTCTCCTTCTGCGAGGACGTGATGTAGCAGAAGGAGGAGGCGGAGCGGGAGAGGGAGCGCACCGGCGCCTCTTCCCGCAGGAGAGCACGGCGGCGACAGGCGGTCGCACCGCCGTGAGGGATGATGATGATGAGGGGGATCGGCTGCGCGCGCGTAAGGTCCGAGCTATAAGGCACCCTTGTGTTCAGTGTGCCTTAAGCGGAGAAAGAGGAGGGGATGCCGCCACCCGCCTCCAGAGAAGAGTGCCGTATGGCACATCGTTGTGGCCCGGTACGGACGTCCACAGCTCTCGCGCCGGGTCACCCAAACGACAAGAAGAACACCGCTGGAGTTTAGTGGGTAGAGTCTGCGTCCACCTTACCATCTTCTTGGGCGCAGAGAGCCCCACATAACCTCCGGGTCCCCCCGGACCCGGTGGTAGGTATGCCTAAACGCATTCCCCAGCGAAACCAAAAGACGTGTGGCACTCGGGGACTGCCGCGGTAAAGCTATTGCATAGCATTTTTTAATCAACTTATGCAATTATAATTATTTATTTATTTTTTATTTATGCAGTATTTTTTTCTTTCTTTTGTTTTATATTTTATATTTAATGGATTACCAACAATTCTATGATTTAATGCGAATGGCCAATGATCAACAAAGAGATAATATTCTTGTGTAAATGATGAATTATATTTACAAACTTCAATTTTGTTCTTCTTCTTCTTCTTTGTTACTTCAAAAAACAAAAAAAAAATTGAAATGGTTCTTACCATTTCAAATTTTATTTATTATAATCAACAAAATCATATCACTTTCTTTATTAATAAATGCACAAGTTGTTTATTCATATTTAAAACACTTATACACAAATTTTACTACTTTTATTTATTTATTAATGTTTGATATTATTTTCAAGCACTAGCAACACTGAAACTAACTTCAAACTGATAGTATATTCTATTTTTCAAATGTCAAATTTTGTGTTTCTAATTTCAATGTTATAGATAAGATGTTTTTAATTTTCGTCATCTGCGCTTTATGTGCTGTAATTTCCAGTTATTATCCCAGAACTTTGTATCTTCTGTGTCCACCGATGTACTAACTATGTGGTTTATAGTAGATAGTGTTGACGACTAAAACAACTACGAACAGCCGTTAATTTTTTCTATACTTGTATAGTTCTTTGTTCTTATGTTCAGTACTAAAATACTTTTTGTCCACTTTTATGCTTTTAAATAGTTAATAAATTCTTTGATTTGCACAAATACATCTTACACTCACTTTTAAACACTATCTCTTATCTTTATATCGTTTTTATTCAAAATTGATGGTTAATATTTTAGCTGAACGATAAATTCTCAGGCAGTGAAATATTCTCACGGATAAAACTTTCACTTAGTTATTGTCACTTTAATGTTCAACACTTATAACACGTACACTTATTAAATTATTACTTATTTCTATTTTTAATACTTTATTTAACACGGAGACGATGTGAAAATGTAAAGCGTCATCTAGTTAGTCACCTATATACTTTCTCACAAACAGCTGCTTACTTATTCGTCCGATTTCGGAGCAGCTCGTCGCTCGTCGGGTGTTAGGTTTTTTTCGTTACGGAATTTCTGGATTCGGTCCCCACGCTCAAGGCCCGCGATAAAAGCTATGCAATAGCTTAAAAAAAAAGAAAAAAAGGGGTACCATGTTAAAACTTTATATAAATTAACTGGGCAAAAAACAGCACTTAATGACTTTACTTGATACCTTGTGAAATATTGCTGCTGTTTTTTTTTTTTATGTTACTTGGATAAGCAAACTGGCAAACGTGCTACCTGATGGTAAGTGGTCAACGTCGCCTATGAACATAAACTAGTTTACCTGGAACGAGCCCAGGCAACTCATCTATGTGTTGCCTATCCTGAGACATAAGATGTTAAGTCTCGGTGCCAGTAATTACACTGCCTGTCTTGCCCTTCTCTCCGAAACACAGCAAAGCTGTTTCACGGGAGAAACAAGCAAGATGGTGGTACCCATGCAGCCGGGAGCGCGGCACAGCGCTTCCCTCCCACCGGTGAATTGCTGGTTATTATTTTAAAATAAATAAATAAATAAAACTTTATTTGATAAACACACCTATATTATATTGGTGGTAAGCTCGTTCTAAAAGTGTCGTGATATACACGGAAGCTACACCAGTTCTTAATAATTATATTATAGTATCGATGAAATGTATTCTCAAATGGACAAGACTTACCCATTATGAAAATATTTCATAACTTGACTGTAGACTATCACACCGGCATTTTATAGAGACTGGCCATTAACAGTAGACTGTACACAGAAGGTCGCGAGCGGTCGGGCAGCGGCGGAGAGACGCCGCCCACGCCTCTCTTCGACGACGACGTATCCATGCCCCTGGAGGACTTCCCGCGCATCAAGTACGAGGGGCCCGGCTGGGAGATGCACCTGAGGCAGCCCAACAAGAAGAAGATCACGGGACAACGGTCAGTGTCGCCCTGCACTACATTAACAAATAACAACACGCGCGTTAATTTGGCCGGACTGAACAGCTACAGTGACATATCGCAATCCATAAATCTATAGTGATTATTGTATCATTATTCTTAATGCTCGTACTGAGACAAGCGTATATAAATATTATAACACTCACAAGTCACAATGTTTTATTGTATTTTACTTGATTCAGGTTTTGGAAGAAGATATTCGTGCGGCTGGTGTACCAGGGCGACAACCCCGTAGTACAGCTGCTGAACTCTGCGACGGACAAGGAGCCCATACAGGAGCTGCCACTTCAGGCATGCTACTCGGTGTCCGAGATCGGCGCACAGCAGTTCGACCAGTTCGGGAAGATATTCACGGTCAAGCTTCAATACATATTTTACAAGGAACGGCCTGGGGTCAGGTAATATGTTTAAAGAATAACATTTGAGTAGCAAATTACAGTGCCTTGTCATGTAGGTACAGTCGGCGTCACTTTCAATTTTACACTTTGGACTTTATACTTTTAAAAGTAGAACGCAGCGAAACGTGCTATTCATCGTGACGACACGCTGACGTCATCATAAAAGTATAAAGTAAATGGAAGTCGTTTTTTTTATACAAGAGGGGGCAAACGGACAGTCGGTTCACTTGATGGTAAGTGAAAGCGACATCCACAGACACCTGCTACGCTAGAAGATTAGCAGATGCGTTGCCGTCCTTTCAAATATGAGTATGCTCTTTTCTTGAAGGTCCCTAAGTCGTAAGTAAGTAATACTTGAAATTTACTGATCGTGGTGGCATTTTTGACGGGAAATAAAAAAGATCAACATTATAATGGGCATTATAGATTTACACGATCGAATAGAATCATAAGTAAATTACGATGTTTAATTGTAATTATTTGTTCGTTTACTTACTCTTAGTAATGACAGTCCGCCGTAATTGTAACCGCTAGTTGGCGTTCGTTCGTTGTTAGTATGACTGATTGTTTTATTGAGTATTCAGCCCATGTAATTAATAATAATATTTTATATGTAGATATCACGGCTTAATTGGGAAGATTGAACCGTGTGGCCCGGATTTGATCCCGACCCCGTGCTCCCCAGAGAAAGGGTTTATAATTTTCATGTGCATTTATAGTCCATCCCTCCATCCCTTCACCGATAAGCTGAATTAATGGCATAAGTGAAATTCGCCATGTTAGTGTTGGTCGACGTCCGACGCTGGACTCCGTGCGGTGGCTCGTATTAGTGTTCGCAACGGATATGTATCGATAATACATAATAATGGTATCGTTATAATGCTACTTTCAAAATTGCTTCGTAGAACGACGCGTTTTGATGTGCGCTTTTAAACGTTACAAATTATATCATACTATAATATATACCTACCACATATATGTTCCTTCATAAATGTTTTTCTTTTAAACGAATTTGGTTACAGTGGTTTTGAATGAAAGGATCTTCTTACAGTATTTCTTCAGATTTATTTCTACACCCCGCTTTTTTGCATTTTCATCCACCAATCACCATGGTGAAATAATTCTACTCCGTTGCGTGGCTTTAATTAATTAATAATTACATCAAAATACTATAAAAGTTTTATAAAAGCTAAACAAATTATAATTACTTACACTAAACTAAACCTAATATATGTGGGAAATATAGGTGTGAGCCCCAAAGGGAGATCTCTGACCGAGCGAGATGGTATGCTCGGTCAGGCCGAAGCCCACTTTAATTCAGCCGTTGTAGGTATAGCAACGAGCTGTGGAACTTTGACAGCGCGACTCAGTATTGTGGCGCTGATTGGTCCGCCACATAATATATATTGATAGTTTTTTTTTAAACACAAGTTAAAATATATAATCACGTAGATTAAATATAAGTAATATTTAATTCATTATAATACGAATAAAAATAAATAATCATACAATATTAATTTACAAATATTAGTTCTGGACATTGAAAGGAATATTGTTTTTATTCAGTCACAATAGAATACAATTTAACATGGGACAAATATATTATACGGCAAGGAGAGTTTGACCTTCATACCAGCGGGCCAGGGTACATAATATGAGTTGTAACAACATACATTTTCTGGTAATGGTATGTAAAATAAATAATTCATATGATTATTTATAATTAATATTAGGTTATATTATCTAATATAACGAACACCTTTCTGGCTCGTTATAAATCAAAAATATATTTTGATCACCCTCTATGAGAAAATAAAAGGCGCCTCATATTTTGTTCTAATACCTACTACTATTATTTAATAAACCATAGAGTTAACAACTAAATTGAAATTAAATAGTAGGCGTCTAATAAAATATCTAAAAACGTATTTATATATTTGCATTTGAGACATTTTCGAAATTATGAAAATTTATTGTACAGTTTAATTAGGAATAGAGATTGTTGTAGATTTTATATTCATAAGAACAAGCAAGAAGGAGGTATCCACACAGACGGGAGCGCGGCCTAAGAGTTTCCCTCCCACCGGTAATAAAACTTTATGAATATAATGTGTTACAACTTGCAGGCCCGGGCAGGTGACGAAGGCGGAGCGCATCACCAACAAGCTGTCGCAGTTCGCGGCGTACGCCATTCAGGGCGACTACCAGGGGGTCAAGGAGTTCGGCTCCGACCTGCGCAAGCTGGGCCTGCCTGTCGAGCACGCGCCGCAGGTCACTCATAGCTCAAACATACAGCCTATAGTCAAACAAAGATACCCCAATCAATGAAATGTGTTTGTTTGTTTGTTACATTTACATGATCGTTATAATTTTTTGTATCGCCATTAAAAGTGATCGAGAAAGGAAAATCAATTTTTATCTAGCAAGAAGTTTCTTAGAGTTAAAATGCATTTTATGTCGTCAGCTGATGTCGACTGACGTTAGAATGGTATCGTCGGCAGGTGTCGCAGCTGTTCAAGGTGGGCTCGCTGAGCTACGAGGACGTGAAACAGTTCTCGTGCGCCGTGGAGGAGGCGCTGTTCCGGCTGCCAGCGCACCGCGACCGCGCGCTAACCTACAAGATGGAGGAAGTACGTCATATCGGGGGGGGGGGGGGTGTAATTGGACAGACGCTTCTGTCGACAGGCACAGAGCAAATAATAAAGGGGATAGAATCTCTTAGATGCGATTCGTTACCAATAACGAACATAATAAAGTAAATAGATATATTTAGTATTAAACAGTTGTCATAACTGTCCGACGAATGCCGACTGCCGATCACTAAGGTTTTATAAATGTATTGTAGATAGCGTTTATTATGTACATAATGTTTATTATTTTAACTAAAACTATTTGCTATAACAGTTAAAATATAAAATATCACATAAAAAGGCATTAAATCCATTATTATAATGATTGATTTAAAAAAGAAGATTACTACTGGGTAGGTACTAAATAAACTAAATTTTTAGATCAAATAAAATAATTTTTTTTATTCAAAATAGTACAGAGTATCTTTTTTGACCGTCAATTGAATCTACCACCGGTTCCAAGGAAGAACCGGCGAAACAAACTCAGTGGGACTAATCTTTATAAATATTTTATGTTGTTTTCACATGTTGTTATCCTGAAATGCCTGAAATGTCTTCCAAAAAATCTTTTACTTTATCCTTATCCTATCCTTTACCACACAAACGCTCTTTAATAACTTTTTAGATTTTTTTAATTGGGTGGTTTTGAACATTTTCTGGGATCCTATTGTAAAAGCGTTTAAAAAGTTGCCTTTAAAAATATTGCTTACTTTTATGAGTCTAATCACAATACATCTAGCTTGCGTCTGCTCTGTATATTATACCTAATATGTCAATTTTTTTACAGAATTCGCTTATGTTTTTCCGGACATTTAGTAAATTTTCTAAGACGTATTGAGACGCGACAGTCAGAATTACAATTTGTTTAAATTTGTCTCTTAAAGATGTATAGGGGGGCAGCTTGTAAATTGCACGGATAGCCCGCTTCTGTAGCACAAAAATACTATTACTATTATAGACTTAGCTATATGGGGACCCCACTGTAGCTTAGGATCTAGATTTATTACATTTATATTTAGAAACTGTGGAGTCCACCATCTTCAAGTTCTTATTGTCTAAGAGTACATTGAATTTGCTTAACGTTTGGAAAAGAGAATTGTATACATTTTGTTTTTTACTATTTAACAGCAAGTTATTAGCGCTAAACCAATGTACCATCCTTAAGATTTTTTTTTTCGGAAGGGCTAGACTTTTCGGCCTGATGGCCTTTAAGCTCAATCGGTACAGTAAATGAGCAGATGGCTCACTTAAAAAATATTCGAAAGGGGGACGCCTCCCTCCGCGCACTGCAGGGGGCACGGTTCATCGCTCGCGCTGCTCGGGAGAGCAGGATTTGGACTAGTCAAATCCGATACGGTCGACGAATCTTTAACGGTTGAATTTAACCTATCATCATGAGGGCCGGCCCTCATCTCTCCCTCTGGAGAGGGAGGCGGGTCATGCGCGGTGCCCAAGCAATCTAGCGGTAGCGTAGTGCTACCGCTGTTTTCGCGGTCTGGGTTTGTGTCTACTCGTATCGGATTCGAACCTAAGCTTCCGCGATCGATCCGGACCATCCTTAAGAGAGCGTTGTTGTGTTGTGAGTGCCATAATTAGTCTTTTTCGTTTTACTTTAAAAATAAGTGAGGTGTCATCATCAAACAACACTATCTCTTGATTATCGTTAACTAAGTGCCGGAAATCATTAATGTAAATAAGAAAAAAAATGGACCTAGAATGGAACCCTGTGGGACCTCCATGTCTATTTTAGTCCCGGAGGATCTTTTGCTATATTTTATCTCTACTCTTTGAGTCCTATTGTTTAGGTAGGAATTCATAAGATCCAGAGCCGTGCCACCTATTCCATAGTGGCTTAATTTCCTGACCAATGTCTCATGCTGTACACAATCAAACGCCTTGGACAAGTCACAAAATACTCCCAATGCATCACGTGACTCCTCCCAGGCCTCGTAAATATGCTTAATTAAATTAACACAAGCGTCTGGGAGCGTGCCTTTCTGAATCCGAATTGTTTAATGTGCAGTATCATAATATTATTTTCAAAGTGATAAAGCAACAGAATTAACTTAAATTACCTGAATCGCGCTATCGATATTTTTCTTTTTGTTAATATTATTTAATTAAGCCAGTTGCACTAAAGTTTTTAAATCAGAATCTAACGGAATGTGTAAATAAAGTGTCCGACTTGGGCGTACTACGCACTACGCAGTCATGTAGTGTGCCATGCTACTTTACAGCCGAAATGGGCCGGCACGACCGGGTTGGTACCTCTCGTTCACATAACATAGGCGTCAAGCGACAGCACAGCGTATGCTTGTAAGTTTCCGGTGGCCCGTTGCCAAACCACATAGGCAAAAGGATGGCAACTCATTTGCATAACTTTTGGTTGTGCAGATGTCTGTGGGCATCCGGAAACACCATAAGGCTTCGACTGCTCGGTTGCCACCTTGTGACATAAAAAAAGTGATTAGACTATCGGACAATTTATTTTAATACAATTATCGGATACGTGTCATTATTTTTGTCAAGTCTACTCGTTTTTTGATTTGATTGATTTTTGTCTATTATTATATTATATTAGTTTTTATTAAGGTTGCATAAAAATTACTTACATCTAACCTTGAAAGACGCTTTGTTTGAAGTTACGTCTCTTATATTGCATGCTCCTTGTTGAAAGGTTCAGATCACAGCCGTGGATGAGCTGTACGTGGAGCAGGACGCCGAGGGTTCGGTGCTCAAACAGATCGCGAGGGTCAGACTTTTCTTTCTCGCCTTTCTCAGCGGTAAGTTTTTTAGAAGAAACAGCCAGCCTTTAAAATCAACAGCACACTGCACAAGCGATATTCAAAGTATCTTTAGCCAATCCTTGTCAGTTGTCACTAATTCGTTATTGCGAGCCACGAATCTAGAAATCTAAAAAAATATTTCTATTATTAGTAAATGTGTAATAACGTATAACGGTGGTGCAGGCATGCCGGATGTGGAGCTGGGCGTCAACGACCTGCGGCGCCAGGGCCGGGAGGTGGTCGGCCGACACGACATCATCCCCGTCGTCACCGAGGAGTGGATCCGCGTCGAGGCGCCCGAGTTCCACGCCTGCGTCACGCCCCAGGACTTCCACGACTCGCAGATTATCAAGTAAACTGTTAACCGGCATATATTGATAGAGAGGACAACCTGTAATAAATTATTGTATAACATCTATTTTAAAAAGGATCGCGCAAACGGAGGAATTAGAAATTTGGTACAGTTAAAGATTAAGTGTAGAGGGAGTGGAGAAAGCTATTATTTTAGTGTAATATGCATTATAAATACAATCAATTAATGTTTGAGATTAAATTTCGATTTATAATATCACAGGGAAGAGACAATACAATCTAATAATACCTCCTGCGCTTTGGGCTACGTACTTGTCTTTTTTGGTACCGCTATCCTATTTATTTTTCGAAGGTGCCAAATATAATTTAGAACGTTTGTCTTGATCCCGGTGCGCTTATGTGTTGACTGGGGACCTCGCCCACCAGGTTCAAGCCGCCGGACGCGTGCTACATCGAGCTGATGCGATTCCGTGTGCGTCCGCCGCGCAACCGCGAGCTGCCGCTGCAGCTGAAGGCCGTCTGGTGCGTCACCGGCAACAAGGTGGGCATCATTTTCCATAACCCAGTCGACGGCTCCCACAATTGTTTTGTCCGAACTGGTACTTAATATTTGGACTTTAACTATACAAAATCCTATATATATATATATAATAACCCATCACTCTTTGATGATGTACAAATCGCACGTGGTGTATGTAGGTGGAGCTGCGCGCTGATGTGCTGGTCCCGGGTTTCGCATCCCGGCGGCTGGGGCAGGTGCCGTGCGAGGACGTCGCTATCCGGTTCAGCATCCCCGAGTGCTGGATTTACCTTTTCCGCGTCGAGAAGCACTTCCGCTACGGATCCGTCAAGTCAGCGCACAGACGGACGGGCAAGATAAAAGGCATCGAGAGATTCCTGGGCGCCGTGGACACGCTGCAGGAGTCACTGATCGAGGTGACGTCGGGCCAGGCCAAGTACGAGCACCAGCACCGGGCCATCGTGTGGCGCATGCCGCGTCTGCCCAAGGAGGGTCAAGGTAGCGACCGCATTCGGCTTTCTACCAGCCTATGACCGATTACCGATTAGATAAAACTATATATACGTACGGGCTGACTTTTTTACGGTCTTGAAAAAAATATGGCGTGATAGGTAAATGGAGTACAAGCCTCAATAATAATTACATTATTAATATTATCAGGGTGTGTATGACGGTATTAGGTTTCTTTATAGTGTCATGGATAGTGTTATGAGAATATACACAAAATAATTATTTAAAAAAACTCTATACTTTAGGCACAGATATTATTTTTAATTTTCACAAGTTTTACGCCTACTGTATGTTATGCATATAGATATGGCGCCCCGCGCCCCTTCTTTACGAGTATGAAAACTGCAGCTTTTGCCTATTTCGCACTATGCCAGTATTTTAGTCTAGAAGTAAGTATTTAGTAACTAAACGTGACTGAACACCAAAAATGAGTCAAGTAGGTAGGTTATTGAGTCGAGTCGATCAATTTTACCTGTTGAACGTGTCGAGTTCATTAGTTGCCGCAAAAATGGCGTTCTGTAACTAACTAAGTATTCTTTGGAATCTTCCAATAAAATACTAAATATTTTTTAGTCTTTTGATCAAAAAATTTTGATAAAAAATCATTCGTAGTTAATGTCTAAATATCGAGCTCCGCGAAATAAAAGTGAAAAACATGGTAATATATTCCATTTTAATTCTTTCGCATTCTAATAACACCACCCTGACACGTGGTAGAAAACTGATACCGTCATACACAACCTGTATAGACATATATGTGTGTGTGTGTATGCAGGCGCGTACACGACGCACAATCTGGTGTGCCGTATGGCGCTGACGTCGTACGACCAGATCCCGGCTGAGCTGGCGCGCTGGGCACTGGTGGAATTCACCATGCCGGCCACCGCTGTGTCGCACGTCACAGTGCGCTCCGTCTCGCTGCAGAACCACGACGCCGACCCGCCCGAGAAGTACGTGCGCTACCTCGCGCGCCACGAGTACAAGTGAGTCCGATCTACCACTGACGCATCACGCACTACAGCCGCACAGATCGCGTGATCCTATACAACAGCCTCATCACTGAAATAATCTGACTAGTCTCGTCCAAGAGCACCAAATGCATAATTGTGGAGAATTTTCTGTCAACTGCAACGTTTTTTTTAATCAGCAGACAAGTAGACCTGATGATAATTGGTCAACGATGCAAAGGAACATAAGCGATTCACTTTGCTTTGCCTATCCTGGGACATAAGATGGAAAGGGTCTGAGTTACACTGTCTGTCCTGCTCTTCTTTCTTTCTTTCTGAGCTTTGCTGTGTTTCGGAGAGTCTTATTTATTTATTTGCCTTGCCCTAATTACTGGCACCGAGACTTAACATATTATGCCTTAGGATAGGCAACATATGAATGTCAGTTGTCTGGGCTCGTTCCAGGTAAATAGGTTATGTTCATGGGCGACGTCGACCACTTATCATCATGTGGCACGTCTGCCATTTTGCCCATCCAACTAACTTAAACATAAGTAGTATTGTGGTACCTACGCAAACGGGAGTGTGGCAGAAGCGCACACTTTCCACCGGCGAAATAACGCTTCAGGTGACACGGGGACTTTTTTGTAGTTGTGTATCAAATGAAATAATCTTTAAATCAAGATAATTTTGTTTCTTTTGTATTAGACACACAGCGTGATGTACGTATTTGTCTGCCCAGGGTCGGCATCGAGCGCACCACGGGGCAGTCTGTGGCGGCGTACTCGCTGGCTGCGGCCAAGCCCGAGCCTGCGCCCGAGCCCGCGCCAGTGCCTGCGCCTATTGCCGAGCGCGCGCCCTCCTCCGACTCCGACTCAGACTAAGCGAGCCCGGAGCCCCAACGACGCGCTCCGCCGCGGGGACAGGCCCCAGAGCGCGTCTGAAGAATATCATACTCATTAGATTAAATCTGAATATATATTATGTAACCTTATCGGAAGGCGGTCGCTGTTGTTTTAATATAAGTCATTCGATACGTATAATATTTTACGCCGTATGTAAGCTAGCCCGTGTAGGGCACGCACCTCGGGTGCACCTCGCGAGACTTATCCAGTTTTACGAGAGAAAGCTTCCCCGAGCTAGTTAGTCAAAGTATAATAGTCGATCGCAACGGTGCGCGGACGTCTCACAGAGGCGTGGCGCGTCATCTCCACGCCGAGTATATTTTTGTACGATCGAGTCGAGTGCGAGAGCATTATATATTTTATTGATAAGGGCGTGCGGACGTAGGACGCTACGTGGATCGTGACGAGAGGATATGCTATTTGATAAGTTAATGTAAATAAATAATATCGATAATGTATAGTATAGTGTATATTAGCGCAGCGAGGACGACGATCCCACCGATGTGTATGTGTATGTGTAGCTCGTGACTCGTGCTGTCCTTGGCTGTCGTGTCTCCGTGTCCGTGTAGCGCGGGCGTCACCGGGCGTCACAGCGTCACCGGGCGTCTCGCGCCGGACGATATTAGCAGATTGGTGAACCAGATGAAGGTCCAATTATGTAATACAATAAGCGAATATATTTATATTGTGTTGTTGAGATTGAACATTCGAGATTATAGTGTAAACTACTTTATATGAATATAACATGAAATTATAAAATATCAAAGATTACGTCGCGCGGTTCGAAGATAGCTTTATTGTATAGTTTGTTGACGCAACATCGATGACTTGTTTGTTTGTTGTTATTGTTTTGGCCCCGGCAGATGATATTTGGCCTAAGAGCGCGTCCACTCCCAGGTTACCGCGGGCCCCAAGTGGTCTGTACCGATATAGTCGTGTTGGTGGTTCGTAGAGCACAAATTAAGTCGAATGTAATCGTAAATGGAGCTACACCAGAGTTTACCTACGTTTGTTTAATAGATTATGTATAAATATACGTAGAGAGAGTTTTAAATATATTCGAATTATTAAAAGATACCTCGTTGATGGCTTCATGTTCTCCGCATATAACTTAACCTATATAGATTGCTTATAAAAGCAATCACTCGTATCGTTACCTCTAGTGTGTACAGAATACTTAGCTATATAAAAGTATCTCTATTGACTGTTGTATCTCCGACCCTACTCTACTTTGACAAGGCACCGACCTCTACGTGCGACCGCTCGGGCTAGCGTGCGAGCGCACGTAGCCGAGCGGCCGCCAGACGTGCCCGCGAGAGTAGAGCAGCTCCACCGGCCGCCGGTGGAACCTATTACCTATGTTTTGTTGTCAATAAAATAATTATAATTGCAGACCAAGTTTCATTCCTTTTCCTACTAAATAACACATCAAAGTTACTAATCTCGAAAGTTAGAGGATTGTAATAATGAATGCTGCCTATACCTAGAATATTTTCTAAGAAATACATGTTCATAAAAAAATGCAATTTTTCTATTGTTCAGGCCAATTTGAATATTTCGACCAAATATGCTAAACTGTCGGTTCGAGCTCACCAACTCGTGCTGACCAAAAAAAAATCTAGTGTACAAATGAAGGTGTGACGAGTAATATGTTACAATAGAGCAACAGCAGACGCCCTTCGTCGCCTGAGCTGCCACGTCTGAGTCACTGACGCGTCACTGACACGACAATGACACGACACTGACACGACACTGACACGACACTGACACGACACTGACACGACACTGACACGACACTGACACGACACTGACACGACACTGACAGAGCCAGAGTATGTTTATAACCTACCATGTATTTTTATTTATAAATAATGACACACCTCACCGGCTCCATGACCTCAATAACATCGTGTTAGTTCCTTTATAAGTCATGTCATAGGCAAAACATAAATATCTATACAAAAATTGAGGAAAATAAAACACAAAGACTAAATGAAATATCATATAAGAAGTCTCCGCGGTCCGCACACGTGTACCGGGGAAGTCCCTGACCCCGCCCTGGGCTTTCCCCCGACTCCCCTTATTTGACCTAATTCATGCAAACGTATTTATAAAACGAGGTAATCAATTAGCGACATGTCACACAACATGGGATTTTCCTCTCTTGTTTCTGCCCAACTTCTGAGTTCTTTCCTTATAAATCATCGTTGACTTTCGCCCATGCTTGCAGAAGAGTTTTTATGTTAGACCATTTAAAATTAAATGCTGTGTAAAAGAGTGTCAGCCGAGCTCGATGGGCGGCGAGAGTAGATTCCGTTCAATTAGCGAGTATCGATCGCCGGTCGAAGGGACCGCGGCGCCGCGGACACGACCTGTCAAACCAGGTATTGTTACCACTTCAAGAAGCGGAGGACACTTTGTTACCGAACGAACCTGCCGAAGGGTTCATTAACCCTAACATGTAGTCATACATTCATAATTTCTCGACCCAAAAATATCATCCATGTAGAAAAAAATATATATACTCATTGAACTATATTACTACGTTAGTAATAATAGTTCTATGTATATACTCCAATTTTAGTAGCCACTAACTGCCTCATATGGGAGACATACCAGACACCAGGCGGTAAGTAAAACCCGCTGCACAACCTTTCAAAAAAACTGACTCAATCAAAATCTGATCTCCGATGCAGATACACGAGACAAACTTATAGCACTCCTTTGCGATGTGAATATTTAAGGTTGCGTGTCATGTTGAAGTACCTATTGCGTGTGCTCCATAACTGATGACCCTGGGCTCATCACTAAATCTTATATCTATCTGCTATGGACTTGATACCTAATAATTTTATTTAAACAAAAATGATAACCGAATTAAAAAAATACAATAACTAAAAATTTAAACCGACTTCTTAAAATAAAAAATAAACTAAAAAGTAATAAAATAATCGCGTTTCCTTAATTTTTGTGCCTACAACTTATCATCAACTTGTAATTTTACTAATTTCACACCGTCGTCCGTCACCGGTGTCGAATTTCTTGACCTACAGCAACCTACCTACCTTGGCTGACACAGACTCCAAAAGTAACAATAACGACTTGGTAAACGCAAAAATTGTACATTAGTAGAAGTACAAGATGATTATAAGTTATAGACACAAAAATGAAAGAAACGCGATTATTTTATTACTTTTTAGTTATTTTAATTTTTGAAGTCGGTTATAATTTTTGTTAAAAAAAATTATTTCGTAATTTTTAGTGATTCATTAAAAAAAAGATATTATACAGAGATAGATATTTTGGCAGATTGAACCGTATGAAGTAAGCCCAACAAAACTGTAAATCATCGAGGAGTTTCCTCGACTGTCTATGGTCTCCATCTTCAGAGCGTAATGGCACTTATCACCCATATGGGTGCAAAGTTCTTATCATTTTGAATTAATCAAGTCCAATCACAAGGTAGCTACTGTAAACTATTTAGGAGTTCCCTTAACTGTCCTTCGTCTTCATCATCAGACCCCCAATCACATTTACAACCCATCTAGGTGTAAAGTTCTCATCAATACAAATTAATCAAGCCCAAACAAAAGGTTACTGAAGTAAATCGTCGAGGAGTTCCCTTGACAGTCTTTCAGCTCCAGCATTAGATCGACTTTAGACCTTCATTAAATTGCAGTGCTTTAAAATGCATAATTTAAAAAAATTAAGCGCACTAATCACTCCTGTGATTTTCGAAGGTTGTCCTCGATTTCTCTGGGATGCCATCATCAGATCCTGGTTTCCTTATCATAGGAAAATTGGTCCACAATTGAAGGAAAAATCGGTGTAGATACATTTTAAAAAATACCAATCGAATTGATAACCTCCTCCTTTTTGTTGAAGTCGATTAATAAAATAGTAATATCAGCCTGGCCCCTCGAGTTAGGATATGACTCTAATAATAATAACATAATCAAAAAAAAGCACGGACCAAAGGGTGGTGTGGTAAAAAAAATGAAAACTTAAAAAATCTATGTCCAGTAGAAAGTAAAAAAGGTCCCTTTTCCGATATTTTAAAATAGTACATATTTTGATAAACATCGCTGTGGCCATCCCTAGGCGGACGGCGGGGGCGGCGCATGCGCGGCGCGGCACGTCGATGAGTGGCGGGCGGCGACGGACAGCGACGCGCGCCACGGGGCCCGCAGCACCCGCAGGGCGCAGCACCGCAGCGGCCGCAGCACGCGCGCCTGCTCGCCCGCACACGTAGCAAGCCGTAGCACGCCCGCCCGCGCGCGATTTCCCGCTACCAGCGCCTGCCGCGCCGTACGCACGCCCATCGCCAAGGTAACCGAGCGACGTGAATGCTTAATGTCATTGATCCCGTAAATAGCGTTCGCATAATTGACCCGATAACCCAGTGCTCCACATCTCGACCCGTCGCGGACTATGCGTTGTCAAGTCAAACGTGCGACACGAGGACGACACGCCGTCACGTCTGTGACACAGCGTGACACACGACACACAGTGCACATCAGTGACATTAAATGCCACATTCAAGATTATTTAAGTAGAACGACGTTGGATGCAAGAATTGTTGTGATCTATCGTAAGGACACTCTGTGTCGGTACTCAAATTAAGTGATTAGTTTATCATTTCAATAAGACGTTAAAGTAAGATATTCTGCACACATCGGTACATAGTTTACACGTTTATTTTTAATCTCTGACCAATCGTGACACTTATTTTAACTAACCGTGAAATATGAACAGACACTGTTATCATCCACGTACAGGCTGCACCTTAGTAGTGCCTGCCGGCTGGGTAGTGGTGACGCCGTCGTTCTAGAATCAAGGAATTCCAAGTGGTCGTCATTATTCTAGCCGCTATTCGGAAAAAACAACCTTTAGCAGTCGTATTTGTTCGAATTGTACAAGAACAGATCACAACGTGACAGTTCCTAGCAATGATCAAAAAGTATGAAGTGACACAAAACTAAAACATTTTGTGACAGTCACATGCCCCATCATCATCCCATCCCATCAAATCAGGAGGAATTCAAGACTCTAGAGTCTAGAGTCTAGACAATATATCTCTGGTAATGACCATGGAGTAATGACTCCAGACAGTATGTCAAAGTTCACAGCACAAGGGTGCCAAACCAGCTGCAGTATGTTATTTTACGAAGAATTTCGCGCCATTTTTGATCCCATCGTAACTTTACTTCGAATTGACCTTCGCCATGCAAGTCCGGCCTCACACGGAATAGTACTCCAATCTCTGGGCTGGAGCACCACAATAGCTGATATTGAGGCGCAGATCGGGCCTCACATGGATTATTCAGCAGTATTCCATGTGAGATTTCCCCAATATCAGCTCCATTTGACCTCGTTCAACGCCGGCTCGAATCGTCGATGACAATGTTCTCTCCGATCGGCTTGATTCTTCAGCGCTGTGTAGAGATCTCGCCATGTTGGATCACTCTGCATCTTCTATCGCATCTACCACGGGGAGTGTTCTGAGGAATTGTTCGTACTAACTACTAATACCGGCAGCAGTATTCCACCACCAACCATTGCGTAAAATTCCAAATTTCAAACAAGCCACCTCGATGTCCGGAAATCCACAAAAAACTTGATTTTTTGCCCCCTCTCCTATGAAAAAAAAGTGTTATGTACACGCGTTAGAAGTTATACAAATACATAGTACATTTTCATTTCACTATAACCTTTTTGATTATGGTATAGTAAAAAACTATATCTTCTGCTGACGTCTATATACTGACATTATATGAAAATTGTTATATAAAAAATGTTGACTAACTAACTTCAGGGTGTCGGTTTTTCGTGACGGAGTGCGCGGGCATCGTAAAAATTTACTCTCATCAATTTTCCCTAACGCGCAAAAGTATAACTTCAAACAAATTACATTTACGTATTGCTTTTTTTGATAAAATAGCACAAGTAGGTATTTGATGATAAATTGTTAAAAGACTTACTTAACATAATTAGTAGGAGCTTCCGAATAATAACTTGCTATTTTATATTATATATTTTAGTCCAATCTATACCGATATACAGTTAAAGATATTTTAAAACTTATTTTATTAAATAGAATTAAAAAATTAAATTTATTTTAACAATTAACTTATTTAAAAAAGATTATAAAATAGGGTGGTACCTCTCGCTCACATAACATCGGCGTCAAGAGACAGCTAAGCTGTCCCGTTACGTGCGGTTTGTGAGTTGCCGATGGCCCATTGGGGGGCATAAGAAAAAGGAGGGCAACGCATCTTCAGGACTTTTGGTGGATGACTATGTGCGTTAGTAGGTACTAGGCTCCAATTGCTCGGTTGCCTCCTTATGACATAATAATAATAACTTTATTTGTGAAACATGTCGCACTACACATAAATATTTCTATCATAATATTATATGATTTAAACATAGGTAAACAATTATAATGAAACATTAGAAACAATAGGTAAACAAGTCAAACAATAATTTAAAAAAGCTTACAAAAATACTTACTAATAATAACAACTAGAAACAAAAACATTAAAAGAGAGAGCAAGTTTTGGGCAGCGGCGCGTCTCACAAAAAGGTAAATCCTCGGCTTTAGTTAGGATTATAGTAGTTGCTATTGTGCCTTATTTAAAGAACCCAACACCGATTTTCAGGACCACCATTAACAATTCTTTAAAGGAATATATATAATATATAATCTAGGATACTGCTTCGAAAATAGCCAAAAGCTCACCAGTAAAGACAGAAGAATGTGGAGGTAATTTAAAATTTAGTACCACATTAAATCTCGGAATGCACACTGCTGATCCAATACATTCTTCCTGGGTTAATTTTGAGGCATATGTAAATACGTGTATCCAGTCCTTACAAATATCGTTAATTTTACTATTGAACTGGACGTTAGCCAGACAGGAACCTTTTTCTATGCCAAGATTTAATACTACTTCAGGGACTTTAACAATGGCTTATATGTTATTCATATAGTTTTCTTTTGTGGGTCCGTTTGCCAGGCGGCAAAGGCCTCCTCCAATCTTCTCCATTCTGGTCTTTCTATGGCCACTATACTCCATGTGTTTCCCGCGACTTTTCTAATATCATCTTCCCACCTTCTTTGTGGTCTAACTCTCTTCTTTTTCCCCTCCCTTGGGTACCATTGTGTGATTATTTTGCTCCATTTATCCTTTCCTCTGATCATGTGGCCTGCCCATTTCCACTTTTGTCTCTTTATTTTTAAAGTTATGTCCTGTACCTTAGTCTTAATTCTGATGCTGCTATTCCTTATTTTGTCTTATCTTTTGGTACCTATCGTACTCCTTTCCATGTTGGCATATGGAGAGTTTGTTTATTATGTTGTTTGTTAAAGCCCATGTCTCGCTCCCATACGCCAATACAGGCAGGATGCATGTGTTGTATATTTTGCTTTTTGTTGAGATATGTAGGTTCTTGTCTTTCATTGTTCCTTTTAGGCCCCAGTATTTTTTCCAGCTATTTGCAATTCTTCTTTCGACTTCCTTGCTTCCGTTGTCTTCTGGAGACATTAGTTGGCCGAGGTAATATATTCGTCAACGTAGGAGATTTGAGTTTGCTCCACTGTTATAGGATCTTTGTTGCCATTGGTCATGATCTTTGTTTTCTCTGGATTAAACTTCAATCCGGCCTTTGCACTTTCTGATGATAGATCATTAATCATCTTGCATAGATCGTCTGGTGTCTTTGCCAATAGCACAATATCATCAGCAAACCTTAGGTGTGTTAGCATGTAGCTGTTAATATTTATGCCCATGTCTCTCCATTCCAGATTCCTGAAGATTATCTCCAGTACCGCTAGAAAGAGTGTTGGTGAAAGGGGGTCGCCCTGTCTCACACCTTTTTGTATTTGAAACATTTTTCCTTTCTTTTCTAGTTTGATACAAGCCGAACTATGTCTATAAATATTTTTTATTATTCTAATATATTTGTGCTCTATACCCAGGTACTTTAAGGCTTCCCAGATTTTTGAGTGTATCAGGGAATCGAAAGTTTTACTGTAATGAATAAAGGCTATGTAAATATAAAGGTATTCAGTGTATTTTTCTATAATTTGTCTTACAGTATGGATGTGGTCTAATACCGAGAAGTCCTTGCGGAATCCTGCCTGTTCTATTGGTTGTTGTTCATCTAATTTTCTTCCTATTCTTTTCAAAATAATCTTTGCAAATATTTTATAGATGTTAGACATTAGACTGATAGGTCGATAGTTTCTAATATCGCAGTGATTGCCTTTCTTGAATAGAAGTATTATAATTGATTCAGTTCATTGTTTTGCGATTCTTTCTGTGTTGATCACATTGTTATACATTTCTGTGAGTATAGCTGTTATTGTTACTTTCGTTTGCTTAAGTATTTCATTGCTTATGCCGTCGGGTCCTGGGGCTTTATCATATTTCTGTGTCTCAATAGCTTTTTCTGTTTCTTCCTGCATGATGTATGGTACCGTTTCGTTCCCTGATAATTCTATTTCTCTTTCATTTGTATAGTTTTTGTATAGTTCGGTGTAGTAGTCTGTAGCGATCCTGAGTATTTCCTTTCTACCAAATTTATCCATCCCACTGTTATTTTTCATCTTCACAATTCATCCTTTTTTGTAAGTTAATTCTTTGTATGCTTTCGTTATTCCTCCTGTCTGTTTAATATGTCTCTCATTGTTTCCATCCGTCGTTGTCTCCTGTCTTTCATTATATTTTCTTTTATTTGTTTGCTAATTTTTGCTAATTCTTTTCTATTTTTATCTGTATTTTTCGCACTTATTAGAGCTGCTCTTTGATCAAGGAGGTTGGTAGTTTTTTCCGTCATCCAATTATTTGATTTTGAATTTTCTTCCCTGTTGCTCTGCTCTTTAATAGTGGATGTGATGATATGTTCTAACCAAGTATATTGTTTCTGGATGTCGGCATCTTTTGTTTCTTTTTTGTAATCCTTAAGTTTTGAGTTCAGTGAGTTGGCTATTTCTTCTATTAGGTTCTGGTTCAGTTCAGCCTGACCATGCGGTGATTGGTGTTGAAATTTAGCTTGTTAATGACATTTATGTTTGGGAAGAATTTTGGTGTCATTATAAAGTCTATTTGGTTTTTTGATTTAGCATCGGGTGACATCCCAGTCCACATTCTGTTTTTCTTTTTCTTAAATATGGTGTTTAATATGGTCAGGTTATTTTCCATTGCGAAGTCCATGAGCATTTTTCCGTTCCGACTTCTAGGTTTTGAACTGTATGTATAGGGACCTATAGTTGTATCTTCATCCCATTGATGTTCACCTATTTGACCATTAAAGTCGCCCATCACGATGATGTTTTTGTGAGCATATGTCTGTAAAGTTCTGTTCAGGTCCTGGTACAACTGGCAAATTGTTTCAATTTCTGCTTGTTCTGTGGGTGAGTAAATCTGTATAATGGTCCATGCGTCATTGTACTCTGTTAGTTTGAGATTCAATAGTGCTATGCGTTCCGATACACCAAAAAATCCAGTTATGTGCTTTGCTAGGTATTTTTTACCAGAAATCCCACACCATGTTTTCCTGGGGTCTCCCCTATCTAGTAGAGTATGAAATCCGGGTGTGCCACAATGTTTTCTCCCATTCTTCGCACTTCACTCAGGCCAACAATATCCCAGTTGGTGTTTTGTAATGCCAATGACAATTCTGCTAAGTTTTCTTCTGATCTAAGTGTTAATACGTTTAGAGTAGCAATGTATATTCTTAAATGTTTGAGTAATGGAGTCTTCATGTTAGTCTTTTGCCTGGGTAGAGTTATTTTGATGTTGTTTTTTTCATTATGTTGTTCTTGATGTGTTATTGGAGGGTTTTGGTCTAATTCCCCACGGGGACCAACCGGGTTGGGAAATGTGAGTTTCTTTGCTGATGTTGTTGTTGTTTTTTTTTTGACAGTGTGATATTTCGTTTCCGGTTAGTAGTTGAGGTAAAAATTTTTGTTCTGACACGGAGTAGGCTCGCTCGCGCATACGTTGGAAGGCATCTGTTCGTTGGGTTTTTTTGCCAGTTTTGTCAGTTGCTTCCTTTGGGCTTGGTGTCTCCGGGGTTCTTTTCTTTTTTCATTTTCACGAAAGTTACTTGCTCTTGCTTTGCGTTTTTCCACGGTTTCCTTAGAATAGTCATTGGTAATGTACGTGCTTTCTTTCATTTTCTTTTTGTTTCTAAGTATTTGGATTTTTTTTTGTAAAGTTATTAATGTAAGCAGAATAGGTCTTATTTTTCCATTTTCCTTTTTTATACCAAGACGTTGGACTTTATTTATTTCGGAATTTTCCAGTGGTACATCCAAATCCGTGATTGTTTTTATTACCGAAGCATTTAAATCTTCGTATTTTTCGGTGTTAGGTTCTACGATTCCATGTAGAATAATGTTGTTTTTCCTAGCGATTATGTCTAAAGACTGGAGTTTCTTGTTCAATGTCTCAACTTCACGTGACAGGCTTTGATTTTCCTCTATTATTGGTTGTATCTTCTCATCCACCGCTTTTAGTACCGTTTTTTGTAACATTTTCTGTTATCTATACTGTTTGATTGTTTAATTCTTCTCTCAACTTATCAAGGAGCAATAACATTTCACCTGACAGTTCATTACTCATGATGGATTGATGGCAACCACAGATAATGTGTTTAAAATCTCGCACTTGAGTTGAAATGCGCCCCAGATACGCAATGTACTGCAAAACCCTCTGGTAACATTGTTAGCGAGCAATGTACGTCGAAGCGTCGATATGTCAATATTAGTACATGAGTAGGGTAGTTTTGAGAACTGCTTATTTTGCATAACCTCAAAAATAGTTCCGTTTATTTAGCACTATCGTATTTCAATTTATTTTCCACTTTCCGCGTAGATATTTTGTAAAGGTGTTTAGCAAACCTCATAGCACCAATAATTATTCGCAGCGACTTTGATTGAATCCTATCAAACAGTTTTAAACTTGTTTTATTACTGTTTTGAAGTAAAAATGATCTTGTCAGCATGTACAATTCGTAAAGATGAGAGATCCAGTTATCAATGTAAATGGTAGCAGAATAGAAGGTATATCAGAAGCACGTAACCTGGGTCTCATTTTGGATGAAAACTTGAGATTTGAGAAACACGTGTCTGTAATAATACGTAGTTGCTTTTATCGGTTAAAGGTTTTATATCGCTTAAGGAGTTCACTAAATGAAGAAACGCGTATCCGACTATGCGAAACCCTAGTGCTCTCCAAGTCCAATTATGTCGATTCTGTGATAGGACCAAGACTGCTTGAGCGAACAAAAAAATCCATACAGCGTTTACAGGCAGTGCACGCTATTGTTTCGATATACCGCGGCGAGATCACGTCACTCCATACTTAAATCGTGGGTCTATATTAAAAATGGAAAGTCGAATGAAGTTGCACTTTGCCAAATTGCTCTTTGGCATTGTGAAGCATGGAGTGCCCATCTATCTCACTAGCAAACTGGACTGGGCAAGGAATATCAACACCTCACACAACACTCGATTTAAGAACATGCACTGTGCACGCCCATTCATCGAACAACAGCATTTCGGGGCAGTTTTAAATATGCCGCAACGAAACGCTGGAACAATCTCCCGCCTCCGCTTCGGGACATTTGTATACTTCAGAGTTTTAAGCGTCGTTATAAAGCAAATATTTTATAATAAATAAATAATTTACCGGTGGGAGGGAAGCGCTGTGCCTCGCTCCCGGTTGCATGGGTACCACCATCTTGCTTGTTTCTCCCGTGAAACAGCTTTGCTGTGTTTCGGAGAGAAGGGCAAGACAGGCAATGTAATTACTGGCACCGAGACTTAACATCTATGTCTCAGGATAGGCAACACATAGAGCCTGGGCTCGTTTCAGGTAAACTAGTTTATGTTCATGGGCGACGTCGACCACTTACCATCAGGTGGCACGTTTGCCAGTTTACTTTGCTTTTGGGTTGAGTGTCATATACAAGTGCTCAAACTCAGTTGTGATTTTTTTTCAATTTTAAGTATCTTGTTATCGGTTAATTTGCCTATTTGTGTTTTTGTCTTGGTGAAGGGTTTGTATGTATTATTTTAGCGTAAGTATTTTGTAGTATTTAGTAATAATGGACGATGAACCTCCCGATCCTGGTGGAGGTTATGTCTCGCCAATAACAATATTAACACCCAAAATGGAGGTAGATGACGCAGGAAACAGTCGCAAACGCCCAAACTCGGACTTCACATCACAAAATCCTAAGAGAAGTATAACGAACCCACATAATGTTTCGCCTTCTATTCAACTCACATTCACAAATCCAGAATTCGACAAAGAAAAAAATAAATACTCTGCAGAGGATGTTGGACCCTTTATTGTTCACATTTCAAAACAAGAACAAGAACCTAATTATGGTGTAGTGCTAAGACCAATACAATTTGGACACTTTTTATTTAAAAACAATATTCACAATATTATGCTAGATGGTATTAAGCGTGTAGGAAGGAACAGATTATCAGTTCAATTTAAATCGCCTGTCGATGCAAACTCTTTCCTTGAACTGTCAGTACTATCATCAGGAGGATATGTAACTTCTATCCCTATATATACCCTATATATATATCTCACGTATGGGAGTAGTTCGCTCCATTCATACTGAGTACAATGGAAGATGTTGTAACACAGTTAATTGTACCTGACGGATATAGTAAGGTTGTTCGAGCCCGGAGACTAAGTACAAAAACATTTAATGATAATGTGCCTGTCTGGAGACCTACACAATATGTTGTCATAACATTCTCTGGACAAAGGCTTCCTAAACATGTCTATCTTTTCTTCACCTCCTTACCTGTAGAAACCTATGTACTGCCAACTATTCAATGCAATCATTGTTGGCGGTTTGGTCATATTAAATCCCAGTGCAGATCGAAACCTAGATGCTTTAAATGTAGTCAAATTCATGACGGAGAAAGTTGTACCCAATCCCCAACATGTTTATTCTGCTCAGGTAATCACCCAGCAAATGATCCCACATGTCCAGAACACTCTAGGCAAAAATCAATTAAAGTAGAGAGTCCCAAGAATCTGTTTCCTATCTGGAGGCATCTACCAGATTCCCGCAAGTTAAAAAAACATTTGCTGACGTAACCAGACTTTCATCTACTTCTTTACCTATCCCAACACCTAATAGACAAGACAAATCCTCTCCCACTACTATCTCTTATCGAAAAACCACATTCTCCCCTCGGCACCCAGCCTCTCCTCGACACCCGGGCTATGACAGACAGGCCCACTATGATGTTGTTGTTTGTGAGGAACTCAAAATGGTTGTGCATATCCCAACAGTATCTCACCAAATTCTAACAATATTTCTCCCTTCTTTCTATAGTCATTAATTTAGTCTCCCGGTTTAGTGACACCGGGCTACCGAACAACCTCATTACCATACTATCTAACCTTATTACTATGACATAAAGCAATGGCGAACAACGTGATTCAATGGAATTGTCGTAGCGCTAGAAATAAAAAACAAGAACTTATTTAGCTAATTATTATAAACCATTTATCTTTGCTGTTCAGGAGACATGGTTAAGGCCTGGGTCCCATTTTGGGGTTCGGGGCTACTCATATTTCAGGGACGATAGGGATGATGGTAAAGGTGGTGTTGCCATTCTCGTTTCCGGTAATACCACTTATTCTTATATTTCTCTTCCTTCCCATAGTGTACGACTGAACGTAGTCGCGGTCCGTGCTATGAACATATCTTTTCTCTCAGTGTACATTCCTGATCCAAATATTACTGTTATTTCTGAACTTGATACTATTATTTCCTCTGTTCCTCCTCCTATTTTTATTTTAGGAGACTTTAATATTCATCATACTAGCTGGGGTTCATATTACTGTTCATATTATAATTGGGAAGTGATCACTTCCAAATGTATTATGGAGGGTGTTCCAAATAAACTTGAGAAGAAAAGGATGGTGTGCATATAGATAAATCTACTGCACTCTTTGGATTTTGACAGGGGGAAACTCTGCGAGTAGGAGACCCATCATTAAGGATCACCGAATTATCTATAAAATCAAGGAAGTAGGAAGAAAGTTGGTCACAGTAATATGAACCCCAGCTAGTATGATGAATATTAAAGTGCCCTAAAATAAAAATAGGAGGAGGAACAGAGGAAATAATAGTATCAAGTTCAGAAATAACAGTAAATAAAACCTTTAACCGATAAAAGCAACTACGTATTATTACAGACACGTGTTTCTCAAATCTCAAGTTTTCATCCAAAATGAGACCCAAGTTACGTGCTTCTGATATACCTTCTATTCTGCTACCATTTACATTGATAACTGGATCTCTCATCTTTACGAATTGTACATGCTGACAAGTACCAAGAATAATATATTTAGTTGTGGCTGCATTTAAGACCAACGCATTCGATTTAGACCAGTTAAAAATACGGCTAAGGTCGTCATTGATTCTATTGACTGGTCTGGTGGACTGGTCTGGGGGTTGAAGGATAAATATATTTGAATGTCATTTGCATATATGTGAAATCTGCAATTTTTTATGCACTTGACATCGGCTGAATAGATATGAAATAATATTGGCCCCAGTATAGAGCCTTGGGGTACACCTCTTTTTATTTGAATACGCCGCGACGAAATCACATTTTCCTCCCCATTTTTAATCTCTACAACTTGAAATTGATTCTGCAGATAGCTTGCAAACCACAAGACAGATGCCTCCTCTAAACCATAAAATTGTAGTTTTGTCAATATTAATTCAATATTAACAGCATCAATCGCTATAGAAAAATCGAGAAGTACCATAATAGTAACGTCCCCATCATCTTGAGCCTGGAGAACATCGTCTAGTACAGTCATTAGTGCAGTAGTGGTGCTGTGGTGCTTTCTGAAACCCGATTGCATTTCGGGCAGTATGTTGCAACCCTCGATGTATTCGGTCAGTTGTTTACACACAATTTTTTCCAAGATCTTAGAGAGACATGATAATATGCTAATAGGACGTAAGTGTTTAAATGATAGAGGGATAGCATTTTTTGGAATTGGCCGCACCAGGGCTTCACGCCACATGTCAGGGAAAGTGAAAGAAGAGATGCTATGATTTACCAAATTGGTAATAACACTCAATGTATGTGGAAATTATAGGAGTACCATTTCTAAAGAAATACTTACCGTCTAAGCCGATGGCGTTAGATTGTAGTCTCGGACAGCACTAATTATCTCCCTCTCAGACTCAGTCTTTAAGTGTAATGTTTTAGGGCTGTATTTATTACTATTGTAGTAGTGCAAGTGGGATGATGTTACGATGCAATCTCCTAGAACGTCGAGAAAGTGCTCATTTAACTTTTCAGGGTCACACAGGTTGGTATCACAATTTGTGAAATTAACATTTTTCTTTATATGTTTCCACATTAATTTTGGGTTGTTTATATTCGTGCATATATATTGTTTAAAATAGGCGTCTTTTTTCTCATTCTTCGACATAATAAAGAAAAATACATAGTACAAACAAACAAATATAATATCCGATCAAACCGTGTAGTGACTTCCATAACTTATCAAGTCCCCTCATCAGATACATTCTAACAATTGATTGATAATGAATTAATTGAATGAATATTATGTATTTTAAATTTGTGGGCAATTTCAAATTAAATAACTATTGTAGGCATAGGTTCAATTAATTGCTAACTTCCATTTAGATCTTAGTTTTTCTATAAGCGAAACCGTTAAGAAACTCACTGCCAAGTTTATGTCTTTAATGCAGGAACGAACCCTCCGCCACATCAGCCGTATCAATGATACGAAGCACGAAGTCGAGACGGGTCCCAAAATGTCTAAGCGGGTAATCCTTCTGTCCGTGCATCCTCAGGAAGGATAGACACTCCGGATAATTTTAATACAAGGCCTCAGGTGGGCTTGCTACGTCACTCCTTAATGGCACTGGTCTTCGTTATCACACAGCTCACATGTATTTTAAAACCTAGCTCATAATATTTGGGCTATTTGCTCATACTATTCCTATTCAGCTTTGGGGAACTAGAACTATCTTTATTAATTTTATGTTAGGGAATTAGATCGCTTTGGATGTTTCCATCAAGTCGGTTGGTACATAAAAAGAAGTTCGCCGTCAGGGTCACACTATATTATACATATACGCAATAATTAATAACATATTAAATTGTCCCTTTCTAATAACATGCCTGGCGACGATGGCCTAGTGGTTATGGGCTCGGCCTCTTGAGTGAGAACTGAGAGGTCCGGATTCCATCCTGACCCTGAAATGGGTTTTTCAAAATTTCTACATGCACATGAATTTGAGACTATCGCTTGCTCACCGGTGAAGTTCACCAACCCGCATTAGGCCAGCGCATCGGTGAACTATGGCCCATCACCCTCCTCTCCTCATTTCGAGGAGACCCTTGCCCAGCAGTGGGACATACAAGGGTTGATATTATTATCATTATTATATTACTGGATGAATTAAAAGAGTTGATTACTTGATATGTGTTTATTTCCAAGAGAGAGTTTTAAAATAAATAATAAAAATATGTCTAGCCGACTATTACTAAAGGGGTTGAGAAATTTAGAAAAAAAAATATTTTAAGTAAGTGTGGGTCCGAAAAAATTACTTATACATTTCTAGCATAGGTGGGGAGTTAACTAAGTTAGTGATGTGTGTCACTTAACGTGGTGTTTCCGGGTTGGTGCCGAGGAACAGCGCTTCCGAGACTCGATGCCAGGATCAGAGAGGTCCGGAACAATAGTCAGGGGCAGTGAAGTGGCCCAGGGCAGTGGGCCTGGTTAAAGGGCCAGGTTGTGGGCCAGACTAGTGGGTCCGGTAGTGGTCCCTGTAGAGGTCCCGGTAGTGGGCCAGGCTAGTGGTCCCGGTAGTAGGGTCCGCGCCAGATCTCCAGGAGTGGTCAACAGAGCCATGTGGCACGGTCAGCTTCAATCTTTCTATCACCGCCACGCCGAGGATCCTAGAACGACCACACATAAGTGTGAGCCTTTCCACAGTCAACCCCCAAGGTCTAGGGATTAACGTGGAAATGGCCCGTAAAAATACATGACACTTGTTAATGCACTATAAGAGTTTTTTTTATGCAAAGTTTAATTTAACACTATGGTGCACAAACCATTTATGTACACAAGGAAAAGTGTGGGACCCAATACGCTACCTTGTGGTACCCCATAAGAGAGATATGCAGGAGTACTAACGTATTCACCAACCTTAACATACTGAGTACGCTTCGAGAGGTAACTTCTGAAAATTTTGAGAGCAACACCACGCACACCAATAGATTCTAGTTTATCTATTAGTAAGGGGACAGAGACAGTGTCAAAAGCTAAGTATAAGAAAATACCCAGCACCTTCTCTCTGCGATCTAGTCGTTTAGCTATTGTCTCAGTTAGTAGCAAAGTTGCATCCTCTGTAGACATTCCTTTTATGAAGCCAAATTGATTCATCGAAATAACATTGTTACGTTGTAAAAAGTCAATGAGTCTACTATTTAAGACTTTTTCAAGTAATTTAGAGATAACATTCAGCACCGATATAGGTCTATAGTTACTAATATCATCCTTATCCCCACTTTTGTGTATAGGGCGCACTAGAGCTGTCTTCAGGATATCAGGAAAAACACCAGAGCCCAAACACAGATTACATAGATGTGTAAGTGGAGAAACAAGACTATCCTTGGCACCCTTGATAACAAGTGTCGGTATGTTGTCAAAACCACGTGCAGCATCATTTTTGAGATTTAGAATAATTGTTTCAATCTCTCCAAAATGTGTGGCGGACCAATCAGCGCCACAATACTGAATCGCGCTATCAAAGTTCCACAGCTCGTCGCTATACATATAACAGCTGAATTGATAGCAAGTGGGCTTCGGCCTGGCCGAGCATACCATCCCGCTCGGTCGGAAAATTTCCCACATTGGTGACCCTCGACAGAACACTCCTCCTTCTGAACTTCATTATCATCACTCCCCCACCCCTTCGCACCACGCCAGCCAGCTACAGCCTCTTCGGGTATCTCGACCAACCAGCCCAACGCATCGCGGCACTGGTCGAACCCTCATCGGCTTCAACGGGCATTCTCACTACACGACCGGTCACAAGCAGAGCACATCTCTCCTGGTCAGCACGTAGCATCGGCCACACATGGCAGCACTCCGACTCACTGGAGCCCGTGCAGCAGCAGCACAGTTCCGACTCACTGGGACTCTCTGACACTGGCGACTCAAGCAGAAGACTCAAGATTCGTCATTCGACCTCCGGTCTTCGGGGGGGAGTGATGTGGCGGACCAATCAGCGCCACAATACTGAATCGCGCTATCAAAGTTCCACAGCTCGTTGCTATACATATAACAGCTGAATTGATAGCAAGTGGGCTTCGGCCTGACCGAGCATTCCACCTCGCTCGGTCGGAGATCTCCCTTTACGCCTTCCACCTATATTTCCCACAAATGTGTATCAAACAAAGCCATAGAGCTACACACAGACGGCTCGCAACCATCAGGAGAAGGTGCAGGTTGTTTGTTACATTGATTGTTTGATATTTTCTTAGCCAGATTTGAACCAATCCCTGCAAAATAATAATTTATTAAGTTCACAGCCTCTTCCGGTTCACGTCCTAATTTCAACAGTTCATTAGGGAGTGATGTAGATTGTTTGAGATTTGTTATTTTATTTATCGTTTTCCACATATTTTTAGGATTATTTTTATTTTTCTGAATTTCAGCCTTTTCGTAGTCCATTTTTTTTTTAAATTATTACAAAAATTTCTATATCTTGTGTATGTAACCTGTAGAATAGCGTTTCCCTGGTTATTCCTCAATAATTTGTGCATCCTGTCCCTATTTCTTATGCAGCGTACTAGACCCGGAGAAATCCACGGCTTGATGTTACGGTTACGATGAGGAATATTTATTTCTTTTAAATTGGACTTAATGACATCAGAGACAGCAGTAATCAGTCCAACTGCTGCAGCATTGGCATCCATAGCCTCATAAACATTTCGAAAATCTAATTCTGAAATTTGTTTAATCGCTAATGGATAATCTGATTTTAAATACGTAGTCCTCGGCTGACATCTTTTAATCCTATGATCTAGACAGAACAGTACCGGAGCATGATCAGTTACAAAGGAATCCAAAACTAAGGTTGTGGCATAGCTATCTGATCTCAGCATTACGTGGTCGATACAATTATCACCACGTGTAGGAAAAGTATGACCAGCCAATAATCCCTGAAATGCCATCATGTCTAAGTATTTACTGCAGTTGGGATCCTTATTACCTGGAGATATGTTTATATTAATATCACCAATCAAAACCACAGAGCCAACGGTTTTCAGATTTGAGAGGCAGATTTCTATGCCATCACAGAAATTATTAATGTTATGATATGACGGGGAACGATAAATAGCTATAATAGCATAATCATTATCACATTTTAAAACAAGGCAGTTGGTGTCAAACATTGGTGGAGCACTAATTGTGTGTTCGATGTCGCACCGTATATATAATACAACGCCATCATTTTGATTTTCAAAGTCTGATGAGTAAGACGAGTAGCCCTCCAATTTGGGTAGGCTCACCGTCTTACTCAGCCAGCATTCCGTTAGTATAATGACATCACACTGGATACTGCTTCGTTTCAAGAGAACAATAAGTGCATCATAATTGCAAGATAAACTGCGTATATTCGTGTGTAAAATTTGAATTTGAATTTGAATTACAGATAAAAGATTCTGATACAGTTACTGAGTCAATTTCTTGTGATAAATTATCAGATCGTAACATTTATATCGGATATTTATATTTAACGGTGCATTTTAGGATACCATAGAAACCTTCTATGTGCTTGCTAAAGAACATAGAAACAGAAGTTTTGAAGTATTTGTCGTAAATACTAACGTAACGTAAACGAGTTCACATTATTTGTTTGTGTTTGTAAGTTATAATTATAGAAAATATGTAAATTGTTGAATGTACTAGGTGTTTTTAACAGTGGTAGACAAAGTATATATAATTTCAAAAACTGGTTGACAAAAATTAGTAATAATAATATAAATGATAAACACATAAGCATGCAATTAAGTGTAGAAAAAGGCTGTAGTTGAGTATCTAGTCACTTATCAAGTTGAGCCTTTAAGTGGTCTAGGTCTGCCTCAGCTTTAATTAGATGTGCTGGAGCACCCTCCCTCTTTCGTAGAAAAACCCTCCCATGAGCTGTCCAACCAAAAGCGAAGTTTTGTTCTTGCTGAACTCCCGCGCTTGGAAATAGATTTTTCTTGCATTCTGGGTTAGAGATTCACTCACGAAAACCTGCTTTATTTGACCGTGAATTTGGAGGTGCCCAGTATTAAGTTTATTATCCTTATTTTTACGAATGAAGTTTTTCACCGATGCTAAAATCTTATCCTTTAGAATGACAGACGTAAAGTCTACAATTATTGGCTTTTCTCTTTTTTTTGTGTTCAAACGAAATACGTCCCGGACCTGAAATTCCTCAACATGGACATCAACAGCCCCCCCTATCTTCTTAACTAGGTTTAAAAGATCGCCTTTAGTTTCACTCTTCTGGGATGGAATGTTGGGTAACTCCACACTTACTTGTTTTTGTGTTCTCTCAAGAGATTCTACTTTAGATTCCAATGTCTGAATGTAAGCCAAATGAACTTTTTTTTCCGTTTCCATTTTAATTAACCTGTCTTTCATCTCTTCATATTGCTTCGAGATAAATTCCATAGATTTTAGAATTTCATTATTTTGCTTCTGTATGTCTCTTATACTTTCTTGCAGCTTATCTTGTTGAATCTTTAAGGTCTCCATACTAATACTCAAATCTTTCGCACAAGTAAATAGTTCATCACCATGTGGGCGCTTTCGGACCCGGGCCCTAGATGTGACGTTGCTGGAGCTTTCATTTTCAGCTTCTGAGACTGGTGCGGAATAAATATATAACATATTTTAAATATGTTACAACGTATTTGTTGCTGTACCTGGTCTATCTACTTATTTAACTTAGCTGACTCCAAAAGTAACAATAATGACGTGGTAAACGCAAAAATTATACATTAGTAGAAGTACAAGATGATTATTAGTTGTAGACACAAAAATTAAAGAAACGCGATTATTTTATTATTTTTTAGTTATTTTATTTTATAAGTCGGTTATATAATTTTTGTTTAATATTTTTCAAATTTTTAGTTTCGTTTGCTATTAAAGCATGTTCATACTTGTTTACAAAAATTTTCAAAATCCCTATTATGCAAAATCTGTAACTAATTGAAGTTCACTTTAAATTGAACCACCACTTCCGCAAATAAAACTGGATGAAACTCGCACCAATCAATGTATCAAGTCAAGTTTTTACCATGTAATATGAGCGACTATCTATATACAATAACATAAGCATTGTTTTTGTTAAAGGTATAACATATATTTATCAGGACACAAATGTGAGGGTTGCAGTAGTGCGGGTTTGGTGTCGGTGCGGCGGCCGGCGCGCGCATGGCGACCAGCCCCGAGCGCCGGCCGCGCCGCGGGCCCGCGCCCATCGCCTCCTTCGACCACGACGTCTCCGAGGAGGTGAGCAGTTCTGTACTACTAGGTACATACTTGATCATTTTAGTCTTGAGATTAATTATTATGATACTCATATATTTTGTATGTTTCTGTTTTCAGTCGAGTCCGGAGACAAAGCAAGCTCTTCGTTTACCGGAGATACGGGAAGACCCGTCTACCTCGACGGCCAGCGTGGCGGGCGCATGCTCCAGCGACGGGCTCGCCCCACCTGAGCAGCGCGCGCGCTCGCACTCGTCGCCAGCCGTGCACGTGCATTCTACGTCGCCTGCGCCAGCTGCTGACAGCCTTCAAACGCCTTCGGCGCCTCGTATAGACATTTCGCGAGCTTCTAGTTCAAGTCATCAAGATTCTCGGGACAGTTCACCGGAACTAGCGTTATTCGCAGGCACCGAAGATTCAAAAGCTCGCCTCGAGCTCGGATTCAGAGAAGACGGCGCTCTCGATCTTCGATCGTCAACGGAAGAGCTGGCTTTCCTAGAGGGTGCGCCGGGTGGGGCCGAGCCACCTCGCGCCCCATCTGTCGCTCCGTCTTCTCGTCGGCATTCAAGGAAAGATAGCCAAGGATCGGAGGCAGCATTGTTAGCCGTATCTGGGCGTACCAGCCGGCTCTCCAGCGTCGGTTCTCAATGCTCCGCACACTCTGCCCTCTCGGGGTTCAGTCATACGAGCCGCGTCTCCCGGCTTTCAGTCGTATCCGGAATATCACGATCACCATCACCACACAAAATGTTGCTGGAAACTTCATTTTGCGGGCCAAAGCCAATAGAAACCGACCCCGATATATGTGCCGCTGCCGTCGAACAAAGATTATTAGAAATTGCGAAGATGTCTACGGAAACTATGACCCCCTCAACAATCACCCAACCTTCGTTTACCTTCGCAGCACCTGTGGACGCACGAGACCGTCGCGAAGTTCGTACGGAAGCCACCGTGGAAAACGCGCGACCAGCCAGCGCAGCGCGCTTCGTATCCCCTAGCCCACAATCTACCACTACGGCGGCGCCACCACAAACGCCAATCACGACGGTCACCGTCAGCACCGCGTCTGTAACGTCTCCAGCGATTGCACCATTCGACGACGACAAACTTCTTAAAGAAACAAGAAATCGAGCAAAAGTCGAGGAACGTCGCACGAGGCCAAAAGTACGCCGGCAGCCCAGTCAACCGGAAGTATTTAAAAGTAGCAATCGCTCAAAAGACGTCATAAGGATAAAATTGAAGCCCGACGAGGAATACGACGACGACGACGAGAGCGAACGAACCTTAATCGGCGAAGAAGCGGCTCGTAAGCCTATCACTCTAGAACTGAAAGAGAAACCGGCCCGACCCATCGAAACTATCAGTCCACAAGCGACGCCTCGACGACCCCGGGACAGCCGTACCCCCTCTCCTACGGGTGTGTCGGTATCACGGAAGTCATCGTTTTGCTCACTTTTTAAATCTCGCGAAACTATAGCATCACCCGATTCACCTTCAGATGTTCTAAAACGTAAAAAAAGTTTGAACGAGGGCCGATCGCGCAGTAAAAGCCGAGACCGTTCGACGACACCGACGTCCGCTGCCAAAATTAAGGGATCTATGCTTTCATTATTTAAAACTCCGAGGAGGAGTACGGCATCGCCGTCGCCGAGTTCACGCGACGTCTCTCCGGTGGTACAACAACAGAGACAGTTTCCGCAAACAACCATCGATCGTACGCGCAGCGAAAAATTAAAATATTACGAAGACTCCAAAGACGGTATAATTCATATACCGTTGCGTACACCTCCTGACGAACTCAACAAGGAAGACAGGTCTGCGCCGCGAGAGACCGCCCGCCCAGCCTCCGCGCCCCAAGCTCGCGCCCCTTACGAACAGACCTCCGTCGTCGCCGCATCGAAGCCGGCTCAGCGAACCGTTCTGCCGGACGGAAGCATCATAATACCGTTGCACTCGCCGACGGAGAAGATAGCTGCGAAGCCTGACTTGCCGGAGTCCTTGCCGGCGACGAGTTCCCCGTCTACGAGTCGATGCGACAGCGGGCAACATAAAGTCGACGAGAGCTCACCGGAGACAAATTTAACTAGAACGACGGAAGGACCGGTACAGGCGGAGATAGAGTCCACGACGAACGTCACAGATAGGCAGAGAAGAAAAGAGCGTATAATTTTTTCCACACACGTGGGGAGTCGGGAGCAAGTATTCAGCACTCAGTTCAGTATAACCAAGACGCCGAGCGTCACGAGTGAAATATCGGAATCGGCGCCCAGCTTCCCCGAGTGTGAGGAGGTCCGGCCGAGCGAACCCACGCCCTCCGAACCCGAGCCGGAGGACATCGTAGGCGAGCGGCTTCGGTCGGTGGAGAGGTCGGAGAAGAGGGACGAGGGTACGGATGAGCGAGCGCAGTCTCCGGGCAACGGCGGCGAGTCGTCGGGCTCCGAGGCGAGCTCGCGGTCAGGCGGCAGCGAGCCGGAGCGGCGCGGGCTGGTGGTGCAGGAGTCCTTCGAAGAGCTCCCGTACGTGCCCACGACGCTGCCGCTCGAGCGTTCGCTAGCGCTGCCGATGGTGCCGGTGCGGGAGCGCAGGGTCAGCGGCGTACCTTCGGCGGCGGTGCAGCGACCGCGCGCTCGCGTTGCGCCACTTGGGGCTCTGGCATCCGCCACGTCCCCGGGCACGCCCCCTGCGCCACCGGCCCCGCCGCCCGCCCCACCCGCGCGCTTGCGGATCCGCTTGCCGCAGCGCACGAGGGCGTCCTCGACTAGCGGGCCAGTGCCGGCGCGCTCCACCCGCCCGCGCTCGCGCAGCGGAGGTGACGGTAAGATATTATACTCTACTTACAATCGTATTCTATCGTTCTATTGCAAGAGGTAAGAGGTAGTACCATGCTGCTAGCTGAACTGGGCCGGCACGACCGGGGTGGTAGGTACCTCTCGCTCACATAGCACTGGCGTCAAGTGACAGCTATGTTGCGTTTCGTGCAGTTTGTGAGTTTCCGGTGGCCCATTGGAGGGATAGGGAAATGGAGGGTAACGCATCTGCATAACCTCTGGCTGTGCGAATGTGTGTGGGCGTCGGTACTATAGGGCTCCGACTGCTCGTTTGCCCCTTATGACATAAAAAAATTGTAGAGCAGCTACTAATTGCAATAGAACTCGGTCTAACTCTGATAATACTGTGGTTATACACCATCACCACATAACTTACAAACCTTCGATGATAATAAAGTGAGCAAGTATAATCGGGCTCGGTGTCGTCGCAGGTGTGGAGGTTCGCAAAAGCGAGTGGATTGACTTCTCGGAGCTGCCCGAGCAGCGCAAACAACCAAAGCGCATCGAGACGGTGCCGGCGAACCTGACGCCAGCGGGGGCGGCGGCGGGGACGGCGCCCGTGCAGTTCAGCTACGTGCCGCCCGAGCACTGCCGCTGCGAGTGCCACGCGCACGCCCGCGACGACGAGCGCCCGCTGCTGCACGCCGACCAGCGCCTCAGGTAGGTCTCCTCCGCGCTGCCCGCGACGTACACACCCCCTCACATACGTATGCCAGGGGCTAGAATATGTATCTCGCTTTACACCTGCATCACTGCGCCGATAGGTGCTCTCGAGCGCTTTTAGAAATTAAAGCTACCTTTAAATATTTTGTCATTTCAAAACAGATTTAAATATTGCTCAGGTGATAGGTCATTCCGTAGTATTAGATTAGAAACGTAGTAGTATTTTAGAAATTACGATAATCTAATACATGTACCTACTTATCGTAACTTATACTATAGATATATATTATATAATATCTGGAACTAATATAAGACCTAGATAGAGACTTGCAATTTGGCAGGAATATTACTTTTGCCATGTAGAGGTCAGTTAAGAACGGATTTTATTTTATTTTTAATTTTGACAGAAAGAAGTTTGTGCGGGCAGTTACTTAGTACATATATGCAAAACGGACCTACCAAAAGTGTATGAACAATAATCAATATTAATACACAAAACCGGCCAAGTGCTAGTCGGACTTGCGCACGAATTAGACACTTTAATAAAAAATATGGTTTATTTTGAAAAAATGTTTTTTTTATATTTGAGTTGATTGAATGAAAGGTAAATTGCGATTTACGATTAATGACGTATTAAAAAAAACTACTTACTAGATCTCGTTCAAACCAATTTTCGGTGGAAGTTTACATGGTAATGTACATCATATATTTTTTTTAGTTTTATCATTCTCTTATTTTAGAAGTTACAGGGGGGACGGACACATTTTACCACTTTAGAAGTGTCTTTCGGCAAACTATTCAGTTTAGAAAAATACGGTATTAGAAACCTCAATATCATTTTTGAAGACCTATCCATAGAGATACCCCAATCCCCACACATATGGGTGTGATGAAAAAAATAATTTTGAGTTTCAGTTCTAAGTATGGGGACCCCCAAAACTTATTGTTTTTTTTCTACTTTTGTGTAAAAATCTTAATGCGGTTCACATAATACACCAAGTAACTTACCAAGTTTCAACAGTATAGATCTTATAGTTTCGGAAAAAGTGACTGTGACATACGGACATGACGAATCTATAAGGGTTCCGTTTTTGCCATTTGGCTACGGAACCCTAAAAAGTATTAAAATTAAGTACATTACCTAATACGAGTGTCTCTGTTTCTGTACTGCGATATTAAAGAGTTTATTTTACACGAGGTGTTGCCTGCAGCTTCGCCCGCGTTACTCAACTCCTATAAGTCACAGCGTGATGTTTTATAGCCTATAGCCTTCCTCGATAAATAAGCTGTCTAACACTGAAAGAATTTTTCAAATCGGACCAGTAGTTCTTGAGATTAGCGCGTACTAATTAAAATTTAATTATTAAGTAAACTCTTCAGCTTTATAATATTATTAAGTATAGATTTGCTTTAATATACCTAATTGAATTTAACAGCTCCTCGTCGCTGGAGTGCGAGGAGGCGGGCCCTCACGGCGCGCCTTTTACCGCCGACCTGGACCTCAGGAACAACCACACTGACATCGTAAGTGTCGACTGTCGATACTGCTAGTCCGGTGGCGGAACCATAGAGTGCTATAATATATACCGGTGTGAGGGAAGCGCTGTGCCCCGCTCCCGACTGCATGGATACCAACATCTTGCTTGTTTCTCACGTCAAACAGCTTTGCTGTGTTTCGGAAAGAAGGGCAACACAGGCAGTATAATTACTGGCACCGAGTCTTAACACCTTGTCTCAGGATAGGCAACACATAGATGAGTTGCCTGGGCTCGTTCCAGGTAAACTGGTTTATGTTCATGGGCGACGTCGACCACTTACCATTAGGTGGCACGTTTGCGGGTTTGCCTATCCAACTAAAATAAAAAAATGTAAGATCCAGAAAACAGGCGTCGATCTAATTAACCGGTGAAGAACGGACCAGGCTGCGGGTGGTAAGTCATTACCTCCTCTTGAAAACGATATAGTTAACTACACGCAGCCTACCCACCTTTTAATTGTTAGGGATTAAGGAAGGAAAAGGTGGGATTTTAAGATGATATGAGTTAATAGGAAAATCAGATTTCGCATAACCCTGCTTCACTTTTCACTTCTGTTTTTAATTATCTCTACAATAGGTACTATCGGCCACTTTATCTGCAGATCGGTTGTAAGATTGTATCCGTGTGTTGCAGGCGCGGCCGCAATGACCGCCGCACGCTGAACGCCGCGCGCCGCTCCCGACCACGCCCTCTTCGAGTGTAAACTTTTTATAGTATATTTTAAACCGATCGTGGGATGTTATCATTTTTGAGATGTAAATTTACCCGTTAGATATGATATATGAATTTATAGTGTCGTTTGTAACTCGTGCTATCTGACGTTGATCCTTGCGTTTGTGATGTTTATCCACTTGTTCGTAAATCATATTTCGTTATGCAATGTTGTATTGTACTATAGTACCTCATATAAGTCGGACTACGAGAGCTGCCTTAAAGGGCGCGCGGCCGGCGGGCGGGGCGCGGGGTGGTGCGCCCGCCGCGTCCGTTGACGATTGTTATAGGTTAAAGCTTTATGTGAACGCAATACGTAGACTTATCGAGTGAGGGATACACGGGCCGACACCCGCAGGACATATCTTGTTGTTAGATACCTAATATTTTAAAAGGAATTTGTAGTTGGTACGTATAAACTTTGAAAGATTGACATTGCATGTCAACGATAAGTATAGATAGATTTTTGAGTAAATTTTAAATTGGCGACACAGTCACTGCTGTGAGACAAGTTATCGATGTTCTCCATGCAGGCAGATCTACCTCTAGTAAGACAAGTTATCAATGTTCTCCACGCAAGCCAATCTACCTCCCGTAAGACAAGTTATCAATGTTCTCCACGCAGGGCGATCTACCTCCCGTAAGACAAGTTATCAATGTTCTCCACGCAGGCCGACCTACCTCCCGTAAGACAAGTTAACAATGTTCTCCACGCAGGTCGATCTACCTTCCGTAAGACAAGTTATCGATGTTCTCCATGCAGGCAGATCTACCTCTAGTAAGACAAGTTATCAATGTTCTCCACGCAAGCCAATCTACCTCCCGTAAGACAAGTTATCAATGTTCTCCACGCGGGGCGATCTACCTCCCGTAAGACAAGTTAACAATGTTCTCCAAGCAGGCCGATCTACCTCCTGTAAGACAAGTTATCAATGTTCTCCACGCAGGCCGATCTACCTCCCGTAAGACAAGTTATCAATGTTCTCCACGCAGGCCGATCTACCTCCCGTAAGACAAGTTAGCAATGTTCTCCATGCAGGCCGATCTACCTCCCGTAAGACAAGTTAACAATGTTCTCCACGCAGGCCGATCTACCTCCTGTAAGACAAGTTAGCAATGTTCTCCATGCAGGCCGATCTACCTCCCGTAAGACAAGTTAACAATGTTCTCCACGCAGGCCGATCTACCTCCTGTAAGATAAGTTAACAATGTTCTCCACGCAGGCCGATCTACCTCCCGTAAGACAAGTTATCAATGTTCTCCACGCAGGCCGATCTACCTACCGTAAGACAAGTTAACAATGTTCTCCACGCAGGCCGATCTACTTCCCGTAAGACAAGTTAACAATGTTCTCCACGCAGGCCTATCTACCTCCCGTAAGACAAGTTAACAATGTTCTCCACGCAGACCGTTCTACCTACTCTAAGATAAGTAATCAATGTTCTCCACGCGGGGCGATCTACCTCCCGTAAGACAAGTTAACAATGTTCTCCAAGCAGGCCGATCTACCTCCTGTAAGACAAGTTATCAATGTTCTCCACGCAGGCCGATCTACCTCCCGTAAGACAAGTTATCAATGTTCTCCACGCAGGCCGATCTACCTCCCCTAAGACAAGTTAGCAATGTTCTCCACGCAGGCTGATCTACCTCCCCTAAGACAAGTTAACAATGTTCTCCACGCAGGCCGATCTACCTCCCGTAAGAAAAGTTAACAATGTTCTCCACGCAGGCCGATCTACCTCCTGTAAGCAGCTGTGTTAAGTAATTCCTTGTGCTATTCGATGAACGATGACCCATCTATTTGTAGTACCTATATAAGCTACTATTTTTGTAAGCACTTTTCCGGTGCCAATTTTCTATTGCTATCAGGCCCAACTGGTGTCGTCCCGTGACGTAGGATAGGTAATATATTAAACGTAGTCCAAATTATCAATACATATTTTATTGATTTGTTATTAGATTAATACATTTTTAGCCTTTTATAATAAAGGTGTCGTATACTTTGCTCAATACGTGCGTTTAGTAGAACGTCTGTCACACTGTTGTCCGTTGACACGCGCGCCTGTTTGTAGTTATAGCGATGCAATATTAATTAACTCTACAACATTAGCAGTGCGGCGATTAAGGGCTCTCACACACAACGATTCTACACTCGCCGTCGACGCGCGTTTACACCGCGCGAAAAATTGTCGTCTGCACAGGCCATAGGTACTACAATTTTATGAAAGTGTGAATAGTAAGACGCGCATTGATAAACGTGGTGTGTAAAGGGTCTTAGGAATAATCTGCGGCTCTAGATCCGTGCGGCGAGTGTTGATGTCGTAGCGTTTGTGATTGCCTGTACTGCACGGTATCGGGCATACCTACCGTATACGGTATAACTTACTGATCGCTCGACAGCGCACTCGTTGCTGTTCAAATATTCACTAAAATATACTTACGAATACTTAAATTAATACTCGATATACTTTTTACAGCAATGAGCTCTGTACTTTACATCTATAGATTGACGTGAAGTTTGTATTTAGAATTGTAGTCTCCTAATTTTCGGGGAAGATGTCGGAATCACGGTACAATTGACAACATTTCAAAATTATGAAGTCGCTAAAATAAAAATGCCTTTTTTTTCAATCCTGATTATGTATATTTCTAATTTTTTTGTCGCTCATTGACGTCACTTGAACGACAGAATAAGGTGACCTTTTCTCCTAAGATCAAGTATCAATAGATTTGACAAGCTAATAATAATACCGTATTGGAACGAGATAACAACATACGAAAAATCCAAGAGTGACAGAGACATAGACACTTTCTTTTGTCTTTGTCAGAATATTTTGTTGGGCACAACAAGGATGTGCCCAACAAAAAATTATCGACTAAATTTGAATGCCATACAAACATTCTCACTCGCGAACAGTTTGTCAAATATGCCGCCATTTTGTACTACTTTTTAATTTGGTCGGTTTATGTAGGTATGGTGATACCAGTTTTGTTATAGGCAGATTACCCAGAATGTGGTATTATATAAAAAGGGTGACTGGAATTTTCGAAATAAACACAATAAAAACAAATATGTTTATTGCTATCCTTAAAGACTATGTACTATAGATCATACATATTAAGACGTATATGGGTGAGGACCAAATTTTTGACGTAATCGCATAACGGAAATCACAACGGAATGTGTCACACTGGAAAATAAATGTAGCACAGTGGAATTATTAGGGTGTGTGTATAAAGTCGTGAGATTTTAGGTAGGTAAGTGGAATAAATAAAAAAATTAAAAAAAAATCAAGAAATATTTAATAAGCAGTAAAAATAAAATAACAAACCCAAAACTTCTCTAACTCAAATAAAATCCAAAATACACCAACAACATTACATTTATTAATCAGTCATTGATTGATCCATTTACCGCTTTTGTTAACAGTATTTATTGTGCTTATTTTAAACTTTTTTAGTTTAAAATAAGCACAATAAATTGTGTTTAGTTTTAATTTTTCTTACCACACTAATTATGTCATAACACTTTAATTAAAAAACAAAAAAAAACAAAGTCTTTTAAAAAACTAATCAGTCATTGGTCTACATAATATTACTATTACTTTAATTTACAATACCCACTATGCCTAGCAAACTATATCAATCATATTTTTAGAGATATCGTGAAAGTTAAAAAAAAAGGCTACACAAAATAAACTTCGTCGAAATCATCAAACAAAAAGTAATCTTTGTAATCTTGCAATAGTCTTACTGTTTTAACAAGCGAATCCCTAGTAATAACGTCGAGATCAAAATCGTCGAATCTTTTTTTGGTAAATAGAATTTAAGTCTAGGAGATTTTACAGTCTTTAGGAAGGAGATCGTAAATAATGGTAAGACATTTTCGTTATGAATTTTCTGAACAAATCCTATATAGTACTTCTATATTTTTCTTACGTAGTATCTAACTAAAACAATGTCATTTATCAAAAAATCATTATTTTCTAAATTAGCTTCTTGTTTTATTGCGAAATTAACTCCAAAACCGGACGGAGTAGGATTTAAATATATATTTTCATGATTTTCTTTCTCCGATTGACTACTAGGTAATGATTTTTTTCCTAAACTTATATCAAAGTTTAGTCCTATTTCTGTGAGCTTTCCACATGTTATAAGATTAAAATATCTGCTGTTTTCAGGCGTATCCTTTACATCGGCGAGGATTTTCACTTCACTGTTTCCTTTCTTTTTCGCTTTACTTCCTGTTCCTTGTTGCATAACACTATATTTTGAACGACTGACGTCATCTCTTTCGAAGAATTTTTTCAAATTACATGCTGTTTTTAGTCTCTTTGTTTTAATATTGTAGTACCTTTAAACTCCACTGTTTATCACTAAAAATTTTGCCAGGTTTGTTTTCATGGTATATTACTTGCTTGTTTCAGTTTTCGTGAGCTTCTTCAAAAATTTTCTTACTTGGAATGATTTATTATGTTTATAAGTTTCTTTTAAGGACTCTTCAAGAACATTCTGCTGTAAAAGTCTTTGCTTAACTCTTTCTTTAGCTTCCTCTGAAATATCTGGAAGTTCTTTCTCAATGAAAATATTAGATTTAGTATTAGGTGTCAGTTCATTTGGATAATGGATTTCAACTGAATTTCATGTCATTTTTTCGCCGCAGACTCTCAAGTTTTTCTTTTAGTATTTTATTTTCTCTCCCTACTTGGCTACGATAACGACGACATGCTCTTTCAGTTTCGTTTACTAGTGATTTATTTTCATTGCGGTTTTTACGTTTAGCTTCCCTCCATTTTTTTCTTACGTCTTGTTTTTCATTTTCGCTCATAACGCTTATTTTTCTTTTATTAGCTTTGGTTCTTTCCAAGTTTTTCTTTTTCATATCTTCAATTTTTTCTGGATTTTCTTGTTTTAGTTTTTCTCTGTACTTGCGACATCTTTCTGCCGATGATAAAGGCATCTGAAAAAAAAAAGAAACAAGTTCTGCAAAAAAAACTTGGTCAAGCGTTAGCCCACAAAAGGGACCGAGATAAAGCTTTTTAAACCTATCAGAATGACTTCAAATCTAACTTACTAAAACGGCAGCGTTAGGCTAGAATGACTCATGCTCTCAAGTAGTTGATCAAAAAAAAACTTTTATAGCAACATGCTCAAAAGTACCTAGGTATTTTCAATTTACTATTAAAACATTAAAGAGCCTTACGGAGAGCGGAACATACAAGAAAATATAGTGTGACAAAGATCTGCCAAAAATTTTACTAATTATTAAAATACACACTCCATTCTATGAGTATTATAGTAACAGCCAGTATCACCTCGCGGAACAGCGGCGGATCTAATGATGTTTATAGAACATCTAGGAGGTAAATTACAGACTCCTTTTGAGTTTCGGCATAGTAAGGTAAAAATAATGTATTAATATTTAAGAAATAATTCGAATCATATTCGTAGGTAGCTAAATGGAGTTGAATTATTGTAAACATAGCTTTAGAAATTTCCCTTGTGACACGTCGCACAATTTCGTGTCACAAATCTCACAGTGGAATAAAATTTATTCACGACGTAACCTAAAAGTTGTAACAATTCACAAATTTAATCAAGAATCGAAAATTTCGACATGCCTTTCGACAAAGAAGTTAAAGAAGCTTTATAAATATAATTCTATATCTAGAAAATCATAGAAAATATTAATAATTTACTCACCGTAAGTCCGGAAATCTTAACGACACGTGCTGATGACACACACAAAATGCGTAATGACAATTAAACAACATGGCGGTTTATCCCGATTTTGTTGCCAGCACTTGAAACCGATGTTGCACCACTAAATAATCAAGAAAATTCCAAAGTAGGTTTTTTAGTTCCAAAATTATGGTGTCGCACAACAGGAGTATTACAACGGAAACAATTTTGGGACGTTTATAAAATTACTTGTAAAAACTAGAATAACAATGTTTATTTTCTAATGCTTATAAAAACGATAGCTGGTGTTTATAAGACTCTAATAATATTAAAAGATAAATGGTAGCTTACGTTAAAAAAAACCAGCGACAATAATATTCATAGGTAGTCAAACAAGGACATGCGTAGTTTGTATGGCGTAAAAAGACACGGAGCTTTGTTTTGCATTTTTTTTGAGAAAATTAAGCTTTAATTTTAGTTACTTGATTAGTGAGACTCTTAACAATACTGATAGATAACATAATCAAATGTCCAACATTGTTTTAAAGCATGTAAAGTACACTTAGTTTGGTCACTTATGAACCGGACACCACAGTCTATCGGAATCCGTCAAAAATTTGGTCCTAACCCATATAGCCTTCTTTTTTATTATTTATGTTTTTAGCGGTTTGTTATTAGTCATTACATAATATTTTCAATAATCCGGAAAAATGCAGCTGTCTAAAATTACAATAAATGTTTGGTTAGGGCTAATGCTTAGAGTTTATCTATCAACCTTTACCAGCTTTTTATTATTTTTAATTCACTTGTTTCATGAAAATAAGTAGACTTGTTATTATGAATGTGGCATCCCTGTAAAATATGCCTGTCCCTTTCGGGTATACGCGAATGTCAATTCCATATTATACTTGTTCCTAGCTTTTCTCAAACAATATGTAATGGGAATGACTTCTTCTTCTTCAATGGGAATGTCATCATACGATAATAAATAATTTCAAATATGCCATTCTTTCACATAAACTCTCTCCTTATTGCTTATTTGTGTTAAACTAGGACCAAGTATTAATTGGACTTGACATTTGCGTATACCCGAAAGGGACGGCATATTTTACCTTCTTTTTGCAGGGATAGCACATTGATGATAACATTATATTTAAAATAAAATAAAAACTGGAAAAGGTTGATAGTTATGCCCTACCCAAACATTTGCTGTAATTTTAGACAGCTGCATTATTCCGGATTATCGAAAATATGTAAACAAACCTCTAAAAACATAAATGAAAAAAAGAAGGCCAAGGTCCTCCTATATGTACGATGTATAGTGTTTAGCCTCTTAGGATAGAAATATTCGATTCGAAATAAACTATTACAAAGACATACTTGTATTTGTAATATTTTATTTCGAAGTATTCCAGTCACCCTTTTTTTATAAGTACCATATTCTTGGGTAATCTGCCAATAACAAAACTGGTATCACCAGATTTTATAAACCGACCAAATTAAAAAGTAGTACAAAATGACGGACATATTTGACAAATTGTTTTGCGATTGAGAATGTTTATTAGGCATTCAATTTTTTTTTCATTGATTCGATTTCGATTCGAGAAAAAAGTGATATTCTGACAAAGACAAAAGAAAGTGTCTCTCGACTAGGTAGACGTTATTTAGAATATTTTTTTATATATTATATTTATTAAGAAAATTAATTGAATAGTAGCTTGTCAAATCCATTTGATGCTTGATCCTAGGTGTTGAAATATTATTTAAGACCGGCTTCAGCGACTTCACTCTGTTCTATTTCTAATCGACACCTGGATTTATTTGATATTTTGCAATAAAATGAATCTCAATAAACAATACACATCAATGAAGTTGTATAATGTTTACAATACTTAATTTGATAGATGTCATAATAGCTTTTTTGTCGGGTTACGTAACCAAACCACAACCAAAATCGGAACACGATTCAGGCGTATAAATGACGTCATTTGCCACTTACCTACGTCTATTTAGAATAGTAAGAATTACAAAAGTAAAAAAAAATCAGTTGTCTGTAAAGTCGGTTTACTGACGATAGTTGAACGTGACAACGTCATAAGAAAATGGAACGTCTCAGAGCGAGGTAACGCCGCATGCGTCATGTTTTTTCGTTCTTGCAGCCGGCTCCATCGAATTATAAGACGTTGTCACGTCAAAATATCAAAATGAATGAATCTCGAGAAAATAAAAAACACGGGTGTCTTAATTACCCGTATTATTTTTCAATATAAGTAGTTTTAATTAAAAATATAATATAGGGGTGTTAAAAAAAACGGTTCTGTAAAGTCGGTTTACTGACGATAGTTGAACGTGTTAACGTCATAAGAAAATGGAACGCCGCAGAGCGAGGTAACGCCGCATGCGTCATGTTTTTTCGTTCTTGCAGTCGGCTCCATCGAATTATAAGACGTTGTCACGTCAAAAGAAATGTTGTCAATTGTGTGTGAAACAATATCCTCCGGTGAAGATGGCAGATGACACGATGGCGGAACTTTTTCGGCCCTTTGGAAATGTGCAAAGCACCCGTCAATTCATGAATCATTGACGTGATTGAAAGAAATTGCTGGTCTACCTATTATTGTTTTTATGTACCGCCGTCAATTTAGTATACTTATAGATTGGAAATGTGTCATAAAACAAGACCAGGAAAGTGTGTGCGATGTAGTTTTGTAGAATTTTTCCTTCATTAAGTACTATACATTAAACAATAATCAATATTTTCAATGAAAACAAATTAACGTCTTAAAAATAAATAATATGTACAAACAAACGTCTAATGTTGCGGGTCCACGAGCCAATAGGGTATACTTGAATGGTCTCGTCTATATATTTCGCTCGGACATGCCGTATATCATGTTCTCGGCTCTCGATCGCATTGCCAATCTATTTTGTATATCCATGGTGCCGGCTAACGGTTTAGGATTCTAGAAAGGAAACAAATTAGAAACGATAACGATGAGTATTAACAGTATTTTAATAGATTTTTGACGGACACGATGTCTACTGCCGTCAACTATGTTTAGTTATATCTTCTACTGCCGAACTGGAAACGATCATTCTAAATAAACATATATTTGTAATCTTTTTATTCGCCTTACTAAACATTAGCGTTTTGGCAACTTATCATATCTATATTACCTAATGAAATGCGTAATCTGGGTGAATTACCTACTAGAATTTAATTCACAACGGCGGAGCCAAATAAATATTAAATTGGTAGTATAATTCGACCAGTACTGAACAGACGCTACGCGAGGTATATACCTCTCCTTTATGCTTTGCGAATTTAAATTTGTTTTACTTTGAATATTCATGATTAAGTACATCCCCGTGTAATGTTCTAACTCTGGCAACACCTCTCGTAGTTTTCGACTAGGTATTTACAGCATTAAATTTTTACGGTGTTGCCAGTTACAAGCGGTACGAATCTAAAGCGTAACAGATCAGTTTTGATAGGTCGTCTATTAAACCTCTATGTAGACTAAGGTTCTCCGCAGACCCCCGTTCATCATTTTTAACCGACTTCAAAAAGGAGGAGGTTATTATACCTCGACCTGTCCCGTGTACATAGGCTAGATAGGGGCCGTCCATAAACACGTGACGCTTAAAAGGAGGGGGTTCAGCAAAAACCACAAAACATCACACGAGTGGCGTGTAGCGTGACCTTGACTCTCACCCGACCCCGCGCGCCGCCGTGCTCGGGGCCACTTATTCTTTTCTTTTTCTAGATATTTTAATCATGGTCCTTCATTTTCTAGAAGAAAATTTGACCGAAGAAGCGATGGCTGGATGGCATTAAGACATATGGAGGAGCGTAATGACGCGAGAATTAACTGGCACGATATCTGAATGGAGACAAGACATATTCAAAGCCGACCCCAAATAAATGAGCGCCATGATATTTTTTTGTCTCAATCTTTTGACTGTCTATTAAAGTGAATGAAGTGATTGATTGTCTATTAAAATTATTTGATGGCCATTAGTTTATTTAAAATATTGAGATAAAAAACTAATTTGTGTGGCTAGGGTGGCAAATGGGTGGCTAAATGAGTGGAGCTTATAAATGAGAACAAAGGTTAGGAAGATGAAAAAATTTGAGTAGTTTATACCTATAATAGTATAGTAAGAGGTAGTATCATGCTGCTTTGTCATGATTTTTGCAGCAGAATTGGGCCGGCATAACCGGGATTGTCTCTCGCACCCAACACCGGCGTCGCTGTTTCGTGGGGTTTTTGAGTTTCCGGTGGCCCATTGGGGAGGAGACGGAAAAGGAGGGCAACGCATCTGCATAACTTTTGGTTGTGAGGATGTCTATGGGCGTCGGTAGTCACCATAAGGCTCAGACTGCTTGGTTGCCCAATCGCATTAAAAAAAAACCTCTAGTCAAAAGATTATATTCGATAAATTTTTAAATTCTTTGTAGGTTCTAACGTGTATTGCCTACGTGATTTTGGCGGGAATCTTTAAGCCTCACCACGTATCACCAAGGGGGAGGGGGAGAGTTGTTTAATAAATGCTAAAAAAAAAGTCACGTGATTAATGGACAGCCCCATGTGTGTGTTCTATCGCTGCCGACTCTGACCACTGCCGGCGTATCGCCGATAACTCTACCTATAGTCTATTACAGAAAAATGCAATCCAAAGGTTTCGAGTTTCATTGACGAGTTTTATGCTGCGATTTCGCGTGTATTTTCTGTAAACCTTCTGTAACATTATTTCTACGTGTATAGTACATAGTTGGTACACGCCGCGAGTGGTCCGCGTGGCCGGCGGTCGATCACTATTGCAATAATTTGTGTATGTACCGATGTTATTCTTCTACAATTTAAGCAAAAGTCTGAAACCAAAAAAGTATAAATATTTGCTTTTAAACTCTTGTTTCATTTTCTTTCTCACCAACCTGTGGGTTTCAGATGTCAAACATTTAGCCTCACGTATTGTGTGCGCCACACACACAGCCGAACGTCCTTATTGCATGTCCAATGTACAAAGAGATGCAAGATATTGAAAGTCGATGTATAAATAGAAAATGTTTATTGGCCGGACCGGTGGTTACAGCCGTGACACGTATCAAAGTTATAAATGCAGTTTACAATATTACATATTACTGTTGATGGACAACTGAGCTGACATTTACTGATGTGCTTACTTTATTATACACGAGTAATTATAATAATTATACATATATATATATTCTTACGGGGTGTCATTTCAAAGGAACGATTGAGTTGTAACAGTTCATTTGAAAATTTTGCCCTGGTTGAAGGGACGGTCCTTGGCGTCCTTTCCGGACCACGAGAAGTAGTCGTTCACTAACTTCTTGGTATCTTCGCTGCTGGGATCCAACTTCTTCCAATCATAGGACTCGTAGTCAATCTGCAAAAGAGTATTAAATAAATGAGAGAAATGAAAACACTAATATTTGGCCATTATGATGAAACCGAGGTTTTGTAAACGCAACTCCTTCCTTTTTTCCTAATATTTATAAATTTTAAGAGAAAAGTTTTCTAATTTTTCTGTCCACCTAACTTCTTTAGCTCCGTTAATAATTAAGGACGTCATAATGCCCGATAAGTCTGTGTCTTTGCGCACAGCCATCTCCGCCTCATAGTAGATCAGTTACAAGTTCGAGTAGTACCTGCCAGTCGGGCGACAGCGGGAAGGCGAGGTCCTGCCCGCGCCACACCCACACGCCCGAGATGCTGCTGTCGTTGTCGCCCCCGAACAGACACACCGACGCGAACGCTGCCTTGCGCATCTTGTCCAGCCGCTGGAACATGCCTGCCACAGACACCGCTCATTACATCAATTGCTTATGGTACCAACAAAACATATTATACTTCACACCAGTCATCCATTTTAATGATTTAATATCAGTGAAATTTAAAGCATTAAATTATCTTTTATATTATGGCCACAAACAACTCTTTATTACACCTGGCTCAGGCGAGTTCATGTTTGTCCAATGTAGTACCATGGATAGATCTTAGTTCTAGTTTTATTAGATTATTGCTTTATAATAATTATCCATATTATATTGAATTCTAAACATTATAGGTTCAATATTCAATATTTCAATATTTGGTGGATGTTAGTGAGTATGGTCACCTGTGATGAGATTGCAGCTCATGAAGACCTTGGCTAGCTCCTCGGGATACTTGTACTCGGCGTACCAGATGGAGTAGTTCTGGGGGTCGAACTTCTCCCAGAAGTATGGAATGGACTTGCTCTCGTCCTCATTGGAGTAGCAGCGTTTGAAATCATCAAAGTTGAACGTTCTGCAAATGTCCAAAAAGGCTTTAGCTAATTTATTATAATATCACTTTGATGATTATGAGATATGTTTCGTACAACACTTTAACAATACATCAATATCATCATCGTGTTAATTGTTCAGTCAAAAAGTGGGTGAGTTAATCTACATAAGTCTATGTACATAGAATACAATACAAGAGATTATATTGTTGTATGCACATAGGTCATTATTTGTGGTTGACAAATCCTTATCAAATATGATGGATATCCTACTAATATTAAAAAATGTGAGTTTGTATGTATGGATTTTAATGAAACTTTACAATAATATAGCTTATACATTAGAAGAACAAATAGACTATAACTTATAAATAAATTGTGTGACAAAGTTGCAGGCAGCAGCTAGTACAATATCCATTTAATGTAGGTAATTATTAAGGTAATCATTGTTTACTATGTTTACATTGTTTTATTGTTGATGGCAGTATTAAAGCCTGGAGAAAATACTGAATCATCTCAAAATCTGGAAACCTTCATCTTAAAATACGAGACATCCAGCAATTATTTTGTTTTCAACCTGCAGATTACAAAACTGCACATGATATTGTCTCTTCTTTTAAAAAACAGTTTTTAAGAGACTATCTGTTGCACCTAAAAGCCATTAATAATAAATTTGGCATCATTCCAACAATCTCATTTCAAAAATAAGATTGGCAGTGAAGTCCATACATAAATGTCAGTAATAGTGGGATTCACAAACCCTTTAGGCATAGCATCGAAGGGATTGCTCGACTCCTTTGGCTTTTCCTCCTCTTCCGGCTCGTCATTCTTGGCGGCCGGCTCTGGTTTTGGGGCGGCCTTCTTTTCTGGTTTCTTTTCCTTTTTGCCTCCCTCCTAAAACCACATGACATATTATAAGTTGATGTTTACATTGTAGGTGTATGGGAGGGAGTGTTTGAAAAATGTATTAAAGAAATAAAACTTAAGTTAATAGGTGCCAGGAATGTTGCCGATCCACGGATGTGAGGTTTGAAAATTAAAACCGCGCCACTAAATAATTGTTCACTAGGAATACTGCCTGGTGGAGCAGATAAAACAAATATTAACTAAGAGCACACCACATTAACCAAGCCCAGTGCTAAGTTCTTAAGGTTAAACTAGTCGGTGGCGCGAACTCTAATAAAATGATTGCTATCTCACCTGACATAGTGCTTGAACATGCGTGCTAGAGTGAAATGCACAATTATTCATTACGAAAATGTCCTTTTAGCAAAACAGTTATTATAGAAAAAGTAATAAGTGTATCTTTTCAAAATAAATTTTATTTTATCCTTTGAATAACTAAACTATATCTGTACGGGCTTTATTTTTGAGCTTTCGTGCTCGGTATACTATTTATTTACGCCCAAAGTTGGGCTAAAATCAGTGTTGAAATACGAAAGTTTAGAAGCTTGTATTTTTTTAATGTATAATTTTTTTACGATTTTGGGTACATACACACATAGACAACGACAAGATTAATTTATATTATACTTAGTTTTTCATAGTCAACGTCAAACATTATAGTAATTACTGTTCAGCGTTTGTATGGAAAGATGAGCGACTTGTGTAACCTTAAGAACTAGTGTTACGGATAATACGAAATAAGAAATTTATAGTTGCACGTTTGCGTAACTTTCGATTTTCGATTCGATATTATTTTACAAAATCTGTACTTTTGATAAATGAAATATGACTTTTGATTTTGATTTGATATGATGTTTGTGTTTTGGGTGTTTTGGGAACTATTAATTAGTGATGCTACGGAAGTGTCATAACGGATGCAGAAACGGAAACAGATGTCAAAAGTAAATCTTAGCAGAAGCAGAATCGGAAACGGAAGTAATTAATACTATGAAAAAAAAAAAAAAAATTTTGGACTCGCTGCGCCCGACAGCTGGTAAATGGACGCAGCTCTACCCACTAAAACCCGGCGAGTGCCACCAATGCCGCCTTTGGTGAGGTGCCCCGGATCTAGAAAACAAACAGGGCACCTCGACGGCTAGTCAGTCCCGCAAGGGACCGACGCCACCTCCACAGAGGGGTTGTCCCGCACACCACAGAACAACCCCTCCCAACGTCGGGACAGTACATTGGGGTGAGGTTTCCATCCTCACCCCTTGCCCCCTGCTCTTCTGTCCCCTCTTCTTATAAGAGGGGTACAAAGAGCCCCCTCGGCCCAATAAGCTTCACCCAAGGTGCACCGCTCACCCTATGTTACTGAGCCCTACCGCCACGACAAGGCCTGAACCGTGGTGGGGATACTTTAGTACCTACTGAAAATTAAGTAAAGGCAAGTTATATTAAATAAAAAGTAATTTGGCCGCTTTTACACCTTTCAGTCTTTTTCGGTGTTCTACATATAATAACCAGCTCCGCTAAATAATTGCTCACCGGCTACACTGCTGGGGGGAGCTGATAAGTATTGGAAAACTATTGGCAAAAAATGGGGGTATTTATGCGCATTTCACATAAGGGGATCCGCATGGAAAGATATCTTTTCTGTTTCTTGTACTCCCGAAGGTGTGATATCTGTATGTCGCACCGCAGCGGCACTTCACCTCTCTCCCCGCTGTAGGCCTCTGTTTCGAGTTCTGTTAAAAAGTTTGCGGAACCAGAAACGGAAACGAAAGTGAAAAGGCATGCAGAACTTCCGCGGATGGGGAAGCAGAAGCAAGAGTTCTGTTGCAACACTACTATTAATGTGTAATGTGATTTGTGGGATAAAGAGATTATTTATTAATGTTTAGGGTGTTTGTACCGGTTGTTTAACTGTACATTTATTATAATATTTTCAACTACCCTCAGTCAATATTTTAGTAATATTTATCTCGTTTTTCTTATCTTATCTTCGTCAGTGACACAAACATACAAATGCAAGATCTATCTACAGCCGATATTAATAGAATCATTTTTGGGTCGCAGTTAGAGTGGGATTCCAATGACATCTCTGCTGGAATAAGATAAACAAGTGCATCTGTTGGATGGAAGAGAATGAGATCCATGTCTGAAAAAGGGGACCCCCGAAGAATTTATAACAGTTAAGAAAAATAATTTAAGAAGCTCATCCGATATAAAGAAGTTATTTATCAACCAACGGATCATGAAAATGAATTGACGTTACTATTACATTAAGAGTTCATGCCCAAGAATTTTTCATTTGCAAAGATAATAAGCATGAAAATGTAAAATATTGTCAGAGTTATCTAAAAGAGTCCATTTAAAGTTCTCATTAGACTACTAGAGAGGATGGACATGTCGAAGAACTGGGCCTGTAGACAAAAGTGACATCGCTTTGTAGCCGAAATTCGTTATCGTCTTTAAGATAACGATAATAATTTTCTAGGCAATTATCAATCAAAGATCGTGACAGTGCAACGACAACAACTGTCAAGTGTCAACAAAGTTCGACAAGAAGTGTCAAATCGGACCAAAAAAATTAAATTAATTTCTATGTAAATAGACCTCATACACACTATAACTCATAAAAATTGGGAAAATGTTGCCCTCCATGGCCCACGCCCACGGATAACGAATCAATATCAATAATAAAATAACATAAGTTTGACATAAGTGTTCGATAACCAATTGACAGTTTATGATTTTGTTACGAATTTTAACATTGTCTACCAACTTGCAATAACGATAACTAGTGACATAATTGACGACGGCTTATGTCAATCCCATACATTTTATTCTTTTCGAACTTCGTTATCGTTTTTTCTAATGTTACTTTGTCTAAGGCCTCTGATGAGTTACATTAATGTTATGGTCTTACAAAGAATGCAGACATTGAGATGAGTAAGAGATGACAACGGGCTTTTCAAAAGAGACTAGTTTAAAAATAGGTGGCAAGTGAAACAATTAGGCCTAACCTTACCTCAGATGAAGGTCGAGCCCTATTTATTTCCTGTAACTCAATGCTCTCAGTGCTGGAAATATGGAGACATTAGAAAGTATTGCTCACGGAAATTACAAAGTGTGGAGAAGAACATGGCGAAATAAGTACGCCGAACACATTCGTTGAATCTTTGTTGACTGCTGTACAGAAACATTACTTTTCTTCAATTTCATTGAAAACCTCAATACATTTTTTTCCGCTTCTACCTATTGATGAGGTCGTCTTACGAACGCACTTAAAGATTCTACTTCAAAAATTCCGATTTTGAAACGGTTATGGGACACCAGGTGGTCAGCCCGAGCTGATGCTACGAAGGGACTTTTATGTTATTTTATCACTATTAAGCAAGTATTGGAAGACATTTGCAATAAACGGATAAATGTGCCGTAATAAAGCTTACGGACAAGTCTTAACGATGAATAAGTTAGAAACTGGAATACTGACAATTACGTGGAACCGAATCCTTGCAAGCGACTAGTGCTTGGCTGCAGTCGTCTGATCAAGACCTCAATACGGGATACGCCCTTTATGAATCATTATGTGGCTACGTCCAAGCAATGCGATCCACATTTTCAGATATTGAGACAAGAGCCAAAGAACTGACGAACTGTGAAGAATACCAGCAACAGACGTCAAGACGGATTCGTCTTGACGTCTGTTGCTAGTATTCTTCATTAGTTCACAAGCTAAATACAAAGTACAACCATTTCAGCGGCTACTCTCGACGATTTTGTTGAAAATCAAACACCTGGACAACATTTCGAAGTTCAGGTATTTATTGTCATTACTGATAACGTACTGTCTGCTTTAACTCTAAACGTATGAACTATGAAATCATATCTTAATATTAATAGTGCCTTAGAAGTATTTTGACAGGTAGAATCCCTTACAACAGAAGAGATTTTGGAAAAATCTTCAAGTATGGTCAGTGCTTACGAAGATGATTTGGAGAACAACCTAGGTGGCGAATTTGTGCAGTTCGCAGAGATGCTGAAAACAGATGTAGCTACTATTGACAGCCAGAAACAGGAGCCACTGGCACAGCAATTTTATAAACTTTTATTAAATAATTCTTCAGAATCGTGTTTTCCAAACTTAGAAATTGCCATGCGCATTTACTTGTTCTCATGATCACGAACTGCAATGGCGAATCTTCTTTTTCAACATTAAAACGTATTAAAAATGAATTAAGGAACATCATGGGCCAAGAGCGTCTTAATCATCTCTTTTTAGAGCATGATTTGCTTAAAGAACTCGATATTGAACACTTTCTTTAAGCAAACCTATATAATATAATATATAACACTTTATCTGTAAATTGGCCAATATTAAATCCAGAAAAGTTTATTTGTAACAGTTTTGTTTTATTTAATACCCTAAACTTGTGAACTCAAAGCAAATCAAGGGCCCCTTGACAGAATTTGCTACAGGCCCCGCGCTGGCTTAATCCGGCACTGACTGCAGGCTGACTGTCAAAAAAGAACTAATTATTCGGCACTTAAAATACAATAATATTAATTCAAAACCATGCGCCTGCTTCCCGTCACAATTTTTATTAAAAAGTTTTCATGTATGATAATTTACTAAATCGTCTAATTCAACAATCGCAATCTAACACTAGTAAATCCAAATGTCCAAAATACGTTTCAGTTTCACATTTGTAGCTTTTAAATATCATTTTTTATTTTGGTATTTTGAGTTTATTATTAAAAGGCAGCAGAATTTTTCTCTAAAGACGGCAAATTTTTTACAATGTTCCTGCCACCTAATACGACGGCGTGTAAACAATCAATGGATCAGAACGCTATACAAAATGTGAAGTTAAATTACCGCAGCATTATGTTCTGAGAAACTCATGGACTCGTTAAAATCGATAACTATAAAAGGACAGTTTTTTTGAAGATGATGTTCCTTTAGTCCAGCTTTTTAATAGGTTGACGGGACCCAATGATCCTCAAATAAGTGAGGCAGAAGCTCGAGAATGGGCTGCTGATCAGGTGGTGCCAAGAGAGAGTTACGAAGATGTGAAGTGTTAACTGATAAGGAGATTGTGCGAGCCGCAATGTGTGAGGACGATGACTAAGATGAAAAGTTGGTAATTCAGAGGCAGTAGGAGCTATAAACGCTTTTGGGTGAAATGGTCCCGTTAATGCGGACTGATCACCCGTCTGGCCTTGCTGGTGTCCCCACCCCTTAAATAATAATAAAAATAATAGCTATAAACGCTGCTTTAATATGTGCTAAAGATAACGAATTTGATAGCCAGAAACTTATGTTTCTCCGTCGATTTAAGAGACCGGGATTTTGAAACGAAGAGCAACAATTATAACCAGAAGAGTATTTCAAGAGTATTACAGACGTTTTCAAGAAGAATTAACGAATGTTTTATTTTTACTTACTGTTTTTTTTTACATGGTTGTTATTTAGAACATGAAGGTACATTTTTGTCTTCATGCTTTATTTAAAAAATGGATTAAAGAAACTAAGTTTAAACATGTGGTTTGTTACCATGCAATAATTCAACCGCTGAATTTCGACCTAAACATTATGGGTTCAAAGAAATATCTAAGGCCGTGGCAAAAAAGGCGGCTAGCTCTGGCACTAGTACGACGAAACTCAACTCCATCGAATTTAGCTTGTTGTTCGGCCTCTAACATTTGGGAAAACATGAGATGGATAAAGGGAAACGGAGGAAATAGAACTGATGGTCATCCCAACAATCCAAGGAATCTGTTGCATTCACTGACCCCAGATAGTGTTGCTGCACCAGAACCGATAAAAACCTCCATACACACACTTCAGTATGAGAGACTCCTATGACCTTGGTTAAATTTTTTGAAGGACACCTCCCCAGGAATCATGCAACCAATAAAAATCTTTCTACTTACACAAAATTAATGCTTGTTAAAAAAATTAACCTCTTAATACAGAACAGCACAGTTTTAGATCAATGGAAACATCCAAATAGTTTTCATATCTAAGGCGGGAAGAATCTAACTTGCCATCGTCATTACATCATATAGCATTGATGTCATGTCCTTTTAAGATCTTTTATTTAATTTTAATGAAAAGTTCAAATCCAACTTCTGCTATGCTCAACAACTGACTTGAGAGGTGGTTACTCCCTGTTCAGATAATTTAGCACTTACATCCCATATTATATGATTTCCGAATAAAAGAACCGTTTGCCTGTTGTATTGATATCAACAATGCATATAATAATATTAATATAAATTCAATATTTAGTATTTTACAAAAATATGTAATAAAATTGTATTTTACTTAAGGAATTTTCTTTACACACAGGCAATGTAGTAGGTATTTGTTTAAATAATGGAATTGATCTTCTAATGCGACATACAGAGGGTTGGCCCAAGGATATTATATATCTCCTCTGTTATTTAAAAAAAAAATAAGTGTTTCTATTTTACAATAGGCAGACGACTTTGTTGTATAAAAGACAACAGAAAATGGGTGTAATGATAAGCTTCTTAAATTTGTAAATAACTGCTCGGTGCAGACAGATAGATATTCATCATACAAATTATCTGCACTTGGCGAGATTCGAACTATCTGCATATTTGAGCATCAAGATTTTTTAGGGGCTATCTAAAAAAACATCATGCTCCACCATTTTCATCCACTTTGACTGTTTTTACTACGGTAAGGAAGTAATACCTTTAAATCAACATCCCCATGAACATTTGCATAGACTATTTCAGATGCAGATGTATAAATCCGTGCGGAATTTTAACTCCTTATTTATATTATTCTTTATATATATAATTCTTGTGCGTGTGTATGTCACTGAACTCCTCCTAAGCGGCTGAACCGATCTTGATGATTTTTTTTGTGTATGTTCAAGTGGATTCGAGAATGGTTTAGATTCACAAAAAAAAATATTTTGTACAGGACAACGTCTGTCGGGGCCACTAGTTATTTATATATTTGCGTATGCGAATATTCGCAACATTCCTAATAGGTACATATTATACAGGTGATAAATAACTATTACCTTGTGGGTCTGAGTGAGCTCCTGGTACTTCTTAGGGTCATACGTTGGAGCAGCCTCGCACAGCTTTACTGGTCCCACTACAGACAGCACTTGGGGCTGGTTTGCCATAGTCAGGAACCAACGTTGAACATTGACTAGGGACGAGCGCAGACTGGGCTCCAAAACATTCTGTCAATAGCATATTTCAATATTTGTATTTTAATTTAACAAAAAATAATTAAATGTAAATTGTACTGTATTCCTTGCACTAACCTGGAAAGAGTGTAGGAGGGTGGTGAAGACAATGATGTCAGCCAGAGTAATGCGTTCGCTGACGAGGTATGTGCGTCTGAGCAGGTGGCCGTCCAGCACTTGCAGAGCTGCTAGGAGATCTGTCTTTGCACGTTCAACATTCTACAAGCAAGCATCATACCATTTTAACATTATTAGCAGACACTTTCTAAATGTTGCAGTAAATTAAATTATGGTATACATTTAATTTAATCTCTATTATATAATAAATTCTCCTTTTCATCACAACAGAAAAGCTTTTTCACAAAACTATCAAGCAGGTTAATAAATACCTATTGCACACTCTTGACTTTTTCTATTTTAAATCTGATGAGTAATATTAACTTTAGTCCTTTGGATTTTACTTTATTTGAAGTAAATAATTAAAACTTTATACTTTTTCTGTACAATATTTTAGACTAGAGATGCGCCGAATGTAGGTTCAACCGAATACGAATGTTCGGCCGAATCATTCGGCTCATTGTTTTTCATGTCTGAACTAGTATTTGTTACAGAAGATATATCTGTTCATTATTGATTTCATAGAATTTTATTTGACTTTATGAATGAAATTTTGAATGTTTTTTTAATGAAGTTACTTACAGTACATTCCTACTACTTACGGTATGGTGAAATTTACTTAAAATAAACTTAATTAGATTAAAACTGCAAATTCGACAATGCCTAGTTTTATGTTGCAAATTAGTATTTGTTACTTAAGGTTTTTTAAATTGTTGATTTCTTACATTTTATTTAACAAAGGTATATAGACATTAATTTAAAGAAAACTTAATTTGTCTCCTCCTCAAAATCAGGCGAGGAGGGTTTTTGTGCCATAGTTCACCGATGCCCAATGGGGGTTGGTGAACTTCACACACCTTCAAAGACTTTTAATCTCATCAGGCATGTTTTTCTCACGATGTTTCCTTCACCGGTGAGCAAGCTATTGTCAGGTGCAGGTAGAAATTTAGAAAAACCCATTTCTAGGCATCACAGGAGGGAACCCAGACCTCTCGGCTCTCACTCAAGAGGCCGAGCCCGTACCCACTAGGACTAGGCCATCGTTGGTTCCTAAAGATAGTACTTAGGTAGATATTACGTTATATTCTAAAAAAAATTGGTACTGAAAAAAGGTGTTACTCAAAGCGGGTGTTGTTAAAATTGTTAATTTCATAGAAATTTAATTTAGTTTATATATTAATTTGCAAAAAAAGCAGAAGTTTATTTTATAAAAATATTTAAATTCAATATTAAAGATAATCTTTTTATTTACAAAAGGTACAAGTAGTGTTACTTTCATTTACAAAAAACTATATAACTTTCGTGGTTTATTTTGTTAACCTTACTGTTAAATATTAAAAATAATTTAAATATTTGGTAATTATTCAGCAAATAAACCGAAATTTCGGCCAAATACGAACATGAAAAAAATATGCCTAATGTACTTAATACGAATATTTGGCCGAACATTTGGCGCATCTCTATTTTAGACTATTGTCCAAATGGGAAAATCTATGATCATCACTTTTATTTACTGGTATTTAATTATAAGATAGAGCAAGCAATTATATATTATTATATATATATATATTTTAAGTTAATACCAAAAAAAATAAAGATTATCATTTATATAGTAATTAACACACCTGCTTGTTGAACTGCATGATGCCTAAGTAAGGGAACACCCAGGCACATGATGCCGGAAGCAGCTCACTGTCTGCCCACGAAGCCCACTGGTATATAGCAGCTTGAGTTGCAACATCTGAACCACGCAGGGCTGCATTGGCAACTAGAAAGTAAAATTTCAATTTATATATGCAAATAAAATTATATAGCAACTAAAAACAATAATAACAAGCACTGACATATAACCAAAAAAATGGTAAAATCATAAAGGAAAACAAGAAATAAATAATGAAGTATTTTAGTTAGCAATCAAGAAATAATTTGGCTGAAGATAAAGAAATCTATTTATAGCAAATTACAAGCTCAACAAAAAGTGCCAATTAATGGAAAACCTAATGACAAATATTTTATTGAAGTAATTGAAATATTTAAATGTATGTATTAATCAATATTGTGGTCAAAACTAATCCCGAAACTTAACAGTGATAAAATTAACTAGTCTGTAACACCAATATTTGACATTCTTAACTTAAACAATTAATATTAACTACTCACCATAGTAAGCAATGGCATTGCTCTCCGTCAGCAGAATTTTCCCGTCTGCACTTTCATAAGCTGGCACCTAGAAATCGCCAAATATTAAAGTCGAGTACACGTCACCGACAAAACATCTGGTTAGGTATTGATCACTAGCACTACACTATTTTTCAATAATATCACTCACTTTACCGGCTGGAAATCTCTTCAAGAAACTTTCTGACTTATTAGTCTCACCGAATACAAAATTAGGAGCTACTTTTAAGTCGGCTCCGGAGTACTGTGCGGCAATCAGCGCCTTATAGGCTCGGAAATTTTCCGGATAAGTATAAAGTACCTGAAAAAATAAAGAAACACATAAGCATCGAAGAAGCTTAGGGTTATATTTTGTTTGTCTACATATAAAAATATATCTGATTAGACAAATATATTTAGATAAATTAAATCTTACCCCGGCCGCCATGGTGATATATTTCGGAAAGAAAGAAGAGGAGGAATGCAATGTCACTACCTGACATTGACATTGATTTTTTTTTATTACACAACAATTATTGAAGCACAAACACAATAAAAAATACATGTTTCTGAATAACTTTACAAATTGATTTATATTATATCATAGTAATTGTGTGAGTGAAAAATATTAGTATTATATTAATGAATAATAATTTGTTTTCTATTAGCAAAAGAAAACAAATGCTCAAATGTTGTAAAACAATTATTAGTACAAACTTAGTACAATTATTAGTACTTACTTGTACAATAATTATTATCGAATGCTAATAGTAAAACTTTCTTGAACAGTACTGAAAATAATTATGTTGTAAATTTGTAATGCGCACAAATTTAATAAACTTTAATTATTTCGCTTGAAAATATCATTCAATTTAGGTAAATAAGTTCATAAATTATTTACCTACAGAATATACAGTACAGATTCTAAATTTAATCATTATCTGTCAACATTATTTAGATCGATCTCGATGCGATGGTGTCAGTGTGTTCCGCAGTGAAACTGTTTTTCTTTTGCAATTGATATTCGATTTGATATCTTCTGACAAAAGAGCATTGTTAATATTAAATATTACTGTGTATATTTAAAATCAGTGTAAATATAAAGTAGACAAAATGGTAAGTGTAGTCAATTCGAGATTTAGGAAAATCATCTGTCGTGAATTTATATTTTTTCAATATTTCATTTGTAATATTATGTACTGTACTGGCGTCTAATATGTTTTTTTTCCTAGCATATATTGGAATAATATGTTTTAACAAAAACTAGGAACGAGTGTACTTTAAATGATCACTAAACTCTATGATCTACCTTTACTTTTCAGGGCAATGAGAATTCGATTCCGATGGAACTATGTTCAAACTGTAAGTATTTATTTGCAATGCATATTTAATTTGGTTCTGGTTCCTTTATATAGCTTTCTAACAATCTTGATATCATTTCTATGTTTTCATATTATTATTAACATGAAAATATTTGTCTTATGAGAATACACCATGTCTGATCAATTAACATTTTGACCCCATAAGAATTATATTGCTAGTGTTTAACCTTAACGTCTTATATACATAGTGGAATAAAATGAGTGGAGTGTAGGTTCGTAAAAACATAACATGAGGTTTGTTTCAGCGCGTGTTAACTGCATTGATTTTAAGGTGGAGAACTGTGAGTGTCGTAGAGTCACTCGCTGACATTCATCTCCATGTTGACACAGCACGTACACCCCCCAATATCCAGAACAATTTTTAACATACTATCCAAGTTGAATATCTATACTATCCTTATTGCTCTGGAATTCAATTTACAACTAGCTGATGGCTCATACTGTTATAACCAAGTACTTCATAGTGAATACCCTTATGAATGTTGACAAAATTCATTGTAACGCTATGAAGAAAATTGGATTTAAAAAAGTGCCTATAGTTTGACATTTAGTTGCTGAGGAAGTACAGATTACAAATTGGCATTTGCTTCTTATGTTTGTTTGCATTGAAAGCTATCTCTGTATGCAGATGCAGTAAGTGTAGCGGCTTACATCTCCTTTGTACATATGGTTCTACATTTTGTTTTGTATCATAGATGTTTTTTTTTATCTTCTCTAAAGTTTGAATTCAAAAATTGTTCTGGATGTATCTAACATGGCCTGTTGGGCTTGTGCATCCGCGTCACATGCCTCTAGAATACAATGGTATTAGATATTGTTGATGATTGTTTTGTTGGTTAACTCTGTTGTGTAGCTGTTGAGGTGTTGACTATTGCATGGGAGATGTCCGATTCAAAATTACAACATAATTAGATGTACATTATACATTGTATATGTAAAATGTTTCAAATGAGGATATTATTTAAATTTATTCCTAACTTTTGATAACCTTGATGAATAGAGGTAATCATTTTTATAAAGTACTTTCGTAATAAAAAAATATTTTTTCAAGGTTTTGGTTTATAAGATTAATAATAGTAATTAGTAATAATTGTTACAATATGTGACCATTCAGTTTTATTGAAAACCTATATCTGACGTCTCCCACGCACATTTTAACTGGTTGTTAGGCTACGACGACACCCTTGCCAACGCAAGTTGGTTGCTTAGAAGGTGTGTCGTCGGAATTGAGCTTCGAGCACGGAGCACGGGACCGTGAGAACTGCTTTGTATGTTAATTATAGAATAGACTGACGCTGGGGCCTGGGCGCTCGTCGGCGGGCGGCGGGCGCGCACCGCTACTGTCACGTTAGTTGTACAGGCCCGTACCGCCGACGCTCCGTCGTCCACATCATTAGTACATTCGCTTTGTTATATCCTCATAGCCAGAATTATCACATTTCCCTTTAAGTTTCTAATATGATACTGTCGTAATGAAATTTTTATTAGATTTGTTACTGTTATGATTTAAAATAAAATGTCCAAAAGGTTTGGCACGATAATGATTTCAATGTGAAGTTGCATTACTCATATAATATGAGTTATGATAGTCTGTTAATCAAATAGACAAGAATGTTCCCACATGAATCACACGTAAAGAGCTGTGCTGTGAGAACTGCGCCGGCCGAGCTACGTATATGGGCCGTTTCAGGCGCCGCGACGGCAGGCAGGTCTCACTTCAATACAATGCCGCGCCGCTCGCGGACGTCAAACACTAATGCATTACGTACACAGTTCAAACATGGCGCCCTCAAATAAGTAGCTCTGGCTGCAGATAGTCGAGTGCACGCGGTGTCGGCACTCTGCAGGCGCCCGCGTGCACGGGGGTAGGATTGTAGTTGCCAATTACGTTTACAGCATATTATATTTATGTTTATTTAAACAAAATCACAGTTCCATTGTACCAAACATACTTACATAACTTTTAGCCTTTCTTTGAATATCAGTCACGTTTTTAACCATTATAATCGTTAGCCCTTTCTTTTCAAATTTGTTATCCTTTATGCTGCAATAAATATGCTGATGACAAAAATGTATAATGTGCACCGTATTATCTAGTAATTAACATCGTGCGTGGTGCAATGAGCCGAGGACGGCGAATACATACATTATTATTAATATCGCTAACTATTAAAGAATATGTAAGATTGGACTTACTTTACGTGGTTATTGTTTGATAAACATAACTATACCGGCTGAAGTGTAGGGTAGGACGTGTGTCGTGACGCTGCACGCCTGGACGTGGCTGCAGCGAGCGCAGCCGCCCCGTCCAGGCGCGCGGTTAGCCGCACGATGTGACGCTGTGTTGGTGGGTTCAGTCGACGCCGACGAGATCCGGCGGCTGGGCAAGCGGTTTCGCAAGCTGGACCTGGACAACTCGGGCGCGCTGTCCATCGACGAGTTCATGTCCCTGCCGGAGCTGCAGCAGAACCCGCTCGTGCAGCGTGTCATCGACATCTTCGACGCGGACGGCAACGGCGAGGTAAGGGCCCGTCACACGGATACCGTCCGACAACCGTCCTTCTCTCCTATGCAGCAGCTTTGTTAAGTTTCGGTAAGAGGGGCCTATTTCTGGCACCGAGACATGACATCGCATGGATGATCGATGGATGCAAGGGAACGCTTGGACGTTTTTTATGTTAAGTGTTCGACGTCGCCCATGAACATAAACCATTTTACCTGGAACTAGCCTAGGCAACTCATTTATGTGTTGCCAATCCTGAGACATAAGACGTTAAGTCTCGGTGCCAGTAATTACACTGCCTGTCTTTGAGCTGTTTGACGGGAGAAACAAGCAAGATGGTAGTACCTACCCAGGCAGCTGGGAGCGCCATATGGTATATTAAGGTACGTCCATCCAAAAATCTTCGTGACGCTTTTTTATGTTAGTTGGATAGGCAAACTGGCAAACGTACCACCTGATGGTAAGTGGTCGACGTCGCCAGTGAACATAAACCACTTTACCTGGAACTAGCCCAGCAACTCATTTGTGTTGCCTATCCTGAGACATAAGATGTTAAGTCTCGGGACTTAACATCTTAAGGTAACCCGTAAAGTAAGAAACTAATCCACTTGCCTATCTAACATCATAATCTGGTACAGGCAGTTGGAATAAGTTTCAAGAGAAACTATAAGACTTCGTTTAGACACGGCGACAACCGCGCGGTTTCAGTACCTCTACCATGAGTTTTTGTTACAAGCGTAAATGACATAACTATAGTAGTTACGTAAAAACGCAACACGAATAAAAACTAAGGTATGGCATAGTTTTCGATTCGTGTTGCGCTACTATAGTTATGTCATGTGCGAACTCATGGTAGAGGTACTGAACTCTTAATTCAAATTTGACTTGAATCGTGCGACGTGATAATAAAGCTCAAAATTATTATCTACTACATGTAAAATATAAGACCCACGCGAGGGTCCTTAAATCGCACGGTTGTCGCCGTGTCTGAACAATCCCTAAGATCTATAATCGTCAAATTTGATATAGGTATGACATGAACCTAGATACTCTTCTATGATCAGAAGTAAATCATGGCTGCTGGACAATCAAGGCTAATATAGGCTATATTGAGAATCTTCGCAGTCATATATGAGTAGTACTTAGGATAGGTGCCCATCCCATCCATCCATCCATCGTGCATCGGCTGACTACTAGAGCCCTGCCTCTAGTCTCGATGGCCCATGCACGATGGTCCTGCACGCTCGCACACAGTCGTGCTAATGTAAATGTTGGCTCAACCATACGCGTCAACTTTAAACAAAAATGTTTACTAATTGCAAACAATTATGATGTCATGTTTGTCTATTAACCGCGTATGGTCGCCAAATTGCCTTGAACAAGATGTTATGTACGTATGTTACGTACAGTACGCGCGTTTTATAAATACACATTGTGGTGTAATGTAAAAGTGTATTCACAAATCTATGATATTTTATGTATCTCATTAAAACTTTTTTTGCAATGGCACTTAAAAGAAGACGAGTTATGACGAGACGATGACATCGATGCTTTTGTCATGTTTGTGTTGTTCGTTTGTAGGTGGACTTCAAGGAGTTCATCCAGGGCGTGTCGCAGTTCAGCGTGAAGGGCGATAAGCTATCCAAGCTGCGCTTCGCCTTCCGCATCTACGATATGGACAACGACGGGTTCATCTCTAACGGGGAGCTGTTCCAGGTATGTATCAACTCTAGGGCAGTATTTGACAAGCAATGAAGAATAATCCCTACTTCATACACGGCGGGAACAGCGCGGTTTCAAAACTGCTCGACTTGTAATCATGCGGTCCCCACGCATCAGAACGAGCCCTAAATGAATATCTATATAGGTATAAATAATTAGGAATAGGTATGTCTAGAAGAGCACAACATGAACGAGTGAGATTTCAATGATAATTGGACAGGCGAACGGTACGAGCTACGGAATTTAGTCTTAGTGCCTTTTCACACGTCCCGGTTGCCGGGTATCCGGTAGTGAAGTGTATGGGTGTGTATGGCAGCTTTCACACGTACCGGTGTAATTTGCTTTCACTTCGCTACCGGATACCCGGTGCCGGCTACCCGGCAACCGGTACGTGTGAAAAGGCACTTAGACTAAGCCCAGGCAACAACGTTCGTGTGTCGCCTATCCTGAGACATAAGGTGTTATGTCTCGGTGCCAGTAATTACAGTGCTTGTCTTGCCCTTGTCTCCGAAACACAGCAAAACTGTTTTACGGGAGAAAAAAGCGGGGTGGTGGTACTCATGCAGCCGGGAGCGCGGCACAGCGCAACTGTCGCACCGGTGAAGGTATCATTTAAGTTTCAATATCCTTATACCTCGTACCATGTGCCGCAGGTGCTCAAGATGATGGTGGGCAACAACCTGAAGGACACACAGCTGCAGCAGATCGTGGACAAGACCATACTGTTCGCCGACAAGGACGAGGACGGCAAGATCTCCTTCGAGGAGTTCTGCAGCGTGGTGGGCAACACCGACATACACAAGAAGATGGTCGTCGACGTGTAGGCCCGCCGCCCGCCTCGCACACACGTTCATGCCTTATTATCGTACGGACCGTGCGGCTCGCCCCCCTCACACTTCCCCCCCCCCCCTCTAGCTAGAACACTATTGAAATTGCGCGACGGTGCTCATATCTTACTCATTAAAACTGTCTATTTTAAACCTCAATCATATACTAATATTGTTCCTTCTGAATCTTGAAATGACTGAGAAGGCTCAAAACACCTTCGTGAATCGTAAATTGAGTACAGAGATGATAGTTGAGACGAGCCCGCGTCACCTGTTCCCTGGAAGTAGCTTCCTCCTCGTAACCTATTCTAAAAAGCCCTTGGATGGAGATATGCATAGCTCGGGGCTGCCCAATAAGTACAAAGTGTAAACCGTCGCGTTTCTCTCGTACATTACTATATATTAATTTGTGTAAAAATGAAGACAAAATTATTTTAGACGTGGTCTGTGGGGTGGAGACTAACGATTATAATGATTTGTATCAAAAACATGTCCCTAACATTTGTCTACCACTGTTATAGTGCCCGTATGGTGAACCTTGCTGTTGGATCACTCTTGAATATGGATCAATGTTACAAGGAAATTTGGTGACATGTGATTGATTACTTATTTATTGGACTTTGGTAATCTACTTAAATATTTAATAAAACTTTTACTTTATTAATTAAGTTGTCCGTCAATTATTTAATACTTGCGATTGCCCCCTCACCCCAGAGATCACCGTGTAGATATACCACATTAGATAAACTTAAATAATAGTCAAATAGTTTTTGTTGTGGTAATTTTAATTCATTTGTTATTTAGTATTTTATTTATAAACTAGGTGTCGGAGTCAGTGCAATGTCGTCACTCGGTAGAGTCCCAATAGATGTCACATGAGACACCCAAACTAACCTCCCAGTCGAGTTTTGTGTTGCAGATGTGTGGGAGTTCTCAGCCTTGTTAGTCCTTTGACCAATTATTTGTTTCTTGTTCGCTTTAGTTTTACTAACAATATGGCCATACATAATTTACTTTTTAGTTAGTCAAATAGCTCTAGACTACACAAGTGAACAGAAACTAGCTGTAACATAACAGTTGAAGAAACGTTTATTATTTCCACTTGTGTCTGCAATACAGAACATATAAAGTTACAAACAGAATCGAATTTCAATCATTATTTAAATATGTGTTTGTATTAAAATGTTTTTATTATATCATTCGTTATTTAAATGCCCTTATAAATAAACATATCCCAATGTATCAAATATAGAGCACAAGCTACTCAAGAGTTTCTTAACCCTGTTGTAATTATTGTTCAATGTTCCAATATCTCCCTATAATTAACTCGGGCTCGAAAGAGAATTATCCTGTCGGGTATTTGCAAATTTTTCTAAACTCGATTCTGTTTGTATCATTGTATAATAATTATTTAAGATGTCCATGTATCATATTTGTCCGAATTTACTATGAATAAAGTTAAGTGTACTGTAAGCTTTTGTTATATGAGTCTCATATTTTATTACCTACTTTATACTTATAACTACAATTGCTTCCAGTGTTAATATTGTGGCGGTTAGAAAATATATCATAATAAAAATAAATAATCGTCAACATTGAATGTATTTATAAATAATATTTTCAATGGATCCCAGTTCCCATGATTTAACTGTTATATTAGTTTATTTTTGATTCAAACATGTGTTGATAAAAAAAAAATTACATTTATTACAACTATTTTTGTAAATAATTTTCTTCTTGTTTGTTTTGTTGTTGAAGCAATTGCAGTAACCTGTCTAAGTTCTCATCCGTCCTGATTCCCCGCTGCCTATGTCCCGACCATGTGCCAGCAGCCTGCCCGTGCTTTGTTGGTTTGACAGATGTACTTAAACATAATTATACACTTATTGGCAAGTTTGTGTTATTAACCTTTATATTGACTAAACAATGTGGTCTTTGAAATGCTGGCACTAACCCTTGAAACTGTAACTCTCCACTTATATTAAAGAAAAATTAAGATTCATTAACATATTAATTAATTATAACTGTTTGAGTTTATATTCTTATCCTATAAATAACTTGTTTAGGTTATAATTTTCTATAAGCACAAAATTAAACAACTGCAAGATCTACCAATGTTACAAAACTGATGCTTAGTGATATGCTATAAATATTGGCTAGATTTAACTAAGATAGTTTTTGTTAGCATAATATGTGATGTGAAAATGGATTATAAAATGCAATCTTTAATTAAAATTATAATTTATATCAAGTGTACTTGTATTTTGTTAAAATAATATAGATTGTTTTATAATATTGTTAGCAGGTTATATTATGATAGTATATGTTTGATCTATCACACTTCAAGTTCCATTGTTGTAAATAACGGTGTACTTTGAATATTTACTGTACTGCAGGTGGTCTAGTGAAATTCTTCTAGTCAAAATTGCACATAGAATCTATTCAATAACTGTATTTTTAAAATAAAATATATAGCCATTTAATGAAATGTTTCTTAACTGTAATAAATATCCTTCTTAAAGAAATATATACTACATAGTGGTTTTTACTTAAAAATATCCTTTTCAAGTTGGTAAAAAATGTGTATGGAGTGCTAGCACATTGTAATCCTAAGAAGGTTATGAAGGCTTTCACGACGCCTTATTGGTGTACAATATATACCTGCTATAACATAAGCAAGTACTGGGTGTTGTGTTGTCCGCTTGTCACATTGTAGGTAGAGTGTCCTAATTATTATTGTCGTTCTGAGACTTGATTGTAAGATTTAATAAACTTTCAAAATTATTGTTTCTTTTATTTTTATCTATATATTGTGGCATGCATTTGTTTAGCAGGTTAAGTCTAGTCCGGTTTACCAGTGGGAGGGAAGCGCTGTGCCGCGCTCCCGACTGCATGGGTACCACCATCTTGCTTATTTCTCCCGTGAAACAGCTTTGCTGTGTTTCGGAGAGAAGGGCAAGACAAGCAGTGTAATTACTGGCACCGAGACTTAACATCTTATGTCTCAGGATAGGCAACACATAAATGAGTTGCCTGGGCTCGTTCCAGATAGTTTATGTTCATGGGTGACGTCGACCACTTAACATCAGGTGGTACGTTTGCCAGTTTGCCTATCCAACTAACATTAAAAAAAAAGTCTAGTCTTGTATATGATTTTTTTTGATTGAAGAGATATGTAGAATGTTGAAATATTGTCATTTTACAGACTGTTCATAAATACTTTCAGTAGTAGTAATATTTTATAATGGTTTTACTCATGTAGTGATTTAATTCGTAGTTACATATTTTATTCATTTATTTTTCTTAGACCTCTTTGTTTACATTATACTAACACATTTTATACTGTTGTCATTAAAAAAGCTTTGAATATGTATATAATTTATTACCTTCACTACTTATCAGTTAAACTTATATATCTTTAGTTAAACAAATCTTGTGGCTATGCTCAATAACTTGGTGTAGTCTGCTCCTTTGGAGTGAGTTCTTTCCTTCAATATTGTGCGTAGAATGGTAGGTATAGGGACATGAATGCGGGTACCAAGTGGAGTTCCACTGTCATCTATTAAAACTATGTTGTTGCTATCAAACTTGGGGACCTTTACATTTTGTTTCTGCTTAAGACCTACAAGAATACCTTTTTTCTTTTGTCCTTTAATGGCGACCATAACTCTGTCCCCGATGTATCCAACACCTACAAAATGGAATATAACTTAATTTTTAAAAAGATGTTATTAAAACTACAATACATACAATAGTGTCGAAGGCAAACTTTACAACAGGAAAGGAAGAAGTATAAAATTTGGAAGCCATTAACAGTATTAGAAAATATAACGTAACAAAAAAAATGGCATCTTAGTTTATACCACAACATAATGAACTTTTTATACCTTGTGCATGAGGATATGTCAATAGTGTTATTACAAATCTTCAAATGGCACTATTAATTTTATCAGCACATACGCACAAGACAAGAAATAAATATGATAGGTACTAGAAAATACACAACAGATTTAAATATGTATTGGTGTAGTCTGAGAGATAACACATTGCAGAAAACATAAGAAAGCCATTACCAATTTCATCCACGTTTATTATAATGGCTGGCATTTTTATCATCATATTATTATTTTTATTTTTTATTTTTATAGAAGAGGGGGCAAACGGATAGTCGGTTCACCTGATGGTAAGTGAAGAGCGACATCTACAGACACCCGCTACACCAGTGGATTAGCAGGCGCGTTGCCGGCCTTTCAGGTATGAGTATGCTCTTTTCTTGAAGGTCCCTAAGTCGTATCGGTTCGGAAACACCATAGGAGGCAGCTGATTCCATATATTAGTCGTGCGAGGCAGGAAATGCCGTAAAAATCGAGTTGTTGTGGATTTATTATTATATGTATATACTTACGCTTTTTGTTATAAACGCATATCACTTTTGGTGGTTTCCCTTCAGCCATAGCTCGTTTCCCTATTTCAGAATTATCGACTACTCTTAATCGAGTAAGCAGCCTAACTTCGTTTAGGCATGAAGTTGTGTGAAAACCACATGATAAATTAGGTCCTAGTTTATTTAGAAAATTTCTAAACATTTTAAATATAAATTGTTTCAGAATTTACGAATCAAAACAACATTGATTATAGGTTAAGAAAAATGACTTTGACATTTGTCTTTTTTTTATTTAATATTTTATTTTATGGCCTTAGTATGGCCTGGTTGTTGTTGTTCTAAAATTTTTCCCCAATGTGGAAATGCAAAAGACTATAGTCTATACAGCCTAGTCTGAGTTTGTAACTTCCATTGTGGTTTCTGGTATAACAAAAGGCTGGAGCCAAGTCTGAAGTAGCTTTATATTTCTTCTGAGTCCGTATATTGGTAAAGCCGAAGCCAAGACTATTTTTTATATATTCTTCGTCTTTATCCATAGTTAGGTAAGGCCGAAGCCAAATCTGAGATTTTATATCTTCGTATAATCTTCTTTGTCCATAAATCTATCAAGGTTGAAACCATGTCAATAATAGTGAGGCCGAAGCCTAAAATGTCATAGTAAAATTTTCACATCCGATAAATTAAGTAAGTCTGTCCTGATTCAAATATCATTCATAGTATTACAAATAAATTTAAATAAACTAGTATAGTGGCCCAAATTAGTCAGCATATCTTGTGTATTGCGCGGGACATTTTCTGGTCCAGACGTAGATAACAAGTTGGCAACAATAAAAGGCGTTCCAAATTAAAAGCGGAGATTTTAAGGCCTGGTTTGCCTGATAACAGGCACCATAACAGGACATGGTCACTATAACAAGCATCTTTTCACTATAGGTGTTACAGACAGTCCGCTATGCAGAGCCTGCGTAGCGGAGGAAGAAACAGCAGCCCATGTACTACTGGAGTGCACAGGAGTAGCACCGCTACGGGCTGCCCATCTCGGATGCCCGAGAACGCTCCCGGAGATTTGCGCCGATGTCAAGAGACTGCTAGCATTATTGCGGGAGCTTAACTGGCAGTAGGGAGTGCTTCAGGCTCACAGCACGCAAAATAGGCGCAAAAGCGTCGAGTTGCGGAAACCAGCCTGACCTCAAGTAACAAGTAAGTAAGACCTGGTTTGACATTTGTCTGTTGTCACTTGTTTTTTTTTTTGGTAGTTTTTGGTAGTTTTGTCTCTGTTGAAACCGGCTAAGACCTGAGGCCATGCTGCCATGTCTGTCATGTTAACAATATTTTGCCTTTGCTTTGGAGAAACGGCGGGAAATGCCAAGGAGCGAATGAAAAATTTAATTATGACGATTTCTGCAGGTAAATTGTATCACAATACATCTGAAAACAAAATAAATCTTTCAATATTTCGTAGAATCGGTGTACTATATACAACCTTGTTTCTTCTGCATGTCAATGATATGCTTATTTATTGTTATGCAGACGACAGCACCGGAGATGCCCTATACACTGGCTGCTCTAATATTTCTCGGGAAAAAGTCAATGAGTCTCGGAACAAACTTGTGTCTGAAATCGAGTCTCTGTTGGGCAAAGTCTCGGAATGGGGGTGACTTAACCTAGTCCAATTTAACCCCAACCACAAGTTTGCGCGTTAACCGCAAAAATCACCATTCGTCGTTCCGCTACAATTTGAAGGCACTTCCCTAACCACATCAGCCAACATTAGGATACTTGGCGTTGCCATTTTTTTTAAATGTTATACCTGCAATACATGTTGGTCGAGCCTAGGCCAATGCGAGCGTAGACAAATTAATACAAGGCAAGCGATACTGTCTAGACGTTTGGCAAACCAATGCAAATGGCCAATGTAGACAAGTTTTGACTAAAGTGTTGAGTGATGCCCACACGTTGGACGCTATCAGTTTGTATTGCATAGACTGGACTAAAAGTATCGGTAATGGAATATTTCCACTGTTCCTGTCATATTAAAATCTTTTAAATTGAAAACTCCTTGGTTTTAAAAATCGAATACCATTTATTTATTTAAAAAAGATTCTCGGTCTTGTCACAAGGTCTTGTCAAACTTGTTTAGTCGTTGAGAAAATGGAATTGACTCGAGAAAATTCTAGAGCGATGATTTATTATGACTTTCGAAGTGGTTTAACACAAAAACAGTGTGTTGACCGGATTATTTCTGCATTTGGTGATGAAGCCCCATCGAAAACCACAATTTATCGCTGGTTTGCTGAATTTCAACGTGGACGTGTCAAGCTCAGTGATGATCTCCGTCAAGGTCGTCCAAAAACTGCAGTCACCCAAGAAAATGTTGATGCTGTGCGTAAGCTGATTGAGGAAGATCGACATGTGACATACCGCGAAATTCAGGCAACTTTAGACATTGGCATGAGTCAAATACAAATAATCTTGCATGAACAATTAGGTGTAAAAAAGTTGTATTCCCGATGGACACCGCATTTGCTCTTTGAAGAGCAAAAAGCGGCTCGCGTTACTTGGTGCGTCAGAACTCTCGAAAGATTCCACGTAGGATCCTCAAATGCTGTATGCAACATCGTATCAGGTGACGAATCCTGGATATACGCGTACGAACCCGAAACAAAAAACCAGTCACGAGTTTGGGTGTTCGAAAATGAGTTAAAGCCAACAAAAATTGTTCGTTCACGGAGTGTTGCAAAAAAAATGGTGGCCACGTTTGTCTCCAAAACCGACCATGTTGCGACTATTCCTCTTGAGGGATAAAGAACGGTCAATGCAGAATGGTATGCTAGTATTTGTTTGCCACAGGTCGTTTCTGAACTCCGTAAAGAGAACTGCAACCGCCGCATCATCCTCCAACACGACAATGCGAGTTATCACACCGCGCACAGAACAAAAGAGTTTTTAGAGCAAGAAAACAGAATTATTAGACCATCCACCGTACAGCCCCGACCGAAGCCCTGCCCTAATGATTTCTATACTTTCCCTAAAATAAAGAATAAATTGCGTGGTCAGAGATTTTCATCGCCTGAAGAAGCTGTGGACGCCTACAAAACGGCCATTTTGGAGACCCCAACTTCCGAATGGAATGGTTGCTTCAATGATTGGTTCCATCGTATGAAAAAATGTGTCAAATTTCGCGGAGAATAGGTACTTCGAAAAGCAATAAAAAGCAAAATTAAAAATTTTGAAAAAACCCAAGACGGTTAAAACATAATTGAAAAATGATAAAATAATTAAAAATCCCCGACATTTAAACGACAGAGTATCAGTTTTCATAGCAATTCCTTACGCGCCTATTTGGTTCTCGAAGACGTAGATGTGGCAATAACATATTATTATTCAAGTCCCTATGAACTTAATATAAAACCCAATATAATCCGTCGGGGGCGTTTACCGGTGACCGTATGAAGTAAGCCCAACAAAAACTGTAAATCGTTAAGGAGTTCCCTCGACTGTTTGAAATACATCACAGCATCAGATCAACTCTAGACCTTCATTACATTGTAGTGCTTTAAAATGTTTTGATTAAAAAAAAAAATAAGCGCATTAGGCGCTCCTCGATTTCTCTGGGATGCCATCTCAGACCCTGGTTTCCTTATTGTGGGAACATTTGGCAAGTATACTTTCAAACAAAAAAAAGATTTTTTTAAAACCAGTCCATAATTATTGACGGAGAAATCGGTACATACATAAAAAAATACCGATGGAATTGAGAACCTCCTCCTTTTTGTTGAAGTCAGTTAAAAAGAAGGTGGTCGATGTTGAGTATTCACAGAAACAGAATAAGTTATGTATAGTGTCATTAAAAACAAATGAAAATATTAGATGATACCTAGCTAGTATCTTCATTTTATTTGGTGCAATTTTGTTGAATTGTATGACGCGCGAACAAACATGTGAACACCATTGGCCAAGCGCGCGCGATTCGCGAGCGCCTTTGATTTGTGCCGAAAAACCGACACGGCTCCGAAGTGTAGCGATTGGTCCCGAGCGGCTACAAGTTGTGACAACAAATGAGTCCTATACACGTTTGCACTTGCTTTTACTCGGCCAACTAGGCGAGCGACACCGAGCGATGGCAAGACAATGCAAATACGTCTAGTCTATACGTCTAGTCTAAGCAAGTCTATACGTTGGTATTGGCCTTCATTCGGCAGCACTCGGCCAACATGTATTGCAGGCTTTAGTTGGATAGGCAAACTGGCAAACGTGCCACCTAATGGTAAGTGGTCGACGTCACCCATGAACATAAACTAGTTTACCTGGAACGAGCCCAAGCAACTCATCTATGTGTTGCCTATCCTGAAATATAAGATGTTAAGTCTCGGTGCCAGTAATTACACTGCCTGTCTTGACCTTCTCTCCGAAACACAGCAAAGCTGTTTCACCGGAGAAACAAGCAAGATGGTGGTACCCATGCAGCTGGGTGCGCGGCACAGCGCTTCCCTCCCACCGGTAATATCGAGCGATGTGCAATTTCGTGGTCATTTGGAAGGCTAAACTAGCCTAGAAGAAACTCGGCGTACTCAGTAGGGCGAACAGTATTTCATGCCTTCACACCGCCTACAATTATACAAGGCGCTGATCCGGCCTCACATGGAATACTGCTTCCACCTGTTGAAACCCAAGGTAAGCCCATGGGTATGGGTTACCGAGGGTGGAATACCCTACTAGGGTTGCTGAGGCAAGAGCATGCCTAAACAAAGCAAAGCTCCACCTCAGCAACTCTAGAAATCTCAAAACCGAGATCAAGGAAGGGGTCATCTCAGCAGTCGATAGACTCTACCAGTTGGTAAAGGAGTCAGAGTCGCAATGCAAAGGGAAGAGCCACGACAAAGAGCGGGATGGCAGGACAGAGGCGGAACCTATACAACCGCCACTGCTGTCCCCCCCTGCTCCAGTGACAGATCCCACTCAGAACCCCCTAATCCTAAAGCTGGAGGAGCACTGTAGGCTCATCCACACCAATATGGAAAAGATTATTTATTATTATAAGGAAACTCTTAAAAACACCTTAGAGGACCATCATAAAACCCTCGAGGGGGTGACGAAAACATACGCAAGTGTGGCGGCTGGAAACAGTAGAGGCAGGCCATCGGAGCAGCCCACGCTACACTCAGTAGTAGTCACCTCCAAGGATGATACAGAAACGGGGGACCAAGTATTAAATAGGATTAGGAAAGCCGTCAACGCCAAAGAAGGAGGCGTTGAGATAGAAAAAATAAGAAAGGCTAAAGATAGAAAAATTATAGTCGGGTGTAGGAATGAAAATGAGAGACAAAAAGTAAAGGACAGGCTGCGCAAGGCAGAGAATGAGTTGAGCGTAGCGGATGTTAAAAACAAAGATCCTTTGCTTATATTGAAGGATGTGATGGTTTGTAACAGTGACGAAGAAGTCAAAAATGCCTTACGGAAACAAAATGTAGATATATTTAAAGACCTCACAAAAGATCACGATCGTTTCGAGATCATATTCAAGAAGAAAGCTCGAAATAATTTAATACAACACTTAATCTGCAGGGTCTCTCCTACAATTTGGACCCGTATGATAGCAGCAGAGTCCGTCCGTGTGGACATACAAAAGATTCGAGTGGCGGATCAAACGACACTCGTTCAATGCTCGAATTGCCTGGGGTATGGCCATACCAAACGGGTTTGTAAGGAGAAATCCGAGGTATGCAGCCACTGCACTGGTCCCCACAAAAAAGTGGACTGCCCTAAATGGCTCGCAGGTGACATCCCGAAATGCTGCAATTTTGCACAGGCCAGGCTGGACCGGACTGAGCATAATGCTTTCAGTCTAGACTGCCCTATAAGGCGTAAATGGGATGTACTAGCCAGAGCCATGACAACGTATTGTTAAGGGCGTCCCAGGCAAAAAAATGGCAAACAAACACTCGCCCACCAGAGAAACATACTTGGTAGTGCAGGCCAACCTGCAGCGAAAAGAGCTCGCTACAAACGAGCTCATAATGGAGGTCACCAAAAGAAATATAGCCATAGCGCTGCTCCAGGAGCCGTATGTGGGGGGTATCAGAAGAATGAAGGACTACAGGGGAGTAAGAATCTTCCAAAACACTAGCCCCGGAGACGGGACGGTCAAATCAGCTATCGCCGTCTTTGACCAAGACTTAGAAATTATACAGTGCCCGTCTCTCACCACCAACAACATCGTGGTGGTGAAAGTTCGAACCTCGGCATGGGAGATCACCCTGTGTTCCTTCTACTTTGAACCCGACCAACCCATAGAACGGTACCTGGAGCAGATTAAAAATATATATAATGAGCTAGGCCCAAAAAGACTAATAATGGGCGGTGACTCCAATGCAAAAAGTACCTGGTGGGGAAGTGAAATTGTGGACCATAGAGGCAAGGACATGGCCGGAACTCTGGCAGAAATGAACTTGCAGGTGCTCAACGATGGAGATATTCCGACCTTCGACACAGTGAGGGGTGGCAGGAGAATCACCAGCCACGTAGACCTCACTGCGTGCACGCAGGATCTGCTGAGCCTCGTGGAAGACTGGAAGGTAGCGCCTGATCTCACGAGTTCGGACCATAATGGTATAGTTTTCAAAATTAATCTGCAAAAAATTAAAGGTATAATAATCAATAGGACAACCAGGAAATACAACACAATGAAGGCCAACTGGGACCAGTTTCATGAGAAACTGGCCCAGCTCATGCTGGAAAACCTAATAAACAAAACAGAAATAGACCGAATAAGTAATAAGACAGAACTCGATACACTAACAAAAAGTTTAATAGAGCAGATCATAAACACTAGTAATGGCACCATACCCATTAAGAAAAATAATCAAAGGCCTAAATTACCATGGTGGAACGAGAAACTCGAGGGGATGAAGCGCTGCGTAGCCACGAGGAAGCGTAGAATCCGATGTGCGGCGCCTGTTCGAAGGGCAAAAGTCGTCGATGAATATCTGCAAGCTAAGAATGAATACGAGCTTGAGGCAAAAAAGGCACAAATAGACGGCTGGAAAGATTTCTGTGGAAAACAGGATAAGGAAGGTGTATGGGAAGGTATATACAGAGTCATTAGGCAAACGACAAGACGGCAAGAAGACCTGCCACTTGTGAAATACGGGGTGTGTTTAGACCCCGCTGACTCTGCCAAAACCCTAGCGGAGACCTTCTATCCGGACGATCTTGAAACTGGCGATAGCCCGAGCCATAGGCATACGCGAGCATTGGCGAACCGCGTAAACGATGGTGTCCATGATGAAGTTCATGACCCATCGTTTACGATGGGTGAGCTTAAAGCCGCAGTGGAAAGTTTCAACCCGAAGAAGGCCCCCGGTGGGGACGGCCTTACAGCTGATATATGTAGCCGGGTGGTAGCTAAAGATCCAGAACTCCACCTGGCACTGATGAACAAATGTCTCGGACTGGGCCACTTTCCAACCATATGGAAAGAAGCTACAGTCGTAGTCTTGCGGAAGCCTGGCAAGGACAATTATACCAGTCCTAAATCATACAGGCCAATAGGTCTACTACCGGTCATGGGGAAGGTTCTCGAGAAAATGATAGTCGGAAGACTCAAATGGCACTTATTGCCGAAAATGAGCGCCCGCCAGTACGGCTTTATGACCCAAAAGAGCACCGAAGACGCTCTCTATGATCTAGTGCATCGCATACGAAGCGGTCTAGAAGACAAAAAGCTCGTCACTGTGGTGTCGCTGGACATAGAGGGGGCCTTCGACAACGCTTGGTGGCCGGCCATTAAAGTCAGACTGGTTGAAGAAGGGTGTCCTGTAAATCTGAGGCGAATCATGGACAGCTATCTGCAGGACCGTAAGGTCTGTGTCAGGTACGCTGGACATGAATACACCAAAAACACCCAAAAAGGGTGTGTGCAGGGCTCCATAGGGGGCCCAATTCTCTGGAACCTTCTCCTTGACCCGTTATTAAAAAACTTAGAAAATAGGGGCTATGACTGCCAGGCTTTCGCAGACGATGTTGTGATGGTGTTTGTCGGGAGCACGGCGCTGGAGGTAGAAAGCCGTGCCAACGCGGCCCTCTTGCTGGTTCGGTCGTGGGGCGTCGAAAATAAGTTAACCTTTGCTCCGCATAAAACTAAAGCGATGTTGCTAACGAGGAAACTTAAATTCGACGTCCCTCGGCTGACTATGGGAGGGGTGGAGATTGGTATGGAGAAAGAGATTAAGATATTGGGGCTCACTATAGACCATAAATTGACATTTAATAGCCATTCCTCGAACATCTGTAGGAAGGCTATTAACATTTACAAACAAATGTCAAGAGCCGCCAAAGTAAGTTGGGGACTCCATCCGGAGGTCGTACGTGTCATATACACGGCCACGGTGGAGCCCATTGTCTCTTATGCCGCCAGCGCCTGGGCCCCGGCAACCAATAAACTCGGAGTGCAAAAACAGCTCAATGCAGTCCAAAGGGGTTTCGCCCAAAAGTTGTGTGGAGCCTACCGCACCGTCTCGCTGAACGCAGCGCTGGCGCTGACTGGGCTACTGCCTCTCGACATTCGCATACGCGAAGCCGCATCATTGTATGAGGCGAAGAGAGGAGTACCCCAGCTAGTGCTAGGCGAGGTAGAAAGAAAAACGGCCTACCAGCACCTACTACACGGTCTACCAGGAGGAACTTCTAGCCATATGTCAAGCAACACGGTTAATTTTACGGCAGGATGAAATGAGTTTCGCCATCATAAGCGACTCACGCTCTGCCCTCGAGACAGTTGTGAATTCTCACTCCATGCACCCCTTAGCTGTGGAAACCAGGAACAATATTTATGAGAGCAGACTCCAGAATAAGGAAGTATCCCTGTTCTGGATCAAAGCACATGCTGGACTGACAGGGAATGAACGCGCTGACCATCTAGCGAAAGAGGCCGCTCTCAAACTGAAGAGGAAACCCGACTACGATCAGTGCCCGGTTTCATACGTCAAGAGGTGCATCCGAATGGAGTCCCTTGACGAGTGGAACCGGCGCTATCAGTCGGGTGAGACAGCGGCCGTGACACGAATGTTCTTCCCCGATGTGATTAAAGCCCATAATATTGTTCGAAAAATCAAACCAGCTGATATAATCACCCACGTTCTGACGGAGCACGGTGGTTTTTCAGGTTACCTGCACCGTTTTAAGTGTAAGGATACCCCATCGTGCATCTGCGATCCTGAGGTGGAAGAAACTGTTGCTCACATCCTGTTTGAATGTCCCGTGACAGCGGGAGTGCGATTTGACGTTGAGCAGGCTCTTAACTGCGAAATTAGCCAAGCAAATGTAGACCGAATAATAGCAGACAAAAATTTAAGGCATGAATTTATTAAATATTGTATTAAGACTGCAAGTCAAGTGATTGCGAGGAACAGGCAGTGTTGAGTGTCTCCTTTGCAAGTATACACTTGCAACACTGCAAGTTTTGATTTTAAGAATGTGCTTGCAGTCGAAAGATTGTTAATATTATTGTTGTTTTTAAAATAATATTGTTTAGTTGTGTTATATAAGAGAGCCTGCAAATGTGTAATATGTAAATAGCCTGACATTGTTTGATATTTTAGCTGGCAAATGATACGTCCAGCATCAGACGTCGTAATAATGTTTATTTTACGATATTTATTTAATATACAATTAATGTGTTTTATTATTGTTGGAAACTAATAAATAAGAAATAAAAACTCTTATTACGTCAGAGGCGACACGCGGGCCGGGCCAATTAAGCGCCCGGACATTAAAAAAAAAAAAAAAAAACAGCTCCTTCCATTTGACCGCGTTCAACGCCAGGCGGCTCGAATCGTCGATAAGAATGTTATCTACAATCAGCTTGATTCTTTAGCGTTGCATAGAGATGTCGGATTGCTCTGCATCTTCTACCGCGTCTACCACAGGGAGTGTTCTGAGGAATTGTTTGGACTAATACCTGCAGCAGAATTCCACCACCGAACATCGCGTAGAAATAGGTACCAAATTTCACCCACACCATCTCGATGTCAGGAAATCCGCAACAACTCTATTTTTGCGGCATTTCCTGCCTCGCACGACAAATATATGGAATCAGCTGTGCAAGTGGCGCCCAACGTGTATTTTCCGGGGCCTGCTCACGTCCTGATAGCATATTTTAAGGAAAAATAGTGTATTTTGAAAATTTTGCGACATGCCTACGCATAATGCATCTTGTGAACGTGAGGTCAAAAATCAAAATCAAAATCAAATTTTTTTTATTCAAAATAATACTAATACAGTATCTTTTTGAACGTCAATTGAATCTACCACCGGTTCCAAGGTAAGCCCACTGAGAAGAACCGGCGAAACAAACTCAGTGGAACTAATCTTTTCAAATAATATATATTAATAACAATTTTAACATCTTATCTTGAAATGCCCGGGAGGAACGCCTTATTCCCAGGGTGTGGTATCTTCCATGAAATCTTTTACTTTATAATATGCTTTACCACACAAATGTTCTTTAACAACTTTTTTGAATTTTTTTATGGAGAGCTTTTGAACGTTTTCTGGGATCCTATTGTAAAAGCGTATACAGTTGCCTTAAAAGAATTGCTTACTTTCGAAAATCTAATCATTGGTGCATGTAACCTGTGTCTATTACGTGTATTCCTACTATGAATATCACTTTTCTTACAAAATTCATTTATGTTTTTTCGAACATACAGTAAATTAAATTTTCTAAGATGTATTGAGAGGTGACAGTCAGAATTCCTACCTGTACGGTGACCTACCGCCGAGCGAACTGGTACGTACTGATTTATATAATTAATATCTGTTTGTCACTATTTCCTCCATATTCCCTTGTTTTGTATGTCATAATATTTTGCTACAATATTTTGTTTGTTTTGAATCGGCCGTGCTAAACGTCAAAATTTTAGTATATCTAACCTATTGTCTTTAATACTATAAAATTACTATAAAAACACTAAATAAAAACGAATTAACTTATGAAGTACTGATCAGAGCTCTAAACCTTTTCAGGTTATAAGTATTTATTTAGTAAGACCTCTACCCCCTACTAAAAATCAAAACTCTTTTATTCTAGTTGTGACTTGTTGTTTTAGTAATTATTGCTTACTATTTCCAATCAAGCGAGCAACCGCTGAAAAATTCATTAAATGTAAAGTAATTAAAAGTCTCCACTTGTCTACACACTAGTAAAAGTCTCCACTTGTCTACACACTTTCTGATATGTTCATATGTCAGGTAAACCTCTAGGCGACTGGCATATTAAAGATATTAAATTAGTAAACTATAAATCATAAACCCTACCCACACAAAACTATTTTAACAAACCTAACTTGAAGTTAACTTAAACTCTAAATATTTAACATCTACTACCTGAACTATGCTGTATTAAATAAAATAATTAATACTAATTAATACTCTTGAACTAACATAATGAGTGAACAACATAGTGCTGCAGTTGTCTACTCTGTATGTAAGGATCTTTATGTTGCTACTATTGACTAAGAGATGATCATGAGAGATGCAAGAATGTATGTGATGTGATGCATGTATAGATGTGAAGCATGTATAGGTGTGATGTATGTATAGGATGAAAGTGTAGTAAGTTTAGTTCTATGCATAGGTAATATTTATGACTGCAATTAAGTATAATATTATCATGCAGTGAGTTTAATAAATAGTTAGTTTAGTCGGATTTTGGTGTAGTAGGCAAAATCCTACGCTATTTGGCGGGGTACTGTAACATTGCGCTTGCACGTTACCTAAATTTAAGCTGATAATTAAATAATATAGTGATAAATAAGTTTAAACTTAATACTACCAATAAATAAGCGCCATCTATCCTTGACTGACGTTAAAGATTGACTGTTTATCGACCTATGGACGTCATATTTCTAATTTACTCAATAGATGTCGCTATGAAATCCGATAATTGTTTTGTAATAGATATCTCTCTTAAATAAAATCAATTTACCTGTTATAATTAATAATCCTAAATCTAATAATTTAATCTAATCTTTCAACTAAAATAACAAAATGTCTAAATTAAAACTTAACTAATTATATATGTAAAGTCAGTTTGACATTTAACTGTAAAACGGGATGTTGATTTTTGAACGATGGATCGGATGTGGTGAGGTTCTGTGGTTTTTGACAGCCGAGCTTGTCAATGTGAGTCTGGGGACGTCGCCGCCGATGGCCCCTCGGCCATCTCGAGGCTAATTCTCGAAAATTAAACACGGCTAATTCCGCTGGGAATTTACTAAATTTGGCTACCTATCTAAATCTAAGAAGAATACAACGGCTGGATTACCGGCTGAATTACCGGCATTGAATACCGGTGGAGATCTCCCCGTGCTCAGCCATCTTCGACAGGAGTCACCAGTCAGGCCAGTGTCCTTCCCTACCGTACAAATACGCTATCGGAACGTGGGTCAGCTGAAGAAAAATTTCAGCTTTAAAATAAGGTACCCTTACAGCATGTGATTTCAAACCCCTGCTTCTATCTGGTCGCATCACGGGTCCTACCATCCCCCACACGCGACAAGCTGTCACCTACGGTGTTTCTGACCCGATACGACTTAGGGACCTTCAAGAAAAGAGCATACTCATATCTGAACGGCCGGTAGCGCACCTGCTAATCCTCTGGTGTACCAGGTGATAATCAGGTGAACCGACTGTCCGTTTGCTCCCTATTCTATATAATAAAAAAAATCTGTATGAATTATTATTGCTATAACAAATTATTAACCGCGGCAAAATTATTCCCCGTTTTCGGGAAAACTTCACCTCCACTGACAACATTACACATATGTATAATATGTGCGTGCCGCCGAGCGTGTGTGAATCAATTTAGTGCTTCATTTTTATTTTTGACAGAACGCTTGTAATAATTGATGATGATAAAAATATTTACGCAATAAAAATCATTTTGTTTTATTCTAAAGGGGTTTTACAAAAATATAATAATATGTAGTTCTATCGAATTTTAAGTAAGTTGAAAAAATTAGAATATCCCTAGACGGAGGTTGATGTGCGTATTAAGTAGGTAAGTGAAAATGAGACGATACTTACCTAACAGGTACTTTCTTTTAATTTCATGTGTAAAGGCAGGGCCGTCTTAAGTCATGTTGGGGCCCCTGGCACACAAATTTGGGGCCCTATTGGAAAGGTAAGAAAGCTCTCGATGCTGTGATTTAATATTTACTGTGGTAAATACTGGTAAATAGTTACAATTCAAACATACGTATAAGATAAGTATACTCCTGGAACAACAGTACACACATTTCTTCCTATATCGGGGCCCCTGTGAGGATGGGGCCCCGGGGCACTGGCCCCATGTGCCCTTATGGTAAAGACGGTACTGTGTAAAGGTTAGAAAACCGACTGACGATCCGAGTTTACAATAAAGCTAGTGGCTAGCTAGCCATGGGAACTGCCGATAGAAGTGAAAACTTAGAATGTTAGTTTATCAGTAGAAAGTACTATCATGTATGTTATGGTGAAATACATTATAATTATATTTCATGACAATTAATGTCATTTTTTAATTCTTACACTTGGAACTCACAGATAATTATGACTCTTGTCGCAGGCTACATCATTTGTTGTTCCTTTCGCACTACAGGTATATAAATAGGTGTCTCTTTCATCGTGTAAGTAAAGACAGCGACACATCACTCAGCAGTGAAGAGCAGCTAACTTCTTAATTTTTCTCGCTCGGGCACAGTCAGCGGTCCCAAGTTCACGCGATCGAGCCTTTCACCTCCAAGCGTGACGGATCAGCCTCACTCACAGCCTACATAAATCTGTGTGCGGTGCGCCAAAAGAAGTTTTCACTTCAAAAACCTCATCATCATAAATGAGTTGGTCCAGGATACGTTTTAGTCACACAACACAGGCGATTTGTTATCTTACATGTTGTGCCAGTCCTGACGCTCCCGTATAGGACATTGACATAAACTAAGAACCTGTTAGGATACCTGCGACATCGCGTGTATTCGGGGGTACAACATGTTATAAAATCGTTTTCACACAAAAAATGTTACGGTAGTGTAGCGATGCTACCCACCCCGACTATATTGGGCTTTATCGACTTGCGTATTACCGGCCCGTCTACATCGTGCTGCATATGTCTAAAGTGATCCAGATATCCTGCCCGGACCAGCCGTGGTGCCGAGACTTTTCTTAATGTTAGCATTGCACGGTCGAGTCATCTGGTTCATCCTAGAAATCTGGATGGACTCGTCCAAGTTCAGGAGCAACGTTGACAACTGGACTACTAATATTAGCTACATTATCTACATTAGATACTCATCGATAAGTCAATCCCAAGTCGTGGCGGTTCCCGGAGTGCGTCGGGTTTCGCTCGTTAGCGGCGCGCCAATTTCCGCGGGAAGTGATCTGAAGTTTTCGGTTGAGTCGTTTTTTACGCAAATCAAAGGCGTATTGATTACCGCGGAGGTGGCGTCGTTCGTTAGAGCGCTCTCTCGATGTCACCGGCGTCAATGATTAAAGGAGGTAACCCAATAAGAAATGGATCGCGGGCGCCGCGGCCCGACAAACGAGCGCGGCCGCGGGCTCGGCTTACGTCATTAGGGCCGACGTCTGGTGCGGCCCGGCCCAGCGGCCGTCGGATGTCACGCCGCAGATCGGATGACACAACACGCTCACGAACCGCTCACATGCCCATTGTGCCGTAGTCAACCGATGTTTTTATGTCACAACACTTTCCTTAATCGCCCACAATTCGTTTTTGCCCCCTTTGTGCTCGGATAGGATTAGGGTTTACGAGTATTGTGCGCTGAATGGTTTATTTTGTTTAATAGAATATTGAGACTGACAGGCGATCGATGAATACGGCCTTTTGTATGGGAGGTGTGTGAATACTAGCGACGTGTTAGTTTTGCACGGTTGTGGTCTGTAGGAAAAATATTGTAAGAGCAAATGAGACATGTCACATGGGTGTGATGTACTGTATTGATGTACTTTTAAAGAGTTATGAAAAATATTGTAAGAGCAAATGAGACATGTCACATGGGTGTGATGTACTGTATTGATGTACTTTTAAAGAGTTATGGGTTCTTTAGGATAGCGAATATTGTAAGAGCAAATGAGACATGTCACATGGGTGTGATGTACTGTATTGATGTACTTTTAAAGAATTATGAAAAATATTGTAAGAGCAAATGAGACATGTCACATGGGTGTGATGTACTGTATTGATGTGCTTTTAAAGAGTTATGGGTTCTTTAGGATAGCGAATATTGTAAGAGTTGTGTTGACAAGTTTGGCATAATATTATACATAGGTAGTTTTAAAACGAAAGCTACTTTGGGTTAGAGGTACACATGACCACCAGACTCCCCCGGGCCTGGAGTATCATAAAGATTTCCCCAAGTAAAAAAAAAGGTCCAGCACAGGGTACCTACAGCAATAAATACGTCACCGATTTCAAAAGTAACAATAATGACGTGGTAAAAAAAGTTAATTATAAGTTGTAGGCACAAAAATTAAGGAAACGCAATTATTTTATTACTCTTTACTACTCTTTAGTCTTTTATTTTTTTGGAGTCAGTTTTTTTTTTTTTTTTTTTTTTTTTTTTTATCTTTCTCTTTAGTTTATGATCGTCGCCCACTTACCATTAGGTGGCACGACTGCTAGTCCAATTAACTTAAAAAATGTATCAAACACTCATCCTGTCATATTATTCCGAGAATTTTGATGAATTCTTTGATCAAAGTGAGTCCACATTGAAATAGTACCCGGGCCGGGTACTAACAATTTTAAATCCGGGTACACTCGGATCCGGGTAGGTACCGAGGTAACAAACTGAGTTATAAGGCTGTAAACATAATAGTCCGGTCAATCGAGACCAAAAAATGAGAGTGAAGGTACATAAAATCCCAACAAGCTGAAAATCAGTAAAATTGTTCAAAACATAATTATAAATAATATTTAAAAGTTCCCCTTCATTCCCGTGTGTGGATTTTTTTATATTCAAGGTCAAAGGTCAAGAAAATGAGTTTTTCGCGATTTTCAGAAAAACGGTAAGTTTTATCATAAAAGTAGAAAAAAATTGTAGATCATAAAATTGTCTATATATTTTTCCTACGAGCCACCGTTTCTGAGATATAACGATTCAAAAAGTTATAAAAGTTGTTATCGTCATAATATGCACACGTTTCCACGCCACCTATGAGGCAGTAGTTTTGCAAACATTTTGTAATTCGTTCAAAGTGATAAAACTTACCGTTTTATCACTTTCACTAATCACACAGAAAGTTTATGATAAAACTTACCGTTTTGCTGAAAATCGCGAAAAACTCATTTTTTTGACCTTTGACCTTGAATAAAAAAAAATCCACACACGGGAATGATGGGGAGTTTTTAAATATTATTTATAATTATGTTTTGAACAATTTTACTGATTTTCAGCTTGTTGGGATTTTATGTACCTTCGAATGTCTAAATTGACCGGACTATAATCACTAAACATTTTAATATAGGTACAGTTCGTACCCAACACGCGACATGACGCCGGATGGCCGACGGCGCGGCGCTTACTTGACTGTGAATTCACACGACCTAAATGATCATGTGAATATTATTTTTTGATTATTGATGAACGAAAGTTTATCTAAAATATACTGTGTTTTACAAATATAATATTTTATACAAAACCCTTGGTAATAATAGACTAGCACAAAGCTAAATGTATTTATAAAATACATTTTGTGTGTCTTTTTGTACAATGGCTTTGTATCCATGGATCCATAATAATAGTAATATAATAATAGTTTATTCCAATCAAAACATATTGTACAATTCTGTCAATTCTAGTCTTTGAAGCTACCATTTAAGTATTTATATACCTGTGTTTGGCGACTTCGATATTCCCTTATTCTAAAGTTGACAATTGTAATAATGTAAGACAAATTACATTAGGTAATAGGTGAATAGGTACGTTAATATGTATAAATGCTTTGATTTTAAGCCTTTTAAAGTTGGTGTAAGTTACATTGCTTACTTTTGTAGGTAGGTAAAACAACTATGATCAAGGAAATGGGTATTGTTATTCATTTTTATTTAGTTTTAACGTGAATTTTATAAGCAATTTTCTTTTATTCCCATTTTGAATTTTTGATGGTAAAAAAAGCTTTTCTTTTGGTTGCCAGCTACGGATTCACCATATTATAGTAAGAGGTAGTGGCATGCTGCATTGCAGCCGTACTGGGCCGGCACGACCGAGGTTATCGCCCCATATTTTGTCCTGGATGGGGATCGAACCCCTGACCTTCTGGCCTAGCAGTCAGGGTCACTGCACAACCACTGGGCCAACAGGTCAGTCTACCTTTCAGTCCACTAGACCTCTTCCTCACATAACAGCGGTGTCAAGTGACAGCTATGCTGTCGCATTTCGTGTGGTTTGTGAGTTTCAGGTGACCTATTGAGGAGATAGGGAAAAGGAGGGCAACGCATATATCTGCATAACCTCCGGTTGTGCGGATGTGTATGGGCGTCGGTACCATAAGGTTCCGATTGCTCGTTTGCCCTCTTATGACATAAAAAAAGCTGCGTTAGTTTCGACTTTATCTCGAATTGGTCAGAGTGGAGAGCAACAAACTGCGTTACATCTTAGCATCATAATACGCGCCTGGGTCCGTTCCTTTCGCTCATCACACTCGTCGCCATTTTGAAAGAGGTGGCGAATCAAATAATGGAGAAATAATTTAATCAGCGACCCTCGACGCGCCTGGCTTCTAGGGCCCGGTGTTAGGGTGGACTATCGCGTGTCGGGAGACGCAGGGGGGCGCCGGGAGGTGGCGGAAAAAAGTGTGTGGCCGCGTGTGTGCAGCCGCCTTAATAGGTGCGACTCCCCCGCGCCCGCTCCCCACCGCGCCTCTGGCACACCCCGCGCGCCCGCGACCCACGCCCCGCGAGACTTCGCGACCGCAAATTGAAATGAAATTGCATAATTCGCGCACGCAGTCGGCGACGCTCGTGAGGCGTTTTTTGTGCCTAATGAACTCCATTTAATGTCGCCTCGCGACAACCACCGCAACACCACCTCACCACCACACAACTCGGTCGTGAATAACAATTATATATTTAAATCTTGTGTTGAGTCTTGCATTCGTTGGTTTTATTCACCTGGTGTTGTGCTTATACATTCATAGTTGTTTATTATTAAGAACATGAACATTTGTACGATACAAAGTTGCTGGTGACTACAGGAGCATTTGCATTTGAGAACACAAATGTATGTCGTCGCTTGAAACACCAAAATGCCCTAATAGCACGTACCTACCTAGCAAAAAAACGGAGTTGCGTCATTTTGAAATTAACCGTAGAGAACAAGAAGTGGACAGTACCTACTGTTACTGTCAAGTAAAACATCGCTAAGGTCGTCTATGTAGTAGTAGTCTCAATAGTAATAGTCTATATAGTAGTAGTCTCTGTAGTAATAGTCTATGTAGTAGTAGTCTCAATAGCAGTGGTCTCTGAAGCAGAAGTCTACATAGTAGTAGTCTCAAAAGTAGTAGTCTGCATAGTGGTAGTCTATGTAGTAGTAGTCTCACTAGTAATAGTCTATGTAGTAGTAGTCTCTCTAGTAATAGTCTATGTAGTAGTAGTCTCAATAGCAGTAGTATCTGAAGTAGAAGTGTACATAGTAGTAGTCTCAATAGTAGTAGTCTATATAGTAGTAGTCTCTCTAGTAGTAGTCTCTCTAGTAGTAGTCTCTGTAGTAGTAGTCTATATAGTAGTAGTCTCTGTAGTAATAGTATCAATAGCCGTAGTCTCTGTAGTAGAAGTCTGTGTAGTAGTAGTCTATGTAGTAGTAGTCTATGTAGTAGTAGTCTATGTAGTAGTAGTCTCAATAGTAGTAGTCTATGTAGTAGTAGTCTCTGTAGTAGTAGCCTCTATATAGAGCATCATCATTATCATCATCATCACCCTCTAACCGTCCACTCCTGAACATAGGTCTCTCTCAGTGAACGGCAAGACTAGGCTATATATAACCAGATAGGAAAACAATCTTCGTGGAGTAATCGGTTCGTGTTCGTTGCGAGTGGCGAGGGATCCGTCTTGGCGTACATTAATATCAACGAATAGATTATTTGATGTTTTTGCAGTGTTTTTGTCATATTTGAAAAAAAAAAAAAAAAAACTATGCCGGAAATAATAAAATACTCGTTTGTTTGCAAGAAACTGATATTACAGAAGATAGTCAGGACGAAAGAAAGTTGCTACAAATAGCGGGGTCGATACCCGGCTTTTGTTCGACAACTTTCGCGCACTTCAAACGAGAACTTGTTCCGTAAACTTGAAACTGCCTCATCCTACAATAGTGAGAAGCGGAGTCGTTTATCGAGAGACACAGACAATGCTAATACATAATTAGCACTTCGTTACGCTCATGAATTATACAGCAGTATAACTTTAATAATGTATTCCGTATTAGCCAGTGAGGCTCTCAACTGTGGCGGCAAGTGGGTCAGGGCTGGCTCCGTACTACATCTGCTCACTGAGTAATTCTGAGCCTGTTACAATATCCATAGTAATATTATATAGGGTTTGTTTGAACGCACCAATGTATAAAGGTACTCATGTACGCAGGAACTATAGAGGATAGGAAAATTTATAATTGCATTTACAAGGTCGATATTAAAATTTCATTTATATATTCTTTACTTTAGAGAAGAGATTTTAAATTTGGGCCGGTTATGACCTTTGGGAACTGCCAGTAGAGCATTTTTGTTTTAAATGGCGCAGGTATAACCTGCGCCATTTAAAACAAAAATGCTTTTAAAAATTCATTATTGATTTAGGACTTAAAAACTTTGTATTATTGTTGAAAAAGTTATATTTCATGAGTTATATACAAAAGTAACGAGCTGATATGTATATTTTATCTCTAAAATCATTTTTTCTTAGTAGATTAGGAAAAAAATGTCTTGTTAGTAACAAAAATCAAACCCCGATAAAAATTCAACTGTTGGAAATAAAACGATAAAAATACTCCAAATGAGTTTTCACTGTACCAACCAATGAAACTAAATATTAATACTTGGACATAATAAATTTATTTTCGATAAAAATACACCAATTTGGTCAGTATCGTAATATTTCGTCCAAATGCAAGTTTTATTTTTCGTATTAATATTTTAATTAGTCAAGCAATATTATGACTGAAATAAAATATTAATTGTTGTTTATTTTTCTTTTTTTATAGCATATAAATATTAATACTTAGCTTAAATAATTTACAGATTTATAAAGAAATATAACAATAATATTTTGAGACAATCACTAAATGGACATATGACGTGACGCAACAGACATATTAAGAATAGGATTCACTGTGAGGTTAAAATCGTACAGTATAATATTGATTATAATATTGTTTGATTGTTACTAACACTCTATGGGCATTTGTTAATCCCGAAATAAATGATTTTATTTTATTTTTATTGATCTAATGAGATCTCTCCTTTTGATTCATTTCAGATACCTTCTTTCTGTTGGCTTTAATTTGCGCTAACTGTTTTTATCAAATTTCTTCAGCCTTCCCAGGGTTGTTTTTTACTTTATCTAGATACCGCTTAACGGGTCTTTCAGCAGATGTTAACGCTATTATTATCTAAAAATATTGGAACAAATAATTAGTACATTATTGTTTATGTAAAGATTAAGTACATAGGTACAAGTACCTACTAAGCTACAGCCTTAACAATACAACAGCTTATTATCAGACAAAAATTAACGAATGCAACTGCTCTTACGTCGAATTATGACCTAAACTCTTAAAAATGAATTCATTTATTATAATAAAATTTTTATGGAATCGTTTATTTAAATTCCGTTTAGTTGAAATGAGTACTAAGCTTTACACGTCTGTTTCGTAACATCTTTGTCCGTCCTATAGTAACGGTTGCTAACAGGACGTGACGAATAATGTAGATCAATTCAGATATCAGATTAAAATTCGCCAGAAACTTGGCGGATTTATATACCGAGAACTCAGTACTTTTGCCTTGATGATAAAACAAGTTTTGAAGTAATTGAAAACATTGAAGTTCATTTTTTGTTCCCGAAATTAATTACTACGATTTATCTTTGAATACAAGATGAAAGTCTATACCAGTCTGATACATAGTTTCAGTTATACTACGGCTGTTCTGTCCATCGTTGGTGTTATAATTAGTTAAAATATTGTTATATTAGTTAAAATTATGAATTAAATATTGATATTAAAAAACTACTGTGAAAATAGTACTCGTTGTAGAGTCCGTGTGCTATAGACGTTGTTGTATGTAAATGTAAAATCTCTTGTACTGGGCCTTATCCAGCAATGTCCGACGGCCCCCCACAGTAAACCAATACTTCGTTTTTTATACGTTTCACCGACATAAAATAATAAGAGAACTTACTTTAATAATTCCTACTATACATTTGTAATTTTCGAAATTCTTGACAGTTCTTATAGCCTTAGAGCCAGTGACAGCCGGACCTTCGTTATTTTATAAAAGCTGAAATTATCTCCGTATATGTCTCCAACACAGGTAAGAACGACCAGCGACTATAGAGTTTGGATTGTAGTTACTTAGCAGGTAACAAGTAATGAAGGTGTATAAAGTAGTACCTTAAATCTTTAATTAAAGTTAAAGTATAAAGCTCAATTTTTTATATTTTCTTCAGGGCAAATGCAGAAATGACGTTATCCAGAACCCCAAAACTTTAATAAATTATGATTATAATTTCGTTATAATATAAAGGCTAAATTTTATATTTGTTACTTGGGACCTATAAAAAATCTTACCTCAATAGCCGGCCAGTTTTAATAGTTTTACATGTTGCCAGATACATTGAGAGACCGCTGTTTTGTCCGGATATTGTTCACAAAAATACGAATACAAAAATAAATTGCGATTAAAAACGAAGATGGAATGAGAAACGAGATGACATGGGTCTTTTAACCTTTTTTACATGCTCGAAGTTTCGTATACTTTACCACAAAGTATTCGAAACTTCAGGTATGTAAAAATTACGATAAAATCCCTAGAAATTGTTTCATTGTAATCATTTTGAAATGTTAATTTTTTCAAAATAGTTTCTATGCAAGTTCAAAGGTGTTTTGATAGATGGCGTTATTTATGTTTTAATTTTTTGCAAGATTTGACCTGTTTATACTTCATCCTGCAGATGTTTTGATTAGTTCGCGGGGACTGCTTAGTAGCGGTCGGGCAGTCCCCCCTTATGAGGAGTAGTCTGGCCTTCACCAGGGCCAGCCTGTCGCTGAGGTGATCCTGTTGCCTGCAGGTCCGGGATCCTCAAAAAGTTGCTAAAGACACTTGCAGTATAGTTTACGGGTAGGGCACTCCCAGGTGCGAGTCCCGCATAGGGTCAGAATCTACCTGAGATCTTGGTTATATGCGTAAATACAATTCCCTGCAATAACAAAAAAAACTGATGATTAATAAATGGTCGACGTCGCCTATGAACATAATCTAGTTTACCTGGAACTAGCCCAGACAACTCATTTATGTGTTGCCTATCCGGAGACATAAGATGTTAAGTCTCGGTGCCAGTAATTACACTGCCTGTCTTGCTCTTCTCTCCGTAACACAGCAAAGCTGTTTCACGGGAGAAACAAGCAAGATGGTGGTACTCATGCAGCCGGGAGCGCGGCACTGCGCATCCCTCCCATTGGTTAAAAGTTTGTCACTGGAGTCCAATACCAAAGATGCGGCATGCTGTCTGGGATCATGTCTGTGTATTCATATATATATATATATATGAATACACAGACATCAGCAAAAGCTATAACAGTCGAAACCGTTTAATTTTACTAGACAAGCGAAACCTCTCTCGACTCTATTTGTTTAACAAGAGTAGCTACTTATGTGACCTTATGTGGCAGTTACATCAATATAGGATTACCTGTGAGATTACTGTGGAGGAGCACAGAGTGAGGGTAGAGTTCGCAAGTGATGAGAAGTAATTCTCTCAGAAGTAATTCTTCCTATAAATAATATGTTGGGACAACTCACACCCGGCCATCTAATCCCAAACTAGGCAGAGCCTGTTCTTATGGTAACCAGACAACTGATACATACTGATATATTTCTAAATACATAAATATTATAGATAAACTACACCCAGACACAGAACAAATGATCGTGCTCATCACACAAACATTTGTCCTGGGTGGGAATCGAACCCACGACCTTATGGTTTAGCAGTCAGGGTCTCTAACCACCAGACCAACAGGCCAGTCAAGCTTATAAGCAAGTTAACCATTAAGAATTAAAGTGTTGGACTTTTAACCTCTTTTTAAAACATTGAAAACTTAACGTGATTTACCGAAGTGAACAAGTAACGCTAGTCAAAACAATACAAACTCACAGGGTCATAATGATAAACCTTATTCTATACATTATCTATCTATCTAATATCTTTGTGGTTACTGTCAATAATCATATGGATCAAAAATCAAATCAAAATAAAAAATAGTACCAAAGGTATCTTTTTGAACGTCAATTGAATCTAACACCGGTTCCAAGGTAAGCCCACTGAGAAGAACCAGCGAAACAAACTCAGTGGAACTAATCTTTTCAAATATTTTTTAGCAAATTTTACATGTTGTTATCCTGAAATGCCTGGGAGGAACGCCCTATTCCCAAGGTGTGGTACCTTATATAAAATCTTTTACTTTATAATATCCTTAACCACACAAACGCTCTTTAATAACATTTTTTAATTTTTTAATGGATAGCTTTTGAACGTTTTCTGGGATCCTATTGTAAAAGCGTGTACAGTTGCCTTTAAAAAAATCCTTACGTTTGTGAGTATCACTGGTACATCTATCCTGTGCCTATTCCGTATATCCCTACTATATAAGTCCCTTTTTGTTATAGAAATCACTTATGCTTTTTCGGTCATACAGTAATAACGGTATACACGTTATAAGTATAATGTCAGTGACTACACAGCCTGTCCTTCCGTACTACTGACCATACAGTCAACGTACAATTAATATTGTACAACTAGTCCCTACACAAACATCCATTGTCCTCTTCACTTTCATAGAGTATTGTTTCAAGAACATTAAAACCATCTCACAACGGGCTTAGCAAACAGCCGTATGAGTACTAGAGGGCTAATAATACCGTAATACCCGACGAGTACCTAGGACAAGTACGAACGCACACCGCCGCTTTCACCGAGGGATAACGATAGCTTGTTACAAGACGCCGTTGATTGCTTGCCGCCGCATGGTTTTGTTTGTGTGTGTGTGTGTGTACGTGTGTGTCTATTGTCTTCATCTAAAGGGAGGTAAATGAGGGCAATCTGAAAGCATCCAGCGATGAAGTATGATGCGTTTTGCTCTCAAGTCTCTTAGAAAAAGCACAATGGGTAGGTGAATGTGAATACAGGTATGTTTCACTCACATTATTTTTGTTGGATTGGCGAACTGCTGGACGTACCTAATGGTAAGTGGTCAACTTCATCCGTGAACATTGACAAGTTCACCTGGTACTAGACCAGGCAACTCGATCTACAATTGCTTAGCTTGAGATGTAAGATGATAAGTCTCGGTGCCGGTAACGACGCTCCCTGTCCTGCCCTTCACTCAGAAACTCAGCGAAACTGATTTACAGAAGAAGCAGCAGGATGGTATCTATATTATTTACCAACTGATTTGATAAAATCTTTTTTTTGTTTGAAGGTGTATAGTAAATACAAATCTCAAGTGGTCCCATATATATACATATTTGACGACCTCTGTGGCTAAATGGTAAGCGCGATGGCGCTCAAGCCGGAGGTTGCGGGTTCGAATCCCGCCAGGGAACAAAAATATTTTCTGTGTTCCTGGGTCATGGATGTGTATTAAATATGTGTAATTATATAAAAAAATCTTAAATATATGTATAGTATAAAAAGTATTAAATATATTTCCGTTGTCTGGTACCCGTAACACAAGTTTTTCGAGAACTTACCACGGGACCAGATATACGTGGTGTAAAAAGCGTCCATAGATATTATTATTATTATTATATATATAGATAAGGAAACCAGGTGATACTGGCATCCCAGAGATATAGAGGGAAACTATCGAAAATAATATCGAAAGTATGGAGGCAACTAGCGCCTTTTTTAAGTTTTTCATTAAGTACTTTAAAGCACTAAAATATTTTGATGAAGGTCTGGAGTCAATCTGATGACGGAGGAACTCTTCAACGATTTACAGCAGTTATTTTGTATTTGGGCTTCATTAATTAGTAAAGTTCTCATAAAAAAGGGTTTGAGGGAATACCACAACGATTTACAGCAGCTACCTTTTTTCAATTTGCCAAAATGTTCAGTTCGAGTACCAAAAATACTGACAACAAAAAATACTAATGATTTGTCATTTTATTACTTGTCGATGTAAAATAAATAAATAAAACCGGCCAAGTGCAAGTCGGACTCGCGCACAAAGGGTTCCGTACCATTACATAATATTATATAACATTAGACACTTTAACAATAATTAAGGTAGGTAATATGTTTATGGAATTAAATGTTTTTTATTATACTTGAGTTGATTGCATAAAAGGTATATTGCGGTTTACGATTTATGACGTATAAAAAAATCTACTTACTAGATCTTGTTCAAACCAATTTTCGGTGGAAGTTTGCATAGTAATGTACATCATATTTTTTTTAGTTTTATCATTCTCTTATTTTAGAAGTTACAGGGGAGGGGGGACACATTTTTCCACTTTGGAAGTATCTGTCGCGCAAACTATTAAGTTTAGAATAAAATGGTATTAAAAACCTCAATATCATTTTTGAAGACCTATCCATAGATATCCCACACGGATGGGTTTGATGAAAAAAAAATTGAGTTTTAGTTCTAAGTATGGGGACCCCCAAAATTTTTTTTTCTACTTTTGTGTCAAAATCTTAATGCGGTTCACAGAATACATTTACTTACCAAGTTTCAACAGTATAGCTCTTATAGTTTCGGAAGAAAGTGGCTGTGACATACGTACGGACAGACAGACAGACATGACGAATCTATAAGGGTTCCATTTTTTGCCATTTGGCTACGGAACCCTAAAAACAAGTGTATAGTATGTTTTGGAAGAGCATCATAGTATTTCGAGGTCATCGTAATATCCATTCTCCCCACCATGGTTCAGGCCTTGTCGTGGCGGTGGGGCTCAGTAGCCTAGGGTGAGCCCAGCACCTTGGGCGAAGCCAATTGAGCCGAGGGGGCTCTTTGTACCCCTCTTATAAGAAGAGGGGACAAAAGAGCAGGGGGCAAGGGGAGAGGATGGGAACCTCGCCTCATTGTACTGTCCCGACGTTGGGAGGGGTTGTTCTGTGGTGCGGGACAACCCCTCTGTGGAGGTGGCGTCGGTCCCTTGCGGGGCTGACTAGCCGTCGAGGTGCCCTGTTAGCTTAACAGATCCGGGGCACCTCACCAAGGCGGCACTGGTGTCACTCGCCGGGTTTTAGTGGATAAAGCTGCGTCCATTTACCATCTTTCGGGCGCAGCGAGTCCCACATACCCACCTGGGCAGACCTACTCCCCAGGCGGGATGCCTCAGAGCATTTCCCGGCGTAAAAGAAAAAAAAAAAATATCCATTCTAATTTAGTGATGTATATAAATGGCAGCTAATAATTACATAAAGTACAATAAAGGTACAGCAACAAATACGAAACAGCACAAAAATTAAAGAAACGCGACTATTTTATTACTTTAAGTTTTAATTTTTGTTTATTTTATAAAAGAAAAAAAGTATAAATTGAAAACCAGTTTTTCTGTTGGCAGCTGGTTCCACAATAAAGTGCCGTAAATACACCCTATTGTGGACTTGTGATTCCAGTGTAGCAAACTTCAGTCTTGTGTGAGTCTCAGTTATATTGGGCGTACATTATTTAATATTTGCTAAGTCCTAATAATTAAAAAAAAATATCCTAAAATAAAATTGTGTGAAATGGTAAAGTGCTGCTTGCATCTGCAATAACACTAAAACTTAGTTTCTACGTACTATTATTTCATTCGTGTCAATTAAAACTTCATTAGCGCGAGTTATTTGGGAGATATTTTGGGGTAAAGATATAAATGTGACAAGGTTGACGAGAGTGCCAGCACTCTACTTCAGCCGCTAACGATACGCGCACAGTCGGCTGTTTATATTGAAACTGAGCCGCGTGGGAGAGATGAGAGCTTCACGGTGTGAACAGGTTGATGGTCAAAAAGTTGAGTAAAAAATATATAATTTTTGTTTTTGGTACCCCCATGTAAATCCAATTATGCAAAAAATGAATTTATTTGTCATCCATGCCAAATATATAGTAAAAATTGTGATCACTTGGACGTAATGCACCATAAATTAAATTATTTTAGACGTGGAATCATGGAACTATATAAAAAAGGGTAACCTCTCATTATTGTTTTAAATTTTAGTAAATATTGATATTGTGTTTATAATAGTTTTATATGTATTAGTTTTTAGTGGAAACTGATTTCTGTATTCTTTTTTTATAATATCTAAACTCCGAGTGATATTATAATTGTTTGTTTCGCAAATATAAATAAATAAATAATGTAGAGAGAGAGTTCGATGTTGTACATATTGAATACGTGTATCATATTGAAAGTCAATTTACCTGTACGACCGTTTAGCGGTTAGAGCACGTTGAATTTCACTAAATCACCACGACACAAATCGTAGGTCTAAAACCTTAAATGATCCTCAGGATACGTTGTTGCAGTAGCAAACGAATTATTAGCATATCATGGTTTCTGAGACGTTCGGTGTAGTTTTTTTATGGAAGAGTCAAGAGGGGGCAAACGGTGAGCCGGTTCACCTGATGGTAAGTGATAGCGACATCCTCAGACACTCGCCACACCAGAGGATTAGCAGGTGCGTTGCCGGCCTTTAAAACATGAGTATGTGGTATCGCGTTACAATCAATTCCTAATGGAACTTTGTTTATGTCATTTATACTCAAAAGTAGCCCGGACCCTATTATGGCATGCTGAGGCCCATCTGAAAAAAAGATTCCGACGAATTGATAACCTCCTCCTTTTTGAAGTCGGAAAAAAAAACAAAGAGATGGCGATGCTGTGATCTAATATTTTGCTAATTACAATTCAGATATACACATACCTACGTACGAGACTTGAATACGGTGAAGCAAAAAGAAAGGTTATGATTTTATATAATATTTGGAATAATAATAGTTTTATTACCGTCTCGCATATTAATGAGCCTTCTTACACTTACCTTGGGATAGCTTGTGCAGCGTCCCGGTGTGCGTGGGTGGGACAATTTTTGTCAGTCTGTCTATTTGTTCCGGCTAATCTTTGAAACGGCTCAGCAGATTTTGACGGGACTTTCACTGACAGATAGCTCATGTTATAAGGAGTAACTTACTTAAAAATAATCATCAATCCGTATACGGCCTTAAATCTAAGTCTCTACGGCGTTAAATCTAATCTAACGCGGGAGAAGCTGCGGGCAACAGCTAGTAAATAAAATAAAAAGACATAATGTTTATCATCCATTCATATAATATCATTGTTATCTGTTCAATACATTGGTAGTTTTATATTTTCCCTCTGAGCTTTCAAGTTTGCTGTGGAGCCGTTGACAGTTTTAACTTAACTCTCAATTAGTACATTTAATTATAATATTAATATTAATGCCTTCGTTTAGAAAATTGATTATTTTTTATTTTAAAGAAAAGCTTGTTCTATTAAAATTGATATTTCGGTTATATCTTGGAGACTGGCCAACTTTTCAATTTTGGTGTGGGTAAACCGCAGGAGCCGCTAGTATTTAATATTTTGGTGCGGGTAAACCGCCGGAGCCACTAGTATTTAATATTTTGGTGCGGGTAAACCGCCGGAGCCACTAGTATTTAATATTTTGGTGCGGGTAAACCGCCGGAGCCACTAGTATTTAATATTTTGGTGCGGGTAAACCGCCGGAGCCACTAGTATTTAATATTTTGTTGCGGGTAAACCGCCGGAGCCACTAGTATTTAATATTTTGGTGCGGGTAAACCGCCGGAGCCGCTAGTATTTAATATTTTGGTGCGGGTAAACCGCCGGAGCCGCTAGTATTTAATATTTTGGTGCGGGCAAACCGCCGGAGCCGCTAGTATTTAATATTTTGGTGCGGGTAAACCGCCGGAGCCACTAGTATTTAATATTTTGGTGCGGGTAAACCGCCGGAGCCACTAGTATTTAATATTTTGGTGCGGGTAAACCGCCGGAGCCGCTAGTATTTAATATTTTGGTGCGGGTAAACCGCCGGAGCCACTAGTATTTAATATTTTGGTGCGGGTAAACCGCCGGAGTCACTAGTATTTAATATTTTGGTGCGGGTAAACCGCCGGAGTCACTAGTATTTAATATTTTGGTGCGGGTAAACCGCCGGAGCCACTAGTATTTAATATTTTGGTGCGGGTAAACCGCCGGAGCCACTAGTATTTAATATTTTGTTGCGGGTAAACCGCCGGAGCCACTAGTATTTAATATTTTGGTGCGGGTAAACCGCCGGAGTCACTAGTATTTAATATTTTGGTGCGGGTAAACCGCCGGAGCCACTAGTATTTAATATTTTGGTGCGGGTAAACCGCCGGAGCCACTAGTATTTAATATTTTGGTGCGGGTAAACCGCCGGAGCCACTAGTATTTAATATTTTGGTGCGGGTAAACCGCCAGAGCCGCTAGTATTTAATATTTTGGTGCGGGTAAACCGCCGGAGCCACTAGTATTTAATATTTTGGTGCGGGTAAACCACAGGAGCCACTAGTATTTAATATTTTGGTGCGGGTAAACCGCCGGAGCCACTAGTATTTAATATTTAGGTGCGGGTAAACCGCCGGAGCCACTAGTATTTAATATTTTGGTGCGGGTAAACCGCCGGAGCCGCTAGTATTTAATATTTTGGTGCGGGTAAACCGACGGAGCCACTAGTATTTAATATTTTGGTGCGGGTAAACCGCAGGAGCCACTAGTATTTAATATTTTGGTGCGGGTAAACCGCCGGAGCCACTAGTATTTAATATTTTGGTGCGGGTAAACCGCCGGAGCCGCTAGTATTTAATATTTTGGTGCGGGCAAACCGCCGGAGCCGCTAGTATTTAATATTTTGGTGCGGGTAAACCGCCGGAGCCACTAGTATTTAATATTTTGGTGTGGGTAAACCGCCGGAGCCACTAGTATTTAATATTTTGGTGCGGGTAAACCGCCGGAGCCACTAGTATTTAATATTTTGGTGCGGGTAAACCGCCGGAGCCGCTAGTATTTAATATTTTGGTGCGGGTAAACCGCCGGAGCCACTAGTATTTAATATTTTGGTGCGGGTAAACCGCCGGAGTCACTAGTATTTAATATTTTGGTGCGGGTAAACCGCCGGAGTCACTAGTATTTAATATTTTGGTGCGGGTAAACCGCCGGAGCCACTAGTATTTAATATTTTGGTGCGGGTAAACCGCCGGAGCCACTAGTATTTAATATTTTGGTGCGGGTAAACCGCTGGAGCCGCTAGTATTTAATATTTTGGTGCGGGTAAACCGACGGAGCCACTAGTATTTAATATTTTGGTGCGGGTAAACCGCCGGAGCCACTAGTATTTAATATTTTGGTGCGGGTAAACCGCCGGAGCCGCTAGTATTTAATATTTTGGTGCGGGTAAACCGACGGAGCCACTAGTATTTAATATTTTGGTGCGGGTAAACCGCAGGAGCCACTAGTATTTAATATTTTGGTGCGGGTAAACCGCCGGAGCCACTAGTATTTAATATTTTGGTGCAGGTAAACCGCAGGAGCCACTAGTATTTAATATTTTGGTGCGGGTAAACCGCAGGAGCCACTAGTATTTAATATTTTGTTTACCTTTGATCAAGTGTGAACCTCAAAGACGGCAGCCATCTTCGACGTTGTATTAAGTAATAAGCAAGCGTCAAGTCCTCCGAGCGCCGGCTCTTCGCAGATCCCATAATTTTATTTCCTCCAGCATTACGTTTGTACTTGGCCACTCCCCCGCCACCCCCTACCACCCCCTTCTGCCCCCTACGATGTGCCCCCTCCCCCTCATTACCATATCACGGTTCGGTTCATTTCTCATTCATTTTCCTTTCGTTTGAATGAAACTTCAGCTATTTATTGTACTCATGATAAAGCTTCATTTAAGTATATAAGGCTGTAAATGTATAACATGATAGTACAAATAAACATACATACACATCGTTCCGTCATTTTTATCGCAGTTGGCAGGGACGACTTAGGGATCTTCAAGAAAAGTGGATGTAAGAAATGTGTCAAAATCGTAGCAGATGTAAAACCTTTTTTATAGGAGAGCGGGCAAACGAGCAGTCGATTCAACTGATGGTAAGTGATAAACGACATCCATAGACATCCTCTACATCATTACTTGCTGCGTTGCCGGCCTTTCAACTATGAGTATGCTCTTTACTACTGGACCGATTTGAAAAATGCTTCCCCTATCAGAATCCTACATTATCTGTAATGAGAGCAGGTAATACAATATTTTCAATAAGTTAGGCGTCCGTATGACAACTTCGATATACATTGAGTGACCCAACGTGCGAAAAAATACAAACAAGAGTCCTTTGTATCGCGGACGCTGTGGAAACCGTTAATAATAGAGCTAAGTGATGTGATACAGTTTTATTGAGGACGTCAATATCTACAAAAGTCTGCGACACCTCTTACGAGACATTACGAGACACCTATTACGTCTAACTATTATATATTGTATAGTTATGTCACAATTTCAAAGTTCCATACCATTCAAAAGTTATCATGAGTGTAATAAGTATAAAAACCACAAATTAAATGTAATTGGTACCAAAACGGTGGTAAAAAGTAAAAACCCATCACTACAATGAATTAAGGAGCATTTTTCATTTTCTCAATCTTTGTTAATTCAAAACCAATGCGATGTTACGTCTCTCTCCTTTTTTTCTTTTTCGCCAGGAAATGCTTCCGCCAGGCATCCCGCGGGGGAGGGAAAGCTCCTCAGGCGGGCATGTGGCACACTCCCTGCGCCCGAAAGATAGTAAACGCAGGTCTAGCCACTAAAATTCGGCGAGTGCCTTCAATGCCGCCTTTGTTGAGATGCCCCAGATCTATTGAGCAACAGGGCACCTCAACGGCTAGTCAGTCCCCCAAAGGACCGAACGCCACCTCCACTGCGGTGTTGTTCCGCACAGAACAACCCCTCCCAACATCGGGACAGTGGGATGGGGCGAGGTTCCCATCCTCGCCCCTCGTCCTCCCTACTCTTTGTAACCCTCATCTCATAAGAGGGGTACAAAGAGCAGCCCGCTCGATGCACTTGGCTTCGCCCAAGGTGCTGGGTTCACCTTAGGCTACTGAGCCCCACCGCCACGATAATGCTTGAACCATGGTGGGGGTAATGTCTCTCTCCTGTCTTTCTAATTTTTTTTTTTTTCACCTATAGAAAAATAGGCTGTAAAATTTTTACCTGTGCCGAACTGTTATTTTTTTTTTTATTAATCTGTAATAATCTGTAATTTTTTTTGGAAAGAACCGCTAGTATTTATATATAAGTAAAAAAGTTAGCAACAAAATAAGATGTTATCATTTTGTGAATACTGCTGATTGTTGGTCTTGGGAGTTGGGCGGTGAACCAAAACTAAAACGACTAAATAATGACATAAGTCGCGTCTCACACTTCATCAGGTCTTCACCAAACTATCTATATGATATAGAAGGCACTAAATTTTTATAATCTTGAATGTCTTAATATTACTATAGTTCCATATAAATCCGTAAACAACTTTTACAGACTTTAGCGCGGTTTATTAAGTTTTATACAAGCCCGACGTACCGCGTACATTACAGCAACCATGGTCAGGGGAGGACATTGTGTGGTGAACTTAACCCAAGAACATAATACCTATTATCATGGGCTACGTTGACTACCCCAGTCCACGGCGGTACATCTGTTGGTGATATCATTACTTGCCCTTACTGTCTCTACTATTTCTTGAAACTTTTTGTCGAAGTTTCTATTGTAAGCAATTTAATTATTTCACGTGTTTCTTGATTTACATACATCCTCGTGGCTGGGTGTTGAGGTATAATAAGAAATGAGAAGACCGTTCAGCCGAGACTGTATATTAGCGATATATTATGTAATATGTTACAGTGATTTTAGTTTGGCCACACTTATGCCCGTGTTCACTAACGACGAACAAGGCAACGCCTTACTAGTTCGTCCTAATTTAGGACAATGCTTAGCATCAAGTTCCGTTCACCAATCGATGTATTATAGGTTGGTCCTATCCTTAGAGTAGCCTAGTTTTTGACAGTTGTCATGGTTTTATTTGTCGATCTATTATCAATCTGTTTGACTGGCCTGTTGGTCTGGTGGTTATAGGTTATAGCGATCGTGTGTTAGATCCCCAGACCCAGGATAAATGTTTGTGTGATGAACATGATCATTTGTTCTGTGTCTGGGTGTAATTTATCTATAATATGTATGTATTTAAACAAAAACAGTATTTATCATTTGTTTGCTTACCATAAGAAACGGCTCCGCCTATTTTGGAATCAGATGGCCGTGTGTGAGTTGTCACAACATATTATTATTATTATTATTAATCTATAGTCAAGTTGTTTATCTGTTATTGTGTACTGTGTAGTCGTGGGTCGTTACGTTATTTTCACAAAACGTAAAGAAGCTAGTTACTTGTTTGGCGTAACCTGTTTCGAAACTCACATGTCATATTATACTGCTACTGTGATTGTTTATGCTACAAATTGACCCGTTACTCACAGAACGAAAATAAATCAATAGACATGATATTTTGTATTATGGCATATTCCTTGGACATTTTAATATCTTTAAAAAAAGTCTAGATCATCATAATTTTGAAAATAGTTCAACTCGGCTGAAAAGCCCGTGGTCTGGTATTAGGACGCATGTCCATATCATTTACATTTTCTAAAAACTCCAAAAACTTTGAGGACGACTGGACCGGTTATCATGGTTTTTAATTTATTGCGTTTGTCTCCATTCCAAATAGCAGAATAACTATTAAAAACATTGGAAAATGGACTAAAAATGAAATAAAAGAAAAAACATTTTTCCATACAAAATGTTCACTAGTTTCGTATCTGTCAAACATTTAATATTCATCCCATCGATACGGTAAGTTCTCCTCCCAAATTAAATAACGTATTTAAATAAAGGTTTTGAATCGACAACATAATATATCCACAATATTCGGATAAAAGAGTATTTTAGATTCTAAAAATGTAGAATAAAGTTAGTAATGACAAAATGAAAATGGATTGACATATTTTATGTATTAGTTGTCAAGGGTGAGCTAGTTAATTATAAAACCTCAATAATGGAGCGCGGGCGACTGTCACAAGTATCAGTTTAGAGGCACCTAAGTGAAAACGGGTTTACTGTTTTACTAAATGAATAATTAACTATTTATTCACAATAAATAGGCACGTCATGTTCAATTAAAAATTGATTATTTAACTCTTTTCACTACAAAGAACTAACTTAACTTAATATACTATGGTTTTGTCACGGTTATTGTAAAATAATGAATTAAAATAGTTTAACTATTATAATAAAACATTTTTTTACGGATTTTATCGCGGTTTATTAAGATTTTTACAAGCCCGACGTTTCGGATACTTTACAGCAACCATGGTCACGGGAGGACTGAGGTGTCATACGTCCTATTATTACAAAGTTATTCGAAACTACCCTATGATACATCAATATTTTGGTCAGTCCTACCTACGCAGAAAGTGCTAACTGTATCTTTAATCTGTGACATATTATGCTTGGATTTTGATTTGATAATTTTAATAATGGGATCCCAAGCAGGTGGTAGAAGCCAGCCATCTTCTCTATTGAAATTAGGATGTTTTTTAATTTCAATAGCCTCACGGATCATCCTTGGTTGGAATCTGTGTTCTTTTGCGAGGACTTGTGGTTTATCAAATCTGATATAATGGTGAGCTTTGTCAAGACTATGTTCACAGATGGCAGACTTAGTGTAGCGACGGTGTTTTAAATCAGCTATATGTTCTTTCACGCGAGTTTTAATAGATCTTTTAGTTTGGCCTATATAGGAGAGACCACAGTCACAATCAAGCTTGTATACTCCTGCATCTTGTAAGGGTATATGACACTTGACAGATGGTAAGAATTGACTTATCTTTTTTGGCGGCTTGAAATAAGTTTTTATAGAAGCTCGCTTTAGGATGAAGCCAATCTTGTCAGTGACGCCTTTAATAAACGGGAGAACTGCAGGTACTCGCTCGACGGTGGTTGGTTTCACACGTTCACTGTGACGGAGACGCGGTACCCGAAGCTTGTTGTCACGCAGTACTTGCTTGACATGTTGAAGTTCGGTCTCCAGGTGTTGCTCATCACAGATCCCTTGTGCTCTCTGAAACAAAGATTTACCCAAGGTAGCTAACTGTGTTGGATGGTGGTGAGATTCGCCGTTTAGGTACTTATCCGTATGGGTATGCTTCCTATACACTGTGTGGCTTAAGGTATTGTTGGGATTACGGATAACTAATACATCTAAGAAGGCTAGAGAATTATTTTCTTCTAATTCCATTGTGAATTGAATTTTGGAATTAATGGAATTAAGATGGTCTAAGAATATGGTTACTTTATCAGATGGTAATATTGTGAAAGTATCATCTACGTACCGCTTGTAGAACCTGGGTGTTATGGGCGAAGTTTGCAGAGCAGTCTCCTCGAAGTCCTCCATAAATATGTCGGCAACAACAGGGGATACTGGTGAGCCCATGGCCACTCCATCTACTTGCTTGTAGAAATAATTATTCCACAACATATAGCACTTTCTGCGTAGATAGGACTGACCAAAATATTGATGTATCATAGGGTAGTTTCGAATAACTTTGTAATAATAGGACGTATGACACCTCAGTCCTCCCGTGACCATGGTTGCTGTAAAGTATCCGAAACGTCGGGCTTGTAAAAATCTTAATAAACCGCGATAAAATCCGTAAAAAATTGTTTTATTATAATGAGTGAAATTCGCGTAAACATTAGAAAACAATAGTTTAACTATTATTAATTAACTATGAGCTGGGGTAAATGAAACTAAACGAGCAAATAGAATGAAGAGAGTTACAGCAGAGAGTAGTGAGGAAAAAGCTGTTTTAGATTATAAAGTTTGACGAATGATTAAAAAATACTAAACGAGCAAATAGAATGAAGAGAGTTACAGCAGAGAGTCGTGAGGAAAAAGCTGTTTTAGATTATAAAGTTTGGCGAATGATTAAAAAATACTAAACGAGCAAATAGAATGAAGAGAGTTACAGCAGAGAGTAGTGAGGAAAAAGCTGTTTTAGATTATAAAGTTTGACGAATGATTAAAAAATACTAAACGAGCAAATAGAATGAAGAGAGTTACAGCAGAGAGTAGTGAGGAACAAGCTGTTTTAGATTATAAAGTTTGACGAATGATTAAAAAATACTAAACGAGCAAATAGAATGAAGAGAGTTACAGCAGAGAGTAGTGAGGAACAAGCTGTTTTAGATTATAAAGTTTGACGAATGATTAAAAAATACTAAACGAGCAAATAGAATGAAGAGAGTTACAACAGTGAGTAGTGAGGAACAAGCTGTTTTAGATTATAAAGTTTGACGAATGATTAAAAAATACTAAACAAGCAAATAGAATGAAGAGAGTTACAGCAGAGAGTAGTGAGGAAAAAGCTGTTTTAGATTATAAAGTTTGACGAATGATTAAAAAATACTAAACGAGCAAATAGAATGAAGAGAGTTACAGCAGAGAGTAGTGAGGAAAAAGCTGTTTTAGATTATAAAGTTTGACGAATGATTAAAAAATACTAAACGAGCAAATAGAATGAAGAGAGTTACAGCAGAGAGTAGTGAGGAACAAGCTGTTTTAGATTATAAAGTTTGACGAATGATAAAAAAATCTTAAAAGCATGAAGTTTACGTTCATTAGAATTAATAATCCCTACACCAGACAATAACTGCAGGGAAGCAATAATCCCCAAACAGTACATGACAGACAAACTCGAGGTGTTTCAGCGGCGCGGCAGAAACATTTTTGATATGTAAATAGATTTTTAAAACATCATTACAAAGCAACTAGTATTCGCGCTCAAAGTGTTCGTTAAGAGCCTTTGAAGCGGACCGAATGAGATGTAAATGAACTCACGGACTCAAATATGCAAACTGATTAAATACCAAAAAACCCACAGTCATTACCGTTTGACGCCAGCGCCATCTGCGCGCTAAATGCATCTAAATAATTGTTTAAGCCGAGCGGCGAATATTTCCCCAATGATTAAAGCCGGAGTGAGTCGCACTCTATTATGCGGAGTAGAGAGAACTATCCGCACGTCTCACGTCTCACGCCCCACGTCTCACGTCTCATGCTGCACGTCTCACGTCTCCCGGCTGCTAACAACGTTACTCTTACCGCGGCCCACTCCGCGTTCACATAATTATTTAAGTTAATGATATACTACACGTTTCGCGGCGTAAATGATTTTTTTGCCTGACGTGCGAGCGGGATGGATATATGCAGCCAGGTATTAGTAAGACAGGGACGGCTGGAGGGGGGCACCTCCCCAGCCCTCAGGTACAGGAGCTCTCAGGCTCTCTTTGAAAGCAATGGGCTGGTTTTAATATCCTTATTTATTTACCGCGGAGTGCGAGACATACGGTTATTGTACTAGGCTGTGTTTTTGTTTTCAGTTTTACTCGTAATATCATATTTAAACAGTAACATTATCTTTAGTTATTGTTATCAGCTTTTTATAAACTTGCAATCTTTAATTGTATCTTTTCCGGGTGGAATCTTGCAACTCAACTTGGATTTGAAATTTATACACGTTTAGTTTGTATGACAATGGATGATTAGCTGAGTGACGTCATTATAGATCCAACATGGAGGAGCACTCATGGCGGACTAGTTATTTTTAATGCACTCCTACAATATGGGTATCAAATGAGAGGAGTTGCTGAGAGTAACTCGACGAAAGTAAACACCAAATCCGATATTGCGGACTTTTGAAGATGGAGAATTAAGTTTTGTTATGCTTTCGTACAATATAGGTATCAAAGGAAAGGACTTGTTAACAATACGAATCCACCTGAAATGTTGGTGTTGGGTTTTTGGAGTTCTCGGTCATGATATTGAAGTGGAATTATTGTTCGAGTCTGATGTTGAATGAGCTGAACAGACTGAGAAACATGTCCAGCGATAACTAACAAGTATAAAACAAATTAAAAGTAAAAACAAGCTATGTAATAAAAGCGTGGTAATTACTTTTTTTTCTTTAACTCCGGGTAATGCTCTCAGGCATCCCACCTAGGGAGTGGGTCTCCCTGCGCGGGTATGTGGGACTCGCTTCTCCCCGAAAGATGGTAAGTGGACGCAGCTCTACCCACTAAAACCCGGCCACCAGTGCCGCCTTTGGTGAGGTGCCCCGGATCTGTTAAGCTAACAGGGCTCTTCGACGGCTAGTCAGTCCCGCAAGGGACCGACGCCACTTCCACGCCGGGTTGTCCCGCACCACAGAACAACCCCTCCCAACGTCAGGACAGTACAATGGGGTGAGGTTCCCATCCTCGCCCCTTGCCTCCTGCTCTTTTGTCCCCTCTTCTTATAAAAGCGGCACAAAGAGTCCCCTCGGCTCAATTAGCTTCGCCTAAGGTGCTGGGCTCACCCTAGGCTACTGAATCCCACCGCCACGTCAAGGCCTGAACCATGGTGGGGAAAGTAAAAATTACTTTAAAAAAACGGTTGTCTGTAAAGTCGGTTTACTGGCGATAGTTGAACGTGACAACATCATAAGAAAATGGAACGCCTCAGAGCGAGGTAACGCCGCATGCGTCATGTTTTTTCGTTCTTGCAGCCGGCTCCATCGAATTATAAGACGTTGTCACGTCAAAAACAAGCTTTTATTTAAATGTGCTCAAAGAATAAAATAAACGTTTCATTTACTTACAACTACATATTACTATGAACTTATAAAGTCATTACACAATGTATGTGATATAAAAGCTTGTCGCGTGATTTAACTATACTGTTTGGACAAACAAGTAAAATAAATAACTTGATCTGAATGAATGAATGAATGAATGAATGAATGAATGAATATACTTTATTGTGCACACACAAAATTACAAACATAAAACACTAAAAATTTAAAAGTTAAAAATATAAATGCAGACACAAAGGCGACTTTATCGCCGAAAAGCGATCTCTGCCAAGTAACCTTAGGGTAAAGGAAATATTCAAAATCTTATGGGTAGTGCATCTTAAATATTATAACAAATTAAGTACAAATTATACAAAAGTTATTAATTAATATAACATACATACGATATATCTATAAACATACACACTAACTAATAAATAAACATAAAAGTACTCAAATACTTATACACGTACATACACATGATTACACACATAAATATTATATATATATATATATATATATATATATATATATATATATATATATATAAGTTCAGTATTTTAAATAACTCTTCTTAATCTGATTGATATTAAACTAAAAAAATGTAAAAACTTGATACTAAAGTTTTTAAGGAAAAGTTTATTTTATTCTTTTAGTGCATTTAAATAAAAGCTTGTTTTTTAAAAGTTATCGTTACTTTCAATTTATTGCTACCGTTCTTCACTTCTTTTCAATCTTCGAATTCCTAACACGGTCGATAGTATGAGACCTTCATCTAGTTTACCTCACTATTTTTAGATGTCACGTCATTTAAGATAAACATACTATCCAACCGTACCTCTAAAATTGGTCCGGTGATATCTGACACATGTCTTCTCCATCAGAGACTGATATATTTGGTAAACTAAAGAACTAGACCAGCTTTTTTTAACGCCGGAAAATGCTCTGAGGCAACCCGCTGGGGAGGGGGGGACTCCCTAGGCGGGTATGTGGGAATCGCTGCGTCCGAAAGATGGAGAGGTGGACTCAGCTCTACTAACTAAAACCCGGCGAGTGCCACCAATGCCGTCTTTGGTGAGGTGCTCCGAATCTATTGAGTAAACAGGGCACCTCGACGGCTAGTCAGTCCCTCAAGAGATCGACACCACCACTACAGAGAGGTCGCCCGCACCACAGAACAACTCCTTCCAACGTCGGGACAGTGTAATGGAGTGAGTTTCCCATCCTCGCCCCTTGTCCCGCCCCGCTCTTTTGGTCCCCCCTTCTTATAAGAGGGGTACAAAGAGCAACTCCTTCAGTTCGATTGGCTTCGCCAAATGTGCTGGGTTCACCCTAGGGTCTAGGCTACTGAGCCCCACTGCCACGTCAAGGCTTGAACCTTGGTAGGGAACCAGACTACTGATTTGGCTTTGCTTTTTAACCGACTTCAAAAAGGAGGAGGTTATCAATTCGTCGGAATCTTTTTTTTATTTATTTTTTATTTTTATGTATGTTACCTGATTACTCGAATATGGCTAGACCGATTTGAAAAATTCTTTTTTTGTTCTAAAGGGTATACTTCCCAAATGGTCCCATGATAAGGAAACCAGGATCTGATGATGGCATCCCAGAGAAATCGAGGAGAACTTTCGAAAATCGCAGAGGCGACTAGTGCGTTTGATTTTTTTTTATAAAGTGTTTTGAAGGACTACAATTTAATGAAAGTCTAGAGTCGATCTGATGCTGGAGCGGAAAGACAGTCGAGGGAACTCCTTAACGATTTACATCAGTAACCTTGTGTTTGGGCTTGATTAATTTGTAATGATGAGAACTTTACACCACATAACCTTATATGGGTGGAAGGTGTCACCACACTACAACCTAGATGGGTTGTGACTGTCATTAAGGGTCTGATGATGAAGACAAATTACAGTTAAGGGAACTCCTCAACAGTTTACAGTAGCTATCTTGTGTTTGGACTTAATTAATTTAAATTGATGAGAACTTTGCACCCATATGGGTTATAAGCGCTATTACAGGTGTGATGATGGAGACCTTACACAGTCGAGGGGAATCCTCGACGATTTACAGCATTTATTGGGCTTAGTTCATACGGCTAAATAATATAATTAACCAAAATCATGTAATTTTGTTTAATTAATTTAATTTAATTTTACTTTTAATTTTGAAGTCGGTTTTAATTTTTGTTTAATTTTTTTTTAAATTAATAATAATTAAATAAAAATATGAACCATTAATCTATACTTATATTATAAAGCTGTAGAGTTTGTTTGTTAGAACGTGCTAATCTCAGGAACTACTGGTCCGATTTGAAAAATTATTTCAGTGTTAGACAGACCAATTATCAAGAAAAGCTATATAACAGAAGTTGAGTAACGCGGGCGAAGCTGCAGGCAACAGCTAGTTGTATAATATACCGCCTCTTAATAAGGACCACAAGGTGAACCGACAGTTAGGTTAAGGATTCTAGGGGGAGTAGGCCACTGAATGGACCAGGCATGGTGATTCATTCACGCTTTAGTTCTACAATGAGACGCCAGATGATAGCCTCGGGTTTATATTATGATAAGTATAATCACATATCACACATCTAATCAAAATAAACTTTACCTGCGCCTTATTTTTTATTACGACGACAGAAACTTCATTCAACCAGACATTACTGAAAATATTAAGAGCAGGTTTTTACAGATATTATGATTAATTTTGACTATGCTCTTCTACTCGGATTACAGTAGGTCTGAAAGAAGAAAGTTAATACCAGGTGTGACGATTAAAGTAGACCCCAGCCAGAGAAAGGATGTAGATCTTTTCGTGGGTGTAACGTTGTGTCATTTCAAGATCCACACGGGCGCGGCTACGAGCTAGCCCGAGGGTCACAGTGCTGCTGTGGCTGGCAGTAATTGGACAACTATAACGTTTGTTACAACACTCGAGGTCAAACGTCTTACGGTCTCTTGAGAGTTTACGAATTGAATCTCTAAGTAAGAGTAAGAGGTAGTGTCATGCTACTATGCAGCCGAATCTGGTCGGCACGACCGGGGTGGTACCTCTCGCTCACATAACACCGGCGTCAAGTGATAGCTATGCTGTCGCGTTTTTTACGATTTGTAAGTTTCCGGTGGTCCATTGGGGCGATAGGGAAAAGGAGGGCAACGCATTTACATAACTTTTGGTTGTGCGGATGTCTATCATAATATGGGCGTCGGTAGACACCATAAGGCTCCGCTTCTTATGACATAAAAAATTAAGAGTTTATTTTGTTAAAACTGTTAAATAAAATTTAGTTATGTAATGATGTTATATTACTTAGGTACCTATCGCCCGTAGCTTTACCCTTTGCCGTAGAGGAGCGCGAGGCTGGTTTTAACGGTGGTAAGAATTAACAAGCTAATTCCCACCAAACGTGAAGTTTTAAAAATATGATACTCGGTTTAGAGACACTATATACACTGCCGAACGTATCCTGACTGGTCAGTTCACCAACCGGCTGTCGCTGCAATAGTTGTGCGCAGTGACCTAGGATTGATAGGTAAATTAGCTTTTTGTGCTTTACAATAAATTGATTTATTAACTTAACCGGTGGGAGGGAAGCGCTGTGTCGCGCTCCCGGCTGCATGGGTACCACCATCTTGCTTGTTTCTCCCGTGAAACAGCTTTGCTGTGTTTCGGAGAGAAGGGCAAAACAGGCAGTGTAATTACTGGCACCGAGACTTAACATCTTATGTCTCAGGATAGGCAACACATAGATGAGTTGCCTGGGCTCGTTCCAGGTAAACTAGTTTATGTTCATGGGCGACGTTGGCCACTTACCATCAGGTGGCACGTTTGCCAGTTTGCTTATCCAAGTAACATAAAAAAAAAAATAATGATTTAGTTGTTGGCTGAATCAAATTTCAATTTGTACTGAATCAAAGTCTATTTTATGGACAGTAGCACTATGTTATTTGTTTGTAATAATTTAAACTAGTTTATTTTCTATGAATGATAAAGCGAAAAAAGTTAGCTTGGGGCTAAAATTAACAAACTGAGTGGGGTAAATATTAACATGTTAATACCGACCCTGCATCGATTTGGTATGAACCGAATGCTTTTTACAATAGGTACTTATGTTTTTTTATAGAACAGGAAAGTACAAAAGGAAGACTACAAGCGGGTCCACGTCTCAAGAAGTATTTGAGCTGCCAGCTAAGGAAGTTATGGAAAAAAACAGAAAATATAGAGATGTTGCTACTGAATACAAAATTTGTCATGTGACACGGTTTAAATACTTAAAGAAAAAAAAGGAAGGGAGCTTCTATTGAAGTGGGTTATTAAAAAACCCTTTTAGTTTTAAAATTTAAAATTACAACAAAAAGCCATGATGGCAGATTATTTAATAAAACGTGCCCATATCTATTTTGGGTTGCTATCTGATGATTATTATTTAAGGGTGGGGACACCAGCAAGGCCAGACGGGTGATCAGTCCTCATTAACGGGACCATTTCACCCAAAAATCTTGCTATCTGATGATGAAGAAACCCGGAGAGCAGAAGTGGAAAGGGTAAAGAAACATATTGATAAGATAAGGTGACAGTGACGAAGAAGCCTGCTTCTGCTTAGTTTGCGCTTAGTCTTATGACGAAGACATATCCGGACTTGACTGGATAGAGTGTATTTTATGCAAAAGATGTCATGTCGCCTGTGGTAGAGGTGACACCATAAAGTACATATGCCTCAATTGTTTTTCAGATGATAAGGAATTGTATTCCGAATAATTACATTTCCTCGCCATGGTTCAAGCCTTGTCGTGGCGGTGGGGCTTAGTATCCTAAGGTGAACCCAGCACCCTGGGCGAAGGAAATTGAGCCGAGGGAGGTGCTCTTTGTACCCCTCCTATAAGAAGAGGGGACGAAGAAGCAGGGGACCAAAGGGGTGATGATGGGAACCTCACCCCATTGTACTGTCTCGACGTTGAGAGGGGTTGGTCTGTGTTGCAGGACGTCCCTTCTGTGGAGGTGGCGTTGGTCCCTTGCGGAACTGACTAGTCGTCGAGGTGCCCTTAGACAAAGTAACATTAAAAAAACGATAACGAAGTTCGAAAAGAATAAAATGTATGGGATTGACATAAGCCGTCGTCAATTATGTCACTCGTTATCGTTATCGCAAGTTGGTAGACAATGTTAAAATTCGTAACAAAATCATAAACTGTCAATTGGTTATCGAACACTTATGTCAAACTTATGTTATTTTATTATTGATATTGATTCGTTATCCGTGGGCGTGGGCAATGGAGGGCAACATTTTCACAATTTTTATGAGTTATAGTGTGTATGAGGTCTATTTACATAGATATTAATTTTAATTTTTTGGTCCGATTTGACACTTCTGGTCGAACTTTGTTGACACTTGACAGTTGTCGTTGCACTGTCACGATCTTTGATTGATCATTGGCTTGAAAATTATTATCGTTATCTCAAAGACGATAACAAATTTCGGCTACAAAGCGATGTCACTTTTGTCTACAGGCCCCGTTAGCTTAACAGATTCGGGGCACCTCACGAAAGTTTTAAATATTAAGTTTAAAGTATTTTTACTAATTTTTGTAGAATAAAAAACTTCTAATATTCAATGATTGTTAATAAGTGTATATTAACAAAAATCTACAAACTATATTCTTTCTGTTCTTATCGTAAAAATTACAGATTTGTTCATTAAAAAAAATATCTTTAAAATAAATGACTTTAAAATTATTTGATAGAATTTTAGTCTCTGTTAATTATTGCCCCATTCGTTAATATTTACCCCAGATACGGGGTATGTTTATTTATTATTTTGATGACTATATTTCTGAAAGCACTAACCCAACTGACTATTTTTGTTACTTATATCAAAGCTGAATAACCAAAGCATACTTTGAATAAAAAAAAAAAAGTTCATTATTATTGAAAATATAAACCATATAACGAAATTAGTTAGTACTAGCCCCGCCCTCCCCTACATGTTGTTACTAGTACTAATTGTTCTATTGTTACATCATATTTTTTTCACTGACATCTAATTTTGTTGAAACAAAAAGTAATTCCTAATACTTACCTTCCTAGTAACTACGTAATAGCCCATAACATAATTCGTTCAGTATTTTAGCAAATTGAAGAGGAAAAGTGTAAAATATTTAGAAAAATGACTTTATGTAGTTCAGCTATTATCTCTTTATAACTATAGCTGGACTATGGAAATCAACAATAACCAGTAGGAGTAAGGAATAACTCCACTCAGAGAATGTTCACATTTTACAGAGTCCAGACTCGTAGTTTAACGACGGAACTTTATATGAGATCTACATTTTGTACGTAAGAGAAAATGGCTGGATGAACGAGATGCTTAAAGTAAAACTATTAAAATAATAAGCATGTAATATCAATACAAAATGAAAATATCAGAGAAGTTTACCGGTGGGAAGGAAGCGCTGTGCCGCGCTCCCGGCTGCGCTGGTACCACCATCTTGCTTGTTTCTCCCGTGAAACAGCTTTGCTGTGTTCCGGAGAGAAGGGCAAGACAGGCAGTGCAATTACTGGCACCAAGACTTAACATCTTAGGTCTCAGGATAGGCAACACATAGATGAGTTGCCTGGGCTCGTTCCAGGTAAACTAATTTATGTTCATGGGCGACGTCGACCACTTACCATCAGGTGGCACATTTGCTAGTTTGCCTATCTAACTAACAAAAAAAAGGTTTTATATTTTGAAATATTATAATAGGCATTTATCTTTCTACTTAAATGCTCAGATAAGGTGCAGGTTTTTAACTAAAATATAAACTAAAAAAAAATGAAAAGCGAAGTCTGGTCAGATGGTGATTATTTGATAGCCTTATGACTATGGAATATATTAGTATTCCATCTTTCTTCTTTTCATCTTACTAAATTTAAATAACGAACAACAAACAAAGAATTATACACGTTTATAATATTTAATACAGTAAGGATAAGGATATTGTGGAGAACTGAACTTAACTGAACTTTGTGAACTCAGGGGAACGGATGGCCGATGGGCCAATAAGGTTCAAGACTGGAAGCCGCGATTAGTAGACGAAGTTGGTCGCCCATTAACCAGGTGGGAAGACGACCCACCTGGCCAGGTCACCCGGCCACCGCACGGAAATCCGTCCGTCCGTGTTGGATGCGAGTGGCAAAGGATCGGCCGTCTTGGGCATTCATTGAGAAAGACAAAGGCACGGCTCTGACTAACACAGGACACGCTGTACATAAGTTTTTTTTTATTATTTTATAACATAGAAGGGCAAACTAGCAATTTTTCGACTATCACATTTTGGCGACTATCGACGCCCATGCACAACCAGAGATTAGGCAGATGTGTTGCCCTTCTTTTCCCCAGCATAGCCGGTATAATGTGAGCGAGAGGTTCCTATTCTATATCCGGTCGAGCCGGACCTATTCACATGCAAAGCAGCATGGTTTGCAGCCATGACACTATACCTCTTACCAAAAGGTGCAGTGTGTCGTGTTTTCAGTCCGGGATCCAGGAGTCCCGACGGGGACGACCCATCCCCGGGTGAATGCGCAAAACATTTCCACTGCGTCAACAAAAAAAAAATCGTTCAGCAGTGGACGGATAGAGGCTGACGACGACGATGATGATGATGATGATGATGACGATGATGATGATCATGATGATGATCATGATGATGACGATGATGATGATGATGATGATGATGATGATGATGATGATGGTGATGATGATGATGATGATGATGATGCAGGATATTGTAAAGTTCTGCCGAAAACCTCTAGGTACAACAATCTGTAGTCAATGTTTAACTTTCACAAAATCGTTTTAATTACAAAATCTTCTGTACCATATCTTTTTCATTATTAAAGAAATATAACAAAAGGACACAAAGAAGGGTCTTCCTTTGAACTGGATCAACAATACCGAGACAAGACGGCACTCGTCACGCGGCGAACTGTTTCTTTGAATTACTTCACCAAATAATTAAGATTTCTTGCAATCTGTAGTCGAATAAAAATATATAGAATAAAAAGATCCTACTAATATTATAAATGTGGAAGTTTGTAAGAATGTATGGATGTATGTTTGTTGCTCTTTCACGTAAAAACTATTGAATGGATTTTAATGAAACTTAATAATAACATAGCTACCAATAACATATTATAGACTATAATTTATCCCTGTACTCCCACGGGTATAGGAAGTACCGCGTGAAACCGCGAGGCACTGCTAGTAATATCACATTGCTTATACTGTGGTAATATTATAAATTTGAATTCACTGATAGGAGGGGTGTGCTTGATGCCCATCGACATTGGTACCACCATCCTATTTCTTTCTTCAGAGAAGCAGTTTTGCTGAGTTTCGGAGAGAAGAGAAGTACGTGCAGGATAATTAGTGGCCCTAAGAACCTTCCTTGTCTTAGGACAGTGAGTCGAGATATGTGTCGCAAGGGACCAGGGACTGACAAGAAGAGCTAGTCCTGACTCCTGGGTGAACGAGCTTATGTTTGTGATAGTACACGATATAAATATGATGTTACATGATTAAATAAAGTACACAGTATCATGTCACCACCTGGCGTTTACTAACGTCTCCAGCGGACCTCGCCCGATGCCGAAGTGATGACGACCAATTCTCTGTTCTCAGTCAATCATCTTTCCACATTGGTGCGGCGTATGAAACAAGATAAAACAACAACGTTTGCGTAAACACTAAGTCCGTAGTCCGTAGGTAGGTAGGTACCTGTTAAAAGAATGGGTTCCCCTGAGAGTTTGAATATTATTATTCAAAATTCATCCGGAACAAAATATATTGCACCATAATTAACTCTTTGTTTGGTTAGGCAATTATAAAAGACCTTGAAACCATAGCATCGTTTAGGAGCGTAGTAGTTTCTTAAAAGGTTTAAAATCTTCATAGTTTTTGAGAAGTAACAAAGTGAGAACATAAAGTTAACTCAAAACTTAGTATACATACCTATTATAATAATTATATATGGTCCAGTAGTTGATTGTCACTTGGACGGGTCACTTTGTGCCATGATCTATAATACTATATGATATGATCTAGGTCCAGGACTCGGTCGAGGATCGTCCAGTTTTTGAGGAGGTTTTGTTTTGAAGATCGGTGGGAGGGATGGGAGGTGGAGTATATAATATACAATATTATGATATTATGATTATATTTTATTTTGTGGAACCCGTTTGCTGTTTTTTTACAAAAAGGGCAGAATTATATGTCTTTTTTTGGTTGTTTGGACATGAAAACTTACAGAAGTGTCACTTGATGGTCATCAGCGTCGCCCATGAACATACACTAGTTTACCTGGAACGAGCCCAGGCAACTCATTTATGTGTTGCCTATCCTGAGACATAAGATGTCAAGTCTCGGTGTCAGTAATTACACTACCTGTCTTGGCCTTCTCTCCGAAACACAGCAAAGATAGCCGGGAGCGCGGCTCAGCGCTACTCCCAGCTCCCACCGGTGAATACTGGCTCCTAGCCCTAATGTTTTGCGTCTCAGAATAAGAAGCACATGAATAATTTACCTAGGCTGGTCTTAGGTAGAGCTTGTTTATAATTATGGGTGACGTTGACAACTTGATTAGACTCGATGTCCTAGATAGGCTTCCTAGATGGATGTTACTTAAAACAACTTCAAAAAGAGCTGATTTTTCAATATTAGGAGGGATGAATAGCCGACGGGTAAATTATTTAAAAAATAGCCGTGTTGAATCAAATGTAGCCTATATAACATCTGCCGGTGAACTGGTGCACGAGGTGGGAGCGACGGTAGCCGCGCAATCAACAGGTGCCAGCCCGCCCGCGCCGGCCCGGACTGACTATATTGCGAAATACTTCATTAATATACGTATTAATACATAAATAATATTGTAAATGCGAAAATGAAAACACTTTCACGCCTATACTAATAATTGATTAAAAATATTTAATCTTTAAAACTACGGTTTACGTACGGTACGGGCACCGACCACACGATTGTCGTTGGACCTACGAACTGCGACCATACCAGAAACATATTTATTTATTTTGTGACCATACTAAGTGAACCAAAACAAAAGTCGTACAAAGTACTTGTATGTTGAGTGCTAGGTCAATGATGGTGGATGGTTGTTGAGAACCCCGATAGCCTACAATTGAACTATCTGCGTATTGGTTTTTGTGTTATAACATTTCATTCACACACACAGCCCTACATAGGTATATCTTGGGTTATTAAAATAGTATTAATTCTGTGTGCTCCTCAATTGATCCTTCTAAAATTCAAGTATTACCGGCTACTATCTGCTACCGACGACATTAGGAAAAAACGAGGATTAAGTATTGTGAGGGTGGTCAACTTAATTTACCTACTCCTTAACGAAAGCGTTTTTGTTTCTCCGTCCCTTTTACGTCACAAAACAACTTACTTATTCATGACTTTCTGTACACACGCGTAGGTATATGTATATAGGTACGCAAACTATATTACAAAAGTAACACGTGGACGATGATAGTGACACAGTTTATGATTACATCATTATTTCAGGAATATTCCAAGTAGTCGCGAGCAATCATTTTTATATTATATTGTAGCCATGCTTTTTACTGAAGTATTTAATACGTACATATGTATTTTATATTTCACAAAGCCTCATCCACATATTGTATAAAAACAAAAGCGGTATGTATATTGTATACGTGGGTGTACATTACACGAGTGTATATAGTACGGGAGGTACGTATCGTATGATGCGGCCTACTTATGAGGCGCGATATAATGAGGCAGATAGCGGTGGGCCCACGAAGGGCCGGTGTGCCAGTGGGCCGGGGGCGGGGGAGGGCCCGCTGGCGCCTCGTTATCCATTGAGCGCTCGGATTTAACTACCGGCTTTAGAGAGATTCGCATAAATAAATGAGATCATATTAAAGTTATATAAAGCTGATGTAAATTATACCTCACCGAGAGCCGCGGAGTTCTCCCCTCCCGCGTGCCGTCTACGGCTATGTACCACTTCAACAAACGAATATAATTGCGAACAAAAAGATCAGGCATATGTAGATATTTTCAGTAGAATTTCATTATACATTCTAGCCCTTAAACCTGGAAGGCTTGGTGGTGGGAATTGGTGTTAATTGAAAAAATATTTAAATGTCTATTGATAAATATAATTATACATATGTAGTTTTAAAAATAATTAGATCAATTAATTTTTATCTCGATCGATGCTCTCTATGATCAAACCTCACGTTCGTCGAACATATAAAGTATTTCATATTTATTTAAAAGTCACAAAGCAGCAACTACCTATAACTAATTATTTTTTAAACAATTAGTAGACATTTTATTAAGTAATACGCAATTAAATTACCGTTTCAAACACGTTAAACAGGATTTCATAGCATATTATGCAAGTAATTTTAAATAAAAATGTTAAAAAATAAAATAGTCAATGGGTTAAAAAATTAATATTATTTTGCTGTCGGTACCGCGCGTGTACATACCGGCGAGCTATGTGCGCGCTCGGACGAGGCGGGCGGTGCGGTGCGGTGCGGAGGGGGTACGTACGCGTGATCTACATGCGGTAATGACCACATGCGTTGATATGCACATGTTTATAAAACTTATTGCATGTTTAATGTATTTGGGTTTAGCGGTGAACACATCGAAAACAACACCTTATTTAATCCTCAATTTGGTTTTCTGTTCCTGTATATTATCGCCGCCTGCGTATTTTCTTTTGAGTTTGTCTGATAGGCGAAGACTGAGAATAAAGCTACGAGTTGTCATCTTCTCTGATTTAAATAAATTGTTGCTATTGAGTGAAGCCGATCTCCAGGTCTGACAGTTCATAAATTAATTTTATCTGATCTCCATCAGACTGGACACGTCCCCCACCACGGTTCCAGCCTTGTCGTTATGGTGGGGCTCAGTAGCCTAAGGTGAACCCAGCACCTTGGGCGAAGCCAAGTGAAGCGAGGGGGCTGCTCTTTGTACCCCTCTCATAAGAAGAGGGGACTGAAGAATAGGGGGGACAAGGGGCGAAGATGGGAACCTCACCCCATTGCACTGTTCCAACGTTGGGAGGAGTTGTTTTATGGTGCTAACCCTTCTGTGGAGGTGGCGTTGGTCCCTCAGGGAACTGACTAGCCATCGGTGCCCTGTTGTTCAACAGATCCGTTGCACCTCACCAAAGGTGGCATTGGCACTCGCCGGGTTTTAGTGGGTAGAGCTGCGTCCAACTTACGATCTTTCGGGCCAGCGAGTTCCATGCTCTTAGGCATCTCGCAGAGAGTCCCCGCTCCCCCGGGGAATGTCTAAGAGCATTTCCCGGCGGAAAAGAAAAAAATACGACACGTCCGCGGCCTCTAGTTCGAGCTGATGCACGATATTTGTCACTTACACAGGTCAACAAAAAAAGATTTGTTATTTTGCGCAATTATAATATTTTTACTTTTATATATTTGGATTATACCGGGTGTATTTAGAACGCTTGCGAAAACGAAGAGGTATGATAGTGTTGGCATAGCCTGACATGATACAAGTGAAAAAAACGCGTTTTCTTTTTTTTCGGTTGCCTTTTTTTTGTATAATCCGGTTTAGTAAACATAATGTTACAGGAATTTGATGATAATGCTTTAAAATGATGTTTTTTTGAAAAAAAAAAACAGCAATGTAATAAACTTAACTTAAATAAACGGCTAGCGGACTGAATCAGCTGATGATAGCGTTACACGAGGTCGCCGCATGCACGAGGCGAACGAACTCCCGCACCGCGCGCGTCTTCAGCGCGATTTATCGCTTTATTCGTTCATCGTTTTAGTTTTTACTAATACATTGCGGGTTTGCAAAATACACAAGTCCTAAATAGTATATTATATTATTAAATAGTATATTATTAGGGTTTAATCTTCACAAGCGTTCCAAATACACCCGGTATAAGTAAAAATAATATTAGATGTGCCATTGAACTTTGAAAATATTTGCTTTTAAAAAGTTAAAAGTGAGTGGCAAGGGATCGGTCGTCTTGGCGTTCATTAAAGGAGCCCTTTGTTATGGGATAGCGTGTTTCACGTATTTAGGTATCAACCTATTCAAAATGGCTTACTAGTGGGAGGGAAGCGCTGTGCCGCGCTCCCGGCTGCATGGGTACCACCATCTATCTAGCTTGTTTCTCCCGTGAAACAGCTTTGCTGTGTTTCGGAGAGAAGGGCAAGACAGGTAGTGTAATTACTGGCTCCAAGACTTAACATCTTATGTCTCAGGATGGACAACACATAAATGAGTTGCCTGGGCTCGTTCCAGGTATAAAACTGGTTTATGTTCATAGGCGACGTGGACCACTTACTATCACGTGGCACGTTTGCCAGTGTGCCTATCCAACTAATATAAAAAAAGGTTGAAAACGAGATACTGAGTCGCTTTGCTATGTTTAAGGCGAATTTATTATAGAGAAATAACAAAACAGTATCATCATCATCAACCCTTGTAAGTCCCACTGCTGGGCGCGGATCTCCTCCTCAAAATTAAGCGAGGAGGGTGTTGGGCTCATAGTTCACCTAAGGGGTGGCCCAGTGCGGTATGATGAATTTCAGACACCTTCAAAAATTTTTTATTTCATCAGGCATGCAGTTTTCCTCACGATGTTTTCCGTCACTGAAAAGCAAGCGATGTTCTTAATTATGTTCAGGAGTAGGTACGGGGAACTTTAGAAAACCATCTTAGGTGCACCAGGTCAGCATCAAACCCAGACTTGTGATATGAAGATATTCCTGCGGGTCTTTAGCAATGAGGAGAAAATAGTCTGGAACTCTTGAAGCAGTTCATAGTTCGTAGTAAAATCAAATAAAAATCCAATTTGTATGATCTTATTGTTGTATGATCTTATTGTTGTATGATCTTATTGTTGTATGATCTTATTCTTATCTCTAGCTATAAAAAACAATAATAATAAGTTGTTTTATCAACAAACGAGCAAAAAAATCAGCTGTCCGTGGGTTACTCTAGAAATAAACATATAAAATGTAATTTAATTAACAGTGGGTTACTCTAGAAAGTCGTATTTTCATATCGGCCCGAATCTATAATTACATCGGTCGACCCACCGTCCTCCCCGTGCCCCGTTCAATGGTCATTACAATGTGACAGAAGTAATTATATAGTAAACTTGTAATACGAGTCTCTACGAATTCAAAAGAACTTCGAACATCGAACTGATTGGATAACTGTTGCAGGGGTCCGATGCAACATGGCGCCGGGTATTACCGGGCATTACGGCGCATTGCCGCTTATTACCGGGAATTACCGAGTTACGCGCGAACAACGAGCCCTAATGCGCTAAGTGGCTGCCGGCGGGGAAGGGGTGCGGCTGCGGGGGGAAATCAGGGCTGTGACATGCCTCCACTCGATGTGAAGGATTTTCAAGGATCTGAGTATGTAGGTACGTACATAAGTAGCATATTATGGAGATCAGATTCCTTTTCATTAAAATTTTAAGATCTTTCCGTAAAAATGCGTGAGAAAACACGGATATAATAATAATAATAATATCTATGGACGCTTTCACACCACGTCAATTGGGTCCCGTGGTAAGTTCTCGAAGAACTTGTGTTACGGGTACCAGACAACGGAAATATAATTAATACTTTTATATTTTACATACCCAGGAACACAGAAAATATTTTTGTTCCCTGGCAGGATTCGAACCCGCAACCTCCGGCTTGAGCGTCAACGCGCTTACCACTGAGCCACAGAGGTCGTAAAAAGAGGATATATAACACACTAAACGATTTTAGGTGACAAGTGTACCTATAGTAGATTCCTGGACGGCGATGGTTTCCTTCTGCGAGGCAGTAATGTCCCAGAAGGAGGCCGACGAGCGGGTGAGAGAGGAGGCCGCCGACGAGGCCTCCCCCCGTGGGCGACGAACGGGGGTGCGCAGGAGGCGCTACTTAATGCGCCTCCAGTAACGCCCCTGTGCTCGTGTCGGGTTCAGGATGGGAACCTGGGCTCAGTATGACACGACGTCGCGGGGACTGCCCAAGCAGCCGGGCAGCCCCCCTTAAGAGGAGTAGTCTGGCCTTCACCGGGGCCAGCCTGTCGCTGAGGTGATCCTGTTGACTGCCTATCCGGGACTCTCAAATTAAAGCGGCTGAAGGCGCTCGCAGTGGTTTTAGTTTACGGGTAGGGCACTCCCAGGTGCGAGTCCCACATAGGGTCAGGATCTACCCGCGATCCTGGCTACATGCGTAAAAAGCATTTCACTGCGATAAAAAAAAAAACAAAAAACCTATAGTAGATACCTACTTACACCACCACAGCTGGACATGGCTCTGTGATGGAACGGAATTGCAAAAGATTTGTATTTATCTGCTTAACCATTTATATCAATAAAAATACATAGAAAGTTTATTAAACGTTTTTATATACAAGAGGGGGGGGGGGGGCAACAACTATCAATTTTCCCGCTCTCCTCTTGTATGCTTGTGTCTCACAAAACAGCTGGTGGTAAGTGATCAAAGTCACCCACAGATCCCGGTTCGTTTGTGAGTGTGGCTTATGGTATGAGTACCTAAACTATATTCTATAACGTCCCTGAGTCGTATTACTTAGGAAATCCTCTGATGGCAGCTGGTGATGGTGACGGTTCCACGCTGTGGTCGTGCGAGGCAATCCAACCAAATGTCTAAAAATTGCGCTGTTATGTATGTCTGGATATCATCAGAAACCCTGCCTGGAATTTTGATGGTGATGAAATTCCCCTGCAAGTGTTAGTTCGAACGATTCCGCAGAACACGGGGAGTGTTAGTTATTTGTTTGTTATTCATTACATATGCGATAGAAGATACAAAGTGATCCGACATCTCTCCGCAGCGCCAGAGGTAAGCATTTTACATAACAAACTAAAGTATGAACCTTATTTAACAACAGGTGCCTACGCCCTACAAGAGTACATAAGACGGTAGATGTACACCTCACACCTCACACCTCACACCTCACACCTCACACCTCGCGGTAAAACCTCGTAGAGCACAATTGAAACCACGCGAGTTATATCGGCTTGCTCGATATAACTCGCGAATCTAATTTACGGTTTGACAGCCCTGATCGGAGCCACAATTGACTCGAGGGGGTCGTATCTCGACCGGCGTGGGTCCAGACAGGGCGAGCCTGACGGGATATAACAGACCAGGGGACACCTAATGTTGTTGCGAAAAGACGACATAATCAATTTATGACGACAACACAAAATATATTAGGTACAGAAATGTAATAACAATAGTTTTCACGTATTTCATTGCATTCACACTTTACATTGCACTGAAACATATTCTATGAAAAGTAGTTTTATTTCTTTACTTCATCGGATATCTTTAAAAAAAAGGAAATGCTTTTAACGCATGTATCCAGGATCTCGGATAGATCCTGACCCTATGTGGGACTCGCACCTGGGAGTGCCCTACCCGTAAACTAAAACCACTGCGAGCGCCTTCAGCCGCTTTAATTTGAGAGTCCCGGATAGGCAGTCAACAGGATCACCTCAGCGACAGGCTGGCCCCGGTGAAGGCCAGACTACTCCTCTTAAGGGGGGCTGCCCGGCTGCTTGGGCAGTCCCCGCGACGTCGTGTCATACTGAGCCCAGGTTCCCATCCTGAACCCGACACGAGCACAGGGGCGTTACTGGAGGCGCATTAAATAGCGCCTCCTGCGCACCCCCGTTCGTCGCCCACGGGGAAAGGCCTCGTCGGCGGCCTCCTCTCTCACCCACTTATCGGCCTCCTTCTGGGACATTACTGCCTCGCAGAAGGAGACCATCGCCGTCCAGGACTCGTCGTCACCAAGCATCGCGGTGATGACACTCGGCAGAGACAAGTCCCCTCCGATGACCGATGTCAGATCATAACGCAGCGCCGCCCATCTCGGGCACACCTCGAGGGTGTGCTGGGCCGAGTTCACCGCCGCCCTACTTCATAGGATACCTACGTGCTACTGAAAACGTGACTTGCCAGTTTTGAAACATAATCTGGGCAACGTTGTAAATTGTTAACTAGTGTTAACAAACTAGCGTTCAAGAAGGTACTATAAGGTAGGATAGCCGACCCATCACGGGCTAGTAAAGTGATTGTTTACAAAATATACTAAGAAAAGGTAAAACTTTATAAAAGTATTCCTCAGGGAATAAACCTATTCTTTATGTTCGGCAAATAGGCAGACGAGTCACCTGATGGTAAGTGGTCAGCGCCGCCCATGTACATAACCTAGTCTACCTGGAACTAGCCCAGACAACTCATTTATGTGTCTCATTTATCCTGAGATATAAGATGGTGCCAGTAATCTCCCGGGAGAAAAAAGCAAGATGGTGGCACCAATGCAGCCGGGAGCGTGGCACATCTACACAGAAAGTGCTAACTGTATCTTTAATCTGCGAAATATTATGTTTCGACTTTGATTTGATAATATTAATAATGGGATCACAAGCACGAGAAGATGACTGGCTCTTACCACCTACTTGGGACCCCGATATTAAAATGATCAAATCAAAATCCAAGAATAATATGTCAAATTAAATATACAGTTAGCACTTTCTGCGTAGATAGGACTAACCAAAATATTGACCTCAGTCCTCCCGTGACCATGGTTGCTGTAAAGTATCCGAAACGTCGGGCTTGTAAAAAACTTAATAAACCGCGATAAAATCAGTAAAAATTGTTTCATTATACCTATTAAGTTCTTACAACAAAAACTGTCTGTTTGTTGTGTTGTTGTTGGTGTTGGACACTTAATATCAGAGGTTCGTTAATCCGCTTTTTTATAAATATAACATCATCTAAATAGCCCATCGTTTTGAACCTTAAGGATCGACACCATCAGCCAAATTACTAAAATTTTTAAGAACAACAATGTGTGCGCATTTCTTAAGTTCAAAAGCTGACACAACAAAAAGCGATTACAAGCGCTGATTATACGAAGCTTTAATACAGTTTATCCTATCACCAGACGCTGGAGAGTCGAGAGGAGTCCTCTCCGGGCTTTTGAACGAGTGCCGAGGGCCCGGAGCCTCACTCGAGAGACACGGTAAGCGAGTTACGGCCTCCTCCGGCCCTGTCTGAATGCGCACAATTTTTTTCCGTCCAATTTGATTTTTAACTTATTTTATGGCGAACAATGCTGTATTAGAGGCTTGACAATTTGTGCACCCGATTATCGTCCTTACACGCGGGTGGACTTATAACATGATTCTGAGAATCTCGTTATAATTCCAAAGAAAAGAAACAAACATAAACTTGTTGTGCCATATTTTAGGCTACATAAGGTCAGTAATTCTTTTATGGGTCAATGTATACGTTTCTACAATAGGATCCCAGAAAACGTTCAAAACCTACTAATAAATAAATAAAAAAAAAACTGTTAAAGTACGTTTGTGTGGTAAAGGATACTACCAAATAAAAGAATTTATTGAAGATACCACACCTTGGGAATAAGGCGTTCAGTTTTAGTTTACGAGTAGAGCACTGGTGCCAGTCCCACATAGTCCACATAGGGTCAGGATCTACACGGGATCCTGGCTACATGCGTCTAAAGCATTTCCCTGCGATAACAAAAAAGGCAATTTGTGAGACAGCTACATGTATCCATATTGTTTTCTTATGTTTACGCGAATTTCACTCGTTATAATTAAATAATTTTATACAAATTTTATTGTAGTTTGTTATGATTTTTACATGGGTTGTTACATGTTACAATCATGGTCACAGTCAGTCGTCCCGTGTACCGTATAAGCCTCTGTGTCTGTTTAATGGTATACGGTAAACCATATCCATAATATCAAAATTCCTCATGCCAAGACAATTCACAATGCTGATGACGCGACCGTTTGTTCATGGATTTAGACTGGCCTTCCTTGTGCAACAAGTGGGTGCAATATAATTAAATATAATATAATCTTCTCCGCCACCATTGCCAACCAAACTCCAAATCAATGCCTGTAACGGATCCCATCGACACCAACACTGCAGCTGTGACCACTTACAACAATCACACAGTTAAATACTCAAATAGGGCTCATTGATAAAAACTTAAACTTTAAATACCACATCGAACACCTGTCTTTGAGATAAAAACATCTTCAATTAAAACATAAACTTAATATTTCCGCTAGTGACAGTGAAAACTATAGACACGGCAATTTGTCGATCCGTTATCTCCTATTATATATATATATATATATATATATATATATATATATATATATATATATATATATATATCCATATGGGGTAGCGCATCAAAGACTACTCTCACAACCGTCGAAATGGCCCACAGTAAATTATTTCTCAGTTAAGGTTAAGGTGATATTGTAATAATAATTAATAATTGATTATTATGTATATTAGAATAAGTTTTAAAAATGAGTACTTTTTTTGAGGTATTGATGGTATGACTAGTATTAGAAACAAATAATAGGTCTTTACCTATGAAATTGCCGTTCTGCAGTACTGGCCATTTCAAATCAAAATAATTTTTGTTTGGCGAAGAATTCTAATTTCAAATTAATTTTATTTTAAACACATGGAATTCTTTTTCCAAAAGTAGTCATTTGTTTATTGATTAGTGTTAAATTTTCATCGCATTTCAAACTTTTTCGTCATCATGGATACGTTGAAAATTCGAGTAATTATGGAATATGAGTACCGTCGTGGCAGCAACGCGGCACAAGCGGTACGCAACATCAACGACCTTTACGGAGCTAACACTACAAACCAACGCACCACCTGTTTATTGGTTTGCTCGCTTCCGTTCTGGAAATTTTGACCTGAAAATGAACCTCGCGGTCGTCCGAAGACTTTGGTCGACAATGACGAATTAAAGGCGATTGTGGAAACTGATGATACAAAATATACGGCTGAATTAGCAGCAGCTTTTGACGTTAGTGTCAAAACAATATTAGTCCATTTGCGTCAAATTGGCAAGGTAAAAAAGCTTGACAAATGGGTGCCCCACGAACTCAATGATCGCCAGCGCGAAGTACGCATTAAGACCTTGCACTGCTTAAATGACACACAAATAAAGGAATTTTGAACCCCACTGCGATGAAAAATAGATTCTGTTTGATAACCGCAAGCGATCAGCAAGTTGGTTGGATCCTGGTTCAGCACCTAAACAATGCCCGTAACGAAAACTTACCCCTAAAAAGTGATGGTCACTATTTGGTGGTCTAGCGCCGGTGTGATTCATCACAGCTTCTTACCAAACAGGGTGAGCATAACTGCAGATGTGTACTGTAAAGAACTGGACACAATGATGAAGAAGTTGGCACATCTCCAACCAGCATTGGTCAATCACTCGGCTCCGCTGCTCCTGCACGACAACGTGCGACCTCATACTGCACAGCAGACGGTCTCCAAGTTGCAAGAACTGGGGTTGGAAGCTCTCCGTCATCCGCAAAATTCAATACCCAAGAGGCAGTACAATATGCCTTTGAAGAATTTTGTTGCCTCCCGTCCAGCTGATTTCTTTAAGAAGGGCATCAATAATCTGCCACTGCGTTGGCAAAGATGCATTAATTGCATGGGTGATTACTTCGATTAATACAAATAAAAAATACATGAAACAAAATAGTTTAAATTTTTTCATACAAAACGGCAATTTCATAGGTAAATACCTAATATAATAGATACATACCTACAGGTCCCCAAGATACAGCACTGCCCAGTTTGGGCCTGTCAACTGTAGCTTTTATAATTTGTGTAGGCAGTTAAGAATTAATACGAGGGTCACTTTTAACGTAGAAAATTGTGGCGTATTTTGTCCAAAAAATATAATCCTACTTAATATTTATTATAAATGTAAAAGCGTGTACACGTATTCTTGGAGGTATTAGAAGTAACATAGGATATTTTATAAAAAAACTAAAATCTTATCCTGCGCAGACGAAGTCGCGGGCACCAGCTAGTATTATTATAATGTACGTTGACTTATATGTAGGTACGTCATCATTATCATCTTGCCACTCGCATCCAACACGGACCGACCACCGTCGGTTCGGAGATGGTCATTTAATTTTTCGGATTTGTACATAGATTGGACTGAGTTAAGTTTTTAATAAATTTTAAAAGGAACAAAATGATTGAGGACGTCTGATTCCTCCTGTGACAGGACATAGTCCTCCCGTGGCAGGACATAGTCCTCCCGTGGCAGGACATAGTCCTCCCGTGACAGGACATAGTCCTCCCGTGACAGGGCATAGTCCTCCCGAAACAGGACATAGTCCTCCCGCAACAGGACATAGTCCTCCCGTGACAGGATATAGTCCTCCCGTGACAGGACATAGTCCTCCCGTGACAGGGCATAGTCCTCCCGAAACAGGACATAGTCCTCCCGCAACAGGACATAGTCCTCCCGTGACAGGATATAGTCCTCCCGTGACAGGATATAGTCCTCCCGTGACAGGACATAGTCCTCCCGTGACAGGACATAGTCTTCCCGTAACAGGACATAGTCCTCCCGTGACAGTAGCTGTAAAGTACCCAAAACTTTATGAAAATAACAACAGAATACATGAAAAGAAGTTTGAATAACGAGTACAATTCGTAAAAATAGAACATAATATTTTTGTTTGTAGAAACAGAACTTAAAAGTTTAATTCTGAAATATCTCGTTCAAAGAATGCACTTTATTCAAATCGCCTCAAAATGACTTAATGTTGCAGTAACGATGTATTTTGTAAAGTATTCCGTATGAAAGTACAGAGTGTGGTATAATTAAAACTGACAATTACGCAGTTTGACGTCGACTTCGTCTCACACGCCGAGTGCTCACGTTAATGGTGTACGGCGTATTACCACCTCCCCAGCCCATCTCACCGCTCATGGTACATCATTCACAGCCCACGGTGAGACGATGGTGAGCAGCCCTTCGTCGCACTCATTGTAGAGACGACAATTGTTGTTCCACCGCCGATTAACATGACGAAGAAGTACTGTCTCATGATGTATATTATGTTGTGGACATTTCGTAGATTTGCTCTATTCATGAAATGCACAAGAATTTCATGAAAGTCTAATAGATCACTGAGTACACACGAGAGGTCTCGTGTGGTCTCGAGGGACCACAAAGTACCAATGTGCGGACTGAGACGTTATATTATATTATTATAACGTTGAGTTGATAAAATGTAGAGTGAAATTTGATATCATCATCATCATAATGAAACAATTTTTACGGATTTTATCGCGGTTTATTAAGATTTTTACAAGCCCGACGTTTCGGATACTTTACAGCAACCATGGTCACGGGAGGACTGAGGTGACAGATGTCCTAATGTTACAAAGTTATTCGAAACTACCCTATGATACATCATTATTTTAATAAGTCCTCTCTACGCAGAAAGTGCTAACTGCATCTTTAATCTGTGGCATATTATGCTTGGTTTTTGATTTAATTATTTTAATAATGGGATCCCAAGCAGGTGGTAAGAGCCAGCCATCTTCTCTATTGAAATTTGGATGTTTTTTAATTTCAATAGCCTCTAATTTCAATTCGAGCTTCTATAAAAACTTATTTCAAGCCGCCTAAAAAGATAGGTCAATTCTTACCATCTGTCAAGTGTCATATACCCTTACAAGATGCAGGAGTATACAAGCTTGATTGTGATTGTGGCCTCTCTTATATAGGCCAAACCAAAAGATCAATTAAAACTCGCGTTAAAGAACATATAGCTGACTTAAAACACCGTCGCTACACTAAGTCTGCAATCTGTGAACATAGTCTAGACAAAGCTCGCCATTATATTAGATTTGATAAACCACAGATACTCGCAAAAGAACACCGATTCCAACCAAGGATGATCCGCGAGGCTATTGAAATTAAAAAACATCCAAATTTCAATAGAGAAGATGGCTGGCTCTTACCACCTGCTTGGGATCCCATTATTAAAATAATTAAATCAAAAACCAAGCATAATATGCCACAGATTAAAGATGCAGTTAGCACTTTCTGCGTAGAGAGGACTTATTAAAATAATGATGTATCATAGGGTAGTTTCGAATAACTTTGTAACATTAGGACATCTGTCACCTCAGTCCTCCCGTGACCATGGTTGCTGTAAAGTATCCGAAACGTCGGGCTTGTAAAAATCTTAATAAACCGCGATAAAATCCGTAAAAATTGTTTCATTATAATGAGTGAAATTCGCGCAAACATTAGAAAACAATATCATCATCATCATCATCATCATCATCAATATAATAACATTGATGAAACTAATAATTATGAATAGATGATAAAATGATAGAACCGCGGACTTTGGTTGCCAGTGCACCACTGATAGATTATATTAAATGATAGAATGATAGGACCTAACTTAAACTGCGTAACTTAAATTACTAAATAATGATTAATGTGGCGTAAACTGCTTACGATGCGAAATGTACGTGCGGTTCCGTACAGTAAAAAGAGGTACCCACCTGTACTATGTACTGACTCACCACGATATCTCTAGAACCATTAGGACTAGGGACTAAAATGCAGTCGGAATAATCCTTTTACCGAGTAGAGTCAGCTAAGAACGGGTTTTACAAAATTATCACACGCAGTTGTGAGAGCGTTATTTAAAAAAAATAACACTTTCACATTATACTTATTTTATTTATTATATAATTATTATTAATTATATTAGGTACCTACCTAAATACATTTTGGCCAGAATATTCTTTTTGGCATATAAAATTACCAAAATGAATTCTATTAAATTCCGTCCATAAAGAGCCTTGACAAATAAACTTTTAATCTTTAGCTCCTGCAGATTTTACTTTTGTAGCTCTACATCTAAGTTAATGTTGGCGAAGTTGCGGGGAACAGCTATATACTTAACGATTAAAATATAATTTTCCGCGAAGTAATGCTTCTATAAGTTCTGTATAATATTTAGAACGGCGCAAATATATAAACCTAAAAAAAAACCGCGATGAAGTCTTTCAAAATAGTTTTATTATAATGAGTACATAGCTCTACGAACAGACAAATGGCGTTGGTGTAAATTAAAACGAGCTTTTGTGTGGGATATGAGCACGAGATGATAATCATCAGTGGGTAGATATGTAGGTAGGCATATGAGCATGCGGGCGGTAGGCAGGAGCTGGGCAGGCGGTTGGCAGGCTGGTGTGCATCCACGCTCGCACAAAACGCTCATTACGAGATGCATTTGCTAACGAATGGGACGCGCCACCTACATACAAACATGCGCCGGGAGTCTGCCACCAAAACATTACCCACACTGCGGACGGCGTCAACTCGCACATTTATACATATTTAAAAAGTAGGGTGCTAACCGACCCCACCCTGGATCTGAGCCTTGGCGCGGCGGTGGGGCTTAAGCCTGGGGTGCAATCCAGCACCTTGGGTGACCAATCGGATCCCGGGCGGCAGTTGGTCATGGCCACTGCCGGCCAAGCCGCTCCCCGGTACATAGGGCCGGGGGTGGTGGTTGCCATCCCACGTTGGGATGGGGACCGCGAGGAAGAAAACCTCATCAAAAATCACCCTAATCCTAAGTTTTGGTGCGCGGCGAGAGGACGAATGGCTGGAGGGTCTCCAGTCGTTAGCGCACCCCCAGCCGGGGTACCTGCGGACCCCCCGGTTGGGATACAAATGTACGCCATCCTGGTCCATAGGGCTCTGCCCAGGATGTATCGTCTCCCTAACCCCGACGGTGGAGACACCAGAGGGACAAGTTTTGTCTCAAAATTAGTTCTGTAACGAAAGACACTCTCCGGGCGGGTACTGCGAATCCCGCGGGTCTTCGGACTCAGGCCCCATGTAATACGGAGGGGGCCAAACAAAACTTCGGCGGTTCGGCAACGGACCGACGCGACCTAGGCGAGCACACTGACACTGATAACGTACACGATTCGGAGCAAACAAACTCAGACCACGGCGAGCGATCAATGGACCTGAATGCAAGCGATCTGGTGAAGGAAAAGAGGGAAGGAAAAAATAGAGGTTCCGTAAGAATATGCTCAGAGATTGATGAGATGAGCCAGAGCGACTCAAGCGTGAGATCGAGCGTCAGATCGACGCGCTCATTAATCCTGAGAGGAAAACGGACCCGGCGCTCGTCATCGGAAGATGAGACTGCGACCGAGGGGACTGTGAAAGGAGGAGGACCGGGGGCGTACAGGAAGACGCCACCCACAAAACGAGGTCGTGGAAGGCCACCAAAAATCAGCCATAACACAGGCATGGCTAAAGCCCAAGCAGCGGCAAGGCGAGAGGCGATGGATGCAGAGACAGAGAGCAGCGTTATAATGACTGCGCGAAGCATGTTTGTTCGCTCGTCCTGCCTGTCGGAGTCGTCGGGGTCAGAGACGGCCCCCAATATAACGGAATTAGAGACGGCGAGCGCTCTGGGGTCGAGCATCTCGAAGGCCCTGGAGACGATCGAGGGGGTCCGCAAGAAGAGCCGGAACCTGAAGGGCCAGATGGCGGGCTCCCTCAAGAAGGCGGAGGAAGTCATCAAAGCGGCCACAGCGACGCTCGTTAATCGCACGCCCTTTTCCGAAAAGAGGGCGTTAGAGACGGCCAACAAACGGCTGTCTGCGGAGGTGGCAGAGCTGCGCCTAGAACTAGCGACGCTCCGGAGCGAGCTCGCCTCCTCTCACCAGTTGCCAGCAGTGACGCAAGCGTCACAGGCGCATACTCTCCCCGCAAACCTAGAGGAGATAGTGGGGAAGGCGATGCGAGAGGCGGTGGCGGTTTCAAGCGCCCGCTTAAACGCCCGGCTCGAGGGCCTGGAGTCACGACTTCTACCCGAGCCGCAACGACGCCCGCCTCTGGCGGCGGATAGAAGAGCGACGGTGGCAGTGTCAGCGCCAACACTGGTGTTTACTCCAGGGCCGTTAGGCGCTGCCAAGAAGACGAAGAAGAGCGCGCCCGCGGCAACTACAACATTGATGCTGCCGGCGAATCCAGGACCTTCAGCTGCCCCTAAGAAGGCGGCAAAAAAGACGAAGAAGGCGACGGCCAAAACTGCTTCGCAGAAAGATGCGGCACAGGAAGGCAATGGTGACGGGTGGACGACCGTCACCAAGAAGAAGAGACAAAAAGCGGCGACGCCGCCAAAAAAGAAGGGCCCTCCTAAACTGCGGACACCCAATAGTTGTGTCGTGGCGCTGCAGTTGCAGCCGGCGGCGGCCGAACGTGGGGTAACCTATGCTGACGTGCTGGGGAAGGCAAGAGCCGAGATACGCCTCCCCGACCTCGGCATAGAGCCGCCTCGCTGCCGAAAGGCGGCCACAGGTGCCCGCCTCTTAGTATTGTCTGGGGGCACCAACGGTGACAAGGCCGATTCCCTGGCCAAAAGAATCCGAGAGGTGATCGGGGACGACATCGTCAGGGTAACCAGACCCACTAGATGCGTGAGTGCTCGAATCTCGGGTCTGGACGACTCAGTAACTAAAAATGATGTCGTCGAGGCGGTCGCAGAGGCGGGCGGTTGCCCCCCCGAACAAGTGCGATCCGGGGAGATTGGCTGCAGCCCTTCTGGTCTTGGTGCGGTGATCATTCGCTGCCCTTGCGAGGCGGCGAAAGCAATCCTGACGAAGGGCAGGCTGCTGGTGGGCTGGGTATCGGCGCAGTTCCGCCTGCTCGACGCCCGCCCATTAAGGTGCTTCCACTGCCAGGAGCAGGGGCACGTGGCAGCGGTCTGTTCCTCCGAAGTGGACCGGAGTGGCCTATGCTTTCGCTGTGGAGAAGCGGGACACAAGGCCCGGGACTGCAATGCGGCCGTCCCCAAGTGTGCGCTCTGCTTCGAAAAGAGGCTACCTGCCGCCCACAAAATGGGTGGCGGAGCGTGCGTCGCCCCGCGCCGTGGACGGGCAGGGCGCAAACAGGCCGAAAGGGTTAGCGAGGGCCCTAGTCCCCCCTCGCAGCCCATCATACCGACCGCCAACAGTTTCGCTGTCCTGGGCGAGGAGGTTCCCATGGCCTTGGAGTGATGGTACTCCCAATCACCCAAGTACTTCAGGGGAACCTTAACCACTGCGCCAGAGCCCAGGATCTGCTCTTTCAGGCTCTGGCGGAGTGGTCAGGTGCAGGTGGCAGTATTTGCTGAACCATACCGCGTCCCCAACTCTCCAAGTTGGGTCGGAGACGAGGACGGCGTTGTGGTAGTCGCCAGTCTAAATGGCTAGCCACCGTTCGGTGTAGTAGAAAAGGGGCGCGGTTATGTCGCGGCTGAAATAGGACGAGTTCTCGTGGTCGGGGCATACTTCTCGCCCAACCGGAGCGTCGCCGATTTTGAACAATTTCTAGTTCGAGTCGGCTCTCTGGTGAGGCGGGCTCGTCTTGACCACGTGCTTGTCGCCGGGGACCTCAATGCCAAATCTGTGGCGTGGGGTTCTCCCGCGACTGACGTCCGAGGTGCGGTCCTGGAAGACTGGCTAGTCGAGACCGGACTAGAGGTCCTTAACGTGGGGTCCAGGAACACCTGCGTACGGCGGCAGGGCGGCAGCATCGTCGATGTGACTTTCTCCGATGCTGCTCTCGCTCGCCGCGTACAAGGCTGGGAGGTGTTGGAGTGTGAGACGCTATCGGACCACCGGTATATCCGGTTCCGGTACGGCTGCGCCACTCTCTCCCAAAGGCTTGACTCGAATGCGGAGTGTGGCCCACGTTGGGCCCTAAGGAGATTAGATAGGGAAGCCCTCCTTGAGGCGGCCATAGTCCAGGCCTGGGGCATGGATGGTCGCCCGGTCTCGACCGAGGTGGATGAAGAGACCGACCACATGGTCGCTGCAATGTCTGAGGTTTGCGACGTGGCCATGCCGAGGGTCGGTCGGCGGCCACCGCGAAGCAAGAGAGTGTACTGGTGGTCAGGTGAGCTTGACGAGCTGCGCAGGAGGTGCGTTGTGGCGAGACTCCAGTACACCCGGAGTCGCAGGCGAAGGCGCCGTGACGAGGCTGAAGAGGGGCGGCTCTATGACACCTACAGGGCCGCCGCCGGTGAACTGAGGACGGCCATAGGCCGAGCCAAGGAGGCTGCCCACGAGCAGATGCTGGAGTCTCTGGACCGAGACCCGTGGGGGAGGCCGTACAGGATGGTTCGCAACAAAATGCGCCCCTGTGCCCCTCCCCTGACGGAGAGTCTCCAGCCTGACCTCGTGGCCCGGATAGTTCCGGCTCTGTTCCCCGGCCGGGGAGAGCACGTGCCCCCGCCTATGGCTCCATCAGACAGTGAGCCACCGGATGACGAGGCTCCGGAGGTGTCGGAGACAGAGCTGGATGCGGCGTTAGCGCGCATGAGGGCGCACAATACCGCCCCAGGTCTGGATGGTGTTCCCGGGCGGGCCTTGGTTCTGGCCCTTGGCCCGCTCCGTACACAGGCGAAGCGCCTTTTTAGCGCTTGTCTAGCGCAGGGTCAGTTTCCCACGGCATGGAAGAAGGGAAAGCTGACCCTGATCCGGAAGGAGGGACGACCAGTTGACTCGCCATCGGCGTACCGACCAATCGTGCTGCTCGACGAGGCGGGCAAGCTGCTGGAGCGGATTACAGCTGCCCGGATCGTCGAACACCTAGAGGAGACAGGCCCGAACCTCAGTGCCTACCAGTTTGGCTTTCGGCGGGGCAGGTCCACCCTGGACGCTCTGACTAGGGTGAGAGCCCTTGCCGATGAAGCAGTTGAGGGGGGAGGGGTGCTTTTGGCGGTGTCTATTGACATCGCCAACGCCTTCAACACCCTACCCTTCGATACAATCCTGGAGGCGCTGAGGTTCCACGGCGTGCCGACGTATCTGCGCAGACTAGTAGGACGATTGGGTCCTCCGCGGCGCGAACTTGTCGGGCGTCGGCGTTACGTGTTACGCCGACGACACCGTCGTCACCGCGCGCGGTGGCACCTTTTCGGAGGCACGAATCCTGGCGGTAGCTGGAGTTGCCCAGATGGTGGCGAGGATCCGGCGTCTTGGGCTCGAAGTGGCCCTGGAGAAGTGCGAAGCTATATGCTTCCACGGGCCCCGGCGAGCCCCTCCACCCGGATCCCGCCTTATAGTAGGAGGGACTTCCATCGCTGTCGAGCCGACCATGAGGTACTTGGGCCTCGTCCTCGACAGTCGATGGAACTTCCGAGAGCATTTCCGGCGCCTCGTCCCGAGGCTGCTCGGAACTGCACGTGCGCTGAGTCGTCTCCTTCCCAACATGGGTGGACCGAGCGCTGGTTGCCGCCGCCTATATGCGGGCGTCTTGCAGTCCATGGGGCTGTACGGCGCACCGATATGGGCGAGCGCCCTAAAGACGGTGAATGTGGCTCAGTTGCGACGTCCGCAGAGAGTCATGGCCGTCAGGGCCGTCCGTGCGTACTGTACGACCTCATACGAGGCTGCGTGCGTACTGGCGGGCTCAGCGCCGTGGGACCTGATCGCAAGGGGCCTGGCGCAGGCATGGAGGAGACGACGAGGAGAGGAAGAGGAGGAGGAAACCTCCGAAGAAGAAGAGTCCTGGCGGAGCCGCCTGCGAAGGCGAGTGCTCCGTCAGTGGAAGGATAGGCTGGAGGAGCCTAGTGCGGGACACCGCACCGTGTCGGCCGTCGGTCCAATCCTGGAGCAGTGGATTGATCGGCGGCACGGCATCATCACCTTCCACCTTGCGCAGATCCTGACGGGACACGGCTGTTTCGGAAGGTATCTGTGGAAGGTGGCAGGGGCGGAGGACTCGCCAGGGTGTCATCACTGCGGCTGTAGTGAAGACACTGCAGACCACACCCTGGCGGAGTGCCCAGCTTGGGCGGAGGCAAGAGCGCCCCTCATCGCTGAGGTTGGCGCGGACCTGTCGCTCCCTGCGGTCATCCGAGCGATGACTGTCAGTGAGAGCGCATGGCAGGCGGTCCTCTCCTTTTGCGAGGACGTGATGTCGCAGAAGGAGGAGGCGGAGCGGGAGAGGGAGCGCACTGGCGCCTCTTCCCGCAGGAGAGCACGGCGGCGACAGGCGGTCAGACTGCCGTGAGGGACCTGTGCGCGGCCGATCGGGGGATCCGCCGCGCGCGCGCAAGGTCCAAGCTATAAGGCATCCTATGTGTTCAGGGTGCCTTAAGCGGAGAAGGGGGGGGGGGTCACTACCCCCACTTTCAAAGAAGAGTGCCGGATTGCACAACGTTGTGGCCGGTGCGGATGTCCACAGCTCTCGCGCCGGGTCACCTAGACGACGAGGAGAACATCGCTGGGGTTTAGTGGGTAGAGTCTGCGCTCACCTTACCATCTTCTCGGGCGCAGAGAGAGAGAGTCCCACATAACCAACGGGCCCCCCCCCCGGACTCGTTGGTATGCCTAAACGCATTCCCCAGCGAGACCAAAAAAAAAAAAAAAAAAAAAAAAAAAAAAAGGGTGCTAACCGACAGTCGATTTACCCGGTGGTAACTGTCCAGCGATATCCATAGACCCGCTACACCAGACTCCAGAGGATTTGCAGTTGCGTTGTTGGCCTTTCAAATACGAAAATGTTCTTTTCTTTTTGCACTGCTTCTACAAGAGCAAAAGTTTCGCTATTGATCAAAATGAGAATGAGAATATTGTTGAATAATATATTTAAATATTGTTGTAGCCAAACTATACAGAACCGTAATTCTACGCCAAATTTGAAGTTGGGGATTTGCACAAAAGGGTAGAAATGCAGGCTTAACATCTGACGTCCAACCCCAATAATACAAATTAATTTTAAGATTTTATTTTTAATTTTAATTCTGTATCTTTTGAAATCTGGCTTGGTTTCTAACGAATCATCTATTTTGCATTAAATTATGAGTAGGTAGTACATATGCATTTTCCTAATTAAAGTGAAACTTTTTTACATCGTCTCAAACTTTTTCGTCTGTGTGTTGCATATCGCGTGACGGTCGGCCGCCAAGTTTTTCAAGTATAAAATTAAGATTGATAAAGCGATTTTTATACCCTTAATGGAATATTATTCCAAAAATTTTTAGTTAAATGTCTATAATGTGAAAAAAAGTTTCACTTTTACTGTGGTTTCATATTATTTATTTAATTCGCTTTAAAACTATATTCAGCAAACAAAGTCTTAAGTACAGATGATAAATAAAAGTAGAGATATTTTATGTGATTAGTCAATGTTCGTTCGGACAATAATTTCTGCAAACAATCTTTTAAAGAAGAAAATGTTCGCTGGCTCTCGAGCTACGTAACTTAAAAATGGCCGGGCACATAGCCGGGCTTTGTCTATAGCTAACGACGCAGATCCGCCCAGTAACGATGTCCTCCCGGTAATGACTATCCCCTCCCCGCCGCCCGCCCCGCGCACCCGCCCGCCCTCGTGCACTCGTCATCTCAAAACAATGACATTATAGTGAGAGTAGTTTCCCGGGGGTGGGGTTTTTCAATATTGTTTAGTGTCGGCGCGAGGGGTGGGAGAGGGGGGGGTGCATTATGCGAATTGCTAAGGTAGGCATTACCGAGGCGGACGAGGCGGGCGAGGCATCCACCGTGATACAGCCAACGGTCTCTTATTTACTGCGCCTTTTGTTATGGGATAGTCGTAATATGAAGCTGGATTAAAAAATGTTTAATTACAAACGTTATATTATGGTGATCCTTCAGTACTATAGGAAGAGGAAAGTAATGAGATAATGTAGAGTAATAATAATAAGATAATATGTTGGGACAACTCACACACGGCCATCTGATTCTAAACTAGGCAGAGCCTGTTCTTATGGTAACCAGACAACTGATACATGTTTATATAATTATAGGTATATACATATTATAGATAAATTACACCCAGACACAGAACAAATGATCATGCTCATCACACAAACATTTGTCCTGGGTGGGGATCGAACCCAATACTTTACGAAATCATGTGGATAAGATATGTAATAAGATTAATAGGTTTTCGTTTGCACTATTTAAACTAGCAATAACAACAACAAGAGAAACAGAACTTACAGCGTACGCGTATGTTGGATCAGTGTTGCGTTATGGACTTATAATTTGGGGCAACAGCACTGATGTACAAAGAGCATTCATCTCTCAAAAAATATGTCTGGGGGCAATCTGTGGCATTGCACCAGATGAATCTTGTAAACCACTTTTTAAATGTTTAAATGTCTTGCCCCTTCCATGCTTATATTTATTTTATTATAATACTTGTACAATAGGTGTACGGGCTGAGACGTACCCGTACAGTCTTTGGTTGATAGAAAAGTTGTGTTTAAGTTATGATATATTTTAACTGATAATTAAACTTATGATATATATTTTAACTGATAATTATAGTATGATAGATGATAGAATGATTTGGTTGCTGCTGGTTGCCGCGCACGTTGGTTGCTGGAGTACAACTCTCCCTAATTTATTACTTATTACTAATGTGGCGTAATGTAGCGCGTAGCGTAAACTGCTTACGCCGCGGATTGTACGAGCTGGCCCGTACATGCTCCCGGGCCGAAAGATGGGAAAGCGGATGAGATGAAATTTACAAGGTGATAGACATTTTTGGCTTAATGAATAATAATTGAACAAATAAACTAAATTACAGTATCTGATATTGTAAAAATCGATTGAAGTACAGGCGAAGTGCCTCTATCCTGTCTAGCCCTACTCGCACTGCGGGCGTTGTCACACATTTTACTTATTAGCACATCACTATTTATATACTGCACTTCACTACACTGCTGATCGACGCGCGCCGGGTGCGGCCGCTCGCGCTCCCGCGCGGCGTGCCACCGGCGCCATGCCAACGCCGCTCCCGCTGCCGCACACGCTGCCACCACCACGTAGATCGTCACGTACTGATGGACGTCATGATGAGATATTCCCTCCGACAGGGGCTCATTTCGCTTCAATGTGTCTATCTGGTCTTGTATGGCAAGCAGCTGTTTCTCATTAAATGTTTCCGAGCTAGTACTGGCAGGTAACTCAGGCAGCGAGATATTGATTAGATGATTTATGGGAGCTATGCCTGGGATCCCAAACTCTGGTTTCAAGGTGTATTTACTCCTTAACACGTTCGCTGCGGCACCAATTTTTGCATACTTTCCGTTCCTGCGGCACGAGGTGTTATCGGCCCACACCATGACCAGACGTTAGGGCGACACGCGGTCAATTAGACCCCACCTCCTTTAACAGACTAAAATCCATTTTCTGGCGCGAAATCAAAGATAAATGAGAATTTTGGTCTTTATTGATATAGACAGTGAATTGATGAACCCTAATCTACCGTTGCCCCGGGATCTGACAGCTAGTTTAGGAATTACAGGCAAAACAAAATATGGGATCTTATACACCTCGTATCGCACTGAAATAGGGCAAATTTTCGCTGCGATTAGTGATGGAAAAAGTAATATCGACGTGTTGATAACTCCACAATGACTCGCCCGATTTTGATCAATTATATCTTATTAGATCGTTTTCTAATGTTTACGCGAATTTCACTCATTATAATAAAACAATTTTTTACGGATTTTATCGCGGTTTATTAAGATTTTTACAAGCCCGACGTTTCGGATACTTTACAGCAACCATGGTCACGGGAGGACCATGTAATGATAGGACGTATGACACCTCAGTCCTCCCGTGACCATGGTTGCTGTATAGTATCCGAAACGTCGGGCTTGTAAAAATCTTAATAAACCGCGATAAAATCCGTAAAAAATTGTTTTATTATAATTATTAGATCGTTTTGAGGGCAAAACTCAAAGCTATCAAAGGATACATATATTTTAAAAAATAATCAAAATTGAGTTTCATGGCGCCATAAAGAAAAAAAAACCAGCCAAGTGCATGTCGGACTCGCGTACGAAGCGTTCCGTACAATTAAGAGGCACCTATTACAGACTTATTATTAGAAAATAATGGCTTACGGTTTATGCATAAGGTTTATGGTATGAAATAAAATGTTTATTTTTTATTTTTATATTTAAGTTGATTTAATGAAAGGTATGTTGCGGTTCACGATTTATGACATATTAAAAAAATACTTACTAGATCTCGTTCAGATCAATTTTCGGTGGAAGATTGTATGGTAATGTACATCATATATATTTTTTTAGGTTTATATTTCTCTTGTTTTAGAAGTTAGGGGGGGGGGGGGAACGCTTTTTACCACTTTAGAAGTGTCTCTCGCACAAACGATTTAATTAAAAAAAGATATTAGAAACCTCAATATCATTTTTGGAGAACTATCCATAGATACGCCGCACACACGTATGGGTTTATTGAAAAAAAAATTAGTTTCAGTTCTAAGTATGGGGAACCCCCGTTTTGTTTTTGTTTTTTTCCTATTTATCTGGGTGAAGGCTGAAAATCAGTGTCTATACACTGAGCCTGGACCCTTTGTGTAATGACAACACCCATATGCATTAATGTATAAACTATGTGCTTGAAGTGCCTAGTATGTATATCTGTTTTTTGTGTTTAAATGTTGTAGAAAATTTATTTAAATGTATATCCGTTTTTGTGTTGTACTCTTGTGTCGTCATGTTGTAAAAATGTATATGTGTGTTGTCTTGCTGTAATAAACGTTTTATCTATCTATCTATCTATTTTTGTTTGAAAATCTTAATGCGGTTCACAGAATAGAAAAAAAGGAAACAAGAAGTAGAAAAGAAAATATCCTATTTATTATGCCTCGCTCTTTAACAGTTAAATAAAAAAATCGACGCGACGCACAACACTAGTCGCGGGGAGCTCGCGTTGGGTGCGGTACGAGGTCAGGGGGAATATGGGACGTTTTCAGCTCGTTCCGCACTGCATTAAAATTATATTTATTCAGTGCGGCACGAGGCCTAAAACATCCGGTACCAAGGTAGGTATCCCACCGAGTCCGTGACCATTAGTGCATTTCAAATATATATTTATCGCTTTCCTACACTGGACCAAACCAAAGTTATGCCCTTCGCACCGCAGAAAAGTTCACGTTTTTCCTTGCCGCACCACTGGGAAGTTGCATGAGGGATGATTTAGGCCTCGTATCGCAGTGAACGTGTTAATATTAAGTTTGACTCGATTTATATTTTATAAAAATAATATTTTAACACATTTCTATTCAACATTTTAATCTATGAATTTTTTATGAATTTATGCATAATGTGAATGCCTCATCATTAAGTAATTTCTAATTTTTTACTCTATAAAAAAAAATTCTGTTTGAGCCGTCAGGGTCACTAACCACTAGACCAACAAGCCAGTCAAGTAAACAGAATAGTGAACCTTCAACATTCACCCGACGCGAGGAGTTCTTATGGTCGAATACTCCACGGTTGGTGGGGGGCACCCCCCCCCTCATATACAAATCAATAGGTGAGCCAGCTGGTTCACCACCAAACCGATGTAGCGTTAGGGCCAATAGGCCATTAGACATTTCGAAAAAAAAAGCCTTCACCTACTCCTTACGTTCAATTACTGTTACAATCTCATACATTGCACTGGCGACGTTTAATTTTTATGCACATAAGTTATATTATTAAATTGAATTAAACTATTCTAACATTGTGCATAAACAATTTTAATATGCTGTAAGAGGTAGTGCCATGCTGCATTGCAGCTTAACTGGGCCGGAAGGACCGGGGTGGTACCTCTCGCTCACATAATATAACACCGGCGTCAAGTGACAGCTACGCTGTCGCGTTTCGTGCGGTTTGTGAGTTTTCGATGGCCCATAGGGAAAAGGAGGGCGGCGCATCTGCGTAGCCTTGGTTGTGCGGATGTGTATGGGCGTCGGCGCCGTGAGGCTCCGACTGCTCGTTTGCCCCCTGATGACAAAAAAAAAATCACTTTAGGAACAAAAAAACATACAAAAAAAGGAAAAAATAATGTACATTATGCGAGCCTTTTTCTTGGACTATACAGAAGAGAAGAGCTATCCAAACCAATAGATCTTCTTCTAACTTAGAAAACTTAAAAAGAAATTAAAATTATTCCCGTAATATTTCAGGATAATAAAATGTAAACTTTGTTGTTTGTAGAATATTGAAAGGTTCAGTATCAATGAGTTTGTTTCGCCGGTTTTTCTCAGTGGACTAGCATTGAAACTGGCGGTATATTCAATTGCCGTTCAACAGGCTTCTTTGTTGGAGCCGTATTAAAGACAACATTATTATAGTTAATATATTTTGATAGTTCAAGAGTGGAGGCCGCGTTTAGGTAGACGAAATGTTGGTCGGCCATTAACTAGATGAGAAAGCTATCTCAGTACAGTGGCCGGTCCGCGTTGGATGTGAGTGACATGGGATTGGCCGTTTTGGCGTTCATTAAGGGAGGCCTATGTTCAGCAGTGGATGATGATGATGAAGTGAAATATTGCCTATTTTTTCGGACCAAATGAGCAATTGTCGATAGTTTTCTTATCTTGGAGACTACTCCAAGTAATTTTGTCGATTCAACTTCGAATATCATTGTAAATAAAAGTCACTAGCGATGGGGCAGTCGCCGTCTTCCCGCAGGCTGCTCTACCTGTGGGGTCCAAAGACCAAAACTATCTTACCTCATGTGTAGGATCAAACTACACTTATTGTGCAAAGTTTCATTTAAATGTATATATTCGGTTTATTGATTTACAAGTTAGTAGTGGGCAATATAAAATGTGACACAATTTTTATAAGCATAGATAAATAATAATTGTCAATAATATGTAGTTAAATTCATTGACACAAAGAAAAGACATCAACGCAAATATGAAACAATAGCAGGGCTATTGTGCGGCGGTACACATACACACACACACACACACACACACACACACACACGCTTACACGCTTGTGTTTTAAACACAGATCTATCATCACCTTCACTTCTGTCGCACGTCTGTTTCCTTCTCCCACGTCAACACGATGGGCCGGCTCTACCTCCCCGGCGACCATATTGACCAGACATTGGCTCTATGTGTTCGTTATCGTGTGATGTACAGTCTAGGATGAATACTATGTATTACGTATTTACGTACCAAGTTAAACGCGTGGATAAGTCACGATGGTATCCTAATATTACTCTGAAATGAAATGACTACATTGTTGTAAATGAAATTTAATTGCTGTGTAGTGTTTTTGATCACTCTATTTAACTAACGTCCGAATACTCAAACGAATCTCAAATGTAAGACGTACTTAAACTCATGCTACGACGTGTCAGATTCAAAGAAAACAAGTGGGACAACACGAGTTTAAGTACGTCTTAAATTTGAGATTCGTTTGAGTATTCGGGCGTAAGACTTGCTTGTTTCTCCCGTGAAACAGCTTTGCTGTGTTTCGAAGAGAAGGGCAAGACAGGCAGTGTAATTACTGGCACCGAGACTTAACATCTTATGTCTCAGGATAGGCAACACATAGATGAGTTGCCTGGGCTCGTTCCAGGTTAACTAGTTTATGTTCATGGGCGACGTCAACCACTTACCATCAGGTGGTACGTTTGCCAGTTTGCCTATCCAACTAACATAAAAAAAGACTATTACTAATAATATAGTTCAATATGAAATGTCAAATTAAAATTAACATCGATAATCTATCGACGTCCAACGATCGTGGAACGATCGTTGGACGTCGAACGAAGGGAATCGGTGAGGGCGTTGATCAAGTTATTACATGATAATGGACCTGAGGTATAGAAACATCACAACATTGAATCGGACTGTGATCAATGACGCGCCCGGTAATAGGCAGCTGCTGGTTGCCGTAGAGAAATAAAATACACACAGACACACATACTGATCATTTTATTCAAGATATCTCTCGTGATACATTTAGACGTTCGTCTACAGGTGACAGAGGAATGATAACTAGATGCGAAAATTGTAAATAACAAATGAAATAAATATAAGAGATAAATAATTTGCACGCGAAAGTGTCGTTGGGCGTCCAATTTGCGGAGGTTTTCATTTTCAAAGGGCCACGGTCCTTCGTTAGCCGCAGAGGGGTGCGGGTGCGCGCCAGCGTGGGGGAGGGGAAGAGAGGACCGCCTCAAACGAAATAATATGGAAATGCAAAATAAGAAAACATCAGAGAGATGGCCCGCAGCCGGCAGCCCGAGCAGCCTCCACTCCGACCTGACAATATTTCTATTTCTAAATATTGGAAAATATAATACAGTACACTCACGCTCAACGTCGCAGACGTAAATATGACTTTTATTTAATTTAAGAATCTAAAAATACTGTAAACCAATATTTAAATTAGTTTTTTAAATTAGTGGTATGAAATAGAGTTAAAAAAGAGACAATCTTATTTGATTTTTTTTAAAGTATGCTCCACACAATAAAGTTCTCCATCACGGGATACCCGTCTGATGTTAACTAATATAAAATCACAATTATTAAAAGTCAATAATGAAAGCAGTGATAAATTACTGAAAAAGCCGTTTTCACGGTATTCTAGTCGATTTAACTTCCAAGGTTTTCCAAGCTCCAAGCCTATCAATCATAAAAAAATAGATAATTTACATAAAAAATGATTACATATCTAAAGTACACGCTACAATGTATTACAAGTTTGCTGAAATAAAAGATTTATTTATTTATTTATTAGAACCAAACACAGATTATAGTATAGGCCGTAACTATTAGAACCAGCCTCTTTGATCAAATTACTTGAACGTATATGGCGGCCATAAGCACTGTACTAGAGTTGTAGAAGACAAACTTGCTAACTGTGAGCATGTATGTCGGTGGTGAGTGAGTGAGAGGAGAATTAACGCTGAGGTAGTCTCGGTGACAGGCCCCTTAATAGTAAGAAGTTTATATCGTCTAACGAGATCACTGGACCGTTATTATGTCAGATTAGGAAGCTCGTCTACAAGTTGCCTATTTTGAGAAAGATGTTAGGTTATGTTATTAATTAATCTGCCTTCTTTTTCCTTCCATTCAGAATACGGGAGAGTTCCTTGGATACAGAACACAACATGTTCAAGCGCTACCTACAGATGCGATACAGTGCATTTGGTAATCAAATCGGTATACAGTAAAGTGAGTTCTGTCTTGTTATTTGTAAGAGAAAATGTATTATTATTAAAAATATTAAATATTTCAGTGTGTGGTGTGCATCAGTGTACCCTCGACCAGCACAAAGAAGTGCGGCCGGCAGTCATCAGCAAAGTGGGCGCGTTGTTAGACGTATCGCCGTTTGAGACGACCTCCCCCTCGCCTCCCACTCCCGCTCCACTCCCGGGGGGAAGCCACCCCTCTCACGAGCACTCCTTTGCTATTTATTATAAAGAAAAATCTCACTCGGGAATCACAAATCACAAAAGTATTAATAACACAAAAATGTTTAATAGTATATTGGAGCTGCTGTTTCCTTTGAGCTGTATTACTTAAAGTTGATAGTACGGGGTGGGTTTGATATTTATATTTTTAGCTTTTATTTTATAATCTTTGTTATCTTTGCTACCTTCTCAAGTATATTATGATCGTACTATAATCTTACACCGACCACTGTCAAGGCTTGTATGCACTCAAGAAACACTATAAGAAAAATGTTTGAAATGGTCGATTTAAATCATGACATCAAGAATTATCTACATCTGCTGGGCTAACCTCAACATTAACACCTGTTCTCAATGGAAGTAACAATAGCCCACAGTAAAGTTACATTAATGTGGATGCTATTGCCATTGTATCTATTCTCGCGTCACGTCATTCATTATAAACATTATTATCGGGTTACAAAACAGGATGACTCGGCAACAACAAAAAAAACGGTATTGTGGAGGAATGTCATCGATTGGGATCACAAGTGGGCTCGTATTGAGTGGATCAGACAAGGGACAAGGGCCCCGCCCACCGCCGGACGAACAGACGTGTGACGTTACTGTGACGTGTGACAGTAGCGTCACAACCACTGCAGCTTTATTCACACAATAAAGATATGAATAATTTGGAGGTGAATAGAAGAATAGAATTGTTCTGTTTGTTATAATTTATAAATGACAATCACAATAACAATGTGAGGTAAATTATAGAAACGTGCAGAATATGAGTCCCACGTCCACGTCGGTTAACGAGTTGAAAGTGAAAGCGGCTGTGTTAAAGTTTCACTTTCACTACGACACGTAGAGTACCGTAAAGTATGGTAGAGTACCGTAGAGTGCAGTATGTAGAGTAGAGTATGGTAGAGTACGTCGCACGTGGACCGGACAATGTAGGTTTACGGTTTATGCTCTAAAGTCAGTCCGTTAAGTTATTAAATTATATGAAGTAAAGATAACAAATCCGAACATGAACAGGAAATTATAAATTTTTCCACTTCGGCGGCATTATTTAGGTGTAAGTGTAAAGTGGTGTAAATACGCAGTAAGAAGTGTGAATCTTTGAAAACCTTTTTTTTTACCTTACTTTACCAATAACTTTTAAAAACCATTACCTTACCTTATGAAAAGTTAAAATACCAAAAAATGAGTTTAGAGACACAACGTTGGACATTACTTTTGATATATTTTACCTCGCAAAAAATTTGCAACACCAATGCAAGAAACGCTTAATTATTTATTTACTTGATTTATTGTTTGTACGAAGACATCCGCCAGAGAACTAAAGTTACCGATATCATGCGAATAAAAGAGATCGGTCATCTTTTCGTACTTTGAGGGAAACCTTTGTTCAACAGAAAACTGATAGGGGCTGATGATGATGATGATTGTTAGTACAACTTGTCAAATTAGTCCAAGTTCTGACAAAAGTTCACATCGCTGGTTGAGCATAAACAGTTGATAAAGGAACCATATTAGTGAGTAATTTCATACTTTCAAGAAGGCCCCAGCACCAGAACAAGGTGGTAAGTAGACCGGCTCGGTAAACACCATCACACGTGAACACACAATGGTGACCACAATTATATGAATCTGTCTTACCGTCGTTATATTGGTGAAGGTTTTGTCGTAACGTTTCGTTTGTCACTTTCGAATAACAAACTTTACCCAAAGTTACGTAATTTATAATTTGAATCATTTCATTGTTACTCATATTTTTGTGTAAACATTTTCCAGTCTTAATGTTCTATTATTACGAAGGAACACCAAAATTTTGAGCATAGCAGAGTAAAACCGAATTTAAGATGTTTTTTATGAGATTAGGAGGCAACCGAGCAGTCGGAGCCTTATGGTGACTACCGACGCCCATACATATCAGGCACCACCAAAAGGTATGCAGATGCATTGCCCACCTTTTCCCTATCCCCCCAATGGGCCACCGGAAACTCACAAACCGCACGAAACGCGACAGCATAGCTATCACCTGACGCCGATGTTATGTGAGCGAGAGGTATCACCCCGGTCGTTCCGGCCCAATTCGGCTGCAGCAGCATAGCACCACCTCTTACAATTGAAAGAGAGTCATATCTATCAGAACAGTGTAGCTGTTTATTACAATATCGGTTACAAGTACTAGTACTCTTTAATATAATTATAAACCAGCAGAATATACTACATATAAATGACAATAAATCATAGTTTCGAAGTATTTCAGGTCGATTACTTATCATACAATGACTATCTAACTTTATAACTGTTTATTTCTTTCAGGTCAATAATTTTCTGTTTCGCTTAGAGAAAGTATACAAAATAAAATTCTTTAAAAATAATCTTATCTTAAAACCCAATATATTTTTTCAACTCCATATTCACTATAAGGAGCAGCTGAAGCCCTAGTCTACATATTCATTGCGAGATTTATACCAAGTAATGATAATGACTTTCATGTTTATTGCAGGATTCGGTACACGAACAAAGAATTTTTTTTTCTTTAACGCCGGGAAATGCTCTGCTCTGAGGCATCCCGCGAGGGAGTGGGTCTCCCCACGCGGGTATGTAGGACTCGCTGCGCCCGACAGCTGGTAAGTGGACGCAGCTCTACCCACTAAAACTCGGCGAGTGCCACCAATGCCGCCTTTGGTGAGGTGCCCCGGATCTAGTAAACAAACAGGGCACCTCGACGGCTAGTCAGTCCTGCAAGGGACTAACGCCACCTCCACAGAGAGGATGTCCCGCACCGCAGAACAAACCCTCCCAACGTCGGGACAGTATAATGGGGTGAGGTTCCCATCCTCACCCCTTGCCCCCTGCACTTATGTCCCCTCTTCTTATAAGAGGGGTACAAAGAGCCCCCTTGGCCAAATTAGCTTCGCCCAAGGTGCAGCGGCTCACCCTAGGTTACTGAGCCCCACCGCCACGACAAGGCCTGAACCATGTGGGGACGAACAAAGATACGATGTAATACCGTGACTTGATAAATTACTTACATAACTATACATTCTGGTGAGTGGAGAGTGTGAGTGTAGCAGTAATAGTGTTTAGTAGTAGTATGTGGTGCAGTGGCAATCAATTAGCGGAGGTGCTCCTCCACGAGGAGAGCGAGGAAAAAGCTCCGAGAGCTCCGTGGAGCGCCGAGAGTGCCGCCGCCGCGCCGCCACAGAGCTACGAACGCTCTGAAAACGGAGACCTACGATTGGTTTATTCTAATATTATAGATGTGTAAGTTTGGATGTAGGAGGTGCTCTTAGAAACTGCTGATCTTATTAAAAGATCTTTCTCTGGTGTTAAAGTAGCCATAAAACCAATCATAATCCGTCCGTATACAAATGAAGTTAACGCGAGCAAGGCTGTAGGCAAGTCGAAAACTAGTTATAATGCGTTCCTACTTGTGTTCTTCTTCTTGGGGCGCCATCTTCTACCGGCGGTCAGCTATCATTAAGGCTATTAAAACTAGTTATAATGCGTTCCTACTTGTGTTCTTAAAACTAGTTATAATGCGTTCCTACTTGTGTTCTTAAAACTAGTTATAATGCGCTCCTACTTATGTTCTTCTTCTTGGGGCGCCATCTTCTACCGGCGGTCAGCTATCATTAAGGCTATTAAAACTAGTTATAATGCGTTCCTACTTGTGTTCTTAAAACTAGTTATAATGCGTTCCTACTTGTGTTCTTAAAACTAGTTATAATGCGTTCCTACTTGTGTTCTTAAAACTAGTTATAATGCGTTTCTACTTGTGTTCTTCTTCTTGGGGCGCCATCTTCTACCGGCGGTCAGCTATCATTAAGGCTATTAATACTAAGGCTACCCCTACTTTATAGTTTGACCAAATACAAGTTTTATGTCCAGTGATCTTTGATGTTCATTATCAAATAAACTGCTCTTGTTTCAACACTTTAAGCAATGTCAGTTAGTAATCAATATTAATATTTATTAAATAGTAAATATCAATATTTACAATTAAATTGTAAATATTGATAAAGAGGTGGCAAATGCTTTGAAATTTATTTTGCCGCTGTTAATTAATACCATCAATGAATCATTTTACAAAAATGGTGCGAAAGAAAATAAATAACTTAATTTTTTAATTTCATTTCATCTGCAAAAACACTACTGGGCTCGTCTGTTAAAACTATTAAATATATTCTATAAATCACTGCACCTATCTCAGCGGTCGTACTCGATGGTTGTATTGAACGTGGTGAATTTTCTAATCTAATGAAGTGAAGTTTTACCACTTAAATCTATTTTCACATGGTTCCTTCAAATTTTTAACCGATGGCAGTATGTATCTACTTCCAAAACAGTGAAATTTTTGTAAATACTATTCTCAATCAAATTAATTTTTCAAATTTTTAACAAGCATCAGTTGTTTCACAGCCAGCAGTAGTGATAAACTGACAGGCGTTCTACAAGTAATGCAGGAGTTGATCTACTAAAACATATTTACAAATCCTGAGAGGATGTCTTAGGTATATTTTGCGATTTGTTCAAGGTTAAACACCCAACATTGATCAAGAAATTACATCACTATGGTATCAGGGGCACGTAACTTAAACTATTAATAAACTTACTTAGATTACAAAACGCAAAAGGTTATATAATAAAAGTTCCTCTGGTACCAGTATAAAAATGGATCCCATTCTGGGTTCATTTTTCTTTCTTGTGTGATTGTGTGAAAAAGGTACGTGTTGTAATATTTTTTAAATATTTTTTGATGACAATACATGATCATTTAGAGTCTCTAAAATATTATATTGAGACTCTTCTTAGGCGCTCCGAATTCAAAACGTGCAATATCAAGTTAAAAACCAATGTAGACGTATCACTACGCCTGATTCCTCATACATAATTAATGGTTTTCCCATAGAAAAGAAATACTATTAGGTATCCAGTAGTAAAAAAATCCTAGCCTATTTTTCGAGGCTCGCGTGTCGGACGATTTGCGATTTCCCAAAGAGTGCTCCGGCTGGAGGGTACTCCGCCCAGCCTCCCCTCGCCCGCGTCCCGCAGCCCCCTCCCGCGCCCTCGAGAGGCTCAACTCGAAGTCTTCTCGAACCGTTTAGGGCGTCTTGTCGAGCCGTTTCCGATGCTCTTTACAATAATAGTTCAATTTATGTGATTGACAGCGGCAAGGGGTGTTCGGGAGTGTACGGGAGTGTGCGCAGGGACATGTGTGACTTGAGCGATGGAGAGGCAAATGTGCGGGTTTATTAAAGAATACAATAATAATATTGGAAATTTGTATTACCTGCATGTTCCTCTACGATGCTTCCATCTCGTTCAGGAAGATTAAGTTGGTCCGTAAAGGACTCGATATAACAATGACCTCCCCTGCTACTTTACCCGCGACACAGTAATGCAGGCTCAGATTTAAATGCGTACAGGCTCATAATAACGATTATTAAGATTATCTTTTAACAATACATTTTTTTTATATATTGTTAAACGATTTGAGTGTGTCTTAATTAAGAACGATGAATGTTTTTACTTACAATCACGGCAAAGTCGTAAAGAAGAGTTGTGAGTATAACAGTCTTCGTGAGTTTACGTAGCACTTTAACTACTCATATCATATTCTGCATTTTTACTAATTTAAAAAAAATGGGGTTTCCGTAGTCGGGTTTTAAATTCCTTTATTGTTTAAAGTAGATGAGATAAACGACAAATATATAATGCGTATAAGTTACCGTCCAAAGCGGATTTTACGACAAACTTGTTTTTCCTAGGCTAAACTGGTTTATCGGCTATAGAGCCGATAGGAGAAACTAGTTTAACCTAGACGGAACCGGTTGAGCCTGATAGGAATAAGTATATTTCAGGATAACTGGTTTGACCTCGTCTATAATAATAATAATAACGGGGAATAATAATATACCAGGACCAATAAAATCGAGATGCATTTATTAATTAATAGTGGTCCGTCCCGGCACGGGTTAACAAACCAGCGTTACTCGCTCTTAATGTGGCTTTCTATAGGTGAGAGATTTTGCAAATCGGTCCAGTTGTTACGGAAACTATTAAATACAAACAAACAACAGTTAACAGATACGTCTCGCTTAAAACTTCTCGCATTTTTTACTAGGCATAATTAGTATTGACTGTAGTATGACTAGGCAAAACCAGTACATCCTGAACCAGTGAATCCTCTGCTCAATCATATAAGTCTCAACCAGTTCAGCCTAGGTTAAACTAGTTTGTCCTAAAATCTGCTCTGGCCGGTAACATTACAGGTCATTAATATTACAGAGTCACTGCGACGTCAGCTCGCCGCTCTCCGAGAGTACTCCTGGTCTCGCTGAACCGTGATAATGTACACAGCGCGCCTCACTTCACGGGTAAGGCGTTTACCGCGGGCACTTGTGTCTGAACGGGTGTATATAACAGATTGTACTTGTTATTTATACCTAAAACTTTGAATTATAATATAATTGTCTAGGTATCAATATAAAGTCATTAATATTGTTTTTTTATTTACCTTGGAGTTTTTGTAGAGAAGTGAGTTTCTTTTCCCAGTTTCAGTATCAGAGTTTCAAAATTTCAGAGTTAGGTATTATTATAATTCTGTATTTCTTTCTGTTTTTTCCAATTTTCAAGAACATCTTGAACTGTTTTGGAAGACCTCAATTGTTTGTAAGATGAATCCTTCGTAATTAAAGTTGTACATAAAACTATACTAGTTTAGGAAGCTAAGTTGTAAGCTAGTTTGTGTATTTTCATGCAACATATTAGCATATCATTTACACATTTTCATTCCGCGTTTAAATATAAGTTTTTCAGTTCTTATAAATAAGTGCACATTTCCGTATGTACCGGTGTTATGTGTGTGCAGGGCTGTGCTCTGCGGCAGTCGTCGAGTGTCAACTCTGTCACCGCGGCGGGACGCGCGACGGTACACACATTACGTTTTTATCCGAACAACACTTCAAAGGAGTTTATATCAGTTTGAGACAGTAATTTCTTAAATTTCTCTGGGCTGGTGTTTATAAACGTTTTAACTTATTTTATATCACCACGGGGTTGTCCACGTAATACACAGGCTGATCAATGCGTTACCCTGGTGATCATAAGAATTTCTTCTATAGATACGTATTTTGAATGTATATTATTTAACCACACTATGTGTCTCTTCAGTGAATCGCAAATGAATGATCAAAAAGCATCTCGTTTTACATCAGTAAGAAATTAAACGTTTTATATGCATTTATTACCTGTGACGGAACGGAGACTGTATATGCGTTTGGGGGTGAGAGGCAGTTTGTGTGTGCAAACCTATTTTGCCGTTCATCTCGAAGACTACTAGTCCGATTTTGATGCGGTTTTCAGAGATGGGTTCAGATTTGATTGGTGCATGATATTAGATAGGTATTACGTTGATAACTCACCAGAGGGCACTGCAGCAAATGTTTTTTGTATAATCCAATGTTACCACTTTTCTCCAAAACTACTATTCTAATTTTGATGCGATTTTCAATGATGGGTTTGGGTTTGATTGGTGAATGTTCCTAGGTAGGTGTTACGATTACAACTTATCAGGGGGCGCTGCAGTAAACATTTGTATTGATGCGGTTTTCATTATTCATTTCATTTTATATAGTATCCGAACGTAAATAAATTGTATATTTATATACACAGGTATTGTAATAGGTACCATGCTGCTTTGCAGCCGAATTGGGCCGGCACAACCTCTCGCTCATATAAAACCGGCGTCAAAGTGACAGCTATGCTGTCGCGTTTCGTGCGGTTTGTTAGTCTCCGGTGGCCCATTGGGGGAGATAAGGAATATGAGGGCAACGCATCATCACAGCTTTTGTTTGTGCGAGTATCTATGGGCGTCGGTAGTCACCATAAGTCTCCAACTGCTCGGTTGCCTTCCTTGTGACATTAAAAAAACACATTAGGTACTATGTACGATATCAGACCGAGGTGGACACAACTGTCCCTAGCTACCAGTACTTTGGTATCGCATGCGTTTGTGTAAGACTGGTCGTACAATAGTGATGAGAGGACAGTTACCGCTAACAGTTACAAGCGGATGAGCGAAACTGTGTTGAAGATGCGGCCTGTATGTAATTGTTACCTCGTATAGTGTGGGCCAGAACTTGGTGGATGAAGTGTCAATGTAATAGCTTAACCCAACTTTATCTATGCTCATGCAAGATGGTAAGCCTACCAGTAATTACATTTCCTGCCCTTCAGTTTCACGAGAGAGCATGACCTGTGGGCAGGACCAGTATAATTCAGCATGTAACTTGCTTATTCCCTTTGCTATTATTTAGTAGGCTGTTTTATTATCAAATTACTACAAGTTCTTACTAGCAGAGTCACCCACAAGCCAGGATTTGATGGTGTGATGATGAAATGATCCAGCAACTCGTTTAAAAGTCGATAACTCTACGGTGTCAACTAAAATAGTTAACTGTGTGTAATGAAAAAGGACGTAATTTGTTTAGTGCCGTGAGGGTCGAGACCCTCGCTAACTCAATAGTACGCGCGATTGGCAATCAGAGCACGAGCGACCTTCGGGAGGGCTGGTGCGAGGAGGACTACAGGCATGAGGCACTTAGCGATAACGTGCGATAACGTGACTGACTGATGATGCTTAGCCAACATTTGGAAAATACCAAAAAATATTGTGCAAGAAAAACTCTTTATATTTGATGTTTATAAGACGTATATTATAACGTACAAAAGTTTATTAGATTTCGCTGCACTACTCTGTAGAAAGGAGTTTTAATTTTAAAATTTCTTTGTGTCGGTAGACGAGTCGTGCCTTACATGGAGTGTGTGTCGCCATCTTCAGCATTTCCCATCCTTCTGCTACGCGTCTAAGCCATGTTCTTGAAAAGGGTTGAAAAGGGCGTTGGACATACAGACTGACTCTGAGATCTATTATAATATTAAGTCTATTATATTAAGGTATAAGCAATAGAAGAATTTCAGTAGACGAAATGTTGGTTTACCATTAACCAGATGGGAAGACGATCTCCGTACTGTGGCCGGTCCGTGTTGAATACGAGTGGCAAGGGATCGGCCGTTATGGCGTTCATTGAAAGAGGCCTATGTTCAGCAGTGGACGGATAAAAGCTGATGATGATGATAAGCAATACCGACGATGCATCGGCGCCTGACAACACGAGGACGTGTCCTGGAGGAACACTTCATATATGGGTGACGTGTACCTCTCACCGCGGCGCGGAAGCTCTCATCTTCTATCTCCACTTACATAAGATCCTTTGTAATGTTCACAAAAAGTATTTCTAATTTTAAATAATTTTATTGAACAAACGTTTAACAAACATTATTATATTAATATTAATCAACCTCACGTATTCGCTGTCACTCGATCAAACCCTAATGTACATAACAATATACAATATTCTAATCCGTCCGTCCGTCCATTGTGAGCATTTCACGTCGGCTCCACCGTCGACGTGCGTTGATTTACATAGAGTAGGGCCGGTCGGGCGGTGGTGAGAGTATAATGGGCGTAAGGGCGGGTGTCGTATGTACGGGGATCGAAGTTATTTCCACTTACTATAAAAATGTATTTATTTACACTACAAAATACTAATCTGAAGGAAGTTGCTTTTCGGGGGACTAAGATATTTGTAAATGATTGCTACAAAATGGTTTCGATCTCAATATATTGTGGCCGGTACTGTGGAGTGTAGAGCGCCTTATATAATATTATGTATGTATAAGCCATATGTTCCCCACAAACGTCCTATAACGTAACGCAAGATTAGAATAAAAAAATATAGATAGGATTAAATTAAACAATTTGAAAATGTTAGTAGTTTCTGTTCGTAGCCCGGCGCCGGGTGTTCTCGGCTGTCAGGTGGCGTTTATCTACAATCTCCGTAACCGTGTGGGGTGGTTGTTACCCCCGTCATATTACATTTACATAGCGGGGCTGCACAATGCTCATAATATTGTTATTAGTAATTTGCGCCGCCATTGTCACGCACCACTCACTCACTCACTCACTCACTCACGCAGATGTTATAAAAATACGTGAGCTAACGTTGAATAGCTTAGGAACCCATTGTATATTTAAATATATAAAGTAATGTGACAGTTATACAATGAAAATTATGGCCATTGTTTGGACTTCATGCAGTACGAAATATCTAAGGGATTTATACATATATTAGTTTACATTCATCGAACAAACGAACAAAAACAAGGGTAGGAAATTAACAGAACTATATTACGTATGGGACGTTAATTTAATACAAGTAGAGTGGAAACTATGGAAAAAATATTAAAAAAATAAGTTCAGCCGACTTTGTTTTGCCGATTATGCTCTAGAACTAACTTCACGATCAATATATTGTAATATAACGTGAGGTTAGTTCTTAGCATCATCTTAAAACCATCATCATCATCATCAACATCATCAACATCATCAACATCGAATAACACAATGAGTTTGAGCTGCGTTGATTGTCGACGGTACCGCTGCCAGAACGGGCCATAGCTTGTGGATGATGATAAGTACAATTAGAACAAGAGGAATCAAACTGTTTAGCATTATGCTATTATAAGTATTTTTAGAATGGCCTTATTACATTTCTTGAAAGAATATTTAAAGCGTATTTAATATATTCTTCGCTATGTTGGTTCCGGCTATTCACATCATACATTAGTCTTTTAATTCATTTAAATTACCTTAACTCACCTTCACTAACTTATCCTTTATAGCTACAGAATGAAAATATGTAACGAATATAAGGGATGCCTTAAATTAAATTAGTTTTTGGTTTCAACCACATAAACGTCGTAGCAACCTCTGTAGCAAAGCTGCTACGACCATCTACGGCGCTCTACGACGCGCTACGATTTTACGTTCACTTTTTCAAGCGTGGGTGCATGTAGAGACTCTAACCGGCTCAGCTGTTTCAAAAATATATCTTGTTTCCTTTACAATGTTTTCAAAAGTTAAAGTTTAATTTCAACAGTTTCATTATTTTTAGATATAAAATTCGAGTGATTTTTGAATACGAGGTCCGACGCGGAACTAACGCGGAGGAAACAGCTCGCAATATCAATGTTGCGTTTGGAGAGGGGACTGCTAATGAACACACACCGTGCGATTTTGGTTTAAACGCTTTCGTGATGGAAACTGATGTGAAGAACGAACCACGGGGACGACCGCTCATAGAGGTGAAGAACAATGAATTGAAAGAGATGGTGGAAGCTTATCCGAGCCAAACTACCCAGGAATAAACGGCATGGTTTAACGTTACCTTACCAACAATACTGACTCATTTATGTCAAATAAAAAAAATAAAAAAATATGAAAAATGGGTGCCTTGTGATTTGACTGATCTGCAGAAAGAAATGCGTGTTGAAATTTTTTTTTTATGTCATAAGGGGGCAAACGAGCAGTCGGAGCCTTAAGATACGGATGCCCATACACATCCACACAACTAGAGGCTATGCTGATGCATTGCCCTCCTTTTGCCTAACCTCCCAATGGGCCACCGGAAACTCACAAGCCGCACGATACGCGACAGCATAGCTGTCTCTTGACGCCGATGTTACGTGAGCGAGAGGTACCACCCCGGTCGTTCCGGCCCAGTTCGGCTGCAGCAGCACGGCACTACCTCTTACTAGCTTGTGTTGCCTTGTTGAATCGATTTTTTTTTTGTTGGATGGATGATAGACAAACTAGCAAACGTGCCAACTGATGGTAAGTGGTGGACGTCGCCCATGGACATAAACTAGTATACCGGGAACGAGCCCAGGCCACTCATTCACGTGTTGTCTATCCTGAGACATAAGATGTTAAGTCTCGGTGCCAGTAATTACACTGCCTGTCTTGCCCTTCTCTCCGAAACTCAGCAAAGCTGTTTCACGGGAGAAACAAGCAAGATGGTGGTACCCATGCAGCCGGGAGCGCGGCACAGCGGTTCCATCCCGCCGGTAAACCGATACAGAAATGAAAGAATATTGGATCGAATTGTGACATGTGATGAAAAGTGGATTATTTACGATAATCGTAAGCAATTAATATGCAATGGCTGATACTTCTTGGTTTGTGTATTCGGTATGCTAATTGATAAGGTACGTGACGGGAAGTAAACACGTAGTTGAGCTCACTGGACCAGCTCCTACTGCGATGGACCTACTAGGAGGTCGCTGCACGAGACTTGCCATGATATCAGTCGGACAACGATCTCCGCAAAACACATCGACACAAGGTGCTCGATATTTATTGTTAAAAATATTTCATCGGAATCTATTTCTAAAAGTGAAGTTAAGTAGTGATAAATCTTTTTGTTAATAAGTAATATATATAAGTTATATAAGTATAATATAAGTTAATAAGTGATAAATATTTTTGTTAATCCATTTAATTATTGTATTAAATATAATTTAATTATGTAATAGATATAAAAAAAATATAATTTTCAAATTTATAGTTCGATTTGCTATTAGAGCGTGTTTTTTAGTTTTTTAACGATAATTTATGTATTGAAAATTTTTAATATAAAATAAAAACGTGTAAATACCTCACAGCTTCAAAATACTGAGCAGTATATTTTACATAGATCGAACTGATCAAAACTATTGATGAATAATACTATCTATGGACGCTTTCACGCCACGTCAATCTGGTCCCGTGGTATGTTCTAGAAGAACTTGTGTTACGGGTACCAAATAACGGAAATATATTTAATACTAAAATACTTAAAATATAATTAACATAACTATACATATATTTAAGATATATATTATATAATACACATATTTGATAAACACCCATGACCCAGGAACACCGAAAATATTTTTGTTCCCTAGCGGGATTCAAACCTGCAACCTCCGGCTTGAGCGCCAACGCGCTTACCATTGGGCCACAGAGGTCGTCAAATCCTATATAAATATAATTGGAATAACTTTGTAATGTTAGGAAGTCTGATATGGATAACTCAGTCCTCCTGTGAAATGTCCGAAATGTTAGTGAAGCTTCTTAAACAAGTAGTACAGTAACAATATATATACAGATAAAGAAAATTGGAGTGTCTGTTTGTAATATTGATATACCGGTTTCTAATAAATGCATATGGATTTATACACGATACATATACCAAAATAGCCTTTTTTACAATTTTTGTCTGTCTGTTTGTTCCGGTTAATCTCTGAAACGACTTAGCCGATTTTGACAAAACTTTCACTAACAGATAGCTCACGTTATAAAGGGTAACTTAGGCTATAAAAATAATCATCATCGATCCGTATACGGCTATAAATCTAAGTTAACGCGAGCGAAGCTGCGGGCAACAGCTAGTAAAAAATATAATTAAACCAATTTTTTACTTTATCGCCGTTTATTAGATAAGATACATAATATAATATGAATATCGATATTTCTGATTCCAATTACAGCATTCCATGACCAATATGGTCACGGGAGGACTTAGAGGGAGGATGAGGCGTATTAAATTAAAAATAATTTGATCTTCTATTTCAAATTACTTCAATTACCCACTCCTATTTTAAAACTATCTTACAATATTTGCCGGCGTGCTTATAAAATTTGTGCTAGTTGCTTAAGATGCATATGGGTGAAGTCATTTTTTATATTGTGCACTGAAAAAAAAAGAAACTAATATTTTCTTTAGGTATTTTACAAATATTTAATAGTCAAAAATTGAAAAGCAGCGGTCAACACCTTATTCAACAAAAAAAATATTTTTATACCTTTACTGTAAGACAAACCGTCCCCACCATGGTTCAGGCCTTGCCGTGGTGATGGGGCTCAGTAGCCCAGGGTGAGCCCAGCACCTTGGGCCAAGCTGATTGGGCCCAGGGGGCTCTTTGTACCCCTCTTATAAGAAGATGGGACAAAAAAGTAGGAGGACAAGGGACGAGGATGGGAACCGCACCACATTGCACTGTCCCGACGTTGGGAGGGGTTGTTCTGCGGTGCGGGACAATCCCTCTGTGGAGGTGGCGTCGGTCCCTTGCGGGACTGACTAGCCGTCGTGCCTTGTTTGATCATTAGATCCGGAGCACCTCACCAAAGGCGGCATTTATTTATTTATTATTATTTAGAAATAATAAAAAAGTACAGAAATCAGTTAAGTTTCCACTAACAAGTAATACATATAAAACTATTATAAACACAATATCAATATTTACTAAAATTGGTGGCACTCGCCGAGTTTTAGTGGGTCCACTTACCAGCTGTCGGGCGCAGCGAGTCCCACATACCCGCGTGGGGAGACCCACTCCCCCGCGGGATGCCTCAGAGCATTTCCCGGCGTTAAAGAAAAAAATTATGAGACAAACCGTTCCTTATCAGTTTTCTTAGATTTATTGATAAATATTAAATACCCTCGCTATTATACTCTAAAGGCTCATTGAATCCTTTGAACAGTAATTGAGAACAAACATCCGCACACCTCACATTATCGTTAACTGGTACAGACAAAGAAGGGTTCACCTCCACGTTATCGATCCGTTGATCGATCGTCAATAGGAGGCCGGACGCGACCTGACAACGGCAGACAGCCTGGCAGGCGTGCAACACGACCCGCCATCGATTGACTGTCGATTGACAAAACACAAAACACAAAACACAAAACGCGGGAAGCGAGAGTTTTTGCGACCGATGCACGTATTGTTTATTGATGTCTTGTTGTGGTGTTGGTGTTTACAAACACCGTCCTCTGAACCACACTAATTAATGCCGGAAACAATATCGTAATATCCGTTCCAACCAATATTATGGTACTTTATTCATCATGTTCGTTTGATCTCTGAAACTGTGCGACCATGCTTAGAGCAAGTTTGTAAATGTGCGCTGAAAGAGTTTTAAACTAGAATGTTTGCGATGTTGAAAATACGTGTAGCTTATATAGTGGCATTATAAACTTATTCCCTCTTTTTTTTTCTTTTAAGCCAGGAAATTCTCTGAGACATCCCTCTGGGAAGTGGGTCTCCCCAGGCGGGTATGTGGCACCCGAAAAGTGGTAATATAGACGCAGCTCTACCCACTAAAACCCGCGAGTGTCACCAATACCGCCCTTGATGAGGTGCCCCGGATCTATTAAGCTAACAGGGCACCTCGACGGCTAGTCAGTCCCTCAAGGGACACGAGGGGTTGTCCCGCACCACAGAATAACCCCTCCCAACGTCGAGACAGTGCATCGGGGTGAGGTTCCCTTCCTCGCCTCTTGTCCCCGTGCACTTAGGTATGTCCCCTCTTCTTATAAGAGGGATACAAAGAGCGGTTCCGTCGATTCAATTGACTTCGCCCAAGGTGCTGGATTCACCTTAATCTACATTTAAATTTATTACTTAACCAACAACAGATGGAAATATACCCATAAATATTGTGATTATTGTTTGATTTGTTATCGTAACACAATTATATCTGACAGTCGCCACCTTTGTGTCCAATTACATCACAAAAGATCGCCTATCGCCCGTGTCCAATATTAAATAATACAAGTGTCGGTGGGTTGACGTGTCGGCGGATTGATATGATGACGTGCGTCGTTGTGTCATGTCGGTGTACCGTGTCGGCGATTATTGTTCATGTGTAGCATCGGCGTGTAGTGTCGGTGTGCTGTGTCGGCCTTTAGTGTTTATGTGTCTATTTAGTGTATGTTTAGTGTTGTGTTTCGGCATGGTATTGTGTCAGCGTGTTGACGTGTTAGTGTGTCAATTACGTCTGTGTCAGGGTGCGGGCGCGGCCGGCGGAGGTGCGTGACACAGTAACAGAAAGCCGGCGCGCCCTCCATTGTGCCAGCAGCTGCCCGCAGGTACTCTGACACGTCATCGCCGCAGATTATATTATGTTGATCTGTATACGACCATTGCGTTGGATTGAGTCGGTCAGGTTTTGTTAATTATGTACATTAATTGTTAACACGCTGTTGTATCAGATTGTTATTTATACTACGATGGTGGTTATCTATACTTTTAAACAATCGACCAATTCCTTTTTTATATCAATTACCTTAATTCTCTACCTTGTACGATAAAAGTTGGTTTTCCACGGGTAGGTACAATCGTTCGTCTCGGCGTTGTGATGATATGTTTTTTAATCAAGTGTTTACCTACTTCATAATGTGAAATGTCATAGTATGTCAGTGTTTTGTGTATAATTTGGTAAGATCTCCAATTATTGAGGAAGGTTGAGCCTCTAGGCTCAACCTTCCTCAATAATTGGTAATTTTGCTATTTTGCTATATTTTTTCAGATTTCAGCGGCTAAGTGTGACAAACGGCTGGTGTAGAGTCAATACGAAGCTGCGATCATCATAAAACATTGTCCTCGTCTATTATATCCGTCACAGTGTAGTAGGTGTAGTGTAGTAGGTGTTTGTGAATTGATGTGTGCATCACAGAAGCGCTCCGTCACTCGAGCCGCCTGTCCGACCGTCCGTCACGACTCACTCACAAACAATGGTGTCCCTTATCAACAATGTCAACAAAGATGTCAAAATATCGCATTCTTTTGTGAATCCACACCATGACAAGATCCACAAAAACATCAACAATGTATCGAATTTAATGTAATAATCATGTTACAGTGCAAGGAGTAGTAGAACCAAGATGGAGTTGAAATGTTTACAAATAAAATACCTATAGGTAGGTACCTAAGTTTGGTAAGTTGAGACTTGAGAGTAGGTAGTACCTATTTGTTTTTTTTTGTTATTTGTTAGCTAATGCTGGTGTTCCCCAAGGCTGTGCACTATCTCCAACCCTGTTTCTTCTGCATATCAATGATATGCTGAAAACCAGCGGCATTCATTGCTATGCGGATGACAGCACTGGAGATGCTTTATACACTGGCCGCCCTAATATTTCTCGGGAACAAGTCGATGAGTGTCGGAACAAACTTGTGTCTGAAATCGAGTCTCTGCTGGCCAGAGTCTCGGAATGGGGGCGACTTAACCTAGTCCAATTTAACCCCAACAAGACACAAGTTTGCGCGTTTACCGCTAAAAAATCACCCTTCGTCGTTCCTCTACAATTTGAAGGCACTTCCCTAACCGCCTCAGCCAGCATTGGGATACTTAGCGTCGATATATCGAGAGATGCGCAGTTTCGTGGTCATTTGGAAGGAAAGGCTAAACTAGCCTCGAAGAAACTCGGCGTGCTCAATAGGGCGAAGCAGTATTTCATGCCTTCACACCGCCCTCAATTATACAAGGCGCAGATCCGGCCTCACATGGAATACTGCTCTCACCTCTGGGCTGGAGCGCCCCAATATCAGCTCCTTCCATTTGACCGCATTCAACGCCGGGCGGCTCGAATCGTCAACGACAATGGTATCTCCAATCGGCTTGATTCTTTGGCGGATGTCGGATCGCTCTGCATCTTCTACCGCATCTACCACGGGGAGTGCTCTGAGGAATTGTTCGGACTAATACCTGCAGCAGAATTCCACCACCGCGGAATCGCGGACATCGCGGAAAAACTCCAAATTTCACCCTCACCATCTCGATGTCCGGAAATCCACAACAACTCGATTTTTACGGCATTTTCTGCCTCGCACGACTAATATATGGAATCAGCTGCCTCCTATGGTGTTTCCGAACCGATACGACTTAGGGACCTTCAAGAAAAGAGCATACTCATATCTGAAAGGCCGGCAACGCACCTGCTAATCCACTGGTGTAGTGGGTGTCTGTGGATGTCGCTCTTCACTTACCATCAGGTGAACCGACTATCCGTTTGCCCCCTCTTCTATAAAAAAAAAAAGTTGGATAGGCAAACTGGCAAACGTACCACCTGATGGTAAGTGGTCGACTTCGCCCATGAACATAAACTAGTATACCTGAAACGACCCCAGGCAACTCATCTATGTGTTGCCTATCCTGAGACATAAGATGTTAAGTCTCGGTGCCAGTAATTACACTGCCTGTCTTGCCCTTCCCTCCGAAACACAGCAAAGCTGTTTCACGGGAGAAACAAGCAAGATGGCCTCCAGCCCATGCAGCCGGGAGCGCGGCACAGCGCTTCCCTCCCACCGGTAAATTAATACTTTATATAATACCTACCTACAGATGATAATAGTATATTTTCTTATGTTCCGAGATTAAGAAAAGGTTCTCCTTGTTCTTATGAAAATAAAAATAAAAGATTTTCTAGTTACCTAGTTAAAAAGGACAAAATAAGGCACTACAAATTAATCTGATTCAGGGACCGATCGGACTAGAAAAACATTCATGCGCTCAACGACATGATGATTGTATTTTAGGTCTTTAGAGAAGAAAAACATCGCGAGAAAACCTGTAGGTATGGAAAAAGTTCATTAATGGATCTCGGTAGGCTGATAATGGTCTTATTTTATGAGCAGTCAGCGTGCTCGGTAACTCTGTTGAAGTCTCCCCTCTGGCGCAGCATCAGCAATTGGAAATATGAAATAACCTCGCGAGCCGTGATTCGATTAAGGAAGCGTGTGCGGGCGCCATTTGTAACGTGTACCCGCGCCTGGCCCGCGTCGGGGAGGGTCGAGATTGGTCCGCGGACGAGTCGCGCCTCAGGAAACGTGCAGGGACTCATCCGACCATAATTGCGAGTTTCTTTTGGTGCCGCGCGGCTGATGATTGGCGGAGGAGGCGGCGGCGGCGGAACGGCGCGCGCTCATTGGCCGAGAGCGCGTCGCACGGACAAAGCGCGCCTTTGTGCTGCGCGCTCCACTCGCCGCTATTAGTTATGGTCGGGTGAGCCGGGCCAGGGATGTCACCGACGTCTTAAGTATCGATATTCTTGAATAAAATATTACAAGGTAAAGCATAACCATGATGTATAACTTGATAAATAGGTACTTGGTATACCTATATAAAAAACAGTTTTAGTCTTGTGGTATTAAAAGTCTTGATATAATAAATTTAAAATCTATAGTCGATAATATATTTAGATTCAAAATATAAAGAGAATAAAATAACAGTTTCAGAACCGTTTGTTATTTTGAGTATTACCTACTAGAAAATATTTATTTAAAATAAAATATTAGGTACTTTAATATGCCTGTCCTAGCATGGAACTATTTTCTACATAATGATATTTTTGATTACATAGATATGCAATCTAAATTCATGAAAAAATACTATTTTATAATAATTTATAAAAAGGAAAATTAAAAAGAAGAAGAAGCAACAGTTTTATTTTACTTTTCCTTCTTTTCTTTCATGACCTTTCTGAAGCCAGTAAAATTAAAATTAAAAAATGAAACATTATATTTTAGAGCATTAGAATGAGAGCTCAAAATAATTTAAGAATACATTCAAAGCGAGAAATTGCAATATCTGGACTACTATCAAATTACATTGAAAGCAATTTAAATTAAAACTATCGACATCGGTTCTCTCATCGGTACTATCGACAACATCACGAAATGTGTTTACTATTTTCGGAGTATAATGGGACCAGTGGCAGTTGGCAGTTACGTCTCAATCATCCCACCTCGCACTTGGCACGCGAGCGAGACGGCGCACGAAATGCCTGCGCCAGAGCGGGACGGCAGACACGCATTCAATCATATTGCGCTTACAAATACACTTTCAACCAACTTTAGCCCCGGACGAAAGCCAACCTTAGTGTCAGTTCGTTAAAGTTGATTTTGGTGTCACGGTGACTTGGGTGGTTTTGCACACGCAATATTTAGCATGTATGTTTACTTTAGATATGAATGCAAATAGTAATGGCGCATTTTTATTTGAATGTTTATATAGAGGGTGTCGGCCCGGGGCGAGACACAAGCGGTAAATACGGCCGCCATCTTGTCGTGTATGTACCGTCAGCAAAAAAATCGTTTTCAGCCTAGCCCTCGGGGGATGGAGTGGCTGAAGGGTTGATTTTGAATTGAGGACAAAATGAGGCCATTTAGATTGAACGTCGAGATGTGTCGTGTCGGTGCTGAGGTGGGAATTAGATTTTAGCAGAATGATCGCCCGCTTCGTTGAATTTGTATCAGGTCACTAGTCCAAGTGAAATTTGAAACCGATGGTTTATGACACTTGAAAAGTAATTGTTTTTCGCTTCATTAAGAAAGTACGCGACTTTATGATTAATGTTGTACTTTATACCTATTATACTGTATGATGTTTTAAGGATAAAATATTCTTCGCTTCATACGACAAGTTTAAAACAAACTTTATTGCCTAAACTTAATTTACAAATTGAGCTCTAAGAAATAAATCATAACCCAGCGGATTAGGTAAGATCGGGACTTTCTTTCGGACAGGATTTGTTCGAGGCCGATAAGCCGAGGGGGCTCTTTGTACTCCTCTTATAAGAAGAAGGGACAAAAGAGCAGGGGGCAAGGGGCGAGGATGGGAACCTCACCCAATTGTACTGTCCCGACGTTGGGAGGTGTTGTTCTATTCGGGACAACCTCTGTGGAGGTGGCGTCGGTCCCTTGCGGGACTGAATAGCCATCGAGGTGCCCTGTTTGTTTACTAGATCCGGGGCACCTCACCAAAGGCGGCATTGGTGGCACTCGTCGGGTTTTAGTGGGTAGAGCTGCGTCCATTTGCCGGCTCTTGGGCGCAGCGAGTCCCACATACCCGCGTGGGGAGACCCACTCCCCCGCGGGATGCCTTAGAGCATTTCCCGGCGTTAAAGAGAAAAAAAAACTCTTTAAAACTGACCATAAATCATAATCCAGTGGATTAAGATCGGAGCTAATTGACGGCCCGTCTTCAGCTCTGATGAAGCTCAGTACATAGGTTTCTAACCAAGATTGTGTGGGCTTTATGAAACGACGCTGAGTCTTGCTGAAAGGACTTTCTTGGTTGTTGAACACGGTGCTGTTGAGGGTCCTCGAGCGGTGGATAGACAGAGAGAGAGAACCGTTGACAGTGTGTCACGATTGTGGCGCGGCGGTACTCTCGTGGTACTCGGCGGTGTGTAGGAAGCGCTATTTAATGCGCCTCCACTAACACCCCTGTGCTCGTGTCGGGTTCAGGATGTGAACCTGGGCCCAGTATGACACGACGTCGCGGGGACTGCTTAGTAACAGCCGGGCAGTCCCCCCTTACGAGGAGTAGTCGGGGCCAGCCTATCCCTGAGGTAATCCTGTTAAATGCAGATCCGGGACCCTAAAAAAGCGGCTGAAGGCTCGCAGTGGTTTTAGTTTACGAGTAGGGCACTCCCAGGTGCGAGTCCCAGATAGGGTCACGATCTATCCCAGATCCTGGCTACATGCGTAAAACGCATTTCCCTGCGATATCAAAAACGGTATTGTTAAGGGGCTTAATTACCTTCTCAAGAATAGGATCTTGATACACTCGCGTGCCGATGTTTTGATATCTTTATCACCCCAACAAACCATTACTGAAGTCGGATCATGCCCACGTTGTACTCTATTTACTAATTGTGAAGCTTCCTTAGAGCTTCGAGCATAAATACGTCCATTTTGTTTGTCAAAATATTGCTCAATTGTAAACATCCGGAAACAAAATGTTTCTGTGATCTTCCTTTGCGTACCGCTTGTTGTTATTTTGATTTTACAACTCTATTCTTTTTTAAATTAACTATTAGATCAGTGCGACCCTTATAGTCTGCAAGTCCTAAGTCATATTTAAAAATACACGACATGGTTCTGGGTGCTATTTTCAGCCCCCACATGGTTCAGGCCTTGACGTGGCGGTGGGGCTCAGTAGGTAGTCTAGGGTGAGCCCAGCACCTTGGGCGAAGATAATTGAGCCGAAGGGGCTCTTTGTACCCCTCTTATAAGAAGAGGGGACGGGAATCTCACTCCATTGTACTGTCCCGACGTTGGGAGGGGTTGTTCTGTGGTGCGGGACAACCCCTATGTGGAGGTGATGTCGGTCCCTTGGGGGACTAGCCGTCGAGGTATTCTGTTTGCTCAATAGATCCGGGGCAACTTACCAAAGGAGGCATTGGTGGCACTCGCCGGATTTTCAGGCGCAGCGAGTCCTACATACCCGCCTGGGGAGACCCACTGCCTCGGGGATGCCTCAGAGCATTACCCGGCGTTAAAGAAAAAAAATTGCTTAGATACTTGGAAAAAATGATAGAAGTAAGTAATTCATCCCTTAAATGTAGCTGAGGTAGAAAGATTGAGTTCTTTGTAGATTTAAACTTTGTAATATTTTTTATGTTCGTGCGAATATAATATTTATTCCAATATTAAGTTAAAATACAGTAGCACCCGTAAGATTTAATACATGCCGTAACATCTCTATAACATTATAAGCATACATACAAATTCCTGAAGTTCATAAACAACACTTTTTGCCCAAAAATCATATACAGTAATAATAATTTCTGCTGCGATCCTCGTATGTCTCCAAAAACATAGAGTACCTATGTTAACAAGTCAACTGGAAAATGCTAAGAAATGGAGATAACGTAACTCGTAGAATAACGCGCAATAGGGTAGCAGTGATCTAGGACAAACAGTCTCAACATTTATAAATAAATGAAGACAAAAAAGAGGTAGGATAGAGTTTTATTCTGAAGCTGTAAATAACTTTTGAAAACACTTTTTTCTAGGTGTCTTTCCCTATCCAAATAGCTATCGCAAGTAATTTTACATTTTTTTACTTAATTTGTCACCACTTCAACTTGTTAACTAGATTATTATAGACTAGATATTACGCTACACCTACTATATAATTGTATATTATACTAGCAGACCCGGCCACGCGTTGCAGTGGCTAAGGTATACAAAGTGTGTAAGGTATTCGGTATTCGAACCCGCAACCTCCGGCTTGAGCGTCAAAGCGCTTACCATTGAGCTACATAGGTCGTCAATTAATAATGAAGGTCTAATACGTCATCTCTCTGTCTAAATGAGTTTTGGATTTGACATCATCTTGATAATTTGACATCTGCATACAGTAACAAAATATAAACATTTAATTTGCAATAACAAATATTGAGATCAATAATTGAGACAAAAACTACCCTATCTTCCAAGTCGGACCAAATTACAAATGCTTACAAAATTTGGTAAAAAATGGTTTAGTAGTTTCGGAGTTTATCGCGAACATACATCGTGACACGAATTTTTTTTAATAAAGATAATATAATTTATAACTTTTTGTTTCTTCTTACTACATCGAGCCCACTAACTACATCGTTTTTATGTTATCATCCACTTAAAGTTTAAATGATTACGAGGTGATAGGCACATGATTATGCTTTGATTCTACATTCACAAGTATACAGTATACCTACACGTTATATTAGGGATCACATACAACTAAAATCAGTTTTAAATAGATAGTGCTGCCCATAGTTTGTCATGGAAGATGGATACCGCGACGGTGGTAATAGAAAACAGTTTATAGACTTGAGACGTAACACTCAGACTATGAGATTCTCACGACGTTTCCACGAAGGTGTCGTGTAGTAGAAGGTTGACGAAATTGACGTGAAAATTGTACATTTTACACAACGTCTTAAATGTCAGAGGGGTTCCTCTCGGTGATTACGTCGTTACGTTCAGCTCGTTGAGCAATCGCTCCATCCTCTGCTCTTAGTTTATTGTCACCTCCTAAAATGATTTTTGACGTGACAACGTCTTAAATTAGGTTGCGGCTGGGAGTCACTTATGAAAAAGTGTAACGCTCGGTAACGTTACGATGAGTCACCGAAACGATGTCACGTAAAATCTTCGCCCGTAAAACCGACTTTACAGGCAACCATTTTTTGACGTGACAACGTCTTAAATTAGGTTGCGGCTGGGAGTCACTTATGAAAAAGTGTAACGCTCGGTAACGTTACGATGAGTCACCGAAACGATGTCACGTAAAATCTTCGCCCGTAAAACCGACTTTACAGGCAACCATTTTTTTTTATTTCAGAAACTAGCTCAACGTAAGCAGAATCAATATTGATAAAGATACAGATTAATTCATATATCTTATATAATATGCATTCATCTGTATCTTAATATTTATTAATCTGTAATAATAAATATAATATATTATAATATAATAGATATTGTATTGGTGATCAAGTATTTCATCAGCGATCAACATCACCCTTTTACTCTGATGTCTGTTCACTTTCCGGAGTATAGTCTAACACGTAAGGATCTTAACTAAGCAGTTATCATGTAACTGCGATGGAAACATTAAAAAAGTTATTAAAAAGCGTAAAGGATACCTTAAAGTAAAAGATTTTACGGGAGATTCCATACCTTGGGAATATGGCGTTCCTCCTAGGTCTTTCAGGATAACGATGTGTATAATTTGTTATAGAATATTTGAAAAGATTGGGTTCTTCTCAGTGGGCTTGCCTTGGAACCAGTGGTAGATTCAATTGACGTTCAAAAAGATACTTTGTTGGTACCTACTATTTTGAACTAAACAAAATTGATGTTGATTTTGAACTAGGTATGTCATTAATGTACCTTTTTTTTCTTTTAACCTCAAATATATTTTCTGTCAACACCTTCCAATCAACATATTATCTGCGATACTCGTTTCATTTTCTATCTGCCCCACAGAAATCTTCAAAGACGTATTTCTTAATCTTCCCAAATTCTAACCCCTAATATTTGGGGAGCCGGGGTCACAGGCGTGAGGGCGCGGGAGGGGAGGTGGGGGGATCACTCGATACTGTTCGTCGTGCCCTCGCTGTCGCCCGTGTTACAAATTAATCGCTGATGGATTATTATCTGCGCAATTCTATACTTACTGTTAATGCTATTCTTGCGCGGTGGAGTGTACAAATGTTTAAGGAAAGATAGATTTTTATTTGTATGAAGCGTCTTATGTACAGCTCAAGTGTAATCAAAAGTAACACTATTGCATCATTGACTTTATGTAACAGTTTCGTCGCTAACACGAGCAACCCGTTTCTCCTCATTGCTAGTCGAATGTAGCATTTAATAAATTCTAGAACAGCTTCTTCATTACCTACTACCCTTTAATTTAAATTGATCAGGTTATGAAGATTAAACCAAACATTTTCTAGTAACATATTATTTGATCTTTTCTTATTTAAACGAAAGTTGCAAAGTTCGGATAGAAAGATGGTAGAGGCAGAGCTGTCTTCTGGGAAACAAAACTACCATCTCGCGTCTTTGGTGAAGCAAGGTATGAGTCGTCTGCCATCCTCGGGTTAGCTCGTTTATATTCATGATGATGTACAGCATCTACTTTGTCCCAGGCGAGCAGCGCTACACCCGGGAGGACTATCACATACCTTATCTCCTAGATTGCATTAAACATTTTGATATGCGATGCAACTTGTTTCGTCCTGCGATACGTCGACACGCGGAAGTTTGTATCATAGTAAAGTTAAATGGGTCGCACTGCGAGTGTTTCACACCGAGTCTGCAGTGAAGTGCGTCGCGAGTGAGTGTGCCATGATATGATCTGACTGCTAGGACTGTTACTAGCTCCTTACAGTTGCATGTCTCTGACTATGAGCTATCTGGTAGGTGCGCGAGTTAAGTATTGGTTGAAAACTGAAAAATAAAATGAACGATATAAAAAATGTAAGAGATAGTGCCATGTTGCTTTATATCCAAATTGGAACGGCACGGCCGGGTTGTTACCTCTCGCTCACCTAATAACGGAGTCAAGAGAGAGCTATGCTACTGTCACGTTTCATGCGGTTTGTGAGTTTGCCGTGGCCCGATTTCGAGGACAGGAAAAAGGAGGGCAACGCAAAAATGGTGGTATCTATTCTGACGGGAACCCATCCCTCCGGCTGGTAAAAGGTATTTAGTATTTTCATATCATAGGAGGGCAAACGAGCAGTCGAAGCCTTATCCGCACAACCTGAGATTATACATCTGTATAATCTCAGGTGTATAATCTCAGGTGTATAATCTCAGGTGTATAATCTCAGGTGTATAATCTCAGGTGTAAAATCTCAGGTGTATAATCTCAGGTGTATAATCTCAGGTGTAAAATCTCAGGTGTAAAATCTCAGGTGTATAATCTCAGGTTGTGCGGATAAGGCTTCGACTGCTCGTTTGCCCTCTTATGATATGAAAATACTTAATACCTTTCACCAGCCGGAGGGATGGGTTCCCGTCAATAGATACCACCATCCTGCTTATATCTGTCGTCAACCAGCTTGGCTGTATTTCAGAAAGAAAGGCAGGGCCGGTAGTGTACCTAATTACTGGAAGGAGACTAATACGAGATACCCGGCTGGTTCCCGGGTATCAGCTGGGAATGTAGTATGCGGGTGCTACCCGACTGGTCCCGGTCGCTAATCCCCTAAACAATTACAGCTCCCCGCGGCCCCTGTCCCGTCAGCGGTCCCGGTGGTCGGCAACGTAAATGATTTAGCCCCTTTACTAGTGTGAGCCAGTTGGTGCCCGAGGCGCCGGTTACATCGTTATAAATTACAGTACAAAGTGAACTGGCCAGGCGCGTGTCAAATATTACACCTTAAATATATCAAACAGTAAGAAACTTTATGTTTACAAGTTGTTACTTTTTTGTAAACTGTAAATTTGGTCATATTTACTGGAAGTACTGGAACGATCCCAGAAACGTTCAATAATAACAGGATTTCTTTTATAAAATTACTATCAAGATACATAATATTATACGTACTATGGATCGCTTAGTGTAAGAGACTAAAACAAAACTGTGCAGTTGTTTCAAGTTCTTCTTTATTAATTAACCAAACCAGTTTAATAGTTTAGGAGTTAATTGAGGACAAACAACATGAAAATGAGTCAAATAATATGACGTAGTTTTATGATACAAATTACAAACATGTGAAAATCATTTGAAAGTGGGACGCTTATCTCCATCAAACGAATTGATCAATTTTTGAGAATCCCCCTCCCTGTCAAAATAGAACAAAACCGAATCGGTAGTGTGACGGTTGATTTGACACGTTCGGAGCGGCGCCGCGGGGCACAGCTAGTAACAAGTGTAATTATGGAGCGAGCGCTAATGCGTGACGTCACCGGTAGAGATACAGCCAATCACAGCACAGGGTGATGCTGTCACGTACCCAATAATACCGGTTGAAAGACAGAAGCAGCGCCATTTACAGTCCCTATCTTTAATTGACTGAGCTATACTGGCAAATCAATAAAAGCTAAAAAATGTATTTGAATGCGCTAATTTTTCTGGTTCAATTTGTATTTGAACAATTCTTGTCACATTTTGCAAGTCCAATATTAAGCTATTTATTTAATCAGAAAGTTTATTTTTTTATTTTTTGCGGTAAATATATAATTATAATTAGTTTTATTATATTGTTTTCTAATATTCTCCTGGAGTTCTCTCGTTACCACGGTTACTCTAAAGTATCCGAAACGCCGGTAATGTAAACCACGATAGAAAGATGTTTTATTATAATTATAGTAGTAATTAGTAAAAACCTCCCGCATTTATAAACGGATAACTAGAGGGAAGTAGCAATTTATATTATTAAGACTATCAAAATAAAATGGTGATACTAAAAATAATCCACCATTTCGACCTTATCTCAAGATCTTCTTCTCTTCTTTCGATTTTAGATTAATTAAACTTAAAACTGTATCCTAGAGAGGATCAGTACGCGAATATATACACATGCACGTACACCATGCACGGCATTTGTGTTCAGGGAGTCTGTATTATTAGCTCTACTGAGGTCTGCCCGTGACTGCCTCTACCTTGTTACGTGTTACGTCGAGTGATGGCCGGTGTCTTCTTTGTGTTCTGTTGCGATACGGAAAATTTAACTTGAACAGATGCTAGAAATAAATTATTTTTTTCCGTAATATTATGGTTGTTAGTTTTTTAATAATTACATGAGTGTAAGCATAGGAATGACATATATTCTGATCGGTGCGTTCACCAAATTTGTGATGTTACCAAATTCGTCTTTATCCTTAATCTCGGGTTCAAGGAGCTATAATTAAACTAACTTTTTCGAATTTCATCGCGATTCATAAGGATTTTGACGTGACAACGTCTTATAATTCGATGGAGCCGGCTGCACAAACGAAAAAACATGACGCATGCGGCGTTACCTCGCTCTGAGGCGTTCCATTTTCTTATGACGTTGTCACGTTCAACTATCGTCAGTAAACCGACTTTACAGACAACCGATTTTTTATATGTGTGAACGTTTTGTATAGGTACAACATTTTTCTACGAGAATATTTCACCGAATTCTGAGAACTGTGTGACCTATTTCGGAGAAACCTTGTGAAAACATCTTACTGACGAAAGGGAAGGTGACGTTTGTTGCAACAACTAAACGTGGGAACACGAGATTAGCTGTTTGGAAGTGGAATGTAACAATAATGAAATAGAGAACCAACCGCAATACACCTTCAAGAGACAAAACTACGAACATCGGACTAATTATAATTTTACTATTGAATCTCATCGTACTTCGACTTAGTACTATTAGGTCTGGCATGACACCTCAGTCTTCCCGTGACCATAATATGGTTGTTGTAAAATATCAGTGACGTCGGGCTGGTAATGTTACTAAGCTACGATATCACCGTAAATAGTAGTGTCATTATAATGGGTAAAACTTGCGCTAACTATATAAAATAACTACCTAGCTGTTGCCCGCAGCTTCACCCGTGTTAACTTAGATTTATAGCCGTATACGGAATGATAATGATTCTTTTTATAGCCTAAGTTACTCCTTATAACATCAGCTATCTGTCAGTGAAAGTCCCGTCAAAATCGGGCCAGGCGGCTCAGAGATTAGCCGGAACAAACAGACAGACAAAAATTATAAAAAAAACTATCTTGGTATATATACCGTGTATACATCCAAATGCAATTAGTTATTTTAATATTACAAACAGACACTCCAATTTTATTTATCTGTATAGATAAGCTCAGGTGAAGATCGACACTACATTTCCTATTTTTTTTTGTTGACACAGGGAAATGCTTAATGCATGGAGCCAACTACCTGGGTGGTAGGTACCTACCATATGTGGGACTCACACTTGGGCGATATAATATATCCAAAGTAAAACCAGTGCCTTCAGCCTTTTTGAGGGTCCCGGAACTGCAGGCAACAGCTGGTCGAGCAACTCAGCGACAGGCAGACCCCGATGAAGGCCAGACTACTCTTCGTAACGTAAGCAGTCAGAGGCTCAGGATCTCATTCTGAACCCGACATGAGCACAGGGGGTACTCGTCTCGTCGTCTGCCGCGACTCGTCGCCAGCGGGGGGAAGCCTCGTTGGTCGCCTCACCCGCCCCTCAGCCTCCTTCTGGGACCTTACTGTCCAGGACTCGTCGTTACCGAGCCCCGCGGTGATGACACTCGTCAGAGACAAGTTCCCTCAGATGACCGATGTCAGAATACGACGCAGCGCCGCCGCATCGGACACACCTCGAGGGTGTACTGGGCCGAGTCCACCGCCGCGCCACAGTCTTGAAACTGTCAGCTCCAATGTGCCATCCGGTACAAAGCAACCATGCCTGGTGAGAGCCTGTGTTAGCGGGGTTTGCGCTAACGGTGCATCCACCGCTCGAGGACCGGACGCAGAGCAGCCATTAGGCTTTAGCCATACGGCTGCCGCGCCAGGTCCTCCTCACACCTCCGCATTAACGCCACGTCCAACCTAAGGTTCTCACCGAGAGTCCTCCTATCCGAGACATAGAAATGCGTCTCGCCAAGAACCTCCGCTACGAGTTCCCACGGGGGGTCACCGGCCAGGGCAGTGGCTGCCGCCCACTGCAGTTTCTACTCTAAGACAATACGGAATGAAATTTACGGGTAATTAAATAAAATATTTTTTTCTATTAAAAATACTTTTTGTCTCAACCTGTATGTGTTGTGTCATGGCGAGTGAATTATCGGAAATACATTACGATATAGAATAATTCGCGGGCGGGGGTCGGGTGTGGGGGTCGGGGTCGGGGGTCAGGGGTTAGGGGTTAGGTGGGCGATCGAAAGTCACGTTCTCACGTAGCTGCGTCCGCTCGCCCGCGGCTGCGACACCCGCGCCGCCGCAGGGCTGCTGGCTCCGGAGCTCGCATTGTCTCGCGCACAAGCACACAGGCACACAGACGCACAGACGCACAGACGCGTAGGTACACAGCCGTACAGGCACACGACAGGCGCACAGACACACAGAACAGGTGCCACATGGTAACAGTGCCGCTTTTATTATTTTAATCAGGCCTTAATTGCAATAGCGGTTTAGTGAGGCTTTTCTCTCTCTAGTTGGGTGACTTTTTTCATATTTCATTATTTTATAGTTTGCTCTCAATTACGAGTTTTATTTTTCTCTCTAGCACAATGTTAGTGGTACTGCGGCAGTAATATCATATATGTAATAGATATTACGTATAATATTAATGTAGGTATTGTGTACCTACTTGCTTCATTGAGTCGTTTTCGTTTGGTTTCGGAACATACATTACACCATTTTAGGTCAAGGCACAAAGTATATCCTTAAAGTTATGGGCGACGTTCACCCGGAGCCTGCACACTCATACTAGATACCTTTTATGACTTAAGGTATTTTCTTACTTTCATTTCATCAATGAGTCAAAAGGTACTTAGGCCGCTCAAAATACCTATTTGCTTCTAACCACTTAACTCTCTTCATCTTAATTTTACGATAAATTTTACAGATAAATATGAAGAAACTTCTTCTGTTACATATCACTTCTGTGTTTTAAATGTTTCAAGCACCGTAAGCTGTGTAATGTGAACCGCTGACTATCGACAAGAGAGGTCGGTAAGAGAGCCTGGGTTTGGTCGTTGAGTAGACTCTAGTAGTAATATACTTATAATAATATAAATAATATCTATGGACGCTTTTACACCACGTCAATCTGGTCCCGTGGTAAGTTTCTAGAAGAACTTGTGTTACGGGTAGCAGACAACGGAAATATATTTAATACTTTTATACTATACATATATTTAAGATTTTTATTATATAATACACATATTTAATACACATTCATGACCCAGGAACACAGAAAACTTTTTTGTTCCCTGGCGCGATTCGAAACCGCAACCTCCGTCTTGAGCGCCAACGCGCTAACCACTGAGCCACAGAGGTCGTCATCACTTATCGAGTTTAGGAATCTTCATTAAAAAAAAACCAAGATCTTTTACTTTGATAAATCTATCAACACAGTATGCAGGCTACTGCAGTAGGTACCCTATAATTATTTACACTTCATGTAGTATTAATTTTAGCTAGTAAATAAGACCGCTCCGCTACAGATTTTAGGGTGATTTTAAACGCGATGGGGATCAATAACCTTTAGGCAAAAAGTAGAGGCCAATACTGGCTCTAGTCTGACTAGACACGACCAGACGCGGCGGGGGACTCAGCCCAGCACACCCTCGAGGTGGGTCTGACATCAGTCATCGGAGGGGACTTGTCTCTGCCGAGCGTCATTACCACGATGATCGATGACGACGAGTCCTGGACGGCGATGGTCTCCTTCTGCGAAGCAGTAATGCCCCAGAATGAGGCTGACGAGGCCTCCTTCCGCGGAGACGAACAGAGGTAGTAGGAGGCGCTACTTAATGAATAATAAACTTCCAGTAGCGCCCCTGTGTTAGTGTTGGGTTTAGAATGGGAACATGGGCCTGAATGGCACGACGTCGTAGTAGCGGCCGGGCAATACGGAAGGAGTACGAGGAGTAGTCTGGCCTTCGCCAAGCTAGCCTGTCGTTGAGGTAATCTTGTTGCCTTCAAATACAGGACCCTCAAAAAGCGGCTGAAGACGCTCGCAGTGGCGCGAGTGCCACATTGCATCAGGATCTACCTGAAGATCCTGGCTGCATCGATAAGGATTTTCCTGCGATATAAAAAAAACTCCAGCAGACTGCTCGTCTGCAAGTTAGTTGGATGTCAGCACCGATTATAAGGACATGCGCACACTTGTAGGAGCTTACATTGAATTCAAAATAACTTTGTAAACCAACAAATGTGTTGATAATCAAAGCTAAAGCCCTAGCAAGCTAAGTACTCACCGCTGACTTCTGGGTTTGTACGAGTCGAGACGTCTTCTTAGAAGCATAATCTACTGCCTATTTTAATATTATTAATTCGGAATCTGTGATCTAGTGCTTAAGATTGCACTGACGCGGACGTGCGTTTGTTACGTCTTCAAAATCGTCTCATATTACCCAGTTGTTATAAAGTAATAAATGAGTCGCTTTTGTTCGCGAAACCAATAACAATAAATTTGTAATTGGAGCGATACCGGCGGCGGGCAGCCCTGGGCCCATCAATTAGTCGGATGAGCGGCGGCGTGAAGTTTTAACGAGTTTGGACAAGTCGCTAATGAGTGGGGCGCGCCGTGACGCCGCGTGACGTGTCGTGACCGCACCTCCCCTCCCGCACCACCCGCGCCCGTGCCCCGCTATACATTGGCCTCACTAGCGCAATTGTTGAATGTTGATCGCTACTTACATTATGGTAATAATTAAGACTTTGTTTGAGTCGTAAGTATCGTCTTCATGAACATCACATGAAGTCGAACCAGCTGATCTGCTATACCGTCGTTATATCTAGTTGGCGGTTATCAAACATTGGACCTTATAAAACGCAATTAACGTTTAAGTATTAAAAGTGGAATACAGATTCAACTATTTCGTCTGACGACGGCATCGTCGATGGTAAATTTCGTTTAAATTATGATTGCCAACCGACAGGCTAAACACAGCAGTCATATAGATTTAAAACCAAGTTGAGACCCAATTACAATTGTTATGTATGTATAAATTATTGATAACAAGATTCTCAATACTTTAATATAATTAGAAGCTACTTAAAATACATTAACAATATAGTCGCGGTCGTGAGTCACATTAACTTAATAATATTCTTGAGACTGTACATTTACTCTTGATGAGTTGGAATAGATCATAGAAATATTAAGAACAGGAGAAGTGGTATGGGGGCGTGTCCACGTAGACGCTACTTGAGCAAACCGGGCACAAGTTTAAAAAATGACCGCCTGCGCAAATAAGTGTCATACGAGCAAGTTAGAGGACAGAAGATTTCCTATTTTTAGTACAAAAATTTAAGTGATTATAAAAATAGATAAATGAAGAGGCATCGTCTAGGTTTAGGCACTTGAGTCCCACAATCTCGCGGTAACGTACTTGTCGGTCGCCTCATTAATATAACAGTACTTCATGGTTGTCAGCATCTCAAGCGGGCCGGCAGCTCTGATCGTCGCCCCCTCTAATTGGTATTTATAATAGAACCTTTCTCCTGTACCCAGTACCTCACCTCCACATATTTCTCCAGAATCCTGGAGAAATATCCCGAAAAGAGCCAACAGTTGACTTCGCGTCTCTCTCTTTCTATTCTCTACTAAACTTTGTTTATCGTTCATCAATAAAATATATATTAGTGTAATTCTCATATGTTTTCTGTCTAGCAAGAACATCTTTGATAGGATCTAATAAGTGTTTATATCGTGTTTATTAAAGTTTGAGATGTGTAGACTTTTTGTGTATTTCTGCTTTAACTTACAATTTAAAACTTACCTACAAGTTAAACAATATTATAATCTAACATTTTTTCAGTGAAATACCACTCTGGTTTTGTTTTTAAAAAATGGGCTGTGCTTGTGTGAATATGTCAGTATCCCACGGAGAGAAAATATCTTTCTTCTAGTCCTGCTCTATTAAATCTCTATTATATCTATAGGACCAAAATTGTGCAAAATTTAAAATCAGTTTAGTAGTTTAAGAGATGAACTCAGACAAACGTGTTAATTATTTATCAAACAATATTGTACCTAATTAAATTCTATTTAAAACAATGTTAATGATTCTAACAATGTGTGAGCTACATTAAAAATCATTTTCATCACGTGAGAACTGTGCTATCGTAACTATTGCTATTGCTATTACAAATATAAACCAACTAGCTGTTGCCCGCAGCTTCGCCAGCGTTACTCAACTCCTATAAGTCACAGCGTGATGTTTTATAGTCTATAGCCTTCCTCGATAAGTAAGCTGTCTAACACTGAAATATTTTTTCAAATCGGACCAGTAGTTCCTGAGATTAGCGCGTTCAAACAAACAAACAAACAAACAAACAAAATGTTCAGCTTTATAATATTAGTATAGATTAATGATTTTGAATACCTACCATTTGACTTATCCATTAAAAAGTTAAAATACTTCCTCATTAATCTCCTAGTTATCTGAGCGGCCTCAGAGTTCTGTTTCAGTGAAAACTCCGAAGTATCCCAACTTTTGATTAGAACCATTATCATCCTGGTTATGGACTTAAATAAAGTTCTGACGGAGTTCTCGTCTACAGGCAATGAGGATTTGAATAATTTATTTTTAGTTGCTTTATTACTTTCACAGTTCACAATTCAAACCTTAAAGTATTCCATTTATAACACACACTTAACATTCAGACCCCAATGTTACAATACTAGTGTCACATTTAATATCATCGTCATCCGGTGCCATCCTCATTATGAAGCTCGGAGGTAAGTTGGCAAAATGTTCTGCGATCCCATGCGGCTTCCTTCCTTGTGTGTAGCCATGTTTGGTCCAGTCTTTAATGTCGTCTAGCGATTTGGCCTGGGCTTCGCCTCCCCGGGATCTTCGAGGATCAACCTTGGATTTTCTTTAATAAAAAAATTAATAGCCAAATGAAATTCTTTGTACTAAATAGTATTTTATTTACTTAATATTATTGTTGTATCCAATCCAATTGTTACTAGCCAGTAACAGTGAATGTTACTGGCTGGTAACAATCCGCGACCGGCAGTTGTCACTCTTTATGGGTGCTTTGCGTAGGTATCTACCTACCTATGATGCGGACATGTGGACGCGTACCTCTGTGCCTCTGACGCATTCGCGGTGATAAGACGCATCACCCGATGGTAACGCACTTATGCATCATGTGTTCGTTAGCAGTCATATTTAGTGAAGCTGAAGATATTAAAACATGATGCTTGATTCTCCTCGCCTGCTTACCTTACGCCTATCTATGATACGAAGTGGTTACGATGGTTCTTACCTTCAATTAGGGTTGCCAACATATATTAGAAGAAATACAGTATACTCTTATAAAAAGAGTATCATTTATTGGATATTTTTAAATAAGTGTCACTTTTTGCGCCAAATAACAATTTTTCATTGATTTTTCAAACCAAATAACAATTTTTCATATTTTTTTCAATTCAAATAACAATTTTTCATTCATTCCAAATCCAAGTTGACATAGAGCATGATAGTAACATTGACATTAGATTACCTAGTGGCTGCGTTTAGAAACTGCAGAGTGTTGTGGAGTTGGAAATACCTACAGTAGGTACCTACATAGTCCATTGTTTCTGTTTTTTTAAACATAGTATAAAAACATTATTTTAGCGTCCTCTACCAGTGCTATAGCACTATTCTATAGATTAGATCTTACATGATACGGAGTAGGTACAATATTCTATTTAAGAGTAGGTAGGTACGGTCGGCTACCCTACTTACAATAGATGTGAACCGGCAAGGGACTTGTATCCAGCTTATTATTAAGTAGACGACGTGAACTCGGAACCATCCATAAAACAGTTCTGAGTAGGTAAGCAAACCTGTTTTGATATTTTCTTAATAATTAAAACTAAATAATACTAAGTTTTCATAATGATATAGGTAACTATAAGAAACATCTGAAATAAAATTATTATTATTTTTCTGAAATAAATTTATTTCTCATCAGTACATATTTATTATTATTATTAAGTATATTTAAGAGAAAAATATTCAATATCATTAAAACCAATAACTAAAGTGCAGCCATTTCGCTCAATATTCAGCCCCTCTAATAAAATGGCGAGAACACAAAAGAGTCAAATTTTTCCCAATAAGTGTAATCAACAGAACTATTTAAATCGTTTTAATTAGCGGCACGGCGGCGGGCGGTGATTGGTCGCGGTCCAGTAGCGTGCGCCGCTGATTGGCCGCTCGGTGAAACAATACGCGGTTTGAATTCGAACGAGCTAATATGGCCGCTGCTAATGAATGCATTTCATTGTTTTTGCGTTTACTGTGGCCCAGTTGTGATGGCGGCCTATGATTTGATGGACGCCCAAAACATTGCTATTAGATATAGTGCGGTGCATGTGATTGTGATAGTAGCTTCTTGTATGTTTGTTGAACTTTGAAGTGATACATGAGTACCTGCCTAAATGGAGGGCAAACTAACAAACTACCTAAATGGAGGGAAATTATATCATCTCTACATAAGGCTGATCTGCCTGGCTTACCACATTTGGTATGTATGTAACTTTTTTATTAGATATTGTTTCAGTTCCACGTTAAACGTAATTCGATAAAACTTAGTTCAAAACGCCAAGATGGCCGATCCCTTGCCACTCGCATCCAACACGGACCGGCCACCGCACGGAGATCGTCTTCCCACCTGGTCAATGGCCGACCAACACCTCTTCTACCTAAACGTGGCCTTCACTCTAGAACCTTATTGCCCCATCGACCTTCCGTTCTCCTGAGTTCTCCTGTGGTCGGTTTTATTTGATACGAGTGGTGGTATCGGTCGTCGTCGCGCTAATTAATACAAGACCCGAACATAATTATTATAACAAGATGTGAACAATAAGTGTCGATAAAGTTTATGAATCTAAATGATAAACCATGAGTCTAGTAATACTTGATCTATTCCGGCCCTGAGTCATTCTCTGGGGAAATATCGCGGATAGTCGTCGGGTTGGTCTTGCGTCACACTCTTCTATTTACGACGTTGTGTACATTTGTGATACATTTTTCTTATTAAAAGTAGTTATATACCTACGAGGATTTGTTTCTACAATAGATTCGACCCCTTTATGGATGTGAGTTCAAAAACTGTTCTATCTTTCTCTATTCTATATGATTCGATGGCATGGCGAAAGCTTAGTAGGTAGGCGAAAGTTTGTATGGATATATTATGTTTGTCACTCTTTCACGCAAAACTACTGAATGGATTTTAATGAAACTTTAGGGAATTTATTTATTGATATTTTAAAAAGGAGACGGCTTTACAACCTCCAATACAAGGAATGACGGTTGGCGTGTACTGACCGGTCTCATTGGATGCGATCTGTAGAACGTCGCCCATGAATTTTTTTATTTTTTTTAATGATTAATAGGCTTGCGTTTGGCCACTGCCTCACCTGATGGAAAGTGATGACGTGGCCGACGATGGAGCACGCTTGCCTAGAAGGTACCTATTCACTCTTGCTTTGAATTTCCCTAAGTTGTAGGTATCCGGAAACACAGATGCTGGTAACGAATTCCATAATTTAGCAGTACGAATGATAAACGTGGACTCGAATCTTTTGGTACGTACTGGTGGAATATCAACCATGTAACGGTGTCGGGTCTCGGAGCGTCTGGTTGTCCGCTGATAGAAAGGTGACGGTGGGATGAGGTGGTGAAGTTCAGAAGCACACTCTCCGAAATGAATCCGATAAAATACCGAAAGACTAGCGACTTTCCTGCAATGTTCTAGGCTCTGGAATTTCGACGCAACTAGTGCATTATCTGAAATAATTTTAAAAGCACGCTTTTCGATAGATTCCAGAGCTTCGAGTTGGTGCTTTGCTGAGCCGTCCCAAAGATGGGAACAATACTCCATACACGATCGAACTTGTGCTTGATACAATCTGAGCAGCTGTTCCGGTGAAAAGTATTGCCTCACCTTCGATAAGATTCCCAGTTTTTTTGGAAGCAGTGCGAGCCACAGATTCTATAAAAGAGCCAAAGTTTAAAGTGGATGTTAGGGTAACGCCCAGAAGCTCAAGGTGGTCAGTAATCGGTATTGGTTCATTTCGGAAAGTTGGAGCCAGTGAGAAAGCGCTCCGTTTAGCGGAGAATAAGCACGCTTGGGTCTTGGTAGCATTAAATTTGACCAGATTGGCATCACCCCAATCAGAGACCGCCTGTAATGCCAAATTTATGCGAGTGATCATGTCCTCTCTTTGAGAGTTGATATGAGCTTTAGTGGCGCGTGCATCAGATGTGTACCTCTCTACAACGGTGCTATCATCTGCGTAACTAAAGATACCCGGACGCAGAAGGTCATTTATATGCAGCAGAAAAAGAGTTGCAGAGAGGACTGACCCCTGAGGTGCCCCGGCATTGATAGCCATGACATCGGACGGGCAGCCCTCAAGGACAACACGTATCGATCTTTCTCTCAGGAAGTCAGATATCCAGACACGAAGCTGGGATGGTAAGCCGTACGGTGGAAGCTTGCTCAATAGGCTGTCGTGCCATACTCTATCGAAGGCTTTTGAAATGTCGAGGGATACAGCTATGGCTTCTCCGTGCCTTTCAATGGCCTCACTCCAGGTATGTGTAGCGTAAGCGAGAAGATCTCCTGTTGATTGGTTGGGCCGAAACCCATACTGGCGATCATTAAGGAGATCATTTGCTTCCAGGTACGCTAGGAGCCTTTTGTTCAGTACACGTTCCATAGTCTTGCAGAGTATGGATGTGACTGAAATGGGTCTATAGTTTGCCGGATCGGCTCGACTGCCCTTTTTGGGTACTGGTTGCACGTTAGCAAGTCCATGATGTTGGTACTACTCCAGTCTCAAGAGAAAGGCGGAACAAGCGTGTAAGAATTGGAACATAAACTAGTTTACCTGAAACGAGTCCAGACAACTCATCTATGTGTTGCATATCCTGAAACATAAGATGTTAAGTCTCGGTGCCACTAATTACACTGCCTGTCTTGCCCTTGTCTCAAACACAGCAAAGCTGTTTCACGGGAGAAACAAGTAAGATGGTGTATGGATGTCGCTTGTCATTAACCACCAGGTGAAACGACTGTCTGTCTGCTCTTCTTCTATAAATATATATATATATATATATATATATATATATATATATATATATATATATATATATATATACGGTCGACGCCCTACTCGCTTAGTGAGATATACTTTTACCTAGGTAGGTATACCGAGCAACGTATTGATGATGATGATATCTAATCCTTATATTATTAGCTCTGTTAGATTAACATTGTTAACATAATACAAGGCTAGGAAGCTCCTGTCTAAGAGTTATTGTACCTACACAATTTGTACCTACACAATAGCTTTTTGTGTTCCAAACAGACAGAAACTACCTATTATAGCAGGCCCTGTAATGATAATCTCATGTCTGAGGCCATCGCTGCCCAGACTTGAGCCAAGAAGGCATCAATGTTTCCATGTGTTGAATACCACCGTTCGTAGTATTTCTGAAATATACTTATGTTATACATTATTTTTTCTTTAACGCCGGGAAATGCTCTGAGGCATCCCGCCTGGGGAGTGGGTCTCCCCAGGTGGGTATGTGGGACTCGCTGCGCCCGAAAGATGGTAAATGAACGCAGCTCTACCCACTAAAACCCGGCGAGTGCCACCAATGCCGCCTTGGTGAGGTGCCCCGGATCTGTTAAGCTAACAGGGCACCTCGACGGCTAGTCAGTCCCGTAAGAGACCAACGCCACCTCCACAGAGGGGTTGTCCCGCACCACAGAACCACCCCTCCCAACGTCGGGATAGTAAAATGGGGTGAGGTTCCCATCCTCACCCCTTGCCCCCTGCTCTTTTGTCCCCTCTTCTTATAAGAGGGGCACAAATAGCCCCCTCGGCTCAATCAGCTTCGCCCAAGGTGCTGGGCCCACCCTAAGCTACTGAGCCCCACCACCGCGTCAGGGCCTGAACCATGGCGGGGACTTATGTTATACACGTCTTAACTCTATTCGGTTAATAAAGTTTATGAAAGCGTTATAAACTTTATGATATATAAACATATTTCCTGTACTGGATGTATTACCGGTGGGAGGGAAGCGCAGTGCCGCGCTCCTGGCTGCATAGGTACTGCCATCTTGCTTGTTTCTCCCGTGAAACAGCTTTGCTGTGTTTCGGAGAGAAGGGCAAGACAGGCAGTGTAATTACTGGCACCGAGACTTAACATCTTATGTCTCAGGATAGGCAACACATAGATGAGTTGCCTGGGCTCGTTCCAGTTATACTAGTTTATGTTCATGGGCGACGTCGACCACTTACCATCAGGTGCAACATCTGCCAGTTTGCCTATCCGAGTAACTTAAGGGAAAATGTATCTTTTACAACATATCTTACCTATGATGTTATAATAAACATACGTCAATGTTTCGTGGTGTGTTACGGTAGCATATTTGTAGTTACAGCGCTAAGTACCCACTAAATAGTGTACTCGTGAAGCGGTATCCGGTATTCGAGTAACTATCTGACTTAATATCCGATCCTATACACGGAGCTGCATGTTCCACGCCGCGAGCTCAATTCACAACAACAAATCACAGCTCCACATATATTCGTACCGAGAAAACTACATACACTCCTGATAAATTCGATACACAATTTTTGGTTAAACTCTAAAACACTGATTCTGTCTGTAACTTTTTTACCTTTGGCTTAGCGGCATCCTGCGGGGGAGTGGGTCTCCCCACGCGGGTATGTGGGACTCGCTGCGCCCGAAAGCTGGTAAGTGGACGCAGCTCTACCTTCTTCTACTAAAACCCGGCGAGTGCCACCAATGCCGCCTTTGGTGAGGTGCCCCGAATCTAATAAACAAACAGGGCACCTCGACGGCTAGTCAGTCCTTCAGGGGACCGCCACCTCCACAGAGGGGTTGTCGCGCACCACAGAACAACCCCTCCTAATATCGGGACAGTACAATAGAGTGAGGTTCCCGTCCTCGCCCCTTGCCCCCTGCTCTTTTGTCCCCTCTTATAATAGGGGTACGAATTGTGCGGAGGAGGCTCCTCGGCTCAATTCACTTCACCCAAGATGCTGGGCTCTCCCTAGACTACTGAACCCCACCGCCACGACAAGGTCTGAACCATGGTGAACTATTTTTTTACCTTAGCTACTGGCGGATGTGATGATGTAGCGTCGTGTAGGTTTGTAATGAGGGATATCTTATCGATTTTGATGATTCCTTATTATGGTGGGGTAGCCTAAAACTAACTTTCTTCGTAGTGGAGTCTAAACTGTAGATATACATTTAACTTGTTCACGTTAAACTTTTTACTTGTTATCTTCTCGTGCCTATTTAGTTTTAATCTCTATTTAATGTAATATTTACGCCAGAACCAAATGTTCATATAGCTGTTAAGAGTGTCGAAAATTATTTAATGCCGTAAATTTAAACAGTATTTTTCTCGTGTGATTTATGTAAATTTTTCAAGGCTGGCCAGAAGTTGACTTCGCATAGTAAAGAGAGCCCTCATCCTCTCAGCCTCAAGACGAGTTAAATGATTCTCATCCCGTACGAGACACGTCTCATTTGACGTAAGTGAAGCTAATGAGTGAGTCATCTCGTAAATGCTAACCTGGTTGTGGTAGAGGATGTAACATTTCCACTTGTTTGCTCTATTTCCTTTAAACGGTGTTACTTTTCCTTCCTTACTGACGTCACTAGATAATAAAGTTATAGTTTTAGGTCGACAATAAAACTACACTATTATTATTATTATTATTATTATTATTATTATTATTATTATTCCAAGTAATTTGTGTGCTGAATGTGTTTCGTGTAACTCGATCAGAACACCATATCATTTTATTTTCTCGCCGGGAGATGCTCTTAGGCATCCCGCTGGGAGGGTGATTCCACTGGATATGTGGGACTTGCTGCACCCGAAAGATGGTAAGGTGGACGCAGCTCTACCCACTAAACCCCGGCGGTGTTCTCCTCGTCATGAGGAAACTATGGTCATCCGCACCAGAGACGGTGTGCCTAGAGTCAGGCGGGTGGCGTCCCCTCCTCCTACTCCACTAAGACACCCTGAACACATGAGGGTGCCTTATAGGTGCGACAGGGCCGTGCTGACCTCGGCAATGTCGAGGGACGCCCGTGCCTCCGCCCAAGCTGGGCACTCCGTCAGGGTGTGGTCTGCAGTGTTAAATACCATATCATACGTTAACTCAATTCAAACAGGCCTTACGGTTACTTAAGATATATCCATTACCTGCGAATATAAAATATTAATATGGTAAATAACATCTTAAATTTACGGCTGGTTTGCCATAGCTCAACGTGCTATGGAGCGTGCTATGCTAGGTGTTTCTTTGACAGATAGGATTCGAAACGAAGACATCCGCCAGAGAACTAAGGTTACCGATATCACGCGAAGAATAAGCTCGTGGGCTGGTCACACACTCAGGAGAACGGAGGGGCGATAAGCCAATAAGGTTCATGAGTGGAGGCCGTATTTAGGTAGACGAAGTATTGATCGAGCATTAAACAGACGGGAAGACGATCTCTGTGCGGTGGCCGATCCGTGAAGAGATCGGCCGTCTTGGCGTTCATTGAGGGTGTCCTATGTTCAGCATAGACCGATGGAGGCTAAAACGCGATAAAATCCGTAATAGTTGTTTCATTATACGGACTTAGGTTATAATGAAACAATTTTTACGGATTTTATCGCGGTTTATTAAGATTTTTACAAGCCCGACGTTTCGGATACTTTACAGCAACCATGGTCACGGGAGGACTGAGCCGACAGGTGTCCTAACGTTACAAAGTTATTCGAACTACCCCATGATACATCATTATTTTGATAAGTCCTATCTACGCAGAAAGTGCTAACTGTATCTTTAATCTGTGGCATATTATGCTTGGTTTTTGATTTAATTATTTTAATAATGGGATCCCAAGCAGGTGGTAAGAGCCAGCCATCTTCTCTATTGAAATTAGGATGTTTTTTAATTTCAATAGCCTCACGGATCATCCTTGGTTGGAATCTGTGTTCTTTTGCAAGTATCTGTGGTTTATCAAATCTAATATAATGGCGAGCTTTGTCTAGACTATGTTCACAGATTGCAGACTTAGTGTAGCGACGGTGTTTTAAGTCAGCTATATGTTCTTTAACGCGAGTTTTAATTGATCTTTTGTTTGACCTATATAAGAGAGGCCACAATCACAATCAAGCTTGTATACTCCTGCATATTGTAAGGGTATATGACACTTGACAGATGGTAAGAATTGACCTATCTTTTTAGGCGGCTTGAAATAAGTTTTAATAGAAGCTCGCTTTAGGATGAAGCCAATCTTGTCAGTGACGCCTTTCATGAATGGTAGCACAGCAGGTACTCGCTCGACGGTGGCTGGTTTCACACGTTCACTGTGACGGAGACGCGGTACCCGAAGCTTGTTGTCACGCAGTACTTGCTTGACATGTTGAAGGTCGGTCTCCAGGTGCTGCTCATCACAGATCCCTTGTGCTCTCTGTAACATATCCGTATAAAATCCGTAAAAATTGTTTCATTATAATGAGTGAAATTCGCGCAAACATTAGAAAACAATACGGACTAAGGTTATTAGAATATTTCTAGCGGACTCGATAACACCTACTAGACACGAGTCTTAAGTGTTATTTTATAATATTATAATAATTATTGTTAATGTCATGGAAGCCACAGGTAACAGTCTATTTATTCTATAGTTTGTAAGAGCTGCCGACTTGGGCCGGCACGACCGGGGTGGTAGATACCTCTCGCTCAATAACGCCGGCGTCGATATATATAGGCACCAGATAAATAAAATTGGATTTTATTAAATGCATATGGATGTATATACAATAACATTTTTTACAATTTTTGTCTGTCTGTCTGTCTGTTCCGGCTAATTTCTGAAATAGCTGGGCCGATTTTGACGGGACTTTCACTGGAAGATATCTGATGTTATAAGGAGTAACTTAGGCTATAAAATAATCATCATCAATCCGCGTACGGTCGTAAATCTTAGTTAACGCGGGTGAAGCTGCGGGCAACAGCTAGTACTTAATAATTATAATATCACCGTCCAGTTGCGTGTTCGAACATTCTTAGTATTTTATAGTACCTAACAGAATCCCGTCGCAAAAAACAAGCTTCTGAGATATAAGACAATGTTATTGATGGGCCTAGTTAAGAAGCGGTTATAATTATATTAACCTCAGATTAAATACAAGTAAAGAGAATATAAAGAATATAAAATGGTTATGTTTTGTTATCTTAAATACACGGAACTCCAAAAAATTACATAACTTTATTATGTTTTATTTTATAGCATTGGAGGGCAAACGAGCAGTTGAAGCTTTAGACTTTATTTACTTTACAAATTGTGTACATTTCTTGTATAAGTATTTAAAATCGAAAGTATCGATAGTAGGTACCTATTTAATAGCTACATATTATAACGAGATTCCACTAAGTAAAACTAAGTGTATTTATAAACTATCACCGCGTTATAGTTTAGGCTCTCTCGTGAGTAAAACTTCAACGTCCGTGACAAAATGTAGCTTAATTTATACCGTCAGGTCAAGTATCGTCGGACCAAAACTCTTGTAATTTATATGATACACGAATCGACTCATGGCTCAGGTAGATATAAGTATAAAAAATCCGTTAATATTTTAAATGATAGTTTAAAAATTATATTATAAGGAGTGTAACTTTTTTGTTTTTTTTGTTTTTTGAAGTCGGTTTTAATTTTTAATATAAAAAGCGATAAGGCAGTAACTGCGAAAGTTAATATTATGAGGTCGCTACTACCTATGTAGGTAATGGATATACCTAGTGAAGCTGAATGTGTAGGATATAACTAATTATGATTATTTTATATAAATTGTGTTTAACAACACTTTCTTGTTTTTTTTTTTATAAAAACTCAATAAAATTTTTAACCAATAGGGTCAGGATGGAAATGATCTATCGTTATCTAGACTTTATCGCTACAAGACATGTCAAAATTTACTTTTTTAAACCTAACACTATTTCTGCCAAGGGATCGGTCGTCTTGGCGTTCATGGAAGGAGGTCTATGTTCATCAGTGGACGGATAACGGCTGATGATGATGACGATGATGAACCCTATTGTTTTATCATTTCCCAATAGTAAGTCGTCGTATTCTTTAGTTTATCATCTGTTAAACATGAACGTTTACATAAAATGTAAATAATGTTTCCTTAAAGACCAATGTAATAATAATATTACGATAATATCACTGTCTTAATCAGTATAAGTGTGTTTGTTGAAATATTTTTTGCTAACACAAATTAAAAATTTCAATAAAAATTGGTGACTATTACTAGGACTTGCTGGTTTTAAATCATAAGTAGGTGGGTAGTATTATGTGCGACTCAGGAATGAACGTCGAGAATGTAAAAACAAAAGAAAATATTATTTTCGGAAGTCTAGTAGTATGGTGAATGATTTAGACACGATTTAGAAGACATACTTTTTCATTTCTTACTTGGATATCTCTTATCGCTCTTGCCATTACACAAAAACATTTTACAAAAAATGAAAACCGACTTCAAAAATACTTAACTAAAAAGTAATAAAATAACTGTGTTTCTTTAATTGTTGTGCTTACGATGTATCAACTTAATCTTCTAATAATGTACAAACTTTGCGTTTACCACGTCATTATAGTTACTTTTATATGTAGACTATAAATCGTAAGCACAACAATTAAAGAAACACAGTTATTTTATTACTTTTTAGTTAAGTATTTTTAAAGTCGGTTTTAATTTTTTGTAAAATGTTTTTATTTCTTAATTTTCAGTGATTCCGAAATTCGTCGTCTTGGCGTTCATTGAAGGAGGCCTATGTTCAGCAGTGGACGGATAAAAGACAACCGCGACATACTATGGTGTGCTACCAAAGCATCTTACACAATTGCTACATCGACAAGACGTAATAAAATGAGCACATCAGCATATCGTCGAGGTAAAAGAAATCAACCAAATGGGCATTATTGGGAATAACTAAAAAACGTCTTGTCAGATCTTAATAAAATTAATATGGGACCAAATTGGAAGCACCAGCTTTCAAACAAAAAAATAACTATCGAAACAAACACAAACACACAAATGGCGGAGTAATCGTGTCACATACATCCAAAAAAAACATACAGACGAACTGAGAACCTCCTCTTTTTTTTAAGTCGGTTAAAAATCATAACATAAGTCCAAAGATCATAACGGCCCTAGAGAACATGTCTTAGATCTGTATTATTACTCGGTCGTCATGTTTCAGGTCAAAATAAATTTCTTTTCGTCCAAAGTGTCCATTAAAATGTTTGTTTGTAAATCACACGACAAGCGCAAAGCGAAAATAAATGTTTGTACAAAACTGTCTGAGGCCTCTGTTAGCTCGGCTTAATATTGCAGTTGCTACAAATGGCTGCAGTAGTTTATTTCAAGTGTTTTTGAAAGTAGGTAGTAGCATTCGAACATTAAAAAGTTAAACAATGTACTAACATCATCAATTTGAAAAAATCTTCAAGATGTTTCGGTCGACCTATGGTCTTGTTTTTGTCGATCTATGATATTGTTCCTCTCGATCTATGATATTGTTTCTCTCGACCTGTGATATTGTTTCTCTCGATCTATGATATTGTTTCTCTCGACCTGTGATATTGTTCCTCTCGATCTATGATATTGTTTCTCTCGACCTGTGATATTGTTTCTCTCGATCTATGATATTGTTTCTCTCGACCTGTGATATTGTTCCTCTCGATCTATGATATTGTTTCTCTCGACCTGTGATATTGTTCCTCTCGATCTATGATATTGTTTCTCTCGACCTGTGATATTGTTCCTCTCGATCTATGATATTGTTTCTGTCGACCTATGGTCTTGTTTCTGTCGACCTATGATATTATTTCTGTTGACCTATGGTATTGTTTCTGTCTACCTATGATATTGTTTCTGTTGACCTATGATATTGTTTCTCTCGATCTATGATATTGTTTCTCTCGACCTGTGATATTGTTCCTCTCGATCTATGATATTGTTTCTCTCGACCTGTGATATTGTTTCTCTCGATCTATGATATTGTTTCTCTCGACCTGTGATATTGTTCCTCTCGATCTATGATATTGTTTCTCTCGACCTGTGATATTGTTCCTCTCGATCTATGATATTGTTTCTCTCGACCTGTGATATTGTTTCTCTCGATCTATGATATTGTTTCTCTCGACCTGTGATATTGTTCCTCTCGATCTATGATATTGTTTCTCTCGACCTGTGATATTGTTTCTCTCGATCTATGATATTGTTTCTCTCGACCTGTGATATTGTTCCTCTCGATCTATGATATTGTTTCTCTCGACCTGTGATATTGTTCCTCTCGATCTATGATATTGTTTCTCTCGACCTGTGATATTGTTTCTCTCGATCTATGATATTGTTTCTCTCGACCTGTGATATTGTTCCTCTCGATCTATGATATTGTTTCTCTCGACCTGTGATATTGTTCCTCTCGATCTATGATATTGTTTCTCTCGACCTGTGATATTGTTTCTCTCGATCTATGATATTGTTTCTCTCGACCTGTGATATTGTTCCTCTCGATCTATGATATTGTTTCTCTCGACCTGTGATATTGTTCCTCTCGATCTATGATATTGTTTCTCTCGACCTGTGATATTGTTTCTCTCGATCTATGATATTGTTTCTCTCGACCTGTGATATTGTTCCTCTCGATCTATGATATTGTTTCTCTCGACCTGTGATATTGTTCCTCTCGATCTATGATATTGTTTCTGTCGACCTATGGTCTTGTTTCTGTCGACCTATGATATTATTTCTGTTGATCTATGGTATTGTTTCTGTCTACCTATGATATAGTTTCTGTTGACCTATGATATTGTTTCTGTCGAACTATGATATTGTTTCACCTATGACATTGTTTCTGTCGAGCTATGATATTATTTCTTTTAACATCAACTTTCTTCCGTCCACCGCTGGTTGTAGTAGGCCCGTGTCAATTAACATTAAAATGGCGGATCTCTTCTGACTAACATCCAACAAGGAGCTTTTATTGGGTACCTAATTTAATAACAAAAATTAAGCAATACTCATTAGAAATCTTAATACCGTGAATATGTGTTATTTACACAAAACTTACTTAAGTACTTACTACAAAAATTTATAAATGTGATACTATCTCTTATATTTATACATTTTTGCAGATAATATAATAAACGTTATTTTATATTTTTAAGTAAATGTGTGTGTAATTAGACGATCTACTTTCAGTGGCCGGTCCGTGTTGGATGCGAGTGGCAAGGGATCGGTCGGATCGGTCGGTCATCTTGGCATTCATTGAAGGAGGCCTATGTTCAGCAGTGGACGGATAGAGTCTGATGAAGATGATGACGATGTCTTAATTTTATTGATATGCGAACTAATCTGTAAAAACCTACTGGATTAATTTCTGTTTAATTTCGTTTATTTTTTTTTCGAATCAGTTAATATTATAAATAATAAATTACGATATATTGTTTTAAACTAACGCGATCACTATTCATTTTTTTTTTCAAAAATTTCGGGTGCTTACTGGGTTTATAGTTAATATTGCTCATAAACTGTGGTTATATCGAGTCTCTCATGGCGATTGTAACAGTGCCGAAATATTGATATCTCAATAAAATTACAAACGTGGTAACACCCGAACAAATGTGTATTTAACTATAGATATTATATACATTATGATGTATCAATTGGCTGATTCGATGTCGCGGTGCCACACCGGTGCACGGTGTACGGTGGTTCAGGCCCGTCACACCGGTGTACGGTGTACGGTGTAGGGTTCAGGCCCGTCACACCGGTGTACGGTGTACAGTGTAGGGTTCAGGCCCGTCACACCGGTGCACGGTGTACGGTGGTTCAGGCCCGTCACACCGGTGTACGGTGTACGGTGTAGGGTTCAGGCCCGTCACACCGGTGTACGGTGTACGGTGTAGGGTTCAGGCCCGTCACACCGGTGCACGGTGTACGGTGGTTCAGGCCCGTCACACCGGTGTACGGTGTACGGTTCAGGCCCGTCGCACGATAAAATCGATGGGCTGAGTGAGCGGATCATGGCGGGAAAAAACTTCATTTGTATAAAATTAATACATCTCTCTTAATTATGTATCGGGGTGTGGTGTAGCGGGGAGGTGCGAGGGGGGGGGCGCGGGGAGGTGTCGGGGTGCGGTCGACCACGCCCCGCAACTTAGGTTTTTTAATCAACCCTCAGTCATTAGTGCGCGGCATAATGGAGTGCGCGGCCGCCAGCTATAGCTGGTTATAGGTACCCGTGACTGTACAGCTCGCACTCGCGCGCCCGCCACCGGCCGCGCGCCCGGCGGCCCCGATAACATGCATTGCCGATAATTATGGATATTATTAGATTGGTCAAACATCGTCTCATAAATAAAGAACAATGACATTAAATAGCCGGCACTTACCTACCTACACGACGCGCATCATACACTATTGGGTCAATTAAAATTTCTTGCATGAAAACATGTCATTAGAATATTTTCAATAGTTTGATTCTTTCATAACGTATTTCTATATCTAGTTAATTATAAGCATAGATAGATAAAGCATAAACAAAACAAAAGAATTAGGTATATCTATATTTTTTATATTTTTTAACTAGGTAACACAAAGAGAACAGATGATGAGGATATCATTGCTTTATTGCATTGGTCCGCCACATCAGTATATGAGCTATTCGATACAGAAGTATATATCCTTCAAAGTATCAAAGTGTAAGTAGATACGAATCTCTAATACCTACACAAAAACTAACATTGATTCATATCTACTATTCTTAACTGAGTATTATTTAATATTAATTCAATAGGTAATAGGTATTAAACCAAAAAAATGAGATGGATAAAAATAAATGCATTATATTAAAAGTAATTAATTTAAAGAACTGATAGGTTTCAGATTATCATGTCGTCAGTGAGTTTTGATGCGAAGCTAATTGGGCCGAGGGGGCTCTTTGTACCCCTCTTATAAGAAGAGGGGACAAAAGAGCAGGGGGCAAGGGGCGAGGATGGGATCCTCACCCCATTGTACTGTCCCGACGTTGGGAGGGGTTGTTCTGTGGTGCGGGACAGCCCCTCTGTGGAGGTGGCATCGGTCCATTCTGGGACTGACTAGCCGTCGAGGTGGCCTTGCTTGTTTACTAGATCCGGGGCACCTCACCAAAGGCGGCATTGGTGGCACTCGCCGGGTTTTAGTGGGTAGAGCTGCGTCCTCTGACCAGCTGTCGGGCGCAGCGAGTCCCACATACCCGCGTGGGGAGACCCACTCCCCCGCGGGATGCCTCAGAGCATTTCCCGGCGTTAAAGAAAAAAAAAAGTATCAGATCACACCGACTGTTGGTTTATATTCTAAAATATCTCCGAGCAAACTTCAATAAATACATTGTAGGTCATCATCATCATCTTAATCATCCTCTATCCGTCCGCTGCTGACACAGGCCTCCCTCGATGGACGCCAGGACGGTCGACCCCTCGCCACTCACACCCAACACGGACCGGTCACTGCACGGAGATCGGCTTCCCAACTGGTTAATGGCCGACCAATTATTATACTTCGTCTATCAAAATTAGAGAGGGGGAGGGGGGGTAAACGGACAGTCATTTCACCGGATGGTAAGTGATAAGCGTTCATAGACACCCGCTACATCATTCATTAGCAGGTGCGTTGCCTTTCAGATATGAGTATGCTCTTTTCTTGAAGGTCCCTAAGTCCTAACAGTACCGTAGGCGAGGCAGGAAATATCTGAAAGTTATTCTCTGCTCTATAGTTAACTCGCAGGTGCACGAAATAAACGGCTCAATCAAAATTAGTTTTAACCCGAGGAAGAGTTCGTCCGCGTTCTCTTCGCCTTACAATTGTATGCGGACTGACGAACATTATGTTAGCCTGTGTCTCTCCTAATATACCTCTACGCATAATTTTCTAAATCAGATAAGTAATCAAGAAAATAACCTACACCCACAAAATACATTTTGTCCGGGATATAACACATTCAAATGTAATTAGTGTCTATAAATTATACCTTCAAATTTTCTCTTTCTTAAATATTATTTAGTCAACCCCCTAAAATTTGTGTTGCTGTATACTATAAGACAGTAGATAATTTCAATATAGGACATATTGAAATAGTGCATCGAGCATAATACAGGTAACTGATAGAGCGGTAATGTTGTGTTTTGTATGAAAACAATTTCCGCCAAAGTTGTGCTTTGACGCTGCGCCGGTTCTAAGCTATTTGGCCAACTGACGGCCGTTGATGGATGAATGGCCGATGGGACATGCATACAGATCACTGGTTGGTTGAATAACAATTACGTCAGTGACAAATCACTAAGCAGTTTTGGTCATTTATGGCTCACATAACGACTCTATCCGTAAAGCTCGATTGTCCTGCGATATCATCACTAGAGGTATTTGGCCATACGAGGGCATGATATGGTTCAATGTTAATAAACAAATTGTAATTATTATTCTGTCTATATCCGCTGTATCTATTAAATATAAAACTCCAGTTCTGTTCTCTTTAATAGGTTATGATATTAAAATCCTAGAAATGTAATAAAATAATAAAGAACAAACAATACTGACAGTAGTTTTTTAGCAGTCGGATGAGAATAACTTACCTTTGGACGTATAGTTCGAAAACATTATTTACAACTATGTCGATCCTGGTCTAATAGAAGCTTCTTTTATGTTAGTTGGATACGCAAACTCGTAAACGTGCCACCTGATGGCAAGTGTTCGACGTCGCCCATGAACATAAACTAGTATACCTGGAACGAGTCCAGGCAACTCATTAATGTGTTGCCTATCCTGAGACATAAGATGTTAAGTCTCCGTGCCAGTAATTACACTGCCCGTCTTGCCCTTCTCTCCAAAACACAGCAAAGCTGTTTGACGGGAGAAACAAGCAAGATATGATATAAGATAAGATAAGATGGTACCCATGCAGCCGGAGCGCGACACAGCGCAATTGTCGTACCGGTGAATTTAGGAAGCTTTAGCATAATATACTTTTACAAGTGCAATGGAGGTCACTCGCGGTTTAACTTACAATATTTCTAAACCTAAACTATTTCAGGGAGACACTGCTAATACTCACAAAATTTTATGATATCTGTGATCTGTGAAACAAGCAACACATCACAGATCAGTGTACGTCTCGTACGATCATCACACATACAGATGTGTGCAACAGAGTATCAATTAGTAATGCTGGCGTGATATCATTAAAGTCATCACCGAGCGGCTCGTGACCCGGAGACGTGAGCCCCCAATAACGAGGCCCGGGACATCATCGCACTCGTCAGGTCTCCACGTTACACTATTAGCTCTATTATTATATCGCGTGCTCGTTGACACATTTGAAACGTTATAAAATATCCCACTGGAAAATACTACCGGGATGAAAATCTGTAGACTACTCGTATTGATATGCAAAAAAATCATGCAAAATATACTCAAACGTTGACACGAATGAGTTACAAGCATCCTCCGACAATAGAGAGATACATCGATAGAAGGCTGTACATTAAGTAGTACCAGAAATGTTTCTGTCTGTTGACTAATATAGTAGCTGCCTTTTCCACCTCCATGGTTCAAGTTGTCGTGGCGATGGGGCTCAGTAGTCTAAGGTAAACCCAGCACCTTGGGTGAAGCCAATTGAACCGACGGAGCTGCTCTTTGTACCCCTCTTATAGGAAGAGGAGACAAAAAAGCCCGGTGGACAAGGGGCGAGGATGGGAACCTCGCCTCGTTGCACTGTCTCGACGTTGGAAGGGGTTGTTCTGTGGTGTGGGACAGCCCTTCTCTGGTGGTTGCGTCGGTCCTTTAGGGATTAACTAGCTGTCGAGGTGCCATGTAGATCAACAGATCCTGGGTAGAGCTGCGTCCACCTTACCATATTTCGGGCGCAGCGAGTCCCGCATACCCGCCCTGGAAGCCTCTTCATTTCTTGGCGCAAAAGAAAAAAATATAGTTTGCCTTTTCTTATTTTTATTCTCTAGAAAATTGTACTCCAAACTCCAATTTTATTCGAGGAACTCCGTGTGGCTGGTCCTCGTATGATGTGGGTGCCGGGGGTCGTCTTGGGTTTCTATAAAAGAGGTTTGTGCCCAGCAGCTGAAGGAACTAGTTAGCAAAGACCAGTGTATTTTTTCGTGCGCATGAATAAAACTGCTACCTTCAATCTGAATTCTCCGTTATGCCCTTAAATGTTTTAAAAAATTTGAGGCTAAGATTTAGAATACATTGAATGATGATGTCTCACTAGGTATACAAACTGGCAAATGGCTCGTGGTCGACGTCGTCCATGACAATAAAAGATTTAATTCGTACTAGCTAACACCTACTATCCCAAACTACTCATTTTCCAACAACATTCATGCGTTGCCTATCCTGAGACAAAAGATAAGTGTCGGTGCCATAGATTAGAAGTAAAACAAAACTAGTCAGGATGGTGTCCTCGTGCAGACGGACACACCACCGCATCCGTCGTAGGTACCGTTAACATGTTCACTTTACAACTTCCATACAACACGTTTCAAGTGCTCGCTTGTTTGCGGGCCCATTCTGTCAGTGTAAGGGCGCGACTCCACCGCGGCGTACGGAGAGACTACGCACGTTTGTCAAGTTTCGCTTTGTATGTATAATGTGTGTGATTGTTTCCACTGCAACCCACGGACACGCTACGCATTAATTAACATTTTCTTGCATTTTACATTTTAACATGTGCGTAGCCTATGCGAAGTAGGTAGTCATATAGTGATACTTAAATATTATTATTATTCATTAACTAGAGAAAATACTACAGTTTGTATAAAATTTTTGAAGATCACCTTATGTATGTAAGTACTTAATCCTGTAGAATCTGCCTTAACCTGTAAGTGACCATGTTATAATGTGTCGTAAAATGGTTATTGAGAAAAGCAATTCATTAAAAATATAGTTAAGTACTTAACTGGTCCTAAAACTAGACTCATAATATTTCACTTCAAACTTTCATTTGAATACAATAAGCAATCAACGGTGAGTTATTTATACAAAACGGCCAAGAGCTTTGTTTGTGGAGCTCCTAATTACAATAATGAAGACATCTCCGTCGTCTGAAGACGTCGCAGCTTCCGTCTCTGGGCTGAGGCTCTGGGCGTCTCAGTTAATATCTTTATTAGTACTTTTTTGCAAAAGAAACGCTAACAAAGAGTGTTCTGAAAGCATCACTGGTATTTGTATGCGCTCCCAATTAGACGGCCAGGGTTACCGCCGCTCGTTACTTCAATTATATTAGACGGCCAGGGTTACCGCCGCTCGTTACTTCAATTATATTAGACGGCCAGGGTTACCGCCGCTCGTTACTTGAATTATATTAGACGGCCAGGGTTACCGCCGCTCGTTACTTGAATTATATTAGACGGCCAGGGTTACCGCCGCTCGTTACTTCAATTATATTAGACGGCCAGGGTTACCGCCGCTCGTTACTTGAATTATATTAGACGGCCAGGGTTACCGCCGCTCGTTACTTGAATTATATTAGACGGCCAGGGTTACCGCCGCTCGTTACTTCAATTATATTAGACGGCCAGGGTTACCGCCGCTCGTTACTTGAATTATATTAGACGGCCAGGGTTACCGCCGCTCGTTACTTCAATTATATTAGACGGCCAGGGTTACCGCCGCTCGTTACTTCAATTATATTAGACGGCCAGGGTTACCGCCGCTCGTTACTTCAATTATATTAGACGGCCAGGGTTACCGCCGCTCGTTACTTGAATTATATTAGACGGCCAGGGTTACCGCCGCTCGTTACTTGAATTATATTAGACGGCCAGGGTTACCGCCGCTCGTTACTTCAATTATATTAGACGGCCAGGGTTACCGCCGCTCGTTACTTGAATTATATTAGACGGCCAGGGTTACCGCCGCTCGTTACTTCAATTATATTAGACGGCCAGGGTTACCGCCGCTCGTTACTTCAATTATATTAGACGGCCAGGGTTACCGCCGCTCGTTACTTGAATTATATTAGACGGCCAGGGTTACCGCCGCTCGTTACTTCAATTATATTAGACGGCCAGGGTTACCGCCGCTCGTTACTTGAATTATATTAGACGGCCAGGGTTACCGCCGCTCGTTACTTGAATTATATTAGACGGCCAGGGTTACCGCCGCTCGTTACTTGAATTATATTAGACGGCCAGGGTTACCGCCGCTCGTTACTTGAATTATATTAGACGGCCAGGGTTACCGCCGCTCGTTACTTGAATTATATTAGACGGCCAGGGTTACCGCCGCTCGTTACTTGAATTATATTAGACGGCCAGGGTTACCGCCGCTCGTTACTTGAATTATATTAGACGGCCAGGGTTACCGCCGCTCGTTACTTGAATTATATTAGACGGCCAGGGTTACCGCCGCTCGTTACTTCAATTATATTAGACGGCCAGGGTTACCGCCGCTCGTTACTTGAATTATATTAGACGGCCAGGGTTACCGCCGCTCGTTACTTGAATTATATTAGACGGCCAGGGTTACCGCCGCTCGTTACTTCAATTATATTAGACGGCCAGGGTTACCGCCGCTCGTTACTTGAATTATATTAGACGGCCAGGGTTACCGCCGCTCGTTACTTCAATTATATTAGACGGCCAGGGTTACCGCCGCTCGTTACTTCAATTATATTAGACGGCCAGGGTTACCGCCGCTCGTTACTTCAATTATATTAGACGGCCAGGGTTACCGCCGCTCGTTACTTGAATTATATTAGACGGCCAGGGTTACCGCCGCTCGTTACTTGAATTATATTAGACGGCCAGGGTTACCGCCGCTCGTTACTTCAATTATATTAGACGGCCAGGGTTACCGCCGCTCGTTACTTGAATTATATTAGACGGCCAGGGTTACCGCCGCTCGTTACTTCAATTATATTAGACGGCCAGGGTTACCGCCGCTCGTTACTTCAATTATATTAGACGGCCAGGGTTACCGCCGCTCGTTACTTGAATTATATTAGACGGCCAGGGTTACCGCCGCTCGTTACTTCAATTATATTAGACGGCCAGGGTTACCGCCGCTCGTTACTTGAATTATATTAGACGGCCAGGGTTACCGCCGCTCGTTACTTGAATTATATTAGACGGCCAGGGTTACCGCCGCTCGTTACTTGAATTATATTAGACGGCCAGGGTTACCGCCGCTCGTTACTTGAATTATATTAGACGGCCAGGGTTACCGCCGCTCGTTACTTGAATTATATTAGACGGCCAGGGTTACCGCCGCTCGTTACTTGAATTATATTAGACGGCCAGGGTTACCGCCGCTCGTTACTTGAATTATATTAGACGGCCAGGGTTACCGCCGCTCGTTACTTCAATTATTTTATTTTAATATTCTGAAAGACCTGTTTATAGTAAGGGATGTTTGTGCCGCGCGCTCGTCTAGATAATACCACCATACTGTTTTTTACAGCGGAGGATCTTTACTCAGGCCTCTAAAAAGTATGAGAGGGGGTGTGTTATAGTAGGTACCGACACCCACCCCACCATGGTTCAAGCGTTGTCGTGGTGGTGGGGCTGTAGCCTAGGGTAAGACAAGCACCTTGGGCGAAACGAATTGAGCCGAGGGGGCTCTTTGTGGGGTGAGGTTCCCATCCTCGCCCCTTGCCCCTGCTCTTTTGTCCCCACTTCTTATAAGAGGGGTACGAAGAGCCCCCTCGGGTCAATTAGCTTTACCCAAGGTGCTGGGCTCACCCTAGACTACTGAGCCCCACCGCCACGTCAAGGCCTGAACCATGGTGGGGTATAATGGCATCTTGGCTAACTCACCAGTACGATGTTTTATAAAACTTGCACAGTCACTGTAGTTCCAAATATTCCATATTCCGTTGCTAATAAGTTGTGATGACGGACATCATATTTTACTCAAAATTGTCATGTATCATAGATACGTATCACATCGGTAAGTAAAATAGCTCCAAAGTAAAGAACGTGAACTAAAACGCCGTCGAGCTGCATCGGTATGTTAACAAAGTGGTATTCGTGACAAGTGCGGCGTCGACGTGCGAACTGCGAATAATGCGACACTAGAACTCGCAGCCATGTGGCAGTCCGCGCCTGTCGCCTGTCGCTGGGCCAGCTACAGGTGTACAGGCACACAGAAACAATAATGATATAAGTCACTTCTCAACTACCATTCATCATATCTATAGGATAATGGAAGGTATGTTAATTTATGCAAATCCTCCAGTGTAGCGCATGATACCTCCAGATGAACTAACACTCCGCTTGTCCACTTCTATATACAAGATTAGTTGATGACTACTCTCTCTCCTCGGATCCTATAGCTCATCGAGGAGTATAGGGCCTCAACTATAGCTTTCCATTACTTCCAATAGACTTCCCGAGAGAATCGGCTTTTTGGGCCAAGGTCCTCTGCCAAGTAGGCTTTGGTCGACTGTCTTTCTTTTTCCCACGGGAGAGTAACATAGAGCCTGTTTGGTGAGTCGAGAGTCCTCTTGCCGCAATGTGTGGCCAATCCAACGCCATTTAATATTATGTGTATGTTATGTTGTATTTTGTGATTAGGTCGGTTTCCAAAGGTCGTGGTTGGAGATAATATTTGGCTAAAATATCCCCAATATTTTTATGAGGCACTTGTTGGCAAACACTTGAAGCCTGCGGGTGACATTCTGGCAGACGAACCAGGTCTCACAGCCATGTAACAAGACAGATAGGTAGGTACGGCGCGAAAGGTGTTTTGAGCGCCAAAAGTTGTTTTTTCGAAAAAAAGTGCAATTGAAAATGTACATATTTTTCTAAGTAATGATAGGCTGCCGTGTAGGAATTCAATAACATTTTTAACTTATAAATAATAAAGCATCATAGGTACATTTCATTAAAACGAACAATTAAAAAAAATAACGCATTAATATAGTAGGTATCAGCAACTGTCGAAGACTCACGTTTACGAGTGCTATTAACGATTTATTTATCATTATTATAATGACACAACGCGTAAACATTAGAAAACATAATTCATCATTAATTATTATCAATATTAAATTTTCTGTATCTACGTCCCGAATGGTGTACGGTCCCTTCCCGTCGTTAACATACCGCGCCCGAGATTATTACCGGGTATTGCACCGTATTGATGACTCGTTGACTCCGGCGGTGACCAGTGCGGCGCGCGGCACGAGGGGATAGATTTTCACCACCGAACTAGCGGCGACCCCCGACACCGCACGTCTCACCGTGGCGGGGCGGGGCGGAGGCAGGGCGCGGACGCAGGAGCGGGGGGAGGGGGAGAGCGGTAATTATGCACCCCGAGTGAGCGTGCCCCCCTCCCCGCGACCGCGCGCACACACCCCCGCGCACCCCGCACACCACCCCACCACAGGGGCTCTCAATAAAAAAGGTGTTGCGCAAATTTGCGCGGTGCTAGGGTTGATACACATTATTCGCCTCAAGATTTTAATCGTCTTCCTTGTTCAGTTATTTTTAAATTTGGCCAATTTGAGCTTTATTTAACACTTGGTGGTGTTTCCGGTCGGCGTAGATAAGGGCTTGAATACCGACCACGTTCAATACCTAGAGGTAGGTACAGAAGTGAGCTGAACAACGGTAAGACCACGTAGGGAAAGCAGTGGAGAACTGAGTAGCTATGCCACTCTCTAGCGCGATGGACTGTTTGGAAAATAGATCATACGCGAAACAGTACTAGTGCTCTAATATCGACAAAAAAAGCAGTTTTCTCGAAACTGAAATAGATTTTTCCTATTTATACCGCACTTATAGTTTAATATGAGCGCACTTACATTAATTCAAATAATTGGTCCGGTACATAAAATATATTTTAATAACAATTATTTTATTGAACATAGTAAATAATGACATTAAAAAAGATTTTTAAACAAAAATTGAAACCAACTTCAAAAAATAAAAAATAAACAAAAAAGTAATAAAATAATTGCGTTTCCTTAATTTTTGTACCTACAACTTATAATCAACTTCTAATAAAATCTTTGCGTTTACCACGTCTTTGTTGTTACTATTGGAGTCGGTGACAGCAAAGACATGTAGGTTAGGTAGGTACAGCAACAAATACGACACCAGTGACAGACGACAGTTTTATTAAACTTAGCTGTCACCGACTCCAAGAGTAACAACAATGACATGGTAAACGCAAAGATTGTAATTAGTAAAATAACAAGTTGATTATAAGTTGTAGGTACAAAAATTAAGGAAACGCAATTATTTTATTACTTTTTTAGTTTATTTTTTATTTTTTGAAGTCGGTTTCAATTGTGTTTAAAAAAATATATTTCTTCATTTTCAGTGATTCCGAAATTTGATAACCGATTTTATTTGTCTGAAATATGGATATAACTGATATCCATATTTCAGACAAATAAAATCGGTTATCAAATTTCGGGGAGACCCACTCCCCAGGCGGGTACGTGGGACTCGCTGCGCCCGAAAGATGGTAAACGGACGCAGCTCTACCCACTAAAACCCGGCGAGTGCCACCAGTGCCGCCTTGATGAGGTGCCCCGGATCTGTTAAGCTAACAGGGCACCTCGACGGCTAGTCAGCCCCGCAAGGGACCGACGCCACCTCCACAAAGGGGTTGTCCCGCACCACATAACAACCCCTCCCAACGTCGGGACAGTACAATGAGGTGAGGTTCCCATCCACGACAAGGCCTAAACCATGGTGGGGAACCTTTGATATATAATAAATTGTATGAAAGCATAAAAAACTTAGTTCGTCATCTTTTGGAAGTCTCACTTTATTTTTCGAGTTATTTTTAGCAAGCCCTCTCATTTGATACCCATATTGTAGAAATATATTTAGGTAAAATAATAATAGTTAGTCTGCTATCTTTAGAAGTCCAATACATCGTATTTGAAGTAACGTTACTTAATTCTTGAGTTACTCTCAGCAAGCTGTTTGAGTTCACGCCCATATTGTAAGAGTGAATATAAAATAACTAGTCCGGCATCTTGGGTATTCCGGCATGTTGGATTTAGAATGACGTCACACAGCTAATCGTCCATTGTCATCCAAACTAAACGTTTATACAAAATTAATAATATCTGCTTCAAAATTTAGTTGTAAGATTCCGCCCGGACTAACAATACATTGCAAGTTAAATAAAAAGCTTGTAGAAATAACATTTAAGCCTTTCAAATTGTTTAGATATACTAAAAAGGCAGTGGACGTTTTCCTCTGACAGTAATCAAATGCCTAAATTATTAACTTTTATTTTTCAATTTAAGGTATAAAGTATATTAAACGACACCTATATATTATTGAAAATCTTTGATACAAGGGCAAATAGTTTTATCTATATTAATTTTATTTTTATATAAAATTCTACCATAAGAACATTCAGCAGATTAATTTATTGACTATATAAAAAAAATTAATGCAAAAAGACTTGCAAATCTTATAATTTAAATATGTATATGTAGTAGAAAGAGCTTACTGTTATTACTCTGTAGGTACCTATACCTACGGAGTAATAACAGTAAGCTCTTCCTTAACCGATTTAACCTTATTTCTTGAAGACGGTACATTCTTTCCTTTCATTCCTACTACTCCTACTACTATTCATTACCAACAGTTCATTCTTTATAAATCCAAATCATGAACATATTAAAATTTAAACGTATCATTAACGTTACTAAGCACCAGCATATTATACTAAGATACTGACCATACTAGCGAACACTATCTCTTTAAACATATTCTATCAATTACTTAAAGGATAAAAGAGTGCATCTTTCATTGGACATTTATATAGATTAAGCGTCCTTGTAGATGGAAACGAAGAATAGTAGCCGGACACGCCACGAGATAAGAATGGGCGAGCAATAACCGGATTACGGGACACGGGCAGACGGAGACGCTTTGATAACCGTAAATAACGATAAGTGGATTTGGTGACCGGGGAGTAATGCCGAGGAGGTCCGGCGAGAGGGGAGAAGGAGGGGGGGGGGGGGTACAGACGATCGAGTGAATAAGATTTATAGAGCAACGTGTCTATTGAGTAGCGGCGACGGTGACCCGATGGAGCACTCCGCCTAATATGACTTCCAACTTGTCAAACGTAGTCTAATATAGTTTATGAAGACAACGCTTCGGAATAATATGATCTAAGAGTTACACGAGAGTTTTAAATAATATGATCTAAGAGTTACACGAGAGTTTTAAATAATATGATCTAAGAGTTACACGAGAGTTTTAAATAATATGATCTTAGAGTTACACGAGAGTTTTAAATAATATGATCTAAGAGTTACACGAGAGTTTTAAATAATATGATCTAAGAGTTACACGAGAGTTTTAAATAATATGATCTAAGAGTTACACGAGAGTTTTAAATAATATGATCTAAGAGTTACACGAGAGTTTTAAATAATATGATCTAAGAGTTACACGAGAGTTTTAAATAATATGATCTAAGAGTTACACGAGAGTTTTAAATAATATGATCTAAGAGTTACACGAGAGTTTTAAATAATATGATCTAAGAGTTACACGAGAGTTTTAAATAATATGATCTAAGAGTTACACGAGAGTTTTAAATAATATGATCTAAGAGTTACACGAGAGTTTTAAATAATGACAGCTTTGGACATATTATGATCCACTTAGAAAACATTTGAAGATGTCGGTGCCGTAACTTCATTGCTTTTTAAAATATTACATAATATATTTATCTGTAGTATTGTATGTATCCTTAATGAAACTAGTTACGTTGTAAAGGTTTTATATGTAGTATATACAACACATATTGTAAGCTTTAGATGAGTTGTGTTGGTTTTAACTCGCACAGCCTAGGTATAGTAAAGTACAGGTATGCATTTGGCAATATATGGGCCGATATCGTTTCACCGACACAGTATCTTAATATATGCAAATGATAATTTATTGTCATATAAATTACGACATACAATACGAATCTGTAATTTAAATTATATTTTATTGTAGAGTTCTACAAACCCTTAAATTGTTTTTGGTATAGTTTAGATACGAGCAAAACAAGTAGGTTATATTGAATTGAATCTTTTGCAAAGCTATTAGTCCAGTCGCGACAGACATAAAACTAGCCTGAAATAGAAAAAAATCCGGGGGGCGATTTTTTTTTGTGTCGGAGGGGGTGGTTGGACGTATAAATCTCGATTTTCTAACTAATCCCGGTAGAGGATTCGCCGCCATCTTGTTTTAAAGTTCATTCGTTTTTCTGAAATAACTCGTTAATTTTCAACTTTAGAGCAAAAATGGCTGTATCCAAAGTTGTTGGAATTTTAATTTCTCACAAGTTTGGTCATTATCATTTTTACGCTAGGATCAATATTTGAAGAGTTATACTATCAAGTTTATAAAAAAAATCGTAATGGGTGGAATTTTATTTTCTTCAACTTTGGTTCTCGCACTTGATGCTCGCAACGGATTGGGGTCGGAAGAATGTAAATCGTGGGTTGGAACCGATTACAACCATCGCACCGGAGTCTTTGCTCAAATTAATTTTCTGCAAATGCAAATCCAAGTGCGGAAAGATGTGCGGCTGCCGTATAGCGGGCCTCAAGTGCTCTGTTTTATGTCTGCACTGCAGCGGAGAGACGTGTGAAAATGTAACAAACATAAGGGATCTCCTGCTGGAGGAAGACTACGATATTGATCCTAGCGTAAAAATGATAATGATCAAACTTGTGAGAAATAAAATTTCCAACAACTTTGGATACTTCCATTTTTGCTCTAAAGTTGAAAATTAACGAGTTATTTCAGAATAACGAAAAAATTGAACTTGAAAACAAGATGGCGGCGGAAGAATCCTTTACCGGGATTAGTTAGACAATCGAGATTTATACTTCCAACAGACGTTTAAAAAAATCCCTCCCCGGATTTTTTTCTATTTAAATGTCTGCCCCGACTGGACTATATATTAAATCTAGGAATGAGAATTATCAAAAGGAAAAAAAGAATTAAAACGAAAAAAATGTTGTTAGTGAGTTAATGCGACTTGTACATAATTATAATCTTTATATATATAATTCTTCTGTGCGTGTGTATGTCACTGAACTCCTCCTCAGCGACTGGACCGATCTTGATGATTTTTTTTGTGTGTGTTCAAGTGGATTCGAGAATGGTTTAGATTCACAAAAAAAAATTTACAGGACAACGTCTGTCGGGGCCACTAGTAATAATAATAAAATAATAAAATAATAGTATAATAATAATAATATAACCACTTCACAGTTCCGAACAACGATGAATATTTAACAATAACAAGTATTTATGCTAAATGTCCTAATATGACCTTTTTTCTTTTCTTGAACGTCGGGAAATACTCTGAGGCGGGGGAGTGGGTCTCCCCAGGTGCCCACCATGTGGGACTCGCTGCGCCCGAAAACTGGTAAGTGGACGTAGCTCTACCCACTAAAACCTGGCGAGTGCCACCAATGCCGCCTTTGGTGAGGTGTCCCGGATCTAATGAGCAAACAGGGCACCTCGACGGCTAGTCAGTCCCCCAAAGCAACGATGCCACTTCCACAGAGGGGTTGTCCCGCACCACAGTACAACCCCTCCCAGCGTCGGGACAGTACAATGGGGTGAGGTTCCTGTTCTCGCAATTTGCCCCCGCTCTTTTGTCCCCTCTTCTTATAGGAGGGGAACAAAGAACCCCCTCGGCTCAATTAGCCTCGCCCAAGGTGCTGAGCTCACCCTAGGCTACTGAGCCCCACCGTCAAGGCCTGAACCATGGTGGGGACCAGTACACTGCCCTGTCATGCCCTTCTCTCAAAGCTGTCCCAAGGGAGAGAAGCAGGATGGTGGTACCCACGCACGCGGTATTATCTCTCATTTACGTAAACCTTTAATACCACATTTCGTCTGTAGTCTGTGTGAAGTTGTCAATTTGTTCATTTTCATAGGCAAAGGCTCTTCTTGTCTAAACGGTAGTCTAGGTATCTAAGGGTCTTGTGGTTGATAAATGTCGAAGCCGCGAGCATGGTTTATCACCTAGGAACAGGAGGCGACTCATGTTCAACAGATTATTCCGACATAACAATATTACACTTTAATAGGAGTTAATATTCAGAGGCATCTTAGCTGCCTTATTAATGCTATTTCCTACTAATCGTACTAACATTAGCAAAGCAAAAGTTTGCATGTATGTATGTTTGTTATTCTTTCACGCAAAAACTACTGAATGGATTTTCATAAAACTTTACAATATAATTTATCCCACGAGAATGGGAAGTACGCAGGTGAAACCACGGGGCGCCGCTAGTCACTTAAAAAACTATAAGATATAAGTGATAGTCCTATAGATGTTATTGTTATGATTAGGTACTATTTACCAATAAATGGCACCTAGCAGACGGTAAGTTGTACTATATTATACCATGTAACAACTATATACCACTTTGTACCATGTAGGTAACAACTCGATATCTGTGATGTAACACATTGATATAACCATAAACCACCTATATATTTATTCAATTGAAATATCTATATAATATATATAATAATGTTTATTTGAAGGCGCATATCTCTGGAACAATCAGTTGAATATGAAATAATATTTTTGCATTTGATAGGCCAATTATTGAGGAAGCTTGTATAACTATTTATTTTAGAGAGACCTATTTTTTTAAATTATAGGATCAATACTGTTTTCCCAAAATCTGTTCAGTAATTAGTATGGTTGAATATTATGCATTCGCATGCGTATTGTGATATAGCAGCGTAGGGCCGACATGTAACTTCAGTAGCGGAGGCTCGCCGGCGAAATGCTCCTCAGAGGAGGCTCTAGGCTCCACAAAAGAGCGCACTTCAAAGGCGAGCCTGCATGTCCCCGCGCGGCTTTGTCCGCCCTCTCCACTAATTACATCGCTCCTAATGTTCTGGTTGAAACTCTTGCCAGAAAGAGCAGCCCTTTGATGGAACGTACGTGATTGGTTAATTGAATGGTCTTTTGACGTGGGACTGAGGTTTGCCTTTTAAGTTATTTGTACCGACGTGCACCTATAACACACATGTATAAGCACGCTCTTGTAATTTGTATATCATACTGTTGGAGTACTTGCAATACTTGTAGCCGCTATGTTATACTGGGAAGGCAGACGTAGAGTAGCTAAAGAGACGCGGTTAATTCAAAGCTTTCAATAACTTCATTTAAAATTTCTTCACTTCTTCCCGATATTTCCCATTGTGGATAAAAAATTGAAATATGTAATTCATTTTGTAAGTTATCATTTTTTCATTGCTAGACACTGGCTTCCGAACGCCAAGACAAAAAATGGCATTAACAATATTGAAGGCCTGTACAATAAGTACGTCCCAGTAAATATGATCTCGTCTTATTCACGCAAACTGTATGTTTTGTGGCGGGCTATCAAAATATTGACCGTGAGAGGCGCGCGGTGCGAGCCGGCGGGTCGGGTTTCGGCCGGGCCCATTGTGTCCCGGGGGCCCTTTGTGCCCCGACAAACGGCCCATTCACCATTCACCACCACCGACGGTGTCGTCTCGTGGACACGTTGACATCATTCTTGTCTGTGACGCGGTCGTTCGGTGACGGACGTCACACATCATCTATTGTCCATGAGCTACACATAAAGGACGCCTTCCGTGTTCTATTTTATATAACTTTATATATCTTACAGCATACTACAATGATTATAAATAATAATTTTTTTTTTTTTTTTTTTTTATTATTATTATTTTTATTTATTATTTCATAAATTCCTTTATACTTTTTTTTTACTTTACATCATAACATATAATCATGTATTCTAAATACATGATAATATGTTATGATATTCTATATATTTGTTTCTGGTAAATAGACAAGCCTTCAGGCTCCAAGGAAATAAACAAATCTTTCCGATACAGGGCGACTAACTTTATTTACAGCCATTATGCGGAGCGAAAAATATTTTGAAAAATTTGGGGACCAGTGAAGAGGGAAGATGGCAGCTGGAGAATACAGAAGAACCGAGAGCTTGAAGATATGGTGTCCGAGCCCAACATTATAGGGGAATTTAAATCCACTAGACTCAGGACATCTGGAGAGAATGCCAGCTGACAGGGCGGTGAGAAGGACCTATGAGGGACAGCCCTGCGGCCGCCGACCAGTTGGCCGACCCAAATACCGCTGGAAGGACGCAGTAACGGAACACCTACGCACTCTGGGCGCCGTAAACTGGGAAGAGATAGCACAAGGCAGGGCGCGGTGGCGCCATCTCGTATCGGAGGGTAAGATCCACTTCGGGTCGTTGAACCCGGGGCGGAGTAAGTAAGTAAATGGATAAACATATGTTATATACTAGTACTACATATTATACATATCTATGAATTGATACTGGCGCTAATGATAATACAATATTATAAACTCTTTAAAATAACTAATGACGTGATTTTTTTAGAATAGGAGGCCAAATGAGCAGTCGAAGCCTTTTGGTGACTACCGACGCCCATACATATCACATCACAATCAGAGATTATGGAGATGTGTTGTCCTCCGTTTCTCTATCCCCCCCAACGGGCCACCGGAAACTCACAAACCGCACGAAACGCGACAGCATAGCTGTCACTTGACGCCGGTGTTATGTGAGCGAGAGGTAATATTGTTCCTGAAAACAATATTGCTAATACAATATATATAATAATAATACAAAGTAATCGTAGAGTAAGGCGCACCTCCACCGAGGTAATACAAACTTCAAGTTGGCGAAGTTCGGGTAATATTTGCTCGAAACAAAGGAACCGGATTAGTGTTAGATAAGATAATGACGGCAGATCCCCGATGGTTCAGGCCTTGTCGTGGCGGTGGGCCTCAGTAGCCTAGGGTGAGCCCAGCACCTTAGGCGAAGTAAATTGAGCCGAGGGAGCTCTTTTTATCCCTCTTATAAAAAGAGGGGATAAAAGGGCAGAGGGCAAGGGGCGAAGATGGGAACCTCATCCTATTGTACTGTCCCGATGTTAGGAGGGGATGTTCTGTGGTGCGTCGATGCCTCGGAGCATTTCCCGGCGTTAAATAAAAAAAATGTGACGGCAGACCGGCCTTCTTGGCGTTCATAAAAAAGGCCTACATCTCGCAACAGACGGACCAACTTGATGATGACGGTGCTCATTCTCTACGTTAAATATTTAGTTTCGGAAAAAAACATTTTATTTGTTTTACTGTGATTCAGAGGAATGAGGTAGAATCGAAACGGCGGAGAGTGGATAAGTGAGAGCGGGCGTCGAGTGGGGGGCCCCCGAGCCTCCGTCCGCAGACTACCTGGCGACGACCGTCAGACGAGACGCCGCGGCCGGAACGTTCATTAGGTGTTATGTCGATAGTTTATCGTCCAACTAACAAGTACCAACTAATATTTTATGCACCAAAACTACTAGAGAATGTCGGCTGTAGGTTTTCATCAAGTTGGAAAACTATTGTAAGTTTTATAAGAAGATTAACATATTACATACCTACCTAGGTACTTGATATTTTTGAAAGTGTTAACAAGCCTACATATTTTCAATTCATAAGTAGGTACCTATTACTAAAACATAGTACTGGGTCGGATTATTGTTTTCTATATATTTGTGATCAACTCAACAGTTTTTATTTATTTATAAGAAGGATTTTGAGGCTGATATCTAGAATTGAACGTTATTAATTATAATAATATTATTTATACAAGAGAGGGCAAACGGACAGTCGTTTCACCTGGTGGTAAGTGATAAGCGACATCCATAGAGACCCGCTGCATCATCAGCAGGTGCGTTGCCTTTCAAATATGAGTATGCTCTTTTCTTGAAGGTCCCTAAGTCGTATCGGGTCGGAAATACCATAGGTAAGTGGCAGCTGGTTCCATAGAGGTAGTGGCCGTGCGAGGCAGGAAATGCCGTAAAAATCGAGTTGTTGTGGATTTCCGGACATCGAGGTGGTGTGGGTGAAGTTTGGAATTTTGTCGCGATGTCCGGTGGTGGGATTCCCCGTGGGAGATGCGGTAGACGATGTAGAGTGATCCGACATCTCCACGTAGCGCCGAAGAATCAAGCCGATCGGATAGATGTCATCGACGATTCGAACCGCCCGACGTTGGACGCGGTCAAATGGAAGGAGCTGATATTGGGGCGCTCCAGCCCAGAGGTGAGAGCAGTATTTCATTTTGGGACGGATCTGCGATCCAAAATATTAAATTATTTGTGTTTTATTATCGTATCAGTACCTACTAATTGCACGCCTCATAAGCGAAGCGTTGAAAATGTCATATCGACATATTTTCATAAAAGCGAAACTGAAATTGATTTTTCTTATTTATACCGCACTTATAGTTTAATGTGAGCGCACTCACCTATATCAAGTCAATGAACCTGTCACGTGGCACATAAAATATAGTACCTGGATGACCGAGCTTTGCTCGGTATTTCTTTTTTTAATAAAATGACATTTTCTAAAAATGATTCCTAGCTAGATCGATTTATCGCACCCGAAACCCCCTATATACTAAATTTCATGAAAATCGTTGGAGCCGATTCCGAGATTCCAATTATATATATATATATATATATATATATATATATATATATATACAATAATTGCTCATTTAAAGATATAAGAATTTCAATAACTATTATTTTGTTTAACATAGGTCGGTACTCGTAGTAGGTAGGTATTCGTAGTAGGTAGGTACTCGTAGTAGGTAGGTACTCGTAGTAGGTAGGTACTCGTAGTATATAGGTACTCGTAGTAGGTAGGTACTCGTAGTAGGTAGGTACCTAAATAATAAATTAAAAATAACCTTTAGTGGATGGCCGTGTTTCTGTATCTGTCATGTGTCAGGAAAATTGGTTAAAAAATTTTTCGTAGGTACCGGATTTTTTTTATATCTTCAAACGTTACACAGCGCGGACTTTCTCAATTAACATGAGCGTAGACATAATTTAGTGTCGCCTAATTATTATATTTTATTTAAAAAAAGAATACGACTGTGTAGGTTTTTTTTAAAAAATATCTATGGACGCTTTCACACCACGTCAATCAGGTCCCGTGGTAAGTTCTGGAAGAACTTGTGTTACGGGTACCAGGCAACGGAAATATATTTAATACTTTTATACTATACATATATTTAAGATTTTTATTATATAATACACATATTTAATACACAGCCATGACTCAGGAACACAGAAAATATTTTTGTTCCCTGGCGGGATTTGAACCCGCAACCTCCGGCTTGAGCGCCAACGCGCTTACCACTGAGCTACGGAGGTCATCATATTTGTAGGTACTTTTTTTCTTTTTAGGTACAAAAATATCTGACCGTTTATTCGTTGCCAAGCAACCGACAGGTCAATAGTTTCGACGTGTATTTTGCAAATGATCATTTTCTCATCATCTCAATGAACACGCTGCGGACTTTTCAATTTATATGAGCGTTCAGTTGACCGTCGGTTAGTTATTATTATTTATATAAAACTAAGATACGACTAACAAATGTGCATTTGTAGGTATAAAAGTGTATATTCGTTGCTAACTTAGAAGCTTTTACAAATAATCAATTTTATTGTGTAAAATGAGATAATGAGGCGTGGACTTTTGAATTTTCCAAACTTTTCTCATATGTATCTCATGTATACCTAGACCTGAGACCTATTTTAACAATGTAGCAAATGTCATAAGCTTTTTTAACATACCTACCTTTATAGGTACACTAGCTGTTGTCCACAGGTTCCCGCGCGTTAACTTCCTTAACTTCACTCCTGTTAGTCACAGCGTGATTTTATATAACCTAGAGCCTTCCCCGATAAATGGGCTATCTAACACTGAAAGAATTTTTCAAATCGGATCAGTAGTTCTTGAGATTAGCGCGTTCAAACAAACAAACTCTTTAGCTTTATATTATTAGTATAGATTGTAAATAGGTAGGTATAGGTACCTACTCTCTGATGCAGGTGACTCTAGTTTAATATTAATTTAGCAGCTGAATAGGTTATTACTCATTATTAGGAATAGGTTATTAATAATATTTAAAATCCAAAGAAACAAACAAAGAATTAAGACAAAAGAACATTTTCTTCAATCTGTTCTTTTTTTTCCAAAATATATTTTTTTGCTTAGATCGTATGTGAGCTGAGAAGAAATATAAAACGTTTTGTCAAGTTCTATGTGAACGATCTGAAAACGATATCTCGGTGTGTAATACGATATCACAGCCAGAGGAGGCTCTACACCAGTTCACCAGCCTCGGCCATGGTAAATCGAGTATTCAGGTGACGGCGGGGCTCACGAGGGGCCTCGCAATATGGCGGCGGGCGGTGGTCATAATGGGACATTATACCCTCGTGTGAAACGACCGCGTAAGATAACACCGGCCATTGAGTCGAGCGAGGTGCTTACGGCATCGGCCACCGGCCACCTGCGGCCGCCCGGCCACCGACGACCGGCTCCGGGCATCGCGCGCCCTCCCCAAGCCGCCCTCCCCCGCACCTACCGCGATCACTATTCATTTCTTACAATTAATCAAAATTAAATCAAGTCCACAAAACGCAATCTAAAACGGAGTGTATTCCAACCGCGTAGAGTTCAGTTCTGGGATCGCGGACGCGTGAGTAGGCGTGTCTTTTGCGAAGAAATCTGGCCAATAGAGTGCGGTAACAAAATATCCGTATTGGCTATTAGGAGGCCCCGCCCGCGCGCTGGGGGCCTCGCGGGCGGCGGGGCTCGGCGGGGCTCAGCTCCAGAAGGTCGTGCGGCGGGCCAGCGCGCCGGGGGGTTGGGACGTTTGGCGCACAGCTTTCGGGGGTTTTCTCGTTTTTACAAAGCGCCGGGCGGCGCCGCGGGCAGAAGCGCTCCGATCGTCGCGGCGAGCGCTCGTGCTGCCCGTCCACACGCGCCGCTCAACACTCCCTCACGACCACGACCGTGACCGCGACTCACATTCAAAACTTCTCGCAATAAAAACAATATAATAATAACACTCGCCTCGTGATATTAAACTATTTAGTGATTTTTTAGAATTAAAAAAAAATTGTGGGATATTTTTTCAATAAAGAAGCCGGGGTACGATGCTAGATTGATCCGAAGGTGTGAAGATGCAAGCGATGAGCGCGAACGCGGGCGCGCCGCGGGCGCCCCAGCGGTCGCCGTTCGCTATTCAGGAGCTGTTGGGCCTGTCGGAGGGCCGGGAGCGCGATCGGTACCTGGAGGGCCGCACCGAGGGTGTGCTCAACCTGAGCGAAGGCCGAGAGCGGTTCGCGCCGCAGTTCCCTCTACCCAGCATGGCCAGTCGCGTGGCGTACGCCGCCGCCTTCAACGCCCAGGCGCAGGCCGTGGCCGCCGCCTTCCTGCCGGGTCCACCGCTGCTGCACCACCCGCCCGGTCAGTACCCACCCGGTCAGTACCACCACACACAAACACACACACAAGCTCTGGTAGCGAGGGTCAAAGTTGACAGTGTACCTATCTACAGCCTCCGGTTATGATGTTTCATCCAACGACAATCCCCGCCTAGGTATCAAAAGTGTACCTATCTGTATCGCTACAATATATAATATCAGTAGATATGTAATTATTATATTATATTTTGGATCGGGAGAAAATCGTTTCAATTTAGTTCGCAACACCCATTATTCAAGTTTGTAAAAATGAACAAAAAACCAGCTCGTTTCTTAAGAAGTAATAGAACCAGTAGTGTTATAATTTATATTTACCGTGTCAACGATCTTACGAGGTAACTCTCGTCACAACTCTATTACAGTTCGGAACTCTAGCTAAACATATTGACATACTCTCTACTAAACAAAATGCCTACATCATCATTCGGCAGCCTACATCGGTGTTGTAAAATTGTGGGTAATACAATGTTGTTTGTATTAGTGTCTGTACGTTACCTACTTATTCGCGCCGTCTGTCCGTCCGTCCCGTACAATACTAATAATACGCACTCGGAGTCCTGGCCCTTTGTGGCATTAATTAGGGTTTTGTTCTTATTTATAATTAGCGTCTTTATGCCGGCACAAAGGGCTGGTGCGGCTCGAGTTACCGCGATACACAACTAACACTCGGCCCGCACTAGCCGCGCACGCTGGTTTGTCTGGACTTAATATTCCAAGTCCTCTATAAGGTTATAATGAAACAATTTTTACGGATACTATAGCAGTTTATTGATTACATGGCCGAGGTCACGGGGAAACGATACGTTCCAGGCATATTTTCGATTATTTAGAACATAAACGAGCTTTGTTTCTGAGATATTGTTGATAAAACTTACAACGTCATGGTCCAGATGAACTAATATCTGTAAATATTCTTATAACCGCGATATTTAAGTACATAATGTGAGTATCAAATAATTTCTAATAAGACTTTGGTCTGTTGTATCGTTTACAAACTTTTTATCGTTGCATGAGAGTAGGTAGAGACGTAGAGACCAACAGATCTCTATTAAGATCTCTCCGCAGACGTCCATATGAGAATAAAAATATCGTAATGAAATAATTTTATTTCTAATCAATTACAAATGCTCATTTTTGTATACCTATAAGAAATAAATGTACCTCAATTGTACCTATAGGAACCTATGCGGCGTCCACGAAGGCTAAGAACGTTCTGTTTTATTTAGTCATTGAACGGCTTTGCCTAACTAAATAACCTTTTTACTATACACACAGTTATTGTTAATAATCTTGTTGTATCACGGTTCGAATCACAAAAACAACAGGGTATTTATTCTTGGGGTAAATATTAATAAATTTGCATTAGTATTATATCCATAGTATTGGATGGACTGACAAACCGACGGGAAGTTCATATTAGGTAGTTATGTTGTATAAAACCTAATGCGTTAAAACAGCAAGTATTAAATATATTGTTTTCTAATGTTTACGCGAATTTCACTCATTATAATGAAACACTTTTTTACGGATTTTATCGCGTATTGTTTTCTAATGTTTACGCGAATTTCACTCATTATAATGAAACACTTTTTTACGGATTTTATCGCGGTTTATTAAGATTTTTACAAGCCCGACGTTTCGGATACTTTACAGCAACCATGGTCACGGGAGGACTGAGGTGTCATACGTCCTAATGTTACAAAGTTATTCGAAACTACCCTATGATACATCAATATTTTGGTTAGTCCTATCTACGCAGAAAGTGCTAACTGTATCTTTAATATGTGACATATTATGCTTGGATTTTGATTTGATAATATTAATAATGGGATCCCAAGCAGGTGGTAAGAGCCAGCCATCTTCTCTATTGAAATTAGGATGTTTTTTAATTTCAATAGCCTCACGGATCATCCTTGGTTGGAATCGGTGTTCTTTTGCGAGGACTTGTGGTTTATCAAATCTGATATAATGGCGAGCTTTGTCAAGACTATGTTCACAGATGGCAGACTTAGTGTAGCGACGGTGTTTTAAATCAGCTATATGTTCTTTCACGCGAGTTTTAATGGATCTTTTAGTTTGGCCTATATAAGAGAGACCACATTCACAATCAAGCTTGTATACTCCTGCATCTTGTAAGGGTATATGACACTTGACAGATGGTAAGAATTGACCTATCTTTTTTGGCGGCTTGAAAAAGGTTTTGATGGAAGCTTGTAAAAATCTTAATAAACCGCGATAAAATCCGTAAAAAAGTGTTTCATTATAATAAGTATTAAATATTTATCTGTAAATGACGTTCTGGCGTTCATTGAGGGGGGCCTATGTTCAGCAGGGGACGGATAGAGGCTGATGATGATGATGATGATGATGATGATGAAATGATTATAAAAAGCGAGCATGAAAATCTTATCAAGGGACCATAAGTCATTGTAAAATATATTTTAACTCATGTAACTCTTTATATTTTTATAATTTACTGAATTAACTGTATTTTTTGTGAACTGCGTGTTGTCTTTCATCCTTACCTAATTAAAATAAAACTCAGATTTGGTTATTACTCGTGTTGACGAATCACGCATATTTATTATATTGTTGATGATAGGTATGTTATAAATAAATTTTACTTTATTTTACAATCGAATAACATGTAACGTTAGTGGTTGAGATATTTAACGAAGGAGAGCGCTAACTAGTAAGGAACAAGAAAACCGGCCAAGTGCGAATCGGACCACGTACGAGGGTTCTGTATACAACAGACCCTTAATATTACCTATTATTTATTATTAAACTAAATATACAACTAAGTATTTTGTGAAAATTCCTAGCGCCTACATGTTGCCGTTATTGATATCAAGCAATGGCGAAAAATGTGGTTTGTTGTATGTGATACATGTTTTATTCTGTTTTTAGTATTTGTTGTAATAGCGGCAGTAGAAATATATCATTTTTGAAAATTTCAACGTTCTTACTATCGCGGTACTACAGCGTTATGACAGATAGCAAAGTAATAAGGTCCCGTTTTTACCCTTTGGGTTCCGAGCCCTAAACACGGCTAGTTGTGTTACAATAAATTAATATCAATTTAAAAAACCTATTTTCCAGTGACGTTAATTACCTACCAATCTATAGTTATCCGTAATATACCTAATACCTACTGATCCGCTTATAGCCCTTTACGTGTGGACGTACAAACTAAAAAAATATTTTAAAAGTAATGTTAGGCATTTTTAATTGAATTTAATATTACTTATCTTATAACAAAATAACAGTTTCTTTATAATTAATATGAGATATTTGCACTGAGATGAGAGCTCCGCGCGCCGACCGACGGTAGCTGGCGAGTGGCGACATACGCACACGATCAATTATATTTTAGGCTATAGAGACTTAATTAAAGTGCTAAATAGTAGTAATACTTACAGACAACTATAATACTTGTAAACTATATTTATTTTAAAGTTAAAACATCATTATAATTTTTACGGATTTTATCGCGGTTTATTAAGTTTTTTACAAGCCCGACATTTCGGATACTTTACAGCAACCATGGTCTCGGGAGGACCATAATTCGATAATTATTTAATACCAGCCCCGTAATTATTAATACCCGCGTACTTCTCATTCCCGTGGGAGTACGGGAATAAATGATAGCCTATGTGTTGTTCTGATGTATAAGTTATATTATTGTAAAGTAAATCCATTCCGTAGTTTTTGTGTAATAAATATCCATACAAACATCGCGTTTATAATATTAGGTAGGATGTCATTATATTTTGTGCACATTCCGAAAATGAGTTTAAAGGTTTCATAAAATAGTTTCTTTCAACATATACAGCTACTGTCAAAGTTACTGTCAAATTATTATTTTTAACCAACTACAAAAAGAAGGAAGTTCTCAATTTGCCGCAATCTTTTTTTATAATAATCGTTATAGTTTTCAAGTAATATTATATGAATGGACCACGATGGACTATAAATATATGAAACAGTATACTAAAAAATGTATGAGTTCATATACTAATGGAGTTATTGGATATCGGTCGCTTGTTAAATTATGAGCTGAATTATGATGCCTGTGTCAACGGTAGCTGTGGCGACTAGCGGGTCAGTCGTTATATCGTGTACCTACCTACTTAACAACGACACACAAAACAGTAAAAGGGGACGACACACTAATTGTTGCTGTTGTAACTATGAACCAGTAATGATAATCACCTGGTTCTGGATGCTGGCTGTTTGTTTGTTATGTCGGTAATCGAATCGGTTAAACTATTACCTCCATAGCTTTATAATCATAAGTACATTTTATTTGTAACTGACAATATATGAGGTAATTCCTTCGTAGGTGATTATTACGTATCTATTTGTATAGATTTTTGTCATTGTATCAACAAACTAGCAGCGCCTTGCGATTTCACCCGTGTACTTCTAATTCCCGTGGAAGTACAGAGATAAATTATAGCCTATATATTATTCTGATGAATAAGGTATGTAATTGTAAAGTTTCATTAAAATCCATTCAGTAGCTTTTGCGTGAAAGAGTAACAAACATACATCCATACATTCTTACAAACTTTTACGTTTAAAATTATTAGTAGGCTTAGGTACTTGATGCACATATTTTGATAAAACTTTTGTAGCTAAGGTATAAAACTAGGACATGATCATGTTCTCAATAATAAGAATACATTTTTAACCGACTTCAAAAAAAAAGGAGGTTCTCAATTCGTCTGTATGTTTTTTTTTTTTTTTTTTTTGTATGTATGTGACACGATATCTCCGCCGTTTGTGAATGGATTTCTATGGTTATTTTTTTGTTTGAAAGCTGGTGTTTCCAATTTGGTCCCATATTAATTTTATTAAGATCTGACAAGCCGTTTTTTAGTTATTCCCAATAATGCCTATTTGGTTGGTTTTGTTTATCTTGATGATGTGATGATTTTATTACGTGTCGATGTAACTAACAATTGTATAGGATGCTTTGGTAGCACACCATAGTATGTCGCGGTCATCGTAAGCATCATCATCATCACCATCATCACCATCATCATCATCATCATCATCATCCTTTATCCATCCACTGCTGAACATGCCTCCTTCAATGAACGCCAAGACGACGAATTTCGGAATCACTAAAAATTAAGAAATAAAAACATTTTACAAAAAATTAAAACCGACTTCAAAAATACTAAACTAAAAAGTAAGAAAATAACAGTTTCTTTAATTTTTGTGCTTACAACATATAATCAACTTAATCTTCTACTAATGTACAAACTTTGCGTTTACCACGTCATTATAGTTACTTTTGGAGTCGGTGTCGTATTTGTTGCTGTACATTACCTACCTACCTTGGCTGACACCGACTCCAAAAGTAACTATAATGACGTGGTAAACGCAAAGTTTGTACATTAGTAGAAGATTAAGTTGATTATATGTTGTAAGCACAAAAATTAAAGAAACTGTTATTTTATTACTTTTTAGTTTAGTATTTTTGAAGTCGGTTTTAATTTTTTGTAAAATGTTTTTATCATTTTTGTAAGTCCCAATCCGTCATTTATTTTAGAATATCAAAATATACTTGAAAACACGGATGTTTCGAGCCTGTGCTCGTTTTGTTAAAGAGCAGAACTACAGTGCACGCGCTGGTTATGATGATGATGATGATTTCTGAGTTCTGAAGTCATATACCTAAATATAAATACTAAGTACCTACTAACGATTTGAATTAATAATAACGCTACCAGTTTTACATTTTTTTCTAAACTTAGAAGTTTATTTGAAGTGAGATTTAAAGATGTAATGAAACTAGAAAACAATAAAATATCTTCTACAATCACTCGATTTATATAGGTAGGTACGACGTCATCCCCCTCCAGGGCGCAAATTGTAATCTCAAAAATATAAACCAAGATCTAATATTAGATGGAAGCGGGAGGCGGTGCGACCTCTATAAATTTGCATATAGTGCATAATGAAATTTGGCAGTAGTTCGATCGATGCGGTACCCCGACCCCCCGGCACCCCCCGATACCCCCCGGTGAGCATGGGGGTCCCGGGGGGTGCCGGCTGCGCGGACAATGCGTGTGCGCAACTGCTGTGTAGGCACTATAGTATGATGCATGCGCACCATCCCACTGCAGCGGAGTATTATGGGGTTAGGTTTTGGATTCCTCTTGTATCTCTGATTCAGAAGCTCACATGCAATAACATTATGTGAGCATTACATAGCAATGAAATTCGCGTAAACATTAGAAAACAATATTTTGATGTATAAGAAAGTTCATAAAAATACTCACGTAGTGGGAAATTACCCGGAAAATACCATAAATAAAACCCAAAACAATCTTATTATGTGTATGTGTAAAGTCCCAGAACAAAACATATTAAAATATATCTCATTTTAGTAATAGTAACTCCTACTTCCATTTGGCTCCAGACAGAGACTCTCTCTCTCTCTCTCTGACAGAGAGATGTAGACTTATTTTTGTGTTTCAAACTTAAAAAGAATTTAGATACTTTAAAAGGTTTTTGTCTCACCGCGTGTGTTTGTTCTATCTAATGTCAATGAAGTAGACTCATATGTACTGAATGTTATTATTTTACTATCGGAAATGTTTTACTAAAATATATTGTTTGTGAGGAGAGGCCTGGAAAAAGGCTTATAATGGTAAAAATTAAAATTGTTCAGATTAAACCACCTTCTATGTTAAAGCTTTAATTTGTGGTCAATATAGGTACCTATACGAGCGAGTTTTTTGACTAACATAAAATCATTTTACAAAAAATTTTAACCGACTTCAACAATACAAAACTAAAAAGTAATAAAATAACTTTTTCTTTAATTTTTGTGCCTTCAACTTATAATTAATCCTAATGAACAAACTTTGCGTTTACCACGTCATATAGTTACTTTTGGAGTCGGTGTCAGCCAAGGTAGGTAGGTAGGTAATGTACAGCAACAAATACGACACCGACTCCAAAAGTAACTATAATGACGTGGTAAACGCAAAGTTTGTACATTAGTAGAAGATTAAGTTGATTATAGGTTGTGAGCACAAAAATTCAAGAAACACAGTTACTTTATTACTTTTTAGTTTAGTATAGTATAGTAAAATGATTTTATTTCCTAATTTTTAGTGATTCCGACATTCGTCGTCTTGGCGTTCATTGAAGGAGGCCTATGTTCAGCAGTGGACGGATAAAGGACGGTGATGATGATGATGAAGATGATTAAGATGACCGCGACATACTAGTGTGTGCTACCAAAGCATCCTATACAATTGTTACATCGATAAGTAATAAAAACATCAGAATATCGTCGAGGTAAAAGGAACCAACCAAGCACCAGCTTTCAAACAAAAAAATAACTATTGAAATCCATTCACAAACGGTGGAGATATCGTGTCACATAAATACAAAAAAAAACATACAGACGAATTGAGAACCTCCTCTTTTTTTGAAGTCGGTTAAAAATATACATATTGAACATCACACACTTGAGCTTTTAATTAACTGTAAATGTATTTCAAAGTGTTCGCATTAGATATCTAACAGCATGTTCGTACGCGTGGTGCCGCGGTGCTCCCAAGACCCACACAAACCTCTCACGTCTCGCCCGTATCGAATGACCTCTACAACGTTCGTGCGGGAACATCCTTATAATGGAATAACCATCATCACACCGTCACCTGTCTAGGGAGTAGAGGGAGAGTTCGCTTGTCTGTTAGACGTTCTTCTACTATGGTCTGCCTCATCATAGCGATTGTTTAAGCTTGTATTTAAAAATGTGTCTTGTTGTAATTTTCTTGTCGCCAAGTCCTTGGTCATGCAGTTATATATGATTTTCTTTTGTTAGTCAATTAACCCCACAATTTATTGTCGTTATCAAAAATACTAGTTACTGCTTCTGTTTGTTGTTACAAATATTTTACTGGTAGGAGAACCGGTCACATAAACTGTCGGTGGTGTACGTTAGTCGGTGGTGTACGTTAGTCGGTGGTGTACGTTAGTCGGTGGTGTACGTTAGTCGGTGGTGTACGTTAACCGCGAACACTTTGTTCCTTCTTCGTGGAAAACCACGGAATGTGTCCCCTCTTACATTCATGCTCAGTGTATCCTTATGTAGAAATGTCCACCACAGTTTGTTTGAGTAAGTTACAATTATTGTAATTGTCATCAAAATATATCCTTGCGGAAATCCACCAAGGGATTTACTTGATAAACTGCTCTTTGAATGTGACAAAAAAGGCAAACGTTTTGTGATAATCGATATCTTTAAGTGTTAGTGTCTCGGAGGCAGGCCTGGCGGGTAAATTTGTTGTGCAAAATATATACACTAGCGGTTCCCCCTACTGGATCGTGGTAGTACAATAATATTGCCACTACGCCACACGAATTACTTAACATCTCACCTCCGATCAGCCTCAACGTGGTATTATTAGCGAAGTACTGGCATTATTCTAATACCCCCGTCTATTGAGCGTGGTCGCGGACACCTCGCGCAAAAACTGGCTTTGTGAGAGAGAAAAGGTCGCTGTGGAGGTGTGAGCGCGACCTTTGTGGGGCACAATGGGCCCCGGACAAAGGTCCGCTCGTCAGCCCGTTAATGGGATAGCTGATACCCCATTCACGGTTCAGGCCAAGATGTGCTTTAATTGATTATTTGACAGCTCGTCTTGTAAATTGTGGTGCGGGGGAGGGGGGAGGGGCCAGACAGTTGGAATCGATTCACTTGTGCTGTGTCGAGTGTTGGGTTAGCAACGGGCTACTGATGATTGTAATGAATGTTAATTGACAATCACGAGAAGGTATATGACCCTGGTGAAACGGTGGTGGGGTCTTTGAAACTTTGTGTAGGTAAATATCAGTAACAGAAGTTCTTAAAATATATAAAAAATATATATAGGTATATACCTCAACATCTTGTAACATTGTAATTACTATTCTAGTTTTAGTTGTAATGTCGCTCTACTATTTTATGATTTTACTTTAATACCGGCGCAATTTAAAATCTTAAAACGAAACAGAGTTTTTTAAACCCAATAGGTATATTATATCATAACATGACTCATAAAATTGACACGTACCCATACCTGCAAAAATTTTCATCTAAAATAAATGTTTATTCTTATGGGCATACAACACATTCAGTAGTAGCTGATGTTGCTGCTCGTACATACACTGATGGATGGAAGATGTTAGTGTAGTTGATGTGATGTTTGTCTGTCGGTAGCAGGGCGGGTAGCGGGTAGCGCCGGGTGTGACGAATTAGTCGAGCGGCGCTGAGGTTGTTAGCGGACCCCCAAACACACACACGTACCCTTGCTGATATTATTAATGCAATCTTTATCTTTGTTTGTTCTTTATTCACGCGAAAGTAACTGATCATATTTTCATTTGCCCAAAATAATCTTACAAATATTAAATATTATGAAGGCGAAAGTTTGTATGTTTGGATGTTTCTGAACTTTGACGGCAAAATGGCTGAACTAATTTGGCTGAAAGTTGAAATGGCTTATACTTATTCAAACAACTAAAAATAAAAACTGATTTCACACAATATTTATTATGTACCAGTACAATAATTTTAATTTGTGATACAGAATAATTATCAGACGAATTGTGTTGGTTGGATTCGAAGCCGCGACCACCAGGATCTCTACCATTTTGAAATAAATATTAATTTAGTTCCATATTCATATATTTATAATTTTATTGTGGTTCCGATACTTCGGCACCGTTTCAATCGTCATGATCTCGGGGAGACTGAAACATCGCCATTTACCTCCAAGACCTAGAGGTTTGATACATCTTTGTCATATTTATTGAATATCTCTTTTATGTCACTGGTATTATAAAACTAGCAGCGCCCCGTGGTTTCATCTGCCTACTTCCCAATCCCATGAGATTACAGGGATGAATTATAATAATAATAATATTTATAGACGCTTTTACACCACGTCAATCTGGTCCCGTGGTAATTGTTCTCGAAGAACGTGTGTCGGTACCAGACGACGAAAATATATTTAATGCTTTTATACTATACATTTATTTAAGATTTTTATTATATAATACACATATTTAATACACATCGATGACCAAGGAACACAGAAAACTTTTGGTTCCCTGGCGGGATTCGAACCCGCCACCTCCGGCTTGAGCCCCAACGCGCTAACCACTGAGCCACAGAGGTCGTCAAGCCTATATGTCATTCTGATTATAATTATAGCCTACCTATATGTTATTCTGATGTATAAGCTATGTCGTTGTAAAGTTTCATTAAAATCCATTCAGTAGTTTTAGCGTGAAATTGTGACAAACATAATATTATATTCATTTCATTCATACAAATGTTCGCGATTATAATATTAGTGTTTTGAAGCCAGTGTCCCTGTTGTTACCGGCTCTGATAATGACTGCATGACAGTAAAAACCTCCTAAAATCATTGATTAACTAAAAAGAAGTCTACTGTAAGAAGTTTTACGAAGTGACGGCAGAAAATATTAAACAACGGTGTTTTTCCGGTGGGAGGGAAGCGCTGTGCCGCGCTCCCGGCTGCATGGGTACCGCCATCTTGCTTGTTTCTCCCGTGAAACAGCTTTGCTGTGTTTCGGAGAGAAGGACAAGACAGGCAGTGTAATTACTGGCACCGAGACTTAACATCTTATGTCTCAGGATAGGCAACACATAAATGAGTTGCCTGGGCTCGTTCCAGGTAAACTAGTTTATGTTCATGGGCGACGTCGACCACTTACCATTAGGTGGCACGTTTGCCAGTTTGCCTATCCAACTAACATAAAAAAATTAAAAAAAAAACAACGATCAAATTATTTAACGGTACTAAAAAACGGTATTATGGCTAAAGTTAATATAGGAAAGCATATTCTAGTTCAATCAAAATAAAACACGAGGAATCAGACGAACGGAACATTCCGCGGTTAGTGTTTGTAATATTCGCAAATGACTAAATGACAGAATGGCGAACAATAGCTGCCTGTGTACACCGGCCCTTAGCCGAAAGGGTCGCTTATTGGTTCGTAACCATACGCACACACACGCGCGCGCACACATGGGCGACGGTAACCCTTTCCGCGAGGAACTAGTTTGTTTGGCGGTGGTGCGAGTCACACGGAGTCGCGGTTATTACTCGTATGTGAATTACTTATTCAACTAAATGAAAATCTTTTTAATTCATAGTTCATAATTATATGCGAATAGAGCGAATAAATAGTTTTTTTTCTGTAGTGTAACAAGAGGACAGTAAACTTTGTTTATTCTTTGTTTTTGAAAAAGTAAGCCATAACTGATTGAACCTTCTTAAATATAGAGGGTGTTTAAGGATATTTAGGGTAAAACACCCAATAAAAAAAATAATGGTAGAACCATTATTCGAAATAATGGTTCTACCATTATTTCGAAATTCTTAAATTGCGATAAAACTTGCTAAGTCGCTCTATTGAGTAATAATAAAAAATATACTTAGATTTTCAATTAGATCTCACTTTTTTATAAGCAAAACCAAGTGAAATTCTTATAATGAATCAATTTTACGGATTTTATCGCGGTTTATTAAGTTTATTACATGCTCGTCGTTTCGTTTACTTTACAGCAACCGTGGGGACGGGAGGAAAAATGAACTTGTTATTCTTTCACGTTTGCTTCATCTCCACTAGATTGTTAACTTATACCCGTACTAGAGTGGCGAGAAATAGTGTATTTTGAAAGAAGTCTGCCCTTTATCCAACTAGAATTAAGGTTTAATAAAATGGTCACGGTGCTGTACGGCTATTACTCGCCGTCGCCCGTGACTCGCGGCGCGCGCCGCTCGCAGACGAGAAGCTGAAGGTGTGAAGCGAGTGGTGTTCCAGCGAATATTAGCCTCGACGTACAGTCGACGACGTACACTCGCCCACATAAACATTACATATCTCTAAATATTGGTCTTATATGAACGTACAGTATATGAGGTACATTACATTAAACATAATTGATCACGAGACTAAATGAACTAAATGATGAAGAATTTGGCATCCTACAGTTTGGTCCAACTTGATAGGAAAGATTTGGCAATAATTGGTGCGGGTTTTGGTGGCAGAATGTCGAGTGCTCATGCTAGTATGTAGTTCAATATGTTTCGATATAGCTGATATTAAATATGACGATGATGTCAGCGGAGACAGCATATTATATATGATCAAATTATTATAGAGTCATTTAACGTCCGTATGAATAAGTGTATCTTATGTATATTTTAGTTATTTTCTTTAACATTAGGTAGGTAGTTATCACAACACTTGACAATAACATTCACTTTGAAAGGACAATTATGTATGTGTTAGTCGCACTTTTGTAATGGATACTATGATTGATTCCGTATATTTACGCTTAAAATATCAGGGAGGCTTTTTTATATCTATGGACGCAAATACCGTAAAACTTTTTAACTACAGTTAATTTATGTTTGTATGAAAATAATAATAATTATTATTACTGTCTCTATAGATATAGAAGAACAAACAGAAGATTCCCTTAAATATGCGTAATTGTTGATGTTGATGTAAAACAATGATGATGATGATGATGATGATGATGATGATGATGATGATGATGATGATGATGATGATGATGATGATGATGATGATGATGATGATGATGATGATGATGATGATGATGATGATGATGATGATGATGATGATGATGATGATGATGATGATGATGATGATGATAGTCGTATAAGTCTTCGGGTGCTAAGTGCTTACCCCGTTTGTAGTTTAATTGAAATCCCGATATTTCAGCGATGTTTCTATCACCATGATCTCGGGGTAGTTATATTCTTATCAATAGAAGCTTATGCCCTTTTTATTGAGCTAACTATTTTCTAGAAGTATTTAACAAGTGCATAGAGCACACGTGCAGCCCTTGACTAATAAGAGAAAAATTAAAAAACCAGTTATGATCGGCTCAGGTTAACGAATTCACATTTAGCGAGGCCGCATGCAATAATTATGCGGCGCGGCTGCATGTGGGTCGATCCCTCCGAATTAGCATATGCACCTCACGTCGTTATCCAATCTCTTGCCTATTCCATCACGAGATCATCATGCAGTCATCTTTTCAATGGCAAAGGTTCACAATTACAATTTGCCTCCATTAGGATGATACATTGTGTGTGAGATATCTGATGCGTGTTTGTCTGAGGGTGTGAGAGGCCAAGCCAATACGACGAACACATAGTACGAAAACTCTGAACTCCTCTCATGTGATTTCGAGAAAAAGACCCGGGCACTGGGACGTATTAGTTAGCTCAAAACCGTTTCGGTGACATGAGCTGGTATATAAATTTCACGTTCGAAAAAAATAAAGCTGCTAGCAAATTTTACATTTTTAGTGCATAATTATCAGCTTGTAATTGTCAATGCTAGGAAAAATGACCTCGCAGAAGACACTAAAGCGATGGAAACTAGAGTGGAACTCGTATTTGTTTTTAATTTATTTGCCAAAAGATACTATAAAGATTGAACATGATGCCCTAAAATGTTTGCTTCGCGGGAGTAATTATCTTGTAACAATGTGACAGTTGGCATCAACATGTTGATCGACATATGATTCTTTCACCGCTCATTTTGAACTGTTGAGTTAACGTGCTCTATCTTCCGCCACATCATCACCACCATTTACCAGGTGAGAGTATATTACTGCTAAAATAATAAAATAAAATTTAGAGATAAAATCTCTTTTCTCTCCTAATGAACCTGATCTTTGGCTCCAGTGCTAGGGTTAATTTACATTCCCTAAGCTACATTGTAAGCACAACATTAGATAAAAGTGATTTGATAAAAGTACATGCTGGTGACAGTTTTCATAATTGTAAAGGTGATATGTAAACAGAGACATTTCCGTGGCGGACTGTACCCGGCGTCACCCGAAGACATCTTCCCATCAACAGCTCTCGCCGCCACTCTCCATCACAATCCACGCAATGGCACCTCGTCCTAGCACCTACACCTCAGCCCTCGACGAGCCCGACACAGCCCTGGGACTAAACTGAGTAGCCCTTATTGAGCTTTCATAGGGAAAAATAATAATTAATTAGTTTTGTGATCAAAAGAAACTTATGTAGATAGACTTCGGCTGATAAAGATGAATTTCTTAACCTGTCAAAATAAATTACAATAGAATGATTATATCTTCAACGTTGAAAGCGAAACGGATCTACAGCCATTCATACCCGGCCGCTCGCGTCACGGGAAACAGGCGGATCCTTATCTCATCCGGCTCCGGCTGTCGGGCTCATGAAATAAGCTCTCCCACAGAACATGCAGTTTCAGCGACGAATATTAGGTTACTGAAGTAAATCGTCGAGGAGTTCCCTCGACTGTCCTCCAGCATCAGATCGACTCTAGACCTTCATTTAATTGTAGTGTTATAAAATGCTTATTTAAAAAAATATTAAGTGCACTAGTCGCTCCTACGAATTACGAAAGTTCCCCTTGATTTCGCTGGGATGCCATTATAAACCAGCGAAGGATGAACGAGATCAGCTAAACACCTCCAGTAATTGCACCACTCAGAACAGCACACCGCTAAATTTAATTTCGCTAAGAGTCCATTGACGAGATAACCTCGTGACCGCGAGCGGAGGAGGCTGCGTTGTTGCTCTCTTTTAAACTTGGCGGAAATCTCCAAATATTTACGTACCCGAAGCTCGTAAACTATACGTATACACGTTTCCGCGGTGCTGATGTTTGGTGTGCAATCACTCGGCCGCCGTGCTGCTGCTGCAAGGAGGTGCGGGGAGGTGTCGGGAGGTGCGAGGGGGTGTCGGAGGGCGCCGGGGGGTGCGGCGAGGCGTGCGGTGTAATAATAACGGAGGGAGCGGAGAGCGCGCGGCCCGACACCTCCGCACAAAGAACCGCCGCACTTTAATAGCTAGTTTCGCACCACGCCACACATCTAGCCGCGCGCCCGGATATGCTCGCTACATATATTTTTAACACGTAGGAAAATACTAAATTCCGTGAGGATCTTGGATGTAAGATGTAAAGGCACAATTCCCGTGGATGTTTCAAGATACCCTAAACTCTCTTAAGCACCTATAAAGCCAACTCGATTCCTTTAGGGTTGCCTTTATTTTTGGATGACTGTGATTATTTACACCTTTGTGATTTTTTTATGTAAAGAACAGAATCAAAGAGTGTTAAACAAGTTTTTTATAGAAGAGGGGACAAACGGACAGTCGGTTCACCTGATGGTAAGTGAAAAGCGACATCCACAGACACCCACATGATTACTATTTAACTCTTATAAGATTTGCATTATCTTGCTAAAACTAACCTTTATTTAACATAATCTTAGATGATATTATAAATATCGTGAAATATTTATAGTTAACATAATAAGAGTGATGAAGATTTTTTTCTGTACTTAAACATTTTTTTTTTATGTTAGTTGGATAGGCAAACTGGCAAACGTACCACCTGATGTTAAGTGGTCGACGTCGCCCATGAACATAAACTAGTATACCTGGAACAAGCCCAGGCAACTCATTTATGTGTTGCCTATCCTGAGACATAAGATGTTAAGTCTCGGTGCCAGTAATTACACTGCCTGTCTTGCCCTTCTCTCCGAAACGCAGCAAAGCTGTTTCACGGGAGTAACAAGCAAGATGGCGGTACCCATGCAGCCGGGAGCGCGGCACAGCGCTTCCCTCCCACCGGTATTATGTAGATAGCATATTAATTAGCCAAATATGCTATCTACATAATATTTTCTTTGTATGAAACGATCTCCATCTTCTTAATTCTTGCAAACTTTAGTCTACTTAGCTATTATACCTAGTAACATAGACTTTGACTATTGCTGGATTATTCCCAGCAATAGCTAATTGACTTTATGCTGAGGATCACAGGTTTGATATTTTATATTTTAATTAATTTTAAATTAAATTAACTACATCTATATAATATTATAATGAAATAATAAATTGGATAAAAACTAGACATTAAAATAAAGAACACAAATTTTATTTAAAATTATTTATATATTTAATGAACATATTTTTTTGTGTTATATTATACAAATAAACAAGATTATAAACTTGCCCTCCTGGATATTGCAATGCCTGTAGAACTTAATAAAAAAAAAAGAATAAGTACTTTTATAATAATTATTAAACGATTTCATGTACACTTAGTTGCAATAAATATTTTGAATTTGAATTTGAGGCCCGCCAACTAACTGAAGTTTTAATGTGTTCCTGCCCTTTAATTAAAGTGTAGTTTTAATCGAGTTTTTTGCTATTTCAATTAGGACTCATCGCTATGGTCTTTTTGAACCTTCTAATCAACCAAAAATGTATTAGACGAGTTTTAATTACATCGTATACAAGTTAAATGATCATCACCGGTCCACTGCTGGTCGAGAATCTACTTCTACATATCTGATGATCGTTTGTAGAGTCCGACTTGACTAGACTCTATATTGTATTGACGTTAGTAATATCAGTACCTCTACATGACATAACTATAGTGGTGCAACACGAATCGAAAACTATACCATACCTTAGTTTTCTATTCATTTGCGCTTGTAAAAAAACTCATGGTAGAGGTACAGTACTATTTTATCATTGGTGACAGGCAGCGGCGTCGTCGGTGCGGTATCTTTGTTCATTATGGCAATCGTGAGCTTATTCTTACAATTTAATATTAATGTTTATAAAATATTTATTGATACTATTGTTTGTGTGTTAATTTTTGTTTGTTATTACAAATGATATAACTTTTTTGGTGAAACAAACATACAAATCATATTTACTATAGATCACAGAAAACAAATCCTAGCCTCGTCTGGTGTCATTTGAGGTTTTATATCCAGACGAGAGAGTCGACATTGGCGTGAGCATCTCTCGCGACTCTCGCTACTAATTAGCCTGAAACGCGAAATCCAGTGCTATGGGAAACTGAGCCCTCCGTGTATATGTTTGGTCTGGTTGTCGTCTGCACGTAACAACAATAACAGAGGACACTCGACCTCGGCGCGAGGTTTCCCGCGGAGGCGTCCCGAGGCGCCCGCCGTACGTACACCCGCGACGACACGCACTTTTGTTCCTCAACTGTCGACGTTTGTGGTGGACAATGGGTGGTGAACTGATGTAGATGTTACAGGGTAGGATGTCGTATGATTTATGGTATAAAAGTAATGTTTTAAGTAATAAGGTAAAAAATAGTTGTATTTTTTATTGTAACTAATTTCGTTGACTTCAGGTAAAAATGTCAAATCGCTTAGGCAGTAGCATTCACTTTACGATTTCGTGGACCACAATCGGCTAGTGGGTAAAAAGTCGGTTATAAAGTGAAAGGCCCGGGTTCGAGCCTGATTTGTGTGGAAAAAGATTTTCCTAAATTTTCACCGTTCAGTTCCAACCAACATGACGTCATGACCACCATCATGTCATGTCACCATGCCAACATCCATTTTTCATCATCATCATCATCATTAGCCTCTATCCTTCCACTGCTGAACATAGGCCTCCCTCAATGTACGCCATTTTTCATCGGTGGAGTAAAATATGTTTTCCTTCTGTAAGAAAAGCTGATGAATGGCCGACTTACTGACACACTAGAGAGAGTGTTCTGACGTGTGTAAACATGACACGTACACACAGCCTGTTTAGACGGAAGAGAGAATTGATTTGTACGGAGAACAAGCGAAATTTGGGCAGAACTATTGTTACACCCATTATTATATTATATAAAACCAAACCAACCACCTGGAACTTGTGAAGCTGGAGCTGTCTCCACCGGGGGAGGGTGAGTGTGATTAGGACTTGCAACTGTCGAAAACTGCACTCCGGGCTTGATGTAGAAAACAGACGTAACGCAAGACCAAGTGTATCGATCCAATGCAACGACGCAACATAATAATATAACATAACTCAATGCAACATACCAACGCAATGTATCAACGTAAAGCAACAATTTAGCGTGTCGACACAGCGTAAAGATGCAGCGTATCAACGAAACGTAGGTACCGCAATAATGCAGCGTACCAGCGAATGGTTTGCGTTTCTTTGGAAACCCGAAGCTAATGGGCCTCATAGGTGTTGAAACAAAGAAAACGTATAGTGGACTAACGTACGTAACGTATTGGTGGAAGAGTGTATTTGGTGCTGTGAATATTTCTACTTTTTGTGTTCGCACTTGCCTTAAGTAAGCCTACTTTTGTTAAGTTTCCTAGTAAGTACCTATATTACATTACTAGTTTTGGTGACCTGTGATCGTGGAGGCTGGAGCCAGCTACAGATCACAATCGGCAGATGATCATAGTCGGATCAGGGATAATTTCAGTCCGGATGCACTTAAAATGATCACATTTTTGACATTTAAGCTAAACGACCCATTAAAACTTAACAAAACATGAGCATATTGAATAATTAGTAAAACGTTCGCGCCGTGTTCACCGGAATCATAACAGCCTTATTATATAACGAGGACTCCAATAAAACTCTACTTTGGCAAGTATCTCCGTTTCCCGTCGTCTGTCTCGCTCGCCCTCACGCTCCGCGCTCGCGCCGTCCCTGTCCCGCACCAGCCCGGGAACAGCCGATTATGATAATTCTCCCGGGGCTGAATATGAATTGGGCGCTTATTTACAATGAGTTATTTAATTCGAGCTCCGCGATGTTATTATGTAGATTTTATGAAGCCCGCGAGTTATGGCGCAGTTAGAGATCTTTATTAACGGACAGACGCCGACTAACGCACATTACCTATTATATTCATACCATCACTGGGTACTTGACCCGTCCCTTTGTTGTACTACAAGATGCTCACTAATGTCATTCATATCGTACGTGTACATTTTTATGTCGTTTGCGATCACTTATACAGATTATACTTATGAAAACCAATTAAGACAGATTGTAGAATAAAAATTGCATTCCGTTCTCGTAGATCAATTTATGATTTAGAGATGAATGAAATAATAAATGAAGAGCTAATAATTTACGTAAAAAGATATTAACATATCACTCTAATTGTTGTCGTTTGTACATGTACATATTATACACTACATGTTTAAAAATATGTTATTTGGGATTGATGCGTAGAGTTCAGCTCTTTACTAAACCATGAATTAAATACTTTATTTAGCATCACAATCTCAAAAACACTGTATATTTAATTAAACAAATGCTTTCAAATGTTTTCAACTAGGTAAAAATATAGCTGTTCATACTAAGGAAGTAGCTATTCGTATCTTAAATTTGTGTAATGCGGTTGATTTCTTTTGTTCACCGTGTGGCTGATGTTAATACTTAATGACAGTTTTCAATCCCATCAAGTGGTTACCATGACGTGGTTGATATCAATCCCACTTTGGACTAGTCTTAGATGCCAAAAATTAAAAAGCTGTTCTGTTCTTTTATTCGAAGACAGGAGATATTTAGTGGAAGAAATATGCAGAATGGCAGTATACAAGTAGACGGGCACTTCGGCTAGAAAAACAGATATAGTTTAAAAAGAAACACGAAATTGAATAAAGTATAAGTGTATAGTGGGGGCTATATCATTGGCGATACAGTTTTTAATAAAGTAATCAACCATGATCGTGTGCAGCGTGCAGTGCGCAGCGCGAGCATTAAAGTGTCACTAATTAAATGTAGAGTATCCATTGAGAGGCCCGAGCCCCAAAAATATAACTGTATCACCGACCTAAACATTTACTTGCACCCGAGGCGAGTGAAAAATCTATACGCCACCCGCGCCCCCGTCACCCCACCACTCCAGTTTTGGACTTTTTAACCCAAGATGGCTTAATTTTCTTCAGCGACGCTCACTCGTCAAAAAGCCCATTAGGACAGGCGCGGGGGACGTCCTTTGTCGACGGGATTAGCGTTGCGACTGGACAATGCGTGTGTTTTTTCCGCGCGGGGGATTCCCGCTTAGCTACGAGTGCTTAATCGCGTCGACGAATTTCAAGTTTGTAATTGTTTGCGCGCGTACCGGTGTGTGCGAGCGTCTGAGTGTGTGTGTGTGTGTGTGTGTGTGTGTGTCGTGCAGCGATCTTAATTCGCAACAAATTGCCGCTTTCCCACTGTTTAAGACATTTTAATTAATCGTTTTGTTTATACAATTTAATGGTGCTCGCGTCGCTTTGATATTTTTGAGATATACTACTTAATTAGGTTCTACGATTATTATGTTACGTTGAATGTTTAGGTCTTCACTTAGATGTACTTATGAACGACTAGCTGTTGCCCGCAGCCTCGCCCACGTTAACTAAAATTTACGGACTGATGATGATATTTTTTCAACTTTATTTTTTGTTATATCTCTAAAGGAAATAAGGTAGCGTTTTCGATGTAAGCTCCCAAGCGGCTTAAATTTTTCCGACTCTTACAATAATTATCTTTATATTATTTACGAATTTACACAAAATCTTGGCAATTTATATACTATAACTTGACTCAGGAATCACTGTATCTCATGTTGAAAACAGCATGAAAATCCGTCTATTAGTTTTGAGTTTATCGCGTACCTACAAACAGACATGCGAAGACTTTTTTTAATATTTTGTAACGATGTTATGGATTAATACCCTATTTATGTAAATAGTTTTCCAATTACCGCTTTATAATTGCCCATTTTTTTAATACTTAATATTGGATGGATATAAACAAATTATGTTTTCGTTAAGATATAGACATACCATTGCGGACTTTTGTCTACACCTATTTAAGATACACAATTCCACGATACAATATTATGTTATATTTTAAAGAGTAGGTAGTGTTTTCGTTGAAAGCTGTTTCTTTCCGGCAGTCCCGAGGTTTACCCGCATAGTTCCCGTTTCCGTAATCTTATGTCCTTTATTGGGTCTTAAGCTATCTTTGTATAAAATTACATCCAAATCAGTTCAGTGGTTTAGACGTGAAGAAGACACAGACAGACAGACAGAGTTACTTTCGCATTTATAATATTAGTAAGCATGAGGATTATTTACAGAGCGTTTTTTCTGAAATGCGTTTTAAAATTTCTCTGTGTCCTGTTTAACAAATAACTTTTTCATTTTAGATTTTTCATTAATGTTTTGAGCTTCCAACGGTGAAAATGATTTAACCGGGACTATAATGTACATTGTATCGGGCGAAGGGAAAATAAAATTGTGTGAAGTACGGCCGCGGGCGAGCGGTTTGTTCTTGGGCCATTTTGTATGCCTTTTCAAAAATCTCTAGACTTGAGACAATAATTTGAAATATGGGCCAGAGTGTGACTAAGCCGGATCCTTCCCGCGAGGTGGGCGCGTCAATTGGGCTCCAACATTACTAAATGGCGCTTAAACCTCGTCTACTCATCATTATCCAATGTGTAAAACTAACTGTTATTATTATTATTAAAAAATAATTATTATTATTATTAACTGAGCTTAATAACTTAGTCAAAGATTGGCTACATGGTATTATTAACGGACCTGTAAGGGCATTTTTATTGTTTTGATAAAATATTATACATAGCTGTTGCCCGCAGCTTCGCCCGCGTTAGCTTACTCAACTTAACTACTGTTAGTCAAAGCGTGATGGTATATGGTCTATATCCTTCCTCGATAAACGGGCTATCTAACACTTAAAGAATTTTTCAAATTGGACCAGTAGTTCCTGATATTAGCGCGAAACAAACAAACACTTCAGTTTTATAATATTAGTATAGATATGAATTGTTTCCCACCATGGTTCAGGCCTTGACGTGGCGGTGGGGCTCAGTAGCCTAGGGTGAGCCCAACACCTTGGGCGAAGCTAATTGTGTCGAGGGGACTTTTTGTGCTCCTCTTATAAGAAGAGGGGACAAAAGAGCAGGGGGCAAGGGGTGAGGATGGGAACCTAACCCCATTGTACTGTCCCGACGTTGAGAGGGGTTGTTCTGTGGTGCGGGACAACCCCTCTGTGGAGGTGGCATCGGTTCCTTGCGGGTCTAACTAGCCGTCGAGGTGCCCTGTTAGCTTAACAGATCCAGGGCACCTCACCAAGGCGGCATTGGTGGCACTCGCCGGGTTTTAGTGGGTAGAGCTGCGTCCATTTACCACCTTTCGGGCGCAGCGAGTCCCACATACCCACCTGGGGAGACCCACGGGAGGTGGGATGCCTCAGAGCATTTCCCGGCGTAAAAGAAAAAAGCAAAAAAAAAGTATAGACATGAGTACTATTTTTATCATTTTTTTATTATTATTATTATATTACTTGTAAGCACATAACAGGGGTTGTGAATTGTTATATATTATCAAAGTAAGCTACCTCTTACATCGGCGTCCAAAACAAAGTTGTTCACCAGTAACGATGATGATGAGGTAAATTAAAATACCTTTGTAAATAGTTAATTAGTGTCTGTGTGTCGCGGGTGCGTCGGTATTTTCTTATTAACTGTGACCGAGATGGGCGCGCGGGACTCTCGCTTGCTAGCCCACCAGCTCGCCCGGCTGGAGTGGCGAGAATCGCTCGCGGTGACGGAAACCATAGCGTTGGAATATTACAGTATTCACCAACGAATGTCTGTTTGACCAAATATATTACAATACAGGCTTTAAGCAATCATACCGAGAAAGGGCTAATTTAACGGTTCTAGGCAAATAATAGGGTCATTTGAAAAACAGTGACTTATTGTTTTTCCTTACACCATTAATAGACCAGTGTCGATCATTTTTGAAACAGAAAAAAATATATAGTAGGATGAAACCCACTGGAAGAGGAAGAGAATATAACAAAAATGGAAGGAAAAATAATTTACGGGCGATCTGAGGGCGGGAAAGTGGGGGTTAAGGTTAAGTCAACGTTTATATGACATATTTCTTCTATGAAACAGCTTTGCTATATTTCGGAAAGAAGTGTAGGACAGGCAGTATAATTACAGTGCCTGTCTGACACCGAGACTTACACCGAGACCTTAAGTGTAAGGATAGACAACACGCGGACGAGTCTCCTGGGCTGCCCTCTTCGACTACTTGGTTCATGGACTGAAACATCTGGTTCATGTTCCTCGGTAACGTAGACCGCTCACCATCCGTACCATTACATGGCTCGTTTGCTAGTTTGGTATGATGATGTGTTTTAGCCTAGTACCTAACACATGACAGACCATATCGGTTAATGTAGATAATAATAAATAATGTAATATGTCCCACTGCACGGTTCAACTCCTCGAAAACAGGCGAGGAGTGTGTTGGTGTACTTCACACACCGTCAAACACTTTATCCTCCCTGAGGTTTCCTCGCGCTGTTTCCTTCACCGGAGAGCAAGCGATGGTTTCATGTTCAGGTACACGAAGAAATTTAGGAAAACCCATTTCACTACGGCATTGATCAGGATCAAACCCGGACCACTCACTCAAGAGGCCGAGCCCGTACCCACTAGACCATCGTCGTCTTGTATATCGCTATATCGGTTAACGTGAACGTAAGTTAAGTAAACGGAAAATAAAGCTGTAACATTAATTATTACAATATACAACACATTCAGATCTCATCTTATTAGAACGGGGGCGGCGGGGCAGGTGTGGATGCGGGCGGCGGTCCAGCCTCGCCTCATCTCCATACTACACGTATCGAGCACCACTCGCGGTCGCCGTCGCCGCTCTCGTTCATATTCTCGATATCACCACACATGATGTACATATTTTAAAATTAATTAACTAGTGTCTGAATGATTAATTTCTTGAACTGACCTCATTTCAATAAAACTCCAAGTGTAGCTGTATACAACACACGAGATGTATACAACACACGAGATGTATACAACACATGAGATGTATACAACACATGAGATGTATACAACACACGAGATGTCACAAGCGAACTCCGAATATCACTTGTAATGTTTTAAGTTTGGGCTTGAGATTTGAGACGTATTAGTTGCTTGTTGTGGATGGACTCCTTTTTGTATCTAAGAAATTGTCAGTGTTACGCGCCAGTGAGTGGTACCGTCACACAGCCCGTGTCGGTGAGTGGTACCGTCACAGCCCGTATCGGTGAGTGGTACCGTCACAACCCGTGTCGGTGAGTGGTACCGTCACACAGCCCGTGTCGGTGAGTGGTACCGTCACACAGCCCGTGTCGGTGAGTGGTACCGTCACACAGCCCGTGTCGGTGAGTGGTACCGTCACAGCCCGTGGCGGTGAGTGGTACCGTCAGAGCCCGTGGCGGTGAGTGGTACCGTCACAGCCCGTGCCGGTGAGTGGTGCCGTCACAGCCCGTATCGGTGAGTGGTACCGTCACAACCCGTGTCGGTGAGTGGTACCGTCACACAGCCCGTGTCTGTGAGTGGTACCGTCACACAGCCCGTGTCGGTGAGTGGTACCGTCACAGCCCGTGGCGGTGAGTGGTACCGTCAGAGCCCGTGGCGGTGAGTGGTACCGTCACAGCTCGTGCCGGTGAGTGGTGCCGTCACAGCCCGTATCGGTGAGTGGTACCGTCACAGCCCGTGTCGGTGAGTGGTACCGTCACACAGCCCGTGTCGGTGAGTGGTACCGTCACACAGCCCGTGTCGGTGAGTGGTACCGTCACACAGCCCGTGTCGGTGAGTGGTACCGTCACAGCCCGTGGCGGTGAGTGGTACCGTCAGAGCCCGTGGCGGTGAGTGGTACCGTCACAGCCCGTGCCGGTGAGTGGTGCCGTCACAGCCCGTATCGGTGAGTGGTACCGTCACAACCCGTGTCGGTGAGTGGTACCGTCACACAGCCCGTGTCGGTGAGTGGTACCGTCACAGCTTGTGGCGGTGAGTGGTACCGTCAGAGCCCGTGGCGGTGAGTGGTACCGTCACAGCCCGTGCCGGTGAGTGGTGCCGTCACAGCCCGTATCGGTGAGTGGTACCGTCACAACCCGTGTCGGTGAGTGGTACCGTCACACAGCCCGTGTCTGTGAGTGGTACCGTCACACAGCCCGTGTCGGTGAGTGGTACCGTCACAGCCCGTGGCGGTGAGTGGTACCGTCAGAGCCCGTGGCGGTGAGTGGTACCGTCACAGCTCGTGCCGGTGAGTGGTGCCGTCACAGCCCGTATCGGTGAGTGGTACCGTCACAGCCCGTGCTACTCCGTCCTAACATCAGTGAACAAAGCTCTCGTCTAAAGCCGTAATTGTTTTCCTTGTGAGAGCGAGCGGGCGAATCTCGACCCTCCGCCGCCGCGTGAGGACCGAGTCTCGCCCGCGCGCCGCCCTGGGTGTTGTTTAGACAGATCAAAGGCGATGCCAATCGGTTGTTTTTTGCCGTTTCCTCCGCCTGACCCTTTCATCTCCCCTCCCCCCACCAGAGCTACTTAAACGCGTTTGCGTTACGATCTTCGTTAATTATATTTATTTATATGTTGAAAATGTGAACGACAAGATGCATACTGAGGCTCGGAGTGGTGTCGGTTCAAATATGATTTTTCAAGCTCTGAATTTTTTTTATTTGATCAAAAAATCAGTTTACTGGTATTGTCAACGTTACTAGTTTAACATCCAAATAAAATCATCGTAAGGATTTTTAAAAAGTCGTTGGGAGCTAATTCATTTAGTGAGCCCGCTCTAGGCGCAGGATCTAACAGGCAGATGTAGTGGATATTTGTAAAATAAGATTGTTTCAAAATACCCAAAGGGTCTACAATGATATCAATATTCCACGGAAGCAGACGTTTGTATTTAATGTCTAATTATCTTTCTCGGCTTGAAGGAAATTCTAACCAGGAGGCATTTAATTAGTTTTACATTTTTGCCACAAAAACCATTGCAAATTTAAGCTGATTGCGTTTTGATGATATTAGCTTCACTGGTTTGTATGTGTGTATTGTTTGTACTCTCTCTTGTTTGTACTCGATTTTGTCCCACTTTAAACGGTCAGATTTAATTTAAACTTAATAGATTTTGTCCCACTTTAAACGGTCAGATTTAATTTAAACTTAATAGATTTTTTGATGACGGTGATAATACAATAATTTAATAATTTTGTTCCAATATCCTGATCAGGATAATCAGGCCATCATGTTTAGGCCTTGTCGTGGCGGTGGGGCTCAGTAGCCTAGGGTGAGACCAGCATCTTGGGCGAAGTTAATTGAGCCGAGAGGTCTCTTTGTACTCCTCTTATAAGAAGAGGGGACAAAAGATCGGGGGGCAAGGGGCGAGGGTGGGAACCTCACCCCATTGTACTGTCCCGACGTTGGGAGGGGTTGTTCTATGGTGCGGGACAACCCCTCTGTGGAGGTGGTATCGGTCCCTTGGGGGACTGACTAGCCGTCGAAGTGCCCTGTTAGCTTAACAGATCCGGGGTACCTCACCAAGGGCGGCATTGGTGGCACTTGCCGGGTTTTAATGGGTAGAGCTGCGTCCACCTTTCGGGCGCAGCGAGTCCCACATACCCACGTCGGGAGACCCACTTCCCGCGGGATGCCTCAGAGCATTTCCCAGCGTTAAAGAAAAAAAAAGGATGGCACATGCAAGGAAGGCATAAGGCGCGCAAGTTACCTACATCACTTGTGTGGCTTTTAGTCTCTCACTCATTCTAAATTCTATTAGTAATCAAAGCGAAACCGCTTTATTATTGAAGTATAGACTAATCTTGGTCTAAGAAAAACGTAAGCCTAGATAATATTTTTATTAACAATACATTGTACTCCAGCTACTATGTAGTCAGTCGTTGATCACGATGACTCTCTATAATAGATGCCTATCAAATTAAATCAGAACTTAGCGTGCTCTTTTATTGAATACACTCCTTTTTCCGATGACATTATGCTGATGGAGCTGCCGCCAGCAACTTCAGTAGCAGCCGGGTAGTCCTCCCTTACTAGGAGTAGTCTGGCCTTCGCCGGGGCCAGTCTTTCGCCGAGGTGATCCTGTTGCCTGCACATCCGGGACCCTCAAAAAGCGGCTGAATGCGCTCGTAGTGGTTTAATTTTACGGGTAGGGCACTCCCAGGGTCAGGATCTATCCGAGATCAGAAAAGCATTTCAATGTGAAATTCCTGCGGTAACTAAAAAATGGGTTTAGCAACTTGCGAATTATAAGTTGCAAATATGAGTCAACTTTTAATACCTACATATTATTGTGGTACATGAAACTAAAAACAACATCACCAAGTCACCATCAGCCTATTTTTGGACTTTTAGCTAGGTACTAGCTAGGTACTAGGTAGGTACTAGGTAGGTACTATGTAGGTACTAGGTAGGTACTAGGTAGGTACTAGGTAGGTACTAGGTAGGTACTAGGTAGGTACTAGGTAGGTACTAGGTAGGTACTAGGTAGGTACTAGGTAGGTACTAGGTAGGTACTAGGTAGATACTAGGTAGGTACTAGGTAGGTACTAGATAGGTACTAGGTAGGTACTAGGTAGGTACTAGGTAGGTACTAGGTAGGTACTAGGTAGGCCTCGTCTTTTTATTTCTCAATTAGTTTTTCATAGAGCAGCAGATAGTCGATCGCCCGCCGGCCGCCACTCTCGCCCGACTCGCACCTGGACCCGGAAAATCGTCACCTCTTTTAGTCGGAGGTTGCTTGTTCTCTTCCTGAACTTAAATATTATTTCTTCTTTAAAGTTATTGATGAGGAATGAATAAACGATGTATTTAAAAAGGTTATTTAGAATACATTGGACAATAAAGTTACCGGCGCGTGAGATTGTTTGTGAGCCGCGAGCGACAGGCTCTAGGCGGACGGCAGGCGGACGGCAGGCGGACGGCAGGCGGACGGCAGGCGGACGGCAGGCGGACGGCAGGCGGAATATCGATTGGAGTTTTGTAAATCGCTGACGATCCGCAGCTCGCTACACCTACCGAATAATTGTGCTAGCAGATGGCGACACGGGAGACTTTCGGCGATCGGCCCGTGCACGCCACTCCAGCCCGTATGTCTTAGCGCTAGAGACCAGAGTCCCGTCCGGGGAGCGGGCTTAAATGAAACATATACGTTTATTAGTGCAGGAAGCTTGGTGGGTCGCAATAAACAGGTTTCATAGTGGAGGCGGCCAGCGTACGTGGAGCTCCGGCGGCGGGCGGCAGCCCCCGCGCGGACCCGACGCGGGCGGCGCGCGCGGGGCGGCGCGGCTCAGCCCCGCCGGCTAGTGCTCACTTCACACGTTCGACAAAGGGCCCTAACTGCCTGCTATTAACTCTGCTCATGCCCCCATGTGTTGGGTTTAGTGATGTAAACACATTATAATGGATAACATGCGGTTTTTGATAATAATATTAGCAAAATATATTAAAAATGAAAAAAAATTCAAAGTACTTATATAATTTACCAAATTTAAGAGAGTTGTACTGGTCTACTAGCGAAATGAGATGGCGACTTTTAAATCTTTGAAACCTCTAATTACTCCTGCCTGTAGTTTTATGCAGACATTCAACGTTATCCTTGAACAGATCTATCGACTTCATCTCTATTTATATTTTAATCAAAATAATATTTAAGACTACATTGCAGAGATAAACGGTGGGAGAGATGCGCTGTCACCGGTGAGAGGGTTGCGCTTGCTTCTCCCGTCAAACAGCTTTGCTGTGTTTAAAGACAAGTGTCAAGTGTGTGTGGCAAGACAGGCAGTGTAGATATTTGCTGGCACCGAGAAATAACATCTTAGATCTCAGGATAGTCAACACATAGATAAGTTATCTGGGCTAGTTCCAGGCACTTACCACTATATAATATATAGAAGTATATTATATAGTGGTGAGTGGCATAAATAAGAAAGACGTTTAAAATTATATTATTATAATAAATTCTAATATAAGATCGACAAAAATATTATTTTTTCTTTTGTTTCTATAAAGCTTTAATTGTAGCCCCAACAAAATACTAAAATATCTATATATTATGTTTAGTGTTGAAATTAGTATTCAATTAATAATAAATGGAAATAAAAGGAAATGGAAATTAAACCACAGGCTTTTCAAAATCAATCGAGGCATTTGATTGCCTTTTAGATTCTTGATTGCCTCAGGAATGGCCTTTAACCTGAGAGGCCTCTAATTTATACATATACGTAAGGGCAGTAATTACACTTACCTTGCCCTTCTCGCTACATACAACATGTGCATGGAGTTCAAATATTAATAATAACTATTATTAGTAGAGTCGGTGGGCGCGTGTTACGTGTAGCACGTCGTGCGTTTACCGTAATTACTGTAAACGGCGGGCCCTCCCCATCACTACACGCGCGGAAATACACAATCGACACCCAATTACCACTGTTGTGGGTTAAAACTCGCTTAACGCCGCGCCACGCTCTCCACCGACACCCACCACTCTCGACCGTGCCCCACGCAGCTAGAGTTGAATCTCGTCGGTGGCCAGGCGTGGATGTTACTGGCCGCACAAAAGATACGCGATAACACCGATAATATTACACTGTTGTGTTTGATGGATGTGCTCCGCTAGACGAGCTGGAGACGTCGGTCGCGTCGCTACTTATAATAGTAAAGGCTGTGTAGGCCAAAACTAGCAATACTACATTCATCTATTGCATAAGGCCTTTTTTTTATTTATTGCCGGGAAACGCTCTGACTTCTGAGGCATCTCGCGGGGGGGAGGGGTCTTCCCAGGCATGTGGGACTCGCTGCGCCCGATACCTGGTAAGTGGACGCAGCTCTACTCGCTAAAACCCGGCGAGTGCCACCATTGCCTTTGGTGAGGTGCCCCCCGGTTAGCAAACAGGGCACCTCGGCGGCTAGTGAGTCCCTCAAGGGACCGACGCCACCTCTACAGAGGGGTTTTCCCGCACCACAGAACAACCCTCCCAACGTCGGGACAGTACAATGGGGTGAGGTTCCCGTCCTCGCCCCTTGCCCCTGCTCTTTTGTCCTCTCTTCTTATAAGAGGAGTTCAAAGAGTCCCCTCGGCTAAATTCGCTTCGGCCGAGGTGCTGGGCTCACCCTAGGCTACTGAGCTCCACCGCCCCAACCAGGCCTTAACAATGGTGGGGATTTCATAACATAAGACCTAGTGTGGACCCAGGGGATAGATGAAAAGACAGTGTTGTGAGTTTTGACTCATTTTCTACAGACGTGGAGAACTCATTGTGATCTTGAAAATATACAAAACTTACGGTCACGATGTGAGTCTGTAAATGTTATCTTGATGAGCCGCAGCAGGTTGTCACGCGTCTTGGTATGTCATTGTGCTTTATTTAAAATGAATTGTGATATCATTTCTGTTCAGTGATGATCATTTCTCCACTCATTTTATGGGCTATTTTTAAAGTTCTTTTTAACATACTCGTGTGTAAAATATATGTTTAAAACCTGACCGGATATTTTTGCCGTGTATGTATTTGCGTTCATTAAAGGAGGCCTCTGTTCAGCAGTGGACGGATAAAGGCTGATGATGCTAATGATCGATGATACTCTTTATGTTTTCCCTTCTTGTCTATTATTTTATCTCCGAAATGACAAAGTTCATATTTGTAGTATTTAATAACTGGGCTACGCTAAGGACTTGGCGATCGTAATTTGGAGGTTGTATTATCTTTGGTCAAAAGCAGTTATTTAGAAATACTTATGTTTACATTATATTGTATCTAAGCTACAGGGACGTAGAACCTTTCTATTGATGTAAGCAACAGATATAATCGTAAATATTTATCGCTAGACATTTTCCGCTTTGCTTTGTTTATTTGCTAAAAACTTCCCAAAATATCTGGTGGGCTAGATGTAAATTTGCTTTCAAATATTTAATACATAATAATATTTGATGTGACTGAAACGAGTTGGCGTTCTATTTATATCAAGTCATAGTCAAATTATACATTTGGTATAATTCGTATCCTTGAAATTTTATAAAACACGAAATAACAAGTTCGTTTAAAAATATTACAAAGACTTTATTTAGTATCCTTCTATTGACTATCGCCTTCTGACTGTGGCCTCTCAATACATCTTAGAAAATTTACTGTGTGTCCAGAAAAACATAAATGAATTTTGTAAGAAAATGATATTCATAGTAGGAATACACGTAATAGACACATGTTAGATCAGCTACATGTATCAGTGATTAGACTTTCAAAAGTAAGCAATTCTTTTAAAGGCATGCGCTTTTACAATAGGATCAGAAAAACGTTCAATACCTATCCATTAAGAAATTCAAATAAGTTATAAAGAGCGTAAAGGATATTATAGGTAAAGTAAAATATTTCATGGAAGATATCACACCTTGGGAATTGGTTCCTCCCAGTCATTTCAGGATAACATGTAAAATTTATTATAGAGTACATATTATTTGAAAAGATTAGTTCCTGAGTTTGTTTCGCCGGTTCTTCTCAGTGGGCTTGCATCTACCACCTTCGTCAATTAAATCTACCACCGGTTCCAAAAACCAGTGGTAGATTCAATTGACGTACCAAAAGATACTTTAATGCTACTACTATACTATTTTGAAATTGTCTTTTGATTTTAAATGAGTTCACTTCGGATACACCAAAAATGTCACAACTATTGATTTGGCAACCAATTGGCAACTAAGTGATTGCGGATTTCAAATAAGAAGAACATTTTTTTTTTTTTTAAATAATATAACTTTATTTAATTAGACACTATCCGTTCTTATCGATTGCCAACGTTCTGGCAATGTCTAAATTCCACGTTCGTAAAATTTCCACGTTCAAAAAACTGAATTAAATGTGATCTGATATCGTCAGAATACATGGAACAAAACAAATGGTAGTCTGAAGGTGCAAGATCAGGGCTATATGGTAGATGTGATAAAACATCCCAACACAATTCCACTTATTTTTGGCGAGTGACCAAAGACGCATTATAATGGCGGAAAATAACACCCTTACGATTTGACAATACCAATCGCTTTTCAATGCATGTATGCGATACATTGAACTTATCCGCAATATCACGTGTTGTGCTATGACCATCTGAGTCGATCATGACCTTGATATCAATCTCATAGACTTCCACTGGATGGTCAGATCGTTCAGAATTTTTCAGTGAGCAATCATCAGGACGAAATCTGGTAAACCAGATATTATGACACTAACTTTCTTTCAAGGCTTCATTCCCACATAACTTCATTCGTGCTTGCCTTTTCGAATGTAACAACTGTATAAATGATCAAGGTACTAATTTTATAAAGGGGAACCGAATCCTACAGCAGCAGTTTAAAGAATTGATCGAGAACGATAGTGAGTTTATGACTCAACTCACTGAAATGGGCATCCAATGGCATTTTAACGCCCCCTCGTGGCCTTCAGCAGGTGGCTTATGGGAGGCGGCAGTTAAAAGCCTGAAGCATCATATGAAACGAGTGGTTGGTGATCAGCGGTTGACATTCGAGGACATTCGAGTTCAGCACGTTGTTGGCGCAGCTTGAAGCAATACTTAATTCGAGACCACTTTGTCCGTTAACAGAGGATCCGGAGGATTTAAACTTTTTAACACCTTTTCACTTTCTAACGGGTGGACCTACCTTGACCATATATGAAACTGAATGTGATCTAAGGACCAGGTGGCATCTGACGCAGAAGATCTTTAAAGACATATGGAAACGGTGGCAAGGCGAATATCTGGCACAGTTAAATTCTCGTAGCAAATGGAGAAACCCACAAGCAAATATAAAAATCAATGATATGGTTGTCATACATGACGCTAATCTACCAGCGGGAAAATGGGCTTGTCCTATCAAAATACTGTCTGATGAGTACATAACAATGGAACGATTGTACGGCGCAGGCCTTCTTGTAGTAAGCCATGGTGGCATAATGAAAAGTAAAGAATTTATAATAATAATAATAATAATAATACTTCACGTCAAGTGAAGGTGTTCATCAAAAGCAATTAGAGGATATACAGAAACAAATCGAGATAATGCATCAGGTTCCACCACTGATTGAAACTGTTTGTTATCATGATATACACCACTATGTGGCTATTTACGTGGTTGTGGGTATCTTAGCCATACTCGGACTATTGTCTGTGGTGCGGAGAGTGCAGCAGCGCTTAGCAGCTACTGCCCCAGCTAACAACCGCGAACCTTCCAGTAACCAGGTAGCATGTGTAGCATATCAGTGTAATGAACAATTATCTGAGCCTAGTTTTGTGTTTAGTGGCAAATTAGGTTCTAGTGTTGAGCAGTGTAATAGTGCAGTGCGGCCTATTATTCACTTACCAAAAATAAATATACACCGAGGAACATCCACAGTACTTCAATCTGTTCGCGTCAGAACAGACGATAGTTAATTAAGTTTAAGAATAAAAATAAAAAATCATTGCACCATACTAACATAAATATTAAGCTATGAATTATTGATTATCATCTTTGTATCATCTCATCATAAACAATTCATCTCAGCACAGCTTGTCTAGGAGTCTGTTTTCCATCTTTGCTCCCTGGGAGCATGTACGGTCCCCGTACATTCACATCCACGTAAAATGTAAACTCATCAATTCCTTTGTCAAGCATTGTACATCAAAGTAAAAAGGTTAGTTCGCGAATAAGCATCATTCACATAGCGCGTTACTCATTTAATAATAAGCAATAAATAGTGGTGTCAAAATAAACGTTATACATTAAACTATTTTATGAATCCTCCAAAGCAAATATTCTCAAGGTGTTCAGTCCCGGACTGTACACTGTGTCTGAAGTGCACGTTCTGTTCCATTTTGAAATTGGGATTAAACAACAAAACTAAAGCACTAATTATTATTTTTTAGTAAAGTAAGTCCATAAATACGAAAAATTATAGGTTAAATACTTTGACCACGTGAACAAAACAAAAGGAAGTGTAAAGTCCATCTACCGACAATATTCTCAATCACTTAGATGCCAACCTAATATTATTACATCTCCTAATTCATCCAACAATGACTGATCGCTTAATCCATCAATAGAAGGGTTACAAAAGACGCTAAGTATAGAGTGGCACGAGGGCGTATCGGCCGGTGGGACCGCGACTTTGTTAATTCACTCACAATATTGTGACAGGCAGGAGCAGGCAGGATCGGGCAGGCAGGCGGCAGGAACAGGCAGGATCAGAGAAAGTGTCACTTCCTCGGAGCACAATGGCGTGTCGTGTTGCTCGATCGTCGCTTTGTGTCTAATTGTGGGCGTCAATACTCGTCTTAACGTCGACTTACTCTATTGACGCGTACACATGATCATCGGTTAGGGTTCAAAAAACGGTATCCGTCTTTGTGAGACTCCTTTGACTGTCGACTAGTGTCCACTTGTGGAAGTCTTTTGTAACTTTCTGTATCTAGGATCATTGTCCAATTTTGGATATCGACTTATTTCTTCGTCTCAATTATATTCAATTTAATTCAATTAATTTATTTCAGATTGTATGTCCAAATCCTGTTATTTAAAAAGGTCTTAAAAACTACGTTAGTAGGTGTATTGCATTTCCCATATATGTCCCATCAACGTTTCATTACCCAATTTTGATAATCGGTTTCTTAGTCCAAACAGTTTTGTGTGGGATAAGCAAAACTCTCAGTCACCAAGAAAACCCTAAACTGTACTTAATACACAACTGTCTTAAGGTTTAGTGAGGTTAGGTTTAGGTTTAGGTTGGGTTATGTGAAACAAAACAACGCGTGTATCAAAATGACAGGCGCTTTCATGTCAACCATAATAATTACATTCAAAATATCCCGCAGATGAAATGTTAACAAAAATAGCGAACGTTATAAAAATATTGTTAGAAAAAAATGAAGTGTCTCCCTGAAATGATTGACTAAAGCTTCGGCTGTGACGAGGTGGAATTAAGTTACAGGCGCCTGTTTTGACAAGTTTTTGTGTTACGTTCGTTTTGTTGTTGTAGGAACCGCCAGCCGACGACCGACGACCGACAACACGCGGTTGTTACTGAGAAAACTGATACTGCAGAAACTTTCGACGTTATTATCTTTCAAGGGCCCATTCATATTTTTATGGAACTTCAGAGGAGTTATAATTTTACACTTTCATTCAGTTTAATGAGTCATTATAACATCGTAATAAAGCAATGTTTTTAGAATATTAGACAATGTTAAAGTACCTACGTAACTCAAGATGGAAATATTTAAAAGGTTAACTTATTTATAATAAAATATAAATAAATCTTACTCCCGAATCTGCATTTCACTTTTTGCAAATATGTAATAATATAATAGCTTAACGGAAATGTCTGGTAGTAGGTACATGAATTAGGTCAATAACACGTAGAAAAGCTCGCATAAGTCAGATAAAACACGCTTTTATTACACGCGTTATATGAGCTTCACCTGTGTGTTTGTATGTTTGTAACCGACTTCTTTGGGCGCGATTTTGACTCACTTCTAAGTCGACTAACCAGCAACAAACCAGGAGCAAACCGAGCTAAAAATTTGAAAATATTTTGTAATAGAAGAATTAAATGGATTAACAAAATAAACGATATTACTTATTGTAAAAAAGCGTGAGGTGTTCAATATTCATTGTTAAAAATATTTCATCGCTATCTTCTAAAAGTGAAGATAGTATAAAAACTAAGTTACAAACACAACGCTTTTTTACAATAAGTAATATCATTTATTTATTTTGTTAATCCATTTAATTCTTCTATTAAAAATTTCAATTTTTTTGCTCGGTTTGCTAGTAAAGCGTGTTTTTTAGTATTTTTTAACTATAATTTACTTTTATCGGTAGAGCTATCTGTTATGTAAAATGTTTCCGGGGAGTTTTCAATTATTTTAGAAGATTAGACATTATCATCAAACATATTTATTGTAACTATAGAAGTTTAAATAACTTTAATAAAATAACTTCATTTGATTCCAAAATAATAATTACAAAAACTATCGAAACATTGTCGAGGGATACGATATGATCACCGCCTCACGTTGTAGATATACAGGTGACCATTCACATTAATATTGTCGAGGGACCGACAAATGTACGATACGATATGATCACCGCCTCACGTTGTAGATATACAGGTGACCATTCTCATGCTTTAATATATTGTCGAGGGACCGACAAATGTACGATACGATATGATCACCGCCTCACGTTGTAGATATACAGGTGACCATTCACATTAATATATTCACGTGAAGCCGTCGACAACAGCTAGTGCAGTCACACACTACACACTACAAACGCGACATCTGTCCGTGCGTCACGTAGCCAAATCGCTCGCAATAAAATTTCAATCAGCCGGGTCGCGGTGGGCTCAAATTATAGCAGTACCTTTGTTAGCGGATTACCAGCGGAGCGCGAGGGCGAAGCGCCCGGTAATTGAAATAGCTCCCAGCATTAGACAACGGCGCGCCCCGGCCGGCCGTGAGCCCCCGCGCCGGCCGCGCGCCTCTGCCGGGGAGGTCAGGGTACGCTGGCGGGCTGGTGGCCCGTGGTGGCATTCTTGCAGGATTACAAGTTTAGTGACGGGAGCGTTTTCAATTAACTGCCCCCGATGTCGATTGGATATTAATTTATTGCCTCGTCCTGCTCTCTTCGGCGCGAGGATTATGACCGCCACTGACGTTCCTCGTCATGTTGGATGTTCGTGACCCTCCGGCGCAGCGGCTAGGGATGAGTTACTGCGGTATGGGTTGTAACCCGCTGACGGCTCTTATTTGTATGATATAAATTCAAAGATTGAAAGAAAATTTAAACCTATATTATATCTATTATTATAATATTATCTTGTACGGCATACCCATAGTAAAAGCTTAAGATTATTTGCAGGGTTAGGTTAACGAGGTATAATTGTTAATACACTTCATATGTCATCATGATATATTTGTAAAAGTAAAAAAAGTGTGTGTGTACTTATGTACACGCGTTAGAAGTTATACTCCTTAAAATAAAATAAATAGTACAAATTCATTACACTGAAACCTTTTTGCTTATTGTGTGAAAATTGTTCTATAGCTAACGTCAGGGTGTCGGTTTTTCGTGACAGTGCGCGTCGTAAAAATTTACTCTCATATTTTTTCCCTAACGCGCAAAAAAAGTATAACTACAAACACATGAAACGGCGGCTGCCTTACAGGAGGTCTGATAGGAAGAGACTGGCTAAAATAGTTTATTTTTGTATAATTCCTTAGAGTATACATATTAAGTTTATAGAGCACGCGTCACTAAGTATGAACTGTAAGCACAGGTATGAACATAGACAGAACCATTGTCTTGGAAACGTTCAATCAATGTCAAAACAACCATTAAATCACATTTGTTTTTATGTTAAAATGGTGAAATACCAAGTGCCAATTTGTAAGATTGATTCCTTGTAGCAAAATAAACGAATACAATCGCATTGAAAGTCTTGGCGTTCATTGCGGGGCGCCTGTGTTCAGCAGTGGATGAATAGAGGCTGATGCTGATTATGATGATGATGAATATCCTAATTTAAAAAATAAATATTTTTTTAATGTATTACGCATGGAACGTCACTCTCACAGCGCTTTACAATAAATATTTTTAAATCGTATCTGCTTACGATCGGCACAATGAAGCGGCGTGACAGTAGCACTCTATATATAATGTATACTCTAAGCATAATTCAAACATGCTGATAATAATAATAAAATACATGAGTACATGTATCAGGCACAGGATTGCCTCATAAACAACTAACACATACTTTTGTTAAAAGCTCAACTCTCCGACTTTCCTGATTCTCTCTAAGTTTTCATAATTATGTTTCCTTTTTCAAAATACCATATTATTTTTCATATAAGTTTCACAAAAATTTTCGGTACAGACCTCCAAAGTCAGCACAATACTGGTTATACTGTGCTGTTAGCACAGTATAACCAAAGTCATATATTGTATTTACACTGTGCTAATAGAATATGTTTTGTTACCTCAGATGACGTGCATCAAGTCATCCAGATTTATAACAGGGATCTCGCGCTAGACCACTTTGTGCACCTCGCGCGGGTCTGAGTGGCGCGTGACCGGAATGCCAATGACGGCGACACGCCGGTGACGTGACGCGACGTGACGTGACGCAGCGTGACAGGTGTGACGTCATTACAAGCTCTCCGTAAACGCTCCGGTTAGAATTAATTAACACGTTACTTTGCATAACCTCCGTCATTATCTGTAACGACGTGCATACGGGGTGGGGATACGCCGGGTGGGATGAGCCCTGAGTGGTGTGTAGGATTGAATGCATGGTCGTGATCTGTGGTTTTTATTAAAATGGCATCAACAAAGAATTATCCTAGCACAGAGCAGTGGGTATTAGTTTCGATATTCAAAATGTCAAACTGGTTGACGAACCACCATGGTCCTGACATGCGGATGTAAAAGATATTTAGTATAGTATACAGGTATTTAGTAACCAATACACTACATTATTTACAATGTACTATAACTACACTTACTACTTACTAACGCAGTTTTTAAAAGTAAAATACTTTGTTCTAAAAATAAATGATTTGTCTACAATTTAAAAAGATAGTTAATAACCAAGTTACTAGCACAGTCCACGGTCTAATATAAACTCGTGATGTTGGTGACAAAACTAAGTTAAATATTACAAAATGTTGTAATAATTACACACCTTTAAACTGATTCAAATTATTTATTTACAAAAATAAGTATCTGCAGTCATAATCTGGTTGACTTGTAAAGGCTAATTTATTCTAAAACAAATGAATCGATTTAAATATTTTTAGTAGAATGCTACCGTACCCTGGAATATCATAAATCCAGATTGCACTCATAATAATATATAATAGTAAGTATATATAATAGTAAGTCAACGCAATCAAAATTTGAGACGAAAACTATGCCTATATTAATAAAGAATTGCTCCTGTAATACGTAGATATTGTTCTTTTAAATACTTAACTTGTGTGCTCTTGATTTATATCCTCTCAATAAACTAGCTCTTCACTTTTTATGAGCTCCTGGTGTCATTGTTTGTGGAGAGGTTGTCGCGTTGTCTGATCCTCTTAGAGGGCTCGGCTCTAGTGTGACTCGTGAGGGCTCAGTAACCTGATCCCACGCGATTAGAGTTAAGTGAACAAATCACAAACAATGAGGTTGCAATTAATAAATGAGTAGTTGTTAAATGACAGATTAGTTACGGAAGGACATCATCAGTGTTTTTTGTTTATTGTTACAATTGTTGACGTTAGAGGTATCGTTAAAGAAGTTGTTTCCCGCAGCATCCGCAACAATGTTAAAAAATAAATTTTCTAACGAAATATAATAATATCTACCTCGAGGTACCCATTTCAGTGAATTGTTTTTTTCAAATTCGATTGGCAGTACCGGAGATCAGCGCGTTCAAACAAACAACAAGCTTTATAGTACAGATTGATGGTGAAGGACTATCTTCATATCATGCCTCAGGCGGTACTCTAGCAGTGTTGCAACCTAATGAGAGACCTTATAAGAGCGGTGTCGAACGGCTGTCGATCCCATTTCGCGAAAATAAGACTTAAGATTTTTTGCCCGGTATCACTGCTTATACAAACAAGACTATGGCTAATAAAAAATAATCGAAGAAGATTAATAATAATAATCTCCGAAATGGAAATTCATAAATTACGAAAATCGAATGACAGTAACAAACCAGTGTAAACTCGGAAACATATTACGACTTTAACGTATTTTTACGAAGCCGGAGTGCGTGGTTACCCGTGGTGGTTACACGTGGTGATTACCCGTGGTGGTTACGCTGTGTTGATTTTAGTCCAAATCCTATATTATCATTCTTAGATAGCACTCCTAAAAGCACCTCGGTATCCCCAGCACACGTGACACTACAATACCCTGAACAAAACCTCGCATACAAAGACTGTGCTGTCCGCGCGGCTTTGTCCGCCGACACGATCGCGTTACCGACCATTGTGCGCGCAATCCGATCGCACCTCCGACGTTAGATGTCCACAATCACCTTCTTGGTTTATTTACTATTTGCCAGAATGAGCGTAGGCTATATTCATTAAGATGTAAGCAATCTATAGAAATAATTCAAGTTTATAAAAACTAAATGGAACTAAAAATAAATAAAAATATATTTTCGATTAGATTTTATTTATAATATGCAGGTTTGTTAGCGCCATTAAATAAATGCTAAATACTCTTAAAGCCCTATTTTTTATAAATTGTATTCAGTCATTCATTCAATCTTTAACATGTAAGATGTATTTGAGGTTATTCTATATCTGTAATATGTATGTAAGGTTATTCTATATCTGTAACTTGCTACGAACTTTGCTACACGTTACATATTATACATTGACTTTATTATAAAATAAAATAAAAATAAAAAAGCCTATATTTCTTACAGAATCTAGGTTTACAAAGTTCTGGTGTTAGTAACATGTTATAATGTGCGTTTTTTGTTAGTTATTCTGCAAGAACCCCTCTGCAGGTAAAGGCCTCCTCCAAAGTGAGCCAGTCTTCTCTAGATTATGCTGAAATCATCCAATTTGGACCCGCTGTGCGTTTTATTTCGTCTTCCCATCTATTTCGGGGTCTTCCTTTTCTTCTTTTGCCTATTGGCCCTTTCCACGCTGTCACACTTTTTGTCCATCGCTGGTCTTGGAGGCGAGTTACGTGCTCAGCCCACTTCCATTTTTGTGCCAGAACTTGTGTCAGACTGTCTGTTGCTTTTGTGATATTTCTTATTTTTGTATGTCGTATTTTTTGTATTTTTTAATATTTAGCATACTGCGCTCTATTCCGCGTTGGCACGTCGTAATTTAATTTTTATATTTTGATTGAACTTCCAGGTCTGGCAGGCGTAGGTCAGGCACGGTATAAGGCAGGAGTTCATAACCTAGGTCTTCAGGTTGATTGGCATGTTACTCTTAAATATTTCCTTTAAGCTCCAGTATTTATTCCATGTTAACTGTGCCCTGCGTTCTACCTCCTGGTAGTTGCTAGAAATGTCGAAGCTAATTTGTTTACCGAGGTAGATGTATTGTTCGGTATATTGAAGAAGCTCGTCGTCGGCATATATTTCTATTTTGGTGCTATTTGTCATTATCATTATTTTGGAGAGGTTCATTTCTAGGCCAGCAAGCTTGCTAGCGTTATTTAATGACTCTACCATGTACTGTAATTCTGTACCTTTCTCTGAAATAAGCACCAAATCATCGGCCACATTCTTTTCAGTCAAGCTTGTTTATTATGGACTCTAATGTGGCAATAAATAATATAGGTGACAGTGGGTCCCCCTGTCTTACCCCTCTCCTGACAGGGAACCAAGGGCCAGTTGTTTCTAGTTGAACTCTACTCTTGCAGTTTTTGTATAGGTATGCCTTTGATTGCTCGTATTTAATCGTTTTCAACATTCTGTGTTGATAGAGTTTCCCAGATATAATTATGTGATACTAAATCGAATGCTTTTTTATAATCGATAAATGCCAGGTATAGTGGTCTGTTTTTCTCCTGGTACTTTTCGATAAGGAGCTCAAGTGTGTGAATATGATCGATAGTAGAGAAGCCCTTTCTAAATCCTGCCTGTTCTATGGGTTGACTCTTGTCTAATGTAGCGCTTATATTATGTCTGTAGAGGATTGTGGAGAATAGTTTGTATGTAGGCTTATTGGTCTGTAGTTCTCTATATCATTTGGATCTCCCTTTTTGTATAGCAAAATGATTTTTGATTCAGACCACTGGGTGGGCGTCTCTCCAGTTTCTAGCACGAAATTGAATAGATTCGTAAAGGGTACAGCTAGTATTGGGGCGGCTATTTTTAATGTTTCGTTTACTATGTTGTCTGGGCCCGGGCGTTTGTCTGGTTTTAATTTTTTTGATGCCTCTATAATTTCATTTTCTGTAATCCGAGGTTTATTTAAATTTTTGACTTCGCTGGTAGTATCTTGGTTCTTGTAGTTGGTGTCTTTTGGCTCTTTTGCGCTGTATAATTCCCTGTAAAACTCGGTTGCTATAGTGATGACGTCACTGCGGTTGTATTGGAATACTTCACCTCGTTTTAGGCCGTCGATCCAAGCTTTATTTGGTTTCAGCTCTTTGAATGCTTTTTTTGTGCTTCCAGTTTGGTTCAGGTACTTTTCTATAGTATTATATCTATAGTTAGAGTAATCATTCTTTATATATTTATTAACAAGCTTATAAAAGGCTAAAATTTCGTTTCTCGTTGTTCTGGTTTTTTCTTTGCTTCTTTGCAGTTCTTGTCGTCTATTTAAAAGTTTTAGTGTTCGCTCTGATAGTATTTTATGGTTTTTCTTACAGTTCTGTGTTTCTCGGGCGTTTTGTAGGCTTGTAGTGATAATTTTTATTAAGTTGTCGTAATATTTTTGGGCTGAAGTAATATCGTGTGCGAGTGTTTGATCTTGAGAAATGTAGGAGTTTAGGTATTCTTTGAACTTTAGAATTTCTTCCTCACTTTTTAGTTTGGTAGTTTGACAGTTAGTATACTTTGTTCTACTTTTCTTTGGTTGTGTGTCATATGTTATTGTGGCTCGTAGTGGCCTATGGTCTGAAGGGTAGTTTACATTTAATACTTCTATGTTTTGAAATATAAGAGGTCGATTTGAAAGTATAAAGTCAATTTCATTTTTACAGGTTCCATCTGGTGATCGCCAGGTCCATTTATTTTTTGGTTTCTTTTTGAAAAATGTATTTAAAATTGATAGTTTATTTTCGATAGCAAACTGAATTAATCTTTGCCCTCTTTCGTTTCTATCTCCATATCCGTGTGTTTTCATGATTAGATGTTCTTCTTTTTTTGGTATCCCTATTTTTGCATTTAAGTCGCCCATCAGTATGTCTTTATGAGCCATTTCTATTGCCCTATTTACTGTCGTGTAAAAGTTGTCGATTTCAACGTCGCTTGCTTTTGCTGTAGGGGCATAAACTTGTATGATGGATAGGTGAGAACTTTTAAATTTCAGGTTTAATACTGACTTTATTAATTAAATTAAACTAATAAAAAAGCTGCTTTTTCATCATCATTATCGATATTTTCTCCGTTAACTACTGGAGATACTCTTTGAATGTACGTCATTAAACTACTTAACAACAAATATTGTTTAATCTATACTAATATTATAAGGCTGAAGAGTTTGTTTGTTTGTTTGAACGCGCTAATCTCAGGAACTACTGGTCAGATTGGAAAAATACTTTCAGTGTTAGATAGCCCATTTATCGAGGAAGGCGGTTAAGTAACGCGGGCGAAGCTGCAGGCAACAGCTAGTGTTTAATAAAGGCAAAGGTAGAAAATTATCGCACTTGTGTTTCGTCTAAAAGTTTCTAATGCTATTTCTGTCAGAGGAGAACTAAGGAAATAGCAGTAAATACAACTCGAAGAAGACGATCTCCGTGCAGTAACTGATTCGTGCTGGATGCGAAAGGCAAGGTATTGGTCGTCTTAGCGTTCATTGAAGGAGGCCTATGTTTATAAGTGGACGGATAGAGGCAGACGATGATGAAATACAACCCATACTAATGGGGATTCTAGGACGGAGACCAGATCATGCGGTAGACTAACTGAAAATTGGAATATCTTATAGAACATTAAGTATTTTTGTTGATTAGTGCCGCGCAGCCATCTGCATAGGTACCATACACCTATCACCATATACCTACCACCATCGTGATTATTTCTAACGTGCAACCATTTAGCTGTTTCTTCAAAAAGTGCAGGACAGAGTAGTAACTAGCTCTAAATCGTAGGGTACAGGATCGGCTCCGGCCAATAACCGATCATTGGGTCCAACGGATACAAAGTAGACTTTATTGTAACCCGATGTAGCTCCAGATGAACTAATCATAGGTAATCATAACTTGGTTAGTAAGATGTTGACAAATTTTCATCAGACGGTTCTTCTGGCAGTTCGCTTACTAACATAACAATAATAGATTCAGAAACATTATAAAATTAAATCTGCACACCTAGCCGAGTCCCCCCAAATACCAAGATGTTATTATGGAGTGGTAAACGCCATTAACAATATAAAGTAAGCCATTACTCGGCGGCATTAATCAGCTCCGAGTCGCGCCGTTAATGACTCAAAGGGCAATTTCCCCAAACGCTCCAAGAGGCAATCAAATTTGAAGCCAGCAGGGCAGGAAGGACAGGGAGGGCAGGAAGGGCAGTAAAACCGCTGAAACGACCTAACGACGCCCCCGACCAGGCAGGGCAGGACGGCAGGCAAATCCCGGCGCGTTCCGAACGGGAATTCCTGCAGGTGCAGTAATTGTGTCAGTCAATTAACGGCGCACTTTGTTCGCAGGATTCCCGCAGATCAAGTCGCCGTACAGCCCCTCCGCGCAGCCGCACCTCTCCGGTCAGTATTTCAACTTAATTGTTATTACACTAATGTACTATAACTTTCATTACGTATCTCATATCGCAGACATTTATATAAACGATCAAAGGATCCATTGTCATCATCATCATTATTATCAACCTCTGTCAGTTGTCGGACACACGCTTGTTTTAATGAACTCCGAGACGGCGGTATAGCGTGCATGCTCAGACCGGCCAATATCTCCGTCTTCCAGAATGTTAACTTAATTATTGATTGTAGCTTACTTATTACCCGACTGACAAGGAGGGTTATGTTTTTCGAGAGTATGTATGTATGTATAATTGTTTGGCACGCTCTGTGACCTGAACGGCTCGATGGATTTTAGCCTGTTATTATATTTTATTCGATACTCATATAAACAACAGATGTAATGTATTATAAATATAATTTATTCAAAATAAAAAACAAAGAAATTGACAAAACACTGTATCTACCATAAATAGAATATTAACAAAATCTTTTTTGTAGAAATCTAAGGAAGCTACTATATTTTTAATACATTAAATCTATTGTTTATGTTACTATCCAATAAAATATATTACACGGTGCACTGTATACCTCCTACTCTTCACATTATTGAGCTTTTTCCCCCTTTTTATCTTGTGTGTCTTTTTTGTGTTTCTAATGTGACATGCCGACATATTTTGGCTCAATATTAATTTTATGTTATCTAATATATAAAATTTCCATGTCACAATGTTAGTTACCGTACTCCTCCGAAACGGCTTTACCGATTTTTACTAAATTTTATATGCGTATTCAGTAGGTCTGAGAATCGGCTACTATCTATTTTTCATACCCCTAAGTGATAAGGGTGGTCAACCCCTCAAAATTTAAAAGTTAACGCGGGCGAAGCTGCGGGCAACAGCTAGTAATATATAATATATTCTATGATGCATGATATATAATATAAAGTTTAAAAGAATATATTTTATAAAATAAATAAACCGTAGCGCCATATGGTTCACACTTAATATATTATGGATTAATAATGGTATAATAATGTTCGTGTAAGTTTGTGCAGTAAAAAAGATATAAGTAGTTCATAACTATAAGAGTTAACCTAAAAGCTTCATTAAAATAGTGTTCTGGTAACAAAATAATTGTACCAATGGCCACTGCCACAGAAATATTGAAATAATACGACCAATACGATGCTAGGTTATTAATATTTTATTTAACTAATAACTTGGGCTACTTGATAAGTGTAGATATGGCTGTACAGTTTGTGTTGGTCTACATAATATTGACATTGATGAAACAAATGAACATACAACGGTAAAATCAAAAATCAAATTTTTTTTTTAAATTCAAAATACAGACGTACAGACAACATCAGACAACAACAGAGTATCTTTTTGAACGTCAATTGAGCCTACCACCGGCTCCAAGGCAAGCCCACTGAGAATAACCGGCGAAACAAACTCAGTGGAACTAAACTGGTAAACATCACTCACACAACTCAGACATCATATTCTATTTATATTTTTTGTAACCCACGCCCAAAGGATTTTTTTACCTTATTTGTTTCTATTGATATAGAGTTCAATGAAAATATGAAGACCTTGTTAGACTACCTATCTGCTACGACCGTGCTGGTTAAATTAAATCAGATTAACTTATTTCTCGTATTACTACTTACTTAAATAATTGAGAGCTTAGTTTAATAATTGAGAGTTTTTAGAGGCTGTTACCCTACTTAAGTTGAAACTAATACCGAACAATACACGCTACTGATTTAGGTAAGTGGCTGGAGGTGGCTAGGGGGTGCACGGGGGTCGTCGTCCCTCGCTTCATCCCCTGGCCCTCTCCTCCGCTTCACCCCCGTCCCCCGCGCGCGCCCCCTCGCCTTTGTCTCAGTAATGAATCCGCCAAACGTCAAACGTCATCGCGCAGGCTCCGGGCGGCCGGCGTCGGAGATCACAAGCCAATTTAACACCCGATGGATATTCGACCTACGAGGCGAGCCGCAGAGCTCCATTTTACCTCCGTCGGGGTCGACGCTTGGCTCCTCTCGCTGCTAGAGTCTGGAATTTGCTTAGGTGAAACGTGAGGTTTAGAAATATCGCGCTAAATGCAAATTAGAGAGGTCGAAGGGCCGATGCGAGCCGGCGCTAGGCACTCAATTAGCGAGCGCAGTTGGTACCCGGCACCGCCGCGACTGCACTTTTAGCTCGGAGGACCGTAGGTACGAGCCACGAGGTACCGAGCCCTCGACCCTACCGCTCCGATAGAACACAAACCACCTGCCGGCGGGGGCCCGGCAGCCATTTGTAAAAATTGCCTTCGCCGCCATTTTTGCGCGGGAATTTCATATTTGGCGCGCCGCGGGGAGGAATTGGCGAGGTTTGACATTTTCACCGTGATGGCCGCACTGTTTATTGTGTTTAAAACAATGCCCCACGACGGCCGTTTGCCAGCCATTGTTTAGGGCGCCATTTTTAATTCGAAAATTAGGGACTCAAGTTATGTGCCGGCACAATGGCGCGCCACTCGCGGCCGCGCGCCATGTAATTGGTCTAAACAAACAAATAATTACAACGGCCATCTTTGATTTTAGCGCGCACATATTTATTACTTTATGTACATTATTTTATGAAGGGCCCTCGACTACATTATGTTTTGTACAACGACCTACGACGAGAACGTAAGAGCTAGAACTGGGCAACAGTAATCAGTAATGATTGTACGAGATCGAGTTCGCAGCAAGGGCGGGGAGGAGCAGCTGCCCTCCCCCCGCGATTCATAAAAAGTTGCCAAATTTTATTGAACCAAATCAAGAAAAGAATCTTTGTCGACCACTATATTGTTAAAATCTGGTAAACTGCTATTATTATACTTTTTGAATTATCCTTATCAACTTGCTAACCCCCCCCCCCCCCGCCCCCGGGACCATTAGCTGCCGACGTCCTTAGTTCGCTGAAGCTATTGAAGACTTAGGTAGTAGTAGTTAGGTAAATAAACAGCAACAGCATCCAATTTCATCATGCTAATAGTTCAAATCCCGCCAAAATACAAGAACACCTAGTAAGTAAATAGGTAAACAATAGTTCATGCAATAATCTATATCGTAATTAAGTTTACACGCAGGAATACCAATACCAATTGAGTACCAATAGTCCTAAACTTAACTTGTCATCGAAACAGAATTAAATGTCCAGCACTGGACGGGAAACAGGGTGATGATGATGATGATGAAACTAATAATAACTACAAACAAATGAAGAACAATTTTTACAATCTTCGAGACCTTACAATAAACAATAAGAACATCTTCACTCACTGAAGAAGCTTATCAACATGAATCGCACTTTCCCTACACAGAGTGATCTGCTCTACATATATTTCTCGTATATAGAAATCCTTAACGCCTTGACATCTCAGATCCCCAAGCCTAACAGTAGACATTGTAATATCACCAATTTTTATTATAAATCAATATCTAACAATTTCCCAATTTTGTTTTCTAATGTTTACGCGAATTTCACTCATTATAATAAAAAAAAATTGTAAAAATCTTAATAAACCTCGATAAAATCCGTAAAAATTGTTTTATTATAATGAATTTCCCAATTTAACGTAATCTAAATCTAACGTAAGACCAGTGGTAGGTATAGCGAATTGTTTCGTAGACAACCTCAACTCTCCGTCACGCCTTTATCATGGGCAAGGTCATTAGTAAACCTTAAACCGTAAACTGATTTCTATTTTACGTGTTTGTTTAGTTTCAATTTTGTCTTACCAGTTACATTTATACCTAAAAGTATGGTACTAGCTTCGCTCGCAACACGATCTTTGTACAATGATGTAACAAATCAATTTGAGCTCAGTGTGTATCCGTAGATACCGGACCCGATCCTCGCATGGTCACATGTCGGTGGGCTACCGTTCATCCGAGGATGTACTAGAATCACGGCCGTCCGTTAATTCCTGTGAATTATTCCTAGTTTCCAACATTCATACAAAAAGGTATATTTTTTTATCCAAGGACTTAAAAAGTAATATAATCCTTGTGTAATAAAGATCTAATTACGCGTAAATATCATTGAAGTTATGTACGTGTAAATAAACGTATAAATTCCGTATCTAAAATTACAACTACGGATATAAATTGTTTGATTATGAGCAGGACCGTTTTACCAACAAAGCAGGTTATTTCCCATTGGTCACATGAATATCTTTATCTAGGTCAATGTGATTTTAACTTAAACTCGACTCGGTATAATTTCAATCGTACAAGTCAAATACAAATATAAAATATCAGAAAAATAATAAAAGAACAAGAAACTCGTTCTCATATTTATTAATTGTAAAAATCATAGAGCAAATGGTCGTATTGTCGATCAAGATGGGAGTGATAATCATCCCCACCATGGTTCAGGCCTTGACGTGGCGGTGGGGCTCAGTAGCCTAGGGTGAGCTCAGCACCTTGGGCGAAGCTAATTGAGCCGAGGGGGCTCTTTGTACCCCTTTTATAAGAAAAGGGAACAAAAGAGCAGAGGGCAAGGAGCGAGCACGGGAACCTCACCCCATTGTACTGTCCCGACGTTGGGAGGGGTTGTTCTGTGGTGCGGGACATCCCCTCTGTGACGGTGGTGACGGTCCCTTGCGGGAATGACTAGCCTTCGAGATGCCCTGTTTATTTATTAGATTCGGGGCACCTCACCAAAGGCGGCATTGGTGGCACTCGCCGGGTTTTAGTGGGTAGAGCTGCGTCCACTTACCAGCTTTCGGGTGCAGCGAGTCCCACATACCCGCGTGGGGAGACCCACTCCCCCGCGGGATGCCTCAGAGCATTTCCCGGCGTTAAAGAAGAGGGAGTGATAATCACTATGGAAGTGAATGTCTCAGGCAACGATGAGAATATACTATAGGTACTCTATAGTGATACGAGTAGTATTTTTTACGCTTTTTTGATCTAAAGAAAACTCTATTTACTTAAATTCGCTTTACTTCTTATACACGTCATTTTTACGTCATCTAAAGTTAACCTTATGGATAAAAGATTTTTATGTCGCATACATGCAGTGTAACAGGAACTCCCTTTACTGTAGAAGGAGGGTATACTCGGAAGTCGTGATGCTTTATCGTGTGATTTATGGATGCTTCTCCCAGTTTTGTAAAACCAGTGTCCTTAGTATCCTATTGCCTATAAATCCTGAGCATTAATAAATAAAATATAAACATTTATAGACCGCCGAACCCTCCAGCGGGGCTCTGCTCTGAGTCCAACATAATCGCCATTTCCCATCAAACCACGTGTGTTTATTTCCACTTAGTAAGTAGTATTAGTATGTACCTACGTTCCTCGCGCGCAAAAAGGTCAGTGTCCTCAAATACAAATACTTACCTAATACAGCCTGCATATAAACTTTTGGCTGCATAAAAAATACCTATATGACTTTTAGTCACTCGCAATATAGTTTTCAAGCCTAGACCTTAGTGCCCGACGATCGTAGCAGCGAGATACATGGAGCATGGACCTCTATAGATGGCCTGAATATTGTCTTAACTAAAAGATAACTGAATCTCGATTTTGGGAGCCATTGTAGCCTTGTGATCTTCCCAGCTGTTACCGAAATAAAAAAAAGCTCAGTAAAAGCTTGACAGTTTTTATGACAAAACTTTAAAATGTTTAGATTTAGGAAATTTGAATTTAAGAAATTTAACTTAAGACCATATTTAGTCTGTTAGAAGCTATGTTTTAAATATACATTTCTTTAATTTGCACTGGCAGTAGGGGACTAGACGTAACGAACCGATGTGGAGTGAAGGTCGAGTATCGACTAACAACCTTATTACCTGAAACATATTATTATTAGAAAATAAAAAAAATATAAAGGATAAGCCGCACCAAATTTTCTAATTTGACAATAATTACCTTTTACATGGAATGTCATTATATTTTATTCCATCATGTTTAATCTAGTTGTCACATTTTTCCCCACCACGGTTCAAGCCTTGTCGTGGCGGTGGGGCCTAGGCTACCTAGGGTGAGCCCAGCACCTTGGGCGAAGCTAATTGAGCCTAGGGGGCTCTTTGTACCCCTCTTATAAGAAGAGGAGACAAAAGAGCAGGGGGCAAGGGGTGAGGATGGGAACCTCTCCCCATTGTACTGTCCCGACGTTGGGAGGGGTTGTTCTGTGGTGCGGGGCAACCCCTCTGTGGAGGTGGCGTCGGTCCCTTGCGGAACTGACTGTTAGCTTAAAAGATCCGGGGCAGCTCACCAAGGGGCATTGGTGGCACTCGCCGGGTTTTAGTGGGCAGAGCTGCGTCCATTTACCATCTTTTGGGCGCAGCGAGTCCCACATACTCACCTGGGGAGCCCCACTCCCCAGGTGGGATGCCTCAGAGCATTTCCCGGCGTAAAAGAAAAAAAAAAGTTGTCACATTTTTTCTATTTCATACAAGTCCCACAAGCAAGTACGAACCTCGTTCTTAAATTGAGGAGGATTATTTAGAATAGGATATTTACCATGTTTTATTATTTATTTCGCGGAGCTCGAAAAATCTATACTAATATTATAAAGCTGAAGAGTTTGTTTGTTTGTTTGTTTGAACGCGCTAATCTCAGGAACTACTGGTCCGATTTGAAAAATTCTTTCAGTGTTAGATAGCCCATTTATCGAGGAAGGCTTTAAGCTATAAAACATCACGCTGTGACATATAGGAGTGACATTAAGTTACGCGGGCGAAGCTGCAGGCAACAGCTAGTCGTATATAGAGGAAGATGTTAAGCAAGTTTCATGATTTGGTATTACACACAAAGTAAGTGAGACGTGTGAGCGACGATGGCCTAGTGGCTTCTTGAGAGCTGAGAGGTCCGAGTTCGATCCTGACCTGACCTAGAAATGGGTTTTTTCCAAACATCTGTCAACGAACACGGGACATCGTGACATCGACATCGAAAAGGAAACATCGTGATCCTGCATGCCTGATGAGATTAAATTTTTTTGAAGGTGTGTCAAGTTCACTAACCCGCATTGGGTCAGCGCTCCGGTGAACTATGGCCTGAATCCCTCCTCGCTTGATTTCGAGGAAGAGACCCGTGCCCAGCAGTGGGACATATAAGGGTTGATATTATTATAGTGAGACGACGTGGGAAGACGATCTCCGTGCGTTGGTCGGTCTTGGTGTTCATTCAGGGAGGCCTATGTTCAGCAGTGGACGGATAGAAGCTGATGATGATAATTAAAGCAAGTGACTATAAAAAACGTAAATTCAAACCCGGACCTCGTTTTCCCTAGGGATAGACTAAGTGAACGTGTACCGGGCACTTACATCAGCCCGACTAATTTTCAGCAAGCCGCAGCTTACACTAAGGTTTCCGGTGCTAGCCAATCTCACCACATGTACCGTTTTGTATCCTGTGACGCGCTGATTGACTCGCTACTGTCGCTGAGTAGTCGCGGCTGGTGTGGTGCTGAGCTTTTATACACCCTATGTATTGGTGTTACGGTCGACGTGAGTGACACCGGGCGGTGGTGTCGGGTGACACACTGGGTGCCGCTAAGTGGCGAGTGGTGACGTGACGTGACGTGTGATGGAGCAACAACAACATCGTATTCATGTTCGCCGCCCGAGAAAGTTTTTGTATCTCTTCCCTTTGATTATCTATTAGGCACTTAATTTTGGATCGTTTGCGGTTTCAAATAATATCACACCACTTTCATAATATCGTTTGAGATTATGAAGGTGTTTGTAATTAACAATTTGACAAATTGTCTGTAGTCTTAATCATAGATTTGTTTCACTATGGAATTGAGAGTAAAAAAAATCTTAAAGACGTCTTTGACTAAGAGAGTAAGAAAATATTATTCAACACTTTGATAAGAACATTTTCTATTAAATTTGGTCAGGTTCTCAGGTCATATATTATTGAGATTTGAGATATAGTATTGTAGAAGTTATTACAATTTAACATAACCATTATATTAGTTATAATTATTCATAATTGTTTAATTAAAAATATACAGCATGCCACTTTTGTAGATTGTCTTAGTTGCCTTAGGAATAGCTGAAAGGTTAAAAAACGGATTAAACTTTAAATTCCTAAATCAGGTAGAGCAAATTAGAAACAGATGAAAAGTTTGTCATGTGAGACATATATTATAAATGGAAGTGGAATGACTTTTTTAAATACTACTAAATACTATTAAAAATACAACCAGAATCAATAAAGTACAAGCACAAACCATCGATAGATTTCATCAAAAGAATAATTAGCATTTCGTTGAGTCGCGCGAGAAAACAGCTCGCGCAAACACAACCACGTATCAAAGGAAGAAAATTGCACAATTGGCCGGATTAGGAGAGACGCGAGATGCATGCACTCGCTAGTGTTTACCTCCGGGGAAAATAATATTTAAATTCCATACAAGATTCCCTAATAACCAATTGAGGGCGCTTGAAAGGCAATCGAAGCGGATCCGAGGGAATCCGAGAACCCTTGGAAAGCTGGCGGTAAGCGAAACGCAGTGCAAACACTAGCACCCACCTCCCGCCGCCGCGCTTCGCCGCCCGGCAGACGCAGGACGACCGCGAGACAAACAGAAGACGTCATTGCTTATTCCGGACGAGCCGCTAACAAGCCCACTCCACTTTTGCATCACTACGAATTTATTAACTCCAGTGTGCATTTCCACTTAAAACTACTTTGGAGCCGCTTTTTTGGCGATTTTAACATAAAGTTGCAATTACAATTACAAAATATCGAGCTAAAACTATATCAGATTCTGTGAACATAAGATGCACGAATATTTGTGGCTCTAGTACAAGCTTGTTCGTAGTTTCCGATATTTTCGACATTTCCGATAACATGTGAATCATCATCATCAGTTTCTTTCTATTAGCGTCCTTTTTTGGATATATTTTTGCTTTTTTGCGAGGGAACTCTTGTTTGGTTGCTTGAGGCAGGAAACGCTACGCCAATAGTTTGGCTAAAGTAGAAAGCACAGACGTTTGGATCTCTTAACGCATCTATAACTTTATGGATCTAGAAATACTATGATCAGCCCTCTACCAGTCGTCAGCCATTGAACTCTTAATGAACGATCGATATCACTATAGCTGTAATAACACTCATATTACAGATCAAGGTCATCTAAGTCTTATTAACTCCTGATTTTTGCTCCGAGCGAGTTAGCAATATACTAGCTACGTACAACGTAGTTTAATAAATGTCTAGGATGGCTTAGCACAGAAGATAACTCGAGGTCAGAAAGTTTTTGACGTGCCGTCTGCGAATAGCTCTCTGGAAACCCTTTTTTAAAACGTTGTATTCTAAAGAAGCAGCTCCTGGCAGTTCCTCCAGCACCCGCGAAGACGTCATTTATGAAATCATTCGGACTGATGGTTCCTTTCCTTATGATAGATGTTAGATACAATATATTTTGTCACTAATATTCGTGAAAACTACTGATATTTTGTTTAATTAAAAGATATAAAGTAAAAACACGAAAATATGCTTCCTCGTAAGGAAACAACGGCTAGTGAGGATAGAAACCAAGAAGCAGTAGTCGCTAATTGATTGTCAATATCTCATTTGATATTTTTACTATAACGCTGTAATTAATGGTGACAAGTGGTGACAAGCGGTGACGAGAGGTACGAGTGTGCTAACATCGGCTGTGGTGTCCGGTTACCATCAATTAGTGGTGAGAACCGTAGGGCCCCACGCTAATGTACATTCGACTAATATGTATGACACGCTAACTTATCCCCAAATTCATGCAGAAACATTATTTAATACAGATAAAAAACTTCAGAAAAGTCAAAGTCTTGTATATAAATATTGACTGTAAAAACAGTACTATAATCTGTAGACATCTTAATGACCTGGAAAGTTTGGCAAGCGAGGTCGAGGGCAAAAGACTGGCATCGAAACCCGAAGCGATGATCCTAACAGATTGTACAGCAACTAGAAATACCGTCAACAGGACCCTAAATATTGACGGACCGACTGAGGAGAGACAGAGGGAGATAAGCTATGAGTTACAATACAAGATCATAAAACCTGGAATCTAGAATACTAATAAAAGAGACCAAAGACTAAAGTAAGATATTTGTTAGATATTTACTCAGATGAAAATGAAATTCCTTAAATAAAATACGAAGCAATATTAAATAACACACCAGTTTAATAAACTGAATAGAATGCTCCCGAAATGACGCCAATTAAAATGACAACTTAAAGTAAAAGTGACATCGTTAGTTAAAAAACTCCAGAGTTGCTGGTAAGTGCTCACAAAGAGAAGTACTCGGTAATTGTAACATTCTCGAAGTCACTGACTCCCGCGATAACAAACATTTAGGGAGGAATACAGAATTAATAATTATGGCAGACGTTAAATTTATAATGACACTAAGTAGTACCTTCGCGTCGTTTATTAGAGCTTGTGCCAGATTCGTCCTGTTATACACAATATAATGTTAGTGTCAAATTACACAAACTAACGAATACGATCAATCAATAACATTACTACCAATCATAGACTTAGAATTATATTATATGTTTATGCTACCAATTGTACGTAATTATTTGACTACCATAAGGAAGTTTCCATTTTTTTTTATTTATGTTTTAAAAATAGCACTAAACTCACAATAAAGCCCAGTGATTTTTAAAATTATCTGCATATATGAGTTATGATACTTTACCCGTCCGCTTTAAAATTTATCGGCGCGTGGCCTCTGACGTCACAAGTCTCGCCCACGACCCCTGACTCGCTGGTTCGGATCGTGTACCGCCTAACCCATACCGTTGACCCGGCGAGACTTGTGACGTCAGAGAGCTAATGCTCCGCGCGCGTTCAGGACTCAGTAAAAGTTTATTGGTTTTGTAATTTTTTAAGTTATTGAGCTTACAAGGGATCGGCCGTCTTGGCGTTCATTGAGGGAGGCCTATGTTCAGCAGTGGACGGATAGAGGCTGATAATGATGATGTTATTGAAATAAATCTTTTACCATATAAAATATTATAATTTCTTTGCCTTACAATTTGTATACTTAAGAATTTAACATTTTTGTAAAAATAAAAAATTCCTTATTGGTGTGGTAGCCATAATTTATTAATGGCTAATGTATGGGACTATTCCCATTCAACGAATATTACACATCACTCATACTGAACTAACAAACAAATGATTTATTACCTTTTGTACTCATATTGACAACATATTGTAAGATCATTCTAAAAGCTAAAGTGGTTAGTAAAATTTTAAAACTATGTCTCAGTATATAAAACATCGTGGGAGGCGCTACTTAATGCGCCTCCAGTAACGCCCCTGTGCTCGTGTCGGGTTCAGGATGGGAACCTGGGCCCAGTATGATACGTCGTCGCGGGAACTGCTTAGTAGCGGCCGGGCAGTCCCCCCCTAAGAGTAATAGCCTTCGCCGGGGCCAGCCCATCGCTGAAGTGATATCGTTGCCTACATACCCGGGACCCTCAAAATTCGGCTGAAGGCGTTCGCAGTGGTTTTGGTTTTAGTTAAGGTTCCCATCCTCTCCCCTTGCCCCCTGCTCTTTTGTCCCCTCCATAAGAGGGGTATAAAGAGCCCACTCTGCTCAATTCGCTTCGCCTAAGGTGCTGGGCTCACCCTAGGCTACTGAGATCTACCGCCACGACAAGGGCTGAACCATGGTGGGGACTTTACTTGTACCCTGCTATTAATCCGTATCAAAATAAATCACTTCAATGTTCAAGATTCAGTACCAGTACATTATGGTATGAAAATAAAATATAAGCTGCGGAACCCTCTCCCAGAGTGTCGATCGTTTATTCGCCTTACAAAATAAACCAAAAGGCTATACAAATAACTAATAAGATAATTGTGATACTGAGCGCCGACTGACGACAGCGAGACAAATTTTACACCCCCCGCCCCCGCCCGCCTCACACCTCACACCCCCGGCTCCTGCAGCTGGACCACTCTGAGCCTTACGCCGTGGCGACTGGGGTGCCGTTGTGGTGCGGGGGCGGTGGTGCGGGGCGAGGAAGACGCTGGAAGGTCGAGGCATTAGCAATTATAATAGTGTAAGTGCCAGCTCATTTGCGCCGAACATCCTCACGGGCCATTAGCCGCATGTTAATTGTGTTAAGCGACGGTGTTTGTGGAACCGTCGCCCGCATCTGTATACTTTATTAAAGATCGTCGCAATCCATGATCGTTGTTGTTTATTACAATTATCATGGTCGTCACCATGGCCAGCCGTTTGCGTTCCTGCGGGGAAAAACGGAATTTTCTTCCTACAAGCAAAACGAATCACGGATCACCTTAACCAGTTCGTGAAATATTGTTGCTTCTACTTATAATACATTTTAGAAAGGATACTGAATTTTATCAGTTTGTTGGTTGAACAGGAACTAGTAGCAGTAGATCAGTTCAGTATCACCAGTGCGATGCACATATTACGTACCTATATAGAATTTACAAATAAGACACAGTTGGTGATGTCCGTGCTGGAGATGGTTGAGAACTCCTCGATACTGGTGTCTTCTGACTGATGTTAACATAGCAACAAGCACGTCCAGTGCCCGGTGACGGTAGAAGATAATGGGCTGTTGTTCATTTTGACGAGCGAAGAACAGAAGTTCATTGATATTATTACGCGGTAAAGATAGCAATCATATGAAGTAAAACTTTACAAATTAATTTTACTTATTATCTGTTTAGTTTACATTTTACATTAAATCAAAGCTTTGTTAAAAAATGTTAAATAACATCAAATCAAAATTATTCTATGAGTTTACGTTACAGTTAGTTAACGAATACAACAACAAATTTTAATGGGTCATCAATCATCATGGTGGTGAAATCTCGGTACTTACTTGTCTCGACGCCTCATTTGTCTAACATCTTTTATTATGTTGTGTAGTTTATCATATTATATAATATATCGTGTATTGTCGTTTAAGTAGTAGTGGCCAGTGGCTTGACTGCACTCGTATGAGTATACTACCGGCGGCCAGGCCAAGCGCGAGCGTGCGTGTCCGGGCCCCGCCCACCGTCTCACCCCCCCCCCCACTCACGTCTCTCCCCACCGCGCCCCACTCGAAGAAAGCTATAATGTTATTATCCGACCATTATATTTTTCCAGTTCGATGCCGGCGGTCCCTCGGCTCCGGTCGTGAACCAGCTTTCCCCACGTTTTCCCCACCGTTTCCCCACTCCCTGTTTCCCCACATTAACCTGATTCTCCGGTTGTTTTTTAATCCGTTTATACTTTTAAATCGTTTTTTTACAACTCACTTGACATACAAATTGCATGCAGCAAGTGGTAGTTTAATATTCTTTGTATTCTGTTGATATCTTCTAAGGTTATCCTAGATACTCGATTATAAAAATAAATTACATTAGGAATTATTAGGATTAGTGTAATGAAACAAGTTTTAGGACATTAATATAATCTTCATTGATCAGTCTGAACTTAGGCAATTACTCGATAGTAACTAGAGATGCGCTGAATGTTCGACTAAATATTCGTATTCGGTACATTCGGTATATTTTTTCATGTTCGTATTCGGTCGAATATTCAGTTGAATTGCCGAATAATTACCGAATATTTAAATTATTGTTAATATTTAAAAAAATAACATTTTATTTAACAGTAAGATTAACTAATTCCCCACCATGGTTCAAGCCTTGACGTGGGTGACCTTGGGCGAAGCTAATTGAGCCGAGGGGGCTCTTTGTACCCCTCTTATAAGAAGAGGGGGCAAGGTGCGAGGATGGGAACCTCACCCCATTGTACTGTCCCGACGTTGGGAGGGGTTGGCTGTGGTGCGGGACAACCCCCTGTGGAGGTGGAGTCGGTCCCTTGCGGGACTGACTAGCCGTCGAGGTGCCCTGTTTGTTTATTAGATCCGGGGCACTTTACAAAGACGGCATGGGTGGCACTCGCCGGGTTTTAGTGGGTAGAGCTGCGTCCAGCTGTCGGGCGCAGCGAGTCCCACATACCCGCGTGGGGAGACCCACTCCCCCACGGGATGCCTCAGAGCATTTCCCGGCGTTAAAGAAAAAAAAAAGTTAACTAATTACTAAATAAGTGTGATTTATTCAGAAAGTAAGTATTCATTTTTTGTTAATGAAACAAACACTATTTTTGTACCAATTATTTATTACAAAATAAAAAACATTAACTTTAACAATCAATTTAAATAAACTTTTAATCAAATAAACTTCTGTTTAAAAAAAAAATGATTAATCAAACTCAATTGAATTTCTATGAAATTAACTGTTAACTGTTAAAATAAAATTAACTTTCTAAGAAAAAAAACTGGCAAACGTACCACCTGATGGTAAGTGGTCGACGTCGCCCATGAACATAAACTAGTATACCTGGAACGAGACCAGGCAACTGATTTATGTGTTGCCTATCCTGAGATATAAGATGTTAAGTCTCGGTGCCAGTAATTACACAGCCTATCTTGCCCTACTCTCCGAAACACAGCAAAGCTGTTTCACGGGAGAAACAAGCAAGATAGCACAGCGCTTCCCTCCCACCGGTAAAATATACTTAAGTGTTTATTGTTATTTATGAAATAAATAATAAAAAACCCTTTATTATATACTTATGAGGCCTTAAAAGTATTACAAAGTTTTGTCACAAAACATCGCCAACTCTCATAGCCGTATGTTCAAAGTCTTGTTCAGTGTTACTTGGATATTATACTTAGATAACATGTTCATCGTCATCGTCATCATCAGCCTCCATCCGTCCACTGCGGAACATAGCCTCCCTCAATGAACGGCAAGACGACCGATACCTTGCCACCCGCATCCAACACAGACCAGTTACTGTACGGAGATCGTCTTCCCACCCGGTCAACCAACACTTCTTCTACCCAAACGTGGCCTCCACTCTTGAACCTTATTGCCCCTCGGCCATCCGTTCTCCTGAGTGTATGACCGGTCCACTGCCACTTCTATTTTTATTCTTCGCGTAATATCGGTAGTTTTAGGTCTCTGGCGGATGTCTTCGTTTCGATAACACCCAGCATAGCACGTAGAGCTACGGCACAGATAATATAATAATAATATATTGTTATGAAATAGTACAATAAAGTTGTTCAATTAAATAATCACATTCATGAAAAGTTATTAAAAATATTAGATTTTTTTATATTTTAATATTTCAATATTTTTAGTAAGTTTTTTTATCTAATACCTCAGTATATTATTACAGGCATAGAAGTAAAACTAATAAAAGCGTGTTAAAATAAAGTGTGCCCCAGACGCGACATCGTCATCATCATCATTTATCGTAATTTTTTGTAAATGGTAGTTACTGACAGGTTGACAAATACAGACAAGGAAAGAAACCTACAGATAATGTTAATTTGGGTAACAGTTAATGTGGAGGTATATGTCAAACTAGGTTTAGGTCCTGTAAAATATTTGATTGCCCTGTGGTGGTCTTCCTTCTCTGTAACGTATTACCCCGGGTGCACGATATTTAAGTGTCTACTGCAATTACACATATTTTCATCTCTTTCGGAATTATATCTCCGTTCCTCTCGATGGTGCCCCTATGTCATAATTAATCACTAAATACTCATTAGGCTCGAGTTTCCCCGAGCCGCCGACGTAACAGAACACTGAGCTATCTACACGATATAATTATATCATAATAAATATGTTTTTACATCTTTACGTCGTTACGCTCAACAATATCATTTTCAAAATCCCCTCAACCCTCGGCTCGCCTGGGGTCGTAACGACCGCCCCCTCCACCGCCCGCCCCGCGCCGCCTCCACCCCCCGCACGCCCGTAATCATCCAATTTGGGGACAAATCGGTGTACTTAACCGATATCATCAACCCACAACTTACTGGCATTAACTTCTTAGCCTCGACTTGTGTTTATCATGTGCCAGTACCACTATGCTGTTTTCAACGCTTCATTAAATCTGTATTAATGTTTTAAATGTTTATTATATTGTTGTATAATTCATATTATGTAAATGTTAATTATTTATTGCTGACAAAAGTTTTATCAAAAATATAAAGTCTGTAAATGTAGAGATTGGTAATTGTGGATAATGTTTGCGATTGATTTTAAAACCCGGTAGCCGGCTCCCCCACGGCGGGTTTGTAACAAAACTTATCTTTGGCTCGCGTATTTTTATCGATTGACGATGTGATTGTGACGATGTGATTAATTTGAGAACGTTTTTAAATTTTTGAACAATGAGACTTCGTCGTGGAAAGAAAACCCTAATATAAGGATGCGATCAGTGGATATGATTTGGTAAAATTACGCTAGCCGCTTTGTATATCTACTGTTACTTTACAATTCCTAATATATATGCTATAGCTTTATATATATATATATATATATATATATATATATATATATATATATATACAAGACATTCGTAGTTAATGTCGAAATATCGAGCTCCGCGAAATAAAAGTGAAAAACATGGTAAATATCACGTTTTAATTTTAGTAATTTCATTACGTATCAATATGTCAATATCTACAAATTAACGTTATTGAATAATATTGAATGTACGATAATTGTCATTAAATTTAAAAGTATTATTATAAAATAAGCAATAATGGTATTACAAGATAGAACAATACACGCAATAAGGTGTCGCGGCTGCGCGGGCGCAACTCGCACGCTGATTGAGTCGTATTGTCCTCGACAAACTTCTCGTACCGTCGTAGTACACTTTCCGCCACACAAACTCGTTTAGGTACCATCTGTTTCATTATAAGTGGCGCAAACTAATTATTGTTTGTCTTGCTTTTTACCCAATTTTAAATTTTCATGTCATGGCGCGGGCGTATGTATATTATTTTTCAATTGATCCCTAAGATATTAATGTCAGCCCCTTTACACGTCTGCAGATGCATCTGCCGACGTCTGTTGATGCATCTATTGACGTGCGTCCACGCGTTTATCGGAGGCCAAACATTTGCGCTGAAACCCTTTTATCCGTGTCACAAAGACAGACATCAAACGGATTTGAGGCGAACGCATCTGCCGACGTTGAATGCCTACGACAGACGAGCAAATGACCACAACTAAACGTCGGCGGACGCGTCTGCCGATGCATCTGTGTGAGATTACCTATATCTTAAAGTAAATTATACATTAACTTGGAGCTACAACCAATTAAATTACCAACTAACTTTGTATATATCAAACCTAAATGTAAATCATGGTAGTCTTAAGTCAGCAACTATTTTACAAATATGTATCACAAATGGACGTGATAAGAGGGTATAAGGAAAGAAAGAGAACTCTTTGATGTGGATGGTAACCCAGCAACCAGCAATTCCTAACCAGATACAAAAAAATACCCTCACAAAGCGGCCAAAGGCGATCGCTGTGGTTTTAGTTTATAGGTGCGGCACTCCCAGGTGAGAGTCCCACATAGGGCGAGGATCTACCCGAGATCCTATCCTAGAAAAGACACAACAACATTGTGAGCTCGGACAGTATTATCATCTCCTGAACTTCCATAACACACGCACTGGCGCTGGATGTAGGGACCCGGAACTCTGCTCAAGGTCTCAGCTCCAGTCAGGTGGTGTGGGGGGGAGGTTTCAAAGGTGTCAGACCGTTGGCCGCAGATCATAATAATATAAAGGGGCTTTGTGTCGGTCGTTTTATCTCACACCCCGCGTGTGAACGTAAGGCGATACGCTGCACAGAATACCAGCTTTGTTTGGTTCACGCTCATGATACCGGTTTCATGGTTGGTCCTGGAAGGTGTGCGCTTATCTTGTTGGACCTTGTCATAACCGAAATTGCTTATCGTGTTACGTTCGTTTTGAAAATTGGGAGTATTTATGTTTATAAAACTATTTTAAAACAGGATACACGAGTTAAAACATCTTGAATGTATTTTTAAAAATAGTTTTAGAAATGAAAATAACCGCGATAATTTAAATTGTTTCATGTTTAAACAAGTTGTAATATATTATGTAGATTCCTGTCCGTCGAGTGTGAGTGGTGCGGCCGTAACTACTGCTGATTGCCGATGCTTTCTACATACTAATTACTAAGCGAATCAGATATAATCCCATCATTTGTAATAAATAATAATAAAATATGTCCCACTGCTGGGCACGGGTTTCCTCCCCGAAATCAGGCGAGGAGGGTTTGTGGGCCATAGTTCACCGATGCGCTGGCCCAATGCGGGTTGGTGAACTTCACACACCTTCAAAGACTTTTAGAAAACCCATTTCTAGGCATCACAGGGGGGTCAGGATCGAACCCAGACCTCTCGGCTCTTACTTAAGAGGCCGAGCCTATGTAGGCCCTCGTCGTCCCATCATTTAACTAATAAAATATTAAAATATGTTTCTAACTATATATATTAGCTATAATAGTATGTATGTATGTATGTATATATAGTAATAGTTGTAAGCTTTAGTTTTGATGTATTTTTCAAATAATTGAAATATTACTGCCCGTAGCATACCTAATAGTAGGAGTCAATATAATAATAAATATAATTTTCATTATTATATTGGCTGGCCTGTTGGTGCAGTGGTTAGTGACCCTGACAGCTACACCAGAAGGTCGTGGGTCGATCCCCACCCAGGACAAATGTTTGTGTGATGAGCACGATCATTTGTTCTGTGTCTGGGTGTAGTTTATCTATAATATTTATGTATTTAGAAATATATCAGTATGTATCAGTTGTCTGGTTACCATAAGAACAGGTTCAGCCTAGTTTGGGATCAGATGGCCGAATGTGAAAAAAAAATGTACTGCGGGCTGCGGTAGATGGGAGGCGCTGTGTCGGGTGTCGTCTGCAGTGGTACCACCATCCTGCTTGTTTCTTTACTCAGGATAAGCAAAACACGAATGAGTTACCTTAAGGCTATATGTAAGGTAGTGTAATGGTTTATTTTGTTTAATTTAACTTATTTGTGTTATTTTTTGTTTCATGTAACTGTAGCGGTTCGTCAGTTATATTCAGGTAAATAAGTACTAGGAAGCCGTCGGTAAGTGGTCACCGTCGCCAAAGTTGCTAGTAGGTTTTAATAAACTATCATCCTTTTCCATCAATATTGTTTTGAACTTTCCATATTATTAGAATCAGCAAAAATATTTTTATTTCACAATGGGCAATGGACATGTAAGAACGGAAAGGCCCATTTCCTCGGTGGCTAAAACTGATGGGAAATTTAAAACATTTGTAATAGATATTACCTATTTTCAGGTGTGGAATGTATTTTTATTTATAATAATAACAACAATTTTATATTGGTCACAATTGGCATCATCGTCACTTTTATCAATTGAAACGAACTTCATAATTTTAAAAAATAGTTCTACATTTGCAAGGTTTTACCACGTTAAAGTGGTCAAAAGGTGACACTAATAAGTAAACTAGAAGATTTCATCACAAATTGGGGGTTCGATTTTCTCATACATTTTTGTAAATTAAATATTGTAAGTGTCACATCTTTTATAGCGACTGTACATCGGTACAGGTCGTCTGTCTGTTCGATTGCTATTTCCTTGCACTTGTGAGCTGTTCTAATTGGCAGTATCCTCATGATTAGCACAAAGCCCATATGACTCGTGAGTGGTTCGTCTCGTCTCAACAGCCTTCCATCGACACATCGACAGGCGCGTCTCTACACGTACGACTTCACCGCACATCACTAGCACACAAATCAAATAAGCCCGCGGGCGCCGCTCAAATTGGCTTGTTGGTGGAAAATTGTGAATTTCTTCCTCGCCGCTAATTGTCACCCCCTCCGCCACCCGCGCACGTCCCTCTCCCGCCCCGCCGCACCGCACCCCGCGCTCGCCACACAAACGCGTTTGTAGAATTTGGATTTGACTGTTTGATCACCGTGACTATAATCCCAATTTAAAATGCTAGCCCACAGTCGGAGATTTAGGAGAGAAAGAGTAATTTTTGAACCCGTTATATTCGTAAGACAGCAAGAGTAACATTTCACAACAAATTATGAAAATAATTGATTAACAATGTCTTTAAGGCCTCATATACGCACTAAGCAGTTACCCGACCGCAAGCTAAAATATAATATATTATGTAACATTACTTTCTATATGCACTACGATGTCTAGTGCGTATGAGCTCTAACATTATAAATATAAAAATTACATTGATTGTTACGCCTTCGCCTAAACCGATAATCGTATTTTGAGGAAATTAGGCAAGCAGGTGGATAATAATATAATGAAGGATGTAGGCTCTCATAATAATCATCAGTCAGGAGACGTCTCTTAAGCAAAGTAACCGCCACCGAAGTTCGGCTAATAGCTAGTATTACCTGTGGTATTACAATAAACCAGGTATGCACTTTCAAGCTGGGAAAAAAGTAAATAAGTTACTCGTATTGCAGAAGAATGCAGGTTGAATTCTTTAAATGTTCTAATTAAGGTGCATATAAAAAGTCTTTCTTTTATAGTAGGTATACAAATAAGAGTATTAGGACTTTGTTCAGAGTCTTTCTAACATTATTGAGGTTGTTATTGCTACAACCATCATCCGAGAATACACACACAACTTTAAAATGGCCTAAACCCTGAGTCAATCTTCCACTAAACTCTGGCTTTAGGTAGAGGTTATATAATATTCGTGTTCACCGTCGAGCGCGTCACAATGCTGCAAATATAATAAATACTTCGCCTTACATCTGTCGTGTGTTGTGTTATTGTGTGTTGTGTTGTTGTGGTGTGTCGTGTTGAGCCAATTCCGGCAATTGGCAATCTTGGCGAGATGTGATCTGGATTGGATTTGCGTCGCCCCCGGCCGCGGCCGCGTTCAGCGACGAGGTTAGCGAATTTTTGCTCAATTTAAATAACCAATATGGGAGAAACGTGGCTTTATTCGTCATTACAGAAGATGGCGTTATTTTATAGATGTCATCATTTGAAGTTCTAGTGGTGGGTTCATACCCGGAACGACCAGGTGGATCCGAAACGTTTTTGTTCGAATAAATATTAACGAAAGGTACAGGCATTTTATTTCAGAAGAATTTTTTATTTTCTTATATTAGGACCCCGTGATGTGACGCTGATTTGAAATAAATGCTAAGACGACTAATGGCACATCAGATACTAGCATCATTCTGAATAGTAGGTGCTGGGTGATATCTTCTCTTCCTCCGAGACTTGAACTTCTCCGAGTTAGACTAAGTAGCTAATTACAATTATTATATATTTACCTGGGTCTGTTCCTTACCAAGTTCTGTATCTTTTTGTATAAGATCCAAATGTATAATAGTTGGTGCTGGGTGATATCTTCTCTTCCTCCGAGACTTGAACTTCTCCGAGTTAGACTAAGTAGCTAATTACAATTATTATATATTTACCTGGGTCTGTTCCTTACCAAGTTCTGTGTCTTTTTGTATAAGATCCAAATGTATAATAGTAGGTGCTGGGTGATATCTTCTCTTCCTCCGAGACTTGAACTTCTCCGAGTTAGACTAAGTAGCTAATTACAATTATTATATATTTACCTGGGTCTGTTCCTTACCAAGTTCTGTATCTTTTTGTATAAGATCCAAATGTATAATAGTAGGTGCTGGGTGATATCTTCTCTTCCTCCGAGACTTGAACTTCTCCGAGTTAGACTAAGTAGCTAATTACAATTATTATATATTTACCTGGGTCTGTTCCTTACCAAGTTCTGTATCTTTTTGTATAAGATCCAAATGTATAATAGTAGGTGCTGGGTGATATCTTCTCTTCCTCCGAGACTTGAACTTCTCCGAGTTAGACTAAGTAGCTAATTACAATTATTATATATTTACCTGGGTCTGTTCCTTACCAAGTTCTGTATCTTTTTGTATAAGATCCAAATGTATAATAGTAGGTGCTGGGTGATATCTTCTCTTCCTCCGAGACTTGAACTTCTCCGAGTTAGACTAAGTAGCTAATTACAATTATTATATATTTACCTGGGTCTGTTCCTTACCAAGTTCTGTATCTTTTTGTATAAGATCCAAATGTATAATAGTAGGTGCTGGGTGATATCTTCTCTTCCTCCGAGACTTGAACTTCTCCGAGTTAGACTAAGTAGCTAATTACAATTATTATATATTTACCTGGGTCTGTTCCTTACCAAGTTCTGTATCTTTTTGTATAAGATCCAAATGTATAATAGTAGGTGCTGGGTGATATCTTCTCTTCCTCCGAGACTTGAACTTCTCCGAGTTAGACTAAGTAGCTAATTACAATTATTATATATTTACCTGGGTCTGTTCCTTACCAAGTTCTGTATCTTTTTGTATAAGATCCAAATGTATAATAGTAGGTGCTGGGTGATATCTTCTCTTCCTCCGAGACTTGAACTTCTCCGAGTTAGACTAAGTAGCTAATTACAATTATTATATATTTACCTGGGTCTGTTCCTTACCAAGTTCTGTATCTTTTTGTATAAGATCCAAATGTATAATAGTAGGTGCTGGGTGATATCTTCTCTTCCTCCGAGACTTGAACTTCTCCGAGTTAGACTAAGTAGCTAATTACAATTATTATATATTTACCTGGGTCTGTTCCTTACCAAGTTCTGTATCTTTTTGTATAAGATCCAAATGTATAATAGTAGGTGCTGGGTGATATCTTCTCTTCCTCCGAGACTTGAACTTCTCCGAGTTAGACTAAGTAGCTAATTACAATTATTATATATTTACCTGGGTCTGTTCCTTACCAAGTTCTGTATCTTTTTGTATAAGATCCAAATGTATAATAGTTTATTCAACGATATTCGTATGACATAATCTTGCAACATATAAATAACGTTTTAAAAGGCTTACTTTTACTCGATGCAATCTTTAGTACAATTTTGATAATTTTATTGTTTAAAGTTTTAAAAAACTAACTACTATACTAACTACTAATTTTATTTCTCTTTTTATGGGTTAGGTTAGTTTAAGTACTGGTTTATGATTGAAAGTCTATTAGCTGCCACATAAAGTTTGACTGGAGACAATATTTAACTGTGTCAACTATGTCAGTACAGTCTACAATAAAAGAAGAGCACTCATTACAATATGGATACTAGTAGTCGTAGCAAAAGAAGAAAATCGAGCCTCGCACCCATCGCGTATTCTGTGGGCTGTGCAGCCAGGATCGACAGCAGTAGTGACAGCAGTACCACTGCTTGTAAATAGTCCGCTAGTTCTCCGATTCGTTAAGTTCCGCTAGTTCTTTCTTCCCGGTACAGCCGAGCTTTCAATTACGCACTTGTAATTATAGCGCGTGACATATTTTGAAAATATTTACGTGGGCGAGGGGTGGGTGCGGGGAAGGGGGGCGCCGGGGCGTGGGCGGAAGGGATTACGGGTCAAATTACGTCCTCGGCGCACAATGGACCCCCAATTACCTGCCTAGGACCGCCGCAACTGCGACAACTCTCCGCGCTCGGTACAACACCGATGTAGATAATATAACTGTTTCTTCAAGTTATTGAAGTTCGGACCAGAGCTGTACGGGAGAGGACATAATCCTTAATTGAGGTGTATCGTACAGTTGGGTCACGTCTTTTCTTATTTGAACCTTGAATTAGTTTGTATGGACCCTGCTATAAAAATGTCAAGGACATGAAGCGGTGTCCTATAGCCAATTGTTTTTTGTTATGTTATGTCACAAGGAGGCAACCGAGCAGTTGGAGCCTTTACCGGTGGGAGGGAAGCGCTGTGCCGCGCTCCTAGCTGCATGGGTTCCTACCACCATCTTGCTTGTCTCTCCCGTGAAACAGCTTTGCTGTGTTTCGGAGGGAAGGGCAAGACAGGCAGTGTAATTACTGGCACCGAGACTTAACATCTTATGTCTCAGGATAGGCAATACATAGATGAGTTGCCTGGGCTTGTTCCAGGTAAACTAGTTTATGTTCATGGGCGACGTCGACCACTTACCATCAGGTGGCACGTTTGCCAGTTTGCCTATAATATCCGACGCACAAAAAAAGTTATGCAGATGCATTGCCCTCCCTTTCTCTATACCCCCCAATGGGCTACCGGAAAATCATATACCGCACGAAACGCGACACTATAAGTGCCACTTGACGCCGGTGTTACGTGAGCGAGAGGTACCACCCCGGTCGTGCCGGCCCAATTCCAAATGCATGGCCTACCTCTTACATTGTAGAGATATGTTGGCCTCCTAACATAAAAAATAAATTTATAACACCTAGTCATCGACTGATAACTATTAACTGATTTACTAACAGTACAAAAGTAATTACCAAACTGAGCAGAAACACCGTCAACCGTCAACTGTCGCTACACGGTCGCCCACACACAATGCTTATCCAAAATCTCTTCAGTTTTTTGACGTGATAACGTCTTATAATTCGATGGAGCCAGCTGCACGCATGAAAAAACATGACGCATGCGGCGTTACCTCGCTCTGAGGCGTTCCATTTTCTTATGACGTTGTCACGTTCAACTATCGTCAGTAAAGCGACTTTACAGACAACCGATTTTTTTATCTATAAAAGGTGACTTAATCAAACCGGATTATAGTATAAAAAATAACAAGCATATTTATTAAGACTTAAAAATCATCGGAAGAAAAAATCCTATCAAATTCCATCCCTCCAATAAAAATGTAGGTACACTGGAATACCAGACTAATGATAGTCCAAACAGTATATTCAGCGGAGCGAGGATAAACTAACAATTTAAGCGAAATGCCACGGAATTGTCACAAGTAGCTTTTCTTCGGCGAGGGGTTTATTTCCTCCCCACTCCCGAGGCCGGGCGAGTCTAGACCCTCATGCCAGCGCACAGGGTCGGGACTGGCACGCGAGCTGGCCCGTGCCGACGCATACATTACGGTAACCAAGACAAGGCTATGTACATTACAGCTCCAAGTAGAGCCATGTAAATTGCAGATTACGGAAGGGTATTGAGTGATCGATTTTGAATTAGGAATTACTTATATGAAACTGTGTTAACAGTCGATAGTTGTGTAAAGTTGCACCGTTTGTTAGTTTGATCGCAGTTATGGACTATATATTTAAGAGGATTTTTTCGGTTATTGATAACATAATTTTACTACAATTTGACCAATATTAATATATTGTTTATTATATTTCAGCTCATTTCAGCAGCTTTATGTTTTTCCTATCTGGAGACATATGATTTTAAATTTTTGTGCCAGTAATTACACACACTTCTCTCCGAAACACAGCAAAGATGTTTGACGTAAAAATCAAACAAAATTGTACCCATGCAATCGGGAGCGTTGGACAGTACATCTCTCCCACCTGTATATTAATCTACACCCCACTATTAGAGAAATGCTCAATAAATAAGAGCCGAAAGAAACTAATAACAGCGTTTCCAAAACAAGTAGCGCCATCTACGTGGAATTATTTTAACTAAGAGGTAGTGCCATGCTGCATTGCAACCGAACTGGGCCGGCATGACCGGGGTGGTGCCTCTCGCTTACATAACACCGGCGTCAAGTGACAGCTACGCTGTCGCGTTTCGTGCGGTTTGTGAGTTTCCAGTGGCCCATTGAGGGGGATAGGGAAAAGGAGGTCAAAGCGTCTGCATAACCTTTAGTTGTGTGGATATGTTTGGGCGTCGGTACCATAAGGCTCCAACTGGTCGTTTGCCCCCGTATGAGGTTAAAAAAAACTAAAACCTTAACAACCGGCAACCCTCACATGTCCTACTAATTTGGGCACCGGCCTCCTCGCACTGGCGAACGTTCATTATTGAACGGAACGGATATTTGAGAATTGAATCTTATTTTTGCTTTATTTTGGTGCAAATAATCATGTTTGTATATTTATAACGTAAAACATATTTAAATTAGCCACAGTGAATGTTTAATGAATAAATTGATTTCTAAAATCAATTTATTCAATTTCTTGTAATTTCTCGCGTTACAAGCAAGGTTTATTTTGGTATCATATTAGGTTTTTATAAGTGCTGACAATTTCAACCAAAACTTGTAGGTTTCCACATTACTACAAATACCTACCATACCCAGTCATTTTCAATGCTAGCACACCTACTACCGTACCACCATATTAGACCACAGTACACAGTGCACTTCCAAACGTCTATTGAAATCATGTAATGAAAAGTGATTGTTTCACGAAACACGTGGGACCTTTTCGTATTAAATTCGCTCCCCCGCCCCTCCGTGTGTCCTCCCCCGCCCCCGCCCCGCTCCCCTCCCGAGGGACCATCGGGGATATTGCGCTGACACGGCTAAGAGATTGCCTGCCTCCTTAACAACTGTTTCGTTTTTTATTATTTAGCCCCTCCACGGTGCTTCCTTAACAAGTTTGTCAAGTTAAGCTTCAAGAGGTTTTATTGTGCGGCCATATTTTAATGGACTAAATGCTAAACGATCCTGATATGACCGTGATCTGATGCTGAGCCAGTGACATCGGCGCCTAACTCTTATTAGGTACGTTAGGTATGGGAATATTTGTAATTACTCGGCCAAAGAGCAGAATATTCTTAAATAAAATCAATATCTACTATTAAAATCTTTAGCACATAGTCACCGCACTCGACTCTCAAAGTACACTGAAATATAATATTATAATAACAAACAACAAATATAATACTATACCGATACATGAACAACGACACGAAAAAACAACTAATAAAAAACGTGTGTGTGTATAATCTTTGATTTTGATTGAAGTAAAACTTCATAAAAATCTGAGTTACCCTCCAGTCGCGCCTACTTCAAAAATTAAAAACAACTTCAAAAAATAAAAAGTACCTAATTAAATAATTGCGTTTCTTGAATTTTTTCGAAAGTTACCCTCGATTTCTCTGGGATGCCATTATCAGATCCTGTTTTTTTTTGGATCCTCAGATCCTCCTTCCTAGGTCATGGGACCACACGGGAAGTACTTGCAAATAAAAAAGAATCATCAAAGTCGGTTCATCCATGTAAGAGTGTAGAGATCGGTGACCTATATCATAAATGTGATAAGTGGCATGTCTTTCTAAAAAATTATAATTTCTGCGTGATAAGTCACGGGTGTCGCCGATAAATAACACAGATGAGAGGTAGTGCCATGCTGCATTGCAGCCGATTGAGCCGGCCATGCACTTAAGATACTCAATTTGATATAAATCAGGTATTTATTACTAGCTATTTCTCCTACTTCTCTCGTCTCAAGATTAAAAGAAACTCTTCTCTAAAATCATACTCAATAATGAAGGTATCGAATGAAAAAAAAAAGTATTGTTATTTTCAAATATTAGCGCCTCCAAACAAACAAACAGACAATCTATTCCGCTTTGTTACAATATGGTCTCTGGCCTCACAGAGCTGGTACTATCAGTTCAAGTGTCCAATTGACTTAAAACTATTGGTGTAGCGGGATATTTCGATTCACAAATGTTATAGAATGGTCTAGCGGTAGATTGAAAGGGTAAATGTCATAATAGTCACTGATGACGTAACAGCGTGACGTCTGCCGTGTGTGTGTGCGTGTGTGTGTGTGAGTGCGTGTGTGTGTCGTGACCAATCGATTGGCCGGCCCGTGACGATTGGCGGAGGGGCCCGGCACTTACCTTTACATTATTAATTTAGCTCGCCCCTCAGAGGTGACCTCGTATTAGTAGATACCTTCTTACCTTCTGAACTCTACTCCTCTTTCTTCTATCTCTGTCTGTGTACTATCTCTGCCATCTGTACTAATATAATAAAACCCAAGAGTATATGTGTGTTTGAGCAGGATAATCCCCGAACTACCAGTCGGTATTTGAATAATCCTTTTTTTATTAATTAGTATGACAACTAATCAATAATAGTTTGATTTCAAGGTTCTCTCTTTGAGTTTAACTCTTTTGAAAATCTTAGGAACTGCTATAAAATAAAAAATAATATATTTAATCTAAAAAGGGTTTTTATCAAATAGCTTCAGCTTACTTTGTTTAGTCTCTATTGTAGAGACTTTCAAGCAGGCAGGTAACAGTAAAAATCTTGTTTCTGGCTTGTACTAGTGTTGTCAATATTGTTTTAAAGTCTGTCTTCTGGAAGACTTAGTCTCCTCTTCACTGCATCATACTTCATTAAGTATCTTAATCATTGAACCTAGATATTCTTCTTATAAGTATTTTGGATAATATTAAATTACAATATTTTTTTATTAAATAAAAAACTTGTTATTTTCGTTTATCCATTAAAGAGTCAATTCCCAAACCGTTCGCGAGCGTGTTAACTCCACACGTCGCTTGACCCGGGACGGAGCCGCACACCCCTCTCCAAATAATTCACCATTCGTCACACGTCGCAACAAACAAATAAACATCCCTAACGCCAGCCACCTTGCCCTACATCGCTGGCTCTCTACTGACTACGAAGTGACGTCTCAACAAGATGCGCAGTGAATAGCAGAGTGTTGGATCCGACACAGCTTAGGCGCCGAATGGACCGCTCTAAATTTAATAATTCATTGTCGTATTCGGTGGGCGATTCAATTACGAGGCGGGCGAGGGCCCCACCGGCCCGGTCCCCGGGGGCTGCTGCTCGCTAATTCATTCCGATCTCCCGCTAATGTGTGACAATGTAAACTATCTCCCGTTTCTAATTCGCTGATCCAATAAGTTTGATTACCTCGTTAATCTGATTAAACTTATTTTTCGTGATTCAATCTAGAGAAGACAGCCTATAAGTTTCTGCAGTCAAAACGAGATGAAATATTTTTGCTAAGATGACCCAAAACTCTGAAATAATGCTATTGTTAATTAATTCTTTACACTTTAATGCTGTCGTTATTACTTGCGACCATTTACAGTGTAGGTACCTAGTTGTATATTTAACGAGTGTATTTGTTGCGCAGGCGTGTCGTCTCTAGAAGCAGCGAAAGACTTCACAGTAGACGGGCTCACGGGCTACAACGGAAAGAAAAAGAAGAAGAAACGCAGACACAGGTGAATATACACTTTATACATTGGATAAATATATACTCTATACATTAGATAAATATACACTCTATACATTAGATAAATATACACTCTATACATTAGATAAATATACACTCTATACATTAGATAAACAAAACATACTCGCAACGGAGAAGTTATCCGGTCCATTGAAGATGTCTTCCTAAGGAATTTAATTGTAAATGCCAATACTATGAACACGAGACTGTTTTTGCAAGTATATCTTAATGCGATTTTTTTTATTAAAATTGAATAGGAATTAAAAAAAAATTGACAAAAGAGTATCCGCAATAGGTACTACTTAGTTTTATCCATGCACCTACCAATATAGGGCCAAAATTACGTACAAATAATAACAAGAAATTCTGCTATCTACTAGTACAAGTAAATGTGTACACTTTACTTGTTTGACGCACAGTAAATTATAAACAACGTGAACACCAAATAATACCGACATCTTTTGTTGCGTCAACCGTAACGGAGATAACACATTATGATATGTAGCTGCCCTGCCCTTATAACAACCTGGGCCGAAACAAGACTTAGAAGATACTTTTAGTGAGATTGAAATGGAGACGATTGGATGGAGGAATTAAGATGACGGCATCTTCAATACAGCATCCATTAAAACACTCGTGAGAGACATAAAATGTTATAATAAACTGCAACTGCCAGGTACCTATACCCAATAAAAAAATAGGAATAATCGCTTCACCTAGCTTAATGATCATAATCATCTCGTCATTATCTCCTCCTCGTCGTCATCATCATGATCAATCATCCTCCGCCCACTCCTGGAAGTAGGTCTGTTTCAATGAACGCCAAGACGGCCGATCGCACTCGCATCTAACACGGAGATGTGCTTGAACAATATTCCGTATCTAATAATAAAAAAAATTGGCCGTTACGGGACGCACAGTTAAATAAAAAAATAATATTAAAATTCAAAATTAATATAAAATACAGAATGACATCATGCTGAGTCGATTTTACTGGCAAGGCACGCCGAGACGGTACACATCGAAACTATCTAACTATAGACTTATCCACCGCTACCATTTGCTTCCCTGAGCTACCATTTGCTACCCATGTCTACCCTGTCCGCAGCCGGACCATCTTCACGTCGTACCAGCTGGACGAGCTGGAGAAGGCGTTCAAGGACGCGCACTACCCCGACGTGTACGCGCGAGAGATGCTCTCGCTCAAGACGGACCTGCCCGAGGATAGGATACAAGTAAGTCCACTTTAGTACTAGTAGTGACAATGTAGAGGTTTAAGATATCATCTCATGTGTTGTTTGTGAGGTCTTTTAAGCAAAAAAAGGATTTAATCATCTGTAGAAAGGCATAAAAAAGGTTTGTTCGTTACTACTATCTTTGTATATAAAAAAGGTTTGTTCGTTACTACTATCTTTGTATATAAAAAAGGTTTGTTCGTTACTACTATCTTTGTATATAAAAAAGGTTTGTTCGTTACTACTATCTTTGTATATAAAAAAGGTTTGTTCGTTACTACTATCTTTGTATATAAAAATGTTTGTTCGTTACTACTATCTTTGTATATAAAAAAGGTTTGTTCGTTACTACTATCTTTGTATATAAAAAAGGTTTGTTCGTTACTACTATCTTTGTATATAAAAAAGGTTTGTTCGTTACTACTATCTTTGTATATAAAAAAGGTTTGTTCGTTACTACTATCTTTGTATATAAAAAATATATTAAACTAATTATCTTAATAAGCATTTACAAGTGAGAAAATTATATAGGTACCTACTTAGTGTGAATCATTTTTAACCGACTTCAAAGTGAGGAAGTTTAGTAGAAATGAATATTTTACAAAGACCATTTTGTCATTTCTGTTCAATATTATAATCAACAAAAGCTTATGTTGAACGTTGATTGAAACGTTTCATTAATATTCTAATATTTCTAGTGATTTGAATTGCTGTCTTTCAAACTTTTTTCAGTTCTTGCGAACCCAAATCAACACAATTGAGAAATTTCGCGGGCCGCTCGTAGTTTTTTGTATAAGTTGTATTGACGGGACGTAAACTGTCGTAGGTACTTGCGTTACGGGTCCGTCTCACGTTCCGGGACAACAAAAACGCCCATTATCCCATTAGAACGTCAATTGCCATCGATTGGGAGTCGGGACGGAACACGACACCGCTCATTGTGGCCGCCCGGCCGCACAACTGCTCGCCAACATTTCACCAGTTTAATGAATCAGAACACGATTGCGTAAACATTTTTTGCGCCTTTTGTGTTTTGCGCTAGGTCTATTAAAGGTTCAAGACATTTGATCGCTAAAACAAATCCGTTTTATACTTAGAACAAACTATCAACTTACATGTAGGTATTACTTTAAATTAACGCCCGGCTGCGTGGTACCACCATCCTGCTCATTTCGCAGACAGCTTTGCTGTGTTTCAGAGAGCAGAGCAAGACAGGCAGTGTAATTACTGGCACCGAGACTTAACGTCTTATGTCTCGGGATAGGCAACGGATATGTCTAGACTGGCCTCAGGACTTTTAATATTTGACTAGTTCCAAGTTCTACAAGATTGTTCCCTCATGGGTTCATTATCAAAGACATTTTGAATTTTAACTAGTTTAGGTTCATATACTACACTAAGTACTTTAACCACCCGGTGGTAAAACAAACCGCTGATCTCCTTTCAATGCACATTAAAAGTGTTAATTTTCTGAACTTGAGCCTGTATACATTCAGCTAGCAGCTCGGTTCTGTGCTTACTAATTAATACTTATAAAGGCAAAAATATCTCAGACTGCAGCTAGGTATATGTATACTTACATTTCATCATCATCATCATCATGAGCCCCCAGCAGTCCGCTATAGAACGAACCTTATTTAAATCTCACCGACTCTACTTTCAGTAGCACTAGATGGAGCCTTTTGGACCTAGTGTCTTAAATTATAGCTTTATAATTTGAAACGAATTTCACTCATTATACAGTAGAACCTCTAATTATGTCGAATATCAAGGGAGACGCCAAAAAAATCGAGTTTTTATGATTACATATTTGTCTTCAAACTATAGAAGACATAGTCGAGTTGTAGAGGTTGTAAAATAAAATATTGCTACATTCGAGATACAGAGGGAAAATTTAACTTTTCGAGTTATGGAGGGAAAATATGTACCAAAATGGCTTGGAGGGACTCATTGATTATTTCGACTTAATAAAGGGTTTATATTTCGAGTAATGGAGGTTTTGGTGTTTGAAGGGAAGGGAACAGATCATTTTTTGAGATATGCACGCTTTCAACTTATCGATGTTCGACTTAACGAAGTTCTACATTAGTACGAATTTTTTTATGGATTTCATCGCGGCTTATTTTTACATGCCCAATTTTTTGGATACCTTATTACAGCTTGTGTAATAATGATCACAACTAAAAGAATGATAGGGACCCATCAGAGTTACTTATGGGTATCTTCTCTGACATGGGCGCGTTGCGAACCTCATTAAAAATTTTCCTATGTGTGAAGTATAACAATAGACAATAAGCTACAACAGTCACGGGGAACTTGGACCTAACTTTCATTCAATAAACTTCATCCTTAACCTTTCAATATATCGGTCGCAGCCTTTAAAAGGTCAGACGCAGCTAACTTGTGGCCGATCACAGGGATCATAATGTTTGTGTCATTCGGGTGACATAATTCTGGCACCACTTTATGACAGGCCAGTTTTTTATGTCAGACGTGTGTAGATCTACACTAAAATATTTTTTTGATATCGTAGAGATAAGACCCTATATGGGACTTGTACCTGGGAGCGCCCTACACTAAACTAAAACCATTTCGTGCACCTTTAGCCGCTCTTCGAGGATCCCGGACCTCAGTGACAGGCTGGCACCGGCGAAAGCCAGACCTCGTGACCTCAAGCACATTAAAGCCTTATTGACCACGAAACTGTTCCATTCGTTTGCTATAAAGACGCAAGACTTTTAAGTGTCAATGTTTGGTAGTGTTTGTGTGACCATTTAGCCGCGCTGTGCCGCGCTCCCGGCTGCATGGGTACCACCATCTTGCTTGTTTCTCCCGAGAAACAGCTTTGCTGTGTTTCGGAGAGAAGGGCAAGACAGGCAGTGTAATTGCTGGCACCGAGACTTAACATCTTATGTCTCAGGATAGGCAACACATAGATGAGTTGCCTGGGCTCGTTCCAGGTATACTGGTTTATGTTCATGGGCGACGTCGACCACTTACCATCAGGTGGCTCGTTTGCTAGTATGCCTATCCAACTAACATAAAATAAAAAAAACATTGTCAGTTAGCTCCCATCGTCGAACACAGCCATTTTTATTAGATGGATATGCACACTGGCATACGAGCCACTTGATGAGGTCAGTATCACCCATGAACATAAACGGAGTCACTGAGACGTATGTTGTTTCGGTGTCACTATTACACAGTAGGTACACTGCCGGTACACTGCCGGTTCTGCCTTTCGCTCCGACGCTGGCGAGGCTGTTCGACGGGAGACAGTAGCAAGTGACACACAGTGTACAACACAGCAAATTGACCTCGTGGAAAAAAGCATCAAGTTGTGATCATGTTGGTACAATACTAACAGGCGGATCCCACAAAGGGCTATACTTGAAGCGGTCACTCGTGCATCTTAAATTAGTTAAACATATACACGTCCACAGCTAAACACTTGACGTTTTGTGAGCGTTCAACAAATATCCCCGTTCCCGGGTCCCGGCCGTTCCCGGGACCCGGCCGTTCCCGGGACCCGGCCGTTCCCGGGCGTCCCGGGTTTATCTTTAAACGTGCTCGCTTCAGGGAACTCGAGCCGAAACTCGATACTTTGGCGAAGAATTGGCAGCACTTCGCGGAAGCGGGCCCGATCGACGATCAATACACATTTTTTCATTAGCAAATTAAAAAGTTGAATGCCTTGTGCGAGAGATTTGCGCATTGTTAGACGTTAATACTTTATTGTTTCGTTTACCGGAGTTTATTTCGTTAATAAAGAGATTGATAGAACTATTGTATAGCCGTTAAACAAGTACGATTGCATATTGGAGTTTCTAAAAATGTATGAAATTAAGATTTATGTCTAGTAGTCGAAAAGACGTCATATTACCTACTAATATTATAAATGTGAAAGTTTGAATGTTTGTTACTCAATCACGACAAAACTACTTAACGGATTTTGATGAAATTTGGCAGTGTTGTAGCTTTCATACCAGAATAACACATAGGCTATATTTTATCCCGAAGTCCAGAGTTCCTACGGGAATTACATTTGCCTTATTATTAGTAGTAGGTACCTAGGTAATTCATAATTACGGCAATTGAAATGTCAAAAACGACGTACCTAATTGTCAAACGCACAAAACGCGTTTGTTGCGATCCTAAACCACTGCACCGGTTTTAAACATTTTTTCACCAATGGAAAGTTACATTATCAGCGTCTTATCAGCGATAACATAGCCTGTAATTCATCCCCATATTCCCACGGGAACACCAACTACGCGGGTAAATCCGCGGGGCGCTGCTAGTGTATCATATCTTAATAATTATAACACTCGGTGTTGGTATTAATTCCATATGTTGTAAACAAGAACAAACAAACGGAATAATGTCTTAATACGCGGTACCTATATGTTATATATGACATTCCACACAGTTTAACACATTATGTTGAATTTCGTTGTTGCTATTGAAGCAGCCAATTCAATTATCATTTACATAAATATTAATTATTAATTGGGGATCGCTTTTAAAAGGTCACGATTAGAGAATTGTATATGAGTAGCCAGATATATATCACAAGATTTGATATTGAATTAAATGGAAGCCACATATTCCGTAACCATTAAGACTACGCGTTACGTACCTACATATGTTTGACTTAAAGGAGGTTTCAAATAATTAATGATTTTAAGAAAGTAGATTAATGAACACGTTAATCATTTTAATTTTATTAACGATTAGTGCTAGGGGATGGTGACATGCTAATGATATGCTATGTTTACGACCCGGCAGTGATTACAAGGAAGTACAGTCTAGATATAACGACTCGCGTCACGGTAACTATTATTAATAATTATTGTTCCGTTTGGTGCGTACATACAGCGCGTCCCTCGCACCACCTACCGCCACCTACCACCACCTACCACCACCTACCACCACCTACCACCACCTACCACCCCACTTATGAAAATTTAATTCACAAACAGGAACAATCCAAAACACACCCTAATATGAGTGAATACAGTTTATTACCCTTAAGTGGGTGGCGCAAGGAAACCTCTCGCTGTGGTGGTGAAGTGGAGCCTACGGCGGAGGCGTCAGGGTCGCTTGTCGCGTGGCGCGGGTTTAAGTGGATTTTCAGTATAATAGCCTTCTGGAGATTTCGTTTCCCCAACACCGGCGGCCGGAGACGTTACTATAAACGGATTATTTTACAATTTGTGTACGTTTAGACGACAAATTGATTATTTTTTATAAATTATAAACTGTTTCAAATAATTTATGACGATATGACAATTACATTGTTATTACTGATAGCTAGTGTTAAGTTACTAAAGTCGTCGTTTACCTAAATCGAGTTAAAAAATTTTCAAATATTAAATCATCTAATTAGGTATCTAATAATAAAATTAAATACTTATTCTTGGATTGTTTATATTAAAAATACATCTCGAATGATAAAGAAATATTTTTCAAGCTTTCATATTAAAACCAATTATGTAATTCCATTCATAGGTAGGTATCTATACCTTCATCACTCTTAACTGTTTATAAAATTATTATTTATTTGGCAAAGGCCCATGCCTTGGCTTATAAAAAGTTGTCAGGAATTTAAATGTCTCTAATTGTTATCGCGCAAAGAATTCTAACTAGAATTGAAAATGATTGAGACATAAAGCGTGGAATGTACAGTTGTACCGTACAGCTAGCGCCATCTGTGAGCGGCGCGCGGCGACCCGTAGCCATGGCGACCGCGCCTGATTGGCCACTTGCACGCCGTGCGCTCGCACCAGAACGGCTCACGGCCCGCCCTCCCCGCTCGAAACTACGTCGTAAGTCGTCCCACTAGAGAACTGTTTCGTCTGGGTCGAGCCCGGTTTTTGTTTGTTTTGTCCCGCCGGCCGCCGTGATTAGCCCCGCCCCGGCGCGGGCATGGCGGTCGACGGATTCGCCTTTTCCACCCGACGGAGTACCGACACATTTAGTGATGTTTAACGCGGCCTTAATTAATACGTGAATAAGCACTTTTAAATGTTTTATACGATTTAATAAGCGCTGGCGAGTGTTTTAATGTGGACGATATCGACATGCCCGTTTAGCGGGTATTGTTCGACGGCGTCAAACTCTGTTAACGGTCAACTTATTAGTGGCCTTTTGTAGAGACGAGGAAGAGAGTTGCTCTGACGTCGTCGAAGATGTGTTTCTAATTAATTTGTAACGTGAATGATTGGTCCATTCTCTATAACAGATAGGACTGATAGGTTTTGATACACGTCACAGTTGAAAATATATTATGTTCATTAGGATGTTTGGCTGGAGCGGGACATTGCGGCCCCTCGTCTAAGTTTAAATGATAGTTGGACACATGTTGTTATTTTTTATGATTGTGATTAAATTAACTACAAATAAGCTGCTCGACTATGTATTCAGTTTGTTACATTATTTATGCCTGAATCAAATCCAACTACGATAGGTATACGTAACATTTTAATACAACTATAATTCATTCAGTACATCAGTGTTAGATACATATTAGATGCATTCGATGTGTGAGCGCCGATGTCCTAGTGGGTAGGTGCTCCGCCTCTTGTGTGAGCGCCGATGGCCTAGTGGGTAGGTGCTCCGCCTCTTGTGTGAGCGCTGATGGCCTAGTGGGTAGGTGCTCCGCCTCTTGAGTGACAGCCGAGAGGTCCGGGTTCGATCCTGACCCCCCCTTCATCAGAAATTTCTGCACCCTGAACATGCGACCATCGCTTGCTCACCGGTATAGGAAATATCGTGAGGAAACCTGCATAAAAGTCTTTGAAAGTGTGTGAAGTTCACCAACCCGCGTTGGACCAGCGCATAAGTGAACTCTGGCCTAAAACCCTCCTCGCCTCATTTAAAGACGGAAATCCGTGCCCAGCAGTGGGACATATGGTGGTTAATATTATTACTATAGGTATAAGTACTATAAGTAATCACTTATTATTATTATTCGATGCGATTATAAATAAGAAAATATATATACCTACAGTGATATTATGTATATGTATACAAAACAACACAAAACAAATTAGAAGTTTTAAATCTTAACATGTGAACAGCCAATAGCATGATCTGCCAATTATAAAGATTGTTGTTTATTACGAATCGGTTTAATTTTCCTTTTTATTCAGACTTGGTTCAGCTTCACTTGGTTAATAAAAATCTCCCACAGGTAGAGAGAAGAATCCCTTCTTAAAGAAAAATACACAAGATCTATGTAGTTACTCATAATTGTAACGTAATTATGCTCAAGAGCCCAAGGTTTGCCAACGCGCGATGGAGTCGAATTAACCGACCGCTTAAGATTAACTAGTGGTGGTTAATATAACGCATAGCGCCATAACGTAGCGCGCTATTCATACTCAACGTATAGCGTACGCTATATAAATTCCCATTCGGCGCTATAACGTAGCGCCACGCTACATAGTAAGAACTCTATCTTGCGCTCCAAAACTAAAGTAGCAGCTGGCAGCTCCCAAGGTTAAACGGGACTGGGCCGGACACATCTGCCGGATGACAATGAGTTGTGGCCCAAGAAGACTACCGACTGACTCCCGTTAAACAGGTTTCGGACACACGGCAGAACTCAACGGAGGTGGTGTGATGACCTCGACGCTTTTAGACTGGTGTAGTGTAGCTGGCGATAGAGACACGTGGAATAGAGAGGGAGGTCTTTGTCCAGCAGTGGGACAGTAAGGGCTAGGAACAGAATGTAGTTACTAGTTAGTAGTTACTACATAATATATCTTCTTAGTAGATTAGAACTTTATTTAAAATAAAATAAACAGCTGTAGGTAGGTAGGTACTCATGAATAATATTTTGACAGCGTATGTCGCTGAGTGGTAACATATCATTATACTTATGAGAGATTACTTATACCTACCTATATGAAAATTATTTAAAACGGGATATTTATCATGTTTTTCACTTTTATTTAGCGGAGCTCGATAATTCGACATTAACTACGAATGTCTTGTTCATGAGAACGTTTCAAATAATTTTAGTAATGAAAATAACTATGTTAACTTAAAATCATATATACTTATACCTACCTATAGTTGAGCAACTTATTTGTAGGCAAATAACAACCGAAATAACACAACACGGACTATATCAATGCACTCATCCTTACAGTGTAGTTGCAGAATCAAATAATTTTTGGAAGTCCGGCAACGGATCTGCTAATCTCTGGTGTAGTAAAAATTCCTATGCCTATTTATATGCAACCTTCACTTCTCTCGAGCCTGACTAAGTATGTAACTAATACTACTGCCGGTGCAGCCCCCACCGGCGCGCGGCCGGTATAACGGACTATTTAAAACTACGGACACACACGGAACAAAACAACAAAAAAAAATATGAATATAATTTAGCCTACTTAAAAGTAAAAACAACTTTTAATAATTTTACATTGATTCGAAGATAATAATTAACTTATGTATTTCTGTTACGTGACCTTTTGTTACTCATGAACCATCTTTTACTTCGGATTCGGACACTTTACACTTTACAGCGACGTAAAGTGTAAAGTGACCGTAATTGCTGATAAGTAATCGAAACGGCGGAACGGGAATGTCAAATCCATACAGATAAAGATAAATGAAATGTCTAGGTATTACTTGCTTGGGTGTATACACGGTAAAAATAGCAAAATAACATTTTTTACAATTTTTGTCTGTCTGTCTGTTTGTTTCGGCTAATCTCTGAAACAGCTGGGCTTATATGAGACTTCCACTGAAACAAAGCTGATGTTATAAGGAGTATACTACTAGTACTTAGGATACAAAAATAATCATCATCAATCCGGGTACGGCTGTAAATCTTAGTTAACGCGGGCGAAGCTGCGGGCAGCAGCTATACTTAATAAAACGTTATTATTATAATTGTTAGTTGATTTTATTATAAAAATAATATTTATCTTGTAGTAAAAACATGCTGCGCAATTATACGCTTAAGAACCACAAATAAACACTTTGAGGATTATAACACTAATTATTTAGTTCAATAGATAAACTGAAGAGCTCCCCACAAGCTGACATACGGGACTCGATCTGGCCGGCCACTCCACACTGATTGTCCGAGGGACGAGCTGCTGCGGGGCGGGGCGGGGCGGAGGGACAGGGCTCCGGCATTACGCATCTTGCGCATCGATGACGATGATATTTTTATGTTAGTTGGACAGGTAAATTGGCAAACGTGCTACCTGATAGTGTTCGACGTCGCCCATGAACATAAACTAGTTTACCTGGAACTAGCCCAGGCAACTCATTAATGTGTTGTCTATTGCCAAAAAAATAGATAAAATTCTAAGACTCCGTGCCACTTATTACCCTGCCTGTCCTGCAGCCTGTCCTGCTCTTCTCTCAAAAACGCAGCAAAGCTGTTTGACGGAAGAAATAAGCAGGATGGTGGTAGGTACCCGTGCGGACGGGAGCGGCACAGAACCGGTACATCTCCATCATCAGCAATTAAATAGCCAACACCTCATCCGTCCCTCCCATCATAATTGATCAACTAAGACATTGCTGCCATTAACCTGCTGACTGACTGCTGTCTTTTCTCGGCTAGTTATTTCAATCTTGTACTAGGTATTAAATTATTTTAAATTTAAATTAAAAATATTTCTATCTCCTCCTGAAAGCCTTTGATTCTGTGGTGCGGGCAACCCCTCTGTGGAGGTGGCGTCGGTCCCCTGAGGGACTGACTAGCCGTCGAGGTGCCCTGTTTGCTCAACAGATCCGGGGCACCTCACCAAAGGCGGCATTAGTGGCACTCGCCGGGTTTTAGTGGGTAGAGCTGCGTCCACTTACCATCTTTAGGGCGCAGCGAGTCCCACATACCCGCCTGGGGAGACCCACTTCCCCGCGGGATCTCAGAGCATTTCCCGGCGTTAAAGAAGAAAAAAGGTGAAACCGCGAAGAACGGCTATATAATATTACACTGAATAAACACAACCAACTAGGTATCGTTACTACTACTAACTATAGTTCTTCTTAATCATAATCATCACCCGCGGCCGTCCACGACGTCCCTAACATCATTACACCAGCGGCACATACATCAACGTCAACAAAGATTTACTAAACCATCCCGCGAGCATCGCCGCAACGACGACGGCGCGGGCACGCGCTCATAATGCGATTACAGCTGATCCATCGCCCACTTCAACGGCTATAATCTGTTTACGGGCACCAGCGGACCCCAGCGCAGGGGTTTAGAGGGGTTCGGGGGTCACACTCGCAGGGGTCGGACAATGAAGTGGTGGTTACATTTGTTTTCATTAACTCAACGAGGTCGCGGACTCGTCGTTGTTATTGACTAATGTAATCCAGATTTAACACTTTTATGTTCTATTTTATTCGTTTTGGCAAATTGAATTATGGCTGATTTATCGTTATGGGTTTTATCGCGGTTTGTTTTGTTTAAACCATATTTGCGGAGCGACGGAGTATCAATGTCCTAGAGTCACAAAATTATTCCAAGTGCCCTAGGATTTGTGAATCGTCAGAAATCAATCAGAAATTATTAACAGTATCAATAGTACATAATATATAATAAAAGCTGTGAGGTTAATTTGTTAGTTTATACTTTATACAATTATATCCGTAGTAGGTTAGGTACCAGTAGCCTATAATTTCTATTAAACTAAAATATAATGACCAGCTGTACCCGAACTAAACAATTTATTTAGGTACGTATTTTACTGAGTGCAGTCGCAACAAGGTGTAGGTCCAAGAGTAGTTTAAATCGTACGTATGAGTAGTTTAAGAAAGATAATAGGCATCTTGAGGATTCTCAGTAATGTAAGTAAACAGCTCGTATATTGTCGACAATAGTTGTCGGATCGGAACCCGCTACCTCTCCCAGGGCGAGCCGCGGCTGTCCCTCGCTGTCCCCGGCCATCCCGCTTGGGGACACTACATCATCATAACGTACGTGTGAACGATCTCGCCGAACTTTGTTTTCTATAGTACATGTTAGTGGACGTACAAATAAAAAATATCATTTGTTATGAGGGCTTATTGAATTAAACAACATCATATTATGTCCAGGCCGAACATATAGCGTAAGTAATATATTTTAGACGCATTAACTAATGGTGGTTATTATACCTAAATTTATAGATTGAAAATGTTGTGATATGTTTAAATTAGTAGCTAGCTGAGAATATGCCTTTGTATGTTTTCTATTATGAATTACTGTTCGTCGGTAGTATCGGCAACTAATTAAAATATAATATAATAATAGGTACCTACCTACTTAATAATATAAACAAGTTATTTTTTTGGATAATACCAAATGTTCTTCTTTTCTTGAGGTAAAGAATACACATAATTCTATAAGAACATATTTTTTGGAATTTAAGCAAAATTCACTTTCTACGGATGAAAGAGCACGCAAGCGAAGAACCAGCAAAATAGGAGGCAGTTTGTGACTCCTTAGGAAATTATCATTTTATTATTACTATGAGATAATAAATGATATTAAAGTCACTTATGAACATCAATTCGTAACAGATCATTGTCTACAAAATATATCAGCCCCTAAACAAATTACCGTCGAGCCGTCCCCCCCCACTGCCCCGCGCACCCCCGCACGTGTCCCTACCGGCAACCCCGACACTTGTTAAACTCACTATTAATATTTATTATAATACAACCCCATACATAAATTTTAATTTGCGACAAAAATTCACCAAGCAAATACACGTTTTATTACCAACTCTTTAGAAGCTTTTTTGTACAGTATGATTGTGCAGTCAAATATAGTAATAGAAGTTAATGTAAGGTTACAAATTTGATTTTAAACGACGCAGTTTCAACTCGATAACAAAATTACACGTTTTAAGTTGTCACTTAAAATGAAATATTGGACGAAAATGATTTAATTATAGAACAAACATTAGATGTAGTTGAAGGGACATTCTAAAAAGGAAAGCTCAACGAAGTCCTCTGACATTTGTCTACATCTAAAAGAGATCTAGATCATACTTGGAGATAAAATGTTAAAGAAAAATCAATTTTAAATTTATTAAACAGACCTTTCACTGTCTCCGCAGAGCTGGTAAGGTGTAAGAGTTATGCCATTTATTTGCTGTTGTATTTGTACCGGTATTATGGATGTATATAATATATTGTGTTTGTATAATTTCTGATATAAATCCCTAACCGTAATACGCTCTGGTGCAAACTGACAACTGATCTAAGAAGCTTTCTTCTTTACAACGGGCCTACTGTCAATAAATTAACTATAGGCAAAAAATTCTGCACCAAAACATACAGTTTTAAACAATAGTTTTCCTTAGAGGTATGCCTTATAAAGCATTACAGTAATATTTTATGCAAAACATAATCTTTTTTAATACATACTTTACAATCAGATTGTACCATTTCGTTTTGTTGTGAGAATGCAGATCATTTCGGACCATTACAAGCTTCTCTTGGCCTTATAATGTTTGAATGTTCGTAATATTATAAAAATCATAAACAATCACGCACATGGACTTGTCAAACATCCCTTTATTCTCACTATTCGTTTTATACTTTTAAGTAATAATACATAATTATCCCTCGACCGTCGTCGTCGTTAGTATGGACGGTGGCGCCCTCCGCGACTCCCCGCCGCGCCGTAATCCACCACTAATGACCAGCGCGCGCGGCTCAGGGTATCATGTGGGAAAATGTTGATGTTATTGTTTGTATTTTAATAGACTCCTTACACCATGTAGTTGTTAGCGATGTTGAAGTTAAGACAATAAGTAATATATATAAAAATATAGCTTGGTGTATGTGATCTGCTCAAAATAATCTGGTACTGATCCTTCTGAACTGTATTTTTTAATCGTCCTTTGAATTTCATTATTCATTCAAATATGAAATTATTATTGTGTTTCTTTTTCAAAATTGATGGGTATCGTATTATTGTGGCGACTGTCATTTACATTTATTACTTGTACTTTCTTGGAGTTTAAATATCAGAAAATTTGCACTGGATAGGTATCCAATCATCAACCTTAGATCGTCAATATGTCTTAACGTAATAAACAGAGTTCCAGGGGATAAAATATATTTCCTAATGGCTTATAAATACATTCAAATCAAGAGGCGTAAAAGATAGAGTATTAACAAAAACAGCTCATAATGAGAGGTCAATTACAGAGCAGATAAAAAGCTCTACCCTCGACTGCCCCGGGCTGCGTCGGTACGTGCCGGGAACGCGTCGGCGGGCGAAGACGCCGTAATGATGGGTGACCGCACGGACGCACGCGCGCCGCACGCGCCTCGTTACTGTAACTACCGCCGCGCCCCCCGCCCGCGCCCACCCGCTGCGCACGCGCACCCAATTGTCCCCCGATTACGATACAAACACTTTTTAGATTGTGTTTTAATTTATCTCTTATACTCCTTACAAAGGTGCTTTTACAAGGGTTCTGTTCCTCAAAATGACTGCACCTCCAAAAGATCACTTCGTTTTCCGTCGGTCTTTCTGGAAACATATCGGGTACTTCCTATTGACATAGAATCATGAAATTTGGTCCAAAGTCTGAAAACTTAACTCAGTAGGTTGATGTATTATCAAAAACTTGAGAACCCTCAGCGCGTCAGTCAGACCTCACTTATCTGGTTTTTTCCGTCATTACAAAGGTATGATTTTCATCCTATCATTCGATCTGGTGAAAGGCGGATAGCAGCGTGGTCGTTGTAAATTAACCTACTCTGCTCTTATTGCTGGGCACGGGTCTCCTCCTTGAAGTCAGGCGAGGAGGGTGTTGTACCATAGTTCACCGATGCGCGGGCCCAATGCGGGTAAGAGAACTTTATACACCTTCAAATACTTTTTATCTCTTCAGGCATGTAGATTTCCTCACGATGGGTCCTTCACCGGTGAGCAAGCGATAGTCTCATGTTCAAGTGCACCTAGAAATTTAGGAAAACCCATTTCTAGGCATTACAGGGGGATCAAGATCGATCCCGGACCTCTCAGCTCTCACTAAGGGGCCGAGCCCATACCCACTAGGTCTTCGGTCGCTCACAATTTCACTCATTATAATGAAACAATTTTACGACGAAAATATTAATAAACCGCGATAAAATCCGTAAAATTGTTTCAATACTCTGCTCTTGCCCAATGTGTTTTAATTGTGAGCTGATTTTGATAACGACGAATCTGTAAAGCGAATTAGTAAATAAGAAAATTAGTTAAGCAGTCGATTAGCAGTTGATATGATTGTAAAAGACTAATAATAATGAGCATTAAGGACCAACATTTATCGCCGTTGGACGATATCGGTACACTCTGAACAACGATGTGGAAACATTAACGGTTCATTACATGTACTAACCGGTCATCGTGAAACTTTGTACACATATTCTTGGAGGTACTAGAAGTAACATAAGATACTTTTTATGAAAACGTAGTCGCGGGCACTAGCTAGTTATACTTATGTTTAAATGTCTGATTCATTAAGTTCGCAGGATACTACCCTAGACAGTTGCTTTATGATTAATGGCAGGTTTTCTTGCCTGTGCTCGGGAACACATTGTATCTCTAGATTGTTAGATCGATTGTGCTGTTCCATTACTTGAAGTCTTATTTGCAGATCCTGTACACATTTATTCAGTTGAGTGTTCTCCTTCTGTAGCTTACCTAAACTCTCCTGGTACTTGGCAATATCAGACTTGTAGTTCTCATAATTTTCATTCAGAAATTTAACGCTATTCTCTAGTGTAATTACTTCCTCTTTTATGGACTGAAGTTCGTTTCTTACCATCTGCTTCAGTGTTTGATGTAGCTCATGTGATAAAGCTTGTCTCATAAACGCCAGTTCTTCCCTAATTATTGCCCTGACATCATCTTTTGTGATCAGAGACGGTTGCTCTTCTAAACTCGAGCATTCATTTATTACAGAATCGTCAGATTGGAGTTTTCTGCGATATGTGACATTAACATTGTCTGGTTGAGAATTAATATTGTCCCTCGATTTAATCGGTGAGTCATTGGGACGTACGGGTGTATTCGTGTTATCCATTTTAGGTTGTTTTGCACGGCACCCGTGACACTTCCACTTATTTTTTTGATCAATGCTCATGTTCAGGAAACGTTTATCAGTTACGTTAGCACATGTAAGATCATATTTGAGTTTACAATAGGCGCAGCTCAAGCAATATTTGTTAGATATTTTATTCCGACACCCAGCACATAAATTCAGCGCTTCAGCCATACTTGTAGATATTTCAAATAAAATTAGATTTAAATAAAAACATTTTACAAAAAATTAAAACCGACTTCAAAACACTAAAAAGTAATAAAATAACAGTTTCTTTAATTTTTGTGCTTACAACATATAATCAACTTAATCTTCTACTAATGTACAAACTTTGCGTTTACCACGTCATTATAGTTACTTTTGGAGTCGGTGTCAGCCAAGGTAGGTAGGAAGGTAATGTACAGCAACAAATACGACACCGACTCCAAAAGTAACTATAATGACGTGGTAAACGCAAAGTTTGTACATTAGTAGAAGATTAAGTTGATTATATGTTGTAAGCACAAAAATTAAAGAAACTGTTATTTTATTACTTTTTAGTGTTTTGAAGTCGGTTTTAATTTTTTGTAAAATGTTTTTATTTCTTAATTTTTAGTGATTCCGAAATTCGTCATCTTGGCGTTCATTGAAGGAGGCATGTTCAGCAGTGGATGGATAAAGGATGATGATGATGATGATGATGATGATGATGATGATGATGATGATGATGGTGATGATGACGATGATTACGATGACCGCGACATACAATGGTGTGCTACCAAAGTATCCTATACAATTGTTACATCGACACGTAATAAAATTATCATATCATCAAGGTAAACAAAACCAACCAAATAGGCATTATTGGGAATAACTGAAAAACGGCTTGACAGATCTTAATAAAATTAATATGGGACCAAATTGGAAACACCAGCTTTCAAACAAAAAAATAACCATCGAAATCCATTCACAAACGGCGGAGATATCGTGTCACATACATACAAAAAAAAAAAAAAAAACATACAGACGAATTGAGAACCTCCTTTTTTTTTGAAGTCGGTTAAAAAAAAAAAAAAAAAACATACAGACGAATTGAGAACCTCCTTTTTTTTTTGAAGTCGGTTAAAAATAAGAACGTATATCTTTTTCTGTGTGCGTGGCAGCGAGCGAGCAGCGAGTTGCGCAGGTCAGTTACACGTACTCATTTCGGCCGTTGCAATGATTTTAAAACTTAAATAATTTTAAAACTGTGTTGGCAACACTTAGGTGACGTTGGTAGCTGATTTGACGTAGTTCTTTACGTATCGACGGCTGAATTTGCTCTTCGGCTTTGCCTTCGGAGTTATCGTAGAAACCAACAATATGAAACTCAATTTTTTCTGTATAGTTGAAAATAATTATTTTGTCCTTATAGAATTATTATAAAATAGCAAATTTACTTGTTTTAAAAATTAGAAAAAGCTTCTGGAAACGAGGATTTGAACTTGGGTATAATGCGTGGGTATCGCCAGTAACGTACAAGTTGTGCCACTTGGTCTTTACTACGTCAATTGAAATATCGAAACTATTATTACTCAAAACTTATTTGTTTTGTCCGTTAATTAATATTTAACTTATTTTCTGTTCACCTGCATTTTAACTATAATTTGTATTGTTCTTTATAACTTCTATGCACACAACTCTTATTTATTATGAGTTATTATTATAAAAAAATATATTATTGAAACTATTATTAATGAACTTTAGTCCTTATTTTCTTTTCACTTTAACACTTTGACTTGACGTTTTTAGAAGAATATTGTCCTCAAAGTGAGGTCCTTATTACTTTATTGTTTTTAAATTGTCACTATTTTGTTGAATAACACTTACACATTATATTTGTACTATGCTGTTCATTTTAAGTCACTTTATTTATACTTTTAATGATTACTTTATTTATAAAACTAATAATTAAGCGGATTTGGTGTTACTATGACCAATGACATTGACATGTCCTGTTTTATTCATTGTAATAGTAGATATTTATGGACGCTTTCACACCACGTCAATCTGGTCCCGTGGTAAGTTCTCGAAGAACTTGTGTTGCGAGTACCAGGCAACGGAAATATATTTAATACTATTATATAATACATATTTAATGCACATCCATGACCCAGGAACACAGAAAACTTTTTGTCCCCTGGCGGTATTCGAACCCGCTACCTTCGGCTTGAGCGCCAACACGCTAACCATTGAGCCTCAGAGATCGGCAACACTAAAATATTGGCATTTACAGAAAAACAATTTAATAATATTATTTATTGATGTATATAGGTATAGAATATAGATTTATTTAATAGCTTCATATAAAATATTAGATAAAGTACGAGTAATATCATCAAATAATTTCACTTATCCATCCTCCATAATACGAAAATATATTTTTAATTTATTAGAGTCTGGATATGAATACTTTGGCCATCATGTACGTAAAGAATTAGTGTTGCCAGCTACAATAAACTGAGTCATATCGGAGAGTATCGAAGGAGGATTTATACGTGATTAATGTTGTGTCCATCTCGCGGTGACCTCACAACTCCGATTGTCCGTGATCTTGCGGGTATTGTCAGTGTGGGGTGGAGGCGGGCGGGGGTCCCACAATGGGCTAAATGAATTGACTCGTAATGGAGATGTATCCGAACGGACAATACTCCTGGACGGTACGGTGCAGGAGACTAACGGAAGCGGACAAGTTTTATAAAAATAACAATAATAAAAAGAAGTAAAAAAACCTTTATTTTGCTTGTTACTTCGCCTTTCTGGGGCTTTTTGTGCCAAACTATGTACAGGTATGAGTAACCAAATAAAATAAATCTTTAGATCGAAACCAAATTGATATTTGCATTTATATAATATCTATACATTACGTTAACAATCTCACCATTCAGAATTGTTCCATATGTGTATATATACATCTAGCTGAAACTCAGTGAAACTAAATCGATTTAAACTATCACAAATCGCTTTTTACTTGTACCACACATTGTTTAAGTTAACTAAATATGTGAAACAGATCCATAATGTGACAAGCCGGGCGCCGGTCGCGAGTTCGACTCCCGTCCACGATTTATGACGCGCTGGGGTCCAGAAATGCCCACTTTTATTAATTCATTATTTGAGAACCCATTAAAGGTTCATCTCAATAAGATGGTTTCATTATTGGTACTTTATCCTTCAATTATTTGGGGTGGGAATCATTTAGGGGAATAGTCTATATCTTTTTGATCGTAATCATCAACGTACTTGTCCTCGTCATATATTATGAATTCATCATCATTATCATCACTCATCCGCCCGTTATATAGAAGCAAACAAGTTTTTGGTTATTTTTTTACTTTATAATAATTTTTGTTTGAAACCTGTGATAGAGGCCTCGGAGGTAATAATTTCTTTAATACCCCCCCCCCCCCCCTCGATACATTAAACGTCTCAAAAATGTAAATATTTTATTTCACGTAGGTCTCGATGGGCACTTTTAACTCAGCCAAGACGACCGATCTCTCGCCACCCGCACCCTCACGGACCGGCCACTGTACGGAGACCCTCCTTGGTCAAACTTGTGGCTAAATGCATTTTTCGCGCGCACTTTAAACTTAACTAAGCAGATAAAATGATTGTTAGAAATGTAATTCCGTTTCCACTGAGGACAGTGTTGATACATTTAACGCCTTTTAGTTCAATTATCGTTGTTCGTTGATTTTTAATCAAATTTTATTCATTAATTCATTCGTTCATATTTTTAATCAAATTTTATTCATTCATTCATTCATTCATATTTTTTACGGAAGTTGCAGTTTCATATGTTTTTCTCATTCCATGTTTATTTAACAATTCAGCCTTACTACGATCTGTACGGTTATAATGTCCGTCAGTCCGTAACGTGTCTGTACCATTCCACGCTACCTTAACATGGTACCAATTACCATTATTATTACACATACACATTTATAACTAACTGTCGCCCGCAGCTTCGCGTTCACTTACATTTACATCCGCATCCGGACTGATGTTAATTATTTGTATAGTTCGGGTCACTCAATATTAATGAAGCCAACAGGTGAAAGAAATGCCTCGTACATAAAAACTGACAAACATCACAATATTAATTATATACGGATTACTGAAGCTGCTCATTAGTGAGCGATACCTCGTCGCTACGTTATAAGTAGTTAAGTGAAGTTGCGGTCGCCATTTCCGCGGACCAACTTGTGAGGCGACCGCGACCGGAGAAGTTTTAACGGGCATCGAGAATAACTATCGCTAACTCTTTAATGTTAACTGATATAATACTGGTACTTGAGCAGCATGCTTCTGCTCGATGTCTTTAATAGTAGATATTTTTTTATTATTTACGACCACCACTATCATAGGTTCATAAAAAAACCAGCAAAAATGGACGTTATCAATATATAAATGTACAAGCTGCCCGCACAGACTTCGTTCTGTCAAAGGTGGAGGGGGATGAATTTCTTAAAATCCGTTCTTAGTTGACCTCTACATGACAAAAGTAATATTCCTACCAAAGTTAAAGTCTCTAGTTCCAGAGATATCGTGATGAGTATAGAACAGCTCCTATTTATTATAAAGATAAGAGATCATCTAGTCTGGCCCTTGTTGACCCCACAATCAAAATAATCTACGTATTTGCATCTGAGTAGAGTTTCTTCCGTAGAATTAAAAAAAATAGCTCTTATATTTACGGATCTTCTATAATCGGTAATTTATTATCATATTTTAACCCTTAGGTATACTCAAGTAACAAAGTGCTAAGTCTAGCTAGATTGAGATGTTTTAATGGGAGTGTTAGTCACACTGTTATAATGTAGGCTGTAGCACCGGGCGTCTTACCCTCGCAGCCTCTCAGCCTCTCAAATGAACTCATTGTGGCCCTTAAAGAAAGCCTTCTCGCACTCGAGCGTGTCAGGTTATTGAATCATTTATGTAAAGCAGCCGGTAAATGGCGCGGCGGTAACTCGGTAATAACCTCCCCTTACCGCCCCCACCCCTACCACCGCCGCCTCACACCCGGCTCCGCTGGTTAGTAGACAAATGGATCGGCTAGGTAGTAATGCGGACGGTTCCGATATCCCGCCAAATGTCTATGTAAGGCGCGGTACAGTACGGTGAGTAGAATATATGGGTATTTTAATTAGTAGTATTATAGTTTTATATTGACGTTTGATTGAGAACTACTAAGGGCTGTTGGTTCGTTGATCTTATACATAGAGGACGTCGGGTAATAGAGGTTACGGGAAATGACATGGCCAATCTTTGGATATAGACGAGGGGTATTCAGCAAAACTTATAAACCAGATGTTAACGGACGGTAGGCATCGCGACTGAACATCCATCTTTATGCATCTATCTAAGATGCATAAAGATGCCCCAGGTGTGGACGGGCCCGCTTATGTCCTTATAACGTCAAGTCCACTAAGTGCACTAAATAATAAATTCTACCTACTCATTATAAATGCAAATGGCCACTTCTCATAAGACGGACGATGCCCTTCGTACAGTGTCTTCCTTAATTCCACGCGGTAGGGAGAGAAGGAGCGATGGCTTGGTGTTGTAAAGGCCTATCTAGTATTGTATATTGTAAATTGTTTTTAAACTCAATGACAAATATCATCTGTAATAAAACTTTAAAGTACAATGCCTTCATCATCATCATCATCATCGTTTTGATCACCATCATCAGCCTCTATCCGTCCACTGATGAACAAATGCCTTAAATATTAAAAATAGGAGCAAAAATTGGATATAGACTTAAATAAACGTAAAACGTAATTAAAAAAAAGCTATGTAAGCAAAAACAATACCAACAGCACATACTAGAGTGAGCACCGGGCGTCGCTCGCCTCCGACATAGATCACTAAACGATTAATTATAATTATTATATTAGCGCGCCACAGACGGACACATTAACGCAGATAGTTAATTCACAGGTTAATTGACGTTAATTGATTCAATTATAATAATGCATTTGGTCAATCTAATAAAAGTAAGGATATTTATTTTAAAGCTATCTTAATAATAAATTTTGAACATTTGAAATAAAATAAAACGGTCAAAAAAGTTATAAAAAGTTAAGAAACCAATATTTGAAAATAGGGACCAAGAAAATGACCATATCCTTTACGTTTAGGTCACTTTAGGTAATAAAACTAACCCAACCAGTCGCAGGGACTGCCGATAGAAGTGAAAACAAAACAATAAATTGAAATATGTACCTATAATAAAGGCTGTATAAGATTATGACAACCTATACAATTTAAACGGCGCACAAAATGGCCGCATGACATAGACAATTCAGTTTGTTTCACGATTGGTTATGTAAACAAATATTGCATAATCTTATATAAATAAATCAAACGTCGTATAACCGTCAAATAGCATCTCATAACGGTGGTAACGGTGTCGCGAATCCAGAGATTTTATCTTATGTAAAAATATGCGTACCGCGGCTAAAGAAGTTTTCACTTCAAAAATGGTAAAAACGTGGTTATACGTAGTTCTCACGGGCCGTATGTCATCAAAATTTTTTTTTAATATATTCTGACTTCTTAATAAAGCGCGTTGGCTCCACCGCTGCGCACGCATAGGCTACGCACGTGTGTTAAAATGTCAATTGTAAGAAAATGTCAATTAATGCGTAGCGTATGTAGCCTCTCCGTGCGCTGCGGTGGAGCCGCGCCCTAATTTATGAACAAAAAACAAATGACGGCAGCACACCGTTACATTACGGCTAATTAATTTTTATATGAAGATGCGCCAATAGATACATAAAAAACTATTACTATTACTATAATTAATATAAATAATTATAAATAATCTAAAAGGCCGGCAACACACCCGCTGATCTCCTGGTATAGCGGGTGTCTGTGGATGTCGCTATTCATTTACCATCAGGTGAACCGACTGTCCGTTTGCCCTCTCTTCTGTAAAAAAAGAAAAGAATACATGTTATCCTTACAGATTTTGAATCATCGCTCTGTTACTATCCCAATTTGTTTCTGTCTCTACAAGTTTACATACAACCCCTTCTAATAGTGTCGGTCCGTACATCGATCGGTGCTGGTCCGGAGCGAACGGATCCGTCTCACACGCGACCCTCAGACTCGGAGACAGCGGCTCAATCGTCCGTGCACATTAATGACCCGGTACATTGTTGGTTCTATAAACAACTTCATCAAAATGATCGCATTACATGTCATGATATACTGGTAGTTCAGACGTTACGTGGCGACATACAGTTATAGTAGCCGTAGGTGTGGGTGTTTGTTCACTATATATAAAAGCAAAGATATTAATATAACGATAATCATGATGATTGTTTGTCTGATAGTCTTGCTACTTTTATATGAGAGAGATATAAATATAAACAATAAAACAATAAGGCAAAGAGTACGTTGCATAAAAGTTTATTATAATAAAAAGAGACCGACTATTAAAAAAATGTGGTTAGTTGAATTTGGAAAAGAGAATTAACAATTTAGATTAAAAACACAAAGTCGTGATGTTCGGCTATACTTCTGATATCCGGTGGGAGTTTGATAAGGGGGCACTTACTCCAGCGTCCCTCTTCTCTTGGTGCTAGTCCGGCCACGTGGACCCACACGCTTGAGGTTTATTCCACTGCGTGAGAAGCCCACAACACTTGGAGGCTCCTCCAAAAGGTAAGAGGATGGCGTTTCATCCAAAAGAGAAGGTGAAAGAAAAGGGATAAGCGAAAGGGATCTTCGGCCGCTCCCTGCTGGGCCACGTGCACTCTCTCGGCTCGGCCTTCTGCCTTCTTATGACTCCGGAGTTGCCATGGTCCCCTTTACTAATTCAATCGTGCGCACAGTATGTCGGCGGGATGTGTACCGAGCTCGTAAGCCGAGCGGTCAGCATACGAGTCCTACGACCCCTCATACCCCGCTAACATTCTGTAATTCTCGAAAGACTTAAGACGATACCAGAATGAGCCATCTATTGATGAATAGCTGTAACATATTTTATATATGTAACAGTCTGGCTATTTTTATTTTAAGTACCATATTTTTATGTTAGTGGATTGGTATGGTAAGTGGTCAGCATCGCCCATCAACATAAACAATTAGACGTGGGACTAACTCAGGCCACTCATCCTGAGACGTAAGATCCGTCCTGCCATTCTATTCGAAGCACAGCAAATATATAACAGAAATAAATGTGTATAAAAAAGACTGGCAACGCCCTGCTAATGATGTAGCGTGTGTCTGTGGATGTAGCTACCACTTACCACCAGGTGAAACGACTGTCCGTTTGCCCCCTCTTCTATAAATAAATATAAAACAGCAGGATGGTGCACACGGAAGCGTGGCGCAGCAATGCCTCCCATCGGTAAAATACGAACAGTAATTGTTTTAAACGGTTTGGTCGCATAGATCCGAGTGCTCGTTTGACCGTGACTTTATAAACGTTCCAACAGGCAGAGTAAATATACATTCAATGTGTGATAATTATTAATTACTCGACGGTGGGACCGCGGTAGTCACTCGGTGGGCACCCGATATTTGCGCAGGTGCCGTCCCACGACACCAATCAAGCGCATTATGGTCGTTAGGAAATGTGACCATTGTACCTACGGTCGTGAACCATCTGAAACAACAGAAGTGACAATTCTCACGTACACAATTGAATGTTAACTTAGGCTCATTAGAGGCATTCAATAATTTGTGTCATAAGCAAACGATTTAAATACATACTAAGCAAAGTCACAATGTAGACATAAAAGCTTTTAAAATTTTAAAAAAATATTAGACCATGGTAAAGGGAAGATAAGATATACCCCACCACGGTTCAAACCTTGTCGTGGCGGTGGGGCTCAGTAGCCTAAGGTGAACCCAGCATCTTGGGTGAAGCAAAATTAGCCGAGGGAGCTGCTTTTGTACCCCTTTTATAGGAAGAGTGGTCAAAAGAGCAGCGGGGGACAAGGGGCGAGGATGGGAACCTCACCCCATTGCACTGTCCCGACGTTGGGAGGGGTTGTTCTGTGGTGCGCGACGACGCCTCTGTGGAGGTGGTGTCGGTCCCTTGAGGGACTGACTAGCCGTCGAGGTGCCCTGTTTGCTCATTATAGATCTCACTAAAGGCGGCACCTTATCATCTTTCCGCCGCCTGGGGAGTACCCCTCCCTAAAGCGATGCCTCAGAGCATTTCCCGGCGTAAAAGAAAGAAAAAAGATAAGATATTTATCACAAAAATTACTTTTGTACATACAGTCCTGATTATCCTCTCAGAACACCGCATTTGGAAGGAAACACAATAATGATAAAATGCAATAGTCAAGAAAGTGCCCTCAAAGGGTTTCTGGAGCGGTGTTGAAGCAGTTTGTTTATTTGTCCGCGGGCGAGATGTCCCGTGGAGTGTTTGCGACTCGACTTTTAAACGCGAACCAATTCACTTATCTGGTTATCTATTTAGAAGATACGAGTTACCGTTAGTTAGGTTGCAACGTGGATTGTATCCAAGTCGTGTCATCTGCTAGAGACGTTGATGGATCATCATCATCATCATCATCATCATCATCATCATCATCATCATCAGCCCCTATGCGTACACTGCTGAACATAGGCGGTAGGCCTTTTGTTTTAAACATAATAGTACTCTATCAGCGAGAATATATTTTATCTTATTAACTTAAACTTATAGATGATCAAAATAAATATTTTCAGTCCATGTAGTATTGAGAAATCTAAACCACATTAAAAAAAATTAAATATGCCAAAGCTTGTCTAATCAGCTCCCAAACTGAGAAATTATTTGTGTTATTAGTCAAAAGATCGGTGTTAGCGAATCGACGTCATTTCTCCTGATGGATGTAATTAGTGTCACAGTCGAGTGAGATATTGTGTCATCAAATGGGTAAACGTTCTCAGACTTATTATACCTTGTTATATCATAATATATTTGTATCAAATTGACCGTTTAACAAACTTGAGCTCGAGAGAATTCGTTGTAATAAATAAGAGCGAATTATTCGATAAAAATCTCGGCCACTCCTCGCCAGAGCCGGGTATCAGATCTGTCGGATAATATCGCGCAAATAGACCGTACAGAGATCCAGCGAGACGGGTAACCGGTTATAGCCGGCCCGGACCGGTAAATAACCAGCGCGAACCGGTAAATAACCGCCCGCAGCCGGTAATCGTGTTACACCCCGCCGAGAGATTTGTCTCCTGCATTGTTTTATCACTCGTGGAGGATTTGTTCAGGAAACTGCCGCTAAATCCTCGCGGTTATGAGTTATTTGTTAATATTGCAGTGGAGCAACAAAAGAGATTATAAGTTGCTTCGGTCGAGAGGTAATTGTAAATGATGACTTAATATTGTTGTTATATGACAGACTATGTTCATAGTTTAGACTATTATTGTGATAATGTATTGCTTCAGTTATTATTTATTTAGCGGAGTCTGTATTATTAAATAGACTCTCAAATCAAGAGCTATACCTACATGAGACTACTATTCCCAGTTGGATTCGATTCCGAGATATATATTACCTATATAACTACACTCTTTGTGGAAGCAGTAGTTTCAGACAACCAGTATCTAACTAAATACTGTTTAATACTATATACATACTCCTTCTTTAAGTACGAACTTTGGTACGAACACATCATACCATCATAATCGGTTGTTTGGATGTTCATTACGTGGATTATTGTTTTTCGACATAATATAGTTTTATTTAATCATGTTTGTTTTTATGAATAGAGAAGTGTCAAATACAAGCTATATGTAGTCTATTATTAGCCTATACTGCGAAAATACAAACCCATCAACATAAATAATAATTTACGACCTCAATGTTCCAAATAAATATGCGCATTCGGAGCGCGGAGTGTGTGCGGAGCGAACATCTAACAAATCATTATTCCATTGTAAACAACGACAAAGAGACGCATTATAGCTTTATTATTTTAATATTGTTACAACACTCCGCCGTAACCGGCCACGTTACTATGACACTAATGAGCGTGTAGGCACCTCCACACCGACCACCGACCCGGGCGCCGCGCGGGGCGGGCCCGGCGAAACGCAACCCTACTGCGGCCGCATACGGTCCGACGGTACTTCCCCGAGCGAACGATAAACTTGTTGTGGACACAAAGGATTGATGGGAGATGAATCTTCGACTGTCAAGTGGGGTTTTGAGAGAAAATAAGTGCGTAATTATTAGTGTTACGAGGCGGTTCGAGGAAGGGCCTTTGTGGGCACGAGTGGTGTTTTATTAGGGGTCGATCGAAGGCTATGTGCTTGTCTAATGGGCAGATACGGCCAAGGTAAATACGGACGATGATGCTTATTGAACACCTACGTGGACGGTGCTGGAGCGGTCGTGGAATATTAAACGATCGACATGTTTTGGGACGGGTAATTATTATTTTAATAGACAATGGAGAAATTATATTGTTATTTTAACTTCGAGTTTATTATTGAAGGATTATTTTATAAAGGGCATCATCTTTAGAATCCTACACAAATATGACATTCTGAAAGTCTTTAGAAATTATGACAGCTTTCAATCATTATTTAAATAGTTTTACTATTGCATGGCAGGTTTTTTTTACCGCTACAATGGTTTCACGTTAGTAATTGTTAAAAAATAAATGAAAAGCTCGTTTGGTCATGCATCGCTGGCGCACGTGGGACAAAATGGCGGACCAATACAAGATGGCCGCTGCAACGTGCGATGTTTCGCCGCGTGCACACTAATGCGGTGAGTCGGCGCTTCCATCAGGTGCATGCTACGTGCACGTCCAGGGGATAATCACCGTCGCACAATAAACACTCCACCGCTGACAGCCGGATACGGACAGACAAACCGATCGCTCCTACCGAGGGAACCTCATTATACAAATCATAATAATTATGTTACACTTTTGTTATCAGTAGAACGTGTGTTTATTTTCTAATATATCTTTTGAATAGAGTTTATCAATAAGAAATGAGGATGAACAGCTAAAGAAGTAGAGATAGACAAACTGGCAGATTCACTTGATGATAAGTTACCTTGTGAGAATCGGCAGTAAATTTAGGTAATTGTAAGGTAATTCAGGTAATAACCTATTCTGATACAGGTGAAAGGTAGGAGGACGACGGTGGTTTCTGAGGAAGGTACAATATTCATGCAGATGGCGGCTCAAAGCACATCTCTATCTACTAGCCTTATTTTGATTATCAAAACAATTTTAATAATCACTGTCAAAGAAAATGATTATGATAAGTATCCGTTGATATTTGGTGCCATTCTAAACCTAACAGTTTTTATTCTACGTGATCAAGTATCAAATCAAAAAGATCTTTATGTAGGTAACAAACTTATAAACTTGTCACATGACCGTTCTTTATTTGAAGTGAATCCTCATTTCTGCTTAATATTGTGGCAAGCCAAACCAAATTGGCAAAGATCTGTGGTATGTATACAGTGTATATTTAAAATCTGTGGTATGTATATAGTGTATATTAAAAATCTGTGGTATGTATACAGTGTATATTTAAAATTTATCAAACGATGTTTTCCTTCTCAACAAATACTATTTAGTAGATGTTTGTAATTGATTGTACAACATAAGAGTTGGAACAAACAGACTACAGACGTCGAGTTGGTCTGGAGGAGGCTGTTGACGCAGCTGCTGACTCACCACATTCCTCCTCCGTGTCCACCTATTGTGTCATCGTCTTTTCGACACTTGTTGGATGACGCTTGACACTTGATCGTTTTGGGTTTAATAAAGGCAATCATAATGTTGACTTTAAACTTTTTGAAAGTAGTTCACTTGTATATTTAGTTAGCTTTCAGATCTCTGTACCAGCTTAGGACTAAACATATATAATTTTATTTCCCAGTATATGTTAGCAGTAGCAGTAAGGTATTCACCTTCCACGAGTATTTTATTAGTCAGAAGAGATTGTTACTTGTGATAAAGTAAACTCTAATATTACTTATGATTAAATAATTTCAATAAATAATGAAGCTAACACACAATAGTATATATTATATACTACTAAATACATTTAGTTTCATGAACACCATCTGCTCGCATCAATTCGCTAAATAAGTATCTCCGTCCGGTCCCTGATCAACCTCAGATCCCCGGTTCAAACTTGTATTTTACTCGTCATTTAAATAAAATAATCATTTTTCTCAAAAATCCGATCCATTGAATAATTAACATTAACTGGACGTAATCAGTAATTAGCGAGCGGTGATCACGATTCAATTATAATTTTCAATCAAAGCTATCAATATGAGCGGCGCCATGTCGCAATATTTAAAGCGGCCATTTCCAATTTGTCGATACAAAGTATTCGGCGGTAATCTGTATTAATGCGGGGTAAGTCCGGGTCCATCGCAGCCCCGGATATGATCGGTATCGCTAATCCACTTCAAAATAATTAAAAATCCGAATCTGCCCCGATGTATCTGCATTTTGCAGTTTTAGGATTTATTTTTCGATATGGACTCATATCGGGAAAATGTTGTTACAAAATCGTTTTACAAAGCGCGTATGGCGTATGTTAGACAGCTACAGTAGGTACAGATGTTTTTAAATCATGAATACATCAATACTTAAAGATAACATGAAGCAGAGCATAATATTAAGTACTAGCTGTTGCCCGCAGCTTCGCCCGCGTTAACTTACTCAACTTACTGTTAGTCACAGTGTGATGTTATATAGCCTATAGCCTTCCTCGATAAATGGGCTATCTAACACTGAAAGAATTTTCGAACTGAAAGAACAAATCGGACTAGTAGTTCCTGAGATTAGCGCGTTCAAACAAACATACAAACTCTTCAGTTTTATAATATTAGTATAGATTAAAAATGCGTGAAGTCGATACCTACACTATCTCTTATACTCTTATTATTTGTTTAACAGAAGATTGCTGCTATAATATTGTAACGATAAACACTTTCAATTGTTGTTCGCTGCACTCTGTAAGAAGTGTGTTGAAGTTATAATTACTGTAAAGTAGATGCCGCTCGTTTGTTACACAATTGAAAACATAACGTAACTACTATAGTGATTCAAAACGTTTTATTATGTACCTAAATAGAACGAGGTCAAATTATATTTAGGTTTTGACATTTGCGTATACATTACAGGAAGGTGTTTTAAATATGAGTTTGATGGACAGACGACAGACGAGCCACCTAACAATAAGTGGTCAGTGTCGCCCGTCGCCTGTGACAAACAACTGATTCATGCAGCACCCATCATGCAGCACCCATCCTGGGTCGTAAGTCTCTGTGCCAGCGATTGCTCTGCCTATTCTGCTGTTCTAAATAAGCAGGATGGATACCCGCGGCACATGGTATCTGTTAAACAAAATATCTTGTTATCTATGAATCTCTTGTTCCTCGTGAACTAAACTCTCGAGTTCGCCGAAAGAAAAGTGAAAACCGCCGTAAATATTGGTATTATTTATGTATTTCTCTCATCATTGGTTCCCTCGCACTACGGAGCCACATGTAACAGCCAGTGTTATCTAAACGCTGTCGTAACGCGATGATTCGTCCATATTTTAATAAGCACAATGGCAGCCGATCTCATTTTAATTCATCAAACAAACGGCGTGTCATTAGACGGAGTGGGTCCGTCCGTCCGCGTGTCCGTACAAATTATACTCGATATTGTAGCAATTACCAGTCGATTGGGCAAACGGACGACGATTGCCCGAAATCGCTTATTCACGCGCGCTAGTTGCCCGACGAGCGCAGCTGTTGGCGTGGCCCGAGGGATGAGCAGAGCGATGCCAGTTCGACTGCATATCCTAATACGATCAATTCTGAGGTTTAGATATTGAATTCTAATTCAACGTATGGCGTCTTGTAAATGTTTATGATGTCAAAAGAAATTCCCCAAACATTTTTATGTGATAGATATTTTTATTATAATTTAGGTACATCAATGAACTTCTAAATCGTCAACAATAGAATCTGTGACGCTTTCTCATTATATGCAGATACTTACTCTAGTTTTATACAATCATAAAAAAAAACTTGTAAAAACACTCCAACGCAACGTAAATTACTGTTTTTAGGAGATTAAAATTATATCTTTAATAATGTAAAGCTAAGAGTTTGTTTGATTGTTTGGACGCTGGAGTTCCTGGACGTACCGGTTGGATTAAAAAATATTTTTATATTTGATAGCCCTATTATTAAAAGATGGACTAATCGCAGTCTCGTTTTTTATTTCCTAGTAGGTGAAACTGCAGGCAACAGCCAGTGTTAAATTATAAAGCAAATTCAAAATGTCTACTATTTCTACTTATCCTTCTAAAAGTTGAATAAAATGAAGCCCGTATTTAATAACTAGCTGTTATCTTTGCGTACGGGGACGAAAGAAAAATGTATAAAAAGTGTTTGTATATCCACCACCGGACATAACCGCTGTCCCCCGTGCCGTGTACCACGCTTTAAACTGTACAATAGGCCCGCGACACCGTCTTGTTTATTGTATCTGTCGGAAGTCGCTCTCGTTAGCCTCCACGGGCCCAACTCCCCCCGTCCAGCGACCTTCCTGCGAGCCACCTCCATGTGCGATGACCATCATTGTTACTTCACGCGATGATAAAACAACAATACAACAGTTGGTTGTTCCCATTCATAACAAACACAACACGATCGACTTTTAAAGTAAATATTAAATTTAAGTAAACAAGAAGTAAAGCTATCACGAAATAGACTACTAGTAGTAGTAGTAAATGATTCAAGGTACTGTAAGTTATTACAAGTTATTAAGCGATTTCTATAGACACTGTCTGAATGAACACCGTCACTGATCCGATTAAAACGATGCCATGAATTAGCACAATGAAGTGAGGGGTTAACAACAACCATTGAAACAGATGGCCGGTGGACTAAAACTATTTTGTGAGTATCCCTTGCTTATAAGTTATAATAATAAACTTTTCATAAAAAGTGTGTGTGTACTTATGAACACGCGTTAGAAGTTATACTCCTTAAAGAAAAATACATAGTACAATTTCATTACACTGTAACCTTTTTGCTTATTGTGTAGTTAAAAACTATATCTGACGTCTATACTGTCATTATGTGAATATTGTTATATAAAATAATGTTGACTCTAGGTAACTTCAGGATGTCGGTTTTTCGTGACGGTGTGTGCGCGAATCGAATAAATTTACTCTTATAATTTTTGCCTGACGTGCGAAAAGAAATACATAACTTCAAAAACTCATTCCCTTGCTATTGCGTAATTCAGTAACAAACATCCTTACAAACACATTTATAATATTAATATAATCTCAAGTCCATGATCGGTTCTTTTGAAAGTTGTTAAATACTTACACATCTGTTTATAAGGGCGCTTGAAGATATCATAAGAAGATCATCATCGTAATCCAAATTAAACGTCTGTTTCAATCGGCGGGTTCGACCCGGCGGGCGGCGGGCGGGGGGAGTCCCGGCGGGCGGGGGAGGGGAGCGGGAGGAGAGGGGAGGAGAGAGGGTCGACTACTCGGTTATGAAGTATGAAATCTTCCCCGTATTGATTTTGCTCGCCGTAGGGTTGTAGGGTTGCGGGTGTCTCTACACAATAACAATATGTGACTTACTAATACATTTAAATCTCACGCACTATTTAAATATACAAAGATATTATATTGTATATATTCAAAGAAAATTACCTTCTATCCCTCTTTATATACCCCTATTGATGAAGTCGTTAAATCAAAATTGCGAAAATAAAGTTTCAGTCCAATTATATTAAAATAGATTCTACAGTCTTAATGCTGTCATGGTCAAGAATTGATCAACAACAGTAATGAGCAAATTCGTCTTAGGTGATGCTAATATAATTAATAATAACCAAATTTTAAGCTGCCGAAACTCCAACCTTCGAGCATACACAGAGACCATAGAAAAGTACCATCTGAATCGGATTTTGTAATTTATCAAAAATCAATATCACAATTATTTTTAAAGACCTTATTGACATGTTCCATATTCCCGCAGAGGTCTCATTAAAATAATAAAAACAAGCAGATCGCACGTAATCTTACCTCGACCTCCGTTAACAAGGCTATAGTCGAGGCACACCTCCCAATTAAGCGAGAAAGCAAACTCGTTAAGTTGTCAGGCTAACCGCGTATTAAGTTTTCGACTAATCAAAATGTGTCCGACGCACCCCAAATTGAATAATAACCTGTTAAGGCGAGGCGACGACGGCGAGCGCGCGGCGGCCGGCGTCATTGTGCCGCAAATTGCCGCCAAATTGGGAACAGACGCACTGGCAACTCTATTTAGCGCGCCTGCTCCCGATTGGTCGCCACGCCCCGCGCTCTGTTCGGAAACTCCATTCGAAGCCCGCCGAAGAAATGAAATTATGCACTCCGTAAATAAGACCGCCTTTGTGAGCTCACTCGCCTTATTTAAACTGTCACCGGTTTCTGAACGAGTCGCCGGCTTAATGAAATTGCTGACTGTCCGATTGCCGGTGACGTCGAGTCATTCGCTGGTGATAAATGAAAGCGATGCCCTCAGCACATTCCTAACGGGTTAATCTATTAATTGCATTCATCAATTAAGAGATATTGCCTCCTTCTCGGTCGCTTTGGAGCTTCTTTATTAAGCTTTGTTATTTGAAAATGCGGACACAGGTTAAATAATAAAAAAACGAGTATTGTAAAAAAATAACTTGTTAGTTGTACTAGTCTCAAGGTTCTTGTTAAAATTTGATGAATTTCAATCTCATAGTGATTTCTTATTTAAAAAAAGTCTATTTTTAAAGTCTAGGTAAAGTATCCGTAGCATTGGTATTTAATACAAACAAAACAAAGCCGCGACAAAATTCGTAAAATATAGTTATGTATAATGAAAACATAGAAAATAAATTGTAGTTATTCGTTTCATAATATATTTATCAAAACATCTGCGAATAAAATTAATATCTATGATCTAATATGCAGCAAATTTTATAATATAAATAAAAATCTCAAGCGGAGCTACTCGCAAACGTTTTAATCTAATCCATTTGTTGCAATCACAAAAGTACTCGTGTTAAATAGATAGTATTTATATAACAAAGGCCTCAGAGCGGGCCCTGGGGGCTCCCTGGACCCTGGGGAGCCCCGGCCTTGGGGGAGTCACTCCCGCGGGACACTTGGGGGAGTCACTCCCGCGGACACTTGGCACTCGATTGTCGCCGGTTTATCCCGTTTGTGGCGCGGATTAGATATTGTCCGCGATAGGAAAAGGCTTCAACGCTCGCTGCGGGCTGCCGTGTTATCTCACTGTTGTACGTTTACTATCTTTTTGTGATGCTTCTTATTTAAAAGATTTCTGTTGGTATTGTATGTGTGTCTATGGACTGTGTATGTTATGCCGGCTCTTCACTTTTGCCAACATGTTGTGACTAAATGTCATAGTTTACCTTAGTTTGTATTGGAATCATGGCTGACAATTTGATGCGAGATCCGTATGATGTCAGATTTTAACAAGAGATCGAAGGGTTGTAGCAGTGTTATGGCTGCCGCTTCCATACGTCAGGCGCGAGTTTAATTTGCTACGAGCTCCTAGAATGATCGCACGCACCTGATATAATTTAATATTCAACAAAATGACATTTTGTTGACACTAGTTACGACGCATGAATAACAATATCCAACGAAGAAACTTTTTTCTTTGTAGAGCTCTACCAAGGTAAAAAATGTTTGTGGAAACCAAGAAATAAAATTCTATTTATTTTTGATCACTCTTTCCTTATACACATTCACGTAGTTTTAGTTTTTTTTTATGTCATCAGGGGGCAAACGAACATTCGGAGTCTCGCGGCAACGACGCCCATATTCATCCGCACAACCAAGGCCACACAGATGTGCTGCCCTCCTTTTCACTATCCCCCAATGTGCCACCGGAAACTCACAAACCGCACGAAACGCGACAGCATAGCTGTCACTTGACGCCGGTGTTATGTGAGCGAGAGGTACAACCCAGGACATGCCGGCCCAGTTCGGCTGCAATGTAGCGTGGCACTACCTCTTACTGTATGCTGTAACTAAATAAACCGTGGCAGCAGTTAGCTCCTTAATATCCAATTTAATTTATTCCTTTGTACATTGGCCTGAACCAAAGCAAACTGAATGACTTTTCAACAAATGCACGCCATCACGAGCTCTAGGCTAATATCTTTGCAACAACATTCGCCACAATGTAGGCCAACGTGAAGAGTCGGCGTTATAAGAATTTACAAAATATATTTATTTTTGTATTAATAGCGCAGGAAAGCAGTGACTTTTTTAAGTTTAAACATTGAATCGAATTGAACACATGGAACTAGGCAAAAATAAAAGATAAAATTATAAAAAATATTTAAAGCTAAATGCGGAAAAAGGCTTTTCTTAATTATCATCATCCTTTATATCGTAAAACTGTTAGTGAAATATGATATTATTAATAATACGCCCCACATTTTTCGTAGGGGGTTAAAACCATGTGAAGTCACGTTGAAGATATATGAAGCCGGATAGTTATATTATATTCAAATCTATTACATAGTTGGTAGTAGGTGATGTTACCACAAATATATTTTTACGCGTATCTGTGGAAAATTTGAAAACGATGATTCTCAACTAATTACCATTACAAAGTTAACTCCTTCGTGTATCTTAAGCCTACTACTTATAAGTGTATTATTTGATGACGGTGCCCACACCCAGCGCATCGTTTGGTTTATCGAAATCAGGTCAAAAAAGGTCAAGTCGTTAACCCTAAGGTCTGCAAAGTTTAAAATATTTGCGCAGCTTGTTTGCCGCCGGGAATTGCCTACTGTTGTTGGAGTTGGCTTTGTAACTTGGGATCCACAGCGGTCCGAGCGCCCTGCGAATTGTTTCGCAACATTACAAATACTTCCCTAAAACTAATGCGTCCAGCGTACGGTGGACTTGGGTCGGAGCGATTTTGTAGGGGTACATGCTAGCAAAAGGGTCATACGAGGCTGGGTATTGTCACATACAAGTAATAAATTGTCGGCGAGAGCAATTCCCTCGCACGGGCGCTACGCGTCATTAACGGGCCGGAATGTGCTGCCAAATTAACAATTACACCAACCTTTGTATCTGTATGTTAATTAGGAAATTCGGAGACGACTCCCCCCCCAACCTCCGTTCGCGTCTCCCACGGGCGCGCTGCCAATTACTCGTACTATTTTATGTGGGTTATTATGAGTGAAATCGTAATAATTATATAAAAATCGTAGACTTATACGACTTAGGGACCTTCAAGACAAAAGCATGCTCATATTTGAAAGGAAATGGTGAAAAGGATGTTGGTGGTCACTTACCACGTGAACCGATAATAATTTATCCGTTCAATTAAGAAAGGGAATATATGCCACGATAGGACATGCAAAAAGAAGTCTCCGTGGTGACTTGCATCTGGGTATCTTCTGGCTGCTGTCTTTTCTGGACTTATTTACCTATGTCATTAATCAGAAACTGGAAAATATTTCCTACTCCGCTTGAATATCTGATTGAATTAGTTGAGGGTTCAGAGACTGTTTAAACGAGTTCTCCTTCGGGTTCCCTGAGATTATTAGGGTCATCAAATAGTCAGCCAGATCATTTGGTTCTTACCGCTATCGATCCTGATGCACAGGAGTAGCAGCAAAGGCAACGAGCATTGAATGAATTAAAAAGAAAGAAAACAAAGTATTTTGCACTACGAGTTAGGTTAGTAATAAAGAAAAGATTAACTCAGACATAGAAAAATGTTTTACATATTTAAGTTATTTTAATAATTGTTAATTATTTTGTCAAAATGCGTAATAATCAAAAGTCCAATACAATTACGATAATTTTTTAGAGATTGCTTACAGAACGGCAGTTTACGGCAACTTAATATTAACTAATATTAAGTTAATAATGGGTTATTGGACCAGAATAATATATTGATTTATACAGATTGTAATGTATTTAACACAATAAAGATAACTGCGGATTAAGAAATCCGCAGTTATCTTTATTACCCATCAACAAAAGTACAAGAGGTTTTAGCGACCACAACAATAATGAACATCTTTTATTTGGTAAATATAAAAATATGAAAATGTTTGTAGTCCGAGTGGGTCCGAGCGAGTCCGCTAATGAAATTTTCTGCTCAGTGGCTCCGGGCAAAGTGCTAATGCCCGTCCGCAGACAATTACCGGCGCGGAGTAATTCTGTCCCGGGAGTCCTGAGTCCCGGATGTCCCGGACTAATCTCGGCGCGCAATTACTGTCACCGGGACACGGGACCCAATCAATATCGGCGCCGCCCGCGGCTGGGCCCGTTCTCACATAACATGTAATATATTGTTACCGATGACAATATATTGAGTGTGTTGTTGGTGGTAATCTGTATTTTTGTATTAGGTATGTCTTAATGCTGGGTAGAGCGCTGGGAGGCATTAAGGTTATGCGATAATCTTGACATAATAATCTTTTAGCTAACAAGAAGAAACAATGAATATTGGCAACTCAATTATGATAAAAATGGAACAGTGGCAGAAGTAAAAGTGGAACTAAAGGAAAAAAAAACAAAAATGAGATTTTTTCACGCTAGAGCGTGTTTATGTGTTATAGTAAAATGTGAGCGCTTGGTTTAGTCGAAAAGAAGAAGTTTAATTTAAAGCTTCTACCCTTCAAGACCTTAATAACGTGTAAATCCCTTTTGGCATTTTCGGATGAACGCAAATTTTTTACTTACACATTATCATTGCTTTTTGTTAATAAACTTTCAATAGTAATAAGTAATATTTCCTGGAGGATATTTACAACCTTCAGTCATTTGTTTTGTAAAGAGCCACTGTGTCAAATACTTGTTTTTTTATGTTTTTATATTAGTTGGATAGGCAAACTGGCAAACGTACCACCTGATGGTAAGTGGTCGACGTCACCCATGAACATAAACTAGTATACCTGTAACGAGCCCAGGCAACTCATTAATGTGTTGCCTATCCTGTGACATAAGATGTTAAGTCTCCGTGCCAGTAATTACACTGCCTGTCTTGCCCTTCTCTCCAAAACACAGCAAAGCTGTTTGACGGGAGAAATAAGCAAAATGGTGGTACCCATGCAGCCGGGAGCGCGGCACAGCGCTTCCCTCCCACCGGTGGCTGAACAACACATAACAATAACAACAAATTATAACAGGCATGATGTTATAATTTGTGAAAACTTAAGTTGCATCTCAGTATTACATCTGCAGATATTACGTGTAGCTATTAAATCATTTAACAAACCACAATGTACCTATTAACCGATCATCTTGTATACGCACCCCATCAATTGGATATCCCAACCGTATAATTCTTTCGAGGGTCAATCTGTTCCACAATAGACTCCCGGTAATCCGCGCTGGTCTCCTCACCACAGTTACACCACACTCACCTGTGAGGATCTACCAGCTCGTTATTCTTATTATTTGCTTGCAATTACGTTATAGAGAACGAGAGTACTTGGGAACTAAATCTAAGCCTCTCGGTTCATTAAGTCACTGCTAAACCCAAGTAATTGTCAAAATTGGCAAAAAAATATGTTTTAAAGCCAACGATTACTCGCGACTATAAATAAAATTAGAGATGTTTTATACTCTAGTTGGACGATGTTTCAATTTTTTTTTCAATTAAGAGGTCATTTAGTTATCATGTATTTCTTTAAGTTTAGCAACGATATCATTTCAAACTTGAAATACAAGAATAACTAACGCCCGAATACTCAAATGAATCTCAAATTTAAGACGTACTTAAACTCGTGTTGTCTCTCTTTTTTTCTTTGAATCTGACACGTCGTAGCATGAGTTTAAGTACGTCTTACATTTGAGATTCGTTTGAATATTTGGGGGTAAGTAATGTTATTGTCATATTAAAGTCAAATTTAATTATTGCATACTCATTATTCCTGTGCGTCGCTACTCCCAAGTCATTTGCAATGGATTTTCATAAATTTTAGACAATTATGATATGACTAGATCTGCACACTTTTCTTCATTAGTGGATGTCGAAGTCGTGTTTTGGAACCATTGGTAGACCTCTGATCAGGTTCGACCCCAGTACCTCCTGCACGATGTACACAAATGTGTATGCGTGTGCGTGTGTGCGTGCGTGCACACGAGGTGGAGCGAGCAGAGAATATAATACGGGCGGAGTATTAATTTGCTCGGAGAGCGAGGATCGAGTTTAATTAACAAATTTAATTAGAAATTAACTGTTTCGCAGAGAGCGCTGCCAGCTAGGGCTGCCGCTGCACGATGTTTGATAAACTTATCGTTGGTTCAACTATAACTGTACAACCAACTGAGAGCTTAGATAAATTGCACTATTGCATAACGTAAGGGTTTGTAAAATTCTCGAATTTTAAAATATTCTAACCTTATAAAAATGTCTCGAAAGTCAATTTGTCGCTCTCTACCGTTTCTGGAGCGCGTGAGATATTACATTTGCACAAAGTTAGCTTGTTCAACATTGATACTAACTCAGGTGAGTTTGATTATTATTTTTAAGGGTGAGAGTTACACGACTCGGGTAAAGTGTTGGTGACAGATACACCTCACGATGACTATTGATACTGGCTGCTGCTGGTCGCAAATAATAGTTACGTCAATTGGAAATTTTCTAAAAAAAACATATGTGCGGCTACTGCTTAGATTATAGCTTGAAACGAAAATACTCTCGGTATTCTTTATTTTTATAACAAAACCCATTACATGTAAACCGACAGTGAAAAATAATGCGCTGATAATTTTACTCATATTTTTTAATAATAATACAATTAGAGTATTATACCTTGATAAATTTCAAACGTGATATATAAAATAACATTTTGTACAAACAATGATAATTATAATTGAAATAATAGCGTTTCGCCAACCCTACGCGCTCGGTACACAGCTCCGGTGGAAATTTGAAAATTTAATCTAGTCGTGTTTTGTTCCCGCTAATTGGTTTGTTTTATATGCTTAGTTACTAGCTGCAGCGGCTCCGGGCTCCGGCTACCGGCTGCAGACAGACTCTCGGTTACAATTAACCGCCCAACTCTATCTAGTTTGTTTGTGGTTTAGTACACGGGTTTGGCATCGGCGCTCTGTCTACTTTATTAGTGCAAAATACTACTTCAGTGTTATATATTATTGGAGAGACGAAAACAATTTAACAAATAAATGATAGGCACTGAAATAACAAACAAGGTCACAACGTAAAACAAGCCACAAAAATGCTGAAATAGCTACGAAATGTGACGCTACGCCGTAGCGCGGCTACACGTCCGTAGCACAGCTACGAGTGCATTTTTAAAACTTTTTTACGTATTAAGGAAATTCCTTTTCTACTTAAATGCTTACATTTTTAACTTCTCATTTTTGAGCGAGCACTTTGTCGAAAAAGATAACAATATGTTTGATCTTGTAATTTTGATTTATAATATGTATCCAATATAGAGTAGTAAAACATTATATTTTTCAATACAAGGTTTGTATTTCTGACCAGCAGCATAAGCAGTAAAGACCTTTAATTCCGAAAGTTTTGTGTTGCAGTAAACTGTGGTAATGTTAACTGGATCCAAGTGATCGCGATATAGCGTCCTCGACCTGAGCTCGACTTATACGTTGGTTTTCCAGCAGAACTTAAAAATAAGTCCAATGGCCTGATGATTTTTTTTCACCAGGTATGGTTTCAAAATCGACGGGCGAAATGGCGTAAGACGGAGAAGTGTTGGGGCCGGTCGACCATCATGGCGGAGTACGGCCTGTACGGGGCGATGGTGCGCCACTCGCTGCCCCTGCCGGAAACCATCCTCAAGAGCGCCAAGGACAACGACAACGTCGCCCCCTGGCTACTCGGTAAGTCTTCTTTGTATCTCTAAGTAAGCATCTACATTGGTATGTGCCAAAAGAATTTTCTTCGCGTATACAAAAAAGGTAAGTATTAATATAAATCATCATCATCATCAGCAGCCTTTTCCCTTTGACTTAGGTCTCTTTCAATGATCGCCTCGGCCGGTCCCCAGCTATCCGACCTGGACCTGCCGCGGATCGTGACAAGACGCTGATGAAATAGATATATATAGATATAGTGGCGAGTTGTAAAATATAATAATTTGACATATCTTTATTAATGGAGGCCTAGTTCTTAAACATACATTACAATATTCTTTTATACAATATAAGTACCTACTTCGTAAACATAACGAGTATTGCCCGCAGATCTGCTTTGTAGAAGAAATATGCCGCTCCAACCAAAATTATAGGAAACCAATAAACATAATAATATTGTGAATGTAATATTTAGACAACATTCTAAATATATTAAATTAATAAAGGACGATCCTGGTTTCGTAAAGTTTTGGAGTGTAGAAGATCCCTAAGGCTGGTCAGGGTGCGGTACACCGGGTAGCTAATGTAAACGTCTTGTGACGACAGTGAAGTAGACCTAATAGGCTAGGTGTCGAGTAGGCATTTAAGATTACTTTGGGTACAGAGACCTGCGGGCTTACTCTTGACACTCGATTGAAATTTAGGATTGGGATCGAGAAATGGACAAGATCCCAATCCTAAGTTTCAATAGGTCGAGTGTCAAGAGTAAGCTCGCAAGTCGTGCGACCGCTTAATGAACAACATCATCATCATCAGCTTCTCTCTATCTAAAGCTGGACATGGGCTGTTTCAACTATCCCGAGAGGGCCGATCGTCCAACGTTCGGAGAAACCTATTCGGAGGTTGACCCCATCGTTCTGACATCTGAGCGTGGTAGTAATATGCAATTTTTTTCAAATTAACCTGACCTTTGAAAACGATTGCAACTAGCTAATGTCATTATTTTGTGTCCAATAATAGAACCACAGCCGTGGTGATAATAATTGGGCATGTTCTCTGTTTGTTTACATTTCTCTTATTATATACTCTAACTTGAATACCACACCTTTTTTACAACTATACACGGATATACCTTTAAAATTTAAATCTTTTCAAATCTAAAATGGCAGAATATTAGCACTAATATGGTGATATTAGTGCTAATATTAGCACTAATATTAGCACTAATATAGCGCTCACCGCCCACCGGTGAGCGCTTCCCTCCGGTGGGAGTGAAACAGCTTTGCTGTGTTTCGGAGAGAAGGGCAAGACAGACAGTGTAATTACTGGCACCGAGACTTAATTTTATGTTCATGCGTGACGTCGACCACTTACCTTACTAGAATAAGTAGTTTGTATTTTTGCAAACCATCCCAATTGAATCCTCCTATCGGCTTCTCTCTCGAAGTTAAGTCGACCTAGCTGCAAAGTGTGCCCAAGATAGACATACTCTTGCACGACTTCGAGAGTTATGCCATCAACGTAAACCGGCCTAGGGAGAAAGTGTTCGTTGAACATGACTTTCGTCTTGTCCAAGTTCATCCTAAGACCCACACGTCGAGAAGGTTCATTTAGACTGTGCAGCATCTCCTGCAAGCCCTCCAACGACTCGGCCAGTTTAGATAGACGAATAGAGGACGGATAGAGGCTGATGATGATGATGAATTAATATTTTGTAAGAGGTAGTGCCATGCTGCTTTGCAGCTAAATTGGGCCGGCACGACCGGGGTGATACCTCTCGGGGGCGAGAGGTACTGCTGTAAGTCATTGCTGGAAGAGTCCTAGAGTAGGGTCCTACTAGGTATTACTGGTAGGTAGGGTGGATAGCTAGATGTACCCCTCAACTACGAACTTTTGACGGTTTCTTAACAAATATCATCAGCCGAATCTTATGTCCGTTTTACTGCAGAGGCAATACCTCTAGATGTTCTAACTGATAGAGGATAAGTAAAGGTAGGTGTTTGGTTTGACTGTATGAGATTTTGTCTCTTGCAGATAGAAGGTCAGAATAGCGGTAATAACTGGCACCGAAACGATCTTGTATTTGATGCTAGGCAACGCTACTAAATATGAGCCTGGCAAAATGAGGGCTCGGTTCTACTCTTATATGACCAAAGGCGATAGTCACTACTTACCTTGAATCAGAGTCTCGAACAATATAAACATAAGTGCCATAAGTAGTGCGGTCACGTGGGGTAGTGTGTGGTCTGACCTGATCGTTTTGTTCAAGAATGGAGCGGTGTGAGCAAGCCGGAGCGCCCGTAGCGGCCCCGCGCGCCCTCCCCGGGTGAGTCCACTCACTTACTCACTCACTCACCCGCCGCTACCTCACTCACTCATTAGCTCAGGCTTCGCAGACCCCTTAGCTGTAGATAGAGCTGCTTCCATACAAGTAGAAACTTAGGAAAGATTTATTCAAAATAAAGAGGCTGATCATAATTATCATATAGGATCATCGATCGTTCCATCGATCGTTATAAATCTAGCTTGGATTTGACTAGCTCTAATATTAGGATGGGCATATATAATATTAAGATAGAGAAGAAGAGAAATTAGCTGCAAAGAACCTGGTTTTTTCATGAACATGGTTTAATTCGGTCCCGCGTTTAGTCTTTTCTCGTTCTTTGCTTGTTCCGCTATTCTTTCCAAAAGTTTTCAAAGCCATTCAATGTCGAACTAAGTAGCATGGTGATCCCCTAGCATTTTCCCAATCACCGGCATTATGTTAAATATCCTTTAATTCGAATTTTCGTTTATATTCTCTCTGGGTTCGATCGTGTTGGTCATTATGGACATGACTTTTGTTACTGCTTAGTTACTCCCTTGAAACTGGTGTTGAGTTAGGAATCAAAAACACGTGAAGCACAGCTGTGAGTGCTTCGATCAACAATAGTTGGTATTGTTGATCGAAGTGTGAGTGCGTTCTCTTTTACTGCTGTATGTCATTTTCTGCCAGGTTCTACTTCAGACGTATCTAGTGGGACACTTCTGTTTGGTAGTTAAATCCAAATCGATGACGGAAAAAGTATTTTTTTTACTTAATAGAAAGGCATCTTGCTTCATAAAGCTTTTCTTCATAAAAGTATAAAAAGATAAGCAAACTTATTTAAAATAAAATCTCTTTTCTCACCTTTGAAGAATCAAAACACTAACTATCAATTAAAACTTATATAAGATGGAGCAAAATAAAACAGCGAAAAGACACAAAGCGCTGAGCGCCGTTGGACGCGACTTGTGTACACACTCGCCGCCCAAAACAAAGAAATGTGTCATTTTTAATCTCACCGCCAAGAGATGTTCATTTTTCACAACTTACACACACAGGAATCTGAACCGTACGCGTTTGGGGTAAGGTGTCGCTATGTGGAGGAGAGAGGAATTCGTCGACAGCTTATGAGAAGCTTTTTATTTGTTCCAGTGGGTACGTGAGGGCCCGGAGAGGCTCGGCGCGACAGATAACGTCCACATAGAGAACATAGCGCCAGTGATTCGTGAGGCTGATATATGTAGTGTTGTTTCAGTTAGGTCGGCGTGACGCCATCGTCGGAGTTTTATCGTTAGCTGGACATGGCGTCACGTTGAACGTTTCAATCGTCACTTAAGTCTGTTAGTTTTTTCATTTCGTAGTGTAGATGTTCACTTGACATGATTTTTTCCCATTCATCCCAAAGTTCAGAAGATTCAGTAGATCTTATTCGATAGAAACGGAAATGTAACTCGATGTACATATTTAATACAGGTCTCTCTCATTTTCCTGTAACTTCACTTGCTCTCTGCACTTCTCCCGGTCGACAATTCACCATCGTCAATTTAAATAAGGCATTTTACCAGATAGGCTTGCTTTTTTAAACTGTACGGAGGCTATCTCCAATTGAAATTGTGCACTTTTTTTTTTCAACTGTCTCAAAATTTAAAATGAAATGTAAAGAAGCACTTTAAGTACTACGTTAAGTACTATTTAAAGTTTAAACATTATTTATCAATGTATGTGCTATGTTTATAAATTTGTATGTTAATGAAAGAATATAAGTACACGTATTTGGTGAATAAGATCTATAGATCCGTACCAGACAATATTGTTGTCGTGAGAAATATTTGGTTAAGAACACAAGAAATGAACTTCGGCTCATAATTTACTGATCAAACAAATTTACTAGAAAAACATTCGTGGTTTTGGGGGGGGGGCAGACTCCAGAGATATATTTAGTTTACAAATACTTCATAATGTATTTAACACAAATAAATAAAGGACGGAGACGTGGTGGCTAGGAGAGATAGGTAACTTCAAACCCTGGGAGATCTCATTCAGTTCTGTTCTGTACCACAGAAATATATTTACAATATCCAGATACGAACTACAAAATAGACCCGCGCAGGTTGGCAATACAAGCTTTCGATTGGATATGAATTTCGCTAGTCCACTCTGGGACTATTTTTTTATTGAATTGAATATTTTGAGGATAAAACTTTAGTTTTTGGTAGAAGAGGACACACCTCTCCAAATTTGTATGGATTTGTTGGCAGGCTCGATCGAGATTGTGTTTCCAACTTGACATTCTGAAGCGTTATGAGAGACTGAATCAAAAAGCTTAGTCATTTGAATAAGCATAATATTTTTGATGAAACAATAATCTAAAGGAAATATTTTGGCAAACTTCTGAAACTCATATTCTCAATCTTAAACTTGATGTGCAAATTGCAGTTGGGCTTGTTTATATTATTGACTGTTTTATTTCCTACTATAAAACTCATCCGGTATTCCTATTTATATTAACGTCTAATGTCTATTATATTCATTTCTTGTATATAAATTTGTTTATAAAAATGTGTTAACAAAGAATCAGTGTCAATCGTGTTGATACATCGCTGCAAGAGTTGAAGATGCATTGGAGTATTTACTTTTAATTATTTTCAAAATCTAGATATTAAGATATTTTATGAATTTTTCATTTGATCATGTAAAAATTTTGGTTGTTTCTGCTTTTGATCCTGTGGTTATTACCTGTCCATAAATTTATTTCAACGATCTAAATTGATCTAAATTCCGCTACTAAATTAGTGCGTGTATGATATCAGTGCCGAGTTGTTAGTACATCAATCAATGGCCCATTAACGAAATCGGGTGATAGAGTCCCTACTCCCGAAGGATATGTAATTAATTATTTAGGCTAACGGTACTTTACCAGAGTTTCGGAAACTCACGTTTATAAGCATCCCAGTCACCATCCCAGTCCTCATTAGAGTATCTCTGATGCGTCATCTAATTTTACAATAAAATATAATTATAATTAAGTAAGGAGTTAATTTATTGTGTTCTAATGTATAAGATCAGTAAAAAGCTGTATCATTAATTTTTAGTACAAATATCAATCGTTTCGGTACGTATGTAACTTGAACCCAAAAAAATAACCAAAACATGTCCATTAAATGCAAATGTATGCTCCATGATTGGTACGTATTAATATATTAATATCACCGCGACCGTCCGACGGCGGCCCACCGCGCCGACATCCGCTACGGATGTGCTACAGTACACAGCCTACCCCCCGGGGCCCGGGCGTGCGCAATGGCGCGCGCGCGGGTGGAGGGGGCGGCACCAAGATGGCCGCCGCATTGTCTAAGCGTTGATTAACGCAGATTTAAAGGGCTGCCTCGCGCCTACATGTTAATTATGTACTTAGCTCGTACCTGCACCTCGACCGTGCTGCGCCGCGCCGCGCTGTACCTACCGAGGGTCGTGTGCGGTGCAGCTGTAGTGTGTACACGGACCTTACCAGTATATAGGTACGACAATTACGTTTAAAAGAAATAATAATTGTAGGACCTGTAGGACTATTTTTTTATATATTATATTTATAATTGCATTATTGTTATTCTTTTTAATTTTATTCCAAACTTTAAGTTAATCTAACGTCGAAAATATCATCTATCATTAAAAGCATGATATGTGATCTTCAATTGATAACGTTCTAACATTAAATGATTATCCACAACTATTCTATATTTTCAATACTGTACATTATTATAAACTGTACCAAACACATTGTAGGTAGAGACCATTTTTTAAGTTAAAGTTTGTAAACATTTTACGGTTAATACAAAAATAAAGTTGTGTAAAAGGATCAATATTATATACCACTGTAGCCTGTCAATATAGAGCCTTTCAGCCGAACACGTTAAAAATACACAACCTACTTGGCTACGCCAGGAGTGAACTAGCTAAAAAGTTACAGTATTTATAAAAGATTAGTAAAATTTAACTATAACTAAAGAAATTAATACAAATATTTCCGCCGACCGACTTTCGCTTTGAAGTCCAGCGCCTCTCGCAATGTTGGGTTATTTGACGTTACCTATTGTTAAAATAAACGTAAACAAAGATTAGAGAAAAGAGATTTTAAATGTTGAGATGTTTTATTTGAGTTAACATTATCAAGATGTTAAACACTCGAAAGAGAAGATAAAAAATATTTATTGGGAACTAGAGCCAGATACAAATACGTTTTTCTATTTGAGGAGCTAATTGTCTTTTCCGTCTCATTAATTGTGAGGATGTATTTTGGGTACTTACTTCCTATTGATTATTATTTTTCATGATTAGATTATCTCATTAATGTATGTTTTACGCTAATAACCTTTAAACAATAATTACCTTTACCAATCGATAACCTGTAAAAAGTTGGAGTAAACGTAAACGAAAACGAAGATAAAGAAAATGTTTATATACATCTAAACTATATTTTTCAATTATTTATTATTAAAAGGCGTACACGTAGTGTTTAGTAAGTTAATAGGAGATACCCATCGAGCATATAACCGGAATAGAGCGGTATTGTATGCGTTGTGTATGAAGACAAATTCCGCCAAATTTGTGCTGCGACGCTGCGCCGATCTGCGCTATGGATGATTGGCTGATGGGACGTACATACAGATCACTGGTAGGTTGAATTGCTACTACGTCAGTGACAAACCACTGACCAGTTTCGGTATTTTGTGGCTCACATTACAACTCTAACCGTTTTTATGGTCGATGGAAACACCATAAACATTTGAAACGTTCAGTTTTACTTAATTCAATTATTATGAGGAATTTATTATGATACTGCTTCTAGCGCAAGAGTGATCTAATAGTAAAGTAGAATGTTGTGTTTGTATCGAATAAATGTTTCTTTCTTTTCTTTACATATCGCGTATACTCACGATAAAATACATTTCGTTATTCTTACAATATATCATGTTTTTTGTTCTGTTGAATTTATAGCACTCGCAAAACGTCATAACAACTTACTTTAATATCAATATCGAATACTTATTTTGCCAACTTTTAGTATAACCTATGAGCTTATAATGTTTTCTTTTTAGAGTTTAAATTAACTTGATTGTTTTAACTTCTACCTAAAACTATGTAAAACGTGATATTTACCATGTTTTCAGTTTTATTTCATGAAACTCTATATTTCGACATTACCTACGAATGTCTTGCTTGCAATAGTCACACTGAGCGAATGGATTTGGTAATAACTGGTAAACACCAGATAATACAAACACACAAAGTTGTTAATCAATCGTTTGTTCCGGGCCTTATCGGAGATCATCCCGGACTGATAAGGGGGAGTGAGGTGTATTCGTATCTATAAATACTTCCTTATTACTTAACAAAAGAAAATTTCAGTGTAGTTATAGCGAAGTGATAAGGCATAGACATTAAATGGGCTCATAGCGCAATGATATGGCATAGAGATTTCATGGACTCATAGCAAAGTGATAAGGCGTAGACATTTAAGAGACTCATAGCGCAATGATATGGCATAGAGATTTAATGGACTCATAGCGAAGCGATAAGGTGCATACATTTAATGGGCTCATAACGCAATTATACAAGGTTGATAAAAGCGAGAGGCATTAAATTAAACTACATATACTACACATGCTTACGGTTAATCCGAAACTATAAAAAAATAGTTTCAGAGCAATTTTTTTTTTCAAAGAAAATAAATACGTGAATAGTCCAAGTAAAACGTAAAAACTATTTGTAAACCTTTGTAAAATGTCCTTCGAATCTAAAAGGCAACATCGCACAGCACTTGCGTCTCATCGGGTCGAACAAACCGGAGCGGCCTTAAAACTTTAAAAATATCCTGTGACTAAACTATAGATTCTATTGGTCTAAGTTTTGGTGTGTAGCCTGAAAATGGTACATAGTATAAGTGGTTTAATTTAATGCCTCTCGTTTTTATCAACCTTGTATGGCATAGAGTTTTAATGGACTCATAGCGAAGTGATAAGGCATAGACATTTAATGGGCTCATAGCGCTGTAATAAGGCAAAGACATTTCACTATTGATTTACATATATATTCTATAATGCATTTTTTTTTTGTATTTAATCAATTTATTTATGGCACGGATCGTAGATGGTTTTAAGCTTCATTTTTTGCTGCGTCAGTTGCTAATAAATAATATGTATAGTTACAAAGTCTATGATCGTTTTAGGAGAGCTCTAATTATCATCTTTGAGGCGATGCCTAAAGTCTATTTATATCGTCTTACATACATACATACATTTTTCTGTGCTATATATAACTTACAAATACATGAAACAAATCACAAATTGTTTTGAACTTGACAAGAAACCCGTCACCAGAAGTGGGATGTTTGGTCGTATTATTTATTAACCACTAAAGGATCAAACTGTTGTTCTAATTCTGTTTGTTAGATTGCTACTGTATTTGCGATTTATTGACGTAAATAACGTGATATCATGTTTTAGATGGAGATTTAGTACTATATTACTATACTTACCTAATAATCTATACTATCAATACTACTACTAATAATATAAAGCTTAAGAGTTTGTTTGTTTGAACGCGCTAATCTCAGGAACTACTGGTCTGATTTGAAAAATTATTTCAGTGTTAGATAGCCCATTTATAGAGAAAGGCTATAGGCTATATAACATCACGCTGTGACTAATAGGATTTAAGTTGAGTTTGTTAACGCGGGTGAAACTGCGGGCAACAGCTAGTTATTAATAAATATTGTCTATAAAATAGTGGAGAGTCACAGGCTGATCATGGTTAATAATATATAATATATTGGGATGTTAGAAAACCTAAATAGTGGAATAGTAGGTCGTCTGGCCCGAACACGACGAGTATGTGGTCCGGTAGAGCCTCACCGCTGGTCAGAGGCAACACAGTTGATGGGTGGTGGTCACTGTCGAGGTACCATCATAAGTATTTGTAAATATATAGCTTATTGATGATTTAATACAGATATAATATTATATCTACGTTATATAGATCGCTTTCAGAATACAAATTTTCATTCTAAGAAGATAAAAGTACATAATATATTATTAGATATTATTTCAAACTTTTATTTAATATTGATTAATAATCAAATAGTATATGATATTTATCAATATTATTAAAAAAATGTTTCAAAAAATGATACTCACAAGATATAAACCACGAATGTTAGAGTAGCTCTCTACACGGTACTAAGTGATAGTTGCTAGGGGCTCACATCATCGATCTCCCACTAAGTGTAGTAATTAGCAGAGCGCCTATTAACCAAAACTTAAATATTCCATATTATCCAGCCCACTCCTCGTGACAGACACATCAAAGTGAGCGGCCAGTAATGCACCGGAGTGCTCCCGAGAGCCGAGTACCTTACTGAATTATCTGCCTATTATACACTTACTTTGTGCATCACTCTTTTATCTTGCTAAAAGACCACATTACACTTGCGACACACTGCTGCGAGCGATGCGCGCACGAACTCGAGATCGTAATAGATTCGCATCTTGTTGGTGCATGGCGCAGTGCAAATTAATGAAAACGTTTGAAATAAAACATTTTTTAAGAATAAATGTAATTGATCAATTCTTATTAGTTGTTGTAACGTTTATTACCATTTTATTCAAAAAGGGTGCATCTACGTTGATTCTGCTGTATAGAATGTGTGTCAAATAAAACTCATATTAATTTAGATGCTCGTAAAAGATATATGGCAAATATTTTTTCGACTTTACATGTACCTATTTTTGTGAAATTATTTATTTCAAAATTTAAATAAGACTTGTACTTATAAAACCAATACTTGTTTTTATATATTAGTAAAGAAAACCATTTAAATCTTATGTTTTATAACTCATGAATTCCTAGCGATTGATAGCGATTTTTACAAAAGTTGCGCACCGCGAGTGTGTGCTCTGCTTTACCATTATCACAAATGAAAAAAACCACATGAGGGCCCTTCCCGGAGGAAACTAGAAACACAATCGAATGGGATTCCCTGAAGATTCCCTCCTCATCAGCACTAAATGGATACGAGAGTTAAATGCGACAAGTCGCGTCTCACTTTGATGTCGCGCCTTTGTGACGGCAATTTTAAATTATCTGTGAATAGGTGACGAAAATAACATCATGTTATGTTATAGTGGTGAAAAGACGCGTATTTGTGAATCACGCCACGTTGATACAGTCAGTGGTTTACGTAAGAAATTGGAATATGTAACTCCTTTGAACTAACAAAATTAAGATGACATTAGAAAGTGAAATTTTAACAAGATAATAAAAACGATACTCATAACAAAGACAGCAGAACACTCACGACAGGGATGTACCACATCGAACATGCAAATGTATGTAGGCTCTATTATTACCCGAATTTCATTAATTTCATGCGAAATTGTTTTATATTTAACAATGACAACTTTAAGTGTTTATGGTAAGAACCTGATATACTATAGATTACATTCACTACATGAATTCAATCAATGGTGCTTATTAGAAAGATTAACTGCGTTTTAAAGTTAGTGAGCACTCGATCATGAATATTAATTGTGTTCTAATAAACAAACCGGTGAATGAAACATCGTGAGGAAACCTGCATGCCTGATGAGATTAAAAGAAGGCGTATAAAGCTCACCAACCCGCATTGGGCCACCGCATCGGGGAACTACGGCCCAACACCCTGCTCGCCTGATTTCGAGGAGGAGATGCCCAGCAGTGGGACATATAAGGGTTGATATTATTAATGTAAAGAGACATTTGGTGACCTACGGGGCTGAAGCGTGGCCTCTAAATCCAGGACTGGTCCGTAAGTTTGCCGTAGCTCAACGTGCTATGGAGCGTGCTATGCTGGGTGTTTCTTTGACAGATAGGAACGAAGACATCCGCCAGAAAACTAAGGTAACCGATATCACCCAAAGAATTAGCTCGTTGAAGTGGCAGTGGGCTGGTCACATACTCAGAAGAAGGGATGGCCGATGGGGCAATAAGGTTTAAGAGAGGAGGCTTCGTCTACCTAAACGTAGGAAGACGAAGTGTTGGTCGGCCATTGACCAGGTGGGAAGACTTGCGGTGGCCAGTCCGTGTTGGATGCGAGTGGTAAGGGGTCGGCCATCTTGGCGTTCATTGAGGGAGGCCTATGATCAGCAGTGGACGGATAGAGGCTGATGATTATGATGATGATGATGAAAGAGACATTTATAGGGTTAGTGGCTAGACATGCATATTTTTATTTAAGTCGCTATTCTACACTTCTTAGACAAGACAAGACAAGGTAGACAAGAAAATGAAATTAAAGAAGCAGGATTGTGGTGTGGTGGAGACGAACGTAAGACATAGAGCGCTACCTCCCACGAGTCACGGTGAAACTGTAGACACTCGATATTGTGGTGTGGTGGAGACGAACGTAAGACATAGAGCGCTACCTCCCACGAGTCACGGTGAAACTGTAGACACTCGGTATTGTGGTGTGGTGGAGACGAACGTAAGACATAGAGCGCTACCTCCCACGAGTCACGGTGAAACTGTAGACATTCGGTATTGTGGTGTGGTGGAGACGAACGTAAGACATAGAGCGCTACCTACCTCCCACGAGTCACGGTGAAACTGTAGACACTCGGTATTGTGGTGTGGTGGAGACGAACGTAAGACATAGAGCGCTACCTCCCACGAGTCACGGTGAAACTGTAGACACTCGGTATTGTGGTGTGGTGGAGACGAACGTAAGACATAGAGCGCTACCTCCCACGAGTCACGGTGAAACTGTAGACACTCGATATTGTGGTGTGGTGGAGACGAACGTAAGACATAGAGCGCTACCTCCCACGAGTCACGGTGAAACTGTAGACACTCGGTATTGTGGTGTGGTGGAGACGAACGTAAGACATAGAGCGCTACCTCCCACGAGTCACGGTGAAACTGTAGACATTCGGTATTGTGGTGTGGTGGAGACGAACGTAAGACATAGAGCGCTACCTACCTCCCACGAGTCACGGTGAAACTGTAGACACTCGGTATTGTGGTGTGGTGGAGACGAACGTAAGACATAGAGCGCTACCTCCCACGAGTCACGGTGAAACTGTAGACATTCGGTATTGTGGTGTGGTGGAGACGAACGTAAGACATAGAGCGCTACCTCCCACGAGTCACGGTGAAACTGTAGACATTCGGTATTGTGGTGTGGTGGAGACGAACGTAAGACATAGAGCGCTACCTCCCACGAGTCACGGTGAAACTGTAGACACTCGGTATTGTGGTCGTGTTTATTTATATACCAGCTTCTCTTTGCAACTTCATAGCCATGTCCGGACTCGTGAAGATTACATTTTTAGAGCCTCAGTGATAACGTAGCATTCTAGAGACAAAATATTGTCATAAATTAAATAAATATAATTCAACAATCACACTACGTTAATCTAGTCTCGTGATAAGTTCGTTAGAACTTGTGTAAACTAGGAACGGAAATAAATTTAAGAAATTCATAAGTAATTCGTCAGTTATTTATCATGTAGTTTCGAAGACTACATCCAATGTCACAAACATAATATCCACGTGCGAAACTATGTAGGTATATAAGTATATTTCTAATATATAAAATGTCCATGTCACAATGTTAGTTACCGTACTCCTCCGAAACGGCTTTACCGATTTTTACCAAATTTTATATGCGTATTCAGTAGGTCTGAGAATCGGCTACTATCTATTTTTCATACCCCTAAGTGATAAAGGTGGTCAACCCCTCAAATTTTAAAAGTTAATATATATTACGCATTAATGGCAAATACCTAGTTAGATAACGTCAAAGTCAGCTCTTTAAGAGAAGTTTAGTCAGTTATAATAATAATAATAATAATAATAAAGCTTTATTTAGTTCTACACAATAATTGACAAAGTTACACTATATAATACATTTATTCTGAGTAGTCTTAAAATTGTGTAGACCCCCTTCGGGTAAAAGCCTCCTCCAAGGCAAACCATTTCTCTTTGTCGTTGGCTGTAGTTAGCCAACAGTAGTTTAGTCAGTTAGTATAAACAAATTGATCTCGTCAATTACAGTCTCAGCAAAATATATCTCAACCAGAGAAAAACTAAATAAATTATAGTTTAAAAAAACTATAAAACACGCTTTAATAGCAAACCCAACAAAAAAATTGAAAATAATTTTTAATAGATGAATTAAATGGGTTAACAAAATTACTTATTGTAAAAAAGCGTGGTGCTTGTAACTAAGTTTTTATATTAACTTCACTTTTTAGAAATAGATAACGATGAAATATTTTTAATAATGAATATTGAGCACCTCACGCTTTTTACAATAAGTAATTTTGTTAACCCATTTAATTTACCGGTGGGAGGGAAGCGCTGTGCCGCGCTCTTGGCTGCATGGGTACCACCATCTTGCTTGTTTCTCCCGTGAAACAGCTTTGCTGTGTTTCGGAGAGAAGGGCAAGACAGGCATTGTAATTACTGGCACCGAGACTAAACATCTTATGTCTCAGGATAGGCAACACATAAATGAGTTGCCTGGGCTCGTTCCAGGTATACTATTTTATGTTCATGGGCGACGTCGACCACTTACCATCAGGTGGCACGTTTGCCAGTTTGCCTATCCAACTAACATAAAAAAAAAATCATCTATTAAAAATTATTTTCAATTTTTTTCTTGGGTTTGCTATTAAAGCTAGTTTTTTAGATTTATTAAACTATAATTTATTTTTTACTTTTTAGTGTCGATTTTTTTAATTAAAGATTTTATTAATTTAAAGTACTCAATTATTAACAATCACTTTAGAAATGAGTGAGAGACTAAAAACAACACAAGTGATGTAGGTAACTTGCGCGCCTTACGCCTTCCTAGCAAGTGCTATCCTGATTATCCTTATCAGGATATTGGAATATTTTTATCAAATTATTGTATTGTCACCGGTCCTCGATAAATCTACAAAGTTTGAACAAAATCTGGTCGTTAGAAGTGGGTCAAAATCATGTTCAAAGATTCCATTACATACATAGATACATAGATACAACCCAAGCTAATAAAAAGCGTAAAAATACCAAAATCTCTTAGATACAATTACTGCTAGTACTCTACCCATAATTTCCCTACGTGATTTCTACACTTGCTGGTTGCGTATTGTAAATCGAGTAGCAAACGCTTAGATTAAGAAAATTAATAGATTTAATAAAGTATTAAAATATTATTACTGTAAGAAGGATTTACATGAAGTTTATTTGCACTTTTGTACTCTTAAATGGAAACAATTTAGAAACTAAAGTGAGTACACGGACAAGATTGATGTCGTTCTGTTATAACGGCCGCGGTTGGTGGAAGTTGGTCCGGCCCCGTGCGGCGCGATTAGGGTTTAATGTTAATGCCGTACACAACTGGGCGAAAGGCTGGCTCTTCACAACTCTCGGTCTCTACATCCAAACACTATAGTGATATTTTTTCAAAATTCACTTGTATTTGTAACAGTAGCGCTGACTTGACTAAAAATGCTCAAATCAAATGAAAATCCTTATTCTTTAATAATAAGTTGCAGAACGCTTCGAGATCCAACCATTTTATCTAATATTACTCAGACCTCATTTCTTTAAAGAAATCATAAAAATCGTCTTACAAGTCAAGTTATCGTAAATGTCACTCTACTCTCGTAATAAAATATTACCATAGAATGTTTATTTTTCAATTGACAGTTAGCTAGTTCTTATTATATGTAATCTACTAACAGACAAAAAGACAGATTATAGTTGCTTTTGCAGCTGTAGATCTGAACCCTTCAAAATATCTAAATAGAATATAAATGTTATAATGCCCAATTTGTTCCCAAAAACAACATTAAAGTAAGTACATTTGGATTGGTTTGGAGCCTATTCAAGACAAACAGAACCTAATTTAGGGAATTCGTAATCGGCATCCTATAAAAAGCAGTTTTTATATGTTTTAAGTATTTTGTTGTTTAATTTTTTCCTCATGACATCGTGTATAACACAGGCTGTCGCTGTGTCAATGCCCTGGTGGTAGGTTAATAAAACGACGGGATTTACGACAGTTTTACTGCCTCCCCCCTTACCTCCTCCGTGTGCCTTCCCTGCCACGAACACCCAATCCACTTTTATTGCCACTACTTGCATATAGACAATTTACTTAAATAATATATTAAGTCTACATAAAATGTGCAACCTTGTAAATTCATTTTGACGTACACAAGTGCGTGCATTTTGTTTGACCGTATTTTGAGATTATAATATGTTGGTAGGTTTACAATCAAGCAGGAGAGAGACAGAGAGATCGGGCCCTCTCGCGAGCGAGCCAGACACACGCCAAGACGGTGCGTATACGCAAGAGCGCCCTTTTATTTTTACACTTAGTTCAACATCTTTTGAAACCAAAGAAAGTTCATATTATCAAGATTTCATAAAACCTATATAATTTTTATATTTCTCTGATACAACATAAAGCTTGTTCACATTTGAAAGTGTCTTCGTCTGTCTGTGAGTTTTTCACGAATAAAATACAAATGAAAATTTTGTTACACCTAGCAAGGATAAGATTATATCCCGAACAAGAACATATATAAATCTGCATGGGTCCCACCGTCTTGCTTGTTTTTCCCGTGAACCTTTGCTGTGTTTCGGAGAGAAGGGCAAGACAGGCAGTGTAATTACTGGCACCGAGACTTAACATGTTATGTCTCAGGATAGAAAACACATTAATGAGTTGGTCTAATGCCGAGTGAACTAGCTTACGAAAGGCGACGTTGACCAGGTCTGCTATCGAACTATAAGGCAGGATATAATTTTACCCAGTTAAATAAAAGTGAAGCCATCTTCAGGGCACATTCAAACACCACGTTTTACGGTTCTTTTACGAGCGTCATTAGAGCCGGCCCGAGCCCCGTGCATCTTAAATTAGATGAACACCGACTGGCGTGTAGGAACTATAGTCTTCCGAGTTCCGACTTTTATATATCTTTCATGTAGGTGCCTACACTTATACCTGCTTATTTTATTGTAATTCTTATTTAATTTAAATCTAAACTTGTTATTGCAATGATTTATTATTTAGTAGCAGCGCTCGTTCCAGCCGCGTACTTCCCGCGGGAGTACAGAGTACAGACATAAATTATTATAGTCTATATGTTATTCTTATATATAAACTATGTTACTTCAAAGTTTCATTAAAATCCTTTCACTAGATTTTGTGTAAAATATGAATACATCCATATATTATATTCTGACAAACTTTCGTATTTATAATAGGTATCTATATATTACTAGTGGCACCGACAGACGTTGTCCTGATCAAATTTTTTTTTTGTGAATCTAAACCATCCTCGAATCCTATTGAACTCACGCAAAAAATTTCATCAAAATCGGTCCAGCCGTCTAGGAGGAGTTCAGTGACATACACACGCACACAAGAAATATATATATATAAAGATTAGTAATAATAATATTCGTCATGCTAAATTATAAAAAAATATATATAACTTAGACACAGTGCAAGAAAATGGTAGTTAGGTTTTATTTAGGTTCTATTGACCAAAGGCTATGTCAGAAGGGAATGAATGTTAGTAAAACGAAATCTCACGACGTGTACTCAGATCAAGTAAAAAAAGGTAGATAGTGCACTTGGAACATGAAAGTGAAGCCACTTTTTTAAGTATGTGTGAGTGAATGAAGGGTTACCATTTTTTAAATATCCCTTAAAATTGCATATTAATAAAAATAGGTACTGGATGAGACAGTAAATATTTTAATAAAATACAATAACATTACGAATATGTAGGAGGCGTGTAGGATCACTTTATAAACTGTCTCAATAGATATGTTATTGAGACAATTGTTTTAATTATTTATTTATTCCCATGAATGTAGTAAATACATAGGTGATATTTAAAAAAAAAACAAGTTCTATACATTCTACCATAACATGGTGTGTGAAAATAAAACTTTACATAAATAAACAATTAATATAAATTAACAGGAAAAAATAGTTACAATTAAATAAACTTGATAAATACAACATGTCATTAAAATCATTGTCAGAGAATAACAGTTTCAAAATAATTGATTATAAACGTAATTAGAAAGTCACATTTTATCAATACACAATTTAAATTAAATACATAATATGTCGTTTCCATAAAACAAAACATTTAAATTATAAAAACATTTCTCTGCAAGCCACGCTGTTACATTTTTTTAAATTTATTAAATGGTAAATCTTTAAATTTATAAATAATTAAATAGATAGTCCCTTTGTGGGTGCGTGAGTCCCAAAAAAATACAACATAAGTTATACGAGGTCATTTCGATTCAGTCATATAGCGATCAAATAATAAAATAATAGTTCGAATCCCGCCAGGGAACAATTATTATTATTATTATGTCACCTCTGTACTTAATTATTTTGCTATGGCTTTGCTTGCAATTGACTTACCCACTATTGGGCTATTAGAAATACTAACTTCTGGCAACACTCTCCCGATACGTCATTTCGGGGCAATAATATTATTTTGTCGATTAACCTCAAAATGGTGTTAAAATATCTTAAAAGAATATAGTCTTGTGTTTATTTATGTGTGAAACGATATTTCTTCAGACTCTTTGGTCACTTTTGTATTGTTTTTACACCATAAAATTACACTAAACTGTATTTTTTTGGCAAATTTACTGCACGACGACTCATAAGATACTACTACTCACACATACAAAAATGAGCTTAGTTTTGGTGCATGTGTGTGCGTGAGCGCGTGTATTTACATGAAAGGAGCTGAGTTTTGTGGCTTCAGTATTAGCAAAGGCCGTGCGTCATCTACCTTTTTTTACTTGATCTGAGGACGTGTATGAATACGAGATAAAGAAAGGATTGTGATGTAGTGATGACAAGCCGACGGCCCGAGACTCCTCCGGGCTCTACACCTCGGGCTACTCGTTTACTGCCAACTGTCAACACACGTGAACCAATTCAACAGGACCAGCTTGTTTGGTGTCGGTATTGAATTTCTTTCGGTAATTACACCGCTTGTCGTGCCTTTCCATCTGCAATTCGTTTTGGAAGAAATGAACAGGGTAGGTTACACGTGTTTAGCATTACTTTCGCTTGTAAATATAAGTTGAGTTTGATCCCAAACTCTGAAGAGTATGTTCACCATAAACATTTAATATGAAGTTTTTTTTTTAATGTTAGTTGGATAGGCAAACTGGCAAACGTGCCACCTGATGGTAAGTGGTCGACGTCGCCCATGAACATAAACTAGTATACCTGGAACGAGCCCAGGCAACTTATTTATGTGTTGCCTATCCTGAGACATAAGATGTTAAGTCTCGGTGCCAGTAATTACACTGCCTGTCTTGCCCTTCTCTCCGAAACACAGCAAAGCTGTTTCACGCGAGAAACAAGCAAGATGGTGGTACCCATGCAGCCGGGAGCGCTGCACAGCTCTTCCCTCCCACCGGTAAATGGGATAGGTGGATGGGGTAGAGGACAGTAAGGGTAGGAAACCAGCAGCTTTACCCAGATGTTAAAAACAAATGGTCTTGGGGGACCTTGTTCCGATAGCTTTTTTTTAGAAGAATATTTTGTCGTAAATGACGTACTACTAAACCTCGTTAGGGGTTATAATATCTGTCAATATAAATACATATTAATATTGACAGCGCGACCGTCGGACCATAGCGCGGATATTATCGAGTAAGGGAGGACTCCCAGATAATTCAATATACACACTACCTAATACTCCCCTAAATGGTTGACCACCGGAACACTAAGTGATGTTATTAAACGATTTCCTCCTCAATTACCCTGCAACTATACTATCTATAACGTCGTATTGTATGAAAAATATCTGTTACCACCCAAAAATTTGTTACAAAACTTTTTGTCTAAAATAAATAACTCTGTCATTTTACCTGTAATGTAATCGTGGAGCTGTCAAATGCATTTTCTTCTACCCCCCCACTTCCAGAGACCACTATATAGCATATTATTATAATGTTAGTATTACTTACAGACAAGCGCGTGTTCAGTCACTTATCCTTATTCACTGTAGACTAATGCTGATGTTAATACCGAGATAGACCAGGCCTTGTAATAATTAAATCAAACATTAGTCTATCATTGAAGCCCTTAGACTCGTGTTTTGCATGTTACATACCATCGCATATAATACGAATGATTTTACAATCGATACATAGCGTCTAAGTTTACCAGCGATAATTTATATAGTTTTGTATTTACAAAACCACAAAGATAGAATTGAAGTCTGTTTCGTCTATTTTATGATTATTAAATAGCCACCAACCTCACCGAGTGACAACTTTAGTGTGAAGTCATGTGACTCTCCTAAATCTGCTCCTTTTACTACGGCTGAATATAGTACCAAAAAGAATGCGGGGGCGTGATCACAAATAACAAATTGAGTTTGTTTGTTACGATTTGGATAAAATTTCTAGGGAAATAGCAATCTCAGTTAAGGCCAAGAAGCGAGCAACAGCTAGTAGTAGTCAGGCTACGGACGTTACACATAATCGCGGGTTCGAATCCCGAATGGTACAGATAATTTGTAGGTGCAATAAATATGATGTCTGCACCGAGACAAACGTGGATAAATCTTCCGTTCCTAGTAGCCATAATTCACGCTCTCACGAACTCACCACGCACCCACGCGGTGTGATTGTTAGATAATATATTCGATGTATATTTATTGCAGGCATGCACCGCAAGTCGCTGGAGGCGGCGCAACACCTGAAGGAGTCGGGGTCGGAGCGTGAGGGCTCCGAGGCGGAGGCCGACCGCGCGCCCTCCGCCTCGCCCCACCGTCACGACCTGCACGACAACCAGGTACACATACAACATCTTACCTTTATAAGAGGTAGTGCCATGCTGCTTTGCAGCCGAACTGGGCCGGCACGACCGGGGTGGTACCTCTCGCTCACATAACACCGGCGTCAAGTGACAGCCATGCTGTTATTTCGTGCGGTTTGTGAGTTTCCGGTGGCCCATTGGGGGATAGGGAAAAGGTGGGCAACGCATCTGCATAACCTCTGGTTGTGTTGGTAACCCGCGAAGATGCTCGGGTACGAAGTTTGCCTCGAGGCCCATACCCACTGCGTTCTTGGTCGGGACAACATACAGCTTAATGCTTAGTCTTATCTAAGTTTAGACATAACTAGGTATGTGGTCGACGTCGCCCATGAACGTAAGAATAAAATCCTTCTGTTCCAATGGCCTCGGGAAAATGCCCACCTACCAAATGTGTATACCGGATCTAAAACAAACTTCGCCACTTCTATAAATAGAATTACACATAGACAGCGGTCTAATGTTTCTAATGATTGGTGCAGGCGCAGAGTTCCCCTGGCAGCAGTACTACAGCGTCGTCGTCGGCCAAGGGGCGCGCGTCGCCCGACCACCCCTACGACGACCCCGAGGCCTTCCGCAACAACAGCATCGCCTGCCTGCGGGCCAAGGCGCAGGAGCACCAGGCACGCCTGCTCTCCAACAACCTGCTGCTACAGGTACACGTGTGGGCCTTGCAGAGGTTCGGGGTTTAGAGCTTCAATGTTGCAAAATCCGAATACACGACTGAGGGACCTAAAATAGAGCATGCTTTTATTTAGACCCGAACTGGAGCAGGTCGGTATCCACCTACCTAGACGAAATAATTTACGGACTCATTACAGATTTAATCCTGCTAAATATAAGAAAAGATATAAATTCGAAGAAAATATAATATAATATAATATAATATAATATATAGGGGAATCGATAATAATATTATAATGTATGAGGAATTACCATCGGGACATTAGATTGCGATAGGCGATGAGAGAAGTTGTGAATACCTGTATGCAGACATCTAGAAGGGCCGTATCTTCATCATCATCGTGTACGTTGCAGGTGCGCGGGCTGCAGCGGGCGAGCCACAGCGCGGACGACGAGGGCCCCGCCGACATCGACGTGGGCACCGAGCCGCCCCCACTCGACCCGCGCCTCTACTGAGCTCCCACCGCCGTCGCCGCTACCGCCTCACGTGACTGGCCCGTTAGCTGCCCTCGTATCGTAATGGCTGATCGATAACTCCACGACGCAAGCTTTCGTCGGACCTATGTTTTGCCACCAAGACAGTATGATCAACAGTATCGATGTAATATCGCACAATTCATCGGATAGTGTGTAACAGATATCGCTTTAGTGGTTTGAGACGCACAAAGTCGTCAGTAGAACGCACGTATTCGGCTGTCTGAGTGAGCCTGAAGTATGATCAAAGACATTTACAACGTACATGCAAATAGCAGACTATTTGTTGAAACTGTTGACAGTGCGAGCTCCTCGGCGTCACCTGCCCGCGCGTAGCTGGCCAGTCGCGAGCTGGAAACGTTTGCTTCGTTCGGACTTAAGTGTAATTATGTACATTATAGAACTAGTATTTAATTAACTCGACCCCAGTTTTTCGTGCAATACCCTTAGTTAAGTATTTATCCATTTAGGCAGTGTTAGTACCTATTGTATAAAGTTAGCTCGGCGCCCCGCGCCCGTAAAGTAATATTGTGCCCCGTTAGGTTTAATTATAAGGGAAAAGACTTTAAAATAGGTAATACTGAATCGGTACTAAATAATTTGTTATGATTGTTGAATGCCTGTGAAAAAAATAACATATTTAGCGATTATTTTTGAAGATATAAAAAATGAGAATGTTATATTATTTTTTTGAACCTTCTTCGAGCGTTGGACTCGAATCATCGTTCGAACTTTTTTGATATTGTTTACATAGCATATACCTGGATACTTAAACTGTACTTAACAAACTAGCAAACTGTTTTCAAATGTTTAGTGACCAATGTCCTCGTTCAAACGACAGATAATGTAATTTACCATCACTAAGTATATTTGATTTCTTTTAATTCTTACTACTTTTGTCCAATGCTAACCATTAGAGAAGTAAATAAACGCTACAAAATTGAAGTTGAGAAGAGGCTGTATGAGAGCTTTCTTTAGCTTAGCTTCAACTGTGATCCTACTGCCGACAGCGCCCTCACCTCGTTTTGACATTAAACCTTTTTAAATGATGTGTACTTGTCAAAATAAAATAACATCTATATACTTACATTACTGAGGTAAATAACAATTAACAACTGTTGTTTAAACAGGACATTGCTCTGTTTTTATTATATTTGTAGCTACTTTTATTTGAAAGTAATTAGCGATGTAAAAATATTGTAATAAGAAAATTTTGGATTAGGTTCAAATGTGTAAAAACGAAAATTATCAACGAAATGGATCGCCGCCTTAGAAGTTATGTTTAAAATTGTAAGTAAGGTTAACGAACACATTCCAGACTGTACATAAAATTACACCTTATTTGTTAGAGGACACGTGAGATATTACAATATTAACGATAAATCCTAAGATATATTATTCAATAAAATATTAAATTGTTTTTTATTATCTACTCGCAATCTTATGACATTAGCGTATTTATTTCACGGTGTCCTCTAAAGCAAGAACCATTGCCATTAGTTTTATTTGAAATTGAAATGTATATTTTTAAAGCTGGCAATTATTGAGTATAATCTTTTTGGACGAACCTTGTAAGTTGTGGTTGACATTTTGAATTTTGTCACGACTGTTGCGTAATCCGCAGAGAAACTCGACGTCATTGTACTTAACAATAAAGATAGAATTGTAATATATTTATTGAAATAAACGACGAAAAGTTATGTGGAACATCATAAATATGGTTCAGATGAATAAAACACTGTGTAAAAATATGTACCTTTCATTTATCATACATTTAACATACCCATGATCCCAAACAATGTTCTCCTTATTGAACAGAAACACTCGCATCTACAGAATGATTGATTTGAGTAGGAGAATATGAAAGAATACAATTTATAAAAACATTTATCTGGTACCTTAGGTAGATATTTCAATAAATAAACTCCTGACTAAATCTTATCTAATTCCTTTAGATGTGTACTTCCAACAAATGTGAACAGCACGCTTCATTTCTATTCAAGCAACAAAATATATCTCCTTGAAACGAAAAATGTTCCCATTCGAAATAAGGCACATCTTCCATATTATTTAATGTATGTCGGTTACACTGTCATTGGCCGCTTTCCAAGCGTTAATAATAAATAACTATCACTGATAACTCCTAACAACGTCATAATATATTATAACCCGCATCGGCCAGATAGACAGACCAATGCAAATTATGTGTTACTTTCAGTTGGTTTGTTTGTTTGTTTCAGTTGGTACAAAATCAAATTGCACTAGAAAAATGTATTACATTTTCAATTCTAATACACGGAGGAATCTACCGGTGGAAGGGAACCGCTGTGCTGCGCTCCCGGCTGCATGGGTACCACCATCTTGCTTGTTTCTCCCGTGAAACAGCTTTGCTGTGTTTCGGAGAGAAGGGCAAGACAGGCAGTGTAATTACTGGCACCGAGACTTAACAACTTATGTCTCAGGATAGGCAACACATAAATAAGTTGCCTGGGCTCATTCCAGGTATACTGGTTTATGTTCATGGGCGACGTCGACCACTTATCATCAGGTGGTACGTTTGCCAGTTTGCCTATCCAACTAACATAAAAAAAAAAATAAAAAAAAATGGAGAAAGGACAACCCCAGAACAGTTTTAGTTCCATGGGTCAAAGACAAGCCCATAGAGCCGACTGCGTGCCATAGGACTAATTTTTTACACAAAATATTTAGCAAAATATAGTAAAGGTTCAAATAAAACGAGCATTTGTTATATTGTTGACAATATTTTATATTTATTACACAATACACGACAATAGTAACAATTAGCAGCAGAAAAGTCTGGCTCACACAATATCACCTTTGTTCTCGGAGCCTGCTTTAAAAAGCTTAAGCTCTTTTGTCTAACTTTTGCTGTAATTTTGTCCAAATCTTTTAATTTCCCTTCATTCATTGTAAAACTGATTTCATAGGATTTCATTATGTTTCGAATATTTTAGAGCAACTGTGATCACGGCCCACGGGCGGCCTGAGGCAAACGCTCTGTGTCATGGGAAATTATTATATTATTTGATTCCCGTGGTTCCCTGGCTTTTGCACTACTATATTCACAGATATAAATCTAGCCACTGATATCACCGCGATAAAACCCGTAACATGTTTTACGACAGTGCAAATTCAAACAAACATATAATCATATTTTTATGGGCGGTAATTTTTGTATGTCCTATGTCGGTTAGGGCGCCACTGGCGCACTCATAAAAATTTACAGAAAAATTACAGCAAAACCTTTGACCAAAAGATTAACATAACTACTTTGAAGCATCGTACACTAAATATTTTAATATAAGTTCACTAGTTTATTATAATATCAAAAATAAAATCAAAATATGAAATCAGAAATATGTTGAGTCGCCGGTATTGAGTTATATTAATATTCGTGTAGGCGTGTCAAAACCAAATGGAATATATGACAAAATGCAAAATATTATTATTTATATAAAGTTTCAATACCAATAAATACATCTTCCTATAGAAATATCAAAGTTAGCACCAAAATGGAAAAAAGCCGAGGCAACCAATTGCATATATTCGTTTAAAGTCCATCTAATTCTTGACTCATGTCTGTGGTAAAAAATTGGCACTTGGCAAACCGTTAGTCATTTTAAACTTCAATAAAATTATATAAAAATATTTTACCATACACATAAAGCACGAAGCACCGGAACCTCAAAATACTTATATTATGCGATTCTTAAAATAGTATGCAAAATGCATTGAACAAGGATCACATCGTAACACTAGCTAGTGCAGTCAGGATCTACGTCCATCTGGGAGCAATAGAGATCATTCTTATAATGAAACACTTTTTACGGATTTTATCGCGGTTTATTAAGATTTTTACAAGCCCGACGTTTCGGATACTTTACAGCAACCATGGTCACGGGAGGACTGAGGTGTCATACGTCCTATTATTACAAAGTTATTCGAAACTACCCTATGATACATCAATATTTTGGTTAGTCCTATCTACGCAGAAAGTGCTAACTGTATCTTTAATCTGTGACATATTATGCTTGGATTTTGATTTGATAATATTAATAATGGGATCCCAAGCAGGTGGTAAGAGCCAGCTATCTTCTCTATTGAAATTAGGATGTTTTTTAATTTCAATAGCCTCACGGATCATCCTTGGTTGGAATCGGTGTTCTTTTGCGAGGACTTGTGGTTTATCAAATCTGATATAATGGCGAGCTTTGTCAAGACTATGTTCACAGATGGCAGACTTAGTGTAGCGACGGTGTTTTAAATCAGCTATATGTATGGCTTGTAAAAATCTTAATAAACAGCGATAAAATCCGTAAAAAAGCGTTTCATTATAATGAGTGAAATTCGCGTAAACATTAGAAAACAATAAGAGATCATTCTCACAAAACTATTCAAACATTTCTCACTTTGTGTTAAAAGTGCCGGTGAGCACCCGCAAAAATATAAATTAAATATGAAGTGATCGCGTTAGTTTAAAACAATATAATATATTGTGCATTAAAAGATGGTTGTAGTCTGTATTAATAACGATATTAATAATTAATTATAAAAATAACTTTTGTAACAAACAATAAACCATTCCCGAAATCATAGATGGCGCTAGAATAGATTGACAGTTATAATATAAATAATACTATTTAGAGGATTTGAGAATAGTTTTGTTTGTGAGAACGATCCCTAGAACTATGTTAAGTAATACATTCAAGTCATGGAAATTAAAAGTATGGAGAACCATCTTGTATAGGTGACATATTAAAAAAGTGTTCACCTGTAAACGCAAATTAACCGCAAACAACAGTTTCAAAAACTGTCCACAATGGCGCTGGTGTAGCAAGTAGAAGAATTGTTGGTATACATAAATGTGTGTGTGCGTAATTCTTTGGCGCACACACGTTTAAAAATCCTTCCATTGTGTACCACATCAGAAACTAACTTAGTTTACATAGAACGCCTACTGCATGACGATTGTGATTTATAACAAGCTACCTGATAACATTAGAGAACTACCATTTCCCTTATTTAATAAAAGCTTGTTTACATTACTGATTGTGATTGATAAATTATATTATGACATTGATGACTACTTACTATATGGAATCTATACTTTATTGACATGTGTTTTAAACTTTATTTAAAGTTTATAGTTATTACTTTAATTATCTGTTACGTTATTTAATTTTATAATTAATAATGTATTGCTTTAAAATGCACCATTTGCACACTCTGTATGAGTAGAACATGATAGAACTTATTATATAACCTAAGATCTTTGTGAAAACCATATTCATGCAAATAAATGATGATCATGATTATGACCCACTTGCTACCGCGGCGCCATCTGTAATTTGTCGCGCAACACGTTAATTTGTCACTTTTCGACGGACACTTTTCATACACTGAGATGGTTCTCCTTACTTTCTATTCTCCATGAATCAAGTTGATAATATTAATAATACATCAAAATAGGCGTCTTTATCCTTAAACCTATATTGTACAGTTCTACTATGGCACCTTTAGTCTTTAAAACAGTAAATATTATTTGTAAATACAACATACAGTACGTGGAACACAGTGAACACTGTTTAGAACATTATGTAGTCACATTTATGGCAAAGATCATGTATCCAGATCGTAGCGAATGGAAAAAGTAAAGTTTAAATAAGGAAATATATATGTATATACTGTAATGAGCGGGACAAAACATACGCGTACGTGAGCGAGTACGGACGAGATAGATAGAAATTATTGGCCCGTGGGCCCATAACGTTAGTCGGAAATAACAACAAAACCTCACGTTAAACTATCGTCCGTAAACCAACTTTACAGACCGGCTCATTTATTATTTTTTCCTTTTGAAGCCAGTGACACTGGAGAGATCTAATTTTAATAGTATCTGTAAGTAAATGTTACAATGAGTAAAAATCCACATTTCCGGTTTTTCGTCGTTCTATAGATTGCCGATCCATAAGTATAAGTACACTAAATCTATGGTCAAAGCTAGCGACCATCATCCGACATCAGCTAGTCAAATGTTCCATCCAAGTGCCGTTCCCACACGTACCGTCGTACACAAAGTTACAATTAGAGTATTTTAAAATAAATGCAAATCTTTGGAAATCGCTGCTTTTGAATAAAATTCGCCAAACGTTACAAAATAGTTTTTTACATTCGCAATGAAATATCTAAAACATTGATACAGTATAAATAGTTACACATACCTACTAACAATCGAGTTCCCTGCATGTTGTACAATATCTTTGTTTTACAGAATTCTCTTGCCTCAATATAATTGTCAAAAAGATAAGTTTTGTGCGCAATGAACACAAAATTACAAATCTGTAAAGTGTATCGACAATTATTTCTAAATTTATTAAAAATCTATTCTTGTATATATTAAGAAATAAGTACAATGCAATGAGACACATAAAACAAGCTACGAGTATATAATTAGATCTACGATTACATAAAATAAAATTAATAAAAATACACAATATTATATTCCTCCACCTAAAAAAGATATAACTAAACTATTACTCTTACATTTAAAAAAATGTTATCGTACCTTCGTACTTAAATAAAATATGTTTTTGTTTTTTTTTTTTAATATATTTTTTATTTAAATTACTAACAAAACAATAACTATTAAGTAGTAAATTAAGAAAAATATAAAAAAGTGAGCGGTTCCCTTTTTGACACCATTTTATGAAATCTAACCAACAAGATTTGAAAAGTATTCCTTACTTTTCAAATCTCGTTGATTAGATTTTAACTACTTAAAGAAAAGTTTCAAAAGTCTGGGAAGCCATTTAATAAGTAAATATACTTAGAATCTATGGTAAATAGGACATTTCTTCTTGGCTCGGCCACAAGACACTGGTAAGGCTTTTCTTTGTATTATATTCGTCTTTAAACATTATATATTCGAAAAAAATGCATCTCCTATTTGAACAAAATCACTTAAGTTCGACTTTGGAGTTCGTACGTATATATAAATTCGTAGGCACACTGAGCTCACAACGTGTGACTTCACAAACTACTTTTCTATACGAATAACGCGCATGCTATAAAATTTGCAAAACTTCAATTAAATTTGTATTTCACGTACATTAGAATCGATCATAATATTTGAAAATAGAATCGTTTATGAACTTGAGAATTTGAAAATAAGGTCTATTTTTATAAAAATAATAAAAAAGTGTTAAAAATGTCAAACGCTGTTCGTCGCACGTGTCGCACGACTTGAGACTTACTTCACAAGCTTGTATGTCAAATATAATCTGTTACTGCATTCAGTAGCACATTAAAGTAATTATAAAAACGTACGAAAAACAAATATAAAAATTGTAATAAAAGTATATTCCCGTGCATACTAGTACTCCGGTCCGCGGGGGCCCTCCATGTCCTCGCAGCACTTCAGCATCAGGTAGAAGCTGTGGACGCACAGGATACAGTACGACACGGTACCTGGAGAGTTCAGATAACGTCTGTTAACAAATGGCAAACTGGCCTCTTCGCCGATGAATTTAAACGGAGTCGATTATTAGGCAGCGAGCGAGGCAGCTCGGCCTATCCTGAGGCATAACATGGTAGTGAGGATGCCAGCAGTACTCTGCCTCCGCTGCCGTACTTTTTGAGAGGACAGTTTTGGTGTCAAACAGCAGGATACAGAGGTGGTGCTCATGAGACCGGCGCGACACACATACCTCTAACGTTGGCATTTGGTATGTATAATATATTGAGGCATATTTTAGAAGCAAAACGATAAACAACTGTGTTTAGTTTGTGCATTCTCGAAATGATGCTATCTCCAGTACATTAACACAATGCGTGTAGACGTGGAACCATATCTAAATCAGATGAGCAATGTGTTAGGCCTTCTTTCACCTATAGTCTATACTCTATACGATGCTCCAAGTGTTCAAAAGATAATCTTCGTGAGATATAGAGATTCCATCACTATGTCTCCTACCAACTCACCAAATAGCAGCACCCCCAGCAGGAACTGCAGGAAGATGTCGGAACCGCTGGCACTGAAGCCGAAGGTCATGGAGACCAGCACGTAGACCAGCGCCGCCAGCAGCAGCGCCACCATCACCCATACCCACGTGCGCAGCGCTATCGTGTTACGCTGTGGACGTCATCATTACACGGTCAGTCACGTGAGTGTACTAGGGAGAGGTGTCCCGTTTTTGATCAGAAGCACCCTTAATATATAACACAAATGAATAGGGATGTTGACTAATTTTTTAATTGATTTTATTTGATAGATGTATCCTATATAAACACGAAAGACACACAGAAGACAAATTACGAAAAAAAAACTTCTATGAAGAAATATGTCCAATTTTAATAAAAAAAAGACGTAAATAAATATAGTTTTTAAAATTGCCGCTAAAACGCTGCAAGCTGTCATATTATGACCATGATTACGTCACAAACCATTGATCATACCTACTCGCGCTCTTTACAGCTTTTAAATTAATTTTCTTTAATTCATGACAAATATTTAATAGACTCTTAAAATATTATTTTTGGTTTTCAAACTCACTGACTTTAAGAATTCGTAACATGTCTCAACATCCCTATTGCCTGGGCTAGTTCCACCTGAACTAGTTTATGTTCATAGGCGACGTCGACCACTTACCTGCCATCTGTTGGCACATCTGCCAGTTTTCCCTATTCATCTAAAATAAAATAAAACTAACAAGAAAAATATAATAAAGACCTTATGTACCCAGCATGTTGCTTTACTAGACCTGACACCTTCTAGATCCATGACCTCAGCCTCGTTAAACGTGTACCTAGAATCCCAGAACCTGGACTTTATGGGCCCACGATCTCACATCAGACCTCATCCCACCTTATGAACAGCATAGAGGAGCGTGGCGGCGAGCAACACGTGCACCACGCTGAAGGCGGCCACTCCCGCGCAGATAGAGTACCATGCAGAATACACGCCGTCCGCGTCCTCCACCGTGTCCACCAGCCCGCGCATTTTCTCCGCCACCACCGCGCAGAATACCATCAAGCTTAGCGAGATCAGCTGGAAATATACAGACAACATGATACTTAGGTGTCAGCTGAACACAAACACCGTGATACTGAATTGTCAGATGAACACAAATACCGTAATACTGAGGTGTCCGCTGAAAACAAACACCGTGATACTGAGGTGTCAGCTGAACACAAACACCGTGATACTGAGGTGTCAGCTGAACACAAACACCGTGATATTGAGGTATCAGCTGAACACAAACACCATGATACTGAGATGGCAGCTGAACACAAACACCGTGATACTGAGGTGTCAGCTGAACATAAACACCGTGATCATCATCATCAGCCTCTATTCGTCCATTGCTGAACATAGGTCTCCCTCAATGAACGCCAAGACGGCCGATCCCTTGCCATCGCATCCAACTTGGACCGGCGACCGCACGGAGATCGTCTTTCCATCTGGTTAATGGCCGACCAACACTTCGTCTACCTAAACAAGACCGTCGAAGTGCGACGACAATTTCAACTACAAAAAACTAATCTCATGTCCTGCCATTGCTGAATTAATTATTGCCAAAGTCAAAGAATTGAAAGCTAACTTTAAGAGCAAAAGATATTATAAATGCTTTTAAGTTTAAAAAAAAATATTACTTATTAACTGCACGCTATTTAGCAACTATTTTTAATAAATGTATTGAATGTGGCGTTTTTCCTGACTTAATGAAGCATAGTAGAGTCGTGCCTATTTTAAATCTGGCAGGACATCGGATGTTACTAATGTTCATCCAATATCAATACTTCCCTCATTCAGTTAAATTAAAAAAAAATGTTAAATCCGTTACTATTTTACTTTGAAAATGATGTGTACAGAGTAAAAAACAAGTCGGATTTAGAAAGGGTCTCTCCCCAACAGACGCTGGTATTATCTTTATTGGCCACATTTATAAATCCTGGGAGGAGTCACGTGACGGTTTGGGAGATTTCTGTGACTCATCCAAGGCGTTTGATTGTGTACAGCATAAGACATTGATCAGGCAATTACGCCACTATGGGATAGGCGGTACGGCATTGATCCTTTTGAATTCATATCTTAGCAATAGGACTCAAAAGGTAGAAATAAATAGTAAAAGATCCTTCAGGACTAAAATAGAGATGGGGTCCCACAGGGGTCCATTCTAGGTCCATTTCTTTTTCTATTTTATATTAATGATTTACCTTACTTAGTTAAAGATAATCAAGAGTATTGTTTGCTGATGATACTTCACTTATTTTTTAAATCAAATGACAAAAATCTAATTTTGACGAGGTAAACAACACACTATCGAGGATGGTACATTCGTTTAGCGTTAATAACATGCTTTTAAATAGTAAAAAAACTAAATGTATAAAGTTTTCTTTGCCAAATGTTAAGCAAATGCAAACCAATGTACTCTTAGACAGTGGAATTGGTGGACTCCACAGCTTTACCAGGAATAACTCTAAATTTTAAGCTGCAGTGGGGTCCCCACGTAGCTAAATTGGCGAATATACTCAGTTCAGCAGCATATGCAGAGAGAAAAATAAGACAGTTTACTGATGAAGATACAGCGCGAATAGTATATTTTAGCTACTTTCATAGCATTATGTCTTATGGCATACTTTTATGGGGACATGCAGCCGATATAAACAACATTTTTGCGCTGCAGAAGCGAGCTATTCGTGCAATTTACAAGTTGCTCCCCTATTCATTTCTGAGATAATTTTTTTAAGAAATAGGAATTCTGACTGTCGCCTCTCAATACATCTTAGAAAAAAAGTGATATTCATAGTACGGATATACGTAATATACACAGATTAGATGTACCAGTGATTAGACTATCAAAAGTAAGCAATTCTTTTAAAAGCATGCGCTTTTACAATAGGATCAGAGAAACGTTCAAAAGCTATCCATTTAAAAAAACAAAAAAGTTATTAAAGAGCGTTTGTGTGGTAAAGGATATGTTTTTTTTTTATTTTTGATATTAAGTATTTGAAAAGATTAGTTCCACTGAGTTTGTTACGCCGGTTCTTCTCAGTAGCCTTGCCTTGGAAGCGGTGGTAGATTCAATTGGCGTTCAAAAAGATACTGCATTGGTACTATTTTGAATAAACAAAATTTGATTTTCATTAGACTTTTGCTTTGTTTTATTCAGTGCCAAATCATGAACAGCTAACGTGCATCTCCTTACGCAGCTCAAACCCCATAATAATCTACGTATTTCCTTTAGATTGAGTACTATCGTGTTCAGACATACTTATAACTTACCATGTGCAAGCACCCTATCAGCTTGGAGCCCGCCTCCAACCCCAGACAGCAGCAGAACGTGGTGATGTGCGGGAGACCCATCGCACTCTCCACACTCGTTATGTCTCTGGAAATTAATTATAAAAGTTTAAAATTTGTCCAGTCACATGTCCGGGACAGTTCTAAAACTGGGCATTAATTTAATTGAACCTAGTGTAGAAGTGGGGGGCAAACGGACAGTTGGTTCAACTGGTGGTAATTTATTAACGACATCCATGACGCCTACACCGGAGGGATACAGTTACTTTTGTAATCAATACAGCTAACTTTAGTCCGTTCAAATTAAATCGCTTCATCCATTTAAATTCCATCTCACAAGTAAACCGTTTGATGGTAAAGTTATTTTACTCTTACAATGTATTTTAATGAGACATATAAATAACAATACGAACAATACGAAGTCAACTCACGTGCAACTATCCTCCATAGCTGTTACAATTTCAATGATGTGCTATTGATTGTATCGCAATAATGACCCTTACACAAGTTAAAGACAGACAGCGGATTAACGTAAAAACTAAAGAAAACAAAAAGCATCAACATCCACTATGTTGATGCGCACATACGAATCAATAAGTAAAAAAAAGTACGAAGAAACTATATTTTTATTCATATTATTTTTATTTTATAAAGTAATAAAAATCGTTTTAAGCATATTACTTATATTTTAGAAAGTAAAAAACTATCTTTGTAATCATGTTATTTTTATTTTATAAAGTAAAAAAAAACTAGCTTTATAATAGTATTATTTTTAGTTTACAAAGTTTTAAAAACTATCTTTTTAATCAATTAATTTTTATTTCATAAAGTATATTTTAAAAAAACTATATTTTTAGTCATATTATTTTTATTTTATGAAGCTTATAAGAGCATGCTGCTTTTTAGCCGAAAGAAAAAATAATAATAGTAAAAGTAAGTATAAATAATAGTACTAAAGGATGTCTCGCGCTCCTGTCTGCTTCGGTGCCACCATCCTACTTTATTCTTCCGTGAAACACCTTTACTGTGTTTCAGAGAGAAGGACAGGACAGGCAGTGTAACATCATGTAATTCCGAAATCGAGAGTGATTGGTCACTGACGTAATAGCTATTCAACCAACCAGTGATCTGTATGTACGTCCCATCGATCAATCATACATCAATGGCCATCAGTCGGCCTATCAGAGCGCAGAAACGGCGCAACGTCGCAGCACAAATTTGGCAGAATTTGTTTTCATACAAAACACATAACATTACCGCTCTATTCTGGTTATATGCTCGATGCAGTGTAATTACTGGTACAGAGACTTAACATCTTATGTCTCAGGATAGGCAACACATGAATCAGTTGCTTGAGCTGGTCTCATGTTATGTTCATGAGCGACGTCGACCACTTACCATCATGTGGGTCGTCTGCCCGTTTGCCTATCCAACTATCATAAAAGATCTATATGATAGATCCTGATCACCAATAATAATGGTATGCACTATGCATATTCCCGCAGGATGGGAAACTCCACACACTCACAGCCTTAATCTTATCATCAAGCGTACGTTTTTCCCCAAAACGTTTTCCTTGGCACGTGAGCGAACGATGTTGGCATTGTTCTCGGGTCAAATGGATTTAGGAAAACCCCATTTGAAAAAGGAACCGGTCGCTCGAACGCAGACTCAGACACAGCCGCGTCTATACACACTAGAGCATCGCCACAGAAAAATGTAATTTATAGAATGTATGACGCATCATCTGATAAGTTGTGCCACACCGAAGTACCGTTTTAACTTTTAATACACGGGCGCTTCAAGGCCCACTGCTAAGTGCTTTTGTCCATTTATCGCAACCTAGACCCACAGGTTTGTCCGGGTGTCCGTGTCAGTGACTGTCCGTATGTCAATATAAACGTACTAGCTATACACTGCGGATTTACCCGCCGCAACATTTAAAACATTTTTAATCTAGAATGTTTGCAATTTCAGGACGATTATCTCAAAATTTCATTTCCAAATGTTATTACATATTTATAAATTACTAGCGACCCGCCCCGGCTTCGCACGGGTGCAATGCTGATACTAAACATACTACAGAATGTATATACAACAGCTTTTATCAATAGACAATAAAAACGTGTTTTCTTTGGAGGTTACTCTTGAAAGAGCGATATATTATAATTGGCCATGTGAAAAACACTCAACGCTCAAATCTAAATAATTCTATGCAACGTTGAAAGTGTGGTCAGTGATAAAATCTGATATTCCGGCCGGTACCGGCGCAACCGCTATGTCCAGGTGTATTTTAAATTTGTTATATCTTCGAAAATATTCATTTAAATTACATGCTGTAAAGGGCCCTGTTGATCATTATTAAATTCACAATGTATTTAAGATACTTAATTGGAGAAGCATTAATGCTGTATTTCTTAAAATCGCTTCATAAATAAGCCATTATTTCTCGTAAAAAGTAAAGGATAAAAAATTATTATTGTGGGCCTAAGAGATAGACATAATATATCTACCATTATGGACTTTTTTGTAGACCTATTAAAGGTGTCCAATACTGGTGGGGTTGGCAATGTAAGCGCAAAAAAAATGTTTATTTACATCACTTTACAAACCTCTAAAATTATAAGTATTTATCTACTCATATTTATATAAATATCATTACGGGTGCTTACCGCGTTTATAATATAATAATATTAATATAAATATGAATAGGGATCGCGTTAGTTTAAAACAATATATTTATCTACTATATTTATACATTTATACATATAAACCTTCCTCTTGAATCGCTCTATCTATTACAAAGAGTATCAAAAATCCGAGGCGTTGTTTTAAAGATCTAAGCATATATAGGGACAGACAGATGGGGAGCTTTTTTTTTCTTCTTTAACGCCGGGAAATGCTCTGAGGCATCCCGCGGGGGAGTGGGTCTCCCCACGCGGGTATGTGGGACTCGCTGCGCCCGACAGCTGGTAAATGGACGCAGCTCTACCCACTAAAACCCGGCGAGTGCCACCAATGCCGCCTTTGGTGAGGTTCCCCGGATCTAGAAAACAAACAGGGCACCTCGACGGCTAGTCAGTCCCGCAAGGGACCGACGCCACCTCCACAGAGGGGTTGTCCCGCACGTCCCGTCACAATGGGGTGAGGTTCCCATCCTCACCCCTTGCCCCCTGCTCTTCTGTCCCCTCTTATTATAAGAGGGGTACAAAGTGCCCCCTCGGCCCAATTAGCTTCGCCCAGGTGCACCGCTCACCCTAGGTTACTGAGCCCCACCGCCACGACAAGGCCTGAACCATAGTGGGGAGACGGGGAGCTACTTTGTTTTATATTATGTAATGATAACTAATAATTTGCTAGGTAAATTTTATTATCTAATGAGATTAAGAGTATTTGAAGGTGTTTCGTCACCAACCCGCATTGGGCCAGCGTATCGGTGAACTATGGCCCAACACCCTCCTCTCCTAATTTCGAGAAGACGCCTGCCAGTAGCAGTGGGACTTATAAGGGTTGATATTATTATATTATACAGTCAATTAGCCTTATAGCTGGTAGACAATCTTAAATAAAATTTCTTAAAGCTTTAACCTTCAGCTTTGGTCTTCCGTCAAAAACTAATGGACAAACAATTAAACCTTGAAAAACTTATATCATATTAACTGATCTGATGTAGGGACCTAAATTAGATACTCTCATTTTCTTTCTATGGTATTCATTAGTTTTTTATGCAAAAAAATATAAAATTTGATTTATTCTAAACAGTTGTATCAAGTAAAAGGTCAAAGGGACAAACTCATACCAATGACATAATCATTAATTTTTTCTCCAATACTAGATTTCATTTAGAAAAGAAAAAAAAATGTTCGGGGCTCAAATCATAAATACTCAATTTAAAAATATTATGATCTACCTCGGACACATGAGTAAGTAAACGTACAGAGACAAAGCTTCCATACTACGCGTAAAACTGTTACCTATTGTGGTAGGGTTGTCACACGTCCACGGCGTGCCGACGTATCTGCACAGACTGGTAAGAGATTACCTGTCTGTTAGGTGCGTCGCGTACCCCACTGCTGGTGGCTGGGTGACGACGAGAGTGGCGTGCGGTGTTCCGCAGGGGTCTGTCTTAGGCCCACTCTTGTGGAACATCGGCTACGATTGGGTCCTCCGCGGCGCGAACTTGCCGGGCGTCGGCGTTACGTGTTACGCTGACGACACCGTCGTCACCGCGCGCGGAGGGACCTTTTCGGAGGCACGCATTCTGGCGGTAGCTGGAGTCGCCCAGGTGGTAGCGAGGATCCGGCGTCTTGGGCTCGAAGTGGCCCTGGCGAAGTGCGAAGCTATATGCTTCCACGGGCCCCGGCGAGCCCCTCCACCCGGATCTCGCCTTGTTGTAGGGGGAACTTCCATCGCTGTCGAGCCGACTATGAAGTACCTGGGCCTCGTCCTCGACAGTCGATGGAACTTCCGAGAACATTTCCGGCGTCTCGTCCCGAGGTTGCTCGGAACTGCACGAGCGTTAAGTCGTCTCCTCCCCAACGTGGGTGGACCGAGCGTTGGCTGCCGCCGCCTATATGCGGGCGTCTTGCAGTCCATGGGGCTGTACGGCGCGCCGATATGGGCGAGCGCCCTGACGACGGAGAACGTGGCTCTTCTGCGACGTCCGCAGAGAGTCATGGCCGTTAGGGCCATCCGTGCGTACCGTACGACCTCATGCGAGGCTGCGTGCGTACTGGCGGGCTCAGCGCCGTGGGACCTGGTTGCAAGGGCCCTGGCGCAGACGTGGAGGAGACGACGAGGAGAGGAGGAGGAAGAGGAGGAGGAGAACTCCGAAGAAGAAGTGTCCTGGCGGAGCCGCCTAAGAAGGCAAGTGCTCCGTCAGTGGAAGGAGAGGCTAGAGGAGCCTAGTGCGGGACACCGCACCGTGCTGGCCGTCGGTCCAATCCTGGAGCAGTGGATTGACCGGCGGCACGGCATCATCACCTTCCACCTTGCGCAGATCCTGACGGGGCATGGATGCTTCGGAAGGTATCTGTGGAAGGTGGCAGGGGCAGAGGACTCGCCAGGGTGTCATCACTGCAACAGCAGTGAAGACACTGCAGACCACACCCTGGCGGAGTGCTCAGCGTGGGCGGAGGCAAGAGCGCCCCTCATCGTTGAGGTTGGCGCGGACCTGTCGCTCCCTGCAGTCATCCGAGCGATGACTGTCAGTGAGAGCACATGGCAGGTGGTCCTCTCCTTCTGCGAGGACGTGATGACGCAGAAGGAGGAGGCGGAGCGGGAGAGGGAGCGCGCTGGCGCCCCTTCCCGCAGAAGAGCACGGCGGCGACAGGCGGTCGCACCGCCGTGAGGGACCTGTGCGCGGCCGATCGGGGGATTTGCTGCGCGCGCTTAAGGTCCGAGCTATAAGGCACCCTTGTGTGTTCAGTGTGCCTTAAGCGGAGAACGAGGAGGGGATGCCACCCCCTGCCTCCAGAGAAGAGTGTCATACGGCACACCGTTGTGGCCTGGTACGGACGTCCACAGCTCTCGCGCCAGGTCACCCAAACGATGAGAAGAACACCGCTGGGGTTTAGTGGGTAGAGTCTGCGTCCACCTTACCACCTGCTCGGGCGTAGAGAGTCCCACATAACCTCCGGGTCCCCCCGGACCCGGTGGTATGCCTAAACGCATTCCCCAGCGAAACAAAAAAAAAAAAGAAAGGGTTGTCACACGTAGATAAAATTAAACGAACAAAACGATTTTTTTTATCGAGTAGTAATCTATGTAAATATTCTATCTTTATTACCTAGTAACGATTGTTGCAGCCGCAGATGCCAAAAAAAAGGCAATTTACTTAATACTTTTTATTAATTAAGATATTACAATTTAAATTATATCAATTAAAATTATATAAACTAAAAAAGAGTGATTCCCTACTGATGTTAAGTAAAAGAATGGTTTCCACGGTCGGGGCCAGAGCTGAGGTGGTCGAATTCTGCTAACTCCAATATTTCACCCGAAATGATGTCGAAATGTTGCACCGTGTACGATACAGCGAAATAAGGCTGTGGGCACACCTGGGTTTCTAATATTAAAATATTATAGGGACTTTATTGTCGATGTATGAAGTAAAGTTGAGGGCACACCGGTGACGTGGGCTAGGCTAGTGTAACAACCTACAAAATATTTTTTCTAAATATTTTGTGTTTATAATTTTTATTTGCAATAATATTATGTTGTACAGCTTGGCAAAAAAGAGTATGGAAATGGAATTAGGGCGCCACTTTAACTTAGGTCTCATCATAATATGGAAAATCAGTAAAATAATTTAATTAAATCGTTAATAATAAATGTGAAACACTAAACTTTACTCAAAATCTAGTATTTGTAGGCCAAGTATTGTCAACATCATAAGTTTCAATTTAGTAAAATATTTAGTTACACTTGTCACCACGTCATACTCTTTTTTGCCAAGCTGTACCTTTTCAAAATCAAAATCATAATCAGATATTAAATTATATTATATTAATTAGCAATTATCCCGCGAAACACGCAGTCTTTACAGCAAATGTGTGAGTGCACGCATATGCATGCATATAGCACCGCCCTCCTTTCCCACACTGCATATGCGTACACTCGCATGCACCACCACCCCCACATGCACCACAACCACAGTAAAAGACCACCACCAAACAATCTACGCACGTTTCGCCCCGACACCGAGGCATCCTCAGGATGTAGACTACGATTAGTAATCGTTAAGACTCACGTAACACACATTTGCTGTAAAGACTACGTGTTTCGGGGGATAATTGCTAATTAATATAATATAATTTAATATCTTATATAATGAATTTCCGCAAAATAACGCCCGATTCTATTAACCAAAATCAAAATCATTTTTTTTTATTCAAAATAGTACTAATACAGTATCTTTTTGAACGTCAATTGAATCTACCACCGGTTCCAAGGTAAGCCCACTGAGAAGAACCGGCGAAACAAACTCAGTGGAATTAATCTTTTCAAATAATATATATTATATAACAATTTTAACATCTTATCTTGAAATGCCCGGGAGGAACGCCTTATTCCCAGGGTGTGGTATCTTCCATGAAATCTTTTACTTTATAATATGCTTTACCACACAAACGCTCTTTAACAACTTTTTTGATTTTTTTATGGAGAGCTTTTGAACGTTTTCTGGGATCCTATTGTAAAAGCGTATACAGTTGCCTTTAAAAGAATTGCTTACTTTCGAACGTCTAATCATTGGTGCATGTAACCTGTACGATTACATATTGTATTCCTACTATGAATATCACTTTTCTTACAAAATTCATTTATGTTTTTCCGGACATACAGTAAATTTTCTAAGATGTATTGAGAGGCGACAGTCAGAATTCCTATTTCTTTAAATTTTTCTCTCAAAGATGAATAGGGAGGCATTTTTAATAGAGTGGTAAATTCTAATGGAAAGCACTCTCATTGCATATCAGTTTTTATCATAACTATTATAACATTTTTTATTCCGAACAGGAATCGTCTGCTAATTACTTATTCTGTACCTATACTTATTGTATTTTTACTGTAAAGTTTAGCTAAGATTTAAGATTTAATGTCGGGTCAAATGTTTCCCTAACTAGACTTTAGGCACATCCATAAAAACTTAGTGAACAAAAGTTATAATAATTAGTAGAAATAAAATAATAAGATACAACTTACCCATTGAAATCTTTGGGATAGCTAAAATATGATTAGTTATATTTTCTCTATTATTGTTCACACAGATACATACACACAGTACAGTATACAATATTGACACTTTTTACTTTTAATTATCAACAATAATTTAAGAACAATGTTATAAAATATGATTCTTTTTTTATTTGCTCTATTATTGTTCATACATACAGTACAGTATACAATATTGACACTTTTTACTTTTAATTATCAACAATAATTTAAGAACAATGTTATAAAATATGATTCTTTTTTTTGCTCTATTATTGTTCATACACACAGTATAATAAACAATATTGACACTTTTTACTCTTAATTACCAAACATTTAAGAACGGTGATAATAATTCGAAATACCCGCCAAGCGAAAAAATATACAAAGCAACTTAACACGTGCACTCACATCCCCGCGTTCGAACACTCGTCGAACCGGTTTCGACCGGTTTCTACTCGTACGTGACGAGCCACGAGTGCTTACGCACACATGCGTTACGACGCTTGTAGTAGTGCAATCGATTCGCGCGGTTGTATGAAGCTTTGCCTCTGCCCGTTTATTTACTCATGTGCTTCGGAACACATGTGGATTGAGAGAAAAACAACACACGAGACTTGACCTCATTATTACAGGCGGGTTTGTTGTGACTGTAAGTGTAACGAATTCGGCATACCCAATTATACCCAATTTATTTTTCCAGCGGACAGACTAGTCATCATCAACCGCAACTACCTGACTGACCGGCATTTCGGATATAGGGTTGAGGGCACTCTGTCCTCTCGGAGACCCCTGAGGGCCGGAGTACCTCAGGATTCAGTGCTATCTCCGACCTTGTATAATCTATTACTTCCGATATAGCGAGAAATCGGAATACGAAATTGGCTCTATTCGCCGACGATCACACTGCACTGTATGTGACCCACCCGTAAGCTGCCAGGGCCTCTTATCTCCCTTCAGCGATCCGTCACCGAGCTAGGTGCGTGGTTCCCTAAATGGAGAATAGAGATAAACCCTGAGAAAAGTAAAGCCATTCAATTTACACGCAGAAAGGGCACTCTCTGACAGCGGCGTCGGACAATGGCGCCAATCAAACTAATCGATACTATTTACTCTAGGGATAGAGTAGGTCAACCTGGGGGGTCATCCTCGATAGGTCGATGTCGTTTAGACCACATGTTAATTCAGTCATTTAAAAAAGGCCAAATTCGTGATGAGCCGTTTATATTATTTGATAAACAAAAATAGCAAGATGCCCCCTTAGGCACAAGCTAACTTTGTATAAAGCATGCATCAGACCCATACTGTCGTATTCCTGTGTCGCATTCGGGCATGTGCCACAGAAACGACTGTATGCAATGCAAATGGTTCAGAATTTTTTTTTACGCATGGCAACGGGTTGCCCGTAGTACGTAAGAAATATGGGCCTTCGTAGAGACCTCAAGTTAGACTCGATTACGGGCCACTTCAAAGCGATGTCAGTACGTCACTTTGAAAAGGCAGTCCTCCACCCGAACCCGCTCATCGTGAGCACGGCGAACTACCCAGATAGACTTAGGCTACCTAAGAATTTAATAACCGATCCAGCTGACGAAATTTCGCAGCTGGTAACACGCGACCCGAACTAGAACACAGACTCCGACAAACAACATCCGGGGTTAGACACACACGCAAACCGCCTGGGCCCCGGGACCCGGAGCGACGTCTTTCCCTACACATCGATACCCAATCGATCCGGATCGATCGTGACGGATTAGGCTCGAACCCAACACGAGTCGACACGAACTCAGACCGACCGACCGCGAAAACAACATGTACACAACGGTAGCATTCCGCTACCGTTGTTTTCGCGGCCCGTACCGTCTGATTACCGCGCGCGACTCACCTCCCCCACTTGAGGTGGAGCTCTCCTGAATCCTCTATTCCTCCTTTTTTTTTTTTGTTCTGCAGCGGAAATTTGCAGACCAAACCGTAACTAGGACCGGGGTGGGTTTTAAACCTAGCCGTGTGTGGGGTTCGCACTTGGAGATGCGTTACCCACTAAAACCGCTGCAAGTGCCCTCAGCCGCCTTTTATGAGAGTCCCGGATCATGCAGGCAACGCAGGACCCTCGGCGACAGGCTGGCCCCGGCGTAAAGGCCAGACTCCTCCTCTAAAGGAGGACTGCTCGGCTGTTCGTTTGCACGATACTTTTAGCAGTCCCCGACGACGTCGTGTCTAGCTGGACCCAGGTTAAAACCCTATCCTGGGCCCGACACGAGCACAGGGGCGTTACTGGAGGCGCATTAGGTAGCGCCTCCTACGCACCCCCCTTCGTCGCCCGCGGTGGGAGGCCTCGTCGGCGGCCTCCTCTCTCACCCGCTCATCGGTCTCCTTCTGGGACATTACTGCCTCGCAGGAGACCATCGCCGTCCAGGACTCGTCGTCACCTGCTCGGTGACGACGAGTCCTGGACGGACGCGGCGATGACACTCGGCAGAGACAAGTCCCCTCCGATGACCGATGTCAGATAATGACGCAGCGCCGCCCATCTCGGGCACACCTCGAGGGTGTGCTGGGCCGATTCCACCGCCGCGCCACAATCGTGACACACAGTTACCGGCTCCCTTTGGGCCGTCCTGCACAGATACTCGCCGAAGCACCCATGCCCGGTGAGCACCTGTGTTAGACGGAAGGTGAGGGGGTGGATATTATTCTGCATCCACTTTTAGATTTTTTAAGATTAAATACTTGTATAAATCAAGAAACGCTAGTTATGATGGCTAAGACTGATGATGATATTTATTTGTGGCACCAAAGGATGGGTTACTTAAATTTTACTAGTCTCAATAAAATACCTAACTGTACAGAAGGTGTAAAGCTGTCGCCTATAAGAGAAAATTCCATTTGTGTAACATGCCTTGAAGGCAAGCAAACGAGAAAACCATTCCCCACTGGAGGCTCCCGTGCAACAAGTTTGCTAGAGCTCATCCACAGCGATGTGTGTGGACCGATGAAGCATACTTCTATAGGAGGGGCAAGGTATTTTGTAACTTTCATAGATGATTTTTGTCGCCTAGTACATGTATATTTTATTAAAAATAAAAATGAAGTATTTGAAAAATTTATGGAATATAAGAACAGAGTGGAAAATGAGCTTAATACAAAAATTAAAATTATTCGAAGCGATAACGGTACAGAATACAAAAATAATATTTTTGAGGCTTATTTGAAGAAGCATGGAATATTGCATCAAACATCCAATTCATACACGAACGGTCTCAGTGAACGAATGAATAGAACTTTGATAGAGCGAGCCAAATGTATGATGTTAAATGCTGAATTGCAGGTCACATTTTGGGCAGAAGCGGTTGCTACAGCTGTCATTATTTTATTAACATAGTCTTCAACTGATAAGCTGTTTTCCAAATTGGTATTAATGAGCTCTTTTAATAAGCCTACTTTACGAGTTAAGCCACTGCTTAATTTGCTTTTGCTATCATTTCATCAGCCCCAGTATCGCTGACGCCATCTACCCGGTCCTCGCGCCAATGAGCCCACCAATTAACAAACAACTAAATTATAAATTAACAAACCATAAGTGAGCCAAATCGGCTCACACTAACCCGATGTAGCATTAGGGCCTTTGGGCCGTTAGCATAGATCCTTCCGAAAAAAAATAGTTTTCTTTATATAAATATACATCCTATGAAATGGCAGTATTAATTAATTATCTAAAATAAAACTCAGTTAGAAAATTCTTTTATTCAATCATTAATAATTTTTAATTAATAATTTTTGTGCAATTTAATGAAACTACACTATGTTGTGAAACAAAATTCTTAAACAGTTATAGGTATGCAGGCAAAAAAATGTTGAATGGCCAATTTATCAATTTATAAATTTTTCAGAACAAATATTTTATTATCTTTTTTATTTTGTTTTTGGACACTAAATGTCCATTAATTGATAAATTAGTTCAAGTACCCCAAGATTCACCAATAATTATTAATTACTGGCCGATGTACACAGAAAGTTCTAACTGTGTCCTACTGTGAAGCTTTATGATATATTGTGGTTGATTTTATATCGAGGCCTTCATTACAAAGGAGCGTATACGCAAGAATGACATTTTACTATACTATACCTATATATACACTAAGGTGTGGTATGAAAATATTCTCCAGAATCTAAATGGACCACCCTTAAGTAAGTGCTCAAAAATAAACACTTTCCCATGACAGCCAAGAGAAAGGTCTAACTCGTGTATATTTCCACCTCTCACATATGGATGCCAAAATTGGGCACTGACTCAGAAACATCTTCTAAAATTAAGAACCTGCCAGAGAGGAATAGAAAGAAGCATAAAGGAATGGCAACCACGAGATACAAAAAGGAGAGGAAGACAAGTATAAAGATGGGCATATGACACAATATTATACAAAAAATAGAACACTTGGGTATACATGGAAAACTGTTGGCCTGGATAAATGACTTTCTCTCAAATAGAACCTTCCGAGCATGTATTGGAACCACTCTATCTGAACCCAGAAGTGTACTAAGCGGTGTCCCACAAGGATCAGTTCTAGGACCAATACTCTTTATTCTGTACTTGACGGATCTCAAAAGTGTTCTTGCACAGCCCTTCTCCATGTTTGCAGATGATACAAAGTTTTTTGGGAACCCTCAAAGCCAGTCGAAGAATATTCAAAATGATTTAAATGCCATACATAATTGGAATGGTTGCTCACTCTAAATATAGATAAGTGCACAGTTTTACACATTGGGAAGAATAATCCTCATAAAAAATACTACCTTGGATCCCAGCAATTGGTACAAGTTGAGTCACAAAGAGATCTAGGCATCACTATAACAACTGACCTGAAATGGGAAACACACAATTTCACATTGTCAAGAAAGCCAATTCCACACTCTGTCTCAATCGAAAGGCCTTTAAGTGTCTGACAGCTAAGACATTTCTTCAATTGTATAAGGCTTACGTTAGACCACTTTTGGAGTGTGCCTATGTTATATGGGACCCATATTTTAAAAAGGATATCAACCTACTTGAAAAGGTGCAGAGAAGAGCAACAAAGATGGTCAAGACATTATGTAATAAGTCCTATGATCAACGACGCAACATCCTTAATCTGACGTCATTAGAACAACGTCGACAAAGGGGAAGTCTCATTGAGACTTACAAAATACAAAATAATGCCCCTGGCCTTCAGAAACTGTATACCCTTAACTCTAATAGGCACTTCCGAGGACACCACTTAAAATTATACCAACATGCGTATAAAAAAATACCTAAGAAGCATTTTTTACCTAACAGTGGTGACAGCCTGGAACAGACTCCCTGTAAATGTCATTACAGCACCATCATTGAACTCCTTTAAGAATAGACTGGACGACCTAAATATCTTCAAACTATTTGACACACACGCATCAGCTTATTAAGCTGCTAATGTGGCTTTCATATATATTTATAATAATAATAATATGACAAAGAAGATAGAAAAAAAAACAACTTGCACAAGAATAGCGAATAACAGAATGGAATGGAAGACCTGGAAGATTTTATTGAATTTATATGTATGTATACACGGCGCATATACCAAAATAACCTTTTTTAAAAAAAATTGTCTGTCTGTCCGTCTGTCTGTCTGTTTGTTCCAGCTAATCTCTGAAACAGATGGGCCGATTTTGATGAGACTTTTACTGGCAGATAGCTGATGTTATAAGGAGTAACTTAGGCTATAAAAAGAATCATCATCAATCCGCTTACGGCTGTAAATCTTAGTTAACTCGGGCGAAGCTGTGGGCAACAGCTAGTTATATAATAAAAATGTATACAGATAAATAAAATTTAAGTGTCTGCTTGTAATTTAGAATTTACATGTTTTTACTAAATCCATATGAAAACTGTATAAATGATGCCTACATCAAAAAAGCAATTTTAAAAATTTTTGTCTGTCTGTCTGTTTGTTCCGGCTAATCTCTGAAACGGCTGGACCGATTTTGATGAGACTTTCATTGACAGATAGCTGATATTATAGGGAGTAACTTAGCCTATAAAAATAATCATCATCAAACCGGGTATGGCTGTAAATCTAAGTTAATGCGGGCGAAGCTGCGGGCAACAGCTAGTTCAACATATTTTTAATAGTAATAAAAGAGTGTACATACAAAAATCATATTAAATTTTAATAAAACAATTTAACCCCTGAAAGAAGCATATGCCAAATATCTTCCTTATACTATCATCTAGTTTTTTTTATTCGCATTCTGTTTAACAAGAGAGCGAAATATCACTCTCTTATTAAACTGTACTTTTGTCTGTACACCCCTTTGTTATGAAGCCCTCGATATAAATGTTGAGTTTACATTGAATGAAACTCTAGTTTTAAATATATATTGTTATAATTTATTTATTATTAGATCCACCAACAAGGATACAAATTGACACATTATTTTATGAATACATATTTATGAGTTTTATAGCTGAATGTGGCCTCAGTTAGAGGTGGATGCAACATGCTCAAGTGACACATAATAATTCTGTAACATGTTTGTATTCTGTTGTCTGTAAATATATAGGTGCCTATGTAAATAAATTTCTTATGTTCAATTAAACACACATTATAGTTACCAGTTTGTTAATCTTTCAGTTTGTACATGTCTGAATGAGCATACTCCTTATTAACTTATTTTGTACCTATTGTTATAAGAAAAAAATATAACAAGAAAAACTAATTAATGTGACTTTGCAGACATGTCATCATCATATTATTATCTTCAGTTCAACATTGTTTGTAAACATAGTGATTACATTCTCTTGGATTGTTTGCTGACAGAATTGTGTCTATTTAATTGTCATATCTACATACTGTATGGTTTATCAATTTTTTTTTTTATAATTTTTTTTTTGTTGACCTAAACAGGACTACTTACAGGAAGCTTCAGTTGCTAAATGTATTGATTTATACTTTATATAAGATAGGACACAAACAGATGTTCATGGTATTATTAAAATAAAAGTATGTAGTCCAATTCAATTCGTTCTATACCAATTCAAACACTATTTGGATATTCGGATACTTTACAGCAACAATGGTCACGGGAGGACTGTGGGAAGGACGAGGACTAAGTCCTCGTATCGAAAGGTATCACAAACGTCAGGCTTGGAAAAATCTTAATATACCGCGATAAATCCCGAAAAAGTAGTTACTTCATAACGAGTGAATTTCGCGTAAACATATTATACTTACCAAAAATTTATTTATTTATTTATATGTACTTCAATTACTGCCACCAGCTTGTAGTACCTATTAACTATTTTTATCACTTTATTGTAAATAAACATATATCATAATATATCGTGAACACTTGTACGTTTTATCTTTAACTAGGAAATGTAGATTCTAGTATTCTTAGGTCTTAACTTAGGTCTTAGTGTTAACTACACTACAGGCAAAAGTGCAACCCACAAACTATATAGAGAATACTACCACGGGGTACAAACTACCTAACATTGACAAGTAGACTTCCCGCAGGAATGGCGGCTGAGAGCAAAGTTGAAGCGCCTCTATGAAATATTTATGGAACTAAATTCAATTAGTATATTATGTCAAAAATAGCCGCCATATTTTAGTCTTAGTATTACGTCGTATTACAAAATTACAATAATGTTATATTTGTATTTAGTAAACTTGTTTGTGTTTACTATTTTTGTGTTGAACTTACATGTGAAAGTGATTTCCATATATTTTCGGTCCATATATCACAAAAAACTAAAACTTGAGTTGTTAACCTAATGTCTTAGTAAGCGGGGGGATTTTCTTACACAATATGCCCAATTGTGAGAAAGACTTCGAAAATGGAAATGGCGAGTTTATACCACAAACACAGGAAAGACATGTATTATGAGTTCTGGTTGTCCCACTTTGTTCCTGCAATCAGAAATACCGGGACTCCAGTCTCCAACTAATTCTCTTCTTGTGACTTCTGGTGAGTGAATATGAACTTGTTTTCGTTATGAATCTTATATTTTTATATTACGAACCAATAATCGGTTGAGGTGTAGCCTTAGGGGCGCTATGGGCGGTGACTTAGAAAATTTACGAAATTTTTTGATGTCAATATAACCCCCAATTTTTTACGCTTATCATACAGTCCCTATATAATCTACTAATAATCCATAAACTTTCCATACATATTAATGTACCCAAAAATATATTTTCATGTTACAGAATCTATGCCACTCTTTGATCATGTTTAAATTGCAAGAGAATTTATATACTTATGTACTATGATCATTGCAAATTGTTGGATCCTACATGTAATATAATAAATTATCAGCTGGAGAAGGCTGTCACAAACAGATGGAGCAAATGCTTGACCAAGTTGTATCTACAGTTCTTAACTATTTAACTGATCATGTAAGTATGAATATAATAATATGTAAATATACAATACAATAAAATTAAAGGAAAAATGACGGTTTCATAACTTTTTCAGAAATTTTAATTTATTATGAGAATCATTATAGAATTTACTAACTTTAATAATAAATTTATTTTCTGACTGGCAAATTTAAAAAGGAATCCTTATTATTTATTAATATCCAATGTTTGTTAGTAGACGTCTACTAGTAGTGTTATTACTTCCATAACATTGGAAAATCATTTGTAGCATTTGCCTTTTTGCTTATCTTATGCGTTTAGGGATCTCCGTTCACATAATATATGAAAAATATTTACCTAGTTTTTGTTAGAATTTAATTAAATTGGTATTTATATTTATCTAAATTATATTTGATCTCTTATTTATTAGTTGGTGCAACGAGGCACGAAACTAGTGTTGGAATAAATTGTGAGTACAATTGTTTCAGTTGCCGTTATAGTGGAGAACATTTTGTTAATAATATAACGACCGCCTGATGCTTAAAATATCTAATGTTGAGACAGACAAATTAAAAATGCTCAGAGGAAAAACCATTTAGTGTGTCAGTCTTATTGGTAAGTTATTAATGGATTTAAGTGAATATTAATAATAATTTATTTTCTCTGTATAGAATGCTACTTTATAAATTTTAAATAAGTTATAGTTAAGTATATGGGCCCCAACGTAAATGTAACTGAGAAATTGATCTGAACTTGAAACCACATTTTCATATGTGAATGCTTCAATACAACGGTTTCTAATTCTACTGAATTTGTATTTAGAAAGTGAATGAGATTCTTTATCTAACATAGTGTAGTCCACTGCACTAGAATAATATTATGAATACAAATATGATATTTTTACATAGAGTCCAGTATCTATGAAAAAATTTCAATAATTAAAAAAAATATATTTTTTAATATGTTGGGCCATCTCATCCCAAACTAGGCAGAGCCTGTTCTTATGGTAACCAGACAACTGATACATACTTATATATTTCTAAATACATACATATTATAGATAAACTACACCTAGACACAGAACAAATGATCATGCTCATCACATTTTATTTGATCATTTGTCCTGGGTGGGAATTGAAACCACGACCTTCTGGTTAAGCAGTCAGGGTCACTAACCACTAGACCAACAGGCCAGTCATTTCCCCCACCATGATTCAGGCCTTGACGTGGCGGTGGGGCTCAATAGCCTAGGGTGAGCCCAGCACCTTGAGCGAAGCTAATTGAGCAGAGGGGGCTCTTTGTACCCCTCTTATAAGAAGAGGGGACATAAGAGCAAGGGGCGAGGATGGAAACCTCACCCCATTGTACTGTCCTGAGATTGGGAGGGGTTGTTCTGTGGTGCGGGACAACCACTCTGTGGAGGTGGCGACGGTCACTTGCGGGACTGACTAGCCGTCGAAGTGCCCTGTTAGCTTAACAAATCCGGGGGAACCTCACCAAGGCGGCACTGGTGGCACTCCCGGGTTTTAGTGGGTAGAGCTGCGTCCACGTACCATCTTTCGGGCGCAGCGAGTCCCACATACCCGCCTGTGGAGACCCACTCCCCAGGCGGGATGCCTCAGAGCGTTTCCCGGCGTTAAAGAAAAAAAAGGGCCAGTTATTTCTATATGTAGATATGTTTTGAATATTCTTTTTTCTGTTTCAGATGGTTGGCAGTTACAAAAAAAAGATCAATAGGCTAGTAGGACGAGGAAAGTATAAAGAAGATAAAGAAACATGAAAAATTGGGAAGAAACTAGTTTGTGAAAATTAATTTATTTCATTAAAAATAAATAATAAGTTCCTAAAAAATAAAGGTTTTTTTTGCCCCGATTCTCTATCCTAAATTAATATAAAATAATCAATATTAAAGAGCAATTTCGGAAAAAAAATAACAGGCAGCATGGCCTCTGGTCTTAGCCTGTTCCAAAAGAAGCGAAGGAACGATAAATAAACTTCAAACTCTATTTTGCCTGTCAGCGAGATGTCTGCGATCGTTGTTAGCGAGTGGTGCGTCTGAATACGTAGTATTCTCTATATAGTTTGTGGTAACCACCACAAACTTTATAGAGATTAGAGGATACTACGTATTGTTGTAACTAGTAACCAGTCAATAGTAGTCTTTGGTAGTAACACAGAACATACATACCAAAGAGCAGTGTCTCCAGATGCACTGTAATTACAGTAGATTTACTGTAATTCTACTCTTTTCACTGTACACTGTATTATAGTGAATACAGTGTATGAAAGTCACTGTAATTTCGAGTTTCTAAAAAATTCTTACAAAATAAGAAAATAAACTTAATTATTCAGTTTATTAGTAAAAAAAAAACCATAAATGGATGAAACGGCACGTTTTAGTTAAGTGTTTTTCTATGATTCATCGGCTGGTTGACAATAGTTGATACCTATGACCTACGAGGGAGGGGGAATTCCCTGACAAACTGTGGACTGTGGAGCTATTAGGCAGTAAAATTATGTAGACGGATTTTACTTTCGCTAAGGGTTTTAATTTAGCAACGTGCTTTGTGTTTATTTCTTTCTAATGCGTTAGAGAAAAGTTTGTTTGTTTTATTTTGTTGGGTTCAAGGGAAGATAATAAGAAAACAGCTGCAATAAAACTAGCCGCTTTTATTGCAGAGAACAAAATTTCACATCAAACATCACCACCTCGTTAAATTACTATCTAATATAATTACGGATTCGGAAATCGCAAATAATTTAAATATTATACACAAAACTTCAAGCCGTCGTAAATAATGTCATAATAGGATTTTTTTTCTTTTTTATTATTACAGTGAGATGAGCCCGATCCTGATCCGATCCACTCTATCTTATTTTAACTTGGCAAACTTCATGCCCCTTCGATTTAGTCATTAAAAGGAAGTTAAAATGTTATTCTTATCTACTGTAAAATATACTGTATTTCAGGTTAGGAAAACACTGTAATTTTTATAAATCTACTGTAATTTCAAATAGTCTGCACTGTAATTTCACTTTTCTAATCTGGAGACACTGCCAAAGAGTATAAATATTAAATAGGTACATACCCTCGTAGTAAGCACCACAAACTTTATAGAGAATACTATGGTAAGTGTAAGACTACCTGGTGGTGTAAATATACTAAATCACAGGCTTGATCACGCACGTAGTTTCAATAACTATTACACGCCCACTCTCGTCTATTACTCTCGTGTCACTGGCGTGGTGCGCTCAAGACAGTGTTATGTCTATTTGTATGTATGTGTGTATGTGGTTCGTAATTGTTATATTATGAATATATAATTATATATATATATTATTTATTTCGGGTAAATCACAAACACTACATCCCTTCCTTATTAAGTTTTTATTTAATCATTTTAATAATTAAATCGCTATTATCACATAAATCAATCAATCAAATTTATAATTCCTCAATTTCCTTTTCTTCGTTGTTTCCTTCTTTATTCGTTTCAGAAACAGCCCTCCACTCACCTTGAACCTTTTTAAGGTGTACAATATTCCTTCTTAAAGTATGTCCCGTTTCCTCATTTCGGACTGTGCAATCTCCATTTCTTGCTGTCTCTACAGTGTAGGGAGTGGGATCAAAAGTTGGTGTTAATTTATTTGTTTTTTCAAGTGTTTTTAAATATACTTTGTCACCTTCCAGTATTTTCGATTCTTCAGCTCTACGTGCGGCGTCTCCATACTCTTTTCCTTTCTGTTTTTGTATTTTGTCTCTAACTCTAACTTCCGAATCATTTTCATTAGTTTGTGTGGTTTCTAGAGCCGGAATTTTATCTCTGTTGAGTCTATTAAAAAACAGTTGTGATGGAGTTTTACCCGTTACGCTGTGAGGTGTACTATTGTACATCATAAGGTAGTCGAAAAGACTGTCTTTAAGGTCCCATTTCTCAGTCTGACCAATACGCAAACGCTTTAAAATGTCTCTATTTTGTCTTTCAACCTCACCATTCATTTGCGGCCAATATGGAACTGTGTTAAAAAGACGGATGTTACACTCTTTGCAAAAATTTCGAAACTCCTCACTCACAAACTGTCTACCATTATCTACCGTAATAGAAATTGGGTAACCCAATCTGCTAAAAATTTCTTTGAGGAGCTTTATTATTTGTAAGCTCGTTATTTGCTTAGTGATTTTCACTTCCTTATAACGGCTATAGTAATCAATGAGAACAAGTAAGTAATCACTGTTCGGAAGTGGACCTAAAAGATCCATTGCAATGTCTAGCCATGGGGCCAAAGGTAACTCACGCCTTTTCATAGGCACTGGTGGTGTTGGTAAACCCACTAACGTGCAACCTTTACAGGATTTTATTAGGTTTTCTACGTCTTTGTCAATACGCGGCCACCAGACTTTGCACCTGAGACGACCTTTCTTTGCTACTACTCCAGGATGTCCTTCATGTGCAGCGTCCAAAACCTGTTTCCGGAGTTGGGTAGGTATAACAATGCGGTTTCCTCTCAACAAAATGCTCTCGTAAAAACACAATTCGTTCATGAATACTTTGTAGGGTTTAGATGTCTCTTCCCAGTCATTTTGGTACATGCCTTTTTTTACTGCCTGAATTTCTGAGTCAATGACAGATTTTTCTAAAATATCTTTCATGGGTATCGCCAATGGTCTCAAGTGCTCCATAATTTGTTGGACATGTATATCTCTCCCATTTGATGAAGCATCGGAGCATTGACATAACCGTGATAAAGGATCAGCAATATTCGATTTCCCAGGTCTGTAAATAACTTTGTATTTGTAAGATTGCAGTCTTAATACCCAGCGCTCAATACGAGCACATGGCTTTGATTTGAGCCCGAACAAAATTTCTAATGGTTTATGATCAGTGACCAAATCAAATTCTTTACCATAAAGAAAAATATTGAAGTGTTCGACAGCCCAAACCAATGCCAAGGCTTCTTTTTCTGTCTGGCTGTATCGGCGCTCGCAGTCCGTTAAAGTTTTATTGCCATAGTCAATTATTCTAGGTCCGTTATTATCGCTTTGTACTAATACAGCCCCAAGTCCTACTGGACTTGCGTCCGCTATAACTTAGCCTGTCATGAACATCGTAGTAACCCAAAGATTGTATATTTGTGAGTGTATTCTTTAGATGGTTGAAAGCGTCATCCTGTTCTTTAAGCCAGAATTTTTACCAAATTTATATTTTATATATATTATAGCTCGCATTCTTACCAAATTTATATTTGAGCATTTTCCTTAGCGGCTCAGTTAGAGTAGCTAGATTCGGTACCCATTTATTGATGTAATTAAGCAGGCCCAAAAAACTCTGCAATTCTTCAACCGTATTTGGAACACGAAAATCCATGATACTTTGTACATATTTCTTCAAGGGCTTAATTCCTTGAGGGCTTAAATTATGGCCTAAAAATTGTACTTCATTTGTTTTAAACAAGCATTTCTCTTTATTTAATAGTACATTATTGTTTTTCAAAACTTGCAATACATGGTCTAATCTTCTATCATGTTGTTCCTCACTATCTCCGAAGACTAATATATCATCAATGAAATTGACAATACCTTCGCATTTTATCAACATTTTTTCGAGAATCTTTTGGAATAGCTCTGGAGCGCAAGTAATTCCGAACATTAGGCGTTTATAACGATAAAGCCCTTTAGACGTTATAAAAGTTGTAATATAACGAGAGTTTGGATGGATTTCAACTTGATAAAAGGCATTTTTTATATCAAGCTTGCTAAAATATTTTGCTTTATTTATTTTAGGTAACAAATTATCCATAGTGGGCAAAGGGTAGTTCTCCCTTAATATGGCGGCGTTGGCGCGTCGCATGTCAACACAAAGCCTTAATTCTCCATTGCCTTTCACGATTGGAACCACTGGTGATACCCATCTTGAAGGACCTTTTACCTCTTCTATGATGTCGTTATCAAGTAACTCCTTAATTTTTTTGTTCACTTTTTCCTCTAACGGTATAGGTACCCTGCGGCATGGTTGGGAAATAGGTTTTATAGAATTATCAACAGGGATTTCAATCAATATATCTTTGAATTTTGGAAACGGTGTAGGCTCTACTTGATTAATACCTATCAATTTAATGGAGGTATTATTTTATACCCATAACCAATATAATGGAGGTATTATTTCATACCCAATAAACAATTTAATGGAGGTATTTTTTATACCCAATAACCAATTTAATGGAGGTATTTTTCATACCCAATAACCAATTTAATGGAGGTATTATTTCATACCCTATAACCAATTTAATGGAGGTATTTTTCATACCCAATAACCAATTTAATGGAGGTATTATTTCATACCCAATAACCAATTTAATGGAGGTATTGTTTCATACCCAACAACCAATTTAATGGTAGCACTTCTAAGTGCCCTGTTACATGATGATATAAATAAATAATTATTATTCAACAAACACACCACGCCAACCCAGGCCCGTGATAAGTTTGTAAGAACCTGTGTTACGGGTACCAGGAACGGAAATAAATTTAGGCAATCCATACTCATGATATATACACATGATACATACTCATACTTGTCTGCACTCGCCGGGACTCGAACCCGCGACCGCTGTGCAATGTGTCCCGTATCCCGACCACTAGACCAGCCGGCCTTCAAATGATTAAAGTATATACTTACAATATGATACACGTTGTTTCATGAATGCCTAATATTTTAATCGAAGAAAATTAATTTTATACATGTTATTAGGTATTTCCTATTTTATTGCATACGGCAAATCTGTTCGTAATTTTACTACATATTTAATCTGACAATTAACTAAGTAGGTCACTATAAAATATAGTATAAATAAAAAAAAACATTTTACAAAAAATTAAAACCGACTTCAAAAATACTAAACTAAAAAGTAATAAAATAACAGTTTCTTTAATGTTTGTGCTTACAACATATAATCAACTTAATCTCCTACTAATGTACAAACTTTGCATTTACCACGTCATTATAGTTACTTTTGGAGTCGGTGTCTGCCAAGGTAGGTAGGTAGGTAATGTACAGCAACAAATACGACACCGACTCCAAAAGTAACTATAATGACGTGGTAAACGCAAAGTTTGTACATTAGTAGAAGATTAAGTTGATTATAGGTTGTAAGCACAAACATTAAAGAAACTGTTATTTTATTACTTTTTAGTTTAGTATTTTTGAAGTCGGTTTTAATTTTTTGTAAAATGTTTTTATTTCTTAATTTTTAGTGATTCCGAAATTCGTCGTCTTGGCGTTCATTGAAGGAGGCATGTTCAGCAGTGGATGGATAAAGGATGATGATGATGATGATTACGATGACCGCGACATACTATGGTGTGCTACCAAAGCATCCTATACAATTGTTACATCGACACGTAATAAAAAAATCATATCATCAAGGTAAACAAAACCAACCAAATAGGCATTATTGGGAATAACTAAAAAACGGCTTGTCAGATCTTAATAAAATTAATATGGGACCAAATTGGAAACACCAGCTTTCAAACAAAAAAATAACCATCGAAATCCATTCACAAACGACGGAGATATCGTGTCACATACATACAAAAAAAAAAAAAAAAAAAAAAAAACATACAGACGAATTGAGAACCTCCTTTTTTTTTGAAGTCGGTTATAAATATAATGATAGTCGCATTTTAGAATGAAGAACATGTCTATGGCGAGATAACTGCACAGTCCCTATTTCAAATTTTAATATCGTTATTGTTTACCAAAAAAAAACAATATATCAAAAGAGTAAACAAAATAAGTGTTATGATTCATTTCCACAATGCATTGAGTAGGTACCTATAACGTCTCCCTTTTTTTTTTTGTAACTCATCTTGTTAAGTCGAAATTTACAGTAAGTCGAAAAAAATATATATATCATTCCTTTCCGCTGAACCCCCAAATACGAGATATTTAGTAAACTGCCATGATGTCTTACTTAGACTTCTTCGAAATCATAACAATAAAATCAAATAAAAATGTTTAGTGTAGGTTCGGGGCTTCTAATCTATTGTTTACGCTTGGTACCTGTGTATACTGCGTCGCACATTGTGCGATGAATGATGAAACTAACGGATTATTTAATATTTTATGACTGTACAATTTATTTCGCTAATACGTAATTTGTTTTAGAAAAAATGTAGTTACATAGAAATCGCATTTTTACTTTGAAATTTAAGAAGTTAAATCCTTGCATAACAAAATTTTTGTTAAGACCAAAACCTACCTATGCGTTTTTTTTTTTTTTTTGTAGATGTTAGATTTCTTTTAGGAATAATTTTAGTATTGTACCTTTTTTTTTCCTCGTCGCCACTTGTAAGACTACCTGGTGGTGTAAATATACTAAATCACAGGCTTGATCACGCACGTAGTTTCAATAACTATTACACGCCCACTCTCGTCTATTACTCTCGTGTCACTAGCGTGGTGCGCTCAAGACAGTGTTATGTCTGTTTGTATGTATGTGTGTATGTGGTTCGTAATTGTTATATTATGAATATATAATTATATATATATATATATATATATATATATATATATATATATTATTTATTTCGGGTAAATCACAAACACTACAGTAAGCACAAACTATATAGAGAATACTACGTATACGGTATAAGCACAGACTACTTACTCCCTAGATATATACAGTATACTGTACTTTACAGTAATTTAAACTTAGGATCTGTACTAAGTAGTAAGTAGATCCTAAGTAATAACTATTTTTTTTATTTTTTTTATTGTTCAAAAAGTACAAAAAACATACACAAAAATTAGATGTAAGCTTGCCACGAAAACTCACAAGAGCTTATCTGGACAAGCCGCCACGCCGCTTACCATAAGACAAAATATTATAGCATAGTATTTATACCGTATCGCGCCATCTTATACCAATAATTACTTAGGTTACCTACATTATGTAATTTTTAAATGCTTAAAGATTTTAATAAATGTTCTTTTAACAATCTCCTATATTTGCGTTTGTCCCGGTATAGCTCTTGTAGGTCTTCTGGAAGTTCATTAACGAATACAGTTATGATAGAACTTAACATTCTAGCTCCGTAAGTATTTCTATATTCCGGTGTAATAATTTTTTTTTAATGTTGAATTTTTCTTAAGATGTTGGGTCTACATTTTTCTATTAGTAGGTAAGGAAGGATCATTAACTTCATTTAGTACATTAAACTTAACCAAGGTAAATATATCCATAACAGTACTTAAATATTTCTTTTTCACTCCAAATATTTTTATTTTTAAATTTTGGGATAATTAATTTTAATAGGCTTAACTGTAAGGCATAAATATTATTTAAATAAGTTTTATAGGTCCTACCGTAGCTACTGAGTCCATATTTGATAACAGATTGAGCTAAGGCTAAATATAGTATCCTGCAAATCTTATATGGGAGTTTATGTTTCAATATATATAATTTACTAAGTAGGGATCTTAATTTAGAACAGACAAGGTCAATGTGGGGCTTCCAGCTGAACCTGTCATCAATTATGATACCGAGATAAGTATGTTGATTTACTCTTTCTAACAGCGGACATTGACAATTTGAACTATTTCGACTACCATCGTTACTATGAAGACATTCATGAGTATGGGCCATGATAGCCGGGGTGATGATGGATACGTTATGTGAAGAATGTATATGAATAAATTTAGTTTTTTGAGCGTTAATAACCAAATAGAGCCTTGTTTTATCAAATTACACATTTCATTCACATAGAGAAGATATTCAGTTGGCCCAATTATAGATCCTTGTGCGGTGCCTTTTGTGGTTAGATACATCTTACTATAGCAGTTGTCAATTTTAACGGTGGTGAAACGATTTGTATGATAGTCTTTAATTAAGTTTAATAGAGGGCCTTGAATTCCATTTTGTGTTAATTTACTATATAAGGTATTAAAATCTAGCATATCAAAGGCTTTTGAAAAATCTATAAATAAAGTAATTACATCATATTTTTCATTAAGATAATAGTTAATTTCATCTGTAAATTCTCTTAACAAGTCAGTGGTACTTCTGTTTTTCTGCAATCCATACTGCTTTTGATTAATTATGTGATTGTTACGCAGAAAAGTTGTTATTTGGTCTCCAAGAAATCTTTCAATTATTTTATCGATGCAGGATAGTATAGTGATGGGGCGGTAGTTACTGTAATCATTATGTTTGCCCTTTTTGTATATCGGTCTGATGTAGCCGATCTTGAGAGTGTCGGGATATATTCCTGTATCCAGACAACAGTTTATTAGGTGACATATGATAGGTGCTAGCACATTTGATAAATATTTAATATCACGTGCACGGATTCCATCATAGCCGGGGCTCTTATTTAAGTTAATTCGTTTTATGATTTGGGCAACATCCTCGTGACTAGCGCGTTTTACTCTCATGGTCATGGTGGGTGTTAGTTCATACATTTTTTTATATAAAAGTTTTGTGTCACAGTTATTCTTAATTTTGTTTATAGAAAGATCGAACTCTTGCGCAAAGTTGTTTGCCAATGTTAAAGGGGTTAATTTAAAGAATTTTAATAAGATATCATCAATGCATCTAGTAATTTTTCCGGATATCCTATTAATTATCCCCCACATTATTCTTGGATTTTTAAAATTATTACATACATCTGACATAATATACTTATTTTTTAACGCTTTAATGTATTTATTTGTTTTATTACGATAATTATTATAATATAACCTTTTACCAGAGTAATTTTCATCTTTTCGCCATGCCTTATACAATTGGTCCCGTCTATTACACATATTTTTAATCGCTGGTTAAGGGGGCTTAGGCGGTCAGCGAAAATTCAGATTTCGTGCCGTGAGCTGTGGGGGACGGTTTGTGTGCGCGGGGGACACGCACGAGCCCCGCGCTAGCCCCGCGCGAGCCCCGCGCGAGGGGTAATCAGTGTACTGTGTAGGTCACCGAACTTAATAATATCAAGCGATCCTATTTCGTTGTATTTTGAAAGATAACCATTACATAATGTTTAGCCCTTTCGCTATGTATACCGCAACCTATTTTTTTTATTTATTAAAATGTATATTATTATATATAATTATTATTTAAATAGCTGATGTTAGGTATGTTGTTTGATATAAGGAGTAACTTAGGCTAAAAATTGGTGTTCAGTGAGAGAGGCTTATCACCAGCCATGGGTGGATCAATTCTGCTACTGTATATATATATATATATATATATATAGAGTGTGTTTTTTTTAAGTGGGACAGTATGGGGAAATCCTAAAGTATAAGAGATACAGGGAAACTGTCTTAGGAAACATTAGGTACTATTTTGTGAAAAAAAAATTGGTATAGTCAAAATTTTGGTCAAGTGTGAGTTGTCCCTAAAAATGATTAATTTTGATGAATTTTTTTTTTGACGCACATCTACTCAGTTTCATGAGGGGATCATTTTATTGTATGGGAAGAAAAAAATCGGGACAGCAGAAGTTAGGTAAATTTAATAAAATAATTTTACATTAAAGTAAATGTTCAAAGTGGCCTCCCTCTTGTCGAATGCAGGCACGAGCGCGATTCAGAACACCTCTGGTAGCTTTAGACAAGGCGTTGTGATGTATGTTGTTCAAATGATAATGCACTGCGTCTTTTAACTCTTGTACCGAGTTGTAAGTATCTGCATAAATTCGACCTTTAAGGTACCCCCAAATGAAAAAATCCAACGGTGTTAAATCGGGTGAACGTGGTGGCCATTTAATAGGACCATTTGTGCCCATCCAGCGATCAAGAAAATGTTCATTTAAAAACTGTTTAGTAGCGATACTATTGTGGGCAGGGGCGCCGTCTTGTTGGTAGATAAGATTAAATTATAATTTAATTAGCAATAATCCCGCAAAACACGCAGTCTTTACTGCAAATGTGTGAGTGCACGCATATGCATGCATATAGCACCGCCCTCCTTTCCCACATCGTTGAGACACGATTGCTAATCGTAGAGTCTACATCCTGAGGATGCCTCGGTGTCGGGGCGAAACGTGCGTAGATTGTGTGGTGGTGGTCTTTAACTGTGGTTGTGGTGCATGTGGGGTATACGCATGCGAGTGTACGCATATGCAGTGTGGGAAAGGAGGGCGGTGCTATATGCATGCATATGCGTGCACTCACACATTTGCAGTAAAGACTGCGTGTTTTGCGGGATTATTGCTAATTAAATTATAATTTAATCTTATATAATGGATTTCCGCAAAGTAACGCCTGATTCTATTAACTATCTTGTTGGTAGATGATATTATTCAAATTATATAATGGAATTGCCTTATCTACTAAATCCACAGCCATGTTTAATATTTCCTGATATTTTTGACTATTCAATGTTCCATGGTAAATTTTAATGGCAAAGATTTTATTATCTAATATTGCACACCAACAATTAAAGGAAAAGCGGACCTGGTTATGGGTTGCCGTAGTTCGGAAGGGGTTTGTACGTGCCCAAAAATGATTATTTTTTCTATTGTACATGCCATTGTTTGAAAAATTGCATTCATCTGTCCAAATAATCCGGCTTGGAAAATACGGATTTCTAATCGAGCATGCTACAAACCACTGGCAAAATGCTAATCTCCGGTCAGTGTCTCCTGGAAGCAATGCTTGTACAAGATGACCTTCTATGTAACACTTGTACTTGTAAGCCTTCAATACCTTTCGTACTGTAGATCTATGCACACCGATATTGTTAGCAGCTTCCCTCAAAGAGGCTTTTGGGTAGGCTTCAAAATATCCTAAGATTGCGATAGTTGTAAATTCATTTATTACTGTGGCTCGTCTCTTCCGTTTTAGTGTAAAACAGCCTCCCTTTCTTAAATTTTTCACCAGTTTGTCAAAAAATTTGCGGTTCGGTTGTTCGCGGTCCGGATAACGTTCCCGATACCACTGTAACGCATTCTTCACAGAGCTACGATAATTTACAAAATACGCTTCAATTAAATCTACTTTATGCGAGTTTGATAATTCCATGACGAAAACTTTAATGTTAACTTTAAACAATGAAATATCAAGTAAAATACTGTTTGTTTCAAGAAGTTCCAAATTTAAAATTTGTTTTTTTTTTTAAATTAGATTTGTAAGGTAAGGTGCTCGCCTAAGAATTTTTTTTTTTTTTTTTTGGTTTCGCTGGGGAATGCGTTTAGGCATACCACCGGGTCCGGGGGGGCCCGATGGTTATGTGGGACTCTCTGCGCCCGAGAAGATGGTAAGGTGGACGCAGACTCTACCCACTAAACCCCAGCGGTGTTCTCCTCTTCGTTTGGGTGACCCGGCGCGAGAGCTGTGGACGTCCGTATCGGGCCACAACGGTGTGCCATACGGCACTCTTCTCTGAAGGCGGGGGGTAGCATCCCCTCCTCCTTCTCCGCTTAAGGCACACTGAACACACAAGGGTGCCTTATAGCTCGGACCTTACGCGCACGCAGCGGATCCCCCGATCTGCCGCGCACAGGTCCCTCACGGCGTTGCGACCGCCTGTCGCCGCCGTGCTCTCCTGCGGGAAGAGGCGCCAGTGCACTCTCTCTCCCGCTCCGCCTGCTCCTTCTGCGACATCACGTCCTCGCAGAAGGAGAGGACCACCTGCCATGTGCTCTCACTGACGGTCATCGCTCGGATGACCGCAGGGAGCGACAGGTCCGCGCCAACCTCAGCGATGAGGGGCGCCCTTGCCTCTGCCCAAGCTGGGCACTCCGCCAGGGTGTGGTCAGCAGTGTCCTCACTGCTGTCACAGTGATGACACCCTGGTGAGTCCTCCGCCCCTGCCACCTTCCACAGATACCTTCCGAAGCATCCATGCCCCGTCAGGATCTGCGCAAGGTGGAAGGATATTGTGCCGTGCCGCCGGTCAACCCACTGCTCCAGGATTGGACCGACGGCCAACACCGTGCGGTGTCCCGCGCTCGGCTCTCTGAGCCGCTCACCCCACTGGCTGAGCACTCGCCTCCTCAGGCGGCTCCGCCAAGTCTCTTCCTCGTCAGAGACCTCCTCTTCCTCTCCCCGTCATCTTCTCCACTCACGCGCTAGGGCCCCAGCGTGCAGGTCCCATGGCGCAGTACCCGCCAGTACGCACGCAGCCTCGTACGAGGTCGTACGGTACGCACGGACGGCCCTGACGGCCATGACCCGTTGCGGACGTCGCAACAGGGCCACGTTCTCCGCCTTCAGGGCACGCGCCCAGATCGGCGCGCCGTACAACGCCATGGACCGCAGGACGCCTGTGTACAGGCGACGGCAGCCAGCACTAGGCCCACCCACGTTTGGGAGAAGACGACCCAATGCTCGAGCAGTTCCGAGCAACCTCGGGATGAGGAGCCGGAAGTGCTCCTTGAAGTCCCATCGCCTGTCGAGGACGAGTCCCAAGTACCTCATGGTCGACTCGACAGCGATGGAAGTTCCTCCTACTATTAGGTGGGATCCGGCTGGAGGGGCCCGACGGGGCCCGTGGAAGCATATGGCTTTGCACTTCTCTAGGGCCACCTCTAGCCCGAGACGCCGGATCCTTGCCACCACCTGCGCCACTCCTGCTACCGCCAGTAGGCGGGCCTCCGAGAAGGTACTACCGCGTGCGGTGACGACGGTGTCGTCGGCGTAACAAGCGAGGCCGACGCCCGTCAAGTTTGCACCGCGGAGCACCCAATCGTAACCGATGTTCCACAGAAGCGGCCCCAGGACCGAGCCCTGTGGAACACCGCAGGCCACCTCTCTCCTCACCCAACCATCTGCCGTCGGGTAGGTAACAGACCTACCTGAGAGGTAACACTCTACAAACCTCCTTAGGTAGTCCGGTACGCCGTGGTACCTCAGCGCCTCGCGAATGGTGTCGAAGGGCAGGGTGTTGAACGCGTTGGCGATGTCAATAGACACCGCCAAGAGCACCCCTCCCCCTCCAACCGCCTCATCAGCTAGAGCCCTCACCCTGGTCAGAGCATCCAGGGTGGACCTGCCCCGCCGGAACCCAAACTGAAAGGCGCTGAGGTTAGGTCCCACGTTCTCCAAATGGTCGACGATACGGGCAGCTGCGATCCGCTCCAGCAGTTTGCCCGCCTCGTCGAGCAGCACGATCGGTCGATACGCCGACGGCGAGTCGACCGGTCGACCCTCCTTTCGGATCAGGGTCAGCTTCCCCATCTTCCACGCCGTGGGAAACTGGCCCTGCGCCAGACACGAACTAAAAAGGCGCTTCGCCTGTGTCCGGAGCGGGCCAAGGGCCAGAACCAAGGCTCGCCCGGGAACACCATCCGGACCGGGTGCTGTATTTCGTGCCCTCATGCGGGACAGCGCTGCATCGAGCTCCGCCTCGGAGATCTCTGGGGCCTCATCACTCGGTGGTTCTCCGCCCGGTGGAGTCATAGGCGGGGGCACGTGCTCTTCCCGACCGGGGAATAGTGCCGGAACTATCCGGGCCACGAGATCGGGCTGGAGACTCTCCGTCAGGGGAGGGGCACTGGGGCGCAGTTTGTTGCGAACCATCCTGTACGGCCTCCCCCACGGGTCTCGGTCCAGAGACTCCAGCATCTCCTCGTGGGCAGCCTGCTTGGCTCGGCCTATGGCCGTCCTCAGTTCCCCGGCAGCGGCCCTGTAGATGTTATAGAGCCGCCCCTCCTCTGCCTCATCACGACGTCTTCGCCTGCGGCTCCGGGTGTACTGGCGTCTCGCCGCAACGCAGTTCCTGCGCAGTTCAGCGAGCTCCTCCGACCACCAGTACACCCCTTTGCGTCGCGGGGGCCATCGGCCGACTCTCGGCATGGCCGCGTCGCACACCTGCGACATTGCAGCTATCATGCAGTCGGTCTCCCCGTCGACCTCGGTCGGGACCGGGCCAGCGTCCATGCACCAGGCTTGCACCAGGGCTGCCTCGAGGAGGGCCTCTCTATCCATCCTCCTCAAGGCCCAACGTGGGCCACACACGACATCCGAGCCACGACTTGGGGAGGGGGTGACGACGCTGTACCGGAACCGGATATACCGGTGGTCTGACAGCGTCTCGCCCTCCCACACCTCCCAGCCTTGCACGCGACGAGCGAGAGCGGCATTGGCGAAAGTCACATCGACAATACTGCCGCCCTGCTGTCGCACGCAAGTGTGTCTCGACCCTACGTTAAGGACCTCTAGTCCGGTCTCGACCAACCAATCCTCTAACACCTTGCCACGCGCGTCGGTCGCGGGGGAACCCCACGCCACACTCTTGGCGTTGAGGTCTCCGGCAACTAGGACGTGATCAAGGCTAACCCGCCCAACCAAAGAGCCCACCTCGACCAGGAATCGCTCAAAGTCGGCAACTCTCCGGTTAGGGGAGAAGTACACCCCGATCACTAAAACGCGGCCGATCTGAGCAGCTACATAGCCCCTGCCTCTCTGCACCGAGCCGAACGGTGGCGAGCCATTCAGGCTTGCGATGGCCACCACGCCATCCTCGTCTCCGACCCAACTTGGCGAATCGGGGACGCGGTACGGCTCGGCGACAACGGCCACCTGCACCAACCACTCCGCCAGAGCCTGAGAAAACAGGTCCTGGGCTCTGGCGCAGTGGTTGAGGTTTCCCTGGAGAACTTGGGTGAATGGGCGAGCCATCACTCCAAGGCCGGGGAAACCTCCTCGGCCAGGACAGCGAAGCTGTTCGCTGTCGGGCATACAGGTTGCGAGGGGGGACTAGAGCCCTCGGAAACCTTTCCGGATCCTTTACGCCCAGTCCGGATACGGCGTGGGGCGACGCACGACCCGCTGCCCATTTTGTGGGTAGAGGGTCTTCCCTCCGTGGAGCAGACAGCGCATGTTGGTACAGCCGCTGTACATGTCCTAGCGATATGCCCCGCTGTACCACAGCGGAAGCACAGGCTGCTCCTGTCGATCTCTGAAGAGCAAACTGCCGCCACGTGCCCTAGCTCTTGGCAGCGGAAGCAACGGAGGGGGCGGGCGTCCAGCAGTTTAACCTGCGCGGAAACCCAGCCCACCAGCAGCCTGCCCTTAGCGAGTATGGCCTTCGCTGCCTCCACCGGGCAGCGGACAATCGCCGAACCAAGCCCAGAGGGGGTGTGGCCGATGATCCCCGACCGCACCTGATCCGGAGGACAGCCACCCGCCTCTGCGACCGCTGCCACGACGTCGTCTTGGGATACCGAGTCGTCCAGACCCGAGATGCGTGCGCTCACGCATCTTGTGGGCCTGGAGACCCGGACGACATCCTCCCCAACCACCTCCCTGATCTTATTGGCCAGCGAGTCGGCCTTGCCACCGCTCTCCGCACCGGGAAGTACCAGGATCGCCTAAGAATACCTTAAAGTATTTTAATCCTTTTTAAACCAAATAAAGTGTTCCAAATTCAAATGTAAAACTGGAATAGGCAATATTTTTTTTAATAAAAACCAGGCAGTGGTAGGCAATTTACACGGGTTGTAATAATGAAAATGATTTTCTTAAATTTGACTAACTTCTGCTGTCCCGATTTTTTTCTTCCCATAAAATAAAATGACCCCCTCATGAAACTGAGTAGATGTGCGTCAAAAAAAAATTTCTTCAAAATTAATCATTTTTAGGGACAACTCACACTTGACCAAAATTTTGACTATACCAATTTTTTTTTCACAAAAAAGTACCTAATGTTTCCTAAGACAGTTTCCTTATATCTCTTATACTTTAGGATTTCCCCATACTGTCCCACTTAAAATATATATATATATATATATATATATATATATATATATATATATATATATATATAAATATATATATACAGTGTGTTTATCAATGTAATATCATCATTATCATGTAATGTAGTGGCATGAAGATACTGCTAAAATCTACTAGAATCTGCCAAGCCCTGTGTGGAATAGGGATGTTGACATTTTTCATAAATGTTTATAGATCATTTATAAATATCTAACGGAGGCCTAAATATTATCAACTTTTGCTTAAATACAGACAATGCCTATAAAATCATGCATTTCAATCAATGCATTTTAAATTTCGTTCCAAAACGCTAACACTTGTCACGTGACGTCATATGTTGTTAAACATCGTAAAAGTGATAAAATGATTCTAGTTGTCGTTAATAAAAAATGACTTCTAAGTTTTATAATTGTTGTACGGTGCCTATGTGTGTGTACACTGTCAAAACGCCTGAAAAATAGTTTTTACAATATGTACTGCGTACGGAAAATGGTGTATAAAGTACGTCAACATTCTTCCGCTTCCGCTAAATAGGAACTGGTGACGTCATTTCCGTTTATTATCACGTGACCTATTTTAAATGTTGTTACATTTTATTTATAAAATATTAATTTAATCATAAAATATAAAAATAAGGGAAAATATTGTATTTTTTCAGAATTCTATCATATAAGGGTGAGGACCAAATTTTTGACGTAATCGCATAACGGAAATCACAACTGAATGTGTCACACTGGAAATTAAATGTAGCACAGTGGAATTATTAGGGTGTGTGTATAAAGTCGTGAGATTTTAGGTAGGTAAGTGGAATAAATAAAAAAATTAAAAAAAAATCAAGAAATATTTAATAAGCAGTAAAAATAAAATAACAAACCCAAAACTTCTCTAACTCAAATAAAATCCAAAATACACCAACAACATTACATTTATTAATCAGTCATTGATTGATCCATTTACCGCTTTTGCTAACAGTATTTATTGTGCTTATTTTAAACTTTTTTAGTTTAAAATAAGCACAATAAATTGTGTTTAGTTTTAATTTTTCTTACCACACTAATTATGTCATAACACTTTAATTAAAAAACAAAAAAAAAAACAAAGTCTTTTAAAAAACTAATCAGTCATTGGTCTACATAATATTACTATTACTTTAATTTACAATACCCACTATGCCTAGCAAACTATATCAATCATATTTTTAGAGATATCGTGAAAGTTAAAAAAAAAGGCTACACAAAATAAACTTCGTCGAAATCATCAAACAAAAAGTAATCTTTGTAATCTTGCAATAGTCTTACTGTTTTAACAAGCGAATCCCTAGTAATAACGTCGAGATCAACTTTTTTTGGTAAATAGAATTTAAGTCTAGGAGATTTTACAGTCTTTAGGAAGGAGATCGTAAATAATGGTAAGACATTTTCGTTATGAATTTTCTGAACAAATCCTATATAGTACTTCTATATTTTTCTTACGTAGTATCTAACTAAAACAATGTCATTTATCAAAAAATCATTATTTTCTAAATTAGCTTCTTGTTTTATTGCGAAATTAACTCCAAAACCGGACGGAGTAGGATTTAAATATATATTTTCATGATTTTCTTTCTCCGATTGACTACTAGGTAATGATTTTTTTCCTAAACTTATATCAAAGTTTAGTCCTATTTCTGTGAGCTTTCCACATGTTATAAGATTAAAATATCTGCTGTTTTCAGGCGTATCCTTTACATCGGCGAGGATTTTCACTTCACTGTTTCCTTTCTTTTTCGCTTTACTTCCTGTTCCTTGTTGCATAACACTATATTTTGAACGACTGACGTCATCTCTTTCGAAGAATTTTTTCAAATTACATGCTGTTTTTAGTCTCTTTGTTTTAATATTGTAGTACCTTTAAACTCCACTGTTTATCACTAAAAATTTTGCCAGGTTTGTTTTCATGGTATATTACTTGCTTGTTTCAGTTTTCGTGAGCTTCTTCAAAAATTTTCTTACTTGGAATGATTTATTATGTTTATAAGTTTCTTTTAAGGACTCTTCAAGAACATTCTGCTGTAAAAGTCTTTGCTTAACTCTTTCTTTAGCTTCCTCTGAAATATCTGGAAGTTCTTTCTCAATGAAAATATTAGATTTAGTATTAGGTGGCAGTTCATTTGGATAATGGATTTCAACTGAATTTCATGTCATTTTTTCGCCGCAGACTCTCAAGTTTTTCTTTTAGTATTTTATTTTCTCTCCCTACTTGGCTACGATAACGACGACATGCTCTTTCAGTTTCGTTTACTAGTGATTTATTTTCATTGCGGTTTTTACGTTTAGCTTCCCTCCATTTTTTTCTTACGTCTTGTTTTTCATTTTCGCTCATAACGCTTATTTTTCTTTTATTAGCTTTGGTTCTTTCCAAGTTTTTCTTTTTCATATCTTCAATTTTTTCTGGATTTTCTTGTTTTAGTTTTTCTCTGTACTTGCGACATCTTTCTGCCGATGATAAAGGCATCTGAAAAAAAAAAGAAACAAGTTCTGCAAAAAAAACTTGGTCAAACGTTAGCCCACAAAAGGGACCGAGATAAAGCTTTTTAAACCTATCAGAATGACTTCAAATCTAACTTACTAAAACGGCAGCGTTAGGCTAGAATGACTCATGCTCTCAAGTAGTTGATCAAAAAAAAACTTTTATAGCAACATGCTCAAAAGTACCTAGGTATTTTCAATTTACTATTAAAACATTAAAGAGCCTTACGGAGAGCGGAACATACAAGAAAATATAGTGTGACAAAGATCTGCCAAAAATTTTACTAATTATTAAAATACACACTCCATTCTATGAGTATTATAGTAACAGCCAGTATCACCTCGCGGAACAGCGGCGGATCTAATGATGTTTATAGAGCATCTAGGAGGTAAATTACAGACTCCTTTTGAGTTTCGGCATAGTAAGGTAAAAATAATGTATTAATATTTAAGCAATAATTCGAATCATATTCGTAGGTAGCTAAATGGAGTTGAATTATTGTAAACATAGCTTTAGAAATTTCCCTTGTGACACGTCGCACAATTTCGTGTCACAAATCTCACAGTGGAATAAAATTTATTCACGACGTAACCTAAAAGTTGTAACAATTCACAAATTTAATCAAGAATCGAAAATTTCGACATGCCTTTCGACAAAGAAGTTAAAGAAGCTTTATAAATATAATTCTATATCTAGAAAATCATAGAAAATATTAATAATTTACTCACCGTAAGTCCGGAAATCTTAACGACACGTGCTGATGACACACACAAAATGCGTAATGACAATTAAACAACATGGCGGTTTATCCCGATTTTGTTGCCAGCACTTGAAACCGATGTTGCACCACTAAATAATCAAGAAAATTCCAAAGTAGGTTTTTTAGTTCCAAAATTATGGTGTCGCACAACAGGAGTATTACAACGGAAACAATTTTGGGACGTTTATAAAATTACTTGTAAAAACTAGAATAACAATGTTTATTTTGCTAATGCTTATAAAAACGATAGCTGGTGTTTATAAGACTCTAATAATATTAAAAGATAAATGGTAGCTTACGTTAAAAAAAACCAGCGACAATAATATTCATAGGTAGTCAAACAAGGACATGCGTAGTTTGTATGGCGTAAAAAGACACGGAGCTTTGTTTTGCATTTTTTTTGAGAAAATTAAGCTTTAATTTTAGTTACTTGATTAGTGAGACTCTTAACAATACTGATAGATAACATAATCAAATGTCCAACATTGTTTTAAAGCATGTAAAGTACACTTAGTTTGGTCACTTATAAACCGGACACCACAGTCTATCGGAATCCGTCAAAAATTTGGTCCTAACCCATAAACTACCAATTAACATCAAATTTATATTTTTATATGAATACTGTCAACATCCCTATTCTACCTACTATAAATAATTATATTTTTAGGTGTTTGGAAAAACTTTTAAAAAAAATTATGATCATTTTTTTTATTTATATTTATTGAAGCCATTCGAAGCAATATTTTTGTGCTAAAGGCTTTGCAAAAAACGCTGAACGCTGAATACGCTACTGGTCGTAATATTTACACAGCTATGCTGAAAATGATAAATTTTCCTCCCATTCAGCACAACAGTGTTGTTCGTATTTTCTTTTCTTGATTTGAACTTAACTTCACTTTTGTTTGATTCAAAAACTCTAATTTTAGCCCCGCACGCAAGAAATTCAAAACAAATAATATTAGGAACGAATGCCCATGTTTTTTGACGTGACAACGTCTTATAATTCGATAGAGCCGGCTGCAAGAACGAAAAAACATGACGCATGCGGCGTTACCTCGCTGTGAGGCGTTCCATTTTCTTATGACGTTGTCACGTTCAACTATCGTCAGTAAACAGAATTTACAGACAACAGAGTGGATCTCCCTACGCGGATATATAGCCCAACGTCGGGACAGTGCAATGGGGTGAGGTTCCCGTCCTCGTCCCTTACTGCTCTTTTGTCCCCTCTTCTTATAAGAGAGGTACAAAGAGCCCCCTCGGCTCAATTAGCTACGCCCAAGGTGCAGTGGCTCACCCTGGATTACTGAGCCCCACCACCACGACAAGGCTTGAACTATGGTGGGGACGAATGCCCATGCTGATCCAAATGACAGAGATAGCTATTGATTTCCTAACGAAAAGAGACCGGTGTTGCAGCGTACCTATTCATTAATATGTTATGGGAAATCCCCTGGATCTGAGTATAATAGTTTTTTGGCCTGGTTGCACTTGCATTTTCAATTACTATTTTTAGAACGTTCCAAAATATCGATTTTCTACTGAAATTAATGCTAAATCATCGACTATTATAATATCATCATTCTCGTTGCCTTAAATCTGCCAGAAAAGTAGAAATCTACTAAAAGTGGTCACACTGCAGTAATACAAAGTCAAAACAGTAAATTTCAATGGCATGGAACAAAGAGAGATGTAAGATGTCTGAAGCGCCTCGGACCAAAGACTTAGTAATACATGGATACACTCTACCTATACAAAATATACCGGGCATACTTAAGACAACATTTTCGTCACAAAAAATGGCCGCCTTGTTAGAAATGTACCATTTATGATTTTCTATAACCAATATCATCGATTAATGAAAATTTTTTGAAAGACTAGCACAATTAAAATATTTTAGGGTAACTAAGCTAAGTTGAAAGTCGACTTTTTTGTATCTGAAATCGTAACAATAATAACAAGTCTAGTTCTAAGTATTTTATAAATACAGATAATATAATAATAGAGTAAAAAAAACTAAATGTGTTGTTTAGTTTTTAAACTATTTAATAAAAAACCATTCCTATGTAATCGGTCCATTCCAAGTGTTGAAGTCACCTAGAGATGCAAGTTTGGCTGTTACAACAGATGTATAAGAGTTACCCATTTCCAACATTCTAAAACTTGTACGACCACATTAGACGAACGTTGTAAAACAACTAACATTCATAGTTTGACGATTTACTCAATACGGATATGGAAAAAGAAAAACATTGTATTATTACTCTTTATTCCTTTCTTAACAGAATTAATATATTATTATAAAAGTTGATGATGATGATAAAGGTTATTCAGGATTAATAATATAATGAATAATAGTAGCATAGCATTACATAGCTTCATAGTATTTTTAAGTAAGTATATAGAAAGGTGTATTTTTGCCATTTAAAACATATTTTTTAACGATTGTTTGTTCAATCGTTAAAATGTAAATATTGTTATCAGTTCTATCTTGTAACACATCACTATTCAATTTGTAAACAAGGACTCGATGTATAAAATTATAATTTTACAGCCACAAACCTAATGCAAAAGCAAAAGCTTTCAATGCCTTCGAAAATGTTATTTTGTAATAAAACACTGCAATTTAACCAAGAATAATGAAAACAAATGTTACTAACCTGTTAAAAGTCAATCTCGGCTTGTTATTTTGTTTTCGTACTCTGCACTGCACATAACAATAGTTTTATGCAAAGGTCTAACACCAAATGAAATCTATTTTCTTTGCGTATTTTTCAAAAATACTTATAAAACCACCACAAGCGAACACCGGCTGACAACGCATCTACCACAAAACACGAATTCAATAATTGCATCGCTAGAACGAAGCAACAGGATATTTCATATCTATATATTATATATATATAATAATAATATCTATGGACGCTTTCACACCACGTTAATCTGGTCCCGTGGTAAGTTCTCGAAGAACTTGTGTTACGGATACCAGACAACGGAAATATATTTAATACTTTTATAGGTACTATACATACATTTAAGATTTTTATTAGATATATAATACACATATTTAATACACATCCATGACCCAGGAACACAGAAAATATTTTTGTTCCCTGGCGGGAATCGAACCCGCAACCTTCGGCTTGGGCGCCAACGCGCTTACCACTGAGCCACAGAGGTCGTCAAATATGTATATATAGATTGACAATGCATCTATTGTAGAATAGGGCTTCTCCTACTATATATATTCCTACATCTTTGCCTCTGACGTACATTTAAAAAATTAAAATTAAAATGCAATCACATAAAAATGACCAGCAAGATGTACATACTTAATACAAAATGCATACATATGTAGCACGTTCCACTTTCCAAAAACCCAGGACATTTAACATTATTAGTCATATTTTACGCACTAATTTACGCAAAAATTCTAATTATGATTAAAATTTTATTAGGTAAATATGATTTAATAAATAAAGGAGACGGTCCAAAATTGTATGGGACGTTGGTCTACTTTTGTACATGTAATGAGATGAAGGAAAGAAAATATTGAAACAGTTTTGATTTGTTCATATCCATGAATTCATCTCAATTTCGGCGGTAGAATAATTTAATGTTTCCAAGATTTGCAACACTACGTGTTTTATACACGTAGTGTTGCATTAAAATTAACATTGTTTAGAGCAAAGTACTTGTATCCAGCTCTTAATAAATTTAAAAAAAACCTTTAAAACATAGGCTTATGCATAAACATATTTTAATATATGTATATTCTAAGTTTAAGGGCATAAGGCATAATATTATATTCTTTGGCGTTATCTGTCAAATGTAAGGAATTATATGTCATTGTTCGATAGTCATCTGAGACCGTAGACAGAGAATACTATAGACTGCTGGATAATGCTTATTCCTTCCCTCATAAAAGAGATGTGCTTATTACAATAATTAGGGGAAAACAAGGGCAAGACTATACTATTGGCATCTCTCAATGCGTGCTGATTTTTTCAAGGTCAAACAACATATTATGTTGCTACACAAATTTTGACATTTGTAATTTGTTTACAACGTCTAGTGAGTCGCGAAGTGCTATTTTAGTATTTTCTAATGTAATTAAAAGAATTCATTTGAATTTTATGTCAAAAGTCCAGATGTTTATGCTAATATGATAATTTTTCTTGTTTCATATTTATCGACTTTATTTTATTATTTACTAGCTGTTGCCCGCAGCTTCGCCCGCTTTATCTTAGATTTACAGCCGTACGCGGATTGGTGATGATTATTTTTATAGCCTACGCTACTCCTTATAACATCAGCTATCTGCCGATGAAAGTCCCATCAAAATCTGCCCAGCCGTTTCAGAGATTAGCCGGAACAAACAGACAGACAAATATTGTAAAAATGGCTGTTTTGGTATATGTATTACGTGTACACATCCATATGTATGTATTCAATGAAGAGCTGTTATTTTAATATTACAAACAGACACTCCAATTTTATTTTTCTGTATAGATGTATAGATACCTATCCAGTTCTAATACATTAGAGTTCTAATATACATTTTTATAAAAGATCATAGGGTCTACCGGAGCTAAAAGTATGCCCTCGTATCAGTTTAAATTAAATACGCAATAAAGAATCTCAAACATTCGGGCACAGTATAAAATAATTTGTCAAAACAAAAAAAATGCCAATAAAAACATAATAATATGTGTAATGTTTTAGCTTGTCATGTTTTTTTTACATTTAGCGTTTTGCCTTAAAGTAGGCAAGGTTTTTGTATAGCAACCCCCATTTCAGACGTCACTTCAATATAATATCTATCTCATGTCGCCACGGCTGGCAGCCGTGAATACTATAGACTGCTGGATAATGCTTACTCCTTCCCACATAAAAGAGATGTGCCTATTACAATAATTAAGGGAAAACAAGGACAAGACTATACTATTGGCATCTCTCAGTGCGTGCTGATTTTTTCAAGGTCAAACAACATATGTTGCTACACAAATTTTGACATTTGTAATTTGTTTACAATGTCTAGTGAGTTGTGAAGTCCTATTTTAGTATTTTCTAATGTAATTAAAAGAAATCATTGGTAATTAAAAAACAGAAGGTAATAAAAACATTCTGGAATACCCTAACAATGGTTCGGTGCAGTGTTATAAATTGTAAAAGTGATAGTGACCGGAAAATTCCAAAATTGACTTTTCACTCGTAAGTTCATATTTTATTTCTTATTGTGGTTAATAGTGGTTGAATAACGATATGTGTGATCAGTCTTTATGTATATATACTTTCATTGGTTTATAATTCATAAGTTAAATTGAAAAAAGGTAATAATTAATATTGATTTTGTGACGTCTTTAATGTTAAAATTGCTAGTATTATGTTTTTCCTTTTCCCAGTAATGTATGTTATTAATATTTTGAATTGTGTTGTTTGATTGAATATATCTTCAAAAGCTATCCTTAAATTAAAAGTGAGATATTTTTATTTAAATCGTAATAGTTTTAAAGAACTTTTGGGAGGTTTTTTTAAATAAGAAAAATATTATAGAAATATAAATTAGGTTTATTTTTTATACAATATTCTTACTTATTTAACTTAATATATAAATGATTATAATAGTATTTAGATAATAATTGCGTCATTTTAAAATTTCTAGAATAGGTTAAGGATTCAATTTAATTAAGTTTAAATATTTTTACAAAATTGAGGCTGGACTCCGCAACAGGTGACGTAAAAAAGAGGTTGTAGGAGAGGAATGGAACCTCTCTATCAATCCCTCTTCCCTCTACTCCCCTTTGCCGCTAACTCATATTTTAGGAAAAAGGGGGGAGGAAGAAAAATTATCCCTGAAAATAGTTAACACCTGGAAAGTGAGGCCCAGAGGGTGGAAAGGGATAAAAAGATGTTCCTTTATTTATCCCATCACCTGCCTTCTCGCTAGGGAGTATATTTAAGAAAAAAAGGGGAAGGGGGAAGGAATATTTGCATTAATTACAAAAATGCAGGTTTTATTCCAAATTAAACAAAGTTTAAATAATGTAAATATTCATTTGTATCTACTATTAATACCTTAAGTTACCAATTTCTCAATTATAAATTGTTACTCATAATTTAATCTTACATCACAGTTTCAGTTAATCCTGACATTCGGAAGAAATGGATTAAAGCCTCTGGTCGAAATGACTGGATTCCAAAGAAGTGTTCAAAGATTTGCTGTTTGCACTTTGATACAAAATATATCTTAAAAAAGGAAGGTATACTTACATACACCCTGATGCTTTTCCAGTTGTTAAGGTGAGTATTAACTAAATAAATATTTAACTATGTAAGTATGTGGTTTTTGGACAAATTACTTTCTCTTATGTTGATGGGATAAGTCTATATTCATGCTAAATTGAATCATTTTGACTTCCATTCTTTAAAGAAAGAAAGAATAATATTTTATTGTCCACAACAAAGATATGTTATTATTATAAAAAATAATCGTTTTTCTTTCATATTTCAGCTTAGAGCTACTGAAGAGATAAATAAACCCATGCCATGTCCATCTGCTGTTATACCATTCACAAAAACAATGGAAGAGCAACCAACGCATGTGAAATTTGATGCAGTAACTGTGCCGTTACGTACGTTTCTGTGTAAAAAAAAATACGTGTTCATATAAATATCGTTTTTGTTTAATTTTTTATGCCAATTTTTAACCTATAAAAGGTTTTAGTATGTAAATAAATCACATCTATTTTAACTATTTTTATATATAGAAAATTAGTGATAAAAATAGTTTAATGGATGTGCATTTTAATTATTTTTATCACAAATTTTCTATACTCTTATTTTCTTCCTTTCCTTTCCTTTTTTATAGTAAGACTTTTGAGAATTTTATGTCAAAAGTCCAGATGTTTATGCTAATATGATAATTTTTCTTGTTTCATATTTATCGACTTTATTTTATTATTTACTAGCTGTTGCCCGCAGCTTCGCCCGCGTTAACTTAGATTTACAGCTGTACGCAGATTGGTGATGATTATTTTTATAGGCTACGTTACTCCTTATAACATCTAGATTAGAGGCCAAGTTTAGGTAGACGAAGTGTTGGTCGGCCATTGACCAGGTGGGAAGACGATCTCCGTGCGGTGGCCGGTCCGTGTTGGATGCGAGTGGCAAGGGATCGGCCATCTTGGCGTTCATTGAGGGAGGCCTATGTTCAGCAGTGGACGGATATAGGCTGATGATGATGATAATGATGAAACATAATAATATGTGTAATGTTTTAGCTTGTCATGTTTTTTTATATTTAGTGTTTTGCCTTAAAGTAAGCAAAAGGTTTTTGTATAGCAACCCCCATTTCAGACGTCACTTCAATATATCTATCTCATGTCGCCACGGCTGGCAGCAGTCTATAGTATTCTCTGTCTACGCTGGCAGCAGTCTTTATTCTCTGTCTACGTCTGAAATGTCACGGTTGTTGTTTGTTTTAAACGTTTGACAGTTCACAGTTATTGCCTGTATAAAAAATACTATTGATTGTGAAATTGATTTTATCATCAATTTCAGATACATTATATCTACGATATATCTAAAATTGTATTTATAAATTAATATATTTATGATCAATATACATTTTTTTAGGAATATTTTAAGTATGTAATTTGGGAGGTAAATATTTCATAAAAGAAGTTTTGTCAAAAACTTGTCTTAAGAATAAACATCACAATAGTGTTCAAAGTAATAAGGCACGTCGATAATACTATTTTTTGAAGAAACTTAAAAAAAGAAATATTTACGACTCGAAATACATACTTAAAATATTTCCAAAATAAAATTGTTGTATCGATAAAGTGTATTAATATGAATTTGATAAATCGATTACCTTTTCTTACTCTGGCAACATAGAATATCACCAAAATAAACATGAAGGAAATCAGTCATCTTATGAATATTTTTTAAATTTGTTATCCCATGATAAAACTGCTTCATATTTCACTGTTTAATTAAAAAAAAAAGATAAAAAATATTGATATATTTTTTATTTGTGTAGCGTTTAGGCCCAGATTCGCCCGTCTCCTTTCAGTATTGATTTATAATCATTTGATATCATGGCGTTACGAACTTAAACACGTGCAAGCGTGAAATTTAAAAGTTAAAACACAAAATATCAATAACATGGAACAAAGAGAGATGTAAGTTGAGACGAGTTAAAACGAGATAGCAATTAAATTGACGTCAGGGTTTCGTGATTTCATTTCGCTGAAGTCTGAACGCCTCTGACGTACAAAAATTAAATTAATGCAAGCAGATACACAGGACGTTCATAACACATACGTCATATGTAGCAGGTCCCACTTTCCAAAAAACATAACATAACATTATTAGTCATATCCTACGCACTAAAAGCAATTCTCAATATGATGTAATAATAAATTTGTATTAAATATGATGCATTAAATAAATTTAGTCTCTTATTGTTTTCTAATGTTTACGCAAATTTCACTCATTATAATAAAACAATTTTTACGGATTTTATCGCGGTTTATTAAGATTTTTACAAGCCCGACGTTTCGGATACTTTACAGCAACCATGGTCACGGGAGGACTGAGGTGTCATACGTCCTATCATTACAAAGTTATTCGAAACTACCCTATGATACATCAATATTTTGGTCAGTCCTATCTACGCAGAAAGTGCTAACTGTATCTTTTATCTGTGACATATTATGCTTGGATTTTGATTTGATAATTTTAATAATGGGATCCCAAGCAGGTGGTAAAAGCCAGCCATCTTCTCTATTGAAATTAGGATGTTTTTTAATTTCAATAGCCTCACGGATCATCCTTGGTTGGAATCTGTGTTCTTTTGCGAGGACTTGTGGTTTATCAAATCTGATATAATGGCGAGCTTTGTCAAGACTATGTTCACAGATGGCAGACTTAGTGTAGCGACGGTGTTTTAAATCAGTTAAATGTTCTTTCACGCGAGTTTTAATGGATCTTTTAGTTTGGCCTATATAGGAGAGACCACAGTCACAATCAAGCTTGTATACTCCTGCATCTTGTAAGGGTATAAGACACTTGACAGATGGTAAGAATTGACTTATCTTTTTTGGCGGCTTGAAATAAGTTTTTATAGAAGCTCGCTTTAGGATGAAGCCAATCTTGTCAGTGACGCCTTTAATAAATGGTAGAACTGCAGGTACTCGCTCGACGGTGGCTGGTTTCACACGTTCACTGTGACGGAGACGCGGTACCCGAAGCTTGTTGTCACGCAGTACTTGCTTGACATGTTGAAGTTCGGTCTCCAGGTGCTGCTCATCACAGATCCCTTGTGCTCTCTGAAACAAAGACTTACCCACGGTAGCTAACTGTGTTGGATGGTGGTGAGATTCGCCGTTTAGGTACTTATCCGTATGGGTATGCTTCTTATACACTGTGTGGCTTAAGGTATTATTGGGATTACGGATAACTAATACATCTAAGAAGGCTAGAGAATTATTTTCTTCTAATTGCATTGTGAATTGAATTTTGGTCGGTCGGTCTGCAGCGGAATTTTGCAGCCACAAACCACAGCTAGGACCGGGGTTGGTTTTAAACCTAGCCGTGTGTGGGGTTCGCACTTGGGCAGTGTCGTTACCCACTAAAACCGCTGCAAGGCCCTCCGCCGCCTTTTTGAGGGTCCCGGATCTTGCAGGCAACACCCCAGGCTGACCCCGGCGAGAGGCCAGACTCCTCCTCGAAAGGGGGGACTACTCGGCCGTTCGTTTTCACGATACTTTTAGCAGTCCCCGACGACGTCGTGCCTATCTGGACCCAGGTTAACCAGCCTCGGCCCGACACGAGCACAGGGGCGTTACTGGAGGCGCATTAAGTAGCGCCTCCTACGCACCCCTGTTCGTCTCCTGCGGTGGGAGGCCTCGTCGGCGACCTCCTCTCTCACCCGCTCATCGGCCTCCTTCTGAGACATTACTACCTCACAGAAGGAGACCATCGCCGTCCAGGACTCGTCATTGAGGAGCATCGCGGTGATGATGCTCGGCAACGATAAGTCCCCTCCGATAACTGACGTCAGATCGTGACGTAGCGCCGCCCATCTCGGGCACACCTCTAGAGTGTGCTGGGCCGAGTCCACCGCCGCGCCACAATCGTGACATACAGTTGCCGGCTCCCTTTGCGCCGTCCGGCACAGCTACTCACCGAAGCAGCCATGCCCGGTGAGCACCTGTGTCAGACGGAAGGTGAGGGGTTTGCGTTTACGACGCATCCACCGCTCTAGGACCGGACGCAGGGCAACCGTTAGGCGTTTGCCATACGGCTCCCACGCCAGGTCCTCTCCCCACCTCAGCATGAACGCCTCTTGCCCCAGTCTGGCTTTTACCACCTGCTTGGTATCCCATTATTAAAATCATAAAATCAAAATCCAAGCATAATATGTCACAGATTAAAGATACAGTTACGGCGATAAAATCCGTCAAAAATTGTTTTATTATAATGAGTGAAATTCGCGTAAACATTAGAAAACAATATGGTTCATACTTATTATATACCTATAGTTAGCACAGCAACAGCAACTAGCAGCGCCCCACGGTTCACCCGCGTACTTCCCATTCCCGTGGGAGTACAGTGGGAGTACAGGGATAAATTATAGCCTAGATGTTATTCTATTCAATAAGCTATAATATCACAACCGACGCCAGGAGGCCGTGTGGTCGCAGACTGCACGGTTGGCGGGGAGCAACCCCCCACTTTTATAAGCCAAAAGTGAGCCGAATGGGCTCACACTAATCCGATGTTGCATTAGGGCCTTCGGGCCGTTAGCATAGATCCATCCGAAAAAAAAGCTACCTATAATTATTGTAAAGTGTTGTCAAAATCCATTCAGTAGTTTTTGCGTGAAAGAGTTACAAACAGCTTTCAATAAATTTTTACAAAATTTCGCGTGTATAATATTAGTTGTATTATAAATATAAATTTATAGGTAAAAAAATAATAATTTTATATCAGTTATTAATAATAATCTTTAGTAATTATAATAATATTATTTATTACCACATAAATAATAATTATATAGGGTACATACATTTTATTAATTAACAATAAAATGTAAATTATCGTTATTTTTGTTCTTAACTTAACTAAATATATCTTCTCCTACGTTATATTTTTACCCCTAGACATAAAATATTATTTGCTATGCTATAGACGAAAAATTCGATCTTTGGCCAATATTTGATGTGGTACTACTAATTTTTTGTGAGTTATTTGAGATAGCCAGTCTGGCAGACAAGCCACGTAGTTGCAAGTATTCTACATCGGCCAGTAACTCGGGACAAGCCCAGGCCACTCATCTACACATTGTTACATTCCTGAGACACTGGATTAGCAGAAGCGTGTCAGTAATTAACTTCCGAGGTCATCTAACAACATGCGTATCATCAACGTAAATTGGTTCGACGACACCTACTGCTTTAATAGTTGTCTAGCTTTTGCCCGCGGCATCGCATAGAAAATATATGTTCGCTTGTCCTTGGTGAAGGGTCACGCCGTTGTCTGTTGTACATTGTCCGTTGTCGGTTGTCCGTTTTCCGTTGTCCGATGTCCGATGCCGATGTCCGTTGTCCGTTGTCCGTTGTCAGCTGTCCGTTGTCTGTTGTCTGTTGTCTTTTGTCTGTTATCTGTTATATTTTATCTGTTATCGGTTATCTGATATTTACTGAAAATTTAAATGAAAATTAATATTTAAAATTTTTATCTGTCTGTCTGTTCTTCCGGCCAATCTCTGTGAAACGGGACTTCGACGGGACTTTTACTAGCTGATGTTATAAGGAGCTACTTAGGCTTGTTGTGTCAATCCGAACACGGCTGTAAATCTAAGTTGACGCGTTTTTGTTGTGTTGGTTGTTTTAAGGACAATGTTATATAAAAAATGATGTGATGCTAAATATTTTTCGGTTACAATGTTAGCCGGGTTCAGCTTTTTTGAAAAAAAAATGGCATTTTAACTGCTTCGTCTATTTCACTCCCTTGGGGGGTTCAAGTTTGAAAAAAATACAGTTAATACTTTCATTCCCTTTTTAACCTCTTCGGGGTTGAAATTTAGAAAACGCTAGAACCATAAAGTTAATATACCTAGCGGAATAGAGGAACAAAACGCTGAGCGAGTGAGATGTCACTAGGAGCAACAATGTGTGATAAAAAGAGATGCGTGCTGCGACGTAACAGAACCGTTTTTTGCAACTGTTTGACATTTCTCGGCATAATTCGGCACGCTGAGAATTTTAGCTTTGTGAATTTTTGTGATATTACATATGCATATTTTTGAGAAATAGTGCTTCGGAAACATGGTGTCTGGTTCAGTGATTGATTGCTGTACAACACAGCGAAATAACCCCGAAAAAATGATCATTTCACAGGTAAATTATTCCAAATCGACACGTCCAAATATAGTATTTATTTTTGCTAATACGCTTCGAATTGTAATTAGTAAACATGATAATTCTCTTCTATAAACATTTATTTATTTAAGAAACAAAGATTGTACACATAATGCAGAATTTACGACTATTTTGTGTAAAAGAAATAATTTTCGTTTTACACTAGGGCTGCATCAAGTTATCGATATTTCGTGTCCACTGTCTATAACGCGGTAAACGAATATATATTACTGATGGCAAAATACTTAAATGAGATAGAGATAGGAATCACCTTTTTTTTCTTTAACGCCGGGAAATGCTCTGCGGCATCCCGCGAGGGAGTGGGTATGTGGGACTCGCTGCGCCCGACAGCTGGTAAGTGGACGTAGCTCTACCCACTAAAACCCGGCGAGTGCCACCAATGCCGTCTTTGTAAAGTGCCCCGGATCTAATAAACAAACAGGGCACCTCGACGGCTAGTCAGTCCCGCAAGGGACCGACGCCACCTCCACAGAGGGGTTGTCCCGCACTACAGAACAACCCCTCCCAACGTCGGGACAGTACAATGGGGTGAGGTTCCCATCCTCACCCCTTGCCCCCTGCTCTTCTGTCCCCTCTTCTTAAGAGGGGTACAAAGATCCCCCTCGGCCCAATTCACTTCGCCCAAGGTTCGGCTCACCCTAGGTTACTGAGCCCCACCGCCACGACAAGGCCTGAACCATGGTGGGGAGATAGCAATCACCTGGAAATGTGAACCTATTTAAGATACTTGACTGATCCATAGGTACTTATCAGTTTTTGACTGTTATTATAATTAGTATATAATTTATGTATCTTTCAGATTTCTTACTAACCTGGATACTAGAAATGCATGGCTTAGATTAATTGATCGTCCAAACTGGAATATCACGAAAACTTATTCATGTGTATGCAGAAAGCATTTTGGAGAAACATATTTACAGAAGCGAGGAGCGAAACGAATTTTGATGAAATCTGCTTTTCAAGCAATTAAATACAAGCTCTTTGTTTTTTATTGGATTTTGAATAGGATGAGGATTTATAAAATTCTTATTAGGTTTAATTTAGTATTATGAATCTAATAGAACTGAGATTAGGTCAAATTTAGACGAGTTATAAAGAAAACTTGATAGTAGGTAAGAGTTTTATATGAAAAATTGAAAATTTAATTAATTACACTATCAATTTGAAAATAATGTCAAAATAAAGGACTGTCAAGGAAGGATGTCAATTTGCCAATAATAACACAAAAAGATTTGTGACGATAGCTTAAAACTATTATACGTTTAAAGTTATTGATGAATACGTAAAAAAGTTCATAGGTTTTTGATATGTAATATTTTATTGTGCAAAGATATGTATGTAATTAATATTTTATCTTATAGATGATGTCAGTAGCTTTATTCAAATGTATATAATATAAGGGTTTTATATAAAACATAATAAATAAACATTTTAGATCTCGGCTCACAGTAAAATTATAAGGAAAATAACTGATAATGCCAACCGGGTCTTATAAATATCGAGCCAATTTCGGGCTTACTTGTGAGTTGCAGCGTACCCATGGAAGGGGCTACACAAGGAGCAGTAAGAAATGAAATAGTCAAGAGCCGAGAACTAGGAGAAAAGTGAAAGTGATATTTTTTTTCATTTAGTCTACGTCTCCCGAGGTCCCACTATACTGTTTCATTTCGACCTACGTCTCCTGGGGTCTTCTAGACAGTAGTACCATTTATAATACGCATTCAGGGATGCGTGGTGGCGTACGTGACCAGCGCAAGGCAAAAGGGCGTACGTCAAATGAAAGTGGGAGATTATCCCAGGCACGACAGCGCGGACACTGTACCTGTGACCTGTCCCTGCCGTCTCAAATAGATACACCACTTAAACTATCGAACACGTCGAACAAGCGTAATGGTTCGTATTTATCCTATCCTTACGAGTATTTAAGAACCCGGTCCACTTCGGAACGCTATAAGACCCAATTCTATTTAAGTTCTATTAATACTATTATTACTTAAGGCGCTGTTAGGGGACTCACGGGCCGATCAGAGGGGGTGAGGTGCGGGGTATTCCGCGGGGCGCACTCCGCGCGTCCCGCTCGGGCACATTTTACCGCGTATTTTAAAAGTGCGTGTGGCGGCTAAAAAGTGATATTATAAGTAATCGAAATAACAGGAGAGTAACTGCAGTATTTTCTTTATACGAGTAGGTATATTAGGGTGAATATTTCAAGATAGACATAATATTCAGGATTCGTAAATTAAAATGAAATAGCATCCAATTACAAAATTTATGGATTTATGGCGCGGTGAATGGAACTTTTATATATTTATTAGAGGGGGTGAAGCAAATAAGTGAGGGACGATTATTTCCATCGACTTCCGTCCACGGCGGAGTGTAACATGCTATTTTAGCCGATACGTGATTTCATTATAGAAGCGTAATATCACACCGAACAAATGAAATGCGTAATTTCACTTGTAACAGATAATATGATATAGCCCAACACAACGTGCGCTGCAATTATATTACGCAGCGCTGATGTCCAAGTTCAAATCTCGATAGATATAAAATTGTACCTATGTATTTTTTTTAAAGGTTCAAATCACGATAATATTATGATGCATGTTTTTTTATTTATTTTTAGAATATAAGCGTATTTTTTATTTTATTTTTAGATATTATGTACCTACATGTTTTAGTGTAGTTTTTTTATAAAAATCTGTTCATATTTTTCTTATTATCTTATTGTTAGTTTCTAAAAAGTTATCGAGAAATTATGTGACTCATTACTATTAGACGAATAATAAATAAAAAGGCTTAGGTGGATGGAAGGTAAATTTTAGAAATGGCTAATTCTCATAACGGCATATTATCAAAAAAGGGAAAAATAAGAAATATTTTAGCCCTTTATACTTATGTATATACATTCATATGTGACTGATGATGAATGATGGAGAATGTTAAATTCTAGAAATGGCTAATTCTCAAAACGGCATATTATCAAAAAAGGAAAAAATAAGAAATATTTTAGCCCTTTATACTTATGTAGGTACATTTATATGTGACTGATGATGATGACACCAGCGCTACTAACACGTCATGTACATCGGAAGGTTGAGCGGAATATTGAAACGACGTTTCCACAAAACCTTTTCTTACACAGCTTATTTTGTTTCAAGTAATATTAGATTATGATAATATGTACTGTATAGGTATTAGAAACAAAATTATGAGTCTAAAAGATGTAGCTCGATTGGTCAAAAATCAAAATCAAAATTTTTTATTCAAAATAGTACTAATACAGTATCTTTTTGAACGTCAATTGAATTTACCACCGGTTCCAAGGTAAGCCCACTGAGAAGAACCGGTGAAACAAACTCAGTGGAACTAATCAGTCAAGCGGTCTCGCCGTGTTTGAATGTTTGCTATTTCAGTAACCAGCCTCGGGTTCAAACCCCGCATGAAGTTTTTATTATTAGAAATACTTTTTGTTGGGTTTTTTATTTTTATTTTTTTATTTGGAATAATTAATTTTTTTTGAGTTTTATTGTTCGTGTAAAATTTACTTGCTTTATTGTTTATTTATTGATTACTAAGTAAGTCTTCAACCGATGCGTTTTCCATTTTTTTTAATTACTGATTATTAAAATCAAAACCGAAAAAAAGATTACACGAACAATAAATTAAGTTAATAATTAATTAAAAATCACAATAATTACAAAAAAATACAATCACAAAAAGAAAGTCACAAAATAAAATATATAAAACTTTTGACAACAAATACGTAAGTTATTTCTAAGCAGCGAGAGTTACAAAATGGCACAGGTCCGTCTAGCAACCCGACTCAGCAGTCACTGTCGCTCTACGTAGAAAAGAAAGAGAAGCGAAAAGACGCCGCGATGGTACGATGTTTAGTTTGAATGGTTCGAGTTATCATTTAATATTATTTATTATTCCTTACAAATATCGTAATTCAATCGATAAATAAAAAAAACAGTTCCCCTTATTATAACATATTATATCACTGTTATTAATAATTTGACAAGATTTGTTCAAATAATAAAGATACAGTTGCTACAATGTTAATTTTAATGGTTATTTTATGATTTTTTATCATCGAGATTTTTTTTCGAAAATGTGTTTTGAACAAAATAGTCCACCCATAAATATGATCAAGATTAACATATTTTTTTTTTTTGATGCTCTCAGATGTATAAATTTCCCTAAAAAACTGTTGTACAGCCTATTTTGACTATGCACAGCGCCTTAACTAATAAATATTATTCACATCGATATTATAGCATAACATCGAGCTTAAAATCGGATAGAGTAGTAATGTGATAATCATAAAATTTCGAAACTGGTCAATGATTTGTCACAGACGTAAAACCAGTTATCTGTATTTACGTCGCATCGGCCAATCGTCAATGGCCATCAGTCACCTAATCAGAGCTCAGAACCGGTGTAGCGTCGCAGCACAAATTTAGAGGAATTTGTTTTCATACAAAACACATAACATTACAACTCTATTCTGGTTAGGTACATGCTCGATGAAGCGACATGATATACATCACTACACGCACTCATAAGCAATTTTGACGCACACAAATCTCATTCCACTTCGGTTTCGTTTGACAGCTCGTGTCTGTTCCTCTATTCCGCTAGGTATATTAACTTTAACTTTATGGCTAAAACACGTAACTCATTATTTTGCCGCACTCAATACGTACGAAATTTCATGTAAATCTAAGGAATTCTCTCATTTTAATTCTAAAGAGTATACAAAAAAAAAATCGCGCGCGATGTACCGCGCCCCCTGCGGGGTGCGGAGGGGGGCGTCCCCCTTTCGAATATTTCTTAAGTGAGCCATCTGCTCATTTACTGTACCGATTTAGCTTAAAGGCCATCAGTCCGAAAAGTCTAGCCCTTCCGAAAAAAAAAACATTTTTTTTTCCAATATTTGTGATTTGTTATATTTTGTTATTTGTTTATTGTTATTTGTTATCTGTTATTTAAAAAAAATCTTCCATAGTGGAAGCCTAAGTCATAAGATAAAAACGGTTACGTTATAAGAGGAATACGTGTGCGAAATTTTCTAGCTGTAACTGGCCGCTCCAACTCGGGAGCAAGTCAATGAGTGTCGGAACAAACTTGTGTCTGAAATCGAGTCTCTGTTGGCCAAAGCAAATTTTCTTTGATAATTTTAATTTAACGGTGTATTGTTGGTATTGTAGTTACAATAAGATTGTCAGTAGTATGATTGAGATATTTGGTTTAGACTGAAACTAGCACACAAAAAGAGATGCCTGCGTAGAGTGTTCTGAGGAATTATTCGGACTAATACCTACAGCAGAATTCCACCGCCGGACATCGCGTAAAAACACCAAATTTCACCCACACCATCTTGATGTCCGGAAATCCACAACAACTCGATTTTTACGGCTTTTCCTGCCTCGTACAACGATTATATGGAATCAGCTGCCACCTACAGTGTTTCCGAACCGTTACGACTTAAGGATATACAAGAAAAGAGCATACTCATGCCTGAAAGGCCGACAACGCACCTGCTAATCCTCAGATGTAGCGGGTGTCTGTGGATGCCGCTTTTCACTTACCATCAGGTGAACCGACTGTCCGTTTGCCCCCTATTAATAAATTATATAGATAATATTATATAATATTATTTATATTATATAGATAAGGTAATAATAAAACATGAAAGAGTCGCATAATATGACCCTAAAGCGGTATGTAATTTACTAGTATTTAACCTAAATTACAGTTTCTAAAATATACATAAGTGTAAATCTCTTTTATCACATTGCACAGAGGAACTATTTTTGGATGTCATTGTCAAGAGGAAGTGTACATGCTGCTATGCAGCCGACGACACGACCGGGGTGGTATCTCTCGCTCACATAACACCAACAGTGACAGCAACAGCTTCGTGCGGATTCTGAGTTTCCGGTGGCCCATTGGGAGGGATGGGGAAAAGGAGGGCAACGCATTTACATCACTTTTGTTTGTGCGAATGTCTAAAGGCATCGGTAGTCACCATTAGGCTCCAAGTGCTCGGTTGCTTCCTTGTGACATAAAAAAAATTAAAACATATATTGCCGCGCCTTGGCGGTAAAATCGACTCCAATGCCGTGACTCTGACATTCTAGTCGTAAACTATTTCTTTATTCCACCTTTAGTTCCAGATTATTATTAATTTATAAACATAAACATTGATGTTTCACATCTGTCGGGCCGCGGGCATCCTGGGTCGACCAACATTTTATATTTATTCACAACCTTAACTAAGCTTATATCAGTCTTTGCAAGGTCAGTTTTAAGGCCTAGTGCTATAATTTGTGGTCGCTGGTGCGGACCGGCTGGTAGAGCCTGGCCGAGTGCTGGAACCTCTGTTCGTCTTCCTCATACATCATCTGCTTGTGTCTGCTGTGGACCACCAGGATACAGTATACTGATATGCCTGGAAATCGGAAACTACCATTTAAAAGTGGTCAAACCAGAGGTGCCATTTGGTGGTGTTAGGTCAATGGAACAGGCAAATTCACAAATGTGTTCACATCGCCATGAAACAGTACACCCGGCGGGTCTACTCCAGCCAGTATGCCATCCTGGACGTAAGGTGGATCGACAGTCTCCAAAAGACTTAGACTGATCGTTTTCCCTCCTATTCTATAAACCAAAAATAATGTATACCTAAATTAATACATTTTTATGACGCAAGGGAACTGGAACCGCTCGAAAACTGGACGCAGGGCAACGGTTATGGTTTCACCATACGACTGTCACGCCAGGTCCTCCCCCTACATCTGCGTTAGTGCCTACTACCCTAGTCGGCGAACCCTTCCAGATCCCATCCAGAGTAAGGTTCTCGCCCGCCAAGAGGCTTCCTATCCGAGTCATATGAGTGCGTCTCAGCAAGAAACTCCACCATGAGTTCCTGCGGAGGGTCACCAGCCAGCTAGCTGGCTGCCGCCCACAATACCGTACGGTACCACCGAATCACTGTTATCGCTATGCGCCTTATTTCTTGCGGTAAGGTGACCTACCCGAATGGGTTCACTATACGTTGCCATAGGTACTCCGGCAGACTCCGGAGTATAGCTATCTGCAGGCAGCGTTGGGTACTCCGAGGTTCAAGAGGAGTCTGCCCAGCGTACTTGTCGCCTTCCCGACATTCGGTCCCAAAATTGAGAAATGTGGGATGAAGGTCCAACCTCTGTCAAGGATGAGCCCCAAATACTTGAAATTTAAATGTGCCTATGGCCTGTTATGGTGTATAAAAAAACGCTTTCACTCGACTATGTCAAATTCGAAAGAAAGAGTTAATAAAAGGAGGGTTTATTTTATCGCAGTCTGGTTGTAGTAATGTAGGCACTTAATATACTTACATAGTTTCTTTAATTAGATTTTCTACTAGATTCTTTAAATAAAGAAAAACCACTCACAGGCTCTGACCAGATGCACACATATGACGATGGTCTCCACTTCCAGCATCTCGCCGGAGTCCTGGAGGATGAGGCTGATGCCGGTGAGACACATGACGAAGAACACCGCCGTCAGGATACCCGTCACGATGGTCCAGGGTAGAGTGAGGGAAGCCAGCTTCTGTAAGTTAGGAAAGAGAAAAGATAAGTAGCGCAAATTATAACTCTTATGGATTTTAATGCGTTTTATTAAGATTTTTACATGCTTTTCAAGCTTGGTCTCCAAGCGTTGTTTGGTTGCAAGCAAAAGGTTAAAGAAAGAAAGGCGAGGCAAAGTTCAAGTTAAAGAAAGGCATTACAGTAAACACTACAAAAAAATATATATTATCATATAAAAAAAATAAAATATTAAATGGCTTTTCTTTTTGGCTGTGTATGGTCCAAGGGGGTTGCCAGAAATTTTGAACCTGTATAGAGGTCGCGTATGTAGAAAGATTGAAAAACACTTGCTTACAGCGACCATGGTCACGGGAGGAGTGAGCTGTCAGACGTCCTCCTAACGTTATAGAGTGAGACGGCTATACCTTATATGCCGCTACGATGAGGAGCATCGAGCACAGCAGGTGGAGCCCGCTGACAGTGGCGGCGGTAATGTACAGAGCGTACTTGTGGCCGGAGACGGTCCCATCTCGCCCGAGTGGCGCCAGGGTTACCAGCAGACAGTAGCCCGTCAGCTCCACCAGCGCCCATATCTGCGAACATTCACTTATAGTCAGGTCCTGATTCAGGACTTGCAAGGTTTTATCACTATAACCATCATACATCTTACGAGGCATGGAATCAGACAAGGATGACATCATATAAAGTGATGTTGATTGTAGACGGTTTAACTGTTTTAATGTTAGTTGGATATGCAAACGAGCAAACGAGCACCTGATAGTAAGTGGTCAGCGTCGCCCATGAACATAAACCTTAGAGTTTAGACTTTAGACTAAGCATTAACGTGTTTTCTATCCTGAGACATAAGATGTTAAGTCTCGGTGCCAGTAATTACACTGCCTGTCTTGCCCTTCTCTCCGAAACAAAGCAAGATGGTGGTACCCATGCAGCCGGGAGTGCGGCACAGCATCGGTAATTCAACGGTTATCATTCAGAACTTGAATGTTTTAAGTTGGTCAAATTTTAAGCATACACTTATACGTCTTATTGCTGGGTACAGGCGATGAAGGTAACCAGCCCACCTGATGGCAAGTGTCGCTCATGCGTAAGACGTCAGTCGGTAAGTCTTGGTACCAGTGCAGCAAAGCTGTTTGATGGAAGAAACAAGCATGATGGTGGTACCCATTTAGACGATCGTGTGGTACCTACCTATATCTACGCGCACAACTGGCCAATTTGTAAATATTACATGAAATAAAAAAAACTTAATTTGAAAACAATGTGGATTACCGAAATTTTGCCTCAAAAATTTAATATCTTGTGAGTTAGGTACTTATTAGATATGCAACCAACGTTAATTTATTTTTTCTATATGATGGTTCCAACAAAATTATTATTCTTTATAAAGCAGCTTCAGTAATGATATGAGTTTTAATTTTATGCATCCACTAGCTGTTGCCCGCAGCTTCGCCCGCGTTAACTTAGATTTACAGACGCACCAGGATTGATGATGATTATTTTTATAGCCTAAGTTACTCCTTATATCATCAGCTATCTACCAGTGAAAGTCCCATCAAAACCGGCCCAGCCATTTCAGAGATTAGTCGGAACAAACAGACAGACAGACAGACAAAAATTGTAAAAAAGACTATTTTGGTATATGTACATACCGTGTATACATCCAAATGCATTGATTAAAAAGCGGTTATTTTAATATATCAAACAGACACTCCAATTTTATTTATCTGTATAGATTATTGCATTAGGTATGCATGCTTTTTTTGCCGTCTCGAATAGAATGTTTTACTACGCAAACACATACATCGTACATCCGTTATTATCCCATCTACCTATTTACAGCTACCTTGATATATGTCTCTGATATAACTACATAATATACGGCAGATTGTCGCCAGGGCCTGTGTGTAGTGTAGATAAAAAAGTGTATAATATTAGAATGCATCGGAAAACAACTATCTAATAGATTTTAATAGAGAAATTATTGAAAGCTTAAACTATATTATTGTAGTCTATTGTAGTAGCATTTTATCTCGCCGGTTATCGCGAACTTCAAGGTTGTGACGTCACCAAACAAACATGGCGGCTATTTATAGCAGTGTTGGATTTAGGTACGTTGAAAACTATAGTACAAAAAATTTAAAAAGATAGTATTTGTAAAAAAATTATAGTACACTTTTAAATTTTGAATTTAACATAGGTATTCAACAAAATCTTTAAATACAAAGTCAATAAACTCCTCTTTAAAGTATATATTGCTTATAAGTTATAATATATTAAAAAAGTGACAAAATTTCAGTGTCTATTTTGTGTGCAACTAATTAATACAAATGTTGACTTTAGTGAAAACTTTTATTTTAATTTCTTTTTTTTTTACTAATACAATTCAAATTAATTATAACTTTGTTACTAATATATAAATATATTTTTTTTAAGTTACAGTTTTTATCACCACTCATATAATTACTTTATTAGTTCCTTTTCTAAATATAAATAATCAACCGCAAAATTATAATCGGGGTTCTTCGCGACTGCAACGCACCCTTGACCCTCAATAAAACTTTATTTTTTCTATATTCCGTAGACATGAACATTACGATTTATGATCGTTCTCCTTCTATATCCAAGCTCCGTGACATTGACAACTATAACATTACTGGTAATATCGATTAATCGATTGTGTATTGTTCGAGATCATTAAAACATGATTACTGATTACAAAATATTGGTCAAGTTTGTAAAGTAATGAAATTATAGTATTTTTTCGTACTATCCTTACACATGGATAGTATATAGTACGAAGCATGAAATTATAGTACAAATACTATAATTATAGTACGAAATCCAACCCTGATTTATAGTCTGCGGCGAATTGCTACTATTTTTTTTGTATGTAGGTACTTTGGCATTGACATATTTAACGCGAGATTAACTTAACAAATAAATTTGATATGCTGGGATGAAGGAATAACTTTCGGTGAACGTTTTGTTGGGCTTGTCAAACATTATATTCTAAGTAGGTACTTAGGTACCTCAGTGTATGTATCTCAGTTTCCAAGCAACAATAATATCGAACTTGATGATTTATTATTTTATTTCACAAAATTATATAAGTATGTTAGGATATTTTTTATTTTAGTTTATTTGCATGCTTTGTTAAAAAAAATCAGTTCGCAATCGTTTATGATTCTTATTCGCATTTTTTGTGGTCTATTTCATAAATGTGTAAATGATAGATGAATAAAATGAATAGCTGTTATAACATTAAAAAGACAATAAAACATAACATACTTGATAAATTATATTATAGAAGTTGTTTATTACAATCTCAGATGAAGTAAAAAAAGGTAGATGACGCACGGCCTTTGCTAATACTGAAGCCACAAAACTAAGCTCCTTCATGTAAATACACGCGCTCACGCACACAGATACAACAAAACTAAGCTCATTTTTGTTAGTATCTTACGAGTCGTCGTGCAGTAAGTTTGCCAAAAAAATACCGTTCTGTGTAATTAAATGGTGTAAAACAATACAAAAGTGACCAAAGAGTCTAAATAAATATCGTTTCACACATAAATAAACACAAGACTATATTCTTTCAAGATATTTTAACACTATTTTGAGGTTAATCAACATAAATAATATTATTGCCCCGAAATGACGTATCGGAAGAGTGTTGCCAGAAGTTAGTATTTCTAATAGCCCAATAGTGGGTAAGTCAATTGCAGGCATAGCCATAGCAAAATAATGAAGTACAGAGGTGACATAATTATTATTTTATTATTTGATCGCTATATAACTGAATCGAAATGACCTCGTATAACCTATGTTGTATTTTTTTTGGGACTCACGTACCCACAGCAGGACTATGTATTTAATTATTTATAAATTCAAAGATTTACCATTTAATAAATTTAAAAAAATGTAACAGTGTGGCTTGCAGAGAAATGTTTTTATAATTTAAATGTTTTTTTTAATGGAAAACGACATATTATGTATTTAATTTAAATTGTGTATTGATAAAATGTGACTTTCTAATTACTATTATAATCTATTATTTTGAAACTGTTATTCTCTGACAATGATTTTAAGGACATGTTGTATTTATCAAGTTTATTTAATTGTAACTATTTTTTCCTGTTAATTTATATTAATTGTTTATTTATGTAAAGTTTTATTTTCACACACCATGTTATGGTAGAATGTATAGAACTTGTTTATTTTTTTTTTAATATCACCTACAGCTTGACAAAAAAGAGTATGGAAAAATGAGGGCGCCACTGTCACTTAGGTCTCATCATAATATGGAAAATAAGCAAGATAATTTAATCAAATCGTTAAAAATAAATGTGAAACACTAAGCTTTACTCAAAATCTAGTATTTGTCGGCCAAGTATTGTCAACATCATAGGTTTCCATTTAGTAAAATATTTAGTTCCACCTGTCACCACGTCATACTCTATTTATTCCCATGAATGTAGTAAATACATTCATGGGAATAAATTAATAAATAAAACAATTGTGTCAATAAGATATCTATTGAGACAGTTTATAAAGTGATCCTACACGCCTCCTACATATTCGTAATATTATTGTATTTTATAAAAATATTCACTGTTGCATTCACTTATTACCTATTTTTATTAATATACAATTTTAAGGGATATTTTAAAAAATGGCAACCCTTCATTCACTCACACATACTTAAAAAAGTGGCTTCACTTTCTTGTTCCAAGTGCGCTATCTACCTTTTTTTACTTCATCTGAGATTACAATAAATCAGACCATACAAAACTTATTTTTCAAAACAAAAAATTTAAATTGATAATAAACATATAGATACAAAAACAATATTATAAAAAGAACTAAAGCATGAAAGGTGATTGGATCAGATCACGTCACATTGGGGATTAGCCGGTGAAAGAAACCATCGAAGAACATAGCCGATAACATTGAATGTATTTGAGGGTGTGTGAAGTTCGGAAACCACATTAGACTAGGTCATAGTGCTTAGGGCCATAGGCGAACCACGGCGAACACACAATCCTGAGATTTTGGGGTGGAGACCCAATAGTGTGAATCATACGAATATAGCCCGTGTATATATGCTAGGACTGAAAAGCAACCAAAGACAGAAACTTGTATAGAATTTGCAGTAGTTAACAGAGGGTAACATATTATTAACTGACAGAACATAATATTAACGGAAGTCATATCAAAATCCAGTCAAAGCCCAAGTCAGCCTTGCTCCATTACTTCCACGTCAACCAGCGTAACTCCAATATTCTTTAAAAATTACTAAAAAGGTACCTATTTGTTATATATTTTTTTTAATTTTGTAGGCAAATACATACATACATACAAGAAAACAACAAAAACACTAATGCAAAAAACAAAACGAATCGAATATAATCTCTAAGAAGTGCGATAGGACAAAAACTTTTTCATAAGCAAATTATTTTCAGCTAATACAAAAAGAATCGGACTGGACAAAACAAAGAACCAAATGACAAACAACGCATGAAAAAATATCAGTAACAGAAACTACAGAACTTCAGCGTACAACAGATGCAAACGCAAACAACAGTTAGCACAAACAACAGAAATTACACCAACAATACCGTGTACAGGTAGCCGATGACTAGAGTCCCGGTCTGTAACGAAGCACAGAAACAACAGCGATTGATCATCGGCACGCCCATGGTCGGATGTGTGACATATGTAACATCGTCAGGTGTAAGCGACCAGCTGTTATCGCCTCTGTACTATTACTGATACGGCGCAAATATGATATTACAAACGATATGATAAAAACTAGATCCACGACGTGATGTCAAATGTGTGTATGACAGTTATGACGCTCTTGGAATTTGGTGATCAATGGCTGCTCTGGAATAGATCTAGATAGGTACTATACCTATCTATATAGATGCTTATAGTAGTTACACTTATGAACATGCATCTATTTTCCTCCATTTGTGAATTGTGCCCGCAGGTACCTACCACTAGCTGTTTAAAATTTTTTCTACACATGATTGTATTTAAATGTAAAGGAATTTCATATATCTTCCGATAGATAATAAGGAAAAAGTTATTAATGGAACATAAAATAAAATTTAAATAACTGTACATATTTCAATCCAATAAATTATTAAATGTGTTTAACGTTTTTTTTATTGATAAAAAGAATATCAATTGAATATAACATTTTCTTTCTCTAAGTTTGCATGGCCACTTTGTGATGCTAATATGTAATAACGATGATGAGATCATTGCTCGTCAATACTGATGATAATTTATTAACGTACCTACTTATTATGGTGTGTTTTTGACACTTGGGAACAAAATAAAATAAAAATGGCATTCGAAATGGGGGGCGGAGTGCCCTGCTTGGGCGGAGGAAAGGACGCCCCTCATCGTTGAGGTTGGCGTGGATCTGTCGCACCCTGCGGTCATCCGAGCGATGAATGTCAGTGAGAGCATGTGGCAGGTGGTCCTCTCCTTCTGCGAGGACGTGATGTCACAGAAGGAGGATGCAGAGCGGGAGAGGGAGCACACTGCTGCCCCTACCCGCAGGAGAGCACGGCGGCGACAGGTGGGCGCACCCGCGCCGTGAGGGACCTGTGCGCGGCCAATCGGGGGATCTGCCGCGCGCATGAATGGCCCGAGCTATAAGGCACCCTTATGTGTGCCTTAAGCAAAGAAGGAGGAGGGGACGCCATCTCCCACCACCAGAGAAGAGTGCCGGATGGCACACCACTGCGGCCCGTTGAAAACGTCCACAGCTCCCTCGCAGAGTCACCCAGGCGACGAGGAGAACACGGATCACCGCTGGGGTTTAGTGGGTAGAGTCTGCGCCTACTTTACCATCTTTTCGGGTGCTGAGAGCCCCACATGACCCCCGGGCTCACCCAGGCCCGGTGGTATGCATAAGAGCATTCCCCAACGAAAACAAAAAAAGGAGCAATAACGGGATATTGATTGTTGCTATTATTTTTATTTAGGCACCGTTTTAAAATTAACTATGAAACTATTATGAAATAAATTATTAAATTGATATAAAATTGCAAGTAATGCTTTTAATCTTGTTTACTTATATTTAAAAGTCAATAATTGTTTGTCGTAAACGTGCAAGTATTCTCATTTAAATCAAGTAAAGCAGGTAATTGGAGGCATTTATCTATACAGAATAATGTTGTTTGATAGAGAAAAATGATAACATTAATAATTAATTGTCTTTCTCTAGTAATCAGAGACAATGTTGAAAAAAGCACATATATGAATAAGCATTCATATATTTATATTTGGGAAAAAACATATTGTACATTTTTATACATAGATAAATGTAAATAGATCACAGGAAAAACAAATATTTAAATCTTTTGAACATCGCGGTGACAGTTCTAACTTCTAAGAACAAACACCATCACTTGAGTGCGTCGGGCGTCGGTATTATCAATATTATCAGAGCCGATTAAATCACGATATCATTCATTATTTTAGTCTATCCATACCCTCCAATATCACAGTACATAATATTACAATACATAATATTAAAATACATAACACAATATTACAATACCTAACACAATATTACAATATTTAATCTTTCACAATGTGTTTACCTGTGACCAGTTGTTGCTTCTGTTTGAGCCTGGACGTTGGAACCAAGGTTGTCTCTATATTGAGTGTTGTAAGTCCCTTATACCTACTTTATTTATATATAATTCTACTGTTCTGTTGGTAACTTTAGATTTAGAAGGAATATTGTGTGTGTAGGTATGCGAGTTGGTCCCTGGATATAGGTAATAGGACATAAGTATTCTCATGTAAGTAGGTATTTCGTTTTAACGTTAGGTACAAACGTCTGCCAACAGTATTTGCACTTGACATTCAGTTCTGCCAGTGTCCTGTTATCTTGTGCAGGGTAATTTACCTGGCTATTTAATTACAATACGTTCTTGATAAAATATCGTATAAAACAATAAATTTTGCCTTTTATACGTTATCATATTAATTTTCGGCTTAATAATCTTTTTAATGCGATTTGGATGTAGTAGGTAACTATGGTACGAGAAATACTTAGCTATCAAAATAGCAAAATATTGTTAGAATAAAATATATTAGCGAAAGTCAAAAACTTTTACTTTTACGCCGGGTAATGCTCTTAGGCATCCCGCGGGGAGGGGGGGATCCCAAGGCGGGTATGTGGGACTCGCCGCACCCGAAAGATGGTAAGGTGGACGCAGCTCTACCCACTAAAACCCGGCGAGTGCCGTCAATGCCGCTTTTTGTGAGGTGCCCCAGATCTAATGAGCAACAGGGCACCTTAATGGCTAGTTAGGATATTATGTCCAAGGGACGGACGGCACTTCCACAGAGGAGTTGTCCCGCACCACAGAACAACCCCTCCCCACGTCGGGACAGTACAATGGGGTGAGGTTCCCATTCTCACCCCTTGTCCCCCTGCTCTTCTGTCCCCTCTTCTTATAAGAGGGGTACAAAGAGCAGCTCCCTCGCCTCAATTTGCTTCGCCCAAGGGTTCACCTTAGTCTACCGAGTCCCACTGCCACGACAAGGCTCGAACCATGGTGGGGATACTTCACAGGAACCAGTATTACTGAAGGTAAATAATATTCATCTCTTTCCAGGTATCTTCAGCGCTGACGGCGATAATCTACGGCGCGGCGGCCATTTTGCCGTCGCCGGAGTCTAGGAGACTGGTGTACGCGGTGGTGACCGCCGGAGCCACGGTACAGCTGGTGGTCGGGTGTACCCTCATTTATGGAGTATTCCAGGTACAGGTATTTGCAACAGTGTTAATTGAGATATGCTTAAAAGACGAGGTATGGTAAGAGGTAGTGGTTTGCAGCTGAATTAGGCCGGTACGACCGGGGTGGTACCTCTCGCTCACATAATATCGGCGTAAAGTGACAGCTATGCTGTCGCATATCGTGCGGTTTGTGAGATTCCGGTGGCCTATTGGGTGGATAGGGAAAAGGAGGGCAACGCATCTGCATAATTATTGGTTGTGTTGATGTATGCGCGTCGATAGTCGCCAAGGCTTCGACTGCTCGTTTGCCCTCTAATACTATAAAAAAGGGACGAGCCATTTGAAGGGTGGTTGGTGACTAATCGATGAGGTGGAATACGCTATCAACCAACTATATTGTTTATATTATCTTCTGTCAAGCTTTGCCGTGTTTCGAATACAAGGAAAGGACAGGCTGCAGGCAGTGTAATTACTGGCACAGAGATTTACCATTTTACGTCTCATCCATAAGTTGCCCTACACATAAATGAGTTGCCTGGTCTATCAGGTGAACTTGTTGACTGGTTAAGATCGCTTATCAGCCCGTTTGCCTCCAGCTAACATAAATAATATAAAAGTGGTCAACGTGGTTCAAGAGAACGAGTACATTTAGAACAAGTCCTCATTCATACGGGATTATCCCGGGACACAACTGCCAACTGGTAGGGAACTTACAGTTCCATTAATTACACCAAATGTTCTGTACTTATATTCGGGCCATAGCGAAACTTTTAAAGAAATAACTCTTGTACATGCAGAGGCGAGCCTAGAACGCAGCATCTTTTCTCCTTTTTTCGGTACCATATCCTACAAGATTATTACAACCGGAGATGGGAGGGCTGTATAGTAGTGTTGAATACTCCAACGGTAAATTGCATATTTTAACCACAAATCACTGGACCCTGCGTCCTTAATACTGTTCCATTCCTTCTTTTTACCGAGGTGAAAACATGGAAAACCTTATTAGCAATATTTTTTTCCAGAAAAGTCAAAGACTCTTGATCCCGTGGCTGGTGACGGCGTGGGTGTACTGCGTGTCGCTGCTGGCGCTCTCCGTGTTCGGAGCCGGGTTGGTGGTGCTCAACTACGCACGCGACTCCGACACCGCGGCCGAGATCAGCACCATGGTGTCCGTCTACTTTCTCCATGGATGTGAGTTTCTTGTAGAGGACAACGTCTGTCGGTGCCATTAGTTGTTAATATAATATTGTTAATATAATCAATAAATGTTTTGTTACTTTTCTATCCAAAAGATTAAACATTATATGAACCGACTACGGATACAATTTACCACTGTTGTGTAGCTTATGTCTGCCGAGTTATTTAACAACGAATCAATTGACATCTCATTTAGATGTCATGAAAATCCGAGAAGTAGTTGAGGTGTGACATTGAGCATACGTACTAATAAGAAAAATATTGGTAAAGACTTACCTCCTTACTTCCTTACTGTACTTCCTTTTAGTGTTGCCGTGTGTAAAATATTGAGTAAAAACGGATAGAAGAAGATTTAAAAAAAACATTGTTACAGTGGTGCTGTATTACTGCGCGTCTGTGATCAGCAGCAGACGGGAGGAGATGCTGCGAGAAGACAGTACGGAGTCTGCGCAGCGTCTCATGAGGGATCGGCGCGCGCTCGAGAGGTTCGCTGTGTAAGGCTGAAGGAATATGGGACCTTTATACGCGGGCCCTATGATAGAACTATACGTTGTGGCCTTAAGGCACACCTTGATGCCCTTCTGCCCCACAAGGAAATTTTCTTATTACGCTGTTTTCTATTATTTTGTGGACATACCTATGCCGTAAATAATGATTGTGTGATGTTTTTATAGCATGTAGTGTTGCGTTATGAACTTGTTCTTGGCGTGCTGCTCGCTAGCTAAGTTTGGCTACTATGGCAACTATGGCTGTTCTCGTGGGACTTTGGGATAAATATAAGATTTTTATATAGAATTATAACGTTGTGTGGGAAAGTGAATGTTAAAGAGACTAGGTACCTACGTGTAGTTTTACAGCCATGATCACATGGAATGCACTTATATTTATGAGCATAAAAATTTAGTGATTTAGCTCTTGACAGAGCGGTCGTGCTCGTTACTTCAGCAGCATCGGTGTTGGTGGCCCGCCTCACAATTGGACGCCATTCCTCTCTTGAAGCTGCTTTTTTTGAGCATGTAGAGGTTCTTTTGTGATGGTTTTTACTAGATCGGTCCATCTTGTCGGTGCCCTGCCGCGTGCTCGAGTGCCCTCGACTCTACCTAGTCCTACTACCTACTACTACCTACCTAGTAGGTAATAGGTAATATATTAATATAATAAAAATATAAAATATAGTAATAGGTATTAATAAAAGCATGACCTTCAAACCTCAGCAGACACGGGTATGGTAGGCTACACTAGGTAGGTATATGATGTACTTACTGGAAGTTAGAAAAAAGTAAAATTACATTTACAGCTTCTAATAAAGTAGACGAAGCGGAGACAGATTTTTTATATTTAATGCATAGAATAGTAACAACATGTGTATTATTAGTATTAGTTATAAAAATACTTTATGTTGAATAAAATGACTATTAAAAGTTATTTTTGAGTGAATTTGCTTAAATGAGTTTTTAATATTAAGTAATCTCTAAGACAACAAAAGTGAGACAGGTTTAAATTCTGTAAAAATATGATTACCTGTATTAGTTGTATGTATGTTTTTTTCTTATTTTTGTTATGTTTTTGTTGCTTTTTAGCTAGTTGTTGTATGATCGGTTATAATTTTAAATATTTTTTATAAAAAAGGTTGTAATATATATAATAACTAGTGGCACCGACAGACGTTGTCCTGTACAAAATATGTTTTTTGTGAATCTAAACCATCCTCGAATCCCCTTGAACTCACACAAAAAATTTCATCAAAATCTGTCCAGCCGTCTAGGAGGAGTTCAGTGACATACACACGCACGCAAGAAATATATATATAAAGATATTACAACCTATAATATTGTAATATATAAGTTCAATAATATAAATGTTTTTTTCGAATATTTTTCTTCTTTTTTTGTTCGTTTGAGAGTTTTTATTAAATTTTTTAGTAATAAATTTTGGTTTTTAATGGAAGCAGACATGTACATAATAAATATTTCGTGTGTTTGATATACCTACTAATGCAACAAAAGCAATGTGTCTGCTTATTAGATTAAGAGTTAGAAAGCTGATAAGAAGATTGTTTGACCTAAGACGGATCAAAAATCTGATTTGATCAAAAAAAATAAAAAGTATTGGAACTATTTAAAACGAGACATTTACTAGGTTTTTTTTATAAATTTCTTTTTCGCAGAACCTACAATTTTTTTAATTTGTATCAATACAGAAAAATGGAGCTTAAAATATTATGGCAAGTGAAACAACGGGGTTCATTTAACATTTTATTCTTTAAAACGTAGTTTCATTACATTCAAAATTTGCTTCACCAAGATTAGTATTTTTACCAATACCCTTGTATCTGTATCTTTGTATCTATCTTCCTATATATATCTTGTCACGGCGGTGGGGCTCAGTAGCCTAAGGTGAACCCAGCACCTTGGGCGAAGCCAATTGAACAGGGTATATATAGGGTAGGGCCTCTTATAAGTAGATGGGACAAAAGAGCAGGCGGACAAGGGACGAGGATGAGAACTCCATTACTCCATTGCACTGTCCCGACGTTGGGAGGGGTTGTTCTTGTGCGGGAGATGGGTTCCTCTGTGGAGGTGGTGCCCGTCCTTTGAGGGACTGACTAGACATCGAGGTGCCCTTTTGCTCAACAGATCCAGGGCACCTCACCAAAGACGGCATTGGTGGCATTCGCCGGGTTTTAGTGGGTAGGGCTGTGTTCACGTTACTATCTTTCGGGCGCAGCGAGTCCCACATACCCGCCTGGCGAGTCCCCCCTCCCCTACGGGATGCTTCTGAGCATTTCATGGCGCAAAGTAAAAAAAAGTAGCTTGCCTTTTGTTATCTTTATTCTTGAGATTCTCTTTATCAATCTTTGTATATAACCTTGTTTTATACGTTTGTTCTCCTATTCAACCTGAGCAGCAGGACCGGTTTGGTTGAAACGTGAGTGTATTTGAGTAGCCTGCCCTGATAAAAAAAAAAAAAAACTAACCCAACCTATACAATTTAAACGGCGCACAAAAAGGCCGCATGACATTGACATTTCAGACTGAAACTTTGTTTACTTAAGTAAACAAATATTGCATAATCTTATATAAATAAATCAAACATCATATAAACGTCAAATAGAGTCTTATACAGGTGGTAGAAGATTTCACTTAAAAAATTGGACCCAGTAGATGGCATGGAATGTGAATTTCCCAAGAGAAGATCTCCGACCGAGTGAGATGGTATGCTCGGTCAGATGGTCAAATGAAAATTACATAATCATCTTTTAATATTATTGGTAGTATAAAGTGTTTTAGTTAATGTTAGGACAGTACAACGTCTGTCGGGTGCGCCATTATTATATTATGTAGTATTTAATAATAATAATAATATTCCTTTATTTCGGACCATAGATCCATATTTGTGTTAGTATTATACAAATGTTCTTATGATTATGTTAGTAAAGAAAGTACATAATTTTAATATTAATTGTTTACTAAAACTTACTGCTAATAATTATTCATATGGAGATAAGACCAGTGTCTCCATATTGGACTTTCAAGTTTTATAGCAATTTCCTTCAGGTATCTGTTGGAACTGTCTCGCACTCTTCGGATCATAGACGCGGATCGCTTACGCAGTATAGCTGCGAAACTGTCGACGTTAGCGGATGTAAACATCGCGGATGCGCTACAGTACCGAGGCAGTCGCATCAGAAACCTGAAGGCATTGTTATATTGCACTCTAAGGGCGTTGATAGTTCGCTGCGTAAAACTGGTCCACAAGCTGCATGTATAGAATGTCTGCGCGTAAGCCCGAAATAGTGTACACTTAACACTGACAGAACATTTAGCAAACCTGCGGGCCAGCATATTGCAACGAACCGACATCCCTCGGCACTCACGTTCAATGTCGGGATCATCGCTGAGATTTTCGTCTACAATATGACCTAAATATTTAAATTGTGTAACCCTCTTTAGCTTTAAACCATTTAATGTCACAGGTGGTACAATATCAGGAGTGAAAGAGCCAGCTTTGAAAACCATTAATTCACTTTTCCCGACATTGTACATGAGCCCGTGCTCACCCACATAGCTTTCACAGATAAGTAACAGTTTGCGAAGGGCACTGATCGATGGGCTAAGTACCACCATATCGTCGACCATATTTCAATGAGTAAATAAAAAACTCCACAACTAATATGTGCAAAGCGAAAAAAATAGCACTTTCACGCCGAAGAAAGTGTTCGTGTTAAAATAATTAGGGTGGAGCGGCTTCCTCGTTGCCCAAGATAAACGTCTAACGACCTGTGCCGCGGATAATTGTAGGTCCTATACAATGGCGCACGCGGCAGATAATTGTGGGCTTTAGTGATGATGTAGCCGAAGTGGCAGAAATGTCGATGGATGTTAAAGTACGATACAAATGCGGGTTTCTTTGAGCCTAAAATAATGTCAATGCGCTAGTGTCACTTGTATGTGAACATCATGTTTGTTTCTCCCGGGAAAGAGGTTCACTATGTGAAATAGAGGGCAACACAATTACTGGCACCGATAAGGACACCTTGCGTTGCAGGATAGGCAACGCAAATGTGAGTTATTTGTTTGTTTGTTTAGGTTAGTCATAAGAACTTCTAACATAGACCCCTTATCAATTACTCATTGCCCCTTAGTTTTTTTTAGTAGAAGGGCAAACGAGCAGTCGAAGCCTTTTGGCGACTATCGACGCCCATACACATCTACACAACCAGAGATTATGCAACGCATCTTGCCCTCCTTTTCCCTATCCCCCAATATTATGTAAGCGAGATGTACCATCCCGGTCGTGACGGCTCAATTCGGCTGCAAAGCAGACACTACCTCTTAGTTTATCCAAATAATATAAAAAAAATCAAAAGAAATAAAATATTACTAATTTCTAATAACTCATCTTTATTCTGCTCAATTACTAATGTTCCCAGTTCCAAAACCCAACTAATGTGGAAAACAACAGGCTCTAGTTATGTGAAAATGGGAAAAGTAATAATATGGGAAAACCTTTGGATAGAATTAAGGTTTGAGATCAGATCCCATCACTAGTATGGTAGACAATAGTGTCGTCCCGCGGCAGATATTATATATTACACACCACGACTGTCACCACCAGTCCTGCCCGCCGGCCCTGCTCATACCACCGCCACCAAAGTAGTCCGCAAGATCAAACCAACGATGTTGAAGACTTCGATGGCCGTGAGTCTTCTTTTCATTATCAATTTATCTACTTTTATTGCACGATAAAGTTATCGTATCAGGCAAACAAATAAAAGACTAGGCGTTTTTATATTTCTGAACAATTACGCCACCAAGTTGTAATAGGTTGCAGCCGAATTGGGCCGGCACGACCGGGGGACCTCTCGCTCACATAACACCGGCGTCAAGTGACAGCTACGCTGTCGCGTTTCGTGCGGTTTGTGAGTTTCCAGGGAGGGACCTATTGGGTAGGATAGGGAAAAGGAGGGCGACACATCTCATCACATCATAATCTCTGGTTGTTCGGATGTGTATGGGCGTCGGTAGTCTAAAGCTTCGACTGCTCGTTTGCTCTTCTATGCTATAAAAAAAAACCAAGGCTTACCATCTTACGTCTCAGAACAGGCATGAATAAGTTGCCTGGGTGAGGCTCCGGTGAATTAGTGTCCATGGGTGATGGGTGACGCTGACCACTTATTACCAAGAGGCCCGACTATCCGGTTGCCTATCCAACTAACATTAAAAAGGGAAAGTGCAAGGGACCGGTAGTGTTGGCGTTCATTGAAGGAGGCCTAAGTTCAGCAGTGGACGGATAAAGGTTGATGATGATGATAGGAGGTGTCTGTTCTTCGCCAGGCCAACCTGTCGCTGAAGTGATCCTGTAGTCCGGGAGCCTCAGAAAGCGGCTGAAGGCGCTCGCAGTGGTTTTAGTTAGGGTGGGTACTCCCAGGTGCGAGTCCTACATTGGGTCAGGATCCACCCAAAGATCCTGACTGCATCCATAAGGATTTTCCTGCGATATCAAAAAAATGATGATGATGATGATAGTCTACTGTAAAATTCGTAAGGACATACGTGACATACGTACATACATATACATATCCCTTATTCATTATACAAGTAGTTTGCGACAGCTGGTTGTGCTGCGGGATTCGAACACGCGACCGCTGCGATGTGTCCAATCACCTGACCCCTGCACCAGCCGGTGATCGACATTGTCACTATTACACAACCACTTGATGATCAATACATCGGTATTCAGGCCTCAAAGGCAGGCCGTTCAGAACAACTTAGCTTTTCACTATGGAATTTGTGAGATAACGCTGGTCTAGTAGTCAGGTGAAAGGACATTGATGTGTTCGAATCCGCAAAGTATAGATGTGTGTTGTTTCTAGTATTTGTATAAGTTCTTACGAGATCACCACGAGAAGGTTGAAGGAGGTTGAAGTGGTGAGATCGGTGTCTAAAATATATTTCAATACTAGCTGGTGCCCGCGATGCTCGCTAAAACTTAGATTTACAGCCGTATCCGGATTGGTTGTGATTATTTTATGTATGCGAAAGAATTTTTAAAATTGATTTTGTGGTTGTTAGGTTAAATTGTGACAAACAAACAAACAAAAAATCAAAAGAAGAGATATTTTTACTCGGACATTAGTTTCAGCGCTTTGTATGTACGTAGTTCTAAATATGAATTTGATCTTAAAGTTTACCAAAAGTTCGGCTTGGAGAGTTTACTCGCTTGTACAACCAGAAAGTGAAACTCTTTGACTTTACCACTAACCAGCATTTCGGGTACCAGTTTTGATGGTGCAGATATGGTGACGTGGTGACGTGGTCACTGTTACGAAACCACGTTTAGAGTTATCATCGCCTTTAATTACAGAAACCAAAGTTACAAATGGTCACTCGACCAGTGATTACATCTCAAGTGAACCTTTACGAAGATCACCAATCGATAAATTAATAAAATGGACTTATTCTGAACAACTTCAACTATAACGAGTCAATTTAAAGCTTTAGAAGCAGTCCATGTAATTATTTCACACGTATTTATTTTCTATATTTACGTAATTATGAATATAATCTCTAGTAACTGCATAGTGCATCTTCATTTTATCATATCCTTAATAATTAACATTGCTATTACTGATTTATAAACAATAAAAATCTATTTTTTTAACAAAGACCGGTCAGAAGACAGTACGGAGTTAAAAAATTAGATATTTGTTTATATTCATTTTCTATTAAATTAGCATTTGCAACATAAGATTAGACCACGGGAATAGGTTATTAATAAATATTAAATAATTTATTACAAATGTGAAATGACAAACATGCAACTCTAAAGCGACATAATTCTGATCTCGTTACCACATCGCTTGCGTGCACCACAATAAGGGTGTTACGTAAGGTGTGAATATGTCGGTATGTCGGTCTGTTCCCAGAGCTTTCTCCGCGACCGCTCGTCAGTTCGTTAGTGACTTGTGTAACCGTCGCCCCTTTGTTAGGTGAGGCGATGATGGGCTTTTTGTCGTTCCGATATCAATAATTTCCAAACTTGACATATTGAGCTGTCGAAACCTTAACGGATTTCATTCATACTCTACATCTGTTTGTTTTGACGTACACTTTTGTAATGAATGTAATAATTTACTGATGAGTAGGAGTCCAAAGTTTGGCGGGGTACCACCTTCTTGCCTACTTCTTTCGTGAAATAGAATCAATAAGCAATTCATCATACGTCTCATGATAGGCGACGTATGTTCCAGATGAACTTGGGCTACGGAACATAATCGTTATAAACGTGATTTTTACAAAATTTTCTTTCATAAAGTGTGTCATCGTGTCCCAATATACAAATTCATATAATTTTCAAATAAAGTAAGATATTATTTGTTTTTTTTTTTATTTATTCTAACATCTATATTGTCACTAACATAGCTTTTAGTAGATGTGTGTTTCGATCGTTTCCAATACAATATTTAGTTAATAACACGTCACGTGAAGGCTTGTCTGTTTAAATATTGAATAACTTGCACGTCGAAACAGTTGTTCGATGTTCGGACTTGGAAATACATACTAATGTTATAAATGCGAAATATTATGTATGTTACATTTCATGCGTTATTCGATAACATTTCCAAGAAAATCATATTTTGGGTACTAACTGTATTGTGATTTATAAATATATATGCTCGAGCATAACCGTGGTCAGCAACAAGTATCAATATATTTTAACACGCTTTTATTAGCTTCAGACGTTGTGCCTATGTAACGGAAACTTTGAACATGATTTTGACCCATTTTAAGAGGTCAGATTAAATTGAAACTGCACAATTTTTAAGGACCGATGACAATACAATAATTTAATAATTTTTTCCAATATCCCAATCAGGATAATCAGTATAGCACATCCAATGCTATAAGTTAAGTATACGATCGTGGTATTATGTATAATATATTAATCTTAACCTCAAATCAATCCTAATACGGCATCCAACTTGAATGTAGTCGAGTAGAGAACCTTCTTAGTTCTTAACAGAACGCCTACCTTGAGTTTTTCTGGTTCTTCTAATATATTACTCTAGACTCATTTTGACTTTTATTAAGAAGCTCTATAATGTTTACGATAAATAGTCTTTTTTACTTTACTTTTACACAACAGTTCTTTTAAGGGTCATTCTCTCTTTAGAAAATTGGATAGATACATTGTGTAGCTCTGAAACCTAATAATTTGTGTCTTAAGTCAGTCTGTAACCCAACAAGTGAAATAAATCCAAAAAAAAACTGGTGTTGATATGATTGTCATTACGTTGACAACTATATCCGTCCACTTGAGGCCTCTTACAATGAACGCCAAGACGGTATATATAATCGAATGTAAAGCGAGCGATGTAAGACGGACACATACAAGCTGGACCACTCGGTTCCGCTCTGTTACCGGGAGGAAGTGGCCGCAGTTCCGTTTGTTATTCAAGTATTCGTTTATATCATTCTTGAATACATTTTATATTATAATAACATTATAACATGCTGCGGTCTGTGGTTTGCACTACGATCAATGACGACGCGAAAAACATTAGTTTTTATAGCACTATGCCGTGTACTTTTATACTATTATACATCTATATTAGTAATTGGCGCTGCGTAGAGATGTCGGATCGCTCTAAACCTTCTAAAACACTCACCGTCCATCACCGGACATCGCGTAAAAGCTCCAAATTTCACCCTCACCATCTCGATGTTCGTAAATGGGTCATTCTACTTTTGACGAGCATAAAAAAAAAAAAAAAACAATTTTATTCAGTTTTTTTGGATTTAATATGCTTATTAAAAGAAAATATTAACATTAATATAACAAACAGAGCTCCTTTACTGTTAAATTCGAAGAAAATGGCAATCTATCTAATAAAGTGTGCTAACAGAAATGATGCGTAATATTACAGGAATGACAATATTTTAAAGGAGACGGTCCCAAATTGTATGGGACGTTGGTCTACTTTTGTACATGTAATGAGATGAAGGAAAGAAAATATTGAAACAGTTTTGATTTGTTTATATCCATGAATTCATCTCAATTTCAGTGGAAGAATAATTTAATGTTTCCAAGATTTGCAACACTACGTGTATAAAAAAATGGCGTATGGCGTATATTCCTTGGTGTTATATGTTAAATGTAAGGAATTATGTCATTGTTCGATGTGCATCTGTCATCATTTGGTTTGTCATTTGTCAGAAATGACATTTAGTAAGTAATAATCATCCATGAAGTTAGGAAATAAGAGGAGATGCCCCTTTCTTTAAACTTACAGCTGTAAGTGACTGTCTGATCCGCCATCTTGAGTGCCCTTTTCATAGTAGTATTCTCTATATTATAGTTTGTGGTTTTGCTCTTAAAACCCTAGCAATGGTAGCCATGTTAAGTGCCGATTTGAGTTGTAGGTTACACCTTTTTTTCGTAGGTATGCCCAGTCCTTCTACATATATTACGTCTATGATATCATCCGTCTGAAGGGCGCCATTTTCATTAAGAATTGCCAACAAGTTAAAAAACTTGAAATATATTTTTATTTTTTGCATGTAAATTACTTTCTTAAACTAATTTATTTTATTTTTAATGAAATCTATGTATGTATGGACCGTCTCCTTTATGGTACTTAAGAAATATTCTCCAGATTTATTACAACTTAAAAGATAGACACAAATGGAATAGTAATAAAAACCAAACAACCTAAAAAAAAAAATCTATTTGATGACAGAAATGACGCCACCAAAAGTCATCTCTTAAATAATAGTTAAGGGTATATAAAATGTGCATAAAATTTTACAAAATGAATGTTTTAAGAAACAGGAGACTAGAAATCAATAAGATAAACAGAGAACAGTTTTTTTGTGGAAATGCGGCCGACATAAACAACATTTTTGTGCTGCAGAACGGGCTATTCGTGCAATTTACAAGTTGCCTCCCTATTCATCTTTGAGAGAAAAATTTAAAGAAATAGGAATTCTGACTGTCACTTCTCAATACATCTTAGAAAATTTACTGTATGTCCGGAAAAACATAAATGAATTTTGTAAGAAAAGTGATATTCATAGTAGGAATACACGTAATAGACGCAGGTTACATGCACCAATGATTAGACTTTCGAAAGTAAGCAATTCTTTTAAAGGCAACTGTATACGCTTTTACAATAGGATCCCAGAAAACGTTCAAAAGCTCTCCATAAAAAAATTCAAAAAAGTTGTTAAATAGCGTTTGTGTGGTAAAGCATATTATAAAGTAAAAGATTTCATGGAAGATACCACACCCTGGGAATAAGGCGTTCCTCCCGGGCATTTCAAGATAAGATGTTACAATTGTTATTTATATATATTATTTGAAAAGATTAGTTCCACTGAGTTTGTTTCGCCGGTTCTTCTCAGTGGGCTTACCTTGGAACCGGTGGTAGATTCAATTGACGTTCAAAAAGATACTGTATTAGTACTATTTTGAATAAAAAAATGATTTTGATTTTGATTTGATTTTGATGTTAAACACAGAATTAATATATGTTTTCATCTGAAGACGACGATTGTAAAGGCACATGTTTTTTGGGAATCGTCTTCGCTTTATAAATTTAACACCACTATGGCGATGCATTGTTAAACAATAATTCTAATACCGGACACACGCCAGAAGGGGTTGAGAGTTCTGAGCAGGCTGAGGCTCTCCATTCTATAACTAAAGGACGTAAACGACAAAATGGTTTTTGTTATTGTATTGCGTTAAAAACGATAATTGTATATTAAAATCCTTCAAATTTTTAAAGAAAATAATATATATGTAGACTAATTTACAAAGAAAGTTAAGAGGCTTGAACCGGTCCCGTTTGCCCATAAAATGTGAATCTTTTCTTAAAAAGAAGTATGTTTGATATTTTTTTCTCTGTTACAAAAGTTACCTAATCATGTTTTGAAAACTAACAAAATAAGGTTTTTATCATGACCCATTCCCCATCCACTTTCAGAATCATCAATTTTCTTAATTTTTCCATGTAGGGAAGAACAACGTCCATAAATTTGTGAATGAAGAGGAATTTCACCAGTAGAACTATCTTCTAGTAAAGAGATGGTCTCGATATTGTGTGTCAGCGTCAAGCTGTTCTTCGGTCATCTTACTTCGGTTTCTTCTCATGGTGTTTCCGAACCGATACGACTTAGGGACCTTCAAGAAAAGAGCATACTCATATCTAAAAGGCCGGCAACGTACCCGCTGATCTCCTGGTATAGCCTGGTATAGGTGTCTGTGGATGTCGCTATTCACTTACCATCAGGTGAACCGACTGTCCGCTTGCCCCCTCTTCTATAAAAAAAAAGCTTGACTTGTTCTTTACGTTTCTGGCGTTTATTTACTCCATACTTCTCATTACTTTTCTTTGTCGAGTATGATGAGCCATACTGCACTCTGCAGCTATAGTAAAACAAAAAATATGTCTAGATTATTTTTATTATTACGATTTTTCATATATTCTATAATCTTTTACTATTATATTTTGGTTTTTCAATGATTTTAATACAACAATCTAATAAAAACAGAAAATCATTATTAATTTAGTAACTACATACATTATTTTGGGATCATACATTAAACTTAACTCAAACTAATCAGCAATAACGTCACTTCAGTGATATTTCATCATTTTTGTCATCACTATGTTAACAGAAGTGTTGATCACAGAAATGACAAAATTTTGAAATACCCGCACCGTTAGGTTCAAGTCAAGTTTAAACTGGTTTACTCGTATTGCATCGAAAACAAGTACACAGAAGTCATGAAAAATTAATATTTTTAACATAAATTTGTGAATACTTACCTTTGTACAGTCTTAACAGGTATGATGGAAACAAAAGATTTTTTTGTCATTAAACGAAAAAATAAATCACACACTTTATTGTTGCGAGGCAAATAAAATTTCATAATGTTACTATTTTAAAATTATAAAACCAGACTGATTATGCTACCAATTATTTTTTATAAAAAATACCACTGATCACAGCAATGACGAAAAATTTGTAACACAAGTAGAATCACGTGGAACTAATTGTTAGACTGCGACAAAAGTATACGCTTGAAACATCAAAAAGTAGACTATTTTTACAGTATGTTTGCAATATTAATAAACTTCCACACAGTCATATAATATTTTATTTTGTCATCGACAAGTGCTAACCTGAAGGGCTAGCATGCGCGCATGACAAAATTTTGTCGACCCCTTTTCTCGTATTATTTCATACAGTTAATAAGAGAAAAGGTGTAGACAAAATTTTGTCGTGCGCGCATGCTAGTCCTACTGGAGAATACACAGATAACAGGACGTGACTTTCGCCCTTAAATCATAGTGCTATATGTATTTTATGTATAGTGATGTTTTTAATTCTATGGTATAATGATAATACTTATCAATTTACGATATAAAATAGTAATCTCGATAGAAAATAACTACACTTATATATCTTTGGTGCACGCTTTTTTTGCTGTAGAATAGAATGACCCAAATCCGGAAACAACTCAATTTTTACGGCATTTCCTGCCTCGCACGACGAATATATGGAATCAGCTGCCACTTACGGTGTTTCCGAACCGATACGACTTAGGCACCTTTAAGAATCTTTTCTTGAAAGTGCCTAAGTCGTATCGTTATACTCCCATTTGAGGGCCGGCAACGCACCTGCTAACCCTGGTGTAGCGGGTGTCAGTGGATGTCACTTTCACTTACCAACAGGTGAACCGACTGTCCGTTTGCCCCCTCTTCTATAAAAAAAATCCTTGAGGAATATTTCTTAGGATTGAAGTTCTTTATTTTAAATCCTTCGTTTAGACTCTTGTAAGAGAACTAGTGTAGAGAAGAGACTATACTGTATCTAATTTTGGCTTTTTAAGTTATTTTACAATTTATACAAAAACGTTTTTAAACGTTTTATCCTATGGTTTTATTTTATTAATGCAATAAAACTTATAACAAATTACTTTTATGAAGGCTTACTAAGATTTTCACATTTGCCAGCATATTAGAAAAATTTGTTTCAGAACATTGCGACAATTTACGCTCACATAACAATATGCAAAGTAACGCAAAAAGTTAAGTGTAACATTTTGAACGTTTTTTTTTTAATCTAGCACTTTTGTAATGAGAAAATTATTCAAAATGGTTTTCTTGACACTTCTGAATGCCTGGTAAATTAGTGTAAATGTTTAGCGAATTAACAAAACTCAGATAACGTAGTTTTCTAATTACTTACGGTATGCTAGTGAACATCATATCTTTAACATTATTGTAGAATATTTTTAGCATGGATCACCGAGCGTTTCCATAGCTGGTGGACTCATAGATTTCTAGGAATAGAGACCACGTGCGGATGAAGGTTCAACCTCTAAATAGATGGGACAATCTCGGCCTGAAAATCGGCAGTCTGGTGATTGAACGATTTTTTTAATGTTAGTTGGATAGGCAAACTAGCAAACGTGCCACTCGACGGTAAGTGGTCGACGTCGCCCAAGACCACAAACTAGTTTACCTGGAATGAGCCCAGGCAACTCATTTATCCCCACCATGGTTCAGGCCTTGTCGTGGCGGTGGGGCTCAGTAACCTAGGGTGAGCGGTGCACCTTGGGCGAAGCTAATTGGGCCGAGGGGGCTCTTTGTACCCCTCTTATAAGAAGAGGGGACAGAAGAGCAGGGGGCAAGGGGTGAGGATGGGAACCTCACCCCATTGTACTGTCCCGACGTTGGAAGGGGTTGTTCTGTGGTGCGGGACAACACCTCTGTGGAGGTGGCGTCGGTCCCTTGCGGGACTGACTAGCCGTCGAGGTGCCCTGTTTGTTTTCTAGATCCGGGGCACCTCACCAAAGGCGGTATTGGTGGCACTCGCCGGGTTTTAGTGGGTAGAGCTGCGTCCATTTACCAGCTGTCGGGCGCAGCGAGTCCCACGTACCCACCTGGGGAGACCCACTCCCCCGCGGGATGCCTCAGAGCATTTCCCGGCGTTAAAGAAAAAAAAAGGCAACTCATCTATGTGTTGTCTATCCTGAGACATAAGATGTTAAGTCTCGGTGCCAGTAATTACACTGCCTGTCTTGCCTGCTGTTTCACGGGAGAAACAAGCAAGATGGTGGTACCCATGCAGCCGGGAGCGCGGCACAGCGCTTCCCTCCCACAGGTAATTTTTTAAACCGGTAATTGAAAGGCATAAGTTCAGCAGTGGACAGAAAAGGGCTGATAATCCTTACTGGTATTAAAAATGCGAAAGTAACTCTGTATGTCTTTCTGTCTGTCTCTTCTTCACGCCTAAACCACTGATCAGATTTGGATGAAATTTTGTACAAAGATAGTTTGAGACCCGATAAAGGACATAGGATAGTTTTTATCCCGGAGATTCTACTGGAACGGGAACTATGCGGCCTAAACTTTTTGAGATATATCAAAATAATCGCTTAAGGATAACATACTATATCCATTTTAATTCATTTCCTTTAAAAAAGTAAAATGATGATCATCATCAGTTTTTTTTTGCATGCTAGTGATAAGATAAGACATTTGAAGTTTGTTTGTTTGGACGCGGTAATCTCCGGATCTACGGATCGGTTTAAAAAAATCTATTTGCGTTAGATAGTGAAATTATTGGCGAATATACTATATGTGTATGTGTATACTAGAAGAAAGGATATCTGTACTGAATTTATTTTTATACTAATAAGAAAATTCAAACGATAATAATATAACCTGAGCATTATCTGTAAGCATTAACCACAGAACTATATCAAGATAGAAGTAAATAGTTCCGTAATTTGTATGGGGACCGAGCGTGTAACATTTTGCGTAGGTACGATGACGTCACGAGTGTAATTTAGTGATGTGAAACACATAAGCCGCGCGAAAACAATTCAAAAGCATCGATTCACTGATCGATTATAACATGGCACCGATTTTATCAGTAGTATTGTTCAAATAAACTATTTTATGATAGCGTGCTATGGAAGATAAACTATATTTTTATACATTGAGTAGCTATAATATAGACTATATTATAACGTGTAATCATTTAATAGCTTGTTTTATTATTATTACTGATAATTAAAATGTTGATTTTATCAGATATTATAGATAGGGCGCCGACCGTCCACTGGCGCCCTTATTAGAGGAATTGTAATTTCTAATAAACCAATCAATTTCTTTAGTCATCAGTGATAATAGTTGTAGTCCTTCTGATTCAACTTTGCGTCTTTGTCACATAGTGTCATTTTGCTTATTTTAAGCTTAATAATCTAAACGGCAAACGGCGGCTGGCCACTTTTTTATTTAAGTAATGAATCCAAAAATACGGAATATAAAACTATAACACATAAATCAATAATTGGAGAATGAATAGGACTACAAATAATCATTGGTAGATTGTAGAAAAATTAACTGGTTTATTAAAAAACACAATCCATTTATTTTTGGAGTTATACTTCTTTTAGCGCGTTAGGGAAAAATGATGTGTCACGAAAAACCGACACCCTGAAGTTAGCTATAGTCAACATTATTTTATATAACAATATTCACATAATGACAGTATAGACGTCAAAAGAAGATATATTTTTTAACTACACAATAAGCAAAAAGGTTACAGTGTAATGAAATTGTACTATGTATTTTTCTTTAAGCAGTATTACTTCTAACGCGTGTACATAAGTACACACACACTTTTTTATATAATGATCATTCGCAAAACTAAAATAAACTTGTAATAATATAGAGGTAGCCATAACCAGTTAGAAAACAATACATAACCAGTTTCTCAATAATATTTGCTTTGCATTAAAAATGCTAAAAATAAAGGTTTATTTTTTTTATTTTATATTTTACATACATTACATTATAGCTACATAATAATATAAAACGAAATTATCATTTCCTCTGCTTTCAAAATAGATTTTAATCGAGTAAGAAAATCGCAGTGTAGGTACAGCACTTTTGACAGAAAAAATGAGAAATCGTCTTCAACGTGACCTGACAGTTTTAATAGCATATTTTACATCGCTGGTTTTGAACGCCCGCCAAGTCTGGATCGTCAAATAAAGGCCGCAATGGAAAACTAGCGTGAGACACAATCGCCCGCAACTGTTTTGATGAAAATAGTAAAATAAATGGTTTTTAAAATTAATAACAGATTTTAAGACAAATAGTAGGTACTTACTGGTTAAAGGAAATACCTCCATTAACAGCTCCAATTTTACTGGTAGTGTTTGAACAATTCATTATTGAACAACGAGTCATTTTAGTTAATAGAATCAGGCTTTACTTTGCGGAAATCCATTATATAAGATTAAATTATAATTTAATTAGCAATAATCCCGCAAAACACGCAGTCTTTATTGCAAATGTGTGAGTGCACGCATATGCATGCATATAGCACCGCCCTCCTTTCCCACACTGCATATGCGTACACTCGCATGCACCACCACCCCACATGTACCACAATAACAGTTAAAGACCACCACCACACAATCTACGCACGTTTCGCCCCGACACCGAGGCATCCTCAGGATGTAGACTCTACGATTAGCAATCGTTAAACTATCTTACAAAATCGTAAAACTTAACGATTGCTAATCGTAGAGTCTACATCTGTCTTTTTGATTATTGCTAATTAAATTATAATTTAATCTTATACGAGTCATTTTGTTTTTAAAACCTTACGTCGCATGCTGACCGCGGTCGGCAGTATACTTAAGTTTGCGGCGAGTAATGGAGCCGTCGAGTCGTCTTTTTGCCACGCGAGGTACATACACTCTTTACTTCTATCTCGATATATTTCTGTGGCATTAACCCTTGACAAATTGGATTTTAGTAGTAATTCAAGAAACCACACGTTAGATCGAAACATACAGGTTCCATTAATAAGAGGATGTCACTAGATTCAGTCGGCAAGTTAGAAACCGGCTGGCTGAAATGGCTAATAAAGGCACAAATGACCTCAAAATTCTCGAAATCAATATAATTTACTCAAGATACCATTTTCAGGGCGATAAAATATGCACTGTAAAGTCTTAACTTAAGGTCATTTTAAAGCTCAAAAGAAATTAAACTAGTTACAAGCCCCAAACATATTACAATATAAGCACCCCAAAATCAGCTCCTTCCATTTGACCGCGTCCAACGTCGGGCGGCTCGAATCCTCGATGACATCTATCCGATCGGCTTGATTCTTCGGCGCTACGTGGAGATGTCGGATCACTCTACAGTCTACATCGTCTACCGCATCTCCCACGGGGAATCCCACCATCGGACACACACACACACACCACGTCGATGACCGAAAATCCACAACTACTCGAGTTTTATGTCATTTCCCGCCGCACGACAACTGCCACCTACGGTGTTTCCAAACCGAAACGACTTACAGACCTTCAAGAAAAGAGCATACTCATATTTGAAAGGCTAGCAACACGCAGCTAATGATGTAGCGGGTGTTTATGGATGTCGCTTATCACTTACCATCAGGTGAAACGAGCAGTTTGCCCCCTCTTCTATATAAAAAAAGAGAAACAAACTAGAAGGGCCTTCTTTTAACATTACCTAATAGAATATTTAACTTAATGTACAGTTAACGTACACACTAATCACTAGTTAAAGGTTTCATCGCAAGGTTTCACTTATCTTGATTACATTTGAACTCAATTATTCACCTTCGGTTCAAAAACACAATTAGAATGTATAGCTTCAAGGTATTGCTTTATCTATGAATTACAAAAAAATGTAATATATATATATATATGTAATTCCTCGTTAATTATTGAATATTTATGTAATAATTTAAACTATTAGAAACGTCCTTATTTAATTCTTCTTGACTTTATATACAATTTAATTTATACAATTTTTGAACAAAAAGTAGACGCATCCAAATGTATGTAAAACTACGAGATCCATCAATATCTAGATTTTCTTTTGGACAAAATTTTATCTTACGTTGTCCACTTGTAAAAATAAATGCCGCGGCAATCATGGCAATCTCGGGTATTTTTTATCGATAAACAAAATGAACCACAATATAATTTTCTTGCAAGACCCACTTAGGCATCTGGGACCCTCAAAAAGCGGCTGAAAGCGCTTACAGTGGTTTTAGTTTACGGGTAGGGCACTCCCAAGTGCGAGTCCCACATAGGGTCCACATAGGATCTATCCGAGATCCTGGCTACATGCGCAAAAAGCATTTTCCTGTGATAACAAAAAATACCTTTTTTTCTTCTTCAACGCCGGGAAATGCTTTGAGGCATCCCGCCTGGGGAGTGGGTCTCTCCAGGGGGGTATGTGGAACTCGCTGCGCCCGAAAGATGGTCAGTGGACGCAGCTCTACCCACTAAAACCCGGCGAGTGCCACCTGTGCCGCCTTTGATGAGGTGCCCCGGATCTGTTAAGCTGACAGGGCACCTCGACGGCTAGCCAGTCCCACAAGGGACCGACGCCACCTCCACAGAGGGGTTGTCCCGCACCACAGAACAACCCCTCCCAACATCGGGATAATACAAGTGGTGAGATTCCCATCCTCGCCCCTTGCCCCCTGCTCTTTTGTCCCCTGTTCTTATAAGAGGGGTACAAAGAGCCCCCTCAGCTCAATTAGCTTCGACCAAGGTGCTGTGCTCACCCTAGGCTACTGAGCCCCACCACCACGACAAGGCCTGAACCCTGGTGGGGAACAAAAAAGACCTACTTAGACATAAACAGAATGACACAATTGACATTGACCACCACTCTTCGTCTACATTGTTTACTGTCCAGCATAAATACTCCCAACTACTAAAAGCATAATAAATCATAATTATCATCACTTAAATCTGCATGCGAAGCTATCAACAATTCCAAAAGGCGGTTAAACCATCCTTCAACCGGTCGACACACAGTCTAGGAAAGTCAAAAAAACTGGTTCCTCAAATCGCTTAGGTCACCGGACAGGTCTCGTCTGACCTATATGTGGGGGCGGGGGATGGGGGAGGGCGAGGCAACAGAGGTTACACGTTACACGTTAGTTGCGCAACGGAGAATGGCTCGCTTTCACCAGCGCTGGCCACAGACTGGATGTACAAGTGTATTTGTAAATAAACGTACTTTGTCGCAGTAAATGTTTACAGTACAGATTTTGTTATCTCTACGAGCCGCAAATATTTTGTCGGTCTGAATGAGAATTAGGAACTAATTTCTGTTTAAACCAATGTTTACAGAGGCCTCATAAGTATACCATATTTAAATCTGATGTCTGTATGACTGATAAAATGTAATATGTATATACGCGAAATAAAAATATCGTAATTAAATTTTAAACTTTACAGGCTTTCCTACAAACATTCTATAAGACGAATCATTTGTAAAATATTTTAAGTGAGAGACGGTACATCCACTAGTGGGCTAAATACTAGGATGAAGTGAGGTTCTACCATCGACCAGCTAGTTCGTAGATAGTAGATATTACATCATCACATGTAGAACCTATTGGTCCTCTCTATGGTCCGTACCAGAGGATTCAACTGCAATTAAGGATGTACTACATAATATATAAATACTAATATTATAAAGCTGAAGAGTTTGTTTGTTTGTTTGAACGCGCTAATCTAAGGAACCGCTGGTCCGATTTGAAAAATTCTTTCAGTGTTAGACAGCTTATTTATAGAGGAAGGCTATAGGCTATATAACACGCTGTGACTATTGATATATATTACAGGAGTTGAGTAACGCGGGCGAAGCTGCAGGCAACAGCTAACTCCATAAAATCTTTGTGATTTTAACCTCTTCAACTTTGCCAGACAAATTATATTGACCTTTTGGTTCCCTTGCTACAAAAGTCCTTCTAACCTTCCACCACGAGCTAGACTAGTTTATAATAGTTATAATATCTTTTGATATTTATTAACTATTTTATGACTACTATTAAACAGATAGTGTATGGTAACTAATAATGAAAATATATATTTGTTAAATTAAACACGACTTAGAGTTCATTCATCTTATTTTGTCTGTGTCTGTGTCATTTTAAGTAAGAAGTCCGTTTATACTGTTTTTATGGAAGAGAGGACAAACAGACAATCGTTTCACCTGATGGTAAGTGATATGCGACATCTATGGACACTGGCTACATCATTAGTAGGTGCGTTATCGGCCTATACTAGCTGTTGATCGTAACTTGCCACGCATTAACTAGATTGACGGCCGCAACCTGACTGATGATGATTATTGTTATGAGCTCGGACATTCGGCGAAATATTTTCTTACATCGGAACTGTAGTTTCGGAGATTTCCTCCTACATTCAAACTACATGACTTGTTTACTAGCGTTAATTTCAAGTGATTCAAGTTGTATAAACATAATATATCTTTTTATGTCAGAAGGAGGTAACCGAGCAGTCGGAGCCCTATGGTGACTACCGACGCCCAAAGACATTCGCACAACCAAAAGTTATGGAGATGCGTTGCCCTGCCTTTCCCTATCCCCGTAATGAGCCACCGGAAGCTCACAAACCGCACGAAACGCGACAGCATAGCTGTCACTTGACGCCGGTATTATATGAGCGAGAGGTACCGCCCCGGTCGTGCCGGCCCAATTCAGCCGCAAAACAGCATAGCTCTACCTCTTACAATTTTCTTGACAATTTGAAAGTGGTACATTTGTTTGTGATCTATGTCAGCGAACTTATATAAGATGTGACACGCGACAATCATTACATAAACACAAGGAAGGCCCGTTATTAAAAATCTGCATAAATTAGACACTCTTTTATGGGTCAATGTATACGTTTTTATGATATGACACCAGAAACGCTATATTATGTAATTTTAAGGAAACTCTTCTTCTCACAATACCACACATTGGAAATAAGCCATTTTTTTTTAATAAAAACTTCTATTCGTTTTTAATATAAATCGTATTTAAAGAAATTGACATAAAATAAAACCATAGATAAAACCACAGATTTTCACCCAGGTTTGCCTAAGAAAAAGCTTAACTTTTACTTTATAATTTACGGTATAGAACCTTTTCATTATTTAATTAAAAGGTTTTTAAAGAATTGTCAATAAAGGCCGTGCATTTCCTTACGAAACTAAACTCTTTCTATTTAATGTTTAAATCGATATATCATCACCTGTGATAATAAAGAAGCTAATAGCTGCAACAAAACGGCAATATTAAAAGATGGATGGTCTGAGCCGAGGTCCCGGCGCTTCGACCCTTGACCTTACATTTCTCTGGTACTTTCTCAGGGTATTGGATGCTGTGTCGTACAGATAGGAAGGAAAACGGAAAATGTATTTAGTTTGTTTAACTATTGTGGGTTCTTTTCCGTTTAGTTTTGGGAAGGTGAAAGATTGATAAAACTATATAGTAGATAGGTTTGTTAGTATTTGAATTGCATTGCTTGCATAGTTAATAAACTTCCCTATAACTGTAAAAAATCCTTTTCAATGAAAAAACATAAAGTCGAAATAAAAATCCCTGATGAGAATGACTATTATACTTATTAGTTTTGAATATCATATGTATTAAGAAGTGGACAGTAACTTTAAATGTACGTTAATGTATCACCAATTTGTTTACAGATCGTCGTGTGTGCCATGTGCACCATATCTTTATGTTACAATGAAAACGAGATAAGCACATCAGGCCAAGTAAATACAACGACATTATATCCAGTTAACATCACTGTCGAGGATTTAAAACATCAAGAGAGCAATATCCATCATGATAATATTTTTAGTAAGTCACACCAAAAAAAAGAGAACAAAATATATTCACAAATACATAAAGAACCAAACATGACAATGGATGAAAAAGAAACGGAGGAGACCAATGATGCAGGCGAAGAAATTAGTAAAATAACTGATGACAAAGATGGTGACAAATCCGAAGATGATGGCATGAGTGTAGATGAAAAAGAAGAATTGACAAAATGTACTGAAAGTAAGACAGAACCAAAAAGCGTTAAGAATGAAGTAACCACATGGTCACTTGAAACAAATTATTCGCAAGTAAATAACGAAAAAGAAACTGTTAAGTTTCCAGATGAAAAAGAGAAGAAAGCAGTTAAGGATGAACAAGAGAAGAAAGTAGTTCAGGACTTCAGACCGAGCCCGCATTTGGGTAGTTTTTTTGATGAAGAGGCATTTGTACTGACAACACAAGCTACTATCAATCCCTGGAGTCCCGCTTTTAGAAAACCGACAGGTTTTAGAAGGTTAATTTGCAATGCTTATTTGCTAGACATCAAAAATGTAATATAAACGTAACTTGCAGTAGTGTGGTAACTTACTTCTATTTTGCTTTCTATTCTATTATTTTGCTGTCGCTACTCAAGTGTTTGTGTATTTTAGCATTAAATCAAAGTAAAGGAAGATTGCTTGTGTCCCAAAATTTATTTTCTGCACTATATTTCAAAGTCTATTAAAAATTTTCAGCTCACCATTAGATTTTCACAAACTCAATTACAAGAAACCAATAGACGCTCCATACAAATTTGAGTCGAATATTTTCCAGCACCCTTCACATTGGAAATATCATACCGGCCTAGAATCTAAACCAACAGCTTCAATGCCAGTGAAGGTACCAGCTGGAGGAATGTACAAGTCACCAGAACTGTACAAGGCCAAGCCAGCGATAGAGAGTGATGAAGAATTTGGATTGAAGTTCAAAGACGAGCCAAAAGAAAATTCGATGAAGAAAGCGTAAGTTACATAGTTCGATATTAATTTTGTATTTTTTTTTTAGTTGCATATGCAAACTGGTAAACGTACCACCTGATGGTAAGTGGTCGACGTCGCCCATGAACATAAACTAGTTTACTTGGAACGAGCCCAGGCAGCTCATTTATGTGTTGCCTATCCTGTGACATAAGATGTTAAGTCTCAGTGCCAGTAATTACATTGCCTGTCTTGCCCTTCTCTCCGAAGCTATTTCACGGGAGAAACAAGCAAGATACAATAAATAACAATATACTCGACAAAGAGATTAAAAATAACCTTTGAAACATTAATTTTTATATGAAGTCCAGTGGCACTTGTCGATATGGAATCATAAAACATTTTTCTTAAAACCTTTGAAGAAATACACATTATGAACGGACAGGCTACGGAGGCCCCTTTATAACCGTACATAGAATGTTCTTCCCTTACAAAGTACATCTAGACTATAGTGATTGTTTTTCCGAGGTTCCATAATCCCCAGCATGTAGTATCATATTCTACAATGCCTTAATTTGAAGATAAGTATTACAAATTTCAGATGAAGAACAAAAAGCTGCAAAGCATGAGATAGTCAATTATTTTCCCACAATGCTCTTTTTGTGCGAATCTCCTTTCACCGAACATTAATATGAGCGTATTCATCGTCATTAATTAAAGGCCTTTTCCGTCCACAACTGGATGGAACTGAGTAAATACAATACTGATGATTGATTATTTTTGTTTGTCATAATATCTCTTTAAACTTATAATAGTCGTTTCTATATTTGCAGCCGCATCCGGATCTATCATTTTACAACTTATGTCACTCAGTAATAATGTAGCATTAAAAATTATTGAATCCGACATGCGATTTCGAAAATAACACCCTCTCTCCCCTCAATACAAACTTACAAATATACCTACCGCTTTATTATGTTAGTTTCGATAATGACTACTATATATAGTAGTTAGTAAATGGAGTCGGGCTTCAAACATGTTAATAATACCTATGTTGAATGAATAAGAGTATTGTTTATACAGATATCAAACTTGGTCCATCCACAAAAGTTTTAACATAACCAATTTTTGTTAAAAATTTCCACCCTTATATTTTACATTTTTAAAAACTACCTTGATTTATTTAATGCCAGCTAAATAGCCCTCTTATTATATATTATAGTTAGAAGTTGTCATTTACAGATACTTTTCTAATAATTATTCTAAGCAAAATTTGCTAAAAGCTAACCCGTTTGAATTTTGATAACTAGAGGTTGTTATTACAGAGTAAATCCGTGGAAGAGTCTACTGCACGTGGTGACCGCTCTGCTCCCGGTGGGTCTGATCGTGTCCGCTCTGACTCCGAGGATCATCACACTACAGTCGACTGGTAATAATCCCAAGTAAGTGGCTTTTAAAGGTTAACTTGTCAAATTAAAGTATTTTTAAAACCGTTTAAAGATAAAACGTATAATTTCCAGAAACACCAGCTTTAGATATCCACTGTTGCTGTTCCCTGCAGCTTCGCCCGCGTTACTCAACTCCTATAAGTCACAGCGTGATGTTATATAGCCTTCCTCGATAAATAAGCTGTCTAACACTGAAATAATTTTTCAAATCGGACCAATAGTTCTTGAGATTAGCGCGTTCAAACAAACAAACAAACTCTTCAGCTTTATTATATTAGTATAGATTAATTAATGTAACATCAATAATCCAATTATATGTAGTGACATGGGTAGGTACTTACCTATATAAATTCTATCGTGACCTTCGACAACTATTACGGTAACAAAAGTAATATCTCACTTTCTTAATAGTTATAATAATATTTATATTTCTTTTCCGGTACAAAATGCCGTGTTATAAATGTGCTGCAAATGTCCGGTAATAAAATGTCAATAATTTAGCGCAAAAAATCGCTTCCTAAACGTACGCCCGCGGCCATCTTGCAATATATGTCAATTGAATGTTTTCCCGCCTTTTTTACATTGACAATCGACATTACGAAATACCTTGAATACGAATTACGACGTGAAATGTGAAAACTTGTTTAGGTTCCGCGTTGCGATCGTCACAGTGTAGGGATGGGCTTATCACTACTTTTTTATGTTAGTTGGATAGGCGAACTGGCAAACGTGCCACCTGATGGTAAGTGGTCGACGTCGCCCATGAATATAAACATATTTACCTGGAACGAGCCCAGGCAACTCATATATGTGTTTGTTTATTTATTTATTCTGTGCTATTACAGCGAAATTGCTTATTTTCCCGCCAAAACACTTTTCAGAGACAAAGCCTAGTTGTATTGCGGAGAGTTCTAAACACTTCTGGTTCCATAACAAGAAATATTTTACAATTCTACACCGCTGAGCTCTCCTAGTGAGTGCAGCGACACTTGTGACATGTCCGTTCTTATAAAACTGTTTTCCGTTATTGTAAATGAAAAAAAATCGAATATGAAGGAAACATTTTTTAATTAAAATCGGAAACAAGATCGTTGCCACATTCTGGGGAGACAATTTTCAGTGAATTGATGTTTTTACAGAGAAGATATGCGAAATGTGTTGAAAATTGTGTAAATCGATGAAGTTATTAAAAAAGATTTATAACGATTTTACAAGAGGTATAGCCATGTTGCTTTGCAGCCGACTTGGGCCGGCACGACCGGGGTGGTCCTCTCGCTCACAACACCGGCGTCAAGTAACAGCTATGATGTCGCGTTTCGTGCGGTTTGTGAGTTTCCGGTGGCCCATTGGGGGGGATATGGAAAAGGAGGGCAACACATCTGCATATGCGTATACATGGAGTGACATCATCATGCCGTTTGGCATAACGGCATTCGAATCCATTTTACTGCCCGAGCCGCGTCAATAGATGTTTCACATAAACAACGGGGCATATAACTTACCGACTTCTTTTCGCAATCATCGCCATGAATGAATATGTATAGATATTAGATATTGAATAATTGTCAATAGCGCACATCAAACCAATCGGTGCTCACTTTCTTGTGATGTAACCGAGAACAGATCTTTCATAATAGTTTATCGACCTGCTAATTTGGCACAAAATACAATTGGAAAGTAAATATATAGATATGTGGACTTATATTCATCGTTCAGCATTTATGCGCCCCTCTTTCTCACTAACTACCTTGGGCAAGTACCAGAGGCCTGCGATTGACGTTCCTTAACACTGACAGAACTACCAAAACCGTTTTAAAAAATATTTATATTCCAAGTCATAGGCCCTCTCTCTCGAAATTACGTGAAGAGGGTACATTTATACTACACTGGCCCAATGCGGATTGGCGTGCTTGGTATCAATCATTATTTGACCCCTTGCCGTCCACTGCCCAGGCCACGATAGGCAAGAGATAGACAAGGTGGGTGACGTCCAGATGAGTGATAAGACTCGGACAGGAATGGTAACATTCATGGGACCCGGAGTCTACCGTCAGACGATTCTTCTCCTAATTTATCTATCATGCCTGATATTGACATGTCGTCATCATCATCATCATCATACCATCATACCACTGCTGCACAGGTCTTCTTCTCGAAATCAGTCGAGGAGGTCATAGTCTACCTATATGCTGTCCCCATGTGAGGTAAATTTCACACACATCATAAAACATGCGGGTTTTCCAGAGGTCTTTTCTTTCATCTTAATATCGTTTAAAATAAATTTCAGTTTCCCGAACCGCTTCACCCGGAAGGTGGAGGGGTACCAACGGCTGCCACAGATCAGCGAGGAGTGCAAGCGGCGGCTGCTGTGCGAGATACACGCGCACAACTTTAAGTAAGTTACAGGGTACTAGGATAGCAGCAATGGTAGAAGATATCAAAATCATAATTTTTATTCAAAATAGTACCAACAGAGTATCTTTTTGAACGTCAATTGAGTCTACCACCGGTTCCAAGGCAAGCCCACTGAGAAGAACTGGCGAAACAAACTCAGTGGATAAGAAAGATGAAGAAATATATTATGTTAGTGGGATAGACAAACGGGCAGACAAGCAGACGGTAGGAGTAGCCCATGCAACTCTTTCACACTTTGCCTATTCGATAAGATAAGAAAGATAAGAAGTTTCGGTACTAGTGTTTACACTTCCTGCTTTTCTATTCTTTCCGAAAAAAGCAAAATTTTGACGTCCCGTCATAAAGTTTCACAGAAGAAATAAACAGGGTTTTGGTATATGTAAACGCGGCACAGGCGTTTCCCTCTCACCGGGATAAATGTATTAAAGGCTGGCAGGACACCGGCGATCACTGCCACTTTCGTGTCACTTACCATCAGATAATCGCTGCTTTGTCACTCCTCCTTAAACATTGTTTATAATGAAAGGAGGTTTAATATTGAAGAAATAATAATGATTGTTTCCAGTCACCAAAGCACCTCGCCCGGACACAAGCAGTGCTACAAGGTCCTGTGCGAAGACCCCGACGCTATGTCGAGGGTCCTGCGGTGGGTGCTGCGCCACCGACACGCCGACCACACCTGATCATGTTGATAATAACGACATAAATTAATTCAATAAAGTCTGGTTCTATTTTGTAATTCCAACTGTTTCCTGCGGTGTTAGCACATGAGTAAGTAAACGTACAGAGACAAGGCTTCCATACTACGCGTAAAACTGTTACCTATTGTGGTAGGGTTGTCACAGGTGGATAAAATTAAACGAACAAAACGATTTTTTTTATCGAGTAGTAATCTATGTAAATATTCTTTCTATCTTTATTACCTACAAAATATTTTTTCTAAATATTTTGTGTTTATATTTTTTATTTGCAATAATTTGTTTTACCTTTTAATAGAGTGGTAAATTCTAATGGAAAGCACTCTCATTGCATATCAGTTTTTATCATAACTATTATAATATTTTTTATTCCAAACAGGAATCGTCTGCTAATAACGTATTTTGTACCTATACTTATTGTATTTTTACTGTAAAGTTTAGCTAAGATTTAAGATTTAATGTCGGGTCAAATTTTTCCCTAACTAGACTTTAGGCACATCCATAAAAACTTAGTGAACAAAAGTTATAATAATTAGTAGAAATAAAATAATAAGATACAACTTACCTATTGAAATCTTTGGGATAACTAAAATATGATTTGTTTTATTTGCTCTATTATTGTTCACACAGATACATACATACACACAGTACAGTATACAATATTGACACTTTTTACTTTTAATTATCAACAATAATTTAAGAACAATGTTATGAAATATGATTCTTTTTTATTTGCTCTATTGTTGTTCATACACACAGTTTAATATACAATATTGACACTTTTTGCTTTTAATTAACAAAAATTTAAGAACGGTGATAATAATTCGAAATACCCGACAAGTGAAAAAATATACAACGCACTTTACACGTGCACTCACATCCCCGCGTTCGAACACTCGTCGAACCGGTTTCGACCGGTTTCTACTCGTACGTGACGAGCCACGAGTGCTTACACACACATGCGTTACGACGCTTGTAGTAGTGCAATCGATTCGCGCGGTTGTATGAAGCTTTGCCTCTGTCCGTTTATTTACTCATGTGGTGTTAGTCCGAAAGTCTTAGAGAATACATATCATATAGAGCGCGCGTCACCATATAGTCGTCATAATATAGTCGCTTTTTCAGCGCTTCACTCCTAAAGGGGTTAATTTCACAGAAAAATACAACAGGCATTTTTTGTAGTTAATTTTACGACAAATAATTTTTATAATGACATCTATGGCCTCTAAGCAATAGGTAGCGAAATATTTACGAAAAACTGATTTTCGTGACCTTTAGACATTTATAACTTTTTTAGCTGGCACGATATCAATGTCGATTTTTCACAACTTCGTAATAAAGGTGTATACAAAAATTCAGCCCCTCGGAATTTTTCCGCAGATAATACCTAAATTTTTTAGGTTTAGTGTATGATAAAATTGACAAAGTTATTCGTACACGTCCAACGCACTTAAAATGCAAGGATACAAACAATTTACATAGCTCGTTATCAGCTTTCTTTAATATTAAATATTCAGAAGCAAAATTTCCGAATTTAAATAATTTTAGCAAATTAATTCTTTAGACTGATTATATCGGCAGATAAAATAATCTGTGATGCAATATGTGTAATTATCATAAGTATTATGATAATTGTACACATATTTAGTACACATATTAGTAACAAAACTATTTAAAACGGGTTATTTACCATGTCTTTCATTTTAATTTCTCTCTCGCGAACAAGGCAATCGTAGACAATGGTGAAATATTTCCCGTAATAAAAAAAATCCGTCTTAAACTAATTCAATAATGCAAGTTGAGATAACTTTTACGATATAGTAGTTAAGTGAATCCCGCAAAGAAATATTACACAGTTGGCTCCTAGTACTTCATCACCACTTCTCGAGGTTATCTTCGAACGAGGTCATAACGGGTGGTATAGTTTATTAATATTTGTATCGGTGGGTATCATGCCAAAATCACAGCACATTCATAGACGTACGGTGCGAAAATCCACTGAAGAATGAGAGTCGTGAATATTTATCGTGAACCTTAATTTTTTTTACTCTAAAATTATGTACTGTTTTTTAGATGAATAGAGGTAAAACTACTTTTTTTATACTACTCCTACTTATATTTAGTAAGTATAAGTAGGAGTTACTTATATTTAGTAGATAAATAGAGTAAACTTAAAACTAGGTAATAAATTATACCGATTGAAAGAATAAGCTTGGTCTCGCTGCATGTAACATCTTATTTATTTGACCAAATTTTACCGAGATCTGAATAAATATGGGATATACAAGATTTGCCATATTTTATCCCACGGTGGGCAACGCACTTGCGCCCATAATAAGAAATACATGGTCACGTTGACCACTTACGATCACGTCCAAAAACAGTGAAAGGCTTACGATGATGATGAATATTTTTGCATGTAATTATTTCATTAATACAAGTGTACACTTACGCAGTCATCTCATCGCATATGCATGCATACGTCACGCATGACACACATATACATCCGTCCGTCAACGAGAATGGTACACCCCACTCCAAGTGTAATAACTATACTTGAGATATAATTAATCTCTTGTGGAAGAAGTTACTTAACTTCTTCAGGTAATGGTCGTTGGACCTGTTGAGAGTTGTGGAGTGAAGGCCACGTGCTGGAAGATGGAGGGTCGAGCTTCGACTCGATGGAGGACCATCTCCATGCGGTGGCCGGTCAGTGGCGCGGGTGGCGCGGGTGACGCGGTGGGCGCGGGGGGCGGTGGGTCGCCTGTCTTGGTGGGAAAAGGGTTTATAAGTTTTTTTTTCTATTGTACTAAGTATACCAAAAAGAGGCTGGAAGAATGTCCTATTGTAACTTAATAATTGCTAAATCGATCTTTACAAAATTTTGTACATATCCCTATGAATTAAAAACGGACGAAGCCGCGTTCCTCGGCTAGGATTTAATTAAACTAAACTTGGTTAGTGAAGTTTGGTTAAATTAGAATGCGCTAATTTTTGGAACAAGGCCCAGATTTACTTTGTTATTGAGAATAAATATAAATTATGAAGTGGATGAAACGCGACTTTTAGGAATAGTACATCATATACAGGAATAATTTAAGAGGTTATTTGTAGACTAACATTTACGCAAATTTCACTCATAATAATAAAAACAATTTTTACGGATTTTATCGCGGTTTATTAAGATTAGTAGGTAAACCGTAGAACACGTATAAACTGCAATAAAGTCCGTTAAAAATTGGTTTATTATTATAGGTTATTTGAAGGTTATACTAGTTCATGTCTTGTTTGTTCACGTATTGTTGTAGTCCCCTTGGGCACTTTGGGCAAATATTGAGGCGCTGTTTTCAGTGGGCCCCCTAATATCAGAGCTCCAACCGATATTTAACGATTCTAGTTATTAAAAAACAAATAATGTTCCATGATCCTAGACCTGCAATAAATTAAAGACATTGATTATAGTGAAACCCTAAACACAGAGAAATGCTCGTCACACGATTACGTGCAATTACGGGACACGAGCCGGACGCGCTTCCGCCCGCCTGTACAAGTACTACAGAGTACTTTTATTATGTTAGTTGAATAGGCAAACTGGCAAACGTGCCACCTGATGGTAAGTGGTGGACGTCGCCCATGGACATAAACTAGTTTACCTGGAACGAGCCCAGGCAACTCATTTATGTGTTGCCTATCCTGAGACATAAGATGTTAAGTCTCGGTGCCAGTAATTACACTGCCTGTCTTGCCCTTCTCTCCGAAACACAGCAAAGCTGTTTCACGGGAGACACAAGCAAGATGGTGGTACCCATGCAGCCGGCAGCGCGGCACAGCGCTTCCCTCACACCACTACAGAGTACATGTCGCTCGACACAGTTGCAGCAGCGACCGGACTGATAATGATTAACTTTATAGTCTACTAGCTGTTGCCTGCAGCTTCGCCCGCGTTACTCAACTCCTATAAGTCACAGAGTGATGTTATATATATAGCCTATAGCCTTCCTCAATAAATGGTCTATCTAACCCTGAAAGAATTTTTCAAATCGGACCAGTAGTTCCTGAGATTAGCGCGTCCAAACAAACAAACAAACAAACTCTTCAGCTTTATAATATTAGTATAGATGACACTCTCCTCTACACTGGATACAGCCTGATAATCATGACGAATGTTTTTTTTATGTTAGTTGGATAAGCAAACTGGCAAACGTACCACCTGATGGTAAGTGGTCGACGTCGCCCATGAACATAAACTAGTATACCTGGAACGAGTCCAGGCAACTTATCTATGTGTTGCCTATCCTGAGACATAAGATGTTAAGTCTCGGTGCCAGTAATTACACTGCCTGTCTTGCCCTTCTCTCCGAAAAACAGCAAAGCTGTTTCACGGGAGAAACAAGCAAGATGGTGGTATCCATGCAGCCGGGAGCGCGGCACAGCGCTTCCCTCCCACCGGTAAATATTATATCTATTCATTAGGCAATACCATATCGAATTACTACAATATTAATATAAAAGGCTAATATACCATGCTTATCACAATATTACCTTAAATACTTTTGTACTGAGTGGCCTCAAACCACCGGCTGAACAAGCGGCGACTTATGTAACGCCCAAAAATGCGGCCGCCAGAGAAAGCCTCCTCCACACTAACCTGTCCACTAGGTTTTCTCTGCCAGACGTTCGGGCGGGCCATCCTCGCGATTTAGTTAGTCACTGTCGTTTGCATAGATAGAAGATTGCAAAAAAACGTTATTTGTCTATTATTAGACCCATGTCCATAGACTCGCTCTCTCTACTCTATGCCTACTCTTTGGGTTATGGTAGAGCTCTAAGAACGACAGTAAGGAAATTAGCCTACTTCTGTTTACTGGTGGATCTCTGTAAATTAAGTTTAATTTGTACATATTATACAAGCTATTTCTTCCAATTTCATTAAACGCAAAATACAAAATAAAAACCTTAAACAGAAATAGCCTCAAAATTCAATAATAATGGGGTTCTCAAATGCAAAATGATTTATTTAAATAAGATTAGCGCGAACAAACAAACTACAGCTTTATTGTATTAAGACATTTATATTGAGCTCTACTGTTATCATCATCATCAAATTCATGCTTCATATAAATTACTAGCTGTTGCCCGCAGCTTCGCCCGCGTTAACTTACTCAACTTAACTACTGTAAGTAACAGCGTGATTTTATATAGCCTATAGCCTTCCACGATAAATGGCTTCAAATCGGACCAGTAGTTCCTGAGATTAGCGCGTTCAAACAAACAAACTCTTTAGCTTTATAATATTAGTATAGATTTGTCTTTAGTTTTTTTCAAACTTACAGTTTTCTAATGTTTACGTTTTCACTCATTGTAATTAAACTAGTTTTATGATTTTATCGCGGTTCTTAAAGACCTTAGCCCGTACTTCACCCCACGGGTGACGAACGTGGGTGCGTAGGAGGCGCTACTTAATGCGCCTCCAGTAACGCCCCTGTCGGGCTCAGGATGGGAACCTGGGCTTGTATGGCACGGCGTCGTGGGGACAGCTTAGTAGTGGTCGGGCAGTCCCCCCTAACGAGGAGAGCAGTCTGGCCTTCGCCAGGGCCAGCCTTTCACTGAGGTGATTCGGGACTCTCAACAAGGTGCTCGCCTTGTTGAGAGTTCAGGATCTACCCGAAGATCCTGGCTGCACCCATAAGGATTTTCTTGCGATATCAAAAAAAGCCCGTTACCGTGGTAAAATAGCCGAAACATCGATAATGTAGAGATAGAATGTAGTTTGAATATGGAATTAAAGATCGACCTAGCACAATACCAGGTTTTATATAACAGAATATATGGGATGACAACATCTCATTGATATTTAAAGAAGTTAATACAGGCTTCTGTATACTACTATAATAAAATCTACTAAACATGTTAAAAATTCGCGCTCGTGTAAATTAACATTAACAGGAAGAATATTTACGTAACAGTGATTTCCATATATTATGACTACTTTACATATAAATTTATTATATTTATCATATTTCGCTCTTCTTTATATTAATATTATAATCAATTAAGAGAGCATAATTAAAAAGAGACAAGTGACGTTCTCTCTCTCTCTCTTAGGTAATTTAAATGTATCGCTAAAGTCCTGCCTTAAATAACTTTATTGTTAAAAGAAAGTGTAGTTATAGTTATTATATAAGGTTATATTATTACTCGCTTTTACAATATTTGCCATATTTTGCATAATTTTTACGCTTTCCTTATCATTTAGAGGATGAACTTTTCGTAATAGAATATGAATCCGCGTTATACGTTATCAATAATAAATACTCAGGATAACCAATTTGCAGCTAAGTAAGCTTTTACTTAGTAGAACACTAACTAACGTGATTCCTGTCAACTGTGAGATTAAATAGTTAGTATAAAAATGTACTTACAGCAACTCAATGACTCGGATTATGTAAAAATCAAAATAATTATGACGCATATATTCCACTGTCAAACGAGATCTAGGGCATCTAACTTTAGACTCAAAGTATATATTGTCTATACCTTAGGCGCTACTGAATAATTTTAAAACCTATATTCAAAAACACGTGTTTTATATCATAGGAGGGCAAACGTGCAGTCGAAGCCTTTTAGCGACTATCGATGCCCATATGGATGTGTATGGGCATCGATAACCAGAGATTATGTCATTTGACGCCGGTTTTATGTGAGCGAGAGGTACCACCCCTATCGTGCCGGCCCAATTCGGCTCCAAAGCAGCATAGCACTACCTCTTCCAAATTATGTTTCTGTACGAGTTACTAACTCTACATAATATTTGTATCAGCATTTTCTTTCTCAGCGTTTATTGTACACGCATGCACAGTTTGTAATTAACATTTTTAATTACTTATAGAATAAAGCCAGTTATCATTCATCACTCAATTGGAACAGTTTATTTATCATTCCCCAATTGTTCCACCTTATCATAATATATCATTTTATACTAAATGTATTGGAGGTTAAAGCATTAGCCCCTACAGTTTCCGTAAAAGAAAAAAAATACATTATGTAAAAAGTATGATAATGAACGTCAAATTGAGTCTACTACCTATTTCATAGCTTGCCCACTGATAACGACCGACGAAACAAACTCAGGGGAAACACTTACTCAGTGAAAAACAAATTCAGTAGGAATGCACATAGTTTTATTTGCACTTTGCAAATAAAACTTTGATATTAAAAGTATGAATGAAGGAAGCAACATAAAAATGTGTATGAACAAAAACATTTACACGCCAACCTTTAAAAGATTAAACGTATATAAATTAATGCTCGATAGCTATAAACAATAATTACATCATTTTTTAAACTATCGTTTTACTATCCTATCTATCTCGATCTCCATGTAAGAACGTCGAGTTTACACCATCAAATTGATGTAACAAAACGTTAATGTTACGAATCGCAGTAATAACCATAACCACATTTATATAATGTTAATTTTGTCTAAAAATATTTTCACATAATTATTACGAAACTAAATTTCTCCCTTCTTCGGCTGGTGAGCGCGGCGCGACGCTCTCGCAGCTAGTCGCACCTGACACGCCGGCGCATTTAGTCGACGCACAATAAAAAAAACAATCTGTCAAATAAAAAAGAAGGAGTGATCGCAGTTATATTTGAAAAAAGAATTGATTTCGATTTATTCGTATTTATTCCGTAATACGATATTTTAGTTCGGAATCGGGTTGAGTGAGAGTGTATTGAAAGTGAGACTGGCGGAGCATGCGCTGATATTTTCACTTTCTACGTGAGGGGACACAGCGGTGAGTCGTACCCGGTTGTGTAACATTCACTATTTTAATATTATGTAAAAGACGCACGTTCCGTTTTAGGGAACATCCATGAAAATGATTAGAACGACGATTATGATGTGTGTCAGCCGTTATTATTGTGCATAGCTAGCTTATATTTTTAAATACTGATTCTTTAATAGATAAATTCTTTAGTAAATAATAAAAAATACAAATTTGGTAAATTTAATTTCCTGATAAGAATGCCCATTTGCTATTTCTACAAATATTAATTTAAAAATAATTTTATTAAATTATAAATACTAATTTATAAAGTAGTCACTACTACAGTATGTAGTGACTACTTACTTAAGAAAATAATAAATTTCTCTTACATTTTTTATTTAGAATCAAAAAGGGCTTAATAATAATTTACAAATTAAAGAAAAGAAACAAAAATATAAGTGGATAATACGGAATACGGACGTGTAAATAACTAGCAGCGCCCCGCGGTTTTGCCTGCGTACTTCACATTCCCGTGGGAGTACAGGGATAAATTATTGTGTATGTCATATGTGTTATTCTGATGAATATATTGCAAAGTTTCATTAAGATCCATTCCGTAGTTTTAGAGTAACAAACATCCATACATACAAACTTTCGCGTTTATAATATTAGTAGCATAGGAATAATAAAAAAGTAATATAATTTTATAGTAAAGTATCATTTACATGTTTTGAAAGTCTTGAAATTTCTCTTCGTTTACTAACGAAACATTAAGACGTTAGTTAATTACAATGACTCGTATAAACGAAGGTTGGACATATTTTAATATTTCTCCATTCTTATATAATTTACATGACGAACGTATTAACGAACTCTATTGACGAATACATTTCTTTCTATTCCGGTGGTATATTAATTAATATGTATACATTCTGATAATATATCCAGATAACAGATCGAATTATATGTATAGTGAAAATGTTGTACCCAAATAACAGATTATAGCCAACACTCGAAACAGAAATATGCTAATTTCGATACAAGGGCAAAACAACTCCGTAAGTCCTCTTTAAGTTCCAAATTCAAAACATTTGTGTCATAACAAAAGAAAAAGAGAGAAAAAGGAGGGTGACGCCTCTACATAATCTCTGGTTGTACGGTTGCGGATCAACTCAAGGTTGATCTCCATCTAGTAGTATAGGAGAGGCCTGCAGAGGCCTACTTCCGAGACGAATGAACACGGCCTGTTGATGATAAATCTACAACTGTGTATGTTTGTTTACGATGCATAATCACATGCGGGCGTCGTTAGCGCTCGTAATGGGGTCAATGACACGCGATAAGCTTATCGCAAAATGTGACGTTTGCTGTGATTTTTATACCTACTTACCCTACTTACCCTACTTACCATTCAAACTATTTAAAACAAGATATTTACAATTTTTGTTGCACTCGATGTTTTGACATGTCGACTAATCTCGAGGTAAATGCTCGTAATGGTTTAAATACCAAAGAAATATGTCAATCCAAAATCGAATACATATTATTGTTGCTGACCGACTGACCTATTGGACAAGCAACTAGTGGACAGGAACGGGTTCGAATTCCACCAAACGAAGATATTGTGTATGATGAATACACTTGACTCGATACAAACTAGACTATATTTGTCAGCAGCGGCATTTGATTCCGCGACCTCTTTTTTTCTTCTTTTGCACCGGGAAATGCTCTTAGGCATTCTGCGTGGGAGTGTGGACTCGCTGCACTCGAAAGATGGACGCAGCTCCACCCATTAGAACCCGGCGAGTGCCACCAATGCCGCCTTTGGTGAGATGCCCCGGATGTGAGCAACAGGGCACCTAAATAGTTAATCCCTCAAGGGACCGACGCCACCTCCCAACATCGGAACAGTGCAAGTTTCCATCCTCTTCCCTTGTCTCCCCTGCTCTTTGTACCCCTCTTCTTATAAGAGGGGTACAAAGAGTACAAGTACAAGTACAAGTGATCAATTGGCTTCGCCCAAGGTGCTGGGTTCATCTTAGGCTACTGAGCCCCATCGCCACGCGAAACTTGAACCATGGTGGGAATCCCGCTATTTCTGCGTGACATAGAGTACTACAACAATGGCAATTCAAATAAGTAGAGTCGTATTTTTGTCGTATGAGATTTCCTTACGGGCTTACGAAGTGCATACATTTTCATATTCCATTAATTCTACTAGGATTTTGTCTTTTTGTATTTCTCATTTTTTTCGTGAGCATGTTTTCTTTATATTTGCAAAAGGGCAGTATAGGCACATCGATACTACCTAGCGTCCTAGGATAGACACAAACGATTTGCTTGTGTTAAATCCGAACTCATTTATGTTCACGCCCGACGTCTAACATTTACCGTCAGATGTCGAGCGGCTTACTTATCCAAATAACAATAGCATTTCAGTTACATCAAACCTTTTTAGACCGAAAAGAGCATGTCATCCAAACAAACAAATCAACAAAAAATCAATCTCGTCAAAAACCAGACATTGGATGGTCTCTATTGTAGTGAGATAGAATTGGAGGTGAGATATTGTGTTGTGTCGTAACACTGTTGTGCCATAGGAGATAGAGTGGTAGTTGTGAGAACCGCAGCTGGTGAGGTTCCCACACGCTGTGTCGAAAACGGCAAAAACGCATGACAAACTAATGAGATTATATTAGTTGGATAGGTAAAGAGAGACTTGATAATAATTTGTCGTCGTAATCATAATCATAATCATTTATTTCATCACAAGAATGTAGTACAATGGTGGTGTCTTAAATAATTAGTGCCCTAGTACATTCTACCATAAATATGGTAGAATGTACTAGTCGTTCGTAGTCGTTCGTCGTCATGAACATAAAAGTTTACCTAGCTTGATGATGTTAAGTCTCGGTGCCAATCACACTGCCTGTCTTGCCCTTCTCCCCGCAACACAGCCAAGCTGTTTCACGGGAGAAACAAGCAGGATGGTCGTACTAATTGTCACTACAGTACAAACTTTTATGTACAGTATATCTGTAGTATGTAGTAAATCCATCTTAGTAGTCTCAAATGGAATAAACATGGAATAAAAGACTCTATGTATGTCTCTATTGATTAGTTTTTAACTTTCGTTACTATGTATTTGAATTCAAATCCGCAGTTACGTAATACTAAAGTAACAAAAGCTCTTCTGAACATCACAAGTATTACAGAAACAGGTACGGCGGGGTCACAGGTGCACATTGTTATGGTTTCGGAACTCGTTTGTAATGTTTTGGACACTTGACCTCTACGTGGGCGGGCGGTGCCGGAGCTTATGATACCAGATGTTTTATTGTATTAACGTATGCAATTTCACATAAAGTAGAGTAGTAGAGTAGGTAAGTATATAGATGGAACGACGATCTATGTGACTGGTCCTAGTTGGATGCAAGGGGGGATCGTCTGTCTTGGCGTTCGTTGATAGAGGTATAAGTTCAGAAGTGAACGAATTAAAAAAAGTGAATTAATAAAAACATAAATTCTCATAAAATCAAGTTACTTCGTTTGTCTGCGATGAACTCCTAAACTACTGAACCGATTTAAATGAAGTTATGCACCCGGTGCCGTTTGGTCCAAGCATGATATATGACACTTTTAAACACATATAAGTATGGACAAATCTCAAATACATTCCTACTGTGAGGATATTTTTAATGTTCATTTGTGTAACTTTGTTATTATTTTATACTTTTTTAATGCAAATAAACAGAACTAAAAAAAGCTTGAGCACAAACAGAGTTATCATATTGATTTTATTTAAGACGACCTCCGTGGCTCTATTGTAAGCGCGTTGGCGCTCCAGCCGGAGGTAGCGGGTTCGAATCCCGCCAGGGAACAAAAAATATTCTCTGTGTTCCTGGGTCATGGATGTGTATTAAATATGTGTATAATATAAAATAATGTGTTAAATATATGTATAGTATAAAAGTATTAAATATATTTCCGTTGTCTGGTACCCGTAACACAAGTTCTTCGAGAACTTACCACGGGACCAGAATGACGTGGTGTAAAAGCGTCCATATAGATATATTAGATATTATATATATTATTCGAGAGGGTGATTATCAAGAGAAATAGTCCGATGACAATGATGATAAACCCTTGTGTATTGTAGTGAAATGCGAGTATATTTGGAGTATTTTACCACGCTACATTTGGCGGCGTGTTAAAGAGTTCAACGCGCGCGAGGCGATTTAGAACATTCCTCAAAATTTACTATTTATATAAGAACAACAATACGTAGTTTAGTGGTTGGGTATAATTTCTCTTCTTCATTTTAGGAGTCTTAAGATTGAAATTAATGAATTCATTATATGAAGTTTGTTCTAAAATTTTAATATAATATCGTCTATGAACATAGTCTGCTTTAACTCGTGAAACAAAAAATCGTGAAATGTGGTAGAGTGCTACTTAAACGAGAATTACTTACTTCCTATCTTACTTTAAATCAAATTGAAATATCTTTATTTCGTAGGTTTACAACTAACAACTTGTACACTTGAAATACAACAATAAATGAGCGGACTCCTATTTGAAAGGCCGGCAACGCACCTGCTAACCCTCTGGTGTAGCGGGCATCAGTGGATGTCGCTATCCCTTACCATCAGGTGAACCGACTGTCCGTTTGCCCCTATTCTATAAAAAAATTACGAAAGATAATACCTATTTCAATAAAAAATTAGGTAATAACAAAAAAGAATCGTTACAGGTATCCCTTAAGAAAAACGAGAATACAGTTTGCTATTTTGTCTTCAACAATAAAGGCCTAAGTTATCTTAGGTTTTCGAAGTTGCATGGTTGAGCATGCCTAGGATCAAACCCACACTATATACTGTCCGAACCCTCCTTAGCTCAATATTGATAGAGTAAAATAAATTTTCTCCCGGTAACAAGCATATCGTCATTTCTCTCGCAGATTGATTATACTCGGCGACATGCTCCAAATATTATCAGTTTCTAGCGATTACATTATAGTTGTATTTTACTTAATAGCGCTTTTTTCTTGTTACTTGAGATGAGAACTGACAGAGAGACAGACTGATAAGAGAGTGATAACTACACTAGCCCTTACCCATCCCTAATAACTTGACTTTACCTCAATGTAGGAAGGAGTTCGGTTTCTCCAGAGAGATCTGAAGCATACGTTTTTAAGTAGATAGGGGTGATACTTAATCCCATATAACCACCAGGTTATGTCATATACGTTGTTGTAATACGCTAACTGTTGACCTATTTGTTACCGGGCCGATGATACCACAGCACTTTCCCCACAAAGCCCATCATATAAGTAATGATACAGTAACTTCCTCGTCGACCAAACACGCCAACGTTCGCTCATCCACCTTATACTCACGTCAAATACACTTTATATAATGCTAGCCGTTTCCTGCGGTGTTACCCGACTTAATATTTAAAAATATACATACGAACATAATATAACCTCCTCCTTTTCGAAGTCGTTTAAAAAAAAAAAATTCCTTAACAAACGGCTTCCGTAATGATTAGCCTATTAAATTCTAAAGGATTTTTTTAACTTGACTAAAAGTTCTGTAGGTAGAGCGTTAAAAAGAATCCTTTTTTTAGCTTGATATTATTTGTATATACCAGAAGTTTCACCTGATAAGTTTATCTCGGCTGTACCATTTCGTAGCGAATTATGAAATGAATAGCATGAAAATCTTCTCCGTGAAAAATATGACAGGTATTTAAAAGAAAATTTTCTTTTATTTTAATTTTGGAGCCCAGCTTTACATAGCTTTTAGAAAGTAAGTAAGTTTTCTTCTAGAAGTTACTCTTTTAGTTTTCTAGTATAATAGCTTAAAGATCCTTGACTCACTATCATCTTATCTATCTTCTATAACCAAGCTCTATTATGCCGTTATCTCCAGACAATTGGTAAATGTTCCCAACCCCCGGTCGCAGGTCGCACCATTGTGTCGCAATTCCATTACTTCCCACAGATATTTGTACATATTTCTTGAAACCTACATATTGTTTTATCAAATATTGGCCAATAAAGTCTTTAAGAGAGATTGGTGAAACTCTACATCAAAGTAAACAATAGGATTAGATTTTAGGATTATGAGAATAGACTTTTTAAAATTTTAAACTTCGATGTGTACAACAAACAAAAACAACAAAAAAAAATACTATGTTAGGTAAATAGTATTTTTCTCAGGATAGGCAACACATAAATGAGTTGCCTGGGCTCGTTCCAGGTAAACTAGTTTATGTTCATGGGTGACGTCGACCACTTACCATCAGGTGGCACGTTTGCCAGTTTGCCTATCCAACTAACATAACATAAAAAAATATACTTTATAAGGATCATAATATACCTAAGTTTTTCCCATATGTGAATTTATATTTTTACTTCCTAGTATGTTAAAATTTTTTGTATCAAAGCCTTCGGTAAATTCCAATGTATGCTATTTGTCTGGTTTCTCTGACTCATAATTTTTAAGTATTGGTTTTCTATAAATCATCCTTCTAGTTGCGACCTGGTTGGATGCTGTATTAGAGATAAACAATATATATGAATAAAGAACAACATATATGACCTTTTCATTCAATAAACCTAAGTTAACGTAGTAAAAAAACAAATTTGTTTATAATATGAGTTTATTATAAACCAATACGATTTTAGTTTTTTTTTTCGGATGGATCTATGCTAACGGCCCGAAGGCCCTAATGCTACATCGGATTAGTGTGAGCCCATTTTGGTTTGTAAAAGTGGGGGGTTGCCCCCCGCCAACCGTGCAGTCTGCGACCACACGGCCTCTTGGCATCGGGTTGGACGATTTTGGTACATCACATCACGTGCTAAGCTTTTTAACACGAGTTGATATTTTTAGTAAGCTCGTAAAAGCTTGTTTAATGGATTCCAAATAACAGAAGCATATGAAAATATACACCAGACCCATTTTACATGATCCCACTTTAAACAATTATCATTTATTTTCTGCTCTTGACAAGATTCAAACCTATGACCTGTACGTGATGTATACAAACAGTCTATTACAGTACATAGGCGATTTACAAAATATTTATTTCCTTAATAACATGTAACTTTCCCTAGTGTGCGTAAGCCTTTAATTATGACTAAGTGGTCAAATAACACACCGCAGGTAAACAACCGTAAACATATCAAAACGCGTGCGATTATCGATTAATATCCGTAATTGATCCGTGTCACGTCCCTAGCGTGCACCACCCGCCACCCGCGCCCCGCCGCGCTTCCCCCTCTACCGTGTGGCCGCTAGTGACGCAACACTTTCACCGGTCGAATCGGATTCTGTAATTATATCGGCATGCGATGCCTTTCTTATTTTGATTCGATTCGGTTTCCTTCGGTTGCGCAATCGACTTCCGTTTGCGGCCGGCCTTAGACCACATATGGATCTATCGATAAACCTTGGCCTGGTAACACAATAACACTGATGCGGTCTGCTCGACTTGTGGTTTGCCAAAATTTGACCTTTAGACTCATTGCTGGGTCTTAAGCTGCAAGCATTTGTCACCAACATCTTTAACGAGCCCCGCAATAGAATTTCAATGTCTCTAAAGTACCTGGATGCTTGGAAAAAGTACATATACGTCGTCGTGACTGTCCGAGAATTTTAAAAGTTATTGCTACCCAGAGAACGGAATAATTACTGGCATCAAGTCTTAGTTTCAGGTCGCGAAATTGCGCATTTTATAGATTTTCCTTCGTCGCATATAACTTTGCTGTATTTTAGTAGACATCCTATACTACTCTCCTCAATGACAAAGTATATTTTTTGTACAGTATTTTACTTACAAATTACATCAACCGATCTACCAGCGGATATCAACTAAGAAGAACCGGCAAAAAAATTGTATTTTACAATTTTTTCTTTACTATAACTTCAAACTCCGTTCTGAAAACTGTAATTACCGATTCCCGGCTCTCGGACCAGCACGTCTCTGACATCCACGAGCCCCCTTTTTTTTTTTACGCCGGGAAATGCTCTGAGGCATCCCGCCTGGGGAGTGGGTCTCCCCAGGTGGGTATGTGGGACTCGCTGCGCCCGAAAGATGGTAAATGGACGCAGCTCTACCCACTAAAACCCGGCGAGTGCCACCAGTGCCGCCTTGGTGAGGTGCCCCGGATCTGTTAAGCTAACAGGGCACCTCGACGGCTAGTCAGCCCCGCAAGGGACCGACGCCACCTCCACAGAGGGGTTGTCCAGCACCACAGAAGAACCCCTCCCTACGTCGGGACAGTACAATGGGGTGAGGTTCCCATCCTCACCCCTTGCCCCCTGCTCTTTTGTCCACTCTTCTTATAAGAGGGGTACAAAGAGCCCCCTCGGCTCAATTGGCTTCGCTCAAGGTGCTGGGGTCACCCTTGGCTACTGAGCCCCACCGCCACGACAAGGCCTGAACCATGGTGGGGATCCACGAACCCCCTGATCAATCTACGTGACTTATAAATATTTATAGATTATCCATTGTAATTATTAGTGGTGTACTTATACAAAAGGCTACCTCGTTCATAAAAACAACACGCACGAGGCCGGTGGTCCTGCTGGTCTAGAATACCTGATGCCCTTTACGAAATTGATGGCTGCGCCGCGCGTTTTAATAATTTACGACAGTTTTTATTTTGTAAGTGGAAAATTTAAATGGTAAATTAAGGTAGTTATTGTCACTTTTTTATCATAATCAACTACTACTTGTTGATTTTAATTATCCATCATCATTAGAAACTTTACCATACCTTTTAAATTCAAGAAATGAGCAAACTCGTAATTGAATCATTCATGGTATCATTATTATCCTCCTTTAAGGCTAAACCTCCCAATCTCCAAAAATCTATTATGATATTTTAATATTTACTTAATTAAGGTTTCATTAGACAAGTATTTTAAATAATTTCTCTACGGAGGAGGAAACCAGCACACGTGTCTTTGAAAGCACATATTAACTTGGTATCTCTATTCTCTAACAAAAACTCAAATGAATGTGATATACACTATAATAGTTAGTTCCACGACATTGCAGCTCAACGAACCGATTGTTATTGGTTTGATTTAATTGATCACATGTTAAATAACATTTTATTGTTAATAATAAAACTGAAACACTCTTTTGCTATATTTTTAACTTGATTATCGTGGTAAGATTTGATATGCCTAATATTTCGGATAAAGTCGGAAACCAAATTAAGAAAGAACAAGTAAATTAAATGAAATGATATGATTAATTGGGTGTAATAAGGTGATCTCTAACTTCTACTTAATCAATGAAAGTCAGAAGCATAGCATAATGATATAAGAATACGTCGTGACCAGAACAAGTGACAAAGGTTCTCTTTTAACTTTAAGAATCAGAGTGGATGGCAAACACGTTTTGCTAAAGAAACCACAACCTAAATCGAAGACTTTTTTTGTTTTTCGTAGCGCCCTCATTGAAGTGAACGTAGTTTTCCAAGCTATGTAGGTGACATTTTAAACCCAAATCGGAGGATGGCTTTGAAAAGGGCTTGCTCTACATCTATGTTGGTTAACGATATATGCGTGCAAGGATAACCCCGTATGTCTTTTAAGGGCACTTATGAACCGGTACCGTATACAAATTATAAAATCAAATTTAAAATAACACAAACTTACTGTAAAAAGTGGACCCTTCCATTACTAAAGGACTTAAGTCAATTAACGTCAGTAATGCCACAAATAGATGGACAGACATAATATTGTAATGAGTACTCGTGAAACACCAGGCTCGCATGAGCGGCGTGGCGTTGTCACTTGTCACATTGTTACTAAGTATTAGTTTAGTGCCTGGTTATTTTTTTACATACGCGTTTTTTGCCAATTACCACAGACAAGAGTTTATTAAAATTATTCCCGCGGCATCCCGTGGCGACCAAATTTTTTCTCTACAATAAAGATCGTTAACCTCAATCCTTAACCTTCCTTAATTGAGCAAAATCGATTTATTTATGAGTTTTTTTTTTGTTTTGGGACCATGGAAACTGCGGAGTCCAGCTGGTATTACCAGTATATTATATAAAACCGTTGCGCGTGATACCTGATTAGGTCTCGAGTGGATGCCCTAGGTATGAGGCCGGTTTTTGTCTCGATTTCACTTTCATGGTGACCGGGGTCGTCGACCTTGTCAATCAACACCCACTACGGAATGTAAACAGAGCATGTGTACACTATTGTAACACGCGAGTACACTCGATCATATAAAATATGAGTAATATTGATAGCCACATTAACCTAGTTTTATAGTAATAATGATAAGGGGTATATAGAGTATAGACTTGGGTATAGATATTTCGGATATAAGAATTATATAAATATAATACACATTAAGATTGGCTCATTTCAAAAGACGGAAACGCATCTTAAAATCCTCTGGTGTAGCGGGTGTCTATGGGTGTTGCTGATCACTGACGACTAGGTGAACCAACTGTTCGTTTTCCCTTCTTCCAAAAAAAAGCATGTATTTATCATATTTCTTGTCGGGAATGAACCTGTGGCAATTGCGGGTTGTCAGTACGCCCTCGCGTCCATTATTAGGTAATATAGTTACGGGCTAGTTAAACTGGCTTAGAAGGCTAGTTAAAACTTCACACCTCAAGTATTTTAAAGTTAGTCATTAATTGTTCACAGTCTAATAAGGTGTTCGTTCCGTTACGTTCTCAAAGGTAAAATAAATCTGGTATCAACGTTACTACCACTTGTACTCCTGATAGATAAATTAACATACTATTCATAATGTTAGCATAACTATCCAAATACAAAATTCTATTTATTTATTTATTTCAAATAGGTTTATTTATTTAAAATCGATCTATATTGGAACATCATTGAAATGGGTTTTTTTTACTTTTATTTTGCGGAGGTCAATATTATTTCAACATTGTCAACGAACATCATCTTCTTGTTCTTCAATATTAGCTTCCTCAAAGATTTGCCAATGTCAGCGAACGAATATCTTGTTCATTCATTTAGACACAACTGTCACAAATGATATAATTAAAGCACGTTTCCTGAACATAACATCGTCATGTACACGTCTATAAATGTATATAACACGTATATAGGTCATCGTTTCTAAAAGACATCGCATGTGAAACGCGATAATGTGCGGTTTTCCACGACACGAGGAAATCGTGTGCGAAAGAGAAAACGAAAAGCGAAACGGCTGACAATGAGAGATGCGCATCTCCTCGCTTTTTGTTGAGGAACCTGGCGATAAGATGGTAAGTATTGGTTCCCGTAATTACAGTGCCCGCCTGGCCCTTCTCTCCGAAACACAGTTGTATAGCGAATAAAATAAGGTAGAATATCGGTACCAATACCCCACCATGGTTCAAGCCTTGACGTGGGGGCGGGACTCAGTAGTCTAGGGTGAGCCCAGCACCTTGCGCGAAGCTAATTGAGCCGAGGGGACTCTTTGTACCCCTCTTATAAGAATAGGGGACAAAAGAGCAGGGGGCAAAGGACGGGAACCTCACCCCATTGTACGGTCCTGACGTTGGGATGGGTTGTTCTGTGGTGCGGGACAACTCTGTGAAGGTGGCGTCGGTCCCTTCGGGGACTGACTAGTCATCGAGGTGCCGTGTTTGCTCATTAGATCCGGGGCACCTGACCAAAGGCGGCATTGGTGGCACTCGCAGGGTTTTAGTGGGTAAAGATGCGTCCACTTACCATCTTTCGGGCGCAGCGAGTCCCACATGTCAGACGCGAGTCGCCTGGGGAGACCCAAGGAGCATTACCCGGCGTAAAAGAAAAAACAAAGGAGTCGCCTCACAAGCGCATCCCTGGCAGCGGTAAAATTCTACTTGTAGACTCGGGAAAGCGTTTTGTGAGCTTGTGTGAGCAATGACGTGAAGAACCCACAAGTACCGGCACCAGTAATGCCTATCCTGACCTTCTAGAACGGTGGCCATTGGTAAATTTACATTAATTTATTTGAAAAGAATATTAACATTATTATGTCAAAGCTATTTCAGTATGTTTAAGTGCAGTGAAGTATATAAGCGTCATTAGTATATGTGTAAAATTACTAAAACATAATATACGTGTAATCAATCTTGCCAATTAACTTTGAATAGAGATCTGTATGCAGCTTATTATTTGTTGTATTCGAACCCGCACCTTCTTCCTCCAGTCACCTCAACCATCTTATCATTCTCTTAACTCTAGTGAAAGTAACACTCATAATGATTATACTCAAATTATCGCCCTTGCATAAGTGTATTGTTACGGGTATCTTAGCTAAAAAGCGAAAACACTATGTGCTTTGTGTACGTAATTTTGGCATTGTATGCCATGCATTGGCATGCTGGACGGAGCATGAAAATATAAACTGCGGGAAAGCTGACGTGCGAGGAATTTAAATACTGTAACGTTACAGCTACATTGCAGAGCTTTTATAGCCATACCAACATATGACCAATTCAGTTTTACGGCAGCTACAGTCCTTTTGAATTGACTAAAATATTATTTGCTAATGGTGCTGCCACACTGCTGTTTAAAAATGTAATTATTGTTAATAAAAGGTTTGAAAAATGTTTTTAATTAAACGTTAAATAAACCTTTTTAAACAGCAGTGTGGCAGCACCATAATGTTTACGCGAATTTCACTCATATTGAAACAATCCATCCAATAACTCTGTAACGTTGACCAAGATTGCTTTGAAGTAACGAAATCTATTTAAAAATCCTTAAAAGTTGTTTCATTACAATAATTGGGTATAAAATTGAAATCTCTACTAATTATCAAATCAAATCTAGAAAGCCAATAAGGAAACTGACTGTTACGGAATGTAACTCAAGCTTTAATTATCAGGCTTCGTCGGCAGCACCGTGTTCCGGGATAACATAGAAATAATAAAAGATGGCTTTCGGTGTCAGTAAGTCATTAATTATATTTGTGACCATCTATTCTTGCGGCTCCAACTTCCACGAGCCCCCAAAATTAAAATAAATCAATTCTAAAGTAGCCCGCTCTATCGGTCTATCAATAGCTTAAATCTTACTAATAGTATCCGATTCGCAATAAAACAAATAAACTCTTCATGTTTATTATCTATATTAGTATAGATAAATATAGGATTGGAACCTCTAATCTGCAAGAGCACCATCACGAGCAGACTGATTAAATCTGCACGGCCTATCAGAACAAGATCATAATGAAACACCACGCTCTGCCGAACTACAGGCTTTCCTTAACATTCAGGTCGACCACTCACAATTCCTGTACAATTCCAAATATTTTATAAAAACATTCTTTACATGAAGTTGTGCAATTATAGATTAAATGCTAATTTATCAATGAAAAATGTGAAAGTGATTAGTTTGAATTTTTTTCAACTATATCAGACAACAATCTACATGATTTCTTTTTTTAGTATAGTTTTACTATTAAAAACTATAATATCCACTTTTTTGTACAGTTTGAAAATCTTCGAAATGTCCGGATCAATTGCGCTTTGCAAATTTACGTTGAATGGCGATTTATTTTGTAGGAAAGTTTATTTTATTTTGGGGCGGATTATATCGCGAGGATAGCTAGTATTTGTATAATAAAAACTCAATATTATAGACCAAAAGCCAAACATCTAGCATTAATAGTAGATAAAGAACAAATATTTTACAATAAAATACAGAATCAATGTTTAAGGCAAACAAAACGTAAAACTTTCAAAAGGGCCTTCAGAAATAGACGCCATAACCATTGCAACCAACCGGTGGGAGGGAAGCGCTGTGCCGCGCTCCCGGCTGCATGGGTACCACCATCTTGCTTGTTTCTCCCGTGAAACAGCTTTGCTGTGTTTCGGAGAGAAGGGCAAGACAGGCAGTGTAATTACTGGCACCGAGACTTAACATCTTATGTCTCAGGATAGGCAACACATAGATGAGTTACCTGGGCTCGTTCCAGATACACTAGTTTAAGTTCATGGGTGACGTCGACCACTTACCATCAGGTGGCACGTTTGCCAGTTTGCTTATCCAAGTAACATAAAAAAAAATAAAAAAAATTGCAGAAACAGCGCGTGAGTAAACACAGACGTCCGAGATGAGATTCTAGATACGATGGTACGAGTTCACAGCCTGCACTCAAATGTAGATAATTCTAATGAGAGTGTGTAAGGTTTTTAAACTTTCAGTGCATTTCCTATGTGTGTATTTCCTACCTTTGATATGTTAAAAAACAAAGAATACGCGATACGATACGATAGTTGGAGAATACGCTATAATAAAGCGTATCAAAGTAGATAAGAAGGACAGAAAGTAATTCTAGTTTCCCAAATTATGGTCTAGCAAGTTATATTTTTTTCATTTATAGACAATTAGGAGCTTTTTAGGGTTACGTAGCCAAATGGCAAAAACGGAACCTATATAGATTCGTCATGTCTGTCTGTCTGTCTGTCTGTCCGTCCGTATGTCACAGCCACTTTTTTCCGAAACTATAAGAGCTATACTGTTGAAACTTGGTAAGTAGATATATTCTGTGAATCGCATTAAGATTTTACACATAAGTAGAAAAAAAACAATAAACTTTGGGGGTCCCCATACTTAGAACTGAAACTCAAAAAAATTTTTTTCATCAAACCAATACGTGTGGGGTATTTATGGATCTTCAAAAATTATATTGAGGTTTCTTGTATAATTTTTATCTAAACTGAATAATTTGCGCGAGAGACACTTCCAAAGTGGTAAAATGTGTGTGTCCCCCGCCCCCTGTAACTTCTAAAATAAGAGAACGATAAAGCTAAAAAAATATATGATGTAAATTGCCATGGAAACTTCCACCGAAAATTAGTTTGAACGAGATCTAGTAACTAGCTTTTTTTAATGCGTTATAAATCGTAAACCATTTTTTCAAAATAAACCAATTTTTTTTGTTAAAGTGTCTAATGTTGTTAATTATGTAATGGTACGGAACCCTTCGTGCGCAAGTCCGACTAGCACTTGGCCGGTTATTAAATTTGCGGCGCGAACGCCTGCGAGTGTGGCTGATTCGCGTTTTGCGCCGTTTCATAAATAAAAATGAATCGCAAAATTTGTTGCTAAGTGCAAAACTCGACAATGGCTTGACCAATTCGGCTATTTTTTAAATATTTTCTTCAAGGCATAAGGAAGGTTCTTATGGAGAATGAAAAGTAAAAATTACGAGGAAAATAGTAAAAACAATACTTTTATTTTCCCATAAAAACCACAGAAATAAAACACCAATCCACAGACTTCGTCATGTCGAAAGTAAACGATGGACTAGATGCCTTTTTAATTTCTTAACTAAAATGGGAGGTAACCAAGCAATCGGAGCTTTATGGTGACTACCGACGCCCATAGACAAGCAAAAGTTATGCAATGCGCTGCCCTCCTTTTCCATATCCCCCCAATAGGCCACCGGAAATCGCAAACCGTATGAAAAGTGACTGCATAGTTGTCACTTGACGCCGGTGATATGTGAACGAGAAATACCACCCCGGTCGTACCGGCCCAATTCGGCTGCAAAGCAGCATGGAACTACCTCTTAATGTTGTCCTGTTGGGTAAAAAAATTAAATCTTACTACGCTTTTCAGTTTGCACACGTCGTCACAGCATCAGTCCATTTTCTTTAAAGTCACGAAAGACTGAGAAATTTTGCGAGTGTTTTTTTTTTCGCAAATTTAATCGCAAAGTTCACGATGGGAATTGTGGATGGGCAAAAATTCGCGGAGAAGTGTAAAGCGCTCTTTATATATACAATAGTTATGACGATCTCCGTCCAGTGACCGGTTCGTGTTGGATGCGAGTGGCAAGGGATTGGCCGTCTTGGCGTTCATTGAATGAGGTCTATGTTCAGCAGTGGACGGATATGTAATGATATTATATAGTTGTTGCCACATACGGTTACTACTTACTACTACTACTACACTCTCACTCGGTGATAGCGTAGCATTATACTGATGAAGAATCAAAAGATTAGAAGAAGAGAATAAGACTGAGAAGATGAAAAATTAGGGAAATTTCAAAGACTACGTTCTACAAATATCCTTTATAACTTTAGTATAGGTATTATTATTAAATTATAGAACGGCCAGTGATGTAATAGATAATATATTACAAAACGAAATCATCTAAGTAATTCTATTCCAAGTAATGATCATATAAGTCATAAGACATAAGCAAAAACATCTGAGCCAATATCATTAATACCAATTATTTCCTGTTCAAGTAATCGATTTCCTCATTCAATTACAATATAATTTCCTTATTTATTATTATTGCACACGTGATTCATATGAATTTCTAATAGAAATTTAAAATAGCAATGAAAATAATAATATTATATTTGTATAGAAAACTATAATTGAAACTTAGAACACACATGCTTTCTACTTATTTGCGATGTCTGTTTACCTAATAGTTATATTTCAATGTCAATAACTTATTTCCTAAGTCTATAGACTTTATAAAACTAAATTTAGTTTCTCCGGTATGTGGGTGAAAATATTATTTTAACAATTGCTTAATAGCACATTACAGATGACTAGAGCCAAATCTAATTAATACATCGCTGAATAGACATGTGCTGATGATGGTGATTTGATAAAAAATGTATTGTTTTATTTTTAAGTTTTATATATAGTATACACAAAATAGTGTTGATATTTTTCATGAGTATTTAGTACCCACACGGCATAAGCATTTTGGTTTTAGTACGAAATATTAATTTTGGAAAAATATATATAAAACAAGATTTACAATTTCTTTCTTTATTGTTTCAGATGGCTCCCATAAATAATATACGGATATGTGCCATTCTTTGGCTGTTCTGCATTGTGCTGAATGCTGGAGCAGATACAAACGAAAATAGCACAACAGTTAAAACAGTTCGCACTACGATATTACCCGCAAAAACTACAAGAACAGAGCTAAAGGTTTCAAGAAGCTTAAACCCCCAAGACACAACGACGCTCAACGTAAGAACCAAATCCGGTCACTTTACACAATTGATTGTTAAGAAGAAGGACAAGAAAAGCACTACCACCCAAATCACTAGCCCGTCACCAACTACTGTTGGGCTAAAAAGCACCGTAGCAACAGCTAAGCTAAATGTTACTGATGAGAGTAGTAACAAAACAGACACCAGAGATCAGAGAAAACTAAATTTAGGTCCACTGAGTAGTGACCTAGCTGGCTTCGACTACTACGTTAATCGAAACAAACACGATGAATTTGCCGAAGTCAAAGCTGAATATGGCAATTGGTCCCCGGTGTCAGTTTACCCTGAGTCCCATATACAAGAAAATGGTGGCAAACCTGAAGCAGACCCAGAAACATCTAATTACTATCCCACTTATAATAACGAAAAGAAAACTGAAGACAAAAAGGTTTATATTACTTCTAGTAGCTTAATGAATTATAATGGTCCAATAAAAAACTACCGATTTGATCCACACAATCCAGTTATAAAGAACGATAGAAATCCGGTATATATAGAAGTTGTAAGTACCAAAGTTTCAGATGAAGAAGGTAAATTATTCAAAGTACCAGATCCAGTAGTAATTAGTTCAGAATCAATGAATATTAAGAAGGCTATTGAAAAATATAACAGAAAAGCTGGGAGGTCTATTTTGAGACTAGGGGATGATGGTATACCGGAGATCCAAGGTGTGAGAGTTCCTGATGATGAATCAGATAAGAAAACTTGGAGAAACGCAAGAGTAGTCAATGGTGAGCTAGTTCCTTATCCTGAAGGCTATACTCCACCTAAAGCTATTCCAGATGCTGATGTTTATCAAGATTTAACTGCGGCAGAACCAGAACAAAGCTTTGGTCCATACACTAAAGAAGACAATTTTGAACAGAAAGATGGTCCATTTACCAAATTTGATAACATTAAATTTGAAAATAACGATTTTGTACCTAGTCCATTTTACACTCCACAACAAATGAAAGAGAACTTCTATCTTAAAACTGGATACGGACCTTTTACTAAAGCAGATAACTCAAAGGTTGCAAACTCAAAATTAATCGAATACATAAAGCAAATCAATGATCAAGAGTTGAAACGAGATTATTTCAGTGGACGTAGTTCACGAGCTCACTCGGATGATATGGAGTTCGCAGAGAGTCACATCCAAAGGAGAATGTTACAACATCCCGGTGAAACAAACTTTCCCAATTCCGTCTTGTATACTCCAAAAAATGCTAAGCCCGGTTTTGATGAAGGTGTAAGAAACCCTGTTTTGCAATATGCACATCCCGACCTTGGCGTACAACCTGCAAAAGCTACTCGTGATAATGTTGATAACTATGAAAATAAAGAACATAAAGTGAGGTATTACACTAATGTGCCAAAGAGTGCTCATCCCTACCCCATGGAACCAGTCAACGGATACACTCAGCAACGAAGTCAATACAACGCTCCATCGGCTAACAGATATTACGAGGACGAGTACAAGAAATTCTCTTATTACGACAACAGCCGTAACAAGTACCCATATTATGGTTATATTAAACGAGTGCCTGAACCATCGATGTGGCAAAAACTAACTGACACAATGAAAGATACCATGAGCATAGCAAGTCAGACTGTCCATGAGCTGGCTAGACCAATCATGGACCCGATTGCAAAAGTAACGCAGCCTTTAATGGAAGCGACACAAAAGATTTCGCATAATTTGGGATTCTATCCTTCAAATTCTCTTGAATCTCAGCGATATGCTCAGGACAAAATAGGAGTCGCTGCAGTTTCAGGTGCTCCAGCCATGCTCCCAGCTCTGGGATTAATGGCTGGTGGTGCTGCGTTAGGCCTAGGAGCTGTGGCTATGGGGAGACTACTAGATGTCAATTTAATGCGAAGTGCGGGGCTGAGCAACGACGTAATTAAAGACAGCTTAGAAAAGGAGCATAAAAGATCATTTGATAATGCGCCATACGACATCGACAGGAAAATAATCAGCAGACAACAATTCTACGACGATAACTATAAGATGCCAAGTGAAAACGTATATGTGGTCATGTCACCTGATGGTAGCGAGAGTGGTAGAAGTAAACGTGAAGCCACCATCTATGGGCCTAACGGAAATGTTATCATCAGACACAGGCGCAGCGTGAAGCGATCACTAGCGGAGGATGATGATCTGCAGAACTTGGAAAGTAGCCCTGCATCATCAAGCTTGACATCGGCAGCGCTGGACTTAGTCAAGCAAACTGACTGGAGAGACTCACAGTGTGCTAAACTAACGTTCTGCAAAGTCTTAACATCTCAATCTTCGGATTCTCTGTTCGCAATGGAGAAAAAAATGGAGTCATTACTCAAAATGTAAGTATCCCTTGTACTTAACAGTTAACATCTGAAGGGTTTATATTTTTGAGAACGGTCGTAGGAACCCACCAGTCGGAGCTAATTAAATTGTATTTAGAGTTAGGTAGTTAGTCCCATTAAACAGGGTTCAAAGACGCGGCAGACCACGACGGAGATGGCGGGATGACCTCGACGCTTTTCAAAAAGACTGGCGTAGTGCAGCTCATGATAGAGACGCGAGGAAAAGAGAGAGGGAGGCCTTTGCCCAGCAGTGGGACAGTATAGGCTAGGAAATAAATAAATAACTACTAGAGTTAGGTTAGTACTAAGGATCAGGATAACTAGATGTTACACTTGAAAACATCAAAAAAGCTCTAGCTTATGATCAAAGACTACATATTTCGTTTGGACATTCAGTAATAGGATCCCAGAAAATTCCTTCCAATTGACTTCTTAATTTTCATTTATATTAATTGACATATTTTTCTTGGCCTTACAATTAACCAACTCTAAAAGTCTAAAGTATTATTATTATTAGTTATTTACCGGTGGGAGGGTAGCGCTGTGCTGCGCTCCCGGCTGCATGGGTACCACCATCTTGCTTGTTTCTCCCGTGAAACAGCTTTGCTGTGTTTCGGAGAGAAGGGCAAAGACAGGCAGTGAAATTACTGGCACTGAGACTTAACATATTATGTCTCAGGATAGGCAACACATAAATGAGTTGCCTGGGCTCGTTGCAGGTAAACTGGTTTATGTTCATGGGAGACGGCGACCGCTTACCATCAGGTAGCACGTTTGCCAGTTTGCCTATCCAACTAACAAAAAAAAACTCCTGAATATTATAGAACACTTTCTTCCGACCGGTAATTTTTATGACCATAAACTATTAAAGATAAGAAGTGTCATGTGAGAACGTGCCGCAATGGCACCACGCTGGCAACTGACCTCGGGAAAGTTATGATATGGCCCTAGCGTTACATAACTCGGTTCCCACCGACCTCTCATTAACGTAACTATTATGAAACGAACTACGTCCACCGTTTTGACCAACTAGACTAGTCCCAACAGAAGACAGATGATAATAATAACTATTCGTTCGTTCGAGATAATGCTAATTATTGGTATATGTTATATATTCCTATTTAGACAGTCATTTTAGCATTTATTAGATAAGCAGTTTTTACGGAGACGTGCGAATAAATTTAAATAAATCAAGAAGTGCCATTTCGGTCAAAACTTTTCGCCTCTTCCTAATTTTTGCCCGGTCTTTCAAAGTCGAATTGGAAACAAAAATAGAGCCTTGAAGATCGGACTTCTCCTTCGCGGTGTGGGCCAATGTGCAGTGATGGCAAGGATGACTAACATAATTCCCTTGGACGGCCTTGGAGAGACCAGAATGCACGAGTTCCCGAAGGAAATCGAATCAATCTCTCCCAATTCTGTTCACATACTCCGCTTTTGCCTCAGAAATGACTCTTTCGGAGGACTAGGAGATTAAGTTATACTCCTTTAACAGGAAAGGCGTGTGATCGCACTTGCAATGGTAATATACAAGCTACATGAAATTGTTAATTGAGTTGTAACTTATTGAAAAATCGTGATAAAAATGATTTCCTGGTGGATTATAATTATTATATTATGTTGTCCTATCTTGTGAGTGTCAAAATTTTTCTAATTTAAAGTTTTAATATTTAATCATGATTAAATAATATTTTTTGTTGAAGTGCTCGAAGGGGGCGTTACTTGCGCAAACCTAAGTAGGTATCCATTTTCGGACGTATTTTTAACCCTTTATAAATATTAGTCTTGCAGTTCCGAAAGTGACCTTTTTTTAAAAATATCCTCTTCTTTTTGAATCTGTTTTTAGATCTTGAAACACCTCAAAAACTTTTTGAGTTGTAAGCAAAAAACCAAAATCTTTTTTTTTTCGTAAAAACTTATGTAATTTTTGCGAGTGCATCTTCAGTTTTTAAAAATTATCTGCACGGGAGGACTGAGGAGTCCTCCCGTGACCATGTATGCTGTAAAGTATCCGAAACGTCGAGCTTGTAAAAATCTTAATAAACCGCGATAGAATCCGTAAAAATTGTTTCATTATAATGCGTAAAGTTCGCGTAAACATTAGAAAACAGTATTTGAATTAGTAAAATAATATAAATGTAAGCTGTTCCAAAAATATATTATAATAGGGTTTAACCTTGGTTTAACTTATAATTGTTATAAGTGAGACAGTTTGCCGCCAAAAGTGTGGGTTACGTAACGTTACGAGTCCGAGAGGCTCGCGCTCGCGGCGAGTGAAAGTGTCCGTACTCCGTAGTCGTACTGATGTACACACGACAGGCTCAGCATCGGCTTCACTTTTTATATAATTGCCGGTTTTTACTTAACTCTTACACTCCGAGATCCGTTATAACATATTAATAGGCAATGATAAAATTTGATATGATGTTATAAGCTGTATGTATGTAACAGAATCTTTGAGCGTCATTTAAGTTGGATTCAATCGAAAATTGCTGGTGGGCACCAGCTAGTTTAGTATAAATTCTATAATTTTTGCAGCTTTGCCCGCGTTAACTTACATTTACATAGCCTGTGTCTCTCAGCGTCAACGTAGGATTCTAACAATCCCCACCATGGTTCAGGCCTTGTCGTGGCGGTGGGGCTCAGTAACTTAGGGTGAGCGGTGATCTTGGGCGAAGCTAATTGGGCCGAGGGGGCTCTTTGTATCCCTCTTATAAGAAGAGGGGACAGAAGAGCAGGGGGTGAGGATGGGAACCTCACCCCATTGTACTGTCCCGACGTTGGGAGGGGTTGTTCGGTGGTGCGGGACAACCCCTTTGTGGAGGTGGCGTCGGTCCCTTGCGGGACTGACTAGCCGTCGAGGTGCCCTGTTTGTTTTCTAGATCCGGGGCACCTCACCAAAGGCGGCATTGGTGGCACTCGCCGGGTTTTAGCGGGTAGAGCTGCGTCCATTTACCAGCTGTTAGCGCAGCGAGCCCCACATACCCGCGTGGGGAGACCCACTCCCCCGCGGGATGCCTCAGAGCATTTCCCGGCGTTAAAGAAAAAAAAAAAAGGATTCTAACAATGAAAAAATTAATAAATCATTTGAGTTGTTTTTTAGCTAATTCGTAACCAACAAACAAAGTTTTCTCTACTTTCTATGATAAAAGTATTGATGGATACCTGAGCTAGTTCATAACAAAGTCAACTGTGAAACTGTGAAAACCGCATCAAAATCTGTTGAGTAACAGACCAACACACAAGCGACTCTAATTAATACTACGTAAATCAAAAAAGTTAAGAAGGAAACAAAAAATTTTGTTTTCTTCTTAACTTTTTTGATTTTTTGATTAATTGAATGGCCATTAGGCATTGATTTTAGCCAAATCTAGTGAATATTATGTATATTATTCAGGACATAAACAATATTTAATGACTGATTTCCGACTTTAAATTGGTATGAATGTCTAATACGTTTTACGGAGCGGTCATTATTTATTTGAAATATTCAACATCTTAAACATGTATTGTTTTCTAATGTTTGCGCGAATTTCACTTATTATAATGAAACAATTTTACGGATAAACCGCGATAAAATCCGTAAAATTGTTTCATTATTATCTTAAACATGATTCATATATGTATTTGCCACGAACCTCCCAATACATCGGAATACCACATAACATTATATAAGTTAATATAACTTGTGTTAATATGCTAAACATGTTGCGTAACATGATTGAAACGGCCATCTATTTTATAGTTATTTATTTTTTTCATCGTAGTGAACGCCAAAATGACTAGAGCAAACACCAAAGCGAATCCTATCCACAAACGACGACTCATCACGGCGTGTCCATGAACACATGTACTAAATCATAGATAATACACAAATATATGGGTATACTAAATCCTTAGTTTAATATCTATCCCTGGACTTACCGCTATGTGTCCGCGATCTGTATTATTTTTCTTTGCCAGTCCTAATTAAGTCTTGACTGTCCAATGATAGATGGCGCTTGTTTCAACAATAATACTTCTGTCACTTGCAATTCCAATAAAATATCTGGCAAATTAGTACTCCCTCATTATTGTTGATGTTTCCAGAGTATTTTATTACATGTAGCTATCTGCTAGTTTCTATTTCAACTTTTTCAATGCAATTTCTTTACGTTATGTTTTGATGCTCAATAATAATAGCTATATAAATCAATATATTTTCTTTTAAATATTAAATACATATTGTTGATAATGAAATATACTTCCCAATATGTATTGTTCAAAGCGAAGATAAATATAATGAATATTTTAACATTCCAGGATATCCCGTGGGAACAGTGGTGGGGCAGAGGCGGTAGCCGCCCACCTGGGAGATGTCATGTCGGCCAGCAGAGACCACGACTGCAGCAGGTTCCACTGTGACTTGCACTGATCACGCGAATACTAAACCAAATCGACATAGTTTAGATTGGAACAGATCCGGTTATGAGGACCAAGACCAAATATGGATCAATATTTTATGAACTCAGTGAACACCATATTTACTAATACCGTTTAAATCGAATAAACTCATCGAGGTTTGTCTTTATGGCATGCTTATTTAATGTTAATATGACTGGACAGAGAGCTACAAAGCAGCGCCATCTAGTAGTAAGAGAGTACTTTGTTCCATGAATATAATATTTGACAGAAAATATGTAAGTATGATTTATGCAGTACGCGGTTGGGTAGTACATTGGCTGGCTCAGTGTAAATTACCCACAATTCGAATTTATTTGTAAGATAAATTAGTTAAGCGAAATGTCGCTAATAATAACCTTTATAAAATATTTTCATTACTACAGGAACATAAACTTTTTGTAATACAAAAAATAAATTATTTTATATTTTAAGTATTTTTATAATGTTTTTGGTTGCAAAATATAATTAGTGCGTTATGGCAGCATTGTGATTAGAAATGTAGAGTGAGAAAGAAATTTTATATTCGCACAAAATAAATATGTACCTATAATATATAGTTAAGTATTTAATTATCTCAGATGAAGTAAAAAAAGGTAGATAGCGCACTTGGAACAAGAAAGTGAAGCCACTTTTTTACGTATGTGTGAGTGAATGAAGGGTTGCCATTTTTTAAAATATCCCTTAAAATTGTATATTAATAAAAATAGGTAATAAGTGAATTCGACAGTGAATATTTTTATAAAATACAATAATATTACGAATATGTAGGAGGCGTGTAGGATCACTTTATAAACTGTCTCAATAGATATGTTATTGACACAATTGTTTTATTTATTTATTTATTCCCATGAATGTAGTAAATACATAGGTGATATTAAAAAAAAAACAAGTTCTATACATTCTACCATAACATGGTGTGTGAAAATAAAACTTTACATAAATAAACAATTAGTATAAATTAACAGGAAAAAATAGTTACAATTAAATAAACTTGATAAATACAACATGTCCTTAAAATCATTGTCAGAGAATAACAGTTTCAAAATAATTGATTATATTAGTAATTAGAAAGTCACATTTTATCAATACACAATTTAAATTAAATACATAATATGTCATTTTCCATTAAAAAAAACATTTAAATTATAAAAACATTTCTCTGCAAGCCACACTGTTACATTTTTTAAAATTTATTAAATGGTAAATCTTTGAATTTATAAATAATTAAATACATAGTCCTGCTGTGGGTACGTGAGTCCCAAAAAAAATACAACATAGGTTATACGAGGTCATTTCGATTCAGTCATATAGCGATCAAATAATAAAATAATAATTATGTCACCTCTGTACTTAATTATTTTGCTATGGCTTTGCCTGCAATTGACTTACCCACTTTTGGGCTATTAGAAATACTAACTTCTGTCAACACTCTTCCGATACGTCATTTCGGGGCAATAATATTATTTATGTTGATTAACCTCAAAATAGTGTTAAAATATCTTAAAAGAATATAGTCTTGTGTTTATTTATGTGTGAAACGATACTTCTTTAGACTCTTTGGTCACTTTTGTATTGTTTTTACACCATTTAATTACACAGAACGGTATTTTTTTGGCAAACTTACTGCACGACGACTCGTAAGATACTAACAAAAATGAGCTTAGTTTTGGTGTATCTGTGTGCGTGAGCGCGTGTATTTACATGAAGGAGCTTAGTTTTGTGGCTTCAGTATTAGCAAAGGCCGTGCGTCATCTACCTTTTTTTACTTCATCTGAGTTAATTATGTAATATTTTCGAATGTGAAACAAAATTTAGAATTATTACTTTAGTGAATTATAGTCAAATAACGTTATATCGACCGAGACAGATTATTACCAGTGTAAAAATTCGGCCATAATATTGTAAGACTTGCAATATTTATATTTGTGACGTAATTACATTTTGAAGGGCAATTTGACGCGGACGTGCTCGCTACACAAACTAACAACAATTTTGATATTTTTTTTGGTAGTAGATATATGTAGCAACTTTTAATATTTACAACACACAAGTCAGCAAAAATAAGCAAATCGGAAAATGATAACAATGATTTATAGACTTTTTAAAAAAAGAGGCCACGTCGAGCTCTTGGTGATGGTCTGATGATAATGAAATTGATGGAGCAACAACGTGATAAATAGTATTATAAATATTCAGCTAATCTAATAAAAAAACTACTCAAAAATTCCTAAAAAAAAACATGGCGGCACGTCAAACTTTCATACATTCAAATCAGAAATTATCATTCCAAATAAAGACAAATAATTCCTTTAAATATTAAAAATTATCATTTACTAACTATATTTATTCTTATTCAAATGATTAATTATTTATTATAAATTATTCTACGCTTGTAAGTTGTAAATACGCTCAAATGTAAATTATTTATTTATTAAAATAAAAATAAATATGTATTAAAAATCAATTTCTCTTTTATTGTAATAAAATCGTTTATACAAAAATATAATAACTAGAAAGTGTATTATAAATATGCATTTTGGAGAGATCTTCGTTTCTTTCGCCTCGCCTGAACGAAAATATGAAATAAAATAAATCTCGATTTTACGAACACATCGAAAAGTACAAGAGCTGGAAGTTTAATAAAAGTTTTGTTACAAGCAGAGTCCGGTTACATCTTCTAGTCCTGGATGTGTCCGCATGGCCTCGGATATCTCCTCCCCACAGCACTTAAATATGTTATTAAATAACCTACACTGTTTTGACACGAGTAGGATCACACTAGGACTTAAGACCCCCCCCCTACCATGGTTCAGGCCTTGACGTATTGGCCAGGTATTGGGCTCAGTAGCCTAGGGTGAGCCCAACACCTTGGGCGAAGCTAATTGAGCCGAGGGGGCTCTTTGTACTCCTCTTATAAGAAGAGGGGATAAAAGAGCAGGGGGCAAGGGGTAAAGATGGGAACCTCACCCCATTGTACTGTCCCGACGTTGGGAGGGGTTGATCTGTGGTGCGGGACAACCCCCCTGTGGAGGTGGCGTCGGTCCCTTGCGGGACTGACTAGCCGTCGAGGTGGCCTTTTAGCTTAACAGATCCGGGGCACCTCACCAAGGCGGCACTGGTGGCACTCGCCGGGTTCTAGTGGGTAGAGCTGCGTCCATTTACCATCTTTTGGGCGCAGTGAGTCCCACATACCCACCTGGGGAGACCCACTCCCCAGGCGGGATGCCTCAGAGCATTTCCCGACGTAAAATAAAAAATAAAAAAGGACTTAAGACCCTATACCATCCCATTTTTAAAAAGTGGGCGATGCGCTCTCAACTTTTCGAGTAAGGAGCGTCTATAGCGGCGATGTTCACTTATTGTCATTCTCGGCATAGTGGACCTTCACAATTAAAAGGATAGGGAATTGAGGCAATAAAACACAAGGCTATTTACATGAGTGTGAGATGACTTATCTGTCCGTTCACTCAGCTGAACTGAATCCGGTCTCCAGCCCCCAGATCCTGGGAGGTGTTCGGAGCTACCTCCTCAATGGCGTTACACTCCACGCACGGCTGGAGCTCGTCTGCCATCATGTAGATCTGAAGAATATAGATGTTGACGAAATAGTAGATACTTTCAATTCTTAATCAAGAGCATCTTATTAAATACAACAGTACCCGTCCGTCCAGGCCGTATCCCGTGTACCGCTTGGTGGTGGGGACCTCGGCGGCCGGGGCGCGCTCCCTGGTGGTAGCCTCCGTCACCAGCGTGTGCGACCCGCCGCACCACCGACGGCAAATGTGTCTGGAATTACAAGCTACAGTCGTACTGGATACCTTACTATAAGTCTGTTGATAGGTTTTCATTTCCTACTGCTTATCACTGTGTATTGGTCTGTATCAGGATGTTATGTTGCTCTTAACTTCTGGATAAACAAACTATTCAGACACAAGATTTTTTAATGTCGAACCAGTAGGTTCCTGATTCCTAGCGGTATTTCTTGTCCTATCAAAAAGTATTCAGCCTTTTCAAAGTCTCTCGTATTGGGTTCTTTATTAACGTTTTAATTATAACTGTCATTAAATTGGTCTCGTTAGTAGATTCACCTGTCACCCGGGTCGGTCCAGTCGCGCACGCACACCGCGTTTTCAGGCTGTGGCGGCGTGGGGGCTCGTAGCGCCGGCAGGCGGGGCGGAGCGCCCGCGTCCGGGGGGCGAGCGCCCATGTGCGCGGGCACGCGGCAAGCGCCGCACTCTGCGTCCACCGCCAACTTGCGCGTCAGCAGGGCCGCCTGAATAACTCATGTTATTACAAGAAACTTCTAAAAGGACTTCAAACAGAGAAGAAGAAGAGAAAAGAAACAGAGATGTTTAGATATCTAAATTTATTTTGAATATCCCAAAAAGAAATATTATATACTAGCTGACCCGGCGAACTTCGTACCGCCTAACAAGCAATGAATGTCGTGTTATAGATAAAATGTGATATATGAAGAACCGCTCGACCGATTTTGTGCAAACTTCACCCAAACCATCTACTAAATAGTCCGAACAAATTTGGTATAGATAGGTGACCCTGTTCTTGAGTTATAAAATTACAACGAAAAGTGGCATTGTTTTATATATATATATATATATATATATATATATATATATATATATATATATATATATATATATATATATATATATATATATAGATGTATAACTATAAAAAAGTTATTATATTGAGTTAACCTTAATTATAGATAGACATAATATTATGCTGTCGCGGACTTTTTCTAGAATTTTTAAAGGAGTACTTAATTCCGTCATACGTTTCCGTTTATGCAGCGCAAGCAACGAAACAATCATATTTGTCCCGTTTTAGTCACATTTTCATTGGTGCTCCGCTTCATGTATTGGTCGTATCAGGATGTTATATAACACTTCTGGATAAACAAACTATTCAACACAAGATTTTTTCAATTCGAACCAGTAGTTCCTGATTCCTAGATTAGCGCGTTCAACCAAACAAACTCTTTACCTTTTTAATATTAAATATAAATTGATCTGATCACTACCAAACTCCATGAGATAGTACGCTGGACTAATTTGAAGGTTTCCTGAAGATCTCATCCAAAACCATCTTAGCCGTTTTGAAGTTGTTTGCTTTTAACGTCAGGGGTCATCTGTCATTATAGTTACCTACTCCAATTCCATTTGTCGCCTTTTCCTGAGCTAAGATTCTTCCTTTTTTATGTTATCAGGGGGCAAGCGAGCAGTCGGAGCCTCACGGCGCCGACACCGGAAACTCACAAACCGCACGAAACGCGACAGCATAGCTGTCACTTCCCCGGTCGTGCCGACCCAGTTCGGCTGCAATACAGCATGGCACTACCTCTTACCTACTAAACGGTAAAAACATAAACATGAGGTCGGTGGGGGTACCTCTGGTTCCCCGAGCGCGTCCGCAATGATCCTGAGCCGGTCGTCGATCTCCAGCAGCTGGTCCCGGAAGTCGTCTCTCATGGCCAGGAGGTCCATCATATGCGCCTTGGTGTCCGACGTCTTGCCCAAGTCTTTCAACGCCTCCTGCATTTTTACTGGAAGCTGTAGCCTTAGTTAATCAGGCGTGAACTTAGATCTTCTCAGCCGTATTGTATCTAACTGTTGATATTATTTGTACAGCCTAGTTTTTCATAAATTTAATCTTCTATACTAGTTTTATTAATAATATAATATATAATAATATCAACTCTTTTATGTCCCACTGCTGGGCACGGGTCTCCTCCTTGAAATCAGGCGAGGAGGATATTGGGCCATGGGTCACCGATGCGCTGGCCCAATGCGGATTGGTGAACTTCACACACCTTCAAAAACTTTTAATCTCATCAGGTATACAGGTATCCTCACGATGTTTCCTTCACCGATGAGCAAGCGATGGTCTCATGACGTTCAGATGCACGTAGAAATTGAGAAAAACCCATTTCGCTCACCAAGTTTTATTAGTAGACAAATATAGCTAGCCACTCATATTCCTCCTCCATCAGTTGGAATCCCATCAAAATCAGTCAGACAACAAACAGACAGACAAAAAACTTTTGTTATAAGTACTGAGTTACTTTCAGAGCTTTTAGAAAAACCTATAAGTTATTACGTTTATATCTCCTATAATTTCAGGAGAAATAAGCAAGAAGGCACAATTGACATACAAACCTATCAATTGAATATAGAAATAACCTGCCCCTTATGTTGAATAAAAGTCTAGATCGTTCCATCTGGAGACAGTACCCAAGGTGTCATACCATCCACACGTTGTCTTGTTTGTCAAACTTGTCGTGGCACGTGCTGAGGCGCCTCTCCAGGTCGGCTCGCACAGCATCAAACTCTGCCTGAGTCAACAGTCCAGACAGGCGATTGGAGTCTGCCTGGAGATTGAATACTTGAAACGTTTTTATTTTTACAGGCTTATTAACGAGCAAGCATCCATAAACGGCTTGGAAAGTTGTAAGCACGTCGCGATGGATTTTTTATAGCATTATTAAAGGTTGGCAAAACATTGAAAGACATAGAAGAAAGATAAGAAAAGGTAAACAGAGAACTGAAAAAGGTTGATAATGACAATTATTATGAAACAGCCGTCTTACTGTCACAAAATCCTATTGACGTGTATTTTGGAGAACGTATGTATCGAAGCTAGTAAGATATACCCAGATCAGCTCATCAATCAGCGAAGAAGATCAGTAGTGATGTTCTAAGATTAAATAGTAATAACTTCCTCCTAATATCATGTAAGGCTCAGTGAGCAGTCGCTGATTGATTATATTCTAGCGCTTTAGACGTAAACTACCAAAATATCAATATTAGGATATAACTAAGAAGTATACAGTCTAACCTTATCTCTAAGGCCATCAGTTACTTCGTCGCGGTCACATTTTTGGTCTCTAAGCATTTCCACGCATTGCACTAAACTCTGAAAAAGGGACATTCCTTTTAATTTACGAAACCGCTAAGTGTACTACAACATCTTCGTCTCAAAACAGCTTGGCCATTGCACTAATCAATCCATGTTTATCATTCATAGCTTTACCCCGCATTACCAGCCCCAAATTAAAAGAAAAAAAGCTTTTCCCAAATATTAATATTATTATTATTATAGATTAGCGTTTTTTGTTTTATTTAAAGAATTGTCGTTTTATTTAAAGAAGTATTTATCAAGACACAAATCTTTTTATTCTCACTTGCAGTTCCAACCCCAGCTGTTTCTGGATGTTTGTGAGCGAGGCGTGAGTGTTCAGAGCCAGTTCCAGCTCTATCGCCAGTTCCTCATAGCGCTCCGTCAGTTCTGCTACAGCTGAAAACGATCATGAGAGATTATCACTATTGCAACATCATTACAGAGTGATTTAAACTACTACTTATTCAAATTTAGCGATTCCCGCATATAAGTTCCCGATGGCTGCAAAGTTAAATGCAATAAAGGATGTTACATAAGTTTTAGGTATGGATATAATATGGGCTCTTGGGTATTCTTCCTCAGGTGCCGAAACACAGCTTTCCGCAACTTAACGACAGTTTCAAGTAGAACAGGAGTATCAATGTGGGACAACCGACATTGGCTTCGGGTCTGGGAACTTCTCCCTCGTACCGGCGGATGGACTGGTCACTCACCTGCACTTTCAACGTTACTGTTGACGCTCTCCAACTGTTGGAGCCCAACATTAAGATCGGCGCGAATTTGTGCCATCTGCTCTTGGAAACTTTGCATCTGGTGATAAAAAATATAAACATACTACAAATTGAATTCTACTTGTACTACTTACTACTGTCTACTCTTGTTCGTGTAAAACCTTTTTCTTTTTTATTATTTATTCACGGCCGCGTATTCGTCTCCATTCCACCATGTATCTGGTGTAACTGTTTTAATGAGCCCACTAGCATCCAACTTCACCGATGCGAGGGTTGCGCTGTGCGCTCTGCTTGGGACCACCAGACACCAATTTCTCCCGAGAAACAGCTTTGCTGTGTTTCGGAAGGGCAGGACAGGCAAAAAAAAAACTAAAAAGTTATAAAATAATTGCGTTCCTTTAACGTTTGTATAGCCTGACCAGAAATTTATAAACCCTTCGTGGTGTCGCCACTGTATTTTTTACGACCACACATGGTATATACAGAAATTAGTTCCGAAATTTTCCGCAATATGGGGAGGGTTTTTAATTGTCTGGTCATGCTAGGTATATCTACAACTTACTATTACCTTATGTTTCTTCTAATATAAAATCTACGTGTTTTTTATTTATTTCTTTTTTTCTACGCAGTTGTCACGCCATTGTTGTTAATTTTGAAGTACGTGTGAAACACCAGCTTTGAAAAAAAAATGTCATCGAAATTCATTCACAATTGACGCAATAATCACATAACAAAACTAAAAAATACAGCGGAATTGAGAACCTCCTCCCTTTTGAAGTCGGTTAAAAATATTAATATTTAACCTGAGTGTTGAGCCCGGAATCGAACCCGCTCAGCTGCTCCGAGTAGTCGGCGACGAGTGAGTGCAAGTTCGTGATCCGGGAATTTAAATTCACCGCTGTGGCCAACTTCTCGGCTGCCAAAAATATAAATATAGAATCAGAAAATGTTATATATATGTCTGTAATACGAACTTGGCCATTTTGGATGGTGCAGAACATACTATGGCCTGAGCTAGGGCCTTGTATACTCTCTGTTGGATTTCGACCGGAGACGCGTGCTCCGCAGTGGAATTACTTCATGTGCTATACACGATGTTATGTATGTACTATTGGGGCCCCACAAACTTACATCTATACTGGCGTGAAACGTCCCGCGACTTTCGCGAAACTCTTTGTCAAAGACCCTCAAATAAGATGAAAACGGCGCTACTTCTTCTTAATACTAACTGAGAAATTTTAATTATATAGTACATAAATATAAATATGTTATATAATTATAAACATAATTATATCCGTAAAAATTGTTTCACTATAATGAGTGAAATTCGCGTAAACATTAGAAAACAATTTATGATCATTGGCCATTGTTTGTTTGACCGCGCTAATCTTCGAAGCTAACAATCGGCTTTAAATTTTTGAAGTGGAAACTTCTTTTAGCGTCGTACGCATATTTTTAGATGAGATAAAATATCTGAACTCGCAACACTGCACACGAAACGCTGGAAACACAGTTTGACGTTTATATGACGTGGACTCGCGACACCGCACGCGAAACGCTGGAGACACAGTTTGACGTTTGATTTATTTATATAATTATGCAATATTTGTTTTGCAAATTATGTTGCTTCTAAATTATGTCATGCGGCCATTTTGTGCGCCGTTTAAATTGTATAGGTTGTCGTAATCTATTGCAGCCTGTATTATAGGTATTCTAATTTAATTGTTTTGTTTTCACTTCTATCTGCAGTCCCTGTGACTGGTTGGGTTTTTTCTTGCATTATTTGTATTCATTGAGAAAAGTTTATTACTGTTTTAGAGGAATTAAGTTATTTTTTTTTAATTTGAGGAACAACTAGTTTATAGTATTATATATGTACTACTAACAAACTGCTTGAGCCATGAGTAAAGCAGACTCCGCGGCCGCCGACGATTTCGTAGTCACGTCGTTCAGGTGTTTCATCAGCTCTTCCTTCATTTTTTTCAGATTTACACTGTATGGAAATCAAAGTTCAATTGTGACAAAACAGGCGGTGGTAGGTATGTGATTTCGCGCTCCCGGCTGCATGGGTACCACCATCTTGCTTGTTTCTCCCGTGAAATAGCTTTGCTGTGTTTCGGAGAGAAGGGCAAGACAGGCAGTGTAATTACTGGCACCGAGACTTAATGTCTCAGGATAGACAACACGTGAATGAGTGGCCTGGGCTCGTTCCAGGTTAACTAGTTTATGTTCATGGACGACGCTAATCACGTACCATCAGGTGTTGCCAGTTTGTCTATGCAACTAATATGACGAAGTCTGTAATAATTACGCCAGTCCTGTCAAGTTGACGTTCTCATGCTGTTGTCACCAAGGACCTGTCCACTGCCACTGGTGTGACTCCTACCGAAGCATATTAATAGTCAAATTGGATACTAAACTTCAAGTCCTCTTGAGTGACTCCCGGCATTAAGGATATGACGGAGGCAGTAGACCGACTGAGGGAGGCCGCTCCGGACGGGCGCCGCGGGGTCAGAGGAGGCGCCGCAACAGGGGGCGGCACATGAGGATCCGGAGACTTGGCCTCTATGGTCACCGATTTTCGAGGAGTGGCCACTGGTGGGAACTCAAACTTTATGCTCTGAAAAATATTTAAATTAGTTTATTGATCCTTTTCAAATCAATTGAATTACCTGAAAACAGCTTTTACAAGCATATATCCATCCAACGCCGAAACTCTGGGAGAGCTATTTCTCACAAAAACTGTTTAGAATTTAGATTCATAAGTGTTGCTTTGTTAAACAGGTGGGAAGACGATCTCCGTGCGGTGGCCGGTTCATGTTGGATGCGAGTAGCAAGGTATCGGCCGTCTTGGCGTTCATTGCGGCAGGCCTATGTTCAGCAGTGGACGGATAGAGGCTGATGATGATGAAGTGTTACTTTAAACTTGTAAATTTTATCCATGTAGGTACAGGAGAAGATGCACAGCTGCTAAGCCCAGAGCCCATCTCAGCGTGTTTGACCAGCCTCTAAACTCCGACACTCAATCACTTCTATTCTAAAATATCTCTCAAATGGCGTGAAATATCATATGACGTGATTCGATCATCAACTATTTTAACTCCTGTCCCATGTGTTTTTTGCCACCCATTCTACTCCAGGCATAGGCCTCACAGATCACAACATCGTGGACGTATGTAAACTTCATGTGGAATTACTGGCATAATAGGTGAAATTCGCGATTAATTCAATAATGTGACTGGTAACCAGTCAGCTAGCTTACAAAAACGTGTCTAACAACTAAAGGATCAAACTTAAGGCTCAACTCTTCTGTGTGAATGATCCTCCGGCGATGACGTCCTGTCCTCAGCTTGTCCCAGGGACCCTAGCTTCAAGGCGTCCACCTTTGCAGCCAAATCCTCGGGCAGAGCCCCGGACGCCACCATCTGAGTAAGCAGATCAGCCATCCGGATGATAGCGCCTTCTGCTGCTTTCACGCGAGCGTTCACCTAAACACATTTTAAGTTAATAGGTGTTTTATGTTAGTTGGATAGGCAAACGGGCAGACGTGTCACCTGATGGTAAGTGGTCGACGTCGCCCATGAACACAGACTAGTTTACCTGGAACTAGCCCAGGCAACTCATCTATGTGTTGTCTATCCTGAGACATAAGATGTTAAGTCTCGGTGCCAGTAATTACACTGCCTGTCTTGCCCTTCTGCCGAAACACAGCAGAAGTTGTTCCGCTAAATAAATAGACAGGATAATCATTGATGGTACACAAACTCCGCTTCTTAATCTCCGTTTGATAAAATCAGACTCGGCAGGCGAGTTAGAATAGTCCGTATAGCGTTCATGCACTCTGACACGGGACAGCTTCTCTACAAAATTGGAGCCTCCTGAGCACACCCGTGACAAATCTTAAATGAACATAATTGTGAAACATTTCATATGTCTAGCCAAAACCAAGATCCTGAATAGTCCCTTTAAATGGGGAATCTTGATACCTGCATCGCCTGCATAGCTTCAGGCAGAGAAGCACTGCCGCTCTCCAGATCACTCCGTAACTTCTTATTGTCTGGGAGCGCCAGCGGGGGTGGAGCCGCTACACTTTGGAGTTCCGCCACAGCAGCCTCCAAGAGAGCAAACTGGGACTGCGTCACTACATCTATACTGGAGGTTCTGGGGCGAGATTCTGTAAAAATTCTGATTATGCTGAGCTGGTTGCTTAGTGTTGAATACCTTGAGATCGTGATGAGCCTTTCTCAGTACACTTCTGGCCTCTAGGCACAGGCACCTAAAAAGATTTCCGCCGTCGCGAGGCCATTGCCGCACCGCAGGCGAAACGGGAAAAAGGGTTTGCCAAATCAAGTTTTTGAAATGCTTACTATTAAATAACGGTCTTACAAAAAATTAAACATCGGAGACACCTAAAGATATTCTAAAGGATGTGCTAATTGGTTCATCATAAAAAATCTGAAAACTGGCTAAAATAAAAAATAAAACGAATAATTTACTAATAAAATATGTAAGTTTGCTCATCATTTTATATGGAAATATTTAATTTTCAATAGCTACTACAGAGAACGTGCTATTTTTTTATAATCTCAAGTCCTATATTTGTTTTATTCAAATTTAACCCACAACTTGAATGCTATCTAACGTTTTCACAAGACGCCGCGACGCTCGGTACCCCGCCAGTCCCGCGGTGACTCGCTAGTCGCTATAAGGTCTGTTTTTTAAATCAAAAAATTACCAGAATTTTTAAAACTTTAATGTAAGATGGTTTTTAGTTTTTACATCTAAGAGTCGAGGATTTTATTAACCTTTAGGTGCACTTACATCTGTCCCACTGAATATCCATATTCATATTATAAAAACAATTTACAGTTTCTTTATTTGACGACAATAATAAAATGATCAATAGAAAGTACATCCATTTATATATACCTATACTTATTCATTTAGGTAGGTTTGTTCTCTGGTTGACTCACTCGAAAGCCCGTGTTTTCTTTCGGCTTTTGTTATTAAAACATTTATTGAATATAACTATTTAATAAATAAATAATAATTTTATAACCAGGTAGGTACCAGATTAATGATTAAGAAAATAACTGCCAACTATATTAATATAACTAAAATAAAAGAAACTAATATATTGCAAAAGAATATATGCAATAATAATTATAATTATTATCATACACATAATCCTTACTAATATTATAAATGCGAAAGTAACTCTGTCTGTCTGTCTGTCTCTTCTTCACGCCTAAACCGCTGAACAGATTTGGATGAAATTTGGCACAAAGATAGCTTGAAACCCGAGAAAGGACATAGGATAGTTTTTATCCCGGAAATCCTACGGGAACGGGATTTATAAGGGTAAAACCCCGAGACTATCTATCTTCTGAACCACGGAACAGATTTGGGTGAAATTTGATATGAAGATACTTTGAAAATTAACATAGGACATTAAATAGTTTTTATCCTGAAAATCCTACGGGAACGGGATCTATGCGGGTAATACCCCGAGACAGACTATCTTCTAAACCACGGAACAGATTTGGGTGAAATTTAATATGAAGGTACTTCGAAACTTAACGTAGGACTTAAAATAAATCTTATCCTGAAAATCCCACGGGAATGGGAACTATGCGCGTAAGACCCCGGGACTGTCTATCTTCTAAACCACGGCACAGATTTGTGTGAAATTTGATATGAAGATACTTTGGAACTTAACGTAGGATTTAAAATAGTTTTTATCCTAAAAATCCCACGGGAACGGGACCTATGTGGGTAAAACCCGGGACTGCCTATCTTCTAAATCACGGAACAGATTTGGGTGAGATTTGGTATGAAGATACTTTGGAACTTAACGTAGGACTTAAAATAGTTGCTATCCTGAAAATCCAACGGGAACGGGAGTTGTGCAGCTAAAACGCCGGGACTGTGTATTTTTTAAACCACTAAACCGATTTGAGTGAAATTTGATATGTAGATAGTTTAGAGGCCCTAGGGAAGATATAAGATGTATAATTAGTAAAACAAGAAGTTTTTTAGATGAGTCAATAGATGGCGTTAACACAAAATGTAGATCACGCTATCCATTACAAGATGCGAATCCTTATGAGGATCGCACTTTTGTATTGCACGCGTTTTTAATGAAGTATTCATATATTAGTAATTTACCCAAAAATGATTTATTAATAGAATTCATTATATTATAAAAAAAGAATACTTATATATAATAATGAAGCGGCTGAAAAAGCTAAAATATGCAAATACAGGGGTCTAGGCTCCGAATATGATTTTGTCCCATTCGGTGTCGATACCCTTGGTCCGTGGGGTCCTAGCGCTTTAAGGCTCTTTAAGGAAATAACAAAAAGGTTAGTCGACATCACAGGAGACCGAAGAGCTGGCAGCTACCTCGGACAAAGAATTAGTCTAGCAATTCAAAGGGGGAACGCTGTGAAAACCTTCGGAACCTTGCCTAAAGGGACTCCTTTTTATTAATATACTTAAGTTATTATATTATATTTTTTAAGGTTTTTAGTTTTAGTTTCTTTGTAATTTATATCCAATATGTTTTTATTTAATTATTTAATAATTTAAAATTGCAATAAATGACAAAGTACTATTTATAAACAATGCTAGGAACAATAATAAAATACATGAATAAAAAATATAACTTTTTCGTAGTTTTTTTGCTGGTAGTAGGTACTAATTTGAATTAAAATATTGATGTATCATAGGGTAGTTACGAATATTGTTTTTATCGTTAGGAAACAAAATAAATACTATAGGACGTCTGACACCTCAATCCTCCCATGAACATGGTTGCTGGAAAGTATCCGAAACGTCGGGCATTTAAAAATCTTAATAAACCGCGATAAAATCTGTAAAAGCTATTTAAATATAATAAAAATGTACTACTAAATTAAATAAATATATTTTATAAAAACGTACTATCGGGCCTTACAGTGGAAGTAAATAGTATTCTTTAAATTATTATAGTTTGTAAATTGGAACCATTTTTTTTTATGTCACATGGAGGCAACCGAGCAGTCGGAGCCGGAGGTGACTACCGACGCCCATAGACATCGGCACAGCCAAAAGTTATGCAGATGCGTTGCCCTCCTTTTCCCTATACCTCCCAATGGGCCACCAGAAACTCACAAACCACACGAAACGCGACAGCATAGCCGGTGTTATGTGAGCGAGAGGCACCACGGTTGTGCCGGCCCAATTCGATTGCAAAGCAGCATGGCTACTACTACTTTATTTGAAAAGTAAGATTTAAAACAATACTTCTTATACGCGGACGAAGTTGCGGTTAAAATCTATGAAATAATATACTGCACTTATATTAAGATAAACCATTTTTGTCCGTCTGTTTGTTCCGGTTAATCTCTGAAACGGCTAAGCCGATTTTGACGAGGCTTTTACTGGCAGATAGCTGACGTTATAAGGCGTAACTTTGGCCATAAAAATAATCATCATCAATCCGAACGGCTGTAAATCTAAGTAAACGCGGGCAAAGCTGCGGGCAACAGCAAGTATTATATAAAGATAAAATGGTATATTATATGTTTAGTGAGTAGTAGTAGGTGTGCGTGAGGGTGTGTATTTTAGATGAACTGTGGCTCAATAGTAAGCGCGTTGGCGCCCAAGCTGGAGTTAGCGGGTTCGAATCCCGCCAGGGAATAAAAAGTTTTCTGTGTTCCTGGGTCATGGATGTGTAAATATGTGTATTATATAATAAAAATCTTAAATAAATGTATAGTATAAAAGTATTAAAATTAAATATATTTCCGTTGTCTGGTACCCGTAACACAAGTTCTTCGAGAACTTACCACGGGACCAGATTGACGTGGTGTAAAAGCGTAAAAAATAGATATTATTATTATTATTTCATACGTTATCAGCTAGAATGGTTTCGGTGTCGTCGTAATCTAACCTCTGCAGCTAGTTATGCATCAATCCCTTCAGCACATTCCATGAAAATAAATAAATAAATCTCTACGGTCCTCACCGAGACCTACATCTCATTCCATACCTTTTTCCCCTTGATCTTGGTCATCTTTCTTCTTCAGAGCTCCGTTCTCCATTTCACTAGACTCGTCTCTATCTTTTTTAGACCCCTGACTCCGTCTACCTTTCCGTTTCGGCGAAGATCCTGTATTTCTTAATTCTACCCTCTGTTGCAACATACGCTGTTGTCGGGCCAAGATGAGAAGTATTGTCTCAATCATCTTAAAATCGACTGCATTCATCTGTTATGTGAAATACCTACTGAATCTTATTGGACATATATATTACCAATAGTATAAAATATTGTCTAAATATCAAACTAAACGTATATAATATTAGGTCTTTAAAGACCTATGAAATTGCCGTTTTGTATGAAAAAATTTAAACGAATTTTTTTCATGTATTTTTTATTTGTATTAATCGAAGTTAATCACCCATGCATCTTTTCCAACGCAGTGGCAGTTTATTGATGCCCTTCTTAAAGAAGCTGGACGGGAGGCAACTAATTCTTCAAAGGCATTTTGTACTGCCTCTCGGGTAATGAATTTTTTTCCGCGGTTATCAAACAGAATCCATTTTTCATCGCCGGTAACAATGCGGTTCAAAATTAATTCATTTGTGTGTCTGTTGAGCAGTGCAAGGCACGTCTCGTCGCGTACTACGCGTACATTACGTACATTACATTACATTACATTACGTACATTACAGTAGAACATTTGAAATGGCCAGTACTGCAGAACGGCAATTTCATTTAACCTACCACATACATACACATAATTTCATTTAACCTACCACATAACAACCTATTATATACGATGACAATAGTGATAGGCCTCGCTAACCCGGCGCCAGGAGGCCGTGTGGTCGCAGACTGCACGGGTGGCGGGGGGCAACCCCCTACTTTTACAAACCAAAAGTGAGCCAAATGGGCTCACACTAATCCGATGTAGCATTAGGGCCTTCGGGCCGTTAGCATAGATCCATACGAAAAAAAAAAGTGATAGGCCTGTATAGGAGCTCAGTAGCCTAAGGTGAACTCAGCACGTTGGGCGAAGCCAAGTGAACCGAGGGGGTTACTCTTCGTACTCCTCTTATAAGAGGACAAAAGAGGAGGAAGGGACAAGGGGCGACGATGGGAACCTCACCCCATTGTACTGTCCCGATGTTGGCAGGTGTTGTTCTGTGGTGCGGGACAACCCCTCTGTGGAAGTGGCGTCGGTCCCCTGAGGGGCTGACTGGCCGTCGAGGTGCCCTGTTTGCTCATTAGATCCGGGGCATCTCACCAAAGTCAGCATTGGTGGCACTCGCCGGGTTTTAGTAGATAGAGCTGCGTCCATTTACCAGCTTTCGGGCGCAGCGAGTACCACATACCCGCCTGGGGAGATCCACTCTCCAGAGGGATGCCTCAGAGCATTTCCCGGCGTTAAACAAAAAAAAGTGAAAAAAGGCAGCCGTGATACCCCACTCCTCTTATAAGAGGGGACTAAAGAGTAGGAGGGGACAAGGGGCGATGGGAACCTCACCCAATTGCACTGTCCCGAAATTGGGAGGGGTTGTTCTGAGGTGGCGTCGGTCCCTTGAGGGACTGACTCCTGCCGTCGAGGTGCCCTCGGCTGTTTGCTCAACAGATCCGGTGCACCTGACCAAAGGCGGTATTGGTGCCACTCGCCGGGTATTAGAGCTACGTCCACATAACCATCTTTCGGGCGCAGTGGGTCCTATATACCCGCCTGTCGTCGGGGAGTCCCTGCGATTCCCATGGTGCCTGGGACTCCCACCGCATCGAGGGGGGACTCGCCATGCGGATTAACGCGGCAGTCTATTATATTTTTAGCGCAGCTGCCGCCTTGCTGAAACCAGAGTCTTAACATTGTTAAGACTCTGGTTTCAACCTTTGGAAGAGCGTCTTACAGAGCAACTTGTAGTTTATTGATATTTGTGACCATATCTTACATTCGGTGGTCCCAGAGCCCGGTGTATTAGATGCTCGACGGTCAGCAGGATCGTTGTGTCGCTCATGTTGGGGTCGTCTATCTTTTTAGGCATATTTAGTTTTTTAGATAATATAAACACTGTAAAACAAAACTAATGCTATAAATAATTAAATAATGTTCAGAATAAAATTTTATGTAGATAAACAATGAATTAAAATGTTCAGATTGAAAGGTTTATTTTAACTGACAGTCGACAGTGATTGACAAGAACATTATAGCACATAATATTTGGAATATTTCTAACCTGCTTGTAATTGTTCTTAACAAAGTAAACGAGCTCCACTTACCATTATCATTAACCAATTTACCCTCCCTAGGGGGCAACGACCTTGCTACCGATAGGTTTCGTAACCGCCAGTTTTATAACAAAACTAAATAGTATTCTCAAATACAGTAACTTCAAACTCACTTCGCCCATTATCGACATTGTACTGCAGAATCGGGTATACTGGGCTCCCCCCGACATCACACGCTCGTGTCGGTATTGCACAGAATCGTGTATACTGGGCTCCCCTCGTCATCACACGCTCGTGTCGGTATTGCACAGAATCGTGTATACTGGGCTCCACTCGACATCACACGCTCGTGTCGGTATTGTACTGCAGAATCGTATAATGGGCTCCACTCGACATCACACGCTGGTGACGGTATTGCACAGAATCGTGTATACTGGGCTCCACTCGACATCACACGCTCGTGACGTTATTGCACAGAATCGTGTATACTGGGCTCCAGTCGACATCACACGCTCGTGTCGATATTGCACAGAATCATGTATACTGGGCTCCAATCGACATCACACGCTCGTGTCGGTATTGCACAGAATCGTGTATACTGGGCTCCAGTCGACATCACACGCTCGTGTCGGTATTGTACAGAATCGTGTATACTGGGCTCCAGTCGACATCACACGCTCGTGTCGATATTGCACAGAATCATGTATACTGGGCTCCAATCGACATCACACGCTCGTGTCGGTATTGCACAGAATCGTGTATACTGGGCTCCAGTCGACATCACACGCTCGTGTCGGTATTGTACAGAATCGTGTATACTGGGCTCCACTCGACACACGGGATACTTAATATCACATGGAGGTTACATCGTTCAATGATTACGTTTTTATTATTACATATTAATATCTCGTCCGAACTATCGAAAGGCTTCGCTTCTGTAGTGTAGCGTGTGGCACTTGTTGAATTAGGGACAGTTGTATAATTTCAAGAAAGCGGGTGGGCCATACTTGTAGTTGTTATGCGTACAGACGTGCGTTCTTGTGTGCGTAACTACAGGGTTCCTGAGCTTATACACAAAGACATTAGACCATGTGCATTTACATTTACATACACAAGGATGGATCACCCGCTTTCGTGAAATAAAACTAGTATAATTAAGGTAAATGTTTCACTTATTGAATAGTTTGTGGACCTCCGATTGTTATATTGACTTATTTGTTATAAATCCTACTTAATTTTCTAAATCATGTTGTAAATATATAGAATCGTCTTAAGTAATGTGTTGTGTTCATGTGTATAATATTATAGTTAAATTGTTAATTGTGTAAATAAATAAATAAATTATATAGCATAGTAGGGGGCAAACGAGCAGTCGAAGCCTTTTGGCGCCCATGCACATCCACACAACCAGAGATTATGCAGATGCGTTGCCCTTCTTTTCCCTATCCCCCCAATGGGCCACCGGAAACGCTACATCATAGTTGTCACTAGACGCCGGTATTATGTGAGCGAGAGGTATCACCCCGGTCGTGCCGGCCCAATTCGGCTGCAATTATTAGCTGAAATAAATAAATAAATAAAACGCAAATTCAGTTAAAATTTATTTAATAATAACTATCAACACGTAACGAGTTTGACTGGTTATTGCGTAGACATTTGTACGTACGACTTAATACTGAACGACGACAAGCCGAGAAATGCCAAGAAACTCGATATACTCTATAATTAACGTGGAATGCACAAATACGAACATGTGGGGGAGAATTTCATTCGGTGTATATAAATATATCTGTATAAATAACAACTAAATAACTTAGCGGACGCCGAGAGTCGCTTATGTACAGTGTTCCACCCGTGAAGCGCTATAGACTACAACATGAACTGGATAATATCAATAACCGATACGTGTGTACCGAGAAAATAGATTTCTAAAATCGATACGAATGAAAAACATGAATAGCACACGAGTGGAGGGTATCCGAATATCGATTCTCGACGCATCGACACTCGCGGGGCGGGCGGGGCGGGCCTAGTCCTCGATGTTGCGGAAGGCGGCCGACATGTCCTCTAGCAGCTGGTCGAAGTCGGCCTTAATCTTGGCCTCTCCATCCTTAACGGGGTCCTGCAAACATTGCATTGTTTCAACAATCACATTATTATAAAAAGAATCTGTTACAGTTTCTAATAGTAGGCTGATTCAAAATCAATTTAGCCGTCTAGAATATTAAGGTCTCTTTAGTACCCATGAGGCTGGCATGGTCATTAAGAGTAGCCAAAGCCTCTTTAAAAATTAGAATTAAAAAAACAATTTATTTAAGTAATAAAATATTTATAATTTTTTATATTAAATAGAAATTCTAGAAAATTCATTGTTGTATGCTAAGTGTTAATTACATATTAACATTGGCATCTGTATACACAAGTTTGTGACAAATTGTAAATAAATGTTAATGTACATATTTATTGCTATAAACAATATAGCAGATATTGCAAGTACTGTGCGTTTCAAATAAGAATTGTTATAGAAAAACAAAAAAATTTTTTGTGCAAACCGTACTTTTCAAGTATTATTTGACAGATCGAGGTCATTGACATTCCTATTCTTATTTAAAACACATAGTATGCAGATGTACTTGTCCACCGTAGAAGCAACATATGTGTGTGTACAGAAAAGAGCTGGTGTGCTGTGACGTACATTGCTCAAAATATTACGTGATACTAGTGTATGGGTATGTCTGTGTATAATCGTGTCCGCACCTTGAACTTCATGGAGGAGAGCTGGTAGAGCACGTTCGCCATGGCGTCGCGGATTACGTTCCACGTCACCTTGTTGTCGGACTGCGCCGTGGACTCGACGGCGTGCCGGGACATGTCGTAGAAGGCGATGATGTTGCGCAGCATGCCCACCGTCTTGTAGAACGGACAGAAGCGGTCGTACGCCGAGTAGCTGCAACACGCCAATGACAGTCACGCATACGTACACGCACGCAACATACGTACATGCGACATCACAGTCGCGAACGCGACCAAAGTATTTATACGATTTCATTTGACATTTTAATGAAAAATATCCTATTGCTATATTTTAATTCTCAGGATGACGTAGTTTTGCCCCCTGTGGATGTACCTGTTCTGTTGGAGGAAGTCGTCCTTGAGCAGCTTGGCGACCTCGAGGGTGATCTTGTCGGTCTCGGCCAGCGACGCCTTACCCACCAACTGCACGATTTCGGACAAGTCCTCTTCCTCTTGTAGGATCTCCTTGACCTGAAGTCATTCACGGTTTATTATAACGAACCTAAACTACTGCCAATATATAGTTATCGTTACAATTAATCGATGACCTTGTATATTAAATGTGTAATTACCAATAATTAAAATTCTAATATTTGTGTGAAGATGTACCCTCTTTAAATGTGAATGTAACGCACCTTAGTCCTGAGGGGCACAAACTCGGGGTAGTTCTTGTCGTAGAAGTCATCCAGAGCACGCATGTACTTACTGTAACACAATACAACACGTTATTAGTAGTCAGTTATTAATAAATATCTTTGTAGATACACTCAATCGTTTTTAAATTTTCTGACTTTCACAGCACAATGAAGTGGCGATGGTCCGGTCACTAAGGACCGGATAGGCGTTGAAACGCCTCTAGATGACTGAGATTTCAGTCTCCAACTAGGTAAGTGCAGCTAGGAGCTGACAATCTACATTGTCAGCAACTGGAGTTAATCACCTGTATGAGATGAGCCAGTTGATGGAGGGGAAGTGTTTCCTCTGCGCGAGCTTCTTGTCCAAACCCCAGAACACCTGCACGATACCGAGGGTGGCGGCCGTCACGGGGTCGGAGAAGTCTCCTCCGGGGGGAGACACGGCGCCAACGATGGACACGGAACCTGCCAACACATCACAATTTTACATTTGGTTCATTGAAGGATTTTAGTATAGGTGCTTAGAAAACAGTTGGTAACACAACAGGTGGATAGTGGATAGTACTGGATAGTATTTTGTAGTAGTAAGTGTAGTGGTGGTATTTTTGTCCGTCCTTTGTTTTAGGTACTATACATTAATCTGCTTTTTTCTGTCTAATGTACCCGATTTTTAGCTTCACTTGGCTCACCTTCCCTCTCGGGGTTTCCTAAACATTTAACACGTCCGGCACGCTCGTAGAAGGAGGCGAGACGAGCTCCCAGGTAGGCGGGGTAGCCCGAGTCGGCCGGCATCTCGGCCAGACGACCGGAGATCTCACGCAGCGCCTCGGCCCATCGGGATGTGGAGTCGGCCATCATGGATACGTTGTAGCCCATGTCACGGAAGTACTCCGACAGGGTGATGCCTGGGGAAAAATACACTCATCATCATCAAAGGTATTTTTTATTATATACAACTTCTTACCTTTTTCACTTAAAAAATTAATATGAAATATAAAATTTTCACTTAAAAACTCGTTTGTTATGCAGGCGTAAAGAAAAAGAGAACAATGTTCGAGGATTGCTTTTCTTATTCATTCTGGTAAGCAGTTTTGTTGCCGACTTCCGACACTCTTATCCAAGTGTATATCGACTTTGACATATAAAGTAGGTGGTAGTAGAAGTATTTAGAGATGTACCAGTGTAGATGGAGGCCTCCCTGGCGGCGACGGGCATGTTAGAGGTGTTGGCCACCAGCGCCGTCCGCTTCATGATGGACTCAGTCACGCCGTCGATCTCCACCGACAGCTCGGGGAAGTCCCGCAGTACCTCAGACATCTCGTTTCCTGCGCACAAGACATTCGTTGACAATGCAAATATCTGTCAAGTAAAAATTAAAAACATGGTAAACATTCTTTTTGCCTGCAGCAATCATCCACATTACAAATAGTATCTCGTGCACTGGGCGTTAACAATGCCAAAATATCACCGTGAAGTAAACATAGTAAATATATCGTTTTTAAACAGTTTTATTAGTGTAATTAACTTATTATTGATCATCAGGCAGACATTAAGTGTTTGTATCCTAATTCCTACTGGTTAGGTAATTAAAGATGGAAAAATTTAATTAATTGTAGTGGCCCACTTCAGTCACACCTGTGCCACTCTTGTAGAATAACTTATGTTTTAGCATCTATTATTTACCCTCTACATCCAAACTTACAAACATTCATCATCAGCCTCTATCCCTCCACTGCTGAACATAGGCCTCCTTCAATGTACGCCAAGACGACAATCCCTTGCCACTCGCATCCAACACGGACCGACCACCGCACGGAGATTGTCTTCCCACCTGGTCAATGGCCGACCAACACTTCGTCTACCTAAACGTGGCCTCCACTCTGGAACATCACACTCCTCTCACTTCTACATTTCATTAAAGACTTGTGGCGTACCTCGCTCGCCGCATCCGACGTAGACAATGACGTCAGAGTTGGAGTACTTGGACAGAGCCTGAGAGATGACGGTCTTGCCGCACCCGAACGCGCCGGGGATGGCCGTGGTACCGCCCTGGACACAGCTGCCAAACAAAACGTGAAGAGCATGTTACTACACATCATGCTCATGAAGCCACCATTGTACGTCCCCAGGACACGAGTCTCCTCCTCGAAATCAGGTGAGGAGGGAGCTGGTACATAATCGTATGCACTGGGATGGTGTACTTTGCTACTCCTCAAGACTCGGACAAGCATGCAGGTTTTCTGACGATGTCCTCCTTCATGGATGAGCAAGCAATGTTGTCATTATCAGGCGCAGGGAACAATAAGTAATTATTTCCATGATTGTCAAATCAAATTAAATGAATTTTTTTTTTTCAACATAGTACAAACAGAGTATCTTCTTTAAAGTCAATTGAATCTACCACTAGTAGTGTGTGTTTATGAACCCAATGTTATGCCTATGTTCATCATACAAAAACTCTGCTCTTGTAGGAATTAGTAATAACTGCAGAAAAATTTAATTATTGAAGTTTATGGGTTATCCTAAAAAAATGTTTTTTCAAAGGACTTTTGCAAAAGGACAAAGTGAAAGCACTTACGGGAAGAGAGAGTCCAACACACGCTGTCCAGTAAGCAGAGGGTGGTTGGCTGGCAGTTTCTCAGTGACGGGTCTGGGCTGACGGACGGGCCACACTTGCAACATACTGAACTTTGTTCGCTCACCGTCAAACTCTGTCTCTAGCACGGTGTCCTAAAAATATAACCAAACTATAGTACACCAACCAATAAAAGATTACACAGAACAGCTAAACTAGCAGACACAGTAGGTGGGTAGGGTGGTCAATGTGGCACATGAACATAAATTGTGCCTGGCTGGGCTAACTCATTCATATGTTGTCATTCCTGCCCCTCTAGACAAGTAGCTTCTACGTTCGTAGAATACAAATATCAATGTATGAGAGAATAGAGGGATCGCTCGTCATCGGCAAAACCGTCGTCGTCTCAGGTCTAGTACACTGAGCCCAGAACGGAACCGACCGGCATGCCGCGGGATGACCGTCGCCGGCATTCGGGGTGATGAACGTTGACGTCCTATCCCATGGATGCTCCCCGGCGGTGTCCTCCCGCGAGGTCGTTAGCCCGGCTGTGGCTTTTGTTTGTACGACCTTCATCACAGAGAGATCGAACGTCTGGACTTCATATGGTGCATCATGAAGGTGCTCCAAAAGCGCTAAAAAATCAATGCGGAGGGCGAACCAACAGTCCTCGCGGAGTACGCCAACAGCATGAGACCGCCGCCAACGCCGTCCACTAGCGGCAAAAGGCGCCCCCGGCCCGCTCCCACCATGTATTAATGTATAATGTATAATTAATATTCTAATAATGTAAAAGCACTTGCCTTGGGCTGATATGCAACAAGATGTCTACTGATTGTTTGAACCACAACAAAGTTGCTTGGGGTTTCTTAAGCAAGATGATGGTTGTTTCAAACATAATAAGAAAAGTCCAACATACTCACAGTGACTTTGTAGTTGCCTGCAGGAGCAATGTATGTGACTGTACCCTTGGCCTTGGGGGGCATCAACATGCGGTGCTTGACCAATGTGTTCTCATGTACAATACCGTATAAGTCACCCCCTGTGAATTAATTCATAATTTAAATATACTGATTAGAGTGTAAAACGACAGTATGTTCGAATACCATAATTTTATCAATAGAATATTGAGAGAGGCAAGTAAGAATCATTCAAAGAGTTCAAAATTAAACTAATTTTGAAAGATATGGAAGTAACTGGTTAATTTTTTGCCTGTATTTGGAATTAGTGGTAATGTTGTTTTTTTTTTAATTAGTGCCACTATGCCTTTAAAGGTCAGGCTGTCATATTATGTGTAATACATTGATAACAAAATTTGTGTTATGTAACATGTGACAATTTTTTAACATTTAATAAAATGGGATTTACCGGTGATATGTGATCCAACTTTGACGTTCAAAGGGTTAAATTCCCAGTCAATCCCTCTGGCCAGGCAAGGTACGTTCACACCCTTGGGAATGTAGATGGACTGTGTCAGTTCATTGATGTCCTTCAGTGGACGCTGAATACCATCAAAAATGGAACCCATGATACCGGGGCCCAATTCCACAGACAGGGGCTTGCCAGTACGGAGTACAGGGTCACCTACGGTCACACCAGATGTTTCTTCGTATACCTAGAAGACGAGTAAATATTCATTTCATATAAAATCATGAAGTGTCATTTCTTTATGTATGTGGAATTGCTCTGCAACTAACCTGAATGGTAGCCAAGTCACCTTCCAGACGAATAATCTCTCCCACCAGCTCATTGTAACCAACACGCACCAATTCGTACATAGCTGATCCAGACATCTTTTCTGCCGTTACGACTGCATAAACAAAAAATCATTAAATATTGAAAGACCAATCTCAAGATCTCAGTTTCTTTTTATTTTAGTTACTATGAATATAATAGATTCTTTCATAAGCACAATCACTAATTAAGACTGTGTTTTATAGACAACTCGACAAATTTGGCTTTGTCATATATTAAAAAGTTGTATAAGTTGACATACCTGGACCAGATACGGCAAACACATATCCAAATCGCTCTTCATTCTCTTCGTTGGCGATCGTCTTCAAACCGCCCCTTGTCGCCATTTTAAATGACTTATGCTTCTATGTCTATAATAATATAAATATCAATTATATACCATAAATAAACTAAAATATGTATGCTGTAAAAGGAGATATTTGCATCACCCAGTACAATGCACCCAAACAAGCTTGTAGAATAGATAGATGTGTTTATGACTTTGTGACTTCCATTTTAAGCCATTCTTAATTTATCCAAATTATTGTTGATACGGTCTTTTAAACTGACACTATTAAACAGACTGTAAAAGTTATTATAATAAAAGAGTTGCGTAATTGAATATTGTAATGATGCATCAAGTCGGTAATTAATAATTATTAGTAATGGTGTTTTTATTAATTAAATCGCATTAACACCTAGCCAAAAGGCCAAAAAGTTTTGCCTACTCTACAAAAAAATTTTTTTATATATTTTTTTTCATCATACAGTCATTAAAAAAGGGTCAAACACAACACAAAAGGTTTGTTGAAATACCTTTATTAGTCACACATTCTGTGAGTTACAAATAGAGCCTTTAAAAGGAGGAGGCCAGGATTGTTCTACTTATTGGGTGGCAAAGCATTTTCTTATAGTCTGAAAGGTTTTTTCAATTCTCAATATTCCCGTAAACATTGCAATAATGTTCATAGGGTACTGACATCTTTTACTGCTTCAGCTTTATATTATATGAAATTAATTTGATTAGTCTAGTATAGTAATTGATATACAGAAGGGAAAAAATCTCATAGGAAAATTTTATACTTTAGTATATTGTAATTTAATATTATTTAATATTAAGTAATAAAACTTATTGAAATGTTGTTCTAATTAGACTTACAAAGAAAACAAGTGAAAATCTCCGTTCACTGGACAGTATCGGCAACTGACAGATCAGCTGATCAATAATTTTTATTATCAGATAAAAGAGGATCAATCACTGTCAATTGCCAACATGGTCCAGATTACATCAAAAAGTATTTGAATTTTCCATCTTTACACATGAGATTTTGTCTTTTCTGTTATAAAACAACTTTTTACAGGCTTTATCATGATTTATTAAGATTTTCCAATTCCTAATTTGTGTGATTTACCATGTTGTAGTCATAAAACTTTAGAAGTGTATAAACCTTAATAAACTAGAATAAAATTATTAAAATGTTGGCATATTATAATTGGGGAAATTCTTTGAACATTAGAAATCAATATAGGTGGGGTCATTACCAATAACCAGAAACTGTTCAATACATGTACAGAGGAACTGTGAACACTCATTTATATTTAGAGATAGTATATACTAGTTGCAGGAATCTTAGAAGGATATACATTTTAAAGTAGCAAAAACAAGGCTTCCCCAAGGCTATACAGGACAATAAAAACTTATATAATTTTACTACTTAAATCCAAGGCATATTTATGTGTCTATTAATAATGTTTAAAGTATAAGATTTTAAAATGCAAACAAAAATCTTCTAAAGTATATTTAACATTTTTCAAGGGTAAAGAAATATATTTTTAAGGATGAATTTAAAAGTATAAGTAAAACACATAGAATAGTATATAACACTATACATATGTGTGTGCTAATATTTTATCTTATTCGAGTTTCTAATTAATAGCAGTGAGTTTCTGAACAATTCAACGTCAGGACGAAATTTGGTCACATGATGGGTGTACCAAGATAAATCAATCATTGCTATTCCAAATATCTCCTCTTCTTAAGTCAATTTAAAAAAAACGTTTAGTTTTCATTTGATTATTATAAATAAATATTTCTCTCAATTAATTACTAAGAAATTGTTTGAAATTAAAACCCAAGTACATTCTGAATAATAGTAAGTATTATAATATTATATATATGTGAAGTTATAGAACCTTACCGTAAGAGCAGTACTACTAGTATATAGAAAATCACAATAACCACAAACACGGATAATGTAAGCTTAGAATTAAAATGATTTCAAATTAAATTACTCACAGGACTTTAAAGATGGAAAAGACGATCTGAGAATGGCGGCGTATTACAACTTATCACAAGACCAATGATAAAAGTTGTGTCAGCTGACCTATGTTTATGATTCTTGTCTATGGTGAAATTCATTGATTTTTGGCGAGTGAAGACAGCGCCATCGTAAAAATTTTGCTATTTATAATATCATTAACAAATTTAACCTAAAATGCTGTTTCATATAAGTGGGAATTCTTATTTTGGACGTGATAACGTCTTATAAAATATGAATCGATGAATTCCGGTTGCACGCACGAAAAAGTATGATTAATTGTCACGTTCCACCTGAGCCGTGCGTGCAAATGGGAGCGCAAAAAATGCGATAGAGACGTACTATGAGCTATGACGTGATCACGTAAAATTATTGTACTTAAACCGATTTTACAGACAACAGGCATTTTTTTGTGGTAAATCCAGCATTTACCTACTAAAGTTATCAACTTTTGTATTGTGCTTTTTAGTAGTCTTGGGTAAATCGCGAACGACCTAGGTGGGAAGAGCGCTCCTTTAGGTGAATTATGCGAACTAGTTTATCAATATCTCGCTCCTAGTTCTTTTAGCGACCGGTTAACTAGACAGTGGCGCTATATTAGATTAGAGAATTTAATCAAATGGTTAATAATAAATGTGAAACACTAAACTTTACTCAAAATCTAGTATTTGTCGACCAAGTATTGTCAACATCATAGGCTTCCATTTAGTAAAATATTTAGGTCCACTTGTCACCACGTCATACTCTTTTTGCCAAGTTGTACTTTTACGGATCTTGATATTTCGATATCGATACTAAACAACTTTACATCCATTATCGGACTTTACGTAAATGATTTGAACTAATGAATAGTAGAATCGAGACTAGTTGTGGACTAATGGTTAAAATAAATATAATTTATTTTTTCATTATTTTGATTAGTACAGCTTGGCAAAAAAGAGTCTGGAAAAAATGAGGGCGCCACTTTCACTTTGGTCTCATCATATTATGGGAAATCAGTAAGAGAATTTAATCAAATCGTTAAAAATAAATGTGAAACAATAAAATTTATTCAAAATCTAGTATTTGTCGGCTCAGTATTGTCAAAATCATAGGTTTCCATTTATTAAAATATTTAGTTCCACCTGTCACCGCGTCATACCCTTTTTTGCCAAGCTGTAGACGTGTGAACTATTTCATAATGTTATACCTAGCGGAATAGAGGAACAAAACGCTGAGCGAGTGAGATGTCACTAGCAGCAACACCGTGTGATAAAAAGAGATGCGTGCTGCGACTTAACAGAACCATTTTTGCAACTGTTTGACATTTCTCGGCATAATCCGTCACGCTGACAATTTAAGCTTTGTGATTTTTTGTGATATTACGTGAAATCGTGCATATTTTTGAGAAATAGTGCTTCAGAAACATGGTGACTTGTTCAGTGATTGATTTCTGTACATGTATTTCAGCGAAATAACCCCGAAAAATGATCATTTCACAGGTAAATTATTCCAAATCGACACCTCCAAACATAGTATTTATTTTTGCTAATACTCTTCGAATTGTAATGAGTAAATATGATAATTCTCTTCTATAAACATTTATCTATGTAAGAAACAAAGATTGAATACACATAATGCAGAATTTACAAATATTTTGTGTAAAAGAAATAATTTTCGTTTTACACTAGGGCTGCATCAAGTTATTGACATTTCGTGTCCACTGTCTATAACGCGGTAAACGAATATCTATTACTGATGTCAAAATACTTATATGAGGTAGAGATAGGAATCACCTGGAAATGTGAACCTTTTTAAGACACTTGACTGTTATTATAATTAGTATATAATTTATGTATCTTTCAGATTTCCTAATAACCTGGATACTAGAAATGCATGGCTTAGATTAATTGATCGTCCAAACTGGAATATCACGAAAACTTATTCATGTGTATGCAGAAAGCATTTTGGAGAAACATATTTACAGAAGCGAGGAGCGAAATGAATTTTGATGAAATCTACTTTTCAAGCTATTAAATGCAAGCTCTTTGTTTTTTTATTGTATTTTGAATAGCATGAGGATTTATAAAATTCTTATTAGGTTTATTTTGTATTATGAATCTAATAGAACTCAGATTAGGTCGAATTTAGACAAGTTATAAAGAAAACTTGATAGTAGGTAAGAGTTTTATATGAAAAATTGAAAGTTTAATTAATTACATTATCAATTTAAAACTAATGTCAAAAGAAAGAATTCAATTTACCAATAATAACACAAAAATATTTGTGACGATAGCTTAAAACTATTATACGTTTAAAGTTATTGATGAATACGTAAAAAAGTGAGTTACCTAATCTATTCAAACTTCATAGGTTTTTGATCTGTAATATTTTATTGTGCAAAGATATGTATGTAATTAATGTTTTATCTCATAAATGATGTCAGTAGGTTTATTCAAATGTATTTAATATAAGGATTTTATTTTAATATAAGGGATAAAGTAGTAATGTGATAATCATAAAATTTCGAAGCTGGTCAGTGATTTGTCACAGACGTAATGGCAATTCAACCAACCAGTTACCTGTATTTACGTCGCATCGGCCAATCGTCAATGGCCATCAGTCGTCTAATCAGATCTCAGAACCGGTGTAGCGTCGCAGCACAAATTTGGAGGAATTTGTTTTCATACAAAACACATAACATTACCACTCTATTCTGGTTAGGTACATGTTCGATGAAGCGACATGATATACATCACTACACGCACTCTTATGCAATTTTGACGCACACAAATGTCAAATCATTTCGGTTTCGTTTGACAGCTCGTGTCTGTTCCTCTATTCCGCTAGGTATATTAACTTTATGGAACTATTTATGTAATTCTTTGTACTTTTTAAATAAAAATAAACAGAACTTGCAATAATCGTCAATATATATATATTTTATTTATTGTTTACCAAAAACCTCCACAGAGGGGTTGTTCCGCACCACAGAACAAAAAGTAAGTACAATCGGGTGATATTCCCGTCCTCGCCCCTTGCCCTTTTTTTTTTTAACGCCGTGAAATGCTCTGAGTCATCCCGCGGGGGAGTGGGTCGCCCCACGCGGGTATGAGGGACTCGCTGCGCCCGACAGCTGGTAAGTAGACGCAGCTCTACCCACTAAAACCCGGCGAGTGCAACCAATGCCACCTTTGGTGAGGTGCCCCGGATTTAGTAAACAGGGCACCTCGACGGCTAGTCATTCCCGCAAGGGACCGACGCCACCTCCACAGAGGGATTGTCCCGCACCACAGAACAACCCCTCCCAACGTCGGGACAGTACAATGGGGTGAGGTTCCCATCCTCACCCCTTGCCCCCTCTTCTTATAAGATGGGTACAAAGAGCCCCCTCGGCCCAATTCGCTTCACCCAAGGTGCAGCGGCTCACCCTAGGTTATTGAGCCCCACCGCCATGATAAGGCTTGAACATTGGTGTGGCCCCTTGCCCCCTGCTCTTTTGTCCCCTCTTCTTATAAGAAGGATAAAAAGAGCCCCTTCGGCTCAATTAGCTTCTTCCAAGGTGCAGCGGCTCACCCTAGGCTAGTGAGCCCCGTCCTCAAGGCCTAAACCACAAAATAAATACTAACAGAAGGCAATCTACATACAACGCGCGCTCGAGCAACGCACACATAGACACCATTCACGGACGCGTTATTACGGACCAGACGGACCAAACCGAGACTTGTGTATCGACTCGCGACTGTCGCCCGCTCAAGACACGCGTCAATTTTTTTTGTGCTATGCAAATGGAAGAAAAACATGGAAGTTATTATAATTGTTCAGTGGAAAGATTTTTAAATTCAACTTTTTAAAGTATTTTTTTGTTTTTTAAACTACCGTTAATAGGTATTTGTTTGTATTTCAATGATGCGTTTTAACGTTGGCAAAATTATTTTTTTTATATAATATATTATACATATATAATGTTGACAGTATTCATATAAAAATATAATTTTGATGTTAATTGGTAGTTTATATGATAGAATTCTGAAAAAATACAATATTTTCCCGTATTTTTATATGATTAAATTAATATTTTATAAATAAAATGTAACAAAATTTAAAATAGGTCACGTGATAATAAACGGAAATGACGTCACCAGTTCCTATTTAGCGGAAGCGGAAGAATGTTGACGTACTTTTATACACCATTTTCCGTACGCAGTACATATTGTAAAAACTATTTTTCAGGCGTTTTGACAGTGTACACACACATAGGCACCGTACAACACTTATAAAACTTAGAAGCCATTTTTTACTAACGACAACTAGAATTATTTTATCACTTTTACGATGTTTAACAACATATGACGTCACGTGACAAGTGTTAGCGTTTTGGAACGAAATTTAAAATGCATTGATTGAAATGCATGATTTTATAGGCATTGTCTGTATTTAAGCAAAAGTTGATAATATTTAGGCCTCCGTTAGATATTTATAAATGATTTAAAAACATTTCTGAAAAATGTCAACATCCCTATTTTTTAGAAAGAAGAGCCACTTTAATTGTTTAGAACTAAATTGAAGTGTGTTTTTAAAGAATTTATGCCTTTAAATTATTAGATAATGGTGTCAACAGTCTAATTGTATATTAAGTACCTACTGTACCTTTTCCTAATAGTAATCGTATATTTGTTTGCACACTGATTTTATTAAAAGTAGTAAAGCGTACAAAGCATGAATAGGTTTTTGCACTCGATGTATACATTTAAATGCAAATTAAAATAAATTCATTTATTCAAGAGTAAGTTCTAAGTACATACAAGAACAAGAAAACATTTTTTATTAACGACAACTAGAATCATTTTATCATTTTTCGATGTTTAGCAACATACGACGTCACGTGACAAGTGTTAGCGTTTTGGAGCGAAATTTAAAATGCATTATAAAATGCAATATTTTATAGACATTAGACGTATTTAAGCAAAAGTTAATAATATTTACGCCTCTATTAGATATTTATAAATTATTTATAAACATTTATGAAAAATGTCAACTTCCCTATTATTGCAAAGAGATTTTCAGATTCAGATTAAATACAATAATTATTGTGTTCTGTGCCAGCGTTCGGAACCGTACGATAATTATCGTACACATACGATAATTTTGTGCCTACGTACGATGTACGATATCATATTATTATCGTACGCAGATTGTACGATAATTTCTATCATGATGCAAAATTTGAGAATTTATATTATTTCACTCTTGCGCTGATAGTATAATACCGGGAAATACAAGTTTTCTATTCCTATTGGTTCCTACGATTCGCTCTGCTAAGTTTCACCACTGCCGATACTGAATACAAAATTTTGGCGTGTTTCATACCCAACTTGCATGGGAACAGTGAAATTTTGTCTGAGTGAATTTTAAGCTTGGCGCGTTTATTGAACTTAAAGTGGAAAGGGAATCAGTTCAGGTCTGTACCACGTGTAAAACATTTGGATTTCAGTGTTCTGTTGATTTGACAGCGGTGGTTTAAAAACGATAGACTATAGAGTACTTGCATGCATATCAATATTATAATTTATATGATTTATTTATCTATAAAAGACATTATCCTAAAAAATACGATAATTTCGATCCATGTACGATAATTTTACGCCCCTGGTACGATAGTCAGTCCACTTCAAGTTGCTAACGCTGTTCTGTGCTCTGATTTCTGAGTTCTGACAGCAACAACTATATAATCTGCTGTGTCTGACAGCATTCACTGCAATCAGCATTAAATAATAAATAATAAATTCCCAATTCACAGTCGTCCTCCATATTCCATAATCCATAATATATATTCACATTTTACAGCATTATACATATTTTACAAGCATTTTTTAAAGAAACTTTGTCACCCACATTTCCGATTATCAACATAGACAAAATCCTAAGTATCCGACTTAATTAAACTGTTATTGTAGCAAATAAAATACGTTAAATGTGCGTCTTTGCTGGATGTAGATAACGACAATATATTTGATGAATAAAAAGCATATTCAACTAAGTAAATGTTTGTCGTGGGTACTTAGACACGGTGCCATTAAAGAAGGTCTTCACATAAGGTAATTATCGTGTTATATACGTATTTAAAACACATTGCAAATAAATCCAAATCACCATTTACTAAAAATATATACATAGTAGGTATCTATTTTGTTCTTCGAATTATAATGAAACAATTTTTACGGATTTTATCGCGGTTTATTATGATTTTTACAAGCCCGACGTTTCGGATTCGCGATAAAATCGTAAAAATTGTTTCATTATAATGAGTGAAATTCGCGTAAACATTAGAAAACAATATTTGTTCTTCGAATTCTTAATTCTGCTACTAGGCTTAATCTTACTCTTGAAATCTGAATAATCTAACCATTATAAAATCACAAACATTTTATTGTATTTTAACTATTTCGAATAACTCTGTATATTGAAAATATTTTATTGTTAAATCAATAAAAAGGATAGGCTTACTTTTTAATCCCCACCATGGTTCAGGCCTTGTATGGTGGGGCTTAGTAGCCTAGGGTGAGCCCAGCACCTTGGGCGATGCTAATTGAACCGAGGGGGCTCTTTGTACCCCTCTTATAAGAAGAGGGGGCAAGGGGCGAGGACGGTCACCTCACCCCATTGTATTGTCCCGACGTTGGGAGGGGTTGTTCTGGGACAACCCCTCTGTGGAGATGGCGTTGGTCCCTTGGGGGACTGACTAGCCGACGAGGTGCCCTGTTTGTTTATTAGATCCGGGGCACCTCACCAAAGGTGGCATTGGTGGCACTCTCCGGGTTTTAGTGGGTAGAACTGCGTCCACATACCAGCTTTTGGGCGCAGCGAGTCCTACATTTTTTAATGCTACTCATTTACAGTAAGCTTATTTTTGAATGTTATTTGTAAAGCTATTTTATTAGATATTTAGTCAATAAAAAATTATTAATTCTACTAATTATGACCTGGATATTGTAATTGAGTTCAAAATGTAGCTTTTCATTATCTAAAACAAACTAAAATACATTTTATGAACTTTTAGTGCAGATGGCTATGTAGCTGTTGATGAAATATTGCAACATAGGTCATTTAAGAACAAGTACAATAGAGATGATATCGAGAGAGTAGTGAAGACCAACAGTAAACAAAGGTTCAAGTTAAGATTGAACAACATTACAAGGCTGTTAGAAATCAAAGCGGTCCAAGGGCACAGCATTCAAGACATCAATGACATAGAATTGATACCAATACTGCAAGTAAGAACTTTACTTAAAAAGTATTGCATAGTTAATTATCATATAAAAATCTACGTGCGGTGGACGGTCTGTGTTGGATGCGAGTGGCAAGGGATCGTCCGTTTTGGCGTTCATTGAGAGAGGCCTATGTTCAGCAGTGGACGAATAGAGGCTGATAATGATGATGATGATTTATCTACTTTTGGAACGCAGCTCTCAATGAATTGTAAGACAGCCTTACTACAACTTGTATCCAAACTTTGACAGCATTAGTTTTACTAGCATAATCTTTAATGGTGAAATGGCTGAACTGATTTGGCTGAAAGTTGAAATGGTAATGGCGTATACCTTAACCTTAACTGTACAAAAGGTCTTGCAAAGGTTGGTTGTTAATGGTTTAATTGTATCTATTGTTGTTACCTTAGCATTTAAGTATTAAATTCAATTTTATTGTCACAAAATAAAAAATATTCTGTGATTGGCAAATTGATGCTGAATATATTTTTGTAATACTATGTTTGTTGGCTTTCTAAACTTATAGAAATTAACTTTATGCCATTGCACACTTAGTGCATCTTCATATCATGTTAGTATATGATATATATAGATATCATTATAATAACATCAATACTTGAAAGTGAATCACCATTATTGTACTTTGAAATAAAGATTATTAATGATTTGATAAAGCAGGCATTCATAGTTGTTATCAAGCAAACACTTTCTTATATGGACAAACAAAATATGAAAATAACTTCCGTCTTATACATTAAATTAACAACACGAGTTGTTTGTAATTTGACTTTTTTTTTCAATGTGAATTTGGCTGTATGATAAAATCTGGAGTTGTTGAAAATTAATTATAATGCATATATTAAAAGTTCTAAGTAGATTACATACAGTATGTTATGGTCAATAAAATTCATAAATTATTGATGGTTTAATCTTTAATGCATGTCAGTTTGTAATGTAACGTAAAAAACTTTTAAAATGGGAAGTGTGTTCAATCCATTTGTGGTGTGTTGTTTTTGCAACAAATACAGTACAGTTTTTTGTATTATTATCATCATCAGATGATGATGATACAAAATACTCAATGAACGTCAAGACGGCCGATCCCTTGCCACCCGCATCCATCACAGACCGGCCACTGCACGGAAATGGTCTTCCCACCTGTCTTCCCACCGCCGACCAACACTCTGTCTATCTAAACGTGGCCTCTAGAACCTTATTGCCCCATCGGCCATCCATTCTCCTGAGTATGTGACCAGCCCACTGCCACTTCAACTGCCACTTATTATTATTTTGTATATAGTATTGTTTAAAATATTTTCTTTTACACGGTGTCAATGAGGAGATTATTATTTAAGGGTGGGGACACCAGCAAGGCCAGACGGGCGATCAGTCCTCATCAGCGGGACCATTTCACCCAATCAATCAATGAGGAGATGGAAAACAGCGATGTGTCCTATTAAGTGCTTTTTGTAACTAGTAAAATTTTATTTCAGCCAAAATATAAAACTGCAGTTCACGGGACCTATTTTCAATATTGGAGCAACATAAAACAAAACGGCCTAAGCTGTATGAAAAGAAATCATATTCACTTGGCTAAAGGAACATTAGAAGATAAAAACATTAAAAGTGGATTACGTGGTGATGTAGAGGTGTATGTATTTATCAATTTAGAACTAGCGTTGAATGACGGTATCAAATTCTATGAATCAGAGAATGGTGTAATTTTGACACCAGGAAATGACAACAGAGTTTTAGAAACAAAATACTTCTCAAGAGTTATTGCAGTGACAACAGGTAATTTGGTCAGTTTCTATTTATTTTGTACTTTCTATTATATCTGTATTATATTCTTCTGCTTGTGTGTTTGTAGCCTAACAACAAGAAATCGTTTTGAATCATAAATTTGTGTGTAAACACAATTCGACTCAGTAGTTTGTGTTGTGATTATTATTATTATTATTATTTAAGGGTTGGGGACGCCAGCAAGGCCAGACGGGTGATCAGTCCTCATTAACGGGACCATTTCACCCAATTCCCCGGGCTCGCCTCTGGGATTAGATGCGGGGACGGGTTATCATTTGCCCCTCTGGTGTCACCCCCTCAAACCTACGTGTTGATCTACAAAAACTACTTAGCTGCCTTATGGTTAGATATGCCAAATCTTCCTTCTTCAGCTCGTCCGCTCCAAACAGCTCCCATCTTGCGTATGCATATACTGGGCATTCTGTTATGAAGTGCAGACTGGTCTCTTCTTTCTCTTTGCACTTAGGACACAGAGGGTCCTCTGCTAGCTTCATTATTGACAGGTGTCTGTTGAGTGGGCAGTGTCCCGTCAATATTCCCACAACTGTTCTAATGTTGCTCCTATTGAGTTTGAGCAACTCTTTAGTCTTCTTGCTGTCAAGCGTCGAGATGAAGAATTTCGACTGTCTACAGCTCTTCGTGTCATTCCATCTCTGGTTTGTTTCTTTGTTTATTCTCAGGGTTATAACATTTTTTGTTATCCTGTGTGCTATTGGCAGTCTCGGCTCAGGGCCTATGAACGTCTCATCGGCTCCTTCTCTCGCCAGTCTGTCTGCTTCTTCATTGCCCGCATTACCCTCATGTCCAGGTACCCAGGCAACTACTATCTCAGTCTGGTCTGCTAGATCTTGCAGGGTGTTTTTGCATTCTTTGACCAGTGCTGAGGTAGTCTCCCTCTTATTGAGGGCCTTCAATGCCGCTTGACTGTCACTGTATATGACTGCCTTCTCAATCCTCTGTGCGCTAGTGATATTTTGTTTAATCATGTTGGCGCATTCTCGTATTGCGAATATCTCCGCTTGGAATACGCTGGAGAATCTGCCTAGATTAAACGATGCTTTCATTTCAGTTGGATGGCTAATATATACGCCAGCCCCTGATAACTTCGTCGATTCCTTCCTGGATCCATCTGTGTAGCCGACCATCGTTGTCTTTGGGTGGTCGATGTTAATGTTCCAGTTATCTCTCGAGCCTATGCTTATCTTGTATTTCTTGTCGAAGATTCTCTCCTTCTTTATCAAATCATTGTTTGATAAAATCATGGATAGATTTTCTTCGTACTGTTTTGCTATTTCGGCGTGACCTTTGTCATAGTGCCCTCCCTTCCATAATTTGTTGCTCTTAAGCTTGAACCATTGTTCAGTCGCTTTCTTCTTGATCGTGAGATCAACTGGGTTGAGGCCGAGTATCATCTCTAGAGCCGCCGTTGGTGTTGTTTTCATGGCGCTCGATATCATGATGCTGGCTAGTCTCTGTACTTTTGTGAATTCTTTCCTGTTCGTTCCTAATTGTGCCTTGTGCCACCACACTAAGGCTCCATGTAGAATTCTTGGTAGTACTATGGCCTTGTAGATCCAATGAACCACATTTGGTTTCATGCCCCAGGTTCTACCTACCGCTCTCCTGCATTGCACAAGGGCACATTTGGATTTTGTGCAGATCTCTTTAACGTGGGCTTTGTAGTTCAGATTTCTATCTAGGATTACTCCCAGATATTTTATTTCATTGACTACCTCTAGATTTTCGTTATCGATTCTCAATGGAATCATGCTATCAATCTTCCTCTTGTTTGTGAATAACACTAGCTTGGTTTTTGCTGGGTTCAGGTTTAGCCCTTTATCCCTGCACCATCGTAGCGCTGTGTCGATTCCTCGCTTCATGATGTCTCTGGTCACGCTCAGTACTTTACCTGTGACCAGAATTAGACCATCGTCTGAGTACGCCTGTATGTAAATGTGCATGGCGTTTATCTTTGATACTAATTCGTCTATGAGAATGCACCATAGGAGCGGAGATAGGCATCCTCCTTGCGGAAATCCTCTTCTTGCTCGAATGGTGCATGTTGTTCCCGCTAAGTCAGCTTGTATCGAGCGATGTTTTAACATATTAGTTATCCATCCCGTTATCTGTCCAGATATCCCCTCTCTGTTAAGTGCTTCCACAATGGATTGAGGAGTGGCCTTGTCAAAGGCTCCCTCTACATCGAAGAAGCAGCCAAGGGCATATTCTTTGTTCTCTATAGCTCTTTCAATTCTTATTGCCGCGTTGTGTAGTGCCGTGTCAATGGATTTCCCTTCCATGTAGGCGTGTTGGTTGGCGTGTAGCGGCATTGAACTCTTTTCTATCCCTGCTCTCATGTGTCTATCTAGTATCTTCTCGAGTGTCTTCAATACAATTTTGTTGAATTGTGTTGTGATAGTTTTCATGTTAAAATTGATAATTGTATGATTGACAAAGTTTCTTAAGTATAAAAATTTTGTAGATACTTGAGAGAAATGTATATATATTTTCATTGCTAAAATTATTTAACAAGATCGTGAACAAGACATTCGTAGATAATGTCCAGCTTCGCAAAATAAAAGTAAAAAACATGGTAAATATCCCGTTTCAAATAATTTTAGTATTGAAAATAACCATGTTAACTTAAAATCATGTATATATTTTATCACTTTTAGTGAACTACAAGTTTTATAATCCTGAACTTCAATTTTTCCATTGATAGGTGAGCAATTGTAATTGTACCCTTAAACAATGGAGAATGAAAAGCCTTCACCAGTCCACAAGAGGACTGACCAGCCCCTAGGTAACAGTGGAACAGCTGCTAGTCCACAACCAGCCTTAAATAAAGTGTTTGTCACTGGTAAGTTAGGTTAAATTGTTTTAAGGTGTGGACCTGAACATTCACAAAACTGGGTTTCTTTGACGCTCGAGTATAAGGAAACCAAGTGAAAATATTGCACACAAAAATACAAAGAATAGAAAATGATCTAAAGAAAAATGTTAACCGAATAGAATAAAATATTTGTTTATTATTTCCAATAAAAAATCGTCATTTGCTCCACAAAAATAAACTTGGGCGTCGGAATCCCCTGTATTTTCAGAGGTAACAACAATATTTTTTAAAGAATATGATAGTAATATAGTTTTATTAAAATGTTAACCAGACAAATGTTGAAATTAATGAGTTCAGAGTTATATAAGGAAAACTCGCTAATTAAATGTTTATTTGCAGCCTAGTTACATCTTTCACTAAAATATGTTTTGCAATTTTCAACCTTATTCAACTTCTTGTAAATGTAACGTTACGTAGTCAGTCCGCGCCTTAATAGAAAATTAGCTAGGTAAGTGTGACTGCAACTAGCACACAAATCATTTTTTTTGTGTGCTAGTTGCAGTCTAAACCAAATATCTTAATCATACCACTGACAATCTTACTTCTAAGTACAATACACTGTTAAATTAAAATTATCAAAGGAAATTTAATAGTAAATTAAGTCAATGTACCTATTATAAATGCGCAAATTTAATTAAAATTATATGGTCACAATAGTAAAATACTATATACTAAATAGTAAGTAGGTACGCGGGGGCCTTACGCGGTACGCTTGAACTGCCGCTCGAGTCGGGCGTTTTCTTCACAATCGGGCGTATAAATTGTTTAATATTAAAAACTGTAATTTTTAACTGTAGCCAAATGGCAAAAAAACGGATCCCTTATAGATTCGTCATGTCTGTCTGTCTGTCCGTCCGTCATGTCACAGCCACTTTTTTCAACTTTTGTGTAAAAATCTTAATGCGGTCCACAGAATACATCTACTTACCAAGTTTCAACAGTATAGTTCTTATAGTTTCGGAAAAAAGTGGCTGTGACATACGGACGGACAGACAGACATGATGAATCTATAAGGGTTTCGTTTTTGCCATTTGGCCACGGAACCCTAAAAAACATTTAATTCCATAAACATAAACCTTATTTTTTGTTAAAGTGTCTAATGTTGTATATTATGTAATGGTACGGAACCCTTCTTGCGCGAGTCCGACTAGCACTTGGCTGGTTTTTTTATTTTAGAACAATTTTTTATTGTCGTTTATTGTTATTTTATTACATATATTACGTGATTCATCAGGGGATAAGGTTCTAGAGTGGAGGCCACGTTTAGGTAGACGAAGTGTTGGTCGGCCATTGACCAGGTGGGAAGACGATCTCCGTGCGGTGGCCGGTCCGTGTTGGATGCGAGTGGCAAGGGATCGGCCATCTTGGCGTTCATTGAGGGAGGCCTATGTTCAGCAGTGGACGGATAGAGGCTGATGATGATGATGATGATGATATTATGTGATTATTGTTAAAATGTCTGATTAGTTAAATATAATGGTGTATATTATATTGTATGGTTTTAACTTTAACGTGAAATTCAGACTCCTATTGCAGATTCAATGAGGTATGATTGTTAAAATTATTTCGAAGATATATATTTAACATGTTTTTCATTTTCATTTCGCGAACATTATCTACGGATGTCTTGTTCACGAGACTGGAGATTCGTAAATAATGTGTAATGTTATTGTAGGTAATTTGCGCGCGTTATGTCTTCCTTGGATAGGATAGCACCATCCTGATTATCCTGATCATCAGGATATCGGAAAAAGCCTATTAAATTACTAGCTGTTGCCTGCAGCTTCGCCCGCGTTACTCAACTCCTATATGTCACAGCAGCTAACCTAACACTGAAAGAATTATTCAAATCAGACCAGTAGTTCCTGAGATTAGCGCGTTCAAACAAACAAACAAACTCTTCAGCTTTATAATATTAGTATAGATTGTATTGTCATCGGTCCCTGAAAAGTGTGCAAAGTTTCAATTTAATCTGACGTCTTTATGTGGGTAAGAATAAGTTTAAAGATTTCGCTACCTATAAAGATGAACAGGTGAAGTTAATAAAAGCCTGTAATTTTTTTTTCGGATGGATCTATGCTAATGGCCAAAAGGCCCTAATGCTTCATCGGATAATTGTGAGCCGATTTGGCCCATTAATGGTTTATTATTAGTGGGGGTGCCCCCGCCAACCGTGAAGTCATCGACCTCACGGTCTCCTGGCGTCGGGTTGGTTTCTGTAGTTAAAAATAGGGTCGTATATCCGTTTACCCATCGCAGGTTTCCCCGCGTACACGCAGTCACGCGAGCTGGCGCACGCGTTCGCGGCGTGCGGGCGCGCGCGGGTGGAGCGCGTGGCGAGCGGCGGGGCGGTGCTGCGGTTCGCCAGCGCCGAGGCCGCCGCCGCCGCCCTGCGCGCCAGCCGCTCGCTCGCGCTGTACGGCGCCGTGCTCACCGTCGCACCCGCCGCGAACGCCGCAGACCAGCGCCCGCGCCGCCAACGAGGTACCACCACCATTATTTTTCTTTAACACCGGGAAATGCTCTGAGGCATCCCGTGGGGGAGTGGGCCTCCCCAAGCGGTTACTTGGGACCCGCTGCGCCCGAAAGCTGCTCACTGGACGCAGCTCTACCCACTAAAACCCGGCGAGTGCCACCAATGCCGCCTTTGGTGAGGTGCCCCGGATCTAATAAACAAACAGGGCACCTCCACGGCTAGTCAGTTTCTCAGTGGACCGACGCCACCTCCACGGAGGGGTTGTCCCGCACCACAAAACAACACCTCCCAACGTCGGGACAGTACAATGGGGTGAGGTTATTCGCCCCTTGCCCCCTTGCTCTTTTGTCCCCTCTTATAAGAGGCGTACAAAGAGCCCTCTCGGCTATATTAGCTTCGCCGAAGGTGCAGCGGCTCACCCTAGACTACTGACCCCCACCGCCACGTCAAGGCCTGAACCATGGTGGGGCGGGTGTTGCACGTAGTCGTGTATACTCTGACCCACTCGTCATAGACATAGATAGTTGTACTCCTTATAATGAAACATCTTTTACGAATTTTATCCAGGAGTCCTATCTGATATAGATAGATAGATAGAGAGATAAAAACTTTATTCACAATTCCACATTTCACATACAGAATAAAAAGAGTAAAAATAAAAATAGAAACAGATAAAATATGATAACAGCATTAGTAACATCACACTTCAATACAGTGTAATTGTGCTGCAGAATCGCAAAAAGGTATGTAACTCAGTACTAAAAGATCAATCCGAAGAAAGATTAACTGATTTTCGGTTACTACCTGCTACGATGAGAGAGCACAGTGCTGGGTTTGTGACCAGACGAGTATATAATGAACATCTGTAAAAGTTGTGTCATTACAATATATACATGTATTTAATTTTTCAGACAGGACTGAAAAGACGTCTAAAAAGAGCCGCCCTCGAAAGGATCAAAATGAAAGTAAGAATCGTTTAATAATAATAAAAAATAAAATCTATCTACATCAGGATAGCTTTACGGAATGTAAGTTGCCGGTAAAGGCTCTGGTCTCAAAGCGTCCGGGTTCGCGCCCGACTCATAAATACCTTTAACAAAGTACCTACCATGCTTGTGAAATTATATGTTCAGATAATTTATATAGTAGGTTATTTTTTTTATTAATGACTTGTATTTTTTTTTGTCCATTCTCTATGTCTCTACAGACCTGGAGCAGCTAGACCCGTCGAAGATTGACTTTTCTGGAAACTTTCATCAGCAACTGGCGTCCGTTTTGACCACGGTCCGCCTGGACCAAGAGGAGGTCACCAACATCAGCCGTCTGTACGCTGACGTGGAAACCGCCTTACAAGAACAGTGGCCAGGTTATTATTTTTTTTGTAGAGGGGCAGTTGACTGGCCTGTTGGTCTAGTGGTTATTATTATTATTTAAGGGTGGGGACAACAGCAAGGCCAGACGGGTGATCAGTCCTCATTAACGGGACCATTTCACCCAAAATGGTCTAGTGGTTAGTGACCCTGACCTAAACCAGGAGGTCGTGGGTTCAATCCCCACCCAGGACAAATGTTTGTGTAATGAGCATAATCATTTGTTCTGTGTCTGGGTGTAATTTATCTATAATAATATGTATGTATTTAGAAATATATAAGTATATATCAGTTGTCTGGTTGCCATATTACAGGCTCTGCCTAGTTTGAGATCAGATGGCCGTGTGTGAGTTATCCCAACATAAAAAAAGCACAGTCTGTTCACCTAGTGGTAATGATCAGCCACATTCATAGACACAAATTTGAGTACATACTCTTTTCCTGAGGATACCTAAGTCTGAAATACCATGTTTTGTAATTATTATAATTACTAATATTTAAAAGTCTACGTTTATGTGTTATTGACATTTTAAATGTTAATTCAATGATTTTTTTTATGTTAGTTGGATAGGCAAACTGGCAAACGTGCCACCTGATGGTAAGTGGTCGACGTCGCCCATAAACAGAAACTAGTTTACCTGGAACGAGCCCAGGCAACTCATGGGTTGCCTATCCTGAGACATAAGATGTGATACAGTTGTTAATGAAAAGTTATAGTTACAGACCCAATACCATTCCGTTTTGGTTATTCAGTCACTGAGACTGTCCCAGGCCCGCGGGCGATAACGTGTACGTGACTGCCTCGTCTGTCTCGCTCGAACGCACAGTATACTTACTTTGATTTTGTCACTTACACATCTATAGCGCATAATATACAATAAGTGCTCAAGGTGGATATAATATACAATAAGTGCTCAAGGTGGATATAATATACAATAAGTGCTCAAGGTGGATATAATATACAATAAGTGCTCGAGGTGGATATAATATACAATAAGTGCTCAAGGTGGATATAATATACAATAAGTGCTCAAGGTGGATATAATATACAATAAGTGCTCAAGGTGGATATAATATACAATAAGTGCTCAAGGTGGATATTTACCATTCGTTCTTTGTTTGCCCAGTTTGGCTAACAGACTGACATTAGCAAAACAGACAGTATATAAAAAAAAGAAAACACCCACCCACTTTTGTTTGTTCCAGGGTGTACGGCGGTTCCGTTCGGTTCGTTGACCTCTGGGCTCGGCATCAAGACGAGCGACGCGGACTGCTTCGTTCACGTGCCGGAGGAGAGTCGGCGCGGGGAGACGCTGTTCGTCAATAAGGCCAAAAAGCTGCTGCAGCGGCGGCCCGAGACTTTCGCCCGCGTACTGGCCATCCCGCGCGCCAACACGCCCATCGTCAAGCTGTTCCATCTCCCCACGCGCACGCAATGCGACCTGTCCTTCAAGACCCCGCTCGGCGTGCGCAATAGCGGGCTCATCGCGTTCCTCCTGCACGCCGACCCCCGGCTCAAGCCCGTGGCCGTGCTCCTCAAGTACTGGGGCAAGGTCGGCGGCTTCACCGGCAGCGGCAAGCTCACCAACTACGCGCTCACCATGCTCCTGATATTCTACGTACAGCAGCTGGGCCTCCTGCCTGCTGTGAGCCGCCTGCAGGCCGAGGCGCCCGCCCACCCTGTCGGTCCCTGGAACACCGGCTTCCGGTGCAGCTATGACAGCATCCCTCCAGCCTCGGACCAGGCGACCATCCCGGAGCTCGTTGGAGGATTTTTTGATTACTATGTTAAATTCAACTTTCAAGAGGACATTGTGTGCCCGTTCCTTGGGCGGACGGTGAAGAAGAGCGCGTTCGAGGACCTGAGCCTACTGCCGCGCGAGTTCCAGCTATACGTACACAATGTGCGCGAGAAGATCACGAGCCCGCTGCATGTGAAGAGGGCCATATGCGTACAAGACCCATTCGAGCAGTGCCACAATGTCGCCTCCGTCATATCGGAGCGCTGCGCGGAGGAAGTCAAACTCTTCTTTGATTTCGCGGCCAAGGCATACGAGCAAGAAAAAAGTAACGATTGTATTGGTTTTTTGAAGTCGATATTGTTGCAGAAACCGAAACTTCCTCCTAGAAAGACTATTCCCGAATTCAGAGCGAACATTAAGGCGAGAGTTCTTCGGACCGTGAGTGATCAGGACTGGCAGTCGGTGGTTAGAAAGATTGCGTTCCAAATATTTGAGCAGATTTTCAAATTGAAAATCGAAAGGCTGGAAGAAGAGAAGCCGTCCGTGAAGAAGGACGGTACTAAGGAAAAGTATATCGGAGTCCTCAACAGGAACGTGTGGAAAAGAAAAACATTCGCACGATTCTATGACTCGATGAATTTGAATTTCTTAGAAAAACAGATTAGGATTACCGAAGAAATTTTAAATGTTGATAAGACTGAGCTCAATATTAAATTCCAGTTAGCGATACATTTCAGCTCTATTAAAAAAAATGCTACAATAAGTCTCCGAGTCCTGGAAGGTGACGGAAGCATATTCAGGGACTTTAGTCAATATTTCCTATCCGTCGCCAACCACTGGGTGAAACAATTGTTAAAACCCTATCTAGTGCCTGCAACCGAAAGCAATAATAAAGATGACAAAGATGATAGTGTTGTTAATACTAGTGTAGAAGATAATGACGAGGCTGTTAGTAGCGAGGAGGAGGGCTCTACTGATACAGACTTGCATGAAGCGGAGAATTATACACAAGCAGTAGAAGACCATAAACAAGTAGTGGAGAATGATAAACAAGCAGTAGAGAATGACAGACAAGCAGTAGAGAATGACAAACAAGCAGTAGAGAATGACAGACAAGCAGTAGATAATGATAGACAAGCAGTGGAGGTCGAAAGACAAGCAGTTGAGAACAACACCCAAGCAGACCGAGGGACAGACGTCAAGGTGCAAGCCAATTGATATAAAGATAGATATGCTGGGAGCTGATAAAATGTATACCATTCTAATACCTCCCTAAGGTTACCATAGGACGCTCAGAAAAGGAAGATGTACAAAAGTGTCATAGTGTAAGTGACGCCAGAGAAGATGACGTCCCAGTCCAGGGTATGACTATACACTTGCTACTGAATCAAGTGTCTTAGTGTTGTTATTGTATAATGTATAGTGAAGAGTATCGTCAATGACTCGCTAGCTTAATGATGGTGATACAAGCTCCCCGAACTATAATGAACATTGTAATGCATCGCATTTGCCTTAACTCGAAATAATTCATAATTATGTTATAATAATATGTTATAAAGTGTACTGTTGTATTTTGTCGGAGGTTGTTTTTGTAGTTATTTTTTTATCATGACATTAAATTTTTGAAAAAAAAAATGTTATTGAAACGCTAATTTACCGCGGTACCGATATCTATATGAATATCCAAATCTTAGAGGCGCCAAAAATTACATTAAGAGCAATATGATGCATTAATCAATAGTTATTATGATATCATGAAACGAGAGTAAGTTTTACTATAATATCCTTGCTACGACGATTATGCTGATCATAACCAAAAAAGTAACTAAATATTAGGTATTGTATGTGCTGTCGTACACCTTGATTTGCTTGCTTAATGATACACCAGTGTTCTAATGATATTTATTGAGTGATGCTAATACTGATTAATGATATGAGAACGCGCAATGAATGCTGATAGCGAACTTACTAAAATTGTGAAATAATTCCATATTTATAATATTATTTACGAGGGCATTGCTGACGCCGCCCGATGTACGGTCAGACCGTACATGCTCCGGGCGGCCGGGAGCGACATGATGATTACAATATAATGATTATGAGTAAAGATGATTACAAAGTTAATGCTAATCTTAATGCTACATGACTCTATACAAATTTATTTTCTAAATAAATGATGATATTGAGGTATGGGCGACACGTCCTTATCGTGTAGACGACCGCATCTAACTTCTTCCAAAGCGATGTCTGATGAGGTGCCCGCTCTCCGTTGTTTTTAATTTATCTTGCCATAGGATGAAGATTCTCTCATTGTCAGATGATGATCATTCAGCTGTCTTCTCAAAATCGTGGGCGCGGGGTGCGTCTGCTCTGCGGGGCTTGCGGCAGGGGCGGCGGTCGACTCGACTATGCCGGGCGACTGTACTGTGCCGGCTGACTGTACTGACTGCTGCCAGCACCTAGAAAGCTTATGCCAGGCGAATGCTAAACTTGCACTGGCAATAATCCCAATTATAATAACGATCATAATGTATTGAGTGATGTCATGATGTGTGGGATGGGGTGCTTTCACTTCTAGATCAGCGTGCTTCAGTTGTTGTATCTCTCTACCTATTTGCTCCATCTGATCCACGGGGTACAAACTACCTAACATTGACAAGTAGACTTCCCGCAGGAATGGCGGCTGAGAGCAAAATTGAAGCGCCTCTATGAAATATTTATGGAACTAAATTCAATTAGTATATTATGTCAAACATAGCCGCCATATTTTAGTCTTAGTATTACGTCGTATTACAAAATTACAATAATGTTATATTTGTATTTAGTAAACTTGTTTGTGTTTACTATTTTTGTGTTGAACTTACATGTGAAAGTGATTTCCATATATTTTCGGTCCATATATCACAAAAAACTAAAACTGAGTTGTTAAACTAATGTCTTAGTAAGCGGGGGGATTTTCTTACACAATATGCCCAATTGTGAGAAAGACTTCGAAAATGGAAATGGCGAGTTTATACCACAAACACACATACGTAGTATTCTCTATATAGTTTGTGATCTGATCCTTAAAGGTACTATGATTGATATACGCAATCCCCTCTGACGTCTGAGTTTTGTTGATCACCGGGAGAGCCAAGTCTATGATGTGGTTGATTGGTGGTATCTCAAATATTGGGACATCGGCTTCTGTTTTCATTGAATTCTTTCGATGTTTGTGCGCATGTATTGTAAAGTCCTCACTTCTAATAAGGCAATTTTTGCCCAGACTGATAATTCCGCTACCGATCAGCTGTTCTGATGAAACTTGATTACCGCATATGATATGAATAGGGCATTGTCCGCAGCATGAATATAAGTATACATTGTCTTCATGTAATTCCGCCCATGTAACTTGACACATCATTGTATTGATAACGCACTGCTTTGAAACGTCATCTTTAAAACAAAGGTCGTTATTTGATTTAATATTGTATATCGGACCTTGTAAAAGGCACAGGTAAGTGATGTCGTCATATTGTTGACACTGTGTTAAGTCTGCCTGGGTCATAGTCAAATATGAGTCGGTGACAATATTCATAGCCATATATTCTGCAATAGGTTTGATGCTGATCATTCTGTTTTGTTGCTGGTGATAAATTGGTATTAATTTATAAATTTCGTAATAATCTCTGGAAACCAGAGGAATACTTATTTCAAAAATAAAGTATTGTTTAGTCGCCCTTGCCTTCACTTTTAACGAGTGAATTATTTTTGGTAAATCATTCAAAATGTTATTGATAGGTAATGCTAGTTCTTTGGGTAATTGTCCGGATATTATATTTAATTCATTTCGAAGTTGTTCAGGCGTTATCAGATGAATGTTAAAGGAACCATAATGAAGGCCGGCCATGGTGTCCAACAGATATTCTTGTATGTTCTGCAGGTTAGATAAAATGTTGTTAGCAATAATGGCGGATAATGCTAAGTCTTGAACCTTTTTATTCATTGTATTGGAATATTTTTCTAAATTGATTATATGCTGATTTATTATTTTGTTTTGCCTGTTCATAGTAGTCTCTACTCTTTGAAGCATATTATACTCGGCCTCGACAACAGACGTTTGATTTTTCCACAATACTCCGAGGTGCCTTTGATTTATGTGCAGTAATTCTATATCCCTTTCATATTGTTCGGCGAATTGGTCGTCAAGTACTCCGAATAGCGACCGCGCTATATTGCCGACTCCATTAATGAGCCCGCGACGCTTACGTGACCGAGTCCCTGGACCTTGCTGATCAAGCAACATATGATTGTAATGCTCAAGTTCATTGTAGCTGTGACGTAGCTATGTTATGATTGCGTCACACAGCGTCAATTGTTCCTTAAAGCATAGTGTTTCCAAGTTGTTTATATATTTTGTAATCATTTTATATCCTTCCCAATATGGATCCATGTCATAATAAACGACGAGCTTCCAGTGATCCCTGGTAAGATGTATATCGGTATCTTGTCGAGGTAAATAGATTGGTTTGACTGTCATTTTGTTATGTTATAGGCGCATTGTGCTGACATTAAGAACATCAAGGTGAGTAAAGTGATAGCCATTGTCTTAAATGTCGATGATAAGGGTTTTTTCGTTTTGGTTGTTATTTTTTCGCTCTCTGTCTGCTTACTCTTGCTATATGATAGCTGATGTGATAGCTTAACGATAGGTCTTTGGATGATACCGCTTTTGGTCTTCAGACTCACGACCCTGACGCGACCGTCCTTTCCAGGGTGAACGTTCACTATTCTGCCAAGAGCCCATTTTCCGGCAGGTAAGTTGTCGTCGTGAATGAGTACGATGTCATCCATCTTTTGATCTGGTTGCTGTTGTCTCCATTTACTTCTGGACGTCAGTTGACATAAGTATTCGGTTCTCCATCGTTTCCAAAGATCTAGAAATATTTTCTGAGTTAACTGCCACCGAGTTCTTTCATCTCTTTCAGTCTCGATGATAGTCAACGTGGGGCCGCTAGCCAAGAAATGTGACGGGGTGAGGAAATTGATGTCTTCTGGATCCTCTGATATAGCGCAAAGCTGTCTACTATTCAGACATGCTTCTATCTGTGATAATAGTGTAGAATATTCCTCATATGTCAGCTTCTGTTCGCCGATAACTCTGCGCAAATGATGTTTGAGACTTTTAACGGCAGCTTCCCACAATCCTCCCGCACTAGGCCATGATGGTGCATTAAAATGAAATTCTATGTTCATATCCGCGACTTGATAGTGGAAGTTCTTATCTAAAATTGATTCAAGCTGTATAAATTCTTGATGTAGTATACGACGGGCCCCTACGAAATTAGTTCCGTTGTCACAGAACACGTGCCGTGGTGCTCCACGTCTAGCTGCCATACGTCTTAAGGCTGCCAAAAATGCTGCTGATGAGAGGTCGGAGACAAGTTCTAGGTGAACAGCCTTTGTAGCCATACATACAAATACGGCGATGTAGCCCTTCGTCGTCTTTATACCGCGTCCCTTATTAGCCTTCACGTCGACGTAACCCGTGAAATCGACGCCGCAGTTGTAGAAGGGTCTAGTCGGATTGATGCGAGCTGATGGTAGATCTCCCATTAATTGACTTTGATTTTGGGGTGCGTGTCTTCTGCATATGACACATAGTCTTATTTGTTGCTTGACTGCACGATTCCCGCCTATAATCCAATATTGTTCTGGTAGACGAGCTAATGTCAACCGTGCTCCGCCATGAAAAGTGTTTCTACGTGCTTGATCTATTAGTAGTCTTGTAAAATGGCCACTGTGCGGAATTATAAACGGGTGTTTCATGCTGTCACTCATGTGAGCATGCCTGATCCTTCCTCCGACCCGCAATAATCCTTCTTGATCTAAAAAGGGATGTAAGCTTATAATTTTGCTCTTATTGTTGATATGGCTCTGATTTTTTAAATTTGTTATCTCATTGTTAAATTCCTGGTGTTGATAGTATTTAATTATAATATTTCTTGCTTTTGAGAGTTCATTCACTGATAAATATGCTTGCTTAGGGCGTTCGCGAGACAATGCACGTAGTATACAGGCCACTACTCGGGTTGCACGAACGATGTAACTATATTTGTTTACCAAGTCCTCTATGACGTCATCTTGCTTTATGGTAGTGACGCTCGAGTGCTTTATTTGCTTCAATTCTTCACATATTTCGTATTTAGGGAAATATGAACGCTGTTCAGGCCTAAATGATGATAGCCAGGATGGTCCACGCCACCACAATGGATGTTGTTTCAGCTGCTTTACAGATATGCCACGACTACCACAATCTGCGGGGTTTTCCGCGGACCTTACATAACTCCAACAGTCTGAGGCCATGATGTTCTTTATTTTCTCTACCCTGTTGACTACAAACGTCTTCCATCTGTTGGAATCGCCTTGTATCCATCCTAATGCCGCGGTTGAGTCTGTCCATCCGAATGTTTTGATTTTATAGCCAGGCAATGTTTTGATAATGATATTCATAAGTTTTGATAATAATAGACACGTCATTAATTCTAGACGAGGTAATGTAATATTCTTTTTCACTGGGGCTAATCTTGATTTAGCCGCTGCTATGATAATTGATGAAGATTGGCTTTGTTCATGTATGTTTTGTTGGCTGACCTTATAGTAAATAACGCAAGCGTATGCTTTATTTGACGCATCGCAGAACCCGTGTAACTCTATGTTACAGGTTTCCCGACATTGGAACCATCTCGGCACCTTGATTTGATTGATATCTTCCAAATCAGCTCTAATTTTTTGCCATTCTGTATTAAAATCTTCGGGCAGTTTACTGTTCCATTCCATGTCTCGTAGCCACACCTTTTGAAATAATCATTTTAATTTAGTGGTAACAGGTGATAACCAGCCCAAAGGATCGAATATTTTCGATATTTCTGATAAAAGTAAACGTTTGCTTGATGGACTGAGCTTGATTTGAAATGTGAAAATGTCTTCTTGTGAGTTCCAGCGTAATCCCAGAGCTTTTGTGGACTCAGGATACTTGAATTCAAATGAGTTTTGTGCCAATAATGATTGTTCTTGCTGTAATTCTGTTCTGTTTGATGACCACTTGCAAAGGTTGAACCCTCCTGATGCAAGCAAGTTGATTAGTTCTTCTTTAAGTTGCTTAGCAGCGCTAATGCTTGAGGCGCCGCTCAAAAGATCGTCCATGTAAAACTCTTCTTCTAGCGCTTGCTTAGCGGCAGAAGAGTAGTTGTGACCTTCATCACATGCCAATTGTTTCAAGGTCATCATTGCCTAAAATGGTGCTGTTTTTGTGCCGTACGTTACCGTAGTTAAATGATACTGTTGTATAGCGTCATGTCGGCTATCTCTCCAAATGATTTTTTGGAGATCCTGATCATCTTTATGTACTTGTATCTGCCGGAACATTTCTATGTCAGCAGTAAATGCTATCTCATACTGTCTCCATTTTAAAATCAATGATAGCAGGTCCTTTTGTAAGTTCGGGCCGCTGTACATGAGGTCATTGAGACTGTAGCCTGATGATGATGGTGATGATGCATTGAAAACAACTCGTAAGGCGTCAGCGCGCATTACACAATGGTGGGGTAAATAGAATGATGGTTTCGTATTACCGTCACATTGTCGCATATGACCTAATGTTCTATATTCATTGATAAATGATTTATATCCATGCGCTATTGTTTCATTTTTGGAAAGCCTTCTCTCTAATTGATGAAATTGTGCAATTGCTCTCTGCTTAGATTCGCCTAAATGTTCTCTAAATGTAGGTTTCATAGGCAATCTTACGATATAACGACCGTCTGCTTGACGGGTCGTTCGCTCCTTGTACTGCTGAACACAATGATGGTCATCCGATGACATGAGTTCATTGTCCTCAACATCTTCTATGCTCCAGAATCTTTGAATGTCATCGGTGTTATTTAAGATTACATTGCATTGATATGTCTTAACATTGCCGCATAATAACCATGGGCCAAAATACTTTTTGATGCCCAAAAATCGGTCTCTTAGAATGAATATTAGATTTTATGAGAAATCAGTACAAAAGTCTGAAAAACTATACTAACTTCGAAATGTCACATTATAACTTAGTACAGAGAATAAGATTTGACCGCAAAAATATGATAATTAATTGAATATACGGTAACAACGTTGTCATTTTTAGTAACGCAGTAGCTTTTCATACAAAATACTGCTGTCCCGGAGCGCGACACTCAAGCTATACTGAGCAATTTCTCACAATATTTCCTTAGACGGCATTTATCAGAATAATTCTATTATAAATGTAAGTTGTAAACCTTACTAAAATGCCAATAGACATTTTTTACGTTAATCATTTAATGCAATAAAGACTGATTTTGTCTGTGTCCTCAACAAAGAATGGAATCCTAACTACCTTGCGTTACTATATGAAAATAAACTTTAAATTGAGTGTTTTACATCTTTTCTTACTTCATTTGGTTCGACTTGTTTTAACTCTTTACAACGAATAATATCAACTGCGTGGGGGAAGTAGGCTAGCCGAATCAGTCGCGTGAGTCGTCGAGAGTGGTGCGTGTATTTATTGCGTGGCCGCTGAGTTACCGCTACCGAAAGGTATATACTGACAATATTTACATTATTTCGCACATTCGCACTCTAGATCGCTTCCACCTTAAATGCCTACGTTCCATCATTAAGATCAGATGGTCCGACAGAGTGCGAAACACTGAAGTTCTGCGTAGAGCCAATGTTGGTGGCATTGAGGCCTATTTAATGCGACGACAGCTTCGGTGGTGCGGTCACGTATCTCGAATGGCAGAGGAAAGAGTCGCGAAGCGTATCTTCTATTCTGAACTGGAGGAGGGCAAGCGGAATCAAGGCGGGCCCCTCCTTCGGTATAAGGATGTCCAAAAGCGACACATGAAGAGATGAACATAGAGCCCTCTCAATGGGAATGTTTGGCAGCACAGCGGCCAGAATGGCGCAGGATGGTGAACAGCCAAGTCCAAGAGTTTGAGGTTCAGCGTAAAGCTGATCTTGATACCAGACGAGACCAGTTGAAGGCTCGCCAACCTGCTGCCATTTCGTACAATTATGTAAACGGCGTACTTACGTGCCCTCAGTGTGCTCGGAGTTTCGCCGCGAAGATAGGCTACATTAGCCATCTTCGAGCGCATCATGGCCAAATTCACGGCTAGGAATGGTGGTCGCCATGGCCGAAACCGGTCGGATATATATATATATATATATATATATATATATATATATATATATATATATATATATTACATTATTATTATTGTTGTGTGCAGGATATCGTGTACAGGTTCTGTCAGTGTTAAAATATTTGAATTATGTTTTTTTATTTAGTGATAATTTACAAAATAGTCAAATATTTACAACTGCGTAACTGCTACACTACAAATAAAATGCCAAAAAAAAAAAAGTGCCAATTATGAACACCTTTTTTAAAGCTCGAGAGAACCGTAAATGGACCTGGCGCTCGCCCTGTGGCAACACAAAGAACGAAATCGATTTTATTTTATCGAACCACCCAAAGAAGATAAAATGCGTGGAAGTATTACATGGTTTTGCTTTCAGATCAGACCACCGCTTAGTTAGGGCTACATACATATTAGATAGAGGCAAAAAGAACAGAACCTCGTTCAAAGAATACCCTAAACCACTCAGAAAGGAAGAAGATATATTGTCATATTTGATTAACCTAGAGTCCAACATAGGTCAATTAGAAAAACAACAAGAAGAAAAAGATATTCAATTTTGCTGCGCCACAAAGTTTTACAAGGAACTGTATGAAAAACCACCAAGCTCAAATTATGTTACTACACTAACTAATAAAACAATAGAGAACAACGAAAGCACGAATAATCTACCACCAATAGATGTTATAGAAGTCACCAAACACATCCAAAATCTCAAAGCAGACAAAAGCCCCGGTCCCGACGGCATACAAAATGAGGCTCTAAAAAGCGGTGTTGCTCTACTAGCCTGCCCACTCACGTATCTATTCAACAAGGTTCTCAACACGGGACAGTTACCTGAACAGTGGAAAAGATCTGATATTAATATCCTTCTCTACAAGAAGGGAGACCCTCTAGATATATCTAATTATCGGCCTATAAGTCTTCTTTCAAGTATTTATAAACTGTTCACATCAATCCTACAAACTCGATTGAGCCCAAAAATTGATTTGCTCCAGCCAGTAGAACAGGCGGGGTTTCGCTCCGGATTTTCTACAACGGATCATATACAGGTGATGCAACAAGTAATAGAGAAGTACAAGGAGTTTAACAGAACACTATATATTGCTTTCATCGATTACGCTAAAGCATTTGACACGATTTCCCATGAGGCTATTTGGGAAGCTCTGAATAAATGTCATATACATGAAAAATATATAAGAGTTCTAAAAAACATCTACAACGGTAGTGTAAGCCAAATCAAACTAGAAAAACGAGGTCCTGATATACCAATACACAGAGGAGTAAGACAAGGAGACCCCCTCTCACCCAAACTATTTATATTAGTGTTACAGCACATATTTGAGAATATCAACTGGCAGTCAGAAGGGATTACAGTCAACCGAGATAGACTTACCCACCTCAGATTCGCAGACGATATTGTTCTATTCGCTGAAACAAGAAACGGTCTAGAAAATATGATAAATATATTAAACACAGAAAGCGAAAAAGTAGGTCTCAAAATGAATGAAAATAAAACGAAAATACTTACAAACAGCCGCACACTCAAAAACATGATAAGCCTGAATGGACGGCCGCTTGAGTATGTAAACAACTACGTATACCTAGGAACACAAATATCATTTGAAGATAAAGGTGAAGAGCATGAGGTCGAGCGTCGTATCAATATGAGTTGGAAAAAGTTCTGGTCCTTAAAAGAAATACTGAAAGGGGAATTTCCCCTACACCTAAAGAAAACCGTCTTAGACACTTGTGTTTTACCTACCCTCACATACGGATGCCAAACGTGGACGTACAACACAAAAGTAAAATCTAAGCTAGTATCATGCCAGAAAGCAATGGAAAGGAGTTTACTAAAAATAAGAAGAATACAAAAAGTGAAAAGTGAACAGATAAGAAGAAAAACAAAACTTATAGATGCCTTACATTACGCTCTAACACAAAAGTGGCGGTGGGCAGGACATATAGCCAGATGCACAGACAAAAGATGGACATTGAAGGCAACAGTATGGGAGGGACCAACTGGAAAAAGGAGAATAGAGCGTCCGAGAAAAAGGTGGATAGAAGATATCATTGCAATAGCAGGAAGCGAATGGAGAAAGAAAGCAAGGGACAGAGAAACCTGGAACAAGCTGGAGGAGGCCTATACCCAAGAAGGGGTTCCGATCAACGGTGATAGTTGCAATAGTGATTAATGAAATATCTTTTTAAAATTAAATTAACAGTACCTACTTATTGTAATACAATAGTAAAAAAATAATAATATATGTCATAACGTTTGTAGATTGGAAATAAATGGGCTTTATTATTATTATTATAACTGCTACACTGCGTTACTTGGAAAAGTAACGCAATTGTTTTTTAATGAATGTTTTATGTTAGTAATACGTTATTAAAACCGAAATACTCATTTAATGTATATCCTTTTCTCAGAAAAGGCATCTGCCATAATTGCGTTAACGAACACAGAAAATCAACTTCGCTATAAGCTCAAATTAAAGCTTGACTCTGTTAAGCATGCTGAAGCTAAAAAAACGCCTTGAAAGGTACCACGAAAATAAAAAAAATGTGAAAGACATGATAAAGCATGAACACAGAAGTGCTAAGCGTAAATGGATGATTGTGAATAAGAAACGACGAGAACGTCAAAGACTGCTCAATGAATTATGGACACTACGCCACCGTCCAGCCCACGACCAGGAACTCAGTTTCACCGAGGTCTAGAGGCCGAAGACAAATACAAAGAGATCGATCTGCAGTGTATAGAAAAACACCTAAAATTGCAGGAAGAACTGGAAAAGTTGAAAATGAAGAGTAATAAATACAAAAGGAGATACCTAAGAGCTAAAACAAAGACACGAAACAAGTAATAAGCTTAACCAAGTTACTACTTAGTGACTGACAGTAACATTAAAAACGTTGAAAAAGCGCTACCTAACAACCTAGTACTTACCACTTGACGATACGATGCAAGTACATCAAGTTTTTATTGATACTTCCAGTGAACTTCAATACAGAGACCATAGCTTTGGCCAAAGGGGTTTTGGTCCTTGCATCAATCCAAGACAGTAAATCAAACTGCTAAAAGGATTTTTTAATGTCACAAGGAGGCAACCAAGCAGTTGAAGCCCTATGGTGACTACCGACGCCCATAGACATTCGCACAACCAAAAGTTATGCAAATGCGTTGCCCTCCTTTTCCCTATACTGCCAATGGGCCACCAGAAACTCACAAACCGCACGAAACGCGACAGCATAGCTGTTACTTCACGCCGATGTTATGTGAGCGAGAGGTACCACCCTGGTTGTGCCGGCCCAATTCGCTGCAAAACAGCATGGCACTACCTCTTCACCAAAAGGTTTAAAGCGTAGAGACTGATATTTCTTACAAACCTTACGATAACATCTTAGAAAATATATTTTCTAATCCGAAAATTGTCGTGAAAGGTAAAAGGGTGTACTTTGAATAATATGATAAGTCATTAAGCATTATTGAGAAGTAAGACCGATTCGAAAGTTCCTCATTAGTTTATAAAGTTGATTTTCTGATGTTCATTAGTTCCTAACATGATATTATACATTTACGTGGTTAAACGTTATTTTTAGCTGAATTTCGTCGTTTTTGAAGTTATTTGAGTTACTTCATGTTATGTCGAGTCGTAAGGGATTACGTTTTTATCATTATTACTACATCTCTATAGAAAATACAAAATAATGATGTAAGATAATACTACTATGTTACTAAGCTTACTACTGCGTTACTTTTGTGTCCCTCTGATTTATTATGGTATTTTCAGTAATACATAGGCATCTAATTATTAAAAATGCAATAATTTAATACATACGTATTATTCATCAGAAGCGGAAGATATTGCCGTGAATTCGCATTAATTTTAAGTTTTATTTTGTCACAAATAGAAAAAATCAAGTTTTAAAATTCCAATTTGGTAACGCAGTAACCTAAAGTAATAAGAATATTTTATTAAACTGATTATTTCTATGATTTAACTTTATAGAAGGTTAATACAAGCGTTTCATTTTAAAACTGACATGTTAGTGAGTCTCATTGTAGAGTTTTAATACAGAATCTTAAATTTATAAAACAGTAACGCAGTTGTTTAATTTTTCGACACCTTGTTATATTATTTGCCATAAGTAAAGTTAATTTATTAAAACTATCGCTGCACAGGGTTGCATATTATAGACCAAAGTATAAAAAATCTATATCTGCATAAAAAATAAGAAATGGATAACTTTAATTTTTAAAAAAAAACGAAAATTTTATGCTCGGATTGGGCATCGAAAAGTATTTTGGCCCCCATCCTATATGCGATTGTTGCGCCATAGGCTGTCTGTCATTGTCACCTTTGATGATTCCTTGTAATGTGATAAGGGAATATATGTCGGCTCCGAATAATATGTCTACAGGTCTGCTCTTGTAGAACTCAGGATCAGCCAGTTGTATATGTTCAATATGTTGCCAGTGAGGATTCGGGAACGTTTGATTTGGCAGATTATTTATAAGACTTTTCATTATGATGACGGTGGTGGTAAAAGTAAAGTCACTGTTCAGAGACGATGCTGTTATCTCTATAGATCCTTTGCTATTATTCTTTTGAACGCCAAGGTCGAATACCACACCTTTACAGTTGTGTCTGGGCAAGCGAAGAAGCTGTGCCGCCCTCTCAGTGATGAGGGAAATCTGTGAACCTTGATCGATAAGTGCTCTCATAATATGCTGTGTTCCATCTGCCGCTGATACTCTAACCGATGCTGTTGCCAACAGAATCTCGGTAGATTTGTTTTGAGAAACGTTAACATTTTCTCTTTGCTTGTTGGTGGAGGCCGGTTTTATGAAAGCTTCATGCAGTAACGTATTATGATGTTTATTGCATTTACTGCACGTTCGCGTCGAAAAACATTTGTTCCCTCTGTGATCATGTAAGCAGTTTATACATAGGCGCAAGTTATTGATGGTTGTCAGCTTCATCTCACTGGGCATATCTAAAAATGCTTTACAATTAAAGATGCCATGTTTCTGGTCACAGTGTGGGCATTTTATTGATGATAAATGAAACGTTTTCGCAATAGGTTTTGCACTGTATTTGCTGTATGTTTTATGTCAGCGGAATTATGTTTATGTTCCAAATAATTTTTGTTATTGCGAAACGATGTGCTCGGCGATGAATTCTGTGTGGGCAATTTTTGAAAACTGTTGTCATGCTTACGCCTAGATGCTTCTAATGATGTAAATTTACTCTCGAGGAATTCAAAGAAATCTGGTAAGGATGGTAACTCCCTTGGACATTTTAAGGATTCTATGTACTCCTTATGAGTTTCGGCATCGAGCTTTTGTGACAGGATGTGAACTATTAAAGGGTCCCAGGATATTTTTATTTTTATTAGATAGACCCCTAATGTTTTGATAGCGTTCAAACATTCTTTCGCTGAGTCATGTATTTTCTTGATAAAGGATGCCGTTTGATATTGCATGCTAGGTAAACTCATAAGCACGTTAACATGAGAGCTAAATATCAATTTGTGGTTATTATATCTGTGATTTAAAATATCCCAACAAATAATATAGTTATCGGAGCTGATACTCAGGTGACTGATTAATTTCTCTGGCTCTCCTTTCACTTTACTCTTGAGGAATTGTAATTTCTGAGCGTTCGAGAGTGACTGATTGGTGTGGATAGCTTCTGTAAAAAGGTCTTTAAATGATACCCATCTATTATAGTCTCCATGGAATGTTGGTATTTCCATCGTTGGTGTTATATGTGCTCTATATGATGTCGACCTCATTTTTTGATTTAATATCCTTTTAATATACTGGTATTCCCGTTCATATATGTTAAAAGACTTTTCATAGTCCTGATCTTCTTCACTGAGTTCAGTGTCTATTTCCCAGTGTAAATTATCTATTGCTGCCCAACGTGACTCAATGCTTCGGATGACGTCATCAAACTCCCATTTCTCTGATAAAATATTGATGTCGATGCTCGTGATTGTACGTGATATTGCTTTGAAATTACTCCGCTGCTTACGAAGCATTTCGTCTAACTTGCTGTCTATACATCTTGATCTGGTATCCTGTCTGGACGTTGATTCTTCCGCAGAAGAACGAGGCATGTTAGTTGATAAGGCGGGAGCTTCCTTGGTTTCTGGGCTTCCTTGATTAATGCTAAGTGGAGCTTTTAAGTTGGCTGAGGTGATAATTGTGCCTAATACAAGTGTCTCGGGCTTCGGGTATGACCTAGGATCTTCAAGGTGCAATAAGTACTCCCCCAAAAAGTGATTTATCTGTTGATAGTATTCCTTTGTACGCTGATAGATGTTAAATTTAAAGTAGTCATGTTCGACCTCTTGATAGTCTAATATTTGTAAATGATTGCTATTAAATTCGTTCCAATATGTTGTCAAAGTTGATATGCGCCTTTGTACGTTTGAGTATGTTTTGCGCTCGGGTCCGTCCTTTTTAAAGTTGACTAAGACACTTTCAATGCTCTTCACAATCTGATATTGATTAGCAATAAGGTTTTCCATTGTATACGTTTATTTGGTATACCTGATTATCTGCTATTTACCCTACCGGCGTCCTGTGTATTTCCTGTGGATATTATGCGCCTTCTCAATTGAACCGGTGGGACCCGCTTCTGGGAGGCCGGCAATCGATTCGCTATCGCACAAAGAAACACACAAAACACAAAGTTGAAGTTCGCTGTTGAAGATTACCACAAAGATGTACCTGCTTGCTCGAAGTTGTCTGTATCTTTGCTCGAAGGACCTTATGTTTGCTCGAAGGACCGTATGTTTGCTCGAAGGACCTTATGTTTGCTCCAAGGACCATATGTTTGCTCGAAGGACCTTATGTTTGCTCGAAGGACCGTATGTTTGCTCGAAGGACCTTATGTTTGCTCGAAGGACCGTATGTTTGCTCGAAGGACCTTTAAGTTTGCTCCAAGGACCATATGTTTGCTCGAAGGACCATTAAGTTGTACCTACGTGCTGTCGTACACCTTGATTTGCTTGCTAAATGATACACCAGTGTTCTAATGATATTTATTGAGTGATGCTAATACTGATTAATGATATGAGAACGCGCAATGAATGCTGATAGCGAACTTATTAAAATTGTGAAATAATTCCATATTTATAATATTATTTACGAGGGCATTGCTGACGCCGCCCGATGTACGGTCAGACCGTACAGGTATTCTGTAACCATGGTCCATGACTGTCAATATGGTTCCTGTGCAACCCAGTGAAGGAAAAAAGCATACAAGGATAATTGCAATATCTATACAGATAAATAAAATTGGAGTGTCTGTTTGTAATATTAAAATAACGGCTTTTTACTAAATACATATTGATGTATACACTGTACATCATCATCATCATCAGCCCGTTATTGCCCACTGCTGAGCATAGGCTCCCCTTTTTTTCCGCCAATCTCCTTTATCCCTTGCCTGCCTCATCCATGTTTAGCCCATCAGCCTTACCACGTCTCGGTCCACCGAGGCATAGGACGTCCTGGACTTCTCCGACCCAGTCTAGGCCACCATTCGGTTACCGCCGTGGACCACCTGTCATCCCCACGTCTAGTCAAGTGTCCTGCCCAACTCCACTTCAATTCCGCGACCCTATCTCCGACGTCTTTGACCTTCGTAAGACGTCGGATCTCGGTATTGCGGATACGGTCTTGCAATTTGATGCCGAGCATCGCTCGCTCCATGGCCCTTTGTGCGACTCTTATTTAGTGCACAGCCTCCTGCGTGAGCGTCCATGTTTCGGCACCATAGGTCATAGTAGGGAGGACACATTGGTTTAAGAGACACGGGTTTTCAGGCTCTGTGGTATTTTTTTTGGACCAAAGAATGTCCTCTAATTTCCCAAAAGCTGCCCACCCCAGTTGAATTCTCCTACTAATCTCCCTAAGTTGTTGTTCCTTACCGAATGATAAAACATGTGCAAGATACACGTAATTATCAACTATGTACCTCCAGCCCCTCGTTGTCAATCGTAATTTCTGGATCCAAAGGGCTGGAGACATTTGACATAACCTTTGTTTCGGACATGTTCATCCTTAAGCCCACTTCCAGGGAATAAAATATTTCCCTGGATACACTGTACATATGCCAAAATAGCATTTTTTACAATTTTTCTCTGTCTGTCTGTCTGTTTGTTCCGGCTAATCTGACGGGACTTTCACTGACAGATAGCTGATGTATTAAGATGTATTAATTATTTTTTACTTTTTAATGTCGATTTTTTTAATTAAAAATTTTCTTAATTTAAGGTACTCAACTAATAACTAACATAACATCAAAAAATAAAATAACTCACTTTAGAAATGAGTGAGAGTAAAACAACATAAGTGATGTAGGTAACTTGCGCGCCTTACGCCTTCCTAACATGTGCTATCCTGATCAGGATATTGGAATAATTTTATCAAATTATTGTATTGTCATCGGTCCTCGATAAATCTACAAAGTTTGAACAAAATCTGGTCGTTAGAAGTGAGTCAAAATTAAGTCTAAAGGAGTCGGTTACAAACATACATACAAACATACAGGTGAAGCGTGTAAAAATGAAAATATTAGATACATAATACCAAGTAATTTCATTTTTTTTTGGTGCAATTTTGTTGAATTGTATGGCGCGCGGACAAACATATGAACACCATTGGCCAAGCGCGCGCGAGCGCTTTTGATTTGTGCCGAAAAACCGACACTGCTCCGAAGTGTGGCGAGTGGTCACGAGCGGCTTCAAGTTGTGACAAGCTACGCCAAATGAGTCCTACACACGTTGGCGCTTGCTTTTACTCGGCCAACTAGGCGAGCGACACCGAGCGATGGCAAGACAATGCAAATATACTGTCTATACGTTGGTATTGGCCTTCACTCGGCAACACTCGGCCAACATGACGTATTGCAGGCTTAAATGGTGTTTGTTTTAAAAACTTAGTCTGTATATATTGTGATTGGTTGGCGAATACTGTGGAGGAGTGTCTGGGTGGATAGAATGGGATAGTTGTTGTTGAAAGTGATAGTTGATTGATGGGGGGAGGGGCGAAGCCGCGCTCCTTGGCATTTCCCGCCGTTACTCCAAAGCACAGACAAAATATTGTTAACACGTCAGACTTGGCAGCATGGCCTCAGGTCTTAGTCGGTTCCAACAGTAACAAAACTACAAAAAAAAAAATAGCTACGAGTTGTAATTTGTTAATATTTATAAATAATTATTTTTTTTTATTTCTTCGGAAAGATATCCAAATTGAACTATCACAAATTTCAATTTATAATAAGGTACACATTTATAATGGAAACAAATGGTTTGTAATATTTACGTTTATATAATTACACTTTTTTATTTATTTATTTATTAAAACGGGATCATATTGTGTTTATATATCATCGGTTTAAATAAAATAAAATAAAATCCGACTGACTGTTATAAAAGACGGGTTAAGGAGTATATTATTATTATATTACTATCATACTTTTTTTAGATGAAATATTTAGCTGTAATCTTTCTTTTACTGGGGATTTTGAGAACCAAGTACAAGAGCTTTTGCAATATATACGACTGACTAGGGACGAAGTGGAAGGTCTACAACGCTTATTTGATGACTTGCAAGAAACTCTACATTCTGAATGGCCAGGTTCGTATATTGTTGCATTAAAATTAGGTTCTGTTAATAAACCAAAACAAGATAAAGTACAACACTGCCAGTCATCCCTTTCACCAGTTTTGGTATATTATAACTATAATTTTAAATTTTAATGTTTAATTTATAATCCTTTTTCACAGGTTGTAGAGTTCTAGCGTTTGGATCCATAGTTACTGGCCTCGGGATCAAAACCAGTGATGTGGACTGCTATGTGGACTTACCGAGGTGGCTCAGTCCACCTAATGAAGCCTTTGTCAAGAGAGCTAGAAATATTTTATGGAGAAGGTCTCGAATTTTTCAAAACCCTTTTGCTATAGTTGGTGCAAAAGTTCCAATAGTAAAATTTTATCATGTGCCGACTAGACGTAATTGTGATGTTAGTTTTACAAGTTTAGCCGGAGTGGAAAATAGCAAACTGTTAGCATATTTGTTACAAATTGACAAAAGAATTTTACCATTAACTATTATTATTAAATATTGGTCCAAAGTTCACAACTTGACAGGTACAAATCTCATGGCCAACTATGCTTTGACACTGCTTGTGCTATTTTACTTACAACAGAGAGATATTCTGCCCCCAGTGCAAAATGTGCAGCATAACCAGCGGGAGCTGATTATTAATAATTGGAATATGGCTTTCAATACATCCCATCACAAAAACAGCAACAAGGAACCTTTATTTCATTTACTAGCCGGCTTCTTCAAGTACTATGCAACATTTCAGTATGAAAAGTTTATTATATCACCATATTTGGGTCAAACTATTGAAAAGAAATTATTTGCCAAAATTGAAACAGTTCCGGATGATTTCTCTTTATATAAAACTAATGTTAGCTCTAAAATATGTGCACCCATCAGGCTAGATTCCCTCATATGTATTCAAGATCCGTTTGAACACAATAAGAACTGTTCAGTGGCCGTACATCCAAAACTATGTAACGCCATCATCTTGAGTTTCGATAGGGCAGCTCAGGCGGCCGATGATGAAAATAATTTCCTACGCAATATGCTTACGAGAACAAATATCACTTGGAAACCCGGGAAAAGTAAACGGCCGGCTCACCGCGCTGCGCCCCGCCCCGCCTCCAGAGGTATCACAAAACACAATAACAATAGAGAGCGTAATAAGTTGAGACAAAATATCAAAAATCATCTATTTCATAACAATTTCAAAGGGAATTGGATGTGACAAACAGGACACTATGTTGTAGGTTTTATTTCGAATATTTATACAATTTTTTAATTCGTTTACAATTAACATCTATGACTTATAAAATTATTTGAAACGGGATATTTACCGTGTTTTTTACTTTTATATCGCGAAGCTCGATATTTCGACACTAACTACGAATGTATTCACGAGAGTTCGAGTGTCGAGTATAATACGTAAAACAAGTGACAATAGTAGGGGTGAAAGTGACAATAGTAGTGATGAGTGGTAACCAGTGTTTACGCAGCGAACATACTTATAATACGAGAAAGGAGGTAGGCCGGTTTGGATACCTCTAATGCCGTCAACATTTACCCGCATACTTCAGTCTCGTGAACAAGACAGAGTAGATATAATAATAATAATAATATCTATGGACGCTTTCACACCACGTCAATCTGGTCCCGTGGTAAGTTCTCGAGGAACTTGTGTTACGGGTACCAGGCAACGGAAATATATTTAATACTTTTATACTATACATATATTTAAGATTTTTATTATATAATACACATATTTAATACACATCCATGACCCAGGAACGCAGAAAATATTTTTGTTCCCTGGCGGGATTCGAACCCGCAACCTCCGGGCTTGAGCGCCAACGTGCTTACCACTGAGCCACAGAGGTCGTCATATAGAGATATAAAAGTATAGTTCGAAATATAAAAATGAAAAACGTTTAATATCCCATTTTAAATAATTTTAGTAATGAAAATAACCATGTTAACTTAAAATCTAACATCTATTTATATTTCAGTCATATCTTAACAAATATTGGCTATATACATTTTATATATCTTAATATTGAAATTCTTTCTTAATTTTATGAAACAGAAATCAATCATAGCAAAATTAAGAAAGTAGAATCCCTACTTATACAAATTGTTTATTATTGTAGGAATAATATTGTCATTTAGCTGGGAGTAATTTTGATCATTGTTCATCCTATTAAATATTTGTAACTACAGTAAAAAATGTCTATACATTATTTATGTAACACTGCAGTAATAAAAACATAAAAGTATAAAAAAAAACATAATATGTACCTACATACATCGCAATCAACTTCAGAGTAATCTTGGGTAGTTCGGGAACGACCTAGGTGGGAAGAGTGCTCCTTTAGGTGAACTATGCGAACTAGTTCGTCTAAGATCCCGCTCCTAGTTCTTTTAGCGACTGGTTAACTAGACAGTGGCGCTATATCATGTGGCCAACCGAGTTATTTACTTTTCCGCGCCTTGATATTTCGATATTACGGTACGGCACTGGATCTCGGTACGGCACTGGATCTTTTGAATTCCTATCTTAAAAACAGGACTCAAAAGGTTGAGATAAATGGTAAAAGATCATGCCGGACTAAAATAGAGATGGGGGTCCCACAGGGGTCCATTCTAGGTCCATTTCTTTTTCTGGTTTATGTAAACGATTTACCTTACCTAGTTAAAGATAGTCAAGAGGTAGTGTTGTTTGCTGATGATACTTCACTTATTTTTAAAATGAAACGACAAGAAACTAATTATGACGAGGTAAACAACACACTTTCGAGAATGGTACATTGGTTTAGCGTTAATAACTTGCTTTTAAATAGTAAAAAACTAAATGCATAAAATTTTCCTTGCCAAATGTTAAGTAAGTACTAGTTGTAACCAATGTACTCTTACGCCCGAATACTCAAACGAATCTCAAATTTAAGACGTACTTAAACTCGTGTTGTCCCTCTTTTTTTCTTTGAATCTGACACGTCGTAGCATGAGTTTAAGTACGTCTTACATTTGAGATTCGTTTGAGTATTCGGGCGTAAGACAGTGAAAACTTGAAATTGGTGGACTCCACAGTTTTCCTAGGAATAACTCTAGATCTTAAGCTGCAGTGGGGTCCCCACATAGCTAAATTAGCGAATAGACTCAGTTCAGCAGCATATGCAGTGAGAAAAATAAGACAGTTTACGGATGTAGATACAGCGCGAATAGTATATTTTAGCTACTTTCATAGCATTATGTCTTATGGCATACTATTATGGGGAAATGCGGCCGACATAAACAACATTTTTTTGCTGCAGAAGCGGGCTATTCGTGCAATTTACAAGTTGCCTCCCTATTCATCTTTGAGAGAAAAATTTAAAGAAATAGGACTTCTGACTGTCGCCTCTCAATACATCTTAGAAAATTTACTGTTTGTCCGGAAAAACATAAATGAATTTTGTAAGAAAAGTGATATTCATAGTAGGAATACCCGTAATAGACACATGTTAAGACAAAAAGTTGTTAAAGAGCGTTTGTGTGGTAAAGCATATTATAAAGTAAAAGATTTCATGGAAGATACCACACCCTGGGAATAAGGCGTTCCTCCTTGGGCTTACCTTGGAACCAGTGGTAGATTCAATTGACGTTCAAAAATATACTGTATTAGTACTATCTTGAATAAAAAAAAAATGATTTTGTATTTTTTTTAAATGATCTATATCTAAGGATACTAATCAATAACATGTACATATAATAATGGACTTTGACTAAATGATTAGAACGAATGAATAGTAGAAACGAGACTAGTTGTTGACTTATTATTAAAATAAATAATTTCTTTTTTCATTTTTTAAATAAAAATAAACAGAACTTGCAATAATCATAAACATATTTTTCTTTATTTATTGTTTACTAAATTATAAAAAAAAGAACTAATTAATTACTAATAGAGCGAACTAGTTCGCCATTGGAATAGGAATTAAATTGAGCGCTCTCAGTGGTGACCGATTAGGCCCAAGACTACTTCAGAGCGTTTTATTTAGTATGAACTTAGTATAATCGGTGGTGATATGAAACGTTTTATTATTTGTAATATTTATATTGAAATAATAATAAGTTAAAAATGTTCCTTTGGGTTCAATAAACCAGTTAACTGTTACGCGTGGTTTTTAACTTGTAAGTTCCACTATTATGATCCAAGTCATTTCACGGTAATGTCAATTTCAAAAAGTTCCCAGTTACTAATACTTTCTACAAGTCCATTTTACGATAGGAGCCGAAACCAAACCTTTGACCTACGAGGAGTTGAGTCCCAGGGCGCTGAAGAAGGCCGAGAACTGAAACTCCCTGAACATCAGCATAAGGATGATGGTCATGGTTAGGGTCTCCTGGCACTCCTCTAGGATGAGCCGCACGATGCCGTACGTCGCCCGGCGCCGCTCCCTCTCCAATATATATTACCCTCGAGCCTCGTTCGTCTTCACCAGCCAGAAGGCGTCGATCACTTGCCCGCCGAGGTCCACAGACACCTGGAACAAGTCAATCTTAAGGGTTCCGTTCCTCAAAATTACAAGACTGAAACCTATTGTTTTCGAATTGCGAATTTTACGTACCTATGAAGTGAAACAACTTTTATACGAAGATCGGACTCATTAAACTATTAATTTATCTTGGGATAGAATCGAATAATTTTGTAACGTTAGGACTTAGGACGCAACACCGCGGTCCTTCCGTGACCATGGTATCCAAAACGTCGGGCTTGTAAAAATCTTAAGGCGGGCCTTTCCCGATAAACGGCATTTTGAATTCTGTTTTATTTAGAAACTAAGTCACTTTTGAAAAAAATATATGTTATTTAACACTACTTCACCATAATATTTCGGTCGTTCGATACACACTTACTTATATTTTGCTGCGTTAAAAAAAGTTGCAAAGATAGATTATTAGATACATTGAGATGAAAGAACCATTTTATTTGAGTAATATCAGCACATAAACAATAAAACTTATATCATAATAAACCTTGTAGAAAATGTCGTCGTTGTCGGTCGTCATAAATTATTTTTTTATAAATCCCTCCATTCAATTAAATAAATATGTGGTTTCTCGCTGCCAAAGCGCTCGACGCGGTTTCGAGCTCCATACTAAATTCAATTCTCGGACAGCTCCGCCTTAATTAACCGCGATAAACTCCGTAAAAGTTGTTTCATTATAATAAAACGGAAACCTTATAGGATCAATTCGTTTTCAGTCTGTCCGTTGGTCTGTCAAATAATACCATGTACCGTATGAATGGGCCGGCGCGTCCGGGGAAGTACTTCGGAAGTAAATGGCGGCACAAATGTCGTCGTGTTTCGTTCGGTTTGTGAGAGATTCGGTGGCACATCTCCCCCCCCCCCCACACATACATGACAGCAAAGACTACGCAAAGACAATCTCAACGCTGTCCACTACCACCTCCAGAGGCGAAGACGGCTCTGCTCTTTTTTACCGAGACTCAGATATCCTCTCCGGCTGATACTTCTTATCTCTCTTGTCCTGTGTCTCTTGATGTTTGGGGTACAAATTAGAACACTTTTTTGTACCGTGGGCTGGAGTTTGCGCGTACGTCAGAGAGGATATCTGCTCTCGTCGCCTTGGCAGTCTTGAAGGTAGGGACCTCTCCATCCTCTGGTTGCGCATAGACAGCGACGACCATCCCCGTGTCTATGCCTGCCTATATAGGTCCCACAGCGGTAATGACTAAACCGATCGACTCATAGAGCACATCCAAATGGCTACAGATTCCGTATACAACAGATCCCATCCGCAGAGATCGTGATACTTGGTGATTTCAACGCCCATCACACCGAGTGGCTCGGCTCACGTACAACCGATCATGCAAAAAAATTCTGTTTACGACTTTACCTCAGCATATGATCTGACACAATTGGTGGTATCACCAACTCGTATCCCTGATGTGGAAGATCATACACCTTCCCTGTTGGACCTTCTGCTGACCTCTTACCCGGACAGTTACTTGGTTTCCATTGACGCTCCACTTAGCTCATCGGACCACTGTCTGATCCGGAGTTCTGTGCAGGCTTCCCGCCCATCATGGCCACGTTTTGCCAGCTGCCGCCATGTTTGGCACTATAGGTCAGCTGATTGGGATAGAATGCGGTCCTTCTTTGCATCCTACCCATGGGGGCGAATTTGCTTCTCGCTGGATGATCCAGACATCGTGCCAATTCTGTTGCCGAGGTGGTGCTGCAAGCCATGGAGCTTTTTATTCCAAGCTCTGCAGTGCCTATAGGCGGCAAATCCCAGCCCTGGTTTGGTCAAACCTGTAAGATGGCTGCACGCCACAAGCGGTTAAGCTACCGAGCCTGGGCCAATGCATCGAAGTCCCAGGATGTAAAGACCAGCGCATTAAAGAAGAAGTATAACTTTGCCTCCAGGTAAGGACCTGGACCTGGACTCTTTTGAAGGCAAAAGAGCTATTGCTGAGGCAAAAGCGGAGTACGTGAACAGAATTGGCGAGAGATTGGTTTGACTTCCTTCGGGAACTCGTGCATTCTGGTCGCTCGCCAAGGCTGTTCAAGGGAATTTCTCTAAGCCATCCCTACCATCTCTGCACATGAGGAACGACTCGTTGGCCCACACCGCGAAGGAGAAGGCCGAACTTCTAGGCTCTCTTTTTACTTCCAACTCTACTTTGGATGACCAGGGAAAAATACCACCGACGATCCCTCGGTGTGATACCTCAATTTTACAGACAGACGACAGAGCTCCGTACGCAAAGCGCTTTTTTCGCTGGACATCCATAAGTCGAGTGGGCCTGACGGCATCCCTTCGTTGTGCTACGTACTTGTGCTCCTGAGTTGGCACACGTCTTTTCCGGCACTCTTACTCATTAGGCGTCGTCCCATGCTCGTGGAAGACAGCTTTGGTACACCCGATCCCTAAGAAAGGGGACCTCTCAGACCCGTCCAACTACAGACCATCCAGTTAATCCATAATTATCTGCCAGCTCCGGCGGTATTTGGAGGAGCACCAGCTGATTAGCGATCGCCAATATGGCTTTCAACGGAATCGTTCACCTGGTAATCTTCTAATATTCCTAACGCAGCGATGGGCATAGGCAGTTGAGAGCAAGGGGGAAGCGCTGGCGGTTAGTTTGGACATAGCGAAGGCCTTTGATCAGGTGTGGCATAAAGCACTTCTAGCAAAGCTACCATCATATATGGGCTTCCCGAGAAATTATGTAAGTGGATCACCAGTTTTTTGGCAGACAGGAGCATCAAGGTCGTTGTCGACGGTGCATGCTTGGACCTCAAGTCTGTTAATGCTGGTGTTCCGCAAGGCTGTGTATTATCTCCAACCTTGTTTCTTCTGCATATCAATGATATGCTGCAAACCAGCGGCATTCATTGTTATGCGGATGACAGCACTGGCCTTATACACTGGCCGCTCTAATATTTCTCGGGAACAAGTCGATGAGTGTAGGAACAAACTTGTGTCTGAAATCGAGTGTCTGTTGACGAAAGTCTCGGAATGGGGACGACTTAACCTGGTCCAATTTAACCTAACAAGACACAAGTTTGCGCGTTTACCGCAAAAAAATCACCCTTCGTCGTTCCTCTACGATTTGAAGCCACTCCCCTAACTGCCGCAGCCAGCATTGGGATACTTGGCGTCGACATATTGAGAGATGTGCAGTTTCGTGGTCACTTGGAAGGAAAGACTAAACTAGCCTGTAAGAAACTCGGCGTGCTCAGTAGGGCGAAGCAGTATTTCATGCCTTCACACCGCCTACAATTATACAAGGCGCAGATCCGGCCTCACATGGAATACTGCTCTCACCTCTGGGCTGGAGCGCCCCAATATCAGCTCCTTCCATTTGACCAGCGTCAAACGCTGGGCGGCTCGAAACGTCGATGACAATATTATCTCCAATCTTGCTTGATTCTTTGTCGCTGCGTAGAGATGTCGGATCGCTCTGCATCTTCTACCGCATCTACCACGGGGAGTATTCTGAGGAATTGTTCGGATTAATACATGTGGCAGAATTCCACCACCGGCCATCGCGTAAAAATTCCCAATTTCACCCACACCATCTTGATGTCCGGAAATCCACAACATCTCGATTTTTACGGCATTTCCTGCCTTTTTTTTTCTATAACGCCGGGAAATGCTATGAGGCATCCCGCGGGGAAGTGGGTCTCCCCACTGGTATTTGGGACTCGCTGCGCCCGAAAGCTGGTAAGTGGACACAACTCTACCCACTAAAACCTGGCGAGTGCCACCAATGCTGCCTTTGGAGAGATTCCCCGGATCTAATGAGCAAACAGGGCACCTCGACGGCTAGTCAGTCCCCCAAGGGACCGACGCCACCTCCACAGAGGGGTTGTCCCGCACCACAGAATAACCCCTTCCAACGTCGTTAAACAGAACAGTACAATGGGGTGAGGTTCCCGTCCCCGCCGCTTGCTCTTTTGTCTCATCTTCTTATAAGAGGAGTACAAAGAGCCCCCTCGGCTCAATTCGCTTCGCCCAAGGTGAAGCGGCTCACCCTAGGCTACTGAGCCCCACCGCCACGACAATGCCTGAACTATGGTGGGGACAGCATTTCCTGCCTACCTAGTTATTATATAGTTTCCTGAAAAGTTATATATAATAATAATAGCTTGAAATAGTCTCACTCTCTATATGAATAGTAAACAACAGTTTGCGAGATCACTCTGCATGGGTCTATACTTCCACCGTACGACAGTAACTTACTTGTTCGATGTTGATGTGGCTCTTGTTGTAAGCCTTAAACCGCGTGTAGCCGTAGTCCTGGGAACGGAACGCCGACCACGGGCGCGGCTCGCCTGCGGTTACAATGTTAGTGGTTACTGAACAGTTTGGACTCATCGGCGCGCGTCGTCATCATCATCGCCAGCCCGGCGCTTGGTCCAGCTACCTGACTGTAAGTGGTCACCGTCGCCTACCAACACAAGCTTCGCCGAGGACTAACCCAAGAAACTCATTCATGTTTTGTCTATTCTGTCCATCGGTTCTGCCCTTTAAGAAATACGGCAAAGCTGTTTCACGGAACTTTGACTTTAAGTCAAGTCCTTTAGGTACCTACTTCCATAATACTTGCCTTTAAAATGGTCTCGTCCCTCTTTACAACCAGCGGAGCCCGTCACCACGTGCACTGGAGCCCTAAAACAATTATTACAAATTACTTCACATCATTATTTCTTATTGAAGTGACAATAATTCACACACGGGACCTTCAAGAAAAGAGTACAGGCACCTCATATTTGAAAGGAAATGCACCTGCTAATCCTCTGGTGTAGCGGGTCTCTGTGGATGTGAATTATCACCATACCATCAGGTGAACCGACTGTCGGTTTGTCCTCTCTTCTAACACACACTACATCTAAGTATAGCAAAGTACTAAGTCGGGTAATCGGTTGGATTTAGTTTTACAGTGAAAGAGCATGCACATGCATTCTAGTCACTTTGCGAAGGCAATTTTAAATAACTTCAGTCTGGTCGCGTTAAATTGCTTCTACGTTCAGATCATCTAATATCAGGAGTATCAGGACTACTTGGCCAAGTAACTCGTGGCCGTAAAGTATTGCCAACTCACAGAGATAGTAGATGCATACAGCAAACCTACACGTGACGTCGCAACGATTTTTCTTTCTTTTTTTTATAGAAGAGGGGGCAAACGGACAGTAGGTTCGCCTGATGGTAAGCTAAAGCGACATCCACAGACACCCGCTTTACCAGAGGGTTAGCAGGTGCGTTGCCGGCCTTTCAAATACATATGAGTAGGTATGCTCTTTACAAAATGCATGATGGGCACACCCACAACTCTGTAATATCTTCTGATCGGTTACGATTCAGTATACGTAGAGTAGGTACGTAGCAGTCATACAATCTCCGTATATTATTGCGTGTCCAAAAGCTGAATAGACTTGTGAATCAAAGGAAACTATTTATCATTTGGCGAATCACCTTATATTCCAACTTCTTCCATTCTTACTCATTCTCATAGTTAACCATATAATTCGGCCATTTACAATTCTCATAATTCTTATTCCACAAAATCTTGTTGATGTAAACGTTGTGTGGATATTTAAAATATTTTTATCTACTCATATCGTAATGTTCCGATTTCAGGCCAGAAAATAAATATATTTATTTATATATAATGATGAATGGTGAACGGAAAAAGTACCTACTACTTTTTCCACACGAATCCACCAGATATTTTTTTTTAAAGTTAACTATCTGTATCATACAGGTCATTACGGGTATCTGTTTCATAAAGTTATGGTATTAGCACAGTCTATGAAACAATACACTGTGCTGCTGTTGTGCTATTGGGCTGAAAGTAAAAAAAGAGGCGTACGCATGCGCAGTTTGAACTTGTGAAAAAAGTGGCGCCACAATTTTATTTTCCCGCCATTGCCGCCCGCCATACCAAATCTTTTTTCCGATTGTGTATATTTTGTTGTCTGGTTGTAAATTAATTTGCTTCAAAATAAGTCGTAATAAAAATCATCTAACTGTAAGTAGTGATGATAAAATAAGTTATGCAACTGCACATGATTGGGTTATTAAAACACTCGTGTTAAACTAATATCACAAGATATCGCTCTCTTGTAATAACCATTAACCACTCACGACTTTACCAATTACTAACTAAATAAACTTAAACTGAAATGAAAAATTAAATAATAAAACAGTAACTATATATATAAGAATTTATTGCACACAATTTTTCATTTGAGGGTCAATAGTCATGTACCTACATATTAGTGATGTGATAGTGGTCATCGTGATGACGTCACGTACACGTGTAATTAATAGAATGAAAGTAAAACCAAACTAACCTATATCAAAATTTTACATGAAATGTATACCCATAGCGTGCCATATTATCAATAATATATTATATACTATGCGTTTCAAATGAAAATAGGACGGACTTAGCGCCTTAATGTGACGTCATAGCTGTCAATTCAAACCAGTTAGGGCAAAGTCATTTTGCATTGTTTGAAAACTGGTAGCGTACATTTCACGAGACAAACTTATATTTTCCTTCAAGTCCTCCTCTCGACGGAGCACACTAACAACGGCAAGATGGCAACCGGCGTCCTTATTTTCTTTAATAACTTTGGCGTGGCTAAAGGGCCTTGGCGGCAGCAATGAAATAGAGAAATGTTGTTGTACGGTTTTAAAAACGAATTATGACTTCAATTTTTTAAATTATTTACGACTATTTAAGGTTTTTATTTGAATTAGTTTTAAAACTATTAATTATGCAATTAAGTTTTTGTGCAAACCATACTTTTCAAGTGATATTTGACAGATAAAGGTAATTGACGTTCCTATTCTTATTTGAAACGCATAATACACACATTTCTTACATACGTCTTTGGTAAAAAATATTTAATATGGAACAAAAAATAGATCGAAAAAGAAACTTATAGATAGAACTAAATGTAGTGTGTACGTAGCTTTGTAGCGTCAAGCTGAAACATCAGATCTATGTGAAATTGTCAGCGTTTTTTATTTATTACAAATGTATGAACGAATAATACATTTTCACCGTGAGTATTATTCATATTATATTGTCATGTTCGAAAGATATTAATTCTTATACACATGTTGTAGTTTGGCAAAAAAGTAGTTTCACGGAACTAAACTATACTATATTCTATAAAATATTGTATTACAAATTACAGAATATAATGGAGCAAAAGGAAATTACTAGCCCCCAAATATGAAAATGCAGTACCCTAAAATATAGGTCGGAATTATATTATAATTATAAAAAAAGGATAAAATAAAAGAAAAAAAATGATGTTAAAAGTATCAACACCATTTAAAGTGCGTAGGGTCATAGACATATGACATAGACAGTGGCGCCCTCACTTATTTATCATCATATCAATGCTTTTCCAAAATTTCTCGGGTTTCTTTTATTTATTTATATTCATAATTATATCAATCAAATCAAATTTCTTTATTTCGGACTACCATGCTCGATGTGTTAGTATATATAAGTAAAGTTGATAACGTGATACAGAATGTTCTATAGGTCAGAGTGGTCGTCATCGTAGTGGAAGGGCCCGTGCTTGTCCTTGACGATCCACACGTCGTCGATGACCTGGCCCCCGAGGTCGACGTCCACCTGCAACATTATCGATCTTTGAGTCTTTTTGGATATTTTGGTCTATCGATCCTATTTGGACTATATAAAATGAAACATTGGAAAAACTCTTTCTAGTGCATGTACCGTACAAATAGTTACATGGTACCGTACAAATATTCCCAAGAGAACATATTATGACGGGTTGAGATAGAATGCAGTGCGTAACCGTCTAAGTGTTTTTCTCTTTAAAAATCTCCTCTGTCAAGAATATGTACAATGAGTTGAATGCTTCAATCCCGGATTTCGACATTTTTCACGAATCCACACTTCAGTTTAAAAAATAAACTTAGCTCTTATATGTTGAGTATTTAAATCATCTAAATTCGTTGTGTTTATTTTTATAGAGTACTTACATTAATTAATTTGTAACAGAACACGTCTTAGCAATAAGTTAATACTGAATGTTGTTAACGCCTGTAATTGGCATGTTCACTAATATAAGACTATTTAGTACTAAGTTACTATAATTGCATTGTGTTCATTGCTGTTGGTGTTTATTTAAAAAAAAAAAAGTGTTGATGGTCTGGTGGACGGTAGGTAACTCGGTGTCAGGGGTGACCAGCGGTGCTCTGCTACGTGTCGATGGGCCTGTGGGCGGCAGATCATCGCAGCTGACGGTTTTTCACCTAATCTAGTAGACCAAGGTCTGCTCTAACTTAATTTGTTCATAGGTGAGGTCAGAAGGCTTAAACTTTTCTAAGTGTTAGTGGGTTTGGAAGCCCTTATAAGACCCCGTCCCGTCATCTAAGAAACGGGGCATCGATGTTGAGGGCGGAGATTCTAATTTTCTCTTCTTCGCCACCTACGGCGGTGGCGGTGTTGAGTGCGTGTAATGAGTGTACTGTTGTACTGTGCGGAATACCCTAGGTGGGAAACGGTTGTTGGCAACCGTAATCGGATGAGTATAGTGTGTGTGTATGTGTGTGTGTGTGTATGTGTGCGTGTGTGTGTATGTGTGTATTACCTGCTGTATGTGCAGGTGCGAGGCGTTGTGCGCGTGCAGACGCGTGTAAATTCAGTATGGTGTGTGTGTGCGTGTGTGTGTATGTTACCTGCTGTATGTGCAGGTGCGTAGCGTTGTGCGCGTGCAGACGCGTGTACCCGTAGTCGCTGGAGCGGAATGCCGACCACGCCGGCGGGTGCGCTGGTGACAAAGTGAAGTTAAAAATTATATCTAATGTGTACTAAGTAAATCATAGTTTCATGTAAACTCGTTTTACGTCATTGACAAATATTATGTCGATTGACTGATCGATATTGATATTTAGATGATACATGATTTATCACTGGTGATTTAATAGCAAATAACGTCATGTTCGCGATAATCCTTTTTTAAGTTAGTTAAATAGGCAAACTGGTAACAAAAATTAACATAAATTAACACTGGAACATAAATTAGTACTCACGTTTAAATCCGTCAGTCTTCTCCTGGCAACCAGCTGAGCCGGTCGTTATGTGCACCGGCGCCCTGCAACATTACACACCAGTCAGTAAAATCATTGCTGGATATAAAAACCATACAACAAAATCAAAAAAGCAGGACAAAAATCTATAAGGCTATGAACTCACGAAGTTGTTTTATAATATATGTATATGTAAAAAATTGAAGCACATATCAAGATGCGTTTTACGCCCGCAATGTTTTTTTTATAATAGCATATAAGGGCCACACCATCCACACAACCATTATGAGGGCCACACCATCCACACAACCATTATGAGGGCCACACCATCCACACAACCATTATGAGGGCCACACCATCCACACAACCATTATGAGGGCCACACCATCCACACAACCATTATGAGGGCCACACCATCCACACAACCATTATGAGGGCCACACCATCCACACAACCATTATGAGGGCCACACCATCCACACAACCATTATGAGGGCCACACCATCCACACAACCATTATGAGGGCCACACCATCCACACAACCATTATGAGGGCCACAACATCCACACAACCATTATGAGGGCCACACCATCCACACAACCATTATGAGGGCCACACCATCCACACAACCATTATGAGGGCCACACCATCCACACAACCATTATGAGGGCCACACCATCCACACAACCATTATGAGGGCCACACCATCCACACAACCATTATGCAGATACGTTGCTCTCCTTTTCCCTTCCCCTCAACGGGCCACCAGAAACTCACAAACTGCTCGCAGCATAGCTGGCACTTTACGCCGGTATTAAGTGAGCGAGGGGTACCACCCCAGTCGTGCCGGCTCAATTCAGCTGCAAAGAAGCATGGCACTACCTCTTACAGTCGTTTAATGATCCCACTGCACCGGCGGGCTTCTAGCAGAAACACCTCGGCGGGTTGCGTACGCGCTCTATTTTGCGGACGATGTCTTTAACCGCGACGGCTGCGAAAACGCGCAAATAACCGGTCTCGTGAGTTTAGAAGTAAAACCGCAGTACCACCGCCGCGGCGGACGCGGCTGATAACAGCTTCGTGAGTACTGAGCCTAAACGTAACGTTTAATAAACTTTCAAATAAAATGACAGTTAAAAAAGATTTTTAAATTATCACGTTACTAGATAAGAAACGGCAGACTTCCAACGAATTAGAAAAGGTATGGAATACGAACTGCGCTAAAAAACGGTTCCTCGCAAACTACAATCAAGTGGGCGGGGCCAAAAAAGTACAATCAATTTGTCTCTCAGTCTGCTGCGCGTTCTGTGTCAGTCTAGACGACCGTTGCGTTGACGTAAAAATCGTTTCCCAGAGACAAAAATGACCTCCTATGTTGTAAAATGGTGTAAGAGACGAAAAGAAGGAAGTAAAAAGCAAACTGGGATAACTTACCAAAGTTAAGTTAATAATTTCGTATTTTATTCACGCTTAAATAACCTCCATATAAATTTTTGTGGTCAGTATTATGCAATCAGCAGGCAGCCGATTTTATATACTGAAGTGTTATATTAAATTTTACATTGAGTACCGAGTTTTTATATTTATATTTTTATTCCTTATTTATGTTTTTATCAATTATTTACTTTTAGTTTCCCCATAAACGAGATTCGGCGTTTACAATGGATTGCAGCAGTCTGCCTAGAAAGAAGACAAGATGACAGGTTACCAATACCGACTAACGCCAGTAGAGTGTCTTCTATACATTTTGGAGGTTCTTCTCAGTACTCATGGAACAGGTGGTACATTTAATTGACGTTCAAAAAGATACTTTAATGGTCCATTTTGAAAAAAAAATATATGTTAATTTCTTACTAAAGAGAAATACAACAATTTTGACTTGTGATTTTTATTTTATGCCCCATTCCCATTTTTCAAACATTATTGAGATTTTAATGATAAAAAACAAGGTTACAACAGACTGTCAACTACTCTAAGGCTTAAAAATATACGAAATATCGACAGATTCTGTATAGTGAGTAAATAATGACTTACTCTCAATTTGATAATAATTATTGGTTAAAAATGGTCATTTTATTACTCGTCATATTCAGACAAAATAAATGTAGGTTTCCACATTAATTCATATGATCAATTACTTTATAATAAAATTAATGAATGTCAGACTAATGCATAATATCATCCTTCCACATCTCAACTGACATTGTCAGTGTACATGTCGCGTAATAGTCCATCACGTTCGCACTCACTTTCTTTGATATTTCAGTTTCATTCTATCACTATCCTCCTAAATTAGATTGCGCCTTATATGGATAGGTGGACGAATTCATGTGCACATATTAAATTTAGCAAAGTATTTTATATTGCGCGTGTGCAAATCGTGTTAGTATTATCAGTTTAGTAGTGTGAGTTTGGAACCATATTTTTCCGAGCTTTGTAAGAGAGTTATGCTTCCATACCTTTAATAATTCGTTGCAGACATCAAATCAATTTATAACTTAGAGAACGAAAATATGTATACAGAGCGATTATAAAGGTAACATTTTAAAAATGTACATTAAAATGTTACCTAATGAAAATAAAGTGCAAACTGATATTAAAAATAATTTACCTGTCGAAGTAAATTTAGTCACAAATGTTTCACTTGCACATTCACTTTCGTGTTTCACTAAATCGTATCGACATTTTAACAACACAGGTCAAAATAAACGATACATGTTGATCAAAGTATTATCGTCGCAAATGATCTTTTCTGGTGGGATGACTGATGTTGGACAACCTCACTTATTGGTACCGTGTTGTTTTAGGCTGCGTAATTTCTAGCACCAAGACAACCTTATGTTAGTTAGTTCGGTTGTCCTGTTGACGTTTACTTGGGGCTGGGCTCGACACAAGTGGTATCGTTTACGTTCACGAGCACCATTGGCTCTTCACCATCAGATCGACTGACGGTTTTCCTATGTCAAATAAAAAGTCAGGTTTTTTCGATCGCGTCCGATTTTGAACTCAGACGCGTGACGCTTACTTTAAAAATAGAAAGTTATCAATTTTCCCTGCCCCCTTCACTTTATCGCGTCCACCACTGTGTACCTGTACGCTCGATTATATCAATCTATCTACTATCGACTACCAACGAGTAACGAGTAGTTTTTAAGCAAACGGATCTTCTTCGTCATATGTACACGTCATACCTACTACCCTGAATGCGTAACCGCGAACGTCACCCGCGCGTCATTCAGCACTCATGCTCGTGTACGTTACTAAACGCGTCATCCGTCACCTCAAACTTCAGTTGTCACCCGGCACGTTACCAGTCACCCCACACTCACCCCGGGTTGACGTAGGGCTGCTCGGTGCCGTTGTAGACCTTTTCGTCGTAGACGGGCCACAGGCGCTCGTAGCTGTGCTCGTGGGCCCAGATCACCAGGTCCACGCCGAACTGCTTCAGTAGCGGCTCAAGACCTGCGAGAACACGTCACTGTACCGTATGGTGGAAACACATGTTACGTATATTGTAAATATATTATTCGGAACACAAGACGGCCATTACACAAATTAGACTAGCAGACTACTACTGCGCCACCTCCGCCTCAACACAAGCTGACCACCTATTTCAATATTGGTTTGTGAAATTATGCTCAGTGCTTCGACTTGCAGGCCATCAAAAATATTAAGAAATGATGCTGTTATTTAATGGTGCTTAGTATCGGACTTGAGGATTTACATTTATGTTATATAACCGTATACGGGTTCATAATAAGCCTTTATAGCTATAACGCCTTTTAGCGTAGGTCCTCGAGATATCCCCACCATGGTTCAGGCCTTGTCGTGGCGGTGGGGCTCAGTAGCCTAGGATGAGCCGCTGCACCTTGGGCGAAGCTAATAGAGCCGAGGGGGCTCTTTGTATCCCTCTTATAAGAAGAGGGGATAAAAGAGCAGGGGGTAAGAGGCGAGGACGGGAACCTCACCCCATTGTACTGTCCCGATGTTGGGAGGGGTTGTTCTGTGGTAAGGGACAACCCGTCTGTGAAGGCGTCGGTCTCTTGCAGGACTGACTAGCCGTCGAGGTGCCCTGTTTGTTTATTAGATCCGGGGCACCTCACCATAGGCGGCATTGGTGGAACTAGCCGGATTTTAGTGGGTAGAGCTGCGTCCATTTACCATCTTTCGGGCGCAAAGAGTCCCACATACCCACCTGCGGAGACCCACTCCCCAGGCGGGATGCCTCAGAGCATTTCCCGGCGTTAAAGGAAGAGAGCATACAAATTTGTGCTGCGACGCTGCGCCGGTTCTGCGCTCTGAGGACCATTACTGGATGATTGGCCGATAGGACGTACGTACAGATCACTGGTTGATCACACACGTCAGTGACATATGACTGACCAGTTTCGGAATTTTATGGCTCACATCACTACTCCATTCGGTCATATGCTCGATGTCCTGACTATAACCATTTGATGGACACCCTATTCATCAAAATAAGTAGCAGGCGCTGCGGTGGAACATTCATACATACACTGCTCAAATCCCTTCTTCTGCCTCTACTAAATACCTTACCCCTTACCTCTGCTTGACCCCCTTTAAAGTCAATAAGATAGCCTCTCACCCCGTACCATAATAACAAATCGATTGACTCTTCATTCATGAAGTAGTCTAGAACATACGTCTTCTAAAATCCCTTTTGCTTGAAGACTATATTAACGAATTGATTGACACCCATTCATAAATAAGTTGGTGATCCGATGGAACACACATCTGCTAAAATCCATCCTGCTAAACGCCGGCCACTCACCGAACATCCCCAAGAACGGGAGCCCCCGCCTGGTGAGCTCGAAGCTGCAGTCGACGTCGTCGGAGTTGCTGCAGTACATGGGGCGGTGGCCCATCAGCACCAGCCAGGGCCGGCGGCGCCTGTAAGAACCAGCACTTACCGCACCCATACACGGGCAGTCCAACGCGGTTGGGTAGGAACTCGTTCCAACAATCGTCGCCCACATTGCCGCAGTACATGGGCCGGTGGCCAAATAACACTATCCAGGGACGCTTCTGCCTGTTCAAAATCATCGGATTTTAATTATAAGACCCCACCCCAGTTTGATCCCCACCAGGGCACTTGAAAGAGTTACCTATTAAAGTGACCATTTGTAAAGACTATCACAACGTGCCTGGCTTATTACGTCACACGTTAAGGGGGAGGGACGTGACGTCACAAAAGACTAATGTGAACTAATAAAAAACGAAATTAAAAAATAATTTAAACCAAAATAAAACTAATTTCAGAAAAACTATTTTAATTTATCAATTTATTTATGTAAAAATATTATGTGATGTCACACAGCACTAGGGAGGTTGGTCTCATAAAGATGACCATCTGTGACAAGGACGGGGAGGTCCAAATATCATGAAATTCATGTGACGTAATTTATTGATGAAGGAAAACATCTTGACAAAAATTCAGGTTTTTCAGGAATTTCATATGCTCATGCTTGATTTCAAAGGGAACGTTGCCCAGCAGTGCGATTTATAAGAATCACTTTGCGTATGGCACAGTGAGTCCAGCCGTACCCATGGTTACTGTATAATATCTAAAACGTCGGACGTGTATAGATCATAGCTAACCGGCGATATATAAAAGTTGTTGTTTTTATGGCTATCGCTTTGCTGACGTGTTCTTGGACGAATGAACACCAACACAATGAACAACTGTTGAACAACAGTTCAAAAATCGTCTATAATGGCGAGGGTGTATGTATGTATAATAATTGAACGTGTATACGTCTAAATCGTGAAGAATAAAGCTGAAACGAGCGGCAGTTCAACGACCCTGGAGTCACGTAACTTTGGGGTCATTGATTCTACGTATTTGTAGTATTTTACTATTGTGACCATATAATTTCAATTAAATATGCATATTTTGTAATGCCTTGACTTATTATTACTTTTTAGTGGCGTATAAATGTATGTTTGGTGTAGTACTCTTTCTTTTATACTCCATGCTGGATATGCTACTGTTATATTGCCATCTTCTGCCCGGACCACTGGTGTTACCTGTTCTTGGGCTGCGCAGCGCGCGCCAGGTCCTCCTTGAGCCACTCGAACTGGTTGACGAGCATCTTGACGCCGTACTGCAGGAAGTAGTAGTACTCGGTGGACACGGACACGAAGTGCACGGGGCCCAGGTCGAAGCTGTAGAACATGCTCTCGTATGGGCCCGGCATCGAGAAACGGTTGCGGTAGTTGCTGAAGTTGCTGTAATACCATAATAAGGTGGAGGGTGTGTTTCTTCTACGCGCTAATCTTATGACATAGCTTCAGCGTGTTTCGGGAAGAAGGGCAGGACAGGCGAAACTTCTCTCAGGATACTTAAGAAGGCATAAGTGAGTTACTTTTGATAATTTCGGATAAGATCGTTTATATCGACCACGCCTGATTTGAAGACTTGTCACCATAGCTACCTCTCGGTATATGGGGTACCCTGGTATAGGGAGGTGTGGGGTGGTCCGTGGTACTCACTAGCTGGCCTCGTGGTTGCCGGGGCAGGTCATGTAAGGCACGGCGGCGGCCAGCGGCTGTATCTGCCGCATGAACCGGTCGCCCACGTGCGCGTTGTCCGAGTCCATATCGTACGCGAAGTCGCCCACGTGTAGCACCACATCGAAGTTGTCGCGCTCTGCCTCGTCTTGGAGGTACGACAGCGACTGGAAATCGAATCCAATCAAATCTAATCAAATCAAAATGTGTATTTATAAGGAGTGGGGAGCAAATGGCATCATCAGTACTGCTAGTTAAGTCAAACCGAAAGCATTTCTAGTGTTCTGTGATTATTTTCTATTAGGTAGTTACCCTTTTTTAGTGTTTCAAAGGTGTTGATGTGCAATATTCCGATTTTGATGATGATGAATAAAATATTGCGTAGCAACCAGTTATTGAAATTGTATTTATTGAACAACTCGTAGTATTTATTGGCTCTTGATAAGTAAAATTATTCCCACGTGATATTTTTTGGTGGTCCCCCTGAAAAATCACAGGCGTGACACGTGATTTATCACGAGACACGTGACAAATGTGGTGAGGTACTCACGTGTGCGTTAGTATTCCCCAGGTCCCCGTATATGGCGGCGCGGAGCACCCAGTCCTCGCCCTTCGGCGGCGTCTTGAACGAGAACAGCTCTGACCAGCCGTACACGGAGCCGCAGTGGTACACTAACGGATAAACAGATTTTTATGTAGTTGGCAAACTAGGAGATAGCAGCTGCTCGGAGGTCAATGAATTTATATCCCAGCTGCCCCAAACTTAACTTTTTCGGTAAAATGAATAGCATATATATAGTATAAAGTGAAGTCGCTATAGGACAATATAGGACAGTATAGGACAGTATAAGACAGTATAGGTCGTAGCACAAGAAGTGCAAGAGGAATGCGTTTAGGTAGAGATAGAGAATCGCCAGAGGAGCCTTAGCCAGGATCGCGGTAGACATAGAATTCAGAGAGTCAAAGAATCGCCCGCACAGTCCACAGACTAATTTATGGGAAAATAAAGTAAATTCCGCCTAGAATTACGATCCTTTGATTCGATACGAAGATAATCCTATAGAGTCCATGACAATTGAACGGTATGTGAACATTGCTCGGCATTGACATGTAACAGATAGTGCCATGCTGCTTTGCTGCCGAATTGGGCCGGCACGACGGGGGGGGGGGGGTGATAGGTACCTCCCGCTCACATAATACTACACAGCTATGACTTTGCTGTTGTGTTTCGTACGGTTTCCGGCCTAATTTTTAAAGGCCAAAAGGATTTTTTTCAAATCCCCTGAAATCCCCGATTCAAACAGCTAAAACACAAGCTTTAAAGCATATAAATAGATTAATTCAAAATTAGTCACATGTATGTTAATATTCTCAATTCTCATAAACAATTGTCTCTATTTAAACCCAGCTGTACAGCATGTTTTCAAACAATACCTACGTATTTCGGACGTCTATTGCGCAGTTATTATTTATCGCTAGCGGACAAGTGACTCAGTATCGACATCCGTTAATACCAACTATAAATTAAAAACTCTATTGAAGTCTTAATCAGTGTCCTAATTATGGGATAATGTGGGACTCACATATAGACATAAGACTGTTCGGATTTTACTTTTAAATTAACGAGCATTTATTATATTGTAATATATAAAAAATAAACACTTTTCTATACCAATTTTAATGTCGAAATAATACCTACCTAAACGAAGTCAGGAATCAAAGTTTGTTATCAGGATCACCTCTCTTTAATACTGATACCTTACATAACCCAGTGAAACCTGAAGTCTAACCATATTGGTACGAGATGTACAGGAGCGGACGGTGTATTTAAGGACCCTGGGCTTCTTGGGGCGCACTTGATTGACTAATTGTAATTTTGAATTCAAAAGTATTTTTTATAGTAACGACAAAATAGGACCTAAATGATAAATTTCAGGATTGCTAAAACTGATTATAATTTTCGATGTTTTATGTTGATATATTTCTTATTGTTTTCAACAGCAAATGGCTCTTTTTCGGGCCTTGGGCTGCAACTCAAAAAGCCCATATGTAGATCCGCCCCCTTTTTTTTTGTTTCCGCTGGGGAATGCTCTTATACATACCACCGGGCCCGGGGGAGCCCGGGGGTTATGTGGGACTCTCTGCGCCCGAAAAGATCGTAAAGTGGGCGCAGACTCTACCCACTAAACCCCAGCGGTGTTCTCCACGTCGTCTGGGTGACCCGGCGAGGGAGCTGTGGACGTCCTCACCAGGCCACAACGATGTAGATCCGCCCCTAGAGATGTACCATCTACACTCATGCAACACTACAAATTCCTAAGGAGTTGTCTTTAATTTATTAAACGCTGCGTATTTATCACTATAACCAGAGCAGTCTCACCGTATCTTGTGTTAAACTTGAGGTCCGACAGCAGTGTCCTGTGTATCCACATGGACCTCCGCAACTTCCCCCCGTCCGTGAACAGGGTACTTGTGCCCACCGCCTCCCCATCCATCACACCCTCGCCGAACTGCACCCGGGACTCCACCGTGTCGTTGAACGTCGTCCATGTCACCACTATGTCGTTGGATTTAGCTGGAAATCAGTTGTATTGTCTAAGTCCTTAAGTTATATAATTACTAGCGGTCGCGACATACGTCCTGTACAAAATATTTTGTAGTGTACCGAATAGTGAATCTAAACCATTCTCGAATCCACTAATCACACAATCTAAACCATTCTCGAATCCACTAATCACACAATCTAAACCATTCTCGAATCCACTAATCACACAATCTAATCCATTCTCGAATCCACTAATCACACAATCTAAACCATTTTTATGTTGAACACACAAACATTCATCAAAATCTATCCAGCAGTTTAGGTAGAGTTGTCACATTCACATTGCCTGAAGAATTATAATACGACGACCTCTGTAGCTCAGTGGTAAGCGCCTTGGCGCTCAAGCCGGAGGTTGCAGGTTCGAACCCCGCCAGGGAACAAAAATATTTTCTGTGGATGTGTATTAAATATGTGTATTATATATCTAATAAAAATCCTAAATATATGTATAGTACCTATAAAAGTATTAAATATATTTCCGTTGTCTGGTACCCGTAACACAAGTTCTTCCAGAACTTACCACGGGACCAGATTGACGTGGTGTGAAAGGGTCCATAATAATAATAATTATTATTATTATATAAATATACAACGTGTATACCGGTGTCGGGGACTTTGGAGGACATAAAATATTATGGTATTTTTATCGACAAATCACTACCCCAATTTGCTCTACACCCCTCAATTAAATGGTAAAAAATAATGAAATGCAAGGGCATTTTGATATTTTTTACCTCGATTGTACTGTATTGTACTGAAAATGTATGTGATTGTTCCCACTGTAACCCACGGACACGCAACGCATTAATTAACATTTTTTAACACACGTGCGTAGGCTCTACGTGCGCCGCGTGGAGCCGCACCTTACGAGCGATATAAATAACAAAATATTTATTTCAGTTTCGAGAAAAATGTTTTCTTTTGACATTTCGTGAATAGAGCACTATCAACGCTTCGCTTATGAGGCATACATTACTTAGTACAAAACCCATAAAAGAAAAATGCTGAAGTTGTCTTTGTATGCCTTAGAGAGCCACAACACGACAAAGAAAAACATTTTTCTATTGCTGTAAACAAACAGTATATTTGTATGTTGTGGGTTTGGTACAGGTTCTTGAAATATTTTTCTATTTATGAGTACTTCTTTTGTTAATTCGAGTTTTTGTACTTAGGTCTTTAATATGTATGCAAGTCTCAAAGTTAAACCAATGACTTCTAGAAGGTGAAATTCTTATTCATATTCCAATACAGGTGAAGTTAAATGTATGTGTGTTAAAAAGAAATAACTTATATAGAATATTGTATTTATCAACCAAACATTTTAAAACTTTAAATGAATATTATACAGCACAGGATAAGCACTCGCGATAATAATGTCAGGGAAATAACTATGAGGACATTCTATAAATATTTGCAGCCCATTCAAGTATGACTATTATTAGTATGCGGAATGTCGTTATCTATATAAGTACCTATATTATGTATTTTATGATTTGTGTTATCATCTTGTTATTTTAACAAACTAAAAATAGTTATTGAGCAAGAACAACTGATAAAGCATAATATCTATAATAACAAAAGGATTTTGTTTTAGCAACAATACAAAAACAGTATTAGAGATTTTGTAGACATAATCAATTTAATTTTTACTTCTAGGCCATAAAGGATCCACCACAATACCACAAACAGGAATTTGGCTACAACCACACCCGAAACTTCTATCACTATTAGAGTCCTTCAAATTAAGTTCCCAATTAACTGTACAAGAATTAGTATAGTAGCTTACATACTAGATCCACAATGAGAAGGTTATTGACGCACAGAAGCTATAGTTTTATTTGTATGAGTAAACTGGCAAAAGAGCAAGAGAAGTTTCAGATTTTTTTCCAGTTTCTAAGTGGATTCAAGTTGGATGCATCACTGAAGAGTGTTAATGTAAACCGTAAGAACTCATACTACAATACCATATTAATAGATTATGTATGGTATGGCTGTGGATAAAATTAAACTCTTCTTCTGCTACCTAGCCCTATGTTAGGTTCCACTTTCAGTCTAACCGGATGCAGTTGGACACCAATTTTAAATGGAGCAATTGCCTATCTGACCTCCAGAATGACCCAGTAACTGGGTAATACAATGAGGTAAGACCCTATGGTAAGACAGGTTGTCAGACTTTCGGGCTTCTGAAGAACCGTAATGATTGTCAAAGATCCACAAATGACAGCCGGGACCAAACGCACATCCTTAGGCACAGAGGAGTCTTAGTATGTGAAGATGGTCACCCATCCACAGACTAACTCTGGCAAGCGTAGCTTAACCTCATGATTTGATCCACACGGCTGTTATTACTTAGCCACAAGCTCTTCAAGTAGATAAAATTAAACTATTCTCTAAAATAAATACAACATCGTTCTTAATAATTGAGCTACCAAATGCACCATCTAGTACTTCCATGTTACAGTTGGATTATGTTAGTCGGAGAGGTGCTACCCAGGGGTAGGTGGATAGTGCCAGGAGACTCTTGTTGCCTATTCTAAGACTTAAAATGGTAATGAGACTTACAAGCAATTACAATCATCCTTTATATAAGATATTAAATTAATTTAAGACTCTACGATTAGTAATCGTAGAGTCTACATCCTGAGGATGCCTCGGTGTCGGGGCGAAACGTACGTAGATTGTTTGGTGGTGGTCTTTTACTGTGGTTGTGGTGCATGTGGGGTGGTGGTGCATGCGAGTGTACGCATATGCAGTGTGGGAAAGGAGGGCGGTGCTATATGCATGCATATGCGTGCACTCACACATTTGCTGTAAAGACTGCGTTTTTCGCGGGATAATTGCTAATTAATATAATTAATTTAATATCTGATATAATGGATTTCCGCAAGGTAACACCTGATTCTATTAACTACAATCATCCTTTCCAAAACAAAATGAAATGCTTGGTTAGTTTGTTTTTGTGGTACCCATTGAAAAAAAAGTTTATCACAGCTTATTCCTCCCACCGGTATTGACTATTACTATTTGTTTAACAATTAAGATATAATCATTATGCGTTATAATAATAAAATAACAATTTATCGGTGGGCTGGCTGTGTCGCACTCCCGGCTGCATGGGTACCACCATCTTGCTTATTTCTCCCGTGAAACAGCTTTGCTGTGTTTCGGAGAGAAAGGCAAGACAGGCAGTGTAATTACTGGCACCGAGACTTAACATCTTATGTCTCAGGATAGGCAACACATAAATGAGTTGCCTGGGCTCGTATACTAGTTTATGTTCATGGGCGACGTCGACCACTTAACATCAGTTTGCCTATCCAACTAACATAAAAAACATTTATTCTCGTGCACTATATGGCCCAAAGATATATACCTTATACACTAACATATATATTATAGTTATGGCTATTAAGAATCTCTCAACATAATTCTTATTATAAATGACCGACCTTCCATGTTCACGTTTAACAGTCACCATGAGACAGATTTGTGGTAGAGCCAAGTCTGTATATATATACCTCTAACACAGTCTTTCCACAAGCCTATTAAATGATAGGCTAGTTTTGGAATCAAAATATTTATATACCGAATATTGATTAATTTTGCGCAAAATGATTGATTTTGTAAATACTTACACCCGAATGCTATATGAATTTGCTCCGGCTGACAGTATGGACAATCGTAAGAATACGGAGGTTCAACACATAAAACATTAGCTATTGAAATACCGATACATATAAAAATATATGAAACAATCATATTATTGAACTGTTTTATTTATCCCTAAAAAAGAAATTATTTTAGATATATTAAATGGAGGGATATTCTCTACGAGGCAGCTACTTATGAATGAAGATAATTAGTATTTTTATTTCACACATTTATCACAATATCGTAAACAACACAATAAGGAAGCACTCCTTAGTGTAAACAGAATCAAACTGCAATTTATTTGAATTTATTGATTACAAAATACAAATTATGTATATTTAAGTGTCAAGTGCCAAAGTGATGTCAATTGTCAGTCACAGACTACTTCTTCTTCTTTTTGGCCTTAGCTCCCAAATGGAATTGCCAGTGCCAGAGTGGATGTTAAATTGTTCGGTGACTAAAGCCCATGTTCAGTTAACACTTTGCTGACTTATCTGACTCTGTTAATTCGATATTTTTGTGGAGGTATAAGTATAAAATTAAAGAAAATAATAATAATAATAAAAAAAATATGTTGCTCCACCTAAAACAAAACAAACATTGGTTAGTATGACACTATTCTACATTCTAATGTTATTTGCTACAATAAAGGAACATAAAGTATCTACAAATGGTGTATATACATAGGACAGCACAGATTTAAAATCAACAGGGCGTGGAATGTTGGGGGAAGAGAGTCATAGAGTGATGATAAATTTCGAGTACAGTAAAAAAAAATGTGATCGGGAGTGCCTTCGTCAAGTCCACATTCACACAAAGAACTATCTCTAATTCTTATTTTGGCCAGAAAGACAGGGCTGCAACACAGACTACTTCTTCTTCTTCTTTTTTGGCCTTAGCTCCCAAATGGAATTGCCAGTGTCAGAGTGGATGTTATATTGTTCGGTGACTAAAGCCCATGTTCAGTTAAGACTTTGCTGGCTTATCTGACTCTGCTATTTCGATGTTTTTGTGGAGGTATAAGTATAAAATTAAAGAAAATAATAATAATTAAAAAAAAAAAAAAAACTGTTGCTCCACCTAAAACAAAACAAACATTGTTTAGTATGACACTATTCTACATTCTAATGTTATTTGCTACAATAAAGGAACATAAAGTATCTACAAATGGTGTATATACATAGGACAACACAGATTTAAAATCAACAGGGCGTGGAATGTTGGGGGGAAGAGAGTCATAGAGTGATGATACATTACGAGTACAGTTAAAAAAAATGTGATCGGGAGTGCCTTCGTCAAGTCCACACTCACACAAAGAACTATCTCTAATTCTTATTTTGGCTAGAAAGACAGGGCTGCAAGAGTGGCCAAGACGAAGGCGACATATTGTGGAACAAACAGACTTATTCACATTATAATATTTAAAAAACCAAGGTTTAATAGGTATAAAATTTTGTATGTCAGCATAATGCCTTCCCTTTGTTCTGCTCGACTGCATCCACAGGTCATTCCAGTCTGTAGACAAATGGATTTTTGCTAGTGGAATAAGGTCCTGGCAATACACCTTAAATTGACTAAGCCCTCCAGACCTAGTCGCCTCCTTAGCATAATGGTCAGCATTTTCGTTACCGCATATACCACAGTGGCTAGGAACCCAAGCCAGCACAACTTGATAATTATTAATATAAAATTTGTGGAGTAATTGTTTAATTTTTAGAATTAACGAAAACCTTGATTTAGATCGAAATTGATTGGATAAAATTGCCTGAAGGGCACTTCTTGAGTCAGATATAATAATAGATTTGTCAAGACTATGAGACTCAACAAATCTAAGGGCCTCAAGAATAGCTAGAACTTCACCTGTAAAAACAGATGTTACGGGTGGTAATTTATAATTTAAAATGACATTTACTTTTGGGATCCAAACTGCCACACCAACACAATCCAACAAAGACAATTTGGAGGCATCCGTATAAATAATCAACCAGTCCTTAAACTGACAGTTCATAATAGAGTTAAATTCAGAGTTGGCTGAAATGGAATCTTTACTAATGTGAAAATCAAGAATGATCCTGGGGGAAAAGACAACAGAAGAATAAGGGGTATCATAAAGGGGGTTAAGCCTGAATTGGGCAACTGGGCATGGCAGAGATTTAAACTTTAGGAAACTCTTAAGGAGACATGGGATATCTTTATGACCCCAATAATTGGAGGAGGAAGTAAGCTGGGACAGAGCACTAAGTTTATGAATAAGTGGATGATGAGAGTCCTGCAAAGCCTTAAAAATAAACCTGTCAGCAAGGTACTGACGTCGCAGATGGAGGGGAGGATCGACACATTCCACCTGCATGGCATTGATAGGAGAGGACTTCATAGCCCCTATAATTATTCGAAGTGCTTTGGATTGTATCCTATCTAACATTTTTAAACATGTTTTATTGCAGGGCTCAAGTAGAAAAGATCCATAGTCAAAGTGACTACGGACCAAAGCATTATAAAGGAGCTTCTGTGTGAAGGGGTGGGAGCCCCACCACACTCCAGAAAGTGACCGAAGCATATTAACATTTCTTTCTGCCTTATTTAGAACATGATTAACATGTTGAGAGCCAGTCATCCTTGAGTCAAAGTATACTCCCAAAAATTTCACACTATCTCTAACCGGGAAAACTTGGTTATCTGAAACTATTATTACATTAGGGATAGATCTTGCCCTAGAAAACACCACCACACTACTTTTTTCGGTAGATATGGATAAACCATGTCTATCCAACCACTCATTTAAGTAAAAAATAGAAGAATTGAGTCGGTTAGTGCATTCTATGACATCCTTGCCAGAAATGTACAATGACACATCGTCCGCATACTGCAAAACATTGCAAAATGAATTAACTGAAAGGTCAAGGTCATTGGTATAGATATTATATAAAAGGGGACTGAGTACCGAACCTTGGGGAAGACCTTTCCAAACTTTTCTAGGGGGGAGGGAGGCATTTTGATAATCAACTATAATAGAGCGGGATGACAAATAATTGCAGATGTAATTTACTATCTTCACAGGAAGACTCAGATGAAGCATTTTTTGCCTGAGCACCGGAAGAAGCACATTATCGTAGGCGGACGACACGTCAAGGAACATTCCCACCAATGACTCATTTTTTGAAAAGGCAATACGGATATCAGAAGTGAAGATACTGAGACTATCTACTGTGCTGCGACCTTTCCGAAAACCGAATTGGGTCTTGGAAAAAATGTCATTGCTCTCTACAAACCACTCAAGCCTATTTTTGATCAGGTGTTCTAAAATTTTTGCAAGGGTTGATGAGAGAGCAATTGGGCGATATGAAGAGGGGTCACTACCAAGCTTTCCCGGCTTTAAGCTCGGTACAATGATCTGAGTCCCCCACTCCTCTGGAGGAATCTCCGATTGAAAAATGGAGTTTAAAAAATTTAGACATATCCTCTGTGTGTTGGGTCCACTTCTTACCACAAAGGAATAGGGAATACCATCAACACCAGGTGAGGAGTCCTTTAATGAATTTAAAACCAATCGAAACTCCTCCAGAGAAAAGGGGAGATCAAATTCCGTGAGCGGAGAAAGGGGGGAACTTAAAAAAACGCGAACCTCCTCCAAGGATGGTACTGATGGAGGAGCCAACTTCTGACAGAAGGAATCCAACCAAAGTGAGATGTCATTAGTCAGAGGGCTATCGTTAGGGGAAAAAGAACCACGAAACCTTTTAATGTTACGCCAAACCAATGAGGGATGGGAAGAAGGAGACAAACTTTCACAGAACTTAAGCCAACAACTCTTTTTTTTTTCAGCAAGTAACCTTCTTACCTGGGCTGCGATATGTTTGTAACTGAGGTAGTTTTCTAAGCTCATAGATACTGAATATAAGCGCTCAGCCACCTTACGGCGCCTACAAGCAATTGTGCATTCAGCATCCCACCATGGAGGGGAAGAAATTCTATAAATGCTTTTTTTTATAAGAGGAACCGTTTCCTTTGCACTGTTTATCAGCATGTCTTTAAAATCCGAGTAAAGAATGTGAACATTGTTGACAGTGACTGGAGGAATTTCAAGGACTTTCTGATCAGTTACGATGGCAAACTGAGACCAGTCTGCATTAGCCAGTTTAAATGATTGTCTAGAAGGGTAATTAATAATACAAGGCGAAGGGGTCTGACTAAATGAAATTATGATGGGAAAGTGGTCGCTGCCAAAAGAGTCATTGAGAATTGACCATGAAAATTGGGCTGAGATGTTACATGAGCTTAATGAGAGGTCGACCGCACTCTTTGGATTCTGGAGAGGGGAAACCCTTCGTGTGGGAGAACCATCATTGAGTACAATAAGGTTATGTTCATCTAAAAAATCTATTAACAGTAAGGAGAGACTATCATTAAAATATGACCCCCATGACATATGGTGACAATTAAAATCACCTAGAACAACTATAGGTGGAGTCAATGAGGACAGAACAGAAAAAAATTCAGACAACACAGATGAGGTGGGGACAGGAATATATACAGATACAAATGTAACATTCAAAACACGGACAACAACAACATTGAGACTATCACTATGAGATGGAGTCGGGATAAATGAATATGTACATTTTCTAGAAACTAAAATGGCTGATCCAGCCTTTCCATCACCTCTGTCGTCCCGGAGACAAGCGTAGCCGGGTAACCTAAAAGTAGTACCAGGCCTTAACCAGGACTCCTGGACGGCAAGAATTGATGGATCATATTTTTTAAACATATATGTTAAATCATGTTTTTTATTCCTTATGCTACGACAGTTCCACTGGATCAGGTTCAGGGGCATTTTGCAATAATAAAGAAAGCTGAGATAAATTTTTACGAATATTGTTCGGTAATCCGGTGTCACTGAACCGGGAAATCATATTAATGAGAATAGAAGTTAATTGCTCTAAAAAGTTATCATTAGGGGAAATATTCTCTTGAGGAAAAGCACATCCATTAGGTGTTGATGAAATGGGGGATTGGATTATGTTTTGATGAGCTTGTCTGTCATATCCTGGACTAGCAGGAGCAATTGGACGACGTGGGGTAAATGTGGTTTTTCTATAAGACATAGAAACAGGTGAAGGACGCGTATTAACAGGGATTGAAACGGGAGGGGAATTCCTAGCAGTGTCAGCAAATGATCTCCGTACCTGAGGGAATCTAGCAGAGGCTTCAAGATACGAAACGCTTTCTTGTGACATGACTAGCTTTATAGCTTTCTGTCTAGAGTGCTCAGGACAGGTATTATCATTTGCTGCGTGTGAGCCAGAGCAAAACAGACAAGTAGGGGATTGGACAGAGCATGTTTCACCCTCGTGCATTTGCGAACATTTAAAGCACCTCGGTTTCGATCTACACTGAGCCTTTACGTGACCAAATCTACAACAACTGTTACATTGTATTGTTGGCAAAATGTAGGTTTCAACCGGTAAAGAGGTAAAATAACAAAATACACGCGGGGGAAGCTTCTGTCCAGAGAAAGTTAAAACTACAGATTGTGTGGGAATCCAGATGGGAGTATTATTTTCATTATACGACTTCCGGCTCAGTCTCCGGGCCCGAACAACTTTACCAATACCATTAGGAACTTCAATATTGTCAACCAATTCCTCCATGGACCATTCCACGGGTATTTCTCGAATAATTCCCATTCGGGAAACACTATAGACTGGGATCGAAGCTATATATCCACCAGTGGGGAGTGCTGAGTGGTCTAAGAAGGAATTGGCGTGCTCAGCTGTTTTAAATTCAATCGAAATACGATTGCGACCAATTCTTTTGATACCATCCATTACAACATTTTTAATATTATTTTTAAAAAGAAAATGGCCGAATTGAATAGGACGTAGAACGGCACCTGTATTTGCGTCCGACTCTTGCCTAGATACGTGGACAACGAAAGGAGCAACATCATTTGATGAGTACTTGTTTTTTTCCTTAACATAATCCGGGTGAACGTAGGTTAGTTGTATAGAAGGTGTTTCGAGGGCAGAAGAAACCGATTTTTTGGCCTGGAGATTAAGATCCTCATCAGGACGCCTTTTTCTGTTAGGTCCAATTAAGTCAATCGGAACTGTCGGAACATTGGAACTACTCGGAGGATTATAACCTCCTCCAGGATCGGGCGGTTCATCGTCCATTTTAAAAAACCAAGTAAAAACTATACAGAAATACTTACAGAAAAACAATCACAAAACACTTAACAACACAATGGGACACAAAGATTTTACAACAGAAAGGAATCTATATAAATAACAACGCAAGAACTTACAACACTTGCACACACCACTCAACCTAATAGCAGAGTCCCAACACAGACTACTTAGATGTTACTTAAATACTAAATGTCAAAAAATCAAAAATCAAAATCAAAATTTTTTTATTCAAAATAGTACTAATACAGTATCTTTTTGAACGTCAATTGAATCTACCACCGGTTCCAAGGTAAGCCCAATGAGAAGAACCGGCGAAACAAACTCAGTGGAACTAATCTTTTCAAATAATATATATTAATAACAATTTTAACATCTTATCTTGAAATGCCCGGGAGGAACGCCTTATTCCCAGGGTGTGGTATCTTCCATGAAATCTTTTACTTTATAATATGCTTTACCACACAAACGCTCTTTAACAACTTTTTTGAATTTTTTTATGGAGAGCTTTTGAACGTTTTCTGGGATCCTATTGTAAAAGCGTATACAGTTGCCTTTAAAAGAATTGCTTACTTTCGAAAGTCTAATCATTGGTGCATGTAACCTGTGTCTATTACGTGTATTCCTACTATGAATATCACTTTTCTTACAAAATTCATTTATGTTTTTCCGGACATACAGTAAATTTTCTAAGATGTATTGAGAGGTGACAGTCAGAATTCCTATTTCTTTAAATTTTTCTCTCAAAGATGAATAGGGAGGTAACTTGTAAATTGCACGAATAGCCCGCTTCTGCAGCACAAAAATGTTGTTTATGTCGGCCGCATTTCCCCATAAAAGTATGCCATAAGACATAATGCTATGAAAGTAGCTAAAATATACTATTCGCGCTGTATCTACATCACCCACGTGCAAGAGCGTCATCGAAAATTGCAAGTGCTTATCAGGGCCATTTGAAATTTTGATATTTTACTGACTGCCTGATTAAAGTGAACAAATAGATCGATGATTTCTGTTAATATTTAATGTAATCATGTTTGTACAAAGTACTGTAGGTAAAGGTAGAACGCGAAAAAAAATATGAAAGGAAAAGTTGTTTACTAGTGTTGACTAGTCTGAATTTGAAAAAAAATTCCGAAGTCTCTATTGTGGGGGCCCCTCTTTTGTGGAGGCCCCGGGGCTGTTGCCCTGGTTGCCCTCCCCTAAATCCAGCCCTGTTATTGTTCCTGTGAACACAGGAACAAACACATTATTTTTGTTACAATTTTTACTATTAGAACTTATAAGGAATTCAGCTAATTGACCACAGTGATCAGAATTCAACTTGTTGATAATTTCTTTGTGGACAGGAGTTAAATTACTAAAAATATTATCAATACATGTAGCTGTAGAACTACAAATTCTTGTTGGTTCTGAAAATAGATTAGTCAGATTATATGATTTTAACAATGATGTGAATCTAACTGTGGTGGAATTATTTTCTAGTAAATTAATATTAAAGTCACCACAAATTAGTATGGGCTTGTTAGACCCACATATTTTAATTTTTAATAATTATTAGTGAGCCACCTCTTATGGCTTTTTCTCTACTGAACGAACTTGCCACCTGGTGCTCACTGAAGCTGAACATAATTTCATTTTTTTTTAACCAATGTTCGTTAATACACAGTATGTCTATATTGTAGTTTTTTAAGAACAATTCAATTTCCAAGTCTTTGCCTAACATTCCTTGTAAGTTTTGATGCACCAGGTTAAATGAGTACAATTTTTTATTTAATTTCTTTACATTGATTTGTTCAATATTTTCATTTAATATATTATTATTATTATTACTAATTAATGGGCTAGAGATTTCCTCTATTGTCTTATACTCTAGTTTAAACTATTTGGAACGTATTCCAAATTTGTAAAATTGTATGTTTTATTATCACACTGTTCAAATAAAACAGTGGTCGGATTAGCCAAATACTTGGCTGGACTTAAAAGATAAAAAATATAATAGCGATGCTGCTATTTGTCGCTTATAAAATTTATTTATTTCATAATATAATATTTAATTTATAATTCATCGATGGTGAATAAACATCGTGCATCGATGTTTAGCTGGAAAACATCGACGTTTTGACCTAGTTATTATCGATTTTTAAATCATTAAATAATTATTTTTAAATGAGCTAAAAATACACTTTCCAGCTCACCAGAACAAATAATAATAATATCTATTGACACATTTACACCACGTCAATCTGGTCCCGTGGTAAGTTCTCGAAGAACTTGTGTTACGGGTTACAGACAACGGAAATATATTTAATACTTTTATTCTATACATTATACATAATATATTTAAGATTTTAATTATATAATACACATCCATGACCCAGGAACACAGAAAATATTTTAGTTCCCTGGCGGGATTCGGACCCGCAACCTCCGGCTTGAACGCCAACGCGCTTACCATTGAACCACAGAGGTCGTCAAATAAATGATTGAAATATATTTTGTTTTATAAACCTACATATAAACGTTTGTTAGTGATTGATGGATTATTTATTTAATTGATAAAACGATATTTACCTTATTAGTTATTAAAAAAATTAAATAAGTTAGCGCCCCATTAATTAATAATATAAGTTTTTTCTATCTCAATCGTATACGAATAATAATCGATATTACGAGTAATGATTATGATAACGATGACTTTAAAATACAATAATTAATACTTAAATGACATTTGATATCGCAGAGAAATGCTTTTTACGCATGGAGTCATGGATCCTGACTCTATGTGGGACTCGCACCTGGGAGTGCCTTAACCTTAAACTAAAACCACTACCTTCAAGCGACACTGGGTCCTCCGAGGTTCGGGAGGAGTCAGCCCAGCACACTTGCCGCCCTCACGAGGTTCAGTTCCAACATTGAGAAATGTGGGCCGAAGGTCCACCCTAGGTGAAGAATATTTGAAATGGGGGCTTATCCTGACCCTCACTCCTCTTTCAAAGCATCATATACAATTGTTTTGTTCATTTTACATCGATAAGTAATTAAATGAGCACATCATCGTAAAACTAAGCCAACCAAATAAGCATTATTGGGAATAACTCAAAAACGGCTGGTCAGATCTTGATCAAATTAATATGGGACCATAATATTGGAAACATCAGCTTTCAAACAAAAAGAATCGACGGAGTAATCGTGTCACAAACATACAGACAAATTGAGAACCTCCTCTTTTTTGAGTCGGTTAATAAAAGGGGCTGGATCATCGGTATTTGATTTAACTTTGTTATTTTCGAATCCTGCCTTAGATAATTTAGTTGAACGGAAGAAGCCGGGTTATTTAAGTTATTTGTTTTATCTTAACAATATTAATTGATACCTAATTGTTTTCTAATGTCTACGCGAATTTTATCGGTTTATTAGGATTTTTACAAGCCCGACGTATCGGATACTTTACATCAACCATGGTCACGGGAAGACTGAGGTGTCACCCCACCATGGTTCAGGCCTTGACGTGGCGGTGGGGCTTAGTAGCCTAGGGTGAGCCCAACACCTTGGGCGAAGCTAATTGAGCCGAGGGGGCTCTTTGTACTCCTCTTATAAGAAGAGGGGACAAAAAAGCAGGGGGCAAGGGGTGAGTATGGGAACCTCACCCCATTGTACTGTCCCGAGTCCCGACGTTGGGAGGGGTTGTAAAAAAAGGACTGAGGTGTCAGACGACCTTACGTTACAAAGTTATTCGAAAAAATCCTATAACTCAATATTTTGGTTAGTACTATCTACGCAGAAAGTGCTAATTGTATTTGTAACATATTATACTTGGATTTTGATTTGATTTGAATATTAATAACGGGATCCCTCATCCCAAGCAGGTGGTAAGAGCTCAAATCAAAAAAGCAAAAAAGAAATCAAATCTGATATAATGGCGAGCTTTGTCAAGACTATGTTCACAGATGGCAGACTTAGTGTAGCGACGGTGTTTTAAATCAGCTATATGTTATTTTTATTATTCTTAAGGTTACACAAGTCGCTCATCTTTCCATACAAACGCAGAACAGTAATTACTACAATGTTTGACGTTGACCTCAAAAACTAAGGATAATATAAATTGATCTCGTCATCATCTATGTGTGTATGCACCTAAAATCGTATAAAAAATATACCTACATTTAAAAAATACAAGCTTCTAAACTTTCGTATTTCAACACTGATTTTAGCCCAACTTTGGGCGAAAAAGTTCAAAAGTTGAAATAAATTTATTTTAAAAAGATACACTTAATAGGGATGTTGACAGTATTCATATAAAAATATAATTTTGATGTTAATTGGTAGTTTCTATGATAGAACTCTGAAAAAATACAATATTTTCCCTTATTTTTATTTGAATAAATTAATATTTAATAAATTAAATGAAACAAGTATGTAAGTATAAATGACCGGGGTGGTACCTCTCGCTCACATAACACCAGTCAAGTGACAGCTATGCTGTCGCGTTTCGTGTGATTTGTGAGTTTCCGGTGGCCCATTGAGATAGGGAAAAGTGGCCAGTGCATCTGCGTGGCCTTGGTTGTGCGGATGTGAATGGGCGTCGGCGCCGTGAGGCTCCGACTGCTCGTTTGCCCCCTGATGATATAAAAAAATGTCTGGAGGTTGATAAGGTACATTAAAGATAACAATATTTTATAGAGACAAACTGAAGAAACTACAAAATGAAGAAGGTGGGTACATAAAATGTTACAAAAAAAAAAACAAGTGTAACCCTCTACTAAAAGCTATATAGTAAATAGCAAATACAAACAAAAAGTATTTATTAGTTCATTTAATTTAACAAAGTTGTTAATTTTATTAAGTACTAAATTTTATTAAGTAGAAAAACAGAAAATTTATTGTAAAATCTAGATACTCGTCTGAATCTGAAAATAAAGCGGAAGTAGGGTCGCCTCATAGACAGTGGCGCCCTCACTTATTTATCATCATATCAATGCTTTTCCAAAATTTCTTGACTTTCTTTTATCTATTTATTTATATTCATCATTATATCAACGTTTTTTCAATATTTCTTTATATCTCCACTTTATGCCAAGAGTACTTGATACGTGTTGATAACGTGATACAGAATGTTCTATTGGTCATAGTGGTCGTCATCGTAGTGGAAGGGCCCGTGCTTGTCCTTGACGATCCACACGTCGTCGATGACCTGGCCCCCAAAGTCGACGTCCACCTGCAACATAAATGCTCCTTAAGTATCCTTTGAGTAATATTTTTCAGTCTGTGTCGTGTCCGTGTGCGTGTATGTTTGTGCGTGTGTATTACCTGCTGTATGCAAAGGTACGTGGCGTTGGGCGCGTGCAGACGCGTGTAGAATTAGTATGGTGTGTGTGTGCGTTACCTGCTGTATGTGCAGGTGCGTAGCGTTGTGCGCGTGCAGACGCGTGTACCCGTAGTCGCTGGAGCGGAACGCCGACCACGCCGGCGGGTGTGCTGGTGACAAAGTACATTAGTTACGTACAAATTATAATAGATACTTGTGTAGTAGAAATTGGTGTGAAATGCTCTAAAATATTGTTACAAACCACTGGCAGCACTATTCACTAAATCTATTTAACTCATATCTTTTAGTTATATAGGTGGATTTTTGAGACGGGTCAGAATAGAATAGAATGTTTTATTTGCATTTGTACAAGGTACATTGAAGGTAGTCAGTAAAGGCCTTAACAGTTATAGTTACAGAAAAACGTTCCTAGGATGCCATCCATAACTTTTTATGATATTCTGAACTGCATTCACAGATTTTTGAGAAAATTTACGGTCAGCGAAAAAAAATCTAAGATAAAAAAGAATATGCCTATAGAACCTACTTCGTAGGGGGATCAAAAGACTCAATCGAGCCATTTATGATATGTGTACCAGAAATATCAGAAATCGCCAAAAAATATTATAGTAGATTTTGGACAGATTATAGGAAAAAACGAATATCGACATGATTTATCTAGGGTGATAATAATAGCAATGAAGCAAATAACGTCACGTTCGTGATATTTTTTTTATGTAGGTTGGATAGGAAAACTGGTAAGCGGTAAGCCTATGAACATAAACAAGTCTACCTGGAACTAGCCCAGGCAACTGTGGCAGTAATTACACTGTCTCAATTTGTCTGGCATGGTTCCTACCCTTCTCTCCGAAACACAACAAAACTGTTTCATGTGCATACCATACAGCCATACCATATTCATAGCATACAGCACATGGCAACCCTTCACCGATAAAAAAATGTATAGTATAATATACTTATGATAATGAAACAATTTCACGGATTTTATCGCAGTTTTTTTAATTTTTTACAAGCCCGACGTGTCGGATACTTTACAGCGACCATGGTATGTGCCATGGTCTTCGTGGAAATCTTTTACTTTATAATATCCTTTACCACACAAACGCTCTTTACTAACTTTTTTTGAATCTTTTAATGGATAGCTTTTGAACGTTTTCTGGGATCCTATTTTAAAGCGTAAACAGTTGTTACAAAATGCATGTTTTTCCGGACATACAGTAAAATTTCTAAGATGTATTTAGAGGCGACAGTCAGAATTCCTATTTCTTTAATTTTTGTCTCTCAAAGATGAATAGGGGGTAATTTGTAAATTGCACGAATAGCCCGCTTCAGCAGCATAAACATGTTGTTTATATCGGCAGCATTTCCCCATAAAAGTATGCCATAAGACATAATGCTATGAAAGTAGCTAAAATATACGCTGTATCTTTATCAGTAAACTGTCTTATTTTTCTCACAGCATACTGCACTAAAAGTATCGGGAATGGAATATTTCCACTGTTCCTGTCATATTAAAATATTTTTAATTGAAAACTCCTTGGTTTTAAAAATCGAATACCATTTATTTATTTAAAAAAAGATTATCGGTCTTGTCACAAGGTCTGGTCAAACTTGTTTAGTCTACTAAATGAACTGACTAAATGAAAACGATTGAAAAATGGAATGGAATGGAAAATTCTAGAGCGATATGATGTATTATGACTTTCGAAGTGGTTTAACACAAAAACAGTGTGTTGACCGGATGATTTCTGCATTTGGTGATGAAGCCCCATCCAAAACCACAATTTATCGCTGGTTTGCTGAATTTCAACGTGGACGTGTCAAGCTCAGTGATGGTCCCCGTCAAGGTCGTCCAAAAACTGCAGTCACCCAAGAAAACGTTGATGTTGTGCGTAAGCTGATTGAGGAAGATCGAAATGTGACATAACGCGAATTCAGGCAACTTTAGACATTGGCATGAGTCAAATACAAATAATCTTGCATGAACAATTAAGTGTAAAAAAGTTGTTTTCACGGTGGATACCGCATTTGCTCTGTGAAGAGCAAAAAGCGCCTCGCGTTACTTGGTGCGTCAGAACTCTCGAAAGATTCCACGCAGGATCCTCAAATGCTGTATACAACATCGTATCAGGTGACAAATCCTGAATATACGCGTACTTACCGGTGGGAGGGAAGCGCTGTGCCGCGCTCCCGGCTGCATGGGTACCACCATCTTGCTTATTTCTCCCGTGAAACAGCTTTGCTGTGTTTCGGAGAGAAGGGCAAGACAGGCAGTGTAATTACTGGCACCGAGACTTAACATCTAATGTCTCAGGATAGGCAACACATAAATGAGTTGCCTGGGTTCGTTCCCGGTATACTAGTTTATGTTCATGGGCGACGTCGACCACTTACCATCAGGTGGTACGTTTGCCAGTTTGCCTATCCAGCTAACATAAAAAAAAAAAAACGAACCCGAAACAAAAAACCAGTCACGAGTTTGGGTGTTCGAAAATGAGTTAAACCAACAAAAATTTTTCGTTCACGGAGTGTTGCAAAAAAAAAATGGTGGCCACGTTTGTCTCCAAAACCGGCCATGTTGCGAGTATTCCTCTTGAGGGACAAAGAACGGTTAATGCAGAATGGTATGCTAGAATTTGTTTGCCACAGGTCGTTTCTGAACTCCGTAAAGAGAACTGCAACCGCCGCATCATCCTCCATCACGACAATGCGAGTTCTCACACCGCGCACAGAACAAAAGAGTTTTTAGAGCAAGAAAACATAGAATTATTAGACCATCCGCCGTACAGCCTCGACATAAACCCTAATGATTTCTATACTTTCCCTAAAATAAAGAATAAATTGTGTGGTCGGAGATTTTCATCGCCTGAAGAAGCTGTGGACGCCTACAAAACGGCCATTTTGGAGACCCCAACTTCCAAATCTAAGATCAAGTATCAATAGATTTAACAAGCTAATAATAATTCCGTATTGGAACGAGATAACAACATACGAAAAACTTCAAGAGTGACAGAGACATAGACACTTTCTTTTGTCTTTGTCAGAATATCACTCTGTTTGTTGGACACAACAATGATGTGCCCAACAAAAAATTATCGACTAAATTTGAATGACATACAAACATTCTCACTCGCAAATAGTTTGTCCAATATGCCGCCATTTTGTACTACTTTTTAATTTGGTCGGTTTATGTAGGTATGGTGATACCAGTTATGTTAAAGGCAGATTACCTAAGAATGTGGTATTATAAAAACGCAAAATTAAAAATTTTGAAAAAAACCTACGACGGTTAAAACATAATTGAAAAATGATAAAATAATTAAAAAACCCCGACATTTAAACAACAGAGTATCAGTTTTCATAGCACTTCCCTACGCACCTATTTGGTTCTCGAAGACGTAGATGTGGCAATAACATATTATTCAAGTCCCTATGAACTTAATATAAAACCCAATATAATCCGTCGGGGGCTGCCATTGAATGGACTAGATTTGTAGTTTTATAGTAACGTGAATAATTTGGAGATATTTTATTGCTATACTTATATTTCTTCAAATTTAAAACAGTGATGAAACCGCATCAAAATTTGACTAGTAGTTTTGGAGAGAAAAATTTTCATACGTTTTTTACGTTTATTATCTTTAAATCGAGGATTTTTTAATTATTTTATTCTTTTTCAATTACCTGCATTTTAACCAACGTGGATTTTTTATGTGTAATTTTGCTTTTTTATATTTATGTTGAAGTTTAAAATAGTGATGGCAGCCCCCGACGGATTATATTGGGTTTTATATTAAGTTCATAGGGACTTCAATAATATGTTATTGCCACATCTACGTCTTCGAGAACCAAATAGGTGCATAGGGAAGTGCTATGAAAACTGATACTCTGTTGTTTAAATGTCGGGGTTTTTTAATTATTTTATCATTTTTCAATTATGTTTTAACCGTCGTGGGTTTTTTTCAAAATTTTTAATTTTGCTTTTTATTTCAAACTTTTTATAGAGTTATATATACTCTATAAAACTAATTAATATTAAATATGTAGATGCTAAAATCAAATATATTAATGACTGCAGCGCCTTCAAGTGATGTACAACTGTATCATTTTTTTTTTTTTTTTTTTAATCGCAGGGAAATGCTTTTTACGTATGTAGCCAGGATCTCGGGTAGATCCTGACCCTATGTGGGACTCGCACCTGGGAGTGCCCTACCCGTAAACTAAAACCACTGCGAGCGCCTTCAGCCGCTTTAATTTGAGGGTCCCGGATAGGCATTCAACAGGATCACCTCAGCGACAGGCTGGCCCCGGCGAAGGCCAGACTACTCCTCTTAAGGGGGGCTGCCCGGCTGCTTGGGCAGTCCCCGCGACGTCGTGTCATACTGAGCCCAGGTTCCCATCCTGAACCCGACACTAGCACGTTACTGGAGGCGCATTAAGTAGCGCCTCCTGCGCACCCCCGTTCGTCGCTCACGGGGGGAGGCCTCGTCGGCGGCCTCCTCTCTCACCCGCTCGTCGGCCTCCTTCTGGGACATTACTGCCTCGCAGAAGGAAACCATCGCCGTCCAGGACTCGTCGTCACCGAGCATCGCGATGATGACACTCGGCAGAGACAAGTCCCCTCCGATGACCGATGTCAGATCATGACGCAGCGCCGCCCATCTCGGGCACTCATCAAGGGTGTGCTGGGCCGAGTCCACCGCCGCGCCACAATCGTGACACACTGTCAACGGCTCCCTGCGGGCCTTCCGGCACAGGTACTCACAAAGCAACCATGCCCAGTGAGCACCTGTGTCAGACGGAAGGTGAGGGGTTTGCACTTACGGCGCATCCACCGCTCAAGGACCGGACGCAGAGCAACCGTTAGGCTTTTGCCGTACGGCTATCGCGCCAGGTCCTCCCCCTACCTTCGCATTAACGCCTCTTGCCCTAGTCGGCGAACCCGAAGGATCCCGCCCAGCGTAAGGCTTTCACCAAAAGACCTCCTATCCGAGACATAGGAGTGCGTCTCGGCAAGAACCTCCGCCACAAGTTCCCACAGGGGGTCACCGGCTAGGGCAGTGGCTGCCGCCCACGATACTGTACGGTACCGCCGGATCACTCTTACCGCGATGACCCGCTGCGCCGAGCGCAGCTGGGCCTTATTCCTCGTGGTAAGATGACCCGCCCAGATCCGTAGGTTGCCATACTCCGGCAGACTCCGGAGTATAGCTGCCTGCAGGCGGCACTGGGTCCTCCGAGGTTCGGGAGGAGTCTGCCCAGCGCACTTGCCGCCTTCACGACCTTCGGACCCAACATTTAGAAATGTGGGCCGAAGGTCCACCCTCCGTCAAGGATCAGCCCCAAATATTTGATGTGGGGACTCATCCTGACCCTCACCCCTCCGATCTGGAGGGCAGCCCCCGGTGGGGGTCCTTTCCGCCCGATCCCGCGGAAGAGAAGGGCTTCGGTCTTCTCAGGTCTGACCCGAAGCCCTAACCTCTCTATGCGGCTGATCACGAGGTCGAGCCCGACTTCGGCCGGCCGCGCCGCCTCCTTATAGCCTCGTCCCCGGGCGTACACGAGGGTGTCATCCGCGTAGCAGATGACACCCATCCCGGGGAGGAGGCGGCCTCGCAGGACCCAGTCGTAGCCGATGTCCCACAGGATCGGACCTAGAACCGATCCCTGTGGGACACCGCACCTGACTCGCCACCACTCTACAGACCCACACCGGTTCTCGCAGGCTACCCTCCTCTCGGAGAGGTACGCCTCCAACAGCCTCCTTAGATACAAGGGCACTCCGAAGTAATTCAGTGCCTCCCGTATCACACTGTGAGGAAGGCTGTTTAAGGCGTTCGCGATGTCCAAGGACACCGCGACCACCACCTCCCCTGTGTGTTCCGCCTCACCCGTCACTGTCCGAAGACGTTTGAGGGCATCAACGATCGACCGGCGTGCCCGGAACCCAAATTGGGACTCTGAGAGTCGCGGTCCCGGGCCCTCCTCCAGGTGCTGAACGAGCCGGGAGGCCACTATTCTTTCCAGGGCCTTCCCCGCTTCGCTCAACAACACCACCGGAACCGTATCATCTGTTTAAGAACCTTTACTGATCAACCACAAACCCTATAACGAATACCGCATGAAAATCGGACTAGATAATACTGCAGCGTCACCTAGTGAGCTAATACCGTAACACCTATTTAAAAATCTTCACTAATCAACCACAAACCCATTATTAAAAGCCGCATCCAAATCGGACCAGTAGTTTTGGTTTTGTAAAAACAATGTTTACTGCAGCGCCCCCTTGTGAGGTGTCACCGTAACACATTTTTAAGAACATGCAACACAATTTCAACCGAACCTATAACCGGAAACCACATCCAAAACGGACTTAGTAGTAGTTGCACAAACAAAATATTATGTTTTCTGCAGCGCCCCCTGTAGGGCTAGCATTCGCGCACGACAAAATTGTATCCACCCCTTACCTCGTATTACTTATATGAAATAATACGAGAAAAGGCGTAGACAATCCACCAATCAAACCAGAACCCACCACTGAATGAAAACCGCATCAAAACAAATATTTACTGCAGCGCCCCCTGGTAAGTCGTAATTGTAACACCTATCTGATAACATGCACCAATTAAATCCAAACCCATAATTGAAAACCACATCAAAATCAGACTTGTAGTTTTGGAGAAAAATTGCAGCATTAGTTTGTACAAATAAATGTTTACTGCAGCGCCCCCTGGTGAGTCGTCACCGCAACACATTTAAGAACACGTACCACAATTAAACCCGAACCTATCACCGAAAATCACATCTAAAGCGGACTAGTAGTTTTGGTTTTCCACAAACAAACATTTACTTCAGCGCCCCCTGGTGAGTTTTCATCGTAACACAAATACAAGAACATGAACCGATCAAATCAGAACCCATCACTGAATTAAAACCGCATCAAAACAAATGTTTACTGCAGCGCCCCCTGGTGGGTTGTAATTGTAACACCTATCTAAGAACATGCACCAATCGGACCCAAACCCATCATTGAAATTCGTATCAAAATTAAAATAGTAGTTTTGGAGAAAAATGGCAACATTGGATTGTACAAAAAACGTTTACTTCAGTGCCCTCTAGTGCATTATCAACTTAATATATATCTAATAATATGCACCAATCTAATCCGAACCCATCTCTGAAACCCGCATCAAAATCGGACAAGTAGTCTTGGAGATAAGCGGCCAAATAGGTTTACACACACAAATTGCCTCTCACCCCAAACGCATATACAGTCTCCGTTCCGTCGCGGGTAATAAAAAGGGTGACTGGAATTTTCGAAATAAACAAAATAAAAACAAATATATTTATTGCTATCCTAAAAGGTAAGGTGTTGGTTGTAGGTCAATTAGAACAGTTACGTGTGTCCATACTTTATTAATGTTTAATACAGACTGAAGAAATGAACTAAACGGTAAAACTACAATATTGCTTACTCTACATTATAATATGACATTATTACTATAAAGGTTACTTACACACTACAAAGGCTATGTACTATAGATCATACATATTAAGACGTATATAGCCTTCTTTTTTATTATTTATGTTTTTAGCTGTTTGTTATTAGTCATTACATAATATTTTCGATAATCCGGAAAAATGCAGCTGTCTAAAATTACAATAAATGTTTGGTTAGGGCTAATGCTTGTAGTTATCTATCAACCTTTACCAGTTCTTTTATTATTTTAAATACACTTGTTTCAAGAAAATAAGTAGACTTGTTATTATGAATGTGGTATCCCTGTAAAATATGCCTGTCTCTTTCGGGTATACGAAAATGTCAATTCCATATGATACTTGTTCCTAGTTCCGAATGGAATGGTTGCTTCAATGATTGGTTCCATCGTATGGAAAAATGTGTCAAATTTCGCGGAGAATACTTCGATAAGCAATAAATACATTTTTAAATAGTAATGTTGTGTCACTTCCTAGATTTCCGAAATTTTCAGTGCCGCCCTCGTATGCTAACAAACCAATTTAGCTATGTGGGTCAGCTTAACATCTAGAGTTATTCCTAGCAAAACTGTGGAGTCCACCAATTTCAAGTTTTCACTGTCTAAGAGTACATTGGTTTGCATTTTCTTAACATTTGGCAAGAAAAAATTTATATAGTTAGTTTTTTTACTATTTAAAAGCAAGTTATTAACGCTAAACCAATGTAACATCCTCGATAGTGTGTTGTTTACCTCGTCATAATTATTTTCCTGTCGTTTGATTTAAAAAATAAGTGAAGTATCATCAGCAAACAACACTAGCTATTGATCTTTAACTAGGTAAGGTAAATCATTAATATAAACTAGAAAAAGAAATGGACCTAGGAAGGACCCTTGTGGCACCCCCATCTTTATTTTAGTCCCGGAGGATCTTTTACTATTTATTTCTACCTTTTGAGTCCTATTGTTACGATATGAAGTCAAAAGATCCAGTGCAGTACCGCCTATCCCAAAGACCATAGTGGCGTAATTTTTTGATCAATGTCTCATGCTGTACGTGACAATCAAACGCCTTCACAGAAAACTCCCAAAGCATCATGTGACTTCTCCCAGACCTCATAAATGTGGCGAATTAAATTAATACCAGCGTCTGTTGTGGAGAGATCCTCTCTTTAAATCCGAATTAAGCTTTTTATGCAGTAACGTATTATTTTTTAAAAATAAAATAGTAACTGATTTAACATATTTTTTTCACAAATTTTACTGAATGAGGGAAGTATTGATATTAGACGAAAATTAGTAACATCCGATTTACTGCCAGATTTAAAAAGATGCAAGACGATGTGGCTTTTTTCTTGGCTTAATGAAGCACAGTAGATATGCTTCATTAAGTCAGGAAAAACACCACATTTAATACATTCATTAAAAATTGTTGCTAGATGGAGTGCAATTACATCAACTATGAAACTAGTGACTTTTACAGATATACCCTATAAATCTGCAGTATTTTTATTAGTACTTAATAACTTAAAAGTATTTATAATATCTTTTGCTCCTATCTCTTTAAAATTAATGCTAGCTTTACATTCTTTGACGTTGGCTTTAAGCAATGATTCAGCAATGGCAGGACATGAGATATTTTTTTTTGTAGTTGAAATTACAATGTCAGTATAAACAATAATATACTCACGTTTAAATCCATAAGTCTTCTCCTGGCAACCAGCTGAGCCGGTCGTTATGTGCACCGGCGCCCTGCAACATTCACACTAGTCAGTGAAAATGCTGAAATTAAAAAAAGCAGGACAGAAAATTAAACTTCCAAATATGTTTTTCCAAAATTAAAAAATATATTTTAATTAGTAAGAGGCAGTGCCATGCTGCTTTGCAGCCGACTATGGCCGGCACGACAGGGTTACATAATACTGGCATCAAGTGACATTTATGCTGTCGCGTTTCGCGCGGTTTGTGAGTTTCTTAAGAGATTGGAGATAGGGAAAAGGAGGGCAACACATCTGCATAATCTCTGGTTGTGCAGATGTGTATGGGCTACGGTAGTCTAAAGTTTCATTTTTTTGTATATTGTTATGTTCATTGTAGTGTGTTGCAGTGTGTCATCACAAATAAAGCTCTTATTATTATTATTAATCTGTGCGCTTGAGGATTTGCTTCGTTTTTGTAGAAACTACACTCAAAGTCAATGTCATGTTTTTTTATATAGCATAGGAGGGCAAACGAGCAGTCGAAGCCTTTTGGCGACTATCGACGCCCATACACATCCGCACAACCAACAGCTATGCAGATGCGTTGCCCTCCTTTTCCAAATCCCCCCCCCCCCCCAATGGGCCATCGGAATTAATGAAGTGTGAGCATGGCACTACCCTACTACTACGCTCACAAAATATGGCCTTTTCAGAAGCCCATGCACTGCCGCCGTTATTTTGTGTCTGTTGTGTACGAATGTAAGTCATGTAATACATACATACTGTAATTGTCTGTAAATTCTGTTTGTAAATTTTAAAGTTGTTCTATGTACGTCTTGGCTTAGCTGTAAGTACAGAGAATAATTGTATAATTGAAATAAATAAATAAACGACAATCGTGACATACTATCACCGGCTCTCTGTAGGCCGTCTGGCACAGGTACTCGCCAAAGCAACCATGCCCGGTGAGCACCTGTGTCCGACAGGAGGTGAGGGGTTTGCACTTACGGGGCATCCACCACTCGAGGACCGGACGAAAATCAGCCGTTAGGCTTTTGCCATACGGCTGCCGCGCCAGGTCCTACCCCCACTTTCGCATTAACGCCTCCTGCCCTAATCGGCGAACCCGAAGGATCCCATCCTACATGAGGTTCTCGCCGAGAGCCCACCGGTGTGGGCGCATCGCACATCGCTATACTCCGGCAGACTCGAGAGTAGAGCTCGCCACACTCACCCCGGGTTGACGTAGGGTTGCATGGTGCCGTTGTAGACCTTCTCGTCGTAGACGGGCCACAGGCGCTCGTAGCTGTGCTCGTGGGCCCAGATCACCAGGTCCACGCCGAACTGCTTCAGTAGTGGCTCAAGACCTGCGAGAACACGTCACTGTACCGTATGGTGGAAACACATGTTACGTATATTGTAAATATATTATTCGGAACACAAGACGGCCATTACAAAAATTAGACTAGCAGACTACTACTGCGCCACCTCCGCCTCAACACAAGCTGACCACCTATTTCAATATTGGTTTGTGAAATTATGCTCAGTGCTTCGACTTGCAGGCCATCAAAAATATTAAGAAATGATGCTGTTATTTAATGGTGCTTAGTATCGGACTTGAGGATTTACATTTATGTTATATAACCGTATACGGGTTCATAATAAGCCTTTATAGCTATAACGCCTTTTAGCGTAGGTCCTCGAGATATAATTCATATCCTTGCAAAATATTATAGAAATCCGATCAGCGGGTTAAGCGTAAAAATGACAGATTTATAGACAAGGTGTAACGTTGCGCTTACACGTTACATAAATTTAAGCTGATAATTAAATAATATAGTGATAAATAAGTTTTAAACTTAATATTATCAATAAATAAGCGCTATCTATCATTGACTGACGTTAACGATTGACTGTTTATTGACCTATTGACGTCGTGTTTCTAATTTGCTCAATAGATGTCGCTATGAAATCCGATAATTGTTTTGTAATAGATAATCTCTCTTAAATAAAATCAATTTACCTGTTATAATTAATAATCCTAAATCTAATAATTTAATCTAATCTTTAAACTAAAATAACAAAATGTCTAAATTAAAACTTAACTATTTATAAAATCAGTTGACATTTAACTGTGAACGGGATGTTGATTTTTGAACGATGAATCTGTGGTTTTTGACTGCCGGGCTTGTCAACGGGAGTCTGGGGGACATCGCCGCCGATGGCCCCTTGGCCATCTCGAGGCTAATCCTCGAAAATTAAACACGGCTTAAATTCCGCTGGGAATTTACTAAATTTGGCTACCTATCTAAATCTAAGAAGAACACAACGGCTGAAGTACCGGCTGAATTACCGGCTGAATTGCGTTTCTGAATTACCGGCATTGAATACCGGTGGAGATCTCCCCGTGTCCAGCCATCTTCGCCAGGAGTCACCAATCAGGCCAGTGCCCTTCTCTACCGTGCAAATACGCTATCGGATCGTGAGTCAGCTGAAGAAAAATTTCGGCTTTAAAATAAGGTACCTCTACAGCATCTTATTTCGAAACTTATCTAAATCTGTTCGCATCGTGGGTCCTACCACCCCAAACGCGACAAAGGTTAATACAACTAGGATGGACTAAAGTTAGCTACAGGTGACGTCACAAAGTTCTTCAGTATACCGAACGTGTGACGAGCTTGTTGCACCCTGTGAACTAACTTTAGTCTGGTCAAGTAAATCAGTCGTATAAATTTCGAACGGAAATAACCTTATAAAATATTACGTTCGTTCATATATAATTTAAAAATCCACCCTTCATAACAATTGACTCACCAGTTTCGGAATTTTATGGCTCACATCACTACTCCATTCGGTCATATGCTCGATGTCCTGACTATAACCATTTGATGGACACCCTATTCATCAAAATAAGTAGCAGGCGCTGCGGTGGAACATTCATACATACACTGCTCAAATCCCTTCTTCTGCCTCTACTAAATACCTTACCCCTTACCTCTGCTTGACCCCCTTTAAAGTCAATAAGATAGCCTCTCACCCCGTACCATAATAACAAATCGATTGACTCCTCATTCATGAAGAACATACGTCACATACGTCGTACGTAGAACATACCTCTTCTAAAATCCCTTTTGCTTGAAGACTATATTAAAGAATCGATTGAATCGATTGAACGATGGAAAATACATCTGCTAAAATTCATCCTGCTATACACCGGCCTCTCATCAAATATCCACAAGATCGGCAGCCCCCGCATAGTGAGCTCAAAGTTGCTGTCGACGTCGTAGGAATTGCTGCATTACTTACTTGGTACGATGGCCCATCAGCACCAACCAGAGGCAGCGGCGCCTGTAAAGCCAGCACTTACCACACCCATACACGGGCAGTCCAACGCGGGTAGGTCTCTCCATCCTACAGTAGTCGCCCACATTGCCGCAGTACATGGGTCGGTGGCCAAATAACACTATCCAGGGACGCTTCTGCCTGTTCAAAATCACCGGATTTTAATTATAAGACGTGATCGACGGTTATCTGGCTGGTAAAGTTAGGGATTAGATCCCGACAAGGGCACTTTAACGGGCTATTATAATATAGTTCAATATCGTAAAATCTATCACAACGTTTCTGGCTTACCAGTAAAGGAAAACATCGTGACAGTAATGCGGGTTTTTCAGGCCTGGTAACTATCTGAAATGTCAGGCATGTAAAAATCATAGCCAACCGGCGGTATATAAAAGTTGTTGGGTTTATGACTATCGCTCCAGCTGACGTGTTTGGGTTTCATATTGTTATCAGCCTCTTGTTCCACTGCAGAATGTGTGCAAAATGCACTGCACAAATTAACACCAACACAACCTAGAATACTGCTGTTTAACTTTACATCGTACAAATGTAACGATAGGTGGCGCTGTCGGCGGTAGAACATCTACCCGGGCTAGTAGCGACAGATGCAGTGTTTATTTAATAACTTCACTTATTTTTGTACACCCTTCGTCTACGTATGCTATAATGGTAATAGAAGTAAGAAGTACCATAGTTCAAAAGTCGTCTATAATAGCGAGGGTCTATATATGTATAATAATTGAACATGTATCATACATATAAGGATACAATAAGGATACATACATATACATCCTTGTTTTTAATTAATGAAAATCTATTAATTGTTTTGAGATAGACGACTTATTTGAATATATATGTATTTTTTATTATTTTCATTAACTCTTTCACCGCTAAATCGTGATTCGTGAAGAAACGAGTGCAACTTTGGGGTCATTGACTCTACGTATTTGTAGTGTTATACTATTGTGACCATAAATTTCAATTAAATATGCATATTTTCAAAGGCTCGTAACTTTGTCAAAAATAAATATATTTGGAATCTTATGGTGCATATTGTGTAATGCTTTACTTAATATACCATTTTTATGGTAATAAATAATAATTTAACGGTGTATGTTTGGTGTAGTACTCTTTCTTTTATACTCCATGCTGGATATGCTACTGTTAATATTGACATCTTCTGCCCGGACCACTGGTATTACCTGTTCTTGGGCTGCGCGGCGCGCGCCAGGTCCTCCTTGAGCCACTCGAACTGGTTGACGAGCATCTTGACGCCGTACTGCAGGAAGTAGTAGTACTCGGTGGACACGGACATCGGGTAAGCTCGTTTATATCGACCACGCCCGATTTGAAGACTGGACACCATGGCTACTTCTCGGTATATGGGTACACCCCACACCTCCCTATACCCTGGTATGGGGAGGTGTGGGGTGGTCCGTGGTACTCACTAGCTGGACTCGTGGTTCCCTGGGCAGGTCATGTAGGGCACGGCGGCGGCCAGCGGCTGTATCTGCCGCATGAACTGGTCACCCACGCGCGCGTCCTCAGAGTTCATGTCGTACGCAAAGTCGCCCACGTGTAGCACCAAGTCGATGTGGTCGGGCTCTGCCTCGTCTTGGAGGTACGACAGCGACTGGAAATCGAATCAAATCATATCAAATCTAATCGAATCATGGCCAAAAAGTATAAAAGTCATAATATTATGTACTATACTAAAAGCGAAAGTCTTATTCCTATTGCGCGGCATTCTTAATGTATAAAATTATTTTCACAACAGAGTAAGTAAGTAGTAAGTGTTTCCTCGTCAAGGACAGATTGCATTCCAAATGAGTCTAGTTTAATTCTATTATTATTTTTCTAGCGTTTGAAAGTTTAACAACTTTCAACTTACCCAAGGTATATAGACCATTTGATTTGACGGTTAGTCTGATATTGATGGTGATGATGAATTGTAACAACCAGCGATTGAAATTATATTAATTCAACAACTCGTAGTCTTCGCTCTTCATAAATAAAATTATTCCCAGGTGGTATTCTTGGTGTTCCCCGTAAAAAATCACAGGCGTGACACGTGATTTATCACGAGACACGTGACAAATGCGGTGAGCTACTCACGTGCGCGTTAGTATTCCCCAGGTCCCCGTATATGGCGGCGCGGAGCACCCAGTCTTCGCCCTTCGGCGGCATCTTGAACGAGAACAGCTCTGACCAGCCGAACACGGAGCCGCAGTGGTACACTAACGGATAAACAGATTTTTATGTAGTTGGCAAACTAGCAGATAACAGCTGCTCGTAGCTGCTATCTGCTCGCTACTTTTTTCATATAACTTCAATAAAAATTCTAATAATACCCAGAACTTAATGTCATTTAACTTTTTTCCATAGGACTTGTAGTTTCGCCGGTTTTTATTTTTATTTTCTCACTCCCTTCCACTTCCCCATCTCCGATCGCCCGTAAATTATTATTTTTTCAATTTGTTGAGATATGATATCAAATCAAATTTATTTATTGCAATTGCAGGCTTATAAATGATGTTACATATGGTCAAATTGTGTCCTAATTCTACAATTAGCCATCAAAGGCGTGCAATCTGCATTATAAAGACATTTTACTTCATTACTATTATATTATATTAATTACATAATGGCCCTTTGTCATTGTTTTGGTATTTCATATATATATATATATATATATATATATATATATATGATAGATATGAAAAATTTCATCTACATACACGAAACACCACAAACTCCAAAGGAGATTTCTTTAATTTATAAAACGCTGCGTAATTATCACTATAACAGGAGCAGTCTCACCGTATCTTGTGTTAAACTTGAGGTCCGACAGCAGTGTCCTGTGTATCCACATGGACCTCCGCAACTTCCCCCCGTCCGTGAACAGGGTACTTATGCCCACCGCCTCCCCATCCATCACACCCTCGCCGAACTGCACCCGGGACTCCACCGTGTCGTTGAACGTCGTCCATGTCACCACTATGTCGTTGGATTTAGCTGCAAATCGGATATCATATTTTCTAAGTCAGTCTAAGACTTAGAATCTGAGTCATTAGGTTATGTGAATATAAAATTACTAGCGAACACACACAAACATTCATCACAATGTATCCAGCTGTTTAGGTCGAGTTATCACATTCACACGGCCAGAAGAATTTATATATCTGAATATATTATAGTAGAAGTGTGGTAGAAGCATATACGCCGAAGAACCTAAAGTCGGTCGGTTAATAGGTTAGGAATTGAGAGTTGTGGAGAGCACGTTCGGGAAGATAAAGCGTTGGTTGATACCATAAAGCATATATAGGATAGAGTATTGTTTTCTAATGTTTACGCCAATTTCACTCATTATAATGAAACAATTTTACGGATTTTATCCCGGCTTATTAAGATTTTTACAAGATTAAAGATACAGTTAGCACTTTCTGCGTAGATAGGGCTAACTAAAATATTGATGTATCATAGGGTAGTTTCGAATACCTTTGTAATGATAGGACGTATGACACCTCAGTCCTCCCGTGACCATGGTTGCTGTAAAGTATCGGAAACGTCGGGCTTATAAAAATCTTAATAAACCGGGATAAAATCCGTAAAAATTGTTTCATTATATATAGGATAGAGTAGTAATATGAGCTATAAAATTACGAAACTGTATCTATATATAATGTATGTCTTTTCAGCTTTGAAGAATGAAGACTTTGTAGCTCCGGAGATGAGATTAGTAGAGGGTGAGTAGTTCTCGAGGGATGCGGAGATGAAGCTCGGTACGTACGCGTGGTGGAGTACTACGTCGAAATGTAGTGCCCTCTCGTGGTGGAGATGGATAATTTACTTTTATGAGTATTGAAATGAAGACCTCCTGCTTTAAGTGTTTACGACGAGCAACCAAACTACAGTCAAGAAAACTGGAAAGAGTTTAAATTTAACTGTAGGCGAGTGCTAGGATTTTGACGCCATAACTATGCTTATATATAGGCTATCCTCAAATCAGAATGTACTGGAGCGAAGAATATGCAGTACTTATCATAGTCTATGGTGCTCGATATTTTTGGTCCAACCCGACGCCAGGAGGCCGTGTGGTCGCAGACTGCACGGTTGGCGGGGGGCAACCCCCCACTTTTACAAACCAAAAGTGAGCCAAAAGGGCTCACACTAATCCGATGTAGCATTAGGGCCTTCGGGCCGTTAGCATAGATCCATCCGAAAAAAAAAAGATATTTTTGGCTCTGAAATTCTCTGAAATCAGTTTATGATAATGACATTTCTATTGGCATGAGAAAGAACGACTTGCTGTGGACAGTGCGCCCGTTACTGAATAGTCCTCCAGGGATGCCATGGACAGACTTGAGAGCAAAAAGTCTCCATTGATGAAATGATAATCTCGTTTACCGGTGTTTGTCCAATGCAACAATATTGCCCCCGAAAACCAAATCCTACTGGGCTTAAAGCATTTATCCATGCAAATATAAATGGCTTAGTATGTGATGTGTTAGTATATCAAGGAAACACAAGAACTTACACGTCAATGGTGAATTTAATGTAAGTGAAAGCTCAGTTTTGACGCTAACAGAAACATTTGTCCCCCTGGGAATATAATATATTGTGATCGATTTTTCACAAGCATAAAAATATTAGATGAGCTGCACAAAAGAGGCTTTAAATGTGCGAGAACTATAATAAAAGACCGCCTTCTTAAAATATATTATAAAATTTGCTGACTGATAAACAATTAGCTAGACCAGACAGGAGCATGACGTACTTGTAAGAGAAGACGAGCAGGTAGTAATAACGAAATGGTATGATAACAAGCATTCACGCTGCAGAGACAATTGACGAATTTTGACGTTACGATAGACAAATATGTAGCTATATCCATGTCCAAAGGCCTGAGATTAGTCAAAGAGTACAATAATAACATGGGAGGTGTGGAACTTTAACTGACAAGCTGTTTGTCCCTCAAAATTGCTTACTAAAAAGTGGACGGTAAGATTGATAAGGCATTTTATAGACTTGTCCGTTGTTAATTCTTGGATAAAGTACAAGGCGGATCAGAAGGTGCTTGGAGTACGTTCTGACAAAATATCAACTACAAGCTTTTACGACTGCAGAGTCTTCCGACGTGTTGGACTAAGAAGTAAGCAAGACTTCAAAAAGAGGTAGATCTCCCGTTAAAGCGATTCCCTCAGCTGCTTCCGACGGCGAGGTTCCCTTCACTTACCTGAAATGAGAACCTCACATTGGTGCAGGCAGAAGAGCTGTGTGATGAAGACTACCATCTATTGTCAAGCTTGTGACTTGCTTCTATGCTTCCAAAATAAATGTTTTGCAGATTTTCACGTCGCAGGTTCCACGTAATTTCTATTTTATATTATTGAATATGTTTATTTACATTTGTGATGAGTTAGAAGACAACTATTTAGTGTTTTCTTCGTTTTGAGGATACTTTATTATTAGTAGAGTTAGAGCGTATATTACAAAAGGATCTCATTTATTTGATAATATATTTTAATCTTAATCTATCGTAAGGATGACGTGATTTTCCCAAAGTGCCATGCCAAAAGCGCTTGTTGTAACAAATAAAATTTGTATGTGATTTTTGAAGATTAATCGATATTGTGATGAGTAATTTTTAAGATTAACTATTAAAAATGTATATTTTCTACAAAACTTGTTTTTATTACTTGGTATAACTGAGACCCAATGTTCTTTTTAAAGAACAAAAATATAGATATTCTCACTTAGACGTGTAAATGTACCTTTTCTTAATTATGTAGGTACAAAATTAGTTCTTACAAATTTTTCGAAGATAAGATAGTTTAAGGTTACACAAATCGCTCATCTTTCCATACAAACGCAGAACAGTAATTACTACAATGTTTGACGTTAATCATGAAAAACTAAGGATAATATAAATTGATCTCGTTGTTATCTATGTGTGTATGTACCCAAAATCGTAAAAAAAATATACATTTAAAAAATACAAGCTTCTAAACTTTCGTATTTCAACACTGATTTCAGCCCAACATTGGGCGTAAATAAATAGTATACCGAGCACGAAAGCTCAAAAATAAAGCCCATACAGATATAGTTTAGTTGTTTAAAGGATAAAATAAATTTATTTTGAAAAGATACACTTATTAGTTTTTCTGTTTTGCTAAAAGGACATTTTCGGAATGAATTATTACGCATTTCATTCTAGCACGCATGTTCGCGCACTATATCAGGTGAGATAGCAATCATTTTGTTCGAGTTCGCGCCACCGACTAGTTCAACCTTAAGGCCAGTGTGATACCTCCAGGACTGGACTGGGAATATAACTTTTGTTCTGTTTGTAGGACTTTCGGTCATAACCTCTGCTACCTGTTAATGTCGCGACTCGGGTCTCAAATATCATCGCCATTTTGTTCTTTGCAAAGGCACATGGGACTTAGGAGGATAAACACACAGGTGAAGCGAAATATATTATAAGTGTGTTAAAAAGATTTTTTTTTTCATTTAATTCCCGTAATTCTCAGAATATTACATAATCGAACATTTTAAAACGCTACATAAATATTATGCAGCTCACGATAATAATGTCATGGAAATAACTATGCTGAAATTTTATAAATATTTGCAGTCCATTTATTAGTATGTGGATTGCTGTTATCTATATAAGTATATTATTTAATGATATGTGTTATCATCTTGTTATTTTAACAATATTAAACATAGTTAATGAGCAAGAACAACTGATAAAGCATAATAACTATAACAACAAAAGGATTTTGTTTTAGCAACAATACAAAGACAGTATTAGAGATTTTGTAGACATAATAAATTTAATTTTTACTTCTAGACCATAAAGCATCCACCACAATACCACAAACAAGACTTTGGCCACAACCACACCCGCATCTTCCATCACTACTGCTACTAGAGTCCTTCAAATTAAGTTCCCAATTAACAGTACAAGAATTAGTATAGTAGCTTACATACTAGATCCACGAAGATTATTGACGGACTTTTTTTTTTTTGATTATCGAAGGAACCCAATCAACGATTCATATATTTGTTGTCTTTGGGCTTGATTAATTTATGTTAATGAGGCTTTTAATTACAGTGATCCTGACAATCCATTTGGAGCCAAGAATGGGGCACGCACCCAGCACATAGAGAGCCAGTGGTGTAATTTAAAACGAAGATTCTACACAGTCAGGATATTTTCTGAAGATTGGCTTATACAGAATTAATAAAAGAATTAAATATGATGACGGCTAGGTTCCGAAGGAGAGAGGAGCCACTGCGTCACAGTCTTCATGTTAGGTTTGACATGAGAACAACATGAAGGAGCCCCGAAAGGGCTTCTTTCTGATGATTGGGTCAACATGGGACAAGGATCGTTTACCACCCGGGAGAGAGTAAAGCGACCTCGAGCATTCGGAGCACCAAGACTAAGCCGGTTAGGTTCAGATATCTCTGCAGCGGAAGCGAGCCTAGGAGCCCAAAAGGGCTCCGTCGACTTAAAGTCTATTAATCTCTAGTAATCAGGCTTTTCACAAGCCATTTAGACGATAAGTGGCCTTATTTGGAGAGCTCTGTTTTGGAGTCAATTATGCCGAACAGTTAATTTAGCGCAATATTTTAATATATATTTTGCCTTTAAGTCTATGATATTTTGTAAATACTTACACCCGAATGCTATATGAATTTGCTCCGGCTGACAGTATGGACAATCGTAAGAATACGGAGGTTCAACACATAAAACATTAGCTATTGAAATACCGATACATATAAAAATATATGAAACAATCATATTATTGAACTGTATTATCCCTAAAAAAGAAATTATTTTAGATATATTAAATGGAGGGATATTCTCTACGAGGCAGCTACTTATGAATGAAGATAATTAGTATTTTTATTTCACACATTTATCACAATATCCTGAACAACACAAGAAGACGTACTTCCTATATGTAAACAGAATCAAACTGCCATTTATATTTAAGGCCCCTCTTCATATTCGCTAAATTTAGGCCAACGTTGGCCTTCAAATGTTCGCCGCCATGTTCGTGCAACTGTCCACACACTCGGTCATATTGGCCTCTTTTTCTGATGACGCAGTTAATGCTCTCGCATAATCCAGGTTTACTTCTGGTAAGGCTCCTGGTCATATGTGGGGACTCGCACTTGGGAATGCATTATCCCACTAAACCACCTGCGAGCGCTTTCAGCCGCTTTTTGAGGGTTCTGTAGGCAACAGCATCATCTCAGCAACAGGCTGGCCACGGCGAAGGCTAGACTAGCAGTCCCCGCGTTGTCGTGCCCTACCGGACTCAGGTTACCAACCTGAACCTGACACGAGCACAGGGCCGTCCAGGACTCGTCGTCACCGAGCATCACGGTGATGACGCTCGGCAGAGACCAGTCCCCTCCGATAACCGACATCAGATCGACTGACTAGCCGTCGAGGTGCCCTGTTTGTTTTCTAGATCCGGGGCACCTCACCAAAGGCGGCATTGGTGGCACTCGCCGGGTTTTAGTAGGTAGAGCTGCGTCCATTTACCAGCTGTCGGGCGCAGCGAGTCCCACATACCCGCGTGGGAGACCCACTTCCCCGCGAGATGCCTCAGAGCATTTAAAGAAAAAAAAAAAGAAGCTGTAACAGATTATGACAACCTATACAATTTAAACAGCGCACAAAATGGCCGCATAACATAATTTAGAAGCAACACAATTTGCCCAAACAAATGTTGCATAAACTTATATAAATGAACCAAACGTCCAGCGTTTCGCGTGCGGTGTCGCGAGTCCACGTCATATAAACGTCAAACTGCGTCTCCAGCGTTTCGTGTGCGGTGTCGCGAGTTCAGAGATTTTATCTCATCTAAAATATGCGTACCGCGCTAAAAGAAGTTTACACTTCAAAATAAAACATACTTTATTGTCGTTTTTGCTCGATATTAATAACGGCAACAGGTTTGACATAATATAAAAATAAAAGAATTAAAAAATAAAATATTTATTAGTAAAATAAGAAACACGTAATATTTTTTTTTATTAATTAGTAATAATAAACAAGCCGATATGAGGATTCAATTGGGATCGGCAGCATTCAGGAAATTTACAGCCGGACGCGGCCGAAAAAGGGGCGACATATGCTGACGTTCTTGGTAAGGCGAAGCCCGACATTAACCTCCCGAAACTCGGCATAGGGCTGGGCCTACCTGGGCATAGGGAGAGGATAGCCAAAACTAGACCCCGCATATTGCACTTGTCCGGCGCCGACCGGAAGGAGAAGGCCAACTCCTTGGCCGCCAAATTTCGGGAAGTGATCGGTGACGTCGTCGTCCGGGTGTCCAGATCTGTCTGGGTCAAAGGACGACGTCGTGGCTGCCATAGCGAAGGCGAGCAGCTGCCCCCCAGAACAGATGCGGTCGGGAGAAATCAGCCGTTATGCTTCTGGCCTCAGGGCTGCAATTGCACAGCGCCCAGTAGAGGCTGCAAAGGCCATAATGGAGAAGGGCAGACTGCTGGTGGACTGGGTGTGGGCGCTGATCCGTCTGCTAGACGCTCACCCACTTTAAGGTACTTCCGTTGCCAGGAGCTGGACCATATGGCGGCAGCTTTCACGTCGGCGGTGGACAGAAGCGGACTGTGCTTTCGCTGCGGTGAGGAAGGCCCTAAGGCACGGGAGTGCTCTATAGCCGACCCGAGATTGCCGGTATGTACCGCCATTGGACAACCATCCGCCCACAAAATGTGCAGCGCAGCGTGTGTGGCCCCACGCCGTAGCAGGTACTGAAGCAGCAGCGCAAAAGGCTAGTGTGGTCCCTGCGGCCCCTGCCCAGCCTGCCTGCCCGACCCGGGAAGGAGGTTCCCATGGCGCTGGAAGAGTTGCTCTAGGAATCTTCGGCAAGCGGAGAGACGCGGCAGTGACAGACAATCGCCACGCCACAAGAGACCTGAGCGCGGTCGATCGGACGATCGGCGCCCGCGTAAGAAGGTCTGGGCTGCAAAGCGCCTTTAGGTGTTGAGGGTGCCTTAGTTGCGGAGAGAAGCGCCGTTGTACGGACACAGCGTCGTGGCTCGGTCCGTAAGTTTGTCATAGCTCAACGTGCTATGGAGCGTGCTATGCTGGGTGTTTCTTTGACAGATAAGATTCGAAATGAAGATATCTGCCAAACATCTGCCAGAGAACTAAGGTTACCGATATCACGCAAAGAATAAGCTCGTTGAAGTGGCAGTGGGCTGGTCACACACTCAGGAGAACGGATGTCCCATGGGTCAATAAGGATCAAGAGTGGAGGCCACGTGTAGATAGACGAAGTGTTGGTAGACCATTAAACAGGTGGGAAGACAATGTCCGTGCGGTAGCCGGTACATGTTGGATGCGAGTAGCAAGGGATCGGCCGTCTTGGCGTCCATTGAGGAAGGCCTATGTTCAGCCCCACCAAGGTTCAAGCCTGGTCGTGGCGGTGGGGCTCAGTAACCTAGGTTGCACCTTGGGTGAAGCGAATTGGGCCGAGGGGGCTCTTTGTACCCCTCTTATAAGAAGAGGGGCAAGGGGCGAGGATAGGAACCTCACCCCATTGTACTGTCCCGACGTTGGGAGGGGTTGTTCTGTGGTGCGGAAAACCCCTCTGTGGAGGTGACGTCGGTCCCTTGCGGGACTGACTAGCCGTCGAGGTGCCCTGTTTGTTTACTAGATCCGGGGCACCTCACCAAAGGCTGCATTGGTGGCACTCGCCGGGTTTTAGTGGATAGAGCTGCGTCCACTTACCAGCTTTCGGGCGCAGCGAGTTACACTCCTGTTCACGGTTCCAATAATAAATGATATTTTACTTTTTTTATAATAAATAATTAAATTAAAATAAATATGTAAGAGGGCTCCAATAGAAGAAACTTAAGTTTTTGTTAAGTGTCTAATATTGTATTGTATTAATTTATAGTTAATATTTATTTAAGAGGTGGGCACCTCTTTTTTATATATTTAGTTCTATAGTCGTCCAAGTATGGCGAATATGAACAGGGGACTTTATATTATAAAGAAGGATTAATTATAATGAAACAAATTATACGGATTTTATCGCAGTTTATTAAGATTTTTACAAGCCCGACGTTTCGGATACTTTACAGCAACCATGGTTGCTGTAGGATTAATTGTCACATACATGCAAATGTTACTAGTTGCCTACATACAAAACATATGATCAATCAAAAAATATTATATAATCAGTTTTTCCTTTATACGGTCCAGTAGAACTAAGGGAAGACACTATGCTCCCCACCATGGTTCAGGCCTTGTCGTGGCGGTGGGGCTCAGTAACCTAGGGTGAGCGGTGCACCTTGGGCGAAGCAGAAAAGAAAAGAGCAGGGGGACAAGGGGTGAGGATGGGAACCTCGCCCCATTATACTGTCCCGACGTTGGGAGGGGCTGTTCTGTGGATCGACCCCTCTGTGGAGGTGGCGTCAGTCGCTTGAGGGACTGACTAGCCGTCGAGGTGCCCTGTTTGCTCATCAGATCCGGTTCACCTCACCAAAGGCGGCATTGGTGACACTCGTTGTGTTTTAGTGGGTAGAGCTGCCTCTACATCTTTGGGGCCCAGCAGCTTCGACCGCGTTAACTAATATTTAGGAAGTATCCGGACTGATGATGATCATTTTTTTAATATCTCTTAAGGAAATAAGGTACCGTTTTCAAAGTTAGCTCCAAAGCGGCTTAAAATTTTCCGACTCTTACAATAATAATTATTAAATATCCTTATATAATTTAAATCTTACACTATAACCAGCATCAGGAATTACTGTATATCATGTTGAAAACAGAATGAAAATCGATGAAAAATTTTCGCGTACAGACAGACATACTTTTATTACCTACCACTTTACGGTTCCGGTTTTGCCGGAAATCGAGATAATTTTTTAACCTTAACCCAAGGGAGGTTAACTTTTAAATGATGTAGGGAAGTATACAAACTAAAATTAAATGAAACAAGACACTACATATAAAAATAATTGTATTTAGTCATAATATTTACATATAAACAGTAAAAAAATATAGGGAAATCTTATACTATAAAAATATCACAACACTTTTGTGATAACCGATTTGTACTAGAGATAAAGTAGGCTACTAATTGCTTAGCAATGGTTTTACATCTTAGCATACAATAATAATCAATGAAATTCTTTAATATTATTCTGAGAAGATACTAAAGAAAAAAATTCACTATTAAGACTATTTTTTATTTATTCATTAAGAGCTGGATACAAGTCCTTTGTCCATTAAGACTAATATGTTTCATGTATAGCCATCTCAAATAAATACCCCAGCATTTAATTGAAATTGAAGTATTTTTTTTTATAATATCTTATTAAATATTACGCAATATTTACTATTTACTAAAAGTAAAGCTTTTGGGCTTTCCTGAAAGACACTGAAAGTAAACTCTATATCCTCAATCAATATTGAGTCAACAAAGTGGAATGATCCTTTATCATTTAAGTTATTGTCAAAAATGTCACACAAAATTGACTCATCACGATATCTCTGGAACTATAAGACCTAGAGACTTGAAATTTGGCAGGAATATTACTTTTGCCATGTAGAGGTTCGCTAAGAACGGTTTTTAATTTTTCTTAATTTTGACAAAACGGAGTCTGTGCAGCTAGTATTATAATATTTCAGTTCCTAAGTTAACTTTTATGGCATTTCAATATATTTTTTTGAAGTGTAATAAATTTGATATTGCATAAATAAATTATTTATAATCTTGCATTTTGTTATTGTATATTAATGTATTTATGAGTAAAGTTAAGGCCCAATGATAACTATCTCTTAGCTCTTCTAAGAAGGTCTTCAAGACTCATTTCACCCTCACTTTTACTATCTTTTTTACTTTTTTTTACCTTTTTACTAATTTGACCAACACTTATTTCTCCTTCACTTCTCAAGGGTGGAACACCGTTTGATGATTGTGAACTCTGTCTTATTGTTTGGGATGACGAGCTCTGTTCGGATGTCGATGATAGTCTGAGTTTTCTGTATTTTTTAATACATTTTTCAATTTCGCCCAAACTACTTATATCTGATGAAGAGTAATCTCCTTCCGCCGAACTTGAACTACTCGAGATGGGATTTATTTTGTTTTTTAATACATTTAGTTTCTTTTCATGAAATTTTGCATCCAAATTTGAAATGACATCTCGCGAAGTTTGAGGCAACCGCAAACTAAAACGTGGCGAGGACAAATTCATAGTGATTGAGAGGTTGTCGTTGTCATCGTTGAGCACAATGTTATCATGACCGCTCGTCATTGGACTTGTTTGCTGGTTGACATTCAATGAGAGTACGAGTGGAGATGTAGTTCGAGTTTTAGTTCTTGTCGGAGACGTCATAACACTTTTCACATGGGCGGGTGATGTTTGAGTATTTTTTTGAGAAGAATTTTCATTTTTCTTGCTAATTTCACATAGATTATTTGACGTAGATGGTTTGTTTAATGATTTCTCTATTAAATCACCATATTCATCAATAATCAGCTTTTTGATGAAGTCCTTTTCTAGTTCAAACATTTTTTCAACCTCTTTCGTAGGATCTATTGATGGCCAAAGGTCATTGTTAATGGGGTGAAGGTTGGCTTTGTCCGGCCTCGGAGATGTTTGCGTTTCTTTCAATGATATTTTGTTAGTCATATTGATTTGTGTTGAGGAGTCTTGAGTGTCTATTTCATGAATGTATTCATATATGTCAACAGAATTTTTAAAGGACAGAGAGTTTGATTTTGTATAGGTGTCATTTTGATTTTTTTTATTTATATTTTCTTCGTCAGTATAAGGAATGTAAATATTATTGGATTCCTTGGAATTAGTATTATTTACCGCTGATTTATCTGCTGCACTGGGTGGTGGAGATTGAGTAGCATCGGTGTTCTCTTCATCGAAATCATCAATATACGTGTTATTTTCTTCACTCGACACAGATGTCTTCTCAATATTTTCAGACAGAGTTTTAGAGACCTTATCTTGGATATCTATCACTTCTTTTAATAAATTTTCATCTGAAGTAGTAAGAATATGATTTTTATTAGTTTTATTAAGCATTCTTGGACTATCATTGTGAAAGGAGTTTTCTCGACTAAGTATTTTTTCGAGAATAGGTTGTAACGGTATTTCTGCTTTATCTGGTATATTTGATATTTCTTTCTCAATGTCGCTTACTCTTACACCACCCAAAGTTAATTTAGAATATGGAATGTATTCGGCATTGTTCAGCCCAATCTTATTAGTTACTTGATGATCAGGTATCTTTTTCTGAGGTGTGCTATGACCTTCCTTTCTTAATTTCGTATGTGGCTGCTTTAGTAGTTTGGTTGTAACAGGGCGACCATATACAGCATTTAGTTTTCTTCTCCATTCATTTAAATTTACTTCTCGATGTTCTTTTTTATTAGGACGGACTGTAAATGCGTATGATTTTGTTCTATCAGGAACTTGTTGTGACGTATGTGCTATATTCTTGACTTGTTTTTGTATTTTTTTCTTTCGGCGAAAGTCATAAACTAAGTTCTCCGTAGATTCGCTGCTTTCACATGTTCGCATTTTAGATATTTTTCTGTTGTTGTGCTTAGTCAGTGGGTGTGAATCCAAGGTATCGGGTACTGTATAGCTTGCTATCAATGCATTCGTTCTAACTGGCTGTATCTCATGTTCCATTACCAAGACAGCTGTGTTAATGCCACGTAAATTATCGAAATTATTATCACAAGAATTTTCTGGAAGAATATCTAACTGCAAAACATTTTGTATCTTTAATTCACTTCTTATATTTATTTTTGGTAGCTCTTGTAGTTGCAAATTTGTTTTCGTATGCACTGAACTTAATGGTTCTACATATTTGTAACAGAATTCATTATATCCTACGCTTGAAGCATTATTATAATTATTGTTCTTAATATTCTTATTATCCTTAATATTTTCTTTTTCATTATTTACCTGAAGGACTTTAGTCTGTGATTTCACCAAGTTCTTGTTTGTAATTTTCCTTATTGGTGCTTCATTGACTTGAACTCCGGTAGTTACAACAGGCTTACGTCTTTGTTTATCAGCAATCGTTTTCATCAGTCCATCGACAACATTTTTTTGTACATTTTTAGAAGGAGTAAATTTGTTTTTACCATCAATAATTTTGTACCCATGAAATTTTGCATTTACTACTTCTTCAATGTGAACTTTTTCATTAAACTCTTCGTCTAATGGTGTCGGCGTGGTTTTCACTTGAATTCCTGGCTCGTGATATTTTGCGAGCTCACCAGATAGAAGTCTCAAGTCTTCTGCTGTAGATCGCAGCATTTCATGTAGCTTTCTTAACGTTATTTCATCTTCGGGCCGTAACGCAGGCTCAGGATTCCAAATGTCCTCATTTACGGTGTTAACAAGTTCATTGTTTATGTTGCTCTGAACCTAGAACATAGAAAAAGTAAGTTTATATTGATTGTATTTATATAAAAAACTGAAAAGAAACTACTACTGCTATAAAGACACAATAAATAAACATTATAAAACAAAAATAAAAGAATATGCAATAAATAAAAAGGGAAGTATGTTTAACTTAAGTTTACACAGCTAAGAATTAGCACTAAATTAAAATGTTGAAGAATTTATGGTTTTCCGACACCAATTTACAGTGGAATCTAAATATAAAAAAAAACCTAATCAGGTTGTTCGTCCGCAACAAACTCATAAAATATTGAACTGGTTTTAATACGATCTTGCATACTGTGAACATTTTTCTCCAACATGAGAGGTATGATTTAGAGACTTGAATTAGGTATATCTTTTATATGTTAGTTAGCCACCTTATGGTAAGTGGTCAGCATCGCCCATAACCATAAATGAGTTCACCAGAACTAGCAAAATTGCCATGGCGTTGTCTATCCTGAGACATAAGTCGTCTTGGTGCGAGTGCTGTTTCGCAGAAGATATAAGGATGGTGGTACCCAACGTCACCTAAATCTGCAACATGTGGCACCGCGAATCCCTTCTCCCATCGGTCTCATAAATAATAAGTGATAATTACCAAATATCGATCGACTGGGTATACAGGCATCGGGGATCTCATCTGTTTGTCAGACATAACGGCTCCGGCATCCTCTCCCCTCCACCCGTCCTTTCTGGAATAAAAATAAAATTTCATTACGTTTAGTATATTTGAGAGTCTTATATTTTCTTCTCGGGAAAGGTGAACTGTAAGGAGCATGGCGACGATAATATAGGAGATATAGATCTATTACGTGAAACGTGTGTACAACACATTTTACTGTTAAACTTTGTACCAAATATTGTTTTTGTGACCAACTGACCTCAATGCTACTATTTCCAAAATAATAATTATCCATCTGTTTGTCCTTTTATACTTAACTAAAAAACTAAAAGACTTAAGTCCAAAAAATTTAGTGTTTAGCAAGAACATAAAATTCATCAAATAAAATAAAAATACTTAATCATCACATAAACATAGTCAAGAAGTTCGTCAGAGGCTTTTTTCAACGAAAATTATGTTCAAGTTTCCAAAAAATGTAATTTTAATGCTGGTTCCCTGATATCGTGCATTTTCTTGTGTTTATTTTATTCTTCGGTTCTTCAGAGAGGACTCCTCTTACATAACCTCAGACTATACATATTTCTCCCTGACCCTACGTGGGTGTGGACAAACATTTATATTATAGTTGTGGATTTAGAAGACGCTAGGATAGATTAGTAAAGATACATGTAAATGTTTATTAATTGGCAGCAATGGTACTATACTAGTTTAATCTATTTAGTTCTGCGATTGGCAACTTGCTTGTTTAGTATACAGGTTGGATTTTTGAGAGGGGTCAGTAAGGGCAGGTACCTTAACCGTTATAGGTACAGGAAAACGTTCCTAGGAGAGAGATATTATGAACTGCATTCACAGATTTTTGAGAAAATGTAGGGTCAGCGAAATAAATGTAAAAATCCCCAAAAATCATTTTTATGCCTTACTGGTTACTATTGCTCCTACTTCGTATAGGGATCAAAATACTCTTTGGGACTATTTAAGGTATAAGTACTAGAAATGTCAGAAGAAGCCAAAAACATTTTGTACTAAAAAGGATAAATCGACTCGTAATATTCTTTATCGCCAAACAATCCTATTTCTTACTGTGATTAAAAGATTATTTAAGGCCAACTGAAATTTAAATACAAAAACTACGGTAGCATTATAATGAAATAATTTTTACGGATTTTATGGCGGTTTATTAAGATTTTTACAAGCCCACCGTTTCGGATACTTTACAGCAACCATGGTCACGGGAGGACTGAGGTGTCATACGTCCTATCATTAAAAAGTTATTCGAAACTACCTTATGAAATCTGGTTAAGTCTTTTTTTTTGTTTTTTGGTTAGTCCTATCTACGCAGAAAGTGCTAACTGTATCTTTAATCTGTGACATAACTTACATATTATGCTTGGATTTTGATTTGATAATTTTAATAACGTTTTTTACCCGTGACCATGGTTACTGTAAAGTATCCGAAACGTTGGGCTTGTAAAAATCTTAAAAAACCGCGATAAAATCCGTAAAAATTGTTTCATTATAATTAATGAAATTTGCGTAAACTAGCACACAAATTGTCGCACAAACTTAAAAATAGGTGATCTACGTAATAAATTGCTCAAAATTAACTTTTTCAAAATTTACTTTAAAATTTCTTTTTACTTATTTTTTAGAAACAAATAAGGTTGTTTGGAGGCGAAAGAATATTACGAGTTGATTAATCGTTTTTCAGTACAAAATGTATGGAAAATGATTTTGGCGATTTCTGACATTTCTAGTAGTCATACCTTAAATGGTTCAATAGAGTATATTGATATCCATACGAAGTAGGATCGATAGGCATAAAAATGTTTTAGTGTGGATTTTTAATAATTTTTTTTGCTGACCGTACATTTTTTTAAAAATATGTCCATGCTGTTCTGAATATCTTAAAAGTTATGGTTTCCTAGGAACGTTTTTCTGTAACTATAACGGCTAAGGTACCTCCTCTTACTGGCCCGTCTCAAAAATCCACCCTGTATACCGCGTCGTTTCAAATGTTAATAAAGTGTTCGCCGGCTTGAGTCCCTCAATTTGTAATCTGTAATCAAGTAGTTTGCCTCACATTTTTTTATTGAAGGGTGGCAAACGGACAGCTGGTTCACTCGGTGGTAAGTTCAGCGACAGCCATAGACACCCGCTACACCAGAGGATTACCAGGTACGTTACCGGCCTTCGTTGTTTAGCAGTAAGACGGAAGGTTCTTCTGCACTAGTTTCATTAGGTTAGTTAGGAAATAAAAGGCCACAAGTACAAAATCACATCAATTGTATTTCACCAACATTTACATGAACGTCTTAAGTCGAAGCATTTCACTGTTGCTTACAGTAAGAAAGATACAAGTCTCATGTTTAGTCGACGAGTCGACAACTACAAACAAGCCTTTGTGTACAGGCGGACTAACTCGGCGTCCAATGTACTGTTACTATAACAAATTGTTATCGTAAAAATATTAGTCAAACTTTTCACAGTAAACTTAGTAATATCACTCAGAAGTAAAACTTTAAAAATTGCTTCTCAATATGAAAAATGTTGAGATTTGTTTGCGAAATTTTAGGCGCTTTACTTCAGGATGATATTTTGCTATTTGTATATTCATTATCATGATATTATATTTCATTCCTAACAATTTACTCGATTAATTAATCAAAATATATTAATTAAAGATATACAAAAAACATGAAATAAGTAAACAGTACATCGGACACTTCAAACAATAAAATAGTAGCAATTCCCGTGCAGTTTCGTTTGCGACTGCGAAAACTGTTGACAAACCCTCGCGGGTATAAAAGTACCCAATAAAAATACTAATAATTAATCAATTTCGAAATCTATCAGAAACGTAAATGTACACATTAAGTTTTAATTTATTAACTATCCAATATTTATATAAACACATTGGATAGTAAATAACATAAAAGTAATATTTATATGACATCGCTCGTTAAATAGGCACCAACTTTTGTCTTACACAAAACAAATCCAGTGTTGAGAAATTGAAAAAAGACATGTTTATATAATAAAAACATCGGTTTGACGTCGTGCGTCATTCGAGGGTACTTATAGCACCCGATATTTAAATGGAAATCACTTCCCTATGTGATGATAAATATATAAAGCGTCAAGTATAATAAACAAAACAGTACGTAATAATACTGACTGGCTAGCGCATCGCTATACCGCATAGTCTTAAATATTTACAATGAAATTATATACAACATACATATTATATTTACAGTGGCTAAAATAAATAAAGGACTCCTTATGTAAAACGCTCTTAAATAGGCATTAATTAAATTAAAAATGTTTTCGTTACATGTATAACACTACGGATAAGATAGAAGATAACGTTATAAAGTGCTGTAACCGTACGCGTAAAACAAAACAACAACGTTACACAGATCACTACATACGTGAGCCCGACAAAACAGACGGACCTTGAAGCATCATCGATCTGACAGGCTTCGAAATTGACACACTACCGACTGTATAATATTATGACATTTATAATGATAATAATATAATGATAATTACTTCACTTTATACAAATATAGCAGCGAGTTTTAAGAGTTCCTATAACGGCCGCGCATTCGCGGATCTGAATTTGACATTTCACGAAATGACTAGGTACGCCCCGACGCAAAGCGTCCTACCACCACCGCGCCTCCCGACCGAGTGACGCCCATCCTTAGTACACATCCAACGCAAGTCGACGACTCCGAGGAGTCAAACAAGTAGTAACTCGAATTTTGAACGATTTCCAATCAAATAAAATAATATCTACGACGACACTACGCAACTGAGACAAAGTCGATACCCGGTCGAATCTTTTCGTCGAATGAGAAATGGTAACGGAACTCGAGCCACTCTGAATAAATCGCTTCGTAAAAATAATATAACTCATGCGATTTATGCGGTAAATACAAATATACTCCGAGCTAACTGTACACGCGCGTCGCGCCTGCAACGTCCCAAACGACCGTCTGTACTCGGTACTCCTACCTAAATATGTCATGTTCAATAATCATATCGCATGATACTCGTGTATAAGGATCACAATATAAATAAATGCCAAGTTAACTATGGTTCGGACCTAAAGGTAACTAAGAAAATGGCATCCGAAGAAATTCCTTTGCCGACGCCTCTGCGGCCTCCCGCCGCTGGCGCGAATGACTTCAGATCAAAAATGATACCGTCGTGTGACGATAGTCGAGAACATCGGTAAATTCATCAAAAAATGGATATGTACAATATTCAGAATATTGCAAAGTTCACGTTGGTTAAAAATATTATGCTCGAAAACATTCCAAGTGAAAAAAATAATCCATTACGCTGAATAAGGTTCATATCCTCGCAACGGTCGCCGAAGTCCCGCGTCTAGTTCGAGTCCGATGATCGAACTAAAGTATTATTTACAAGTAATGTACAAGTTCAGTAAGTCGCGACCCGGCAGATGCCCGCAGGCCGCCCACGCTGAGCGCTCACGGGGCCGGACCTCCTCTCGACTGCGGACACTCACAGCGAGAGGGACAACAGATAAATTCTAGGCTGCAACATGCTGCCCTAGGTCTCCCGTTCCTTCTTCGGTTTGAATTCTTCCCCTAAAATTGTCGCTATCTCGCCCTGCATGAACGCCCACGGGACCGAGGAGTTGGCTAACGGACACTTCTCTCCACTGGGACAGTAAACCTAAAATAGAAACGTACAGTTTAAACAAAAGAAGTATAAGACAGAAATACATTATCAGTTTATTTGATGTGACGTCGACACTAACCTCGGATCCTTGCTGTCGCTTGATTGAGTCCCGGGAGCACGGGAAGCAGAACTTGTGATGGAGTTGGCTCGGACACTGAACGAAGTGCGTGTCTTCGAGCCGCTCCTGACAGAGGGTGCATTTGAGCAGCGGTGCCGGCGCGGGGGCGGGCGCTTCGGTGCCCTCCCCCGCCTCAGTGGACGACACTTGCGTCGTCGACGAAACGTGTCGCGAGCCCGACGACCGCCTGCCGCCGTTCGACCCTGTCGGACCGGAGGGAATTCGTTAACTACTGTCTGCTAATTTATATGCTTTGGGGCAGTATATGCGGATCGTTTGTGAGTGATCACCGCCGCCCGTCTCTTGCGACTCTCGGAGAGTGCACGTGTCTTATTACACGTTGAAATTTCAGTCGAATGTCAGCAGACTGTAGACAACTGGGCGCAAGCGGTCGTCGGGCGCCGAGCCGAGATTGCTGGCGAACTTCAGACGCCCGCTCGACTGCCTCTAATTGGGCAGATATCATGTATCTCTATCCAAATATGCTTTTTGTGGCTTTAATTATGTTATTGATTATACATGGAATTCAAATACATAACGTATATTCTTTGTATGATTTAAATAACTGAATGTCATAATATATTATTACATTATATTATATTTACGCAAACGATTGTAACCGGTAAAGGTATTGTTGTTAAAATTAAAAGAAATTTTCGTGTCCTTTATGTCGTTCTTAGTACTCTTATTTTTATATTCGTATTTTTTTTCGTGAATTGACTTATCCTCTATTCGGTGTTAAGAAGTATTTAAAAATACGTTGATAATGGGCGGCGGTGTACGCTTAACAAGATCAGTCAGTAACTAATAAAAAACTTACCCGACGAATTAGGGGAGTGTTGGCTAGAACGACTAGCTGACCGCTGAGGCGGCGGCTGTGGGGGTGATCCTCCGGCTGATCGGGGGGATCCTGGAGGGAGAGTGTCCGTCACCGACATGAGGGCAGCCATCGGGGAAGGGCCCGCGCCTGCCGACACCGGAGGAGACCCGGCCGTCCGACCTAGGGGAGACCCAGCTGAGCCATTTGTCAAGGGCGCGCTATTGGCATAACCTGAAATTTATTTGAATATCATCAATTGGTTGCCTCATAATAATGTACTGTTATTTATTTATAGTAGATTTTATGTTAAAGAAAAGCAGTTGCCTCATGGAAAGTATATTAAACATTTTCGAATCAGCATTAAAAGTATAGAGACCGCATAAAAAGGGACTTCCCTGATGTAAAAAAAATACCCTAAAAATATGTGATTGTATAATCTACTAGTAATGTATTGCACATTATAAACTCTACAGAGATAGAGAATCTGTTGACTAAAGATAAGTTTTTCTCTACTTGGATGATTTGAGATCACTTTTGTTACGCTTCGACGTAAACAATGAGCGGTAAGCAGTCCGTACATTAGCACTATTTTATTTTCAGTGAACACCTCATTAATGGTACTGAAAGGTGCATTAAACTAACATTTCACATTATGCACGTTATTTAAGATTAGTTAAAACTTTGAAAGTCCCAATAGATCGTATAATATACATTTGGCACGAGCACAGACTGCGAGTTTAATGTTTCTCCCAACGACGCGCTTACTCTCGACGACATCGTTTCGATCCGAGTAACCTTACATTCAATGTTGGATGACACATTGCGACCGATGTATAGTAAACACGTTCACACACGCACATGTATAAATAGCATGTATGTGAATCGTTTACGTCGCGTGCATGTGTCACTGAACACAACGTGGCATCGCTGCTTTAGCCCAATTCAGGCTACAGACTGGTAGGTAAGTGTGATTTGGTGTTACGGCCTGCGAGACCGCGTGCGACGTTGCCAAACGTCTCAGCGTCAACATTATTTATTCTCAGCACAATTTTATGCGTAATAATCTTTAAAGATTTGAAATAAACAGTGTTGTTGAACTTTAATATATTTTATGATCTTCCCTTGTAAATGCAAATAAAATGTTCAGAAAGCCGTCACAAACATTGTTTGACATTGTCGCTGTAAATCAATCGGTCCGCATCGAATGTCACAACGAAATGGAACGTAAACAGATAATTTATTAGAGTAACGTGCAAAGGGCGTGAGTGATGGTCGGGCGCGGCCCATATGGGTTGGTGACGTCACGCGGTGACCTTTTTGGCCGTCGGTCGGTGCGGCAGCGGGCGCGCTCCCGGCACACACGCCAACGGAATGTGGTAGAGCGACTGTGCCAAGCGTAGGCAGGCGGTATATTTTTTCGCTCGGTGGCCTACCTACATACGTACGAGCGAAAATGTCGTCACGCGACGTTGCCGCTCGTATTGCGTGCATTCAAGGCGCGCGTTCGCGTTACGTGGGCGTTTGTACGTGCAGCCTATTGTTTTTGAGAGGCCGCGACTGCTCGCTTTCGAGAGCTCCACTAGTTGGACCGGTTTTGTATTTATGGATCGTATTTATGCACCTACCTAGATATGAATCCTTATCAGGGTTGTCAACTTCCCCTAAGTTTTACCATTAAATCTAGGGAGAAAAAAGTAGTATGGGATTTTTAGGGGCTTATAGGTAAGTTTTAGATGATATATGAAAAAATTACAAAGTTGGGGCCAATTTTATTTTTGCTAAAATAAAGGTACAGGCCCTGCCACCAAACTTCACGCATTTTCCTAGAAATTGAGATAGTAATAAAATCTCCGCTACTAGAACTCTTGTCTATTAGGTTTTTGTAGTGCCAAATATTAGTTATTATCGTGTATTTAAGTAACAATGTTTGAAACATTGATACTTAAATATTCAATACTAACTCAATTCTAAAGTTGTTAATATATTATAAATATAGTATGTACAACAAAATAATATAAAATTTTTGATTACCTACATTGCAATAAAAAATAGAGTGAATTCGTGGAAGCCGGTGTTCTTTTGTTTTGAGTTTATAAACCGAATCCAAATTATGTAGAGTTAAATACCTACATAATGAATAATATTGAGAAGCTCTAACTTGTAATGAATTATTTTTATATACCAACATATACCTATTTTAATATATTTTAATAGTTTTAATACAAGCGATATCATATTTCAAAATATGTATATGAATGTTATTCAGTAAAAAGGAGAAAACATACTTTATTAGAATTTCCGCAATTTGCTACCGTATTTCTAATTCATAAGTACGTATTATGTTTTCCAAATTAATAATAGGAATGTATATTTTTGAGAAACCTAAAAACTCAAAATATTATTTTTGGGATAATAGAGTCCAAAATTAGCAATTTATAGATTATTTAATTTAACTATATTTTCCATACTGGCGACGCTTTTAAATATATTATATACTATTGTATACGTAGGAAAATAATAAGTAAAAACTCACCATTTGTTTTAAAAGAAGATGCATCAAAGGATGGTGTGCGTATGGGATGTTTCTCCTGTTTGAAAACACGGTCCGGTGCAAACGGAGCTGCCAGTGATACCGCTGGGAGAGAGTCGCCACGGGTCAGTGGTGGCCGAGAGTGCTCCTCCAGCAGTCTCTTGGCGGGCTCGTGGTGAGACTGGTGGTCATCATCATCCAGTGGCCGCTTCAACGTCAGCCCTGGAGCCAGCCGAGCCCCGTTGTGCGGGAGATGGGGCAGAGGCAAGTGTGCCAGTCTACTGGCCACTCTGCCGTCGTGATCCTCTCGTCGACTGTTGTACTCGGCGAGTAAACCCGCGTTGGTTGCGGCTCTCGGGTGATGTAGCGTAAATCCAGTGGTAGGAGCATGGTGTGCCGGAGGCGCCGGTTGTCCTCTAGCGGTAGTCTCCGCACCGTTCTGGTGCGCTTCCAAAGGCGTCCGATGGGCTCCTTTCGCGTGCGTGGGACCACGTCCCTCTTGGAAACCGTGAGCGCGTTTCAATTGCCTCGCAGTATCTAGGACCACTTCTATCCGATCGGCTCCCTCGTAGTTGACACATCCGCGACATACCGCCTCGGAAAATTCGTGCAACATTGCCCAAGGCATGCGGGGCAAATCGCACAGGTAGCAGTGCTGGCGCTTTTGCATCACCGACATCTCGGCGCCGTAATGTGTGCGGTGCGCGAGAGATCGGCCTTCTTCCGTCTTCCTGTAAATCGTCACTGATTATTACTCGTACCGGAAAACACTGTCACCATGGTACACGGGCACTAGTATCACATGTAGCGCGGAGGCGGTGAACGTTTGAGGCACTCGCTTCTGGAACGGTTCGGAGAGCGACTGAGACGAACGGCGCGGCGCGGCTGCGGCGGGGGGTCGCGCGGCGGCCATTATCGAGCGGTGACGTCAGCGCGCGCACCGCGACGCGAGGACGAGCCGTTAGCCCGACGCGGATGCGCCTCCCCCTGCCTCCGCGCGCCGCGTACCCGGCCCGCAACCACCCTGCACCCGACTGTGCTTATCACGCGATAACGAAACCGATACATCATAATATGCATAATGCGTATACGATACATAATATTGCACTCTAGCAGATACTGTAAACAGAACGGATCAATGCGCTTTGAATATTGCATTTTTATTATAAATTACAAGGACTACTCAAATAATTCAGTTAATTAGGTATGTCATCTGCAAAAATTTGCATAAGTAAATACATAATATTCACACACGAAATCGGAATTATTGTGTTGAATAAGTATAAGAATCGAATTAGTATGGAGATTGGAGACAAAGGACTTTCGTGACTCGATCGTGTAAAATATTTTCCAGCTATATTTTGGTAATTAACCACTATTGTTTACAACGCAATGTTGATGTAACTCGTGTTAGTGAAATGTAGGCGTTGATAATGGATATAATTAGCACATTATATTCATATGAAGCGAAATGAATCACAGCGACGTGGTTAAATACCTACACAGCTACAATGAACGTAGGTATATCGGTCTATTCCGCTACGAGCGCCAATATTATTCAACGAAAGTAAACAGCAGCTGTTGTAGAATAATAATTAGCACTAGCGCGTTTAACCGACGTGCTCGATGCATTAAATTTCAATCTATTCTCATTCGGTTTCCTTTCGGACGGCTGCGTTTTAAATTATTATTATCGAGAAACGCCAATGGATCCGGCTGGAAGACGGGAGCGGGGGAACACAACCGGTACGGCGGCCATCTTGAGACGTGACGTCACGTGACGAGTCAGCCAGCGGCGCGGCGGGGCGGCAACGTCGCACTGCACGCCATGTTGCCGCTCGTTGTTGTAATAATAATAAAGCTCATCGGGTTTTGTATGCGTAGAGAATCAGGGAAAAACAGTTATGCGGCCAGGTAACACCGACCGTGACAGTAATTGTGCGCTCTTCGAGTGAAATCACTCGTTTACTTAACAATATTTTATATTCTTATCTCGCAGGTATAAAGTAACGGACTAGATAAATGTTATCTCTCCTTTTGTTTGTACTATAATATGTAAATAAAACTAGCAGACATAATCATATAGCAGTACATCCATCCAACCATAGAAAAATTAAGAACATTATTTCAAATATCTGTGCATCCAACGTTTACTTTTAATAGCTTCAAAATTGATATTGAAATCAGGGACGTTTAAATTTGAAATATACTTACTTAATTTACGCTATGTTGGGGAAAGCTTATATTCGTCACACAAAACTATGGCTGATAACTGAAAATATATTTTCACGAAAGCATTGATTTTGATCAAAAAACTCATAAGTCCACTATACAGGAATTTAGTCCAAAAATTTTCAAAATCGTTCGTTTTTAATGTAGTTAAAAATTAACTTTCAAGCTTCTTTTCACTTATTTTTTTTAGGGACAAATAAGGTTGTTTGGCGATAAAGAATATTACGAGTTGATTTATCCTTTTTCAGAACAAAATGTATTCTAACATTTCTAGTACTCATACCTCAAATGGTCTCATACAATCTATTGATCACCATACGAAGTAGGATCGATAGGCATAAAAATGTTTATTTTTTTATTTTAGCATTTCTTTAGGTGACCGTAAACTTTCTCAAAAATCTGTGAATGCAGTTCAAAATATCTTAAAAAGTTATGGATGGCTCCTAGGAACGTTTTCCTGTAACTAACGCTTAAGGCACCTGCCCTTACTGACTCGTCTCAAAAATTCATTCTGTATATTATTTCTTGTAAAACATTCAAAAGATTCAGTAAGAGGTAGTGCTATGCTGCTTAGCAGCCGAATTGGTGGAAAAAACCTCTCGCTCACATAACACCGGCGTCAAGTGACAGCTGTGCTGTCGCGTTTCGTGCGGTTTGTGAGTTTCCGTTGGCCCATTGGGGGGTTAGGAGGGCTACGCATCTGCATGCCTTTTGGTAGTCTATGGGCGTCGGTAGTCACCATAAGGCTCGAACAGCTCAGTTGCCTCCTTATGACATAAGTCATTTGACGTTCAATAAGATACTCTGATGTGCAATATTAAATAGGAACTTTTTACTTTTTTCTACATTACATCCAGTCAGAACCTCCCCTCCGTGTTCCTGAATGTGGCCACCGTTCCAAAACTGCATACGGTGACGTATTAACTACATTTCGCACATAAATCAACGGAGCTTGCAGGTTATCTTGTTTCAATTAAACAATAGTTTTATGGAACATTTGTGTTGGATAAAATAATTCCAATTGAGGTACTCTTTGACATTCAGCAAAGGTTCATGACCGGGTGTGATTGAAACACGTTCTAATGTTCAATCACACCCGCCCCATGTTTGCCGCTAGATTATTATTTAATTGCCCGGGCCCTTCACTCATCCGGAGGTCTTTCTGTCTCATTATAAACATTTAAAGGCAGGTGTTACAACCGATTGTCAAGCACTTTAAGCTGCCAAGGCTTAAAGATATTTTCATTGCAATGCAAAGCAGGCTCTGCATATGCAGACGTCTTGCCAACTTTCCGGTCGTACTTTTATGTAGGTATTCTAAGTTGTGCTGTAAGTATTTTTATTTTATTTCTAAACTTTAAGTTACATTATATATATAGTCTTTTTAATATCTGACATATATATGCGGCTATTCTTCAGGACTGTTATCGTTGGATAAATAAGGCTTCTACTAGTTAATAAGAGAATTGCCCCAGCCATATTCCATCACATTCCTATGCCATTTTTCTTTCTTCTCGTGTTCGTTCCTTAGAAATATATTACTAAATCAAAATCCAAAATTAATGTTCGGCCGGTTATCATCAATAATCACATTTGCTCCTTCCCCGTTGTGGTTTATGATGATATGTATACAATTAATAACATCAATTCAATTCAGTAACGTTGAAAAGTTTTCTTTTGGAATTGTATTTACTTCTCTTATTGCACATTGATTAAACTCATGGTTTAACTTTGGGAATAAGTGTTTTGTATTTATAAGTAAGCTCTGATAACTTCATTCCAAGATACAACACGTATGATTGTTTCATAAGATAAGTTTGTATTCCTTAAATATATAATCATAAATTGGTCAAATAATATAATATTTTTGAAATACTTCACGAATACCAATTTCCTCTACAATGCTTTTCTTAAGCATCATGCACCATCAACCATCAAATTGTTTGTCGAAAGGTCCCTAGTTCGTTATTTCCAAGATTCCTTTAAGATATGATTATTCACACAGCTGACATGTGACCCCAATACGTTACCCTTGATATATCCCTCTGTACGGGCACCTGGGCGGGTGTGGGAACTTAATCTCATCCCACATCCGATGGGCATATCTATACTTACCCTTTTTTAACATCATTTTTTATTACTTATCTTTCATAATAATGTCTTTCAAATATCCTGTAAAGTATACTTGTTACTAAATGTCGTGTCAATAGCTAACAGTATTGACATGAGAGCTGTACGTATTGACACCAAGGCTCGTGTGGAGTCTTTCCAAATATGTGCGAAACCTAGTATTTGTTATATTTCAACTCTTGCTGTGTTATAATAATTAAACTGTTTACAATTTTACTACTTTCCACTAAGCATATTGTCGTGAAAGCTTTGTACAGAGAGATTGGCTCGGAAGCAATTTCAATTATTATTGATGAGTACACAGCATTCCGCGGCGTATTGTGAAAAGTAATAGCAGTGCACCGCCCAGAATTAAAGTACAGTTACCTTGGTACTGGGAGCTGCGCCTACTATGAACCATAAAAAGAAAACAGCCATGTGTAGTCCGATAATAAAGCGCACAAAATAAAGGTATAAAAGATTATTTTGGGACATTTGCTCATGGGAAAAGTAGACTGCATACCATTTTTCTCGCCTTCGAGGTTTGCCTATTTCAACTATTTTTCATTTCAAAATATCCAACTTTCCCCACTGTTGCACCTGTAAATGTTACGTCACAATACAAACCTGCTGACCAAATTTTATGTTCACCTTTAACGGTTTCGATTCTAATAAACTGTAACAAAGAATTAGAAAAAAATAATAACCCACTAAAGCCATTTTATGCATTATTCCTCGGGCAATGTATTTGTTTTAATTAAGACTAAAGAAAAAAGACTTAGTTATGTTACCTTTGCAGTTGTCTAGACAAAGATCGGCAAAAAAGTTTACCTACTTGGTTTATTACTACAACCTATTATCACTGTGTTGACCGAAACCAAAATTGTAAGTTCGGTAACGTTTGCTTTCTAGACGCTTTTTTACGTTCCACAATAAACTGTACAAAAAATCGTTTTAGCATTTAAGTATACCGGGTAATTTCATTTAAAACTGTTACATAATATTCGGTATTTCTTCTACTTCGTTAATGATCAGATTTTTTTCATTGCGAACGCTGCAAAACTAAGTCTATTTGACGAGGTCAATCTGCGGCGCCCATTGCAGATTGGGATCTAATGCCAAGAAAGATAGTTGAGTCTACCAAGCCCATTATCTCCCCACTTAATGATACATTCGTTTGTACCTTTTTTTTTTCTTTTACGCCGGGAAATGCTCTAAGGCATCCCGCGGGGGAGTGGGTCTCCCCACGCGGGTATGTGGGACTCGCTGCGCCCGACAGCTGGTAAATGGACGCAGCTCTACCCACTAAAACCCGGCGAGTGCCACCAATGCCGCCTTTGGTGAGGTGCCCCGGATCTAGAAAACAAACAGGGCACCTCGAAGGGTAGTCAGTCCCGCAAGGGACCGACGCCACCTCCACAGAGGGGCTGTCCCGCACCACAGAACTCCCAACGTCGGGACAGTACAATGGGGTGAGGTTCCCATCCTCACCCCTTGCCCCCTGCTCTTCTGTCCCCTCTTCTTATAAGAGGGGTACAAAGAGCCCCCTCGGCCCAATTAGCTTCGCCCAAGGTGCACCGTTCACCCTAGGTTACTGAGCCCCACCGCCACGACAAGGCCTGAACCATGGTGGGGACATTCGTTTGTACCTGCTTAACGTTAGGCAGTGTGAATCTTATTAATATCTAAGGGGCGCGACGATCTCCGTGAGGTGGCCGGTATCTTGTATTTGGCGGGGGATCTGCGATCTTGGCGTTTGGCGTTCTCTGCTAGGCCGGAAAAAGTATTAACATTTTTATGTTGATATTTATCAGTATGCATGCATATAGTGCCCTAATTCTGATCAAATTACATGCATGTCCTGCACGACCCCACAATATTATGGTAACTCCCAATACATATGCTAACATTCGTACACTTGCTATGTATTCGAGGAAAAGATTTGAATTTTGAATAATTAATTTATATTAACGGAATTCGCGGAATTTTGCTTCGAATTATTTCAAGTTTTAACATAGAATTCCCCAAATGCATTTTTCAATTCTGTGAATTAATTGCTTAAAAAGGGTCTCTAAAATACGGCAGGTCGAGGAGGAGGAAGAGGAGACCTCTGAGGAAGAAGAGTCCTGGCGGAGCTGCCTCCGAAGGCGTGTGCTTCGTCAGAGGAAGGAGCACTAGGCTCCTCCAGCCTCTCCGGGCGCGGGACACCGCACCGTGTCGGCTGTCAGTCCAATCCTGGAGCAGTGGATTGACCGGCGGCATGGCATCATCACCTTCCACCTTGCGCAGATCCTGACAGGGCATGGCTGCTTCGGAAGGTATCTGAGGAAGGTGGCAGGGGCGGAGGACTCGCCAGGGTGTCATCGCTGCGGCAGCGGTGAAGAAACTGCAGACCACACCCTGGCGGAGTGCCCAGCATGGGTGGAGGCAAGGGCGCCACTCGTCGCTGAAGTTGGCGCGGACCTGTCGCTCCCTGCGGTCATCCGAGCGATTACCGTCAGTGAGAGCACATGGCAGGCAGTCCTGGAGGTAGGGCTGTCACAGAAAAAGGAGGCGGAGCGGGAGAGGGAACGCACTAGCGCCTCTTCCCGCAGGAGAGCGCGGCGGCGAAAGGCGGGCGTTGATTGATTGTTACTTCTGTTGCTCCGCAAAATTGGAGTTCGTTAGGAGGTTAGTTGATGATGATTGATTCATTAGCTTAAGAGGAGCCGCTGGGGTAGAAGAGGGAGAGACGATGTTACCACCGGTTCAAACCCTAGCCCTTTCCTGAGAAGAACCAGCAAGAACTCAGTGGGCAGCATCCCTATACTTGACACTTATAGATGGTAAAGTGTTTGCACGGTGTTTAGGCGCGTAATGTTCGGGCTATGAGCATTGAACTATATTACTAGCGTATATAGAACAGAAACAACGAACAAAATTTTTTCGCCGCGAGTTGCTGCTAATTGGCATCAACTCATTTAGTCACTCGCTGAACGCTTAAGCGAGTGCATGTGCAGTGCGTGGCGAAATTGTGACTAACAATAATCCAGAAATGCCAGCATGCGTATAAAACCCCCACCTCCAGAGAAGAGTGCCGGATGGCACACCCATGTGGCCCGGTGCGGACGTCCACAGCTCTCGCACCGGGTCACCAAGGTCCTAGACGACGAGGAGAACACCGATGGGGTTTAGTGAGTAGAGTCTGCGTCCACCTTACCATCTTCTCGGGCGCAGAAAGTCCCACATAACCTCCGGACCCGGTGGTATGCCTAAACGCGAAACCAATAAAAAAAGGTCGATCTTGACAGTTTGTGGCGGCCATATTGTTTTGGCGGCATCTGTCAAATATGTTGTTTCTTATTAATTATTCACTGATGCCAAATAACCATGGCAAGTTACACGATTGAACTTGTAATTGAACAGCACGTCAAAATGATAAAACTTCATTATCCAAATGTGTGTTCGTTTGTGAAAACGTCTTAACGTTAATAAGCATTGCGTGCATATGCGTGTGTGTGTGATGTCCTTGTTGATGGACACTTTATGATAACACCGCAAAAATACTGTTACTTGTAAAGCTTACTAATAGCTATTTAGGGTGAATATCTTTATATATTATATGTACATAATCCTTCTGTGTGTGTATGTCACTGAACGGCTGGACCGATTTTTTGTTATTTTTTTTGTGTGTTTTCAACAAATGGATTCGAGAATAGTTTATATTCACAATTCGGTCCATTACAAAATTTTTGTTGAAAAACGTCTGTCGGGTCCGATAATCATAGGAAAATTAAATGTATGTAGGTAGTTGCTAAAATGGTACTTAATACTCATACTTTTTGCCTTTATACCTACGTATTCTATACTTCCTATTATTCGTCTTTTAAATTTCGTATAATATAGATAATATGAAATTAAAAAAGTAAATATGCAAAGGCTTAATTATCTCATAAACACATTAAAAATGTTTCCATTCGTAAAGAGTTATTTTAACCTCTTACGGAAACCTAGAACCTATATTCCTCCAGATTGAATTTGCATTTCATGTTCTTTTGTAAATGCTGTTAATTTAATTATGCGAACATTTTTTTACTACAATTATGCATAATTTGAATATACTATCTAAATATCATATTTGTTAAAATTCATAATATGTTAGAACAAAGAAATTCATTGTCTTCAAGTGACATGGCAACGTACTAAAAATAACTTCATTAGTGATATACACTAAACAGCTGATGTCCGATAGTGATTTAGGAAACTTTTTTACTGATACGCTGTTGTATTGTGTGAGTGTGTGTGTGCAAACAATAATCACTATAGTTGTACATAATATTATACACTTAAGTTAAAGTCCTTATTTTCGCTGTATCGATTTATGGAAAATCTTAATGCGCCGGAAAATCGACATCATCTGACGCTACTTATGAATATTCAATGAAATTGTTACAATAATTATAAAATAATCGATACGAGAATAAACTAGCTAAAGCTACATCATCATCAGCCAGTATTTGCTCACAGTATCCTTATTTGACTTTAGTAGTCATAGATAGGAAATGGACTACTAATACAAAAATATGTGTCATTATAATGAAGGGATGTGTAAATTTGTCGGAAACCCTTACGCATGACACTGCAGTGCTGTCATAATCACAAGGTACGTTATCAGAGATCGATACCTTATCAGGACACAATCGACATCGCCCCATTATCTTCAAACACTCGAGGACTATAAAGCTATTCTTGGAATTACTACATTTTGATAATACTGATAAATTATTTATATAAGACGCTCAACAACTCAAGAGGCCGTCGAATAACTGAAGTAGTCGATCACGTTGAAGTGGCAAAAACGTCCAGAACTGAGGGTCCATGGGCCAATAAAGGTGAGGATTGGAGGCCACTTTCAGGACAGCAGATAGAGTCGACCAACCCACTTCCAATTAAATGGTATGATCTTCGTACAGTAGAAGCAAGTTCAGAAAAATGCACCTTTCGGACATAGGCCGTGGATATGATGATAATTAACGCAGACACGGAGGGAAGTCGCAAAATATTACTAAACATATTTTCCACAAATAATGGATAATAGTTAGTGGAAAATAGTTATAATAAAATACGCGATATCAAACAAGGTTCAACAGCCGCTTGTGGTTTTATTTATAACCAAACAATTACACTACATATAGACGATGATAATATTGAATAGGTATGAAAATTCAAATAGGAATCGATGACTTCTTAGTAATTTCTATGATTTACATAAAAAGCAAATTATTAATTTTCCAATCAGTGTCTAGTTCCTTCCCAACGATGATTGTTATACACTAATTGTGTGGGATACGTGAATGCTAATGTAAAAAATAAGACATGTCTAAAGTCCAATTAAGTTAGTTTTAATATCGTTGTTATAAAAGTTAGTTTTAAATTTTAATATCGTTGTTATCATTTAAAAATACCGATACCACGAATGAAGTAAAATTGTACAGCTCCTTCATAAGACTAGCTTTCCTTTAATAGAGTAGGTAATTTATGGTTACGTTAAAAAAAACTAATTCAATGATTCAAAACCACTGCAAAGGATCCTTTTTTTTTCTTTAACGCCGGAAAATGCTCTGAGGCATCCCGCTGGGGAGAGAGCCTCCACTGGGTATGTGGGACTCGCTGCGCCCGAAAGCTGGTAAGTGGACGCAGCTCTACCCACTAAAACCTGGCGAGTGCCACCAATGCCTTCGGTGCCCAGGATCTGTTGAGCAAATAGGGCACCTCGACGGCTAGTCAGTCCCTCAAGGGACCGACGCCACTTCCACAGAGGGGTCGTCCCGCACCACAGAACAACGCCTCCCAATGTCGGAACAGACAATGGGGTGAGTTTTCCGTCCTCGCCCCTTGCTCTTTTGCCCCATCTTCTTATAAGATGGGTACAAAGAGCCCTCTCGGCCCAATTAGCTTCGCCCAAGGTGCTGGGCACACCGTGGGCTACCCCACCGCCACATCAAGGCCTGAACCATGGTGGGGAGTGGGGACTGCAAAGGATCCTGTAACTTACTCACCCAATAACATTTTTTAAGTCAACAGGCATGTTTCAAATCTAATCCTAATAATAATCTTCGAAGCGCAGTTGCATCTTGCGTCCTATACGTTGAGGGATTGAAGTACACGAGTCAAAAATCGATACCGGCTTAACTATTGCGATGTAAATAAACATTTGGCACGTGGTACCGAGGAGACTTCCACGCAGGCGCCCAGCCTGGTTCGTTGAACGGTTAATTGCACCTTCTACATTGTGCCATCATATTTTCATCCATATATTTTTTTAAAGTAAATAGGGTGATTTTGTGTTGGAAATACTTATTTATTCGTTGGATGTAGTAGTAATCGGATCGAATAACAATTATCTTTATTTTTAAAATACTTTAAGCATAGAACGTAGCCTATGTCTTTGGCCTGCAATACATGTTGGCTGAGTGTTGCCGAGTGAAGGCCAATACCAACGTATAGACAGCATTGTATTGCCATCGCTCGGTGTCACTCGCCTAGTTGGCCGAGTAAAGGCAAGTGCCAACGTGTATAGGACTCATTTGGCGTAGCTTGTCACAACTTGAAGCCGCTCATAACCACTTGCCGCACTACGAATCGGTGTTGGTTTTTCAGCACAAATCAAAGGCGCTCGCGCGCGCTTGGCCAATAGAGTCCAACGTGTGGGTATCTCTTCATAACTTTTCTACATTGGCCATTTGCATTGATTTTAGATAAATTTGGCAAACGTCTAGGCAATAGCGCTTGTATTGTATTAATTTGCCTACGCTTGCATTGGCCTAAGCTCGAACAACATGTATTGCAGGTACATATTATAAAGAAAGCTCAGATAGGCTGTAATTGCACTTTCGTGATTAGCCAAATACTCCCTTGCGTTTCAGAGTTGGTAATCAGTCACCTGGTCTGGAACAAGTAAGTAAGTCCTGAGTGAACTCAATTATATTATGGGAGACGATGAGCAGCCAGGTGGTTCATCGGTGGTTTGCATAATTAAACAAACGTAAGAGTCAAAGTTTGTTAGTAACTGTACCGCAAAATATAAGATTTAATTTGTTTTAAATCTCCACAACTTCATCTTACATAAATTTAACATTAATCCAAAAAAACGATGACTAATAAAAAAGCTTCATATGGGTCATCTACGCAATATTAGTTTTATAAAAAGAGGGTAGACTAATATTAGGTGTCTGGTGGTAAACCAATAAAGATACAATCATTTTAAGCTTCACCCAACATGTAATAAACAATAAAGGTTATTAAAACAAGTCAAATATTCGGTCAATACACACGTTTGGTGATATTTTATAAACGTGAAGCGCACGGGTGAGAGCGAGGGCAGTATACATGGTGCGCGGTCTTCGGTTATCGATTTACAGGAGGAGCTGTATAGAGCACTATTACGCAATCCACGGTGCATACAAATTGCTATTGTTAAATGTTACCCAAATGGACAACATATTCTTGATACTATGGGAAAATTTAGTGTCATCTATACTAATCTAGACTAATAATAATATAAAGCTGAAGAGCTATATATAAAAATATACAGTATATTGATAATTGGGATATAACACACAGATTTGTATATCCGTATGTGTACCATGGTGCGATCATTCTGTAAAAATCCAGCGATGGGTTAGGATTCCAGCGATACTTCGTTGGGCACTTGGGTATTTGGGCACTTAAAGGTTAATCTGAAACTGCTCTACTGTTTTATTTTTATGTTACTATGAGAGGTAGGAGGAGATTACTCAGGTAGACGGGCAGTGTGCAGCGCCCATAAACGAAGCGAAACGGAATTTAACCTGGAACTAGCTAAGGTAACTCGTTCATGTGTTGCCTATCCTGAGACTCAGTAATTAACAACTAAATTAAAACTAAAGACACTGAAAGAAAGAAAGAAAGAAAGAAGCATTTATTCGATACAAACAGGAGAAACACAGAGACAAAGATATACACATAAAAAACATTTTTGATCGCACACTGGCTATTCTGACCTTCTTACCGAAACATACCAAAGCTATTTTAAATGAGAAGCAAGCAAGATTGTGAGAGCCATGCAGACGGTAGAGAGAGGAGGATAGGCCCGATAGTAATACCTTCGAGACAATATAATTAGTAACTTCTCTACCATCCATTGTACCGCAACTGTAGGATCTGACCGACATTCGGTCATCGGGTTCTGCGGCGGAGGCTGTGGTCTCGCTACAATGTACAATCCCGAATACAATGTAGATAAGTAACACGAGAAATGCTACTAAATTCACAAGTGAAACTTGAGTCACATTGGTCGCAATTGATTTCGACAACTTAAAAGTAGATGTACAAATATTACCAACATTATAGTGACGAGACGCTATTTTCGGTCATAACCTTCATTGCGTTAGGACTCTATATATAAGACTTTTTGACACTAAAACCCCCTACATGTTTGAAAATATTTCTCGGCTCTACTGCCTCATGTAAATCTCGGCCCTCGGGAACCATTTAAAACTATAATGTGAAACAAAGACAGAGAAGTCATTTCAAAATGACACAAAGACAATCTAAGTAGAATTTCCTAGGAAGCCATTACCATTCGTATTCCCGTCGCCTTCCCTCGGGAAGTCCCCGGATCGAATGCACCCGTTATGGATCTGCGTAATATTTGGGTTCGCGTCTCTGAGCCCAGCGGGGAGTCCCGGTCGATAGTCCACGCCTGCGCCACCGGCTCACGTGTCAATGTTTATTTACGTAGCGTACACGGTACTCATTATTTATTTACTACCTATATACTAATGTCGCGGGAGGGCTTCGCACGTGGACTTCAAGTCAATTAATACGTGATAAATGAAAGTTGCAATACTCACATCAATTGTTAATTAATAAATTCTCTATCTTATCTTTTCGCCAAAAATGACGAAATCTTTTAGAGATTACCTTTTGGTTTATTTTTCAGTTCATCAGGAGTTTTTATATAGACATAATTATCAGATTTATTACTAATATACATTGGAAAGTACCGTTTTGTCAGATGCCCGTCTGTATAGGGTCTTTCGCCAAGCAACATCACTACGTTCTGAAAAGAAAAGCAAGATTTACTCCTCAGTGTTGGCAACATATCTAATTACTACTTAGTACAGGTTACCTAAGTTACTACCTTGAACTATATTATGAAGCGCCTATTAAAAGTAAGATAATGAGTCGAATGTTTTTAATTTCGGAGCAACATCTGCAGTAGATACTGTTTAATATTATAAAAAAGCAGCTTTGCGTTAAAGTGGGAAAATGGAACTTTTCACGACATTTGTATTCAAGACGCGAACTTTGTTAAAGCACATCCTGAAAGCTTTGTGACGTGTGTGTGGGGCCGCAGCTACAGGAAGTTTGTTCTGCAATGCGACAGAAGCCCTGCATATCAATACAATGTGTATACTATACTTTATCACATTTTACTTAAGTATGATAGATAATTGCGAACATTCGTCTGTACAATTTTTTGGACTTTCTAGCCATACAATGGGAATCCTTATAACACCAACTGTTTATTAGTCAGCTTGTCATAATAATAATAATAATAATCTTTATTTCATAATCAGTATATTAGCAGGAGTCTCCTTTTAAGTAAAGGTTTTTTTTATATCGCAGGGAAATGTTTTTTACGCATGTAGCCAGGATCTCGGGTAGATCCTGACCCTATGTGGGACTTGCACCTGTGTGCCCTACCCATAAACTAAAACCACTGCCAGCGCCTTCATCCGCATTTGAGGCTCCCGGCTGGCCCCGGCGAAGGCCAGACTACTCCTCTTAAGGGGGACTGCCCGACCGCTACTAAGCAGTCCCCGCGACGTCGTGTTAAACTGGGTCCAGGTTCACATCCTAAACCCGACACGAGCACAGGGGCGTTACGCGAGGCGCATTAAGTAGCGCCTCCTACGCCTTTCCCTTTTTTCGCCCACGGAAGTAAAGGACTATCTGTTCATATTTCCTTAACTCAAAGTTACCGGACCAACCAAGGTAAAATTACGAAGATATAATTAATTTCTACAAGAATATGTAGAGCAAAAACATACATCATAATATAAACATTCTGTGGGAAGCTCTACGTAAATTAAAAAACACCAACCCCTAAGTTTTGTCTTGTTTCTTAAGACGAGCCTTCATTCAAAACAGTAAATCGTTTCCATTAAAAACAAATTAATTTATTTCGTTCCCAGTACGTACGAAATAATGATATTTTAACTTAACTGCGACAAGTTTTTTTTTTACTCTGTAAAACCCCGAATTCTAAACTAACATTAAAAAAAACTCTTTCTAAAGTGTACCTGGCCTTTATTGTTGACGTCTTTTGTTTTTTTCGGTAACCATTGGCAAAATTGAGTCAAATTTTACTTTTTTTGCTTGTTTTTTCTTTCGATTTAGGAAAAATGTATTGAAATTAAAAGTAACCTTATAAAAATGAGCTCTGTATTTATGCATCGATATTTAGCATCGCCAAATCGACGGCCAATAGGAAGAAAGAAGTAATAATTCGATAAAAAAAACTGTAAGTCTTCTAAAGGTAGGGAGCAAATCTGCACGACTCTAACAGGTTTTGCCGGTTTTACCCGGTGAGGTGAGTCTGAAAGGACCACTCACATAAGTTACACATCCAATTCCAAGTCCCGTTTAAGCCCTGTTCCTCACAGCATAGAAACCGGTTTGAAGACACTTGCAATCCTGAGTTGTAGTGTGAGAAAAAACCTTCGCAAAAATCAAGACTTTAAAAAAAGGTTTAAAAAAAATTGTGGACCTGTATATGGAAACTTCTCTAAATCCGACTCAAAAAAGAAAATCTTCTAAGGGTTAATGTTGTATAACAAGAAATTCCAATTACCAGACTTCGTGTAACTCTGATATCACAACAAAACTATGACATTATTTATCCTTGAAAAAGTTTATTTAGTGACTAGTACGATCTGTTATATCATATCCGGCACCGTATGGGGGGTGCGTCCCCTCCCCTAGAGTATCGATCTGTGACGTCACGAACCCCAGGCGTATTCCCCGTACCGAAATTCGTTTACGAGAGAGGAATAAATGTCGACACAATAAACAGTTTACGGTTTTTTTTATGTCCCGAATAGTATGACTCAGATCTTTTTTTTTATATATCGCAAGGAAATCATTATGGATGCAGCCAGGATTTTCGGGTAGATTCTGACCCAATGTGGGACTCGCACCTGGGAGTATCCACACTAACTAAAACCACTGCGAGTGCCTTCAGCCGCTTTTTGAGGGTCCCGGATATGCAGGCAACAAACCGGATCACCTCAGCGACAGACTGGCCACGGCGAAGGCCAGACTACTCCTCGTAGGGGGTCTGCCCGACCGATACTAAGCAGTCCCCACGACGTCGTGCCATACTGAGCCCAGGTTCCCATCCTGAAATCGACACGAGCACAGGGTCGTTACTAGAGGCGCATTAAGTAGCGCTTCCTACGCGCCCCCCATGACTCAGATCTGGATCCGCGCTAGTCAATATCCATGCACACTGAATGGGTAACTTGATTATTACAAGCATGTACGGTCCACGTACATTCACATTCACGTAAAATGTAAAGTCATCAAATCTTTTTTCAAGCATAGTAATAAAGTCAGTTCGCGAATAAGCATCATACACACAGCGCGTTACTCATTTTAATAATAAGCAATAAATAGTGGTGTCAGAATAAACTTTATACATTGAACTATTTTATTAATACTCCAAAGCAAATATTCTCAAGGTGTTCAGTCCCGGACTGTAGCACAATATTCTGAACAAAATACGATGTTTAGCTAAAAATTGATATTCAGTTGCTTCAAGATGCGGTAGTAGTTGTATCTATAGAAAAAACAGAGTAATAATAAAAAGAGAAGACCAGTCAGATTCACACTATAAGAAACCTACATCAAGATAATCGTTATTGATTATGAATCAGAATACAACATTGTAAAGAGTTGACCTAGTATCAGCCGCGGTAAGCCCAAAACAAATAATCCATCGCCAGTAGCAAACGGAGTCGTAAATAAACCTTGGCTTTTTGCCCTTATCAAGAAGATCCGTCTCTGGCGCTAGATTATATTATAAACGTTACATTGTAATAAGATTGTATTACAATGTAACGTTTATATACTTATTTACTATTAGTTGTAATAGAACGAAGATCACACGTAGTAACAACAGAGCAAGATGGATAGACAGACGAGCCACATGATTGCAAGTGGCCAGCGACGACCAAGAACATAAACAAGTTCATTTGCGACTAGCTCGGACAACCTATTTACGTACTGCCTAAAACTTAAGATGGTAAGTCTGGGTGCCAGTGACACTGGCTATCCACCCCTCATCTCCGAAACATAGCATTGTTAATTGACGGAATACATAAGCATGGTGGTGGTGCCTTTGCAGACGTGCGCGCGGCACAGCGCGTTCCTCGCACGGTACTCGACAAAGACAATCCGGTCGCATAGTTTCTACGAGATGGTGGAAGAAGAATAGTTGAATGGGTGGATGATGCTCATCATTTCATCGTCTTCAAGGGCTGTTCAGAAGCATCTTAACATCGCCACAAGAGAATAGTTCGGTTACAGATACACTAGTTCTAACTTATTTGATTCAGGCCGATGTGTAGTAATATCCAACGCTTAGCTAAGATCGATAAAGCCCTACGCAGTATAACGCAGCAGCCCGGTTGGTGCAGGGCTCAAAACAAAATTCACTAACTGTTGACAGCGAGTTTGCTCGTGAACATAGAATCGTAACAGATTCGCAAATTGGCAGAGGATTCACCGCTTGGCTCATGACTGAATGGTGCAGTGTTACATCTGATTTCATGATTAATTAGCATCCATGCCTCTCGAAACGCAAGACGGTACGTTGTTGCCAGTGTACGCTACTTTCAAAAGGCCTTATATCTTTGTATCCAGAGTCAAACCAGAAGCTTACATAATATTAGCCTATAGCCAAACCCGTGCGGTTCTAGACCTATGATAACGTTCGTTTACCGCAGACAGGGGGTGACGTGTACCAGATATCGACCGGGTGACGGAGAAGGAGAGACGCATGCGCGAGGGCTATCGATTGCACAGCCGATGCGCAGATGGACACTTCAGCTCAAATCGTTTGAGAGGACGGAGAAATGGCGCAGAGCTTTTATTATACTGTTACTAATTACTGTACTAGCTGTTCCCGGCGGTATTGCCCATTATAAATAAAAAAAAGAATCCCCTCCTTCATTTTAATATCAATTGCAAAATTATTTTTTTCAACGTTCCGCAAATCAGTCGCACTTCCCATTACAACAAATAAACAAATTCTTCGTCATCGTCATTACTATCAACTTTTTTCCATCCTGTATTTTTCTCATTCCTGTATTTTTCTTGATTCTCCTTTAAGGGAATTTCCCTTATCCGAAATTGTAGTTTATAGATCGAGTTGTTTTTATAGAAACCATTTTAAAATAATAATTAAAAATGGGGTACAGATACATCTTTGTTCTAGTGACTTTATTGGTTAAAAACACAATATTTAACATTTTGCATGATCAAAAAAAAATCTGAAATAACGTCGATTTTAATGGCATTTTGAGTAGTACTTATAAGACTTCGGGTAACGCAATTTTAATGAAACTTTTATGTTTAAACTAAACGGAGATGACGTGGATATGATTGGATAGATTTATATTATGTCACTTTAACATTTTTTGACAAATAAAAAACGATAAAAATGGATCTCGCGCATCGCGCCATGTTGGCCAAATTCGTTCCAATGCGAGTTGTGGGAGAAGGGGCCCTTAGCGAACATCAAGACTGCGCATCACCCGCCACTCACAAGCAACTAGGTGCGGCCGCCGAGTTCTGAGTCACGAGTCAGGCGTTCATTGAAGGATAATCTAGAAAAATCCAGCAGCGGGCAGTGTTCGGGAGAACGTTGACGACGATGATGATGATATCATTTTAAATCATACGAGGGATATTTTCAGTTTTTTTTAATATTAGTTAAAAACATTTATCGCTGGATTAAGACGAAATAGAGAACACGACGAAAGTGGTATTCCACGAAGTATGGGCGACGATACGACACGACGGGACAGGAACACATGTATTATAATATAATTGTAATAAAACAACTTTAAAGGATTTTATCGCCGTTTATTAAAATTTTATAGAGACGGGAGGACTTCCGTGACCAAGGTTGCTGTAAAGTATCTAAAACGTCGCGCTTGTAAAAAACTTCATAAACCTCGATAAAACCGTAAAAGTTGTTTCATTATAGCGATGTAATATAATTAACACATATGAATGCTAAGGATTTTAGTGCATTGCAAAAACTCTAAAACGTTCAACGTAAAACAATTTTTGTTAGTAATAATTTTATAATTTATTTGTATAATTATACAATTAATAACACAAACATTATTTTATCTCAAATGTTTAAAATAAGATTTTAAATTATTAAGAATTAAATTAATAAATAATATTTATTTAGTTGTTCTGAGTAAAATATCATAATAATTTTAAATAACTTATTTTAGTAGAAGCAATAACACCTAATATTAAATAACATTGTGTCTTAGAATGAATATCTAACTATCGCTAAACATTATTGTATAGCCTGACCAGAAAATAAAAACCCTCGCCATATTGCGGAAAATTTCGGAACTAATTTCTGTACGGACGATACTATGTGCTTTTTTTATGTTACTTATGTTACTTGGATAGGCAAACTGGCAAACGTGCCACCTGATGGTAAGTGGTCGACGTCGCCCATGAACATAAGCTAGTTTACCTGGAACTAGCCCAGGAAACTCATCTATGTGTTGCCTATCCTGAGACATAAGATGTTAAGTCTCGGTGCCAGTAATTACACTGCCTGACTTGCCCTTGTCTCCGAAACACAGCAAAGCTGTTTCACGGGAGAAACAAGCAACATGGTGGTACCCATGCAGCCGGGAGCGCGGCACAGCGCTTCCCTCCCACCGGTTAAATATGACTTTACTCAAGTCAAGGACACGTTAATGTATTATCACAAATATCTTAAAATTAATTCTTATTTCTACCCGAACGCTGACATAACACGCTCTGTCAACGTTGAAAAAAGGTGTATCTTACATAAGCCTTTGTTTGGATTCAATCCCGCGCCCTCTAACTTGCATGTCCACCACCACAAGACGACAAGTGACTCTTTTGTTACATAACGCCAGTACCGTATCTCGTCACCGATCGATATCTCCCTGCGGGATCCTTGGCCCGGTTGTCGTGACCCGGTCTTTATGCCCAGCACCCGGGTCACGGCACCCATCACCCGGTACCTGTTTTACATAACGATGATAGTAAGAAATTTTATAAAACACAGAAAATTTTCTTATTATAAAGAATATAATGTTTATTATATTAATATAATTTTCACCTCATCATCATCACCGTCTGCTGCTGTAAATGACTCTAAATTAGCGCCAAAACGGCTTAATCTTACTTAAATAGTTTTTGAGTTAGTGTAACTATGTTTTAAGTTCGATTATAATATGGAAGTGCAAACGATGAAACTGACTGTGGAGCCAACTGACACTAGATCAACTACTCATCCATGCGACTTGAGACAAAAGATTAATCTCGTGGTAATTACACTACCAGTCGTGGCTGTCCAGAGTCGACAAAAGTCGACACATCTCACAAACCGCGTCGCGCCCACTAGTAATTGCTAAAAATAATGATGTCAATATTTAAACACATGACGCGATGACTCAAATCTAATATTCATATTTAACACTAACATCATCAATCACAAAATTAGACATTTACGTGTATATCGATAGTGCCGGCTGTTCACATCGAAATATTCATGACTACGCACGATTCTAGGAACTTGCGTGCAATTTGCTGGAAAGTAAAACTACCGGAAACTCACAAACCGCACGAAACGTGACAGCATAGCTGTCAATTGACGCCGGTGTTATGTGAGCGAGAGGTACCGCCCCGGTCGTGCGGGCCCCAGTTCGGCTGCAAAGCAGTATGGCACTACCTCTTACAAACTGGTGAGACGTTCTGTTCCGAGCTCCCTTTTATTTGTGCAACACCATCCTTTTTATTACAGAATTGATGTGTTTTTCAGTAAGAAGGGCAAGACATGCAGTGTAATAACAGGCAATGAGACATAAAACATAACAGGCGCCAGGCTGCAGGCAACGCATTATGTTACGAGTATCGTGAAACTCGTTTGTGTAAACGGACGACTTGCCATAAGATGTATCGTTTGCTTATCTTTTCTAACATTCAAAAATTGACATTGATAAATTATTGACACAACCGACAATGTCAAAAATGACTATGTAATTTAATGACGTTGACAATGTCGGTGGTGATTCGTGACAGTCGTGACTAGCGTCGGGGGTGAGCGCAGCATCAGCCGGATCAATAATCGGCCCCGACCGGGCCGCGGGATCCTTGGCCCGGTTACCAACTCGTCCCGGTTATCAACTCGTCCCGGATCACAGAGTGCACGCCAGGGATAACTGACGAGGACAGACCCACAGAGCGGATACAATATTTTGAAATATATAATGTTGCACCAAGAATATACGTGGGTAACACTGAAAATGTTTAGAACTGGCCAGTTAGAAACATTGAAAATGAAAACTTTTTTGAATTTCAATTTTAGAACTCTTTGGTAACCTAATGTAGTATATTGCATTCATATGTCATTTGTTTTTGTGAATTGGCGGCAAATCTAAAACTCTTGTTACACGTGAAAATAAACATAACGCGAGAAAATTTTCGGTCAATGATTTATTATGACTTTCATTGTGGGCTTACTCAACAACAAAGCTATGATAGGCTGCGATTAGCATTTTTTAATGAAGCCCCATCTCGTGCCACTATTTACAATTGGTTTAACGAGTTTAAGCGTGGACGTAGCAATCTCAGTGATGATCCGCGTGAGGGACGTCCTTTAACAGCGACAACTGAAGATAACATCAGTGCTGTGCGACGCATGATAGAGGAAGATAAGAGAGTGACCTATCAGCAGATACGGGCAAGCCTAGGCATTGGTATGAGTCAAGTTCAAAAAATATTACACGAACATTTAGGCGTCAGGAAGCTTTGTACCAGATGGATTCCCCATACTTTAACCGACGACCAGAAACGCCTCCGCATGGACTGGTGTCGCCAAATGTTAGATAAGTTCAACGGCGGTAACTCAAATGCTGTATTTGACATCATCACAGGTGATGAAAGCTGGATATATTACTACGAACCCGAAACCAAAAGACAATCAGCTCAGTGGGTGTTTCCTTTCGAGGATCGGCCAACTAAGGTAAAGAAAGGAAGAAATCAAGGAAAAAAGATGATTGCCTCATTCTTTGGTCGGAAAGGTCATTTCGCGACAGTTGTGCTAGAAGATGGAAGGACAGTTACTGCAGACTGGTATGTCAATCGCTGTTTGTCTGTTGTCTTGGAAAAAATTCGACAGCAGCGCCCTCGAAGCAGGATCCTCCTTCACCACGACAATGCTTCAGCGCACTCCGCAAAACGGACTGTTGAATATTTGACTATGGCAGGTGTCGAGATAATGAGTCATCCGCCTTACAGTCCTGACCTGGCGCCCTGCGACTTTCATTTATTCCCAAGAACTAAAGATAAAATTCGAGGTATTACGAGCTATGAAGATGCGGTGAAAGCGTACGAAAATGCCATAGAAGAGACTCCTAAGGAAGAATGGGCCCACTGCTTTTCTCAGTGGTTCCATCGAATGCGACGAAGTGTAGAAAGAAACGGAGATTTCTTCGAAAAACAATAAAAGTATTGGCAACTTTCTACATTAAGCCGTTTTTCATTTTCTAAACATTTTCAGTATTACCTACGTACAGGAAATTGTTTTCTATGCTAGTCCAATGTATAGTCAAGAGAAAACACTAGTTGTTTTATAATCTATGTTCTCGAAACTGACCGATTTCAATAATTCCTTCATTATAACGAAGGTAGACGGTAGAGCCAAGTTGATGCTAGCTGGAGGCGGAAAGCTAAGAAGTTATAAAGAATAATGTTTAGCGTCGGGAATCGGTATGGATTATTTTGTTTATATCTCCTGTAAAACAACATTACTGTGTTTCGGAGAGGACAGGACGGGCAATGTAATAGCTGACCGAGACTTACATGTCTTAGGACCGAACATATGAATGATGTACCTGGATCAGCCCCGAACTTGTTGTTGATCAAGATCTTTGACTTTTATCGTCAGGTAGCTCGTCGGCTACCGTGCTAAAATTACACGATATAATTAGTTTAGTAATACTAAGTCGTCATACAAGTTGACGCAAGCGGACAACACTAGTAATAAATGTGCCTCAAGCATCAGGGTGTCTCAGGCTGTAGTGGTGTGTCTATGATTCATGTTATGGAAAGTTTTGTCACAGTGTCATGTCAACGAGTTACTTTGTCAACACTCGAGATATTCCCCGGCGTGCAGATTTAACTTACGTGTACAAGTTATGACTTAGGTTTATTTATTTTATTATTAGCATCTGCTGCATTGACATTTTGTGGCATGGAATTTTTTAATATGTCAAAACACATCATCCAAAATTTTGTTAACATTTTACCCGTTTTAAAAAAAAGGAGGAGATTATTTATGTCGGCAATCTGTTCGATTACTTTATTTATTTTTAAGGTTAATTGATATTGAGTGTAGACTATAATAATTTTGTTGGAAGAAAGGACCTCGAAGATAGTCACGTGAAGTTAATCAGACTGATGACAAAACCATGACAAAAACTCTTTAATTCTCATGAAGAGGTGAACTAGAGGTGAAAAAAATTAACTTTTAGCATAATAAGAATTTTCCACCAGATCAGACCCTGCCGACCAGATTCCTACCACATTGGACTCCACAATCAGTACAGCTTTCACGTCGTCGAGAATATGTAGGATGACAAACCACCATTAGAAGGGTTATTGGGAGGGAGGGATACGTCCTCAGAGTTGAGGACAACAGCTCGAGAAGGATTATAAGAGTTTGTCGAAGAAGGCAATCACCGAGCCACAACAAACATATTGATAGCACTGCTGTCTCATTCTTGAAACAGGCTATCTCTCCGCTTCCATACACGTCCTGCTCAAGTAGACATCCTAATGTCTCATCAAATATTGTCTCTTCAGTCTCGCTCACAAGTAATGAACCTATGTTATCTTTTTTTTTTCTTTAACGCCGGGAAATGCTTTGAGGCATCCCGCGGGGGAGTGGGTCTCCTCACGCGGGTATGTGGGACTCGCTACGCCCGATTAAGCTGGTAAGTGGACGCAGCTCTACCCACTAAAACCCGGCGAGTGCCACCAATGCCTTGGTGAGGTGCCCCGGATCTAGTAAACAAACAGGGCACCTCGACGGGCTAGTCAGTCCCCGAAGGGACCGACGCCACCTCCACAGAGGGGTTGTCCCGCACCACAGAACAACCCCTCCCAACGTCGGGACAGTACAATGGGGTGAGGTTCCCATCCTCACTCCTTGCCCCCTGCTCTTTTGTCCCCTCTTCTTATAAGAGGGGTACAAAGAGCCCCCTTGGTTCAATTAGCTTCGCCCAAGGTGCTAGGCACACCTTAGGCTACGGAGCCCCACTGCCACGACATAGCCTGAACCATGATGGGGGAACCTATGTTATCTGTACTAATAACACATAACAAGACATTCGATATCTCTGCCGGGGATCGGCCGTCTTGGCGTTCATTAAAATAGGTCCATGTCCTGCAGTGGGCGACAAGGCTGATGACGACGATGATAATTATGATGATGATAGCTAGCTAACGCACAAACAGGCAAACCGCAGAATGTATTTACTGACCGATGAGGTCACGTCGCTGGAAACCTATCAGCTGGTGTGTAATACGCGACTAGTATTCGTCATCATCATTATCATCTCTCTGAAGACGGACCATCCGTCGCTAAACGCTTACGTTGAATAACTTACACTAATCAAATCAAATAAAAAATTATACAAAATAGTACCAATCACGTATCTTTTTGAACGTCAATTGAGTCTACCATCGGTTCCAAGGCAAGCCCACAGAGAAGAACCTTCGAATAAACTCAGTAAAACTAATGCTTTCAAATAATATGTATTTATCCTGAAATTACTGGGAGGAAAGCCCTATTCTGTGTGGTATCTTCCATAAAATCGTTTACTTTAGGTATCCTTTAGGTATACTATATATATCCTTTACCTCACAAACGCTCTTTAAATTTTTAAGTGGGTTAAGTTAAGTTTTTAAATAGGTCTTGAACGTATCATATCATAAAAGTGTATAAGCCTTAAAAATAATACTTTTGTGAATCTGTCTCATGATATCGCAATTGGTAAGATTAACACTCTATAGATTACTTGCTGAGTACTGAAGCAGTTGTATATAGTTGGTTGGTTCAAAAGGTCCTACGATAAATCGAAGGGATGGACAGCCCCTTTAGTAAAGGGTTCCCACTATATACTCCTAGAAACCAAAAGGACTGAATGGGCCGGCCGCCACTTCAGTCCAAGTTAAATTACTAGTAACTTCAATGTTGTACATTTTAAACAGAATATAATTCCGTCTATAACACCAGATACAACAGACAGCGTGGTAAAACGTCCGACCAGAATTACCGCGAAGTGTCCAAAGTAAACAAGATAGGTCCGTACCGATACAGTTCTCGGTAATCAGATAACGGGACGAACAGAGCGCCAGTGTACCAGACAAAGGGGGCCTTGTAAGAGCTTCCTTCTTATTAGTAGGCATACCTTTGGCAATGTCTGTGTACTTGGTTGTTGTCAGATCAATATAATAATATGCTGCATGTCCGACTGTTTTTCTAGTTTTTTCCATGTTAGAAGATTTTCCAAACAAACACAGTGGAACGAATCTTTTCTTTTTCATCAGAATTTCATCACTAAAGTCATTATCATCATCACCATCAGTCCGTTATTCCCCACTGCTGAGGCCTCCTTTTTTCTGCCAATCTCCTGTCTCTTGCCTGCCTGGCCCATGTTTGGTCCACTAGCCCTCTCACGTCATCGTCATCACTCAATATCTTTGTAAAAAATGTAAATCAGTAAGACTTGGTGTCTTAAGTCTACTCATTCCTTAAACAGGCAAGACACTGTAAACCTGACGTTTTTACTTTTTGCGTGAAAGAGTAACAAACATACATCCATACATTGTTACAAACTTTCGCGTGTATAATATAATATTAGTAGGAAGTAGTATAGTAGGACTAGGTGACCTGTGCAAAAAATTTCGCGCATCATCATAATTATAAACCAATATTTCGTCAATGGCAAGGCACATAGGCTTTAAAATGACGTTTAAATCAATCATTTTGATGAGGAACTAAAGGAGTTTTGATGTGCCACCAAGAAATAGCTTCGAGAAATAATACATATCTTATTATGATGATTGATGTGTTTTCAAGAGACGATTGGAACGCCACTATACCTTAATATAGTAACAGTAAAGTATAACTTATACGACACTGAAGGATTGCCACACAAATCAGCGCATACCTGGTGATAAGCCTTAACAGATATGATAAGTAAATAGCGACTTCCTTACGAGTGTTTGTTCAACGAATACCTACGTCGTAGACATTCGGGCACTGTTCGTTTGAATATTTCTCATTTGAATTGCCATCAAACGACAACTGGGAATAGGAGTGGAATAGGGTTCTTGACGTGACAACGTCTTATAATTCGATGGAGCCGGCTGCACGAACGAAAACAGATGACGCTTGCGGCGTTACCTCGCTCTGAGGCGTTCCATTTTCTTATGACATTATCACGTTCAACTATAGACAGTAAACCGACTTTACAGACAACCGATTTTTTTTAAATGTTACTGGATACGCAAACTAGCAATTACACTGCCTGTTTTGCCCTTCGCTCCGAAACACAGAAAAGCTGTTTCACGGGAGAAACAAGCAAGATGGTGGTACCCATGCAGCCGGGAGCGCGGCACAGCGCTTCCCTCCCATCGGTAACAAGGATTGACAAGGATTTTAATTTTTTAAGGGAGCATCCACAATACGCCATTCGTAGATACTTATAACACCAGGGGGTCTTGAGTGTGAGGCACAAACTTGCATCGATTCCGAAATACCGCCGCAGGTCATATTAGGCTATAGCCGAGCCGTTGGCTGACATAACATAATCTTGAAAATCACTAAAGGAAGCGACATCCTTGTTTCCGTCCAGTGCTCTATTAGTAATGACGTATAAATATTCAAACTCACATAATGACGGTCTCCTAAAAAAGGAGAGGTATAATGTCCCTTACATACGCAATTGTCGATCGTCAGATCACTTGGACGCGTCACCAACTATTTGACGTTGGCAAAAAGCCAATCCGCCTTATTACAAAAAACTTATCTAGTACCAGGATTAAACCAAGACTGAAAAGTCCAGGTTTGTTACGGTATTAACGTTAGTCCATGGACTAAAATTCATTCTTATTACAAATCGAGGACCAACCGAGGTCTAGGTAGTACCAAAGATCGTCCCTGGTTTAATTGTATCCACAGATTATTGAGCAACATATCATTCATTTTGTTCGTTCAATATTTGATTAGTTCGGTACACCGTTCCTTTTTATGCAAAGCTCGCTAATTTATAATTAAATATAATGTGGAAAATACATCAATATTTTGATAATAAAATTTATTGTGTTATATAAAATATCTGTAATCTTTACTACTTTGTACTTTGAGGTAGTGTGATTCAAATTCTTGTTTATTACACACAAATATTGTAATATTTCGCTGTTAAGTTGTTTATATAGCTAGCGTATAAGGGAATGAAATACAAAGCGCGCGTAGTTCTAATTAAATAAACACTAACCTTAGTGTTTATTTAATCCAAACATACATGAAAAATATCAGAGTTAATTAGAATTATTACATATGATATAAAATAGGTATGTATCAATGACAAAATACAATACAACAAAATTACAGAAATAGAATGTTAAATTATATAAGGATGTCAGAATATTTTTTTTAAATGTTAGTCCAATTCCATAATTTTGTCTACATCGAGTTCATTTAATTACCTTTCAATACAATTAATACGAAAAAACGCAAATTCAACGCATAAGACATCTGATAATTTAAAGTTTTGAGGTTAGTACCGAAGTTAAACTAGGGGTCACGGTGGACTAACTTTAGTACCATAGATAGTCCTGGTACTAGCGTTAAACTATTTTTTGTAATAACATTTATATATTATATGAATAGACCATGGTTTAAAGCTGGTATTAAACTCGGTACTATATTTAGTCTTCGTTTTGGAATAAGGCGGAATGTGTAACTCCACGTGAATATTAAGTTTGTGTGTTCACTTTTCCTCGTCCATGGGTCAGCTGGACCAGCTGGGCTATACTAAGCCGTAACCGCAGTTCACTGCAACTGAACTCAAGAACTCAAGGAAAACCGCACTGACTAATTATATGTGCACTTGTTATTAACATGTAATATTACGTGTAGTGTATAAACTACACCAAATTATTTTTTATGTTACTTGTGTAGACTAAGGAGGTAAACATCTAACGGTCTCCTGCGAGGCAGTAATGTCCCAGGAGACCGATGTGCGGGTGAGAGAGGAGGCCGCCGACGAGGCCTCTCCCCGCGGTCGACGAACGGGGGTACGTAGGAGGCGCTATTAATGCGCCTCTAGTAACGGCCGTGTTGCTCGTGTCGGATTCAGGTTGGGAACCTGACCCAGGATGGCACGACGTCGCGGGGACTACTTAGTGGCGGCCGGGCAGTTCCCCAGACCTTGGTTGGGGCTGTCGCCGAGGTGATCCTGTAGCCTGCAGTTCCGGGACCCACAAAAAGCGACTGAAGGCGCTCGCAGGTGGTTCAGTGGGGTAGTACATTCCCAAGTGCGAGTCCCCACATAGGTCTAGGGAGCCTTACGCGTGGCAAACCTGGATTATGCATCATCATGATCAAAGCATTAATCTAAGTCATAAAAAAGGAGGTATAAAGGAGGTATATAGGCCAGGCAACTTCGGACCCCCATCATAGTTCAAGCCTAATGTCGTGGGGGTGGGGCTCAGCAGCCTAGGAAATTGAGCCGAGGAGGCTCTTTGTATCCCTCTCATAACAAGAGGGGACAAAAAAGCACGGGACAAGGGGCGAGGATGGAAACCTCACCTCATTGTACTGTCCTGACGTTGGGAGGGGTTATTCTGTGGTGCAGGACAACCCCTCTGTGGAGGTGGTGTCGGTCTCTTGAGGGACTGACTAGCCGTCAAAGGGCCCTGTTTGCTTAACAGATCCGGGGCACCTCATCAAAGGCGGCATTGGTGGCACTCGCCGGGTTTTAGTGGGTGTAGAGCTAGAGTATAAGAAGGATGGTGGTATTCAGACGAAGCGCAGCACAGCGCATACCTGTCGCCGGTATAATTCTATGATAACATAAACGGACTGGCCACGAGAACCCTGGGGAAGGTCTATATCCAATGGACGTCTATCATGTGAGACAACTACAAATTCGAAACACTTGCCAACAAGGATAAAAGTAAAACAAAATTCCAATGAAGTTCGATTGGAATGCAGGCTGTATTGCTTCTTAGGAAATATGCAGGAAAAAAATTCAACATTAAGAGCGGATTCCACCATGGTCGAAAAGCTTTAATTTTTTATTACTCTTACACATAATTTTTACATCTAGACATAATTTTTACTACTCTGTAATAAATAAGAAATCTGTTTCTTTATAAACTTTTTCAAAAACGTCCTCGATAGTAATACAATAAAGTGGATGAGTATGTTTGCTTCAATGCGATCTCTGAAACTACCAATAAATTAAAAAAGTGTATTCGCTTTTTGAGCTTAATTCTTAAGGAAAGTTTGAAGCCATTTTTATTAATTTCCATTGGCATTATTACTCCATTTAAAATTTAATTTCATACGAGAAATCGAGAAAAAACCGATAGTAATCACTATAATTTACATTAGAAGAGTTTATCTATACTAATATTATAAAGCTGAAGAGTTTGTTTGTTTGAACGCGCTAATCTCAGGAACTACTGGTCCGATTTGAAAAATTCTTTCAGTGTTAGATAGCCCATTTATCGAGGAAGGCTATAAGCTATAAAACATCACGCTGTGGCTTATAGGAGTTGAGTAACGCGGGCGAAGCTGCAGGCTAGTACAAGATAAATATTACCCATGGTATTTGCTATCTCGAATAATAATTTTCACCAATCCGTTAACCATGGTCTACTGATATCAAACCACCCACACTATCACATAAACATACACATGATAGAACGTTATTTACAACTCTCTTCGCACTCTTATCATAAACGCGTTATTGCTACTATTTGCATCTTGTCTTCTATTTTATGAACTATATATTATTATTTACTTCACGCATGAATAATCTTTATGGTAAATGGTGTAAGCTTACATGTGAATGGATATTTTTTATTCTATTACACAATTACTGCTATACCGATTTTGATGAAATATGATTAGTCAGTATTTGAGTGTTCGTATACAGATTGTTATGTTGTAACTTGTTTTTTTTTTTGCTATACATCTAAAATTCTGGAGGGCGACACTATAAAAGAAATAAAAAAAAAGATTAAAACTTAAACTTTTCTGATAAAATGATACACGGTACCAACGATTAGAAATAATAGTGTTAAATGTGGCAACGCCGCAAAAAGCCATAAAAGTAATGCTTGCATGCACTTGCCGTATTTCTTAACTTATTTATTCAAATTTTTCATTTCTGTTAGGCCTAACTGACTTACTACATCTAATGAGGAACCTAGGCGGGCCCTACTTAGTTTGCAGATGTTCATTGTTGTTAAAATTTACCTAAAACAAACGCAAAAACGTAAGCGGTGGTCTAATTGGTAAAACACTCCTCGAAAGTGGAAGGTCTGGATTTGAGCCTTCTTTTTGTGATATCGCAGGGAAATGCTTTTTACGCACGTAGCCAGGATCTCGGGTAGATTAAACCCTATGTGGGGCTCGCACCTGGGAGTGCCCTAACCATAAACTAAAAGCACTGCGAACGCCTTCAGTCGCAGTTTGAGGGTCCCGGATCTGTATTTAACGAGATTACCTCAGCGACAGGCTGGCCCTGGCGAAGGCCAGACTACTCCTCGTAAGGGGGTACTGCCCGGCCGCTACTAAGCAGTCCCCGCGACGTCGTGTCATACTGGGCCCAGGTTCCCATCCTGAACCCGACACAAGCACAGGGACGTTACCGGAGGCGCATTAAGTAGCGCCTCCTACGCACCCCCGTTCGTCTCCCACGGGGTCGGGATTTGGGCCTGACCTGGGCACCCCATGAAGGTCCTTCTTCGACGTTTTGTTGGTGTAAATGACGACATAAAGCACAACCAGTGCCGCCTTGGTGAGGTGCCCCGGATCTGTTAAGCTAACAGGGCACCTCGACGGCTAGTCAGTCCCACAAGGGACCGACGCCACCTCCACAGAAGGGTTGTCCCGCACCACAGAACAACCTCTCCCAACGTCGGGACAGTACAACGGGGTGAGGTTCCCATCCTCGCCCCTTGCCCCCTGCTCTTTTGTCCCCTCTTCTTATAAGAGGGGTACAAAGAGCCCCCTCGGCTCAATTAGCTTCGCCCAAGGTGCCGACTCACCCTAGGATACTGAGCCCCACCGCATCGGCTTATGACTAAGAAGGATGAGTGTTTGTCAGGACTGTGATGTCATAATGATGACAAAGTCCACAAGCATGAACTACCAATGGCCTATGTTCAGCAGTGGACGGATAGAGGCTGATGATGATGATGATGATGCACTACCAAATGACTTGCTACGTTAAAATGAAATAACCAGGGGGAATAAAAATAATAAAATTACACAATTCAAAAACACCATGACACAGGAAATACGGTAAATATTATAATAAATATCTATTACAAACAACAAATACATACATCGATTGTTGCAAAGGTTTTGAGCCTGGGCTAACCGTCCTGTAGGGATGAGGATTCAATAGTACTCGTGTGTGTACTGTGGTCAAACTGTAGCGTGCGCCCGTTACGGATACATAGTAGATACCATCCTAGATTTCTTTGGATGGAAATAATAAATATTTTACATAATTATTGGTAGGCATCTACTGGGCATTTAAGTCGGTTTTCAGGATATTTACCCAGTCCAGCCGGCCTACTCTTGACACTCGATCCTATCGAAATTTAGGATTGGGATCGAAAAGACGCTACAACTAGCGCACAATTTGACTCGATTACAGTGAAATTTTATGTAACTTATTGACATCGGGATTTCTCGATCTTGTTCATACATATTTCCTTAATTCGTACTCTTGACAACATTTTGACGTTGACGTATCGACTTCGAAATTGAGGTTGGGTTATCAACAAAACTTAAGGTTTTAGTGTTCGATTGCGTTTTTTAAAGTGTTTTTTATTAAAATTATGGCACGATTGGCACTTCTTTTTAGATATATTAGGATAGATCTAAGACAAAGGCGAAATCTAAGAAGACTGGCGCGTTATATGCCAATATTGCCTCAGCAAGGAGCTTTGAAGTTGTTCATAGCGATTTGGATTTGTATCTACTATCTAGTATCTACGCGTTATAAGGTATGTCAATAGAAATATCTATAATCTAACCTCTTCTATAGTTCATCTTTTCTCTTTATTTACGGCCTGTGTAGGATACATAAAAAATATATCTCAAATTATTTTATTATTGATTGGTTCTACATTGTTCTTCATATTATGTGATACTTATCTATTAGACAGATCTAAGTGCTAATTAAAATAATCTATTTGACTTATTGAGTTACATATATTTGCATTATTTTATGAAAACTTGCAAAGAACATCCGTAGTAAGTGCTATTGATACCACTCATATGACTATCATATGTCCAGCCCAAAATGAGAGGTTTTATAATAGAAAAGGATTTCACTTAAGAAATGTTTTAATTATAAGTTGACTCTTGGATTCTGTAATTGTATGATTTAGTTTTAATAATGCCTTTTCTTTTATTAGTAATACCTTTAAATTGTATATATATTATATTGATATAATATATTATACAATTTAAACAAATTAATTATATATATATTAATAGGTATATCCTTTTAGTAATACCTTTAAATTGGCAAATAACATAAACATTATAAAGGAATCTTAAAATGTGTTCATTCCTTTTAAAATTTTGGGGAACTTGTTTATTTACTTGTTAATTCTAAGTTAAAATCATAAGAAAGTGATCATTTGTTTCATACATTAATATTATATTGCAATAATTATATGTTTTAGGAGACTCGGGCTATGCCCAAAGAACTATTATGATGACACCTATTTGGATGCTCCGGCTGGCTCACCTGAAGAACACTACACCAAGTTTCATTGCATGGCACGCAATACAGTAAATCATACTATTGGTGTTTTGAAGAATAGGTGATGAAGTCTTCTAGGCCACAGGGTCCTTCACTATGAGAAAGTGTACATTTGTTCCATACATAAATATTATATTGCAATAATTATATGTTTTAGGAGACTCGGGCTATGCCCAAAGAACTATTATGATGACACCTATTTGGATGCTCCGGCTGGCTCACCTGAAGAACACTACACCAAATTTAATTGTGTGGCATGCTATACAGTAAGCATACTATGGGTGTTCTGAAGAATAGGTGACGATGTCTCCTAGGCCACAGTGTTTTTAATGTTTTCATTAAACTCTTGTTAAACTACTATTTGTTTCTATTTGTCTATCTATATTTTTGGTCATTGATTGATATAATCAATATTACAATCACAGTATTTATAAAAATAAGTACTAAAATACTTAACAATAAGCCTTTTATTCTCTTTTAACCTAAGGTAGCAATATTTAAATGTAACAGTTTTTATTTCCCTGTCTATATTTTTGGTCATTGATTGATATAATCTATATTATAATCACAGTATTTATAAAAATAAGGACTAAAATTCTTAACAATTAGTCTTTTATTATCTTTTAACCCAAGAAAGCAACATTTATATAAATCACAGTATTTTGTAAACAAATTAAGCCTATGTTTATGAGTAAAATACTTCATTTTCAATAAATAAACACAAAGAATCACTAAAATACATAATAATAATTTGTATGTTGTCTGTCAGAACTTCAGTTATTATTTTAGAAAGCCTTGGCACCAGCATTACTGGTAAATTAAGAAAGAAGATGATTTCTATTTTATTTTTTGTTTACTATATTTTGAGCTATTTTGAAATTTGATGTCTATTCAAAATTGCGCGTAAGCTATTTTTAACCGACTTAAAAAAAAGGAGGTTCTCAATTCGTCTGTATGTTTTTTTTTTTTTTTGTATGTATGTGACACGACATCTCCGCCGTTTGTGAATGGATTTCGATGGTTATTTTTTTGTTTGAAAGCTGATGTTTCCAATTTGGTCCCATATTAATTTTATTAAGATCTGACAAGCTGTTTTTTAGTTATTCCCAATAATGCCTATTTGGTTGGTTTTGTTTACCTTGATGATATGATTATTTTATTACGTGTCGATGTAACAATTGTATAGGATGCTTTGGCAGCACACCATAGTATGTCGCGGTCATCGTAATCATCATCAGCATCACCATCATCATCATCATCATCATCGTCCTTTATCCATCCACTGCTGAACATGCCTCCTTCAATGAACGCCAAGACGACGAATTTCGGAATCACTAAAAATTAAGAAATAAAAACATTTTACAAAAAATTAAAACCGACTTCAAAAATACTAAACTAAAAAGTAATAAAATAACAGTTTCTTCAATGTTTGTGCTTACAACATATAATCAACTTAATCTTCTACTAATGTACAAACTTTGCGTTTACCACGTCATTATAGTTACTTTTGGAGTCGGTGTCGTATTTGTTGCTGTACATTACCTACCTTGGCTGACGGCAACGGCACACACTTACTTGATACTACAAATGAATAAAGTTATGATCCATCAGTCTGAGAAATTCGGACCAGCGCGGCGCGGCGCTCCTACTTGCCAGTTAGTTATTTATGCTACATTAACTGTTTGATAAGTTACAAAAAGTGTAGGTGGTGCCTCAACGCGTTACGTGGTGTATTCTAAATTAGGGGGATTGGTGACCCACACCTAGACCGCCCTTGGCAGAACAAACATGGCACGTTAGATAACGTCGGTTATGTAAAGCTTGCTCGCACGTGAATTGTGTCATCGATACCACCGTTTCTAAAACTGTTCTATACATAGTTGATGCTAGAAGTCGTAAAAAAAGTTAGTCTCTTAGAAAAAGCTTTTTTTATGAATGTCAATAGTACAATCGGCCCCTTTGATGCACAAATCAAGCTCCTTGATAGACTGAACCAAATTCTCGAGATATTTTACCATCCCTTTGTACGAAGCACCTTCAAGAACATTGTCTCTAAAAAAGTTTTTAACAAAAAAAATAAAACCGACTTCAAAAAATAAAAAAGTAATAAAATAATCGATTTTCTAATTATTTTTGTGATTACAACTTATAATGAACTTGTTCTTCCAATAATGTACAATCTTTGCGTTAACCACGGCATTACTGTTACCTTTGGAGTCGGTGTCAGACAAGGTAGGTAGGACACCAGTTCTCCACCATGGTTCAGGCCTTGACGTGGCGGTGGGGCTCAGTAGCCTAGAGACGAGGGGGCTCTTTGTACCCCTCTAAGAAGGGACAAAAGAGCAGGGGCAAGGGGCGAGGATGGGAAACTCACCCCATTGTACTGTCCCGACGTTGGGAGGGTTTGTTCTTTGGTGCGGGACAACTCTTCGGTGGAGATGGCGTCGTTCACTTGCAGGACTGACTAGCCGTCGAGGTGCCCTGTTAGCTTAACAGATTCGGGGCACCTCACCAAAGGCGGCACTGGTGGCACTCGCCGGGTTTTAGTGGGTAGAGCTGCGTCCACTTACCATCTTTCGGGCGCAGCGAGTCACACATACCCACCTGGGGAGACCCACTCCCCCGCGGGATGCCTCAAGAGCACTTTCCGGCATTAAAGAAAAAAAGATAGGACACCAGTTACGGACGACGATTTTGGAATTTGGTGCTGTAACTATTTAGCTTTGGACTAAGGGCTTCAGGGAAAAAAAATCAGCAATAGTTCCATATTCGATCGACCTTATGAATTATTCAATTATTACGGTATGTCTGAAATTGTGCGCATACGTTTGGCCGTGGCGATAACGGTGTATTCGACAATGTTTTGTAACACGCGGAGCGGCAAACTGATATTAACTCAATTGCGTGTAAATAATATGGAGATAACAGAAAAACAGTTGCCACTGATAAACCTGACTAAGTTCTTTTAAAAGAAACGTCGATAACGGCCAAATGGTTTAGTTCTGGATCATCTTAGTACAGATACGCAGTTGAAACTAATAGTGGTCAAGATCATAGGCCCGTGTGAAGAAGAGGCCCACTTATTCGTATAAGACCTTGCTGTGTGACAAGTATCTTGCTCATTATAATAAAAAAAAATTGAAAAATTAAACAGCAAATCAAATGTCAAAAACTAACGAAACGAAGACCACAGACAATGACAACTCACGCGCAGTTGTCAATCTGTCAAACTGTCATTTGGACAATAACACAATAAAGGTTTTAGAAAAAGGATTAAATTTTGCCGTCACTCCTAGTAAAATCCCGTTCGAGGAAATAATTTGTAATGTAGAAGATTGTCTGTCAAAAAATAATATAAAGAAGGAAGATTCGGAGGCCATCAGACAAGATATATCGTCAGCCTTGCGACGAAGTTCTGTGCCCAAACTAAATCTTCCTCGCGAACAATATAAGGCGTTATTAAACCTACGTAACAGACGAGAACTAACAATCCTTCGTGCGGATAAAGGCAATGCTACGGTAGTTATGGATACGTCAGATTATAATGATAAAATTCAACACCTATTATCGGATGAACGTACTTATAAAAACGTCAAAACCGATCCAACTAACAAGGTTTTGAAAACTACTAGTAATATAATAGCAAAATACTCCGAAACATTGAATCTGGACGTCAAATATCTAATTCCTTCATGTCCCAAACCACCCAAGCTGTATGGGTTGCCGAAAATACACAAGGCTAATGCTCCATTACGTCCAATTGTAAGCCAGATCGACTCACCAACTTATAGATTGGCTAAACATGTGGCCCAAGTACTGTCACCACTGCGTGGACAAACTAGAGCACATACACGGGATTCTTACCACTTTGTTAATGAGATCAAACACCTACGTCTCAGCGACAATGAAACAATGGTTAGTTTTGATGTGCAATCTCCTTTTACCTGCCTACCTGTGGAAGATTGCATAACAATAGTAAGAAGAAAGCTAAGAAAAAATGACATGCCAATGGAATATGCTGACCTTTTGGAACATTGCCTTACATCTGGCTATATGTTGTGGAATAATTATTTCTACAAGCAAGTAGATGGAGTGGCCATGGGCTCACCAGTATCCCCTGTTGTTGCCGACATATTTATGGAGGACTTCGAGGAGACTGCTCTGCAAACTTCGCCCATAACACCCAGGTTCTAAAAGCGGTACGTAGATGATACTTTCACAATATTACCATCTGATAAAGTAACCATATTCTTAGACCATCTTAATTCCATTAATTCCAAAATTCAATTCACAATGGAATTATAAGAAAATAATTCTCTAGCCTTCTTAGATGTATTAGTTATCCGTAATCCCAACAATACCTTAAGCCACACAGTGTATAGGAAGCATACCCATACGGATAAGTACCTAAACGGCGAATCTCACCACCATCTAACACAGTTAGCTACCGTGAGTAAATCTTTGTTTCAGAGAGCACAAGGGATCTGTGATGAGCAACACCTGGAGACCGAACTTCAACATGTCAAGCAAGTACTGCGTGACAACAAGCTTCGGGTACCGCGTCTCCGTCACAGTGAACGTGTGAAACCAACCACCGTCGAGCGAGTACCTGCAGTTCTCCCGTTTATTAAAGGCGTCACTGACAAGATTGGCTTCATCCTAAAGCGAGCTTCTATAAAAACTTATTTCAAGCCGCCAAAAAAGATAAGTCAATTCTTACCATCTGTCAAGTGTCATATACCCTTACAAGATGCAGGAGTATACAAGCTTGATTGTGAATGTGGTCTCTCCTATATAGGCCAAACTAAAAGATCTATTAAAACTCGCGTGAAAGAACATATAGCTGATTTAAAACACCGTCGCTACACTAAGTCTGCCATCTGTGAACATAGTCTTGACAAAGCTCGCCATTATATCAGATTTGATAAACCACAAGTCTTCGCAAAAGAACACAGATTCCAACCAAGGATGATCCGTGAGGCTATTGAAATTAAAAAACATCCTAATTTCAATAGAGAAGATGGCTGGCTGGGATTCCTGCTTGGGATCCCATTATTAAAATTATCAAATCAAAATCCAAGCATAATATGTCACAGATTAAAGATACAGTTAGCACTTTCTGCGTAGATAGGACTGACCAAAATATTGATATATCATAGGGTAGTTTCGAATAACTTTGTAATAATAGGACGTATGACACCTCAGTCCTCCCGTGACCATGGTTGCTGTAAAGTAACCGAAACGTCGGGCTTGTAAAAATCTTAATAAACCGCGATAAAATCCGTAAAAAATTGTTTTATTATAATGAGTGAAATTCGCGTAAACATTAGAAAACAATAAGTATCTTGCTGGTGAACTGCACTTAACACGAGGTGAACGGGCGGACCATGTGAGAGAAGAAGACAAGGAGCATGGTTTCCGGATAGTATGTTTGACGGAAGAAATGAACATGGAAACACACGTGGTGGTAGTGGTGCGTTGTTGGTTCACCGATAACGTATGAAGATAAAACTATGAACATTATCGAATGACCCCATCTAGATTGATTTAATTACCTCGTCTGATTTAAGAGTGGCGGTGGGGCTTAGTAGCCTTGGGTGAACCCACCATCTTGGGCGAAGTCAAGTGAACCGAGGAGGCTGCTCTTTGTACCCCTCTTATAAGAAGAGGGGACAAATGAGTAGGGGAGGGGGACAAGGGACGATGATGGAAACCTCACCCCATTTGTCTCGAAGTTGACTAGCCGTCGAGGTGCCCTGTTGAGCAACAGATCCGGGGCACCTCACCAAAGACGGCATTAGTGGCACTCGCCGTTTTAGTTGGTAGAGCTGCGTCTACCTTACTTATCTTTAGGGCGCAGCGAGTCCCACATACCCGCCTGGGGAGTTCCCCCTCCCACGCGGGATGCCTAAGAGTATTTCCCGGCGGAAACAAAGATATAACAAAGAGAGAGAGAGATAAAATGAAGAGGCTCGTATCGTAAGAATAGTAAGAATTAGGCACACAGAAAGCTGCACCTGATAGTACCTGGGAGTACAACCAAGCCTGTGCACAAGATCAAGGATCTCATTAGCGATACAGCGCCCCCTTATTAGCTGATACAAACATCCGGCTGGATGCAGCGGCGGCGTGGAAAGTTCCCGGCTGATAAGTTATCGGGCACGCGGGCTGGCCGTGCCGTGACGCGCTATCGTGTTTATTACGTCTCACTCCACGATTGTACTGTTATTTATATATAGAAGAGAAAACTGATACCTAGCTTAAACAAATAACAACTCCGGCACCAGGTTTCACAACTACACCAATTAAACTAGGGCGATTGCAAGAAGACCATTTATACCCACGTAAATAACTTTACATACTAGCTGGCCTTTGAGGAATCTATATACTCTTAAACATCCATAAGTCCTTTTTTATGTGTGAACCATTCCTTTGTGAGGCCGGAACCTACATCAAGACAACTGATCTCCCACGAATTATATCCTTGGAGATCGTTGACCTAACATCGTCCCGAACGCAAAAGTCCCTCATGAACGCCATGACGTTAACTCACTGTTCCATGCCCTATAATAGACAAAAAGAAATCTAATACTGATGATGTAACACCGGCAGACGTGCGTCAATACGATACATATCAGCGCTTATCACACAAAGACGGCAATCGTTTGTCTATGAGATAAACTATCATTACTCTTGACTTCCAAGTAAACCACTCGTAAGATCACAATATGTTTTATACGTAGGTATTTGTTTTATAACACTAACTCGTACATCTTTTTTTTCCGAGGGATCTATGCTAATGGCCCAAAGGCCCTAATGCTTCGTTGGATTAGTGTGAGCCCATTTGGCTCACTATTGGTTTGTTAAAGTGGGGGGTTGCCCCCCGCCAACCGTGCAGTCTGCGACCACACGGCCTCCTGGCGTCCGTCAGGTTGAGGGTACATCTTAGCGGCATTAAAATTACACTAGACATTATAATGTCTGTGAAATTAATAATAATAATAATAACATGGTGGGAAAACTCACACACGGCCATCTGATCCCAAACTAGGTAAAGCCTGTTGTTATGACAACCAGACACCTGATATATACTTATACATATATTTCTATATACATACATATTATTATAGATAAATTACACGCAGATGACCCAAACAGACAGAACAAATGAAGTGAGGATCGAACCCACGACCTTTTGGTTTAGTAGTCAGTCACTAATCACAGTCACATCTGGATTAAAAAAAAGAACAATATCTGGAGAAAGTAATTTAACAAATGGTATAGGTAGTTCCTTGTCACATACTACAGAACTGGTAGCAGGTGAGCCAGGAGAAGTTGAAACCAAGTTATGAAGACGAAGGGTCAATCTTAATTCGATAAAATATATTTTGAAATAAAAGATTTTATTGACCACACACACACCACACCTTGGGAATAAGGCATTCACTGTTTAGGTTTTGCATGGACATGATGTACCTATTTATAAAGTATGTATTTTATGTTGATGACAAAAGAGCAACCCTCAAGTTTTTTCTCGTTTTTCTTGGGGGAGTCCGCATTCCAAACGAGTTTTTTTATATATATTACTACACCTTTTTATTGACTTCTTTTTGACGTATTTTAAGTGTACGAGTGGTTACCTACGAAATAAAGATATTTTGATTTGATTTGATATAATTTCGAATACTGGTAGTATTGGGGGATCAGTCGTCTTGGTGTTGATTGAAAAAGGATCACGTTTAGGATTGGTAGCAAATCTATACTAATATTATAAAGCTGAAGAGTTTGTTTGTTTGAACGCGCTAATCTCAGGTACTACTGGTCCGATTTGAAAAATTCTTTCAGTGTTAGACAGCTTATTTATCGAGGAAGGCTATAGGCTATAAAACATCACGCTGTGACTTATAGGAGTTGAGTAACGCGGGCGAAGCTGCAGGCAACAGCTAGAAAAAGATAAAGATTAAAACGATTACAACTACCACAGATGCTTACGAATCCGGTGTGCTAGCTGATTGTGATGATGATCATAGCCTCACCAGTGAAATCTACTTTGAATAATGATGAAAGGAGTTCGAAACATGGACCTGTCACATGGAGGAATTTCCTCACCATGGTTCAGGCCTTGTCGTGGCGGTGGGGCTCATTAACCTAGGGTGAGCGGTGCACCTTGGGCGAAGCTAATTGGGTCAAGGGGGCTCTTTGTACCCCCTCTTATAAGAAGAGGGTACAGAAGAGCAGGGGGGCAAGAGTTGAGGATGGGAACCTCACCCCATTGTACTGTCCCGAAGTTGGGAGGGGTTGTTCTGTGATACGGGACGACCCCTCTGTGGAGGTGAAGTCGGTCCCTTGCAGGACTGACTAGCCGTCGAGGTGCCCTGTTTGTTTTCTAGATCCGGGCACCTCACCAAAGGCGGCATTGGTGGCACTCGCCGGGTTTTAGTGGGTAGAGCTGCGTCCATTTACCAGCTGTCGGGCGTAGCGAGTCCCACATACCCGCGTGGGGAGATCCACTCCCCCGCGGGATGCCCCTGAGCATTTCCCGGTATTAAAGAAAAAAAAACATGAAGGAATTGGTTAACAACGCCCTTATCATGTTCTTGAAATTTCTATCAAACGGTGGCGCTGCGAGCTGCCGCACCGTATCTGTTACGTGACGACTCTCCTTATCGACGTATTTAAATTACACAAATACACACACACACACACACACAGTCGATATCGACGAAAAACATTGCAAACTACGACCGACATACATTCATTGGGTAATCGTAAACGTTGTTATTTCTAACCGTTTAATGGCCTTAATATTATAATTAGGATCATATTATTTGTAATATAACTTCAATAAAATATTTTGTTAAAAAAGGAACGGCTGATCTTGGCATTTATTAAATAAAGCCTTGTCCAGAATGTCCAGTAAAGGCTAATGAAGATGATGTCAATGGAAATATTCTTTAACACCATAATAACCAATACTTAACTTTACCCGTTGCTTCAGCAAATTTTCCAAACCCTTTTCTTTCACCCTTTTCTCCTCCGCATACTCCACAACTCCAATGAGTTCATCCCGTTTTGAAGGTTTTGATGTCCCCACTATAACGTGATATACATTGGAGTATCGAAGCATACGCAACAACTTATCACGTCGTGTTTACGTCGTGAGGTGAACTGGAGGAGTCGCACGTGACTGATAGTGGCTTCTCAGTTATCTGTCACGCTTTATATGAATTACGTCGCATTAACCGTTGTACTGTTTTCATATAATGACCGTCTATAAATAAGAATGAAAAAATGAAAAGAAATTTGAGGAGAGGTGACAAAAGTAATGTAATAGATATGCAATGGAAACAATAAGCAGGAGACCATCATCGAGATTATTAAAAGGCCTTTGTAATTGAACATTAAGAAGTATATGATAAATAAGCAGAAAAGCGAAAATAGCGTAGCCCTACAAAGCTTCCTTGTCTTGATGTGATAATGCACGTGGATTAAGTGCAATTAGTCCCTGATACTGGGTAGGATAATCGATTTATGGTTGACGGACAACTCACAACACCGTCACAAAGCAATATGGAAGTAAATTTTACATGCTTCGACAATTTAAAATCACCTTCCAGTAGACAACTTCCAATCCAATTTCGGAGTTCACAGCGACAAGTCCATCTATGCTTTAAATATAAAAATACCTAGTTCTTATCGACACTGCGTACAAATATGACTATTATTTTTATAGACACGCGTTATCAGCTGTAAGGAGTATGCAATAAAGGCACATGACTCCACATTGCCACACCGAGTGGACGTGACGCACGGACCGTCCGTGATCATGCTCCACCGATTAGACCATCATCACCACATTAGCGAACCAAAGACGTATCAATAATTAAGTCACACGTTAGTAAGTTAGATAAGAAGAATATTTATACGAAACACAGTCATTTTAACTAAAACAAGGTTTTTGCAAGAAATTCACTAGCAAATATTACTGTTATAGCAAATGCTTTGGAACGTATTAAATTTTTAGATGTTGTCGAACGTATACCTCGGGCAATGAGGTCTAGGCAACAATCGTGGTTGCTTCTTTAGATCGAAGAGTTAAAACTACTTTTATTAACTATTTTTATTTTCAAAAAAAACTATAGCAAACCAGTAAGTTGCAAGAAACTGTAAGTATAATGTTACTACACACAGATATTTCACGAAGTACACGTTTGAATAGGCAAGAAGATTAAGTGCTTTTTGGACATAGTCAATTTACTCCAGTCCACATCAAGTTCACTAAAAGTCCGCAAAGTCCCAACACTTTAAATCATATAAATTACATTCATTAATAAGATGATATTATGCAGATAGGTTAACACTTAATATCGGGGTACGTTGATTTCTCCGAAAGTACTAAGATTAGTAAAATCATATCGTCCACAATCTATCACACACGTTAAGCTGGTTTTGATATTTCTGATAAATTCCCCTACAAGGAAAATATTGGGTAAACTTTCAGAAAGTTTCAGAAAGTGATACATTTGTTGTTAGGTGGTTATCTCCCAGTCATTGCCAGCACCAAAAATATCTAAATCCACATTTGCGTCAATCGCCCTTATCACCTTATCACATCGGCTGATGTCATAGAACTCTATTTGGAGCATATTTTTTCGTAACACACGTACAGAATAAATAATTTCACGTGCCCGATTATGAAATCTCACTTTTTATCTGTTTAAAAACAAGCACGTATTTATATTCGAAACCCGTTCGGAAGCACAGTTTGCAATTCAAATGGAAAACATTTTTTATTCACGAACGACGGATCACCTCCGGTTGAAAATTTGATTTATAAAGAAATGACTTTACTTTGAGTGACTGACGGACTGTGTGTCTTTCGTTCTCCAATTGGTAACATAATTTATGAAGGTCAGACAGTACTGCTACAGTCATGTCTTATCAAAGTGTCTGCTTAGCGTAGTAACTAGTAGCAATGAATAAACTCTTTTTTGAAAATAGTATGAAATGACCGCTAATTGCAAACTTTAACGTCAATCGCCTCGTTCCATTAATAACCACTGAGGAAAAATATGTTGATCATACTGAAGATTGTAAAAAATATATATTTGATAAGGATTTACCGATGGGACGGATGCGCTGTGCCGGGCTCCCGGTGCAAGGGTACCACCATCCTGCTTGTTTCTTTCGTGAAACAACTTTTCTGTGTTTCAGAGAGAAGGGCAATCCAGGCAGTGTCATTACTGGCACCGAGACTTAGTGGTGCGTTGTTGGTTCACCGAGCACGTATGAAGATATAAACTATAAACATTATGGAATGAGGGGTCCTTCGATAATTCTAGATTGATTTAATTACCTCCCACCATGGTTCAAGCCTTGAAGTGGCGGTGGGGCTCAGTAGCCTAGGGTGAACCCACCACCTTAGGCGAAGCTAATTGAGCCGAGGGGGCTGTTTGTACCCCTCTTATAAGAAGAGGGGACAAAAGAGCAGGGGAAAGGGGGCGAGATTGGGAACCTCACCCCATTGTACTGTCCCAACGTTGGGAGGGGTTGTTCTGTGGTCCAGGACAACCCATCTGTGGAGGTGGCGTCGGTCCCTTGCGGGACTGACTAGCCATCGAGGTGCCCTGTTTGTTTATTAGATCCGGGGCACCTCACCAAAGGCGGCATTGGTGGCACTCGCCGAGTTTTAGTGGGTAGAGCTGCGTCCACTTACCAGCTTTCGGTAGCAGCGAGTCCCACATACCCGCGTGGGGAAACCCACTCCCCCGCGGTATGCCTCAGAGCATTTCCCGGCGTTAAAGAAAAAAAAAGGATAGGCAACACATAAATGAGTTGCCTGGGCTCGTTCCAGGTATACTAGTTTATGTTCATGGGCGACGTCGACCACTTACCATCAGGTGGCACGTCTGCCAGCTTGCGTATCCAATTAACATAAAGAAGGTCATCATAATTTTCCTCTTTCCGAGCAACTAAATGAAATTGAGAGAAATCCATGTTAGGTTTCTTTCAATTTTATTATATGACGGAATGTAATCATTTACTAATCGGAATACAGTTTTATCATCATCGTCAGCCCCTATCCGTACACTGCTGAACATAGACCTCCAACAAACGCCAAGACCACCAATCCTTTGCCTTGCAACAATATTTATTACGTTATAGTAGGTGGTGACACAAGAAAACGTGACCCATACGTATTAATGCACCCGTCGGATAAGCTCACCGAACAGGTACCTGCTACCATGTGTGTGCCGTATCATAGAATGCAAATGTGTTGCGCGGAGACGCCCGACGTCACTTATTTATTACTTATCTTGTTTGTATTTTTAAATAGCTACGCTAAATTATATACTTATCTCAAATGGTATTTACTGTATACAATATCCTTTCTTTTATTTTTCTTTAAGGCCGCAAATGCTCTGATGCATCCCGCCTGGGGAGACCCATTCCCCAGGCGTGGGACTCGCTGCGCCCGAAAGATGGTAAGTGGGCGCAGCTGTACCCACTAAAACCCGGCGAGTGCCACCAGTGCCGCCTTTGGTGAGGTGCCCCGGATCTGTTAAGCTAACAGGGCACCTCGGCGGCTAGTCAGTCCCGTAAGGGGCCGACACCACCTCCACAGAAGGGTTGTCCCGCACCACAGAACAACCCCTCCCAACGTCGGGACAGTACAACGGGGTGAGCTTCCCGTCCTCGCTCCTTGCCCCCCTCTTTTGTCCCCTCTTCTTATAAGAGGGGTACAAAGAGCCCCCTCGGCTCAATTAGCTTCGCCCAAGGTGCTGGGCTCACCCTAGGCTACTGAGCCCCACCGCCACTTCAAGGCCTGAACCATGGTGGGAAGTATATAATATCCTATGAATAATAATAAAAAACTAAAGAGAGGTGTCAAGGGACACCCGGATGGAACGAAGTTCCTTTCGATTGATTAGTGAAGGAATTGTAATAAAAAACAAAAAAAAAAGTGTAAGGAAAATAATTATTCGGGTAAAGTATAATTTTTTTAGGATTTTTTTATCGATAAAAATCAGAGCATCTCCCGGCGTTGAATTAAAAAAAAATCATAATGCGCGATAAGGAACTACGTTCCAATAATATCTCTGGACGCTTTTACACCACGTCAATCTGGTCCCGTGGTAAGTTCTCGAAGAACTTGTGTTACGGGTAGGTACCAGACAACGGAAATATAATTAATACTTTTATATTATACATATATTTAAGATTTTTATTATATAATACACATCCATGACCCAGGTGAGGTCGTGGAAGGATACAAACAATTAAGCTTTTTTTTTTCCTAAATGAATTGTTTCAGGTGCTAATGTTGCGTGTACTCTTAAGTAACTGCAATTTCTTTATTAGTTGGTTGTGTATTTATGCTAGGGATGTGTTGTGATTATGATTATGCGAATATTTAGTAGTATCTTATGATGTTAGAGTAATGTGTTACATTTTGAGTACAAGCAGCCCTCGCTTATTTTTTTTTTTCTTATAGGTACCTAGTATTTTTTTATTTCTTATAACAATTAAGCTTTGTGTCAATTAATTTCTGTGCCAGTCACTACACAGGTTATTCTGCCCTCGTATGGAAGAATCTGTCCGGATGGAACAAGGTAAATCTAGGCGGCGACACGCAAATGTTGGAACACATCGTTGCGACTCAATGGCACCTTCCTATCCATCATTTGTAACTACACACGCAGATCATCCTGATCCTGACCGCAGGTTGAAACCTCTCAACCTTTACAATCGTTGGGACAAGATAATGGTAGAATTACTCAAGAGCGATGACAGAGAAACGTGACCTCCAAAACGTGACGACGGCGGACCCGGGGATCGTTCAATAGATGCACGTGCACGAGTCATGCGCGCTGTGGGGACGTGCTCAGAGCGATCGATGTTTTTCAATAATGTGATCGTAATGCGTACTGCTATCGAACAAGTATCCAGTTAAACTTCATCAGTGTTCACTAGTGTTATAACGTAACTTAACCAACACCATCTTCTACCGCGTCTACCACGGGAAATGTTCTGATGAAATGTTCGGACTAATACCTACGGGGCTGAAACGTGAAGTGAAAGAATAAGCTCGTTGAAGTGGCTATGGGCTGGTTAATAAGGTTCCACTCTCGAACGTTTGGGTAGACGAAGTGTAGCCCATTAACCAGGTGGGAAGTCGATCTCCGTGCGTTAGCCGGTCCGTGTTGAATGGGAGTGGCAAGTTCATTTAGGGAGGTCTTTATTTAGCAGTGGACAGATAGATGCTGATGATGATGATGAATACCTGCAGTAGAATTCCACGATATCGCGTAAAAATTGCAATTTTTACCCACACCATCTCGATGTTCAGAAATCCACAACAACCCGATTTTTACCGCATTTCCTGCCTCGACCAATATATGGATCCAACTGCCACCTACGGTGTTACCGATACGGCTTTAAGAATAGAGCATACTCATATTTGAAAGGCCTGCAACGCACCCGCTAGTGATGTAGATCAGGTGAAACGGCTGTCCGTTGCCCCCTCTTCTATATAAAAATATATTTGTGTTTGACGTTTCTGCTTGTTTGTGGTTTGTACTACTTGCGTCGTGTTCTTCTTCTTACTTAAGATTAGGTCTTAGGCAGCATGGGCGCAGCGAGTCCCACATACCCGCCTGGGGAGTCCCCCCTCCCTAGCGGGAACCCTCAGAGCATTAACCGGCGTTAAAGAAAAAAAAACTCCTAAATGAGTAATCCTAGTATTTTGTGACTATTTCAGTACTATTAGATCCACTCAATTGCAGTTTAATCAAGAGTAGTTAATTGAAATCGTGACACCAAGACTCCTACAACTAATAAACATAAAACACCTGTCCCAGACCAGGGCGTTATTATTATTTGCTAAACACGCAAACGTGTCTTCAAGTCGAGCTCCGGAAAGTGTATGTTGTGTGTCCTGCACCCGCATAGTAATGTTAAAGGCTAAATCCTATCAATTTATTCACATCATGTCTATACCGAGTAGTACGGCTTATTAATTTCATTTGTTGCACGACATTTTCATAGGTGATGTTTAAACTGTTCCTGATTTAAATCAACATTCTGTAACTGAATTTCCCTATATAGCAGGCGGGACGAACGGACCCCACCATGGTTCAGGCCTTGACGTGGCGGTGGGGCTCAGTAGCCTAGAGACGAGGGGGCTCTTTGTACCCCTCTAAGAAGGGACGAAAGAGCAGGGGGCAAGGGGCGAGGATGGGAAACTCACCCCATTGTACTGTCCCGACGTTGTGAGGGTTTGTTCTTTGGTGCGGGACAACTCTTCGGTGGAGATGGCGTCGGTCCTTTGCAGGACTGACTAGCCGTCGAGGTGCCCTGTTAGCTTAACAGATCCGGGGCACCTCACCAAAGGCGGCACAGGTGGCACTCGCCTGGTTTTAGTGGGTAGAGCTGCATCCACTTACCACCATCTTTCGGGCGCAGCGAGTCCCACATACCCGCGTGGGTAGACCCACTCCCCAGGCGGGCTGCCTCAGAGCATTTCCCGACGTTAAAGAAAAACAAGGGGACGAACGGACAGTCGTGTCACCTGGTGGTAAGTGATAAGCGGCATCCACATACATCCGCTACATCATTAGCAGGTGCGTCGCCGGCCTTTCAAATATGAGTATGCTCTTTTCTTGAAGGTCCGTAAGTCGTATCGGTTCGAAAATACCATGCGGTGCGAAGCAGGAAATGCCGTAAAAATCGAGTTGTTGTGTCGTATTCAAGTAATCGATTTCCTGTATTCATCTTCCATATAATATTATTATTGTCAACAAATCAAAGTCAAAGCAAATCAATTTTTATTCAAAATAGTAATAGTAATTTTATTCAAAATAATAATAGTAGTAGTAATAACAAAGTATCTTTTTGAACGTCAATTGTGTCTTCCACCGGTTCCAAGGTGAACCCAGTGAGGAAGAGAGAACAAAGAAGCCCTGAGAAGAACCAGCGAAACAAACTCAGTAGAACTAATATTATTTTAATAATATAAACCCTTATATGTCCCACTACTGTACGGCTAGCATGTGCGCACGACAAAATTTTGTCTACGCCTTTTCTCGTATTATTTTCATATAAGTAATAAGAGAAAAGGGGTAAACAAAACTTTGTCGTGCGCACATCAGACGAGGGTTTTGGGCCATAGTTCACTGATGCGCTGGCCCAATGCGGGTTGGTGAACTTCACACACCTCCAAAGACTTTATCTCATCAGGCATGCAGGTTTCCTCACGATGTTTTCCTTCACCGGTGAGCAAGCGACGGATGGTGTTCAAGTGCACATAGAAATTTAGAAAAACCCATTTCAAGGCACCACAAGGATCGAACCCAGAAATCACTCAAGAGGCCGAGCCTATACGCACTGGATCATCGTCGCTGTGGAGCTAATCTTTTCAAAATGTATTGTATTAAATATTGTACATGTTGTTATCCTGAAATGCCTGGGAGGAACGCCATATCCCTAGGTGTGGTATCTTTTATAAAATCACTATCGCGACTTCGTCTGCGCAGGATAATAGTTTCGTTTTTTTTTCCACAAAAAAGTATCTTGTGTCATGATTTCCGTTTAAATATTTTAATAGTTTTGTTAGTGTAGGTAGTTGTAAGTTCGTTTGTGGCGCCTGGCGGGGCGAAATATTATAAAATCTGTGGTAGGGAATGATGAAGGGCTCTTTAGTGACCGATTGTCGGTGTGGATAGTACTGCCTCAGGCAGTACGATGTAATATTTAATATTATGCAAGTATAAGGAAATGATATTAAGACAAGGATTATGTAATATGTTAAATATAATATATGAGAGTAATGGTTTGTTCCGGAGACAAGTAAAATAAAGTGAGTACTTTGGGAAAGGGATTTTAACTATTATGAAACTTGTGTTACTTCTAATACCTCCAAGAATATGTGTACTTGCAATAGTTACTTAGTAGTTAATGCCCTTTACCACACAAACGCTCTCTATAAATAACTTTCTTACGAAAATAACAACGCACGGTACTTCGATTTTCAGGTGTCCATTCTAAGGCTAAGTCCATCTTCGAATGGAGTAAAATTATAATGACGAAGATACCATAGCAAAATGACAAGAATAACAGAAACATTTCCATTAAGAGAATTGAACAAAAGTTTTGGTAGTAAAGCTAAAATAGTCTGATCCATAATACGCCAATGTATTTCCTAATCCTGGCAGATATGCCAATGCTGGAGGCTTTAGCCAATACATTTTTGGCTCAGCCATATCTTACCTATACAGCTGTAAATGTCAAACGAATTGCAAATCACAGGACTTTCGGCCGCAATTCCGAAACTCCAATAATAGGTACAGGAGCCGTACGTCAGCCGTGTACGTAATAACTGTCTCGTGATCGAGTTAACAAACGACCGTACGTGTACTGTACGTGTTTCCTCCATGGAACTCAATAATAATTGTTCCACGAAATTACTTCACCATTGGGCACCAGAGAAATTTTTAAGAGCAATGCTTTGCAAAATTTTGCCGTTCCGTAAATCATACTATTTCTTTTTTATCGTTATTAATCTGCATCCTTAAGACGGTTAATGAAATTAAAGTTGTAAAAACTCTTTAATATTATATTTTAATTCTCCATAACAACTGATGATGAACTGATGCTTCAGCACCCCCATATTTTCTTATAGAAAATACCTATTCAGAAAAGATCTTTTTAACTTTCAAGAATTTTTTCCAAGCGAATATATTTGCGAGTCAGAAAATAGCGAACAATAATAATATATTTGAGATCAACCAAGCGTAGAGCATTTTAAAGGTGAACGTTATATTAATAACAATGACTCCGAGTTGAAGGCTAGATTTTTTGCAGAAACATGATATGTATGTATATAATGTATGTAGAATAAATGAAAATGTAAAATAATTTGAATTGTTTCTGCAACAACATAATATATTAGTACAGTTGGGGAACGTGAGTCAGCTCTAAATTAGAATTAGGATATATAACATCCTGGTGTCCCGTTACGGGCAGATGGGTGGATGTGGCATTTTGTATTTAAGGAAACTATTTAGATATTTATTTATCTACAAGCTTTTGCCCGCGACTTCGCCTCGCGAAAATAATAAAATTTAAGAATACTTAAACACCGTATAACATTTTAGATAAGACAAGATTAGAAATAATTGTCGTTATAGCATTAGAATACTTTTTAAATATGTTTTTTTATTAATTATACCAATCTGAATTCAATATTCATAACTAAGGCAGGACTACGTCTGTCGGGTCAGCTAGTATACTATATTGAAAAACTTATTCCGTTCGGCCAGTACATATTGAATTTTGTGCTTTTGACAATAATTACGTCGTTTTTGACATTTCAATTGACGTAATTATGGATTACTACTAGGTAATAAGTCCAATTATAATTAATAATTGGACGATGGACTAATAAGGTTCAAGAGTGGAGGCCACGTTTAGGTAGACGATGTGTTGGTCGGCCATTGACCAGGAAGACGATCTCAGTGCGGGGGCCGGTCCGTGTTGGATGCGAGTGGCGAGGGATGGGTCGTCTTGGCGTTCTTTGAGGGAGGCCTATGTTCAGCAGTGGACGGATAGGGCTGATGATGATGATGAATAAGTCCAAATCAGTTCAGGCGTTTTGCCGTGAAAGAGAAACAAATATCCTTTATAATATTAGTTTCATAATAATTAAAATCCTTTTCACAAAGTACTCACTTTATTTTACATGTCTCCGGTACAAACCATTACTCTCATAATTATTATATTTAGCATATTACATAATCCTTGTCTTTATATCATTTCCTTATACTTGCATAATATTAAATATTACATAGTACTGCCTGAGGCAGTACTATCCACACCGACAATCGGTCACTAAAGAGCCCTTCATCATAAGAGCCCTACCACAGATTTTATAATATTTCGCCCCGCCAGGCGCCACAAACGAACTTACAACTACCTACACTAACAAAACTATTAAAATATTTATTTATGAATAACGAAAATCATGACATTAGTAAGATGAATTATATTTCGGCAGAAGTTGATTATAACATGCCACATAAATACCAGATACATAGAATACAGAGAAATACATAAATAAACAATGATAATTCTAAAGGAAAAAGGAAAGAAATATGTGTTATCAAAATACCTACTTAAATCCATTCTAAATCACTTTTAAAAGATTTTGTGAAATGTACTACTAATACTTTTCCCTATTACCTACCTATAAGTACATTGGCGAAGAGATTTATATTTCGCAGCAATGAATGAAGATTCGCATTGATTGTCTAGTGTCCTAAATTAACTAGAGATCGGCACACACGGCTGTACGGCTGTATGCAGTTGTCTGTTGTCGTCCAAGATGGCGGCCGCTGACGTCACCGGGCGTTTCCTTTCGCGCCGCCTTCACCTTGACATTTGGATTTGATTCTCGAACGTGTCGACGCGTCGCCAACCAGCATCGTGTATTGCATAATTACAACTATATTATGATAATTCGCGCGTTTATTCCAACACCACTTGTATTCTTGATATGGACGAAAATTATAGCGTGTATCCATTTATATAGCAATAGCCGCTACCCGCAACTTTACCCGCATTTTAAAGACATCTCCTTCCTCATGGTAGGTATAAAGTCAAATTCCATGAAACAAAAGTAAAAAATATAGTGAATCATAGTACCTATCTTAGCAGTAAGCAGACCAACTATAATAGCTACTTAGTTTTTGTCTTATGAATTATGATAAATATATTGCTCTGGCATGAAACTACACATTAGACTTTATGAGCGCTCATTTTGCTCATTTGCTGCCATGTTTTCTAACGGGCATACGATTTTTTCATAAATAGTTTATAAAAGTTACACGTGACACAATTCGATAGTTTCAAAGTCGATCTAGACACAGGCCTCTTGTACGTGGGATTTATCTGGAAGTGACTGGCATTTTATATAAAAAATAACTTAGGTAGTTCGTATCCCTTTGACTCTGAATTGGGAAAAAATAATAATTTTGATTGTATTAGAGACAATTTACCTGATGGTCAATGGTAATCAGTACTTAAAATAAATAAAATTGTCAACGTGTGACCGTATACAGCTGGACTGACTCAATGAATGACAAGACAGCCGATGCTTTACTACAATAAAATTAATTTACAGCTAAGATAATACGAAACATCAACTCTTTGTTTTCTTTTCAACGGTCTCTTGGGTGGCAGCCACTGCTATGGCTGGAGATCCGCCGTGGGAGCTCGTGGCGTTGGTGCTCGCCGAGGTGCATCTCCTATGTTCACAGAGGATGTCACTTTTGGATGGGAGAAGCCTTCACGCGTGCGGAGGTCCCTAGCTTAAAGCTAGGGAAACAGTGGTTGCTGTGAAGGTGGGAGGAGGTCCTGGCGCTGAAAAATACCGGGTTGCAACATCCCTATATTAAACAAGTGGGTACTAATAGAGCTTGACTGACGAGACAAAAGAATCAAAAATAAGCAGATTTATATTTCTGACTAATTAATTATTGTAATACATACATATACATAAGTATTTTTCTATTTGTTTTATTTCAAATTCAAATTCAATTTTTTTTTCATATTCTAAATTCTTTATTGTTAGATGTAGTACGTACAATAGATAGGTCCTACAAGTATAAACAGTCCTTACATCTTACCATAACTATGGTGTACAATAATTTTGATTATGATGAAAATAATTTTTGTCAAATTCAAAGCTAATATAATAAAAAAAATACAATGTTAAGCAATTGGTTAAACATAATGATTGTCAAATTATAAACATACATTCAAAAAATTTAAAATATAATAATAAATATGTCAATCGGCTATATAATATAATAATGAATGTCAAGAGAGATCTATAGTAATTTTGTCAGTTAAGAAATCAACAACACTATAATAAGCTTTTTCACATAAATAATTTTTAAGCTTCCTTTTAAATTGTACTATGTTTAACCCCTTAATATCTACGGGTAATTTGTTATATATAATTAGTGCCATGTAAAATATACTTTTTTCCATTAATGTCGTATTGATTCTATTGATGCATAATTTGTGAGGATCCCTTTGTCGCCTATTACGTTCTCGAGACGCTCATTTAAACAAATTAATATTTATCCTGACAAATGTTGCTATCTCAAATATGTAAAGACTAGGCAATGTTAATTAATATTCTATATTTAAAAAAAGGCTTACAGCTATCAATAGTTTTAAGGCCAAACATTGCTCTAATACATCTTTTTTGAGTTTTAAAGATTGTTTCTTTACTAGTAGACAAACCCCAAAAAATAATGCCGTATCTCAATACTGATGCTACTAGACCGTGATAGGCAGCTAAAAGAGCACTTACATTGACAGCTTGCGCTGGATGGTGGAGAGCATAAGCAGATTTACTCACTTTTATGCATAATTCATCACTATGCTCTTTCCACGTTATTTTCTTATCAATGATTAATCCAAAAAATTTGTGTATTCTGTTTCCTTTAAAGTTTGAACATTATAGTTTATATTTAATACTGGCAAATGATGAACTCGCTGACTAAAATACATAAAATTAGTTTATTCAAGATTAATTTTTAAATTATTACAATTAAGCCATTCAATAGAGTCTACTAAAGCATTATTTATATCATGTTCATATGTGGTTTTGTCATTACATTTAATTGTGAAAGTGCTATCATATTACCTAATACTTCAGGGGGCTTAAAAACTTGAGTGGGTCACGAAGGGATAGTACGAAATTTACCGACCCACAGCTGAACAAAGTTTGGGAAACGCTGATATAGGCTTATACCACTAACCGGTCGCTAAGTGATTTCACCACTTGCTCAGTTCCCACGTTTGATTCCAGACGATTGTGTAAATGTTAAGTTCCCTGGCCGTGCATTGTGCGGAAACAAAAAACTTACTCTAATTACTAAACTAAGCTTAATTCAGAGCTATTCAATTGTTTCAATTCTCATGGAATTTCCGACAAAAACTGTTACAACGTCACGAAAGTTAACGCAAAAAGATCTAAAAATACACTAATAATAATTGGTTATAAAAAATAATTATAATCATTCAAAATTGGTAGTTTGGTTGGCCGATGGTTTCAATATTAAAGGTTGTAGACATAATACATGAAACAACTTAACAAAATTTTATTTTATAGCTTTTCTGTGAATCTGGCAGAGCTTAAAGCGTTATATGAATATTATTTAAAGTAGTAGTGTTAGTAAGGCAAACTGGCAAGATATAATATATGGCCAATTCAATTACCCTGCTACAAAATACCGCGCGGGGGTTGGGCGGGGTTTGGGCGGTCGCTTTCATGCGCCTAATTCTTTTGGTGCAGTAGCAAATGAGTTTTCTAGGACTATTTCATATTCTGTCATTTCTATAAATAAGGCATATAAACTACCTAAAGAGGAGAGAATGTCGCATTAATGACTAGCCGTCGACGTGCCCCGTTGCTCAACAGATCCGGGACACCTCACCAAAGGCGGCATTGGTGGCACTCGCCGGGTTTTAGTGGGTAGAGCTGCGTCCACCTTACCATCTTTCGTGCGCAGCGAGTCCCATATACCTGCCTGGGGAGTCCCCCCTTCCCCAGCGGGGAATGAATCAGACCATTTCTCGCACAGGATAGGCAGCACGAGCTGGTCCTACGTGAATTTATTTATGGTCATAAAATAACTTTTCCTTCCTCAAATACCATTACTGGAACAAGCCCGGGTGCCCCATCAATTTATTTATGGTCATAAAATAACTTTTCCTTCCTCAAATACCATTACTGGACCAAGCCCGGGTGCCCCATCAATCGTCGACAGGTTACCAATCTGCTTTATTTAAGGAACATGTAGTGTTACTAACGAGCCCGCACACAATGGGCCCGCCGCCGCTCCGGTGGGAACGTTCTCACCCACTAACCCATCACCGTTCTCATTGTTTTTGTGGGCAGGCCACTCGCCGGAACGAGTATGTATTACTTCCTATCTGATGGTCGAGGGTTGAGTCCACTGTCTCAACGAAGCCAGCCGTGTAAAAGCTTTGATAGTTTAAGATTTCGTTTATATAAGGTATAATTTAAATGAAAAAAAAAACTTTTCATCAATAAATTGGTATAAATTATTTGTAATATATTATTTACAACTTATCATAATAATACAGACAGACAAAACATAGAGACGTGAATAGCGAACCACAGGTTCGACTATAGATCAACAGATTGTAGCAACAGCATTTCAAATCGCTAGCACGGCTATTTAATGTGCTCTCAAACGTTCCAAAAGTTTAAGCAAATCTTTTCCCCACATGATTCAATGGGAAGAAACAACACCATAGGAAACAACATAACTTCATATGAAAGAACATAACATCATAAGAAACAACATAACATCATAAGACACAACTTAACATCATAAGTATTTCCGAATAATTTGAGTTGCGAGGAATCCTTAATACCAGCTACTTTTTCATCAACAAGACGACCACCATTTATCCGTCCACCGCTAAACATAGGCATCCTTCAATGAACGCCAAGACAGCCGATCAACTTTATCAACAATAATATAATATTACATATGACAATGTTTATATACGCCGATAAATCATGCACAAAACAGTAACATTAGAAGTATATTTTTATCAGAATCTTTTGACTCGTTCTCCAATTAAATATGTAATTTTCTATTTAGTACAAACGAGTCTTATATACGAGCTGTACACAACCAGTTTGAGAAAACGGATTTTTATTGAAATGTAATCAATAATATAAAACGAGTTATAAACGGTCATACATTCTTATTTCAATCTAAACCGGTTACATGCGGGATTACAAGAGCGAACGTTGATTCATGTATAGGTTCTGTATCAATACTTCTAATTAAAGTTTACAATATTTAGGAGGAATAGGAGGATTGAATAATGAATATAAAAAACACTAAGTTGGCAATATGTGCGGACTGGCTCTTCTAGGACCCTTTTTTTCCATCTGCGTCGGGAAATGCTCTTAGGCATTCCGCGGGGGAGTGGGTCTCTCCAGGCGGTATGTGGGACCCGCCGCGCCCGAAATATGGTAAGGTGGACGCAGCTCTACCCACTAAAACCCGGCGAGTGCCACTAATGCCACCTTTGGTGAGGTGTCCCGGATGTGTTGAGCAACACGGCACCGCGACGGCTCGTCAGGGACTGATCAAGGGAACGACGCCATCTCCATAGAGGGGTAGTCCTGCACCACAGGCAAACCCCTCCCAACGTCAGGACAGTGCAATGTGGTTCCCACCTTGACCCATGTCCCCCTGTTCTTTTGTCCCCTCTTCTTATAAATGGGGTATAAAAGCAGCCCCCTAGGTTCAATTGGCTTCGTCCAAGTAGCCTAAGGTAAACCTGCTGGGTTTACCTTACTGAACCCCACCGCCACGACAAGGCTTGAACCATGATGGGGCTCTTCTAGGAACCGTACCACAATTTTTTAAGAAATTACTATACTGAATGCGATGAAATGTAACGTTTAAAGCTGTAGCCGTGTGATTCCACTTAGCTATTCTCTGTCCAAACAAGGTAAAGGACTTTGAGCGAACTTTATTCTCCTAAAATTGTACTATTGTTTAATCTTCTCCCATTATTCTCCAGTTAAATCAGGTTTAATTAAAGGTTTTCCGATCGCCCCCCGGTACCCCACAACGAACATGTTTTTGCGTCACGTCGCTCAGGTAATAAATGGAATGCTTTAAACCGCTGGCCTTGATACGTTGTTGGTTACACAACGTTATATATCATCATCAGCCCGACACACGCCATTAAACACGGGCACCTTATAATGAACGCCAATGTTGGCGCGGTCTGAATAAAATCGTCTATTCAGTATGTTAAGTGTTGAATGTATGATGCTGAGATATCACGGGTTCAAATCCCACAAAGGGTATTCGTATAATGAGTATAAAACCCTTTACCGGGGTTATGTGTTGGTAAAATTTCTTAATATTAATTCCTCCCCCTAGCACTTATAAAATAAGGACAACGAGGTGTTAAAAAAAGTTGTCCTATGTCCGCAGGCAACTCCCTTGTTGTCTTATTAGTTATTTGCCAAGAAGTTTAATTTCAACAGTTAACAGGCATGCAAGTGAATTCATAACAGACGGCAAGTGAAAGTTCCAATCATATTAATTATAGAAGAATCCAGACCTCTATGTTCAAAATGTTAATCTGAGGTCCTTTTGTTGTGTTTTGCCGTAAAAGTGTTAACGCGTCACGACCACAAGGGCATCGTTAGTCAAACAAGATGTCGTTTGAACTAGAACCAGAAGGTCGCCGTGAGGGCCCCAGGGGACTCGGTCATACTGCTTGAGTGACTTAATTTATAACGAAACTAGAATTATTCGCCTTATATTAAGAGAGCTTTTACTGAAAATATTAATTATTTATATAAATTATACCAATCTTCATTATATAAATTATACCAAGGACATGGCTCTCTCAAGTTAAAAAAATTAAAAACGAAATTGATCTTGTTCTAACGAACCGTCCCCATTTATTTCAAAACATAGAGGTACTGAATATAAACTATCCTTCAGATCACAGGCCAGTTAGAGCTACGATATCACATACACAACCAAAGAAAAGTCGAATGAAGTACAATAATCATCAATCGAAAACAATAACTAGTGAAGACGACATCTCTCAGTACAACGAGTGCATAAATGAGACACTGAAATCACCGTCAAATGAATCAGTCCAAAGCTGGTACGACAATATTGTCACAGCCATCACCAGAAGCCTTCAAACAATCCAAAACAAAGACAATAATAAAGAACAAAAAACACATAAAATCCTGTCAAAGCGCACAGTGCAGCTTATGGCGAGACGAAAAATACTTCAGAAGACAAAAAACAAATCTAGAGCAATAAAAAATGAGATATCTGCCCTCTGCAAACTCATAAGTAAATGTATCAAAAAGGATTACACAAATCACAGGTATAACACTATCGAAAAACACATAGCTCAAACGGGAGGCACAAAAAAAGCTTACAAAGCACTACGAACAAATAAAACCTGGATTGAAGGGCTGAAACAGGGTGAAAAAATCCACAACAACCGTAGAGACATCATCACTGTAGCAACACACTTCTATAAAAATTTATACAGCACCAGAGAAACGACAAGCAAGGATATAAGAGATCAATATATGAGTCCCAACGAAAGTAATCCACCTATCCTTTATATTCAATATGAGATTGAAATAAGCGAGGTAATAGAAGCAACAAAAGCACTAAAGCCAGAGAAAAGCCCAGGCTCTGACGGCATCACAAACGAGATGCTAAAAACTGGTTCAGCAACTCTCATTGTTCACCTGACAAAACTGTTTTCTCAGTCACCTCATCATTAAAACTGGAGACACACCCATCCAATGGTCTGAATCTGAAATTATTCTTATCTACAAAAAAGGCGACCCTAATGATATAGGAAACTACAGACCGATAAGCCTGCTACCTACCATCTACAAGCTCTTCTCCTCAATAATAAATAAGAGAATATACTCTACACTCGAAGCACGCCAACCTGTCGAGCAAGCTGGATTTAGAAAAGGATACTCAACGATCGACCACATACACACAATTGAACTTCTCATTGAGAAATATCGAGAGAATAATAGACCACTCTACATCGCATACATCGATTACCAAAAAGCATTTGACTGCGTATCACATAAAAGCATATGGGATAGCCTAACAACACAAGGAGTAGAAAGAGAATACATTTGCGTAATCAAAAGCATTTACAATAACAGCAAGAGTAGAGTTAAACTAGAGACAGCTGGGCCTTGGTTTCCGATAAAAAGAGGAGTAAGACAGGGCGACCCTCTTTCACCATTGCTGTTTATAGCAACACTGGAATCAGTCATTAGTCAACTCAATTGGAAAAGTCGGGGTATTAAGATTAAGGATGCCTACCTAAGCCACCTTAGGTTTGCAGACGACTTGGTTCTCTTATCTGAAACAGGTCAAGAAATTCAATACTTGATAGAATTGCTCAACGACGCCAGTAAACTAGTAGGTTTGGAAATGAACTTGTCCAAAACAATGCTCATGACTAACAGCAAAAAGAGAACTCTGTACGTTGGCAGCGAACATCTAAAATACACACACAAATACGTATACCTGGGTAAACAAATTAGCTTACACCAAAGTAGTAACGATCAGGAAGTAGAGCGCAGGGTGCAGCTAACATGGAACAAATATTGGGCACTGAAGGACATATTCAAAAGCAGCATGCCGACCAAAATTAAAACTAAGGTTTAGTCTAAACTCGTGCCTCATACCGTGCCTAACGTATGCGTGCCAAACGTGGAAGTTCAACAAAACAACAAAGAATAAAATAATTACATGCCAACGAGGAATAGAACGCAGTATGTTGAATATTAGAAAGATGCAGAAAATAAGGCACAATAAAATTAGAAAAATAACCAAGGCAAATGATGGACTAACACACGCTCAGTCATTAAAATGGAAGTGGTCCGGACATGTTGCACGTCTACAAGACCAGAGATGGACGAAAAAGGTGACCACATGGGCGGGTCCACATGGCAAAAGAAAGAGAGGTAGACCTGTAGCTAACTGGGAAGATGACATCAAAAAAACAGCTGGCCCGAACTGGATTCAAGTTGCCCAATCTAGAGACGACTGGCTATCTTTGGAGGAGGCCTTCACCTACAGAGGGAAGAACCCCTCAGAACAGACTGAAGAATATAATAATAAAATAATAATATAGAATTAACTAAACATTAATGTAAAATCAAAAAATAGCAATTAAATTTAGAAAACATAGCTTATTACTAACACAATTATTAAGATCTATTGTATATTAACTTAATCTAAACTAACTTTTACTTTTTCGTTTTGTTTTTTTAGAATCTGTAAGAAATAAAAGGCTTTTTATTTTATTTATTATATACCAATCTTCACTTGATGGTAAGTCATTAACGCCACCCACTTATCGTATGCAGTCAAATCCGTTATGATCGTTACTGTTGTTATGTGTACAATTTATCGCTATTTTAAATTGTATCAAAATCTGATCAGATCAAACGTTTCAAAGAATGACATAAAAATCACCTAACACGGTACCACGCTAGATATGCTAGATCCTGTTTAGCGAGTGCCAGCGAACTGAATAAATTTATATAAATACATACGAGAGCATGGGAACGACACCCCCCCCCCCCCGCCGGTCGGCAGTGCTCCTTGTATATCTAATGAAGATACATGTTATGAGTCTCCTTGGTTTTTATCACATTAAAGGTGACGAACGAGCAAGCGGCTGAGATGGTAAGTAATACCCGCAACTTGAAAAGTTGACGGCCTTTCTTAATCTTAAAACTTTTAAAGAGATACAAATTATGGATGGGACAAGAGTTATGGGAATGACATAGGGGAAAGGACTCTGGCGTGATCTTTTTTACTTGTCGAACACAGAGTACGGAATAATAACTGTGGTGCCGAAGCATAATTATTTCAAGGTAGTTTCAAGTACAGCACACCCTTGAGGTCACCACACCACAGCGTTAGCTCGTGGCAGTACTTGGAGGGGACGTCTCGCTCTCGAGTGTGGTGCACTGCATGTTCGAGAGCGATGAGGCCTGGCAGGCGGTGGTCACCTTCTGCGAAACCGTCATCTCACAAAAGGAGGCCGCGGAGTGGGAGAGAGAGAGGAGGACACCACGTCCGTCCCGCTCCGTCGAAGTAGGACGGGAGTGCGGAGTAGGCACTAAGTGCACCTGTCTAACGGGACTCGGGGTAAGGAACATGAAGGTACCTATCTGAAGCACTTGGGGTGTCGGAGTTCCCCCATACTAGGAGGAAGCCCGGTTAGCACGTTTGAGGAAACCGGCCGTTTGTGGGGGTCCTATGTTAGACAGACCGGGACACTCCCCTTCAAGCCGCTGAAGGCAACTCGCAAAGAAATGTAGTTTCAAGTAGGTATGTATCGAGGCCAGTCGAACAACTACAGCTTCAGGATTAGAAGCGGTGTCTTCCCACTGTGTGTTGTTCATCATATCATCATCATCAGCCCGTTATTGCCCACTGCTGAGCGTAGGCCTACCTTTTTTTCTGCCATTCTGTTCTCATATTTATGCATTAAATTCATAGAGATGGTCGCATTCATAAAATAGGAACTCACCTGAATAAAACCATTACATATTTCAAGATTATTTCGATATTGAAGGAGTTAACGTTACTATGTATTCTTAAGCTCTTATTTTACCTAGCAAGTTACAGAACCGGTATATGCTATTTACTTACATACTTCTCCTCAAACACATACATCTCCCTCCCGTTAAAATACACAAAAGAAACGCCGAGAGGCAAAAATGGAAGTACAAAAAATTAACCCTACATTTCCTAAGCCAAAATAATAACGGTCGTAATATGGAATATGTACTTACAACATACGTACAGACGTACATATAGAAATTCAATGGAAGCTTTGAAAATAAGAGAAAGCTAAAGGGTGATTCGTGTCAAAGCGTTGAGACTGAGAGGATAAGAGAGGCGCACACAACAATATTGGAATTACCAAAAATACGTAAGTCTATTGGTAATTATATGACTTTTACATTAAACTCTCTCAACGAACGTCAACACGGCTGATCTCCGACTTGCAAATTCGGGAAGTCGACCAAGTTTTTCCAAATTTGTGTGTTTAGGCTTTTATTTTTTTGTCCATTCTATGAATCCTATGATGAAAACGAAAGATGGCGAATCTCACACATTATGTCTACTAAGTCATCATTTGTATATTGTATCGTACAATAAATACACTCAAAAAAATATTGTCACCTGTAAAACGCTAATTCTCCTTTTTTTTCCTTTAAAGTTTAAATAGATGACCTACTGTCATTAAAGATTAAACTTACGCCGCGATGTGCGCCATTCCTTAACACAACCTCAAACAAAGGACTTCCTTTGGGTTACCTGAAACAAAGAAGGGGGCGTGTTTATTACGTGCATTGTACGAGCGTGCGGCAAGCGAGCGTACACGCGAGCGGGCGAGTGGAGCGCCACGTCAACACCGTTGGTAGACGCCACTAACTTTCTCATTTATCTACACCTTTATCTACATACTTATTGTATGTAGATAAAGGTTCCTATGTGAAATTCTTCTCCTGTATTATAGAATTGAGGAGGAGGATTTTACGTACGAAGCGGTACCACACTGACAAGAAAAGAGCACACTCTTAATCCTAAGGTTGGCAACGGAAAGTCTAGAGTTACAAGTAAATAGAATAGAACAGCTTTATTCATTGCTAAATTACATTATTAAACAAACATATAAACAGTTTTTACAATAGGTGACGGTGATCTTACTGAGATGTGCTGTGCAGGCAGTGTACTTATAGCACTATGACCTGCCATCTTATTATGTTCAAAGTGTGTTAGCATTTTATATACGATGTTTGAATTTATTTAAAACTTAATGCTGATACAGCATCATGATCTCAGTCACCTATAGTACGCCATGCTTAAACACCCTACATATACTCAAAAATTAATAGAGGACTTAGTAGGTAAACAACCAAGGTTGCAACAAAAGGTCTACAACAAGATCTATTTCACGATCTGCAGGTTGCAAGCGATCTCACCGCACTTGGCAGTTTAGCACGCACGCACAGTGGGGAAGTGGTTGGGAGTATAATCACGGTTGCATGCAATCGCCCCTTGCGTGAGGCACGTCACACCACCATTAACATCTTTCGAGAGCTACCGTAAATAATACGCTAAGCACGCCATCTCGGAATTTTATATTTGGATTGCTTTTCATGAATATTTTTAAAGAATTTGGTAATGGTTATGAGTCGAGTCGTATCAAAATGAACAATAGTAACAGTAAATGTCAGTTTTAATTTTGGATCAAAGGCAGTAATAAGGTTTACTAGGAGGAAAGTTTACTATGTTCTAAGACCACGAATAAAGGTTATACAAATTGTTCAAAAGCAAAGAATCATCTCATTAACGCAGACTTAAGTAAAGGCCTCTTGTACAGTCGTGGTTGTTAATTAGTATATTTTCCTTTACAGCCATATTTAGAGGCAAACCTTTTAAAGATATTAATTTAAGTGTATGCTAAAATGGATAAAGAGGTACACGATGATATTACAACAGGAGACGAATCTCATGACTGTCAACTAGAGACGCCTACAGGAGGCGTCAAATTTTTTTTTTTAATTCTACATTAGATAAATTAATAAAAAGTGACAATCTCACATTAATCCGCTCACGGAAGCTAAAAGAGGAAGAAGGTAAAGCAAACCCAAAGCAGTAAAAACGTTTGTGCACTGATGCCGTCTGTATTTACTGTGTATTTATGGCGAATAATGGGTTTATTTGACATTAAGCGGAAGGTCGTTAAAATATCGTCTGATAGACCGAACGTGTTCAAGGATTAAGGCCACATTTGAAAAGTCACGTTGTCGATGTTAAAATGGACTTTCCAAAGAACGGAATATTGAAGGGTTTCCAACATGTCAGCGTGTATTAAGATTAATTTTCCTTATATCGGTGAGGAGTATTTTCACTTCTTATAACAAGTACTAGGAAATGTAACAATCTCTTAAATATAAACCTTCCGCTGAGAAACAGAATCAGAGCAGGACAAAGAAATGAGACACTAAGAAAATGACTGTCTAGTCACAAACAGAAGCCCTCAGAGTATCAATATATTAAGCAAAAGCATATAATCTGTGTCAATTTATGGAACAGTCATCCATTTTGAAATATCCTTTGGGAATCGTTCAGTATGTACGGGATATTACGGACGTGGACGGTAGGCGTGTCGTGCCGCGACGCACGCGAGCCCGATGAATTAGCACAAATCAGGCGACGGCTGCCATCACGCGACCAAAGCAAAACACGCATGCTGTTCCCTGGCGGATTTGTTGTAAAACGAGGAAAGGTTTTAGAAGTTTAAGATAAAAAAATGTTTAAGAATCTTTATTTCATTGGATGGGGAACTAAGGATTTCACAGCCCGGATTGCAATCAGGAGTGTTTTGTCTCTTTCGTCTACTATTTCTTAAGAGTCCGTCAAGATCTGTACCCGAACCTTGTCACGTCTTCCTTTCATGTAAGTCGATTAACGCCTGGGGAATATTTAGGTAAAACAATGTACTAATTTTAATCTGAGCTCTTCGTAAAAACGCTGCATCATTTGTTTTTCGTTATGACTTCTGGTTAGTATTATTACATCGTTACTTTCGACAATAATCAAACGATTATATTAGATTTGAGATTATTATAATTGCACGCATGAAATAATTTATCTTGATAATGATATTTTTTGAATATTTTGTTTGATTTGATCGATGAATTTGCAAAAATTTTTTATTTTCGCTTCAAAGTTATAAGCTATAAGCTTGTATTATAAGCTTATTAGATTTGAAATTTTCAACAAATGTGCTATGCACTATAAAGAATATAAAATCATAGCTTTAAAATTGTTGAATAGTGAAGGATATGGCTTTAATAATTCACAACATGTTAAATAATTCTACTACATATCCCTACTTCTTGCCGAGCTGGAGACCTGAGGGCGGGACTATTTTTTATTACAGTCACACACGCTAGTTCGCTACACGATAAAAATAGTCTGAACTCATTTATTATTTCATTTTACAGTTCTATTTCGTATCTGAAAACCCAATGCATAAGACTTTTATGACACATCTTTCATCATATAACTCTAACCTACAATCACCTAATAAAAGGTAATCAATTTTTTATTTTATTTTTTGCGCAGGGAAATACTCTTAGGCATCCCGAGGCGGGTATGTTTAAGGGGGCTTAGGCGGTCAGCGAAAATTCAGATTTCGTACCGTGAGGTGTGGGGAGCGGTCCGTGTGCGAGGGGACACGCACGAGCCCCGCGCCAGCCCCGCGCGAGCCCCGCGCCAACCCCGCGCGAGCCCCGCGCGAGGGTTAATCAGTGTACTGTGTAGGTCACCGAACTTAATAATATCAAGCCATCCTATTTCGTTGTATTTTGAATGATAACCATTACATAATGTTTAGCCCTTTCGCTATATATACCGAAACCTATTTTTTTTATTTATTAAAATGTATATTATTATATATAATTATTATTTAAATATGTAGCTATGTAGTTTGTGTAATCTATAAAGATAAATAAAATTGGAGTGCCTGTTTGTAATATCAAAATAACCGCTTTTTATTGAATGCATATGGATGTTTACACGGGACATATTATACACAAATAATGTTTTTTTACAATTTTTCTTTGTCTGTCCGTCTGTCTGTCTGTCTGTTTGTTCCGGCTAATCTCTGAAACGGCTGGCCCGATTATGACGGGACTTTCACTGACAGATAGTTGATGTTAGGTATGTTGTTTGATATAAGGAGTAACTTAGGCTAAAAATTGGTGTTCAGTGAGAGAGGCCTATCACCAGCCATGGGTGGATCAATTCTGCTACTGATATATATAATATTATCATTATCATGTAATGTAGTGGCATGAGATCGGCCGTCTTGGTGTTCAGTAAGAGAGGCCTATCACCAGCCATGGGTGGATCAATTCTGCTACTGATATATATAATATCATCATTATCATGTAATGTAGTGACATGAGATCGGCCGTCTTGGTGTTCAGTGAGAGATACCTATCACCAGCCATGGGTGGATCAATTCTGCTACTAATATATATAATATCATCATTATCATGTAATGTCGTGGCATGGGATCGGTCGTCTTGGCGTTCATTAAGGGAGACCTATGTTCAGCTGTGGACGGATAGAGGCCGATGATGATACATGTTATCATTATAGTCATCATCATGTATAAATTATAATAATATTATGATCTACGTGTCGTCTTGCTGAAGTCCGTGTCAGTACTGAACTATGAAAACATGCATTTTGTTGTGTTGTGTGATGAACATTATGATGATGATGATGATATAATATATCATCATTAGCCTCTATCCGCCCATGGCTGAACATAGATAGACCTTTTTTTTTTTTTTTTTTTTTGTTCTGCAGCGGAAATTTGCAGACCAAACCGTAACTAGGACCGGGGTGGGTTTTAAACCTAGCCGTGTGTGGGGTTCGCACTTGGAGATGCGTTACCCACTAAAACCGCTGCAAGTGCCCTCAGCCGCCTTTTATGAGAGTCCCGGATCATGCAGGCAACGCAGGACCCTCGGCGACAGGCTGGCCCCAGCGAAAAGGCCAGACTCCTCCTCTAAAGGGGGACTGCTCGGCTGTTCGTTTGCACGATACTTTTAGCAGTCCCCGACGACGTCGTGTCTAGCTGGACCCAGGTTAAAACCCCATCCTGGGCCCGACACGAGCACAGGGGCGTTACTGGAGGCGCATTAGGTAGCGCCTCCTACGCACCCCCGTTCGTCGCCTGCGGGGGGAGGCCTCGTCGGCGGCCTCCTCTCTCACCCACTCATCGACCTCCTTCTGGGACATTACTGCCTCGCAGAAGGAGACCATCGCCGTCCAGGACTCGTCGTCACCGAGCATCGCGGCGATGACACTCGGCAGAGACAAGTCCCATGTCAGATCATGACGCAGCGCCGCCCATCTCGGGCACACCTCGAGGGTGTGCTGGGCCGAGTCCACCGCCGCGCCACAATCGTGACACACAGTTACCGGCTCCCTTTGGGCCGTCCTGCACAGATACTCACCGAAGCACCCATGCCCGGTGAGCACCTGTGTTAGACGGAAGGTGAGGGGTTTGCGTTTACGACGCATCCACCGCTCAAGGACCGGGCGCAGGGCAACCGTTACGCCTTTGCCATACGGCTGCCGCGCCAAGTCCTCCCCCCACCTTCGCATTAGTGCCTCCTGCCCTAGTCGGCGGACCCGTAGGATCCCGTCCTATCCTACCTAACCTATGTGTTTGTGATTTTATAAGAATTATTAGTGTAAAACACGGTCGTAATATTCATTTATATGAAATTTTAGAGGTTACTTCAGATTTTTTTTCTATCGAGCAAAATTTTTCCAATCATGTTTTGAAAACTGTCATCACCTCATACATACGTTCTGTAATACATATTAGAAATTTCAGTGCCAGAAATCTTCAAGTTGTTAAATAGCAGCTAATAGAAAACAGCTAATATTGCCGTTTTCACCTACCAAGGGCCCTTAACTCGCTGCGCCCGAAAGATGGTAAGGTGGATGCAGCTCTACCCACTAAAACCCGGCGAGTCGCCTTACGTGAGGTGCCTCGGATCTGTTGAACAACACTGAGGTGGACACCTCGACGGCAAGTCAGTCCCGCAAGGGACCGACGTCAGCTTCACAGAGGTGTTGTCCCGCACCACAGAACAATCCTTCCCAACGTTGGGACAGTGCAAAAGGGTGAGGTTCCCAGCCTCGCACCTTGTCCGCCCCTGCTCCTGTATTTCCCTGTTCTTATAAGAGGGGTATAAAGAGCAGCCCCCTCGGTTCCATCGGCTTCGCCCAAGGTGCTGGGTTCACCTTACGCTACTGAGCTCCACCGCCACGACAAGGTGAACCATGGTGGGGAACAGGTAATATCTCAGTGTAAGTTAAGTACATTTATAATTCATTTTGTTGACAAGTTTACTTTGAAAATGGGGGATCTGTATTAGTAGTCAACCATCTCATTTGCATATACATGTACTTAGACATCTCACTTGAATACACAACAGGATATTTTAGGATTTTTAATATGAATGAACACGAAATAGTAAGTATCACCAAGATGAAAAGTAGAGAGGGCATCATTAATCTTTTTAGTTGTAATGGATTAAAGAAGAAAAATATAAAAAAAAAGACAAGACATAAATAAGTACAGACATTATAAAAATCTATAAATCCTAATCAAAATCAAGTTAGGTTTAAAATTAATACCGTGTAACGCAAATGCCTTTATCCATGACATTTCGTGTTGTGTCATTCGTGACTAGAACTCCTAAACAGAGCAGCCATAACGGTCGCGATGAACTTAGACCCTCGCTACAAATTGATAGACATGCAATCATTGTGATTAGCCATGATAATGACATTTATTGCTCACAGTGAAAGGGTATAATTTCTCCCAGCATATGTTCATATGTGATCGCATGAGTATAAAAAAGATTGTTATGAAGTCATTATATTTAAAATAATGGAAGAAAGAGTAAGACGGGACGGAGCCTTGTGGAACACCAAATTCTATATGTATTGTGAGATCGCAACTTTCAAAAGTGTTACACATTGATATTAGCTGTAGCTAGCGGTTATTGTGACTTGCAGATCTTGTATTTGCACTAGTGGCACGGAGTCCACTTTATTCTCATGTTGCTTTGCCGCTTTAGTAGCTATTGTATAATTTATTTGGAAAATAGTTATTGTACGTTTTATAATATTTAAGCTTCCTGTCACAAGTGCACGTAAGCGACAAATCACCTTCAGTTAAAGTCTTGACATTTGAAACCGTATTGACCTATTACGTGACCCAGGTCTGACATTTCGTGTTTGACGAAGTCGGTTCTGAGGCTTTACCGCATTAGATACGTTACATTTTTTATTGTGTTTCGAAATCTTGATTATAGTTTGGATAAAAGTTGATATTGGTGAATAGATAAATGATTCTTGGTCATTTTTTTATGTAATATCAATAAACGGTAACATCAGTTTTGTCCAAATTGCTACAGTTTTATCTCAGTATAAGTCCACTTACACGGGACAATATATACGTCTATGTGAAATTTTATACATTAACGTGAAAAAGTTACAAACGGAATAGTACAAAAGTAACGACTTTTGAATTTGAGGTAATAATACTTTAGTATGTATGAACTAGCAGTTGCCCGCAGCTTCACCCGCGTTAACTTAGATTTATGCCCGTGTCCGGAGTAATGATGATGATTATTTTTGTAGCCTAAGTTACTCCATATAATATCAACTATCTGTCAGTGAAAGTCCCGTCAAAATCGGTTTAGCCGTTTTAGAGATTAGCCGGAACAAACAAACGGACAGACGGACAAAAATGGTAAAAAATGTTATTTTTGGTATATGTACCGTGTTTACATCCATATGCATGTGGTAAAAAGTTGTTATTTTAATATTAAAACAGACACTCCAATTTTATTTATCTGTATAGATTAAGGGTTGATCTTAGGTCGATACACCGGTAAATTTCTGCACTGGATTGCGACAGTTTTGTGTGCACCCTTTTCTAATATCTCCCTATCGTTGACCGTTTCAATAGTACCCAATGAAGAGCTATTTGGGATATAGTATGTATGTTTATGTTATATTAATATTTAAGCCATTAAATACGCTACTTGGTCGTCAACCGGTTACACACAACCTCGGCTCAATTTCATATTTATTCTTAAAATGTTTTATCTATTGAATGTACTTACTGTTATTCAACTCTTGAACGTCGAATTAAGTAAATACGCCACACCTCATAGCAAAATTTGTGTCTATGTGCGTTTGTCCGTATAAGTATGTTATTGAATATTTGTGTATATATGTAATATATTTTTACCTTTGTTAAATTGCGTCTTACTTGAAATATTGACTTATAATACGTTACCAACGTTGACTATCCTACTAATACATATCTCAATTCCCTTGTAAATTTTCAGATTAGACCATTCACATACAACCCAATCACTTTACATGCCTTAACTAAGGCATATGATAATTTTATAAATCTATCTTATAGTCAATCCATGCGACGTTTTTTGACGTTGTTAACCGACTTCAAAAAAAAAGGAGGTTCTCAATTCGTCTGTATGTTTTTTTTTTGTATGTATGTATGTGACACGATATCTCCGCCGTTTGTGAATGGATTTCGATGGTTATTTTTTTGTTTGAAAGCTGGTGTTTCCAATTTGGGCCCATATTAGTTTTATTAAGATCTGACAAGCCGTTTTATAGTTATTCCCAATAATGCCTATTTGGTTGGTTTTGTTTACCTTGATGATATGATCATTTTATTACGTGTCGATGTAACAATTGTATAGGATGCTTTGGTAGCACACCATAGTATGTCGCGGTCATCGTAATCATCATCATCATCATCATCATCACCTTCACCATCATCATCATCATCATCATCCTTTATCCATCCACTGCTGAACATGCCTCCTTTAATGAACGCCAAGACGACGAATTTCGGAATCACTAAAAATTAAGAAATAAAAACATTTTACAAAAAATATACTTTTGGAGTCGGTGTCGTATTTGTTGCTGTACATTACCTACCTTGGCTGACACCGACTTTAAAAGTAACTATAATGACGTGGTAAACGCAAAGTTTGTACATTAGTAGAAGATTAAGTTGATTATATGTTGTAAGCACAAACATTAAAGAAACTGTTATTTTATTACTTTTTAGTTTAGTATGTTTGAAGTCGGTTTTAATTTTTGTTTATTGACTTCTTTACACTGTCTAGCTACTTTTAACTAACAATATGTACCTAATCATATTCTATTTCGGACCTTCCTATGATGAATGGAGTGTTTATTACTTAAAATCAGTAGTGACGTTATGCACATGACGTCGAAACATAAATCCATGTGAGCGACCATGATCAATCTTCTCCAGGCATAGTCAAATCAACAGCAATTTGTGAAAAACATCTGCTGAGTCAACACGGTTATCGTCAAGTCAACAATTGGCTCAACCAGGACCAAGGACGGCATGATTCATGAGCCATAACATTTAATTAGCAAACGGATCAACGACTGAGATCATCATCAGACCCAATGGATTTAAATTTAAATTGCTGGCGTAAGTTTATTGTATTTTAAAAATTAAAATGGAGGTCATAGGCTAATCCTGGACAAATAAGGACAAAATGGAAAAATGCTCTACAGACGGAGCCCTCCCTTGGCGTTTGGTGGACAAGCAAGACAATCTGTGATAGGTCAAGTCAAATGTTATGTAAAGATTGTAAATGAAGGCTATTATTATAATGACTTCATTTGGAATTGTTGCGGGTTTTAAATGAATGGTCAGTTTTTCTGATAATTTAGACAGACGAATGCAGTCCGCCGGTTCGTGTTGGATGTGAGAGGAAGGGAGAGAGGGAACTGAACCTCCACCTAGCCATACATTAGGGCAAACACAGCTCCGTTTTCCAGGCGGAATGTGTTGACATAGCCCAAGCAGCAAAAGCTATAACAGAACGGAAAGTAACAGGGTACCCCATAAGGATCTTATCCGACAGCAAAGCGGTGCTCCAAGCACTAAATTCATACACAACAAAGTCGGGCCTAATTCACGAATGCCACTGTTACCTCGAAAGAGCATGTCTGCTTAATACAGTGACTCTTCAATGGATAAAGGGGCACAGTGGCTCAAGGGGTAACGATGCAGCGGAAGAGTTGGCCAAACTTGGAGCAAACATGGAGGTCAAAGGCAACGAACCAATGACTCCGCTCCGGCGATTAGCACACGGTACCGCGCACCGTCGCGGTAGGCGGAGGCGGTAAAGCGGATTTCGTAGCGGTGCTCCGTGCGGTAAGGCGGTTTACGCGCCTCCGCGCGGATGGATTTAACGCGGCTTTGACCAGTTTGAACATTTTCTTCCCATTGTTTAATTTTAAACAGTCTATCACTATATTGGGTTGTTAGCGGCGGTGGCTGCGGTTGTCGCAGTGTTCACAGCTGATGCAGCTGGGCGGTCGGGCTTGGGCAGTTCCTCGGTATGTCGGTTGTACTGTAGCTCGCCGCTCCGCCTGGGACAATCTCCCACTATATTTTGACGTACGTCTTTCCTTACGTTCGCTGGTAACGTACGCCACCACGCACCCCTGAATGCGTAATTTGGCACTACGATCGTGAGTGATAACATTCATTTCAAAATTCTAATAAATAATTACTAAACTTTTCATTTCTCCTCAACTTGCAAAAACAAAGCAATTTTCTATACAAAAATCCTATCAAACTACTAATATCCTTATAAATCTATGTAAAAATCGCTAAAACCTACTAAAATATTATATCTTTTAAAACAATTAATAAGTATTGGAAACTAATCTAATTAGTCTAATTAAACTTTCTTATTAGATTCAATTTCCTATAGAACTATCATATCAATATACTTAAATTATTGTTTACTATAGCATATTTACATAGACAAACCTAAATATTCACTTTATATTATCCTAATTATCATAAAAATATCAACATTTAATTAAAATTAGTCTGATTAGAATAATATCATTCCATCTCTCTTACTCCTACACATTACGAGTGAGAGGCAAATACTTCTAACTATTTTTGCTTATATTTTCGTGATTACCATCCTGATTATCATAATACTTGTTTAATTTTATCTATTTTACCTTATATTTTCATTTTAAATATCATTCATTATCATTCCTTCATATAAACATACCAAAATTAACACTTTAAATTTCCATAAGGTATGTCATCGGTTCGGTCGGCCCACAACCGGTATGGGGCGAGTCCGATACATCGTTACAATTTTCGTAATATTCCTAACTTTTTGCGACTTGAAACTACGTCGCCGCTAGTCGGCTCACAACCCGTATGGGGTCGGTCTGATATTAAAGTACTACGTTTTTACATACTGGTTCGACTTGGGATCTCGTCGCCGACATGGGTGCTTTTCATGTCCCAGAGAGCAGATCAATTTCAATCTTCGGAATAAACTTTTCGACATCGAATTCTATTTTTCAATTGCAATGCATCCTGCACCCACGATGATCCGCGCGGCTATGCGGCGCCCCGTGTGTGAGGCGCCGCTCCACCGCGCGGACGGCAGCGTGGAGGGGCGGTGGCGGTGAGAGCACCGCTCGATCGCGCGGTCGGGCGGTGTACGTGTGCTAGGCATCTTCGGATTTATTAGAGGCCAATGCGACATGAGATCCGCTTCACCGCCTACCATAATATAGCCAGTTAAGGGAATGGGTTAGAATGCACACAAGCATACAACACAAGAAACTCTGGACAAGCAGAGACGATTGTAGACAGGCAAATGAAGCGATGCCAATAGGCAACCCACGCGTCTCTCGTCAATTAATGCTCCTAAAGCGATCAGAACTGCGCCTGTTAACAGGCACTCTAACAGTCATTATAACGAACATCTTTTCACTGTAGGTGCTACGGACAGTCCGCTATGCAGAGCCTGCGCAGCGGAGGAAGAAATAGAATCCCATATTAGTATATGGGATTCTATTTCTTCCTCCTGGAGTGCACGAAAGTAGCACCGCTACGGGCTGCCCATCTCGGGTGCCCGAGAACGCTCCCTGAGATCTGCGCCGATGTCAAAAGATTGCTAGCATTCTTGCGGGAGCTTAACTGGCAGTAGGGAGTGCTTCAGGCTCACAGCACGCAAAATAGCGCCTATTTTGCGTCACAAGCGTCGAGTTGCGAATACCAGCCTGACCTCAAGTAACAAGTAAGTAAGAGAGACAAGGGATCAGTCGTCTTGACGTTCGTTTGTGGCCTATGTTCAGCAGTGGACGGATAAAAGTTGGTGATGATGATATGTCTGAAGTATCTTTAGATATATGTGGTAGGTTTTTTTGCCCAGGCCATGCCTGTGTAGTACTCATAACTAACAGCAAAGGTATTTAGTACAAGAAATAATATACGGTTGTGATTGATGAGTCTTATAGACCCATGCGCGCCACGCTTCCAATTCATCCTTTTTTTCCAAAACATACCTACTAAGGTCATAAGTGGATAGATTACACAATCCAAATTTCCAGAGCTCCAAATGACCCCAAGAGAGTAATCTCGTTACGAATCTCATAAATAGGTGGGGTCGGGTGAGATTGACCCGATGACCTCGCAGATAACACCGCCGCGTCAGTGTTCCCAGGACCAGTTACGTCACTGTCTCTATTGTCACCGTGTTATTTAATAACGACAGCGCCTTACCGTCTGTATAAAATTTGCGTACCCTTAGAAACGTACTTTTTTATTTGTAAGGCCGACAGGCGATAACGCACCTGCAAACCCTCCGGTATACGTATCTATGAATGTCATCACTTACCACCAAATGAACCGAGTATTCCTCTTCTACATATTATAAAAAGACGTCACAGTTTACGTAACAAAAGAATACGTAACTTAATAATCGATTTATTAAGTTACGTGTTGTTTTTAAATATATTTCACTTAATTTAAGTCTCCACTACGAGCGCTCAAGTGAAATGTATGGACAATCAAGACGTACTGTCATTAATGTAAACTATAACAACCTGTGGTATTTACACAGTTTACAAGTTAAAAACATTTTAGAAAAAAAAGGAAAAATAATGGAAAATAGAGCATTGTTGAAGTCAAGCACTCTAAACATGAAAAAACGAAACAGGCATTAATCGACAAACAAAATAAGTAAATAACAATAAAATGCTCCCTCGGCCCTAAAGTGTAAACTAAACCGGCGTTTATCTCATTGTTTACTCGATCCGATGTTTATATATGTTTTTATCAATGACGCGCGCTGGCGTGATTAGTTTCGCTCGGGCCGACCTTGGCGCAAAAAATTTACCATTTGCCGTACACGTGTAGCCGTACCAATACTCTTTATAGACTTTTTAGAGTTAACATTTAAACTAACACCAGACGTGAAGAAGACATTAGTAGACAATGTCGAAATATCGAGTAATCCCTTTTTCTACAATAGCCTTCGATTCTTCTTTATCGACTTTAGTCTCCAGAAATTTCCAGAACGAAAACATTGCAGAAAGAAGGGTGTACTTATGTCTGTTAAGATTTAACATTTTGGAAAAATTTGTTAAATATCCGTGTGAAGCCGGGGCGGGTCTCTATATACTTATACTAATATTATAGAGAGAAAAGATTTAATTGTTTGTTTACATTGAATAGGCTCTGCAACAATTGGAACGATTTGAAAATTTCATCTATAGAAAGCCATATTATCTGCGAGTAACATAGGTTATAAGATGTGGCCCACCATAGTACAGACCTTGACGTGGCGGTGGGGCTCAGTAGCCTAGGGCGAGCCCAGCCTTGAGCGAAGCAAATTTGGCCGAGGGAGCTGCTCTTATAAGAAGATGGGACAAAAGAGTACAAAAGAGAGGACAAGGGGCGAGGATGGGAACCTCACCCCATTGTACTGTCCCGACGTTGAGAGAGATTGTTCTGTGGTGCGGGACGACCCCTGTGGAGGTGGCGTCGGTCCCTTGAGGGACGGACTAGCCGTCGATGTTTGCTCAGCAGATCCGGGGTACCACACCAAGGGCGGCATTAGTGGCACTCGGCGGGTTTTAGTGGGGAGAGCTGCGTCCACTTACCACCTTTTGGGTGCAGTGAGTCCCACATACCCGCCTGGAGAGACCCACTCCCCGCGAGATGCCTCAGAATATTTCCCAGCGTAAAAGAAAAAAAAGAATATAAAATGTTTATCCGAGCGAAGTCGGGACGGACCGGTAGTCATAAACAGACAGTAGAAGTCGGACGTACTAGTAGTAGTACTAGTAGTGCACCGGACGTACTAGTAGTAGTAGTAGTGCACACTCTTAGATCAACGGATGGATTTATAATTTTATCGTCATAGTTCATGTTTATTGTTTTGTTCACATGTCTAAAGGAGAGCGTATGCTACTGAATATATCTGCCCTGTGGTATTTATTTTTAACAATAATACAAGCCACTTCCTAATACATGCATCCTAAATAGGTGCACTACAATAAATATTCACTTCATCATTAACCCTTATATGTCCCACTGCTGGGCACAAGTCTCCTCCACAAAATCAGGCGAGATGGTTGTTTGGGCCATAGTTCACCGATGTGGCAGATTTTCAGTTGTTTTATATGTTAGTGTGATAGGCAAACTGGAAGACGCGACGCTGAGCACTTTGAGGTAAGTGCTCAGCGCCCGCGGTCGCTGTACATGACCTCCCCCCCTTAATAATTAAACTGTCTTTCAAAACCAAAGGCTTGTTCAAAGGTTTGTGTCTAAATATTTTTTCTTCACCTTCCTTACTGTACGTCTGTCATTATAATCAGTAATCGCCGGTAATAACATCATATAACTCAGCGCTCCGTTACAACCCGCATTCCCTATAATTTGTAGGTATAACTCGCCCACGCGTGGACTTGTGCCAAACATAAAAAAAACACCACTTACAATTTTAAACTACTACGTTTGCACATATACAAGACCCAACTTTTACAATCTCAAATTTATAAAGATCATTCATAAGTCTAGATACCGATAATTCGTGGGAGAGGTGCTCTTAGTGCGAAGCTCCTATCTGCAAGGGTACTGCCATGCTGATTGACATGATCGTTATACACTTCCCACCTGGGTGCCTTTCAGCCACTTCACCAATGGCACGATAACGTGACCTCAACCTTGATATCACGTTTGTCTATTGTTCCAATCTCCTCGGCAATACTCCGTTGAGTAGCCCGAGCTTGGAGCATGCCTATTACCCACTGCCCTTAACATTTCTTTAAGTAGCGCCGATATATAATACTTATTAAAACATAAATACATAATAATTAATCAATATTTTTTATTTAAACTTTACTTTGAAAAAAAAAACAATTAATACTGGGTCTGGTAAACCGTAAATTGAAACCTTCGGAACTTCGCTACAACTATGACACGCAAATCTTTTGTTTTTAAATTATTTATTAAATTATAATTTGAAATCATATTTTGTATGATTTCAAATTATAATTTAATTTTTTGAGTTTAATAATTTTATATAAAATATCCCTTGACGCTATTGTTGTGTTATGTGTAGCTAGTTCAAGGTAAACTCGTTAACCGTCATTGGCGACATACCGCCAGGAACATAGAAGAAAGGAGAGGCTAGAGGAGCCAACTGCGGGTCACCGGTTACCGCACTGTGGCGGCCGTCGGTCCAATCATGAAGCAGTGGGTTGATCGACGGCGTTATAACCTTCCACCTTGCGCAGATCCTAACGGGACACGGCTGCTTCGGGAGGTATCTGTGCAAGGTGGCAGGCTCGGAGAACTTGCCAGGGTGTCATCACTGCAGCAGTGAGGAGGACACTGCTCACCACACCCTGGCGGAGTGCCCTGGGTGGGCGCTAGAAAGGGCGGACCTCGTTGCCGAGGTTGGCGCCGACCTTTCACTCCCTGCGGTCATCCACGCGATGACCGCCAGTGAGAGTGCATGGGAGGCGGTCCTCTCCTTCTGCGAGGTCGTGATGCCACAGAAGGAGGAGGCAGAGCGGGAGAGGGAGCGCACTGGCGCCCCTTCTCGCAGGAGAGCGCGGCGGCGACAGGCGGTTGCACCGCCGTGAGGGACCGCTGTGCGCGGTCGATCGGGGGATCTGCCGCGCGCGCGTACTGTCCGAGCTATAAGGCACCCTTAAGTGTTCAGGGTGCCTTAAGCGGAGTAGGAGGAGGGGACTCCACCCCCTGCCTCCAGAGGAGAGTGCCTTGAGGCACAACGTCGCCGGTGCGGACCGTACAATAGTTAAACTAACTATTGTACGGGAACTAATAGGGAACTACCGCTGGGGTTTAGTGAGTAGAGTCTGCGTCCAATTACCATAACCATTTCTTCGGGCGCAGAGAGTCCCACATAAACCCCCGGCTCCCCCGGGTCCGGTGGTATGCATAAGAGCATTCCCCAGCGGAAATAAAAAAAAAAGGAGTATAGATGAACCGAAAGATTATGCTTACACTCACACATTTGCTGTTAAAACTGCGGGGTTCGCGGAATTATATCCAAATAATATTATAATTAATATGTGTATGTTGAAAATCTTAAAATATTATTGGGCTTTATATATTACTAGCTGTTGCCCGCAGCTTCGCCCGCGTTAACTTTTAAAATTTGAGGGGTTGACCACCCTTATCACTTAGGGGTATGAAAAATAGATAGTAACCGATTCTCAGACCTACTGAATACGCATATAAAATTTGGTAAAAATCGGTCAAGCCGTTTCGGAGGAGTACGGTAACTAACATTGTGACATGGAAATTTTATATATTAGATTATACAGGCTTGTCTAGTTCGCTCGTCTACGGGAACCTCGATTATCTTCCACAAAAACCTCCATATTATTATTGTATAAGAAAAACGTACCTCCCGCTGTCTCAATACTAACACAGGCTAACCCAATTCAATTGCAGTCACCGATACAGTGACATACAACTAATATATTCACATGTATATATGTATATCCACCGTTGCCTAGTAACCTAGTTTCCGGGACACGTTATAAATAAAACAATATTTATAACCTGTAGAGTTTATCACGCCGCGGCCGTCCTTGACAGAGGCAAGGCGGTTGACGTCAAAGCTCTATTTCGGCCAGTTTATTGACGTTTCCATTTATATTGGTCGTCATTCATACAACATTACTGCTTCCAACTCGCGCCAAACAACAGTTTCGATCATTTTTTATCCCGGGAAAAACGCAAAATCGAACCGTGGAACGAGAACGACACATGCCATTCGCAACGTATTGGAGCCTGTCATGACATCATTATCACGCTTCTTGCGTCTATGGCTGGACTCTCTCAACGGTCGCATGTGTTACATTCGAAGTTCAATACTTACTTAAATTTGAAAAAGTTTATACGGTTTTCCGACAAATCTACCTAATAGCACAACAGCTTTTGGCAATGAAAAAATGTACCACATATTATTATATGCATACTACTAGTTAAGTAGCACCGATATATGTTGTCTTGTACAATTTTTTTTTGTGAATCAAAACCACTTGAACACACACACAAAAATTAATCAAGATCGGTCCAGTCGCTTAGGAGGAGTTCAGTGACATACACACGTACGTAATTATATATATATATATAAATATTAAATATTGGTACAAAATAACAAAATACAAAAATGACTTCTCTTATTGCCGTTTTCAAAAGGACATAAATGGGCAACCCATTTAACTGAAGGTAAGCAAGTGATTACCAATGGGCAAATGAGATTCAAGAGTGAAACCCCGCGTTTAGTTGGACAAAGTGTTGGTCGACCATTAACCAGGTGGGAAGACGATCTCCGTGCAGTAACCGCCAACCGGTCCGTGTTGGATGCGAGTAGCAAGGGATAGGCCGTCGTGCATTGAAGGAGGCCTATCTTCAGCAGTGGACGGATAGAAGCTGATGATGATGAAGTGATACCAACACCCATAGATAACCACAATACTAGAACAGGTTGCCAGTTGAGGGATAAGTAAGCACATGCATCTCACAAATCACGCACTTGTGGATATTCCTACAATTAGCAGGCAATGCTCAATGGTTTACCACTAAAGATATACCGTCCATACAATTTTATAAATTAATACTAATTACATTAATTAATTAAAATATAAACATTTAATAACAAAGTATTAACTCAAGCCTCAAAAATAACTTCTATTTAAAAAAAATCGGTTGTCTGTAAAGTCGGTTTACTGACGATAGTTGAACGTGACAACGTCAATCGATGCAACGCCGCATGCGTCATGTTTTTTCGTTCGTGCAGCCGGCTCCATCGAATTATAAGACGTTGTCACGTCAAAACAGGAGTATCATAATATTATATCCTCATATAATGAGGTTATAATATTATTATTAAACCAGATTCCCGGCAAGTGAAGTTGCGAAATACTTTCTGGTTTCTCGTCTTAGTTACGAACTCACTATTTTCAAGGTGGATTTTCCAATCTGCCAGCATATTCCGTGTGTTAGTAAATTGTTAGTAAAGTCGAGCCCGTATTAATCTGGCTCGCAGGTTACTCACGATATTTTCTTACATCATCGACCAATTAGATTCACAGCAGTATGTACACGGATTGATGATGATTATTTTTGTAGCTTAAGTTATATCATTATAACATTAACAACTTATAACATTAGCTATCTGCTAGTGAAAGTCCCACATAAATCGGCCCAGCCGTTTCAGAGATTAGTCGGAACAAACAGACAGACAGATGGACAGACAGACAGACAAAATTGTAAAAAAGGCTATTTTGGTAAATATACAACCATAATATGCATTCAATAAAAAGCGGTTAATTTAATATTACAAACAGACACTCCAATTTTATTTATCTGTATAGATAGATGTATAGACGTTTAAACACGTATACCACGTTCACCTCGTTAATCATAAACAATTTGTTTATATTTTTTCAAGTTTGACCTCCACGTTACAAAACATTCTGTTGACTCGTTTAAAATGCGCCATTCAAAGCTTGGTGGCATTGAATCGATGACGTATTTATTCGAATTGCTAAACATTTCATGTGAATATCCTATTCCGTTTCTATTACGAGTTGTATTCAATAATCACCTTAAAAGTTTTGATTTATTTTTAAGTTTGTTGTAGATATATTTAGTCGACAAGTCACCTCAGGTTAGGTAAGCATGAACTAAAAATTTGGGACTACTCCTTATTTGCAAGATGTACACATGTATCTCGAAACGAAAGATAGGACTCTGTACTAGTAACTTTGCTTCCCTCTGGAAAATTGCAGTAGGTACTGCTTCCCGGTAGAAATAATTAGGATGGTGGTAGTACGGCCGCACTGGAAGCGCTTTCTGCAAATGGTATTGTTTAGACATCTAACATAAAATTGAAGAGTTTGTTGGTTTATTTGTTTGAATCCGCTAATCTCAGTGTTCACCAGTTGGAAGGTATTGAGGAAAGTTGACTTTATTTGGGAAAATTCGTGAGGAACAGCTAGTAGGGTTGGCGGCTGGCGCTCCTGCGAGAGGCCGGCCCGGTGACGTCACAGTCACTGCCAAGGCTGCACGATCGATCGCCCGCATCTGATAACTATGAAGTATAAACACAAGTATTTAAACCGACAGGCCGCGGCAGTCGGCACCCGCCACGTTACGATCAACGCACGCCACATTTTCCATCTATTTATAAGTTATTGGCGGGGATTTTGGATAAACTGTGATTCTTCCGAGAAAAAAATAAGAACGAAAATTTTCTCAGGGCGCACGCACTGCATCCGATCCGGTCACAACACAAATTTAGAACATTCTCGTACCCAGTGGTCGCTGCTCATTGAACAAGTATATCTACTATCTATACTATCGACTTTTCAATCCATCAATACCTACCATCTGAAAAAGGCATTTACAAATGACGGACAAAATCAGATGACGGATCTAGTGCGTCAGTAACCATCCAAGCTCTACAAGCTCTACTATTGCCTATATTATTATTATATAAAATTCTAATATTATGTTGAGTACAGTACATAAACATTATAAGCACATCGGTACCAACATAATATAAGGCAGTCTACAAAGGCCTCGTTTATTACGATTGGCTTTATTCTACAAGAGCTATCGTGCCCACAACTTATGTTGAAGCATGTCACGTATTTTTGGAACATAGATGATCCGGAACGCCCATTAACATTCTACTCCAATTCTAATGGTCGTGCGCGTTCACAAACCACTAATATTTATGACATAGCGGCAAATCTCTTCTACATATCTACGTTTGAGGGAATTTTTAAGGCTCTCCCGATATAAATCACATTATAAGGGTCGCGGCTTGGCCTATTTTGTCTTTGATTTACAGCCTCGTATGTATTAATATTATGTTTATTTTGATATCGCGGCTTTCCTCGGGGTATCATGCAGCTACTTCACTATGTAATGTGATAAGCGGTTTATATGTGAATAGTGTTACATTTATTTTTCGATACAAAAAAAATATTCTTTTATCGAACTCTTCTTCTTTCTACTGTGTTCGGTTCTCTCTGAATGCCCAACTGGTTTCAGCTTGGATGTATTCCAAATAGACTGGAATATAGAGACTGTCATGATATCTACTATCTAGACAGTGGAGAACTCATACAATATATTTTGCTTGACTATCATTGAGAATGAGATGGGCCAATAAGGTTCAAGAAGGGAGGCCGCGTTCGGGTAGACGAAGTGTTGGTCGGCCATTAACCAGGTGGGAAGACGATCTCCGTGCAGTGGCCGGTCCGTGTTGTATGCGAGTGGCGAGAGATCGGTCGTCTTGACGTTCTTTGTGGGAGGCCTATGTTCAACAGTGGACGGATAGGGGTTGATGATGATGATGATGATGATGATCACTGAGAAAAATCGATACGGGCTGATGATGTTGACGACCATAACGATTACCTACACTTTAATATCTCTTCTATTTACGAAGCGGTTAAAACAAAGCGGGAATACAAAAAAGGGGCCCAACATTCCATTACTCTTAACTTTTATTTTCACTAAAGTTATGTAACTTTTATAAACATTTCTTTCGAATAGAAATATCTGTACTATATACAATAAAAACTCTTTTACAAGAAACAGTTTTTGTCCGTGTACCACAAAGGAACTATAAAAACTGGCCATGTTCCGACAACACGTTTTAAATTTGTTTTGACTACCTACCTACCTATGTACCTACGTAGATTTTTTTTACGTATTATGCCTGAACAAAATGAATCATTGTTGAGCTGATTTTGTATGTGATGAAGTTTACTAAATATCTTTGTATTTGATATTTTATTTTATTCTGTGAACCACGTCGTCTCTATAGCAAATGTAAGTGCATGCATATTATGCAACGACTAGGGATGATATAAATTGATTTCGTCATTATCTATGTCTGTATGTACCCAAAATCTTAAAAAATACACGCTTTTTTTGTTTTTTTTTATGTTAGTTGGATAGGCAAACTGGCAAACGTGCCACCTGATGGTAAGTGGTCGACGTCGCCCATGAACATAAACTAGTATACCTGGAACGAGCCCAGGCAACTTATTTATGTGTTGCCTATCCTGAGACATAAGATGTTAAGTCTCGGTGCCAGTAATTACACTGCCTGTCTTGCCCTTCTCTCCGAAACACAGCAAAGCTGTTTCACGGGAGAAACAAGCAAGATGGTGGTACCCATGCAGCCGGGAGCGCAGCACAGCGCTTCCCTCCCATTGGTAAAAGCGTCTAAACTTTCGTATTTCAACACTGATTTAGTCTCTATAGCAAATGTAAGTGCATGCATATTATGCAACGACATAAAGCAAACGTATATGCGTGCACTATACATGCATACAGTGTATAAAATATTCCATATCATGAATTTCTTCAAATTAACGCCTGGTTCTATTAAATAATCTCTGTGCCAGTAATTCTAAAGCGGTCCTTTTAAGTATTCATCGACCACCAACTTATTAAATGACGATCTCAAAAATCATTATCAACCTTATTTGATGCACAGCTGAATATAAATATTATTATTATTATCCAACTAAGATCAGCCTCTGCACGGAGGTCCTGGTCCTAGATGAGTTTGAGGTCGAACGAGGAACGATCCTCCGTCATCCCAAAAGTGGTCTCCCTTTAAGCGGCATCACCTTACTTAGCGGATTATTATCAGAAAACGAAGAATCTTGGGTTTATGTTTCGATCTCATTTCACGCAAAAATGGCAACAATATTAGTATTATATACAACGACTTTACGGGAATCTACAACCGGATTGAAACGAACAAAATGAGGAAGCAATATGTTACATATCTCAGTATTAAAAGCTTTTAAATAAGCATCAGTGTGTAATCTCCGTCAGGCGCCTCAGAAATAGAACGGCAGCACGGAGATGGCGACCTGCACACAACACCTTGGTTTGTGACATTTTATATTATTCTCATCGACGGTATTAGTGATACAATTTAATGACGTGTGTGTGTGTGTCTGTTTTTTAAGTTTTATAGCATGCTGTAAAGTTATCAAAATCTAATCAGTGGTGTATGTATTCAGTATATTACAACATGAACGTTGATCCACTTTTTACACAGGAGTTTTAAGGTTACACAAGTCGCTCATCTTTCCATACAAACGCAGAACAGTAATTACTACAATGTTTGACCATAAAAAACTAGGGATGATATAAATTGATTTCGTCATTATCTATGTCTGTATGTACCCAAAATCTTAAAAAAATTATACATGTAAAAAAATACACGCTTTTTTTTGTTTTTTTTATGTTAGTTGGATAGGCAAACTGGCAAACGTGCCACCTGATGGTAAGTGGTCGACGTCGCCCATGAACATAAACTAGTATACCTGGAACGATCCCAGGCAACTTATTTATGTGTTGCCTATCCTGAGACATAAGATGTTAAGTCTCGGTGCCAGTAATTACACTGCCTGTCTTGCCCTTCTCTCCGAAACACAGCAAAGCTGTTTCACGGGAGAAATAAGCAAGATGGTGGTACCCATGCAGCCGGGAGCGCGGCACAGCGCTTCCCTCCCACTGGTAAAAGCATCTAAACTTTCGTATTTCAACACTGATTTTAGCCTAACTTTGGGCGATAATAAATAGTATACCGAGCACAAAAGCTCAAAAATAAAGCCCGTACAGACGTAGTTTAGTTATTCAAAAGTTGAAATAAATTTATTTTAAAAAGATACAATTAATAGTTTTACTATAATAACTGTTTTGCAAAAATGACATTTTAGGAATTAATCATTGTGCATTTCATTCTAGCACACATGTTCGCGCACTATGTAAGGTGAGATAGCATTCATTTAGTTGGAGTTCGCGCCGTCGCCTTGTTCAACCTTAAGGAGAGATTATAAGATTTAACCGACTTCTAAAAAAGGAGATGGTTCTCAATTCGGATGCTTGTATGTTTTTTCATCTCCGTTCGATGCGGATTTTAATATTTATTAGAATGTTATCTTTATGGACGTTATCCTATGCGCTAATGAAATTATTATTATTATTATATATTTTAGCTTATCTCAGACAAGTAGACATATTCTTCATTATTAGTCAATTAGAGTATCCCCTACTGCTACAATAGGCCTCATTCAAAGAACGCCAAGACGTTCGATCTTTCTCCACTCATAAAACAGGACCGGCAACTGCACGAAGATTATACAGCTATTAATGGTAAAACTCAATTGTAACGTATGTATCTTATAAAAAATGCGTGTGTAATTATGTACACGCGTTAGAAGTTATACTCCTTAAAGAAAAATACATATAGTACAATTTCATTACACTAACTTTTTTGCTAATTGTGCAGTTAAAAACTATATCTTCTTCTGACATCTATATCTTATATCTTTAAATGAGCAATTCTTGTATATATATGTATATATAATTGGAATCTCGGAATCGGCTACAACGATTTTCATGAAATTTAGTATATAGGGGGTTTCGGGGGCGATAAATCGATCTAGCTAGGAATCATTTTTAGAAAATGTCATTTAATTAAAAATAAAAAATAAAAAATACCGGTCATCCAGGTACTTGTCATTATGTGAAAATTGTTCTATAGCTAACTTCAGGGTGTTGGTTTTTTTCGTGACGGTGTGCGCACGTACCGTAAAAATTTACTCTCATTATTTTTCCCTAACGCGCCAAAAGAAGTATAACTTCAATAATGAGTTGATCATCACCCTTGACATCACACTGACCACACGTTGTCTAAGAGTTAGTAAATATTACGTACGAAGTATTTCTCGGTATTCAGTGTATTGTCCTGTCAGCATCGATCGAGCATACTCGATACGAGTGAACTAATGTCAAGTACCACTCCACTCACCCACCAATCGACCACAAGTCACAACTGCTACCAAGTACCAACTGCTATGACATGACGGAAGAACAATAGTAGGCTCCTAAATCCTAGCGGATCGGACACAAATTTCGGAATTCATATAAACACTTATATAAACATTGGCGTAATCATACCAGCTATGGCCGATGGCAAGCTTCTTTTTATTGAACTGAATTTTTACTGAACTGAACTGAGGCCCCCTCATTCAGTTCAATAAAAAGAAGCTAAAAAGAAAATATCGCTTCACATAAGCCGGGGCCCCTGTGGCTTGGGGCACATGGTCCATTGCCCGTCATGTGGCTTATCCTTACGTCACTACAACAAACGAACTTCGTACTTCTCTGTTTGACAATTTTATTCCACCTTTCTGCTGCAGAATTCAGACTCCCTTTTCAACCTCTAGTATTCATAAAATGAAACGTATGTGTGTAAATAAATAGCAATACAAATAAACCCTGCAACTTTGTCCATTCGTTAGCACTTAGCCGAGCGCCGCAACAGATGTATTGGAATTGCATCTAACGTAACGTGCAAATTAGTAACACAAATATTTACTAATACAAATCGCTGTATACACTCACACATTGTAGCCTGTTATTATTAGTGTAAGGACAAATAAAATAAGAGTTTGGGCTGAATGTGACTAAAACTACTGCGAGCGCCTTCAGCAGCTTTTTGAGGGTCCCGGATCTGCAGGCAAAAGGCACCTCAGCGACAAGGCGCTATTACACATCTTACAACCGGGGACATAATAGTGTGGGGACAATTAGACCATCGGTAAAAGATCCATTGACCATAATTCCTATAAGGTTAGTTCGATCTCCAATCGTATGGGATAAAGAAACCTATTTTAGGAGGATCTTTAACTAGATATAAACACGAGCTCCGTGCAGTGGCCTCAGGTCTAGTTGAATGCGGGTGGTGCGGTGCGATGGATGTCTTGGCGTTCATTGAAGGAGACCTTTGCCCTTTAGTGGACAGAAAAAGGTTGATAATGATGAAGATGATACGTTTATTATTGATTGTGTTCTACATGATACATTCCAAACCACACGCAACTTTCGACCGAATTCCAAAATGACTCATATTCGTTTGAGCGTTACGGTTTTACGGCGTGATATCGTTGCCACAGAACAACATTATTATTACAATATTATTCAAATAATTCGCAACGGGGTTTTACCAAAACCAATCCGGTTTGATTCAGGGATTTCTGTTATGACATCCTTTCGACATGATTGCGAACTTGGGGCTTTCCCAAGTTTACGGGGTAAATAAGTGGGATAAGATTTTTTTAGAAGTTTTATATTTTTAGGGGGTTTCTGCGATATTCTTTTCTATGTTTAAGGGATATTTGCAGAGGTGTGGCTACACTGTCTTGCCCTTTCAAAATTATGAACTAAAGATCGCATTTGTTGCGATCTTAGAGGTATTCTACCCAGCTAAGCTTATAACTAAACTAACTAACCCTATAAAAATCACCCTTCGTTGTTCCTCTACGATTTGAAGGCACTCCCCTAACTGCCGCAGCCAGCATTGGGATACTTGGCGTCGACATATCGAGAGATGTGCAGTTTCGTGGTCATTTGGAAGGAAAGGCTAAACTAGCCTCTAAGAAACTCGGCGTGCTCAGTAGGGCGAAGCAGTATTTCATGCCTTCACACCGCCTTCAATTATACAAGGCGCAGATCCGGCCTCACATGGAATACTGCTCTCACCTCTGGGCTGGAGCGCCCCAATATCAGCTCCTTCCATTTGACCGCGTCCAACGCCGGGCGGCTCGAATCGTCGATGACAATGTTATCTCCAATCGGCTTGATTCCTTGGCGCTGCGTAGAGATGTTGGATGGCTCTGCATCTTCTACCGCATCTACCACGGGGAGTGTTCTGAGGAATTGTTCGGATTGTCGCGTAAGAATTTCAAATTTCACCCACACGATCTTGATGTCCGGAAATCCACAACATCTAGATTTTTACGGCATTTCCTGCCTCGCACCACAAATATATGGAATCAGCTGCCACCTACGGTGTTTCCGAACCGATACGACTTAGGGACCTTCAAGAAAAGAGCATACTCATATCTGAAAGGCCGGCAACGTACCCGCTGATCTCCTGGTATAGCGGGTGTCTGTGGATGTCGCTATTCACTTACCATCAGGTGAACCGACTGTCCGTTTGCCCCCTCTTCTATAAAAAAAAAATTTGGAAGTTGGTTACTGTCTCAAAGGACAATATAGAGTTTTCTGATGACAATATAAATTAATAAAAAAAAAATATGGCATCCTTCTATATAATATATTTTATATTGATGATGATGATAATGTTTTGGCCATGGCGACCAAATAAAGCCGGACATTTGGCGCTGATTTTATATTATGTAAAATAGGAATCTCCAAATGACTACTAAAGGCATAAAACCAAATTGGGTTGAATTATAGCTCAAAATTACTTTTATTTATTTCTTTTAAAAATAAAGGTCTTCTTTTTTCAATACCGATGGCACCGACGGTCAAGGATGCAGTCATGTGTGCTGCACGCATCCTTGACTGCATCCTTGATCCTGCCGCCGCCTGCCTTGATTCCTTCCGTAAAACAGCTTTGCTGTGTTTTGGAGAAAAGGGGCTGGACAGCTCGATTAATTACTAGGACCGTGACTTTCTTACGTCTCACGAGAGACATCCATTGTAACGAAACTATATTTTATGGGTTAAATAGCGATTTTCAGGTTTTTGATCATAATATCCGTAACCGTTCAATGCTAAATATAAGCGCCTCTGAAACAATACCATTACAAAACATTATGTCCATTGTCGAATACATAGTCACGTTTCATATCGATCGGTGGCCAGATATACAAGTTGAAATACAGCATCTGGCGGTGGTTTACAACTATTTCCTTTGTTCTTAGCGGGATGTAAACCATCACCATGAGAAGATCACACGCGTGCCAATTTTAATAGTTTTGGTTTAGCGGTTACATTTACGTTTACAATTTTATAGGTACATACCGTACACTACGCCCGTAATTACCTACTTGGAATGACCTTCAAGACTTACTTCGCCAGCTTCGGCCAGCATCCCCCATCAGTACTATAAAAGCGTTGTTATATTGAGTGCGCAGGCCTCGGTATGTGGCTTGAGTGAAAAGCATCCACAGACTGCACGTGTACACATAGTTACACAAGGCTTTGAAAAGCTAAGAGGTAGTGCCATGCTGCTTAGCATCCGAATTGGGCCGGCACGACCGGGGTGGTACCTCTCGCTCACATAACACCGGCGTCAAGTGACAGCTATGCTGTCGCGTTTCGTGCGGTTTGTGAGTTTCCGGTGGCCCATTGGGGGGGTTAGGGAAAAGGAGCGCAACGCATCTGCATAATCTTTGGTTGTGCGGATGTGTTTGGGCGTCGGTAGTCGCCAAACGGCTTCGACTCGTATTTTTTTTAATCAACCATTTAGTTGCGAAGAATAAATATATTTGTATTGGTTCGTTATAAAGTGGCTGCGACCTTACGTAGCCTATTTAATATAGATACAAATCTCGTTTATTACAGCGTTTGACGTCAGGCATCACGGGGCGCGCGCGTGGTCCCGCGCTGTCTGTGCACTCCACCTGGTGATGTGTACAACGTTTATTGACAACGTGACAGCGTGATAACGTGACAAAGTGACAGCGTGACGGACGAATGCATTGCCCACATTATATCTTTGAGATATGATGTGAGAGATATAGAGACAATGACTGAGATCAGTATTTGAAAACATGTGTCGGGCGTTCGCATGGATAGCACTTTTTTTTCTTTAACGCCGGGTAATGCTCTGAGGCATCCCGCGGGGGAGTGGGTCTCTCCATGCGGGTAGGTGGGACTCGTTACGCCCGAAAGCTGGTAAGCGGACGCAGCTCTACCCACTGAAACCCGGCGAGTGCTACCAATGCCGCCTTTGGTGAGGTGCCCCGGATCTAATGAGCAAACAGGGCACCTCGGCGGCTAGTCAGTCCCTCAGGAGACCGACGCCACCTCCACAGAGTGGTTGTCCCGCACCACAGAACAACCCCTCCCAACGTCGGGACAGTACAATGGAGTGACGTTCCCCTCCTCGCCCCTTGCCCCCTGCCCTTTTGTTCTATCTTCTTATAAGAGGGGTACAAAGACACCCTCTGCTCAATTCGCTTCGCCCAATGTGCTGGGCTCTAGGCTACTTAGCCCTACCGCCACGACAAGGCCTGAACCATGGTGGGGCCCTATCCATGCTCCTAATTTAATAGCTCTAAATCAAGGTGGACAAAGCTGCGCCTGCAACATGTATTAAATCAATAAAACAACAATCTATACGGCTGTAATAAATCATTTTAGACTTTCTTCAACATCATCAGCGCGCATCTGTACGGTACCTCAACCGAACTGATGACACTTTAATATTAGTAGGTAGGTAAACACGGGGACTACTACCCTGATGAATAAATTAATATATTGAAGAAAAAACCAATAAAAAGTATCTTCATATTATAAGCAAAAGTGAAGTTAAAGAACAACACACCATAATATACCCACAAACAATAATTGAATTTCAGATCATAGCTTATAGAAAATAAATAACCATTCTCCCTTTCTTTGGTATCAAATACAAACTATTAATTTAGCATTTACGGCGCTGAGCGTACCGTAAAAAATTCATGAATATGAAGTAAATTCGCATCGACCATATCAATAACCATCGCTTACGACCGCACTACATTGTGGGTGTGCAGAAAAAGTTGTCGCTATAAATCCACCAGCGGCGTTAGACAGGCTGGTCACGTAAGCTCAAGGTAGGCATCGGGCATCAGTATGCGGGCGCGGCGGCGGGCGCGGGTTGGCAACCGCCTCACGTAGCACCACTACGTCATGATTGTACTAAGGTGTATTGGGGCCAGGGACGGACTTGAACCGCTTCCTAACAAAAATAATAGGGGACGAAAAATGACATGAGATCTTTTACCAACGTTCCATCTCTTTAGTTATGACCACAGGCTGATGTACGGCTTCCCACCATGGTTCAGGCCTTGACGTGGCGGTGGGGCTTAGTAGCCTAGGGTGAACCGCTGTACCTTGGGCGAAGCTAATGGAGCCGAGGGGGCTCTTTTTACCCCTCTTATAAGAAGAGGGGACAAAAGAGCAGGGGGCAAAGGGCGAGGACGGAAACCTCACCCCATGGTTCTGTCCCAACGTTATGAGGGGTTGTTCTGTAGTGCGGGACAACCCCTCTGTGGAGGTGGCGTCAGTCCCTTGGTGGACTGACTAGCCGTCGAGGTGCCCTGTTTGTTTATTAGATCCGGGGCACCTCGCCAAAGGCGGCATTGGTGGCACTCGCCGGGTTTTAGTGGGTAGAGCTGCGTCCACTTACCAGCTTTCGGGAGCAGCGAGTCCCACATACCCGCGTGGGGAGACCCACTCCCCCGCGGGATGCCTCAGAGCATTTTCCGGCGTTAAAGGAAAAAAAAGGCTGATGTACGGCTGGACTCTACATTAGTGATCGTACAGTTCTTCACATCCATCAAAGAAGTTTTTTGTGGATGTAGAAGTTTCATGTATGACCTTTATTTATGTCCAAAAAGCCTAACCAAATGTGTCCTTTAATGCTGCGATAGACACATAGGACAATAATTGTGAAATCGTACATCGTAAGAAACCTATCTTACGAATTGAATTAATATTTACAAAAAATATCTGTCTAATCTTTATTATCAGCGTATACATCGACTCCTGGACAGGCTTCTGTAAACTCCAAGACGGCCGATTTAGACTGGTACGAAGATCAGCCCATCTAGTTTCAAGACTGACCCTCCGTCGACCTGAACGTGACTTCACTTCACAATATTATTGGCCTCTCATCATTTTTCGGCGGCTCCTAGTTCTTCTACAAGGCCCATCATCAGATCTTCACCGTCTTCAAATACTTCAGGAACTAACAACAAATAAATTATCACTATTAACAATGTAATTGGTGAGTCGTGTAATTACAATTAGTGCGGTCCACCGTCTGACGCACAACCTCCCACTTCTCGCCGGACCGCTAAACGCTGATCAAATCACTGACGCAAATGATCCATATATCTTGAAGTTATTCAATTCACACTCTCTCGCCAAAATATATGAGTGTTTGTTTGCGGCACACGCGGTTAGGCTACATGAAATTTGCAAAAATTATCGCAGCGTTCGAATATCGTTCCGTTATGGGTGAGGTGTAAACATCACATGGTTTTTATCAGGTCATATAAAGGCTCATGTCTTTTTTTATTAATAAAAATGTTCTTAACGCATATCAGCAGAATTGAAAACTGACCATTATGTGGGACTCAGCTTAGATTGTATTTTAACAGTCAGATACGCCTACTACTAAAGACGTCGCGGATACAATCGACCTCTCAAGAGTCAAGAGCCTGATCAATGCAAGCTATATTCGATTTTTCTAAATGTTTGCGTACACATGAATATCTTGCTTACATGTAGGTACAACGTTCGTTAATGCGTATTTAGCAAGGTCTAGTTGGGTAAGCTTTTTTTTTTTCGGAGGGATCAATGCTAATGGCCCGAAGGCCCTAATGCTTCATCGGATTAGTGTGAGCCCATTCGGCTCACTTTTGATTTATAAAGTGGGGGGTTGCCCCCGCTTACCGTGCAATCTGCGACCACACGGCCTCCTGGCGTCGGTTGTGTAAGCAAAATAAGCGAGTATTTAAAACATAAAAATAAATGAGCTCCTTGGGTCTAGCTCGCGCAGATCATTCATACTATTTTGATAGGTACTGTCTTTTTTATGTTAGTAGGATAGGCAAACTGGCAAACGTGCCACCTGATTGTTGCCTATCCTAAGATATAAGATGTTAAGTCCCGGTGCCAGTAATTACACTGCCTGTCTTGCCCTTCTCTCCGAAACACAGCGAAGCTGTTTCACGGGAGAAACAAGCAAGATGGTGGTACCCATGCAGCCGGGAGCGCGGCACAGCGCTTCCCTCCCACCGGTCATAAGCTATTCCTGGACAAATAAAGACAAAATTGAAAAATGCTCTATAGACGGAGCCCTCCCTTGGCGTTTGGTGGACAAGCAAGACAATCTGTGATAGGTCAAGATAAATGTTATATATAAAGATTGTAAATGAAGGCTATTATTATAATGAATTCATTTGGAATAATTCGTATTCAGTATCATCATCATATTCAGTAAAATTCGCGTAAACATTACAAAACAACACAGCAAAGCTGTTTAACGGATGAAATAAGTAGGCTCCCCTCCTCTTCTAGTCACCTCGGAACTAGTTTTGGAGTTCATCTGGTTATCTCAGTACGTCCCTGGGCAACAATCGGCGGAGAATTCGCACCGCGTACGGAGGAAGGCCGGCGCGGTGGGGCAGATGCGCTGCCCGATCGTGATTCGAAATCATTGCTCTTGCTGGCTTAGTGCGGACCGAGTGCCGACCCACGCTTATTGCATTATGTACTTCAACATGTATTGTTCTAGAACATAATATGCTTAGATTTTCATCAGGAGCTCAACACATACTGCTTCCGAATAAGCTTTGCATCTCATATTTCTCACGCCCGTAATGAAATACTAACAGTGGTTTACCAACGTGAAAGGTACGATTAGTACGCCATTTTGAAAAACTACCTTTATATCTTATGCCGCCAAGTAGCTTTGCTGCGTCACTGAATGAACCGGATAAGAAGTCGCTGGTATCTAAACATCGGTCTCAATATAAGGGACGTAAGTACGAGTCATGGACTAGAATCAATCTCTGATTAGACTGGTAAATACGTTTATATTCACGACGTTACCTTACTCAAGTACTCTGACTATGCCAGTTTGCCTTGCTCCACTACGCCTTGACTGGCGTAGGCGAATTCCAAGCATACTAAGCTAAGGTCTTCTACCTCTCCTAACTCTTCCATTCCTCCACGTGACAGTGAATGATGGAAGGAATTATAAAGGCGAGCGCACACGTAACGCGTGAGCGACACTCGGTCAGTGGCGTGGCGGCGCGAGCACGGTCGGCGAGCCAAGCGCGAAATATTGCGCTTTCTAACGCTCCCATGTGCGCCGCCGTGACCAACGCTCTCATCCTTAACGTTCTCACATTATATTTTGAACTAATTGTTAGCCTCAGCCTTTTTATATAGCGCAGGCGAATGCATTTACGCATGTATCCGTAGGTTAACCGTGGCAGGTTCCTAGACCTCGGCACTTGTGAGTGCCGTGCCCTAACTAAACTACCTGCGAGCGCCATCAGCCGCTTTTTAAAGGTCCTGGAACTGTAGGCAATAGGAACACCTCAAGCGACAGGCTGGCCCGGGCGAAGGCCAGACTCCTCGTAAGGGAGAACTGTCCGGCCGCCACAAAACAGTTCGTACGATGTCGAGCTTATACTGGGCCAGTTTCTCATCGTACCTGGCAAGAGCACAGGGGCGTTACTGGGGGCGCATTAAGTAGCGCCTCCTCGCGTCCCTGTTCGTCACCCACAAGGGGAGATCTCTCACCCGCTCGTCGGCCTCCTTCTGGGATTTTCCGTTCCCCTACATCGCCCTCCAGGACTCGTCATCACCGAGCATCGCGATGATGACCCTCGGCAGAGACAAGCGATGACTGATGTCAGATCTGGACGCAGCGCCGCTCATCTCGGGCACACCTCGAGGGTGTTCTGGGCCGATTCCACCGCCGCGCCACAATCGTGACACATTGTCACCGGCTCCCTTTGGGCGGCCCGGCACAGGTACCTACTCATTAAAGCAACCCTGTCCGCTGAGCACTTGTGTCAGACGAGAGTTTGCACTTATGGCACATCCTCTGCTCGAGGACTGGGCGCAGATCAGCCATTAGGCTTTTGCCATATGGCTGCCGCGCCAGGTCCTTACCCCACCTCGCCATCAAAGCCTCCTGCCCTAGTCGGCGAACCCGCAGGATCCCGTCAAATGCCAAGGGCGTAGGGCCCTATCATGGCAGTGTTTTTCAGACCTCCGCCACGAGTTCTCACGGGAGGTCCTCGGCCAACACTACCATGGTTCAAGAATCAAGCCTTGTCGTGGCGGTGGGGCTCAGCAGCTAAAGCCGTCCAAAGCTCTCCTACAATTACACCTACAATAATTCTGGGTCTCTTTACTGCGCACAGTATGATAGAGTGTTTAAAGCGAAGTAGAGTTTGCAAGTCACATTCGTTTCCATCAAAGGAAGCAATAACAAACAAACCGCATTAACCTAGTCACGTGTGATGTCGTGAGAACCTGTGCTGCGAGTGCTAGGTGCGTTAAGTGCTGTCGTGACGTTCGTGAAAAGAGGCTTATTGAAGTCTTTGCTAATATCACACAAGTTATTTTTTAATACCAAAGGTATTAACATAGTTAAATACCGACAGGTTCTTGAGCTTTTGAAAACAATATTTCCGTGGCAAACGAATCTTCAATTTAAGTTAGCTAGATAAATATTTCTCTATGATTCTAACTTCTTCATTCTAAATTCCAAATTGTTATTTTAAATCATAAATATACTTTTTAAATCAAGTTATTGTTCAAATGTAAATTACTCAAAATACAAAAATTATCATATTGAATATTATGATAAACTACATTCATTTAAATAAACTTTTGCATATTCATTTAGTTTTTATATACATACACCACCAGTATATACTTTATGAAAATATTTTTTACTGTACTTACAGTTTCTTTTTTGGGACAGCTCACACAGAACCATCTGATCCCAAATCAGCCAGAGCCTGTGCAAGCAGAACAGAACTGAAGCATATGTACCTTTATATTTCTAAATACATACATAAACCCAGACACAGAACAAATGATCATGCCCATCACACAAACATGTGTCCTGGGTAGGAACCGCATCCACGACCTCCGGTTTAGCAGTCGAGATGACTAACCACTAGACCAAAAGGCCAGTTTATTTTTCATTATTATTATAGATAAGATGAAAACCTATCTGTCACTAAAGAGCCTGTATTACAGCTTAAGGTTACACAAGTCGCTCATCTTTCCATACAAACGCAGAACAGTAATTACTACAATGTTTGACGTTGACCATGAAAAAATAAGTATAATATAAATTGATCTCGTCGTTATCTATGTATCTATGTATATATGTTATCTATGTATGTATCCAAAATCGTAAAAAAAATAAACATTTAAAAAATACAAACTTTCGTATTTTAACACTGATTTTAGCCCAACTTTGGGCGAAAATAAATAGTACACGGAGCACAAAAGTTTAAAAACAAAGCCCGAACAGATATAGTTTAGTTATTCAAAAGTTGAAATAAATTTATTTTAAAAAGATACAATTAATAATTTTTCTATAATAACTGTTTTGCTAAAAGGACATTTTAGGAATTAATCATTGTGCATTTCATTCTAGCACACATGTTCGCGCACTATGTCGTGTGAGATAGCAATCTTTTTGTTGGAGTTCGCGCCATCGACTAGTTGAACCTTAAGTTCATAATACTCAATAATAGTCAATACATGTGCGGTGTCTGCCATGAAATTAAATTATGGTAGGTATCGTCAAAATTTGACCAAAAATAGCAGAATACCTTAGTATTCTGCCATTGGAGTATGGACCCTACCGGGTTGGTTGCATGGTTCGTCCCTACCTGCATGGCTCTCATCTCAGTGAGAGCTGGCACTGGGCGTAGTATATTTATTTTACCGAAAATAATTTATCATAAAATATAAAGATTAAGAACTAATTAATCTGCAACATCAGCCTGCATCTCTTCTACGGAAAAGAACGTTTCATATTCAAACACGTACAGATCTCGAAAACTGATATGCCTGTTTCCAAATAAGTGCGCTTTTCCTGTATTATATAGGTATTAAGTAGGTACCTATAAAAAGTTTTTTATACTCGTTTATTTACTTTATTTAGGCTTGAGTTAGCTATATAAGTGGCAATACGTTACTTCGATGTTTAATACGATACTTCACCAGAAATGTTCAATAAAAACACTTGGCATTACTTACACAGCTATAAAAATAACTCAATACAACGCTGTGCGGATAAGCTAGCGGTTTAAAAGCGAGTTTTGAGGCGTAAAAAACTAAGACAAGTTAAATTCGAATGCAAGTCATGGTGCCAGCGTACGGAACGGTCACGCGCGGTGGCCGCAGCCCGCAGCTCGCCGTGACGCCGACACGGGCTGTCGCGCCCGCTCGTCCGCACAACCGCGCGCGGTACGAACGCGCCTTCGCAATATCACTCCCAACTATATGTTCTTTGCATACATTAACATTTTTTCACATTTTGTTTAATATCAGGTTGAAAACAACATGGTTTAACTTCGATGTATACGTAATGTGGTAGTCCAAGTCTCGGTACCAGTAAATTTCCTTGTCTGCCTTTCGTATCACAATACACATACTCTGCTGTGTTTAGATAATACAGAATGATAATGCTTAAAAGAACTTTTAAAATCACCTCTTGATTTTCCTTTACTTTTACAGCTTCAAAACCACTACCTACTACTACCAAAATCTATGTCTATACAGATAAATAAAATTGGAGTGTCTGTTTGTAATATTAAAATAACCGCTTTTTACTAAATGCATATTGATGCATACACGGTACATATGCCAAAATAGCATTTTTTACAGTTTTTGTCTGTCTGTCTGTTTGTTCCGGCTAATCTCGGCAATGGCTGGGCTGATTTTGACAGGACTTTCACTGACAGATAGCTGATGCATTAGGGAGTAACTTAGGCTACAAAAATAATCATCATCAATCCGCGTACGGCCGTAAACCTAAGATAACGCGGGCGAAGCTGCGGGCAACCGCTAGTATAAAATTAGTAAAACGTCTATAGTAATTTGTAATAACCTTTACAAAATCTATTAAAATTCAAATCCTGACGTCTGCCGACCTTCTAAGGTTCGAAGACACAATGATACTCATTAAAATGTAAATTCTTTATTATTTAGTAAGGCAATAAAATAACTCCATATATTGGTCGCGGTCTGTTTGTCTGGGAGTCGTCTTTGTTACATTTGAAGGAAAGCTTCAAGCTTGAGCGCGTATAATTTTAACTTGCGATCAAAATATGTGTTACTTAGGAGTTTAACAAAGCAATGATTATTTACATTTTTTCGAGTTAGAGTTAAGAAAGACGTATAAGACCACGGAGGATTTTAACTATTACAAACTAGCAGCGCCCCGCGGTTTTACCCGCGTACTTCCCATTCCCGTGGGGTACAGAATTAAATTATAGCCTATATGTTATTCTGATGTTTAAGCTATGTTATTGTAAAGTTTCATCAAAATCCAGTCAGTAGTTTTTTCCTGAAAGAGTAACAAACATCGATACATTCTTACAATCTTTCGCGTTTATAATTATTATATACCGGAGATACCGGAGAACTACTAGTTGTCGCCGATTTGGGTTTTAGATTAGTAAATATTCAACATCGATCCATAAACTTACTAGATTTTACTCGTGGACGGTCACTACACGAGAATAGTCACCACCGTGAAAAGCCTAGCCATCTCTTTGATGCCTATCCAGAGTCGCAAGATGGGCCTCGATCCCAGTAAGCCCCGGTTGCCTCAACGGAGCCTCTGCGGGTCAGTGATATTACTACCGTATGACACTCTGTCCTGTCCTTCTTGTCGAGTGACGGCAAAGCTTAGTGGAACCTATGGCGCTGTTGTTACTACAGTCCTTGTTTCCAGACCCATTTTTTATATGTTCGTTTTTATAGAAGAGAGGGCAAACGGACCGCTAGCTACATCCATAGACACCCGCTATATCATTAACAGGTGCGTTGCCGGCCTTTCAAATATGTGTATGCTCTTGTCTTGAATTATTATTACCGTTTTACACTGTTTGTCTAGACTCTAGAGGACCTTTATGCCGAAAAACAAAAGCTTGATATTGCTATTGCTAGTATAGTCCTTGTCTCTCTGTTGCTAGACCGAAACTGTTGCTACTGTATTACACTGCTTGCCCTTCTTGCCGAATCACAGCAAGGCTTGGTGGTAGCTATGGTGCTCTTGTTACTGCCATGCTGGTCTCTCTCGGAGACCTCTGAGGGCCGGAGTCCCCCTCCGTGCTGTCCTCCGACCTTGTACAACTTGTATACCTCCGACATCCCCGAACACCCGGCGGTTAAACGGGTCATACTCTTGTGTCGCATTCGCGCATGTGCCACAAAGTCGACTTAATGCACTACAAATAGTCCAAAATATTTTTTACGCATGGCAACCGGTTGCCCGTGGTACGTAAGAAACATCGACCTGCACAGGGACTTCAGATTAGAGTCCATTAGGGGCCACTTCAAAATGACGTCAGAACGTCACTTTGAAAAGGCACTCCTTCACCCAAACCCGCTCATCGTGAGCGCGGCAAACTATTCCCCAGATAGCTCAGTTCCAATTAGACATAGGTTACCTAAGCATGTTTTAACAGATCTAGCTGACGAAATCTCTCAGCTACTAATGCGCGACGCAAAAGCGCGACGCCAACGTCACAGCATATACAGACACACACACGGTGCTAGGTACACCTGCACACCGCTTGGGCCTCGGGGTCGTAAGCGACGTCGAACCCTACACATGGAAACCACATCGATCCGGATCGATCGCGGAAGCTTAGGTTCGAATCCGATACGAGTAGACACAAACCCAGACCGCGCAAACAGCGCTAGCACTACGCTACCGCTAGATTGCTTGGGCACCGCGCATGACCCGCCTCTCTCCAGAGGGAGGGATGAGGGCCGGCCCTCATGATGATAGGTTAAATTCAACCGTAAAAGATTCGTCGACCGTATCGGATTTGACTAGTCCAAATGATGCTCTCACGAGCAGCGCGCGCGATGACCGCGCCCCCCGCGCGGAGGGGGGCGTCCCCCGTTCGAATATTTCTTAAGTGAGCCATCTGCTCACTTACTGTACCGATTGAGCTTAAAGGCCATCAGGCCGAAAAGTCTAGCCCTTCCGAAAAAAAAAAAAAAAAAAGCTGGTCTCTCTTGTTTAGACCCAATCTATCCCTGCTCGTGATCGCTTGCGTAACGCGGATGGTATGTATCGCTGTTATCACCGATCGTGCGCCTTATCACGAACAAATATTTGCGCCGCACATACCGATGCCTGCGCAAACAACAACTATTTACCACTAACTGATACCCGCTGCTTCGCATGCATGTAAATTATTTCGACGTGGTTGCAAAGACATTCAGCGAAGTATCATCTAGTTATAAAAGATTGTAAGCTATCTTTCACAGGAATATTTCAGTAGGATATTTTTTATAGCACAAGGAGGCAAACGAGTAGTCGGACCCTTATGGAGACTACCGGCTTCCATAAACATCCGACCAACCAGAGGTTAAGCAGACCTGAAGCAGAGCCACCGAAAACTCACAAACCGCATGAAACGCGAAAGCATAGCTGTCATTTTACGCCGGTATTATATGAGCGAGAGGTACCACCCCAGTTATGCCGGCCTAATGCGGCTGCAATGCATCATGGCACTACTTCTTACCGAACAGACACTTCAGCATATACCCTACAGTGCAGTGCCTAGTAACACTATTTATAGATACATCAAGTATGATAACGATATATTATTGACTATCATTACTGATATCATCATATGAATTAATATTAACAATCTTATCAAATAATAGTCAAACCTTAGTGGAATTGGTACCCGTGATTACTAAAATATCATCAAAATCCTGACAACGCCTATACAATGATCGATGAACACAAACTTTCCCCGCGCAGGACTCAAACCGGGCGCGGAGGCCGAGCGGGAAATAAAAAGAAAGTCCAAAGTACCGTTGGCCGACCCACATGCTCACACGCGGCGGGATAACCTACACTCACATACAGACAACCAGCTAGTGCTCGTGTGCTCCTGGTATTAGTAATCAATGACTATACAGCACTAACTGAGACTTTTAATTAACATCCATACACACAACCGTCTAGTGTTCATGTGCTCCTGGTTCAATGACATCGTCGTCGTCATAGTAGATTTTCAGTCATATAATATATATCCAAGCACTTTTCAGGATTATTCTTAAACAAAAGTCTCTGCCTAGTTTTGAAACGAGGAAACAGGGAAACATTTAAATTCCATCTATAATGGCGATGTTAGTTTAATCAAATGCATATTATAAATGAAGTTGATTAGTACGTCTCTGAATCGTCGTTATATCAAACTTTCGTAACGGTCCCCGAATAGAACTGGGATCAGCTTTATTATGTAATGATCAAAAAGATGTTATTTTAAAACACTCTTAAGACATATTTGTTATTTTAAATTCTGGTTTTTTGGAGATAACTTTAGATATATTTTTATTTGGACACTATTACACTTAAAGATACAGAAAAAGAATATTTGGTTTTCTGTATCTTTAAGTTTAATTTAAGATATAATCATAAACAGTGGTTTATGATTATATCTTAAATATTATACATATTTTTTACGTTAAGAGCCTATTAGATTTAAGCTGTCTACTAAAATTAATATATGAACACTCAATGAACGCCAAGACGGCCGATCCCTTGCCACACACATTCATGAATTTTAAGTTAACGAGCTCATTATTGCGATGTCCCATCGCATCCCAACTTGAGATCGTTTTAAAATTAGCTACTTCTTCAAGATCTAAATTCTAACTCCTATTGGTTGGTGGTGGTCATTAGAGCTATCTTTTCTCTTATCTATATTTAAAAGTCTACTTAATAAGGACCACAGGTCTCAAAACCAAATAATCTAATTTTCTTATATGGCACAATAACAGATTACTTCTCCTAGACTTTATAAGGCTTCATCTGTTTCTGAAAGTTTGGGCTTACACTACTTATTTGACTTGGCTTCCAAACTTAAATCTAGGCTAACTTATCTAGTTCACCAAAAACTAAAAACATGATGTTTCATTGTACTCTATTTCTGTATATCCGTGTTGGTTTCTTATGTAAGTATCAATTAGATTACATGATCTAAGCGATGCGACAAAATATGCTGCATGTTACGTATGTCCGCATAGCAAGCCAATTGGAAATTCAGATTTAATTTTGCATTTAATCTATTGAGCTATTCCTCCCCGTTTTAACCGTACCAAAATTAGAAATTATCTCAAACATTGGGAATAGTTCCAAACTAGGAATGAGGGAAATGCAAAATTACAACACATACAACTTCAAGCAGCAAACCATTGACCTTTAAAAACACAAAACTATATACCTAGTTCTCTTTTTGGCAATCATTATCTAAAACCCGAATATTATTTGGAAGTTAGGGATTTATAGCAATCTTATATATAGTAATTTGTACTTGGCTTACGCTTGTATCAACGGTCCAACGGTTGTTGGTTTTCTTTATCATGTTCTTAATAGCAGTACAATTTAGAGTCGTTAATCATATTGATAAAGCTTTACAAACCATAGCATGACTTATAATTACTAAAAATGTTGTCCAATTATTATTTTGCTTAGTGACGGTAGATGGAAAGATAGCCCACTCATCATTAGAGATTAACATTTTTTTTTTCAGCACCAGAAACATAAGAAGGGAAGATTCGTCGATCTCGATCAGACATTGGTTAGATAACGAGTGGGCACGGGATCAGTGGCCTGCGCGGCATTAGCATGGGCAAGTGAAGGTAGAACGGGCGGCCTTAACCAGAATGTCGGCGCTGACGTCGGCGGTTAGAAAGTTGCTTGGTTTGCGTCACGGCGCATCGGGTTCAACGACCTCGTGCACGCGCCCTGGTTGCACCTAGGGTTACTGCTAACAAGAGGTTTCAGCAACTGCTAAATTTAGAGAGTTTATATACAGTAGCTTTTAAGCTAATTAACAAATTCAATTCTTAACACTTATATACATATGTTTCCTGCACAATAATTATTATTCTGTTATTAATAATTATTATATTCAAAATTGTAAATGCTTTTTCTTTACAAATCTGCTGCTTCGGAAGACTTTAAAATTGTATAAATCTATATAATCTAAATTATGAATTTTAAAAACTTCTTCTTAGTAGATATTAGACAGATAGGTGTTTCTTTCTAATAGGTAAGTCTGCAGAAAATCGAAAGAAGTCTTCGAAAGAAACGCTTTATAGTATTCTGTTTAATGAGCTTCGAATACAAGACACTCACAAAACTTTTTTTTCGTAGGTACGAAGCAGTCTTCTTATACATTCCCCACCATGGTGCAGGCCTTGTCGTGGTGGTGGGACTCAGTAGCCTAGGGTGAGCTGCTGCACCTTGGGCGAAGCTAATTGAGCCGAGGGGTCTCTTTGTACCCCTCTTATAAAAAGAAGGGACAAAAGAGCAGGGGGCAAGGGGCGAGGACGCGAACCTCAACCCATGGTGGTACTGTCCCCCACGTTGGGAGGGGATGTTCTATAGTGCGGGACAACCCTTCTGTGGAGGTGGCGTCGGTCCCTGAGGGGCTGACTAGCCGTCGAGGTGCCCTGTTTGCTCAACAGATCCATCTCACCAAAGGCGGCATTGGTGGCACTAGCCGGGTTTTAGTGGGTAGAGCTGCGTCCACTTACCAGCTTTCAGGCACAGGGAGTCCCACATCCCTGCGTGGGGAAACCCACTCCCCCAGGGGATGCCTCAGAGCATTTCCCAGCGTTAAAGATAAAAAAGTCTTCTTATACATTTCTATATGTAGCATTTCAGAGTATTTCGTGCCTGTAGCCAACCCTAGTGGTATCACGTATGATCAGCGGCGCGGCCTCGTTCGCCGCGGCCGTTCACGCGGCGACGGCACCCGCGCCGACACCCGCACCCGCGACGTAACCAGGTGTCACCCGCCCCCGTCACCCGCGCGTCACCGTCGCCTGCCCGTCACCTGCGACCAACACACGCCGCGTTGTCTTAGGTTTTATATCCTTTCACGTTACACATTTATGGCGATACTCAAACGTTGGCTCGACCGCTTTACCTTACGTTAACATACATTTACAGATGTTTGGAAAGTTCTAGTTATTTTAGTATATTATGTAGTATCTAAATATATAAAGTAATACAGTTGTTCCCTTTCGATTACAATAATTAAAATCTTAACAATGGGATATGTATATTGTATGATTGAGGCACTTTGAAATTGATAAGATCAGCAAAGCACTGATAAAACGTTGGCATGGTTTACTAGTACATGTGGTTTAGGCAATAGACGTAGCGCGTATCACTAAGCCCATTTTTTTTATAGAAGAGGGTGGTGGTAAGCGACATCTATAGACACCCGCCACTACATTAACAGGTGCGTTGCCGGCCTTTTAAATATGTGTATGCTCTTTTCTTGATAATCACTAAATCGCATCGGTTCGAAAACACCGTAGCACCGTGGCAGCTAGTTCCATCGAAATCAAAATCGTGTTATTTTACATTTCCAGGCATCGAGGTGGTATGGATGAAATTTGGAATTTTCACGGGACATCTGCAGGTATAATCAATATATCAATAAGATTAAGACAATTTAAGTGAAGTTATTAATTCAAATATATATCACAAAACTAAGGCTTACACAAGGACATACTTTTACTATATACGAAGAGCAATACATTGTATAGACATTTAGGACGCTATGACGTCACAGTTCCCAATCTGATCGCATTTCATGGCCTAATTACGTATTACGTTAGGTATATATAGAAAGTTTAAAACGGGCTTTCTTTATATCTTCGTAAGCCTATTTTAAGCTGAAAGTTGAATCTTCGACTTTTTCGTCCAATTTTTGCCAGTCATTTAAAGATGTTTTTGCAATTCTATTAAAATTGTCTGTATTATTCTAAGTAGACTAACTTTCAGAATTGAGTCGTAACCGTACCGGACAAGAAACCGTCGATAGTCTACGGTTGCTTCTCACTGCAACAGCTCAGGATAGGCAACACTTATAGATTATAAGTTGCCTGGGATAGTTCCAGATAATCTTGTTTCAATTCATGGGCGACGTCGACCACTTAACATCAGGTGGTACGTTTGCCAGTTTGCCTATCCAACTTAACATAAAAAAAAAGTGGCTGAGTGGACTTGTGAATGATAGAAAAGTTGTGGGCGACGTTAACCACACATCAGGTGGTCCATCAGGTATCAAAACATATTAGAGCAAAGTTTTATCAAGTACTCTTTTTTTTTTTTTTTTTCTTTAACGCCGGGAAATGCTCTGAGGCATCCCGCGGGGGAGTGGGTCTCCCCACGCGGGTATGTGGGACACGCTGCGCCCGACAGCTGGTAAATGGACGCAGCTCTACCCACTAAAACCCGGCGAGTGCCACCAATGCCGCCTTTGGTGAGGTGCCCCGGATCTAGAAAACAAACAGGGCACCTCGACGGCTAGTCACTCCCGCAAGGGAACGACGCCACCTCCACAGAGAGCTTGTCCTGAACCACAGAACAACCCCTCCCAACGTCGGGACAGTACAATGGGGTGAGGTTCCCATCCTCACCCCTTGCCCCCTGCTCTTCTGTCCCTCTTCTTATAAGAGGGCTACAAAGAGCCCCCTCGGCCCAATTAGCTTCGCCCAAGGTGCACCGCTCACCCTGGGTTACTGAGCCCCACCGCCACGACAAGGCCTGAACCATGGTGGGTCTATCAAGTACTCCGACTCAATGTGCCGTCAACAGACTCCCGGTCGTGCCGGCCCAGTTTGGCCAATGTAGCATGGCACTCTCTTACTATGTAGTTAATGTTTTGGTGGAACGTATGTACTCGCCTGCCCCAGACGGATAATATATAATCTTATATATAAAATGTCCATGTCACAATGTTAGTTACCGTACTCCTCCGAAACGGCTTTACCGATTTTTACCAAATTTTATATGCGTATTCAGTAGGTCTGAGAATCGGCTACTATCAATTTTTCATACCCCTAAATGATAAGGGTGATCAACCCCTCAAATTTTAAAAGTTAACGCGGGCGAAGCTGCGGGCAACAGCTAGTAGTATATAAATAGACAAACGTGTATATGTTTATACTGTATAACTGTTTAGCTATGTACCTACTGTGTAGCCTCAACGGGTAAATAGATTTCAACATAAGTAATCGTTAGATATTTTAAATGGTTTTTATAACATTAATTATCATTATCATCATCATTTCCGCTTGTGTACATTCACTGCTGTACATACGACTCTTAGTTGCCCTTTTTTTACTTCTATTTAGTTTTCAGTCAAACCGATTGAATAACCCGAGGGAACGTGGTCAACGTCGCCCACAACCAAGTTCATCACGGTGGGAGGGATGCTCTGTGCCGCGCTCCCGCCTGCATGGGTGCCATGGTGTTTGTTTCTGCGGTGAAACAGCGTTTTGGAGAGAAGGGCAACACAGGCAGTGTAATTACTGGCACCGAGACGTCTTATGTCTCAGGATAGGCAACACTTATAGGTTATAAGTTGCCTAGGATAGTTCCAGATAATCTAGTTCATGTTCATGGGCGACGTCGACCACCTACCATCGGGTGGCTCGTCTGCCAGTTTGCTTATCCAAGTAACCTAAACAAGTATATCCAATAAAAAAATCCGTAACTGTCTCTTATTGTATAAGGTGTAGGCATTTGGTCATATCGTTGAAGTACTCTTAGAGACAAGATGAAATCCGGTAGTAACATTGCCTCCTGTCCTACTTCCAAAGCTACCATGGAATATCTTCCAAGTATGGTGGTACCAATCGCGGTAGTAACATTGCCTCTTGTCCTACTTCCAAAGCTACCATGGAATATCTTCCAAGTATGGTGGTACCAATCGCGGTAGTAACATTGCCTCCTGTCCTACTTCCAAAGCTACCATGGAATATCTTCCAAGTATGGTGGTACCAATCGCGGTAGTAACATTGCCTCTTGTCCTACTTCCAAAGCTACCATGGAATATCTTCCAAGTATGGTGGTACCAATCGCGGTAGTAACATTGCCTCCTGTCCTACTTCCAAAGCTACCATGGAATATCTTCCAAGTATGGTGGTACCAATCGCGGTAGTAACATTGCCTCTTGTCCTACTTCCAAAGCTACCATGGAATATCTTCCAAGTATGGTGGTACCAATCGCGGTAGTAACATTGCCTCCTGTCCTACTTCCAAAGCTACCATGAAATATCTTCCAAGTATGGTGGTACCAATCGCGGTAGTAACATTGCCTCCTGTCCTACTTCCAAAGCTACCATGAAATATCTTCCAAGTATGGTGGTACCAATCGCGGTAGTAACATTGCCTCCTGTCCTACTTCCAAAGCTACCATGGAATATCTTCCAAGTATGGTGGTACCAATCGCGGTAGTAACATTGCCTCTTGTCCTACTTCCAAAGCTACCATGGAATATCTTCCAAGTATGGTGGTACCAATCGCGGTAGTAACATTGCCTCTTGTCCTACTTCCAAAGCTACCATGGAATATCTTCCAAGTATGGTGGTACCAATCGCGGTAGTAACATTGCCTCCTGTCCTATTTCCAAAGCTACCATGAAATATCTTCCAAGTATGGTGATACCAATCGCGGTAGTAACATTGCCTCCTGTCCTATTTCCAAAGCTACCATGAAATATCTTCCAAGTATGGTGGTACCAATCGCGGTAGTAACATTGCCTCCTGTCCTATTTCCAAAGCTACCATGAAATATCTTCCAAGTATGGTGGTACCAATCGCGGTAGTAACATTGCCTCCTGTCCTATTTCCAAAGCTACCATGGAATATCCAATTCTATCGGGCTCGCCACAAGGAGCGTATTCATCAACTGGTAAGGGACAACATCTGACCCGAATAATATATAAAATGTTATGTTACAAATGAGCTGCGGTAAGTGGTCAACGACTTTCATAAACAAACGAGTTATCCCAGAACAAGCCCTTATTTTACTAGATTCAAGAGTCTCTTGAATCTATTGCGTTGCCTATCCGGACGCAAAGTTGCATCACAATTAAATTAAGCACGATAGATGATAAATATATACGGCAAAACTCTGTCTACTTTCTTTTATTTCTTACTTAAAACAGCAAGTGGAATATTTTCCGAGTAAGGATTCAGAATCGCGACTTGGCTAATAATATACCAAATAAGATAAAAGTCAACAAGTTATTTCAGTCGGTTACTTGCGGAATATTTTATTGTCACCAATCTTACTAACAATTATAAACGCGAAAGTTTGTATGGATGTTTGATACTCTTTTACACAAAAACTAATGGATTTTAATAAAACTTTAATTGCTAATACATCAGAATAACGTGTACGCTTATAATTTATAAAGATATTGTGTGAATTGTCCAAAATTTATTACTGCGCAGACGGAATCGCGGGCACCAGCTAGTAGGTACAATAAGTCAATACACAAGTGACAAGTCCGGATCGTGAATATTTCGTCAGTTGTAAAATTCTACAATCCTAATTATAAATCTGGTCCGAAAATATCTTTATTAATATACAGACTAACTTATTGTATTTTAAAAAAGAAATTGGGAAATCCAAAATTACGCTTATAATCTTCTACCTTAATCGAGGTTATTTGATCAAATTCACAATTTAATATAAATAAAATATTTTTTTTTCATTATTAAAAAGTGAAAACGATGTATTTTCATAAAACAAATAATAATAGTATCAACCCTTTTATGTCCCACTGCTGGGCACGGGTCTCCTCCTCGAATCAGGCGAGGAGGGTTTTGGGCCATAGTTCACCGATGCGCTGGCCCAATGCAGGTTGGTGAACTTCACACACCTTCAAAAACTTTTAATCTCATCAGGTATGCAGGTATCCTCACGATGTTTCCTTCACCGGTGAGCAAGCGATGGTCTCATGTTCATATGCTCGTAGAAATTAAGAAAAACCCATTTCTAGGCATCACAGGGGGGCCGGGGGGGGCGGGGGGGCGGTGGGTCAGGATCGAACCCGGACCCCTCGGCTCTCATTCAAGAGGCCGAGCCCATACCCACTAGGCCATCGTCGCTCACCATGATCACTCACTCTGCCATAAAACAAAACTACCTTTTAAAGCTCCAACCTGCGACACAAGTGGAATCATAATATAAAAACTATAATTCCCATAATAAATATAAACAAAACTTTGTTGCCAAAGGCTAAAATAAATAAATGAGTATTCTGTAAGTACAGCCTTTCCCTCGCACACCTCAAGTACACTTATCACATCCTTGTAACCAATTTGCAGTGACACGCCGTAACCCAACCCGTGGTACATATTTACACCGACCACTCTCCGTATTAGAGGTCTGATATAATTTGCTCCATTCATAGGTTCACCATAATTTAAGATAATTTCGGTAAACCAATTTTTTAAAACATTATTTAGAATTATATAAATTTGAAGTTTAGTAAGAGGTAGTGCCATGCTGCTTTGCAGCCGAATTGGGCCGGCACGACCGGGGTGGTACCTCTCGCTCACATAACACCGGCGTCAAGTGACAGCTATGCTGTCGCGTTTCGTGAGGTTTGTGAGTTTCCAGTAGCCCATTGGGGGGATAGGGAAAAGAAGGGCAACACATCTGCATAACTTTTGGTTGTGCGGATGTCTGTGGGTGTCGGTAGTCACCATAAGCCTCCGACTGCTCGATTGCCTCCCAATGACATAAAAAAAGACAGTTCTCTACTTGTGGAAATTATTTTAAGAAAAACCAGCTAAAGTTCTACCAGTTCTGATTTGAATAATTTTACATATACGTATGAGACGCAAAAGTAATATTCATACATACATTGAAACTGAACTAATACTACAACTCCCCACGTGCAATATCTTATCACAACCGCAATCTAATAACAAATACACAACCAGACTTGGAGATAAAATGTCTCTTAAAACGTAGACAATGTGGCCTACGCGCGACAGGTTTCGGTTCGACGCCCGGCCTTAGCCCACTTACGTGAGGGGGCCCACTCCCCCCCCTCCCTAAATGCCACCGCTCGATATACTCGTTTAATGAAATAAGGTCACTATGTATTTTTAATTAAACGTACGTACGATACCAAAGGCCATACCACTTTATAATACCTATTTAATATAATGGAATTTTTAAAGATCTTATGCTATTTTTATTAATGCTACGTTTGTATGTAGATGTTTTCCATATTAATTTTGTCATTGAATAATGTAAGTTATAACATTTTGATTGTAACCATGCAGGAGTTCATTGAACTGTCTCGATGTGTATAAGCATAATGATAGGATCATAACAATAAGCATTATAATATTGTAATATAATAAGAATGTAATTAAAAACGAGATATATAAATCAAATTAGCGCTCTCACTTTATAATGCATATTGCATAGTTTGTGCTTAAGATATTTAAATATTTGTATCATGAAGTCTATACTACACTATTTTGGTGGAGGGTTGGCTTACATATCTTACGAACGTCATGAAGTGCGCTGGGCAGACTCCTCCCGAACCTCGGAGGACCCAGCGCCGCCTCCATACTACGGAGTCTGCCGGAGTATGGCAAGGTATGTTGCACCCATTTAGTCGGGTCACCTTACCGAGAGGAATAAGGCCCAGCTGCGCTCGGTACAGCCGTGGGCGCAGCCACAACCCTAGCTGGTGACCCCCTGTGGGAACTCGTGACACCCTCGAGATGTGTCCGAGATGGGCGGCGCTCAAGATCTGACATCAGTCATCGGAAGGAACTTGTCCCTGCCGAGCGTCATCACCGCGATGCTTGGTGACGACGAGTCCTGGACGGCGATGGTCTCCTTCCGCAAGAAACGTCAACAATGTCCCAGAAGTAGTCGCTAGCTTTCGCTGGGGCCAGACTTTCGTTAAGGTGATGCTGTTGCCTGCAGATTCGGGACCCTCAAAAAGTCACTCCTGGATGCAGGACCCACATAGGGTCAGGATCTACCCGAAGACCCTGGCTACATCCATAAAGGATTTCCCTTTTTTTTTCTTTTACGCCGGGAAATGCTCTGAGGCATCCCGCCTGGGGAGTGGGTCTCCCCAGGTAGGTATGTGGGACTCGCTGCGCCCGAAAGATGGTAAATGGACGCAGCTCTACTCACTAAAACCCGGCGAGTGCCACCAGTGACTTGGTGAGGTGCCCCGGATCTGTTAAACTAACAGGGCACCTCGAGGGCTAGTTGGTCCCGCAAGGTATCGACGCCACCTCCAGGGGTTGCCCCGCACCACAGAACAACACCTCCCAACGTCGGGACAGTACAATGGGGTGAGGTTCCAATCCTTACCCCTTGCCCCCTGCTCTTTTGTCCCCTCTTCTTATAAGAGGAGTACAAAGAGCCCCCTCGGCTCAATTAGCTTCGCCCAAGGTGTTGGGCTCACCCTAGGCTACTGAGCCCCACCGCCACGTCAAGGCCTGAACCATGGTGGGGATATCAAAAACAACTACACTATTTCTATTATAACACAGCAAAAATGTTATTTAAAAGATAAGAAATAGTACTGGTGTAAGTATGAACTTTAGTTGATAAAGTACGAGCCCCAAGATACAAATATCGAGCGGAATCGTATAGTGTACAGAACCACAGAAATATATCGAGAAGAACCGACGGACATGACGCGTTTATAAATTTCATTTGTAAGTAACTCTGCTCAAATCATACCATCATAGCACATAACATGTAGATGTGTTACATAACTAGTCTCAGTTAAGAATTGCACAAGCGATTGAGCTAGCTTTCGCAATGTTTGGATATTCGCAACGCAACTGATGACTCGAGCGTGAGGTAAGCTTGCATCATCGCATATTTTGGTAGGTCGTGCATCACCCACACAGGATAGTCCTAAGGACAGGAATAGAAGGATATTACTGGCATCCAACTTGATTTGCTGCACAGCAATCGTTTTAATTGGGGGTTCAACAGAATAACTAAGAAGACAGTCCTCATATTATAATATCAAATCGTGCTTTGCACTAACTAGCCTGTGTAGCTTGTCAATGTCCAGTTGCGATCACTTTCAAAGAGGATTATAGTTAAATTATTAACTTAATAGTATACTAACTGTTTAAGACTGTAGCTTAGTCTAATTCAAAAAAGTTTGTGTGGTAAAGGATATTATAAAGTTAAAGATTTCATGGAAGATACCACACCCTCCCAGGGTGTGGTATCTTCCATGAAATCTTATCATAAGGCGTTCCTCCCAGGCATTTCAGAATAAGATGTTAAAATTGTTAATAATACATATTATGTATTTGAAAAGATTAGTTCCACTGAGTTTGTTTCGCTGGTTCTTCTCAGTGGGCTAGCCTTGGAACCGGTGGTAGATTCAATTGAGGTTCAAAAAGATACTGTATTGGTACTATTAGGCTCTTTGTACCTCTCTTATAAGAAGAGGGGACAAAAGAGCAAGGGGCAAGGGGCGAGGATGGGAATCTCACCCCATTGTACTGTCCCGACGTTGGGAGGGGTTATTCTGTGGTGCGGGACAACTCCTCTGTGGAGGTGGCGTCGGGCCCTTGAGGTACTGACTAGCCGTCGTGTTTGCACAACAAATCCAGGGCACCTCACTAAAGGCGGCATTGCTGGAACTCGCCGGGTTTTAGTGGGTAGAGCTGCGTCCACCTTACCACCTTTGGACGCAGCGAGTCCCACATACTCGCCTGGGGAAACCCACACCCCTGCGAGTTCCTCAGAGCATTTCCCGGCGTAAAAGAAAAAAAAGAGCTAACCTTTTAAATTCGTTCTGCGAAAGTACGAAAATGTCGAAATCGGTAAAGTCAGTGTTATATGCTACCACGAGACGACGGAGGGGTGCACGCTCGCCGGCATTAGTCCTGCACTTTTTACTATTTTTTTTTTTCAGATTTAATAGATTATCAATTTAATAGATCATTCTATTTTTTTTAATAACATAATAAGAAAAACGCAACATGACCGTCCTTAGGTATGGCGATTGTCCCTAAGGCTCTGCAACTATGAACACATGTTATATAATACCTTACACAACACAATCGGAAGCCTCCACATCCACATCATCCTATCACAAAGTTGACATGACTATGATATTCACAGTATTTTAACAACCATGATGCTTATTTTGCGCAGACAGAAGGTAGCGCAGGCGGTACACCTCCCACGGGATCCCTCTGCAGCACCATATAGTGCTACAAGAAGAACGGTGTGGCATTTTCTACAACTTCTATCCCCTCTCACATTTTTCATTTTATAAATCATACTTATAATCTTCAAATACTTTCTTGTCAAACACGCAGATTATTCGCGACATTTTTTTATCGATATAAATGAAGTGTACATTTATACGTCCGTCGCGTCACTACATACACAAATTCCTGTATTTAGAACAATTTATTATGTCTTACATAAGAACATATTATGTACGGGAAAAATATATATTAATGTCAAGGTCGGTGTGCGGACAGGCACACACACATACAAACTTCTGTAGACTGTTATCGCGATAATAATACATAGGAATGTTGAAAGAACCATTATCTTATCGCATGTGTATGATCCGATGTGGGAGACGCTTCTACCACTTTTTACTACCTTGTCAGTTGAACAAACTGGCATGATAGTGAGTGGCCAACCTCGCGGTACACGTCAACGAGGCCATATGTGACTAGGGTAACCGGCAACTGATCCACGCGCTGTCTATACTTTATAACGCAAGACACTAGATCCTGGAGCCAGTCAAGACACAACCCTACCATGTCCCGTCCTTCTTCTCGAACACAAAAAGCTGATTTACGGTGAAAATAAGCAGGACGGCGGTATCCATGCATACTGATGCGCGACACGAAGTCAATTCTACCCACATGGGGTGACATGGGTAAACCTTCGTTTATAACCTCTGACCTCTTCCTATTAATATCAGCATCATTAATGACCCGTATCCATTCATTGCTCTAGGTAGGCATGATGACTGAATTCCGACTAAGCGAAGAGCGACGAGCTAAGTACAACGCCTGCCAGTTAACCGTCACCGGTGTCCTGTCTCGACATCCTCCGTCAACTTCACCGCTCAATGTCAGCTCAACAACACAATCACAATCGTGACATTTTCATATTAATATTATATGTATCCTATATCCATTTCAATATTACAAACGCGAGAGTAACCGTGTAACTGTCTGTTTGTTACGTTTTCCCACCTAAACTGCCTCTATAACTTTTGACCACGAGATAGGTTATATCAGAAAGAGGGATATAGCTAGAAGTCATTATTCTATTAATCTCGATACAGCTGCAAATCTAAATTAACGCAAGGGAAGCTGCAACTAACAGCTGGTACTCTTTTAGAGAACCTAGCTAGACAAGCTTGCTCTAGAAAAGTTAAAAGAGTCTGAAAATATGGTCGACTTTCTTGACAGCCTTAATAGCCTTGATATAGAGCGAATGTTATTATTATTATCGGTAGGTGGGACACGCTTCGTGCCGCGCCCATTTAATCAACATACATCCTGTTTATCTTTACCGTGTTTATGACAGAACGGCAGGTCCAGAAGTCTAATAATTTTCACCGAAGGACCTGCTAATCCTCTGGTGTAGCAGGTGTCTGTGGATGTCGCTTTTCACTTACCATCAGGTGAACCGACTGTCCGTTTGCCCCCTATTCTATAAAAAAAGAGCACGAGTACGTTGCTTAGGTTAGGTAATACCATACACCACCATCATGTGGCCCGCCTGTTTGTCCACACAAATGACATGAGAACACGTTAATACACCAATGGTAGCGCTGGCGTTACGTTTGTTTGTACGGGCGGTAGGTACCAACTACCATGACTCACGCCCGACCTTGACAGAGACAAAGAGCAAGCTGTTGTGTATAATGAACACGTTCACCACGTTGTACTACGACCTGGGACGGATCCTGATTGTTATTGCTTTATAGGGATGTGGTAAATCTACTGTTTATAACTACTTATAAACTTATTACTTATAAGTCAGCCTCTACTTATAAACAGTAGATTTACCACATCCCTATAAAGCTGCAGGCTATCTATGGGTCCACAGGTGGCGGATAGTGGGACGGCCATCAGGTTAGCTGCGAATATACGAATAAGCAGTACCCGACCTAGTAGCGATAAGATTACTAGCATGTAGTGGGTAGTCCAGTGGGATGGGCTCTCCTATAAAATGCTACATAGGAGGCGCTACTTAATGCGCCTCCAGTAACGCCCCTGTGCTCGTGTCGGGCTTCAGGATGGGAACCTGGGTCCAGTATGACACGACGTCGTGGGGACTGATTAGTAGCGGCCGGGCAGTGCCCCTTTACGAGGGGTATTCTAGCCTTCGCCGGGGCCAGTATGTCGCTGAGGTGATCCTGTTACCTGCAGATCCGGGACCCTCAAAAGCGGCTGAAGGCGCTCGCGGTGATTTTAGTTTACGGGTAGAGCACTCACAGGTGCGAGTCCCATATAGGGTCAGGATCTACACCAGATCCTGGCTACGTGCGTAAAAAGCATCTCCCTGCGATAACAAAAAGAGGTAGGAGAACTAAATATCATTCAAAATAAACTCCCAAATGATGGTCATCGCGCGTAAAACAAACAGTATTGCAATGACGATTAAAGTGTACCTAAACGGGCGCCCGCCGCGTGTGCGACAGGAATTTTAATTAGCGCGCAAACAATGAAACATTCACTGATACTACACTTATCTGCCTACTGTATATGTAGTATATACGTCTTCGGATCATAACAAATATCAAATATCATACAAGGAAGAATTGAGGGAAAGAGAGGAAGAGGTGAAGTAAATATTATATAAAATTATAATTATAAATAACGACAAGATCTTAAATGAAAAGAGAGACGTCTTTTTATATCCTATACCTTTACCCCCCCCCCCCCCCACCAAAGTGTGCACGCAAAACTTTAAAACTATCCAGAATATAAGTTGTTTTCCGCTTAGCACTCTCAAAATATTAAACTGATCATATTATCATCAGTCTACCCTCCATGGACCTAGAAAAGTTTGAACATTCAAACCCAAGCAGGGTTTGTATGTTAAAACTTCCTGAAACGTAAGATAAGTATTTCTCAGTGATAATAATAAAAATAATCCAACTGTCCGTCCAGTATTTCCTTCGCAAGAAACCATTTCACAAGCTCACCCTACGGGCGTTTTTCCACTCACCGGCGACAGCACGGCACGACACGGCATTTTTGCTTCCACGGCAATGGCACGACACGGCATTTTTGCTTCCACGGCAATGGCACGACACGGCATTTTTGCTTCCACGGAAATGGCACGGCGCCGTCACCATTGCCGTGGCCGTGCCGGTGAGTGGAAAAACGCCCTTCGTTCTAAAAAGGTTTTACAATAAAGGTGACAAATGGGTTATGGGGCGACCATGTTGTATGTGATTGTCGTCACTCGCAGCACCGGAGGGCATGCAAAGTAAGTTGCCGGCCAGGTTTCTGCTAGCAATATATAAATGTAGGTATAATTAAGATCATTAAAATGGAGTTACGTAGTTACACTTATGTTGGAGGCTGGTGTGGTGTTGTGTGATCGTTATCGCCACGTATCCGTTCAGAGCTGGACATAGGTCAGAAGAGTTTATTTGTTTGAACGTGTTAATCTCTGGAACAATATTATTATAATATATTGGCGCGTTTGTAATATACGGGCAGGTGAAACCACTGAGTGCGTGAGAATTGATTAATTATGGTTTTTTACAATATTGATCAATATTTTTTCAAAAATAAGTATATTTGTTTTGCTTATGTCTATCGTTATGGTCCCCATGGGCCATAACTTGTCCGGGAATAGTCTTTCTATCTCGCTCTAAATTATCGAATACCATTTTATTTATTTTTCTTTTGTTATTCCCAATCAGTTATAGTGATGTCAACAGTTTATGCGCTATTCTGAGACCTACCTACACTAAAGTTAATCCAATTAAACAATATTTATATTAAGAAATTCATCACACGTCCAATTCACTAGAAGCATTGCTCATCGAAGGGCAAACAATTGTTTTTAACATTTAGCATCATCATCACAGTCTGAGCTCATATATATTGACTATTGGACACAATCGTCTCAATGTCCTGTCCTGGGGGGACTGCCCAGGCGGGTATATTACGCAGCTCTACCCACTAAAACCCGGCGACTGCCACCAATACCGCCTTTGGTGAAGTGCTTCGGATCTTCAGGATGGGGACCGGGGCCCAGTATGAAAAGACGTCACGGGGACTGAGGTAGTCCAGTTGCCAGCACATCCAGGACCCTCAAAATGCGGCTGAAGGCGCTCGTAGTAGTTTTAGTCTAGGGTAGGGCACTCCCAGATGCAAGTCCCACATAGGGTCGGGGCCCACCAATTTTTTTTATAAAGAGGAGCAAACACAGTCGCTTCACCTGACGGTGACACCCATAGACACCCGCTACATCGGAGGCTTTGCATGTTCATTGCTGGATTTTCGAATCTAAGTATGCTCTTTCTTCTTCTTTCTTCTTTTATTGCAAATGCTTATTATACATTTTGGTACTTATCATACTGAATCACAGTGGAAACATGTTACACGAGTCGATATTATGTAGCTAGCCGGATTTGGCTGACAGGCTTACATTAGATTTTGTTACAGTTTGTTTAAGACGGTTAAAGTGTCAGTAGTTCGAGACGAAGTCCTACAACTGCTATGATTTGGGCGATGAGTTCAAAAGTATACAGAAGTAATGTAGAGCAGTGGCAGTCATAAAGGAATGTCACTGCCCTTACCCTGAATCAGGAACAAATGCAAAGGTCATCAACCTGTAGGATCTAGATATTTTATCCTTTATAATTCTTTAAGGTAAAGATTATCAAAAAATTTAATGAAATTCATCACTTGGCTTTTTAATGTAACTTGTAATAGTATGCTTAAGGCGAAGCCTAAGACTTAATTATTACCAATTAATACTAGAAATACGTACGCGATATATGTTGTATGCATTACATATTTTACCTGAAACAAACAATACGAAATTAAAGTTGTTGTTAAATTGGGTTCAGAAATTTACATTATATTCTAATACTAAATAAGTCAATTCGTAAAGAAAGATATTATCCGTGGGTGTACTTAAAATATAGCAATAATTATGCTATTAATATTATGATCACACAGAATCTCCAAGTGATCGATCCTCTGGCGGCATCCAGTAGCTTCCTGCGTCCCGAATGTCATGGTTTTGCTATTTGCTAACTAAATTCCTAGAGTCCATCCGTTGCCTACACTTTTCCACATCCTTGAATCTATGAGAGAGTACCCGTCCATTATTCCTATACGTGCTCACCAGACCATTTCAGCATACAATTACATAGTAAGGTTTAGTGGCTGATAATGATTATATTTTAGATAAAAGTAAGACAGAGAAAGATATTATCTAAAAGATGTGCTAATTGGTTACTTTACTTGATCATAAAAAATCCAGAAAACAGGCTAAAATAAAAACTAAAACGAATAACACTGGTCTACAACGAAATCCTCCTTTAAAAAATTATGCTATAAATATGAAGATTTTAATGCTCTGAATCTATTCCCGTTGGCCGATTTTTCCCATCACGTCTAGATTTTTTTATATTTTTTTTTTTTAAATTTCATAAATTTTGTTTTTCTTTTAATTTTTTTTTTGTGTCAATATCAAAAACACAAAAGCTGAAAACTACCGACAAATCATTCAAGAGCTTCTATCTGCTTATAAAACATTAGGATGCAATATGTCACTCAAAATTCATTTTTTGCACTCGCACGTGGATTTCTTTCCTAAAAATCTTGGTGCTGTATCAGATGAGCATGGTGAAAGGTTTCATCAGGATATTATGCAAATTGAAAAACGCTACAATGGGAAATGGTCAGCAGCAATGCTTGCTGATTTCTGTTGGTCGATTTACCGGGAAACTCCCATGGAAACTATGAAAAGAAAAAAAACGACCAAGTAACTTCAATCTTTTCACCATGATACGATAATTTACCGATATTTCTAGTTCATATGACTGTAAAATTATCATTTTTCACTGTAAAACTTAAATCGTAATTTTTTTTCACTTTTTTATTATTTTTGTTATTTTAGTAATATCGTGTTTTGATTAAATGGACTTTATATAAAAAATCTATGTACTATACTTATTTGTATGTCAAATTCCTTGTTTAGAGCACAAGATATGATAAATTCATGCATGAAAACAATGAGGAGAAAAAAAAAAAATTTTTTTGCAGACCAGTGTAATTTACTAAAAAAAATGAGGTGTCAAGGGACACCCGGTTGGAACGAAGTTCCTTTCGATGTGAGTGAAGGAATTGTAATAAAAAACAAAACAAAAAGGTGTATGGAAAATAATTATTCGGGTAGGTATAATTTTTTTATGATTTTTTTATCGATATAAATCAGAGCATCTCCCGGCGTAAAATAATAAAAAAAAAAACAAAAAAAAAGTCGCCGAGATTGGTGGGATTTGAACTGGGGTTTTTTACTAAGCAGCCCCAATAGTGTAACAAAAACAGCTACCGACGCAGTGATGTGTTAATCAAATAGCCGCACGGCTTACAACTATAGCAAAAAGTGTCGTTTTAACTTTTCGTCTTATTTTTTTCCGTCGTTTTACTTTCGTAACGCGCGATAAGGAACTACGTTCCAAAAATATGTAAGTTTTGCACATCATTTTTATATGGAATTATTTAATTTTCAATACTACAGACAACGTGTTATTTTTTTAATCTCCAATCCTATTTTTTTTTGTTCAAATTTGTCCCAAAACTTGAATGCTAATTTTCAATACTACAGACAACGTGTTATTTTTTTAATCTCCAATTCTATTTTTTTGTATTCTTTATCCCACAACTTGAATGCTATCTAGCATTTTCACAAGACGCCGCGACGCTCGCTACCCCGCCAGTCCCGGTGACTCGTTAGGTCTTATTGTATGATGCACAGATATTAAAAATAAGGAGATATGGCGTTTCATTGAAAACAAAGGAGGTTCACGTGTCGTCAGTTTGTCCCCACCACGCTTTGCAACACATAGCTATTCATAAATCATAACCACTCATAACGTTCTAAAGGATAAAAAATAAACCTTATGTAATCATACACAACGCTCATTCAACATGCACCGTAGAAACGGACTCGCTCGGTCTCTTTCTAAACAATCAAATTTAAACCTTATTTATCACTCAAAGTGCTCAATCTTAGTAACAGCGGAACAACTCTCTACCTCTCTTTCTAACCAATCAAATATAAACCTTATTTTATTAAAAATAGCGCTTATTCCTACTTTCACACTCACTTATTACATTTTTCTGTATACAATTACGAAGTACGAACAGTGATGTACTAGGTGTGTTGCAAAGTTGTCGATTCTTACATTTATTTTTACCCGTGACGGTATGGAGACTGTATATAATTTTGCCATTTATCTCCAGAACTACCAGTTCGATTTTGATACGGTTTTCAGGGATGAGTTTAGATTTGATTGGTGCATGTTTTAGATAGGTGTTACGTTGATAGCTCACCAGATGCCACTGCAGTAAACATTGTTGCCATTTTTCTCCAAAACTACTTGTCTAATTATGATGCGATTTTCAATGATGGGCTTGGATTTGATTAGTTAATAGATAGATTTTACAGTGACGACTTACCAGTGGGCTGTAGCAAAACATTTTTAAACATTTATTTGTGCAAAACTAAAACTATAAGTCCGTTTTGGATGCGGTTTTAGATGATAGGTTCGGGTTTAAATATGGTGCATGTTCTAAAATATGTGTTATGGTGACGACTCACCAGGGCCGCCACCTGGTGAGTCAGTGCAGTAGATGGATTTTGTAGGGTTATTGATTAAGTTTATAGGGAGTTGAATAATATGTTATTGCAATCTACATCTTCGAGAACCAAAAAGTTACATAGTGAAGTGCTATGAAAATGGATACTCTGTTGTTCATATTACGTCCGACACTTTGAGAGATAAAATCTACTCATAAAAGCTTTTTACGATTGTTACGTGAATTCTTTAAATCGGTGGTTTTTGATAATTTTGACCTTTTTGAATTATCGACGTGGGTTTTTTCAAAATTCTTATCTTAGCTTTTTATTGTATTTTTAAGTCTGTTATGGTATCCTGAAATTTATTGTAGTAATAAAAATAAAATGTACAAACAATAATGTTTCATTTTTCTTACTTATGTGTGTATGTTTGTACACATTGTTTTTGGTACTATATAGAACAAGCACGTGGATTGATTTTCATAATTTTTTACGTTAATCGACTCGTCTTAATTGTGCAAATATCACTAAAGATAATCACTAAAAATAAAGAGTAATGAAAACTAAATAAGGCGACATTGAGACGTAAAAAGCCCATTTAAAAAGTCTGCGTCTTTTCTTTACAGGCTCGAACATTTCCTCCTCGAAGTGAATTGAGCATATTATGCAATTTTTTGTAAGAAACCAGTTAGATGGCTTTCCTGTAGCGTCAATCCATTTTTTAAGTTTCCATCTTTTGGAAAACTGGAAAGGTACAATTATAGCTAACATTTGCATATGCAAAGCTAAGCTGAAACTGACAAAGCGATAAGCATTAGGCTTTTAAAAGATCAATCACGGACTCATTTGTAATAGGTAGGTACAGGGAGGAATACTTATGTTCACTTGTATAATGGCTTGTGTAAGAGAAAGGAGAATCAGTGATAACGTAACGGTTAATAAGATGAAGAACATAAGAATTGGGAAAAAAGGTGATACCTACTGATGATAGCAAACATTTGAAGGTGTAGTAAAATATCCAAAACCGTGTAAAGTTGGGCAATAGCTCGAGGCATGCCATAATATTTTTTCAGTCATACCCAAATATATTCTATATATTAAAATCGTGTACTTCCCGATTTCTGATTACACACCTACTTTAACTAGGTACACACAGTAAAATGGTAGAAATTAGTAAAAAAAAATATTCGTAATATGATTGATAAATATTCAAATTTGGCAATAATACACATATTATTTCGTTAAAAAAACAGACACAAATACAATAAAATAGCATAATATGTACAAAAGCGATTAATTCATAATATACGCTGAACTTATAAAAATATATGATATATAAATAAAATCATACGAGTACATACACACAAAATATTTAATAAACTGCAAAGAAATGAATCATTCGATAATCGACGTTTTATCGATAGCTTACATCACTGTCTCGTCGCCAAACGATTTAACGATTTTAAAGTAGAATATTGTAAAAATATAATATTAACATATGATAACAGATTCCATCACTTGTTAAATGTGTGATTTCACTTCTGTTCTTACAAAAAACCACTGAACACGACGGAATTGGTATATGTTTTCTCGTTTGCGGGGGCGACATCATACTGATTTGCGCTGCCGGTCATTTTTGAAATGTATGCCCGATTTGCTCAAGCAGCATATACGCGGACACGCCTCCATACCACTTCTCCTGTTCTTAATATTTCTATGGTATGATGCATCTTCTTGCATGAAAATCATTTCAGCTATGTTCTCGTGATTGAGAGACAAATAAAAGTAAATACACTTGTCCATTAAATTAAATTGAGTAAGGTTAAAGATTGTTAGAATTTATATAATAATAGCGACGGGGTTAAGGAAAAAACACATTGGTTTGATAAATGTATAATAAGTATTGTTTTAATTAGCTGTACACGTGAATCATGCAATAAAGTAGCTCTGGTAACTATAGTTAATTTTATTATTACTTAAATAAGTAGTATATATGTAGGGGTACCACCATCCATACATCAAGAATAAGGATATTTTTATTGTATATCCAAATACACAATAACAAAACCGACACAAATTTGAATGTCGGTTGATCTAGTAGTCAACTAGTCAATGTCTGGCACACGTCTGGCATTGTCAGGGCACTTACCGTCTTCTGTCTTCACCGAGTCATACAATCATCTATATAATTAATTATAAAATTATTATTATAATTAATAAAATTAATATTATAATGAAACAATTTTTACGGATTTTATCGCGGTTTATTAAGATTTTTACAAGCCCGACGTTTCGTAAAGCCGTAAAAATTGTTTCATTATAATGAGTGAAATTCGCGCAAACATTAGAAAACAAAATTAATATTATTATAATTATTGAAAAAAAAAATTTTTTTTTTCATTTTAAATGCGTTTATCATATTTGAGGGGGAAGGCCCAGCATCAAACACCTTTTTTTTTCTTTAATACCGGGAAATGCTCAGGGGCATCCCGCGGGGGAGTGGGTATCCCCACGCGGGTATGTGGGACTCGCTGCGCCCGACAGCTGGTAAATGGACGCAGCTCTACCCACTAAAACCCGGCGAGTGCCACCAATGCCGCCTTTGGTGAGGTGCCCCGAATCTAGAAAACAAACAGGGTTACCTCGACGGCTAGTCAGTCCCGCAAGGGACCGACGCCACCTCCACAGAGGGGTAGTCCCGCACCACAAAACAACCCCTCCCAACGTCGGGACAGTACAATGGGGTGAGGTTCCCATCCTCACCCCTTGCCCCCTGCTCTTCTGTCCCCTCTTCTTATAAGAGGGGTACAAAGAGCCCCCTCGGCCCAATTAGCTTCGCCCAAGGTGCACCGCTCACCCTGGGTTACTGAGCCCCACCGCCACGACAAGGCCTGAACCATGGTGGGGCCAGCATCAAACATCTGGCTCCTCAATACTAATTAAAATTTTGTGCCAACCTTTACTTTTCCTTCGACTTTCGTACCCCTTACGCTCAGTCTACATACAGGACACACGGAAAAAAAACGAAATATGGGAACGGGAACTACATCCACCTTGATGAAAAAACGTGATAAACAGTTGGCAGTGAAAAGCACACTCTTGATCACGTGGTGAGTTGTGATGCAACATACCGCCGGTATGCGGCCACGTGCCCTTATCGGCGGCCTTGGCATTGACATCGCCGGAGCCAATCGCGGCTCGAGCGTGACCGCCTATTGTTGTAAACCTTTCTTTCATGGCATTCCAATGTAATTGATTAATAGTGTTGCGTTCCTTCATGTGAGACAACGAAAAACTTTTAAATTCCATAAAAATATTGGATACAAATTTGTTAACTACAAATTATAGAAGGAGTTGGCAAAGGATTTAATGCGCCTCCAGTAACGCCCCTGTGCTCGTGTATGTATATAGGATAGGAGGGCAAACGAGCAGTTGAAGCTTGAGTCTATCGACGCCCATACACATCTGTACAACCAGAGATTATGCAGATGTGTTGCCCTACTTTACCCTATCCCCACAATGGGCCACCGAAAACCCACAAACCGCACGACTTGCGACACCGGGGTTATGTGAGCGAGCGAACCTGGGCCCGGTATATCACGACGTCGCGTCGACGACGACGCTTATGTGCGCCTGTTGCCTGCGGATCACCGGTCGGGCCGTTCCCCCTTATGAGCAGTAGTCTGGCCTTCGGCGGGACCAGCCAGTCGCTGTGGTGATCGTGTTGCTTGCAGGACCCGGGACCCTCAAAAATCGGCTGAAGGCGCTCGTAGTGGTTTTAGTTTACGGGTATGGCACTCCTAGGTGCGAGTCCCACATAGGGTCCGGATTTACCCGAGATCCTGACGAAATGCGAAAAAAGCATTTCCCAGACAAAAAAGAAAGTATGTTAGTTCAATACATTTTTTTATGTCATGAGGAGGCAACCAGCAGTCAGCGCCTAATGGTGACTACCGACGCCCATAGACATCCACACAACTAAAAGTTATGCAGATGCTATACCCTCCTTTTCCCTATCCACTGGGTCACCGAGACACAAATCCCACGGAAATATTTAACCGCGTTAAAACCATTAAAAATATATATAGCTTATTTGAAGTGATCTCCATTGGCTGCAATGTAGTCCTTTAAACGTAGAAACCATTTATCAATAAAAGCACGCATTCTTTCCATGGGAAAATTCTTGACTGCATGTATGGATGGCTTTAGGAACTTGCAGGCGACGGAGCGAGACAGAGTGGAAAACGCCACGTCCGTCCCGCTCCGTCGACCGGAAAAGTTCCGGCGTCAACGAAGGTGCTTCAGGTTGTCGGAGTCCCCACATAACAGAAGAAACGCTTTTGAGGCAACCAGCCGGTCGAGGGAGGTGTCCTGTGTTAAGTCAGATCCGGGACACTCCCCTTCAAGCGGCTGAAGGCAACTCGCAGTGGTTTTAGTGCGGTTTACCGGCACGGGGTCGCGGGGAGCGCTGGGAGTTCATTTTTCATTTTATAACAAAAAAAATCCATTAAAATTGCAATGCGCGAAACACCAGCTATCGCTCCGTAATGTCACCTTCAGTGGCGCGGTTATGTCACAAGTTCACGCATTCCTAGCTCATGTGCTTCCGTCACGCCCGGACGAGCGGCAACACGTTACTTTAATAGACATTTCATTCATATGCAACCTAGCCAATAACTCAAAGGTTAGGTAGATATTTACTTTAAGTAACCTACTGCAATAAAAAAAACATTTTAAACGGTCACCACAAGAAAATCTGCTTTTAACTAAAAAAAATCGCATCCAAATTGGTTCACCCTTTTGGGAAATTCGGTGCCACAGACAGACCCACACACACACACACGCAAAGACACTTTATCAAACCTGTCTTTTTGAGTCAGTTGTTTGTCAGACACGTGTTTCAATACATAACAGTTTCGAGTCTTGGGTACCGGGTAAAGAAAATATGTCAGAGTAGTCTGAGTTCGATTCTAATCTGTGCAATGAGCAAAACTTAAAAATATTTTAAAATTTTCTCGTAACTTCGTTAACTTCAATATTAAATACAAAACGTTACTAAAAGTGCATGTCTACAGCATATCATGATGACTACAGCATTACGTATCCTAATACTTTGCTCGTCTTATTTGGAGGAGATATTTATTGCGCGATGGAAAGACGTATCACGTATTGCATTCAACGTCAACTGTACGTCCCATTACTGTATAGTAATATGTCGGACACAAAAAAGCACTTATGCTCGGGAATAGAATGGTATATACAGCCCGATAGTGTACCGTGACCGGCTTACTAAACCTTTTTATCGGAAGCGGTTCCTTATTACCATCGGAAGTGTTCTCACAAGGCCTCGCCAGAGAACACTACTAGAATTGGTAATTAGTACTATGTGCGGGTAGGAGCCTCACTATTAGTCATAGTATAAAAGTTTGTAAGGATGTTTGGTACTCACACACAAACCGAATTGATTTTGACTTTTGAAACATTAAGGTCCGGTTGCACGATATTTTTGGTTAAAGTAATAGTCAAAGTTAGATTTGACACAAATAACGTTGACTTTTACGGTTTAGACAATTGGGTTGCACCGGCATAAAAAATCTGATTGTTAAAGTTACCAGGGTTGCATGTCTAATGATGCCTAATTTGATCCTAATTCCTTAAGGGAAATATTTTAAGACATGGTAATACATACGTAAAAAAATGGTTTGACGTTTAAAACTTACTGAGCGCCACCTTCAAATTATATTATGTCATACCAGTCATAGTTATTCTGAAATTTCCGAGATTGAGTAAATAATGAAATATATTTTACAAATATTCCAACCAAATATAACTAAGGTAACTGCGTGTTATTTATTACACAATAAAAAATAAAAAATATGCCCATATTTTCAAAATTTTAAAATAATAAAATTATCTTATATTTAAATTATGAACTTAATAAATCATTTATATTTCTAATAATACATATATCATCATCATCATAAGTATGTCCGTCCACTGGTGAACATAGGCCTCCTTTAATGAACGCCGAGACGAATAATATATACATATTTTACTATCAGTGATATTATATTATAACTAATAATGTTTTAGTCAAAATCAAAACAATTCTATTAACAATATATAATTTACTTGATATTTAACAAATATGAAAAATTTTAATACAATAAAAACTATTTTGTATTCTAATTTGTAATTTAATAAAAGAATAAAAAACTTAAATTTGACATCTGACGTTAACAATAACTTTAACCGGCCGATTGTGAGCGGTTAAAGTTAGTGTTAAATTATGATTATAAATATTATGACGTATTTTGACCATAGTCAAATGGTGCAACGCATTTTTACACTAACCGGTATTTTGACGGATCAGTTATTGTTAAAGTAAGATGGTGCAACCCACCCTAAGTTGTTGTATATGTTATAGCTAAAGTTGTGAGAGGTAGTGCCATGCTGCTTTGCAGCCGACTTGGGCCGGCACGACCGGGGTGGTGCCTCTCGCTCACATAACACCGGTGACCGGTGTCAAGTGACAGCTATGATGTCGCGTTTCGTGTGGTTTGTGAGTTTCCGGTGCCCCATAGGTGGGATAATGGGAAAAGGAGGTCAGTGCATCTGCGTGGCCTTGGTTGTGCAAATTGAGTAAGGCTCCGACTGCTCGTTTGCCCCCTAATGACATAAAAAAAAAAATAGGATATTATTATTTTTTCTTATTTATATTTAACATATCACACCTTGCCGTTCCTCCTACTCCTACAGATATTTCAGGTTAACAGCATGTAAAATTTGTTATACAATATTTGAAAAGATTAGCTCCACTGAGTTTGTTTCGCCGGTCCTTCTTAGTGGGTTAGCCTTGGAACCGATGGTAGACTCAATCGACGTTCAAAAATATACTTTTTTGGTATGTACTATTTTGATATTTATTATTTAGTAAACACCTCTCTAATATAAGAATATACTTTTTAGTTTTTGGCAATATCTTTATAAAGCTTATATAAAAGGTTCTAGTATCAGAGTCCCTTAAGGTCGCATACGTGTGCGGCGCACGTCCCACAATGTCGAAAACCGATCACATAGAGGATGATTTGGCTTTGGCGCCAGCGGCGGTACACGACTTGGCAGTATAAGCGGTAGCGGTTTTGTGTAGGTCGTATAGTAAGACAATTCGCAAACACTATTCCATCGTCATAATTAAAGTATTTCCATCCATCACTGAAAATATAACATTTTTAACGAACGCGAAGCTGATTCTTCGCAAATCGCATGTTAGGCTAGGACGTGGCCTCTACTTCAAAACTCGATGTAACTGATAGGTCATCAGATCTTCGACGTATGTAACAAGCCTGCCGGTTATATATTATATTCCGGTTGCTCGTTGCGCACATTACATGAAAATCGCAAATATAAGGTTCGTGGATTTAGAGGGCAGAAATGTGATCTATAGTTCCGTGGAATAATTTAGCACAGAAACCAAAAAAGGATGTTTGTGTATGAAGTCCCCTGACTCAGCGAATCCTCACAAACTCTGCCCACCCGCTGTTTCCCATCAGCGAGGGCGCACCGTTAATTGTGTTCGGCGTCTGCCTATCGCCGATCTCGAACGTGGTCGGACTGGTGATGGCTCCACCATCACTCACGCCTGAATAAAACATCCTCGATAATTGCTATATAATGTGCGAAGAATCTCAGTGCGGGTCAAGTGAATTATTTATGACCATTGCGTATAGGTCCAAGGAATATGAAACCGTCAAATGAGGTTGATGAGTATCGTTGTAACCTTGCAAAAATAGCCAGGATCAAATGTGAGAAATAAAGGAAAAGTACGCCAAGGACTATCGATCGGACACAAAAAATCTATGAAATTTGTGCAACGCTTTTTTATAGGACTTGTTTTACTGTGTTCCAATGAGAATGGGACGGGGTTTACTGTCAATCAGGTGACTCAGGGTTAGCAACTTTCCGGTTGGGAGTCGGCTGCGGTGTCCACAGGGATCGACTCTGGGTCCGATCCTGTGGGACATCGGCTACGACTGGGTCCTGCAAGGCCGCCTCCTCCCCGGGATGGGTGTCATCTGCTACCAGGATGTCGGATGAAGCTATAAGGAGGCGGCGCAGTTAGCCGAGATCGGGTTCGACCTCGTGATCAGTCGCATTAAGGCTTCAGGTCAGAGTTGAGAAGACCCAAGCCGTAAAGGACCCCCACGGCTGCTCTGTGTCTGGTCCTCGAGCGGTAGATGCGCCAACCCCTCACCTGAAACAGGTGCACAACAGGCATGGTTGCTTTGAAGAAACAGGGAGCTGGTGACAGTATGTCACGATTGTGGCGCAGCGGTGAATTCGGCCCAGCACACCCTCGAGGTGTGTCCGACATGGGCGGTGCTGCATAGCGGTCTGACATCGGTCATCGGAGGAGATTTTCTCTGCCGAGCATCATCACCGCAATGCTCGGTGACGATGAGTCCTGGACGGCGATGCTCTCCTTCTGCGAGGCAGTAATGTCCCAAAAAGAGGCCGACGAGCGGGTGAGAGGAGGCCGCCGATGACGCCTTCCCCCACGGGCGACAAACGGAGGTGAGTACGAGGCACTATTTAATGCGCCTCCAGTGACGCCCATGTGCTCGTGTCAGGTTCAGGATGGAAACTTGGGCCCAGTATGGCACGACCTAGTCTGACCTTTTGTTGGGGCCAGCCCGTCGCTGCGGTGCTCCTATTGCTTGTAGATTCGGGACCCTCAAAAAGCATCTGCCGGCCTACTCTTGACACTCGATCCTATCGAAATTTAGGATTGGGATCAAAAAGACGCTACAACTAGCGCACAATTTGACTCGATTACAGTGAAATTTTATGTACAGCTTGGCAAAAAAGAGTATGGAAAAAATGGGGGCGCCACTTTCACTTAGGTCTCATCATAATATGGAAAATCAGTAAGATAATTTAATCAAATCGTTAAAAATAAATTGAAACACTAAGCTTTATTCAAAATCTAGTATTTGTCGGCCAAATACTAAATGTTTCCATTTAGTAAAATATTTAGTTCCACCTGTCACCACGTCATACTCTTTTTTGTCAAGCTGTAACTAATTGAAATCGGGATTTCTCGATCTTGTTCATACATATTTCCTTGACAACACTTTGACGTTGACGTATCGACTTCGAAATTGAAATTGGGTTCGAATTAACACAGTTCATTGTTCAACAAAACTTAAGTTTTTAGTGTTCGATTGCGTTGTTAAAAGGGTTTTTTATTAAAATTATGGCACGATTGGCACTTCTTTTGGATATATTAGGATAGATCTAAGACAAAGGCGAAATCTAAGAAGACTGGCGCGTTATATGCCAATCATGCGTTCACCATGGTGATGTATTGCCTCAGCAAGGAGCTTTGAAGTTGTTCATAGCGATTTGGATTTGTATCTAGTATCTAGTATCTACACGTTATAAGGTATGTCAATAGAAATATCTATAATCTAACCTCTTCTATAGTTCATCTTTTCTCTTTATTTACGGCCTATGTAGGATACATAAAAAATATATCTCAAATTATTTTATTATTGATTGGTTCTACATTGTTCTTCATATTATGTGATACCTATCTATTAGACAAATCAAAGTACTAATTAAAATAATCTATTTGACTTATTAAGTTACATATATTTGCATTATTTTATGAAAACTTCCAAATAACATCCGTAGGAAGTGCTATTGATACCACTCATATGACTATCATACGTCCAGCCCAAAATGCGAGGTTATATAATAGAAAAGGATTTCACTTAAGAAATGTTTTAATTATAAGTTGACTCTTGGATTCTGTAATTGTATAATTTAGTTTTAATAATGCCTTTTCTTTTATTAGTAATACCTTTAAATTGTATATATTATATTGATATAATATATTAATCAATTTAAACAAATTAATTATATATATTAATAGGTATATTCTTTTAGTAATACCTTTAAATTGGCAAATAACATAAACATTATAAAGGAATCTTAAAATGTGTTCATTCCTTTTTAAATTTTGGGGAACTTGTTTATTTACTTGTTAATTCTAAGTTAAAATCATAAGAAAGTGATCATTTGTTTCACACATAAATATTATATTGCAATAATTATATGTTTTAGGAGACTCGGGCTATGCCCAAAGAACTATTATGATGACACCTATTTGGATGCTCCGGCTGGCTCACCTGAAGAACACTACACCAAGTTTCATTGCGTGGCACGCAATACAGTAAAGCATACTATTGATGTTCTGAAGAATAGGTGGCGATGTCTCCTAGGCCACAGGGTCCTTCACTATAAGAAAGTGATCATTTGTTCCATACATAAATATTATATTGCAATAATCATATGTTTTTAGGAGACTCGGGCTATGCCCAAAGAACTATTATGATGACACCTATTTGGATGCTCCGGCGGGCTCACCTGAAGAACACTACACCAAATTTAATTGTGTGGCATGCTATACAGTAAGCATACTATGGGTGTTCTGAAGAATAGGTGACGATGTCTCCTAGGCCACAGTGTTTTTAATGCTTTCATTAAACTCTTGTTAAACTACTATTTGTTTTTATTTGCCTATCTATATTTTTGGATATTGATTGATATAATCAATATTACAATCACAGTATTTATAAAAATAAGTACTAAAATACTTAACAATTGGTCTTTTATTATCTTTTAAAAAGAAAGCAATATTTAAATAAATCACAGTATTTTGTAAACAAATTAAGCCTATGTTTATGAGTAAAATACTTCATTTTCAATAAATAAACACCAAGATGACCAATCACTAAAATACATAACAATAATAATTTGTATGTTGTCTGTCAGAACTTCAGTTATTATTTTGGAAAGCCTTGGCACCAGCATTACTGGTTAATTAAGAAAGAAGATGATTTCTATTTTATTTTTTTGTTTACTATATTTTGAGCTATTTTGAAATTTGATGTCTATTCAAAATTGCGCGTAAGCTTTTTTTTATAGTAGCAATACACATTATGCCAGAATGTATAATAATTTATTTTGCTTTTAATGCTTTAAAAAAATAAGTTTAGGTTTAATTTAAGGAACTACATTATAATAGATAATAATTAATTATTGGAGACATATTTTAATTAAAAAAAAACATAAACATCATAATATGTTGAATTTTATTTTGTTATTATATTTTATTATAATGGCCACATCGGTCGTCGATTCCAATTTCAATTCAATCGTAAACACGATTTGTTCAAGAGTACCAATATACTCCAGATTGGAACTGGAACTGGATTGAATTCGTATTGTTGTGAGATTGGAACTGCAGTCAAGAGTAGGCCGGCTGATGGCGCTAGCAGTGGTTTTAGTTTGGACAATACTACACTGCCCGAGTGTGAGTCCCACATAGGTTGAGGTAACTTACCCGAGACAACCTGGGTACATGCGTAAATGTATTTCCCTGCGTCAACAAAAAAAAATACGAATTCTGTCCATCTTTCGTGTATGTAAATGCAGTTGCTACTACAACGACAACAAAAGGGTCTGTTTGTTATTTTAACCGGAGCGCGGAAGGAATACCTCAGAGTACTTGAAACAAAGGCTCTTTTGATGTTGGTCACGTGAACTTGGAGTAATTTTCCTAAGACGCACGTGGCCGGGTATTCCAAAAAATTGGTCTGGAAAGGTTGTAGGTTATAGTGCAAACTCTAAAATATATATAAGTATAGAGATCGGCTACATTGTGAATCAAACATTATTTTTTTGGGCAGTAAAATATTCTACCATATTTTTTTAAGTCGTACGGTGATCACACATCACCCATCAGCTACTCAGACTTTTTCGTACATACAAGCGGAAGCCGAAGGACTAATTTCGAATATCTTCTGTCTACTTTCTATTTCAATACGAGAGAAATTCTTACTGAATTAGAAGAGGACAAACTTCACACTTTTAATCCAGTGCACCGATGAAGACAATGCTTGAATGAGTTTCCTAGGCTGTTTATAGGCGAAGTTGACCACTTATCATCTGGCTATTGTCCCTGTTCGATGAGCAAATTGTTCCTTAACAGTTATACCAATGAGATGCATTGGCACTGATACAAATTTGATGACGATAAGATTACAAGTTTAGGGGTGTGTTGTAACCGAGTCTATTTCTGGCGCTATTCATGATGAAAATAATCTAGGTAAGTCCAACTCATGAATGGTACTTGCGTAGCATTCATATTTTTTCAGTTTCGAATTTTCGAAAGCAATTTCTCAAGTTGAATAAATTATTCGAGTAGAGTTTAAAGAAAGAACAACTTTAGCTACTTTTTAATTATAAATGAATGTTTTGATTTAATGTTCTATATTATACTTGTCTTACTAGCAACACCAGTGACTAGTTTTGTTAGTTAACATCTTATGTTATCTATACTTTTTTTTTTTGGTTTCGCTTGGGAATGCGTTTAGGCATACCACCGGGTCCGGCGGGGCCCGGGGGTTATGTGGGACTCTCTGCGCCCGAGAAGATGGTAAGGTGGACGCAGACTCTACCCACTAACCCCCAGCGGTGTTCTCTTCGTCTAGACTCTAGACTCTAGGTGACCCGGCGCGAGAGCTGTGGACGTCCGCGTCCGCACCGGACCACAACGGTGTGCCATCCGGCACTCGTCTCTGGAGGTGGGGGTGTCGACACCTCCTCAATCTCCACTTAAGGCACCCTGAACACATTAAAGTGCCTTACAGCCCGAACCTTACGCGCGCGCGGCGGATCCCCCGATCGGCCGCGCACAGGTCCCTCACGGCGGTGCGACGGCCTATCGCCGCCACGCTCTCTTGCGGGAAGAGGCGCCAGTGCGTTCCTTCTCCCGCTCCGCCTCCTCCTTCTGCAACATCACTATCTCGCAGAAGGAGGGGACCGCCTACCATGTGCTTTCACTGACGGTCATCGCTCGGATGACCGCAGGGAGCGACAGGTCCGCGCCAACCTCAGCGACGAGGGGCGCCCTTGCCTCCGCCCATGCTGGGCACTCCGCCAGGGTGATGACTGCAGTGTCTTCACTGCTCCCGCAGTGATGACACCCTGACGTTATCTATACTAGTCTATACTAATAATATAAAGCGAAAGAGTTTGTTTGTTTGAACGCGTTAATCTCAGGAACTACTGGTCCGATTTGAAAACCCCTAAAAACCCTACAAATAAACCTACTAATAACCCCTACAAATTCTTTAAGTGTTAGATAGCCCATTTAACGAGGAAAGCTATAGGCTATATAACATCACGCTGTGACTTATAGGAGTTGAGTAACGCGGGCGAAGCTGCAGGCAATGGCTAGTCCATGATATAGAGTAATAGTCCAGTCAGGGCAGACATTTAAATAGAAAAAAATCCGGGGAGCGATTTTTTCTTTCAAACGTCGTTTGGAAGTATAAATCTCGATTTTCTAACTAATCCCGGTAAAGGATTCGCCGCCATCTTGTTTCAAACATCAATTTTTTCGTTTTTCTGAAATAACTCGTTAATTTTCAACTTTAGAGCAAAAATGGCAGTATCCAAAGTTGTTGGGAATTTAATTTCTCACAAGTTTGGTCATTATCATTTTTTTATACTTTTCCTTTTTTGGGAAATCCCTAACGGATACGACTAACAAAACGAAAACATTCCAATGCATAAAATATTACAACAGTGAGATGGAATCAAACAGCGAGTCTAGGCGAGGTCAAGAGCGTACAATAGGTGTTTGAGGTCACGCCCTAAGGTCGGTGACCTTTTATCTCCGTCCTTCGTGCAATCCTGCGCAGTCTGCACTTACTTGTAGATATGTTTTGCATCACATGCATTATTCTCTCTCGTAATATCCATATTTGTAATCATTATAAATGCTTTGTGTAATGAAAATGCGATGTGTATATTCACTTTATTTATATACACTAAATTCATAAATCTGTCGATATTGTAGAATCATCGCCCTCAATGATGCGAGTCAGTATTCGTTCTCGTCTGAACAGGTGACCGTTTTATACCTAGGTATTTCAAATACAACAAAAATGTGTAGGTATTAAATTTGAACACTGTATAAAGATAACGTGAAGTTTTGGGTATGAAATATTATATGAAATCTATTTGAAAAGCATATTGTCATATTGATGTTAATTTATGTGGAAAAAAATTCATTGGCCTGAATTTGCGAATGTCTGTCTTAATCACTTTCCACGCAAAAATATCAGGAATTCATTTCATTTTGACAAGTTTTTATTGCATACAATATGCATTAGGATATTCACTATAATGACGTGGTAAACGCAAAGTTTGTACATTAGTAGAAGATTAAGTAAACACAAAAATTAAAGAAACAGTTATTTTATTACTTTTTAGTTTAATTAGTATTTTTGAAGTCGGTTTAAATTTTTTGTAAAATGTTTTTATTTCTTAATTTTTAGTGATTCCGAAATTCGTCGTCTTGGCGTTCATTGAAGGAGGCATGTTCAGCAGAGGACGGATAAAGGACGATGATGATGATGATTACGCACCGCGATATACTATGGTGTGCTACCAAAGCATCCTTATTGTCAGATCTTAATAATATTAATATGGGACCAAATTGGAAGCACCAGCTTTCAAACAAAAAATAACAATCGAAATCCACATACATACAAAAAAAACCAAAAAGCCGAATTGAGAACCTCCTCTTTTTTTTAAAATCGGTTAAAAATTATGTCTTGTGTTTAAATTTCTAGAATTTTCCATTGATCCATATGAAAATACGTAAACATAGAAAATAAACAAAGATCACAACACCAGTGCCAATACAAATCAATAGTCCAACAATAAATTATTATAAGATTTTGGCCCAGAATCAAACTGATTCATAATCTCATATCTCGTCTTACTCGTTGGCACCTAGTAGAGAGGGACGGAGGATTGATAGAGGGCCAGTGACGTCACCCCATTGGGCAGCTGCGTCAGAGGTTTGACGTTGCCCAAATACGGTCCGGTGCAGAGTTGGCAGGAGTGCGTGTAATTAATGTCCATTGGCTTATTTGTAGGAGACGCGTCGGAACGAGGATGTGACGCGAGTGCTGTTATATTATTTACTAAACATATTCATTCAAGTTTCAAAAAAGGTAATAATATTGTATATTATGTTATTTGGATAGGCAAACTGGTAGACGTGCCAGATGGTAGGTAAGTGGTCGACGTCAAACATGAACATAAAGTACTTTACTTGGAAGTAGTGTGCTGCCTATCCCGAGACATAAGATGTTAAGTCTCGGTGCCAGTAATTACAATACCTGTCTTGCCCTTCTCTCCGAAACGCAGCAAAGCTGTTTGAAGATTTTCTTTACACTTAACGTATAGTAGGTAACGTTAAAAAAGTTTATAAAATGTTGTACATAAAAGTACCTATCTTATTGAACGGCAAATGTCGACTACAAAACCTTTGTTGAAACCTTCAAGTGTGCTGCAAGGGAAGAGCTGAATCATATTTGAAGATCACTTACTACGAGATGAACAGACCGTCCGCGCCGAGAAAAACGTCTCTGTTGATAGCGATAATAGGTATGATTACTACCCACCGAGCACATGCTCGGTGTTACTACCCCACCACGGTTCAACCCTTATCGTGGCGGTGGGGCTCAGTAGCCTAAGGTGAACCCAGCACCTTGGGCGAAGCATCTCCCATCTGCTCAATAGATCTATTTCCCCGAACGTAGTCTCCAGTCCTAGACTCCAAAACTTCAAAACATCTTGTCAAATGCCAAGGAACAGAATACCATTTCCGCGTTAAAAAAATCATTTCAACATTCAGGTCAACGTAAATTTATATTTGATAAAAATATTTTTAACGAGGCAAAAACGTAAGTTAATTAATATTGGAAACGACGGGTAGCGCCTGGAGGCGAGCCAAGCGCGCTGCGCACGCGCACCGGATGTGATGTCAACGCTTCTGTCGACCGACTGGGGTCAACACAGATTTGGTATACTCAGAGAAATCTAATGTTTATTATGAAACGAGACCAAAAACCGTTAGATGACTACACATAAAACCGTTATAAATTAAGTTTTTTTATGTTAGTTGGATAGGCAAACAGGCAAACGCGCCACCTGATGGTAAGTGGTCGACGTCGCCCATGAACATAAACTAGTTTACCTGGAACGAGCCCAGGCAACTCATTTATGTGTTGTCTATCCTGAGACATAAGATGTTAAGTCTCGGTGCCAGTAATTACACTGCCTGTCTTGCCCTTCTCTCCGAAACACAGCAAAGCACGGGAGAAACAAGCAAGATGGTGGTACCCATGCAGCCGGGAGCGCGGCACGGCGCTTCCCTCCCACCGGTGTGAATAAGTCTAGTAAAACTTTGACCTGAGGGCTTAGAACATAATATTTATAAAAAAAACTACATATTATTATGTTTTGTGTTCGAATTATCTCGGTCTATCTTTCTATTTATGTCATAAGGAGGCAACCGAGCAGTCGGAGCCTTATGGTGACTACCGACGCCCATTATAGACATCCGCACAACCAAGTTATGCGTTGCCCTCCCTTTCCCTATCCCCCAATGGGCCACCGGAAACTCACAAACCGCACCACCAGTGTGGTACCACCCCCGTCTTGCCAGTCTAATTCGGCTGCAAGCAGCATGGCACTACCTATTACAAAAAACTCTTGTAAGTTTGAGATGTTTTGTCCCGCTTGTATTGCTAAGCTTAAAAGTATAGTACATAAGCCTGTAGTGATTAGTTATAGCCTACCCACCTCAGGCTAAGTACTAAGCAGTCATAGTCAACAACAGCCGGCTCGTCAGTACGTTGACTATCCTGACGCAAGATAAATCTCTAACCGTCCCGTCCAGCAAGTTCGCGAAAAAACTAGAATGATGACTTTTGATGCGGGCGCGGTCCGAGCACATGCCCCGCTAAAAGCCAGCTAACTCATGCAGTCAGTTAGATACAAACGGGATCAGTCTCCGAGCGTGGGCTCCGGTCACATAACGGCACAAGCCTGACAGTCTCAAGGGCTAACTCAAAAGCTCACAACTAACAGTTCACCAGCATTATATTAGTTGAATTGAAAGACATCGATTAAAAGGATAAGTCAGACGTCGGCAAATACTAGATTTTGAGTAAAGTTTAGTGTTTCACATTTATTTTTAACGATTTGATTAAATTCTCTTACTGATTTCCCATATTATCATGAATCATGATGAGACCTAAGTGAAAGTGACGCCCTAATTTTTCCAAACTTTTTTTTGCCAAGCTGTATGTTGATACTAGCTGTTGCCTACAGCTTCGCCCGCGTTACTCAACTCCTAAATGTCATAGCGTGATGTTATATAAGCCTATAGCCTACCTCGATAAATGGGCTGTCTAACACTGAAAGAATTTTTCAAATCGGTCCAGTAGTTCCTGAGATTAGCACGTTCAAACAAACAAACAAACTCTTCAGATTTATAATATTAGTATAGTTTAGACTTTAGAATTCACAATTAATAAATATCTACATAATACAAAAAACATTTTACAAAAAATTAAAACCGACTTCAAAAATACTAAACTAAAAAGTAATAAAATAACAGTTTCTTTAATGTTTGTGCTTACAACATATAATCAACTTAATCTTCTATTAATGTACAAACTTTGCGTTTACCACGTCATTATAGTTGCGTACGTTTTTTTTATATTTTTATATAGTTACGTAACAGGAATGCAAAATCTAAAAAGAAAACAATTGAAACCTGCAAAGATGATAACTTATGTACGTTTTTTTTTCTTTTATTGTTATAACAAAAAAACTATCAACTACAAAATAAAAAAAGGAAATAACAAAAAGGTATTTCAATGATGCCTCCTGTGAGGATTGAACTCACGACCCCTGGTTTACGAGACCAGTGCTCTACCACTGAGCTAAAGAGGCGATACGTAACTTCGCCAAATAGTCAATCATGATCTTCATTTAATTTATATAGTAAGATAAGGTATGTCTTACCTTTTTTTCTCTTGATGATCTGTAAATAAGAAAAAATAAATTAGATATTATGTATTGTGTAAGTATACAATTTAATAAAAACTCAATAAAGGTATAGTTTTAGACGAATGTTTTTATATTTTTACATCGAGCATGTAACCGGATAGAGTAGTAAATGTTAGTCATAAAATTCCGAAACTAGTCAGTGATTTGTCACTAACGTGTGTTGACTGTTGACTGACGAGATGTTTGAAAGCAATACATTTTCTAACAAAATAATTGTTTCCCTATTAACCATATTATCGTCTGCCATAAGATTGGATAACATAATATTTAGTTTAACTAACATTCATCATCAGCAAAGCCTGCTGATGATGAACGTTTGTTTTTTTCTTTAACGCCGGGAAATGCTCTGAGGCATCCCGCTGGGGAGTGGGTCTCCCCAGGCTGTGTGTGTGATGTGGGACTCGCTGCGCCCGAAAGTGGACACAGCTCTACCCACGAAAACCCGGCGAGTGCCACCAATGCCGCCTTATGAGGTGCCCCGGATCTGTTAAGCTAACAGGGCACCTCGACGACCAGTCAGTCCCGCGAGGGACCGACGCCACCTCCACAAAGGGGTTGTCCCGCACCACAGAACAAGCCCTCCCAACGTCGGGACAGTACAATGGGGTGAGGCTCCCATCCTCGCCCCTTGCCCCCTGCTCTTTTGCCCCTCTTCTTATAAGAGGTACCCCTCTCGAAGTAAAAAAGTAAAGAGCCCACTCGGCGCAATTAACTTCGCCCAAGGTGCTGGGCTCACACTAGACTACTGAGCCCCACCGCCACGTCAAGGCCTGAACCATGGTGGGGATCATCAGCAGGCTGATGTCGTCCACAGCTGGCTGTTTCAACCGAATTAATAGTGATGCGTTGTCGTCAACATATTTTTATTCGTAAACGAATGACTACGTGAATCAAACCATGTACGATTATGTCCCGTTCTTACACCTAACACATGTGGGAGGGAAACTCGCCGTATTGCAGGAGTCTGTATTAACTCTGACTTCATTCTCAACGTCACAAAACCCTACCCGCTAACGACCTCGCGGATGCCATCGGCTTTTATAATTAATTATTAGAGGTGTCATGGTATCATGCTTATTCCGTAATAAATAAACTTAGTTGTTTCTCCTGCAATTTCTAGGATGCAGGAAAAACATGCTATTGACTAACATCCCTAACTACACCTCTTATCAGACAAATCATTACAGACTTATGTATAACTGTGTAAACAAAATGTTTACAGTTACAAGACGGTTACAAGCAAAATACGAATATTTCGTAACAAAACGATCAAAAAATATTGCCGAAACCCGGGATCGAACCAGGGACCTTTAGATCTTCAGTCTAACGCTCTCCCAACTGAGCTATTTCGGCTGCTTGAGAAAATTACAAAATATAGCTACAGTTTGTAAACTATAGTTATAATAAAATATATAATTACTACTCGTTTCATTAAATTGAACCTAAAAATGTTGCGACTGCTCTAGAAATAGCAAAAAGGTATGAATTACAAAAGAGATAATCTGTATGAATTTGAAAATGATATATTTTCAATATTATAGCGTACAGCGCCATCTGTTATGTAGGTTTAGAACTACATGAGACAACTACTAAAGTGTCAACATGTCTCTTGTCTGGCAGTAGTACTGGAGGCATGGGTAGATGGCATTGAGCTTTTTTTTTAATATAATAAGTACAGCTACAAATATGTAATAGGTAGAATTTAGTTTAATAAAAAAATATTAAGGTATGACCATATTTTAACCCTTAAGACATGACATTGCCATGGTTGAAAAAAATACTCTCTAATCTAATATAGTAGAGAGTAGGTAGGTATTATTAATAAATAACTTATACATTTCATAATAGTAGCTAATGATAATATGTAACAGGAAATACTTATATACTATAAAATGTTTACAGGATGGAGGGTTGCCCCATGGTTCAAGCCTTGTCGTGGCGGTGGGGCTCAGTAGCCTAGGGTGTGCCCAGCACCTAGGGCAAAGTGAATCGAGCAGAGACAGCTGCTCTTTATCTCTCTTATAAGAAGAGGGGTCAAAAGAGCAGTGGGGCGCAGTGATGGGTACCTCACACCATTGTACTTTCCCAGCGTTTTCTAAAGTTAAAGTTTCTAAAAAGTGTAATTACTGGTACAGAGACTTAACATCTTAACGTCTCAGGATAGGGAACACGTGAATGAGTTGCCTGTGCTAATTCCAGGTTAACTTGTATATGTTCATGGGTGACACTGACCTCTTACCATTATGTGGCTCATCTGGCCGTTTGCCTATCTAATTATCACAAAAAATGAAACAGTAAGTACATAGAATTAATACATAGGTACTCTTTTTCAAAAATAGCTTACTGTACAGTGTACATAAGGAGGCAACAATATTTGCTGTTTGGACACAGGAGAATTTCCTAAGACAGATTTTTAACATAGTTAGCCCAGCCAGTCCCTTTTAAGTAATATGTTAAACTTATTTTTATGTCGTGTATGTGGATACACTTTGTCCTTTATAAGAGAAAATAAATACTTTTTCTTATTCCTGTATAAAGTGAATTAGCACTATTAATTTAAATGTTTAAAAAAATAAAGGCATGAAATATTACCATCTGCCTCCACCTGCACAGCCTTGTCCACTGCCAACTCTCCCCCAGTACTTAATATTACTCCATACTTCTTATGAAGATTTTCAGAGAGCTTCACATTTTGCTCCTTTTCATGGAATGCCTTAATTTCATCCTACAACACAAATCCAAATGTATTAATGTAATCAGATTAAATGAATAAAATACACAAATACTCATATTAATATAACCATTAAATAAAGAATTTGCAACAACGATAGTAGGTATAAAATATAAACCATGAAAAGTATAACATACATACCTTTAATTCTTTTAATTTTCTATGAGATTTACTAGAAGAACACAGATTTAAGTGGCTATCCGACCACTCGAACACATTACAAACTGCTGGCGCTGATGAACGTGCAAAGATATTGCTAGTTTTCTCACGAGCTTGAATATTTTTTAACGACTGAGGCACCGTAGGAGTTAATGATTTCAAAGTCTTCTTTGGTTTCACAACGAACGTTCGTCGTTTATCACTATCATTAACATCGTCTATATTATAATCATTTAAAGCAATCGGTAACTCATAAAACGTATTGTTATTTAAATTTGAAGATACTCGTTTCGCGCCAATGCGCGCCGATGTAGGTATATTATGGCGAGTTACTACATATTTACTTTTTAAATTTGTTGCCGATCGACTGTTATAGCGAGACATAACATTTTTGTGTAGGCGACTTGATTTAATGTCTTTTGCATCCATCTAGACATACCATTCACTAGAAGTGAATAGTAGAATAAGTTTTTAGTTTTCTCTCAATCAAAACAAACAAATTGAAAAGCCAAACATACATGACACTTGACAGAAGACAGTAATGTCAGAAATGTCAAAAATCAAAAGGGGCTTTTTTGGTACTTTTGTTTCTGTTGGAACTGGCTAAGACCCAAAGTCATGCTGCCATGTCTGTCGTGTTAATATTATGTCTGTGCTTTGGAGAAACTGTGGGAAATCTCAAGGAGCGTGGCTTCGCCCCTCTAGCCCCCATCAATCACTTCCTATTCTATCCACCTGAGCAGTCCACTACAACATTCGCCAACCTATCACAATATATACTTACAGATAAGTTTTTAAAAGAAAAATTATAGGAAACCACTCCGAATGAACAAAACATGAAATAACAATTAATTAACGGGAAACCAAACAACACAATCGCACGTAATGGCACTTCCCGCCAATCCCCCAAAAGGAAAATTGGACATGACACTTGTTTTATTTTATTTAAAATCACACTTACACTTCAACATTTATAAATAACAGCCAATTTTATTAGCATGGGATATCCATGTCATATCCTGTCATATAATGGGATATATAGTCATCATTCATCAATATTTTAATTTTTAAATCCAATATTTTATTAAATAATTAAATAAAAACGTATTTGCTATGAATTACAAAGAAACGAAAACTAAAAACCTTAAAAAATATAATATAATTACTTAAGTATATTAATAAAAAGGGGACTCCTTTTGTAGGCAAGGACCCGAAGATACTGGCAGCGTTCCCTCTTTGAATTGCTAGACTAATTCCCTGTCCGAGGTAGCTGCCAGCTCTTCGGTCTCCTGTGATGTCGACTAACCTTTTTGTTATTTCCTTAAAGAGCTTTAAAACGCTAGGACCCCACGGACCAAGGGTCTCGACACCGAATGGGACAAAATCATATTCGGAGCCTAGACTCCTGTATTAGCATATTTTAGCTTTTTCAGCCGTTTCACAAGCCGCATCAGCTCTGTTATTGGTTCCATGTAGATGGGAAGGGGCCAGCGTGTCTGAACAGGTTGCATCCCACACCAGCACCCGGCTCATCTTCCATGGAATCAAACTCATAGCGTCCGGTCTCTTGCCATCGTCTTTTGCAATACCAGTCGGCTTAAGTAGACTTGGCACGTTGACGGTGGCAAGGGACCGGCGTATGATATCGTGGAGTGCAGCATGTCTCGAGAAGTGGCCTGCACTTTTTTGGCATGACAGTCCGTGATGTCCTAGTTTGTCGACATCACTGCCACAGGGACATTTATGGGGAGCGAAAAGTTAATATCACCATCCGGTGGTTATTTATTTCTCAATGTCGACTTCCACTTGGGGCGACTTACCGCCGTTGAGTCAGCGTTATTTTTGATAACTAATATTTGTGTTGAACTTGAAAAGGTTTTAAGGAGTAAGAAAATGAAAACGTTTTAATATCATATCAACCCAATTTAAAGCTATTTCTGTAGTGCCAATCTCAGAAAATAAGTTTTCGAATAAATTATCTTTAACATGCAGGAGGAGTGTCCAACACTCCAAATTAGTCAAATGTGAATAATGGGAGAGAGATGGAGTGATTGTAAAACTCCATTTCATCTCTTTTTATCAGCCTGCTGGATATTTATTTAAAGTGCTCTACCAGCAGCAGTGAGCAGACTGATAAGTCTGATACCGATGATGATGATACCTATGAAGTAAGTAGCCTTGTGTATCATTAGTATCTTTCATCAGCAATTATAAATTATACACCATCAATAGATCATATCTTCATTTTGCAGGATTTCTTAAAATAAAGTTTTTTTATTTTCTTTAACTTTCAACCTACCCATTATTATTATTATTATTTAAGGGTGGGGACACCAGCTAGGCCAGACGGGTGATCAGTCCTCATTATCGGGACCATTTCACCCAATTCCCCAAGCTCGCCTCTGGGATTAGATGCGGGGATGGGTTATCAATTGCCCCTCCGGTGTCACCCCCTCAAACCTACGTGTTGATGTACAAAAACTACTTAGCTGACTTATAGTTAGGTATGCTAAATCTTCCTTCTTCAGCTCGTCCGCTCGAAACAGTTCCCATATTGCGTATACAAATGCTGGGCATTCCGTTATGAAGTGCAGACTGGTTTCTTCTTTCTCTTTGCACTTAGGGCACAGAGGTTCCTCTGTTAGCTTTATTATTGAAAGGTGTCTGTTGAGTGGGCAGTGTCCCGTCAATATTCCTACAACTGTTCTTATGTTGTTCCTATTGAGTTTAAGCAGCTTTTTTACGATTTTCTAACTCGGTCTGGTCTGCTAGATCTTGCAGGGTGTTTTTGCATTCTTTGACCTTTGCTGAGGTAGTGGAGACCTTTGCTTTTCTTAGCGCTCAGTGGTAAGCGCGTTGGCGCTCAAGCCCGGAGGTTGCGGGTTCGAATCCCGCCAGGGAACAAAAATATTTTCTGTGTTCCTGGGTCATGGACGTGTATTAAATATGTGTATTATATAATAAAAATCTTAAATATATGTATAGTATAAAAAGTATTAAATATATTTCCGTTGTCTGGTACCCGTCACACAAGTTCTTCGAGAACGTACCACGGGACCAGATAGACGTGGTGTGAAAGAGTCCATAGATATTAATATTATTATTTGCGATCAGTGCTTAATGTAATTATGCAAATCAAAAATTATCAAAAGATTATATTTTTTATACGGAGTGTATTTGGAACGCTTGCGAAAACGAAGAGGTATGATAATGTTATGTAATAGCATGACATGATACAAGTGAAAAAAACGTGTTTTCTTTTTTTTTTGGTTGCCTTTTTTATATAATCCGGTTTAGTAAACATAATGTTACAGGAATTTGATGATAATGCTTTAAAATAATGGTTTTTTGAAAAAAAACAGCAATGTAATAAACTTAACTTAAATGAACGGCTAGCGGACTGAATCAGCGTTACACGAGGTCGCCGCATGCATGAGGTGGACGAACTCCCGGACCGCGCGCGTCTTCAGCGCGTTTTATCGCTTTAGTCGTTCATCGTTTTAGTTTTTACTAATACATTGCGGGTTTGCAAAATACACAAGTCCTAAAATTTTCTTTAAAAAACGTTTCTGAGATAAATGGTTATATGCATTATATAGTATATAAATAGTATATTATTAGGGTGTAATCTTCGCAAGCGTTCCAAATACACCCGGTATATTATTTATTATTATTGATAAAAAAAAGTTTTATATATTTAGAATCATCAAAAATTCATGCATTGTCTAATAATAAAAATATGTTACTGGTGCTAGAATATTTAACAGGATAACCCACTCCTAAAATTTTCCACTAGTTTTTCTAACTTGAAAATCTCCTCACTAGAAAACCAAGTATATTCTATCTAATAAAATCAATTATTTATAGTAAGGCAAGCTTTAATGTAACCATAAAATGTATGTAATAAGAAGTTTTTACTTTACTAAAATGAAATTGTTAATAGAAGACTAGTTATATAATTTTATAATTAATACATATACAAAATGCACTTAGATATAAAAAAAATATGATTTTATTTTCCCAGTAGTTCATTATTTTTTGCTTCATATATTTTTTTCGCCTCAAGATAATATTGTTCACATACAGCCGTAATTTGTTTGTTCACATTGAAAACTAAATCATCGGACACCCCCGGCTGTTTCTGTTTAGTTTGTTTATTCTTCTTAATGTAATCATTTTGGATATCCTTTACGGTGTCTCTACATTTCACATATAGCATCTTGGCATTTTTTGCTAAAGCTTCTCGGTGTTCTTTAGTAACTTTAGGCACGGGAACATATAATGTTGTTCCGTCCTGCTGTGGATTCAAATTTAAACCAGAACTATGTATTGCTTTTAAGACATCGGGTATAGCTTGTGGAAAAGATGAAAAGTTAACTACAATAGTTTTTGGATTTTTTCTAATGATTTGTGCGAGTTCTTGTAATTCGTAATCTTTACCGTCGTATTTCACTGGAAGAGATTCTAAAGATCCAGTTGTTGAGCGTAGGGAAAGATGTTGAGCAAATTCTTCTTTCATTTTTTCTATTGCATTTTGACATCTTTCTTTTAATTTATCAACAGGAACTAACTCTGACATAACAGCAACATTAATTTCTACCTTGGCACTCTTACCTTTTTTATCTTTTCCTTTATCTTTACCTTTTGCATAGTTTCTGATTGATATAAAATTTGTATTTGCAACAGCTACGATCTTTCCATTATAAGTAAGGTTATGCGTTACATTTTTATTATTTATTGTAAATGTTGGCACAATTAGTCGGCGTAATAGCCTGCTGCCCATTTTAAATATAAGTCTTGATTTATAATTACGTTTACTTACTGAAGTACAACTATTATAGGTACTTTCTTGTTTTTACCACATAATGTTTAAATTTTAAATTGACAAATGACAATAGATTGTTTTAATTCAAAGGCATTAGCTACTAAGCTATTAGCCATATAAAATACTAATATTATAAAACTCAAGAGTTTGTTTGTTTGAACGCGCTAACCTCAGGGACTACTACTACTAGTAATAGACCCGATTTGAAAAATTCTTTCAGATGTTGATTGGTAATCTCAGATTATACATGTACTCTTTTGATGTCAACTACGATCTGTTTGGTTTAATGGTTTTTAAGTATGTATTATAATATTTTGAATTACTATAAATTTTGAATGTCAGTTTTATTTGTTATGATTGAATAGGGATGTTGACATTTTTCAGAAATGTTCTTAAATCATTTATAAATATCTAATGGAGGCCTAAATATTATCAAATTTTGCTTAAATACGTCTAATGCCTATAAAATCTTGCATTTTATAATGCATTTTAAATTTCGTTCCAAAACGCTAACACTTGTCACGTGACGTCATATGTTGTTAATCATCGTAAAAGTGATAAAATGATTCTAGTTGTCGTTAATAAAAAATGGCTTCTAAGTTTTATAAGTGTTGTACGGTGCCTATGTGTGTGTACACTGTCAAAACGCCTGAAAAATAGTTTTTACAATATGTACTGCGTACGGAAACTGGTGTATAAAAGTACGTCAACATTCTTCCGCTTCCGCTAAATAGGAACTGGTGACGTCATTTCCGTTTATTATCACGTGACCTATTTTAAATTTTGTTACATTTTATTTATAAAATATTATTTTAATCATATAAAAATAAGGAAAAATATTATATTTTTTCAGAATTCTATCATATAAACTACCAATTAACATCAAAATTATATTTTTATATGAATACTGTCAACATCCCTATTGCGCATTCGTGATCCGGCCTTTTGACATTGTCGTGTAAATATCCTACTTTTTACAGTAAGTAGTCTGTGGCCTCATCAATTGTTTATACTCTTTGGTTTATGGTATTCTCTATGATCTATCTATCTACGACTTTGACATATGACTAGCGGTCAAGAGATCATAATAAAAAATGTCTGTTCTTTTTCAGACAGGAAAGTTACATTTACTTAACAAATATTTTAGAAACACTTTTATTAAATATAAAAATATAAGATGCAACTCTGGTAGGTGTTCATATTTAAAAGATAATATTATGTAAACGCAAGATTTTGAGGTTATGTGTACTTTCAGATACTCCTAAGAAGTTTTTAACTTTTGATGAAGTTAACGCTCAACGAAGAGCAGAAGCAAGACGAAGTCTCGTAGTGCAAGTTAGTTCCGACTCTTCATTTAGAGAATTATACGGATATTGTTCTAAATATGGAAGTATTAATGATATTCATCATTACAAAAATTCAAGTGGAGAGGTATTTATATTGTTATAATAAATCTTTGAAAGAATACTTTTTATTTCTATTTTTATTATTTTTAATATAATAAATGCATAGTCTGTGTAATCTATAACTATACTTATGATATATATTTGTCACTTAAGGTGGTCCGTTCGTGCATCAATATTTTCTAAACTACTCAATTCGCCTGCATTAACTGATATCATCAAACGTATCCGGATTGATTATCATTTTTCTATTTTATATTTTTGTTAAGTATATTATCTAATTACCTAATAAGCATTTACAATCTAAGCTCTCAAGCAACTACTTTTTTCTGACTCCTACAGTAAATATCCTTATTTTATTTACCAATTATTGGCAATTTACACAAAATATTTGTTATTTATATACTATGACTGTAGGCAGGCAAAGGCATTATTTAGTGTGTTTGTTGAAAAATACCAGGTGGCTTATTTTTGCAGATAGTCCTGGGGTTTTACCCGCACAGTTCACATTCCCATGGGATTTCCAGGATATTTGTTATAAACTAGCACATTCCTAAGTATCATACATTAACATTTTTATCATAGAAAATTGAGACAGGTGTATAAAGCGAAAATTTACGTATTTTTGTGCGCTTTTATTGTAACTAAACCACAGAAATATATCGAGATAGAAGTAAAGAGTGTATGTACCTCGCGTGGCAAAAAGACGACTCGACGGCTCCACTGCTCGCCGCGAACTTTAGTATACTCCCGACCACGGTCAGCATGCGACATAAGGTTTTAAAAATAAAATGACTCGTTGTTCAATAATTATTTGTTCAAATACTACCAGTAAAATTGGAGCTGTTAAGGAGGAGGAGGTATTTCCTTTCATCAGTAAGTACTATTTGTCCTAAAAATCCGTTATTAATTTAAAAAAACCATTTATTTTACTATTTTCATCAAAACAGTAGCGGGCGATTGTGTCTAACGCTAGTTTTCCATTGCGGCTTTAATTTGACAAGCCAGACTTGACGGGCGTTCAAAACCAGCGATGTAAAATATGCTATTAAAACTGTCAGGTCACATTGAAGACGATTTCTCATTTTTTCTGTCAAAAGTGCTGTACCTACACTGCGATTTTCTTACTCAATTAAAATGTATTTTGAAAGCAGAGGAAATGATAATTTCATTTTATATTATTATGTAGCTATAATGTAATGTATGTAAAATATAAAATAAAAATAATAAACCTTTATTTTTAGCATTTTTTAATGCAAAGCAAATATTATTGAGAAACTGGTTATGTATTGTTTTCTAACTGGTTATGGCTACTTCTATATTACAAGTTTATTTCAGTTTTGATGATCCTTATATAAAAAAGTAATACTCCTTAAAGAAAAATACATAGTACAATTTCATTACACTGTAACCTTTTTGCTTATTTTGTAGTTAAAAACTATATCTTCTTTTGACATCTATACTGTCATTATGTGAATATTGTTATATACAATAATGTTGACTAATTAGCTAACTTCAGGGTGTCGGTTTTTCGTGACTCATCATTTTTCCCTAACGCGTTAAAAGAACTCCAAAAATAAATGGATTGTGTTTTTTAATAAACCAGTTAATTTTTCTACAATCTACCAATGATTATTTGTAGGCCTATTCATTCTCCAATTATTGATTTATGTAATGAAGTTTTAGATTCCGTATTTTTGGATTCATTACTTAAATAAAAAAGTGGCCAGCCGCCGTTTGCCGTTTAGATTATTAAGCTTAAAATAAGCAAAATGACACTATGTAACAAAGACCAAAAGTTGAATCAGAAGGACTACAACTATTATCACTTTAGAAATTATAATCCCTCTAATAAGGGCGCCAGTGGACGGCCGGCGCCCTATCTATATTATCTGATCAAATCAACATTTTAATTATCAATAATAAAAAAAACAAGCTATTAAATGATTACACGATATAATATTATAGTCTATAATATAGCTACTCAATGTATAAAAATATAGTTTATCGTCCATAGCACGCTATCATAAAATAGTTTATTTGAACAATACTACTGATAAAATCGGTGCCATGTTATAATCGATCTGTGAATCGATGCTTTTGAATTGTTTTCGCGCGGCTTATGTGTTTCACATCACTAAATTACACTCGTGACGTCATCGTGCCTACGAAAATGTTACACGCTCGGTCCCCATACAAATTACGGAACTCTTTACTTCTATCTTGATATAGTTCTGTGAACTAAACCTTAAGACTTATAAATAACAAAATAATTTACTATTCATATAATATGTATAATATAATGATAAAAATAATATTATTATACTATAATATGTTACTAACTAAGTAGAAAGAACTAAGAAACTCTAAAAGAGAGAATGAACTTTATTATATATATATATTATATATAACTAATTAATGCTAAAATTGTTAACATTTCAGCATTTTATGCTCATTGAATTTGAAACAGAAGAAAACTTGAAATACATATTACAGACGTGTAGTTCTCACCAGAAGGATGTGGATGTGATGGGTATACAGTCCCCATTCTTGTGGTTCAGAGCCGTATCTGGGTCTAAGGACAATATTGGCAGTATTCAGAAAAACTTAGTCGTGAGAGATGGTAATTGCTGTGTCAATGAGGATGCCCTGTTTGATGAAATGCTCAAGTGTGACACAGTGTCGGATCAGATACAACTTCTGTACCAGAGGACTATGTTGAATGATATCGGTGTAAGGCTCAGATATATGGTTGCTAGGCAGGTATGATTTATTTTATATATTTTTTTGATCTATAGTTGTTTGTCTGCATAAAATGTTTAAATTAAGAAAAAAACCTAAATTATATTACAAATATATTTATTGTATCATTCTGGCCAGTAATAATGGTGGTAACTGGGTAAAATGGAGCAAAAATGATAATTTTATAATAATTAAATTAATAGTATTTTTTGTCTTTTTTAAATAAATTCAATTGGTACATATTTCTTCTAACAACTTCAAATTTGAGTCTTAAGTGTCCATAATATAGCATTGAAAATGTAATATTGAAATAGTTCTGTTTTTGCTTTCAGTTTGAAATGATATTTGAAAGTCTTTATTCAAATGTTGTTGTACAGCCCTTTGGTTCTTCTGTAAATGGTTTCGGAAAAATGGGCTGTGACTTAGACTTGGTTCTTACAAATGATTTACCAGAAGAAATGGTAAGTTTTTTAAACTGATTGAGGTTAGATTATCCTAAATATCCGAATAATTTTCTTTTGGAATTCCTATCAGAATGGGAATCATGCACCAGAATAGGTATTTAGTAGCTACTTCTTTTGTTACCCATAAAGTTTATTGATTGTTGAACCATTTCGGCTGCCTCTTAACCTAAACATATTTTATGAAAATTACTATTGCTTTGGGGTTATAGTTCTTGTAGTGAGGGTAACAGTGTACAGTTAGTATGTTAGAGAAAAGTTATGTGTAACTCTAGAGTTTTTGAACTGCTGGAGGCAGCTGTATCCTTCACGATCAAGAGTTTAAAAGGTTAAAGATAAACAATATATGACATAAACATTCAAATTAGTGATGTAACTCATAACGAATAATAATTGCACAATTATTATGATATCCTAGGAATAACTTTTGATTGAAATATAATATGCCATCAATATCATTTACTGATTATTATGTACGTAAAGTTTCTTTGTTGAATTAAAAATAGGTGTATAGTGATTGTCAATGTACAGTCAGTATATATTGAACCACGACTAAGTGTTTGTAGATGGCATCGCACCGGCGGCTGGTGTACCAGGACAAGCGGTGCGGCGGGCGGGGCGAGGGTCGGGGCGCGTGGCAGCGGCACGTGGAGTTGGCGGCGGCGCTGCTGGAGCTGCGCGCGGCGGGCGCGGCGCGCGTTCAGGCGGTGCTACACGCGCGCGTGCCTATCGTCAAGTGCGCACACAGCCTCACCGGCCTTGACTGCGACCTGTGCTACAATAACACGTCAGTAGATCCGCGTGACCGCTGTATGGTCATAGTGTACTGGTCAAATTATCGTGACTACATATGGCTAGCACTGAAAATAGGTTTAGGCTAAAATGAGTTTTTACGCAGTGTAAAATAATTAGCCCATAATATAGTTCAGATGACAGGTGTAGTCCCGCTAGATGCAGCAAATTCATCATCATTATACGAGTCTATTTCCGTCTCTCTTCAATGAACGTCTAGATCGCCCCGCCACTCATCTACAGGCCCGGCCATCGCATGGAGATCGTCATCTCATATATCCTGGTCAAAATTCGCCCAAAACGCCAAACGCATAGTATAGCTTAATATTCTCGCCTCAATATTTCGAGGAGGAACTTATTGCATACCCTATGCTGGAGTGGGGTGGGTGCGCAACGAATAAGTATAGCTCAATATTCTCCTCGCCTCGTTTGTTATGATGGGTACGCAAGAAATAGACATAGCTTAATATCTTCCTCGTTGCGGAGGAGCATGCGCGTGTTGACGCTGTAGTGACGCTGGGGTGATGGTTCAGGTCGGGCGTGTACATGTCGGAGCTGCTGTGGCAGCTGGGCTCGCTGGACGCGCGCGTGCGACCGCTGGCGTTCGCGGTACGGCGCTGGGCGCGGGCCGCGGCGCTCACCAACGCGCACCCGGGCCGCTGGATCACCAACTTCCCGCTCACGCTGCTGGTGCTGTTCTTCCTGCAGCGCACGGACCCGCCGCTGCTGCCCAACCTCAACTACCTGGTCAGCCTGTCCGGTGAGTATTCTATTACTTAGCAAATCTGGTGAGTGTTTTTTGTATTCATAATTTCATAGGTACATTACGTATTACGTAGATTGGGGAGTTTGTGAGCATATTGTTCACACACATCTTTACTTGAGAATTTACATAAATTTGGATTGATAAGTTTTTATACAACTCCTCCAGTGACCTTGCTGTGAAGTATCCTTAAATCTAAATAAACCGAGAACGCGATAAAGTCCGTAACAATAGTTTTGTTATAATAAGTTTTGATAAATTGAGAATTTTGTGAAACAACTATTGACGCGTCATGCCGTCTCAGTAAAATCGACTCTATTGCCGTGATGGCAAACGCCTGACGCTGGCATTACTTTATTTTACTCTATATTTTGTAATAGATTTGATGATTCACAAATATTGGGCGTCCCATGACGGGCAACATTTTTTCAAATGAACTGATAGCAGTTCCTATTTTTATAAAAAGGATCGTCAAGAATCAAAAGTGGTCTAGCCTAGGGTTCTGTAAATAAATATTAATTAACAATTTTACAGCACTGAACAATTGTGGGCTAGAATTTGGAGTGTGTAGGAAAGAACAATAAATCTATTTTTAAATATCAAATCTAACAAAAATTTCTTTTTTCTTTCCAAAATAATCTGATCTATCTAAAACGCATTTTTTGTAGGAAAGGAAGACATACGAATAGCAGAAGAGAATCTCAACTGTACATTTCTGCGGAACATGAACAAGTTGCCTCCAACAGCCTATGGACAGAACCGAGACAGCTTAGAGACTCTGCTGTTTAAGTTCTTCGAGTTCTACTCGCAATTCGACTTCCAGGACCGGGCGATATCCATCAACGAGGGCGCGCCCATCAGGAAGCCCAACTCCCTGCCCCTGTACATAGTGAACCCACTGGAGCCAGCCATGAACGTTAGCAGAAACGTTAGTTACGAGGAATGTGAGAGACTGAAACTAGAGGTACGGAACGCGGCGTGGCATCTGGAGACTTCGCTGGACAACAACAAGTCCGACGACTGGGGTCTGCTCGGAATCATCGAGAAGAAATCAGCGAGAGGCCTCAAGCAACTGCTGAGGGTGGGGAACTCGCATAGACTCGTCTCCGTCAAGGATCTGTTCAAAGACGAAGAGAACGAACCATCCGAAGAAGGTATTCGGTCTAAGTTACAGCGGTTCTCGAAATCTGAGAAAACGGAGGAGCAAGTAAGTAAGAAAGTTGATGTTGGTGGTAAAAGTAATGAAAAGTTGAAGTTCAAGAATAGCCAAGTGGCAAAGGAAGTGTACCGGATACGAAGGGACAAGATAGTGTAGTGTTGTGACGTTTGATGCGCTGAATGTGACGGGTGTTACCTTAAAGTAAATTGTATGTTTTTGTGACAATTGAATGATATATTGTGATGTTTTTGTCCTTTACTTTGTTATACTGTCTTTTGAACCATGTGTAAAACCCTTTGCCCCTTCGCGTCTAGAATGAAACTTTTAAGTTAAATCAAGCAGCATCTATATTTTTGATATTCTCAATGATCGCTAGTCACACCTACACAAAAGGTTTACTTTTCTCTTTCAATTATTTTTTTTTAATAAAATAGTAATACTTCTACTACTTTCTTTCCAGTAACACTTATTTTAAATTTGGGGCTTAATTTCAGTTTCATAACAAAATTGCCTGTTGAACTGAACCAACTCATCTCTTACGATATAAGTTGACCTGGTCCATTTATTTAATGAGATATATGATATAGATATATTAATATTTTTGTCTTACTAAAAAATTTGTTAATTATGACTAGATATAGATCTTTGTTCCACTTAAATATTGGTCGTAAGATAAGGAATGTGTCACACTGTTTGTAAATATATTATTATTTCGTTTGTAATAAAACATTTGATAGTTTGATGGTTTTTATTCAACAAATTATATTACCTAATTTTAATATAAATATATAAAACAGTGAACTGATGGAATGTCCCAACAATTATTTATAAAAAAATATAAAATCATCCTATTGATTTGAAAATTGGACTTAAATATCATAGTGTCACCTCTAAATTGCCATTGATATAATACATTACACAAATTATAGTTCTAGTATCAATGCACTTTCTTCCTAATCAATCGAGTACATATGTCAAGTAATATATTATTCATCACATGATTTATCTAAAAACGTATCAACAAATACTTGAAGTTTGGGGTTGACTTCCGTGCGGTGGGCGTGTCCGTCGATGACCCCGCCCACGTTGTCCCTGCACAGCCGCTGGAAGGCGGAGCCGTACCGCGGAGTCTGCGCCAGTCTACTTATGAAGGTGGCCGGCTCTTCCGACTCCACCACACTGATCCTCTTTATAGTTTCCACACAGTCTCGGGTCCAGAGCGTCTCTTCGAAGAACGCGTTGTATCGTTCGTTTTGATCAAACACTCGACACTGAAGAAAGAAAAAAAAAATTACAGAGTTTCTAAGTTAAAATGCACTTGCAACGTGTATCAAAGAGTAAGAAATACAAAATTTCTCATTGATTGAGAGTTGCTAGGATTGTTGACTATTGAGACTTTAACCGTTTTATAATTACTGGGGTTAAAGGAAATTTCTGACAAATGACGAACCTCATCATTAATCTCATCGGTGAGTTGCACGGTGCATCTAAAGTCGAGCAGCGCCATCACAGTCAACAGCGCCACCGAATCGCTAGCCCTGCTAACTAGCTCACGTAGGAGACTGCCCGCCCAGCTTGGTATCACTCCGTGCACCGCCCCGCTGGTTTCCAAACCCTGTGTTTGCTTCGCCTCATCCTCAGCGTCCAGCGCCGCCCCATGGGCCCGTACCACGCTACAGACCACGCCCGCCGCCCGCCCGCGAAGCCACGCCTCCTCGTCCTCCAACATCATCACCAGCGTACAGTAGACGGTCGCATGGAACTCAACTGGAGATCAATTAAAAAATATAACGTATAGCCGAATGTTAATTGTTTTGACTTTAGGTACATAATTTTTTGACGGTTGAGATTTCTTAAGAAACTTATAATTCTGTTTTAATTGACGAGGAGACAAATATATTGCATATTTCTGTCATTCAAGCTTTTTTTTTGTACATAATATCTTGCAGTTTCGTACAAAAAGGGCAATAATGGCGAGTCCGTCGATTTCCCTCCACAATACAAATCATAGATGAATGTTCAACTTACACTTTTCATCATCTTCCAAACTGCTCAAGTTCAAATTCAACAGACTTTGACAACTCCTCTCCAGAAAGTCGAGCAACACCGCCCTGGTGTCGTCACTGTTGTCGGACGAGCTGCAAGCGAACACCATCCTCACCGCTTCCAACAACTTCTTCTCATCCAAGTCACTCATCTTGTTACTAATAAAACTGGTCAAACTTTGCAGGTAACTGTGCGTAAAGTTCTCGTGTTCGTTCTCAATAAGTTCTATTAGTGTATCGACAACAGCGCCACCTGTCAACTCCACTTCCTTACATTTTCCCCGTATAATGTAAGTTTGCGTCCCCTCCCTCAAAGTAAGCACTTGTAGGGCCTTCTGTTGACACTCCAAGTATTCATTACTCTTTAAAATCTCGCACAAATCCTCGCACATCCCCTCCCCAATTTCCAATTTGCAGTTCGACTTCTCGCAGAGATCTTGTAAATGTTCTTGAAACTTGTTTTCCGTTTCCAACTTTCGGTATGCGATTAGGAGGAAGTTTAGCGCCGAAAGGACAACTTCATATAAATCGTGGTTGAGGCAGGCGCGGACGAACGTTGGGACATCATCGGTTCTGTCGAGTGTGAGCAGTATGACGAGGTAGATATAGGCGGAGTTAGCCAGAGCGAGCTGCAGGCCAGGGTGGTAGACATGCATATCGGCCACAAATAGCAGATTGTGCGTTTGGCTTTGAACTTCCTCGAGGAACGCCGTGTTCATTAACTTGGGCAATCTAAAACATTGAAAATTGTTACGTTTTATGATACATGAAGTTGTTGTAATTTAAAAATCTCATCAAACGATAACATTACCATAGTCAGATATTTTTTGAATGATATGCGCAGGCGCATATAATAAAAAAAGTGTGTGCGTGGAGTCTATACGCGCGATTGAAGTAAAACTTCTTACAAATCTGTTGCCCTCATGTCAGTGATGCTTAAACAAGTTTTACTTCAAAAAATGTATTTTAAACACTAACACAAAAGATGTAGCTTTTAATGCTGTACAAGTACCAAAATCCTTCGTGCACAAGATCGACATGAAATTCTATCCAAGCAGGAAGTTTCCTTACCTCCACAGCAAGCTATTGAGGAGGTGCAGGTAGTCGTAAGCGAGCACGTAGCAGGGCGCCGACCCCGCCGCCTGTCGCAGCACCCACGTAGAGTCCCGCAGCAGCGCCCCTAGCCGCCGGAGGCTCCGGTCGTCGAAAGAGTGCTCCGCCAGACGCGACTCCACCAATTTTGTCAGCTTTAATGAAAATTAACAATAATTGCTTAAAATGTATATTTAAGGGGCTTGTCTTAGTTAAAGAGTTCACAGAAGAATTTTAACAGCCGGAATGTGCTCGAGACGCGCGCCGTGTGCAAGGGTACAACCATCCTGCTTGTTTCTACCATCAAAGATTACTCTCGAAAGAATCTTCAGATACAAGGGCGGGTCGTTTATTATTGGCTCCGGGACCTGCCGTTCGGATCAGCCCTTTTGTCCGAATCCACGCAACTCCCTACATTGCTTATTCCGAAACGCAAGTTTTGCCTGTAATCACTATTGTTTGACTGGCCTGTTGGTGTAGTGGTTAGTGACACTGACTGCTAAACCAGAAGGTAGTGGGATCGATCCCCACCCAGGACAAATGTTTGTGTGATGAGCACGATCATTTGTTCTGTGTCTGGGTGTAGTTTATCTATAATATTATGTATGTATTTAGAAATATATAAATATATACCAGTTGTCTGGTTACCATAAGAACAGGCTCTGCCTAGTTTGGGATCAGATGGCCGTGTGTGAGTTGTCCCAACATATTATTATTATTCAATTTATAATTTATCGTGTACTATATCAATAATAACCAGGACGGTGGATACGCGGACGGGAGCGGCGCGGTTATTGGTCGCCGGCGGGCGAGTGACTCACCTGCAGCAGCGTCCCGTGGCAGTAGTTGGTGGGCAAGCGCGGGTCACACACGCGCTGCAGCATGTCCTCCAGCACGGACACGTACCTGCAAGTAGTGAACAGTCATCACCATCACCCTCGACCGTCACTTACAGTGTGTCTTACGGCTGGGCACGGGTCTCCTCCTCGCAATCAGGAGAAAACTCTCCTTGCTGAGCCATAGTTTTGCACATAGTTTATTTTTGTTAACTTTTATTAAAAAAAAACTATGTTACGAACCAAATGAATCGAGTAGCACAACACTACGGTCTTATTGACGCTCGCACATCACTACGGACGCTAGCCGCGCGAGCGCCTCCAGTGGGGCTCCTGAGTCCAGCGCGAGCCGCAATGCTTACCAGTTCACCGCGAGATCGCGCACTGGCGCGATCTCGCGAAGTAAGGCTCAAGACGTCGCTTAGGTAATTGAACAATTTTACATAGCTCCGTGAAATCGCGGACACGTTCTACCCCATTTGAATTCCGGATAATTATATATATGAAAATGTATGTGTGCAATAAAGTTTATTATTATTATTATATAGCTTCCACTGCATTTCCTGCTTATCCGGATACGGGAATGAACAAACTATGTTACTACATACTGCAGGTCAAATGCAGAAGAGTGGCGGGATAAGTAACGGCGGAAGGTTCAGCATCAGCTGAATAAACCAGATAAATACAGATTGAGTGTATGTACGTCATTATTGTAAGATTTTTTTTTTTTTTTCGGAAGTGTTAGACTTTTCGGCCTGATGGCCTTTAAGCTCAATCGGTACAGTAAGTGAGCAGATGGCTCACTTAAGAAATATTCGAACGGGGGACGCCCCCCTCCGCGCCCCGCAGGGGGCGCGGTTCATCGCGCGCGCTGCTTACTAAAGAGAAAGAGAAAATTGTAAGAGATAGTGCCATGCTGCAATGCAGCCGAACTGGGCCGACACGACCGGGGTGGTACCTCTCGCTCACTTAATACCGGCGTAAAGTGCCAGCTATGCTGTCGCGTTTCGTGTGGTTTGTGAATTTCCGATGTTCCATTGGAGGATAGAGAAAAGGAGGGCAACACATCTGCATAATTTCTAATTGTGTATGGACTTCGATAGTCGCCAAACTACTTCGACTGCGCGTTTGCTCTCCTACGCTATTAAACAAAATTATGACACGTACCAGCCATGTCCAAACCCAACCCGACGCCAGGAGGCCGTATGGTCGATAACTTCACGGTTGGCAAGGTTCCCTCTAATAATAAACCATAAATGAGCCAAATCGGCTCACAATAATCCGATGAAGCATTAGGGCCTTTTGCCCGTTAGATCATTCCGAAATAAAAACCAGCCATGTCCAGGAGTGAACACCGTAATACGAGTATGTGGGCGGTACTCACGTGTCGGGCGTCACGAGCGGCTCGAGCGCGCGCGCCGCCAGCCGCCGCGTCAGCAGCCCCGCGCCGCGTCCGCAGTCGCGCACCAGCGGCAGGAACCGGCTCACCTGCCCACCACAGGAACGTATAGTGACCTGGCCTACTTACGGGCCTAATTAATTCTCACTTTTAGGCTTCCGTTCCTTCTTTGTCAATCTGTATGTCAGTCTATGAAACTAAACCCTATAGGGTACTTCCCATTGACGTAGGTAGAATCATAGATAAAAGGCTTCTTACCAAATTTTATGATACGAGTAAAGGAAAAAGAGAAATTTGTTTTATTTCATAAAGAGTACGCTTTTGGGACCCTCAATGCGCGATTCGGACTTGTTCTCGTCTCGGTTAAAAATTTATAGAGTAACGTAATGTAGAAATTAGGAATTGGCAAAACTGAGTATGATTTTTATTATTTTTATTTCTCATTACAACAAGTTTTCAGCAGATGAGGCCCTTTATATTTACAGGGTAATAAAATGCTCGTATGTAGATCAACTCCACACGACCACGGACCACCACGTCATGACACACTATTAGAGGGGGGAGGGCAGCTTGAAGCCGTAGACAATTCGAGCGTGTCTGGCCCGTCGCCACGTCCGTCGTACTCGAAATACCGTCACAGCGTACGTTGTATTTATAAGGTTAGGTAAGTATTATACTTATACTAACTAACCTTGAACTTTTGTCACATCCATAAAAACAATATTTTCCTTCATCTCCCACAATTCAAAAAGTAGGACACACGCTTGTACTGTGGCATATTCATGTAAAGTTATGTTTTACACAGTAAAGACAGTATTTGAAAACCTAAAATAACAAAGTCTATAAATTGATTTTTTAATCACTCATTATCACGTGACTGCGAACGCCAATTATAGCGCGATGACGTCACTGACCGTTAAACAAACTGTCATAGCTGTCATCCAAGTAATAAGTGTCACCGGCGAATTGTTAGGAGCTTAATATCTGCTCTGTGCTGTGACATAGCGCAAGTATGTTTATCGGTCTGTGACATGGTCACATAACAGCTTAGAGCGTTTTAGCGAGAATTTGAAAAAACATTTTTATTTAAATATTCTTTTATTAAAATTTCACATATTTCTTCATAAAAGAATTATTTTCGTGTTTATATAGGGTATATCTATTGCTGGCCATACCGAAAGTTGTCTCGTTTGTCACCTTATGCTATAGTAACCAGTCAGGTGGGTAACCTTGAAGTTGGAGACGGTCCCCTCTAACGCGGAGGGATACAAGCGCGCTAACAGCAGCAGCACCGGGTGCAAAGAGCCACTCAGCAGGCACGTACTGTCCGAGTTCGCCTGCTCCAACGTATTCTGCAAGGTACAAGTGCTTCAGGGAGTATCAAGTACATATATAACGTAAAACTTTATTTTCAACATTAGTAGAGAGAGAGAAACCCGTAGATGACCAGATGATGGTAATTTGTCATGAACTTTCATCCGGAAATATTATTTTAGTCCCGCAATTCTTTCGTATACATAAAAAGCTGCTTAGTGATAGAAATAATCAAAATATGGTATCGAAGCAAACCAATGACTGATATTGTGTAGCATTGGATTCTGGTTGACCGTTCTTTTTTGAATTTCGTATGTCAAGGCTTTATACATTCTACGGGGCTATACTCACCAGCATATAGTCGTACAGTTCCGGGAAACGCAGGAAGAATATCCGTCCGGTCATCCGGTTGCGCGTGCACAGGTTCTCCGAGTCCTTGGACCGCTGCACGCCGAAGATCCATACCATGAGTGCACTGAACAGCAGCGTCGAAGAGTTGCGCTCCTGAGGGGACAGACAAACTGGCAAACGAGCTACGGGTGGTAGGTGGCCAACGTCACCCATAAACATATGAGTCAGACACTTGTTACTTATCCTATACACAGAACGAGAGGCCAAAAACTTCTCAGTCTTACCCATCCTTCTCGAATTCACCTTTGACTAACTTGTTTTGGTAAATGTTTTATCTGCCGCCATCAATGGAATACATCGCGTTAAAAAAATATTATACTCTTGATTTGGAGAAAACTCCTGCACAACAGTGTAACATACAGGTTCCAACATATTGGTGCCAATGTCATACCTCACTCGACTATATTTTAAAGGGGGAGTACTAACGCTCCAGCCGGGCGCGCCGTAGCCGTGCAGCGCCAGCAGCAGCGCGGGCGGCGCGTGCGGCGGCAGCTGGTCTCGCAGCGCGGCGCAGCGGAATAGCGCGCGGACCACATTAGCGCAGTGCACGCGCGTCTCCACACTCTCGCCCGCGCGAGCGAGCTGCACCAGTTGACGCGCGCACGCGTCGAAGCGCCGCCCCCCGCCCGCCGCTAGTTCTGTCGTCACCAGCGCCTATATATAGAAGAGGAGGCAAACACACGAAACTGTAAATGAACCAATTTATAATGTAATATTTTATGAAAGTAAAATTGATTTTAAACAATTTTTTTACGGATTTTATCGCGGTTTATTAAGATTTTTACAAGCCCGACGTTTCGGATACTTTACAGCAACCATGGTCACGGTAAGTCTGCCATCTGTGAACATAGTCTTGACAAAGCTCGCCATTATATCAGATTTGATAAACCACAAGTCCTCGCAAAAGAACACAGATTCCAACCAAGGATGATCCGTGAGGCTATTGAAATTAAAAAACATCCTAATTTCAATAGAGAAGATGGCTGGCTTCTACCACCTGCATGGGATTCCATTATTAAAATTATCAAATCAAAATCCAAGCATAATATGTCACAGATTAAAGATACAGTTAGCACTTTCTGCGTAGATAGGACTGACCAAAATATTGATGTATCATAGGGTAGTTTCGAATAACTTTGTAATAATAGGACGTATGACACCTCAGTCCTCCCGTGACCATGGTTGCTGTAAAGTATCCGAAACGTCGGGCTTGTAAAAATCTTAATAAACCGCGATAAAATCCGTAAAAAAATTGTTTTATTATAATGAGTGAAATTCGCGTAAACATTAGAAAACAATATAAAATTGATTTATTTAGGCCTAACGCGAACGTTATGGCCTCGCGGACTAACACACGGGCTCTTATCTCGAGGCCTCATCAAAGCTCTTTCTTGATTACATTGTCAATTTATTTACATCTAGCTGTTGCCCGCAGCTTCGCTCACGTCAACTTAGATTTACAGCCGTATATGGATTGATGATGATTATTTTTATAGCCTCAGTTACTCCTTAAGACATCAGCTATCTGTCAGTGCAAGTCCCGTGAAAATCGGCTCAGCCGTTTTCGAGATTAGCCGAACAAACATACAGACAGACAAAAATTGTAAAAAATGCTATTTTAGTATATCTATAATTGTACCGTGTATACATCCATTATAATATGCATTCAATAAAAAGCGGTTATATTTTAATATTTTTTTTAAATTATTTTATGGACGCTTTCACACCACGTCCATCTGGTCCCGAGGTAAGTTCTGGAAGAACTTGTGTTACGGGTACCAGACAACGGAAATATGTTTAATACTTTTATACTGTACATATATTTAAGATTTTTATTATACAATACACATCTATGACCCAGGAACACAGATAATATTTGTGTTCCCTGGCGGGATTCGAACCCGCAACCTCCGGCTTGAGCGCCAACGCGCTTACCACTGAGCCACAGAGGTCGTCGTATTACAAACAAACACTCTAATTTTATTTATCTGTATCTGTAATTGATTAACAATGCCACAACCAAAAGTAACTTTTTCAAAATTTTAATTCAAATTTTAAAAAATTGTCTGTAAAATTTTCACGCTGATTGGATTGCTGATAAGGCTGTAAGTGTACGTTAAAGCGGCCAATGCCGCGGGATATAGCTAGTAGTTGCCGTGTATGTGGCCAAGACAATGAAGTGCTGTACCTGTATCATGAAGGGCAGACCGGCGCTGCGGCGCGTGGGGCACAGGCGCGGGTCGCTGGCGATGCCCGCCATCAGCCCGTCCAGCCACGCGCCCGGCAACGCGCGCAGCTCCTCCACCGGGTGCTGCCACAGGCTGCTCCGTGGGCAACGTCACCCATTATTACAAGCGAGTTTATCCGGGATGAATTGATCAGGATATTCTGGTTAGGGGTAGACTTGGACCATTAGAGGGTCGAGAGCAGGACGGAAGGGTGTGGTCCCACCATGGTTCAGGCCTTGACGCGGCGGTGGGGCTCAGTAGCTTAGGGTGAGCCGCTGCACCTAGGGCGAAGTAAATTGAGCCCAGGGGGCTCTTTGTACCCCTCTTATAAGAAGAGGGGACAAAAGAGCAGGGGGCAAGGGGCGAGGATGTTAACCTCACCCCATTGTACTGTCCCAACGTTGGGAGGGGTTGTTCTGTGGTGCGGGGCAACCCCTTAACAGAGGAGGTGTCGGTCCCTTGTGGGACTGACTAGCCGTCGAGGTGCCCTGTGTTTATTAGATCTGAGGCACCTCAACAAAGGCCGCATTGGTGGCACTCGCCGGGTCTTAGTGCGAGCTGCGTCCACTTACCAGCTTTCGGGCGCAGCGAGTCCCACATACCCGCGTGAGGAGACCCACTCCCCCGCGGGATGCCTCAGATCAAATCCCTGCGTTAAAGAAAAAAAAAATAAGGACGGAAGGGTGTGCTTGTGCTTTTATTAATAAACTAGGTAACCAGCTTGACCAAATTCCAATGTTTTTGACATAAAATATAACGAATATAAATTTGTGCAATAGTTTGTGCCACAGATTCTCAACAAACAGCTTTCGTGTTTAAGGTAGGTAGGTACACAAAGTTAATACATATAATATTAAATCACATGCAAGCGGGTCCGCCGTACCGGGATGCAACGATGGAAAGCCAGTTTCGGTCGCCATTAATTATTCGGAGGGTTAGTTACTACTCCAACCCGACGCCAGGAGTCCGTGTGGTCGCAGACTGCACGGTTGGCGGGGGACAACCCCCCACTTTTATAAACCAAAAGTGAAAAAAATTCGGGCCGTTAGCATAGATCCATCCGAAAAAAAAATAGTTACTACTTAATAGTTTACGGGCAGCACTAACCGGGATAGCATGGTGGTAAAACCAACGTAGGCCTGTTCGAAGGCCCCGCGGTGCTTGAGCTCCGCCAGCAGGGACGTGAAGTGGGCCCCCACCTGCCGCACGCGCTCCACCGAGATGTACCCCGGCTCGCCCGCGCGCCCCACGTGGGACACAATGTGCCCCAGGATCAGAGACACCTGCAACGGGCTCAGTGTATTGTTTTCTAATGTTTACGCGAATTTCACTCATTATAATAAAACAATTTTTACGGATTTTATCGCGGTTTATTAAGATTTTTACAAGCCCGACGTTTCGGATACTTTACAGCAACCATGGTCACGGGAGGCCAGAGGACTGAGGTGTCATACGTCCTATCATTACAAAGCAATTCGAAACTACTCTATGATACATCAATATTTTGGTCAGTCCTATCTACGCAGAAAGTGCTATAGTAGGGGAGCCGAAGAGGGGATTTGGGGATTTACTCGAGCTTGGCAGATTAATATATGGAGGGCTACCTTGCACCCAGTTGAGTACCTTCACCATATATGAGCCCCATATATAAGGCCGCCCGTCAATGATAAAGGATCAGATTAGTAAAAAAAAACTGATCGTCAGAAATTCTCGAGCGCATCAGATTAAGGTAGGGTGAGTTTGTTACATGCTAAAAAGTGTACATTCCACTAATCTGACAATTTGAGAGTGACGTAAAGAAAGGGAAGGGCTACAAAGTTGTAAAAAAAAACGTCATCTTGACATTCTCGAGCGTAGCTAATTAATTTTTTATTTTGAAGGAAATATTTCAAGGATAGCGAAAAATATATAATCTGATGATGTCCGCCAGTCGAAATAACAAAAATTCGTCGATAAAGTTTAATGCATGCAGCTGCGTAATGCTTATATTTCCCTCTGCGTTTCTATTCCTCTCTCACTCTTTCTCTATCACTCCGTCCCCACTCTGGTTTTTGTTGCCATATGATGCCATCACAGCTGATCATAGAGACTCGTTCGTGGCATATTACTTACAACGTGTTCCCCGTTGGAAATTATTCTACGACCAAAACGTTTTTTGACCTTAGAATAATTTTACTATAGGAACTAAGACCGCGCGCCCATTTTGAAGCACGTTTATTGGAGCCATAAATGGCTCCAAATACCTGATTAGATTGGGAAAATTCATTATCAAGGTGTGTGCAGTTAAATTGTATCACAATACATCTGAAAGACAAAAGATCATGATTAAATTATCAATTTATTATAAAAAAATGAATTTTTTTTGAGCATTTTGTTCCTAAATTATTTTCTTATAAATAAAAGTATTCTACTTAAAAGAACATACACTTTTTTATTTGCATGCTTTTTCCTTAGCTTTTCAATTAATCAAGTTCAATGATTTAAAAAAATAAAACGGTTTTTTTTTGTCAGATTAGGCGAACCCCTCTAGATAATTGTCAGATAATGATACAGCACGTCTAGGACATAAAGATGAACTATATATATATCTTAATCTGACACGCTTGAGTATTTCAAAATGGCGAATTTTTTTTGCATATTATAATAATGGCCGCGAGTTTGCGTCACATCAAAATCGTCAGATTATTGAATGAGAGCTTTTATTAGGTTCACTTAACACCCCCTTAAAAATCTGACACGCTCGATTAATTTTTTTTTTTTTCATTTTCAACCGTTACGTACGACCTACCGCATAATGCAAACGATCAGATTAACATACGTACATTATTAAAAATATGTAGGACATTGATGCTATCAATATCTGACGCGCTCGATTATGTCCATGCAACAGTATTTTTTTACATATTAAAAAATCTGTAGCCGCTTCCCCCACCGATGAATAGGTATATGTTATATAACATTTTTTTCTTCTTATCATGCAAACTTTGCTACCCAATAGGTCTCTATGACGCTCGAGGAAATCCCCATTTAGCATCATGGCCTCCCCTACTACTAACTGTATCTTTAATTTGTGACATATTATGCTTGGATTTTGATTTGATAATTTTAATAATGGGATCCCAAGCAGGTGGTAAGAGCCAGCCATCTTCTCTATTGAAATTAGGATGTTTTTTAATTTCAATAGCCTCACGGATCATCCTTGGTTGGCATCTGTGTTCTTTTGCGAGGACTTGTGGTTTATCAAATCCGATATAATGGCGAGCTTTGTCAAGACTATGTTCACAGATGACAGACTTAGTGTAGCGACGGTGTTTTAAATCAGCTATATGTTCTTTCACGCGATAAAATCCGTAAAAAATGTTTTATTATAATGGGCTCAGTGTAATCAGGACCGTATTCTAGCAATTACTGTGGGTAAGTTGTTACTAGGTCTAAAAAATATTTCTCTTTAAAACTACTCCTATAATATGGCCCACATGCTTTTCTACACTGCCAAGAGTTAGCTGTAAATGAGTTTTAAAACTGTAAATTTAATGGTCCTTCGAGCCGAAGATCGTTATAATATCATTCAAATTTCCGATTCGCACATCTGTAGTCACATCTCTGAATTAGTCCAGCCCCTCTATCGACATCGTTATTTACGACATTTTAGACTTTTATATTTAGTTTCTTTTTAACCTCTACTTTTATTGCTTTCAACCTAACTATCTTTCTAGCATTTTACATATATTACCCATGTCTCCCAATCTTATCGAGTATATTTATACTCAATAAGATTGGGAGACTCCCACTTACCTCCTTGACGGAGCGCCAGGCGCACAACAGCACCATTTGCGCGGTCACGTGACGCCCATCCTCCAGTTGGACGTCTCTACAACCATCCAAAAGATATATGTATCAGATGAACCCAGCAGATGATTTATTTTATGTTAGTTAGATAGGCAAACTGACAGACAAACAACCAGACGGTCAACGTCACCTATGAACGTCCTGAGACGTGAGATAGTAAGATTATGGTAATAACACTGCTTATCCTGCCCTCTTTCCGAAACATGTAACAACTGTTATACGTTAGAAATAAATAGGATTGTGGTGCCTAAACAGGCGGGCGCGCGGCGCTACGGCCTTGGTTGGTGGTCATGGAATGATGACATGGAAAGTTTACTGGTGTGGAGCGGGATGCGCTGTACCCTAAAGCAAGTTTGCGATTCTGACAGTAAAACCTAGTCACGCTCGAGCGATTTATAAGCTACGGTAACCCCTTTATGAATTGTCTGCTCTCCCGACTTATACATACCCGTGGTCATCGGTCATCGGGGTAGCGTCCATGGGCAGGTGTCCCTCGGGGGAGGCGGAGTTGACCACGCTGCCCACCGCCTCCGTCACCTCCAGGCACGTGTCGATCACCTCCTCGACCAGATCCTTCCACATGGGGTTCTCAGGCAGCTCTCTTAAAAGGAAGCTCAATGTAGTTTTGAGACATTTTTCGTTTACGTTATTGGTTTAAATAAGCGACTGAAGGGTATAAGTACCTTTACTGCAAAGGAAGCAATTTCAAATCCCGCCAAGTACGGATAATGTGTAAAAAGAATGCAGAATAGATGTCTAGCCAGTACCGTCATGAATGTGTCCTGTTGGCCAGTGATATAGGACACTAGTGCTCCTAAAAATGTAGCGAAGTATTTTAGGTCACAATTCCCTTTGAGCATTCACCAACTTGGCACTAAATATTGGTGCCCAGTTGATAGACACAATAGATACTCCTCCCATTATAGCGGTCTACATGCAATCCGTACCTGAGGAAGGCGTGGTCTGTATGCACGTGTACCTGAGGAAGGCGTGGTCTGTATGCATATGTACCTGAGGAAGGCGGAGTCCCCCTGGGCCTCGAGCAGGCGGCGCAAGCAGTGCAGCAAGCCGTGCAGCGGCGCGTCCCGGGCCGCGCGCGCTAGTCCACACCGCAGAAGCACCAGCTGCGCGCGTGCCGCCGCCAGCACCGCCCTCGCCGCGCGCCACCGCTCCACCTCGCGCGCCCCGCTACATACAATTGAAATGGGTTTATTTCGTAGGCAATAAAAACCTAATACATACATAATATCAAACAAATCAGTGAAATGTATGTAGGGATACATTCTCCCTTTAAAAACTTTATAGGCTCCTCAGATAAAAGACAGGTGAAATCGATATATTAACATGTACAGATATATATATTTTTTACTTTTTTTCTCTGTTTGTAATAAATCATTTTTAGAGATCGGTGATTTCTTCGTGCTCGATCGGGTACCTAGGAAATAGTGCGTGTCCTGGGGCAAACCGGGGGAGCGTATACGTGGTGCGTACAAGGACATTTTTGATAATGGGGCGGGTTGTTGTGTATACACCCCCGCGAGTGTCGGGGGGCAGGGAGGTTTGAGTACATATCCGGACGTGTCGGGGGGCGGGGAGGTTTGAATACGTACCCGGACAGGTCGGGGGGCGGGGAGGTTTGAATACGTACCCGGGAATGTCCGAGGGCGGGGTGGGCACGCGATGCGGTAGTCGCCGCAGCATCAGCTCCAGCTTGTAGGCAGCGGACACGCAGTCCGCGGGCCTCGCCGACGACGCCTGCGCCAACACGTCCGAGAATTGCAGGCTGGTCGAGTACTGCTTCTGTAGAGGTAACTTAATAGTAAATATTGGCTAATAATCACACCACTCTCTCGTTTCTGTGGTAAACCCGTGAAACTTGTGTACTTAGATGGTAATAGAAACAAAAAATATTTAAAGAAACACCCTGACATAGACCAGCTCAAGTGAGAGGAGGGTTTGAATCCCACCATGTTATGTGCTTCAGTGCATCACACACTTCATATAAAATATTGCCTTGGGGACGATCCAACTCTTTGCTAACTTCAATTATAAGAAATTAAATTTATTGAACTGCGCTAATACATCAATTTCGTTTTATTTTCGTGCCACCAGTAACGTAAATCCCGTCGACCATTATGTTATTGTTCAGAATTTATTTATATGCACTTCCCACCTCCAGCATTTCCTGGGGACAATTCATGAGCAGCTGGAGAGCCAGCACCTTGTTGTTCTCGTAGCTGTCTTCCAAGTGCAGCAGAAGTTTCTCTACATACTCTTCTTTCCAAACTCTGCAAATATTTTTTGAACAGTTAAAATAGCAGAAATCTGATCATCTGGCAAGAAGAGAAAAGAATCATTCATGAACACAAACCAGTTTGGTCAGTACAAGCCTTTCAGTGCGTCCGGTCCAGGCAACTTATGACGTTCCTTCTAGTCCAAGAGCATAATCTACATCCCCCCTCCTCAAAATACCTCTCTCCATCTGCAGTCCTCCCACCTTGCGTGGTTCCTCAGCACCCCCACTTTCGTGGTTCCTCAGTCCCCCCGCCCCTCACCTGTCGTGTCCCTGCAGCACCCCCTCACTCCATAGTAGCACCTGCAGCGCGGCGTGGCGGCGGCTGTAGTTGGCGCCGGGCAGCAGGTGGCGGAAGGCGAGCGCGCGTATCCCTCGCAGGAACACCACGTAGTGGTCGGCCGGCAGCCCCCGCCGGGTCAGCGCGCCGTGGCTCTCCTCCAGTCTGTTCATCAACTGTCCACAAGTGAGATGATAAAGTTAAAAAAATATGTGAGATTTTAATTTTTTTTGTGTACCTAATAATAAAGTGCACCTTAACATATCTGCGATGTATTTAAGTAAAAGTTGAAGTACCGTATCTAATCCCTAGTATTTAATAATGATTTCGGTACTTTTTATAACATAGAATTAAACAAAAATTAAAACCGACTTCAAATTAAAAAGTAACAAAATAATTTCCTTAATTTTTGTGCCTACAATTTATAATCAACTTGTTCTTCTACTAATATACAATCTTTGCGTTTACCACGTCATTATTGTTACTTTTGAAGCCGGTGTCCTATTTGCTGATGTACCTACCTCCTAACCTACCTACCTTGGCTGACACCGACTCCAAAAGTAACAATAATGACGTGGTAAACGCAAAGATTGTATATTAGTAGAAGAACAAGTTGATTATAAATTGTAGGCACAAAAATTAAGGAAAATATTTTATTACTTTTTAGTTTTTTTTTTTTTGAAAAAACTGAAATGGAATTGTGTAAAACTTTATATACATGTAATTAAAAGCAATCACGGCAGATTTGCTGCTATTCGTTAAATAATTCCATTATATATAGGTATAGAACATCACCAATATATAGATATAGAATGGATATTATGATGACCTTGAAAAACTATGATGCGCTTCCAAGGCACAGTTCTTTTTGTTCATTTAACAACGACAAGTAATAAAATTACATGATTTTGGCATAATATTATTTACCGTATGAAGTAAGCCCAATAAAAGCTGTAGATCGTCGAGGATTCCCCTCGACTGTGTATGGTCTCCATCATCACACCTGTAATGGCGCTTATAACCCATATGGGTATAAAGTTCTCATCAATTTAAATTAATTAAGTCCAAACACAAGGTAGCTACTGTAAACTGTTGAGGAGTTCCCTTAACTGTCCTTTGTCTTCATCATCAGACCCCTAATGACAGTCACAACCCATCTAGGTGTAAAGTTCTCATCATTACAAATTAATCAAGCCCAAACACAAGGTAAATCGTTGAGGAGTTCCCTCGATTGTCTTTCGGCTCCAGCATCAGATCGCTCCAGACCTTCATTAAATTGTAGTCCTTCAAAACACTTCATGAAAAAAATATCAAACGCACTAGTCGCCCCTACGATTTTCGAAAGTTCCCCTCGATTTCTCTGGAATGCCATCATCAGATCCTGGTTTCCTTATCATGGGACCATTTGGGAAGTATACCCTTTAGAACAAAAGAAGAATTTTTCAAATCGGTCTAGCCATCTTCGAGTAATCAGGTAACATACATAAAAAAAAATAAAAAAAAAAGATTCCGACGAATTGATAACCTCCTCCTTTTTGAAGTCGGTTATAAAATAATAAATAAAATAAAATAAAAATATTTTTATTCAATGTTGTACGTCAAAGTAGCTTATTGAACGTCAAATGACTCTACTACTGGTTCCAAAACTAGTCCACTGAGAAGAACCGGCGAAACAAACTCAGTGAAACTAATCTTTTCAATATTATACAATATAGGTACATAATATGATATAATTATACATAGAAGCCATGTAGGAAACGCCTTATTCCCAAGGTGTGGTATCTTCAATAAATTCTTTTATTTTGTAGTATCCTTTACCACACAAACGTTCTTTATCGATAGGTTTTGAACGTTTTCTGGGATCCTATTGTAGAAGCGTATACATTGACCCATAAAAGAATTACTGACCTTATGTAGCCTAAAATATGGCACAACAAGTTTATGTTTGTTCCTTGTATTTTTATTGTGATTATCGCATTTTTTTACAAATTCATTTATATTTTTGCGAACATACATCACGTTTACAAAAATGTATTGAGATGCTACAGTCAAAATGTCTATTTCTTTAAATTTCTCTCTTAATGATATTCTGGGACCGAGACAGTAGATAGCCCGTATAGCCCGCTTTTAAAAACGCCGGTTAAAAAACAGTAGTTATGTTATAGAACTAATATATGACCTTTACATTTGTCTGTTATGTATCTGTTGCGAAGTCTGCTCATTCAGTCAGCTATTATCAATTTTATTTCTGTCAGCAGTTGAAAACATTTAAATCAAATCAAATCAATAGTTATCTTTATCTATCGATAGACTTGGTTCAAGTCTTACCTTCTTGAGGAGCGAGAGTGTGGCCTGTCGGAAGCTGGGCGCCTGGGCGTTGGCGTTGTGGCGCAGGAACCACAGCACCCAGCGCAGCTCGCCCGCCGTCAACGCCTCGCTCGACTTGGGAGACTCCACCACCAGCGACAGCGACAGTATGCGGATCTGCGAGTGGTGTGATACCTTGCTTTACAATTCCCGCTACAGAACAAACTAGCTAGGCAAAGGATGGACCTGCATCCAGCACAATCAGCAATAATGTTCAGAGCCTGTGTTTAAAAAAGTCGAGCAAAAGGGGCGAGAGACACGTAAAGTACATTGTACTAGTCCTGGATAGACAATTTCTTACTTCTAAACGTGTCGTCTTAAATCTTAAGTTGCAAGTCACACCAGATTGACTTAGTAATTTAATCTAAGCGCTTCGCCGTATCACTAGAATGTTACTACCCCGTAGCGTGCCCCGAATGGTTGGCCTCTTACCTTGTTGAGCCTCCACGGCCCTAATATCTGTAATGCTCTCCGTCAAGCGAGCGAGGTCCCTCATATCACTGAGCCCTTTTTACACGGTACCCCGTACCCTGGCACCCTCACCTCATCCTGCGGCTCGAGGGCGGCCCGGCGCAGGACGTCGTATCCAAGCATGCCCCGCCAGCTCCCGAGATCGCCGGCGGTGGCGGGGCCGGGGGCGGGCAGCGCACCGCACCTCCGCGCCACGCCCACCAACACTAGCGCGCGCCGCAGCGCCTCCCCCCGCAGCTCGGGAACATCGCACGCTCGCCGCGCGTGCATAGTACTGGAATGAAGAGCATATATAAATAAATAATAAATAAATATCACACAATGTTAACCTAGCCTTGTGGTAAACTCGTAAGAACTTGTGACACGCCCGCTAGGAACGGAAATAAATTGAAGAAATTTATAATATGATATTTTTCATCGTCGTCGTCTATGACCACGTTCATGGCCCTGGATGTCTATATTATGTACAATACGAGCAATTTATCAAGATCGTATGGTCGTAAGTATAAGTCTTAGGCGTGTGTACCTATCAAAATATATAAGAAATTCACTGGCTCTGAGTAGTATAAACACTGAAATGGCCATGGCAAAGTCAAATATTTTAGTCTCACATGCACTGGACGAGATGTGGGTCGACCTCAGCCGCGCGCGCCAGCAGCCGCCGCAGTAGCCCTAGCGCCGCCGGGTCGAGCCTGCCCCCGCCCACCAGCGCCAGCAGCTCCGCCCACGACTCCACCCCCGCACCCTGCAGTAATGCCTCCAGACTGCTCGCCGCCTGCACACAAGCGGTGGTGAACGTCGCAAATAACCCCCGGGACGAGTCCAGGCAGCTAAATACAGTGAAACTGAAGCGAGATTATAATCAAAAACCTTTTATCGCGGTTATATATGATTTTATTACATGTGGAAAACTTACGTGGTCCCAGAAATCCGTTAAAAGTAGTTTTGTTATAATGAACCGAGAAGGTAATAAACCAAAGGACGATTTGCGTCCACTCACTAGACAGTAGACACTTCCATCTAGTTGCCAACCCACAATAGGCACGCCTGACATTCCTTCTCGCCTATACGGCTACGGTCGTCCAATCTCCCTCCTACTCCCTCTCCCCTTCCCAGAGGGACACTCACGCTGGCCTGCACCGGCTGGAGCGCGAGCGCGCGCACGGCGAGCGGCAGCGCGGCGGGCAGGCGGGCAAGCACGGTGCGCGCGCCCGCCGCCCGCGCCAGCGCGCCCACGCACACGTGGTAGCTCTTGCGGCCCCGGTCCAGCACCGACAGCGCCGCGAACAACCGGTCCAGGGGGCAGCTGTCACCTGGGTAATACCTTTAGGGTTAGTTAGCTTATAACATAAGCTCGGGACTTTGGTAAGGTTTGTTTACCGATCATCTGTCATCATTGGCTTTAGTTCAGACAAAAAAGAGTTTGTAATGTTTATGGATAGAACTTTTTAAAACGGATTTTCTTTTCTTTTTATTTTACTTGGGTCGCCGAGGTCGATAGTTCGACGTTGTCTGTAACATTCTTGTTCACGAGACTTTGTAAATATCCTTTTAAATAGTTTCAAGAGTGAAAATGACCTCATAAATTTAAAATCAGGTGTTGATGATAGGTACCTTGTCTGTTGAGCTGCACACAGTGCCCAGCAATGTGCCCCAGCGCCTGCGCGCACAGGTGCCCCACGCTGTCCATGTAGTGTTCCAGGTGGGCCCACACGAAGGGCAGCAGCGCCTCCACCAGCGGGGGACCCCACGGCCCTGACCGGGGCAGGCTCTTGCTAACCTGGGTCAACGTCCTGGTGACACCCAGCAACAGCACTGGATCTGATGTCATCCTGGAACAAAAATAGATGTAAGGAAGCAGTGAATCCATCCAGCAGTGCCATCTTAGGGCAAGATGAAATGTAAGGAGGCCCTGAATTCAATGTCATTTTGGGACAAGAACAGATGTTTGGAGCATTGGATCTGATGTCATCCATGGACTAAAAGAGATATAAGGGTGACTGAATCTAATGCCATCATATGTCTTGGAGAAAAACCCGTTGTGACCTGATGTTAGGAGAAATGAGGCGAGGCTTTACGTTGAGGTAAATCAATTGATTTATATAATTGTTTATAAATCAATTGATTGCAATTGCAAATTATAGGGCTATAGGCATGTGCAACAAAAAAGGTTCCCTAAGCTGACCTTGCCAACATTGACTATTACCATGTAAAGTAGAATACATACTATGACTCCCAATAATCATGTATTATATATACATATGTATGTATTAAAGAATGTATAGTTTGCTAACATGCATCACACCCTACTATTCATTTGATTTTAAATGATGTTTTCTGAAACTTACCGATCACCAATTGCTAAAATGTCTTTTGTGAGAATCAACATTGCTGGCTCATCATTGATCATTGTGGAATACAGAGTTTCAACTGGAACCACTGTAGACACTCCACTAAGTAAACTTAGCCGGGCTGATTCATATTTCATTATTTCTTGCACCTTGCTGCCATCTGCTGGGTGAATGATCTACAAAAAACAAAAACATTACAATTCCTATACATGAAAAAATTTAAGCAAGATAAACTCAAAAAACCTAAAATATACTCTGTAGATCCAAAAAAAGATGTTGTTGGTTTTGAACTCTACCATACAATCTACCTGCATACCTAACTTTGTTTTTTGTCTATTTTATGTATACTGTGTTTTTTACTGCTACAATTTTTTTCCTAGAGATCATTATTTTATCTAGTTTGAGGATGATCTACCCTACACATTATACCATTTGGGGAATTGGGTGAAATGGTCCCGGTAATGAGGACTGATCACCCGTCTGGCCTCGCTGGTGTCCCCACCCTTAAATAATAATAATACCCTACATAGCTTTATTGGAATCTTACATAAAACTTACAGCTTTCCAAGAATCTGATCCATTTTCCATAACATATAAAGTTACATATAGAATGCCACCAACAGACTTTGTGTCCATCGGAGTATCTGATTGGTGCAACACATAGTTTATACACAACTCTATGCTTTTAACGATACAGTTCATACAATCTAGGCTTTTACTGCTTAATTTTTGTACTATGAATAGAAGTATCCTAAATGTTGTATGGACCAAGTTGAATATTTCATTATTTTCTGTTGGTGACAATGATTGTTCTCTGAAATTGAAATAATAAAATTTTTCACATAACTTTTTACCAATGCCCTGCTTTTTATATGTATTGTATATACATATGTATTAATTTATGTATACTAAATAAATTATAAACGATTCCATAAAGGTGATATAATATAATGTCGGATCGCTCTGCATCTTCTACCGCATCTACCACGGGGATTGCTCTGAGGAATTGTTTGGACTAATACCATCTCGATGTCCGGAAATCCACAACATCTCGATTTTTACGGCATTTCCTGCCTCGCACGACTAATATATGGAATCAGCTGCCTCCTACGGTGTTTCCAAACCGATACGACTTAGGGGCCTTCAAGAAAAGCATACTCATATCTGAAAGGCCGGCAACACACCTGCTAATCCACTGGTGTAGCGGGTGTCTGTGGATGTCGCTCTTCACTTATCATCAGGTGAACCGACTATCCGTTTGCCCCCTCTCTTATTAAAAAAAAAAAAAAAAAAGGTAATAATATGAGGAATATTTATAATTAGAAATGCATCCATTAAACCATTTTCAAGAAAGTTGAAAGGAATATATTTCCAAATTATGTTTGCATTAATAAATTCTATAAATTAAAAAATACCTTAATGTTGTTACACAACACACTAGACAGTTGTTCAGGTACTCCGCCAGCTTAACTTCCAAGGTTTTAATCGCCTCACCACCTGGTAGATTGTCTATACAGCTAGACAGCTGGTTAACAGCATCTTGGTAGCAATCATAACTATTATGTTCCTTGGCCAGTGTAAGCTGTATCAATTGGATTATTGCCTGCGTGAATGGCTTGTGAAGAGCTTCATTTTTAATAATGTACCTATAAATAAGACTTATGAGCGACTATGGTCTAGTGGGTATGGAAACAGCCTCTTGAGTTAGAGGTCCGGGTTAAATCCTGACCCTCTATGATGCCTTGAAATGGGTTTTTTTTTATTTCTATGTGCACCTTAACATGAGACCATCTCTCACTTACGAAGGTAACATTGCGAGGAAACCTGCATGCCTGATGAGATTTAAAGATAGAAGAGAAGAATGTCTTTCAAGGTGTGTCAAGTTCACCAACCAGCATAGGGCCAGCGAATCGGCAAACTATGGCTCAACACTCTCCTCACCTGAGTGATCATGTTACTACATATATACAATTGTATGCAACTATAATATATTGTCGAAAAAGTTTGGTATGGTACCAAAAACCAAATTTAACCAATATGCTTTTGAAGTTTACTAATGTTTACACAAATTTCATAGTTTTATTATGAATTTTATTTTATTACAATTTATTGTCATTTATATGCCTATTTCTGTTTAATGACCACAAAAAAAAAAAAAAAAAAACTGTAAGTGGTTTCACTGTAACAACATGCATTAAACACAGTGATATTTTTCTAGGCAGAATAAATTTCTACTCAAAGTTACTAACCTCATCACACAGCATTGTACAGGATGTTTGGATTCTGCATTTAAATACACAACAGCAAGAAACTCCATAACATCTGGCTGTTTTAAATCTTTATCAAGTGACTTATATGATAAATTTCTTAGAATTTTCAATTGTTCCTCGGCAGTTGAATTAAAGAAGATCTTAAATATATTATGTTTCTTGCCTGAAAGAAGTTGAAACTATATAATTTTTATTGTGTCATCGTCATATTTTCAAATGCAATGAATAAATCATTGCATTTGAAAAGAAAAGGTCAAAATCATCATCATCATCCTTATTCCATGTATTGCTGCATATTTTTTTATGTTAGTTGGATAGGCAAACTGGCAAACCTACCACCTGATGGTAAGTGGTCGATGTGGCCCATGAACATAAACTAGTATACCTGGAACGACCCCCAGCAACTCATTTATGTGTTGCCTATCCTGAGACATAACATGTTAAGACATCTTTCAATGAATGAAATAGACTGCCAATCTCCTGCTATTCAATATAATGACCAAATAATCATTACTGACTGAGATGTAAATATTGAAATGGAAAATAGTGTACTTATCTAAATTTGTGTAACAAATTAGATAAGAATGGTGACAGTAAAATACGAATTTTATTCATAAATATTTTTTATTCTAATCACAGAGTAATATTAAGACTATTTATATTGATGATTAGTCTTTGTTTATAGTAGTCTTAACTTTAAAGTTCCAATCAAAATGTAAACAACCAGTTTAAATTATTTATATTTTTTTAACAATGATAAATATTGTTTTGAATATTGTCTGCATAGCTGCAATAAAAGATTTTTTCAAAAGCTGTAAAACTTACTTAGAAAGTGAGTAAATTTTTCTGGAATCAAAACAGGATCAAATGTTGGAGTTGTTTTCATTTTATTCTTGCCAGTACCAGTAACTCTTAATGTTAATCCATTAACCATAATGAAATAATGTGTTTATTGCTTACTGGTATTTATAAAAATAATCACAAACTTTATAGAATACAGTGAATATTAATAACATTAACCCACAAACTATATAGAGAATATTAACCTATATTATAAATAATAATATAACCTTAAAGTTGAAATTTGTTTTTTTTTTGTTACATTTGTTCCTGTTTGAACCGGCTAAGATCTGAGGCCATGCCGCCAAGTCTGTCGTATTAACAATATTTTGTCTGTGCTTTGGAGAAACGACGGGAAATGTCAAGGAAAGCGGCTCCGCCTCTCTAGCCTCCATCCTAGGAACAATAAGATACGCTGTGTAATGTATTCCATCTCATTCTTTTACACGTTCAATCCCACAGATATATATGTTTGTCTCTTTCTACGTAACGCCTCAACTTTTGTGTTATACTTGATTTTACTCCTCATAAAATTTCCGTACCGGGCCTTATAACTCAAATCGTTTCTTAAGGAGTAAAGTCCAATAAACTTCAATAACTAAAGCATATTGTTCCAAGCCCCCATCTATCAACTATCACTTCCCATTCTATCCAACCAGTACAGTCCATCACAATAGGGATGTTGACAGTATGCATATAAAAATATAATTTTGATGTTAATTGGTAGTTTCTATGATAGAATTCTGAAAAATATAATGTTTTTCCTAATTTTTATTTGATTAAATTAATATTTAATAAATAAAATGTAACTAAATTTAAAATAGTCACGTGATAATAAACGGAAATGACGTCACCTGTTCCTATTTAGCGGAAGCGGAAGAATATTGACGTACTTTTATACACCATTTTCCGTACGCAGTAGTCAGTACATATTGTAAAAACTAATTTTCAGGCGTTTTGACAGTGTATACACACATAGGCACCGTACAACAATTATATAACTTAGAAGCCATTTTTATTAACGACAATTAGGAATCATTTTTACGATGTTAAAACAACATATGATGTCACTTGACAAGTGTTTTAGCGTTTTGGAGCGAAATTTAAAATGCATTATAAAATGCAAGATTTTATAGACATTAGACGTATTTAAGCAAAAGTTAATAATATTTAGGCCTCTATTAGATATTTATAAATGATCTATAAACATTTATGAAAAATGTCAACATCCCTATATTCGCCAACGAATCACATTATATGATATATATATTACACAGATTAAGTTTTTAAAACAAACACTCCATTTTTTAGGACTCCAATTTAGTAAACAAACCCTGTTAATATGTATTTCACGATTTTCGGCATTTATTACTCACTTTCACGACATATTATTAGCTTACGGACATTTGTAAAACTCCATTTACTATTTATTTCACTGAAAACAAATATCAATTTTTCATTTAAACATTTAAAAACTTAGTTAATAGAATCAGGCGTTACTTTGCGGAAATCCATTATATAAGATTAAATTATAATTTAATTAGCAATAATCCCGCAAAACACGCAGTCTTTACTGCAAATGTGTGAGTGCACGCATATGCATGCATATAGCACCGCCCTCCTTTCCCACACTGCATATGCGTACACTCGCATGCGTATACCCCACATGCACCACAACCACAGTTAAAGACCACCACCACACAATCTACGCACGTTTCGCCCCGACACCGAGGCATCCTCAGGATGTAGACTCTACGATTAGCAATCGTAACACTTAACGATTGCTAATCGTAGAGTCTAGGTGGTCTTTAACTGTGGTTGTGGTGCATGTGGGGTATACGCATGCGAGTGTACGCATATGCAGTGTGGGAAAGGAGGGCGGTGCTATATGCATGCATATGCGTGCACTCACACATTTGCAGTAAAGACTGCGTGTTTTGCGGGATTATTGCTAATTAAATTATAATTTAATCTTATTTAAAAACTTAGCAAATACGATTATCGAAAGCACAGATAATTAATATTTTTTAATATGACATTTCATTATCTTTTTTTATAAGGCCAATAGGGATGTGGTCAATATATTTTTGGAGGTGAGAACAGTTTTCCACAATATTCGCCAACCGATCACAATATACCGGGTGTATTTGGAACGCTTGCAAAAACGAAGAGATACAGGTATTGGCATAGCCTGACATGATGCAAGTGAAAAAAACGCGTTTCTTTTTTTTTGGTTGCCTTTTTTATTTATTTTTTTTGTATAATCCGGTTGAGTAAACATAATGTTACAGAAATTTGATGATAATGCTTTAAAATAATCGTTTAAAAAAAAACGGCAATGTAATTGGTTTATGGTTCACGTCGGCCAGCGGACTACATCAGCTGACAGTGTTCGCGTGTATATATATACATTGCGGGTTCGCAAAATACACAAGTCCTAAAATTTTCATTATAAAACGTTTCTGAGATAAATGGTTATATGCATTATATACTAGGTATATAAATAGTATATTATTAGGGTTTAATCTTCGCAAGCGTTCCAAATACACCCGGTATAAGCCTGGTATATAAAACAAAGTCGGGTTTGTTCGAACACTTATAACTCGAGAACGGCTGGACCGATTTTCATGGTTTTTTATTTATTGTGTTTGTCTCCGTCCAGTATAGCCGAATAACTATAAAAATATTGGAAAATGGACTAGAAAATAAAATTAAAGAAAAAACATTTTTCCATACAAAATGTTCACGAGTTTCCTAACTGTCAAACATTTATTATTTATCCCATCGATACGGTAAGTTCTCCTCTCAAATTAAATAACGTATTTAAATAAAAGTTTCGAATCGACAACTCACAAAAATATATCCACAATATTCGGATAATGGCGTAGTTTAGATTAAAAAAATGTAAATATTGAAAAAGATTTGACATATTATACAATAGCTGTCAATTTTTTATGCGCGTGTCACGGAGCTTAAATAGAAAGGAGAGCGATCGACTTATGCGATATATAGGAACTATAAATTGTCAACTGAAAGATCATCACTGGCAACGATGAGTATAATAATATGTTACTATTTGCGGTTGTTGCTGGTAAATGTTCGTGGGCCAACATCATTTGAATCACTACGAACTGTTAATGGTATGATGTGCCCAACATTTCGTGTAGCATGTCAAGAGCTCAATTTGCTTGAAAACGATATTCATATGGACACGACAATCGCTAAAGCAATTACTCTGCATCTCCTTATCAAATACGCTCATTATATATCGCTATCATCATTTCTACATACTTCTCATCTAATCTACGTGACGTGTGAAAAAAATACAAAAATAACATGCCAGAAGACATTTTACATCAAATTCGTGTCAGTTCAAGAAATCCAGGTCTTGAGGGGAATGAGGAGATGTATAACCAGGCTTGATCGAATATGACTGTGTTACCTACCATATATGCGGCAGTTTTTTAGTTGGGTTAGGAATGCCAGCTCCAGATTGCGGACTGAATGACGAATTTAATAGAGAATTGGAACGTGAACGTGAATATGATCGATTAAAATTAAACCAATCAGTTCAAACGAATGTATCATTTTTGAACCTAAAACCGAAGGGAGAAAGAAAGAAAGAAAGAAAGAAACATTTATTCGACACAAACAGGAGACACACAGAGACAAAAGGATATACACAGAAAAAACATTTTTAATCGCATAAACCTAAATAAGTAAGACAAAAAAAACAAATAAAAAAAAATAAAAATAAAGTGTGTGTCTCACGTGTGGGTCAAAATGGTCCAGTTCAGCATTGTCAGGATAATGTTTCCTGACGCTGATTTTCAACTGAACCAAGAGTAAATGAGGTCATGAATGCCAACCAGATACAATATGCCTACATTTTTTAAATACTATAACGATTACAATTCAATATCGATAGGTAATTACCACATTACATTTAACATTAAAATCTTAAATCATAATTTCGACTTTCGCTGCACACAACACGTTAAAGTAGGGAAGAGTCAGTGATAGCCATGTCAATCATTTTTTGTGAGCATTTTGAATGGTTGTAGGTTAGTAATATTTCTTATGGGTGGTGGGATGTTGTTCCACACTTTTGCAGCTGCATAGCTAAAACTGTCCTTGAAAGCTGCTGTTTTATGTGGATGCGTAGCGAGTTTTTGGGAGCACTGCCTCTGCGTAGCCATCCAACACAACTTATCGTGTAAGTATGACGGTTCTCGGCATTTGATGACACCAAATAGAAGGCAAGCCAAGTGTAATTTACGCCTAGATTTCATTTTTAAGACAGAGTGAGAGTTGAAAGCTGGTGTGACATGGCTTCTAAATGGTATCGAATAGCAAAACCTAGCGCAAGCATTCTGGACTCTTTGTATTAGTATCTCCGTGCGTGATAACAAGCGAGGCCCGTAAACCGTATCAGATTAATTAAGTTGTGAAAGCACAAGGGTTTCAACGAGCTGCTCACGTAGCTCCTCAGAGAGAAAAGGTTTTATTTTATATAGAACTTTGAGACGGTAGAAACAATTTTGGACCGAGTTCGCCACATGCTTCTCAAATCTAAGGTTTTTATCCATAATCAGACCCAAGTTCCGAATCTCGTCCACCCTATCCACAAGCTCCCCTAGCAGCATAATATTTAGCGACGATGGTAGTTTTTTTAACTGCTGTTGAGTGCCGAAGACCATGTATTTAGTCTTAGCCGGATTCAATACTAGGCAATTGCTTTTTGACCACATAGCAATCCGGCTCAAATCGTCATTAAGACCTTTCACTGCGATCTCATAATCTTTGGCAAATAAAGATGTGTACAATTGCACGTCGTCTGCATAAATGTGGTGTTTCGAGTTTTTAAGACAGCTGATTATGTCGGCACAGTAAATTATGAATAAGATAGGACCCAATATTGATCCTTGAGGTACCCCCCTCTTTAATGGTCTTAATCTAGAAGCCAATGTGCTGCCATCGTTCTGTATAAGCTGAACAAATTGCTTTCGATTATCAAGATAGCTATGAAACCACCTCAAGGCTAAGCTTTCAAACCCATAATAACTTAATTTAGACAGAAGTAAAGGAATATATATCGAGTCAAATGCACGAGAAAAGTCAAGCAGAACCAGAATAGTGCACATTCCCCCATCTTGGGCAGTCAAAATATCGTTTGTAACATTAAGCAATGCAGTGGATGTACCGCGGAACTTCCTAAATCCAGATTGGAAGACAGGCAATATGTTGTTATTTTCCAAAAAATGTGTCAACTGCTGGCACACTACTTTTTCCAACACCTTGGAGAGATACGGCAAGATACTTATAGGCCTAAGATCAGTAACATCCACGGGATCTTTTTTTTAGGTAGCGGTCTGACAGTAGCAACCTTCCACAGGTCAGGAAAAGTGGCCGTATTTATATATATGGAATTATTGACGATGGCAGTAATACCCTCCAGAGTGTGGGAGAGCGTCATTGTTAAATAGCATAGTAAAATTTATGCCGTCATAACCCATAGCATTCGAAATTCATTTTTTAATAACGCGAGATATGTCAGTTTCTGTCACCGGCAATATTGTAAAGCAAGCCGGGCCAAGTTTGTTAAATTCATAGTAGGTTAGAGGACTTTTTCATAATAAAGGGATTGTACAACTAAAGATTTTAATTGTTTATAATATTGTTTCTTTGACTCGGCCTTAGATTCGGCCTTAGATAGAGAAGGAGGTCTATGATACAATATGATACAATTAATGGGAAATGGCGGGTTATTTTTCTTGGATGCTCCTGGCGGAACTGGAAAGACATTCCTCATGTCATTGATTTTAGCCACTGTTGATGCCACATACCACGTGCGAGATTCGTAGTTGCGGAAGTAATTTTTTCTTCTGGAATAGCGGTCACGTTGTTAGAAGGATGCCGTGCGGCTCATTCAGCATTAAAATTGATATTAAATCTTCAAAATTTTCGTGGTTCAATGATTTAACTATCTGGCAATTTGTGCCAAACACTGTCACTCATTCCAAAATCAACTGCTGCCGATGAAATAAAAGCTTGCCTTAAATCATCCAATCTGTGGTTCATATGAATAAACTTACTGCAAACATTATAGTTGCACTGTTAAACGACCCATCTGGCAGTGTTCCTATCGACAAATTGAGTGGATTTATTTTATGTTTTGCAATTAAAAAGTTTTGCAATATCGTCTCATCGAAAGACGAGCTCATCAGCAAAGTATTCCCGAACATCGTTACTAACCACAAAAATAATAAATAGTTAAGCGAGTGAGCAATTTTGGCGGCTGAGAATAAAGATCTGAATGACTTAAACTTTATAATTTAGATATAGGTGTGCGTGGTAGTCATCATGCTTCGAAATCTAAATCAACCAAAACTATGCAATGGAACGCGCTTGGTGGTCAGAAAACTGATGAGTAATGTGATTCACGCGACGATACTCAAAGGAAAGTTTCAAGATGAGTTCTCATTCCGAGGTTTCCAATGATCCCAACGGATATGCCCTTTTAGCTTAAACGAATTCAGTTCTCGATTTGTAGCCTTCTTTGGACACTTGCAAAGAGAGTCCGTCTTTGAATCTCTACGGACAATCCTTGAGGGCAAGATACCAGGTAGTAATCCACCAGAAAGACAAAGGCGAAAGTTGTTTGACGACATCAAGGATGGACTGGACTAAGTTACCACCAGATGAACAGAATTTCCCATGATCGGATAAGTACCGAAAGCTGACCTGCAAACTTTAATATGAAGATGTACCCTATGATGATGATGATGATTAGTATTGCCTTCGCCATGACAATTAACAAATCGTAAGGCCAATCCTTGACTGTTTGTGGTCTCAACTTCAAATCCATCTCATGGTCAGTTGCACGTGGCATGTTCACGTGTCGGCAAATCATCTGTTAGGTATATTTATATTTGCGCCTGATAAAAAAAAAACAAACAATGTCGTATAACACAAGGTGGTTTAATGAAAAAAAATAAACCGAGTGCTGCTCGTATGTACCTACATAGGTTAATTAAATCATGTCTTGCTGACACGCGATTGATATGCTTAATTTTTGTACCTTTTTATTTCTTTTTATCTTATTATCTTAATAAAGTACTGAACTTCTTATTTATTTTGTAATTATTGTATTAACTCTCATAAAATCATAAATTACATTCAGCTAATCTGTAACCTTATTGGCCTATCGGCCATCCGTTCTTCTGATTGTGTGACCAGCCTACTTTATCAGGCAAAGGCACAAATTGGCAGTCCACTTTAGCAACGAGTCTATTATTTGAATGATATCGGCAACCTTAGTTCTTAGACGGAAGGTTAGGTTATAAGATGAAAGCCACGTTTAGGTCGACAAAGTGTTGGTCGGCCATTAACTGGGTGGAAAGACTATATCTCCGTGCGGTGGCCGGTTCGTGTTGGATGCGAGTGGCAAAGGATCGGTCGTCTTGGCGTTCATTGAGGGAGGCAAATGTTCAGCAGTGGACGGATAGAGACTGGTGATGATGATGATGATGATGATAAATCTAAAACATGACATTCATTAACTGTTAGGCGGTACGAAGTTCGCCGGGTCAGCTAGTAATAATATCCCCTCCATGGTTCAGGCCTTGTCGTGGCGGTGGGGCTCAGTAACCTAGGGTGAGCCGCTGCACCTTGGGCGAAGCTAATTGGGCCAAGGGGGCTCTTTGTACCCCTCTTATAAGAAGAGTGTACAGAAGAGCAGGGGGCAAGGGGTGAGGATGGAAACCTCACCCCATTGTACTGTCCTGACGTTGGGAGGGGTTGTTCTGTGGTGCAGGACAACTCCTCTGTGGAGGCGGCGTCGGTCCCTTGCGGGACTGACTAGCAGTCGAGGTGCCCTGTTTGTTTACTAGATCCGGGGCACCTCACCAAAGGCGGCATTGGGGGCACTCGCCGGGTTTTAGTGGGCAGAGCTGCGTCCAATTACCAACTGTCGGGCGCAGCGAGTCCCACATACCTACGTGGGGAGACCCACTCCCCCGCGGGATACCTCAGAGCATTTCCCCGCGTTAAAGAGAAAAAAAAACCAGTAATATTATAAAAAATAAATAAATGTGACGACACAGCGATCGGAGCGATATTAACGCCACCCTGGTGGTGGCCACTAATAGACACAAAAACTTGTCACTTTTTCAGTGGACATTGGACAATTTATAGTCTATAGCGCCTATGTCGATCGTTCTCCTCCGTCGCTCCCAATTCCCATCAATCAAATATATCATTCAACAACATATCAACAGACATCAATCCACCACAATATTCACCAACCAATACAGATTAAAGTTTTAAAACAGACACTATAGAAAACCGTTCTGAATCAACATAATTTAAAATAACATCAATTAATTAACGGGAAACAAAAAAAAGTGCGTGCGTACAAAGTACACATGTCAGAAGTGAAACTTATTTGGCAAACTAATTTTTAAATTTTGTTTATATTTATATCAATCTAAAGCTTTAAATTTCCGAGACTTGCGATACAACGTTCGGTCTATCTCACTCTCTTTCTCGATCTTACTCACTCGCTTGTTCCCTGCTCTCACTCCATGGCTATATATATATATATATATATATATATATATATATATATATATATATATATATATATTTGACAATTCAAAAACCGCGCACCCTAAATTTTCCCGCCGTTCCTAAATGAACAATTTTGTTCATTTAAGAATTAGAATTTAATTAACAAATAGAGTTCCTAAATGAAAATACAAATGACAGTTAATTTTTTACTGTAATTTGTAATACTAAAGAATAAAGACATTGATATGAACTTTATTCAATATTTTTTAACATTTAATCGATTTTTTATTTCTACAAAAGTATTTAACTTTGTTTTGATATTATAATTTAATGTAGATTAAATTTTTTCATAAGACATGTATTCTATGTGGTCCTGCGCCGTATATAATATTTAATATAAGCAACGTCATTACAAATCAAAAAAGTTTAACAAGTACTATAACCTACAGCATGAATGCGCTTGTTCAACTAGCCTCGATTTCTCCGTTCTACTTGTGAGTTGTGACTGACAACGTTCGCCAAGTTTCAGCAGATGAATAGGGTTTCTCCCATACAAATAGTAATAACATTCCAAAACTATTATTATCTGATTTTTTCAAGTTCCTAGTCTTGGGTGTCGGGGGGGTGGGGGGGGGGAGGAGTTTCACTTACAACCCGTAAATCACTCGCTCGTTCGTCACTTTATAAAATTGAAATCTTTTCCATCATAATAATTATCATAATAATATGGTGTTACCTAGGTAGTATTTTTAGATGCTTTCACTTACTCACAACGTGACTAGACTAAGATAACTTAAACAGGTTAGAGATTCACATAAGTACATAATCTAATGAAGTGATCGAATCTCACGGATTGGGCTTTAGCTCGAAAGCCTAATCCGTGAGCACACAAGATATTAGGTACCTTTATGTTGGTATTATATTATTTAATAACTTATTTCACGTTTATTTACCAGAGGGATGTTATTTATATCGATATAGAGCTCAAGAGATTCCTTGAACGTGGTTATTTCCAGATCTACCGATTTGTAAAATTCTTTTTGCATTTGATAGTTCAGTTATTTAGAGATATTTTTAATTCGTGAAGAGCAGCAATGAAATATTGTAAAACTTTGAACCGATTATGGATTAAAATTAAACTACTTTGTACCAATATTTTTCTCGGTTATTTTTTCTTTACAAAATGACTGTTTGGTTACATTACTACAACTGGAATCACGAGAACATTGCCCACGTCATAAACCACAATAAAAGGCTCACAAACTACATGAAATTCGTGAAAGTAGATTTTTTTTATGGAAAAAGAGTTGAAATAAAACCGATGTACGCGTGAGTTTTTTATTTATCCAATAAAGGATTGCCAGAAATATTTACATAAAATAAATAACTATTAGCACTATGCCCTATTCAGTCTTTTCTGGAACAGAAGGCGGTATCTCTTCTATTTCCTTCTCTTTTACTTCCTCGTGGCCAACTGTGTTTCCAAGGCTTTCCGCCTGAGGGGGCTCGCTATTTATCCCGTTGTTGCTGATATTATCGCCTGCAAAAAAACAAAAAAATATTTTTTTATAGTACCTATATTAAGTAAACTGGTTGACTAGCCACTTGAACCGATTCCACTCGACTTGTCTGCTCTGGCATCTTTTCCGAAACACAGCCAAGCTGTTTTAAGGTAGGGATAACAAAGATTGATTAAATTTATAAAAAAAGAGGAAAGTTTACCCATACCGAAATATCTAGTTTCTAAAATTTTACATGATCGTGTTTGAAAATATTGAAAGACAATATTCATACACAGAAATGAACTAGATTAAAGTAACTACGACGGTAACTTATGACTACGTCTGTTATTCACAAAGTTATAAACTTATAACTAAACATGTAAAACATGGAATATGTTAAGTTACTATGCACAGCACACAAATAACCGTTGGCTAAACAGCCTCTCTTCATTGATTAAAAAAATATATGTAATAGTAGCTGAACAGTTTATTTATTAGTTTGAAAATGATAATCGGCTTTCAAAATTCCTTTTATTTTATTAAATATTTAATGGAAAAACAGTAGAACGTTGCAAGTATTTTGGTGAAATGTCAAGTTTTTCTTTCATTTTTGGGACAGGTTTACGGGGAATACCTAGTTACTAACTAGCAAATAACTTTTGTTGACATGTTTGTTTATATACAATTTGAATGCGATCGTATAACGGGAAAAGTTTGCACAAAATTTAATGCGATATTTGAAGTAGAACGACGATGCATCCCCACCATGGTTCAGGCCTTGTCGTGGCGGTGGGGCTCAGTAACCTAGGGTGAGCGGTGCACCTTGGGCGAAGCTAATTGGGCCGAGGGGGCTCTATGTACCCCTCTTATAAGAAGAGGGGACAGAAGAGCAGGGGGCAAGGGGTGAGGATGGGCACCTCACCCCATTGTACTGTCCCGACGTTAGGAGGGGTTGTTCTGTGGTGCGGGACAACCCCTCTGTGGAGGTGGCGTCGGTCCCTTGCGGACTGACTAGCCGTCGAGGTGCCCTGTTTGTTTTCTAGATTCGGGGCACCTCACCAAAAGCGGCATTGGTGGCACTCGCCGGGTTTTAGTGGGTAGAGATGCGTCCATTTACCAGCTGTCGGGCGCAGCGAGTCCCACATACCCGCGTGGGGAGACCCACTCCCCCGCGGGATGCCTCAGAGCATTTCCCGGCGTTAAAGAAAAAAAAAGAATGACGATGCACGTACCTACTTAAAACTATCAAAACATATTGTTTGGCAAAATATTAAACAGCTTATTAGTCACGGTGGTCTGATTAGTTTTACTATTTAGTTAAAGCTTCACAATACGTAAGTATAATTAGAACATGAACGTAGCTTACTAAGTAAGGAATTACAGAGGCATAAAACATTACCTACATTTTACATACTCTGAACTGTACCTAGAGGCTGTAGGCTCACTCTCCGCTATATTGATTTGATAAAAAACTATAGCGGGATTTTTGACGAAACTCAAAAATAAATAGGTCATGTATTATTAGCATAAGATATCGAATACTCGACAAAAAGAACGGGCCAGTTACAAGTAGTGATTCGATATAAGTAATTTAATATATTACGGTCGTTGAAAAAACATTAAATGAATAAATCCAATTCTTCAGCATTCAGCGGAAACTTGTAATTACCCGAGCATGTTTATGTATGTATGTAATTATGATTGTTACCTAAGACACATTACGTACAAAGGATCTCATGAAGTATAAACCGAGGATTACTTTCGATGTGGTGACAGTTTAGTTACCTACTATAGCAAATATTATTATATTAAATTACTAGCTGTTGCCCGCAGCTTCGCCCGCGTTAACTTAGATTTACAGCCGTACCCGGATTGATGATGATTATTTTTATAGCCTAAGTTACTCCCTATAGCATCAGCTATATGCCAGCGAAAGTCTCATCAAAATCGGCCCAGTCGTTTCAGAGATTAGCTGGAACAAACAGACAGACAAAAATTGTAAAAAAGGCTATTTTAGTATAATATGTCTCGTGTGATGTATACACGGGACATATACCAAAATATGCATTCAATAAAAATCGGTTATTTTGATATTACAAACAGACACTCCAATTTTATTTATCTGTATAGATATATAAAAATACCTGTTACTTTATCACGTCTAAAACGCTGATTTCTATATTTAGCGAGGAGATACATTATACATACATACTAAAATTAATGCGAAAGTTACTCAGCGTGTATCGTACGTTTTCACGCTTAAGCCGCTGAAAACAAGGAAGCACATAAAATAATCATTTGTCGGAATGGAAAAAGTAAAGTAAACTCGGGAAAAACCGGCAACAACTATCCTCATCATTAGTACTATGACTAAGTTAACGGCAGTTGCCAGCAACAAGTTAGCATCACATGAAGCACACACATGTGCTGCCCACACGGCAGCACCACAGATCACGGTACCTGGACGTTGGTGCCCAGTGTGTTTATGGCACTATTGACAGCTGTCGACACGGACGCTGCCGTACCGTTAATAACGGCACCTATCGTACCTATCAGCCCGTTTACGAACGTGCTCCAAGCTGTGACTGGAGGGAAATACAAATGCATTAAAATATCTTGTCATTATCAATCCGTCATAGACTTAACAATGATTCCCATTGTATTATATTACTCTATGGGACCGAGTCTCTGTCTTTCCAGCGCGGCCACTCCATCTCACTGGCACATCGGCTATTTGTCCTTCGAATGAGACCAGCCTACTAAATTTATTCACAAATAGACTAAAATATAAGAATGTATAGGGTTCTCTTACCTTGGTTATTGTAGTTGCCTCCGTGGCCCTTGGGGTCATCTTGGGTAGGTTCATTTTCTCTCGGCTTGTTCGGGTTCTGTGTAGTCTGCCCACTTTGAACTGCACTCTGTATGCGTTTGATGACGGGATTATTCTGAATAAAATTTTGGATTGGACCAGGTTGCGCTTGAGCTGGCTGAGCCGGTTGCGGTGAGGCGACCGCTTCCGACTGAGGCGGAGAAACCTGAGGCTGTTGAGCAGCGGGTTGCGGTGAGTTCTGGACAGCGACAGGAACCGAGTTGCTGGCTTGCACAGGCACTGCATTCGAGGCAACCGTCTGTTGGGGCACCTGAGCGTTTTGGGGTCTTGGGAAGAATGGTATATTTTGCCATGCATTCTGAAGTGCCTGTACGAGTGTTCCTTGTGGTGTGGAATTAGCTGGAGCAGTTTGTACGTTGGTAGTCTGCACAGGCGTTGCCGTTGGTTGAGCTTGATTAGGGTTGAGTAAATTTTGCAAGTTTGTGAGACGATTGTTTATGCCAGTTGAGAAAGAAGTCACCAACGATTGGAAAACGTTTCCTACGTTTTGGAAAAAGTTCGCCGGTTGTTGCGGAGGCACGGTTGTTGCTACGGTTGTAGCGGCATCGTCTTTACCTTTAATCGCCTCATCTTCTTCTTTTATAATGGCGAGGAGCTCGATACCTTCAGTCATCGCACTAATTCCATGGTCGAAATGGTCCTGGACTTTTTTCAAGTCCGACTTAATAACATCAACATTGGGAATGCCTTCGGGTTTCAAATCAGATTTAAGCTTGTCATCTTCGGGATTGACGTACGACTTAAGGATGTTAGTGAGATCTGCGATTTGTTCGCTGACCGAATAATTCAGATTATGTATTTTTTCCTGAATAATAGGAACAGTTTCGCTTTTTTCAATCAATGTCTCAAAATTCGTCGCCACACTTCTGATTTGTTCATCGAAAACCTGTCGTGTTTGTTCTAGCTTGTCTCTCACACTATACAGTGATTTTTCCATATCACTGTAATGACCTGGGTTTTGAGTTTCGTGCTCTTGTCTCTGTGGTGGTCCTGGGTTTTTCAAATCGAGTTCAGCCCTCTTGATAACCAAGACATCGTCAATTTCGGGCACGTAATCATTGGAATTTTCGTCGATTTTTTTCAACTGTTGCTCTTCAACAATGGGCACTGGGATCTCGGCAATATGTTTGACCTCGTTTACCGCGATCTGATCGATCTGCTCGGGTTCGTTGACGACATCGTCGAGATCGACATTGTCGAGGGCGTCTAGTTTTTCGTCGACTATGGGATTGATGGAGGCTGCGCGTGCGCCGAGCACAAGACAGGCAAATATGAACGCGTGTAACTTCATGGCGGCGGCTCACGGGACTACTGCGAGACGAGCAGTGTTTACATTTATACGGCGCATAACGGTGCCCAGCACACATGCACGCTGACCGGCTAAGTGTTTTTGTCATTATTTGTGTTTTAAACTATCGAGCACGCTTGCTTTTCTTTCGAAAGAATAGTAAAAGTTTTTCACCGTCGTGAAAAGTAAAAATATGTTAGTTAATAAGAATTGTGTACAAATTGAGTAAGTAATTGAATATCGTGTGGTAATTTAGTTTGTACAATTGTGTCCCTATTTTCAACAATCTATAGAAAAAACAGGATATAATATAAAACCAGTATGATTATTTCCATTTTATCGTCGTGACGGCGTCCGTTTATTGCCGAATATAAATGGTCTCTAGAAACTTTGGTACTGACAGCCGACATCATGTGAGAGTTTTAAATAAACAAATAAAACCAGTATGTATAGATTCACGCGTTAACCTAGTGGTAAGGTCGTAAAACAATAATATATTTAGGAAATTCTCCCATTCACATTCATGTCTCCGGTAGAAATATATTAATTAAGCGAATGGTCTGTCTTTGGTATACGAGGACGTGATTAAGCCTTAGTTTGCATTTGACCTAAACACTCTTATCTCACCATACTAACTAGCCAACCTATAACGAATATCTGAAACAAACCCCACCATGGTGAGCCCAGCACCTTGGGCGAAGTGTATTGAGCTGAGGGGGCACTTTATTGTTTATACTCCTCTTATAAGAAGAGGGGTCCAAAGAGCAGGGGGCAAGGGCCGAGGCCGGAAACCTCACCCCATTGTACTGTCCCGACATTGGGACAATTGTATATTGTATTGTATTGTTTTGTGATGCGGGACAACCCCTCTGTGGAGGTGGCGTCGGTCCCCTGAGGGACTGACTAGCCGTCGAGGTGCTCTGTTGTCTCAACAGATCCGGGGCATCTCACCAGGGACATTTTAATTTACACGTTTTAATTTAACGCCGGAATGTGCTCTAAGGCATCCCGCGGGGGAGTGGGAACTCCTCTGGCGGGTATGTGGACTCGCTGCTCCCGAAAGCCGGTAAGTGTACGCAGCTCTACCCACTAAAACCCGGCGAGTGCCACCAATGCCGCCTTTGGTGAGGTGCCCCGGATCTAATGAGCAAACAGGATACCTTGACGGCTAGTCAGTCCCCCAAGGGACTACCGCTACCTCCACAAAGGGGCTGTCCCGTACCACAAAACTACCCTCCCAACGTCGGGACAGCACAATGGGGTGAGGTTCCCGTCCCTCTGCCCCCTGCTTTTTTGTCCTTTCTTCTTTTCTTCTTATAAGAGGGGTACAAAGAGCAGCTTCCTCGGCTCAATTTGCTTTGCCCAAGGTGCTGGGTTCACCTTAGGCTACTGAGCCCCACGCCACGACAAGGCTTAAATCATGGTGGGGGTATGCCACTTACCCTAAGAAAACAATACTTACATTCTTTAGTGTTACTCAAGAACAAAGTGGCATACGACCACGGCAATCCTCTTACAACATGGCGAAGACCTGTGTGTATAAAATACATTAAAGGTACTGTGTGCCATATCATTTTAGCCTTCCCTTGACGGAGTACCGCAAGCTGACCTCCAAACTTCAATATGAAGATGGCACCCCGTGATGATGATGACGCGAAAAGAGACTCTTTGCGTGTCCGACAGCGGGACTGTAGTTCTTGAGCGGTTGAACCAATTTGGATTCAGTTTTTTTATTTGATAGATTTCCTACTGGTGGTTTTGAGACATGTTTTATCAATATCGGTTCAGCCATTTTAATATCATCAACTCGTGTTTGCGTTAGGGTTTTTTTTTCTTACACATTTACGTATATGTAGTTATTATTTAGAAATTTTACATTAACAAAATGCTAGCGTGTCTGTAGACATTAGAAATTTCATTTTTTCTATTGTGTAAGTTGCTAGTTATATTGTTAAATATTAACTCGTCACATTTACAGCACAAGTGTTAACTAAATGGTTTTAAGAATCACTACGAAGAGAGTGCAACATTGGGTTTATCTCCTGGAGCTATAACTATTGTAAAAAGGACGAAAAGAAAGCTTTTTAAGGAAAAATAATAAATAAATATTCATGAACAATGACATCGCGACAACCCAGTCCCGTTGTGAGCTCGTAAAAACTTGTGTTAACAGATAACGGAAATAAATTGACAAATTTTATATATTATTAATGCTTGAAGAGACATCTTTGTAATAAACTTAATTGGGGTACCTGTTTAAATTTATTCCACAAAGAATGAGGTTTATACATGTCGCAGGGAAATGAGGATATCAGTGATTTCACGAAATCTCTAGGGATACCACGAAATCCCGGTAGATGTTGAATATTTTTATTTACGACGTCTTCTTACTAAACAAATCTAGTGATATGTCGCTTCACTCAACTAAATCTAGTGAAATGTGGATCCTGTCGAATAAAAATCGAGCCATACATCTCTCCCGTTTCATAAAAAAAAAATGTTTTTGTTTATTTTGTGTTTACTCTACTATACCCGTAATAAACCAACCAAAGTCCAAACTATAGACATATTTTTATATGATCGCATAAATTTTCCACTACCTCAATTCTGCCGAGTTTGCTTTTACCCCACAATACGTGGTGGTGAGTGGTGACACTCAAAGAACCTAAATCTCTTCGAGCACGCTGGTTTTCCCATGTGTTTTCCTCCAGCAAGCAATGTTCGTGTCATTTTTTAATGTCATAGGGAGGCAACCGAGCAGTCGGAGCCCTATGGTGACTACCGACGCTTATAGATCCAGACAACCAAAAGTTATGTAGATGCGTTACCCTCCTTTTCCCTATCCCCCTTTGGGTCACCGGAAACTCTCAAACCGCACGAAATGCGACAACTTAGCTGTCACTTGACGCCGGTCTTAAGTGACAGCTATGCTGTATGTTCAGGTGAAGCAGAAAATGAGAATATTAATATATTTTAGTTGCACCCAGTCAGAATCGAATCCGGACCCCTCACTTCGAGGCTAAGCCAATCGCCACTAGACTATCAACGTCATTATATCATTTTAATGTATACATGATTATTTAAATTTATTCGAAAAGTCGATTGTGGAACAAGATCTACTAAAAATGGAATACCGCTAGTCAATGCGATGTCTCCTTGATTCTATTTTTTAGATCAAGCAGGTAATGAAATCGTGTGATACGATTCGTGCGATCGATTACGTGATGATGGGCAGAATTTTCCATCTGATAGTAAGTGGTCAGCGTAGCTCATGAATATGAACAAGTTCACCGAGGACTAACCCAGGCGACCCATTCATCCCCACCATGGTTCAGGCCTTGACGTGGCGGTGGGGCTCAGTAGCCTAGGGCGAGCCCAGCACCTTGGGTGAAGCTAATTGAGCTGAGGGGCTCTTTGTACCCCTCTTATAAGAAGAGGGTCAAAAGAGCAGGGTCAAGGGGCGAGGATGGGAACCTCACCCCATTGTACTGTCCCGACGTCGGGAGGGGTTGTTCTGTGCGCACAACCAAGGCCACGCAGATGCGCTGCCCTCCTTTTTCCTAATCCCCCCCTCAATGGGCCACCGGAAACTCACAAACCGCACGAAACGCGACAGCATAGCTGTCCTTGACGCGGGTGTTATGTGAGCGAGAGGTACCAACACCAGGTCGTGCTGTCCCAGTTCGGCTGCAATGCAGCATGGCACTATCTCTTGGCTTCCGGCCGCAGCGAGTCCCACATAACCGCGTGAGGAGAGCCACTCCCCCGCGGGATGCCTCAGAGCATTTCCCGGCGTTAAAGAAAAAAAAACCGACCCATTGAAGAACTAAGATGAAAGATAAAAGTCTCGGTGCCAGTAATTACACCGCCTGTCATCCACTTTTCTTGAAATAGCAAGAGTCAAAACTGTTAGCGGAACAATTTAGCAGGATTATTAGCTTGTTTGAAGAATGTTAAATATAAAGGAAAAAAACGTACCATGAGTCTAAAGCATTCATAAATAAAAACTCTTTTGAGCAGTGTAAGCAGTGTAAGCACATATTTCTTATCTTTAAACTTTATTTATAAAGGATTAAATTTAATTTAAACAGGATCTTAATAGAGTTTAAGTTTCCTTTGGAGTATAGAAAAACTGTTATTGTCGCTTGGAATTTGCTAGTGAGGATGGGAAAGAAAGACATTGATAAGTTTTAGATTTTTATTTTAGATTTTTATGTTCATTGACTTTATGAAGTACATTCATTCGTTATTTTACTTGTAGGTACTAGGACAGTCTTAGCTAACTAATAGTTATCCTCCAACTTTCAACACTTTCTGTATTGTTGTTCTTAAGATTTATTTCCAGGAATGTAATTTTGGATAAAATTCTGGTAGACATTATTGACGTTCGAATGAATATTAGTGATTAATGTGTTCCAATGATTTTGAATTTCAGTAATGTGCTGATTTTGGGTGATGCTGGTCGAGCCCAATGAATCAGCTTTACCTTTTATAGCTTCTGCTGTAAATAATAGATCAATTTCCATGTCCAAATTAGTTTTCAATTTTTCTAAGCTGGACTGTATATCTTGATTAGGAGCGTCATCAGAGTTTATTGGTGTTTTAAGATTGCTGCCACGAGTGTTGATATATGATTCAATGGTGCTCTTAAGATCAGCGAGTTGATTGCTAAATAAATCTTTAAAGTTTTGTACTTCTAGTTGAAGAGCAGCAAGATCCTCCTTACTTTGAGGAGAAGATTCTAACATTTTTTTGACACTCATGTCATATTCATTAATCAAGCGTCGAATTTCTTCAATTTTTAATTTGACAATATCTCTTTCCTTCTCGTTGTTGAGATTCTGTGATTCTTTTAATTGTTGATTAGAGTCTCCATTCGTTAAATCGATTTCAGTGCTCTTGACGCCTACGCTTTCTTTGATATCGGGTACATTATCGTTGATTAGCTTCTGTTCTTCTACAATGGCCATCGGAATTTCGACGACATTACGTAAGTTAGTTTCAGCTTTATCAACAACAACTTGATTTACATCTTGAGATTTTTCAAGTTTTTCGTCAGCCTGTGAACCGATGGAGGCTGCGCGTGCGCCGAGGACAAGACAGGCAAATATGAACGCGTATAACTTCATGGCGCTAGTTCTCAGTGTCGTACAGCGAGATCAGTAGTCTTTTTATTTATACAGCGAGTAACGGTATCTATTTCGTTTATGGCGACCAGTTATTTTTATTTTCGTGAGAAACAAAATAGCATATGTATTTATGTTAATAAAATATTGTAAGCATATAAAACCATTATTTAAAGAAAATACTTTGTACAATAGGGATGTTGACATTTTTCATAAATGTTTATAGATCATTTATAAATATCTAATAGAGGCCTAAATATTCTTAACTTTTGCTTAAATACGTCTAATGCCTTTAAAATCTTCATTTTATAATGCATTTTAAATTTCGCTCCAAAACGCTAACACTTGTCACGTGACGTCATATGTTGTTAAACATCGTAAAAATGATAAAATGATTCTAGTTGTCGTTAATAAAAAATGGCTGTCAAAACGCCTGAAAATTAGTTTTTACAATATGTACTACGTACGGAAAATGGTGTATAAAAGTACGTCAATATTCTTCCGCTTCCGCTTAATAGGAACAGGTGACGTCATTTCTGTTTATTATCACGTGACTTATTTTAAATTTTGTTACATTTTATTTATTAAATATTAATTTAATCAAATAAAAATAAGGGAAATAATAGGAAATAATTGTATTTTTTCAGAATTCTATCATAGAAACTACCAATTAACATCAAAATTATATTTTTATATGAATACTGTCAACATCCCTATTCTAATTCTATTAAATGTGACAAAAAATAATAGAGAAGTATACAACTTATCTGATCGAACTAGTACAATCGGGTCCAGAGTTGCAAAAATAATCTGAACTAATATGATGATGATTTAATTTGCTGTATGTTTGTTTGCAACTTGTCTTTGAGCATATCCTATGTTTAAAGACTCAAAAAAGAGATTCTAAGAAAGGTGTGGCTTGTACCAAAAGCTACCGAGAGTCGATGTGCCGCGCCTGAAAAATTATTATTATTATTAATTTATTGATGTCCTGTTGCAGACAAGAGTGTCATCTATTGCGTCTAAGATTATGTTTCTTTCTCAAGTGCAACTTCACACATTTCACTCAATTGATTAAACTCGCGGACAAACAACTTGACACGAGATTTATATTATATATCATTTATCGTACTCTACTTTATAGTTTTTATATAACTTTTACAATGAATATATAATATATCTCTGCACCGGGTCGTGGATATGTATTTATACAAATTTCTTATATTTATTTCCGTTCCTAGTATACGTTCGTTAACGTGGTGTGATTGCTGCTTAATATTTATTGAAGTGTAAACTTCTTCTAGCGCGGTACGCATATTTTTCGATGAGATAAAATCTCTGAACACCGCACACGAAACGCTGGAGACACAGTTTGACATTTATATGACGTGGACTCGCGACACCGCACACGAAACGCTGGAGACACAGTTTGACATTTATATGACGTGACCGCACGCTAAAGGCTGGAAACACAGTTTGACGTTTGATTTATTTATATGTTTATGATTATGCAATATTTGTTTTGCAAATTGTGTTACTTCTTAATCATGTCATACGGCCATTTTGTGCGCCGTTTAAATTGTATAGGTTGTCATAATTTATTACAGCCTGTATTATAAGTATTTGAATTTAATTGTTTTGTTTTCACTTCTATCAGCAGTCCCGGTGACTGGTTGGTTTTTTTCTTTATTTATTATTATTTATTGTAACAAATGAATGTACATTATGTAAGACTTCTTAGTCTCTCCAATTCTGTTAAGGACGGTACAATAAGGTCCAGGTCGTTAATGAATATCTCTCTATTGAGCAGAATAAGCGTTGCATTAAGCACTTCGCCGATGCGCTGGCCCAATGCGGGTTGGTGAACTTCACATACCTTCAAAGATTTTCTCAAAGGCATCCCGCGGGGGAGTGGGTCTCCCCACGCGGGTATGTGGGACTCGCTGCGCCATAAAGCTGGTAAGTGGACGCAGCTCTACCCACTAAAACCTGGCGAGTGCCACCAATGCCGCCTTTGGTGAGGTGCCCCAGATCTAATTAACAAACAGGGTACCTCGACGGCTAGTCAGTCCCGCAGGGGACCGACGCCACCTCCACAGAGGGGCTGTCGCGCACCACAGAACAACCCCTCCCAACGTCGGAACAGTACAATGAACCTTCAAGAAAATAGCATACTCATATCTAAAAGGCCGGCAACGCACCTGCTGATCCTCTGGTGTAGCGGGTGTCAGTGGATGTCGCTATTCACTTAATTACCATCAGGTGAACCGACTGTCCGTTTGCCTTCTAGGTATATATTGTATAAAAAAAACCTAAAACATAAGTATGGCCTCTACCAGGCCAGTGGGACTCATCTATAAACCTGCCTCGCTAAGCATGGTTTTTGTGTTTAATCGTTTTGATAGATTGAAAAATGGGATTTAAATTAAAACTTCTTTTTAAATAAATTTTTGTATTTATAAAAAAAAATTATGACTCATGATTACTCAAAAAATTGTTCACTTTTGTAAAATGCATATGGGGCTTAAAATTATTGCAAATAGTCACCCCTATGACGACCTCTCTAGCTCAGTGGTAAGCGCGTTGGCGCTCATGTCGGAGGTTGAGGGTTTGAATCCCGCCAGGGAACAAAAATATTATATGTGTTCCTGGGTCATGGATGTATATTAATTATGTGTATTATATAATAAAAATCTTAAATATATGTATAGTATAAATGTATTAAATATATTTCCGTTGTCTGGTATCGGTTACCACGGGACCAGATTGACGTGGTGGGAAAGCGTCCATAGATATTATTATTATTATTATTATTATCACCTCCTGACGCCATACGTCGAATTACTAATAACCCTGTATACTTTAAGTGATTTTTACGGCACTTGCCTGTGATAGTATCGTTATGTAATACAGTCCATTACAAGAACAGTATGAACGCCGACTAGGGCAAGAGGCGTTAATGCGGAGGTGGGGGGAAGACCTGGCGCGGCAACCGTATGGAAAAAGCCTAACGGTTGCTCTGCGTCCTGTCCTCGAGCATCCACCGATGCTTCGTAAGCGCAAACCCCTTCCGTCTGACACAGGTGTTCACCGGGCCCGGTTTCTTTGGTGAGTATCTGTGCCGGACGGCCCAAAGGCAGCCGTTGACAGTCTATCACGATTGTGGTGCGGCGGTGGACTCGGCCCAGCACACCCTCGAGGTGTGCCCGAGATGGGCAGCGCTGCGTTATGATCTGACATCAGTCACTTGTCTCTGCCGAGCGTTATCACCGTGATGCTCGGTGACGACGAGTCCTGGACGGCGATTGTCTCCTTCTGCGAGGCAGTAATGTCCCAGAAGGAGGCCGACGAGCTGGTGAGTGAGAAGGCCATCGACGAGGCCTCCCCCCGTGGGCGATGAACGGGGGTGCGTAGGAGGCGGTACTTAATGCGCCTCCACTAACGCCCCTGTGTTCGTGTCGGGTTCAGGATGGGAACCTGGGCCCAGTATGGCATGACGTCGTGGGGACTGCTTAGTAGCGGTCGGGCAGTCCCCTCTTATGAGTAGTAGTCTGGCTTTTGCCGAGACCTCCTGCCGGGTGATCCTGTCTGTTGCCTGCATATCCGGGACCCTCAAAAAGCGGCTGAAGGCGCTCGCAGTGGTTTTAGTTAGGGTGGGCACTCCCAGGTGCGAGTCCCACATTGGGTGAGGATCTACCCAAAGATCCTGGCTGCATCCATAAGGATTTCCCCGTGATAAGAAAAATAAAAATAACAGTATGAACAATAGAATATGGCTATTCTGATGAAGCTCAGCTATTGGGAAGCGATAGAAACTGCACTTTGATGATTGTATCGGCTCCAAACCTAATAAGGATTTTTATTAGCACCGCCCCACGGTGTGGTACTGTACCATCAATGATAATTTATGCAAAGCGTAGTGTATCCTCTTCATGGTTCAACTTTCTGTCAAGTGTTTGAGCGTATGAAATGTGTAGGCCGACTTACCCAGCCTCGACGTTAGGATTTCAGCCCGTGGAGATTTAGGACCTATCCAGTAAAGCTAATGTGCACACAGTTTACTACCGTCTCGCATTGCGATCATCTTTTGTTATGGTTAAACTTTTTTTACTGTTACTTGGTTTAAACAGACAGACAAACCATCTGATGGTAATATATGTAGTCAGCGTCGCAAATAAACACACTAGTCCACCTTTTTTTTTCTTTTTGTTTTCTTTTATGCCGGGAAATGCTCTGAGTCATCACGCTTGGGGAGTGGGTCTCCCCAGGTGGGTATGTGGGACTCGCTGCGCCCGAAAGATGGTAAATGGACGCAGCTCTACCCACTAAAACTCGGCGAGTGCCACCAGTGCCGCCTTGGTGAGATGCCCCGGATCTGTTGAGCTGACAGGGCACCTCGACGGCTAGTCAGTCCCGCAAGGGACCGACGCCACCTCCACAGAGGGGTTGTCCCGCACCACAGAACAACACCTCCCGACGTCGGGACAGTACAGTGGGGTGAGGTTTTTTTATGTTAGGTGGATAGGCACTGGCAAACGTGCCACCTGATGGTAAGTGGTCGACGTCGCCCATGAATATAAACTAGTTTACCTGCAACGAGCTCAGGCAACTCATCTATGTGTTGCCTATCCTGAGACATAAGATGTTAAGTCTCGGTGCCAGTAATTACACTGCCTGTCTTGCCCTTCTCTCCGAAACACTGCAAAGCTGTTTCACGGGACAAACAAGCAAGATGGTGGTACCCATGCAGCCGGGAGCGCGGCACAGCGCTTCCCTCCCACTGGTTTCCATCCTCACCCCTTGCCCCCTGCTCTTTTGTCCCCTCTTCTTATAAGAGGAGTACAAAGAGCCCCCTCGGATCAATTAGCTTCACCCAAGGTGTTGGGCTCACCCTAGGCTACTGAGCCCCACCGCCACGTCAAGGCCTGAACCATGATGGGGACACAAGTCCACCTGCGACAAGCTCACGTCACTCATTCATGCGTGGCACATGCCGAGGCCTGACACGTAAGAGAAGTCTCGGGGCCAGTTATTGCATTGCCCGTCCTGCTCCTCTTACGTAAAGATAACATAGCTGACGGATGACGTACTTAAGCAGTCGAAAGAAGATTTGTTTCGTCATTTGTATGTATTTGGTCTTTGCAGTACTGTCATCAAAGGCATTCGTTGATTAAGTGAGAGTTTCGGGTTTTGCAAGTTGAAAAGATAAAGAAAGATATTGCATTTGTAGATTATTTATTTATCCTAAAACGAATGCTATGAATTCACCCTATTTTTGAGAAGTACATTCGTTGCTTTAGTACTACTAATCTTTGATAAATCGAAGAATCAAATTATTGCTCTACTTTACAAAATTTCCCATTAACATTTTCTGCAGCTGTTCTTAAGATTTACCTCCAGTAAACAACGTATAGTAATTTTGAATCCAATTCTGGTGAATATTATTCACGCTGGTGTGAATATTATTGATGAAGTTGGTCCAGTGATTTTGGAAAGAGTTAACAATTTGAGTTTGGGAGATGCTGGTGGTAGCTGCTGTGGTGCTGGTGGTAGAGGCCGCTGTGGTACTGGTGGTAGAAGCCGCTGTGGTACTGGTGGTAGAGGCCGCTGTGGTACTGGTGGTAGAGGCCTCTGTGGTACTGGTGGTACTGCTTGTGGTGTCTGTGCCTACTGATTGTGATGTTGAATCAGCTTTAACTTTTATGTCTTCTGGTGTAAATAATAGATCAAAATCATTAGACACAACAGTCATTTGCATTTCAAAGTTGGTTTTTAACTTGCTTAAGCTGGAGTGTATATTGTCTTCGCCCGTAATGTCAGCAGAGTTTAACGGTGTCTTAAGGTTGGTGCCGCGAGTGCTGATATATGTTTCAATGGTGCTTCTAAGATCAGCCAGTTGTTCGCTAAATGAATCCTTAAAGATTTGTACTTCGCGTTGAATAACAGAAAAATCCTCGTTACTTTTAGCAGAAGATTCCAGCATTTCTGAAACACTCTTATCATATTTATTAACCAAATTGCGAATTTGTTCAATTTTTTGTTTTACAATATCTGTTTCCATTTCGTTGTTTGGGTTCTCTGATTCATCTTTAATTAAATCCATTTCAGCGCTCTTGACGCCTGTGCTTTCTTTGATATCAGGCGTATTGTCATCCTTGTCGATTAACATCTGATCTTCTACAATGGCCACAGGAATTTCGACGACATTACGTAAGTTAGTTTCAGCTTTATCAACAATAACTTGATTTACATCTTGAGATTTTTCAAGTCCTCCGTTAATTTGCGGACCGATGGAGGCTGCGCGTGCGCCGAGGATGAGACAGACAAATATGAACGCGTGTAACTTCATGGCGCTAGTTCTCATTGTCGTACAGTGAGACCAGCAGTTTTAGTATTTATACAGCGAGTAACGGTATCTATTTCGCGTTTATTGCGACCTGTTGTTTTTATTTTCGTGAGCGACAAAATAGCATAATATATATGTTAATATTTAGACATCAGTCTCTGCACGAGACCAGTCGGATCCAGAGTTCCGTATCGGTGACGCTGATGCTGTTTGCGATATAATTTAACAAGCCTATGTTATTCGCTTTGTGAAGTCATTTTTAGTGAGTTTCTCTTTCATAGCAATTTTTCTATGACTGCTTAGCTCACCCTGACGAGCTTGTTACTAAAATAACTGACTTATTAAAATACCACAGTAATTCCATCAGGTCACCTTAGTGTAATACATTTATTTAGGGTGCATACGGTGTCCCCACCATGGTTCAGGCCTTGACGTGGCGGTGGGGTTTAGTAGCCTAGGGTTAGCCCAGCACCTTAGGCGAAGCTATTTGAGCCGAGGGGGCTCTTCGTACCCCTCTTAGAAGAGGGGACAAAAGAGCAGGCGGCAAGGGGCGAGGGTGGAAACCTCACCCCCTTTTACTGTCCCGACGTTGGGAGTGTTTGTTCTGTGGTGCGCGACAGTCCCTCTGTGGAGGTCGTCGTCGTCGGTCCCCTGCGGGAATAACTAGCCGTCGAGGTGCCCTGTTAGCTTAACAGATCCGGGACACCTCACCAAAGGTGGCACTGGTGGGTTTTTAGGGTGCATAAGGTGTACGAGTATAGCCTCCCGATAGTGAGTATTAACGATAACGATGGGTAACGTTGACCATCATCAGGTGGTTTGCCTACCCAAATGGGACGAGATCACCCATTTATACAAGTAACATAAGAAAAGGCTATGGGTAGGATGGAGTAATGAGCTCGTGTGAACGACGTGCCGAAACACCGTGCACATAGCAGGAGAGATTCTAGCGGGAAGGAGGTGTTGGGGCCAGTCAGACAAGGGAAGGAAGTCATATCTATAATTAAATTTAATACAAACAAATCCGGTTCGAATAACAAACTCAGGATTCCTATTTCGGGTTTATAATGCCAATATTCTATAATGTATATTTAATATTCTATGTATTTTATTACATAAGATCGTTGACCTATCTCGATCGAATATATTTTAATATTTATATGCTCGTAAAAATTTAAGAGAGAAGATCTTTTGTTATAGCTAGTCCGCTGTATCCAAGTGCTATTAACTTATCATGTGAATTTACATTTCAACTGGTGGTCGCTCTATGCTTCACCTACGTGGACTTAGATCTGTAAATCTATCACAAACATATTCTTACAAACTTAACACAGGTCTAAGTTACCGTGGTAAGATTGACCAGGAATTTTTAGTATTTATACAGCGAGTAACGGTATCTATTTCGCGTTTATTGCGACCTTTTGTTTTTGTTTGCGTGAGCAATATAACCCCGTGACTCTCGGAAAAAAGCCGTCTGGGAGCGGTACCTAAACGGTAACGATAACGTTACCGGTGGGAGGGAAGCGCTGTGCCGCGCTCACGGCTGCATGGGTACCACCATCTTGCTTGTTTCTCCCGTCAAACAGCTTTGCTGTGTTTCGGAGAGAAGGGCAAGACAGGCAGTGCAATTACTGGCACCAAGACTTAACATCTAATGTCTCAGGATAGGTAACACATAGATGAGTTGCCCGGGCTCGTTCCAGGTAAACTAGTTTATGTTCATGGGCGACGTCGACCACTTACCATCAGGTGGCACGTTTGCTAGTTTGCTTATCCAACTAACATAAAAAAAACCCTTTGAGATGTAACAAAATAATGTATGGTGGAATTGTATATCACAGATATCCATTTTAATACTTAAAAAATTGGCAATTATAAGGTGGCAAAAAGAAAGCTATTTACACAAATACGGTATTAATCCTTATTATTTTAAATACGTTAGTTGGCTTGAGCATTTCATGAAGATTATGTTTTCTCTTTACACCAAGCAAATTAAATGAATGCGTATTATTTTGATTTTGCTATATTAATACCTTAATACGCAACGACCGTGTAGAAAAATTATAAAGCTTTATTAAACATTGAAAAAAATATCTTAAAAAAAACGCATTTGTTTATAACAATTTTTTTATACAATATGATATACAAATTATTAAAAATCATTTTTAAGTCGCTTCTGATCATAAGAAAACGTCATAAAAAATCAATTTGAAATATTTAGTTCTGTGGGATCAATATTAATATTATAAAAAATATATATTTTTATTTTATTTTTCACCTTAATCAATTGTTTATAAAAAAACGAAAATTTACAATTTTTAATTTTTCCAACGGGAATCTATTGAACCTTTGAAAAATAGCTCCACGAAAGGAAAAAAAAACTCTCAAATTAATAGTTTAACAATTATCGTACTTGCAACGTTAATGTTCGTGCTACAAAAATTGATAATTAAGCAATGGATAACTTATTGGAAATTCGCGATAAACATTTTTGGACCACCTTTATTATTCATTGATCTATCCTGCAGGCGCCTGATTTTTTTCAATTTTTAATTTAATATTTAATAAGTTTAAATAATATTTACTCATTAAAGGTTCGAGGGGGCGTGGCTTGCGCAAATCGGAGTACCCGTTTTCAGGCGTATTTTCAACCCTTGGGGAAAATTATAAATATTGGTCCTACAATTCTGGGAGAGAGTCAGTTTTAGGAAATTTCCTCCTCTTTTTTAATCTTTCTTCAAAGAAAAATCTATATTAGTTTGTGAGATATTTGCATATAATATGGTTTAATAAGCCCCTTTATTTTTTTTAGTTAATCCTTACTAATATTATAAATGCGAAAGTAACTCTGTCTGTCTGTCTGTCTTTCTCTTCTTCACGCCTGCTACACTGCTAAACAGATTTGGATGAAATTTGGCACAAAGATACTTTGAAACCCGAGAAAGGTCATAGGATAGTTTTTAAAATCCCACGGGAACCGGACCTATGCGGGTATAACTCCAGGACTGTCTATCTTCTAAGTCACGGGACAGATTTGGGTGAAATGTGATATGAAGATACTTTGGAACTTAACGTAGGACTTAAAATAGTTCTTATCCTGAAAATCCCACGGAAACGGGAACTATGCGGGTAAAACGCAGGGACTGTGTATTTGATAAACCACTGAACTGATTTCAGTGAAAGTTGATATGGAGATAGTCTGAGACCCAAGGTAAGATATTAGATGTATAAGTGTAACAAGAAGTTTTAGCTGTGTCAAAAGATGGCGTTAACACAAAATGTAGATCACGCTATCTATTACAAGATGTGAATCGTTATGAGGATCGCACCTTTGTATTGCACGCGTTTTTAATGACTACTGTTTCCATATATTAGTAACTAGCTGTTGCCCGCAGCTTTGCCCATGTTAACTTAGGTTTACAGCTGTATACGGACTGATGATGATTATTTTTATAGCCTAAGTTATTCCTTATGACATCAGCTATCTGTCAGTGAAAGTCCCTTCAAAATTGGCCTAGCAGTTTCAGAGATTAGCTGGAACAAACAGACAGATAGACAGACAAAAATTGTAAAAAACCTTTTTGTGAGACGCGCCGCTGCCCAAAACTTGCTCTCTCTTTTAATGTTTTTGTTTCTAGTTGTTATTATTAGTAGGTATTTTTGTAAGATGTGTTTTTTTAATGTATTGTTTGACTTGTTTACCTATGTTTAAATCATATATTATGATAGAAATATCTATGTGTAGTGCGGCATGTTTCACAAATAAAGTTATTATTATTATTAAAAAATGCTATTTTGTTATAATATGTACCGTGTATACGTCCATATGCACTTAGTAAAAAGCGGTTATTTTAATATTACAAACAGACACTCCAATTTTATTTATCTGTATGTATAGATAGCTGTTGCCCGTAGCTTCGCCCGCGCTAACTTACATTTACAGTCATACGCGGATTGATGATGAATATTTTTAGAGCCTAAGTTACTCCCTATAACATAAGCTATCTTCCAGTGCAAGGCCCGTCAAAATCGGCCCTGCCGTTTCCAAGATTAGCTGGAACAAACAGACAGACAAAAATTTAAAAAAATGCTGTCTATACATATAAATAAAATTGGAGTGTCTTTTTGTAATATTAAAAGAACCGTTTTTTATTGAATGCATATGGATGCATACACGGGACATATACCAAAATAGTTTTCAATTTCTGAAACGGCTGGACCGATTTTAACGGGACTTTCACTGACAGATAGCTGATGTTATAGGGAGTAACTTAGGCTACAAAAATAATCATCATCACTCCGGAAACGGCTGTAAATCTAAGCTAACGCGGGCGAAGCTGCGGGCATCAGCTAGTTGTTAATAAATTTTGCAATTTTTGCAAGCGGAACTTATTTTTATTTTTTTCAAAAATCATCTAGATGCCATTCCGAATCGAGTGACACCTCAATCATAATTTTCGGCGACTGCTGAATAAAGTTGACCAAAATGGCACTTGTTGATAAGACTAATATTAGACAGCGCCGTTTTAATGAGACGAACTAAGAAGGAGTTTAAACTAATAAGAAAGAAAAAATTTGAATTATGTAAACAATACATGTAATTGAAAGCAACCATGTTGTGGCAAGGGATCCCCACCATGGTTTAGGCCTTGACGTGGCGGTGGGGCTCAGTAGCCTAGGGTGAGCCCAACACCTTGGGCGAAGCTAATTGAGCCGAGGGGGCTCTTTGTACTCCTCTTATAAGAAGAGGGGACAAAAGAGCAGGGGGCAAGGGGTGAGGATGGGAACCTCACCCCATTGTACTGTCCTGACGTTGGGAGGGGTTGTTCTGTGGTGCGGGACAATCCCTCTATGGAGGTGGCGTCGGTCCCTTGCGGGACTAGCCGTCGAGGTGCCCTGTTTGCTTACTAGATCCGGGGCAACTCACCATAGGCGGCATTGGTGGCACTCGCCGGGTTTTAGTGGGTAGAGCTGCGTCCACTTACCGGCTATCGGGCGCAGCGAGTCCCACATACCCGCGTGGGGAGACCCACTCCCCCGCGGGATGCCTCAGAGCATTTCCCGGCGTAGAAGAAAAAGAGTTGTGGCAAGGGATGGGTCGTCTTGGCGTTTATTGAGGGAGGCCTTATGTCAGCAGTGGACGGATAAAGATGATGACGATGATGATGATTACGATGACCTCGCCATACTATGGTGTGCTACCAAAGCATCCTATACAATTGTTACATCGACACGTAATAAAATGAGCGCATCATCTAGGTAAACTAAATCAACCAAGTAAGCATTATTGGCTATAACTCAAAAACGGATTGTCAGATATTGATCAAATTAATATGGGACCAAATAAGAAACACCAGCTTTCAAACAAAGAAAAGAACCATCGAAATAAATAAATCATACAAAAAAAAACAAACACACGGACGAATTAAGAATCTGTCTCTCAAAAACTACTAGATGGATTTTAATTCTGTTTTCAACACGTAGGTATATATTTTACCAAGATTTTGGGTAAATAGGTAAATAAAATTATATTATATCAGATAATTATTGTGAGAGTCGGAAAAATTTAAGCCGCTTGGGAGCTTACATTGAAAACACTGCCTCAATTCCCTTAGAGATATAACAGTGAAGCTGCGGGCAGCAGCTAGCAATATATAAAGCTGAAAAATTTGTTCATTCGAACGCACTAGTGTCGGGACTCCGGCTCGAGTTATATAAAATCTTTTGCTATCGGTAGTCCAAGTATTAAATAAGGGTTTAGGATATTTATTTTAAAGAAGTTTTTTGTTAAGGGCGTGCGAAACCGGAACGCGGCGGTAATAGGTTTTATCCTGTGTTTTGCGAATTTAATGAATGATCGTAATGTTTAATACGAATAAGTTCGAGACTTATGTGTAAGCGTTATGGGCTTACATTCTTACATACAATTAAAATTAAATACTACTTATATTTTAATTGCTCATTTCGTAGTAACAAATTGATTCTTATTAAATTAAATATTTAAAGTAGTTATATGTAATAAATTAAAACGCTTTCCGATATTTAAAATAGATAAACTTTGTCCAATATTTTAAAAGGTGATGAAAAACGTTAAATGCCTATATAATATATTATTAATAAGCAATAGTAAAGTGTACATACACTTTTAACGATTTCCAATTTTAGGGTAAAATGAATAGTGGGCAAGAATTGTAAAGTACGTTATATTTACGGCACTTGCCTGTGATAAAATTTGTATCGTTATGTAATACAGTCCATTACAATAACAGTATATAGATGGTCTCGCACTCGCGTCTCACCGTTAGGACGTTCCATTTCTGATGAAGCTCAGCTGTTGGGAAGCGATAGAAAGTACTACACTTTGATGATTGTATCGGCTCCACACCTAATAAGGATATTTTATTAGCACCGCCCCACGGTGTGGTACAGTACCATCAATAATGATTATATGCAAAGGTAACCTATGGTTCGCTATTATGCTGTGTGTCTGTCGTACGAAATATGCCGATAGACTCACCTAGCCCGGAAACTAGGATTTCCATGTGTGGTCGTCAAGAAAGGTTAGAAAATGATTCTTTGCAATCCCGAGGTATTTTATATTTGACCTATTCAGTTAATCGCACAGTGTATGTCTCGCTTTGTAATTATTATTTTTTAAATATTACTTGGATATGCAAACGGGCAGACGAATCTCCTGATGGTAAGTAGTCAGCGTCGCACATATATACAACCTAGGATAAGCTCACGTAATTCATGCGTCCGTGGCTATACTGAGACGTAAGATAGTATTTTCACGGTGCCAGTAATTGCACGTCCTGTCCTGCTCTTCTTATCGAAACACAATCAAAGCTGTTTGACCGAAAAACAAGTAAAAATTAAGATTTGTTTTGCAAGCAAGGGCTATGTATGTATTTGGTCTTTGAAGAGTCGTCAGCAAAGATTTTATCTTGAATACGGGGGAGGTGACAAAAGATCTTTTATGTAAAATATGAACAACGTTGGACCTAGTATATAACCTTGTGGCACACACTTTTTGAATTGGCCTCATCTATCTTTACGCGCTAATCAAATCAGACATATAGCCCATAATTAAGTTCAAGGATGTTTCTCTTATACCGAGGCACTCTCCCTTTTTTCGGTTTTTGCCAGTTGCAGAGAAAAAGAAAGATATTGCATTTGTAGATTATTTATTTGTCCTAAAAACTTATGCTACGAATTCACCCTATTTTTGAGAATTACATTCGTTGCTTTTATTTTAGTACTAATCTTCAGCAAATCGACAAATCAAATCTTTTTTCTACTTTACAAATTTTTCCATTAACATTTTCTGCAGCTGTTCTTATGATTTATTTCCAGTAAACAACACATAGTAATTTTGGATCCAATTCTGGTGAATATTATTCACGTGATTGTTAATATTAGTGATGAATGTGTTCCAGTGATTATGGAAAGTGCTAATAATTTGAGTTTGGGAGACGCTGGTTGTGGCTGCTGTGGTGCTGGCTGTGGTTGCTGCTGTGGTACTGGTGGTAGAGGCCGCTGTGGTACTGGTTGTGGTGTCAGATGTTGAATCAGCTTTACCTTTTCTGTTTACTGCTCTAAATAATTGATCAAAATCATCAGACACAACCGTCATTTGTGTGTCAAAGTTAGTTTTTAACTTGCTTAAACTGGATTGTATGTTGTCTTCGTCCGGAATGTCAGCAGAGTTTAACGGTGTCTTAAGGTTGGTACTGCGAGTGCTGATATATGTTTCAATGGTGCTTCTAAGATCAGCCAGTTGTTCGCTAAATGAATCCTTGAAGATTTGTACTTCACGTTGAATAACAGCAATATCCTCGTTACTTTTAACAGGAGATTTCAACATTTTTGAAACACTCTTATCATATTTATTTACCAAATTGCGAATTTGTTCAATTTTTTGTTTTACAATATCTGTTTCCATTTCGTTGTTTGGGTTCTCTGATTCGTCTTTAATTAAATCCATTTCAGCGCTCTTGACGTCTGTGCTTTTTTTGATATCAGGCGTATTGTCATCCTTGTCGATTAACATCTGATCTTCTACAATCGCCACCGGAATTTCGACGACATTACGTAAGTTAGTTTCAGCTTTATCAACAACAACTTGATTTACATCTTGCGATTTTTCAAGTTCTCGGTCAGCCTGTGAACCGATGGAGACTGCGCGTGCACCGAGGACAAGACAGACAAATATGAACGCGTGTAACTTCATGGCGTTAGATCTCTGTATAGTACAGTGACACCAGGAGTTTTAGTATTTATACAGCGAGTAACGGTATCTATTTCGCGTTTATTGCGACCTGTTGTTTTTGTTTTCGTGAGCGACGAAATAGCATATAATATATGTGAATAAAATATTTTAAACATATATGACCATTATTTAAAGAAAATACTTTGTACGATTCTATTAAATGTGACAAATATAATAGAGGATATATACACACAAGATAACAGAGAGGGGTACAAAAAGCAGCTTCCTCGGTTCAATTGGCCTCGCCCAAGGTGCTGGCTATCACCTTAGGCTACTGAGCCCCACCGCTAAGACAAGGCTTGATACATGGTGGGGACAATTTAACAAGCCTACGCTACGTGCTTTGTGAAGTCATTTTGAATGAGTTTTTCTTGTTTAGCAATGATTTCATCAATGATGCGATATATATTATAATCATATGATTATCCGTTTATTGATTTGTATTCATACACCGTTACCTCTGACTGCTTAGCTGACCCTGACGAGCCTGTTACCAAAACAATTGAATTATTAATATGGTATGTATTTTAATAAGTCAATTGTTTATATTATGTATGTAATTACGTCAGATCACCTTAGTATAATATCTTACATATTTATTTAGGGTACAACATGTTTAAAAATCGATTTAGACGTACGCACATGGCTTTCCGATAGTAGGTATTAACGACAACTTTAAAAGCTGTAAGCGCGTTACCTACTTTTTCCTTCTAAGAACTGGTGGAGGAAAATCATAAAGAGGATTGGGGATGCGATAGGACTTTATACCGGTAGGAGGGATGATCTGTACCGCGCTCTAGTCTGCGAGGGTATCACCATAGTGCTTATTTCTTATCGATAATATCGAACACCTCACGCTTTTTTTACAATAAGTAATTTTTTTTGTTAATCCCTTTGATTTTTGTATTGAAAATTATTTTCAAATTTTAGCCCGGTTTGCTATGAAAGCGTGTTTTTTAGTTTTTTAAGCTATAATTTATATATTCTATATATGTTTTTATTACTCAAGATCATTGACCGATGTCGATCGTTATAGCTGGGCACGAATTAAGCTAATCATGCAATCAATGACTATAAAACCACCAGTGGTTATATTTCTCTATGCATGCAATAGTTACCGAATTTCATCAAGCTCTGTGAAGCCGTTTTTTGTTCATTATTATAAAACAACATTTTACGAAATGAGGCGTGATTTATCAAGATTTAGAGTTTTACATTTAGAGATTGAATAAAAGAAACGGTTGAGTTGATGTTAGTGTTACGTCAAACCAATATTTAATACAAGGTAAAATGTGTATACCTAGATGTAAAATAAATAATGTCAGAAATTATACTTCAACAAACACGGCTTATGATGTCCCATTTTTTTATTTACTTAGGGGTAAGGGGGACGCCCATATATATCCGCACAACCAAGGCCACGCAGATGCGCCGCCCTCATTTTCCCTATCCTCCCCCTTGGGCCACCGGAAACACAAACCGCACGCAACGCGACAGCATACCTGGCACTTGACGCCGGTGTTATGTGAGCGAGAGGTACCACCCAGTGCCGGCCCAATTCGGCTGCAATGCACCATGGCACTAGCTCTTACTTATTATGATAATCTTCTAAGAGCTTGACCTCTGGGCACTAAGAACAGTAATAAATATAAATATTAAATTATATACACAGCCCGGTGCAAAACATATTGAACATACCGGGATTAGAACCTGCGACAGCTGCGTACGATCCATCTGACCATTAGATGGGCCGACATAGATTTTACACTCAGTAGTCTGTAAAAGCAGGTGAAAAATTCGGGTGAATGCCCCAATTAAATTGAAAAAGAATGCCAAAACAGTTTATATGTGGCATGTATATATTTTAACGACTTTATTTATTAAAATTTATGCAAATAGCATCATGGTAAAACAAGATCTGGTATACCGTTACGAACATTTGCGAAATTTTCATTTAAAATAGCCAATCAACTTAAAGATTTAGGAAGGTTTCATTGTTTTTTTTTATGTTAGTTGGATAGGCAAACTGGTAAACGTGGCACCTGATGGTTAGTGGTCGACGTCGCCCATGAACATGAACTAGTTTACCTGGAACGAGCCCAGGCAACTCATCTATGTGTTGCCTATCCTGAGACGTAAGATGTTAATTCTCGGTGCCAGTAATTACACTGCCTGTCTTGCCCTTCTCTCCGAAACACAGCAAAGCTGTTTCACGGGAGAAACAAGCAAGATGGTGGTACCCATGCAGCCGGGAGTGCGGCACAGCGCTTCCCTCCCACCGGTAAACTACAAGGGTACCGGCATACTAAGGCACAGCGCAACTACAAGGGACAGTTGTACGAGAACCACGAGAGTCCTCAAATAAGTCCGTTTTATCGGTCACTGACCCCGGTGCAGTCGCGAAGAGCCTGTCTGTACCGTTGACCGTTGTTTAAGTATAAATCCAAAAAGGGTTAACCAGTATTTTGGAATCGTCACAATCATAACTTTGTTTTTTTAATGCTTGTGTCCTTTTTATAGAAGAGGGGAACGGACAGTCGTGTCACCTGGTGGTAAGTGATAAGCGACCATAGACACCCGCTAAATCATTAGCAGGTGCGGTGCCTTTCTAATATGATTATGCTCTTTTATTGAAAGTAGTCTTATGTTACATACATATTTAGAAATAATTTTCGTTTTCGAATATTTTCTTTGCGAATCATTAAGAGTTCGTATATAGGTTTTTCTTCTAGAGTACTAAAACTAATAATTATAAAACTAATAAGTATTAAAATATATCTCCTTAATACAACACAAGTGTCATCATCATCATCACCATCAGCCTCTATACGTCCACTCCTGAACATAGATCTCCTACAATGGACGCCAAGATGACCGATCCTTGTACAAAGTACACACAAGTGTACCATTGAAGAATAATATTCCTAGATTCTTGGGATGTCGTTGATGCTATGGTAGGGTGCATGCAGCATGTGAAATATGGTATAAATATGTAAATTTTTTATTGTAAATATTTTCGAATATAATCTTATACATTTTAACAGATCACTACACGTTCGCCACCATGGTTCAGGCTTTGACGAGGCGGTGGGGCGCAGTAGCCTAGGGAGAGCCGCTGCAACTTGGGAGAAGCGAATTGAGCAGAGGGGACAAAATAACAGGGGGGCAAGGCGCGAGGACGGGAACCTCATACCATTGTACTGACCCGACGTTGGGAGGGGTTGTTCTGTGGTGCGGGACAACCCCTCTCTGGAGGTGGCGTTGGTCCCTTGGGGGACTGACTAACCGTCGAGGTGCCCTGTTTGTTCATTAGATCCGGGGCACCTCACCAAAGGCGGCATTGGTGGCATTCGGCAGGTTTTAGTGGATAGAGCTGCTACTACTTACCAGCTGTCGGGAGCAGCGAGTCCTACATACCCACTGGGGAGACCCACTCCCCCGCGGGATGCCTTAGAGCATTTCCCGGCCGAAAATCGCCACCGAAGAAACCGGCAGCCTCAGCGCCGACGACGAAAACACCGACGGCGTCTGGGTCGCCAGCACAAAAGAAGGCGAAGGCTGCAAAGCCCAAATTATCGCTCCCCCGCTCCACGGCCGTAATCCTTAAGTTACGGCCGGAGGCAGTGGCCAATGGGGCGACGTATCGCTCGGCCCTATTAAAAGCCGAGAATAGCATCGACTTGGCGGAGCTGGATATCGGCCCGCTCCGGATTCGCCAATCGGCGACCGGGGCGCGCCTGATCGAAGTGTCCGGGTCCACGAGCGGTGAGAAAGCGGATGCCCTCGCTGCTCGTTTAAAGGAGATCTTAGCGGAGGAAGCGGAGGTGCTCAGGCCTGAGAAAAAGTCTGAGATGAGGGTATCGGGCCTGAGCGATGCAGTCACCGCAGAGCGTCTCACCACCGCGGTATCTAAGGAGGGCGGCTGCAACCCAGGCCAGGTCCACGTGCGTAACATCCGCATGGGGCAAATGGGCGCAGGTACAGCCCATATAGAGCTCCCAATTGTAGCGGCGAAGAAGCTGCTGCAACAAGGGAGTGTCGCGGTGGGTTGGTGCCGCGCGCGCCTTCACCTTCTGCAGGCGCGCCCCAGGCATTGTTTCCGATGCTTGGGACTGGGTCACGTCGCCGGAGCATGCCAGTGTAGCGTAGACCGCAGTAGCCTGTGCTATCGCTGCGGTCAGGCTGGTCATAAGGCTGCTGGGTGCTCGGCCGCCGCACACTGTGCGGTGTGCGCCGATGCGGGAAAGCCGGCAGGCCACGTGATGGGGGGTATGGCGTGCAAGCCCCCATCAACCCGCGGGAAGTTCCCCTCCCAACAAGCGAAGGTGGGGAACCAAGTAGAGTCGGTAGACGCTGAAATGGGCGATAATGTCTAGGCATCTCAGCGTCCTCCAGGCGAACGTCAACCAGTGCGCCGGGGCGCAGGACATTTTCCTGCAGTCCATGGCGGAGTGGTGCGTTGACGTCGCGATCGTAGCCGAGCCATACGCTGTGCCCCTCAGCCCACACTGGGCGGGGGACACCGATGGCTTGGTGGCGATCGTGGTGAGGCCTGGAGCCGGCTCACCCCTCGTAGTCAAAGCGAGGGGCCGCGGGTACGTGGTGGCGGTTCGGGGACAGGTGGCTTTCGTCGGAGTCTACTTCTCACCGAATCGCGAATTGGCGGCCCTGGAACGGTTTCTCGACGTTCTGGGGCCGCTGGTGGGGCAGCTAGCTCCTCTACAGGTGTTCGTGGCTGAGGACCTCAATGCCAAGTCCACGGCATGGGGAAACCCGGTCACGAACCCAAAAGGGAGGGAAGTAGAGGAGTGGGCGCTAGCTGCCGGACTGTCCCTTCTCAACACAGGAACAGTCTATACGTGCGTGCGTTGGTCGGGAGGTTCAGTGGTGGACGTCACGTTCGCCACGCCTGCCATCGCGCGCAGAGTGGAGGGGTGGAGGGTGGAGACGGGGGTGGAGACTCTCTCGGACCATCGCTACATAAGGTTCGAGGTGTCTCCAGCCCCCGTCCGTCCGGCGTCGTCGTCGTCGTCGTCGTCGTCGTCGTCGTCGTCGTCGTCGTCGTCGTCGTCGTCGTCGTCGTCGTCGTCGTCGTCGTCGTCGTCGTCGTCGTCGTCGTCGTCGTCGTTCAGGGGAAGAAGTCAGTTTCCGCGTTGGGCACTCACAAAGCTCGACCGGGAACTGGCAGAGGAGGCCGCTATCGTCTGCCGGTGGAGCCTCCCGCCGCTGTCGGAGCTGGGGGTGGATGAGGCGGCTGACCGGCTCTGCGATGCGTTCACCGCAGTCTGCAGAGCAGCCATGCCGCCCGCGAGACGTCCACCCCAGCGGCGGGCGCTCTACTGATGGTCGGCCGAGATAGCGGGTCTCCGGGCCGCCTGCAACGGGGCAAGGAGGCTGTATACCCGGAGCAGGCGGAGACGCCCCCAGGATGTCGACAGGGACGACAGGCTGCGCAGGGTCTACGCAGAAAAGCGTAAAATCCTGCAGCAGGCCATTTGACGAGCCAAGGAGGAGGCCTGGCTGGAGCTGGTTGAGGGTCTCAACGGAGACCCGTGGGGCAGACCGTATAAATGGGCGCGGAACAAGCTCCACGCCCAGTCGGTCCCAATCACCGAGACGCTCCAGCCGGGCCAACTGGGGAGGATCGTCGGGGAACTTTTCCCCGACACACCCGTAGGCTTCGTGCCCCCCAGGATGGCTCGGCAGATGCCGGACGAGGAGGGTGTTCCGCCACCTGTCACGGAGGCTGAAATGGAGGCGGTTCTGTCCCGCCTCCAGAGTAATAAGAGGGCACCGGGTCCAGACGGGGTTCATGGGAGGGTCCTCGCGATCTCTCTCGCGCACCTCGGCGATAGCCTTCGGGAGCTGTTTGACCGCTGTCTGCGGTGCGGACAGTTCCCGAGGGCCTGGAAGGAGGGTCGGCTCTGCCTGATACCAAAGGCAGGGCGGACGCCGGACTCGGCTTCGGCGGTGCGACCGGTGGTGTTGCTGAGTGAAGCTGGGAAGGCCTTGGAGAGAATAGTGGCCTCCCGGCTCGTTCAGCACCTGGAAGTGGGCCCGGGCCCGGGACTATCAGAGTCCCAATTTGGGTTCCGGGCACGCCGGTCGACAGTCGACGCTCTCAAACGCCTTCAGGCGGTGACGGTGGAGGCGGAACACGGAGGGGAGGTGGTGGTCGCGGTGTCCTTGGACATCGCGAACGCCTTCAACACCCTCCCTCACAGTGTGATACGGGAGGCACTGAATTTCTTCGGAGTGCCCCCGTATCTCAGGAGGCTGTTGGAGGCGTACCTCTCCGAGAGGAGGGTAGCTTGCGAGAACCGGTGTGGGTCCGTAGAGTGGTGGCGAGTCGGGTGCGGTGTCCCACAGGGATCGGTTCTTGGTCCGATCCTGTGGGACATCGGCTACGACTGGGTCCTGCGAGGCCGCCTCCTCCCCGGGATGGGTGTCATATGCTACGCGGATGATACCCTCGTATATGCCCGGGGACGAGGCTATAAGGAGGCGGCGCGGCTGGCCGAGGTAGGGCTAGACCTCGTGATCAGCCGCATAGATAGGTTAGGGCTTCGGGTCAGACCTGAGAAGACCGAAGCCCTTCTCTTCCGCGGGACCGGGCGGAAAGGACCCCCACCGGGAGCTGCGCTCCAGATCGGGGGGGTGAGGGTCAGGATGAGCCCCCACATTAAATATTTGGGGCTCATCCTTGACGGAGGATGGACCTTCGGCCCACATTTCTCAATGTTGGGTCCGAGGGTCGTGAAGGCGGCAAGTGCGTTGGGCAGACTCCTTCCGAACCTCGGAGGACCCAGTGCCGCCTGTAGGCAGCTATACTCTGGAGTCTGCCGGAGTATGGCAACCTACGGTGCACCCATCTGGGCGGATCACCTTACCGCGTGGAATAAGGCCCAGCTGCGCTCGGCGCAGCGGGTCATCGCGGTAAGAGTGATCCGGGGGTACCGTACAGTATCTTGGGCGGCAGTCACTGCCCTAGCCGGTGACCCCCCGTGGGAACTCGTGGCGGAGGTTCTTGCCGAGATGCATTCCTATGTCTCGGATAGGAGGTCTCTTGGTGAGAGCCTTACGCTGTACGGGATCCTTCGGGATCGCCGACTAGGGCAAGAGGCGTTAATGCGAAGGTGGGGGAGGACCTGGCGCGACAGCCGTATGGCAAAAGCCTAACGGTTGCTCTGCGTCCGGTCCTTGAGCGGTGGATGCGTCGTAAGCGCAAACCCCTCACCTTCCGTGTGACACAGGTGCTCACTGGGCATGGTTGCTTTGGTGAGTACCTGTGCCGGACGGCCCACAGGGAGCCGTTGACAGTGTGTCACGATTGTGGCGCGGCGGTGGACTCGGCCCAGCACACCCTCGAGGTGTGCCCGAGATGGGCGGCGCTGCGTCATGATCTGACATCGGTCATCGGAGGGGACTTGTCTCTGCCGAGTGTCACTACCGCGATGCTCGGTGATGACGAGTCCTGGACGGCGATGGTCTCCTTCTGTGAGGCAGTAATGTCCCAGAAGGAGGCCGATGAGCGGGTGAGAGAGGAAGCCACCGACGAGGCCTCCCCCCGTGGGCGATGAACGGGGGTGCGCAGGAGGCGCTACCTAATGCGCCTCCAGTAACGCCCCTGTGTTCGTGTCGGGTTCAGGATGGGAATCTGGGCCCAGTATGACACGACGTCGCGGGGACTGCTTAAGCAGCCGGGCAGTCCCCCTTAAGAGGAGTAGTCTGGCCTTCGCCGGGGCCAGCCTGTCGCTGAGGTGATCCTGTTGAATGCCTATTCGGGACCCTCAAATTAAAGCGGCTGACGGCGCTCGCAGTGGTTTTAGTTTACGGGTAGGGCACTCCCAGGTGCGAGTCCCACATAGGGCCAGGATCTACCCGAGATCCTGGCTACATGCGTAAAAAGCATTTCCCTGCGATAAAAAAAAAAAAAAAAAAAACTCCATGTTAAGGACAAACGTTATCTTTGACAGGATCCAGTGTTTCGGAAAGAAAGGCAGGACAGGCAGTGTAATTACTGGCATCGAGACCTACCTACATACGTCTGCATACGCAATACAACAATGAGTTGCCTAGGATAGTCCTGGGCGAAATATTATGTTTATGTCCATGCCCAGATAGCATTTGACAGCTGTATAAAGACTGTACAATGGAAATTTTGAAGGGCTTAGGCTGTACAAGTTGTCTGTATTATGGCTGTATATCCGGATATACAGCACTTATATCCGCAATTTGGGCCCCAAATTATACAGCTTTAAGTGTAGATCTAGCTGTCTAATAGCTGTATAATAGCTGCGTAATAGCTGACTTAGAGCATAATTAGATACCATTTATACAGCTACTGTTCTCAAATCTTACCTATTTTATTCTTATATACAGCCTCCGGCTTGTAAACGTCTGAATATAAGAATAAAATTATCTTTGTGGTTGAATTTCCTTCCATATATACTTATTTTTAAAAGACAATTTATTCATCGGATCAATAAGTGACACACTGTGGCCATATTTTAATTTGTGAAGTGAACAAATATTATTTTGCTGTATGGTAAGTACCCATTCTTAAGTTATGGTCGTTATTTTGCTTGCGGCTGCTACTTCATCGTGAATATGTATACTAATAGTAAGCCAAAAACTCATGCGCTCTCGAAATAATAGATAATAACGAAAGTGTAAGTGTAATAAGAACCTTGTAAGCCAAATTCAGACTAGCTTTATTAGTACGCAGTGCCTTAAATAGTAAAGAAATTAACTTTTGTATTGTGTACAAGTAAAATTATGTGTAAATATCGGCGAATTTTTCAAAAATATACATATTAATATGTTATAAATTATTTTACCATAATTTTTAGGTTATGGTTTAATGGCGTCAGGCATACAGCTGTTGCCCTTCTAGTACTCCACTATAAAGCTTTTGGCGTAACAAAGCCGTAATTTAAGTATATACAACAGCCTAAAGAGTAATGATGGATGTACCTTAGAGTTTAATTGCTATAGTAGCTGCTTAAAAGAGTACGTTTAGTAAATATTACAGCAATTCAGGGTTCTATTGAAAGCAAAGAAACCCATTCTGTATATCCAATGTACACTGGAGATTACATTAACTTTTGCACTTTAGATTTACAGCCGTCGTTATGACGCAATCATAATTAATTTATTAATTAGGTTTAATATGTAGGTGTATTTACAGCACATTTAATATTTAAGGTTTTGTACCGACACACTGCTGTTTGAATTTTTTTATTTAATTATAATGTTTATTTATTTCAGGTACTTCATTATTCAGGTACCTAGCTAGATATTGACAAGTTATTTTCAAACCAAAAAACAAATTCTGGATAAAGAAGAGGGAGAAAAAAAGAAGATGAGAAAAACTTATAATTAGTATTAGGTACAAACAAAATTTTGTGACTGATCGTGTCATTATCGAAATAAATAACTAAAAGTATAACGCATTTTTTTTATACAGTACTTATGTAAGACTGGCCACAATATATATAATTTACTATGCAAAAATGTAATTTCCAGTTTGACTTAGACATTAAAATATTCGATAAGCTGCATAGTTCTCTATTTAAACACTATTAACGTAAAAGTCATCTACTGTAACACCGAGGGCTGTACAATAGATAAAAATTACGCTTATCGCGTTAGCTTTACAATAGAGTAAGACTAAACTCTTATGCAGCAGACATCATATTATTACACTCTTATACAGAAATTTGCTTTCTAAGGGTTTCCTAGATAACCATTGAACAGATATTATCCAGCCTTATATGATGACTGTACTACAGAGTAATTATACACCAATATCCAGAAGGTAGCAATATTCAATGCTCTTGTACAGTATTAGGCAATACAAAAGTAGATTTCTAGAGCACTATTCAGCCGATATACTGCTCTAGTCTTATAAACTTGCTGATAGTGGTTTTTTACACCATACGCTGTATTTTAGAGTTTTTCGGTGCTCTTTAAAAGTAATAATTTCGGCTATAAACAGCCTTAAAGCAGCTGTACTGTATTAAATAATACAATTTACCCTCTACTACAGCCTTAAGTATATTTTGACGCTTTTGTACATCGTTTATAAAGCTTCTAGATGTTATTGCACTGGTTAAAAGATCTTTTTTCAGCTTAAATGTTTATTGGGTGGGCTACGCTAACCACTTACCATCAGGTAGCTCGTTGCATATCCAAGTAAAATGAAAAAGAGCAAGGATGGAAAGAAATAATATTACTTCAAGCGTTTATAGATTTTTTAATTTTCACATCATTAACATTATCGTAGTTGTTCTCAAGATTTATTTCCGCTAGAGCTAGGAGCCAAATAATTCTGGTAAATATTACTTACGTGGCTATTAATATTTGTAACGAAGGAGTTCCAATAATTTTGAAAAAAATTCACATATTGATTTTGGCTGATGTTTGTTGCTGGTTTCTTACTGGTTGTGGAGGCTGCTGTGGTACTGGTGGTAGAGGCCTCTGTGGTACTGGTGGTAGTTGTAGCTGCTGTAGTGGTGGTATTTGTAGCTGGTGTAGTGCTAGTTGTTGAGGCTGCTGTGGTGCTGGTGGTCGAAGCTGCCGTGGTACTGGTAGTGGAGGCTTCTGTGGTACTAGTGGTAGAGGCCGCTGTGGTAGTGGTGGTGGTGGCCGCAGTAGTACTGGTAGTGGAGGCTGCAGTTGTGCTGGTTGTCGAAGCATCGTCAGTAGAGGTTGATCTAGAGCCTGTCGATGAGCCTGACAAAGAGCCTGACGAAACAACAGCTGTGGTCCCTGATGTAGAGCCTGAAAAGGCGCCTGACGACTTTTCAGCTTTACCTTTTAAGGCTTCAGATGAAAATAATTGATCGAAAGCATCAGACACCACAGTCATTTCTTTCTCAAAGTCAGATGTCAGTTTTCTTAAGCTAGAATGAATATCAACTTCATTCAGGGAGTCATCAGAGTTTAATTGTGTTTTAAGGTTGTTGCTGCGAGTGTTGATATAGGATTCAATGGTGCTCTTAAGATCAGCGAGTTGATTGCTAAATAAATCTTTAAAGTTTTGTACTTCGCATTGAACAACAGCAAGATCCTCCTTACTCTGAGTCGGAGATTTTAACATTTCAGAAATACTCTTATCATATAAATTAACAAAACGTTGAATTTTTTCAATTTTTAGTTTCACAATATCTGTTTGCATCTCGTTGTTTAGATTCTGTAAATCTTCTAATTGTTGATTAGAGTCTTCATTGGTTAAATCCATTTCAGCGCTCTTGACACCTGTATTTTCTTTGATATCGTCTACATTATCATCGTTGATTAACTTCTGTTCTTCTGCTATGACTACTGGGATCTCTACGACATTACGTAAGTTGTTCTCAGTGTTATCAACACTAATTTGAATTACATCTTGCAATTTTTCATTGTTGTTGACAGGATCGAGTTCAGCCTCGACGGGCAGATTGATTGATCTTCCGCGTGCACCCAGCACTAGACAGACAAATATGAACGTGTGTACCTTCATAGCGCTGTCACTCAGTTACACTTTAGCAAGACGAGAGTATTAATATTTATACAGAGCGTAACGGTGTTTGCTCGTATAAGTGACCAGTTGTTTTTATAACCGACATAATAGTGAAAACATCTATAAAAATAATAAATAAAATTTTAAGTATCGGCATTAGTAATTCAAAATGGATCAATGGGTTAACGACGATGGCTTATGTTATTTAGACTCGGTTTTAAAATGCGAGGTCTGGGTTCGAGTGCAACCTATCTAACCTGAAAATTGGTTTTCTAAATTTACTCGTATAACTAACTTTCCTTTGTTAAAAACACAAACACAAATAAAAAAATTTTAAACAAAAATTATAACCGACTTCAAAATTAAAAAAAAAACTAAAAAGTAATAAAATAATTTCCTTAATCTTTGTGCCTACAATTTATAATGCAAAGATTGTATATTAGTAGAATAACAAGTTGATTATAAATTGTAGGCACAAAGATTAAGGAAATTATTTTATTACTTTTTAGTTTTTTTTTTTAAATTTGAAGTCGGTTTTAATTTTTGTTTAATAATTTTTTATTTCTTAATTTTTAGTGATTTCAAAATTCGATAACTGATTTTATTTGTCTGAAATATGGGTAGAACTATTAAACGCGTTGCTCAGATTAGATAGCGCTGTATTAATGAGATGAACGTAGAAAGGGTTTAAATCATTACATAACAAATGAAAAAACCGAAATGGAATTGCGTAAAATTTTATATACATGTAATTGAAAGTCACTCACAATCACGGCAGATTTGCTGCTATTCGTTAAATAATTCCATTATATATAGGTATAGAACATCACCAATATATAGATATAGAATGGATATTATGATGAACTTGAAAAACTATGATGCGCTTCCAAGCCACAGTTGTTTTTTGTTCATTTAACAACGACAAGTAATAAAATTACATGATTTTGGCATAATATTATTTACCGTATGAAGTAAGCCCAATTAAAGCTGTAAATCGTCGAGGATTCCCCTCGACTGTGTATGGTCTCCATCATCACACCTGTAATGGCGCTTATAACCCATATGGGTGCAAAGTTCTCATCAATATAAATGAATTAAGTCCAAACACAAGGTAGCTACTGTAAACTGCTGAGAAGTTCCTTTAACTGTCCTTCGTCTTCATCATCAGACCCCTAATGATAGTCACAATTTATCTAGGTGTAAATTTCTCATCAATACAAATTAATCAAGCCCAAACACAAGGTTACTACTGTAAATCGTTGAGGAGTTCCCTCGACTGTCTTTCAGCTCCAGCATCAGATCGACACCAGACCTTTATTAAATTGAAGTCCTTCAAAACACTTTATAAAAAAATATCAAACGCACTAGTCGCCCCTACGATTTTCGAAAGTTCCCCTCGATTTCTCTGGGATGCCATCATCAGATCCTGGTTTCCTTATCATGGGACCATTTGGGAAGTATACCCTTTAGAACAAAAACAGAATTTTTCAAATCGGTCCAGCCATCTTCGAGTAATCAGGTAACATACATTAAAAAAAAAAAAAAAAAAAATCCGACGAATTGATAACCTCCTCCTTTTTGAAGTCGGTTAAAAAGGGAAGAAGAGAGAATATCTAATGTCTAATTGCATTGGTCACTGAAGCTATGGATTATTTAGTATTCATTCTTTATGGGTTTTTTTTTAATTATTATTTAAAATTCTATTAGGAACTCATTTAGGAAAATTCTTATGGGTTCTTCTGCTCAGGGATGATATCCCTACGTTTTCTATACGCATTTATTGTAAATGCGTATTTTGGATGGTTCAGTCCCCTATCATTGGTAGGGGACCAATCGTTGACTTATGAATGTTGCCAAGGGTGACTAATGACCCGCACCATGGTTCAGGCCTTGACGTGGCGGTTGGGGCTCAGTAGCCTGAGGTATGTCCAACACCTTGGGCGAAGCTAATTGAGCCGAGGGGGCTCTTTGTACCCCTCTTATAAGAGGGGACTAAAGAGCAGGGGGCAAGGGGCGAGGACGGGAACCTCACCCCATTGTACTGTCCCGCGTTAGAAGGGGTTGATCTATGGTGCAGGACAACCCCACAAGGGTCGGTTCTGCGCCCAACCCTGTGGGTCGTCGGCTACGACTGGGTCCTGCGGAGCGGCCTCCTCCCCGGGATGGATGTCATCTGCATAGCAGATGACACTCTAGTCTTATCCCGGGGACGATCATACAAGGAGGCTGCGTGGCTGGCTGAGGTGGGAGTATCCCTCGTTGCCAGCCGCATAGAGCGACTGGGACTTCGGGTCCGTTTCGATAAGACTGAAGCCCTGCTCTTCCGCGGACCTCGAAAGAAAGGGCCCCACACACGAGTATGGTGCGCTGCATACTCGAGAGTGATGAGGCCTGGCAGGCGGCGGTCACCTTCTGCGAAACCGTCATTTCGCAGAAGGAGGCCGCGGAGCGGGACAGAGAGGAAGACGCCACATCCGTCCCGCTCCGTTGACGTAGGACGGGAGTGCGGAAGAGGCGCTATGCGCACCTCCTGCCTCCCGTCTAACTGGACTTGGGGTAAGGTTGGGTACCTGCCCCGGTAGAAAAGTTCCGGCGTCGGCGGGGGTGCTCCAGGTTGTCGGAGATCCCCCATACTAGGAAGAAGACCGGTTAGCCCTTTGAGGGAACCGGCCGGTCGTGGGGTGTGTTCTGTGTTAGAAAGATCCAGGACACTCCCCTTCAAGCGGCTGAAGGCAACTCGCAGTGGTTTTAGTGCGGTATACCGGCGCTGGGGGGGGGGAGCGCTGGGAGTCCCACATATCCCCAGGGACGCCCTATCCCCGGGTGAATGCGCAAAGCATTTCCACTACGTCAAAAAAAATGGTGCGGGACAACCCCTCTGTGCAGGTTGCATCTGTCCCCTGAGGGGCTGACTAGCTGTCGAGGTGCCCTGTTTGCTCATTAGATCCGGGACACCTCATCTAAGGCGGCATTGGTGACACTCGCCGGGTTTTAGTGGGTACAGCTGCGTCCACTTACCAGCTTTCGGACGCAGCAAAAACCTCACGCAAAGTTTTACAGGTGAGTGAGATGCGTTTGTGCAGCTTTAAATAGTTTGCATAGGCTATTTTACGCGAGAAATGCTCCCACTTTTTAAACGACTTCGAAAAGGAGGAGGTTATTTTTTTTTATGATTTCTCTGTCAATTGTGGACCGATTTTCAAAATTCTTTTTTTATTCAAAAGAGTGCACTTCCTAGGTAGTCCCATGATAAGAAAACCAGGATATGATGATGGCATCCCAGAGAAATCGAGGAGAACTTTCGAAAATCGTAGGAGTAACTAGTACGTTTAATATTTTTTTAATACAGTATTTTAAAGCACTACAATTTCATGAAGGTCTACAATTGATCTAATGATGGAGCTGAAAGACAGTCGAGGGAACTCTTCAACGATTTACAGTAGTAACCTTGTGTTTGGGCTTGATTAATTTGTATTGATGAGAAATTTACACCTAGATAAATTGTGACTATCATTAGGGGTCTGATGATGAAGACGAAGGACAGTTAAAGGAACTTCTCAGCAGTTTACAGTAGCTACCTTGTGTTTGGACTTAATTCATTTATATTGATGAGAACTTTGCACCCATATGGGTTATAAGTGTCATTACAGGTCTGATGATGAAGACCATAGACAGTCGAGGGAACTCTTTTTTTATGTTAGTTGGATAGGCAAACTGGCAAACGTACCACCTGATGGTAAGTGGTCGACGTAGCCCATGAACATAAACTAGTATACCTGGAGCGAGCACAGGCAACCTTATTTATGTGTTGCCTATCCTGAAACATAAGATGTTAAGTCTCGGTGCCAGTAATTACACTGCCTGTCTTGCCCTTCTTTCCGAAACACAGCAAAGCTGTTTCACGGAAGAAACAAGCAAGTTGGTGGTACCCATGCAGGTGGGAGCGCGGGACAGCGCTTCTCTCCCACCTCAACAGATTACAGTAGCTACCTTGTGTTAAGACACAATTCATTTATGTTGACCAGAACTTTGCACCCATATGGGTTATAAGTATCATTACAAGTCTGATGATGGAGACCATAGACAGTTGAGGAAACTCCTCTACGGTTTACAGTAGCTACCTTGTGTTTGGACTTAATTCATTTATATTGACGAGTACCTTGCACCCATATGGGTTATAAGTCTCATTATAGTTCTGATGATGGAGTATAGACAGGAGTATAGACAGTGGAAATGCGTTTAACAGTTATATCCATACTTCAGACAAATAAAATCGGTTATCGAATTTCGGAATCACAAAAAAATAAGAAATAAAAAAAATTAAACCGTACCGTAAAAATAGTTACTATTGGAGTTGGTGTCAGCAAAGACAGGTAGGTAGGTACAGCAACAAATATGATACCGGTGACGACGGTATGTGGGACTCGCTGCGCCCTACAGCTGATAAGTGGACGCAGCTCTACCCACTAAAACTCGGCGAGTGCCATCAATGCCGCCTTTGGTGAGGTGCCCCGGATCTGTTGTTCCGCATTTCCCGGCGTTAAAGAAAAAAAAGGTACTTTGTTACGTACGCACGCACTTTTTAATTTTAATAATGAATTTGAATACTAACGTAGATAATTCATATGTTTAGGACGTCCCGTGACATTTAATCTTGCGTGTGAAACCGCAGGAACGGCTAGTATAGTATTAACCGAATCTCTAAGTTTTAATTTATTCACGTAGCATGTGTATGGTCCTTAAATAAGCGTGCGTTTTATCGGTCATCGACCCCAGTGCAGCGAGGAGCCTGTATGTACCGTTAATCAACATTCGGTTCATTTTTACGATGACAGTTTTTAATTAAAGAACTTTTCCACTGTTTTGGAATTAGAGACCATTATCGTTATCAACCTTTTTTCTTCCATTGGTGGGCATAGGCCTCTTTCATTAAACGCTAAGACGGCTTCCCTTTGTGATCATCCAGGACCAGCCACTGCACGGAGATTGTTTTTCCGTCTCCTGGGAGGTCGTCCTGTCTCTTCCCAGTTCCCGAACGTGGTCTTTACTCCAGAATCGAATTAGCCCACCGGCTATCTGTTCTTCGGTGTTGCAATCGTTATCAAGTACAACATTTTATTCATGTCTCACGCCACGATATTTAAAATGAGTATAAAACAAAATAGAATAAAAATTTAAGGATATTCTATTTTCGGCCGTACCTAGTATTACCTTTGTAAGAGGTAGTGTCATGCTGCATTACAGCCGAAATGAGCCGGCACAACCGGGGTGGTACCTCTCGCATAGCACGGAGCACCGGCGTCAAGTAACAGCAATACTGTCACGTTTCGTGTGGCTTGTGACTTTCCGGTGGCGCATTTTGATAGGGAAAAGGAGGGCAACGCATCTGCATAAACTCTGATTGTGCGTGTGTGCATGGGCGTCGGTACTATAAGGCTCCGACTGCTCGCTTGCCCCCTTATGACATAAAAAAAGCATCGGCATAATCTCTGCTTGTGTGGATGTGTATGGACATCGATGATGTCCAAAAGGCTTCGACTACTCGTTTTGCCTCTATGCAATAAAAAAAAATATGCTATAAAAAAATCAGATATGAGAAAAGCTTTTTGCATTTAATACTCGAATTATTATTTTGGATATATTTTTTTTTCAATATTAGGACAAGTCAAACAATGGTATTTTTTTCATTTTCATATTGTGACACTATGAAAAAATAGGTCGTGACAGCGTCATGCCGTTTGCCGATGCGGCATTCGAGTCGATTTACAGTCTACGCCAGGAGATGTTTTCATCAGAGATTCAGAATGTATAAATATTTTCGCAGGCGACGAAATAACGGACGGATGGTGAATGACGATTGGGAGATAGTATAGTCGGTCGAGTGACACTTACATACGTTACGTGGCGCGTTGGGGTCAGTGGTGTGTTATGGGTCACTCCTTCGAATATCAAAATTAACATAAATAATTCACACTAAACATTTTTAAGGATTGAGAGATGTAGTTATGTATTGTATTTATTTTTATTTATTTATTTATTCGAGAAACAAACAGTACATTAACACAATTAAACTTAAAATTTACTTGATTAATACATTACACCAGCAAAGTTTCCACCAAAAATTATACATACACGAATGCAGACAATAAGACGCAAAAAACAAACAAGTTAAACTATGTAATGTAACCAGTAACTACCCAAAGGAAAATAAATATGTACTCAAAATGGAATATTTAGTTGTTTTACATTATTCTTAATCTAGTTAAAGAATCAAAGAACAAATCAAAGTCAGTTTTACAATACTTGTTAAATTGGCGTCATGACCTGTGCAAAATTGAATTATGAACCTATATTTTTTTTCTTGCTCTTGGCATGTACAATGATAGACTATAAAGGAAAAAAAACAAACAAGTTAAACCATTTAACGTGACTACCCAAAGGAAATTAATTGTGTAAGTAATCAACATTGAATATTTAGTTGTTTTACATTATACTTAAATTTAGTTAAATAATCAAAGAACAAATCAAAGTCAGATTTACAATACTTGTTAAATTGGCGACATGACCTGTGCAAAAATGAATTATCTACATATTTTTTTCTTGCTATTGGCATGTACAATGATAGATGCTTATTACGAGAGCTTAGACGAGGACAACTAAAACCAATCTGGTTATGTAAAAAGGGAGAACCAACTTTATTCCTTACCAATTTGTACAGAAAGATCAGCAGATCTTTTTCGCAACGGCGTTGTGTCAAAGAAGGTAACCTGCAGCTTGATGACGCATACTTGTAATTCATGTGCTTAAGAATTTTTTTGAGTACAGACTCGACAGCGGTAATATACTTTTTTTGATAAGGGTTCCAGATAGTAGACGCGTAATCAAGGTTGATCGAACAAAGGCATTAAACAATAACACGTGTGTAAACTGATTTTTAAAATCTTTGCCAACTCTTAAAATAAAACCCAGCATACGCATTGCTTTATTTACAACAATATTGATATGTTGGGTAAAAGTCAATTTGCAATCAATATAGACACCCAAGTCTCTCATCACGACCACCCTGTTCAATGGTTGATTACAGAATTTATAGTTAAAGAGTTTTGGAGAATTCGACCTAGAGAAAGACATTACACAGCATTTTTTTATATTAAGACAAAGTAGGTTATAATTGCAGTAGTTATAAATATTATTAAGATCCTTTTGTAGACTTTCACAATCAGAATAGTTTTTTATTGTTTTGAAAATTTTCATGTCGTCAGCGTAAAGAAGAATATTTGACGATGTTACATAGGACTTTATATCATTAACGAAAATATTGAACAAGAGTGGTCCAAGATGAGATCCCTGGGGTACTCCGGAGGTTATTGGCACAAAAGATGAATAATAACCCTTAACTGTAACTGCTTGTGTTCGGTTTACCAAATAAGATTTTAGCCAACGTAATAGATCGCCATGAATACCAACTTCCTCCAATTTCTGATGCAATAAGTCATGGCAGATCTTATCAAATGCCTTGGAGTAGTCGGTATACACGACATCCACTTGAAAACCAGCATCCATATCCGTTGATATCCTATGTACGAATTCGCATAAATTAGATTCTGTAGATCTATTCTTAATAAAGCCATGTTGTTGGTCTATAATAATATGCCGTAAAATAGGAGCCATTTTATCATATATAATTTTTTCAAACAATTTTACAATAATACAGAGTTTAGATATTGGCCTGTAGTTTACTATATCATGAACATCACCAGACTTATATACAGGCACAATTTCCACACACACAGACCGTTTCCACAACTTAGGCATTACGCAAGATATAAGTGACTTTAAGAAAATAACATACAGGGTCTGTCGTAAATAATGGATAATCCGCTAAGTGGAGCTAAGTGGAGTGGTAACCCCGATGTCAGGCTACAATAAAATCTAGTTTTTACGTCAGTTTTACCAACAGTGTAAAAATGATGCATTCTTTTAGTTTTTTTCTAAATTTTTGCTCCTTTGATCATTCCATCGGTTGCCATTTCTTTAAAATTAGGTATTTTTGTGTATATTTTTTTAGCATCGTACTCCTAAAGACTTGTTTTATTAAATTTAATTACATTTATAGCCGTTGTTATCGTAAAATATTATTAAAACTAACATTTTAAGTATATTTTTTCCGTTTTTTACCTTGTTTACTTATAGTTTTGACCCTTGATTGTGAAAAAAAAGTATGGTGCTATAGCTGCCCATTATCTTAAAAACATGGCTAGTATGTGTAGATTCTAAAAAGGTATGAAAGTGGGTACCTTAGTAAATAATTTTATCTCCAGGAGCAAAAGAACTAAGCTAGGTCGGGATTTCAATTTCTCAAGTAATGTCATAATTTTCGTGATTCTAGCTATAACACACCAAGACATGATTTTATTCCATTAAGAATGCAATTTTAATCTAAATAGTATCTAATCATCTGTTAATTTGCATTCGTAAAAAATACATGCGATACATAAAACGTAAAAATACATAGTTACTACAAGTTTATTCCAAATTCAAAGGGATCTTCAGATAAAAAAAACAACAAAGACGGTTATACAAAGGCCTCCTTGCGAGTGAGAAGGACATTGATATTTATTGTTAGTAAGAGAAGCATTACAATAAAAAACAAGGTTATTTCTGGTCAAAACATTTATTGCTTCGATTACACTAAATGTTCAAAATGTCCTCCGCGTGCAGCAATGCACGCTCTACATCTCCTAATGAAGGATCTTTTAATCCGGCGTCCATGGTCAGCTTCTTCAATTTTACGAGCCGCTTCTTGAATACGCGCTCGCAACTCTTCTATTGTATTTATTTCTCGGCTGTATACTTTCTCTTTCATACAACCCCAGTAAAAGAAGTCCAATGGGTTTAGGTCTGGCGATCGTGGTGGCCATAAAATTGGACCCAAATGCCCTATCCACCGACCGGGGTACTCATTGTTTAAATGGTTCCGCACAGAATCAGCGTAATGCGCAGGACATCCATCATTCTGTAACCACATCATGTTTGCTAGTTTATAAATAAAGGTCTTAAAATTGTGTTAGTAGGTAGGTTCTATTCCATCCTTCACACTTTATCTTAATATCCTGACTGATCCAGAAAAAAGGCAGGCCCTAGCATCTACATGTACGGGTCTAATTTGGTTCCATAGCATTGACCACCTGCCATCAGCAGATTTGTCTGTCGATTTGGTGATCTCGAATACAACATAAAAGCTCTAAGCACATAAGCAAAGCGAGATATTTATGATGCAATAATAAATATACATACATTTAGTACACATTCATTACCCAGGAACACTGAAAACTTTTGTTCCCTGGCGGGATTCGAACCCGCTCCTCCGGCTTGAGCGCCAACGCGCTAACCATTGAGCCACAGAGGTCGTCATAATTTATTTTGATGTTTGACATTGATATTTCGCATCCGTTGAGCGTCGCGTGACGGCCATTTTTTTAATCCAAGGTTTGATATATATTAAAAGTCTCATTTAGTTCTGTAGATAATCCCACCACAAATTTACCGGTGGGAGGGAAGCGCTGTGCCGCGCTCCCGGCTGCATGGGTACCACTATCTTGCTTATTTCTCCCGTGAAACAGCATTGCTGTGTTTCGGAGAGAAGGGCAAGACAGGCAGTGTAATTACTGGCACCGAGACTTAACATCTTATGTCTCAGGATAGGCAACACATAAATGAGTTGCCTGGGCTCGTTCCAGATATACTAGTTTATGTTCATGGGCGACGTCGACCACTTAACATCAGGTGGTACGCTTGCCAGTTTGCCTATCCAACTAACATTAAAAAAAAATGAAGCCCGTGGTTCACCGATGGTACTGATAGAAAAAAGGACAAGACGGGTAGTATCACTGGGAAGTGATCTAACCTCTTGCGGTAAGATATGCACTGAATAATTATCTAGTAAATTCGTGACGTTGACCAACCTTAACACCTACCTTTGGCTATTAACGTCTGTTCTCTTATTCAAATAACATCAAAAAAGTCGCATTGGCCACAGGAGATCGTTATCGATTCGGGAGATAAGAGAACGAAGATTATGATGGTGGCGACTCAGAACCGGTCCAGCGGCGACAGTTAGGAGGCGAGGATGTGGGCCGCCGAGACCAGTTCACACAAACTCATTTATAAACTTCAAACTGTTCTTTTTCTATACTAATAAGGTAAATTAATTTTATAATAAGGTAAATAATAATTAATTAATTATACAGATAAATAAAATTGGAGTGTCTGTTTGTAATATTAAAATATCCGCTTTTTTATTGAATGCACATGGATGTATGCACGGTACATATACCAAAATAGCCTTTTTTACAATTTTTGTCTGTCTGTCCGTCTGTCTGTCTGTCTGTCGGTTCCGGCTAATCTCTGACATGGCTGGGCCGATTTTGATGGGACCTTCACTGGCAGATAGCTGATGTTATAAGCAGTAACTTAGGCTATAAAAATAATCATCAACAATCCGCTTACGACTATAAATCTAAGTGAACGCGGGCGAAGCTGTGAGCAACAGCTAGCTAAATATAAAAAGGTAAATTTCGTGAGTTTTGGTGCAGGAGTTAATCTTCGAAAATACTTCTACGATTTAAAATATTATCTATTTTATGTTAGTTCATAGTTGGATAGGAAAACTGGCAAACGTGCCACCTGATGGTAAGTGGTCGACGTCGCCCATTATCATAAACTAGTTTACCTAGAAACTGAGACATTAGTTTTTTTTCTTCTTTGATACCGGGAAATGCTCTGAGGGATGTATGTATGTGGGACTCGCTGCGCCCGAAAAATGGCAAGTAGACGCAGCTCTACCCACTAAAACCCGACGAGTGCCACCAGTGCCGCCTTTGGTGAGGTGCCCCGGATCTGTTAAGCTAACAGGGCACCTCGACGGCTAATCAGTCCCGCAAACTTTGCGTTTACCACGTCATTATAGTTTCTTTTGGAGTCGGTGTCAGCCAAGGTAGGTAGGGTACAGCAACAAATACGACACCGACTCCAAAAGTAACTATAATGACGTGGTAAACGCAAAGTTTGTACATTAGTAGAAGATTAAGTTGATGTTGTGAGCACAAAAATTAAAGAAACACAGTTATTTTATTACTTCTTAGTTTAGTATTTTTGAAATCGGTTTAAATTTTTTGTAAAATGATTTTATTTCTTAATTTTTAGTAATTCCGAAATTCGTCGTCTTGGCGTTCATTGAAAGAGGCCTATGTTCAGCAGTGGACGGATAAAGGACGATGATGATGATGATGATGATGATGATGATGATGATGATGATGATGATGATGATTATGATCACCCTTGACAGGTCGATGTCATTTAGACCACACATACCGCCTTATTACAAAAAACTTATCTAGTACCAGGATTAAACCAAGACTGAAAAGTCCAGGTTTGTTACGGTATTAACGTTAGTCCATGGACTAAAATTCATTCTTATTACAAATCGAGGACCAACCGAGGTCTAGGTAGTACCAAAGATCGTCTCTGGTTTAATTGCATCCACAGATTATTGAGCAACATATCATTCATTTTGTTCGTTCAATATTTGATTAGTTCGGTACACCGTTCCTTTTTATGCAAAGCTCGCTAATTTATAATTAAATATAATGTGGAAAATACATCAATATTTTGATAATAAAATTTATTGTGTTATATAAAATATCTGAAATCTTTACTACTTTGTACTTTGAGGTAGTGTGATTTAAATTCTTGTTTATTACACACAAATATTGTAATATTTCGCTGTTAAGTTGTTTATATAGCTAGCGTATAAGGGAATGAAATACAAAGCGCGCGTAGTTCTAATGTCATCGAAATGTTTATTGTTTAATGTTTAGTTATTGCAATGTAAGTCGAGTTACCAATAGTTACAATACAGCCATTATTGTTCTTTGATTCTAAATAGACGGTATGTTGTTCATAAGAATAGTATAATATTTTTTGTTGTGAATTTGTGTGCCACGAACATTACTTATGTTGTAAAATGTATCAACAAAAGAAAAAAGGGATGATAATTGGACTTCTCAAGAAAAGGTTAGTGTTTATTTAATCCAAACATACATGAAAAATATCAGAGTTAATTAGAATTATTACATATGATATAAAATAGGTATGTATATCAATGACAAAATACAATACAACAAAATTACAGAAATATAATGTTAAATTATATAAGGATGTCAGAATAATTATTTTAAATGTTAGTCCAATTCCATAATTTTGTCTACATCGAGTTCATTTAATTACCTTTCAATACAATTAATACGAAAAAACGCAAATTCAACGCATAAGACATCTGATAATTTAAAGTTTTGAGGTTAGTACCGAAGTTAAACTAGGGGTCACGGTGGTCTAACTTTAGTACCATAGATAGTCCTGGTACTAGCGTTAAACTAGTTTTTGTAATAACATTTATATTAGACCATGGTTTAAAGCTGGTATTAAACTCGGTACTATATTTAGTCTTCGTTTTGGAATAAGGCGGATAGAGTCAGTCACCAAAAAGGCCAAATTCGTCTTGAGCCGTTTATATTTCTTAATTAACAAAAACAGCAAAATGCCCCTCAGGCATAAGCTTACCCTGTATAAAACTTGTATCCGATCCACTATGTCATACTCTTGTGTCGCATTCGCGCATGTGCCACAAAGTCGACTTAATGCACTACAAATAGTCCAAAATATTTTTTTACGCATGGCAACCGGTTGCCCGTGGTACGTAAGAAACATCGACCTGCACAGGGACTTCAGATTAGAGTCCGTTAGGGGCCACTTCAAAATGACGTCAGAACGTCACTTTGAAAAGGCACTCCTCCACCCAAACCCGCTCATCGTGAGCGCGGCAAACTATTCCCCAGATAGCTCAGTTCCAATTAGACATAGGTTACCTAAGCATGTTTTAACAGATCCAGCTGATGAAATCTCTCAGCTACTAATGCGCGACGCAAAAGCGCGACGCGAACGTCACAGCATATATAGACACACACACGGTGCTAGGTACACCTGCACACCGCTTGGGCCTCGGGGTTGTAAGCGACGTCGAACCCTACACATGGAAACCACATCGATCCGGATCGATCGCGGAAGCTTAGGTTCGAATCCGATACGAGTAGACACAAACCCAGACCGTGCAAACAGCGCTAGCACTACGCTACCGCTAGATTGCTTGGGCACCGCGCATGACTCGCCTCCCACTCCAGAGAGAGGGATGAGGGCCGGCCCTCATGATGATAGGTTAAATTCAACCGTAAAAGATTCGTCGACCGTATCGGATTTGACTAGTCCAAATCCTGCTCTCCCGAGCAGCGCGTGCGATGAACTGCGCCCCCTGCGGGGCGCGGATGGGGGCGGCCCCCTTTCTAATATTTCTTAAGTGAGCCATCTGCTTAATTACTGTACCGATTGAGCTTAAATGCCATCAGGCCGGAAAGTCTAGCCCTTCCGAAAAAAAAAGTAATAAAATGAGCACATCAGCATAATATCGTCGAGGTAAAAGGAACCAACCAAATAGGCATTATTGGGAATAACTAAAAAACGACTTGTCAGATCTTAATAAAATTAATATGGGACCAAATTGGAAGTACCAGCTTTCAAACAAAAAAATAACTATCGAAATCCATTCACAAACGGCGGAGATGTCGTGTCACATACATACAAAAAAAAAACATACAGACGAATTGAGAACTTCCTCTTTTTTTGAAGTCGGTTAACAAGATTTTGTATAGAACTTGGCACCCATTTACATGTCTTATCTTATCTCTGGTCATTTGCCGGTAAAGCCCACTCCATAGTTATATCATAAAATGGAACTTCACCTCCCATTTCCTCTCTTTTTTGTATATATTTTTTTTGAATTTTAGGTTTTTTGAATAATTGTATTTTCTGAACGAGACTCGATAACAGCCATTACTGCCTGCCCGCCCGTCGAAAATACAACAAAACTGTTTCAAGGAGAATAAGCAAGGCAGATGTGCTTCTGTGTTAATATTATTCATAATTTATAAAAGTACTACCTAATGCTCGCAGTTTCGCCTGCGTTAACATAGATACACAACCGTATCCGGACTGATGATGATTATTTTTATAGCCTATGTCCTAATCCGAGGTATAAGCCATCACCATTTTCACTTTCAGGCTAATCGGTTCAGCCGTCTGCCGTGAAAGAGCAACAAACATCCAAACATACGAACAACCAAACTTTCGCATTTATAATATTAGTAAGATAAGATTACGCAGTCAGTCACACTGTTTGCCGTCACGGCCTTCTAGTCGATTTCACTGGCAAGGCGCGCCAATACATCACATCAAGAAAAGAGTGAATAGCAGGGTTGGATTTAGGTACGTTGAAAACGATAGTACAAAAAATTTAAAAAGAAAGTATTTGTAAAAAAAATATAGTACACTTTTTTGAATTTTGAATTTAACAAAGATATTCAATCTTAGTTAAATTCAAAATTCTATAATCTAATAATAATCTAATAAAATCTTTAAAGTTCAAAGTCAATAAACTCCTCTTTAAAGTATATAGCTTTTATATCGTCCATTGAAAAAGTCGCAAAATTTCAAAATTTCTAAGTGTCTATTTTGTGTGCAACTAATTAATACAAATTATTGACTTTGTGAAAACTTTTATTCTAATTTCCTTTTTTTTTACTAATACAATTCAAATTAATTATAACTTTGTTACTAATATATAAATAAATTTTTGAAGTTACATTTTTTATCACCACATAAATGATTATAAAATAAAATAAAATAAAAATATTTTTATTCAATGTTGTACGTCAAAGTAGCTTATTGAACGTCAAATGACTCTACTACCGGTTCCAAAACTAGTCCACTGAGAAGAACCGGCGAAACAAACTCAGTGAAACTAATCTTTTCAATATTATACAATTACTTTATTTAATTATTTACTTTTTTATTTATAGATTATTTTTACTTTAAATTATATATTTTTTTTAATAAATAAGACTCACGTTCCTTTTCTAAAATTAAATTAACCGCAAAATTTTAATCGGGGATCTTTGCGAGTGCAACGCACCCTTTGACTCTTCAATAAAACTTTATTTTCTCTATATTCCGTAGACATGAACATTACGATTTATAATAATCGTTCTCCTTCTATATCCAAGCTCCATGACATTGACAACTATAACATTGCAGGTATCGATTAATTTGTATTGTTCGACAGCATTAAAACATGATTACTGATTACAAAATATTGGTCAAGTTTGTAAAGTAATCACACACGCACAGCCAGAAATTATAGTATTTTTTCGTACTATCCTTAGATATGGATAGTCTAGATAGGATAGTACGAAGCATGAAATTATAGTATAAATAACACTGGTCTACAACGAAATCCTCCTTTAAAAAATTATCCTATAAATATAAAGATTTTAATGCTCTGAATCTATTCCCGTTGGCCGATTTTTCCCATCACGTCTAGATTTTTTTATATGATTTTTTTTAAAATTTCATAAATTTTGTTTTTCTTTTAATTTTTTTTTTGTGTCAATATCAAAAACAGTATATATATATATATATATATATATATATACAAAATAAGTTTTAGCGAGTTGTAAGAGAAAGAAAGAAAGTATTCAAAGTGATTTCTATGGTAGTACATATGCGCATGCGCAGTATTCGCTGTGACTTTACAACAGTTAGTTGCAAACTGGTCTTTTAATTGTTTACATTCTACATCAAATATTTTGGTAAGTTTTGCTTCAAGTTTCTGTTCTCTTTACTTTTGTTAAGTATTTTACGTATTTTTTTATAGACAGAGCCAATAAATATAGAAAAGAAATTCGAAAATTGTACTAAATGAATTTTTATTTTATTTAAGGTTATAGAATGCCGCGAACTTGTAAAAATTCTACAGACAGTTTTTGCTACATTTGTGGTGAGTTTACTCTAAAAGTTCAACGAAATGCCATCACAGATCTTGTTAAAACAGCTTATCGACTATATTTTGGATTTCCTGTTGATGAGAGGGATAGAAGTTGGCTGCCAAAAATATGCTGTAACAGTTGCTCGAGAACATTAAGAGGTTGGCTTGAAGGAAGTCATAAGTCTATGCCTTTTACAATGCCAATGATTTGGAGTGAACTCCAAAATCATGAAAATGATTGTTACTTCTGCATGACATCAACACGAGGCTTCTCGAAAAAAAAAAAAAAAAAAATTGTATACCCAAACATCGCATCTGCAAAGAGACCAATCCCTCGTGGTGAAGGCACTTTACCTCCAGTTCCACCAAAAAATAACGAGATGGAAAATAAAAATTCTTCTGGTCTACAGCCTCAATCGAGTTTTATTTCTACTGATACATCTTCGCCTTCATACACTTTATCAGGATCTTCATGTCCATCAAAAGAACCTTATTTACTTAAGCAATGTGATTTGAATGATCTTGTTAGAGACTTGGGACTTTCAAAATTTAAGCCACAATTACTCGGATCAAGATTGAAACAATGGAATTTGTTGGATAAAGATACGAGAGTCTCTTATTTTCGCACAAGACAAGAAGATTTCACGAGTTACTTCTCCAAAGAAGATGATTTGGTTTATTGCAATGATGCTGAAGGCCTTCTTCAAGAACTGAGTTTCCCAGAAAATTCTGATGAATGGAGACTTTTTATTGATGCCTCTAAGATAAGCTTAATAGCCGTTTTACTTCATAATGGTAACAAGTACCCATCAGTGCCTGTTGCACATGCAACAAACATGAAGGAAAATTATGCCAATCTGGAGGTATTACTTGAAAAAATAAAATATTCTCAATACCAATGGAATATTTGTGCTGATTTAAAAGTCGTCGCTATACTTACTGGATTACAAGGAGGATACACCAAATTTTGTAGTTTTTTATGCGAGTGGGACAGTCGTGCAAGAGAAAAACATTACAAAGTAAAAACTTGGCCACTAAGAAAGAGCTTGACCCCTGGGCTTAAAAACGTATCTCAAAAACCTTTAGTGCCAGTTGATAAAAAATTTCTGCCACCACTTCACATAAAGTTGGGATTGATGAAAAATTTTGTGAAAGCTATGAATAAGGAAGGTGCAGGCTTTCAATATCTCAAAACAAAATTTCCTCGAATCAGTGAAGCTAAATTGAAAGAAGGAATTTTTGTAGGTCCACAGATACGCGAGCTTATGACAGATGAAGCATTTAAATCAAAGTTAAGCAAAGCAGAAAAAAGAGCTTGGGTAGCTTTTGTAAAAGTGTGTCATAATTTTCTCGGGAACACAAAAGCTGAAAACTACCGACAAATCATTCAAGAGCTTCTATCTGCTTATAAAGCATTAGGATGCAATATGTCACTCAAAATTCATTTTTTGCACTCGCACGTGGATTTCTTTCCTAAAAATCTTGGTGCTGTATCAGATGAGCATAGTGAAAGGTTTCATCAGGATATTATGCAAATTGAAAAACGCTACAATGGGAAATGGTCAGCAGCAATGCTTGCTGATTTCTGTTGGTCGATTTACCGGGAAACTCCCATGGAAACTATGAAAAGAAAAAAAACGACCAAGTAACTTCAATCTTTTCACCATGATACGATAATTTACCGATATTTCTAGTTCATATGACTGTAAAATTATCATTTTTCACTGTAAATCTTAAATCGTAATTTTTTTTCACTTTTTTATTATTTTTGTTATTTTAGTAATATCGTGTTTTGATTAAATGGACTTTATATAAAAAAATCTATGTGCTATACTTATTTGTATGTCAAATTCCTTGTTTAGAGCACAAAATATGATAAATTCATGCATGAAAACAATGAGGAGAAAAAAAAATTTTTTTTTTGCAGACCAGTGTAATTAGTTAGTATAAATACTCTTCTATTGGACATTATCATACTATTGTAGGAAGACAATACAACACTACTACTGCAGGTATACCTGAGTACCTGAGGTCGGTGAGGTTGATGTTATGATCATTGCTATTGTCAAAGCCCAATAAGTGAGAGCGTTGAGAGCACGTTGAGAGAGACGCGCTGTGCTCTTGCTAATTACATCCATGACACAGTGTTGCTGCATTTCAGAAAGAAGGACAGGACTACTGTCTATAACACGATTCTGCGGGCATACATTTTTGAAGTAAAAACTTCTGTAGGCGCGTTGAGCACTTTTTGCCGCCGGTGAACACCGAAAACTCGCATTATCGTCACCTCCACATGTTACAGTAAGCTGCGTGCCCATCGACATGAATTGACATGATTACCACGACTCTCCTATCTTCCATGAAACATCTTAGTTGAAAAGAAGGATGGTACATAAAGAGTTATAGGTAATCACTAATGCCGAGACTAATGTTAATTTTGTTATAGCATAAGGAAGGCAAACAAGTTTGTGGCGCCTTTTGGCGACGATCAACTCCCATACATATCCGCACAACCAGAGATTATGCACATGCGTTGCCCTCCTTTTCCCTATCTCCCTCCCCAATGGGCTACCCGAAAGTCACAAATCACGACAGCATAAAAAGAAAGAAAGAAACATTTATTCGACACAAACAGGAGACATACAGAGACATAAAGATATACACAGAAAAAACATTTAAGATCGCACGAACCTAAAAATGAGACATTAAAAATAAATAAGTTAAAGAAAATTATTGCAAAATGGATTTTGGATAATGGAAATTGCATTAGATTGCAACTTACAAGCTACTGAAATTAGCTTCGGTACTTAAAATTTTGCTTCTTTGGAATTTGCATCTCATCTGAAGATTGTAGAGCTCTCATTTCCTAAGGCCTCCTAGGATATGAAGTAGAGAAATCTATACAGATAATTGAAATGTAGCGTCTGTTTGTAATATAAAAAGAACTTTGTAAAAAATTGTATTTTGGTATATGTACCAAAATACAATTTTTTACAATTTTTGTCTGTCTATCTGTTCCGGCTAATCTCTGAAATGGATTTTGCGGTCCTTTCATTGACAGATAGCTATAAAAATAATCATCGTAAATCTAAGTTGAGGCGGGCGAAGCTGCGGGCACCAGCTAGTAAAACAATAAAAATAGAGCTAAATACTTATATTCATCATACGTTACATAATACACATAATAGATTATAAAAATTTTAGTTTAAAAAAACTAAAAAACACGCTTTAATAGCAAACCCAACAAAAAATTTGAAAATATTTTTAATAGATGAATTAAATGGGTTAACAAAATTACTTATTGTAAAAAAGCGTGGTGCTTGTAACTAAGTTTTTATATTAAATTCATTTTTTAGAAATAGATACCGATGAAATATTTTTAATAATGAATATTGAGTACCTCACACTTTTTTACAATATCTATATAATAGATAAGTACCTAAACGGCGAATCTCACCACCATCCAACACAACACAGTTGTGTTGGATGGTGGTGAATCAAAGAAAGGTCTGAAACAAAGATTTACCCACGGTAGCTAGTTAGCTAAATCTTTGTTTCAGAGAGCACAAGAGATCTGTGATGAGCAACACCTGGAGACCGAACTTCAACATGTCAAGCAAGTATTGCGTGACAACAAGCTTCGGGTACCGCGTCTCCGTCACAGTGAACGTGTGAAACCAGCCACCGTCGAGCGAGTACCTGCAGTTCTACCGTTTATTAAAGGCGTCACAAGATTGGCTTCATCCTAAAGCAAGCTTCTATAAAAACTTATTTCAAGCCGCCAAAAAAGATAAGTCAATTCTTACCATCGAAATTATTGTAAATGAGAACTAAATGATGTAATTTATCAATCTCATCATACTGTATATTATTAATATACATGATATAAATAGTACATTTATGTATTAATAAAATGAAGAACTTAAAAATCTTAAAAAATAAAATAAAATAACTTAAGTAGGTATATTAATAAAAAGGAGTCCCTTTAGGCAAGGTCCCGAAGATACTGGCAGCGTTCCCCCTTTGAATTGCTAGACTTATTCTTTGTCCGAGGTAGCTGCCAGCTCTTCGGTCTCCTGTGATGTCGACTAACCTTTTTGTTATTTCCTTAAAGAGCCTTAAAGCGCTAGGACCCCACGGACCAAGGGTCTCGACGCCGAATGGGACAAAATCATATTCGGAGCCTAGACCCCTGTATTTGCAAATTTTAGCTTTTTCAGCCGCTTCACAAGCCGCACCAGCTCTGTTGTTGGTTCCATGTAGATGGGAAGGGGCCAGCGTGTCTGAACAGGTTGCATCCCACACCAGCACCCGGCCCATCTTCCATGGAATCAAACTCATACCGTCCGGTCTCTTGCCATCGTCTCTTGCAATACCAGTCGGCTCAAGTAGACTTGGCACGTTGACGGTGGCAAGGGACCGGCGTATGATATCGTTGAGTGCAGCATGTCTCGAGAAGCGGCCTGCACTTTTTTGGCATGACAGTCCGTGATGTCCTAGCTTTTCGACATCACTGCCACAGGGACATTTATGGGGAGCGCAGACCGGAACCCCAAGCCGTAGACAGGTTGCGATTCGGAGCGTGCCAGGCTCAAGAAAAGTTCCTGTATTTGACGAAGGGTACGCGTGAAGCCAGTAGCCGGCCTCATGCGTACCTACGGCCAAAAGCCTAGCACGCGCCGAACCTGTACTACAGCTCAAAAGATTCTCAAAAGTCAAAAAGATTCTCAAAAGTCAAAAAGTAACTGTCTGTCACTTACCATCTGTCAAGTGTCATATACCCTTACAATATGCAGGAGTATACAAGCTTGATTGTGACTGTGGTCTCTCTTATATAGGCCAAACTAAAAGATCCATTAAAACTCGCGTGAAAGAACATATAGCTGATTTAAAACACCGTCGCTACACTAAGTCTGCCATCTGTGAACATAGTCTTGACAAAGCTCGCCATTATATCAGATTTGATAAACCACAAGTCCTCGCAAAAGAACACAGATTCCAACCAATGATGATCCGTGAGGCTATTGAAATTAAAAAACATCCTAATTTCAATAGAGAAGATGGCTGGCTTCTACCACCTGCTTGGGATCCCATTATTAAAATTATCAAATCAAAATCCAAGCTTTTTATCTGTGACATATTATATGTCACAGATTAAAGATACAGTTAGCACTTTCTGCGTAGATAGGACTGACCAAAATATTGATGTATCATAGGGTAGTTTCGAATAACTTTGTAATGATAGGACGTATGACACCTCAGTCCTCCCGTGACCATAGTTGCTGTAAAGTATCCGAAACGTCGGGCTTGTAAAAATCTTAATAAACCGCGATAAAATCCGTAAAAAATGTTTTATTATAATTTTAAGTACTCAACTAATAACAATCACTTTAGAAATGAATGAGAGACTAAAAACAACACAAGTGATGTAGGTAACTTGCGCGCCTTATGCCTTCCTAGCATGTGTCATCCTGATTATCCTGATCAGGACATTGGAATAATTTTATCAAATTATTGTATTGTCATCGGTCCTCTACAAAGTTGGAACAAAATCTGGTCCTGATGCCGCATACAGGAGTGCAATAATCATTTTGGTTTTAATATAATAATTAGGTTGATGTTTTACATTTTTGTTTGAACTATATGTTTTCGCGGTTTCATCGTTGTCAAAAATTTAGTTATCAATTTATTTCTGTTGACTCTTATGGAAATACAATTCTTATGTGTTATTTTAGTATAGGTATAAGGAGACAGTTTTCTTTTTTTCGGAATGATCTATGCTAATAGCCCAAAGGCCCTTGCTACATCGGATTAGTGTGAGCCAATTTGGCTCACTTATGGTTTGTTAAAGTGGGGGTTTGCCCTCCGCCAACCGTGAAGTCTGCGACCCCACGGCGTCCTGGCGTCGGGTTGGAGGAGACAGTTTCGATAATTTCAGCTGACCATTTCAAAGTTTAACGCGCTGTTTCACCGGCCGAATAAAAACTATAAATAATTAAAATAAATAGCCATTATAATGATCATTAATTGGGTTGTCAAATTAAAAAAAATAAACATTTTTTTAAATCTATAAATAGCTCCTCAATAGATCCTCAATAGCTACTAAATAAAAAATTGGTAAGCAGAGGAGAACACGGAACTAGTCATTTTGTCTGCCTTTCTATGTTTCTATGCTTGCAAGAACGATTTAACTTATTGACTGTTAGTTTTACAAAGTTTTTAAATCGCGCCTTTTATGTTTTAAGAGTAATTTATGTTAAACGGACTTTAAAACTCAATGCAGTATCTAAAAAGTCAATGAAAATAAAACGGCTGAACTGATTGTGATAAAACATGGCCATCGCACCGCTCAACCCCAACAACCACCGCTCGAAACCGGCGAAAGATATAAAAACCGCATCAAAATCGGTTCACAACGGTGCTACAGACATGCAGACAAACTATAGCAAACTATAGCACCTGTCTTTTTGCATTGGAGGTTAATATCACTTTACGACATCACTCTAAGCTAAATTCAGCGTGTCCAATATAATGGACGTACAAAGGATTCTAGTCGACGACTAGGTATAAAGTGGTGAAGTTACAAGAACGTCATTTGACAGCGTCACAACTTGTTTCACCGTCTTTTGTTTCCAATGGAGATGCAGAGGAAGATGGTGAACACAGCCACTGCCAACTGAAAGAAAGTAATGATCAAGTATTTAGTTCTAAATATCACTTACTATTTAGTTCGCAGACTCGACCGCGTTAACTTATATTTACAGATTTTTATAGCCGTCAGCAGGCCGTCACTTAGTAATAACGTAGCACAATACTGGTGAAACAATTAGGAAGTTTTTATTTTGAAGTGTAAACTTCTTTTAGCGCGGGGGCTGCCGATAGAAGTGAAAACAAAACAATTAAGTAAATTTAAATATCTATAATACAGGCTGTAAAAGATTATGACAACCCATACCATTTAAGCGGCGCACAAAATGGCCGCATGACATAATTTAGAAGCAACATAATTTGAAAAATAAATATTGCAAAATCTTATTTAAATAAATCAAAAATCGAACTGCGTCTCCAGCGGCTCGCGTGCGGTGTCGCGAGTCCATGTCATATAAACGTCAAACTGTGTCTTCAGCGTTTCGTGTGCGGTGTCGCGAGTTCAGAGATTTTACCGCGCTAAAAGAAGTTTACACTTCAATAATAATAATAATATGTATGGATGTTTTTACACCACGTCAATCTCGTCCCGTGGTAAGTTCTCGAAAAACTTGTGTTACGGGTACCAGACAACGGAAATATATTTACAATTTTATACTATACAGTATACATGTATTTAAGATTTTTATTAATTAATACACATTCATGACCCAGGGGGCCAGGATCACAGAAAACTTTCTGTTCCCTGGTGGGATTCGAACCCCCTACCTCCGGCTTGAGCGCCAACGCCCTAACTATTGAGGCACAGAGGTCGTCAGCTACTTGTAGACTTTGGTTTCTGAGTATTGAGAGTAATCTCCTAAATAAGGGTGTTCTGAATTTTCCAGCACACTAGAGATAGATTCAAGTATATTATTCCTCCATCAGGAAATGCAGTGCCTTTCCTTTTTGATCAAATTAGAAATGTATTATATTTAACCGACATTCAAAACCGTTGCCGGTTTAGTGGTTGCATTACTGGATACTCCATAGGGCATAGAGTCTTGGGTTTGAATCCCCCGACTGCCGGTTGTACGACGAACATACACCGGGCTGGACATGTTTATTACGTAGGTACAGTTTAAAATTTACGTTCCAACTAACCAGAAGATCTTAAAACCGTACAACGATACCAGGTAGTCATAACTGGAGGTTTTTCTTAATGGACTTTAGAACCTATTAGGGTTCAATATGCTACTTTGGCAAGGGATCGGTCGTCTTGGCGTTCATTGAAGGAGGCCTATGTTCAGCAGTGGACGGATACAGGACGATGATGATGATGATGATGGTGATGATGATGATTATGGTGATGACGATGATGATGGTTATGGTGATGATGATGGTTATGGTGATGATGAAGCTACTTTGTAAGTTCACAATTTGGATATGATGTCATGATATATTACCTCTATAGCGACGACCACAACGACCACAGAGCCTATCGCCTCAATGAAGGTCTCGAAAAAGGAGCCAACCCGTTCGTTGCAGCCGCCGTATGCGTTGGCTAGCTCGCAGGTGTTGTTGGCGTCAGGGTCTGGACAGCAGGTCACGGGCAGCTGGGGCAGGACCCCCACGTAAGACCCCGCGCCGGTCGTGCCGCAACAGCTGAACTGAAACGATTTCCAGTTACACCATTATACCGCGTTTGTCGTGAAGATGTGGAATGTCAACCCACATTGGGCCAGTGCACAGGCGAACTATGGATATGCCTAAGAGGTCTGTGTCTGCCCAGGTTAGACACAGACCTCTTAAACCGGATTTTTTTAAATTTCCTTCTACCCTGACCATGTCAACATCAAGCGATGCTGACATGGTCAGGGTAGAAGGCTCATCAATGAAAGAAACACATTAATTATCTTTGAACTTAACACACCCGTGTTAAGTTCGCCTACACACATTGAGGCGAAATATAATCTAATATCCTCCTCGCCTGATTTCGAGGAATAGACCTTCGGGCTTAGTACCTATGCCTTCTTTCCTTGTAGCTTTAGATCCTACCAAAGGATTTCGCCTCTATCGTGCAACGCCATCCCAAAAGGGTACTCACGGCAGCTTCCATGACGTGGAAGGGTTCCCGGAGGTCGGTGTCGGCGAAAGCAGTGCTCAGCCAGTCCACCACCGTCTCCTTGATGTTGCCCAGCGCTTGGAAGACTATCACCGCTATAGCCGTTTTCCCAGCCGCCAGCAACAGCATGATGATTGCATACTAAAACAGACGTCAAAGCAATTAGGAGTTCATGTTGATCCATAAAGTTAATATACCTAGCGAAATACCTACCATGGTTCAGGCCTTGTCGTGGCGGTGGGGCTTAGTAGCCTAGGGTGAGCCCAGCACCTTGGGCGAAGCTAATTGAGACGAGGGGGCTCTTTGTACCCCTCTTATAAGAAGAGGGGACAGAAGAGCAGGGGGCAAGGGGTGAGGATGGGAACCTCACCCCATTGTACTGTCCCGACGTTGGGAGGGGTTGTTCTGTGGTGCGGGACAACCCCTCTGTGGATGTGGCGTCGGTCCCTTGCGGGACTGACTAGCCGTCGAGGTGCCCTGTTTGTTTTCTAGATCCGGGGCACCTCACCAAAGGCGGCATTGGTGGCACTCGCCGGGTTTTAGTGGGTAGAGCTGCGTCCATTTACCAGCTATCGGGCGCAGCGAGTCCCACATACCCGCGTGGGGAGAACCACTCCCCCGCGGGATGCCTCAGAGCATTTCCCGGCGTAAAAAAAAAAAGAAAAAAAAGGACATTCTTAGTTTAGTTACAGTCCAGCTACTTTTGTTAAATTCAAAACAACTTACCAAAGATAGGAAACATTTGTTTTCCCTGATAGCGCCGCAGCAGCCAAAGAAGGCAGTCAAAAAGACGAAAGCGCCAATAACAATCAGTGTGATGGGTATGGCGTTGATGTTTACGGGCACCAGCTCCAGGAGGTCTGCAAGCTGGACTAACACTGCGATACCTAAACCTAGGAGCGCGAGCCCAGCCACCTGAAATGACAAGCGTTAAGTCTGTCAGTCAGAATCACTTTTCATCTGACCTCATGATCCCACACATGACACAGCGACAAGGGGACTCTACACGCCAAGCGACTTGTTGAACGATCGGAGCTGCTGCTGCAACCTGTACTCTGTATTATACGAATACTAGCTGTTGCCTGCAGCTTCGCCCGCGTTACTCAACTCCTATAAGTCACAGCGTGATGTTATACAGGCTATAGCCTTCCTTGATAAATGGGCTATCTAACACTGAAATAATTTTTCAAATCGGACTAGTAGTTCCTGAGATTAGCGCGTTTAAACAAACAAACAAACTCTTCAGCTTTATAATATTAGTATAGATTACTTCTTACTTTTCAAGTCTTTTATTATATTATGTTCCTAAATAATTCGCCCTTCCGTGTTTAATTAGATTTTTTTGAGATATTTCAAGTGTTTGAAAGATTTAAGAGGAACCCAATAAATCCTCCTCCTTCTCCTAAGTGTAGTAATTGGGGGATTGGGACAGAGTAGTCCCAGTTACCCCAATTCCTAACTACTTCGATAAGCAAAAAATTACATTGCAAACCCGTGGTGCATGGCAGTTGGGCACCTTGCAGCATTATGACTTACGTTATTCATTTCATACCGGTGGGAGGGAAGCGCTGTGCCGCGCTCCCGGCTGCATGGGTACCACCATCTTGCTTGTTTCTCCCTTGAAACAGCTTTGCTGTGTTTCGGAGAGAGGGCCAAGACAGACAGTGTAATTACTGGAACCGAGACTTAACATCTTATGTCTCAGGATAGGCAACACATAAATGAGTTTCCTGGGGTCGTTCCAGGTATACTAGTTTATGTTCATGGGCGACGTCGACCACTTACCATCAGGTGGTACGTTTGCCAGTTTGCCTATCCAACTAACATAAAAAAAAAAACAATATTGCATTGTCTCCCGATTCCATTGGAGAGGGAAACCAGAGAAATAGTACGAACTCCTCCTGAAATGTTGTTATTAAATTCATTACCGTTTCCGAGGAAGTTTTTAGATTGTCCCTGAGATAGTGTCAAATGGTATTTAATGGTTCTGTTTGTTGATTGTAACCACACAGAATTAGCAGTGATTGGAACTTGAAAAAAAAAACGCATATACCGATATTTCTATTAGATACCAATGATAAACCAAATCAACATTTTTTCCTCAATACGATGGCCTGGCCAGTTTAAATACTTGATGGCCTTGTCTCCTAGGAAACGAAGCGAAATACTCGTTATAGCACTAGAGTCTAGAGCATTAACTTATTATTACTGGCTTACTCAAAAGATTCGCCCAAAATTGTAGTCTTAAAATATATTCTTTCTAAGACAATTTTTTATTTTATTTCAATAGCCTCACTACCCTGACGGCTCATCCTTTGTTCGATACGATATTCTTTTATTTATGCCACAAGGAGGCAACCAAAAGTTATGATGCGTTGCCCTCCTTTTCCCTATCCCTCCCAATGGGCCTCCGGAAACTCACAAACCGCACGAAACGTGACAGCGTAGCCGTCACTTGACGGTGTTATATGAGCGAGAGGTAGGTTCGGTCGTGCCGGCTCATTTCGGCTGCAAAGCAACATGGCACTACCTCTTACTAAAACTTCTTTTGCGAGGACTTGTGATTTATCAAATCGATATAATGGCGAGATTTTTTTAACTATATGTATAAACTATACAATAAATTAATATTAGTATAAGTTTTGATGCCGGACTTGGCGAGTTTTGAAAATATGTAATGTCATTCTTAAAATCATTAGAAAACATAAACTTACAGTAATCAGTAGATTGGTGACGAACAACCCGTATTTCACTATACAACACATTTTTATTGATGTTATTCGGACACGTCAGCTCACCAGATGCCCGCTTCAGGCAGTGTTCATCTGACTGTGTGGTATTCGCATATCGCTCATACCGATAGGCTTAGATAAGATGTGAATCATTAATTTCTTCCGACTAATCAGACTGTCTTTCGGTAATCACTGCCAAACTGATATAGCTCCATATTGCTCATCATTATCAACCTTTATCCGCCCACTACCGGAAGTAGGTCTCTTACAATGAACACCAAGACGGTCGATCTCGCCACTGTTATATAATAATATAATTTTCAAAAAACCTTTGCTGTTGCTCGTTTTAAATTGGTTTTATACTTCTATATTTAAAGTGTTTTAAATTTGATAGATACGTAAGAGAAAAATATTTTTTAATCGTTACCATTGACCAGTTAGCCAATAGGGATGTGGAGTGGAGGCATCATTCGGGAAGCGACGGTCAAACTCCATGGGGCGGCGGTCTACAGGTAACAACGAGGTTCTAATTGTCTGCTGCGGGGTTACACGAAGTAGAAACGCGCCTACAAGGTCCATAGTCGATAGTATTACAAGTAACAATAGAAGTATCAAAATCCAAGACCCCACCCAGCCTATATATAATTGTGAACCAGTCCAAATTACACTACTTTGGACTTCTCATCCGTCTGTATGGCTGCATGTTCCTTTCTCAGCTTTTTACCAGAAGGGCAGGACTGTTACTGGTGTGATCCTGTTGCCTGCTGATCCGGGACTCTCAAAAAGAGGCTGGAGACGCCCGCAGGTTTATTGGTGTAGTGCATTCCCAAGTGCCCACATAGATCCAGGAGCCTGTAGTGCCCTTATATGTATTTAGTGTATAAGTTAACGTTTATCTATACCTACTAATATTATAAAGCTGAAGAGTTTGTTTGTTTGTTTGTTTGAACGCGCTAATCTCAGGAACTACTGGTCCAATTTTAAAAATTCTTTCAGTGTTATACAGCCTATTTATCGAGGAAGGCTATAATAGGCTATAACATCACACTATGACATATAGGAGTTGAGTAACGCGGGCGAAGCTGCAGGCAACAGCTAGTATTAAATAAAGAGTATCATCTCGGCATCCGAGCCGTACACACGCTTCCTCCTGTATCACAAGCCCTAACCGAGCTAAACCTGGATCAAGTGAAGGCATTAACCTGCGTCATCAAAAAAAAAGGCTGTTATTAGCATCGGGACTTCCCATATTGCTTAACTTGTGCAACGCGTGTTCATGGACGACGTTAACCATTTATTTACTTGTTTGATGCATTCAGATAGATAAGTTATATGTCGATTGATATATAAGATATCATTGTATATTTCTAAATACATACATATTATAGATAAATTACACCCAGACAAATAGCAAATGATCATGCTCATCACACAAAAAGTCAAAAATCGAACCCACGACTTTATGGTTTAGCAGTCAGGGTCACTAGCCACTAGACCAACAGGCCAGTCAATATGTGATAAGCAGAACAGAGCATGATAACGGATAACGATTATTAACTTAACCGGTGGGAGGGAAGCGCTGTGCCGCGCTCCCGGCTGCATGGGTACCACCATCTTGCTTGTTTCTCCCGTGAAACAACTTTGCTGTGTTTCGGAGAGAATGGCAAGACAGGCAGTGTAATTAGTGGCACCAAGACTTAACATCTTATGTCACAGGATAGGCAACACATAGATGAGTTGCCTGGGGTCGTTCCAGGTATACTAGTTTATGTTCATGGGCGACGTCGACCACTTACCACCAGGTGGCACGTTTGCCAGTTTGCCTATCCAACTAACATAAAAAAAACTTGAGGTTCTATATCGACCTGTCGTGTAATAGTTATTTAGTAACTTGACACATTGAATATTCCGTCATAGTAACAAAGTGCAAACGTATTTTTTCAAAGAAAGATCCTTCAGATCCTTAAAGAAAATACACAATCGATATGATAGAGTTCTAAGAATCTTATCAGTTTAGTTTATTATCAATAGGATGATAAATCAGGAAATGACAATAGTATCATGAAACAATCTATAAAATATAAATATTTGCCACTGGCATAAAATGATAAACGAGTCTTGGCAAATTGCTAGTTTATTTAACAGCTGAGATATAAATGCTTACACTTTAAGCCTTCATTACAATAGTGAAATATAATGAGGTCAAATGATAATAATCTATTTCCTATATTTAAATGAAAATTCCCTGACAAGCGAGTCTCACCTGCGCTCTGAGGGTAAGACGTGGTTTTATGTGACATAACAAATAATGATTTTCAGATTTTTATCTTCACTTATGTCGTGAGATTGAGTGAGAGAGAGTTTTATTCCTTTAACGCCGGGAAATGCTCTGAGGCATCCCTAGGGGGAGTGGGTCTCCCCAGGCGGGTATGTGGCAGTCCCAAATACCCGCCTGGGGAGTAATGCGCCCAAAAGTTAGTAAGTGGATACAGCTCTACCCACTAAAACCCGGCGAGTACCACCAATGCCACCTTTGGTGACGTGCCCCGGATCTGATGAGCAAACAGGGCACCTCGATGGCTAGTGAGTCCCTCAGAGATCGACGCCACCTTCACAGAGGGGTTGTCCCGCACCACAGAACAATCCCTCCCAACGTCGGGACAGTACAATGGGGTGAGGTTCCCATCCTCGCCCCTTACCCCCTACTCTTTTGTCCCCCCTTCTTATAAGAGGGGTACAAAGAGCCCCCTCGGTTCAATTAGGTTCGCCCAAGGTGCTGGGCTTAACCTAGGCTACTGAGCCCCATCGCTACGTCAGGGCTGAACCATGGTGGGGATGTTGTGAGACCAAGCTTCTTAGTTCTTACGTGATTCTATGTCTGAGCCTAACTTTAAAGTATTCTGGGATGCCGCCCACTGAGTTTCTTGCCGGTTCTTCTCAAGATAGGGCTAGGGTTCGAACCGGTGGTAACATGTCACTCTCCCTCCATCATCTCAATGGCTCCTCTTAGGCTAAACAGTATTAAAATCATAAAATCTTTACTTTACTACTTTAATCAAACAATGGTGCGGACCAATGGTATGCAGAGTTATAAAAAATAAAAAAAAAATAAAAAAAAGGAGTCTGGGTGTAATTTCACATAATTGGGAAGTACCCTATAGGTTTTTCGTTTAACAGACAGACAGACGGACAACAAATTGATTCCATAAGGGTTCAGTTTTATCATTTTGAAGATCGGAACCCTAATAACAAACAAACATTAAAATAAACTAACATTTAGCTTTTTATTAAGCTACTCTTTACCATCAAAATATCTAATATTTAGAAGAACAGAAACTTACTATAACCTGCAAATAATATAAAGATAATTATTTTAGAATTATATGAAAATAAGATAACTAGTAAGTGAAAATTTGCCAAAAAAAGTTACATCACAAGTTACTTTAAATACCACCTTGCTTCATGGAACATTCTTCTGTTAGTATACTAGTGGTATGCGATGAAGTTCTTGCTCTTTTATTTTGCCAGGCGCTAAGTTTTATATTAGAACATATTTTTGTCAGTCATAGGGACTTCTGATTGACAAGTGAAAACGTAAAACTTGAATGATGACATTATGATAAAAAAAATGAAATTTTATAATGACTTCGCTGACGCGAACATAATATAACATTCACCAACCTAGTGCTCATCGCGGCTAAAGCTGATGTTTTCAATTCAAATAGGTATTTTTTTTTTTATTTTTTTTTATTACATACTTAGGTATATAAAATTCACTGTTTAGTAACGTTTTTCCTCCAAATTTTTTATCTTTTAAGACGCCTTTGTCCTTTACATACCAATATCTAGCTGGATATCAAATTTGAACATTCATCAGATCATCTGGAAGTGGGTTAGATTTTAGTTTTTTTAAATCAATGGAACAAGGCCCTGCTGCGCTCGGCGCAGTAGTGGTTCGAGGGTACCATACAGTATCGTGGGCGGCCTTACCCACCATGCTTCAAGCCTTGTCGTGGCGATGGGGCTCAGTAGCCTAAGGTGAACCCAGCACCTTTGCTCTTTAAGAAGAGGGGACAAAAAAGCAGGGGGTCCAAGGGGCGATGTTGGAAACCTCACCCCATTGTTCTGTAATTGTAAACGCGTTATCAAAATGCGCGTTAAACGCGTGTCATGGGAACCGGGTCATAAGGTTTATCAGCGTCATAACAATCTTTGGGTTTACCGCGCTGTGACAGCTGCGGTATTATTGTTTAGGAATAGTTTCCTCGAAGTCACAGAATAAATACAACAGTCTACAAGTTCGTGGTTTATCTTTTTGTTGTGTAATAAATATAAAAGGTTGTCATAAGTATTATATTTTATTTATAAAACATATCTGGCTTATCAAATATTTATTAAATACAAATTGTGTACTTGTTCTACGAATGCAAGCTAAAAAAAATGCTAGCTATTTTTACAAATAAGAAAGATATAAGTAATATTATGGTTAGGAATATTTTCATCAATATCAAACATTATTTATTCCGAAACTAAAGTCATAGCAAGTTTTATTTTAACATTTTTCTATTATACAGACGTTACATATATCTTGTTTTGTCTATGGTCAAATTAAATTTTTAATATACTACCATATTGTAACTTAAAAAATTCATGAATACTCACAAAATGATGGGTAATCAAAAAATATTTTTGCTTCTAAAATGTTAAAGACAATAACATAAACAACGGCTGGAACATTACACCAAACAAACAGTTATTGGATGGTGATTTTAAATCATCCTTCATAACCTATACAATCATAGTTATCACACATTAAGACCAGAATGCACCCTTAAGGCTTAACGAAAAACATCGATAATTCTCGGTACAGATTAGTACATGTATACAATAATAAACTTAAATAACATTGTTTAGTAGCGGGCCCTCCTGCTTCTGTTGCGAGCGTGGTTCGCCAAGCACAACCCGAAGACCACAGCCACCAACTGAAAAAAAGCATTATGGATCAATCAGGCCTTACTTTAAAATGATATGATATGACAAGGTCGACGTGGAGTGACTGTGTATTAAAGAAACAGACAAGCGCGAGTTTAGCTCGCGCCCAGAGGGTTCCGTAAAACGTGTTGTAAGGAATATAGCTGATTATTTTTTATTTATAATTTCATGATTTTTTTATAAAAGAGGGGGTAAACGGACAGTCGCTTCACCTGATGGTAACTGAAAGCGACATCCACAGACACCTGCTACACCAGAGGATTAGCAGGTGCGTTGCCTTTCAAATATGAATATGCTCTTTTCTTGAAGGTCCCTAAGTCGTATCGGTTAGTATTCTATGTCAATGGGAAGTATATATAGTTAACCATAACTACTATAGGTTGTGGTTTGATAGACAGACAGAAAGACAATAAAGTGATCATATTATAGGGGTTCCGTTTAGTCATTTTGACGAAAGGAACCCAAAAAATTAAACTATACTATATAATATAAAAGTGTTTGGACGTAGGTTGTTTTCTCAACAACTCATCGGATTAAAAAAATCGCCATTAAATGCTACGTTATCATTGATTCACAAAGGCTATAAAATTAAGTGCGTGCGTACAATGTACACGTCAGAAGTGAAACTTATTTAGCAAACTAATTTTTAAATCTCGTTTATATTAATCTAAAGCTTTAAATTTCCGAGACGTTTTCGAGAACGTCGCATCGCAAATGCGACTTGCGCTCTATCTTACTCTCTCTCTCCATCTTTCTCACTCGCAATCGGTCTCAATCACTCTCTTCCTCTTCTTGGACAAAAACGTTGCACATTTTCGTGACGTTTCATTCGTAAAAATGTTACCCTCATGCGCACAAAGAAGTTTCACTTCAGTAATCATATCATAAACGTACAGCTGTTAGTTAAAATAAAAGTACGCGGATGAAGTTACGGCCCACATAAACATATACCTTTCACTTCTAAACCACCAACTAGTCACACACAGTGTAGACTGTAGACTAACGGACGTCCAACGATACTAAAGTGGTGTAGTGTCAGGTACCATAAGGTATATTTGCAATAATTTCAGCTCACCTCCACCGCGACGACCACGATCGCGACCGATCCGACCACGATACCAAAGGTACTGAAGAAGTTGTTAATTACAGTACTGCATCCGGGATAGGCGTTGGCGATGGTGCAGAGACTGGCTGTAGGGTCACAACAGGACTGAGGGAGCTGCAGGATCCCATAGGACATAGGGCCAGTGGGACCGCAACACTGCAACTGGAATTTAATACATATACAAGTTTTATATATTAATTATATTAATTTCTCCGTGAAGTATTTTTTTTATTTTTGTTAGCGCCAGAGAATGGGTCGTCCCCGGGGATATGTGGGACTCCCTAGACCCTAAGTACCCACGGCGCAGGTATACCACACTAAAGCCACTGCAAGTTGCCTTCAGCCGCTTGAAGGGGAGTATCCCGACTCTGACTAACACAGGACACCCCGCTGTCGATCCTGGCAGCAGCGCTGGGCCCATCAGAAATAAAAACAATACTTAAAGTTTATGTAAGTTGGATTGGCAAACTTGTTAACATATTTAGCAATTCTGTCACCGCTTATCTCGTTTGGCCAAAAACCAGCTAACTAAATTAAGTGTACTATTTTACGGAAGTTAAAATTCTTTACAATAATCCCTAGAATCTCTGGTCCTCGGAAGTCTCTGATAAGGTCATGTACTTATTAGAAACACTAAATTATGAACATGTTCCACAAACATATTTAATCTAATCGTTTAATAAAACTGACATACAGCGAGTGAGTGATTAAAATTTAGACCGGAACCTAGAAATAAATCAATGAACAGAGAAATTTCTTTATTTACATAGTATAAATAAAAGTCGTTTTTTTGTGTTGGTCTGTTTGTATATCGATATTTTCTAAACTACTCAACAGATTTTGATACGGTTTTCACTGTCGGCTTCGTTATGAACTAGGTCAGGTTCCTAAGTATGATAGGTACATCAATATTTTTATCATAGACAGTAGAGAAAAGTTTGTTTATTTGTTGGTTAGGAATTAACTCAAAAACTACTCAATCGATTTTTAAAATTGTTTCACCGTTAGAATGCTACGTTAGACTGAGTGTCAGGTTATAAAATTACTGTAAAAAATATTTAGTACTTTGTGTTTTATTTAATAATAACTAGGACTTTAGGGCGGAGTTAACCTTAAACTATCGGGTCAACAATCTCCATGTATCGATCCTATATTTTATGCAAGTGGCAGGGGACCAGAGCATTCTTGGCGTTCAGTGAAAGAGGCCCATGTCGGTGATGATGAATAGTAATAGATTTGTACAGATATGAGATTAAGTTTACTGGGACAAACGTACAGACGACGTATATTGTAAGTGGTCAGCGACGCCCATGATCATAATAATTATAGTACCGGTACTTCCCACCAGAACTGATTTATGTTCATGGGCAACTTATTCACGCGTTGCCTATCCTCAGACGTAAGATGGTAAGTCTTGGTCTTAGAGTATACATAATATATAGAGTGCTACTGTCACGCCGCTTCATTGTGCCGATCGTAAGCAGATGCGTTATATAGATATTTATCTATAGTAAAGCACTGTGAGAGTGACGTTCCATGCGTAATGCATTAAAAAATATCTATATTTTAAATTAGGACTTTCATCGCCATCATCATCACCATCAGCCTTTATTCATTCACTGCTGAACACAGACACCCCTCAATGAACGCCAAAACTTTGCATGTTATGGCTTTCTTTTATTTTGCTTCAAGGAATCATTCTTACAAATTGGCACTTGATATTTCACCATTTTAACATAAAAACAAATAATATGATGAAAAGCGCGTGTTGTTTTGACACTGATTGAAAGTTTCCAAGACAATGGTTTTGTCTATATTCATACTTGTGTTTACAGTTCATACTTAGTGACGCGCGCTCTATATAATATACTGACCTACGATATACCGGGTGTATTTGGAACGCTTGCGAAGATTAAACCCTAGTAATATACTATTTATATTATACTATATAATGCATATAACCATTTATCTCAGAAACTTTTTTTAAAGAAAATTTTAGGACTTGTGTATTTTGCAAACCCGCAATGTATATGTATACACACTATGCAATCATGCTGACCGCAAGACGCGCAACTAGCGGGCGCACTGAAGACGCGCGCGGTGCGGGAGTTCGTTCACCTCGTGCATGCGGCGAACGCTATCAGCTGATTCAGTCCGCTAGTCGTTTATTTAAGTTAAGTTTATTACATTGCTGTTTTTTAAAAAAAAAACATTATTTTAAAGCATTATCATCAAATTCCTGTAACATTATGTTTACTAAACCGGATTATACAAAAAAATAAAATAAAAATGGCAACCAAAAAAAAAAAAAGAAAATGCGTTTTTTTCACTTGTATCATGTCAGGATATGCCAACACTATCATACCTTTTCATTTTCGCAAGCGTTCCAAAACACCCGGTATACGAGACTAAGGTCTCGGTCAGTAATTACACTGCCTGTCCAGTTGTTCTCTTAAAAAAGCAGGATGGTGGTACCACGTAGAAGAAAGCTCGGTACAGTGCATCCATTCTGACGGTAAGGTCTTACTGAGTTAAATTATGATGATAATGATAATGAATTTAAGGACTTACCGATAGTTCTAACTCGTGGAAGGCGTTTTGATCCCTGGCGAAAGCCTCCTGCAACCATCGTGGTATCTCTGCCAGGAAGTTGTCCAAGTTCACGAATATCAGTACCGCCATTGTTATTTTCAATATCATAAGAACTAACATGAATATTGAGTACTGAAATGATAGCAATACAATATTAAATTATTTCTCTCATAAAGTATATAATTACATAATAGCAGCTATATTATATTGAGAACTTTAGAATCTTAAGTATCAAAATAATTAAAAAAAATGTTACTATAAAACAGAACTTGACTAAATGTAAGTCCACAAGTTAAATGAATATCATACCGTAACAAGCATGCAGTTGCTCTCCTTCACAGCGCCGCAGCATCCGAAGAAAGCTATGACGAAGACCACGCCACCTAGTACCATGGCACTGATGGGTGCCATTTTCAGCAGCTGGTTTTCTTCTAAGAACTCGATCACATTTGCCACCTTCAGCTCGACAGCTACGCCGAGACCGAGCAGCGCCAGCCCAGCCAACTGTAACGGTCACAAAGCACATCCTGATTCCTGTGGTAGCTGCTGATTATAAGCCACCACAGAGTGGTCAAAGCATAAAAATATAAATGTTACGGCTAGAATTTAAGAATTTCTGTGGATTCCCCAATATAGCCCAAGACATCTCAAAATCGTCGGCAGCTCTTGGGCTATTATGAAAAATATCATATATCTTTCATGCTCTAACGTACTTACCGTATATTATGTTTTTTTTTCTGTATTGCCAATATAATATTATAATGAACTTTTATGTGGAACGCAGCAAGTCCATTTAGAAATTAGAATTAATTTTTTTGCTGACTTAGGGAAATGCATTTACGCATGTATCCAATTATCTCGGGTAAGGCTCTTGGACCTATGTGGACTTACACCTGGGTGTGCACTCAAAATAAAACCATGGCGAGTGCCTTCAGCCGCTTTTTGAGGGTCCCGGATTCCTCCCGGTAGGGGGGGACTGCCAGCCACCACTAAGCAAGACTTAAAGACAACTTTTCCTAAGTATTGGCAAAGACAGTTGGTTTAAGAAATTATTTCAAATTCATCATCATCTTCATCATCAGCCTCTATCCGTCCACTGCTGAACATAGGCCGCCAAGACGGCCCTCGCCACTCGCATCCAACACGGACCGGCCACGGCACGGAGATGAAGGGAATGATTACCCTCCTATAAAGTTCTAACGCTGTACTGAAACTTAGTTGCGTCTTTGCCAATTTTTTTATTCTAAAAGTATTGTTGTTCGGACATGGTGAAGAGAAGAAACCCTATTTCAGGCTGCGTAACCGACCTAGTCCTAAGAGCTTAAATAATTTGACACTAATAGGAAATAACATATTATCGAATATGACTCAAATTGATTGGCAGGCTGCGTAACCGACCTAGTCCTAAGAGCTTAAATAATTTGACACTAATAGGAAATAACATATTATCGAATATGACTCAAATTGATTGGCAGGCTGCGTAACCGACCTAGTCCTAAGAGCTTAAATAATTTGACACTAATAGGAAATAACATATTATCGAATATGACTCAAATTGATTGGGAGGCTGCGTAACTGACCTAGTCCTAAGAGCTTAAATAATTTGACACTAATAGGAAATAACATATTATCGAATATGACTCAAATTGATTGGGAGGCTGCGTAACCGACCTAGTCCTAAGAGCTTAAATAATTTGACACTAATAGGAAATAACATATTATCGAATATGACTCAAATTGATTGGCAGGCTGCGTAACCGACCTAGTCCTAAGAGCTTAAATAATTTGACACTAATAGGAAATAACATATTATCGAATATGACTCAAATTGATTGGGAGGCTGTGTAACCGATCTAGTCCTAAGAGCTTAAATAATTTGACACTAATAGGAAATAACATATTATCGAATATGACTCAAATTGATTGGGAGGCTGCGTAACCGACCTAGTCCTAAGAGCTTAAATAATTTGACACTAATAGGAAATAACATATTATCGAATATGACTCAAATTGATTGGCAGGCTGCGTAACCGACCTAGTCCTAAGAGCTTAAATAATTTGACACTAATAGGAAATAACATATTATCGAATATGACTCAAATTGATTGGGAGGCTGTGTAACCGATCTAGTCCTAAGAGCTTAAATAATTTGACACTAATAGGAAATAACATATTATCGAATATGACTCAAATTGATTGGGAGGCTGCGTAACCGACCTAGTCCTAAGAGCTTAAATAATTTGACACTAATAGGAAATAACATATTATCGAATATGACTCAAATTTTCCCCACCATGTTCAGTCACCAGCCTTGACGTGGCGGTGGGGCTCAGTAGCCTAGGGTGAGCCCAACACCTTGGGCGAAGCTAATTGAGCCAAGAGGGCTCTTTGTACTCCTCTTATAAGAGGAGGGGACAAAAGAGCAGGGGGCAAGTGGTGAGGATGGGAACCTCACCCCATTGTACTGTCCCGACGTTGGGAGCCCCCGCACCACAGAACAACCCCTCTGTGGAGGTGGCGTCGGTCCCCTGCGGGACTGACTAGCCGTCGAGGTGCTCTGTTAGCTTAACAGATCCGGGGCACCTCACCAAGGTGGCATTGGTGGCACACGCCGGGTTTTAGTGGGTAGAGCTGCGTCCATTTACCACCTTTCGGACGCAGCGAGTCCCACATACGGGATGCCTCAGAGCATTTCCCGGCGTAAAAGAAAAAAAAATGACTCAAATTTTGTCATTTGGCATTCGAGTGAGGCGAGGGTCCGCAGAATTATTGTTAGTCCAACATAAACACGTCGGTTTCAACGAACCTACTTCGATAAAAGATTAGATAAGGAATGCGATATCTACACCGCAGATAGCGGAGTTTTATTTTTATATATTTCTTTCCAATAACCCGAGTATGACTACTTTGTGGTCTAGGCTGACCATGGACTACTAGGTTTATAATATTAGGAGAAGGCAAACTAACCGAGTCACATGACAAAGTGACCCTAGCATTCACTGCATCCACAATATTAGGTCTGGCCAGTCATCACCATTTTCTCCGAAACCTGCAAAGCTGTTTCATAGAGATAGCCAGGATGGTGGTACACGTCATCAGAAGCGTTACCTCTCCTAGTCCAGAATTCGTCTTCTAACTCTGTCTACAGTAATGTTACCTTCACATTACAACTAATAAAATAAATACGAAAGTGTCTCCATGTTTTTGTATGTTACCTTTTTATGCCTAAATCGCTGTACGGATTTCGATAAAAATTGGCAAGGGCATATTTCAAAGGATGGACCTACGCTATCAGAACCATCATCAACAGTACGGATGCGACTGAAAAAACCTAAAAGGAGGACGAAGTCTCGCGAAACAGCTATTCTAGAATAAGAGGTGGAAGCCTAGACCGAACATGTGTTTATTTAGTTTCTGATTTAATGCTTATTTTAAATGCTCAATTAAATAAAAAACCAAAATATAAAATGTTTTTATTTAGAAAAATACTAAAATATAGGTATATTATTGTTTGAACGTGACAAATAATAAAGAAATTTAGAATTTTACTAAGTAAAATAATTATACGGACAGTTTTAAAATTAGTGAGTATTTCATGAAGTGATGTTACAACACATTTTGTTCAACAATATTACAAGTTATTAATTATTTTTATAATTTATAATTATAAGTTATAATTGTTCCAAATGTTATTTAGTTTGCTTTTTTTTCTTTTTTCTTTTTTCTTTACCTACTATATGCATCAGGGAAGAGACTGGTCACCTACAACACAGGGAATCCTAGTGTAGGGACCAGGGTTACATTGTTTTATTTTCTGTACCACCTTTATATATACAATAAATGATTTTTGATTTGATTTTTTGATGTAAAATATACATTCGAGGTGACTCATTATAGTTCCTCTTATGCGGCGCTGAGGTTTCAATCATGCCATCGCCATCTTTCTCATAAATTATTAATAAAACAAAAAAATATTAACAAACTTACCGCGAAAAATAAGTTCGCGAAGAACAATATGTATTTGACTAAAAATTCGCCACACCCCATTTTAATTGATTTTATTCCACGAACAAATGACACTAAAACCGTCTTCGACGACACCACACGACGTAATGACTAATGACAAAAGTTCAAAACGCTCCGTCTGTCTGTGAAGATAAGGAATCGGCTTATGAAAATACATCGTTATTTGTGGTTATAGCGTCTAGGGTGGGAAATATTGTTTTTCTGTGTATACTGTATTTCCTTTACTAGTAATTTAGGGAATGGACGTTCGGTTTAATTCGAAATTTTTCTGAATATTTTCTTAATAACTTTGATTTGCACAACGCGAAAGAATTCTGCATTTCTTTTCTGTACGGGTTACCGTACAGTAGAAAATAAAAGTCAGCGTCTTGCCAATTTAGGTGGCTTACAAGCATTATTTTACACACACAATAATAATAATAATAATAATAATAATTTATTTGCATCAAACATTATAATGAAACACTTTTTTACGGATTTTATCGCGGTTTATTAAGATTTTTACAAGCCCGACGTTTCGGATACTTTACAGCAACCATGGTCACGGGAGGACTGAGGTGTCATACGTCCTAATGTTACAAAGTTATTCGAAACTACCCTATGATACATCAATATTTTGGTTAGTCCTATCTACGCAGAAAGTGCTAACTGTATCTTTAATCTGTGACATATTATGCTTGGATTTTGATTTGATGATATTAATAATGGGATCCCAAGCAGGTGGTAAGAGCCAGCCTTCTTCTCTATTGAAATTAGGATGTTTTTTAATTTCAATAGCCTCACGGATCATCCTTGGTTGGAATCGGTGTTCTTTTGCGAGGACTTGTGGTTTATCAAATCTGATATAATGGCGAGCTTTGTCAAGACTATGTTCACAGATGGCAGACTTAGTGTAGCGACGGTGTTTTAAATCAGCTGTATGTTTGTTTATGTGTTGATTTCGTCATATCCTTCAGACTTTGTGCTTCTTAGTAACATCATTTCGGTTTTGACTTCGCTTTGGGACATAGGTTTGAGAAACATTGTATTATTATTATTTAATACATTTTTATTTCTAGTTTTAACACTCGCAGTTGTGTTTCTGTGTGTCGAATTTATGTAGAAATTATTAAACGCAGTCGCTATTTCTATGGGATTGGTTATTATTTTATTATCACTTTTAATGCTTTGAATAGTATTCTTAATATTATGTGTGTTGTGTATTTCATTTTTGATAACGGTCCAAGTGGCTTTACATTTGTTGTTATTATTTTGTATATAGTTTATGTTCGCGTTTTTTTTTTGAGATTATGATGCATTTTTTTAAGATATTTGAATATTTGGTGTAGTTTGTCTTGTTAACAATATTTTTATTTTTGTAATAGTTATATCTTAATTTTCGTTTAGTATTGCAGCTTACTTTCAGACCTCTACTCATCCAGTTTTGATTTCTTTTATTAGTAGTTACTTTAATTCGCACTTTAGGAAAACATAGATTATAAAAAAGACAAAACAACTCATGAAAACTGCTAAATGCCACGTTCGCATCAGATTCCATGTATATATTAGTCCAGGATAATTCAGATAAGCACTCTTTAAACTTACGAATGTTATTTTTATTAAAGTCTCTCTTAAATATATGATATGTCGTATACTTAGATAAATTATATTTTATAGAGAAGCTCAGTAACTGCGCTGTATCATGATCAGAAAGATACAACGGGAGTACTGTTGCAGTGGCATCTGGGAGGTTACTCAAAATGTGGTCAATACAAGATAGCTTACGCGTAGGGACATTTATATGAATTTTAAGGCCGTAATTAGAAGAGAGATCTTGCAGCATGTTAGTGATGTTACCCTTTTGTAGTGTGTTAATGTTGAAGTCCCCAGCTATGACTAGTTTATGTGTTCTGTATTTATATTTTGATGTTAAGTCGTGTAAAACATAATTTAATTTAGTTAAGAATATGTTCGGGTCCGATTGAGGCGTGCGGTATACGCAAATGATAATTAATTTTATATCTAAAATTTCTACGCCACAGGCTTCAAAAGTACTCAATGTAGCATTATTTTTTATGGATGGTAGCTCATTGAATATGATGCCTTTTTTTATTAAAACACAGGTTCCGCCTCTCTGTTTATCTCTGCAATAATAAGCTGCTAGGTTATAACCTTCTATTTTGACAAAGTTCTCGAAGCCCTTTCTTATAAATGTTTCCGAAAAACACAATATGTCTGGGTCATATTGTTTTTCACGTAGCTCATGCAGAGTCAACTCAATCAGCTCTTGCTTTGACAAGATGCTAGCAATATTTTAGTGGAAGATAGTAAAGTTATAAGGAATAGAATTAGTGCATTTAGAGTCGAAAAAATAGTCTTAGTTTTATTAATTATAGGAAAGTAATATGGTATTTTACCCTTTTTGATATGTAGTGGACATTTGATACTTCCCGTGTCTCCGTTAGTTTTTTTCTATTTTGAAAATAGAAAGGGATTGTGCCTTTCTTTAATTTTAGAGTTTTTTTATTGTAACTAGGCTTATTCCGCGCTATTAATTTCTTTATTTCTTTGGGACATAAATATTTTTCGGAGTAATCAGTACAGTCTATGGCGTAATTAATTGATTTACAAATTTCATGGTCCGTAAAATATTTGCAATTCAAAAATTGGCAATTATCATATTTAGTACATATATTTTTTATGAGGCTATTTAATTTATTAACATTTATATATTTATTTTCATTTACACTTGGCACATAAATCTTATTTTCATCAAAAGTGTGAATAATACATTTGAGTTGCGTTAAAACAGCCTTCATGTCATAATCATTTTCACCTAAACATAATATTATTTTATCATGCGGATTTGGCCGCATCCTACGACAGTTTTTTATCAACTCGTAAGCTGGTGCAAGTGGCTTACATTCACCTGTTACTCTGTATTTTACATATTTTGTTTTTAGTCTAGAATGGGTCAGCGCTGCAGCTAGACCAACGCTTTGCTGTGTACCAAAGATATATATGAATTTACTGTTATCACAATAGCGTTGGTTAACTTTTGGACAAGAAGTTGTGGCCGCTAACTTTGGGCTATCGGTCGGATTCGTACTTTCCGTTACCTGTGTTACATGTCCAGTTTCTACGTCCGGTATTTTATGTTGCATGCTTATTTCAGTTGTGTTGACGCTAGGCTTGGCATATAATTGGGCTGCCGGTGTGGTTAAAAGGGGTGACCCGTTACTGAACAGGAGCGAGCGACGTTTTTTAGTTTTGTAGTCAGTTCGAGGACTGTTTGCAGCAGATGAGGGAGTGTGACATATGGATTTTAAAGCTTTATTCTCAGCTGTAAGCTTATTTATTTGCCTGCGGAGATCGTTATTTTCTAGTATCAAGTGTTCTAATTCATTTTGTGTACTCTCTAATGTACAAGTTAACTGGACAATTTTCTCTTGTAGTTCTGAGACCTGCGTCATGTCCGCCGATATTGTGCCATCAAAGCTTCGGGATAAAATGTTAGGTGTGGAAAACGATTCATCCGATAAACTATGATGATCGGTAAGTGTAGGTGAGTCCCGAGTGTTGGAGGTATTGGGGTCCGGCGTGTGCGGAGATTCAAAACTTTGGATATTCTTACTTAGTTTCCTTTCGTCTGGTAACTTCAAGCGACCAGTATTGTGCAGCTTCTTTCTTATTGTTATGTTAGATACAACATTATTGATATCTGTATTTTTTTCGATGCATGTTTTACAACGCCATTTGTTTTTCTCTCCACTATTCATAAGGCGATAGGTTTTTGCTGGAAATCCATCGCAATCGAGTTCATACCTGTTTTTACATATTGAGCACAATGCCGTATTTTTTACTTCAACTAAGTTCTTGCATTTAAAACAAGTTACGTTTTGCGACATCTTGCGTCCACTATAGACGATTTTTGTACAATTTTTCGATGCCATATTTAGTCAATACCATATAAATTAGGTATTCAAAAAGTTCTGCCAGTGTGTAACAGATGGCGCTTTTATTTTTATTTCTTGTTTATTTTGAATTTAACGTTTTTTCACTCTTTATTTTTTAAAATATTTTTAATTTGTGGTTAAATATCAATAAGTTGTTACCTAATGTTTGTATTATAGTCAGCATCCACTTATAAGTAAGAAAAAAGTTAATTTCACTTATTATTTTTGAGTTTTAACTAGTTCATCACTTCATTTTAAGTCTTTCACTAATATTGTTAATCATGCAGTTTTTCTACAGATAACAGATAACACTACACAGTTTGCATTAGCACTTATTACACACAATTATATTTCTTATAGTTTTAATAACACAGTTTTGATATTTATTTATAACTTTTTACACGAGCTCGATGTTTAGCAAGTCGCCATCTAGCGTCAACGTTTGTATTGATGCAGTTTGTATATATATATTTGTAACATTTGATAATAAAGCAGTGTTAGAACGATTTTCATTGGGTTTGTTTTACACATTAACTTTCCCTCACATATATCGACTGGCACTCATATAATATATTTGTACACACAGTACAATTTGGTCCTTCGAGCAATTGGTCCTTCGAGCAATTGGTCCTACGAGCAATTTGAACCCTTCGAGAAGCAAATTTGGAGGAAAAATCACATCTTGGGATCGCCATCGACGTTGGAAGATTCAGACGAATAACGAATCAGTGGCTATTACGATAGCGTCACTTCGTGTTCTTTGTGGGTTTATGCGACTGCGAATCGGTTCATTGGGTTTGTTTTACATATTAACTTTCCCTCACATATATCGACTGGCACTCATATCATATATTTGTACACACAGTACATTTTCAAAGACCGTATTTGCCAGCAATCCAAGGCGGCAAGGGGTTAGACGATCACTGACCACCTGGTAAACTGGGTGTAAGTACGTTGTACGTTTGCCAATTTCAAGTTTAAGTCGAATAATATGGAACCTTAATGCTTACTTAAAAAAATCTGACTATTTTTCTTTGCAATATTTTTTTCTTTAACGCCGGGAAATGCTCTGAGGCATCCCGCGGTGGAGTGGATCTCCCCAGGCGAGTTTGTGGGACTCGCTGCGCCCGAAAGCTGGTAAGTGGACGCAACTCTATCCACTAAAACCCGGCGAGTGCCACCAATGCCGCCTTTGGTGAGATACCCCGGATCTAATGAGCAAACAGGGCAACCCCTCAGAACAATTCCTCCCAACGTCGGGACAGTGCATTGGAGTGTGGTTCACATCCTCGCCGCTTGTCCCACCTGCTCTTTTGTCTCCTCTTCTTCTAAGAGGGGTACAAAGGGCAGCTCCCTCGGTTCAATTGGCTTCACCCAAGGTGCTGGGTTCACCTTAGGCTACTGAGCCCCACCGCCGCGACATTCCTTTAAACATGGTGGGGACCCGGGTAGGCTCCTAGACCCTATGTGAGACTAGAACTTGGGAATGCACTACCCTAACTAATCCGCCTGCAAGCGCCATCAGCCGCTGTTTGAGGGTCCCATATCTGCAGGCAACAGGATCACCTCACCGGGAGGCTGTCCCCGGCGAAGGCCAGACTACTATTCGTAAGGGGGGACTGCCCGGCCGCCACAAAGCAGTCCCCGTGATTTCGTGCTTAAACTGAATCAGGTTCCTATCTTGAGCCCGGCACAAGCACAGGGGTACTGGAGGCGAATTAAGTAACGCCCCCTACGTGCCTTGTTCATCGTTTGCGGGGGTAGGCCTTTTCTCTCACCCGCTCGTCAGCCTCCTTCTTGGACATTACATCGCCGACCAGGACTCGTCATTACCGAGCATCGCGGTGATGCTGCTCAGCAGAGACAAGTCCCCTCGATGACCGACATCAGATCCCGACGCAGTGCCGCCCATGTCGGGCAAATCTCGAGGATGTGCTGGGCCGAGTCCACTGCCGCGTGTCTAATATCACCTGAGGCCTGAGCTAAAAAGAACTATTACACAATGTCCGGCCTAACAGTAAGTTTAAGGAGCTTAAACCCTCATACGAAAATTGCTATTTATTTCTTACTGGCGCTTTTTTATTCCCGCTGATAGGATAAATAATAATATCTACTTCTGGCTACGAAATAAATATATTATATTATGAAATAATTTCTCCATTAAACCTTCGAGATATTGACTCCTCAGCTTTAACAAAATTAAAAAACGAACTAAAAAAATATTAGGAGTCATTTATGTCATATTGGGCCAGAATTAGAATTAGCTCTTTATCTATTCTAATAGTAACCTGTTAGGGATATTTTGTAAAAATGAGGGTAGGACGGCCTGGCGGTAGGAATGTTTTGATTTTGTCGGCGTCACACCCAACTATGCCTATAAAATTGAGGTACACCTAGTCCGAAGGCCTAATTGTATCTGCGAGCTCGAGGAGGACGGAAGTCTGGCCGAATGGCTATCGGTCATGTTAAGTTTGTTAATTAATGTCGGTAAAGCCATTCTCTTTTAATTATATAGCTGTCTGTTGTAGTATTTGTGATGTGTGTGGTTTAGGTATGTGAATGCACGTGCAGTCAGCAGTGTGTGTGTGTGCACACATTTACATCTAAATGTTATCAGCGAACCCTGAGATTGTTATTCTTTTACTAATACGAATAAATTGTTGTTATTTTTAAACGTATTTCCCTTCTGGTTTCTTATAAACCATAATATTATGCAGCTTCCATACACTTTACATTTGACTAACCGTATTTTTTTATGTTAGTTGGATAGGCAAACTGGCAAACGTGACACCTGATGGTAAGTGGTCAACGTCGCCCATGAACATAAACTAGTTTATTATAATGAAACAATTTTTTACGGATTTTATCGCGGTTTATTAAGATTTTTACAAGCCCGACGTTTCGGATACTTTACAGCAACCATGGTCACGGGAGGACCATGTAAACTAGTTTACCTGGAACGAGTCCAGGCAACTTATCTATGTGTTGACTATCCTGAGACATAAGATGTTAAGTCTCAGTGCCGGTAATTACACTGCCTGTCTTGCCCTTCTCCCCGAAACACAGCAAAGCTGTTTCACGGGAGAAACAAGCAAGCAAGATGGTGGTACCCATGCAGCCGGGAGCGCGGCACAGCGCTTCCCTCCCACCGGTAAATACGAGGGTTCGGCCGTCTTGGCGTTCATTGAGGGAGGCCTATGTTCAGTAGTGGACGGATAGATGCTGATGATGATGATGATAAATACGCATTTCAAACATTACAATTTTGGGCATTATTTCCTTATTATTTATAAAAGTGCTAAAAATAAATGATGGAGTGCACTCACGTTCTTTAGAACTCTTCTTTTCAGAAGTTGTGAAAAACGTGTTTTTAGGGATCCGTAGCCAAATGGCAAAAACGGAATTCGTCATGTCTGTCTGTCTGTCCGTCCGTATGTCACAGCCACATTCTTCCGAAACTATAAGAACTGTACTATTGAAACTTGGTAAGTAGATGCATTCTGTGAACCGCATTAAGATTTTTACACAAAAGTAGAAAAAACAATAAATTTTGGGGGTCCCCATACCTACTTAGAACTGAAACTCAAATATTTTTTTATCAAACCCCAAAGCGTGTGAGGTATCTATGGATAGGTCTTTAAAAATGATATTGATGATGATTTACGATTGATGTTTCTAATACCAGTTTTTTCTAAACTGAATAGTTTGTGCGAGAGACACTTCCAAAGTGGTAAAATGTGTCCCCCCCCCTGTAACTTCAAAAATAAGAGAATTATATTGTATAATGCGCTAATCTCAGGAACTACTGGTCCGATTTGAAAAATTCTTTCAGTATTAGACAGCCCATTTATGGAGGAAGGCTATGGGCTATATAACATCACGCTGTGACATATACGAGTTGAGTAACGCGGGCGAAGCTGCAGGCAACAGCTAGTAGGTACTTATTTATTTTGCATGGAATAAAAGGCTTTTTTATTTTTTTATTATTTATTAATACATTAATATATTGGGTATTCTTGACAACTTATTTTTGTACTCGTTAGTAGATTTATCAGAATAATAACAATCTTTGGCTTTCGGTAATCAAAATATTTTTATGTTGTTAAAAGGTTTTATAAAACAATAACATAAACACCGGGTGGGGCACTACACCAACACCGGTTGGGGCATTACACCAAATAAACAGTTATTGGATAGTAATTATTGTAAATCGTCTTTCGTGAACTACTTAACCAGAATAAATGATAGTTATCACATGGGCCAAGTGCACCGTTATAACGTTAATTAGTAGCCCGACCTCCTATAACGTTTGTTGCGAGCGTGGTTCGCCAAGCACAACCCGAAGACCACAGCCACCAACTGAAAACAACCATTATGGATCAATCAGGCCTTACTTTAAAATGATATGATATGACAAGGTCGACGTGGAGTGACCAAGCGCGAGTTTGGCTCGCGCCTAGAGGGTTCCGTAAAACGTGTTTTTTAATACAATATAACAACAACTTGACGTTTTTCAGTTTTTTTCCTTAAGGTTGAACTAGTCGGTGGCGTGAACTCTAACAAAATGATTGCTATCTCACCTGACATAGTGTGCGAACATGTGTGCTGGAATGAAATGCACAATGATTCATTCCGAAAATGTCCTTTTAGCAAAACAATTAATATAGAAAAACTAACACTTATCTTTTCAAAATAAATTTATTTTATCTTTTGAATAACTAAACTATATCTGTACGGGCTTTATTTTTGAGCTTTCGTGCTCGGTATACTATTTGTAACGGAAGGAGTGGTGAGGTGTGAGATTCGTTAAGCGGATACGAGGAGCGACCAGTGGGGAGGAGAGGAGTGGGGAGAGGAGAGGAGGGGCGAAGCGGAGAAGAGAGGAGAGTTGCTTATAAAATGCGGTGCATTTTGGCGGAGCGTTACTATTATTGTGAAATTCTTAATATAAAGTCATTAAAATATCTTCAGTAATTGCTTATTTTATTTAAATTTACTTAATATAAATTAATTATAAGAACTAATATCATAGTATATATTTGATGGCCGTAAAAATTTATTTACGCCCAAAGTTGGGCTAAAATCAGTGTTGAAATACGAAAGTTTAGAAGCTTGTATTTTTTTAATGTATATTTTTTTTACTATTTTGGGTACATACACACATAGATAACGACGAGATCAATTTATATTATACTTAGTCTTTGATGGTCAACGTCAAACATTGTAGTAATTACTGTTCTGCGTTTGTATGGAAAGATGAGCGACTTGTGTAACCTTAATTTATAATTTCATGATTCTATGTCAATGGGAAGTATGTATATAGGTTTACAGACTGACGGACAGCGAAATGATCCTACAAGGATTCAGTTTAGTCATTTTGACGAAAGGAACCCTGAAAATTAAAAAAATACTATCGTCAACACAAATGTATAGATGTTTCAGATTTTTACTAAACTTTTATAAAGTGTTTGGACGTAGGTTGTTTTCTCAACAACTCGTCAGATAAAAAAATGTTTCGCCATTAAATGCTACGTTATCATTGATTCACAAAGGCTATCATCGTCAGTCCGCGTGCAATTTTAATTTCAATATCGCGGATGACGCTACGGGCAACTGCTAGTTAATATATATAATATACTATATATTAAGGTTACACAAGTCGCTCATCTTTCCATACAAACGCAGAACAGTAATTACTACAATGTTTGACGTTGACCATCAAAAACTAAGTATAATATAAATTGATCTCGTCGTTATCTATGTCTGTATGTACCCAAAATCGTAAAAAAAATATACATTTAAAAAATACAAGCTTCTAAACTTTCGTATTTCAACACTGATTTTAGCCCAACTTTGGGCGTAAATAAATAGTATACTGAGCACGAAAGCTCAAAAATAAAGCCCGTACAGATATAGTTTAGTTATTCAAAGGATAAAATAAATTTATTTTGAAAAGATACTCTTGTAACTTTTTCTATAATAACTGTTTTGCTAAAAGGACATTTTCGGAATGAATCATTGTGCATTTCATTCTAGCACGCATTTTCGCGCACTATGTCAGGTGAGATAGCAATCATTTTGTTAGAGTTCGCGCCACCGACTAGTTCAACCTTAATAGTTATAATATGTGGTTATATGTTAGGGAAAATTGATGCCTGAATATATAATATGCACGACTAGCTGTTTTAATGTTTTATGTGGTTTATTTATTGCACTGGTTAAAATAAGTTTATTTTCCTGCTATGTACAATTCCTGCAAAGTAAGTATTGATAGTCTATGTTCAGCAGTGGACGGATAGGGGCTGATGATGATGATGATAAAGTATGAATATAATTTATAAATGTTTTGGCGCATTAAAATAAAGGCTTTCCTTACACGTCCCACTGACGTGTTATGTTCGAAAAGTTTTTCGAAGTTGTCCCATTGCTTGCCAAGGTCTCCTTCTTGAAATCAAGTGCAAGCATATGCCACCACGTAGCCACAATTTTTGACTTAACTCGTGATCAAGCCATCAAACCTCATCTCAAACCCAGACATAAACCTTTCACTTCTAAACCACCAACTGGACACACAGTGTAGATTAACGGACGTCCAACTATAAGTGGTGTAGTGTCAGGGACCTTAAGGTATAGTTGTAATAGCTTCAGCTTACCTCCACCGCGACGACCACGATCGTGACCCATCCGATCACGGTACCAAAGGTACTGAAAAAGTTGGTAATCACGGTAGAGCACTCGGGATACTTGTTGAAGATGGTGCAGACACTGGCTGTAGGGTCGCAACAGGTCTGAGGGAACTTCAGGATCCCATAGGACTTGCGGTCAGTGGGACCGCAACATTGAAACTGGAATTCAACACATATACAAGTTATTTTATTAATTTTTCCGTGAAGGAGTTTTTTTTTTATCGCCGTAGAAATGCTTTACGCGTCCCCCCGGGGATGGCTCGTCCACAGGGGTATGTGGGACTCCCAGCGGAGAATTTGCGAAGGCTATACACGTATATACTTTTTTTTTCACGTTTTGAGTCACGAGCATGACTTATAGATCATACAAGGGTGCAATTTGAGACGGCATCAAAAATAAAAATCAAAATCAATTTTTTTTATTCAAAATATTACCAACAGAGTATCTTTTAGAAGGTCAATTGAGTCTACCACCGGTTCCAAGGCAAGCCCACTGAGAAGAACCGGCGAAACAAACTCACTGGAACTAATCTTTTCAAATATTTTATAACAAATTTTACATGTTAATATTCTGAAATGCCTGGGAGGAACGCCCTATTCCCAAGGTGTGTTCCTTTTACTTTATAGTATCCTTTACCACACAAACGCTCTTTAATAACTTTTTGATTTTTTTATTGGGAGGTTTTGCACATTTTCTGAGATCCTATTGTATAAGCGTATACAGTTGCCTTTAAAAGAATTGCTTACGTTTGTGAGTCAATCACTGGTACATCTAGCCTGCGTCTGTTCCGTATATCCCTAATATGTCAATTTTTTTACAGAATTCACTTATGTTTTTCCGGACATACAGTAAAAGACGCGACAGTCAGAATTCCAATTAGTTTAAATTTTTCCCTTAAAGATGTATAGGGGGGCAGCTTGTAAATCGCACGGATAGCCCGCTTCTACAGCACAAAAATATTGTTAATATCAGCAGAACTCCTCATAATAGTATGCCATAAGTCATAACGCTGTCAAAGTAACTAAAGTGAACTATTCGCACCGTACCTTTATCAGTTAACTGTCTTATTTTTCTAACTGCATATGCTGCAGAACCGAGTCTATTCGCCAATTTAGCTATATGGGGACCCCACTGTAGCTTAGCATCTAGATGACCTGAGTTATTCCTAGAATAACTGTGGAGTTCACCAGTTTCAAGTTCTCACTATCTACGAGTACTTTACATTTTTTATTCTACAAAGTGAAATAAATTTCTTTTTTTTTAAAGTTACACAGAACCCTTATAACAGTACCATCCTCGATAAGAGTGTTGTTTACCTCGTCATAATTGGTTTCTTGTCGTTTTATTTTAAAAATAAGTGAAGTGTCATCGGCAAAAAACACTATCTCTTGACTATCTTTAACTAAATACGGCAAATCATCAATGTAAATAAGAAAAAGATATGTATCTAGAACGGACCCCTGTGGGACCCCCATCCCTATTTTAGTTCCGGAGGATCTTTTGCTGTTTATCTCTACCCTTTGAGTCCTATTGTTAAGGTAGGAATTCATAAGATCCTTATGTCATAGTAGCTTAATTTCCTGTCCAATGTCTCATGCTGTATACAATCAAACGCCTTGGACAAGTCACAGAAAACTCCCAATGCATCAGGTGACTCCTCCCAGGCCCCGTAAATATGCTCAATTAAAACAACACCGGCGTCTGTTATGGAGCGCCCCTTTCTAAATCCGAATTGTTTAATATGCAGTATCATATTACAGTAGAACCTCTAAAAGTCTAATATCAAGGGAGATGCCAAAAAATTCGAGTTATAGAGTTTTCAACTTACTTAGGCGGATTTTGATTCGACTGAAAGAGGTTAAGATTCATTACGTTTATGTTTCACAGCACTAATGTTTCAACAACTTTATTTGTAAACTGTTGTACAAATTGATGTGTATTGCAGTAGAAGTAAACTACTTCTGACAATATTTCACTCGACAACAAATGACTTGCTTCGCTAAAGTTCAAATAAAATAAAAAAAATATAAAATTAAACACCTGACCTATATATATATTTCAAAGTAACTGATTTAATATAATTTTTTCAAAAATTTTACTGAATGTGCGGGAGTATCGATATTGGACGAAAGTTGGTTATGTCGGATGTACTTCCAGATTTAAAAAGAGGCATGACTCTACTATGTTTCATTAGGTCAGGAAAAACGCCAACTTCGATACATTTATTAAAAATTATTGCTAAATGGGAACAATGAACTTAGTAACTTTTACAGATATGCCCTATAGATCAGTAAGTAATATTTTTATCGCTAAATAATTTAAAAGTATTTATGACATCTTTTGGGCTTATTTTTTAAAGTTAAAGTCAACTTCACTTTTTTTTGTATTGGTTTTAAGCAAAGATTCGGCAATGGCAGGACATGAGATACATTTTTTTGTTGTTGAAACTGGAATGTCAGCAAAGTATTTTTCAAATACTGTCGCAACTTCTTCGTCAGACTTAATTATTATGCTATTGTCAATATAGTCCATTGAAATGTTACATTTTTTAGGCCTTACCTTGCGTTTTTTAGACGACGCAATTTTATTTTTTTGGTGTGTAGGGGGGGTCAGTGTAAAACTAAAACCAAGTTTGTGGGGTCGCCACCCTTGTCCCACGGCCGCCATCTTAAAAATAGGGGGAAATGGTTTTTACGATATATCTCTTATGATGATGATGATGATGAATACGATTTTGGGAATTTTTTCCTTATCCTTACTAATATTATAAATGCGAAAGTAACTCTTTCTGTCTGTCTGTCTCTTCTTCACGCCTAAACCAATGAACAGATTTGGATGAAATTTGGCACAAAGATAGTTTGAAACCCAAGAAAGGACATATGATAGTTTTTATCCCGGAGATCCCATGGGAACGGGATTTATGCGGGTAAAACCCCGGAACTGTCTATCTTTTGAACCACGAAACATATTTGGGCGAAATTTAATATGAAGATACTTTGAAACTTAATGTAGGACTTAAGATAATTCTTATCCTGAAAATTTCACGGGAACGGGAACTATGCGGGTAAAACTCCGGGACTGTCTATCTTCTAAACCACGGTACATATTTGGGTGAAATTTGGTATGAAGATACTTTGGAATTAACGTAGGGTATAAAATAGTTGTTATCCTAAAAATTTCACGGGAACGGGAAATATGCAGGTTAAACCCCAGGACAGTCTATCTTCTAAGCCACGGCACGGATTTGGGTGAAATTTGATATAAAGATGCTTTAAAACCTAACGTAGGACATAAAATAGTTGTTATCCTGAAAATTCTACGGGAACGGGAACCGTGCGATTAAATCCCGGGACTGTCTATCTTCTAAACCACTGAACAGATTTGGGTGAAAATTCATATGAAGATACTTTGGAACTTAACGTAGGACCTAAAATAGTTGTTATCCTGAAAATCCCACGGGAGCGGGAGTTGTGCAGCTAAAACTCCGGGACTGTGTATTTGTTAAGCCACTGAACCGATTTAACCGAAATTGGATATGGAGATAGTTTGAGACCCAAGGCATAAGATGTATAAGTGTAACAAGAAGTTTTAAGATGTGTCAATAGATGGCGTTGACACAAAATGTAGACCACGCTATCTATTACAAAGATGGGAATCCTTATAAGGAATGCACCTTTGTATTGCACGCGTTTTGAATAAATACTAAGTCCATATATTAGTAATTTATCCAAAAAGATTTATTAATGGAATTTATAATATTATAGAAAAGGAATACTTATATATAATAATAAAATATATGAATTAAAAATATAGCATTTCTTTTTCGTAGTTATTTTTGCTGGTAGTAGGTACTAATTTAAATTAAAATATTGATGTACCATAGGGTAGTTTCGAATTACTTTGTGATGTTAGGACATCCGACACCTCAATCATCCCATGACCATGGTTACTGTAAAGTATCCGAAACGTTGGGCATGTCTTAATCAAAAATCTTAATAAGCCGCGATAAAATCCGTAAAAGTTATTTAAATATAATAAAAATTTACTAAATTAAATAAATATATTTTATAAAAACATACTATCGGGCCTTACAGTGGAAGTTAATTTATTATTCTTTAAATTATATTAGTTTGTAAATTGGTACCACATTTTTTTTTAAATAAGATTTAAAAAAATATTTCTTACATGCCGACGAAGTCGGGGGTAAAAGCTATGAAATAATATACGGTAGGTACTTACATAAAAAAAAAAAACAATTTTTGTCTATGTTCCAGTTAATCTCTGAAACGGCTAAGCCGATTTCGACGAGGCGTTCACTGGCAGATAGTTGTTGTTATAAGGCGTAACTTTGGCTATAAAAATAATCATCATCAATCCGAACGGCTGTAAATCTTAAACGCGGGCGAAAGGCGAAGAGGGGACAAAAGAGAAGGGGGGTAGTGTCCCGACGTTGGGAGGGGTGGTTCTGTGGTGCGGGACAACCCCTCTGTGGCATTGGGACTGAATAGCCGTCGAGGTACCGTTTGTTCAACAGATCCAGGGCACCTCTCCAAAGGCGGTATTGGTGGCACTCGCCGCGGTGCCCACTCCCCTGCGGGTTACCTCAGATCATTACCCGGCGTTAAAGAAAAAAAAAGTCACACATAGTGTAGACTAATGGACATCAAACTATAAGTGGTGTAGTGTCAGGGATCATAAGGTAATAATAAGTAATAAAATAAATAAAAATAGAGACGAATGGAAGTCGGTGGAGGAGGCCTTCACCTGAGAGGGGTCCATGTTAAAGTATGTGGTTCTTCCACTTGAAGCTAAGAATATTCCCATAAAAAAATGAGGCCGTCCGTCAAAAGCTAAACGGGCATTGATAATACAATTAAATTATTAAGCTAATAATAATACGCTAATTTCAAGAATCTTCCTAAACGTTTGATAATTTTGATTTGATCTCATTTATTTATTATAAGAATAAAACATTTTGTTTATATTTAATTTTTAAACTCATTGCATAAGCAGTTAGGTACTTTTTTAAATTTCGAACTCGATTACAATTCTATTATAAGAAGATATAGCTTAAGTACCTACTAAGGTACGTACTTAATCTTTATATATAAAAATTTCGTGTCACGATGTATGTTCGCGATAAACTCCGAAACTACTGAACAAATTATTATCAAATTTTGTAAACATTTGTATTTTGGTCCAACTTGGGAGATAGGATAGATAGTTTTTGTCTCAATATTTGTTATTGCAAATTAAATGTTTATATTTTGTTACTGTATGCAGATGTCAAAATATCAAGATAATGTCAAATCCAAAACTCATTTAGACAGAAAGATGACGTATTAGACCATCATTATTAATTCGCGACCTATGTAGCTCAAAGGTAAGCGCGTTGACGCTCAAGCCGGAGGTTGCGGGTTCGAATAAAAAAATCTTTTATTAATTGACACCGGTGGGAGGGTAGCCCTGTGCCGCGCTCCCGGCTGCATGGGTACCACCATCTTGCTCGTTTCTCCCGTGAAACAGCTTTGCTGTGTTTCGGAGAGAAGGGCAAGACGCAGTGTAATTACTGGCACCGAGACTTAACATCTTATGTCTCAGGATAGGCAACACATAAATAAGTTGCCTGGGCTCGTTCCAGGTAAACTAGTTTATGTTCATGGGCGACGTCGACCACTTACAATCAGGTGGTACGTTTGCCAGTTTGCCTATCCAACTATCATAAAAAAAAACATCTACAAATAATACATACCCAAACAAACACATTCACTGAGAGTAAATAAATTAAATAATCTCCTATCTTTGTAAGCAATGCTGAATGCACTCATTTTGCGCATGGCAAGTAAAGTATTTTTGATACTTTTATATATGCAGCACAATTTTTTTTTTTTTTGCTTGCCCTCTTGAGTGCTTACTAAGATTTTATTAAACAGAAGCAACTCATTGCAACTTATATAATTAATATGTTGTACAAAAATAATTACAGCCATCCAGAATGACATAAAATGATGATTGATTTCGAAATTGTTGGTGTCCATGAGTTGCTGATCGATAACGAGTAGATATTTCTGGTCACAGATTATATTGTTGGTGTCCATGAGTTGCTGATCGATAACGAGTAGATATTTCTGGTCACAGATTATATTGTTGGTGTCCATGAGTTGCTGATCGATAACGAGTAGATATTTCTGGTCACAGATTATATTGTTGGTGTCCACGAGTTGCTGATCGATAACGAGTAGATATTTGTGGTCACAGATTATATTGTTGGTGTCCATGAGTTGCTGATCGATAACGAGTAGATATTTCTGGTCACAGATTATATTGTTGGTGTCCATGAGTTGCTGATCGATAACGAGTAGATATTTCTGGTCACAGATTATATTGTTGGTGTCCATGAGTTGCTGATCGATAACGAGTAGATATTTCTGGTCACAGATTATATTGTTGGTGTCCACGAGTTGCTGATCGATAACGAGTAGATATTTCTGGTCACAGATTATATTGTTGGTGTCCATGAGTTGCTGATCGATAACGAGTAGATATTTCTGGTCACAGATTATATTGTTGGTGTCCATGAGTTGCTGATCGATAACGAGTAGATATTTCTGGTCACAGATTATATTGTTGGTGTCCATGAGTTGCTGATCGATAACGAGTAGATATTTCTGGTCACAGATTATATTTTTCTGCTCACAAAAATACGAATACTATGCTAACCGTTTAAATGACACCCTATTTTAAGTGGTCAGCGACGCCCATGATCATAATTACAGGTGCTGTCACTACCCACCTTAACTGATTTATGTTCATGGGCAACTTATTCACGCGTTGCCTATCCTGTCTTGTCTTGGTCTTGGTCAGTAATTACGCTTCCTGTCCTGTCCATTTCAGCAAAGCTTTTTCACGGGAGAAAAAAGCAGAAGAGGGAGTGCGGCACAGTACATCACTCCCGCCGGTGAGGTGTGCTGCCATTACTGAGTTAAATTATCTTTATATATATATTTCTTGTGTGCGTGTGTATGTCACTGAACTCCTCCTAGACGGCTGGACCGATTTTGATGAATTTTTTTGTGTGAGTTCATGGGGATTCGAGGATGGTTTAGATTCACAAAAAATAAAAAAATGTACAGGACAACGTCTGTCGGTGCCACTAGTAATCTATAAAATTATAAAGCTGAAGAGTTTGTTTGTTTGTTTGAACGCGCTAATCTCAGAAACTACTGGTCCGATTTGAAAAATTCTTTCAGTGTCAGACAGCCCATTTATCGAGGAAGGCTATAGGCTTTTTTTCGCAGGGAAATCCTTATGGATGCAGCCAGGATCTTCGGGTAGATCCTGACCCAATGTGGGACTCGCACCTGGGAGTGCCCATCCTAACTAAAACCACTGCGAGCGCCTTCAGCCGCTTTTTGAGGGTCCCGGATATGAAGGCAACGGACAGGATCACCTCAGCGACAGGCTGGCCCCCGGCGAAGGCCAGACTACTCCTCGTAGGGGAGGACTGCCCGGCCGCTACTAAGCAGTCCCCACGATGTCGTGCCATACAGACCCAGGTTCCCATCCTGAGCCCGACACGAACACAGGGGCGTTACTGGAGGCGCATTAAATAGCGCCTCCTGCGCACCCCTGTTCGTCGCCCGCGGGAGGAGGCCTCGTCGGCGGCCTCCTCTCTCACCCGCTCATCGACCTCCTTCTGGGACATTACTGCCTCGCAGAAGGAGACCATCGCCGTCCATGACTCGTCGCCACCGAGTATCGCGGAGATGACGCTCGGCAGAGACAAGTCCCCTCCGATGACTGATGTCAGACTGTGACGCAACGCCGCAACGCCGTCCAGCGTAAGGCTCTCACCGAGACACCTCCTATCCGAGACATAGGAGTGCATCTCGGCAAGAACCTCCGCCACGAGCTCCCAGGGGGGTCACCGGCTAGGGCAGTGGCTGCTGCCCCCGAAACCGTACGGTACCCCCGGATCACTCTTACCGCGATGACCCGCTGCGCCGACCGCAGCCGGGCCTTATTCCTCCCGGTAAGGTGATCCGCCCAGATGGGTGCACCGTACGTCGCCATACTACGGCAGACTCCGGAGTATAGCTGCCTGCAGGCGGCGCTGGGTCCTCCGAGGTTCGGCATGAGTCTGCCCAGTGCACTTGCAGCCTTCACGACCTTCGGTCCCAACATGGAGAAATGTGGGCCGAAGGTCCACCCTCCGTCAAGGATGAGTCCCAGATATTATATATGGGGGCTCATCCTGACCCTCACCCCTCCGACCTGGAGGGCAGCCCCCGGTGGGGGTCCTTTCCACCCGGTCCCGCGGAAGAGAAGGGCTTCGGTCGTCTCAGGTCTGACCCGAAGCCCTAACCTCTCTATGCGGCTGATGACGAGGTCGACCCCGACCCCCCCATCCCGGGGAGGAGACGGCCTCGCAGGACCCAGTCGTAGCCGATGTCCCACAGGATTGGACCAAGAACCGACCCCTGTGGAACACCGCACCCAACTTGCCACCTCTCTACGGACCCACACCGATTTTCGCAGGCTACCCTCCTCTTGGAGAGGTACGCCTCCAACAGCCTCCTTAGATGCGGGGGCACTCCGAAGAAATTCAGTGAGGAAGGCTATATAACATCACGCTGTGACATATGGAGTTGAGTACCGCGGGCGAAGCTGCAGGCAACAGCTAGTAATGAATATAATGACTTACCAATCGTTCAATCTCGTGGAAGGCGTTTTTATTCATGGCTAAAGCCTCCTGCAACCATCGTGGTATCTGTGCTAGGAAGTTGTCCAAATTCACGAATATCAGTACCGCCATTGTTATTTTCAATATCATAAGAACTAACACGAATATTGAGTACTGAAATGATAGCAATACAATATTAAATTATTTCTCTCATAAAGAATATAATTACATAATACTTAGCAGCTATATTGTATTGAGAACTTTAGAATCTTAAGTATCAAAAGAATTAAAAAAAATGTTACTATAATACAGAACTTGACTAAATGTAAGTCCACAAGTTAAATGAGTATCATACCGTAACAAGCATGCAGTAGCTCTCCGTCACAGCGCCGCAGCATCCGAAGAAAGCTATGATGAAGACCACGCCACCTACTACCATAACACTGATGGGTGCCATTCGCAGCAGCTGGTTTTCTTCTAAGAACTCGATCACATTTGCCACCTTCAGCTTGACAGCTACGCCGAGACCGAGTAGCGCCAGCCCAGCCAACTGTAACGGTCACAAAGCACATCCTGATTCCTGTGGTAGCTGCTGATTATAAGCCACCACAGAGTGGTCAAAGCATAAGAATATAAATGTTACTCACTTAGTTACTTAAATAGATATAATTTATTTGGTATTTTTGTTAATGTAGTTAGTGGATTTTGGTGGTTTGGTGGATTATAATATAGGCATGAGTATTTAGCTGTATATATTTGAATTTAGAATTCCTAACCAAAGAGGAAATATTTGATATTAAAGTACGAGAAAACGCCAATGTCATATTATGGATAAGGTACTAATAAATAATATTTACGAAAAGGACTTTGTTATTAGTTACCGAAAAATATTAATTTACGGAATTGTTCATAAGAAAATTAAAACTAGTATTAATAAAAAGGTATTTGTCCATTGACAAAAAAAAGACTGTAAGTCTTATAGTTTAGGATCATAGATTAAAAATTGATTTGGATCTGAGACGGAGACAGCTGCGGTCGCAGCGTAGCGGAGACCAATTTTTAATCTATGTTTAGGAGATATTCGCCGAAATGTTTATGTTATATCTTTTAATGTAAAAGGTTGGACGGACTGGATAATGTAAAATAATGGAAGTAGGAAGGAAGCCGGAGAGCCGATCGGCATCTTTCTCGTAAATCATTATTTAATGACTTATTTATTTCATTAAATGATTCAATATTCACTCATTTATAGTTCTTCGTATGCGAAGCCGAGGTTTCAATCATGGCATCGCGTCGCCCTCTTTCTCATAAATTATTAATAAAACAAAAAAATATTAACAAACTTACCGCGGAAAATAAATTCATGAAGAACAATATGTATTTTACTAAAGATTTGCCACACCCCATTTTAATTAATTTTATTCCACGGACAAATAACACCAAAAGCGCCTTCGACGACACCACACGACGTAATGAACTAATGACGAATGACAAAAGTACAAAACGCTCTGTCTGCCTGTGAAGATAAGGAATTGGCTTCAATGAAAATATGTCGTCATATCCTCTAGGGTAGGAAACATTGTTTTTCTGTTAATTATTAATTAAATTAGCATCCATGTTGTATATATAATTTTTAAATATTTGCAGGATTGTGGAAAACAGTTAAAACACTATTTTGCTTATTTTACTACGTTTGCTTTTCGGCTTTATTTATTAAGCCTTCATCAGGCATCTTAAGCATATAGTGTCATGATTTCCGTTATATAAAAATAAATAATTATAAGAAACCAGAAGGGAAATACGTTTAAAAATAACAACAATTTATTCGTATTAGTAAAAGAATAACAATCTCAGGGTTCGCTGATAACATTTAGATGTAAATGTGTGGGCACACGCATGTGCATGCATGAAGCACCTCCCTCCTTACCCCATTGCACGTGCATTCACATACCTAAACCACACACATCACAAATACTACAACAGACAGCTACATAATTAAAAGAGAATGGCTTTACCGACATTAATTAACAAACTTAACATGACCGATAGCCATTCGGCCAGACTTCCGTCCTCCTCGAGCTGGCAAATTTATACAATTAGGCCCTCGGACTAGGTGCACCTCAATTTTATAGGCATAGTTGGGTGTGACGCCGACAAATTCAAAACATTCCTACCGCTCGGCCGTCCTACCCTCATTTTTACAAAATATCCCTAACATAATAATAATAATTGTGGCGCCTATTATAAAAACGAATCGGGCAATCGAGCGAAATATAATACCTATATTGATAACTGCTTATCTGGCGGTCATGGGTTTAATTTAGACACAAAAAATAAATTGTGCGAAGAACATAAGTAAAAATAAGACTATAAATGACCTTTTAAGCTTCGAGTGAAATTATAAATCACACATTTATTTGCAAAAATTTTTTTACAGATACCTATGCTTACCTATAGATAGATGCTTACTAGATATCTCTAAATGCTTTGTTATTATTGTATTATCTAGAAATGAGGTTTACCAGTTGAATGTTAATAAAGTAAAGCCAACAAGTATCTTGATACCTGCATACTAATTATTTATCATGTTTCAAGATTGGCAGGTTGTTTGTACACAATATAATATGTTAACATGCAAATTATTAAAACAATAAAATGTTAAATGTACAAGTTGAGCTATCAAGTTTTGTATAACACTAATCAAGCAAATAATCGGGCGAAATATTATAAAATCTGTGGTAGGGAATGATGAAGGGCTCTTTAGTGACCGATTGTCGGTGTGGATAGTACTGCCTCAGGCAGTACGATTTTATATTAATATTATGCAAGTTTATGGAAATGATATAAAGTAGTGTTGCCGAACTATCGATATTAAAACAATCGATAGTTTATATCGCAAATCATGTACCCTATCGATAAGCCTATCGATAGTATCGATATTATCGATAGTATCGATACTATCGATAATATATAACAAGGCAATACTGTCGAATGAGTGCAATATTATCGATACTATCGATAGTATTGCAGTTCGTTAATAACAAACTATCGATAGTATCGATACTGTCGATTTTATTGGTAACGATAGTATCGATAGTATCGATACTGTCGATAGTATCGATTGTTTTGGACTATCGATAGTTTAACAATATGCAATAGTATTGGGTATGTTTTAATAGTAATGTAGCCGAGTACCGATATACCGATCATAATGGTCGATCATTGATTTCATAATTGTTGACAAGTTTGGTAATCTACTAATTCAATGGCGTCATTATGACTTACACCAATGGTCGACTGACACTCCATTAAAAACAATCGATATCATCGACACTATCGATACTATTGTTGCAAATAAAATCGACAGTATCGATACTATCGATATTATCGATAGTTTGTTATTGAGGAATTACAATACTATCGATAGTATTGCACTCATTCGATAGTATTGCATTGTTCTGTGCTATCGATAGTATCGATACTATCGTTAATATCGATACTATCGATACTTATGGATTATGTAATATGTTAAATATAATTATGAGAGTAATGGTTTGTACCGGAGACATGTAAAATAAAGTGAGTACTTTGTGAAAAGGATTTTAATTATTATGAAACCTCAGTAGAGGGGTAAACCCAGGTATGCACGCTCACCTACTTTTATTTTTTAGTTTCCATGCTTTGTTGAAATAACAAAATAGTGAAATTATTTAAAACGGGATATTACCATGTTTTTCACTTTTAATTCGCGGAGCTCGATATTTATTTATTTATTTTATAATTACTTAACATGTTAACTTAAAATCACATGTATATGAAAAATAGTGATTATTGAATCTTATTATTCTTCGAAGTTTTTATTTAAAATTATGACGGTAGATAGATACTACTTTTCAATGACATTGCACATTACTACACTACCCTGCACGTGGTCGAGGCTACTCTTCGATGGTGCAAATTACTCTTACTACACTGCTCTGCGCGTGGTCGAGGCTACTCTTCGACAGTGCAAATTGTACACACATCATACATACTACATCAATGAGACTCGCATAACCTACATATTATATTTTGTTCATTAATAATTATAAATTGGTATAACATGTTCAAATTCATTTATCGCCAGAATGTAGTATCTACATTACATTACATGTAACTAAGTAATAACTATTATAATGAAACACTTTTTTACGGATTTTATCGCGGTTTATTAAAATCTTAATAAACCGCGATAAAATCCGTAAAAAAGTGTTTCATTATAATGAGTGAAATTCGCGTAAACATTAGAAAACAATAAGTAATAACTAATAAAATTCATAATCACTAAGAGTAAATTGGCAGTCATTTGGCAGGATTGGCAGGATTGCCAAATTGTTAAACTAAATGACTGTAAGAGGGATAATATACATTTAAAAAGGGATTATTATATTTAAAGTAGGGTAGAAAAACATGATGATGTTGTTCTGCAGAACTAAATTAGCATTTGTTACTATAATATGATTTCAAAGTCTTAAATAAACACATTTGTGAACAAACAAAAAAAAAGACATTTTAAAATGTTACATAAGATTTTCCCCTGCCAAAGTGTTCAACGGGGTTAAAGAAGTTATCACTTCAAGACTGTTTCTCTAGATATTTCGTGATTCTAATCTATGAACTGGATTTATAAAGGTTTAAGGTAAAATATTTTTATTGCTGGTTGTTAAGATTTTTACACGCCTGACGTTTTGTTTTGGATACTTTACTGCAAGCGTGTCTGTGTGTATCTGCTCTGTGACTATGGTCACGGGAGGCCTGAGGTCTGACTACTGATAACAATATTCAATTATATTGGTACCTGAGGTGTCAGACATCCTAACATTACAAGGCTATTTTTGTGATTTTTGGATTTTGATTTAATGGTTTTAATTAGTTAATCCCAATCAGGTGGTAAAAGCTAGCCATCTTCTATTGAAATATGGATGGAAATTAAGATTAAGATTCCTTTTTCATTTCAAAAGCATCACTGATCATCCTTGGTTGGAATGTACGTTCTTTAAAGATAAAGAATATTTGGGGATATCAAATCAAAGCACAGTCATGTTTTACTAGTTACGGCGTACAAATTATATAAAAATAATAATTATGAAAAGAATTTTGAAATTATAGTTAAGTAAATTTAAATTTACCATAAAAATAATCTTTAATGTCATAATAAACTCGTACCAATAGTATTTGCATTTAAATTCTTCCAATCTATTGGCAGTTCTTTTGTGCTTTAAATGCCAATTCTTTGTCAGTTGAATTTCCCCAAAACATATAGTCCGGTCAATTTAGACAATTGAAATAAAGAAAATTCCGACAGAGCCAAATCTTCGTAGAGACCTTAGGTTTACCACAAGGAATAAAGTGTCAAAAGTCCCCATCAGTCCCATGTGAGCTTAGGGACTTATTCGGGGCCCAAGGTCAAAATTTTAGGTTTTTTGGATTTTTCTCGAAAACGGTAAGTTTTATCGAAAAAGTACCTTTGAGGAAAGTTGTAGATCTTAAAATTTTCTATAAAAATGGCCCTATGATTTTTTCTCTAAGACCCACTATTTCCCAGATATTGCGCTTGTAACAATCATGTTCTACATAGTATGCACACATATGCCACGTATATACATATTTATGTACTCAAGCAAGCAAAAATGCTTACTCTTGTCTCTTTTATGTATACATTATACTATTCTAAAAAAAAATACTCTAAAATGACCGCCGGTCCCTTACCGAATCCCCTCTACTTGAATAACATCTGGCCTTGAAAAACATCTGCCTATTCTTTTGTCCATGTGGTGTCGTTCACGTATACCTGCTTCTTTTAGTGTTGAACGAGCAGTTCGAGTGACTATACGTATTTATTACAAGCGTCTACTATTGTAGTTAGTGCTGATTAATATTTAAAAAAAAATGTCACAGTTTTGCTTTATTTGTAATAAACTTTTTACTGAAGATGTAACTGTTGTGGTCAGTCGTAGAATGCCAACTTTAATCGATGCAAGTGTCGCGAGAAGTGATGAGTTTGCTGATTATTTAAGGAGCCAAAAGTCCGTTACAATTCACGTGGATTGCAGAAAATCATACACCCGGAAAACTTCAATCTCTGCATCAAAAAGACAACGTGAGGAAGAACAGGCCAGTACTTCAAAAGTAAGTCCACCTCATACTAGAGCGCGAGTAAGTGAATCCAGCTTTTGTTTTAAAAACCACTGCTTATTTTGTGGCGATGAAGCGGATGAAGAAGCAGAAAAGAAGAAAGTGAAGATTTATCGCCGAAAAATTTATAAAGTTTCTACACTTACATTCAAAGATTCCATTTTAAAATTAGCTAAAGATCATTCTGATGATGTGTCAAAAGTTGTCTTTGCGCGTATTAATTTTCAGTATGATTTAGTTGCTGCTGACGCTAAATACCATGACAGTTGTTACAAATCCTTCCTGAGACCTAATACTGGCGGTAAAATTGGCCGTCCTCAAAGTGAGGCTATAAACTCTGCAATGGAGGAAATTTTCAATTCCATTGAAAGTAGCGATGACTGCCAGTTTTCGTTAGATGAACTGAAGAATGTTTGCCAAAATGTAGCTTTAGAAAACGGGATTATAAAAATACGATTGAAATTAAAGTATGGTAGTAGAATTATTATTACAGAGAAGCCTGGAAAATTAACATTTATTTGTTTTGTAGACATTTTAAGTCAAGCCTGGTCTGATAACAAAAACTTGAATGAAAAGGAAAAACGGTGGAAAACTTTAAAAGCTGCGGCAGAAATTATTCGAGAAGATATTCAATCTTGTGTGTTTGATAATACTATGTACCCGCCGGGTAGAATGATTGAAGATATAAATAACGATAAAACGCGCCGAGTACACTACCTCACAGGTGGTGTGGAAATGTGTGCATATTATGTAGAACGTGATTCTTACAAGCGCAATATCTAGGAAATAGTGGGTCTTAGAGAAAAAATCATAGGGACCATTTTTATAGAGAATTTTAAGATCTACAACTTTGCTCGAAGGTACTTCATCGATGAAACTTACCGTTTTCGAGAAAAATCCAAAAAACCTAACCTTTTGACCTTGGCCCCCGAATAAATCCCTAAGCTCACATGGGACTGATGGGGACTTTTGACACTTTATTCCTTGTGGTAAATCTAAGGTATCTACGAAGATTTGGCTCTGTCGGAATTTTCTTTATTTGATCACTATTTTTATGTCTAAATTGACCGGACTAATAACACCATATCATATCTCATACGTGTCTACTATTCCATAATATGCGATGAGGAGAGAATCTGTTTTTAGAATAGAGGCAAGCTTATGTAATGCATATGCAAACTGACTAAGTTTTTTACACAGATTTTCAATATGTTCTTTCCATTTAAGTTTTTTTATCAATCGTTACTCCCAAAAAGGTAGCTTTATCTACTTGTTCAATAATTTTATTGTTATATTGTATACATCAATTATCATCATATCCAGAAGGATATGATGATAATTGTAACCGTTGGTGAAAATGTACAACTACCGTTTTGTTTAGATTAATTTTCATTTGGTGTGGTTTATCAAATCTAATATAATGGCGAGTTTTGTTAAGACTTTATTCGCAGACGGCAGGCTTAGTTTAGCGACGATGTTTTAAATCTGCTATATTATGTTCTTTAACGTGAGTTTGAATTTATATTTTTTTACGCCTATATTATGTGTCATTAGTTATGATTAGTTAATATTTTCGTAAACATTAGTCATTACAAAACAAGGTTTAAGGCTTAAAGAATTTTAAAAGATTAATTATAATGTGAAAGTTCCTAAGACAGTAATAAGTCTTCTTTTTCTTCAAAAGAATTTTCAATGACCTCCTCGATAATATGTAACTGGTTTAAATCTATATTTTGGTGGATTTTTATTTGTGCGCCACCTAAAGTGACTTCTCTTTTTGGCATTATTAGTAGGTATATATAACTTATTTTATGTTAAACTAATGAATTTGGCCGTTGGGTTATTTACATTATTTACATTACCAACTTATTTGTGATTTTATAACAAAAGATTTACTTTTAATTTTACAGACACTTATTTATTCAAATTAAAATTCAAGTAGGTATCACAGGTGTCTAGTTGTTAAATGTTCATAGTTTTAGTGTCGTGATAATTTTTATTATGGATGTTAATAAGTATGGGTATTGAAAAATATTATTACTAGTAAGTTGTGTAGCCTTGGTGGTTTCTTTAACTCTGTTTATTTGCACTACCTTGTACTTCGTTTGGATTCAATATGAGGCTAAATGAGAAAGTTATAATCATTAATTTATGAAGCTGAAGATATATAAATAACTTGAGTGATGAGATTGTTGGTTAATGTTTATTTATTATTAATTTCCTCTTTATCAAGAGGAATTTCATTATTATCTTTCAGCTAAGCAAGTGGTTTGAATTCATTATTATTAAAAACTGAATTGATTGTACATTAATTAATCAATTACATTAATTTCTAAGGAACGATAACAAAGTAACGCTTAATGCTTAATAATATTCCATTCAAGCCAGATAGTTTGATTATTATTTACACTCGCACATTTAGAATTGTTTAAGGTAGATGGACAATGTTGAGTAGATATTATTGACGCCTCTTATTACGTAGTTGGTTTTAAGGATTGAGTAATTTGCTGGATTTAATGGCGTGACGATACCGTTAGGGGCCCATGACAAACCAATATAAAGAAGCTGAACCAACAATATTTTTACTTATACAATTTTACTTGTAAAAGTTTTAATATAGTACAACGTGAACTAGGTACATACAAACTTTATAATTGCTTGACGTTCAAATAATTCACTTTATACTTATTTCAAAGTACATATTGAATTGAAATGATAAGTGTTATCTAAAGCGCACGATTTCAATTATTAAATTTACTTTCTTCGGACTTCATGTTCAGCAAAAGAGTTAACTGTTAATGACATCCATCAAAGTAAAATTCGGGCCATTAAAGAAAACGATACCGGTGGGAGGGAAGCGCTGTGCCGCGCTCCCGGCTGCATGGGTACCACCATCTTGTTTATTTCTCCCGTGAAACAGTTTTGCTGTGTTTCGGAGAGAAGGGCAAGACAGGCAGTGTAATTACTGGCACCGAGACTTAACATCTTATGTCTCAGGATAGGCAGCACATAAATAAGTTGCCTGTACTCGTTCCAGGTAAACTGGTTTATGTTCATGGGCGACGTCGACCACTTACCATCAGGTGGCACGTTTGCCAGTTTGCCTATCCTACTAACATAAAAAAAAAGAAAAAACTATTTCCTTACAATGTAAGATAATAATTGTTGGTAATAATTGGCATTCTTCTCTGACCTTCCGGTGGAATATTTCGCCGACTTACCACCCTATAGTTACGCCACTGGCACACTGGATTATGATATGAGTGAACTGATAAAACTAGCAGAAAATATTATGTATGTCCACATATGTATACACATTTATCATTCGTACTGCTAAATTATGGAATTCGTTACCAGCATCTGTGTTTCCGGATACCTACAACTTAGGGAAATTCAAAGCAAGAGTGAATAGGTACCTTCTAGGCAAGCGTGCTCCATCGTCGGCCACGTCATCACTTTCCATCAGGTGAGACAGTGGCCAAACGCAAGCCTATTTAATCATAGAACTATATCAAGATAGAAGTAAATAGTTCCGTAATTTGTATGGGGACCGAGCGTGTAACATTTTGCGTAGGTACGATGACGTCACGAGTGTAATTTAGTGATGTGAAACACATAAGCCGCGCGAAAACAATTCAAAAGCATCGATTCACAGATCGATTATAACATGGCACCGATTTTATCAGTAGTATTGTTCAAATAAACTATTTAATGATAGCGTGCTATGGACAATAAACTATATTTTTATACATTGAGTAGCTATATTATAGACTATATTATAACGTGTAATCATTTAATAGCTTGTTTTTTTATTATTGATAATTAAAATGTTGATTTGATCAAATAATATAGATAGGGCGCCGACCGTCCACTGGCGTCCTTATTAGAGGGATTGTAATTTCTAATAAACCAATCAAATTTTTTAAAGTCATTTTGTCTTTTGGTCTTTGTCACATAGTGTCATTTTGCTTATTTTTAGCTTAATCATCTAAACGGCAAATGGTGGCCACTTTTTTATTTAAGTAATGAATCCAAAAATACGGAATATAAAACTATATCACATAAATCAATAATTGGAGAATGAATAGGCCTATAAATAATCACTGGTGGATTGTAGAAAAATTAACTGGTTTATTAAAAAACACAATCCATTTATTTGTCACGAAAAACCGACACCCTGAAGTTAGCTATAGTCAACATTATTTTATATAACAATATTCACATAATGACAGTATAGACGTCAAAAGAAGATATCGTTTTTAACTACACAATAAGCAAAAAGGTTACAGTGTAATGAAATTTTACTATGTATTTTTTTTAAGGAGTATTACTTCTAACGCGTGTACATAAGTGCACACACACTTTTTTATATAAGGATCATTCGGAAAACTGAAATAAACTTGTAATATAGAAGTAGCCATAACCAGTTAGAAAACAATACATAACCAGTTTCTCAATAATATTTGCTTTGCATTAAAAAATACTAAAAATAAAGGTTTATTATTTTTATTTTATATTTTACATACATTACATTATAGCTACATAATAATATAAAATGAAATTATCATTTCCTCTGCTTTCAAAATAGATTTTAATCGAGTAAGAAAATCGTAGAGCAGGTACAGCACTTTTGACAGAAAAAATGATAAATCGTCTTCAACGTGACCTGACAGTTTTAATAGCATATTTTACATCGCTGGTTTTGAACGCCCGCCAAGTCTGGCTCGTCAAATAAAAGTCGCAATGGAAAACTAGCGTTAGACACAATCGCCCGCTACTGTTTTGATGAAAATTGTCAAATAAATGGTTTTTTAAATTAATAACAGATTTTTTAGGACAAATAGTACTTACTGGTGAAAGGAAATACTTCAATTAACAGCTCCAATTTTACTGGTAGTGTTTGAACAATTAATTATTGAACAACGAGTCATTTTGTTTTTAAAACCTTACGTCGCATGCTGACCACGGTCGGGGGTATACTAAAGTTCGCGGCGAGCAATGTAGCCGTCGAGTCGTCTTTTAGCCACGCGAGGTACATACACTCTTTACTTCTATCTCGATATATTTCTGTGTATTTAATCATAAAAAAATAAAAAAAATATGTTTTTATAACAATGTATAATGTTGTACATACAAATTAGGTCAGGAGACACGTTAGTGTGAATAGTTAGCGCCAAGAACACATCCAAGTAGTTTGGCGTGAGGCACTGTGTATATATTCTCGAGACATATGTAAACATAACCTCCTCATATTTTTGGGGCTAAATTTTGTTATTATTGCCAAAACACTAAGACTTCACACTATTTTTAATAAGTTTCTTTTTACGAATTTTACACATATTACAAAAAATTATTGGGTCTCAGCAATTATTTAATACATTTCAAACATGAAAATTATTGCTTGCGCCGTTTTCCGATTAAAGAGGTTTAGAGAAAATATTTTATATGACGTCACGAGGTACAAACTACCTAACATTGACAAGTAGACTTCCCGCAGGAATGGCGGCTGAGAGCAAAATTGAAGCGCCTCTATGAAATATTTATGGAACTAAATTCAATTAGTATATTATGTCAAACATAGCCGCCATATTTTAGTCTTAGTATTACGTCGTATTACAAAATTACAATAATGTTATATTTGTATTTAGCAAACTTGTTTGTGTTTACTATTTTTGTGTTGAACTTACATGTGAAAGTGATTTCCATATATTTTCGGTCCATATATCACAAAAAACTAAAACTTGAGTTGTTAACCTAATGTCTTAGTAAGCGGGGGGATTTTCTTACACAATATGCCCAATTGTGAGAAAGACTTCGAAAATGGAAATGGCGAGTTTATACCACAAACACAGGAAAGACACGTATTATGAGTTCTGGTTGTCCCACTTTGTTCCTGCAATCAGAAATACCGGGACTCCAGTCTCCAACAAATTCTCTTCTTGTGACTTCTGGTGAGTGAATATGAACTTGTTTTCGTTATGAATCTTATATTTTTATATTACGAACCAAAAATCGGTTGAGGTGTAGCCTTAGGGGCGCTATGGGCGGTGACTTAGAAAATTTACGAAAATGGTATTAGAGAGTGGAGCAATGTTTATGTAAGTTAGGTTTCAAAAGGAGTCGTATAGAGTCATGTGTTTTTACAAAAATAATAATGATGTAAAAATTGTTATAGCATTATATGTTGATGACTTATATTTGTTCCAATAATCAAATAGAGACAGACAAGTTAATTTCAGTATTGATTATGATATTATGTAAGTAATTTTACTTCAAATTTCTGACTTGTCATACTTTTATTGTCAATACAATTTGTTTTCCCATTGTTACAGACCGTGCAATAAAAAAAACTTTAAGCGGAAAAGAGCTGGTTGTAAACAAAAATTGCGAGACATTTGTGTGTAGTATTTCTTAATTTTAATTATTTTCATTTGAAGTTATTTCCTTACTGTTTTACATTTTTTTAGCTTCTGGAAAGGAGAATATTTAAAGGCCTTAAAGGACAATAAACATAATAATAAGTACATTGGTATCAAGTAAATTTATGACTTTCTTCGTATGGAGTTGGATTTGAATTATTCTTAAGAAAACAATAAAGAAAGTAATACATCTAAAGTTTTGAATTTTTTTTTATTCTGAAGGCATGGTAGTGTTCAACTATAACTTAATAAATTCAGGGTAAATAATAATGAATCATATATTGGACAAGAACAAAAAATATTAAATTTTTTAATTACATATTTGAGCTTATTATTACATGATTTACTAATAAGCAAATATAATATTTTACTTTAATTTAATTATTGATTTGAACTGCCGGTCAAGTTGCATGTTGCGCCATCTGGTATAAATCTTCCAACCTACGAGCGCGCGGCGCCCTTAGTTGTGTTAGTGACCATATCTGTACACCCGTCAATGTAGGCGTGAAAGTGACCGTGCGTACGGTTAGCAAACATAAATTCATTAATTTAAGTTATGAATTTCACCCATTTTTATATTTTAAATATGTTGATATGGTCAAAATGAAAAAAAAAATCGGTAAAGAAACTATTTATTATATATAAAATAATTTACGGGTAAAAACTTAAAATTAACACAAAATAAAAATATGTAATTCTACCCGACACAAAATAAAAAGCTAGTAATAAATAATACCTAATTAATTTAAATCACTATCTTCATCGTATATTTCTACACTGTCACTGTCATCATGACTGTCATCATATTCATTTTCATCGACATTTATAATAAATTGGAAATCATGGTTGAAATATTTCATGTATTCTTGTTCAATTTTTTCGACGTGCTTGCATGTATTTTGCCAGGTGGTTTGGTCTATATTATGTATGCACTCATCGATCAAACTTTGAACAGCGGTCATGTTTTGGCCTATGTTTCTTAAGGAAATTCGATTTTTTAGAATACCCCATATATTTTCGATCGGATTGAGCCCTGGGTGATACGGAGGGAGTCTTAAGATTTCAAAACCTTTTCTTCTTATAAATTCATCTATTTTAAATGTTATAAAACGGTCCTTATTTTTTTTTATCAAATCATATAGTTCAATTTTTTTTAAACTATTACCATACGAAATGCCGTTCTCTGTCAGCCACAGTTGCATTTCACCTTTAGTGGAATTAGAGGTCGGTATTTCGCTGCTTCGAGTATTATGATAAGAAGCGTTGTCCATAACAATAACTGACTTCTCGGGTAAGTTTGGCAATAACTTTTCATTAAGCCATTTTGCATAGTTATCGTAATTCATATTAGAGTGATAATCTCCTGCTGTAGATGCCGCTTTGTAGACCAGCGAAGCATTAGGCACGAAACCATCGCTGCTACCTGCATGTACTATTATAAATCGGCTTCCTGTGCTCAGTTTCTTTGAAAACTTAGGGCCTTTTTTTTGACACAACCAGGTATTTTGCCGCACGTGGGAAGTCAAAACATATGTTTCGTCTGTATACACAATCGGACGACCTTCGGAACGGTATTGAAATACCTTTTTTAAAAAATTGTAACGCCAAAGTTGAATTTCATGTCTTTCTTGTAATTGTTCTCTGTTGTTCCCAATTTTTCTCCATTTGTAGCCTAATTTCTGTAATACCTAACGTAATGTGTTTAAGCATCCATCAAACCCAATATTTTCTCTCAAAACAGATTGCAATTTTGCTAATGTTGGTATTTGCTTTTCCACAATATGGAAATTTTGCACAGTGGTACGAATAATTTCAAGATTCATGTTGTCTAAATCAAATTTGTTATTTCTCTTACGTCGTTTTTTCATAGGAGAAGTAAAACTTGATGAAGAAGATGGCAGTTCTTTCTCTTCTTTTAAAATTATTGTTACAGTGCGTTCACTGATCCCTGTAGCCTTAGCGGTACGTTTTCGTATATTAGCCAAAGGACTCAAATCACAACTATCCATATTGTTCGCTTTCATAAAATTATACTCTTCTTGAAGAAAGTGATACACGCGGGCAATAATGCCGCATCCCTGAAAACAATATTGAGACTGTTAGACTAATAAACTACATAACATCTTTAGTACCATCATTAGGTGACCGAGCTCATGACATATCTCTAGAAAATAATTCCACCACAGTTAGATTCACATCATTGTTAAAATCATATAATCTGACTAATCTATTTTCAGAACCAACAAGAATTTGTAGTTCTACAGCTACATGTATTGATAATATTTTTAGTAATTTAACTCCTGTCCACAAAGAAATTATCAACAAGTTGAATTCTGATCACTGTGGTCAATTAGCTGAATTCCTTATAAGTTCTAATAGTAAAAATTGTAACAAAAATAATGTGTTTGTTCCTGTGAATGTAAGACGTATTGAGAAATTTAGGAGTAGTATAATGGCAAATATTACATATTTGAAAGATAACAAAAGTCCAGATTTCGCTTTTGGTGAATTGTTTAATTTAATTAATACACATTTTAAAGCCATTTTTACTTCTAAAACAGTCAGTTCCACAAATAAAAAGGGCTTTAATGATTGGGCAACAGCAGGAATCCACAATAGTAGACGCAAATTATATGACCTTTACCAAGAACGCACATACAATCAAAATCAATCATTTAAGCAGTATGTCAAAATATATTCAAAAACATTCAAACAAGTTTGTATCGCGGCCAAATCGCTTTATATTAAGGAAAAAATTAAAAACGCAAAAAATAAAATAAAAACTACTTGGAACATAATAAAGGATGAAACTGGGAGAGTGGGTAGTCGTAGCTCTGAATTTAATTTAAATATTGAAAATAGAATAATTAAGTCTGACGAGGAAGTTGCGACAGTATTTGAAAAATACTTTTCTGACATCCCGATTTCGACTACAAAAAATTTAATCTCATGTCCTGCAATTGCCGAATCATTGCTTAAAACCAATGTCAAACAATGTGAAGCTAACTTTAAGTTTAAAGAGATAGGACCCAAAGATATTTTAAATGCATTTAACTTATTAAACAATAAAAATACCCCAGATTTATGGGGAATATCTGTAAAAGTCACTAAGCTCATAGTTGATGTAATTGCACCCCATCTAGCAACAATTTTTAATAAATGTATTGATAGTGGCGTTTTTCCTGACTTAATGAAACATAGTCGAGTCTTGCCTCTTTTTAAATCTGGCAGTACATCAGATGTTACAAATTTTCGACCAATATCAATACTCCCCTCATTTAGTAAAATTTTTGAAAAAATTATGTTAAATCAGTTACTATATTACTTTGAAACCAATATGTTACTGCACAAAAAACAATTCGGATTTAGAAAGGGTCTCTCCACAACAGACGCTGGCGTTAACTTAATTGACCACATTTATGAGGCCTGGGAGGAGTCACGTGATGCTTTGGGAGTTTTCTGCGACTTATCCAAGGCGTTTGATTGTGTACAGCATGAGACCTTGATCAGGAAATTACGCCACTATGGGATAGACGGTACGGCACTGGATCTTTTGAATTCCTATCTTAAAAACAGGACTCAAAAGGTCGAGATAAATGGTAAAAGATCATCCGGGACTAAAATAGAGATGGGGGTCCCACAGGGGTCCATTCTAGGTCCATTTCTTTTTCTAATTTATGTAAACGATTTACCTTACCTAGTTAAAGATAGTCAAGAGGTAGTGTTGTTTGCTGATGATACTTCACTTATTTTTAAAATCAAACGACAAGAAACTAATTATGACGAGGTAAACAACACACTTTTGAGAATGGTACATTGGTTTAGCGTTAATAACTTGCATTTAAATAGTAAAAAAACTAAATGCATAAAATTTTCCTTGCCAAATGTTAAGCAACTGCAAACAAATGTACTCTTAGACAGTGAAAACTTGGAATTGGTGGACTCCACAGTTTTCCTAGGAATAACTCTAGATCTTAAGCTGCAGTGGGGTCCCCACATAGCTAAATTGGCGAATAGACTCAGTTCAGCAGCATATGCAGTGAGAAAAATAAGACAGTTTACTGATGTAGATACAGCGCGAATAGTATATTTTAGCTACTTTCATAGCATTATGTCTTATGGCATACTTTTATGGGGAAATGCAGCCGACATAAACAACATTTTTGTGCTGCAGAAGCGGGCTATTCGTGCAATTTACAAGTTGCCTCCCTATTCATCTTTGAGAGAAAAATTTAAAGAAATAGGAATTCTGACTGTCACCTCTCAATACATCTTAGAAAATTTACTGTATGTCCGTAAAAACATAAATGAATTTTGTAAGAAAAGTGATATTCATAGTAGGAATACACGTAATAGACACAGGTTACATGCACCAATGATTAGACTTTCGAAAGTAAGCAATTCTTTTAAAGGCAACTGTATACGCTTTTACAATAGGATCCCAGAAAACGTTCAAAAGCTCTCCATAAAAAAATTCAAAAAAGTTGTTAAAGAACGTTTGTGTGGTAAAGCATATTATAAAGTAAAAGATTTCATGGAAGATACCACACCCTGGGAATAAGGCGTTCCTCCCGGGCATTTCAAGATAAGATGTTAAAATTGTTATTAATATATATTATTTGAAAAGATTAGTTCCACTGAGTTTGTTTCGCCGGTTCTTCTCAGTGGGCTTACCTTGGAACCGGTGGTAGATTCAATTGACGTTCAAAAAGATACTGTATTAGTACTATTTTGAATAAAAAAATTTGATTTTGATTTTGATTGACATGTCATGACAAGAAAAATATATTGAGTTGATTTTAATAAATAAAAAAAATCTTACCTCGCTATGAATTACTTTGCGTCTTCTTTCACTTTTGAGATTAGACATGCTGACCGTACTTCGTAAACAATAGCGACGTGAAAACAATAAGCACAAGTGACTCGAACGATGGCTCGCTCGCTACTGACCGCTCCGTCAGGTACGCACACTAACGAAAATGTATAATTACAATTACAACTACAAATAAAGGCTACGCGCGTTCGTGGATTGCAAGATCTATATCTAACTTTCCCTTTTACACTCTAAATATTTAAACAGGAGGAATAACAGGAACGCATGCTCTATGTTAATTTTGAAAATCAAAATAACATTTAAAAAAATATGACGATGTTGCATTGGTCACTGGTCAGTCACAAGCGTCATTTAAAGTAAAAGTATTGTAATAGTACTAACCTCTTTTATTATTAAATTATTTGAGAAAATTTATGAATAAAAATTTTGATGAATTACTCAAGAAGTTTAAGTTTAAAATTTTAAAGTATTTGAAATGAATTACTCAAGAAGTATAAATATTTAAAATATTAAAATATTTGAAATGTAATTATGTTAATTAATATATGCTTTACAAAAAAAAGAGATATCCCACAAAAAACAGTTTCACTGTAAAATGTCGCGCCAAGTACACGTCTAACTATATACACGTATAGCAAAAATAAAAAAATAAACTAATCTTTACAAAAAATATGAAATAAAAAAACCAAGTACACAAAACCTCTCGGATTAAAAGAAACACTCATTAAAAACTGTGAAAATTGAAAAAACAATTGGTGTAGTATATTTACAAAAAAAAAGAAAAATTTGCAATCTACAAAAAAATATAAATTAAAAAAAAGTAATCATTGTGATTTTCAATAATTGCAAAATTTTTGTGGCAAATTTTACAATTGAAAACAATTTTTTAAACGTACTTGGCGCGCGTCATTGAGTACCCCAAATTTTTTCATGGCTAATCTAGAGCTAGGGTAATATTATTCTGTGATCTACAGCCAGGAAATTGGTATGGAAAAGGAGTATAAAAACAACCAAAAAAAAAAAAGTACTTGGCGCGCGTTTTAATATATTAAAATTTTACGCGCAATTTAATAAACATTATCTAAGGTAAAGTACCCAGTAGCTGCTCAGGAACCAGTACCTGCCCACTCTCTGCATTTGTATATCTATATTCAAAAATGCAGATATACAAATAAAAAGAGTGGAAAGGTGGTTCTGAGCAGTTACTGGGTACTTTACCTTACGAGTAATAAAATCATTTCCTTATTTCTTGTTTCAATTAAAAGGCAAGAAAGCGCCATATTCATATATCAGTATAAATGTAATAGGAATAAGAAATATATAAAGAAATGGGTACGAGCTTGAATTTTAATTCTAATAGATTTGATTGACGACATCAAAATAATCATTAGTGAGGCCAACTACATGGCGTAGAAGGGTTGCAACAATTGTTGTTTTTATACTCCTTTTCCATACCAATTTCCTGGCTGTAGATCACAGAATAATATTACCCTAGCTCTAGATTAGCCATGAAAAAATTTGGGGTACTCAATGACGCGCGCCAAGTACGTTTAAAAAATTGTTTTCAATTGTAAAATTTGCCACAAAAATTTTGCAATTATTGAAAATCACAATGATTACTTTTTTTTAATTTATATTTTTTTGTAGATTGCAAATTTTTCTTTTTTTTTGTAAATATACTACAACAATTGTTTTTTCAATTTTCATAGTTTTTAATGAGTGTTTCTTTTAATCCGAGAGGTTTTGTGTACTTGGTTTTTTTATTTCATATTTTTTGTAAAAATTAGTTTATTTTTTTATTTTTGCTATACGTGTATATAGTTAGACGTGTACTTGGCGCGACATTTTACAGTGAAACTGTTTTTTGTGGGATACCAAATAAAATAAAATAGATGTACAAAAATATAAAAGGAGACGGTCCAAAATTGTATGGGACGTTGGTCTACTTTTGTACATGTAATGAAAATATGAAGGAAAGAAAATATTGAAACAGTTTTGATTTGTTCATATCCATGAATTCAACTCAATTTCAGTGGAAGAATAATTTAATGTTTCCAAGATTTGCAACACTACGTGTATAAAAAAATGGCGTATGGCGTAGGTATATTCCGTTTCTTTGTCTACGGTATATTCCATATGTAAGGAATTATGTCATTGTTCGATAAGCATCTGTCATTATTTGGTTTGTCATTTGTCAGAAATGACATTTAGTAAGTAATAATCTTCCATGAAGTTAGGAAATAAGAGGAGATGCCCCTTTCTTTAAACTTACAGCTGTGAGTACCTGATCCGCCATCTTGAGTGCCCTTTTCATAGTAGTATTCTCTATATAGTTTGTGGTTTTGCTCTCAAAACCCTAGCAATGGTAGCCATGTTAAGTGCCGATTTGAGTTGTAGGTTACACCTTTTTTTCGTAGGTATGCCCAGTCCTTCTACATATATTAAGTCTATGTAATCATCCGTCTGAAGGGCGCCATCTTCATTAAGAATTGCCAACAAGTTAAAAAAACTTGAAATAGATTTTTATTTTTTGCATGTAAATTAGTTTCTTAAACTAATTTATTTTATTTTTAATGAAATCTATGTATTTTTTCTCTATTTATGGTATTCTGTACAAGACCAGACCAGAAATGGACCGTCTCCTTTCAGGAAATCAAATTGGATATAAAATTGAAACGGGTATCAACTTGGTATGTCCACTGGATTATGAGTGGACTGGGTATGTCCACTGGATTATATGAGTGGACTAGGATTGTTCACTGGATTATGAGTGGACCAGGAATGTTCACTGGATTATGAGTGGACCAGGAATGTTCACTGGATTATGAGTGGACCAGGAATGTTCACTGGATTATGAGTGGACCAGGAATGTTCACTGGATTATGAGTGGACCAGGAATGTTCACTGGATTATGAGTGGACAAGGAATGTTCACTGAATTATATAAGTGGACCAGGAATGCTTATTAGATTATGAGTGGACCAGGATTGTGCTAATAAAATTAATGCAGGATTATGACTTCGCGTGTGCTGCGAAAGGTGCGAGTGCTGCTTGCGATGCGCACGTGTCGCTGTGTTGCGTTGAGGTTAACGCTACGGATATTGTGACCGCAATTTTCTCCTGATTCAAGTAAGATCTACCCATTCTTAAATTTAAAACTTTGGGGATACCAGAGGGCCACATTCCGGAAGAGAGTATGTTCGTTATATTAGAATATTTATGAATAGTTGCATAAAAATAGGTTATAAATTTATAATTTATAGGCATCATTTTATTATATAAGGCATAATATAATATTTTCTTAAATTTTGCCATTGGATCGTTAATCCTTTGGTCTTAGTTAAATTTTATTCTGTTTAAATTTTACATAGCTTGATTTTGATTACCTAAGTGTTAATTTATTATGCAGGATTGCCGAACGGTTTATTTTTCCGTATTTTCTTTTATCCATAGAATCCACACCCAAGGACGGGGTTGGCGTGCTAAATAACAACTAGTGACGCCATATAGTTTTAATAGCTGCCTCACGGTGTACCAAGGGTATTGGATCCTCTCCTTAGATGTATAAATATGATTTGCCTCAAATTATAGAATAACCTTTTACTTTATTTGCTGACTTATAGAACTGTGACAATGCCATGTGGAAATGGATAAGACTAATCACAGGAATAATGCTTTAGCTTGTGATTCAATGATTTAAAAAAAATAGTTGCCGAGCCAAGTGTGCATGTTGATAGAGGTCATATTGTGTACCTACCGAACTAAGTGTGCCGTAGATAAATGAGTTATAGTATGAAGGCGTCAGCTGTACTTTTTGATATCAAGCATAGCAAGCTAAATCTGTGATAAATAGTTAAAGAATTTTAAGAGGATATGTTTTGAGAAATATTTATGATACATATTTTATTCAATTCTTATTCTAGATTTTGTATGTCTGGTGAAATCGGAGAGGAGGTGCAGACGATCACCCTTCGCGACAACAAAAGGTTGGACGAAAAGAATCTAGCAACTGGTCTACAATTATAGGTCCCTTTAGGATAGAAAGGGTTTACGACAATGACCGGCTGCAAAGGCCCATAGATATAAATAAAATACCGGATTGACATAAATACCTAATTATGTTTGTTTATACTTATAATTTTCTGCACACATCATATCACACGTCAAAAGCAAAGCTCAACAGATAAAGAATTGTCATTCTAAGCAAAGGGCTGTATTCGGTCTATGTATAAACTGTATTATAGTTGCAAGTCTATTTCCGTCAATATACACTTTGGAAGCACTAGCTTTTAATTTAATCAGCTGTGTTGTTGACATGTTTGCAAAAATGTAATACATCGTTAATGGAATAATAGTGTATTTTGTTATTTGTATGGCTCATATGGCATTTAGGTAATAAATTACCAATCACTTATATAGAAACTGTAATCGTCACATATGTTAAGAAAAATATAATAAATATCATTGGATCGAGTGTATTAAAATGTAATGATGTAATAATATTGCTATAAATTAATGAATGTACTGTACTGAATATTATAATTTAATAAATAATGTAATTACTATTCGATAACCTTTAATGTACTGAATTTGACATCGTAATATTTCAACATTGCAAAATATTTGTAAGCCTAAATTTCAGGGTATATTGAAGCATGTTTAATAATTAGATACTGTACTATGACAAAATTACCTATGTATCAAATAGATACCTATTCTATGTGTTATAATAATGAGCTAAAAATATTGTATGGAACTATTTTCACTTACTAGAAAAGTTTACTACATGTTAAATTTTAATTATATTATTTTATTGTATTCGGAAAAATTTAAAATTATTTGTATACTTAAGTTATGAATATAATTGTTTTTTTTTTAATATAAGTTTGCTATTCCGAATGTCATGATTCTTTATATTTTAAATTATATACATATATTGTAAACTCTCGCGCAATTAATCATTACTGAGTCTTAAAAGCTGACCTACCAATAGTCAATACTAATGTGCGCCAGGAGGCTGCACGTGACAGGATGGCCGAATATCATGATTTCCGTTATATAAAAATAAATATTTTAATAGTTTTGTTAGTGTAGGTAGTTGTAAGTTCGTTTGTGGCGCCTGGCGGGACGAAATATTATAAAATCTGTGGTAGGGCTCTTTTTTTTTTTTTAAATCACATTTAAGGGCTTTATCGCATGAGCGATTATGTCGCCCTGGTTAGGAGGCATAGATTATTATATAGACATAACCTTACATTATTTTATCCACTAACTTATATAACATTCGGGCTAAGTCCGAGAGTGGGTCGGCCAGAATACTGTTACATCTTCCCAACTCATGAATACAAGTGCATCTATCTCTGATGTCCTTGTTCCGGGAACATTCCATCAATATGTGGTAGAAGTCATCAACAACATTACAGACGGAGCAATTTGGAGATGTAATTTTCAGCATTAGAAATGAGAATTTATTGCATGGGATGTGTCCGGAACGAAGCCTCAGTGCTGTTACAGTTTCAGTTCTACTCAAACATGATTTATCAATCCATGGGGGTCGTGCGGGATGTGGTTGGATCGTGCGATACCATATACCTTTCTCCTTAGATCTTTGGTTAAAATATTCTTTAAAAAGGTCATCACATTGAATTCTAAGTGTATACACATAATTGGTAAAAGAAGGTAAAAAGTTCATAGGCATACTATCAGTGGAAGCTTCTTTAGCTAAAGTGTCAACTAACTCGTTGCCCGCTAGACCAATGTGAGATGGGATCCACTGTAAAATAACAGTTTTCCCGGTTTCATTTATTTGTGTAATTGTATCTAGAATGGAGTAGACTATCGTTGTACCTCGAAATGTCGAGGTGCAACGAGCCAGATGTTGTAGCGAGGTTTTGGAGTCATTTAATATTAAAATCTTATTAGTGCTTAAAGTTTTAGTATAGGACAGTGCCTCTGCAATAGCAAGTAGTGAACTACTTGCTATTGCAGAGATTTGATAATTAATTTTGAATTTCATACATTGCTTATTTTGTTGATCATAAAACGCTGCGCCAATGTTATTATTATTTTTAGAACCGTCTGTAAAAAATATGTAAAATGAATAGTATATTTTGTTTATATAATCGCTACAAATTAACTTTAAATGTAAAGTATTATAATTCTGTTTTGGTTTAATTAATGTCTCTATGTTAGTTTTTATATTTTTAGTTATATCGATGTTATTAACCCAGGTGCTTAATGTGAACATACCTAATTGTTTTTGGGAGGCAATAGGCTCAGAGTTAAAGTTTTCATGCATCGAGGTTAATAGGGGTGCCCTTTTATTACTCCAATATCTGTTATTAGTTAAAGTCGTAAGTTCACTTATAAGTTTAAATACCAAACAATTTTCCATGGATTTACTTTTAAGCCAAAATTTACCAGCTAAATATCTTCTACGTAAATACAAAGGAAAAAGGTATAACTCACTTTCCATTACATGGATTGGTGTTGTTCTAATAAATCCGCCTATTACACGCATGGCCTGATTTTGAATTCTGTCTAATTTTAATAAAGATGTTTTTGTACTATTATCATATAAAAAACTGGCATAGTCAATCCGGCTCCGAATGACAGATATATATAACTTTCGCAAATGTTTTGGATGCACTCCCCATCCTGAACCCGCCAATAGCTTAAATATATTGAGAAATTTTAATACTTTAATTGATATTTCGTTTATATGCTTCCCCCACCTAAGTCATCGATCCAACCACATCCCCAAGTATTTCACAGTATCCACTATATCTAGAGGATTATCATTTATACATACACAGAACAATACAGGGCGTCGTTGCTGCCCTTTGTTAAAAATACATATTTTACTCTTGTGTGTAGAAATATCTAAATTTAGGTTAGAAAATAGTTTAGTAAGAATGTTAAGTGCTAGCTGTATATTATTCTTAGCATCAATCAAACTATTTGAGCTTAAGTACAATACGTAATCGTCAGCATATTGCAAAATGGATATATTAGAAATAGATTTACACACATATCTAGTACCTATATTAAATAAAAGTGGTGACAAGGGGTCGCCCTGAGCCAATCCACGTCCTGTGCTTCGAGAGACTTCATAGTCTGAGCCTTTAATAAACAAATATCTTTCTTTAAGAAAGGACCATAGGTATCTACAAATATTTGATCCAACACCAAGGCTATCCAAACAAAGTAATACATTGCAAATGTCGATATTGTTATATGCATTCTCTATGTCAAGAAAACATCCAATAGTAAATAATTTTTTAGAAAAAACCAATTTGGATTGAAGAAACCAAACAGGTTAAACTATCTAAAGTCGAATGTCCTTTCCTAAAACCCTTGGTCTCTTCGGGAAAAAGATCATTATGCTCAATAAACCATTCGAGTCTGTAGTTTATTATTCAGTGAAATATCTTGCAAATGCAGGACATAAGAGAGATAGGTCTGATCGAGTCTATGGAAGTAGGATCACGTCCAGGTTTTGGTATGGGTGCAATACGGACGTGCCGCCATTGGTAAGGAACAAAAGAACAGGACAAAAACTTGTTGTAAAGACTTAATAAAACTTCCTTGCCCACTTCAAGTAGATTTTTAACCATCGAAAATGATATATTGTCACATCCAGGTGCGGTATCTTTTGACTTAATGCATTTTTCAAGTTCGTGTCTAGACAACAAATATTCAAGCTTTACTTTTACAGATCGGAATTGAGGCTGAGGTGGTGTATCCGGGGATAAATTACATAAAAGTGTTTCAGCTATACTTTTGTCTACATCAAGCTTTGATGATCTGTGGCCTTTCAACCAGCGTACACGGTGCCACATGTTATTTGCTGACGTGTTTTCGTCTAAGGAAGAGCAAAAATTGTGCCACGACTCACTTTTGGCCTTCCTTAATAGTCTTTGGACGGTTCGAATCTTGTTCTGAAGTATACTTAAATTACTAGGAGTAGGATTGTGTCAAAAACCAGATAAGGCCAATCTTCGTTCCGCTACTGCTTTTGATAACGTGGGATTCTAGAAAGGTTTGGGATGAAATTTATTATTAGGATTTACAGGAATTTTAAAGAATGGAATACTTTGATCTGCGGCTTCATTTACAATATCGATAAAAGCGTTATAGCTGCTTTGCAAATCATTGAAATTAAATATATTTATTTCAGCAATTAACTTCTGTATGATTTTAGAATATAGCAACCAGTCAGACTTTTTAAAATTGCGTTTTTTAATAAATACGGGAACAAAACTATTTGAAGTGGACAGTTTAACCATAAGGTGGTCACTTCCTAAAGTTTCATTTATTACCTGCCAGTTAAATTTATAAGCAATATCAGAAGAAACCAAAGAGATATCAGGAGAGGACTGTTGCAGAACACCGTTAACTAATTTTACACGTGTATGATTTCTGTCATTTAATGAAACTAAATTATTATCAATTAAGGAATCAAAAATTTTAATGCCTCGGGGGTCCGTTTTGTTGGACCAATTTGTGTGGTGACCATTAAAATCTCCAAGAACTACAGTTCTCGAAGATGCCAATGAAAAGATGTTATCCCAGTCACGTTGAGTTGTGTGAACATTTGGTGGACAATACACGGACATAACAGTTTCAATACAATCACAGTTAAATATTGTAATACTTACAATCTCTATATTACTGTTGGTTTGTAACGGGTATAATTGAGTTTTCAATGATTTGTTTGCTAATATACCCACGCCGCCCCAACCATCGGGTCTGTCCCGTCAATAAATATTATAGTTTTTTAGTGAAATATCAATATTTGGTCCTAACCAGGTCTCACTAATGGCCGCTATATTGATTTTACAGCTAACTTATTTTTTATACTCTGGGCGTTCCAATGCAAGATATTAATTTTATTTATTTTTGTCATCATTCTTAGTAAAAAAGACCAATCTGGTATATTATGAAATATCCAAGTTATTAACCACTCTACGCATATTTGTACCGAATTTTGTATTTTACTTTTAATTGATTCTCCTCTTTGTAAAATGATTATTTTAATTTTAAGTATTAATGTATTAAAAGAAAAGTCTCTTTTTTGTCTTTTGTTGCTCTCTTGTACGTTGTTTTCTTCAAGCGTTTGGTCACTGTGTTGTGTATCTAGATCACTATTATTATCCGTGAACGCCTCTTCTTCGTAACTGGATTTCCGACGGTTTTTTCGTCTCTTCTTCTTCAAAGACGGTCCTTTTTCGGCTAGGTTCTCTTCTACAACTTGACTTGCTATAATCTTTGGAAGGTTTGTAGATGATATTTGTGCATAAGATATGGTTGGTTGAGTTATCGAGGTAAGTGTCGTATTCTTAGATATAGAAGTTGAATTTTGCAAGGTAGATTCGTCAAGCCGTGCGGGCGTAGAAGGGGGAACATAAACATCTATTGCTTTTCTATACGAACAATTAAATTCTGCCATGATATCCCGTATTCTACGTTCTTTTATATATAATGGGCATGTCCTATCTTTAGCCATATGATTTTCCTTGCAATTAATACACTTGTATTCTGTGATGTCGCAGTTGTCGTGTTTACCCTCACATTTTGGGCAATATGATTTTAAAGACGGGCACATTTTACGTGTGTGTCCATATCTCCAACACTTTTAACACTGTGTTACGGGGAACATGTATGGTTCTACTCTTACTTTCATATCAAAATATATATGTAAGTAGGCAACGAGGACCCTTTGAAACCCACTCGAATCTTTTCGCAATCTGACCAGCCTATGTCGTCTTTATTTTTTCTCTGAAGGCGTTTTACATTTATCACATCGGTGGTACATGAAACAGATTTCATTAAGTCTTCCTCTGTTATGTCTAATTCAATGTCTCTAATTATTCCATAAGACAGTCCTACCTCAAAAGGTCGCTGTAACCTCCAACCCATTTCTATAAAATGTTCGCAGTTAATTAAGTGGTCTGCACTCTCCTCATTGTCGACTTCAATAATAATTTTAAATGGATTGATATTATTATTTATTTTGAAATAAATAATAATATCTTTTGAATTTAATTTGAGATTAACTTTTGAAATATTTGATATATTCTTAGCCTTAAATAATTTGCCAAGCGCAAACTGCTTGGGAAACATAGTTTTTGAAGTGACGGTCAATTGAATACATTCTCTCAACGCTCTCAATCTCTGTTTTCTCCGTACCACTTCGGTCCATTCATCATGGTCTTCATCATCCTCTCGTCTTCTTTTATTAGTTGTGTCATTCTCGTTTTCTGATATAATTTCTTCCTCATTATGTTGTGTTAGTTCATCATTTACGTTTAAGTTTATAAAATGACATTTTCTAAAAATGATTCCTAGCTAGATCGATTTATCACCCCCGAAACCCCCTAAATACTAAATTTCATGAAAATCGTTGGAGCCGATTCCGAGATTCCAATTATATATATATACAAGAATTGCTCATTTAAAGATATAAGATTTATATTTTTTGATCTTATATTCTCGTTAACTTCACCATCCTGAATTGTTTCTTGTTCCATTGTAAATAAGATATAAAATCGCAGGCACTTGTAACAGCCAGCCGGCGCGCGCCGGCTAGCGAACTATCGTAGTAAACAGGTTCCGAGACTGATAAGATCTCGGGCACTATTACAGCTATAATACGTCTATGCACAACGATGCACCGATCGGAACTGTACACACTGCACAGGAACTGTGGTAGCCGGTAGGGCTCTTATGACGAAGGGCTCTTTAGTGACCGATTGTCGGTGTGTATAGTACTACCTCAGGCAGTACGATGTAATATTTAATATTATGCAAGTATAAGGAAATGATATAAAGACAAGGATTATGTAATATGTTAAATATAATTATGAGAGTAATGGTTTGTACCGGAGACATGTAAAATAAAGTGAGTACTTTGTGAAAGGGATTTTAATTATTATGAAAATAGTGTAAGCAGCTCGGTAAATTATTATCATAAATGCATCCTTATATCAACGATCTTACTCATATTAGTAAAAGTAACACAACTAACATTAATAATTCACAGTCAAAAGATAAAATGAATAAAAACCGTTTAAAAACTTAAATTTGGTCACTTAGTACAGCACACACAATTGTTTTTCTGTGTATTTCCTTTACGAGTAGATATTTTAGGGAATGTTCGGTTTAATCGAAAATTATTTTGAATATTTCCTTAAGTTTGTTATCGGTAAAAAAATTACAATAATTACCAAAACTGGAGTATTTTGAGGATAAATTACTCAATAATGGTAATACTTTATTGTAAACTAATTTCAGCAATATACTTTATGTTGTTTTTGTAGAGAAAACAAATTGCAAAATGTTATATTATGTTATAATGTAATATATGTATATTCATCAAGATAAAAACTTATTTGGAACTCATGTTTTTGGGATTTTATGGAAATACTGATTTTCTGAGTGAAATTTCAAATTGTGAATAAACGATGGGTCTTGGAAATATTTTAAAAATATGTTAATAAATAGGATAGATGCTGTTATTGTGTTTAAAATATAAATATAAATCTAATTCATTTAACGCGCCAAAAAAATATTTTCATTACCTTAATTTTCACAAAATAAAACATAGTTTTCACGTGATACTAAGCTCGGAATAACTTCAGAAAAATACACTGCTTGTAGGACAAGCTTCGATAAATAAAAATCACTACCTAAACAGGAAAATTTATAATAATACTAGCCGTTGCCCGCAGCTTCGCCCGCGTTAACTTATGTTAAAGGATGATGATCATTTTTTTTACATTTTTTTGTTATTGTTCTAAAGGAAATAAGAGTACGTTTTCAATGTAAGCTCCCAAGCGGCTTACACTTTTACGACTCTTACAATAATTCTCCAACTGTTAACCAATTTTTACTTAATTTAGGAATTACTCTATCTTATGTTTAAAACAGCATGAAAATCTATCTAGTAGTTTTTGAGTGAATCGCTTACAGACAGACAGAGGAGACGAAGGACTTTGTAATGATGATAAGGATTAATACCGTATTACACAAATACGGTATTAATCCTATGTATATTATATGTAATATAGCTTTTACATTACCGCTGTAAAATTGGCAATTTTTTAATGTATTAAATTGGATATAGGTACTTAGTCTATTGTTTTCTAATGTTTACCCGATTTCACTCATTATATTGAAACAACCTTTAGTCGCTTCGAAGGACTTCATATTGAGATTTGACCTTTTTCTAGGAATTGTGTAGAAATAAATAGTCATTAAATACTTGACCAATATTAGAATTTTAAATTAAATCTCTAATTCTCTAAGCAAAAATAAAGGCAAGCTTTTGAAGAATGAAGATGTACAAAATAAATTATTCTTTGTTATTAAGTCTGAGAAGATTGGACCACGAACCACCACCGGGTCCAGGGGGCCTGAGGGTTATGTGGGCCTCTCTTTGGGTGACCCAGCACGAGAGCTGTGGACGTCTGCACCGGGCTACAACGGTGTACCATACGGCACTCTTGTCTAGAGGGTGGGGGTGGGGTCCCTTCTCCGTTTAAAGGTACAGAGTCTCCACACTGAACACATAAAGGTGCCTTATAGCTCGGACCTTACGCGCGCGCAGCGGATCTCCCGATGGGCCGCGCATAGGTGCATGCTCTCCTGCGGGAAGAGGCGGCATGCAGTGCGCTCCCTTTCCCACTCCACCTCCTCCAAAGGGGTACAAAGAGCAGCTCCCTTGGTTCAATTGGCTTCGCCCAAGGTGCTGGGTTCATCTTGGCTACTGAGCCCCACCACCACGACAAGGCTTTAACCATGGTGAGGACCCGGGTAGGCTATTAGCCCCTATGTGGGATTAGAACTTGGGAGTGCCTTACCTAACTAAACTGCTTGCGAACGCCATTAGCCACTTTTTGAGGGTCCCGGATCTGCAGGCAACAGGAACCACTAGAAAGATTTTAAAACTTAACAACACTTTCTAAGTTGTTTACTAAAAACTCTTGCACTCTTGTTCTTTATATCAGCATGGCAATCAATTGAAATAGTATGGTCAAATGACCAAAAAAATTCAGTTGTAAGTACAACAAAGTGGGCAGGCTGAACTAATACTCAATGCCCTATCAGTATAAGGAGCATGAACCCTCATACGAAAATTGCTATTGAATTTTTACAGGCGCTTTGTTATTCCCGCTGATAGGATAAAGTATAAACAGTAATTTCTACTACAGCTGGCTATGAAATAAATAAATATTATGAAAATATTTATACATTAATCACTTGACAGTGATTAAGACGTCAGTCTAGCATTAGAACGCAACCCTGGGCATATATATAAAGGATAATATAAAGAAACCTATTTGTTGTAAAATCGTTGTATGATTGTTATTCTGTAACTTTAGTTTAGTTTTACTTGTTTGTAAATATGGATGACGAACCGCTTGATCCTGGTGGTGGTTATAATCCACCGAGTACTACAGTTCCAATGGAATTAAACGTAGCTAATAGAAAGAGGCGTCCTGATGTGTATATTAATACCCAGTCAAAAAATCGGTGTCTTCCGCGCTCGAAACTCCTTCCATCCAGCTGACATATGTTCATCCGGACTATACTAAAGAAAAAATTAGGACTCTTCCAATGATGTTGCTCCTTTCGTCGTCCACGTCTCAAGACAAGAAGCAGACGTAAATACAGGTGCCGTTCTTCATTCCCATTCAATTCAGCCAATTTCTTTTTAAAAATAATATTTAAAAAAATGTGATGGATGGTACGTGGGTAATACTGAAAATGTTTAGAACTGGCCAGTTAGAAAAATTGAAAATGAAAACTTTTTTTGAATTTCAATTTTAGAACTCTTTGGTAACCTAATGTAGTATATTGCATTCATTTGTCATTTGTTTTTGTGAATTGGCGGCAAATCTAAAACTCTTGTTACACGTGAAAATGAACATAACGCGAGATCGGTCAATGATTTATTATGACTTTCGTTGTGGGCTTACTCAACAACAAAGCTATGATAGGCTGCGATTAGCATTTTTTAATGAAGCCCCATCTCGTGCCACTATTTACAATTGGTTTAACGAGTTTAAGCGAGGACGTAGCAATCTCAGTGATGATCCGCGTCCTTTAACAGCGACTACTGAAGATAACATCAGTGCTGTGTGACGCATGATAGAGGAAGATAAGAGAGTGACCTATCAGCAGATACGGGCAAGCCTAGGCATTGGTATGAGTCAAGTTCAAAAAATATTACACGAACATTTAGGCGTCAGGAAGCTTTGTACCAGATGGATTCTCCATATTTTAACCGACGACCAGAAACGCCTCCGCATGGACTGGTGTCGCCAAATGTTAGATAAGTTCAACGGCGGTAACTCAAATGCTGTATTTGACATCATCACAGGTGATGAAAGCTGGATATATTGCTACGAACCCGAAACCAAAAGACAATCAGCTCAGTGGGTGTTTCCTTTCGAGGATCGGCCAACTAAGGTAAAGAAAGGAAGAAGTCAAGGAAAAAAGATGATTGCCTCATTCTTTGGTCGGAAAGGTCAGTTCGCGACAGTTGTGCTAGAAGATGGAAGGACAGTTACTGCAGACTGGTATGTCAATCGCTGTTTGTCTGTTGTCTTGGAAAAAATTCGACAGCATCGCCCTCGAAGCAGGATCCTCCTTCACCACGACAATGCTTCAGCACACTCCGCAAAACGGACTGTTGAATATTTGACTATGGCAGGTGTCGAGATAATGAGTCATCCGCCTTACAGTCCTGACCTGGCGCCCTGCGACTTTCATTTATTCCCAAGAACTAAAGATAAAATTCGAGGTATTACGAGCCCTGAAGATGCGGTGAAAGCGTACGAAAATGCCATAGAAGAGACTCCTAAGGAAGAATGGGCCCACTGCTTTTCTCAGTGGTTCCATCGAATGCGACGATGTGTAAAATGAAACGGAGATTACTTCGAAAAACAATAAAAGTATTGGCAACTTTCTACAGTAAGCCGTTTTTCATTTTCTAAACATTTTCAGTGTTACCTAGGTATCAAAAGAATTGGTCGCAATCACGTTTCAATTCAATTTAAAACAGCTGAAAACACCAATACCTTCTTAGACTACCGAGCACTCCCTACTGGCGGATATATAGCTTCAATCCCAGTTTATAGCGTTTCCCGAATGGGAATTATTCGAGAAGTACCCGTGGAATGTTCTATGGAGGAATTAGTTGAGAATATTGAAGTTCCTAATGGTATTGGTTCTACTGGCTGGTTTTATTATTATTATTATTATTATTAATTCGGTTTTCGGAAAGGTTTCAGTACCTTGGATAGTCTAAGTATCCTTGTTACAGACATTGGCATTGCCTTTTCGAGGAATGAATCACTGGTGGGGATGTTCCTTGATATATCGTCCGCCTATGATAATGTTCTGTTTCTGGTACTCAGGCAGAAGATGCTACGTCTGAGTATTCCTGTGAAGATTGTGAATTATATCAGCAATTTTTATCAATCCGATCTCTTATCATTAACTACCAAAATTCATCTCTTCCCCCTAGACAAGTTTGGAAAGGTCTACCCCAAGGTTCGGTCCTTAGCCCCCTTTTATATAATATTTACACCCCTGACCTTGACCTCTTAGTAAGTTGTTTTTGCAATGTTCTTCAGTATGCGGACGATGTGTCATTGTACATTACAATAAAAATGTGTTGGAATGTTCTGACCGCCTCAATTCTTACATTAGCTACTTAAACGAGTAGTTGGATAGGCATGGTTTATCCATATCAACATAAAAAAGCAGTGTGGTGGTTTTCTCTAGGGCAAGATCTGTCCCCAATGTAAATAATATTTCTAATAACCAAGTTTTCCCAGTTAGAGACAATGTTAAATTTCTAGGAGTTTATCTTGATGCAGGTATGACAGGCTCTCAACATGTTAAATATTATATTCTAAAGAAGTCCGAAAAAATGTTAACATTCTTCGCTCTCTATCTGGAGTGTGGTGGGGTTCTCATCCCTATACGCAAAAGCTCCTATATCTGGTAATATATATAGGTTATATATCTGGTCCGTAGTCATTTAGACTATGGATCATTCCTACTTGAACCATGTAACAAAACCTACTTATTTTTTTTAGATAAAGTGCAGTCCAAAACACTGCGCATTATTTTAGGTGCTATGAAATCCTCTACTATTAACGCTATGCAGGTGGAATGTGTAGATGCCTCTCTTCATCTTCGACGACCTCTGTGGCTCAGTGGTAAGCGCGTTGGCGCTCAAGCTGGAGGCTGCGGGTTCGAATCCCGCCAGGGAACAAAAATATTTTCTGTGTTATTGGGTCATGGATGTGAATTAAATATATGTATTATATAATAAAAATCTTAAGTATATGTATAGTATAAAAGTATTAAATACATATATGTATTTCCGTTGTCTGGTACCCGTAACACAAGATCTTCGAGAACTTACCACGGGACCAGATTGACGTGGTGTGAAAGCGTCCATAGATATTATTATTATTATTATCTTCGTCGTCAGTATTTGTCTGATGGATTTATTTTTAAGGCTATCTATTCCTCAGACCATCCACTAGTTCTTAAACTTGGTATACTGTCTCAGCTTTCTTCCTCCTGTAGTTATTGGTCTCACAAGGATATTTCATGTCTTGTTAAGAGCTACCAAAAGTTTACTTCTCTCCCATGTCCGGTTGCCCAGTTTAGGCTTAATCCCCTTTATGAAACTCCTTACTCCTCTGTTGTCTTTTCCCCCAAGATCATTCTTGATATACCCATAACTAAAGAATCCATTTCAGCCAACTCTCAATTCAACTCGATCATGAGCAAACAGTTTAAGGACTGGCTCATTATTTATACAGATGCCGCCAAATTGTCTTTAAACGACTTCTTGTTGGATTGTGTTGGTGTGGCCGTCTGGATCCCAAAAGTTAATGTCATATTAAATTATAAATTACCACTGATAACATCTGTTTTTACAGGTGAAGTTTTAGCAATTGAAACTGAAGCTCTTCTAGATTTGTTGAGTCTCATAGTCTTAACAATTCTATTATTATATCTGACTCAAGAAGTGCTCTTCAGGCAATCTCATCAAATCAATTTCGATCAAAATCAAAGTTTTCGTTGATCCTAAAAATTAAACAATTGCTCCATACTGTTTCTCCTTAATAATAATCAAGTTGTGCTGGCTTGGGTTCCAAGTCACAGCGGTATACATGGTAACGAAAATGTTGACCATTATGCTAAGGGGACGACTAGGTCTGGAGGACTCAGCCAATTTAAGGTGTATTTCCAGGATCTTATACCGCTAGCAAAGATACATTTATCAACAGACTGGAATGAACTGTGGATGCAGTCACGCAGAACAAAGGGGAAACATTATGCACACATGCAAAATTTAATTCCCATTAAACCTTGGCTTTTTAAATATCACAATATAAGTAAATCTGTTTGTTCCTCGATATGTCGACTTCGTCTTGGACACTCTTGCAGCCCCGTCTTCCTAGCCAAAATAAGAGTAAGAGATAGTTCCCTCTGTGAGTGTGGACTGGACACACTACACATAATATATACATATACATTTTTTTTAGCTGCACGCGTAATTTATCATCACTTTATGGTTCTCTTCCTTCCGACATGCCACGCCCTGTTGATATTAAATCTGTGCTGTGAGCTGTCCTATGTATATACACCATTTGTACATACTTTATGTTCCTTTATTGTATAAAATAACATTAGACTGTAGAATAGTGTCATACTAACATTGTTTATGTTTTGTTTTATGTGGAGCAACCGTTTTTTTTTTTTCTTCTTTTTTTAATTTTTTGTATAATTTGTTTTATTAAATTTTTAACACTTGTATTCCACAAAATCTAAGTAGCAGAGTCAGCTAAGTCAACAATGTCACAAAACTGAACATGGGCTTTAGTCACCGAACATTTTATCACGCACTCTGATACTGGCAAATCCATTAGGGAGCCAAGATCAAAGAAGAAGAATCGCAACCTAAAAAATTCTGGAGCTTTGTAAAAACCCATTTGTGGTGGTGTCTCGCAGTATCCGCAGTCGTTCCACATGGATGGTAGGACGTATACAGATGAGGAGGATATTTGCGACGCTTTTAGTATATATTTCAAAAGTATATTTGGAGTTCCATCTTGCAACGATGGTTCAGATGTAGGTATAAATGGCGTGGTTAGTAACAACACTATTTCAAAGCTACAAAACCACTATGAGGTAGTGAAGAATAAAAATAAAAAACTCGACGTTTAAAAAAGTGCAGTTAGTGACATACTTCCCCCGATTTTTTGGTCTAGATGCAGATTCGGTTGCTCTTTCATTAAGTTTAATCTTTAACCGCTCTCTTAGTGAAGGAATTTTTCCTTCTAAATGGAAGAGCGCTCATATTATACCTATCCACAAAAAGGGGTTCGAAAGCTGATATTAGAAACTATAGAGGAATTTTATATAAATTCCTAAACACGGTTGGAGAACTACTTGAGGCTCTAGTTTACCCTTGTAAACTATAGGAGATATATCCAGTCATCTCACGATCCATTCCAGAAACACAGCACGGATTTATTACGAAACGTTCCACCGTCACAAATCTAGCTTATTTCTCTAACGTTGTTTTGAATGCCAAGGAGCGTGGTGCTTAAGCTTTTGACCGCGTAGATCACGTTGTACTTTTGAACAAATTACAAAGGCTAGGCATTCATGGCGACCTATTGCGGTGGGTTCAATCGTACCTAAGCTAACGCTCCCAGGCCGTTGTTTTGGGTGGTTTTCGTTCTGATTTTATAGATGTACCTACTGGAGTACCACAAAGCTCGCATTTGGGCCCTCTCTTTTATAACACGTACTTATACGATATTCAGCTCTGTCTCGATAATTCTAATCACCTGATGTTTGCTGACGATAAAAAAATGTTTCGTAAAATAGGCAATAATCAGGACTGTCTATTACTGCAAAAAGATCTAGATGGCTTGTTCAAATACTACGAAGACAGTAAAATAACACTCAACATCAATAAATGTGAATGTATTACTTTTACACGGAAACCTAGGCCTCTAAGATATAATTATTCTTTTAATGGTATGCTCATTAACTGCAAGAATATCGTTCGAGACTTGGGAGTGCAGTTTGATAGCAAAATGATAATGACTTATCAAATAGAATATGCTGCGAATAAAGCTTATAAAAAACCTTGGCTTTGTTCTGCGTGGTTGTAAGCCTTTCAAGGACCCGGCTGCTCTTAAATGCGTTTATTACTCGTATGTGCGGAGAATTTTAGCCATCCCTATCTGGTCGCCACAGTACATCACTTACAAAACTCATTTGGAAAGCATACAAAGGAAATTTATTACTTATTTAAACTATCAACTATTCACCATATTCTAACATTAGAACAAAGACGGACACACTCATTGTTTGTGCTTCCTGTTTGACATCGTGCGTAGCGATAGCGTTGGATAGTCCCGCATTACTAGAAAATATAGGCTACAGAGTCCCTTCTACCAGGACGCGCCACACACCTTTATTGCACACACCACAACATTACACAGGTTCCGTTTTGTTATGTTTGTATTGTTTTATTTAAAAAAAAATGGATAAACCACATTGTAATACAGCTTGCATCTTATAAAAATAAGTACCAACAATTAAAAAAAAATAGATTTTAAACAAAAACTTAATTAATAACAGCGTGTTACATATGCGCACTACCCATAAACCGCTGACGATCATTTTATATAATAAGTTCCCATACAAGTTACAAGATATCAAGTTCGACGGTTCCCAAGGAAACGCCGACGCAGCTCAACCTTTTTTTGTTCTGCAGCGGAAATTTGCAGACCAAACCATAACTAGGACCGGGGTGAGTTTTAAACCTAGCCGTGTGTGGGGTTCGCACTTCGAGATGCGTTACCCACTAAAACCGCTGCAAGTGCCTTCAGCCGCCTTTTATGAGAGTCCCGGATCATGCATCATGCAGGCAACGCAGGACCCTTGGCGACAGGCTGGCCCAGGCGAAAAGGCCAGATTCCTCCTCTAAAGGGGGACTGCTCCGACGCAGCTCAACCTAGCTTATAGTGAAGTTAACATGATCCTCCACATATATTCTCAAGGGACATATTGTATACACCTCTTAGTTTTATATAATAATGTTCCACTTCCAATTCTAATATCGAACGGTTGTCACGTCTAGTTTTAGTTAACAATTTTAATTATGTTCACAATATATTAAAATTGAATTAGATGTAATTAATTAGTAAGTGTAATAAACTTTTATTAAAATAAAATCGGTTTTTTTTAAGACTCTCGAACGCGCTCAACATAATTGGCGCAGTCGGTAGGATTTTCGAAAGTGTTACGAAAATTAAAAGAACCTTCGCGAGTGACTGTTCGGGAGTGATATATTCGGGTGTGATCCAGAAATCGATCCAGCAGAAACCAGAATGCGAATGTAAGTGCTTTAGTTTCTATCTAGAGTTGCTTCCTTTTTATCCTATAAGTTTTTATTATATATATTTTCCATCCAAGGCAATCACGGAATCCTAGGTCTAGTTATAATAGTCGTAATGATTTGTTGGACGCAAATAGAAATATTTTAGAAGGAGAGGAAAATTTAAATTTAAGTGAGAATATTTTTTTTAATAGTTTATTAAAGATGGCAGATAATATGTTAGACAATATTTTTAAGGCTTTGCGGCTTTTGCCGGAGTTCGACGGAAATCCAAATATATTAACTAGATTTATTCGATTGTGTGACCAACTGGTCCAACAATTTGTTCATAATGAGCCAGGATACGAACTTACTAACTGTGCATTAATAAATGGGATTTTAAATAAGGTGGTAGGTTCCGCATCTCGTCTTATTAACTCTAACGGAATACCAGAAAACTGGGATGGCATTCGATCTGCCTTAATTAATAATTTTGCTGATCAGCGAAATGAAACATCGCTTTACAATGACCTCGCATTATTGAACCATTATTTTTTTATTATTGGGTCATTAAGCCCTCAAGAATTTTATGAAAAATGTCAGAATTTATTTAGTACTATAATTACATATGTCAGTTTGCATGAAACGGTGTCGAGCACTATAGAATCTAAGCGCGCGTTATATAAAAAATTAACGCTTCAATCATACCTACGTGGACTTCGAGATCCACTAGGATCTCGTATCCGTTGCATCCCTGACACAATAGAGAAAGCGCTAGAGTATGTCCATGAGGAGATGAACACTCTCTACATGCAACAGCGCAACGATCATCCCTCCGAGAAGAAAATGCAGGTTAGTGAAAATAAATTAAGATACGGATTTATGCAACCTCCTATGTCTATGCTATCCGCGCCGCAGCCAACGCCACCACCACGGCCGTTTAATATGGCGGGACCGTCCCGACCACAGTTAGGTACATACTGTCAACGACCTGATCAAGGTTGGAGAACGCAGCAAATGTTTGCAGCACCCCCGCCTAAATATAGACCTCAAAGTCACTTATTTAAATTACAAAAACTACCCTCTCATAATGAACCGCAACCAATGAGTGGTGTAAGTCACTACGTAACGAAACCATTTACACAGACAAACAGACAACCCCATGATTGGCCTAAATTCGGTAACCCTCCGCCAAATAATTATTTTAAGACGAGGGAAATGCATTTTAATGAAATATACGAACCATACTGTCCCCTAGACTATGACCAAAACTACCATGGTTACCAAGACCGTGACGAATACTATAACTATGAGATGTATGACTACTCAATGGACCAACGACATAACAATTATTCTGAAAATTACGTTATAGAGGAGGCACAAGACGATGCCCCGACATTAGATAATGAGCAGGATTTTCAGAAAGTAGAGAAATCAGACAAATTAGGATAGAGTTAAATTTGCAAACACAACGACAGTTACCCTATATTAAAATAAGTAACCCCCTTTGAAACTGTTAATCGATACCGGGGCAAATCAATCGTTTATCAGCCCCGAAGCCGTAATTTTTTTTTATCCTCATATCAAGTGTAATTACGAACATTTTGAGGTAACTAATATTCATGCAACTACTAGAAATAATTACTCAATAACTGTACCTTGTTTTCAAGAAATAAATAGCGACGATAAAATAAATTTATTCATATACATATTTCACAATTTTTTCGATGGTCTGATTGGTCTGGATTTATTAGAAAAATGGGACTCAAACATTGACCTTAAAAATAAATGTTTAATTACTAAATATTCAACCAACCCCTTACTCATGTACGATTCACACAATGCTAATTTATATGAGGATATTATACCAGCAAATACCTCAAAATTAGTCAGAGTGCCTGTAAATTTTCAGGAAGGTGAAGCCTTCGTACCGGAGCAAATAATATCGAATTGTGTTATATCTGATTGTGTGACAACAGTAAAAAATAATCGTGGCATTATTGAGGTTAAAAACCCTTCTCGTCATGATTTAGTTTTCTCAATGGACCGACCTATTATTGCCGAAATTTTTAACATAAATTGTATGCGCACGAAACAACCAGACCGCGTTAACGAGGTTTTATCCCGATTACGAACAGATCATTTAAACCCCGAGGAACGGGCTAATTTGGAAGCCCTCTGTTCTCGATACGCAGATATTTTTTTATATAGATGGCGAACCATTAACCTTTATGAATCAAATAAAACACAACATACGGACAACTGACGAAATCCCGGTCTATACAAAAAGTTATAGATATCCTTTTATTCATAAACAAGAAGTTCAAGAACAAATTTCAAAGATACTAGAGCAGGGTATAATCCGCCCCTCTCAGTCAGCGTGGAACTCCCCCATCTGGGTTGTTCCCAAAAAGACTGACGCCTCTGGAAAAACCAAGTGCCGTTTAGTTGTGGATTTCCGAAAATTAAATGAGAAAACCATTGACGATAAGTACCCTATTCCGAATATTTCGGATGTTCTTGATAAGTTGGGCAACTGCCATTATTTTACGACCCTGGACCTTGCCAGTGGCTTTTACCAGGTGGAGATGAATCCAAATAACATATCCAAGACAGCCTTCAATGTTGAACATGGGCATTTTGAATTTTTACGCATGCCCATGGGTCTCAAAAATTCGCCATCCACGTTTCAACGTGTGATGGATAATGTACTAAGGGGTCTCCAGAACGTTATTTGCCTTGTGTATCTCGATGATATAATAGTATTTAGTGTATCGCTACAAGAGCATATGATTAATTTAGAAAAAGTGTTTAAAAGACTCAGGGAATCAAATTTTAAAATTCAAATGGACAAGTCAGAATTTCTTAAATTAGAAACAGCATACTTAGGACATGTTATTAGTAAAGATGGCATCAAACCAAACCCTGACAAAAATTCCCTATACCAAAAATTCCCTATACCAAAAACTGCAACAGAAATAAAACGGTTTCTTGGTCTCTTAGGTTATTATCGTAAATTTATACCAGATTCGTATCACAAAACCTATGACGCAGTGTCTGAAAAAGGGCTCTAAAATAGTAATAAACGATCCCGTGTACATTAACTGTTTTGAAAAATGTAAAACACTATTGACTAATGACCCAATCTTACAATACCCAGACTTCATCAAAGAATTTGTACTGACTACAGACGCCTCAAATTTCGCCATAGGGGCCATACTATCTCAGGGACCCATAGGTAATGACAGACCAATAGCTTACGCTTCTAGGACACTTAACACAAGCGAAATGAACTATAGTACTATAGAAAAGGAGCTTTTGGCTATAGTTTTTGGTACTAAATATTTCCGACCTTATTTATTCGCTAGAAAATTTAAAGTTGTAACAGACCATAAGCCACTTCAATGGGTTATGAAGCTTAAGGAACCGGGCTCTAGGCTTACAAGATGGCGTTTAAAACTGAGTGAATATAATTTCACTCCCATCTATAAACAAGGCAAATGTAACACAAATGCAGATGCCTTATCCCGGGTAGAAATTAACAACGAAGATACTAGTTCCATTGTAGTAAATGTATCCGAAGCAGACAGACCTTCATCACCATCAGGTTCATCGACGCTTACCGCGCAATCTGGTTCATCTACACTTACTGTTCATTCGAGTGCAGAAAACCCTATTTTAGAAATCCCCATATCTGATGACCCATTGAATAAGTTTAGTAGACAAATATCCCTTGTTGTAGGAGATATAAAAAAACGACCGACAGTTACAAAACCATTTCAAACTCATACGAAGACGACTATTCAAATATCAGAATCAAATTTAGAAAACGACGTTATACATGCAATTAAAGAGTACGTAAGTCCAAAAGTGATGACTGGACTTATAATCCACCCAACCCTTGCCATGTATAAAATCATCCCTATACTTCAGGAAAAGTTTAAAAGTTCAGCCATGAAATTAGTTCTTACCAAAACTGAGGTGGAAAACATAAAAGAATATCTACAACAACAAGAGATTATAGATAAATATCATTTAGGAAAACCCAATCACCGCGGCATTAATGAGTGCTTCCTAGCTTTATCCCGTCGATATTATTGGCCTAAGATGAAGGAATCAATTGCAAAATTTATAAATGAATGTAGTATATGTGGGAAGGCAAAGTACGATCGGCATCCAATTAATCAATGGTTTTCTATAGTGCCACCGCCAACTAAGCCATTTGAGATTCTCCATCTCGATCTGTTCACGGCTGAAAATGAAAAGTATTTAACATTAGTTGATGCTTTTTCGAAATACGCTCAAGCGTACCATCTCAGAGACGGCACAACGTTAAGCATAATTCAGGCTCTTCTTATATATTTCACCCATCATGGCGTTCCCCTGACAATTGTAACTGACCAAGGACCAGAATTCACAAATGCACTTTTCATGGAATTTACACGACTTCATAAAATCCAGCACCATAAAATCCTGTCACACTCTCCAAACGATAACGGCATTGTAGAGCGGTTTCATTCAACTATCCTTGAGCACCTTAGAATATTAAAACTTGAAAAAAAATCTGAACCTACTCTAAACCTCATGCCTTATGCAGTTCTGGCCTATAACAGCTCTATTCATAGTTTTACGAAATGCCGACCGATAGATCTAATCACAGGACATTTTGATCCTCGTAACCCAATTGGCATTGACTTAAACGAACATTTACTCCAACAATACTTGCAAGACCATAAGCGCAGAATAACTCAAGTATATGACATAATTAACGAGACCTCATTACACAATCGGACGGAACTGACAGAAAATAGGAATAAAGACCGTGATCCCGAACAGGAATATACTCCTGACCAACACATTTTCATAAAAAACCCTGCAGCAAATAGACAAAAGCTCGCTCCTCGCTATACACGGTCCTAGCGGATCTTCCTATCCATATATATACCAAAAAGAAACGTGGCCCTGTTGCAAAATCACACCTAAAGCGAAGTTCTAAAAACCCTGTATTGTTGCAGGATACTTCTCCTGCTACTGTTACGACTGACTCGAGGGCAAGACATACTGATTGACTCTCTACAAGATGGTCCAGGGGTTCTTCCGTTTAAACTAGGACCTGCGAAAATGGTGTCCCACTATCATTCATTTCTCGTTAACATCGACCTATCCACTATTCACGAACAAATTAATTCTGTAAAATCTCAGCTTTCTCAATTAGTACCAAACCTTAGTAATAGAACATTTACCTTGTATGATCTTCACATAGAATACCTCATCTCGAAGCTAGAACGAATTTATGAACAGCAGAACCAAACCGCAAGAAAAGAGGTCTCATAGACGGACTTGGTTCAATAATTAAAAGTATATCCGGTTACCTCGACTACACAGACGCAATTAAATATAACAATGACATCGAAGTTTTAAGTATAAACCAACATAAAATTGAATCTGAGATAAATAGTCATATCAGTTTAAATAAAGGCTTTGCAAAATTCGAAAATACTAGAAAATATTACATTAAATCAAGATCGAATAGTTAAAACACTAGATATTATAATGAAAAGTGATGCTACAAGAGATGATGATTTAATTAAATACGCCCATCTGGCGCAACATCTCATTATTTTAGGGGATAATATTGATAGATTATCTGATGAAATGTATGTCTAGAGGATACGTTAGCTTTTATTAGAGTATCAAGTGCTCCGAACTCTATGTTAAGTATTGTAGATTTAAAAATTATGTTACATAAGTTACGAAATCTTTATTCTGAGGATGAAATCCTTGATATAGAGATTAGATATTTTTACGATATAATTAACATAGGTTATTTTTACGTAGACAGTCGTATAGTTATAGTTTATAAGATTCCAATTGCCTTACCTTCGACATATGACCTTTTTAAACTTTCCCTTATTCCCAATAGAAATCATCAGATCCTTTTACCCACCCTACCATACATAGCAATTTCTGGAGATGATTCTAAGTACATGGAGGCTGAATGCCCGAAGGTAAAAGAATGGTATCTCTGCCAAAGGACATCTATCTATAAAATTCGTGAAATCCCCGATTGTATCCATCAACTCATCATCAAGCAAGAAGTTCATTCATCATGTAAGCTAGCTTCAGTGAACCTAGCAAAAGAAGCAGTAGAACAAATCGACGACAGACATTACACTGTGACCTTTCCTAATCAAACTAAGGTTAGGACATTTTGTAAGCAAGACCAATATAGAATGCTTCAAGGAAGTTATCTCATCACAATCCCCGTGAACTGCTACCTCAAGACGCCTACCTTCACCATATCTAATTTAGATGACCACATCAAAGGACACCCTCTGAAAATATTAGAACTGCCGACGTTTCAAGAATCGAATGGAAGTACATATAACGCACCTGCAATTTTAAACACAATTGACCTCGAAAATCTTCACTCTCTTAATGAGAAAATATCATTTCAAAATCCTATAAAATTGGATAAAAAGTTACAACTAAGTTTGTACCATACAACCATCCCATTTTATGTAATATTATCGGGTGCAGTTATATTATGTGCAGTATACATCCTATACAAACATCTCCGTCAAAACCGCCCTCGTGAAGATAAAGACGTCGAAGACATTAAGATCAATATACCATTAGAAACCAGCTCTGAAAAACCTGAAAAAAGAAAATCGCATCCCGAAAAAATGAAAATCAACCACAGCGACATTTCGGCGACATTAAGTATCTAACATCTCGAAATAATCGCTGAAGTACGGGGGGGAGGTGTTACATATGCGCACTACCCATAAACCGCTGACGATCATTTTATATAATAAGTTCCCATACAAGTTACAAGATATCAAGTACGACGGTTCCCAAGGAAACGCCGACGCAGCTCAACCTGGCTTATAGTGAAGTTAACATGATCCTCCACATATATTCTCACGGGACATATTGTATCCACCTCTTAGTTTTATATAATAATGTAAGACACTTCCAATTCTAATATCGAACGGTTGTCACGTCTTATTAGTTTTAGTTAACAATTTTAATTATGTTCACAATATATTAAAATTGAATTAGATGTAATTAATTAGTAAGTGTAATAAACTTTTATTAAAATAAAATCGGTTTTTTTAAGACTCTCGAACGCGCTTAACATAATTACCGAGAAACAAATGAGAAAACAAAACATAACGGAGAATAACAATGGCTGAAACTAAGCAAAGTTGGTCGACAATTTGGTACATCGATTTTGATTGCGCTTTAATTATTTTTTGGAATTTATATATTTCATTTGAAAATATACAGGTCTCGAGGAACGGAACCCTATAAATTCGCATTGCGCATCTAAAATTGTATCTGCTGATTGAGTTTAAACAACACATTTTTTGCGAGTCGATTTACGTATTCTAATGTGTATTTAAAAATTAAACAATCGTATTTGCTAACTTAAACGGGAAAATATTATAGCGTGTACTATTGAGGTATTTTAATAATATTTAAATATGAGTTCAAACTACAAACAAGGAAAATAATGTGCATCGCGACACAAGACTAACTAGTAACTAGTCTTACGTTACCTAAATAACAACTTTAAACTCAACACATTGAGCAACAATAGTTGGCAACACGCAGACGTCCTATTGTTATATTTTACTGTAAAGAAAGTATTACGACCACACATCATTATAATTACACACCAGATGTACAAGGCGCCCGTAAATAACTTTTGAAGGCCTTATTGAAGCAACGTCAAGACGCCCGATACTCCGCCACTCGCATCAAACGGCAGTCGAACGTGGGTTAGCCAAGATGTCATCCTACAATCGTAAACGCTAGTAGAAAACTAATAAATATATGGAAATGACATTTTACATCGATAAATCACGTAGTCTTAAATGTCATTTCCATACATTTATTAGTTTTCTACTAACGTTTACGATTGTAGAATGACATCTTGGCTAACCCACCAGGTGTCAAGTCTTGTTAAGTTAATTCGCTCGTGTAGTCGGGGTTTTTAAACCTACATCGTTGCTATTCATAGCAACGATGAAAGTAAGCGGACCGTAGTTCCAGAAATGCACGTTCGGGACCGTAGTTAAAATACACAAAGTATTACATTAATTACACGTAAGTGACGTAACATCTAGAGCTACGTTTCGAGAGCTACCGTCAACCCCGCTCGTGGGTTTTCCGTTACACGTACTGACACGTCATTTGAATTTATTTAAAAAACCCATTTCATACCATGAGATTGTCTCATAGTAATTAAAGAATGGACCGAATTGTGAAACAGGTAAAAAAAGCGGCCAATTAGGAGTCGGACTCGCCCATAAAGGGTTCCGTAGCAGCAAGTAACATAATATAAAAGTGTAAGGGTACGCACAGTCGGGAACCTGCGCCCCCCCCCCCCGCGTGCTTCGCACCCGCTACCGATCAAGCCACATCATTCTTTTATTTTGAAGTTACAGGGGACACACACACACACACACCTATAGGTTTGATGAAAAAAAAATGAGTTTCAGCAACATAGACCAGATGCCCCGGGACTATTTATTATAATATGTCGGAGACGCAAGAAATCAAAAATCAAAATGATGAGATGTAAACGTACTCAATAACTCTCTCAATGACTTCACTAACTTCATGTCAAATCAAATCAAAATATCTTTATTTCGTAGGTAACCATTTGTATACTTGAAATACGTCAAAAAAGAAGTCAATAAAAAGTAATAAAAAAAATTACTTGAAGACTAAGGTGACATGACATGGACTTGAAGACTAAGGTGTCTGCTCTCCCCTCCATGAGGAGATAGTTAATGAGCTCAATATAAAGAAGCCAAGTGCGAATCAGATCTCTCTCAGGGTTCCGTACTATCAGACGGGGTCATAGGTTGTATGCGTGGCGTTCCCATGACCCTGTCCAAGTTAGTTAGTGGGTGCGAGTCCCACATAACCACCGGGTCCCCCCTGGTGGTATGCAAAAGACATTTCCCAACGTAAATTAAAATCTAAAAAACCACGCTTTTAAAACTGATAAAAAAAAAATTAAAAATAAAACTAATAAGAATTTTTCAATTTTTTACTATAGTTTTATTTTTAATTTTTTAGTTTAATCAGTTTTAAAAGCGTGGTTTTTTAGTTTTTTAAACTATAATTTATTTTTCACTTTTTCAAATTCAAAATTCTTTATTGTTAGATGTAGTAACAAATTATAGGTCTTACAAGAATATACAGTCCTTACATCTTACCATCACTATGGTGTACAATAATTCATTATAATAATGCAAACATAGTTCTTGTCAGTTTAAAGTATTAGTTATATTATTTAATGTTATTTTAACTCTAGATAATGTCCTATTAATAATTAATTAATTAGTTAACAACAAATCTCATATTATTAACTCATTATCTTTTAAATATTCATCCACCCCATAGTAGCATTTGGTCAATAAAAGATTAAATAAACATCGCTTATATAAATGACATGGCCAAATTGAAGTATGGGCGTCTGCCCTTACCATGTATAAACATAAGACCTAGCTTTTAATATTGCAAAATAATCTAGTATCAGCTTCACGTATCAAAAATATTTCAGGAACTTTTAGTTTTATTACAATCTCAAAAATAAAAAATAGAAATGCCTATGAAATAAGTATGCTAAACTCTCAGATTAATAAACAAAAGGCAGATGGAGCGCGCCGAACATGCGAGTGAAGCCAATAAAGCGAATACAAATTGAAAAGCGAATACAATCTCGCAGCAGTACTAAAGATAGCGTCGTACTATTTAAACGTCTCGAGTGATTCATTATTTTGTGTCAAAAATGCCGTCTTGTGTTATTATACATTGTAAATGTTGTTTCAAAAAATAAAAAAAGAGGATGGAATATCATTTCACAAATATGTATAAAATAATTAATTGATTTTATTATTTATTCACCCAATAATTTTTCGATTGTCTCGAAACACAAAACCTCGACATTAATTTGTCTGTATTGCCAGTTTTCGGCAAAATGTTTTCCCTTCAATTGGGGAAACTACCTGTTGGTCTAGGCCTGACTGTTAAATGTAGGGACGTGGATTCGATTCCCAAGATCCAACACTGATAGCATTGAGACCATCATTCATCATGTTTGGTTGCATGTAAAATATTATTATAGTATTAAAACACGACTTTATAAAAATTAAAACCCGACGCTAAGCGAGGGCGCACCGCTAGTTATAAAAATCTGGTTTTTTTTCTGTTATTTTAACGTAGTCTCTTTTAATTTAATAAAACACAATATGACCCCTTCAACTTCACTCTATGGCGAATATTTAAGTGTTTAATAAACAAGTTAATTAAACAATTATTCAATCCAAATACTAACCTAAATTTGTATTCATTTAGTAACAAATTCATCTATCAAAATAAAACTTTAGATCCCAGTGTCGTAAAAAGAAAAAAAAATATACATGGAGTTTTTTTCTGTTTCTGGTATCATTACACACACATAGATGCTGTGTCCCTACAGCGCTGTTTCTAGTCGCCACGCACACATGAATAAAAAGTGGCTTCACACTGTTTGTTGCGTACACTCCATCTGCCTTTGTTTATTAATCTGAGGCTAAACTTAAAACTTATAATTTTGCTGTGAATTGTTACTAAGGCGTTAGGGTTCACCTGGTTGATAAATCCATTTTTAAAGGCTTTAAAAATGTCAGTAAACGTAGGGAGGTGTCAATATGATAGGCGAGCACAAACATTTAGTCCAAAATCCAAACGAAGGTCAATACTCAATACCAAAAATCAAAAACAATTAATTTCCACAACTAACGAACAGCAGTGCAAGGAGTAGGTACATAGTCTTTAGTCTTTGCAGCAGTGAACAGATGACGTTTGATGTTGACGTTTATTCGGCGTATTGCATGCTCATAGAGATGAATAATTGAACTCGGAAGTATAACATAATCGATTAAATAATCGAATAGTCAAAAATATTCAATTTTAAATTGAGGAGAAATAATTTAATAATAATAATAAATTGGCTTATTGAAATTCATTCATACTTATTTATGCTACAATTGGGATAAATGGCAAATAATCTGACAGTCCTGATTGTGATATTCAGTCTGTAAGGTTTATGGGGCATTCATAGGAAAACGAGTGGTCGATGTTGCTACGAGCCGTTAGGCGAGTTGCGAGATGCGAGACAAACGAGTCTTGTCATAATCACGACTCTCATAATATGTATTTGCTTTTTTATCCCACATGTAGTATACATTATTTTTTACAACTACTGCTCGTCGCAGTAGACCCGTGGACCATACTGAAAAGCCATGACCATCCTGTATGCATCGCCTGATCAACTATATGGATAATACTTCTATAATATCATGAAAAAGTTTCACTTTATACTTGTATATCTACATTGATACACACGCACACCCACTTTTTTTAATATATTGCTCAATTAACTCACAATTTGACTGAAAAGTATTAATAGATTGTAATGACAAAGTCGTCTATTAATTAGGTAATGCCTTAGTAATACGTTCTCGATATATTTTCAGCAATTTGTTTTGTTCGATTATTAAGTGTTATCGAAAAGAATTGTCAATCTCGATTACTTTGTCCGAAAATGCTTGCAGCACTACATGACACAATATGTTGTCTTGTAAAAAATAAGGATAACAATTGATATCCTTTTATTTATTAAATAAGTTCTTGAAAGTTCTATAAGTATATTGTATATGAAATAATTCATGAATGAATTTTTAAATGTTAGGAGTGAATATGCAATATCTATACATGTTAAGGGCAGTCGTTTGGCCATCGCCTTTAACGACAGATCTTATTAGATAACTTAGAATAATTACACTATAGAAGGTGAGTCTTCATACAAGCGCGCTGTCAAAAATGAAGCACTAAATTGATTCAATGTTGTCAGTAGTGGTGAAGTTTTCCCGAAAACGGGAAATGATTCGGCCGCTGATAACAATTTGTTATAGCAATAATATTTAATACATAAATAGCTAGGTGGGCATATCTATTTATGTATTAATTTATAACAACTTTATTTAACCATGTATACACACGATATATCATAATTTATTATATATAATTGTTATATTGCAAGAATGTTTATTTATATGAAACGAAGAAAATATATACATATATAAATATAGTAAAATATACATTTTTATAATTATTTTTTATTGGCATAAAACACTGTTGTAATGTCAAGTTGTTATACATATTACTATTTAAACTTGTAACTTGTAACCAACGCACTCGGCACTCGATATGATAAATAAATTATTAGCTACGGATTGCGAGGTTGACATGTTCGCAACGAATATGACTCAATTTATTAAGTCATGTTCAAAATACTTTAAAGAAAAAATTTTTTCCGATCAATAATAATTTTGTGTAAGTAATATATGTCTGTAAATTCATTTGTAAATTATAAACTTGTTCTGTGTACGACTTGGCTTAGCTGTAAGTACAGAGAATTGTAAAATTGAAGTAGATAAATAAAATAAATAAATAAACTTGTAATATAAACGCGAAAGTTTGTATGTATGGAAGTATGAATATTTGTTACTGTTTTACTGTTTGTATTTGATATCGTTAAATCACACAAACACATTAATTCGAGAACGTGTCACGTACCTACGTAAATATCAGTAGCAACTGTTTTAAATTTTATTAATGGGGGAAAATAATCAGTGAAAATATTTTCACAATCGGGCAATACTGAGCATTGAAAAAAATTGTATTTATTTAAACCTAATTAATTACAAGATACAACGAAATATTGAAATATTTCCAGTGAAAAGTGATCTTATTACATTTATTTTGTTATTCAGATGTATTGTCATACAATTTAACTGCACAAATCGTCATAATTATTTATTTTACGGAGACACGTTTGGTGCGGTTTGACATAGAATACTGCGGAACTTCCCGGCGCTTGGTGCAAAAATGGCTCCATGTGAGTTGCTTCAAAATGGCCGCGCGGACTAGGTTTCTATAGTATAATTATTCTAAGTTAGATAAATATTTTATTTTCTTATTTATCACATTAGAATAATTAATTATGTATCAGTTTACTCACTAGTGTACTGTCTTTTTGTGCTGTAGATATAATAATAATAATAATAATATCTATGGACGCTTTCACGATTTTCTGCCGTATTAACTTGTTAACTTTTGTTTTTTACACTTTTCACTCATAAGCTTATCACTTTTATCGATTGTTAGATTTTTTTTGTACGGAGCTAGTTAGACTACGTGTTTACTGCGTTACCGCCCTCTGTTGTATTTTGGTTTATTAGATTTGATTCCTTCTTTATCGACTGTAAGTCCAAAGCTATGCAGGAATCGTAATTGATACAAAAGTAATCTTGAGTAAGAACTCATTTTTAGGAGAGGGAGCCTGAGAAACGGCTACCACAGCCAAGGAAAGCAGCAGGCGCGCAAATTACCCACTCCCGTAATGAAAAGGAGGGAGTCCGAAACTGCAGACATGCGCAGATCACGCCATAGCTCTATCTTTCTTAAACTCCCTTACAGATGATCTACAAAATAATTAATTAATCATGGTGGTCCTTATAAGGATATTGGGAAACTGTTATTAAATTATTGCATTGTCATCGGTCCTTGATACGTGTGCAAAGTTTCAAATTAATCAAACTTTTTATTAATTTAAAGTACTCAACTAATAACAATCACTTTAGAAATGAGTGAGAGACTAAAAACAACACAAGTGATGTAGGTAACTTGCGCGCCTTACGCCTTCCTTTTTTTTTTTCTTTTTCTTTTACGCCGGGAAATGCTCTGAGGCATCCCGCCTGGAGAGTGGGTCTCGCAGGCGGGTATGTGAGACTCGCTGCGCCCGAAAGATGGTAAGTGGACGCAGCTCTACCCACTAAAACCCGGCGAGTGCCACCAGTGCCGCCTTGGTGAGGTACCCCGGATCCGTTAAGCTAACAGGGCACCTCGACGGCTAGTCAGCCCCGCAAGGGACCGACGCCACCTCCACAGAGTGGTTGTCCCGCACCACAGAACAACCCCTCCCAACGTCGGGACAGTACAATGTGGTGAGGTTCCCATCCTCCCCCCTTGCCCCCTGCTCTTTTGTCCCCTCTTCTTATAAGAGGGGTACAAAGAGCCCCCTCGGCTCAATTAGCTTCGCCCAAGGTGCTGGGCTCACCCTAGGCTACTGAGCCCCACCGCCACGTCAAGGCCTGAACCATACTTTTCCGTACTAGAAATTGCTTTTTGGTAAATCTCCGGGGTAAATTTATTTTGTAGAAAAGTATTCTTGATTCCTGGACGAGTGATATAATCAATTACAAAATTTCGAAGTCCTTTTGTAGCATGTTTGACGTACCCATGAGTAACAAATATGCTGCATCATGCATGGAATGTATACCATAAAAGGACACTTCAATCGCTACATACTAACATCAAGCTTCTATGATTGTATTGACGTTAGTACATCATACTTGGCCATATCGTAAAATTGACCGCACACCTTGTAAAGCTCGAAAGTTTGTGTAGTGGTCGAATTTCATGATGTTATGTTGATATCTTATGTATCGGGGTAGGCAGCACATGTATGAGTTTTATGGGCTAGTCTCATTTCATGATGTTATGTTGATATCTTATGTATCGGGGTAGGCAGCACATGTATGAGTTTTATGGGCTAGTCTCATTTCATGATGTTATGTTGATATCTTATGTATCGGGGTAGGCAGCACATGTATGAGTTTTATGGGCTAGTCTAATTTCATGATGTTATGTTGATATCTTATGTATCGGGGTAGGCAGCACATGTATGAGTTTTATGGGCTAGTCTCATTTCATGATGTTATGTTGATATCTTATGTATCGGGGTAGGCAGCACATGTATGAGTTTTATGGGCTAGTCTCATTTCATGATGTTATGTTGATATCTTATGTATCGGGGTAGGCAGCACATGTATGAGTTTTATGGGCTAGTCTCATTTCATGATGTTATGTTGATATCTTATGTATCGGGGTAGGCAGCACATGTATGAGTTTTATGGGCTAGTCTCATTTCATGATGTTATGTTGATATCTTATGTATCGGGGTAGGCAGCACATGTATGAGTTTTATGGGCTAGTCTCATTTCATGATGTTATGTTGATATCTTATGTATCGGGGTAGGCAGCACATGTATGAGTTTTATGGGCTAGTCTAATTTCATGATGTTATGTTGATATCTTATGTATCGGGGTAGGCAGCACATGTATGAGTTTTATGGGCTAGTCTCATTTCATGATGTTATGTTGATATCTTATGTATCGGGGTAGGCAGCACATGTATGAGTTTTATGGGCTAGTCTCATTTCATGATGTTATGTTGATATCTTATGTATCGGGGTAGGCAGCACATGTATGAGTTTTATGGGCTAGTCTAATTTCATGATGTTATGTTGATATCTTATGTATCGGGGTAGGCAGCACATGTATGAGTTTTATGGGCTAGTCTCATTTCATGATGTTATGTTGATATCTTATGTATCGGGGTAGGCAGCACATGTATGAGTTTTATGGGCTAGTCTCATTTCATGATGCTATGTTGATATCTTATGTATCGGGGTAGGCAGCACATGTATGAGTTTTATGGGCTAGTCTCATTTTAACAAGTTTTTTTTTAAGATACGGCTTTACAGCAGAGAGACAGCGGCCAGTAATAATTCTTCCACACGGAGCCCCAGTAATACACGTTTAAGTATTTGCCGTTACTTTCTCAAACAGGTATAAATAGGACAAATATACTTAATATGATATTTTTGCTGTATGTTTAAGGAATTCTGTGTAGATTGTTTATTGAGTAAAGTACCTATAATAGTACTTTACTTAATAGTTAATAAACAATAAAGAGATATATGGATGTAGCAGGCAACCTAATCTTCGAAACTACTCATCTGATTTTAAAAAAAATAGGTACCTATCACAAGATAGAAAGCTATGGCCTGAAAACCTTAAGGTACTTAATTAGTTAATGACTAATAACAAATCGATTAGCTCCTCATTCATCAAAATGCAATGGACTTATACAAATAAAAACAAACAGACATAGTTGATATGTAGAGACTACCTAAATCATAACATTTTGTCTTTAAGAATCCACTTATATGTACTTTTTAATTTGGTGACGTAACATTCGCGAGTGCAACAGTAATTAGTCGTGTTATTGGTATTTTTATAACAATTAACAACTCACACGTAGTTCATTGTACTAGCGCGGGAAACCTCAGAGGACAGAGGCCAGAGCGCAGATTGCAGAAACTGTCAGTTGAGCATTTTTGTTTTAAATGGCGCAGGTTATAAAAACAGCTTTTAAAAATTCATTATTGATTTAGGACTTAAAACTATGTATTATTGTAGAAAAAGTTATATTTCATGAGTTATATATAAAAGTTACGAGCTGATACGTATATTTTATCTCTTAAATCATTTTTTCTTAATTGATTAGGAAAAAAATGTCTTATTAGTAACAAAACTTAAACCTCGATAAAAATTCAATTATTGGAAATAAAACGATAAAAATACACCAAATGAGCTTTCACTGTACCAATCAATGAAACTAAATATTAATACTTGGACATAATAAATTTATTTTTGATAAAAATACACCAATTTGGTCAGTATCGTAACATTTCGTCCAAATGCAAGTTTTATTTTTCGTATTAATATTTTAAATAGTCAAGGAATATTATGACTGAAATAAAATATTAATTGTTGTTTATTTTTCTTTATACATATAAATAATAATACTTAGCTTAAATAATTTACAGATTTATAAAGAATTACAAAAAAATATTTTGAGACAATCACTAAATGGACATATGACGTGACGCAACAGACATATTAAGAATAGGATTCACTGTGAGGTTAAAATCGTACAGTATAATATTGATTATAATATATTTTGATTGTTACTAACACTCTATCGGCATTTGTTAATCCCGAAATAAATGATTTTATTTAATTTTTATTGATCTAATGAGATCTCTCCTCTTGATTCATTTCAGATAGCTTCTTTCTATTGGCTTTAATTTGCGCTAACTGGTTTTATCTAATTTCTTCAGCCTTCCCAGGGTTGTTTTTTACTTTATCTAGATACCGCTTGGGTCTTTCAGCAGATGTAAACGCTATTATTATCTAAAAATATTGGAACGAATAATTAGTACAATATTGTTTATTTAAAGATTAAGTACGTAGGTACAAGTACCAACTAAGCTACAGTCTTAACACTACAACAGCTGATTATCAGACAAAAATTAACGAATGCAACTGCTATTACGTCGAATTATGACCGAAACTCTTAAAAATAAATTCATTTATTATAATAATTTTTTTATGGAATCCTTTATTTAAATTCCGTTTAGTTGAAATGAGTACTATGCTTTACACGTCTGTTTCGTAACATCTTTGTCCGTCCTATAGTAACGGTTGCTAACAGGACGTGACGAATAATGTAGATCAATACAGAAATAAGATTAAAATACTCAAAAAAATAATTAGGAGCCCCAAAATCTAAGTATATGCTTTCAGCAGGGTTTAAGCTATATGCAGCGCAAGAAAAAATAAAGACAAACTTAATATTCATAAGAAAAGAACGTTACTAACGTCAGTAGATTTTTCTTAACCAAAATTTTTGCGACGAGAATATGCTGTACCTGCTGGATACCTTTAATAACATATTTCAAAATGACGTTTCATTCTTTGACATTTGTACTTGGGGCTGCCATAAAAACAAAATTTTGCCCGTACATGGGTATTTTAGTAATAAAAAACGCGTGACTATGAAGACATGTCCGGTAGTCGCGAATTCGTAGGACAAGGTTTTTTTTTAATTTATTGAATTAATTTGTTTACTAACTGAACTAAAATACTTAGTTTAAATGTATAAATAAACTATTGACAATAAAAGTAAATGGTCGTTACTTTAGCCGCGTACAATAAAACATCCGAAAAATGAAGTGTAAGGAGGCAAACTGTCGTTGGGACAGCATAATTTTTCACATTTTTGAATCGTTTTTAATTAAAATAAAATTGAAAATATATTATTTCAGGAGATATAAATCAAATTCATATAGATTTATAGTCATACCTTTAGTGTAATAAGATTTTGCTTAAAAAATATGTGTCAAAATATTGTTTTCATCTGTTCGTTGCCATGGGACAGCCAAAAAAGAGCCTGCGCCATTTAAAGCGAAAATACCCAGTTACCACTTACCAGTTTGCAGTTTGCACTCAGCAAGTCAGCAGTCAGCACTCAGCAGTCGCCACTCGCCAGTCGCCACTATCAGACGCCAGTTAAAATCGTGGCGTTGCGGAGAACGCGCGCCAAATCAAATTAATTGTTTGTTTGAACACAAAGTATTAAGTGCTCTATCATTTTATTAAGTGAAATAAAGTGTAATAGTATCATAATGAATTCACCGAGGGACACGCGTAACGAATACAAAATTGATTTGAATGAAGTTGAAAGGGTTTTCGGGACTGCCAGTTCACCGAATAACAAACCAGTAGCAGACGTCCATCTCATCCACAACGAAAGGACCAACACTGATGATATTGTAAGTTATCGCTTATTATTTATAAAATATATAATGACCTACGTCACAGTAAATATTGTATGTATTGTGTGAAATCTTGACAAAGTGATGTACATTATGTTTTTAATTACTTGTGTATTTAAACTGATACCAACTAATTTGTGGTCGACTTCTTAGATAAGTTTCATAAAAAATTGTCACTCTAGACTCTAGAGAGAAACCGCCTGACAGTAGTAGTGAATGTATTGTAATAGTGAATGTATTGTAGTAGAGAATGTATTGTCCCCTCCATGGTTCTGGACGTGGCGGTGGGGCTCAGTAGCCTAACAACGTGTGCCCAGCACCTTCGGCGGAGCTAATTGAGCCGAGGGGGCTCTTTTTACCCCTCTTATATGAAGAGGGGACTAAAGAGCAAGGGGCAAGGGGTGAGGATGGGAACCTCACCCCATTGTACTGTCCCGACTTTGGAGGGGTTGTACTGTGGTGCGGGACAACTTCTCTGTGGAGGTGGCGTCGCGTCGGTCCCTTGGGGGACAGACTAGCCGAGGTGCCCTGTTTGTTTATTAGATCCGGGGCACCTCACCAAAGGCGGCATTAGCGAGTCCCACATACCCGCCTGGGGAGACCCACTCCCCAGCGGGATGCCTCAGAGCATTTCCCGGCGTTAAAGAAAAAAGAAAGAGAATGTATTGTAGTAGTGAATGTATTTTAGTAGTAAATGTATTGTAAGTAGTGAATGTATTTTAGTAGTAAATGTATTGTAGTAGTGAATGTATTTTAGTAGTAAATGTATTATAGTAGTGAATGTATTGCGCTTTTAGTTCTGACCCTAGTCTCATTAGATTGGCAACACTTTAAAATACAAAAAGTTTTGGTATTTTCGCAATTTTTTGGTCACTATACTCCATCTCAAATGTTGTAAAGTCGTAGTAGAGTATAGATTATTTCTATTTGTAGTTACCATATACCTATATATGCATTTACATAGGTTCTATCATAGAGAATATAACCGAAATAGAGCGATAATGTCATGTGTTTTGTATAAAAACAAATTCCGCCAAATTTGTGCTGCGACGCTGCGCCGGTTGTGCGCTCTGATTGGCCGACTGTAACTATCCGGTTATATGCTCGATAGGTTTTACTCATTTCTTCCAACAACATAATATTCCGGAAAGGGCAGAAGGCTGTACAACGACGGATGAGTCACCGGTGACCGGGGCCTGTTGCTTGTTCCGTGAACTCATAACGGCGACGTTGATCGCCACCATCGACGACATAAATCTAGCGAAGCTTTTAGTTTTCCTAAAATTGCTCGTTCACTAAAGCACGTCTTACGAAGTATTGATTTCCATAGGATGACAACAAGGTTACCAGCCTTGTACTTGGGTTCAACGACCCATATCTTACGCAAAAGCCGAATTTATTACGAGATTCATGTCGAATCACCTAATTAGCGCATTTAGCATCTCGGATGGTTCTAGTAATGTCACATTGGTCCATCGTTTACATGTTCCACAAAGTTTTTTAAAGGCTGACGTTTGTCCCCTATTCTATAAAACCGCCGAGTGCTATGGAATGTCCTATCGGGCTTTTTTGATGGATGAGAACCAAGTGATCAGAGAACTTAAGTGGAAGCGTTTTATCAAGTGCCAGTGGGCCGATCTTATACGCCGAAGAATGACATGGTTCTGGAGAGTCATCGGCCGATCCGACTGTGTGCGGTGTGGGTCTCGGTATTCGAGCCAAGTTGCACGCGAACAGGTCATCCCCTCCTATTGACACCCCATTTGTACTGTCTAGTATTACCACCGGAATTGTGTAACAGGGTGGTAGGTACCTCACGCTCACATAATACCGGCGTTAAGTGCCATTCTGTCGCGTTTCATGCGGTTTGTTAATTTCCGGTGATACATTGGGGGACAGGGAAAAGTATGGTTGTGTGTGTGTGTTGTGTGTCGCCAAAAGGCTTCGACTGCTCGTTTGTCCTCCTATGTTAAAAATATCTCGAAGCTCCTCTAATCTGGTAGTTGGTACTCTACATAAAGTACGTCCTTTCCAAAGGGTCCCATAATAATCTCTATCATACAAGATTTTAATTCTTGTTGCATTGTAGTTTGAGCGACACTAATTATATTCGTAATGTATTTTTTATCGAATGTCGTGCAGACATGTTCTTATTAAGATTCATGAAATACACATACCGGCTAAGAAAGTCGGTAAATGGTGGCGTCTTATTATAATATCATTGCTTAAAGAAATACTTTATAGGACGAGGAACTGCCGTTCATAGTTGGAAGCGTGGGGCTGGAGATCGGCAGTCTTCGTGTTCATTGGAGGAGGCCTATGTCTCGCAGTGACTAGCAGCGCTAATGATGATGATAATGACCAACTGGATGCAATAACGATCTTTGTTCAGTGATCAGATCAGAGGGATCACAAGCAGGAGCAGCCGTCTTGGCGTTCGTTAAAAGTGCCATCATCTACATATCAGACGGAAATGGGCTGAAGATGATGATGATGACCTTAATTTAGAAAGCGATACTTCTTGCCCCATTATTGAAACAAGCAGGGTTCTCATATATTTTAATACTTTTACCACTTTTACTGTGAGCGATTACAAACGGAATGTCCCTACTTTATAAGTTCCTGGCAAAGAACATAGGTAAACGAGTTTACCTGCAACTAGCCCAGACAAGGCATTCATATGTTGCCTATATATGGTTTGTGCCAGTAATTACACTGCCTGTCCTGCCCTTCTCTACGAAACACAGCAAAGCTGTTTCACGGGAGAAATAAGCAGCAGTTGATGAACACTTCGTGCATTAGGAGACAAAAAGTCTCCATAGTATTTTTTACTAAATATGTAAGTTATGAAGTCATAAGCAAGCTAGATTTATTTGAGAATTAAATTAACATTTAATTAAACACACAAATATGGGACTCGCGGCACATATTTGTGCCGCCTTTGGTGAGGTGCCCTGGATCTGTGAAACAACAGGGCACCTCGACGGCTAGTCAGTGTCCCAAAGGACCGTTGCCACCTCCACACAGGGGTTGTCCCGCACGACAGAACAACGCCTCCCAACGTCGGGATAGTTCAATGGTGTGAGGTTCCCATCCTCGCCACTTTTATGGGGAAATGCTGCAATTGGCTTCGCCCAAGGTGCTGGGTTAATCTTGACTACTGAGCCCCACCGCCACGACAAGGCTTGAAACATCGTGGGAATATAATATTATCATACCTACGAGATACAAGTATGTAGCGTATAATGAATTAAAAAAAAGGAATTAAAAAAGGTAGGTATAATTTAACTTTCGAAACTAAAGGACATCCTTATTTCTGCATGTATTATAATTTTATTTAAATGTATTCAACATAGAAATATTAATTTCAAGTAACTGTGGTATTCAACAGTGACATACATACATATTATCATATTGTTTTGTACAATCTTTAATTTTGTTATTTTTTCAACTGGACACGACTCCATTATTACCTATATTGATTATTACGACTAATTATGTCCAATTTTCCTCGACGTCTACTTTGACGTCCAATTACAGAAGGTCCAACGATTTCCACTACGCATTTAAAATAATTATAATTTACACTCATTTACCTAAATACCGACAGTAGGTACTAGCTAGAGGTACCACCCCGGTCGTGCCGGCCCAATTCGACTGCAGTGTTGCAAAAGCTTCCGATTTCGGGAGACCTACCGATTTTGGTCCCTGTCTCCCGATATCCCGATTTAGCAGTCCTATCTCCCGAATTTTCAACTAATTTAATTTTTTTTTTATATAAAATATAGAAAATAAAATTCTTAATAAGGTAACATGAAAATAAACCTTTAACACAAAATCAATGCACAGGGATTACGTCTCAAAATAATTAGTTGAAAGATATAGAGTCTCTCTATATCTGGAAAATTTCAAAAAAAATCAATAGTACCAATATGTAGACAATTCCCTAATTTATCAGAGATAAATGATTATCAAAAAATTGACACACGTTTGCTTCGTAATACAAAGTCATAGATTCACTCAGTGTAAAAAGCAGAAGAATTTTGGACAAGCGTGAGTACTGAGTAGCATGAAATTTTTGACTTTTCCAAATTCATCTGCAAATGTAAGAACAATATTTTCATCTATAAATTAAATGAAAACTAAACGACGGAACGCATTATTAACATAAAATACTTTTGTTTAATTCCGAATAAAAATCTCCCGATTTCTTCCGATTTCCAGTTGTCAATTTTAACAATTTTTTATTTTACCCTTTTGCAACACTGTTCGGCTGCATAGCAGCATGGCACTACCTTTTATCAATACTTACTTATTAAAACGTTTATAATAACAAAAAAACAATTTTGAAAATCGGTCCACAATTGACAGAGAAATCGGTGAACGTACATTAAAAAATATATATACACTAACATATAACCTCCTCCTTTTTGAAGTCGTTTAAAAAACCGTGTGGTATCGTGATTCGTGCGACACCAGATAGGAACGAAGTTCCTTATTATAAAAATATTAATTTCAAGTTCTATTCGAGGTACGTATAAAGAAAATAATAATTCGGGTATACGTTTTTGACGTGACAACGTCTTATAATTCGATGGAGCCGGCTGCACGAACGAAAAAACATGACGCATGCGGCGTTACCTAGCTCTGAGGCGTTCCATTTTCTTATGACGTTGTCACGTTCAACAATCGTCAGTAAACCGACTTTACAGATATTCCATTTCCCGGCGTAAAACAAAATAAAAAGAAAACAAAAAAAAACCATACACACCTATACATAGTATATAGCCTCCATGCGTGTACCACTTTTGATGGTGTACCACCAGATGGTGTAATTATCGAAGGATATAATAAAAACCTTACGCTTTTATTACCTATATAACGTTACGTCCGTAACATCCCTTGAGGAACTTCGTTCCAAAAACAATTAGTATTATTAAACACACAGTGACCGGATATTTTAGACCACCAATCAAGCAGGCGTTACTTGCTCGATGGTATTTAGTCTCCACGACTGAACCAGTTCATTAAGTCTGTTATTTGCTCCATACACTGGGTAACCCTGAAATGGCACGTTACGAATCAAAAAATCTCCCCACTTAACAGTTTAGTGTCTGATAGAAAATATCTGACACTTGAAACAAAGAAATAAAATACTTGACGAGTTATGCGGATTTTATAGCTATTATTCATTGCATTACTGATCACATATAAACACCTTGTGCACTGCTTTAGAAATCCACATCTTACAATATGAAGGACTATATATAATAATATACTGCTGGACACGGGTCTCCAGCTCGAAATCAGGTGAGCGGGGATTTGGGCCATAGTTCACTGATGCGCTGGCCCAATGCGGGTTGGTGAACTTCACACACCTTCAAAGACTTAATCAGGCATGCAGGTTTCCTCACGATGTTTCCTTCACCAATGAGCAAGCTATGGTCTCAATTAGGAAAACCCCATTACAAGGCATCACAGGTAAGTATAGAACCCGGACCTCTCAGTCAAGAGGCCGAGCCCATACCCATTAGACATTCGCCGCCTTAATATACGAAGGACTGTACTTGGTAGTAGTCAAAAGCACTTGTTTTCCGACTCCCGAGGTCAACACATAAAGTCCCAAGACCTTCATATTTATTTGACATTGCGATTAAAACAGATCTTCTCATAATTGTCAGGCTGACTAAGCGATCGATGCAGACACAATTATTATATTGTATCATCAACCGTTTTATAAGGACCACGTCAATCTGGTCCCGTGGTAAGTTCTCGAAGAACTTGTGTTACGGGTACCAGACAACGGAAATAAATATTTATACTTTTATACCATACATACATTTTTAATATTTTTTTATTATATAATACGTACACGTACGTACACATCCATGACCCAGGAACACAGAAAACTTTTGTTCCCTGGCGGGATTCGAACCCGCAACTTCTGGTTTGAGCGCCAACGCTCTAATCATTGAACCACAGAGGTTGTCATACATAGGTTGATAAATACTTCGGAAGTCAGGGTTAAAATTTTACTAAGAGCAAACATTTGTAGGACGAATATAATATTATAAGTCTGTGATTTCTACGTTTTTTACAGCTTGACCTGTATGTTTGTTTGTGACCGACTCCTTTAGACTTGATTTAGACCCACTTTAAGACGTCAGATTAAATTGAAATTGCACACTTTTTAAGGACCGATGACCATTCAATAATTAATTAATTTGTTGCAATATCCTGATCAGGATAATCGGGATAGCACATCCAAGGAGCCTGTATAAGGTGCGTAAGATACCTACATTACTTGTGTGGTTTTTAGTCTCTCACTCATTCTAAAGTGATTGCCATAAGTTGAGTAGTCTAAATTAATTAAAAAATCGATATTAAAAAGTAAAAAATAAATAAAGTTAAAAAAACTATAAAACGATAAATTTTAATACAAGAATTAAATGGATTTACAAAAAAATTTACATTACTTATTGTAAAAAAAGCGTGGGGTGCTCGTTATTCATTAAAAAAAAACAATATATTTCTAAAAGTGAAGTTATTATAAAAACTTTGTACAAAGCACCACGCTTTTTTGCAATAATATTTTTTTTTTGTTAATCCATTTAATTCTTGTATTAAAAATGATTTTCTTAGTTGGGTTTGCTCTTAAAGCGTGTTTTTTAATTCTTTTAAACTACATTTTTTGCATTATCTTGTACTCTGCACAAGTTCTAAAGATATGAGGTTCCCATCCTCGCCCCCCTTCTTTTTTGTCCCCTCTTCTTATAAGAGGGGCACAAAGAGCAGCACCCTCAGTTCAATTTGCTTTGCCCAAGGCTACTGAGTCCCACCGCCACGACAAGGCTTGAACCATAGTGGGGGGCTCATTTTGTCTGTGCACCGTAGTTTGTAAATGGATGTTACGATTTGGATGTGTTTTTTAAAGCAGGTTTTCTAGTGGCGGTTCATACATGTTTTGTAAAATCGGTTCAGCTGATTCAAGGTCATCAGCTCTTGGCTCTAGGTTTTTTAAGTATTAGTTATTATATAACCTTTTAGTTATTAGTCTTTGTAACAACCGTAGACATCTAAATAATATATCTTTGGTAACAACGTAAGGTTTATTACGCGGAATTTACAAACTGCATCGCTACATAATATGTAGACAACCTTCACGGTACATATTGTATCAACTATACATAATATGTATGTATACCGCACGTCAATACAAAAATATTAAGGGTGAAAGTGATTCCTGGGAATTTTACTTACGTACCTACCTTGTAAAATGTAACGTATTTGAATCCGGTTTTTACCGGTGGAAGGATTCCGCGGTTAGTGCGATTTCATGAGTATCACCATTCATCTCATGATTACAGTCTTGCTGTGTTTTATAAAGGGTATCGAAGAGGGAGTGCAAATATCTGGCATTAATATCGAGAACTACAATCTTCAATCAAGATAGGGAACGTATAAGTAGAGCGGGTGAGAGAGGAGGCCGCCGACGAGGCGTCATCCCGCGGGCGACGAACGGGGGTGCGTAGGAGGCGCCTATTTAATGCGCCTCCAGTAACGCCCCTGTGGTCGGGCTCAGGATGGGAATCTGGGCCTGTATGGCACGACGTCGTGGGGACTGCTTAGTAGCGGCCGGGCAGTCCCCCCATTCAGGGCCAGCCTGTCGCTGAGGTGATCCTGTTGAATGCATATCCGGGACCCTCAAAAAGCTGAAGGCGCTCGCAGTGGTGTTGGTAGACACTCGGATGAACGTAGGTAAAAAAAATATTATACACAGGTAAACATTTGCTTTTTTATCATGGTAAAAAAATAGGATGATATAAATCTTGTAAGGAAAGGAAACCTTATTTAATACGGTCATCTCAAACGATAATAAAAACATACTTTAGAATATGGGCGCCACCCAATGATATATTAACCTACTCAAAGTTTTATATTCACTTATTCAGCGTTAACAAAAGCAGTTTCAATTGTATAGAGAACAGATAGAAAATTGTAGAGGAGACATAGGTACAGTCAAGAGGAGTTAGATAGGTGGCCTGTGACTGTCCTCTAAGTTTTAATAACAAATGAGAAAATATTAAACCTCTGAACCTCTCGACATCATCATCATCTCTGACCAATTGGATTTAAAAATATTTTTGGCATTTGATAGACCACTACAGGTTATAAGCTATAGTTATTTAAAAGTTTAGTTCTCGATTTTAGTGTGTGTGAAACCGCGGTAAATAACTAATTACAAATAATGCGGAAACTGACGTCATATATTTAAACAAAGTGTAAACAACACTGAAGGGCCAATGACCCCGCCCACGCTAGTCGCAAAATCATTACGATGACTACACAACTAATACAACGTTATAAAATTATTATAACGTCTTATACATAATATATTTGCACGCGCTTCATAGTGGGATATCCTGGAAGGCACATCTGCACGGGTATCCGCGAAACAGATTTACCGAAAGAAATGATAAGATAAATACTATTTTAAGTCCTAGGATAGTCAATGCATGAAGGCATGATAAAGTCCTAACCTGACATGATAAAGTCCTAACTCGTTTATGTTCAAAGATGACGTCAATGACGTTGACTCATAATCAGGTCCTCTGCATGTATGCCTAACTATTAAAATTAAGTGTCTCTCCATTAACGCCAAGCCATAGAGCGACACAGGCCTCCGTCCGGCGTCGGAGCTCCGGTCCGTGTTACTCAAAGCGCCAAGCAAACTATCATCATCATCATCATCATCATCAGCCTCTATCCGTCCACTGCTGAACATAGGCCTCCCTCAATGAACGCCAAGATGGCCGATCCCTTGCCACTCGCATCCAACACGGACCGGCCACCGCACGGAGATCGTCTTCCCATCTGGTCAATGGCCGACCAACACTTCGTCTACCTAAACGTGGCCTCCACTCTAGAACCTTATTGCCCCATCGGCCATCCGTTCTTCTGAGTGTGTGACCAGCCCACTGCCACTTCAACGAGCTGATTCTTTGCGTGATATCGGTTACCTTAGTTCTCTGACGGATGTCTTCCTTCCGAATCCTATCTGTCAAAGAAACACCCAGCATAGCACGCTCCATAGCACGTTGAGCTACGGCAAACTTGCGGACCAGTCCTATATTTAGAGGCCACGCTTCAGCCCAGTAGGTCATCACGGGGAGAACGCATTGGTCGAAGACTTTCGTCTTCAAACTCTGCGGTATAGACGACATGAGAACATGGCTAGCTTTAGCTCCCCAACATCAAGGATGCTAATACTGCGAATCAATTGCTTGGTGTCAGTCTGTCTCATCGTGACAGTGAGATAGACTTGATCACTAAGCATCGATCGCACCGAGTGATGGCGGCACCATCAATCGAATTGGCGGCAGGCAGCAGTGCCACCGATGCGAATTCATCATCATCTGCGATTGCCAATCCGCCTGCTCAGCGTGGCAATTATGAGCATGAATCCCCTGATGAATCCAAGAAATCAAGTTTACCTATCCAACTAACATAAAAAAATAAAATAAACCATGTTCATTTTTAAACAAATTTAAACGTAGGTATTTTAAATTTTTGTAAAAAGCATTTTTATTAACTGCGATAAACCGTCCCATCTATCTGATCGATGTTCAGTCACCATGAAATAGCCTGATCGTCTACTTACTTGAAAGAAAGAATTATTATTATTATTATTTAAGGGGTGGGGACACCAGCAAGGCCAGACGGGTGATCAGTCCTCATTAACGGGACCATTTCACCCAATTCCCCGGGCTCGCCTCTGGGATTAGATGCGGGGACTGGTTATCATTTGCCCCTCTGGTGTCACCCCCTCAAACCTACGTGTTGATCTACAAAAACTACTTAGCTGCCTTATGGTTAGATATGCTAAATCTTCCTTCTCCAGCTCGTCCACTCCAAACAGCTCCCATCTTGCGTATGCATATGCTGGGCATTCCGTTATGAAGTGCAGACTGGTCTCTTCTTTCTCTTTGCACTTAGGACATAGAGGGTCCTCTGTTAGCTTCATTATTGACAGGTGTCTGTTGATTGGGCAGTGTCCCGTCAATATTCCCACAACTGTTCTAATGTTGCTCCTATTGAGTTTGAGCAACACTTTAGTCTTCTTGCTGTCAAGCGTCGAGATGAAGAATTTCGACTGTCTACAGCTCTTCGTGTCATTCCATCTCTGGTTTGTTTCTTTGTTTATTCTCAGGGTTATAACATTTTTTGTTATCCTGTGTGCTATTGGCAGTCTCGGCTCAGGGCCTATGAACGTCTCATCGGCACCTTCTCTCGCCAGTCTGTCTGCTTCTTCATTGCCCGCATTTCCCTCATGTCCAGGTACCCAGAAAACTTCTAACTCAGTCTGGTCTGCTAGATCTTGCAGGGTGTTTTTGCATTCTTTGACCAGTGCTGAGGTAGTCTCCCTCTTACTGAGGGCCTTCAATGCCACTTGACTGTCACTGTATATGACTGCCTTCTCAATCCTCTGTGCGCTAGTGATATTTTGTTTAATCATGTTGGCGCATTCTCGTATTGCGAATATCTCCGCTTGGAATACGCTGGAGAATCTGCCTAGATTAAACGATGCTTTCATTTCAGTTGGATGGCTAATATATACGCCAGCCCCTGATAACTTTGTCGATTCCTTCCTGGATCCATCTGTGTAGCCGACCATCGTTGTTTTTGGGTGGTCGATGTTAATGTTCCAGTTATCTCTCGAGCCTATGCTTATCCTGTATTTCTTGTCGAAGATTCTCTCCTTCTTTATCAAATCATTGTTTGATAAAATCATGGATAGATTTTCTTCGTACTGTTTTGCTATCTCGGCGTGACCTTTGTCATAGTGCCCTCCCTTCCATAATTTGTTGCTCTTAAGCTTGAACCATTGTTCAGTCGCTTTCTTCTTGATCGTGAGATCAACTGGGTTGAGGCCGAGTATCATCTCTAGAGCCGCCGTTGGTGTTGTTTTCATGGCGCTCGATATCATGATGCTGGCTAGTCTCTGTACTTTTGTGAATTCTTTCCTGTTCGTTCCTAATTGTGCCTTGTGCCACCACACTAAGGCTCCATGTAAAATTCTTGGTAGTACTATGGCCTTGTAGATCCAATGAACCACATTTGGTTTCATGCCCCAGGTTCTACCTACCGCTCTCCTGCATTGCACAAGGGCACATTTGGATTTTGTGCAGATCTCTTTAACGTGGGCTTTGTAGTTCAGATTTCTATCTAGGATTACTCCCAGATATTTTATTTCATTGACTACCTCTAGATTTTCGTTATCGATTCTCAATTGAATCATGCTATCAATCTTCCTCTTGTTTGTGAATAACACTAGCTTGGTTTTTGCTGGGTTCAGGTTTAGCCCTTTATCCCTGCACCATCGTAGCGCTGTGTCGATTCCTCGCTTCATGATGTCTCTGGTCACGCTCAGTACTTTACCTGTGACCAGAATTAGACCATCGAAATTGAAAGAAAGAAAGAAAAATATTTTATTGTCTCAACAAAAGATTTATTATAAAACATATTTAATCATATTTATAAGTAATATTTTCATATTTGTAAGTATTTATTGTAACTACAACTGGTTGTCTTAATAAATAAATAAATAATCGTACACAACAGTTTGACATACATATTAATATTGCGAACAATAAAGGTAGCCACTCAGCATTTGCCACACCATTCAGCAATGGTGAGACGCTGATTTTCCGTGACTCCTCATTGTCACTTGCAGTGACATCGCTGAGAGCACTTACACAACTAAATAGTAACATATATCATTAATTATACTTTCATTTTCATCGTCTAAAGCTTACATGTATGCAGACGATCTAAAATTTGCAAGAATAATTCAATCACAGGATGACGCAGTATTATTACAGAACGATCTTTTAAATTTGAGTTTGTGGTGTACGAACAACTTTATGATACTTAATCTAAAAAAATGTTATATTGTTAGCTTTTCCCGAAAGAACAAACTTATTGAGTATCACTATCATGTTGGAAATGATACAATACAAAACGTCGACACAATAAAAGATTTGGGCGTTATTTTCGATAAAAAACTAACATTAATTCCGCAACTAGACCATGTTGTTACTAGAGCATCTAGGATGATGGGTTTCGTAATCAGAAATGGAAAAGAATTTCGCAATCCCAAAACAAAATTACTCCTATATAACAGTTTAGTAAGAAGCATTATGGAGTATTGCATTCAGGTTTGGAGACCACACTACGCAACCCATACTCTCAGATTAGAACGAATTCAGAAGAGGTTTCTGTGGCACTTGGCTTATTCAGTGGGTAAATCTAAGGAGCTTACATCGTATACGGACCGACTCAAATATTTCTCATATTTTACCGTAACTGGTTTCCATCCTTTTACCACACGGTCACAAGTTATTGATGCGTTGTTTCTTTACAAAGTTATTCGTAATAAAATTGATTGTGCCCAAATTTTTGAGATGATAGGTTTTCGTGTCCCGTCTCGTTATCCGCGAACACCAGTAACGCCACTGTATTGCCGACCTAAAAATACAAACCTTGGTGCCAATTCTCCACTATCTAGAATGATTAGTATAATCAACTATTGCAGTAAAGTCGTGGATATGTATTTTGACTCTCCCTCATCCTTCCGCAAGGGTTTAAACGAAATTTTAAATCCGTAAAATGACTCTTGTGACTTTATTATTTACATTTTATTTTTTGTATTGTCTATTTGTACTTGTTTTTGATTTTTGTTATATTTTTTAACTGAACATTCTATTTAATATAATTTGCTAAATTAATGACATTACTATTACTATTATTATTATTATTATTATTTATTTTTGTTAAATTGTCTACTATTTTATACTTAGTTATTAATTCGCGCCATAAATGTATGCTTTCCTCATTATTCTAAGCTTTCCACTTAATTTTTATTAATTTTCATTAATACATGTATTTTGACATTTTTTTTTAATTATTATTGGACTTTGATGACATTTTTACTTGTTAAGTGATCCAATTAGGAATTTATCCTAAATATTTCTGAATTCTGACATTGTAAATTACCTGAATTATTATTATTTAATATCATCACTCTGACAGATACAGAATGGAAATCTTATGTAGTAAAAATAAGTACTTAATAATAATGACACAAAAAATCTTAGTTTAAACTATTTTAATTAATAAATAAATAATAAATAAAATAGCCTTTATTGCTGTTTTCTTACAATATAACATATTTACAAAAATGCCTAATACATATTATGATTCTAAACAATATCTATCTTAATCTACTACTACTCTATCGGCAAACGGTTACTCCGCAACAGCTTGTCTTGCGACAAAGGCCTGTTATTCTTCTTTCTATCTCTTTTTGCATGCAATCTTCTGTAGATATGAGCTGTCCTAAGTATATATATTCCTTTACGTATTTTATTTGTTCCCCATTTACTTCTATATAATCTGCTTCCAATGAGTTAGTCATTATTTTAGTTTTGCTAGTATTCATTGACAGCCCGGCTTTAGCACTTTCATCGGATAATTGTTGTAGCATTAACTCAAGAGCCCTTGGAGATTCTGAAAATAATATTAGATCGTCTGCGAAGCGTAAATGCGTCAAGTTTTCATCATTTATTCTCAGTCCATTTTCCGCCCATTCTAGTTTTCTAATTATCATCTCTAGGACAGCTGAAAATAATTTTGGGGAAATAGGATCCCCTTGACGTACACCTCTTTGGATAGGGAATTCTTCACCAGTCAATTCTAATTTTACTTGTGCGGTACTTCTTGAGTAAATTTGCCTGAGTATTCGTATATATTTTGTTTGTACCCCTTGAGTTTCCAATGCTTGCCATATGTATTCGTGTTCCAGTGAGTCAAACGCTTTATTGAAATTCACGAATCCTAGGTAATATATTTTATTATATTCATTATATTTTTGGATGATTTGTCTAAGGACATGAATGTGATCTATTGTGGAATAGTTACGACGAAATCCTGCCTGTTCTTTTGGCTGATTTTCTTCTAGTGTATTGTTAACACAGTATAGGATGATTTTCGAAAACACCTTGTAAATGTTTGACATTAAGCTTATTGGTCTATAGTTACCTATATCTCCTTTGTCTCCTTTTTTGTGTATCACAACTATGGTTGATTTAGTCCACTCCTTCGGAATTACTTCAGTATCAATAATTTCATTGAATATGTCAGTTAATTTTGGAACTATTATTGGCAATGTTGTTTTTAGCAATTCATTAGTTACTTGATCTGGCCCAGGTGATTTATCCGATTTTTGTGTGTTTATTGCTTTTCTTACTTCTTCTTTTAGTATTTTTGGTATAGGTTCTGAGTCCGCTAGTGTAGTGAATTCTTTCACAAATATTTTTTTGTTTTGACTCTGATACAAATTTCGATAGTACTCCGTAGCTATTTTTAATATTTCAGATCTTTTACTCGTGCTATTCCCATTTTTCCCTTTCATATTTGGCAACCAGTCCTTCTTGTTGTTTAATTCCTTCATAGCTTTTCTTATTCCTCCCGTTCTTTCGATGTATTTTTTTAATGTATGTGACCTTTTTTCTTTTCTCTCTTTTCTGAGTAATTCACTTATCTTTTTACTAAGTTCTGTTATCTTTTGACGACTGTTCTTGTTCTTTCTTCTATGTAATAATTCTTTTCGTTCTTGTAATAGTTGTTTAGTCGTAAGCGATATTTCTTTCTTGCAACTTGTATTTATTTTTATGGTTTCCGCCTTGAGTATCTTAATGAAAGTGTCATATTTTTCTTGGGTTGTTTTGTTTTCTGTTATGCTGTTACTATTTATTGATTGTTTTAAGTTTTTGAGAAGTAGGTCACTATTTCCTCTACAATCTAGAGCTGACAATTTGTTTTGAAATTTTCTTGGTTTGTTGTGTTTTTTCCATTTAAAGTTGCCCGAACCATTCTATGATCAGTGTTAAAATTTAGATTGTTTAATACGTACACATCTTTAAAAACATTTACATTGTTCGACAAAATGTAGTCGATTTCATTTTTATGAAGTCCATTTGGTGAGATCCAGGTCCACTTTTTGGTTGGTTTCTTTTTATAGAAGCTGTTTAGAATGCTTAATTTATTTTGTAATGCAAAAGTTATTAATCTTGTTCCGTTTTTACTTCTGTTTCCATATCCATATCTGCCTACCGTGGATTCTTCTCCCATTTTGCTTGTTCCAATTTGTCCATTAAAATCTCCCATGACAATGATGTTTTTGTTGGAGTTTTCGACGGCTGTTTGCAAGTTAGAATAGAAATTCTCGATTTTTACTATGTCTTCTTTTTTGTCTGATTCGGTTGGTGCATATGCCTGAATTATAGTCCATGCTTCAGCTTCTTTGCCGTACAGAGGTAACTTTATATTGAGGACAGCGATTCGTTCTGAGATTCCTCTGATTTCTTCAATTTTGTTGGCAAGGTCTTTATTTATCATAAATCCGATGCCGTATAGTCCTGGCGTCGCTCCTTTATAATGTAAAATATATTTTCCATGGTCTTCTATTCGTTCTCCAAATCTTCTCATTTCGCTTATCCCTATTATATCCCATTTAATTTGTTCGATAGCTAATTCCAGTTCTTCTAATTTCTCCCGAGTTCTTAATGATCTACAGTTAAAGGTAGCTATATGTATGTCCTTAGTTGTGCTTTTAGTGTTTTTACTATATGTGTTGTTTTTGCTTTGTGTTTTGTTATTTATCTTTAGAGGGTCTTGGTCGTTTTCCCCCACGATGACCAGTCGGCTTGGGGGAAATTATTTTAATTATTGGACTGTAAATGTGCATGCTGAGTTTATCTATAAGTAATTGTTATACGTTTATTTTTTTACTGATCTTTTTTTTCAAATTGTTTTACGTGTAATCAATTGTTGATAAACCTAAATAAATAAAATAAAAAAATACTTGGTCGATTATACTTTAAGCAACTTGAGCCCACATATAGTGTTGATAACCTGTCGAGTCATTCATCATTCGACATCCACCCACTGCCACATGGCCTTCAAATTACGGTTGTGGGGCCCAAATCACCGAGAATGGGAACCTCATCCCATTGTACTGTCCCGACGTTGGGAGGGGTTGTTCTGTGGTGCAACCCCTCTGTGGAGATGGCGTGGGTCCCCTGAGGGGCTGACTAGCCGTCGAAGTGACCTGTTTGCTCATTAGATCCGGGGCATCTCACCAAAGTCGGCATTGGTGGCACTCGCGGGTTTTAGTGGGTAGAGCTGCGTCAATTTACCTCCACGCCTAAGGAGACCCACTCTCCAGTGAGATACCTCAGAGCATTTCCCGCCGAAAAAAAAAGAGAAGACTGTATACGCGACCATTACGCATCGCAAACTGACTGTATTGTAAGTTGGATTCGCAAACTGGCAGACGATGGTAAGCTTAGCTTTACCAGTTCACCTGGAACTAAGCAAGACAACACATTACCTTACAATCACATCACTTATTATATCGCGTGACGCGTGGTCTGCTGACGATTCAACTTGGTGTCAACGTTTGTTGACGTTTCCTGTCATGAATGATATTAATGACAGGAAACCATGTAGCCTATAGATTTTCCTTATAATTAACTCAAGTATTAATTAACTAACAACTATAACCACTTATAATAGATTTAAGTTAAATTATTTTTAGCACTTATAACTTAGACTGTAAAAATTAGTTGATCCCAAAAAAAACCAGTCTTATGTTTGTTTATAAATAGAATTGGAGTGTCTGTTTGTAATAGGTACATATTAAAATAGCCACCTTTTATTAAATGTATATGAATATATACATTTAATAAATATATTCATATATATTCATATATATATTATATATTCATATACATTTAATAAAAGGTGGCTAAACGTATACCAAATTAACATTTTTTACATAATTTTTATCTGTCTGTCTGTTTTTTCCGGCTAATCTCTAAAACGGCTGGGCCGATTTTGATGGGACTTTTACTGGTAGGTAACTGATGATATAAGGAGTAACTTACGATAAAATAATCATTATCAATTCGGGTACGGCTGTAAATCTAAGTGAACGCGGGCGAAGCTGCGGACAACGGCTATTGTTATATAATATAATGGCGTGCATATAATTGGTACCGTGCGAATACTTCAAAGGCATTATTAAAATTATTAAAATCAAGAAAAAAATCGCCGAAAAAACTGTTTTTCACAGAGGCTTAATAACATCTTATATCTCAGGCTAGGACACATGAATGAATTGCCTGGGCTCGTTCCAGATAAACTGTTTATGTTCATGGGCGACGTCGACCACTTACCATCAGGTGGCACTTCTGCCAGTTTGTCTGTCCAACTAACATCAAAACACATTCTTGCATTTACTGTAATAATTATTATTATAATAAAAAAGGAGGGAAAATTTTAAGTTCGTTAAATCGACTTAAGGTTCAAATGATATAGCCCTATGAGGGCCGAAAGAATAGAGACTACTGAGGTACTCTCAATTATAGTTTTGTTGACATCCTTTGGTTCCGTAAACCATAAAAAACGTGACTAATTTTTTGTATATAATTTTAATCATAGTTCGAGTTGCTACGTAGCTGTAGGTATATTTTTATTAACTTTTTTAATATTTCCCTTTAAATTGTTTTTAGCGTCGAAAGAAAATCTGTGTTATTTTAATGTTATTTTTAAATTTTAATAACTTGGTTTTTCACATCATATTATAAATATTTTGTATTTTTCCTCATTGTGATTATAGTTTTAATTATTATATTATGTTAAAATATGATCACTATCGCCATAACATCGAGCATAAATTCATATATTTACACATATCATGGATATCGAAAGGGATTCTTTGGGTTTGTACGGGGACTCCTCCGTACTCCTCGTAGTCTGACCTTCGCCGGCGCCAGCGTGTCACTAAGGTGATCTTGTCTGTTGCCTGCATCAAAAAGCGGCTGAAGGCGCTCGCAGTGGTTTTAGTTAGGGTGGGCACTCCCAGGTGCGATTCCCACATTGGGTCAGGATCTACGCAAAGATCCTGGCTACATCCATAAGGATTTACCTGCGATATTAAAAAAGGGTTTCTTCCGTGTAGCTTTGGCGTGTTTTAGCCTTGTCAGAACAGGACATGCCGTGTATTTCCCACCTCCAGTCTCAGGATAGGCAATGCGCGAATGCATGGGTCTAGTACGGGGACAGGTACGTCGTACGACAGCTCCAGGTTACTCCACAGATACCTTCCTTGTCAACCAAGAGCCACGTAAGACTTTTTATATCGAATTCTTAGGAAATGGGTTTTTCTCATCGGCTTGGGATGTGAAGAATAATGTCACTGCAAATGTTAGTCAGTCTGTGTGTCGGTAATTATTGAGTCATTAAGGTAAATGTGCCAAGGAAACTAACCAATAACCTAAATTAATTTGTTGATAAACTTCGCTAATTAGGTAATTAAGTCATTGGACAATTAGGAGGCACTGCTTTGCTGTTAGGAATATAATAAGGAGTGGTAAACGTGGTCTTTAGTATTGACGTGTTCAGCTGAGTTTTTTCCCAGTCTCAGGTGAGTGTGAGGTGAGTGCAGGCGTCGTCTCTACCCCGTGAAAAAAGCTAGGATTCAGCGCTAGTCTACCATGCTCCCCTCTCCGAAATCAGCGAAGTTGCTTCAGTGATAAGAGATACAGGCGCTGCATATGGCCCCACCATGGTTCAAGCCTTGTCGTGGCGGTGGGGCTCAGTAGCCTAAGGTGAACCCACCACCTTAAGCAAAGCAAATTGAGCCGAATAAGCTGCTCTTTAAGAGGGGTATTCTTATAGAAGAGGGCACAAAAGTGCAGGGAGACATGGGGCGAGGATGGGAACCTCACCCTATTGTACTGTCCCGACGCTGGGAGGGGTAATTTTGTGGTGCAGGACAACCCCTCTGTGGAGATGGCGTCGGTCTCTTGAGGAAGTGACTAGCCGTCGTGGTGCCCATTTTGCTCAACTGATCCGGGGTACCTGACTAAAGGCGGCATTGGTGTCACTCGCCGAGTTTTAGTGGGTAGAACTGCGCCCACCTCACCACCTTTCGGGCGCAGCGAGCCCTAGATACCCGCCTGGGGAGACCCACTCCCCCGCGATATGCTTCAGAGCATTTCCTGGCGTAAAAAAAACATATGGCGCATTCCTACAAACGGTAGGTAGGACATGTCATAAAATCCCAAGTGCAAATAGCACAATATTCTGATATTCTATCTGCCAACTGAGGAAGATGAATTAGCCTGCTACTGCTGGTATAATTACAAATTATGGACTCTAAAAATTGTCCCCCAATTGACCTTAATCCAAAATTCCAGAGCTGTATTAGTTAATCACCTAACCAATGCGACCGCATAGACCTCTAAAATTAATTTTGGTTTTCGACGCGTCACAAGCGCATCTTTGATGAATCAGCTACATAATGCAGACAGTTCGCTCGACAGTTCGAAAAGTCGGCAGATAGGTACAATGGGAATATTTAAAAAAGTCGGCAGATAGGTACAATGGGAATATTTATAAAAGTCGGCAGATAGGTACAATGGGAATATTTATAAAAGTCGGCAGATAGGTACAATGGGAATATTTATAAAAGTCGGCAGATAGGTACAATGGGAATATTTATAAAAGTCGGCAGATAGGTACAATGGGAATATTTATAAAAGTCGGCAGATAGGTACAATGGGAATATTTATAAAAGTCGGCAGATAGGTACAATGGGAATATTTATAAAAGTCGGCAGATAGGTACAATGGGAATATTTATAAAAGTCGGCAGATAGGTACAATGGGAATATTTAAAAAGTCGGCAGATAGGTACAATGGGAATATTTATAAAAGTCGGCAGATAGGTACAATGGGAATATTTATAAAAGTCGGCAGATAGGTACAATGGGAATATTTATAAAAGTCGGCAGATAGGTACAATGGGAATATTTATAAAAGTCGGCAGATAGGTACAATGGGAATATTTATAAAAGTCGGCAGATAGGTACAATGGGAATATTTATAAAAGTCGGCAGATAGGTACAATGGGAATATTTAAAAAAGTCGGCAGATAGGTACAATGGGAATATTTATAAAAGTCGGCAGATAGGTACAATGGGAATATTTAAAAAAGTCGGCAGATAGGTACAATGGGAATATTTATAAAAGTCGGCAGATAGGTACAATGGGAATATTTATAAAAGTCGGCAGATAGGTACAATGGGAATATTTAAAAAAGTCGGCAGATAGGTACAATGGGAATATTTATAAAAGTCGGCAGATAGGTACAATGGGAATATTTATAAAAGTCGGCAGATAGGTACAATGGGAATATTTATAAAAGTCGGCAGATAGGTACAATGGGAATATTCATAAAAGTCGGCAGATAGTTACAATGGGAATATTTATAAAAGGGAAAAAAAAGCATAGGACATAATATAGGCTATAGAGTATATAGGCTCAATTTTTTGCGGTGTTTTTTTTTTATTAGTAGACTTACCTACTTTATATCTATGGACGTGGGACGCGCCCCAAAGCTGGTAAGTGGACGCAGCTCTACCCGGCGAGTGTTACCAATGCCGCCTTTGATTATGTACCTTCCCCGAATACCTCAAGGGACCAACGCCACCTCCACATAGGGGTTGACTGGCAGCACAGAACATCCCCTTCCAACCTTCCTTCTACTCTTTTGTCAGCCCTTCTTATAAGGGGGTACAAAGAGTAGCCCTCTCGATTCACTTTGCGCTTCGGTTACACTCGGCCCCACAACCACGACGAGGCTTGAACCATGGTGGGGTTTACATAGCTACCGGTGTGAGGGAAGCGCTGTGCCGCGCTCCCGGCTGCATGGGTACCACCATCTTGCTTGTTTCTCCCGTGAAACAGCTTTGCTGTGTTTCGGAGAGAAGGGCAAGACAGGTAGTGTAATTACTGGCACCGATACTTAACACCTTATGTCTCAGGATAGGCAACACATAAAAAAGTTGCCTGTGCTCGTTCCAGGTAAACTAGTTTATGTTCATGGGCAACGTCAACCACTTACCATCAGGTGGTACGTTTGCCAGTTTGCCTATCCAACTAACATAAAAAGCTACTCCTTTTTCCTTTTACGCCCGGAAATGCTCTTAGGCATCCCGCTGGGGTGGGAGAGACTCCCCAGGCGGGTATATGGGACTCAGTGCGCCCGAAAGATGGTAAGATGGACGCAGCTCTACCAACTAACACCCAGCGAGTGCCACCAATGCCGCCTTTGGTGAGGTGCCCCCGATCAGTTGAGCAAACAGCTAGGGCACCTCGACGACTAGTCAGATCCTCAAGAAACTGACGCCATCTTCACAGAGGGGTTGTCCGCACCACTGGTTTGTGGTGCGGGACCTCTCCCAACATCGGGACAGTACAATGGGGTGAGGTTTCCATCCTCGGCAGTAGCAGCATAAGAAGAGGGATACAAAGAGCCCCCTCGGCCCAATCAGCTTCACCCAAGGTGCTGGGCTCACCCTAGGCTACTGAGCCCCACCGCCACGTTAAAGCTTAAACCATGGTGGGGTAAAACTCTACACTAGTATATAGCAGCAGACACATTATTTTTGGTTTTACACCATTTTCGTAGTAATTCTTTAGGTTCGACGTAAATGTGATTCATATTAAACGGACCGGTTATTGAGAATTATGAATCAGTGTATCTTATTTCACTTCACCCGCTCGTTGGTGGCATTGATGCAGCTTCCTTTGACTCGGAGAGAATGCAAAAAAATTGACATCCTCATTATAGTCCTCTTATATGATATGATTTTCAAAATATATAGTTTTATGTAGGTTTTTATTAAAATATTCTTGTCTCATGTCTGGCTATGGCAGTAATTTTTATATTGACTGCAACTTTAAACACGTTGTCCCATACAGCTTGCGTGCTCGGTGTTTTAGTTAAAGTATGTTTATCTTTATAGATTGCTCGCAAAAACACGTTATACGTGAAATACGCTTCTAGAACTAAATCTAGACTACTATATAAAGCTGTAAAGATTTATATTACGCCTTAATCATTGAAACAACCAATCGGATGTGGCTAAATATTTTTGATTTAGATTTAATTTCGAACAAGTTTTGTACTTTGGGGGCAGACCAGGAAATAGCTCCATATAAATTCGTAAATCCATCGTCATCATCAGCCTTTATCCGTCCACTGCTCATAGGCCTCTCCCAATAAACGCCAAGACGGCTGATCCCTTGCCACGCGCATCCAACACGGACCGGCCACCGCACGGATCGTCTTCTCACCTGGTTAATGGCCAACCAACACTTCGTCCACCTAGTATTTTATTATATAGTAAATTAATATAATAATAAATAGTAATATTATATAGTAAATTAATTAGTCAATCGATCACCCCGGTATAATGTAACCACATCTAGGCATCGAAATCGCGTGCTTATGTGAAGTTCAAATAATCTTAATAACTAACTGTAAAACTACAAGCAGCTAACTCACACATTTGCATTTCACTCATAATAAAGATCTGGACCTACGTTTATCAAGGGAATCCCAGTGAGTCTGCCGGGGCCGAGAGAAACGTCGGATGCTGTGGGGAATCCATGTTATTTAACAAACCACATATTTTCGATAGCATTCATATACATTTTAATAATTTGAATAACAATGCGTGTGGGAGGAAGCTTCACCTCACGGTTCGCATGCTAGATAATATTAGTCGCGCTGACGCAAATAAAATTAGACTATTGGTGTTTTGGCAAACATTTATTGTGTGTTTATTTTTAATACGCTTATTACTCGTATCACCGTATTATGTGTAACAGATTCTTTTTTTTGTTATCGCAGGGAAATGCTTTTTACACATGTAGCCAGGATCTCGGGTAGATCCTGACCCTATGTGGGACTCGCACCTGGGAGTGCCCTACCCGTAAACTAAAACCACTTCGAGCGCCTTCAGCTGCATTTTGAGGGCTCCGGCAAAGGCCAGACTACTCCTCGTAAGGGGGAATGCTCGGACGGACGCTGCGCTTAGTAGCGGACTAAGCACTCCCGCGACGTCGTGTCATACTGGGCCCAGGTTCCCATCCTGAACCCGACAGGAGCACAGGGATGTTACTCGAGGCGCATTAAGTAGCGCCTCCTACGCTCCCCTGTTCATCGCCCACGGAGGAAGGCCTCGTCGTCAGCCGCCTCTCTCACCTGCTCGTTGGTCTCCTTCTGGGACATAACTGCCTCGCAGAAGGAGACCATCGCCATCCAGGACTCGTCATCATCGAGCATCGCGGTGATGATGCCCGGAAGAGACAAGTTCCCTCCAAAGACTGATGTCAGATCACAACGCAGCACCGCCCATCTCGGGAATACCTCAAGAGTGTGCTGGGCCGAGTCCACCGCCGCGCCACCATCGTGACACACTGACACACATAGCTGCCTGCAGGCGGCTCTGGGTCTCCGAGGTTCGGGAGGTGTCTGCCTAGCGCACATGCCACCTTCAGGACCTTCAGTCCCAACATTGAGAAAATATGTAGGTCGAAGGTCCACCCTCCGTCCAGGATGAGCCCCAGATATTTGATATGGGGCTCATTCTGACCCTCACCCCTCCGATCTGGAGGGCAGCCCCCGTCCTTTCCGCCCGGTCCCGCGGAAGAGAAGGCTTTGGTCTTCTCAGGTCTGACCTGAAGCCCTAGCCTCTCTATCAGGATCGGAGCGGGTGTTTGCCCTATACCTTGAAGCCCTTACCTTTATTTACCTTATTTCATGTATGTGTCTTTGTGTAGTGTATAATATGACAAAACAAGCGTGGGCGATCCGATCTAAAATCTCACTTTGGGAAATAATATACCTTAATTTGCTTTTTTTTCTCTTTCCCCGCAGGTTGCCTGGTAGATATCGCTTGTAAGCGATAAGGCCGCCTATTTGTATTTAACGTTTTGTTTCTATATATGATTTACGTGCACAAATACAGTATATTATTATTATAATATGTCATTTAAAGAACGCCAAAACGACCGGTCGACGAAAAGATGTAAAAAGTTCATACTAATGGTTTTCTATGCAGAATAAAATATAAGTGAAAAGCCCTTATTATAAATCAACTTTTTCGAATTCTATCCCGGTTTATTTAGATTTTTACATTCCTGACGTTTCGGATACTTTACATCACCCATGGTCCATGGAGCATGTCCTATAAGTTGTTTCATCATAATGAGTGAAATTCTCGTGGCATTAGAAAACAATATGAAAAAGGACTTACAGAATTTAGTGACTCTTCGGCCCGTGTGGAATTCGAGTGGCAAAGGATCGGCCGTCTTGGTGTTCATCGAGGGATATGTTCAGCCATGGACGGATAGAGGCTGATGATGATGAGTTTGTTTTTTGTTCGTTCGCTGAGTTGCAACGATCATGACCTTAGTGACATTATATTTTGGAACTCTCCCAAAATGCGTTGACTCAAATACTTCGCAGCACTTAGCGTCTGTTCTCATTCTGTAATTGTGCATATTTCTTGTTTATTGGTACTATATACTTATAATGTTATTGAACATTTTCCTGTTAATATATTGTCTTACCTGTATTACTAGTTTTAAATGTTTAATGTTTATACTAAGATATCGTTCAGGGGTGGCCAACCTTTTCAGCAGCCGGGCCGAAATTCGGAAATAGAATTTCAAACCGGGCCGCACTACCAAATTTTAGGTTGTGTTTTTGGAAGGGCTAGACATTTCGGCCTGATGGCCTTTAAGCTCAATATCGGTACAGTAAGTGAACAGATGGCTCACTTAAGGGGGAGGGGGGGGGTGGACATCGCGCGCGCTTCTCGAGAGAGCAGGATTTGGACTAGTCAAATCCGATACGGTCGACGAATCTTTTATGGTTGAATTTAGCCTATCATCATGAGGGCCGGCCCTTATCCCTCCCTCTGGGGAAAGAGGCGGTTCATGCGCGGTACTGGGTACCGCGCATGAACCGCCTCTTCTATATATAGCAATCTAGCGGTAACGTAGTGCTACTGCTGTTAGCGCGGTCTGGGTTTGTGTCTACTCGTATCGGATTCGAAATATAATACATATTACATTTAATACACACCCATGACCTAGCAGAAAACCTCCCCCATAATCGGGACAGTGCGATGGGGTGAGATACCCATCTTCGCCCCTTGGCAATCCTTCTCTTTTGTCCCCTCTTTTTATAATAGGGGTACAAAGAGTCCCCTGGGTTTACTTAGCTTCGCCCAAGGTGCTGGGTTCACCTTAAGGTACTTAGCTTAGTAGCTTAAGCTACTTAGCCCCACCGAATATTGATTCGGTGGGGCCGTGGGGATACCGATAATTTTGATTTTTATTGCGCAAAGTCGTGCGAACGAGAGCGCGATTGTCGAATGAGCGGGGGTGTGACGTCATCGGCTAGTGAGCGCCCGTCCGCGTTTTTAAAAACCTTCGGCTGAAAATATGCACTTTGATCGTAAATATCTTAAAAGCAAAAACACAGTTTTTCTCGTAATTTTTGTAGATTTATTTGGCATATAAAGTAAAAAACGTTTGTCAGACCCATTAGTGTTTAAAAAAAACATTTTTTTTATAAATTTTATATAATATACAGTCACTTTAGTTAACTTTAAAAAAAAATTACCAGCTCCGCGGGCCACAATTTGACAGTCGGCGGGCCGCGGGTTGGCCACCCCAGGTTTAAATTGTCTTCTGTAATCGTTTGAATGGTAATATTTGAGCTGTAGACAATTCGTTATGTGGTATTTGACACCGAGGTCGAATTGAATTTATAGTTTCCTACAAACGATTGTCAGATTGAATATAATATATATTCAATATATATATATTCAAATATAAAATAACTCAAACTCTGTTGGTTTTATCAGATTTATATATAAATTTGATAAAACCAACAGAGTTTGAGTTCTTTTCATCATCTATTAGAAAGTAGACCGTACCTGGTGGTAGATGGTCAAGGTCACCCACACAAATCATAATCTACCACCGGTTCCAAGGCAAGCCTACTGAGAAGAAGCGGCGAAACAAACTCAGTAGAACGTATCTTATCAAATAATAGGTATTTATAACAATTTTTGCATCTTATTCTATAATGCCTGTGAGGAACGCGTTATTCCCAGGGTGTGGTATCTGCCATGAAATCTTTTACTTTATAATATCCTTTACCACACAAACGCTCTTTAATAACTTTTTTGAATTTTTAATGCATAGCTTTTGAACGTTTTCTGGGATCCTACTCTAAAAGCGTATACAGTTGCCTTTAAAAGAATTGCTTACTTTTGTGAGTCTAATCACTGGTACATCTAACCCGTGTCTATTAGGGGAGAGGTGGCATGAAAGGGACATTTTTGATTTTGTGGCTGTAGTAAGCGACTGAGAAAATATTGGGAACAGGTTTGAATCGAATAGGAAGCGTTTAATATGAAACTATTGAAATGTAATGCAAAAATTGACATTAATCTATTCTTAGTTGTTTATTTTCACATCTTAAAAAAATGAGAATTTTGTCCCCTTCATAAATGGACTGTATTGAAAGGGACACAGTAATTTATGAAAGGGACAGTACCTGAATTCCAAGAAAAATGTGTACAATAACTACTTAGATCTAATAAAAATCAATGTTAAAAGTGAATGGAACTATTGTTATTATTAAATCTAATCGTTTTCATCTTAAAAATTCATATAATTGAGCACTTTCCAGCCGAATTGGGACGGCACGACGGGCATGGTATCTCTCGCTCATATAACACCGGCTTAAAGTGACACCTATGTTGTCGCGTTTCGTGCGGTTTGAGAGTTTCTGGTGTCCCGTGGGGGGTGGGGGGGGAGAATAGGAAAAAAGGAGCAACGCATTCTCTGGTTGTGCGGATGTGTATGGACGTTGATAGTCACCAAAAGGCTTCGACTACTCGTTTGCCCTCTATATAAAAAAACTTTAAGAGAAATCAACAACAAATGAAGTCGGTACACTTAGAAGCTTTACCATTTACGACTAATCTGTGCAAATGTATTTTGGTAACGTTAGCTATTGTCGCTGCCGATCTCATGGGAATGCCTTTTTGTCATATTAAATTTACTGCCTCTTCAGTTTTGTGTGCATTGTCTTCTTAGAAGGCATTTTAATCTGAAAAAGAAATAAAATGTTAAATATTTTATTTCTTTTTCCTAGCGAACAATAGACCGTCCCTTTCATAACCGTTTGTTGTGTCCCTTTCATAAATATCATATAAAATTGAAAACATAACCACAAAATCTAAAATATTAAAATAAAGTTCACTAACCTTATGTTTTCGTATCTGTGGATGTCCAGCCTATCTTAAATAGTAATTCACAAATAAATAATTAAGTCCCCACACTCTATAAAACGTTTCACAATTATTACAGGAAAAATACTATTCAATCCCAAAAACAACACTCGCAAAAATTCGCCGTGTTTGAAATAACAGGAGTATGAAATTAGCCCCTAACGAACTTGCGTCAAGGTCGCCATACGACCAAAATATTGTTTCCTCGAAATTATTTTTATTTCAATTGTCCCTTTCAATACGTGTCCCTTTCATGCCACCTCTCCCCTACGTATATCCCTACTATGAACACCACTTTTCTAACTAAATTCATTTTTCCCAGTCTATCCGGGATCAGCTTTTATCCTGGCCTGGCAAATCATCATTTAGGTACTGGCCTAAGATGCAACCAGTTGGTTTTTTTTTTTTTTTTTTTTATGTTAGTTGGATAGGCAAACTGGCAAACGTACCACCTGATGTTAAGTTGTCGACGTCGCCCATGAACATAAACTAGTTAACCTGGAACGAGCCCAGGCCACTCATCTATGTGTTGCCTATCCTGAGACATAAGATGTTAAGTCTCGGTGCCAGTAATTACACTGCCTGTCTTGCCCTTCTCTCCGAAACACAGCAAAGCTGTTTCACGGGAGAAACAAGCAAGATGGTGGTACCCATGCAACTGGCAGGACACTGTCCGTCCCGCCCTCCTGTTATAAAAAGCAAAACTATTTTTTAGGCTTTGCTATGTTTCAGAGAGAAGGGCAGGACAGACTTTCTTTTTCTTTTCCGCCGAGAAATGCTCTTAGACTCCCCAAGTGAGTACATACATATATGTGGGACTCGCTGCGCCGGAAAGATGTTAAGGTGGACGCAGCTCTACTCACTAAAACCCGGCGAGTGCCACCAATGCCGCCTTTGGTGAGGTGTCCCGGATCTGTTGAGCAATCAGAGCACCTCGACGGCTAGTCAGTCCCTCAAGGGACCGACGCCACCTCCACAGAGGGGTTGTCCCGCACCACAGAACAACCTCTCCCAATGGGTTGTCCGGGCTCGTCCTAGGTACACTTGTTTATGTCCGGGCGACGCTGACCACTTACCATCAGCTGTTTCGTATGCCCGTTCGCATATCCACAATACAACAAAACAATGTGCTGTAATAACGTCCGGTACTCTTCCATCTCATCAAACCAGGTTGTACATGTTGTAATAACAAGCTCTCTCTTCCAGACCGGCAACGGCTTGAAGCCCAAAGAGGAGGTGGACGCAGCACAGCCCACGTCACCATCACAGCCGCTCCTGGAGCCAGATAAGGATCGCCCGCTACCACCACTAGCTGGTAAGTTTACGTCCAAAATGTTACACCTAAAATATAGCTGCTACTGGTAGTTTGTTTGTTTGAATTGCCTTACAGCCGTTTAAGGGATGGTGATTCTTAGCCTTTTTTTTCTTTAACGCCGGGAAATGCTCCGAGGGATCCCGCGGGGGAGTGGGTCTCCCCACGCGGGTATGTGGGACTCACTGCACCCGAAAGCTGGTAAGTGGACGCAGCTCTACCCACTAAAACCCGGCGAGTGCCACCAATGCCACCTTTGGTGAGGTGCCCCGGATCTAATGAGCAAACAGGGCACATCGATGGCTAGTCAGTCCCCCAAGGGACCGACGCCACCTCCACAGAGGGGTTGTCCCGCACCACAGAGCAACCCCTCCCAACGTCATGACAGTACAAAGGCGTGAGGTTCCCTTCCTCGCTCCTTACCCCTTTGCCTTTGCCCTGCTCCTTTGTCCCCGCTTCTTATAAGAGGGGTGCAAAGAGCCCTCTCGGCTCAATTAGCTTCGCCCAGCACCTTGCTGGGCTCACCCTAGGCAACTCAGCCCCAACGCCACGTCACGGCCTGAGCCATGGTGGGGGTGATTCTTATAGCCTATGTCAATCAGTGGTAAAGCAATACTGGCGAAAGACTTTTCATCGGATCTGTAGATTCTAAGATTACCACTTACATTCAAACTCACAAACGTTAACCTATTAGCGTAGTATGTTGATAACAAAACTACATGTTCTTTAAAGTTCATTTGATAAGAAATTATTTAACATTCGACTTGATAAAAATATCTCTGTTACCATATCATTTCACCTTGGGAATAAGGCGTTCGCTACGGGGCTTTAATACATATGTATTAAATTATTGTATGTATATTATAAGACATTGAGAAGATTAAAGAAAGAAAGAAAGAAAGAAGGAAACATTTATTCGACACAACCAGGAGACACAACAAGAAAGGCGTTAAAGAAAAAAATCGGTTGTCTGTAAAGTCAGTTTACTGACGATAGTTGAACGTGACAACGTCATAAGAAAATGGAACGCCTCACAGCGAGGTAACGCCGCATGCGACATGTTTTTTCGTTCGTGCAGCCGGCTCCATGCAATTATAAGACGTTGTCACGTCAAAAAAGAGATGTTATTACTGAGTCTATGTAGTCACTGAGCTCTATATAAATAATCAGCGTCAGTCCACACGCAGATTTAAATTTAAGTCGACGCGGGTGAAGCTGCGGGCAACAGCTAGTTTATATGATACGACTAAAAATAGTTGTCTATTGGGGAAAATTCTTACCTAAATATGTGATGACTAATTTGTAACATAATTAATGTCGTATATTGTAATAACAGCTTAAAATAATTATATTTCCTGCTAATTACATTTTATGTATAATTATTTATCCCTTGTTTGGGCAGTTACAGTGAATAGGTTTTTTGGAAAATGTATATGACACATACGGACGGAAAAAACAGTTTCTAATATGGTTGCAGGTCCCGAAATAGACGACCTGGATGACACACGCACACACACACCAGAGTCCTTCCCCGGGATAGACGATGGTCTCCTAGAGAACAACAACAACGACAACAACCCAGGTGATACAGATAAAGGTAAATATTTAAAAAAAGTTTTTACTACACACTTGCTCTCCCACACAGTTTTATCGGCTTAAAAATGAAATAAAGCTAACCTTTTTTTTACTTGGGGAAATCTAATGGATACCATCGGTCTCGAGGGAGCCGGGATGGTTATGAGGGACTCTCACAGTACTAAAACCCCAAGGTGTTCCTCCTCTTAGTGTTGACCCGGCACGGGAAGTATGATTGCTCCGCGCCGGCCACGGCGTGAAGTGACGCACGCCCTGTCACCCATTCTGTGGGCAGCGGGTCGTCCCTCCACGGAGCGCATCGCGCACTTCGAAGAGGTGGTTATGAACTCCTTGGCTTTATGCTCCTCAGCTCCGCAACGGAAGCACAGGCGGCTCCAATCCGTTGCTGGGGAGCACACTGCCGCCATGTGGCCAATCTCTTGAACCTGCGGAGGGGAGGGTACACCAACATGCGGGTTCCGGTGGCCACCTTTTTAAACCGGATAGACTCTATGTCCAAGTCTGGGAGGCAAAGACCACCTTTCGCCTTCCCTAAGACCGCAACTTTGGCGAGCCCCTTTTGACCAACTAACTTGAGAGGAGGCAAGTTCGGTCCGTAAAGCCGCTAAGCTCTTTTCGCAGCTCCGCCACCTCCGCATACAGCCATTTGTAGAGAGCTTCGAGGGCCTAGGTAGGTCTTCGTGGAAGACGTTCTATCCAGGAGGGTGTCTGATGCCTTTTGGATGGTGTCTGTTGCCTTTTTAAGGCACATTGGGGCCCTTTAGGTTTTTAGACCTAGTGTGGACCCCAGTAATGGTCTCTAGGGCCTGTGTGATAGTCAACCCTAGAGCACTCACCTACCTGTCTGTCCTGTGTCCTGAGTCCAGGATCGCTTCCAGCCCGGACGTCTCCGAAAGGCGGGATATGACCAGACGGCGGGAGAGCTCAATACAACGAACGCGCTTCGCCTCCGCCGCCATGGCCTCCCTCTCTGCCGCTGCTGGCTCACGCTGCGCCTTTGCAAGGTCGACATACTGGCCGGTGGTTGGAGGTCGGCCCCTTCCTCTCTTCGTGGGTGGTGGTAGTAGTGCCTTGGAGGAGACCTCCTCCTCCTCTTACGATGATCTTCTCCACGTCCTTTTCCCTCTTGCGACTTGTGTCTTGTCGACGTCGCTGGTCAGGCTCATCTCTTCTATATAATTCGAGGCGTCCGTCCACTATCTTGTCTTCCTTTCCCTAAGACATGAACCAGATGACTGATGACTCACTCCAGTCGCTCTGGGTCATCTTTTATACCTCAGAAATTATTCTGGAGGAATCCTTTCTCCTGCTCTCTTTCGCCAAATCGCGTGGCATTAAGTCTATTTCCTTCCTCCGTATACGTACCGCCGCGTCAAGGCCCGGATTCTAATGGTGGGCTTATTAAAAATCCAGCAGCGCCCCGCAGTTTCACCATACCCTCACGTATTTCCCATTCCCGTGGGAGTACAGGGATAGATTATGGCCTACATATTATTCTGATGTTAAAGCTATGTTATTGTAAGGTTTCATTAAAATCCATTCAATAGTTTTTGGGTGAAAGAGCGACAAACATCAAACATATCATCATACAAACTTTCTTGTTTATAATATTAGAAGGATAAAACTAAAAACTGCAAGAGGTAGTGCCATGCTCATAGCATGTCTCGCTCACATAATACCGGCGTCGTAAGCTATGCTGTCGCGTTTCGAGCGGTTAGTGAGTTTCCGGTGGCCCATTGGGGGGGATAAGGAAAAAGGGGGGCGACACAACTGCATAATCTCTGGTTGTGCGTATGTGTATGGGCGTCGGTAGTCTAAAGCTTCGACTGCTCGTTTGCCCTCCTATGCTAAAAAAATCTAACCGCGAGTCAAGGAGACAGTGACATTAAACGTACCTACTGGATTTGTTGTCATAATAAAAATGGGGACCTATACGTGTATGTTTAAAATTTATTCGATGTTTCCGCATGGTTCACCGTAGATCATAAACTGTATCCGATTGTGATGCCAATTACGTAGGTAATATGAATATACGGACATTTGATTACTTCCAGCCGGCCGGCGGCCGACAAAATATACATCGAAGAGGGAAAACCTTTTGTTTCCATATGGCTATTGTTTCTGAGAATAATGATGCGCAGAATACGTGGGAACTGATAAGGGCGTTGACTCTGACCGCAACCGCATCTGATATCATGTGGAGTATGTCGAGGTCTGAGCGTGGTGGAAGATAACAGACAGATAGGGTGGTCGTTGTTGAAGGTGTCGATGGCTGGTTCACTGTTTATTAAATGGGATATCCGATATGAGAGATGGTATTTATTGACTATTTTAAAAATAGATTTTTTTACAAAATATTTCAAAAGACACAATTTGACCGATCATCATGAAAGTTGGCATATATATTATATATTTATGGTAGGTGTTAGGATTGTTGCATCTCGCCACTAGATGATGACGCTTTAGATTAAATTATAGTATGGAATAAACTTGAAAAGACTGGTTTTATAAGAACAGCTGGTTGCCTAGTTGTGCAAACTTGTGAACTGATTTGGATGCGGATTTTTTAATTTCAAAACAAGTTTTGTAGCAACAGCCAACAGGTCTTCTCTTCTCTTCTTTGACATGTTCTATCAAAATAGGGTCGAACCTTATGTGTATATATATAATTATTATAGATATATAATTATTATTTTTAATAATATAAATATATTAATGTATAATTAAGTTTTATTTGGTTTTGTTTCAGATGGTAAACCGGAGGGCAGTTCCAATGACTCCCACCCTATGTTGGACGAGGGGGTGGGCCCGGAAGATGGTAAATGGCCTTGGACGTCTCACGACCAGCCTGACTTTCCTTACGGTGATTGGTCGCACGCTCTTTAACTTACCAATCACGACGCTAGAGGGAGCGGTAGGATTTTACCGATGGGGGAGATGCACTTTTGGCATGCAGGTGGCATGTACCACTAACTTGCCTAAGTATTCGCAGCGTATGCATGCTAATGCTTTGTAATTTCCATTTACTGGCACTGACTCAATTTATGTCTCTGGACAGGCTAACTTTTGAATTGTCTGGGCTAGTCCTAGGAAAACTTCTCTGTTCATGGGTGACGCTGACCATTTCCCATCAGGTCGCAGGAAAAATGGAAAAGGCGGTGTAATAACCAGAACCAAGACTTACCATCTTGTCTGAGAACTGAAACAGACGTGAAGCCATGTGCTTTTCCTGTCTACTTGCTAGATTATTGGAACAGAGTCATAGAGGGATTGTTGTTCAACTGTTGCCGTGAGAGGCAACTGTAATTCTACAGTCAAAAGAGATAGCGATATAATGATGTTAAGTGAGAAGCGACATCCACAGACACCCGCTACACCAGAGGATTATCACGTGCGTTGCCGGCCTTTCAGATATCAGTGTACTCTTCTCTTGAAGGTCCCTACTTGGACGGAATAGTCCACGTCCACACTTTAAAATGTCTTGAAAACAATACACAAGCAGATTCAATTTTGTCAAAAACATATTTCTACACCGCTCCCTCTAGATGTAGGTAACACATTTACTATAATTAGTGCAATTTATTTTATGTAATATACAACTACGATAAATTACTTTTATTGCTGTAAATTACAATAATAAATTGTTATTTTAACATGAATTTTATGTTTATCCATATTAAATATAATATATAACTTAATATATTATTAAATACTATAATATTTAATAATAATTATTATGTACAAATTATATTAATTATTTTAATTAGATCAACATAATATATATATTTGTTTAATTGGATAAAGTAAATGCATGTAAAAGTACATACCTATCTATTATATTATTTTTGTGGTTTTAATTTTGCATGTTACATGTATTTTTACACACACTAAGTTATACATTATAAACTTATTGCAAGTCCATTTTATGAAAAAGTATTATTATGTCGATACGATGCAGGGTAGTTGTGGGGTAGTTGTTGGGTAGTTGTCTCTTTTTTGGCGTCTATAATGATTTTTGAAAGTATTCTAGAGAAAAATATTTCATTTAAGATAAATTATCAATAGTCAGTATTGTAACGGAACGTATACTACTACGTGACCCGTGATTTCATGGATTAAATATATATATTTAATGAACACCATTGTCCTTTAGAAATACCGCATTTGGTCACAGGGGCGGGAGAGGTGGTCTTAGGTTTTCGTCACGTAGTCAATAATCTCTAGAAAAATATCACACTGTTTGGAACTCTTAGAATAATTACACTATAGAAACCTAGTCCGCGCGGCCATTTTGAAGCAACTCACATGGAGCCATTTTTGCACCAAGCGCCGGGAAGTTCCGCAGTATTCTATGTCAAACCGCACCAAACCTGTCTCCGTAAAATAAATAATTATGACGATTTGTGCAGTTAAATTGTATGACAATACATCTGAATAACAAAATAAATGTAGGTAATAATAACATCACTTTTCACTGGAAATCTTTCAATATTTCGAAGTATCTTGTAATTAATTAGGTTTAAATAAATACAATTTTTTTCAATGCTCAGTATTGCCCGATTGTGAAAATATTTTTACTGATTATTTTCCCCCACTGAATAAATTTAAAACAGTTGCTACTGATATTTACGTAGGTACGTGACTCGTTCTCGAATTAATGTGTTTGTGTGATTTAACGATATCAAATACAAACAGTAAAACAGTAACAAATATACATACAAACTTTCGCGTTTATATTACAAGTTACAAGTTTAAACAGTAATATGTATTACAACTTTACATTACAACTGTGTTTCATGCCAATAAAAAATAATTATAAAATGTATATTTTACTAATTACCTACTGTTATATTTTCTTCGTTTCATATAAATAAACAGCACCTGGATGACCGAGCTTTGCGCGGTATTTTTTTTTTTTTTTTTGACATTTTCTAAAAATGATTCCTAGCTAGATCGATTTATCGCCCCCGAAACCCCCTATGTACTAAATTTCATGAAAATCGTTGGAGCCGATTCCGAGATTCCAATTATATATATATATATATATATACAAGAATTGCTCATTTAAAGATATAAGATTCTTGTAATATAACAATTATACATAATAAATAATAATATAGCTTGTGTATACATGGTTAAGTAAATTTGTTATAAATTAATACATAAATAGATATGCCCACCTAGCTATTTATGTATTAAATATTATTGCTATAACAAATTGTTATCAGCGGCCGAATCATTTCCCGTTTTCGGGAAAACTTCACCACTACTGGCAACATTGAATCAATTTAGTGCTTCATTTTTGACAGCGCGCTTGTATGAAGACTGACCTTCTATAGTGTTATTATTCTAAGTTGGAACTATATTCAAATATGGCGATTTTTAAACTCACAAGTGGCAACACAGGCGCACATAATAAAATGCCAGCATCATGGAGGATAGATATAAGGAGCACAATCTCATATATAGGAGAAATTTTACATAAAGAAATTCCTTAATATTCATATTTAAACGGTTAACATATTATGTTTTTGGATCATGCTACGCATGCTCGTGTCTGTACAGTCCGGGTAGGTATTATAAATATTGTCTGTACAGTCCGAATAGGTATTATAAATATTGTCTGTACAGTCCGGTTAACTATTTTAATATTGTCTGTACAGTCTGTGTAGGTATTATAAATATAGTCTGTACAGTTCGCGGATGTTTTATAAATCTAGTTGTACAGTACGGGGATGTATTATAAATATTGTCTGTACAGTCCGGGTAGGTATTATAAATATTGTTTGTACAGTCCGCGGATGTTTTATAAATCTAGTTGTACAGTACGGGGATGTATTATAAATATTGTCTGTACAGTCCGGGTAGGTATTATAAATATTGTATGTTCAGTCCGGGGAGGTATTATAAATATTGTCTGTACATACAGTCCGGGTAGGTATTATAAATATTGTCTGTACATACAGTCCGGGGAGGTATTATAAATATTGTCTGTACATACAGTCCGGGGAGGTATTATAAATATTGTCTGTACATACAGTCCGGGTAGGTATTATAAATATTGTCTGTACATACAGTCCGGGTAGGTATTATAAATATTGTCTGTACATACAGTCCGGGTAGGTATTATAAATATTGTCTGTACATACAGTCCGGGTAGGTATTAGAAATATTGTCTGTTCAGTCCGGGGAGGTATTATAAATATTCTCTGTACATACAGTCCAGGTAGGTATTATAAATATTGTCTGTTCAGTCCGGGGAGGTATTATAAATATTGTCTGTACATACAGTCCGGGTAAGTATTATAAATATTGTCTGTACATACAGTCCGGGTAGGTATTATAAATATTGTCTGTACATACAGTCCGGGTAGGTATTATAAATATTGTCTGTACATACAGTCCGGGTAGGTATTATAATTAATATTGTCTGTTCAGTCCGAGGAGGTAATAATTTTTCTAGGAAATATCCTTTTTAAGGATTTTTTTTCAAATTTTCGATATCTCAAACAGTTTTCGAAGTACATACTTGCAAAAAAACAAATCCCTTTTTTTACTAAAATATTTTTTACAAATTTTGCGAGCCTCAATTCTGCACGTTAATATTTTTTCTAGATACAATTTCGAATCGAATGAGACCAAAACAATAACTTTCGGTGTAGTATGTCAGCTTGGCAAAAAAGATTATGGAAAAAATGAGGGCACCACTTTCACTTAGGTCTCATCAGAATATGGAAAATCAGCAAGACAATTTAATCAAATCGTTAAAAATAAATGTGAAACACTAAGCTATACTCAAAATCTAGTATTTGTTGGTCAAGTATTGTCAACATCATAGGTTTCCATTTAGTAAAATATTTAGTTCCACCTGTCACCACGTCATACTCTTTTTTGCCAAGCTGTACTGTAATATTTGTACGAGGTAGTGCCATGCTGCTTTTTTTTTTTTTTTTTTTCTTTTACGCCGGGAAATGCTCTGAGGCATCCCGCCTGGGGAGTGGGTCTCCCCAGGTGGGTATGTGGGACTCGTTGCGCCCGAAAGATGGTGAATGGACGCAGCTCTACCCACTAAAACCCGGCAAGTGCCACCAGTGCCGCCCTGGTGAGGTGCCCCGGATCTGTTAAGCTAACAGGGCACCTCGACGGCTAGTCAGTCCTGCAAGGGACCGACGCCACCTCCACAGAGGGGTTGTCCCGCACCACATAACAACCCCTCCCAACGTCGGGACAGTACAATGGGGTGAGGTTCCCATCCTCACCCCTTGCCCCCTGCTCTTTTGTCCCCTCTTCTTGTAAGAGGAGTACAAACAGCCCCCTCGGCTCAATTAGCTTCGCCCAAGGTGTTGGGCTCACCCTAGGCTACTGAGCCCCACCGCCACGTCAAGGCCTGAACCATGGTGGGGAGTGCCATGCTGCTGTACAGTCGTATGGGGCCCGGTAATATGCTAATCATTGTTTGATCAGGTCTTCATAAAATTTGTCATTCATTACTTTTATATTATCTTAATACCTATGTGGAATTTCGGGCGTGTATATTATTACACATTAGCCATTGGCTACCCAATAGTTTTGCCATAACCAAAAACTTTCTCCTAAATTATAATCAATGAGCTGTCAAGTGTAATAATATTTTTTCTGATGGAGACATTATGATATGATGTTCCGCGACTTGTTCCTAGTTCCGCGAGCTAGTCCCAACTGCCAAGTGAGTAGTGGCTCGTACATACATCCACGGGTGACGTCCGCCACTTAGCGTATGCTGGCTGATCTGCTAGATTACCAAAAAAAAATCCTACACAATAATTTTGTGTAGTGTGTGTGTGTTAAATAAATATTTGAGTGTTTTACGTAACCGACTGTACCTATCTGACTTGTAAATTTACAACAAAGCGCGATAACTATCATCGGTGTCTGTCATCGTCATATGGTTGGTTCCGGCCCGACATTGCATGCTAATTTGGCTAATATTTGGCATTAAGCTATACTGCTATACGGTACCTTACATTCACTACATATCAGTATATATATTTTATATTATATTATGTTTATCATTCTGGTACGGTATTTTATTTTATTATAAGATATAAAAATACTTCAAATACTCGGACAGAACTTTTCAATAAATATATTTATTATTTTTATTAGAAATTGTGTTCATAAAAAATTCAAATTGTGTATGGGGTCCTATTATAAGACTTAAGCATTACTAATTTAACCATAAATATTAATAACATATTATATTATTGCAGACATTAACGGGTTTGAATCCCGGTTCGGCGTCGATGACCGACCCTTGTCGCCCATACCAGGAGTAAGTTTTATCATTTTTTGTAGTTAGTAGTATATTTTTATTTATTATATATTTTTTACGTTACCTAATACATAATATGTATTGAACATTAGAGAAATTGGTGGAAATTATTGTTTTTTGGGTAGATTCAATTTGTCGTTAAAAAGCTACCCTATGTATACAATATTGAGTCTTTTTATTCAGTCGTTCGACGCTGCGCCCAAAAATATACAGTGTCCACTCTAACACCTCGCGAAGAGTAGATTAGTAGGTACCTACTTATCATTAGTAGGTACCTACTTATCATTTAATTCGACTTGTTTCAAGTGAACAAGTTCGTTGCCTACGAAATAAAGATAATTAAATTTGCTTATTCACAGTCAATTCCGGACGTGAACACGTACCAGCAGAAGAAGAACCTGGCCCAGGGCATGATGGACCTAGCGCTGCTGTCGGCCAACGCCAACCAGCTGCGGTACGTGCTGGAGTCCTCTTCCGCGCACCCCTACTTCTACCCCAGCCTCATCTTCATATCCCTCAGCATCGTGTTCCAAGTGAGTATCACTGTATTCACTCTGATTGATGACAGAGGTACAATTCAGTCATACAAAAATAGATAACTTTGGCCGTATACTACTGCTAGTACCGTATACTACTAGCGCACGCAACGAACGGTCTCAAAAGAAATAATTTTCTCCTCTCTTATTGGGAAAGAAAGAAAGAAAGAAAGAAGAAGAAGAAAGAAGTTGGTCGTAGCAAGATGTTTTACAGACAGATCCTTCCTCGATAAACAAACTATTCAAGATAAAATATTATTTCAATTCGATCGTGTAGTTCCTAAAAATTGCGCGTTCAACCAAACAAACTCTTCAGCTGAAGCTAAAGCTTTAAACATATTAAAATAAAAATATATTTATTTCTGTATCAGATTTTTTTTAAGAATACATTGTTGGAGTCTCCTTTTAGACAACATAATATGCCTATACCAGGAGTCACCGCCTTCCCCACCAATGTTCAAGCCTTGTCGTGGCGGTGGGACTCAGTAACCTAGGGTGAGCCGCTGCACCTTGGGTGAAGCGAATTGGGCCGAGGGGGCTCTTTGTACCCCTCTTATAAGAAGAGGGGGCAGGGAGCGAGGATGGGAACCTCACCCCATTGTACTGTCCCGACGTTGGGAGGGGTTGTTCTGTGGTGCGGGACAACCCCTCTGTGGAGGTTAGCCGTCGAGGTGCCCTGTTTGTTTACTAGATCCGGGGCACCCCACCAAAGGCGGCATTGGTGGCACTCGCCGGGTTTTAGTGGGTATAGCTGCGTCCACTTACCAGCTGTCGGGCGCAGCGTGTCCCACATACCCGCGTGGGGAGACCCACTCCCCCGCCTCCCCCGCGGGATGCCTCAGAGCATTTCACTTATGTTCTAATCTCTATACATATTGTTCTACAGAAACAGTTACAATATTAAAGTACCTTACAAAAAAAATAGCAAAACGAAAAAAAAGAGTAGTAAGTAAGTAAAAATTGTGTATGTGTGTGTGTGTGTGTGTGAGAGAGAGAGAGAGAGAGAGAGAGAGAGAGAGAGAGAGAGTGTGTATGGTGCATGATGTGACGTCCTACGCTACATATTAGTACATAACTTGGCATCGGATAGCTGCAAATTACAGCATATCCACATAACACCATGACCATAGTGTGTGTGTGTGTGTGTGTGTGTGTGTGGTTGTGAGTATTTTATGAATTAATAAATTATAAATACAAACATGCATACTATACCGGGTGTATTTTTAACGCTTACAAAGATTTAACCCTAATAATACACTATTTATATACTATATATTTCATATAACCATTTATCTCAGAAACGTTTTTTTAAGAAAATTTTAGGACTTATGTATTTTGCAAACCCGCAATGTATCTATACACGCGAACTCTGTCAACTGATGCAGTCCGCTGGCCGGCGTGAACCATAAGCAAATTACATTGCCGTTGTTTTTAAAAACGATTATTTTAAAAAATAATTTTTTTTGTAAATTATTTTAATTTACAAAAAAATAAAAAAAAAAAACTTGAGAGGTGTCAAGGGACACCCGGATGGAACGAAGTTCCTTTCGATTAATTAGTGAAGGAAATGTAATAAAAAACAAAAAAAGTACATACACACACACACACACTTAAATGTGTATGTGTGTGAAATCAAAGAAAAATATTACCAATGATTTAGAAGCACGCCATCTGTCGATGAAATATGCAAATGTATCAAATACTGTTAAGCCTGCAATACATGTTGGCCGAGTGTTGACGAGTGAAGGCCAATACCAACGTATAGACAGTATATTTGCATTGTCTTGCCATCGCTCGGTGTCGCTCGACTAGTTGGCCGAGTAAAGGCAAGCGACAACGTGTATAGGACTTATTTGACGTAGCTTGTCATAACTCGAAGCCGCTCGAGACCACTCGTCTCACTTCGAAGCCGTGTCGGTTTTTCTGCACAAATCAAAGGCGCTCGCGCGCGCTTGGCCAATGGTGTTCACATGTTTGTCCGCGCGCCATACAATTCAACAAAATTGCACCAAAAAAATGAAGATACTGGGTATTATCTAATATTATCATTTTTTTTTTAAATGACACTATATATAACTTGTCCTGTTTCTGTGAATATTCAACATCCACCACCTTCTTTTTAACTGACTTCAACAAAAAGGAGGAGGTTTATATTCGATCGGTATTTTTAATGTATGTACACCGATTTCTCCGGCAATAATTATGGATCAGTTTTTAAAAAATATTTTTTTGTTGAAAGTATACTTGCCAAATGATGCCACAGGTCTGAGATGGCATCCCAGAGAAAACGAGATCTTTCGAAAATCGTAGGAGCGACTAACGGGCTTTATTTTTTTTAATTAAGCATTTTAAAGCACTACAATGTAAAGAAGGTCTAGAGTCGATCTGATGCTGGAGTTGAAAGACAGTCGAGGGAACTCCTTGACGACTTACAGCTTTTGTTGGGCTTACTTCATACGGTTCAATATGCCAAAATGTTTATCTTTGTCTGTTTTCTTTAATTAATCACTAAAAGTTAAGAAACAAAAATTTTAAACATTAATTAAAACCTACTTAAAAAAATACATGAACTAAAATGTAATAAAATAATCGCATTTCTTTAATTTTTGTGTCTCCAACTAATAATCATCTTTGATTTCTACTAATATACAATTTTTGCATATACCACGTCATTATTTTTCTCTCTAAACAGCAGCAGCTGCAATAACTACTACGACGTCCATATTATTTCAATGCATAATACAAACTAATCCTGCTAATTTTTCCAAAGTTTTTCTTAACGTGTGTCAGACAAACGGTTTCTATTAATATGTGCTACATTATTAAAGTTAATTATTATCGTATTTCAGATCGCGGTGGGCGTGGGGCTGATCATGAACAGCCGCTACAATGTGACGGACGACAAGGTTGGCGGCGGACTCTGCAAGGCGGACCGCATCAACAACTTAACCGTGATGGGCGTGTTTCTCATCACCATCGTCAACGTCTTCATCACTTCCTTCAGTATCAACTCCCCTCCGGTGCAAACCACGTAACACGTGACGCCCGCCAGATGTGAAACATCTATATGTTAATACCAGCGTAACGAGCTTTGAATGGCCGCCACGGGACCACACCACCAGTTCTGAAACATCTGCATGTTAATAATACAATTCATACTTAAAATCTTGTGAGCGTCGATGGTCCAGTAGGTTGCCTCTGGGCTCAGCCTCTTGAGTGAGAGATCCGGGTTCGATCCTGACCACTGTGGTGCCTTAAAATGCGGTTCTAAATTTCTATGTGCACCTGACCATGAGACCATCGCTTGCTCACCGGTGAAGGAAACATCGTGAGGAAACCTGCATGCCCGATGAGATTAAGTCTTTGAAGGTGTGTGAAGTTCACCAACCTGCGTTGGGCCAGCGCATCGGTGAACTATGCAGTGTACTATTATGTTTATGCTATATACTATTTTATACTACTCGGAGCCCAACACCCTCCTCGCCTGATTTTGAGGAGTCGACCCATGCGGGTGTGTCCGCACGTGTTTTAATTTTAATGGAAAGGAAGGAATGATAACCGGTGCGCGGCGGAGCAGTGTGGGCATCACATGACGTCACGCCAGTTGCCGCCACAGCATTAAAGACGATTGCAACGCCAATAGATGGTTCACATCAAACATTGAAACCAAAGTATGTTAGTACGATACATTTACTCTATTTTTATTTTATTATTTAGTATTTTTCCTGCAGTGAAAAAGCGCTGACTGTAATATTTAATAAAAATAGACATTCACAACTGGAGAATGAATCTATGTAAATAAGATCTGATTTTTTGAAATGAAAACTTCTGTAGCGGCGTTGTGCCCTTTTTTATATGGCTAAAAAATATTAAACTCGTAAGAAAATTCGTAAGACGGAGATGTCAAATGATCGCAATCTTAGCACAACGAAATACAAAACTACTAGATGCGGTCTTTATTAGACATTTAAATAGGTTCGAATCAAAATTGTTCGTTTCTTACTCCAGCTACCATAAACCTATCGTATCAGTTTTAGAGATTGGCGATGATGGTTCTGGTAATGATGATGGTGAAAGAGTCGTTGAAATTATGGATGGAAGTTGAATTTTTATTAAAATAATTGTAATAGTTCTGAAGTAATATAAATTGTTATGTTTGTGTACGATAGCACAATAAATGAATATTGTATTTTACCACATAAATGAGGGTACTTTTATACTGATAATTAAAGCAATTCGTACAAAGTACCCTAACCATTCCAAAATATCAAAAATGCACAACGTTAATATTCAAGTTTTCACTTCTGCCGGCACCCCGTTGTTTTGTAATGACAAAGGGTATCCTAGGGGCTTAGTTAGTAACTAGTGGTGGTGGAAGTTGGAAGCTAAAAACCTAAGGAAAATAAGGTCTTCATAACCTTACAGTGATCTCAATATGTTATTGGTGCCAGCTGAAACTTACCATATTGCGTGTTTCAAAAGTTAAAACATTACATGTACCTATTTTGGTAATATAATTGCTTGTCATTGGTTTTACTGTAAATTTAAATTGAAAAGAAAAATGTACAGGCGTCTCAGGACATCTGAGATAACATATTCAATGTACACAATGCATTTATTTTTCGCTGTTTCAGACTTAATTATTACGGCCCCTCTACACGTCGGCAGATGCATCCGCAGACATCGGCAGATGCATCCGTCAATGTGCGTTCCCACTCATGTTCTGTTGGACGTCAAACGTCGCGCTGAAACCCTTTAATCCGTGTTACAAAAACCGACAGCAAACGGAGTTGTGACGGATGCATCTGCCGACGTAAATATCTACGACAGACGAACAAATCACCCCATCTACACGTCGGCGGACGCGTCTGCCGATGCATCTGTTTACGTGTACAGTACAGAGGTTATTAGATGTATAGAATATGAAGTGATTATAAGGTGATACATACATGTATTCATTTAGGCGCTATAGAGTGCGACGGACAACGGACGCTCACACTCATCGAGCATATAACCGGAATAGAACGGTAATGTTATGACGTGTTTTGTATGAACACAAATTCCGCTAAATTTGTATTGTGTGTATATTGGCCGACTGGTGATTATTGATGGATGATTGACCGATGGGGACGTTACATATAGATCACTGGTTGGTTGAATTACTACTACGTCAGTGACAAATCACTGACCAGTTTCGTATTTTTATGGCTCACATTAGTACTCTATCGGTTATATGCTCGACGCTCTCACTGAACACGCTTTATATACTATAATTGTCCGGGTCGCACTGTATAGCGCCTGTACCAAAAGTAGTCTGGGTCCTGCCAGACAACAGCACCTATTATGCACATAAATCTTTCGAGTTGGACCAAACTGTAGTGTTCAAAATGTAATTAAAGTCGTTTCAGATTCAAGTTTATCACGGACGACACTATCACACAATGATATGAGACTATCTTACCCTAGTCTCATCAACTCAAAAGAGAATGTTAGACTGAATCAGCGATAGGTGTGCTCAAGACGAGATGAATATGATCTGTATAATATGGCTGTTTATTGCTACAATATTTATTAACAAACTTTATTGTTCGACTATTTATAAATATAATGTGACCTTTATAAGCTTTTTGATGTTTTTTTTATATACTGAATATATTTTTTCCATAAAAGAATATGGCTTTTCTTTCTTTCTTTCTATTAATTAACAGACAAAGACATACAGTAGTCAGTCTGGAAGAGGTAGTGACATGCTACTGTAAGAGGTAGTGCCATGCTGCTGTAAGATAGTGCCATGATGCTGTAAGAGGTAGTGCCATGCTGCTGTAAGTGGTAGTGACATGCTGCTGTAAGAGGTAGGGCCATAATGCTGTAAGAGGTAGTGACATGCTGCTGTAAGAGGTAGTGCCATCCTGCTGTAAGAGGTAGTGCCATGCTGCTGTAAGAGGAAGTGCCATGATACTGTAAGAGGTAGTGCCATGCTGCTGTAAGAGGTAGTGACATGCTGCTGTAAGATAGTGCCATGATACTGTAAAAGCTAGTGCCATGCTGCTGTAAGAGGTAGTGCCATGCTGCTGTTAGAGGTAGTGCCATGCTGCTGTAAGAGGTAGTGTCATACTGCTTTGCAGCCGAATTGGCCGGCACGACCGGGGTGGTGTCTCTCGCTCACATAACACCGGTGACCGGTGTCAAGTGACAGCTATGCCGTTGCGTTTCGTGCGGTGTTTCCGGTGGCCCATTGGGGGAATAGGGAAAAGGAGGGCAACGCATCTGCGTAACTTTTGGTTATACGGATGTCTATGGGCGTGGGTAGTCACCATATGCTCGCGTTTCCTTAATAATTTAATACTATTTGTTTACCCCAAGATCAGGATATCTTCTACATTGCCTCTTCAAAAATAATTGTGAATTAAGAAATAAAACACCATATTAGAATCCAAATGTATTGAATACAAAACGAATCGAATAAAATTGTCTAGTGGCAATTTTAAGATATTTTATTAAATATAAAGAGGAAACATTCTTGCGGGAGCCGGGGGACCTCCTCTGGCTACCTATGGGCCACGCGGGGGCTGCGGGGGCCGACCGGCCTGTCTCATCCACTCATGTCGACACCCTCCCCTCCCCCGCGAGCAACTAATTTACATTAATATCTATTACAAGCGTTTCATACAAATAACTTCATAATCTAATTTTATTAGCCACCTCTGTGACTGTAACTCGCTCGGCACACATGTATTCCCGATAAAATCCATCCCAAAGTAAAAGGCAAAAATATATTAAAATATTAAAAAAGAAATCTATATTTAGGAACCAATATCATTTGAGAATGTAGACTCGCTGGATCTATTAAGTAAATATTGCTATGGTATATGATATTTTTATATCGAGTATACAACAACTTTTGACTTAGAATAACTTGCACAGCAATATTCGCCCGGTTTACAACCGGTAGATATTTTTCTGGTAATATAAGAAAAGCAGATTTTGTGACCAAATTAAAGTAAAATCATATAAATGGGTGTATCTCGTACAGTAAAGAAGCAAATACAAAAGGTACACGACACTCGCCACATTCGCGGTCGACCGGGCTCGGGTGAGCTCGGCCGCTAACAGTCTTAAGTTACCATTACAAGTAGTATAATATTCTAAATCCACATGGGGCCCATTCTGTGACGTCACAAGACAGGATGTTATTTGACAGGGGGCGGGGTGTGGCAGGGCGGGGCGCGGGGGTCTATATAGCGTCGATGTCAACGTCGATGTCGTCGTCGTCGTCTGGGCGGGGCCTGGCGGGCGCGGCCGGCGTCGACACCGCCTTGATGGGCGTCACCTTGGCGCGGTCGTCGTACTCGATCTGGAATGCGAACGAGAATGGAATTAAGACTTTATTTTAGACTACTTCAAAAGTATTGTTTACAAGCTTGTGGTCCCTTCAAATATGTGTGCTGGCAAAGGAACATTGTGATGTTCGTTAAAAACAAAATACTCGAACATTTGATCTCATCACGCTTCATATTAGCTCAAGGATTTTTTTCACCAGGGGTAGAGTTCTTTATCAGAAATATTGACATTGTCATTACCTAGGAACATTTCAGAAAACAACCCATATGTCTGAGTGAGTGCCCACCTCAATGTCCTCCTCGCTGTTGTCGTCGGACTCCTCCTCGTCAGCCTGCTGCAGCCAGTCGAGGAAGGGCTGCGCACGCTTGAGGATGTCTGCGACCACCTCGCGCGGCGCGTACTTGCGCGACGGCTTGGCCGCCCACTCTAGGATCGTCTTCTCCTCGACTATGTCCAGGTCGTACAACAGCTGAAAACACAAAAATCTAAGTCCACGTTGGTGAGGACGCGGGCAACTTCTTGTATGTATGTGTCATGTTATTATATACTATTTAAATACTAATATATACTATGATTATTATTATATACTATGACTGTATCATCTACCTTGGAATTGTAAGTTGCACTGGTATCCGTAGGTAGTAGATAAGCTCTTTTAGACATAACATTCAGACAAGACCCTATTCTTAGATGAACCTATGACCGAAGGGCCAAATACTCTGTTGTGAAATTTCTTTGAGAACCCTGTTTAACTACACTAACAAGTGTGGAAATTTGTAAACAATATACATAGCAACACTACTACTACTAACGACATAGTTAAGGCCTTACTAAATTAATATTCCTTCTTTCATTAGTTAATATATTTACATTATTTACATTACATTAAAATTACCAAAGATTTTTTATTTTATTTTATATATTAATTCATATTATGTATAAGCACACATATTATAATGAAACATTTTTTTCGGATTTTATCGCGGTTTATTAAGATTTTAACAAGCCCGACGTTTCGGATACTTTACAGCAACCATGATCACGGGAGGACTCGGTTTCAGCCAAGGTAGATAGGTAGGTAGGGTACAGCAACAAATACGACACCGGCTCCAAAAGTAACTATAATCACGTGGTAAACGCAAAGTTTGTACATTAGTAGAAGATTAAGTTTATTATAAGTTGTAAGCACAAAAATTAAAGAAACACAGTTATTTATTTCTTTTTAGTTTAGTATTTTTAAGTCGGTTTAATTTTTTTGTAAAATGATTGTATTTCCTAATTTTTAGTGATTCCGAAATTAGTCGTCTTGGCGTTCATTGAAGGAGGCCTATGTTCAGCAGTGGACGGATAAAGGACGATGATGATGATGGTGATGGCGATGATGAATTTGATGATGATGATGATGATGATGATTACGATGACCGCGACATACAACCAAAGCATCCTACATATATACAATTGTTACATCGACAAGTAATAAAATGAGCACATCAACTTAATATCGTCGAGGTAAAAGGAACCAACCAAATAGGCATTATTGGGAATAACTAAAAATCGACTTGTCAGCCGGCCTACTCTTGACTGCAGTTCCAATCTCACAACAATACGAATTCAATCCAGTTCCAGTTCCAATCTGGAGTATATTGGTACTCTTGAACAAATCGTGTTTACGATTGAATTGAAATTGGAATCGACGACCGATGTGGCCATTATAATAAAATATAATAACAAAATAAAATTCAACATATTATGATGTTTATGTTTTTTTTAATTAAAATATGTCTCCAATAATTAATTATTATCTATTATAATGTAGTTCCTTAAATTAAACCTAAACTTATTTTTTTAAAGCATTAAAAGCAAAATAAATTATTATACATTCTGGCATAATGTGTATTGCTGCTATAAAAAAAAGCTTACGCGCAATTTTGAATAGACATCAAATCTCAAAATAGCTCAAAATATAGTAAACAAAAAAATAAAATACAAATCATCTTCTTTCTTAATTTACTAGTAATGCTGGTGCCAAGGCTTTCCAAAATAATAACTGAAGTTCTGACAGACAACATACAAATTATTATTGTTATGTATTTTAGTGATTGGTCATCTTGGTGTTTATTTATTGAAAATGAAGTATTTTACTCATAAACATAGGCTTAATTTGTTTACAAAATACTGTGATTTATTTAAATATTGCTTTCTAGGGTTAAAAGATAATAAAAGACCAATTGTTAAGTATTTTTTTATTAAGATTATATCAATCAATGACCAAAAATGTAGACAGGGAAATAAAGACTGTTACATTTAAATATTGCTACCTTAGGTTAAAAGAGAATAAAAGGCTTATTGTTAAGTATTTTAGTACTTATTTTTATAAGTACTGTGATTGTAATATTGATTGTATCAATCAATGACCAAAGTATAGATAGGCAAATAAAAACAAATAGTAGTTTAACAAGAGTTTAATGAAAGCATTAAAAACACTGTGGCCTAGGAGACATCGTCACCTATTCTTCAGAACACCCATAGTATGCTTACTGTATAGCATGCCACACAATTAAATTTGGTGTAGTGTTCTTCAGGTGAGCCAGCCGGAGCATCCAAATAGGTGTCATCATAATAGTTCTTTGGGCATAGCCCGAGTCTCCTAAAACATATAATTATTGCAATATAATATTAATGTATGAAACAAATGATCACTTTCTTATGATTTTAACTTAGAATTAACAAGTAAATAAACAAGTTCCCCAAAATTTAAAAAGGAATGAACACATTTTAAGATTCCTTTGCCAATTTAAAGGTATTACTAAAAGAATATACCTATTAATATATATAATTAATTTGTTTAAATTGTATAATATAATAAATCAATATAATATATACAATTTAAAGGTATTACTAATAAAAGAAAAGGCATTATTAAAACTAAATTATACAATTACAGAATCTAAGAGTCAACTTATAATTAAAACATTTCTTAAGTGAAATCCTTTTCTATTATAAAACCTCTCATTTTGGGCTGGACGTATGATAGCCATATGAGTACCATCAATAGCACTTCCTACGGATGTTATTTGGAAGTTTTCATAAAATAATGCAAATATATGTAACTCAATAAGTCAAATAGATTATTATAATTAGCACTTTGATTTGTCTAATAGATAGGTATCACATAATATGAAGAACAATGTAGAACCAATTAATAATAAAATAATTTGAGATATATTTTTTATGTATCCTACATAGGCCGTAAATAAAGAGAAAAGATGAACTATAGAAGAGGTTAGATTATAGATATTTCTATTGACATACCTTATAACGCGTAGATACTAGATACTAGATACAAATCCAAATCGCTATGAACAACTTCAAAGCTCCTTGCTGAGGCAATACATCACTCATGGTGAACGCATTATTGGCATATAACGCGCCATTCTTCTTAGATTTCGCCTTTGTCTTAGATCTATCCTAATATATCCAAAAAGAAGTGCCAATCGTGCTATAATTTTAATAAAAAACACTTTAAACAACGCAATCGAACACTAAAAACTTAAGTTTTGTTGAACAATGAACTGTGTAAATTCGAACCCAATTTCAAATTCGAAGTCGATACGTCAACGTCAAAATGTTGTCAAGAGTACGAATTAAGGAAATATGTATGAACAAGATCGAGAAATCCCGATGTCAATTAGTTACATAAAATTTCACTGTAATCGAGTCAAATTGTGCGCTAGTTGTAGCGTCTTTTCGATCCCAATCCTAATTTTCGATAGGATCGAGTGTCAAGAGTAGGCCGGCTGATCTTAATAAAATTAATATGGGACCAAATTGGAAGCACCAGCTTTCAAACAAAAAAATAACCATCGAAATCCATTCACAAACGACGGAGTAATCGTGTCACATACATACAAAAAAAACAGACGAATTGAGAACCTCCTCTTTTTTTGAAGTCGGTTAAAATATTGAAGTCATAATTCGTTTTTAAAACCATACAATAACATTTTTTTATTTCGTTGTTGCCGCAAAGGCCCTGCCATAATTATTAAAGAAAATAAGGACGCCGGTCACCATCTTACCGTTATTAGTGTGCTCTGTCGTGAGGACCTGAAGGAATTATAAGTTTGACTTGTGAAATGTACGCTACCATTTCGCAAACACTGCAAAATGCAAGTAAAGTGACCAAGTGAGTTCATTTGGGTACGGGGATAAATAAAAACACATTATCACGTATCCGACGCGCACTCGGACAGAAATGCAGAGATGAGCGGAATTGAAGAGCTAGATTTTGATTGAATTTTATTCACTAAATCTCTGTAAATCAATTTAATTTAAAGAAAACTTTTTTGCCCATACTACCTAACTGGTTTGAATTGACAGCTATGACGTCACAATATGGCGCTAAGTCCGTCCTATTCTCATTTGAAACGCCTAGTATCTCCCGAGTTTGTTTATTTCGTTCAATTTTTTTTTTAAATTTCTTTGGTGATCAAAGATGTGATGCTCACCTTGAGGATGGCGGGCACCTTGGGCAGCAGCGGCGGGTGGTGCGCGGCGAGCGCGGTGAGCGCGTGCAGCGCAGCGCGTGGCGCGCGCGGGTCGAGGCGCGCCAGCCGCAGCAGCAGCGCGCGGTGGCGCCGCACGTCGGCCGCCAGCGAGGCCGCGCGTACCATAACCTCGAACGCCACCAGCAAAGCCTTAGACCGCACCTCCAGCCTGACGAGTACACAAATGTATTTGTAAGAGGAAGTGTCATGCTGATTTGAAGCAGACTTGGGCCGGCACGACCGGGGTGGTACCTCTCGCTCACATAAAACCGGCGTCAAGTGACAGCTATGCTGTTGTTTCTGGTGCCCCATTGGGGGGGATAGGAAAAAGGAGGGCGGCGAATCTGCGTGGCCTTGGTTGTGCGGATGTGTATGGGCGTCGGCGCCTTGCGACTCCGATTGGTCGTTTGATGACATTAAAAAATTGTATTATGTCATACATACTCTCAACATCCAAGTCCAAGTATGTCTCGACTTAGATACCTCCTAGCCTGCCGCGCACGCAAACGAAGCGTTATATACGTCGAACATAATATGTAGTTTTCCAATCGAGGATAAATCAAGTATATAATATATATAATCAAGTATTAATAAAGATAATCAAGTGTATATATTTTAATTAATTCCGAATTACGACCGATTTTTCTAAGCTATAAAGCTTAGAAAAATCGGAAAAAATTATTTGCCCTGTTGCGGTTGTACGGATCATCATTGGTCAAGATGGTGGTGTCCTATCATTATAAGAGGTCCAAGTATTTAGAGAAGCCGACTCGAGGGCCGAGCGGTGGATGGTCAGTGATTAGTGCTAGTGGTGGTAGGGTGGTGTGGTTACCTGTCGGCCTCGTGCACGATGTCGGCGATAGCACGCGCCCCGTCCACGTCGGAGGCGTCGGCGCGCTGCTTCATGTACGAATAGAACAGGTCCATGCGCTGCTTCTCGTTCTTCTCGCTGTCCTCCGACAAGGTCATGCTCTTGGCGCCGTCCGTCAGATCTGAACACAGCGGGTCAAAGGATTACATACGACTGATACGACAAACAATTATATAAATAGTCCTGAACTTACGCCACATCATAACTGTGGTCGAATAACAAAATACACCTCTTCTCTCTGAAAATACAGCAAAGCTCTTTCACAGCAATTTCAGCAAGATAGAAACCCATCCTTCCCCAAGAACCCCTCCTTATATTTGGAAGGTCGGCGGCAGCGCACTTGCAAACCTTCAAACTAACAAACAGTATCTTTGCCATTATTTGTCAGCACTGGCATACTCGTATTTGAAAGGCAATGCACTCACCCTCCGGTTTAGGTGTCTATGGACGTCGGTGATCGCTTACTACTCTGAGTAAACCAACTACAACAAACCAGTATCGCAGGCGGTACCTTGCATGCGCGCGCGCACGGCCTCCTCGCTGACGTCGACGGTCCAGGTGCCGTCATCGTCGTCGTCGTCGTTCTTGCGGTGCTTCCTGCTGCTCTTGGGTTGCGGCGCGGTGGGCGTGATGGGCGCCTCGCTCTCCTGTGTATTCCAATTAAGTAAAAGTAATTAAAAAAAATTAATTTGTTTATAAAAGTACCTTATTGAACTTAAAATTAACTCTTCTAAGTTTTAAAGCCAGCAAAGAACCAGAGAGCAAATGCAGTGAAACTAATATTTTCAATGTCTTACATGATATCATACTATATTAAAGCCCCCGTGGCGAACGCCTTATTTCCAAAGAATATGTTGTCAATAGTAATTGGTTAGGTAGGTAGATACCCCGACACACATACTTTAAACTGACTAACCTTATGCTGTGACTCATATAGTTCTGTAGGTTTTAAATTTAACCAATTTAAAACCCACAATAAAATAAAATAAAATTAATTCTAGGATTATGCTATTGTATTATTTATTGATGAGTCAAAATTTATTCATTTATTGCACGCTTCATAAGCGAAGCATGGTGGTATTCCTCTACTCTCGGCATGTCAAAAAGCTGTTATCTCTATACTAGGTGTTTTTAATTATTGATATCATTTACTCTTATTAGTGTGTATATATGTGTGTACATATTATCACACCATCTTTCATACCCTAATACGAGTGCACTTACATCAAGTCAAATACCTAACCGGTCTGGCACATAAAATATATTTCAATAAAAAATATTTTGTGTAACATAGTAAATACGTCCGTGTGGTGATCTGTGTATGTGGCAGGGATATTGATCGAAAAATTATGGTACCGGAAAAGTGGGAAATTAATATAATCATTTTACAAAAAATTAAAACCAAAAAATCAAAATCAAAAACAATGTCATTATAGTTTCTTTTGGAGTTGGTGTCAGCCAAGGTAGGTAGGTAGGGTACAGCAACAAATACGACACCGACTCCAAAAGTAACTATAATGACGTAAACGCAAAGTTCTTACATTAGTAGAAGATTATATTATAAGTTTTAAGCACATACATTAAAGAAACACAGTTATTTTATTACTTTTTAGTTTAGTATTTTTGAAGTGGGTTTTAATTTTTTGTAAAATGGCCTTATTTCTAAATTTTTAGTGATTCCGAAATTCGTCGTCTTGGCGTTCATTGAAGGAGGCCTATGTTTAGCAGTGGACGGATAAAGGACGATGATGATGATGATTACGATGACCGCGATATACTATGGTGTGCTGCCAAAGCATCCTATACAATTGTTACATCGACAAGTAATAAAATGAGCACATCAGCATATCATCGAGGTAAAAGGAACCAACCAAATAGGCATTATTGGGAATAACTAAAAAAGGGCTTGTCAGATCTTAATAATATTAATATGGGACCAAATTGGCCAGCTTTCAAACAAAAAAATAACCATCGAAATCCATTCACAAACGGCGGAGTAATCGTGTCACATACATACAAAAAAAAAGAACATACAGACGAATTGAGAACCTCCTTTTTTTGAAGTCGGTTATTAAACTATATAAATATATAAAGTTTATTAATTTGTACATTTCATAAAATTAGTTTCTTTACAATGACAATACCAGACACCGTTTCAGTAATGATACATACGTTCTTGGCCTCGTCCCCGTCGTGGTTCCCGTTGGAGGCCTGTCCGCTGCGCTTGGACCGCTTGCCGCGGTTGCCCTCCGTCAGCGACGAGCCCTGGAAGCGCAAGTCATAGGATGTGATAACTAAATGCCTATAGTTAGTAGTAAGTAAATACTTTTTTCAAATCTATTTTACTTGGAAGGTAGACAGATGAGCCAACTTATCTTTCTTTCTTTCTTCTTTCTTTATTTCTTATAAGTGTAACCATCCCGTAAGTGGTCAGCGTCGTCCATTACCATACTAGCCCTATCCTGAGACATTTAGTGCCAATAACAGTAATTACTGCATGTACAATTATAGCACTGCTTGTCCTACCCTTCTCTCCAAAACACAGCAAAGCTAGCTCACAGAAGAATAAGCAGTTTAATGTGTGGCTAATGGACCCGACCCGACGCCAGGAGGCCGTGCGGTCGATGACTGCACGGTTGGCGGGGGGCAACCCCCCACTAATAATAAACCATAAGTGAGCCAAATTATGATGCGAGTAGCAAGGGATCGGCCGTCTTGGCGTTCATTGAGGGACGCCATGTTCAGCAGTGGACGGAAAGAGGCTGATGGTGATGATGATGATGATGATGATGATGAGCCAAATTGGCTCACAATAATCCGATGAAGCATTAGGGCCTTTTGGCCGTTAGAATAGATCCATCCGGGAAAAAAAAGAATGGTGTTACCCATGTCAACTTGTCTCGAGTGGACCGACCTGCATGCTGGGGTCAGCGGCGGGCGGATTCTTGAGGATGAAGGTGTTGAGCTTGTGGTTGAAGTCGAGCTGTCCGTGGTAGCCGCATGCCTTGCAGCCCTGAGAGATGGTATTGCGGCGCGTCGACACGATCAGCTCCGTCTCGGGATTGTCGCACTCTGGGCACAGCACGAACTTACGGATGAACCTGCGGAATCAACAACTAGTGGCTAGAGCTGTGTACACTTACTATCTTTCAGGCGCAGAGAGTACCACATACCCCGCCTGGGTACCCCCGCGGTATGCCTAAGAGCATTTCCCGGCGTAAAAAAAGGTTACCACTAGAATCCTGACAAACTTACAGAATCGACAAACGGATGAGTACAGCAGTGGATACTAAGGCTTAATCTTGCGAAGAAGTAATAAGCGGTGGTATATGCTACAGCAATGTTAATCTTACAGATTCGCCTGCATCATCCACACTACTAGGTGAGTATACACGCTAGAGCCATGTTAATATCAGGTGTTTATCACTACATAGTATAAAGCAAAGTCGCTTCCCGCGTCTGTCTGTATGTATGTATGCTTAGATCTTTAAAACCACGCAACGGATTTTGATGCAATTTTTTTTAATAGATAGAGTGATTCAAGAGGAAGGTTTATATGTATAATACAAGTATAGTAAAGTAGATAAACACTTTTTAGAGGTTTCTAATGTGATGTAAATAAACACATTTTTTTGCGCTTACATTGCAAACACTGGCTAAACCCTATCAGATAGATCAAAATAATGTACTACATTATTGTACAACTTAAAAAGGTCTACAAAAAAGACCGCGATGGCATATGTCTATCTCTTAAGGACAACATACTATTTCCATTTTAATATTTAAAAAACTGGCAATTATTATCGGTAATTGGAAAGGTTTTTACACAAATGCGGTATTAATCCCTATCATTTTTTTTTTTTTTGTTAGTTGGATAGGCAAACTGGCAAACGTGCTACCTGATGGTAAGTGGTCGACGTCGCCCATGAACATAAACTAGTTAACCAGGAACGAGCCCAGGCCACTCATTTATGTGTTGCCTATCCTGAGACATAAGATGTTAAGTCTCGGTGCCAGTAATTACACTACCTGTCTTGCCCTTCTCTCCGAAACACGGCAAAGCTGTTTCACGGGAGAAACAAGCAAGATGGTGGTACCCATGCAGCCGGGAGCACGGCACAGCGCTTCCCTCCCACCGGTAGGTTAGTTAGCTTGAGAATTTCATGAAGATTATTTTTTCCCTTTACACCATGGAAATTAAATGAATACCTTAGGAGATATAGCAAAATCAAAATAATGCGTCGCCGTGATTCGACCGAGCCGCGGGGCGCTCCATGACGCCGCGCCTCGCGTCCAAGCCGGACGGAGACATAGATACACAATTCCACCAAACATTGTCCGTCATACGGTTGTAATTTGTAAATCTAAGATAACGCGGACGAACGAACGCGGGGTACGGTGACCGCACGTGTACGTACCCGTCAAGCAGGTCCTGCAGCTTGGCGGAGTCGTGGCTGCCGTTGACAATGAACCGCTCGTTCTTGTAGTCGAACTGCGTCTGCGCGCCCAGCTCGCATCCGAAGTACTTGGTCGGATCTGAAATGATTTACTTGAACATCATCAACTCCATTAGGTAAATATTAAAACAGTACCAATTTAACTGGATGAACTGGATTTATTTTTCGAAGTTTTGCTCATTTGCGCCCTATACAATAATACCAGACAAGTGCGGGTAGTATCCGTAAAACATATTTTTTTTGGTTTTCAAATTATTATTTTTCATTTACTCACACTTCACACTAGCGCAGCATGAGTAGTACATGATAGATATATACGGGTGTATTTGGAACGCTTGCGAAGATTAAACCCTAATAATATACTATTTATATACTATATAATTCATATAACTATTATATAGACTGTATTATATATACATAGACTGGATTAATGCAGATATAATAAAGAAAATAGACTTAAAAAATAAACTATACCAACAACATAAGTTACACCCTGAGAACTATAGCATAAAAGAAGATTTTTTAAAGCAAAAGAAGATTGTTTCTAAAGAAATACGTCAAATGAAAAGTACTTACTACCAGACACAATTTTTCGCTTGCAAAAATAAGCCAAAGAAAATGTGGAGCTTAATAAATAATCCGTCGCACAATAAAATCAAAGAAATTTCCTTACCAACTAAACTTATAAAAGACAATATTATAATTACAGACAGAAAAGAGATATGCCTATACTTTAATGAATTCTTCTCTACAATTGGTTCAACGTTAGCTCAAACTATTTTAACTGAACATAACAGAGATATATCTTCCATAACAGCTGAAGCTCAGAATAATCAGACAAGACACAGCCTTGAAACTTTAAATCCAGTAACAGCAGACGAAATTTTGAAAATAATTGACAGTTTAGATTTGAATAGTAGCACAGGTATTGATAATATAAACACAAAATCAATTAAATGCATTAAACATATAATAGTGGACGAACTAGCAAATTGCATAAATAAATGTTTTGAGCTAGGTGCATTTCCAGCCAATTTAAAAATTGCCAAAGTAACACCAATATATAAATCAGGAGTTAGATCCGATCCCAATAATTACCGCCCAATATCTGTCCTTCCTGTCATGTCGAAAATTTTTGAAAAAGCAATCTATTCCCGCCTTGAAACATATATTAACTCAATAAACTTGTTATATTGCAAACAATATGGATTTAGACCTAAATCTAATACCCTAGCTGCTAGTGTTGACCTAGTAACAAAAATAAAAAATAACATAGACAATAAAAATATCTCCCTTGGCATATTCATTGATCTTAGGAAGGCGTTCGACACTGTTAGTCATAAAATTCTCCTTATAAAACTTAGGAATATTGGGATTACAGGAAAAGTGCACAAACTACTTGAATCATATATTACAGATCGTTTTCAAATAGTCAAAACTGCTGAGTTTCATAGTTCTAGTGCACCCATAACATACGGAATCCCACAAGGATCAATACTAGGACCCTTGCTTTTTCTCATCTATATAAATGACATCAGTAATCTAGAACTTAAGGGAGAAATATCGTTGTATGCAGATGACACTAGCCTCTTTTATTTTGGTAAAAAAATGGATTCTATTATCCAGGATGCCCAAGGTGATCTCAATCAGATAAATCGCTGGTTTAAATGCAATCTGTTAACACTTAATATAGATAAAACACACTATGTTGTGTTTTCAGCTAAAAATAAAAATGTAACGAGTAGTACTCCCCTTACAATAGATAACGTTTTAATAAACAAATCAGCTAGTGAAAAGTTCTTAGGTCTCATTCTGGATAGTCACTTAACCTGGAAGCTTCATATTATGATGATTAAATCTAAACTAACATCTCTAACCGGTGCCCTCCGCGGCATAGTAAATTGCTTGCCATTGAATGTCCGATATACCATATATAATTCACTGGTGAAGCCACACATTGATTATCTGATCGAGGTGTGGGGCTCAGCGGCAAAAACCAATCTTATACTACTACAAACATCCCAGAATAAACTAATTAAAACTCTCTTTAACTATGATTACCTGATGTCAACAAAAAAGTTATATAGTGAAACTAAAATATTGAGTCTGGACAAAACATACATTTACTACACATGCATTCTAATACGTAAAATACTATCAAAGCACATACATACTAATATTTCTTTTGAAATGAAACATCTAAACCCCCACCTAAGTCGATTACGAAATGCAAACAAAATAACTTTACTGACACCACGGACAAACTACGGGAAAAGGAATATCACTTTTGAAAGCGCACAAATATTTAACTCATTACCTGATTATATTAAATCAACAGAAAATCTATATAGATTTAAGAAGTTACTTAAAATTTATTTATGTAACGAATAATAAATATTACACAGAAAATAATATAATACTACATAGTAAAACAAAATAGGAGAAAAAGGTGTATGTATATTGATGTGTGCATATATGGGCAATTTTTTATTTCGTTGTCAGTATGGTTATTGCCATGTCCCACTAGGTTTATATGATATTTTAGTAACATAAGGATGCTTTTGCGGTGAAAAGGTTTTCTATTTATAAATAGACTTTATTACCTCTAAGAACTTGTATAAATTACAGGTTGAATGTATTATTGTTAATAAAAAAATATTTATTATGATTACGAAATCCTTAAATTTCCTATGTCCCAGTATGAAATATCCATAATTAATGTATCATATCTCCTTGTTTTTTTATTAAAGTATTGCAATATTTATATTGTAAAAATCAGAAAACTTTATTTTAATTCGGTTTTAATGGTTCACTTTCCTTTTGATTCAATTATAAATTAAAATCTGAATTTTAAATTCATGGACACAATACATGACACTGTGGAAACTCCTACTGAGTTACGTAACATTTTTGCTCACTCTTCCGAAATTTCTACCAAACGGTCGTATTTTTTTCATGTAGAAAAACTCAAATTACTGTCAGATTTGTTAGCCATTTTAAAAAAAATATCGCCAGTGTAAATTAACGGTCTTACAAGTGGACGTGTTGCAAAAGTTACGTTTTTTGTTCCACTGAAAGACCGAGTTTTCTAAGGTATTTTGATTGATTTTACGTTTGGATTAAAGACAATTGATTACTAATTATGTTTATTTTAAAGATTCCTCTAAATTAGTTAAATAGCAATGATAAATAAATACTTATTTCATATTTTTGTATACTCAAGTGAAAACGTTACGTTCCACTGAGAAATTTCGTCACTCAGTGGAACAAATTGTAACTCAGTGTAAAGCTAAACGCGCGTTATATGAACATAGAATTAACATGGAGTATTTTCGATGGGTCTTTTTTATAAAATTATTTAAAAATTATTATACAGAGTTACCGAAAAGGTTTGTTTCATAACAGATATGGGTAGTTAGTATATCAATATTAAATGAGGTAAAAATACTCATGTAATGAAACTCATAAACTTAAATATTTCCCCATGATTTTTCGCTGTCTTTCATTGGCTATTCGCCATCGATCGATATTTTGTATGAGCCAATTTTTTAACTTATTTAGTTTTAGTAGTTTAGTTTTAGTTCCATGGAGAAAGTTCAGTTTCTTGAGTATATAGTATTATATATTCCCGTTATATTCAGTATTGATTCACTTTTTCGTTGCACCCTCTATATTTACTTTTTATTTTGTTGTAGACATAATATAATAGCTACCTACCCAAATGGCTTTAACACCAGCCGAGCGAATGAAGAGATATAGAGAAAGGTTAAAACCGGATCCAGAAAAATTGAAAAATGTAAAAAAAAAAATACGCGGAGTATGTAAAATCTAAAAGTAAGAAACTGAAGGAGCTAACGGAGAAAGAAAAAGAAAAGCAACGAAAATTTTGGAGAGACCAGAAACGAAAGCAGAAACAAAAGAAAAAACAGCATCAAGAAGAGAAAGCTACGCCTAAGAAACCAGCACCGAAAAACCGTAACAAATTGCTCAGAAATTATAAGACGCTCACAAAAAAAATCCAAAAAATGACGACATTAGTGCAAACCTACAGAAAAAGACTATATCGTCTAAAAATAGTCACAAAAAAGCAAGTGAAGAAGCTCGAAGAAGATAAACTGAAATTGGAAGCAAGACAGGAGATACTAGAATTGACACTGAAAAAGTCTTATGAAGAATGCAGTACATTAAAAGAAAAACAAACCTTTAAAAAAGTAGTTCTAAATGAGAGTATCCAGAAAACAGTAAAAAAGACCTATGTATCAAAGCTACTAGGACTGAAGGGAAGAATCAGAATTAAACAGAAAATTACAACAGAAAACAAAATACAAAAAGTAATTGAAAATTTTTATGTTAGAGACGACGTAAGCAGAATAACTGCTGGAAAGAAGCAAAGTCGTACATTTAGAAAAAGAAAAGAACAAATACGATATCTTACCGACACAGTCTATAATTTGTTTAAAATGTATCGCGAAGAGGGGGGAAAATACAGCCTCTCAACTTTTAATAAATATAAGCCATTTTACGTACTCTCCCCTTCCATTCAAAACAGGGAAACATGTCTCTGTATCAAGCATGACAATATTCAGTTGCTGTTTTGTGCCATGAAGAAATTCAGAATCTTGAAGAATTACGACTCAGTTCTGGAACTTATGAAAACCCTATGCTGTGACGTATATTCCAAAAATTGCATGTATGAAGAATGCACTGAATGCAAAGATAAGAAAGTATGTTATATGTCGCTGGAAGAAAGGAAGAAAGATCAAGTAGAGTGGGGTGCAATTATTATTTTTCTTTAGTGTAGGTACAATAATACTCGGTGCGTTCACAGATTTTTTTAACTTTTTTATTTTTATCTTTGCAGATTGTTATTGTCAATTTTAAAGTTTAAAGAATATTTCTAATAGATTAATTTTTGTAATCTAAGTGGACACAGCCTTATTGTTTTGTTACGTTCCACTGAGAAATTGTCCTCTATTTTCTGTTAAAAAATATTTTGTGTTTTCTAAATGTGTGTGTGCAATGACTTTGCTATTGTTGTTTAAATTAAGATGTTTATTTAGATTTAATTTATAATATTTGAGGCTAAAACTATAGTAACTAGAAATAGTTTAATATGAATCTAGAAGGTATGGTTATATCAATATTGTAACTCAGAGGAAATACTGTTACGAATACTCAATTATCTTTTTAATCTTGCTTGATTTTCTGTAAATTCTTGAAAAAAAAATACCTTAGCACCTTTTGAATAAAGTATAAAATGTCTATCCATTGCATTTCATTTAGAAGTTACAGTCTAATATATTTCGTAACTCAGTGGAACAATGTTTTCCGATTGGCATCGAAAAAATTCAATAATTCCATATTTTATGGGTAATTGCTATTTATTTTTATTTCTTTAGTTAACTTACATATTAGTACATAATACACAATTATTATATATTAAAAAAAATATCTTCTTTTTTAAAACGTACTTTTTCTATAATGAACAACGAAAAAAAAAATTGCCCATATATGTGTGGTATGTATATATGTATATACGCGTGACAGTTGGTGTCTGTGTACATATGACATGGTAATAGTGAAATCTAATAGATCATGGAAATGATTGGAGCATATTTACATATTACTTCAAATAATAAGTATGTGTGTGTACTGTGTATGTATGATATATTTGCATATAATATGTATCTACATGCATATATATAATAAAAATAAACTATTAAATAAAGTCTTCTCATCTAAAAATAAATATACATATTTTGATAAAACATCACATAAAATCACAGTAATATTCTTCACATTAAATAAAACGAGGTAACGTTTCATTTTCTAGCTTATAAATCTAGTAAATACAATTTTAATAAATAAAAATAAAAATTATATTAATATTGCTACCACTTCTAGGAACGGCAGATCTGTGTAAAGTTATAGTTTCTTTGTTCACGAGTCGACCAATGCTTGTTTGTTTTGATAAAAAATATTTTAAGATTACCCACTATTTAATAGTTGTAATTGTTAGTTATTGCTAGTATAATATTTGTGTATTGTTAAGGTGTAAGTAGCATGTTCGCATATATGTTATTATGTTAGGATTAAATGCTATGTAAATTTCTCATTTTAAGTGAATTTTGTAATTCTTTATGAGAATAAATTTCTTTAAACCGATATAACCATTTATCTCAGAAACCTTTTTTAAATAAAATTTTAAGACTTGTGTATTTTGCAAACCCGCAATGTATGTATGCACTCATGCACTCACGCTAACCGCGAGACGCGCAACTAGCGGGCGCACTAAACACGCGCGCGGTGCGGGAGTTCGTTCACCTCGTGCATGCGGCCAACGCTATCAGCTGATTCAGTCCGCTAGCCGTTTATTTAAGTTAAGTTTATTACATTGCTGTTTTTTTCAAAAAACTATTTTTTTAAAGCATTATCATCAAATTCCTGTAACATTATGTTTACTAAACCAGATCATATAAAAAAATTAATAAAAAAGGCAACCAAGTTTTTTTCACTTGTATCATGTCAGGCAAAAACGAAGAGATATGATAGTGTTGGCATACAACACTATCATACCTCTTCGTTTTTGCAAGCGTTCCAAATACACCCGTATAGCGCTTATGTACGCCGCTTGTCGCTACTCGCTGCGCATACGTTCATCGAACGCATACAGGACAAACGCTAATGTGAAGAGGCTCTGGAGCTTTTCGCGTGAGAAGTTGATGCATTTGATGAGAATATGGATTTCTGGACAAACTCTAAGCCAATTGTTTAATCCGTCAGGTATATAACAGTAAGAGGTAGTGCCATGCTGCATTGCAGCCGAACTGGTCCGGCACGAAGAGGTACCTCTCGCTCACATAACACCGGCGTCCAGTGACAGCTCATCATACCCAAGCACACCAAATCTGCTCATCGTGAGCGCGACCCAAACCCGCTCATCGTGAGCGCGGCAAACTATGCCCCAGATAGCTCAGTTCCAATTAGACATAGGTTACCTAAGCATATTTTAACAGATCCAGCTGACGAAATCTCTCAGCTACTAATGCGCGACGCAAAAGCGCAACGCGAACGTCACAGCATATACAGACACACACACGGTGCTAGGTACACCTGCACACCGCTTGGGCCTCGGGGTCGTAAGCGACGTCGAACCCTACACATGGAAACCACATCGATCCGGATCGATCGCGGAAGCTTAGGTTCGAATCCGATACGAGTAGACACAAACCCAGACCGTGCAAACAGCGCTAGCACTACGCTACCGCTAGATTGCTTGGGCACCGCGCGTGATCCGTCTCCCTCTCCAGAGGGAGGGATGAGGGCCGGCCCTCATGATGATAGGTTAAATTCATTTCAATTTCAATTCAATCAAAGGTTAATTCAACCGTAAAAGATTCGTCGACCGTATCGGATTTGACTAGTCCAAATCCTGCTCTCCCGAGCAGCGCTCGCGATGAACCGCGCCCCCTGCGGGGCACGGAGGGGGGCGTCCCCCTTTCGAATATTTCATAAGTGAGCCACCTGCTCACTTACTGTACCGATTGAGCTTAAAGGCCATCAGGCCGAAAAGTCTAGCCAATACGAAAAAAAAGTGACAACGTTATAATATGTATGCGGTTTGTGAGTTTCCGGTGGCCAATTCGGGGAATAGGGAAAAGGAGGGCGGCGCATCTGCGTGGCCTTGGTTGTGCGGATGTATATGGGCGTCGGCGCCGTGAGGCTCCGATGCTCGTTTGCCCCCTAATGACATAAAAAGTCTCGGTCTCGCGCGTAAACGCGTAAGTGACGGACGCATATCTCACTTTTCTGTTTTAAATACTAACGTATTAATATAACGTACGTGTAACTTACGCGCCAGGAAAATATTAGCATTCAGTAAAACTAAGAAAAATCTTCTAGTGTTAACCTTAACCTGATACTATCATGAAGTGTACAAAGCGCAAGGAAATTGTTACTGACTTCGTCCATTGTGGCAAGTGTGACTATCACTTCAATTGTGCTGGAATATCCGAATCCAGTTACCGAAAAATGGGGCAAGAGAAAAAATCCGCCTGGAGATGTATCCCCTGTCGCGCACAAGTTCAACCCTCGGACTCCGCAAGCACTGTCTCACTCGCTGACATCTTACTGGAAATAAAAAATCTCCGTACGGACTTCAACATCATGAAAACCGATTTGAACGAAATAAAATCAGATATATCCAGTACTAAACAGTGTTTGGTCGAACTGGACATGAAGTGGAGCGAAATGGATAAGAGATTTACTGATATTGAGGGTAGACTTAACGGCTTCGAAGAAAAAGTGTCTGGTGTAACTACTTTACAAAAAGATTTAAAAAAGGCAAATGAAATGATTTCTGTACTTAAGCAGGATAATAATATGCACGATCAATTCTCCAGATTAAATAACGTGGAAGTATCAGGAATACCGATGCGTAATGGTGAAAATTTAAACTCACTGCTACGTGAGTTATGTTCTGTAGTAGGATTTAGCCTGTGTGAAACTGATATTGACACTGTACATCGAGTACGCCGGCACATCGCTAACGATAAACAAACTCCGAGGCATCCGTCCATCATCGTGCGGTTCACACAGCGGCGTCGCAAGGATCAGCTCCTGGCAGCGGTGCGCGTGCGCCGCACCCTCACTACCGCCGACGTGGGCCTGCACGGCCCGGCCTCCACTATCTACATATCTGATCATCTCACACCCACCAATAAACTACTCCTGAAACGTGCCCGGGAACTAAAAGTTGAAAAACAATATGCCTATTTGTGGGTTAGAGACTGTAAGATCTTAATGCGTAAAAATGATAACTCGAAAATCGTACGTATTTCAAATGAATCTGATCTATATAAAATTAAATGACTATTTTGTTTGTCTCGGTTACCATATCTAATTCGATGCTACTGTTATTCTATTTTAACACTGAACACTAACCTACAAACTTTGTTAGCAATACCTAACTCACAAAAACCATCCCGTAACATTGTATCACAGAATAGGTTTACGTACAAAATTTCATATAAACCTACTCTAAAATTATTTACCAATTATATCACCTATTGGCCTTATTTAATTAATCAAAGTATTGTTTATTCCGTATATTGTTCGTCAATAGGTATTGTTACACGTCTTTATTATAAAACTACTATATTAAACACAATACAATTACTGCAATGTCGCCGAATCGTGTTATCTTACATAACAATCTTTATTATTGTTTGTATGCATTATAATGTTAATTTTAAATCAATTGAGGAGGGTATTTTGCATACTATCAGTCTGGATAAAATCATAATAAATACGAAACTAAATACTATCGATTCCAAATGATGGAGCTTAATTCTTTATGCATTTATTACCAGAACACTAGAGGTTTGCGCACTATGTCCCACTCTTTTTTATCTAACGTATTACAGAATGATTATGATTTAATAGTATTAACCGAGACCTGGCTCACGCCCGACTTTAACGACTGCGAATATTTCTATAATAAATACGACGTCTATCGTAGGGACCGTATTACAAGTGACGGACGGGGCTCCCGTGACGGAGGCGTACTGATAGCGTTGCGGCGCGACGTGTGCGCACGCCGCCGTGAGGATTGGTGCACTGAGCGGGATGCAGAGGTACTGTGGCTCAGCCTGGAGCTCCCGGCCGCGGCGCGTGAGCGTGCGCTCATTGCTTGCTATTTTCCACATGGAAGTAATCATGCCGAAACACTTCAAAATTTTTATGATTGTACGTCCGATATTATGTTAAAAAAGCTGATTACTTTTTAATACTCGGGGACTTTAATATTTCACATGCTTCTTGGTATTTCGATGACAACTCGAGGCTAGAGTTGAATACAAACAACGATCTGAAAGCCACTTCACTTGCGGATTTTATGCGATTAACGAATCTTTTTCAGTACAATAGCTGCACTAATTGTAATAACCGCATTTTAGACTTGGTACTGAGTACTGGCGATTGTTCCGTGACTAGCTGCTCAAACCCACTCACTGTTGAAGACGCCCACCATAAATCTATTTGTATAGGTTTTAATTTGCCAACCACGGCATACCTTAAAGAAAATGAACATCTCAAATTTATTTATCATGCTTCAGACTTTAAGGAGATGAGTGAGAAAATCATAGCGGTCGATTGGTTATCGGAACTTTCCCAACTTAATACGGAGGAGTCAGTTAGTTTCTTCTATAATATTCTATACGACTTAATGGATAAATATGTGCCTAAAAGGCTTGTCAAATCGAATACAAACTTTCCACCCTGGTATTCTAGGGCCCTTATAAAGCTGATAAGACAAAAAACTAAAATTCACACTAGATGGAAAAAATATAGTAACGCCTATGATTATCAGCTCTTTAAGGAATTACGCTCTAAAGAGAAACTACTTCAAAAAGAATGTTATAGCAATTTTATAAAAATTTCCGAAGACAAAATTCACTCATCGCCTAGATACTTTTGGTCATTCATTAAGTCCAAGCAAGGGTCTAACTCTGTACCTACACATATGAATCTGAATGGGGAAACTTCAACCGATCCGGTACACATCTGTGATATGTTTAACGACTATTTTAATTCAGTATTTGTTGGTTGCAACGACGCGATACAATTTGATATGAACATTTTAAATAATTCCACGTCAGTTAATATATTATCAATTGACATCCTCCAATCTACCGTCTCAAAAGTATTTTCAACAATTGAACGTTAACAAGGGTGTTGGCTACGATAAGGTGCACCCCATTCTTATCAGAAAACTGTATGAGGAATTTTCAATACCGCTCACCTTGATATATCGTAAATCAATCGCTGAAGGATGCTTTCCGAACATATGGAAAAAGGCGCTAGTGACTCCTATTCCGAAAGGTGGCGATAAACACGATATAAAACAATATAGGCCTATATCAAAACTTTGTGTTTCCTCGTGTCCTATACAGACTTTAAACTTAATGCCATGGATGAAGGGTACCAAGTGGACGCCGTGTATACCGATTTTTCAAAAGCGTTTGATAAAATTAGCCACTCGGTTCTCATCAGGAAGCTTCTGGAGGTCGGTATACATGGTGATCTTCTGCGATGGGTATACTCCTCTGTGACTAACCGTAGTCAAGCCGTCGCGTTAAAGGGGTATCAATCTACTTTCCTTGTTAACAGGTCTGGTATTCCACAAGTATCCATCCTTGGACCTTTTCTCTTCATACTGTACATTAATGACATAGGAAAATGTTTTCGGAACTCATATCACCTTCTCTATGCAGATGACACAAAAATATACAAAATTATAAAAACAAGTAGTGACTGTGTGGCCTTGCAAAATGATCTAAATAGTTTCGACACATATTGCAAAAGTAACCAATTATATCTAAATACTGACAAGTTTCATGTTATAACTTTTACGCGGAAGAAAATACCTATCACTTATGACTATACGGTTGGGGGGCGGACTCTCAGTCGAGTGTCTTCAATACGAGATCTTGGAGTGACCCTGGACGCCAAGCTCCACTTCAATGAACATATCGATATAATTTTAGCTAAAGCTTTCAAACAACTAGGCACTATAATTCGAATAGGTCAACCCTTTAAACGTATGACAACTCTTAAACTGCTTTATAATGCATATGTTCGCAGTATACTTGAGTTCGCGAGTGTGGTTTGGAATCCAGAGTATGCTTTTAATATTAACCGCATCGAAAGGGTTCAAAATAAATTTTTAAAGACACTCGATTATCGGTCTGGCTCTTGGTCTATAGATTATGGGGACAGTGCGGCAAGACATAATATTCAGCGGTTGGACTTAAGGCGTAAATATCTAGATAGTATATTTCTTTTTAAAAAATTGCACAATGAAGTTGATTCCTCCACTCTGTTAAACAAAATTAATTTTAAAATACCGCGACCATCCTCACGAACCATTGACACTTTTTATATTCCTCCCTATCATACAAACTACGCTAGAAATACCTTCTTCAGGCGATCTTGCTCTTACTACAATAGTTATCTCAAATCAGTTGATATTTTTTGTAACAACTTAAGAAAGTATAAAATTAAATTAAAAGACTTAATATTTGGCTCATAAACATGTTTTTTGATATTAGTTGTGTAGGGTTAAGGTTCATTATATCATATACCATTGTTACTACTGAATGTTGATATTTGGTATTCTAAATTATGGTACTTTAGGTCTAGTTGTAGTTATAAAGTTTATTAATGATTGTAAACGACTGTTTGTTACCTAAATAAATAAATAAATAAATAAAAACTATACTGTTAGGTATTGGTACTCACAGGTGGCAGGTCGGCCGAGCGCCTTGGCCACCTCGGGCATGTTGACGATGACGGTCTTGATGCCGTTGCCCTTGCCCTCGACCTTGGCGCAGATGCGCGGCATCTTGTAGCGGTAGAACGCGTCCGCCACATTCCGATTGACGTTGACTGACCCCATAGCGGCGGCTTCACTTAATTATATGTCCTAACTAATTACTCCACAGGTGGTTTCTTTTTGACACTGGATCTGAAACAATATCACACTCGTGTTATGTATGTTTACAAAAATTAATGATTGCACGTCAATTTAAGGGCTGATTCCCGTCGTAACGTAATATAATATGTGTCACCACATTAATGTGTGAATTAATGTGCAAAACACCACATAGGTATTTGTTGTCTACAGGGATTGAACAATGCCTACTGAATAGAAGTAATAAGCAGATCGGTGGTAGCTCCGCAAACGATAGCGTGACATAAGTTCATTCCTGCCTCCGTCAATTTACTTAGAGACAACATTAAACGAGATGAGACCACCCGGAACAGTCAACATCAGTAGTCCATGTGTTGCCTACTAAGAGACGCAAGGCAATTTCCCCACCATGGGTTCAGGCCTTGTCGTGGCGGTGGGTCTCAGTAGTCTAGAGTGAGCCCGGCACCTTGGGCGAAGCTAATTGAGCCGAGGGGGCTCTTCGTAACCACTTTTATAACTTCGTAACCACTATTAAGAGGGGACAAAAGAGCAAGGGGCGAGGCCAATCTATACACTGCTCGTCTCGCCTTTCTATCCGGAATTGTACACAAGTGTCGGTCGCTGGGGATCGACGGTCGGGGTGGAGTGCTCACCGTGTGCGGTGTGCGGCGCTCGTGTCGCGGGCTCTAGAGCGGCATGCGGGCCGGGTGCAGCCGCGGGGCGCGCCAGTCACGTCTGCCGGAGGGGCAGCAGCTTCCGATGTCTGTTACTGCAAAACTTTGATCTTCTGCAACAGAACACGCTACCGACACTTTGCTAAACGACCTCGAACGTACCACGCACGTGTTCGTCAGTTCATCAGTGTGTGGCACGCCTCTCTCAAACGCTCTAGCAGACTGACAAGCATCATCTCAGCTAGTTGCGAGAGACCTATCTTCTATCATATTATATGCCTTATGTTCAAAATGGATGCAAATAGCGGCGTGTTTCACATGAAACGCTGGTATCCCCGTCATGATTAGCACTATAAATTTTAACACTGCCAGGTTTTTATAGGTTCACCCTAAATTCATTCTGGGATACATAAATGATAAATATATAAATTAAATTCATTGAAGAAAGCTCGAAACTGGCCTCTATCTCTAACAGCTGCATCGAACGAAATAATAAATACATATAAGTACTATTCCCTTCGACAAACAGCTTTAAAATACATGTCGGGTTGAGCAGTGTGATAGGCTGCACCAAGAACCTTCTCCCTTCTCGTCTGGTGGAACGGTGGGATTGTGGGACAGGAAGACGGTAGAAAGGTGAGACGGTATGATCACCGGCACCGAGATACGTCTTTCCGTCTCTCCTGCTGCCATCGTGGTAGGATAGTGGGACGGTAAGACAGTGGGATGGTGGGACAGTAGGACAGCGGGGTGGTGCTCACCTGCGGGCGGTACTGCTCGGCGTGTGAAGCGTCATGCACGCTCGTCGGCAGCCGGGACTCCTGGACGTGTCACACCGACCACTCTCCGCGCACTGTACTGATGTCTCTGCAAGAACAGATGCTAACGTTAACATGACGGTGGAAGAACTATAGTGAGGATAACCCGTAGTACGAGCAATTTAATATAGGATTGAAGTTAGCTACAAGTTACATAATATATAAGTTACAGCATGTTGATAGTGGTGAGCGACGATGGTCTAGTGGGTATCGGCCTCTTGAGTGAGGTCCGGATACGTTCCTGACCTCTGTGATTTATTAAACCTGTTTTTCAAAATTTATAAGTGCACCTGAACATTAGACTATCGCTTGCTCACTGGTGAAAGAAACATCGTGAGGAAACATACATATCTGATGAGATTAAAAATCTTTGGAGGTGTGTGAAGTTCACCAACCTGCATTGGGCCAGCGCATCGGTGAACTATGGCCCAACCCCCTTTTCGTCTGATGTCGAGGACGAGACCCATGCTCAGACCCATGGTAATTACCTACCGGCGGGAGGTAGACGTTTATCGCTCGCGCCTACATAGATACAACAATATTTCTTCCATGAAATAACTCTGCTATATTTTGGAAAGGGTACGAGGGGCAGAGTACTATTAACGGAAACACAAAATCTTACAACTCAGGATGAGAGAATGAGTTGGCTGGGCCTACCGTGTGGTCTCGTCTATGTATGGGCGACGCTGACCGCTCACCATGAAATAGCTCGATTATCAGTTTGCGTTGTAGATTAAGTTATAATTGTATCCATGCTAAAAACTTTAAAATTTACTTAGGTAGTAGGTACATTGTTTTCTATCCACGACCCGTACAATCCCAGACCATATTTCATGGTCAGGATTCTGGTGTAATGCGGGTTGGCAAATATATCTATGCGACGTTTACATAATCAGGCAAGTTAAACTATTAAAATCAAAAAATCTGAATCATTTTTTTTTTATTCCAAATAGTACCAATACAGTGGTACCTTTTTGAACGTCTCGAAATTGAGTCTACCACTGGTTCCAAGGCAAGCCCACTGAGAATAACCGGCGAAACAAACTCAGTGGAACTAATCTTTTCAAATATTTTATAACAAATTTTACATGTTGTTATCCTGAAATGCCTGGGAGGAACGCCCTATTCCCAAGGTGTGGTATTTTATATAAAATCTTTTACTTTACGAATTAAAACAATATAAATATTAGATCGCCGCGCACATTAAACTCTAGGGCCGGCCACTTGGCGGAAATTGTCGTCTTACAATTTGGTTTTATTTAAATTAGTTCGAGTGGGCTATCTTTGGTTCATTAGAGACCTTTTTTTTTTTTTGTCGCAGGGAAATGCTTTTTACGCATGTAGCCAGGATCTCGGGTAGATCCTGACCCTATGTGGGACTCGCACCTGGGAGTGCCCTACCCGTAAACTAAAACCACTGCGAGCGCCTTCAGCCGCTTTAATTTGAGGGTCCCGGATAGGCATTCAACAGGATCACCTCAGCGACAGGCTGGCCCCGGCGAAGGCCAGACTACTCCTCTTAAGGGGGGCTGCCCGGCTGCTTGGGCAGTCTCCGCGACGTCGTGTCATACTGAGCCCAGGTTCCCATCCTGAACCCGACACGAGCACAGGGGCGTTACTGGAGGCGCATTAAGTAGCGCCTCCTGCGCACCCTCGTTCGTCGCCCACGGGTGGTTCATTAGAGACCTCGAGATTCGGTCAGGATCAAACCCGGTTCTCTCCGCACATCTCTAGTTGGTATATGAATTGTATTAAGCGTACGTTACAATCCCAGCCCCTATCAAACCGTTATCAGTTACACAACACGGCTACATTATTCGACTCGTCACGAATTTTCATTGTGAACGATAACACGTAACCTCACTGGTAATATTTCGTTTGTTCTTATTCCACACCGCAACCGAGCGATTCGCTTCGTTTGTACCGACATAAACTACAGGGGCTACTTTTAAACCGAGCTCGTGGCTAAGTAAGAACAGCCACGATCGATAGATCAGGTGAAGCTACGCCTGCCGGGGTTGGTCCGTGGATGGGTGACCGTCTTTACATACAGAGACTCCTCCGTGCCTCGTAAAGCACGTTAAGCTGTTGGTGCCGGCTGTCATTCTTGGATCTTTGACAGTCGTTACCGGTCATCAGAAGGCCGAAAGTCCGACAACCAGTCTTACCACGGGGTATCGTATTACCCAGTTACTGGGTTGTGGAGGTCATATAGGCAGTCGCTCCATTTAAAATTGTTATCTAGGTGCATCCGGTTAGACTGGAAATCGACCCCAACATAGTTGAGAAAAGCCGATGCAGAAGAGGGCTAGGTTTAAATATTATGTATCATTATCATTCACGTTTAACTTATAATATATATTATATAATTCATGAATAACAATATTTTAGGGCGCATGATGTACAAAGTTTGCTTCAGAGTTTTTGCTCTGGCCGTAGTGGACCAGCGCCTTAGTGCAATGTTGCCTGTAAAAGTAAAATAGTGCATTTTATAACTCATCCACAGTTACATAACTAATATGGTGCCAAGGTCTTGGGACCGACAGGAGAGACTACCACAGCAGCCACCACACACTCGAGTATGTTAACATAAACAACATTTGTTTGCAAATCACACATCTTATCATCTCGTGACGTCAACTACTGAGACCGGAGTGGGGGGAAGGATATATTATTATTTTTCGGATTCATACCGTCCGCTGTAGGAAACAGAGCTTCAACTTTGATAAATATATGTTGCATGGAGTTACATTATGAGTACCTACGAGTTATTAAAAGCCGCAACTTACAACAAAGCCTAAAAATGTAACATTTCAATTTTCAACGTACTAACTTCTTTTAGTATCTTTTTAATTTAATTGAGTGTAACGCATTCTTCAGAGAGCAAGTGAAAACCACGTATACTATGGTACATGGTTGATTGTGGACTCGTAATTTTATAATGTTCCGAACGAATCCGAATACTCTTCTTTTCCAATGATTAAGACTAATCTGAATTGTTATAGTGAATGATACCTGTGGTGATACAAAAACTCTTTTCCGCATCTCAGATACATGAAATGTCCTCAGAGAAATATATCCCATACAATGTTTGTGCGAGTGTTCAAACGTAAAATTGTACATTAACATTTGCCATTAATATCATGGGTATCAACAGAACTCAAGTTATCGTGGTCGAATTACTAGCCAACAGACTTTACGTCGCTGCCGCCACTTTATTAGTTAAGAGTTAAAGCGCTACAACAATTAAAGTAACTTAACAGCATCTGCGTTTAAAGGAGTAGTGCTGCAGTGTTCCTAGCCTCTCTCATTTAGATTACTTATATTATAATTTATAAGTGTTAAATAAATATTAACTTTGTAAAAAACCGAAAATAAATCTATGCTTGCATAGCCAAGGCAAGTTATGGCAGGTTTAAAAGGAATTCCAATTGCCTTACGGGGAGCATAACCCTGGAATTATGTAACTTATATACTATTAAATCAACTTGCACACATGTAAGTGACTTGTCCTTCTCCCCCGCCTCTCATCGCGAACCTTCTCGAACTGACCAACCCAACACGTGCCCACTATTCATTTTAGACAAATCAGGCCATTTCTAGTAACAACCTATTCATTTTAAAACAGGTCAGTTCTAGTTTGGCGCGAGTATCTCACGTCACGCACACTCGTCTGCGGCCTGCGCGTGCGCAAGTTATCCGCAAGTGTGCGGCCCGCCCCTCGGCATGCGCGACATTTCTCGGCACCAAGGTCGCCGCACACGTGCACACGGCGCTGTCGTTACGTGTAACATGCCTTACTTCATACTTGGTACAGGGCTGACAGTTCCCAAACTTACGTTTAGGTACCCTAAAGGCGTGTATTTTTAACCGACTTCAAAAAGGAGGAGGTTATCAATTCGTCGGAATCTTTTTTTTTTAATGTATGTTACCTGATTACTCGAAGATGGCTAGACCGATTTGAAAAATTCTTTTTTTGTTCTAAAGGGTATACTTCCCAAATAGTCCCATGATAAGGAAACCAGGATCTGATGATGGCATCCCAGAGAAATCGAGAGGAACTTTCGAAAATCGTAGGAAGACTAGTGCGTTTGATATTTTTTTATAAAGTGTTTTGAAGGACTTCAATTTAATTAAGGTCTGGAGTCGATCTGATGCTGGAGCCGAAAGACAATCGAGGGAACTCCTCAACTATTTACATCAGTAACCTTGTGTTTGGGCTTGATTAATTTGTAATGATGAGAACTTTACACCTAGATGGGTTGTGACTGTCATTAGGGGTCTGATGATGAAGACAAAGGACAGTTAAGGGAACTCCTCAACAGTTTACAGTAGCTACCTTGTGTTTGAACTTAATTAATTTAAATTGATGAGAACTTTGTACCCATATGGGTTATAAGCGCCATTACAGGTGTGATGATGGAGACCATACACAGTCGAGGGGAATCCTCGACGATTTACAGCATTAATTGGGCTTACCTCATATGGTAAATAATATTATGCCAAAATCATGTAATTTTATGTTGTTAAATGAACAAAAAACAACTGTGGCTTGGAAGCGCATCATAGTTTTTCAAGGTCATCATAATATCCATTCTATATAATATCTATATTGGTGATGTTCTATACCTATATATAATGGAATTATTTAACGAATAGCAGCAAATCTGCCGTGATTGCTTTCAATTACATGTATATAAAGTTTTACGCAATTCCATTTCGGTTTTTTCATTTGTTATGTAATGATTTAAACCCTTTCTACGTTCATCTCATTAATACAGCGCTATCTAATCTGAGCAACGCGTTTAATAGTTCTACCCATATTTCAGACAAATAAAGTCAGTTATCGAATTTTGAAATCACTAAAAATTAAGAAATAAAAAAATTTTAAACAAAAATCAAAACCGACTTCAAAATTTTAAAAAAAACTAAAAAGTAATAATATAATTTCCTTAATCTTTGTGCCTACAATTTATAATCAACTTGTTCTTCTACTAATATACAATCTTTGCATACTACGTCATTATTGTTACTTTTGAAGCCGTTGTCGTATTCGTTGATGTACCTACCTCCCTACCTACCTTGGCTGACACCGACTCCAAAAGTAACAATAATGACATGGTAAATGCAAAGATTGTATATTAGTAGAAGAACAAGTTGATTATAAATTGTAGGCACAAAGAGTAAGGACATTATTTTATTACTTTTTAGTTTTTTTTAATTATTATTGCGACAGTGGTGTTAAACATGTATCGGCGCGCCTGGGCTATTATAACATCGATTGTAATTCAGTGTCGAGACACAGCATTATACTGTCGTTACTTTATCTTAATCCATCTTTTTTTAGACGCAGGGCGCTGCTACCAAAAGTAAAAAGATAAGATTTTATTAGCTACTCATGTCTTTCTTTATATATTTTTGTCACAAGGAGGTAACCGAGCAGTCGGAGCCTTATGGTGACCTTATGGTCCATAGACATTGGCATAACCAAAAGTTATGCAAGTGCGTTGCCCGTTTTCCCCATCCCCCCAGTGGACTACCGGAAACTCACAAGCCGCACGAAACGCGACAGCATAGCTGCCACTTGACGCCGGTGTTATGTGAGCGCGAGGTTTCTTTATATACTATAATAATGATATCAGGGGTTGCGGACCATACAATTACGACGGTAAAATTTCATACAAAATTTATTTTATGTATCTCCTAGCTGGTGAAATACCCCGCAGTTGATCAGTATGATGCACACACACGAGCGTCTATATAACGCGCACTCATACATACACACACACACACAGTATCGCAAACGTCTAGTTTGGGCTACCGTTCTGTACACTCAAGATTTATAGTTTCCTCTCGTGAATGCACTACACAGTACACACTAGGTGCGCTAGTCTGACGTGTAGGTGAAATAAAATAGTTAATCGAAAGCGATTTTACAATATAGCGGAGGAAATTGTTTTTTTACGACCTGTAACAATTTATATGCCGAAAACGCGAAACGAACTTCCGTTGATAAATGTAATTTCTAAAGGAAAAGTAATTACTAAAAATACAATAATTTCGATAAGCTGCACATGAAAGATAATTGAAAGAAAGGCCACAACAAAAGATATGTTATTATAAAACATAATCGTACATAACAGTTTGACATACATATTAATATTGCGTATGGTCATCATCAGTAGCTACTATCCGTCCCCCACCATGGTTCAGGCCTTGTCGTGGCGGTGGGGCTCAGTAACCTAGGGTGAGCCCAGCACCTTGGGCGAAGCGGAGGGGGCTCTTTGTACCCCTCTTATAAGAGGGGACAAAAGAGCAGGGGGCAAGGGGCGAGGATGGGAACCTCACCCCATTGTACTGTCCCGACGTTGGGAGGGGTTGTTCTGTGATGCGGAACAACCCCTCTGTGGAAGTGGCGTCGGTTCCTTGCGGGACTGACTAGCCGTCGAGGTGCCCTGTTTGTTTACTAGATCCGGGGCACCTCACCAAAGGCGGCATCGGTGGCACTCGCCGGGTTTTAGTGGGTAGAGCTGCGTCCATTTACCAGCTGTCGGGCGCAGCGTGTCCCACATACCCGCGTGGGGAGACCCACTCACCCGCGGGATGCCTCAGAGCATTTCCCGGCGTTAAAGAAAAAGCTTACTATCCGTGGACAATTGATGATGGACAGACATCTTTTAATTAACACGAAGACGACACAAGGGATTCAAATGATTTTTTTCAATAATTTCAAAATAGTACCAGCAAAGTAGCTTCCAGGCAGCATCTTGAACGCCTGGCGAAGCCTGGGAAGGCAAGTCTTCTGAGAACAACCGGCGAAAACTCAGTGAATCTAATCCTTTCAAATGTCCTATAACATTATATTGCTATTCTATAATATACAACGTGGATGCAAGACCGCCTAGAACCCTGGGACTCATTTCCATTATCCTTCCCATACCCTACTTCATATTGAGTCACTTTGCTCGTAACGATCGTTATTCGCACCTCCTCATATACGCCACTTTGTACATTTATACACCGTCACGCAAAAGGGCCCCAGCCCAGGTCATGAGGCAATTAAGGCCGGCGGCTCGGCATCAAACCTTTATACGATCCATTCAAATATAATACATATATACGGCCTGCACAATAAATACAGTTGAGGGGGTGTGAACATGAAAAGAAAACGATTGGCTCTTCAAAATTTGTGACGTCCAATTTTTTTTTCATAGAAGGCAAACGCACAGGCGGTTCATCTGGTGGTAAGTAACCACAGACACCTAGACGCCCGCCGACCAAAGGGCTTGCAGGTTGCGTTGCGGGCCTTTTAGTATGAGTATGCCCTTTTTTATGGCATAGGAGGGCAAATGAGCAATTGAAGCCTGGTGACTATCGACTCCCATACACATCCGCACAACCAGAGATTATGCATATATTGTGTTGTCCTCCTTTTCCTTATCCCCCCACCCCAATGGGCCACGGGATACTCACATACCGCACGAAACGCGAAAGCACAGCTATTACTTTACGCCGGTATTATGTGAGCGAGTGCCCAAATATCACAAAGAATTCGAGAAGCTTGCTTCTTTGCGGGGATGTTTTACATTATATGGCACTAGCTGTTGCCTGCAGCTTCGCCCGCGTTACTCAACTCCTTTAAGTCACAGCGTGATATTATATAGCCTGTAGCCGTCCTCGATAAATGGGCTATCTAACACTGAAAGAATTTTTCAAATCGGACCAGTAGTTCCTGAGATTAGCGCGTTCAAACAAACAAACAAACTCTTCAGCTTTATAATATTAGTATAGATTTTACATTATTCAAATATTTGCTATTTACAAGGTACATAATATCATTCTTATATTGTTTTCTAATGTTACCGCGAATGTCATTCATTACAATTAAGCGGATTTTATCGTGACCTCCCATGACGGTGGTTGCGCTGTATACTGTATAGTAATCGTAACGTCGGGCATGTAAAAAACTTCAATTACGATTAAATCCGTAAAAATTGTTTCATTATAAATTACGAGCTGATGCCCTCGACTTCGTCTGTGCAGGATAAGATTTTAGTTTGTTTGTGTTAACTTCTTTTAGCGCTATTTTTAGATGAGATAATATCTCTGAACTCGCGACACCGCACACAAAACGCTGGAGACGCAGTTTGACGTTTGATTTATTTATATAAGGATATGCAATATTTGTTTTGCAAATTGTGTTTCTTCTAAATTATGACATACGGCCATTTTGTGCGTCGTTTAAATTGTATAGGTTGTCATAATCTACTAGAGCCTGTATTATAGGTATTTGAATTTAATTGTTTTGTTTTCGCTTCTATCGGCAGTCCCTATGGTTGGTTTTTTTTTTCATAAAAAGTATCCTATGTTACTTCTAATATCTCGCAAGAATATGTGTACAAAGTTTCGTAGTAGTTTTCGCGTGAAAATTTCGCGTAACAAACTTACTTTCACATTTATAATATTAGTAGGATAATAATGGTCATATTTATCAAATGTATTTATGGTCTTATTTATCAAATGTATGTATGGTCTTATTTATCAAACGAGTTAGTTTAAGAGATTCTAACAAAAGGAATACGTCATAAGAAAACCTGCATGCCTGAGATTAAAAACTTAGAAAGGCGTGTGAAGTTGACCAATCCGCATTGAGCCAGCGTATAGGTGAACTATGGCCCCAGACCCGCCTCGCCAGACGTACCCCGCAGTAGGACATAAGTCGACGATGACGATTCTTCGTTACTCGCCGACTAAAAACATACATTTTCAATTGAAATTTTGTTATTACGTAACTCGAAAATCCTTATAGTCTGTACTATTAGGCGTTTACCTTTATTGTGTTAGTTGGATAGGCAAACTGTCAGACGTGCCACCTGATGGCAAGTGGTTGACGTCGCCCATGAACATAAACTATGTAGTTTACATGGAACTAGCCCAGGCAAGACACAGCAAAGCTGTTTGACGGGAACATGCAGAATGGTGAAATCCATGCAGCCGGTAAGAGGGATGCGCTGCCTAAATTACCAATTAGTTTTTAATACAATAAGTAATTTACAATACTATTACAGCAATTAACGAGGGGCTTAACTAATTGAATCTCGTTATAGAAATAGACCTGCGTCATATATGGTTTTAAAATTATTTTTACAGATAGTATGGTGGCCTTATTTAATTGGGATAAGTGTGTTCAAACGAAGTCTTTTTCGTTTGAACACCCTTCTCCGTAACCAGGATCGGTCCAATTTATTTGCGTTATTAAGTTGCGAATATTATGTTGTCGATAAAAATCCTGCAAGCTATAACCTATAAGACGGTCGGTACTCGGTATGCGGCAACGTCGCTCTCATTACGCGCTCCGCATTGCGCCACACACCATTTCACGATCGCACATAGTAAATACAAGCGGCAAGTAAGGAACATAAACATTCTACAGGTTGTAATGCGTCACTAAACTGTCTGTCCCATATCCAACCCATGGTGAGTCGAGTGAGAGAATCGAGGGACATTCATGAGTGTCATCTGATCCGTAGATTCTGGTCAACTACACGGGTGACGATCAACTCGACCGATCGACAAGCACGCCCCACTCGGTCAAGACTCGACCTCCTGATAGCTGGAGCTGCCGCTGCTATGAGCTTTATAGTATCGCCTTAATGAGATTCAATACTAATGTCTACACTATTTACTACACTTAATATATTACATCACGTCTACAGTCGTGGACTTTGGAAGGACGGCAACGACCTGCTAATCCTCTGGTGTAGCGGATGTCTTCTTTTTTTGTTATTTAGGAGGCAACCGAGCAGTCTGACGTCCATAGACATCCGCACAACCAATATGTATGCAGATACGTTACCCTCCTTTTCCCTATCCCTCCCAATGGGCCACCGGAAACTCACAAACCGCACGAAACGCGACAGCATAGCTATCACTTGACTCCGGTGTTATGTGAGCGAGAGGTACCACCCCGGTCGTGCCGGCCCAATTCGGTTGCAAAGTAGCATATCTACTACAAATCTGTGGATGTCGCTTTTCACTTACCATCAGGTGGCCGACTGTCCGTTTGCCCCCTCTTCTATAAATAAATAAAAAGGGATGATGATGTTGATGAGACTTAATGACATATCCTCTTTATCCGCAACATACACATCCAACCACAGTCCGTGTCACATCGTGGCGTCATCTCTAATTGCACCGACAGCTGTAAAGTTCTCTACCACCAGGCAACTATTACTCGAGTAGAAGTAATAGCAGCCTGGTGATCCGGTGGCGTATCTGGTGTAAGGGTCCAGTGTCCACTAGCGCCGAACACAATGCCGTTGTTGACGCAGTTTCATCGTAAACAATCAACATCCACGTCCAAGTACTCCAGTGAGGTATTCCAATCGCCGGTCAACATCCTGCCATAATATTCTTGTTTATTCCTAAGTCTGCTTCCAAGAAAGAGTCAAATGTACATTTCCTGACATCATTCAATGAAAGAAAACCTAAGTATCGCTTCATTCAACCCTCTTTTGATATTAAATAACGTAATTCTGGTGGTTCTTGGAGCCGTCTGGTGTCCTGTATTGTCGAGTCACGAGTGTTGCAGTCAGCACTAGTATGTAGTCGCATGTTATCGTGTGTCGACAGACGGACCCCGCTCCAGTTCCGTCCAGCGGCCATTGTTAGCCCGTCAGCCGTCCGCCGCTCGACACACTTCCGCCAACACGTTACACAATCGTCCCTTGTTTGTCAATCGCGCCGCCCGCGCCGCCAATAACAAATCATGATCAATGTTAGCATATTCCTTTCTCAATTAAAGCAGGAAAACAGCACCCCCAGGAAGGAATTATTCCAAATTAAAGGTGTATAGATATTTTTGTCTTTTTGTATGTCATAAGGAGGCAACCAAGCAGTCGGAGCCTTACATAGGCTGCACTAAAAGTATCGGGAATGGAATATTTCCACTGTTCCTGTCATATTAAAATCTTTTTAATTGAAAACTCCTTGGTTTTAAAAATCGAATACCATTTATTTATTTAAAAAAAGATTCTCGGTCCTGTCACAAGGTCTTGTCAAACTTGTTTAGTCGTTGAGAAAATGGAATTGACTCGAGAAAATTCTAGAGCGATGATTTATTATGACTTTCGAAGTGGTTTAACACAAAAACAGTGTGTTGACCGGATGATTTCTGCATTTGGTGATGAAGCCCCATCCAAAACCACAATTTATCGCTGGTTTGCTGAATTTCAACGTGGACGTGTCAAGCTCAGTGATGATCCCCGTCAAGGTCGTCCAAAAACTGCAGTCACCCAAGAAAACGTTGATGCTGTGCGTAAGCTGATTGAGGAAGATCGACGTGTGACATACCGCGAAATTCAGGCAACTTTAGACATTGGCATGAGTCAAATACCTACAAATAATCTTGCATAAACAATTAGGTGTAAAAAAGTTGTTTTCCCGATGGATACCGCATTTGCTCTGTAAAGAGCAAAAAGCGGCTCGCGTTACTTGGTGCGTCAGAACTCTCGAAGGATTCCACGCAGGATCCTCAAATGCTGTATACAACATCGTATCAGGTGACGAATCCTGGATACACGCGTACGAACCCGAAACAAAAAACCAGTCCCGAGTTTGGGTGTTTGAAAATGAGTTAAAGCCAACAAAAATTGTTCGTTCACGGAGTGTTGCAAAAAAAATGGTGGCCACGTTTGTCTCCAAAACCGGCCATGTTGCGACTATTCCTCTTGAGGGACAAAGAATGGTTAATGCAGAATGGTATGCTAGCATTTGTTTGCCACAGGTCGTTTCTGAACTCCGTAAAGAGAACTGCAACCGCCGCATCATCCTCCATCACGACAATGCGAGTTCTCACACCGCGCACAGAACAAAAGTTTTTAGAGCAAGAAAACATAGAATTATTCATCCGCCGTACATCCCCGACCTAAGCCCTAATGATTTCTATACTTTCCCTAAAATAAAGAATAAATTGCGTGGTCAGAGATTTTCATCGCCTGAAGAAGCTGTGGACGCCTACAAAACGGCCATTTTGGAGACCTCAACTTCCGAATGTTTTTTTTTATGTTAGTTGGATAGGCAAACTGGCAAACGTACCACCTGATGGTAAGTGGTTGACGTCGCCCATGAACATAAACTAGTATACCTGAAACGAGCCCAGGCAACTTATTTATGTGTTGCCTATCCTGAGACATAAGACGTTAAGTCTCGGTGCCAGTAATTACACTGCCTGCCTTGCCCTTCTCTCCGAAACACATGGAATGGTTGCTTCAATGATTGGTTCCATCGTATGGAAAAATGTGTCAAATTTCGCGAAGAATACTTCGAAAAGCAATAAATACATTTTTACATAGTAATGTCACTTCCTTGATTCCCGAAATTTTCAGTGCCGCCCTCGTATTGTGACTACCGACGCCCATAGACATCCCCAAAACTAAAAGTTATGCAGATACGTTGCCCTCCTTTTCCCTATCCCCCAATAGGGCACTGGTAACACAAAAAACCGCACGAAACGCAACAGCATAGCTGACATTTGACGCCGCGCCGGTGTCTGCCAAGCCAATTCGGTTGCAAAGCAGCATGGCACCTACCTCTTTATTAAATTTAGTTTTTGATATTTTTGCCTGTTATTGTAACTTACACTTTACCAAAAGATGCACTGATGGTGCGAGTGATACACACTTATACCGCGTCTGCAGGGGGACTTATTTCGAAAGCTTTGTTGTGTTAAAAAGACAGACTGTATCTCAGGATAGACACAAGAATGTGTACGTGTACGGTTCACTCTTCTTGAGTGACGTTGATAATTTGCTAGTTTGCCTATTCGTGTAACATAAACAAATACTTTTTTTTCATAAAAAAAATCTTAAACGCTTAAATCTCGTCGACTGCTGTGATCACCGGAGCGACTACACTCGCCGGGTCAGCGAGCACCGATCCTATTTCCATACAATTTGGTTCCACGACACCACCATGTTGTAACTACTTCAGCTATTATATACACGTTCGATACCTGCCACTTCAAACCCGCGTTATATTGTACGATTAATTAACGACTTCTGTTTCGTTGTGTTATAGCTTGTTAGATAAAGATTAAACGGGAAATGAGTTTCGGTACTGATTTCCTCCGCCGTAGAACCCAACCCATGTCGAGGGGCTCAGTAACCTAGTCTGGAGCAACCGGTACTTTTAATGAAGCCGATTGGTGTGAAGAGGTAGCCCCCGTGTCTTATCATCAGGTAAGGAAATTGAGGATACTGAGAGCACCAGTCTCTCAAAGAGGGTTGCAAGGTCTTAGAGGTGGCGGAAGTAGTCCCATCATGAAGTCCCCTGTGGAGTTTGTGGGACCAGTCAGTCGCCCAGGCACCCAGCCACTAATACGGGGTATCTCATTACAAGCGATTGAATTTTTAGTTGTACGGGTTCTCCGAGTCAGGAGTCCCATGTAGCCACCAGACTCTACCCAGAATGAACTAACCAACTAATGACCAGTCACTTGACGACGAGATGTACCGAACTTGTCCGGTTTGACGATGTGTGGAGTTTATTTTATACAGTGGTGATTTTTTTATAGCACACTGAACCAGTATGGTGCCTGGTCTACATTTGCGGAGGCGTCAAGGTCATTTCCATTGGCATTACTGTGACAGAGGTGACGCCGCGCTGACCAGATAAGTGATAACCTGTTAGATAACTAACGAGACACTATCCTATCAGACATGTATACACATGTTTGTATGTTTGTCACAACAAAAAAACGAGAGTTAGTAGTAATGGTGTGTGTAGTACCGATAAAAATAAGTCCGCTAAATTAAGTACATATTATAGCATACTTTTACACATATTCACGCACACGGCAATAAAAGACAAAATATAAAACTAACTATCAAAACATTGTATTACTACATGTATACCGTTTGTTGACTATAGCTAGCTCCCGCCTTGTGCAGTGTTACATTACTCTCATTACTACAACATTTTTGAATCTCGTAAACGCTTTAAATCATACTCGAAGCCTTGACCCGATCTAATAGCCCGCAGTACCGCTGCGCCAAGAACACAGCAATTAGTCTCTATGTGAGGCAAATATACTATTAAACTGTCCGTGTCAGAGCGCGACAGACCATCGCCGACGGCAGCGGTGTCAGCATTACTGTCCATCTGTCAATGGACAATCTAATTGACACAAGATTGGCGCTCTCCCAACACTCTCATAGCGTCGTTAACTACATACTAGGTACTTTTCAGATCATTCAAACCATGGTCACGCCTCACGACAAACAAATCCATCCTTGGGTGGGCCAAGCTCAAGATACTCAAGTAGTCATGTGGACTACATTAACGCAGGTATTCCAGGTGTAAATATCCACCCAACCATGGTTCAGGCCTTGTCGTGGCGGTGGGGCTCAGTATCCTAGGGTGAGCCGCTGCACCTTGGGCGAAGTATACGTGATGTATACCTGATGGATATCGGATGTATTTGCTCAATACATCCGGGGCACCTCACCAAAGGCGGCATTGGTGGCACTCGCCGGGTTTTAGTGGGTAGAGCTGCGTCCACTTACCAGCTTTCGGGCGCAACGAGTCCCACATACACGTATGGGAGTCCCCTTCTCCCCAGCGGAATGCGTCAGATCATTTCCCGGGGTTAAAGAAAAAGGTGGTGTAAATATCCAGTAGATACATCAAGTACAGGTGCACCCCGCGTGCCGCATCGCTAGCGGTTAAGGCTTCGCCGGGACCTAGGATCGCTACGGGTGGGGAGTGTGGGGGTGCCACAGCGCGCATGCGTGCCTATCGATCCCGGCGCCCAGAACCTTCCACGAGCCCCAGCTGCACGGAATCGTACCGCGATAAAACTACGCCAATATCAAGTGGTTCCGATCAGATTAATGTGTCGCTTTTTAAACACGCCTGGAATGTATTATGAATTTTCGTCCAAGCATATTTTACATAGATTGAATATAAGCTGAAGGTTTGTACGTTTGAATAGGCTAATCAAATGAATGGTAGTTGACAAACAATCCTGTGCTCATATTTAGGAAAGTCAATCTTGACGGCCGGCTGGTCGAGTGATTAGGCTGGGCACTTTACGCAGCGGTCACGGGTTTGAATCCCGCCAAGTGCAGACAATTTGTATGATTCATAATAATAATAATAGATGTCTGCACCCCCACCAAGGTTCAAGCCTTGTCGTGGCGATGGGGCTCAGTAGCTTAAGGTGAACCCAACACCTTAGGCGAGGCCAATTTGCCTGGGCCAATTTGCAAGCTACAAGTACAAAGAGCTGCTCTTTGTACCCCTCTCATAGGAGGGGGGACAAGGGGCGAGCATGGGAACCTCAGCCCATTTTACTGTCCCGACGTTGGGAGGGGTTGTCCTGTGGTGCGTGACGATCCCTCTGTAGAGGTGGTGTCGGTCCCTTGTGGAACTGACTATCCGTCGAGGTGCCCTGTTCGCTCAATAGATCCGGGGCACCTAACCAAAGGCGGCATTGGTGGCACTCGCCGGGTTTTAGTGGGTAGAGCTGCATCGACCTTACCATCTTTCGAGCACAGCGAGTCCGACAAACCCGCCTTGGGAGATCTCCAGCAGGGTGCTTCAGAGCATTTTGCGGCGAAAAAGTAAAAAACCTCGGTAAATATACCGTTTTAAAATAGTATTCAATATTAATTGTGAAAAAGGTGATAATAATATCTAATAAAAGATTTAGAGAAAGTTGAAGAATGAAACGGTTAGCGACGACCCGACAGTTCGAGAAGAACGTTCTAGTAGCAAATAGAAACAGACAGTCTAACTATGTGTAACGTTACGAACGTGTCTTTATTTTAACCCTATGTTAGTTTCCTGGCTATATTTTCCATCCACGGACCAAGGACATCCACTGACACTGACCGTAGGCCTTCTTCTAATAAACACCGAGATCGATTGCCCGTTGCTCACACACATTAATACTACGATCCTACTAATATTATAAACGCGAAAGTTTGTATGTATGGATGTTTGTTACTTTTACACGCAAAAACTAATTAATGAATTTTAATAGTCTATAATTACCTGTACTCCCACGAGTATGGGAAGTACCTACGCGGGTGAAACCACGGGGCGCCGCTAGTAATTATATACTTTTTTGTCGCAGTGGAAATTCTTTGCGCATTTACCCGGGGATGTATCGTCCCCGGGGATATGTGTCCACCCCCTACCAGCGCCGATATACCGCACAAAAACCAATGCGAGTTGCCTTCAGCCGCTTGAAGGAGAGTGTCTCGGTCCCCGGATCTGACTAACACAGGACACCCCCGCGACCAGACAGTTCCCTCAAAAGGGCTAACCGGGATTCCTCCAAGTATGGGAGCTCCGACAACCTGAAGCACCCCCGCCGACGCCGGAACTTTTCTACCGGGGCAGGTTTACCCCGAGGCCTGTTTGACAGGAGAAAGGAGGTGAGCGTAGCGCCTCCACCGCACTCCCGTCCTATAGCGTCGGAGCGGTATGGACGTGGCGTCGTCCTCTCTATCCCGCTCCGCCGCTGGTTATCCCTAGCACTTGTACAAGTTACAACTCGCAGTTTTCTATAATAGAAAAACGAAAACGCCAGAAGACCGAAACCGCCCACACCGGTACACGGAGTTGGTCTCCGTCTGTATATATTAAGCATGTACATATTTCAATTGTATTTAGAACTATCAATCCTCGAACCCCCCCTTTCCTTCGCGTTAACCAAATCCAGCGTCCATCGTTATAACCCTCCCCGCGTGGGCAGATGCGACAAGTCTCCGATGGTCCGATAACTCTTGAACGCACCGCGCGTACCAATTCGCATATTTATAGTACGGCCAATGACCTCACAACAATTCAATGAATGTACGCATGTAGGGAAAGATTTTCATTACTAAATCTTTTTACTTAGGCTTACAAAATAATCATAAAAAATCCTTATACGGTTGGTTGCAAATCTTAGGTGTTGCGGCTAATAACTTGGTTCTGGGGTCAATTCTTTCGTGATTTCCTACAGCAGTGGTAGACGAGGTTTGTTAATGAGCCAACCCATGAGCTCAACATTAATTCAAAGTTCAAACACAATCTCGTCGTTCGTCAACATATCACAAATCACGTGCAGGCCACCATAATCTCGTGTTATCAGCTGCCACAATATTTTTACAAGACGTTTACCAAACATTACTGTGGACGTCCTAAACCTGTTTAAATGGTAATTTTCACATTAATAGTAAAAACCTAGTATTTAAACAATTTTAGAGTTCCTTTCAACGGACCCTTATCGGATCACTGCGTTGTCCATCTTTATGTCAAACCAAATTCACATTCAAATTATAGTAAAACATTAAAACACGCTTTATTAGCAAACCGTACTAAAATTATTTTCAAATATTTAAAGTTTGCTATTAAATTATTTTTTTATTTACTTTACTTGACTTAAAATTGAGTGAGAGACTAAAAACCATGCGTGCGTAGCGTGATGTAGGTAACTTGCGCGCCTTATGCCTTCCTTGCATGTGCTATCCTGATTAGGGTAATTAATTATTTTTTAAATTATTGTATTGTCATCGGTTCTTAAAATGTATGCAGTTTCAATTTAATTGAACGTCTCAAAGTGGGTCAAAATCATGTCCAAAGTTTCCGTTACATAGGTGATAGGCACAACATCTGAAGCTAATAAAACTAATAAAAGCGTGTTATAACCCGTTCATTGTTTATATATTACATAAAAAAACACTCTTTTTAACCCTCAGAGTGAGTCACACTGGCGTCTCGCACTTATTTGAATATTTTACGTCGCCGCCATCGCCACTCTGTTATGTGCTCAGCCAACAGTAACAGTCGTAACTCGTAACAATAGAACGGTTAAGGAAACATTGTCCAAAGACGAAAATATGGTGATGGCTCCAACTGTCTTGTTGTGTCTAAAACGTAGAGTGTCTCTGCTTAAATAAATAAATTCATAACAACATAGAATTTGTCTGTAAACGTTAAACCAACAACAATTCCCAAATTGATTAATATCATAACACAAAAAAATGGGGACAAGAAAAAAAAGAATGACTAGAACACAACTCGATCATCGTCCAAAATATGGTAACGTCAAACGCTCCCCGTCCGTGAAATCCTAGTTGACAGACAACGGGAAACGTCACGAGTAAGTTGCCTGTCCACATAAACAGATAATCTTTAGATCCGGACCTGACGTATGGTCCAGGATATAGGGTCCATTATTGCACTTGATTACTATCAAGCTAATTTTCCGTGAGTAGCTTTATTTTGATAAGACGCCCAACAATTTCCTGTGAAAATACTCGATTGTGGTAGCTAACAGAGGTAGCAAGGATAAAATATGTCGATTTGTTGATGAAAGTAGGACCGGGATACCGTACCACGTAAAAATGGAACCTGTATCCTGGACCCTTAGGGATTTTCCGCTGAAATTTTTTCGTCGCTGTACCCCTTGTTTTTCCGCTAATAATCCGTCCAGATTTTTCTGACGATAATCCGCCGCTCGTTTTACCACGACTAATCAATCACGCGCGAGAGGCTCCGGGGCGGGAGCGTCGACCCGGTGACATAACACCAAACGCACACGTAACTCGCCGTTACCAAACACCTTTTGCGGCTCAAATTTTACGAAACGCTTGACAGATCGCTACACTTAACAGACGCCGCAGTGAAACCGCAAAAACTCATTCCATTCAGACACTTCAGTTCCCAGGACTGTAAGTGACAACCCAGAGAGTAGACTCCATATCAGGTGGCGAGCTCAACATCATCGTCAACCCGCGACTATTTTGCACGAAAACCCTAAGTACGTTACGACACGAAACCCGAGGCTACTAAGGCTTAGAGATGGCAATGGTGATGCTTCTATATATCTTAATAACTAATTTTGATGATAACAAACACATTTTTGCGAATATCAATCAAAAACATGGAGATAAAAACCCACGTAAATCTATACTAATCTATACTATTACTAGCTGTTGCCCGCAGCTTCGCCCGCGTTAACTTTTAAAATTTGAGGGGTTGACCACCCTTATCACTTAGCGGTATGAAAAATAGATAGTAGCCGATTCTCAGACCTACTGAATACGCATATAAAATTTGGTAAAAATCTGTAAAGCCGTTTCGGAGGAGTACGGTAACTAACATTGTGACATGGAAATTTTATATATAAGATTATAAACCCGAAGATTTTGTTTGTTTGAACGCGCTAATCTCAGGAACAACTGGTCCGATTTGAAAAATTATTTTAGTGTTAGATAGCCCATTTATCGAGGTAGGCTATAGGCTATATAACATCGCGCTGTGACTAATAGGACTTAAATTAAGTAAGTTAACGCGAGCGAAGCTGCGTGCAACAGCTAGTTCTCTATATTACACTAGTACTTTTCGACGGAAATGCTTAGACTAACTCCTGACTCAAAAGAAACGTATCTTATAAAATATATAAGTTAAATCAGTGAATACCGCCCACTCTTTTTTTTTGTTAACGCAGGGAAATGCTTAATGCATGTAGCCAGGACCGGGTTAGGTTCCTGACCTTATGTGGGACTCATACTTAGGCAGTATATACCCTAACAAAACCACTGCGAGCGCCTTCAGCCGCTATTTGAGGGTCCTTGCTCTGCAGGCAACAGGAGCACCTCAGCGACAGGCTGGCCCCGGCGAAAGGCCCGACTACTCCTCGTAAGGGGGGACTGCCCAGCCATCCCTAAGCATTCCCCGCGACGTCGTGCCATACTGGGCCCAGGTTCCCATCCTGAAACCCGACACGAGCACAGGGGCGTTACTGGAGGCGCATTAAGTATCGCCTCCTACGCATCCCCGTTGGTTCGTCGCCCGCGGAGGGTGGCCACGTTAGCGGCCCGCTCGTCGGCCTTCTGGGACATTACTGCCCTGCAGAAGAAGACCATCGCCGTCAAGGACTGGTCGTTGCCGAACATCGTAGTGGCTCCCTGTAGGCCGTCCGGCACAGGGACTCACCAAAAGTCCAAAACAACCATGTCCAGTGATCACCTGTGTCGCCATCCTCACAAAATATTAAAACTATTGTAACTCAAACAAAACATTTTATGGACGTGACGTCCGCCATCCATTAACTGAAACGTGATAACAAAAGCCACTCTAAAAATAACATTCTCCCAAATCTACAAACAATGTATGTGTATTCTTGATGTTACTAATGCATTGACCTATTCACCTTCTCAAACACAAGAGTATATTATACAAAGGGACTATCTCTATGACATTATGGAAAGTAATTTTTTATAATAATTACAATTAGGTAGTTTAATTAGGACCTCAAGAGTCTTCAGTCTGTCGCTACTCAAGACTATGTATCTTTGTATCTCGTAGGATTTGTGACATTCTATCATCATCAATGTATAACTGAAACTTTATTTCACCAAGTTTAATATTAACTTAGTTAGGACAGAAGTTATAATATATAAAATATATTATTATCATCATCATCATCATCATCATCATCATCATCATCATCATCATCATGAGCCTCTATGCGTCCATGTCACGTCCGTAAATACCTTTGCTAAATTGACATAAAAAACAATTGATTTACAAATTGATGATTGCTGTGCAGATCTTCGGTGTGATTAGGTATCATGTCAAAGTTATCATGGAATTAGTACAGATGTTTTTTTACTTAAGAAATTATTTAATATGAATAATTGTGGATCACAGAAAAATCTCAAGTAAATGAGAATTTCTTCCTATTTCAATTTTTTATGTATTCCACTGTCTAATTATTACTTGCTACAAGTTCCTAATGTAGTATTAAGATGAATGTTCATAAGTATTTAATGTAAAGAATCAGTGACAGATTTAACATTAGGCTGAGTAGGCTGGAGCCTAGGGCGGCCTAGTAAATTGATTTTAGCATGACAGTTTTCTAAAAAAACGCAGCACAATTTTTACAGCAGCATTACAAATCACAGGTGGCAAATCTGTCAATCTCCCACTGTGTGTAATGTTAGCAAGAATAAAAAATTTACTTAATTTTCTTTTGACAACACACCAATCATTGTCGACTGTTAGACATAGGCCTGACTAAACACAACCCATTATGAGTCAGGCCCCATTACTACTGCCTCATATTTCGTCATCATCATAATCAGGCCATGCTACTGATGGTCATAGATCTCTTTCATCGAAAACCAATATTGTTGATCCCCACTATTCACTTCCATCTTGGATTAGCAATTGTAGATTGTCAACCATATCAGTCCCATCACATTCTATATAACATGAAAATATAACTTGCTTCGTTTTATCATTGCTAAGCTGAGGATACTTTATACTAACCTCAACCAAGACATACTTGAGTGAAAGATGGAGAAATAGGAACTTTATTTAGATATTTATTTTGTCACACACTAACTGACATATTTGGTACTCTAAAGTTCTTTTACTTTTTACTGTATTTTAAAGTTTAGATTTCATATTCATTAAACATTTTTAGATCCTTCAAAACAAAATATAATAATCAAGATAACTAAATAAAACAGAACTTTTGAAGTAGAGACTACAGTATTTCATAAAAAAATCATGAGTGTATTTAATCCTTATATTAATTTGTCAAAGCAGTTTGATTAGATAAACTGTATAATATGTATGTAGTTTTTTTTTTCATTATTTAGATTACATTGTGTATACAAATAAAAAGTTATATGTAATATGTACATTATGTATATAAGTATATTTGTATGTTTTGTTAATTATGGATAATAAATACTAAAGAGAATAAAAGAAAGTGTTTAAATTACTTTTCTAACACTTTACATACATTTAAGATTATGAGAAACTCCATCAATTGTTTTTTAAGTTAATGGTGTCTTGAGATAACTAAAATATAGAAAAGGTACATTACCAATAACATCAAAAGTTATTGATTTGTCAACACTTCTTAATATAATTAATATCAATGTGAAAATATTAAAAGAAGGGATCTCAGAATAACCTAAGTTGAGAAAACGCATTGGACACAAATAAGTAAGATTGAAATTTTACATCTAAACTTACCTGTATATCTTGCTAAAGTCATATAAAATGGTAGCGCCCCACTGGACGAAAGATCACTGATGGGATGAATTGTTGATCCTTCCACTAAGCTTGCACCAGGGAAACAGCAAATAGCCGGGCACACCACCAACCTGCCACAAGTCAACTATTTTAACATTACGAACAAAAAAAGCAAACTAAAATAACACCCGACTACTACAGTACATAAATCAAAGGCTAGGCGCAATTTACCACATTTCACAAGCCCGAAACGTACGTACCAGCTGGCGAAAACGTGGTATCTACGGTGTTCCTTTATAGGTATGTAAATATAGAAAAGATATTCGATATTGTCGCTATGCGTACCTTCCTCCTACGGACCGATGCGGACTTCTTCACACAACTAAATTTGTACAAAAGAAATTCACAAGAACACGACAAACTTTCCACGAAGAACGAACATAAAATAAATAAGATTCCACTAAAACGCGTACACGATACCGTGGCTAAAAATGACGACAGAAAATAAATGAAAATGCAGACTTTCTTATGTTTCTGGAACTACCTTCACACCGGAAATGAGAACATTTATAAACATAGAAAATCGATCATGAAGCGTACTTCGAGAGCGTATTTCTCTATTAATATGATATTTCATTTCTAAAATAAAATTAGGGATACTTTATAATTTTCTCACAAAATTTCACAGTCAAAATATAGCCCGATTTTGAAAGTTATGCAAAATTTATAACAGGAAGCCACAGCATTTTATTGTTTTTTTTTTTTTTAATAGCATTTTATTGTCTATGATTTTTGTTTCTTTTTTCAATTTTTATTGACATTTATGATTTTATTATCTAAGGGACATAGGGACAGAGAAAGCGACTTTGATAGGAAAAAAGTGTGAAGGGAACGGCGGGAAAATGCGGGGCATGCGGTTATATTTTTTGGTTTCCGTGCTATTTTGACAGTGTTTGTTTTGACAACTTAATTTGTATAATATATTATGATAGTAAGAGGTAGTGCCTTGCTGCTTTGCAGCCGAATCGGGCCGGCGTGATCGGGGTACACTCTCACTCACATAACACAGGCGTCAAGTAACAGCTATGCTGTTACGTTTCGTGCGGTTTGTGACTTTCCGGTGGCCCATTGCCATTGAGGGAGATTGGGAAAAGGAGGGCAACGCATCAATATAACCTCCGGTTGTGAAGATGTCGATGGGCGTTGATAGTCATCATAAGGCATATCTTAGAAGATATAGCAAAATCAAAATAATGCGACACTGTGATTTCAACCGAACCGCGCGAGCCGGGCGCTCCGTGATGCCACGCCTCGCGCCCGAGCCGGGCCCGGCCCCGGTTCCGAAAGTTAGGATAATAATTATTATTGTATCAATGTAATAATGGTAGAATTGTGTATCCTAAATATGCCTACTGAAAAGTCCGCGATGGCATAATATGTCTATATTAGTTAAATATAACATACTACCTATATCCATTTTAATACTTAAAAAATTGGCAATTACAAAGCGGTAATGTAAAAGCTATTTACAAAAATACGGTATTAATCACTTCATATTATAAAATAAAGTCCTACGCCCGTCCATAGATACTCACTCACATAACACAGGCGTCAATTAACAGCTATGCTGTTACGTTTCGTGCGGTTTATGACTTTCCGGTGGCCCATTGCCATTGAGGGAGATTGGGAAAAGGAGGGCAACGCATCAATATAACCTCCGGTTGTGAAGATGTCGATGGGCGTTGATAGTCATCATAAGGCTTCGACTGCTCAGTTCCCTACTTATGACAGTAAAAAAAAAAATGATTGGCGAATTTTGTGGAGGACTATTTTGGGTGGGTGGAGTAGGGAATGATAGTTGATTGATGGAGCATACTGGAGGTGTGAAGCCTCCGCTGTTTTTCGATACGTCAGACTTGGCTATGGTATTACCAAAAAAATACTAGTAAGCTAATATTGATTACAATAGAATTGGCAGCATGTCTTCTGGTCTGAGCCTATTCCAGTAGGAACGTAAAAAAAGGGAAAAAACTAATTGACATTGACATTTAAATGACAATGTCACTTTACATTTACATGGAAATATGTCTGTAACTTTCTGTCCCATAAATTTCAATATTCTTTGAAAAAATGAATTAAATTTGATACTAATATTCTTAAATTTTACTAACACAAATTTAAATAGAAAACAGCAAAATAATTTATATGTTAAGTACCTACTTTGGTATATCTTTTTATCTTTAAAATGGTAAGTTATTTCATTTGGTAAATCTTATACATTGAGGTTATCTTATTTAAATTTGTTTTTGTTTCAGCACTCATATCGACAATTGCTGTGTAGCTCGGCTCGTTGGAAATGTAATTTGCCATTAAATATAAAATCTACAATAACAGTTAAATCAGAACAGGTAATTATTACAACAACAGTTCGTGTATAATATGATGAAATTGCGATCTTATTACAAAAAAGTTTTTATGACTAAAATTTAAATAATTAATAAATCCAAATAAGCCATAAAGGTAACATGATAAATTTATTGGTTAAATGAAAATAATTTCCAGTTTAGAGTTCAAGAATGTCGACATTACTCAGCGCGGAAAGGGTTTTTCTCGTCCATTATCGAAAATATTAGAGAAGATATTGCCAAAAATAAAGAGATGAAAGAAAATATCAAAAAGTTTCGAGAAGAAGCACAAAAGTTAGAAAATTCAGAAGCTCTTCAAGCAGCACGGCAAAAGTTCCATGCAGTCGAGTCAGAGGCATCAAAAAGCTCAGAAGTGTTTAAAGAAACTCTAGAAGGTCTAAAGGGCAAAGTTGGACATGTACTGGAAGAAGCTAGTAAAACTGATATTGCTAAAAAGGCTGGTAAGATCTAATATCAATATATAAAACTAAAGGTATCAAGTATTGCTCAAAACATAGAACTATATAACTTTAAATACATATACATGTATACAAAACATAGTTTCTAAAGTTACAGTGTAAGTTTCAAAACCCTGAGAATTGTATGGTTTATTTATAAAACAATATTTTGTTTTAAACTAACACAATCACTATTCATATTTATAATAATATTACTACGGGTGTTTACCGCGTTTAAAGATTTATTGAGGTCCCGATATTTCGGCAATGTTTCAATCGCCCGGGACCTCAATAAATCTTTATATGCGGTAAGCACCCGTAATAATTCAAATATAAATAATATTTAATAACTTCTCAAATTTTATTCATTGAAAACATAATACTATTATGTACTAAGACTTATGTATGTATATTGGGTGAAATGATCCCGTTAATGAGGACTGATCACCCGTCTGGCCTTGCTGGTGTCCCTTAAATATATAATAAAGACTTATGTAATAAAAAATTGATTGAATATTCAATTCAGGTTAACTTGTGCAAACAAGTTAGTTTTAGTCTGTTCTAAGATACACAGCCCTATATTTATTCCATTATATATATAAAATTCCATAACACTAGGTTTTTAAGAAGTGACCCAAGTCTATATACAGAATTCCTCATCAATACCAGTCCATAATAAGGCTGTGAATTGTAATAGTAGCTTGTTAAAATTACAGGGAAGATAACAGAAGATATATCCAAAACAGCCAAGGGAGCAGCAGAGAGCATAGCTGATACGAGTCAGAAACTTGGTCAGACATCGGCATTCAAAACTATATCCCAGGTATGTAGGTATCTCATTATTTTACTTCATAATTGATCAAGTTTTTGACTCTTTGGATACTGTACAGCAAGTATGTTCATGCTAGAACTTAAATGTTTAGCATGTAAAATATTCAAGGAACCACTATAAAATCTACCAAAAATCCACAAAAAGTTGTTTCATTTTAATGAGTGAAATTTGGGTAAATATAAAAAAATATCCATAAATAGTTTGTGTAACAACCAAAAGTTATGTAGAGCGCGCTTCAGGCTCCCGGCCCGCAAAATAGGCGCAAAAGCGTCTAGTTGCAGAAACCAGCCTGACCTCATGTATCAAGTTATGAAGATGCGGTGCCCTCCTTTTCCCTATCCCCCCAATGGGCCACTCAAACCTCATCTTCTTCTTCATTGTTCCCTCATTGCTGAGGATCGTGACCACATAATAAATGATAGACAAGTGGACTGCCTGGTACAAATTGCCCCCCACTTTGGAACCTCATAAACTGCATGAAACGTCATGTTTGTGTGAGCGAGAGGCGTCACCGCGGTCGTGCCGGCCCTATTCAACTGCAAAGCATGACCTCTTACTTGTCAACGATTGGGGTTGTTAAGTAAGAACACTTTTTAAAGAAACCCACCAACAATAACCACCAGGCATTGACATAGTAAAATGTGTTCCTCCACCAACATAAACCTCTTTCCTAATGTAGGTGAGTAAAATGTAGGTTAAGAGTAGTATTAAATCGCATCGGCCCCTTCAGTAGTTATACACATACATTCCTTGTATTATCGTTTCAGGCAACTGCTGTAGTGAAGGAAGAAATGGCGCCTCGAGGTCTTGAAGGCCGCGTCTACATGTCACCGGTGACCTTACGAAAACGAGTGGAGGTAACAATTTAAATTATGAATGGAAGTGATCACTGTGTTGCCGGCCTTTCAAATATGAGTATGATCACTTCTTGAAGGTCCCTAAGTCGTATCGGTTCGGAAATACCGTAGTTAGCAGCTGGTTCCATACAGTTGTCGAGCGAGGCAGAAAATGCCGTAAAAATGAAGTTGTTGTGGTTTTCCAGACATCGAGGTGATGTGCGTGAAATTTGGAATTTTTAAGCCATGTCTGGTAGTGGAATTCTATTGCATTTTTTAATCCGAACAATTCCTCAAAACACTCCCCATAGTAGCACACACTTCTTTCTATCATGCAGTAATCTGTGTACAGGTTGCAGCTGATGAGCGCTCGTATGCCCCTGACACAGAGACTCTGGGAGTGGAGCTGCACAAGGACTCCAAGTTCTACCAGCAGTGGGAGGACTTCAAAAACAACAACCAGTATGTTAACAAGGTAAGACACTGGTCGCGAGGTTGATATCTGATATTGGTATTGGCCAGTGAAGGAAAACATCGTGAATTTATTAAAAGTCTTTGAAGTTGAGTCAAGTTTGCCAACCCGTGTTAGCCCATTGCATCGGTGATCTGTGACCCTCGCCTGATTTCGAGGAGGAGACCCGTGCCAGCAGTAGGACAACTTTTATCATTAATGATAGGTAATGATGGCTGATGAGAATCAAAAGCAGACAAGAAACATCAATATACTAATTTAAAAATTGATAAAGTAATGACTGAAGTGATGACCAACAAACTATACACTATTTACAACGGTTTTAAGTAGGACAAAAATGTTATTAGTGTAACTCAGAATTTAGCAGTTTGTAATTCACATAGTATTCCGTATCCAAATTCTTAGAAAGATTGAGTGTAAACTCACTTTATAATTTATTTACAGGTCCTAGACTGGAAAATCAAATACGAGGAGTCTGATAATCCGGTAGTAAAAGCTTCAAGACTAATCACAGAGAAGGTCAGCAGTTTGTTTGGTAACCTTTTCGAGAAAACGGAACTGTCGGCCACTCTTACTGAAATCTGCAAAATAGACCCAACTTTCACCGCACAGAAGTTTCTAGAGGACTGTGGGAACGACATCATACCGAACATTCTGGAAGCGATGGTCCGGGGGGATTTGGAGATTCTCAAGGACTGGTGCTACGAAGGAGTATACAATATACTGGCGACACCGATCAACCAATGCAAGCAGCTAGGTTACAGACTGGACTCGAAGATCCTAGATATAGAGAATGTGGAGCTAGTCATGGGAAAAATGATGGATCAGGGTCCCGTGTTGGTGCTGACCTTCCAGTCCCAGCAGATCATGTGCGTGCGGGACGGGAAGGGCAACGTCATAGAGGGGGACCCCAACAAGGTGATGAGGGTGAACTATGTGTGGGTCCTGTGTAGGGACCCCCAGGAGCTGAACCCCAAAGCGGCCTGGAGGCTGCTCGAGTTGTCCGCCAATAGTGTGGAACAGCTGATATAATTGTTGATTGTAGTTAATTAAATCGTTCGACTGTTGCAGTTGTTTCATTGTACATAAAGGTGACATTGAGTCATCGTCATATATTTATTCCGTCCATTGCTACGCATAGGCCTCTTTAATGAACACCAAGACGTTGCCATGGAACCCCTACCACACGAGTAGACTCTAAAAAATGAAGTTGCAAAATAATGGCAGCTTTGTAATAATATGTTATACCTATAGAAGCTGGCTGACGTGGTAAAAGTCGCCCGTGAACAAAGATTAATTTACCCAAGACTAACCTCTTGTCCACGACACTTTTCTAACGCTGAGAGCAAAACGAGCGTAATTTTTTGAGCTGTATGTCGCGTAAAATGAGTCGCTGCATTCGGTTTCGTGCAAATGCGCACAGTGAGTTTGCGGCGCCGTGTGGCTTAACAGGACTATAAGTTATAGTATGCAACGTAAATTCAATACGAGCGTAATTTTTTGAGAGCGTAAAAAAAATTTTAAACAAAAATTAAAACCGACTTCAAATAAAAAAAAAACTAAAAAGTAATAAAATAATTTCCTTAATTTTTGTGCCTACAATTTATAATCAACTTGTTCTTCTACTAATATACAATCTTTGCGTTTACCACGTCATTATTGTTACTTTTGAAGCCGGTGTCCTATTTGTTGATGTACCTACCTCCTAACCTACCTTGGCTGACACCGACTCCAAAAGTAACAATAATGACGTGGTAAACGCAAAGATTGTATATTAGTAGAAGAACAAGTTTTTTTATTTCTTAATTTTTAGTGATTTCAAAATTTGATAACTGATTATATTTGTCAGAAATATGGGTAGAACTATTAAACGCATTGCTCAGATTAAATAGCGCTGTATTAATGAGATGAACGTAGGAAGGGTTTAAATCATTACATAACAAATGAAAAAACCGGAATGGAATTGTGTAAAATTTTATATACATGTAATTGAAAGCAATCACGGCAGATTTGCTGCTATTCGTTAAATAATTCCACTATACATAGGTATAGAACATCACCAAGATATGGAATGGATATTATGATGACCTTGAAAAACTATGATGCGCTCTTCCAAGGTACAGTTGTTTTTTGTTCATTTAACAACGACAAGTAATAAAATTACATGATTTTGGCATAATATTATTTACCGTATGAAGTAAGCCCAATAAAAGCTGTAAATCGTCGAGGATTTCCCTCGACTGTGTATGATCTCCATCATCACACCTGTAATGGCGCTTACAACCCATATGGGTACAAAGTTCTCATAAATTTAAATTAATTAAGTCCAAACACAAGGTAGCTACTGTAAACTGTTGAGGAGTTCCCTTAACTGTCCTGTGTCTTCATCATCAGACCCGTAATGACAGTCACAACCCATCTAGGTGTAAAGTTCACATCATCACAAATTAAGCAAGCCCAAACACAAGGTTACTGATGTAAATCGTTGAGGAGTTCCCTCGATTGTCTTTCGGCTCCAGCATCAGATCGACTCCAGACCTTCATTAAATTGTAGTCCTTCAAAACACTTTATAAAAAAAATATCAAACCCACTAATCACCTCTACGATTTTCGAAAGTTCCCCTCGATTTCTCTGGGATGCCATCATCAGATCCTGGTTTCCTTATCATGGGACCATTTGGGAAGTATACCCTTTAGAACAAAAAAAGAATTTTTCAAATCGGTCTAGCCATCTTCGAGTAATCAGGTAACAAACATAAAAAAAAAAAGATTCCGACGAGTTGATAACCTCCTCCTTTTTGAAGTCGGCTAAAAATGAGTCGCGTCATTTAACGCACTCAACATATAATTAGTACAGTAAAATTAGTTATAGGAATGAGGGAAATAAAAGGAATTTCAATTAAAACATATTTTATTAGAGGCACATTCAAAAGACGGACAAAGCCATCGTATAATTATGTATGTACAAAACATTGTGCTTACTCTACGATGACGGTTAGAACGATTAATACCGCGAAATGAACTCTCTCTGACTAGGTTACAATTATCGTAAACTAAGGAATGTTGCCACTTAAAAAAATATCAACTTAAACTTACAATATACGATAAAATAATTCCCTAATTATAAGCTTAATATTTATTCTTTAAAAGCTTTCAGTGTAGGCTCCGCAAATATCTTTACAAATTAAAATAATCGTAGCTAATATAAATACGCTTATTATTAATTAAAACTAATTTGTAAAATTCAGCACAAAAATAAATTTAATAAAATATCTTAGCAGTATGTACTATGCCGACATAATATTTGATAACGAACGAGGCTCGAGCTGCCATATAAAATGTACATTTGCACTACACAGTGTAAACAAACAAATTATGCAAAAATCACAAAAACATTCAAGTTACAAGAATTGTGTAAAACTGTAACATAATGAATGATTCTTGTATTCGAGTACTATGGGGCTGTTTTCAAGCTCTCTTTTGATTAAAAAACTTTCCCCAAAATGACAGCCAAACGTTTTTGAGATTTGGATATAAGTATTTTGCTCAAGATGCGTAAATAAATATATTTTGTCTCCCTAATTATGAAATATTATCTTGATCCTAAGAGAAGGCACACTACCTACGTTGCTGTTTTGGGTGAAATGGTCCCGGTAATGAGGACGGATCACCCGTCTGGCCTCGCTGGTGTCCCCACCCTTAAATAATAATAATAATACGTTGCTTGTCGATCATTAAGTTACAGTTTACATAAATTACTTTAGCACCTGTTTACCTCAATATCTTAGCTCCGTTAACCGAATGAATATAAAAGTGCAAACGTTTTCACAACTTGTATATACTTGCTTGGGAACTGATTACTACATATGATTTGAATAGTATTATTGTTGTAAAATACTGTATTTTATATGCAGTTTATAAAATAAAAATAACAAACACAAGTGATAAATAAAATTATTACTCATTTTAGTAAAATTTTCCACACTATATGAATGCGAAAGAAACTATACCTGATAAATAATCATGGCTTATTTACCTATCAAACATAAGCAAAATCTTTATGTGGTTAAAATATTTGTACATAATTAATCTGCAATCATAATGAAAATCAGCAAAAAAAAAACGACAGCTTAACCTAAGGCAGGTACCGTAATGTGCTATACATGTATTAAAGGCTTTTTTTCAAAAATTCGATCGTTTGTAAGGCAGATTTCAACTAAAACTATGTGATTATTTAAGATGTATAAGCGCTCTAGTCGTTATAAAGTGTAATAAATAGTAGAATAGCCATAAATAAGTTAGCACTGCAATATATTTGGTCGTTAAGTTTCTAGTTTAACATAATTTTACTGAATTTCTAAACAATTGGCAACCCCGACAAGTGCCATAGAGTTAAGCTGCGTAGACATGTCCATATCTTTACATTTTTTATGTATATGTAGGAATTTAATATGATCAAACTGAAGTTAGCTAAGAGTGATATCAGTGATTTTTGTATACAAAATGTTTGACACTCATAAATAAAACTAACTTCAATCCAGCCAAGACCAATACTATTAATAAGCCTGTCCTTTGATATAAAACAAATTACATCATCAATGTATATTAGATGACTTATTTAAAATTCGACCACCAAAATATAATGAAACTTCTTTTTACGGATTTTATCGGGGTTTATACTTTTTTACTTATTTTTTACTTATTCAGATACTTTACTGATTTTGACACAATGGTTGCTGTAGAGCATCCGTATACTTACTATAGTATACACATATATTTATGTCGGGCATGTAAAAAACTAAATAAACAACGATATCCGTAAATAGTTTTTCAATCATTGATAATGTACACGCATTAGAAAATAATATATAATGCCATCATTTTTGTACTTGAACAAGGATCTTTACCCTATCTCCTGTAGGTACCTAGTCGACGAGCCACTGCATGAGGCTGGTGTCCATGCCGCCGGCGCTGAGCAGGCGCGAGGTGTCGGGCAGGAAACGCACCGCCGTCACGTGGGACGAGTGCCCGCCGTACTGGTGGCACAGAGACTGGAACGGAAGTTGCATTTTTATTCACCATTAGATTAAGAGTTGCGCTTGTGCTGTGTTCTCATCTGTATGCATTACATTCTTTAATATAAGGACACATGGGACCTGTGCCCAGAGCCCCATCCTCACGGGGGCCCCGAAATACGAAAACGTGTGTACTGTTGTAGTATATTTAATATTGTGCTGGTCAAGTACTTAATGATTTTGAATTGTAACGTTTAACCATAATAAATCTTAGATTATGGCATCAACATTCTCTTTCTTATCTTCCCAAAAGGGCCCCAAATTTTAGTGGGCCCCAGCACGACCCAAGATGCCTTGCCTGCATGAGTAACACCACTTCACTTATTTCTTCCGTCAACTTGGCTGTTTTGGAGAGAAGGGCACGATAGACGATAACTGGCACCGAGTCTTACGATCATACGTCTCAGCATAGACAACACATTAATTGGTTTTTTTTACTTTTAACGCCGGGAAAATTAAATGCTCTAATGCAGGGGTGGCCAACCCGCAGCCCGACTGTCAAATTGTGGCCCGCTGAGATGAATAATATTTTTTTAAATAAGAAAAAATCACTATTCTAAAATTACATTACATACTTTCTCAAACATTTATATATCTATCATCTCTAAAAATAATGTTTTATTTTGTGCGTTGGTTTAAGTTACATAAAATTTGTGCGGCCCAGTATGAGTGGAGGCAGTACTCTACCCACTAAAACCCGGCGAGTACCACCAATGCCGCCTTTGGTCAGGTGCCCCGGATCTAATAAACAAACTGGGCACCTTGACGGCTAGTCAGTCCCCCAAGAGACCGACGTCACCTCCACAGAGGGGTTGTCCCGCACCACAGAGCAACCCCTCCCAACGTCGGGATAGTACAATGGGGTGAGGTTCCCGTCCCCGCCCCTTGTCCCATGCTCTTTTGTCCCCTCTTCTTATAAGAGGGTTTGTAAGAGCCCCCTCGGCTCAATTAGCTCTGCCCAAGGTGCAGTGGCTCACCCTAGGCTACTGAGCCCCACCACCACATCACCGATAGACTGACTGATGTGTTGTATGTGTAGTAGTTGACTGTCCAATGTAATTAGCGAGAATATGTTGTGTTGTCTAGTAGTATTAGCCAATAGGCGGAAGACAGACAGTATATGGGCTGTCCAAAATCGAATATTATTAGTGAGCGTTGAACTGTCCGGTACCGTTAGTGAGAATTCGTTGGGTTGTCTGCAAGGATTAGTGAATAGGCTTGGAAAATACATTAGTAAGTAGACAGTGGACTGTTCAGTACTGAAAGACACTAGACGTTGTATTGTCGAGTAAAAAGACGAGTTTTTTTGCATAGAAGGGCAAACGAGCAGTCGAAGCCTTTTGGAGACTATCGACGCCCATACATATCTGCACAACCTGAGATTATGCAGATGCGTTGCCCTCCTTTTCCCTATCTCCCCCAATGGGCCACCGGAAACTCACAAGCAGCACGAAACGCGATAGCGTGGCTGTCACTTGACGCCAGTGTTATGTGAGCGAGATGTACGACCCCAGTCGTGCCGGCCCACTTCGGCTGCAAAGCAGCATGGCACTACCTCTTACTAGTGAGTAGGCGTTAAACTGTCCAGTACTATTAGTAAGTAGATGTTTGGCAGCCCAGTACTATTTATGTAGGCAGTGGACGGTTCAGCAGTAGTGTGTGTAGTCAGGACGACGGCCGACGGCGTGACATAAATTACCTTGGGTTGTGTGACGGGGTACGCGTAGAGCTTCACCTTGCCGAAGTCGTCTCCTGTAGCCACCAGCCGGTTGTCCGGTGACCTGCGTATATTAATTTAAACTTTCTATAATATATTTAATATTATGTGCACTCTAAAAGTAGCTGGTTTCCCGTTCTGGATTCACTTATTTTTGAAGTGAAACTTCTTTGTGCGCGTGAAGGTATTTTTTTTTACGGATGAAACGCCACGAAAATGTGCAACGTTTTAGTCCAAGAAGAGGGAGAGGGTGACCGGTTGAGAGAGTGAGAAAGGGCGAACGTAGCATGAAACACATAGCCATGGAGTGAGAGTAGGGAGCAAGCGAGTGAGAGTGATATAGAGCGAACGTCGCATCGCAAGTCTCGGAAATTTAAAGCTTTAGATTAGTATAAATACAATAAAAATTAGTTTACCAAATAAGTTTCACTTTTGACAATATGTGTACTTTGTACGCACGCACTTGTTTTAAGTGAAACATCTATTGGTTCACCTTGGCAGTAAAATCGATTTGAATGTCGTGATACCAAACGGCATGACGCTGTCATGGGGTGGGGGACTGACCTGGTGCAGGAGTTGATGTCGGTGCCGTCGGCGCCCTCGGGCCACACGCCCACGGTGGTGTACGAGAGCGGGCAGTTGTTGGAGGCCCAGCTCACGTCGCGCATGGACGTGGGGGACGTCACCTGACGACACGTTGTCGCGTTCCCTGCAATATTCGTATTTATTCATGTGTGCCCTCTGGCTGGTGAAAGATTCAACAAGTACTAGGTTCGGATAGCTCCAAATAATTTGTATGATGAATATATAAGTTTTATATAAATTCTAAATAGTTTTTATATAAATCCTTTAGTTCAACTGATTTATATTTTTCGTCTCCTCATTTCCAATTTCGTGAACAAGGTATTCTTAGACAATGTCAAATAGCGAGCTCCGCTATATAAAAATGAAAAACCTTGTAAATATCCCCTTTTAAATAGTCTAACGGATTAATACTTAGGTATATTATACATAATAATATACTTACAGTACAGTAGCTCGTAGTCGCCGGAATTGCTGCGGATGTACTGGCTGTCTTCAGACCAATCCAAGTGGGTGATGTAGCTCGAGTGACCCTGCGACCACATCATACAATATGACATCACATAAGGGCTTAGATCAGTTGTCACGTGTTCAATCATCGAACATCTGACGCGTCCCCTACATGGGAAGCGCTGCGTCTGAACGAACCAATCTACGTATATAATAAACGTATCAGCCAATTCTACTTTAAACATTACGCTACTACTTCTTACAGGAATTTCAAATAGCTATAATGAGTTATATAAAAACTACAAATATACTTTACTACAATAATAAGCTGGCCTAATTCTTAACATAGGAGAATAGCAATTGTTCACAAAATACTATAATGTCTAACTACCCACACCAAATAAATAATAAAATAAAAGTAATATATCTCCCTCTACTCAAACACATGCGGTATAGTACGTCTGTATGTGTTACCTTTACTTGTGTAAGTAGAATCTAATGCTTAATATGTTGAAAAATATGATATAGACAAATAAAACACGTTTGTAGAAAACAGACAGATGATGAAATTATTTCTACTGTTGTTTTGATATTTCTTTAACATTAATACACATAATATATTAAATAACACATACACACAACTTATATATTAAGTCTAGATATAAATCAGACATAGATATCTGTCTCTCTCTAATTGTATAAGAGAGAGAGAGAGAGAGAGAGAGAGAGATACTTTGTCTGGTCTATACGCAGTTAGGCCTAGTTCGTTACCCGTCTACGTTTTCTCTCCGTGCACTAGACGCGTGAAATGTTCAATGGCAGGTATTAACTTTACATAATTAAGTATTATCGGCTTGATATAGGATATGGTAAGCAATATCGCCATTCTACTAGCGAACCATCTACGAAAACATTGTATTCAAACGACTGCTAAAAAGATTTTTGACTTAAAATGTTTACTGTTTTGGCATTCTTTAAGAGAATCCTAAAATATCTAGCAACGGATGGTGATGACGCGCTGGTAATGATGATGGTGGTAGCAATATACGAAGAAAAGGATTTTCTTTAGTCTTATGTGCCTGCATATGTCTGGACAGACTGTCCACTGACAAGTCACAAATGTATATATTTCACACGCTAAGCTAGTTCATGCTATTATAATTGTCAAAATAATAAGCCCTGATGGATCAGTCCCCTCGTTCAGTGTTCTAGCTTCAAACTTTATACCGCTCTTTACGACTATTTCACGTTCTTTACAACTATGTCACGCCACGCCCTCTTCAATATATCACGCTCTCATTTGTTAGGAACCACATCCTCATCACTACTCCACTCAATTTCTACTGTTTCACATCCTATCCAATACTGCTCACTCCCTCCACTATACCACGCCCTCTCTACTACTCCACACCCACTCTACTCCTCCACGCCCACTCCACTACTCCACGCCCCCTCACTACTCACCAGGCACTTTCCAAGGCGCGAGTAGCGCGCGCCGCCGTCGTCAACCTGGTACACGTATATGAAGTTGTCCCGCGAGCCCACGGCTACCAGCTTGTTGTCTGGAGAGTACACGATCGTCTGGATCGGCTCCGACCTGGGAGAACACACCTAGTTAATATATGGCTTACTCTTTTCTATCTTTAAATAATGATCTTATCCTGCAATCTTTAATTCTTCTCCTCTCCAGTATAGAGAGGTTTCGTGGGAACCAAAGTATAGTATAGGTTCCGATACATTGGAACTATAGAATCGTTCAGGTCAACGCGACAATGGAATGTTATTTTAAAAATAAATCAATAATTGCAATTTATCAAGTTCCAAAAAATTTTGTTCGTTTTGGTATAATAACTTTCTGAGCATTATTTGTGCACCGTTTCCGCAAAGTAGCGCCAGATTATATAAGCAATTCAATTTTCGTATTTACACACGCTACATTTTGATATAACATGAACCCCTTAATTTTGTTCTCGTTTTTGCTATGGATTCTTCCAAGGTACTTCAGCCCTGTAGACTTTGTCTTTAAACCGGTCGTATTACAATCCTCTCTCAGTAATGTTTGTCGCGGCGTCTGCGCTGCACATACGTTCACGGAGCGCCTATACTGCAGTGTAGGTAATTTTTTTATATCGCAGGGAAATCCTTACGGATGCAGCCAGGATCTTCGGCTAGATCCTCAGTGTAGGTAATAAACTCACCCGTCGTGGTGCTGCGCCAGCAGTTCCCGGGACTGCGGGTGGAACACGAGCCAGCGGCCCGACAGACAGCCCACCGCCACCACCTCCCCGTCCGCGGACCAGGCGCAGCACTGCGCGCGCTCCTGGGGGGTTTATAAATAAACTGTCAATTACACCACATTATCAAACTCACTTAAATGTGAGCGACTAGTGGGTATGGGCTCGGCCTCTTGAGTGAGAGCCGAGAGGTTCGATCTTGACCAGAAATGGGTTTTTCTAAATTTCTATGTGCACCTGAACATGAGACTATCATTCGTGAGGAAAATTCTATGCATGAATGCATCATGTAATGTAATTCAATAATGACATACATGATGCATAGCTAATGCTACGATAACATTTTCTGGTGTTTAAATAAGTTTGACCGCTTAGTGTGTGTCTTTGGCACCAGGTCTTCTATCAGTTCGGAGTCATTTTGTTATTTTATTTTGCTTATATCCACTAACTTCTCTCCATCTCGTACCTCGATGTCCTTGCTCCAGACGGTGGAGTGGCTGAGACCATCCCACAGCTGCAGCAGGCGGTCCCAGCCCGCCGACACGAACTGCGGCAGGCTCGGGTGCGCCGCCAGCCCCCACACCTCGTCCACGTGACCTGCGCACCACATTGTTTTACATGGGGAGGGACCCAAATAACTATTGTTTATAAGATAACCATCATAGAACATGTTTGCCACTTTTTGTAATAAAAAAATCTTTATTTGTAAAATTTACCGGTTTTAGTATATAGCTAAGTCAATGTATAAGTACACAATAGCTATAATAGAGCTTTAAACACTCCAATTTCTAATTCAATAAGCAATATAAAAGTCCCAAAATTTTGCCTTGGGGGACACCAAATTTGAACATACTATGAGGTACTGATTGTATGCCTATCGTATATAAACGGCACCAGCATCATTTACCGGCCATATATTATACTAGCTGTTACCTGCAGCTTCGCCCGCGTTACTCAACTCCTATATGTCACAGCGTGATGTTATATAGCCTATAGCCTTCCTCGATAAATAAGCTGTCTGACACTGAAAGAATTTTTCAAATCGGACCAGTAGTTCCTGAGATTAGCGCGTTCAAACAAACAAACAAACTCTTCAGCTTTATAATATTAGTATAGATATAAATGTGTATGTATGTTTATAGATATATCGTGTATATTTTATATTATTTATTAACTTGTGTACACTTAGTAATTAATTTGTAGTACTTTAGTTGCACCATCCATAGGATTTTTAATACAATGTTTGCTTTACACTTTTTTTCTTTTCGTCGAGAATGCTCGAGGCATCCCGCGGGGGAGTGGGTCTCCAAAGGCAGGTATGTGGGTCTCGCTGCGCCCGAAAGCTGGTAAGTGGACGCAGCTCTACCCACTAAAACCCGGCGAGTGCCACCAATGCCGCCTTTGGTGAGGTGCCCCGGATCTGTTATGTTTCCACTACCCTAAAGTTACTTGGTAGAAATCGCTTTTTAGCAATCAAGTCGCCTTTGTGTCTGCACTAGCTTTTTAAAATTTTCATTATATTGCCTTATGTTTGTAATTTGTGTGTGCACAATAATTCATTCATACTTTTATGTACAACATTGGATATTTTATCACTTTCACTGTACTTGACTGTAAGTAGAACCATGTCACTACCGCAAGTCTGGACGGATGCTTACCAAGGACCGCGGGCGCGAATCCGAGCTGCAAGTCACCGTGCAGGATGCAGTTCTTGGTGGTGCCAATGTACAGCTGGCTGCCACGCCCTTCCGCCACCACGCGCACGCCCCCGTAGTGGCCCTCGATCTGACCAACAGAATCAAATTGTACAATATTATATTGGAATTTTGGGGTACGTTATATATGATATAAATACAAAATCTCTAATATTTACAAGATATAACAACTGAATCTGTAATCTTACTTAATATAACGATCACAAACGTTAAATATAATTTTAAAACCACTTGCTTTTATAAGCATAATACACATCGTACATAAAGAAAAAGAGTACTGCGTTTCGCATACGTTCATCGAAACTGAAACTGGACAAGCGCTGGTATACAGGTGCTGAGTTTCAGCCTCCGAAGTAAGAGTTGATCTCTTACTCCACTCACCACATTCTCAGTGCCGGTGGCGTTCATGTGGGCGTCGAACAGCACGACACGCCCATCCTTCCCGCCCGCCGTGACCACGCCCCCGTCCTTGAGCGCGCACACCGAGAACACGGCGCCCTCGTGGACGCCCCGCACCAGTTTTGCGATCGTGTTGGTGCCGCGCCCCCACACGATTATGTTCCCGTTCGAGTCGCCGGAGAGAACGTCACCTACGAGAAAATGAGATGTGTTAAACTAGGACAGTGAGTATTGTCATTTTCAGAATTATAGACGAACAATCCTATAAGGATGCAGGCAGCGGACTCGGGTTCGAATCATGCTAAGTTCAGATAATTTTTGGAATTAATATAGATGTCTGCACCGGGTCATGGCCGTCTTCAATATATTTCTGTTCCTAGTATCCGTAACACAAGTTCTTACGAACTTAACTATTACGGGATTACAAGAATCTTATCAGTGCAATGCAGGAAATTGTACCATCGTGTAGTTCTCCCGTTGAAATTTCCCTTGTATTTCAAAGAGGATCTAGGTCTACGTATAAGATAGGAAGCAATGTACCAGGCACTTGGAGGGCTAGCTTTATAAGAGCCAGTCTGATGATAAATCAGGTAGTTCGTCTGTGGTCAGCTTTACTGATGAGTTTCAAAATTCCTCGAGTTATATAGAGGTTATGTTTATAATATAATAATATCAACCCTTATATTTTCAACTGCTGGGCACGGGTCTCCACCTCGAAATCAGGCGAGGAGAGTGTAGTTGGGCCATAGTTCACCGAGGCGCTGGCTCAATGTGGGTTGATAAACTTTACATACCTTCAAAATCTTTTAAACTCATCAGGCATGTAGGTTTCCTCACGACGTTTTCTTCACCGGTTAGGCCAATCAAAAAAACTTCATACATTTACAAGCTTCATTATATAATAAATACATCTTCACTCACCGTTCTGGTTGAACCCGAGGCAGGTGACGTACTTGGGCTTGTCCCGCGAGTCGAACACGCCCATCCGCTTGTACAGCACGTTGGTTGCGTCCAGTGTCCAGAACGCGATGTGGCTCTTGCCGCACGTCACGATCTGGTTGCGGTCCAGCGGGTGGAACTCTACCGCCACCACCGTGTCCACCGAGCACTGGGATATTAATATATTTAGAGGAAGGTCTAAAAACAGGAAACAACAGTTTCAAAACAAGATACATCGTAAGATAAAATAAAGCGAGTATCTTCTATGAAAGTAGAAGTCTTAAGAGGCTAGCTCGCCGTAAGCAGTCTGCCTGCCTCGCCTTATGCGGGTGGAGCTAAAATGTTTCTTGTTAGAGAGTAAAATCTACTAGGATGTTGTGGGTCGTAAAAGATTCGTCGACCGTATCGGATTTGACTAGTTCAAATCCTACTCTCCCGAGCAGCGCGCGCGATGAACCGCGCCCCCTGCGGGGAGCGGACCTTTCGAATATTTCTTAAGTGATCTGCTCACTTACTGTACCTATTGAGCTTAAAGGCCATCAGGCTGAAGTCTAGCCCTTCCGAAAAAAAAATAGGATGCCGTGATGGCAAACGGCATGCCGCGATGCCCTACTACGGCGCTGCCCTCGACTCCTTCATTGATTACGATTGCACGACAAGCAAACTAAATTTATTTTACTAATGAAACTATTTTTGTTTATTTTATTTCACGTTTTCTTTTGTCATAACACTCACCTTGGTCTCGGCGATACAGTGTCCCTTGTCGGGTCGCTGCCAGTCCCACACGCTGATGGTGTGGTCGGGCCCATCGTCCACGGCTGCCAGCAGCCCGCCATCCGCCCGCGAGAACGACAGCCCCGCCACCGCCCGCTCGATGTGACCCGCCCCCAGCACCGCCAGCGTGGCCAACGATACGGAGTTCCACACTCGGATGTGGGGCTGGTAAAGTTGGTATTAAGTATGAGGAACTTACAAATAGTTTAACACTTTCTGAACTTACACAATAATTGATTGTTATATTTTTATTACTTATATGTATTTATATATGTATTCATTTTAATATATGTATATGTATGCATATAGCTATTAATCTGATTTACGTATTTAATACTTAATATTCATATTGTTAATTATCAAGTACTATTATTGTGTTGTGTTAAAATGTGAACAAAAGAATAAATAAGTAAATAAATAAATTTCGTTTATTTGGCGTGTCGAATGTCGTAGTTAGGTTAGGCTGTTCACAGGTGTCTTTAAATCAGTAGTCCTACATAGCCTCTATCCTGATGATTCGACGAGGACAGAAGATTTAGTGCATCTTGTCGGTTAAGTCTAAAGTTTTACCAGTCAAGATAAAGCCTGGAAGAAAGATGACTAGATGGTGAGAGAACATTAAGTGAAAGTACCCTCGCATCGAGCCGGTCGTGTCCCGCGCACTGTCCGCTGGCCACCACCAACTTGTTGGGGTGCAGGGCTAGGCACTTGACGTCGTCCGTGTGGCCGGTGTAGTGGCGCTGGCACTGCTCCTCCACGTTGAACAACACCACCACACCCGCCACGAAGTACACGATCTCGCCCGTGGGTAGCAGGTAGATGTTGCTGCGACAGTCTTTGCCTCTGGAAATTGTATTTTCATTGATAAAATGGCAGGACTTAGCATACCATAAATAAATTAAATATTATTATAGGTAAATAACATTTAAGCGATACAATCGGATATCTGGTTAATGACGTACTTCTATTGTAATTGCTGTTTCTATATGTGCGTGAAAGTGCTTTAGCTGTTGTTCCTCCTCAAAATTACATAAATAAATACCGCCTAAGAATCTTATATATCCTATTGCTGGGCACGGGTGTTTTCGAAATCAGAAAGGTATTAACTATTCAGTCATCGTTCAGATATACGCTGGTCCATATAAGTTGTCAACCCCACCATGGTTCAGGCCTTGACGTGTCGGTTGGGCTCAGTAGCCTAGGGTGAGCCCAGCACCTTGGGCAAAGCTAATTGAGCCGAGGGGGCTCTTTGTACCTCTCTTATAAGAAGAGGGGGACAAAAGAGCAGGGGGCAAGGGGCGAGGAGGGGAACCTCAAGCCATTGTACTGTCCCGACGTTGGGACGGGTTGTTCTGTGGTGCGGGACAACCCCTCTGTGGAAGTGGCGTCGGTCCCTTGCAGGACTGACTAGTCGTCGAGGTGCCCTGTTAACTTAACAGATCCGGGGCACCTCACCAAAGGCGGCACTGGTGGCACTCGCCGGGTTTTAGTGGGTTGAGCTGCGTCCACTTACCATCTTTCGGACGCACTGGGGAGACCCACTCCCCAGGCGGGATGCCTCAGAGCATTTCCCGGTGTTAAAGAAAAAAAAAGTTGTCAAACTTTAGACAATCGTAAATTATCAACCTTTTTAGACATGCTGGTTTCCTCACTATGTGCTTTTTTACCGGTTTACTCGGTGAAGCTCGAACCGGCACTTATGTTTTTAACTTTCAAGACCAATCCTTCACTAACTAGACCATCGTTACTGTGCAAGTAGGTATAAAATAATATAAATAGGTATTAAAAAAACAAATAAGCTTTAGATGTTTTGGGAAATATTTTTGTTTATTTATAAATAAACTGTTTTAATACCTACGCATTTGGAATAAATTTTGCCTCTATTCAAGACATCATATTTTAAAAATTAATTTATAAAAAAAAATATTCATTAATAGTCCGTAGTATTAAGTGTTTTGTAAAACCTGACACAGGTTTCAAATATGACCAAACAGGCATGGCAAAGGACAAGGTAAGGTATAGAACAACAAAGAAAGACTCTGTTATCAGTTATCAGTGAGTAATGTTTCAAAATATCTACTGTCTGTATTGACTAGGTGCGGCGTGTAATAACAAACGATATACAACTATGTAGAGTCTATAAAGAGAGAGATTCTGTACATTTAACAGTCTGTTTTGATACTTAATTTTATTTTTAGTAATTATGAGTATTGACGGTCATCAAGAGAAAAAGTATAAAATATATCATCATTATCACCTTTTCCGCCAAAGGTCTCCTCTAAAGAACACCAAGAACTATAGTCTATAAGGTATACAATACAAGACTTATCTACACTAATATTATAAAGCTAAAGAGTTAACTGCTGGTCCGATTTGAAAAATTATTTCAGTCTTAGATAGCCCATTTATCGAGGAAGGCTAACTAACAGTAATTAAGTTGAGTAAGTTAGTTAGTGTAATATAACTATTACCTTCAAAAACCATACCATAGATCATGATCTTTTACGTGTTACGCAGTCTACAGCACCTAGCAGGGATTTTAGGAAATAAGTATTTGTAAGTTTTCTACATGCCCAACGTTTCAGATACTGTACAGAAAGCTTGTTCGGCTGGCAGATTTTAAATTTAGCTGAAAATAAGGCTCTATCAGCACTACCAAGCTTTGTCTGTCACTTTCAGACCATATACAAATTTAGAAATCCACAAGCAGCGGGAAACAACCGGCAAGTATAAAAAATAATCGAAAAAGGCATATAATCAAATTTAGTGCACAAAAGGAAGTAACGTGACCGCTATTTAGGTTGTTAGTGCGTGGTGAGTCAGCATGGGCGGTAGTGCGGAACGGCCTTCGGAGACGTGACCGGCTGAACAGAACAATGATATCGTGATTGTGATGCAGCAATGTACTGTACACAAAAGATTGGCACAACACAAGCATGCATCCTGCATGCTACAAAACCTAAACATGCACAAAAAAACTGGATGGGAGAAGTCTATTTTCAGTAGGATGTCTATTGCTTGAGACGACGACGATAGAAGTCTTATGATGCGCCTGCAGGAATTACTCCTCGCGCCAATCCTGGGTTAGATTTTACACGCGGAGAATATGTATTAAATTAAATAATTTCATATAGAATACACCTATCTATTTGACAGTAAGAATCCAGCCGAACAGGCACCTATAAACCAGTAGCATCAAACGTCAGGGTTCAAGGATACGAACAAGAGAACAATATTGTCACGTAAACGGTACAATTTACCAATTGAAGCGAATTCAGACCGATTACAGCCTACACCAGTGTATGGGCTGACGAAATGTTCTATTAGAAGCATGTATTGTTTTTAGAATAAACGAGGATAAACGAGCAGTCAAAGCCTCAACACAACCAAAGATTATGTAGATGCGTTGCCCTCCTTTTCCCCATCCCACATAATGGGCCATCGGAAACTTACAAATCGCATAAAAAGCGACATCATAGCTGTCACTTTACGCCGGTATTATGTGAGCGAAAGGTCCCACCACCACCCGGTCGTTCCGGCCCAATTCAGATGCAAAGCAGCTTGGCACTAGCTCTTACAAAATTGTGTTTGATGGACTGAGACTTCGGGCTTGTAAAATTTTTAAGAAACCGCGATAAAATCCGTAAAAAAATGTTCCATTATAATGAATTCGCGTAAACATTGGAACATAATAAAGAGAGATAAGTCATTTCCGACTACTGCTTTGAGTATTGGCCAAAAGTTTATACCGATTGTACAAAAATAGTAAGATTTTAATATTACTGCAAGGTAATATTATAATTTTTGAATTAAAGTCTTTTATAATTTATGTGATTGAAGAAACAAATGACATACATAATATTCTCATAATTACATTTTATTACAATAATTGACCTACATATTACAAAATTACTTCGTACTAACTCATTTTTATTCATTTAATATTTTTCTACAAAGCATTTATCTACAGGATACTAATTTTTTTCTAGAAATAATTTAGGCATTTCGCATCTGCTAGGCGTCTTAATATATTATATACTGATGATGTCATCCGGACTTTTATCACTGACTAAAATTCTTTATACCTAGTTGAAAGTCTAGTTAGAATGTGTAGAAAACGCCAACAAATAAATAGTGTGACATTCATGTAAAAGTAAATAATGGTGCCCACCATTATTTAGTCAATTTTGAAGTTTAAACTTCTTTTAGCGCGGTATGCATATTTAAGATGAGATAAAATCTCTGAACTCGCGACACCGCACACGAAACGCTGGAGACGTAGTTTGACGTCTATAATATGACGTGACTCGCGACATCGCACGCGAAACGCTAGAGACACAGTTTGACGTTTGATTTATTTATATAAGATTATGCAATATTTGTGTACAGGTTGTCACAATCTTTTACAGCCTGTATTATAGGTATTTGAAGTTAATTGTTTTGTTTTCAATTCTATCGGCAGTCCCTGTGACTGGTTGTTTTTTTTTAAAGGACAAATGAAAAGCGATATTTTGTGAGAAACATTTAATTTACTACGTCTGTCGAGAATTCGAATTCTAGGGAATGTTTTGGGTTGTGCTGAGATTTTTATTATAGTTCCGTAACAACAATGCCCGATTAGCACGGGAGTAGATTACACTGTTATGATCAGGGCCGAATAAACCATGTCTTAGGCAATACACGTCGATACCTCTTTGCCCTTTTTAAATTATTACATACGGTTGCTATTATTATTACAAATCTTCTGTAATTTGGAAACGGAGTCATAATTTAAAAACAGACTTCTGGGACGTCCTAGCATACGGCGGGGCCCCAAGATATTTTTTTATAGCCTATGCTAGGGCAAACGAGTAGTCGAACGTTTAGACTACCGACGTCCATACACATCTGCACAACCAGAGATTATGCAGATGCGTTGTCCTCCGTTTCCCTATCCCCCCAATGGGCCACCGGAATCTCAAAAACCGCACGAAACGCGACAGCATACACTATCACTTGACGCCGGTGTTATGTGAGCGAGAGGTACCACCCTGGTCGTGCCGGCCAAGTCGGCTGCATATCAGCATGACACTACCTCTTACAGTAGTAGTTCCCGTTACAGCCTTGGTACGGCCCACTACGGTACCACTCGAGTTACTTTTTTTAGTTAATTACTTCCATAGTGCAACTTTATACACACTACTTTCCTAAATAATCATAAAAGTATGAGAGCATGACGCACCACGAATAAATAATGAGCATTACTGCGACCTCGGCGCGAGATCGATAGCATACGCCGTAAATGGCGAAGATAAAACAGTTGATAACGCCGTGTATTTAAATAAATAAATATTATCAGATTAGTAAAATCTATGTAGGTAAAACGACGACGACCTCTGTAGCTCAATGGTAAGCGCGTTGGCGCTCAAGCCAGAGGTATCGGATTCAAATTCCGCCAGGGAATAAAAAGTTTTCTGTGTTTCTGGGTCATGGATGTGTATTAAATATGTGTATCATTAAAAATCTTAAATATATATTATAAAAGTATAAATATATTTCTGTTGTCTGGTACCCGTAACACAAGTTCTTCTTGAACTTCCACAGGACCAGATTGACGTGGTGTAAAAAAATATCCATAGTAAAAATAAACAAATAAATAGTGACCGACGGTCATTTAAATTCTTTATGGATAGCTTCCAAAACAACGGGATTAGAACTCACTGCTACCCTTATGAAAAGGCACGACACGGTCAGCGGTTTTCATATTGGGCTAATCGGATTATCAACTTTGCAATATTCCTTTAATTCGAAGAGATTTTTAAATCTTCTAGACTAAACATTCAAAAAAATATCCGATAGTCAAACATTGGGTCAGCGCATAGTCAGACCATGTACAAACTTCTCCTCGCCTGAGACCCGTATCCATAATAGGGACGTATTAGAGTCACCAAATCAATGAGTTATGAGAGTATAGGTGGAAGGTTCGCTTTGCCGCGCTATCATGGGTCCCACAATCGTGCTTGCTGTGCTCCAAAAGCAGGGCAGGACAGACAGTGTAATTACTGGCACTAATACTTAACATCTCCGTTCCAGGATAGGCCACGCATGGAATAGTGCCGGATGAACTCGCCTGAGTGGCAATGCCAACGAGTAATGATCAGGATCCTACAATTGTCTTCCAATATTGATGCTATTTCTTTTTTAAGATTTTACCGAGATAAAGTTGTATTATAAACATTTGGTTTATTTAGCTAACATTTTTTATGTCATCAGGGGGCAAACGAGCAGTCGGGGCCTCACGGCGTCGACGCCCATACACATCCGCACAACCACGGCCACGCAGATGCGCCGCCCTCCTTTTCCCTATTCCCCCCCATGGTCCACAGGAAACTCACAAACTGCACGAAACGCTACAACAGAGCTGTCACTTGACGCCGATGTTATGTGAGCGAGAGGCACAACCTCTTACAACATATAAAAATAGTTGAGACGTACCTGTATCCATAGACCCATTCCAACTTGAGCTTGCTCTGCGGCGGCGGGGCCACCTTGGCGGGGTCCATGGAGTCCTGGTCGGAGGGCGCGTACATGACGACGGGGCGGCCACGCAGGTACATGCGCATGGAGCCGTCCTCCTCGTTGTACTGACACGTGTGGGTGCTGAAACATCACCTCTACGTCAGAGAGTGGTATTGTATAAGTAACAGGATGGAGATGGGCTGGTTATAATGGTGATTATGATGATAGATAAAATCCTATAATGAATGTAAGGGCTGGTTATAATGGAGATTATGATGATAGATAAAATCCTATAATGAATGTAAGGGCTGGTTATAATGGTGATTATGATGATAGATAAAATCCTATAATGAATGTAAGGGCTGGTTATAATGGTGATTATGATGATAGATAAAATCCTATAATGAATGTAAGGGCTGGTTATAATGGAGATTATGATGAAAATCTTATAAGAAATGTAAGGATAAGCACGTCGAAGCAGTCAAAGTCGTTGTGGAAGGTTCTGGGGTGCTTGCGTTCGGCAGGACGGAGGTTTGGCCGATCTCTAACTGGAGGGACGATCTCTCGGAGTGGTCGGTACGTACGTAGTGGCGGAGACCTTTGTTTTCGTTGAATGATGGTGGAAGGTAGTGATAATGATTATGAAAATTGTAAGAATGTTAGGATAAGCAAGATAATCGGGGCTGTGAGCCGGGCACTGCCGAAGATCTCATCATATATAGGTCAATAGGTTAAAAATAATTTAGGGTGCAATGGCTGTTATTAGATGACTGTAGGTCGGTTGGGGCCTCAACTAGATGACTATCTCCGTGAAACAGTCGGTCCAGTTTGATGTGTGTGATCGATCGCCTCGGCGTTTATTGAAGGGGTAGGTCGTAACTCGTAAGCCGTGGATATATCCGGGTTGATAATAACGAAAAGGATAGCTAAAGTCAGCAGATAAATGAAAACGACATTAGTTTTTATAACAGTTGTGTAACTGTTCATCCTGACGATTATTATCAAGAAATGACCACCAAACTAGAGTTCAATGACTTCCAAATGGTGAACGGAGTGATTTGATATCGATTACTGATAATACTCTCAACGATTAGTAATTACTCTACTTTAGTGAAAGAAGTTTATTTTGTAACTTAAGTAGCAACTTGTATAATGATCATAGTCAACCCGTATCCGTCAAATTGGTTTACTTTTTATTAGAGACAACACTTAGCTAATTTGACCACGGACTCAACCCAATTGACGTAAATTAGAAAGAAAGAAAAATATTTTATTGATCACAACAACAAATCAAAATATAGGAAAGTAGTATCACAAAGATATTTAACAATAGAAGTAGCCACTCAGCACTTGATGATGATGATGAATTTGTTAATTTTACCGATCCTCTGTTACATGTGAAATGATATTTCGTTGGTAGAGATCGGCTAGAGAGTTTGAGCTGTGTCGCGCCTTCTACGGGACCATCTTATTACGGTTGAATGAGCTAGCTGCGATTCATAGACAGTAGAAGCACAGGACTAGTTCTATCTTCCCAGGATGAGACAAGTGTAGGAATCGCAATAGCCTGAGTCTGGCACAAAAATAAAAAATGGATAGTCTCCGGGGATTTGATTGTGTCGGACAACGTTGACCACAGAGTATGCCAAATGCCCAAGAGTAAATCTTCATAGATTTCTCCGAATACGCTATTAAAACCCAAACCGACGACAGGAGGCCGTGCGGTCGAAGACTTCACGGATGGCGGGGGGCAACCCCCCACTAATAATAATCATAAGTGTGCCAAATCGGCTCACATCTAACCGACGAAGCCTTAGGGCCTATTGGCCGTTAACAAAAAAAGCCATTTAAAAGCATGTGTGACTGTAGTCTGACTCTCTTCTTAGACACGGAAGATCAAAAGCATGCTGTGGGACACTTGGCCTCCTCTGTAAGATACCATCACCTTGTTATTTAATATATATTAATGTTAGCCCAATGAAATATGTTGCATGTACATTAAATGTAATACAATTTTTAGTTATTATTAAAGTGTGAGTTTTAGGTTTCAGAAGTTTGTGCTTGAATATATCATTAAGCCTCAATAATGCCTGCAAATATTGTAATTGTAGTGTCATATAAGCTGAAAAATCTTTTCCATTATTTTGGTAGCCCTGACAAAAGTTTATCTCCAATCGAAGCCCTCTAATACCTTTACTATACGTATTTTTGCTTAGGTTTTTTTTTTTTTTATAGAAGAGGGGGCAAACGGATAGTCGGTTCACCTGATGGTAAGTGAAGAGCGACATCCACAGACACCCGGTACACCACTGGATTAGCAGGTGCGTTGCCGGCCTTTCAGGTATGAGTATGCTCTTTTCTTGAAGGTCCCTAAGTCAGCTAAGGCAGCTGATTCCATATATTAGTCGTGCGAGGCAGGAAATGCCGTAAAAATCGAGTTGTTGTGGATTTCCGGACATCGAGATGGTGAGGGTGAAATTTGGAGTTTTTCCGCGATGTCCGGTGGTGGAATTCTGCTGCAGGTATTAGTCCGAACAATTCCTCAGAGCACTCCCCGTGGTAGATGCGGTAGAAGATGCAGAGCGATCCGACATCTCTACTCAGCGCCAAAGAATCAAGCCGATTGGGGATAACATTGTCGTCGACGATTCGAGCCGCCCGGCGTTGAATTCGGTCAAATGGAAGGAGCTGATACTGGGGCGCTCCAGCCCAGAGGTGAGAGCAGTATTCCATGTGAGGCCGGATCTGCGCCTTGTATAATTGAAGGCGGTGTGAAGGCATGAAATACTGCTTCGCCCTATTGAGCACGCCGAGTTTCTTCGAGACTAGTTTAACCTTTCCTTCCAAATGACCACGAAACTGCACATCTCTCGATACATCGACGCCAAGTATCCCAATGCTGGCTGAGGCGGTTAGGGAAGTGCCTTCGAATTGTAGAGGAACGACGAAGGGTGATTTTTTAGCGGTAAACGCGCAAACTTGTGTCTTGTTGGGGTTAAATTGGACTAGGTTAAGTCGCCCCCATTCCGAGACTCTGGCCAGCAGAGACTCGATTTCAGACACAAGTTTGTTCCGACACTCATCGACGTCGTTAGGTACGTATCTTCGAATCTGATTTAGCAAGTCTCTAAATAATTAAATAATTAATAAACACTAATTAACGATAACAACAAGCAACTCTAATTACGGGGTGAATTTTACCAAAAATATTTTTCTAATATAATATATATAAATCAAATATAATATTGTACTTATTCGAACCCCCACCTTATAGCGATTTACCAGCACTGACCAGAGGTCACACATGAACAGATGTGAATAGGTAATATATTAATAGAATATAAAATAAATAGTATTATTTACAATCTTATATTATAAACTCTACAAAAGATCTTTATCTTCAAATTAATGCGTCATCCTAATAAGGAAAAAATAAATTACCTACATACAAATGTGTGGTTTCAGTCCTTGCGCTAAATATAGGTAAAATAATTATTATATAAACCCGTTTTAATGGTATTTTAAAATTAAACATGTTTGACCACATTATTTATTTTTTGCACTATGTATACGTAAATATTTATTCTTAATGAAAACATGAAAAAGTTACTCATATTTAAGTTTAAAAAATATTATAATTATATTTGCACATACAACTTATATAAAAAATCACTTTTTATTTTAGTATTTATTTTTAAATAATATAATCTAGATCAGTGGGGAAGCATTAATCTAAAAGCATCTAAAACCAAGCGACTTACATAGAGGTGAATGACATTGTTACTGCTAATATCCAAAAAAGCGTTGAAATCCAAAAATAAAGGTCAGCGAAGTATTGAGACCAGAACTAAAATCTAAGTGTTATTAATTAATAAACGAAACTACGTGTTGAAAAAAGTTTAAAGTATTCACCAATCTTCCATTCTAATTTTAAACTTTTTTGACGTTTATATTTTTTAAACTTTAGACACAAGCGTATAAATAAACAGCCGGCGTTAATGCAAAACACGGCCAAACTGAGCGCGAGCCGCGAACCGTACGAAAGAGGACGTAAGCGACCTTTAAAAACTCTCGTATACGGTATAATCTGTGTATTTCGAGCACCATTACTGTCTTTGTATGTAATGTTCCTTCACATTCTTGTGTATAACAAGCAAGTTATAGCGTAAGAAATTTGTAAGTGTTTCTTAGTAACGTACTATCTTTACGTGAGTCAGAGTTAGGATGAAGTTTGCTTTAGAAGTTTCGCTTAGGTTTTAGAGCGTTTACGACGAACAAGAAATGTGTAGGTTAGAGTCAAGGTGAAGACAATTGTAGACATCGCGCCAATTTAATATTTATGCGTGGCATAATTTATGACTAAACTTCAAAATGGTACGTAATGTGAAATAAATGATTTCGCGTCTATGTAGAGTTTGCCTAAATATTTGAGCATTAAGAAAGATGCTCTTATTTTCCTTTCTCTCTTACACGTTGCACCTGTCTGTGATGACTGTCCTGACTACTTCTCCCAGGTCTCTCGGGCGAGTCAAAAAGTAGCCCTGGAGAACTTGTTTTTGTTCAAAAGTGACGTTAACTGCTGATCATTCAACGGTTCGTCCATTGGTTCACATACATTCAACTAATATAATATTTTAGATTTCCCTCAAAATAATTGCATTTTTTATTCACTCTCACAGTTACACTTAACAGTTTCTTATGTGAAAAGCCAGATTAAATAAGAGTGCTGTGTGCAATAAGTTTCGCAACCACCCAACCCGTTATTAATGTATAAATGTCGCAATAAGTCCAAGGGAATGCCTTGTACGGCAGATATATTTTTGTAACCTGATACATTCGTTGGCCAAAATATTAAAGTTATTTGCAGGACGCACATGTTGTAAGAATTCTATATAAATAAGGATTTTCAACGCTTGATATTTTTTAAAGTAATTATTTCGTTCTACTCAAAACATCTCGAATAGCTTTCGTCATGTATAGTCCAGTCGGGGCAGAGATTTAAATAGAAAAAATTTCGGGGAGCGATTTTTTTTAAAACGTTGGAGGGGGTGGTTGGAAGTATAAATCTCGATTTTCTAACTAATCTCAGTAAAGGATTTGCCGCCATCTTGTTTTAAAGTTCAATATTTTCGTTTTTCTAGAATAACTCGTGAATTTTCAACTTTAGAGCAAAAATGGCAGTAGCCAAAGTTGTTGGAAATTTAATTTCTCACAAGTTTGGTCATTATCATTTTTACGCTAGGATCAATATCGTAGTCTTCCTCCAACAGGAGATCCCTTGTTTGTTACATTTTCACACGTCTCTCCGCTGCAGTGCAGACATAAAACAGAGCACTTGAGGCCCGCTTTACGGCAGCCGCACATCTTTCCGCACTTGGATTTGCATTTGCAGGAAATTAATTTGAGCAAAGACTCCGGTGCTGGGTCAGCGATGGTTGTAATCGGTTCCAACCCACGATTTGTTTTTTTCCAACCCCAATCCGTTGCGAGCATCAAGTGCGAGAACCAAAGTTGAAGAAAATAAAATTCCACCCATTTCGATTTTTTTGATAAACTTGATAGTATAACTCTGCAAATATTGCAGAGTTTACTATCAAATTTACCTCGCGTAAAAATGATAATGACCGAACTTGTGAGAAATTAAATTTCCAACAACTTTGGATAGCGCTATTTTTGCTCTAAAACAAGATGACGGCGAGTCCTCTACCGGGATTAGTTAGAAAATCGAGATTTATACGTCCAACCACCCCACCCGACGTTAAAAAAAATAAAATCGCCCCCCGGATTTTTTTCTATTCGAGGCTAGTTTAATGTCTAACCCGGCTGGACTAGTATATTTTTCTTAGGATTATCTTATATACTTTCATACCAGATGCATTTGATGACATTTGACCATGTCCGTCAAACTGCAAAGCGCGAACCATTAAAATCGGGTCATAACTTTAACAGTATATCTATACTAATATTATAAAGCTAGTTTGTTTATTTATACGCGCTAATCCAGGAACTACTGGTCCGATTTGAAAAATGCTTTCAGTGTTAGATAGCCCATTTATCGAGGAAGGCTATAGGCTATATAACATCACGCTGTGACTAACAGTAATTAAGATGAGTAAGTTAACGCGGGCGAAGCTGCGGACAACAGCTAGTTGATAATAACCACACATTCTTTTCTACATAACTCAGACGACTCATCAACAATACCAATAACCGGCTTGTTATGTATCTTATATACTTTGTGGGCGTGAAACATCATATTACATAACTGTTATGAGACATGAGTATATTTAATAATAATATTTAATAATAATATCTAATATAATATCTAATAATAATAATAATATCTATGGACGCTTTCACACGTCGATCTGGTCCCGAGGTAAGTTCTGGAAGAACCTGTGTTTCGGGTACCAGACAACGGAAATATATTTAATACTTTTATACTATACATATATTTAAGATTTTTATTATATAATACACATATATAATACACATCCATGACCCAGGAACACAGAAAATATTTTTGTTCCCTGGCGGGATTCGAACCCGCAACCCTTGGGCTTGAGCGCCAACGCGCTTACCACTGAGCCACAGAGGTCGTCAAAAGGGCGTAAATAGCAGACATCGATGGATTACCATCTCTTTAAGATAAAGGCGTTTGATGGAGACGCTGAATATGAATCAGGGAAGGACGAATGTGAAAATTAATAAGAAATAGAGGTTTTAAGTCATCTTGGTAGAATGTTATTGGAAGATTGACAGAATCTGTCTTCATCTTCAAATATTAATGACTGGTTATATTTATTAATAGCAGAATAATTAGTCGGCGGATGTAAATGTATAATGTAAAGTTCCACTACAAATGTCATATGATGTATATTATAGAAACATTAAGGCAAACCTATGACCCACATTCTAAATGATGTTAAAAGGCTATGTATCTTTTAAATGTTCAAGCGTAATGATAATGCTAAATGTTAATATTTAAAAAAAGGAACAGCCAATAAATAATACCAAATTTAACTTAGGAGGAATAAAGATACCGATGTTTTGACGTCTTATGAATCGATGAACGCCGGCTGCACGCATGACAAAGTATGACTCATTGTCACGTTCCGCCTGAGCTGAGGGTGCAAGCGAGAGCACGGAACAAGCGATAGAGGCACGCCGCACGATCCAAGCGTTAAGCTTGTTACGCATTATGGCGTTACCTCGTCAGCAAATCGACTTTACAGACATACTTTACGGGTTTAAAAAGAAATATGGACAACTTAGGACTTAATAGTCAACTAGCAACAAATTTATTATGACTTACTTTTTAAAACAATTCATCATAAATTCCCTAGGGACATATTAAGAATTAATATATTAAAGTGTGCAAGTGTTAAAACGTCCTTGTATGACCAAACGAGTACTTTTTAGGACAAAAGGTCATTTATAGTATTTTTACTTAATGGACGCTTGGGTATTATGTGTACAAATGTAATAATATTAAAAGGGAGCGCCCAAGGACGTCGCGGAATGCGAGACAGGCCAAGTGCGTGACGAGTTTTCGTATCGTTTGTATTATTAAATAGTTCAATAATAAAAGTAAGTTTACCAATGGGAGGGACGCGCTGTGCCGCGCACGTTTGCATGAGAATCGGTACCACCATCCTGCCTGTTTCTCCGGTGGAACAGCTTTGCTGTGTTTCGGAGAGAAGGGCAAGACAGGCAGTGTAATTACTGGCACTGAGACTTAACATCTTATATCTCAGGATAGGTACACATCGCCACCATGGATCAGGCCTTGTCGTGGCGGTGGGGCTCAGTAGCCTAGGGTGAGCCGCTGCACTTTGGCGAAGCGAATTGAGCCGAGGGGGCTCTTTGTATCCCTCTTACAATAAGAGCAGGGGGCAAGGGGCGAGGACGGGAACCTTGTCCCGACGTTGGGAGGGGTTGTTCTGTGGTGCGGGACAACCCTTCTGGAGAGGTGGCGTCGGTCCCCTGAAGGACTGACTAGCCGTCGAGGTGGCCTGTTTGCTCATTAGATCCGGGGCTCCTCGCCAAAGGCGGCATTGGTGGCACTCGCCGGGTTTTAGTGGGTAGAGCTACGTCCACTTACCAGCTTTCGGGCGCCGCGAGTTCAACATACCCGCGTGGGGAGACCCACTACCCCGCGGGATGCCCCAGAGCATTTCCCAGCGTTAAAGGAAAAAAGGATAGGTAGCACATGGATGAGTGGCATGGATTAGGTAGTTCGTCTGCCCATTATATTTGTGCCCGGACGACGGGCGTATTTTTGAAGAATCTGTGCCCAAAAGATATTATTCTTCTTCTTTGTCGTTACACTCTTGACAGAGTGGTCGTGGTAGTAACTTCAGCAATTACTACCCGCCATTCCTCTCTTTTCCTTTTTTTGAGCACAAATGTAGATGTTCTTTTGTGATAGTTTTTACTAGATCGGTCCATCTTGTCGGTGTCCTGCCGCGTGCTTGACTGCCCTCGACTCTACCCTCGATAATCAGGCGCTCGATGGAGGTTTCACTTCGGCGAGACACTTTCGACGTGTCTCGCCGAAAGATATCATAATGTATCCTATTATCTAAGGCTGTACCTGACTTCTAAAACTATAAAGTACTTAAGAACATGATAGAGAAAATTTGATTCAAAGCTTCGTACATATAAAAATCATCTCCTCCCCGCGGGATAAAAAAATGATGTATCAAGTAACGTAAATAAAACATAATATGATACATTCATATTTTATTGATTATAATACCATTAAATAATTATTAAAGTTTTAGCTGTGTCTATTACTACTATATTTAATAGCCTTACTCCTTAGTCATTCAGTGATAACGTAGAATTATATTGGGGTAAGATTTTTATATGGTTTGATTAGCTTCAAAGATACTAAAGATCCTATATAACCCAAACCTCCTGCATATAGACTCACAAACATTAATAATTATCTCTTAATAATATTAATATACACATTCAAATGCAAGCAAAGTAAATTTTCAGTATTATAAGAATTAAGAAATCCCACGACACCATAAAACAAACATAGATTTCTGGTTAGAAGAAAGAAACATGAATAACACCACAAGCGCAAACCGAAAACCCCATACAGTTAAGGAAACAAAACTCCAATTTATCCCAACACCATAACTTACCCATGCTTCAATATAGATCCATTTTGAGACGGCTTAGAGTACAAATTTAGCAACGACTTGGTTGTAGTGAACCTACACAAACAAAACAAATAAAATAGTGACGACAAAACAACAAAAGCTTTAATCCAAATGGTACGTTTGAAGTTAATAAAGTTAGTCTTAAATAACTTACATATCAATATTAAGTACTTATGTACACGCGTTAGAACTCCTTTTACTCTCACCATTTTTCCCTAACGCGCCAAAAGAAGTATAACTTCAAAAAAGTTATTCTATCCTTATAATAAAATATTTTATAGAAGATGAAAAAAGTTTTTTTTTTGTTTTCATAAAGTCTTCAACGTCTATTTCATTACAGTGTGTCGAGAAGGTCATGGTATTGATTATTATTTTAATAAAATTGGATCTTTCTACTTAGACAACATCTTAGAAAAAGATGTAAATATGTAACTATAGTACAGCATTTTTATGGGACTACCCGCATAACTACTATGTTATAAAAACTGTTAGCACGCTTTTGGTTTCACCTGTATATCAAACGTAACGGTATCAAACGTCGATATTCTCTTTGGTACGTATTTTTTGCGTATTTTTTACGATAAAAGAATTATGTACTTTTGCCAACACAAAAAAGCACTCTGAGAGTGCCGACAGAAGTGAAAACACAATTTGCAAAAAAAAAATTGCGTAATCTTATATAAATAAATCAAAAGTCATATAAACTTCAAATGCATAGATAAAAAATTGGTCTCCGCTGCGCTACGACTAGATACCGCGCCTTACTTGTATTGTGCGGCAACAAATACCACGCCGAATTCGGCGTACCCGAACCAGTCTCATTGCAATCGTTGTGTAAGGTGGAGGTACAGAGTGTTTTATTCAATTTTGGTCATTATCTGAAGTAAAATGCCAGTTTGCGTAGTGAAAATGTGTAAAAATAATACTACAAGAAATAATAAAGACTCTGGGATCACATATTATGAAACATTAGGGTTCATGTCACGCCATTCAGTGTTGCCGCGTAAACAAAAATTTAGGTCCCCGCGGTTGCGATTTTTATATATTGATTTATTGTTATTATATTTTATATAGAATACTTACTTCATTTATCTATCCTAGTCATTATAATTACTGAACTATTTTTTATTTATAAATTATTTTAAATACTGAATACTGAATGATTAATCATTAGTAATCAATGAAACAATTTTTACGGATATTTTCGCAGTTAATTAAGATTTTTGCAAGCTCCACGTTTCGAATACTTTATAGCAACCATGGTCATGGGAGGAGGGAGGAGGAAGTAAAAATTGTTTCATTATAATGAGTCAAGCATTTGAGTAAAAGTAATATTTTACTTACAACTAAAAATATTTACTCTCAAATCTTGACATGTTGTCTAAAATTCAATAATATTTTGTGATATAAATTGAACTTACCATGTTTTCTGAGCCATATTTACAACCAGTACTTAGTTCTACTAGTAACTAGACCACTGCATGAAATAATTTTTCCCATTAATTTAGGGTATAGTAAAGCAGCTGGCAATTGTATTCTTCACGCACACTAGCATCCTTGAACATTGTCTTACACAAACTATGATATTTACTTGCCGCATCAAGGAGCTATTATTTTTTGCAGAGCGCGGTATCTAGTAGTAGCGTAGCGGAGACCAATTTTTAATCTATGTTCAAATGTATACGACTTTAGCTGCGTCTCGTAACGGTGTCACGAGATTAGAGATTTTATCTCGTCTAAAAATATGCGTACCGCGCTAAGAGAAGTTTTCACTTCAAATACACTTCAATTTCTATAATAATATGTAATACAGCTAGTCTCAACACTCGACATAAACATTGGCTTGCAATTGCAAAAAACAAACAGGTTTTAACGTACACATGACTCGAGAGTTGCATCATATGTCATTATTATAACATTACGCTGTCTCGTGCTTAGCTCCAGTCATTTGAGAACATTATATATCATGGTGCACATACAAAAACACTCACGAATAAACTAGTGTGAAAGTCCTGTTTCTCTTTCAGAATCCCTGCCTGTCCAAATAGTTTTCATTCGTCAACATCATTGTATAGAACATATCTATCTGTAAGATATATATTAACTAGCGTATATCAGTTAAATTTATGAAAAAAAAAACAAACTTAGTATTATGCACTTATTCTGCTTGTCAGGGAACTTTAATTAAATTATGTTAAACCAGTAAAGTTTTCACTTCAAAAATCGCTTTACTAGTACAAAATATCTATTAACGTATAGCGCATTCTTCCTTTCGCACACTGCATATAGGTATATGCGTATATACCTATTTGCAGCATTTGCTGTAAAGACTGCATGGTTCGCGGTTTATTGCGAACTAACATTTAATTTAATATCTCATTTGATGGATTCTATTATCTATAATGAGTAAAATCAAACTAGGTCATACCTGGAGTTGGGCAACAGACCCTGGGCGTTGAAGTCCCCCGTGGAGTTCCATCTTTTGGTGAGGCTGTTGGTGGCTGGAGCTGGGCTGGCCGGCTGGTTGCTGGAGGTGGAGTTGTTGCGGGATCTACGAACCAACACTAGTGCATACTATTTACATCGAAACAACGCAGAAGTGGTATATATGAAACTGGAAGATAACTCTTCTTGAATTCCTCTGATCAAATTCGTTGCATTCCAAAACAGTTTTAAAGTATCTATACGTAAATGGTAATTTGGTTATCGCTGTCGGTTCTATATGGTATATGTGATTATAATAAGTTGTGGCCACTGGACGAGAAGTCATAGTTGAAGTGGCTTGGGAAGCTCAGAAATACTTCAGCCTATTTTAGTAACGAGGTCCCCAATTCACATGAGAATAAGAGCAAATGGTCACAAAAAATATTTGCTACTGTCAAATAGAGAAGGCAAACATGAAGGTTTCAGTGATATATACAGAGAGAGAGTATATAGAGAGCAAGTGCACCACATACGCCTTTCTCCAATTGTTCTAGGATGACTGATTCCAGGTGATTACTCTTCTGTATAATCTGAATAGATTGTAACAGATTGTAAGGGGCAGATGACATCCTTAGAACCAATTATTTTAGAGCGTGAGTTTTACTCCCTCATTTAGTGTCACTATATAGAGAGGGTTTATGAACACATATAAATAACAACGGAAGACCAGTGCTGGAATGGTAATTCCACCAAACACTGAGTTGAGGCCGTTTTGTGTTACTACAAGATTTGTTATTAATTAAAAAATTAAATATTAATTGTGTGTCTTATAAGTAAGTAGTTTCACAAATATTTTTTTCTTTCTTTCTTTCTAAATGATATACTTTAGGCAGTAAACATTTAGGATGATACAAAATAAAGACTATAATAGGTAGGTTAGTAGGTTGTTAGGCCTATAGTTCTTTTTAATACCTTTCAAACAATGAACTTCAGAACTAGGTCAGACAAAAGTATCTCTGAGGACTGATTCTTTATCTATTAAGGAATAAGCATTGCATTAACAAAATAAACTTAACTCATATCCTAATTAGTTAAAAAGGGAAACTTAAGTTGCTTTTTTGAAACAAAACCCATTTAATATGAATTTAAAATATTCCATTTTAAGATGTCACCAGCATCATCATTTTAAGATGTCAGCTTGTTATATCGTAATTAAATTTCAAAGGTTTCGAACTGATTTAATTATAAATTTACTTTTAAATATAACAGTAATAATACCACTTCTGCGCGAGTTCTAGCTAAAATAGCAAATAAGAAAAACTTTTTTGTGCCATTTAAAAGGAAGTAGCATGAGTTTAAATACGAATATTATATACCTACATAAGTTAACGTAAAATGCTTATAGTGGTGTCGATGTAAAAACTACATTATGTTGATGTGTGTTAATGTTTTTCAGAGAAAAAAAAAGAAAAAAGAATGAAAGAGAAAAGAAAGAACATATTTATAGATATAGCTCATTATTATTTTAAGGTCGGCTTACTACCAGTTTGTATACTTAATAATTGTAAAAACAATATTTTTTTTTTTTTCGTAAGGGCTAGACTTTTCGCCCTGATGGCCTTTAAGCTCAATCGGTACAGTAAGTGAGCAAATGGCTCACTTAAGAAATATTCGAAAGTGGGACGCCCCCCTCCGCACCCGCAGGGGGCGCGGTTCATCGCGCGCGTTGCTCGGGAGAGCAGGATTTGGACTAGTCAAATCCGATACGGTTGACGAATCTTTTACGGTTGAATTTAACCTATCATCATGATAACCTATCACCTATCAACCCCTCATCCCTCCCTCTGTAGAGGGAGGCGGGCCACGCGCGGTGCCCAAGCAATCTAGCGGTAGCTTAGTGCTACCGCTGTTAGCGCGATCTGGGTTTGTGTCTACTCGTATCGGCGCTTTCGCGATCGGTCCGGGGAAAACAATATAAATACCGGACAATATATAACAGTCATAATTCGAATCTTTTCTTAATCGCAGAGCACAATGTTTCCAAAACAGAAGACAGTATATTTGCAGAAAATTATCAAATCATATTTGATAATTTTTGAGTACCTAATGTATATTAACCAAGCATTTACTATTAATAATAATAATAAATCATTTATTCTCAGGCACTATATGGCCCATAGATATATACCTTACAGACTAAATTAAAAAAATTCTATTCTATTATATTCTACTAACATACATAATATATATGTATATTACATTTGTGTTAGTATAAAACCTTAAAATTATGTTAGTAAACTTCCTAGCGCTACGTCTTTGTGCGTTCGGGTGGTACCGGTGGGAGGGAAGCGCTGTGCCGCGCTCCCGGCTGCATGGGTACCACCATCTTGCTTATTTCTCCCGTGAAACAGCTTTGCTGTGTTTCGGAGAGAAGGGCAAGACAGGCAGTGTAATTACTGGCACCGAGACTTAACATCTTATGTCTCAGGATAGGCAACACATAAATGAGTTGCCTGGGCTAGTTCCAGGTATACTAGTTTATGTTCATGGGCGACGGCGACCACTTAACATCAGGTGGTACGTTTGCCAGTTTGCCTATGCAACTAACATAAAAAAAGTACTATTGCTATTAAACTATTAGTAATATAAAATATGTGACAATTATTTACTGGATTCGTGCAAAAAAACACATTAAACATAGTACAAACTCTAGTTACCATTTCATTTAATGTGAAAGTGTCTTCGCAACTTGCTACAAGCTTGCAATAAGAACATCTAACTATAAAATGATTTCTAATGGATGATCATAATTATACATATAATATTACCTTCAAGTATTGAGTCGTTCGTTGGTGGGCAAGCTGGATTCAGTGCGGACATCTAATTACAATATTGTCTTGTACGAATCATACTTAGGACGGAAAGGAATAAGAAAGTGACTAAAACTTTTTCTCTGAGATTATAATCATTTCTATAAATCTTCCCATAAGCGACATTGAGCATGCGTATCTTCGAAATCAGTCAAGTAGTCAGATAAGTCGTTATCTAGTGCCAAAATTATAAAATAAACACACCCTTAAATATTATTAAATGTATTAGACATGCAAATTTACTTACAATGTTTTTCTTAGATTAGCAAAATCTAATGTGCTGCATTTTCTGTTTGTTTTACACATCCAGCATATAACCAGAATAGAGCGGTAATATTGTTTTTTTATGAAAACAAATCCCGCCAAATGCGCTGCGACGCTGTGCCGGTTCTGCTCTCTGATTGGCTGTTCTGATCTTTGATGGATGATTGGCCGATGAGACGTACAGATCACTGGTTGGTTGAAATGCTATTACGTCGGTAACAAATCACTGACCAGTTTCGGAATTTTGTGGCTCACATTAATACTCTATCCGGTTATATGCTCGATGGTTTTACAGATGTGTGATATTAGAAAAATCTTTTATATAGTCAGGTAATCAGTTTTAGATAACATTAAATACATCTGTCTCTTAAAATACAACAAGGCTGTGTAGCGTAATGTAGGATCAAGGATGGTGGTATCAATAGACTCGGCGTGGAATCCTAGTCGGCTGCCTCACACTACGATATTTAATATTCTATTATCACGCACGCAAGCCCGCACACGCCCGCACGCCGGTACACATGTATGTCCGCACCTAAACATGCACGGACGCACACACGCACTTACGTACGCCTGCTCACCCGCTTGTACACATACACGCCAGTACGCACACATGCACGTCCGCACGCACGCACACACACACTCACTAACGTACGCCTGCACGCACGAACCCGCAAAATTACATTATCTATATATCTATTTCTCTCTCTGACACACAAACTGATGATGAAGAATTATTCTTCTTTATATATTATGGCTATACATTAGGGTATAATATGCTTTATCATAATTTGTAGCATTTAAAAACTCTTTAGTATTTGTTTTCGTCATCGCCTAGATGGTGAACATTTAATTAATCTCTGTAATAGCATTTTTGGTTATTATTTGATGATGGTGTATGGGTAATTATTATGATAGCAGGATCGAAGAGGATGAATCGAATGCAGGTGTGACTCATCCTTCGCCGAATAGGGACAATTCACTAACAGAATTATGGTACCGTGGTTCGTCGCTCACTGGGCTGTATTATCAGCTGTTTCTTTCTGAAGCACAGGAATATTTTTGAAATTCAGAAATTATGTTCATGGGCGACGTTGACTACTTACCATCATATGGCTCGTTTGCCTATGCGACTAACATAAAAAAGAAGACATATGTATATATAGTGAGACAGTATAGTATGAGTTTTTTTATATAGAGTGAAAATTTACTTATAGTAGAGATGATATTATAAAGAATTCAGAACTATCAACATCTAGGTTAACTTCATAATTTATAAATTGTATACATGTTACGAACCAAATTTATCGAGTTGCACCACACTACAGTGTTATCGACTTTTCGCTCGCACCCCTATCTGCGGGGCATGCGACGCGAGCAGCGCAGGCGACACTCCACCAGTATACCACTACAAGTCTACCGGCAACGTCGTTCTTCTTGCGGCCGTTATTGACGTGGCGAGCGCTATTTGTTATGTGACTCTTTTGTTTCGCCTACTCGGGGCATAGTCACGTAGATTGATTAATTTGAGTATAATGGACTAATATAAATATTGTGTATTGACTATTGTGGACAATTAAGTGCCTAAAACAAGTTAGTGTGAAAAGGGTGCCGCCGCCATTTTGTTGAAGGTCTCCGCGACGCTTCGTGTTCAATTGAAACTGTCTCAGATAAGTATAGATCAATTAACATTAATTACCCGATTGGCCAATTAGGGGTTAGTGTTAATTAGATTTATATTTGAGGTATCGACACATCGGAGAAGGCTCAAGACGTCGCTGAGGTAATTGAACAATTTTTTATAGCTCCGTGATATAACGCGGACAGTTCTTCCCCATTTGAATTCCGCATATTCTATAATAGCTTCCACTGCCTTTACCTGTTAAATCTGGATACGGGACAGAACAATACATGTTCGAAGAAATAATAGTATTTGATTCGTTTAAGGTCATAATAATTCTTCTCATAAGATGTCCCTCGGTCTCTTGTATAGGCAACCAATGAAGTGTTTTATGAATAATGGTTCACATATTGTTTTCTAATGTTTGCGCGAATTTCACTCATTATAATGAAACAATTTTTACGGATTTTATCGCGGTTTATTAAGATTTTTACACTTTTCGGATACTTTACAGCAACCATGGTCACGGGAGGACTGAGGTGACAGATGTCCTAACGTTACAAAGTTATTCGAACTACCCTATGATACATCATTATTGTAAAAATTTTAATAAACCGCGATAAAATCCGTAAAAATTGTTTCATTATAATGAATAATGGTGTTTATTGAAGAGGAAACTGGTATAAAAAAATGAGATCAAGGGGATCTAAGAGAATGCACATGTACGAACAACTAATGGACGCACAGTCCAATGTGTAAACTCAAGCACCACCGGTGGTGTAGAAAATGCATTAGTATCCCTAATCATGATAAGATAAGGTATACTCGGCCGAGGGATCGCAAGTTATTTCAGACGGTACACTCAGTCACAAGCAGTCTTCGTGTACTGGCAGTCAAGTTGACTACATCTTTCTATGGCTCAGTAAGGCCCGGCTTAAAAAGGTTTAGTGCCTGTACTGGCTGTAAAGGTCCTAATGTTTAAGAGTCGTTTGACACCGTTAGACCCGGTATAGACCGTTACGTGTAGGGCTGGTGCAACTTCATATGGCTCTATAAGGCTCAGAGGTGGTTGGTTACCTGTACGAACTCTCAAGTTTTGACCTTTGTAAGTACTTGTGGTGTAGACGTTGTTACCTGTATGGCTGGGCATGCACGTGGAGCGGCGCGGGTGTGGCGCGGGGGGAGGGCGAGGGTGCGGGGGACAGCGACGACGACGACGCCGGAGAGTCTGACTGCAGCGAGCCCGTCGACTGGTGCTGCGGCCCGCGTCTGGAACGTTCCACAAATACTTTAACATACAACCCTTGGGCGTCTCAATACAAACTTCCTTCTTAGTGGTCTCGCCTTGAAACCAGTGCTACATTTAATAGGCGCATAAATAAATTCAATTGAGGAGAGGAGGGTACGAGGTCTTTATGGTGACTACCGACGTCCATACACATCTGCACAACCAGGGATTATGCAGATGCGTTGCCCTCCTTTTCCTTATCCTCTCCAATGGGCCGCCAGAAATTCACAAACCGCACGAAACGCGACAGCATAGCTGTCACTTGACGTCGGTGTTATGTGAGCGAGAGGTACCACCCCGGTCGTGCCGGTCCCAGTCGGCTGCATAGCAGCATGGCATTACCTCTTGACGACCATATGGTAAAGATGATGTGGATGATACTAGTGACGCACCTCTGTTGTAGCGATGATGCCGTGGTTCCGTAGCTGGCGGTCCGCTTTACAGTCTCCCTATACGACGGCTGCCGGATCCGCAACTCCCGGGTGGGTGTGCCGGTTGCTGCTGGAATAACGAAATACAATATTTTAATAGAACTTATTAAATCATAAGAAGTAGGGGGGATAGCTGCGCTTCCATCTACATGGGTACCGCTATCTTGCTATTTCTACTGGCACCGAGACTCACTGCATCTCAGGATAGGCAACATATGAATGATTTGCCAAGACTAGTCGTGGGGAACCCTCATGTTCATGGGCGACGCATGTACAATCGATGGCTCGTTGCCAATTGCCTGTCATTCTATCATAATGTGTGTCAGCCGTCAGTTCCTTACCAGAACTTTAGTTATTTAACAAGCGTAATTTGCCACGTCAGCCGATTGCACTCCGACCGCTGGTCAAATATCAAATTTTGGGTGCCAGAAGATGGACGACGTCGCCGAGGCCGGCTCCGAAAAAGATGGCGTGATAACCTAGACGCATACCAGACTAAATGGCCGGCGGTGGCGAAATATCGGGATGTATGGAAGAGCTTGGGATGGGCCTTTGCCCAGCAGTGGGACAGCATAGGCTAGTTAAAAAAAATGACGAAATACTTTTTTCAAACCTTTATTGACAAGTAATTCGATTCCAATTCGATAGAATAAAGTAAATACACTGATGAATCACAAGTTTTTTTGGATAGTCTATTAGAAAACCTCTCGAGTTGGAGTCCAACCAAAGCGACACTTTCCCCAGGCACATGAATAAGTCAACATCAGTTGCTTACCGATGAAGGAAAACATCGTGAGAAAACCTGCAGGCTTAATGAGATTGTGAATTTTGTCAACTCGCATTAGGTCAGCACATAATCGGAATAGTCTGATATTCTCCTCGTCTGATTTCGACTGCCTTTGCTGTGTTTCGGAGAGAAGGACAAGACAGGCAGTGTAATTACTGGCACCGAGACTTAACATCTTATGTCTCAGGATAGGCAACACATAGATGAGTTGCCTGGGCTACATCAGATGCCACGTCTGCCAGTTGCGTAGTTGGATAAACTAACATTTAAAAATTCCTTCCCGGTCTGATTTCGACTTCGTGTCCAATAATTGGACACATTTAGGTTGTTATGTTATGCTAACACCTACCCGTATAGCTAGTTCCATTCCTCTGGGTTGTGGGGGGCGCTCGCCCCTCCAGCGCATTGAGTCGCCGCAGCACGTCCGCCAGGGTGGAGCGCAGACACAGCAACTCCTCCGCCTGCCGCGAGCAGCGCACCTCGAGCTCCGCGACCCTGGCCGCTAGCCCCGCACCCTCACCCTCTAGCATTTCATCTGGAAAGGAAGAAGGTCTTAGTATAAGTGCTGTCAAGGATGTCTTCGTGTAGGTACCTATTTATATAGATTTCCTAAATTTATTCTGTTCCTGATTATTACAATAGATGTTCCCCGGCTTCCTCTTTACTCAAAATTAAAAGATTTTTCCTATTACCTACCTCAATAATTAGGCTAAAGACAAAAAAAAATCGAAACGTATCGTTAGTTCTGGTGATTAGTGGTCATGTAAGTATAAACTCTATTAGCTTTATTATATTTGTATATTCTAATCGTCTATCTTGGACAGTACCGTGGCCCATAGATAATAGCAGTACAGGTTTACAGTTTACATATAATCGTATAAGATCAAAACTACAGTTCTCACACGGCTAGGTTCAAACAATATTATAATAGATACCTGTATAGTCTTTCCCACATCCTATAATATAGTGGCATATCAACTATATAAATTGTTAAAATTGTTGAAAACGGTATATCTACTTTACTATATTAAGATATTTCGGAAGTGTCTCGAGGCTGGTAAAATTCATTATTAAAACTATACTATAAAACGGGATATTGGCTGGTCACACACTCGGTGTTCAAGAGTGGAAGACGTGTTTAGATAGACAAAGTGTTGCAGTGTCCGGTCCGTGTTGGATGCGAGTGGTAAGGGATCGGTCGTCTTGGCGTTCATTGATGGCCTATGTTCAGCAGTGGACGCCGGGACGGTTGAAGCTGATGATGATCATGAAAAGGGTTTGCTATGTTTTTCACTTGTTTTTCGTAGAACTCGATAATTTGATATAATAATAATGTTATCCGCCTTGTTCGCGAACTAAAATATCGAGCTCCGCAAAACAAATGACGAGAATCATGGTAATTATCCCGTTTTAAATAGTTTTACAAGGCGTTTCTGTTCCGTTTTAAAAGTTAGGTGAATATAACCACATGATCTTTAAGAGCTTACAAATTGGGACAAAATATTTCAACAGTCAAGCCCATAATTATTCTTTATTTTTATATTTCGTAATCGTTTTGTTGTTGAGTAATTTCACTAAAACCTTATCGGTCGACCGTGTACTTTAAAACAAAGCATAATACAATGTCTAATTGTATAGTCATTGTGGGGAAAAATAATGCGAAAAACCTGTCTCATACTGTCGTTATTTGTCCTTTATCTACACGATTACGTCAGGTTATAGACTTACAGTTAGACGCGAATACATAAACTACCTACTTTGAGGATGATGGGGAGATGAACAGGATAGATGTATAAATAAAGATTAAGATTGTGCTGATTCTTGTCTTGTTTAATGTTAGCCCACTGATTATTCTTAGTGAGCTAACTTTAATTCAACTTGACGTTTGAAGAGTTACTTTGTAACACACTATTGAATTTTTTTTTTGACTTGAGCATTGAGGCTTAAATGCGAGATTAAGTATTCCTAGAGAATAAAGACTAAAAAAGATAACAATAATAATTAATAGGAATACGAAAGGAATTAGAGGTTGCTCTTTCCGTGAATAATGACAATTAATGGCATTCTTGATGGAAAATGATTAAAACAGCTTAGAGCGAACGTCTTATTATTCTTATTTTATAGAAGGCCGTATTCCAAAAATAAACTCAATTAATAATTTTCATACTTTTTACCGTATTTTGGTCTTGGACAATTTGAGTCACGGGCTGCACCCAAAACATTTAAAGAGTTCCATTAAAGGTAAATTAACCTTATATTTTTGTGACCTTTTAGAAGAGTCGGTAAGTTCGCTGACCAAACCACGGGACCGGTTTATGAGTGTATCTGAAAATTTGGCCTTTGTTGTCATTTATATTTATTACGGAAACAGAAGTAAAATTTTTGTTATACCTTTTGATAATTACATTCATTTGTGGGGGAATACCTTGTAAATAATAAAACTCATTATATTAATATTTATTAATTTACTGACATGGAATTAAGGAGCCATTATTTTGATGACATTTTTAATGAACGAAGAAACAAACAGAAATGATCTAGTGAAATGATTTTTTGGCAAATTGACCAGCCATACAACCCCTCTTTAATTCCCTTTCCTCACCGAAACTCAGTGAAAAGTTATTTCTAAACATACTTTTTATGTTACTTGGATAGGCAAACTGGCAGACGTGCCACATGATGGGGTGGACGTCGCCCATGAACATTAACTAGTTTACCTGAAACTAGCCCAGGCAACTTATAATATAAGTGTTGCCTATGCTAGACATAAGATGTTAAGTTTCGGTGCCAGTAATTAGGTACACTGCCTGTCTTACCCTTCTCTCCGAAACACAGCAAAGCTGTTTGACGGGAAAAACGAACAAGATGGTGGGGTACCGCCAGGGATATACAGCTGGGAGCGCGGAACAGCGCTTCCCTCCCACCGATAACTTGTAAATTATAAAAGTTATGTCTAGTTGTGAGTTTTTGAAAGCCATTAAAATTGGCAACAATTACATTAGGAAATACACCCACTTGATCTTATGCAAGTCATTACTTATATTAATCGTTATAATTAACTGGAGTGTGAAATACCAGCCGTTGCGTAGACAACCGCCAGTGGATACGACCTGATGATAACGATTTAATTCTAAAGATAGCAAAGCTAATTACATATACATAGCTATCTAATCTGAAAATTCTATAAGTGTAGCATTTATGGTAAACCCTCACAACAACGAAAGCTAATTTCAGTGCTGTATCGTTGGCATCTATCTATATGATTACCGTTGTATAGTCGATATGATTCAGTATCAGTGACACCAGCTGGCCACCATGGTTCAACCCTTCTCGTGGCGGTAGGGCTCAGTAGCCAAAGGTGAACCCAGCACCTCGGGCGAAGCAAATTGAAATTGGAACAAAAGAACAGAGGGACAATCGTAGTTAATTTACCTTAATAATTTAGGGAAAAAAAAAATTGAAAGAGGAGAGATAAAAGAATAGGATGGTTCTGTAGCTTCAAGAAATTAAAACCATTATAAATAGGCTGCATCATACATACCCACAGAAATAGCAATAATACCGCAATACAATAGTGCTCTGTTTACATACCATTTAATCTATAAGCTAATAATAGCCTGCCTGGTTCCTCGAATACATTACGTATATAAAGAGCCAGACTGGAGATTTATGAAATTAGCTGAAGTGGTATAGATTGATGAAGTGGTGGTATTTCTGTACAAATGGACTATTTGTACAGAAATATCACCACTCATTAGGCTAAGTGCGGAAAATATATTTAGTATTGCAAAACATATATTTTGAATGTGAAACATAAAACTATATTGCGGGGAACACTTGTAGTTCCTAGCAATTTAAATAGGGCGATTGAATTGATTGGGCTGTGACTGAACTGGCGAGGTTTACCCCTAAGGTAAACCACATAGTAAAATATAGGACGGGTTTACGTATACTTTAAACCATAGATCAATTTTCATACCCTAGTGCGTGAACAAATCTATACAGATAAATAAAATTAGAGTGTCTGTATATAATATTAAAATAACCGCTTTTTATTGAATGCATATGTATTTACCTATACACGGTACACATATCAAAATAACATTTTTTACATTTTTTGTCTGTCTGTCTGTCTATCTATTTGTTCCGGCTATTATCGCCGAAGCAACCGATTTTGACAGGACTTGCACTGGCAGATAGCCGATTTTATAAGGAGTTAAGTAACTTAGACTATAAAAATAATCATCATCAATCCGGGTACGGCTGTAAATTAAAGTTATCGCGGGCGAAGCTGCGGGCAACAGTTAAAGCTGCGTAGTGTCCTCTGACCTGACTGGTCTGTCCACTCGACCGGGCAGTTGTCAAATAAAAAGCGAATGGTTATGAGTTTGGATGCAAGAGTTATTCTCCAAAACTACCGATCCTATTAAAAAGTCCATTACCAGTATATTATTATATGTACGTTAGGATTGGCTGTAGTAACAGTCCGGACACGGCCCTGAATGTGAGTAACGCAGGAGAAGCTGCCGGTCAGACTTATAGTAGTGGCGTAGTGCATACAATGTAATATTTTCACATAGCTGTGTCGGCTCGGTAAATACACAAGTGGGTTACCGGCTGGTGTTGTAACATGTCACCGTCGGTCCACACAAGGACACGCGTTCTATTCCCTTGTTCTAATGGACACTATTTATAAGTACAACACACTTACATATTAATTAGAATTATACTTTTGTGGAGCAGCGGAGTTCTCTTGATTACTGTCTTTTTGTGACTTATGTAAGTCATTGCTTTCTTGTGTTGGGGAGGGGAAAATGAAAGATATTTCCCACATCTCCTGAATTCTTCCGATTAAATTCCTAGCGGGTCCCGAGGCAGTTTTAATATATTTCTCGGGCTCCCTGATCGTATCAAACGGTCATTTGGTAGTTAATGTCGATTCTGGCTACAGGAGTAGCAGCGATGGGAACGAGTGGTGGGACTAACCCGTAAAAGAAGTGAAACAAACTTAACTTTACTACTACCGACTACTACCGAGTAGGTCTATAGTCCTTCCCCACCATGGTTCAGGCCTTGTCGTGGTGGTGGGGCTCAGTAGCCTAGGGTGAGTCGGCACCTTGGGCGAAGCTAATTGAGCCGAGGGGGCTCTTTGTACCCCTCTTATAAGAAGAGGGGTCAAAATTTCATGAGAACCAACCCATTTCGGAGGAGTTTAATTACAAACACCGCGACACGAGAATTTTATATATTAGACAAGTTAAACTAATAGTTGTTTAATAATAATAATAATAACTTTATTTGTAAGAAAGTATAACAATGTAAGGGCATTTCTTTTTATGTTAGTTGGATAGGCAAACTGGCAAACGTACCACCTGATGTTAAGTGGTCGACGTCGCTCATGAACATAAACTGGAACGAGCCCAGGCAACTCATTTATGTGTTGCCTATCCTGAGACATAAGATGTTAAGTATCGGTGCCAGTAATTACACTGCCTGTCTTGCCCTTCTCTCCGAAACACAGCAAAGCTGTTTCACGGGAGAAATAAGCAAGATGGTGGTACCCATGCAGCCGGGAGCGCGGCACAGCGCTTCCCTCTCACCGGTAAATATGTTTTTATTATTTAATTTTATTATTATACTTCTAACTTAAAATGAGAGCTAAGTTTGGCTCGCAACTAAACCTGCTAATTGGCGTTCGTTATGTGCTAAGTGTATTAGCAAGTCGGGCAAGTTAGACGGCAGAGCAAACATCCAAACATTAGATTGGTTATGAAAACAACACCGTATTAAGCTAGTTTATAAATTTCTATGTAGGAAGAACATGATTTTGTATAATGTCTGTTAGTGTAAGTCTGGCTTGGTAAGAGTTGAAGTTTAGACTACTATAGAAAGTAGTGACATCTTTGTATGGTAAGAAGTCTCTCAGGGAGTATGCCTATCTTTTTTGACGGAAGCATGGCCATGGCCATCGCTGCAGCTGTTAAAATGATAGGCAATATGACTTCTTTACTTATAGGACAAGAGAGGCAGATATTACCGAAACACATTTTTACGGATATTATAGGTCCTCCTGGGATCATGGTTGCTGTTATGACTAAATTCCGGCGACGAATCTGCAAATCCTCTGGTGTAGCGGGTGTCTATGAATGTCGATAATGACTTACCACCACTTAAACCCACATTCAAACAACAATTATTATTTCAATCATGATAATCACTTAGTTATACATAATAACTTATAGTTGATATACATGTATATTAATCATACTATGCAGATATTTGTACACATAAAAATTTACCGGTGGGAGGGAAGCGCTGTGCCGCGCTCCCGGCTGCATGGGTACCACCATCTTGCTTATTTGTCCCGTGAAACAGCTTTGCTGTGTTTCGGAGAGAAGGGCAAGACAGGCAGTGTAATTACTGGCACCGAGACTTAACATCTTATGTCTCAGGATAGGCAACACATAAATGAGTTGCCTGGGCTCGTTCCAGGTATACTAGTTTATGTTCATGGGCGTCGTCGACCACTTAACATCAGGTGGTACGTTTGCCAGATTGCCTATCCAACTAACATTAAAAAAAAACTCCGTGGTGCATTGCAGCTGGGCTTCCCCTGGCTGCTGTCTTTTCTTGTAAGACATTGCAATCTTGGACTGTCTCCCGCTTTAACCGGGAAGGGAAACTGGAAATTTTCCTACTCCTGAATTCTTCTTATTAAACTCGTTGCGGGTCCCAAGGCAGTTTTAACGTATCCCTCGGGCTCCCTGAGATCATATCAAAGGGTCATTTAGTGGTTACCGCTGTCGATCCTGGCTATACAGTGTGGTGTACAGCGGTGGGCCTAGCCCGTATAAAAATTACCACCAGGTGAAGCGACTGTCCGTCTGCCCCCTCTTTTATAAAAAAAATAGTTGAACGTCATAAGAAAATGGAACGCCTCAGAGCGAGGTAACGCCGCATGAGTCATGATTTTTCGTTCGTGCACCCGGCTCCATCGAATTATAAGACGTTGTCACGTCAAAAAACATCTTTGTCCTTTTTTGTACTGTAGGGACTACATAACTGCGTGCGCGCATTTATTATATGGTGTCAGCAGAATAGCCTGGCTGCGCCAGTCTTCCCCCGGTAATTACGACGAACGTTAGTGTTACGCGTTTATTATATTGTATTTATCTCAATATAGATTTATGTATTTGCTTCAGACTTTTATTACTACCAAGTACCAAGCAACCTTCACATCAATAAATTAACATATTATACGCTAAAGTATTGATTTTTTTCGAAATGTCTAAAGCTAATGGCCTATTGGCCCTAATGTTACATCATTTTGATTTTTATATGAGGGGGGTTGACCGTCGCCAACGCAGTCTTCGACCGCTCGGCCTCCTGGCGTCGGGTTCGTTTCAGTGGCGGATCTGTTACCTGTCACCGTCGGGCGGAATTTGTACGTTGTACAGACAGTTGTATTGTTCGTTGCAACTTTTCAAAAGATATATTATATTAGACCAGGGAGCAGACAAAAAGGAAACCTAAGTATACTCACGCCAGGCCGCGTACACGTCATTCATGGTGTCCCCGGGGGAGTCGCTTGCCCGGGAACTTCTGGACTCGCCGTGCTCACTCATCACTTTTCACTTATGTCATAACTATAGTACAATTGTGTCCAGCTCTTGTACTATCACAGATATAAATAACATCGTTACACTTGACACTACATCAATTTAATACTTTTTTTTGTTTAGGTATATACTCTTTTGTTTCTTTTAATTTGTTTATTACTTTTTGCTAGTTTTAAAAATATATTTGATACAAATAAATGTAACTGTTATTAAGTAAATAGATTCGGTAAGCCTTATGTATTGCGAAGTAAGCTGTTTATTATATGAAATATATTGTTTGTATGTAGAAGATTTGTATGCACTATTTTGTAATCGTTGCCTGGTTGGTAATGGTTACTTTAAATATATACCTTATCTAAAACATTTTACGTCGTTATGAGTATGTCTCATTGTAACGGGAGATGAGCTATAACGAGAAGCTTGGTGGCTAATTCACCGCATGGTCACCATGATACACCAGAGATTAGTAAATTATATAGAAAATATGATGCTCCAATTGATCATCAAAAATACACCACATTCCTGACAAATTGATGTCAATCGTTTGGTTTTTAATTTTTATTGATACATTAACAGCTAACAGTAAGAAGATGATTACCTTTTAATTATTGTCTGGGTAGGAAGAAACTGGACTTACGCTAGCTCCCCACCATGGCTCAGGTCTTGACGTGGCTGTAGGGCTCAGTAGCCTAGGCCCTAGGGTGAGCACCTTGAGCGAAGCTAATTGAGCAGAGGGGGCTCTTTGTACTCCTCCTATAAGAAGGGGCGACAAAAAAGCAGGGGGCAAGGGGCAAGGTCGGGAACCTTATGTCATTGTACAGTCCCGACATTAGGAGAGATTGTTCTGTGCGGGACAACCCCTCTGTGGAGATGGCGTCGGTCCTTTAAGGGGACTGATTAGCCATCGAGGTGCCCTGTTTGTTCATGAAATCCGGGGTACCTCTTTTTTATGTCAATAGGGGGCAAACGAGCAGTCGGAGCCTCACAGCGTCGACGCCCATACATATCCGCACAACCAGGGCCACGCAGATGCGCCGCCCTTCTTTACCCTGTCCCCCCAAGGGCCACCGAAACTCACAAGCCGCAGAAAACGCGACAGCATATCTGTCACTTTACGACGGTGTTATGTGAGCGAGAGGTACCACCCCGGTCGTGCCGGCCCAGTTTGACTGCAATGCAGCATGGCACTACCTCTTTAACTCACACATCAATATAGCCATTAACAATTGTGGGTGTGGTGTGGTGGACTGGTGGGTCCATGTCAGACATACCGTTGTTTGACCCCAGCGCGGCCGATAATTACATATGTAAATAAAATGTAACCGGTAACGGTCATTACAAGTTATAGCGTGAGATTCCCGTGTTAAACATATCATTGAATATATTTGTCAGTACTTCGCTAACAAGCATCAAGAAGACATTTTTTTTGATGACGCAGGTTAATGCTTTCGCATGATCCAGGTTTACCTCGTGTAAGGCTCCTGGACCTTTTTAAGCGTCCCGGATCTGCAGGCAACGGGATCACTTCAGCGACAGGCTCCAGGGCTTGTCCCGCACCACAGAACAACCCCTCCCAACGTCGGGACAGTACAATAGGGTGAGGTTCCCATCCTCGCCCCTTGTCCTGGTGCTGGGTTCACCTTAGGCTACTGAGCGCCACCGCCATGACAAGGCTTGAACCATGGTGGGGTCAGATTAAAATCCTGGCATATTGAAACAAGTATATAATTTCAGTTAGTCGAGATATAAGGTGCCTGGACTTATTAAAGGTGTGTAGGTTTTCAGATAATTTTGATACACGGTCCTGAATCACGAACCTAGAACCAATTACATTAGCGCGTTCAAACAAATTAACTCATCTATTAATAATAATAATCTATACAGATAAATAAAATTGGAGTGTCTGTTTGTAATATTAAAATAACCACTTTTTAATGAATGCATATTGATGTGTACACGGTAAATATGCCAAAATAGCATTTTTTACAATTTTTGTCTGTCTGTCTGTTTGTTCCGGCTAATCTCGGCAACGGCTGGGCCGATTTTGACGGGACTTTCACTGACAGATAGCTGATGTAACTTAGGCTACAAAAATAATCATCATCAATCCGCGTACGGCCGTAAACCTAAGTTAACGCGGGCGAAGCTGCGAGCAACAGCTAGTAATATAACTTCTAACGACACAATTACCAAGTATTCCATCAACGTCTAATTATATTAAAATTCGCGCCAATAGTCTGGTCTGGTCAGAGATAATCGGACATTACGTTACATTATGGAAGTGATCGATTAACGCACGTAAGACGCGGTAGTGACTAGTGATGCAACTGGACGTCATTTGACTGGCACATTAGCGTTAGCTTCCGATGGACACACGGATAGCGATGGAACTATTAATATTTCATTAGATTAAGTTTCTAGTATGTTCTCATTATCAACTTTTCCCGTCTACTACTCGACATAAACAACGCCAAAAATTCCGGACCCCTGCCACTCGCAGGACCGTCCTATACACAGAGATCTTCCTTCCTTAGTGTAGTCTGTTGTAGCTCAATACATTTTTTTCTTAACCTCTGAGTTTAAAAAAATTCTATGAAAATATGAACCACGCCAACTAGTACTTGATATACGGAACCCGCATTCGCTATCGGTAATCGGGAAATAAGTTGAAGCGACATTGTCATCCCATCTGATCTCTCAAAATAAAAAAAACAATACTTATTCCATCCGGTTCAATTAAGATTATTATTTTTTTGTACATTGTACAGTGCACTTATCGCAAGCACCACTTCATTTTTGCTCTCTAAACTCGAGCTCAAAAGAGCCATTGACAAGACCGTTCTTTGTTACAAAGAACGGTCTCGTCAATGGTTATTGGCTCTTTGTATCCACAAATACCCTATTTAAAGTAAAATAGTAAAGTAGTAAAGTAAATATGAAAAATATTTTGAGTCGAGAGGACTTTGTCACTAGATAGATAGTATTTGACAAAGCCAAAACGTCGCTTAAGGTTGAACTAGTCGATGACGCGAACTCTAACAAAATGAATGCTATCTCACCTGACATAGTGCGCGAACATGCGTGCTAGAATGAAATGCGTAATGATTCATTCCGAAAATGTCCTTTTAGCAAAACAGTTATTATAGAAAAACTAATAAGTGTATCTTTTCAAAATTAATTTATTTTATCCTTTGAATAACTAAACCGTACGGGCTTTATTTTTGAGCTTTCGTGCTCGGTATACTATTTATTTACGCCCACAGTTGGGCTAAAATCAGTGTTGAAATACGAAAGTTTAGAAGCTTGTATTTTTTAAATGTATATTTTTTTTACTATTTTGGGTACATACACACATAGATAACGACGAGATCAATTTATATTATACTTAGTTTTTCATGGTCAACGTCAAACATTGTAGTAATTACTGCTATGCGTTTGTATGGAAAGATGAGCGACTTGTGTAACCTTAATCTAGGTTTTTAGTCATCAAACAGTCAAAGATATATGCTCTCATCAACTCTTGGCATCAGCATATTATGCTAATGATTAGTACAGCTTGCTAAGAAATCCACATCCTAGCAGGATTTTCCTTTCAAAAAAAGTTTTACTCCTTTCTACTTTCCGCTAGATGGCGCTGTTTATTTCACACCCAACACTATTACCAAATTACAACATTAACTTTTAATTCGACGGTAAACGATGAACTTTCTAGATTGTTACACGCGAGAGCATAATAAAGGTAAGAGCCGGAGATCAAGTTCCCACGGGTGAAAAGCGACGCCCGTGAGACTGGCGCACAATGGTCTACGAGGTCTGAAGGTTTGAACCTTATTAGGAAGAATTATGCACCTACCATATATAACAACGTTATAGTCCCTTTCCCAAAAAGTTATTTTGGCGATGTGTTTATTATGTAATAGTTTTTTAAGATTTCCCTTTTACATTATAAAAAAAACTTTAAAATTACATACTTTTTCGAAAGGATAGTACACTCCAGTAATATTTTGGCTTGTCATGGGTAGAATAGTGAAATTAAGGTATGTCGGTTCAGTTTAAAATGATATATTTTCTAGGTAACTCATAAACATTAGGTGCAAAGCAGTTTAATTTTGGCATTTCTAGTGAAAATTAAAGTAATCTTTAAGACCTTTTATCTAGATTCTAGAACAAGCCTGATATCTCTATAGCGATATTTATTCCACTTCGATCCCACAAACGTGACGTAATCCTGATCTTTAGCGTGTTTACTGGCGTCATGTTGTTACATCTACAGATCTGTAACCTTTTTTCAACGAGAGTGAGAGTGCACCGTAATTGGAGTTTAATCGCAAATGTCAGCTATAAAAAACTGGACGAGATTGTATCGGAACACGGAGTTTACGGTTCCGCGACACGAACCTACAGACCTCTATTGTCCCCATGAACTTTCTGGGATATCTCTTGCTATCTGTCTACGAGACATTGGGTTTGGAATAAGGGAAATGCAGTGTAATAATTACTGAGACGATATTGCGTCACAGGAATGATAAAACCGTCGCAGGAACGGTAAAAAAATGGCCCGAGGAACTAGTTTATGACTAAGAACGACGTTGCCCACTCACTTGGAGACAATTTTAAAGAATATACAAACACGAGCAACACGTAATATTTGGGGTATCTTATAAAGCTGTGGACATATCTGAGCCAAACATATTTTCGTTTTCAAATCTAATCGGTTCGTGTTGTGGGGCGTGTAATGGGGTAGGGTTATGCGAGTAGATTAAACACATACGTTAGTACAACATAGATTTTTGAAGTGAAAACTTATTTTGGCGCACCGCACACAAATTTATATAGGATGTGAGTGAGGCTGATCCGTCACGATTGCGCGTGAAAGGTTCGATCGGGTGAACTCGGGACCACCGAGTTTGCTGGAGCGAGAAATATACAGTCAGCTGCTCTTCACTGCAGAGTACTTTGTCGCTATGTTTTCACTTCTATCGGCAGTCCCTATGACTGGTTAGGTTACTTTTCCTATAGTAAGTATTTGATTGGAAGCCAAATTCCAAAATTCACGCAAAGCAGCTCAGTTTTGTAATCTTTTGGGTGTGGAACCCCAAAACACTCAACCGAATGGTCCTCAGCGGAGTATGGCATCAGACCGGTTCTTGCGACCAGACCGGTCGTAACGTCTTATGATAATAGTAAGGAGATACTACAAATCAATGTCAAATACATAAAACCTTACGTATAAATACACAGATTGTGTTCTAATGCATGTTTTACCGTATTAGACTTTATCTATTTAGAAGGTAAAGTGACATAGTCGGCATGTAGTAGAATATGGTAGCCTTTATGTCTATCATATGTATCTGATGTATCTCAAAGGATTCCCTTCGGTTATTGCCTTCTACATCGAAAAGAAAATCTCGAATATTTGAAAAACATACTGACTAAAGATAGATCAATTAGTTATTAGAATAACATTCATCCAAAACTATACAAAATATACTTTTGTATGTGAGAGCATCTACACTTTATAGATGTTACGGAGCTTCGACTATGATTCGAAAGATTGGAACTTGCCATTGATATTAGACCGTCGGAGGACTCCCACTTCGGTTCCGACACTTTTAAATCAGAGGGCGAAGGAGGCAGCGTTAGGTTAGCCGCGTTAGGGAGTTGCTAACGTGACCAACGTTAGTTTTTCGATAACATGTTACGTTGTCTATGTTTAATTGTTCGAGTTGTTCATTGCTTACAAAAAAAAGGTCATCACTTTTTTAAAACAAATTTAATAATAGTAAACCTGCTCTTAGCAGATCTATCATCTGCCTCAGCCTCCGATTCCAGTTGCGATAACTCAAATTTAAAAACTCCGACGACTCCGGTTCCGATATAATCACATCCGTAACATCCCTACTGCAGAGATAGCAAATCGGAGCTATCTGATAAACAGCCTTCTTTGGATGAAGTCGTGCAAAATGCGAAACATTTGTTACATCAAGGTCATCAGTTTGGCAGGACGTGACGGCGCTGACAATGACCAGTGCCAACGTCAACCATCAAAATTCAACGAGTGTCGTGAACGTTGGAGACCTTGTATGGTTATGGGTTATGGCCGCTTGCACTTGGAAATTTTCGGATTAAGATTGGAACAATACCTAGAATAAAGAATGGAACCTAAATGTACGAGATTATAAGATACTAGTTATTACTCGCAGCTTCGTCCATGTTAAATTAGTTTTATAGCCGTATTCCGATTGACGATGAATATTTTATAGCATAGGTTACATCAGATATTTGCCGTAAAAGTCCCGCCAAAATTGGCCCCGCCGTTTTAGAGATTAGCCGGATCAAACAAACAGACAGACAAAAAATTCAAAAAGATTTTATTTTTAAATGTAATTACCGTATATAATTTAATATGCGTTTAGTGTGAAGCTGTTCATTTGAAATCACAAGCAGACACTTCAATTTTATTTATTTGTATAGACCAAAACTGTTAAAACGGAATAATTAAAATGTTTTTTAGTTTTATTTCGCGGAGCTCGATATTATTGCATTACATCGACAAAAACCTCGTTCACGAGACTGAATAGTTGAAGCGAATGTGGGTTATTTGGGATAGCCTCAGTCAATAGACCTGTGGAGTTATGTTTAGGACATTGGACAAGTCCCATGGACGAATCTTTCGGGGTTATACGGCCCCAATCTAGGGAGTGCGCGCTCTAGTCTAGGGTTTCTTATTCTCTGCCCTTCAGGTGCCCACGCTTCCGTTCCCTATTTTATTTTATAGAAGAGGGGCCAAACGGACAGTCGGTTCACCTGATGGTAAGTGAATAGCGACATCCACAGACACCCGCTATACCAGAGGATCAGCAGGTGCGTTGCCGGCCTTTTAGATATGAGTATGCTCTTTTCTTGAAGGTCCCTAAGTCGTATCGGTTCGGAAACACCATAGGCGGCAGCTGATTCCATATATTTTTGGTGCGAGGCAGGAAATGCCGTAAAAATCGAGATGTTGTGGATTTCCGGACATCAAGATGGTGTGGGTGAAATTGGGAATTTTTACGCGATGTCCGGTGGTGGAATTCTGCCGCAGGTATTAATCCGAACAATTCCTCAGAACACTCCCCGTGGTAGATGCGGTAGAAGATGCAGAGCCATCCGAACGCAGCGCCAAAGAGTCAAGCCGATTGGAGATAACATTGTCATCGACGATTCGAGCCGCCCGGCGTTGGACGCGGTCAAATGGGAGGAGCTGATATTGGGGCGCTACAGCCCAGAGGTGAGAGCAGTATTCCATGTGAGATTCCCTACAAGTTATTTAAATCTCTTTCTACTTGTCTCTTAGTCCTTCTCCCCTTTATGGGGTGGACGGTACAGATACGCTAGGTTAGGACATTGTACAGTGTAAATCCCCACCATGGTTCAGGCCTTGTCGTGGCGGTGGGGCTCAGTAGCCTAGGGTGAGCCCAGCACCTTGGGCGAAGCCAATTGACCCGAGGGGGCTCTTTGTACCCCTCTTATAAGAAGAGGGGACAAAAGAGCAGGGGGCAAGGGATGAGGATGGGAACCTCACCCCATTGTACTGTCCCGACGTTGGGAGGGGTTGTTCTGTGGTGCTGGACAACCCCTCTGTGGAGGTGGCGTCGGTCCCTTGCGGGGCTGACTAGCCGTCGAGGTGCCCTGTTAGCTTAACAGATCCGGGGCACCTCACCAAGGCGGCACTGGTGACACTCGCCGGGTTTTAATGGGTAAAGCTGCGTCCACCTTACAATCTTTCGGGCGCAGCGAGTCCCACATACCCACCTGGGGAGACCCACTCCCCAGGCGGGATGCCTCAGAGCATTTCACGGCGTAAAAGAAAAAAACAATTGTACAGTGTAAATGGGCTCTGTTCTTTTTACAAGCTTTGCATTTGTTTACCGAGAATCTCATGTTGTGTTGGCATCTAAAATTTTCCCTATAGGGATGATGTCTCACAAAGAAAAGGATAATCTTGAGTTTTTTGGAACGTATTTATTTAAGCAGGGGAAAATCCAAGGGAAAAGACAGCCCGGAAGACGGCGTACTTTATGGCTATCGAATCTCCGGACATGGTACAAGATCACAGTTTGAACCCGCGGTCTCTCAACTAAAAATAACTTAATGGTAGCTGACCTCCGGTAGATGGCACCCCAAGAAGAATTTATTAATCCGTCTATATATTCCGATATGTGTATGTTAGCTCATAACTAGTATATCATAAAACATTTGTACTCGGCACGCAATTCGCTTAGGCAACTGTATACAGATGGAGATAAGGCAAACAATTTGCTACACGTCGCGCAGCATCTCGCAATCAGTCGCAATCAGAGCACAATGGAGATTAGCGGACGCGTGATGTCACGTTTACGATAACAATGGGCGAGGCACCGGTCCGGTAAACATGATGCAGGATCAAGGTAGAAAATTGTGGGAAGATCACTACAAACCCCCCGGAACGTCTATGCCAATTGCTCCAGCCCAATATCACAATTCCTGCAAACGATGATTCTAATTATGGTTTACGGGGATGAATAGGTACTAAAACTATTTGAAACGGGATATTTACCGTGTTTTTCACTTTTATTTCGCGGAGATCAAAATTTGGAAATATAGTAACATGGTAAATATCCCGTTTTAAATAGTTTTAGAAATAAAATAACCAAGTTAACTTAAAGTCAATTAATAACTAATAACGATGAATGTTTAGCCATTTGAACTTTATTTATTTCTGTTTATAAAATTAGGTCAAACTAAAGATTAAATAGAGTATTTGTATATTATATTTAACTTTAAAGCCAAGAATCAAAAAATAATCTATATTTACAAATAAATAAAATTTAAGTGTCTTTTTTAACCGACTTCAAAAAGGAGGAGGTCCCCAATCCGTCGGAATATTTTTATAATTCAAATTAACAGTTTTTCACTAAATGCATATAAAAGTATATATATACTTACAAAAAAAAAACGAATTTTTGTCTGTCTGCCCGTTTGTTCCGACTAATCTCTGAAACGCCTAAGCCGATTTTGACGGGACTTTCACTGGCAGATAACTGATATTGTAAGGAGTAACTTAGGCTATAAAAATAATAATCATCACTCTGAATGCGGCTGTAAATGTACGTTAATGTGGGCGAAGCTGCGGGCAACAACTAGTTAATAATTAATATGATAAATGATACATATTTGTTTTGTTCAGTAATTAGGGCGTTTTGGTAATTAGGAATTAGCACAAGGCCACACGCCCCAAAGTATGTATTATTGTTGTGATATTATGTAACAATTATATTATTTTAATATTAAGCTTTATCTATTAATTAATATTTGATGCAAAACTCATTGTACCGTTTTTAAGAGAATTGCGCAAACGGAGGAATTTGATTTTAATCTAATATTTACGATGAGAAAAACTGATTTACGATGAGAAAAACTTAAAGGCGACGACTTAAAACGTCTTTCTCTGGGATGACATCATCAGATCCTGGTTTCCTTATCATGGGACCATTTGGGAAGTATACCCTTGTAAATAAAATAAAAATTCAAATCGGTTGATAAATGTTGGTATTGGATAACCAAACCAAACCAAATGGTCCCATGATAAGGAAACCAGGATCTGATGATGTCATCCCAGAGAAAGACGTTTTAAGTCGTCGCCTTTAAGTTTTTCTCATCGTAAATCAATTTCATCCCAAGTACCTACCTAATGATCATTATTTATTCCCAAGGTCAAGATCTTCCATAAAATCTTTTACTTTATAATATCCAATGGAGCATACAAAGGTCAAAGGTCAGGTATCACTTGGGTCCAGCTATTTTTACCTTAATCCTCATGTGAGGCTATTTATACTCGAGACTAAGGCAAGGAATGTAATACAATATTGTAAACTTGTTTTTTTATTGCTCGAAGAGTTTTGATTTTGTTAAGATACAATATTCAAATGTTCTCTGTTTTACCGTGTACTGTTAGAAATATGAAATTTATAGAATGGAAAGAAATGCCAATAGCATTAAAAAAAAGAGGAATTCGGTCATTAATGCCAGAATGATCAGTTTTTACGAATCAAATAAAAGCACGGACACTTTGGATCATGATTGGGTTCACATATTGTTTTTTAACGTTTACGCGAATTTCACTAATTATAATGAAGCAATTATTTTGGATTGTATTGCGGTTTATTATGGCTGTTAAATTCTCGACGTTTTGGACCATGGTTTAAAAAAACATCCTAATTTCAATAGAGAACACCTGATTTGGATTCCTTTATTAAGATAATTTTATAAAAAACCAAGCATAATACGTCACAGATTAAAGACTCGGCACGTTCTACGTCATCGAGCATATAACCGGATAGAGTAATGTAAACCATAAAATTCCGAAACTGGTCGGTGATTTGTCACTGACGTAATAGCAATTCAACCAACCAGTGATTTGTATGTACGTCCCATCGGACAATCAAAGCGCAGAACAGCGCAGCGTCGCAGAACAAGTTTAATAGTCTATACGACTTATTAAAATATTATGTAGCATAGGGTAGTTTCGAATAAATTTGTAACGTTAGGACTTAGGACGCCTGACACCTCAGTCCTCCCATGACCATGGTTGCTGTAGAGTATCCGAACGTGCGTGTAGAAAACACAATAAACCAAGAAAAAACCCGTAAGAAGTTATTTAATTATCAATTGGGTTTGTGTACAGAATAACGACTATCATCTCGAGGGGTGCAATTAGTGAGATTATCGGCATAATACCGAGAAGGATGAAACATTTACTTGATGATGGACCGATAGACTTGCTGATTATAGGCGACGTTGACCACTTACCATATAGCGCTTTTTCTTTACTTCCCTTGCTTTTTTTTCTTTAAATGCCTGGAAATGCTCTGAAGTCTGAAGCATCCCGCGGAGGAGTGGGTCTCCCTACGCGGGAATATGCGACTCGCTGCGCCCGAAAGCTGGTAAGTGGACGCAGCTCTATCCACTAAAACCCTGCGAGTGCCACCAATTCCGCCTTTGGTAAGGTGCCCCGGATCTAATAAACAAACAGGGCTACTCGACGGCTAGTCATCCCCTAAGGGGCCGACGCCACCTCCACAGAGGGGTTGTCCCGCACCATAGAACAACCCCTCCCAACGTTGGGATAGTACAATGGGGTGAGGTTCTCGTCCTCGCCCCTCGCCCCAGCTCTTTTGTCCCCTCTTCTTATAAGAGGGCTACAAAGAGCCCCCTCGGCTCAATTAGCTTCGCCCAAGGTGCTGGGGTCACCCTAGGCTACTGAGCCCCACCGCCACGTCAAGGCCTGGGCCATGGTGGGGATCCCTCCCTTGCTGCTATAAAATAATATGTCACCGTAATTTAGAAAAAAAATCCTACACTGTACAGTTACATACGTCCCATTATGTGAATTTAAAACCATAACATGAGCCATGCCAAATGTTGGATAACAAGTGCCAGGTCTTTCACCCCGGCTATTTTGGCTGTATGCCAGTGACCTCTTTGAGTTGAACCTTCGTCGATAGCATACATTCTAAATTCAACTTTGGAACTTTTTAAATTTAGAAATCATTCAAAATTTATTTTTAAATTGAATTTAAAAATTGAACTAAAATTCAAGCTATGTGAAGAAATAGGTAAGTTATCAATAAGTATAATAAGGTTCTAATTAGAGTATATCATACTCCTCACCTAGTTTCGAGGAGAGCAGTGTCCATTGACCAACAGCTATCAAAGTTGAATTCTTTTTAAATACTGGGGTCATTGTCATCACCCCACCATGGTTCAGGTCTTGACGTGGCAATGGGGCTGAGTAGCCTTAGGTGTGCCCAGCACCTTGGGCGAAGCTACTTGAGCCGAGGGGGCTCTTTGTACCCCTCTTATAAAAAGACGGGACAAAAGAGCAGGGGGCAAGGGGGAGGACGGGAACCTCACCCCATTGTACTGTCTCGACGTTGGGAGGGATTGTTATGTGGTGGGGGGAACCCCTCTATGAAGGTGGCGTCGGTCCCCTGAGGGGCTGACTAGCCATCGAGGTGCCCTGTTTGCTCATTAGATCCGGGGCACCTCACCAAAGGCAGCATTGGTGGCACTCGCCGGGTTTTAGTGGGTAGAGCTGCGTCCACTTACCAGATTTCGGGCGCAGCGAGCCGGGCCACATACCCACCTGGAGATCAACTCCCTCAGAGCATTTCCCGGCGTTAAAGAAAAAAAAGGGTCAGTGTCATCAAGTACTTAAAAACAGCGGTGAAGTACACCTATCCCGAAGTTGATCTAGGTATGTCTGGCCGCAATTCTCTTGGGCACGTGATTGGAATTAAATATCTATAATATATTCAATACTATTGTTCCTCAAACACAAGTGTGGAGTGAATTTGAAGACATTTAACAAAGACGAGAATTAGATAAGGCATTTTTCGTATTCTATGACACCGTATATGGCGTATCATAATTCAGAGAGGAAAATAGCCTCTTTAACTTATTCAATTAAGATATTGAACCACCTTTATATATAAACAATACTTATGACACTATCAAATTATTGAAGAAGAATTGACGAACATTTATTATAAACAATATTTTAACACTATTTTTGTTTACTAAAATCACTTTATCTTCACTTCATCGTCTTCACACACGCACTTAGCAACTAAAAACAAAATTTGTTGGCACTTCAGTCAGTTGCCTTGACAACATATTATAACCTCAAAATCAGTCTCCGATATGTACCGCACAACGTCACATATGTATATACTAGTTATCTATGATATTTAGTGTAATTTTAATTTGAAATATATCTGTTTTACAAATGTCTATTTCAGGTAAGCCGGTCGTGGCTCCACTAACTGAATTATCTATACAGAACACAGCTGATTAAACATAACTACGACAAGGTCCCAAATCACGGTACGACGCAAAACACAACTGTGTGGCGCTTGTATAAGGTGATACACTATGAAGGTTTTTATTTAGGACTATGTGTCATTAAAGTGCACACAACGCATGCGTATTTTGGATAATTTATTTGCAAATGAAAATGCACTTTGTGTATGGAGGATAAAGTCAAAATTTAAGTAAAAACAAACGCGCGTGCGTATTGTGCTTTTATTTTGTGATTGTCCTGGAAAAACAATCATTATCAGCCTTTCTCCGACAACTTCTGACTAAGCAAGGCCTCTATTAATGAACGCCTTGGCGTTCTCTTATTAACCATCGTTACTCGCTTCCAACACAACCGTGGCGCAGTGTCCAGTTGATCAGTTGAGTCAGACCATCAAATTCGTCTCAAAAGAACACTTACTACTTAGAATAATTACACTATAGAAACCAAGTCCGCGCGCCCATTTTGAAGCACGTTTTTTGGAGGCATCATGGCTCCAAACGCCGAGCCGCTTCGTAGTCTTCAATGTCAAAGCGAGCCAAACGTGTCTCGAGAAAAAAAATAATTATGACGATTTGTGCAGTTGAATTGTATCATACAACATGTGATAATATATGTATTTGTATCATAATACATGTAACAATAATAAAAAACAAAATAAATGTAATAAAATCACTTTTTAGAGGAAATCTTTCAATATTTCGTAGTATCTTGTATTTAATTAGTTTTAAATCGAAACGTTTTAATTCAATGCTCAGTGTTGCTCGGTTGTGAAAATATTTTCACTGACTTTTTTAACTTTTCCCCCGCAGATTAACTATTTTAAAACAGTTGCTAATTACTGGTATTATTTTCTTTTATTCGTTTCATATAAATAAACATTCTTGTAAGTAACAATTTTGAATTATCAGGCCCATACTTTAACACATATAACTATTTATGTATTAATTATTATTATTGCTATGACAAATTATTCATTGGCCGAATCATTCCCCGTTTTCGGGAAAACTTAGCCACTATTGGCAACATTGAAACGATTTAGTGCTTCATTTTTGATAAAGCACTTGTATGCAGACTGACTTTCTATAGCGTAATTATTCTAACGCTCGAATACTCAAACGAATCTCAAATTTAAGACGTACTTAAACTCGTGTTGTCCCTCTTTTTTTCTTTGAATCTGACACGTCGTAGCATGAGTTTAAGTACGTCTTACATTTGAGATTCGTTTGAGTATTCGGGCGTAAGACTTACTATTAATTATTCATGTTGTCAAATAAATCTTTAAAATGAACACGATCATTTTAAAACGCAATATGTTTAACATTATTTACTGAACACCAGAGTAGCCAGAGTCCTCGAATATATGCAATCTACGATCATTTTGGAGTGTCCATCAAAATAAATATGATCAAGAATATGAAAATAAAACCTTCTGAAAAAAAAGGCATTAATAATTTATTATATTATTATACGTAATGTGATTAATTAAAAATAATCCCGGATTGGCTTATTGAGCCACGAAAATAAATGCCGTAAAGCTCCAAATAATTGACGCTGTTTTAATAATTTTTCAAAGATGCAATAGGCCAATGATGATGATGAATGTGATAAATTGTTAATGCCTATATTTTTTTCAATACAACGACCCTTCCCAATAGAGATCTAATTTTCCGCATTTTAGGGAATTCCCCATAACTGACAAGCCAGGTTGATATCAAAATTTTGGTGGTATGCAACAAGAATGCCGTTTGCCGGACGCGCCCATAACGGACACTCTAAATGAAATCGAGTGACGGATGTCACAATCGAGAGGTGAAAGGAGTGAAATAATACAGCCCTTTAAAGGACGGGCCAGACTACGTAGGTTCACTATTAAAGCCTGTTGTGTAAAGGTTGAGTATGGAACTTCATAAAATTACTCAAGTCTCTAAAAAGCTAAAAAAATGCTCTCTATGTTACGCCTCGGAAAAGGTAAAAAGTTACGTTTTGCTGTCAATACCTTATTAAATTTGGCGAGTCACTAACAATTGCTCACAGAATGCCTCAGAGAAGGTAACGAATGGATAAGTGTCTGAAAAAACAAAAATCATTAAACTCGGGTCATCGTCACCGAACGCTTCCTAAGTGACATGCTAATGTGACATTTTGATGTCAATTAAAAATTTCATAATGTCATAATACCAGCTTTAAAATAGGAATACTAGCTTTAGTACTCAAGACTTGTGTGTCTGAGCTCGCTCCAATTCTTACACGCTTGTTCCGCCTTTCTCTTGAGACTGGAGTAGTACCAACATCATGGAAGCTTGCTAACGTGCAACCATTGCCCAAAAAGGGCAGTCGAGCCGATCCGGCAAACTATAGACCCATTTCAGTCACATCTATACTCTGCAAGACTATGGAGCGTGTACTGAACAAAAGGCTCCTAGCGTACCTGGAAGCGAATGATCTCCTTAATGATCGCCAGTATAGGTTTCTGCCCAACCGATCAACAGGAGATCTTCTCGCTTACGCTACACATACCTGAAGTGAGGCCATTGAAAGGCACGGAGAAGCCATAGCTGTATCCCTCGACATTTCAAAAGCCTTCGATAGAGTATGGCACGACAGCCTATTGAGCAAGCTTCCATCGTACGGCTTACCATCCCAGCTTCGTGTCTGGATATCTGACTTCCTGAGAGAAAGATCGATACGTGTTGTCCTTGAGGGCTGCCCGTCCGATGTCATGGCTATCAATGCCGGGGCACCTCAGGGGTCAGTCCTCTCTGCAACTCTTTTTCTGCTGCATATAAATGACCTTCTGCGTCCGGGTATCTTTAGTTACGCAGATGATAGCACCGTTGTAGAGAGGTACACATATGATGCACGCGCCACTAAAGCTCATATCAACTCTCAAAGAGTTATAAATTTGCACTCGCATAAATTTGGCATTACAGGCGGTCTCTGATTGGGGTGATGCCAATCTGGTCAAATTTAATGCTACCAAGACCCAAGCGTGCTTATTCTCCGCTAAACGGAGCGCTTTCTCACTGGCTCCAACTTTCCGAAATGAACCAATACCGATTACTGACCACCTTGAGCTTCTGGGCGTTACCCTAACATCCACTTTAAACTTTGGCTCTTTTATAGAATCTGTGGCTCGCACTGCTTCCAAAAAACTGGGAATCTTATCGAAGGTGAGGCAATACTTTTCACCGGAACAGCTGCTCAGATTGTATCAAGCACAAGTTCGATCGTGTATGGAGTATTGTTCCCATCTTTGGGACGGCTCAGCAAAGCACCAACTCGAAGCTCTGGAATCTATCGAAAAGCGTGCTTTTAAAATTATTTCATATAATGCACTAGTTGCGTCGAAATTCCAGAGCCTAGAACATCGCAGGAAAGTCGCTAGTCTTTCGGTATTTTATCGAATTCATTTCGGAGAGTGTGCTTCTGAACTCCACCACCTCGTCCCACCGTCACCTTTCTATCAGCGGACAACCAGACGCTCCGAGACCCGACACCGTTACATGTGTGGGAATATAGGTGTGAGGCGTAAAGGGAGATCTCCGACCGAGCGAGATGGTATGCTCGGCCAGGCCGAAGCCCACTTGCTATCAATTCAGCTGTTGTATGTATAGCAACGAGCTGTGGAACTTCGATAGCGTGATTCAGGAATGTGGCGTTGATTGGTCCGCCACATCACTCCCCCCCGAAGACCGGAGGTCGAATCTTGAGTCCTCTTGCTTGAGTTGCCAATGCCAGAGAGTCCCAGTGAGTCGGAACTGTGCTGCTGCACGGGCTCCAGTGAGTCGGAGTGCTGCCGTGCGGGGCGATGAGGGTTCGACCAGGGCCGCGGTGCGTTGGGCTGATTGGTCGAAGTACCCGAAGAGGCTGAAGTTGGCTGGCGTGGTGCGGAGGGGTGGGGCAGTGATGATAATGAATATATAGAATAGAAGGAGACGTGTTTTTGTCGAGGGTCACCAATTGTTGGAATTATAGGTGTGAAAGCCCCATAGGGGAGATCTCCGACCGAGCGAGATGGTATGCTCGGCCAGGCCGAAGCCCACTTGCTGTGTGGGGGGGAGTGGGCTTCGGCCTGACCGAGCATACCATCTCGCTCGGTCAGAGATCTCCCTATAGAGCCTCCACCAATACATCCCACATTGATGACCCTCGACAAGAACACGCCTCCTTCTGGACATCATTGTCATCGCTCCCCCACCCCTCCGCACCATGCCAGGCAGCTTTAGCCTCTTCGGGTACCTCGACCAACCAGCCCAACGCACCGCGGCACTGGTCGAACCCTCATCGGCTTCAACGGGCATTCTCACTACACGACCGGTCACAAGCAGAGCACATCTCTCCTGGTCAGCACGTAGCATCGGCCCCGCACGGCAGCACTCCGACTCACTGGAGCCCGTGCAGCAGCAGCACAGTTCCGACTCACTGGGACTCTCTGGCACTGGCAACTCCCGACTCACTGGGACTCTCTGACACTGGTGACTCAAGCAGAAGACTCAAGATTCGTCATTCGACCTCCGGTCTTCGGGGGGGAGTGATGTGGCGGACCAATCAACGCCACATTCCTGAATCACGCTATAGAAGTTCCACAGCTCGTTGCTATACATACAACAGCTGAATTGATAGCAAGTGGGCTTCGGCCTGACCGAGCATACTATCTCGCTCGGTCGGAGATCTCCCTTTGGGGCTTCCACCTATATTTCCCACACATGGTTGATATTCCACCAGTACGTACCAAAAGATTCGATTCCACATTTATCATACGTACTGCTAAATTATGGAATTCGTTACCAGCATCTGTGTTTCCGGATGCCTACAACTTAGGGAAATTCAAAGCAAGAGTGAATAGGTACTTTCTAGGCAAGCGTGCTCCATCGTCGGCCACGTCATCACTTTCCATCAGGTGAGGCAGTGGCCAAACGCAAGCCTATTAATCATTAAAAAAAAACTAAGACTCCTATATGTTTTTTTTGGAGTCGAACATGCGTTTGTCTCAGTTTTGTCAATTTTTGGTGACAATATTATCCTTGTTTGTCTACGCACATGGAACTAATCGATCCAGCTGACAAAATATCGCAGATCTTAATGCGCGATGCAAAAGCGCCCCCCTCCCCCTTTCGAATAATTCTTAGCTGACTGCTCACCTACTGTTTCGATGGTGGTGATAAGCCGAAAGGTCATCAGGCCGAAAACTAGACTTTTCGGCTCTTTAGAAAAAATATAAAGCACATGGAGCTGAATGCTGATGATGCTGCCGTGACCTCGCCCATATGGTCATACCCTCGCCGGCCCCCGCTGATGTAATATTGACACAGATAACCTTTTGCGTGCAACCTTCTGTATCCTTACTTATCGATCCGATAACGTTCTCTCCGTTATCAACACTTTCTTTCATATAGATTGCAGTTTCTTTAATATAAATATTATGACAATTATTATCAACCTATAGCCATAATCTAAAATATTACTATAATAATTATTATTTTATCAATAGGAGCGCCACAGAATAAATAATAGTATAAGTAGTAGCGCAAAGAAATCTATAATGACGAGGGGAGCGTAATTTTTTGAGCTGTGAGTTGTGACTTGTGAGTCGCGTAAAATGAGTCGCTGCATTCGGTTTCATGCATGTTTCACAGTGAGTTTGCGTGTGGCACAAACAGGACTTTAGTATGCAACCGAATGCAGCGTAAATTCCGCGACTCATTTTACGCGACTCACAGCTCAAAAAATTACGCTCGTTTGGCCTCACCCTCACCCTAACTGCGGTTTAAACATCTGTCCGTCGTCCGCCATTGTTTCGTCATGTCAGTTATAACTTATAGTAACCGTATATCGCTACTGCAAGGTTATCCCATCTCACCATCATCCCATCATGTAGACAAAAACTAAGCAATAATTTAGAAAAGCTTCTGGTATTCGAACCCGCGACCCCTGAGTTTTGTCACTTAAAAAGGCAATATGTCGCAAATAGTGACAAAAAGATGTGAAACGTGTGCGAGATGGTCGTGTAGTCGTGATGAGAACGCCATTTTGCGCTAATTCCGCAACAAACAGACGTAAATACTTCCGAGGTTATATAACGAGTAAGCAAATAATGTACATAAGTAAATAAAAAACAGCATAAGATGATGCCGTTTTACATTACTGACCAAACAAATGACCTTATCATTGTAGCTGATCATACACATACGTGTCCATCACCTTCGCGAATGCTGATTGGCATATTAATGAGTAGCAATCAACGCACGCGACAGTTAATACGGCATGAATGAAGTTATCTATGTAGGGCAGTGGGACGTGCGTTGATTACAGCCTAGCGCTAGTAGGTAGGTAGGTACTTGTAGACTTTTTTCGAAATGTCTAAGTTATTACCCTATTGACACATCTACATCGGTTTGGTGGTGAGCCAGCTCGGCAAAACTCCACGGTTGCCCCCCGCCAACCGTGGAGTTTTTGTTTCAGTGGCGGGTCTGTGCCGCGTCACCGTCGGGTGAAGTGATACCGCAGGCGGACTACCCCTATCGGGTGGACTCATTGAGGCGAGGACCCGGCAGATGGCGCCAGCGATACTGCAGCCCACTCCGCTGGCGGGAGCAGTGGCAGCCGCCACGTGAGGTCACTTGTGACTTCTGACTGGTCCCTGAGTGCTGACTCCTGACTATTAGATATGATAGCTTTTCGGTTTCGCGTGGATTGGTGTTTTTTTCTCAAACGTGAGCAAAGGTACGTGCTCATTTGTTGTAGAGAACACCGGAGCGTTTGCAGATGTGTAGATTTGCAAATGTGAGTTTTTTTATGTCTTATTTTACGCCCTTTTGTTTGCCCCCTGCAAACGAGCTGTCGGTGCCTTATGATACCGACGCCCATACACATCCACACAACGAGAGGTTATGCAGATGCGTTGCCCTCCTTATCCCTATCCCCCCAATTTGCCACCGGAAACTCACAAACCGCGAATAACGCGATATGCTGTCACTTGACGCCGGTGTTATGTGAGCGAGAGGTACCACCCCCGTCGTGTCGGCCCAGTTCGGCTGCAATGCAGCATGGCACTACCTCTTACAAAAAGAGTTAAATGAGATATCTTTTCTTGTCGTAAGTCGTATCGTTTCTGAAATACCGCAGTTGGCAGCAATTATTATAGGGATTTACCGGTAAGATTGTTGCGTGTGCCGCGTTCCCGTCAGCTTGGTTCATTGTTATAATTACTAGCATAGAGAGAGACTTATTATACCGGCTGCATGGGTTCTGCAGCCTGCTTGTTTCTCCCGTGAAACAGCTTTGATGTGTTTCGGAGAGAAGGACAGGACAGGCAGTGTAATTACTGGCACCGTGACAACATCTTGTCTCAGGATAGGCAACACATAGATAAAGTTGCCTATCCTTGAGAGAGGCTGTCCACTTGCCATCAGGTGGCACCTCAGATAGTTTGCCTGTCCGTCCAAGTATCCAAGAAAATTTGTGTGGATGGATACACATAAGTTTGTTTATCGTTGAAAAGACGAATATAGCTACTGAGCCCCACCGCCACGACAAGGCTTAAAGTTTGGTGGGTACGGGAAGACTAATCCACCCGTGACCATGCTAAGTCATTATCAGTGAAATTCGCAATATAATGCATATTATAAGTATACTCAATCAGGGAACTACGTTAATTCTGTATTGGATTTTGTCTGCCTTCCTGCCAGCGTGTTAATAGACTTCCATTCACAATATGCTAGGCAATTCAATATTAGCTGCAAGGTCGAGCCTGGCGATAGGTTTCGTCACGCGTAACGTGATCTATCGTTTGACAATTGTTATGTAATAAATTATACCTCAATGTTTGCACCCACCATCCCCACCATGGTTCAGGCTTTGACGTGGCGGTGGGGCTCAGTAGTCTAGGGTGAGCCGCTGCACCTAGGGCGAAGTTAATTGAGCCGAGGGGGCTCTTTGTTCCCCTCTTATAAGAAGGGACAAAAGAGCAGGGGGAAGGGGCGAGGGCGGGAAACTCACCCCATTGTACTGTCCCGACGTTGGGAGGGGTTGTTCTGTGGTGCGGGACAACCCCTCTGTGGAGGTGGCATCGGTCCCTTGGGGGACTGACTAGCCGTCGAGGTGCCCTGTTTACTCATTAGATCCGGGGCACCTCATCAAAGGCAGCATTGGTGGCACTCGCCGGGTTTTAGTGGGTAGAGCTGCGTCTCCTTACCAGTTTTCGGGCGCAGCAAGTCTCACAGACCCCCCCACATAAAAAACTTACCACATAAAATAAAGGTTATAGGTTTATGGTTCTGAAAGGAATTTGGGATGAAGAAGGGTCGGTTTCTAATTAGATGGGATTTAAGTGGACATCTTATTTTTCGGAAGGGCTAGACTTTTCGGCCTAATGGCCTTTAAGCTCAATCGGTACAGTAAATGAGCAGATGGCTCACTTAAGAAATATTTGAAAGGTGGACGTCCCCCTCCGCGCCCCACAGGGGGCGCGGTTCATCGCGCGCGCTGCTCGGGAGAGCTGGATTTGGACTAGTCAAATCCGATACGGTCGACGAATCTTTTACGGTTGACTTCAAGCTATCATCATGAGGGCCGGCCCTCCTCCCTCCCTCTGGAGAGGGGGGCGGGTCATGCGCGGTGCCCAAGCAATCTAGCGGCAGCGTAGTGCTGGCGCTGTGTGCGCGGTCTGGGTTTGTGTCTACTCGTATCGGATTCGAAGTGGACATCTTTAGTACCTACATTCAATGTATTTCTAAAACTATTTGAAACGGGATATTTATAATGATTTTCACTTTTATTTCGCGGAGTTAGATTTTTCGACATTATCTAGGAATATCTTGTTCATGAGATTTTTAAAATAGTTTTGTAAGTGAAAATGGCATGTATACGTATATCCGTATATTGTACCCACTCATTGATATGAGCAATTCATTATTTAATAATCAACTTTCCATATAATATGTACAGACAAAACTCGATGTACGAAATCTACGATTCCACAATCGCCTAGACCGATTTTGATTAATTTCTGATTGGTCCAGTGGGTTATCCTTTGACAACTTCTAATTGACTCCAAAGAGTTTATTTTAGTAATTTTATTGCGTATCACCTTCTTATATCTTTATATTATAATAATAATATCTATTTACGCCTTTCACACCACGTCAATCTATTTCCATGGTAAGCTCTCGAAGAACTTGTGTTACGGGTACCAGGCAACGGAAATAAATTTAATAATTTTGTACTATACATATATTTAAGATTTTTATTATATAATACACATCCATGACCCAGGAACACATAAAACTTACTGAACTCTATCTAAACGGCTGGACCGATTATGATGAATTTTTTTGCGTTTGTTCAAGTGGATTAGAGATAGTTAAATTCGCGTTTCAGTCCAGTACAAAATGTTTTGTACAGGACATCTGTCGAACAATACATGTGTACTTGTGCTGTTCAAGTTGTGTTGCGGTGATAGCGATCGATGTGCGCACGCGCAGGCCGGCGTCAACATGGCGGCGGGGCCAGGGTCGCTGATGCTCATGCTTGCATACAATACGTAGGGCTACCACACATTTAGGTGTTTAGTTTCGTTTTATTTTGATGTGAAACATCTATTGGCGCGCGTCGGCAGAAAGTCCGTCCTACTTCCTACTAATATTGTAAAGTTAGTATGTATGAATGTTTGCTACTCAAAAAGTAATGAATGATTTTTTATGAAACTTCAAAATAAGACAGCTTACACATCAGAATAACACATAGGCTATATCCATGTACTCCCACGGGAACGGGAAGTCGGCAAGTACGCGGGTGAAACCGCGGGGCGCTTATAGTTTAGTTGTGAATTTTATTAATTACTAGCTGTTGCCCGCAGCTTCGCCCGCGTCAACTTAGACTTACAGCCGTATCCGGATTGATGATGGTTATTTTTAGCCTAAGTTACTCCTTATAACATCAACTATCTGCCAGTGAACGTCCCATTAAAATCGGCTCGGCTGTTTTAGAGATTAACCGGAACAAACAGACAGACAAAAATTGTAAAAAATGATATCTTGGTAAAAGTACAATGTATATACCTATTTAGTACCCTACCCTATTTAGTAAAAAGCGTTCATTTTAATATTACAAAGAGACACTCGAATTTTATATAATATCTGTATAGATAGTATTAATATTGACATTAACCACGTTATATATTAATTTTAATCTTTATCTCCTGACAAAGGTTGGCCACCCTGTTACCCAAATGGTTACACAACAGTATCCCACAAGCCCACCATAGCAACACCCACAGAACAGTAATTAGTACGCGCCTCTACATCCCAGTAATTGGGAGAGTCAACCAATGTCCCACGATCATGATATGACCCATTCCCATCCAATTACAGACATTTTCCAAATCGTGAAGGCATTTAGTCAATCAAGTAGTGTCAGGTTCCGTACGATACAAATTGCAAATAGAGGTCTGTTTTTTTGTTTACGCAGAGAATTGCTCTACACTACATAGGGGATATATCCAAACTAAAACTACTTCGAACGCCTTCAGCCGATTTTTAAGGGTGCCGTATCTGCAGGCAACAGGATCACCTCAGCGACAGGCTGGCCCCGGTGAAGGCCAGACAACTCCTCGTAAGGGGAGACTGCCCGACCGCCACTAAGCAGTTCCCGAGACGTCGTGCCATACTGGGCCCAGGTTCCCAACACGAAATAGACAAGGTATATTTTACAACTATTTTACAACTACTAGTTAAGCTAGCTTTTGGAAATAAACTATGTACCCAGTTAAGCTAGGTTTCGTTTTTTATAGTGATATTGACATTTCACATTTGAATTGACATCTTTACCACAAATTCAGTTAGTTATTCCTTCATATGAATCTCCTTTCGGTAAAGCGCCATTGTTTTACGATAACTTAGTTGTTGCCCGCAGTTTCACTTATATTTATAGCCGTATGCGGACTGATGATTATTATAATGATGAAATTTATTCTTTCTTTCCTTGGCAAATTTTATCGATATGATGGCCATTATCCTTCCTAATGCCAAATTTTTTTATCGCTTTTACAATATATTTGCAGATCACATCATTGTGAAAATGTTCCAAACATTAATTGCCCCCACAGCATCCATTATTCACGGCTGTCATATCTGATGGGGCAGGCAGCGTGACGTACCACCATAGATAATACACCGGACGGAAATGAGGCGCGCCGACCGGAACACTATACCAATGGGTAACCTTAAAATGGTTCATTTCCATTAGATGGATGGGCATATTATATACATTGAAAGCGTGCTGATCTAGTATCCGAAATATTAGGAATGGTAAGATCTGAATAGTATTAATAAAAATCGTAAAATAAGTAAAATTAGCGGAAGCATTAGAAGGGTTAACACGGCTTTTCAAGACGGGAGACGATCTACGTAAAGTGGCTCCGACTGCTTGTTTGCCCCCTTATGACATAAAAAAATCGCGATAAAATAGTTTTAATAGAACGATACTACCACACCCGTGCCGTAACCTAAAAAGGGTGTGTAAGGGCATCGGTGCATGAGGGAGGGCTTCGGGTAACCGAATACGGAATCCATACCCAATAGTCAATAGTATTAAATGGAATGTAATCATTTGCTTGACTGATCAAGCGAGGATGTGTGTTACGTGAGATGGGTGAACTAGCAGACTAGCCATGGTCAACAAACGTGTTCATTGGAAGCTGGTTCATTGTGATGTCCGCAAGATGTGACTTTTTCTGGAACACAGCATGGAGGAGCATGGAGGGCGACGCAAAAAGCGCATCTCTCATCAGAAAAGATAAATATGTCCTAGGCTTTTCGCTAAAACAAGGTTCTATAAAGGTTTTCCTCTCTCATTCTGTGCGTGACGATAGTCTAAAAGGGTTCCTTATCGAAGTGATGAATTTGGTTTAGGTTAGGTAAAACATTTTTTTTCTAAATTTCGCAGTGCATCTGACCTTCAATTGAATAAAAGCTAGTGTTACGCTAATTGCAAAACATTAAATGTCTGCAACTTCACATCGTTGGTTGATAAATATTACAAAAACAAGTGTCATATGCATTGCGACGTATTACAAGAGTCTTATTCTGGACATTTCTGTACTAGGAATTGTATTAATTCCAATTAAATTCCAATCAATTTCAAATAAAGTGCAAGTTTTTTATAAATAACATTGGGTTTGTTACTAAATAATAATCCTCCAATATTTAAAAGATAACTTAAACGTTTCGTGGAAGTGACTTACAACCAAGCCTTGTTTGTTCCTGCTACATAATTATGTATCTCATGAATACCACTTCCGTGGCTGAATCGTGAGGTTTCGCTTAAGGCGCTTACGATGCTATAAATACAACTCTCAACATCCAAAACATTTTCTACTGCAGATTCTAAGAATTACTCAGTTTTAGACCTGAGTACGATATGCTTATTACTTATATATAAAATAATATTATGAATGTTATGTTTAATGTCTCTAAAGTTGTATTTGTTTCTCTAACGTCTTCGATATCAACAGAAAAATAAACGATAACGTATCAAGATCGTGATGAGAATGCCAATTAAATCCATAATAGTCCGCTAGAGTCAGTCAGCACACGCAATAATAGAAGCATGGGAATAGAGCACAATAGTAAATATAGTTATTATGTATTGTGTCACGGCTGTTTGTCTGTGTATCGATGTCAATCGTACAAGATCGCATAATAGCTCACTTCATAAATAGAAAGATATGGACGAATTATTCGCAAATCGTCTTCACAGGTACAATCCAATCGAGGACGAGAGAGAAATAACGGAAACGTTGAATTCATCAGTGAGCGACGAAGGCCTAGTGGGTATGGGCTCTGCCTCTTGAGTGATAGCCGAGAGGTCCGGGTTCGATGCTGACCCATGTGATAGAATTGGATTTTTCTAAATTTCTACGTGCACCTTAACATGAGACCATCGCTTGTTCGCAGGTGAAGAAAACATCGTGAAGAACCAACCCGCATTGGGCCAGCTCATCGGTGAACTATAGCCCAAAACCCTGCTCACCTGATTTTGAGCAGGAAACCCGTGTCGAGCAGTTGGAGATAAAGGGGTTGATATTATTATTATTAGTTCATCAAACCTGCATTCGTTTTGATGGATACACCTCTTTTCATTAAAGCCTGCAAGCTTGGACTGGTTCGAAAATTTCATCCCATCTCGAAATCAGAAGTCCGTTTTCTGGATCAGCATCCCGTTCAAATATTTATACCGCCAAAATGTGTTACTTACAAGTAATACGTTCTTGAGTAAATCGTGCTAATTTTAAAAGAGATTTTGAAGATGTTTAAGCACATTTTACTTAATCATACACAACACGCTCGTATGTTTGTAAGTCATTCGTTGTATGATAATGAACAAACAGACGCGACGGTTCTAATCCGTTTGTGTACACGGATACGCTTGTGGACCAGAGGATGTGATGCTCTTTAATGCCTGGGATAAGCCCAAATGACCTCAAAATATTAACTATGACATCGCGTGACAATGGGGACCTAAGCCTCTGACTTCCGTGTATTATAAGTCATACCCGTGACAAAATATGATTCGCTTGAAGATATTATACACCTTTGTTCATAATGAATCAGTTCTGTTAACAACAAATTAACACTTAGCGTCTAACTCTATGTATCTATCTCGCTCTAACGTACTGTTTACTATGTTTCTTCCCGTTTGCACTTATTTTTTACAGAAGTGTCTGTTAGCCCAAACGTATTGTCGTTTCACCGCGTTATAAATGATCGTTCATAGACGCCCGCTACCCGATGGCAGTTGTGTTAGGTAGTATATCCATAGTTCGTCCGTGGTGACTGCAGTCTGGTGATGGTACTCACTCGCATGATCGCCGTCGAGGAGGTTGTGGTAGCGGTGCTGGTTCTCGGACGCCTCGAGCCTCATCATCACGCCGTCATCAACACCGCATCGCGACCATCTGGAACGAAGTACATCTTTTAGAACAGGACTTGAAGGAACATCTCGATAAAATATCTGATAACCCAAAAAGCTACATTTTACGATCATTATAGATAATACGAAAACAAAGAGATATTGATAATTATCTGATAACACACATAATAAATGTATGCATATTTTTTGGCATCAAGTTGGAACCTGTAATGATTGCTACCGAGACACAGTCGGACAGCAAACATCATAATATCTCTATCAAACGCGAAACATCTAAAAAACGGATTTGACCCCTGAGGTCAACAGCCCAGAGGAATACGGAGTCTTTTTGAAAATACCTGCGAATGTACCTTAAATATAAATATGTAGGTGTAGGTGTGTTTGATGTCGTAGGTACTTTTACTATATCTATACTAATATTTTAAAGAGGAAAGATTTAATTCTTCGTTTGTTTGTTTGTCAAAACTTAACCCAAAGACTACTTGTCCGATTTGAAAAATTCTTTCACCAATTATAGAGACCTAAATTATCCCCGAGTAACAAAGGCTATTTTATATTGAACAAAAAACCTAAATAGTAAGAAAATATCAAAATTTTGCCGATGTAAGTCATTATTTCGCGTGCGCTGCAGAAACCAATAACGATTTATTAAATAATGTTCTAAATCACAATACTCATGATTAGTCAGTAACATAGGCTCTAAATTGTTTACCTGTACAAGCCGGGACGAACCGCTAGTTTAATTATAAAGGTAAACATCGTAAAAGTATGACTGATAAGGCGTAAAGTGCGCTAACCCGTATTAACCCCTTAGCTTAATGGCTAGTGCATAGATAGCTCTCTTGCTCACTTAGCAAATAAAAAAATCGCGAAGAAACCTGCATAGCGGTAAAAGATTAAGTCTTTGAGGGTGTGCAAATTTCACCAATACGCAAGTCTTTTTATGGGTTTTGTTAAGGGTGCATGTACCCTCCTCGCTTGATTGCGAGAAATCCTGCAGTGCAATTCACTAAGCGCAAACATCGTAATGCCTAGATGGCAGCGGTCATTTCAGCGATGCCCTATATGGGTATTCTCCAAGATAAGTTTCTACGCTGTTCGAAAATAGCGCCGCATGGCTGTAGACGGCGTGATTTGAAATAAAAATATTTCATATCCTCCTATCCTTTAAATTATGAAATAGGTATTCTTCAAGCAAAACAGCCACTAACTACGACTACAGCCTCGACGTACGCTTACAACTTGTCAAACGAAGAGCTATTATTTCGTGGTAGTGGCTGTAGCCAAGGATTTTCAGTCCGTTTACATTGTGTGTGCGCACAGCACATCAGCGGGACGTACAAGGGTTGCTTATGTGGCGTAATGGCGTAATTATAATATCAAGAAAACTTTGGTTTGTTTGTAAAATGTTTTTAAAATAAATTTCAATACAACAACAAAGGGTCATTCATCAAGTTTGTAATAACTTTGCGGTATTGTGAAGTTGTGTAACATTGTTACCTACTTTTAAAATTGATTTTAAGTAAAACAATGCAGTCTTATTTTAATTTGACATGGATATTATTTCTTTAGTTAAAAAAGATCGCCATTGTCACTATCATTTCTCACTCTTCTAAATAACGTACGACTGGCATATTGATTTGTGTTCATGCAGAATCTTATATATTATATAATTAAATCAAACGTCATATAAACGTCAAATAGCGTCATAACGGTGGTAACGGTGTCGCGAATCCAGAGATTTTATCTTATCTAAAAATATGTACCGCGCCTAAAGAAGTTTTCACTTCAAAAAACAATGAAATAAAGAAAAAATACTAAAAACAACTAATAAAAATATCATATCGTAATAGACGTAGTTATCTTTTATAATCAAATACCTAGATAATAATGGACTATGGAACTATGACTACTAACCATAATAGCATAATTACCATATAATGTTAAACATTTAAATATCATTTGCCTCATTTAGATTGATAGCTTTATTGGGCATTAAACAATACATTAATAAATACAACGTGTTAAATAGATAAAAGTCATGATACCTAACTTGGTTTTTATGTTATGGATAGGCAAACGAGCAGACAAGCCACATGATGATAAGTGGTCAGCGTCGCCTATGGACATGAACAAGAACCGAAAACTAGTCCTGGCAAGTGGCAACTCATACACGTGTTGACTATCCTGAAATGTGATGGTATATCGATAGCATTACAATGTCTATCTTGCCCTTCTCTCCGAAACAAGTACAGCTGTTTGACGAAAGCACACAAGCGAATCCCACCACTGGTAAAATTGTCTGTCTTATGGCTACAATGAGATTTCTTCTGGGCAACCAGTAGATCACAAACAAGACGGAAGCTGTAGGTTTAGAAATTGTATACACATGAAAACATAAACCTATCATGAAAGTTAAAACCACATTTTTAATGTAAAATCATATTTTCTATATCATGTTAATTTATTATAAAAGATAGTGAAAGTATGTAGCCATAATTGTTTTCTCACAACAGTATAATCTGCTAAAACTTTCAAATAAAATGACGTTACATCATTACAAATTGAGAGCTTTATTTCCTTGCCGGCGAAACGCCTGGTCATGTGAACAGGAAATTAGACATTAACTTCCACTATGAGAGATTGCATTCTTGGCGTTCATTGAGAGGTCGAGGTTCAAACGGTGACGGGCTGATGATGGTGAAGATAAAAACTACTATTTAGCAGTCCTACATGGGGTCATGGTGTGCGACGGTGGTCTAGTGGGTCTCGGCCTCTTGAGTCAGAGGTCTGATCCCTGTGATGCCTTGAAATGGGTTTTTCAAAATTTATATGTGCACCTGAACATGAGACCATCACTTGCTCAATGGTGAAGGAAACATCGTGAGGAAACCTGCATACCTGATGAGCTTAAGTCTTTGAAGGTGTGTAGTTCACCAACTCGCATTGGGCCAGCGCATCGATGTCGAGTCGGTGTCAGCCAAGGTAGGTAGGTAGGTAATGTACAGCAACAAATACGACACAGACTCCAAAAGTAACTATAATGACGTGGTAAACGCAAAGTTTGTACATTAGTAGAAGATTATGTTGATTATATGTTGTAAGCACAAACATTAATGAAACTGTTATTTTATTACTTTTTAGTTTAGTATTTTTGAAGTCGGTTTTATTTTTTTGTAAAATGTTTTTATTTCTTAATTTTTAGTGATTCCGAAATTCGTCGTCTTGGCGTTCATTGAAGGAGGCATGTTCAGCAGTGGATGGATAAAGGATAATGATGATGATGGTGATGATGATGATGATGATGATGATGATTACGATGACCGCGACATACTATGGTGTGCTACCAAAGCATCCTATACAATTGTTACATCGACACGTAATAAAATGATCATATCATCAAGGTAAACAAACCAACCAAATAGGCATTATTGGGAATAACTAAAAAACGGCATGTCAAATCTTAATAAAATTAATATGGGATCAAATTGGAAACACCAGCTTTCAAACAAAAATAACCATCGAAATCCATTCACAAACGGCGGAGATATCGTGTCACATACATACAAAAAAAAACATACAGACGAATTGAGAACCTCCTCTTTTTTTTTGAAGTCGGTTAAAAACCGTTTAAGCGGTACGATGCCGATACGATAAGCTGAGTAACGTGGTTCGTACGTCTCTATCATAATTTTTAATTGTCTTTGCTGTAATAGACTTGCATTCAACCAACAAAACATCTAGTAATTACCCACCAGTTAAATCTACATCAGATGGAATCATCATTTCTTATAGTAGACATCGTATAATATCTATACCTTCATGTTATATCATCATTATGATCATCTGGTGATAGGATTTTTTTTTTGCTGGACATACTCTTTTCATGGACGCCAAAATGTTATACCACGGAATCGAATGCTGTGATTTTTGAAGTTGAACTGAATGGGATGACGATATCTCTCGTTCATAAAAAAAATATGGTCTCGGTTTTCATTTTGTAGGAATTGTAAAACTGTCGAACATTGGCTTGCGAGGTATCGCGCCAAATGGGGTATGCAATTATTTCTATTACTTTTATTATTATAACTAAATAAATTTATGTAAATACAACATTAACTATCTATATCATATAGCAAATAAGATTAAAGAGTTAGTTAACAACACATTAACTATATTTAAATGTCAACTCATCTGTACGTGGGGGACACCTGTCTTTGATTCTATCACATTGGCCGAATTCACGTTATCATAGACTTATCAATATCAGTCACACGTACCTATTTCCTCGTTTACTGCATGGCAATCGATATGAATGATAATTGATATGTGTAGACAATAATTGCAAACATTTTTATTGGTGCAAAAGTCAGAATCGAACCCGGTATTCTGTTTAAATCGTGTCAAATGAAAGGAAATGACCAAAACATCGGGACCAATATCGGGAACGCGTTATTTTTTAAGGCATAGCGCCTATAATATATATTATACAATAATGTTTATTGTTTTAATTCCTTTTTTATTGTTTTTATTTGTAAAGTATATTTAATATAATATTATAAAGAGATATTTGTTAGTATAATTCTCCGTTATCACTGTAGACAGGTGGGTTAGCCAAGATGCGATTCTACAATCGTAAACGTTAGTAGAAAACTAATAAATGTAAGGAAATGACATAAATACCACGTGATTTATCGATGTAAAATGTCATTTCCATACATTTATTAGATTTCTACTAGCGTTTACGATTGTAGAATGGCATCTTGGCTAACCCACCTGGTGTGGGTCAAAATTGGAGTGATAGCAAGCTGCGAAAGTATAAGTCATAAGACACAAGTCCTTTAAGTAACACGTTACATTCTTGTGACACCTGAAGTGACTGCCAATTGGCACATTGGCGATTGCTCTCCTTTCCCACACGCTGAATACCATTGTAATGTTACCAAAGAGGTTTCTTTTTGAGACGCGGGGCCATAAGATGTATATGAGTGTGAAGTACTTTCTCACTGTGAAGGTATGACAAAATAAATTTGTCTGGGACTGGAACAAAATATATAGGTACGTATATACATGAATACATTTGGTAAGAGGTAGTGCCATGCTGCTTTGTAGCCAAATTGGGTCGGCACGATCGGGGTGGCACCTCTCGCTCACATAATACTGGCGTAAAGTGACAGCTATGCTGTTGCGAATTGTGCGGTTTGTGAGCCCATTTGAGATAGGGAAAAGAAGGGCAACACATCTGCATAATCTCTGGTTGTATGGATGTGTATGGGCGTCGCCAAAAGGCTTCGACTGCTCATTTGCCCTCCTATGCCATAAAAAAGTACGAAGTGGAATCATAGCCGTTGTCTACATTAATTGTTTTATAGATTGTACTAATAATATAAATGTGAAGCTTTTGTTTATTTTTAATGATAATCACCGGAACTACAAATCCAAGAAAAAATCCTCTTGCATTTTTGACAGCTAATTTTTTTTTAAATTAGGGTGGCTTTTACCATAATAATTGACGTCCTCGTAAAATATCAAAAGAAGTATGTACCTACATCTTATTTCAATTCATAGATATATCTATCAGTAGAAAGAATGTGTCTGTAGATAGAATACATTTTTATGGCCGCAGGTGATAAGAATCGGGTCGCAGGTCTTAAAAATTATTGGTATTAATCATTTTTATAGTACGTTTACGTCTCCGATTGGTATAGAATTATTGATTATTGAAACAGCTCCACCAAGCGACAAATGTCTGAACCACGAACGGCAAGTGGAAATTCCATACAAAGCGAGTTAGCGTAAACAATCTAGTAGGTGAAAAATCTCGCACTTAGCGCTCTGTACAAAAAACAGGCTTTGTTTCATTAAAATAAAAATGACAGTGAAAAAAGTAATGTATCTATAGCAATCTCTGTACACGCGGGCAAATCTGTGAGCGCGTTTTGTATAATACATTATACATTCCGGAGAAAAACATAAATTGTAGAGCAATTTTTTATCTGGGAAAAACACAAGTGATTATACACTTTGGAGTTAACAAGTGGAACATTATTCTCTGTTCTCATGGCCCAACGACACACGCGCCATTGTATGCAGATGGATGGCGAAAGTGTACCTCGCGCGGGAATCGAACCGGCACGCCTCTCACCCGGCATCTCACCTGACGGTAACAGTGGAGGTCACAGCCCACGGGCCATAGGCCTATGATCATAAATATATATATATATATATACGATTTTAAATAAACATGGTTTAACTTTATATTTTAAAGTTTAAACTTTAAACTATGTATTTTAAACGGTAAATAACCGTGTCACTCCAGCTTCGTGAACAAGATCTTCGTAGATAACGTCGAAATATCGAAAACCGCAAAAAAGTAAAAAACCATGGTAGGTAAATATCTCTTTTTTTAAACATTTTAAATATTAAATATGTTTATCGTTGTGTTATAAAGAAAATGAATTTATGGTTTTACAACAAACTAAATACCTAATTAAATTTAAAAACCAAAGGTCATAAACTAGGCGTATTTGTTAGCGTTTTTTGCTTCACCCACTGATCAGATTTCGATAAAATTGGGTGAGAGCGTAGGTTTTAAATTTTCATTTGGTGAGATGCGATTAAGAATTAAAAATAACTCAAAATATGTGTAAACAGGTATTACCTATATATATGCAGCCAGCAGTTAGTAATATCATAATGTGAAAATTCCTCCTGTATGCATGAAATTTTGCATATATATATTTGTTTATTTATTTATATTATTGGGACAAAGGGGGTCTTGTTATCCCGGTAATATTTCCTGTAGAATGTAGTTTTGTTTCGTTATTTACGCGCCGCTACTTCGAATGTCTTAACCGCTTGCATCACGCGGATTTGCAATCGCTAATCTAAATCCACGAGAGCGAATCCGCGGGCAACAGCTAGTAAAATAAATTATTTGTAATTAATGACTAACGACGTAGTGGTAAGATCGTCACTTTGTATTCTCGATATATTTCTGTGGGTAAAGACATGAGTGATTGACGATTACATGTCCACATCCCGAACTGAATGAGAGAAAAAGTCCTCCATAACCATAATTGCTGTAAAGCAGGGGTGGCCAACCTTTTCAGCAGCCGGGCCGAAATTCGGAAATAGAATTTCAAACCGGGCCGCACTACCAAATTTTTGGTTTTTTTTTTTTGGACATTTCGGCCTGATGGCCTTTAAGCTCAATATCGGTACAGTAAGTGAACAGATGGCTCACTTAAGGCGGGAGGGGGTGGGGAGGTGGGGGGACATCGCGCGCGCTGCTCGGGAGAGCAGGATTTGGACTAGTCAAATCCGATACGGTCGACGAATCTTTTATGGTTGAATTTAGCCTATCATCATGAGGGCCGGCCCTTATCCCTCCCTCTGGGGAGAGAGGCGGTTCATGCGCGGTGCCCAAGCAATCTAGCGGTAACGTAGTGCTACTGCTGTTAGCGCGGTCTGGGTTTGTGTCTACTCGTATCGGATTCGAAATATAATATCTACATATTATATTTAATACACACCCATGACCTAGGAGAAAACCTCCCACAACATCGGGACAGTGCGATGGGGTGAGGTACCCATCTTCGCCCCTTGGCCACCCTTCTCTTTTGTCCCTCTTTTTATAATAGGGGTACAAAGAGTCCCCTGGGTTTACTTAGCTTCGCCCAAGGTGCTGGGTTCACCTTAAGTTACTTAGCCCCACCGAATATTGATTCGGTGGGGTCGTGGGGATACCGATAATTTTGATTTTTATTGCGCAAAGTCGTGCGAACGAGAGCGCGACTGTCGAATGAGCGGGGGTGTGACGTCATCGGCTAGTGAGCGCCCGTCCGCGTTTTTAAAAACCTTCGGCTGAAAATACGCACTTTGATCGTAAATATCTTAAAACCAAAAACACAGTTTTTCTCGTAATTTTTTGTAGATTTATTTGGCATATAAAGTAAAAAACGTTTGTCACACCCATTAGTGTTTAAAAAAAACATTTTTTTTTAATAAATTTTATATAATATACAGTCACTTTAGTTAACCACAGAGCAAGTAATAACGTAGTGTTTATATACTCTTTGTAGTTAACTTTTAAAAAAAATTTAACCAGCTCCGCGGGCCACAACTTGACAGTAGGCGGGCCGCAAGCGGCCCGCGGGCCGCGGGTTGGCCACCCCCGCTGTAAAGTATCCGAAACGTCGGGCATGTAAAAAAAAAAATAAACCGCGATAAAGTCTGCGAAAGTTCTTTCATTCATGAAAAACACATTATTTTTAGGTATAAGTATGAAGAATGTAGGAATACAATATGTATGTATCTAATCTGGCTAGGGTAATTTAGTTACAAATATCACGGTAGCAGAGATAAGAGTTCTAATAAGACACAATTTTTGCGTCAATGTGGCTATCAAAATAATAATCATCAATTCGGATACGACTGTAAATCCAAGTTAACGCGGGAAGCTGCGGGCAACAGCAGCTAGTATTTATTAAAATAATGAATTCTCAGTATTAACATGTTTACTTATCTGTCTGTACAATCATCATTTTATTTGCATTGGTTATTTGCGGTGTCGTCAAATTCCAAAACTATATGCATCAACACGGTTGTATCGACATTAAATATACCTACTGCTGGTCAACACATTCCTGGTTGATGAGCTTATTTGTAAGTTCCTTGCCCATCAAAACGAGCAGTCGAAGCCTTTTGACGACTATCGACGGCCATACACCTCCGCACAACCTGAGATTATGCAGATGCGTTGCCCTCCTTTTCCCTATTCCCAACAAAGGGCAATCGAGTAGTCGGAGCCTTATGGTGACTACCGCCCATAGACATCAGCACAACCAAAAGTTATGCAGATGCGTTGTCCTCTTTTTCTCTATCCCCCCAATGGGCCACCGGAAACTCCCAAACCACACGAAGCGAGATGAACCACTCCGGTCGTGCCGGCCCAATTCGGCTGCAAAGCAGCATGGCACTACCTCTTACGTACATCGATTCGCAAAACAAAACTAAAAACATGGTAAATATTCCTGTTGTAAAGTTTTAAATAGCAATACTTTCTTTCAGTACTTGTTGACATCATCTAATACCTAATTCATATCTTTGCATGTTGTAATATCGATAGCACCTTATCAAAAATCTATATATAATATATATAATACATAACATAGGAAGTTACTTGTCCGTTCTGTAGCGTTATCAATTGATATGTTATCGGCAACAATCAATAGTGTTTTATATTAAAAAATGAATATATTAATGTTGAATTTTATTTACTGTAGTGGTCAGGTGATTGGGGAGATACACAGCGGTCGCGTGTTCGATTCCCGTTAATGGTAGGTATTTAGCACGATTATTGATACAAGGGTCATAGATATTTTCTTTATTTCCTTTCCCGGTATTTGTAACACAATGTAAAATATGGTGTTAATTTAATATTGATAAGAAAAAATCTATCGTGTATGTAATCAGGTCTGGAAGAGACTGCTTAGGAAGGGTAAGACTAAGACCGCTGCGTAAAGTTTTATTTGATTGATTTGTCGTGCACATGTAAACTATTTACTAAACATAATATTTGACCATTCCAGTATTTAAGTCAGTAATTGAACAAAACGAGATCATTAAACCTATCCCTTGTACAAAAGTTACAATATACGCAATTGATTTCTCACGAGAGCACTTTCTAAATAAATTGGCTAAGCCCGCCGTTCACACGCGGACCGTGTGAACCGAACTTTGGGCTGTTACCGTTTATATTGTTTACATTTTTTTTAATGTCACAAGGAAGCAACCGAGCAGTCGGAGTCTTATGGTGACTACCGACGTCCGACGCCCATAGACATTCGCACAACCAAGAGCTATGCAAATGTGTTGCCCTCCTTTTCACTCCAAATGGGCTCACAAACCGCACGAAATCCGCAGCCGGTGTTATGTGAGCGAGAGGTACCACCCCGGTCGTAAAATAAATAAAATCGAACTCTATCTCTAAATAAAATCGACTTACCTACTCTTACATCGACAATTACCACAACCATTGTCAATAAGGCATCATCAATATCGTGCTAAGTCCAGCCACGCTTCTTCACCCCCATCGCAATTTAAGATAGTTTTTTTTTTTTTAATTTAAGAAGAGATAAAAATGATGACACTAATATAACCGGTGTCTAGGAGGGATGCGCTTGTACCGCGCGTTTTACATGGTTTTTACAATCCTACAGTAAAACAGTTGTGCTGTATATCGGAAAGAAGGGCTGGACTGGCAATGTTGAACCCAGCAGCTTGAGCGAAGCCAATTGAACCGAGGGGCTGCTCTTATAAGAATTAGTGGCCACGAGTCCTACACTTTTTTTTTCGGAAGGGCTAGACTTTTCGGCCTGATCGCCTTTCCGAGTCCTACACTATGAGACCCCAGGTCCATAGACGGTGTGTAAACGCATTTCCCCGAAAGGACAGACAAAAAAGAAGTGCCACCGAGACTCTTCAACCACAGTCTTCATACAAGCATTATTTTATTGCTGTCAATAGTAAATGATAATGGACAAACGTAAAAGCTTACACTTCCAATGGTTCTGTCACACGTTTTCCTGAACACTTCATCATTTCTCAACAGTGATTAAAAGACAGGTCTAATAATGCGGTTATCGTTCTGAGCCACCCACATCAAGCAACGGTACCAGTTGTACGTAAGATTCGTTTATAAACCAAATTGTATATTTTATATTCGTTTTAATATAAACATACGTATAAGGAGGTATTGCGTTGCGTAATTCTCGTGTGGGAGGGTTCTAATGGGCTTTTAATGATCACAATGTGTTGAAATGGAATGATACACGTGGGGTCCCGAGTTCGAAGACCGCTAATGGAAAGTATATCTTGGATGTGTAATAGTTAATACACATTTCTTAATTATTATATATGACGAGGTACACCGGACTAGGTTAACGTGGTCTTCCCCACCACGGTTCAGGCCTTGACGTGGCGGTGGGGTTCAGTACCTTCGGCGAAGCTAATTGAGCCGAGGGGGCTCTTTTTACCCCTCTTGTAAGAAGAGGGGACAAAAGGGCAAGGGGCGAGGACAGGAACCTCACCCCTTCGTACTGTCCCGACGTTGGGAGGGGTTGTTCTGTGGTGCGGGACAACTTCTCTGTGGAGGTGGCGTCGGTCCCTTGGGGGAATGACTAGCCGTCGTGGTGCCCTGATTGCTCATTAGATCCGGGGCACCTCACCAAAGGCGGCATTGGTGGCACTCGCCGGATTTTAGTGGGTAGACTTACTAGCTTTCGGGCGCAGCGAGTCTCGCATACTCGCGCGGAGAGACCCACTCCCTCGCGGGGCGGGACGGGGAAAAAAAAGGTTAACGTGGTCTTATGATTGAAAGAGAAATAAGTTGGCTATTAAGTAGATCATACCGGAAGTCTCAAAACACTTTCATATTAACATATTTTTTGAGGGTAACGAAATGCAACATGAAGATAAACCGTTAGATGCCTCTAACATATAAGTAGGTAAAGCCGATTCTTTTTGTAATAGAAAGTGACCAGTTACATTTGAACTCAATAGTGGTCCCCAGGGCATACCATCATCATCATCAGCCTCTATCCGTCCACCGCTGAATATAGGCCTCCCCCAATGAAGGCCAAGACGGCCATTGCCTTGCATCTCGCATCCAACAACCATGATAATTAACCATTTCATTTGGATCAAAAAGTGAAAGTTAAAAGCAGAACGGAGGACTTGGTCGCCACGTCCGTCTGTACCTATGTCAGGCCAAAGGTACCTACCTACCTATATCAAAAGATTTTTAGAGCGGACATGATTTCAAATTAATGATCACTCGATGATCGAATCGATAGTCTGCTTTAAGGACATGACGTGAAGTGGGATGGTCATTAGGTCAATTATAATACTGTGGAGTGGGGTTTGAAAGAGAGACCTGGCTGTATGGGTATCACCATTTACTCATTCATGGGCGCACTTTATTCATGGGCGAAGCTGACCAGGTCGTGGCACATCAGCCAGTTTGTCCATCATTCTTACAATATAATAATATACCGGTGGGAGGGAAGCGCTACCGGTGGGAGGGAAGCGCTGTGCCGCGCTCCCGGCTGCATGGGTACCACCATCTTGCTTGTTTCTCCCGTGAAACAGCTTTGCTGTGTTTCGGAGAGAAGGGCAAGACAGGCAGTGTAATTACTGGCACCGAGACTTAACATCTTATGTCTCAGGATATGCAACACATGAATGAGTTGCCTGGGCTCGTTCCAGGTAAACTAGTTCATGTTCATGGGCGACGTCGATCACTTACCATCAGGTGGTACGTTTGCCAGTTTACCTATCCAACTAACATAAAAAAAATAAAAAATAACAAAGCCTAAGTAAATTCTGAGACGCAAGTTGGCATATCTCGGTGTCAATGCCTGTCTTGTCCTTCCGTCAAAACTACTATGTAGCTGCTGCTAAGCTGGCGGATTCCATGCATGCACCTGTGCGCCGCATAATGCTTCTTCCTAAGTATCCTATTAATAAGAGTAGGTAGTAAATCCTACTTGTAAGGGTGAGTCGGATGTGCAACCCCACTGTGATAATAATACGGAAAACTTACTAACTGAAGTTCTAAGAATCAACATAGGTGTAGCCAGATGGTTTAGTACCCCATCATGGTTCAGGCCTTGTCGTGGCGGTGGGGCTCAGTAACCTAGTGCCCTGTTTGTTTTCTAGATCCGGGGCACCTCACCAAAGGCGGCATTGGTGGCTGCGTCCATTTACCAGCTGTCGGGCGCAGCGAGTCCCACATACCCGCGTGAGGAGAACCACTCCCCCGCGGGATGCATCAGAGCATTTCCCGGCGTTAAAGAAAAAAAAAAGATGGTTTAGTAAGTGAGCTCGCTTACTAAACCGATGAAGCTCTAAAGGCCTTACGGCCAGCAACATAGACGCACACAGAGCACACGACACACAGATGAGTTTTATAAATAGTTATTACTAATATTTATGTTATATTAGATCATCGCAAATATTGGACGTCAAGTTGTTTTTTACACCAACATGGCGTCCAATTTAAATCACGAGAAGAAGTCTTTTGATACATATTACCTATTACACTTTCTGGATCTTACCATCCTGGTACTCTAATATGGTTTCACTATTTTTACTATTTACTAGAGCTCTCGTGTCGTCTTGTAAATAAGACATTCGAAGACAATGCTGAAATATCGGTTTGCGCGAACTAAAAATAGAAGACATCCGCACGACCAGAAGTTATGCAGATGCGTTATGCTCCTTTTCCTTATCCCCCAAATGACCAACCGGAAACTCACAAACTGCACAAACGACAGCTGCGTCACTTCACCCCGGTGTTATGTGAGCGAGAGGTACCTACCACCCCGGTCATGGCGGCCGAATTCGGCCTCAATGCAAAAATGGCACTTTTACAAATTATTATTTAAACACTTTGCATTCTCAATGATCAGCGAGAATAGCATTCAACAGTGTAAACGCGTTGATGATGATGACAGGCAGTTAAAAACCTCGACAAAAGATTCTCGCTGGAATCTGGACGGGGCCGCCCTTAACATTGTTTACTCGAGTAATTGCGACCATTCCTAGTACGGTAACAAACCAGATTCGTCTAGAGATGGGATTCGTCTGGTGGATCATCGATACACTTACTATTAAACCTAACAATACCTATATTGTAGGTACTACTGTCATAAGATGTATGAAATCTACATAATATGTATAGGTAGGATATAGTTTTCTTATTACATCCAGTTGTAGATTTTTTAATTTCTCGGTTTTACTAAATTACTTATTCTACGTGCACCTGAACATGAGACCATCGCTTGCTCGCCGGTGAAAGAAAACATCGTGAGGAAACTTGCATGCCTAATGAGGAATAAGACTTTGAAGGTGTGTGAACTGCACCAACCCGCATTGAGACATCGCATCGGTGAACTATGGCCAACACCCTCCTCGTTTGATTTCGAGGAGACCCGTGTCCAGCAGTAGGACATATAAGGGTTGATATTAATATATTATAAGCTACTTCATAGATTTATATCTGTTAGAAACGAACTTATGATAGGCTAGATATAAGATTTGACTGCCTTGCATCTGGCGAAAGATCGAAATGATGCAATTACAATACAGGACATGAAAGGCTTAACCTTGTCGGAACTTCAAAAACTAGTTTCCAAGTTTTGTTATGAAACGTTTAACGACTTTCGAGGAAAAGGAATATTCCTCCGTTTTAACAATACGTAACAATCGTCTTCAAGGTCCTTTTTAACATCACAATAGTCGATGTTAATTGGTTTTCCTATTGACTAGTTTCTGCACACTAAATTACCTTATTAGTTGTTTTATTTATGCAGCGAGAATATACATATTTATTAGTTATCTTCGAATGAATCACTAGTTTTTGCTATATAGTAGGTACCTATATTGTACATATTTTTTGTCGGTTCTTTTCATCGGGCTTGCTTTGGAACCGGTGGTAGATTCAGCTTGACGTTCAATAAGTTGTATATTTGTTTGTGTAATTTTTTTTTAGAATAGGAGGGCAAACGAACACAAAAGCCTTTTGGCGACTATCGCCGCCCATATACATCCGCACAACTGGAGATTATGCACATGCGATGCCCTCCATTTCCCTACCCCCTCCAATGGGCCACCGGAAACTCATAAACCGCACGAACGGTACAGCATAGCTGTCACTTGCCGGTGTTATGTGAGCGAGAGGTACCACGCCGGTCGTGACGGCTCAATTCGGCTGCAAAGCAGCATGTCACTAGCTCTTACTAGCGTATAATATAGATTTTTTATAATTGATTTTTTTCATATGAGACTATAAAAATAGAAAAAGAAAGTATACAAGGGATTGGATCCTAGTAAGAATAACTTCGTTTTAGACATGATACTAAAGTTTATCGATATATCGATATAATATACCTGCATCTCTAACGGTGTCGGTGTGAGGTCAAGAAGCTGTAGGGTTTAAGAGGGCAGAGCCTTGCGCAGGGCTTCAATGATAATTGTTTTAATGGACGTATGTATGTAATTATATATAATTAACAGCAAAAAAGCCTATCGTTATGTGTAATTGATATATTAGCTATTATTATCACGAAAATTATACCCATACATACATAAATAATAAATGAAATTTAATAATTGACTTAGAATATACCTAATTGACTTTTTCTTTTTATGACGTTTATTCTTCTTTGTCTTATTCTATAGACTAGGCCGCCCATTAAAAATGGAATCTTGTTTTATGACGCTAAATACTAGATTGCATTACGATCCGAATCACCGTTCTTCGGTCGGGTTATCTATACTAATATTTTAAAGCTGAAGAGTTTGTTTGTTTGTTTGAACGCGCTAATCTCAGGAACTACTGGTCCAATTTGAAAAATTCTTTCAGTGTTAGACAGTCCATTTATCGGGGAAGGCTATAGGCTATAAAATATCACGATGTAACTAACAGGAGTGAAGTTAAGCAAGTAAACGCGGGCGAAGCTGCGGGCAACAGCTAGTGTTTAATAAGATGAGAGATTTTCGCAATCATAGATCTATCTAAGATTATAAATCTTGACCATAGATAAAACCTAAGGGATATACCTATATATGTGTCGATAAACCTATTCTAGATTTGCATGAATGTAGTGGTAATATTGGTGTGGTACCACAGATGTTATAGGTATATTGTGTTAGGACAGTGTGTTTACCAAATAAAGTTTTATTTATTTATTTATTTTAATAAATGTTGTTTTGGTAAGGTGCCAAATTGTTTCAAAAAAGTGTTTATTATCGCGGACATCAAGCCTAACACGAGTTTTACGAAATATTTTAATATACCTATATTAATATAAACCTAAACGTGGCCTCCACTCTTGAACCTTATTGCCCCATTAGGTTATAGGTAGACGAAGTGTTGGTCGGCCAATCTCCGTGCGGTGGCCGGTTCGTGTTGGATGTGAGTGGCAAGGGATCGGCCGTCTTGGCGTTCATTGAGGGAGGCTGATGATGATGATATGAATATATGTATTTGTAACTCCCTCAAAAAGGATTATTATTCCTAGTATTTCCGTCAAAATACTATCAACTAAAATACCTAATTATATTTTTGCCAAAGTTGGTGGTCTATCCTTTAGCAGATTTATATATTATCAATAAAAATATACCATAGAAATAGCAACAGTTTATATATATATATATTCGTTTGCGTTATCTCAAAATCTATAGAACTGATAAGAAAAGAATGTTTTTGCGAATACATATGTACCTACTTTATTGATGAAGGCGTCAAAGGCGATTCAAATTCAAACGGTCAAACGCCAATAGCCAATATTTGGTACATAATTCAAGCAATTATTAAAAAATACATGCTGAGTGCTGACCTTGAGGGCATTTTGAATTTACGTGGATGGGAATCAATACTCAATAGTGGGAAGTGAGAACTGAGATTTTCAAACGTGGAATGTATAGAATAAATTATCTATGAAATCTAGGGCTCGGACCGGTGAGACCGGTAGAAAAGGGCAAGATAACGGTTACTCGATTATTGATAGAAGGTCATTAATTACAAATCACAACTCACCGAAAAAACCAAAACTGAAAATCCGTTAAAAGTATTACACGCAAATAAAAATTAATTACGGAAAACTTCTCACACTTCACACACAATTTATTGCACTGCACAATAAAATATTTTAAATATCGAATAACACAAATACGTAAGGAGTTTACGTACAGAGTTTTGAAGATAATTTACGATAATGTCGAAACGTACGACAATAACGACTTCGTGAACGATACTAGCGACAGTGGGGCGCGCGCGCGTCTCGGAAACTCTCGGTAAACGTGCAAGGTGGACGCGGACGGTACCTACCTACTACCTGTGCTGTGGTAACTGGTAAGGTCAGCAGAATTATTATCATCTAACAAGTACAGATTACAGTGTATGATAGGATTGATTAAAATATTTATTCACTAAATATAATGACGAAATATATGTATATGCATGCGATCCATAACAGATGTTCATACGTTCTATAGTAAATAATTACTACTATGCTGGAAACCTTCAAGAAAATAACGGACGAGGGTGTACCAGGGTAAATAAGTAGGTATATACTCGAAAATAAATATAAAAGGGGTACATATGTGTGATCATATTTCTTAATACACCTTGGTAAAAATTTCTGGCTATTTTTAATGCCACCTAACCTAACCTAAGTTAAGCTATTCAAAGGTTCAAGTGAAATTTTAATATTTTTATGTAAATAGAAATAGGCTTTGAGCATATAACTAGATTGCTCGATGGAAAAGCTAATTCAAATAAATAAATATGTTTTATATTATAGTTGTATTAGAAGACATTCAGTTTTTTAGAGTTTAGACTATACCGGGACTTTATCATAATTTATTTTATTGGTATTCATGTATTTTATAAAGATCGAATGTATTTGTACTATTATAGAATAAATAAATTTCTCATTTTAAATTTTTGTTTGAGTAATGTTTCTAGAACTTCTCGTTAATTTGTTGCCATTTACAGGCCAAAAGTGTTGACTCAAGGTCTCAATTGCGAAGTTTTAGATGATTTTACATCGTCATCACCGCTTGTCCTCAATATATATTTGTCTATCTATCTATTCATTAAGAAATGTATTCCCATCTACAAATCTCGCTTGATATTCATCCTTGGAGATGAAAATCAAACGCTAATACATATTCGTGATTCCGGTTTTATACGAATATTTAATAACTAACTAATTTAGTTGAATACATAAAATATTATTTTACCTTGACCTTCGCGATTAATAGAGACATTTTTGTCAACCCTATCCCGTATTATTTCCCCGTTTTTTTGTGGCGGGTCAACTGCACTGCTGCAGGCAGCAGGTATGACAGGTGCGGGGCTTTATATAAAAAATTAAAATGGCGACCATATTATGACGCACTTATTCGTAACTTTTTTATTATTATCCTATAAATCCAGAAATGATTATTGTTCAATATATTCGTTCGTGACACACGAAATGCTACAGCTGTTGTAGTATGACGAAGAGAATGCATCTAATTATTGAAAAGTAAGTATTCCGGGCATAAACCTATCTAGGAAATTCCAAAATTATTTTAACAAGATTGCCTTTTAATTTTTGTGGCTGTCACGCGATTTCATCGACTCCAAAATTGAGAAAAAAAAGAATATAGCCTAAAATAAATATTTGGGCTGTTCTTAGTTCGGCTATAGCCTATGTTTTTATGAAAGAAATATTTTTTCGATCTGACTGGTCGTTCCTTGTTGTTTCTTGTGAAAGTTGAAATGGTTATGGCTTATACCTTGGTTGTTTACCGGTGGGAGGGAAGCGCTGTGCCGCACTAACGACTGCATGGGTATTGGGTACCACCATCTTGCTTGTTTCTCCCGTGAAACAACTTTGCTGTGTTTCGGAGAGAAGGACAAGACAGGCAGTGTGATTACTGGCACTGAGACTTAACATCTTATGTCTCAGGATAGGCAACACATAAATGAGTTGCCTGGGCTCGTTCCAGGTATACTAGTTTATCTTCATGGGCGACGTCGACCACTCACCATCAGGCGGTGCGTTTGCCAGTTTGCCTAGCCAACTAACATACAAAAAATAAAAATAGGACATAGGCTATAAAAATGATCGTCGTCAACCCGGATACGTTTGTAAATCCGAAGCTGTACCACCAGCTAGTATTTAATAAATTCCATTTGTACGCGTTACGAAAAGAACTCCGTGTTTGATAATGTTTTATCTAACCTCTCATCACTTTTTCAAAGAAAATATTATACAGAGTTGACGTTTGGGGTTTTACCAACGAATCCAACTTGGTAAAACCCCACAATTGTGTAAGACAGTAGCACTAGAGGTAGGAGATACTTCAAATGGACAGAAGTTGGAACCAAGTGCTTATTGTTGTGCATTGTCGTAGGTATATCTTTCTCCATACATGAATGATAATAATAATAATGTCTATGGACGCTTTTACACCACGTCATTCTGGTCCTGTGGTAAGTTCTCGAAGAACTTGTGTTACGGCCTACGGGTACCAGACAACGGAAATATACTTAATATTTTATACTATACATATATTTTAGATTTTTATTATACAATACATATATTTAATACACATCCAGGACCCAGGAACACAGAAAACTTTTTGGTCCCTGGCGGGATTGGAACTCGCTACCTCCGGCTTGAGCGCCAAAGCACTAACCTTTGAGCCACAGAGGTCGTCAAAAATAATAATAAGGGCATTAGTAATCCATATACGTCCCACAGCAGAGCAAGGGACGTCATAATTAGCCGAGGAGGAAGATAGGCAGTTTTGTCTATTCTGCCACCCGAACGCGAACTTCTGATCCTGCCAACTTTGAATCTTATTGGGCATGTACGTTTCCTCACGATGTCGCATTATAAATATGTTGTTGAAAAATTTTGCATGTGAGATTTGAACCCAGACCTCTTACAAAAGGCCGAGCCTATACTAGGCCATCGCCTTTTCTGGACCCTGTCAAGTACAAAAATAGCACCAGGCATATGTCACAAACAGCTGACAAAATACAGAATGTTCAACATCTGTCAAGACTAGAATTGCAGGTGACCTGTTATTATTGGAAAAAGTTGCCAAGTGCATATTATGCTTTTAAGTAGAGTAATTTTTTTAAAGTGTCAACAAATTACCTCGAACTTTTAAAAAGAGAATAAAAACAAGTCATGCAGGAAGGGCTTCATACCAACGTTTAATATTGAACCGTACACATTTTTCAAAAACATTTTGGTATTTTTAATATAAATTTAATATAAATTAATTGTGCTCTTTGCCTTTAAGCGTTAATGCACAAGTGACACACTTGTGCATGTTGCATCCACCTCTACTTGTGGCCACATTCAGCTGTAACACTCATAAATATGTATTCATATAATAACGAGTCAATGTGTATCTTTGTTGGTTGATCTAATAAATAAATAAATACTTAAATAAAGGCTGATAGAAGAAAGGAAGCTGCCTTCTGGGTCCAATATGCTTCACCAAAGGTACGGTAAGTACGGTATTGGTTACTGAGCCGTCCCGCTACAAGGTTATGACTACGGTCACAAATTCACGTGAAATTTTGACCATTATTTTCAGGACTCCTGATGCCTAACGAAAGGAAGATATTGCGTATGATTAAGCTCCATACCGCCGTTGTGGGTTTGGATGTATGTTTTATACATTTTCAATCCAAATACCCGTAACACGAGTTCATTTGGCAGCTAACCACTTCTTAATATGATTGTCAGTGACGTAACTCTAGCCCGTATTTTTGGCCCTACGTGAAAGCTAAATACCTAATAAAAACGTAGATGTTGCTTCTATACTAAGAACATAGAAAACAAGAAAAAAGCATACACCCCTTCCCCCCCTTTTATTGAGATGAGAAAAAAAATAAAAGTGTATGCAGTGGAGGAAGAAGGCGGTAATTTTTTATACATTAGCCTTCAAGGGCTGAGGCCCACATGGCATTCTACCCGTCATGCCACCCTCATTATGTTTTAGATTATAGAGACAGTATTAATATAGTTCCTCTAGATTATAACGAAACAAACTTTACGGATTTATCGCGGCCTTTACATGCCCGACGTTTCGCTACAGATTTTTAGTTAATCTAGAGTTAATAATATCTACCTATATGTCTCATTGTTGGGTACGGTCTCCTCCTCGAAATCAGGCAAGGAGGGTGTTGGGCCATCAAACTTGGTTGGTGGGTTTAACCTTTAAACCTTTTACCTTTAAAGACTTTTAATCTCATCAGACATGCAGGTCATGCATGCATCCTCACGAGGTTTTTCTTCACCGGTAAGCAAGCGATGTTCTCATGTTTAGGTGCGCAGAAAAAATTAGAAAAACACATAATGTCATAGCACCGGTCAGGATCAAACCCGGATCTCTCACAAGTAGCCGAGCCCAAACCAATTAGACATAAAGAGTTACAAGTAACAATTTCTCTATTTGTTCACGTAGTACATACGAATATATTATTACTTTACTATGACGACTTTCGTTTTCGGCTGCACCAAATAGGAATTAGTGAAAGTGTAGTTGTAGAAGTACGCGACTACTAGGCGCATCAATATACAATTAGTTTTATATTCTACTGGCTGGTACTACAGCGCCATCTAGTGGTGAGTTAATGCATAAAGCCAAACGTTCGAAACGTACAAACGAACACATGGGTACGACCACCTCCGTGCAATGGCCAGTCCTGTTTTGATGCCGGCGGGAGGGATGCTGTGCCGCGCTTCCGGCTGCATGGGTACCTACCACCATTTCCCGTGAAACAGCTTTGCTGTGTTTCGGAGAGAAGGGCAGTACAGGTAGTGTAATTACTGGCACAGAGATTTAACATATTGTGTCTAGGATAGGCATCACAAATGAGTTGTCTAGACTAGTACCAGTGTAGTGCCCTAATATGTAATTAGTATATAAGTTGTATGTATTTAATAAAGAGAGTATCATATCGGCACCCAAGCCTAAGTGCGAACACGCCTCATTCTTCCTCAAATGGCGACTCGTCCAGCATTTAAAGGCTGATATATTTTCAGAATATAGGCAGGATTTAATCAGCATTCTTGCGTTTCATTTCTCTTCCAAGTCCCGTCTCTACACGAGTTAAACTAGTTCATCATGGGTGTCGTTGACCACTTACCGGCACCGGTGGCATGTCTGCACGTTTGCCTATGCAACTAATTGTCGTTTTGACGTTCATTTAAAGAGGCCAGTATCCAGCATTGGACCGAAAAAGGCTGACGTCGATGATAAAAACCTTCTCAAAAAATACTATGGCACGTATACCTAATACTTACTTAGGAAAACGTACGACAGTACGTTACGTAAAATGTAAAAAAAATCTACATAACATGATCAGATACATAGACACGTGGAGATCGAACTTTCTATTCGTTTAGTTTTTAATGAATAGCAATAACCATTACGATCTTGCTAGGATAATAATTACGTTGATCATAAATTACAGCTTGTGGTCCCAAATGTTCATGTCCAAATATTAAATTATTCAGGAAATTTTCTAAATCAACAGAAATCAGTAGAATCTGAAAAGTTTAGCGTCTAACCGACATGTTGCCCTGAACAGTAGGCTAGTTCACTGTTGGACAAGGGTGTTGGTCAGATTTCAGTATTAAAACTGTATAAAGCGTGGTTCGCGCTACTGGTGAACAGTATTTCGCCTTGGAAGAGCTAGGTAGTCCCATGCTGTTTTGCAGCCGAATTGGGGCACGAGCGGGATGATACCTCTCCCTCACATCATACCGGCGTAAAGTGACAGCAATCTATCGCGTTTCGTGCGGTTTGTCAATTTCCGGTGGCCCATTGGGGGATCGGGAAAAGGAGGGCAACGCATCTGCATAATCTCTGGTTGTGCGGATGTGTATGGGCGTCGATAGTCGCCAAAAGACTTTGACTACTCGTTTGCCCTCCTATGTTATAAAAAAATATAGAATAAAAGGGTCATTTTTTTAATTTATTTTATTTTCATTTATTATGTAAATTTGTAAAACATCAGCGTAGGTATTACAATAAAACTAACTAATATAAGGTAGAAGTAATAGGTTTATCTTGAACTACAAAAATATTAATAAAACAACAACATTTATAATAGTATTTTTAAACAGTTTAAATTTGTCATTTGAATCGAGTCAAAGGTACTAAATATTTCAAAGCTTGCACCAAATCGAAGTTCGAGCGGAGAAAGAGAAACGACAGCTAATGTGATTCAACAGTGAAGTCGTGAGGAGCGTGGACCATGCGCCACACGACACATATGGTGCATCATATAGTACATGACACCACGTCATGGTGACCACGCTTAGTTGGATTTAAGTTTTTTTTTTTTACATTTTAGGAACTAGTTGTTAAGCCGTTCGCATCTGCTCCAGAATTGAACCGAAGGCCGACACAGTGCGATGATCCGCACTAAGCTCCTTCAGTCTCTCCTATGACGGAGTTCTCACCTTCGGAGGCGACTCTGCTTGGACTCCTCTTCTTCGGAGGTCTCCTCTTCCTCCTCCTCTCCTCGTCGTTTGCGCCAGGGCTCTTGCCACCAGGTCCCACGGCGCGAGTACTATTCACATTGATTTGAGCGTTCATATGAACACAACTATTGGGAACGCCAAAAATGGGGTACAATTGTGTTTCAACGCGACGTTTATTAAACTCTCGTGCAAAACTCTAATGAACTTATTTAATTTGAACTTTATTACATATTATATCTAGCGACATTTAATAATAATAGGGATGTTGACAGTATTCATATAAAAATATAATTTTGATGTTAATTGGTAGTTTCTATGACAGAATTCTGAAAAAATACAATTTTTTCCCTTATTTTTATATGATTAAATTAATATTCAATAAATAAAATGTAACAAAATTTAAAATAGGTCACGTGATAATAAACGGAAATGACGTCACCTGTTCCTATTTAGCGGAAGCGGAAGAATATTGACCTACTTTTATACACCATTTTCCGTACGCAGTACATATTGTAAAAACTAATTTTCAGGCGTTTTGACAGTGTACACACACATAGGCACCGTACAACAATTATAAAACTTAGAAGCCATTTTTTATTAACGACAACTAGAATCATTTTATAATTTTTACTATGTTTGACAACATATGACGTCACGTGACAAGTGTTAGCGTTTTGGAGCGAATTTTAAAATGCATTGTAAAATGCAAGATTTTATAGGCATTAAACGTATTTAAGCAAAAGTTAATAATATTTACGCCTCTATTAGATATTTATAAATGATCTATAAACATTTATGAAAAATGTCAACATCCCTATTATAATGTAAAGTAGGTAATTATTATGTACCGTAGTATCGTCCTAGTTATAAAAAGTTTTGTAAACATTTGCATGCTGCTTGTTCGGCGAAACATGATGGATTTATACAACTTTTTAATAACGATCGAATGCAAATAAATAAATTCTAATTCTAACCAGGCCTAATAAGCGAAAAACGTCTATAGACATTTAACTCACTAACAATACAAATCTCAGGTTTACCTAATTATAATTATGTTTTACTTTCGGAGGTTTTTTTTTAATGTTACTGGTATAGGCAAACTGGCAAACGTACCACCTGATGGTAAGTGGTCGACATCGCCTATGAACATAAACTAGTTTACCTGGAACGAGCCCAGGCAACTCATTTATGTGTTGCCTATCCTGAGACATAAGATGTTAAGTCTCGGTGCCAGTAATTACACTGCATGTCTTGCCCTTCTCTCCGAAACACAGCAAAGCTGTTTCACAAGAGAAACAAGCAAGACGGTGGTACCCATGCAGCCGGGAGGTAGGTAGGTAGTTTTCTCGTAGTCCTATTTAAACCGCCAGCCTATACCCACCGTCGTCTGAACACTTTCTACAACGGAAAGAGCCTGTCGCAACACACAAGGAAAATATAGACGGTGTTTACCATGATTGCATTTTTTTAATTATCTTATTCTCATTATTTTTGAACCTTTACACGCCTCTCTGCGCCCTGAGTTCTGAACTGTAGACAGAAACTCCAAATATGAAATGGTTTTTTAATTGTACCTATAGGCAGCCCTGATAATGTCTCAGGGCTCCCTATAGGTACAATCAAAAATACCTGAAGTTTGGCAACACTTCTGTCCGTGACATTGGGATATGTATCCAGCGGTTGACCATATAAGGATACAGAAGTAACTACTATTTTAAACTCCCACAATTATCGATCATTAACCAGGAGAGTTATTAAGAAATAATTGCCTTAAATTGGCGAAATCAATAACATCGGCCATAAAGGACACCGCAACGTTTGATCTATAGATCGTGTGGGCGTCAGTTGTTATGCACAACTGGATTGTGCTAGCTGTTGCCGCGGCACCGCCTGTGTTCGATTTACAGCTAGTGATGGTAATAACGGCTGTTTTACAATAATAAATTATCCTGTTGTGTTATTTTGTAACAACTGTTGTTCTGTTGTCCTGTTATTGTTAATTTATAGACGTTGAAAAATATGAAATGTGTCAATAAGATTTTCGAAAAATTAAATTAAGCAAAAAAAAAAGCAAATTGTGCCTATTGCGTGCCTATTCTTACCATTGCGTCATCGTTTCAATAATGACAACTGACAACAGGATATAGTTATTCTTTAATAATGGATTATTCATTATTTTCAAATAATGCATTACTACAACATTACTGTTGTTGTAATAATGACCACCACTATTTACAGCTGTAAATGATGATGTCTGTTCTGATAGCCTGTCATTCAGTGACCATGTAGCTATACTGGTGTTGATTTCATTGTGCTTGGGATTTTAAGTTTTATTAAACTACCATCAGCGGTTAGGTTGTGAAATATAATAAACAAACAGAAAAATAAACATCACTTAATAATAGGGGCACTATTAGAGTATAAACATTTTCCCCCACCACGGTTCAAGCCTTGTCGTAGAGGTGGGGCTCAGTAGCCTAAGGTGAACCCAGCATCTTGGGCGAAGCAAATAGAGCAGAGGGAACTGCTCTTTGTACCCCTCTTATAAGAAGAGGGGACAATAGAGTTGGAGGGCACACCCCACTGCACTGTCCCTACGTTGAGAGGGGATGTTCTGTGGTGCGAGATAACCCCTCTGTGGAGGTGGCGTCGGTCCCTTGGGAAATTGACTAGCCATCAAGTGCCCTGTTGTTCAACAGATTGCTCAAAAGGCAGCATTAGTGGCACTCGTCGGATTTTATGGGTAGATCTGCGTTCACCTTACCATCTTACGGGCGCAGCGAGTCCCACATATCCACCTGGGGAGTCCCCCCTCCTGCGCGGGATACCTAATGCATTTCCCGGCGGAAAAGAAAAAAAAGGGTATAAACATTCTTTATTTAACATCAAAACGCAGGGAAGAACGGTACTGTTGTTTGTGTCGTGGTGGTATTATGTAGAGTTATTACTGGTACTAATAGCCAAAATAGGCAATTCTACACATTCGCTTTTTAAAGGTGGCCAGACGGAATGTTTTAGCTCATTCTCCCTTCACGGGAGATCCGAACCAATGATGACCAGGGCATTTGTTTGCCTTTCTCTACCCAAAAATAACCAAACTAAATGTTCGTTGGTTGAATGCTATATCTTTATTTGCATCTTAACTATAACACCAGGAGGTCCGTTTATCTGTGCAGAAGTGATCAATCAATGGTAGGTGACCTACAGATAGAGTGTACTTTCTCCACTCAAACATGCCCTTGGGGCATTTCACCAGATCACAGAATGGGCGCAATGCAAGTGTTTATATGTATGTTGGTATATGTATATCTTTAAATCGTTCGTCATATATTTTAACATATTATCGTATATTTTTGAATTGTGAACTATTATATTTGGCTATATTGTGGTATTGAGATGGTTTTTAAATATGCCTTCGATAAATTCTAAAAAATATATAAATTTTAGCGGTAAGATTGCGGTTTATTAATCTAGTTTTTTTATAGAAGAGGGGGCAAACGGACAGTCGTTTCACCTGGTGGGAAGTGATAAACGACATCCATAGATACTCGCTACACCAGAGGATAAGCAGGTGCCTTGCTTTTCAGATATGAGTATGCAATTTTCTTGAAGGTCCTAAGTCGTATTAGTTCGGAATACTTGGACCCCTTTGACTTATTAAGAGGTGATAAAATATCGATATCGGTTTTATATTTGTAAGCTATCCTCAACAACCTAAAGAACAAAAGCTGTCAGAAACCGACTCATTCACTTCGTTTTAAAGGATTTTAATTTAAATAAAAGATGTATAGTTTCGGCTTTTAAATTCAATTTTGAATTATTTTATTCAGATTTTAGATTCATTTATATTAATGACCTTAAAAGGATTTGTATCTGTGACCTTTCTACTACTTATCCACTAAGCCCGCGAGGCAGGTGAGCTACATTCATTCGATTGTGTGAGGTAACATAATGTCAGTAAGATGGGTTGAATGATAACCATCTGGTGTAATACCCTGATATGGGCGTCGGTAACCATAACCGCTAGCTGGTGGGCCTTGCTCCGTATTGAGTCTAATGTGTATCTGATTCATCTTGTCGGTGGGCTCAATACCTGTTGTTCTCATTGAACGAGGGCCAAATTTTGAGATTTTAAGACCATAGAGAAAAATTATTGGATCTAATTTCGTCTGAAAACGTCTTGAGGGATTTTATTATTTTCGGGCAGATAATAACGCGTGGAAAAGCCATTTCATGGATTCAAATCAAATCAGTTTATGATCTATTTAGCCAAACATTGGCTATCCCTGTATTCTGGTATTGTGTTCGTCACTTTCACATGACCATTCATCCGAATCTCTGCTCTCACTCTCTCCGGTCCGTCTCCGGTCTTCGGTCTCCGGTTACACGTGTGTCAGTAATAGTAAAAGTGTACATCACACTGACATTATTATCCAGAATCAAAATATAACATTTCATATATTTTATACTAGCTGTTGCCCAAACTGCGCCTGCGTGAACTTAGATTTACAGCTGTACCCGCATTGATTATGATTATTTTTATAGCCTAAGTTACTCCTTATAACATCTACCTATCAGTGAAAGTTCCGTCAAAATCGGTCCATCCGTTTCCGAGATTAGCAGGAACAAACAGGTAGACACAAAAATTGTATTTTTTTTGGTATGGTTCCGTGCATACATCCATATGCATTTAATAAAAAGCGGTTATTTTAATATTACAAACAGACACTCCAATTTTATTTATCTGTATGGATTTATGATTTTGTTTTTCACCCTGCGAAGTACAGATACCCAGAACCAGCGGGCTACATACGGGAAGACAAGACGGATTCGGCCGTTTTGACATTCAGTGTTAGAGAGGCCTTTGTACGGCAGTGAAAAGAAATAGGTTGATAAAGTTGATGATGATCATGGATTTTGATACATTCATAACGACAATATAAAATTATGAAAATATAATGTCAGTTTATCACTCAACACTAGCTGTTGACCGCAGATTCGCCCACTTCAAATTTACCGTCGTAGGAAATAGGAATGAAGTATGAATGATGATGAGTATTTTTTGTATACTAGTAAGTGTTGTCAAATTATCTATCGTGTTAGATGCGAGAGGCAAGGCATCGGTCCCCCACCATGGTTCAGGCCTTGACGTGGCGGTGGGGCTCAGTAGCCTAGGGTGAGCCCAGCACCTTGGGCGAAGCTAATTGAGCCGAGGGGGCTCTTTGTACCCCTCTTATAAGAAGAGGGGACAAAAGACCAGGGGGCAATGGGCGAGGATGGGAACCTCACCCCATTATACTGTCCCGACGTTGGTAGGGGTTGTTCTGTGGTGCGGGACAACCCCTCTATCGAGGTGGCGTCGGTGCCTTGCGGGACTGACTAGCCGTCGAGGTGCCCTGTTTGTTTACTAAATCCGGGGCACCTCACCAAAGGCAGCATTGGTGGCACTCGCCGGGTTTTAATGGGTAGAGCTGCGTCGATTTACCAGCTGTCGGGTGTAGCGAGTCCTACATAACCGAGGGATGCCTCAGAGCATTTCCCAACAGCTAGTTACTAAATAAAACTACTTTTAACGGATTTCATCTCCTCTTACCAATTTTTTTGCATTCTCTAGTCTCTGCAGTTTCGGAGAGCAGGGCGAAGTTGTTTGACGCGCTTTCTTTTCAATTGCCGTTCACTGAGAGACCTGCAACCACTGGACGGCTACGAGCTGACGATGACTTCAGATTAATATAGCCGTCTTAATTAGTCCTTTCTTAATGTTTGTGGACATTTAAAGGCCTTGCTTGCTATTCCCAGTATCTAATACTGGGAATAGCATTCTTCCCTATTATCGTAAAATGATTTTTGCTCCTTATCCTTTATTATTCTTAATAAATATAATATCAGCACAAGATGTAATAGATATGATCTCAAAATAAATATCCCGAACTCGTTTTTCTCATTTCTGTCATATTATACGTTTTATGCAAGAAATGTGAAAGCACAGGGCTTTCTGGAGGGCAGCTTAGTTCGTTAACCCCACATTCCAGAGCTAGGTTACCTAGGTCCCGGTTTTACAACTTGGGACGTGCGCAAACTCTTGCTTCATCAATGTTAATTTAATAACTATACTAATGTTTAGATATTCCACACAGATAACTCTTATGCTAAACAATATGAGAACATCAGTAATTATATAAAACTAAAAGTATCCATAATAACGGAATATCACTGAATTATAACGTTGAAGAGTTTGAATGTTTTAAGGAGTCGATGGTTTGAGTCGAATTTGGAAAAAATCTTTTTGATTTTAATAGCCTGATTATTGATAAAGCTTAAAGTCGGTTGGCTAAGGCTCCGACTGCTCCGCTACGTCCGTCCCGCTCCGTCGACGTAGGACGGGAGTGCGGAGGAGGCGGTACGCGCACCTCCTGCCTCCCGTCTAACGGGACTCGGGGTAAGGTTGGGTACCTGCCCCGGTGAAAAAGGTTCCGGCGTCGGCTGGGGTGCTCTAGGTTGTCGGAGTTCCCCCATATTAGGATGAAGCCCGGTTAGCCCTTCTAAGGAACCGGCCGGTCGCGGGGGGTGTTCTGTGTTAGTCAGATCCGGGACACTCCCCTTTAAGCGGCTGAAGGCAACTCGCAGTGGTTTTAGTGCGTTATACCGTCGTCGTCCGTGCGTCGAGAGTCCCACATATCCTCGGGGACAACCCATCCCCGGGTGAATGCGCAAAGCACTTCCACTGCGTCAAAAACAAAAGGCTCCGACAGCTCGGTTAGCGACCATATGACATAAAAAAAACAAAATGGTAAACTATTTCAAAAATATTTAGCCTTCGTTAACAAATACATTAATCTGTGTACCATATTAATAAAATGCTAAAAAACGTCATACTTGCGGAGATCTGTGCTTTCAAACAATCTCCTCAGCGCTGCTATATCGGCTTCAACTGTTATCTGTACCTACTAATACACTAAAGCTTGTTTGTTTGTGCATTTCAATTGTATTGGTCTATGCTGCGCTTGGCCTAACTCCATCACGAGAAAGCTTCGGATTAATTGTTTTTATTGTGAGGGAGCGGTCCTCCATTGAGGGCTGAGCTTATTGACCGCCCAGACCGGTTCCGCGCACTAGCCAATACTGTTACTTTACTTATGTAACGCTACCGACATTCCAGATAGAAATGCCTAGTCTCAAACTACTACTACTAATATGTACTGTATATATGCTACATGTATGTATCATCATCATCATCAGCTTTTATCTATCCACTGCTGAACATAGGCCTTTTTTTTCCTTTCACGCCGGAAAATGCTCTGACGCATCCCACCTGGGGAGTGGGTCTCCCCAGGTGAGTATGTGGGACTCGCTGCGCCTGAAAGATGGTAAATGAACGCAGCTCTACCCACTAAAACCCGGCGAGTGCCACCAATGCCGCCTTGGTGAGGTGCCCCGGATCTGTTAAGCTAACAGGGCACCTCGACGGCTAATCAGTCCCGCAAGGGACCGACGTCACCTCCACAGAGGGGTTGTCCCGCACTACAGAACTACCCCTCTCAACGTCGGGACAGTACAATGGGGTGAGGATCCCATCCTCACCCCTTGCCCCCTGCTCTTTTGTCCCCTCTTCTTATAAGAGGGGCACAAAGAGTCCCCTCGGCTCAATTAGCTTCGCCTATGGTGCTGGGCTCAACCTAGGCTACTGAGCCCCACTGCCACGTCAAGGCCTGAACCATGGTGGGGGCTGAACATAGGCCTGCTTCAATGAACGCCAAGACGACCGATTCCTTACCACTCGTATCCAACTCCGGCCACTGTACGGAGATCGTCTTCCCACCTGGTTAATGAAAGACCAATACTTCATCTACCTAAACGCGGCTTCCACTCTAGAACTTTATTGGTCCATCGGCCACCCGTTCTCCTGAGTGTGTGACCAGCCCACTGCCAGCGATAAAGAATAAGCTTGTATGCTGTATGTATGCTACTAATAGTAACAAGTTCCAAGAGATCTTAACATGGGTATCGATGAGAATAAGGCATCCGTTGACAATGCTGGAATGTCGAGCTCCGCAAAATGCTATAAATCCCGTGTTCAACAGACTGTCATATCTGTGTTTTGCTAACATTTTAGCTCTCCTTTTTAGGGTTCCATAGCCAAATGGCAAAAAACGGAACCCTTATAGATTCGTCATGTCTGTCTGTCTGTCTGTCTGTCCGTCTGTCCGTATGTCATAGCCACTTTTTTCCGAAACTATAAGAACTGTTGAAACTTGGTAAGTAGATGTATTCTGTGAACTGCATTTGACACAAAAGTAGAAAAAAAACAATAAATTTCGGGGTTTTTTTTTTTTCATTTTTTTTCATCAAACCCATCCGTATGGGGTGTATCTATGGATAGGACTTCAAAAATGATTTTGAGGTTTCTAATATCATTTTATTCTAAAATGAATAGTTTGCGTGAGAGACACTTCCAAAGTGGAAAAATGTGTCTCACCCCCCTGTAACTTCTAAAATAAGAGAATGATAAAACTAAAAAAAATATATGATGTACATTACCATGCAAACTTCCACCGAAAATTGGTTTGAACAAGATCTAGTAAGTAGTTTTTTTTATACGTCATAAATCGTAAACCGCAATTTACCTTTACATAAACCATATTTTTTGTTTAAGTGTCTAATGTTGTATACTATGTAATGGCACAGAACCCTTCATGCGCGAGTCTGACTAGCACTTGACCGATTTTTAAGCTTGTAGGAGTGTGAGATTGTCAAGTTATTTGCGAGTAGAAGTTGCAATTACAACTTTCTGCTCAGATCGGATTAATAATCTTAATTAAGGTACTTCGAATAACTTGACATTAGGACATTGAGACCTCAGATGGTTGGTTGGTTGTAAAGTATCCGATACGTCAAGATTGCATAGTAAAACACGATACAATCCTTAAAATGTTGTCTCATTACAAGAATAGACTTCTTGTAAAAGGCTGATATATGTGCACCATATTTTACAAACAAATTAACAACAATATTTACCCATAGACATTAATTGTTTATGTTCCTTCTCATTAACTAATTATTAATGATTTTTTATAGACTATGCAGTATCTGTATATTAGAAACAAACTACTTACAAATAGCTATATTGCATTTAAATAACTATACTAATATTATTTCATGTCTATCGGTTGAGGATAAGTGCTTAAAATTCACTTGCAATTGATTTGACGTGAACATACATATACAAATGAGTCAAGTTAAATAAAAACCCTTAAAAAATTAAAACCGACTTCAAAAATACTAAACTAAAAAGTAATAAAATAACAGTTTCTTTAATGTTTGTGCTTACAACATATAATCAACTTAATCTTCTACTAATGTACAAACTTTGCGTTTACCACGTCATTATAGTTACTTTTGGAGTCGGTGTCAGCCAAGGTAGGTAGGTAGGTAATGTACAGCAACAAATACGACACCGACTCCAAAAGAAACTATAATGACGTGGTATACGCAAAGTTTGTACATTAGTAGGTGATTATGTTGATTATATGTTGTAAGCACAAACATTAAAGAAACTGTTATTTTATTACTTTTTAGTTTAGTATTATTGAAGTCGGTTTTAATTTTTTGTAAAATGTTTTTATTTCTTAATTTTTAGTGATTCCGAAATTCGTCGTCTTGGCGTTCATTGAAGGAGGCATGTTCAGCAGTGGATGGATAAAGGATGATGATGATGATGATGATGATGACGATGGTGATGATTACGATGACCGCGACATACTATGGTGTGCTACCAAAGCATCCTATACAATTGTTACAACGACACGTAATAAAATAATCATATCATCAAGGTAAACAAAACCAACTAAATAGGCATTATTGGGAATAACTAAAAAATGGCTTGTCAGATCTTAATAAAATTGATATGGGACCAAATTGGAAACACCAGCTTCAAACAAAAAATTAACCATCGAAATCCATTCACAAACGGCGGAGATATCGTGCCACATACGTACAAAAAAAAAAAAAAAAAAAACATATTGCCTGACCGAAACATATGAACCATGCATTGGTGTCGCCACTGTATTTTTTTATGATAACAGTTAACCCATAGAATAGTCCATACAAAAATTAGTTCCGAAATTTTCCGCAATATGGCGAGGGCTTTTATTTTTCTGGTCAGGCTATAATTTGTGGATGCACGGGGTTTTCTTCGAAACTACTCATTGTATCTTGAACGAGATTTGACGAACGGAAAACTGCGCATTCTCCTACAACTTTCACAATGTGTATGTACAATATGCACAAAGGCATTGTCACACCGCACTGACGTAGTTCCGAAGGTTTTGTACAGTGCCGCCCTAAGGCGAAGGGCATCCTGTTCAACTGCCATTTAACAGCTTTGTGTTTGGCAAGACAGTTAATTGAACCTAAGGGAAATGAGGAATCAGAGATTTCACGAAATCACTCGGGATACCACGGAATCCCGGTAGATGTTGAATATTCTAATTTCCGATGTCTTCTTAGTAAAAAAATCTAGTGATATGACAAAATACTAATATAAAATCAGTAATATGTCGTTTCGATTTGTTTAGTAAGAAGACGTCGTAAATAAAAATAATCAACATCTACCGAGATTTCGTGGTATCTCTAGAGATTTCGTGAAATCACTGATATCCTCATTTCCCTGCGACATATTCACGTACACAATTGACAATATAGTGTATTCTCTCGTATTTTTATAAAAATAAATCCTTTACAATATATTTAAAATTTGTTTGAATTTTAAATGATGTCCATAATATAGTTAATTATCACAATTACTAAATTGAGTGTCCGGGACTCATTGAGATAGAGATATGGGGATCAAATGTCAGGCGATAAAACGGCTGGTGTCGTTAGACGTCCGCCACTTCGACACTTCGACACTTGGCTACAGACATGTCGAGAGTACTCTTGGTGTTCTCTGCTCTCCTGGTAGCTGCCTCAGCTGGAATCGCACAATGGGAAAGATGCTCCGGATGTAAGTGATTTTTTTTACCATAGATATAAATATATAAATCAGCCCGTCGCGTTATCCGCGTAAACTTAAATGTATTTGGACTGTTGATCATTTTACTATTTTTTATCTCATTTTGAGACCTAGACGTTTTTTTAAGAAGAATAGTCATTTCAACTGTTGGTAAGTGATAAGCGAATCCATAGACACCCGCTACGTCATTAGCAGGGGCGTTGCCTTTCAAATATGCGTATACTCTTTCTTGAAGGTCCCTAAGTCGTATCGTCTTAGTGGAATTTTGTAATTCAATTTAAATTAACTTTTTATGGCATAAGTAAGCAAACGAGCAGTTGGATCCTTATGGAGACTACCGACGCTCATAGACATCCGCATAACCATAGGTTATGCAGCTAGGTTGCCCTCATTTACCCTATCCCCCCCAATGGGCCACCGGAAACTGATAAGCCGCACGAAACGCGACAGCATAGCTATCACTTTACGCCGGTATTATGTGAGCGAGAGGTACCACGGAAGCAATTCAGCAATGACACTACATCTTTCCGATGAACTGGAGACTTAAATTATTTAATTTTAATCATAGCAGCGAATGACAATGCGTGACAATACAAATATATGATTTTTGGGTAGTTAATATGGTACATTAAATATTTTTAATTTGTTATTTTATAGCTTATATCCTTCAGTGGTATTGTACCATTATTACGGTGAAAGATTTTTTTAAATCGGATAAATAGTTTCGAAGATTGTATCCAACAACCGACAAACATTATAAGATAAGGATAGAGTCCTTTCATCTTTGTGATAAGTCCTGCAGTGGGTGGATTACTCGCATTGAAAATCACATTTTTTAAAATAAAATTATTACCTTGTACTATTATTTATTCTGTGCCTATACTAAATTATAAATAGATACGAAAATAAATCTGTAAGTTTTGACGTCTAAAACGGTGATTAGATTTAAATATTAACAACCAAATAGATTATTAAATAAAATAATCAGCAACAAAACTTCTGGAAGTCTAATTTAAAGGACTAATTTTGAACGCGTTTGTTCAAAGCCACAAAGAAGAGTAGGATTCGGTAATATTCTAATGTCTTCTGTCTAATGATTTCAGGAGCGTTTCATGGCCAAATAACATGATAAGTAAACATAACTTGAAGATAACTATATAAAATTAAAACATTTTTTATTTAAATTGAGAACTGTTAGCAAATAATAAACAAAGATAAGCATAGATGCGAATTTTGATAACAATCAGTCAAACGGTGTTAAAGTTTATCGATGTTTTTTTTTTTTTGTAGATTACACGCATCAATTAAAAGACACATTACAAAATACATAAAACAGACCAAACAGTACGGACAATTCAACTTGACTGATCTGAAGTTAGCTGTGTGACTTCATAAAATGAATTTTCCTATACAAAACGCGCGAAAGTTATGATTTCCATGAAACAAGTTCCATCGTTTCATAATAATTAAAATCCCTTTCACAAAGTACTCACTTTATTTCACATGTCTCCGGTACAAACCATTACTCTCATAATTATTATATTTAATATATTACATAATCCTTGTCTTTATATCATACTTGCATAATATTAAATATTACATCGTACTGCCTGAGGCAGTACTATCCACACCGACAATCGGTCACTCAAGAGCCCTTCATTATTATTATTATTTTCATTTAAAGGCATTAGCTACTACGCTATAAGCCATACAAAATACAATATTCGGTCTGTAATACGGAGAAATGGCGGGAAACCCCAAGGAGCGCGGCTTCGCCCCTCAAGCCCCCATCAATCAACTATCATTCTCCATTCCATCCACCCAAGGCAGTCCACCACAATATTCGCCAACCAATCACAATATATAAAGATCAAGTTTTTAAAACAAACACTATAGAAAACCACTCTGAATGGACAAAACACAAAATAACAATTAATTAACGGGAAACCAAAAAAACACAACCGCGCGTCCCGATGTTTCCCGCCATTCCCAAGAGCCCTTCATCTTTTTTTTTTTTTTTTTTTTTTTTCGGATGGATCTATGCTAATGGCCCGAAGGCCCTAATGCTTCATCGGATTAGTGTGAGCCCATTCGGCTCACTTTTGATTGGGGGGTTGCCCCCCGCCTACCGTGCAGTCTGCGACCACACGGCCTCCTGGCGTCGGTTGTGAAAAGCCCTTCATCATTCCCTACCACAGATTTTATAATATTTCGCCCCGCCAGGCGCCACAAACGAACTTACAACTACCTACACTAACAAAACTATTAAAATATTTAATGGAAATCGTGACATTTGGATGGATGCATGGATTTTTGTTATAAAGAAATAATAAAATAAAATGGCGGAATTTTGGCGGCAAACTTACATTTTTCTGCGCAGTCAAGATTTTTAATTTTTCATTGGTTACATGTTGCATGTTCATTGTTTACAATGACATGTTCTTGTTTTAACACGCATTGTATAAACTAATTGTGATGTAATGTTTACATCGAGTCCAAGGAGTTCATACACAGAACTATATATTTATATATATATTGATATAGTTCTGTGTGTGATATATATCTCGATATATTTCTGTGAGTACATATTATTATAGTTATCTAAGATACTATTATTAGTCCCTTGACACGAGTGGGTCTGTTGATCAAAGAGCACACTAGGACCTGGATATCTCTCAGGTCTTCTACTATCAGTCACCTCGCTGATCTCTGGTATCGATCTGCGTCTACTGGGCGATCTTTCAATTAATTCCAAGAATTCACATCCATTTTAGACTACAAATAGATTATTAATGTGCTTGAAATAGGTTACATAATAATTATAATATAATAATAAGTTCCAAAATTTGATCTTCCATACTGCTAATTATGCCAGATGCTGTCCGCTGCTTCGCCCGCGTTAACTAAGATTTATAGCCGTACCCGGATTATTACATTTATTGCATTAGCTATCTGCCTGTGAAAGTCCTGTCAAAATCCATGCCGTTGCCGTTTCAGAGATTAGCCGTAACAAATAGACAGACAAAAATAATAAAACATGCTAATTTGGTATATATGTGCTGTGTTTACATCCATAGGTTAAGGTTTAGTAAAAGGCGGTTATTTTAATATTACAAACAGATACTCCAATTTTATCTGTGTAGTTATTATATACCGGGTGTAATCGTTAAGTGTGCACAGGCGATTATTCCGTAACTATTACAGATATCAAAAAACTTTAAACTGATTTCGAAAGTACTTTACCTAATGAGTAAAATGACAATAATAACTTATTAAAAATAAAACCAGAAATATCCAAAAAAATTACATTAAACTCTCCCATACAACGTGTAGGTACGCTGAGAGAGTTCACAGCCAGAAGAGTTACAGAATCGTGTACGTCGTGCAATTGGTTTAATTACTCCGCAAATTTTAAGGAAAGTTCAGACAGTAGAAACTGTAAATACCTAGGTAACACTGAAAATGTTTAGAAAATGAAAAACGGCTTAATGTAGAAAGTTGCCAATACTTTTATTGTTTTTCGAAGTAATCTCCGTTTCTTTCTACACATCGTCGCATTCGATGGAACCACTGACAAAAGCAGTGGGCCCATTCTTCCTTAGGAGTCTCTTCTATGGCATTTTCATACGCTTTCACCGCATCTTCAGGGCTCGTCAAGCGAATACCTCGAATTTTATCTTTAGTTCTTGGGAATAAATGAAAGTCGCAGGGCGCCAGGTCAGGACTGTAAGGCGGATGACTCATTATCTCGACACCTGCCATAGTCAAATATTCAACAGTCCGTTTTGCGGAGTGCGCTGAAGCATTGTCGTGGTGAAGGAGGATCCTGCTTCGAGGGCGCTGCTGTCGAATTTTTTCCAAGACAACAGACAAACAGCGATTGACATACCAGTCTGCAGTAACTGTCCTTCCATCTTCTAGCACAACTGTCGCGAACTGACCTTTCCGACCAAAGAATGAGGCAATCATCTTTTTTCCTTGACTTCTTCCTTTCTTTACCTTAGTTGGCCGATCCTCGCAAGGAAACACCCACTGAGCTGATTGTCTTTTGGTTTCGGGTTCGTAGCAATATATCCAGCTTTCATCACCTGTGATGATGTCAAATACAGCATTTGAGTTACCGCCGTTGAACTTATCTAACATTTGGCGACACCAGTCCATGCGGAGGCGTTTCTGGTCGTCGGTTAAAGTATGGGGAATCCATCTGGTACAAAGCTTACTGACGCCTAAATGTTCGTGTAATATTTTTTGAACTTGACTCATACCAATGCCTAGGCTTGCCCGTATCTGCTGATAGGTCACTCTCTTATCTTCCTCTATCATGCGTCGCACAGCACTGATGTTATCTACAGTAGTCGCTGTTAAAGGACGTCCCTCACGCGGATCATCACTGAGATTGCTACGTCAACGCTTAACCTCGTTAAATCAATTGTAAATAGTGGCACGAGATGGGGCTTCATAAAAAAATGCTAATCGCAGCCTATCATAGCTTTGTTGTTGAGTAAGCCCACACCGAAAGTCATAATAAATCATTGACCGAAAATTTTCTCGCGTTATGTTCATTTTCACGTGTAACAAGAGTTTTAGATTTGCCGCCAATTCACAAAAACAAATGACAAATGAATGCAATATACTACATTAGTTACCAAAGAGTTCTAAAATTGAAATTCAAAAAAAGTTCTCGTTTTCAATGTTTCTAACTGGCCAGTTCTAAACATTTTCAGTGTTACCCACGTAGAGCTTGTCATTGTATTGCACAACGAGGACGTCACTTCGAACATCAGCTTTGGATACAAAATTTTGTATTTACTAAGAAATAAAATGTATGGGAGAGTTTAATGTAAAATTTTTGGCTATTTCTCGTTTTATTTTTAATAAGTTATTATTGTCATTTTACTCATTAGATAAAGTACTTTCGAAATCAGTTTAAAGTTTTTTGATATCTGCAATAGTTACGGAATAATCGCCTGTGCACACTTAACGATTACACCCGGTAGGTACTGGGGCCAATGTTAACGGGGGAATGTTCCTTTATTATTTAATATTTTCTCGTTCCAGCGTCCGTCGATATCTGTAATGTATCCGAAGTCCGCGTGGATCCGTGCAAAGGAGAGAAGTTCTGCAAACTGAAAAGGCTCAGATCGGCTTCCATTCAGGTGGATTACACTCCAAGTACGTATATCTCTCTAATGTCATCTCCAGTCCCACTTCATCTCATATCAAAAACTATTTCACCTCATCTCACTTGATCTCTCTTTTCATAAAATTTTTAACTGGTCTGGTTTTTATGTAAGCGGTTGTTCATGTGGGCTCATCGAGCATATACATATAACCGGAATAAAGCGGTTATGTTGTGTTTTGTATGAAAACAAATTCTGCCAAATTTATGCTGCGACGACGCGCCGCTTCTGCGCTCTGATTGGCCGACTGATGGCCATTGATGTATGATTGGCCGATGAGACGTACCACGTACATACCTACATATCACTGGTTGGTTGAATTGCTATTACGGCAGTGACAAATCATTGACAAGTTTCGGAATTTTATCCGGTACTCTATTTTGTTACTCTATCCGGTTATATGATCGATGGGTGGGCCGGACCACGAAGAATTCTGGGTTCGAACGTCTTCTCTAAAACCTTTAGAACTGATATAGTTTTCGAGATCTTGTACCTGACCATAACCCAGTGATTTCCTTAATTTTGTTATGTTTTGAAAAGTTTTTATTCATTATTGGCACTTAATTATAGAAATAAATATTTAAAAAAATTTAAACAAAAAATTATAACCGACTTCAAAAAATAAAATAACTAAAGAGTAATAAAATGATCGCGTTTCTTTAATATTTGTGTCTAATAATCATCTTGTACTTCTACTAATTTGCAATTTTTGCGTTTACCACGTCATTATTGTTACTTTTGGAGTCGGTGTCAGCCAACCTACAGCATACGACTAGCTAAATACGACACCTGTGACGAACGACGGTGACGTATTTGTTGCTGTACCTGGTCTACTACCTTAGCTGACACCGACTCCAAAAGTAACAATAATGACGCGGTAAACGCAAAAATCGCACATTAGTAGAAGTACAAGATGATTATTAGTTGTAGACAACAATATTAAAGAAACGCGATTATTTTATTACTTTTTAGTTATTTTATTTTTTGAAGTCGGTTTTTTTTTCTAAATTTTTAGTGATTCATTAAAGAAAGACATACAGAGATAGAAATTTTGGCATATTTAACCGTATGAAGTTAGCCCAACAAAAACTGTAAATCGTCGAGGAGTTCCCTCGACTGTCTATGGTCTCCATTATCAGACCTGTAATGGCACGTGTCACCCATATGGGTGCAAAGTTCTCATCAGTATAAATTAATTAAGTCCAATCACAAGGTAGCTATTGTAAACTATTTAGGAGTTCCCTTAACTGAGCTTCGTCTTCATTATCAAACCCCCCAATCTCAGTCACAACCCTTATAGGTTTAAAGTTCTCATCAATACAAATTAATCGAGCCCAAACACAAGGTTACTGAAGTAACTCGTCGAGGAGTTTCCTCAACTGTCTTCTAGCCCCAGCATCAGATCGACCTTCATTAAATTGTAGTGCTTTAAAATGCTTATTTAAAAATAATAATAATGGCACTAGTCGCTCCTACGAATTTCGAAAGTTTCCCTCGATTTCTCTACGATGCCATCATCAGATCCTGGTTTTCTTATCATGGGACCATTTAGCAAGTATACCCTTTCAAACAAAAAAAGAATTTTGAAAATCGGTCCACAATTGACGGAGAAATCGGTGTACATACATAAAAAAAGAAATACTGGCCGAATTGAGAACCTCCTCCTTTTTGTTGAAGTCGGTTAATAATAGGGTCATTCGGTAGTTACATTAGTGATGTATAGAAACTAGGGATGTGCCAGTTAACAATATAATACTCTCTTACCTATGCTAATAATATATCTTATTATAACCGATGATGGTGATTTACATAGTTTTCATGAAACGGAAAACACGAACATAGAAATTGATGTAGAATATCAAATCAAATCAAATCAATTTTTTTTTATTCAAAATAGTACTAATACAGTATCTTTTTGAACGTCAATTGAATCTACCACCGGTTCCAAGTTAAGCCCACTGAGAAGAACCGGCAAAACAAACTCAGTGGAACTAATCTTTTCAAATAATATATTATATATTAATATAATATCAATTTTAACATCTTATCTTGAAATGCCCGGGAGGAACGCCTTATTCCCAGGGTGTGGTATCTTCCATGAAATCTTTTACTTTATAATATGCTTTACCACACAAACGCTCTTTAACAACTTTTTTGATTTTTTTTATGGAGAGCTTTTGAACGTTTTCTGGGATCCTATTGTAAAAGCGTATACAGTTGCCTTTAAAAGAATTGCTTACTTTCGAAAGTCTAATCATTGGTGCATGTAACCTGTGTCTATTACGTGTATTCCTACTATGAATATCACTTTTCTTACAAAATTCATTTATGTTTTTCCGGACATACAGTAAATTTTCTAAGATGTATTGAGAGGCGACAGTCAGAATTCCTGTTTCTTTAAATTTTTCTCTCAAAGATGAATAGGGAGGCAACTTGTAAATTGCACGAATAGCTCGCTTCTGCAGCACAAAAATGTTGTTTATGTCGGCCGCATTTCCCCATAAAAGTATGCCATAAGACATGATGCTATGAAAGTAGCTAAAATGTACTATTCGCGCTGTATCTACATCAGTCAACTGTCTTATTTTTCTCACTGCATATGCTGCTGAACTGAGTCTATTCGCCAATTTAGCTATGTGGGGACCCCACGGCAGCTTAAGATCTAGAGTTATTCCTAGGAAAACTGTGTAGTCCACCAATTCCAAGTTCTCACTGTCTAAGGTCTAACAAGGTCACGAGAGGCCTATGTTCAGCAGTGGATGGATAGAGGCTGCTGATGATGATGATGGTCACGAGAGGACTGACCTGACTTGCTTAAACATTAGAAAACAATATGGAATCAGATTTCAGCAGCGGTAACGTGAAGACAAGTCTATTCTGGACGAGCAGTGGTGGTGACTTGCCCTTTGCTGAGCTGAACGAAACTGACGCCTGCAAGTATACCCCGTGCCCACTGGAGGCAGGCAAGCTCCAGACCTTCGACTACAGCCTGTACATCAGCAAGATGCTGCCCACGGTAGGTGTACAGATATTCAAATAAAAGGTATAAAAAAGTTGACCGTTACGGACAGACATGAAACATTCATGTTCGAATACATCATTAATAAAAATGAAACCGTCATGCCGTTGGCAGTCACGCCATTCGAGTCTAATTTACTGCCAAGGCACACCCAGAATGTTTTACGTCAAAAAATTATTAACACAATAACAAACTGCCCATGACAGGTTGAACGGTAAATCGTGGCTAAGAAGTACCGTCGCTAGGAAACATGATATCAGAATAAGACCGCATCTAAATCGGTGCACCCTTTAAGAGTAAGCTATGTCACAGTCACACAGACACGCAGCACCCAGCGGTCAAACTTATAACAGAAGACATAGGGTAGGTAATTGGGCTCGGTTTTGGTCCAACAAAAGCACCATTTACAATACACAACAAAGTATATTTTCTTTCTTTCTTTCATTTAAGTGTATCAATAGAATGAAATAAATGAATTTTAATTTTATTTATTTCATTTACCTATATTGATAAGATGGCCGGAGTCCGGACACGCAAAAGCGCGGGTTCAAATCTAACGAAAGACTGTTTTCGGCAATAAATTCATTTTTTAATGGTACCAAGAAAAAGTTAATGGAACATCAATTTAATCTTCCACCGGTTCCAAGGCGACCTCTCTCTCCTCTAAATAACCTCTGACAAAATTCTTTTGCAGGGCAAATATCCATTGAAGTGGATACTGAAGAACGTCGACAACGCCGAAGAGTATTGCTGTATGACCACTAACATCGAAATCAGGAGATAGACACATATGAACATAATAAAATGCTATTGCAAAGATATTTGAATATTTTATTTGTTTTTTACATGAATAGGGGCAAACGCCACCAGGGAAATGATCAGCGGTGCACATTAAACTGAAGTTTGACCCAGGGCTAGCCCAGACTATTCATTCACGCGTTGGCTATCCTGTAAATCTTGGTGTCAGTAACTACACTGCCTATTCTCTTCTTTCTGAAGCAAAGCTGTTTTACTTCAGAAATAAGCAGGATGGTGGTACCCATGTAGACGAGAGCGCGACAGCTCCCGCCAGTGAATTATAATTTGGGTCCTTTCATAAAATAACTCCAGTAGCTAGGATCATCAGCAGTAACTAACAAATGACTTTTGATCCGATTTCAGGGAGCCCGATTATATATGATAAAAATTATAACCGACTTCAAAAAATAAATTAATTAAAAAGTAATAAAATAATCGCATTTCTTTCATTTTTGTGTCTACAACTAATAATCATCTTGTACATCTACTAATGTACAATTTTTGCGTTTACCACGTCATTATTGTTACTTTTGGAGTCGGTGTCAGCCAAGTTAAATAGGTAGTGGACCAGGTACAGCAACAAATACGTCACCGTCGTCCGTCACCGGTGTCGTATTTGTTGCTGTAGGTACCTAACTACCTTGGCTGACACCGACTCCAAAAGTAACAATAATGACGTGGTAAACGCAAAAATTGTACATTAGTAGAAGTACAAGATGATTATTAGTTGTATACACAAAAATTAAAGAAACGCGATTATTTTATTACTTTTTAGTTATTAAGCTATTGCATAGCTTTTATCGCGGGCCTTGAGCGTGGGGACCGAATCCAGAAATTCCGTAACGAAAAAAACCTAACACCCGACGAGCGACGAGCTGCTCCGAAATCGGACGAATAAGTAAGCAGCTGTTTGTGAGAAAGTATATAGGTGACTAACTAGATGAAGCTTTACATTTTCACATCGTGTCCGTGTTAAATAAAGTATTAAAAATAGAAATAAGTAATAATTTAATAAGCGTATGTGTTATAAGTGTTGAACATTAAAGTGACAATAACTAAGTGAAAATTTTATCCGTGAGAATATTTCACTGCCTGAGAATATATCGTTCAGCTAAAATATTAACCATAGATTTTGAATAAAAACGATATAAATATAAGAGATAGTGTTTAAAAGTGAGTGTAAGATCTGTATTTGTGCAAATCAAAGAATTTATTAACTATTTAAAAGCATAAAAGTGGACAAAATGTATTTTAGTACTGAACATAAGAACAAAGAACTATACAAGTATAGAAAAAATTAACGGCTGTTCGTAGTTGTTTTAGTCGTCAACACTATCTACTATAAACCACATAGTTAGTACATCGGTGGACACAGAAGATACAAAGTTCTAGGATAATAACTGGAAATAACAGCTCATAAAGCGCAGATGACGAAAATTAAAAACATCTTATTTAAAACATTGAAATTAGAAACACAAAATTTGACATTTCACAAATATAATATACTATCAGTTTGAAGTTAGTTTCAGTGTTGCTAGTGCTTGAAAATAATATCAAACATTAATAAATAAATAAAAGTAGTAAAATTTGTGTATAAGTGTTTTAAATATGAATAAACAACTTGTGCATTTATTAATAAAGGAAGTGATATGATTTTGTTGATTATAATAAATAAAATTTGAAATGGTAATTTTTTTTTGTTTTTTGAAGTAACAAAGAAGAAGAAGAAGAACAAAATTAAAGTTTGTAAATATAATTCATCATTTACACATAAGAATATTATCTCTTTGTTGATCATTGGCCATTCGCATTAAATCATAGAATTGTTGGTAATCCATTAAATATAAAATATAAAACATAAGAAAGAAAAAAATACTGCATAAATAAAAAATAAATAAATAATTATAATTGCATAAGTTGATTAAAAAATGCTATGCAATAGCTTTACCGCGGCAGTCCCCGAGTGCCACACGTCTTTTTTGTTTTTTGTAGTCGGTTATAATTTTTGTTTAAAAAAAATTATTTCTTAATTTTTAGTGATTCATTAAAGAAAGACATACAGAGATAGACATTTTGGCATATTTAACCGTATGAAGTTAGCCCAACAAAAGCTAGCTGTAAATGGTCGAGTTTTTCCCTCGACTGTCTATGGTCTCCATCATCAGACCTGTAATGGCACGTATCGCCCATATATGGGTGCAAAGTTCTCATCAGTATAAATTAATTAAGTCCAATCACAAGGTAGCTACTGTAAACTATTTAGGAGTTCCCTTAACTGAGCTTCGTCTTCATCATCAGACCCCCAATCACAGTCACAACCCTCCACTCACCTCACAGTCACAAAACTGCAGTATCAGATCGACTCTAGACCTTCATTAAATTGTAGTGCTTTAAAATGCTTATTTAAAAAAATATTAAGTGCAGTAGTCGCTCCTACGAATTTCGAAAGTTCCCCTCGATTTCTCTGGGATGCCATCATCAGATCCCCTTATCATGGGACCATTTGACAAGTAAGTATACCCTTTCAAACAAAAACAGAATTTTGAAAATCGGTCCACAATTGACGGACAAATCGGTATACATACATATTAAAAAAATACCGACCGAATTGAGAACCTCCTCCGTTTTGTTGAAGTCGGTAAAAAACCGATTCGGCACCCGCGAGAATTCAATCAGAAGAATTCAGGAGGCGTAGGAATTGTTTTCCAGTTTCCCTCCCGTATTAAAGGGCCTTTTATAAAAGTAGTTTGATCCTGACCGATCCTCCGCTGTAGGAGGCTTTTTCTTTACTTCCTTCTCTTGTGTTAGTTACATCGCTTGCTCATCGGTGAAACAAAACATCGTAAGGTAATCAGCACGGTTGATAAAATTAAGTCTTTGACGGTTTATGAAGTTCGATTGGCACATGAGATTGGCATATTGGCATTGGGTATATGAGAACTATGGCCTGCGTTAGATCAGGGTCGTGGGATTGGCAAACTGGCAGACTTGCCAAGTTTTCCAATCCCACGCCTAAGCCTGATTAGTGTGAATAGTTCAGGTGACTCATTCCTGCGGTGCCAGTAATACACTGCCCTGCACCTTCCTAGCCTCACGTGAGAAGGAATCCGTGCCCAGCTGTGGGGATGCAAGGTTTACCCTCAGTACTTTTCGACTGACCATTGTTCAGTAGGTATATTTAATCTAGGACCAACTTGTTAAACTTATAACTTATAATTACGCTTCTACGATGTTAATCTTATTATGAACAACAATTTAAAAAAACTCACATACCCAGTAAAAAAGTTTTAATCAAATTAATTATGTACAAACTAAAGATAGTAGCAGTTATAACGTAATTCGATGTATGAAGGTTCTATATACAGTATGTACATGCGCAACATGCCGTGTCTTTGGCATATCATAGCAAGATGGCGTCATCATGACGTCATTAAGTCATCAACACTCCAAAATCAGAACATACTAATTTGATAAGTCATATTATTAATCTAACACATTATTAGCCAACTCAAGAAAATATAATATTTTTAGAACACATATGTATTTATCAAAATTAAAAATACATTATTTTCAGAACACATATTTACCCAAATTAAGAATAAATTATTTTCAGAATACTCATTTACCCAAGTTAAGAATACATTATTTTCGGAATACATTTGAGTAAAGCACGTTTAGCTAAATTGAGAACACATTTAGAATCCGATTGAAGAAGTGATTAAAGTAATTTACAAAACCTTTAACCTATCATTCGGGTCGAAATTAGTACATTAATGATGTATCTTAACACTTGATGAGCAAAACTTCGTAATCCCATGCTCAATCACTTGCATTCTAGTACTAGTAAAAGGAGAAATATATGTCGGCAGTAGACATCCAAAATATACATATTTTTTCATATATTTTATTTCAGTCAGTCGGGATTCAAAGCCACGACATGCATGAAACTGAATCACACAACTTTACACCGACTTAGAAATCTTTGATTGATTAAAATATCATCTTCTTTTTGAAAGTTATACGAGAATTTCATAACTTTGACCTAACATCCTTTACCTAAACACAAAAAAAAAACGCGGTACTATTTCTATAATATTGAACTAGGCTAAAATAAAAGTAATGTTATATTTATTATAAGTATTATGAGATTTAAATAAAAATAACTAAGGTAAGTCGTAAATAAAAATGACTGAGGTAAGTCGATACATAGATTAATATAAGTAGGTACCATAATTTAAGACCGTCAACGCACCTGCAATATCTTCGTTTGCCTCTGCTTCTATTAAAATTACATTATTATATATATAAATGTTGTGACGCCCATTAGATTTGAAACTTACTGAAACTTATATTAATACTAGCTGTTGCTCGCAGCTTCGCCCGCGTTAACTTAGATTTACAGCGGTATACGTATTGATGCTGATTATTTTTATAGCCTAAGTTACTCGGTATCACATTACCTATCTGTCAGTGAAAGTCTCGTCAAAATCGGCCCAGCCGTTTTAGAGATTAGCCGGAACAAACAGACAAGTACTGTATAGATGTAAAGATAAGAATTCATAATTACTGATAGTCTACATATTACGTAAGATGGAATAGAATATAGAATACGCGTACACACACAAAGGACGTAAGAGGCATCACGACATGACAGCGGCATGCCGTATCGCCGTATCGCCGTCACGCATTCGAGTCAATATTACTATCAAGGCGCATATTTGTTTTATATCAAAATAAGAAAAGGAATGTTGGTTAGACTATAGCCAACGTGGTGGTGGTAGTGTTGAGGTCGTCTCGTGGAAGATGGAGCTCCTGGTGGACGCCTGCCTCTTTCAGTATCCTCATCCTGGGCCCGAGGGGCACCCCCAGCGCCCGCAGCTTGTCCTCCCCCACGTACGGTAGTTCCGCGGCCCCTACTTTCTCCTTCTCTAACAACGCTGCGTATTTCTAGAACAATGGTCACTATGTTTGTATCATAGTAGAAATAAAAAGTCGACTCTTCAAAAGTCGAAAACATGTATATTTATTTTACTAGCTGTTTAACTGTGTTATGATTGCATTTTCTTATTGAAGCGAAAACTTCTTTTGGTGCACCGCACACTTGTAGGCTGTGAATGAGGCTGATCCGTCACGCTCAGAGGTGAAAGGGTCGTTCGGGTGAACTCGGGACCGCCGAGTGTGCCCGAGTGAGAAATATACAGTTTGCTCTTCACTGCTGAGTGTAAACTTTTTTATGTCAAGTAATTGCAATAATTGCGTACAATGGCGCAATAAATGACAAAGTTATAAGTTTTCACATCTATCGGCAGTACCTATGATTGGTCTATGCATTACACTCATTAACATGATTATCAACCTTATTTCGTCCGCCGCTGGACTTAGGGCTCTGTCAATGCACCCCAAGCTGGCCAAAGCGGCGATAATATTTTATAAGCAAACTGGCAGTTCCACAATATACAATAGATATATGACTATGGAATAGGTCCAGATGTTAGAGTTTAAGCCCCAGACCCTAGGCGCCCGGTGGACGCATCCGTGCTTTGTCCGCAGGGCTCTCTTGGCAAGTGCAACAGAAATACCGTCCCTATATCTATGAACATACTATTAACTAAACAGGATTTTTATAGAATTAAGTCTTAAAAATAACAATCGTACCTCATATCCAAGTTTCTTGAGGAAGAGTCTCATCAACGGGGGCTCGTCGCCGAAGAACTTGGTCAGTCTTTTCACACGGTCAGGGTTGCTGAACGAGAACGGATCCTGGTGACGGTGCTGCCCGGACCTGATGTACTGCTGAGACCTGGGGAAATAATACATGAAAAATATCATAGACAAAATATGCTACAAGCTTAATATTACATTGGAAGGGGAGAAAAAACTTTGGGTTTGCTCTCCAAAATCATGTCATATAGTTTATATTCATTTTTAAATGCAGACGTCCCATTCACAATCCAAAAATCCTCAATAAACTCCTTTTTTGATAACCTTCACACAATACCTATTTATTTACAATCTCTACTGATATAATAAAGAGTTATTGACGAGACGTGTGAGGTAATCTCCGAAACTCATCTGACGTAGAAATTTCTTTCACTAAATTATGCTCCGTTATCACTGAGTGACACACGCTCACTAAATAATCATCATCAGTCTAAACATAGCTATCAGTTGGGTAAATACGTGACACAGCTCTCCCCCATAATTATTTCCTTTTATAGCCCCCCAGCAATGGTTTCTAATTATCATATAATTTGTTCAGAGGTAGTATGATGCTGCTTTACAGCCAAATTGGGCCGGCATGACCGTGCTACATCTCGCTCACATTGCACCGGCGTCAAATGACAGCTATGGTAAAAGGAGGGCAACGCATGTGCATAACTTTTTAACTTTTGGTGGCAACATACTTGTACATGTGTCGCAGCGAGGCGATCTCGGCGCGGATGGCGTCCATCTCCTGCATGACGAGGTGCTGCGTGCGCATCTCGCTGGACAAGTGCGCCACCGAGCGCGCCAGCGTCACCACGTGCGCCTCCAGCCGCTGGAACCGCTTGTTGATGCCCTGGAACCAGGCCATTGCCGAGTTTTATCGAGTTCATTCATAAGTACCATTTACTCCTTAGCTTCTAGGAAGTACAGCTTGCTGGTAGGCTGGGTACCAGTGGGAGGGTTGCGTTGTGCCGTGCTTCCGTCTGCTTGGGTACCACCATCTTACTTGCTGTGTTTCGGAGAGAAGGGCAAGACAGGCAGTGTAATTACTGGCACCGAGACGTAACATCTTGTGTCTCAGGATAGGCAACACATAGATGAGTTGAGTCTGGGCTCTTTCCAGGTATACTAGGTATACTAGTGTGTTAGATAGATTAAGTGGTTAATATGGACTATAAAAACTTAAGACTAGCCTTTTTGTGCCACTTCGTATATTACATTTATTACATATCCTGTTCTTTATACGTAATAACTTGACTTTTTGAGAAGAGAAATTAGCAGATTGTTGTACTTCTCCCATCGGTCATCGAACGTACCTTGAGATCATGTTTCTTCCTGTTCTCGTTGGAACTCCTCCTCTTCTCCCGCACCGGCCGGCTGCTGACGGAGCTGGATGGGAGGGAGGACATGCTGCCGTAGCGGCGCTTTGACGACAACCTGAAATGAGGGAAGGCTCTCATTTAATGAATGTTCCAGTATTTTTATATCCTTTCTGATTGATTAGCTCTTTCATTCGAAATAAATTTTATTGGGTTTTCTGCTCAGAAGTAAATGACAATACCGCAGTAATAGGAGTGTCTAAAAATACTAAAAGAGGCATGAGTCTGGTGTTGATTGGTGTTGATCAATGGCTTTCATTGGTGAACGTTTCAAATGTCAGAGACATCTCAGAAAAATTGCGCAGATGAGAAGACCTTCCCGTTCAGACTTCCATCTTATGTCACGACATCACATACAAAATATATTTATTATCAGCATCACCGGAACATTAAAAAATTTAGGAACATTAAATCAAAAGAAACTCTTTCGCTCTTTCCTCTAACAACAAAAAAAAGAAAGAAACATTTATTAGACACAAACTGGAGACACACAGAGACATAAGGAAATACACAGGAAAACATTTTTGATCGCACGAACCTAAAAATAAGACAAAAAAAGACAATTATTGCAAACAAAAATTTGTAATAATAAAGTGTGTGTCTCACGTGTGGCTCAAAATGTTCTTATTCGGCATCGTGTCAGGAAAATGTTAAAAAAAAACAAGCCCAACCGATTTTCAAGTTACCTTGCGTCCCAGGGCTGCGCCCGCGCCGGCTTCCTCACCCCCAGCAGCTGCAGCACCTCCGCGTACATGTTCTCCAGGCCGCGCAGCTGGCGGCGGATGGCGCGCGCGTCCCCCGACGCGTCGCTGTCCGAGCGCGCGTCCAGCAGCGACGACAGGTCCAGGCTGCGGGTGGTCGTGGAGGTCATGTCCGTTGTGTCTAGCCCGAACACTGAGACCAAGTTATGTGGTTAGTGGTTGCTTGTTTCATGTATCCTCGGAGATTTTGAAAAAGTTCCAAGTGTCATATATTTGGGAACAAATATGATACTTTATATGTATCTTATTATATTGCATTGTAGTATCTTCGGAACCTTGCCTAAAGGGACTCCTTTTAAATAATATATTTTAACTAAAATTATATTATATTTTTTAAGGATATTAGTTTTAGGTTATTTGTACTATATTATGTCTTTATAAGTAAGTATTGGTATAGTTACGTAAATTTAAATAAGTAGAATTATATTGTTATTAACGATTTCTTAAACTTAAACGTACTAAAACATAAATACTTATATATATATCATAAATACTTTACGTAAGTGCGTTTGTACGAAACAACAAATTTGTTTTAAAGAAGAACCATGCAAAATGGTGGCACCCTTACATACCTGCTAGAGCACAGCGCAAACATTTTACCGATAAGTAACACTTCAATAATTATTATCAAACTTGGGATCTGGAAGTACTGGCCAAGGCTAAGATATGCTGTCAGCGACTAATTGTTGGATTGTTTCCGCACGAGCTACTCAAATAAAAGTTATTGAAACTTACGGTGCTTCTTGTAATGGTGATCCCGTTTCGAGGAGTGCTTCTTATGAGCGTGCCACCGGGGAGACTCGCGACCCCGTCTGCGATCTTCAGGGTAATCGGCTGAGCGGCCCGGCAAACTGAAGTTACAGACAAAAATGCTCTAGATATATTGATAAGAACAAGCAAAAAAAATCTGATTTCTTCTTAGATCTTGGACTCCTTCGATCAACAATATTCGTATAACAATGTCTTTCCAACCAATGATTAGTTTTCCAAGGTGTGGCACGTATCTAACAGTGATTTATCGTCACTATAAAACGGTTTCGAAGCTAGTTTTAATAAACCATCTGGAAAATCTTGTAAACGTATTATTGACGTGATAACGTCTTATAAATCAATGAACGCCGGCTGCACGCACGAAAAAGTGTCACGTTCCGCATAAGCCGAGCGTTCAGGCGGGAGCGCGGCCTAAGCGTTCGCATTGTGGCGCTTCATGACGTTATCACGTAAAATTATCGTCCGTAAACCGAATTTACAGACAAACATGTTACATTTGTGGAGCTTTATACTTTTACACTATCTATACCCTGTTCACCTGTGACCACGTCAATTTAAAACCCAGTTCACAAAACACAGTTAAATATTACCTGTTTCGTTTGTGCAAGTCAGACGTGGGGGAGAGAGGTGGTAGTGGGGGGGTGACGGAGCTGTCCGAGCTGTCGGAGCTGTCCAGCCTCATGTTGGATAACTTCGGCTCCAGGATCTGCCGCAGCTCGCACTCCACCAGGTCAGCCCACTCGTTCTCACAAGCTGTAGCAATTAAATTACTTTTTAGGTAATATGCAATTTAACAAGGGCGGAAGCTTGGGCGAAAATACCTATATATTCCAAGATTCCAAGCTAATATTAAACTTGTTATTATGATATTAGGGTTTTTTTTCGAACACACCACACCTTGGGAATAAGACGCTCGTTTCACTCTTAAGATTTTTTAATTTCTGTGTGGTTCTTTTTACAAAAGAACAACACCTAAATATTTTTCTCTTTTTTTAAAGTGGAGCCTGCATACCAAACGAGTACTTTTTATCATAAATTATCATCAAGTGTCTACATTATTACTAGAATACATTTTAAGTGCCTCAAGTATACAAGTTACTTACAAAATAAAGGTTCATTAGATTTGATTGACTAATAAACAGCAGGTACCAATATTGTTATTAATAATTAACAATTAACTAAGTTATTACAACTAGAATAGCATAGGCAAAGCCTCTGTTTGCATTGTGACTTTGCGCTATGTTATATCGACATAAATAAAATTATAAATAGTTTCTTCGTTTCAAATCTTTCACAATTTCAAACTACGACTATAATTCTGTAGGAACTACAACTGTTGTTAACATCAGTTTTACGATATAAAAAAACGTAAGTATTCTGTTTGACTAAATATTATCTTATATCTTTAAATGAGCAATTCTTGTATATATATATAATTGGAATCTCGGAATCGGCTCCAACGATTTTCATGAAATTTAGTATATAGAGGGTTTCGGGGGCGATAAATCGATCTAGCTAGGAATCATTTTTAGAAAATGTCATTTTATTAAAAAAAAAAAAAGAATACCCAACAAAAGCTCGGTCATCCAGGTACTTATCATTTAAAGGCCATAAAATAAAGTCAAAATCATTTTTTTTTTCAAAATAGTACCAACAGAGTATATTTTGGAACGTCAATTGAGTCTACCACCGGTTCCAAGGCAAGCCCACTGAGAAGAACCGGCGAAACAAACTCAGTGGAACTAATCTTTTCAAATATTTTAAAACATGTTGTTATCCTCAAATGCCTGGGAGGAACGTCCTATTCCCAAGGTGTGGTATCTTCCATGAAAGCGTTTTACCTGCCGCAGGGTTCTGTTGACTGGTGCTCGGCTGCGGCTGTGTCCTTGACGTTCCCACGGCATCTGAGTCAGCCGAGGTGTCGTGGAGACTGGCATCAGGTCGTCGCCCGCTGGAGTACGCGACACTGCCTCTACCGGAGTCCACGTTAGAGGATTGACCGCCGTTTTTGTCGTAATCTGAACATGTAGAAATAAAATTTCTTATACTTCAATTATTCATGTAATTTAGACTAGGTGAGAAAAAGGTTATAAGCTGTAAGAAATAATGTCATCACGCAAGACCTTTCCTTGTCATAAAATCGCTCAAAGATGTAGCATCTTTGCCAAAACTCTATTAGTTACAACTAATATGATACAAGATAATGGCCATTCAAGAATTTAATTCCAAGATAGACGTTTGTTAATAGTTGTCACGTATATTAATTTTATATTTTACTGACATTACTAGCTTCTAAAACTTGCTAATCTATTGTGGCTGTGCATAATATGTCACCGTAAGATTGTATAAAATAATGCGTCAAATTGTAAGCAGTATGTTATGGTTCACAATCTTTCGACAGTTTACAATCTCGCGAGATAGATTGTAATGTAACGGTATTTAAAATAATATTAGTAATAGAAATTTATCAAGGCATATACACATGCTTAATCTAATACACACTTACATGGCATATATAAAAACTTTAGTTAGATAAAAAATAATAATTATTGCAGTATTAAAAATAAAATTGACAAGGAGACGTAAATATGTACATGCCAGTGTAATATAATTCCTCAAAAGGCAACCAATCAATTGTATGATTGTGGTATCCAAAGAAACGAATCCTGATTTTATGCGGTCCCTAATAAAATCTTACTCTGACATATAATGTATTGATGAGATTGTATGTTATAGGTAGAAAAGTAAAAAGAAAGAGATTTTATTAATTTGAACTTACTTTTGCACTTACCTGAGCTTGCACCAGATCCGCTGGCCTTTTTCCCGTGTGCCTTCAGGTCTTCTATCCTATTTGGCGTATGCCTAGAAGACGATGGTTGGGGGTTGTAAGTGTCTTGTTTTACGCTCGAATTGTAAACACTGTCCACAGATTTCTGACTGGTATTCTCGTCAGTTCTGTCTAAAATTTCACTTTCGTCTTTCTGTCGATGACCTATCGATTCTGGTGTTCGCCTTGACTCTCTATGACTGTCAGGAGTTCTCCTATATCCATCATGACTTCTGTCTTGTCTTGACTCTGTAGATCTTCCACTAGTTCTGATGCGTTCATCGTTACTTGACCTGCTTTGAGCAGCGAGCCTCATTCTAAACCCACCATCGTCTGATTCCCGTTCTTCATGACTAGGTCTCAATGGACTGTTTTCATTGGGTAACCCATCCAAAAGATTCCCTTGAGAATTTCTTCTGGATCGATTGTGTATTTGTGGGGTATGAGGTGAGCTGATTTCGGGGCATTGCTGTGGTTCGTCTAAGAGGTGGGGATGTGAGGAAGCCCGTCTGCCTTCTCCGAAACCTCTCTGTCTTATGATTTCTCGTTCCAATTGTTGTGGACTTCTTAAATCTGCTCTTGAATGCGAGTTGTCGTACTGTAAGTAATATTCAAATTATCAAGTATGTTATAAGAATCGATTGGCTAGTGTGGAATAACATTGTAAATTTATTCATTACCGTGACAGGATGAATGTTGGGAATTAATAAGTCAATTACTAACACTTCGTTCGAAGCGTACGTGAGTGAGATTCATAAACGCGATTCAGCCGTGAATAGGTCGTTAAATTTAAACGCCTACAATATACTTTTGAAATTGTCGAGTAAGTTTTGTTCAATACAGAATATAGGAAAATGTACTAGTTTTTACAAATTAAGAAACTAAACTATTTCTATGCAGTTATACATACGCTACTCGTGTTGCTTAAATATATGTTTTTTTTTGCGTAACTTTTTTATAAGCAATTCATGAAAGATATTTCAGTATATCTTTAAAGTTTGATGTATATATTAAGATAAAAAGGAACATAATTATCGGTACTTGCAGTAGTTTTTTAAAGTTTTATATTGTTACTACCAAACTAAGTTTTAATGTTGGTTTTGGACGAATTACATATTACTTGGAAACTACAAAAAATTATAAAAAATCCTTTCACATAATCGACATTTTGTAATGTTATGTGGAAATATTTTTAATCTATCTACAATTGAATTAAAAAGAACGATGGAGGTATTTCATAATACAGATATAAATTGGAGCTCCACGGTGTAACAAGATGCTTTAAATAGTTTTAATTACTCAGACCCTGGGAAAGACAATTGTTAGCAGCGATTGTTAGTAGAGAGGTCGCGAGAAAGGCAGTATAGCGAAGTTTTTTAAACTAATTAAAATACAGTTCTAATAATGTTGAATATTGAAAATACTTTATTTTTCTGGTAAACTGGTAGATGAACCTACTACTACTGGTAGATGAACCTACTACTACTACTGGTAGATGAACCTACTACTACTGGTAGATGAACCTACTACTACTGGTAGATGAACCTACTACTACTGGTAGATGTACCTACTACTACTGGTAGTTACCTGGTGGTAAGTAGAAATCATTTCAAATAAGCTTACCTTAGTAAACTAGTAAAACCTCGTGCCAAACCCCATTTCGTCCATGCATTGCCTGTAGTGACACATAATTAACGTGCCTATTCTACCTAAGCATTTTTGACATATTGTAATTTCATTACACTAATTACATTTTTTAACGCAAAAAAAGTCAGGTGTAATGTATAAGTTTGATTGCTAAGTGTGTCTGTCTGTGGCACCGTAATTCTCAAACGAGTGAACCGATTTTGATGCGGATTTTCTATTTGAAAGAAGATTTTATAGCGGTGGTTATTAGACACGTTTTATTAAAATCGGTTCAGCTTTCAATGCCAGCTCTTTTGTTACTGTGTTAACCTTTTTTAGATTTTATCCTGTTATATAACTCACTTGCGGTTGAGGTCCAGTCTTCAGCGATGTGAAATTTGCCATGGACCTCACATCCATGTCTCGCTGGTACACCGCGCTGCGCCGTCCCGGGGGCCCATACTGCTGGTACAGCGCGTCCGCCCCCAGCGCCTGGGGTCTACTCAGCATCTCCTGGGACCGGGCTTGGCTCAACATCATTTGCTGTGCCATGTGCTGCTGCATCATTTGTCTGGGAACAAGTCTAAAGCTATGACCCGAGTACTAAAGCTTCTACCTTCTTTTTAAAGTTGGTAAAATGTAGCCTATGTTACCTGGACCATAGTAACGAAAGGCCGGCAACGCTCCGGCACATTCTAGGGTGTAGCGTCTATGGATGTCGGAGATCACTTACCTTTACTTACCTTACTCTATGTTGCTGTAATATTTACTTGGTCTATAACCTCCATTTCTTTGAAGTCGGTTAAAAATAAGGAATCTTCAAAGGCAATGTAAGAAAATATTCTTTGTTCGTTGCAGTTAAAAAGTAAATTATGAGATAGGCATGATACAGAAAAATAGCTAATTGTGTGAAAAAATATTTTTCGCCATCGTAAGTTAATACGACAACAAATAATTATAAAGAAAATTATCTTGCTAACGATAGATGGAGATATCTGGGGATTGATTTAGACATAAACTAGATAGCCAAGAAAAAATATATTCCTGAACGTTCTCGCTTAGCCAGTTTTTATTATTTGTTGCTATATCAGTTTCAAGTAAAATTATACAAAGTTAGTAGTTTGTATCTACCGTTAATGCAATGGAATTATTTTGAATTGGTTTTTTCATTATTTACTTTCCTATTTTTGTAAATTATGTTGTTTCAATCTTTTTATACCCATTTATGATATTTTTTATAGTATTTCATAGGACTCAATAGCACTCACTAGACCAACCAGTCAAACTAGACTATATTATTGCGGTTGGGTCTATTCAGAAATGTTATGGACACTCCTATATACCCCATAAAACTTTTATAATATTATCGTAGTTTGGATTGTCTTACCTATGTGGAGAAGGACTGTGATATGCCATGTTATTCGCCACCGCTGGGCTGGGGCTGCCATACATTGGCATGTCTGGTCGGTTCTGTGGCATGTCTGGTCGGATCTGTGGCATGTCTGCTCGGTTCTGTGGCATGTCTGGTCGGTTCTGTGGCATGTCTGCTCGGTTCTGTAGCATGTCAGGTCGGTTCTGTGGCATGTCTGCTCGGTTCTGTGGTATGTCAGGTCGGTTCTGTGGCATTGGTCGTCCATATATACCCTGCTCCACCTTCCGCGGCGTTTCTCTTGGAGTAACCTGCTCCGGTTCTGGCCGTTTTCTTTCTTCTGTATTATTTAGCCTTGGCTCTTCATTCTTCTCATCGTTATTGTCTTTCTTGAATCTGCTCGAGATCATGTCTTTGAGAGTGTGATAGGTTTTGCTGACGGATTTGGTGCTTTTTGGAGCGTCCCTGGTGCTGTCCTTGCCGGTTTCAACCGTGACTGTGATGTGGGAGTTTGGGGTCTTGGCAGGGACCGGCGGTTTTGGGGAGTCGTAGTTGCGGGACACCGCACCCTGGTTGGGGTTTTGATTCACCGCGTAACCATACTGGTCGTGGTATTGACGGAACTCGCATGATGTGCCAGCCTGTTGGTTCTGGAACAATGATAAAAGCTTAGATAACATGTTAGTGAGATAATGTATAAGAATAAATGTAAAAAAAATAATTAAAGTAATAATATTTGTTTAATAAATTAATATGTTGTAATTTAATTTAATTTTGAACTAAGAGTTTTGGTCCAAGATACAGGATCCATTTTTGCACTTGACTACTATCAAGCTAATTTTACGTGAGTAGCTTCATTTTGATGAAACGCCCAACAATTTACTATGTGAAAATTCTCGATTGTGGTAGATGACAGAGGTAGTATGGATAAAATGTGTCGATTGATGATGGACGTAGGATCGGGATAACGTACCACGCTATTTGTAGAACAATATGCTGGTTAGTAATCATTTTTAGATGACCTCGTTATCAATACACGTTGAAAGGAGGAGGACTCTTTGAGCAAACCATACATTTTATAGAACAAATATTTTTGCAAATAATTTAGATAATTATCATCAGATTTAATAAAAAACCCAGTTAGTAATAAATTTTAATAAATCGACATATTTTTTTCTTTTAGATACCACAATCGAAAATTTTCACACAGGAAATTGTTGGGTGCCTCATCAAAATAAAGCTACTCACGGAAAATTAGCTTGATAGTAATCAAGTGCAAAAATGGACCCTGTATCCTGGACCATTTTCTTCTGTGTCCAGTTAAATAACAAAGCAAAAAACATACCCAAAAAAATATTGTTTTATTTGGACACCTAAATAATTCTTAACAAATAGTGTTATGTAATGGTGTGTACTGCATTGACTTCATAACGATTTTAATATTTATAATTAAAATATAAATTTCAACAAGGAAACATTACATAAAAATAACTGTAAATAAGGCTTTGAGGTAATTAAATATATACAATTATTTCCATTATTACATTTCTATGTAAATATATTGTAAAAAATTTACGTATTATATTTTAGGGAAGCTTAAATTATAAAAAGACTAGCTTTTATTCGCGGCTTGGTCCGTGGTCTTTTTAGATGATAGATAGATGATGACATTATGATACATACAAGTAATGGGGAACTCGGAAAATCGACTCAAGATATAGGTTAAATTATCGATTTTCGATATCATATCGGATTTACTATATCGTTTTCATCGCCAAACAGTCAATTGCTTCAATAATATATTGCGAGATTATAATCTAAGGATTCTGTAGGTATATATCTTAGTTATTATTGTTTTGTTGATCACAGTTAAAATAAGCTAAATACTATCGACAAAACCACTCATCGAAATATTCTAATAAACTAAGCCTTCAAAGGAAATAATTCAGACTTAATCATTATCATACATTTAGCACAAACTTTAATAATTGATAATAACACGCTGCCGATGACTACATCTCAAAGAAACACCAAAGTAAAACTTATTTTCTAAACAATAAAACGAACAAGCAAACAATTTGAAAATAATTCTTCCACTAACGAGTATTTACTTCAACTCGCCAGTCGCAACAGAAAACACATCATTAAATTACGACAGCCTTTCTCATGCCGGGAATCGAACCCACGGCAGGTGAAAGAAACATGAATGTGTTACGAGCTATGAGAAGCGTCGAACAATAGTCATATTGTTTTATTGTTCTTAGAACAACTGTATTTTAAGTGGCATGTGCTGGTGGATGACTAGGAATGTGGCCTTATTTTGGCCTTAATAGGTCTGGATCTTAAGGACAAAACAGGACCTTTTAGTGAAATTGAGCCTCTTCTTTCATTGACTTGAACGAAAGAGGGGACTCAGCTCCAAAAATGTACGTAAATGGAGGCTAATTGATAAGGGATTCTGATTGTAAGTGATCAACGCAGTTTCTTTGTTTGTATTGTGTAATGTTTGTCATTGTATTCTAAGCACTTCAAGTTTTGGTTTGAAAACGTATCCAAGACATACGAACAAACGACAAAATACTACATGGTCTTCTTCATCATCATCATCAGCCTTGATCCGTCCACTGCTGAACATAGGCCTCCTTCAATGAACGCCAAGAAGCGGATCTCCGTGCAGTGGCCGGTCTTGCGATCTTGCGAGTGGCAAGGGATCGGTCGTATTGGCGTTCATGGTCTTTTTAGCACTGAGTTAATAATTTCATTCGCGTAGGGTCATAATTGGCCTTTACAGTTTTCTACAATAAAAGAAGTTTCTAATTCCTCTCGCTAAGGCTATTTTTTAATGTTAGTTGGATAGGCTAAGTGGTTGACGTCGCCCATGAACATAACCTAGTTAACATGAAACCAGCCTAGGCATCCACCATGGTTCAAGCCTTGATGTGGTGGTGGGGCTCAGTAGCCTAGGGTGAGCCCAGCATCTTGGGCAAAGCTAATTAAGCTGAGGGGGCTCTTTGTACCCCTCTTATAAGAAGAGGGACAAAAGAGCAGGGGGCAAGGGGCGAGGACGGGAACCTCACCCCATTGTACTGTCCCGTTGGCAGGGGTTGTTCTGTGGTGCTTGACAACACCTCTGTGGAGGTGTGGAGGAGGCCTATGTGGACGGATGTGAGCTGACCATGATGATGATGTTTGGAAGTAGGTAAGCAATCGGAAGGCGTAACATAATATATATGTGCGTTTGTTCACAAGCAACAGCTGTATTAAAAAACGGGGCCTCAAATTTAAAGCAGGTGTTTTGTATTAGGGTAAAATTTTTTACATCGGTAACGAACAAAATTGGCAACCTTGATAACATTATTGCTATTTTAATCACATTCTTATTCGTCACCATCAGTACGTATTCTGTTAAATATATCGTGTATCCTTTAATATTCGTAAACTGTGGTCCATGCACCATTAAGGGGTTCCTGCAAGGTTTTGGGTATCGGTGACATACGAGGAAAATAAATTTATTCTAACCATTCATAAAGTTTGTTGCGGAATAAACTCCTATGTAACTCTTCAGTTAAGAAATAGATCAATTGATAAAAACTAGTAAAATTCTGTAGACCTTATGTTTATTCAGTTCTTCAGTGCGTGTAATCGCGTAATTTGGCAGGGATCCGTCAGATATTATATTTTAAAAGTGGTCCCTAACTAGATACAAATAGTTAAAGAAACAGTGTCTTCGCTAGTATAAAAATCCTGGATATTTAAAAAAAATTGGAGTCGGCGACAACTTTACTTTTCTTTAAGGTAACTTATTAAATAATAAAACATACTAACATTTTCGAGTCCAAATTCAACCATTTTATTTCAGGCCGAACACATTTTAGTAAAAGCACAATATCACAGACACCTGAACGATCACTTTTTGATCCTCAATATCAACAGTTTCACTAAAAATTTGAATTTTTCAGCTAATGTTTTATCTTTTATTTAGTTTTTTCAACACTAAAATATTAAACTGTTTTTTTTTATTTTCACACCAACTCTTAAATAAATAGTTTTTAAAATATAATATTTTTTTTTATTTTCTTTTTATTTTTTATGTTTATAGAATAATTTTTATTTGTGGAATAAAACACTTAAATCCTTTATCAATAACTTGATTCTCTATATTCAGACTATCTTGATCACCAAATACACTAGCACTTATATAAAATTTTAGTAGATTACATACAAAATTAAATATACTTTTTCCAATTTTAAACCACTTTTGCTTCTAAATGTTCCAATTTCAATAATTTAAAACATCTTTGTTTTAAAATGTTCCATATTCAAACATCTTTTGTCTATGCGTCAAAGCGAAGTGAATAGTGATTCACAAAGTCGGGGTGAATGTGGGCGGATGCGCGCGCGCAGGCCCCGGCCGCCTGTCTTACTAGTCGTGCGCGCTCGCTACGGCGAACTGGTGGCAGTGATTGCCCATTCACTTACGTTTGGAGTTCATACCCCAAACGTAAGTGAAAATTCTATAAAGAATAAGCCTTTTTTTTCTTTTGTTCTTATTAGTGATTAAGAATTTACTTATGTAACAAGATCTTTATTTCCTACTCCTACTGAATGCTTCTTTGGCATTTTTAAAGTAGACCGTGGGCTCCCTGAGATCGTATTAAAGGGTCACTTGTTTACCGCTGAAGATCCTGGCTGGCAGCAGTAGCTGCGATAAGAACGAGTGGTGTGCCCAGTCCGACAAAACAAGATATTTATGCAGGTGAAAAGAATAAAAAAATAAAATTAACGTTGATGAGTGCGACCGTTAGAAAGAAGAAAATAAAATTATATTTTCTTAGAATCTAACCAAGGGAATATATTTTTATTTTCTTTGACTGCTGTCTAGCCCGGAAGATTATAGGAGACACTGTAGACTTGCATTCAATTCATCATTTTATTATGCCTTTCATCCAATTTTCAAATCCCAACGGTACTAAAGAAGTTTTACTTCAAAAGAATATAAAACGATAAAAAAAACTATATAGCATTCACTCCATCACGGAATCTCTAGTAAACACTGAACAAAATTGCTAAAATAAACACAGTGCAATAACTATAAGCGGACAACTTATTTATGTATGATATCAAGACAAAAAATCTAGAGAATCTTTTAATATAAATATAGGGATATTTCTATAACTTATCCTGTATTTCTATTTCCTGATATATAATAATATCCTCCTTTAGTTTTGTATAAAAATAAATCAGATAATTTTGATTTCATGTTTTTATTAACTCATATTGTGTTTAATATCGTTTATAATTTGAAGATCAGCGTTCAAAACAATAATAGTTTTAAACGGTGACTCGTAAGTTTTCTCCGCACAAGATAATACACGAATTGATAGTTACAATTCGTCACATCGAATGTTACTTTCACTGCCACAGTTATATTATGTACCATTTATACATGTAACGTGAAATACAATAAAATTTTACTGCAAAATCTAACAAGAAAAATAAATCTTAATTTAAGAACTAGAAGAAACGCAGCGCGTGTGTTAAATTAAAAGAAAAATCATACTAATATGAATTACTAGCTGTTGCCCGCAGCTTCGCCTGCGTTAACTTACGTAACTTAATTATTGTGAGTCACAGCGTGATGTTTTATAGCATATAGCCTTTCTCGATAAATGGGAAGTCTCTTGACCACCGCAGTCTGGTCCAGCAAATCTGCCCCGAGCGGATTTTGGTGTAGGGATAGCCGGTGAATGTATTGATTTTTGTACTGCTCGATTTATGACATGACAGTCGGCACGTTGAGATATTCATGAATTTCATAATTTCTTGTGAACAACGGTGCATTCACCATTACCTTCAGAATGCAATTCTGTGTCCGTTGTAGGCAAAGTATGTTACTTTTACTTGCAACACCCCATAGCTGGATTCCATAAGTCCAAACTGGTTTTAACAACGAGTTATAAATGAGAAGCTTGTTGTCTAATGACAGTACTGAGTTCCTTCCCATGATCCAGTACATATTTCGAAACTGGAGGTTGACTTGGTCTCTCTTTTGTTTTATGTGATTTTTCCATGTGAGACGCCTATCTAGGTGGAAGCCATGGTATTTCACACAGTCTGAGTCTAAATGGGATATCTAACACTGAAAGATTTTTTTTAATCGGACCAGTAGTTCCTGAGATTAGCGCGCTCAAACAAACAAACTCTTTAGCTTTATAATATTAGTATGGATTAAAAATGTAATATAGAACGTTTTGAAAATAAAAATAAAAACGAAAAAATGCATATCAGATCAATTAATAATATTACATATTGTTGCAAAGTTTTAAATATATTGTTAGAAGTATATCATAATAATCGATGCCTATTTGGATATTTCTTATAATTTTCCTAATAATGTAACTTGTACCAAATAAAATAAATTCGTGTTAGAGAGCCGGCACTGCTCGGCTCGGTTCGTCGGTCGGTAAGGAATAAGGATATGGTCGGAATACATATGAGTGTCGACTACGCACGTGGGGCGGTGTATGATTGTATTCATTTACAATTTTATATTATACAACATAATATTTGAGTTGCCTTTGGAATTTATTATAACTCTCGTCCTGCAGAGTATATTATTTTAAGTTTGTATGTCCTTCGCGACAGTCTGTCGTACGAGTCTATTGCCTGTTCCCTTGTCTTTTAAATCCGGACTGAATGTTATCTCTGTTCTTCATTATTAATAATATATTATCCTTGTAAAATGTTGCAATGTGAAGAAAGGTTGAGGGATTAAAACGTAAGTAAAAAATAAGGTTCTAGAGTGGAGGCCGCGTTTGGATAGACGAAGTGTTGGTCGGCCATTACCAGATGGGAAGACGATCTCCGTGCAGTGGCCGGTCCGTGTTGGATGCGAGTGGCAAGAAATCAGCCGTCTTTGCGTTCATTGAAGGAGGAGTTCAGCAGTGGATGGATAGAGGCTGATGATGATGATGGTGATGAAGGATATCTGAATGCCACATGAGATAAAAAAACCTTTAAAGGTTTCTAAAGTTGGCCAGCAAGGTAGGTTAAAAAGGTCGCTTGTACAATGCTATCTTAACACAAAAGTACTTCCATATATTTGTATTACGGAGTATAACTACAGACATATCTGTGTATGTATATTGTATAGTTTCTCCCTCGGAAGTGAGCGTTTCCCCAGATACGGATCAGCCCGGGATGATCGCGTGAGAGGCCTTGGCTATCTCGCTAACATTTAATTACTGTTCTCTTAGGAAATGCAGGTTTTTGTGTGTCGACGAGCGAGACGTGATAGATATCTCTAAACCTATGGCTAAGACATTAATAATGCTTCTTATGGTAATTAAATATTTAAATGATTTTGATTGATATTTAATTAATAAAATATATGGCCTGTGCAGACATTAACCTTCCTAGAGAACACAACGCCACCTGTTTAAAAATACCTTATCTCTCATGTAGAAATGATTCGCAGTGTGCAAAATTTCATTAAAAACGTTATAATTGTTTTTCCACGAACTATTCATGGAAAAACAACGTGGTGAAATTGTATACAAAGATCATCATCAACACCTTCTATCCGTCCACTGCTGAACATAGATCGGTCGTCTTGGCGTTCTTTCAGAGAGGCATATATACACTATTGTCAATTACTAAAATTATTTAAAACGGAATATTTATTATAACATTATATATCAAAAGTGTAAATATCCCGTTTTAAATAATTTTAGTAATGAAAATAACCATGTTAACTTAAAATCAACTATAGTCAATTTATTAATATTTTTGACGTGACAACGTCTTATAATTCGATGGAGCCGGCTGCAAGAACGAAAAAATATGACGTATGCGGCGTTACCTCGCTCTGAAGCGTTCCATTTTCTTATGACATTGTCACGTTCAACTATCGTCAGTAAACCGACTTTACAGACAACCGATTTTTTTCATGTTTTTTCAGCTTGTATATTCTTTGGCGGAAACTTTCAGGAATGAGGAGACTCAGATCCTCCACTAAAACTAAAATCGTCCCCAAATCCCATAAATTATATTATTTATAATATTAAAACATAAGACGTGTACTTGACACAACCACCCTGAGATCGGTCGGGTAAGACACAGGTGAGTTAACGAGCGTGGTGACGAACCACGCAGAACGGGGTCCTTGCCCTGCCCTCCAGACACTCACGTACTCACATGGGACTGACTGTACAGGTGGACACGGCCTTAAGAAATATAACTTATAAATCATATCTATACCAATGTAATAAAGCCAAAGAGTTTCTTTGTTTATAGGCAATTGGGAGCTTTTTTTTAATTATAGCATAGGAGGGCAAACAAGCAGTCGAAGCTTTAGACTACCGACGCCCATACACATCCGCACAACCAGAGATTATGCAGACGCGTTTCCCTCCTTTTCCTTATCCCCACAATGCGCCACCGGAAACACACAAACCACACAAAACACGACAGCATAGCTGTCACTTGACGCTAGCTACCAGAAATTATCGAGGTTATTAGGCTTTTTATTTTAGACGAAGTTTTTCTTAATTTTAGGTGAATGAAATTGCGGCACGTTTGGATACAGTTTTGTTGGAAGTCAATCCTAGGAAAGTATATAGGCAATTTAAACATTGTAACTTACTGCTGTGAAAGAACGAGAGTGAAACCAGGAGCAATATCTAGTCTGCGATAGACTCAAAGAGCTTCGTTAGATCAGAAATAATGAAATATTTGAAGCTACGATGTAACATACATACTGCTAAAGTCATGACTCATTGCTTTGTTGAAGTCTGGTTTTTAAGGAACTTAGGTGTTTGTATCTGCTAGTTTTACCCTACCCAAAATACAGCAAAGCTGTGTAGAAATAAGCAGGATGGTGGTACCCATAGCGCTTCTGACCGGTAAAAAAAGTAAAAAGAAAGTGTTACCTCAGCGTGTGTCCAAGCGGACAGAGCCTTCGGTGGGGTATCAGGGGCGACGGCTCCCAGCCTGCCCCTCTTCCTGGCGTCTTGTAGGATCGGCACCTTGGAGCTCTTGTCGCCAGACGACAGGATCACCTCCCGCTCTATCTGTAACACGGAAAGTTAGATGACGTTTCTCAGTAAGGCTAGTTTTATGGTACACAATTGGTAGATTTTCACGACAAACATAGTAAAATTGGTTTTTTAATATTAAATAATTTTAATCGTTATATTATGTTCTTTGAGGGAGCCCTATATTCCCACCATAGTTCAGGCCTTGTCGTGGCGGTGGGGCTCAGTAACCTAGGGTGAGCGGTGCACCTTGGGCGAAGCTGATTGGGCCGAGGGGCTCTTTGTACCCCTCTTATAAGAAGAGGGGACAGAAGAGCAGGGGGCAAGGGGTGAGGATGGGAACCTCACCCCATTGTACTGTCCCGACGTTGGGAGGGGTTGTGCTGTGGTGCGGGACAACCCCTCTGTGGAGGTGGCGTCGGTCCCTTACGGGACTGACTAGCCGTCGAGGTGCCCTGTTTGCTTTCTAGATCCAGCGTACCTCACCAAAGGCGGCATTGGTGGCACTCGCCCGGTTTTAGTGGGTAGAGCTGCGTCCATTTACCAGCTGTCAGGCGCAGCGAGTCCTACATACCCGCGTGGGGATACCCACTCCCCCGCAGGATGCCTCAGAGCATTTCCCGGCGTTAAAGAAAAAAAAAGGGATCCCTATGTTCAGCAGTGGACGGATAGAGGCTGACGATGATGATGATGATATTTACTTTAAAAAAAAATCTAACGTAATTTTAACTATGACTAGCGAAATTTTACGAGATGGCAGTTGGCACTAATTTGATAAGTCATACATACTAAATATATTTAAGTAATACTACATCCCAGAATACATTCAAAATTTCAGATTCTAAGCCTTGGGTCACCAATGTAAAAGAAATATATAAGAGCAAATTTAATTTTTATTTCCATTAAATTATTGTTTTTTAATGCTTACACGAATACATTTATTATTTTTTTAAGATTTTTATCGCGGTTTATCAAGATTTATTTTATTGTATGCGACCACAATTTATGATCACCTACAGATATCTCCTATCGATATAAACGATTGTTTCAGACCGCCACAAACCAGATAACACTTTCACTGTGACATTACTATTGTGGTACAGGGGGGCACACACTATAATCAAACTTAAATACAACAATTGTAGGAATAATTTAATTAATTATTAAAATAATAATTGTAGGAATAACAAACAATTTAATTAAACATATTATTCTTAAGTGAGGCCACAATCTGCGGGTTACTTTATGGCTTTCACGTTTAATCTCGTTTTGAAATAAATATTCTTATCATTGGTTAATTACCGATTTTTCTTTCCCGAGGGTCCTTTTGTTTGTCTGGGAGTTGGTATTTTTTAATGAAATATAAACTAAGATTTTACTAACTCTTAAGCTAGAATTAAAAATAAATAATTAATATTATATTTTTTAATATTATACTTATATTTGTGTATATTACACAAGTATTTAATCAAATATGCTGTCAATAATTTATTGGTAATATTTTTAATAATTATAGTGGTTTTGAAATGTTACCGCCTGGCCTTATATACATGGCTAAGTAACGCATTCACGTAGTGTAGAAACTTTGATGAGTCTTTATACGTAAAAGTTAACCCAATGTCAGTGAACTTGTGGAAAGTGAGGAAAGAATGACTTAAGGAAAATAAACTTCAATTTATTTTGAATAAGGCATTTATTGGGATTATAACTACAAATGAGCTTTTATATTTCCTAACCTTTTTCTACCAAAAGGTTTAAATGAGTATTTAGGAATTATATATCGTATAAAAAAATCGATCTTATAACTTAGCAAAAAATGTTTTTTTTGTATCTGAAACCAAAATAAGTTAGGTCATATAGTTGCTTAGAGATGGCGTTGTTCATAATAATCATAGTAGTAGATACTTCGCATTGCTTCTAAAAGATGCTTATCATCATTATCAGCTCGGTTTCGGTCGCCAATTATTAAGGAATAATAGAAAGTTTTTTTTTCTTTTACGCCGGGAAATGCTCTGTGGCATCCCGCGGGGGAGTGCGTCTCCCGACGCGGGTATGTGGGACACGCTACGCCCGACAGCTGGTAAATGGACGCAGCTCTACCAACTAAAACCTGGCGAGTGCCACCAATGCCGCCTTTGGTGGGGTACCCCAGTTCTAATGAGCAAACATGGCACCTCGACGGCTAGTCAGTCCCCCAAGGGAGCGACGCCACCTTCACAGAGGGGTTGTCCCACACCATAGAACAACCCCTCCCAACGTCAGGACAGTACAATGGTGTGAAGTTCCCGTCCTCGCCCCTTACCCCCTGCTCTTTTGTCACCTCTTCTTATAAGAGGGGTACAAAGATCCCCCTCGGCTCAATTAGCTTCGCCCAAGGTGCTGGGCACACCCTAGGCTACTGAGTCCCACCGCCACGTCAAGGCCTGAACCATGGTGGGGAACATTCCATTATTACGTTATAGGTAACATACTACAAAGGTATCCCGACTCCTCCGACTTTGGATAGATTGAGATTTTCGTGTATGTGCCAGTTGATTGCGGGTGGCGGGGAGTTGGAGTTCAAGACTCAAGTCCAGTAGTGGACGGGGAAATGTTGGTAATTGGCAGTCGAATAGCGAATATTTAATTGCCGACGTCGAGACAGTGCTCGACGTTGGGTGGGGATGTTCTGTGGTGCGGGGCAACCCCTCTGTGGAGGTGGCGTGGGTTCCTTAGGGGACTGTCTAGCCGTCGAGATGCCCTGTTGCGTAACAGGTCCGGTTCACCTCGCCAAAGGCGGCATTGTTTTAAAACAACAAACAAAGGCAACTCAATCATAAGTTGTAAGTTGTCTATCCTGAGACGAGATTTAAACAGACAACTGATACGAGGAGCAATCTTTGTGAGGCGCTTCAAAAGGGAAACAAATAAAACCTCCATCTTATATCTTAGGACCGGATGTCATAGATGAGACGCCGGGTCGTGACAGCCTATGGTTACAATACTTTATATTCAACAACCTATCTATCTTAAGAAAAAAGAAGAAGAATGCAGTTACATACTGAAGGTTATATTATTATAATTTTTCTTAAATGGACCCAAAACAAAATTGTATATGTTACATGTTAATGATTTAGTTAATAGCTTATCTGCGCATACATACATAACCTGAACTTTTCACAACTAAATATAGACAACGTTATTTAAAAATGCAATTTAGTTGAGTAAGAAATGTCGATAATTTTAAACGGTTCTCTCGTGCCACTGAAATTGACAATTGGAATTTGATGCGGCAAAAAACTGTCGCTCCCGGTCTATACATAGCGGGGGTCGACGACCGGAGGGCTCACTTGTCAACCGCCTTCTATCACATATAGGGAGGGAATAGGAATCATCGAAGATTAATATTAAAAACTTTAAAAAGTTAAAAAAAAAGAACTTAATAAAGTAAAGACGTAAAACGAAGAAGTAAAGTTACGAGATTAAAAATCTGGTAGTTTTATATTAAGGTTGAATAGTATAAAAATAAGAAGCTATAAATCGGGGCTTATATTTAAAGTTACCTCAAATCTATATGTTTAATTTTATCAAATAAAAGTAACCCTATTATAATACCATTTTTAGGGAACACGTTCCACAAAAAAAAATACACCTAATTGTGTCAACGACAAATACTTAATATACGCGTGTGTGCCATAGAACCATAGGACTAACCGGTTTGCCAGTGATAACATTTAGTAAAGAATATATTTTATTATAAAATATCATCAATAATTTATAAATAAGTGTTCCTTTTTGTCTCTTAGATAAAAGAAAACTCATTAATTTTATTCTTCATCGAAGCACATTGTATTGTTTTATGATGTTTTTTAATCTATAAGACGCGAATTATTTTATAATAATTAGCAATGTATATATTTTTAGAATGGCCATTAAAACAAATTTCTCATTTCGGTTTAATATTTATGTGCCATTTTGTGAATATTTTCGAAAATTAGCACATTATGCATTTATCTGATACAAACAAAACATAATTTATGTAGCCATTATACAGTAAACTTCTTATAAAAATGTGTTTTATAACATTTTAATGATACATATACATATAAATAACAACGTCCTAATGAGTATCAAATATCTCTTATCGATACGTATATTAATTTTATCGATATGAAGTTGAAATACCGTGTCACTTCACTAGCCCGTTATAACCGACTACCTGACATTAACAAATTGCATATGAAAGGAATAAACTAGATATTTTATGACTCGGAGACCTGCGACTTGACTAGATTTTTTTATTGTGAAATATATTGGTGCGCCTTGGCAATAAAATCGACTCGAATGCCGTGACGGCAAATGGTATGGTAGGATTATGCCAGTACATTTAACATTCGTTATAGACTATCAATAGTTATGAATTCTAATGGATATCTGATCTGTTGAGCGTGTCGCGACCGCCAACATTTTTCTAGTAACTAAATTAGGGATCCGATTCAGGGACTAAAATAGAGATGAGGGTCCCACAGGGGTCCATCCTAGGTCCATTTCTTTTTCTAGTTAATATTAATGTAATGATTTATTTGCCTTACCTAGTTAAAAATAATCAAGAGGTACTTAGTATTGTTTGCTGATGATACTTCACTTACTTTAAAAATCGAACGACAAGAAACTAATTATGACGAGGTAAACAACACTCTATCGAGGATGGTACATTGAATTATTAAAAAAAAAAAAAAAACAATGTACTCTTTATAATGAGACAATTCGCGTAAACATTAGAAATCAATGTACTTTTAGAGAATGAGAACTTGGAACTGGTGGACTCCACAGTTTTCCTAGGAATAACTCTAGATCTTAAGCTGCAGTGGGGTCCCCACATACCTAAATTGGCGAATAGACTCAGTTCAGCAGCATATGCAGTGAGAAATAATGGGTCATAGCTCGTGCACTACTACTTCTAATACCACTACTAATACCACTACTAATACCACTACTACTACTCAATACCAGTAAGACTGCCTATCCTCGATACGCATTAACTTATGAAGGTATCTTATGTATTGTTTTCTAATGATTCATTATAATAAGGAATCGTATGTACTTCTATCATAGTACTCTTTTTACTCTGTCTCCATGTTCTCCTATTTGTATCTACTTCTCGAGTTGTCTTTTATGGTCTTGCCAATCTAATTCAATTGGTCCAAGTCTTTTTTTAATATAAATATATTATAACATCAATAATATTTACTTGAGGTTTCTCTAGCATGAAGTGAGCCAAGGTCCTATTCTGTATACTTGAGTATTTGGCTACGTGTTACAACGTTATCGAATTTATAATAGTTTTCGTAAAGAGAAGGTTGCCATACGGATGTCGTTACAATAAATTTACGACTCCTAAATTATGCGCCGTAGCAACTTCACTAAATTCATTTACAAAGAAGTTTCCTAGATTTCATCATGTATATCATTTTATTTTGTCAAACGATCATCTGACATCTTCTACTACTTAGAAAGTAGTTCCACGGAATATTTTTTGTTTTTACTGAATAAAAAAGAAAAAGGTTATTTTCCTTACTATTTTTTTTTAACGGGATATTTACCATGTCTTACATTTTGATGTCGCGGACCTCGACTTTTGGACATTAACTACGAATGTCTTGTTCACGCGACTTAACTAAAAGTGAAAAATGTTTTTCACTTTTAGTTCACTTTTTAAATAATTTTGGTTTTTATATTATATTTTACAACATACAAAAGTTATCTTAACTGCTTAAGAAATTGAACTACCTTTAACCATTTAATCAAGCTTATTAAGGTTTTGCATTCCTGACATTTTAGGTACTTTACAACAACCATGGTTAAGGAAGAACTGAGGACTGGAGAGGAGTAGTCTAGCCTTCGCCGGGGCCAGCCTGTTACTGAGGTGATCCTGTTGATTATAGACCCGGAACTTCAAATGCGGCTGAAGGCGCTCGCAGTGGTTTTAGTTTACGGGTAGGGCACTTCCAGGTGCGAGTCCCACATAGGGTCAGGATCTACCCGAAGATCTGGCTACATGCGTAAAAAACATTTCCCTGCGATAACAAAAAAAAAGAACTGAGGACTGGAGCGGGTCGCGGGCGTACTAATATCACGAACTTATTCTAAGCACCCTAAGACATACATTAATTATAAGTCTACGCAGAAGCTGCTTACAGTTAAAATGTTTCCCCTGATTATAATGAAACTTTTTTTTCCGTTACCGTTGTTACGACAACAAAAACATGAAACAGTACAAAAACATGTTTTTTTGTACTACGGTTCAACGCGTAGCCGTTAAAGGTGAGACAGACGGACGGTGGAGACGAGGTAACAGACTAAAAAGAATAGAGTATCTAAATAGAATACATAGTATCGACTAAAAATAGCATCGGTTTCGTAATATATAACAATGACCACATTTTTCGAAATAGGTTTAAAAGTACGATTTTTAATAAGAGTAAACTGTTTCAGGATGACTTAAGAGTCATTCCCTATTCTCCCATTTCTGGGCTTTTTTCAACACGTTTTTCAACTTACAGGGAACTTGGCAGAGTGTGTGTGGAGCGCGGGCTGCGCTGGCGGCGCCGGGGCTCCGGGCAGAGCCTCCGGGGCGGGCGGCATCCTGTACGGGGGCACCGCCTCCACTGTCCCTGAAATAACAAAAACAATCGTCAATATACATTTCACGCATTTATCATGATATTTTAACTATTAATTGCAATGGAATTTCGAATTAATTTCTTCGTCTTTGACAGATGGTGGTAGTGTTCAAGTGATTGCAATCTACAGAAAGTGGTCGCAGGTTCAATTGCCGCCAACTAACAAAACAGCAGGGGGCAAGGGGTGATGACGGTAACCTCAGGTACCCCATTGAATTATCCCGACGTTGGGACAACCTTACTGTGAAGGTGAGGTCGGTCCCTTGGGGGACGGACTAGCTGTCGTGGTGCCCTGTTTGCTCATTAGATCCGGGGCACCTCACCAAAGGCGGCATTGGTGGCACTCGCCGGGTTTTAGTGGGTAGAGCTGAGATCTTTCGGGCACAGCGAGTCCCACATACCCGCGTGGAGAGACCCACTACCCCGCGGAATGCCTTAGAGCATTTCCCGGCGTTAAAGAAAAAAAGGTGAAGCTGCGGGCAGCAGCTAGTTTCATATATATTCCGTGAGCGAGAGTGGGCGGGTGGTCGTAACAAACGAGCTTACACGTCCGTATGTCATTACACGCCTGTCAACTTATGTCACCGTCAAGATCTTATACTTGTCAGTTTCTAATGAATTATAGAAGGATTAAATGTTGATAGAATTATATGAATAACTAGCAGTGCTTGGTTTCACCCGCGTACTTCCCATTCCCGTAGGAGTACAGGGATAAATTATAGCCTATATGTTATGCTGATGTGTAAGCTATATTATTGTAAAGTTTCATTAAAATCCATTCAGTAGTTTTTGTGTGAAAGAGTAACAAACATACATTCTTACAAACTTTCGCGTTTATAATATTAGTAGGATTGTTATTTGAAAGTATATTGTTTGTGCCTCAATCACGGAAATACCTCTGAACGGGTAATCGTGAAATTTGGATATTGGATAGATTGTATCGCAGGAAAAAAAAACCCATCAAATTTTATCCTCTTTTATATGTAACACGGTAAATCAAAATGAACGCGGGCAAAACTACTCGTAAGAACTGAGATTCATAATAACCATTTTACGACTGCATACGAATATATTGGACCAGTTCGAGTCCGTCCTAAGTTGGTGTTTTATTGTCTTTATGAAACTCCTCCTCTCTCCTCCTCTCTCCTCCTCGTCTTAGAGACCCTTGTACTTTTTTCCTCCTTCATAAAAGCGAAGTCTTTGTAATTTCGACATTTGTAGTACCAGTACTACTTCATCAATCAGACATCAGACATTAGGATTACATAATACCGGCGTCAAGTGACAGCTATGCTGTCGCGTTTCGTGCGGTTTGTGAGTTTCCGGTAGCCAATTAGGGGGATAGGGAAAAGGAGGGCAACGCATCTGCATACCTTTTGGCAGTTGCTTAGTTGCCCTTTGACATAAAAATGGCGATAACCTTAAAATTTAATAATACTGAGTTACACAAAATAGCGAGACAACGGAAATGACGTTGTTTGAGATTAGCTTATAATTTACGACGGAATAAAAGAATAATTAAACACAGGATAACTTAATAAATAATGTGTTAATACAGTTACATCAGCGTGACATGTGTAACTGTAATATATTAATATCTTTCCGTTTGTAAATCGTGAACATTTACATAAACACTAAACGTTCATTATATATTTGGGTCGATAGGTGACGTCATGTGAGGCGCCATGTTGCCTATGTTAATAAAAATAAATAAATAAAATAAAAATCATTTATTCCAGGTTTCAACATCGGGACAATATAAATATTAAAATTTAAATAACAAAAAAAAATACCAATAGAATTAAAGTGGAAAAAATTACAATTAAAATTTAAAACTTGCGTGTATTATATAATTACGTAATAATTTATAAATACGTGCTATTATAACTTAACGCTGTGTGCTTATAACTTAATAATTATAATGTTAATCTGTATCTGGTATGATCTGAAGAGATAATTATATACAAGTAGGGGGTTCAAAACACGTGTTTACGGATTTCATCACGGTTTATTTATTACATTACCGACGTTTCAGATCATCATCATCATGGGGTGCCATCTTCATATTGAAGTTTGGAGGTCAGCTTTCGGTACTCCGTCCGATCAAGCGATATTCTCTTTATCTGGTGGTAGCTCAAACCGGTCCAGTCTTTTATGTCGTCAAACCACTTTCGCCTTGGTCTTCCTGGTGGCCTTCCACCCGGTATCTTGCCCTCGAGGATTGTCCGTAGATATTCGAAGACGGGCCCTCTTTGCAAGTGTCCAAAGAAGGCCACCTTTCTTTTAACAATTGTCGATATCAGCTCTCGTTTGCGGTTTGCTCGTTGCAGCACTTTGACGTTCGAAGTAAAAAGTCCATGGTATTCTAAACATTCTTCGAAGAGTCCACATTTCAAACGCTTGCAGTATTTTACATGTGTCTTTCCTTAGAACCCATGTTTCGCAGCCGTACAAGAGCGTGGTTTCAGATACTTTAAGTTAATAAAGTCTATTTATGGTATGGTAGAATTGTTAGTTACTGTGTTGGTAGCTACTAGCTAATAACAATTCTTTATACCCGAGTTCTAAACATTACATGTATGTGTATATTTTTATGTTATATTCAATATTGCATACACATTTTACTAATACATTAATAATTAGCGAGAAATTAAGTAAACGATAAGACATTAAATGTGGTTTTTAATTCATACGTCGAAGAGTTTTGATCCCGTGTTACGTTTGATTTCTGCAGAGCAAACGACATCAACGCGTATCGCATGGGTGTAAAAATTAAAAATAATATTTCTGATAGTGTGAAAATCGAACTCAGACCTTTCGGTTCTTAAATATATGTACGTGGTCACTGTACATGTGTACTTCTTAAGTGACTCACCAATAGTAGATTTTAAAAATAACCGAAAAAAAAAACAATTTCAAATGGCATATTTTTTACGTTAATTTAATGGGATCGATATTTTGACTTCGTAGATATTGCTGAATATCGTATTCTTTGAAATAGAATAGAAAAACATGGCGAATAGCCTGTCTTAAATATATTTAATAGCAAAAATAGCCATGTTAATTTAAAGTCCCATTTCCCTGAAAGTTTCTTCTAATTACCCTTTTGGGCTCTGAATTTCGTAGACAAAAAGCACAAAATATAGATTTGTATGTTGTCCGTAGGTACCCTTAGCGCATCGAGCAAATAGCAGGGTAAAGTAATGTGAGCCATAAAATTACGAAACTGGTCAGTGATTTGTCACTGACATAATATAAATTCAACCAATCAGTGATCTGTATGTACGTTCCAACGGCCGATCAATGGTCATCAGTCAGCCAATCAGAGCGTAGAACCGACAGCGTCGCAGCACAAATTTGGCGGAATTTGTTTTCATACAAAACATAAAATTACCGCTCTATTCCGGTTATTTGCTCGATGCCATACGCGTGACGTGGGTGATGAGTAGTGACTGCTCATTTGTTTTGTGAGCTTGTAATTGTGACACAGTTTTTGTGGTTAATATTGACTTATAACGGACCTCCCGACCGACGGCCACTTGGTGAAGGTACAGATGGTTTTTACACTTGACCTTTACTCAAAAGTCGGGGGTTCGAATCCCGTCAAAAATATATGAAAATAAATAATGCATTAGTTAAAAAAATCTTTTCTTTATAGTTAATAGAATCAGGCGTTACTTTGACTTTGTTGATCTAGTGGTTAGTGAGGGTCACTAACCATTAGACTGCTAAACCATGGTCGTGGGTTCGATTCCCACCCAGGACAAATCTTTGTGCGATGAGCAGTCGGAGCCTTATGGTGACTACCGACCCCCATAGATGTTCGCACAACCAAGTTATGCAGATACCCTCCTTTTCCCTATCTCCCCCAATGGGCCACATAAATGAAACGGTTCATTTAGCACAAAGATTCCTATCTAAAATGGTGTCAAAGAAGATATTTATTAAACTAAGATATGAGTGCGTCTGAACACCGTTAACCGTTTATGGTTTAAACCTAGTTAGCGCAACCGGCACTACAGATTAACGTAATTTCCTTAGTTAGTCATCTATATGTTCTACTTATTCATCATCATCTGCTAATTTCCGTTCACTATACATTGATACGAAGCCGATCTCCGTGCAGTGGCCGGTCCGTGTTGGGTGCAAGTGGGAAGAGATCTATGTTCAGCAGTGAACGGATACAGGCTGATGATGATGATGATAATGATGACGATGATGATGATGATGATGATGGTGGTGGTGGTGGTGATGGTGATGTTGATGATGGTAATTGTGATTGTGATTGTGATGATGATGATGGTGATGATGGTGGTGGTGGTGGTGCTGTTGATGATGGTAATTGTGATGATGATGATGTTGATTGTGATGATGATGATGATACATTTATTACTTTAAAGACAATAACGCCGACTCCCACCCCCTATCCAACTGGTTGCACGAGACCGTCACCGCCCACTTGGATGGCCCTCTGTTGTCCAAATCGCGGTTTCATTTGCAAGTTCCTATTATTTCCCCGGATTTATTATCTGTTCGATGGCATATAATCTATACTAATATTATAAAGCTGAAGAGTTTTTTTGTTTGTTTGAACGCGCTAATCTCAGGAGCTACTGGTCCGATTTGAAAAATTCTTTCAGTGTTAGATAGCCCATTTATCGAGCAAGGCTATAGGCTATATAACATCACGCGGTGACTTATATGAGTTGAGTAACGCGGGCGAAGCTGCAGGCAACAGCTAGTAGAGTATATAGATGAACATGCTTTTAATATAGTAATTTTTATTCAAATTTATCCTAAAACTTCAATACGATCTAGCGTTTTCACAAGACGCCGCCACGCTCTCTATCCCGCCAGTATCGGTATTCGGTAAGGCGAGTGTCAGTGTGTGAAAGGCACAAGTTAAGACTTTTGCTGATAATTTTGAACGCAGACCTGGAGAGTCATTACTGGCACTGTCTGGAATCTCTGGTAGGCAATGTAGGCAACGTATTGAAACCTAGGTCCAGGTTTTAATGCGTTGCTTTTACATAATAGTAATATGATACAATAAGAGTCAATTAAAGTTCTTTCACATATAACCATCAGGTGACTTACGTGTTCGTTATTCTAGCTTTCTCTTTCAACTTTATATTATATATAGATTTCGGTTTCAAATACCCTTGACAGTATTCGTACCCGCGAGCCGTATTTAACCACAATGCCACTGGCCCGTGATCCAGATCGCAGTAATCATATTGATCTAGTTGATAGAAAGAATGGCACCGCTATATAAATTGTCGCTATTAACTAAGAAAGTAGACCAGGAGGAAAGTGGAAAGCTTTGCGAACAGTCCGTCCCGCCGTAGCCTTGTAAAAACTAGAATTATTACCTTTCATCATCATCATCACTTGACATAAGCCCCCCACCCATGTCCAGGGCCGGTCGCTGCTGGAGACAGACGTACCATCCGTCTTTTATATATAAACATTTATCCGCATGTTTTAAAGTATCCGTAACGTTGTTAATGTAACAATCATGATACAATCAGTTCCCACCATGGTTCAAATCTTGCCGAGGGGCTCAGTAGCCTAAGGAGTTTTTATTTTTTATTTTTTTATAATAATATCTATGACGCTTTCACACCACGTCAATCTGGTCCCGTGGTAAGTTCTCGAAGAACTTGTGCTACGGGTACCAGACAACGGAAATATATTTAATACATTTATACTATACAAATATTTAAGATTTTTATTATATAATACACATATTTAATACAATTCCATGACCCAGGAACACAGAAAATATTTTGTTCACTGGCGGGATTCGAACCCGCAACCTCCGGCTTGAGCGCCAACGCGCTTACCACTGCGCCATTTTGTCATTGAATCAATATACTTTCTTATTTCAATGCAAATTTAACTTTAATTGGTAGATTCAATTGACGTTCAAAAAGATACTGTATTAGTACTATTTTGAATAAAAAAATTTGATTTTGATTTTTGATTTTGAACAACAATAGAATCTATCGCCGGTTCCAAGCTAGTATGAGACCGACGAAACAAACTCAGTGGCAAATTTATTATATTCCTACCACTCCTACTATGTATGTCCCTAAAGCTTATTAAATTTAAGTTTTTAGGACACAACAAATATTACAGTAGTTATTATAAATACGGCTTTGTAAGAAAGAAATAAGTATTGACTATTTATAATATATGCTTTTAACTACTATCTTAGGATCATAGTTAATGGATATTATTACGATAGTTGGAAAACGGTTTTGGAGTAAGAACCGGTTGTTACGGTACCATTTGTGGTCTAACAATGGGTTTTGATGACGTGCACGTATTACTGGGATGTGGGTTAGGCTTGTGGTCCATGATTTCGCGGTTTGAAGTGTTGGGTGAATGTTATTAGTATTTTAGAAGGCCAAATAGAGGTAAAGTTAGCTAGCTGTGACTTGTACACAGGTTTAAATGCAGCTAAGGTTAAGGGATCGGTCTTGGCATTCATTGAAAGAGGCTTATGTCCAGAGTGGACGGATAGAGGCCGATGATGATGAATAATAATATAATAAGAGGTAAAGTTTGTGAGTTTGTATTTATGTATGTGTATGAATAATATTTAAAAATAGTCATGCGATTTGAAAAAAAACTTCTAGCGATATTATAGATTTTGTCATCTTTATATTTATAAATATAATCATTCTGTGCGTGTGTATGTCACTTCTACTAAATGGCTGGACTGATTTTGATGATTTTTTTAGATCCGAAATTATTTAAACTAGCTAAATTTAAACTAGCTGTTGCCTGCAGCTTCGCCCGCGTTACTCAACTTCTATACGTCACAGCGTGATGTTTTATAGCCTATAGCCTTCCTCGATAAATAAGCTGTCTAACATTGAAAGAATTTTTCAAATCGGACCAGTAGTTCCTGAGATTAGTGCGTTCAAACAAACAAACAAACTCTTCAGCTTTATAATATTAGTATTATCAATTTGGTCCACAACAAAACTCTTATACAAAACGTATGTCGGGTCCGCTAGTTCTTTTTATTTCATGTTATCTTGAAAAAAAACCAAAATAGGAACTAAACAATATAATATGAAGTTAAATGTAATTTTTTTAATTCATTAAGTATGTTAAACTTCAACTGTTTTATTTAAAAGACCCTCTATATAACGCAACCCTCTTTTACATTTGAGGTCATTTATTTATTCACATAACTAAATAATATAGCCTTTATTATCGAAGTGTTTCCGTTGATTCTAAAGCGATTTATTTACAATCAATTTCCTGCCTTAAAATATCAACTAAAGTTACAAATTCGCAAATCCATTTGTTACTCAGCTTAAATGTTATAACCTACTTGAATTTGAACCTTAACTTAATGTGTTTTGGTGTAACTTTGTTTGGCGCTGAATAGCTTTAGGCAAGTGCACCGGCAGATGTTCCGAAGCTTTTTATGTAGCATCTGCTTTTTGTTTTAAATCTACAGATAACACGGAGTTACCGGCGTCGTGCTGGAGTCCTTACTTTTACTTTAGGATTGATCATGTAAAAGTAATATTTTGTTCCAAGATGGCGCTAGTACCTATGTAGTAATAAATATCAGGCCTTTAATCGTCAAGACGCCAAGACGACCAATTCCTTGCAAATTGCCACTCATGGGATATACTATGTTGAAAAATAATGCATCGTAGTATTGGTACATTGCAGGAGTTTTTGACGTGACAACGTCTTATAATTCGATGGAGCCGGCTCCAAGAACGAAAAAACATGACGTACGCAATGACGTATGCGACGTTACCTCGCTCTGAGGCGTTCCATTTTCTTATGACGTTGTCACGTTCAACTATCGTCAATAAACCGACTTTACAGACAACCGATTTTTTTTATTAGGTTAAGTTGACCACCTCGCAGCTGGTCACTAGTGGGTTAGTTAATAATACAAATCAAAATACTAGGAACCTTAAGAGAGTAGAGAAAGAAATAATCATTGATAATTGGTTTTTAATGAAATGGTCATATGAAGGCTATGATGACTAAACCGGTGTTCACATTTTTTTTCCCCTTTTACGCCGGGAAATGCTCTGACCCGCCTAGGGAGTGGGTCTCCCCAGGTGGGTATGTGGGACTCGCTGCGCCCGAAAGATGGTAAATGGACGCAGCTCTACCCTCTAAAACCTGGCGAGTCCCACCAATGCCGCCTTTGGTGTGGTGCCCCGGATCTGTTGAGCAAAGAGGACACCTCGACGGCTAGTCAGTCTTTCAAGGGACCAACACCACCTCCACAGTGGGGTTATCCCGCACCACAGAACAACCCCTCCCAACGTCGGGACAGTACAATGGGGTGAGGTTCCCATCCTCACCCCTTGTCCCCCTGCTCTTTTGTCCCCTCTTCTTATAAGAGGGGTACAGCCCCCTCAGCTCAATTGGCTTCGCCCAAGGTGCTGGGCTCACCCTAGGCTACTGAGCCCCACCGCCACGTTAAGGCCTGAACCATGGTGGGGAAACTGGTGTTCACTTAGAATGTTTTAAGTCGAACCTCCACCTCCATTCTCTTAAAAAACACCTCCAGGACGGAAACCTCTTTAAAAAACCACCTGGAGGAATGCCTACCGGGAGCAAAACGTGAGCAGGTGGCTCTATAGCTCGCTCCCAACGCAGGAGGCCGGGGACGGGTTCGTGGTTGTGCGCAAACGTGCGTCTGACTGCGCGCTGCCACTGCACTGAAGGGACCGCGGGTGATTTGCAGCGGGGGATAGACGCTCACACTAGGGTCCCGAGCTACTTAGATGTTCCTTGGAGCTTAAGGTGGAGAACGGTGGCGAGACATGTCACATCACTTAGAGGAGAGCCAGCAAGGGCATTCGCTGACAGGGTTCTTGTAGTCTTTCGTATCCATGACCCCATCGCCGCTGTACAGAGGAACATTATGGGGTTTCAGTTAGGGTGAGGCCACATAACCAACCAGGCTCCCCCGGGCTCGGTGGTATCATTATGATGTGGATATGTATTAAAAAATAAAAATGAATGTTTAAAGTATTAACTTTGTATGCAATTTATTAAATAATAAATAATGGTGTAATGTTAATTATAAACATGGAAACTATTATGAATGAACCATGTCTAGATTCAAACATTGAAAGAAATCGAATTGTTAAAGCTACCTACGTAATTTAAATACCTGTACACAATCGAATCAAATAAAAATATCTTTATATCGTAGGTAACCATTTGTACACTTGAAATACGTCAAAAAAGAAGTCAATAAAAAGGTGTAGTAATATATATAAAAAAACTCGTTTGGAATGCGGACTCCCCCAAGAAAAACGAGAAAAAACTTGAGGGTTGCTCTTTTGTCATCAACATAAAATACATACTTTATAAATAAGTACATCATGTCCATGCAAAACATAAACAGTGAATGTCTTATTCCCAAGGTGTGGTATCTTCTATAATACATCTAAAGATGTGCATACCTTAGTTGTATACCTTTGTCACTAAGGTTATGACAACTGGTCATCCTCTCAATAACCGGATCACGCAGCATGCGTCAGTACATACAATATGACCCCGCCGGTCCCGTGTCCTTAACACGTAACAGTACTCCCACATGCGCTCCTCCATAGATGGCGACCAACTTGTTTCTACTATCTATGTCTATGTCCTTGATAGGCTGGGAGGTAGAATGTAAATCCAATCTCTAATCTAACCTCCTAATATGCAATCAATGATGCAATTTTTTTTTCTCTTTTACGCCGGGAAATGCTCTGAGGCATCCCGCGGGTGAGTGAGTCTCCCCACGCGAGTATATGGGACTTGCTGCACTCGAAAAATGGTAAGGTGGAAGCAGCTCTACCTACTAAAACCTGGCGAGTCCCACCAATGCCGCCTTTGGTGTGGTGCCCCGGATCTGTTGAGCAAAGAGGACACCTCGACGGCTAGTCAGTCTTTCAAGGGACCAACACCACCTCCACAGTGGGGTTATCCCGCACCAAGAACAAACCCTCCCAACGTCGGGACAGTACAATGGGATGAGGTTCCCATCCTCTCCTCTTGTCGCTCTGCTCTTTTGTCCCCTCTTCTTATAAAAGCAGCTCCTTCAGCTTAATTCACTTCGCCCAAGGTGTTGGACTCACCCCAGGCTACCATGGTAGAGAAAGATGCCTTTGTTATGTGATTATTCCACGTTTTACTTTGAATTCCTGCACACTTTTGCATTTTTTATGTCATAAGGAGGCAACCGAGCAGTCGGAGCCTTATGGTGACGACCGACGCCCAAAGACATTCGCACAACCAAAAGTTATGGAGATGCTGTAAGGTGCGATGTTAGACACAATTGAAACGCATGGATGCCCGTATAATACTGACTATATTTCATAGCTAAATGTTATAATATAAAGATTAACATAATACATAGATACAAAACATATCATATTATAGAGTATACCTTCACAATGCGTTGTTCTTTTTCTTCCTATACCCCCGATGAGCCACTGGAAACTCACAAACCGTACGAAACGCAACAGCATAGCTGTCACTTGACACATTTTAGTAGGACGCGAGTTAATCATGATGGTGTTCGTTAATACAACTATATGCCATCATGGTTGTGGTAGCATTGTTTCCCCAACATGGTTCAGGCCTTGTCGTGGCGGTGGGGCTCAGTAGCCTAGGGTGAGCCCAGCACCTTAGGCGAAGCTTTTGAGCCGAGGGGGCTCTTTGTACCCCTCTTATAAGAAGAGAGGGCAAAAGAGCAGGGGGCAAGGGGTGAGGATGGGAACCTCACCCCATTGTACTATCCCGACGTTGGGAGGGGTTGTTCTGTGGTGCGGGACAACCCCTCTGTGAAGGTGGCGTCGGTCCCTTGCCCGTCGAGGTGCCCTGTTTGTTTACTAGATCCGGGGCACCTCACCAAAGGTGGCATTGGTGGCACTCGCCGGGTTTTAGTGGGTAGAGCTGCGTCCACATACCAGCTATCATGCGCAGCGAGGCCCACATACCCGCGTGGGGACACCCACTCGCCCGCGGGATGCCTCAGAGCATTTCCCGGCGTTAAAGAGAAAAAAAAAGGATTGTTTATTATTTCGACAGTTAAAACAAGTTGCTGTGACTTGGAAAGAATTTCAACAAGTCTCAAGATAGGTAATTCATGAAGGAGTTGTCTAGGCTGGTCACAGGTGATGTTTATGTCGTGGGTGACGCTGACTACCATCTGGCGACAAGTCTGCCTCAGTCTGCCCCTCCAAGTCAAAATAACTATCATACATTGACTCAATTTTAATGAGTTCTTTAGCATTTTAGTAATCTAGTATTTGACATTTTTAATGGATGCTCAAAATATTCTAATTTATGCAATTAAAAAAACCGGACAAGTCTCAAGTGATATAGTGTATTTTTTGATAATTGCAAAATGTATATTTTTAGAAATATCAAAAAGGTGGTAACTAATCATGCTAGTCTTAAAATGTCTCAATTAAGGACGTGTCTTACTCGCCTCTAGCAAATTTTTCACCATTATATTGAAGCAATTTTTACGGATTTTATCGCTGTTTATTTTTTTTTTTACACCAGCCGGTCATAGGACTGTTTTGTTTATTGACTAGATGTTATCCATGAACATAATTCAGCGAAACAATTATAACAATTTTTGTATGGTTGCTGTATCCGAAACATCGGGCTTGTAAACCGCGATAAAATCCGTAAAAATTGTTTCATTAGTTTACCTGGAACTAGCCCAGGAAACTCATTCAGGTCAATTCATGTGTTGCTATCCTGACACATAAGATGTTAAGTCTCTGTACCAGTACACTCCCTGTCTTGCCCTTCTCTCCGAAACACACCACAGCTGCGTGGCACCAGCTCAATTCTCCCACAGTTATTTGCATATATAGACAAATCATCGCTCTATCAAATATTAAATTCATTAAAATAAAAATATAGCAAAGTCACTAGCTCCTTTCAAAAGAAATCACTACACACCTGACATAACAATTATGCAACGCGCAAAATATAACTCAAAGCGATAATATGCGCATAAATTAATATCAGCGTGAACATAATCTTTATATTTAAGAGCAGAATCAAAACAAGAACAGATATTGCTTTACATATTAAATACGTATAACATTGTAAGGATTATATTGAGATGTTAATATTGGAAAGTTGGATCTTACGAAATCTGAATAATGATCAACAAAAACTTTACTGTCTTTAGATAGTATGTTGCAATTTGAGTGACGATGGTCCAGTGTGTATGGGTTTGGCCTCTTGAGTGAGAGGTCCGGGTTCGATCCTGACGCCTGTGGTGTTTCAATATGGGTTTTTCTACACGTGCACCTGAATATGAGACCATCGCTTGCTCACCGGTGAAGGAATCATCGTGAGGAAACCTGCATGCCTGATGAGATTAGTCTTTGAAGGTGTGTGAAGTTCACCAACCTGAATTGGGCCAGCGCATCGATGAACTATGGCCCAACACCCTCCTCGCCTGATTTCGAGGAAACCCGTGCCCAGCAGTGGGATATATGAGGGTTGATATAAGTATTATTATATTATATATTATTGTGTTGAAATGTCAGATTTTGCCTTAGATTTTTATGATGTATACGGTACTGGGTAGATATAAGGTAGATGTTTCATTGTTTTGGTTAAAAATTCTCCTCCTGCGATCAACGATGGCAATCTTATTTAGGTTTAAGATTAGAGTTTGTCTCGGTGAAAGAGCTAATTCCATTTCAGAGTTTCCACTTTCTGTTTATAATGTTCCATGACACTTTTGATTTTCTAGCCAAGACAACCTTTTGTTCAAGTTTGAAATTCTGCTAAAAGATTTGATTATCTTTCTGATTATATATTTGAAGTCTTTCAATCATTTTAATGAATTAAAGTATTCCTGCACTCAAAATTTCGGTAACATGACACACAAGATATTTTATCTATATAAAGAATCTTTGATATGCATAAATTAATTGTTAAACAGTATTTTAAGTATTCCTGCTATTAAAGGTTGCTAAGAGGTTCAATTTACATCGTTCAAACTTTTTTTTAACTACATCATCATGGTCATCATGTAACTACATACTCAAAGTTCAAGTTCTCTAAATTATCGTATTCTCTATTGAACTTTCATTTTTTTTCATTTACTTCGGGAAATCCTCTGAGGCATCCCGCGAGGGAGGGGGACACCCCAGGCGGGTATGTAAGACTCGCTGCGCCCGAAACATGGTCCGGTTGACAACCGGCGAGTGTCACAAATGCCGCCTTCGGTGAGGTGCTCCGGATCTGTTCAGCAAACAGGGCACCTCGACGGCTGGTCAGTCTCCTCAAGGGACCGACGCCACCTCCAGAGGGGTTGCCCCGCACCACAGAACAACCCCTCCCAACGTCGTGACAGTGCAATGGGGTGAGCTTCCCATCCCTTGTCTCCCTGCTCTTTTGTCCCCTCTTCTTATAAGAGGGGTACAAGGAGCAGCTCCCTTGGTTCAATTAGCATCGTCCAAGGCGCTGCGTTCACCTTATGCTACTGAGCCCCACCGCCACGACAAGGTTTGAACCTCCTGCTAATCTATGAACCTCCTGCTGTTATAGGATTAATTATTATTTGATTATCTACTAATAACTAATTTGTCCTAGAAAACGACATAATATATTATCAAATAATGAAATATATTTAAGTGCACAAACAATAATTTTAACTAATTTGTTTCTATTGTAACAAGTTTTCATTATTGTAAAGTAGTGTTTACATGTTCAAACCTCTCGTGTGTGTGTTGGGTTGCATTCCATCTCGAAAATATGTAATTACAACTTTGGTTGATTTATTGTAACCTGTTTTACGTGATTTCAAAATCTCTTTGTGTAAGAGACATAGAGAAGTGCTTTAAATCTATTTTACGACTAAAACTAATTTACCTCTACTAGAAAATAGTCATTAAAACTACAAACCGACGGATATATAAGTTTAAATACCTCTTTATGTCTGAACAGACCTCACAGTATTAAACCTATTTTACGACTAAAACTAATCCATCATTATGTCTTAAAATATTCATTAAAGAGTAGATAAGAATACTCATTAAAAAACTAGAAACCGGCGGATACAAGTTTAAGTAAAGTCTATGTTTCGAAACATCAAGGCTTATAACTACAACCTTTAAAGCCTGGCCACTCGTCGGCCCGTACTAAATATTTACTATTTTAAGTATCAAAATAACTCCATGTATAAAAACTAGTATATCACATAGTTTAGGTGATTATTTTTTAAACATAGTTGTCACTATCACATTTGTTGCTATCAAAATGTAGTGCTGTATATAACTTTGTCTTAATAGCACAAAAGAGGAATAAGTAAGAAGTTATTTTATGAACATATAAGGAAATTATGAGAAAAATTCGCTTTAAAATAATATTATATGTCAATCACATGTTGATGTAGTGACATAAGATTATCATTTAAAAACTTAAAGCTACAAGAAACTTACGTTATAGACGAAGTTTTTCAATCCGTATTCAACAGGTATCACTTTTATAACCATCGAAAACTTAATAAATACATTACGATGTGTATTATTAGTATTACTTTAATTTTTTAATACGATTAGTATATTTTTAAACTAAAACAAACAAACTAAAACACACAAAACACATTCACCTGTTTTGAACGCGAAGGCAGTACTGGCACGTCGTGGCCAACTCGTTTCGTTAGTGAAGGCTTCACTGGCGCCCATTTGAGTAGCCATATTTGTTTGTTTCTCGGGAACAAATATATTTCGATTTTGAACTCGGCCGTACAAAGGTTTTTGAGTAGCGTCCACTACTCGGGGACTGATTTTCAAAATCTCGACCTGGTGCAAGAGTTTTCTTTGTATATTCTCCATCTCGTCCTTGGATGACCTGGAGTTCTCTGACAGTCGAGCGATCAGCTCGTTCACGTTGAAGTCCATGTTAGTTTGGTTGTTCGTTTGTGGGTTCATGTCTGTATTCCCTGGGGGATGTTTGAGCATTTCCTTGTTACGTCGTTTTGTTTTTCTGACAGTTTTTGCCATTACATTTTACCTTCTCTTAAGTTTTAGAACAGCTTTCGAATTGGTTTTACCTATAGGTATTAGAACGTTAAAAATATAAATTAAGGGCTTATATATATTAATAGTGAATGCATATAAATACTTTTTATAAATATTTTTTTATAATGACGTGATGTAAAATTTATTTAAAATATTGTTGTTTAATAAATACGTATGTATATTATGCAGTCAGTTTTTTACCAGATCTATAAATAAATATAATTTTATATTCAATTATATATACGTATTAAATTGTTTGTTTGTTTGTCATGAGTGGATTATTGTTGTATATAATTACGTCTGAGAATGCAGTTGTTATAGCGCCATCTAGCGCTCGATGGGCGAAGCATTACGAGTCAACGCATCATACTGAATGTTCAGTAAATTCGATTAAAGATAGACCAATATTTTCGATATTAAAACATTTTTTAGAATCTTTATCAAGGTTCTAGAAGAATCAAATAATATAGGATGGTTAAGTATCCTATAACTGACAAAAAATGTGTCTTATATCAAAGTCAGGTAGATTTTTTTTCTTTTCCACCGGGAAAGGCATCCAGCAGAGGACTCGCTGCGTTCTTAAGGTGGACGCAACTCTACCCATTAAAACCCGGCGAGTGCCACCAATGCCGCCTTTGATGAGGTGCCCCGGATCTGTTGAGCAAACAGGGCACCTCGACGGCTAGTCAGTCCCTCAAGGGAGCGACACAACCTCCACAGAATGGACGTTCCGTACCAAATAACAACCCTTCCCAACGTCGGGACGGTCGGGACAGGTGAGATCCCCATCCTCGCCCCTTGTCCCCCTGCTCTTTTGTCCTCTCTTTTTATAAGAGTGGTACAAAGAGCAGCTTCTTTGGTTCAATTTACTTCGTCCAAGAGGCTGTGTTCACCTGAGATACTGAGCCCCACACCACGACAAGGCTTGAACCTTGGTGGGAGACAAAAGTAAAAAAAACGTGGCTCTTTTCACATTTATAACTATTTACCATATCTTTTACTTTTGTTTTGCGGAGCTCGATGTTTGACCATTGTCTACGAATGCTTTGATCAAGTGATGATTTAAAAACATGGTGAATATCCCGTTACATCGTAATTTGTATGTAGTGGATCCTGCTCATAACTTACAAGTTGCGGAACCTCCACGTGTTATTATAGTCTGCGGTTACTACATATATACTACTAGGACCCGATACAGATTATCTTTGCATATTCAATAGTTGTATGATAATATAATCATGAACCGTAAGACTATACTACAAAGCTATTAAAAGCTTTGAAAACCCCATTAAATTAAATAGAAATTTAATATGGAGGGTTGATCTTTGAGATGGATCAGTAAGGGCAGGTACCTTAACCGTTATAGTTGGCAATAAAGAATATTGCGAGTTGATTTATCGTTTTCAGTACAGAAGTTATGGAAAATGTTTTGGCGATTTCTGATATTTCTAGTAGTCATACCTGAAATGATCCCCTAGAGTCTTTTGATCCGATAGGATCTATAGGCATAAAAATATTTTCTTTTGTGGATTTTAGAATATTTTCGCTGGCCGTATATTTTCTCAAAAATAAGTGAATGCAGTTGGGGTTGTTCTGTGGTGCAGGAACACCACTCTGTGGAGGTGGCGTCGGTCCCTTGGGGGACTGACTAGCCGTTGAGGTGCCCTGCTGAACAACAGATCCGCGGGGCACCTCACCAAAGGCGGCATTGGTGGCACTCGCCGGTTTTTAATGGGTAGAGCCTCGTCCACCTTACCATCTTTTAGGCGTTGTTATCCGCCTGGGAAGTCCCCTTCCCCCGCGGGATGCCTAAGTAAGCTTCCCAGCGAAAAAGTAAACATTTTAATGCTCGATCTGTACTTGAGGATGTGTGAAGTTTCACTCCGTATTTGACCAGCGCCTCCTCCTCCTCCTCCTCCTCGCCTGATTTCGAGGAGACCCGTGTGTACGAGACGTATGCCGCTTATATACCTACATTTACGTAATCTCCTTTTAAAACCAATATCAGAAACTCCAGTGTTACGGTACCGACGCCTCTGTCCGACCAATCTATGTGGGACATCATTGTACTAAACCAGTCGGCTGCAGATCCGTTTCTTAGAGACAATGGCTTATTGATTTATAAGAATATCCCTGACAGGTCGCGGGTTTGGATCCCGTCATGGGCAGAAATGACTATATCATGGTCTTTTTTGTTTTGTCTTTATAGCATAGGAGGGCAAACGAGCAGTCGAAGCCTTAGACTACCGACGACCATACACATCCGCACAACTAGAGACTAAGCAGATGCGTTGCCCTCCTTTTCCCTATCCCTACCCCCAACGGGGCACTGGAAACTAACAAACCGCACGAAACGAATGAAGGTATACCCCGGTCGTGCCGGCCCAATTCATAAATTCATTAATAATTAATATTTTTATGAATAAAAAATAATTTAATTATGTAATTATACATTAATTAAATTATTCTATATATATATGTGTGATAAATCCACTGCTGAACATAGGCCTCCCTCAAAGAACGCCTAGACGACCGATCCCTCGCCATTCAGCAGATAAATAGGGTTTAAAAATAATATCATAGGAGTGATACAAAAAGTTTTAATCTAAATCTTAAACTAGTCAAAAATGGTCGTCTAAGATTTTTTTTTTTCGGAGGGATCTATTCTAATGGCCCGAAGGCCCTAATGCTTCATCGGATTAGTGTGAGCCCATTCGGCTCACTTTTGATTTATAAAGTGGGGGGTTGCCCCCGCCTACCGTGCAGTCTGCGACCACACGGCCTCCTGGCGTCGGTTGTGAAGGTCGTCTAAGAACACGCACTATTTTGTTTACATAAGCGGTAAGTCAATATTTTCACCTACATGATAACTGAAGTTGGGAGTCCGTTCATAAAAAGCCAAAATCTATACTAATATTATAAAGCTGAAGAGTTTGTTTGTTTGTTTGAACGCGCTAATCTCAGGAATTACTGGTCTGATTTGAAAAATTCTTTCAGTGCTAGATAGCCCATTTATCGAGGAAGGCTATAGGCTATACGCTATATATCACGCTGTGACTTATAGGAGTTGAGTAACGCGGGCGAAGCTGCAGGCAACAGCTAGTCAATAATAAAATTATGTTCAGTAGGATTTCATTTAGAACGATTTTTATAAGAATAATTGAGGTGTGCAAAAAGTTAAGGGTTTTATATAATTTGTGTTTGACTATTTTATTACATGAATTTCAAAGCAAAGTAAGAGGTAGTGCCATGCTGTTTTGCAGCCAAATAGGGCCGGCACGACCGGGGTATATAACACCGGCGTATAGCTGTCACGTTTCGTGCGGTTTGTGGGTTTTCGGTGGCCCATTGAGGGGATAGGGAAAAGCAACGCATCTGCATAACTTTTGGTTGTGCGGATGTCTATGGGCGTCGGTAGTCACCATAATGCTTCGACTGCTCGGTTGCCTCCTTGTGAGATAAAAAACAAAAGAGGAAGAGTTAAGATCGAATTAGAAAATAAAGTCAAATGTAAAAAAATCTTCATTTTAAGAACTCATTCATTTTATGTTTCATAAAATCATCACAGAACCCGCTGTTAAAAAGTGATTTCCCACTTTTCTTCTGTAAATCCGTATTTGCGTACACCACACAATAGCTATAACGTAACTTTGAGAACTATTGTTCATTGTATGTATGTGAACGTATTTCTACACACGTACTTATTGGAGCTTTCTATTATCTTTCCAACCTGTATCCCCGTCCGAACTTTTTGCTAATTCCATTGACCGCTTGACAAAAAAGTAAAATGAGATTGTCTTTGTAAGAAGTAGAAGTTAATGTTGCAAGTGGTATGGGGAATATACCAATTTGGAAAATTTCTTTCTTTTGAAATATTTCGACAGACTCGTGACAACATTTTGCGTATGATTTTTTTTTATGTTAATTGGATAGGCAAACTGGCAAACGTACCACCTGATGTTAAGTGGTCGACGTCGCCCATGAACATAAACTAGTTAACCTGGAACGAGCCCAGGCAACTCATTTATGTGTTGCCTATCCTGAGACATAAGATGTTAAGTCTCGGTGCCAGTAATTACACTGCCTGTCTTGCCCTTCTCTCCGAAACACAGCAAAGCTGTTTCACGGGAGAAACAAGCAAGATGGTGGTACCCATGCAGCCGGGAGCGCGGCACAGCGCTTCCCTCCCACCGGTAACTCAGCCTGGCCTGGCCCATCAAACTGATCCGATATGATCTGGTGTATGGTCATGGCCGACGTCGAGCCAAGGTGTTAAAATCGATCAAATACAAAATCATTTTTTTTTATTCAAAATAGTACCAATACAGTATCTTTTGGAACGTCAATTGAATCTACCGCCGGTTCCAAGGCTAGCCCACTGAGAAGAACCGGCGAAACAAACTCAGTGGAATGTCATTCTACAATCGTAAACGCTAGTAGAAAACTAATAAATGTATGGAAATGATATTTAAGACCACGTGATTTGTCGATGTATAATATCATTTCCATACATTTATTAGTTTTCTATATATTATATTTATTATATTTCTTTATATAATTATGTATATTTGTTAAAATGGCGTGATTTTTAGAACTTTTTTATCTAATAGTTCCTGATAAAAAGATACATCGACTTCAAACATAAATCCAATTTATTTAATAACTTCCTAGGGTTCTGGTCCCAAACAATAAAACGGGAACCCTATTACTAAGACTCCGCTGTCCGTCCGTCAATCTGTCAGTCTGTCTGTCCGTCCGTCCGTCCGTCTGTCTGTTTGTCTGTCTGTCTGTTTGTCCGTCTGTCTGTTTGTCCGTCCGTCTGTTTGTCTGTCTGTCTGTTTGTCCGTCTGTCTGTTTGTCCGTCTGTCTGTTTGTCCGTCCGTCTGTTTGTCTGTCTGTCTGTTTGTCCGTCTGTCTGTTTGTCCGTCTGTCTGTTTGTCCGTCCGTCTATTTGTCTGTCTGTCTGTCTGTCTGTTTGTCTGTCTGTCTGTCTGTCTGTTTGTCTGTCTGTCTGTTTGTCTGTCTGTCTGTTTATCCGTCTGTCTGTCTGTCTGTCTGTCCGTCCGTCCGTCTGTCCGCCCGCCTGTCTGTTTGTCTGTCTGTCTGTTTGTCCGTCTGTCTGTATGTCCGTCTATCTGTTTATCTGTCTGTCTGTCTGTCTGTTTGTCCGTCCGTCTGTCACCAGGCTGTATCATGAACCGTGATAGACAGTTGAAATTTTCACAGATGATGTATTTCTGTTGCTACGAACTAATACTAACAACAAATACTAAAACCTGAATAAAATCAATATTTGAGGGGGCTCACGTACAACATACGTGATTTCTTAAGTGTCTAATGTTATTTATAAAATGGTTCGTTTTCATCGTGCCCGAGTTCGACTCGCGCTTGGCCGTTTTCTAAAAACTTATATGCTATTTTTCTAAAGGTAGTTTCTTGGATTTTCGTCAGGTTAAGCTTATTTTATCCTTCAGGGAGCCAAAGCAAAAAAAGAAGAACTTATTTTAGTTTAGTAGTTGAAACGAATCATGTCGATAAGTTATAACTAAAATAACGTTACCATATTTATTTATGTGTAGTAACAGATCCCTAAACACTATTGTAGTAAAAACGTAAGAAAATGAAATAACATTAATAGTGATGCGCTTGCGTGGAAGTGATGTAACGCGTTACGTATGTGTAATAGACATACATACACGCAACCCTATGTCTGGTGTTCATACAAAAAATACAATTTTTGTGTGGGCTAATTTTATGATGAAACTTACCGTTTTGGTGTAAATCATGAAAAAGCCGTTTTTGTAACTTCACTCCTATTTTTTGGTCTTATTTGACCGTGCCCTAAATTGCAGTTTTAAATAATTCATTAATGAAAATAAGGTAATTAAAGGGAAATTTTCAACAAATTTTCAACAAAATAAAATATACATTTTTAATTATAGCAAAAAATTAAAAATAATAACAAATAGTTTTATGTATTTAATATGTCCAGCCATAAGTTCTGTTACAAATCAAAATGCATTTTTAAAAAATGAAGTAATGTAATATGTATTATTAAAATTTATACTAAAATGGCGCATAATCGAAAGAAGTTTTTAAAATAATATTCGTGTTCCAAATTCAAAATAATTAAAACGTTGAAAAAAAAAGAAAATCTTTTATGTAACAGTATTTATGGCCAGACCAGTTATATATTCGTTCGGGTGCTTACCGCGTTTAGTTTTATTGGGGACCCGATATTTCGGCCATGATTAAATCACCATGATCAGGGAGAGACTGTGTCAGTCTCCTAGTCAGTAAATATGAATAATGATCGCGATAGCTTAAAACAAGTTTTGTTATAAAACTTATAATAGGTACCTAATACATATAATCTTTTAATTTTTTTTTAATAGCCCTCCTATCCCGAAATCCCTCTTGATTTCTTCAATGAACTAAGTATGAATGACCAACAATCATCATCTATAATGATAGGCAAATTGGCAGTCGACTCACCTGATGGTAAGTGGTTAACGTACAATGCTCCACTTGTGACGCTAAGTGTGTGAAATATACGCCTAACTAGCTAACAAACAAACGGACTAACGAGTTGGCTGATGGCACTGAGAAGAACCGGCGAAACAATCTCAGTGGAACTAATCTTTTCAAATAATATGTATTCTATAACAACTTTAACATCTTATCCTGAAATGCCTGGGAGGAATGCCTTATTCCCAGGTGGTATCTTCCATGAAATGTTTTACTTTATAATACACAAACGCTCTTTAATAACTTTTTGATTTTTTTATGGATAGCTTTTGTACGTTTTTTGGGATCCTATTGTAAAAGTGTATACAGTTGCCTTTAAAAGAATTGCCTACTTTAGTAGATAGTCTAATCACAGGTACATCTAAGCTGTGTCTATTACGTATATCCCTACTATGAATATCACTTTTCTTACAAAATTCATTTATGTTTTTCCGGACATACAGTAAATTTTCTAAGATGTATTGAGAGGCGACAGTCAGAATTCCTATTTCTTTTAAATTTTCTCTCAAAGATGAATAGGGGATAATATACCTACGTTTATAGTCTAAAATTAAGAATCCATTCCGAGTGGTAGCGGATTCAAATCCCTTCAAGAGCAATCTTTTTTATTGAAAGTTGTGGTGGTTTTTAATATTAGAAGTGAAATATTTTTTATGTCATCCCTCGGATCTTCACCGCCGGAACCAGATGGATCACCACACCCCATGTGGCTCGCACGTGTACCATCTTATACTGCAGACATCTTTACAAACTATATTTTGGTACCTGAGTCTCACTATTATTACGCTACACTTATTATTTTTAAGAACGTGCTTTTGGAATACGGTATAATTATAATATTTGGCTACATGAGACCCACAAGAGAAATGGTGTAAATTGGTCACAGATTGGTATCCTAGAGACGGAAAGAGAAATAGAGGACACCAACAAACAAGATGGGAAGACGAGCTAAAACTTACGGCGGGACACCTCTGAAGAAGAGTAGAACGAGACAGGGTTCAATGGAAAATGTTAGAGGAGGCCTATGTCAAGAGGCAAGCTGAACTTCGGGACATTTTATAATTATAAAACAAAATTATGTACACAATATTATTGAAGTTCGGATTAAAAGGGCTTAATATTAGTATTATTTTTTATCATAATATTTTAAAGATAGATAATTTATAATATATAGATATCTCTAAGTTTTCTAGTTGTAAATGAGAACAATATGAGATAGAGAACGGCTCCATAGATCCACACCATGTTAACCTAGTCCCAACGAAAGCAATAATCAGTGTGTTATTTATTAATCATATCGTATTAAGGATTTGACATTGCGACCGCGCGCATGTTTACTGTAGACATCGCGTATGTTTGTCTGGTACGTTTTAACCTAAACTCAGTAACACTAATTCGAGGTCACTAGAGTACATCTCATTACCAATTCTTGCTTCGCGAAAAATATTTCGTGGGATTTGAACCCACCATCCACAACTACCGTTATTTATGATATAACTGTACGTTAGGAAATAAAACTATTGTATAATTATGATGATTAATTCAACGTATTTTAATTATTTCATTTCACAACGTTCTGTTAACTTTTCAGTATAATAACCTAGATATTTTGTGTTATTGTGCTTGATACGATAAAGACGGCCAGCGGGACAAAACAAAGATAGAAAAAGAAGACTACTACTACTAAAGAAGATGTCAAAGAAAATTCCGAAAATCCAATGAAAAATAATTAGGCTCACATGCTATAATAGATAGCTATTGGGCCCGCTAGTACTATGTACTAAAATATCTTTTAGGCCTCAGATTATAAAACAAAAGGAATCTGAGTTGTGGCCACAAACAATAACACTAGTGGGCCAGAAACGACTAAGGAACAATAACCTTTGTGGTCAAACGGAGTATAGAACAAATCTATGATTATTGTACAATTGTAGTCCAGGAGATGTTGATAATAAAATACACTCAAATTGAGGTGAAGTGATCATCAAGGTACTGATGATAAGATAAAACATGGAGGACGATACGATAAAATGTAGATGGTGGTTTTTGACAGAGACAACAATTAAAGTATTTAGTAGAATAACAGGTACAAGCCAGCCAAATATAAGACGAGTTAGTTCAAAAATGTATTGAATAAAAAAATCATTTAATACATTTATATTCACGAGTGTTACGGAACTAACGCACTCTATGTCTATATTACTCCATAAACCCTATACATACATATAAACGCCCTTCGCGGAGACTATCCGCTATCATCAGCCCTCGTCCGTCCACTGCTACACATCGATGAACACCGAGATGGATCAGCCAATCAATTATAGAACAAACAAATTGAAATGTCTTTTAAATTGTTTAAAATATGGAACACATTTTTAAACTATATCAGTACATATATATTATACTTATTATATCAGTTTTATTGTTATATAATAATAAAAATATAAAAATAATGCAAGCGTTCACTATTAAATTCGACTATTATTTAAAAATAATCCCTTTTCTCACATCACTATTAAATTAGATAATATATCGTTATATTTCTATGTACATTTAAAAATCACACCCACACAACACTGTTATTTTCACATTTTTTTACTAACACATTATTTACTATTTACACAATATTTTACTTTTTCTGCGATTTTACTGTTTTCCTCACAAACAGTAGAGCACGTAAAGGTACGGACGCACAAAATACACTGACCGTCTGTACTCATTTTCGTACGACGTGTGCCGCAGAGTTGAGAAAAAACAGAGGCGGCCACAGATTTGTCGACTGGACCGGTTTTGAGCTAATTATGATGTAATGATCGTTTTTCGGTGCATCGAATATTATTAATTAAAATTGATTAACTCGTTAATGGTGTATGACAAAGCGGTTTGAAGACTTAATGCGCGGTTTTTTATAATAAAGAGAATGCAATCGAAACATGCTTCGTTTTTCTTTTTGTTATTTGTAATGTAATTTATCATTATGAGTATACATGAAGAATAAGGATTTGTCATAGTCATGCGAGGGGGTATAATAGGATGACGTCGTGGCGTTCATTGATATAGATTATAGACACATTTGATGTTGAGCAGTAGACGGAAAAAGGTTGTTAATGAAGGCCTTGTCTATGAAATACAAAAGCAAGAGCAATCATTTTGAAATAAATTGCCATATAGGTAAATACATTGTATGCACTCCTATGTCTCGGATAGGAGGTGTCTGGGTGAGAGCCTTACGCTGGACGGGATCCTGCGGGTTCGCCGACTAGGGAAAGAGGCGTTAATGCGGAGGTGGTGGGAGGACCTGGCGCAGCGGCCGTATGGCTAAAACCTGACGGTTGCTCTGCGTCCGGTCCTTGAGCGGTGGATGCGCCGTAAGCGCAAACCCCTCACCTTCCGTCTGACACAGGTGCTCACCGGGCATGGTTGCTTTGGTGAGTACCTGTGCCGGACGGCCCGCAGGGAGCCGTTGACAGTGTGTCACGATTGTGGCGCGGCGGTGGACTCGGCCCAGCACACACTCGAGGTGTGCCCGAGATGGGCGGCGCTGCGTCACAGTCTGACATCAGTCATCGGAGGGGACTTGTCTCTGCCGAGCGTCACCACTGCGATGCTCAGTGACGACGAGTCCTGGACGGCGATGGTCTCCTTCTGCGAGACAGTAATGTCCCAGAAGGAGGCTGACGAGTGGGTGAGAGAGGAGGCCGCCGACGAGGCCTCCTCCCGCAGGCGACGAACGGGGGTGCGTAGGAGGCGCTATTTAATGCGCCTCCAGTAACGCCCCTGTGTTCGTGTCGGGCCCAGGATGGGAACCTGGGTCTGTATGGCACGACGTCGTGGGGACTGCTTAGTAGCGGCCGGGCAGTCCCCCCCTACGAAGAGTAGTCTGGCCTTCGCCGGGGCCAGCCTGTCGCTGAGGTGATCCTGTCCGTTGCCTGCATATCCGGGACCCTCAAAAAGCGGCTGAAGGCGCTCGCAGTGGTTTTAGTTAGGGTGGGCACTCCCAGGTGCGAGTCCCACATTGGGTCGGGATCTACCCGAAGATCCTGGCTGCATCCATAAGGATTTCCCTGCGAAAAAAAATAAAATAAAGAAGGTAAATACATTGTATTCTATTTCTGTGAGAGCCCATTGGAGTCAATGAGAAACTTTGATGAGACAAGTCAATTAAAAGTTATGAGAATTAAGATTGCCAATCCTTTTAATGTGCTAAGCATGAACAAATCTTTTTATAAGTGTTATGATGTAAATATTTTTGTTGGGAGACAAATAACAACTGGCAGATAAGCCCTTTTAATGCTAAGTGTTGTTTTTTATTTGAATTGAAACCTCTTTAACGACGTATGGGAGAAATCTTATAGCAAGGAAAAAAACGTCCTATTTTCCGACGCCATCTTGAAAAAAATCGTCACATTGCCTGTCACTTTGGACCGTCATGGTGAGGGCGCCATGCGTGTTTACTTAAATTAATAAGTGACTTATAAAGAAATATTCTAATGATAACAAGTGATAATATAATAAATGGATTTATGGAAATTCATGTAAAAAAATATTGAAAGTGAGAGTTTTTTTTTTTTTTTAAATCAATCGTGATTGTGATTTTGGTATTATTCTTATGTTAACCTCACTTTCGATTGCAAGTTTTAGTAAATGTGAAAGTGGTATCAATAAATGTTATGTAGTGTTGGAAGGAGTGTCTCAACTTTCAAGTTAAAAGGGGGTGAAGTGATCGACGTGTCCCTTTCACTCTTGTGTTGTCACAACATTTTTTTTCTTTTTTCTGAGACTCGCTGCTCCCGAAAGATGGTAAAGTGAAAGCTCACCCACTAAAACCCTGCAAGTGGCACTAATGCCGCCTTTGGTGAGGTGCCCCGGATCTGTTGAGCAACGAGGTACCTCGACGGCTAGTCAGTCCCCCAAGGGACCGACGCCACGTCCACAGAGGGGTTGACCCGCACCACAGAACAACCCCTCCCAATGTCAGGACAGTGCAATGGGGGTGAAGTTTCCATCCTCGCCCCGTAGGGGGACCCCAACTCTTTGTCACCTCTTCTTATAAGAGGGGCACAAAGAGCAACCCCCTCGGTTCACTTGGTTTCGCCAATGGCTTGAACCATGATGGGGTCACAACATCATCTGATCATCAGGCGATGCATTCAGGATTACAGCGACTTACCAAACACGATTCTTCGGCTACCTTGAGTCAGATTCACGATAACTTTTCTTTGATTTCATTTGTTATGAAGTTTTACACGCACACACATTTTTTTCATAAAAGAGGGGCAAAGGACAGTCGGTTAATCTGATGGTGCGAGCACAGACATCCAAAGACACTGCACCAGAGGATTATCAGGTGCGTTGCCTTTCAAATAGGCGTATCCGTTCTTGAAGGTTCCTAAGTCGTATCTCGGAAATACGAAAGTTTCAGTTTACTCTAGGCCTGAAAATATTCCCCTCGTTACCTTTGGATGGATACAAATTGATGATGCATATAATGAGTAGAATGAGACACTTAAAGAGTACCATAAGTTTGGAAATTGCCACTTTTATGTTCTCAACATATTAGCAAATGCCTGCGAAATATTGTGTGATGTTTGTTTGGTTGTTATGCTAAATTAAAGTATATTGCATCAATTGTTGTGAATATGGTACAAAATTATTGCTTTTACTTCATTTCGATCGTAGTGAAACAGAATTATAACAGTTAGAAAGTGGAGTTGTGATTATACTTAGGTTTGGGTAAAAAAAGAATAAATTCTGCAAAATGGATAGCCTTAATTACATTCGTCTAAAGCAGTGCCATGCTGCTTTGCTTTGGGCGGGCATGAACGGGGTGGTACCTTTCGCTCACATAATATCGGCGTCTAGTGACAGCTATGCTGTCGCGTTTCGTGCGGTTTGTGAGCTTCCGGTGGCCAATTGGGGGATAAGGAAAAGGAGTAACGCATCTGCATAACTTTTGGTTGTGCGGATGTGTATGGGCGTTGGTAGTAAAAGGCCCCCACTGCTCGGTTGCCGCCTTAAGACATGAAAAAAGCAATTTTTACAAATCCGACTAGTTTTGGAGGTAAGTGCGTAATAACAAATTATAATTTTATTATATTAGCAGGAATATTGAAGTGTCAGCAAAGCCGTATCTATATCTTAGCTAGTCTGCCTGTGCAGTACTGTCTGTCACACACGGCTGGGCCCGCTAATGTGCCGGGCTCCGTCGAGCAGCACCGGCGTCGACGGTGACGGCCCAGAGTGGTGGTAGTTGATTGTGCTTTAATAACTACACGTTAGATAACTGTACATATTAAGTACACATCAGCATCACCCTTCGATGATGAACTCTTTGTTTTTCTTTTTCGCCTGGGAAATGCTCTTAGGCATCCGACGGGGGAGGTGGGACTCCCCAGGCGGTTATGTGGGACTCGCTGCGCCTGAAAGATGGTAAGTTGGATGCAGCTCTACCCACTAAAACCCGGCGAGTGCCACCAATACCGCCTTTAGTGAGGTGCCCTGGATCAGTTGAGCAAACAGGGCTTGACGGCTAGTCAGTTCCTTAAGGGACGCCATCTCCATCTCCCGTCACACCACCACAGAACAACCCCTCCCAAAGTCGGGGTACCGTTTCCTTGTCCCCTCCTATTCTTTTGTCCCCTCTTCTTATAAGAGGGGTACAAAGAGCAGCTCTCTCGATTCACTTGGCTTCGCCCAAGGTGCTGGGTTCACCTTAGGCTACCGAAACCCATCGCCACGATAAGGCTTGAACCGTGGTAGATGATGAAATCTGAAGGGACCAGACAATGAACGCTAAAATTCAAAATCAAAGGAATTAATATTGTTTTCAAATGATTATGCGCCTATATAAGCCTTATGCTTAAGATTTTTACATGCCGGAGAGTTTTATACCTGACTGCATCAGAAGACTTTTTAGAGTTTCTTTCTTTCGAGAGTACATGCGTTTTTATTTATGGAAAGAACCAAATAAAAACCCTTGAATATCCATTTGGCATTCTTATAGGCAGACAAATCGTTTGTTCTCATGCGTTCCTATATAATTCTGATTTATAAAACTAAAAAGCGGGAAAAGCCGCGGGCTACAACTATAAAAACAAAATGTCAGAAATTTGAGCCCCGCTGCCAGGAGTGCCAGGTGAAGATAAACGAAGATATCCGCTCCGAACACCTTTCACTAACAACATCGAGATATTGACAGAAATAATGAAAAAATAAGAAAAAACAATCCAAATAAAGGTGTACTGCCATCCTGCTCATTTTCCATTCTTGATTTGTTGTTGCATATATCTTCATATTCCTGCCTCACAGATTATTATTGCAAATAGAAAGGCAAGACAGATTTTCAGTTGTCGAGGTAATTTAATGCTTTTTTAATAGAAGGGGAAACGAGCAGTCGAAGCCGTTTGGCGACTATCGACGCCCATACAAATCCGCACAACCAGAGATTAAGCAGATGCGTTGCTTTCTTTTTCCCTATCCCTCCAATGGGCCACCGGAAACTCACAAACCGCTATAACGCGACAGCATAGCTGTCACTTTACGCCGGGTTTATGTGAGCGAGAGGTACCACCCGGTCGTGCCGGACCAATTTGGCTGCAAAGTATGACACTACCTCTTACTAAGAACAAACACATGACATTAATTTATTTCCACCGTAAGCCCGTAAAATATTTCCTTTTACCAGTCACATAACTATTATACCCACCAAAATATAGCTAATATTAATCTCAGATTAGTATTACTCTTGTTACTGAGTAATTTGTGACTCTGGTTCACTGCACACATTGGATTAGAATCTAAGTGCTGTGTGCAGGTTCTAACCAGCGATGCAACACTATGCTATGATGTCGATGATGCAGACGGTGGTAGTGATGCGAAACTCGTCCGAGGTAGTTTTTCTCGACGTTTTTATCTCGTATCGTAATCGTACAAAAACGGACGTGTGTTAGTTACGTTAACACGTAGTTATGTACGGTCACCATCAGTTATGATGGAAAATACTAAATTAGTAGCTAATACTAGTAAAAGATACTAAATTTTTAGCTTCCCAAAACTCGGGAAGCTATGAATGTTGTGCATTGGTTGGACCCCGATCCATTTTGCCAGAACTTTGTCTCAGAAACTAGGAATGGATAAGTTTAGTGAGAAAATAATAATTAGAATAAATAAATATATTATTATTTTGGAATAAATTATTAATATTTCGTCAAATTAAGAAAATCTACAATTCTATTTTTTATTTTAACATATTTTGTAAAATACAATTATTTTATCGATGGTAAAACATTTGGTGACGCCATTTTGAATTGAATTTGAATAAAATGAAAAAGATTGATTTGAAACAAATAGTATGAACAAAGAACAAAAAAAATATTATAAAATCTTTAGATAAAAAATCAAATTCTATACGTTTTCGAAAATTCCGAAAAATATGCGATATAAGTATTGAATTGAAACTGAAACTACAAAACATTGTATTAGATATGTTTGTTGTCATTTCCATCCCCAACTTCCCACGGTACACAAGTGCCGGCGACCACAGAACTACGTGGCCGGGCTTTACTTTAGGTTCACCGTGAGAAGATCGCGCTGTTCCACCATCCTGCCTATTTCTCCCGTCAAACAGCTTTGCTGTGGTTCAGAGAGAAGGGCAGGAGAGCCAGTGTATTAGCACCAAGACCTATCTAAGCTTCAAGAATGTAAGCCGCGTTCAGATAAACGAAGTTCGCCATTAACCAGGTGCGAAGCCAAGGTATCGGCCGTCTTGGTGTTATTTGAGTGAGGCCTATATTCGGACGGATAGAGGCTGACGATGATGATGATCACAGCCTTAGCAGTTGCCTGAGGTAAACTCGTTTATTGGCCACGTGCCAGATGGTTCGTCTGCCAATTTGCCTGTTCAGCTAACATATACTTCTCCATTCTTACAATAACCCTAAATACAGTACTTACAATGATTTCTGTTCATATTGAATGGTTACCAAGTCGCATCGTCATATCCCCCCAAGATGCGCACCGCCGAGCGTGACGTAGCGTAACAGTGAGCAAGTGAGCAAACCCTTGGCAACCTCTTACGAGTTGACCGTACAGCTGGACCCCGCCGACTTCACATATAATCTAGATCATAGAATTTAGATGGACTGCGATAATAGGACCATGATTACAATTGGATATTGACGAACAATTACACCACGTTAAACAGTGCCTTGGTAAGTGTATGGTGAGTGGCATTGTACTTTTAAATATAATACCTACACAACGTTACAATAGTCCTTTCAGGGGCTTGTTAAAACTTTAGTTTAGGATACTAGGAACTAAAATAAATTTAACTGTATGCGAACGATCCTAAGCACCATAATATGTCTTTTTTTTACTTTAACGTCGGGAAATGCTCTGAGGCATCCCATATGGGGAAGTGTGCCTCTCTAGGAGGGTATGTGGGGCTCGCTGTGCCCGAAAGATGGTATGGTGGACGCAGCTCTACCCACTAAAACCTGGCGTGTGCCACCAATGCTGCCTTTGGTGAGGGGCCCCGGATCTGTTGAGCCAATAGGGCACCTCGACGGCCAGTCATTCCCTCAAGGTACCGACAAGGGTGGGGTTCCATCCTCGCCCCTTGACCCCCTGCTCTTTTTTCCCCTCTTATAGGAAGAGGGGACAAAAGAGCAGCTCCCTCGGCTCAATTTGCTTCGCCCACGGTTCACTTTAGGCTACTGAGCCCCACCGTCACGACAAAGCTTGAACGATGGTGGGGAAGCATCATATTTTTTTATCTATTTAAATACTACAAAAAAATATACAAACTATAAATAATATAATAATAACTTCGTAATATTTCATAAGCGCCGTTACAAAGTTATCTTTAAATATGTTTTTACACGCTTTTTATTAGCTTCACCTGTATGTATGTTTGTATGTTTGTAACCGACTTCTTTGGGCGCGATTTAGACCCACTTTAAACGGCCAGATTTCGTTCAAACTTTGTAGATTTATCGAGGACCGATGACAATACAATAATTTGATAAAATTATTCCAATATCCTGATCAGGATAATCAGGATAGCACATGCTAGGAAGGCGTAAGGCGCGCAAGTTACCTACATCACTTGTGTTGTTTTTAGTCTCTCACTCATTTCTAAAGTGATTGTTATTAGTTGAGGACTTTAAATTATAATAAAATCTTTAATTAAAAAAATGGACACCAAAAAGTAAAAAATAAGTTATAGTTTAAAAAAAAAAACAAAAAAACACGCTTTAATAGCAAACCAATCTATAAATTTGAAAATCATTTTTAATAGAAGAATTAAATGGGTTAACAAAATAAATAAATAATATTACTTATTGTAGAAAAGCGTGGTGCTTGTAACTAAGTTTTTATACTAACTTCACTTTTTAAAAATAGATACCGTAGAAATATTTTTAACAATGAATATCGAGCACCTCACGCTTTTTTACAATAAGTAATAACATTTATTTATTTTGTTAACCCATTTAATTCTTCTATTAAAAATTATTTTCAAATTTATAGTTCGGTTTGCTATTAAAGCGTGTTTTTTAGTTTTTTTTTAACTATAATTTAATTTCGTGAAAGAACTATTTGTTGTTTTTGTACAAGCCAGTAACCAGAAATTACTCAAAGGAAACATCACATGTTATATAGTCTCTTTGTCAAATAGTCGAGAAAAAAAAGATCTTTTGTCTAAACTTGTTCCCAAAAAAATAATAATCCCAAGTCGTATAATTTAATCACAACAAAATGGCGCGGCGATCTGTAACGACGTAGAGTAATCACTCATTATGAAATATATTACGATACACAATATAACACATTAGAAAAAAATGTTAAGCGCGAGTTGGACGCGGGTTATTTGGTTTCGTATAAAAAAGAATTAGTTCTTTTAAACTTTTCACTGCAATGTGTGGCTGCAACAGGATGGTCAGCCAGATGGTTCAAGCCTTGACGTGGCGATGCCGTGGCCAGCGACATTGCTGGCAATGACAGTCAGACTATGCAATATACGACGATATTTTTGGTATGGCTCGTCCACATAATAATATTATGTTTTGCATGCATGAGTTTCGGACAGAAGCCATTATTGCGCCATTGTGTGGACTGTGAGTCCATTTACGAGACTTGTGGGACATACTGTTGCAGATATATTGCCAAAATATATATAATTTCCAGCCATGTTTTGTTTTAAAATATTTTCGTAATAACCGGTATATTGTAGCCACATCTTGCAGTAGAAGTTGCCAGCAAGCACCGGCTAGTTTCACTTACTATACTGTAATGACTACTATACTGACGACCTCTGTGGCTCAATGGTAAGCGCGTTGGCGGGTTCGAATTCCGCCAGGGAACAAAAATATTTTCTGTGTTCCTGGGTCATGGATGTGTATTAAATATGTGTATTATATAATAATACTCTTAAATATGTGTATAGTATAAAACCCGTAACACAAGTTCTTCGAGAACTTACCACGGGACCAGATTGACGTGGTGTAAAAGCATATATGTATAATTAATAATCCATGTCCATAAATATTAAATTAACATAAATAAATATACATATAAAATAAATATGGCTGAACACATAGGCAGGATGGTACCCACAGGCGCGTGTGGCATGTATCTTTCCCAAGTATCGAAGTTTCGCTTTTCACCTTATAATTTTATCATCAGATCAACTCGATGCTATCTTGTTATTGTATTCAAATTGATAGAACATGTATGTTGGTTTAAAGATTCAGTTTTATAGATACGTAACACATATACACGAAGCTAATAAAAACGTGTTTAGATTTGAAAATCTTTGCATAAATGTATATGTTATATGTAGGACTGATAAAATTATGACATCAGTAAAAATAGGGCGAATGGTGAGCGATCGGCCGTCTTGGCGTACTTTGAAAGAGGCTTGCGTGCAACAGTGGGCAGAAAGACGTTCGTAATGATGACAAAAAGTACATGTGTTAGTGGAATCCGATGGCTTTTCTTATATCGTACGGATCCCTAAAATCATCGTGATTATAGGTGGTGATTAAGTGTTGCCAACGTAATAAATTGCCGGCTAAATATTATGAATGTTACCACATGCTTATACCTATAATACTAGTAAAAAATACAAAACTAGTTGATGCCTGCAACTCCGTCCATGTTACATTAACAGCCGTGTTCGTACTGATGATGACTATTTTATATACTGAGTCACTCAGTGATAACATAGCAGTAGTTTTTAATCGGAAGAGTAGTTTTGAAGATTATCCCCTACATCCAGACTCACAAATATTATCTCTTTATACCTAATAATACAGTACAGATATTCAGCAGTCAAAATAATTTTTTTTTGTTCAAGATAGTAAGTACCAATAAAGTTTCTTTTCAAAGTCAATTGAATCTACCACCGGTTCCAAGGCAAGCCCACCGACAAGAACGCGCGAAAACAACTCAGTGGAACTAATCTTTTCAATTGAAATCTGAAATGCCTGGGAGGAACGCCCTATTCCCAAGGTATGGTATCTTCCGTGAAATCTTTTATTTTATAATATCCTTTACCGCACAAACGCTCTTTTTTGAATTTTTTAATGAATTTGTAATGTATGAGTAATCGGAGTTTGTCCGTACTCGACCACTACTGAACCAATTTTAATGAAATGCTGTGAACTATGCAGTTCACTCGAGAGATAAGTAAGTTCTAAATGAGCTGAGTATTTTCGAAGATACATCCAAACTAACATCACATTTTATATAGATAAATATTGATATATGAGATCGATAAACTCCGACACCGTTTAACCGCTGTTTTAAGTTGGCACATCTGTCTGGTTAATGGAGACAAATTATATACTTACGTATTTGTTTTATAACATTCATATCGACGGGTCCTACGTATACTGGTGCAACCCGCAAAAACACGAAAACCATTTTTTTGCATCAAAAGCCTTAAAATTGCTTTATATTTGTATCCTGTAAAAATTATATTACAATACCAAATAATTTCAAAGATACAAACTTGTAAACTGATATTGTAAGTGACATCTTTTCAAGCCTCGCGACGAACGACACTGGTGTAAGTCACTTGCACTAGTGTAATCGCGTACGACGCGTGAGTGCAAGTTGCTAGTTAGAGTAGTTAAACGACTTCGAAAAGGAGGAGGTTATAATAATATGTTCGTGTGTATATATATATTTTAAATGTATGTTCACCGATTTCTCTGTCAATTGTAGACCGATTTTCAAAATTCTTTTTTTTTTAAAAGAGTGCACATCCGAGGTGGTCCCATGATAAGGAAACCAGGATCTGATGATGGCATCCCAGAGAAATCGAGGGGAACTTTCGAAAATCGTAGGAGTAACTAGTGCGTTTAATATTTTTTTAATTAAGTATTTTAAAGCACTACAATTTCATGAAGGTCTAGAGTTGATCTGATGCTGGAGATGGAAGACAGTCGAGGGAACTCCTCGACGAGTTACTTCAGTAACCTTGTGTTTGGGCTCGATTAATTTGTATTGATAAGAACTTTACACCTAGATAAATTGTGACTATCATTAGGGGCAACAGTAACTACCAATAGTAACAACAATGACATGGTAAACGCAAAGATTGTAATTAGTAAAATAACAAGTTGATTATAAGTTCTAGGCACAAAAATTAAGGAAACGCAATTATTTTATTACTTTTTAGTTTATTTTTTACTTTTTGAAGTCGGTTTTAATTTTTGTTTAAAAATTTTTTATTACTTTTGGAGTCGGTGTCGTATTTGTTGCTGTACCCTACCTACCTACCTTAGCTGACACCGACTCCAAAAGAAACTATAATGACGTGGTAAACGCACAAAGTTTGTACATTAGTAGAAGATTAAGTTGATTATATGTTGTAAGCACAAAAATTAAAGAAAATGTTATTTTATTACTTTTTAGTTTAGTATTTTTGAAGTCGGTTTTAATTTTTGTTTAATTTTTTTTTATTACTTTTGGAGTCGGTGTCGTATTTGTTGCTGTACCCTACCTACCTACCTTAGCTGACACCGACTCCAAAAGAAACTATAATGACGTGGTAAACGCACAAAGTTTGTACATTAGTAGAAGATTAAGTTGATTATATGTTGTAAGCACAAAAATTAAAGAAACAGTTATTTTATTACTTTTTAGTTTAGTATTTTTGAAGTCGGTTTTAATTTTTTGTAAAATTCTTTTATTCTTATGGACCGTCCTGCTGATCGCGGGACTGTATGGCAGAAACAAGAATATCGCCTCTATCGAGAGAGGCGGTATTGAGCACATCATCGTCAAGATTATTCCGACCACTGCTGGACATGGTCTTTAAATGAACTCCAAGACGACAGATCTCTCGAAGTTCATATTCTACAAACCTTTTGCATGTGGATTTAACGGTGTTTAAACTGTTGGCATTGCCCATCTTAAATTTCCTCATGTCCAATTACATTTAAATGTCAGATCATAATAATGTATTAGTTATTACACATCGATTTGCTAATATTTAAATTGCGCAAATAGGAAAAAAATATATTTGACATTTACAAAATAGGATATCCTCAGGATATACGAAAACCTAATTTATTTATTGAAGGCCTGTGGTTTGTTCCGATTGACATCCGATATTAAATTTCATTAAAATGTTCTATTTAGTATTAATCAGCGAAATTATTTAGGTATCCTAATACCCTATAAATGTTACATATATTGTTACATAAATAATGTACCCCAAATAATACTAAAAACAGCAAGAACAGGACAAGTTACTTCGATTACTTACTCGCACCGTAACCACAGAGTACTTTTTAACACCACACCGGGGAGTAGGTCTCCCCTGGCGGGTATGTGGGACTCGCTGCGCCCGAAAGGTGGTAAGGTGGACGCAGCTCTACCCACTAATACTCGGCGAGTGCCACCAATGCCGCCTTTTGTGCCCTGGCGGTGCCCCGGATATATTGAGCAAACAGGGCACCTCGACGCAACTAGACAGTCCCTCAAGGGACCGACCCCCCAACGTCGGGACAGTACAATGGGTTGAGGTTCCCATCCTTGCCCCTTGTCCCCCTGCTCTTTTGTCTCCTCTTATTATAAGGAGAGCCCCATCGCCATGACAAGGCTTGAACCATGGTGGGGATATATAGGTTATTTTATCATAAACTATTACAATCAAATACCAAACCTCAAATATGTTTTACTATGCTGTACACAAAGTTGTTAGTTGACCTTTCAATAGGACAGTTGACCCAAGACGTCACAGGCCATTTTTCCATTACTTTACGTTCGGCCTAACCGTCTCGTGTCTCTGTCCGTTGGGCCATTAGACAAGCGATAAGCGTGTTAAAATGTACGTGAGGATTTTACTCAACAACTGAAATAATTTTGAATTCGGATAAATGTATAAGAGGACAAGGGCTATGATCGTGATTATTAATGATGAAATAAATATTTTAGAGAATAAGTAAATGGAAAAAAACATGTCAGAAGTGAAACTTATTTGGCAAACAAATTTTTAAATCTCGTTTATATATATACTAATCTAAAGCTTTAAATTTCCGAGACTTGCGATGCGACGTTCGTCCTATCTCACTCTCTCTCTCTCGATCTTTCTCACTCGCTTGTTCCCTACTCTCACTCCATGGCTATGTGCTTCATGCTACGTTCGCCTTTTCTCACTCTCTCTCAATCGGTCTCAATCACTCTCTCCGTCTTCTTAGAGGTTGCACATTTTAGTGACGTTTCATCCTTAAAAAAAATACCCTCATGGGCGCAAAGAAGTTTCACTTCAAAATACAATATTTAAATTATTATTCGTCTACGTTTACCTTCTACTAATAATAATGTTTTCTTTTGTTGCCCGCGTTTTCTTCTCAACCTTCTCTCTAAATTTTGTCAGGTCAGAACTCAGCTATAAGTATTGTGTTCTCAGGAGCGTCCATTAGGTCCTGTAACGTCTGGGAGGGCACGCAGGACATAACATAAGGCAATAGATTTCTGTGGGTGATCCATTATTTGTAGAACGGCATCGCATATACACTCTGCTTTTGAGGGATCTGTGAGTCCCCACCGGACATAGTTGTCCTTGCTCCGGCTGACCTGAGTTCGAAGACTATTCAAGCACTTTCAGAATAGCCACGGCAGCTTGTGTCCAAGTTGTCCGTTTAAATGTCAATCATTGAAACTGTATGTACTAATAAAAAATTATTTCTGTAACAATGATAAAGTTTACAGCTTCCACCTATGACGATAGTTATTGAAAAGTATCCAAAGTATCGATAAAATAACGCGATAACACAAGTAAAAAAATGTTTTATCATAAACTAGTTGGTGCCCACAGCTTCGCCCGCGTTAAGTAAGATTCACAACCGTATCCCGATTGATGATGATTATTTTTATAGCCTATGTCCTAATCTAAGGTGAAATTAGAAATGGTGATGAAAAGGTTTATAACCTATTTCAATTTTCAGCCAAATCAGTTTAGCCGTTTTGCCGTGAAAGATCAACAAACAGCCAAACATACAAACTTACAAACTTTCACCTTTATGATATTAGTATCAATTATTAATAAAAATCTGTCCTGATTTTCATTTTACAGTGTTTAAGTAATTAATTGCCTGTGATCAGGAATACTTAAAATATTTAATAGCGAGCATTGATCTCCTGTTTCGTAGCCCACGGCGCCCACCTTGCACAGGTGCCTATCTGATATTTGCAACCCTCCGAGCTCGCGGCAGATGTCCAGTAATATATTATACAGGCCACGAACAAAAATATATCGTGGGAATTGTAGCTCATAGTAATGTGACTATTGTTTTTTTAAAATATAATCAGGCGTACCTTTTAAAATCCATAACATACATATTCAATTCATCGCTTCCGATCAAATATAGTGTGTATAGGATTCTTGAACACCAAGCCGGTTCTCCGCTACCAACCAACTAGGGTTACACAGGTCGCTCATCTTTCCATACAAACGCAGAACAGTAATTACTACAATGTTTGACCATAAAAAACTAGGGATGATATAAATTGATTTCGTCATTATCTATGTCTGTATGTACCCAAAATCATAAAACATATACAGTCCGGTCAAATCAGACAAAAAAATAAGAGTATAGCTACCTAAATTCCCACCAAGCTGAAAATCAGTAAGATTGTTTAAAATATGATTAAAAATAAAATTTGAAAGTTCCCCTTCTTTCCCCTGTATGGACAAAATTTTATTCAAGGCCAAAGTAAAAAAATATGAGTTTTTCGCGATTTTCAGCAAAACGGTAAGTTTTATCATAAAAATACTTCATACAAAAATTGTAGTTGTTGTTATTTTTTATCATATTTTAAACAATCTTACTCATTTTTAAGCTTGGTGGGAATTTAGGTAGCTTCGAATGTCTAAATTGACCGGACTATCAACGAACCATTTTCGGTTGAATTTACTCTATCATCATGAGGGCCAGCCCTATAACATTCTCAGGAGGGGGAGGCAGGTCACTCGTGGTATCCGTACAATCTAACAGTACAGCGTAGTGCTACCGCTGTTTACTTTCTGAGTTTGTTTGCTTTCTGAGTTGGCGTCTACTCCTATCGGATTCGAATCTAAGCTTTCGCGGTCGAACCGGATCTATGTGGTTGCCATGTGTAGGGGTCGGGTATCAGCCACCTTGGGAAAAGGGATGATGATATGCGTATATGTATTGATGTTGATGTTTTTGTCAACAATTACCCATTTATAATTACTAAAGTGGTGGAAATTATGATCAAGAAGGAGTATTAGTAGTATATTAATCATATACTATTATATATATATATATATATATATATATATATATATAGTATTTTTATTTAGTATTTTTATTTAAGCTATTAACAAACCAAATAGAATCTCCATATCTTCTTAGTGAAATTTATTTTCGTTGTCCCCGATTGGGAGCCCGAAATAAGCCAACTTTTTGTATGCCTTTTGTTAGAACGAATTATGTGAGTAATACCTTTTTATACCGTGTTTGTCGTTGTTTTGACAACAATTGTAAAAATTTTGATGTTTTTAATTTGTCTTGCCACAATTTTAAAAAACAGCTCAGTAATGTATTCAAAGAGTAGAATGAGTATATTTGAATGTATTTTAACTTCGATATATGTATTTTCTTTTTCTAATTTCTAGATAATTTTTTTTAGACTAAATTTAAATTTAATTTTAACTATAGTTTATTTTACAAACGATTACTATCAACTTGTGTGTTTAAGTTAATTGTGGAAACTGTTTTGGTTTTATGTATTCTTATTTTTCTTTTGTAGATTTAAGTATAATTTACTGTTTGTTTCCTTAATAAAGAAAAAAAAAAAAAAAAGAACCAATAACACTTGACCTCTAGTACTGGTGTATTTAACAGTCGTGCCCAATAACATATCTCGCATGTAATTATTAGTTTCATAACACTTTAAGATCAAACATGAGCTGTTATTGGTACAGTCGTATATATTAAGTGCTGTTGCTAGCAGCAGCAGTCCTTCGAAGGTTTCCTAGAGGGAAAGAACCTAGTCTGTGGTGAACGTGTCGCAGAAGGAACGCGCCAGCAGATGGGCCGTGGGGGAGGCGTTGCATACACCTCCCGTCTACTTCTATCGAAGGGTAAGGATGTTAACCTAAGGCCCTTACACGCTTTTAAAAGGATGGGTAGGGGATGCGACATTCTGTTCCTGCCTCTATTTTGATGTGTACCCTACCGAGGTCCACTGAGTCACCGAGGTGCACATTATAGGCAGCTTAAGTTCTAGCGGGGTTAAACTCTAAAGCCTAGACGAAATCAATTCATCGCTCGCGGAAATTTTAATGAAGATAGAGACCCTGAGCAGTTTCTCACATAACCACCGGATCCCAAGGCCTTAGATATACCTAACAAAAGTCATCCATTCTTATAGATGCCTAAATTTTTTTTTCGAACCATCTGTACTAAGGGAAATGGCTCGTGGCATTTGGAGGTCACTCTGACCTCAGGCTAGAACAACATTACGTCCTATAACAGCGCATTACACCTAAATGTCAAATAAATAATTGATACATTGGAGTTTTTTAATGTCTGCTAACGCAATAAAAGTGTTTGAAATGAACAAGTCTTTATTTATACATATTATAAAGTAGGGGTCTGTTGGAGTTCTTAGAATATGACTATATTAAAGCCGTGTATAGGCAAGTGAATAGTGAGAAACGGTTGCCAAAAAAATCAGGAAAATGATTCCCGCGTAATCTATCGCCATGAAAATAGATATGTTATATTCAAGGATATTTATTACCTAGAAGGGGTAAGTTCATTACACGATTAGATTAACTTGACTCGATCATAAAAATCCCAAAAAAATAGCATAAAGCGTTAAACAAAAAAAAAGCAAAGCCCTTTTTTTTCTTTAACGCCGGGAAATGCTCTGAAACATCTCGCTGGGGGGAGTGGGTCTCCCCAGACGGGTATGTGGGACGCTGTATGTATGTACGCTGCACCCGAAAGCTGGTATATGATAGAATAATTATAGAGGAAAGTTATAACCTACATATTTATTTTAGAAGATTTTTTATTTAGTAAGAACAGGTGAAACCGCGTTAAGCACAAAGTATATATTATGTAAATAAGCTTAACATATTTTGACACTAATCTGAAGTGACATAAGGAAGTAATGTGTTCACAAAATTAATTGGTCTAGTTGTGCCGCGCGGGTCCGCCCACGCGCCCTCAAACATATCTCTGACAAATTTAGATTAAATCGTGTAGATAATTTGACGAAAATCTATATTGAAGGTCAGGCGTGGACCTGTCCACGTTTTATATAAATTATTTAATAGTAATCGAGCGGGAAGCCATCTGATGGTAAGTGGCCAACGTCGCCTATGGATATAAACGAAATCACCTGGGTAATGGCTCAGTATACTAATTCATGTGTTGCTTATCCTGAGACATAAGTCTCGGTGCTAGTAATTACACTGCCTGTCTTGACCTTGTTTCTAAAACACAGCAAAGCTGTTTCACGGGAGAAATAAGCAGGATTGTAGGATCAACACTCGACACCGAGACTTACCATTTTCTGTTCCTCAATAGACATCGCCTGGTCGGGTCTGGGTACATCCCAAGTAAACTCAGCGTGTTCAAAGCGATGTTGACCACTTACCATGAGGCAGTTCGCATATCACAATTATTTTTAAATCCTGAAGAAAGCGTATTACAAAAAGTGATTAGCATGAATGGGGAATTACTTAAATATATTACAATACGACAACTTTGTACTGTCTCGCCACCACCACCACTTGCGGTGCGCCTTTAGCCGCTTTTTGAGGGTCCCGGATGTGCAGGCAACAGGATCACATCAGCGACAGACTGGTTCCGCCGAAGACTAGACTTCTCCTTATTAGGGGAGATTGCCCGGCCGCCACAAAGCAGTCCCCGCGTTGTCGAGCCGTTTTGGGCCAAGTTCCCATCCTGACCCGACACGAGCACAAGGGGCGTTACTGGCGCATTAAGTAGCGCCTCTTACGCACCTCCGTTTGTCGCCTGCGGGAGGAGGCCTCGTCAGCGGCCTACTCTCTCACCCGCTCGTCGGCCTCCTTCTGGGACATTACTGCCTCGCAGAAGGAGACCATGCAGAGACAAGTCTCCTCCGATGACTAATGTCAGATCGCGGCGCAGAGCCGCCTATCTCGGGCACACCTCGAGGGTGTGCTGGGCCGAGTCCACCACCGCGCCACTATCAACACACTGTCAACGGCTCCCTTTGGGCCGTCCGTCACAGGCACTCACCAAAGCAATCATGCCCGGTGACTACCTGTGTCAGACGGAAGGTGAGGGGTTTGCGCTTACGGCGCATACACCGCTCAAGGACCGGACGCAGAGCAGCCGTTAGGTTTTTGCCATACGGCTGCCGCGCTATGTCCTCTCCCCACCATAGCATTTTACACTGGACGACTCCGAGCTGATGATTATTATGAGGAAGATTAACATCGCAATGTCCAAGCTAATTTTGAATGTTGAAAATTCAAAAAGGCTAACCGATTAAACTCGTGTAAGATTGTAAGTTAGTTATTATAATAAAAGTAGGTTTCGTACCTGCCTACGTATCGTTAACTAATTTTGTGGCGTTAGGGTTGCCGCTCTTTATTATTTGTGTTTAAGAAGGCTATTATTATTTGATGCTGTAATCTTAGCTTAGCTTATTAATTAATAAATCATATATTTTTCGCGCTATGGCATTTCATTATTACTATTTTTCTGTTCGTACTATTAAAAACGTAAAAATATAAGTTTATTTGTAAAAAATAATTGATTATAATAATTATAATTCTTGTTTTGATTTCTTTTATTTAATATATTAATTAAATAGTAATATACCCATAAATAATGTTCTAAAGCTAACTGGAATTTACGGGAGAATTCGTCGGCCATGTAAAAAAAACTAAATTTACCGCGATATAATTCGTAAAAAGTTTTTTTATTATAATTTACCCATAAATTTATAAATTATAAAATAAAAAATAATATTCTATCGTTATTGTTATCAATCCAAAAAATATTATAAGAAGTCCAATAAGGTATTTGAAGTCTTTCAGTATGTTACATAACACTTTTTTGTTTTTGCGGGTAAAATTCTTTCAACACTAACACCATGTTTTTAATAGGTAAGTATATATTTTATGTTCCTTCTTTATTTTTTTAACACAAACAACAGGCTGTTGCCCGCGAGTAACTAATATCCAACATACAAACTTTCGCGTTTATAACATTACTAGGATCCTTTAGTAAAGACTGATGAATAATGTTTTTATATATAAGAATTATAATATATTAGTTATACTAATTATAGACTAAAATATGGACAGACAGGTAAATAACATGATTAATTGTTAGTATTTTTGCTGTTATATATCATAGGAAAGCGCATTTCTCCTATCGGTAAATTATTAGTACCTATTACTAAATGTTACAAATCCCAGCATAATAAAACTACTTTTTATACAAATTGTATATTATTATCATTTTTGCGAAATATTCCGTGAAAATTAGTCATTGTTGTAAAGTATCCGAAACGTCACGACTATTCGTAACCTCAAATGCGTAAAATTCCATTGTAATTAGAAAACTATTAATCTAATTATAAAAAAATATATATTTAAAAATAAAACTGTTTTGTGGCATCCCTATGAGCGATCTCAAGGCCCGCATGTACCCCACTTACGGTCACGCGAGATCTTTTGTTTGATCTTGTACCTTTTGGGATGCCGATTAACCATCATCATCATCATCATCATCATCATCATCATCATCATCATCAGTCGACATGACACCAAAAAGATTAGTATGACATGATCTTCTATTAACAGAGCGGATGGTGAAGTCGCCAACACAGAAGCAACAAATTCGAATCACGCTAAAAGCCAATTTGTATGATAAATATATTCCGCCGTTTCGTGGTCGTGTATATATTTTTATGAATTTCCTTTCCTAGTACCATTGTGCAAGTTACAAGTAATTATCGGTATCAAGCTAAATCTTATCTAGTAAAACTTACAGCTAGTTAAACATATTTAACACAAAAAACAAAAGTTATAAGGCCAATAAAGATATTGTAGCCTGGTTTTTTAAAGCGGCATTGGCAGTGGCAAAGTTGGCAGCGTCCATCGAGCATATCCCACCTCACCGGTGGGAGGGAAGCGCTGTGCCGCGCTCCCGGCTGCATGGGTACCACCATCTTGCTTATTTCTCCCGTGAAACAGCTTTGCTGTGTTTCGGAGAGAAGGGCAAGACAGGCAGTGTAATTACTGGCACCGAGACTTAACATCTTATGTCTCAGGATAGGCAACACATAAATGAGTTGCCTGGGCTCGTTCCAGGTATACTATTTTATGTTCATGGGCGACGTCGACCACTTACCACCAGGTGGTACGTTTGCCAGTTTGCCTATCCAACTAACATAAAAAAACCGGATAGAGTAGTAATTCAACATAAAATTCCGAAACTGGTTAGTGATTTGTCACTGGCGTAATAGTAATTTAACCAACCAGTGATCTGTATGTACGTCTTATCGGCCAATCATCCATCAATGGCCATCAGTCGGAATGTCGCAATGGTCGCAGCACTTTGGCTGAATTTATTTTCATACAAATACCTAATATGACCGCTATATTCCGATTGGGCCATCCCTTAAGAGATTTTCCGGGAAAACTCTATACTCGAAAAAGTGTTACCCTAGATTTTTTCCTAGATAAAGAAAAATTAGATTTCTAGATTATTTTAAATAATGTCATATTAAACTTGGGTATGCATACACGCGTCATCCCGGCACAAGAATCATCCATGTGTGTGTATTGTGTAATGATGTAACCGTTGTGTTTAGTTCGGTAATAAAATTAATTCCTGTACTGTAACATATTATGTAGAATATCATTATATTATAATAAACTAGCTGTTGCCCACAGCTTCGCCCGCGTTAACTTCGATTTACAGCCGTTGACGGATTGATGATGATTATTTTTATAGCCTAAGTTACTCCTTAATACATAAGCTATCTGTTAGTGAAAGTCCCGTCAAAATCGGCCCAGCCGTTTTAGAGATTAGCCGGAACAAACAGACAGAGGGGCAAAAGTTGCAAAAAATGCTATTTTGGTATGTGTATATGTACATACATCCATATGCATTTCATAAAGAGCGGTTATTTTAATGTTACAAACAGACACAACAATTTTATTTATCTGTATAGATTAAAAATACTATTCGACTGACGAATTGATGCATTTTACAGTTGCTTTAATACATAAATAAATTTTAGCTTATCTATATAAATATACGAAGAAAAATATTTATAGTAAAAAAACGATGTCAGTTAAAATTATATACCTACCTGTAATATCACGCTCACTGCACGTTTCCATTTTCACACCATACAAAAAAACCACACACACACACACACGAATAAGATGTCAAAGCACAACACACAACAAGACATAAGATTTGAACTCAAAAAGCGACCGTCGCCCGTTATTGGCGGATGCTCATTTGATTTCAGATCACGGACGCCCTACCTGAACACCCAGACGGATAAACCAGGCGTATATTAAAAAAAATGTGCAAGTAGATGATCTTCGTATCATTTAAGGTAGTCGATATTATTGAGTGATACTGGGCGTTCAGGCGTTCATTGATAGAGGCCTGTATCCTTCACACGGATACGGCCGGTGAAGTAAATGACCAGATGGAATAATTAATAAACATGCTGACAGTGATGGTGGTTGATTACTAAAATAATACTAGGAAAAGTCTAGGAAAAATGAAAATGGTTGTTTATGAAAGAAATAGAAACCAGATAACGAATGCTAGATTAATCCTATTAATAGTATAAACGCTAAGTTGGTATATAAGGATGTTTGTTACTCTTTCACGCAAAAAATACTGAATGGATTTTAATGAAACGATATAATAATACAGCTTATACACAAAGGCTGTTATTTATAAAGATATGCTGTGAATAGTCTAAAATCTAATGTATAATCAGATAGACTCTCATACTTCTTCTTCATTCCTAAGACGATATTTTAAGTAATTTTATTTTTCCTAGCCTATACTGTCCCACTGCTGGGCAAAGGCCTCCCACTCTCTTTTCCACGCATCTCTATCATTAGCTTCACTACACCAGTCTTGGTGAAAAACGTCGAGGTCATCCCGCCATCTCCGTCGAGGTCTGCCGCGTCTCCGAACCCTGTTTAATGGGACGCAGTCGGTGGTTTTCTTGGCCCAGAACTCGTTGGGCGTCCGGCAGATGTGTCCGGCCCAGTCCCATTAAAGCTTAGTCTTTGACTAATGCTCAAAAGCTTTCGCTCAAGGTTTGCCAACGCACGATGGAGCGCAGTATTTTAGGGGTCAGATTAACCGACCGCATCAAGAACTCGATCTCGCGCTCCCAAACTAAAGTAGCCGACGTAGCCCTGGCAGCTGCTAAGTAGGTAATATTTATGAAACAAAAATTAAGCAGGAAGATACATGGGGTAGGTTGGGTCTTTGGCAAAGCAACAGTTGTTTGGCAACTTTTGCCACACTCTGTCTAAGTATAAACTGTAGAAAAATGAATTGCTTTAACGAAGATCCAGGCACTTTTTGATATAGGTATCCTCAAAGTTGCTATTTACAAGTCCGTCGTTTCGGTTACTTTACAGCAACCAGGGTCACGGGAAGGCTTTAAATATATCCTAAAAGATATTACAAAACCGTCTGTAGTCCACCTCACTGTTATCTGACATATCAGTACACAATCTTACTAATTAACAAAGTTCCCAATTTGTGCCTTTGTTACAACTGTACCACACGATAACTCTCACACCTGACCTGTTTCCCAGAGATTGTTGCAATGTAGAACCTCCAAATTTATAATTATTTAAATAATACGATTATGGAATTTATCGAACTAAACATTGATATAATTTGAGTAGATTATTTTAAAGAAATATACAATACTAGCAGTTGCTCGCAGCTTCGCCTGCATTAAGATTTAAAACCGTCTTATAACATCAAGGCAAACTAGTTGAGAACTAGGATTAAGGTTGAACTGGGAAAGGTTGAGCTGGAAACAGATGAATGTCGAAGTTAACATCCTTGGCAACTGGCAGTCCTGTGGCGTGCTAGCGGTTCAAAGAAGCGGCCATGTGAGAAATATCCGGAGCTGATTTGAATTTCATACAATTTCAATATTGCATACTGACCGTAATACGTGGAACCGACCGGCTCGCCCGTGACTTGGATCGCGAGAGGTTGGTTCACTGACACATCGATCCGACCGCTGGCATCTTGGCGGCACATTTTCTATGGAACATAACATTTTTACTGTTTAATGCCGATACAATCATTTACATTCTGCATTGTAAAACATCGAATGCTGATGAGACTCGATTGTAATCAGCGCCATCTAGCGGCACGCTTTGTAACTGTTTAGTAATGTAGCAAGTGTGCAATGATAGTGATGTTACAGATTAAGTATAGATGGCGCTAAATTAAAACATATCTATCTTTATATATATATATATATATATATATATATATTTCTTGTGTGCGTGTGTATGTCACTGAACTCCTCCTAGACGGCTGGACCGATTTTGATGAATTTTTTTGTGTGAGTTCAAGGGGATTCGAGGATGGCTTAGATTCACAAAAAAATATATATTTTGTACGGAACAACGTCTGTCGGTGCCACTAGTCTTTATATATAATATATATATTTCTTGTGTGCGTGTGTATGTCACTGAACTCCTCCTAGACGGCTGGACCGATTTTGTTGAAATTTTTTGTGTGAGTTCAAGGGGATTCGAGGATGGTTTAGAATCACAAAAAAACATATTTTGTATAGGACAACGTCTGTCGGTGCCACTAGTGTATTATATTTTTTTTTAATATAAAATATCTTACTTGTACTTCACAGCTGGTGTCCTTATTTCTTTGATCTTGTATAAGATTTATGTTTTTCGTTTGCATTTTCTTCTATCTCGAATACTTTGTTTCCACCTGAAACAAGACATTTTTTCAGTCAATTAAAATGTTAATTTGCTTATTTATTTACGCTAATACGTACTAACCTGTGGTACTAACGCTAGGGCTCTTTTACGACAAATTTGAAATTTATCTTTTGATTTTTTATTCTTTGTGGTTACAAGAATTTGCATTATTATTAAATTTGTAGTTTTCAAGATGCTAAATTGTAATAATTATAATAAGAATAATTTTTACGAGTAACAGAGAACACAGCCTGCGAAATATTTGGTTTGTTTCGTCCTTTTTATCGATTAATAAAATATTTAAAACTACTTTAGAAAACTCATTAGGTTTTCTGTGAATAAAAAGTCTAATAAAAAAATATATCTCAATATAAAATGGATATAAACAGTAAGATTATGTAAAGAATTAACATTTAACAAAGAAACAAACGAACAAAAATGAATTAGTCGGGATTATAATGTGAGATCGTAAATCTACCGCGGGGCGCGGACCCCGAGGCTTGCGGCCTGAGGTTTGAGGTGTCTGAAGACCCCAAGCCGCGGCTTCCTGTCGCTACTAGCACATCGTACTTTTGAATAAATTAATATTGTATTGTAATGGAATTGGGAAATTACGACGAAAACTGATTATACAATGTTAAGGTAATCGCCAATGATATCATATTACTAGTTGTTCCCCCTACTTTTTAAAACGTATGAGTAAGTCTTCAGCTTCCTTAAAGAATTCGAAGCAAATATATTTTATTCATATTCGACTAGACTAGACAAAATATTAAGCTTTATTTATTAGTTTAGATATCACGGACTTAATTTTATTATTATTCTATTCATTTATATTTAGGCACTTAATCAACTCATTCTAAATATTTGGCCAAGAAACTTTGTGATATGGTGGGAACAAGTTAAAAGCTAAACTATGATACGACTACATACTTGTAGGTACATAACTAAAACAACGACTTATTTTGAAGGCAGTTAAAATGTAGGTAACCTATGTCATGAGCACTATACTGACGTATCGATTGACACCTTCATCAAAGTCGAATAGCTTACCATGGAACATATGTACATACAAACATAATACAATAACTTCTAAAACCATAATTGTTCCTTATTATAATGAAACAATTTTACTGATTTAATCGCGGTTTTATATGCCCGATGCGAGTGGCAATGGATCGGCCGTCTTGACGTTCATTGAGGGAGGCCTATGTTCAGAAGTGGACGGATAGAGGCTGATGATGATGATGATATGCCGATGTTTCTAAACTTTGAAGCTTTTAGAAAGCAATACTTAATCCCTTTTTTCGGCTTTACAGTCGGGTAAAAAAGTCCCTAATTGTGTCCGGCTACTCTAGAGGGAGGTCTGAGGAGGGACACGTGGCAGGAAGTGCTCACCTCCGCTTCCTCCGGGAGTTCCCACGCCCTCACTACCTGAGGGAGGGAGCCCAGTATCTAACAAGAATTACTGTCCATAATTATGTTGAACAACTTTATTATAATTATTAATTAGGTTAACGGTTTGTTGTTTTTTATCTTTTAATTAATTTCTTTCTCCTTACAATTACAATTGTACAGTACAAGAATAACGAATAGAACGAAGTCTCGAAAACTTTTTAAGTTACTGTCATTATTATACTCATCATTATCATTATTATACTCATCATTATCATCATATTTTACGCAGACGTCTGTATTTATATGTAATAGTTATATTTATGTGTAATAGTTAGGGATATCATTGCCCTAAATTTAAAAAAGGCTTTCCTTTAAATATAATATTTAATAATAGCCCATATTTTTTATTAAGAATCACATTTTGAGCCTTTATGTCCAGATAATAGCGCGTCCAAACAAAAAAAAAACTCTTCTTATAATGATTTTAAAACAATTCATTTTTCTAGTACCCACGTATATTTTGCATGTATTTGATGGGCCCACAAAGACCTTAGATTATTTCATAAAATCAAAGCTTTACTTTTGTTCTCAATAAAAATAAGTTAAGTATTTAACTACATTTCTATGACAAGATGAAACTTATGATGGTTTTTTTGATGATATTTCATACGATAAGATACTTTTTAAATTATAATATGTATATCATAACCTGGAACATAACAGTGATTAAGACCCAGTCAATGATCATTCCCACGCCCAACAATGGGCTGGGAGCTGGGACGTGGCGATGGAAACCATTGGTTCTGTTACACATTGTTGTTATAGAAAGTATATCAGGGAAATGCTATAAATTACATAAAAGATGTTTGTTCTTTGGTGAGTGCTTTGTTAGGTTCAATTACAACTATCATGATCAATATCACCACCATCACCATCACCACCACCATTATTATCATTTTTCCACGTCATTAATTTTCCCTCCGCTGCTGGACGTAGGAAAACTACTTTTATAAAACAAGGTGGCACTACCACTTATAAAGTTTTTTATAAGTGGTATTATATTATCACTATAATTCACATAATATTATCTTTATAAACTACAGCCTACTAGCGTCCCGCGGTTTCACCCGCATACTTCACATTTCCGTGGGACTACAAGGATAAATTATAGCCTATATGTTATTCTAATGTATAAGCTATGTTATTGTAAAGTTCCATTAAAATCCATTCAGTACTTTTATGTGGAAGGGTAACAAACATCCATACATACAAACTTTAGCGTTTATAAATTAGTGGGGTAGAAGATGGGGCAAATGGACAGTCCAGTCAACCTGCACCTGAGGATGAAGCTGTTGCTTTGCCCCTTGAGGGCGTGGGTGCCCATCTCTGGGACTGCCAGCCGTATTCGGTTAATGTTTCTTCTAAATACAATAAAAAGCAAGTACGGTTTAACGTTTAATGTGGATTGAGATTTTAAAGATCGTATATTTTTATGGTGTTGACTCAAGCTGCGTCTTAAGAGCTTTTTACTGGACGTCCAGATTCCCTCCCTCCTTTTTACGAGTTAAGGGTCCATCCATACATTCATCATCATCATCATCAACAACATTCGTCCACACAGGTTGATTGAAAGTGTTCATAATGAGTACCAAGACGATTCGACGTTACGACCTTACGGAGATTGTTATTATACTAGATAGTAATATTTTCTTAAGAACTCAGTTTCTTCGTCTATTTTACGCGCTTAACAGATTTAGGTAAGCAGGAAGGTAGATTATGATCTTGAAAGGATGGTAATTATTATAATCATGGAATGGCTGTGGTCAAGTGGGTATTGGTACGGTCTCTTGATTGAGAGGTCCGGGTTCGATCCTGACCCCATACCTCGAAATGGGGTTTTCTTAAAATCTCTGTGCACCTGAATACGAGACCATCGCTTGGTCACCGGTGAAGGAAATATCGTGAGGAAACCTGCATGCCTGATGAGATTAAAATAATTTTAAGATGTGCAGTGGGACATAAATAAATATTTTTTTTTTTTTTTTCATATTAATTGGATAAACAAACTGGCAGCCATGTGATAGTAAGTGATCGACGTCGCCCATCAACTTTAACAAGCTACTGCCAGCCAACTCAAGCTATTCTAACCCACACGGATGGGATTACGATATGAACCCGCGACCGTTGACGTCTATTTCGAGTTTCATGTGGTGGAGTGTACGTTTTGTGTTTAGATCTTCAATGGCGGGCCACTAATGTGATGTGGTGTTGTTGACCCCAGGCCCACCGAACGGCCGGCGGGCCAATTACGGCCCATTTCATTCAGAAACAGCCTTCACGGTACAGATTGTTCTGCGCTAGGTGACGGGCCTTGTACACTGGTGGATTAAGAGACTTGAAAAAGGGTTCTTTTATGCATGAGTACTGAATAAAATTCTATTCTAATCTATTCTATTCTATTCTATGTTATTTGGATAGACCCACGGACAGACGAGCCAAGACTACTCATCCATGTGCTACCTATTTTTTTTCTTTAACGCCGGGATATGCTCTGATGCATCCTGCGGGGGAGTGGGTCTCCCCAGGCGGGTATGTGGGACTCGCTGCGCCTGAAAGCTGGTAAGTAGACGCAGCTCTACCTACCAAAACCTGGCGAGTGCCATCAATGCCGCCTTTGGAGAGGTGCCCCAGATCTAATGAGCAAATAGGGCACCTCGACGCCTAGTCAGTCCCGCAAGGGACCGACGCCACCTCTACAGAGGGATTGTTCCGCACAGCAGAACAACCCCTCCCAACGTCGGGACAGTACAATGGGGCTAGGTTCCCGTCCTCGCCCCTTGCCCCGGCTCTTTTGTCCCTTCTTCTTATAAGAAGGGTACAAAGAGCCCCTCGGCTCAATTAGCTTTGCCCAAGGTGCGGGGCTCACCCTAGGTTACTGAGCCCCACCGTCATGACAAGGCTTGAACCATGGTGGGGAGACTTTATTTGGCCTGAACAAAATATTGAACTTTATTTATTAGTTTAGATATCAGCGACTTAAACTTACGTCAAGGCCTGAACCATGGTGGGGACGTGTTGTCAACCCTGAGACATTAGATGTTAAGTACCTCGGTGTCCAAAATTACACTGTCTGTCCTGCTCCTCTCTCAGAAATACAGGAAAGCTGTACAAAAAAACTGTAAACTGTAAATACGGAAGAAACAAGCACCCACGGTGATGCCCCACTGACTGGAGCGCGGCTCAGCCCGTCCCTCCCTCTGGTTCTTGATTTGTCCATTTTTGTTTCTACATGAATGCTTTATGGTTTTTTATGTTGGTTGGATAGGCAAACTGGCAAACGTGCCACCTGATGGTAAGTGGTCGACGTCGCCCATGAACATAAACTAGTATACCTGGAACGAGCCCAGGCAACTCATCTATGTGTTGCCTATCCTGAGACATAAGAGGTTCAGTCTCAGTGCCAGTAATTACACTGCCTGTCTCACCCTTCTCCGAAACGCAGCAAAGCTGTTTCACGGGAGAAACAAGCAAGATGGTGGTACCCATGCAGCCGGGAGCGCGGCACAGCGCTTCCCTCCCACCGGTAGATGTCTATACTAATACATTTTTTTAGAGTTTGTTTAGTACTTACACATAATAAATAGGTTATATTTTAGTTTAGGTATAATGATGGCGGGCGACGAACGGGAGTGCGTAGAGGGAGGCACTTAATGCGGGAACCTGGCCTAGTATGGCACGACGTCACGCGGACTGCTTTGCGGCGGCCGGACAGTCCCCCCTTATGAGGAGTAGTCTGGCCTTCGCCGGGGCCAGCCTGTCCCTGAGGTGATTCTATTGCCGGCAGATCTGACTAACTATTCTCTAACTATTGTCAAAGACTGAACAACTAGCAACAATAAGTGTCACTTTTTCTGAAATTTGCGTATTTTTCACAACAGAAGTTACATAATTTTTCTTCTAACTGCTGTAGTTGATGCGTTTATTACGGTAGTGAATCGGACATAACATGTAAAATTAAAGGAGTGGTAATACTCTTGAAAAATCTAAAATAAAATCAATGGATTTAAATCCATATTTTTACACAATTATAAAGGACTTACCAGTATTTAGATATTTTGATCACAAAGTGGTGTTGTTATTAAAAAAAAAAAAACTTACTATTAGTGTGAAAGGTTCTTAACAAATCGCTAGCAGTTAAACAAAACCGGCCCCAGTTAAAGTTTCATCTTAATTTAATGGTCAGTTAGTAATTATTGAACCTTTTTTTAATATGGGGCGTTAGGGCGGGTACAGTCGGCTGATAAAATATGTATGAATATTTTTATGTTATGAAAATTATGTAAAAGATATTAAATATACATTATTATGACCATCGTTAAATACATTTAATTTAGTTTAAACACAATTACATTTTGAAGAAAAGTAACATAATTATAGCTGTGATTTATAGTATATAAATATAGTAGATTATTAAAGTTGAAAACAAAATTTTACCATGGCGCATGGCGTAATTTTATAAATAAGGCATTCGTAGACAGTGGTGAGGTGACATATCGAGCTCGGTAATAAATCGGGTTTGTAATAAGACGTAATGATTAATCGTACACAAAGTACAATATTTTATTAGGTAGAATATGCAGATATATAAGATTGATGATAAGACATCACATAACATTTAATATTGACAAATTAAAATGTCTTCGTATAATTTGTACACGATCATAAAATCTCTGTTATTCCTGCGCACACGCCAGAGATATTCCGACTAGCCCATAACCTGGCCATTACCCTCCCAAAACGACCTCGAGGTATTCAAGACTAAAGAATCGAGCCGAGTGACCTCAATTTTCTGAATTTAGAGGTCAATTTTTGGGCCTTGGAATGAAAATGGAACCTTGAAATGGCTTGTAGTTTTTAACTGTGTATTTATATGAAGTACAACTTGGGTGGCATTTAAAATTAATTACAGTCATCTTGAGACTTATGTATCGGCTGTCAAATCTATACTAATATTATAAAGGTGAAGAGTTTGTTTGTTTGATCGCGCTAATCTCAGGAACTACTGGTCCGATTTGAAAAATTCTTTCAGTGTTAGATAGCCCATTTATCGAGGAAGGCTATATATCATCTCGCTGTGACTAACAGTAGTTAAGTTGGATGAGTTAACGCGGGCGAAGCTGCGGGCCACAGCTGGTACAAAATATGGAAGATAAGACTTTGGGAATTAGAGCGATATGATTGTTGGACAAGCAGTGTCGGACCCCACTATGGTTCAGGCCTTGGGGCGGTGGGGATCAGTAGCTTAGGGTGAGCCCAGTGCCGATGGTGAGTGGTTAAACAGGATAACAGACTAGATCAGGCAAGTCAACAGTTGCCTATCCTGAAACCTAGGATGGTAATTCTCGGTGCCAGTAATTACACCGTTTATCCTGGACTTCTATTAGAACCATGCTGTTTCACAAAAGAAATAAGCGGGATGGGTATCTATGCAGACGGGCGGCACCAGCTCACCACTCACCAGAACAACTGACGTCCTATAAGAAGGCAACCGAGCAGTAAGTAAGGCAACCCATAGACATGCGCACAACCAAAAGTTATCCCCCCAACGGGCCACAGGAAACTCACAAACCGCACGAAACGCCATAGCCGCCATTATGTGAGCGAGAGGTACCACTGGCGTGCCGCCCAAATTCGGCTGCAAAGCACCATGACACTTACCTCTTAAGCAAAATCGTCGTATTCATAGACGACGTTGACCACTGTATCCCATCTATCACAAAAAAAGATTTCAAACAGCATACAATTAATAATAGTAGTACGTCACATGTTCCGAGGAGAGGCGCGGCGCGACTGTCAACGAGGCAGGCTGCTTTATATTCGGGGCAGTACTTTTATGAGTGGCCGGTATTTCAGGCGGGGAAATAGTTGTTTTGCTATTTTGAGGTCACACAACAAACCTAGGAATAGCTATTTTAAAAATTAATACATATTTCCACATATTATGTCACTATTTTTATTTTTGTCGCAGTTTATATATACAATAGTAAATTAAATTATAGGAAAGTAATAAAAATCAATACAAACTGTGTTTTTAGATCTTACGGCATAAAATTAACTTAGTTTAAAAGTACTATTGTCGGATTTGAAAAATCCTTTTAATTATTTAATTATTCTTGGATTCTAAGTCTTGGAATAATTTAATACACTTAAATAAAAATATAATGATTATCTTCTGTTTATAGAAAAAAAAGTTGCACTTCCAAAATAAGCTTAACGGATTATTTTTGCGTTATCCGTCCTCTATACTCTCTTAATCTCGTCTTAATGTACACACAACAAACTTTATAGGTGGCGCTGTTGTCTCAATATTTAAGTTTAAGGTCCATTTATATAATTCTAAATATTTGACTTTGATTTTGACCCTCACCTTATTTGCCTTAATGTTACCTGTATTTGATTAATACATTTTTATTACCTTTAGGATAATGACTTCCACCTACACTGATGACGCACCGATGACAAAAAACTTTATCAAAAATTATGGCTTAAGATTGAAGTCATTTCAGCATAGCGTATTGTTAATATTAGAAATAGGCATTTAATTCAACGGGAACCATCGAGCATACAACCAGATAGAGTAGTAATGGGAGCCAAAAAACCGAAACTGGTCAGTGATTTATCACTGACGTAATAGCAATTTAACATCGGCCAATAATCCAAAAATCACCATCAGTCGGCCAATCAGAGCGCAGAACCAGCACAGCGTCGCAGTACAAATTTGGCGGAATTTGTTTTTATACAAAACAGATAACATTACCGCTCTATTCCGGTTACATGCTCTTATAAGAAGAGGTGACAAAAAAGGAGGGGGTAAGGGGCGAGGACTCGAACCTCACCCCATTGCTCTGCCCCGTTGTTAGAAGGGGTTGTTCTGTTGCCTCGGTTCCTTCGGGGACTGACTAGTCGTCGAGGTGCCCTATTCCTCAACAGATCCAGCGCACCTCACCAAACGCTGCATTGATGGCACTCGCCGGGTTTTAGTGGGTACAGCTGCGTCCACCTTACCATCTTTCGGACGCAGCGAGTCCCACATACCTACCTGGGGAGTCCCCCTTCCCCGCGGGGATGCCTAAGAGCATTTCCCGGCGCAAAAAAGGCAGAGATCATAGCAACGAAAGACGGTGATGATTGACTGTCCTTGATGAGTTCCGGATGCAACTCCTCTTATGGATCTATCTAGACGTATACAAGGTTCGATTCCTGCCACAATAACATAACAATGGATATATTTACTTACTTTTTATATGAATGGTATCTTGATACAATGTGTTGTTGTATTAAAAAAATACAACAACACTGTGGGACTACCTTAATGACTGTATTGTTCATAATATTTAACTACCAGTTTGCTCAGCGAGGCAATTAGATGCAAAATCTATTAATATAGACTCCGTGATTGTTTACAGAATACTAAATTATCCTCTTTTTAACCGACTTCAAAAAGGAGGAGGTTATCAATTCGTCGGAATCTTTTTTTTTTTTTTTTTTATGTATGTTACCTGATTACTCGAAGATGGCTAGACCGATTTGAAAAATTATTTTTTTGTTCTAAAGGGTATACTTCCCAAATAGTCCCATGATAAGGAAACCAGGATCTGATGATGGAATCCCAGAGAAATCGAGGGGAACTTTCGAAAATCATAGGGGCGACTAGTGCGTTTGATATATTTTCTATAAAGTGTTTTGAAGGACTACCATTTAATGAAGGTCTAGAGTCGATCTGATGCTGGAGCAGAAAGACAGTCGAGGGAACACCTCGACGATTTACATCAGTAACCTTGTGTTTGGGCTTGATTAATTTGTAATGATGAGAACTTTACACTTAGATGTGTTGTGACTGTCATTAAGGTCTGATGATGAAGACAAATGACAGTTAAGGGAACTCCTCAACAGTTTACAGTAGCTACCTTGTGTTTGGACTTAATTAATTTAAATTGATGAGAACTTTGCACCCATGGAGTATAAGCGCCATTACAGGTGTGATGATGGAGACCATACACAGTCGAGGGGAATCCTCGACGATTTACAACTTTTATTGGGCTTAGTTCATACGGCTAAACAATATACCAAAATCATGTAATTTTGTTTAATTAATTTAATTTAATTTTACTTGTCGTTGTTAAATGAACAACAAACAACTGTGCCTTGGAAGCGCATCATAGTATTTCAAGACCATCATAATATCCATTCTAGATACCTATATATTGGTGATGGTGCTGTTCTATACCTATATATAACTGAATTATTTAATGAATAGCAGCAAATCTGCCGTGATTGCTTTCAATTACATGTATATAAAGTTTTAAACAATTCCATTTCGGTTTTTTCATTTTCATTTTCAGTTCATCTCATTAATACAGCGCTATCTAATCTGAGCAACGCGTTTAATAGTTCTACCCATATTTCAGACAAATAAAATCAGTTATTATATATATACAATATACAATCTTTGCATTTACGACGTCATTATTGTTACTTTTGAAGCCGGTGTCGTATTCGTTGGCTACCTACCTTGGCTGACACCGACTCCAAAAGTAACAATAATGACGTGGTAAATGCAAAGATTGTATATTAGTAGAAGAACAAGTTGATTATAAATTGTAGGCACAAAGATTACGGAAATTATTTTATTACTTTTTAGTTTTTTTTAAATTTTGAAGTCGGTTTTTCCTTTGAGCATGAAATGTGTAATTCTTGACCTTCGACGCAAAAAAGAGGGTGCTAAATTTTAAGTTATGTAAAGTGCTATGTTTTTATTTTTGGCACTGTAGCTCCTAATGTGTATACAGTTTTGGATGCGTTTTTATGTGAAAGTATCTAGCGGTTGTTAGATATTATGTTTTATCAAAATTAGTTCAGCCGTTTTAAGATTATCAGCTCTTGTGCATTGTTTTTTTCAAGTATAACCTTTATTATTATGTAATATTCATGTCTAAAATCAGACGTAGAATCAGAAGCTGCCAATCGAAAAAAGACGCTCCTACCTCTTCTTTTTTAACGCCGGGAAATGATTTGAGGCATCCCGCGGGGGATTGGGTCTCCCCACGCGCTTATGTGGGACTCGCTGCGCCCGAAAGCTGGTAAGTGGACGAAGCTCTACCCACTAAAACACGGCGAGTGCCACCAATGCCACCTTTGGTGAGGTGCCCCAGATCTAATGAGCAAACAGGGCACCTCGACGACTAGTCAGTTCCTCAAGGGACCGACGCCACCTCCACAGAGGGTTTGTCCCGCACCACAACAACCCCTCCCAACGTCGGGACAGTGCAATGGGGTGAGGTTCCCGTACTCGCCTCTTGCCTCCTACTCTTTTGTCCCCTCTTCTTATAAGTGAGATACAAAAAGCCCCCTCGGTTCAATTAGCTTCGCCCAAGGTGCTGGGCTCACCCTAGGCTACTGAGCCCCGCTCCTACCTGAAGTTTGGTGGTTTACGATAGATTTGTTACTAGCGCGGTTAAACATTAATTAGCATAATATATTCGGTTAAGAAAATAAAAAGATAATTACCCCTGATTAACATAAAGCTGATTGTGGGATTGTGAATTTTATTATTGTTATAATATTAATTGTTACTCGTAATTTTTTCATTTATTTTTGGTAGTTGTATGCTCATAGTAGTGGGAATGTCCGCGATTTATGCCAATTTTGAGCTAAGGAACACAGACAGACAGACAAAAGTTCACATGATCATCATCATTATCGTCCTTTATCCGCCCTCTGCGGAACATAGGCCTCCTTCGATATATGTTAATATTTAATAGCGGTATAACCTGGCAGAAATGCAATGATTTAAAGGTTTTTCTTTACACTTACTGCGTATAATATCATAATATATATACGACATAAAAAGTTTACTTTAATTTTAATTCTCTTAATGGTTGCCATTACAATTCAATGGTTCTATTATCTTTTCCTAAAACACATATTTTTAGTGAAATTTGGCAGAGATATAGAGTATATACTGAAGACATGACAATCTTCTCTATTATGATAATCTATTAAAGTCGTAATTATCATCAGCCCGAAGACCACTATAAATCTAAGTTAGATGAAGCAGTTGCTAGTTTGTAATATTAGTACATAATATAATATTTATAATATTAGTATTTAATATTATAGTAACACTTATCCTTCCATATACTCGTATATTTGTACTCACACATTTATGCACACAACACAGTCACAAACACTCACAAACACACACACATCGAATCTCGGCGGTTTGCGGAAGGCGTGCAGTGTCTACGCACGCGCATGCTACACTACGGCTCATTTAGAGCCTTCACTTCTGTCTCTACTTTCTGTGCAGGACGCGCGATTTGACTTGACCGAGTGAAGTTGTCTTTTGGTTGGTTTGGAACAGAGTTGATACGTATGGATCACTGTGACTGCAGTTTTAGGGCTTTGAGCATACGCATTAGATGTTTCGTATAAGAAAATCACTCTGCGATTTCACTATCTGCTAACTTGAGGGACCAGAAGTCAGATTGATAGAGTTTTGAATATGCGCTACGCGGATTTTGTATGTAAAAATTACTTCGACGTCATTCTTTGCTAACATTTGCTAATGTATTGTGTCCCAGAGTTTTAAGCATAAGTATCACGCATTTTGTATAGACCAATCCATTCGACGTAACTCTGAGCTAACTTCAATCCGGACTTTGACAGTATTTTGATTATTTGCGTCATGAAATCTATGAAGAACAATAATTTTGTAACATGTTGCTGTTTAATTCAGCATGAATATAGATACTATGTACAGAAAAATTAGACCGTCATCTCGTAACTAACTTCAGTCGGCTAGCAAGACTCGTACGTCGTACGTCGGCTTGTGTATGGCTCGAGCCTTCTGAGAAGCTCATTTGAATGCACGCTGGACGTTTTACATATTTTTATTGGTATGGAAAGACAGGGATTAGATAGAGGTCTCGTAGGTTCAAGTTATGTATTTTAATCAACTCAGATTGTTTTATGTTAGTTGGATAGGCAAACTGGCAGACGTGCCACCTGATGGTAAGTGGTCAACGTCGCCCATGAACATAAACTTAGTTTACTGTTACTTACTGTAACTGTTGGGCTAGTTACTTACTGTAAATAGCTCAGGAAACTCATTTATGTGTTGCCTATCCTGATTCCGAAGATATAAGATGGTAAGTCTCGGCGCCAGTAATAGGCCCGTCTTGCCCTTCTCTCCGAAACACAGCAAAACTGTTTCACGGGAGAAACAATCAAGATGGTGGTACCCATGCAGCGGGAGCCGTGGCAAAACGCATCCCTCCCACCGGTATCGCATTCCTCCCACCAAGATAGTGGGACCAGGCAGAGTTTCAGTTTTTTTGGATCATTTCCGAAATATCAGGATTGACGTTTATTTAGAGTGGATTCTCTCTAACTGGTGTCTTGTATTATAAGGAGATTTATTTATTTTTAAAGAACAATCAGGGTTCCACGCGAAATTAAATACCCTTTGGCAGACAAATAATCAAAGTACAGCTTGGCAAAAAAGAGTCTGGAAAAAATGAAGGCGCCACTTTCACTTAGGTCTTATCATAATATGGAAAATCAGTAAGAGAATTTAATCAAATCATTAATAATAAATGTGAAACACTAAAATTTATTTAAAATCTAGTATTTGACGGCCCAGTATTGTCAACATCATAGGTTTCCATTTAGTAAAATATTTAGTTCCACCTGTCACCGCGTCATACTCTTTTTTGCCAAGCTGTAGAAAGTCTATAGATACTTAAGCGTTCCCTAAGGGTTCAATAGAAAACAACAATCATTCTGGACGTTGTTCCACAATAATTAGTCTGCACATTTAGATAATTAAAGTAAGTCGTTAACCCGCTAACTACATCACAATAATTATATGAACTGCTATAAATCTGTCTGTGTGTAACTTTTAACAAACTACCATAATATATCTGCGCTCGCATGCAACTCTAAGAAAGATAAATAGTTTGTTTACTCCTGTACTGGAAGTACTTAGTGAGTTATGGTTCTATTAAATATGTACATGATTGTACGGAGTGACTAATTATTTAAAGTGTTTTTGTAAAAGTTAAACAGTGCTACACCTTATTATAATAAAATAAGTTTTTACGTGTATACACGGTTTACCAAGTTTTTTACCAGAAATTAACTTGTTCAGCTTTTCTACCAAAAAAGCATTTTACAATAAATTAAAACCGACTTCAAAAATATTAAACTAAAAAGTAATAAAATAGCTGCGTTTCTTTTATTTTTGTGCTCACAACTTATAATCAACTTAATCTTCTACTAATGTACTTTGCATTTACCACGTCATTATAGTTATTTTGGAGTCGGTGTCAGCCAAGGTAGGTAGGTAGGGTACAGCAACAATTACGATCGATGGTCAAAATTTCAAGCTTACTGGGAAGGTTAAAATGTAAAGGTTAAAATCAATTGCAAAATTCCACCCGGACAGAAATTCTAGAGCAATTTAATAGAAACACAGTAGTAAACTCTAACAAAATTTCTCCTTCTCGAAAATAGTTATTAAAAGTGGTTTGCAAACTAGACAATTACACTGTTTTAATCACCCCAATCATTACTTCGCGACTCTTTTGAAAATATTTCAACAGCCGTGTCAGCTGCACTGCTGAATACTGAAAATATATTTGAAAATTCGCAAAATGGAAACACTACCCTAGAACTACAATATACGGTGTATTTTCGAGCGTGTTTTTTTATTATCAGCCCACTCTTGCAGTCGTTTGATTTTTCGCCAAGTTTTCGTTTTGCACAAAAAAATAATCACCGTGCTCCCTTTGTGTTGTGTATGTGTGTGTATCATATATTAGTGTATTATCTATTTTGTGTGTGTGTGTGTGTGTGTTAGCGTTCGGCGACGCAGGTTATGACGATTGATAAAGTTTAAATTCGCTTCAGTTATGCACTCTTGGTACTTTTTTTAAAATTGTGCAATGTAGGATTCACACCCTAGGGGATCCATTTTTTTAAATTAAGGAATATCAAAATCTTTTAGGTGATAAAATCTAAATAGGTGCAGAATATATTTATGCACTGACTATTTATCCAATACTATAAAACTTTTTACAAAAAAATTAAACCGACTTCAAAAATACAATACTAAAAAGTAATAAAACGGTGTGTCTTTAATTTTTGAGCCTACAACCAACCTTTTTTTTTTTATCGCAGGGAAATGCTTTTTACGCATGTAGCCAGGATCTCGGGTAGATCCTGACCCTATGTGGGACTCGCACCTGGGAGTGCCCTACCCGTAAACTAAAACCACTGCGAGCGCCTTCAGCTGCTTTAATTTGAGGGTCCCGGATAGGCATTCAACAGGATCACCTCAGCGACAGGCTGGCCCCGGCGAAGGCCAGACTACTCCTCTTCAGGGGGGACTGCCCGGCTGCTTAGGCAGTCCCCGCGACGTCGTGTCATACTGGGCCCAGGTTCCCATCCTGAACCCGACACGAACACAGGGGCGTTACTGGAGGCGCATTAGGTAGCGCCTCCTGCGCACCCCCGTTCGTCGCCTACGGGGGGAGGCCTCGTCGGCGGCCTCCTCTCTCACCCGCTCATCGGCCTCCTTCTGGGACATTACTGCCTCACAGAAGGAGACCATCTCCGTCCAGGACTCGTCATCACCGAGCATCGCGGTAGTGACACTCGGCAGAGACAAGTCCCCTCCGATGACCGATGTCAGATCATGACGCAGCGCCGCCCATCTCGGGCACACCTCGAGGGTGTGCTGGGCCGAGTCCACCGCCGCGCCACAATCGTGACACACTGTCAACAGCTCCCTGTGGGCCGTCCGGCACAGGTACTCACCAAAGCAACCAGCCTACAACCAACCTACAACTTATAATCAACTTAATCTTCTACTAATGTACAAACTTTGCGTTTACCACGTCATTATAGTTACTTTTGGAGTCGGTGTCAGATAAGGTAGGTAGGTAGGTAGAGTCGCGGGCGACGAACGGGGGTGCGTGGGAGGCGCTACCTAATGCGCCTCCAGTAACGCCCCTGTGCTCGTGTCGGGCCCAGGATGGGGTTTTAACCTGGGTCCAGCTAGACACGACGTCGTCGGGGACTGCTAAAAGTATCGAAACAAACGAACAGCTGAGCAGTCCCCCTTTAGAGGAGAAGTCTGGCCTTTTCGCCGGGGCCAGCCTGTCGCCGAGGGTCCTGCGTTGCCTGCATGATCCGGGACTCTCATTAAAGGCGGCTGAGGGCACTTGCAGCGGTTTTAGTGGGTAACGCATCTCCAAGTGCAAACCCCACACACGGCTAGGTTTAAAACTCACCCCGGTCCTAGTTACGGTTTGGTCTGCAAATTTCCGCTGCAGGGTAGGGCTGCCGTAGGGTAAAGCAGCAAATACGACACCGACTCCAAAAGTAAATATTATAATGACGTGGTAACGCAAAGTTTGTACATTAGTAGAAGATTAAGTTGATTATAAGTTGTAAGCACAAACATTAAAGAAACACAGTTATTTTATTACTTTTTAGTATTGTATTTTTGAAGTAGGTTTAATTTTTTTGTAAAAATTTTTATTTCTTAATTTTTTGTGATTCCAAAATTTGTCGTCTTGGCGTTCATTGATGGAGGCCTTTGTTCAGCAGTGGTCATATAAAGGATTATGATATTGATGATGATGTTGACGATGATGATGACGGTGATGATGATGATGATGACTATGATGATGATGATAATGACGATGATTACGATGACCGCGACATACTATGGTGTGCTGCCAAAGCATCCTATACAATTGTTAGTTCGGCAAGTAATAAAAGGAGCATAATATCATCGAGGTAAAGAAAACCAACCAAATAGGCATTATTGGGAATAACTAAAAAACGATTTGTCAGATCTTAATAAAATTAATATGGGACCAAATTGGAAACACCAGATTTCAAACAAAAAAAGAATTTTTCAAATCTGTCCAGACATCTTCGAGTAATCGGGGAACATACATAAAAAAACCGACGAATTGATAACCTCCTCCTTTTTGAAGTCGGTTAAAAATTATTTAAAACGGTTACCATGTTTTTCACTTTTTTTAGTGATGAAAATATCCATATTAACTTAAAATAAATATCCAATGTTTCTTCTTTATTATTTTTATTTTTATATGCTATCTGTGTTGTGTTATTTAGTTTTACCGCCATTTTAAAGGTGGACAATCTGGTGGGTCTTGAGATCACTTGTTTTATTGGGTGACGGTTTCACCTTATTTACTGGCGTAACTATTTCTATTATTTAAAAATTATGAACAATAAACACAAAACGCATTTTAAGAAAGAAAGAAAGAAAAATATTATTTTATTGTTCACACCAAAGATCAAAACATAATCACAACGTAGTTTCACATACGTTAATTATTGCGAACAATAACGGTAGCCACTCGGCATTTGCCACACCATTACAGCAATGGTGAGACGCTGATTTTCAGTGACTCCTCATTGTCACTTGGAGTGACATCGCTGTCAGCACTTACTTAAATAAATAGAAATATACATTACTTTTACACTTTATACCAGATGTCACTACTAAACTGATTGTTCCCTGGGCTCTGAAAATATTTATCTCTTGTAACAATAAGCTTCAACAGATTATTTGGAGTCAAATAAGGAAAAGAATGAGCACAAGATTAGAAAAATACTTTTCCGGGTACAAAAATTATTCTGGGTAGGTACTGGTTTAGTAGAAAGAACGAGGACGTTAGTCAAGAAGACGAACGTGGATCGACCGATGAAAAAATAAATCATATTAGGAATTTAATAATTAACTCAATCTCGTAATTAATGACGAAGTTTATTATCATCAAAGAATCTTTCGTAACATCGAAGCATTATTAACTCTACTTATTTTTTAATAAACTCTACGTTATTTATTTTTGAATTATATTTATTATAACTCAATTCAAATTTATTATAACAATGATATTACTTATATAAACTTTTTAAATTATGTATTAAATCATTATCATCCTTATCCTTAACTAGCTGATCCGGCGAACTCTGTTCCGCCTTAATGATACAGCATTAAGTAATGAAACTCTCATGTTTGTTGTCAGCTGCAGTTTCTTCACATAGCGCCATAGATTTGACGATTTGAGGCAAGCATTTATATCGCTTCTTGGAATCTTGTAATTACTGGCAGTTTTTGGCGGAAATCGCCAGCCAGTAAAATCATTGCTCCTCCAAAACATCTCGAGTCATTGCGTAAATCTTTCAATTTTCGGTTAAGTGCTTCTAATGCACGTTTATGCGCCATTGTGCATTCGTCCCAGAAGATGATTTTCGATGCCATTGCTAAGTTTTTTGCAATATTACACGTTGGTTCTTTAATCGTTTGAAGATTTAACGGTAATTTTAATGCTGAATGAGCCGTACGGCATCCTTCTAAGAATGTGGCTGCTATTCCAGAAGAAGCAACTGCAACCGCTATGTTGGATCTCGCACGAACAGTGGCTAAAACTACTGACATGAGGAATGTCTTACCAGTTCCACCAGGGGCATCTAGGAAATATAAACCACCATTTTCATCATCGATGAAATCAATGAAGGTATCATTAAAGTATTATAAACTTCCTTTTGTTGGGAATTCAACAGGGGTACATTTGTTTGAACTGCTAAATCTAATTCCTGGTGATCATATTCACGTTACCGTTCCAATTCTCGATTAAATGCGTCATTTATTTCACGATTTGGCGCTGGAATTCCTAACCTGATTAATAAACTACCGCATATGAGGTAACACATATCTTCAATCAAGAGTAAAGCACGATTATGTATCTCCTCATTCATCTCAATATCGTGATTTCTGGAACTGACACGAATTTGATGTAAAATATCTTCTGACATATTATCCTTGTATTTGTGTCACAGGGTTTGATGGAAAGCATGTCGAAATTATGATAGCGAATAATGTGCGTATCTGACTTGGAGATGCAGAGATAATGGCTTCAGCGATTGTCGTATCCCAATGGGTATCGTTTTCTAATAAGTTCAGTTCTTCACATGCAGCACGATATGTTGGGAATATTACACCATTCACAGTCCTTAGTGTCTCAAATGATGTTGGCCCACGCACATTTACCAGCAACAACCGCAAATAGAAACATTCATCATTCTTTGGATGAACTGTATACATACGACCAAGAGCATCAGTAGAACACACATCCAGATACCCAGTAACCGCATCGCCTTGCTTCCGGCTTTGAAAATTCTTCGATGAAGCATTCCAAGTATAATAACGTGGCATCTCCGAGTAATGCAAAGTTCGTGCAAACGGATCGCTTTGGCAGATCACAAAGAAACTGGTCAATGTAGTTGCTGGAGGTGTTTCAGCACGTTGCATAGCATTCGAAGCCGTTAAAGAAATATACTCGTTGATCATTCTCCAGATGCACCGCCAAATGCACAACAGTGGGATGACGTTCGTGAATAGGCAATGCGATTATATGCCAAATCACTTCATTACAGTTCACATAACGACCAACTTGATAGCCTGAAATTTCATCGTCTCATTGCTGCCTTTCGTGACATATTTGCAAATATATTTTATGGACTTTACTGAACTGCAGTACTCAACGTTGCAATGTGTCTAGAAAGTTTTAGAAATAAGTGGCGAATATGGAACAATCCAACTGTTGTCGACGACGAAATCCATTCTTTTCACTTTTGTTGTGACAGTTCGACCGTTGTCATCTGGTGATCGACGCCGATACAGTGGATAACTATCGTTGCCAGTGACGGCCTCCGTCGTAGATTTCCGTGGATATCATTTAGAGCACTTTCCATCGACCATGCAAGGTGATTGGGGATTGGGGATTCAGGCAAATTTTTTGCCTGAATATACGTGCTGTGATGTCGTGTATATCACTTGATGTTTGTCCGGGAAGCAGCAATTGAATAATTTCTATCTATTTTGGATTACAGGTAAAAGTAATAAAGAGATCTGGCCGACCGTTATGACGAACATATTATGTCATTGCATCTTGCTCATTTTGAAAAAAAAAAATGTGCGTTCGTGTGTTCCAGATGATCGTTTATCTGCTTTGATGACAACTTTATAGTCATCATTTGGCATGCGATCTAAAGCACTCTTAAATAACGTGACCAACGCATGATGTTCATGAAGCAGTTGCTGCAAGTCTTGAAGAATTGCTCGCTTCATTCCTGCATTGATCTCTCGACGTCGATGAAGTTGTTCTTCCATCTTTATTTAATAGAAATAGTTTTAATATTGATTTCTTACAAAAATCAAATTGTCATCCATACGTCCATTACATAGTTGTCATTTGCGTTTTTTTATTCCAAGTCTGCTTCTTTTTTGTTATACCACGTTTTATAGTGACTGATAAATAGTGTAACTAACACGACTTTCTTTTATATATATATAGATTTATAAGATTAAATTATAATTTAATTAGCAATAATCCCGCAAAACACGCAGTCTTTACTGCAAATGTGTGAGTGCACGCATATGCATGCATATAGCATGCATTATTATTATAGAACTTAACGATTGCTAATCGTAGAGTCTACATCCTGAGGATGCCTCGGTGTCGGGGCGAAACGTGCGTAGATTGTGTGGTGGTGGTCTTTAACTGTTATTGGGGGACTGACTAGCCGTCGAGGTGTCTGTTTGTTTATTAGATCCAGGGCACCTCACCAAAGGCGGCATTGGTGGCACTCGGGTTTTAGTGGGTAGAGCTGCATCCACTAACCACCTTTCGAACGCAGCGAGTCCCACATACCCGCCGGGGGAGACCCACTCCCCCGCGGGATCCCTCAGAGCATTTCCCAGCGTTTTGGTGAACTTCATACACCTTCCAAGACTTTTAATCACATCAGGAATGCGGGGTTCCTCAAGATGTTTTCTTCACCGGTGAGCAAGCGATGGTCTCATGTTCAAATGCACGTAGAAATTAAGAAAAACCCATTTCTAGGCATCACAGGGGTGGGGGGGTCAGGATCGAACCCGGACCTCTCAGCTCTCAATCAAGAGGCCGAGCCCATACCCACTAGGCCATCGTCGCTCACATACTTAGTTGTTATATTAGGTACATAAAAAGAACATTCTTCGGAACCCTCAGCACACGTATCAGACTCTCGTTTGTCTGGTTTTTTTTCTTATTCTAAAGGAGTTTTTTTTTTCAACTTTTTATTAATTTCTATTCTTGTTTCACAAACATCTCTCTAATTAAAGTACCTGCTCGACGCCACTGGAAAGTCTTTCTCACCAAGATCCAAAATTACTTAGCACCCATACGGCGTACACGATAAAACTAATTAAATGAAATTCGCCAAAATGTCCACATAACTCGTAGTACCTCGAATGCACTGGATCCAAATTAATGCACCGGTAAAGTCCGTCTCACACACATAGCAGAGCGGAAGAATTTTAAGATGTTTAACCCTCTGTAGATATTTCGATTCATCTTCTTCTTCTTGGGACGCCATCTCCTACCTGCGGGCAGCTATGGTCAGCTACTTTTACTTTAGAGACTGCTGCTGTTCGATTCATATCGTCGTCAGAAACGAAGGTTATATACATCACATTCAAGAATAATAATAATATTATCTTGGAACAAATCACACACTCTGATCCCAAAACTAGGTAGAGCCGTTATTATGGCAACCAGACAACTGATTTATTTCTCGATACATACACATTACACCCACACACAGGACAAATGATCATGCACATCACACAAACATTCCTGGGTTGGAACTGAACCCGCGGCCTCCGGTTCATTTCAGCAGTCAGGGTTACTAACCAGCAGACCAAGAGACCGGTCAAAAAAATATTACTTATGGCACGCAGAAAAATGGAAGCGTACTGGCACCGAGACTTACCATCTTGTCTTCATCTTGTTTTCATCCAGTGACCCAATACACACACAAAATTGTATCAAAATCCATCAAGCCATTTAGTCGAAATAAGGTGACAAACAGATGCACAGAAGAATTTTATATGCAAAGGTATATTCGAGACGCACATTGTTTATACAATCTATATACTAATATTATAAAGCTGAAGAGTTTGTTTGTTTGTTTGAACGCGCTAATCTCAGGAACTACTGGTCCGATTTGAAAAATTATTTCCCTGTTAGATAGCCCATTTATCGAGGAAGGCTATAGGCTATATAGCATCACGCTGTGACGTATAGGAGTTGAGTAACGCGGGCGAAGCTGCAGGCAACAGCTAGTGTAAAGTATATTTATATACGTATAAATTATGATGTTTCCATTATATTTATCATGACCCGCTGCTTCGCCAGCGTTAACTAGCTAGCTGTTAGCTATCTGTCAGTGAAAGTCCCATCAAAATTGGCGCAGCTGTTTAAGAGATTAGCCGGAACAAATAGACAGACAGACAAAAATGGTAAAAAATGCTGTTTTGGTATATGTACCGTGTATGCATCCATATGCACTTAGTAAAATGTGGTTATTTTAATATTACAAACAGACACTCTAATTTAAATAATTTATGTGTATAGATAAATAAGTTAAACAAAATTAATAAAAAGTTCCGAAAGGCAATGAGAAATAATTTAGAAGTCCACGCCCTCTCGTGCTGATGTCTTCTGGAAGGTGGGCGGGACACTCGTTATGATTCTAAATTGTATTATTCACTTTGTAGCTAAGGAACGGCACATTAGTACAACGTACTTCTTAGATCTAAGACCTAACTAGATAGGTCTTTCCAAAAAACATAGCATGTAATATTTCTATACCTCAAAGATATATTAAAATTAATTATTTTTAAACTTACGTTTCAAATATTCTTTATAATACCTTAATATATTTATATATACTAAAATAAAAAGATATAACCTCCTCATGTTTGAAGTCGGTCAAAAACTAGATCGATTCAAATATTAGGTAGGGAACGAAAAATATCTATCGCGTAACTCCTCAGTAAAACATTCTTTACTCACATTAATTTGTAGCAGGTTTAGCTAACGATATATCTGCCATTTGTGAGCTGACAGTAAACGCCAATTTAAATGAGTAGCGTCTCGTGACCTCGTGATACCCTACCAAGGGTTTTTGACCTTTTGCCGTGGAAAATCCTCTTTTTACCTACTACCAGGTTCCGGGAACTAGTGTTAATGTAGGTGGGGATTTTATAGAAGAGGGGGGAAACAGATCCAGTTTATCTAGTGGTAAGAGATCAGCGACATCCATAGGCACCAGAGAATTAGCAGGAGAATTCTTGAAATCGTATTGGTTCGAAAATACCGTTAGTTTGGCTGGTTGTTCCACACAGATACAACTACCCACTAACAACTCCATGGATACATTGGCTGGTACTAAAGGTCATAGTTTCCTGTTGTTGGATCCATCGGAACAGGTCACCAAACCTGCTAGCTGGTTGGGTTTTTAATGTTAGTCAAATAAATAAAGTATATATATGCTATTAGATAATATACAATCATCATCATCATGCCCGTTATTGCCCACTGTTGAGTAAAGGCCTCCTTTTTTTCTGCCAATCTCCCCTTTCCCTTGCCTATTTTATCCATGTTTTCTCCAACAGCCTCTACTCAGGTCTACCGACATAACAAACACTTCAAAATAAGAATTTCATTTACTTTTATTACTTAAATTAATATTGTTCATTCATGAATGTATGAAAATCGAGAAATAATACGTTAACGGTGAACACACAAATATTATAGAGGATCAACAATTTCCTGAGCTATTCGCGTGTATTCAACAAAACGATCGGAAAATAAAGCCTCTTTCCTATAAAACGTTAGCGGGAACTGTGATTGAAGTGTTTGGTTCCGTACTAATAACTATAGTAAAACTTATGTATTCACTAGTCTGTTTGAAATTAGGAAAAGAGGATAATAATTCGACCCTACACATCTCACTGTTCGACCTGGGTCACTTCCTCGAAAACAAGCAAGGAGGGCAAATGAGCTGGATTACTGTGAACTTGACACCCTTGTTCACAGTTGTGCAGTGCATTTTCTCAAGTGCTATTGACGGTTTGAGTCACAAGTCAGTGGAACCTCTCCCACCGGCGAGGTACATTTCCCCGCGGAACCCCACCAGGAGCACGTGAGAGCACGCATCACCATTCGCTCGGTGGCGGGCGTAAATCACGCCTATCAAACATATAGTGTCGCGCGCCGACGGAATTACGAGCAGTTAGGCGTAGCACGCACTACACGGACTACTTGGACACTTAAACACTACATTATTGAACGCTACGTTTCTGGGTACTTGAATATTATATTACTGGGTACTTGAACACTGTAGTATTGGATATTTGAACATTACACTACTGGATACTTGAACACTACAATAATTTGAACATTACGCTACTGGATACTTGAATACTACAATATTTGATATTTGAACATTACACTACTGGATACTTGAACACTACAATATTTGATATTTGAATATTACACTACTGGATACTTGAACACTACAATATTGGATATTTGAACATTACACTACTGGATACTTAAACACTACAATATTGGATATTTGAACATTGCACTACTGGATACTTGAACACTATTCTACTGAATACTTGAACCCGACACTACTACTACACACTACTTTAATACTTCACTACCGGATACTACACTTCAGTAGTCTAACTGTTACATTATTATAATTTTATGCATGCTGCTGTACATAATTAGTTTCCTTTAACGACAAAAATTAAAAGAACAAAAATGAAATAAAAAGACAGGATTGTGAAAATCTTAAGCAGTAATCAAAGAGTTTCGTTACCACTTACCACTGAAATTCATGAATAGAAAATATTTCATAATTTATTGTTATAAAAAGCAACAAATCTAGTGAGTACACCACTTACGAACAATAAAAACTATTGTAGGAGGCGAAGGAATCATAATATCGTTCTAGTAATCTGTTTTTGTTGTTTATTGAAAAACTGTTCAAGTATTCATATCTTGGAATGCTCGGTAAAGGTGCGTGCCAACGTTTGAGATTGTTATCAACATCATCATCATCATTACTATCTATCTTTTGACCCCACCATGGTCCAAGCCTTGTCGTGGCGGTGGGGCTCAGTAACCTAAGGTGAACTCAGCATCTTGGGCGAAGCAAATTGAACCGTGGGAATTTGAGAGTGAGGAGAGTGAGAGTGAGGTGAAGAGAGTGGGAGAGAGAGGAGAGAAATCGTTGGCACTTTGGACCCCTTTTATAAGAAGAGGGGACAGAAGACCAGAGGGGTCAAGGGGCGAGGATGGGAACCTCCCACCATTGGACTGTCCCGATATTGGGCCGGATTATGAAACGTCCCAAATCTTGACTGGTCATGGGTGTTTTAGGGGGAGGCTTCACAGAATGAAATTGTCCGCTGTGGGGTCATGCTACTGCGGCGAAGCTGCAGTGGGAGACGTACACCACGCACTCTGGGAATGTCCTCTGTACAGGGATGAGCGTAGGGAGTTGTTAGACGGCATCGAAGTACAGGAGGTGGGACCAATCTACTACGGCGATCTCCTGGCTTCGGCAGCGAAGTTCGGTAGACTACGGGATTTCGCGCGACGATGGCACAAGAGAAGGAGCGACGTTTTTTTTTTGTTTTTTTTTTGTGGATATGGACCTTCCTTCCCTGACATGGCCTTTACTCCAAAATTTATTTTCACCAATCAAATGAAATTGTTAATGACAGTTTGTATTCGTACAATATAACTAGACCGGTCTGAAATCCGAATTAGGAAGAGTGACTCATTATAATGAAACAATTTTTACGGATTTTAACGCGGTTTATTGAGATTTATACAAGCACGACGTTTAAATCCGTAAAAATTGTTTCCTTATAATGAGTGAAATTCGCGTAAACATTAGAAAACAATATAGGAAGAGTGACGTCACGAAGTCTATTAATTATTGCTGGCGCGCATCAGAAAGCTTGGTTCAGAAGTGTAAAACTCACTTCAATATGGTCAAGTTTGTTTGCGCGTACTGTACCCAGATTCTGTAGTAGAATTGTTACAATGGAGGTTAAAACTCTTGAGAAAATGAAAAATTTTCTCAAGAGTTCTCTACAAAGGAGATACATCCCTCTTATTTCCTTAGAAAAGATTTGTTTGAGAAAGATATTTCATTTACACACTTCATTTTTAGGGTTTCGTAGTCAAATGGCAAAAAACGGAACCCTTATAGATTCGTCATGTCTGTCTGTCTGTCCGTCTGTCCGTCCGTGGCATACAGCCACTTTCTTCCGAAACTATAAGAGCTATACTGTTGAAACTTGGTAAGTAGATGTATTCTGTGAACCGCATTAATATTTTGACACAAAAGTAGAAAAAAACAATAAATTTTGGGGGTCCCCCATACGTAGAACTAAAACTCAAAATTTTTTTTTTCATCAAACCCATCCGTATGGAATATCTATGGATAGGTCTTCAAAAATGATATTGAGGTTTCTAATACCATTTTATTCTAAACTGAATATTTTGCGCGAGAGACACTTCCAAAGTGGAAAAATGTGTGTCCCCCCCGGTAACATCTAAAATAAGAGAATGATAAAACTAAAAAAAATATATGATGTACATTACCATGCAAACTACCACCGAAAATTGGTTTGACAAGATCTAGCAAGTAGTTTTTTTTATACGTCATAAATCGTAAACAGCAATTTACCTTTTATGCAATCAACTCAAATATATAAAAAAACATTTAATTCCATACACATAAACCTTAATTTTTGTTAAAGTGTCTAATGTATATTATGTAATGACACGGAACCCTTTGTGCGCGAGTCCGACTAGCACTGGCCGATTTTATTTACTGGCACAGAGACTTACAGCCTTATGTCTCAGGATAGGCCACACGTGAATGACTTCCCTGGACTTCTCCCAAGTCGGCATATTATGTTCATGGGCTACTTTGACCACTTACCATCGCGCTCGTCTCGTTGGCCTACCTAATTATAAAAAAATACTAAAACATGGACGATATTGCTTGCGCCAGGTGTAAAAAGATTGATGAACCATGAAATTGCTGTAAAAGACAGCGGCGGCCGGCGTGCTCCGGACAGGTTGTATTATTATTGCAAGAAAATTATATTGTGTACTAGCTGTTTTCTGCAATTTCGCCCACGTTATCTTAAATACACATACACAGCCGTACCCGGATTGAGTATGATTATTTTTGTACCCTAGTTACTTATAACTTCAGCTATCTTTTTTTTTGGTCTCACTTGTACCATCCGGCACTCTTCTCTTTAAGTGGGGGGTAGCGTCCCCCCCGTGCCTTCTCCGCTTAAGGCACCCTGAACACATAAGGATGCCTTATAGCTTGGACCTTGCGCGCGCGCGGCGGATCCCCCGATCGGCCGCGCACAGGTCCCTCACGGCAGTGCGACCGCCTGTCGTCGCCGTGCTCTCCTGCGGGAAGAGGCGCCAGTGCGCTCCCTCTCCCGCTCCACCTCCTCTTTCTGCGACATCACGTCCTCGCAGAAGGAGAGGACCGCCTGCCATGCGCTCTCACTGCCAGAGTATGGTCTGCAGTGTCTTCACTACAGCCGCAATGATGACACCCTGGCGAGTCCTCCGCCCCTGCCAACTTCAGCTACCTGCCAGTGAAGATCCCATTAAAATCTGCCCAGACAGATATTCAGACAGACAAGCAGACAAAATGGTAAAAAATGCAATTTTGGTATAAGAACAGCGTATACATCCATATGCATTCGATAAAAAGCGGTTATTTTGATATTACAATCACACTCCAATTTTATTTATCTGTATAGATCATGACTTTCTATAATTTTAAATACATAATTGGTATGTGATATATACCAATATAATGAAGAGGTAATAGGTAGAAATCTAACTTTTAATTTGATAAAAGAAAAGAAACTTAAAAAAAAACCGCGAATATGACACGCTTGCGAAAAAAATGTTTTGTATGTAATATAACAACTAAGTATAGTTTTTCAGATTTTTATATTTATTTGTGCTGCGAGACTTAGCTTCTTACCTTACATGACTCTACGTCACTGGGAAGGACCTTTTTAAAGAAGTTTTGATTTGACAGACGGACAACGGAATAAGGGTTTTGTTTTGTTATTATGAGAAACGGAACCCGAAAAAAACTGTTGTGATGCTACTTTATCACGGAGTGACAGACGTTACAAGTAATAATGATCATTCCGGATGCGGTTGTTAACATAAGTTGTTGGCTGCAGATCCGAGACCCTCAAAAAGCGGCTGAAGACGCTCGCAATGGTTTTAGTTCAGGGTAGTGCTCTCCCAGGTGCAAGTCCCACACAGAGTCAGGATCTACCCAAAGTTCCTGGCTACATAAAGGATTTCCATGCGATATATAAAAAAAAAAAGTTTTTTTTAATGTTAGTTGGACAGGCAAACTGGCAAACGTGCCACCTGATAGTAAGTGGTCGACGTCGCCCATGAACATAAATGGTTTACCTGGAACCCAAAGTTCCTGGTTACATAAAGGATTTCCATGCGATATAAAAAAACAAAAAAGGTTTTTTTTATGTTAGTTGGATAGGCAAACTGGCAAACGTGCCACCTGATGGTAAGTGGTCAACGTCGCCCATGAACATAAATAGTTTACCTGGAACGAGCTCAGGCAACTCGTTTATGTGTTGCCTATCCTGAGACATAAGATGTTAAGTCTCGGTGCCAGTAATTACACTACCTGTCTTGACCTTCTCTCCGAAACACAGCAAAGCTGTTTCATGGGAGAAACAAGCAAAATGGTGGTACCCATGCAGCCGGGAGCGCGGCACAGCGCTTCCCTCCCACCGGTATCAAACAATCTAATTTTTTCCATTATTATATTATTATTTTCCATTCCAAAGTATGTACTATGGTAATAATCAAAATCATATATAATTAAATCGTGTTTATATAATATATTATTATGATCACTAACGGGACTTGATTACGAAGTTAATGACGCTGTTATTGAACTCGCTGTTTAGGAAGCGTTTCAAGTTAAATATATACTAAATACCATTAACACGTAATCTTTAATTCGTTTTAATATTTGTTTTTATTAATAATCGATTATTTTAGATAATACTAATTATTCAACGGTTTGTGTTGTATATTTCTTTATTTTTCTCTGTAAGTACCTTGGTTGATTCGTTTTGAATATGAATGTTAGCTAGGGTAACTCATTCATGTGTTGCCTATCCGGAGGCAGAGGCTAGTCTTGGAACCAGTAAATAGATCCTTACCTGTCAAGAAAGAATTTCGAAACCTATCTCTATGACGGAAGAAGTAGAGATGGTGGTTACTACAGAGATGCGAGAAGAAGTATGAAATAATGACCATCCATACATCCTTTCATACTTTAGCATTAGTAATAATAATAATATGTTGGGACAACTCACACACGGCCATCTGATCCCAAATTAGGCAGAGTCGGTTCAGGTAACCAGACAACTGACATATACCTATATATTTCTAAATACATACATATTATAGATAAATTACACCCCGATAGAACAAATGATCATGCTGATCACACAAACATTTGTCCTGGGTGGGGATCGAACCCACGACCTTCTGGTTTAGCAATCAACGTCACTAACCACTAGGCCAGTAGGATTTAGTATTTATATACCTACAGTATGTACAGCACATCCCTCCCACGGGGGTTTAGCCTGAATGGGTACCACCATCGTGTTTGTTAATTCCGTCAAACAGCCTTCCTGTGTTTCGGAGAGAAGGGCAAGACAGGCAGTGTAATTACTGGCACCGAGACTTAACTTCTTATGTCTCAGAATAGGCAACACGTGAATGAGTTGTCTGGTATAGGTTCAGGTTAACTTATTTATGTTCATGGGCGACGCTGATCACCATCACGTGGCTCGTCTTTGGCTATCCAACTAAAAAACACAATATGCAGAATCCGTTCCAAGAGATCGAAAATCGTCTTGTAGTTATCGAGTAGACTAATACAGGTTGATGAAGATGTAATGTACCGTTTGTTAGCGTGACCTCAAGACCTTAGGGTATTACACGTAAGATAAATGCAAATCTATATATATTTATTGGCCTAGCCGAGGCCATGTTACGTTTAGCAGGAATATATTATAATAGAATTATGGGATGTAATTCATATTTAATCATTATCGATCGACATTGAAATAGCTCTTACACAATTCAACAACGTTTTGAAAGAGCGTTGGTACGGTAATGTTTTTTAAAAGTTATTGATTTTTGGACGACAATTGAAACCACATTGGGAACAGCGCGATTCTCTCAGAACATTAAGGTATAGCAAAATATTCGTTGTAGTATATTAAGGGATCAGAACTATCACTAGTTCTGATTGTCTCGTAGATTCTTCTCAGATTGGAATGAGTGGTAGATTTGGTAGACGTTGAGAACTACGCTGTTGTGGTAGCATGTTTATTTTTCCCAGCAAGGTTCAAGTCTTGTCGTGGCGGTAGGGCTCAGTAGCCTAAGGTGAGCCCAGCACCTTGGGCGGAGCCAATTGAACCGAGGGAGCTGCTCTTTGTAACCCTCTTATAAGAAGAGGGGAGCAGCGGGGACGAGAGGCGAGGATGGGTACCTCACCCCATTGTACTAACCCGACGCTGGGAGGGGTTGTTCTGTGGTGCATCTGTGGAGGTGGTGTCGGTCCCTTGAGGGACTGACTAGCCGTCGAGGTGATCTGTTTGCTCAATAGATCCGGGGCACCTCACCAAAGACGGCATTGGTGGCACTCGCCGGGTTTTAGTGGGTAGTGCTGCGTCCACCTTACCACCTTTCGGGCGCAGCGAGTCCCACATACCCGCCTGGGGAGTCCCCCTCTCCCCAGCGAGATGCCTGAGAGCATTAAGCCATAGAGCAAAAAATGCATGTTTATTTAAAAAAAGGATTTTTTGAATATTAAAACGAAAGTTTACTTACTCATATAGGTTTACGTATGTTTGTATTGAAAGAGGCCTGTACAACAGAGGACGAAAAAAGGTTGATGATGATGATGATGATGATGATGATCACAATATTTATTAAGATGATGATGATGTTAATATGTGTATCTCAATTTGAAAGCCGATGGTTTCACTTGTGTGTCAGACGGCACAGAATTTAGATAATATGGTGTATAAAAATCCTTCACGGACCTTTTTCATGCGCGGGACTCCCTCAATCAATGAACGCCAAGACAGTCGCTCGCCACTCGTACCCATCTAGGACTTGCCACACGGAGATCCTGACACCAGATCCTCCGTTTCTCGAACAGCTTCAACTCGGGTCCCTATAAGTCCAGATCTAATTATTCATTATACAACATATACTACCAAAAGGAAGAAGGCTTACAATTCCGTGATCAAATCACCTGACAACCCCAGTCTACATAAAAATACAGAAACATCTATTTCGGTATCCAATAAAATAACTAACTCATTTATAATTAATGAAAATATCGAGATAAGCCGATTACCTGCCTAATTGGAAAATATAGCCCTCGTTCCCTCCCCCGCGGAGAGAGGTGGCTGACGGGATTTAATTAAAGCCCTACCACATAACTATCATCGTTACAATAAAATATCCCACAAAAAACAGTTTCACTGTAAACCATCGCGCCAAGTACATATTCAAAATTTATTATAAATAAAAAATGATTTTGATTCTTTACAAAAATATACTGAAATCCTGAAAAAATAACCAAGTACCTGAATTAAATCGAAATAAAAAAAAATACGTTCAAAAATATAAAAAGAAATTGGTGCACTTGGTGTACATGTAACAGATATCTATACTAACATACTAATAGCTGAAGAGTTTGTTTGAACGCGCTAATTTCAGGAACTATTGGTCCGATTTGAAAAATTATTTCAGTGTTAGATAGCCCATTTATCGAGGAAGGCTATAGGCTTATATACCATCACGCTTTGACTAACAGTAGTTAAGTTGAGTATGCTAACGCGGGCGAAGCTGCGGGCAACAGCTAGTATACATATATAAGTGTAAATATATTTTATAGTATTATATTTACTAAATGGCTGTCCTCAACTGCCGCCGAAATAAAATTAAAAAATAATAATCAGGTGGACCTGGTCCTGAAAATCGGTGTTAGGAATTATTCCTAACCAAAGCCGAGGATTTACCTTTTTGTGAGACGCGCTGCTGCTTTGATTAGTGAGTAGGTACCATTTTTAATGTATCTTATTTTTATGTTGTCTTTCTTTTATTGTTTGTTTGTACCTACCAATTTAGTTCGATGTTTTTTTTTCTTCTGTATATTGTTCTGTTCATTGTAGTGTTTTGCAGTGTGTCATCACAAATAAAGCTCTTATTATTATTATCTTATTATTATATACATAATACAGAAGAGTAACTAATACACGAATAAAATAAGAATACACTTATTCTCTTTCTCTATTGAAGTCGTAATTAACTTTGTTCTACTGCAACTTATAGCGGCAATTTAAGGGCCCCTTATCCCAAATTGTTGTTTCTAGATCGAGGTGTTTTCATAGAAGTCGTCATTTTAAAATAATAATAAAAAAATTAGGGTATAGATACATCTTACATCTAGGGATTTTTTTGGATAAAAATACAATATTTAACATTTTACATAATCAAAAAAAATTCTAAAGTAACGTCGATTTTAAAAGCATTTTGAGTAGTATAAGACTTCGGGTAACTCAATTTTAATGAAACTTTTACGTTTAAATTGCTAAACGGAGATGACGTGGAAATGATTGGATAGATTTTTATTATGTCACTTCAAAAATGTTTGAAAAATAAAAAACGATAAAAGTGGCTCTCGCGCATCGCACCACGTCGCGCCAGTACCCAGCCGGGCGTCATCGAAGTAGGACCTGTGCCGCTTTTGCTCGTGACAACGTTGTTACCGCGCATTTCATATTATTACCTCTAAATAAATAAGACGACACAGTGTAAATAATGTAGCTACTTAATATTTACTAATAATTGTTGTTCTTAGTTGTAATTAATTTGTAATACAAAACCTTTAATTAGTGTAAATAAATAGATACTTGAGTTTGTGTAGTACCTAGTTATTTAATTGAAATAGCGAATAAAAAAAGTAAAATAAGGAAAAAGAATCTTAATACAGTTTTATCACAAACTAGCTGTTGCCCGCAGCTTCGCCCGCGTTAACTTAGATATACAGCCGTATACGGATTGATGATAATTATTTATCTATGGACGGGCGTAGGACTTTATTTTATATTATGTAGTGATTAATACCGTATTTTTGTGAATAGCTTTTACATTACCGCTTTATAATTGGCAATTTATTAAAGTATTAAAATGGATATAGGTAGTATGTTATATTTAACTAATGTAGACATATTATGCCATCGCGGACTTTTCAGTATGCATATTTAGGATACACAATTCTACCATACATTGATACAATAATAATTAATTCGGAACCGGGCCCGGCTAAGGTGTACAATAATGTAGTATATTATTTTGATCTATCTGTTAGGGTTCATCCAGCGTTTGCAATTTAAGTGCAAAAAATGTGTTTATTTATGACATCACATCAGAAACTTCTAAAATTATCAGTGTTATCTACTATATTATGCATGTACCTATTACCTTCCTCTTGAATCATTCTATCTATTAAAAAAACCGCATCAAAATCCGTTGTGTAGTTTTAAAGATGTAAGCATACATACAGTCAGACGCGGGAAGCGACTTTGCTTTATAGTTTATACTATGTAGTGATGTCTTCTGCCAGAAATTGTTAACACTTGAAGAATTCAAATTGTCCGACAATAAAGAAAATGAGGAACCTTCATCTCAAAATATTTCTGATTTGCAATAATTTCCTAGCCCCCTACCCACAGGGCAGTGTCGTGAGGACTATGGCCTCGACCCTCTTCTCAGAGGAGACCCGTGTCTAACATTAATCGATGATGTATGGGTCGATGAAAATGAACCTAGCATACGACAACTAAATTTTGTTGAATTTTAAAACAATTAATATAGTATAAAAGAATATGTTTGTCTACAATTTTTTAATCTCCTACAAGTATTCTTAGAATGATTGATTTTTTTATAGCTTAGGCCTTAGGGGGACAAACGAGCATTCGTAGCCTTAGATGACTACCGACTCCCATAATAATAATAATATCTAAGGACGTTTTTGCACCACGTCAATCTGGTCCCGTGGTAAGTTCTCGAAGAACTTGTGTTACGAGCACCAGACAATGGAAATATATTTAATATTTTATACTATACACATATTTAAGATTTTTTATTTATAATACACATATTTAATACACATCCATGAACCAGAAACACAGAAAACTTTTTGTTCCCTGGCGGGATTCGAACCCGCAACCTCCGGCTTGAACGCTAACGCGCTAACCATTGAGCCACAGAGGTCGTCCTCGTAAACATCCACACAAGAGATTATGCAGATGCATTACCCTCCTTTACCCCATCCCCTGCCATGGGACACCGGAAACTCACACACCGCAAGAAACGCGACAGCATAGGTATCACTTGACGCCATTATCATGTGAACGAGAGGTACACAGGTACAGGCTACGGTCGTGCCGGCCCAATTCGGCTGCAAGCAGCATGGCACTACCTTTTAGACCTATGTAGCTAATTCATCCTTCCTAATCCTTACTAATATTATAAATGTGAAAGCGTGGATGTTTGTTACGCTTTCACGCAAAAACTACTTAACCGATCATCATGAAACTTTGTACTCATATTCTTGGAGGTATTAGAAGTAACATAGGATTTTTATAAAAAAAAACTAAAGAGAGGTGTCAAGGGACACCCGGATGGATCGAAGTTCCTTTCGATTAATTAGTGAAGAAATAAAACTATCTTATCCTGCGCAGACGAAGTCGCTGGCACCAGCTAGTATTTCTATAAATCCAAAACTAGATAACTATAACAATAACAAGATTTTGTTATGAATAATTATTAATTATCACATCTAAGAATAATTCGAGCATAGTCAATTTACTGCTTATTCGTATACTGTGGCGTGCTTGCCGGAGTTCATATAAAGACATCTCCCGCGCAACGCAAGTTCAAACCGATTCGGTGCGTTAAATACCTATAGTTTTGGGAGAAGGGGCCCTTAAAATCGAATAGCTAGTTGAAATATTCTTTATAAAGTCGTCAACCGAAACAAGCGGATCAATTATTATTAACTAAGTATTGCACACCAAGTACACATATTTCTTTTTATATTTTTGAACGTATTTTTTTTAATTTCGATTTAATTCAGGTACTTGGTTATTTTTTCAGGATTTCAGTATTTTTTGTCAAGAATCAAAATCATTTTTTATTTATGATAAATTTTGAATATGTACTTGGCGCGATGATTTACAGTGAAACTGTTTTTTGTGGGATTTCATTACTTTTTGTAAAGTTTTGGATAATTCCGGATTACAGACTCCATAATATACAAATTTACTCAACAATAATTTTTATTTTTACCTAGGACACTACATTTATTTATTTGTTTGAAATAATTGCAATAAATATTCGAATAAATAAACCGCAAATTTTTCATAAATTATACTATTCCATAATATTTCAGTAACATTAAAAAAAAAAGATTTACCTAATTTAGATAAGATAACGTGTATTCTATATTTTGATGACGTATGAATCAAAGAAATGACGGAGAAAAAAAGATATCGAATTACATTATTTCGTTACATTGCATCCTACCTACCTCTGCATAAACATGAAGGAAGTACTTTATATTTCTGACTAGTGGCCCGCCCTGGCTTTGCACGGGTACAATGCTGATACTAAATAATAAATATACTACAGAATGCCTTGTTCACAGCTTTTTATCATTAGACAATTAATAAAACAACAACACTAGTAAATCACTCCGAATGAACAAAACACAAAATAACAATTAATTAACGGGAAACCAAAAAAAGGCAACCGCGCGCCCCGATATTTCCCGCCATTCCCCATCAAGGTAGTACACGTTTATATGGGAATTCGTCTAAAAACATCGGCAACATGGGCAATGCAAATTTATAAATCTGTATTAATTCTTACCCTGGTTCTGCAAAAGTCACATAAACATTCACAGGGATTTCTACACAACAATTTTCCGCCTCCATTTTTATCTACATCGTTTAAAAATGGTGAATACAGCAATGTGCAAGTATTGCAAATTACTCCTCTAATATTATCTTTGATTGCACCTCTTTCGGCATTCCGTGCATTGTGCTGTTAGATGAGCTGCTTGATATAATATATAAAAGTACTAATTTGGTCTCGCGCTCTATAACTGACCTTCTTGTATATATGTCTGTATATAAATTTATCCACAGTACGGTTGGAGAAATATAACATTTACTTTTCTCTCTTATGTTTTGTATAGTTTTAAGACGCCTTTAAGAACATATAATATGTAGATTAAGAAGAAACGAAGAAGATTGAGCTCTTAACAGAAACGAATATATGAAACAAAAGACGTTTATCAAATAAAAAATACGACAGAAAAAATATATTATACGAAAGACGTTTATCAAATATAAAATATGACAGAAAAAATAAATAAAAATAAGCTATAGAGAATACAAGAAAAAACGAAATATTTAATTTTTAATACAACATAACGATAGAATAGGCAGCATGGCCTATAGCCTTTGCCTGTTCCGATAGGATAAAACTAAAAAACAAGCAACCAACTTCGATGTCAAAATTCTCACTGTAACGTCATAAAATCTTTAATCGCAAAACGGCGCAAGCAATAATTTTCATGTTTGAAATGTATTAAATAATTGCTCAGACCCAATAATTTTTTGTAATATGTGTAAAATTCGTAAAAAGAAACTTATTAAAAATAGTGTGAAGTGTTAGTGTTTTGGCAATAATAACAAAATAAAGCCCCAAAAATATGAGGAGGTTATGTTTACATATTATGTCTCGAGAATATATACACAGTGCCTCACGCCAAAATACTTGGATGTGTACTTGGCGCTAAGACACCAACGTGTCTCCTGATTTATAATTTAGGTATTTTGTCGCCGCAAAAAAACAAGCAATCCTTTTACGTCTGGTAACATTTTCCTCGAAATCAGGCGAGCAGAGTATTAAACAAAGCCATATTTTGCCTTTGCGCTTGTACCATATTGAGGTGTTACATATAACGTATCCCCACCATGGTTCAGGCATTGACGTGGCGGTGGGGCTCAGTAGCCTAAGTGCCCAGCACCTTGGGCGAAGCTAATTGAACCGAGAGGGCTCTTTGTATCCCTCTTATAGGAAGAGGGGACAAATAAGCAGGGGGCAAGGAGCGAGGACGGGAACCTCACCCCATTGTACTGTCCCGACGTTGGGAGGAGATGTTCTGTGGTGCGGGACAACCTCTCTGTGGAGGTGGTGTTGGTCCCCATAGGGGCTGGCTAGCCGTCGAGGTGCCCTGTTTGCTCACTAGATCCGGGGCACCTCACCAAAGGATTTAGTGGGTAGAGCTGCGTCCACTTACCACCTTTCGGGCACAGCGAGTCCCACATACCCGCGTGGGGAGACCCACTCCCCACACAAAGAAAAAAAAAACAAGGTGTATAAAACGTATAGTCTCAGAATTTCTGCGCCAAATTTGGAATTATGTTAATTAATATTTGAAATAGTCCGATCCGTCCGATAGTCCGATTTAGTAAGAGGCAGCTTGCCATGCTGCTTTTCAGCCGAAGTGGGCCGGCACAACCGGGGTGGTACCTCTCCCTCACAGAACACCGGCATCAAGTGACAGCTATGCTGTCGCGTTTCGTGCAGTTGGTGAGTTTCCGGTGACCCATTGGATTGTGCGGACTATGGGCGTCGGTAGTCACCATAGCTCCGTTTGCTCGGTTGCCTCTCTATAACATAAATAATCTGTGTTTATTACACTGCAATAATATAAAGGAGAGTTTAGAAGACGAATGGTCGGTTAACCTCCAACTAGATGGAACGAGTTCGTGCGGTGGCGCTACCACCGCCGTCTCGGCATTCATTAAAAGAAACTTATGTCCAGCAGGGGACAGAACAGCTTAATGATGATGACCATTATGACGAATGCACAGTATTGCTTTGGTCGAAAACAAAGCAATGTATTTTAGCGTTCTCATATTATCTCACGTTAGGTGAAATTGGTTGGAAGCCCTTGTGTTCGGAAGACATTGCACCGACACACCCTTACGATGTTTGTACCTTTGGAAATACATGTCTGTGATTTTACTTATGTAGGAAATTGTAGGAATTTAGAATTGGTTCTTTTTACCTATTTTAACCCTGTAATTTGCTTACATAGGTAAAAAAAAACACTGATGAAGGATTCTTTTTACTTTTTCCTAAATAACTACTAGGGAAGTACTAACAGTATTAAGGGATTAAAACGAATTACTTTCATAGAAAGTACTATCCTACTAATATTAATTATAAATGTGAAAGTAAGTTTGTTTGCTGCGCATTCACGCTAAAACTACTAAACCGATCATCATGAAACTTTGTACACATATTCTTGGAGGTATTAGAAGTAACATAGGATACTTTTTACGAAAAAACTAAAATCTGCGCAGGCGAAGTCGCGGACACCAGCTAGTATAAGTAAATATATAAATCTGTTGTCAGTCTGTATTAAAATCTTACTTGTCCTCTTCTTGCTCGCTTTCTTGTGTGTCCAAATTGAATTTTGTAATAAATTTCAAACTACCCCGGCCAGCCAGTGACATGAAATTTACACTTTAGTTCGAAAGTGGATGACAAGTCATGAAAAATTAAGAAAAATATGTAAATGGATTTTTTGCTTTTTAATTCGTCATAAAAACTGATTGTTTCAGAATCGCACTTTCAGAGATATTATCGTCTGCGGCTGGCTGGTGATCGATGCTGGTGCCCTGGTAATTATTGGTCTGGTTGGTGGTCCAGGTATTGCATATTGGATCCCTGTTCGGTCGGACAGTAATTAAACAATAACTGCTTTAATAAGCTTTTAATATTTTGTAAATCATTTTTCTGGCAGTTTCAACAGCTTTAAAGTTGAAAATAAAAATGTTACCTCTAAAATAAGCAAGCCATTCCCAATAATTGGGTTATAAAATGCAAAAAAGTTGTAATGTTTGTACCTTTTTTTTTCTTTAACGCCGGAAAATACTCTGAGGCATCCCGCTGGGGAGAGGGTCTCCCCACGCATGTATGTGGAACTCGCTTCGCCCGATAGCTGGTAAGTGGGCTCAGCTCTACCCACTAAAACCCGGCGAGTGCCACGAATTCCGCCTTTGGTGAGGTGCCCCGGATCTAGTAAACAAACTGGGCACCTCGACGGCTAGTCAGTCCCGCTAAGGACCGACGCCACATCCACAGAGGGGTTGTCCCGCACCACAGAACAACCCTAAGGGGCGAGGATGAGGTGAGGTTCCCATTCTCACCCCTTGCCCCCTGTTCTTTTATCCCCTCTTCTTATAAGAGGGGTACCAAGAGCCCCCTCGGTTCAATTAGCTTCGCCCAAGGTGCTGGGCTCACCCTAGGCTACTGAGCCCCACCGTCACGTCAAGGCCTGAACCATGGTGGGAATAATGTTTGTTCCTAAGATTATAGCGTTCTAATACATTACAAATCGGATTTTACTTATAAAACGCGTAACTTATTATGGCATCTTTTAGATGTAAACGTTTGTTTAACTTTATGGCCTAACACCCTCCTCGCTTGTTTTCGAGGAGCTCATTATTATTATCAGCATCTCATAATAGCAGCAGATCATAATAGGTAGACCTATTATGATCAATGGCCATGAACAGTTCTCCCGGCACCTCAGCTCCATCAATCATGAGCATCTGTTAAGTCAATACTTTGTTCTTGTTGCGGATAACTTTCACTAACTAATTTGGGGTAGGTGATGAGGGTGTAGTTTGGTTGTTTTTGTAAAGAGCACTTGCCATCTGATGTCAAGTGTTTAGTGTCAGTCATGAAATATTCTATATTAAAGAATGAAATATGATGATCTTTTGATGAGCCTTTATCCGTCCACTACTGAACATAGACCTCCATCAATGAACGCCAAGACGACCGATCTCTTGCCACTTGCATCTAACTCAGACCGGCCACTGCATGGATCTCCGTGTCCCACCTGGATAATGGCCGACCAACACTTCGTCCACCTAAACGTGGCCTCCACTCTAGAACCTTATTGCCCCATCGGCCATCCATTCTCCTGAGTGTGTGACCAGCCCACTGCCCCTTCAACGAGCTTATTCTTCGCGTGATATCGGTAACCTTCGTTCTCTGGCGGAGTTTCCTAATTATTATATTGAATGGTCTGTATTGAAAATAAGCCTAAATGCTCCTTATAAGCTGTACGGGTACGGGACTATAGATACGGGTCTATGAGTACGGGTCTATAGGTACGGGACTATGGGTACGGGTCTATGAGTACGGGTCTATAGGTACGGGACTATGGGTACGGGTCTAATGAGTACGGGTCTATAGGTACGGGACTATGGGTACGAGTCTATGGGCACATTGGATACGATTTCCTCCAAATGGCTGCCCATTTGCCATTTTCGAATCGGTTTTAGGGATCATAATTATTTGTCTAAATCAGGCAGACTCATATCCTGAACAGTTAACTTCCAACATGCTCAAAGACTTTCGATCGTATTGAACATTCACGTTTAGAACAGTGAGCAAGCAGAAGACAAGTTAAAGTGAACAGAAAAATATAAATAAAACCCAATTCTAGAAGTGCACTGGTCTGGGACACGAACACAGGGGCGTTACTGAAGGCGCATTAAGTAGCGCCTCCTACGCACCCCCGTTCGTCGCCCACCGTTGATAGGTAGTTTACTGCAATCATTAGAAATCAATAAACTCTCAAAACTTTTGTTCTTCCACAAAAGAATTTACGATAGTTTTCTTATCATAAAAATACATTTCCCGAGGAAGTAAGAGATAGTTATAAACTAATAGATTTCAAACGGAGTTTCCTTCAGATATTTTATACAAAGCTCGCCTCAACGTTCAAAACAAGCAAAGAGTCTACATCATTAAAAATGCAGGCTTCTAAACTTAACGATGTTTTGAACTAACTCGTTAGGTAAGTTGAAGGTTCTCTTTAAGTACGTACGTAGAGGTGTTTATGATACCTTTGTTTTTACCCGACTGAGACAAAAGGGTAATGCTTTTTGAGTGAGATGTTTGTATGTTTTGTTTAGGGTTTAAAGCTTGAAAATTGTGATTCGTCTCAATTGTGAGAGTGAAGGAAGACAATAAAATTTTAAACAAAAATTAAAACCCACTTCAAAATTAAAAAAAAACTAAAAAGTAATAAAATAATTTCCTTAATCTTTGTGCCTACAATTTATAATCAACTTGTTCTTCTACTAATATACAATCTTTGCATTTACCACGTCATTATTGTTACTTTTGGAGTCGGTGTCAGCCAAGGTAGGTAGGGAGGTAGTACATCAACGAATACGACACCGGCTTCAAAAGTAACAATAATGACGTGGTAAATGCAAAGATTGTATATTCTTCAGCCATCTTCGAGTAATCAGGTAACATACATAAAAAAAAAAAAAAAAAGATTCCGACGAATTGATAACCTCCTCCTTTTTGAAGTCGGTTAAAAAAGGGGAAATAGTTTCACATGTCAAATGCCATTAACAGTTACGTTTAAAACAGAATAGGTGGTATGTATTTCGTTTAAATGACCCATGTAGGTATATTGATATTAAGGCTAAGCTAAAATTTTAGCGGCGATGGTCTAGTGGGTATAGGTTCGGCCACTTGAGTGAGGGTCCGTGTTCAAACCTGACCCCTGTGTAGTCTTGAAATGGGTTTTTTTAAATTTCTTCGTCGGTCGGCGTCGGTGAACTATGACCTAATACGCTCCGTTGATTTCGAGGAGTAGACCCGTTTTCAACAGTGGGACATAAGGTTTGGTATTATTATTATTATTTATTAAAATTTTAGAGGTAATGATGTTAGTTATACGCTATTTAAAGTTTACCAAACTTCGATAAGCCACGATAAGTTAGTTCTACCTCAGACATCCTTGTCGTATGGTTTTGTGGTCACATGTGTATATACACACCCATGAGAATTGAATATATATACGCACCTTATGACTCATCCAAATTATTATATAATTTTCGTAAGGTATTAAAAAAAGTGCGTGCGTAGAAAGTACACATGTCAGAAGTAAAACTTATTTGGCAAACTAATTTTTAAATCTCGTTTATATTTATACTTATCTAAAGCTTTAAATTTACGAGACTTGCGATGCAACGTTCGCTCTATCTCACTCTCTCTCTCGATCTTTCTCGCTCGCTTGCTCCCTACTCTCACTCCATGGCTATGTGCTTCATGCTACGTTCGCCCATTCTCCCTGTCTCTCAATCACTCTCTCCCTCTTCTTGGACAAAAACGTTGCACATTTTCGGCATTTTTTAGGCACCCTAACGGATATGGTTACAGGCTATCATTTCTTCCCATCATTGTGTGATGTGAGATGGTAAGTCAAGTAAAAAAGCCAAAAAATCAAAATATTTTTTTATTCAAATAAGTATCAACAAAATGTCCTTTTAAAAATAGAGAGGCCACTGAACCGGCGAAATAAACTCAGTAATTACACTGCTTGTCCTGTCCCTCGTTCCGAAACAAAAAGCTGTTTCACGGGAGGAACAAGCAAGATGGTGGTAGGTACCTGCAAATGGAAGCTCGGCACAGCACGTGCCTCCCACCGGTAAAGAATATGGAAATTCCTCCAATCCGACGTATAAGTACATACAAACAAATGTACATTTCCATATTTCCAATCAATACCGTCTGGATACGAGGACGAACTTCCAACTGAAGTTTGTTCTCAGCGGAATGTTTGAGACTACCTGAGTCATGTCACAAGTTAAACTAGATTGGAAGTATTATCAAAGGGTAAGTTAGACCTAAGTTAGTGCTCAGGAGTTGATGAAGATGATACCTTTATAGTGTTACATGATTTTCTGTACTAAGACTATTTTCAGGGCTTTGAGAGAAATGATAAAACGGAAGCCTTAAAGGATTATTTCGTTGTCCGTCTGTGTGACTATCTGTCTATACTCTATAGGGTATATTCCCCAATGACGGAGAATCATGAAATTTGGCAAAAAAGCTAGATCTCACATTCAAGGAAAAAAAAAACTCTGCTATAGTAGGTATAGTTCTTTGTAGTATTTTTATTTATTTACTTATCTTATCAAGTTGAAATTAATATCAAATACTAGTGTCATAATTATATCGATATCATAATCATCATCAGCCTTTTTAGTCCCGGGCAGTCCCCCTTAAGAGGAGTCAGGCCTTCGCCGAGGCCAGCCTGTCGCTGAGGTGATCCTGTTGAATGCCCATCCGGGATCCTCAAATGAAAGCGGCTGAAGGCGCTCGCAGTGGTTTTAGTTTACGGGTAGGGCACTCCCAGGTGCGAGTCCAACATAGGGTCAGGATCTACCCGAGATCCTGGCTACATGCGTAAAAAGCCTTTCTGCTATTAAAAAAAAAGTATTTTTAGTCCAATACTCCAGTATGTCCACATAGGCCCCTTCTAATGAACGTCAAGATGGTCAGTCCCCCGCTACCCGTTCATAAACGTAACTGGCGAGGATTGATGATGATTATATGATGTTGATAATAATAACATAATGCGTACTAGAATAAGAGTGTATCTCAATGATCAGGAGGTACATTCCTCAGGTAGCGGCCGGAAGAGGACCGGTTGCGCCGGAAGTCGCGGCGGCGCCATTGTTCTCTACTTCCGTTTCATTTTGAGTGCACCTTGCGTCTAATAATCTGATTTGAGCTTATTGTTACTCATAATTTATTTTATTTATTTATTTATTTAAGCTATGTTTTTTTATTTATTATTATTATTATTATTATTATTATTATTATTATTGTTATCCGAGAAATGGTCTCAGCTGAATGCCGGAATTTTATAGTGGTGACAGGAACAGGCATCGCCAAAGAACTTGCACCACTTAAATACTTAATAATTTACTGAATCTGGCTGTTAAGAGATGTCCTGACTATTGAGCAGGTGTCCAAGATAACTGCTTTTTGTAATTCAATGTAAATATTTTTATGAAGACCCAGTTCTGAAAGACTAGTGTGTAAAGACTTAGGAATCACTCCTGTGGATGAGACTATTATGGGGATTATTCTGACGACGTTTTGGTGCCACATTTGTTTTATTTCTTCAGCTAATTGTAAGTACTTTTGTATTTTTTCTGTGTGCTTTTGTTTTAGATTTTCAGTATTAGGTATGGATATGTCAATTAAATATGTAGTTTTAGAGCTCTTAATAGTTAAGGTAATATCTGGTCTATTGTTGTTTGTGCTTCTGTCGGTTATTATGTCTCGGTCCCAATATAGTTTCGCCAGTTCATTTTCTAAGACGGATTTTGGTGTATATTTATAATAAGGGTCAATGAATTTTATAAGGTCATATTTTTTTGCTAAAACAGAGTGGATTTGTTTTGCTACATTATTATGTCTATGTGTATATTGTTTAGTTGCCAGAAATGGGCAACCTCCGGTAATATGCTCTATAGTCTCTTTGTGGCTATTGCATAACCTACAGCTGTCAGAATTAATTAAAGGATTTTTAATAATATACTTTTGGTAATTTTTTGTGTTTATTATTCTGTCTTGTATGGCTATCATAAACCCCTCTGTTTCCGCAAAAATATTTTTCCTTTGTAACCACATATGAGAAGCTTCCTTGTCTATGTGATCCTGTTCTAACTGATTCGGGTATTTGCCATGGAGAGCCTTTGATTTCCAGTGTTCCACACATATTTCATCATTGTTTATGTTGCTTATAGGGTTATAATCTTTATCTCTTAAATTTAAGGGAGGATTTGACAAAAGGCATATAGATTTATGGATAGCGCTATCACTACTTCGTTCCAAGAAATATGAGCGCAAGTTATCTACTTGTCTATAATGTAAACTTTTAATATCTATTATCCCTCGGCCACCTAATTGTCTTTTTAAATGAAACCGTTCGACTGAAGAGTGAATGTGGTGAATATTGTGTTTATAGCATGTTGACCTAGTAGTTGCATTGAGTGCTTCCAAATCTGTATGTGACCATTTGATAAGACCAAAAGAGTATGTTAAGATAGGAATAGCGAATGTGTTTATAGCTTTACATTTGTTCCTAGCTGATAATTGCGTTTTTAAAATTTTTTGTAACCTATTTTTGTATTTTTGTGCTAGTTCTTGTTTTATATTCGTGTGATCTATTTCGCGATTTTGATAGAAGCCTAAGTATTTGTAATATTCATTTTCGTTTATTTTATCTATTATATCTCTTTTATACACTAATTTATGGGGTTCTTGGTTTTGATGCTTTCCTTTAATTATACTGTTAACTTTACATTTATCAATACCAAAAGACATTCGAATATCTGCACTAAATTGCTCCACTATTATTAGGAGATGGTTAAGCTGTTGTTTAGTTGCTGCAAATATTTTTAAGTCATCCATATAAATTAAGTGTGTTATTTTGGTGTCATTATTACCAATAATTTTAAATCCATAGTTGCTGCTATTAAGAAGGTGAGACAAGGGGTTTAATGCTAAACAAAACCAGAGAGGGCTCAAAGAGTCCCCTTGAAAAATTCCTCTCTTTATCGGAATTGAAGGTGATCTAATTACATCAGTTTTTGTTTTTAATTGTATTGTAGTTTGCCAATTTATCATTATATGTTCCAGGAATTTTATAAGAGTAGCATTAATTTTATATATTTTTAAAATCTGCATCAGCCAAGTATGTGGTACACTGTCGAATGCCTTTTGGTAATCGATATAAGCGTAATGCAAGTTCCTATGTTTTTTTACGCATTGAGTATGTATTCCCGAATCAATAACTATTTGTTCCTTGCAGCCCCTACCACCCTTGTAGCACCCTTTCTGCTCTTCCGCCATTAATTTGTTTCGCGTAACATGTGTGTATATTTTTTGTGTTATTATTGATGTAAATATTTTGTAAAATGTTGATAAGCATGTAATAGGGCGGTATTTACCTGACTCCTTGTGTTAGGTATGTAGGTATCGTGTGTGGATTTTGAATAAAACTGTTTAAAATGTTTGTAAGGTATTTATGTGAAGCTGTAAATTTTTTGATCCAGAAATTATGTATTCTGTCTGGACCTGGGCTTTTCCAATTGTGTGTTTTATTTATGGCTATTGTAAAGTCATCCAAAGATATTTCAACTCCTTCCATTGGTTCTATTGTTGCTACTCTATTTATTTCATTTTTAATCCATTCGGCATTTTGGTTATGCTGTTGTGGCTTAGACCAGATATCACTCCAATAGTCAGTAATTTCTTCGATGTTTGGGTATGTTTTTGAATCAATATTGTTACCATCCAGGTTCCTGTAAAATAATTTTTGATTTCTGTCAAAGAGTATGTTGTCCTCGCGCCTTTGATTACATTTTTTATAACGTCTCAATCTTTTGGATTTAGCTTGTAGGGTTTGCTTCTTTTTATCAAGATTGTCCTTCATTTCATCGATAGTTTTATTAGTCGGATTAAGCTTTTTGCGTTTTCTTTCATTTAGATTTCCCATAATGTACTGTGTTATTAGAGCAATATATTTCCTTAATATATTTATTTGATTATTGATACGTCTCTCCCAAGCTGGTGTCTGTAGTTTCGGGTTATTCCCACCATTTTCTCGTGTTGACCTTCTGTTAAGAAAGTACACTGCTGTTTTGGCTGCTGCATAGATACAGTCTACAATTACTTCTAGTGTTATATTTGGTGTCGTACTGATCTTATTTTCAAGTATCAAATTTAATTTATTAAGCGTTGAAGAGACTTTGTTTCCATTTTTAAAATCAAGTTTAGGAATAGCAGGTCTAGATGTGGGATTAATTCCTTCATATTTTAGTATTTCTTCGTTAAACTTTTCCTCTAATCCTTTGTAATCTAGGTCCAAATCGCCTTCGATATCAGGAATTATATTTTGTTGTAAGTTATCGTCGGCCGTTATGCGAGGATCCGGTACAGATATAAAAGAAGTGGTATTCTGTATATCTTGGAGACTTTCTACAGGTTGTGATAAAATAATTTCTTGGAAGTTCTCATTGTGGGTTTGTACTGAGTTTGATTCATATGAACTGTTTGTAATAAAGTGCGTTATTTCTGTGTTTCGGATGTCTTCATTGGTACAGATTTCTTGTGTATTTGATTCAGCTAGAGCCCTTTTTATGGTTTCTCTTTCGCTTGGTGGAATTCTATTATTTCGGTGAATGACTCTGATTTGATCGGCTAATCTTTGCTCGGAGACAAAGTGTAATTCTGGATAAATTTTGAGAAATTCTTGGTGTAAAAGAGGTCTATAGCCAGTTAGGTTAGTTTCATTTTGGGTTACCAGGTAGTAGCAGCGCAGGAGTTGGCGATTAATATCGTGTGACCATTTCATGCGCTGTCTACTTCTGCCAGCTAGGGTGGTTGCAGGAAGCAAGTCCTGCAAAACACTTCTAGTTGGTTGTTCATCATAAGTTGTGTTATTTTGTGTATCTGCTGCGTCAGCGGTAGTATGTTGTTCGGCCGTCACCCGCTGATGTAATGATCGGCCGCTGGCGGACCGTATGCTGCCACGTCCAGCGCCAGCTCCAGACGTGCCCCGGCGCTCCCCGGGCAGCGGCCCTTGTGTACAATTTCTTGAATAACGCTCCATGTTTTAATGGGTTACCATTGCCATGTTAGCCGTGCCAGTAGTTATTTTTGCAGTATCACGTGTCCGCCCCCTACGTGAATCAGATGGTCGATTCGGACGTATGGTTGGATTTTAGGGGGCTTATTATTATTATTATTATTATTATTATTATTATTATTATTATTATTGGGTAAAAACCTACTCCATCCTTAGACATCTACTTCTATCTGTGGCGATACTCATACATTCTTTCCCTGCTACCTGTATTATATCGTCTGCACATCTTCTTTTTTGCCTGCCAATGTTCCTTTTTCCTAGCGGTTCTATTTATCTAATCTAAGATTTGTAGATGATATAGTTACTCATAATTATCAGTCCATAAATCATCACCATCAGCCTTTTATCATCCATCGCTGGAATACGAGAGCTTTAATAAACGCCAAGACTGCTAGCAACCATCCACTGCTAGACAATGTGCCTTCACTGAACGCTGAAACGACCGATCCCCTAACACATATCACGGTTCATCTGAATCTGAATAACTTTGCTGTTGCACTAAAATTACGCTTTCCCCACCATGGTTCAAGCCTTGTCGTGACGGTGGGGCTCAGTAGCCCAAGGTGAACCCAGCTCCTTGGGCGAAGCAAATTGAGCCGAGGGAGCTGCTCTTTGTACCCCTCTTACAACAAGGGGATAAAATAACAGGAGGACAAGGAGTGAGGATGGGAATCTCACCCCATTGTACTGTCCCGACGTTGTGTCCCTCTATGGAGATCTGGCGTCGGTCCATTGAGGGACTGACTAGCCGTCGAAGTGCCCTATTGTTCAACAGATCTGGGGCACCTCACCAAAGGCTGTGGAAGCTTTTACACTACGTCAATCTGGTCCCGTGGCAAGTTCACGAAGAACTTGTGTTATGGGTACCACACAACGGAAATACATATATTTAATACTTTTATACTATACATATATTTAAGATTTTTATTATATAATACATACACATCCATGACACTGAACACTGAAACACTGGAAATATTTTTTGACCCCCGGCGGGATACGAACTCACAACCTCCGGCTTGAGCGCCAACGCGCTAACCACTGAGCCACAGAGATCGTCAAATGTAGAGATATGATATTGATCATGACGATTGATGCTATGACAAAGCCTTTAAAATCGTCTTCAAAGATTTTTCTAGACAGCGCGTGAATAAAGAAAATAGAAGTTTTTTCATTCTCTTTAAATTATATCAATCCATAGAAAAATGTTTCAAATAAAAAAGAAGTTTTATGTCGGAGATAAGAGCTGTGGGCTGGATAACTTAGATATTAAACTTAAACCGCTCTGTATTACGTACGAGTCGTTAAGCGAGAAATAAAATAGACATAAAATGAAACGCCTGAAATAAATTCATAGCAATATTTGAAACGTACAAGATTGCTCGCAGCATAATACCAGAGATTTTCATTATAAATTCTAATCCACTTTTATTATACGCCTGGATGTAGAGCTACATTTACGTTAAGTATTATATTATATTTTGATCTGATATAATGACATTAAGAATATTACCTTCAACTTTTGTTCATAGTTGGACGTGGTTGGATATTCGGATTCCTTTATAACGCCAAATAATCGGTGGGAGAGATGTTTTCTAGCTTCCATTCCACACAATCCTGCTTATTTACAGCTTCAAATAGCTTATTTGTGTTCCAGAAAGTAGAGGGAAGAGCTATTAATGGCACGCAATCTCGGCACTACGTATGTTAGCATCTCGGAAGATAGATATCGTAATATAGGCAAAAAGACGATGAAAAGAAAAAAAACTAGTAATAGGCAAACCACACACTGTTGATTATAGTCGACGTTGGAAGCGTTAGGCTAATTTAATATTAATGAAACAGAACTGTTACAAAACGTTTTAATCCCTGTATTCTTTACCCAGAGCAAGTAATCCCTCTTTGACTTCCTATCAATGGCGGTTGAGGCCGTACAATCTCCTAATCCACGGGTTCTTTGTGCCCGAGATTAAGGTGTAATTGACTTTTCTAATGGGTTCCGGAGGTACCTTTAGGACAAATCTGAATACCGGATTACATACTTAATTTATAGTTCACTTGGGTTAAAGTTTTGTTGTTCAGACAAAATATTACAATAAAAATTAATAATTCTGTGCGTAAGTTACTGAATGACTCTAAATGGCTGGACAGATTTTGATAAGATTTACAATTTGGTCAAGTACAAAATGTTTTGTACAGGATGTCTGTCTGGTCCGCTAGGAATAAAACATACTTTAATAAAAAATAGGGCCAAATTGACAGATAAATCGAATAACATACGTATTGACAATATAGTGGAACATAGAACCACCTCCTTTTGGAAGTCGGTTAATAAGACATTAAATGAGATTGCAATAATTGCCTCAGCAAAAATAGGTCAAGTCTGTTTTTATTGACGGATATCTGTCGCGTGTCCGAGTTATTTGGACCTGGCACCAAAGGTTCTTATTGTCAGTTGGATCGGCAAACTGGCAGACAAGCCAGATGATTAGTGGTCAACGCCACCCATGAACATTAATGAGTTAACATGGACCTTATATTAGTAATTACAATGCGTGTTGTGCCCTTCTCTCTAAAACTCCGCAAAGGTTCAAAGAAAGATGCGAAATGGTGGTACCAGAGCAGATGACAGCGCGGCGCAGCGCATCCCTTTTCCTACCAGTGGTTGGGGCTAGCACTTCCATGTGCTAGCCCCAACCACTGTGTGTTCCATGGAGAGAAGGGCAAGACAGGCAGTGTAATTACTGGCACCGAGACTTAACATCTTATGTCTCAGGATAGGCAACACATAAATAAGTTGCCTGGGCTCGTTCCAGGTAAACTAATTTATGTTCATGGGCGACGTCGACCACTTTCCATCAGGTGGCACGTTTTCCAGTTTGCCTATCCAACTAACATAAAAAAAAAAAATTAATGCGATCGAAGACTCAATCGTCAAATAGGTTAGGTGAAGAGGTTCTGAAAAGGAAAATAATAAAAGGATACAAGAGATCTCCGATTAGACGATAAGCCGTTTAATACATGATCAGGCCTAATTCACTTTCATTGGATTAATTATATGAAATACAATTAGCAAGTCCATTTTGTAAATGCCGTAATTCAGTTAAATTTAACTTCAATAACGAACGTATTCAAAGCCTAGTTAGAATTAAATTGACTTTCGTAATACTGTATAATGGTTTAACTCTTTCTGAACTAGACAAGATCCCGGTACTGCTTGACTGAAATTATAAAAGAAGGCCGTCGGAAGGTAGGTCCGGTGAATTTCATGATTAAAATGAAAACGTTATGATCTGGTGACACGGGATTTTTGGTCAGCCACGGAGGGGAAGGTGGGGAACTTCTTTACTATAATATGTCTAAGTTCAAACACCTCTTAATGCTTGAAGTGAGAATAGCCATGTTAATTTAAAATATTATAATGTCTTTTTAAGGTGTCATAATATAATTCTATTAAATATATCAATCAATTTAATTACATACTATTAGTTTAAGACGCATATAAAAAATAATAAATTATACATCTACCAATAATGGTAGTTCAGAATAACTTCGTAATAAACACGTAACGTCCATTTTTAATTTCATATTACCATCCAAAGATAATTTGAAACTTTTGCATGAATTTATTAAGAGGTACTGCCATGCTGCTTTACAGCCGAATTAGGCCGGCACGACCGGGGTGGCACCTCTCGCTCACATAATACCAGCGTCAAGTGACAGCTGTGCTGTCGCGTTTCGTGCGGTTTGTGAGTTTCCGTTGGCCCATTGGGGGGGACAGGGGAAAGGAGGCAACACATCTGCATAGCCTCTGGTTGTGCAGATGTCTATGAGCGTCGGTAGTCACTATGGTTCTGACTGCTAGGTTGCCTCCTTATGACATAAAAAAAAAATAGCATTCCGTGGATCTTAGACTATACCGTTTAAAGGTTGGATCAAATCTTAATTAAAAACCTTCATCTGAACCTTTGATTGTATACCCTCCGGTCATAGGAATAAGATTTAATGTCAAACAAAGTTTAAACAAAAGGGCTAATGAAGAACAATATGTGAATGGAGTCGTTCTATAATTACAGCTTGTAAGTTGAATAGCAAATGGATTTGTTGTAATAAAAAAAGTATTACAATTTTTATAGTTCAGTGTAGTTAAGATAGAGGAAGGGATACATATTGTTTTTTTTATGGCATAGAAGGACAAACGAGCTGTCGAAGCCTTTTGGCGGCTATCGACGCCCATACACATCCGCACAACCAGAGATTATGCGATTGCTCTCCTTTTCCCTATCCCCCCCCCCCAATGGGCCAACGGAAACTTACAAACCGCACGAAACCCGACAGCATATTCGACACCACAGATACTACGTGAGTGAGAGGTACCACCCCGGTCACCAATGCAGCATGGCACTACCTCTTACTATTAATATTTACTCAATATTTTCTAATGTTGTCGCTGTGCAGTTGTGTTTTTTTCGCAAATTTTACTTATTTTAATGAAACAAATTTTAGGATTTCATCCTAGTAAGTACGAAAGTAAGAACGAATTTTATTAAATTCTACGCACAAGAGAGTTGCGGGGCCGTTGATGAACAAAAACTCACATTTTAGGCTCTTAGAAACTCGGTCAGGATATCCTTTTTAACATGTAAAAATTCTTGGTAAATTTTAACATGTAAAAAAGGATGAATTTTTGAAATTCCATCCACAAAGGCCTGTTAAGTTAACATGAGCAAAGCTGCGGGCTAGTTATGTATAAAACTTGTAGAGTAAAGATATTTCCGGGGTGTAGGTGTGTGGACGTGGCCAAAACTGCCTATTGATTATTGGGGCACAGAATAACTGGAGATAGAGATTTCTGTTCTATATAATTTGTATAATAAATTTCTCTGAATAAATTCAATGCGGGTGTTAAGGCAGTTTTAACATATCTCTGCGGGTATCAAAGGGTTATTTCACCAGGTTGCCAACGAGACGAGCGGGGAGAGCTAATCAGCCCCTCCACCTTCGCTGCCTGTACAGCAGTCTAGTCTTCTTCATGGTGTCAAATTTCCGCCTACGCACCTCTTCCTTAAAGCTCATCACCTCCCTTTAGAGTCAGCTGTTGTCGATTCTGAGACGGCGAGTTTTCTCGGCTTCCATCCGAGAGGTAAGTGCCTCGTGGATTTCCTTTACAGTGCCGGCTGCCTTACTGATCTTTTTAGAGTTTAACAGCCCAAGAATCTCATCAAGGTGACCTTCTGCAGCCACTATGATATTATTTGGCCCCATGTTGTATAGAGGATACGGCCTCTAATTAAACTCTTTGCTTCTTGGCTTACCCTTATGAAATGTCCTCTTTTCTAGGGATGTGAGAAATTCTACCTCCTTCCCCATTTCTTTCTGTTCCTTGAGGATAGTGCGAGCCCTTGTCAAAGGCCCACCACGTGCAGAACTTTTTACGGCACCGCGGTAATTATAAATGAGATTCCTGGCCTAGTTTTAGGTGAACTTGTAGATATTCATAGTCAATACTGACCACTGCCCATTGCCATCTACCATTCTGTCTATTGAACTAAAATAACATAGAGTTTGTTTGCTTAGATAGACATATTCTCGGAACTAGCAAATGAAATAAAATATATAAAACTACGCGCTACACTATGTACGGAAGGTGCCTTTCCCGGTAGACTTATAGGTCATTTATCGTAGGACAGTTCAAACAAGGGACCCTCGCTAGATTGTACTTAGCTTTATTTCCTCTGAAAACGGCTTTTGTTTCCGTCTCCTGAACAAATTTGACGTTCTTGTTAGTATGTAATTGTAATTCCATTACAAAATTAAAAAGATAAATTTAAAAAAGGTATTGCAAAATAAAATTTTGTTTTATTTTTTTATGCTAGTTGGATAGGCAAACTAAAAAACAAAAAAATAATACTTACGAAGTAAAGATATTTTGATTCGATTGATATAAGTAAAATAACCAGAAGGGGATGTTTGTGACGCGTGTAGGAAGGGTCTGTAAAATATATGGACCTTAAAACATAATACCATCCCGGTCTCCCCAGGGAAAAGAAGCCTAAGAAAATTACACTTACCTGGAAATCCACTCAAGATAGACGAAATATAATATTGAATGTTTGTTGATTTCTCAAAATTACATCTTAAAGAAAAATCTGTATGCAGGATATTTTAATTAAATCGTATTTTTAATTTGCAGTAATAATTATTATTTTTGCTTTTTTGTTACTAAAATTATGTGTGTAGCTTTGAATTAATATTTTTTTTATCTTAATCCACCACAGAAATATATCGAGATAGAAGTAAAGAATGTACCTCGCGTGGCAAGAAGACGACTCGACGGCTCCATTGCTCGCCGCGAAATTTTGTATACTCCCGACCGTGGTCAGCATGCTACGTAAGGTTTTAAAAACAAAATGACTCGTTGTTCAATAATTAATTGTTCAAACACTACCAGTAAAATTGGAGCTGTTAATGGAGGTATTTCCTTTCACCAGTAAGTACTATTTGTCCTAAAGAATCTGTTATTAATTTAAAAAACCATTTATTTTACTATTTTCATCAAAACAGTAGCGGGCGAATGTGTCTAACGCTAGTTTTCCATTGCGGCTTTTATTTGACAAGCCAGACTTGGCGGGCGTTCAAAACCAGCGATGTAAAATATGCTATTAAAACTGTCAGGTCACGTTGAAGACGATTTCTCATTTTTTCTGTCAAAAGTGCTGTACGTACACTGCGATTTTCTTACTCGATTAAAATCTATTTTGAAAGCAGAGGAAATGATAATTTCATTTTATATTATTATGTAGCTATAATGTAATGTATGTAAAATATAAAAAAAAAATGGTTGCCTGTAAAGTCGGTTTTACGGGCGAAGATTTTACGTGACATCGTTTCGGTGACTCATCGTAACGTTACCGAGCGTTACACTTTTTCATAAGTGACTCCCAGCCGCAACCTAATTTAAGACGTTGTCACGTCAAAAAAAAACCTTTATTTTTAGCATTTTTTAATGCAAAGCAAATATTGAGAAACTAGTATATGTATTGTTTTCTAACTGGTTATGGCTACTTCTATATTACAAGTTTATTTCAGTTTTCCGAATGATCCTTATATAAAAAAGTGTGTGTGTGTGTGTGTACTTATGTAGTAACACGCGTTAGAAGTAATACTCCTTAAAGAAAAATACATAGTACAATTTCATTACACTGTAACCTGTTTTCTTCTTTTGACGTCTATACTGTCATTATGTGAATATTGTTATATAAAATAATGTTGACTATAGCTAACTTCAGGGTGTCGGTTTTTCGTGACTCATCATTTTTGCCTAACGCGCTAAAAGAAGTATAACTCTTAAAATAAATGGATTGTGTTTTTTAATAAACCAGTTAATTTTAATAATAATAATATAGATATTCAATGTATAAAAATATAGTTTATCGTCCATAGCACGCTATCATAAACTAGTTTATTTGAACAATACTACTGATAAAATCGGTGCCATGTTATAATCGATCTGTGAATCGATGCTTTTGAATTGTTTTCGCGCGGCTTATGTGTTTCACATCACTAAATTACACTCGTCATCGTACCTACGCAAAATGTTACACGCTCGGTCCCCATACAAATTACGAAACTCTTTACTTCTTCTCTTATCTTGATATAGTTCTGTGTAATCCACCTATTCCCTAAAAACACAAGAGCAAAAAGGATAAACCACGAAACCAAGCGAACCTCGGTCTTTTAATGTATGTAACATTATGAGTCGTAGAAAATCTTTTCTTTTAAATAAATTAGTAACAATTGCGAGTGCGTGTATAACAAACATTGTAAGGGGTAGTCCCATACTGCTATGCAGCCGACTTGGGCCGGCACGACCAAGGTACCTCTCGCTTACATAACACCGGCGTCAAGTGACAGCTATGCTGTTGCGTTTCGTGCGGTTTGTTTCCTGTGGCCCATTAGGGGGGATAGGGAAAGGGAGGGCAACACATCTGCATAATCTCTGGTTGTGCAGAAGTGTATGGTCGCTGGCAGTCTAAAGCTTCGACTGCTCATCTGCCCTCTTATTCTATAAAAAAAAACTGCCATGCTATCCATTCCCATATATCCTATATTGTCCTCAGACAGATAGGGACAGAACTACTTACCTCTCCTAGCTGTTATTTTCTGTTCTAATTCGGATGCTGTACGCTGAGGACTGCAATTACGTGCAGCTGATGTGAATAAAAATATTTAAGGCGTGGGTTAAGACTTTGTGTTTATGTTCTTGGGTGACGTCGACCACTTACCCTTAGGTGGCACGTTTGCCAGCTTGCCTATCCAACTAACATAAAAAATACTTATGTTACGGATACCAGGCAACGGGAATATATTTAATACTTTTATACTATACATACATTTAAGATTTTTATTATATAATACACATATTTAATACACATCCATGACCCTGGAACACAGAAAACTTTTTGTTCCCTGCCAGAATTCGAACCCGCAACCTCCGGCTTGATCACCAATGCGCAAACCATTGAGCTACAGAGGTCGTCATTTTTAAATAGCATGTATAGTTTCGAAAATGTCGCTTAAATCCTCACTTACAAACTTCTTTATTAGATAGAGTATAGACATTAAAGATTGTATAAGGACTTGCTAATAGCAATGCAGCGAAAAGTTATATAGCCTTGATTAGGCCATAGCACGAGTTTACATGTAGCCTGGCATGCCACTTGCCACCTCCATTTATAGTGGCATGTCACTTGCCACCCCCTTTATAATGGCATGCCAATTTACAACGCTAGATTTTTCATCGTAACCGTGAACCCCATTTTTTTTAATTTATACCGACCAATAATTCTTGTAAAACTTAAGCAAATACGAAGAATAAAAGTTAGAATACACGCGCTACAGTAGTTAAACAAACCACGCGGTCGAACCATTTAACTAAACGTCCAATACAGTTGGGGTTTTTTAGTTCGGAAAACTACATCTGTGGTTTACTATTAAGACTTAAAAAGGTTAGGAGTGATATTAATTAGGATAAATATTGACATTTTACGTATCATACTAGGGTATACATGTACCCCACCATGGGTTCAGGCCTTGGCGGTGGGGCTCAGTAGCCAAGGGTGAGCCCAGCACTTTGGGCAAAGCTAATTGAGCCGACGGGGCTCATTGTACCCCCTTATAAGAACTAGGACGGGAACCTCACACCATTGTACTGTCCCGACGTTGGGAGGGGTTGTTCTATGGTGCGGTACAACCCCTCTGTGGAGGTGGCGTCGGTCCCCTGAGGGACTGACTAGCCGTCGAGGTGCCCTGTATGATCAACAGATCAGGGGCACCTCACCAAAAGCGGCATTGGTGACACTCGCCGGGTTTTAGTGGTTAGAGCTGCGTCCACTTACCAGCTTTCGGGCGCATCGAGTCCCACATATCCGCCGGGGGAGATCCACTCCCCCGCGGCATAGCTCAGAGTATTTCCCGGCGTTAAAGAAAAAAAAGGGTACAGTAGCGGCTGAGCAATTCCCCCTTACGAGGAGCAGTCTGGCCATCGCCCACCCTGTCGCTGAGGTGATCCTGTTGCCTTCAGATCCGGGACCCTGAAAATCGGATAAAGGCCCTCGCAATGGTTTTAGTTTACGAATGGGGCGCGCCGAGGTGCGAGTCCAACATGAGGGCATGGTCTACCCGAGATTCTGGCTACATGCATAGAAAGTTTTTCCTTGTTTTCCCAACAAAAAAAATCGGTTGTCTGTAAAGTCGGTTTACTGAAAATAGTTGAACGTGACAACGTCATAAGAAAATGGAACGCCTCAGAGCGAGGTAACGCCGCATACGTCATTGCATACGTCATGTTTTTTCGTCCGTGCAGCCGACTCCATCGAATTATAAGACGTTGTCACGTCAAAAGGGTATACGTGTTGTCTGCGCCTCCTCCTTGTTTCGTGTTCCTCAGTGCTAAGGGTCGTTCTGCATCACTTTCTCTCCTATGGTAGCTCAGGCTTAGTTCATATGAACTCGTTTATGTTTACGGACGGCGATGACCACTTACCACCAACGAATAGTTTAGTCTTGTGTTTTGGGCGTTAACCTGGATTATATGTGAATGCCTGACCTACGAGCATCTTCTAGCGAGATCTTGAAGCACACTTGAATCTCGGTGCCATTCGGAGGGAGACGACCTCTGTGGCTCAATGGTTAGTGCGTTGGCGTTCAAGTCGGAGGTTGCGGGTTCGAATCCCGCCAGGGAACAAAAATGTTTTCTTTGTTCCTGGGTCATAGATGTGTATTATATAATAAAAATATTAAATATATTTCCGTTGTCTGGTATCCGTAACACAAGTTCTTTGAGAACTTTCTACGGGACCTGATTGACATGGTGTAAAAGTGTCCATAGATATTATTATTATTATTGTTCTACCATACCCAACTAGGATCGGTAATGTTTGTCTCATTCGATATCATATATTAGTTTATAAATCTTGATTAGCTACGAGTATACAATATGTACCCCAATTCTAAATAATCTATCCAAAATTCCTAAACCCGCTGACACATTTTGTACACTATATTTTATCTCAATTAATCAATTCCCACAATAATGACAATACCGGATCATTATTAACGATGTCTCCAGGGCTGGACCTTATCAGGGCCTTTATCATCGGACCCTTAATGAATCCCTCTCTGGAGGATGTCAATTTATTGCCCTATACCTACATATAGATCTATTTCTTAATCCAATCCCAATTTTATGGCAATACAATTAAGGAAGATGTAGTGCTTATCTACTTGAATCCCAGTGTAATTACTTGCACCGAGACTTAACATCTTATTTCTTAGGCATATAGGCATCACATAAATAAGTTGCCAGGGCTATTTCCAGATGACACGTCTGCCAGTGACAAACTGGTAGACATACCATCTGGAGTAACAAAAAAAATGCAAGAAAAAGAGGGCGAGGAAGCGAGCAACAGCTAGCATTTTACAATTCATTCGTCATTTCGAAAAAACATACAAAATTGAGAACTTCCTCCCATTTTAAAAGTCGATTAAATAGGTAGAATCATGATTTCTAGTCGCATAATAGTAAACCAAGCAAAAATATTTAGAGCGAGATGAGTAGAGAGAAAATTGCAGAGAATGGTTTGTTATTCAGGACGGGGTCCCCTTCCCCTAAAAAAATCTGACTCAGCCAGTCAGATTTTTTTACGTTATTTGGATAGGCAAACTGGCAGACGTGCTACCTGATGTTAAGTGGTCGACGTCGCCCATGAACATATAACAACAACTAATTTACCTGGAACGAGATGTTAAGTAAGTAAGACAGGCAGTAATTACACTGCCTGTCTTGCCCTTCTCTCCCAAACACAGCAAAGCTGTTTGACGGGAGGAACAAGCAAGATGGTGGTACCCATGCAGCCAGGTGCGCGGCACAGCACTTCCCTCCCGGTTTTGTTTTTATCACTGAATAACTTAACAGAATTAATTTAAACTACCACATAATATACTATCTGTTTTGCACTATTTCACCTACTATAAAATAGAAAAAAAATCTTTGTTAAAATAAAAAATTACGAGACATAATCAAATTTGATTTGATTTGATTGTCTCGTAGTTGATTTGTCGTAACTATGAAAAAATACTATTTTGAAGACAATTGCTGCTCGGTGTCAAAGCCATTAGGTATTAGTTGGTTTCAATGCATAATATCTAATAATAATATCTATGTACGCTTTTACACCACGTCAATCTGGTCCCGTGGTAAGTTCTCTAAGAACTTGTATTACGGGTACCAGACAAATTTAAGATTTTTATTATATAGTACACATAAATATTTAATACACATCCATGACCGAGGAAAACAAGGAAAACTTTTTGTTCCCAGGCGGGATTCGAACTCGCTACCTCCGGCTTGAGTGCCAACGTGCCATTGAGCCACAGAGGTCGTCAAAAATCTATACATAACAATAGTAATGACACATGAGTTTTTGGACATAAGTAAATAACCCACATACAGGGTCGTCGCACCACTATCGATCCGCCCCACTTCTATAATGACGTTGTTACGTTTGTTCTACTGAATGTTCTTTGTTCGTCAGTGTTAGCCTTTAAGTAGGTTTCAATCTGAGCTAGGAATACATTTGTATATCATTTATCCTAGCAATAAATGTGAATGTAAGTTTGTTTGTTACGCTTACACGCCTTAACCATACAAGGCTTCACAATCAACGACTCACATAGGCTACACCAATAATCATCGTCAATCCGATCGCATCTGCATATTTAATTGTAACGCTGCGGTCAACAGTGTCCTAATACCTTTATTTACTTTAAATGAAATCACTGTCATCCCCTGGGGGAGTGGGTCTCCCCAGGTATGTGGGACTCGCTGCGCCGGCGAGTGCCACCATTGCCGCCTTTGGTGAGGTGCCCCGGATCTGTTGAGCAAACAGGGCATATCGACGGCTAGTCAGTCCCTCAGGGGACCGACGCTACCTCAACAGAGGGGTTGTCGTGCACCATAGAACAACCCCGCCCAACGTCGGGACAGTCAAATGGGGTGAGGTTCCCGTCCTCACCCTCTGCCCCCTGCTCTTTTGTCCCCTCTTCTTATATTAGCCCTCTTGGCTCAATTTGCTTCGGCCAAGGTGCTGGGCTCACCCTAGGCTACTTTAACTTACTTTCTCCTGCAGAATAGCTTACACAATTTTTATCAAAACTAATCAACATTATGCCTTGAAAAAGTAATAAGCCTTGATACTTTCACAATCATAACATTAAGTATAGATAAGTATTCAAGCACTATCTCTTCATTTTATTCACAAACATTTTCTAGCTCACTGGTGATGTAGCGAAGGACCATTTTCATAATATTTGCGAAGGGTTGCTAGTTTATTTGAAGGGTCTGTTATCGGAGGGATCCGGCTAGGTGCATGATATTAGGGAAACGAAAACCCTTCGCTCCAGTTGACTTCACTTATCACTAGATTAAGGGTTTTTAGGAGATTATGGCTTCATTACTTAACGGGACGAGGTAACTTACTTAAAGGCTGGTATCGAGCATATAATCGTACGGAGTAATGGGAACCATGAAATTACGAAACTGGTTAGTGATTTGTCACTGATCACCCGTGATCTATATGTAGGTCACATCGGCCAATCAGAGCGCAGAACCGGCGCAGCGTCGCAGCACAAATTTGGTAGAATTTGATTTCATATACAACACCTCATAACATTACCGTTCTATTCCGGTTATATGCTTGATGTTGTCTTGTTATCAATGTTACCAACCTTGAACATAGGTAGGGGCAGGAAAATGTAAAGCAAGTTCATCGAACTTGCTTTACATTTACGCATATTTGCAACGAAAATAATCACAATTCTCTGATAGAATTATTAATTTTTTATCGATTTAAAAAAAAGAGGACGTTTTCAATTCGACGGTATGTTTGTATTATGATTAAAATTGCATTTTTTTATATCATCATGTATAAGGTTACCTCAATAATCGCCTTTTTTTTCTTTAACATCGGGAAATGCTCTGATTCATCCCGCGGGCGAAAGCTGGTAAGTGGACGTAGCTCTACCCACTAAAACCCGGCGAGTGCCACCAATACCGACTTTGGTGAGGTGCCCCGGATCTAATGAGCAAACAGGGCACCTCGACGGCTAGTCAGTCTCCCAAGGGATTGACGCCACCTCCACAGAAGGATTATTCCGCACCACAGACCAACCCCTCCCAACGTCGGGACAGTATAATGAGGTGAGGTTCCCATCCTCGCCCCTTGCCCCCTGCTCTTTTGTCCTCTCTTCTTATAAGAGGGGTACAAAGAGCCCCCTCGGCTCAATTAGCTTCGCCCAAGGTGCAGCGGCTCACACTAGGGTACTGAGCCCCACCGCCACCTCAAGGCCTGAACTATGGTGGGGACCTCAATAAACGGCTAGGCGGACGATGCCTCACCACTCAAATAGTACTAAGAGTCACTGCACGAAGACCTTCGAGTTCGTGATTGACCAATATTTCGTCTTCCTGCAGTTTCCACTCCAGAACTCCAGGCGTTTGTAACTACCGCAGTCACTTCAGCGTGCTTTTCCAGTGCGTTAGCCAAATGCAATATTTTTACACACCCTCAAGGACTTTGTAACCTCATCATGCAGGTTTCTTCACGATTTTTCCTTCGCTGGTAAACTAAAGTCACCTGTAGGGCTAGGTATATGAAATAATACGAGGAAAGGAGTAGACACAATTTTTTCGGACGCGCATGATAGCCCTGCCCTACTGGTCAAGGAAATTTAGAAAAACCCATTTACGTTTGAGAAGAGGTAGTGCCATGCTGCTTTGCAGCCGAATTGTGCCGGCACGACCGGGATGGTACCTCTCGCTCACATAATACCGGCGTTAAATGACGTGTCGCATTTCGAGCGGTTTGTGAGTTTCCAGTGGCCCACTGGGGGGGAAAGGGAAAAGGAAGGTAACGCATCTGCATAATTTCTGGTTGTGCGGATGTGTACTGTAATATAGTAGCCAAAATACTTCGATTGCTCGTTTGCCTCCTATGCTATAAAAGAGTGCCTTCGAATCCAGATTTCTCACTTTGCAGCCTTTATCAATCAGAGCAGCGTTTTTCAGTCTCATTAAATATTCTTGATTATTTCCACCCGCGCCTCTCACTCTGACAGTTTCGTAATTGATGTCCGCACGGGGAAGGTTTGGGGCGCGGTTGTTAAAAACCCCAGGGATTAAAACAATCTCATTGAACGTTTTTAGATCGCGGGTAAATCGCATTTATATTGCATTTAAATCGCAGGTATATCGCAGGTAAATCGCAGGCATATGGCAGGTAAATCGCAGGTAAATGACGGTAGCGTAACAAACATCCACGCTTTCACATTTATAATATTAAAGTAAGGATTGACAAAAAAAGGAACGCCTTTGGTCATCAGTGGGCAAAACGGTCTGATGATGATGACGATAATACATATGGAACTAGTAGTGTTTATGGGAGTACGAGCATTCCACTCGACGAGACTACACCGGCATTGTTGGTAGAAATAGGTCAAGCGCGGGTGTACTGATCTGTGCCGTATCGACCATTGGAATTACCAGGTATTATGTGAAATGAGATGAGAGACGTGAGATAAGTCATTGCAATCTTCTATTGTCTCCCTAATGGGGAGGGAGACTGGATAATACCTTTTACTCCTCCTGAATGATTATTATCGTCATATCGTTGTTCAAATGGTCAAAATTACCTTGCCTAGCAGTGTATTAATTAAGATTGTTCTGTTGCAGATCCTAGGCACCACGGTGGTTCTTAGTTATTACAAATCCGCCAGGTCTCACCCAGATGTGGTATGGTAAACCGGTGAAAAAGGAATTTAATTAAATTTTATAAATAGTTTTTTTTTCACAATGTTATTACTTGTATTCCATAAAATGTATATTTTCTATAGATACCTTGGACCCCACTTGGACTCCACCATGGTTCAGGCCTTGTCGTGGCGGAGGGGCTCAGTAGCCTAGGGTGAGCCGTTGTACCTTGGGCGAAGCTAATTGAGCCGAGGGGGCTCTATGTACCCCTCTTATATATATATAAGTACTCTGCAAATAAATAAATTCTATTCTATTCTATTCTATTCTATAGAAGAGGGAACAAAAGAGCAGGGGGCAAGGGTGAGGATGGGAACCTCTACTCATTGTACTGGTCCGACGTTGGGAGGGATTGTTCTGTGGTGCGGGACAGCCCCTCTGTGGAGGTGGCATCGGTCCCCTGAGGGACTGACTAGCCGTCGAGGTGCCCTGTTTGCTCAACAGATCCTGGGCACCTCACCAAAGGCGGCATTGGTGACACTCGCCGGGTTTTAGTGGGTAGAGCTGCGTCCACTTACCAGCTTTCGGGCGCAGCAAGTCCCACATCCCCGCGTGGGGAGACCCATTCCCTGCGGGATGTCTCAGAGCATTTCCCGGGGTTAAAGAAAAAAAAAAGATACCTTGGAAGTCGGAGGGAAGCCGATCACTAACTAGATCCCTCTAACTGTTGGAGTACACTAGTACTGTACTGTAGAGTAACTGTACTCCAGCCTAACTCGGTGTAAATGCAAACAAACCACAATATCTGAATTTTAGATTATCACTTCAGAATTTTTCATAATTCTTCATTTTTTGGAAGAAGTCTTTAACGTTTTGCCATTTTTGTTTTATATCATGACGTAAAAAATATTAGAAAAATCTTACAGTACTCCAAATAAACTTATTATTTGGAGTACTGTAAGATTTTTCTGACGTGACAACGTCTTATAATTCGATGGAGCCGGTTGCACGAACGAAAAAAGATGACGCATGCGGCGTTACCTCGCTCTGAGGCGTTCCATTTTCTTATAACGTTGTCACGTTCTACTATCGTCAGTAAACCGACTTTACAGACAACCGATTTTTTGGTTATATTATTGAACTGATCTTCAACAAAATATGACCGTCGTCATATTGTGGTGCCCCTAAAACGATGAATCTTGAGGCGAGGGTTTGATGAGATACCTCAATGTGTTGTGAACGATTATACAAATATTTAATTTAAACTCGATAAATTAAATTATAACTTATCAAAGGAGTCAATAAAACTTATTTTTACAATAATGCTCTGTAGGTATTTTTTTGTAGTGTTTATTTATATTCATAATCAATATCTTACAATTTTAATTAAAATGTTTTTACCCCTGCTATCGGTCGGTTGCCTAGCAACGCTTTTTAATTGTCCTAATTGGATGTGACTGGCAGGTGATCAGACGCAGCGTTAATTGAAGGTCTAGTGGACAGGATGATAATGACTATGATGACTTCATCAAATATTTGTGCCTCTATAGCTCAATAGTTTCGATATTACAAACTATATGGTGTTCCAGTGACCCGCCCATAATATCCGGCCTCCATCTACTTGATTTATGGCATGGAATGTGGCATGTTATGGCTCATCCTGGCATGACTGATGATAATCCTCAGAAGGTGTCATTTTTACGTTGATATCACATTTGCGAGGTTTTAATTGATTATACAAGAAATAATTATCATTTCGGTAGGTTTTGTTCGCACGGAGTTGTTCTAATACTTACACTACTAAATTAAAAAAATCAAAAGGTGATTTATTTCACGGACTTATGCTAAGATGTCACGAAATAAATAAACCTTTTTAGTAGTAAAAATAACCATGTTAGATAAAAAAACTTACAATCTTAAGAACCGGACTGGTAGCGAATTGTGGGCTAGTTCCCTAGATATTAATTCAAGTTCTTTAGCAGTTCATAACTTATACGTAGATAAAACTTATTTGATTTTGGGAGTACCTAGTACCGCAGGGAATAACGGCTTTTTTTTCTCTTACAACAAGAAATGTTTTGAGGTGTAGTTGTTCTGTGGTTCGGAACAACCCCTCTGTGGAGGTGACGTCGGTCCCTTGGGGACCGACTAGCCGTCGATGTATCCTTGTTGCTCAGCAGATCCGGAGCACCTCACCATAGGCGGCATTTGTGGCACTCGCCGTATTTTAGTGGGTAGAGCCGCAGCTCTTCTTATCTTTCGGGCGCAGCGAGTCCGCCTTCTCGCACGTTATGCCTAAGAGCATTTCCCGGCACAAAAAAGGAGAAAAATCGCAAAATATGTAGATATCGGAAATAAATAGAAATTTATAGAACTTGGCATATGAAATTTATAATAACATAATATTTATCAAAATAATCATAGTAACCTGTCATTGTAAGTCAAATGTCATCACAAAATAGAAATCTTTCATTGTTCAATCTTCCATCGTCATCGCATGACGCCATTGTACTGTTTTCCCCAGACAAATCCGCAGATCAAACATATAGATAAGTTTAGTGCATATTCTCACGTATATCTCGATTGAAAGCCTTTTAATGATGGCCGACAGAAGTAAAATCCACTCAGATTTTATCAGTGCACTTTTATTTATGTTTTCTATCTGCTTGTAACTCTGCTGGTCGAGTGGTCAGGCTACTGGACACTTGCGGTCGCGGGTTCGAATCCCGTCGGGTGCAGATAATTTGTAATATGAATATAGATGTCTTGACCGTGTTATTGACGTGTTTATTTATATGAATGTCTTAATTTTGTTTCCGTTTCTAGTACCCGTAAGACAGGTTCTTACGAACTTACCACGGGGCTGCGTTAACGTGTGATTGTGGAATATTAATCATAATCTTCTTAACTTATATTAGGTACCAGATGACGTAGAGATATAAGAAACATACACACATATGTCATCATCATCATCATCAGCTCCTTCAATGAACGCTAAGACGACTGATCCCTAGCCCCTCGCATCCAACCCACAGCTGTACGGAGATCGTCTTCCCACCTGGTTAATGGCCGACCAACACTCCGTCTACCTAAACGTGGCCTCCACTCTTGAACCTTATTGCCCCATCGGCCACCCATACGCCTGAGTGTGTGACCAGCCTACTGCCACTTCGACGAGCTTATTCGTTGTGTGATATCGGTAACTATAGTTATCTGGTGGATATCTAGTTATATATATTTTGTTTGATTTTTTTATTTTGTCTTTACGACCACAGTTCACATATTTTTTAATATTAAAAAATACAATATTATATTTTTTAAATCTAGAATGTAGTCTCGACTCTCGAGGTAGGTTCATAAGAAACAATTGTACCATACTCATGAGTCATGACCCCCTGTGATATCTGTGGTTGGATTTGAACCTGATACCTAAAAATATGTCCTCAGGCAGCCATTAAATATATAATTTGATGAGTTTTCAGGTAATGGTTGGAGCTGTTTGATTTTAATGGTTAGGTAGCGTTCTGAAATTTACCGGTAAAATATTAATAACTTCGGCAACTTATTTATACTTTAATTATGATCAAGACATGAAAGTCACACACCTATCTGTCGATCACAGTTGAGCTGGTTGTACAACGGGTTTTTGTTAATAGGAATCCTTTGTTAGACTTCGCTGTATGTTCGTCTGTATGTCACATACCCAAAAATATTAAGTTATGCTTTTTACTGGAAATACGGAAATTCCTCTTCACCGAAAACTTGTTTAATTAAACAATAAAACTAGGTAAAAAATCTTTGATCCAACTACAAAAAGGTACCCATTTTTTATGCCGGTTTAAATGTTCCCGGATCATAATTCATAATAACGAACAGACTAATCAAAATCGAATCAGTTTAGGCGCTATGTCACATACGTAAATACATACATCCACTGTTAAAATCTTAACCCTTCCTTTTGTCGTAGTCGGATAAAACAAAACCCAACAAAAGTGAACTCTGTAAATTCAGTGAACCAAGTGTGTACCAATCTTCTCGCTGAAACATTCAGTCAGTGCGCAGACTTACACCGCGGTAGACGTGTATGTGTGTGTTGTGAAATACAGGATTTATATACACAAGGTAATGTACGAATTTTATAACTTATTAAGATATTTAAAAGGATTCAGGATTTTTTTTTATTATAAACGAGAATGTTAATAAGCAACAATAAAGTCTGCAAAAAGTCGTTTATATTTGTACATTCGTATCGAAAGCTGTCTTAGATTTTTTTTTGCTTATCTTATATGCTTATAAAAAAGCCTTTGAAAGATTAGGATCGATTTTGAACTGTGTCAAAATATTTTCCAATTCTTATTAATTACTCAGCGGTGAAAATGTATACAGGAAACTCAAACTCTTTCATATTTTAATCAGTTTCAACTTATCGCAAAATAAATTGAACCTTTTTGAAGTTTCCTCCTTAAATCGAGAAGAATATTTCTGTGGAATTTGAGTTTCGCTTACATTATTAAATATTACATTTGTTTCTCTTTGAATAATTTCAAGTCTAAAATGTGATGTGAGCTTCGAAGCGTGAATAAATTCAAACCAACACACATTGTCAAAACTTCAGTCAATCCTATTTTAATAATCTAACGAATTAGCTATTAAAATCCTTATCCCAGACATTTGTATTCATCTATGATCCCCCGACACTCGAACCTACACTGATAGCACATTATTACTACGTCAAAGACCCTTATAATCCTTTTAAGCGTAACTTACAAGCTTGATTTGTACAAAGTAATATTCCGTGGAGAAGGTAATAAATTACGTAAAAGAGTACGGGACCCTAATTAAGGGTTTCTTAGCCTTTAGGGTCTGATATTGGTGGAGTGGGACCTTAAATTGCGGTGGACTATTTTATAAGTTGACTATTGAGCACAATTGTTAGTTTGTTTGTTTGTTTATAGTTATGATGATCACAATTATTATCGGTGATGGTGAAGAATGTGGGCAAATGCATGCATGTTAGTTGGATAGGCAAACTGGCAGACGTGTCACCTGATGGTAAGTGGTCGACGTCGCCCATGAACATAAACTAGTTTAGCTGGAACGAGCCCAGGCAACTCATCTATGTGTTGCCTATCCTGAGACATAATATGTTAAGTATCGGTGCCAGTAATGTCTGTCCGGGCAGGACAAACATAGACATATAAATCTACAAAAGTTTGATTTTTCTAACCACCCATGGTGATGTTAGTTACCACCAGGTGAACCGACTGTCCGTTTGCCCCCTCTTCTATAAAAAAGTGTGTGTGTACTTATGTACACGCGTTAGAAGTTATACTCCTTAAAGAAATATACATAGTACAATTCCATTACACTGTAACATTTTTGCTTATTCTGTAGTTGAAAACCTGTCTTCTTCTGATGTCGTTTAAGCTTAATTGGTACAGTAAGTGAGCAGATGGCTCACTTAATAAATATTCGAAAGGGTGACGCCCCCCTCCACGCCCCGCAGGGGGTGCAGATCATCGCGCGCGCTGTTCGGGAGAGCAGGATTTGGACTAATCAAATCCGATACGGTCGACGAATTTTTTACGGTTGAATTTAACTTATCATCATGAGGGCCGGCCCTCATCCCTCCCTCTGGAGAGAGAGGCGGGACATGCGCGGTGTCCAAGCAATCTAGCGGTAGCCTAGAACTACCGCTGTTAGCGTGATCTGGGTTTGCGTCTACTCGTATCGGATTCGGACCTAAGCTTTTGCGATCGATCCGGAGATTTTACTGCCCTTTAACGCCAATAGATGTTCCACTTCTAAATATCTATAACCAAGTTTGTCGACTAAGTTTCTCGAAATAAGGGCACAACACCTTAGGGAACTATTCCAGTTAGGTTTCCTTTGCCTATATGTATGTTTGTCTAATCGATACTGGGAAATTTACGAAACAACTTCTGTTTAGCAAAGTTGTATTCGATTAGTGCAGAGCAATCAGAAACAAAAAGAAAGCTAGAACAAAAAACCCGGTGGAAGGGAAGCGCAGTGCCGCGCTCCCGGCTGCATGGGTACCACCATCTTGCTTGTTTCTCCCGTGAAACAGCTTTGCTGTGTTTCGGAGAGAAGGGCAAGACAGGCAGTGTAATAACTGGCACCGAGACATCTTATGTCTCATGACAGGCAACACATAGATGCTCTGCCTGGGCTCTTACTAGGTAAACTAGTTTATGTTCATGGGCGACGTCGACCACTTACCATCAGGTGGTACGTTTGGTTTGCCAGTTTGCCTATCCAAATAACATAAAAAACAACTTTTATGGAGTTAACTATGACTAAGAAAACAAACACGAAGTAAAGAAAAAGTTAGAAGAAGAATAAGTTAAATAATTTGTGAATATTTGATTCAAATAACGCGGACACTAATGATTGGGAATTTGTAGATATAGATAAAATAGAAGAATACTGATAATATATGAATATACACTCGCGAGCAATGAATCAGGTCACTTAAAAAAAAAAAATCTTGGAAACTAAGAATGCTAGCCTAATGAAATAAATTGTGTTTAATAGACAATATAATATCCCTTAAACGAAAGTAATAAAATTTATTTACAAAAAATTACTTGAAGAAGAAAACTGCTAATCTTTCCTTAAAAATAAATATTGGAAAGATGCCATTTTTAAACAATATTACGATTTTCTTTAATTTTAATATAATACTTCGTATTACGCCGTCCTCGTGCTTCAATACTGCGTTTACGCTGTTTGACATGTTGTACACCAAGTTCCTTATACGATTTTGGGGAATATGCTTCCATTCCTCGGTGAGAACAAATTTTACCTCACGAAGCGTGATTAGGGGATGAATCCGTTGTTTTACACATCTCCCTTTTTTTGTTCTTCTTTAACGCCGGAAAATGCTCTGAAGCATCCCGCTGGGGAGGTGGGAGACTCCCCAGGCGGGTATGTGGGACGCTGCGCCCGAAAGATGGTAAGATTGACGGAGAGCTCCGTCAATCTAAAATCCCACAAAACCCGGGGAGTGCCTTGTGCTTCACCGGCGAAGGAAACATCGTGAGGAAACCTGCATGCCCGGTGAGATTAAAAGTCTTTAAAGGTGTGTGAAGTTCACCAATCCGTATTGGGCCAGCGTATCGGTGAACTATGGCTTTTGCCTGATTTCAAGGAGATCCGTTCATATTATTCAATCAAATATTATTCCGTCGTCATAGATTAGCAGGCAGTTAGATGCGAGTGGCAGGAAACGTTCGGCCTTGGCGCTTGTCATGTACATTTGTATGATGATGATACTCGATGACATGCTAACAACAAATCAATGAAGAAAGGTTGATGAAAATGAAATCAAAACAACAATTAAATATGGAGTAAACTTCAATTCTAAGTGACTGTCCGGGCAGCTCAGGTCGTAGTGATGATGATTAAATCAAAAACATAAACAATAACCTGTCGGGGTAGTTCGGTTCAAATAACTGGCCGGGTAACGGCCAAGGTAACCGCACTTCCGGTGTTACGCTCTAACACGTAAACAAAATCTAATTCTGATACTAATTAGCCGCATATGTGGATCCGGCTGAGTTGGCTGCTATAAATATAATAAATGTTTATAAATATAATAAATATTTATAAACAATTACGCCATGTCCCACCGTGGTAGGCCGTAAGGACTAGTACAAAGGAAATCAATAAAGTGCGTATAAAGCAGTTAAATACATGATATCTATTTCTGTTAACTTTCTCTTGTTTAGTAGCTTTTGACGAGCTATAGTATCACCAAAAGGTGTTACGATAATTTTACGTGATAGCGTCAAATGCGTCACAAGCCGAACGCTTAGGCCGATTACGCCTCTCTTTCGCTTGTTCCGCGCTATTGCTTGCACGCTGGGCGCAGACGGAACGGACACTTTTTCGTGTGTGCAGGCAGCGTTCACTAATTTACCGCATATATATATGATACTATAGAACGTTATCGCATGAAAATGACCGTTTTACCCAATTCGACATATTACCATCGAATCTCAAGATAACCTCACACACACAAACTGACAAATATTGCCTCTTTTCTACATTATATTTTAGTATTGACACGAAAGTTTGTAAGACCTAGTAGAAGGATAGTTTATCTCTAGTTCTGTGATAGCCCTTTTTTTCTTTAATGCCGGGAAATGCTCTGAGGCATCCCGCGGAAGAGTGGGTCTCCCCAGGCGGGTATGTGGGACTCGCTGCGCCCGAAAGCTGGTAAGTGGACGCAACTCTACCCGCTAAAACTCGGCGAGTGCCACCAATGCCGCCTATGGTGATGTGCCTCGGATCTGTTGAGCAAACAGGGCACCTCGACGGATAGTCAGTCCCTCAGGGGACCGACGCCACCTCCACAGAGGGTTTGTCCCGCACCGCAAAACAACGCTGGGATAGTACAATGGGGTGAGGTTCCCGTCCTCGCTCCTTGCCCCCTGCTCTTTTGTCCCCTGTTCTTATAAGAGGGGTCCAAAGAGCGTCTTTGGCTGAATTCGCTTCGCCTAAGGTGCTAGGCTCACCCTAGGCTACTGAGCCCCACGGCAACGACAAGGCTTGAACCATGGTGGGGCTCTAAGTACTACTAACTTAAAATCTACTAGCTTAAAATCCCGATCCTTTCCAATCAGCAATCACTTCCAAAAACTAATCTTCCCAAATGATCTGTCAATATTTCTGTCCAATATTATATCTTACTTTACTCTGATTTTTCGCGTTCCATTTTTAATTACAAAAGAAAATTAATTTTGTCACCCGAAATATATTTTAGGACCTTTCCTACAAAGTCCCTTAAGAGCCTAAACGCGGAATCTGGTATTTACAAGAGTCTTCCAACCGCCATTAAAAATGAAATAAAAGGTCCTTTCATGTCGTCTGTGAGTACGGAATCTGAATTTTTATCTAAAATTAACAAAAACGACCAATTCTTTCTATTTTGGACATTTTAAAATATTTTTATTAGGATTGGCTAAATAAGATATATCTGTCTGTAGCTTGGTTGTAACTGACTAGATATGTAGGAATAAAGTTGTGTGTTTCAACGGGGATCGCGTCGGCGTTCATTGAGGTAGATGCAGCAATTAAAAACGGTTGTTGGTTGACATTGATAAATACGTAATTATAGGATCATGGTATATATACCATGGACAAATCTATACTGAGTCATAGATTTTTATGTGCTATAGACAAAATAACAACGCTCGTAAATAAAATTGCGCGCGGGTTAGCGCAACGTGCGAACAAATAATATTGAGTGATATATGTGATGGCACCAAATTTATAACTCCCGTATATCATATCATTTGTGGAACGGAATAGACTAAGGTGGACGGGTCGAGATTCGACCCACATTAATATTTATGTCTTATTAAAGGGTTTGTTTGTTTCAGCACACCATCTTTAATTACATGTCGGGCTTAAAAGAATATTATGTACTTATGTGAGTATAGACAATTTTTTTTAGAACAGTTTTTCTTATTTAAAATACATCTTACAAATTTGCTAAATGTCTAGCTCGTTGTAAATGAATGTGTGTAAATAAAAGAAAATATTTTATTTACGTTATTTGCAATATTTAAGCTCACCCACTTAGGCTGCTGCGTTTATGTCTCAGCGCCATCTACTGCTGAGTAGCATGAAAGTAAATAATAAATATTCATAAAATAATACATATTATGTGCCAAAAAAGACAGTTGCACGAGATATTGGAACTAATCGATCGTATACGCATGCCTTTTGTTACTCCCGACGCAGAATGAGGCAAAGTTCAATCAAAACACTCTGTGTCTGGCACATGGGTCTGGCACATGGGTCTGGCACATGGGTCTGGCACTATAGCGAACGTAAACGAGTGCACCAAATTCCATCGGTGGTCCATAGATGTTTTATAAAAAATTTGCTCCGTTTCGAGTCATTAGCTCTAGGTCTAGGTAGAAATATAAAAATATTTCGTCATAGGTTATTTTAAGTACATATAACATTTTAATTATATAGGTATAAAATATGTTTACTTTTTTATAAAAGAGTTTACCGTTGGTTCACCTGGTGGTGGGATCAGCAGCATCCATAAACACCCATGCCGCTGATCACTTACCACCGGAGGGTTTACAGGTGCCCCACCAAGGTTCAAGCCTTGTCGTGGCGGTAGGGCTCAGTAGCCGAATGTGCCCAGCACCTTGGGTGAAGCAAATTAAACCGAGGGACCTGCTTTTTGTACGCCACCTATAAGAAGAGGCGACAAAAGAGCAGGGGAAAAGGGGCGATGATGGGAACCTCACCCCACTGCAATGTCCCTACATTCGGTGGGGTTGTTATGTGTTGCGGGACAGCCCCCTGTAAAAGTGGCGTCGGTCCCTTGGGGAACTGACTAGCCGTCGACGTGCCCTATTGCTCGACAGATCCAGGGCACCTCACCAATGGCGGCATTGGCGGCACTCGCCGGATTTTAGTGGGTAGAGCTGCGTCCAACTTACCATCCCATCGCAGCGAGTCTCCTACATACCCGCCAGGGGAGTGTCCCCTCCCCGCGGCATGCCTAAGAGCATTCCCCGGTTCAAAAGAAAAAAAATAGTTCAAATTATGTGCCTTGTCTACAAATAGAATATGCTCTTTTTTATGTTTTCTAAGTCAGCTGACTCCACACAGTAGTCGTGTGAAATGCCTAGAATATCGCTTTGTTTATTAGCAAATCAGTTTAGTTCGACAAATAGGCAACATAGTATGGACGCATTCCTCCCAGATTATTGTTTATTAATCGGAATTTCCTATAGATATACAATTGCTTTCATAACCGTAAGCTTTTCAACTGTTCGTTAATGTTTACACCGTCCTGTCCGCCTGTCCGTCAGCGCCACAGACTTGTTTACCACGTGGCCAGTTTACATGTTCTTCATCCGTGTGCGTGTAATTAATAATTATTATTCTTAGGAATTTACAAAACAATAATAAAATTTATTAAGGATAAGAAGGACCGGTGGGAGGGAAGCGCTGTGCCGCGCTCCCGGCTGCATGGGTGGCTTGCTTGTTTCTCCCGTGAAACAGCTCTGCTGTGTTTCGGAGAGAAGGGCAAGACAGGCAGTGTAATTACTGGCACCGAGACTTAACATCTTATGTCTCAGGATAGGCAACACACAGTTGTGAGTTGCCTGGGCTCGTTCCAGGTAAACTAGTTTATGTTCATGGGCGACGTCGACCACTTACCATCAGGTGGCACGTTTGCCAGTTTCCAACTAACATTAAAAAAAAAATGTTTTGTGATTCTTTTTATTGGGTGCATAAGGTAAAGTGGTATAAGTGTATGGGTTATGGGTTCAAATCTCGCAGAAATCAGATATTTGAATATAAATGACAAGGCATCCGTTGGTCTGCCTATCGGTCTGTATGTCCAATCAAAACCTATAGGGTATTAACCATTGACATAGTATCATAAAATTTTCCCTACTATGGTTCAAGCCTTGTCGTGGCGGTGGGGCTCAGTAGCCTAAGGTGAACCCAGCTCCTTGGGCGAAGCAAATTGAGCCGAGGAAGCTACTCTTTGTACCCCTCTTATAAGAAGGGGGGACAAAATAGCAGGGCATGGGAACCTCGGTCCCTTGAGGGATGTCGGTCCCTTGAGGGACTGATTAGGGTTCTAGTGGTTTGCACATGTCTGGTTTTTTTTATATCAAAAAGTATTTGAAGTCAAATTAGTCCATCAGTACTTTGTTTAGTAGAAAATGGAGGTCTTATGCAAACTAAAAAAGTCCACTAAACTAAAAGAACTTTTCTAGTTCCAGCTCGCAATTCAGTTATACTAACCGTAAGCGGAGGTATATTTTAAAACTTCCAAAACGAATACGGTAACGAATTCACAAGCAAGCTTTTGGATCAAATTTGGGAAAAAATTATATTTCGGTACCCTTACCGCTGTCAGCGAGGCTTTGAGTCATTTAATAAAAAAACAATATCTCCGATTACAGGAGACATAAATCTCATTGGTGTAGCTCTTGACGAAGATAAATATATTTTATAAAATTTTGTGCGACAATGGCCTAGTGGGTATGGGCTCGGCCTCTTGAGTGAGAGCCGAGAGGTCCGGGTTCGACCCTGCCCCCCCTGTGATGCCTAGAAATGGGTTTTTCTAAATTTCTACGTGCATCTGAACATGAGACCATCGCTTGCTCACCGGTGAAGGAAGCATCGTGAGAAAACCTGCATGCCTGATGAGATTAAAAGTCTTTGAAGGTGTGTGAAGTTCACCAACCCGCATTGGGCATCGGTGAACTATGGTCCAAAACCCTCCTCGCCCGATTTCGAGGAGGAGGCCCGTGCCCAGGAATGGGACATAATATAAGGGTTGATATTATTATTATTTGTGGCGTATTTCGTACTTTTTGTAAAACTTGAACAAATTCTTCTGGTCTTTTAGAGACCGCTGTTTAGAGGTCCCCTATCTAAGGTACACAGGCAGATGAAGTTGATGATGATGATGAAAATGAGAAAAGAATTGGGATGATGAACTAATCTGTACAATCAGTCCCAGTTGGTTATCCAAGAGAGAGTAGAGATCGATCTTGAAGTTAATTGATAGAGCTTATGCCTGCATTGAACGAGGTGATGATGATGAGTCTCCACTCTAGCTGCAGCTCGATTGGTGACGAGTGACTGATGATGAGTCTCCACTCTAGCTGCAGCTCGATTGGTGACGAGTGACTGATGATGAGTCTCCACTCTAGCTGCAGCTCGATTGGTAACGAGTGACTGATGATGAGTCTCCACTCTAGCTGCAGCTCGATTGGTGACGAGCGACTGATGACGAGATAAGAGTTAATAGCATGTGAAAATTTGAATGATTCAAATAATGTCCGCCTCCATCCAATTAGTTAATTGAGCACGCTGATTTTAGGAGATAAAAGATACTTGTTAGACCCCGTGACTGTCAATATTATTGGATAAAAGCCTTTTATGGCTTACATTACTACTCTATTCGGTTATATACTCGATGTATAAGGATGTATAAGGAGCAAACTATATTATATGAAATTTAACATTAGATCTATGGAATAAAGTATTTCACCTATACGTTTATTGTAAAGTCCACGGGTGAAGCCACAGGCAACAGCTAGTTTGAAACAAGAATGAATTACTAAGATTTCATTAGATAATATTCAATTGAATTAAGAAATAGTTTCCAAAACAGCGATTCTTATGAAATTTATGAGAAAACTTCTTCAAAACCCATTGTGTATTCATACCGCGAGCTTTTCACAACTTTCTAAGTAACAGTTTGTAGATCTAAGTTAGTCGAGTTATATCTTAAGTAACGTTGTGTGGTTTCAATCAAAAACTTAATGAAGTAATAACAAAAGTGTTTTAAGTAAAGATAACTTGCAGAGAGCTTAAAAGAGCTTCATCATCGGTGGTCATTAAGTGAAGTATTTTTTGTTACACGGGCATACGGGTGGAACTACCCGGTGGTAAGTCAGCTTCACCCTTAAACTAACGAGTTAAATCTCGGTGCCAGTAATTACACTGTCTGTCTCGCCTTTCTCTCCGAAACACAGCAAAGCTGTTTAACGGGAGAAACAATCAAGATGGTGGTTTCCACCTTCTATCTAAAATACGGGAGGAGAACAGCAGGGTGGTGGTGATTAGATTACAGGTAACCATGTAGACGCGCAGGACTGGCTCTTTTATTACTATCAAGACCGACGATTATATATGGGTGACGTTGGCTTTATTTATAGATGACTCTATCTCACATACAACATACAAATGTATAACCAAGATACATTTATATTACACTCATACCAGCCTTTGAGTCAGATATACTTCCCCTTGACTAATGTATCTTACCGGTGGGAGGGAAGCGCTGTGCCGCGCTCCCGGCTGCATGGGTACCACCATCTTGCTTGTTTCTCCCGTGAAACAGCTTTACTGTGTTTCGGAGAGAAGGGCAAGACAGGCAGTGTAATTACTAGCACCGAGACTTAACATCTTATGTCTCAGGATAGGCAACACATAAATGAGTTACCTGGGGTCGTGACAGGTATACTAGTTTATCCTCACCATGGTTCAGGCCTTGACGTGGCGGTGGGGCTCAGTAGCCTGGGGTGAGCCGCTGCACCTAGGGCGAAGCTAATTGAGCCGGGTGGGCTCTTTGTACCCCTCTTATAAGAAGAGGGGACAAAAGAGCAGGGGGCAAGGGGTGAGGGTGGGAACCTCACCCCATTGTACTGTCCCGACGTTGGGAGGGGTTGTTCTGTGGTGCGGGACGACCCCTGTGTGGAGGTGGCGTCGGTCCCCTGTGGGACTGACTAGCCGTCGAGGTGCTCTGTTAGCTTAACAGATCCGGGGCACCACACCAAGGCGGCACTGGCGGCACTCGCCGGGTTTTAGTGGGTAGAGCTGCGTCCATTTACCATCTTTCGGGCGCAGCGAGTTCTACATACCCACCTCGGGAGACCCACTCCCCAGGCCCCCCACACCCCACTGAGATCGTCTTCCCACCTGGTTAATGGCCGACCGACTTCGTCTACTTATATATTGTAATATATATAAATAAAAAGGCGCTATACCCTACTCATCATAGAGTCGACCTCTCCCACCAAGCAAATAGTGAAAGACAAAGATTATTTTATATGATGTATATATCAGTGGCCTGGGAAGATGTCATTTGCAAAACAACATACCAATCCTTAACTTTTTTTTTTATCGCAGGGAATTTTTTATGCAGCCAGGATATTCGGGTAGCTTAACTTAACAATCCGAAACTATATTATCCTTAAGTTGAACCAAACTGATCATAGTTGCAAAACTTTATCAATATCGGTTCAGTTATTTAGGAGTTTAGCGTGGACAAACGACTTATATGTTTTTTTATACTAAGATGGACAAAGCTACCTTCTATAACAAAATCGAATAAAACCATTATCACCCCGAAACTCCCCCAAAGCGGTAAATAGTTAATCGCAGCCAAATTATCCTTTCACGACTTTCCAACTTTACCTGCTTTATAATTTCCTGCGATAAAACAATACTTTCCTGCTAACCGGCTTTATATTTCCCTGCTTTACGAGTGTGTGGCTTCTTACCTGCTTTCAACTTTTATTTCATTGAATTTTATTTCTTGTGAGTTTCAACTTTTTAGGTTCATGTTAAGTATCATCATCATCATCTACCCTTACAGTATTTCAGATAATATTTTTGATGAACGCCAAAATGGCTTAATGCTAATTATACATTCACCGAGCACTGTCTGATTTCAGCCCATTATTGGTTATAGACCTCTTTCAGTGAACATCCAGTTATCCAGGCCAGTATCACTTTTATCATCATTATTAAACCGCCATAGACCTCTATCATTGAACACCGGGATGTATGAAATTAAATTTTTCAACTAAATTGCTACGTGTAATAGGAAAACAAGAGCCTTGAGTGATATAGGCAAATTTCCCGTCGACGTCACTCGTTTGAGTAAGCGTGGAAGCGGGACGGAAAACAATTTTCCGATGAGCACGAGAGAGATAAATGTACTTCTCAAAGATTAGGCGGAACAGACGTGTCACATGTTTTTTATGTGAGTAATTATGTATTATCATTATTGCATATAATGTCAGTATGAGTGTTGTTATACTATTACGTATGCTTTTTTCTTTAAAAGGTATGTAAATTAAATAAATGTCATGTCATCATCGTCATCATCACCATCATCACCATCATCATCATCACCATCATCATCATCACCATCACCACCACCACCACCACCATCATCATCATAATCATCATCATCATCATCATCATCTCCATCACATTCTTGGACGGACTCTCCTAAAGTACATCATGGCTTCTTATCAATCTTAAGCTCATACAGTGAGATGTGGAGAGCATAACACCCATTCACTCAAGCCTGTGACAGATCCTTTGAATTATCTTGACTACATACATCCAAGGTCTGCTTGGTATTATCGATTTATATTTTAAACGGTGACCGAGCAAGTATATAATTAACTAAACGTTTATGTGACATCTTGTTACAAGTACTACAGGATAATTATTTTTAACCGACTTTAACAAAAAGGAGGAGGTTCTCAATTCGATTGCTTTATTTTAAATGTCACAGGACCGTCAAGACATGTGATTATTTTTGTTAAAATCTTTTATTATGTGTATACTATCAAAACTATTTATCAAATAAACTCAAAAAACATATTTTACTTTTTTTTACAATCGAGGTTTTTTTTCGACGCTTATTATTCTTTTCTACTTTTACAGGGATACGTCTAACTCCATCCAACCACAGTGTTTAATTTTTTTTCCTTAGTTTTACATAAGTATGAAGATATAAAACCCATCACCTTGCCACTGAAACGTGAAAAATCATAATGAAGTCGTCAGAGTAATTAAATTTACGTTAAAACTGTATGCAGTGCGAGTTTAACGATCGAAACAGCCGCACGATAAACAATGGTTACATTTTAATTTACGACTATCGCTGTGTTTGTGAGAAACTATTGTACGACGTAAATCAACGTAAGTCGTATGTCTGACTTTAGTTGCGTGGAAATTTAAGAGATTTTGGTGAGAAACATAATGGAGCGCCTTGGCAGTTTTGACTCAAATGCCGTGAAACAAAATACGTTTTCATGACGTTCCATCGTTAACCGACTTCAACAAAAAAGAGGAGGCTTTCAATTCGATTGGGTTTTTTCGAGTATTTTATTAATGATGAATTATTCTAGAGTCCTACTAGAAAGACTACTAAAACATTCTATTATATACTATCTAAGGTTAAATGGAAAAAAAATATTAACATAGATGTTAAACTTTTTTAAAGTGTAGAACTTATAACCATTGATTCTATTTTTTTTTTCATTCGACTAATATATTATACTTATTTCTATATTATCAGTGTCTAAAATTCATCAATATCAGACTATTTTTAATATTACACATTTATACACATTAAAATATTATGTGAAGTGAATTCATTATCTTGTTTCAATTACCAACAAAATCATACGAGATTTTATTCGAAATATAATACAAGGCCTGTTTACTTAAATTAACTAACATATCCTGATTGGTGTAATAATATAATTACGTCATTATCCTATATTATTCCTTATGATATAATCTATATCCTCGCCAAATTTTATCAATATCTGATCGGCAGAGCGTGAAAAATGTAACAAACAAAAAGAAATAAATTTATTTTTATGGCATAGAAGGGCAAACGAGCAGTCGAAGCCTTTTGGCGACTATCGACGCCCATACACTATTACTACTACTATAACTAGAGATTATGCAGATGCGTTGTCCTCCTTTTCCCTATACACCAATGGGCCACCGGAAAATCACAAACCACTTAAAACACGACAGCATAGCTGTCACTTTACCCCGGTCGTGCTGGCACAATACAGCTGCAAAGCAGAATGGCACTCTCTCTTATATTAATCGACTTACGTTTTCTACCAAGGAACCTTGGTAGGAAATGCCGGAAATGCAATGAAAAAACCCGACTGTAATTTTATTTCTGATATACACTATCATTATCATTACAATTATCGTTCTAAACATAATCTAAACCAAATGCATAATGCGAAATGAAGTAAATTTTGAAAGTGACGTATCTATTCGATTTTTCTCGTACTAATCTTTGACGTTATCATAGCACCCAGCCAGTTCAGCCCGGCGTTCCCCCGGTACTGACGTGTCCCGGATCACACCCCGGTAACAATACCCGGATAAAAATACCCGGATTATGTTGTGCTAGTGTTTGGATACAGTTGTTTGAAATTGGTAAGTAATAAATAATATTACTTTTATTAATTCATTAATAAATATTGAATGTACATATTTTTATTCAAGTGTTTTGATGTGATTAAATGTATAATGTACCTACGTATAAAATATAATTGTAATAATTCTATAATTAATATTTCATATAAATGTTTTATGAATTACAATATGATAATTATCTTTTTATAAACATAATAATTCTAGGAATATTATTACCATTATTTATTATTCTAAACTCTATTTAAATCTATTAGGATAAAAAACCATTTTTATCTCTTTTTTTATCCTATTTGCAATCGTGAAGATAGGATGAAAGCTGGCAATATTTTCACGATGTGAGGATTCAGGAGGGATTCACCTGAGTCCGAAGGCTTGGGGCAACAACGGCCTTGGGATTATAATTATACTCGCTAGGGGGCCCTTTCCAAGGGCCTAGGGTCATCATTATCAGCGCGTTTGATCTGTTCATCGGTCAGTCCATAGTTTTAAAAGTAATCTTTAAATCTCGTCTAATTTATAAAATATTTTAACATACTCCTTATCATTGACGCTTTAAAAGTTATCATCAACAGTCCGCATGCGATTGTAAATCTAAGTTTACGCGGGCGTGGTTTGGGGCAACAGCTAGTATTTTATATAGAAGTAAATATGGGCCCATTGTTTTTTTTCTTGTTATTGTTTTTCTGACCCTGACCAAGTAGTCCCGTTTTGCCGATTCTGAGGTACACCTTTGTCCCGCAAAACCAATGATTAAAATTTTCCGCAGGTTGAGTTTTTTATCTAACATCAAAATCTGTTTATTTAATAAATTGAATAAGAGAAAATCTGTCATTCTATAGTTTCAGTTCTGGATTAAGGTGAAAACCGGTGGTTAAGACGACGTGTGAAAACTATGGACAATATTTTTAGTCCTATTTTAACATACGGCGAACGTAGTTATCTCCTGGCTTTTTAGGAGAAAGAGTGTTAGATGAAGACTGGTCAGATAGATTATAATGTCGTATGTAAGACGATCTCCAAGCATTGGCCGGTCCGTGTTGGATGCGAGTGGCGACGGATCAGCAGTCTTGGCGCTCATTGAGGGAGGTCTATTATCAGCGGTGGATGGATAGAGGCTGATGATAATGATGTATGCAACTCGTAACTACTTTATAATTCAAGGTAAAAAGAGGGCTGCTTTAAGTTTGAATGCCGTGTGTCTGTTTATGGCACTGTAGCTCTTCAAAATAGGTTTAGCCGTTTCTAGATCATCTCTATAATTCATAATTCAAGCCCTTTTGATGCAGTGGCGCTTTCTTTTAAGAGTGTACCAACGCATTTATTTATCGCGATTTATTGTAATTTTTGTACATTTATACTTCCTAATATAACGTCTGCTCAGTTCCCTTTTGCCATTTGCTGTAAAGTATCCAAAACTTCGGGAATGCAAAATTCCAGTAATGGATGGAAATTAGGTTATGATTATGATGATCATGATAAGCTAATTGGTGTTTCAGGTTAAGATGTAAAATTTGTTATAGAAGAATACATAATATTTGAAAAGATCAGTTCCACTGAGTTTGTTTCGCCGGTTCTTCTCAGTGGGCTAGCCTTGGGACCGGTGGTAGACTCAATTGACGTTCAAAAAGATACTTTATTGGTACTATTTTGAATGATTTTTTTTGGTTTGATTTGATTTGAATTCAAGGTTACATATTCAAGCTTCAATATCTGACAGTTTCACTCAGGACTCAGAACAACGACGCAGGTCCTTGAAATTATATTTATTGGTGTATTTGCGTCTCGGGAAAATTATTGTTCCCAAGGGAATTGGATGCGGGATAACCTATGTCATTTCGTAGTTCTATAATTTAAGTTTTTCTGGCGAAAAGTATATGGTTCTATTGGTTGAATACGAATTACGAATATAGGTACAGAATGATATCATTTTTTTTTCAGTTGGTTGGGTGATAAATAAGCAGTTTACGTTATGTGTACTATCCAAATACCTAAAAACGGTTTATTTTACGCCTTCAAACAAATTATGTTTTTAAAATAATTTACTTTAGCAATATTAAATGAACTTCTAAGGAGATGTTAATTAATTCTCAATTAATGTTCAAGGTACGCGAATACCTACTTAGAGATCCGCGATAACATTCTCCACCCTACAAAACCTCTCCTAAAATCTCAAGGGTCTGCAATTATTGTTCACCATCATCATCAGCCTGTATCCGTCCACTGCTGCACATAGGCCTCCCTCAATAAACGCCAAGGCGGCCGATCCCTTGCCACTCGCATCACGGACCGGCCACCGCACGGAGATGCTCTTCCCACCTGGTTAATGGCAGACTAGCACTTCGTCTACCTAAACATGGCCTCCACTCTTGAACCTTATTGGCCCATAGGCCATCCGTGACAGCTCTGCAATAGCGTTTTGTGCGGTTTGTGAGTTTCCGATGGCCCATTGGGGGGATAGTGAAAAGGAGGTCAACACATCTGCATAATCTCTGGTTGTGCAGAAGTGTATGGGCGTCGATAGACTCAAGCTTCAACTGCTCGTTTGTCCTCCTATAAAATAAAATAAAAACCGGATCGGGTCGGAAATAATTATTTTCGGATTTTGAAGCGGATGATGGTCTAGTCGAAATATTTCGCACGTGACATGAAATAGCACATAAGAATATAATACGTCGTTCTTATGCACCGAAAAGTTCTCGCGAGATACAAGAGCACTGTCACAGGGCGCGGCCGCTTGCTAACGAGCTTGGGGGCTTCAAATGATCGTTCGTTGTTCATAACAGCGATTTTAAATGATACTTATGGATTTTGTTAATTGGATCGGTATTTTATTAATGCCGCCCCGAGAAAAATTAGGACGATAATTATGTTTACTATATTGTGTATAAAATTTTCTCATAATGAAAATGCAAATAAACTTCAATATATTTCGTACTTAAAAAAATCAAAAATGCTCCTGAAAATGTTGTTTGTTTTCTATGATAACAAATTCCGCCTTTGTGCTGTGACGCTGCGCCGCGGCGCGCCGGTTCAAAAATCAGTTGAAATGGTCGAAGAATAGGTATGTACGGAATTCTACTACATTTCAATTTTTACGGCATTTCCTGCCTCGCACGACAAATATATGGAATCAGCTTCCACCTACGGTGTTTCCAACCAATATGACTTAGGAACCTTCAAGAAAAGAGCATACTCATATGTGAAATGCCGGCAACGCACCTGCTAATCCTCTGGTGGAGCAGGTGTCTGTGGATGTCGCTTTTCATTTACCATCAGGTGAACCGACTGTCCGTTCGCCCCCTCTTCTATAAAAAAATGTATTATGGTAGATTTTCTAACAGATAAGTAATAAAAATAGTGATTTGATAAACTTTGTATAACATTTTATATAGGTTTTAAAAAGTATAATAAATACAAAATTTAAATATAATTTTAATTTTAATTGATACTCGGAAGTGAAGTATCATTTTATATTGCATAATTATTATTAATGATCAAGGTTGGTCGGTATTTAATTCATATAGTACGTGGTAGGGAGTATGATGATGATGATGATGATGATGATGGAAGTCATATAGTTTTTATTCTTAGCAACCAAATTAACATACAACTAACTTTTGTTGTTATTTAGTTATCGTTGGATATCTTTGAATGATCTCAAGTGTGACAAATTAAGGGTACAACTTCGTTTTTCTTCGTCAAGTCGAGCGAACTTAGATTGTTTCTAAGTTCGCTGGTAAAGTATCATAGCAAAGTTAGATTCGCTGATGATTGTGTTGATATAAATCTGTTCATATTTTTATCTACGGTTAAATACTTATTTATTTCTAACCTTTGCACAAATTTAATTTATAATGAAATAACTTTCTTTCATTTAACACCTAAGTACATTGACCATGGTAAAGCAGCGTTTCCCATTAGGTGGGTCGCGACCTGGTACCGGGCCACGAAAAAGAAATACCAGGTCGCACCATTGTCTCCTTGTTTTAAGCAAATACTAGTAGAGCTTGACTGACGAGACAAAAGAGTCAAAAATAAGCAGATTTATACTTCTGACTAATTAATTATTGTAATACATACATAAGTATTCTTCTATTTGTTTTATTCTACCTAATATTTCAGAGGGCTTAGAAACTTGAGTGGGTCACGAAGGGGACTGTACGAAATTTACCGGGCCATTGCAGAACAAAGTTTGGGAAACGCTGCAGTAAAGTAAACCATCCGATGGATACTATAATCGTATTAATACAAACAAAAAGTGCAATTGTACGAATAAGCACGTAATTCGGTAAAATACGAACAAAAAAGGATACGGGCGCGAATGCCTGTATTCAAATTTTTTATATAAAAAATCACTACTACTACTTTGACACCCTTTTTGCTCCTAACAGGGCTCCCAGATTTCTCAAAGTTACAGTGATTGTTTTCCTGGTCATCGAGCATAAAACCAAATTGAGTGGTAATGTGAGCAATGAAATTCCGAAACCGGTCAGTGATTTATCACCGACGTAATAGCAATTCCACCAACCAGTGTACTGTATGTATGTCCCACCGGCCAATCATAAATCATTGGCCAGAACCGGTGCAGCGTCGCAGCACAAATTTGGCGGAGCTTGTTTTCATACAAAACACATGGTAACATTACCGCTCTATCCACTTATATGCTCTACGTTCCTCGTTATACTTTGTTTTAATATACAGACACAATACATAAACATCATGACGATAATAGTCTTTTTTTTTCTTGAACGCCGGTAAATGCTCCGAGGCATCCCGCTGGGGAGTGGGTCTCCCCAGGCGGGTACGTGGGACTCGCTGCGCCCGGAAGGTTGACGCAGCTCTACCCACTTAAACTCCGCGAGTGCCGCTAATGCCGCCTTTGGTGAGGTACCACAATGAGCAAACAGGGCACCTCGACGGCTAGTAAGTAGCTCAAGGGACCGACGCCACCTCCACAGAGGGTTGTCCCGCACCACAGAACAACCTCTCCCAACGTCGGGACAGTACAATGGGGTGAGGTTCCCAAAAAGTTGGCGATGTAAAATCGGCAGAAATGAAAAATAAACACACCAACAAACAAACAAATTTGTTGCTTATATGTTGCTAATTTTTTGCTTCCGATCACAAAAAAACAAGCAGAGCAACAAATTTAATTTTGTTTTATTTTTCATTTCTGTCGAGGTTCCCATCCTCCCAGCAAATGGTAACATTATGATAATTCATTCTTATGAAACTCATTTGCCTCAAGGACCCCAAGCTCATTCAGCTTGGGGTCCGTGCAATTAACTGTCACTTAGACCCTATAAATCAAAACTTGGAATCGCTACACCTATTGTCGCTCTTTTGTGAATGTCTTTTGTGTTATTGTTTATATCAATAATTTTATAAGAATACTTTTTAGAGATTCGCAACTTCTTTTTATATTGACGGCTGAGTCGAGTGGTCAGGCTACTGGACACTTGCAGCGATCGCGGTTTCCAATCCCGTCAGGTGCAGATAATTTAAATGATGAATTAAAAGATCTGTATCTCTACCTTGAGTTTTGTTACAAGCGTAAATGACATAACTATAGTAGTTACGTAAAACGCAACACGAATAGAAAACTAAGGTATGATATAGTTTTCTAGGTATGATATAGAAAACTAAGGTGTGATATAGTTTTTTAGGTATGATATAGAAAACTAAGGTATGATTTAGTTTTCTATTCGTGTTGCGTTTTACGTAACTACTATAGTTATGTCATTTCCGCTTGTAACAAAATTTATGGTAGAGGTACTGAACGGTCTGCACAGGGTCCGGATGTGCGGATTAGCGTCCAACATTTGTAGTCTTGTCACATCTAATAAAGGCAAGTGCACCTACAATTTGAAGACCCTTTTTAGTGTCTGTCAGAATCGAAATCAAACCACTAGTTCTGTAAGAGTTAAGTCGAGTGTTTAGAGAGATCGGCGATAAATTAACATTGCCATGTACACTTCACTTTATCAACGTCGGTTACTTTGTGAAGAAAACATCATGATGTATACATGATAGCCCTTATCATGGTGACATGTTAAGTGCACCACAATTACTGTAATGTAAATAAGTAAAAGGTCTACGTCGCCCTTGAATATAAACGGTTTAATTCGGGCTTCAGGACGGGAACCTGGGCCCACTATAGCACAACTTCGCGGGGACTGCTTAGTAGTGGTCGGGCAGTCCCCTCTCACGAGGCGTAGTCTGGCCTTCGCCGAGGTAAGCCTTTTTTTTCTTTAATGCCGAGAAATGCGCTTATATACGTTCCTCATGAAGATCTTTCATTGGTGAGCAACCCTTAAGTTTACTTAAACTAACATTCATTTTTTTTCATCTCACAAGGAGGCGACCGAGCTGTCGGAGCTTTATGGTGACTACCGACGCCTATACACATCCGCACCAATCCAAACCAATAGTTATGCAGATGCGTTCCGCTCCTTTTCACTATCAAATGGGCCACCGAAGACTCACAAACCGAACGAAACGCGACAGCATAACTTGACGCCGGTGTTATTTGAGCGAGAGGTACTACCCCGGTCGTGCAAGTCCAATTCGGCTGCAAAGCAGCATGGCACTTCCTGATCATACTTACTTGTACCCCTAGTTCTAAAATAACCACTCAATTATGTCCAAATCTCTCAAGAAAAACATTTTTGTAAGACATATTGAATACGCATATTGCAAAATTCCTCACTGATACGTTAGGGGTTACCTGCTCTTGACATCTCAAGGTATAAACTCTCATTACGATAAACCCCCTAAACTAGGGGGGTAATAATTTCGATTCCCTTCCAACATGGCCCTGTCGGGGTTATTCCTGGATTTCGTTTAGCAAATTATTTGATAACAGTATTATAGTGAATTCCAGTCTCTTATGTTGCCCTTTTCACAGGTCTAAAAAGTTGGCGATGTAAAATCGGCAGAAATGAAAAATAAACACACCAACAAACAAACAAATTTGTTGCTTATATGTTGCTAATTTTTTGCTTCCGATCACAAAAAAACAAGCAGAGCAACAAATTTAATTTTGTTTTATTTTTCATTTCTGTCGATTTTTCACTGCCAGTCCACGCTATCTTAACTTTAAGCTAGGATTGTTGTCGATCAAAAAAAATCTAAAAAATCGGCAGCAATCCTAGCTTTATCCCTTATACATTTATAATATCAGTAGGTACTGGTTCAAACCACGGTTGCATCATCCCGGTAGAACTACATTTTGTAAATCATGTACACACATACACCGGTGGGAGGGGAGCGCTGTGCCGCGCTCCCGGCTGCATAGGTACCACCATCTTGCTTGTTTCTCCCGTGAAACAGCTTTGCTGTGTTTCGAAGAGAAGGGCAAGACAGGCAGTGTAATTACTGGCACCGAGACTTAACATCTCAGGATAGGCAACACATAAATGAGTTGCCTGGGCTAGTTCCAGGTAAACAGGTTTATGTTCATGGGCGACGTCGACCACTTACCATTAGGTGGTAAAAAAATACAAAATACGTATTTTTTCGGAATTCAAACCTGCGACCTTATTGACTCATGCCACTTGCTCACCAGGAGCCCAACATTACCAAAAATAATCAAAAACTTTAACAGTTTTTATTTTATTGTAAGAGAAGAGAAAACGTAAAAAATAGTAGGGAGTGTACAAAAAGTGTGATATTTTTATCTTTTATATAAAAGCTCAAGCCGCTAAGTCCTTGAGCTATAAAAAGCTCAACGCGAGGAGCTTTTATTTTAAAGCTTCAAGAGATTAATATTTTATACAGAATTTAGTGGCACTACTAATTTGAAAGGTATTTTTAGGGACCCCTTTTTTGATATCGCAGGGAAATCCTTTATGGATGTAGATAGGATATCGCATAGATCCTGACCCCATGTGGGACTCGCACCTGGGAGTGCCCTACCCGTAAACTAAAACAACTGCGAGCGCCTTCAGTCGGTTTTTGTAGGTTCCGGATCAGCAGGCAACAGAATCCCGTTGAAGGCCAGACTACTTCTCGTAAAGGGGGACTGCTTAACTGCTACTAAGCAGTCCCCACGACGGCGTATCCTACTGGACCCAGGGTCATCCTGAAGCCCGATACGAGCACAGGGGCGCTACGAGAGGCGCATCAAGTAGCGCCTCCTACGCACCCCTGAGCCGGCGGATGAGAGAGGAGCTCTCATCCACTCGTCGGCCTTCTTCTGGGACGTACTGCCTTATAGAAGAAAACTCTAGGACTCGTCATCGCTGAGCATCGCGCTGATGACGCTCGGCAGGGACAAGTCCTCTCCGATGACTGATATCAGATCGTGACGCAGCGCCCCCCATCTTGGCCACACCTCAATGGTGTGCTGGGCCGAATCCAATAAATGAATTGCATGGGCTAGTTTCAAGTTAACTTGTTTATGTTCATGGGCGACGCTGACCACTCACCATCTTGTCTGCCTATTTGACTATCTAATTAAGATAAAAAAATATATAAGAATCGAACCTCAACCCGAAGTAAAACTTATACATTGAGCCAATGCTCTTTTATTACTTTTAAATTTGTTCTTCGAAATGATGAGATGTTCAAAGTTTAAGCCTTAGACACTGCCTCTAATATAAAATATTTCTCGGGAGAAATTTAATTTTCGGCGAGTTGGGAATTTTTCCGTCGAGACTTCATTTTTGTAATTAGCTTAGCTTTAATACCACTTCAAATAATTGTGTTCAAATCTTTTTGGTATCATCTTTTTAAACATGGCCTCGTTGTATCAAAGTGAGACTTCTGGATTTCAGTCTATAGATATATGCCTTATAGACTATCTAACTAATATATGATTTTAAAAGGTAGTAAAAGGTCTTTTACTAGCTGTTGCCTGCAGCTTCGCCCGCGTTACTCAACTCCTATAAGTCACAGCGTGATGTTATATAGTCTATAGCCTTCCTCGATAAATAAACTGTCTAACACTGAAATAATTTTTCAAATCGGACCAGTAGTTCCTGAGATTAGCACGTTCAAACAAACAAACAAACTCTTCAGCTTTATAATATTAGTATAGATAATAATAATAATAATCACTTGCAAATTCCTAACGCATTAACAAAAGACCTTATGACTTTGAAACGGGCCCGTTCGAGGAGGAGACCCGTGCCCACTGCTGGGCACGGGTCTCCTCCTCGAAATCGGGCGAGGGGGTATTAGGCTATAGTTCACCGATACGCTAGCGGCTAGGCCAATGCGTGAACTTCACACACCTTCAAAGACTTTTAATCTCATCAGGCGCAGGTTTCCTCACGATGTTTCCTTCACCTTTCGTCTCATGACGTGTCTTTGTTATTCAAATGAAGGCTCCCAGGATCCAATCGACCGCACTCTGGAATTTAGTGACGTTAATTATTCACCATTATTATAACACTACATATTGGGTGAAATGGTCCCGGTAATGAGGACTGATCACCCGTCTGGCCTAGCTGGTGTCCCCACCCTTAAATAATAATAATAATCACTACATAGAATTATAATATATTTTTATGAATTATTGAATTTGTAAGCCTAACAGGCAGACCATAGCAGAAACATGTAAAATAACTGTACCATCACTTTACCTATGTGTCACAAATAAATATCTATTATTATTATTATAGAATGTGATCTTTCGTGTTCAAGTGCACGTAGAAATCCATTTCAAGGCATCACGGGGGTCAGGATAGAACCCGGACCTCTGACTCAAGAGGCCGAGCCCATATTAACTAGGCCATCGTGGCTCACTTGGAAATCAAGAACATCCAAATCGGTCCATCCGTTTTAAAGCTGCGGTGCCACAAACACACACTCATAGCGTTCAAATTTATAAGATTCCTAATATTTCGCATCAGGTGTTTTCAAAAATTAATGGTTGTCTGTAAAGTTGGTTTACGGACGATGGTTTAACGTGACAACGTCATAACAAAACGCAGGCGTACAGTAAGCGTAACGGGACAATGAGCGTTACGGGACATGTTTGTGCATGCAGCCGGCGTTCTTAGATTTATTTGACGTTGTCACTTCAAAATGTTTGTGCAGTCTTTATCGAACCCGGAACTCTCCGTAACTTTATACTAATACAATCTCTGAATGAAATACACGAAAGTGTGATGCAGAAATAAAAGAGCTCAAAATTTCTGGCGCTTTACAAGATATCCCTTTGAATTCGACTTTTAATGGACTCTCAAAAACTTGTATCACAGGGAAAATTATGAGGTTTTTCCTGACACAAAGTCGATAAAAATGACTATATCGAGGTTAAAATAGCGACAGTATATATTTCGCTTGGGCATATTTGGCGGTCCCGAGTTCACCCGCTCGATATTTCACCTCCGAGAGTGACGGCTCAGCCTCATTTACACCGTACAAAAAAGACTATAAACATTGAAATATAAATCTATAAAAGTTTGATTTTTGGAACCACCCATTGTGATGACACTTACCGCTAGGGGAACGGACTGTCCGTTTGCCCCTTAGAGTATGTTTGCCCCCTCTTCTATAAAAAAACTATCATTTTCTAAAAACCCATGCTCTATTACCCAGTACACTGCCTGTCAGGAAAACCCTTTTCTCCGATACACAGCAAAGTTGTTTGACGGGAGAAACAAGCGATGGTGGTACCCATGCAATCGGGAGCGTGGCACAGTACAACCCTCCCACTGGTCACCATCCCTAGGTAAACTTGTTTATGTAGTCGAATATAATAAATAAGAAAAACAGTTAAAGAGATCGTGAAAAGGAAAATTAGTTTTAGATATACCTACATATTATAATAATTATCCGTTCAAATTACCTATCATCATCATCATCACCAGCCTTTATCCGCCCTCCGCTGAACATAGGCCTCATGCAATCACGGCCGATCCCTTGCCACTGAAAGCAGATCGTCTTTCCACCTTGCTAATGGCCGACCTTCGTCTACCTAAACGCGGGCATTTTTTTTGGTAGTTATATAGGCAAACTGGCAAACGTGCCATCTGATGGTAAGTGGTAGACGTCGCCTATGAACATGAACTAGTTTACCTGGTACGAGCCCAGGCAACTCATCTACCCCACACTACATGGTTCAGGCCTTGACGTGGCGGTGGGGCTCAGTAGCCTAGGGTGAGCCGCTGCACCTTGGGCAAAGCTAATTGAGCCGGGGGGGGCTCTTTTTACCCCTCTTATAAGAAGAGGGGACAAAAGAGCAGGGGGCAAGGGGTGAGAATGGGAACCTCACCCCATTGTACTGTCCCGACGTTGGGAGGGGTTGTTCTGTGGTGCGGGACAACCCCTCTGTGGAGGTGGCGTCGGTCCCTTGCAGGACTAACTGTGCCCTGTTAGCTTAACAGATACGGGGCACCTCACCAAGGCGGCACTGGTGGCACTCGCCGGGTTTAGTGGATAGAGCTGCGTCCATTTACCATCTTTCGGGCGCATCGAGTCCCACATACCCACCGGGGAAGACCCACTCTCCAGGCGGGATGCCTCAGAGAATTTCCCGGCGTAAAAGAAAAAAAAGGCAACTCATCTATGTGTTGCCTATCCTGAGACATAAGATGTTAAGTCTCGGTGCCAGTAATTACACTGCCTGTCTTGCCCTTCCCTCCGAAACACAGCAAAGCTGTTTCACGGGAGAAACAAGTAAGATGGTGGTACCCATGCAGTCGGGAGCGCGGCACAGCGCTTCCCTCCCACCGGCCTCCACTCTTGAAAATCATTGGTCCATCGGCCATCCCTTCTCCTATAAGACGATATAAATATAGATATGCCACGGAAATCTTTATAAATAGTCTCATAAAATAAAGTGGATTGACTCGATCTAATTCCATCACATTTCGTAACACTCATATTATGTATTCAATGAATTTTAATATTTTATCTCGCCGCGTGTGGTATTTATTGATTTTCATGTTACAGTTTTTACGTTGTGTACTGAATCGAACTTGTTTGAAACAACATTATCTTACGCCGGGGAATGCCGTGAGGCATCTAGAGGGTAGTGTGGACTCCCCAGGCAGATATGTGGTATAGTAAGGTGGACGCAGCTCTACCCACTAAAACCCGGCGAGTGCCACCAATGCCGCCTTGATGAGGTGCGCCAGATCTGTTGAGCAACAAGGCACCTTGACGGCTAGTCAGTCCCCAAGAGACCGAAGCCACTTCCACAGAGAGGACGTCCCGCACCACAGAACGTCAAACTCCCTCTCAACGTCAGGACAGTACAATGGGGTGAGGTTCCCATCCTCGCCCTTTGTCCCCCTTTTGTTCCCTCTTCTTATGAGAGGGTACAAAAGATCTGGCTCCTTCAAAAACTTGGATATTGTTGATGATCGCCGCTCGTCAATTCTTCATAAATGCTTATAACGCTGTATATTAGACTCTATTTTTTTTTAATGGTCAGGTTGACAATTATTACTAATGGTATAATAAAAACTGTCCCCGTTAAAGAAATACAGAGCAACAGCCTCCAGTAATAAATAGTAACGCGTTGTTTACGCGCCCTATTTCCATACTATTATGATAATTTCATATCGTTCAGAATTCATACATTTTCTGTAACAAAACAAGTGCTCTGTCCACCTTATTGTATATTACTTCAGTTCGTTATTTGCTGTAACTAACTCATTTAACTATTAGTAATCTGAGGTAGAACTGCAGGTATCGGAGGGGACTTGTCTCTGCGTTATCACCGCGATGTTCGGTGGCGATGGACTGGACGGCGATGGTCTCCTTCTGCGAGGCAGTAATATCCCAGAAGGAGGCCGAAGAGCGGATGAGAGAGGAGGCCGCCGACGAGCCGTCTCCCTGCGGGCGACGAACGGGGGTGCGTAGGAGGCGTTACATAATACGCCTCCAGTAACGCCCCTGTGCTCGTGTCGGGTTCGGATGGGAACCTGGGCCCAGTTTGACACGACGTCGCGTGGACTGCTAATTAGCGGCCGGGCAAACCCCCTTACGAGGAGTACTCTAGCCTTTGCCGGGGCTAGCCTTTCGCTGAGCTGATCCTGTTGCCTGCAGATCTGGGAGCCTCAAAAAGCGGCTGAAAGCACTTGTAGTGGTTTAAGTTTAAGGTAGGGCACTACCAGGTGCGAGTCCCACATAGGGTCAGGATCTACCCGAATATCCTGAATACTAAAGCATGGCATTTTGCCATATTAGATATTATATTTAAAATCGATTGAATTTTGAGTCGATGTATGATGGGCGGCTGTTCAAGCTGGAAACTTATTATCGCTACCGAAAATACTAGTAATGATAGTAATGATTTCATGCGTATATAACCATATTATTATAGAATCATGTTATCATAAAGAACCGGCCAAGTGCGAGTCGACCTCGCGCACCAAGGGTTCCGTACCAATTAACATTATATGTATATACATTAGACTCTTTAATAAAAAAATGACGTTTGTTTTGTATAGTAATATCAGTGTATTACACGGTTTATTATTTTAATTCAAAGTGCCTTCTAGTGGCGCAATGATTGATTGTTAGCTCGGTTACTATTTTTCTTATTTAATACTCTACCAATAAGTGTCGCTTATACCATACATTGTATGGGAACTCACCTTAAATGTTTATATTTTATTTTTTTATTTTTTTACTATTGCCTGCAGCTTTGCCCGCGTTACTCAACTCGTATATATCACAGCGTGGTGTTATATAGCCTATAGCCTTCCTCGATAAATGGGCTCTCTAACACTGAAAGAATTTTTCAAATCGGACCAGTAATTCCTGAGATTAGCACGTTCAAACAAACAAACAAACTCTTCAGCTTTATAATATTAGTATATAATATATTCTGCGAACATTTGCAACGACTACATGTTGCCATTATTATATCAATATATCAAGTACCTGGATGACCGAGCTTTGCTCGGTTTTTTTTTTTTAATAAAATGACGTTTTCTAAAAATGATTCCTAGCTAGATCGATTTATCGCCCTCGAAACCCCCTCTATACTAAATTTCATGAAAATCATTGGAGCCAATTCCGAGATTCCAATTATATATATATACAAGAATTGCTCATTTAAAGATATAAGATTAAAAAACGGCAAAAAACTCGTTTATTATATTGGAGCTCATGAGATACAGCCTGGTCACAGACGGCGAAGTTTTCCGTTTTTACTTATTGGTTACGAAACCCTAAAATGAAAAATGTTTAATAATGTATACATATTGCTGATTACCTATAATAAAACTGCTGTTTATCGCGGTTCATTAGGTTGACCTGATGAATGTGGTTGGGGTATCCGAAACGTCAGGAATGTATAAGCCTACGATAAAATCCGTAATAGTGTTATTATAACGAATGAATAAAATAACAAATATATATTTTAATAAAGCGGAGAGCTCTTCCAGAATATTCCGCTTCATGATTCGCATTTGCATATTTACCCGAGCGCGGGAAACCTAACTATGACTCAATACAACGTGACAAATATCACATCACGTATGTAGGTACTTTGTATCATCACTGACCCCACCATGGTTCAGGCCTTGACGTGGCGGTGGGGCAGTAGCCTAGGGTGAGCCCAGCACCTTGGGCGAAGCTAATTGAGCCGAGAGGGATCTTTGTACCCCTCTTATAGGAAGAGGGGACAAAAGAGCCGGGGGCAAGGGGTGGGAACGGGAACTTCACCCCATTGTACTGTCCCGCCGTTGGCAGGGGTTTTGTGGTGCATGACAACCCCTCTGAGAAGGTGGCGTCGGTCCCCTGAGGGACTGACTAGCCGTCGAGGTCCCCTGTTAGCTCAACAGATCCAGGACACCTCACCAAAGGCGGCATTGGTGACACTCGCCGAGTTTAGTGGGTAGAGCTGCGTCCACTTACCACCTTTCGGGCGCAGCGAGTCCCACATACCCGCCGGGGGAGACCCTCTCCCCAGTGGGATGCCTCAGAGCATTTACCGGCGTTAAAGAAAAAAAAAATCACTGACATGATCGTGATGTTAAATGTTACGTATACACGTATTCTCTTGACATGGCCCTCTCATGTCAAGAGAATAAAAGTGCTATGATACAATGATAATATTTTTTTTTGCATGCCCCATATCATAATTATGATAGTGAAACAATATTTTCTCATACGTCAGGTACTGTATTATTCCTTCCCCAATTTAAATCAAATCAATCAAATCAGAATATCATTATTTCGTAGGTAACCATTAGTATACTTTAAAATACGTCAAAAAAAGAAGTCAATAAAAAGGTGTAGTAATAAATGTAGTAAAAAAGAGAAAAAAACTTGAGGGTTGCTCTTTGAAGAACTTTAAAGAACTGGATGTAGAACTCCCAGAACTCATTTACGATCCAAACACCACACAGTTTGACTTCATCATCTCCAGTTTTTCAGTGAATCAAATGGATTATCATGATGATAGTCAATTTTGTATCATTAACGTAAACTATTACAACTCCACCCCAACTCTTGTTACTAGCATATTTTCCCTTTAAATTAATTAATATTTCTGTAATTTAATTCACTTTGTATTTTATAGAACTTAACTTGTAATTTCTATTATAGTTTATTTTCAGCTTCTTTAGATATTTAGTTTTAATTTCTATAGTGTATACTTTTTTCTGTAATAGTTCACTTTCGGTTGAGTTATATTTAACTAATATTCTGCAGTCATTTACTTTTAATTTCTGTGGTAGTTCACTTTCAATTTCTAAATTAGTTTAGTTTCAATTACGGTTTTTAGTTATTATATTAGTTGACATAAAATGTCTGCTGTAGTTAACTTCTAACATCGAGCATATAGCCGGAACAGAGAGGTAATGTTATGTTGTAAGAAAACAAATTCCACCAAATTTGTGCTGCGATCATAGAAATATTAAGAACAGTTCTGCGCACTGATAGGCCGACTGATGGACGTTTGGCCAATGAGACCTATACACACATTACTGGTTGGTTGAATTGCTATTACGTCAGTGACAAATCACTGACCCGTTTCGGAATTGTATGGCTCACATTACTATTCTATCAGGTTACATGCTCGATGACTTCTAATTACTGTATTAATTTTATTTTAATTTTAATCAGTTCTTAAAGGCTAGATATTAAAAGGCTAGATAATTAAAAAAGTAAATTCATAAAGGATAATGAATAAATAATGGCGAAAGATGTTCAAATATTCGATAAATATTATACAAAGGGCGAGGAAGTTAGCAAATATTTTGCAAGAGACTGAAAAATTCTTGTAACTTATGAAAACAAATTATGTGTTTCATGTTATTGGATTTGTTTTGTGTGGATTTCGGGATTTTCTTTGGGTCGAAAACCCCGAGGGTTTGAAGATTCCGAAGGTAAATATAATATGTATTCATCGGTCATCGCCATTTTAGTTTACTTGGTCAAATATTCATGTTACATTCTTTAAAATATTCATGTTTTTATTTCTTTTGGTTTGACAATTTTTTTTGTTATCTCAGTGCCAGTATACTCCTTGCCCTTCTCTCCGAAGAAGTTTCACGTTCTGTTTCACGGAGGAAACCAGCGGGTGGTGGTCCATGCAGATATTAGGGATAATGCAGATACTATGTCCATGCAGATACTAGCGCGGCAAAAGAGTATCCCTCCCCCTAGTTAATTTTCAGCCTTTATCCTGTTAACAACAGTAAACGATAATGAAAGTTAACATTTATCGTGGCTTGATTTGGGTTTACCTTTGCCTATTTTTGAGACTATTTAGTACAAATATAAAACATACTTAATTATTATTCAGTCTTATAACAATAAACTAAACAAACCTTGGTTTAAACACAAAATAGATATGATTTAAACCTGTATCAAGTTCAGGCTCATCTGCAGAACCATGGTAAAAATATTGGTTGTCTGTAAATTCGGTTAACGGACGATAGTTTTATGTGATAACGTCATAAAGAAACATTTATGAAATTTTATTACCTTTTTTGGCGCTGTTTTGAGAAAAACAGTTAATTGTAGGGAACAAAATTAAATTAGGCTTAAAATTACATCTTATTAAATTGTAGTGTATTAACATTTGTTATAAATAAATATTGATTTACATAGACCATTGTTAAACTAAGGGTCATCGAGGTTTAGCGTTAGATCATGATATAGTCCATGGTGTATCGCAAAACCACGATTTTTAATACCATTTTTGTTTAGATCGTAGTCTATAGAAGTTTAAACCAGGTTTTTAGTTAAACCACTTTTTGTAATAAGGCTGCATGAGTTTTATTTTTAGCTGCATGAGTTTTATCTTTTTGGACAATATGAACGTCATAGTTGTAGTATTTATCAAATATTTACGGCACAATTTAGGCTCATATAGTGTTTATCGTAGATAAGATAAGAGACACGCCGATCTCCGTCTAAACATATTATATTAATATTTGGAGGTTTTGTGCTATCTTTGTTATACTTTTATCTAACTAGCTGTTTACTGCGGTGTCGCCGGCCCTAAAATTAAACAAATCAGGCAAGCGCAAGTCTGAATCGCGCACTGCGGGTTCCGAAAAACGTGTTTTTTTTTTTTTAATTAAATCTATAAATTGATGGTTTTCAGATTTTTCTTTTACTAATGAGATGAGGCTTAGCTTCTAACCCATGATTCTATATCAATGGACCTTACCCTATAGGTTCTGGTTTGTCACATACCCTGACAGACAAATGGACAACGAAGTGATCCTATAAGGTTTCTGTCTTGTCATTTTAAGAAACGGGACCCTAAAATGATACCCGTCTATTGCGTATAATATTTGATACCACACAAACAATTTTACCATGCAAGTTTTTTCCAAGACAAGCGCGTTAAAATAATCTATTTAACTTTTATAAGATGATGATGATGATGATGTCCGCCTACGTCAACGACGATACTCTATTAATAATTGGTGATAGTCTTGGTCTCTTACAAGAGCACGAGCACGACTTTGAAAATCTGGTTGCAAGAGGACATAGAAAGAAGAAAGAAGAAGACATATATAATATACGCAGAAAATATTTGTTCAAAAACTTGGTTCATTAAAAAAAAACTTAGTACTCGGAACAAATGCCCCTCCCCCCATTACGCCATACTAGGAGCCTCCGAATACTAGAGCCTTAGCCGTGTTAGCCTTTCTTTTTGATGTGAAATATCGGCGTGTCTGCTAGGAAACGCCGTGACACGTCTTGTCGTGATGTCACTACGCAGCGCCGCCGCTCCGCCGCTCCCGACTCCTTTGTATACATTTCTTTATTTTCTTCCATCTTTTGTTAGGTATTTTTAACAATGATGAATTCTAATATATAATTTTAATTAATATTCTAATACAGTTGTTTCAAATATGTCGGCGCCATGTGACGGCCAATCTTTTTCTTATCAATAATTATATCGTATACATTTAATGGAATTTCTCCATCGGAAGTGGCATCCCCAATTTGAATTTCAGAGTTCAATCTCGACGGAGATTGAAGTCAAGAAGATATTTGAATAATGGACGCGGTCAATATTTCATTTTATATTAATATTGACATTTTTTTGACTTTGACATTGTCAAAAAATGTCCTTAATGTCCTTCAGTTTGATGGTATCTTTGGGCACGGGACTCCTCCTCGAAAACAGGCGAGGAGTGTTTTTTAGAAACTGTAAAGACTATCTAATAAACCTCATCAGGCGTCCAGGTTGTCACAATGTTTTCATTCACCGATGAGCAAGCAAAGTTCTCGAGCGATTCGAACCCAGACCTCTCACTTCGAGGTTTATCACCACTAGACCATATCCACGACCACTGAATGTGTCTATTTTGTTATAATTCTGCTTTCGTTAATTTCTCCTTTAAATAGGTCGTTTGTGTTACAAAACAATGTAGTTACGTGTATATGTTTGAAATTTTGTTATATTATAATATGGGAGGGATGCGCTGTGCTGCGCTTCCGTCCATGGTACCAACTTGCTTGTTTCTCCCGTGAAACAGTTTTGCTGTGTTTCGGAGAGAAGGGCAAGCCATGCAGTGTAATTACTGGCACCGAGACTTAACATCTTATGTCTCAGGATAGGCAACATATAGATGAGTTGCCTGGGCTCGTTCCAGGTAAACTAGTTTATGTTTAACGGCTTCGACCACTTACTATCAGGTGCCACGTCTGCCAGTTTGTCTATCAACTAACATTAAAAAATATTGGTTGTCTGTAAAGTTGGTTTACGGACCGTCGTAAAGAAACATTGATGAAAAATTAATTACCTTTTTTGCGGATGTTTTGAGAAAAAATGGTTAATTGAAGTGAACAAAATGAAATTAGACTGAAAATTATGGAGGAAATCAATTACATCTTATTAAATTGTAGAAATAAACATAAAACACAAAACACGTTGTCGGGTATTAACATTTGTTATAAATAATGGTCTCCAAGCCAACGCTTGTTTGACAGCGGAACGGGATACTTTTTCGTGCACGCTGCCGGTGTTCATCAATTTATAAGAGGCTATCACGTCGAAAATAGATTCTAGAAAATTGTTATCTTTCGGTTTTCAATATTAAGACGAAGCATCAGAAAGTATTGCAGTTAATCTCGGTATTTGTTCGTTGTTCATATTGATATGAGTCGTATTTATTCGGTCCATATATTGATATTATCCGCCTCGGTTTGGTATTGGTCTTATTTGATTTTCGTTTTGATAAGTTTTCTTAGGTTTTCGATATTTTTCTTTTTATTTAGGGCTACAACTATACCTGTAAAACCAATTGCTATTTTAGGCAAGTCCTTTTAGTTATAGAGTCAGACAGCTAACTACAGAAAAGTCGATCATTGGGATGAAGCATGCAGACTAGTCCAGCCAATTAACTCGTGTGTTGCCTATCTTGAGACATACCAGCTCCTCCTTTTCCGGCGACAACCTCCCACCGGCTGAACTAATTAAGCGTCGTTAGTAGACGAGTCGTCTAGAAGCTACCTTATACTATTAAGGGTAGCTAGTTAGCTATTATTCGTGCTTAGAATGATAGTACATTTTAGGAAAATCATGTGTCAATCGTGTCAGACGTGTCAGGCGTGTCAGTTGTCTGGAGTCACGCCCATGAATGCTGCGGCTGACACGAGTCTGATTCAATTTGTTATTATAATAAAGCACTAATAGTATTATATTAAATAATAATAATAAACTAAAACTAAATCATACGCTTTTTTTCGGAATGATCTATACTAACGGCTTAAAAGCCCTAATGCTACATCGGATTAGTGTGAGCCGATTTGGCTCACTTTTGGTTTGTAAAAGTGAGGGGTTACGCCCCGCCAACCGTGCAGTCTGCGACCACACGGCCTCCAGGCGTCGGATTGGAATCACACGCTTTGCCTAAGTAAAGTTCTATTGAAACAATTTTTATAGAGTTTATCGTTGTTATTAACCATGGTTGCTGTGAAGTATCCAAAACGTCGGGAATGTAAGAAAGCTAAACAAATAGCGATAGAATCCGTAAAATTCGTTTCATTATCAACGTGTGAAATTCGCATAAACATTAAAATACAACTAAGTACCATGCGATAACTGACTGTTCTTCACGCTTTCACCACCCTTAAAATAAAAAGAGCCTTTTCCTGAAATTAATCATATTCTCGATAATTAGACTATCTAATGGGATTTTTACGGTTCCGAGTTGTAGTTCCAAAATTATCGAACTCAAACAAACGAGCAGCTTTATTTTATTAGTGTACAATATATAATTACAGTATTAATGTGAGTCGACTAAAAGCTTTTTTTACAATTAGTCGACTAATATATATGTTCAAAGTTTATTACAGTATGTGTGTGTAATAATTTTGTGGGTGTTGGTAGTTGTAAGTTTGTCTATTGCCAGTTTGGTATAAGAGAACGCGCATGGCGGTGTTACGGATTATTCTACCAGTGTACTTTGAGAAGTACGTTACTCTGCCGGATTACATTGTTATCAAGGAGACTCTGTTGTGTCAGTGCTGCGGAGTTGTTTCATATTGTAGACCTATCAAATAAAGTATATTTTGTAAATGGGATACCGCATTTCATTAAAAAGTATAAATATTGATTTATTTGTGTAAATATTGAGCTATTCTTGTAACATTATATAAATTTCAAAAAGGTATATAAAGTTTTAATAACTTAAACAGACAATATTTTAAGTCTTGGGAACATAAAATTTTAATTATAATCTGTACTAATATGTAATATTATAAAGCTGAAGAGTTTGTTTGTTTGAACGCGCTAATCTCAGGAACTACTGGTCCGATTTGAAAAAATCTTTCAGTGTTAGATAGCCGATTTATCGAGAAAGGCCATAGGCTATAGAACAACACGCTGTGACTAATAGGAGTTGAGTAACGCAGGCCAAGCTGCAGGCAACAGCTAGTTGAATTATAAAAGAATGAATTTAATTTTCGTTTTTATTTAAATTTTAATAAATTGCAATTACGTCCGTTAAACTTTTACGTAGGTCGTGGAATATTAATACAGCGCTATAAATTAGCTTTATATTAGTTTCTCATAATAAACTGTATTTTATTCTTTAATATATGAATAGTAAATACTTAAAAAAAGATTAATGAAAAAAAAAAAGAGTTTTTAGCCCAGTCACGAATATAACATCAGTATCTCACTGGCAAATTTTCATTATTTTACTCTAGGTTAATACTACCTTGAAGTGGTAAAGCTATCATTATGAAAGGTCGGGAGTTCGAATCCCGACAAGGGCATTTGCATACTGACAATAATGAAATAAACATTTCATAGTTATGAATACAGAGATACTTATTATTATACGACTTAGGGACCTTCAAACAAAAGGGCATGTTCATATTTGATCGACAGCGGATATCACGAAACGACCCTTCGATACAATATCAGAGGGATATCTACGTTAAAACTACATATTATGTAGCGGGTCAAAATACAGAAAGTAACAGTAGAGCCTTATTTAATTAGAACAATTCAGGAGGCACAGAAAATATCTTCCAGAAAGTTCTGGTCAAATCTTCAAAATGCCATATTTATTCTGTCATATTTGCAACTATCCTCAAACAACCAGGTTGCCAGGTCACTTTATCCTAATTCATCACTTTATCCTAATTCAAAAATCTAATGCCATTAATTACATTTTTTACTCCAGATCCCATTATCTTATCCCATCCCAAAACTCTTATCCCGAATTGATTTTTATTGTTTCTTCATCTCTAAAAACCTACGATATAAAAACAGAACCAGTCGTAGCAACTGCCGATAGAAGTGAAAACTTATTACTTAAAATTTTATTTCATGTATAATATGACAGTATCTTTCTCACTCGGGCACACTCGGCGGTCAAGAGTGCACCTGATCGAGCCTTTCCCCTTCGAGCGTGACGGACCAGCCACACTCACGGCCTACAAAAGTGTGCGGTGCGCCAAAAAAAAATTTTTACTTCAAAATATTGTGATTATAAAGTGGGCGTCTGGAATCACTTACCATAAGCTACGTGCTCGTTCGTTATCACCCACACAATCTACCTAATCCTAGGCAAATGATTCATCACGCTCAGGATGATAATATAGTTCAAAATCATCGAAAAGTATATTTAAACTAACTGACGGGGAAACTCGTTGTTATGGTAATTTGTACTGTTAGTTTGACGTAAATCCACCCACATACACACTCCACAATGTAATTTACATACTAGAATATACTATTCATACTTCAAGATGAAGTATCTTAACTAGTGTTAAAGCGTGTTTATCTTATATCTTTAAATGAGCAATTCTTGTATATATAATTGGAATCTCGGAATCGGCTCCAACGATTTTCATGAAATTCAGTATATAGGGGGTTTCGGGGGCGATAAATCGATCTAGCTAGGAATCATTTTTAGAAAATGTCATTTTATAAATAAATAAAAAATACCGAGCAAAGCTCGGTCATCCAGGTGCTGTGTCCTTTAAACATGAATACAATTATACAATACAATACATTACGTAATATAAACATATTCCATTTTTATTTTATCTAAATAAAAAAATATTATTTCTTAAAAAACCTCCTTTGATAAAGTAGAAACATATTAATTTAGGAAAAAACAATATTGGACCTTTGCAAAAATATTAATATTTTGATCTAAGAGCCTTTCTGCTTACACTGATTTTCTTCGCTGGGGAATTCCCTTTACGTATACCGCCGGGTCCGGGGGGTCCGTCTTTTTATGTTGGTTGGATGGCAAATTGGCAAACGTGCCACCTTGATGGTAAGTGGTCGACGTCGCACATGAACATAAACTAGTTTACCTGGAACGAGCCCAGGCATCATAATATCATTTCATATCTGAAAGGCCGGCAACGCACTTGCTAATCCACTGGTGTAGCGGGTGTCTGTGGATGTCGCTCTTCACTTACCATCAGGTGAACCGACTATCCGTTTGCCCCCTCTTCTATAAAAAAAAGGCAACTCATTTATGTGTTGCCTATCCTGAGACATAAGATGTTAAGTCTCGGTGCCAGTAATTACACTGCCTGTCTTGCCCTTCTCTCCGATACACAGCAAAGCTGTTTCACGGGAGAAACAAGCAAGATGGTGGTACCCATGCAGCCGAGAGCGCGGCACAGCGCTTCCCTCCCACCGGTACCGTGGGTTATGTAGGACTGTATGCTCCAGAAAGGATGGTAAGGTGGACGCAGACTAATAATATCAAACCCTGAGCAAGGGTCTCCTCCTTGAAATCAGATGAGGCCATAGTTCACCGATGCGCTGGCCCAATGCAAGTTTGTGAACTTCACACTCCTTCAAAGACTTTAAATCTCATCGGGCATGCAGGTGTCTTCACGATGTTTTCCTTCACCGGTGAGACAGCGATGGTCTGATGTTCAGATGCTCGTAGAAATTTAGAAAACTCTACTTCAAGGTACCACAGTGGTTAGGATCGAACCCGGACCTCTCACTCAAAAATTCAAGGCCAAACCTACTAGTGTTTTTTTTCTTTAACACCGGAAAATGCTCTGAGGGATCCCGCGGGGGAGGGGGTCTCCCTAGGCAGGTATGTGGGACTCGTTGCGCCCGAAAGCTGGTAAGTGGACGCAGCTCTACCCACTAAAACCCGGCGAGTGCCACCAATGCCACCTTTGGTGAGGTGCCCCGGATCTAATGAGCAAACAGGGCACCTCGACCCCTTTTCTTATAAGAGCGGTACAAAGAGCCCCCTCGGCTCAATTAGCTTCGCGCAAGGTGCTGGGCTCACCCTAGGCAACTGAGCCCGTCACGTCAAGGCCTGAGCCATGGCGGAGAAAAGTCCATAGCCCATGGAATACTTGGTTGAAAAAATGGTAAATATAATATATACAAAAGAAATTGATACACACACATCCATAGCTTGATATTCCACAAAATACTGAATTTTTTTTGAGATTCGAACCCGCCACCTCTGAAATTTTCTAGGTCAGGTTATAAACATGTTTGCGTTATACGAATACTTATTTTTTTATAACCCCATCATTTACGAAGATATTACAATGAATGTTAATTCCATACTTAAGTCAATTTCCATGTCGTAAATATAAAAATAAAGTGGAATCCGCAACAGACATTTATTGTTTTCATGAAATACGCATATAATATAAATAGCGGGAGAATTTCAATACAAACATAGCGTAGGTGGTATTACTAACAATATACGGAAGATACGCTGAACAAATAAATATTAAATGGAGAATACTCGGCAAAGCTTTTCTTTGGTATTATTTGTTCGTTTCTTTTAGTTATTAAGGAAAATAGGCACATCTGGTAAGCGATCATGCGCATCTTATTATTATATACCTTTTTATGTTAGATAGGCAAATAAGCAGAGGTACACATGGCGGTGGGACTCAGTAGTTTAAGGTGAACTCAGCACCTTGGGCGAAGCTAATTGAGACGAGGGAGCTGCTCTTTGTACCCCTCTTATAAGGAGAGGGGACAAAAGAGCAGAGGGGCAAGGGGCGAGGATGATAACCTCACCCCATTGTACTGTCCCGACGTTGGGATGGGTTTTTCTGTGGTACGGGACAACCCTTCTGTGGAGATGTCTTGGGGACTGACTAGCCGTCGAGGTGGCCTGTTGCTCAAAAGATCTGGGGCACTTTACGAAAGGCGGCATTGGTGACATTCGCCGGGTTTTAGTGGGTAGAGCTGCGTTCACCTTGCCATCTTTCGGGCGCAGCGAGTCCCCACTCCTCCGCCGGATGCCTCAAACACAGCAAAAAGACCTGCATATGCAGGTCTGTTTTTACACCGGGATAAGTGGTTAACGTCGCCGCTAAACATAAAGGAGTTTAAGTCAGACTAGCCAGGCCCATTCATGCGTTGCCTATCCTGAGGTCGGTACCAGTAATTACACCACCTGTCCTTTCCTTCTTTCGGAAACAGAGCTCAGTTTCATATAAGAAATAATCGTGAAACAATAGAGCATCCATCCCACCGGTATGAATAAATTGATAATAATAAAAGTCTTGGTATTTATTGAAATAGACCTATCATCATCATCATCATCAGGTCCTATCCATCTACTACTGAACATAGACCTCTATCAAAGAACGCCAAGACGAGTTAACGGTGCCTCATAATGATGATGATGAAATCTTATCTTGAACATGAATTTGAAAGGCAATGACATCTGTAAGTGTAACATTGTTATCATTAATACCAAGTTAATTAAAATAGATTTTAATCAAAGAGAAATATCAAATACAGAAATACACCCTTTGACCTTCTAAGCCTGGGGGTATTTTCAGTTTACTTGTCATCTAAAGTTAATGTTAAACGATAATCAAGAGATTAACCTCTAGTAAACTTACTTCTGGGGTAAAGGTTGATGAATAAATAATTATTCTTCTCTTCCTCTTTTATCTCTTCTCTTTTTCCTCACAGTATCAATAAATAACATCAGAAGACTACAAATGACTGAAAAACACAAAAATGGGCCAACACAGAACGTAGTCAGAAGAAAGAAATATGAATTAAAATATAGAAACGTACAGCGTCGGGCCGCTTGCCATCACGACATTCCAGTCAATTTTACTGCAGGCGCGCCAACACGTTTCACTACAAAATATGTTAGTTTTTAACGGAGTTGCGTAAAGCCTATAAAATAAGTATTTGTGCATATTTTATTATATAAAATATTGTTATGGATATTTTTCGCTCTAACCTACTCTAGCTAGTAGCTACTATTCTCAAAGCACCTCTGTCGCGTTCCAATAAAAATATATAAAACGCGTCATTTTTATTTCCGCCGCAAAAGATGGAATGTCTATGACATTTTTATTAATAATATACCTACTGAATAATATACTTACTTCCATTATTATTGTAAAGTCTATAAACTCCCATTAGCATAGCATAATCATCTTTTACATAGGCTGCACTAAAAGTATCGGGAATGGAATATTTCCACTGTTCCTGTCATATTAAAATCTTTTTAATTGAAAACTCCTTGGTTTTAAAAATCGAATACCATTTATTTATTTAAAAAAAGATTCTCGGTCTTGTCACAAGGTCTTGTCAAACTTGTTTAGTCGTTGAGAAAATGGAATTGACTCGAGAAAATTCTAGAGCGATGATTTATTATGACTTTCGAAGTGGTTTAACATAAAAACAGTGTGTTGACCGGATGATTTCTGCATTTAGTGATGAAGCCCCATCCAAAACCACAATTTATCGCTGGTTTGCTGAATTTCAACGTGGACGTGTCAAGCTCAGTGATGATCCCCGTCAAGGTCGTCCAAAAACTGCAGTCACCCAAGAAAACGTTGATGCTGTGCGTAAGCTGATTGAGGAAGATCGACATGTGACATACCGCGAAATGGTTTCATATTCTCCTCGAAATTAAGCGATAACGGAGTTAAGATAATTTCTCTTTTTCCCGGTCTCCTAGACATCCATGTGCCAGTCTTTAGCGAGTTGGTGAATTTAATACTCCAAGAAACGGTTCCACGGGCAGGTGCAAAGATATAAAGATAAACCAATTTTTTGAGATGCTTCAAACAAGTTCAAACCCAGATCCTCTGAGAGCCTTTACGTCTTTATCAGTCAGGCAGATTTCTTGACAATTTTTTCCTTCAATAATGAGCAAATGATTTTAAATTTAGTAATTTTTTTCCTTGACGCCTGGATATGCTCTGAGGCATACCACTGAGGAGTGGGGGACTCCCCAGGCGAGTATGTGGGACGCAACTCTACCCAATATCCGTTGTAGTAATCCGGCGAGTGCCACCAATGCCACCTTTGGTGAGGTACCCCGGATCTATTGAGCAAACAGGGCACCTCGACGGCTACTCAGTCCCTCAAGGAATCGACACCACCTCCACAAAGGGGTCGCCCCGCACCACAGAACAACCCCTCCCAACGTCGGGACAGTGCATTGGGGTGAGGTTCCCATCATCTCCCCTTGCCCCCCTGCTCTTTTGTCTCTTCTTCTTATAAGAGGGGTATAAAGAGCAGCCCCATCGGTCCACTTGGTTTCACCCAAGGTGCTGGGTTAACCTTAAGCTACTGAGCCCCACCGCCACGACAAGGCTTGAACCTTAGTTAGGGAATTTAGTCATTTGACATTAAGGCACTTATTAAGCTTGAACTCAATCACTCAGACCTTGCATTTTAATACCCGAAACTAATAATAATACTAAAAAATATAATACGAGATGGATTACCATCTCGTATGACGTAAGACAGACCAAAGTGTATTTTATCACGTCCGCGGAGCAATCAATTGCTAATATATTATTGTAGTTACTAAAATAGACACACGCCTGGTGGTTTTCGTCTTGGAGGAATCAATGTTATGTTAGTATCATCGCAGACTTGACGGATCGGCGCGTTTTTAGATTCGATCCTGCGTTTGTTTTGGTCATAGGTGCGTTTTTGTTTCTATGTGCGATATAGTTTTTCTTTACTCGAACAATTTAAATGAAAATATTATTTTTTGTATTTTATTGTAGAAGTAATACCGCCTACAGGAAATTTTAAATATGACTTATGAATAAAAAACAAATGTATACTTTTTTCTTTTTAATCAATATAGGAAGGACATAGTTCAAGTATTTTCGAATGTGTCACTTTTCTAAAACAACTAGCTAGCAGGTATTTCTAGTTTAAATAAAAGGTACATTATTGTTTATTGGTTGAGTGAATTTTAAAGGAGAATTGAAACCTATAATGAAATAATGATCAACGTAGATTATCATATCAAAGTATGCTTGGAATCATTGACTATATGCTACTTGAGATAATATCATTTTTATAAAACCATTAATGTTGTGAATATATGTTATAACTGGTAATTAATAATTCACTTCCACAATAAATGTCTACATAAATTTCGTTTAATCATTAAATTCTCAAATGATCGTCGTCACTTCACGACAGTAAGCAGACGCCCTTATAGCTAAAACAATAAACATCCAGACTCACCTATTTTGTTTACGATAACGTTGAAGGCTATAATTGCCGTTCCGCGTTCATATTTTTCAGTAAAGCAGTTCTCGTTCAGTGTTTAGATAAATGGAAGGGTTTCCTGTCCCTTACAGGCTTAAATGCTCATTCTTTCAGCAATTTGATTGCTATTTCGATCGAAATTAGTCGGATATAAAATGGTTGTGGTGTATTGCTTCTCTTGGTGTAGTTTTGTGGTATTCATACAAGTATGAATACCAGTAGGATGCGCTGTGCCGTGCTCTCGTCTGTACAGGTTTTTTAAGAGGTAGTGCCGTGCTGCATTGCAGCCGAACTAGGCCGGCATGACCGGGGTGGTACCTTTCTCTCACACAATACCGGCGTTAAGTGACAGCTATGATGTTGCGTTACGTTATGGTGATAGGGAAAAGGAGGGCAGCATATTTGCGTGGCCTTGGTTGTGCGGATGTGTATGAGCGTCGGTACCATAAGGCTCCGACTGCTCGTTTGCCCCCTGATGACATTAAAAAAACCCACGTACCACCAAGATTTTCGTTTTGGAAAGAAAGGACTTAGTTTAACGACGGTAGTTAAGGACGGTTACCTGATATATCTGAGGTTCAGGATGGGCAAAATATAAAAGTAAGTCAGTTCCAGGTGAATTTATGTGTTTGTGCGACGTTGACCACTAACCATCTGACTAATATAAAAAAGGTATATATAAAATGTATGTATAATATAAAAACTACACCAAAGTAACATATTATATGCGCGTATTTTCATTCCACCCATAGAGCTGGCTGTGAGAACCTACTGTGTTTAGTACCTTTTTTTTTTCTTTAACGCCGGGAAATGCTCTGAGGCATCCCGCGGGGGAGTAGGTCTCCCCACGCGGGTATGTGGGACTAGCTGCGCCCGACAGCTGGTAAATGGACGCAGCTCTACCCACTAAAACCCGGCGAGTGCCACCAATGCCGCCTTTGGTGAGGTGCCCCCGGATCTAGAAAACAAACAGGGCACCTCGACGGCTAGTCAGTCCCGCAAGGGACCGACGCCACCTCCACAGAGGGGTTGTCCCGCACCACAGAACAATCCCTCCCAACGTCGGGACAGTACAATGGCGTGAGGTTCCCATCCTTACCCCTTGCTCTTCTGTCCCCTCTTCTTATAAGAGGGGTACAAAGAGCCCCCTCGGCCCAATTAGCTTCACCCAAGGTGCACCGCTCACCCTAGGTTACTGAGCCCCACCGCCACAACAAGGCCTGAACCATGGTGGGGTGTTTAGTACCTACTACATTCATAAACATTTACATTTTGTAATCTCGAGACTTGAGGACTGTTAAAATTTTCACAAGCGTGACATGGATGCAAATATCCTAAATTTTCAGAACGAAAATCTTATCAAACTACAAAAAAGTTGACATTAGTTTTATTAAAACACTTGCAGCGTCCCGTGGTTTCACTTGCGTGGTTCCTGTTCATTTCGTAATACCGAGGCAAAATATAAGCTATGCTACTCGCTGCAAATTAGTATCAGTAATTAGTACTTGCTAAGCTTAGCATTTATGAAAAAATCGGTTGTCTGTAAAGTCGGTTTACTGACGATAGTTGAACGTGACAACGTCATAAGAAAATGGAACGCCTCAGAGCGAGGTAACGCCGCATGCGTCATCTTTTTTCGTTCGTGCAGCCGGCTCCATCGAATTATAAGACGTTGTCACGTCAAAAAAAACATTTTACAAGTTTAGGCGTAAAAGCGTAACAAACAGAAAACTAAAATTCACATTTATAATATTATTTAGGATTAGCATCGATTTTGAAGTCGAACAAACGCCAAGTTTAGTTCGGGGATTAGAGATCAGTTAGATTGTAGCTTCCATTACTAACAGGTGTCGTGGGTTTAAAATGAAACAAAAAACACAACAGCAGCGTATTTTTCACGGAACGTGTTGTTTATAATTTGAAAAGGTTTTCCACATTGACGTTGATGGATTGACACGCTGAAGACCTGTTGTGATGACTGTTGATGACGATATAAAAACCGGTCAAGTGCGTTTCCGAATTTTTAAATGTATAGACAATATGTATTTTGGTGTAAAATATAAGCTATATAATCAAATTATTATATCTACATGATATCTTTTTATATAGAACTAGCTGTTGCCTGCAGCTTCGCCCGCGTTAATCTAGATTTACAGCCGTACGCGGATTGAGGATGGATGGAGGTCTTCACCTCTGTGGCTCAGTGGTAAGCGCGTTGGCGCTCAAGCCGGAGGTTGCGGGCTCAAATGCCGCCAGGGAACAAAATATTTTCTGTGTTCCTGGGCAATAGATGTGTATTAAATACGGTATTATACAATAAAATCTTAAATATATGTATAGTATAAAAGTATTAAATATATTTCCGTAGTCTGGTACCCGTCCCCACCATGGTTCAGGCCTAGTTGTGGCGGTGGGGCTCAGTAACCTAGGGTGAGCGGTGCACCTTGGGCGAAGCTAATTGGGCCGAGGGAGCTCTTTGTATCCCTCTTATAAGAAGAGGGGACAGAAGGGGTGAGGATGGGAACCTCACGCCATTGTACTGTCCCGACGTTGGGAGGGATTGTTCTGTGGTGCGGGACAACCCCTCTGTGGAGGTGCCCCGGATCTAGAAAACAAACATTTTCTAGATCCGGGGCACCTCACCAAAGGCGGCATTGGTGGCACTCTCCGGGTTTTAGTGGGTAGAGCTGCGTCCATTTACCAGCTGTCGGGCGCAGCGAGTCTCACATACCCGCGTGGGGAGACCCACTCCCCCGCGGGATGCCTCAGAGCATTTCCCGTAACACAAGTTCTTCGAGAACTTACTACGGGACCAGATTGACGTGGTGTGAAATCGTCCATAGATATTATTGATGATGATTATTTTTATAGCCTAAGTTACTCCCTATAATATCAGCTATCTGTTAATGAAAGTCTCGTCGAAATCGGTCCAGCCGTTTCAGAGATTAGCCGGAACGAACAGACAGATAGTCAGACAAAATTTTAAAAATTACTTTTTTGATGTAAGTACCATTTATACTTTCATATGCATTTAGTGAAAAGTAAAAGAAACTTTAATGATGTAACTTTGAAATTACAAACACTTCTATAATGTATAGATGTATAGAAGATGTCTTTGTAGATTGTGGGTGACGTTTATTCATTACCTATAACAAATGAAGCGAACTACTAAGGATTTATCCTGAGTACACCGGGGGAAAATAATTATCAACATACACAAAGAGGTAGGGATACTTGCAACATACACGTGCGTGTCATAATATGTTATTTCATTTAATGATTTTATCAAAAACCTTTCCGTCGAAGGAGACTATGACCTTGTTTTCACCCAAATACGAGATTATTTTGTTAAGCTCCGCGAAAACGGGGAGCGAGTCATGTCTAAAGCACTAGAATTTTTACTCACATTATCAGAATATGTCCTTGGCTAGCTTTAGGCTCCTGATACGTTAGCACATATTATGATACTCTGAAAGCAAACCATAATACACAAACACCATAAGTCATAAAATTTATGTTGTCCCATAAAAACTGCTATTACCTATAATAATGGCATTTTTGAGTAGCAGAGTTAATACTAATATTATAAATGTGAAAGTAAGTTTGTTTGTTACGTTTTCACGCGAAAACTACTAAACCGATCATCATGAAACTTTGTACACATATTCTTGGAGGTATTAGAAGTAACATAGGATACTTTTTATAAAAAAAACTTAAATCTTATCCTGCGCAGACGAAGTCGCGGGCTCCAGAGAGTATAATGTAAAAGTGTCACCAGTAGAAGAAAATAAATATTAACAACAATCACACCACGTCAACCACAGTAGGTTGACCCCTCGTAAGTTAGTAAAATCTTGTGTTATGGCTACTAAGAACGGAAATAAATTTGAGTTTAAATACAGATATGTATACACGTCCTTATGAGCTGGTGCAGACATATAGTAGTAGTAAGAGGTAGTACTGTACTGTATTGTAGGCGAACTGGACCGGCACAACTGGGGTGGTACCTCTCGCTCACATAACAGCGGCGTCAAGTGACAGTTACGCTGTCGCGTTTTGTGTGATTTGTGAGTTTCCGGTGGCCCATTATAGGGAAATGGAGGGCAACGCATCTGCATAAACTCTGTTTGTCCGGTTTTATATGGGCATCGGTAGTCACCGTAAGGCTCCGGCTGCTTTTTGCCTCCTTATGCCACAAAAATAAAGAAAAAAAATATCATACCCACATTGTAGGAGTGCATTAAAATAACTAGTCCACCATCTTGGGTGTTCCGCTATGTTTTTTTGGATTTAGAATGACGTCACACAGCACATGCATTGTCATTCAAACTAAACGTGTATACAAAATTTCAGCTCAATCAGTAAAAGATATCTGCTTCAAAATTGAGTTGTAAGATTCCATCCGGACAAACATACGTCCATTGCAAGTAAAAAGCTTGTAAAACTTTTAAAAAGTAAAAATTTAATATTGTACATTAAAGTGTAATCAAATTAAAATCCTTTTCACAGAGTACTTACTTTATTTTACATATTGTATACAGTACAAACTATTACTCTCATGTATATTCAACATATTCCTTGTCTATAAATCTTTTCTTTGTACTTGCTTAATATTATTACATCGTACTGCCTGAGGCAGAGCTATCCTCACCGACGATCGTCACTCAAGAGAGCCTCACCATTCCCTACCACAGATTTTACAATAGTTCGCCCCGCCATGCGCCACCAACGAATTATTATTTATATAAACGAAATATTATTATTATTATTATTATATTACTGAAAATCATGACAAAAGTATCTTGTTCAAAGTAAAATTAACTCTACTACTTCAAAGTTTAAAAGTGAAATAAAGTTAACGTATTCCGGGAGTAATATTTCTTGATTCGTCCATACTCTTTATTTGATATCCCTCTAATTAAGGATCATGTTCATCTTGCTCATGTATTTTTTGATCTTTTTACTTTGTTTTTACTCCACATTTCCAAATCAACATTTTGATTTAGCAAAATATTCGAACTTCAAGATAAAACTATATTTGAAATACAATCTGTCTGGTTCAGAATCTCCCAGTTCGACACATAGATTATGTTCTACAATTTAGATTCGTACCCTAACCTCCACGACGTCTGCGACCGTATGTTGGGTACCTCATAAAGTCGGGATTTTAGAGAAAGGCCCGCATTAAAACGAAACTACAACATAACATGTGACTACGAAATGAAGACTAGTTATATACGGAGGCTTTAAAGATTCATCACTATCAGACTTCGACCCACCAAAAAAACAAAGACAAGAGAAAGCATCTATCCCATCGACCCATATAGTTTAAAGTATAATTTAATAAGTTTGTTCCATTTTGTTAAAATTATCCTAACCAGGATAGCACATCCAAGGAAGGCAATGCGCGCAAGTTACCTACATCACTTGTGTAGTTTTTAGTCTCTCACTCATTCTAAAGTGATTTCCATAAGCTGAATAGTGTCAGTGAATTAAAATCCAAAGAAAATTTATTTAAAAACTTCGACAATAAAAATTCAAAAATAAATTATAGTTTAAAAAGCACGCAATATAAAACCGAACTAAATATTCGAAAAAAAATCATATTAGAATTAAATGCAAATAAATATACAAACAAATTACATTATTGAAAAAAAATCGTCTTCTTTAACATACAGTTAAACAGTTTTGCTGCGTTTGGAACAAGCACCAAACTGACACAGGGGGTTCTTAAGAAGATTAAGTTGCAAATGTTTGTGGATTAATATGTTTTCAGAGCTGGGCCCACCTCTTCATCGCTGCTACTTTAGGTGTATCCAGGATGCCGACGAATACGATCTCAGGAAGCCCGAGAGATACGTTCAAACTTTATTTTTATGTTATCAGGGGGCAAACGAGCAGTCGGAGCCTCACGGCGTCGACGCCCATACACATCCGCACAACCAAGGCCGCCCTCCTTTTCCCTATCCCCACGAAACCCGATAGCATAGCTGTCACTTGACGCCGGTGTTAAGTGAGTGACAGATATCACCCCGGTCGTGCCGGCCCAGTTCGGCTGCAATGCAGCATGGCACATTACAGTACCTACTGCCTTGAGAGTTGAGACCCGAATGTAAGTCAGAGGAATATTCTAAGGGACATTTCTTTATCCCTCTCCAGATTATCATTTGTGTACGGTTTTCCTGATTAAAAAAAAACAAAAAGAAGAAGAAGTATAATCAAAAAGGAAACGTAACGCTGATAAAATTCCTAATAATATAAAAATATAATATCTACTAATATAATATCAAATGTAATTTCATAATTTTAATACCAGTTCGATATAATTTATACGTACATAATAATGTAGCATATTTCATGAGCCAGATGAGAATCGATTGTCTACAAAGTCATATCTTAAAGTTACCTTCACGGATTACCTGGGGGAATATAATATAAGGCTAACAAACACAGGGAGCAGTTTTCGCGTGTGATACACATTACGTGATATGAAACTTATTTCTAAGCTTTCCGTAACACTTAGATACACATGAAAACGGTTCTTAAGTCCGAGCCTTTAAATCATATTTTATCGTGTATTTTTGATATTTGGTTACATTAGATTATTACGATTCGTTTTGCGGAACAAAAAAGACGTCTCTAGACTCTAGATTCGGCTGATTTTGTTTTGCTGGTTATCTTTAATTGGATTCTAATTGGCTTCTTAAGTTCCATCTGACTATTTTACTTTCTATATCCTATTTAACATCTACATTTACACACATCATAATATTACTGAAAAGTGGAAATATTTCCTACTCCTCCTGAATTCTATTCGGTGCAGGTCCCAAAGCATTTTTAACGTGTCCTTCGGGCTCCCTGAGATGGTATCAAAGGGTCATTCGGTAGTTACTGCTGTCGATCCTGGCTAAACATGAGTAGCAGCGGTGGGAACGAGTGATGGGCCTAGCACGAAAAAGAATACGTGTGGCACTCGGGGACTGCCGCGGTAAAGCTATTGCATAGCATTCTTTATCAACTTATGCAATTATAATTTTTTTTTATTATTATTTATGCAGTATTTTTTCTTTCTTTCTTTTGTTTTATATTTTTATATTTAATGGATTATCAACAATTCTATGATTTAATGCGAATGGCCAATGATCAACGAAGAGATAATATTCTTATAACTATAATTCATCATTTACAAACTTCAATTCAAGAACCATTTCAAATTTTATATATAATCAACAAAATCATATCACTTTCTTCATTAATAAATGCACTTTGTTTATTCATATTTAAAACACTTTATACACAAATTTTACGCGTACAGCTATTCACCAGCAACTGCTATTCACTGTTGTACATAGGTACACCTATGTATACATATATACCTACATGTATACTTGCTGGGCGCACATGCGGTGAGTGTGGCATTATAAAGATATGATAGATACCTATACACTTATATTATACTTTCTCACAAACAGCTGCTTACGTATTCGTCCGATTTTTACGAGCTCGGCGCTCGTCGGGTATTAGGTTTTTTTTCGTTACGGAAATTCTTGATTCGGTCGCCGCGATCAAAGCCAGCGATAAAAGCTATGCAACTCATATTATTTATCAGTGATTGTTAAATATAGAGCTCTTCATATCAGGTAAAGGATTTGTCGAAATCTTTTCATCTTCTTGGGATCTGTATGTTCGCATGTGCATTTCACATATTTTCATAACCGCAGAGCAAAGGACATTGACAAAGGCGCGTTAATACTGAAAAATATTTTCATTGGTTTATATAGACTAGGATCGAAAAACTCTTGGTAAAATGCCTTCTTAATATACACATCTAGAAATCTTGTAGAGTGCCGTTTAAATAAACACATTTAGGTCACCTAAAACAAACGCTAGGTGTGCGGTTGATCGCTCCGTGAGTTCCAAGCCTTATTTTTGCGAATAATGTTATAACTTTGTGTATCGTTAATAAGTTTGTAGCGAAGTCTTGAGATCCAAAGTATAATGTCACTTTATTGCTTGTTTCTTTCATATTTCTATAGCTTATATAAACATGTACGACTACGTAGCCTTTTATCCTTAGCTTCATAAGAAGATTATTCGATAAAATGTGATCGAACACAACGTCTTGAGAATGTCTAAGAAATACTATAAAATTGTATGCAGTAGATATCTATGCACTAAAACGTTTAAAGGGATATTCAATATTACCATATTAAAATACATTATATACGAATATGTAATAATATGATAATGATTTCATAACGTCTTATATAATCTTATATATCTTAAATCGATGAACGCTGGCAGCGGGCACGAAAGTGTCACGTTTGCCTGACTCGAGCGTGCAAGCGAGAGAGAGCAGCATGCGATAGAGAGGTACGATCAGCCTAAGCGTTCAGCTTGTGACGTATTATGACGTTATCACGTAAAATTATCGTCCATAAACCGACTTTACAGATAACATATATTTTTCACGTCACAAGGAGGCAAACGAGCAGTCGGAACCTTATGGTGACTATACCGACGCCCATACACATAATATGGTCAACCAGATGCTATGCAGATGCGTTGCCCTCCTTTTCCCTAACCCCCAATGGGCCACCGGAAATTCACAATCCGCCGGTATTATGTGAGCGAGAGGTACCACCCCGGTCTTGCCGGCCGTCTTCGGCTGCAATACATACAATGGATTCTTACATAATAATTTCATTCATTAAAAACTTTTTCTACCCACGCTAAACGGGGCCTCCGTTTAGTAAACGCCAAGACGGCACCCTACCAGGCTCGGCCACTGCCTGACGATATCTCAACTACTTAGAGGTGTGAGGTATACCAACCTTACATCATCCCGAACATCAATTCTAATCCAGGAGTTTATTGACCGATCGCCCATCGCCCACCAGATACCCATAAGAAGAGGGGACAAAAGAGCAGGGGGCAAGGGGCGAGGACGGGAATCTCACCCCATTGTACTGTCCCGACTTTGGGAAGGGTTGTTCTGTGGTGCGGGACCACCCCTCTGTGGAGGCGCCGGACCCTTGGGGGACTGACTGGCCGTCGAAGTACCCTGTTCGCTCATTAAATCTGGAACACCTCACCAATGGCGGCATGGGTGGCACTAGCCGGGTTTTAGTGGGTAGAGCTGCGTCCACTTACCAGCTTTCGGTCGCAGCGAGTCCCACATTATATCTGCGTGGGGAGACCCACTCCCCCGCGGGATGCCTAACAGGTATTATAACTCCTCTGTATTGTTCTTATTGTTGTTATTAAAGTCTAACGTTCAAAGGATTATCGACAAAATAATATGGATATAACGATTCAAAACTATTTAGCTATCGCAAAATATTCAGCATGGACCGTTAATTATGTAATGGGTAACAAAAAGCTTTCAGTATCACGGTGAAAGCTCTAGGGTCTACTTGTCCACAAGATGTTAAAACAATCAAGCTTTGTACCTACATGATATGTAAAAAATGTTAATTACACAAAGTTATGTCACAAAGGGATTAAAAGCCTTTGTTTTGCAACTGGTGTAATAAAAAAGTGTGCAAATGTTTACCGCCATTTTTGTGCCGCCATTTTCGCCGTCATCTTGGTTCGCTGATATTTTTTGACGGGTGCTTAGATTTTATTTTCGGCTTGCGAAGGTGGGATGTATATTTAAGCACTAAAAATTATGCTAATATTATATAAATGACAATGTTTTAATGTATGTCGTCGTTGGTCAACCACAAAAATATTACTAAGAGTTGTTACCTATCCCCACAATGGTTCCGTCCTTGACGGGGTGGTGGGGCTCACTAGCCTAGGGTGAGCCGCTGCACCTTGGGTGAAGCTAATTGAGCTGAGGGGGCTCTTTGTACCCCTCTTATAAGAAGAGGTGACAAAAGAGCAGGGGCAACGTATGAGGACGGGAACCTCACCCCATTGTCCCGGTGGAAGGGGTTGTTCTGTGGTGCGGGACAATCCCTCTGTGGAGGTGGCGTCAAGGTGCCCTGTTTGCTCATTAGATCCGGGGCAACTCATCAAAGGCGGCATTGGTGGCACTCGCCGGGTTTTAGTGGGTAGAGTTGGGTCCACTTACCAGCTTTCAGGCGCAGCGAGTCCCACATACCCGCGTGAGGGGACCCACTCCCCTGCGGGATGCCTCAGAGCATTTCCCGGCGTTAAAGAAAAAAAAATAAAGAGTTGTTACCTATACTAGTTTAATGTTGTAGTTTATAGGCACAAAAAATTGTTATTATCCACAAAATAAAAATAAAAACTTATTAAAATAATTTAATCCTACTTCCTATTAATACTGTAAACGGAAAGTTTGTAAGAAAGATGTATGATGATCTTTCACGCAAAAACTACTGAATGGATTTTAATGAAACTTTACAATAATATACCTTATACATCAGAATAAAATATAGGCTACAATTTATTCCTGTACTCCCACGAGAATGGGAAGTACGCGTGTGAATCCTCAGGGCGCTGCTAGTCTCGAAAAATGAGGCGCAATCTTTATTTTTTTTAAGATTGAAAATACAAAAACTTGTTTAATGTCTCCAGCACTGTTATCTAAAGAATTTCTTATCCATGGAATATAGAATTTAGATTCCCTTATTTATAAGTTTGGCAAAAAAATTGGGATAACATTATTTTAAGCAAATATAAAACAGCCAAATCATTTGCCAAAAGGTTTACCGGTTGAAAGCAAAAGTCTACAGGGGTCCTGCCTATTTCTGCCGCAAAACAACTGTTAGCCGGCAGGTGCAACATTCATTTTTCCAATGAGTTGCCTGGGCTAGTTTCACGCAAAATCATTTATGTTCATCGGCGACGAGACCACTTACCATAATGTGGCACGTCTGCCAGTTTGCCTATTGCCTATACATTACTTAACATTAAAAAGGGTTTGTTATGCTAAGGCAAAGTTTATTTTAAAATCCTTAGAAATTATTAGTATTTTATTTTTGTATCAAACTGTATATTTCAACAACAAAGACTTTAATCAATACGCCATTGTTCAGAATTATTTAGCTAAAACACAAGTGAAACAATTTTAAGATCAGCAAGAAAACATTTTGAATCTCTAGGCTTTAGAAGTATTCAAAGATAAACAATTAATAAACTTTACTACAATTCAGAATACAGTCTTTTCGGCCAAGGTAGAATATTATCTGTAGGTAGAAACTTGTAAGTAAATTAATTTGTTTCATCATGATCATCATCAGCCTCTATGCGTCCACTGCTGAACAATACATTTGTTTCACGCGTGATAACTCATTTTTTTATTTTTTTTATGTTACTTGGATAGGCAAACTGGCAAACGTACCACCTGATGGTAAGTGGTCGACGTCACCCATGAACATAAACTAGTTTACCTGGAACGAGCCCAGGCAACTCATTTATGTGTTGCCTATCCTGAGACATAAGATGTTAAGTCTCGGTGCCAGTAATTACACTGCCTGTCTTGCCCTTCTCTCCGAAACACAGCAAAGCTGTTTCACGGGAGAAACAAGCAAGCAATATCCAATATGATGGTAATATTAGCAACTTAATATGAGATAATTTATAATAGATATATTTGCTACAAATAATTGGACGATTCATTGCTTGTAAGTATTATATTATGTTATCACATATTATTTGTGTATTTCCGAAAAGAACCGCCTGATTCTACCTTCTTAGACGACCAATCACGAGTGCCACCAATGCCGCCTTTGGTGAGGTGTCCCGGATCTGTTGAGCAACAGGGTATCTCGACAGCTTGTCAGTCCCCCAAAGGGACCGACGCCACCTTCACAGAGGGGTTGTCTCGCACCACAGAACAAGCCCTCCAAACATCGGAATAGCGCAGTGGGGTGAGATTCACATCTCATAGCCCCTTGTCCCCCCTCCTGCTCTTTTGTCCCCTCTTCTTATAAAAGGGATAGAAAGAGCAGCTCGCTCGGCTCAATTAGCCTCGCCCAAGGTGATGGGTTCACCTTAGGCTACTGAGCCCCTCCGCCACGACAAATATATAAAATATATCTTGGTACAATTATATAAATATTCAAAATATTAGAACTACTGAATTTGTTTCACCGGTTTTATTATCAACGACCTCTGTGGCTTAGTGGTAAGCGCGTTGGCGCTCAAGCCGGAGGTTGCAGGTTCGAATCCCGCCAGGGAAGAAAAATATTTTCTGTGTTCCTGGGTCATGTGTATTAAAAATGTGTATTAAATAATAAAAATCTTAAATATATGTATAGTTTAAAAGTATTAAACATATTTCCGTTGTCTGGTACCAGTACCTAACACAAGTTCTTCATGAACTTACCACGGGACCAGATTGACGTGGTGTGAAAGCGTCCATAGATATTATTATTATTATTATTTCTTTTTATACAATAGAAAAGCAAACGAGCAGTCAAAGCCTTTTAGCGACTATCAACGCCCATACACATCCGCACTACCAGATATTATGCAGATGGGTGGCCCTCCTCCCCGTCCGCCAATGGACCACCGGAAACTCACAAACCGCATGACACGCGACAGCATAACTGTTACTTGACGCCGGTGTTATGTGAGTGAGAGGTACCACCCCGGCCTGTACCTCTACCTCTTATTATATAATGTGATGAATACTTAAATGTTTGCTCCAAACAAAAGATACAACAAAAAGCAACTCAAACCGTGACCAGATTGAATCTCGTGATCGATCACAGGCGGGTGTTTTCACATGATGCCCCATTTCACTCGTATCACTGTATTTATCTGCTGGTTTGTGATTTTATCAGTAAATGTACATTTATTTAAACACTGTTACAATGAAACAACTTTTTATGGATTTCATCGACTATAAGATGAAAAGAGCGACGGTGGTCTAGTGAGAGATCCGGGTTTGATTATTTTCTTTCCTTTTTACGGCCTAAAAAATACGCTGTTATTTAAGCCGTAAATCATGTAAAAAATATTAACATGAATATTTGCGAAAAAGCACACCACGTTAACAGAATCCCGAGGTAACTTCAAGGATTACGGGTCCGAGTCATGACTCATGCCATTGGCCCCTCGGCCATCGCGAGGCTAATCCTCGAAAATTAAACACGGCTTAAATTCCGCTGGGAATTTACTGATTTGGCTGCCTATCTAAACCTAAGAAGGACACGACAGCCGTCTGGATTACCGGCCGAAACGACAGCTGAATTACCGGCATTGAATACCGGTGGAGATCTCCCCGTGTACAGCCATCTTCGCCAGGAGTTATCAGTCAGGCCAGTGTCCTTCTCTACCGTGCAAATACGCTATCCGATCGTGGGTCAGCTGAAGAAAAATTTCGGCTATAAAATAAGGTACCTCTACAGCATCTTATTTCGAACCCTATCGAAATCTGTTCGCATCGTGGGTCCTACCACCCCACAAACGCGACATAATAATATGCCATATAAATATGGATATCATGTAAATTATCTAGTCTTAGCAGGATTCGAACCTGCGACCTCTGGGACCCAATCTTATTATTTTTCAACACTCAGATCTATAGGCCTGCGAGACCAGGTAGTTTTGACTTTGACGTCCTTAAAAACACAAGTAAATGTTTTACGGTTCGGGTGGTAGAATCAATTGACTTTCAATACGTTGATTTGAAGTTTAACAAAGGTGGCTATGACACATGTCACATAACACATCACATATGACACATGACACATAACACATGACACATACATGACACGTGACACATGATGTCACGGCACCACCGATTTTACTGCAAAGTCGCGCCAACTGATGTTATTGATATACGTATAGGCTAAGATCCCGATATAAAACGTCCTTCACCGAGATGTTTATTTGATGAAACGTATTTATATTTAATTTCATATGTCAATAAATATAATGCATATGGGTTGCCTAACAAATTTTAGTCCAGGGTATGTTTAATTAATAATTAAAAAAAAAAACATTTCACCGGTTTGATTATTAGATAAATTCTATACCAATCGAAAGTATGAAGCCCATATAATATGCAAACGTTAGGTTGCCTATTCTTTTCCGGTCACAACTATCGGGTAGCCAAGTATAAACAGGTAAATCTATACCGGACCGGATATATAGTTTACATATATTTTATGTAAACTACAGTAAACGAATATCCCGTATTTTCTATACATGAAATATAAAAAAATCTCTGTTCTCAATTGAACGTGAAGCTGTAAGGGGTCACTGACCCGTCTCTAATGACGTAGCTGAGAGCAGATTTAAACCTACCCCTCTCAGAATACGAATTTATTTTTTATTGAAATTGAAATCTTATAATAAATGAAAATAGTTGGGTAAATCCAAAAGTGCACACCCCATAATCTCATTTTCCACAGTAAAATTGATTATTTGTTTGGAAAAAACGTGTCTCAGCAATTGACCTATCAGTTGCTTAGCAACGAATAAACATTAAACAGTGTTTTTTTGATATCGCAGGGAAATGCTATTTACGCATGTAACTCGGATCTCGGATAGATCCTGACCCTATGTGGGACTCGCACCTGGGAGTGCCCGTAAACTAAAACCACTGCAAGCGCCTTCAGCCGCTTTTTGAGGGTCCCGCATCTGTATTTAACGGGATTACCTCAGCGACAGGCTGGTCCCGGCGATGGCCAGACTACTCGTAAGGGGGAACTGCCCGGCCCCTACTAAGCAGTCTCCACGATGTCGTGCCATATAGACCTAGGTTCCCATCCTGAGTCCGACACGAACATATGGGCGTTACTGGAGGCACATTATGTAGCGCCTCCTCCACACACCCGTTCGTCACCCGCAGGAGGAGGCCTCGTCGGCGGCCTCCTCTATCACCCGCTTGTCGGCCACTTTCTGGGACAGTGAATTGAACGCTCTTAATTGAGAAAGTCCGAAGTGTTTTACTTTAGATGATAAAACAAATATATTCCCCCCCCCCCCCCATAACCCTACAGACGCAGAAACACGGATGTCCACTAAAGATTATTTTAAATGTTAATATTTACTATGTTAAAGAAAATATGATCGAATCGAGACCGTCTACTTCTGAGCCCATAAAATAGACTTTGAAAATAAAAAAAACTGAGTTTTTGTGATTGTATTAAACCGATCCGACCGAGCGTAATATCTTCAATGATATTTACTTCCAAGGTTTTTCTTTTTATTTCGCGAATAAATATTTCCCTTAACGTTTTGTTAAATATAACATGTTCCGTAAAGATGGTAATTTTTACGTTTAATATTTTATTGAGACACGGAAATTACAAATATTATTATAATATAATATTATGTATACTCTATGGTCGTAAGCTTTTGAACATCTTACGGATTATATTGGAAATACTATCTTGCCCAAGCAGATATTTTATCTTCTTTCATTTTGAAGGAATGTCTGATTGGTTATGGTTTTCTAATATTGGCTCGAATTTTATTTTCGAATTCAATAAAATATCCTCTTTAATAAGACTAGCTGTTGCCTGCAACTTCTCGCGCGATAACTTACATCCGTATAAGTACTAATGATGATAATTTTTATAGCCTTTGTTACTCAGTGATAGCATCGTACTAATATTATAAACGCTTGTTACTCTTTCATGCAAAAACTGCTGAATGGATTTTAATAAAACTTTACAATATCCCCGTACTGCCACGGGAATGGGAAGTATGCGGGTGAAACCACAGGGCGCTGCTATAACATTATATTAGTCAAAGATTTTTTTGAAATGAGATATAAGTATTTTCGAATCTCCTCTTACTACATCCATTACTACATCCACAGTCTACTCATGAATATACCTCTTTATTAGAATAAATGTGTTAAAAAGTAAAGAGCAGGCATAGAGTGGCATTAGGAGATAAAATAACATTAAGAATTATAAATGTGTTCGAGATCTTTGTTTAAAAACTCGCTAATAAGCATATTACAAACATTACACGGAGCATTGTGTACTGTCGCCAAGAAAAGCTTAAGTGTTCTTATAACTAACATCATTATCATTACTTTTTCTATCAATTTCTTGAACGTACCCCGGCCCTCGAATCCAACAAACCATAGTACAATAAAATAAATGCGAAAGTACCTCTGTCTCTCTATCACCTAAACTGAACTACTGAATTCGATCATATTTGTCAGAGAGATAATATAAACGACTATAATATTTGTCTTAAAGAAGGACATAGATATCTAAACAATTTAATAATTGTTTTTATATCTATTTCCTTTTTAGTAATCTAGCGAATCGAAACTTTATTTCCCTCTACCTTTTAATTACAATCCTTGAATGAAGCTGTGGGCAACGGCTAGTTAACATATAAGTTTCCCAGTCAGACTTAAACCCTGGTTATGAAGTCCCACACGCTTTCTGGCTAATAAGAGTAGTGTAAGTAAGTAAGAGGTAGTGCCATGCTACTTTGCAGCCAAATTGAGCGGCTATGACCGGGGTGGTTGGTACCTCTCACTATGACCGGGGTGGTTGGTACCTCTCACTATGACCGGGGTGGTTGGTACCTCTCACTATGACCGGGGTGGTTGGTACCTCTCACTATGACCGGGGTGGTTGGTACCTCTCACTATGACCGGGGTGGTTGGTACCTCTCACTATGACCGGGGTGGTTGGTACCTCTCACTATGACCGGGGTGGTTGGTACCTCTCACTATGACCGGGGTGGTTGGTACCTCTCACTATGACCGGGGTGGTTGGTACCTCTCACTATGACCGGGGTGGTTGGTACCTCTCACTATGACCGGGGTGGTTGGTACCTCTCACTATGACCGGGGTGGTTGGTACCTCTCACTATGACCGGGGTGGTTGGTACCTCTCACTATGACCGGGGTGGTTGGTACCTCTCACTATGACCGGGGTGGTTGGTACCTCTCACTATGACCGGGGTGGTTGGTACCTCTCACTATGACCGGGGTGGTTGGTACCTCTCACTATGACCGGGGTGGTTGGTACCTCTCACTATGACCGGGGTGGTTGGTACCTCTCACTATGACCGGGGTGGTTGGTACCTCTCACTATGACCGGGGTGGTTGGTACCTCTCACTATGACCGGGGTGGTTGGTACCTCTCACTATGACCGGGGTGGTTGGTACCTCTCACTATGACCGGGGTGGTTGGTACCTCTCACTATGACCGGGGTGGTTGGTACCTCTCACTATGACCGGGGTGGTTGGTACCTCTCACTATGACCGGGGTGGTTGGTACCTCTCACTATGACCGGGGTGGTTGGTACCTCTCACTATGACCGGGGTGGTTGGTACCTCTCACTATGACCGGGGTGGTTGGTACCTCTCACTATGACCGGGGTGGTTGGTACCTCTCACTATGACCGGGGTGGTTGGTACCTCTCACTATGACCGGGGTGGTTGGTACCTCTCACTATGACCGGGGTGGTTGGTACCTCTCACTATGACCGGGGTGGTTGGTACCTCTCACTCACATAACACTGACGTGAATTGACAGCTATGGTTTACCGTGTTTACATCCATATGCATTTTAGGAAAAAGCGGTTAATTTAATATTACAAGCAGACACTTCTTGTTGTTTATCGGCAGCACTGTCTCCCAGCTTGAGGCATCAAAGTACATCATGTAGTTTATAATTCTTCTGTATGTGTGTAGGTATGTGACTGACAGCTGATCTTCTAAGTGGCTGGACTGATTTTATCTATTCTATTTCAATTTTTTAACCGACTTCAAAAAAAGAGGAAGTTCTCAATTCGTCTATATGTTTTTTTTTTGTATGTATGTGACACGATTACTCCGCCGTTTGTGCATGGATTTCGATGGTTATTTTTTTGTTTGAAAGCTGGTGTTTCCAATTTGGTCCCATATTAATTTTATTAAGATCTGACGAGCTGTTTTTTAGTTATTCCCAATAATGCCTATTTGGTTGGTTTTGTTTACCTTGATGATATGATCATTTTATTACGTGTCAATGTAACAATTGTATAGGATGCTTTGGTAGTACACCATAGTATGTCGCGGTCATCGTAATCATCATCATCATCACCATCACCATCATCATCATCATCCTTTATCCATCCACTGCTGAACATGCCTCCTTCAATGAACGCCAAGACGACGAATTTCGGTGTCGTATTTGTTGCTGTACATTACCTACCTACCTACTTTGGCTGACTCCAAAAGTAACTATAATGACGTGGTAAACGCAAAGTTTGTACATTAGTAGAATATTAAGTTGATTATATGTTGTAAGCACAAAAATTAAAATAACTGTTATTTTATTACTTTTTAGTTTAGTATTTTTGAAGTCGGTTTTAATTTTTTTGTAAAATGTTTTTTGTGTGTTCGAGTGGATTTGTGAATGGCTGAGATTGTAAATGTACTATACAGTTCACAACAAAATGTTTTCTGTCGAGCTGTAATTCTAATATATTTTTGTTCACAATTGTACTTATATACCGTAACCTTCGTACGTCCGAGCACCGTGACAACCAACAATTTACCAAAGCTAACTTACCTCATCGAATTAAGTGACGACAATGGTACCTAAGTTTAGTGACACAACGCCCAAAATCGCGTGACACCTAATGTGTTTACTGATAACTTAATTTAGCTCGGTTCTAGTCTAACAACGTCATTGAACTCGACTCAGACAAGACAAATCCTAGATGATCTTTAAACCGCATAGTACAGGTTAAAGGAAAATGTGATTTTGAACTAAATGACTTGTTTTAAACTTTTCCACTCAGGTTACATTTTTATATATTTATAAAATATCATAAAGAATGAAATATGATAATAATAATAATTATATCGACGCTTTGTACCACGTCAATCTGGTCCCTTGGTAAGTTCTCGAAGAACTTGTGTAACGAATACCAGACAACGGACATAATATATTTAATAATTTTATACTATACATATTATATTTAAGATTATTGAACACAGAAAACTTTTTATTTACGCTACCTCCGGCTTGAGCGTCGACGCTCTAACCATTGAACCACAGAGGTCGTCAACAACTTCTGTGCGATGATAAATACAAACAAGTAAACCGGTGGGAGGGAAGCGCTGTGCCGCGCTCCCGGCGGTACCACCATCTTGCTTGTTTCTCCCGTGAAACAGCTTTGCTGTGTTTCGGAGAGAAGGGCAAGACAGGCAGTGTAATTACTGGCACCGAGCCTTAACATCTTATGTCTCAGGATAGGCAATACATAAATGAGTTGCCTGGGCTCGTTCCAGGTATACCAGGTATGTTCATGGGCGACGTCGACCACTTACCATCAGGTGGTACGTTTACCAGTTTGCCTATCCAACTAACATAAAAAAAAGTAAAAAGTCATAAAACTTTGAGCGTATATCAATATGGATATATATGTTATACACCAATATGATATATATATATATGTCAATATGATATATTATGGATATCTTTATATATATATTTCTTGTGTGCGTGTGTATGTCACTGAACTCCTCCTAGACGGCTGGACCGATCTTGATGAATTTTTTTGTGTGAATTCAAGGGGATTCGAGGATGGTTTAGATTCACAAAAAAATATTTAGTACAGGACAACGTCTGTCGGCGCCACTAGTAGTTGTATATATCATTATGCATATGTAGCCGTACTATAATAGCAAAAAGACACCTTATTCATCTAAATTTCTTTCTTTTCTTTCTAAATTGGCCAGAAATTTAAGCGATACTATAGAAGATACAAAAATACAAACATACATATATAATTTAAATCACAACCCTTCTTTGTGGCTTTGTCGTAATCGGATAATGAATATTAAGCTTTAACGAGGCTTTCCTCTTTATCGAAAGTCGAAACTTTTGGGTAAGCGAAGTTTAGGAGGTCGGTAAAATAGGTGGGCTAAATATGATATACTTAGCCTTATACTAAAATGATACACTTAGCCTTATACTAAAATGATATACTTAGCCTTATACTAAAATGATATACTTAGCCTTATACTAAAATGATATACTTAGCCTTATACTAAAATGATATACTTAGCCTTATACTAAAATGATATACTTAGCCTTATACTAAAATGATATACTTAGCCTTATACTAAAATGTGTTACGAGGTCAAGCCTTTTATGTTATATTTATCGATATTAGACACAATCATAAATTCAATAAATACCCTGAAATAGTTAACGAAGAATAATAAATATCTGCCTGATTTAAAATGGCGACTAGCAATTCTACTTAATTACAAGTTCGTGTGCTGTAGACCTTAACCAAACCTAAAGGTTCACACTCTTCAGGTTTTAAAATAAGCATTAAGGTATTAATATATATTTTTATAACATAGGAGGCGACATTGATGACGCCCGAACACATCCGCACAACCAGAGATTATGCACATGCGTGCGTCTTTTCCCTATCTCCAATGGGCCACCTGAAACTAACTAACCGCACGAAACGTGACAGCATAGCTGTTACTTGACGCCAGTGTTACGTGAGCGAGAGGTACCACCCCGGTCGTGCCAGCCCAATTCGGCTACAAAGCAGCAAGGCTCTACCTCTCTCTAATAATATTAAAATATAGTTTTAAAACTATGAAATCATACTTTTATAGCAATATAAATAGTAACATCTATTAAGAGCTATTTAAAAAATATTTATTGTGGGTTATATTATTGTCATCGATCTTTGATGAGTGTGTGAAGTTTCTATTTTTAAGCCCGATGTTTTAAAACAGCTAAAAATTACGTTCAATGATTTCGTTACAGTGAAACAGGTGAAGCTAAAACGACGATTGTTTCCAAATTTAAAAAGTATACAAGTAATTTAAATATCAAGTACCTCCTTGAAAAAACCTTCAAATTGAAGACTTCTTTGTATTACACTTCTTATGAACGCACTAAATACGTTCAAAGTGTCCAATACATAGGATTTATCGCACAAATTTCTTCTCAAGGATCCATACATGAATCACGGTGATTTAGTGGTTTTTGAATAAAACATCTGTTTGGGATTATGGGGAAAAACTTTTTTGTTAATTTGTTATATTGGCAATATCTTCTTGATTATTTATGGCCGACCAAGCAAGCTTAGCAAGATTATATACAATACTAGCTGTTATCCGCATCTTCGCCCGCGTTAACTTACTCAACTTAACTCCTATTAGTCACAGTGTGATGTTATATAGCCTATAGCCTTCCTCGATAAATGGGCTATCTAACACTGAAAGAATTTTTTCAAATCAGACCAGTAGTTCCTGAGATTAGCGCGTTCAAACAAACAAACTCTTCACCTTTATAATATTACTAGCTGGTGCCCGCGGCTTCGTCTGCGCAGGATAAGATTTTAGTTTTTTCTAACTTGATTTTAGTTTAGTTACTTCTAATACCTCCAAGAATATGTGTACAAAGTTTCATGATGATCGGTTAAGTAGTTTTCGCGTGAATGCGTAACAAACTTCCACGCTTTCACAATTACCTATAATATTAGTAAGGATTATTAGTAATTAGTATAGATAATCTTGCAGAACTTGTGAAAAGACTTGTGCAAATTACTGAAGTGCTTACTTTTTTTTCCAAGTAATAGTTATTGGCCCAGATTAAAATATGTATGTTACAAATCGATTCTTCAATCTCAACCAACAAGAAAATATTTAATAACTCTCTCTTAAATAAATAGCTTACAAAACTAGTAATTCACAAATAAACAATATATTTATTTACTGCATAAAATATAAAACAAAAAAAATATATGAAACTTGAAAACTTATGAAATAACCGACAAAAATGTATGTATCTTATACAATCTGGTGAATATTCTAGTATATAACCAAATAGTTAAATAAGTACTACGTTATTTATGTAAACTATTGATTGTAGACAATATCGAGATGATTTGTGAGCGAGTCTAGGAGTATGGGCTCGGCCTATTAAGAGTGAGGCGAGAGTTCCGGGTTCGATCCTGACTCACCCCCCCTGTGATGCCTAGAAATGGGGTTTTCTAAATTTCTACCTGCACCTGACCATCGCTTGCTCACCGGTGAAGGAAACCTGCATGCCTGATGAGATTAAAAGTCTTTGGAGGTTTGTCAAGTTCACCACAGTGAACACTGGCTGGCTCAGCACAGGGCTTCCTAGTGAGTCAACCAGTGAACCAAAAAAAATAAAAACTACTTGATTCATCTTACATAGTAGCATGCATAAACTGATGTTAAATATCATTTTTATTGTTAAATAAAGAAACTGTAAAAATAAAAATAAAAAATTAAATATACCGGGTGTAATCGTTAAGTGTGCACAGGCGATTATTCCGTAACTATTAAAGATATCAAAAAACTTTAAACTGATTTCGAAAGTACTTTACCTAATGAGTAAAATGACAATAATAATTAAAAATAAAACGAGAAATATCTAAAAAAAAATACATTAAACTCTCCCATTTCTCACACTTAACGATTACACCCGGTATATATATATCAACCTGTATTAGGCCAGCGCATCGGTGAACTATGGTCCAAAACCCTTCTCACCTGATTTCAAGGAGGAGACCCGTGCCCAGCCGGACATATAAGGGTTGATGTTATTATATATTGTATTATAATATAGTGTCGAGATATCGAGTTGCGCAAAAAACATGATATTATGTTAATTGAAAATCTTTTACATTAACATCCAAAACCCTACTTTTTGTTCTACTGGTTCCCCTAATTAGCATCCGTATTAGTATTATTACTAGGATTAGGTTAGGACATTGTTCATGAAAGCTGTACTCAAGTTAGGTAGCGTACAGAATGCACAAGTTTTAACTTGATTACTACGCTGATCAAAGTTGAGATGAATACAATCGTATTCATCTCAACTTTGACCGCCCCTAACTTGCTAACAACAGTAATAAGCAGAGAATTCAACGAATTTCCATATGTGAAACTATTTTATATTAGGGAGAATTTTAAAATGCGCTGGTACGAGACCTGCCGACTTATTTCTGACGCCAAATGGCTGTGTTCTACTAACAATATCTGGACTGGTAGTATCGTAAGCATTTTGCGTTTGAGGAAAGGAATCCTATGTATATTAAGTCTGAAATAATATGAACTTACCACTATACCTATTTTGATAAATTAAAAAAGTATTATAAGTAAGAGGACAGAAAATACATAGCTATTCCTTTATACTAGTTCATATTTTCGCCGGCTCGAAGGACCATATTATGTAGTAGAGTTTATTTTTAGGATTACTTAATCTGCTTAAAATTATATCACGTCTGCTTATAATAAAAATTATATTATAAGTATAAACTACACAATTATACAAACAGGTAAAAAAGCAATTAAGTCAAAAAACAATGCGTTATAAAAACCGCAGTTAGACAATTCGCAAACGTTTTGCTCATTACGACAAATTACTTCGAATGTAAAGGCAATTATAATCTTTAAATATTATGAACATACGAAAGACAAAAATTACTTTTTTAAAATTAAATTCTAACATAAATCCTCTTTCCCTTTTTGTAATTTTTATTATTTTCGGACTTTTTTGTTGAAAGATAAAGTCTGCGTGAGCAGCACTACCATTTTTATTGCTACTATGAACAAGCTTATTTTAGAAATAAGGACAGGACATATTGTGTGATGAATGTGACTTTTTAGGCAAAGCGTGAATTGGTTGTCCTTTTTATTTATTTTTTCTTTTCCGCCGGGAATTGCCATAAGGAATCCCACGGGGGAGAGTGTACTCCCCAGGCGGATATGTGGAACTCGCTGCACCTGAAAGGTGGTAAGGTAGACGCAGCTCTACCCACTAAACCCGGCGAGTGCCACCAATGCCGCCTTTAGTGAGGTGCCCCGGATCTGTTGAGCAAAAACCTTGACGGCTAGTCAGTCCCTCAAGGGACCGACGCTACCTCCACAGAGGGGTTGTCCCGCACCACAGAACAACTCCTCCTCGGGACAGTGCAACCTCACCTAGGTTCCCATCCTCGCCTTTTGTCCCCTCCTACTCTTTTGTTTGGTGGAGTGAACTCAACAAATTAATCAAGCTATACAAAATATAGGGAAAAAATATTCGTTATAAACAGTTTTGAAGAATGTATTGTAAACACGTATTTTTTTAATTTGAAGTGTAAATATTATGAAGTATATAGACAGCACGAAAGATCGTGTATTTTCAATCTAGTCAATCATGTGACGTCTAGGCTCTATACACAGTAAATACTAGACTTATGACCGCTGTGCTAATTCTGGAATGGAGGCCACGCTCGGGAAGGGGGTCCACCTTCTACTAGATAGGTTGACGATCAGCGTGCACCTAATTAGATACAAGAGGACGGGTTCAGCAGTCAACGGAAAACCTTTGATAATGATTATGAAATAATAGATTTATAGTATTTATGTGTAACCTGAAACCTAGAAAAAAAACAGCCGCTTGAAGGGGAGTGTCCCGGATCTTTCTAACACGGAACACATCCCGCGACCGGTCGGTTCCCTCAAAGTGCTAACCGATCTTCTTCCTAGTATGGGGGAGCTCCGACAACCTGGAGCACCCCCGCCGGCGCCGGAACTTTTCTACCGGGGCAGGTACCCAACATTACCCCGAGTCCAGTTAGACAGGAGGCAGGAGGTGTGCGTAGCGCCTCCTCCGCACTCCTGTGTAACCTGAAACCTTAGCTAATATATACTGACTTTATTTAAGGAGGAAAGATTTTATTTTTTGTTTGTTACTGCTTTAGAATGGTACGTAAACACTGAGTGACACAAACATAATATTAGTTAAGATAACGTGGACAAAGCTGCAGGCACTAGATAGTGTATAAATAAAGAACGAAAAGTCGTTGAACCGTACTGAAAAATTATCCAGAATCATAAATGTAAAAGTGTATCTATCTCCTCCACGTCGCCCCAGGACGATTAATGGACATAATTCTTTGCTCCTCTGCTAGAGGAGTTTTAAGATAATAAAAGTACCGTAATTTTAATAGTCTACGCGCCCTGAAAATATTAAATATGAATAACGATCTTATTTACGTCACTAAGAGATTAGAAAATTATAAGCCATGCCACCATAATAAGTCAACGTTGCTCCCACGACCTAGCAATATCCCAGGCAACTAATTCAAGAGTAAATTTGCCTTTGAAAGGTCAGATTTTAAGTGGTGCCAGTAATTCCACTGCCAGTCTGTGAAAAAAAAATACCTAGGATGTTTGGACTCGTGCAGAAGAGCGCACAAAAACGTTTACTTTCCAACGAGGCAGTTAAACCTGTGACTAACATGTCACAAAATTTGTCAATAATGGTGATGACAGCGGGTCTATGAAAGTGTTTAAAATTCCGCCATTTTTATCCATGAACATTTAGTACACACATTACCTAGTCTTTAAGCTTACGTAAAACATAAAAAAATCATTTGACCGTCCGCGTGCATTGTCATGTAACATTTAATAACTGAGCAATTTTCTCTTTTCGCAGGTACTAAGTGATAAGGTTAGATAACACGTGAAATCTGTGAGATGCGAAGATTATAACACTCGTAGTTGACAGCTAGACGTGCGCAGTGATCAAAAATGGAGAGGATTAAATCAAACTAGTGAACCAAAAAAAAGTGAAATTTAAAAAGTGTTCGGAATGTAAAAAATATAAATGAAGTGTGAAACTATAGCGTGTATTAAAATATAGTGTGAAAAGAACCAGGGTTTTGTTAGATGATGTCAATCTAGTGTACCAAAATGGGTTGTCAGTTGGGTAAACTGGCGGCGTCGGAGCGCAGATGTACTGCGGAACCCCTGAACGATGTGCCACCACCGCCCACTACGGACCCCAGGCTGCCCCTGACCGCGAAGCAGAAGTACTCCATGCTCGCGTCTTGGAAGGGCATTTCTAGAGCGATGGAGAAGACTGGCATTTGTATGTTTGTAAAGTAAGTAATATTTTAATAGGCTAAAATAATTAAAGCGTTGATGATGATAAAAAATATTTCAAGGTCTTATTTTATATAATGATAGTATTTAATTGGTCGAAATATGGTACAATTTAGGTGTTACATGATGTTAAGTAGTATCAGGGATTTATTATACTTGCATAGGCAATCGGACAGACGTGCCACGTAATGGTAAGTGGTCAGCATCGCATGACCACGTTAAATCTAAATCATTTTTTTTTATTCAAAATAGTTCTAATACTTTTTGAACGTCAATTGAAACTACCACCGGTTCCAAGGCTAGCCCACTGAGAAGAACCGGCGAAACAAACTCATTGGGGTTAACATAGGACAGGCCACTCATTCAAGCGTTGCCTATCCTGAGACAAGATGTTAAGTCTCGGTGCCAATTACATCATACATACAGTAGGGCAGGCGTTCTGCCCTTCTTTCCCAAACACAATAATTTACGATCATTGAAATACTGACTAAATTGAGGTCTTAAAAAATGGCGATGTAAAATCAGCGGAATTGAAAAAAAAATATTGTAATTTTTTGAAAATTTTTGTAAACCGATCTCCAACTTGTCTTGACTTCCGGTTTTTATTTTGTTGCTGACTCTCTCTGCTAAAACAAGCCGCAGCATGAGCAGCAACAAATTTTCACTTTATTTTTTCCGCGGAAAATACGTTAGTTAAGCTAGCGTGGCCGGCTTTTTTGGAAACCGATCTCCAACTTCTCTTGACTTCCGGTTTTTATTTTGTTGCTGACTCTCTCTGCTAAAACAAGCTGCAGTATGAGCAGCAACAAATTTTTACTATAGTTTTTCCACGGAAATCTCGAGAGTTAAGCTGGCCTGGACATTATTTATTTTGGCATAATTAAAAAAAATATATATTTTTTTAATTTTTTTTCTTCTTAGCATCTTTTAGCAAAAAATTAGCAATAAATTGACCCCTATTCGCTTGATCGATAAGTCCACATCCAGTGATGTCCACGCTATCTTAATGAAAAGTTAGCGCTATTGCCGATTTTTTACGATCGGTTGGAGCAAAAAAAATAATTTTTTAGCAACTAATTAGCAACAAATTGACCCCTATTCGCTTGATCGATAAGTCCACATCCAGTGATTTCCACGCTATCTTAATGAAAAGTTAGCGCTATTGCCGATTTTTTGCGATCGGTTGGAGCAACAAAATTAATTTTTTAGCAACTAATTAGCAACAAAAAAGCAACAAATTCCTGTGTTTTTTTTTTCAATTCCGCTGATTTTACATCGCCATTTTTTTAGACCTACTAAATTGACCAGATCAGAATTTAGGATACAATCTAGTTTTTTTTTTTTTCTTTAACGCCGGGAAATGGTCTGAGGCATCCCGCCTGGGGAGTGGGTCTCCCCACGCGGGTATGTGGGACACGCTGCGCCCGAAAACTCGTAAGTGGTCGCAGCTCTACCGACTAAAACCCGGCGAGTGCCACTAGTGCCGCCTTTGGTGAGGTGCCCCGGATCTGTTAAGCTAATAGGGCACCTCGACGGCTAGTCAATCCTACAAGGCACCGACGCCACCTCCACAGAAGGGTTGTCCCGCACCACAGAACAACCCCTCCCAACGTCAGGACAGTACAATGGGGAGAGGTTCCCATTCTCGCCCCTTGGCCTCTGTCCCGTCTTCTTAAAAGAGGGGCACAAATAGCCCCCTCGGCTCAATTAGCTTCGCCCAAGGTGCTGGGCTCACCCTAGGCTACTGAGCCCCACCGCCACGTCGAGGCCTGAACCATGGTGGGGGGATTCAATCTAGCTGATAATATCTCCTCCAAAATTAGGTGACGTCACTCTATTTTTGCCGGCAAATATTTTTGCTGTAAAGCAAACGCCTTTGCTTGTACTCCAACTAGCTGTTGCCCGCGGCGCCGCTCGCGATAACTTACATATGCAGCCGTGTCCGGTCTGAAGATCATTATTATGTTTGTCACTCAGTGTCGTTGGGGGAAAGGAAAAGGAGGGATAATCTTTGTTTGTGCGGATGTGTATGGTCGTGGATAGTCGCCATAAGGCTTTGACTGTTCGTTTTCCCTACTGCTATAAAAATGCTACTCTAATTTAGATAAACTACTTAGAAAAATTGATTGACTCATTCATATTCGTGTTTTAAGTTAGACAATGTTAATTATCATCATACATTTTAATGCTAAAAATAATCTTTAAATGAACGTTAATAATAAGACCAACCCCCAAAATTCGAATCCAATCTGGTCCATTCACAGCATGGATCTCTTCACCCCATCTATTCGAAGGTCCCCTTCGTCTTCCCGAACGTGACCTCCACTCTAGAATCCTATAGGCCATCCAACCCATAGGCCATCAGTATTTAACTACATCATTGTTCACTACTTCAAAAATAGAGTAAGAAACAAACAACAAAGATTTCCATATAAAAATTAAGCAGGATTTAAAAAAATTAACAATCCTTTAATTTATTTCCAACCAGGATTTTTAATTGGCGAAAAGCACATTCCATATTCAATTTGATTTTAAATCAGAATTTACCCGTTATTTAGGGGCTTTAAAGTTAGCCCCTTTAAGATTCCCGTGGGATTTTAATATTCAATACTAAGAGATATTAAAGGAGTTCTAGCACTTTTACACTTATTCGTATTAATAGGTCTAATAAAATACGTTTCAAATTATTAGCTATTCCCTGCGAGGTCACCCGCCCCAAAAATGTAGAGAAACAATGTTCTGCTGAAATAAATAGCATGTAATTTACGTCAATAATTGGGTTCTCAAATAAAAACTTGCCATGATTAGGTCAATCGGTGTATAGCTCTATATTGGGGGTTCGAATCCCAATGCCAACCCTTAGAAAGAGTTAACTAAGTTGGTGAAAATAAACTTAAAGCGGGTCCGTCTGTATTGCTTGATAGTGGCTTTTGTCGTCTTGGCGTTCATTTAAAATCCATCTCTAAAATCATCCACATCCAAATCCATCTCGTTCATTTAAAATCCATCTCCAATCCTTGATGATAATGATGAAAAAATTATAACCGATTTCAAAAAATAAAGTAACTAAAATGTTATAAAATAATCGCGTGTACAATCTTTGCGTTTACCACGTCATTATTGTTACTTTTGGAGTCGGTGTCAGCTAAGTTAAATAGGTACCTACAGCAACAAATACGTCACCATTGTCGTATTTGTTACTCTCGGTACCTACCTATCTACCTTGGCTGACACCGACTCCAAAAGTAACAATAATGAAGTGGTAAACGCAAAGATTGTACACGCGATTATTTTATAACATTTTAGTTACTTTATTTTTTGAAGTCGGTTATAATTTTTATTTAAAATTTTTTATTTCTTAATTTTTAGTAATTCATTAAAGAAAGGCATACAGAGATAGACATTGTGGCATATTGAACCGTATGAAGTAAGCCCAAAAAAATCTGTAAATCTTCGAGGAGTTCCCTCGACTGTCTATAGTCTCCATCATCATAACGGTAATGGCACGTATCACCCATAAGGGTGCAAAGTTCGCATCAGTATAAATTAATTAAGTCCAATCACAAGGTAGCTACTTTAAACTATTTAGGAGTTCCCTTAACTGAGCTTCGTCTTCATCATCAGACCCCCAATCACAGTCACAACCCATCTAAGTGTAAAGTTCTCATCAATACAAATTAATCAAGCCCAAACACAAGGTTACTGAAGTAAATCGTCGAGGAGTTCCCTCGACTGTCTTCCAGCTCCAGCATCAGATCGACTCTAGACCTTCATTAAATTGTAGTGCTTTAAAATGCTTATTTAAAAAAATATTAAGCATTCCTACTAGTCATTCCTACAAATTTCGAAAGTTTCCCTCGATTTCTCTAGGATGCCATCATCAGATCCTGGTTTCCTTATCATGGGACCAAATGGCAAGTATACCCTTTCAAACAAAAAAAGAATTTTGAAAATCGGTCCACAATTGACGGAGAAATCGGTGTACATACATTAAAAAAAAATACCGGCCGAGTTGAGAACCTCCTCCTTTTTGTTGAAGTCGGTTAAAAAGGAGCTTATGATCTCTACAACAACACATGAAATGAACAACTCAACTAAAACCCAACTACTTCTAACTCGTTTAAAAGGAAATAAAGGGTTCATAAGATTTTTAGGTACGTAACCTCTAGCACACTATTTCATCCTACACGTAGCTTACCGTAGGATCGATATTGACATAACACAGCGACGAACTGTGGCGGCCATCACGAAACCGTAAAATGTTTTGTAAAACGGTAGCGGAGATAACTTATCTTTGTGTAGATAAGGTTTTTGTATTTAAGTTTGTGTATTGTGAGATGAAAAGATGTGTTTCAAGGTTGTGTGTATCTGATTGTACAGACAGATTACGGGTTTGAATCCCGCCAAAGTAAATGTCTATTTGGTATAGAGTAAGAATACTTAAGGTTACATAAGTCGCTCATCTTTCCATACAAACGCAGAACAATAATAACTACAATGTTTGACGTTGACCATCAAAAACTAAGTATAACATAAATTGATCTCGTGATTATCTATGTCTGTATGTACCCAAAATCGTAAAATAATTATACATTTAAGAAATACAAGCTTCTAAATTTTCGAATTTCAACACTGGTTTAAGCCCAACTTTGGGCGAAAATAAATAGTGTACAGAGCACGAACAGCCCGTACAGACATAGTTTAGTTATTCAAATGTTGAAATAAATTTATTATAAAAAGATACACTTAATAGTTTTTCTATAATAACTGTTTTGCTAAAAGGATATTTTTTGAATGAATCATTGTGCATTTCATTCTAGCACACACGTTCGCGCGATATGTCAGTTGAGATAGCAATCATTTTGTTCGAGTTCGCGCCATCGACTAGTTCAACCTTAATACATATTCAAATTCATTCTGTTTGTCAAAATTACCATTGCCATTTAAACTTTGTTTGAATCTACAACCGGCTTCAATGCAAGCCCACTGAGACAAACCGGCGAAACAAACTCAGTAGAACTAATCTTTTCGAATATCCTATATAATCCTAAATAAAATTATATTCCTAGTATAGGTCTTAGGAATAGATATTTATGAACACTACGCCTAGCTACGTTTTTGTACGTGGTATATGTTTCTATTAAGATCTTTATGCATACCTAAGTAACATATTTTGTTTTTTATGTCAGCCATCTTGGCGTTCATTGAAGGAGACCTATGATCAGTAGGCCCTGTAGCGGAGCATGCAGCAGGTCCTAGCGGTGAGGGTGATCAGGGGCTAACGTAAGGTCTCCTGGGTGGCAGCCACTGGCATGGCTGGAGATCCGCCGTGGGAGCTCGTGGCTTTGCACTCTTTGGCGAGTCACCGACGTGGGTGGAACTCTCGCATATACAGAAGCTGGGGTAACAGTGGCTGTTGCGGAGGTGGGGGGAGGTCATGGCGCAGTCGCCATACGGCCAACGTACGGCTGAGGCACTGCGTCTGGTCCTGACGGCGTGGATGCGCCGTCGGAAGAAACCCCTCACCTTCCCCCTGACACTGATGACCAGACACGGTTGTTTCGGTGCATACTTGTGGGTTGTGTGGCCAGGGGGGAGCCGATGTCAGCCTGTCACAAGTACGGTGATGTGGAGGACTCGGTTCAGCATACCCTAGAAGTGTAGTACAATAGACGGGCCGGGCCGTACAGTGTTACGATCTCGAGTTTGGTGCGCGGCATGCTTAAGAGCGATGAGGCTTAGCAGGCGACGCGGCCGTCATCTTCTGCGAATCCATCATTTCGCCGAAAGAGGCCGCGGAGCGGGATAGAGAGGATGATGCCACGACCGTCCCGCTCTGTCGTCGTAGGAAGAGTGTACGCAGAAGGCGCTATGCACACCTCCGGCCTCCCGTCAGGTTGTCGAAACTTCAGGTTGTTGGAGCACCCCTTTTGTGTAACCGACTGATCGCGGAGGGTGTCCTGTGTTAGTCACTAATCAAATCCGGACACTCCCCTTTAAGCGGCTGAGGCTGAGGCTGCGGCTTTCTACTCAAAATTTCTCTTTCATAATTATGTTTACTCCTATCAATAATTTTTTCCATACGACCTGATTCTGGGGCCTGTATTCGAGATATTACATAGTCGTGACCTGGACTAACATCTAATAATTGTATGTCGTTTTTATTTATACAAATTATAAATAACAGTTATTTTCAAATAGATTTAACAACAATAAGTTAAAAAAATCCAATGTTACCTATTATAATAATATTATTATTGTTACCTGAAAACACTCAATGGATTTCAATGAAAATTTTAACAGAAAGGATGAATACTAATATCTATGCAGTCTTAAAATGTCATTATGTGACTTTCATTAAAACATAATATCATAATATATTAAATAACCAAGGTTTGTACTTTATGAAATTTCGTTTCGCGCGATAAACTCCGAAACTAAATGAAATTTTGCAGACTGTGTGCTGTTTGATCCAACTTATAATATACTTGATATGTATTGCTGGCGCTGTTTTCTGTGGACGAAATCTGTCTAGACTCTAGACCATCACTTTTAGGTATTAATATTAATTTATAGCTAATTAATATAAGGCGTTCATTAAGGGAGGCCTATGTTCAGTAGTGGACGCTGATGATGATGATGAAGTCTGAGGAACTCTTTAAGCATTTAAGTGTAGAACTTGCTTTACGTCTGACGTCAAACGCCCACGCCGCCCTTAAGTAAGATTAGGTAACTTGTTACCACTTCATTTTTGTAGGGCTGGCCTAAATTCACTCGCTTAACTGCTAAAAATATCCCAAGTTAAAAAAGATCTCACGCGAATTTGACTTAAGGCTCCTTCCGGTTTTTTTTTTACATTGCCGACCTTTCGGATATTTTATAGAAACCATAGTCAGGAAAACATGGAGAATCTTTGATAAACCAAAGTGAATTTCGTGAAAGGTAGCTTTATATAATAAAAATATTTGTAATAATTATAAACGCAAAAGTCATTTATGTTTTGTATTAATATAGTGAGATTTTTTTTCCTTAACGCCGGGAAATGCTCTGAGGCATCCCGCGGGGGAGTGGGTCTCCCCACGCGGGTATATAGGACACGCTGCGCCCGAAAGCTGGTAAGTGAAAGCAGCTCTACCCACTAAAACCCGGCGAGTGCCACCAATGCCGCCTTTGTTGAGGTGCCCCGGATCGAATGAGCAAACAGGGCACCTCGACGGCTAGTCAGTCCCCCAAGGGACCGACGCCATCTCCACAGAGGGGTTGTCCTGCACTACAGAACAACCCCTCCCAACGTCGGGACCCCAATGGAGTGAGGTTCCCATCCTCGCCTAAACGTAGTGTTAGATACACTACGTCGACTTGAATGTGGAGTAATAACACGATTTTCACTATATGCATTAATTAACTACAATCACACGGGCAAAGTCGCGGCAACACCTTTAGTAGTTGTTTGCAAACTTTTAAGTATAAGTAGGATAATTAAGAAGAAACTTAAGCTATTAAGCATCACTTAAAATTCGCTAAGAACATCACAGAAGAAAGCTGTGGAGGTACGAAGATGTAACTTATTTAGTATATCATATTTAAAAAGTTATACTTTTAACACCGATAAGTATCTATCTGTGACACCGTATTTCTTAAACGGGCGGAACGATTTGGTTGCTTTTTATTAAGGTTATTAGAAAAAATATATCCAACAGAATAAAGAAATATATATTTTTCTACGCACATGAAATCCGCAAGAACATAAGTCACAACCATAAGTAACACAGATAACAGAATATAGTGTTGCCAACTAATGACAAGTATTTTTTTTATTTTATTTATTTCCTTTTCTCGTATGAAATTATACTTAACGTCTATCGGTCTTACTTATAAAAATTTCGCTAAGCAATAGGTAGCCATCTCTTAGTTAATCAACTCTTAAGCTATAAATCAATGATTAACTTTTGTTTACTTATTATCATTAATTAGCTGTTCCTTGGTTAAGAAACGAACAAAGAACGATACGTAGATGGTTGGCACAGATTATATCCAAAATAATCGACTAGATAGAGGAATTGAACGAACAAAATTGTCAATAGTTCGATTTTTTTCTTATAATATCATCTGTGACAGTGTCGTGAATTTAACAGCTTATTTTTAAATTTTCTATTTAAAAATAATAAAATTTGTAAATAGTTTAAATACTTAATGAAAATTTAAATATATTAATAAAATTATAATAAAATAGTTCGATTTTTTCCAATAAGGAGTAACTTAGGCTATAAAAATAATCATCATCAACCCGAACATGGTTGTAAATCTAAGTTAGCGCGGGCGAAGCTGCGGGCAACAGCTAATATTTTATATTATTGGAAATATCGTTTAGATAAATTTGTTTTACACAATACCATAATAAATACATCAAAGTGCAAAAATATTTTGGACTTGTACATATTTATCAGAGGCTTCCTAATTAAATAATAATTAAGTTGTAGTGAAGTATCGAAATAAAATAAATAATAAATAAAAAGCTGAAGCTAATATTCAAAATACGAAAATCTACTACAGTGTAAATACAGTTCAAAACTACTTAACTAAAATATTTATATCTAGTAGATTATAATATTTTTCATTATAAAATAATAGCCGATACTTAGATACTTTAAGGTATCACCATAGGAAAGTGTGAGGACAAAGGTATTACAACAGCATAATGTAAGGACGAAGGTATCACCGTAGCAAAGTGTAATAACGAAGGTGTCACCATAGGAAAGTGTGAGAACAAAGGTGTCACTATAGCAAAGTGTAAGGACGAAGGTATGACCATAGCAAAATGTAAGGACGAAGGTATCACCGTAGAAAAGTGTAATAACGAAGGTGTCACCATAGGAAAGTGTGAGAACAAAGGTGTCACTATAGCAAAGTGTAAGGACGAAGGTATGACCATAGCAAAATGTAAGGACGAAGGTATCACCGTAGAAAAGTGTGAGGACAAATGTATTACCATAGCATAGTTTAAAGACGAAGGTTTCGCCGTAGCATAGTGTAAGGAGGAAGGTATCACCATAGCATAGTGTAAGGACAAAGGTATTGAGTAGAGAAATGATACCACTGTTTACACAATACTATTTTGACTATCACTGGCTGCTCGAATAATACTGTCTTTATTTTAGGATAACGCATGATGAACCCGATGAATATAGGTTCGATGAATACATACAGATAGATAAGTAAAACATATGTACATGACACATTACATTACGATGCCACGGCTTAAAACTAAATCCAACGAAATCACAAGTTATAATAATAGGTAGCCGGGTTCTTCATTCGAGGATAGACTGGGTGTCCCTCCCGCCGGTGCTCATGAACAACACAGTTATTCCTTTTAGTAAATGTGTAAAGAACCTTGGAGTATTCTTGGATGAGAATATGTCATGGACCACTCAAATTAAAGAAGTAAGTAGGAAGTGTTTTGCAACTTGGCATTCTTTAAGAAGACTTCAATACATGCTCCCTATTTCTACCAAAATTGCGCTCGCTGAATCACTCTTTCTTTCTACTCTCGATTATGCCGACGCGTGCTACCCTGATCTCACCGAGCAACAATTAAATAAACTTGAGAGACTCCAAAATTTAGCCATAAGATTCATATTTTCTTCGCGGAAATATGATCACATCTCTGAATATCGTGCTAAGCTCAAGTGGTTGCCAATCCGTTTCCGCCGGAATACAAGAATGCTATTGCTCCTGTACCACGTGCTTCACAATCCCAAGGCACCAGAGTACCTTAGGGAGAAATTTATTGTACGTAGATCCGAAAGGGCGTTACGCTCGAATGATATTCTCACACTAAAAATACCAATTCATCATTCCACATTCTATAATTGTTCCTATACAGTGAAGTCTATCATACAGTGGAACGCCTTGCCGGAAAATATTAGGAAGGCTAAAACGCTCAACGGATTTAAGGCATTACTCAAAAAATCATATTTTGAAATAGCTGAACAACAACATCACTGAATCTGTTTCTAAAATCAATTTGGTGTGCAAAAATAGAATTATATCTCATTGTAATTGTTTAGAAGAGAATGTATTTATTTATGTATTTATAAATACACAATAATATAATATATATTAGTTTATAGTTGTATATATGTACATGTATATACATGTATATATATATAATAAGTATCAATTTAAGTATGTTTATTTATAATATTATGTAATAATGTACATATTTATTTGTGTTTGAATTATATGGTATACATGTATTTAAATGTATACATATTTCTATATTTTTTTAAATTATTATTGTTATTTTCTGATGTTTTCTTGACCCTATATCTACTTTAAATCTCCTTAACCTTAAGGTTGTCTGGTAGAAATCGCTACCTTAGCGATAAGGCCGCCTTTTGTGTACAATTATTTTTCTGTAATCTCCACGATATTGTAAGTTTACCTATTTTATGTACACAATAAAGTATATTTTCTTTCTTTCTTCTTTCTTACTTTATCAGCTAATCTTAAGGTTCGTCATTCAGATGAAGAACAAAATAGCTTCTGAATTAATCAAAGCCTGTACTTAATAGGCTTCAAATCCGCGATATTCTGAATTATATTCCCTAAACATCAGATTTATTGAATAATATGCGTCGGAATGTAAAGGGAAAAGATTTAGTCCTGAAGAAGGATCGGAATTCTAAACATTTTTCGGGATTGGAGGTAGCGGATTATTGGTATTTATATTATTTTGTCGGGATTTATTGGTATTGTTAGTACTTTTCTTGCTTTGTTCGTATCTGTCAGTTACTTTGATTTGTGTTTTCAGTATTTGTGACATTTTATTGATCCATAGCAAAATAATAAAAGGATTTTCGCGTTACGATAGACAAATTGACAACGGACTCGCTCAATTTATGTATCGCTTATCTTGATACAAGATGGTGGTCTCCGTTCCAGTAATTACACGCCTTTCCTGCCATTGCTTGCGAAACACAGCGACTCTGTTTTACGGAAGAAATAGGCAGGTCGGTGCTCCATGGTAGAGGACGCGTAGTGCAGCTCATCCTTTGCACCTGTTAAGTATAGAGTCAGTGGTCATGAAAAACAAACACCTGTAACAAAAGTCCTTACGAGCTTACTGATTTTATTCAAAAGTGCCAAAAGAGTATCTTTTTGAACGTCAATTGAGTCTATCACCGGTTCCAAGGCAAGCCCACTGAGAAGAACTGGCGAAACAAACTCAGTGGTATCTTTAAAAAGAAAAAATTCAAGATGATATCTTCCATAAAATCTTTTACTTTATTATATTCTTTACCACACAAACGCCCTTTAATAACTTTTAGATTTTTAACATTTTTGAATATTTTCTGAGATCCTACTGTAAAAGCGTATACAGTTGCCTTTAAAAGAATTGCTTACTTTTGTGAGTCTAATCACTGGTACATCTAGCCCTTATCTCTTATCTAGCCTGTGTCTGTTCCCTATATGGATGTCATTTTTTTTTACAGAATTAACTTATGTTTTTCTGGTCATTTAGTAAATTTCTAAGGTTCAGTCATTCAGCGACAGTCAGAATACCACGTTTCAATCACATTAACGTGATGTTATTGTTAAACAAAAGCCTTAAATTTATATTCCAACTTTAATTGTAAAATGTGGAACGTTTAATGCACAATCACTTTTGCTATTCAAACTGAAAGATAAAACTAAACTCTCCCGAACTAAAACAAATATGAGCGAACCCAAACAGTTGTTAATCAATCATCTGGAAATATGTTTTTATATCTCGAAATGAAACAATTTAAACTTTTCGTACGTTTATTATAATTTAACCCAAATGTATGTTATGGTTCCAGCTGACGCGTGTGTAAACTTGGCGAGTTTATTTCATTTGGTATTTATAGTTTATAAACGTAGGCGTTAGTACTATTATTTGTACCTAAAATACTATCGAAGTGAACCTTCTTTGCGCGCATGAGGGAAAAATTTGTACGGATGAAATATCACGATAATGTCTAACGTTTTCAAGAAGAGGGAGAGTGATTGAGACCGATTGAGAGAGAGTGAGAAAGGGCGGACGTAGCACGAAGCACATAGACATGGAGTGAGAGTAGGCGTGAAAAAGATTGAGAGAGACTTTAGATTAATATAAATATAAACGAGATTTAAAAATTAGTTTGCCAAATAAGTTTTACTTTTGACATGTGTACTTTGTACGCACGCACTTTTTTTTCTATAGGTATAGCGGGCAGACGTTGTGCTATCCTAATGTGATAAGGAAGATCTCATTCCTTTTCGGTATAACAAATAAACCTTTCGATGATAATTATGAAATGTAATATGTGTAAGTATGCACACAAATTCTTCTAAATTCGTCCAGCCGCTTAGAAGAAGTTAGGTGACAAACACACGGACGGAGATGGAACACAAAGACGGGTGATGGGTCTTACGCTGATTACTGTTTTAGGTTTAGACTTATCATGCTAAATACGTAGTTACCAAGTGGGTAAACATGATAACATAATAGTAATATCAACCCTTATATGTCCTACTGCTGGGCACAGGTCTCCTCCTCGAAATCAGGCGAGGAGAGTGTTGGACCATAGTTCAACGATGCGCTGGCCCAATGTTGATGAACTTCAAACACCTTCAAAGACTTTTAATCTTATCAGGCATGCGGGTTTCCTCACGATGTTTTCCTTCATCGGTGAACAAGTGATGGTCTGATGTTCAGGTGCCCGTAGAAATTTAGAGAAATTCATTTCCAGGAACCACAGGGGTCAGGATCAAACCCGGACCTCTCACTCAAGAGCCCATACCCACGAGAGTATTGACCATCGTCGCTGTACAGCGAATATTAAAAATTATATAAACGTACTGTTTACTTATATCGAAAAATCAAAATATATAGTTTCGTTCATACCAATCAACTCGTAGTGTACCATCCAAAGCGAATTTTCTGTTCGAAGGATTACAGTTCACAGCAAACAGCCTACACTTTACAGTATACTGTCCTCAATAAACAATCGGCAATACACAATCGATACTAAAGAGATCACAGTACACGACCCATACTGTATCTCACTGTTCCTCACTAAACTTTCCACAGCAAAGAGTTCACAAATCCACAAACTATGTATAATCCACAGCATTAAAAACACCGAAAAAGTTGTATAACAGTCACAGCAAACAGTCAGCAGTAATCGATCCACAATAAACCCTTCACAATACACATTCCGCAGCAAACAGTCTGCAGTAAACAGTAATACGTTTTAATTGCTGTCTCTAGACACCACTTGTGTAGAAAGCGTTCTTGGAGACTAGACAGTATTTGTCTTAGCTTAGAGCACAAGTTATATAGAATACTAGTTGTAGTATTTGGTTTTATCTCCGGTTGTTAAAGGTAAACAGTGATGTGACATGTGATACCATTTTCATTATCATCATCAAACTTATTCCGTCTTCTTCAATTCGTTTTTAAAATATCATTTGATTGTTTTTTTTTTTTGTGTCTGTCTTTGATTGTGCGGATGTGTATGGGTGTCGATAGTCGCCAAACGGCTTCGACTGCTCGGTTGCCCTTTTTTTCTTTTACGCCGGGAAATGCTCTAAGGCATGCCGCTGATGAGGGGGGGATACTCCCCGACGGGTGTGTGGGACTCGCTGAGCCCGAAAGATGATAAAGTGGACGCAGCTCTACCCACTAAAACCCCGCTAGTGTCACCAATGCCACTTTCAGTGAGATGACCTGGATCTATTGAGCGAACAAGGTACCTTGATGGCTAGTCAGTCCCACCTCCAAAAAGGGGTCATCTCGCACCACCGAACAACTCCTCCCAACGAAGGGACAGTACAATGGGGTCAGGTTCCTATCCTCCCCCTTATCGCCCCTGCTCTTCTTATAAGAGGGGTACAAAGAGCAGCCCCTCGGTCCAATTGGCTTCGCCCAGGGTGCTGGGTTCACCTTAGGCTACTGAGCCACACTGCCAGGACAAAGCTAGAACCTTGGTGGGGACTCGTTTTCCCTCCTATGCTATAAAAAAAGTATCGAACCTGCACTACTGCAAAATCGTCATCATATCTATTTACTTTACCCATTATCCTCAGAATGCATATAAAACCAGACCATTAACCGGTGAGAAGACGATCTCCGTGCAGCATCCGGTGTTGGATGCGAGTGGCAAGGGATCGACCGTCTTGGCGTTCATTGAAGGAGGCCTATGGCTGATAATGATGATGATGGTGCAAAAAAACAGCGAATCTCTTTTGAAATAGGTCAGCTTATACATAGAGATAAATTAACAAAGCAATTTAAAATAGCCACTGCGCTGGAAGGGCCACTTTGTGAACAAACACCACCTTGAGGGTAGGCCTCTATTTACTATATATTATAAAAAGGCGAAAGTTTGTAAGTTTGTATGTTTGGATGTTTGTTGCTCTTTCACGGCAAAACGGCTGAACCGATTTGCTTGAAAGGACATAGGCTATACAAATAATCATGGTAATACAGATATACAGTTGTGAATCTAAGCGCATTCGAAGCTAGTACATCTATGAATCCTACTCATAATACCTTTGACTGGCCTGTTGGTCTAGTGATTACTGACTGCTAAACCAGAAGGTCGTGGGTTCGATCCCCAGGACAAATGTTTGTGTGATGAGCATAATCATATTTTGTTGTGTCTGGGTGTAATTTATATGTATGTATTTAGAAATATATGTGTATTTATCAGTTGTCTGGTTACCACAAGAAAAGGCTCTACCTAGTTTGGAATCAGATGGCCATGAGTGAGTTGTGCCAACATTTTATTAGTGGTAAGTGCGTTGGCGCTGAAGCCATTGCAAGCAAGGGGGTTGCGGGTTCGAGTCCCGCCAGGGAACAAAAATATTTTCTACATATACACATCCATGACCCAGGAACACTGGGTCATGGATGTGTATTAAATAATAAAAATCTTAAATATATGTATAGTATAAAAGTATTAAATATATTTCCGTTGTCTGGCACCCGTAACACAAGTTCTTCTAGAACTTACCACGGGACCAGATTGACGTGGTGTAAAAGCGTCCATAGATATTATTATTATTATTATCCATAATTACGGTAACAATATATTATAGCCAACAATCCGAAAGTCACAATTCTTTTTTTTTATTAGCTGTGAAGTTTGACAAACAACTTGACTATTGGACCGTCCCGGCTTCGCACGGGTAAACATTTTATAGTATTTTTACTGATCATGTGGTTTATTAATTGCGAATTTTTTTTTCAAATCGTTGCAGTAGTTTTCGAGCTTAATCAATGCAAACAAACAAGCATTCAAATATTTCCTCTTTATAATAGTAAAATATTAAAAATCTCGATGTTATTGTAATTTTACACAAAAAATCCATTTTTTTATAATATTATCCTTGTGCTACTGTCACAATTTAGACGACACTTCTCAAGCTAAAATCCCCAAGCCATTCAAACTATAGAGCGATGATATAAAAGTGCGCCAAAGAAACATACTTATATCCCCTAAAAATAACCTTTCTTTGGAAGTCAGGTAAAAATAAAACTACCATAAAAATAAGGTAATATAGATCCAGAACCAAAAGTTACATTTGAATCAAAATATAATACCGTAATCATCCATCAAATTGCCTTAGGCGGACTCAAACCCGCGACCTGCTTCGGTGACAATAGAATAATATAAAATGGAAAATCAACACTCCATTGTGAGAATCTCATTCCACAATACTAGGCTAATACTGCGGCATCTCCCGTTCCATTGAATACCGAATTCGTTGTCTTGGGTGAATGAATTCAAAATACTGACAGGGATTTCTTAAGAATGTATTTATGTTTACAATTGAAAATTGAAGTGGTTATCTTGTTGGATAAGCTAACTGGTAAGTGGCAAGTGGTCATGTCCCACCATGGTTCAGGCCTTGTCGTGGCGGTGGGGCTCAGTAGCCTGGGGTGAGCCCAGCACCTTGGGCGAAGCGAATTGAGCCGAGGGGGCTCTTTATACCCCTCTTATAAGAAGATGGGACAAAGAAGCAGGGGGTAAGGGGCGAGGACGGGAAACTCACCCCATTGTACTATTCCGACGTTGGGAGGGGTTGTTCTGTGGTGCGGGACAATCAATCTTTGGAGGTGCAACGTCATTCCCATGAGGAACTGACTAGCCGTCGAGGTGATCTATTTGCTCAAGAAAATTGTGTTGACAAGAACAGTACGGGAAAATTTTGAAAAACTTACTTTTGGGGCTCAGCTCAGGGTAGTCAGATAGACAGACAAAAACAGAGTATTATTATTATATATTCTAGGGATACTCATTCATAAAACAAATAAAAATTATAGTAATGTTACTGTAAGGGGCAGCGCTCAGCGGGGCATGCGCCTTTGGTCTTCGTGGAGCAGTGGACTGTATATTCTTGGGTTAGGTAAATGAGAACAACTTTTAAATTTAAAACAATGCAGTGAAAGGTAGAGTTTCGGAGGAGTCACGGGCAGAGTGACACCTTGTGATACTAGCGAGTCAAGCAGAATAGTGATTAGGCCCGCCGAGCGCGAGATTCTTATTAGAATCGTATCAGCGTTGTGCGAAGGCGGGCCGGTGTGATTTTGCGAGCGCTCGACCAATCAGGTGCGAGCGCGCTGGCGTTCATCGCAAATTTTGAGGCAGGCGTGTATAGTGAGCATGTCTGTTCGTGAGTGTGCGTGCATTTCTTTATTCATATAAAATTTATGGTTACAAATGCTTATGTATATAATTTTAACAATTGTGTATAAAATAAAAGAATTACGACGAGAAAAATAACAATTAAACTTATGAGCTAAACTATAATCTAAGCTGTTATTTACAATCTCCCCCTCGTGCGCAAGCACCATATACTCAGTTCGCAGTTGTAATTACGATAAGACGAGAGGCCGGACGACGAAGCAATCCTGCTGCTGTTCTGATCTCGGTCACCCGAACTCGTCCGTCGGGCCCTGGGTAGACTTTTACCACCTCGCCTCGAGGCCACACTCCTCTGGGCATTGTGCCATCACATATGACTACGATGTCACCGACTTTTATGTTCGCATGCTGGGAGGTGGAGCCAGACCGGGGCATCAAGAGAGGTCTGTATTCTGCTGTCCAGCGTGTCCAGAAGGCGTCAGCTAATGCTTGTGTAGCCTTCCAAGAGTGTGCGTTCAGTGGCGTGTCTTTGAAGAAACCCAGCGGTGACATTCCACTTGAGCGTCCAATAAGAAAGTGGTTTGGGGTTAACGCTTCTTCATCTAGATTGGGATTCACCGGTGTCAATGGCCTTGAGTTAACAATATGTTCCGCTTCTAGTAACAGCGTATGAAGTATATCATCGGGGGGGATTTCTCTTTCAGCGTGACTTTCAAAGCTGACTTTACTGATCTAACCATTCTCTCCCAAGCTCCTCCCATGTTCGGGGCACCGGGTGGTATTTTCTTCCAGGTGATCAGTTTCTCAGATGCGAAAGCTTTTAATTCGTGACCGTTGTTCTTTATGGCCTCGGCGATTTCAGTCTCGGCGCCCACGAAGTTTGTGCCGTTGTCGCTGTATATTACTGTCGGCGTGCCACGGCGAGCTATCATTCTGCGCAGGCTCATGATCATGGAGGAGGCCGAGAGAGATGTGACCGTCTCCAGATGCACTGCTCGTGTGGTGAGGCAGGTGTATAGTGCGCCCCACCTCTTTTCTCGTCTTCGCCCGACAACTACATGCATCGGCCCAAAGTAGTCTACCGCTGTTGCTGTGAAGGGCGGTTGGTTATGGGCCTGCCTTTCTGCAGGTAAGTCGCCTAAGGGGATTTTTGAGGGGATCCCCCTATAGGTTCGACACCATTGGCATTTGTTGCATATGTAGCGTATAACACCGCGCAGTCCTATTATATGGTATCGTTGTCTCAACTCGTTCATTACGGTCTGATGGTTGCCGTGGTTGAAGGTTGCGTGCGTATGATGCACCAACAGCTGAGTGAAGCCTTCCTTTGCGTGTAAGACTGGCAGGTTATGCTTATCTCTTATTCTGCTATCTAAGCACAGGATGCCGTTGCGGTCGATCTTCACGGAGAGCTTGTAGAACGGGGACTTCTTCGGCGGTCGCCGCCCAGCCTCTATCGTCGTGATATCTTCGCCGAACGAGTTATATTGGCTTCGTCTTACTAGTAATAGCTCGGCCAGTCTCATGTGGTTTGGTGCGAGCTCTGTACTTGTGTTTATTTTGAGTAATTTGGCTTTAAATACCTCGGCAGCGAGAAGAACGGTGGCAGCAACACGTATTAATCGCGTATATTTAGAGAAACGTTCTAATTGAGGTAAGTAATCACTCACGTCATGCCTAATGGTTACATGTACTTGTTTCAGGATTCTTTCTTCCCCTGAAGGGGGTGACGGCGCCGCGGGGAGCTTCTCTCGTGGCCATGATGCGGAGTCATGCCTAATGAACTCGGGTCCAGTGAACCACCTATGCTCTGCGTTAAATTCGACAGGAATGCCCTTGGTCGCGTCGTCCGCGACGTTATCTGCACTGGGTACCCATCGCCAGTTAGCTGGAGTGGTTAGGTTTTCTATCTCGGCTAGTCTATGAGCTACGAATGACTTGAACGTGCGCGGGTCAGATTTTATCCAAGTTAATACCGTTTTAGAATCTGACCAGTAATGACATTTTGTTATCTTATAATCCGACTCGCGCTTGACCGATTCGGCTAGTCGACTACCTAACACTGCTGCTTGAAGCTCTAGGCGGGGTATCGAGATGGGTTTTAACGGAGCTACTTTGGCTTTGCCGGCTACCAGTCGCGATGTCTTTGTACCGTTCGACCTTGTACTTACTAGATATATCGCGGCCGAGTATACCTTTTCACTCGCGTCACAAAAAACATGTAACTCCCCCTCGCCAGAGGGCGTGGCAGGTACGTATCTATCTATTTCTAGTTTTTTCAAAAGTTTTAAGTTTTTAATAAATGATAACCATGTCACGTGATTTTCCTTTGTGATGGGGTCATCCCAACCTATCCCGCTTCGCCATATCTCCTGAATAAGACACTTGCCTATCATCGTAATCGGTGAAACCAAACCTAGCGGGTCAAACACAGACATGACCGCGCTGGTTACTTGTCGCTTGGTAGGTAAAGTGCTGCCATCTATGACGCTCGCGGGCGTACTCCTAAGGTTGACGTTGAAACCTAATGTATCGCGTGTGTGGTTCCATATGAGACCTAATGTTCGCTCTATATCGCTTTTACCTAATGTGGTCGAATCGCTACTGCGCGTATCAGTGACACCGCTTATCACTCCGGGCACGTTCGACGCCCATCCGCGTAACTCAAAGGATGCGTCTAAATGTACTTTGTACATGGCATCTATCACTCGCTTTGCCTCGCTCTCGGTGTCGAACGCGCCTAAATAATCGTCCATGTAAAAGTTACGCACTGTGGCCTTCGCGACCTCGGGATACTGCTGGCCGTGATGTTCTGCGTTTTTATTTTTCACATAAATGGCGGTACACGGAGAGGATGCCGCCCCGAATATTAATGACGTCATGCGGTATTCTTGTGGCGGTCCCTGCCTATCCTCGCCCCTCCATAAAAATCGTAGACTATCACGGTCCTGCTGAGCGATTTTCACTTGAAGGAACATTTCCTTTATGTCTGCTACCACTGCGATCCTACCTTCCCGAAACCTAATCAATACTCCGAATAAAGATTGTAACAAGTCAGGACCTGTCAGGAGTGCATCGTTCAGACTCTTTCCCCCGTACTTGGCTGCTGCATCGAACACCAATCGTACCTTACCCTTTTGGGGGTGCACTACCGAAAAGTGCGGCAAGTACCAGCTGCGTGGTGACGTAACTGGGTTGTCAATTTTTTCTGCGTAGCCTGCCTTTATTAAATTGCCTACCTGCTTGTTATATTCGGATTTTAGAATTAAATTTTTATCTAACTTGTTTTCTAAACTGTATAGACGGCTGAGAGCTTGTTTTTTGTTATTAGGCATTATCTCATCGTCGGTTCGCCATAGTAAACCCGCTTCGAACCTGTTGTGATCTATTTTCTTACAAGTTTTATTTAGAATCGCTAGGGCGCGCTGTTCAGGGTCTGACGTTGGCCGCCGCGCTTCTATGCCTAGCGATTCTATACTAAAGAAATTCCTAATTAGATCTAACGCGGGATCGTCTGTCGGCGTGGGACGCACGTGGTTTATTAATGCGACCGTGCCACGTGGACGTGCGTCCTGCCCGTGCAGTACCCATCCTAATTTGGTTAACGATGCCACTGGTTGAGTTCTGTTGCCGATTCGTAACTGCCTAGACGTAATTAAGTGCCAGTTGTCCTGGCCTATTAATATGGTCGGTTTACCCAACTCATAGCATAGTTCGTCCTCTAATTCCGCTAGGTGGCTGCACTGTCGCACTAAGTCCCTGCTTATTTTTTGTTTCGCTAAGTTTAAATTTCCTATGGTGCTCGCACTCATGGTTTCTATATTTCTATTGCATAGACCACGGATCGATAACGTGATGCGGCACGATTCTATTTCGTCTATGCGACTGCCCCCTACTCCTTCCAACGATAATAACTGGCCGTGCCCTCTCTCTATGACGCTGTCCGCCGTGCCTTGTTCAACGAGCGTCATGGTTGAACCTTCATCAAGTAAGGCGTAAGTGGTGGTCGAACCTATGGGGCCGCTAATCTCAACCGGTACTATCTTTAAGTAGGTGTTAGACGCATGTATATGATTTATGGAGCTGACATTACCGCGCGCTGGCCTTGATGTGCCGTCGTTGCCGTGTAACATTTTATGGTGTGAGGCTTCACACCCATTTACTCCGCACGGTATGTATTTGCATTTGAACATTCGCGGATGTGAGCTACTTAGACACCTAAAACATAATCTATCACGTTTGGCCGTCTTCCATCTCTCTTTAACCGATAGTTTCGTGAAGTCCGCGCACGCCGCGGCGCCGTGGTTTCCTGAACATATACTACATTTTATTTTCGCGTCTACTGATGGTTCTACACTAGGTCGCGACGGGCGGGGTTTTTGCGGTCTCGAAGTTTGCTTTTTTATGGTGGCGACTGTTTTACGTGACGGTTTGGTCTCCGGCTCCGATTCGTAACACGAGCTATCACTCTCCTCTTGTGGATGGCGCATGCGCGGACGCTCCCGTTCGCGGGTTGTGTTTACTACGCGAGGTTTCATTCGATTTTTTCTCTCATCACGTGTTGTTTCATAGGCGAACATAGCGCCGCACTGATCGGCCATGATATTAAGAAAACGGGACAACAATTCTAACTCGGGCGCTCCGGAGCGTTCCGATCTAAATTCGTACCATTTATATTTTAAAATCGTGCTAAGTTTTTCTACTATACGACTCACTAACTCGGGCGAGTACAAATATTGCGGTTGATTTAGTGATTTTATGGCCGCTACTGTATTGGATACTTTGCTCGCGAAACTACTGATGTTGCGCCCGTCTTCGCCCATACGGGGCATTCGCTTAATGTTATCTAATTCCGATAATATAAGTAATTCCGGTCGGCCGTATCGCCTTTCTAAGGTGTCCATCACTTCGTATGGATCGGACGACGTGAATAGTAAAGCTCTAACTGTTTCGCGGGCTGCACCTCGCAGTGCTTTTCTTAATCTGGCTACATTTTGTACGTCGGTAAACGTGTCTACTGTGTCGTTGAAGACTGATTTAAATGCCATCCATTCTGTTATGGCCCCGTCGAAGTGGGGTAGCTCGTGGATGAATTTAGGAGCTTTCGATGTATTGGAATTAACCGCCTGCATAATCGCGTTGGCCAGCATTGCCATGTCGCTGCTACTACTCGACACGTCTTTGCCAACGCGTGGCTCGCCCCTAACAGAGTTGGGTGGTCGCGGCACCTGTCCCGGGATCTGGGCGTTATCTAGTATTACCGGTCTTTTAGTTACGCACTGTTCCGATATCCAACCCTTAACGCGTGACTCTTCTCTACTGGGTGGCTGTTCCGCGTCGTTTGAGCTCTCCAGTTCGATTCTGGCTATTTCTAAACGATTCAATGCAGCCGCGGATGCCGCCCTAGCCCGTGCTAATTCGGAATTATGTAATTCTAACTCGGCTTTTAACATAGATAATCGGCTACTGGCCCTATCCACGGGAATATTAACAACTGTGCCCGGCGCACTCCTTACTTGACTATCTAGCTCTTCTGCCCTGTTCTCGACTATCTGCTCGTTATTACCGCGCGTGTTGCTGCTTCCGCTAGTATTCTCGGCGCTGGTGCCCTTACTCCACGTATTCGATTCTGTAGACGTGGTTTGGCCTGACGTCGGCGTGGTGTCGGTGGAGGGTGTAGTTTTGCCCGAACGTAATACACGTACGTCTTCCATTGCGCACGAGGGGACCCTACTCCTAACAATATCTTAAATTAACACTTTCACTTTCACTTTCACTTGTTCTTAATGTCTTTACCTAACTTGCCTATCTTGCCTATCTGCCTGGCCGGACTACTACCGCGGTGATGCCGGACCAGGAATGGGAATGTACGGGATAGGAAGGTAGGAACCTCCCGGCATAGGGCGCAGGTGTTCACGGGAGCATTAAAGAATGGCGGGAAAACCACCCTTGTCGTTGCGTGCCAACCTGTGGCCCCAGAACGTGCCCGCACCGTACCGGCGAGGTCTGACTATGACACCTGGGGAGGTGCGTGAAGTCGTCAGCCACTTCACTATGCCTCCGTACGCTGTGATGGCCTTTAACACCGCTAGGTGGCCACGTACGTAATGACGATTTGTAACAAGTAATTAACAGTGGTTAGGCAAGACCAACTGCTAACACTCGCGCGTTCGTATTTCTTTCTTGCTTTGACGCACACTTGTTTCTTTTCTTGAGATGCACTTGCTTCTTTTCTTTGAGATGCACTTGCTTCTTTTCTTGAGATGCACTTGCTTCTTTTCTTGATATGCACTTGCTTGAAACAGTGATTCGGCCAAGAAGGACCAATTGTAAGGGGCAGCGCTCAGCGGGGCATGCGCCTTTGGTCTTCGTGGAGCAGTGGACTGTATATTCTTGGGTTAGGTAAATGAGAACAACTTTTAAATTTAAAACAATGCAGTGAAAGGTAGAGTTTCGGAGGAGTCACGGGCAGAGTGACACCTTGTGATACTAGCGAGTCAAGCAGAATAGTGATTAGGCCCGCCGAGCGCGAGATTCTTATTAGAATCGTATCAGCGTTGTGCGAAGGCGGGCCGGTGTGATTTTGCGAGCGCTCGACCAATCAGGTGCGAGCGCGCTGGCGTTCATCGCAAATTTTGAGGCAGGCGTGTATAGTGAGCATGTCTGTTCGTGAGTGTGCGTGCATTTCTTTATTCATATAAAATTTATGGTTACAAATGCTTATGTATATAATTTTAACAATTGTGTATAAAATAAAAGAATTACGACGAGAAAAATAACAATTAAACTTATGAGCTAAACTATAATCTAAGCTGTTATTTACAGTTACAATAAAACCATTTATGTACGTATTTTTTCGTGGTTTAGATAAAACACATTTTAATACAATTTGCGTAAACATATCCTTTCGTTGATGAACAATATTTTTATGACTATAATAAATGAGCTTTTCAGCGACACGCTAAAAATGCTCCAGAGCTTCGTAAACACGTTATATAACTTTTATTATAGCTTTCGAGAGCTTTTAAGTTAATAAGCTTGTCTTGTTATGAGTCATTCGGAAAATATAGCGAGATGGAATTGTGTTTGAAGTTATTGCTTAGAGAAGATGTTGTATGTGTGGGATGTTTTTATTGGTAAATGGAGGGGTTGGAACTCATTTCTGGGCATATTAGTCTTTTTTTCTTTTGCGCCGGGGAATGGTCTGAGGCATCCCGGGACTCGCTGCGCCCGAAAGTTGGTAAGGTGGACGCAGCTTTGCCCACTAAAACACGGTGAGTGCCACCAATGCAGCCTTTGGTGAGGTGCCCCGGATCTGTTAAGCAAACAGGGTACCTCGATGGCTAGTCAGTCCCTCAAGAGACCGACGCCACCTCCACAGAGGAGTTGTCCCGCACTGCAGAACAACCCCTCCCAACTTCGGGACAGTACAATGGGGTGAGGTTCCCATCCTCGCCCCTTGTCCCCCTGCTCTTTTGTTCCCTCTTCTTATAAGAGGGCTACAAAGAGCAGCTCCCTCGACTCAATTGGCTTCATCCAAGGTGCTGGGTTAGCCTAAACTAGCCTCACCGCCATGACAAGGCTTAAAACATGGTGTAGAGGCATATATTAGTCTACTGCTCACAAGTGGAGCCAAATTTCAGAACGGACTGCTCTTCTAAGGACATACACTTGAAATGAAATCAGGCGGTTTCTGATTTCTTTCCGACGAAAAATTATTTCATCAGCCAAACAGCGATGCTTTGATTAAAGAACGGGATGAATATAAATTGCTGGTACAAAGAACCAAACAAAATTCAAAATTTAATTAGTTCTGACTATCTAACGTTTGCACGAAGTAGACTTTTCGATAAGATATTAAATTAATTATATTAATTAGCAATTATCCCGCGAAAAACGCAGTCTTTACAGCAAATGTGTGAGTGCACGCATATGCATGCATATAGCACCGCCCTCCTTTCCCACACTGCACTTAACGATTACTAATCGTAGAGTCTACATCCTGAGGATGCCTCGGTGTCGGGGCGAAACGTACGTAGATTGTTTGGTGGTGGTCTTTTACTGTGGTTGTGGTGCATGTGGGGTGGTGGTGCATGCGAGTGTACGCATATGCAGTGTGGGAAAGGAGGGCGGTGCTATACGCATGCATATGCGTGCACTCACACATTTGCTGTAAAGACTGCGTTTTTCGCGGGATAATTGCTAATTAATATAATTAATTTAATATCTTATATAATGGATTTCCGCAAGGTAACGCCTGATTCTATTAACTAGACTTTTCGATGTTCGTTGAAATCTACTAATTGTATCTAAATATTGTAGTTAAACAACTAAATACTAAAAAATATTGCATTTATTTAATTCTTGTCTGCAACATACAATCAAATTCTTCTACTAATGTACAATCTATGCGTTTACCACGCCATTATTGTTGTTTTTGGAATCCGGGTCATATTTGTTGCTGTACAATACTAAATATAGTTTCACAGATTATTGACTATTTGAACCTATTACGTGATGTATTTTAAATTAATAATGTTGATTTTACTGCCTGAAGGCGCGCCAATACATGTTTCAAATATGCAATGTTTGACGACCTCTGTTCGTTCTCTGTGGTTCAATGGTTAGCACGTTGGCGCTGAAGCCGGGGGTAGCGGGTTCGAATTCCGCCAGGGAACATAAAGTTTTCTGTGTTCCTGGATCATGGATTACACATCCATGATCCAGGAACACATTACAATTAATATGTGTATTATGTAATAAAAATCTTAAGTAGATTATGTATAGTATAAAAGTATTATGTATTTCTGTTGTCTGGTACCCGTAACACAAGTTCTTCGAGAACTTACCACGGGACCAGATTGACGTAGCGTAAAAGCATCCACAGATATTATTATATTAAATATTATTAATATTATTATTTATTCAAAAATAAACGATGAAATTCGTGTGCAATGACTAGTCCTACAAATTATATAACGCTGTGTTCTATAAAGCTTTCAAAATATGTTGAAAGCTTTTTAAAACGTCCACAATTTTTTTATGAATCTACATATTCTGAAATGGTTAGAATTTTATAAATAACTCTCAAAGGCCCGCATACCGAGAACAAAGTGGATGGCGTGAAATTCACTGTTAAAACGCCTTTGACCACTGGCTAGGCCAAGGGAAGACTGTGGGTTCGGATCCACTAAAACATTTTTTATATAAAAGCATTTACTCAGCATAGAGAAAGAGAGAGAAGTGTATATTAATATAATATGTATTTATATGTGCAAATACATTCAAGTGTACTAAGTATTACCAACATACTTCGATCAACGATAGCACTTGTTGATCGTAGCAAACATATAATATCACATTTCTCTACGGATTACGGATCTACGGGAAGCGCACCCTCCCCCCTCCCTACGTGTGAACGACGACCTTTCATACGTAGCGAGACGACCTTTAAAAAATAAGGAAAGAGAGTAAATGTTCGTACGTGCCTCTAAAAAGTAAAAAAAAATGTAATATGTACATAAGAGTACAAAGAGTATCTTATCACCCCACCATGGTTCAAGCATTATCGTGGTGGTGGGGGTCAGTAGCCCAAGGTGAACCCAGCACCTTGGGCGAAGCTAATTGAGCCGAGGGGGCTCTTTGTACTCCTCTTATAAGAAGAGGGGACAAAAGAGCAGAGGGTGGGAATCTCACCCCATTGTACTGTCCCTACGTTGGGAGGGGTTGTTCTGTGGTGCGAGACAACCCCTCTGTGGAAGTGGCGTCGAGGTGTCCTGTGTGCTAACAGGTCCGGAGCACCCACCAAAGGCGGCATTGGTGGTTTAAGTGGGTACAACTGCGTCCACCTTACCACCTTCGGACGCAGCGAGACCCACTCCCCCACGGGATGCCTTAGAGCATTTACCAGCGTAAAAGAAAAAAAAGTATCATTTTAAACGTCTAATAACTACTACCGTTTCCAAATCTCTCCACTAAGAAGAAACCGGCGACAGAAGTCAGTGAAACTAATCTTTCACATATTATACAGTTAATTAGCTCACGCTTCTAATCTGTTCACCTGTGGCCTTTCAAGTATGTCCCTAAGTCTAAGAAATACTGCAGATTTAGTAAACAGACAGACAACTTGCAGTCACATTCGTAACGGGTGATGCTAATCTCCTCTCTGACTAAACGGCTCGGGCGTGTGATGAATATTAATAAGACTGACGGGACCGGACCAAATTGATTCCCCGGAACAAACACTGTCATTTCATTCTTGAATACAAAAGGGGATTTAACGCTCAACCCTAACTCATCATCAACAGATATATTAGTATCTTTTTTTTTCTTTAACGCCGGGAAATACTCTGAAGCATTCCGCTGGGGAGGGAGGAACTCCCCAGGTGGGCATGTGCGACTCGCTGCGCCCGAAAGATGGTAAGGCGGACGCAGATCTACCCACTAAAACCCGGCGAGTGCCACCAATGCCGCCTTTGGTGAGGTGCCCGGATCTATTGAGCAAACAGGGCACCTTGACGGCTAGTCAGTCCCTTAAGGGACCGACACCACCTCCACTGAGATCCCACAATACAGAACAACCCCTCTCAACGACGTGACAATGCAATGGGGTGAGGTTCCTATCCTCGCCCCTTGTCTCCCTCCTGCTCTTTTATCCCCCCTTCTTATAAGGGGGATACAAAGAGCAGCTCCCTCGATTCAATTAGCTCCACCCAAGGTGCTGGCTACTGAGCCCACCTCCACGATAAGGCTTGAATCTTGGTAAAGATCTATTAGTATCTACATCAGCTTAACATTACCTTCAAGAAAAGAGCATACTAATGTTTAAAAGGCCGGCAGCCTTCTCAATACAAGGCAATACTCTCTTTTTTTGTTAACACGGGGAAACGCTTTTACGCGCCTAAACAGCCTTGGGTAGGGTCCGATGGTGTGTGGGACACACAGCACGATAAGCGGTAAACTTACGGAGCAGTCGTAAATTTAGAGGCCACGTTATCATACGATAAGTGGCAGTGGGCTGGTCACACACCCAGGAGAACGGTTGGATGGAGGCCGCGTTTAGGTAGACGAAGTGTTGGTCGGCTATTAAGGTGGTAAGACAATCTCCGTTCAGTGGCCGCTTCGTGTTGGTTGAGGTGGCGAGGGATCGACGCTCTTGGCGTTCAGTGAGGGAGGCCTATGTGCAGCAGTAGTCGGTTAGAGACTGATGATGATGATGATAAGTAATCTTATCTACATACCACAATAATTTCAAAACTATATGCACTGGATTCGAACCCGCGATTCATTGTAAAATTGTAATATTATTAACATTCTTATACCTCGGGAGAGACAGGGAAAAGGAGAGCAACGCATTTGCAACTTTTGGTTGTGCAAATCTCTATAGGCGTCGGTAGTCCCCATACAGTATTGACCATAAGGCTCCAACTCCTCTGTTGCCTCCTTGTGACATAAAAAAGGGATGCGCTGTGTCGCACCTCCTGCATGGGTGTCTTCTGCTTAACAACTTTTTTGTGTTTCGAAAACATGGGCAAGACAGCCAGTGTAATTACACCAATTACTGGCACCAAGAATTACCTTACGTTTGAAGATAGGCAATGCATAAGGTTGCCTGGGCTACTTCCAGGTGGACTTGTGTTTGTTAATGGGCACGGACACTTACCATCAGGTGACACGACTCTATCCAGCTGAAATAAAATATAGACCTTTTAGCTGCACAGAGACGATAAGAAGTAAAAGAAATAAACATTTTTTAACTCACTGTAGCGTCACCGGGATTATACCACAAAGAGATAAGCCTTCTTTTGTTTGAGTTGAATGACGAAAATGTTGTAGAAAAAAAGTTAAATATTTATACCGGATTTATTTATTATATTTTTTCCAGTAAAAAGTTTTATATAGTGCCATAGAATCTGTAAAAAATGTGTTATTACAATCAGTAAATACACTTACGGGTGGTTGAAAGGTTCCAGTTTTTCAAGGGTTATTATGAAACGTTATTAGTGGGGTAACTGTGCTTTTATTTCAACGTAAAAATATTAGTTGTCTGTAAAGTTGGTTTACGGACGATAGTTTTACGTGATAACGTCATAAAGAAACATTGACGAAAAATAAATTACCTTTTTTACCGCTGTTTTGAGAAAGACAGGTAATTGAAGTGAACAAAATGATATTAGACTGAAAATTATAGAGGAAATCAATTACATCTTTAAATTGTAGAAATAAACACAAAAACACAAAACACGTTGTCGGGTATTAACATTTGTTATAAATAATGGTCTCCAAGCCAACGCTTGGGCCTGTCTATCGTTTGACTGCGGAACGAGACACTTTTTCGTTTGCGGTACCGGTACCTGTTTGTATTTTGATGAATTTAGCTTTTTGTAAGAAAACTACTTTTGACGTGATAACGTCTTATAAATTGATGTTATAAGACGTTATCACGTCAAAAGTATTTTCTTACAAAAAGCTAAATTCATCAAAATACAAACAGGTTACTGGTAGCAATTGTGTTGTAGCACCCTTTCTGTATTGGTACTTTAGTACTATTATTTATTCTGTGCTGTTTGAGTAGGTTTTAGCAATATCAAATATATGGAATATGTTTTCCACGTGACTGCCATTAACTAATTAAAACAGCTCAATCGGAACGCAGAAGCATCACAAGTACCGAACTCTAAATTGGCTAACGATTAGATTTGGAAGGATGTGTTATTTTGTGACTTCGCTCGTTAATATTGATTTAAATACATTGGGCTTGATAATGATTCTTTTAAATCTAAATTTGTAGTGTAGTATGTTGTACATATCCCGCCATGGTTCAGGCCTTGACGTGGCGGTGGGGCTCAGTAGCCTAGGGTGAGTCAAGGGGGCTTTTTGTACCCTCGGATAAGCTCTAGTTTTGTTTGAGTCCGCTCCTAACATGATATACCTACCTACTAATATAATATTGTCTGTTCATCTTGTAATTTGTTATTTAGAGGAAACTTTGCTGGTTTATGTTTAAACAATGTTCCCAATTTTCTTAACTAACTTATAAATCAAAATGTAACTGTTTTTTTTTTCGGAAATGAATAAAATAAACTTAAAAATACAACTAAAACCTGGTGGGAAGACGATCTCTGTGCTGTGGCCGGTCCGTGTTGGATGAGAGTAAGGTATCGGCTGTCTTGGCGTTCATTGAGGGAGGCCTATGTTGAGTTCACCCTGGCGGAGTGCCCTGTGTGGGCGTCCGAAAGAGCGGACCTCGTCGCTGAGGTCGGCGTCGACCTTTCACTCCCTGCGGTCATCCGCACGATAATCGCCAGTGAGAGTGTATGGGAGGTGGCCCTCTCCTTCTGCGAAGTCGTGATGCGGCAGAAATAGGAAGCGAAGCGGAAGAGGGAGCGCACTGGCGCCCCTTCTCGCGAAGAGCGCTGCGGCGTCAGGCGGTCGTACCGCCGTGAGGGACCTGTGCGATCCCCCGATCGGGCGGTACCGCGCGTGCACGTAAAGTCCAGGCTATCAGGCACCCTTAAAGCGAAATAGAAGGAAGGAACCCCACCCCCTCAATCCTGAGGAGAGTGTCTCCAGGCACACCGTCGGTGCGGACCATACCATCTTTGCTTATACTGTGATACCATGGTTCCCGCACCGGGCCAGCACGACTAGGAGAACACCGCCGGGTTTTAGTGGATAAAAAAGGCCTTTGTTGAGCAGTAGAGGGGTGGAGGTTATTGATGAATATGATGATGAAAAAATTAAAATAAAGTAATAAAGCTAATTGGGTTGTATTCGGAACAGCCAGTGGGATTAAAAAAAATGATAACTCAATAATCGACATGATCATCAGGCGCCATCTTCATAATGAAGTTCGGAGGTCAGTTGGCAAAATTTTCTGCGATCCCATGCGGCTTCCTTCAGTTGCGTGTTATATTTATATATTTGGTCCAGTCTTTAATGTCGTCTAGCCACTTTCTCCTCTTACGGCCTGAGCTTCGCCTCCCTGTGATCTTGCCTTCGAGGCAAGTCAATAATGGAGGAAGGTTATTTATTTTAGGAGGAAACTTGTTATTAAACTATGGGGCAGGTGAAACCGTTCAGAAGATCTAGTATATAATTTTCCCTAAACTCTAATATTAAATCCATTCTGCCTTTTTTGTATGGGAGAGAATGAAACAAACAAACAAACTATGTTAAGCACAAAAGTCTAAAAAAAACTATGATCCGCCTACGATTAACTTACCCCTTCTTTCATAAGTCGGTTAAAATGTAGTAAAAAAATACTGATCGATTGACACCTGATCATCCTGACCCTTTAATGAAACATACGTACTTCGAAAATCTTAACGCTTTATTTCGACTTTGCCATAGTCGGGTAAAAAACCGAGTAGGGAGATAATGAAGAACAATCTTATGTAAAACTAGAACATTTGGCTATACCCCCCCCCCCCCAGGGTTTGTTACTCGTTAGCCCATTATGGCTAAAGTTGAGCAATTACTTAGATGGGCGGGCTAAGCCGCTCTGCTCCCACGAGGGGATGGTTGAAGGTTGGACCGTTACGGTTGGTTGTTACAATTATTGCAGGAAATCAGTTTTGCAACATGAACTGCATAATGTCTTTGATATTTGGAAACGCCGGTTGGAGTGGTCAGGCTATTAGACAAATAGATACTACATGCGGTCGCGGGTTCGAATCCCGCCAAATGCAGATAATTTGTATAATGAATATAAAATATGTCCTCAACGGGTCATGGACCTGTATTTATATAAATTTCTTAAATTTATTTCCGTTCCTAGTAACTAACACACGTTCTTACGAACTTACCACGGGGCTAGGTTAACGTGGTGTGATTGTTGAATGATATTTTATTTATTAATTTAGTCCATATATTAGAAAATTGAGATCTATTATTTTTAGGACAGTAATTATTTCCATTTAAAAGTTAGAAAAGTTTGGAAAATCCAAAAGTACACGCCCTAATCTAATTTTCCACGGTAAAATTGTAATAAAATTGATTACCAATATTTCAGTTTCGAAAAAACTGCTTTTTTTGACATGTCAAAGAAAGGAGAGCACTCTCAAGGATTTATGTAAGTTCATATTATAAGTGCCTTTTCACACGTCCCGATTGCCGGGTAGCCGGCGCCGGGTATCCGGTAGCGAAGTGTATGAGCATGTATGACAGCTTTCACACGTACCGGTGTGATTTGCTTACACTTCGCTACCGGATACCCGGCGCCGGCTAACCGGCAACCGGGACGTGTGAAAAGGGACTAACACAGGCTATAGTTGATCTGGGATTTTGACTCCGAATTTGACTTACTAAAGTAAAATCAAGTTAACTTTTTTCACACTGACGCATGTGAGCTACACAAAGCCCTTTATTGATACCAGAAAGAAATTTATACTGTATATTTTGAATTCTCAATGTTTAGGATTTCATGGTAAAGTAAGGCCCGTAAAATCCGCGTAAAAAAATAACTACACAAATGAAGGGCAAGAAAACACCAAAAAAGCTTTTATCAGCCACTTCAGGTCGTACTTTGGCACCATAATAACCCCCATAACCATACGAATATTTTCCCGCGTCCCTTTTTTAATTAATGACGTCATCGCCTGTGACGACACGACCTATTACTAGGCACTGTGTAGGGTTGTCAAATTGAAACTGTAGTGACAAATTTAGTTTTCTTTTATTATTATTAAACATAGTATTATTATTTAACATTATAAATCTTATGAATATAGTATTACAGTAAGATCTGTCCCCTGGTATATTAATAGAAAGCCAACTCGTGAGTCGTGACAGCAAACGGCATGACGCTGACATGTCGTGATCTGTGTCTGCGCGCGTATACTACATTTGTTTATTCCATTTTTCGTAATAGGTTTTTATTAATTACGAATTCTACAATGATGTTTTACATCTGCTGCAAAAAATAATAATATAATATGTATATGATAAGTTTTATTGTTATATAATATATTTGTATGTGTGTCTGTCTGTGGCACGTAGTTCTCAAACGGGTGAACCGATTTGGATGCGTTTTGTTTGTTTGAAAGCAGGTTTTCTAACTGTGGTTCTTAAAATCAAAATCGGTTCAGGTTTCAAGGTCTTTTGTTATTGCTAAATATAACCTTTTATTATTATTTTCACATATTCCAATTGTTTTAAATATGATATTAACGTAAAGATATTTTCAGTTTATGTAATGTTGAAGTTCTCAAGGAAGTGGGCTTAAGGTATCAAAGAAAATACCAAATTGTAAATTCTTGCAACGATTCTATCTTATATTAGATGTTCATCAGGTTATTATATTTCATTCAGTTTAAATTTTCATGATAGCCAAGTAGAAATACTTAGTTAAATCTTTAAGCGGCAATATTGCTCATGTATTCCCGAAGGCAGCCCTAGTGCCAATGTACGGTACAGGCTTTACGATTATTTTATTTGGCGGGTAAGTCTTTTAGCGTTTATGTACGATCAATTTATCGCTCCAGTGTGTGTTTAAGCTTTATTGCTGTATCCGTGTGAGATCGCACATTGTATGTATATGATCATATGTCGCCCGCTAGATGGAACTATTTTGAATAATTGTTCAAAACAAATAAAATCAACGTAATCACACTTGTACATTTGAAATATGTCAACTTAAAAAATAAATCTAAAAATCGTTGAAATTTTCATAGTGTTTTCTATTGCTCGCTTTTCACAGCAGTTTTCCCACACACCCCAAAATTTGATAAAACCCATATCATTTGGTACGGGCATGTATTCAAACATATAGGCCAAAACCAGAACTTCGAATACGACAGCGATATTACATACGAGTTTTTTTTTATATATACCATAGGAGGGCAAACGAGCAGCCGAAGCTTTTTGGCGACTATCCATATACCGCCATACACATCCGCACAACCGGACATTATATTGTGTTGCCCTCCCTTTCCCTATGCACCCCCCCCATGGGCCACCGGAAACTCACAAACCACACGAAACGCGAAAGCATAAGTGTCAGTTTAGGCCGGTATTATTTGAGAGAGAGGTACACCCCGATCATGCCAGCCTAATGCGGCTGCAAAGCAGCATGGCACTTCTCTTAAAAGTAGTCTTAGATTAGGAAGGAATTATATAGAAACCCGGAAATAATGGATACTTCAGGGAGATTACTAATTACATACTTTACAGGACTTAAGACATTATGGTTTCAACTTAATTGTTTTAAGAGGACTACAAAACTAAATGCCGCCGACGTTTGAGAGAGAGCATTTTATTGATACTGCTGACAATGAACTGAACTGAAATCATCATCATCATCATCATACCACATGTACTATATAATACGTAAAGTATTTAGGAGTGAAAGGGAAACAGGATCCCTTCAAGGATGTTATCGCGGATTAGTAAGATAAACATTCCCTAAGTTTCTTTGAAACATCTTACGTCAAAGCAACCATGGTAACGGGAGAGCCGAGGAGGACCTAATATTATAGTTATTTTAAGTAAGTTTCAATGGTACGCTTAAAAGGGGATGGCATAGCCACGTTGTCTTAATTATGTGATTTGGAAATCAATACAATATGATGAGATCAATCTATATTTTCACTATTGTGGTAAGTCTTTGAAAAAATACTCATCATATCATGATAGGCCAACAACGCACCTGCTAATCCTCGGTGTAACGCGTGTCTGTGGATGTCGCTTATATACCACCAGGTGTTCCGACTGTCCGTTTGCCCCTTATTTCTATACAACAAAATCATTCGACCTTCGAATATTACCAACAGTCTGGACTTATTTTGAGACAATCTTATCTCGCATAAAATAAATTAAACAATAAAGTAAAGCAATATAATTCGTGAAACTCATTAAAACAAAAATAAAAGCGCCTGCGAAGATGGTTTCAGCCCGCATCGCTCGACCGCACTGCAAATTTGCTATTAGCTTTTAAAAGGCGCATAATATTTTGTTTTCATCTAAATCTATACGAGTTTAAATTCAATTACAATTATTATCAATTTAATATCATCGTACTTGCAATATTAAATTAATAGAGCTTATATTTATTATGCGGTTTGCTTTTTTAAGTACTTTTCCTTAATCAATTGGTTTTATTTCGCGGGGTTTGGTTCATGGTGTTTTCTATCTATCATCAAATAATTCATTTTTGATATTTAAGTAATGAGCATAACATGGGCCTATTCGATAACTCGATGAATATGGAGCTCCGCTCGGCACTGAATACGCGTCGAATGCTTTCGTAGCGAGTGAAAACAAATATTTATTTAATTGAAGGGTGGGATTTATAAAAATATACTTTATGACGACCGTTTTAAATCACATTTTATATAAGGTTTATTATGCTATAACTATGTAAGTTTTATTGTACAAAACCTGATATTACTCAAATAAAATGGTTTATCATCTCAATTTTAGTAAAAAAGTAATCAATAAAGTAATCATGTATCGAACAACGAGTGTTAAATAACACAATTTTTTTTAAAGCTATTGCATAGCTTTTATCGCGGGCCTTGAGCGCGGCGACCGAATCAAGAAATTCCGTAACGAAAAAAACCTAACACCCGACGAGAGACGAGCTGCTCCGAAATCGAACGAATAAGTAAGCAGCTGTTTGTGAGAAAGTATATAGGTGTGGGACAATAGTGGTCTTTGGGTGTGGGATACGGTAAGTTCTCCTCTCAAATTAAAGAACGCATTTAAATAAATGTTTCGAATCGACAACATATATCCACAATATTCGGATAATGGCTTAGTTTAGATTTAGAAAATGTAAATAATGAAAAAGAATTGACATAATATTATAAGTACAATAGTTGTCAAATTTTTATGCGTGTGTCACGGAACTTAAATAGAAAGGAGAGCGATCGACATAGTAGTTATATACTATAAATTGTCCACTGAAAGATCATCACTGGCAACGATGGGTATATATATTACTATTTGCGGTTGTTGCTGGAAAATATTCGTGGGCCAACATCATTTGAATCACTACGAACTATTAATGGTATAGTGTGCCCAACATTTCGTGTAGCATGTTTTAAGAGCTCAATTTGCTTGAAAACGAAATTCACATGGACACGACAATCGCTGAATCTTTTGGTGTCATTATCTTAATAAAGTACTGAACTTCTTATTTATTTTGCAATCATTGTCTTACTTTCATAAAATCATAAATTACATTCAGCTAATCTTGTAACGTTATTGGCCCCTCGGATATCTGTTCTCCTGAGAGTGTGTCCAGCCCACTTTAGGCAAAGGCACAAAGTGGCAGTCCACTTTAGCAACGTGCCTATTATTTGAATGATATCGGTAACCTTAGTTCTCTGACGAAAGCTTAGTTTATATAAGGTTCAAGAGTGAAGGCCACGTTTAGGTCGACAAAGTGTTGGTCGGCCATTAACCAGGTGGGTATGGACGGATAGAGACTGGTGACAATGATGATGACGATGATAATGATGAATCTAAAACACGACATTAATTAATTGTTAGGCGGTACGAAGTTCGCCGGGTCAGCTAGTATAATAATATATTACCTAAAGGTTTTAAATATGAATAAACAAAGTGCATTTATTAATGAAGAAAGTGATATGATTTTGTTGATTATATATAAAATTTGAAATGGTTCTTGAATTGAAGTTTGTAAATGATGAATTATAGTCATAAGAATATTATCTCTTTGTTGATCATTTTATATTTAATGGATTATCAACAATTCTATGATTTAATGCAAATGGCCGCATTAAATCATAGAATTGTTGATAATCCATTAAATATAAAACATAAAAATATAAAACAAAAGAAAGAAAAAAAACTGCATAAATAAAAAATAATTAAATAATTATAATTGCTTAAGTTGATAAAAAAATGCTATGCAATAGCTTTACCGCGGCAGTCCCCGAGTGCCATACGTATTTCTTTCAAAATTTAAATCGACTCTTTTCTAAATAAAATATAATTCAAAATGCCGTTTATTGAGAAAGGCCCGCCTTAAGAGAGGTAATGAACATAATATGATATGAATGATGCAGGTGTACAGCATGGTGATCATGAACTTAATTTTCATCTTTTAATTTATACCAATTTATGACGACTATAATTTTATTAATACCTACCTTTATTATGTATATTTTATGTGAAATAAAATTTGTTTAATTTATAACCTATTTCGAGAATTCCAAGTACAGCTTGGCAAAAAAGAGTATGACGTGGTGACAGGTGGAACTAAATATTTTACGCAATGGAAACCTATGATGTTGACAATACTTGGCCGACAAATACTAGATTTTGAGTAAAGCTTAGTGTTTCACATTTATTTTTAATGATTTGATTAAATTATCTTGCTGATTTTCCATATTATGATGGGACCTAAGTGAAAGTGGCGCCCTCATTTTTTCCATACTCTTTTTTGCCAAGCTGTAATTGTAATAGAAACGATAATATAAATCTACGCGGTTCTTAGAAAGGCCTATTAATTTATCTTACTTTTAGCAAAGCTTTTAAAAAATCGTGGAAAATCCAAGAATGCTACTTTATTAATAAAATACATTTTATACTAGCTTTTAAAAAACAAAAATTAATAACTTCATCGTCATCATGATCAGCCTCTATCCGTCCACTGCGGAACATAGGCCTCCCTCGGTGAACGCCAAGACAAGGGGTCTTCATCGCATCCGACATGGGCCGACCCTTATTTCAAATATCTGTGGACCGATACACTGCACGGAGATCGTATTAGGCTATCAAACGCAAAAAAGTAATGGACAGGTGGTTCCAGAAATCAGAACAAATAAACTCTTTCGTTTTATTATATTTATATGGTATTTACAGCTACGGTCATGGGACTGAGACGTCGAACATCCTAAAATCTAAAATTTATTCTCAGTACCATGAGATTTATCAATAAACAGCGGACTCGACAATCGATGTTTTGCGCGAAACATTTTATAGTGGACACACACACACACGCACACACACACACACACACACACACACACACGCACACACATAATATTTCATCAAAATCGATTTAGCCGTTTAAGAGGAGTTTAGTAACATACAAATCCATAGAAGAATTATAATACAGGTAGGTATATTGTAAGGATTTATTTAGTCTTATTTACGCAGAGAGTGCTAACAGTTTTGAAGAATACTAGGTTTTTAACTATTTAATAATTATTCGATCCCCAGCAGACAGTAACAGCCATATCCTCTATTGAAATTAGTCTCTTTAATTTCAACGTTTTTATCTATTGTATTGATACGATTCAATGTCTATCGCCACTTTATTCTTCTAGAAGTATCTTAAAAATAACTATCACATTATACCTAAAGCAATGACAATATATCATAAAGGCTATTAAAAAGAGATGGATAAGATTTATGAGAAGGCGAGAGGGACATTATCATATTCATGAGAGGAATCCATTAAGACTGCATGCTCAATGATTACAAATTTTAATATCATGTTCATAGCACGTCTTAACTCCATCCCCACCATGGTTCAAGCCTTATCGTGGCGGTGGGGCTTAGTAGTCTAGGATGAGCCCAGCATCTTATGCGCAGCAAATTGAGCCGAGGCAGCTACTCCTTGTACCCCTTTTATAAGAAGAGGGGACAAAAAAGCAGGGGGACAAGGGACGAGGATGGGAACCTCACCCCATTGTACTGCCCCGACGTTGGACGGGGTTGTTCTATGGTGCTGGACAACCCCTCTGTAGAGGTGGCGTCGGTCCCTTGAGAGACTGACTAACCGTCGAGGTGGCTCACCAAAGGCGACATTGGTGGCACTCGTCGGGTTTTAGTGGATAGAGCTGCGTCCACCTTACCATCTTTCGGGCGCAGCGCGCCCCGCATACCCGCCTTGGAAGACCCACTTCCCCCCCCCAAAAAAAAAAGAGAAAAAAAAACGTCTTCACTTCATAATATAATCCTCTCATCAGTACATTAAGCTATTTTATGTTAGTTGGATAGACAAACATACCACCTGATGGTAAGGGATCTCTCGTAAACATAAACTATTAATGAGTTCACCTTGGGCCCAGGGAACTTATTCACGAGAGAGCATATCTACAGACGCAGGACAGTAAGTCTCGGTGCCAGAAAAGTTTTTTTACAGAAAAATTTGCTGGATGGTGGTACATATACCCACAGACGCACCGCACTAGTCCAACCCCATAAAAACGTTTAGGTCCTAAAAAAGAAAGAAAAGTATTTGGCTACTGTGATTCAGATTAAACTTCAGACATTAACAGCCGGAGATTAAAGCCGTGGGTAGATTACCCAGCTCTCTAGCCTACTCTCAACCTCCCAAAGGTTCTCTACCTCTCCTCTACTTCGCACTTGAATTCCTGATGACAATAAACCATACCCACCTCAAACCAGCCAACCTTATCTAACAACTTTAATATCATTAAGTTCTTTATGAAATTGCCCCAATAACTTTGAAACATGACTCGCAATTTAAATAAAAGCCTTTAAAATATTAAATCACAAACGACTTTATTATGACCACTAAAATATCAATGAAGGTTTAAACTTTTGTTTAAAATAGCGTTTTTGAATTGAAACCCAATTTTTTATGGAAATACAAGAAAAATATGTATTTTTTAAACCTCGTATTACACAGACGTTAAGTTGTTATGTGTTTACCGGTGGGAGGGAAGCGCTGTGCCGCGCTCCCGGCTGCATGGGTACCACCATCTTGCTTGTTTCTCCCGTGAAACAGCTTTGCTGTGTTTCGGAGAGAAGGGTAAGACAGGCAGAGAGACTTAGACTTAACATCTTATGTCTCAGGAAAGGCAACACATAAATGAGTTGCCTGGGCTCGTTCCACGTAGTTTATGTTCATGGGCGACGTCGACCACTTACCATCAGGTGGTACGTTTGCCAGTTTGCCTATCCAACTAACATAAAAAAAATATGTGTATTGTATGATAGGTTTATTTTATGAGCATACTTATTCAGTACTAGCTATTGCCCGCAGCTTCGCCCGCGTTAATTTAGATTTACAGCCGTATCCGGATTGATGATGATTATTTTTAAAGCCTGGAAGATATACGTTACCGTTTTTAAGTATATGGTGCGTACGGAGGAGGACGAAAGGCGTCAACTTAATTTCTTGTCCACGGAACCCTTTTTTCCTCCGAGAAATGCTCTTAGGCATCTCGCGGGGGAGGGGGCTCTCCAGGCGGGTATGTGGGACTCGCTGCGCCCGAAAGATGGTAAGATGGACGCTGCTCTACTAACTAAAACCCGGCGAGTGCCACCAATGCCGCCTCTGGTGAGGTGCCCCGAATCTGTTGAGGAACAGTGCACCTCGTCGGCTAGTCAGTCCTTCAAAGGAACGACACCACCTCCACAGAGGGGACATCCCGCTCCACAGAACAACCCCTCCCAACGTCGGGACAGTGCAATAGGGTGAGGTGTAACTGAACCCCACCGCCACGACAAGGCTTGAACCATGGTGGTTAGTCCACGGAACCCTAATAATTTTCCTGGATTAGTACTTTACTCTTTACAATATCGTTTGACGTATCGTTAGGTATTTTAAACAATACATAAATAATATACTTAACGGCCTTACTTATAAACCTTTCTTAATATTTAATCAATTGGTTAACAACTTATTAGCAAAAACCTCACTTATAAACACTATTTAGCGTTAAAAATTCTTTGATAATGCTTAAATAGCCGTCAAAATTAAACACTGTCGTGACATGGTTTTATTTTTAAACAGGTTTTTAAAACAGACACTATAGAAAACCGCTTCGAAAAAACGAATGCACAAAATACAAAATAAAAACTTAAAACATTGATGGATTGGAAAATCTTTGTGATTTCCAAATTTTTATTTGGAAATCACAAAGACTTTATATTTAAAAATAATCTGTCAAATTCACGACACTGTCACAGATGATATAAGAAAAAAATCGAAATATTGACAATTTTGTTCGTTCAATTTCTCTATCTAGTCAATTATTTTGGATATAATCTGTTCCAACTATCTACGTATCGTTCTCTGTTCGTTTCTTAACCAAGCAACAGCTAATTAATGTTAATAAGTAAACAAAAGTTAATCATTGATTTATAGCTTAAGAGTTGATTAACTAAGAGATGGCTATTGCTTAGCGAGATTTTTATAAGTAAGACCGTTAATTTATAACTATTATCAAATTCGATTTTATATAAAGGTTGAATTTCAAACCATTATGGTAAAATTTTCGTTTAAATCCAGATTCACAACATACTAGCTGATACCGGCAGCTTCACCCGTTGAGTGTAATGCCCGACAAAACATAGACACAAAAAATTGCCTTAAAATATTTCCCATCTTTCGTGGCAATCAGTCACAGGGTATCGAAGTTTATCAATCTCGAAAAACGGACAAACATTCTATATAATAAATAAATTTTAAGCTTTTCCCACTAAAACCCGCACGATAGTTTTGAAAGTTTAATTGAATTAATCAAGCAGCTTAAAGCGCTGACGTAAAAGCGTTTTCCAACCCCTTTTAAACTTAATTATAAAGCTGTCTATTTTATTTAAATAATCCATTCCGTCCAACCACATGCAGACAATTCAAGTAATTAAAATAAATATTTGTTTTAATTTATTAATATTATACAGTTCTATAGTTCTATATTATTTTCGTCCAGTGTGATTTTCAATTCAATTTGATTAATAATCATCATCTAAAGTTGCAAGCTTACTTTTGCTTACTGGGGCAAGGTTAGGTTAGGTTAGGTTAGTAGTGTGATTGTCTATTACTTTTTATTCTTATAATATGTATCATCATCATCATCACCATTGTCGCCCGCATTAAGGTTACGTTCCTCAAAATAACAAATCGGAACCCTTATAGGATCACTTTGTCGTACGTCTGTCTGTCAGTCAAACTAAAATCTCCCCACCATGGTTCAGGCCTTAACGTGGCGGTGGGGCTCAGTAGCCTAGGGTGAGCCCAGCACCTTGGGCGAAGCTAATTGAGCCGAGGAGGCTCTTTGTACCCCTCTTATAAGAAGAGGGGATAGAAGAGCAGGGGGCAAGGGGTGAGGATGGGGACCTTACCACATTGTACTGTCCCGACGTTGGGAGGGGTTGTTCTGTGGTGCGGGACAACTCCTCTGTGGAGGTGGCGTGGGTCCATTGCGGGACTGACTGGCCGTCGAGGTGCCCTGTTAGCTTAACAGATCCGGGGCACCTCACCAAGGCGGCACTGGTGGCACTCGCCGGGTTTTAGTGGGTACAGCTGCGTCCATTTACCATCTTTCGGGCGCAGCGAGTCCCACATACCCACACCACATACCTGGGGAGACCCACTCCCCAAGCGGGATGCCTCAGAGCATTTCCCGGCGTAAAAGGAAAAAAAAAACGTGTGGCACTCGGGGACTGCCGCGGTAAAGCTATTGCATAGCATTTTTTATCAACTTATGCAATTATAATAATTTAATTATGATCGCTCTCCTTTCTATTTAAGCTCCGTGACACACGCATATAAATTTGACAACTATTATACTTATAATATTATGTCAATTCTTTTTCATTATTTACATTTTTTTAATCTAAACTACGCCATTATCCGAATATTGTGGATATATGTTGTCGATTCGAAAGATTTATTTAAATACGTTAATTTGAGAGGAGAACTTACCGTATCCCACACCTATATACTTTCTCACAAACAGCTGCTTACTTATTCGTCCGATTTCGGAGCAGCTCGTCTCTCGTCGGGTGTTAGGTTTTTTTCGTTACGGAATTTCTTGATTCGGTCGCCGCGCTCAAGGCCCGCGATAAAAGCTATGCAATAGCTTAAAAAAAAAACTAAAATCTATATTCCCATTGAAATAGAACCATGAAATTTGGAAACTCATTTTTTTATATAGAAGAGGGGGATGGACAGTCGTTTCACCTGGTGGTAAGTGATAAGTGACATCCATAGACACCTTTTAAATATGAGTAGGCTCATTTCTTGAAGGTCCCTAAGTCGTACCATAAGTGTTTTTCGAAACCCTCAACACGGGAGTCAGGCTCACGCTTGTCTCGGCTTTTTTCTATTATTTCTAACCTACCACATTGTCCACAGGCTATTCGAAGAGAACAAAGACCTGCTAGACATGTTCGATAAGTTCCGCCAGTACCGCACCATGGAGGAGCAGATCAACTCCATGGAGCTGGCGGAACACGCCAACAACGTCATGAACACGCTGGATGAGGGAATCAAGGGTCTAGATGACCTGGACAACTTCTTCGAGTACATCTACCAGGTCGGAGCCAGCCATAGACGGATACCAGGATTCAAAGTGGAGTACTTTTGGGTGAGTGTCTGTCTCTTTATGCGAATGTCATGAATGACACACCTTGTACGGATTATATTGGTTTACTTAGTTTTTTTCCCGACGTTTCGAAGGAAAGAAGAAAGAAAGAAACATTTATTCGACACAAACAGGAGACACAGAGAGACATAAAGATACACAGAAAAACATTTTTGTTCGTTGGATAGGTAAAAAAAAGACCCGATACCGGGCCACAAACAAAAATACCGCGTCACACCATTGCCTCTAGTTGCCTCCTTGTTTTAATTTTTAAATACTTGTCTGACGAGATAAGAGACAAAAATAAGCGAGTCAAGGTCTGAAAAGTTTTAGGGGTCTTTTTCATTGGGGCTTTAGGGGGAAACTTATCTGAGGGTTGGCAACTCTTACACTGGGGGTTTAAAAACTTGAGTGGGTCACGAAGGGGAATGTAGGTACGATATTTACCGGGCCATAGTAGAACAAAGTTTGGGAAACGTTGCTCTAAAGTATCAAAAACGTCGGGGACGTAAAAATCTAAATATACCTACTGCTTCGATCAACAGTAGCAACAATCAAACAATCAAAGTTATTGTTGATCGAAGACCTACTGCGAAAAAGGGCCATAGTAGAACAAAGTTTGGGAAACGTTGCTCTAAAGTATCAAAAACGTCGGGGACGTAAAAATCTAAATATACCTACTGCTTCGATCAACAGTAGCAACAATCAAACAATCAAAGTTATTGTTGATCGAAGACCTACTGCGAAAAAGGGCCATAGTAGAACAAAGTTTGGGAAACGTTGCTCTAAAGTATCAAAAACGTCGGGGACGTAAAAATCTAAATATACCTACTGCTTCGATCAACAGTAGCAACAATCAAACAATCAAAGTTATTGTTGATCGAAGACCTACTGCGAAAAAGGGCCATAGTAGAACAAAGTTTGGGAAACGTTGCTCTAAAGTATCAAAAACGTCGGGGACGTAAAAATCTAAATATACCTACTGCTTCGATCAACAGTAGCAACAATCAAACAATCAAAGTTATTGTTGATCGAAGACCTACTGCGAAAAAATCCGTGAAACTTTTTTCATTATAATATTATTGAAATTTCTGTCTTTTTCGTCTTTGCGTTTAATTGATTAGGAAATCTGGCCATAAATATATGTAGATTTTTAATGTGAGGGAGGGATGCGATACGATACCATGTTTATTTCTTCCGTAAAAAAATTGGCTGTGTTTCGGAGAGAAGAGAAAAGCTAGTGACAGTGCTACTGTTGGGACTAAGACGTGCGTCTTAAGAGTTAGTACAGAAATATAATATATATTATGCTTGAAGTAAGGAGATAAGCTACCTGAATAATCATTACGAGCTGAAAGGGAGGGAATCTAACATCATCAAATTTGGCCTGATAACCTTAATTGTTGGGTTGTGTAACAAAATTCTTCGTGTCACGTCACTGTGCGTGTTCCACTAGCGTGACAGTACTATGTCACGTACCTTTTACGCAACCGGTCACGCAGCGTGATAACAGTTGTGCTAACTTTATTGAACCCCTAAAAGTAATAAATTGGTTATAACACTACTGACTTATGAACGCCTGGTACAGTGGTGGTGAGATGATAGGACCAGGTGGTGGCGGGCAGGTATGTTAAATGGTATTCCATACCCTGTAATGTTATGACCTCCTGGTACATACTCAAGTTTTGTGCTGTTTAAGTTAAGTTACCAAGTTAACTTAACGTAAATAATAAAAAGCTCTCAAGTGTAATTTGAACTTGCAAAAAGAAAAGTTCTACACTGATCGTTTGAGTATTTGGGGGTGAAACTAGCTAGCGTATTAAACGCTAGCTATTCCCGCCATTCTGCCTTTCTGTCCCTTGAAGCAGGCAGGGTTCCCTCAAGTAAAAGAAATCCTCCAAAATAATTGTACTAATTAAAGCGATATTTTTTAATTCGACTGGTGCGTTTAAACGTGGAAACAAAGCTTTGTTTGTTCACTGACTTTTCATTACTTATATTCTGATATTTTTCATGCCACATGTACTCACTGTATCATAAATAATAATAAAAAAATAGTCGATTGATAGAATTCCCGCATCCAGTCGGTAACTTCCTTTTCTACTTATTCCTTTATAGGAATTGTACGTGCCTTGAGGCTCTCAAATAAATGCTCCAAAACATGTCTTTGTAGGAGGAATACAATATCCTAGTCTTGAAATTACGTATAAGTTCTCGTACTAAGGCTTGGTATAGTTGAATAGACTAAAAAGATAGGTTGATTTCGTACAGAGGGGGTTAAGGTATGTGGATGACGACTGATCTTTCGGTGTCTATGCCGTACATGTGTCATGCTAAGAGTATTTTGTAAAAAAATAAAAATTAATTAAATGATAAAATGAAAGTCGCTAAAGTAACTGATTGATTTTAAGAAATTTTAACAGGTATTAATTAAAAACTATTCAGAATAGAAAACATTATTAAATTGAACTATAAAATATATCATACCAAGTTAACCGCTTTTTGTTACAGAAAATCGAAGCACCTTTCCTCGCGGCAGTCGAGTCGACCCTCGGCGATAGATACACACCGAACGTGGAGAACATTTACAAAATTACAATAAAGTTCATCCTTCAAACCCTCATCGATGGATACGAAAAGGCCGGGACGAAACCCAATTCTACGTGAGCGGATTTGGGAACAAAAATAATTTTACTACATGGAATTTATCTGCTATTTTTGAATACATATTATTGATGGCATACTGTGTTTGATAGCCCCTGACGATGAGTGAGATGAAAGCTGTAATGTCATTCGGCTTATATTAGGATGTGGAGAGTGGATAGTTGGATACCAAAGACATTATTAGATCAGTATTTTATACGAAGGGTTCTATGTCATTTAAATGTAACCTATTAACTTTCTATATATCGTTAATACAGGTAGGTAAGATATAGCCGATGTACACTTTTAGTTTTTTTGACTTCTGGATTCTGACAAAATATGTCAATAGTATTGGTAGTAGCGGCTATTAATGTGTTTCTAGTTTTCAAGTTCTTTTTTTTCATCGTAATTTTTAAAATATCGTTTATTTATTACTAACAAGTTATATAATGTTATTTTCTATGTTATAAAAATCAATAAAATGTATTTAATAATAAAATATTTGTAAAAAAACTTTCTAATTGTATTTTTTCATACATTTGATTATACATTGTTCATTATTTATTTATTCTGTCTAATATTAAGATATGTCAATTTCATGAAAATGTGTAATATGTGAATAATAATATTAAATGTATAGAACTTGTTGTTTTGATGCGTCTGTGTGGTGATATATACAGTTACTTTGTGAGAAAAATCATAACAATATGCTATAATATCATAATATTTGAATGAAAACTTTCTATTTGACAATAATTGCAGCTCTACTTTACAGCCGATTACTCAGGAATAGGACTGTAGTACAAACCTTGTTTCTCAAGTTAGCCTCTTTGCCTTGTTTTACCGATTACAAAATCTTTATGTTTCACATTTTTTCTCACATTGTAGCTGTGAATAATATCTTTATTCTGACCCTAGTACGCTTTTAACTTAAGTTACTTAAGAATAAATGTAAAATTGGTGTTCGAGTATTAAGTAGAGGTATTGCTAGGTTAATTGTTATTTCAGATAATGTATTTATATGGACTGTTCCTAAGTCTTTTTAAGCTGTTAGGGTATAAATGTCATACCTGCATTTATAGGGTTAATTTTCTCTGTCAAGTTTCAATGTCACTTTTTTAACTTTCTGACGTCTATTTTTTTTAAATACAAATGCATTTAATACCTGTTAAATTTTCGATATTTGTGGATATTTTACAAGAACAAAGGTTGTTTAGATTTTTTTGTGTATACATATTTTTTAAACTAGCAATGTTTGAATAAACATATACTAATGCTTCGACTTTTCCTTTATATAATATCTATAGAATATATTCTTATGTTCTGCACAAAAGCTTTTGATTCTTATGTTCAATATATTTTGAGAAGTTTGGTCTTCATCAGACAGAAAAATAAATACATTTAACCTACATCTCATATATGTACACGGGTAGAAGTTACTGACGCGAAAAAGGGATAATAGTAATAAATTGTGGCTTAGTTTAGCTTAGTTCGATTATTATTAATTAACACAAAAAATATTTCGAAAATATAACTTCTTCTGTTACGATTTAAATAAACTGCAAATCGATTTCGACGACATTTGGCAAAGAAATAATGTATGTAAAAGATATCTAAATAATTATGGCAAGCGAATAATCAAAAAATATCTTGTTCATAAGAAAGACCTTACCGAGCGAAGTTAGGTTTCACAGCTAGTTAAATATATTCTAGCGGAACCGACAAAGGTCTTGTACAAAATATTTTGTAGTAGACCGAATTGTGAATCTATCAAGAACCTACTAGAACACACAAAATATATCAAAATTGGTCCAGCAGTTAGGAGGAGTTCAGTGACATACATAGAGAAGAATTATATATAATATATACATATAAAGATTACCTTTTTTTCTGTTGGGGAAATCTAATAGATACCACCGGGCCCGGGGTGACCTGGTGGTTATGTGGGACTTTCACCGCACTAAAACCCCAACGTGTTCGCCTCGTCATTTAGTCGGCCTGGTGCGGGAACTGTAGTCTACCGCGCCGGACCCCGACGTGCCCATCGGCACTCTTCGAGACAAGGCACCCTGAACACCCAAGGGCGCCTTGCAGCTCAGACCTTTTCGCGCGCGCGGCTGATCCCCCGATCAGCCGCGCACAGGTCTCTTGCGGCGGTGCGACAACATGTCACCGCCACGTCTCTCTGCCTGCCGGAGGTTTCCATGGCAACTACTCTTCCAACGCCATTGGAACCTCCTCTACCGCTAGGACCGCGAAGCTATTATTCATGGTCGGATAGGCAGGCTGGGTGGGGGCTGGAGGGCCATCGCCAACCTTTTCAGCATCGGGAACGCCGCTTTTACGCGCACGGCGCGGCGTTTAGAGACGCAATATAAAGATTACCTGAGCAACTACCAAAATCTCGGGTCGAATGTGGAATCCTATTAAGCCTTAAATTAAACAATTAAAACGGATACCTTATTAATCCTTGTATCAAAATGGCTTTCTGTATTTGAGGATGATTTGGAGGAGATATGGGTATGAAAGGTACAATATTGGTTTATAATAATTTCCTAGAGATAATCAACGTTAGTCATCATCGTCAGACCTGTGACACCGATGATTAAATGGTTATTATTGAAAGATTACAAACTTCAATAACCATTCAATCATCAAACTTACTTTTGAAAAATTTTCAAACTTACGTTCAGAAAAAATATTTTAATTTGGCGCTAAATGATGACTCACTTAGATTTTTTATAATTTTGGTATAACCAATGTATTTCATTAAAACAATTTTATGGATTTTATCGCGGTTTATTTTAATGTTTTCTAATGTTTACGCGAATTTCACTCATTATAATGAAACAATCTTTACGGATTTTATCGCGGTTTATTAAAATTGCTTCGTTATAATGAGTGCAATTCGCGTAAACATTAAAAAAACAATATGATAACAAATGTAACTCTCATTTACGACAAATCAAGACATTTTTAAAGCAAATCTCAATCAAGTCATTCCGACTACAGAGGTACCGCTCTTTTGTTCCAGTCGGGTAAAAAGTTTACGAAGAATACGAGGGCTTTGCACTTGCTTGGTATGTACCAAGCAAGTGCAAGTTGGCTATTGCAGAGCTAAGTAGAGACACTGGCGTCTGACGGTCGGTCTGTCTGTTTGATTCTAAACATACTTTACCCTCTTATTCCTTCATACCTACGTTGATTCAACTTTTAGTTACATTTCTTCATCAAGTACACATTTCTTTCTTTCTTTCTTTCAAGTATACTTTTTAATTTCTTTATAAATGTTTTGATGATCTACATTTAGGAGTAGAACAAATGTCAATATATAGAAATGTAGCGACAAATACAATTTTGAAAATATCAAAACCAAAAATCTAACCAACTATCTTATAATAGAGGTGTTGTAAACACAGAACTGTATTTTTAATAACTTTTACTAGTCTATTTAAAATGTCGTTAATTAAAACTCTTTTTATAGTAAAAGAATTTGGTTTAAAGAATATGACAAAAGTAGCAGCGCCTCGCCTATTCCCGTAAGAGTTCCGGGAAAAATTATAGCACATATGTTATTCTGATGTACATGCTATTTATTGTAAAGTTACATTAAAATTTATTCACTAGTTTTTTTAGAAAGAGTAACAAACATCCACACAAACTGTCGCGTTTATAATATTATTAGGATTGTCATATTTTGACACAGTGAAAAACTAGTCAATATTTTAGGCTAGTTTATTGCTGCTCTATATGCATTTATATATACAAAACTGCATTTTAGTGCTATCTTAATCATTTAAATTTTAACATTCGCAACATCAAATAATTCGTTTATGGTAGCACATTCTTTAGGGACAAATAGAGTGAAAATAAAAACACTTTCGTATTCATTAGTACGATGATGCATATTTTTTAAATGGCGATACAGGCACAAGTTATTTTACTAGGTACTTAAATGCATATTTAAAAACCTTGACTGCGAGAACACTTAACTCAAATTAGTTAAAATACATACGTAATGAATATATTGATAAAGTAACATCAGATCTATTACTTAGGATTTTAGTGAAATAATTTAAATCATTGAATGAAATAAGAAAATAAAATTAAAACAAAATGGCGCTCTTCGAAATTTAAAATGTCATTTTCTTTAGACCTACTTCATTCTGTATCAAAGCATCAATAAAATTGTATGTTTGTTTGTAATTAATTTCACAGTAAGCGGTACAGGTTTTTAAAACGTAAATCAATTCGAGAAAGAATGTACCTTATGGTTTATGATTCTTCAACTTTTTTGTTTATGGTAACCGGATTAAGGTCTATCATATTCATCTTCTGTTCTATTCATGTTTACGGACAACAAGACCAACAATAGTTTTGTTCCTAGACCCTTCATCATTTAAAGGTAAAGGAAAAGTTAAAAATATCATTTACATCAATCCTAGTTTTCAACATCTGACAATACACCTGTACCACTTACTGTATTTCTGTTATTGTTATGAAATATTCATATGTATGTGTGTTTGTACAATAGTATAAAATCGATGTACTTAAATGTTACTTTCGTTAAAAATAAATATTATTTAAAATATACAAACGTTTTATTTAAACAAATCAATTTTCAATTAAACATTTATCTGTCAGTTAAAACATAAAATAACATCATTTTCCTTCTTCCTATAACTCGATTTAATGGTCAGTATTCAGATTGTACTATTTAGGTTCTGCTGTCACAATTTCCTCGTGAAAAGCGTCTCCATTTTTCAACATACATGACAAAATAATTATTTTTGGTTGACTGTTTGAATTGCTATTACGTCAGTGACAAATCACTGACGAGTTTTCGAAATTTTATGGCTCACATTACTTAGAAATAGAGTATTATTAGAGATAGAGTATTATTAGATAGAGTACTATATTCTGGTTATAAGCTCGATGGCTTCCAAGTTACTTATATCTTTCAATATTTACTGGCACTACATTTTCTGTCAGAAGAAAATGCATAGACACGAACGTTAGTCATTATTCACTTTCATTGTACCCAATGACGTAATGCAAATCATACATGATCACAGGAATATAAGTCTTTTTATGCACCAAGTAGTGCCATTATCTAATTAGAAACCCGCCGGTGATGACGCGCGTCGCCATAATTTCAAAAAAGGGACTCCATTATCATACAATCGAATCGCGTCATAATGATTTTTAGTTAGGTCGATAGTGACGTGCAACATAGTCATCGATAAAATTATGGAGACTGATATTATAATAAAGTTATTTTTTTTATTATTGAATCCTCGTAATCAACAAATATAATATATATCAAATCATATCATTCAAATAAGCTGAGGACGAACTGTCTTGTGACTAATATCGGTGGGAGGGAAGCGCTGTGCCGCGCTCCCGGCTGCATGGGTACCACCATCTTGATTGTTTCTCCCATCGAAGAACTTTGCTGTGTTTCAAAGAGAAGGGCAAAACAGGCAGGGTAATTACTAGCACCGAGACTTAATAAACAAGCAAAGAACAGCTCCCTCGGTTCAATTTGCTCGCCCAAGGTGCTAGGTTCACCTTAGGCTACTGAGCTCCACCGCCACGACAAGGCTTAGTGGGGATAAATGAGTTGCCTGGGTAGACTAGTAAACTAGTATCCAGGTAAACTATTTAGTTTTTGTTTATGAGCGACGTCGACCACTTTATACGTACCAACTGCTAGCACGTGGCACATCTGCCAGTTTGCCTATCCGTGGCACTCGCTGCGCCCGAAAGCTGGTAAGTGGACGCAGCTCTACCCACTAAAACCCGGCGAGTGCTACCAATGCCGCCTTTGGTGAGGTGCCCGGATCTAATAAACAAACAGAACACCTCGACGGCTAGTCAGTCCACCAAGGGACGCCACCTCCACAATGGGGTTGTCCCGTACCACAGAACAACCCCTCCCAAGGGGACAGTACAATGGGGTGAGGTTCCCGTCCTCGTCCCATGCCCCCTGCTCTTTTGTCCCCTCTTATAAGAGGGGTACAAAGAGCCCTCTTGCCTCGATTAGCTTCGCCCAAGGTGCTGGGCTCACCCGTCAAGGCCTAAACCATGGTGGGGAATATTACAAAAGCTTGATAGTGTATTCAGACTGGTGTTTCTCCGATTTTTTCATTTTTTTTGCATTCAAGAGAAAGGAAAAAGTTTTTATTGCAATTTGGCAATTAGTGAAATCATGAGAAAATTAAGTGAGATAAATAATCGAGTTCACTAGTATGATCCTAGTGAATGGCTTTTATTTTAAGTCTATGTAATTCAATATTAAGAATACATAAACAAATACATAATAATATTTATTGTACAAATTTATTATGTATATGAAATATGTAAATAAAACAGGAATATGAAGAATTTTTTGATGAAAATCAGACTTATAAAGCGACAAAGGTATAAGCCTTGTTAAGGAAAAATTCTTACATTTCGTTTACAATATTCATAAACACATTTTTTATGCAAAGCAGGAATAACAACGCAACATACGAAATAAAATTATTATACATTTTATATTCAAAAATATTAATTTTATGTGTATAGAAAAATATTTAATACTGTATTTCGACCTTACCAAGGAGTCTTGAATCAAGATATAAAAATACATAACTTTTACACTCGAATATAACATTATAATGGAATAAAAAAAATATATATATAAATAATAACAATGAAAGAAGATAATTTTTACAAGATAACACAAATAATAATAATTTAAATATAGTTACGTTACACATTTGCATTTTACTTCGTAGTGTAATTATAAAATATAATTTACTTAATATAAGAGAATAAGAATAATAATCTTTTTTTTAATGCGACTATCGCCGACCATACACAACCGCACAACCAGAGATTAAGCATCCCCTCAAATGGGCTACCGTAAACTCACAAACCACACGAAACGTGACAGCAAGTAAGCTGTCACTTAAAGCCGGTATTAAGTGAGCGAGATGTATTACTACAAAACAGTATGGCATTACCTCATACTATTTAGAGTTTTCTTTTCAAAAGGGAAATTAAATAAACTTACATCTCTTACTCTAAAAGCAAATTATATATTTTTATGTTGTGTCTACGAGGGCGGCACTGAAAATTTCGGGAATCAAGGAAGTGACACAACATTACTATTTAAAAATGTATTTATTGCTTTTTGAAGTATTATCCGCGAAATTTGACACATTTTTCCATACGATCCTCTCGTCTCCAAAATGGCCGTTTTGTAGGCGTCCACAGCTTCTTCAGGCGATGAAAATCTCTGACCACGCAATTTATTCTTTATTTTAGGGAAAGTATAGAAATCATTAGGGCTAAGGTCGGGGCTGTACGGCGGATGGTCTAATAATTCTATGTTTTCTTGCTCTAAAAACTGTTTTGTTCTGTGCGCGGTGTGAGAACTCGCATTGTCGTGATGGAGGATGATGCGGCGGTTGCAGTTCTCTTTACGGAGTTCAGAAACGACCTGTGGCAAACAAATGTTAGCTAGCATACTATTCTGCATTTACCGTTCTTTGTCCCTCAAGAGGAATAGTCGCAACATGGCCGGTTTTGGAGACAAACGTGGCCACCATTTTTTTGCAACACTCCGTGAACGAACAATTTTTGTTGGCTTTAACTCATTTTCGAACACCCAAAGTCGTGACTGGATTTTTGTTTCGGGTTCGTACGCGTATATCCAGGATTCGTCACCTGATACGATGTTGTATACAGCATTTGAGGATCCTGCGTGGAATCTTTCGAGAGTACTGACGCACCAAGTAACGCGAGCCGCTTTTTGCTCTTCACATAACAAATGCGGTATCCATCGGGAAAACAACTTTTTTACACCTAATTGTTCATGCAAGATTATTTGTATTTGACTCATGCATGCATGTCTAAAGTTGCCTGAATTTCGCGGTATGTCACATGTCGATCTTCCTCAATCAGCTTACGCACAGCATCAACGTTTTCTTGGGTGACTGCAGTTTTTGGACAACCTTGACGGGGATCATTACTAAGCTTGACACGTCCACGTTGAAATTCAGCAAACCAGCGATAAATTGTGGTTTTGGATGGGGCTTCATCACCAAATGCAGAAATCATCCGGTCAACACACTGTTTTTGTGTTAAACCACTTCGAAAGTCATAATAAAGCATCACTCTAGAATTTTCTCGAGTCAATTCCATTTTCTCAACGACTAAACAAGTTTAACAAGACCTTGTGACAAGACCGAGAATCTTTTTTAAAATAAATAAATGGTATTCGATTTTTAAAACCAAGGAGTTTTCAATTAAAAAGATTTCAATATGACAGGAACAGTGGAAATATTCCATTCCCGATACTTTTAGTGCAGCCTATGTATTACAAGTTTTTATAACTATTTTCTTTCGAAAAGTAAATTTTTGTTTTTCGTTTTATTTATTCTATTTAGGATGACTCAAGACGCAGTCAGATGTTATTTTCTGTACTGACTATTGACATCAGGTTGTATAAATGACTCAAATATATTATTAAGTTGAATACATCCAAATGTATGTAAAAGACGTACGACTGTTAAAAGTCAGTACGTGCAACCTGTTACAACTGCTCTCTCGAAAATCCTCCAGTCTATGCTTTGTCCAGTCATTTCTGCACCTATCTAGCGTCTGTGTCTAGTACAGACGGCAGCACGTCAGGTTACCCATTTGAACTACGAAAACATCTTTTATTGTGTAGGGAATAGAGGCGGCCTCAAGGTCAAAGTGGGGTAGTCTGACGTGCGGCTGTGTGTACATCTATTTATTCTGTGGTATCGCTAGGACCCTTATTATTATGACTTACGACGACGGTACTTAATATGTTTTATTTGTTCATGTAATCGTATCAATATAGAAAACTAATCATTAACAGAAGTCTAAAAATCTCTTAAAATAGATAGTTAACCATAAAGTTATATGGTATAAAAATATTGTGAATAATAGAATTAATTAAAAACTTATTAAACGTCATTTCCGTCATGGTTGTCTAATAAAATAACTATTTTGGAATGTAGTTTCACACTTAACATTTATAACCATTTTCTTTGCTGAGACAATATTATCTGAGATATGATTTAATAGTGATGTTTGCCTGACTATAATTATAATATAATGTTAATTTGCTACAATTTTTATACATATTAACACGAGAAAAGTAAAGCGGCATTTTTATATGTTTGTATCGAGATTCTAGACTTCTTTAAACCCTTCTCGAATGTATTATAGGACACAACTGAGGGTATAAATCTAGAACGAAGTATCCCAAGTTCGATTCTGTCATGTGCACTACACAAGTAGTGCACATGACAGAATCGAACTATTTTAAAATTTTGAAATGCTTCCGTTTTTAATAAAATTGCTTGGTCTTATAGTAAATGTGAGGAAACCTACTGTAATAGGTGTGTGTAAGTGCTATGCATTGCAACCGAATTGGGCTGGCACGACCTCTCGCTCACATAATTCCGGCGTCAAGTGACAGTTATGCTGTCGCGTTTCGTACGGTTTGTGTTTTTCGGCGGCCCATTGGGGGATAGGGAAAAGAAGGACAAGGCGTCCGCATAACCTCTGGTTGTTTGAATGTGTATGGGGTATCGGTAGTCACCATAAGGCTCAGACTGCTCGTTTGTCCCCTTACGACATAAAAAACCTACATGCTCGAAAAGTTTAAAGTCTAACATCTGCGGGCTAGGCCCACCACTCTTTCCCACTGCTGCCACTCCTATGTAGCCAGGATCGAAAGTTGTATCCAAATGCCGCTTTGAGACGATCTCAGGAGGAATGAGGAAACCACAAAAACCTATCCGAAAGTCTCAAAAGCAAATAATTATATACCTAATATCAAATAAGACGCCATTAAAATTATTGCTTGACTTGATACAAAATAAAACCATGGTAAGTTTCCTTTTTACATCACATGATTGTATATGTGTTAAATGTGTGCTAATAAACGGTGGCCACCATAAGGAGAGGCTGTCGGGAGGTAATTGCAATCGTCGGAGCCAGTCGTTTAATTTCACCAAATTAAATTCCCCGCCACAAAGCCGAGTGGGTTCTTTAGTGATCCGCTGTAATGGGTTTTAGTCAAATTATGATGTATAAGGTACATTTTAATATTAGGTAGTTGTGGCACATATAATATTCCCGGGCCAAGAAAGATTTTGAAAGTATTCAAGTGGTGGTTCCTGGGAACACAATTCCAAAATCAATGAGCAAAACCATCTTTTTATGAAAAGGTTTTAAAAGTTTTATGCGCCTGTATTTTTATAAAGAACAAATCTTTATTTTTTAGGTATTTACATTTAGGTACTGTATAATATAATCTTTAAATGATTTTGGTACCTAGCAGGACTCATATTTTGTCATCACTAAAACGCTAAAAAGCACTCTGTACTTTATTTATCTTAGGCTTTTTACCTTTTATTCCCGATGCTATTTATATAAATTTTCCGCTCTCGTGAACATGAGAGTATGAAGCGTAGGAAAAACTAAAATAAATTCCTTCCAGCAGCAAAGAAAACAAAATAATAATAAAATATCGTAGACCTTAATACAGTAGAACACAAGAATCACACTACGTTTATAATTGCGTATATTTCACGTGTAAAGGAAATATTGTAGTTAAGCGCTGTGCCGCGCTCCGGGCTGTATGAGTACCACATCTTGCTTGTTTCTCACATCAAACAGCTTTTCTGTATTTAGGAGAGAAGGGCGAGACAGGCAGTGTAATTACTGGCACCGAGGCTTAACATCTTATGTCTCAGGCAACACATAGATGAGTTGCCTGGGCTCGTTCCAGGTAAACTAGTTTATGTTCATGGGCGACGTCGACCACTTACCATCAGGTGGCACATTGCCTATCCAACTAACATAAAAAATGTACTATACTGTACTGTACTAATTCAAATATTTATATTTTAGGAAATATATAATTTTATTTTAAAAGATAGTTCATAAATGCTTACTGCATAAATAATTATGAGTTGGGTCTTATATCACATTTTGCTAACTTTGCTTTGAAATATTGAGTATTAAGTTTATCAGGTAAGTTTCATTTGTACCAAACGTACAACGAATACAAAAACCGTATCAACATAAAAAATTAAGTCATCTATCAGATTACTGTAAATCAAATCAAATAAATTGACACACGACACACATTTATCATCACGACATATTTTCGCGTTTTCTCGATAATTATTCAAACACACACCACTACACTACAAGACAACCAACAACAGTAAGTACGCGCGCTGTAACCGCACTAGTCGAAAAACTTGATTTTATAACGAGAGAAAACGTATATCTATGTAATTAATAACAAAATTAATATACAGACTGCAACTATTTGATCAGTTTTAAGCAAACCAGCAGATAAAAACCACTAGTTTAATTCGTGAATTATGTGAAATAAAGCAAAAGTGTATTTACCTATTTCAAATTAAGTCGGGAAAATAAAAATAGCTAATAGTTTTTAGTTGCTAGAAAGAATTGTAAAGGAGGTTTTAGTTGCCAAAAAAGTTGCAAGGAGTTTTTAGTTGCCAGAAAAAAGTTGTAAAGAGTTTTTAGTTGCCAGAAAAAGTTGTAAGCAGTTGAAATGGGTTGCAAGTTATCCCAGCTTGCTACCTCCGAGTTCACCCACGATCCATTCGACAGACCACCGCCACCTTCCGATCCTCGGTCTCCGTTGACGGCGAAGCAGCAGTACTGTATGCTGGCGTCTTGGAAAGGAATCTTCCGGCAAATTGAGACGACTGGGATAATCCTTTTCGTCAAGTAAGTACTTTTTATTAAGTCATAAATAACGGGAAAAGACAAGTTATATAACCATACGGTTATATAGCCATACGGTTATATAGCCATACGGTTATACCGGTCACGTGATCTATCGTAGGTTCGAATCCCAAGTGCAGATAATTTGTACGATGCATGATTATTCGTTTTGAGTCGGATGTGTGTATTTTCGAATTTCTTATTATATTGCCTATGCCTTACAGGTTTCCCTATCTTACTAGAACTAATTAGACGTGGCTAGGCTGTGAATATTTATGCATGCAGCTGCGTAATCAGACTGTAGTAGTACACGCTGGACACTACACATGACAGCCGCGGGTTTGATTCCCGCCAAATGTAAATTAGTTGGATAGTCACTACACATATATTATTATTATGTACGTATGTAAAGTTATTACCGCACTTCGAAGTTGGGGCCAGGTTAATGTGATGTAGTAATACGGGGATAAGCAAAGCCTGGGGGCTTTCTCCCCACTCGATACATATTGTATCGTATATCTTTAGATGTAATTCATAAGCGAAACCTAGCGCTAGTATCGAAAACCTTTTTAAATTTAGATTACTGGCGTCGATGTGTTACTATAGATCCACATAACATTTTTATTTTTGTTTAATATAATGTTAAATATAATATAGGTAACACAACACATTTGTTCGGTACCGCTCATTTGAAACTATAGTATAGTTACTTTACTTTAATTTAAATTGATATACAATACCCTACCTACAAAAACCTAGAACCTGCTTGCTATAGAGGCACGAGTTTTAGTTTTCATTTAAGAACTTAGAAAGGTATTAAAGAAAATAAAGAAATATTATTTGTTGCGAAAATCTCTTGTGTCTTTGTACATTTTTTTTTAAATTGTAAAACAACAATTATAATGTCAACAATATGTACATGCCAAATATTCTCCCGAAATCATAGTTGCTGTAATTAAAGTATCCGAAACGTCAGGAATGTAAAAATCTCCCCACCATGGTTCAGGCATTGTCGTGGCGGTGGGGCTCAGTAACCTAGGGTGAGCGGTGCACCTTGGGCGAAGCTAATTGGGCCAAGGGGGCTCTTTTTACCCCTCTTATAAGAAGAGGGGACAGAAGTGCAGGGGGCAAGGGGTGAGGACGGTAACCTCACCCCATTGTACTGTCCCGACGTTGGGAGGGGTTGTTCTGTGGTGCGGGACAACCCCTCTGTGGAGGTGGCGTCGGTCCCTTGCGGGACTGACTGGCCGTCGAGTTGCCCTGTTTGTTTTCTAGATCCGGAGCACCTCACCAAAGGCGGCATTGGTGGCACTCGCCGGGTTTTAGTGGGTAGAGCTGCGTCCATTTACCAACTGTCGGGCGCAGCGAGTCCCACATACCCGCGTGGGAAGACCCTCTCCCCCGCGGGATGCCTCAGAGCATTTCCCGGCGTTAAAGAAAATAAAAAAAGGAATGTAAAAACCTGTATAAACCGCGATGAAATCCCAAAAAAATTGATTCATTAGGTGGCAAAATCAAAACAATTTTTTTACATATTTTGTCAGAGAAACAAACATTTGTGATAAGTATGGAACTATTACATCCTCTGCATTAAGTAAGAAATGCTAAATAAGCGCACAGGTTTGTATAAGAAGTTTAAAAGATAAGTCTTTTCTCGTGAATCTTGCGGAGAATTCTAAAAACGAGCTGTTAATGACAGTCGAGCATTCTCAAGCGCAATTTGTGTAACACGAACATCGGATTTGTGTCGACTGCATTTATAATAGACAGGTATTACGTCAAGACCTAGCCTAATTATTACCTACTTAGGTTAGGTATGTTGAAATAATTTAGAAGAAATCCGAGTATAATAAATAAATTTGGACGATCTTGGATATTAAATAAAGAAAATTTTATAATTTGTTTTTAATAAAATAAATAATTAAGCAATAAAAATCTTCCGTGTTAACCTACGTAAACATTATTAAAATCATGATTGTATAGATTATTTTATGGCATAATTTTTTAAATTACATATAATTTATATTTATCTTTTAACTTTGGATTATTTAATATTGTTTTTTTTAAGTTTATCTCTGTTTTGGCGTCATCAAATTTTCATTCAAGCGATATTTTGGGAAATATCCATAGTTTCCAGAATCTCGCTCTTTTACCATCCCATAATATATTAGCAATAGCAAATCCAGCGCAAAGTTAAGTAATTGCCAAGAGTTAGTGGTTGCAATGTAATTCACATATTATATTATATAACATAAAGATATTTGCGCACAATTGATAATCATAATATATTATAGTTAATATAATTAATAACGGATACACGAATAATACATTAAAGTTATATTCGGAATATCGGTTTTGTAAGACTTGTCCACTCAATAGCTCGTATGTATCCTCATATTGGTATTGATCTGGGGACGCTCTGACCAGCCAGGATCGAGTACTCACGATAAGAATGAGTTAGATAATTTAAATAACTTTTTACGGATTGTATCGCCATCGTCTGCGTAACATCGCGTTTTGCCATGGTTGTGTAAAGTATCCGAAACATTGGGAAAGTTACTAGTACCCATTTATAATGTTCATTTTGATTAATAAAAAAAGTAATTTGTTACCTATACTGTGAACCACGCGCGTTACGAACACATTCAAGCCATTAAACGACCAATACTCTGTATGTTACGTGTTACGATTTATAAAATTCTTACAGTCTATACAATTAAATAAAATTGAAGTGTCTGGTTATAATTACAAATAAACAGCTTTCCACTAAATGCATATGAAATTATTTGCGGTATTAATTACATAAAAAAGAGTAATTGTAATAGCTATAAGTGCCATGCTGCTTTGCATTCAAATTGGGTCAGCTCGACCGGGATGGTACCTCATACAATACCGGAGTAAAGTGACAGATACGCTGTCGCGTTTCATGCGGTTTGTGAGAAACTCCGGAAAAAGGAAAAGGGGGCAACGCATCTGCATAATCTCTGGTTGTGGGGATGTGTATGGGTTTCGATAGTCGCTATAAGGCTTCGACTGCTCGTTAGCCCTCCTATGCTAATCAAGATAAAAAATAAAACATTTTTAAATTTTTGTCTATCTCGCATCAGCGCGCGGCACTGCTGCCTGCCGCCGATCCGATTACTGGTGCCGCCATCACTGGGTACGATCAATGCTCAGTGATCAAGTGATCACTCAGTGAACTCAGTGGGATGCGATCACATACTCAAGAAAACGGATGGCCGATGGTCCAATAAGGTTCAAGAGTGGAGTGTTAGTCGGCCATTAACCAGACGTCCAGGTGGGAAGATGATCTCTGTGCGGTGGCCGTTCCGTGTTGGATGCAAGTGGCAAGGGATCGGCCGTCTTGGCCGATCCCTTGCCTCCCTCAATGAATGCCTTGCCTATGTCCAGCAGTGTAAGGATGATGATAATGAAGATGATACTATGGGACCTAGCGGAACCCTAAAAAGCACTCAAACAATATTTCACAGTGTCTAGTATAATATATCGACGTCGATAACGATGTTCCCTTAATAAATAATATGATTTGGCTGAGCGAGTCGAATTTCCAATGAAATGCAACATTTAGAATTCAGCGGGTGAATCTATATTAGGTTAGATCTTCGTTTTTATTATATTAGTTATACTTGGTGGGTTGAACCCCACCTCAAGTTCAAGCCTTGTCGTGGCGGTGGGGCTAAGTAGACTAAGGTGAACCCAGCACTTTAGGCCAAGCAAATTGGCCCACCGAGCTGCTCTTTGGAGGGGTACCTCCTATAAGAAGAGGGGACAAACGAGCAAGGGGACAAGGATGAATGGGCGAGGATGTGAACCTCACCCCATTGTATTGTCCCGACGTTGGGAGGGATTGTTCTGCTGCTTAGGTATGTGAAGAGGTTTAAGAAGGAATCCCGCTCGACGTGCGCGTCGTAATCGCGGCGATGCCGTATGACGACCTGGCCTTCCCGCCCCTGGGCCCGGGGCTTCATAAATAGGGTATTCCCTCTATGGGTCGTGGCGTAAAGAGAGGGAATTCTGTGCGATCGTCTTATGCGACCTAGAGGAGGATGGCAGTTTTGAGTAACTAGCTGTCAGGTGTAGGTATATGTGAGGAGGGTAAGGGGGCAAATTACCCGCCAGTGAGGAGCTTACGTCACAGCGGAGCGGATGTGGTCCACTCGAGTACCCGCAACCTCTCTACTGTGGTGATGAAGGCCATCGCAGGGGTTTTAGTGGGTAAGAATCCTACATAACCTGGCTTCATAGCCCCATAGGAACTAGGTATATTTTGAAGATTTCCCCGCGTCAAAAAAAAAAGACACCTACCTACCATTGGACATCGCTGTTTATAATATAAGCAAAAGTTTATTTTAGGTTTAAATATTATGTAGGTGGCAAATTTTTCGTATGTGGGTCAGGATCGAACCCGGACCTCTGGGTCCTCACTCAAGAGGCCGAGCCCATACCTACTGGGCCATCGTCGCTCAAGTTTTTCGTATACTGAAAGCAAATATTTTATTTTTATTATTAGGTGATTCAAATTCAAATTCATTTATTTCCGAAGCATGTTACAGTGTTAGATGTTTAACAGTTAACTTGGTTTGGCCGCATGCATTGCCATTTCAGTAGCGTGGAAATTTTAATAACTTACATACCTACTTTAAATTGTAATTACATATTATTAGCAATTTAGAAAATTAAATGTCAAGATGATATACAATTATTTTCAACAAATTGATTATATATTATAATGTTAGATGAGTAATTGATTTATTGTGCCTAATGTCATAGATAACCAAAAAAATTATAGATTCACGAAATACCATTAATTTACAAATCGTTAACATGCCAAGTACTTGTAACGTTAAAAAACTCATTAATAGAATAAATACAAATTTCTAACAGCCATTCTGCAGTCAGTCTTTTAAAGTTTCTTGTTGTTGTTTCTTTAAGGTTTTTGGGAAGATTGTTATAAATTTTGATAGCCATACAAAATGGACGTTGTTAAAATATGCTAATCTACATTTCGGAAATATTAGTCTGTTTTTTAATCTTTTGGTCTCTTCTTTTTTTGGGAAAATATGAGCGTTTGACCTGACGAACATGCAAAGTTCCAATATGTACCACATAGACGGTAATGGCAGTATGTTTAGTTTTTTATATAAAGGTCTACATGAATCCCTATATTTAGCTCCGCAAATAGTTCTTATGCAGGCCTTTTGTGCTATAGAAACGCGATAAATTAATAGTTTTATCACTAGTGGTAATTGCAGAGTTACTTTGCTAAGATACGCTAAATCTGTATTTTAATAAAACAGATTAAATCACAAACCTTAAAATAGCGTCATTCAGTCGAAACATTTAATTTCACTCGGTGACATTACGAGAGACCCTTTATAATACGATTGGGCCTTTTATAATGCGACGTTATGACACCGACATATCCAGGGCTGCCAAGTCGTATAGTTTGATTATTTTAATACAAAAAATATAAAATTCATTAATATTAATTTCACATTAAAAAAACAATAATTAAAAAATAATAGTAATTATGAAATTAAAGGGTACCTATTGAACATCGCACACGTCAGATTTAAAGATATGTGTGTCGGTTATCCTGTAAAAACATTCAAGAAAAGAGCATACTCATATCTGAAAGGCCGGCAACGCTCCTGCTAATCCACTGGTTTAGCGGGTGTCTGTGGATGTTGCTCTTCACTTACCATCAGGTGAACTTACTATCCGTTTGCCCCCTCTTCTATAAAAAAAAACATTTTACAGTGTTAATCAAACAAAATATTATTATGCCCATTTATATCGGACTTGCTGGTGCCCGCGACTTCGTCTGCGCAGGATAAGATATATTAGTTTTTTTTATAAAAAGTATCCTATGTTACTTCTAATACCTCCAAGAATATTGTACAAAGTTTCAAGATGATTGGTTAAGTAGTTTGTTACGCGTGAAAGCGTAACAAACAACCACGCTTACAAATTTATAATATTGGTAAGAATTGTTTATTCGTTGCTAAGCAACTGTGTGGACCACAGGTGGCTTAGCAACGAACAGTCAATAACAATAACAGTTTTTTGAATATGTATAGAATGAGCGTTACTTTCGTCGGAAAAAAAATCTGAGATCGTATTCCCACCTGGTTAGTGGCCGACCAAAACTTCGTCTACCTCAACATGGCCTCCACTCTTTAACAGAATTTAATTTTATATAATATATCGATGGTACAAAATTTAGTTCTCCTGGCAACCCTGGGTGGGCAAAGTTTATTTAGTCGCCTTATTGGAATGGCCGCCCGGGAGTCTTTCTACATTTAGGTTGAAATTACCCGCGTTCATCTTCACGTAATGTGAAAAATGGGGAGAAGTATATGGCTACTGTAAATATTGAGTCTGACAAATATTCAACGTGTAAAATGTTCCACCTTGAAGATTGTTGGGTTGTATACTAAAATAATAAAGCTAAAGCGATTGTTCGTCTATTTTTTGAACGCGATTATCTCTTAAACTACCGTGTGTAGGTAAAATTCTTCTGGCATTTGATAGGCCATTTATGGAGAAATTATGGAGATATTTATTTTGGAGGTTTTTTTTGGGCGAGTTAATCCACAGGAAACGCCTACATACAACCTATTTATTAGAATTCAATGGTCTATCGGCTCGTATTCGACTTGAAACCATTTTTACATGAACTTCAAGATGGCGCATCTTTTGCTGATTTCACTTAAAAAATATTTTGTCTTTATAGACAAGAGACAATTTTTTTTTTCTTTAACGCCGGGAAATACTCTGAGGCATATTTGAGGGACTCGCTGCGCCTGAAAGCTGGTAAGTGGATGCAGCTCTACCCACTAAAACCCGGCGAGTGCCACCAATGCCGCCTTTGGTGAGGTGCCCCGGATCTGTTGAGCAAACATGGCACCTCGACGGCTAGTCAATCCCTCAGGGGACCGACGCCACCTCTACATGACAGGGGGTTGTCCCGCACCTCAGAACAACCCCTCCCAACCTCGAAACAGTACAATGGGGTGAGGTTCCCGTCCTCGCCCCTTGCCCCCTGCTATTTTGTCCCCTACTCTTATAAGAGGGGTACAAAAAGCCCCCTCGGCTCAATTCGATTCGCCCAAGGTACTGGTCTCACCCTAGTTTACTGAGCGCCACCGCCACAACAAGGCCTGTGGGCCTGACCCGTGGTGGGGTACATAAGAGACTATCATATCGACATCAATAATATGTTATATTTTTATATTTTATGGAATTGTTATTGAATCAACAAGAAATAATTACACATATTTAAGCGCATTGACAATTAAAATCTCATCAACAGCCTTGTGTTTAATAGAGATTTGATTTAATTTAAATTAATGTATCTAATTATTTCCTTAGCGGCTGTTCCCCGAGTAATTTTCCAAGTGTTCAATTTGTTAGACAATATGGAAATAAAATAAATGTTATAAGAAGCGTTTCTAAAGATTTTTTTTTAATGAAGCAAGTAGACACACAATTTGGCGGCAGCAATTCACCAATTTTAAATTTAATTTTGAAATATCTAGAATTACTCTCTCGATTAAGAGCAAACTAATGTCATCTCGCCAGTCAAAACCTATCAAACCATTCAGGCTGCGGAGCGTGTCATAGAAAGAGACATACATAAAAACTAGAGATGCTCCGAATGTAGGTTCAACCGAATGCGAATGTTCGGCCGAATATTCGATCCAAAATGTACCGAACCGAATGTTCGGCCGAATCATTCGGTCAATTTTTTTTAAAGTTCTGAACTAGTATTTGTTACGGAAGATATATCTGTTATTGTTGATTTCATAGAAATTTATTTGACTTTAATGAATGATTTTTTTAAATGTTTTTTTTTAATGTAGGTGCATTGAAATTTACTTAAAATTACTAAAAATATTTGTTACTTAAGGTTTTTTAAATTGTTCCGCCATTAACCCATTTCTAGGCATCACAGGAGGGGTCAGGATCGAACCCGGACCTCTCGGCTGTCACTCAAGACGCCAAGCCCATACTCACTGGGCCACCGTTGGTTCCTAAAGATAGTAGGTAGTTATTATGTTATATTCTTAAAAAAATACAAAAAAAAAAATTTACTCAAAGCAAGTGTTCTTAAAATTGTTAATTTCATAGAAATTTAATTTAATTAATCATTTGTAAAAAAGCAGAAGTTTATTTTATTAAAATATCAAATAAAATATATTTAAATTGATTGTAAAGTTAATCTTTTTATTTACAAAAGGTACACATGTAGTTTCCTTCATGTATGTACAAAGGACTATAATATAACTTTCGGAATAAACCACACTTATTTAGCAATATTTAGTTAACCTTACTGTTTTATAAAATGTTCTTTTTTTAAATATTAAAAATAATTTAAATATTCGGTAATTATTCGGAAAATCAACCGAATATTCGGCCGAATACGAACATGAAAAAATATGCCGAATATGAATATTCGGCCGAACATTCGGCGCATCTCTAAAAAAACTGTATTTTACTGTACGTTACAACCATAAATATGTATTTATTCACAGGTGCAATGTACATCTATAATTTGAGCCTCTGTCTAACTATGATTCATAATCTTGATAACCAGCTATGATACTTGACATGTCACCGCAAATGGATGCCAAAACAATATACCTGACCATGACCAGACAGACCGCTTTAGAATTTCAAATAGATTGGTCATACTTGCGATACTGGGAAAGTTGCCGGTGGGAGGGAAGCGCTGTGCCGCGCTCCCGGCTGCATGGGTACCACCATCTTGCTTGTTTCTCCCGTGAAACAGCTTTGCTGTGTTTCGGAGAGAAGGGCAAGATAAGTGTAATTACTGGCACCGAGACTTAACATCTTATGTCTCAGGATAGGCAACACATAAATAAGCTGCCTGGGCTCGTTCCAGGTAAACTAATTTATGTTCATGGGCGACGTCGACCACTTTCCATCAGGTGGCACGTTTGCCAGTTTGCCTATCCAACTAACATAAAAAAAAAAGTTGGCCATCTTTTTACACAGATCAACTTGTTTCTGAGAAGCCTTAGAAAAATGTTTTTATTTATAAGCCAGTGCTACCAACCTATAAACAACGTTATAAAAAAATGTCCGTCACGGGACGCCAGGCAGTTGTGAAGCATCCCCTCCAAGGTTCAAGCCTTGTCGTGGCGGTGGGGCTCAGTAGCTCAAGGTGAACCCGGCACCTTGGGCGAAGGAAATTGGACCGAGGGAGTTGCTCTTTTTACCCCTCCTATAAGAAGAGGTACCTCACCAAAGACGGCATTGTTGGCACTCGCCGGGTTTTAGTGGGTAGAGCTGCGTCTACCTTACCATCTTTCGGGCGCATCGAGTTCCACATACCCATGCCTCAGATGCCTCAGAGCATTTCCCGGCGTAAAAGAAGTGTGTACGTACATAGTAAACATCTCAGAAGTGAAACTTATTTGGCAAACTAATTTTTAAAGCTCATTTATATTACACTACACACTACATAGGTACACTATACTATATTACACTACACTTAAATAAATAGATTACATACTTATGTCAAGAAAACATACCTGAAACGTACTTACTTACCTGAAAATAAGAGGTTTAAAAGCCCTTATTTCAGGACTTTTTAATAATCTAAATTAATAATTAATAAATAAAGGAAAGATGTATTGAAAGACGCGCGCGGATAGCGACCTTTGTCGTCACGCATTAGGGTCGGTTTTAGTCGGCCAATACTTGTATCAAATACATTCATACGATCTTGATAATATTTATAATAATAATCTTAGCATACCTTTCCTTTTGTTTCTATTTACTTCACATTTCTCGTCAACCGTAAGTTTTAATTACTAAACGTTGTTAATTAACTATGTGAGCCTGGTACACGTATGCGACTGTATGTCAGACAGAGCAGATAGCATATATCCTTTATTATCCTAGTTACATACTTTTTGTGAAAATTTATTTTTAACTTTACGACCGAGTGAGAAAATAAAAACGAAAAAATCTCATTGATCGAGTGCATAAACGAAGTGAAAATAATTAGTGCGTGTTGATTTTTAGGCCCTTTCAAGTTTATTTTGACGTGACAAAGTCTAAATAAATCAATGAACGCTGGCAGCACGCACGAAATAATGCCACGTTGCGCCTGAGCCGAGCGTGCAAGTGAGAGCGCGGAACAAGCGATAGATAGAGAGGCACGATCGGCCTAAGCAGTCGGCTTGTGACGAATTATGACGTTATTACGTAAAATTATCGTCCGTAAACGGAATTTACGGAGGTATTTTTTATATCAAAACGACGAGATTAAAAAATATCAACAAATAGTTCATCCACATACATACATAGACTGCCTAATCCCTAAATAATAACTTTTACATTTTTTTATTTTGCAGTAGTCGGATCAAAATATTAAACGTTGTCATTTGATGTCATACTATAAAGACCAACATAAACATTTTAGCAATAAAAATTGACGTCCATATATTATGTCCGTCCCGTCTCGTCCCGTCCCGTCTAGTCCCGTGATTTCACCACGGATCAGATCGTGAATGAATTTGTATGCGACCCTTTCATATCCTTTGAAACTACTTTTGCCAATAAAATGAAATTCGCATTGTAAGGCGAATATTTAAAGTTCTAAAAGTAGCTCTACACAGCGGCTTCGTCCGTTGACGCTCACGGGCAAAGATTTTAAATATTTGCTCACCCTTCGGGTGCATCCTTATGCTTTTTTTCGCCTAGCCTAAGCCTAACTACTAAGCTAACTAGTACAGGTAGGTACTAGCGTAAGGAAATAAATTTAAATTATTATGAATACACATAATATACATATATACATATGTACGTACGTATTCATATATTATACGTAATTATTCAGCTTTTTCTCAAAATGTATCTCGGTCAAATTTTAACAAAAGCCGTTAGGCGACGAAGGAAGAAATGTAACAGAGTTTTGCATTTATAACATCAGTGTTGGTAGTTCCGACGAATTGTGAACCTCCTTATTGGAATCAGTCAAAAATGGCAGGTTATAATGACTTACTATAACGGGACTTGAAAGTTTGTTATAATACGCGACCAAAATCATTTATGAACGAGTAGTTTGCACCATGGCACACAAATACATATTTGACATTAGCTGTTGCCAGCAGTTTTGTCCGCATCAACTCAATATTGACAGCCGTATCGGGGCAGGTGATGATTATTTTTTTTGCCTATGTTACTCAGAAATGATGAAGCGTTAAACTGGTGACATATTGGAACGTAGTTCCTTATCGCGCGTTATGAAAGGGGCCTTGACGGAAAAAAATAATATGAATAGTTAAAACGACACTTTTTGCTATAGTTGTAAGCTGTGCGGCTTTTTGATTGACACATCACTGCTTTTGTTACACTATTGGGGCTGCTTAGTAAAAAACTCCAGTTCAAATCCCATTTTTTTGTTGTTCTTTTTTTATTATTTTACGCCGGGAGATGCTCTGATTTTTATCGATAAAAAAATCATAAAAAATTTATACCTACCCGAATAATTATTTTTCTTACATCTTTTTTTTTGTTTTTATTACAATTCCTTCACTAATTAATCGAAAGGAACTTCGTTCCATCCGGGTGTCCCTTGACACCTCTCTTTTTTTATCTATGATAGTTTTATTTTTTAGTTTTTTTTAGTTTTAGTTCTAGTTAGTTGGATAGGAAAACTGATAGACGTACCACCAGGTGGTAGGTAAGTCGACGTCGCCCATGAAAATAAACTAATCCCTTTATGGTTCAAGCCTTGTCGTGGCGGTGGGGCTCAGTAGCCTAGGCTGAGACCGGGCGAATTTGGCGAAGCGAATTGAGCCGAGGGGGCTATTTGTACCCCTCTTATAAGAGAGGACAAAAGAGCAGGGGGCAAGGGGCGAGGACGGTAACCTCACCCCATTGTCGGTCCCTTGAGGAACTGACTAGCCGTCGAGATACTCTGTTTGCTCAACAGATCCGGGCACCTCATCAAAGGCGGCATTGGTGGCACTCGCCGGGTTTTAGTGGGTAGAGCTGCGTCCACTTACCATCTTTCCGGCGCAGCGAGTCCCACATACCCTCCTGGGGAGTCCCCCCTCCCCCGCGGGATGTCTCAGAGCATTTCCCGGCGTTAAAGAAAAAAGGCCCTTTTTTGGAGATAATCTGTCTTCGCGTAATTTTATCGACTTTTTCACGGTTTCGGCGTAACAGAGACAAAGTTACTCTAAACTAAAAAGGTATAACGTTAGAATTTTAAAAGAGGCCATTTAAAAGTTCCTATCCTACATATTTCTTATAACGAGAGAAGATACTGATTATTCTGATGACTTCGAGCGAGATTCATTAAAATTATCACAATTTGGCTCAAACAGTATTAGGATGAGAAGACGAAATTCTGACTTTACTCGTTCCAAAGTCAAATTCGGAAACTTTGATTAATGTTATCTTAGAATATATACTTTGACTTATGGAACGTCAAATTGAGTTACCATATACTTACTGGCATAATATTTATAAATATTTTATGCCAGTTTTTATATTATGTCCATCTGTACGACGATGATCAGCCGGTATAGGCTCCGAAAGTGAGAGGCGCGGGTAAAATCTTGACCCACGCTAGTACCCCATGAACGGGGTCCCTCCCTATATGCCTGACCATGTTTACCTCACTTTCTTGTCGGTGAAGAAAAACATCGTGGGAAAATTTAGAGGAATCATTGGGCCCGCGCAAAGGTGAGCTGGGCAATACCGTCCTCGCTTGCTGTGGGTGGGGTAACCCACCAAAGACATTTTTTTTGTGTCATAGGAGGCAACCAAGAAGTCGGAGCCTTACGGTGACTACCGACGCCCATAGACATCCGCACAACCAAAAGTTATGCAGATGCGTTGCCCTCCTTTTCCCTATCCCCCGGGACCAGCGGAAACGCACAAACTGCACGAAACGCAACAGCATAGCTATCACTTGACTCCGGTGCTATGTGAGGGAGAGGTACCCCGGTCGGGCCGTTCCAATTCGGCTGCAAAGTAGCATGGCACTACCTCTTAAACTTACATGTAATAATCGCTTATTTCTATGTACCGATACGAGTTAGGGACTTTCAAGAAAAGAGAATACTCATATTTGAAAGGCAACGCTCCTACTGATGATGTAGTGGGGTCTATGGATGTAGCTACCACTTACCACCAGGTGAAACGACTGTCCGTTAACTTCTATAAAAAAATATCAACGTTTAATACACACATATAGTGTTTTATTTATTTTAAACCAGTTAGCCGCGATTCTCAAAGATATTTCCCACAATACGTCCAAATATTTATTTTCTTGTGATAAATCTCTCTCCCTTCACGGGGAAGTAAGACGATCCCTCGGGAAGCTTGTGGGGACCGGGTCCTGCTCCACACTCTAATCCGATTGGCAGATGATTTACGCTGAAATTTTGGCTACTCGAAGGTATAAAATGAACAGGTTAGATAGATGATTTAGCATTTTTTTATACAACATGGATATGACTGGATCGAGCGGTCAGGCTGGGAACTACACGCAGCGTTCGCAGGTTCAAATCACGCTAGCTTATTATTTGTATGATAAATCATGTATGCACCCCTCCACCAAGGTTCAAGCCAAGGCTTGGCACCAGTTTGTACCCCTCTTATAAGAAGAGGGGACAAAAGAGCAGGGGGCAAGGGGCGAGGATGGGAACCTCACCCCATTGTTCTGTCCCGACGTTGGGAGGGGTTGTTCTGTGGTGCGGGACAACCCCTCTGTGGAGGTGGCGTCGCAGGACTGACTAGCCGTCGAGGTGCCCTGTTAGCTTAACAGATCCGGGGCACTGGTGACACTCGCCGGGTTTTAGTGGGTAGAGCTGCGTCCACTTACCATCTTTCGGGCGCAGCGAGTCCCACATACCCGCCTGGGGAGACCCACTCCCCAGGCGGGATGCCTCAGGGCATTTCCCGGCGTTAAAGGAAAAAAAAAGGCTTACTTGCGTGAAAAATCTTAACTGTGTTCTTACCCTCTTCTCGACTCTTTTTACGTCTTAGCAAGGCAATATATGAGTTGCCTTTTTTTTCTTTTACGGGGGCAAATGCCCTGAGGCATCTCGAGGAGGAGTGAGTCACCCCAGGCGGGTATGTGGAACTCGCTGCGCCCGAAAGGTGGCAAGATGGACGCAGCTTTACCCACTAAAACCCAATGAGTGCAGCCAATGCCGCCTTTGGTGAGGTGCCCTGGATCTAATGAGCAAACAGGGCACCTCGACGGCTAGTCAGTTCCTCAAGGGACCGACGCTACCTCCAAAGATGTGTGGTCCCGCACCACAGAACAAACACTCCCAACTTCGGGACAGTACAATGGGGTGAGGTTCTCATTCTCGCCCTTTGTGCTCTTTTGTCCCCTCTTATAAGAGGGGTACAAAGAGCCCGCTTGGCTCAATTCGCTTCGCCCAAGGCGCTATGTTCCCCTTAGGCTACTGAGCCCCACCGCCACGACAATGCTTGAACATGGTGGGACGTATGAGTTACCTGGGCTAGTTCTGGTCGAACCCGGCGATGTGAATGGGTACCGTTGACCATCAGGTGTTACGTTTGCCTGTTAGCCTACCCTCCAACGGCCCCAACATAAAAACTTCCTTAAAAGCAACAATAGAACATATTTCAATTCCATTCATGAAAAAATCTAAATGATCACACACTGGCTTTTCAAAAGCTCTCAATCTGAGTTTCAAATATCACAAAAAAACCGAATATAACTCGTTAAATTTGTGTATGATCCATTATAAACCTTTGTTGTATGATAAATATGATAATAAACGCACAATCCGGGACAAGGAGATTAAAATTGTACTTACCTTTGTACCCGTTTTTGCTCTTTATGTACAAACGGACGCGTTAATCTGGTGTGGTAGTGTTCAGATGCTTCCAGAACCTTTCCAGTTTTGGTAAAGTTTTTCAGTTTTACTGGTAAAGGGGTTGTATGCCTTTTTATTTATTTCTGTTTCTTTACCACCGGGAAACGTCAGAACATTTCCCGGTGGTAAGGCATCCCGCGGGGGAGTGGGTCTCCTCAGACGGGTATGTGGGACTCGCTGCGCCCGAAAGCTGGTAAGTGGACGCAGCTCTACCCACTAAAACCCGACGAGTGCCACCAATGCCACCTTTGGTGAGGTGCCCCGGATCTGTTGAGCAAACAGTGCACCTCAACGGCTAGTCAGTCCCTCAGGGGATCGACGCCACCTCTACAGAGGGGTGGCCCCGCACCACAGAACATCCCCTCCCAACGTCGGGACAGTACAATGGGGTGACGTTCCCGTTTTCGCCCCTTGCCCCCTGCTCTTTTGTCCCCTTTTCTTATAAGACAAAGATGCCCTTTTCTACAAAGAGCCCCCTCGGCTCAATTCATTTGTTCTTTCATCTAGCATGATCATCAGCCCCTACCCGTTCCGAAGTTAACAGGGCAACATGAATGTAACACAAAACTATTTCATTACACTGTACACAAGTAAATATTGTATTGGGCCTACTCAGGGAGCCTCATCCGCTTGTGGTAGCGGTACTTAGAGATCTTAAATACGTAATTAACTAATGTTCACTTACGACTCATGGTATCCTGATACATTGGAAAATAGTACTTACGGAGTCATGAGAAAATATTTTTTATACTACTAGGTGTCCTAGGAGCCTTTTCGCTGAAAATTAGGCTGATTAAATTATATTTAAATAATAAATATAATAAATAAAAATATTATAATAAATTGACTATGTTTCACTTTGATAACTAACGATCAAATTTTTGAATGACAACAGGTACAATTATTATTAGGCTGATTATTATGACACAAAACATTTAGGACATGTATCATTTGTCGAATCTTTCACTAGATACAACATACAACCATATATTTTTTTATGTCATCAGGGGGCAAACGAGCAGTCGGAGCCTCACGGCGCCGACGCCCATACATATCCCCACAACCAAGGCCACGCAAATGCGTCGCCCTCCTTTTCCCTATCCAAAGGGCCACGGGAACTTACAAACCGTACGAAATGTGACAGCATAGCCTGTCACTTGACGCCGGTATTGTGTGAGCGAGAGGTACAACCCCGGTCGTGCCGGCCCAATCCAGCTGCAATGCAGCATGGCACTACCTCTTACTTTAACATTCTGCCACTTGAACGTTGGCATGTTGAAAAGTGTTAAGTGTCATTATAAAAAGTAGACCATATTTTGTTTGAACGTTGTTAACTGTGAGGTTGGGAAAGTTGACAAATTATAATTGGCAAAACTCATAATAGGATTGGATGAGCGAAATTCCACCCACATCGATACTACAACCTCCTGAATTGCAATCGTTTTTGCATTATTATAACCGAATTATGATGAGTTGTGACATTTTCCAGACTATTCGAGGAGAACGAAGACATACACCACTTGTTCGAGAAGTTTCGAGAGCTGCGCACCAAGGAGGCTATAGTCAGCTCCGCGGAGTTGGCTGAACACGCCACCCAGGTGATGCACACCCTGGACGAGGGGATCAAGGGTCTGAACGACATGGACGGGTTCTTCGCGTACGTCCGACACGTGGGGGGCACCCATCGACAGGTGCCGGGGTTCAAAGCTGAGAATTTCATGGTAAGGGTAATTTTTCTATCTTGAGGTAAAGGGCAGAGGAAGAAATAAATAAATAAATTCGAACCGTATGCATACAGATAAATAAAATTGGAGTGTCTGTTTGTAATATTAAAATAACCGCTTTTTATTGAATGCATATGGATGTATGATCCACAGTACATATACCAAAATAACATTTTCTACAATTTTTTTCAGTCAGTCTGTCTGTTTGTTCCGGCTAAAATATCTGAAACGGCCAGGCCGATTTTGACGTGAATTTCACTAGCAGATAGCTAATTTTATAAGTAGTAATTTAGGCTATAAAAATAATCAACATCAATCCGTATATGGTTGTCAATCTAAGTTAACGCGAGCGAAGCTGCAGGCAACAGCTAGTATTAATAAATGTAAGACTCCTTCGCTGGTCCCGCTCATATATTTACCTTGTAAATATAAATATTATATTATTATGTTGCTTCGAAGTTCATTTCACTAAGAGTTCTTTTCACAGAGTGTAACAGTTTTATAATATTTTCCAGAAAATCGAACAGCCGTTTTTAGAAGCAGCCAGGACCACTCTAGGAGACCGGTACACGCCCAACATCGAGAACATCTACAAAATAACCATCAGATTCATATTAGAGAACCTGGCCAAGGGCTACGAGGAGGCGGGGGAAGTGAACGGAACGAGCCAAACCTGACCTGAAAGACTTAACTATTTTGATGAAAACAGTTTCTTTGATACGATATTTGAAAGTATCTTTGTAACTTTAAGCACATTAAAGTATCTTTGTTACTTTAAACACATGAAAGTATATCAGATTCTTTGTATGATGGAACTAAGATACTTTCATACGTTCAAAGAAATTAAGATTTCTTTGGACGTATGAAAGTATCTTAGTTTCTTTAAGAACGTAACTTTCTTTCTTTAAACACATGAAAGTATATCAGTTTATTTGTATGATGGAACTGAGATGCTTTAATACGTTCAAAGAAACTAAGATTTCATTGGACGTATGAAAGTATCTTAGTTTCTTTAAGCACATGAACGTAACTTTCTTTCTTTAAACACATGAAAGTATATCAGTTTCTTTGTATGATGGAACTAAAATACTTTCATACGTTCAAAGAAACTAAGATTTCTTTGGACGTATGAAAGTATCTTAGTTTTTTTAAGCACATGAACGTAACTTTCTTTTTTTAAACGCATGAAAGTATTTTAGTTGTTTCTAAGAATATTCTAGTTATTGAATCAATGCGTAAAAATATAAAGTTGTTTTAAATCACGGAATAAATAAACGAGTTGTTTATTTATTATTCATTTATTCTGTGTTTGAAACTGTTCGTTAAACTAAGCAAGTTGGTCTTAGAAAGTAAAAAATCTAAATCTAAATTATGTGTGTATCTATGAGAACATAACATTCAATGCGACATAAAAGAGCTTTGTTATTTCCTTTTAAAAACACGTATTGAGTTTTAAGCTTTATTTTGACTAAGTAATAAAAATAATATTATTTAAAAAACATAGGGTATAGTCAAACGTGCGTTTTAGCGGCCATAATAAATATTATTGAAATAAATGTATCCGTCCGTTTGTAAACGTCAACCCTTGTATCGTGTTGCCAATATTAATTTGTTACATAAAAAAATTTAAGGTAATATAAAATATGAATATATTTTTCATTACATTATAGAAGCTTTTTATTTTAAAAGCTAATGCTCAAGTTTTCCTTTCAACCTGGTTCTTAAAGTTAATTGAGAAGAACCTTGTCAAGTCCATTAATATTATTATTTATATTCCATTCCATTAATATCTATACAGATAAATAAAAATTGAGTGTCTGTTTGTAATATTAAAAAAACCGCTTAAATAACATTTTTTACAATTTTTGTTTGTCTGTTTGTTCCGGCTTATCTCTAAAACGGCTGGGCCGATATTGACGAGACTTTCACTGGCAGATAGTGGATGTTATAAGGAGTAACTTCGGTTACAAAAATAATCATCATCACTCCGGATACGGCTATAAATCGAAGTTAATTCAGGCGAAGCTGCGGGCAGCAACTAGTGTATAAATAAAAGTCGTCTTGACGTTTATTGAAAGAGGTCCAGTAGTGGACGGAACAACTAATGTCAAAGAGTATACAAATATATGTTGATACAAGTGAGCCGTGGGCAACAAAAACATATTATAGCTATATGTATTTATGTCATAGTATTATCGCAGCGTAAGGAACATGGACTGGTATATACTTGTGGAAGACTTATTATCGAATAGTTTCGAAGATAGGTAAGCTCCTAAATCCAAACTGACATAGGTACATTTCCAATTTATTATATTAGTATACAGTTTCAAAAATAGGTAACCTCCTACATCCAAACTGACATAGGTACATTTCCTGTTTATTATATTAGTACACAGTTTCGAAGATAGGTAACCCCTACATCCAAACTGACATAGGTACATTTCCTATTTATTATATTAGAATACTAGCTGTTGCCCGCAGCTTCGCCCGCGTTTATTTTGATTTACAGCCGTTCGGATTAATGATGATTATTTTTATGGCCAACGTTACGCCTTATAACATTAGATATCTGCCAGTGAAAGCCTCGTCAAAATCGGCTTAGCCGTTTTAGAGATCAACCGGAACAAAGAGACAGACAAAATTGATTTTTTTATGTAAGTACCGTATATTATTTCATAGCTTTTACCCGCGACTTCGTCCGCATGTAAGAAGTATTTTTTTTAAACTTATTTTTCCAATAATATGGTTCCAATTTACCACCTTATATTATAATTTAAAGAATACTATTAACTTCCCGATAATTTCCTGTACGTTTTGAAAAAATATATTTATTTAATTTAGAAGTACATTTTTATTATATTTAAATAACTTTTACGGATTTTATCGCCATTTATTAAGATTTTTACATGTCCGACGTTTAAGATACTTTACAGCAACCATGGTCATGGGGGGATTGAGGTGTCAGACGTCCTAACGTTACAAAGTTTTTTGAAACTACCCTATCATATGATACATCAATATTTTAATTCAAATTAGTACCTACTACCAGCAAAAAAAAACTATGTACGAAAAAGAAATGTTATATTTTAACTTAACAACTATATATATATATAAAGAAAAGAAGGAGAAACAAACAAAAACACTAAACAAACTAATTATATTGTTATCTAATACCTACTTTAAACTTATATCTAAAAACTACGTATCTATGTATTTTTAAAATCTGCACGCGCTTATTGCGTGTTTTGGATGGATCTATGCTAACGGCCCGAAGTTCCTAATGCTACATCGGATTAGTGTGAGCCCATTCGGCTCACTTTTGATTTATAAAGTGGGGGGTTGCCCCGGCCTACTGTACAGTCTGCGACCACACGGCCTCCTGGTGTCGGTTGTGTAAAGTCGGCGCATGAGCGCCCTCGCCTTTTTATAGATGCAGCGGATGGCCGTTTCGCGCGTTAAACAAAAATAAACCGTATAGCCGGATACTGGCGCGGCGAGATTTGAAAGTTTTATTTCATCTATATCTTGTGTGTTTATAAACCGATATCTATAATTTTCTTTCTAAAATAGATATTAAAGTGTCCTTTTTGAATATGGGAGTTTTATAAAGATATATCTATGTGAAATACAATATATTTATGCATTTAATACAATTTGAAGAAATGCTTACGGTTAAACACATTATTGTGGCTAATTTATAAAAGATAGATATATATACTATTGAGGACTTTTTTGTAGATCTTTTGAAGACCATCATACTTTTGGTGTATGATCAACGTCTCGAAAGCGCATTTTCATCCGACTTGCTTCAAATTTATCGTCACTGCTCAGCTCCTATGTGTCTTAGCATTATGTTATATAGCCTATAACCTGCCCAGGAGTATGGACTACAATCGTACTAAGTTTGGTTAAAATCCCTTCAGTTGTTTTTGACCCATGCGTGCATATACAGACAGACAGACAGACAGACAAAAAAAATACTGATTTTTGGGGTCAGTATCGATCACCATTCATCCTCCAATATTAATTTTGAATATATATTCAATGTACAGAATTGACCTCTCTACAGTTTTATTATAAGTATAGACAGTTTCGAAAATAGGTAACCTCCTACATCCAAACTGACATAGGTACATTTCCCGTTTATTGTAGTAGTATACAGTTTCGAAAATAGGTAACCTCCTACATCCATACTGACATAGGTACATTTCCCGTTTATTATATTTGTATACAGTTTAGAAAATAGGTAACCTCCTACATCCAAACTGACATAGATAGGTACATTTCTTGTTTATTATATTAGTATACAGTTTATACAGTATATTAATTCGAATCTCGCCAAGGAACAAAAAGTTTTCTGTGTTTCTGTGTCATGGATGTGTATTAAATATGTTTATTTATATAATAAAATCTTAAATATACGAATATAAAAAAGTATTAAATATATTTCCGTTGTCTGGTACCCGTAACACAAATTCATCGAGAACTTACCACGGGACCAGATTGACATGGTGTAAAAAAACCATAGATTTTATGTATTAATAAAAGTCGTCCTGGCGTTCATTAAGGGAGGCCTATGTTCAGCTGTGGACAGATAAAGGCTGATGATGATGAGGATTGAGGATCATCATGATACATTTTTATTCAATATCTCGGTATGATATGTAACTTTGTTTCTTATTTAAATTATCTTGCATTATCCTCCTTCTCCGCCGTGCAACATCTACCTCTAGAATATGGTGCATCGAATCCGATACGAGGAGACACAAACCCAGACCCCGCAAACAGCGCTAGCACTACGCTACCGCTAGATTGCTTGGGTACCACGCATGACCCGCCTACCTCTCCAGAGGGAGGGGTGAGGGCTGGCCCTCATGATGATAGGTTAAATTCAACCGTAAAAGATTCGTCGACCGTATCGGATTTGACTAGTCCAAATCCTGCTCTCCCGAGCAGCGTGCGCGGTGAACCGCGCCCCTTGCGAGGCGCGGAGGGGGGCGTCCCCCTTTCGAATATTTCTTAAGTGAGCTCATTTACTGTACCGATTGAGCTTAAAGGCCATCAGGCCGAAAAGTCTAGCCCTTCCGAAAAAAAAAATAGAATATGATTTTTTTCTATTCCCAAGACCAATAGGATAATTGGCAACCAATATACCATACATATGACCTGAAGGTCGTAAAATATTGTTTTCTGATAGGTACCAAATAACGTACAGATTTTCTTAATCTTTATATTATCTTTTGTGACCTTTGTATATAGTACCAGTGACCTGAGTTCACCAGCGCGAGTTACTCGGCTCTGTACTCAAAAATATTTAACAAGGTAAAAGTGCTCTTTCACTACATTTTTCTGTCAATTTCCAATAAAACTAAGTTATTTCAAAACGGATCAATTTGCGGAGGAGTTTTGTTGAACTTGAAGTATTCGGTAACTATTCAGGAAACTTCCATAAACGAGGTTATAGGCGTCGTTATCAGATTCGCAAATTGCTTAAGTGATCTTGAAGTACCCTTGGAAGTGGTCATTATCAGCATGATCATCATAACTGATTTTCATAATTATAGTCTAAGAGCGTACTCATATTTGAAAGGTCAACACACTTGTAAACTCTCGGGTGCTTTTTTATGTCATAAGGGGGCAAACGAGCAGTCGGAGCCTTATGGTACCGACGCCCATACACATCCACCATGGTTCAGGCCTTGACGTGGAGGTGGGGCTCAGTAGCTCAATGTGTGACCAGCACCTTGGGCGAAGCATATTGAGCCTAGGGGGCTCTTTGTACCCCTCTTATAAGAAGAGGGAATAAAAGAGCAGGAGTCAAGGGGTGAGGACGGGAACCTCACCACATTGTACTGTCCCGACGTTGGCAGGGGAATGCTCTGAGGCATCCCACGGGGGAGTGGGTCTCCCCAGGCGGGTATGTGGGGCTCGCTGCGCCCGAAAGATGGTAAGGTAAACGCAGCTCTACCCCCTAAAACCCGGCGAGTGCCACCAATGCCGTCTTTGGTGAGGTGCTCGGATCTAATAAGCAAACAGGGCACCTCGACGGCTAGTCAGTCCCCCAAGGGACCGACGGCACCTCCACAGAGGAGGAGTCCCGCACCACAGAACAACCCCTCTCAACGTCGGGCCAGTACAATGGGGCGAGGTTTCCGTTCTCGCCCCTTGTCCCCTGCTCTTTTGTCCCCTCTTCTTATAAGAGGGGTACAGAGCCCCCTCGGCTCAATTAGCTTCGCCCAAGGTGCTGGGCTCACCCTAGGCTACTGAGGCCCACCACCACGTCAAGGCCTGAACCATGGTGGGGACTATAAAGACATTAGCGTCATCATCATTACTAATATCATCATTAGATATACCCTTTGGACCACAGCTGGATAAACACTTCAATGAACGCCATTAATCAAAGCGAAGCGAAGTTATATGGAGCGTGCTATGCTATGACAGATAGGATTGGAAACGAAGATCCGCCAGAGAACTAAAGTTACCGATATCATGCGAAGAATAAGCTTGTTGAAGTGGCAGTGGGCTGGTCACACACTCAGAAGAACGGATGGCCGATGGGGCAATAAGGTTCTAGAGTGGAGGCCACGTTTAGGTAGACGAAGTGTTGGTCGGCCATTAACCAGGTGGGAAGACGATCTCAGTGCGGTGGCTGTTCTGTGTTGGATGCGAGTAACAATGGATCGGTGGTCTTGGCGTTTATTGTGTGAGGCCTATGTTCAGCAGTGGACGGATAAAAGCTAATGATGATAATTGCACATCAAAGTTAAAGTCAAAATCATTTAATCAAATAGTCCTCAAAAAAGCAATTTAGTATTATACTCTATATATGGGGAACTATTGTTAGTTTTATGTTTCTATGTTAAATGTGTATTTATGACATGCTTTAGCTGTTGTTCCTCCTCAAAATTAAATAAATAAATAAAATAATAAAACAATTTTTACGAATTTTATCGCGGTTTATTAAGATTTTTAAAAGCCCGTCGTTTCTGATACTTTACAGCAACCTTTTAACATTAGGACGCATGACACCTCGTCCTCCCGTGACCGTGGTTGCTGTAAAGTATCCGAAACGTCGGGCTTGTAAAAATCTTAATAAACCGCGATAAAATCCGTAAAAATTGTTTCATTATAGTTAATGTAAAAAATTCGCGTAAAGATTAGAAAACAATAAACACTTTTGTTGGTCAATTAAAAGTTTATTGATTCTACATTCATTCAAGAAGGGACAAGAAAATATTTGACATATTTTATTTTACAATTTTTATACAAATTAAGAAATATCTTGTAATACTGAGAGCACACTATCACTTCCCTGTGACATAAATTACACAATTAAGTCACGTCACACAATATGCAAATAGCGCCGTACACGTAGACACTATACATTTCCACATTAGATACCCATGAACTATATATTAAACTAATTGTTTCCCGCAGCTTCGCTCGTGTCATAGCTGCATCGGGATAGATAATGATTATTTTTAGAGCCTGTCTTATATGTATAATCGGAGATTTTTAGTATTCTAAGGGTAGAAGATTTTTTAAAATCGATCCAGTAGTTTTTGAGTTTTGAAAAACTTATAAAAAGATTGCACCGACTTCATTATTAAAAGTTTTAATTAAAAACTTTGAAGTTGGTTTGAAGACTTTGAATGTAGGTATAGCGAAATATGGACGAAAAAGGGAACGTGAATTTCCCAATCTAATCGTCAAAGTGTAATACAGTAACGAGATGTTACAGTTTTAACCCTTAGGTTTTAACTAGTCGGTAAAAAAATCAGATTAGATCAGCGGAATAACGAGTAAAAAGTCAAGAGACTTATAATAATATTAAAGTGTAAAAATAATAGTATTTGTACAAAAAAATAATAGTATTTGTACAAAAAAAACCGTGTGGTGTCGCAGGACTCCAGAGAGGAACGAAATTCTTTATTATAAAAATATTAATTTCAACTTCTATTCGAGGTATAAAGAAAAAATTCGAGGTAAAAATTCGGGTATACATTTTTTATTATGATATTTTTATCTTTAAAATTCAGACCATTTCCCGGCGTTAAAGAAAAAAAAAAAGGTGAACGTTTTTAAGTTTATAAGTAACGCCAACCCTTACAATCAGATAACTCTTTGTGTGTCCAGCTTCCCAGCTTAAACGTAAACGAAAAACATTGGAAATTAATACACAGTCATCATCATTATCATCATCATCAGCCTCTATACGACCCCACCATGGTTCAGGCCTTGACGTGGCGGTGGGGCTCAGTAGCTTAAGGTGTGCCCAGCACCTTGGGCGTAGCTAATAGAGCCGTATCTTATAAGAAGAGGGGATAAAAGAGCAGGGGGCAAGAGGTGAGAACGGGAACCTCACCCCATTGTACTGTCCCGACGTTGGCAGGGGTTGTTCTGTGGTGCGGGACAACCCCTCTGTGGAGGTGGCGTCTGTCCCCTGAGAGACTGACTTGCCGTCGAGGTGCCCTGTTAGCTCAACAGATCCGGGGCACCTCACCAAAGGCGGCATTGGTGGCACTCACGGGTTTTAGTGAGTAGAGCTGCGTCCACTTACCAGCTTTTCTGGTGCAGCGAGTCCCACATACCCGCCTGGAGAGACCCACTCCCCAGCCTGCCTCATGCCTGATGCCTCAGAGCATTTCCCGGCGTTAAAGGAAAAAAAAAGCCTCTATCCGAGCTAACTCCTCAAAGAACGCAAAGACGGGCGATCCCATGCCACTTATCCTACACACTAGTGGTAGATTCAATTGACGTTCAAAAAGATACTGTATTAGTACCTACTATTTTGAATAAAAAAATTGATTTTGATTTGACTCGCATCCAACACGGACCGGCCACCGCGTGGAGATCCTCTTCTCACCTGGTTAATGTCCGACCAACACTTCGTCTACCCAAACAGTAACCCATAAAAATTATTTACAATTTTAACTGTCGTAAATATGATAAAGCAACAAACAACACATGTTTTATTGTTACAACGACATTGTTTGTTTCCAATTCTGTTGAATGTCAGCAAATATTTATTCAGAACAAATGTTTTCAGTAATGGCGAATGTGCAATATCGGCGCTGTGAATAATGTATGCTGGAATATCGATTGGTGTAAAAATAGTGTCGATAACCTCCACAGCACTCGAACATCTTTGTTTTTATATTAGACTAGCTAATGCCCGCAGCTTCGCCCGCGTTAACTTAGGTTTACAGCCGTACCCGGAATGATGATGATTATTTTTATAGCCTAAGTTACTTATTATAACATCAACTATCTGCCAGTGAAAGTTCCGTCAAAATCGGCCCAGCCGTTTCAGAGATTAGCCGGAAGAAACAGACAAACAGAAGACAAAAGTTATAAAATTTGTTATTTTGGTATATGTACCGTATATACATCCAGACATATTGTATATTTAATTAAAACCAGACATTCCAATTCAGGAATCTTGACCACAAACAATCTGTTACCACCTCTTTGGATCCATTAATAAAAATAATAAAATCAAAAACCAAGTATATCTCCCAGATTCAACATACAGTTAGCGCATTCTGCATAGGTCGGACTAATGTTCCCCACCATGGTTCAGGCCTTGATGTGGCGGTGGGGCTCAGTAGCCTAGGGTGAGCCGCTGCACCTTGGGCGAAGCTAATTGAGCCGAGGGGGCTCTTTGTACATACCCCTCTTATAAGAAGAGGGGACAAAAGAGCAGGAGGCAAGGGATGAGGACAGGAACCTCACCCCATTGTACTGTCCCGACGTTGGCAGGGGTTGTTCTGTGGTGCGAAACATGCGATGTAGCATTAGGGCCAATAGGCCATTAGCTCAGACAATTCGAAAAAAAAGCTTGAGGCTTTCTAATGTTTATAATATTTACATACATGTACTCACATGTGACTACGTAGTTCACGGAATACTGCTAACAAATAAATTAAATATATCATCTATTTTCGCAAAGTAACGCCTGATTATTGATGATGTGGAGAGCCTAATCCTTTCTCCGATCTTCCTCCGAAGGGAGGGATGCGCCCTGTATGTGTGCCACTGCTAATCTCTTGTAAAACAGCTTATTATTATTATTATTATTTAAGGGTTGGGGACGCCAGCAAGGCCAGACGGGTGATCAGTCCTCATTAACGGGACCATTTCACCCAATTCCCCGGGCTCGCCTCTGGGATTAGATGCGGGGACGGGTTATCATTTGCCCCTCTGGTGTCACCCCCTCAAACCTACGTGTTGATCTACAAAAACTACTTAGCTGCCTTATGGTTAGATTTGCCAAATCTTCCTTCTTCAGCTCGTCCGCTCCAAACAGCTCCCATCTTGCGTATGCATATACTGGGCATTCCGTTATGAAGTGCAGACTGGTCTCTTCTTTCTCTTTGCACTTAGGACACAGAGGGTCCTCTGCTAGCTTCATTATTGACAGGTGTCTGTTGAGTGGGCAGTGTCCCGTCAATATTCCCACAACTGTTCTAATGTTGCCCCTATTGAGTTTGAGCAACTCTTTGGTCTTCTTGCTGTCAAGCGTCGAGATGAAGAATTTCGACTGTCTACAGCTCTTCGTGTCATTCCATCTCTGGTTTGTTTCTTTGTTTATTCTCAGGGTTATAACATTTTTTGTTATCCTGTGTGCTATTGGCAGTCTCGGCTCAGGGCCTATGAACGTCTCATCGGCTCCTTCTCTCGCCAGTCTGTCTGCTTCTTCATTGCCCGCATTACCCTCATGTCCAGGTACCCAGGCAACTACTGTCTCAGTCTGGTCTGCTAGATCTTGCAGGGTGTTTTTGCATTCTTTGACCAGTGCTGAGGTAGTCTCCCTCTTATTGAGGGCCTTCAATGCCGCTTGACTGTCACTGTATATGACTGCCTTCTCAATCCTCTGTGCGCTAGTGATATTTTGTTTGATCATGTTGGCGCATTCTCGTATTGCGAATATCTCCGCTTGGAATACGCTGGAGAATCTGCCTAGATTAAACGATGCTTTCATTTCAGTTGGATGGCTAATATATACGCCAGCCCCTGATAACTTCGTCGATTCCTTCCTGGATCCATCTGTGTAGCCGACCATCGTTGTCTTTGGGTGGTCGATGTTAATGTTCCAGTTATCTCTCGAGCCTATGCTTATCTTGTATTTCTTGTCGAAGATTCTCTCCTTCTTTATCAAATCATTGTTTGATAAAATCATGGATAGATTTTCTTCGTACTGTTTTGCTATTTCGGCGTGACCTTTGTCATAGTGCCCTCCCTTCCATAATTTGTTGCTCTTAAGCTTGAACCATTGTTCAGTCGCTTTCTTCTTGATCGTGAGATCAACTGGGTTGAGGCCGAGTATCATCTCTAGAGCCGCCGTTGGTGTTGTTTTCATGGCGCTCGATATCATGATGCTGGCTAGTCTCTGTACTTTTGTGAATTCTTTCCTGTTCGTTCCTAATTGTGCCTTGTGCCACCACACTAAGGCTCCATGTAGAATTCTTGGTAGTACTATGGCCTTGTAGATCCAATGAACCACATTTGGTTTCATGCCCCAGGTTCTACCTACCGCTCTCCTGCATTGCACAAGGGCACATTTGGATTTTGTGCAGATCTCTTTAACGTGGGCTTTGTAGTTCAGATTTCTATCTAGGATTACTCCCAGATATTTTATTTCATTGACTACCTCTAGATTTTCGTTATCGATTCTCAATGGAATCATGCTATCAATCTTCCTCTTGTTTGTGAATAACACTAGCTTGGTTTTTGCTGGGTTCAGGTTTAGCCCTTTATCCCTGCACCATCGTAGCGCTGTGTCAATTCCTCGCTTCATGATGTCTCTGGTCACGCTCAGTACTTTACCTGTGACCAGAATTAGACCATCGTCTGAGTACGCCTGTATGTAGATGTGCATGGCGTTTATCTTTGATACTAATTCGTCTATGAGAATGCACCATAGGAGCGGAGATAGGCATCCTCCTTGCGGAAATCCTCTTCTTGCTCGAATGGTGCATGTTGTTCCCGCTAAGTCAGCTTGTATCGAGCGATGTTTTAACATATTAGTTATCCATCCCGTTATCTGTCCAGATATCCCCTCTCTGTTAAGTGCTTCCACAATGGATTGAGGAGTGGCCTTGTCAAAGGCTCCCTCTACATCGAAGAAGCAGCCAAGGGCATATTCTTTGTTCTCTATAGCTCTTTCAATTCTTATTGCCGCGTTGTGTAGTGCCGTGTCAATGGATTTTCCTTCCATGTAGGCGTGTTGGTTGGCGTGTAGCGGCATTGAACTCTTTTCTATCCCTGCTCTCATGTGTCTATCTAGTATCTTCTCGAGTGTCTTCAATACAAACGAAGAAAGGCTTATACATCTGAAGGATTTCGCCTCGTGATATGTAACCTTCCCTGGCTTAGGTATGAAGACGGCTTTGACTCTTCTCCAGCTACTGGGGATGTAGTTTGTTGCTAAACTACTCCGGTATATGGTGAGTAGGTCATCTTTGATATACTTAAGGGCAACTTGTAGCATCTTGGGAAAGACGCCATCGGGTCCCGCCGCTTTATACGGTAGGAATGATGCAATGCTCCATGTTAATGCTTCTTCGGTGATAATCAGTTCCGCTTCCGCTTTCGCTTCTGCTAGATTCTCACCTGATGTGACAACCATGTCTTCTTCTGAATAGCTTGTGCTATCCGGGAAGTGTGTGGCCATCATTTCTGCAAGTATTTCTTTGGGTTCCACTACTAGGGTGTCACCTTTCCTTAGGCTTCCTAATTTACAGGTTTTGTCTTTTGCTAGCGTTTTTACCAGCCTGGCCGCTTCTGGTTGTTTTGTAACGCTTTCGCAGTATGTACTCCACCCGTTTCTGTTTTCTTTGCGGCTCTGGTACTTAAAATTGTTGCGTTCTTCTCTGTATTTTCTCCAGCTTTCGTCGTCGTCCCTGTTCAAGGCGACTCTAAGTGCCCTTCTAGTCCTTTTCCTTGCTTTGTTCAGGGATTTGTTCCACCAGGGTTGTCCCTTCCCCGGTCTAATCTCTTTCTGTGGGCAGGCTTTGAGATAGGCATCGTTAAGAGCTTTCTCAAGCCTACAGGCTTCTTGTTCTATTTCTTCCTTTCCTCTTAATTCTCTTTTACCAGGAATCCACTCACTCAGCGCTAGGTCGAAAGTTTCCCAGTTTGTTTTCCTATTATTTCTAAATTTTACTACTTCCAGCTGGCAGTTCAGGTGGAATGTTATTCTGCGGTGATCTGAGGCATAAGAGGTGTCAACCTTCCAGTCTTTCAACAGATGGGAGGCATCGCTTGACATTAATGTTATATCAAGAACCTCTTTCCTTGTTCTAGTTACAAACGTGGGTGTGTTGCCTACATTCATTATTTCCAGGTCCGTGCTAATAATATATTCAAGTAATAAATCTCCCTTCTTGTTGCAATCCGTGCTGCCCCACACCTTGTGGTGTGAGTTGGCATAACAGCTCGCAACAATCGGGATACCCATACCTCTATATTTCGACATTATCTCTTCTATAAGTTGTCCTGGTGGTTCGTAGTCCGTCTCACTTGGGATGTAGACCGACATGAAGACCATTTTCTTAGTATTCCCATCTGCCATACATAGTGTGCCTAGTACAGCCGTGAGATCTCTGTAACATTCAACTTCCATTAGTCCTAACGCCCTAGCTCTGTTGCTAACATAGATGCATGTTCTGGGGTCGGACTCACCAACACGATGGTAGATAGTTTCACCACCCAGACAGCCAATGCCAACAACACGGCCATTAATAACATATGGCTCTTGTAGCAAGGCGATGTCTATGTTGTTTGCTACCACAAATCTGCAAAGCTCTGTCATGGCTTCGCGACAATGGTGCAAATTTAACTGAAGTATCTTTATTTTATTTTGTGTTGTGTTTGTGAGTGTGTGTGCGTGTGTAGTGTCACTGTAAAGAGTCATTGTGTGTAATGTGTGTGTATCGCCCGAGACCTAGTGCTTCGGGCCCCGCCTCTGATCACCGTCAGTCACACTATGGTGAGCTTCCGGTGTCTTCAGCGGGGCGGTCTGCACAGGTCCCAGGTCTGTGTCTGTCGATGTGCTTGGGCCGCTGTTGGGCAGGGCTGATCGCAGGGGCTGTTGGGAGCATCTATTTTCTCCCGAACAGACACCACCGCAATCTATGCCCTTACCCCCCAGCGACTCCTCTGTGGAGTTCTGTGGGTCAGTTTGTGTGCCGCTATCCGTCATCTTGGACCCGCTAGCATGTCCGGCATCGGCCACATCAGGTTTCGCCTGTTGCTTGCTCGTACGCAGCAATCGGGCCTGAACCTGGGTGGCCTGGTAGTTGAGCCAGACATGTCCTATGTCCTCCTTGAAGACGTCGTTGGGGACCCCCATCACCAGTCTTTCCCCAGCGAGGAGTTTCTCCCTGGAGATAAGGGTCCACTCCGACATCCTCAATTCGGTTTTATAGGCGTTCTGCCCCTGTAGAAACTTCGGCGCTCTTGGATCCACTTTACCGGGCAGCCATACTGCTACTCTGCTCCGGTTCAGTGGCTTCACCTTTAATGGGATCCCGTTGTACACACCAAAATCGCATGTCAAGATCCACTCCCTCGCCTCCATCGTGAGCGGTGTCACAAGGAAGAATCCTTCCGACACCAGTCCCGACGTCGCAAAAGCAGTGGATCTTCCCATGTCCTCCTGGGGGTCCTCCATCTTGGCGAATATGAGATCCGCCAGCTTGTCCCTGATGAGGTCTGCCGCAGCCTCGTCCACCCTAACGCCATCCTCCCGGTGCACAATGACCGCGAGATCGCTCTGCTCCTTTGCAGAGCAGCGCGGTCCCTCAGCCAGAGCCTCACCTCGGTTCTGTCGCTTGGCCGGGCGCTGCTGCGACGGGCCCTCTTCAGGGTCCGTTCCCTGTCTTTTGACTTTCGGAGGCCTCCCCGACTCCCCCGCCCCAGCGCTCGTCGAGGCTTTCGCCAGAGAGCCCTGCGACGCGAGAGCCGAACTGGCCTCCTGAATCTTCCTTTTTAGCTTGCGCTTCTCCCGCTTCCACTTACTGCGGCTCATCTGCCAAGTGGTAGGGTCAAAACAGCTTTGCTGTGTTTCAGAGAGAAGGACGGGCTGTTTACTGGTACCGAAATTTACCATGTCTCAGGATAGGCAACGCATAAAGTTGCCAGGGTTTTTCACGGGTAAACTTGTTCATCATGGGCGCCGCTGACCACTTTTGTCATCAAGTGACTCGCTGCTAATCCAACCAAAAGAATATAAAAATTGTTAAGACACGTGGCAGAAGATGGTTGTGGAATCGAGGCCTTACATGCCTGATAGTGATGACTGTAATACAAATGGTAGATATTTTTAGGGACCAGCTTATTTCGTACCCGCGAGTGTTTACAACTTAAATAATTTAACAAACTCGACTCTCGTGCAAACATCACAATTTGCATAACGGAGACATCACAAAACGTGCCACTTTCACCTTTCGTTACTAATCTACTGGAAATAACAAAAATATTAACATGTGTACTGATGGTATGTCAACGTCGCCGCACACACGGGTTCACTCGAGCCGAGTCTTTCAGATTTCCAGAAGGTTAAAAAGCAATTTACTAGTGCATACATATTATGTTGTGAGACCTAGCTTCTGTTGAACTTCTAGATTATATGTCAATGGGAAGTACATACCCACCAACTTAGATAGTATTTTCACAGATTTGAAATGGCGAAAACGGTAACTACGGCCGCCATGTTGAAATGTCATTCGTTAGTGTCAAATTTCTTTTTGTAATTTACCCGATATTTATGATCACTTTGTTTAACGTAACTGTAACTTAAATCTATTTAAAGTGCTGAGTGAGCCACAACTAAACTACAGTTTTTAGTTTTGAAAACTGTAGGTAGTTGGTAAGCATTTTATTATAAACAATGTTTTATAGGTATATGTGGGAATATATAGGTGGAAGACCCCAAAGAGAGATCTCCGACCGAGCGAGATAGTGTGCAGCTCGGCCAGGCCGAAGCCTACTTGTTACTGCCCGTAGTCTTCTTCGAGCCCCTTGCGGGGCTCGGAGGATGCTGAATCGGGGCTTATGGGCCCCCTGTCAGTGGCTTCAATCGCGCCCCATCAATATGGGGTGGTCCTTGGGGCGGCCATAATGGCCTGTGTGCTGTGCTGCGTCTACTAGCAGGCGCGTCACAAACTCCGCCAGGTGGCACCCAGGCGGTCAGCCCCTACCGAGTAAATTCACCGAGGTGAAAGCTCAGCAGAGAGCGACCAGCGACACGGGGCGCTTCCCGGCAGAGGTATCTTGCAACGCCCGCCAGCTGATGCGATGGTGTAGTGAATGCGGATGAAGTAAGATGAGGTGGAATGAGCTTGAAGTGATGAAATTCTTGTTTGATGGTTTTAATTAATTTTAATATTAATGGTTTATAAATAAACTTCGGTTACCTTTTCAGGGCCCGGACAGGAGAAGGCAAGTTGGAGAGATGGAAGCAGGGTTAGATTTAAAGGAGGGAAAATAGAAAGATGGAGAGTTATATTTGGTGATGGCCGAAGCCGATTTGGGATTGACCGAAGCGAACAAGAGCAGGACACAAGACACAACAATACGCAAAGAGCATCGACTGTGAGCAGTCTATGTCGGATCGGAAGAGAAGAGAAGCTCCGCTGTCGGATTCTGTTAAGGCAGCAACACGACGGCGGCGAGGGCGAGCTAGAGCAACAAGCGAAAGAAATACAAGATAAGAGGGATTTTTTTGGCCTGGAAGGCCGATTAGGGGAGTGACAACACAAGACAAACAAACGAAAACACAGGGCGACGACGACAGGCAACCAGCAAATAACCTAATAAGCGAGGCGAGCGAGGCGCTGTGATTCCGGAGCTGGGGGATAGCGGCGCTGCACGTCGCCGTTGTCCGCCGGTGGTAGTCTCGCGGCGGCTGCAAGGGCGTGCTGCAGCATAGAGCACTTGTTATTAATTCAGCCGTCGTATATAGCGACGAACTGCGGGGACTTTAATAGCGCGATGTAGGACTGTGGCCCTGATTGGTACGCCACATCACTCCCCCCCCGAAGACCGGAGGTCGAATCTTGAGTCGCCAGTGACCCCCAGTGCGTCGGAATTGTGCTGCCGTGTGGGGCCGATGCTACGTGCTGACCAGGAGAGATGTGCTCTGCTTTGACCGGTCGTGTAGTGATAATGCCCGTTGAAGCCGATGAGGGTTCGACCAGGGCCGCGGTGCGTTGGACTGATTGGTCGAATTGCACCAAACCAATAGTGTTTCAAATTATTATTAAGATCGTTTCAGCAATATAGTTCATTGCAGACAAACAACATCGCACGATATATTTATGCCTTTAAGTTTCATTTCTGTCAAAACCAAATTCGATGATTTTCTTGTTATAAAAATATCTCTGAACTAATCATCTTGCAAATGTGGTTTCCAAGTTTGTTTGCACGGGTTGAAATGTAATTGGTTTGACAGAACTTGTGGATTCATTTAGAAATTGTGTTATATTGAATACTAGCTGTTGCCCGCAGCTTCGCCCGCGTTAACTTATATTTATGGACGTATCCGGACCTATGATGATCATTTTTTTACTTCTTTGTTATATCTCTTAAGAGAATAAGGCTGTGTTTTAATGTAAGCTCCAAAGCGGCTTAAATTTTTCCGACTCTCCCAATAATTATCCAACTATTTATCAATTTATACAGTCTTGGTAATTTATATACTATAACATGCCTCAGGAATTACTCTATATCCTATTGACAACAGGCATGAAAATCCATTTAGTTAGTTTGTACCTAGTTTTTGAGTTAATCGCGTACAGATAGACAGACGCGAGGAAGGACTTTGTTTTAAATTATATTTTTTCTTTTTATATTATTTATGTTTTGTTTTATATTCTCGATCGGCGCTGCTCATGCGTGCTCTTGTTTCAGTCATGCTCTCTCGCATGCGGTCTAACCGGGACTCTCGCTCCTCAGCAGATTCTTGTGATCTAACTAATCTCATTCGCTTAACGTATTTCGATGTAGCAGAAAGAGAAGTTTTCTTTCGGGAAGGCATCGTGTTATAACCGTATTAAATATATAAAAATCTTCAAAACTACCCTTATAGAAAAATAATCATCTCGCACCTAATCTAGATAATGAAAATTAATAACTATCCAACTTTACCTATTGAATCCTATATTGAAAACCTTTATTGAATTTTAACTAATACCTCTACCAAAGATTATTTTTAAAACTAAATAAAATTAAAATAATAATGTCTAAACAAATATCTACTAAAACATATTAATACACGAATGAATAATCCTCCATTATTTTTCGCTGGGAGGTGCGTTTATGCATACCACCGGGTCCTGGGGGTCTCGGGGGTTATGTGGGACTCTCTGCATCTGAGAAGATGGTAAGGTGGACGCAGTCTCTACCCACTAAACCCTAGCGGTATTCTCCTCGTCGACTGGGTGATCCGGCGTGAGAGCTGTGGACGTCCACACCAGGCCACAACGGTGTGCCATCCGGCACTCCCCACTGGAGGCAGGGAGGGCGACATCCCCTTCTGCTTCTCCGCCTAAGGCACCTTAACTACATAAGGATGCCTTATAACCCGGACCCGGCGGATCCCCCGATCAGCCTCGCACAGGTCCCCCACGGCGGTGCAACGGCCTGTCGCCGCCGTGCTCTCCTGCGGGAAGAGGCGCCAGTGCGCTCTTATGCCCGCTCCATCTCCTCCTTCTGTGACATCACTACCTTACAGAAGGAGAGGACCGCCTGCCATGCACTCTCACTGTCAGTCGTCGCATCGGATGACCGCAGGGAGCGACAGGTCCGTGCCCACTTCAGCTAAACAGTCTTAAATATACAGTACCTATACTTTATTTTGTTAACTTTAAAATCTATTCCTACACCTTATAATAAACCTAATCGCTTCCCGCTCAACACGTCCGTTCGCAATAACAGTCAAAAATGTACGACATGAACTATGATGCGATACGCGCGGCCTATGTCTCTGAAATTAGCTAGGTGCTCGCGGGGGTTATCCCCAGCCCCCGCCTGCCGCTTTGAGCCAAGTTAGACCTTCAGCCCTACTATTACAACATAAACTTCACTGCGGTTGACGTAACGTACGACAAACTTATTATATAATAATATGTTGGTATAGCAGTAACCATGTCTAGGTATTGAACCGCAAAATTAAGTTTGTTTTTAATGTGTATACTTTTGCGAGATAAAAAGTACTCAGGTTGGTGCCCCGGATAGTAAAGTATAATTATACCAAGATTCATCGAAATCGAACCGGTAGTTTTTGCGTGATGCTTGAACAAACAGACAGACAGACAAAAATTTTGTTGAAAATATTTTTGGGTTTTTTTTAGTTCTCGAGTCACAGAGTCTCGCCTCATGATCTTCATTAGATTCTTGGGATATCTCATCATCCTTAATATTTTAGCTGCGCTGGAGTACTGAGAGAGTTTCGACCTTTTTCTAGGCATTGTGTACAAATTAATCTTCAACCAACACTTGACCAATATTAGAATTGTAATATAAATCTCTTAGCAGAAATAAAGGCTTAAGGCAACCTTTGAAACTTTCTTTCCAATATATACAAAATAAATTAAGGCTGGACCACGTACGAAACGACAATCCTTACGCAACAACTTTTTTTCCCCATCGCGATGTAAAATACTGTCTAAAACGCCATCTACTTTATTTAATACGAATTTATTTAACAGCTAAGAATTGAAATCGTTATAATATTATTTTGACTTATAATATTATACTGTCATAGTAAATATTTCATATTATTAGCGCCATCTAGTTGTATAGTATGCTAGACACTGTTTTAGTAATGTTTTACTTTCCCGCGGGAATTCGGAACTTTTATGGGAATACATTGTTTGAATACAACGTCAACATAAGGTATCAACAAATTAAGTTCATAAGTTGTTGTATACAAAGCTGTTTCATTACATAATTACAGTTTTTTTACTATCCCACGGGAAGTCTTTAATTTACCGGGATCAAAAGTATCCTATATGTTGACCAGGGGTATAAGCTACCACCATACAAAATTTTATTCAAATCGGTCCAGTAGCTTCGGAGATTAGCCATTACAAACAGACAGACAAACAGAGAAACAAAAAAATCGAAAAAAATCCAAATTAGTTCTATTTCATTTCTTAGATCCCCCTGACTCGGTTTTGAGCATTTTTTTTCATTGTACATAAATTAGACCTCTACAGATTTATTATATGTATAGATATAGATAGATATAGATGTACTTCACACTCATATTTAATATGTACTTCACACTCACAAAATATGCTGATTAACAATCAAATATTTTACTAACATATTTGAAATATAAAGATATTCAAATTATAAGCTCAAAATGTATATTAAGTTGACATCAAAATAAATCTAATTTTAAAAGCGGGGTGCTTTTAATATCAATTGCTAGTATATTTTTGCAAGCCCGACGTTTGGGATACTTTACAGTTTACAGCGACCATGGTCACGGGAGGACTTATCTTAATAAACCGCGATAAAATCCGTAAAAATTGTTTCATTAATATAATTTGCCAATCTTTACGCGAATTTCACTCATGAAACAACTTTACAAGCCTCCTGTATCCAATTTCTTGTAAAGTATCCGAAACATAAGGCGTGTAACCCCGGCAGTGAAATACTGACAGCTGTTATTGAATTCCTTCCCCCGTCTCCTAGTTACGTTTATTTGGATCTGGCACCTACCACTGGCACGAACTACCCGACTGCGTAAGTTTATGTTAGTGTGTGTGTGTGTGTGTGTGTGTGTGTGTAGATGGATGGATGAATGGTATGTATTTCTATTTCATTGCCACCCTCTGCAACCTTGGTTTGTGAATTTTAGTTGGAGAGGTAACTATATTTGTTTTAATTGTAAGAGAGACATATTGTTTTCTAACGTTTACACGAATTTCACTCATTAGGTATAATGAAAGAATTTTTACGAATTTGATCGCGGTTTATTTAGATTTTTACAACCCGACGTTTCGGATACTTTACGAAGATATCTAAACAAAAAATCGCGACTGTCAGGGATTAAGATTACGACCAGGATTAGGCTTCTCACGGCTATGTTCAGCATTTCTTTTTGAAGCATGATACTTCTACAGAAGTACACCATAGCATTCCATTTAGATCAGATGTATTTCTATCAGGAGGGCCTCAGACAAGTTTTAAACATGAGATTTTCTTATAAATATAACCTTTTATCTTTTTAGTTGTTGCAGTGAAAATGCTTTACGCATTCACCCGGGATGGGTCGTAATAAATATAACCTAAATAAGCTGGTCTAGTACATAGACAATTTACATATAAATTTATTCATATCTCGACAAAGGGCTCTAACGGCTTTTATGAATATTTGTATTTCAAAAGTTTCGCCTTTCATAAGGTGTTTTCTATGAAAGAAATGTGAAAAAAATATTTTTCTTTCATAGAATACCATTGTAGTTACAATTGCCAAACGGAGGTTTTACTCAACTATTTCAATTCTAATACTATCAAATGATTCGTACTTTTTAAGGAAATATTTTCACAACTTATTTATTTGTTGTCTAAACATTCATCATGATCATCATCTTCATCATCGTCATCGTCATCAGCCTCTATCCGTCCTTTATTGAGGCCTATGTGAACATATATACGCCTATATATATACTCAATAAACGCCAAGACGGCCGAGCCAATTAAAAACTAAATATTACTGAAGTGTAAACTTCTTTTAGCGCGGTACGCATATTTTTAGATGATATAAAATCTCTGGACTCGCGACATCGTTACGAGACGCTATTTGACGTTTATATGACGTTTGATTTATTTATATAAGATTATGAAATATTTGTTTACATAACCAATAGTCAAACACACTGAAATTTGTCATGCGGCCATTTTGTGCGCCGTTTAAATTGTATAGGTTGTCATAATCTTTTATAGCCTGTATTATAGGTATTTGAATTTAATTGGTTTGGTTTTCACTTCTATCAGTAGTCCCTGTGACTGGTTGTGTTTTTTTATTGTTTATTAAAGCGTCATACTATTTACCGTCCCGCCATTCAAGTCGAATTTAATGTCAAGGAACGCCAATAGATTTCTAAATAAATAAGTACATAAATGTCGATTTCTAAATATATTTTGTGGTAGGGCGGGCAATAAAGGTAGTTACTAAGTTTCCGTTAGCCATAATACTTTCTTTAGCGATAGCCTGATATTACGACGTAAGCGTGTCTCGGCACCCGTGGTAGTCTCCCTGGGGGAGGTAATTTAATATTCCACGCACGTCGATGAAACGAGAGCCATCTCACGATATAAATAATATTGTTTTATCTCGCTGAGCCACTCAAATTCAATTTAGTTTATTTTGTAAGAAAAGGTAAATGGAAAAAATTACAAGATATCCCATTTGTATATTGAATTGTTAATTATTAAAGAATTATTTTTAATGTTACAATTTCATCATCGTCAACCATTTCCCTTCTCTTGCTAGACATGGACCTCTTCCATGAACGCCAAAACGGCTGACGTCCCGCCACGCATCAAACTAGGCCAAGATGCATTGAAATCGCTGTCCCTTACTTCGACCCTTCGTCTTTCCGAACGTGGCCTCAACTCCGGATTTATTAGCCCACCAGCTATCAGCTTTCATATGTCCCGTCCCACTTTTGTATTACACTGAATTTATGTATGTGAAAAGTGTCTGTACCCTTGTGAACAAAAGACATGGAAATGACAACGCATTTATCATATGTAATTTGTACGGGTGTTTTTCCATACATTTTTTACCAATCCGTCATCTCAACGTTAAATATGATAATACATTAATTTTCATTTGAAAACGTTCCATCATGTAGGACGTGAAATATCACGACACGTAAAGTCTCGGTCTCCCCAAAGGCTTGAAGATATTATATTAATAGGATTTCGCGGAGCTCGATATTTCGGAATTGTCAACGAATGTCTTGTTCACGAGACATATCGAGCTCCCAGAAATAAAACTGAAAAACATGGTAAATGGTGTTTTAAATCGTTTTAAGTATTAAAAGTGAAAATAACCTTGTTAATTTAAATATTATATTACTAAGATATTCTGATTGGAGTGGTTTACAATTATTTTAGGTTTATGATTAGTCAACAATTGAGGGATATAGACTACTAGCTGGTGCCCGCGACTTCGTCTGCGCAGGATAAGATTTTAGTTTTTTTTTTTATAAAAAGTATCCTACGTTACTTCTAATACCTCCAAGAATATGAGTACTAAGTTTCATGATGATCCACGCTTTCACATTTATAATATATATTAATAGTAAGGATTTTTTTTGAAGGATTTTTTTTTATTTTAGTACACATAAACCCACGGGGGGCTATTAGTGATATGATATAATTAACGTTAAAATTCCCCTTATCATCACTACATAGTGTAAAACAAAGTCGCTTTCTCTGTCCCTATGTCCCTTTGTATGCTTAAATCTTTAAAACTACGCAACGGATTTTGATGCGGTTTTTTTTTATTAGATAGAGTAATTCGAGAGGAAGGTTTATATGTATAATAACATCCATTAAATAGTGGAGAAATACTGTTATTTTTGAGGTTTCTAATGTGATGTCGTAAATAAACACATTTTTTGCACTTACATTGCAAACGCTGGATGAACACTAACAGATAGATCAAAATTATGTACTACATTATTGTACACCTTAGAAAGATCTACAAAAAAAGTCCGCGATGACATATGTGTATCTCTTAAGGATAACATACTATATCCATTTTACAGGGGTCGGTTCTTGGTCCGATCCTGTGGGACATCGGCTACGACTGGGTCTTGCGAGGCCACCTCCTCCCCGGGATGGGTGTCATATGCTACGCCGAAGACACCCTCGTGTATGCCCGGGGACGAAGCTATAAGGAGGCGGCGCGGCTGGCCGAGGTCGGGATCGACCTCGTGATCAGCCGCATAGAGAGGTTAGGGCTTCGGGTCAGACCTGAGAAGACCGAAGCCCTTCTCTTCCGCGGCACCGGGCGGAAAGGACCGCCACCGGGGGCTGCCCTCCAGGTCGGAGGGGTGAGGGTCAGGATGAGCCCCCATATCAAATATCTGGGGCTCATCCTTGATGGAGGGTGGACCTTCGGCCCACATTTCTCCATGTTGGGACCGAAGGTCGCGAAGGCGGCAAGTGCACTGGGCAGACTCCTCCCGAACCTCGGAGGACCCAGCGCCGCCTGCAGGCAGCTATACTCCGGAGTCTGCCGTAGTATGGCGACGTACGGTGCACCTATCTGGGCGGATCACCTTACCGGGAGGAATAAGGCCCGGCTGCGATCGGCGCAGCGGGTCATCGCAGTAAGAGTGATCCGGGGGTACCGTACGGTTTCCTGGGCAGCAGCCACTGTCCTAGCCGGTGACCCCCCGTGGGAGCTCGTGGCGGAGGTTCTTGCCGAGATGCACTCCTATGTCTCGGATAGGAGGTGTCTGGGTGAGAGCCTTACGCTGGACGGGATCCTGCGGGTTCGCCGACTAGGGCAAGAGGCGTTAATGCGGAGGTGGGGGGAGGACCTGGCGCAGCAGCCGTATGGCAAAAACCTGACGGTTGCTCTGCGTCCGGTCCTTGAGCGGTGGATGCCCCGTAAGCGCAAACCCCTCACCATCCGTCTGACACAGGTGCTCACCGGGCATGGTTGCTTTGGTGAGTACCTGTGCCGGACGGCCCGCAGGGAGCCGTTGACAGTGTGTCACGATTGTGGCGCGGCGGTGGACTCGGCCCAGCACACACTCGAGGTGTGCCCGAGATGGGCGGCGCTGCGTCACAGTCTGACATCAGTCATCGGAGGGGACTTGTCTCTGCCGAGCGTCACCACTGCGATGCTCGGTGACGACGAGTCCTGGACGGCGATGGTCTCCTTCTGCGAGGCAGTAATGTCCCAGAAGGAGGCTGACGAGCGGGTGAGAGAGGAGGCCGCCGACGAGGCCTCCTCCCGCAGGCGACGAACGGGGGTGCGTAGGAGGCGCTATTTAATGCGCCTCCAGTAACGCCCTGTGTTCGTGTCGGGCCCAGGATGGGAACCTGGGTCTGTATGGCACGACGTCGTGGGGACTGCTTAGTAGCGGCCGGGCAGTCCCCCCCTACGAGGAGTAGTCTGGCCTTCGCCGGGGCCAGCCTGTCGCTGAGGTGATCCTGTCCGTTGCCTGCATATCCGGGACCCTCAAAAAGCGGCTGAAGGCGCTCGCAGTGGTTTTAGTTAGGGTGGGCACTCCCAGGTGCGAGTCCCACATTGGGTCAGGATCTACCCGAAGGTCCTGGCTGCATCCATAAGGGTTTCCCTGCGAAAAAAAAAAAAAAAAAACTATATCCATTTTAATACTTCAAAAATGGGCAATTATAAAACGGTAGTTGGAAAGCTATTTACACAAATGTGGTATTAATCCTTATCATTTTAAATATGTTAGTTAGCTTGAACATTTCATGAAGTATGTTTTTCCCGTTTACACCATGCAAATGAAATGCATATCTTAGAAGATATAGCAAAATCAAAATAATGCGACACCGTGATTTCGACCGTGCCGCGCGAGCCGGGCGCTCCGTGATGCCGCGCCTCGCGCCCGAGCCGGGCCGAGCCCCGGTTCCGAAAGTTAGGATAATAATTATTATTGTATCAATGTAATATGGTAGAATTGTGTATCCTAAATATGCCCACTGAAAAGTCCGCGATAGCATAATATGTCTATATTATGTTAAATATAACATACTACCTATATCTATTTTAATACTTTAAAAATTGGCAATCTTAAAGCGGTAATGTAAAAGCTATTTACAAAAATACGGTATTAATCACTTCATATTATAAAATAAAGTCCAACGCCCGTCCATAGATAAATAATCATCATCAATCCGTGTACGGCTGTACATCTAAGTTAACGCGGGCGAAGCTGCGGGCAACAGCTAGTACTAGTATACAATGCAAATCCCCAGTTGAAGTACATACGAGAGAATACCCCACTTTGGGAATCATACAAGTTTGTAAGAATGTATTGATGTATATATTGATTTAGTTTGTAAGTCTTTCATGCAAAAACTACTGAATGGATTTTGATGAAACTTTACTATAATATAGCTTACATATATAAGCTATAATTTATTTCTGTACTTCTAGTTTCCACGGGAACGTAAAGTACGCGGGTGAAACCGCAGATAAAATTGGTTACAATTAGCAGGGACGTCAGAGATAACTAGGCTACCTTTTCTTTCTTGTTAGAATAGGAGGCTTTAAAATAGTATAAGTACACCCAGTCCAGCTATGCTTATATTTTATGTGCGTGAAGTACCTCCGACTAGAAGGGACTAGGGGTAATGATGATAATTAAAGAGTGTAGGTGGGAGGTAATAATAGAGATAGATAAGTTGGCAGAAGCTATATTGATAAACTATCTGTGCCCGCAACTTTGCCCGCTTTAACTTAGATTTACTGCAGTTTTTGGATTGATGAAGGTTATTTTATAGCCTAAGTTACTCCTTATAACATCAGCTGTCTGTCAGTGAAAGTCCCATCAAAATTGGCCCAGCCGTTTCAGAGATTAGGTGGAACAAACAGACAGACAGACAAAAATTTAAAATAAAGTTTTTTTATGTAATTCTCTTGTAAACTTTCAGATGCATTAAGTGAAATAAGCTGTTAATTGGAAATTACAAACAGACACTTCATTTTATTTATTTGTATAGAATACTCTGGTCAGTATTTAAATCAAGCTGGTTTTACCAAACGCATGGTCCTTTACGTAACTGTTTTCCTGAGTAAAGGAAATACTTGTCACAACGGATGCACCAACATTAAAAGCATTAGAATAGAATAGAATAGAATAGAATAGAATAGAATAGAATAGAATAGAATAGAATAGAATAGAATAGAATAGAATAGAATAGAATAGAATAGAATAGAATAGAATAGAATAGAATAGAATAGAATAAACTTTATTCAGCAATCCATACATGGCACCGCAGTAGGTACAGATAAACATTACGCAATTAGAATAGTGAAATAGAAGTGTAACAAAAATTAAACAATACGTATACTTATGCCTTTTTTTTCTTTTACACCGGGAAATGGTCAAAGACACCCCGCTGGGGATGGGGGACTCCCCAGGCACGTATGTGGGATTCGCTGCGCACGAAAAATGATAAGGTGGATGCAGCTCTACCCACTAAAATCCGGCGAGTGCCACCAATGCCGCCTTTGGTAAGGTGTCCCAGAAGGTGAGCAACAGGGCACCTCGACGGCTAGTCAATCCCCCAAAGGGACCGAGTGGGGTTGCCCCGCGCCACGGAACAACCCCTCCCAACGCCGGGACAGTGCAATGCGGTGAGCTTGCCATCCTCGTCCCTTGTCCCCCTGCTCTTTTGTCCCCTCTTCTTATCTTCTTATAAGAAGGGTACAAACAGCAGCTCCCTCGGTTCAATTTGATTCATACAAGGTGCTGGGTTAACCTTAAGCTACTGAGCCCCACTGCCACGACAAGGCTTGAACCTTGGTGGGGACGTATTATTTATACCTTGCACAATAAGGACTCACCATTATTCATTAACCACCAAATGTATTAAAATTGTATAAAAATATTCAATAGGACAAGAAAACATTTTTAAAACGTTATTTTACATCCCTTAACAGATGTAAGTAGTTGTTATTCAGGGAATGCATTAGGAACTTCCCAGAACACCGTTCCAGAAAGTTCGTTTTGTTCAGCGCTCAATTCACAAACTACAATAAAATACACCAGCTCAACTTGTTTTTGCACTCAAAATAGCATTTGTGCGAATTAAATTAAAAATATTTGTTGATTTGGTTAAAAGTGGGTGAACGTCCAATTTTTTTTTTAATGTTAGTTAGATAGGCAAACTGGCAAACGTACCACCTGATGGTAAGTGGTCGACGTCGCCCATGAACATAAACTACCTGGAACGAGCCCAGGCAACTCATTTATGTGTTGTCTATCCTGAGACATAAGATGTTAAGTCTCGGTGCCAGTAATTACACTGCCTGTCTTGCCCTTCTCTCCGAAACACAGCAAAGCTGTTTCACGGGAGAAACAAGCAAGATGGTGGTACCCATGCAGCAGGGAGCGCGGCACAGTGCTTCCCTCCCACCGGTCACCATGTACCAACGGTTTTTTTATGTTAGTTGGATAGGCAAACTGGCAAACGTACCACCTGATGTTAAGTGGTCGACGTCGCCCATGAACATAAACTAGTATACCTGGAACGAGCCCAGGCAACTCATTTATGTGTTGTCTATCCTTAGACATAAGATGTTAAGTCTCGGTGCCAGTAATTACACTGCCTGTCTTGCCCTTCTCCGACAGCAAAGCTGTTTCACGGGAGAAACAAGCAAGATGGTGGTACCCATGCAGCCGGGAGCGCGGCACAGCGCTTCCCTCCCACCGGTCACCATGTACCAACGGTTTTTTATGTTAGTTGGATAGGCAAACTGGCAAACGCCATGATGGTAAGTGATCAGCGTTTACCATGAACATAAACAAGTTTCAAGCCTGGTCGTGGCGGTGGGGCTCAGTAGCTTTGTACCTAGCACCTTGGGCGAATCCAATTGAACCGAGAAATAAGAAGAAGGGGAAAAGTGGTTGAGGTTCCCATTTTCCCACGGAACCTCACCAAATTGCACTGTCCGGACGTTGGGAGGGGTTGTTCAGTGGTGCGGGATTAACTAGCTGTCGAGGTGCCCTGTTGCTCAACAGATCCGGGGCACCTCAACAAAGGCGGCATCGGTGGCACTCGCGGGTTTAGTGAGTAAATCTGCATCCACCTTACCATCTTTTGGGTGCAGCAAGACAGTTGTATCCAAGTACCTGAAAATGATCATCTAGTTTACCTTAATATCATTATCCCTCTGGGGTCCTTTCCTACTCCAAAAAGTGGACCAGCAATCGGCTTACAGAATTAAGCGGCTACCGCCTCCCCACGCCCACAACTTGAAAGGTTGAAAACGTTGCCTAACTTAATGGCGGAGATTAAGAACGGAAAAGATAGAAATAAGGAAATGGCTTTGGGAAGAACAGGATCTCTTGTACTAAAACAGTTTACACTATTCCACACACTATTACACAGATATTTTAAAGAGCACGAAGGTATCGGCAAAAATAATAATTATTATTATGGTTTATTAATTTTGTTTCTGATTTTTGTCGCATTATATCGATTGGGAGTTATCAAATACAAGAAAATAATTTACAAATGTGTTACACAATGTAAAGCGTTTTACATTCACATATACAGAAGAATTCACAATAGTCGAAGACAATGGCCCTTCATCTAGCACTGCCTTTTGTTCTACCTGGGCTTGATGGAATGGGAATACCAACCCTATGTGGATAAAGATCTGGTGTAAAATTCAATGGGGTGTTAAAAGGCTTTATCTATACAGGTCGTACCTTAGAAGGTAACGATGATGAGTAATTTGTAAGTGGCATAGTTTTTCGTTTAGACTGAGACAAATATATTCTATAATGGCAGTCCCACGTAAAAGTAAATGGACCTTATTTAAACGACTTTAATTTTAATAATATAATATAGAGGTAACGTTGGAAGTTTAGATTTAAGAGGTAAGGTGTAACCTTTTTTTATAGAATAGGGGGAAACGGACAGTCGTTTCACTTGGTGGTAAAAGATAAGTGACATCCATACACACCGCGCCCTTTTATTACCCAAAAACTGTTGACAGTTATGATGAAATTTGATATACAGTATACAGCAAAAATATTTTATATAGAATGTTGGTAAATATTAATGTGGACGTGTAATATGTGAATACTAGCTGTTGCCCGCAGCTTCGCCCGCGTTAACTTACTTAATTTAACTCCTATTAGTCACAGTGTGATGTTTATACCCTATTGCCTTCCTCGATAAATGGGCTATCTAACACTGAAAGAAATTTTCAAATCGGACCAGCAGTTCCTGAGATTAGCGCGTTCAAACAAACAAACTCTTCAGCTTTATAATATTAGTATAGATAAACGTCTGGTACATACATAACTAAGAACATCGAGCTACGAGCATCGAGCACGTTACCGAATCGGTTACATGCTCGATGGCTACGAGTTAAGACTGATGTAACACAAGTTGTAATGAGCTTACTGCCGTACTAGCTAGTATGAGTACTACAAGTAAACAATCAAAGACCCGTAACGTAAGAAGCTTTTGAGCTTCAATTTAGTACTGCTAAAATAGTACGTACAGGTATTTAAGGATTTAAGAGGTATTGGCGTTCATTGAGAGAGCTCTTTATCAGTCGACGATTACAATCTAATGATGGTGAAGAATATAAAAGATATAGAGAGAAGCTTACCTCTTGAAATAGCTTTGTGGCTTAGCATAAGCCTCAGACGATATAAATACGAGCTAACATGTGTAGATCGGTACAAAGTTTTATAGGTATAAATCCATTTCTTCAAGGGTGCACAGGAAAAGTTCGAACCCAGATCACTTTCATAAGTCCATGCATTGTAAGTGCCTGCTACTTTGCAGCCGAATTGAGCCAGCATGACTGGGGTGGTGCCTCTCACTCACCGGCGTAAAGTGACAGCTATACTGTCGCGTTTCGTGCGGTAAGTTTCTGGTGGTCCATGGTGGCTTCTGCTGGCGAGGATGCCACCTCCACCTCGTTGGAGGTGGCATCGCGTCGGTCCCTTGAGGGTCTGACTAGCCGTCGAGGTGCCCTATTGTTCAACAGATCCGGGGTACCTCACCAAAGTCGGCATTGCTGACACTCTCTGGTTTATAGTGGATAGAGCTGCATCCACCTTACTATCTTTCGGGCGTCCCCCGTTCCCCGCGGGATGCCAAAGAGGATTCCCGGTGCAAAAAAATGTTTAAACGTCGGGGTTTGAAGTATAAATCTCGATTTTCTACCTAATCCTGGTAAATGATTCGCCGCCATCTTGTTTTAAATTTCAATTTTTTCGTTTTTCTGAAATAACTCGTTAATTTACAACTTTAGAGCAAAAATGGCAGTATCAAAAGTTGTTGGAAATTTAATTTCTCACAAGTTTGGTCATTATTATTTTTACGCTAGGATCAATATAGAATAGAATAGAATAAACTTTATTCAATTATCCATACATGGCACCGCAGTACATATAAACATTAATTATCACAACAAGCAATTAGAATATAAAGGAAAAAAAATACATTATATACAAAAAGGAAAAGAAAATAATAATAATACATAAAATCATGATCAAATGAAAACATACACAAAACTATTAACTAGCATATAAAGCTGTGTGAATCTGTAGTAATCATAAAAAACTATGAAATGAGAAAATGGAACTTGCATGTAGAGTGACCAATGACCTATATAAAAAAAGAAAGCAAAAAACAAAGGTGTTAGCATCTGCAAAGCAGTGCTATGTGAGGAGAACTGAAAGGATATAGCTCGACATATGTTGGAGCCCGGAGGACACCAGCACCGATTTTCAGTTACATCCAGATTGAGAGGGAAGGACGGAGGGAATGCAGAGCCTAGTTAAATAGTTACTAATTAACTACCTAAATCAATAACAAGATTAATATCCTTCCAAGAAATAGTGAATTAAAGATTAAAATTAAATGTATAAAATATATATTATTAATAAATAGATAGTCCTGAATAAACTTAAACAGTTAATTAAATTATAGAATAGTTTCTGTACTTATAATACTATGAGCTACGTAAGGTATCCACAGACCGTGTTGTACTTATAATACTATGAGCTACGTAAGGTATCCACAGACCGTGTTGTACTTATAATACTATGAGCTACGTAAGGTATCCACAGACCGTGTTGTACTTATAATACTATGAGCTACGTAAGGTATCCAAAGACCGTGTTGTACTTATAATACTATGAGCTACGTAGGGTATCCAAAGACCGTGTTGTACTTATAATACTATGAGCTACGTAGGGTATCCAAAGACCGTGTTGTACTTATAATACTATGAGCTACGTAGGGTATCCACAGACCGTGTTGTACTTATAATACTATGAGCTACGTAAGGTATCCACAGACCGTGTTGTACTTATAATACTATGAGCTACGTAAGGTATCCACAGACCGTGTTGTACTTATAATACTATGAGCTACGTAAGGTATCCACAGACCGTGTTGTACTTATAATACTATGAGCTACGTAAGGTATCCACAGACCGTGTTGTACTTATAATACTATGAGCTACGTAAGGTATCCAAAGACCGTGTTGTACTTATAATACTATGAGCTACGTAAGGTATCCACAGACCGTGTTGTACTTATAATACTATGAGCTACGTAAGGTATCCACAGACCGTGTTGTTCTTATAATACTATGAGCTACGTAAGGTATCCACAGACCGTGTTGTACTTATAATACTATGAGCTACGTAAGGTATCCACAGACCGTGTTGTACTTATAATACTATGAGCTACGTAAGGTATCCACAGACCGTGTTGTACTTATAATACTATGAGCTACGTAAGGTATCCACAGACCGTGTTGTACTTATAATACTATGAGCTACATAAGGTATCCACAGACCGTGTTGTACTTATAATACTATGAGCTACGTAAGGTATCCACAGACCGTGTTGTACTTATAATACTATGAGCTACGTAAGGTATCCACAGACCGTGTTGTACTTATAATACTATGAGCTACGTAAGGTATCCACAGACCGTGTTGTACTTATAATACTATGAGCTACGTAAGGTATCCACAGACCGTGTTGTACTTATAATACTATGAGCTACGTAAGGTATCCAAAGACCGTGTTGTACTTATAATACTATGAGCTACGTAAGGTATCCACAGACCGTGTTGTACTTATAATACTATGAGCTACGTAAGGTATCCACAGACCGTGTTGTACTTATAATACTATGAGCTACGTAAGGTATCCACAGACCGTGTTGTACTTATAATACTATGAGCTACGTAAGGTATCCACAGACCGTGTTGTACTTATAATACTATGAGCTACGTAAGGTATCCACAGACCGTGTTGTACTTATAATACTATGAGCTACGTAGGGTATCCAAAGACCGTGTTGTACTTATAATACTATGAGCTACGTAAGGTATCCACAGACCGTGTTGTACTTATAATACTATGAGCTACGTAAGGTATCCACAGACCGTGTTGTTCTTATAATACTATGAGCTACGTAAGGTATCCACAGACCGTGTTGTACTTATAATACTATGAGCTACGTAAGGTATCCACAGACCGTGTTGTACTTATAATACTATGAGCTACGTAAGGTATCCACAGACCGTGTTGTACTTATAATACTATGAGCTACGTAAGGTATCCACAGACCGTGTTGTACTTATAATACTATGAGCTACATAAGGTATCCACAGACCGTGTTGTACTTATAATACTATGAGCTACGTAAGGTATCCACAGACCGTGTTGTACTTATAATACTATGAGCTACGTAAGGTATCCACAGACCGTGTTGTACTTATAATACTATGAGCTACGTAGGGTATCCAAAGACCGTGTTGTACTTATAATACTATGAGCTACGTAAGGTATCCACAGACCGTGTTGTACTTATAATACTATGAGCTACGTAGGGTATCCAAAGACCGTGTTGTACTCTTAAGATAATGGCACAGTCGACATTGCACACATGAAAAATGAGAGTGCTATAATACATATGTAAATAACTTTAGTTATGAGGTACTGGCATAGCAGCAGTGGAATAGTTTTCCTGAGCTACTAACTGTGTGCGATCACTGAGATAGCTATGGAACCACGTTATTGTATGTATAGCCCCAATAGGGGCTAAAACCATAATACTTTAATTTCGACAGCAACAATGAACGGTTAATTGTATTGAAAGCAAGCGAGTAGTCAAGGAGCACTAATATAGTGCCCTCTCCCGAATATCGTAGTCTTCCTCCAGCAGGAGATCCCTTATGTTTGTTACATTTTCACACGTCTCTCCGCTTCAGTGCAGACATAAAACAGAGCACTTGAGGCCCGCTTTACGGCAGCCGCACATCTTTCCGCACTTGGATTTGCATTTGCAGGAAATTAATTTGAGCAAAGACTCCGGTGCTGGGTCAGCGATGGTTGTAATCGGTTCCAACCCACGATTTGTTTTCTTCCAACCCCAATCCGTTGCGAGCATCAAGTGCGAGAACCAAAGTTGAAGAAAATAAAACTCCACCCATTACGATTGTTTTGATAAACTTGATAGTATAACTCTGCAAATATTGATACTAGCATAAAAATGATAATGACCAAACTTGTGAGAAATTTGGCGAAGCTGCAGGCAACAGCTAGTCTTAAATATCTGGCATGCGATGACATTAATTTGCACACTCACTTCAGTACATAACATGTCCTATGGTCACTATTGTAACAGCTTGCATGCTTAATGTATAATCACATGTTAATGCAAATAAAGTATCTTTATAAATAGTTTGCCTGGCCTAGTCACAGCTTAACTTGTTTATGTTCACGGGTGACGCTGACAACTTACTATCATGTGGCTCATCTGTCCGATTTCCTATCTAATGAACATAAAAAAAAATAATAATAATAATGATAATGATAATAATAATAATAATGATAATGATACCTGTAACTAGTACCAAGATGACCAGAATGAATTGTTTGACCAGGGTAAAACAATTTTCTGGTAAATGAAATGATCAAAGCGTTAAAAATAGGTAGCTATTCAGTTTGAAACGTTTTTGTCCGAACAAGCGTGACAATATTTTTCGTTATGTGTGTGACAAAGTACCTACTTCTGTTATGGCTGAAGGGGACAAGTTACCTATCCCCCTTTTTGTACCGCCTGACGCACCCACTGCACTCCCACTACAACCTCTATATATAAGGCTTCAGAGGAGATGCTGAGACATAAGTGTATTTGATTGTAATATAAAGTGCTTTAGAATTCGTAAAACATTGTTTAACTTATTATTTCTTAGTAAACCAACTTCTTCTTCATTAACAATAATGTTGAATACACATTATCTGTGCTGAGCGAGACAATTATGAACAAAGTCCCACCTTGTACAATTCTTTGAAATCAAATGTAATTTAAACAATGAATATTATAAGAAATATTTTACAAAGAATAATGTTCCTTGTTCCAGTTTCAAACTACATTAAAACTTTAAATACAAGGAGAGCGCCTGTAAAAAAATATTAGCAAAGACACGGCGACGCGATACAGCTATTTTGCTTAACCTAAATAAGTGCTATTTAGGTTACAGGGCGTATTATGAATTAAAATGTGAGTACGGAATGAAATTTTATTTTGCTTTAATCATTGGCTTTAATTTAAAGAATCTGAAACGAAAAGAGAATTAATTATTTCATATGATTAGCTGACTAATAAGTTTGTTAATTTTCTAGAATAAAATCCTATTTAGGCGTGGCTGTAGTTTTTTTCTGGATAATTCCGCCTCCTATTTCTCGACTAAATTACTGATTTGCCACCAACTCTTTATTTTGTTTTCCTGTAGCTATTAGGTAGGGAACCTGGTAGGTAAAATTGCCCATGAAAATAAAATGTTTTCACGTCAGGGCTCACTCAAAAACATCGTTAAAGTCCCATCTATCGCATACGTAGGTATAATAGAACCATTCATATTTACCATCTGTGACAGTTTATGTAAGGCGGGAAGTACGTATTAAATTACATTATAGCATCTCTATTTACTTAGAACGAGTCACCGGGACTGGCGGAGTAGCGGGCGTGGCGGCGTCTTGAAAACGCTAGATAGCATTCAATTACTAGGAAAAATTGAATATAAGAAATATAGGACTTGAGATGAAAAAAATATAGCACGTCCTCTGTAGTATTGAAAATTAAATATTTCCATATAAACTTGATGTGCAAAAGTAGTAAATTATTCGTTCGAGGGAAAAAATGGTTTATAAATAACGGTCTCACAAAAAATATCAGAGACACCTAAAGATATTGTCTAAAGGATGTACTAATTGGTTACACGATAAGATGCACTTTACTCGATCATAAAAAATCCTGAAAACTTGCTAAAATAAAAACTGAAACGAATAGTTTACTAATAAAATATGTAAGTTTGCATATTTTTATAAATTTTTAATACTACGGTGAATTGCTATTTTTTAAAATCTCGTCATAAATTTTTTTTATTCAAATTTATCCCAAAACTTGAATCCTGTATAACATTTGCACAAGACGCCGCGACGCGACGCCCGCTCCCCGCCAGTCCCGGTGACTCGCCTTAACTTTATTGTAGTAAGACATTTTCTTCTAAGTATAGGTTAGACTTTACAGAGCTTAAACTTCGCCAGAGTATTTCATGATATCTATTTTGTGGTATAATTGAATAATTTTTTTTGTACATATATAGTAAGAGGCAGTGCCATGCTGCATTGCAGCCGAACTGGGCCGGCACGACCAGGGTGGTACTCACCGCTATCCCCCCCATGGGCCACCGGAAACTCACAAAACGCATGAAATGCTACATAGCTGTCACTAGGCGTCGGTGTTATGAGAGCTAGAGGTAGAATCCCAGTCGTACCGGCCCAATTCGGCTGCAAAGCAGCATGGCACTACCTCTTAAAAACATTGATGTTTATTGTTTGTGGTCATTTAGTGAAGTGGTAATTGACAAGTACCAGGAAAGGTAAGTATTTTAGGTAAAAGGTAGTAATTTTAGGGGCATCGTTTATCACTTACCATCATCCCTTCCAATTCGTTTTTATAGTAATACATACTATTGATTATTATGCCTATTGTATGTGTATAATGGGATAGGTTTAATGTTCCGAATAAATATTGTTTTTATCTACATCGTTCTTAGTAGTCTTATTTTGAAGAAATAAGGCATCAGTTCACAGTTTCAACGGAGAAACAAATATACGAATTACTTAAATCCTCTCCCTCCTATCAAGAGTGAAGGGTAGGACGAAAGCTTTGTCCGTTGTAGGCTTAATCTTATCTTTTCCCTTCCTTTACAGTTATTTACTAATTTGTGCCTTTTTAAAATGGCACTCGCCGTAATATCACAGTTTTTTATTTTTAGAAACACAGTAAAGCCTTTTAGCGGGAGAAATAAGCAAGATGGGTACCCATGCAGCCGGGAGCGCGGCACAGCGCACCCTTCCCACCGGTGGGTGGTCCTTAAGTTTCGAACTGCACAGTGAGCATAATTTCATTAAAATCGGAAGAATAGTTTAGTATTTTTTAATATGTTATGTTGTAATATTATGTCTAATACATCCCCACCATGGTTCAGGCTTGTTGTGGCGGTGGGGCTCAGTAGCCTAGGGTGAGCCGCTGCTCCTTGGGCGAAGCAAATCGAGTCGAGGGGCTCCTTGTACCCCTCTCATAATAAGAGGGGACAATAGAGCAGGGGGCAAGGGGTGAGGACGGGAACCTCACCCCATTGTACTGTCTCGACGTTGAGAGGGGTTGTTCTGTGGTGCGGGACAACCCCTCTGTGGAGGTGGATCCGTCCCTTGGGGAACTGACTAGCCGTCGAGGTGCCCTGTTTGCTTATTATATCCGGGGCACCTCACCAAAGGCGGCATTGGTGGCACTCGCCGGGTTTTAGTGGGTAGAGCTAGGTTCCCGCCTGGGGAGACACACTCCCCAGCGGGATGCCTCAGAGCATTTCCCGGTGTTAAAAAAATGTCTATAACATGGAACTTGTCTATTTCTTTAGATAATATTGTTTCTAGTTTGTCTTTCAACAAAGATGTTAAATTATATTTAATTACTCGTTGGACTCCGAGTCACAACAAAAGGTCTTAATTTGGGCCCAAAACAAATTTAATTATGCTTTGTTTGTGGCGAGAACAAACAAGCAAATATTTGCAGACTTGAAAGCGTTGTGAAATTAAGCCTGTATACACTAATTGTGTTATTTAGATAAGGTTCATAAACACTTACCCTTTTCCCGCTTTAAAAAATGGATCATAATCAGAGAGACATGCGGAAACGTCATCACTGGAAACAAGGTCGTCGCAATATACGTAAAGTTATAATTTTAGTAAGAGATAGTGCCATGCTACTTTACAGCCGGATTGGGCCGGCACGACCTGGGTAGTAGTAGAAACTCTAAGTTATAATTCAATAGCAACATAATAGCCATTATGAAAATTGTCATTACTGATCAACTTGTGCCGACCAATAACTGTTATTCTATTATTTATGTATACTCTAAGGTATTCAGCTGTAAACCTTGTCATGAATACGTAGATAGATACTATATCTTAATATATTCTTTATTTCATTGATGGTGGTGCCAGAATATATTAAAATTATTGAATATTAGTCTCCTCTATGAACGAAGACCAGGATCTATATTTTGGACGACTAGGGCTCTGGAGTAGGTACAGGACAACGGGATGAAGAAGGGAAGGTCGAACTCCGACCAGAGGGGATGAGGAACTTCGTGCATGAGCGTCTACCATTAGAAAGGACAAACATGGGCAGATAATGATGAATTAAATCACACGGTACACATCATCACATCAATGATTTCAAATTTAATTTAAAATTATTCATTATTTTCATGTTTTTCACTGTCTGTCACATTAAAAAGTGGTTTGAAAACATCACATCATCCCGTCTGCCATCTGCTCTTTAGTTTAATAACTTATTTTCGCCTCCCTTACATTATAGGGCAATTTTGTTAACGTTATAATTATTAAGACCTGTAAAATAATAAGTCGTTATGTATTTCAGATATATTATGAGCTAATGAGGCGCATTAAGGTTACACAAGTCGCTCATTTTTCCATACAAACGCAGAACAGTAATTACTACAATGTTTGACGTTGACCATGAAAAACTAAGTAGAATATAAATTGATCTGGTAGTTTTCTATGTCTGTATGTAACCAAAATCGTAAAAAAATTAGATATTAAAAAAATACAAGCTTCTAAACCTTCGTATTTCAACACTGATTTTAGCCCAACTTTGGGCGAATATAAATAGTATACAGAGCAGGAAAGCTCAAAAATAAAGCCCGTACAGACATTTCAACTTCAACTTTTGAATAACTAAACTTAGTTATTCAAAAGTTGAAATAAATTTATTTTAAAAAGGTACCTACACTTAATAGTTTTTCTATAATAATAATTGTTTTGCTAAAAGGACATTTTCGGAATGAATCATTGTGCATTTCATTCTAGCATACATGTTCGCATACCATGTCAGGTGAGATAGTAATAATTTTGTTAGAGTTCGCGCCGTTGACTAGTTCAATCTTAAGTAGCGCCTCCTAAGTACCCCCATCGTCGCCCGCGGGAGGAGTACCTACTGCCTGTACTGTTTGTAGGTACTATTAGTATATCTTTTTAACAATTTGGGTTCACTCCTCAACATTTTGCTTCTGTAAATAATATTATAGTTTTTGCCCAATAAAAAGGGCATAGAACGTTATACTTCGACTGCATATAATTATGTACCTATCTTCATTATCTAGGACGGAATCACATCCAGCATTGTCACCGCGAAAATTGACCTAGTTATAAACATTATAATGCAGAGAATATAGGTCATATAATATTATGGTACTTAAATCGGTGCCCTATTTCAAATTGAGGCCTATTTACCTAATATTTTTATGACGGGAAAACTTTTTGAACTAAAATAATTCATACGTTACGTTGCCCATTTCGTCAAAGAATCATCTTTGTCAAGAAGCAAGGACAGCGTACGCGGATTTATAATGATTATTTTATAGCCTAAGTTATTCCTTATAACATCAGTGCCAGTGAAAATCCCATCAAAATTGGCCCAGCCGTTTCAGAGATTAGCCGGAACAAACAGACAGACGGACAAACAGACAAAAATTGTAAAAAAGGCTGTTTTGGTAAAATTATGTACCGTCCATATACATTCAATAAAAAGCGGTTATTCAAATATTACAAACAGACACTCCAATTTTATTTATCTGTATAGATTTAACCAGTGATTGATAACAGTTCGGAAAGGGTTCGTCTAGTCATATTAAGATTGGCATTTGCGCGCCAATTACCTTCGCGTAGCTTCGAGCCAAATTGGGTCAGGTCGATCTGCTACGATTTCTGACTATAATTGGAATCTCGGAATCGGCTCCAACGATTTTCATGAAATTTAGTATATAGGGAGGGGCGGTAAATCGATCTAGCTAGGAATCATTTTTAGAAAATGTCATTTTATTAAAAAAAAAAACCTTTTTTTTATATATATTTTATACCACTCTCGCTCGCACACCAATGGTATGTTACCTGCTTTTTACAACCTAATTAGGGTGTTATTTTTTTGTAATTTTGAGACGTGTTTGTTAGAAACTTTTTTTCAATTATGATCGCGAATTGTAATATTAATGTGATGTTTATTTGTTAGCACAGTTCCTTGCGAACATATTAAATGGAAAAAAACAATGTGTAAAAGGGCTGGTTTTATAGGTAGCGCATGTTAACTAAAAAATTGGCGAAATTTTACCAAGTTTTTCTACTAAACCAAGGTATTTCGTAGATTATTTTGCATTACTTCTTAACAAAATTTATTTTAAATGCTAGCAAATATGATAATCTTTCAAACAAGACTATTATAGTGCATGTGAGCGACATGAAAACATGAAAACAATGAGTTTTAATGAACTCGTCAAAATACAAGATATTAAATTTAAAAATGGCTGTAATTCAGAGGGGTGAGGGTTGAGACCCCCCTTTGTATTGTATTTTGTCGATAAAATTTAACGTACAATACGTGTGTCAATTATCGGAAATACCGATACCTAACACACTGTGTATATATATATAAGATAAGATTAATTATTAAAAAATAATATATAATGGAGCTTCTATAAAAACTTATTTCAAGCCGCCAAATAAGAGTCAATTCTTACCATCTGTCAAGTGTCATATACCCTTACAAGATGCAGGAGTATACAAGCTTGATTGTGACTGTGGTCTCTCCTATATAGGCCAAACTAAAAGATCCATTAAAACTGGCGTGAAAGAACATATAGCTGATTTAAAACACCGTCTCTACACTAAGTCTGCCATCTGTGAACATAGTCTAGACAAAGCTCGCCATTATATCAGATTTGATAAACCACAAGTCCTCGCAAAAGAACACAGATTCCAACCAAGGATGATCCGTGAGGCTATTGAAATTAAAAAACATCCTAATTTCAATAGAGAAGATGGCTGGCTTCTACCACCTGCTTGGGATCCCATTATTAAAATTATCAAATCAAAATCCAAGCATAATATGTCACAGATTAAAGATACAGTTAGCACTTTCTGCGTAGATAGGACTGACCAAAATATTGATGTATCATAGGGTAGTTTCGAATAACTTTGTAATGATAGGACGTATGACACCTCAGTCCTCCCGTGACCATGGTTGCTGTAAAGTATCCGAAACGTCGGGCTTGTAAAAATCTTAATAAACCGCGATAAAATCCGTAAAAAATTGTTTTATTATAACAAGAAATATTATTTAAGTATTCGTTTCTTATAAACTAAATGACATTGGAGGAGTTAGTACCGGAGTACTCATTGTAGGTCTGTCTACGTAAAATGTCTACGTATTTATAAACTAGCTGGTGCCCGCAGCTTCGTCTGCGTTAACTTAATTTCACAACCGTATACCGAACCATTATGATTATTTTTATAGCCTATGTCCTAATTCGGGATATAAGCCACAACCATTTTAACTTCCAGGCAAATCGGTTCAGCCGTTTTGCCATAAAAGAGCAACAAACATGCCAAACTTACATAATATTTTCGTCTTTATATTAGTATTATTACTAGCAGTCCCGATAGGTTGTTCTGTCTCAACTATGACTTGGAATAAATAAATAACTACAACTAAATCTACACCTAGTCCTACATTTACAACCTACACCTACATACACCTTTTCCAATATTTCTCACCTTTTAAGTGCTAACATTTTCCGAAATTTCTCATCGTATATAACTTCCCAGTACTGATACGATCAATCAAATCAAATTAAATCAATTTTTTTTTTATTCAAAATAGTACTAATACAGTATCTTTTTGAACGTCAATTGAATCTACCACCGGTTCCAAGATAAGCCCACTGAGAAGAACCGGCGAAACAAACTCAGTGGAACTAATCTTTTCAAATAATATAATATATTAATAACAATTTTAACATCTTATCTTGAAATGCCCGGGAGGAACGCCTTATTCCCAGGGTGTGGTATCTTCCATGAAATCTTTTACTTTATAATATGCTTTACCACACAAACGTTCTTTAACAACTTTTTTGAATTTTTTTATGGAGAGCTTTTGAACGTTTTCTGGGATCCTATTGTAAAAGCGTATACAGTTGCCTTTAAAAGAATTGCTTACTTTCGAAAGTCTAATCATTGGTGCATGTAACCTGTGTCTATTACGTGTATTCCTACTATGAATATCACTTTTCTTACAAAATTCATTTATGTTTTTACGGACATACAGTAAATTTTCTAAGATGTATTGAGAGGTGACAGTCAGAATTCCTATTTCTTTAAATTTTTCTCTCAAAGATGAATAGGGAGGCAACTTGTAAATTGCACGAATAGCCCGCTTCTGCAGCACAAAAATGTTGTTTATGTCGGCTGCATTTCCCCATAAAAGTATGCCATAAGACATAATGCTATGAAAGTAGCTAAAATATACTATTCGCGCTGTATCTACATCAGTAAACTGTCTTATTTTTCTCACTGCATATGCTGCTGAACTGAGTCTATTCGCCAATTTAGCTATGTGGGGACCCCACTGCAGCTTAAGATCTAGAGTTATTCCTAGGAAAACTGTGGAGTCCACCAATTCCAAGTTTTCACTGTCTAAGAGTACATTTGTTTGCAGTTGCTTAACATTTGGCAAGGAAAATTTTATGCATTTAGTTTTTTTACTATTTAAATGCAAGTTATTAACGCTAAACCAATGTACCATTCTCGAAAGTGTGTTGTTTACCTCGTCATAATTAGTTTCTTGTCGTTTGATTTTAAAAATAAGTGAAGTATCATCAGCAAACAACACTACCTCTTGACTATCTTTAACTAGGTAAGGTAAATCGTTTACATAAATTAGAAAAAGAAATGGACCTAGAATGGACCCCTGTGGGACCCCCATCTCTATTTTAGTCCCGGATGATCTTTTACCATTTATCTCGACCTTTTGAGTCCTGTTTTTAAGATAGGAATTCAAAAGATCCAGTGCCGTACCGTCTATCCCATAGTGGCGTAATTTCCTGATCAAGGTCTCATGCTGTACACAATCAAACGCCTTGGATAAGTCGCAGAAAACTCCCAAAGCATCACGTGACTCCTCCCAGGCCTCATAAATGTGGTCAATTAAGTTAACGCCAGCGTCTGTTGTGGAGAGACCCTTTCTAAATCCGAATTGTTTTTTGTGCAGTAACATATTGGTTTCAAAGTAATATAGCAACTGATTTAACATAATTTTTTCAAAAATTTTACTAAATGAGGGGAGTATTGATATTGGTCGAAAATTTGTAACATCTGATGTACTGCCAGATTTAAAAAGAGGCAAGACTCGACTATGTTTCATTAAGTCAGGAAAAACGCCACTATCAATACATTTATTAAAAATTGTTGCTAGATGGGGTGCAATTACATCAACTATGAGCTTAGTGACTTTTACAGATATTCCCCATAAATCTGGGGTATTTTTATTGTTTAATAAGTTAAATGCATTTAAAATATCTTTAGGTCCTATCTCTTTAAACTTAAAGTTAGCTTCACATTGTTTGACATTGGTTTTAAGCAATGATTCGGCAATTGCAGGACATGAGATTAAATTTTTTGTAGTCGAAATCGGGATGTCAGAAAAGTATTTTTCAAATACTGTCGCAACTTCCTCGTCAGACTTAATTATTCTATTTTCAATATTTAAATTAAATTCAGAGCTACGACTACCCACTCTCCCAGATTATTCTATGACCAAAATTATCGAAATCCGTCAAGCCGTTCTCGAGTTTTTATTTCTTCCTAATAAAATATGGTGATACCATATTTTATTAGGAAGAGGTAGTGCCATGCTGCATTGCAGCCAAATTGGGCCGGCACGACTGGGGTGGTACCTCTTGCTCACATAAAACCCGCGTCAAGTGACAGCTACGCTGTCGCGTTTCGTACGGTTTGTGAGTTTCCGGTGGCCCATTGGGGGGATTGGGGAAAGGAGGGCAACGTATTTGCATAACTTCTGGTTGTGCAGATGTCTATGAGCGTCGGTAGTCACCATGGCTCCGACTGCTAGGCTGCCTCCTATGACATTAAAAAAATAAAAATAAAAAAAAAACAAGTTTTGATAGAGGCAGATTAACTAAGAATATAACAAGGGTGACTGGAATCTTCGAAATAAACACAATAAAAACAAATATGTTTATTTCTATCCTAAAAGGCTAAATACTCATACATATTAAGAGGACGTTTAAAGCTTTCTTTTTATTATTTATGTATTTAGCGGTTTGTTATTAGTCATTACAAATATGTAGATTTTCGATAATCCGGAACAATGCAGATGTCTAAAATTACAATAAATGTTTGGGTACATAGGGCTAATGCTTATAGTTATCTATTATTATTATTTTCATTTACAGGCATTAGCTACTACGCTATTAGCCATACAAAATACAATATTCGGTCTGTAATACGGAGAAATGGCGGGAAACCCCAACGAGCGCGCCTTCGCCCCTCTAGCCCCCATCAATCAACTATCATTCTCCATTCCATCCACCCAAGGCAGTCCACCACAATATTCGCCAACCAATCACAATATATAAAGATCCAGTTTTTAAAACAAACACTATAGAAAACCACTCTGAATGGACAAAATACAAAATAACAATTAATTAACGGGAAACCAAAAAAACACAACCGCGCGTCCCGATGTTTCCCGCCATTCCCTTAAAGTTATCTATCAACCTTTTCCACTTTTTTTTATTATTATTTTGAATACACTTGTTTCAAGAAAATAAGTGGACTTGTTGTCATGAATGAGGTATCCCTGCAAAAATATGTCTGTCCCTTTCGAGTATACGTGAATGTCAATTCTATTTGATACTTGTTCCTAGTGAAAAACGATAAATCAACTCCTAATATTCTTTATCGCCAAACATTAGATGTTTAAAAAAATGTCAACACTATTGTTAATTATTGTAGTTTAATCCTTTGCATTCCTTGTACATAATAGAAAAAAGTTGAATATTGACGTCGCGTGTGACGTCAATCACCCATGTTTGATTATTTTGACGGTTCTCCAGTCGCCTTAATTTTATTTTTCCATACCAAATATTATTAGTTAAAATATAATACACAATGGATATAAGTTCTTGTTAAGTTTATTATTCATTCCATTTATTATAGTTTTAAAACAAAGGACATAAAACTTTATAATTAGATAGATCAGAAGAGGTTTTGAAAAAACAAATGGATGAAAATATGTGTGATTATGAAGAGGGAGAAATTCCTATATGGCAAGAGCCCAGATGTGAACCACTCGGAGCTCCAAAGGAAATCTTGTGTGATGAACAGCCCCCGGAAGAAGTTTCAGGTGATCGAATACATGCATTAGAAGAGGAACAAGAACTATTGTCGTCATCAGTGTTTTCTTTAACGTCACACCTCGCTCAAGTCGAGTTTCGCCTTAGACAGATATTAAAAGCTCCCCCAGAAAAAAAGGATGCTATGTTACAAGCTTTGGAAGAGTTCACTTCGAGAGGTGTCGATTCCCGAGCGCAACCGCAAGGAAGTTCTGGAGATAGTTCTTGCAGCGAATGTGTCGAATTGGAGCGTAAAATCCGAACTCAAAGAGCAAAACAAGCTTACTTTATCAATAAATTAAAACTACAATTGAAGGAATTGGAAATATTTGCTGCAGGAAATGCAAATTTAAATGACAGTAAACATAGAAATCTTATCGAACATTTACGAAGTGAAATCGAAAAAAGTATGGAGGAGGGCTGCCACCAGCCCCTGTCCACCGAGGATCTACAGCACCAAATTGATTGTGCAGTTAAACAATACACAAATCACCAATTATCCAAAGATGAAATTATAAGCAAACTTCAAGCACATATTGATGACATGCAGAAGTTTATCAGACTCATGAAGAATGAGGAGGTAAACGGCAGCTGTAAAAAACAAAAGGAGGCCAAGAAAGTTGGCAAATCTGAATCGTATGATAAAAATTTTGGCCGTAACAAAGTGAATGATGAGTTGAAAGCAGAAACTCTAAATTTAATGAGAAAAGCCTCAACTTTGATACAAATTTTCACCGTTTCTCAATTTGGTTGCTCTACTAATACAAACAAGAGATATGAGAGGCGATCCTCTGCAGTAGTAACACACTGGGGTAATTTAAGAGCAAAGCTTGAGATGTCTATTGATGCAGTTGTTAATTTAGTATCTAAAGAACGGCCACACTCTGCACCAGACATATATGATAGTGATTCCGAAGATGTTGGTATTGTGATCAATGATGCACCTCTTACTACAGCAGTCCGTCGTCACTTGGCTGTTAATTTAAGAGATCTCCTGCAGCATGGCTTAGTCAGCCCTGAATCGACATCTCTGGTACCTATCATAGGATGTTTTCCAGTCCGCAAATCTTCTATTTCCAGAGCAACCCACATATGGGAACTAATATTACGTTATTATGACCTAAATGACGGAGATAGATTTAATTCTACACCCGCTAGGAAATTAAGTCAAAGTTTTAATTTAGATATTGTTGGTAGCACCGCTATAACTAATAAACAGAGTTTATTGAGTACTATTGGAAGTATAGTGGCGTCCCACACACCATATAAGAGAAGTTACGATGCACACTTTAAAGCTTTTGTTTGTGCAGCTTTGAATGTACACAAACTTGTTATATGGCTTAACATAATCCTAAAAAGTACATCACTTATTAATTCTTATTACACATCCACTAGTTACATACTTAATACTGGTTTTCAAGACGCCCTACAGAGTTTAGATCGCCTTACCCCTTACAACTTTAATCTGCCTGTGGATCTTGCTGTTAAACAATTTCTAAACATAAAAGATGTATTTATGTAAATATCTACTCTTCAATTAATATATTAAAAGTAAGGGGTATGCAAGGGAAAACAAGTAATAAAATTGACAACTATGTAAAGTTTAGTTTCAGATTTTTTTAATTATCTATGACAGACATAGTGGGAGGCTTTGTTTAGCAAGATTTAAAATAGTCAAACATATTATTATGTATTATGACAAGTATAGTGATTTAACATTAAATACCTTAATTTGCAAATAATCTAGTCATATTAGAATAAGATGTATTGTAAATATGTAATTGTTGCATATTGGCCTATATTATATATTTTGCTTTTAAAGTACTGTAATGACAAAATATCAAATATACATTCCACTAGTCATAAATGTACCAAAGATTGTATTATAGAATTATATTGCTTACTATGTTTGTATGTGTTTTATTATTATCCTTGTAAGTTTACATTTACATTACGAGATAAATTTGTGCCTAGGAAAAATAAAGTTTTCGACTTAAGGTTCGTGTTTGAATTAGGTTATTCTTGTAACTGACTGAAAGTATAATTTATCAATTTTTTAAGTGATTTAAAATTAACTTGGGCTGATTTTAACTTCCAAAATGTACATATCAGATAAAAGTTGAACCGAGGGGACTGCTCTATGTACCCCTCTTATAAGAGGGGACAAAAAAGTAGGGAGGGACAAGGGGAGAGGATGCGAATCTCACGCCGTTGCACTGTCCTGATGTTGAGAGGGGTTGTTCTGTGGTGCGGCACAACCCTTCTGTCATGGAGGTGGCTTTGGTCCCGTGGGGGAATGATTAGCCGTTGTGGTTGAGGTGCTGTTGTTCAACCAATCCCGGCATTGGTGGCATCAGACCCCACCCAGGGCGGTTGACGGTTCGTCGTTTCCCCATGTTAAAAAAAATGAAAAAGGTACCCGAGACAGTGTGCCTTACAGCTAGTAATGACACTATGTGAATTAAGCAGGATGGTGGTATCCACGCAGCAGGCACATGGCACGAGCACATCCATGCTCTAGGTATGACCAATATAGATAAATATTACACCGACTCTCCTGCTTAGCTATTCTGAATGAAGAAGAAATAAGCAGGATGTCTTAACTTAAATAACTATATTTACCATAAAGATTCACTTTATGGTAATTTACCATAAAGATTCACTGTATGGTAAATATAGTTATTTAAACAAAGGTTTAAAGAAAACAAACCATATCACTTTTAACTTTATTAAATTTACACATTCGAAGTTAATACTCTTTACATGATACAAAATAACATTCACTTCCATACAAAAATTATTTCATCAGTTGCAGTTCTTGTATAAGTTTAAATAAATAAATACATTATAGAATATATTTTATAATGGGCATTAATCAGTTGTCTCAACTCATCACTGGGACAGGAGTTTAAGTACAGCCGTATTACTTGGGCCCAAGCATTTCCTCAGGCTTGACCCATTGGTCGAACTGCTCAGCAGTGAGGATGCCTAGCTTGATGGCCGTGTCCTTCAGGGTACCGCCTTCTTTGTGCGCCGTCTTCGCGATTTGTGCTGCCTGAAATCATAACACAATATGAATTAAAACTGAAGTGTTCATTGTTTTTTCCAGAGTCAAACCATGGTTTTTACTTTTATTATAATATATTTAAGTTATTGAAGTGAAACTTCTTTGCGCACAAGAGGATAAAATTTTCACGGATGAAACATCACGAAAATGTGCAACGTTTTTGTCCAAGAGGGAAAGTGATTGAGACCGATTGAGAGAGAGTGAGAAAGGGCGAACGTAGCATGAAGCACATAGCCATGAAGTGTGTGAAAAAGACCGAGAGAGTGAGATAGAGCGAACGTCGCAAGTCTCGTTTTTGACGTGACAACGTCTTATAATTCGATGGAGCCGGCTGCACGAACGAAAAAACATGACGCATGCGGCGTTACCTCGCCCTGAGGCCTTACATTTTCTTATGACGTTGTCACGTTCAACTATCGTCAGTAAACCGACTTTACAGACAACCGATTGTTTTATTTGAAAACTGGTCTTCCAATGGGTAGCGTTTGTTATTTTTATCAAAATCAATCCAACCGTTTCAAGGTCTTCAGCTCCCATTATTGCTTTAGGTTTAAGTGTAGCCCTCTAATATTTTATTCGTTATTATTTAGACTTATGTTCATGGGCGACGTTGGCCCACGTTGTTTTTCTGTCCCTACTCCCAAGCGTACCTTGTCGTATCCGATGTGGGGGTTGAGCGCGGTGACGAGCATGAGCGACTCGCGCATGATCTTGTTTATCTGAGTCACGTTGGGCTTGATGCCCGACACGCAGTTCTTGTTGAACGCCTGGCAACCGTCGCCTGTACACCAATATTAAGGTAAGGTTATTGATCGTAACAAGACTATAGATACTAATTTAATATTATAGTAGAAGAATTTGTTTGAAAAAAATAGTATGCTTAAGCTGTTTGTCTGTTTGTACTGTTTAAAATGAACGCTATTGATTTAAGGGTAGGTATTATAAAACAATTGTAGCGGATAGACGCACAGCTCAAAGAACAAGCAAAAACGCTTTTGCGATTATAATGTTGACTAGAACATTATAATAGCACAGTGTTTTTGCTTGCCATCAAAAACTATCAGCCAATAACTACTGATGGTATTTTTTATTAAATTCGGCAAAGAAATATATAAGAAAGATCATTATCAGACCAGGTATGGCCGTAAATCTGTCAACATGCGGGCATGACAGTGGCCAACAGCTATTTCAACAGGGAGTTTGATTCGCCTATGAAAAGCTACAGGAACCACTAAGCTCTGTATTAAAGAAAATGCCCGCTTGCCTATCCAAGAATAAAATTAACAGAGTCAATACCTCTCCCCGTCCGCTAACACCAAGTTACCACTACCAACTCACCCAGCAGCCTTATGGAGCGCAGCACGTTCGACACGATCATGGGCTTGAACACGTTGAGCTCGAAGTGTCCGGTGGCGCCGCCTATCGTGCACGCCACGTGGTTGCCCATAACTTGCGCCGCAATCATCGTCAGCGATTCGCACTGCGTCGGGTTCACCTTGCCTAGTGCGTGTATAATATTAATACAATGCGCACGCACGCATGCACGCTCGCTTGAACGCACGCACGCATGCACGCCCGCTTGACCGTACGCACGCATGTAAGCTCGCTTTAACGTACGCACGCATGCACGCTCGCTAAAACGCACGCACGCAAGCAAGCACGCAAGGACGGGCGTACGTACGCACGCACAACAAAAAAAGTCTATCCGATTTAGTTGCGGTTTTTAAATCAAAAACAGGTTTTCGAGCGGTGGTTCTTAGACATGTACATTGTAACTACAAGGTCTTAACAACAAAAGACGGGTGCTTTAAGTATGACCGTTATATCTGGCTATGGCGTGGCTCTTAATTTTTTTTTTGTTCTTGCATTTTTTTTTATGGATACCACTTGAATATTATTCTGATCCTGAACATACTGACTGGTGACTTTATATTAGGCAGTTACTGTGATCGCCCTTTAGGACCCTGTACGCCCGTCTGGTTGGGCATACCCGTTTGGCTATGCCCCCTTTAACCTGTTGGGGGTCCTGGGCAGTAGGATAATGGAATTTTAAGATCTATGAGCCTGATTTTTGGACTAGAGAAGAATAAACTTAGTAATAAGGGCAGGTAGGCTAGGTATTCTAATCAGCAATCATTTTCTAATACTACACAATCATATTCTGATAAAAATAATGGGGCCCCATTGATCGAAGGGCCCTGTGCACGTGCCCAGAGTGCCCAGTGGGAAAGAAGTCCCTGCCGATTGGTAAGAAAATTCTGCTTCTACTCTTTTAGAGTAACTGGCTATATCATTTTAGAGTAACTACTCATAGTCTTCTAGGAGTAACTGGCCCCTCACATACCGGGCATGATGGAGGAGCCGGGCTCGTTCTCTGGAAGCAGCAGCTCGCCAAGCCCGCAGCGTGGCCCCGAACCCAGCATACGGATGTCGTTGGCGATCTTCATGAGCGACACGGCGAGCGTGTTGAGCGCGCCGTGCACCTCCACCATCGCGTCCTTGCACGCCAGCGCTTCGAACTTGTTGGGAGCCGTCTCGAATGGGATACCTGGGGAAAGTTCACATTTCTTTATGCACGCTGAGTAATGCTTTGTGAGTGAAAGACTGAGCAGTGACGCTTGGCTTTTAAATGCTCGTTTAGTAAAGTCGGCTCGAGTGGACTGGAATAGAGCGGTAATGTTAAGTGTTTTGTATGAAAACAAAATACGCCAAATTTTTTGCTGTGACCCTGCGCCGGTTCTGCGCTCTGATTGGGCGACTGATGGCCATGGATGCATGATTGGCCGATGGGACGTACATACAGACCACTGGTTGGTTGAATTGATATTACGTCAGTGACAAATCACTGACCTGTTTCGGAATTTTATGGCTGACATTACAACTCTATCCGGTTATAATCTCGTCTTGATCGCTGTACAGTAATAAAGGCTTGATTTTTTTTTATGTTAGTTGGATAGGCAAACTGGCAAACGTGCCACCTGATGGTAAGTGGTCGACGTCGCCCATGAACATAAACTAGTATGCCTGTAACGAGCCCAGGCAACTCATTTATGTGTTGCCTATCCTGAGACATAAGATGTTAAGTCTCGGTGCCAGTAATTACACTGCCTGTCTTGCCCTTCTCTCCGAAACACATTGATCCTAGACGATTTTTTCGTGGGTATTCTTAGGAGGGTTGTAGGTAGCCAGGATCGACAGTGTAGTAGTTGTACTCTTTGTGTATATGTATAGATGCTTGTTTGGCTAGCCAACGCACCACCACGTCCGCTCGGGCCGACGGTCTAAAACTGACTGTCGCTACTCTGCCGCCTCGTGACGTATGCGCTCGAGACAAATGCCATAACACAATGTTTGTATAACTACATACACTACAGACAGTGAGCCTTAGGAACACGCTACAACTGCCTTGGGACCCCCATCGAATAGAAATACATATTCGGTGGTAGTGGCGGTAGTTGAATACTACTAGATGTAGTCACGTGTCACAGCTTGCCGTTTGTGTGTCAAGTAGGTACTATAACATTGTGGTGGCGCTGTTAGGTACTGACCGGTGGGGTTTGCGAATTCCTGGGCATACTATAATGTAACAGCTGTTTGCTGGTTTTTGTGCGAAGTACTATGAATAGTACGGCAGTACCGGTAGACACTGACCAGTGAGGCAAGCGATCTCGGCGGCGCACTTTTCCGCGAAGCCGATGCGTGTGTTAAGCCCGGTGCCCACGGCGGTGCCTCCCAGCGCCAGGTAGTGTAGGCGCGGCAGGACGGAGCACACGCGCTCGATGCCGAACGTCAGCTGCGTGGTGTACCCGCTGAACTCCTGGCCCAGGGTGAGGGGCACTGCGTCCATCAAGTGCGTTCTGTAACAACGAAGAGCAATTGTAGAGTAGTATCTTTAAGAGATACGGTAGTGGGTAAAATATTTTAAGGGTTATTGAAAACGTGATACCCAATGTTGAGCACCTGAGATTATTCGGGGTCGTCGCTTCGGGGGAAGTCAGTCCTCGCCAAGCTGATCTAATTTGGCGAGCGATTCAGATGAATCTCTAATGAGATTAACCAAGTAGCAAGCAAGCAAGTCAAGTTAATTGTAAGCTTAGAAGTGGCAGCAGTACCCCGAGGAAGATTTGTAATTTCGAGAAGTCACTCTTACCGACTTACCAGCCGAACTTCCTTGTCTGATTTTGAGGACACGTAACTGATTCAGTTCTCCGTGCCTGATTTCATGAAAACTTATACCAACACCTTCCTCGACAAAATTCGAGGAACCTCACCTGCCGATCTTAATGATCTTGTCGAACTCTTTGGACTTGGCCTCCAGGGTGTCTCTCAGCGCCACCAGGCCCGGCATCAGCCGGTCCCTCAGCTCCATGGCGACCGCGACGTGCATGGCCGTGGGATATGTGTCGTTGGAGCTCTGGGACTTGTTCACGTGATCGTTGGGATGGACCGGATCCTTGCTGCCGAGCTTGCCGCCGAGGATCTGGATTGCGCGGTTGGCGATGACCTGGAAGTTTGGGCGAGATTTTAAACCTGCAATACGTCATGTTCGCCGAGTATTGACGAGTGAAGGCCAATACCAACGTATAGACAGTATATTTGCATTGTCTTGCCATCGCTCGGTGTCGCTCGCCTAGTTGGCCGAGTAAAGGCAAGCGCCAACGTGTATAGTGCCACAAACTTTTCTTGACCGGTAAGAGTGTCGCTGTCATGGATATTAGTATTGCTAGTAAATAAAAATTAACCATTATATAGGGGAACATTATGAAGTGATGCAGGCTACCTTAATAAGTAATTTATTGAAGTGTCTTAATAAAACAATGTATACTGATATCTAGAAAATACAGTTCTAGGAAAATAAATGTGACATAAACTTAGGAACAACACTGATATGATAGGTTCTGTTACCTGTACTATTAATATAATATATTTTAAGATACCTAGCAATCGGAACCGTTCGATAATTATAACTTTGCCATTGTAATTAATAATGCAAGAAATAAAAATAAATACATTTTAGTTGGATTTTTATTAGGTGTTGGTGAATAGTAAAATTATTTATTGTACGCACCAAGAAAGAAAATAAACACAAACATTACAAAACAGTACAAATAGCGGGCTTATTGCTAAAAGAGCATTATTAATAAATCATTTTAAGCACTCTACACGTGTTTTGCCTCTATATTTTGATACAATAATTATGATCAAACAAAACAACATCTGAAGAATCAAACTCTAGAGGACGAACTCCACCATTATTTGATTTCCCGAATAGTCAAAATGTTCATCTTCAGAATCACTGCTTTCGCTTTCACTATCGCTGGCCAAACTAATAATGAACGGTTCATCTAAAAACGCATATTTTTCTCTGTATTTGTTTTCATTTTTTTTACACGATCGCAATGTTTTTTCCATTCTACAACATATATTCTGTCGGAGGCTCCTGCAATCAACTGAGGCATTTCAGTACTTGATTTCCGAAGGTTCTTCTCTGCTACATTCCGTTTCATTGAACTCCAGATCATTTCTATTGCATTAAGATCGCAATGATATGGTGTCAATCTTAACACCGTGTGTCCTCTATCTTTCATCAATTTATCAATTTCGTATTCTGGTGCCGGTTTGTGTCTTGTAATTAGTTCATAAAGCTGAGGTTTTGTATAGCTTTCGTGGAATTCCACGTTCTTTTCAGCTAGCCATTGTTGCATGGCTAACTACATTGCAATTGCAAATCAATGCAATGCAACCGCATTGCAATGCAGTTGCATTGCATTGATCCAAATTTGGAAGCATCTTGTCAGCAACCCATTTTTTTAAATTTGTGTTGTTCATTTCATCATGATAATCACCGCTTTTTGTATTTGATTTGAAAACGAGCAAAAAGCATTCTTGACAAAAGCTGCTTCTCCTCCTGAATTGGCGATTATATATCTATTTCCTTTAGAAACTGGGTTCAGAACACCATCATCCTCATTACTTTGCCAACATTGTCCAGCTGTGTGCGAAGTGTCAATATATGTTTCGTCCAAAAAAACTACAGGTTTCTTTTTGTCATTAAGTTCGTTTTCCTGAATTTTTTGTAAATATGTCGCCCTCCATGCGGATATATCATTACGTTCAGTAAGAACTATTAGATTGGATCTTCTTGTATCGAAATCCTAGTTAATGTAATATTTTCCGTAGGGTCTCTCGGCTCCCCTTAAAATCAATTTCTTCTCGAAGAACATTAAGTTGCTTCTGTAAAGTGGGCATTTCTTTTTTAACTGAGTAATGTCCCTGTTTCATCGGCCCGTTTCTTTTCATTTACCATTCGTCGCACTGACCTTTCACTAACGCCTGTAATAAAAAAAGTAAATAAGTAAGTTTCCGTTTCATTAATACGTAGGTTTTATTAGGTAAATTCATACCCATCTATGCTGGTAACACTAACCTGTAGCGGCAGCAACTCGTTCATATACTTTTTGTAATGGTATAATTGGCGCTTGGTTGCGTTTTTTTTCATTCATGAAAGAAAGAACGCGTAAAACAATGCTTCTGCCATCGCTTTTCAATACTCCAGGCATGTTTGATGTTCATAAAAACCACAAACCACAAAACTCCGCAAGTTGTATTTGAGAGATAACTGACAATGTCTGTCTGACATTTAAAAAATGCCGATGGTAATGGTAGTACCAATTTCAGCCGCCGGCCAAGAAAAGTATGTGGCACTGTATAGGACTCATTTGGCGTAGCTTGTCACAACTCGAAGCCGCTCGTGACCACTCGCCACACTTCGGAGTTGTGACGGTTTTTCTGCACAAATCAAAGGCGCTCGCGCGCGCTTGACCAATAGTGTCCAACGTGTGGGTATCTCTTCAAAACTTGTCTATATTGGTCAGCTGTTTTCTTCACGATCGATCGTATAAAAAGTTAAAGAAAATTATAATAAAAAATGTCACAAACATAATGTAACTTACAATAAAAAAATATTTGCACAATTATTGGGATATTTTAGGAACAAATTTTCATTGGCTTATATTGTTATTTTTAATGTGATCAGTGTCGTTTACTAATTATGTACTTAAAATTTGTTTGATTCAATATAGGGGTGTACACTGTCCCTCGATAAATTTAATGAATAAAATATAAAATACCTCATTGGTGTTCATGTTAGTCTGCGTCCCGGAGCCGGTCTGCCAGATGACGAGCGGGAAGTGTCCCTCGCGGTACAGCTTGCCCGATATCACGTCGTCGCACGCCTTCATTATGGCCTCAGCTGGAATTAGACTGACTTGATGAACGATATAGAACAAGAGAATTATCGTCGCTAGTGGAATCGGAACGTGACTTGAGCGATGCTGGGAGAATGACGATGGACTAGACCAGGCCTTCGGCTTCTTGAGTGAAAGGCCTATGAAGAGAGGTTTTATATATCGGTTTATGGTTTAAGATCTTTATTATTTCTGTAAGATTACATTAAATCACTTACGAGAAAAATTATTAAACTAAAAAAATACAATATAGGTAAATATTGAAAACAATTTCGATGCGAGGCATAAAACAGATGAGGGTAGAAAAACTCATAAAAATGTATAACAATTTAACGTATGCAAGTCAATACAATAACATAAGGGCTTCTACATATATAAGGTAGGTATATTATAACCTTTTTTTTGTTAGTTTTGTGAATATTTCAAGCGTCTACCTGGTGTCGTTTCTAACATCGGGTAAAAAGCAGAAAAAAATCGCGTTTGTTGTAGGAGAACCCCCCCCTAAATATTTTTTTTGTCTTTGTTGTTATAGGTGTGGTCTAGCTATCGCGATTCTTGAGATTAAGACTGGTGACAGATGGATAGCGAAAGTCTTAGTACATAATAGGTCCCGTTTTAACCCTTTAGGTACGGAACCCTAAACAAAATAACTATAGATAGAATTATATACATTATACCTATATTCTATAGTTACCGTTATGATAAAATCCTTAAATACGTTTCGTCACAAGTTGAAACAGCACCTGTTATATTACTAAATAGTAGTGAATGTAAGTTGGAGGTATACTAGAACAACTGCTATGTGCCCTGTTTGCTCATTAAATCCGGGGGACCTCACCAAAGGCGGCATTGGTGGCACTCGCATTGGGGTTTTAGTGGCGTCCCCTTACCAGCTGTCGGGCGCAGGGAGTCCCACATACCCGCCGGGGGAGACCCACTCCCCCGTCAGAGAATTTCCCGGCGTTAATGAAAAAAAAGAGCATCCGCTATATATCTTACCAATTTTTTTGTCCAGTCCAAACTCAATGTTGACCTTCGCGGCCGCTTTCTTCAGGATTCCCATAGCGATGATGACTGGGTACTAGAATAGACAAAGGTTTAATTAGGATATTAATATTATAATATATTATAGGTACGTGTGTGACGGACTTTAAAAGTATACTTAGACGACCTCTGTGGCTCAGTGGCAAGCGCATTGGCGCTCAAGCCGCAGGTTGCGGGTTCGAATCCCGCCAGGGAACAAACATATTTTCTGTGTTCCTGGGTCATGGATGTGTATTAAATATGTGTATTATATAATAAAAATCTTAAATATATGTATAGTATAAAAGTATTAAATATATTTCCGTTGTCTGGTACCCGTAACACAAGTTCTTCGAGAACTTACCACGGGACCAGATTGACGTGGTGTGGCGTCCATAGATATTATTATTATATTATTATTATTATACTTGTACGATATTCTGATTGAGATATTTGTTGTTGGAAGTATGATCAGGATTATATGATAATGAAACAACTTTTACGGATTTTATCGCGGTTTATTGAGTTTGTTACACACCCGACGTTCCGGATACTCAACATGGTTCTCCCGTGACTATGGTTGCTTATCCAAAATGTCGGGCTTGTGAAAATCTAAATAAACCGCGATAAAATCCGTAAAATTGTTTCATTATAATGAGTGAAATTCGCGTAAACATTAGAAAACAATATACTAATTATATTAATCTTATCAATTATAAAAACCTTGGGGCCTTCTTTATAAGTTTTAGACAAGATACGCCAAAGGTTCAAAATGTCCATGGTCCAATTACTCCAATATTAATTAACGTATATAAAAATGTGTAAAAAAATATAAATAAGTAAATTAACATTTAAGACGATCTCCGTACAGAGACCGGTCCGTGTTGGATGCGAGTGGCAAGAGATCGGTCGTCTTGGCGTTCATTGAGGGAATCCTTTTTTCAGCAGTGGACGGATAGATGCTGATGATGACGATGATGTAATGAACATAGTCACGCCACGTTAACATAGTCCTTAGGTAATCTCGTGAAACTTGTATCAAGAGTATTGGTATAACAGCATTTAATTCAAATGATCCATGTAACAAATAGCTACTTATTTATAAATTCTCACCTTAACACCTCACAAAAACACATTAGTGCGATTCGAACCCGCGCCCCCACAGTGCATACCATTACATCAAAAACATAGCGTTCGATCATCAGGCATCCCGCGGGGGAGTGGGTCTCCCCAAGCGGGTCCCCAGCTCTACCCACTAAAACCTGGCGAGTGCAACCAATGCCGCCTTTGGTGAGGTGCCCCGGATCTAGTAAACAAACAGGGCACCTCGACGGCTAGTCAGTCCCGCAAGGGACCGACGCCACCTCCACAGTGGGGTTGTCCCGCACCTCCTCCTCCCAACGTCAGGAAAGTACGATGGTGTGAGGTTCCCATCCTCACCCCTTGCCCCCTGCTCTTCTGTCCCCTCTTCTTATAAGATTCGCATTTGCATTCGGTCGCGCATCGGATACGGACGTGCCTTATACAAGTGCACCGTAAAGTTATTTAATTAATGTTTAGCGCGGCTATATGCCGCTGCCCGCTCGCTTCGCTATGAGTTCGCAACTCATAGCCAACGAACTGTTGGCGTTCATACAACACGCCATCGACACGATGGATAAAGTTAGTATCTTACAAATATGTAAGACTAACTTCAAAGAAGATGACATAAGTAGACGGCAGACGACTGCTGTACGAGGTGTTGGGCAAACTAGACCAGAAGGACGGAACTGAGAAGAGTGTCCAGGACATCATCACCTTGTTAAAGGTGACCGACCCAGACGACGTGGCGAAGGAGTTGCACAAGCTGCCTCCCGTCACGTTCGACCACGTCGACGTCACCAGGCTCCTTAAGGATATCATCTTCCTGAAGTCGAGCCTAACAGAAGTGTAGTCTAGGTTGGAGGTCTCAGACAGGACCATTCAAGATCTGCGTGCCGAGGTAGTGTCATTACGTAACGCTATGTCGGCATGTAGGTCACCTGAAGAGGCCTCGAACGTAAACATGCGTCGCGGTGCACAAAATGTCTCCGTCTGCAGTTTTGCATCGGCGGACTCCGATGCGTCACCGCATGCCATCGAGTGCGATGCCCCGGCGGTTGCTGCGAGTCTAACCGTGTCGACACCAAGACGCGCTTATGCTGACGCGGCTGCTAGCCGGGCCGGGGCTCATTCACCTAGTTGCGTCGCACCCCCGCTCGCGCCACCGTCGGCGCCCCCCCGCGCGGCTCTTACACGTGCCGCGCGCGCTCCTTGCGGTTTTGAGGTGGTGGAGGTGGTGTTTGAATCGCTGTGGCAAAGCCCCACTGGAGCCCAACGTGCTAGTGCGGGCCGCCAAGCCGAACACGCCGGTGTATATCTCCCGCCTTCATTACACCACAAAGGCGGAGAGCATCGCAGAATACGTGCGCCGGAAATTGCAGTACTGTCCGAGGGTGCAGGAGCTATTGAGTCGCGCCGCAACGTCAACTTCAAGGCGTTTGTGGTGCGAATACCGACCTGCTACCTGCAGGAAGTTTTACAAGAAGACTTCTGGCCACAGGATTTGGTGTTCCGTCGCTTCCGCGGAACAATTCCACCGGAACCTACGTAACACTAGGAAGTTTACTAACATAATTTTAAGGTTTTTATACTAACACTAATGTAATATAATATATGTATGTTAGTCTGTAAGGTATATATCTATGGGCCATAGTGCCTGAAAATAAACGATTTATTATTATTATTATAAGAGCCCCCTCGGCCCAACTCGCCTCGCCCAAGGTACAGAGGCCCACCCTAGGTTACTGAGCCCCACCGCCACGACAAGGCCCGAACTATGGTGGGGAGCGTTCATTGTTTAGTCAAACTAATTATTAATGAAAATTTGTTTTACTTTTATTTTCTTAACCTAGATGTTTACTTGACTTCACGCAACCTTCTTACAGCAGATCTGCATGATGAAGCTGCAGTGGTTGAGAAGACCCAAGCGCCACCTGCTACTGTCCTTTTGCAACGCTTGCATGACCAGATACCAAAACAGCTGCGCTTCATGGCATCTTTTCCACAGAATGAGCAAGAGTATTTGGCGTGCTGGGTCACTTCCATCTTTTTAACCATCTTACAGAGGGAGCCAACATAACGTGTGCCATATTTGCCGTAATTACAACCTTTTTGGTACGTTTGGCCATTGTGAAAACAGTTGCTAAAGGTAGCAGTTGACAGAAAAGAAAGAAGTTTTTAGATCTGCTGTAAGAAGGTTGCGTGAAGTCAAGTAAACATATTAATGAAACATTGGATTTATACTAAACAAATTATTTAAACAATTTACTATACAAGAAACAAATTATTGGTTCATTGTTTTCATATTTACCTACTACCTACTGTTATATCTTATTTAAATGTACGTTGGTACGTTAATACATAACCAATAACCTCAGAAATTACTTAACATTCTGATTATGGATTCAAACTACGCGTTAATATGTTATCAACGAAAACCATTATCGAAAATTAGGGGCGCCGTTTTGTACAGGAATGTTAAATATTTGATAAATAGATAGGTACTATTTTCTGATAATAATATAACCGCTTTGCTTGTTATGTTGTTTCTATACTAATAAAATTAAGCTGAAGAATTTGTTTAAACGCACTTATTGGTACCATTCGTAGTTATTTAAATAAAAAAATTAAAGCATAGTAGGGCAAGCGAGCAGTTGAAGCTTTAGACTACCGACGCCCATACGCTTCTGCACAACCAGAGATCATGCAGATGTTTTGCCCTCCATTTTCCTATCCCCCCAATGGGCCACCGGAAACTCACAAACCGCACGAAACGCGACACCATAACTGTCACTTGACGCCGGTGTTATGTGAGCGAGAGGTACCACCCCGTTCGTGTCGTTCCAAGTCGGGTGCATAGCACTACCTCTTACTATTTTATGTGAGCCCCAAATGATTTATAAAAATAACCTTATTTTTTATTTTAAGAAGGCAGGCAAATAAATAACGTATGCATTATTGCTGTGGTTATTGCAAAGGTATTTTCAGCACAATAAAATATCTTAGCAATCAAAAAGTGATTGGATTTTCTACAAGCGTGAATAAAACGTAGGTACATAATAATGAGTCCTAATAATATAAAATTATACATATACTATACATAATAACTAAATTAATCCACGAAGTCATCAGATCAGCCATGTTGGATTATCATCATCATCACTATCAGTCATTACCTACCCTTCGCTTCTAGACATTTCTTCAATGAAAATCAAGATGTCGGAGGTATGAAAAAACATACTAGCACAATAGTAGGTGCACCCAAAAAGTAGATTGTGCCTAAAGACATTAAGGTACGGTTCAATGTTTGTAGTAAGTGCTTTTTGTTAAGCGCAATAGAACGCCTTGAAGACAGTAGCCTGCCTAAGGTGTGCCCAATAGAAATTGTCGGTTTACTTCTTTCTTTGCACTTCAAGGTACAAAAACAAAACAAGGTACGATGGCCTTGAAGATGCCCTTTAAGACAGGGAGACCGATAAACATTAGATCCTACCAAACAAAACACGTGTACATAGTAGGGTCCGTATAAAATAAATCTAGGGTCATAGAAAGGTGTAGGGTCTCTGTACCGTATCTAGGGCTCTGACGCAAGCGACACCAATCACTCACGCATACTATTGAATGAAAGGCAAACAATGTTCGTTTCGTAAACAACCTTGGCAGCGCGAATTCAATTATAACTAAAACCAGTCGTTAGATGATGAATTGGTATCCGAGGTGGACTAGCGCTAGGTTGCCAAGTTTCAGTGCAAACCAAAAGCCTGCTCTAATAAAGCAGGCGTCTGATCAATGGTCTATTAAATGGCCAAGCAGTCCCACAATCAGTTAAGATTAAGCACAGGAGCTATCAAAATTTCTTCACCGAATCAAAATGTCTTCTATATTTCTCACGGGTTGTGTAACTATGGGATGAGAACGACTATCAAATATCCTATATTTCTCCACTCCATTTCAGCGAGCATCTACACGAGATTTTTATCTCTATACATATCCAAGTTGGTTACGAGGAGAGATCTTGAATCATCGAGCATATAACCGGATAGAGTAGGTAGTAATGTGAGTCATAAAATTTCGAAACTGGTCAGTGATATTTTTTTCTTTTTTATGGCACAGTAGGGCAATGAGCAGTCGAAGCCGTTTGGCGACTACCGACGCCCAAACACATCCACACAACCAAAGATTATGCAGATGCGTTGCCCTCCTTTTCCCTAACCCCCCCGCCAATGGGCCACCGGAAACTCACAAACCGCACGAAACGCGACAGCATAGTTGTCACTTGACGCCGGTGTTATGTGAGCGAGAGGTACCACCCCGGTCGTGCCGGCCAAATTCGGCTGCTAAGCAGCATGGCACTACCTCTTAACATATCACTAACATAATAGTAATGCAAAAAAAGTGATCTGTATGTACGTTCCAACGGCCAATCATCCATCAATGTTCATCAGTCGGCCAATCAGAACGCAGAATTTGTTTTCATACAAAACACATAACATTACCACTCTGTTCCGGTTATAATATGCTCGATGTCTTGAATAATCAATAAAGCGCATATAATCAGGTCTTATTATTAAAACTGGTATATAGATCGATATTTCACCACTTCCTACGATTGCCTTGCGCACGAAACAAGTCTAAATTGTGAAAATACCATGTTAAAAGATTCCGACGAATTGATAACCTCCTCCTTTTGAAGTCGGTTAAAAATACACTTAGGGGTTATTTCTTGATAGTCAGTAGTGTACGGTATGTCTATAGTAACACAAATAATACTTTACATGTTATTTATCTCGTGTGATCTCGTTAACCCTGACCGTAACGATAAAGACAATATGGCGACCCCAGAACGGTTGAGGCGTTATAAAATAATTCTTTGTCACTAGCTGTACCTGCGGTAGACCATAATATAATTTAAAAATAACTATATTACATAAGCAATTCTACCAAAGTTATATTAAATTATATTCCCGAATACTTAAACAATTTGTCTTGATGTATATACAAAAACATTTTTTTTCCTTTCATCTTTAAATGGCTAATCCCATTGTACTGTCCCGACGTCGGGAGGGGTTGTTTTGCTGCTGTGGTGCTGGACAACCCCTATCCTAGACTAGCCGTCGAGGTGCCCTGTTGCTCAGAAGATCCGGGGCACCTCACTAAAGGCGGCATTGAGGGCACTCGCCGGGTTTTAGTGGGTAGAGCTGCGTCCACCTTACCATCTTTCAGGCGCAGCGAGTTTTACATACCCGCTTGGGGAGTCCCCCCCCTCACGGGGGATGCCTAAGGGCATTTCCGGCAAATAAGTAAAAAAAATACATCTCTTCACGTTCACTCAGGACTCTTGCAATAAACGCCAAGACCTATCCCTCGCCCCTTGTATCTAGAGCTAACGGTCTAGTGTCCTGGTATGATGAAGTAACTCACCGGCATACGTTCCTCGATGCCCCCAATCGGGAAGTTCATGACGGATCGCACCGTCTGCGCGCCATACAGCTTGTCATCCGGCACATCCAGCTCGCCGAACGTGTCGCGCTCCTTACGCTGAAAGGAAACAAGTCAGACATCAGTGACAACTTTTAGTGTACCAGGTAACGTGGTACATTTGGTCAGTCAGAGAGTGAGGACGACTTTTGGTGCCACGAACTAGGTCACGTGGTATGTAGTATGTATGGTGAAGGTTTGCTTTGAAACGATTGAGGTATGAACTGGGCTTAAATATACTGCTCGTGGAAAATTTTCACATGTGGAAAACTAAATAAATGAAAAGATATTTTGTCGGTAACTAACAACTTTCAGCGTCTACAGATTGAGTTCTAAAAGTTAAAACGGCGTGATATTTCTTCCGAAAAACCATTGGGCCAATGTTTGGTGAAATCGTAGTAGTCACGTTTTGGAGATCTACAGACACTAAGAACTGGTCAGATATTAGTGACAGCCAGCTGATGTGAATTAGTCATTAGTATATTATGTACCTACTCAAAAATACACCAGTATTAAAAAATATATCATAACGATTACACTCATTTCAATAAAATGAATGATTGATTTTCTTCTTACTGTTTGAAAATTATCGTATCTGTCATTGTAAATAAGCAAAATATTTACCAATGCTCACCAAGACAATAGTACGTATAAAGAGCTCGGCAAAGTATGTTAATTGTATGTAAGGATATGTCGACACAAATCAACAACACCAGCTGGACCCATCTAATAATTCGATCGTGAACAGGCTGTTCTTATCACCGATACGTTAGCAATAAGAACCTATCTAATGAGCCAATTTTAACTGGATATGCCAAAAAGTTGATTGCTTACATGGATAACGATCTCCGTCCGCTTTGAATTGGATATAGGTGGCGCTAAGTTAGTGATAATGATGATAACAAAATCATTATTTCATCAACCCTTATATGCCCCAGTGCTGGGCACGGGTCTCTTCCTCGGGTTTTGGACCATAGTTCACCGATGCGCTGATGGCCCAATGCGGGTTGGTGAACTTAACACACCTTTAAACTCTTTTAATCTCATCAGGCATGCGCAGGTTTCCTCACGATGTTTCCTTCACCTGTGAGCAAGTGATGGTCTCATGTTAATTAGGTGTACGTAGAAATTTAGAAAAACCCATTTCTAGGCATCACAGGGGTTAGGATCGAACCTGGACTTCTCGGCTCTCACTCAAGAGGACAAGCCCATACCCACTAGGCCATCGCCGCCCACAAATGAAGGATTAGATGTTATAAATTGATTTTATAATGTATGCGGTACACATATAATAATTGTCCCATCTTTTTCATCAAGATACAAGGCCAAACCACGTTGTCGGTATTAAAGTTAATTTCAAAATCTCCGTCTCGGTCATGACGTTTTTTGGAAGAGGCCTATATCTAACAGTGGTCAGAACTCAGATTCCAGCTGATTGCTATTAACTCTGTTTTCCAGCATAAGCTTCGTAATACATAGACCTGCTATAGCCGGATATTATGTTCCAGTTTATAAACCGTGGATCTCTCGATCATTCGATTGGGGGATCTCCTAACGTTGTGCTCCTTCCTAGACAAATTAGTCATATACGGACTTAGCTTGCATTGCCTAAATATTTCTGATGATAAATAGTGATTTTTTTATCATAATTATGACTAGCTTCCCGCCACCTATATCCAATTTATATAATTATTCATTACTGTTGTAAACCGCTTCAATCAAATGCGACCAAGATATTATTTTTGTCATCTATGTTGACACAAATTCGTTGTGACCATGAATGATTACTGAAATGTTCGAAATGAGAATATAATCCCATAAACAGTCGATATCGCGTAATAAGTAGAACAGAGCAGTTACAATTCCACAGAAACCCTATCGAGTTTAATAAACAAGATAAAAATGCCGGCTTTGTTGCCTTCACCTATACACACATTTAATGGTAAAAACTCACCATTTTAACGGGTTTCCCATCACTCATACACACAGTACAGGCCATTGTAAAAGGTTATTTCACATAAAAATCTTCAAAAATTATGACATGAGTCAAGCGTTTTTTTTTCACAGCCAGTCCGCACGGAGGCTAGTTATCAACTGTACATTACAAGACGCAGAAAATATTGGACAGAAGTGAAACAGGTTTCTCAACGTTGGGGACCATATTGATATATATAAGAACTAGATCCACGCGGGCAAATCGGTTCAATATGGGGTAAAAAATAGGATTTTTATTTTATTCAAGATTATATAACAATAATATATAATTATGGGGTTACATACAGTTTAATACCGTATCAATATAACAACGCGTTTCTTTATTTATTTGTATTAAGTAAGGCCTATGTTAAGCAGTGGTCGGATAATAGCTGATGAGGATGATGATGAAGAAGTAACACGCATATAATAGTAATATAAGAAAAACCAGTGAAGACATCAAAGTCTCGTTATATTCGTCAGTCTGGTCTGCTATCGTAGATAGGTAGGTTATATCCTACTATATCTAAAATCGGTCTAAGAATTCATTTGGGAGTTATCGCCATATAGCGAAAACAAGGTTGTTGTCTCTCAGAGGAGATACGTGTGGTGACTGTCATGTATAATCGAAAGATTATATCGTTAACTAATTAACATAAAGGCGCGGCTCCACCGCAGCGCACGCTGAGGCTACGCACGTCACACGTGTTTTAAAATGTCAATTGTAAGAAAATGTTAATAAATGCGTAGCGTGTCCATGGGTTGCAGTGGGAACAATAACATACATTTTCTTGCAAAGCGAAACTTGGCAATCGTGCGTTGCGCCGCGGTGGAGCCGCGCCCTAATATCAACGATGCAAATTAAATGAAATATTAAATTAATTTATAATTGTCAGCATAAATATAAAACAAAATATAACTATATACGTATAGCCACGAAATGCATTGAAAATTATGTTTAACTGCGAAAAGCATGTGTTTTTTCATGTCACAAGGAGGCAGCCGAGCAGTCGGAACCTTATGGTGACTACCGACGCCCATACACTTCCGCACAACCAAAAGCTGTGCAGATGCGTTGCCCTCCTATTCCCTATCCCCCCCAATGGGCCACCGGAAACCGCACTTTCTAACTAAAATATGTGATCAGATCTTAAATTGCTTTACTAAAAAATTAAAACATACAATTTTAACAATTCCAAATATAATTTACATAATATTATCTAGTAATTAAATATCACAAATTATTTAGGTACACTTGGAAAGTAAACGAGCGCCGTATCATAGAGTGCGTGATCTCTTATAAGAAGAGGGGACAAAAGAGCAGGGGGCAAGGGGTGAGGACGGGAACCTCACCCCATTGTATTGTCCCGACGTTGGGAGGGGTTGTCCTGCGGGACAACCCCTCTGTGGTGGTGGTGTCGGTCCCTGTTCTGCGCTGCCCGATTTGAGCCGAGGGGGCTCTTCAATTTAAAGATCATAAAGCACCTGCGAGCGCCGTAAGCCTATTTTGAGGGTCTCGGATCTGCAGGCAAGAGGAGTACCTCAGCGACAGGCTGGCCCCGGCGAAGGCCAGACTACTCCTTGTAAGGGGGGACTGCCCGGCCGCCTCTAAGCAGTCCCCGCGACAGCGAACCCCCCATGAGCACAGGGCGTTACTCAAGGCGCATTAAGTAGATTAAGTAGCGCCACTCTCCCACCAGAGACAAGTCCCCCTCCGATGACTGACGTCAGATCCCGATCAGTGCAGTGGCCGGACAGTGTTGGATGCGAGTAGCAAGGGATCGGTGTCTTGGCGTTCAATGAGGGAAGCATTGGAGAGATAGAGGCTGATAATGATAGCCCTCTCTGCCTGATTTCAAGGAGGTCCGTTACATACAAATGGTCAGACTATATCAAAACTAAAATATGAAAGCTAAATAGCTTGTATTATATATATTATACTATCATAATCATGAACCATTCACATTTATTGCACTACACAGGTCTTTTGTTTAGCTATTGTAATTGATTCTCTATAAACACTAAACAAAGGCCAATCACTATTTTGTATACTTACAAACAAAATTTTATCCTAATTTAATAATAAAGGTCAACAAAAGTCTGCTGCAGGGCAGACGAGGGACTTTTGTGGGTAAAGATGTCCACAGAGTACTTGTCACAGACTCAACGCCTATGGTGTGTGCAGTCCCGAAGTCCCCAGTTGTAGCCCCGAAATTGAGTGTTTCTATTTTTTCGAAGATTCCCCCCTACTTTTGCCCAGGCCAGTCTCTCAGTGTCCTCGGTAATTTAGGGGGCTACTGTACGGGGTATTTTAGTACTTTGTGTGATTTATGCGATACAATTTATAAGAGTAAAAAAGTACATAGGAGCAGGGGACAGTAGCTTGTCTGCACAGGCCTTAAATAAGTAATTTTGATTATTGGATTTGAAAAAGAAAAATAAATGCAAGAATGGAGAATAGCAATTAGCAGAGCAGCACACAATACAAGATCCTGGATTTTAAAAGAATATAGTGTAGGAGTAATATGATTTTTGCCAACCACCCTGTACTAAATAAAATGAAAATTTCTGAGAGTAAATAAAGAATTAGTGCTAGTTATTAGATTTAAAAATTGAGGATTTTTATGACATCTAAGGTACTTATGGTGTACTTGTATAGATAATTATAAATATAAATTCAGATTCTTTATTGAGCTGCCATAGTGCCAATGCTGCTTTGCAGTCGAGTTGGGCTGACATGACTGGGATGACCTAAAGAGACAGCTAAGCTGTTGTGTCATTTCGTGTGGTTTGTGAGTTTCCGGTGGCCCAATAGGGGTGCTAGGAAAAAAGAGGGCAACACATCTGCATGCAGGCATGCAACATTAGCATAATCCCCCCATACAAAGGCTGCACTAAAAGTATCGGGAATGGAATATTTCCACTGTTCCTGTCATATTAAAATCTTTTTAATTGAAAACTCCTTGGTTTTAAAAATCGAATACCATATATTTATTTAAAAAAAGATTCTCGGTCTTGTCACAAGGTCTTGTCAAACTTGTTTAGTCGTTGAGAAAATGGAATTGACTCGAGAAAATTTTAGAGCGATGATTTAATATAACTTTCGAAGTGGTTTAACACAAAAACAGTGTGTTGACCGGATGATTTCTGCATTTGGTGATGAAGCCACATCCAAAACCACAATTTATCGCTGGTTTGCTGAATTTCAACGTGGACGTGTCAAGCTCAGTGATGATCCCCGTCAAGGTCGTCCAAAAACTGCAGTCACCCAAGAAAACGTTGATGCTGTGCGTAAGCTGATTGAGGAAGATCGACATGTGACATACCGCGAAATTCAGGCAACTTTAGACATTGGCATGAGTCAAATACAAATAATCTTGCATGAACAATTAGGTGTAAAAAAGTTGTTTTCCCGATGGATACCGCATTTGCTCTGTGAAGAGCAAAAAGCGGCTCGCGTTACTTGGTGCGTCAGAACTCTCGAAAGATCAAATGCTGTATACAACATCGTATCAGGTGACGAATCCTGGATACACGCGTACGAACCCGAAACAAAAAACCAGTCACGAGTTTGGGTGTTCGAAAATGAGTTAAAGCCAACAAAAATTGTTCGTTCACGGATTGTTGCAAAAAAAAATGGTGGCCACGTTTGTCTCCAAAACCGGCCATGTTGCGACTATTCCTCTTGAGGGACAAAGAACGGTTAATGCAGAATGGTATGCTAGCATTTTTTTGCCACAGGCCGTTTCTGAACTCCGTAAAGAGAACTGCAACCGCCGCATGATCCTCCATCACGACAATGCGAGTTCTCACACCGCGCACAGAACAAAAGAGTTTTTAGAGCAAGAAAACATAGAATTATTAGACCATCCGCCGTACAGCCCCGACCTAAGCCCTAATGATTTCTATGCTTTCCCTAAAATAAAGAATAAATTGCGTGGTCAGAGATTTTCATCGCCTGAAGAAGCTGTGGCCGCCTACAAAACGGCCATTTTGGAGACCCCAACTTCCGAATGGAATGGTTGCTTCAATTATTGGTTCCATCGTATGGAAAAATGTGTCAAATTTCGCGGAGAATACTTCGAAAAGCAATAAATACATTTTAAAATAGTAATGTTGTGTCACTTCCTTGATTCCCGAAATTTTCAGCGCCGCCCTCGTATAATATAGGTATATAATATTGGATTTCCTTATCTGGATCACACAAATAAAATTACCTATTAATTAGAATCAGAAAACATATTCCGCCTTATTCCAAAACGAAGACTAAATATAGTACCGAGTTTAGTACCAGCTTTAAACCATGGACTAATATAAATGTTATTACAAAAACTAGTTTAACGCTAGTACCAGGACTATCTATGGTACTAAAGTTAGACCACCGTGACCCCTAGTTTAACTTCGGTACTAACCTCAAAACTTCAACTTATCAGATGTCTTATGCGTTGAATTTGCGTTTTTTCGTATTAATTGTATTGAAAGGTATTTAAATGAACTCGATGTAAACAACATTGTTGAATTGGAGTAACATTTAAAATAATTACTCTGACATCCTTATATAATTTAACATTCTATTTCTGTAATTTTGTTGTATTGTATTTTGTCATTGATATACATACCTATTTTATATTATATGTAATAATTCTAATTAACTCTGATATTTTTCATGTATGTTTGGATTAAATAAATACTATATACTACTATTTACTATATATAAAATACTAACCTTTTCTTGAGAAGTCTAATTATCATCCATTTTTCTTTTGTTGATTCATTTTACAGCATAAGTAATGTTCGTGGCACACAAATTCACAACAAAAAATATTATACTATTCTTATGAACAACGTACCGTCTATTTAGAATCAAAGAACAATATTGGCTGTATTGTAACTATTGGTATTTAAGTGGTAACTCGACTTACATTGCATTATCTAAACAATAAACATTTCGATGACATTAGAACTACGCGCCCTTTGTATTTCATTCCCTTATACGCTAGCTATATAAACAACTTAACAGCGAAATATTACAATATTTGTGTGTAATGAACAAGAATTTAAATCACACTACCTCAAAGTACAAAGAAGTAAAGATTTCAGATATTTTATATAACACAATAAATTTTATTATCAAAATATTGATGTATTTTCCACATTATATTTAATTATAAATTAGCGAGCTTTGCATAAAAAGGAACGATGTACCGAACTAATCAAATATTGAACGAACAAAATGAATGATATGTTGCTCAATAATCTGTGGATACAATTAAACCAGGGACGATCTTTGGTACTAGCTAGACCGCGGTTGGTCCTCGATTTGTAATAAGAATGAATTTTAGTCCATGGACTAACGCTAATACCGTAACAAACCTGGACTTTTTAGTCTTGGTTTAATCCCGGTACTAGACGAGTTTTTTGTAATAAGGCGGATTGTCTTTGAATGGGCTTTAGGCTGTCATGAATTAGTGCATTAGAGGTTCAGTATAGCTGACATATATTTCATATTTGGCATCAATTAGTGAGAAGTCTAGTTTAACTTCAATAAGGTGTGCTGACTTAACCTTTTTTTTTATGTTAGTTGGATAGGCAAACTGGCAAATGTACCACCTGATGGTAAGTAGTCGACGTCGCCCATGAACATAGACTAGTATACCTGGACAACCCCAGACAACTCATTTATGTGTTGCCTATCCTGAGACATAAGATGTTAAGTCTCGGTGCCAGTAATTACACTGCCTGTCTTGCCCTTCTCTCCGAAACACAGCAAAGCTGTTTCTCGGGAGAAACAAGCAAGATGGTGGTACCCATGCAGCCGGGAGCGCGGCACAGCACTTCCCTGCCACCGTTAAAAACATTTTATTGGTGTGGCTTTATAAATAAAGAATAATAAAATAAAAAAAACTTCAATAAGGTGTGCAAACTTGTGTGCACTAAATTGTCAATTGTACTCCGGGAAGATGAGACCAGGACTTGAGACACTTATGAAATAAAGATGATATTTATTTTATTTTCAACAAAGACATACCACATAACATCTTCACACAATATTATGTCTTCTTATGAATTTAGAGGATTAAAATTATGAATTAAAGTAGCCTTAGAACTGGCTAATCATATTATTTATCATTTTTTAAATAGGAAGTTAACTTACATCTTAGAAATATAAATACTTAGTTATGCATTGGAAAATATTATAATATAAACAATAAACTGCATGCATTGTCGGCATTAAGCGAACTTATTACGAGACTACGAATATATTAAGCAAAGAACTTAATTAAAGAAGACAGATAAATTTAACCAATTTTTCTACTTGTAATTTCAAGGAATGTAATAGAATGTATGTTCAGAAAAGTTATATGTAAGCGGTTATGCAACTCACCGCTGAAACATTTGTAGTGGAGAAATTGCTTTTGTCTACGAGTCGTACCACGCAGCGAAAATTCTTACTAGAATTTAATATCGCTGATGAAATTTTAAATAATGTCGTGGTCATTTTGCTAGAATCGTAATAATATTAATTAAAATTTGAAACTGGAATTATTTTGGTAGAATTATTTAACCAGTTTTGACAATTGACATGTCACATGTATTGTCACTTGTCAGATGTCAGCAGTTTTACTGAACTAAAATAAAATAAAATGAACTATGTAGTATTACCTACATCTCACCTACATAAATATGATACATACAGAAGAACAAAAATAATATTATGCAAATAAATTAAAAAAATAAAATGGTTTAATATTATACCTTATACCTAGTATAAATATTTCTATTTAAAACTACAAATCTTATTAGCTCAGTAAATACGATAACAGATGGCAGTCAAATGCTACCTTATCATATTGTCTATTAATTTAGGTGTGTAGATATTTTTAATTATTTTTGTCTAAATTTAATTATTTTCGTTTATTAAATGTTATAATTAAGTACTAATAATATAAACCAAAATTTTGTAATATTCTTTATTGAATCTATTTCCGAACGCGTCCTTAAGTACGGCACCTAGTGGCTATATTATGAACTACTAAGTACCAAAATCGGGTGCTCTCGGCATATCTCGGAACAGTCACGCCTAGACTCGGTCGAAAAGCGAAACCGAATTCATTCCATGGCGATGTACGAAGACTAATACTCTTGTCGTGAACATCTTGTGCAAACGGGCTATGTTGCTTATTTAACCGGTACTGTAATACGAAAAGTTACTATAATATGATTACGTGTTTAAAATCATCAAAGTGGTGTTAAGTGCTAAAGTAATTACTATCAGTGATATTAATAAGAAATAAAGTGAAGTGGTGCAACAGTGTTAAAAGTTCATTTTTACTTGATCCTGGATTCTAAAGGATTGATTACAAGAGATTATTATTAATCACGGTGAGTAATCGTTTGAAAATTACCTACCTGCGTTTGAAAGTGCGTGGCGTTTATGGCTTCCATTTATCGACTGGCGTGCGCGGTAATGGCTGACTTTCTTTTCTACATTTGTCGCCGTTGTAAAATAATAGATATGAGGATAAATCAAATAAACGTAGTGATATTATATCGACAAAGATGTAATTTTTTGTTAGACTAAATTGTGTAGGTGGTTTAGGTGAGTGGGTGGAGCATTCAAAGAATGCAATCAACAAGAATGACCGGTACGGTCGTGAAAGAGCGTTGCTTCGAATATAGGCAGTTTAGTTTTCTTTCGTTCTATTAATTCTCTTGTCATGTTCGACTCCAAAAATACTCTTTTACCGTTTCTAGAATTAAACGTTTTTTAATACTTGAAAATAATTATCATTAATGGTCGTTTAATGCAAAAAAGTACAATATTTATTGGAGAAATAGGATTTTAAATGTATAGTTATAGTGCAACGTATATTTCGAATAGGCGGATCGATACGGCCCAGATGGGCTTTAAAAGTAATGTTTGTTGTTCCAGGTCTGCTAGGACTGACTGCATGGTTCCCGCATTATGAAACTGCGGTTCCGTACATGCATATTATAAACAAATACAAATAGAAATTTCGAAGCCCGTCCCAACTAAATCCGTCATGGCAGTTCTGTAAGTATACTCGTTGTCGTCGATGTATTGAGTTTTTTATGATTATTTGTTCCCTTTATTTATCGTTAACGCTACCACGTATGCTCCCTCGTTCGAACAGCATGCCAAGTATAATTTTTTTGTTACTCCCCTTTCTGATGCTGAGGCTTTCGTCGGCGTGTGACTGTCAGTGCACTGACCGCGTCGGGGCCGCCGGTGCCCGTTCATTCCTAGTACTAACCTATTTTTGTGCGCGGCTATAGAAAAAACATCCGGTGAGCAGGTTTACATTCCGTTACACGCATACTGCACTGTCCAAAGTGACTGGTAACATCATCGTCGTTCGGTTCGTGTGGTTGATGTGAATTGACCTAAAATAGGTTGGTACTGATGTCAACTTGGAAGACGGGCCCCTCGGCGTCCCCGTTTTTGTCGCGAACTCGCTCCAATCGCACTGGACCTCTCCTAACCTTCGCGTGCGTTCGTCACTCACGTGTACTAGAAGTAGATGGTAGGTCGTAATGGTATAATACGGTTGTAATCGGTTTGTCGGAGCGGTGCGGTGCGATAGGAACGGAGCGGCAACGCCGGGCAGTGGCTGAGTGGGTGTATCGCGTTCCAGATGGGCGGGTGGGTGCCTACGCGGACGACGGCGGTAGGCCACATGCGTCCGCGCCATGTGGCGCGTGCTGCTGACCCTCGGGGCCGCGTGCGTCGCGGCGCGCGCCTCGCAGGATGTGGTGCGCATCTTCTCCGATCCGGTCAAAACGCCAAACTCCCTCTTCAACCACCTAGTCGTCGATCGCAACACGGGTCGTGTCTATGTCGGCGCCGTCAACAGAATCTACCAGCTATCACCCGATCTTGAAGTGGTCCAGTCGAACGTCACTGGCCCGGTCAACGATTCCGCCCAGTGCACCTTTGACTGCCCTCCGAGCTTCGTCAAGAAGCCCACGGATAATGTGAACAAGGCGCTAGTGATCGATTATGCAACGAGTCGCCTTATAACGTGCGGCTCGGTGCTGCAAGGACTATGCTCTGTACGGAACCTAAACAATATATCACACGATGTGCACGAAGTTCGCGAGCCGGTCGTGGCCAACAACGCCAGTGCATCCACGGTTGCCTTCATAGCGCCAGGACCCCCAAATCCGCCTATGACGCAAGTTATGTATGTAGGAGTGACTTTTACTGGAAACTCACCATATCGATCTGAAGTGCCCACTGTTAGCAGCCGATCATTGGAAGATGACAGACTCTTTGTGATAGCTCGAACGGCAGTCACCACCGGCACTCGGATGTTCGTCAATTCCTTGTCGCGTGAACGGTATCCCATAAATTATGTGTACGGCTTTAGTTCCGAAGGATTCAGCTATTTCTTAACGACTCAGTTGCGTGGTGTCGGATCCGATACGTATTATAGCAAGCTAGCTCGCGTATGTCATGACGATGAACACTATTACTCGTACACAGAAATACCGATGTCGTGCATGGGCGAAGGCGGAGGCAATTATGGCTATAATCTCGTGCAAGCTGCATTCGTTGGAAAAGCCGGATCTGTGCTCGCTGGAGAGTTAGGAATAACTGCACAACACGATGTCCTTTTCGCTGCTTTTAGTCAGAGTAAGACGATAAACACCAACATTCCATCAAATCTTTCGGCCATTTGTGTTTACTCTCTTAAGGCGATTCGTCGTAAATTCATGCAAAACATCAAGACTTGCTTCAGCGGAAATGGCTCACGCGGCCTAGATTTTATATCTCCGTCGCACGCTTGTATTGGAACCAAATTACAAACTATAAGCGAAGATTTTTGTGGATTAGATGTGAACACTCCTTTGGGAGGTGAACAACCCGTAGAAGCGGTACCGGTAGCTACATTTAAGAAAAGACTGACAGCTGTGGCGGCCACCGCTACTGGAGATTATACGGTTGTTTTCGCTGGAACGGCTGAGGGCCATCTCAAGAAAATTGTAGTAGAAAGTGCCACATCTGCTTTCGAATACGGAGATATCGTCGTAGATGAAGGCTCCCCAGTTAATAAAGACTTATTCTTTGATACTCAATTGATGCATTTATATGTAATGACTGAACGTAACGTTTCGAAAGTAAAAGTTCAAGAATGTAGCGTATACAAATCGTGTCTCACGTGTCTCGGGGCGAAAGATCCGTATTGTGGTTGGTGTTCCTTAGAGAACAAGTGTAGTCTTCGATCGGACTGTCAAGAAGCAGCCAAGGATCCGTTATATTGGATATCTTACCGAAGCGGTCGTTGCACTACAATCACACAAGTGACACCAAATCAATTACAACGAACAACAGCAAGAACATTAGACTTAGTTATCGAAAATTTACCTACTCTCAATGGACAGTTTCTATGTGCTTTTACAGCTTTAGATCGTACCCTTGTTACTAATGCAACTAGAAAAACATACGGTGTTAATTGTACTACACCGCGAACTGACACTCTTCCACCCATTCCTGCTGGTCAGCATCATTTCACAGCTAAATTATCCGTGCGCACTACACAGGGACCCGATTTCGTGGCTACAAATTTCACGTTTTTTGATTGTAATACATATAGCTCTTGTACTCAATGTGTTAGTTCGTCTTTTCCGTGTGATTGGTGCGTCGACGGCCACCGCTGTACTCACGACACGGCGGAGAATTGTAGGAACGATATACTTGTTACGGGTGTTAGTAGAATCGGTCCAAGTTACCGCTCTGGTCCCGGTTTTTGTCCGACAATAAACTCCACGTCAGATGGTACGAACGAAATATTAGTTCCTTCGGGCGTAAAGAAAGCAATAAAAGTTAAGGTTCATATTATCGGTCAATTTATTGTACAGACAAGATTCGTGTGTCAATTTAATATAGAGGGTCGCGTGACTCATGTTAATGCTCAACTTCTCGCGGACACTATTTATTGCGAACCTGTTGAATTCACGTATACGTCACGCGCTCCTAATATCAATGCCTCTTTTGCTGTCATTTGGGGAGGATCTAAACCATTAGATAATCCTGATGATACTCATATACTCATCTATAGATGTAACGACATGGCCGACAATTGCGGGATTTGTTTAGCGCTTCCAGAAAAGTTTGGTTGTGGCTGGTGTCAGGGCTCGGACCGCTGTGAGGTACAGGAGCAGTGCGGCTCTCCGAGCGTCTGGTTGAACCGGACCCAAACCTGTCCTAACCCGGAAATACATAATTTTCGGCCCAAATTAGGTCCATGGGACGGGGGAACGAATATAACGATTGAGGGGATTAATTTAGGTCGCAATATATCGGATATCTATAACGGTGTAACCATAGCGGGTATTAAATGTCAGCCTATCATAGAACAATACGTCAAAACCAGGCGCATAGTTTGTACGGTCGACGGGCCCGGGGAAGAAGTGCCCCGCGACGGACCGGTCGTGGTGCGAGTCGCTGACTATCGCGGCGAATCGAAACATCACTATGCGTTTGTCAATCCGAAAATAAACTCTATTCAACCGAAATATGGACCCCAGTCGGGCGGCACTAAACTTCGTATAACAGGCGAGTATTTGAACGCGGGAAGTAACATTCAAGCATTCATAGACGATTTACCGTGTGTTATTTTATCGGTATCGCACGAGGAAGCGGTCTGTAGGACTAGTCATTCGTATCAGTTGAAAATGGGAACATTGAGAATGCGTTTCGATAATGGCATGCGTACGTTAGAGCGTGAAAAGTTTGAATACATAGAGGACCCAGTCGTTGTGTCCGTCGAATCCGGCCCTCCTCTGGTGTCTCAACGAAAACAGCCGAAGGGCATTCCCTCCGGAGGCATAAGTATTAAAGTAATGGGACAAAATTTTCATTCTATCCAATTTCCGCAAATTTACGTCTACCATGATAACAGACCGTACATAGCACCGTGTCACAGAGTCGATTTTCAAACCCATCTTATTTGCGAATCGCCCGGGATAGAAAGTGCAAGTCTAAATCTAGATCCAGATAGACCGTTAGAATTAGAATATGGTTTCAACATGGATGATGTGCAAAGTGTCCAAAATCTTACCACCAAGACTGGCGACGCTTTTCTCCTATATCCTGATCCAATTTACGAGAAATTTGACGAAGACGTAAAATATTATAAGTCTGAATATTTAACTATAAATGGTCAAAATTTGGATAGGGCATGTACTGAGATTGATGTCGAAGTTCATATAGGTGAAAGTCTATGCAACGTTACGTCTATTGGCAGACATCAACTTACGTGTAGGCCTCCATCACGTGACGAATTACCGGATGGAGTCGACACCCCAGAAGTTGTCGTCAAAGTCGGGCGTGCTCTGACTTATAAAATTGGTAAATTATCGTATTCTTCCCAGGCAGGCTTACAAGCGGCTATAGGGAAGCCAGTATTATTCGGTGTTGTAGCTAGTATTGTAATACTCATATTAGTATTTGTAGTATTTTTAGTTATGTATAGGAGAAAATCCACAGAAAATATAAGAGTATTAAAAAATATGCAAGAGCAAATGGATATTTTAGAATTAAGAGTAGCGGCCGAGTGCAAAGAAGCCTTTGCCGAACTGCAGACTGAGATGACAGATCTAACGGGAGACGTCACCGGCGGTATACCGTTCCTCGATTATCGCACGTACGCTATGAAAATATTGTTTCCTAATATAGACGACCACGCTGTCCTCCAGTGGGAGCGCCCAGAGCTTATTAGAAAAGATAAAGGTCTTAGAATGTTCGGGCAGCTAATTATGCATAAAACATTCCTCCTATTATTTATTCGTACTCTAGAAAGCAATAGATATTTTTCGATGCGGGATCGCGTAAATGTAGCTTCTCTGATTATGGTTACACTCCAAAGTAAAATGGAGTATTGTACTGATGTTTTAAAGACTCTTTTAGCGGAACTGATAGAAAAATGCATGGAAAGTAAAAGCCACCCTAAATTGTTGCTCCGACGTACCGAGAGCGTCGCAGAGAAAATGTTGAGCGCTTGGTTTACTTTCCTCTTATATAAATTTCTTAGAGAATGTGCCGGTGAACCGCTATATCTTTTGTTTAGGTCAATGAAAGGTCAAGTAGACAAAGGACCGGTAGATGTTATAACCTCCGAGGCGCGGTATTCACTAAGCGAAGAAAAACTTATTAGACAGTCGATCGATTTCAAGGCATTGACCGTTAGCGTATCCATATCGCAACAAACGATCTTCGTGAGTGGCTTAGAAGCCACGACAGAAAACGTTCACGTAAAAGTTCTCGACTGTGATACGATAAGTCAAGTTAAAGAAAAATGCTTGGACGCTATTTATCGCGCTACACCATATTCCCAACGGCCGAGTCGTGACGAATTAGATTTAGAATGGCGCACGGGCGCTTGCGGTCGGTTGATTCTCTACGACGAAGATACCACGACCAAGTGCGAGGGAGAGTGGCGTAAGCTCAACACTCTCAACCACTACCGCGTACCCGACGGTGCATGTCTGAGCCTAGTCGCCAAACAGAGCTCCGTTTATAATTTATCTAATATGGAGAAAAACGACAAGTCGCATACTTATGAAACACTCAACAGGGGCAAGTACGGCTCCGCTAGCCCACCCGCTAGTCCGCTTAAATACGAACACGGTGGCGGTTTCAAATATTGGCATTTAGTTAGGCATCACGACGGAGATGCACACAAGGAGGGCGAGCGTGGAAACAAAATGGTGTCAGAGATATATCTCACGCGTCTGCTGGCCACCAAAGGCACGCTGCAAAAGTTTGTCGATGATTTGTTTGAGACTATTTTCAGTACTGCCCATCGGGGCTCTGCGCTTCCTCTCGCGATTAAATATATGTTTGATTTCCTAGACGATCAGGCATTACAGCACGCGATTTCCGACCCTGAGGTAGTGCACACGTGGAAAAGTAATTCGTTACCGTTGCGTTTCTGGGTTAATTTGATTAAAAATCCCAACTTTGTTTTTGACGTTCACAAATCGAACACTGTCGACTCTTGCTTGTCTGTTATCGCTCAAACTTTCATGGATTCATGCTCTACTTCCGATCACATTCTCGGCAAAGATTCGCCCTCATCTAAGCTTCTTTATGCTAAAGATATACCAGTATACAAGGAGTGGGTGGAGCGTTACTATGCAGATATTAAATTGATGCCTGCTATATCCGATCAGGATATGAACGCGATGTTGAACGAGGAGTCGCGCCTCCACACGAAGGAGTTTAACACGAATTGCGCGCTGAACGAGCTGTACACTTACGCGACGAAGTACAACGATCAGCTGATGGTAACCCTCGAGGAGGACGAGTTCTCGCAGAAGCAGCGCCTCGCCTACCGCCTTGAGCAGGTGCACGGGCTCTTGGCGCACGACTACAACTCGTAAACAGCCCCGTGCGAGGTCCGTACCCACCGCCCTGTATATACTGCCCCCGCACATATCTATGCTGGCAACTATTGTATATATTAGATAGTGTACAGTCTTTAATATTGTAATTTTTGTATAATTTCAGCGGTCCGATGTCGTTTTTTAATTTTATATAATGAACTTTGTATTGATTTTACACGACGAACCCGGCCGGCCGCGGTCGTGCCACAGTATGCATCGTAAACTAAATTGTGTATGTCTGTCTATGTGTGCTCGCGTCGTACGAGTTAATGTTACGTCGATCGGTGTAAAATGTGTGTCGCAAATGAAATCGCATGTGAGCTCGGTGGCGAGCGATACTTCGCTCGCCGCCGGGCGATTTTTAAATTTGTACTCGCAATCTACTTAATGAAATAACCGACAGTGAACCGGTGAACGATTCCATTAATAAATATCGTCGAATGTATTGTGTTGTTTGATTTTCCGCGCAGCGCCATTGTCCACGTCCGACGAAAGCCCTCACGCCTCGGCAGCTGTCCGCAGGGAGATCGCGGTGCGGTGTCGTCTCGCCTCCTACTCTGGTCGACCTACCGCCTCCCCCGCGTCCCCTGTTCCCCTGCCCCCTCCCCCGGTCCCTGTACCAGTGTACGTGGCGAGACGGCAGAGATGAACCGACGCGGCCCTGCTGTTTCAGCCGGTACGTGAGGATCGTGGCGCGCACCACATTCGCAGTGGTGAACAACATATACAGCATACCCGCTTACGTGGTCTGGATGATGGCGCTGCGTATCACGAGACCCTTGTACGGACCGCTCTATTGGAAGATCGAAGGGCTTATGTATCATTGGCTGTTGGCGATGGTTTCCTTGTGGTCCTGGTCGGCTGGATATGAGAGTAAGTACTTTCTGAACATTTTTACATAGAACATAGCGTAGAAAATCTATAGCTAATTTGAGAATATTAGGGACTTATCGCTTCATATAAGATGTCGAAGCTGGTACTTCAAACTAGTAGAATATGTTAATAAGCAGAATTCTTATATCATATCTGGTATCTCGTAAGATTGAATGAATAGGGCATTTGAACGAGAAATTGAACGCATAGGCCCATAGGGAGTTACAACATTCGAACCAGAATATTACACGTGACGTAAATTTAATAACTTAAAATTGTTTAACTACTAAATCTGCAGGTCTACATGTATATAATATATTATACAATATGATGCTGCTTTAAGTAACGACGATATGCTAGAACTTCAATTTTATCTATATCTGGCAAATCTATTATTAACTCAAAATATTTACATTTTGAATTCACTATGAGCTATATTTATTTGAGTCCACAATGATCTTCGCATTGTGATCTATGAGGGAGCACTATAAACAGTATCTTATTGTGAATTATTATAAATTATAACGCAATACGCATATGTGATATAGCGTATCAAATTTTCATTGTCTTTGTAATTCGAGTCTGTTACGAAACACCTTTGTACCGCCATCATTAATTACATTAATTATTTAATCAAAAAGTGTAATTGAATGTTAACATTAAGGCTATGTGAAAGGTAAAAGAATTGACAGTTTACGAGAAACTACACAAATGCTAAAAGCAGTTAATATTGTTATGAGTCTTAGGAGATGCTAAGAAGTTTTTGTCCAGCCATAATTACTGTCACTTGACATCATCGTCATCAATTTTTCTTCCATCGCTGGACATATATGCATAGGCCCCTTTCCATGAACGCCGAGACAGCCAATCTCCGATTATTAATATAATAAAATGAAATTCTACAATCTCTATAAAAATCTATCGTTTTCCTGAATGTATTGTTACCTGACATGCCTTACAAAAATTGAAGGTTTAAGTTATATGGTAAGTATTAGTATCGTAATCATCTTGAAGATTCGACGTCGGAGTGCACTGGAGCGGTGGTGGTGACAATGTACCATGTGAAATGAGGTAAAAAGTATTAGACCTAAGTTGTACTTATTTATTATACAATAGAGCGAGAAAAAACATAGTATAAGGTATATTACGGCGAGATACACTACGACTATTGACCCGTTGGACGATAGTTTAGGCAAAATATAGCAAAACATCTAATGTGTTAAGTAATTGATACCTATAATGTGTGATTGGTAACAGTTGCGTATATTAGTACTATATGAAATCTGAACTCCAAAATTTGATTGAGATAATACTTAAGTAGTTTTAATTTAACATGATATCTTAATCTTTAACTGAATCTTACTACGGAAATGCTAGTTTAGTTTCTTCTGCATAAAGGCATAGGCCAGTAATTTCAGTTGGTGAAAAAATTACATTCTGTTACGTCACGAAAATGATTAACTAAACATTCACATCAGTTATTATAAATATTATGCTTTTGTATATCCTGACCAGGAATATAAAAACCCTGCGTGGTGTCGCCACTGTATATTTTTAACGTCAACACATAGTATCGTCCATACAGAAAATAGAAGTTAGTTTCGAAATTTTCCGCAATACACTATATTTACGACTGGTCCGAAAGTTTGCCGTAGCTCAACGTGTAATGGAGCGTGCTATGCTGGGTGTTTCCTTGGCATATAGGATTCGAAACGAAGACATCCGCCAGAGAACTAAAGTCACCGATATCACGCGAAGATTAAGCTCCTTGAAGTGGCAGTGGGCTGGTCTAACACTCAGGAGAATGGATGGACGGATGGCCGATGGGCCAATAAGGTTCAAGAGTGGAGGCCGCGTTTGGGTAGACGAAGTGTTGGGTCGGCCATTTACCAGGTGGGAAGACCATCTCCGTACAGTGGTCGGTCCGTGTTGGATGCGAGTAGCGAGGGGTCGGTCGTCTTGGCGTTCTTTGAGGGTGGCCTATGTTCAGCAGTGGACGGATAGAGGCTGATGATGATGGCGAGCGTTTTTATTTTTCTGGTCAGGCTATATATAAATACACGTACATAAAATCTAAGATGCCGATATTCATTACAATCCTGTTTTATATATTTTTTTAATTTATCATGTAGTTAGGTGAAATCGATGTATACACATCCAGTTAGTTGGAAATGTTGGAAACTGATGACTTTTCAAAATACACTTAATTTTTAATATATTTCGAATTTAAGATTTTTTCATACTCAATACGTTGTAGATTGTTGAGGAAGGTGATGTGATGGAAAAAAATCTTAATTGTTTTAATATGTAAACATAATCTTTTTATTTTATGGAATTAATTAAAAAGTCGACATAATAATATAATAAAACACATATTTGTGTTTTATTTATTGGCGTGCCTTGGACTTTATACCCTTTTGCAGTTTAGATATATAAACTCTTATCTGAACTTAATACAAGCTATGGCCTATATTTATACACTTTGGATTTTTTTTTGTCATTATTTATTTTCAGAAATGAAAGCTTAGAAGTTTATATAGTAAAATATATTTCAACTATATATACAATTTTAATAGATGTTTGCCATGCATGGAAACATCTAAGTAACAAGTTATATTATTCAGTACTCGTCCAATAGCCGATTGAGTCGGGTGCTCTCACAACCAGACCATTCTAGATTAAGTTAAGTTAAATAAACCACACATTTTACTTAACGTATTATTTACGAACCAAACGTAAATATCCTGTACAGTCACCAAAACCCGTGGTCGTGGTCCTTCGAGCCGTACATTATATCTCATCTAACTAGAAAGTAAAAGGCTAAAAATGTATTTTTCTTAGTCTAAATTATAAGTATGTAGGTATATAGTTCATTCGTTATAAAAATACGGCTACCAATAAAATCCATTTTGTCAGTGACATTAAAACATACAAACTATATTTAAAATAATATAGAACTTTGGTATGATATGGCTGAGTCAATACAACTTTGTACATATTTGTACGGCTTCATTATCTCGGCGGCAGTTGAGTTTGGAAAAGGTTCTGGAATGTTCGTTGAGGAGTCGAGCGCGATTGGATTGTTTATGGAACCCAATGTGTGGGTCTGGTTTTGATATGGACATGCAGTTTCGTATGGTCGGTACTTGCATTAGAAGAGCGATAGCATGTTTGCAATGAGTTCTTAAAGTTCTAAGATTTTTGGTTAGGCTTGTCAGCTCCGAGCTTACTAGAATTTATTTTTATCTAGCTAGACATTATTGAACTAGGTACTTCTTTCTATAGAGAAGGTATTATAATATTTTAAATTAATTATTAAATATTGTACAGTATTGTAGTTTTTTTTCGTGGTTTCTCGTGAAGTATAGAACTATCTTTTTCCTTAATTTTTTATTTTTAATTATATTATTATTATTATTTTTTAATTTAAATTTAATTTAAATATTACTTATTTTTTTATTTAAATTTGGGATTTTGCTTGTAATTTTAATGTTTCGATCGAAAATTGGGAGGATCATAAGAATAGTTGGGAAATATGACTAGCTGTCGCCCGCAACTTCTGCCTCGTTAACTTAGATTTGCAGACGATCCTGGATTGATGATGATTATTTTTGTAGCCAAAGTTTTTGAATTGGATAAGTAGTAGGTTAGAAGTTTAGCCCTTACATACAAACTGACAAACATTAGGTATCCTACCAATCCTACTAATATTATAAACGCGAAAATTTGTATGTATGGATGCTTCTTACTCTTTCACGCTAAAACTATTAATGGATTTTAATAACACTTTACAATGATATAGCTTGTACATCAGAATAACACACAGTCTATTTATCCCCATACTCCCACGGGAATGGGATGTATGCGGGCGAAACCTTGGGGCGCTGCTAGTCTCTTTATAATGTTAAGTCAAGATCGGTCACCTTATGACCAATATTCACCGCATAGTTCCAATAATGACATCATATTATATACGCTTAATGTCAAAGATAATGCATAAAGGTCGTCGGTCTTATTTGTACAAGGCGAACAAAATGACAAAATTTGAAACGTGTTATCAAATGAGGGCAAACAGGAAGACGAATTTTGATTCTTAAAAATTTGTGATTAAAACTTGAAAAAGTGTTTCTTTGATTAAATTTTTGAATAGAATTCTATTCTCCATTTTTGTGATAGTTTTCTGTGAAGACTTAAAGTTGCTTCTAGAGGGACCATAATTACATACAACACTACTAATAAACTAAAATAAGAAATGAACTAAAAATAGTTACAATTGCATAATGATTGCATATTATTCTCAGTCCAAAGGGCGAACCAGCGGGCAACAAATAACAATTTAAACTTTAAAGACTCGCTAATGTACTTGGCTGTCTGGATTCACTCCCAATGTATTAAACACTAGCTGTTGCCTGCAGCTTCGCCCGCGTTACTCAACTCTTATAAGTCACAGCGTGATGTTATATAGCGTATAGCCTTCCTCGATAAATGGGCTATCTAACACTGAAATAATTTTTTAAATCGGACCAGTAGTTCCTGAGATTAGCGCGTTCAAACAAACAAACAAACTCTTCAGCTTTATAATATTAGTATAAGGTATCTTTAGGTCATTGACTGTTTCATCAAAATATGCCTAGTTTTCGTGATTGTTTTTTGTAGCAAACGTGCTGTCGAGGTCTTGGCGACTATCGACGCCCATACACATCCGCACTACCACAGATTATGCAAATGTATTGCAATCCTTTTCCCTATCCACCCAAACTGTGAAACACACGAAACCGCGTCATAGCTGTCACTACGCCGGTATTATGAGAGCTAGAGGTACCACCCCGGTCGTGCCGGCCAAATTCAGCTGCAAAGCAGCATGGCACTAGCTCTTTCTAATTGTGTAACAAACATCTATACACACAATGGGATGTAAGTTACATAACGGACGGACAATACGCTCTTTTATGATCAATTGTTACATGAAAAGGTAATAATAAAACAAGTTCACACGATTCGCTTTTATTTCACATCCGTGGTTTTTGACCACTTTTCCTTTTCATAATTGTTCCTGTTATTGTGTTAAGATCTAATGTGCTGATCAGTGAGCGTAAAACTCAAAATATACTTACTAGTTGAATCTGCGTCCTAGCTGTTGCTGCTTCGCCCGTCGCATTATACTGATGTAAGATTTTATTTTAATCGTGTGAGTAGTTTTGAAGATTGCTTTCTATATCCAAACTCACATACTTTAGCGATAAACCTTCACTCAACAATATTACTAGCTGAAGCTTAGACATGTTTTGAAGGAAAGAAAGAAAAGAACTTTATTGTTCATAACAAAAATCTAAACATAATCACCAAGTAGTTTCACGAAGAGTTTAGTATAGCGAACAATACCTGGAACGCTGGTAAGTGGACGCAGCTCTACCCTCTAAAACCCGGCGAGTGTCACTAATGCCGCCTTTGGTGAGGTGCCCCGGATCTAATAAAAAAACAGGGCACCTCGACGTCTAGTCAGTCCCCCAAGGGACCGACGCCACCTCCACAGAGAGGTTGGCTGGCACCACAGAACAACCCCTCCGGGACAGTACAATGGGATGAGGTTCCCGTTCTCGCTCCTTGCCCTCTGCTCATTTGTCCTCTCTTCTTATAAGAGGGGTACAAAGAGCCCCCCTGGCTCATTTCGCTTCGCCCAAGGTGCTAGGCTCACCATAGGCTACTGAGCCCCACCACCACGTCAAGGCCTGAACCATGGTGGGGATCGCGAACATGGTGGGGATACCCAGAGGTAGCCACTAAACATTTTTCAGACGGAGTCACAGTTTGTCAGGTAAGTAGGGGTTTTTCTTAGAGAGTTGTCGTTGAAAACATAACCTATTATATTATTTATCAGTATCGATATTTACTGTGATCTAATGACACATTATTCTCGGAAGCATTCATTAATCGTGTTCAAACACGTTTGCTTTTGTTGCGTCACGCTTTTGTCATGTGTAGAATCCTCGCCTGATTCGCTAAAGTGTTATGCCAACAGGTTTTTAATGTAATTTAAAGGTAATTTGATTGTTTAAGACGAGGCACCCGAAAATAATTTTCACGCTCGCTCCGCCCATTTCGCCGTTGAGTTCAGTTTCGATGAGATATTTTCTTAATTTACTTCCGTGCACAAAGAAAAGACGAAAGATAGTGGCGCCGCTAATGAACACTATAAAACATGCTAAAATTTCATACTTTGCTTACAATATTTATATATCGAAGCTTTAGAAGAAGAGGCACGCACAACCAGAGATTATGATTTGTTGCCCTTCTTTTCCCTATCCCCCCAATGGGCCACTGGAAACTCACAAACCGCACGAAACGCGACAGCATAGTTGTCACTTGACGCCGGTGTTATGTGAGCGAGAGGTACCACCCCGGTCGTGCCGGCTTAAGTCCACTGCATAGCAACATGGCATTACCTCTTACTGTTTATATTCTTAGGTGCCTATAAATGCCCTTCTGTCTGAAATAGCCAAGGGGTTGCCTATACCCATGTGTTGCCTATTTGAGAAGCCAGAATGCAAGTCAGCGCCAGTAATTAAACTGCCTGTCCTGCCCTTCTGAGTCCTGAAATAGCGAAGCTGCTCCATGATAGAAACAAAAAAGGTGACACATTCATACGGACTAGCAAAACCTTTCCTTCCACCTTATACCATACCTTACCTGATGCATTTCAAGCAGTCGAATCCCTTAACGTATTCCCATGGTGATAACGGGAAATCATGGAAATGATAGTCCTATAAATATTTATCACTTATCTGCATGCGGTTTACCGCTTGTAGTGTTACCATGTCATTGCTCGTGGGTTCGAATCCGATATCATTTGTATGATAAACATTTTTTTGTACATACTTTAGTCATGGTATTATATTTTTTGTTGTAAGCAATTAATTGTATGTTAATATATGGAAATTGTACATTTATTAAAAATTAATCCGTTTCCTTTGTCTGGCAGCGTTATTTCTCATATATTTTTAGAATATCTGGGGCATGGGCCGTGGCTGATGGCTGCCCTCACCAAATCGAGCAGAATAGTGGTATGGCCGTACCATCCTTTTCTCAAAGCAATTCAGACCATTTACAACCACCATAACTTGTTATTGATTTATTTATTATTTAAAAAACTAGAAGCCTGCCGCCTCTTCTATAAAAAGGCACAGTTTGTATCAGTCAGTATATAATATAAATAATAATAATATCAACCCTCATATTATGTCCCACTGCTGGGCACAGGTCTCCTCGACTCATCATCAGGTTTTTGTTGGTGAACTTAACACATCTTCAAGACTTTCCATCTCATCAGACATGAGGTTTCCTCACGATGTTACCTTCACCGGTGGTCTCATCTCAAGATGAGAGGTGCATATTGAAATTAAGAAAACCCCATTTCAAGGCATCACGGGGGGTCAGGATCGAACCCGGACCTCTCAGCTCTCACTCAAGAGGCCGAGCCTATACCCATCGTCGTTCACAGTCAGTATGGTATAAAAATTTAAATAATCCATACCTATATTATAAATCTAATTCTATAGAAAAATATTGGGTTAAGTTAATTATTAATAAAAAAAATAGTGCGGCACTAAAAATGAGATAACTATAATTTGTTCTTAAGCGATGGCCAAGTCATTAGTCTGCTTATTTAAAATACAAAATATTTCAAATATTATAGTCACTATTAGGCTATTAGGTATTGTTAGGTTAGCTAATTACATAATTACTTAAGACAGAAGGTCCTTTAAGTATTACGTGGTAATACTTGGTACATAACAAATTAACCGACTTGGTATTACATGGATCTCACAACGGTAGAAGAATTGAGTGGCGAGACTTGTTTTTTTTGTAACATCTCTCTTCAAAATGGCATAACAATCTGGATTAGAACCGGCTTTTTCTCATAAAATTGTAGTCAAAAGTGTCTTAGATTTGTGTCCTTTCTTTAGGTCTAGAAACAAATTACCTAATCTATACTACTTATTACTTGTTACTTGAGGTCAGGCTGGTTTCCGCAACTCGACGCTTTTGCGCCTATTTTGCGTGCTGTGAGCCTGAAGCACTCCCTACTGCCAGTTAAGCTCCCGCAAGAATGCTAGCAGTCTCTTGACATCGGCGCAAATCTCCGGGAGCGTTCTCGGGCATCCGAGATGGGCAGCCCGTAGCGGTGCTACTCCTGTGCACTCCAGTAGTACATGAGCTGCTGTTTCTTCCTCCGCTACGCAGGCTCTGCATAGCGGACTGTCTGTAACACCTATAGTGAAAAGATGTTTGTTATAGTGACCATGTCCTGTTAGAGTGCCTGTTAACAGTCGCAGTTCTGATCGCTTTAGGAGCAATAATTGACAAGAGACGCGTGGGTTGCCTATTGGCATCGCTTCCCTTGCTTGTCTGCAATCGTCTCTGCTCGTCCAGAGCTCTCTGTGTTGTGTGTTTGCGTGCGTTCTCACCCATGCCCTTAACTGGCTATATGGTAGCGGGGTCATTGGTTCATTACCTTTGACCTCCATATTTGCTCCACGTTTGGCCAGCTCGTCTGCTGTATCATTACCTCTTGAGCCACTGTGCACTTTTATCCATTGAAGGGTCACTGTGTTAAGTTGGCATGCTCTTTCGAGGTAACAGTGGCATTCGTGAATTAGGCCCGAGTTTGTTGTGTATGCGTTTAGTGCTTGGAGTACCGCCTTACTATCGGATAAGATCCTTATGGGATACCCTGTTACTTTCCGCTCTATTATGGCTCTCGCTGCTTGGGCTATACCAACACATTCCGCCTGGAAGACGGAGTTGTGTTTGCCCAAATGTACAGCCAGGTGGAGGTTTAGTTCTTCTGAGAAGACCCCTGCACCTGTTCCTTGTTGTGTTTTCGACCCGTCGGTGTAAATACTCAGCTCCTTAGAGGATGTATTTGTTGATGGGGACTCGAAAAGTTAGATTTTGTATTGTTTGTTGAATACATACGTTTTGGGTATGACATCGCTAGGGGCCTGCAGCAATGGAAATTCATCTAGATACTCGTCTAAGATTTTTGTGTGAGGTATCCTGATGTCTTTCCATAGTTTAAGTGTTCGTAACCTTACCGCTGCAGACGCTGCTTCCTGTTGTATGAAGAAATGTAGTGGAAGCAGGGATAGCATAGTTTCTATGGCTGCGGTCGGTGTTGTTAAAATCTATACTAATATTATAAAGCTGAAGAGTTTGTTTGTTTGTTTGAACGCGCTAATCTCAGGAACTACTGGTCCGATTTAAAAAATTCTTTCAGTTTTAGACAGCTTATTTATCGAGGAAGGCCATAGGCTATATAACATCACGCTGTGACTTATAGGAGTTGAGTAACGCGGGCGAAGCTGCAGGGTACAACTAGTTGTGTAATATTAGTTCATTCATTAAGACTACACTCGACATTCATTATGACAACACTGAAGTATCAGAGAGCTATACTTTTCCATACACCTTATTCATTATAGACAAAGTTTTTATCAAGCAGGATTTGAACTCGCGACCATTAATACATCAATACACCAGCTGTAATTATACAAGTATCGATGAAATATAACACCTAACGAACATTACCAATTACGCATTTACGAAAGCGAAACAGTTCCGGAGAGCGGAAAGAAAACCGAATCGCATACATAATCTACTGCGGTTGCCACACTCTTGATCCAGTGTTGCCAATTTGACTACTTATTATTCCCTACCCGCCTAATAATGTATAGTTAATATCATCATGATCGTCCTTCAGACTCTCAAATTAGGACCGGCTTTTTTTTTCTTTTTCGTCGGGAAATGCTCCGAGGCATCCCGCCGGGGAGTGGGTCTCCCCAGGCGGGTATGTGGGACTCGCTGCGCCCGAAAGGTGGTGATTTCACCCTCACCATCTCGATGTCCGGTAATCCACAACAACTCGATTTTTACGGCATTTCCTGCCTCCCACGACTAATATATGGAATCAGCTGCCTCCTATGGTGTTTCCGAACCGATACGACTTAGGGACCTTCAAGAAAAGAGCATACTCATATCTGAAAGGCGGGCAACGCACCTGCTAATCCAGTGGTGTAGCGGATGTCTGTGGATGTCGCTCTTCACTTACCATCAGGTGAACCGACTATCCGTTTGCCCCCTCTTCTATATAAAAAAAGGTGTACGCAGCTCTACCCACTTAAACCCGGCGAGTGCCACCAATGCCGCCTTTGATGAGGTGCCCGGATCTGTTGAGCAAACAGGGCACCTCGACGGCTAGTCAGTCCCTCAAGGGACCGACGCCACCTCCATAGAGAGGTTTTCCCGCACCACAGAACAACCCCTCCCAACGTCGGAACAATACAATGGGATAATGTTCCCTTGCTCTTTTGTCCCCTCTTCTTATAAGAGGGGTACAAAGAGAAGCTCCCTCGGCTCAATTTGCTTCCCCCAAGGCGCTGGGCTCACCTTAGACTACTAAGCCCCACCGCCATGACCAGGCTTGAACCATTGTGGGAAATTAGGACCGGCCTAGACTTATGTATGGAGGATAACCTATAGTCGCTCGTAAGGACTTGTGTTACTGGTATTCATATAAACGGTAATTCTTTATTATCCGGCGCAAGATTGGAAAACGCTATTTCCGCGTGTGGTGACCACTTGACCAGTCGTCGAATAATATATCTCATAGAATGGCAATCTGCAAAAAAAAAACAAGACTAAAAAAGTAAAACTGTTTGTGTAAATGATGTCAACGTGTAAAGGTGTAAAAATGTGTTTATGACTATAGATAAGGTTTTTGATGAATCACAACTGCATGAAACATGCTAGTTATAAATACATGGTAAAACGAAAAAATTCAAGGCAGACAAGTATTTCGCAAACAAGTGTTTCTATGTAACAACAACATATTATGGATTTTTAGCCATTCACGATTTTGTGACTATGGGAAGTATCAGGTTTTGATTTGATTTGCGAGTAGTGGAGTATCTGATATCTTGGCGTTGACTGAAAGAGGCCGATTTCCAACAGCACACGGATTAAGGTTAATCATGATTATGTAACCTAAACAAGTCTACACAAGTACAGTTTTAAAGAGTTATGGCTGAAGTTTTAATTTTAGTGGAAAATATTCTAAATTGGCAACACAGGTAAGTTACTATGTTGCCACATACCGATGGGCGGAATCAATTAAAACCCCCATAAAATCCCGCGAATAGGTGGGAGGTTTGTTCAACGGGATATTACATTAGAATTTTTAATATCATTACAGTATGTACGTAGCCAATTTTTCTTAATAATTCTTGATCACCGTCAGCCCAACTTTTTAACTGATTTAGAACCTTTTTATGAACGTTTTGACGACCTCTGTGGCTCAGTGGTAAGCGCGTGGGCGCTCAAGCCGGAGGTTGCGGGTTCGAAACCAGCCTGGAGACAAAAATATTTTCTGTGTTTCTGGGTCATGGATGTGTATTAAATATGTGTATTATATAATAAAAATCTTAAATATATGTATAGTATAAAAGTATTAAATATATTTCCGTTGACTGGTACCCGTAACACAAGTTTTTCGAGAACTTACCACGGGACCAGTATGACATGGTGTGAAAGCGTCCATAGATAATATTATATTATATTATGAACGCCAAGAGATCATCAGTCTTATATCTCGTCACGACTCAGCAGGAATGTCCGATTAAAACAATTAAATCTTTCTCGATAACAATATATTTCGGCAGAGTAACGCCCTTTACAAAGTATACTAGTAGAATGCCAAATCTAATTAGTATAAATATCGCCATAATATTGTAAATAATTACTGTAGAATAGAATAGAATAGAATTTTATTCAGTACTCATGCATGTGACTGCAGTACAGATCAGATAAACATAACATACATTAGAAGTTAGTTTATTTACATAGCAGTGTAAGATAAAGAAAAAAATATATACAAAAGGAAAATAATAATAATAATAATACATAAAATCAGAAACAAATAACTAATTAATTATTTTAATTATTAATCACGTATATTTAGATTTATTCATGCGATACTTTAATTATTATTACGGCTCATACTTTTGGCGCCACCGGAAGTCTATAACTTCAATAATATAATTGTTGCAATTATTAAGTAAATTGCGTCACATCCGGCTGGTGCTTCCAGTAGTTTGTAACAATCGCGATGCACGGGGATTGTCATCCCATAAGTTTCATATATTCTTATCGGGTGCGACTTCTCAGAAAGGCTTGGTCAATAGTCACTCGTATATAGGCAAATCAACCGACAAGGTACCTGATGATAAAAAAACAGACAACCGCGAGTCTCACTCGCTCTAAACGCGTTTTAACCGACTTAAAAAAGGAGGAGGTTATCAATTCGACTGCATTTTTAAAATGTAATAAGACAAAACTGTTTGCAGACTTTTACTTATGTGTTGCTACACCTAACTTCGTGCCAAAACTCATGATTCTACGTCAACGGTAAGTACACTATGGGTTTTGGTTTGACAGACAGACAGACAGACAGACATACGGACAACAGAGTGATCCTCTATAGGTTCAACTTTGTCATTTTGAGGAACGGACCTCTAAAATAAAATAGGCAACTTATGTATGAAAACGTTTTCGAAACTCCATACAGACTCGGTGTGCTGGTAACATTGTACGAAACTCCTTACAGACAGTGCGTGCTGGTAACTTGTCCTTGTATAGAAACATATCAAACCTGTTGATATATAAATAAGTTGATACTAGTACACCCTACAAAATTGATACTAAATTGATGCATTTAAGCTAGTGAAGTCGCGAGTGATATCTATAGTCCATGGCGGTGTCGCGGTCAAAACAACACGTTCGTTTTTAAGAACATACACCAAGTTAAACTAGTCTAATGACCCTAGAAATAAAAAATAATTCATATAGGGTATATGAACTGCAATATAATACAAATTTAGAACCCCTACATAAATAATATTTTAATTTTGCATTTTTTTCATACAAATTGCCCTCAAAGCTGTTGGTAGATACACCGGTAAAGTAAATTATTTGTATTACTGGTACTTACTAGAAGCGGAAAAATTATAATAAATAATGCAACGCACCAGAGGATCAGCATCCTCTGGTGTAGCGGGTGTCTGTGGATGTCGCTTTTCACTTACCATCAGGTGAACCGACTGTCTGTTTGCCGCCTCTTCTATAAAAAAATGAAAAAAATGTTTGACCTTAGGACGACCTCTGTGGCTCAAGCCGGAGTGAGCGGGTTCGAATCAGGGAACTGGGTCATGGATAAATATCATAAAATTATGTATTGTACCTATAAAAGTATTAAATATATTTCCGTTGTCTGGTACCCGTAACACAAGTTCTTTGAGAACTTACCACGGGACCAGATTGACGTGGTGTAAAAAAAGCGTCCATAGATATTATTATTCACAACCTTAGTACAGAAACACAAATTGCGCTTGACGGGAATCAAACCGGTGTCCTATTATTTGGAGATGTGGTCATGGAACAATGGTATCGCGACAGATCGTTCGAGACTACACCGACCTTATGCGACTGCGGCCAGAGGACGGTCAACGACCTTCCCCTCCCTAGATCCGCTCCCCACTTTCGAGACATGACTTGATACTTTTGTGAATCGAGTTTCGGTTGCAACTCGATTACTTTTCGCTAAACTGGTTGTATTTGGTAGGAATGTAGGCGTCTTGAATTTCTTACTGGGGCACCGTCGTCATCATTATCAACGCGCAGCCATGCTGAATTAAGTAACGTTAGTAAAATAACTCCAAGATTTTATCTAATATATAATATCCTCGTGTCACGGTGTTTGTTAAATTAAATTAAACTCCTCCGAAATGGCTCGACCGATTCTCATGAAATTTTGTGTGCATATCGGGTAGGTCTGAAAATCAGTCAACATCTATTTTTCATCTACCTAAATGTTAAGGGTGGCTCACCCCAAAATTTTTATTTTATTTTTTGGACAAAAGTTAACGCGGGCTAAGTTGCGGGCAACAGCTAGTGTTTATTATAGTTTGAGATTGTAAAATGCGTTAATTTTCGGACAAGCCTGTACGTAGAGCAGTAGAGTATAACGCTGATGATGGAATCTAGTTTTCTATCTAATGGCGCGCTTTAGTAATAAATCGACTCCAAAGCCGTGACGGCAATCGGCATGATGTGGTTCCATTTTTCGTTATAAATTTTTATTGATTATGAATTCTAATATTTTTTTAGGGCAACCGAGCAGTCGGAGCACCATAAGGGTGACGACCCACTCCCATAGACATCAGCACAACTAAAAGTTATGCAGATGCGTTGCCCTCCTTTTCCCTATCCCCCAATGGGTCACCGGAAACTCACACCCGCACGAAACGCGGCAGCATAGCTGTCACTTGACGCCGGTGTTATGTGATATGATATGTGTAATAGTAAAATAATGGTTTCACATTTGCGCATTTTTCTCACATTAATGTATAGGAATACTGATTAAATTCAACTTCAAATAGCTGGCTAAATATTTTTATGTATATGTATGTGGTAAATATATATGAATAAAGCCTGGTTAGTTCGTAAAAATACCGTTACATGGATCAGATACCGGTATCATACATATATTACTGGTTCGTAACTCCAACATTTATTATACAAATATCCGTCCTTGGGATTCGTACCCGCGGTATCCACTTCGTCAACTTTACTGTCAACTACATATGAATTTTAATGACCAGTAGAACCTCTTCCTGTGTTATACTCGTAAAACGTTAGTGGTGCTACATCAATAACAGTCCGTATTCGTTTACATGCCAGATAAAATAATAATATTGTATACACTGCCTTATTTAACATTTCGGGGGCCCTGGGCAGTTCATAATGGGGCCCCGACGAAAAATGATGATTTTTGTACTAAAGAAGAGTAAACCTAGTATTTAGGGCACTACATACTAGGTATTCTAGTCAGCCATCATTGATTGATTTCCCTAGAATTATCACTCAATAATATTCTAATAAACATAATGGGGCCCCATGGATCGCGGGGCTCTGAGCACCTGCCCAGAGTGCCCGATGGGAAAGACGGGCCTGATTATAAAGCCAGTAATTTATTTAGGAATTGGCTTTTTAACTAGCTTAAATGTTGATACTTTTAATAAGAATTTTCTGATTGGGCGCAGATTACCTATATAAAAAATCATTAAAAGTAAAAAGAAGAAATTATGATCCTACCGTCACTAAGGGACAAGTTCAAAAATACGGGTGCGGGCTGATGATTGAAAAAGATACCAGTGCCTGATTATTATCATCATCATCACCTTGATCATCGTCATCATTACCGACGTTTATCCATTATACTGGACACAGGTCTCTTTTATAAGCAATCTGTTTAAGATACATACTTTAAAATCCGGTTCTACGTCACCTATAAAGCGGATAAGTGTTTTCTAGGACAAATCGCTTATTGTTTCGATCTGAATGCTAGTTGTTGCCTGAGGCTAAGGAACGAGTTAATTAATATATCCTTATCACAATGACAATGTTATTGATTATATCTCATAGGGAATAAGATAGCTGGTTGACTAACTTTAATGGTGTCAGACTATTTGAAATGGGATATTTACCTAGAATAGAACCTCCAGACAAGGCATTTGTAGACAAAAAAATTGAGATATAAAAAAACTGGGTTCATAGTTTACAATACTTGTAATTCTCCCCACCATGGTTCAGGCCTTGACGTGGCGGTGGGCTGAGTAGCCTAGAGTGAGCCCAGCACCTTGTGCGAAGCCAATTGAGCCAAGAGGGCTATTTGTACCCCATAATAACTGTTTAAATTTAGTCATTTATAGTTTTATTTGTTATTTATTACAGCATGTAATAAAACTGTTCAATATATTATGTACAAAGAATTAAAGAACCTCACGACGTCTTGTTGTAGGTCTATAATATAGTCATTGACTATTTATATTCGTTAGATACTTCAATTTGTGTGCCGAGCTGTATATCAAACTCTTACTAGCTTACTCGTAGTACTCGTAGAACCCAAGTAAATAATAATAACACAAATCATTTTTCACATAACTTATTAATGTACATTGTACTATGAAACCCCTTCACGCTGTTGTCTATGCTTTGTGATTCAGGCGAGGGTGCTTGTGCTTCCAGATACGCATGAGTCATGTGCTCGTCTCTCAATGGTCTTGAGTCATCACGTCACCGTTGATCTACGATTGATCAACGGATCAACAATTGGTTAAGTAATTATATTTATCCATGAGGTAAATGACGAAATTAATAAAATCATGGATTGTTTCCGGTGGCTATTTAAATGGTTTTTTTTAATTAATTAAATCACTGGAGCAATTACGGATCCTAATAGAGCATTTGAGGAGCAATTTTTGATTTACTTGCGGTGTTAGTAACAGCGTGATGTCATAATATAGCTTATAGCCTTCCTCGATAAATAAGCTATCTAACACTGAAAGAATTTTTCAGATAGGACCAGTAGTTTCTGAGATTAGCGCGTCCAAACAAACAAAGTCTTAAGCTTTATAATATTAGTATAGATTATAAAGTAATTTACTAATTTTAATCATCCAATAAATAGTTTCATTAAAATTACAATCTTCATTCAGAATACCATTGTCAATTTAAATTACACTGCAATTAACAATCATGATATTATTGTGATTGTTATTTATTCAAAAAGCTATGTACGAAACACACTATACAAAATTTATAGTGTCTCGACATCTATACTAATATTATAAAGCTAAAGAGTTTGAACGCGCTAATCTCAGGAACTACTGGTCCGATTTGAAAAATTATTTCAGTCTTAGATAGCCCACTTATCGAAGATGGCTATAGGCTATACATATAATATTACGCTGTGACTAACAGTAATTAAGTTGAGTAAGTTAACTGCGGGCTATAGCTAGTGTAAAATAAAGCAGTTTCCTCGGACCTAAATACTAATAATAAACTAGGTAATAGTGCACTTATATCGAGTCAAATAATCTGTCCGGCACATAAGATATATTTCAATAACAATTATAAAGACATTATTTAATAATCTTTTAGATGGGTTTTTCTAAATTTATATTATGTGCTCCTGAACAAGAGACCATCGCTTGATCACATCGTGAGGAAACCCGCATGCCCGATGAGATTCAAAATCTTTGAAGGTGTGTGAAGTTCACCAACGTGCATTAGGCCAGCGCATCTGTGAACTGTGGCCCAACACTCCTCGCCTGATTTCGAGGGGGAGACCCGTGCCCGTGCGTAAAATATTATTATAATTTATTATATGAGAAGCTAAAATAACACAAAATGGGGGTATAGAAACTTGTAACAATAAAATAATATCTCTGAAACAGCAAAAAGAGATGAAATAAAATTATTAAACATTTATTAAAGAAAGCGTGTATTGCCTCCTGTGGCTTTAGCCTGGATATACCTTCCCAAGCTCTCAATTTGATTACTCATCACTTGTGTGATATTATCACACTCCATAGTAGCGCCAACTTAAGCTCCTGGACATTTGTCGGAGCTGGAGTTTTAGCTCGTACCCTTCTTCCAATTATGTCCATATATATACTGCATGTTCTGCCATTTCTGCTTCACGGAATAAATAAGCAGAATCGTGGTGCAACGACAGCGTAAGAATGAAATCATCCTACCCACGGGTAAATATTATTTAAGACAACTTCTAAACCTGGGGGTTTTAACTTTAAACATTATTTTTCTTATAGATTAAGCAAAGTCGCTTCACGGAAGAAATAAGATCACTGTCAGTTTACAATACGCAGTACGCCTGGTGAAAGTACTCCACGTTTTCTAGTTCACATCGTGTATGTTTTTATGCTGTCAAACCACTTTTTGCTTCGTAAATGGTTAATTGATTTAAGTACTGTTATAAATTTAATAGGTTTGCCGTTGAATATGATTTAGGTTAGTATACAGCACGTTTTAGATCTTGAAGGTCGGATGTGTGACGCCATCTTGTTTTCATCTTTACTGTGTTCTAGAAGAAATGGAAAGATTCTACCGCCAAGAGTCTTATGGAATTCTCACATTTATATCGACTAAAAATATAGGACATACTAAAACAATATTGTTTTAGTATGGATACAGTCTTTAGGTTGTCCTGCACCACAGAACAACCCCTCCCAACGACGGGACAGTAAAATGGGGCGAGGTTCCCATCCTCGCCCTATGCCCCCCTGCTGGGGCACTGAAGAAAATGCCGCCCTATGACTTAAATTTTATTTTAATAGTTTTGATATCTTATTTTTTAAGAATTAGAATAACTGATTGCAGGAAATTTATTATGTATTATATAGCATTTATTATACATTATGTTTTATTTATATTTATTCTTTATTTACTCATATATTATATATTATTTATTATATACTATAGTAATATAAAAAATATATGTATTTTTCTTAGAATTATAAGTTTTGCACTAAGAACGACTTATATTAGTATTGCATAATTTTTTTCACAGGCAAACTCGCCTAACTTTTTGAATTGCAAACTGGTCGATTAAATCTTCACAATCTAAACGTTGAAGCACATCTGATTCTATGCATAGAATAGTTAAGCTATTGAGTCTATTTGCACCCATTGTAGCAATTACTTAAATTTCCTATATTATAATATACAAAATTTTAATGTGATACATAATACTTGAATTATATTTCTTGAAAGATAAAATGTTCATTTAAAAGAATTAGTTAATTATATATTGTATAGAAAATTTTATCTCACTTCCCAAATTTTGCCGCCCTAGAAAATTTGCCGCCCTGGGCACTAGCCCCGACTGCCCCTAGTATAAATCCACCACTGGTCTACAATCTACTAAATCTCGAATGTGCAGATGCGGAGGCATCAGTCCACTCCGTTTTCGTAAATCTGTAATGGGTACAAAGACCTTTAGTTTCAAAGTGGGAACCTAAAAGACGTATAAACTTCATCTATCACTTATCAGATGAGATAAAGTTTAACGAAGGACTTGTGTCCAAAGTCGACTTTGACCACTTACTGTCAGGTTACACGTTAGCCGAGTCGTCTCTTTATGTAATAAAAGATGCAATTACACAAAACACGTATTTCTGTGTGAAATATTCGTCATGTAATATCAAAAACAATGGGAACCATTGTCATTGCTCTCAAGTATAAGTTTATTATAATCATATTACGTTTTTACGGCCTTGCCTACTCACGGTGCCTTGTCTATAGGTAGATGAGGTGCATTGGCATTATTTAAGGAACCGGTATCTGACTGGTCTTCTACTATTGCTATTATCCAATGTGAACTGAACCCTAGGGCTAGATTTAGAGGTCTGGAAGACCTAGACTCTAGAGGATTAAGTGTGTCTAAATGTGAAGAAATTTAATTTAAAAAAAAACAATCAATTTTATCTCTTATGCTTGAAGGTTCGTGAACCAATTGTCGGAATTTTGGTGTTCTACAAATTAATATAGATTTGGCTTGTGTTGAGGTAGGCCCCGAGGCTATTTTGAGTATGCTCTTCACTTTAGGGTATTCGGACTTGCTGACCATAAAAAGATTGACAGATTTTTCAAAAGATTGGCTTGCTAATTACCATTTTAATTGATCTTCCATTCCTAAGTTTCTACAGCTACCAATCATTGAGTCAACCATAGAGGAACGTCTGTTAAGTCTCTTTCGAACGTTTTTTGTATAAAACTCCAAAAACGTACAATTACAAAGCTTGATGATATTTAAGACATTACTGTTCTTTCTCAAACAGAGATTAAACGTAAATATTAAATGCTTGCAGAAGGCTGACAATTGTTTGTGTATTTTAAATGTTTCCTGTCATTGTTATGTTTTCTCAGTAACCCATGCATATGCTATTTCCTATGTCCATTTGACTAGCTGTTGCCGCGGCTTTGCGTATATCTCGGGAATCTAAGATATTAATTTTATAAGCGTCATCCATATCCGATTTTGTCATGACAGAAGCATTGTATGCGATCTTGTCTAAACAGTGATCGTCGTGTTTATTTTTGCTACAAAATTCCTAATTTGATTTTTACTTCCTAAAAATCTACTATAAAACCTCATTGATTTGAAATTGTCAAAACGCAGTCAGTGTCAGAGTTGAGTCTCACAACCACCGGTTTCCTGGGTCCTGACGATATGTAAAAAAAAACATTATAAAAGACAGAAACGTAAATTTCTGTCCTATTTCAGTCTAAACCAATTGTAGATCCGGCTCTAAGATAAGCAAGTAGTGTTCTTATAAATGTAAGTGAAGCTTAAGTGTACGCTATGTAAGTACAATGAAATAAATTGTATTCAAGTGGTGTAAGTGTAGGGCTGTGCGCTCTATCGATAACATCGAATACTTGTCACTAAATAAAACACAAACTTATTATACAGGCATTATTCATATAGTCATAGAATAGGCATAGTACAGAGTTTCTGAATGCCAAATTAAACCAGATATCGATATTTAAATGTTACGTGTGATAAGATATGTTATCGTAACATTAGATAAAAATGTATGTGTTGATAAATTTTAATAGAATACTTTTTAACTTTCCTGGTGTTACTATAATTGTTTTTTTTTTAATGTTATTTGGATAGGCAAACTGGCAAACGTGCCACCTGATGGTAAGTGGTCGACGTCGCCCACATAAACTAGTTTACCTGGAACGAGCCCGGGCAACTCATCTATGTGTTGCCTATCCTGAGATTTAAGATGTTAAGTCTCGGTGCCAGTAATTACACTGCCTGTCTTGCCCTTCTCTCCGAAACACAGCAAAGCTGTTTCACGGGAGAAACAAGCAAGATGGTGGTACCCATGCAGCCGGGAGCGTGGCACAGGGCTTCTCTCCCACCGGTAATCTCATTAAATTTATCTATAACTTAACAATCAGGATGGTTAGAATCAGGCATAACCTTCCAATATGAGTGGAATCATGTATCTCTCATAACATTTACAAATTCAATATACCTCATATTGTCCCTGCGATTTATTGATACATAAATATTTTACCGATATCAATACCTTGTAACGAAAATCCCTAGCCCGCCTACAAAATCATTATACATTTAAATCAGGATCGGTATAAATTCCTGTTACATCCTCCGATTGTAGGGACGTCGATCGGGATAAAGGAGCCAAAGGAATTTTATGCCCGGTGACTGTTTTGATGTGTCAATAGGCCCTTTCCTGCCGATCCCTCAAATTGTGTGAGGTACGATATTTTGGAGGGGATTTTTTATAAAAAGACTAGCTGTTGCCCGCAGCTTCGCCCGCGTTAACTTTTAAAATTTGAGGGGTTGACCACCCTTATCACTTAGGGGTATGAAAAATAGATAGTAGCCGATTCTCAGACCTACTGAATACGCATATAAAATTTGGTAAAAATCGGTAAAGCCGTTTCGGAGGAGTACGGTAACTAACATTGTGACATGGAAATTTTATATATTAGATAATTTTGAATTAGCATATTATAGTGTTTAGTGTTAAAGGTTTAGATTAGAAAATGACGGGTGATGGTTTTGGACCTTGCTATGAACTTGGTGATATAATTGAAAATATTATTTTAATTTAATATTTTTAATTAATAGTATAAGTTCTTACGAGCTTCCTTCCATCCTAAGTCAATGATAGATGGTAATAAATAAATATGTATTTACGTATTAAATAATACTTATGATATTGTTTTATTAAAAACCTATAGATTGACTGAGCACTAAACATATTTTTCTTTATGTGTTTAGAAATTAAATAATCAGATATAATTAAAAATAAATATGTAACGTAATCACTTCTGTGTGTGAATGTACATGCAAATTTCAGTGGCTACCTTTTGCGTAAGTTACAAGAAGTTCAGATACGCGTTTACTCGGATGAGTCACATCCTTCCGAAGCTGCTGACGTACACTCGCTCTTCCGGCCGTTTGGCAAATATTTACATTTTTCTCTATCGGCCATCATGACCATCATCACATATCACCCTTACTATTACCGTTATTTGTTCTGAGTAATATAGTTGTAATCTTACTAATATTATAAAGGTAAAAATTTGTAAGTTTGGATGTTTGTTGATCTTTCAAGACAAAACGGCTGAATTGATTTTGCTAAATGTTAAAATGGTGATGGCTTATATCTTGGATTAGGACATAAGGCTATTAAATAATCATCATCATATCGGATACTGTTGTAAATCTAAGATAACGCAGGCGAAGCTGCGGTCACCAGCTACTACAAATATGATTGTCCGATGGATTGGATGCGCTGTGCCTTCCGTCTGCTTTTTGTTTGAGCTCAGTGGTTCACTTGCTTATGTTCAGACCAGTAAACAAGAGGGGTGGATTGGAATTAATTGTAGAAGCGGGTTGACTGGTCGATTCTGACTATTTTGAAAGGAGACCCGTGCCCAGCAGTAGGACATATAAGGGTTGATCTATTATATTATACTAGCTGTAGCCCGCAGCTTCGCCCGCGTTTACTTAGATTTACAGCCGTTCGGATTGATGATGATTATTTTTATGGCCAAAGTTACGCCTTATAACGTCAGCTATCTGCCAGTAAGAGCCTCGTCAAAATCGGCTTAGCCGTTTCAGAGATTAACCGGAACAAACAGACGGACAAAAATGGTTTTTCTTAATGTAGGTGCAGTACATATATTATTTCATAGATTTTAACCGCGACTTGTATTGTTTTAAATCTTATTTTTCAAATAAAGTAGTAGTAGCCATGCTGCTTTGCAACCGAATTGGGCCGGCACAACCGTGGTGGTACCTCTCGCTCACATAACACCGGCGTCAAGTGACAGCTTTGCTGTCGCGTTTTGTGAGTTTCTGGTGGCCCATTGGGAGGTATAGGGAAAAGGAGGGCAACGCATCTGCATAACTTTTGTCTGTGCCGATGTCTAAATGGGCGTCGATAGTCACCTCCGGCTCCGACTTGCTCGGTTGCCTCCATGTGACATAAAAAAAAATGGTTCCAATTTACAAAGTATAATAATTTAAAGAATACTATTTACTTCCACTATAAGGTCCGATAGTAAGTTTTATAAAATATATTTATTTAATTTAGTAGTACATTTTTATTATATTTAAATAACTTTTACGGATTTTATCGCGGTTTATTAAGATTTTTAAATGCCTGACGTTTCGGATACTTTCCAGCAACCATTTTAATGGGAGGATTGAGGTGTCAGACGTCCTATAGTATTTATTTTGTGTCCTAACGATACAAAATTATTTGTAACTACCCTATGATACTTCATATTTTAATTCAAATTAGTACCTAAGTACTACCAGCAAAAAAACTACGAAAAAGTTATATTTTTTATTCATATATTTTATTATTGTTCCTAGCATTGTTTATAAATAGTACTTTGTCATTTATTGCAATTTTAAATTATTAAATAATTAAATAAAATCATATTTGCTATGAATTACAAAGAACCTAAAACTAAAAACCTTAAAAAATATAATATAATAACTTAAGTATATTAATAAAAAGGAGTCCCTTTAGGCAAGGTTCCGAAGATTTTCACAGCGTTCCCCCTTTGAATTGTTAGACTAATTCTTTGTCCGAGGTAGCTGCCAGCTCTTCGGTCTCCTATGAGGTCTACTAACCTTTTTGTTATTTCCTTAAAGAGCCTTAAAGCGCTAGGACCCCACGGACCAAGGGTCTCGACACCGAATGGGACAAAATCATATTCGGAGCCTAGACCCCTGTATTTGCATATTTTAGATTTTTCAGCCGCTTCATTATTATATACATATAAGTATTCCTTTTTTATAATATAATGAATTATATTAATAAATCATTTTTGGATAAATTACTAATATATGAATACTTAATTAAAAACGCGTGCAATACAAAAGTGCGATCCTTATAAGGATTCGCATCTTGTAATGGATAGCGTGATCTACATTTTGTGTTAACGCCATCTATTGACACAGCTAAAAAACTTCTTGTAACACTATACATCTTATATCTTACCTAGGGTCTCAAACTATCTCCATATCAAATTTCACTCAAATCGGTTTAGTGGTTTAACAAATACACAGTCCCGGCGTTTTAGCTGCACAACTCCCGTTCCCGTGGGATTTTCAGGATAAAAACTATTTTAAATCCTACGTTAAGTTCCAAAGTATCTTCATATCAAATTTCACACAAATCTGTGCCGTGGTTTAGAAGATAGACAGTCCCGGGGTCTTACGCGCATTGTTCCCATTCCCGTGGGATTTTCGGGATAAGATTTATTTTAACTCCTACGTTAAGTTTCGAAGTACCTTCATATTAAATTTCACCTAAATCTGTTCTGTGGTTTAGAAGATAGTCTGTCTCGGGGTATTACCCGCATAGGTCCCGTTCCCGTGGGATTTTCAGGATAAAAACTATTTAATGTCCTATGTTAATTTTCAAAGTATCTTCATATCAAATTTCACCCAAATCTGTTCCGTGGTTCAGAAGATAGATAGTCCCGGGGTTTTACCCGCATAAATCCCGTTCCCGTAGGATTTTCGGGATAAAAACTATCCTATGTCCTTTCTCGGGTTTCAAGCTATCTTTGTACCAAATTTCATCCAAATCTGTTCAGCGGTTTAGGCGTGAAGAAGAGACAGACAGACAGACAGACAGACAGACAGAGTTACTTTCGCATTTATAATATTAGTAAGGATTAGTAAGGATAAGGATAGTAAGGATTATTAAATAAAAATTAGGAAATAAGTTGTTGATGATGATAGTATACATGTACAAAGCCGCCTGACCACAATCGCTGTAACATACGGACGCATGTTTATTAGGGTTCCCTTTTCCAATTTTATGACTACTGAACCGCGTTTAATGGTCTGCAGGGAGCATCATCCCACTTAGACGTTTCTTATGGCAATTATCAGTGCCCTTACATCAGAAGGAGGACCAGTCAAGTACCAGGCCCTAAAATCGATGATAGCCTCTAGATCTATAATCTAACTTTCTATCAAAAGACGTACCAGGGTCCCGAGATCAATGGGTTGGCTACAAGATCTAGAATTAAGTTTTTGATGCGATTTACACACTTAATAGGTTAGAGAGATTTTTTTAACAATCTCAGTATATTTCTTCCTATAGCCGCCATGTTAAAATTTTCAAAGTATTATATTTTCAGTGACACTCGCGCTACCAAGACGAAGCAAACGACGCGACGTGCGAAATGTCGAAATCGGCCATAAATGCGACATAAATACATACAAAGACTGTTAATTGTTCACAGTCACATTACCACTCCTTTGCTTCGCGCAGTTGGGTAAAAAGCTAACTTTATAATAAAAGAGAGCCTCTGTCATCTCGGCCCCTAATCGGTTTACGGCAGCGCTAAAACTGTTGTCTTAATATAAACCCTGCTAGAATTTCGTTTTAATTGAAAGACCGAAAGGCTTGTTTTTAGATTCTTCAGGCGTATTTACAGAAGGAATTTAATGCTCTTGATGTAATAGCCCAGCATAGCATAACTTTGGAACTAATTATAAAAGGATTCTAGGACCTTCACCTACACCTAATGACCTAAGAATGATGGCGATGACCAAGCTTGACGTTGAATGATAAAAGTTACACGTTTTACATGATTACGAATGTTCCGTTCTAATTATTTTTAATCAATCCATACTAATAAGTATTTTATTTACTAAAGACTCTTATGAATGCATTCTCTCACGATGTTTTCACTGATGCTGTATGTTTTGATTTAAACAAAGAACAGCTTCAGTTTGCACTCGGGATAAATTTAGATTTAATGCGTCACAAAGACGCCTTAAGTCCCAATGTCAACGTACGGTTAATTTTGTTTAGCCAAGTATAGATGATTGGGTCATGGGCTGACGAGTCATCGGTCTATTATCAAGGGCTGATTTTATAATGATGATCATCATGATCATTATAAAATGTCATGTGAGTAAACCTATGCCAGAAATAGTCCAGTTTTTGAAGTGAAAACTTATCAAACAGATTTTTGTACGCTGTGTGAATGAGGCGGATCCGTCACGTTTGCAGTGGAAGGGTCGATCGGGTGAATTCGGGACCACCGAATGTGCCCGAGCGAGATATTGTCAGCTGCTTTTCACTGCTGAGTGCTGTGTCGCTGTGTTTTACTTCTATCCTCCTTCCTTCCTTCCTTCCTTTCTTCCTTCCTTCTCTGCAATATTGACTGTTTTGCAAGTAATCTCATTTATGATTTAGTGTTTCAAAATATATTTTTTAGACATTAAAACTTAAGATTTATTAACTAGACTTTATAACCCGTCTCCTAAATTAGACAATTACTCCTCAAATCAAAAACGATCTAATTCCAAATTGAAACAAACAATTTACAAAGTTTCATTAAATTCGCTTCGGAAATTACCGTATACGTGGGCTTTTAGTAATTTCTTACACTCTGTGAAGTTGGTTTAAATAGTGCGTATTTAAAATAAGCACTACCCTATAAAAACAATTGGAGTAAACATTTTAAAAGCACTCAAACGGACTACGCTTTCGAGCCATTATACAAATGTATTTTTTATTTCACTTCCCGGTTTACTATTCGCTTTTATGGGTCCGTAGTGATATAATACAAGAGAATCCTTATTTTCAGCAGGTGGGCAGTCTCGTAGATTCGCCGATTGGTTTGTGATGTTAGTATGTTTGTGGAGATGTTTAACATGGCACATTAACAATCAAATATTCATTATATTTAAGATAGTGTCCTGGATAAAAAGTATATCCCAGTATGTATATGTATATACATTTTCATACAGATCCTTTCAGATATTAAACACAATCTGCCACAGGCACACAATATAGACATACAGGATACTGATCACAGGGTGAATAGGCGAGCTGCCTAATATGATGTGTTCACCTAGAACCGTCTATCTCTTTGACATAATTAAAGAACTTTGTCTAATTATGGATTTCTTGATTTTTGAATTCATTTCTTTTCTTTCTTTTGGAAAATTTCGATAATATGAATTATTTAAGACCAAGCGCAAAGCCACGGCCACAGCTAGTTAATAACATTAGAATGGATTTCCATTACAAATGTAAACCCTTCACGCCCAACCCAAGGAATGCGTGGGCCATGTTTGTTGGGCCTAAAATATGTCAACAGGAGAGCAAACTGTTGATAGGTTCGAGAGGACCTGTCATTTGAATAACTGCTTCTGAAACATTCCAACGTTGGTCCAAATTTGTAAGTTTTAGCACTTTATAATTATCGCTAATGCTTTGAAATTATAAAGATTAACTAGCTAGCATTATGATTCTTACAAGCCCGACGTTTCGGATACTTTACAGCAACCATGGTCACGGGAGGACTGAGGTGTCATACGTCCTATCATTACAAAGTTATTCGAAACTACCCTATGATTGTACGAACTACACTACTACGAACATGTATTATCTACGAACGGGTAAACCGCGATAAAATCCGTAAAAGTTGTTTCATTATAATAAAATCCGTAAAAGTTGTTTCATTATAATAAAATCCGTAAAAGTTGTTTCATTATAACGAGTGAAATTGACGTAAACATTAGAAAAACAATAGCTAGCATTAGACCTGTTTTTTATTTAACCAACACCACGTTACACCATCTAACCTAGCTCTCAGGAAGCTAAAAAGAACCTGTCTGATGGTCACCATCAATACCAACATTCGTCCAATGCTGGAGACAGATTAAAGGACCACCAAGAAGGCCACTGCTACTAGCACCCAACATGGACCTACTTGTTATATGTTGGGGTCGGCTTCCAGTCTAACCGATTGTACCTGGATACCAGTATTTTAAATGGAGTGACTGCCTATCTGACCTCCACAACCAGTAACTGGGTAATACGATACCCCTTGGGAAGACTGGTTGTCAGGGCTTCTGACGCCCCGTAACGACTGTCAAAGATCCAAGAATGACAGCCGGGATCACGGAGGACTCTCGGTATGTAAAGATGGCCACGCATCCACGGACCAACCCCGGCAGCTGAATCTGATGGATCGATCCGTGCAGCTGTTATTCCTTAGCCACGAGCTCATCATTATAATATAAAAAATATAATATTTATAATGATGGTAAATTATATACAAATTGCCTTTTACGGGATTCAAACACGCGTACCACAACAAAAGCCGACATATTTAAGTAAAGCATAGATCGTTTAATGAACCCACTTCCCTCCATTGATGGTCATTTAAAGCCAAGAAAATTTGATATAACGCATCAACAACGCTATTACATTGACGACCTTTGTGGCTCAGTGGTAAGCGCGTTGGTGCTCAAGCCGGAGGTTGCGGGTTCGAATCCCGCCAGGGAACAAAAATATTTTCTGTGTTCCTGGGTCATGGATGTGTATTAAATATGTGTTTCATATAATAAAATCATAAATATATGTATAGTATAGAAGTATTAAATATATTATGTCCGTTGTCTGGTACCCGTAACACAAGTTCTTCTAGAACTTACCACGGGACCAGATTGACGTGGTGTGAAAGCGTATATAGATATTATTATTATTATTTTAAGGGATGGGTGACGTTTATCAGTTATAACAAAAGCAACAGCCTGATGATGATATAATGAGTAATACAATGTAGGTCGACTAAATATACAAAGTTACGCAAATAATTACAATTGACAAAAACTGTGTCATATTAAATTATTGCTGAACCGATTATGATGTTTATCACAACGGGATAGGGATTAAATTGGAATGATCAGGCCACTCATTATATATCAGCACATTAATAAACAATGCATGTCTGTACGATGATGTATTTTGTACAATGTAGATTGTTGCAATATTTAATTTAAACTAGCTGATGCCGACAGATTCGCCTGCGTTAACATAGATTTACAACCGTATCCGGATTGATGATGATTACTTCTATAGCCTATATCCTAATCCAACGTTTAAGCCATCGCCATTTCAACTTTCAACCAAATCAGTTCAGGCGTTTTGCCGTGAAAGATCACAAACATCCAAACTTACAAACTATTACCTTTATAATATTAGTAAGATAAGATTTGACAAAACTTGACATCATCATCACCAACGTCATCATCATTATCATCGTGATCTGCCCGCGTCAGTTCACAGGAAAGGGTTCTAAAGGTTAAATGAATACCAAGATCGATCCCCACCATCAGATGGTTAATGCAACGGCATCACTTACAGTGTGATGGTATCGTAACGGCATCACTTACAGTGTGATGGTATCGTAACGGCATCACTTACAGTGTGATGGTATCGTAACGGCATCACTTACAGTGTGATGGTATCGTAACGGCATCACTTACAGTGTGATGGTATCGTAACGGCATCACTTATAGTGTGATGGTATCGTAACGGCATCACTTACAGTGTGATGGTATCGTAACGGCATCACTTACAGTGTGATGGTATCGTAACGGCATCACTTACAGTGTGATGGTATCGTAACGGCATCACTTACAGTGTGATGGTATCGTAACGGCATCACTTACAGTGTGATGGTATCGTAACGGCATCACTTACAGTGTGATGGTATCGTAACGCTGTCTCTACTTATAACAAAATCAATACCTACCCATTTCTTTATCTCCTTTTTGGAGGCTACATATTTATAACCAATATATATTCATGAACACCGAGACCATAAAAACTTCTTCACCATTAATCACTGACAATAAAACGGCAAAAAGTTTGGCAAGCGAGTTGCCGTGTAGACCAAAATGGGAGATGATTTCATTTTGAACTAGCTGTTTACCGCAGCTTCGCCCGCGTTAGATTTCCAGTCGTGTCAAGACAGATGATGGTTAATTTTATAACTTATATCACTCGGTGATAACGTCGATCGTATACTGGTTTTTTTTCTTCAAATTGTGTGAGTAGTTCTTGAAATAACCTCTTACCTCCCAACCAACAAATGTTACCTCATTGTTATACTATACTACTCTCTTTGTACCCCTCTTATAAGAAGAGGGGACAAAAGAGCAAGGGGTGAGGATGGGAACCTCACCCCATTGTACTGTCCCGACGTTGGGAGGGGTTGTTCTGTGGTGCTGGACAACGCCTCTGTGAAGGTGGCGTCGGTCCCTTGCGTGGCTGACTAGCCGTCGAGGTGCCCTGTTACACTCGCCGGGTTTTAGTGGGTAGAGCTGCGTCCATTTACCATCTTTCGGGCGCAGCGAGTCCCACATACACACCTGGGGAGACCCACTCCCCAGGCTCTGAGGCGGGATGCCTCAGAGCGTTTCCCGGCGTAAAATTAAAAAATTACTACGCTACTCACTCATCTATATACAAATACTTAAATAAAATTAAAGTGTCTGTTTGTAATATAAAATTAACAGCTTTTCAATAATGCATATGTAATATGAAAGTATGTACGATAGTTACAACAAAAAGCATTTTTTTTAATTTTTGTATATCTGTCTGTCTGTTTGTTCCGGCTAATCTCTGAAACGACTGTGTCTGAAGCAGATATATGATGTTATAGGGAGTAACTTAGGCTTTAAAAATAATCATCATCAATCCGGGCACGGCTGTAAATGTAAGTTAACACGGGCAAAGCTGCGGGCAACAGCTAGTTATTATTATTAGTGGAATATAATATCTCAACAGCATTCTTAGGTCCCGAAATTTAAAAAATATAATAATCCTTTCACAATAATACTTACGTACGTGTAATTATAATGAGTATTTTATATGCTATGTTTTTTTTAATAAGCTAATTGACTGTGGCATTACTAAAATAACGTACTTGTTGTGGTTTAGTAATACCTCACCAAAGGCGGCATTGGCGAATGGCGGCACTCGCCAGGTTTTAGTAGAGCTGCGTCCGGTCTCACTTTTCGGGCGCAGCGACCAGCGAGTCCCACATACCCGCCTGGGGAGACCCATACCCCTGCGGGATGCCTCAGCATTTCCCGGCGTAATAAAAAGGACGGATAGAGGCTGACGATGATGATAATGATGATGACAGCAGCTCCATAGCAGCATACCACAAACGGTCAGGATGTGTATAGACTGTACCACGGGTTTTTGAGTTGCATAAAACAGTTAATGATTACACAAGACACTTTTAATGGTGTGTCAAAAACTTGTATTCCGAACCGAAGGACCGCATTCCTGGACCGGTTCCCCTTCCCACGGAGGATGTTTGGATGTTTGTTGTGCCGTTTGGGCTGCTAATTGATAGGATGTGTAATGGGGACTGAGATGTTAATTTTTAACCCTCGACGCAAAATACGGTTGTATTGACGACCTCTGTGGCTCAGTGGTAAGCGCGTTGTCGCTCAAGCCGGAGGTTGCGGGTTCGAATCCCGCTAGGAATTAAAAATATTTTCTGTGTTCTTGGGTCATGGATGTGTATTAAATATGTGGATTATATAATAAAAATCTTAAATATATATAGTATAAAAGTATTAAATATGTCGCGTTCCGTGCGGTTTGTGAGCTTCCGGTGACCCATTGGGGAGATAGGGAAAAGGAGGGCAACACATCTGCATAATCTCTTGTGTATGGGCGTCGTTAGCCTATAGCTCGACTGCTCGTTTGCCCACCTATGCTATAAAAAATTGGTTCAGCTATTTAAAGGCAATTCGCTATTTTGTTCTTGCGTTTTTAAGCATTATAGTTTTTTAAAGGATCTAGAACTTGCTAACTGATTCCCGTAGCAATCTGCCACAAGTTTTTAGTCACGTACGGGCTTTGTTTTAACTGATACATTTGTCCAAGTTATAATATATATAATATAATTGTAAAATTTCATGGATTAGCGTTTTAGGTGTGAATGTAACGAGCAGCAGAGTTTCGCTCGCATTTCTAACAGTATATGGACGGCGGCCTTGGGTTAGTTGTTACGTGATTGTGTATTACGCGCAGTGGTAGCGTATTCAAATATTGTATTGTTGTTTTGTCTTTTACGGGATATCGATTACCTAAATAGCAATCCAATAAGTTGATAAATAACTTTAAATTAACAAAGGGATTGCTATCATCATCATCATCATTACATAGGCCTCATTCAATGAATGCCAAGACGACCGATCCCTTAGCACTCGCATCCAAGACGGAGACCGTCTTCCCCTCTGGCTAAGGGATTGCTAAGGTCTTATTATTGCCGCTGCGCATCGGTACCGCCATCTTGTTTGTTTCTCTCGTGAAACAGCTTTGCTGTGTTTCGGAGAAAGGCTGGACAAGCAGTGTAATTACTGGCACAGAGACTTAACATCTTACGTTTATAGGGCATCGGCAGGAATGAGTTGTCTGGGCCAGTTCTGGCTGAATTCTATAGTCATGGACGATACTTACCACTTACCATCGGGTGCTTCAGCATAAAAACAGTCGTTTAATGTACCTTGGGTATAATTTGTGAATATTCGCTGCGTCCGGCCATCAGACGGTCATTACTGTCAATGGTAACACCGACGGTATGCAGGTACTTACCATTACACAAAAACAACGCATCCTGTACATTCCACTCATATGAATAAAATTGACACAATCTGATTCATAATCTTCATTGTCAACTTCTGTACCATCATCATCATCCCGTGTCCGTCCTCTACTAGACATAGCCCCTCTTTCGATGAATGCCGCATCTTCTACCGCATCTACCACGGGAGTGTTCTGAGGAACTGTTCGGACTAATACCTGCAGCAGAATTCCACCACCGGACATCGCGTAAAAGCTCCAAATGTCACCCTCACCATCTCGATGTTCGTAAATCCACAGCAACTCGATTTTTACGGCGTCACCTACCTCGCACGACGAATATTTGGAATCAGCTGCCACTTACGGTGTTTCCGAACCGTTATGACTTAGGGACCTTCAAGAAAAGAGCATACTCACATTTGAAAGGCCAGCAACGCACCTGCTAACCTCTGGTGTAGTAGCTGTCAGTAGATGTCGCTATCACTTACCATCAGGTGAACCGACTCTCCGTTTGCCTATAAAAATATGCCAAGACGGCAGATTTTTCATGCATTTATCATCTTAGATAGTAGAACATAGTAAAAATATAAAATTCGTTCGTGGTACCTTGTATATTACGACAGAATCCGGTAGTTGCTGATGATCCTATTGAAAGTTATTAACTAGCCATTGCCCGCGGCATTGCCCTCGTTGATTTAGATTTACGAACATACGGGCTGCTAATGAATACCTTTATCCTATTCTAGCTTAAACTACCTACTTCAAAATCTATTGTATTGATTTTTGTGTTGGCGAGTAATTTTTTTTTTCCAAAATGTTAAATCTGATATAATTTTTTTTCGTCCTGTTCACCACAAATATACATAAAATTAAATTTCTAATGCTCACGCAAATTTCACGTATAATTATAAAACTAAACATTACAACGATGTTCGTTTTAAAGTATCCGTAACGTCGAGAATGTAAAAATATATACTTACAGCGCTAAGAACTAACCTTAAACTAGATACAAAATCAAAACTAAATGATGCTTAATATAAACCTTGTCAATCTTAAAAACAAAAATATCTGGTAGCTACAAGATTAGATATAAAGTGCCTCGAGTGAACTAGTAACATATGGCCCGCCCTAAAAGCCCACTAAAGCGACATTGACTCCTAAATTATTTATAGAAAAGGGCAGACATTGTAACAAACAGACCGACACACCGCAAACACAAGGGCTCAGGTATAGCCCTCTCGCTCTTTTATGTGGAATAAAAAGAGAGGTAGAATGGACTGACCATATATCGCGTTATTCGAGACTTATGTTTTTTGGAATAACTAATGATGTAATATTAATAAGTACAATTAAATACCTGATAATGATCGTTGATATACTATACACATTAATTAACGCCATAATAACTATTTTTTTGTATGGTAATGGTGTACAATATTTTTGCTTTTAATTTTGTGTGTTAACGAAAAAAATACTTTGTTCTATCACCATCCAATATATTCTGTGTAGATATTCCTGAGATTAGGAATTATGGAAAATTAGAACATAAGTATAATTAACTCCTTAAAAGGTAATATTTACTGTCTGTAACTTTTTGCGAAGCTCGATATTTCGGAATTATCCCCTTGTTCACCAGACGAAATAAAAGTGAAGAGCATAATAAAGCCGTATTAAACAGTGTTAATAGTAAAAACAACCGCGTTAATTGAAAAAATAGGATTAGTGTTTAATTAAAATAAAATATAATCATTACTATAGAAATAAACAGAAGAAAACGATCTCCGTACAGTGGGCGGTCCGTGTTGGATGCGAGTAGCAAGGGATCGGTCGTCTTGGCGTTCTTTGAGGGAGGCCTGTGTTCAGCAGTGGACGGATAGAGGCTGATGATGATGATGATTATGATGATGATAGAAATTAACGTACGGAAAGTTATTTGGAGTCACGGTCGTGTTAAGTAGACCTTCAAATGTACATGGCGGACGGAGATTTCATCAGGATAAATTTAGACGCCGCAACCACAGTTTGAATATGTAATAATGTTGCATGTTCAATGTTATACATTGATGGTTCAATATGAGGGAATCTCTAAATAAGAATAAATTTCTTTATTTCCCTTTAAGGTGGACTAGCGTAAAGTCTCCTCCAAAAAGATACCTCATTTTCGGGAAATATCAAATGTTATGTCATTGGTTTTTTTTTTCGGATGGATCAATGCTAACGGCCCGAAGGCCCTAATGCTACATCGGATTAGTGTGAGCCCATGTGGCTTACTTTTGGTTTGTAAAAGTGGGGGGTTGCCCCCCGCCAACTGTGCAGTCTGCGACCACACTGCCTCCTGGCGTCGGGTTGGTATATCATTGGTACGGTTGAGGTAGTCTTCGTGTTTTTGTGTAGAGTGTCTGATAAAAGTTGACAGTAAGAACTGGCCTGTTGGTCTGGTGGTTAGGGACCCTGACTGCTAAACCAGAAGGTCGTAAGTTCGATCCCCACCCAGGACAAATGTTTGTGTGATGAACATGATTATTTGTTCTGTGTCTGTATGAATGTATTTTTAAATATAAAGTACAATGTATCAGTTGTCTGGTTACCATAAGAACAGGTTCTGCCTAGCTTGGGATCAGATGGCCGTATGTGAGTTGTCCCAACATATTATTTATTTATTCATTTATAGAAAATTGAACCTAAATTACTGATATCTTTTGGTTCTAATGTCTTCTATGATAAATCATCTCCTATCATACCGTATTTATTATTTTAAATATGAAATATAATAAAACCAAGCAGTAATTTTTTACACGCTGTATGTATGTTTGTATGTTTGTAACCGACTTCTTTGGGCGTGATTTTGACCCACTTTAAACGGCCAGATTTCGTTCAAACTTTATAGATTTATCGAGGACCGATGACAATACAATAATTTGATAAAATTATTCCAATATCCTGATCAGGATAATCAGGATAGCACATGCTAGGAAGGCGTAAGGCGCGCAAGTTACCTACATCACTTGTGTTGTTTTTAGTCTCTCATTCATTTCTAAAGTGATTGCCATTAGTTGAGTACTTTAAATTAATAAAATCTTTAATTTAAAAAATCGACACCAAAAAGTAAAAAATAAATTATAGCTTAAAAAAAAACTAAAAAACACGCTTTAATTCATTTTTGTAAAACAGCGTGGAGCTTGTAACTAAGTTTTTATACTAACTTCACTTTTTAAAAATAGATACCGATGAAATGTTTTTAACAATGAATATCGAGCACCTTACGCTTTTTTACAATAAGTAATATCATTTATTTATTTTGTTGACCCATTTAATTCTTCTATTAAAAAATATTTTCAAATTTATAGTTCAGATTTCTATTAAAGCGTGTTTTTTAGTTTTTTTTAAACTATAATTTTTTCTCTTACTCTTCTTATAACTTCTTTAACCTTAGAATATTAATATTGTAAATTTAAAAAGAGAATTAAATAAGGTGATACATTTGAAAAGTTAAATAAATGAAAATAGCACACGTTTTTCTGATAAAGTGTAAATTGATATAATATGCAGATAAGATATATATTCAGAGCTCGTCACGCAGAAAACGGTCCTCGACTCTGATAGTAATTCAATATGGCAGTCGTCTAGAAATTTCTTGAATCTACATCTTTATTGGTCTTTTTATAAAATTCAAGCTCTTTAATTTATAAACTAGTACAGCATGTACTTTTTAAACGACTTCAAAAAAGGAGGAGGTTCTATGTTTGTGTATATATATATATATATATATTTTTAATCCATGTTCACCGATTTCTCCGTCAATTGTGGACCGATTTTCAAAATTCTTTTGTTTGTACGGTATAGTGACAAATTTTATCAAAATGTGATCAGCGCTTTCAGCGTTAAGATTTTAAGATTTCGATAAAATAAATATAGGTAATTAGTTTATATATTATCTCGTAATTTTATTACTATTTTAAGTTTATATTGTATTTTTATTATGTATATTCACAATGGTTTATTTAAAGCATTTAAAAAGGTCGTATATTTATTTAAAACCTGGTCTACCCACCCCAATATTATCCTAAACGCGTAAATACAGAACGGATACGAGTGCACCATGAACAGATTTTGATGGTGTGATGACAGATACAAACCAGGCTATGGCCCCACCATAAGGTTAAGGATCTCTGGAATGAATGGATAAACGAGTGTAATGTGTATGAATGAAAGAATGTGAATTGAATGAGTGAACGAGAGGAGTGAGATATAATTTATATGTGATTGAGTGAAGGAATGTGTACATTAGTAAATGAAGGAAGGAGCGAGAATAATTTGAAATTTTTAGAATTTGTTTTTTAATGGGGTTTTTTGTGGAATTTGATAAGATTTATTTATTTTAATTAGCATAATATTAATATCAAGGTATGTTTATTTTCATTGACTTTTGTACCTAGCTTTAACTTATCAAATTTGATAACTACGAAACAAATATATTCATACTGCACAGCCGCATAAGTAAATTAGTCATGAAAAAATATTTTGTATACTATATTTAATATTTATATTTATTGAGATAAACAAACCCGCATACGATAATATGTGTCATTGACGACCTCTGTGGCTCAGTGGTAAGCGCGTTGGCGCTCAAGCCCGGAGGTTGCGGGTTCGAATCCCGCCAGGGAACAAAAATATTTTCTGTTTTCCTGGGTCATGGATGTGTATTAAATATGTGTACTAAATAATAAAAATCTTAAATATATGTATAGTATAAAAAAAAGTATTAAATATATTTCCGTTGTCTGGTATCCGTAACACAAGTTCTTCCAGAACTTACCACGGGACCAGATTGACGTGGTGTAAAGCGTCCATAGATATTATTATTATTAACGTCGCCCATGGTTTTGCTTTCAAAAACTACAGACATTATGAACTGAACAAATGATATCAGTAGGTTTTTTCCGGAAGGGCCTTTAAGCTCAATCGGTACGTACGTATGAGCAGATGGCTCACTTAAGAAATATGCGAAAGGGGGACGCCCCCCTCCGCCCAGTAGGTACCGTCGATTACACTGTATTACTTCTAACTTTAAGAACATAGGTACACGACTAACTAAATGCTAGGATTTTTTCTGGGCATATGTTTTTTTTAAGAAAAAGTATACCTGTATAATATGCCCGATACTTATTAATTACTAGCTGTTGCCCGCAGCTTCGCCCGCGCTAACTAAGATTTACAGCCGTATCCAGATTTGTGATGATTACTTTCTAGCCCAAGCTACTCCTTAAAACATCAGCTATCTGCCAGTGAGAGTCAATATCGGCCTAGCCGTTTTAGATATTAGCCTGAACAAACAAAAATTGTGAAAAATGTTATTTTACTAAGATCAAGTATCAATAGATTTGACAAGCTAATAATAATACCGTATTGGAACGAGATAACAACATACGAAAAACTCCAAGAGTGACAGAGACATACACACTTTCTTTTGTCTTTGTCAGAATATCACTCTTTGTTTGTTGGGCACAACAAGGATGTGTCCAACAAAAAATTATCGACTAAATTTGAATGTCATACAAACATTCTCACTCGCGAACAGTTTGTCAAATATGCCGCCATTTTGTACTACTTTTTAATTTGGTCGGTTTATGTAGGTATGGTGATACCATTATAATGAAACAATTTTTACGGATTTTATCGCGGTTTATTAAGATTTTTACAAGCCCGACGTTTCGGATACTTTACAGCAACCATGGTCACGGGAGGACTGAGGTGACAGATGTCCTAATGTTACAAAGTTATTCGAAACTACCCTATGATACATCATTATTTTAATAAGTCCTCTCTACGCAGAAAGTGCTAACTGCATCTTTAATCTGTGGCATATTATGCTTGGTTTTTGATTTAATTATTTTAATAATGGGATCCCAAGCAGGTGGTAAGAGCCAGCCATCTTCTCTATTGAAATTTGGATGTTTTTTAATTTCAATAGCCTCGCGGATCATCCTTGGTTGGAATCGGTGTTCTTTTGCGAGTATCTGTGGTTTATCAAATCTAATATAATGGCGAGCTTTGTCTAGACTATGTTCACAGATTGCAGACTTAGTGTAGCGACGGTGTTTTAAGTCAGCTATATCTGTCATCGACATCTGTCACCTCAGTCCTCCCGTGACCATGGTTGCTGTAAAGTATCCGAAACGTCGGGCTTGTAAAAATCTTAATAAACCGCGATAAAATCCGTAAAAATTGTTTCATTATAATGAGTGAAATTCGCGCAAACATTAGAAAACAATATGGTGATACCAGTTTTGTTATAGGCAGATTACCCAAGAATGTGGTATTATATAAAAAGGGTGACTGGAATTTTCGAAATAAACACAATAAAAACAAATATGTTTATTGCTATCCTTAAAGGCTATGTACTATAGATCATACATATTAAGACGTATATAGCCTTCTTTTTTATTATTTATGTTTTTAGCGGTTTGTTATTAGTCATTACATAATATTTTCGATAATCCGGAAAAATGCAGCTGTCTAAAATTACAATAAATGTTTGGTTAGGGCTAATGCTTATAGTTATCTATCAACCTTTACCAGTTCTTTTATTATTTTAAATACACTTGTTTCAAGAAAATAAGTAGACTTGTTATTATGAATGTGGTATCCCTGTAAAATATGCCTGTCCCTTTCGGGTATACGCGAATGTCAATTCCATATTATACTTGTTCCTAGTTATTTTGGTAGGTACCGTACATTTAGTAAAACGCAGTTATTAACCGACTTCAAGAAGGAGGAGGTTATAAATTCGTCGGAATTACAAAATCACTTTTGTTTTTGTTGGTCTGTATAGATTATCATCATCATATGCGACCCATTCTTGGCACGTGTCTCCCCAAAATCAGGGGAGGTGTTTTTTTTATATCGCAGCGAAATCCTTTAAAGATGTAGTCAGGACTCCGGTAGATCCTGACCCTATGTGGGACTTGCACCTGGAAGTGCCCTACTCTAAACTAAAACCACTGCGAGCGCCTTCAGCAGCTTTTTGAGGGTCCCGGATCTGCAGGTAACAGGATGACCTCAGCGACAGGTTGGCCCCGGCAAAGGCCAGCATTTAAAAATTGCCCGGCCGCTCTAAAGCAGTGCCCGCTACGTTGTATCATACTGGGCTCAGGTTTCCTGAAGCCCGACACGAGCACAAAGGCGTTAGTGGAGGCGCATTAAGTAGCGCCTCCTACGCACCCTGTCGCCCGCGGGGGGAGTCCTCGTCGGCGGCCTCCTCTCTCACCCGCAGGCGAGATCTTTGGGCCATACTTCACCTATGCGCTGGCCCAATGTGCTGAACTTGAACACCAAAGAGAAAGATATTAATTATTAATACTAAAACCAATTCCAGTACTGTTTACGAAAATGAAAAATTCATACATTAATTTAAACCCTAAGTTGTGGAATATGTAATGCGTTGATTGCGTTGTTTACGCTTCGGTGGCGTTGATTGGCAAGCGTTGCGTTATGGGATCAAGGAGAGGCATGTGTTGGTCTTTATTATTATTTAACGCTGGGAAATTCTCTGTGGCATCCCGCGGCGGAGTGGTGACTCTCTAGGCGGGTATGTGGGACTCGCTGCGCCCGAATGATGGTAAGGCGGACGCAGCTCTACCCACTAAAACCCGGCAAGTGCCACCAATGCCACCTTTGGTGAGGTGCCCCGGATCTGTTGAGCAACAAGGCACCTCGACGGCTAGTCAGTCCCCAAGGGAGCGACGCCACCTCCACAGAGGGTTTGTCCCGCACCACAGAACCACCCCTCCCAACTTTGGGACAGTACAATGGGGTGAGGTTTCCATCCTCGCCCCTTGTCCCCTCTGCTCTTTTGTCCCCTTTTCTTATAAGAAAGGTACAAAGAGCAGCTCCCTCGGCTCAATTTATTTCGCCCAAGGTGCTGGTTTCACCGCCACAGCCACGACAAGGCTCTAACAATGGTGGGGGCATGTGTTGGTCTGATGCTGACCTGTGTTACACATCTCTTCTTCTATCTCCTAGGAATAACGATTTTTCACGCTTAAAATTGTTAAAACTGATATTTGTCGAGTTTTTTCATTTTTTCGCGGACCTCACGAATGCCTTGTTTTCGAGACTTGATGAGACTAAACTTTTTCATGTTTATAATAACACTAGCTGTTCTTCTCAATTCATCTGCCCCAAAATTAAAATAATTTGGCTTTGCCAAAATTTTTTTTTTAATTGCTAGAGTTGTGTGATTACGTATATGCTCGGGTCGCAGGTGCCAGGTCCGCATCCCATCAGGCATACTAATGTCTGAACCGCCGAACACTTCGTCCACCTAAACGTGGCCTCCACTCTAGAACCTAAGGATAGATGGATAGGCTGATGATGATGATGATGATTATTATTAGATATTACATATATGTGTATGTACACATGTTTGTGTTGTAAATTGAGTAACTTCTCGTTTTTAGAAGTTGGTGATAGGTCCAAATGACACAATAAAAGTCTAGAATCTACACTGGCGTTTTACTTTATATTTGGAGGCTCCTTATTAAATTGGCGAACGGCCAGGGAAGTTATTGTTGGGGCGTGTACGTGGCGGGTGATTATTGTAACGGACACCAATAGTGTATTGTATTGTAGTATATTGTTGTTAGTTTTAATATTGTATTATAGTAGTTTCTCGAAAGTTTCTGTAAATTTGTACTCCTTCGTGACCCACTCAAGTTTTTAAACCCCCTGAAATATAAGGAATAAAATACTATGTATACTTATGTACATATATGTATCTTCAGATACATATCAATCTTTAGAGAGACATATAAAGCTGCTTAGTTTTGACTCTTGTGTCATTCTAGCTCTACTAGTATTTGTTTAAATCAAGGAGACAATGGTGTGATCCGGTATTTTTTTTCGTGGCCCGGTACCAGGTCGTGACCCACCAAATGGGAGACGCTGTTAGTATTGTAAGTAGCTGTTTTACGGCGTCGCGTCGCCTGTTTGCAAGTGATTGATTACATATTTTTTTATGTCATTAGGAGGCAAACGAGCAGTCGGAGCCTCATGGCACCGACGCCCATACACATCCGCATAACCAAGGCCATGCAGATGTGCCGCCGCCCTCCTTTTCCCTATCCCCCAAAGGGCCACCGGAAACTTACAGACCGCACCAAACGCGACAGCTTAGCTGTCACTTGACGCCGGTGTTATGTGAGCGAAAGGACCCCGGTCATGCCGGCTCAGTTCGACTGCAATGCAGCATAGCACCACCTCTTACTCTTAGGTCTTAGACGTAAAGACGTGTGAGGTATTGAGGGTGTCTGTGGATGTCGATTTTCACTTACCATCAGGTGAACCGACTATCCGTTTGCCCCCTCTTCTATACAAAAAAAATGTTTTATTTTATAGTTAGAACAGATGCCTGGCAGATAACGGCGCCACCTGTCGTGTACAAAAGCACTCTCAGGTTAAATAAAACTGCGTTCAAAATCAAAATTGGTTTAATAATTTATAGGTAGGCAAGACATATGTGACAAAGTTACTATAAGTTAATATAAGTATGTTATTTGGAGTGCTGTGGTGGCCGGGCAGATCCCCTTACGAGGAGTCGTCTGGCCTTCACCGGGGCCAGCCTGTCGCTGAGGTGATCCTGTTGCCTGCAGATCCGGGACCCTCCATAAGCGGCTGAAGGCGCTTGCAAATGGTTTAGTGGGGTAGTGCATTCCAAAGTGAGTCCTGACATAGGTCCTGGAGCTAAACCTCGGGTAGAAGGAGAAGAACAAGAATAATATATACTTTATTGTGCATATAAATAAAAATTACTTACTACAGGCGGTCTTATCGCTAAGGAAGTGATTTCTCCCACACAACCTAAGGGTAGAGGAGAGGGTATTTCTCGCAGGACGCTGGTTAATGCTTTCTTTCTTAATGCTTGCCAGGTAAACCATGAACATGCGAACTCATTAAGCTACGTCATCAAAATGTTATTTGAACTAATCAGCAAGCCTTTCAGGTTCCCCTGTCTCCAGAGAGTGGCGCTTCATTATAGGTCCAGGCAACTTATCTATGTGTTTCCTATCCTGAGACATAAGATGTTAAGTCTCGGTGCCAGTAACTACACTGCCTGTCTTGCCCTTTTCTCCGAAACACAGCAATGCTGTTTCACGGGAGAAATAATCAGGATTTGGTACGCGGCACGAACGTATCCATCCCTTCCGGTATTTAAAAAAATCGGTTGTCTGTAAAGTCGGTTTACTGACGATAGTTGAACGTGACAACGTCATAAGAAAATGGAACGCCTCAGAGCGAGGTAACGGAAAGTAAACGTAAAGGAAATATGTCATTGCATAAGTCATGTTTTTTCGTCCGTGCAGCCGGCTCCATCGAATTATAAGACGTTGTCACGTCAAAAACTCATTAAACCTCATTAAAATATACATAAGTAATGTGATATAGCTATAATTTAATTTCTTTTTATATACAAGAATGTATCTTTAATATACAAGGCCTTACCTTGTTTTAAATTAATTTAAAATTTTTCAACACCGAAATCCACCAACCGTTTGGAGTATATGTTTATTTAATGAATATTCTGTAGAATAACAATGTATTACTCGCAACTTTGCTTGCAATTAGGTACTTGGCCGAGATTCGTTTATATATTTATAAATATTTCATAATATTGGTACCGTAGCAATTTGTGTATCTTATTTGTTATTATTTTGTGTGTAGTACGTTCATGACTTCAGTATATTATATATTATGAATAAAAAAAATTAATTAAAAATTATAACCGACTTCAAGGTAAAGTAACTAAAATGTAATAAACGTACGTATTTGTTGCTCTAGGTGCCGACCGATTTTCAAAATTCTTTTTTTGTTTGAAAGGGTATACTTGCCATTTGGTCCCATGATAAGGAAACCAGGATCTGATGATGGCATCCTAGGGAAATCGAGGGAAACTTTCGAAATTTGTAGAAATGACTAGTGTGCTTAATATTTTTTTAAATAAGCATTTTAAAGCACTACAATTTAATGAAGGTCTAGAGTCGATCTGATGCTGGAGCTGGAAGACAGTCGAGGGAACTCCTCGACGATTTACTTCAGAAACCTTGTGTTTGGGCTTGATTAATTTGTATTGATGAGAACTTTACACCTAGATGGGTTGTGACTGTGATTGGGGGTCTGATAATGAAGACGAAGCTCAGTTAAGGGAACTCCTAAATAGTTTAAAGTAGCTACCTTATTATTTAAGGGTGGGGACACCAGCAAGGCCAGACGGGTGATCAGTCCTCATTAACGGGACCATTTCACCCAAACATTACTAGTAGTATTAAAAGTAGCTACCTTGTGATTGGACTTAATTAATTTATACTGATGAGAACTTTGCACCCTTATGGGTGATACGTGCCATTACCGTTATGATGATGGAGACTATAGACAGTCGAGGGAACTCCTCGACGATTTACAGATTTTTTTGGGCTTACTTCATACGGTTCAATATGCCAAAATGTCTATCTCTGTATGCCTTTCTTTAATGAATCACTAAAAATTAAGAAATAAAATTTTTTTAAATAAAAATTATAACCGACTTCAAAAAATAAAGTAAATATTGAAAAATAAGAATTTTGAAAATCGGTCCACAATTGACGGAGAAATCGGTGTACATACATAAAAAAAAATACCGGCCGAGTTGAGAACCTCCTCCTTTTTGTTGAAGTCGGTTAAAAAGTAATATAATAATCGCGTTTCTTTAATTTTTGTGTCTACAACTAATAATCATCTTGTACTTCTACTAATATACAATCTTTGCGTTTACCACGTCATTATTGTTACTTTTGGAGTCGGTGTCAGCCAAGGTAGATAGGTACCTAGAGCAACAAATACGTACGTTTATTACATTTTAGTTACTTTACCTTGAAGTCGGTTATAATTTTTAATTAATTTTTTTTATTCATAATATATAATATACTGAAGTCATGAACGTACTACACACAAAATAATAACAAATAAGATACACAAATTGCTACGGTACCAATATTATGAAATATTTATAAATATATAAACGAATCTCGGCCAAGTACCTAATTGCAAGCAAAGTTGCGAGTAATACATTGTTATTCTACAGAATATTCATTAAATAAACATATACTCCAAACGTTGGTGGATTTCGGTGTTGAAAAATTTTAAATTAATTTAAAACAAGGTAAGGCCTTGTATATTAAAGATACATTCTTGTATATAAAAAGAAATTAAATTATAGCTATATCACATTACTTATGTATATTTTAATGAGGTTTAATGAGTTTTTGACGTGACAACGTCTTATAATTCGATGGAGCCGGCTGCACGGACGAAAAAACATGACTTATGCAATGACATATTTCCTTTACGTTTACTTTCCGTTACCTCGCTCTGAGGCGTTCCATTTTCTTATGACGTTGTCACGTTCAACTATCGTCAGTAAACCGACTTTACAGACAACCGATTTTTTTAAATACCGGAAGGGATGGATACGTTCGTGCCGCGTACCAAATCCTGATTATTTCTCCCGTGAAACAGCATTGCTGTGTTTCGGAGAAAAGGGCAAGACAGGCAGTGTAGTTACTGGCACCGAGACTTAACATCTTATGTCTCAGGATAGGAAACACATAGATAAGTTGCCTGGACCTATAATGAAGCGCCACTCTCTGGAGACAGGGGAACCTGAAAGGCTTGCTGATTAGTTCAAATAACATTTTGATGACGTAGCTTAATGAGTTCGCATGTTCATGGTTTACCTGGCAAGCATTAAGAAAGAAAGCATTAACCAGCGTCCTGCGAGAAATACCCTCTCCTCTACCCTTAGGTTGTGTGGGAGAAATCACTTCCTTAGCGATAAGACCGCCTGTAGTAAGTAATTTTTATTTATATGCACAATAAAGTATATATTATTCTTGTTCTTCTCCTTCTACCCGAGGTTTAGCTCCAGGACCTATGTCAGGACTCACTTTGGAATGCACTACCCCACTAAACCATTTGCAAGCGCCTTCAGCCGCTTATGGAGGGTCCCGGATCTGCAGGCAACAGGATCACCTCAGCGACAGGCTGGCCCCGGTGAAGGCCAGACGACTCCTCGTAAGGGGATCTGCCCGGCCACCACAGCACTCCAAATAACATATTTATATTAACTTATAGTAACTTTGTCACATATGTCTTGCCTACCTATAAATTATTAAACCAATTTTGATTTTGAACGCAGTTTTATTCAACCTGAGAGTGCTTTTGTACACGACAGGTGGCGCCGTTATCTGCCAGGCATCTGTTCTAACTATAAAATAAAACATGAAGTAAGCCCAAAAAAATCTGTAAATCGTCGAGGAGTTCCCTCGACTGTCTATGGTCTCCATCATCAGACCTGTAATGGCATGTATCAGCAATATGGTTGCAAAGTTCTCATCAGTATAATTTAATTAAGTCCAATCACAATATAGCTACTGTAAACTATTTAGGAGTTCCCTTAACTGTCTTTTGTCTTCATCATCAGACCCCCATCTAGGTATAAAGTTCTCATCAATACAAATTAATCAAGCCCAAACACAAGGTTACTGAAGTAAATCGTCGACTGTCTTCCAGCTCCAGCATCAGATCGACTCTAGACTTTCATTAAATTGTAGTGCTTTAAAATGCTTATTAAAAAAAAACAATAAGCGCACTAGTCGTTCCTACGAATTTCGAAAGTTTCCCTCGATTTCTCTAGGTTGCCATCATCAGATCCTGGTTTCCTTATCATGGAACCATTTGGCAAGTATACCCTTTCAAACAAAAAAATAATTTTGAAAATCGGTCCACAATTGACGGAGAAATCGGTGTACATACATTTAAAAAAAAAACCGGCCGAGTTGAGAACCTCCTCCTTTTTGTTGAAGTCGGTTAAAAATGGACGCGTGATTCGAACCCGCGATCTCTGCTTTAATCGAGGTATTACTAAACCGGCCTTTACTTCTTAGTCACTATTTGTCTTCAAACGTGAACTTTGGTGGGATTCGAATCCGCTACCCCGTATACTGACATACAACACATGGCCCCCAAAAATGTTGGATGATATACGATAATTGGTGATAATCTAAACTGTATCGTTACATTAATAATTCGTTCGTTCTCATCCATGTTTTAAACCCCTTGAAATCAATGTCACACTCCTCTATAACTTCCTGGAGGGATTTTCGTGACGGCTCAACCTTTCAAATTCGAGGATGTTATTTGGAACCAACTGGTTGTATCTTTTGAATTTATCGTGACTTGCCAGAATGCTTTATATGTGGTACACTAGTTTTCTCGCATATTCTTAGTGGTAATCGTCTGTGAAGATAAGTTCACCCGGAACTTTATTGGATCAAACCCTTTCTCTACTAGGTCGAGATAATTTGTTTTCTTTTCCCTAAGACGTAGAGGATAGGTAAATAAATAATAATAAAAAGCCATTTTATTTCATGACCCAAAAACTAATAATAGTAAGACCACCACCGCCACCTCAAGGCCTGAACCATGGTGGGGTGGTGCATATCCTACTATCCTACTTATATTATAAACGCTATTCTGTAAGAGGTAGTGCCATGCTGCTTTGCAGTCGACTTGGGACGGCACGACCGGGGTGGTACCTCTCACTCACATAAACCCGTCGTCAAGTGACAGCTACGCTGTCGCGTTTCGTTCGGTATGTGAGTTTAATTGTAGAAGAATATGCCAATATTGTGCCCTATTCTAGTAACCATTAACAATTATTAATAACGGCTAGATTACCAAAATTGTCTTCTAGTCCAGAAAGTAACGTCTGAGCCAGCCCTACATCCAATAAATTAAAATTATGTGCTCTACACATGTATACAAATAATTTACCGGAAAAAGGTATGCTTCACGATTTTCGAGAAACATCAATGACGTTTGCTGCAAATATTAAAGTCTTATCACAAACTTCATGACGTCATCACTGAACACCTTGTCCTTTTACGCGTCTTAGTTAGTATAATAATATTTAAGTTGGACAGGGATTAATTTATTCGCAACTTTGCTGTGTTTAATTTATTTTAATAACATTTACAGATATTTTTATTATAATGAAACAGTTTTTACGGATTTTATAGCGGTTTGTTAAGATTTTTACAAGCCCGACGTTTCGGATACTTTACAGCAACGAAACGTCGAAACGTCGGGCTTGTAAAAATCTTAATAAACCGCGATAAAATCTGTAAAAATTGTTTCATTATAATGAGTGAAATCCGTGCAAACATTAGAAAACAATATATTTTTATTTATTAGAAATATTTGGAGATTGCGGTATTCGAACTCGTGACCTTTTCTGAAGCATGTTTTTGAACCACTATCCTGGCGGTCAACTTTTCTTGATAGACTTTTCTTTCAAAGAAAATAAGCTTTTTATCATCATCATTATTACATTTTTTATGGCATGAGGAGGCAAACGAGCAATGGGAGCCTTATGACTACTGACGTCAATACATAACCGGACAACTAGAGGCTATGCAGATGGGTTGCCCTCCTTTTCCCAATCCCCCCAGTGGGCTATCGGAAACTCACAAACCGCTCGAAATGCGACAGCATAGCTTTCACAAGATGATTATGTGAGCGAGAGGTACCACCCCGGTCGTGCCGGCCTAATTCGGCTGCAATGCCGCATGGCTCTTCCTGTTACTCTTTGCCTTTTCCTCTTCAATAAACAACAAGACGGCCGATGCACTGCCATCTAGTTGGTCGTCCGCCTTTCCGTCTTAGGTATTAATATACTATCCCTAAAAGTACTAAGAAACCATAATAAAATATAACTGTAAAATTAATTAAAATAATTAATTAATTAATATTTGGGCAAACATAGAACCTTCAACATAAATAACATGTTCATAGAAATAAGTATAATTAAAATAATATAAACAGAGGTCATTGACATTTATATAGGACTCGTTGTTAGGACTTTGTCACTTTACACTTAACTAAATGACTAACATGTTTATGGATGGTGGCTTAGTAAGATTCTGTTTTAGTAGACCTATATGGGGTATTTAGATACTTTTTTTTTCTTTAACGCCGGGAAATGCTCTGAGGCATCCCGCGGGTATGTGGGACTCGCTGCGCCCGAAAGCTGGTAAGTGGACGCAGTTCTACCCACTAAAATCCGGCGAGTGCCACCAATGCCGCCTTTGGTGAGGTGTCCCGGATCTAATGAGCAAACAGGGCACCTCGATGGCTAGTCAGTCCCTCAGAAGACCGACGCCAACTCCACAGAGGGGTTGTCCCGCACCACAGAACAACCCTTCCCAACGTCAGGACAGTGCTATGGGGTGAGGTTCCCGTCCTCACCCCTCTTTTGTCCTCTCTTCTTGTAAGAGGGGTACAATGAGCCCGCTCGGCTCAATTAGCCTTGCCCAAGGTGTTGGGCTCACCCTAGGCTACTGAGCCCCACCGTCACGTCAAGGCCTGAACCATGGTATTTAGATACTGGTCAGTGCTACTAAAAATGGACAAAAGACATAAATCGTTGACCGAAATATATAGTAATAGATTTGAAGTGTCAGTGGATCGGTCACATGCGCAGAAGAAGCGCTGGGTAGAGGGCTGATAAAGTTCTGGAGTGCCTCGTTCGGGAAGGGGATCGGATCACCAACTAGTTGGGATGACGCGATGTGGTCCGTCGTAAGAAGATTGTTAGTATGTACACATGATGCCTTTTAGAAAATGGGGCGGAGTTCCCTCAGGGCTATCAAACACACGCAACGGACGGCATACACAAAGGGATCGAACTTCAGCCCTTATTTGATGTAGGTATTAAACTCCCTCTGAAAAAACAGATTTAGGTCCGGAAAAACTATCGGCGTAAAGTAAGTAAAGTAAATCCACACTAATATTGTAAATTAGATACTCTATATTGTTATATTGTACCACACTTACACTCCGATTTCGATAGTCATAAGATGATAGAATTTGGCACGGAGATATACACCTAAGTATTAGATCTATCCTATTATCCTATTAATATTATAACCGCGAAAGTTTGTAAAAATGTATGGGTGTTTGTTACTCTTTCACGCTAAAACAGGAGTCCTTATAAGACCACTCTCTTGACCATCGGTCCGTCTGTGTGTCACCACCGATTTTCTCAGGAAATTTATAACAGATACTGTTGTGTATAGTCCATATTAGGTGTCAACACGATAAAAAGATATGGGCAAATTCAGATTTTCGCGAAAACTTGTAAGTTACAGAACAATTAAAGGAAAAAATCCAATAAATAAATAAAAGTTGATAGTTAAAGGGTGGCCCGATACATTCCCTACCTATAATACATAGTTGTATGGGCGCTCATACAATTTAGAGGACTAGCCATCAATAAAAATGACGCCAATTTTATTATGGCGGTATAACGTGTAGGTACGGAACCCTCTGCACACAAGTTCGACTCGCACTTGACCAGTTTTTATTATTTTAAAACTCAGATTTCGAAATGGCAAGGAGATATACTGAGGACATCTGTTAAATAATGGTTATGGATATACAACTAATAAAAAACTATGTCCACATAAGCAAATGGTAGTAATAAAAAGCCAACACCTCGGTGGCGTGGTCTATGATCAAATAAACAATGAACTAAAGACCGGATACCCGTCCGGTAGACAGTCCGTAAAACTGGATCCTAAAATAGAATGAGTTTACAATTCATCGATCAACTCATTCATTTATTTGTATCATACAACGTGGATACTTTGCGTAGTATTCTGAAAACATCATTTTGCTATAATGTTGAAATGTTGGAATATTTTTGGAACACAAGTAAAGCTTATTCTTTTTTGTATATTATTTTTGTAGGTGTTATAAAATACAGTAGCAAACTAATTATGACGAGGTAAACAGCACACTATCGAGGATGGTACATTGGTTTAGCGTTAATAACGTACTTTTAAATAGTAAAAAAACTAAATGCATAAAATTTTCCTTCCCAAATGTTAAGCAACTGCAAACCAATGTACTCTTAGACAGTGAAAACTTGGAATTGGTGGACTACACAGTTTTCCTAGGAATAACTCTAGATCTTAAGCTGCAGTGGGGTCCCCACATAGCTAAATTGGCGAATAGACTCAGTTCAGCAGCATATGCAGTGAAAAAAATAAGACAGTTTACTGATGTAGATACAGCGCGAATAGTATATTTTAGCTACTTTCATAGCATCATGTCTTATGGCATACTTTTATGGGGAAATGCTGCCGATATAAACAACATTTTTGTGCTGTTGATGCGAGCTATTCGTGCAATTTACAAGTTGTCGTGGCGGTTAGGTTCGAATCCGATACGAGTAGACACAAACCCAGACCGCGCAAACAGCGCTAGCACTACGCTACCGCTAGATTGCTTGAGCACCGCGCATGACCCGCCTCCCTCTCCAGAGGGAGGGATGAGGGCCGGCCCTCATGATGATAGGTTAAATTTAACCGTAAAAGATTCGTCGACCGTATCGGATTTGACTAGTCCAAATCCTGCTCTCCCGAGCAGCGCGCGCGATTAACCGCGCTCCCTGCGGGGCGCGGAGGGGGACGTCCCCCTTTCTAATATTTCTTAAGTGAGCCTTCTGCTCACTTACTGTACCGATTGAGCTTAAAGGCCATCAAGCCGAAAAGTCCAGCCATTCCGAAAAAAAAAACCAGTTATTAGACTTTTAAAAGTAAGCAATTCTTTTAAAGGCAACTGTATACGCTGTTCACAGTTCCACTGAGTTTGTTTCATCGGTTCTTCTACGTGGGCTTGCCTTGGAACCGGTGGTAGAGTCAATTGACGTTCAAAAAGATACATTATTGGTACTATTTTGAATAAACAATTTTTTATTTTGATTTTGAGTAATTGTTTCATTTTCCTGTAGGAATAAGATATTTCCTGACTAAAAGTTCATTCTTATCAATCCGCTTTTGTCAAATCAATCCTCAATCAAATCTTGATGTAAAGTTTAAACGCTCTCTCTTTTTTCTTTAAACGCTAAATATATAAAATGTTACTTCATTATGTGACGAGACAATAATATAGTTCAAATTGGTGTTTATTTAACCTAATTTTATCCTGTAAGCCTCATTATCATTATCTCAATTTCTGACCTCAACAACGGGTCACTTTGTTGAGGTCATTGAGATAATCGTAAAAATACCTTTAGCAACGTTTTATTATACTTTTATAGCTCAATAGTAAGAGGTAGTGCCATGCTGCTTTGCAGCCGAATTAGGCCGGCACGACCGGGGTGGTACCTCTCGCTCGAGAAGCTTATCGGCAACAGATATTTCTAATAAATAGTAGTTAAATATTATGTACAATTATAGAAGTAATTTTTACGTGAAACATCTATTGGCGCGTTGGCATTGAAATCGATTCGAATGTCGTGACGGAAACGGTTTGAAGCTGACATGTATTTTATTATATCTTTTGTTATAAATATGAATATTAGCTTTGGTTTTTCATTTCTGGGAGCGTCCCGTGACGCCCACTTTTTATATGATCTTTCTGGAGTTTATAAGGAAGTCAATATTTAAAATATCTGTTCTCGAAACGTCCTCACCTTCAACCAGGTGAAAGTCACCCATCATGATTGCAGCGAAAGAAAGCATTACCTACCATACTTTTGTTGTTAATATATATTACTGCAGTGGACAAAAAAAAAGTGGTGCGGGACAACCTCTCTGTGGAGGTGGCGTCGGTCCCTTGCGGGACTGACTAGCCGTCGAGGTGCCCTGTTTGTTTACTAGATCCGGGGCACCTCACCAAAGGCGGCAATGGTGGCACTCGCCGATTTTAGTGGGTAGAGCTGCGTCCACTTACCAGCTGTCGGGCGCAGCGAGTCCCACATACCCGCATGGGGAGACCCACTCCCCCGCGGGATGCGTCAGAGCATTCCCGGCGTTAAAGAAAAAAAAAAGTGGACAAAAATGATGATCATCATGATTATACGAAAAATGCACGCTCACCTGAGTGTAAGGCAAACATCAACTGCTCATATTTAATACTAGCTGTTGCCCGCAGCTTCGCCCGAATTAACTTAGGTTTACAGCCGTATCAGGAGTGATGATGATTATTATTGTAGCCTAAGTTACTCCTTATAGCATCAGCTATCTGCCAGTGAAGTCCCGTCAAAATCGGCCTAGTCCTTTTAAAGATTAGTCGCAACAAACATACAGATTGACAAAAATTAAAAAAAATGTCAATTTGGTTTAGGTACCGTTTTAACATCCATTATATGCATTCAGTAAAAAGCGGTAATTTTAATATTACAAACAGACTATTATTATTTATCTCTATAGATAAAATATATAATGTAATTTTAATTCACTATGCCTTTATAACTGAAATGGATATAATTTTATTAAATCAACAATTTGTCCGTTTTAGTTCATAAGCTGTGTATGTATTAGACGTGATAGGCTAACCGGTATCAAACTATCTGATGGGGAGTGGGTAACTTAGCTAAAAAACACAATTTCTTTCGAAACTAGGCAGAAGCTAGAATCGGTTGACAAAAATCACTTAAGGACTTAAAAGTAGGTATATGGGCGTGTATGGCAGCTTTCACACGTACCGGCGTAATTCGCTTACATTTCGCTACCGTATACCCGGCGCCGGCTACCCGGCAACCGGCTCGTGTGAAAAGGCACTTACTCTTCCTTACTTTGTTGTTCTTTATTCTCCTTTTCCTTAGTTACATCAGCTACATAGTGATCACAAAGCCTGTCTCTTCAAATCTATAGCATCGCACTTTTCTGCATAGTCAGAAAAGAGAGCACTATTGAAATCCTTTTAGATTCAAGCAGCGATATTGCAGTTATTTGTAAAGACAACCCCCATTCGAGCTCTTAGGGGTTGCAGGGTTTAGGGGTCCAAAACAAATAGGTATTGAATGTGACCCCACGTCTGGGTCCAACGTCGTTTGAGTGATCTTCAAAGTCACTAGGGCTGACGCGTGGCACTGGAATTTTAGTTTGTACCTCAGGAAGGTAGGTTCAAAGAGGGTTTGGTGTCTTACAATGTTGACATCGTTTTGTAAGTCTGTTGTTAGGTAATATGAGTTTTATTTGGATATATTTTCGGGATTCGTTCTTTATACATATAAAAAATAACCTATTAGAACTTTACTCAGCCTTTTTCTTAGATTGTGGAAGCGTGCTGTTTTTTTTATATGCATTTCTTCTTTTCATTCTGGAAATTACATTCTGAAGTATACGTTCTTTTAAAGTTTTAAAGTAATCTCTTCTTCTTTTTTTAAACTCTCAGTCAACTCAATTAATAATATTCTGTTAACTTGTAAACCAAAACTAGGTAAACAAACAGGTGCTAAAATGTATGTACAAAACTTAACTTTTTTCATTATTCAGCAATAGCACCGGCTGTTGATGTTATAACCCAAAATAGCAAAACTACTATTCTTTAAAATTATATGTCTTAAAATAACTGTCAATAAAAAAAATGTTGAACAAAATCATTTTTAAAATTAGAATCATAATTGAAACACGTAGACGGTTGACGCTGGCGTGTTGGCAGCCCTGTATGCGCGCGCGCAAACTGGTTTCCCATACAGACCCTTTCCCGTCTGGTATTCCACATTCCTCGGTACGAGACTAGCTGTGAATGAATGTATGTATGTATTAGTCATGTTCTCTACACGGTACGTAAAGTCGTATCATAATAGTTGTATTGCAGATAGATATACTTAGACTCTCATAAAACTCTATCGTGTGCGCGAATATTACTCATCAAAATACAATACGTTTTACGAATTTTATCGCGGTTTTTATATTCCTGACGTTTGGGATAATTTACAGCAATCATGTTTTCCAACTATAACTGAGAAAAGTTTCATTATACTTTCATATATCATTATTATCTGAGAAAGTTATTAATTTAACTTCTCGGAAATCGTCATGATACTACAGGCCCGGGGGAGCCTGGTGGTTATGTGGGTTTGTGTCTAACCCATAAGCTAAAACCCCAAGACGATCCTCGGGTACAAAGACTACCATAACCTTTTAACTGTGTTTTTTTATATATAATTTAACTGTGGATGCCCTTGCGGGATCTCCTCTGGGTGGTGTAACATGTCACGAGACTATTCTCCGCCTTAGGCTCCAAGGAACATCTAAGGAGCCGTCCAGCTACGGGACCGGGACCCTACTATCTCCCGATAATTAGATGGTACACTTGTTATATTTCACGAAAGCGGGTGAGGTATCCTTGTGTTTATAAATGTACATGCACATTGTTTTTGTGTGCGTAAGCGCACACAGACACTCGGGAGCGCTCAGTTCTGTTCGCTGATAGGCTCCCTGTAGTTACGCACACAAGAACACACGTCTGTACGCATCACAATTACAAGTATGACTTACCCGCTTTTGTGAAATAGAACAACGTTAAGTGGTCATCGTCACGTAAACAAAAACAAGTGCAGTCGAGATCACCTCGTATTATATAAATAATGATTTCTTCTTCCTTTCCCCTTTTAGGTACTGAGTGAACAATAATTATGATGTCTGCCTGTCATCTGCTATATTATCAAAATTATTATTAATTAATTAATTATTGCCTCTTATCGAAGTCAATTAAACCTGCTAAAGAATAACTAGGATGGCACTCACCTATCAAATATACTCAAATCTCATCGTCTTTGAAACAACTCATTCTCCTTTCATAACGTCATTAAAACCAAATGAAGAAACTTCTCATCTTTTACATACTGTCATATATAGCGACCGAAGCGGTCGGCGGTCCCGCCAGATATGGCTGGCCGGACGCCGCTATCTCCCGCGATAACCCGGAGCAGCGCTCCAATAAATACGCTGGTATGAGAGTGATAAGTCTCACAGATTCATGTGGTCAACTGCCAATATGCTGATACTAATATGAGGTCATAATTGGTTTACTAACACTAAAATTAAGAACATTGTTAACGCAATCATGCCGTTTTAATGACAACTGCCAAAGCGCGCTAATCTTTATATATATATATTTCTTGTGTGCGTGTGTATGTCACTGAACACTTGATGAAATTTTTTGTGTGAGTTCAAGGGGATTCGAGGATGGTTTAGTATCACAAAAAAATGTACAGTACATCTGTCGGTGCCACTAGTATTATATAATATTTTAACAAAAAAAACCCGCGATGTTTGTGCTCAGTCTTAATTATATTCGGCCATCCAGTGATAAGTGTGAACTAAACATGGGTGGTTTACCTCACCGCTTGACCTGATGATGTAATCTCCACATCTGTGACTCACTAGTAGGGTTTCCACGAGTTTAAACTTACTAGCCGTTACACGTGACTTTGTTAATATTCTCATGGCACATGTTTATAACTCGTTTACAGCCATGTATGGCTGATGATCTTTACTTGTATAGTCTTAGCAGTTGGAGGTTTTTTGTGGGTATAATAATACATATAATATCTATGGACGCTTTCACACCACGTCAATCTGGTCCCGTGGTAAGTTCTCGAAGAAGTTGTGTTACTGGTACCAGATAACGGAAATGTATTTAATACATAATTTATTACAATACACATATTTAAGATTTTTATTATATAATACACATATTTAATACACATCCATGACCCAGGAACACAGAAAATATTTTTGTTCCCTGGCAGGATTCTAATCCGCAACCTCCGGCTAGAGCGCCAACGCGCTTACCACTGAGCCACAGAGGTCGTCGGGTGTCATCAACACATATACTAATATAAAATAGAGACACAGATCCCATGCTTCAACCCTTGTCGTGGCGTTGGGGCTAAGTAGCCTAAGGTGAGCCCAGCACCTTGGGCAAACCTAATTGAGCCGAGGGGGCTCTTTATACCCCTCTTATAAGAAGAGGGGACAAAAGAGCAGGGGGTCAAGAGGCGAGGATAGGAACCTCACCCCATTGCACTGCACAACTTATCATGCAGGGGAAAATAAAAGGGAAAAGTCCGCCCGGAAGAAGGCGTACTTCTTGGCTTAAGAATCTCAGTGCAAGTTCACTGTTCCGGGCAGCGGTCTTAAATTAAAAGTAGCCTTAATGATAGCTGACCTCCGGTAGGAGATGGCGTCCCAAGAAGAAAAATGACGTATCTGTTATATATGATTTTTAAAATCTGTTAAGTGGTATTCTTCTAGATTGCAACTTATAAACATTACCTCCTTGTAATGACCTCCTTGTAAACCTACATGGATTTTTTTCAATTTCCTTTTTTAAATTATTTTTTTAGGATGGATGTAGAGATGCCGCCGGTTGCTGATAAGTGTTTTTCCCCGATTTAAATATAAAACTAAAAAAGAATTAATTTAATAATTGATATTTCCGTTATCACAAAAATTATGGCCACAACTCAAACAATATAAAATTCCATATGGTCATTCTCTCTAAATACGTTCAACTTAACTGTCTAAACAATAGGGTTTAGTTTTGTATAAATAATTTTACCTTAAAATGATGTGCCTTTTATGATTTAATTGTGTGGAAACGCTTGTTTTTGTATAACTAGTGAGAAATATATTCGGTATTGCGGTGTAGATGCTTAACACTATTAACTTAATCGCTAAAATGGCTAATCTAATCACGAATTCAAGTCGAAAAAGAATAATAAAAATGATAAAGAAAACTATTTTTTGATTATTATCACCTCTGGTTCGGTCTTTGAATTGATATAAAATCTTTTTTTAAATTATACCTGTAAATAAATACATAATCATCCTATGGAATAATACCATATCGGACTATCGAGATTTTTTTGCGAGTTTCTAATGCCAATCAGAGAGAAATAAATTCATTACAAATATGTATATAAATGACACGTGAGTGAACCTTAGCTTACTAACCCTTAAGGACTAAGGGTAGCTTATTCAAGCACATACTGTTACAATGTAGACAGGTAACTATATTATTATAATCCTGTAAGTGCACGGTAACTCTAATTTTACATAGTTTTATATATTTTTTAAATGCAGTAAGTAAGCATGTAAGAGGCAGTACCATGCTGCTTTGCATCCGAATTGGGCCGGCACGACCGGGGTGGTACCACTCGCTCACATAATACCGGCGTAAAGTGACAGCTATGCTGTTGCGCTTAGTGTGGTTTGTGAGTTTCCTGTCGCCCATGGGGGGATAGGAAGGAGGACAACGCATACCTCTGGTTGTGCGGATGTGTATGGGCGTCGATAGTCGCCAAGGCTTCGACTGCTCGTTTGCCCTCCTATGCTATAAAATAATGCAAAGTATGTTGATGCAGGCCTGACACACAAAGAGTGACACATTTACTTAGATATACTTATATATTATGGGTTTGTTCCTAACATATAAAAGGCTTTTTGTCTTATATATATTTATTTATATTTTTTTTTATTTATATATATCTTATTCTTATATATTTTTTGTCTTATCAGTCGACTCGTCTGTCTTTATGCGCAGGTCAACTAACAAAATATAACAATTACAATTGCAACATCAATTAGTAGTGTCAATTTTTTTGCGGTTTTACAACATCAAAAATTACATTATCAACAAATGTCAATTAAAGGTTTATTTTACTGGGGGTCCATTGACGTTAAGGGTGTATCGTATAAGGCAATACTTCTCAACATTCCTCCGGCATCTCAGCATGCCGTGCAACAATATACTTTCTTTTTTAATGGGTCATACAACATGTAATGGCGGCCTGGTGTTTTACGTTGAGTTGTACTTCGAGTCGACAATAATATAAATGCAAATCGTTAAAAGTATTTTTTATGTATATAACACCATAGCTACATAAAAAATACGCTATACAGATTTAGCTTTTACTTATGCTGTGTGACCTAGCTTTTCCCAAATTCAATGACAATCTATGTCCATGGAAAGTACTATATAGATTTTGGATTTGCAGATATACAAAAAAGAAATAAGGGTATCGTATTGTGATGAACTGAAGCCTAATAAATAAGTTTTTTCTGTTGGTGTTTCATAGTTAGAACTATAAGTGAGCGATTCTTGTATAAGAATAAATAAATTTATACATCGGTATCTAAGAAACAGCTTAGCGATTTGGATCGAATGTCGTATTTTGTTATTTAACTTTCTAAATTTAATTAGGTAGGTGCCTGGCAAAACACAATCTTACATAAAGTTCTTATGTTGCTATATAAAGCTTACTGTATTTTGACTAAGGCCATAGCATCCGTATAACAGAAACAAGGCACCTAGATAAAATCTAAGAGAGTAGGTACACCTATCTATCTTGGAATGAAAAAAAATTGCTTCACAAAAATTGAAATCGAAAAAATGACATTTCCATAATGTCCGAATTTACTCTGGGTGCAATTTTTAAAAATTCTGGCACCTTGCCAGGATTGGCATAATCCCTGGCGAACAGCCAGAGTGTTCGCACATATTCAGCACAAAACAGTAAACATGACACAGATTGCACTTGTGGCTTATGCTAAATCCTCTTCCGTCGGGGAAACCCCTGAAGTGGGTTTTGACCCATTTTTGTTAGCCCACATTAATTGGATATTACTTGTATTTTGTATATAAAACTGGTTGCGGCCGAGATTTCACACGCACGCCTTCTTTGATTACTGTCATAGTTTAGACGTTTAAAGAATGGGATTGTAAATGGCGGTGCGGTCTAATGCAATAGCAAATAGGTACGGTCAGCATGTCACTTAATTTTTAATTCTCATATTTGTTGTGAAACATCTTTTAACGCGCGTTGGCAGTAAAATTTACGTGAAGGTCGTGACGGCCAATAGCATGACACTTTCATACCGTTATGCTGTCATCTTTCAATCATCATCATCATCAGCCTATATCCGTCCACTGTTGAACATGAACGCGAAGACGACTGATCCCTTGCCGGTTACTGGGCAATTTTTTTCAAAGTAAAATTATTTTTTTAGTTTATCGGTATTGGCAGTTGTTCTGTGGTGCGGGACAACCCCTCCGTGGAGGTGGCTTCGGTCCCCTGAGGGACTGACTAGCCGTCGAGGTGCCCTGTTAGCTCAACAAATCCGGGGCACCTCACCAAAGGCGGCATTGGTGGCACTCGCCGGGTTTTAGTGGGTAGAGCTTCGTCCAGTTACCAGCTTTCGGGCGCAGCGAGTCCCACACCCGGGGAGACCCACTCCCTTTCCCGGCGTTAAAGAAAAAAAGTTTACCTTCAAATGATATATTAGTGAATATTACGGTATTTAGAATAACTTTGTGACATTAGGACGTCTCGCACCCCGTCCCTCGACCATTGCTGTTAAGTATCAGAAACGTCGGGAATGTATAGTGTATAATTTTAATATATCGCTGTAAAATATGTAATAAAGAAGTTTAATATAATAACTGGTTAATATAATTTGATTGCGGATCACGATATTCTCATAATGCGGTTTATTAACTTTGATCGTTACAAATACCTACACATTTTTACATATACAATTACTGTTTACATATTTTTTATTTTATATATACAAAAATTGAATGTATTTTACTTAATTACATTTCGTTATTGCATTCGTGAAATATTTTCAATGCGTAATAAATAGAAAAACAGTATGTGAGGATTTTAATTATATTTCGTTAATGAACATTTTTAACCCTGCTTTTATAGACATTTTTCGTTTTTTTTTTATCCTTATCTACTAAAGACCTGCTTCTGGGCGTAATTTATCTCTTACCAGCAAGTGAAGTGACTGGAGTAATCAGCCCATGCTCGATTGCCTGTTTCCTATTCAACGTCAAATATAAACGTCATTATGGACATGATGATTAAGTGGTGCTAAGTCTCGTCTCCACATGTCACTTTCGACCAGGAATTTGGTGCAACGGGTTTCTTACCTGCGGTGATTAAGTTAGACATCACTCCTGCTGAGGATTTAAATTGTTCTATTGCGAGATAATAATAATGGATGAATATTATACAAAAATCATACCACGTTAACCCAGCCCCGTGGTTAGTGTTACTAGTAAACGGAAATGAATTTAAGAAATCATTATATTACACGTTCATGACCCGGTGCAGACATCATATTCATCATACAAATTATCTGCACCTGGTGGGACTCGAACCCGCGACCGCTGCGCTGCGTCCAGTGGCCTGATCACTCGACCAGCCCACCGTCACTAGGTAAGGTCATTAGTATCATCAGCGTCAGCCTGTATGGGTTTCACTATGAGGCCTCTTCTCAGGTATGTATTTAGACGGATCCTAGTTTTTTCTCAGTTGCTTTTAGCTGTTCAGTGGTGGACATCGCTCTCTTAAACTCATTCTTACTTGGATCACCTTCTGTATTGGGATAGTAGGCATTACGTTCTTCGAAAGTTGACTTCAGAAGAAAGCTTATACTTTGTTATGTGCAGTAGGGGATTATGTGTGGTAGGGGAAATAAACACAATAAATGCTGTAGTAAAGCTAACTGTAAATTTATATGATAATAAAATTAACTCTGTCTTCTTGACTCTTGTATAATATATATCATGTTTTGATTTTTTTTTTCGGATGGATCTATGCTAACGACCCGAAGGCTCTAATGCTACATCGGATTAGTGTGAGCCCATTTGGCTCACTTTTGGTTTGTAAAAGCGGGTTTCCCCCCGCTAACCGTGTGGTCTGCGACCGCACGGCCTCCTGGCGTTGGGTTGGAACATGTTGATATTTTTATAGTTTTTTAAATATATTTACCTAGATTAATATAATGAGAATTGATACAGAATATCTAAATTATCAAATATCCATCCACCTCTGTTTTTCAATAGACTAAAATGATCTATCTTAAAAAAAAAAAATGTGTCTATTATAATAAAATTACTACAAATAGTTTTTTAGTGATTTATTCTATGTAATTCAATATTGTATTGTATTAGTTATTCTAATGACGAAGGTAGTTTTTCATTGTACACCATAGAGTATAGACCCTGTCGGGGATAGATATTGGGAGGTCATTTGTATAATCACTAGTGGATATACGTACTGAGGGCAGGGTTGTCACATTGGGTAGAATATAAATATTTTGGTAATATCTTGTAGATTTTAGGTAAAAACAAGTTTTAATATAATATGAATAAGATATGTTTTAATTAAACTAATTAGTTTAGCATATATTTACTGTTTCTGTACAGTTTTTTCTGTCTCAAAAAAAAATTCAATGATCATTGTGAATTTTTATCTTTTCCGTTAGAAAAAATGTTGTTCACTGTTACAATATTGCTTTTGATCTCTACATTACATTTGAAAAAATATTCTAATCGAATTCAAATACCAAACAAAATGACACAGACGTGAATAGAAAAGAAGAAAAAAATGTTATGGAATTTCAAAAGAAATCGATTGTTTCTTAAACGTATGATAATGTAGATAAAAATTATTTAAATTTAGAAAAACGATTCGGTACTAACGACCTTACCATGTGTTACAAGTTTGAGTTAGCACATCACTATACTAACTCATAAACGTAATAATCGTTTCTTTATCTTTTTATTTAAATATACCTAAAGTTTAGTTTAAATATAAACAATGTCAAGAAACGCCTTCAAAGAAAACCTTTTTTATATTAAGTTAAACAGTCTAAAACGAAATATTTACCAGTTTTTATTTCGGAGATATTAACAACGTAAAAAATATTAATATTTTAGTGACAACCCTACATGGTCGTCACCGATCGGGCGACAGGTTTCCGAGCTAATTAATGACGCCATACAAATAATTTAATAACGGCCGAATATCGGATCTATTATATAATAGGTCGACGGCCGCGCCGGGGGGTGCCATCGATGTATGAGATATATCCATGTTATGGGATACTGGGCGCTGGGTTGATCGGCCCTACGGCACTAGATGACGAATCCCATGTTAGTCAGCAAGGTGGATGCGAGTAGTGGGGCTGGTCGCGGAGTTCATTGTTAGAGGCCGTACGTGGATCAGGGCTTATAGTGAACATAGTAGCGAATTTAATAATCTAATTAAATTAATTTTAAGGTATATATTTTTCATAGTTGAGTAAATGTAAAATTTTTATACATCTTTTCATAATTCATATATTCGTATTTATTTCGTTTATATAAATTTTTCGTTTATAATATTAATAAAAAATAATTGATGAGGTATATTTGTATAAAAGCTTTTGTAATGGTATAATTGACGGGCGAGGTCGCGGGTTCAAACCCCACCAAGAGCAGACGTTTAATATTTGTTTACTAAAATCAGATTTTATCGGTGGCTGTTGTGCTTATTATATTGTTAAAAGGGCTTAAAATCTTAATGATGGAGACACAAAGTTTGTTCATCTTAGACTTTTGCTGACGTACGTATGTACGTCTTTGTTGTACTTGATTAAGCTGTTATCGTTCTCCAGTTGGTAGCTGATGTCGGTCGTGAGTGGTTGAAACTCGGTCAAAAAAGAGAGAACCTGTAATATAAAACGGAATAATTTCATAAAAATGCCGTAATAAAAATCACCACAAAAGCCAAAGGCAATAAATATATTTTTAATACTACTACAGCTAACTAATTTCTGGAAAATAAATGGAATTTCAAATATTTTCTATAAGTACCTAATAATTTACTATGAACTTTCCATTCTCTATTTTCGTCATTTTGACTATTTTTAGGGTTCCGTACCCAAAGAGAGCCAAACGGGATCCTATTACTAAGCCTCCGCTGTCCGTCCGTCCGTCTGTCACCAGGCCTGTATCTCATGAACCGGGACAGTTAGACAGTTGAAATTTTCACAAATGAAGTATTTCTGTTGTCATTATAAGTTATAACAGCAAATACTAAATAGAGTCACCGGCGGTGTAGCGGGTGTCACGGCGTCCGTCTGAAATCCTTTCGAGTTTAGACAATATCTTTAGGTGTTCCTAATGTTTTTGTGAGGGCTTCATTTAATAGTAGTTTTTTTTTTTATTTATTACTTTTCTTATAGATTTGGCATAACGTTTTTCCCGTTTCGCCTGCGATGCGGCGACTCGCCTTAAATGGTACAGCGCGCGGCTTTCTACTTGGCCGATTTTTTTAGTATAACGAATGGTCGTATGGCATTCTTTATTTCTATTTGGCAAAATGTAAAATCTTAATAGGTAAGTTGGTTTAGTAACTTTAGTTTATGTCAATTAATGTTTTATGGAACTACATATTTATTATAAAAAAGAAGGAAAATAAATAATGTGTAATTGATTGATGTGTCATTTGTCCAACAGTGGACGGATACAGACCGACGATGATGATGATAATGACGATGATCAGCTGATGGAAGATGATAAAAACGAAACAACAATGTCAGTTTAATTCAAGTTAATTCACATACTGGATGTGTAGGATAGCTCGCCCGATGGCGCCTGCGATAAAATGCTTTCATATTAACGAGCGGCCATGTTGTCATCGTTAATCAGGCCCTTTCAACGAAATGCCGTGGATTTTACCGAATTTGTAACCTTTGGAATTTAGGAATTGAAAGGGATATACTTAATTCGACATATGATAGTTGGTAGAAAGTAAAAACTTCTCTGGAATCTTCTGAAAATTTGGAAAGGATGGTAGGGAAGCGCTGTGCCGCGCTCCCGGCTGCATGGGTACCACAACTTGTACTTGTACTTGAGGTCAGGCTGGTGTCCGCAACTCGACGCTTGTGCGTCTATTTTGCGTGCTGTGAGCCTGAAGCACTCCCTACTGCCAGTTAAGCTCCCGCAAGAATGCTAGTAGTCTTTTGACATCGGAGCAGATCTCCGGGAGCGTTCTCGGGCACCCGAGATGGGCAGCCCGTAGCGGTGCTACTTCCGTGCACTCCAGTACTACATGGGCTGCTGTTTCTTCCTCCGCTACGCAGGTTTTGCATAGCTGACTGTCCGTAACACCTATAGTGAAAAGATGTTTGTTATAGTGACCATGTCCTGTTAGAGTGCCTGTTAACAGGCGCAGTTCTGATCGCTTTAGGAGCAATAATTGACGAGAGACGCGTGGGTTGCCTATTGGCATCGCTTCCCTTGCCTGTCTACAATCGTCTCTGCTCGTCCAGAGTTTCTTGTGTTGTATGTTTGTGTGCATTCTAACCCATGCCCTTAACTGGCTATATGGAAGCGGAGTCATTGGTTCGTTGCCGTTGACCTCCATGTTTGCTCCACGTTTGGCCAGCTCGTCCGCTGCATCGTTACCCCTTGAGCCACTGTGCCCCTTTTATCCATTGAAGGGTCACCGTGTGAAGTTGACATGCTCTTTCAAGGTAACAGTAGCATTCGTGAATTAGGCCCGAGTTTGTTGTGTATGAATTTAGTGCTTGGAGCACCGCTTTGCTGTCGGATAAGATCCTTATGGGGTACCCTGTTACTTTCCGTTCTGTTATAGCTTTTGCTGCTTGGGCTATGCCAATACATTCCACCTGGAAAACGGAGTTGTGTTTGCCCAAATGTATGGCTAGGTTGAGGTTCAGTTCTTCTGAGAAAACCCCTGCACCCGCTCCTTGTTGTGTTTTTGACCCATCAGTGTAATTACTCAACTCCTTAGAAGTTGAGTCTTTTGATGGGGACTCGAAGAGTTGAATTTTATAGTGTTTATTAAATACATACGTTTTGGGTATGACATCGCTTGGGGCCTGCAGCAATGGAAATTCATCTAGATACTCATCTAGGATTTTTGTGTGAGGTATCCTGATGTCTTTCCATAGCTTTAGTGTTCGTAATCTTACCGCTGCAGACGCTGCTTCCTGTTGTATGAATAGTTGTAAGGGAAGCAGTGATATCATAGTTTCTATTGCTGCGGTCGGTGTTGTTTTCATGCCTCCTGTGATGGCAAGACACGCCAACCTTTGAAAGCGTTGTAGTTTGTCACTTACCCTTATTAGACGTGTTCGTTGCCATGAGGGGTATGGGTACCACAATCTTGCTTGTTTCTCCCGTGAAACAGCTTCGCTGTGTTTCGGAGAGAAGGGCAAGACAGGCAGTGTAATTACTGGCACAGAGACAACATCTTATGTCTCAGGATAGGCAACACATAGGTGAGTTGTCTGGGCTCGTTCCAGGTAAACTAGTTTATGTTCATGGGCGACGTCGACCACTTACCATCAGGTGGCACGTTTGCCAGTTTGCCTATCCAATAAACATAAAAAAGGAGGCTATCAATATCCGATGCACAATTTCGACAAAATTCTCCTCTTCTAATTAGGCATGAAAGCTATGTATTAATATTCTATGTTTTATTTTGACAGAAAGCTTCTCGAAATTTGAGGAGGCTATTAATGGTTAATGTTCTATTCGCTGGTCCTTCGGGTAGTGGTAGTAAGTAGTGCTCGTGTCGGGCTTCAGGGTGGAAACCTGGGCCCAGTATGATACGACGTCGCCGGGATTGCTTAGTAGCGGCCGTGCAGTCCCCCCTTACGAACAGTAGTCTGGCCTACACCGGGCCAGCCTGTTGCTGAGGCGATCCTGTTGCCAGCAGATTTGGTACCCTCAAAAAGCGGCTGAAGGCGCTCGCAGTGGCAAATCCCTAAAAAAATCTAAGAGGTGATTTCCCCACATTGACGTATAGTGACGTCCGTACTCCGTCCACCAGGTGACCAAACTATATTGAGGTTGAGTGCACTAGAAAAAAAAAACATTGTTAGTGCAGATGTCAGGTATCAAGTGTCTACTTCTAAACCCCGAGACGCTAGCGACCATAACCAGATTCTCTCAGATTCCACTACAATATTAAATTGATGTTATGTCTGATTTCTTTACAAAGCGAGACCAATACAATACTTGAAATATTTTATATACCTTTGAAAATTCTATATTTAAAATATTTAATAAGTAATTACTTCGACTAAAGAAAAAATATCAAACAGTTCACAGTCGAGAACGTTTGAATGGTATTTTCTAGAAAAATAGGCGCAAATGCGTGTACACGTACGGGAAAACCCACAGGAACCTATATTGATTAGTGACCTGTTCGTGTTTAGAATGACGTGGTCTACATACCGCGTGACACAGGAACACATTCCAGAACAGCTTGCAGACGCTTCGTGATGCATTTCTCCTCGGCCAGAGGCTATTCCCTCAGGAGTTTGTGAAGGTATTAGAGTGGGTAAACCTAGTAATGCCTACCTCAAAATCCTGAGCAGACCTTAGTTAGCTTACTAGACATCATCATTATTAGGTCTAATGATAATTGTAATTTAGTAAGAGGTAGTGCCATGCCATGCCGAATTGGGCCGGCACGACCGTGGTGTACCTCTCGCTCATATATTAACGGCGTCGCGTTTCGTACGGTTTGTGAGGAGCTCATTGGCGGGGATAGGGAAAAGGAAGGCAACGCATTTGCACACCTTTTGGCTGTGCGAATATCCATTGGCGTAGGTAGTCACTATAAGGCTCCGACTGCTCGTTTGCCTCCTTGTGACATAAATAATAATAATTCTAATAGCCTTTTTTCCTGAAAATTTTGCTGGTTTAACAAAATATTTCAAATAATATGTAATAAGGTGTGAAGACGATCTCCGTGCTGTGGCCGGTCCGTGTTTGATGCGAGTGGCGAGGGATCGGTCGTCTTGGCGTTCATTAAGGGCGGCCGATGTTGTAGTGGACGGTGAAATCCCATGTAAAGGTCCGAAGGGTCGTAGGGATTTTTTTATGAATGGCTGTTCCTAGCTTCTTCACCAGGCTCTCTAATCTCCATCAATAATGGGAGTATCAAATGCAAAAAGTTTTCTAATTCGACGAGTTTAGATTAGTGTGTTCAATCAAATAACTCACCAGTTTTATTCGTATAGACAAACACCCAATTTCTACAAGGCGACATGGAATTAAAAAATATTTTGACAGGGTCCCGAACTCTTTGTCACAACGTTTTTGTTCCTCCGCGTCGGGTGGAATTAAAAAATATCTTAATTAAAAAATTCCGAATTCTGGCAAAGTATCCGAGCCGACAATATCAGCTGTTTCCAAGGAAGCTTAGTTGCAACGTTAGCTATTGTCCCTCTGAACTGGAGGCATCTATTGTCTCCGGCATAATTAAACCTACGGCTCTTATCCGACATCTGACTGATCCTTTTTGTGCTGAATCCATTACTTATGCAAAGTGAAAATGCTCTTGATAAAAGATATAACATGGTTTTGTCTTGAAACCTCTTTTCATTGAATCGAAGCTATGTTTCCAGTTCTTTATAGTTTGTAGTTTCTTTTATATTTGCAATACAATGAGTTTGTTTTGTCTAAAATCTCCGGCTATTCGATATCCACATTTCATCTAGCTGAACAATTCATTTTTTCAACCAAGTCTTTTTTGTGCACTCAAATTTTTTTTCATGGAAAAGTTATTCAGGAATTATTTTTTAACTTTGGAAATATGCTGTCATTTTTAAATTAGTCAAGCAACAATAGGTACCTACGTTATTATGTGGGAGCTTTTCGTATATCATACTGAATTGCTAATTTAGCTAGATACCACCAATAGGTTATTGACCTTTGATACAATCTCAGGGAGGCCGGAGGGATACGTTAAACGTACAGTCCTACAACTTTAATTAGAAGAATTCATCAAATAATTATTCTTGTGCTTCCCCCAGGAGCCAGAAGCCCTGCTTTTCACGAAGATGCTCCTTTCCTTGATCAAATGGAGCAGAATTAGACCCATTAAAGGTTAAATCTAATACATTAGTCCTATACACTTGAGCAATAACCGTCCACCTACACTCACAGTTCGCAATGAGGATGCTGGGTCCACGTGGGTGGACCCATCTGTTGTCCTGGGAATTGGGTTACGTGCTCATGATTTGGAAACACTAATGATTATCATTAATCTTGCTAACTTTGATGAAAGTTTGACGATGTAATGATCAGGTGAATGGGTCGCGGGTTGGAATCTCCAGACAGTTTGATAGATAAGTATGGTACCCGTAATTCTAGTGGGGACTGGGTTGTGTCGTTTCTAAATATTGATTAGCAAAAATATCTCTTTGGCGATTTTAATAAAAGTAATTTGCACAGTGTTATAAATATATTTAACTATGTTTTTATTTTCTTTCAAGTGTGTTAACTCCATAGCACATCTGATGTCATGCAAAGAATAAGCTCGTTGAAGTGGCAGAGCAGGAAGCTGGTTACACATAACTGATGACATAAGGTTAAAGAGCGGAGGCCACGTTTAGGGATACAATGTATTCGTCGGTCATTAACCAGGTGGGAGGACGATATCCGTACAGTGGCCGGTCCATGCTGGATGCGAGTGGCGAGGGATCGGCCGTCTTGGCGTTAATTGAAGGAGGCCAATGTTCAGCAGTCGACGGATAAAGCTAATGATGACGATGATGTGTTAACTCAGATACCTTTTTTTCGCGGATGAAAATCTTCAAAAAGATCGTCCGAACTCCGCTGGGTCACAGAGTCGGGGTATACAGTGGTGATTCTACCCGCTAAAACCTCCTCGGTGATCTTTCTTAGCGCTTGCTGGGGAGTCCTGGGATCTCGGTAAGAACAACACCAGGACTTCCACCACGCTATGACGTAGCACTTCCCACATTCCACGAAATGGGATCACTCCATTTCGTTGCCATCTACGGGTTGCAAAGATGACGGTCTTGGGTAGACAAAAGCCCCATAATAATTGATTTTTAGATTCGTAATACAAACATAAAACTGTTTAAACTTTAAATCACTACATAGTATAAAACAAAGTCACTTTCTCTGTCCCTATGTCCCTTTGTATGCGGATGCGGAACGGATTTTGATGCGGTTTTTTTTTTTTGAAAGGTTTATATGTATAATAACATCCATTAAATAGTGGAGAAATACTGTTATTTTCGAGGTTTCTAATGTGATGTCGTAAATAAACACATTTTTTGCACTTACATTGCAAACGCTGGATGAACACTAACAGATAGATCAAAATTATGTACTACATTATTGTACACCTTAGAAAGATCTACAAAAAAGTCCGCGATGGCATATGTGTATCTCTTAAGGATAACATACTATATCCATTTTAATACTTCAAAAATGGGCAATTATAAAACGGTAGTTGGAAAGCTATTTACACAAATGTGGTATTAATCCTTATCATTTTAAATATGTTAGTTAGCTTGAACATTTCATGAAGTATGTTTTTCCCGTTTACACCATGCAAATGAAATGCATATCTTAGAAGATATAGCAAAATCAAAATAATGCGACACCGTGATTTCGATCGAGCCGCGCGAGCCGGGCGCTCCGTGATGCCGCGCCTCGCGCCCGAGCCGGGCCGAGCCCCGGTTCCGAAAGTTAGGATAATAATTATTATTGTATCAATGTAATATGGTAGAATTGTGTATCCTAAATATGCCCACTGAAAAGTCCGCGATAGCATAATATGTCTATATTATGTTAAATATAACATACTACCTATATCTATTTTAATACTTTAAAAATTGGCAATCTTAAAGCGGTAATGTAAAAGCTATTTACAAAAATACGGTATTAATCACTTCATATTATAAAATAAAGTCCTACGCCCATCCATAGATAAATAATCATCATCAATCCGTGTACGGCTGTACATCTAAGTTAACGCGGGCGAAGCTGCGGGCAACAGCTAGTAGACAATAAAACACAATTTTCAGTAAAGATTACTCATTGTCAGAATCATTATTCCATTATTCTGACTTAAATGACATGTTTGGTTAGTCATAACATTGAAATTACAAGCACCATTTTAGTATGACTTGGCACGGAGCCTAGACCCAGCCTAGACTGAATGCCTAGAACGAGACTCTAGGTCAATTGTTCATGGCTAAGTGAAAATTGTGATCGGCGTCTGATAGAGACTATAATTTGCCTTAGTACTTCATCATCATCATCATCATCCTCTATCCGTCCACTGCTGAACATAGGCCTCTCTCAATGAACGCCAAGACGACCGATCCCTTGCCACTCTTTCCTTAGTACTTAGTGTTTTAAAAATGAATACGGAAATTAACAATTAGGTAATATCGACGTTTTATTGTGTATAAGTTTTCTGTGTACATAAATAAATTAACTATTGACTCAAGTGATCTTGTAAATTCCGTTTTATACTTGTATAGAAAACTGATTTTAACTTGAAATATTATTTAAAAAAATTCATTACGATTCACAAATGAACACCTTATTCTATTGGAATAAGCATTTTATTGGCGTGACGTGTTTGACGACCTCTGTGGCTCAATGGTTAGCGCGTTGGCGCTCAAGCCGGAGGTTGCGGGTTCGAATCTCGCCAGGGACCAAAAAAAAATTATTTGTGTTCCTGGGTCATGGATGTGTATTAAATGTATGTATTATATAATAAAAATCCTAAGTATATGTATAGTATAAACGTATTAAATATATTTCCGTTGTCCGGTAAATGTAACACAAGTTCTTCGATAACTTATCACGGGATTGACGTGGTGTGAAAGCGTCCATAGATATTATTATTATTATTAGTTTTGGTCTTTTTACGTCATAAATCCTTGCCGGTAGCGGGAATACTGTTAAGTAGCAGGTTACCTTTTATTCTTGAAACGAGGGAACCCTTTTTCTTTGAGGTAATAAGCAATTGCCTACCTGGGCCTAGATCAAAACGGTCTAGGGCACTCTAGGGTAAGGTCTTGGACGACGTTGATCTTAAAAGTTTTTTTTTTATTGAAGAGAGGGCACTGGGCAATAGTCGTTCACCTGGTGGTAAGTGATAAGCGACATCCATCATGCGTAAAAATCAATATAAAACTAACATCAAAATAAAATTTCATCAATAATTAGTCCTCACTCCTCGGCAACTTACAAAATATATCACACAATTAAAGAATCCATGAATTGACGAACGTAAGACGCTCTTTGAATGAGAATGTGTCCGTGAGTCACGTGTGACGTGAGACAAGGTCGGTGAGACAAGAACGGCAGTGAGACAAGGTCACCGGTGAGACGGCTCGCATCGATCGATACGATTGTCATTGTAATGATTAAATTAAACATGTGAAATGTTGTAATGAATGTTGGACGGATTTTGATTAGATTTTGTGTGGAATATGAATTATAAATATGTACAATGTATTATGTAGGTACATTATAGGTAGGTATCCTAATCTTTTTTTTTTATTTATTGTTTCCTATATTGTTTTCTAATGTTTACGCGAATTTCACTAATACCTACCTATTGAAACAAATTTAGTTTTTTTTATCGTGGCTTATGTTAGAGATCGGTCGTCTTGGCGTTCATTGAGGAAGGCTTAGGTTAAGCAGTGGACGGATAGAGGCAGATGGCAGCAAACATGGTCGCGAGAACCGTGATAAAATCTGTAAGATCTGTTTCATTATAATAAAAAAAAATATTATTATCAATCCACTAATCCTCTCTTAATAAACGCCAAGACGGCCCAAATACGTCTAAATTTTACCGACAATTGCACGGTGGACGTCCTAGGTAGGTAGGTGTTTAGTTGTAAAATAAATAAAGATAATAAAAATAACATTTAATAAAAATAGGATAATATGAAATACCTAAGTACAGCTTGGCAAAAAAGAGTATGACGTGGTGACAGGTGGAACTAAATATTTTCTTAAATGGAAACCTATGATGTTGACAATACTTGGCCGACAAATACTAGATTTTGAGTAAAGCTTAGTGTTGCACATTTATTTTTTACGATTTGATCAAATTATCTTGCTGATTTTCCATATTATGATGAGACCTAAATGAAAGTGGCGCACTCATTTTTTCCATACTCTTTTTTGCCAAGCTGTACTCAAAAAATCTTCGATCAACAATACCAACTTGCTATTGTTGATCGATGAAAAAGATATATATACAGTGAATTACAGTAGGTATATAATTAGGGTTGCCATTTCTATGAATTCATGTTTCATATTTAGATAAATTGAATATAAATTATTCATGTACTTTAATTTATATTCAATTTATCTAAATATGAAACATGAATTCATAGAAATGGCAACCCTAATTATATACCTACTGTAATTCACTGTAGGTACTCTGTTATCAAAACCTTATCATTAGCGGAGGTGATCATTTGAGAGTGTGAGCACGACCCGACATTTCCAAACAAGTCGATACGTGTCCAAACATGTTTTTGTGTCCTTTTTGTGTCTTTTTGTGCCTTTTTACATCCCGTGGGCTCTATTCGAAATGGGCAGGTAAAGTTGTAGAAAGTGGTTTTTTGAAAGGGTCATTGGAGCGTAAAATTTCTTAGAGCTAAATTAAAAGACTCGTAAATTGCTTTTAGCTTTTCATTAATTATTTAGCACAGTTTATCGCCCTTTTAGCGATTAGACTTATATAAGTAATATAATGTTAAATATAATAATGTTTTTATTGTAAAAGATAGGAGGGGAAAAACTAAAGACGTACGTAGGTACATTCACGTAGCTAAGTAAACTAGTATTTTTTTTAATTATAGACTCCTTTTTAATCGACTAGGTAAAAGGTAAATTTTCCCTATGATTAGTGTAAAGTATCCGAAACATCGGGAATGTACAAATATTAATAAAGTGTAATAAAATCGTGGAGTTGTCATCACAGAGAAAATCTCTTCTCTTCTCTGCTCAGTAAAGTAGGTTTTTATGACACTTTTATTTAACTTTGTTAGTATAGTTAGTTACGTAGGAGATAAGTATCTTAGATAATACCTAATAGTAACTTAAATCTGTTGAAACCACTTGTAATAATATTATAATAATATTATAAAAAGGTCACGATACTCGATACTCGATACTCGATACTCGATAGTCGATACTCGATAGTCGATAGTCGATAGTAAGAACCTATGAAATATTCAGTATGGAGCTAACTTTATTACGGATCGCTCGGAGATACCCTCGGAATCCCGAATGACCCCACTTTTACCATATTTTAAAATACCGCGACTAAGTGGAGTTTATAGTTAAGCTGTTTTATCATCCGCATGTAATATTGATAAAAATCTTTAAAATAATAATAATAAAGTTTATTCACGCTCACATACACACATGTATGTATACAGATAATTTACAGACAAGACAAAAAAAATAACAAAGTAAAAAAAGTTTGTCATCAACAACACTATACGCAACTAAAATAAACACAATAAAAAAAATTGATATTAGGTACCTACGTAAAAGAGTGTGAAGTTCACGCAGCGTCGGGCCAGCTTATAGGTGGTAGGTGTAATGGCCCAACACCCTCCTCGCTTGATTTCGAAGAGACCCGTCCGTTGATGATGATGAGGTAATGTTGAAATAGGTTCTCTACCGTTCCCCACCATGGTGCAAGCCTTGTCGTGGCGGTGGGGCTCAGTAGCCTAAGGTGAACTTAGCACATTGGGCGAAGCAAATTGAGCCGAGGGAGCTGCTCTATGTACTCCTCTTATAGGAAGAGGGGACAAGGGACGAGGATCGGAACCTCACCCCATTGCACTGTCCCGACGTTGGGAGGGGTTGTTCTGTGGAGCGGGACCACCACTCTGTGGAGGTGGCGTCGGTCCCTTGGGGGACTGACTAGCATTCGAGGTGTTTGCTCATTAGATCTGTGGCACCTCACCAAAGGCGGCATTGATGGCACTCGCCGGGTTATAGTGGGTAGAGCTGCGCCCACCTTATCATCTTTCGGGAGCAGCGAGTCCCACATTCCCGCCTGGGGAGTCCCATCTCCCCCGTGGGATGCCTAAGAGCATTTCCCGCCGTAAAAGAACAAAAGGTAATAATACTCTACCAATTGTAGTCGGCATAGATAATTAAAATTTCTTTGGACTGATAAAAAGTATTGGTCGGCCATTAACCAGGTGGAAAGACGATCTCCGTACAGTGGCCGGTTCGTGTTGGATGCGAGTGGCGAGGGTTCGGTCGTCTTGGCGTTCTTTGAGGGAGGCCTATGTTCAGCAGTGGACGCATGGAGGCTGGCGGATGTCTTCATTTCGAATCCTATCTGACAGAAACACCCTGAGCGTTTCTTTATAATTACGAATGTGTTATTTTAATTAACTTAATCGTATATAAGCTTGAGGACTACTAATGATAATTTAAATTAATTATACATAAACATGCGTCGTTGTTTGGCTTGATATATTCATGCTGCATTACAGGTGGTCACTACAGGTTGACCACCTGACCACCTGCAAACCATAGTGAGCTTGCATATGCAAACAGAAGCACATTCTTGTGTTACCTCTAAGTAGATACTTAATATTGTATCTATTAGGAGTGATTTTGGTTGCTTGTGAAGTACGTGTAGATTCAATTACTTGCATATCTGACCTATGTCTAATTGTTATGTTGATAGGTACGTTTTGGCGTTCATGAGGCCTATTTTCAGCAGTGGACGCACAGAGACTATTGATGGTATGTCTAAGTGATTATAATATCATCATCAGAATGAACCTTCCATCCCCTGCTGGACACGGGCCCCATTCCATGAACGCCAAGAAGAAATCATCTTAACGGATGCGAGTGGCGAGGATCGACCTTCACCTTTTTTTACCAGCTGTATCCACTAATATCCGGCAAGTGCTACCAGTGCGGCCTTCAGTGAGGTGCCCCGGATTGGTTGAGCAACAGGGAACCTCGACGGCTAGTCAGTCTCCAAGGGACGCCACTTCCACAGAGGGGTGGTCCCGCACCACAGAATAACCCCTCCCAACGTCGGGACAGTACCTACATGGGGTGAGGTTCCCATCCTCCACCCTTTGTCTCCCCAGCTCCTTTGTCTCCTCTCATTAAAGAGGGGTACAAAGTGGAGTTCCCTCGGTTCAATTTGCTTCGCCCAAGCTGGGTTCACCTAAGACTATTGAGCCCCACCGCCGCGACAAGGCTTGAACCATTGTGGGGGATGGACCTTTACCTTTGGTGACCTTCGTCTACTACTAATACTAAATGATGGTGGTAGTAGGTTGTCTGAGTAGAGGCTGATGATGATGAATAGTATAAATCAGTGTCCATAATTTTGTAGAACAAGGCTGTACAACAACGGAGAAGTCCTTGAGTTAATTTAATCGTATTGTATATTGTATCTATGTTGGATTTATTATAGTGACTTGAATCATTATCTTAAACGCGTATACATAGAATATAATAAGTTTTTGGCAAACTATGTATGCCATGATTGCCTGGCCTTTTTTATCGCAGGGAAATGCTTTTTACGCATGTAGCCAGGATCTCGGGTAGATCCTGACCCTATCTAGGTAAGACTCGCATTTGGAGGTGCCCTACCTGTAAACTAAAACCACTACGAGCGCCTTCAGCCGCTCTTTGAAGGTCGCGGGTCGTGATAGCCTGGCCTCAGGCCTGATGCGTCTCTTAATTACTACTGCATTCACGTCTTAATAATCGCCAACTAGATGTGCCGAGATCATTAATCATTTCGTCTCCCATTTCTTTTGTTATCATTCTGAGAACTTCGTCAGATCGTGTCCGTTCTTTATTAAACTCGTTGAGGCATCTAGACGCGACCTAATTATATCCTACTATAATATTATAAATGTGAAAGTATGTTTGTTTGCTACGCTTCCACGTGAAAACTACTAAACCGATCATCATGAAACTTTGTACTCATATTCTTGGAGGTATTAGAAGTAACATAGGATACTTTTTATAGAAAAAACTAAAATCTTATCCTGCGCAGACGAAGTCGCGGACACCAGCTAATGTGAAATAATTAGGAATGATGACATTTGCCTTAAGACACTGAGATGAAAACCAGGGATTTATTTTTAAAGTTAAAATTATATATCTAAATATTCTGTAAACATTTGTTTTGTGAAAATTTCAACTGTGTAACTCAGTTCATGAGATACAGCCTGGTGACAGACGGACGGACAGACGAACGGACAGCGGAGTCTTAGTAATAAGGTCTCGTTTTACCGTTTGCGCACCGAACCCTAAAACGGCCAGTTTCTGGGGCATGCCAACTGTCTTCTCCTAATTTCGAGGAACTGCACACGAAGAGGTAGGAGCATATTTAAAAGACCCGGGGCCGCAGGGGCATACTAGCGAAGTTATGTAAGTTTGTGTCATCGATGTATTATAATGATAGATGCGCATCTCACTTGACATTTTTGAGGTCGGTTATAATATTATGCCTTAGTAGTAGGAGGGATACATGCCAAAAAACTGGCAGTGGATTGGCCAATAAGATCCTAGAGTGGAGGCTGCGTTTAGGATAGGATTTGTTGAACTTTATCTAGATGACAATCTGTGCAGTTGTCCGTCTAAATCGGATATGAGTGTTGGAAAATTGGTGGTCATGAAGGCAATTCCATTGGCATGTGTGTCCAGTGAAAGGATACAAGAAGGTAATAAATGATAATTGACTTTTTAAAATTAACAGGCAAATAATACTAGTGGTTATAAAGGTTAAATATTCTATATATAATAATCTAAGGTTATTTTTACTTATAAGCAAATTGAGTAATACATTTCAAATAAAAATCAATGTTTAAATTTATATATTCTAACGTTAGCATACAAAATGTAATATGTTTGAATAATCGTACCAATTTAAAATTCATACAATTATCCAATTTGTTTCAAATATACCGGGGTTTTAGGTAATAATAAATGTGGCTCAAGATGTTTCAGTTGGTTTAAGCCTTACTTCACACATCTGACCTTGACTACACAGGTGTTTATCATCATAATCATCAGCTCGTGATCGTCCATTGCTTGGCATAGGCTTGATTTAATAAATACCAACTTTTACGCGTCTTGCTACGGGCTACCCACCGACCAATGCATGGAGATTGTCATCCTATATTTAACTTGGCTTTCGCTTCTATTTCGCGGAGCTCGATATTTCAGCATTGTCATCATATTTCAGCAGTCCTTGTTCACATGACTAAAATAGATGGGAAAAGTCATCCTAACTAGTTAGTGAATGTTTATATTTTTACCGTTATTCAATATCTTTAAGTTATACCACATCGTGCGGCACTAAGCTTGCCGGTCACGCGCCATCTTTTATCGCTAGGATCCCATCTCCGTGGAGATCTATTTAAAAAACTCCCGAGGTACAATATGTGGCACGTACGGGGACAAGTATATAGTAAATAGGGATGGATGCGCTGTCACCGGTGGGAGGGAAGCGCTGTGCCGTGCTTCCGGCTGCATGGGTACCACCATCTTACGTGGAGAGAAGGGCAAGACAGGCAGTGTAATTATTGGCATCGAGACTTAACATCTCTATCTCAGGATAGGCAACACATAAATGAGTTGCATGGGCTAGTTCCCTTACCATCAGATGGGACGTATGCCAGATTACCTATCCAACTAACATAAAAAACCTGGTCTTCCTTGATGCTCGATCGTCCTTAGCCTTGAATCATGAATTGAATGTACCTATAGGACCAATTAAGTGGTAGTGGGATGGTCACATACGGCGAAGAACTGATAGCTAGGGCTTGTAGTGTTCTGAAACGCAGATCTCGTTCGGGAAGATGGAGGATCGACCTAGAATCACGGTACATGCAGTGTCTGGTCCTTTACGTTATGGAGGGAGGACTTCGCAACCGATTTAAAGATGATTGAAAACTGTTGAAACACGAGTCTTGTATAAGGCAATCGTAGGCAATGCCGCAAATGTGTTCCGCGAAACTATAAAATGGTAAATGCCCCACTCTAAACAGTTTTAATAGTGCAAATAACGTTAGTTTACCTAATACCAACCTCGAGACCATCAATTAAAGCGGCCGAATACGTCCTTGAACGGTGGCAGTATTATTGTGTCAAAGTAAAATGGCATATCTATCTTACAGACGATTTGTACTTGGTCCGGCTTGATATTATATTAAAAACTGGTCCTTATATGGCCTCAGCCTTCAAAGCCTTTTTTTTTTACGCCGGGAAATGCTCTGAGGCATCCCGCGGGGGAGTGGATCTCCCCACGCGGATATGTGGGGCTCGCTGCGCCCGAAAGGTGGTAAATGGTCGCATCTCTACCCACTAAAACCCGGCGAGTGCCACCAATGCCGCCTTTGGTGAGGTGCCCCGGATCTAATGAGCAAACAGGGCACCTCGACGGCTAGTCAGTCCCCTCGGGTCTCCCTCCCTCCTAACGTCGGTTTCTCGAGGTTCCCCCTCAGGTCTCCCTCCCTCCCAACGCCGGCTTCCCGAGGTTCCCATCCTCACCCATTGCCCTTCCTACTCTTTTGTTCCCTCTTCTTAAAAAAGAAGCTTGGAAGAAGGTGCTGGGTTCATCTTAAGCTAATGAGCCCCACCGCCACGCCAAGGCTTGAACCGTGGTGGGGACACTGCCTCCTACCATATCTCCAGAAACACAACAAAGCTGTTTGACGAAAGAAATAAGCAGGATGGTGGTACCTGACTGGCACGCAGCACAGCCCATACTTACCACCACTTGTGGTGAAACAGAACTCTTACCGTAGTCTGTTCAGGCATGTACAGAAATCCTTGGTAGTCAGAACCACCATCATTATTCATTAAGGAGCTGCTTAAGGGATATGACCTCAGATTAATTTGATGGAGTTTTATCTCACTTTGGAACCCCAGCATACCTCATATCTTATCTGCTATAGCTACTCGTAAATCAAGTATAATATATGAAGGTGAACACTATGACAGTGCAATTAGCGATAGCTCAAGGTAACGCGAATGGTTACACATAGTTAATTATGTAGTTAGTAATTATAAAATTATACTACTACATATACTCGTATTATATTAAAATTGGGCTTAAATAGTATATTGTCTTTTTTTATTAAATTACTTTAATTCATCTGTGGTCATCTTATTTTCTAGGTGTCTGAATTGTAAAAGATAAAACATAAACGCTGATATTTCTACCTAAACGTAGCAGTCGTTTGGCTATAACATAGAATCGGTAAAACTCGATAAAAAATCGAAATAAAACGAAATTTCGATAATAATCGTTTCAAGTTGTATGTATCGTTTATGCATTATGAAGCAATTTGCACGGCTGCTGATTTCTTATGGCGTAATATCGATATTAAATCGATATTTCTCACGTGCTACAATCGACCTTAATTTGTGTAAAGCGTTTTATGCGAGTGGGGTACGAATGCATTAAAAGGGGCGACTTTAACATTGTGACGTCATATCGTCGCAGTCAAGGTTATGTCAAACGTGACCTTTCTTTGACTGGGTTCTTGTATATCTAGTGTGTGTATTCACTATAATATATTGCGATACACAAACAGTGTGAATATAGAGAAAGATTTTTGCTAATGGGATGTTGTTAACTTCGTCTATAATAATAATAATAATATCTATGGACGATTTCACACCACTTTAATCTGGTCCCGTGGTAAGTTCTCGAAGAACTTGTGTTACGGGTACCAGACAACGGAAATATATTTAATACTTTTATACTATAAATATATTTAAGATGTTTATTATATTATACACATATTTAATACATATCCATGACCCAGGAACACAGAAAACTCATACGGGACTTATGATGCTAAGATCTGTCAACTGCTGCTATACCAGCAAAAATACTGTCTATTCTGCCTTTATTTTCGAAACAACTCGAACGTACTTATGATACAAATTTGCCATGGATGTACTGCGTTACTGTTCATGTTTCGGTCATGATATGATTTTAAGACAAATGCATCAGTAAAATATTTCAATACAGTGGTAATCCTCAAAAAGTAGAAATAAAAAAATATCGTCATAAGCGACAACTTTTCTAGGCGACTTTGTCGCTCGCTTTTAACGTGTCACAACCTTTCAGTATAATGTAGTTTAGCCTCGTCTACACGTTTTTTATCGCTTTGCATTTTCTTTATTTGATTGTCATTATCAACAGTCTATGCCCTTCTGGTATATTGTGATGTTTGTACCATTCACATAGTGGACCATAATACATTTTGTCAATATCAGGATATTATCGACTTTAAGGCCACCTGCCGGCCTACTCTTGACTGCAATTCCAATCTCACAACAATACGAATTCAATCCAGTTCCAGTTCCAATCTGGAGTATTTCTTCGCGGTATCTAGTAACGGACAATTACACCATTGCCACTTTACTTATATTAAGTTATGTAACCTACTTTTTCTTATGCTGTACGTCGATGGATGGGTCATCAAGTTGTAACTCGTTAACGTAACGAACATCCAATAGACCCAGACTGACCCTGTTTCTGCGTGATTCGTAGGTACATATGACTTTAAGACAAAAGATGGCATATCCTGCCACACACCTGAAACAGGTTATTCGAGCCTTTTGTGGTATACTAGCGGTAAGGTGGTAATATTATACCGTTTTCCTCTAACATATTATGAAAATATAGGAATTTTCATTCGTCCGTCTTTCAGCTGTTGGGTTAACATTAAATATTACTACAATTTTTTCAAAAAAGATGATGATGATGATGATTATGATGATGATGATGGTGATGGTGATAATGATGATGACCATACATGGGTAATTCATTCCAAAAGGAACGTTTATCGCGTCGTATAATTCTTAGGGCCAACATCTATACAATAGTTCATGATAATAGCAAGTCAACGACACTTGTGAGCATATCAATGCCAACTTATCACCCCACCCGCTCTCCACCAACCCACTCTTATAACCAACCAATAAGGTTGACTTTCCACTGACTTTTACTTCCAGGAATGTACTGATAACCTTGCATGCATAACCATTGAATGATCAAGTTACAGCACGAACTCTATACCTTATTGTTGACTTGGAAGATCATCCGTCTCCTTCCCACCAGTGGGGTTGAGGGGGGAGGGGTCGCCTGTCTCATGTCGGTCAGGTGTGGCGATATCTTAATTGTGAATTTCTAATTGCATATTATGCTGTGTGGTCTTGAATGTATGAATGTCTTTTGAAACATCACCATTGCTTTATGAATGGGAGCCAAATTCTTAATTGTTGCGATAAAAAATATAGAGGTATGCAAAATAGAAAGGTTTCTTTAAGTTCTACTGTATTTTGGGAAGAAGAATAGGGTCATAGTATAGGGTGCCCTGTTCCTGTCGTCGAAACCTACCACCAAACTCACGATGCTAATCCAGGGTAGACTCGTTTATTTATTTGCCTATCAAAATTTAAACAAAAAGTCGTTGTTAATCTTACGTCAGTTGAAAGGGGAGGCCGGGCATCAATGGCGCGGCCTGGTACCTCAAATCGGTAACATTTGTGCCCCTTCCACCCTTTACTCCTTGGAATTAAGGTACTACAGTAAGGTCTGTTGACATAAAAACCACGTCTCCCTGTCCGAAGAGTCTGTAGTCACCTGGTCTGGTTCTTAATACCAGGGACAATAAAGGGCCTACGGACTACAGGGTACAATGTGTCAGCTAAAATTAAAAAAACTCCGGAATCCCGTTTAATATTTTTTTCCGACATGTCGATACGGGGTCCGAGAAACCAGATAGCTAGGTAGTCCTAACTACGCCACTGGACCACCTTTATATTCTTTTGTATGTGTGTATATCACTGAACTCCTCCTGAGCGGCTGGACCGATCTTGATGATTTTTATTGTGTTTTTGTGTGCGAATTCAAGTAGATTCGAGAATGGTGTAGATCCACCAAGAAAAAATTAAAAAATAATAATTTGTACCGGACAACGTCTGGTGGTGCTACTAGTCCTCATATAAATGTACGAAAGCCCTTCTGTCCTCTTTTGTTTTCACCGTTCTGCCTCCGTAAGAATCAATGATTTCATCAATATCGAACCTGCACTATACAAATGTCAGAGTTGCGATTCATCAATAACGGCCACCGCACCAGGTCAGGCCGTTGCGCCATATTTATTTAGGTTAATGAATTATTTGATTAATTGCTTCGTCATCGATCCGATTGTACTTAACTGAGTGTGAAAAACGTAGTTACAGTACTGGGGGTTTATGCGACGACAATCTTCGTGCAGCGGCCGGTTCTATTCGATTGCAAGATGTATACGTATGTTTAATAGTGAACAGTAAATGGTTGATAATGGCGATGATAATAATATAATAATATAAATATAATGTAATAATATATTATATGATGATAATGATGATGATGATGATGATGATGATGATGATGATGATGATGATGATGACTGGCATCGAGTACTACACTGACGGTGGTGGTCATGTGACTTTTAGTTTTGGCTAGAATTTTAATAACATAAATAATAAAAAATCGGCCAAGTGCTAGTCGGACTTGCGCACGAAGGGTTCCGTGCCATTAAATAATATACAACATTAGACACTAACAAAAAATATGATTTATTTTGAAAAAAATGTTTTTGTTCTTATATTTGAGTTGATTGAATGAAAGGTAAATTGCTGTTTACGATTTATGACGTATTAAAAAAAAACTACTTACTCCTCTCGTTGAAATTTACATGGTAATGTACATCATATATATTTTTTAGTTTTATCATTCTCTTATTTTAGAAGTTACAGTTACCACACACATTTTACCACTTTGGAAGTGTCTCTCGCGCAAACTATTCAGTTTAGAAAAAGATGGTATTAGAAACCCCAATATCATTTTTGAAGACCTATCCATAGATACGCCACACGTATGGGTTCGATGAAAAAAAATTTGAGTTTCAGTTATAAGTATGGAGACCCCCAAAATGTATTGTTTTTTTTTCTACTTTTGTGTAAAAATCATAATGCGGTTCAAAGAATACATCTACTTACGAAGTTTCAACAGTATTGATCATATAGTTTCGGAAAAAAGTGGCTGTGACATACGGACGGACAGACAGACAGACAGACAGACAGATAGACAGACAGACAGACATGACGAATCTGTAAGTTTTCCGTTTTTGCCATTTGACTACGGAACCCTAAAAACACCACACAAAGAGACAAAGTGTCATTATAATGAAACTTTTACGGATTTTATTGCAGTTTATTATTTTTTTACATACCCGACGTTTCGGATACTTTACTTTACAACAAAATTTAATATCATTATAATCAGCAAAATTCTCATTTAAGCATTAGAAAACACCAATAAGTGTCATTTTATCAACCTTGTAATTTCGCATAAGATGAATAGGTAAGCTGATTATTATTATTATTTCTTTTGAGCCGGGAAATGCTCTTAGGCATCCTGCGGGAGAGGGGACTCCCTAGGCGGGTATTGGACTCCCTGCACCCGAAAGTTGGTAAGGTGGACGCAGCTGTACCCACTAAAACAATTGGTGAGTGCCACCAATGCCGCCTTTGGTGAGGTGCCCCGGATCTGTTGAGCAGTAGGGCACCTCGACGGCTAGTCAGTCCCCCAAGGGACCGACGCCACCCAAACAGATGGTTGGCACCACAATACAACCCCTCCCAACGTCGGGATAGTGCAATGGGGTGAGGTTCCAATACTGGCCCCTTGTCCGCCTCTGCTCGTTTGAATAAGAGGGGTACGAAGAGCAACTCCCTCGGTACAATTGACTTCGCCCAAGGTGATGGATTAACCTTAGGCTACTGAACCCTATTGCCACGACAAGGCTTGAACCATGGTGGGGAAGCTGATGATAATGCTCAATCCAGCAACATGTTTTTAATAACTGGCATAGAAGATTATATGTACAGATTCATCTGGCAGTCGTCAAAATATGTAGGTATACGTGCTTGACAAACTTTTGGTGTTCTGCTCTCATACACCGCATCGGGATTTTTCACATCTAGTCGAAGATCCATTGCATATTAAGTCTGTAATTATTTTGAATATCAATTATTATTTAACTATAGAAGGGAAGCTTTGTTGAGCAACACCAGTTTGCTTAATTATTCCGTGAAATACCTTTGCTCTGTTTAGGCCAAAAGGCAGTAAGTACTACTGGCACTGAGACTTACCATCATACGCCTCAGGATAGGCGTGAATGGGTTATTTGCGCTAGTCACAGGTGCGAAACTGAAATTAGCATCGCGTTGCACGTTTGCCAGTTTGCCTCTTCAATATGTTGTTTATTTGTCTTTTTTTTTTATGTTAGTTGGATAGGCAAACTGGCAAACGTACCACCTGATGTTAAGTGGTCGACGTCGCCCATGAACAAAAACTAGTAGACCTGGAACGAGCCCAGCCAACTCATTTATGTGTGGCCTATCCCGAGACATAAGATGTTAAGTCTCGGTGCCAGTAATTACACTGCCTGTCTTGCCCTTCTCTCCGAAACACAGCAAAGCTGTTTGACGGGAGAAATAAGCAAGCAATGATTTTCTTGTGATGCTTAAGCGCAAAACCAGTATATATAGTAAATCATTATATTGAATTTTTAATTTAGGTATAAGTACATTATATTTTAGGTATAAGTATTTTAGGTGTGTTGATCTCAATGCATACCCTACGAAAACCCTCACACGGTCTGTGAATGAAGTATTCAATCACTAACTACCTTTTATAAAGTAGTATTGTTGTAACTGTTACATGTAACAAGCATAAATACAAAGTATAAAATAATGTAAGTGTATATATAACTCGGGATCATAGACTACAAAGTACGACCCCTTAAAAGTTTTAATTTGCTCACGTACGGGACATAAGCGCTCCGAGTGGCATTAGGAGGGATGAGCTTCACCCTCCGCCCTCTTTCACCCCCTCACCCCTCCGCAACTCTCCCGCGCCCACCCGCAACCCGCACCCTCGTGCAATTGTTTTGTGAATACTCAACTATATCATAAACATTCACCTTATGTGTGTCCGACTGGGAAAAGGGGGTTTCGTCTTAAGAAGGGAAGCAAGCATAGGTGTAATGTGTTTATTAACAAGTAGCCCATACAGTGTGATGGTTTCGTAGTTGAGTTTGGGGTTATATGTGTAACAGTGTATAGGTATATATATATATATACCTTTAATTAAATGTGGTACATCAAGTGTGTTTTCTATAGTTTACTATTTTCTAGCTTCAAATATGTTTTATGTAAATTTTCATTTTGTTTATGAATTTTTGGAATATTGTATGGGTGACGTTGACCACTTACTGTCTTATCAGCTGCATATCAAATTAACATAAAAATTATCATAGACATGTCTAATGGTATATGAAACCGTGATCTTCTTAGAATATTAGTCTTTATTCTGACAATCCTCTTCTAATATCTAATTTTACATACATACAAAGATATGTTCTATACATACTGACTTACAGACACACTTTCACTAAATTCAGTTCAAAAAACTGTAAGCCAAAAAGCCGTGCGATTGTTATACAAAACGGTACCATCTGAGACCCAGAAACATGCTGTTGGTAAGTCCTCAAGCATTGTCAGAGCCAGTACAATGGCTACACCATAATCTATTTGCACAACGCCTCTCTCAGCTTCACAAAAGAGTGTTTACTTAAAACCCCTTTACACATTGTCACTTGACCAGTTTATAAAGACCCCTACCGATGGCCAAGGTAATCCCCCCCAAGTGTTATTTCTTAGCGCGCGAGAGGGGGGCGGGCTCTATCAATGTGGACACATTGAACGGTTTGAATCTGTGAATGTTGGAATTTTAAGTGGTATTTTGTAAATGTCATCCGCAATGATTGTTCTGGTTGATGTAGGGTTTACTGGTCTTTGAGTGATGGATAGGTGATGATATTATAATATTTGCTTATTTGTGTTGGAATTGTTCTTCGGTGTCAAGGCTATTCGGCTCTTATTTTATACGTGTAAATATGAATTCTGTTGTTCAAAACACTCGTCAGAATTAGTATTGTTGTAGGTGATCATTGGTATCATTGGAGATAGGTTAGGCAATATGTTAGCTACCTATTAGCTCCCCTATACCCGGTTTTCTCCATTGAACTATGGTCGCCAGGACCAATGCTTGTTTTGAGAAGGTGATTGGCGATGATAAGCTCAGAGTATTAGTCAATTTTAGAACAGTATATAAAGCTTTCTTGCCAAATAAGTAGTGACAACATGACGTGCATCGCATTAAGTATATTCCACCCACCCTTAAAAACTCTTATAGACAGAATAATAATAAGATATATTCTAAAAACATTATTTTGACAACAATAATATTATGTATATGTATAGAAATTAAAAAAAAATGGAAAAGAGACAATATAATTAAGCTATTTCTAATAGAATATTTTTTTCTTACATAAAGATTTAACATTTTATTAATGTGCAATAAAGCGACGATAAATCGAATACGGTATCCGGCTCGACGGACCAAAAGAAACGGTTGCAATTACAGATACATTAGCTGTGAATCCGACAACAGTTAACAACCCTTACTTTCAACCCCCAAATACCTTGTCTTTGAAATTTATTATTACTACACAATATTGCATTGGGGGTTGCATTTGGACCCAGCTGCGCGGTCCAGCTCAGGGACGAGATGAGACAGAACGATCTCGACCTTAACGTCGTGATTTAGGAGGTCTTTTTTGTTGATGTGCGGGGATTATGCTATCCCACAGGCACATATGGGATGCAACCCTCGGCAGTACAAAAAAATTACTTAATGGCATGTTTTCTGAATGAGCAACGTTGAAACATTTTTTTTTCAAGATTTATCATGGGAATTGGGGGCTAGTTATGATTTTTTTATCAATATAAGATGAGATGTGACAGCATTTAAATTAGAGTTTAAGAAATTGGTGTACAGTCAGCATGTTGCCTGTAGTTGTATGAAAAAAACATGATATTAGAAATGTGTTTTTTATTTAATTATATTTTTTTTGCGTACTGATTATTATTGTTAAATATAATTACGCCATTTACCTATATATATTTAAGAAAACATGCGAGTTGTTAAGAGTGTCTAGTTTTTGATATCGTAAAACGATCAACTTTTTTTAATAAATCGACGTTTTATTGATGAAAGAATTTTATAAAAAATGTTCTGCGTTATAAAATAAATCGTTTTCGGCGTTCACTGAGCCGTGGCAATATTATTGAATTGCCGATAAATACCGCATTGTGTGATATCACAAATATAAATTAAAGCTATAAAGGAATGTACATTATTTAACGTACTAAAGTAAAAAAAATACTCTCGTTTGGAAAATAATTTTGTTTTGGATAATGTTTTTATAAGGGAGAAAAATTATACATTAGTTTCACTGTGGTGGGAGGGAAGCGCTGTGCCGCGCTCCCGGCTGCATGGGTACCACCATCTTGCTTGTTTCTCCCGTCAAACAGCTTTGCTGTGTTTCGGAGAGAAGGGCAAGACAGGCAGTGTAATTACTGGCACCGAGACTTAACATCTTATGTCTCAGGATAGGCAACACATAGATAAGTTGCCTGGGCTCGTTCCAGGTAAACTAATTTATGTTCATGGGCGACGTCGACCACTTACCATCAGGTGGCTCGTTTGCCAGTTTGCCTATCCTACTAACATAAAAAAAAAACTAATACTATATAATATAAGAGGATAGTAAAATGTTCTATTATATACATTATAAACACAATGTTTAACCCCCTTCTTAAAAAGAGGGATGTTAAAAGTCTGTTTGTCTTTTTCTGGCATTTAAAACGCGTAAACCGATTAGGATGCGTTTTCAAAAGTAGGTTCACCCGTTTCAAGATCATCAACTCTATTGTTTATTTTATACATAATATTATATATTGAATAATGATTGAAAAAACTCAAGACAAATATGTTTTTGTAGACCATCCAATCTTTGAAACCGTACTTAGTTCGACAGCCCCAACTAAGCGAGCTTAAGAGTATTACAGTCGGAATTCCTCCTCAACTAGAGAGGTAAAACCAAGTTACCGAACGATGCAACTGATACACTAGTAAGTTTCCTAGACATTCGGCAAAAGTATGCGGGGCTCAAGTTAGAATTTCGATAGGAAGCAACTACTTGAAGAGTTGGGCGTTTTACACAGCTGTTGCTGGTAGCCAGTGTAAGCTGACCCCTCTTAGTTAAGATTAATATATCCTTTAAGTTTATTCAAGAGTGGGTTTATACCGGTAGTAGTTGTGATAGAATTTCTTAATCGTCATCAGGAGTACAGTCTTATTTTTTGAAGTTAAACTTCTTTAGTTGTGATTTAAAAAAATTATAAAACCAACAACAAAAACAGATAGCCCGAGAGCTCGTGACGAATTTTGCAAAAAGTATAATCCGGAATAGTACGGAACCCTTCGTGCGCGAGTCTAATTCGGACTTGGCCGGTTTTAAAAGTAAAACGAAATTTCTTTATCCAATCTGGAAAGGGCAGAAATATTGCTGATCAATATAATGATCATATACTGTACAAGTCAAATGGGCCAAGCCGCGACTATCAGTAGTATGAATAGAAATGCTTCCTAAAACCACTATAGATAAAATGTTAAAACTCGCGTTTTTATCATTTTTTTAAATTAATTAATATCGTCCAGGAAGTTATTTTGATAACGCGTTCAATACAGACATGAAGTGCGCAGATTAACATTTTAGATGATAAGCCATTAAAACATTTTATAAAATTGCGGACCAAGATTGTGCTATACAAAATATTTTTAGTGGATCGAATTGTGAATCTCAACCATTCTCGAGTCCACTTGAACACACTCAAATAACCTAACCAGTCATAGGGACTGCCGATAGAAGTAAAAGCTTATAACGTATAAGATATAATTTTAGTGTATCAGTAGAAAGTACTATCATTTTTTCGTGTAAGTAAACACAGCGACACAACTCTCAGCAGTGATAAGCAGCTGACTGTATCTTTCTCGCTTGGGCACACTCGGCTGTCCCGAGCTAACCCGATCGAGCCTTTCACTTCCGAGCGTGATGGATCAGCCTCACTCCACAAAAATAAGTTTTCACTTCAAAAATTCTTCGAAATCGATCCAGACACTTAGGAGGAGCTTAGTGACACACGCACGCACAGGATAATTATGTATGTACATAGATAATATTATAATAATAATAATTATTATTATTATAATAATAAAAAAAACACACGTGTCTAAATAACCTCTTTTTTGTCAAAACAACTTACCGATGTTGATGAAATTTGCTGTATATCATGTAATTTGACTGATAATAATAAGTTGTATATGATATCGATATATATCATGGTGACTATCATCATAATCATCAGCCCCTATCCATCCACTGCTGAACATAGGCCTCCTTCAACGAACGTGGTGAATATAAAAAACAATAATTATTTTCGAATTTTCATTTTGTGCAGTAAATCTAAAGACACAAGCGAAGCTGCGAGTTATGATTATAAATCTGTTGAATGCGATGTACAAGTGGATACACACTGTCGAAACTAAGATAATATAATACTTGAGTTAAAAGGGTGCTAACAAAGGTTCCTCTCTGTAGCTGTGGGCAACCATTGTTCTGTGAAAAGGCGGGCTATTATTTGTCAAGTGTTAACTGTAACACTTTTTATAGATGATCTATCAATTATGTCACGTCGGGACTAAAATTATAGAAACAGTAGTGCTATTCTGTTTTTTGCTCCTCAAAATGGACCGTTGTATTGTGGTTGTATTTTTTCCAGTGAAACATCTATTCGCGTGTGCGCGCGTATTCTTTTTTTTCTTTTTCTTTAATTCCGGAAAATGCTCTGAGGCATCCCGCGGGGCCACGGGAGTGCCCCGGATCTAATGAGTAAACAGGGCACCTCGACGGCTAGTCAGTCAAATCAAATCAAATCATTTTTTTTTATTCAAAATGTAGTACAAATACAATATCTTTTCAAATAATACATATTATATAATAATTTTAACATCTTATCCTGAAATGCCCGGGAGAAACGCCTTATTTCCAGGGTGTGGTATCTTCCATGAAATCTTTTACTTTATAATATCCTAGTCCCCCAAGGAACCGACGCCACCACCACAGAGAGGTTGTCCCGCACCAAAGAACAACCCCTATCAAGGTCGGGACAGTACAATGGGGTGAGGTTCCCGTCCTCGCCCCTTGCCCCCTGCTCTTTTGACCCCTCTTCTTATAAGAGGGGTACAAAGAGCCCCCTCGGGTCAATTAGCTTTGCCCAAGGTTCACCCTAGGCTACTGACCCCCACCGCCACGTCAAGGCCTGAACCATGATGGGGCGCGCATTCTACTACATCTTACATTAAGTATAGATTTTTATTAATTATGAATTCTAATTTTAACATAAACGTATCACAGATGTCGGAAGTCTCGAACGAACGAACGTAGACATAACTACCAATATATACATTTTAATTAAGTGGCCGAGCCTATATCTAATGTTAGCCGTTTCAAATTTTGTGTTTGGGGATACCAACCATCTTTTGATATATTGTTTCTGAAATTTCCTCACTATCTATCACGTTACGGTATACGATAGTAAAAGTAACAAAAAATATTAGCTTGCGCATTGTAAAACTACTAACTAGTGTTTTTATAAAGGGTTTTTATAGTTACCCTAGTTAGTATGACAGATCAATTTACACTGGTCGCTAGGGTGCGCCAGTCCCCGTCCCACGTGTGTAGACCCCACGCGTAGTAACACGCTTTTGACTCAACTTTTTATATACAATGTTATACATGTTATTAAATTTTAGTGCTAGTAAACTAGAACATTGTATGTAATTAATGTCAACTATATAGTACAGTTTATTACTTTAGATGTGTACGATGATGATTATTGATACTACGTGGTATTTTAATGTATAAACTATAAAACGGTAAGGTTTCATTAAAATCTGTTTAGTACTCTTTGTTTTCTAGTCAATAAAGTAGTAGAATAAAGATGTCTTGATTTTTTTATTTATTGTAATAAGTATAATAAATATAAACTTACTAGCAAGTGAGTCACCTGATGGTAAGTGATCAACGTCACCCATGATCTCAAACTAGGTAGTTCAGTCGGGACCAGCTTTTAATATTAAGTTCAGCCAACCCCTCCATGATTATATTTAGACACAAGACGGTATGCTGCAGTGTCACCACCTAATTACAGCAGGCCAGTAGGGCTAGCATGCGCGCATGACAAAATTTTGTCTACCCCTTTTCTCGTCATATTTCATACAGTTAATACGAGAAAAGGGGTAGACAAAATTTTGTCGTGCGCGCATGCTAGCCCTACTGGACAGGCAGTGTCCTGGCCTTCTTGCCGAAACAAAACAAAGCTGGATTACGGAAGATAAGCAGGATGGCTGTAGCCACCCCACCATAGTTCAGGCTTTGTCGTGGCGTTGGGGCTCAGTAGCCTAAGGTGAACTCAGCACCTTGGGCGAAGCAAATTAAGCCGAGGGGGCTCTTTGCACCCCTCTTATAAGAAGAGCCCCCTCGTTCCTCACTAGTAAAATCTGCGCTTTGTCTAAGTCTCGATAACAGTAATTGTACTGAATGTCCTGCCCTTCTTTCCGAAACACAGCAAAGCTGTTTCATGGGAAAAACAATCAGGCTGGTACATGTATATGCTCCCATTAATATGCCTTTGTCTAAAAACCACACAAGTACTTGGCGCCGTGTCATAATGACGTCACAATGTTAAATTCTATCATGTCACCGCTGTCACGCTGTTTGTGCGTTCGTGTCACGTCACCGGCGTGCGAATGTCGTGTGGTATGTGACAACTCGTCACGAGAATAATAATGGGGGCTCGCTAAATAAATCACCGAATTATGATTGGAAGGTAGCAAGTTCGAGTTATGATTTGATTTAGTGAAGTGCAATGGTGGAGGTGGCGATTTCCAATAATATGGATTTTCATCGAATAAATATGTACTTAGATAAAGCTCGCTGAAGTGGCAGTGGGCTGGTCACACACAGGAGAATGGGCCAATAAGGTTCAAGAGTGGAGACTGCGTTTGGGTAGACGAAGTGTTGGTCGGCCATTAACCAGGTGGGAAGACGGTCTCCGTGCTGTGGCCGGTCCGTGTTGGATGCGAGTGGCGAGGGATCGGTCGTCTTGGCGTTCTTTGAGGGAGGCCTATGTTCAGCAGCGGACGGATAGAGGCTGATGAATGAATGAATGAAATATATACTTTTACCTTTATACGGTTTTCGGACGTGTGTATTTCTATTACTAAAATATATACCTATCTTAAGTAAATAGGCAAGCATTTTATTAAGAGGTAGTGTCGTGTTGCTTTGCAGCCGAATTGGGCTGGCACGACCGGGTTGGTACCTCTCGCTTACATAACACCGACGTCAAGTGTCAGCTATGCTGTCGCGTTTCGTGTTCGGTTTGTGAGTTTCCGGTGGTTCATTGGGGAAATAGGGAAAAGGAGGGCAACACATCTGCATAATCTCTAGCTGTGCAGATGTGTATGGGCGTCGATAGACGACAAAAGGCTTCGACTGCTCGTTTGCGTTCTCAACGCCCTCCTATGCTATAAAAAAAGTTCGCCCTTTCTCACTCTCTCTCAATCGGTCTCAATCACTCTTCTAGGACAAAAACGTTGCACATTTTTGTGATGTTTCATCCGTCAAAACGCGTCTTTAAAATTTATAAGGGTTGATTTAGCACCGCTTCTCACCAAAGGATTATGTGAAGGTATGAGAGAATGGGTACACAACAAGTTTTGCCTCAAACTTATACCCAAAAATGTTTGACACTTCTCCTTAATTATATTATATTCCTATCACACTATAGAATTCGGGGAACATAACTAACAAATATCATAAGTTATAACGAATCAATTGTCTAGGAAGTGCCGTCGAGTTATAAAACAACAAATTGGGTTGCCTATTAATTGTCAGAGGTTTAATTAACGTAAATGCCATTAGTCAGATCTCAATACCAGGGCGTGTTATTTCAGCGAAGCCCGAAGTCTGAATAACAGGGGCGCGCTCACACCGATACGGTAACCAGGTGATAAAAATACACCTTTCAAGGGTAACCTCTGCATGGTTTATCTATACTAATATTATAACTCAAAATATTTTGCCCCGTTTTGGCCACATTTTTCATTAATGCTCCGTTCCTATTGGTCGTAGCAGGAATTTATATGACGTTCCTGTATAAACGAACTATTGAACACAAAAAGATTTTTTCAATTCGAACCAGTTCCTGAGATTAGTGCGTTCAACTACCTCTTTTGCCTTACTATAGCAAAGCTGGTTGGCCTACCCCGTTCAGATCAATGAATGGTATAAACCTACCGATTATGTCCCGCTAATATCACGAGAATTGCCATCTAATCGAAGGTCAACCAGCTCCAATCCGGACGTGGTTTCCCCAATAAATAATCCTTAAACATATATTTCATTAATCATGATAACTCATTCTAATTCATTGCAGGATTAGCCATTGTATAAATATGCTAATATAATATAATACAAGGTAAGGTGTTGGTACTGTACGCTTAGTCATGGTTCTAAATCTATTTTTTTTACAATTTTTTTTGAATGGCAAAACATTTTTTTTGCATGATGGACGAGTAAGCAAGCGTCTTAGAATGGTAAGTCATAATAACCCTTAGACGCACGCAACTTTAAAAGTTGACAGCGCGTTTATTAAAACAGGAATAGGACAAAAGTTTAGTTGTAAGTTTATATACGTATAAATACGTGCCGAAATGTATCGCTATTTAGATTTTTGAGTAGGCTAGATAGGGCATAGTCGGGCAGGCCCAGCTTTGACACGCAGCTCCGCTTGTCATTCATTGACAAGTTGGCTAGACATTAGACAAAGAAGAACCTTAGCAAGGAAATTAAAGAAGATTATTATTAATAGACCCACAGAACTAGTAATAATGAATCCAATATTCTAGTCCTTGGATGCATGAAATTTCGTGCAAAACTCGTGTTCTAGACAAAAAAAAAACCAGAAAAACGTACAAATTTTACAGATTCAATACCAAATTTACTTTTGAATCGAATCTTATCGGCAGATTATCGGCACTTTATCTTTTTTATCCAATAATGCAGAAGACATGTTTAAGATAACCTAGTATCCAGTTTGAAATTATGAGTATGAGTATAATAATTATCATCTGCCCGTATAACAATTCATATTCGTGACCCTTGTACAGACGCTTAAATTGAATTAATAGGTGTACCGGTAATATGCACTTCATATTGCATATTCGTCTTTTTGATGAGTAGCGGAAGACACGCAGATGGAAAATAAGTAGGATGCCAATATCTTACAATGATATACTACCCTTTTTTTAATGCGCCAGGATCTTAGGCATCCAGGGAGGGACTCCCCAGGCGGCTATGTTGGACTCGCTGCGCCCGAAAGAGGTGGACGCAGGTCTACCCACTGAAACCCGGCGGGTGCCACCAATACTGCCGTTGGTGGGGTGCCCCGGATCTGTTGAGCAACAGGGTAACTCGATGGCTAGTCCGTCACCCAAGGGACCGACACCACCTCCACAGAGGGGTTGTCACGCACCACAGAACAACCCCTCCCAACTTTGGGACAGTGCAATGGGGTGTCACGGGTGTCACGGGTGTAGCAGCATAACGGAGGTAAACAAGCAGTCGGAGCCCTATGGTGACTACCGACGCCGATAGACATTCCCACAACCAGAGGTTACGTGGATGGGTTGCACTCCTTTTCCCTATCCCCTCCCCCAACGGGCTACCTAGTAACTCACAAACTTTACGACGGGATTATGTGAGGGAGAGGTACCCCGGTCGTGCCGGCCCAATTCGGCCGCACCGCAATGGCACTACCTCTGTCAATTATCACTTATTGTGACAATTTTTTTGTAAATTTAAGATATTCCTTTCCTAGTAATCATCACCCAAGTCTTGAGAACTACCACGAGGTTCTTGGTTTCATAATTCATATTAATATAAATCCCGGTGTAAGCGTCGGCCCCTATTCGTGTGATTGTCTGCAGGAGGCGTAGTTAAATGCATGTTTGGTTCCCTGTTCGATCGTCGACGCTCTGTTTGTTGAAGGTATTACTTCAAATAATTCACTTACCTCGTGTATTCACGGCCCACATTTTCTATTCAGCTCTAAAATGTTCTGCAAGCTGGAAAGGTTTGTTTATATAAGGCAAGATGAAGTGTATTTCACGTGAAAGTAAACCGAAATGAGTCTGCAGAGGGAATTAAAGAGAAAATTAGGTGGACTGTGTAAATCAAATTACGGAAGTAATGCCTAAAGTATGTTGTTCACTGCTACATATAGGTCAGTTTTAATATACATCTAGATCTATACTCTCTACTCCGACTAGGTCCCAGTTGGTTTATGCATGAAGATCCTGTCTGCCATCTGCCATCTTTTTTTTTTCTTTTTTCCTTTTTTTTTCCTTTAACGCCCGGAAATGCTCTGAGGCATCACATGAGCTCCCTCGGCTGAATTTACTTCGCCCAAAGTGCTAGGTTCACCTTAGGCTACTGAGCCTAAGTTGCCTGGGCTAGTTTCAGATAAACTAGGTTATGTTCATAAGTTGCCTGGCCTAGTTTATCTGAAACTAGCCTTCTTAACTAGGTTATGTGCATGGGCGACGTCGACCACTCACCATCAGATGGCCACCTCTGCCAGTTTGTCTATCCAACTAACATAAAAAAAATTAGTACATGCCCGACGTTTCGGCTATTTTTCGGCAACCATGGTCACGGCAGGACTTGGCGTTTTCCGATTTTACGATTCCGTTTATTTTGTGATGCACGATATTTCGATTTTGTATTACCAATATTGCCTTGTTTACGAGAACTCCGCTAAATGTAAGTGAAAAACACGATAAATAACCAATAATATAAAATACTAGTGGTTGGTGCCCGCGACTTCGTCTGCGCAGATTTTATATTTTTTATTCATAAGAAGTATCCTATGTTACTTCTAATACCTCCAAGAATACGTGTACAACGTTTCATGTCATGATCGGTTAAGTAGTTTTCGCAAACAAACTTACTTTGACAACTATACATCTATACAGATAAATAACATTGGAGTGTCTGTTTGTAATATTAAAATAACTGCTCTTTACTAAATGCATATGGATGTATACACGATACATATACCAAAATAGCATTTTTTACAATTTTTGTCTGTCTGTCTGTTCGTTCCGGCTAATCTCTGAAACGACTGGGCCGATTTTGACGGGACTTTCACTGATAGATAGCTGATGTTATAAGGAGTAACTTAGGCTATAATAATAATGATCATCATCAAGCCGTATACGGCTGTAAATCTAAGTTAACGCGGGCGAAGCTGTGTATAGATATTAATATTAAATGTTTAAATTGTAAAAATACCCATGTTAATTTCAAATCCCTTATCAGTAGTGACCACAAATATCCTCATATCGTGGAATAATAAAGTGTTCCAGTGAATCAGTAACGTGATATGAGAACGCTATCAGCGGCACATTCCTAACTCCATTGTGTTCGGTTACTGTTTGTATGTTACTGAGAAAATATGACGCAGATTTCTTGTTTCACCTATCATTAAATTGATGCGAACAAGCTCATAAAAAATCCGTCTGTGGAAGTGTAAACTTAAAAATTTTCAAATTTTAAAGAAATAAACAGAGGTCATATTATGCGCCCCACTATGCATGTAATAATTTGCATAATTATACCTACTCCAAAAATCGATTTCTTGATTGGAATTAACTTTGATTGCCGTTGTCGTTTGCCGTTTATAAATAGCATTGGTGTTTTTATAACTAACACAAAAAGAGGGTGTAATAAGTTTCACAGTAGTTCTTAAATCGAAGAACCGTTTTCGATGTACTTAGTAGTTATATAACATCAATATGTTTAAATGGTTCAATTTATTGTTTCGTAGGAGGACGGTTGGGGGTATTAGGGAGGGGGTATGTAATGATTAAGTTCAAATAAAGGAGATTACACGCCCTACGCGGCGCCTCAGATCCAAATGGGCCCTTTCTCACGGCCGAGGGTGCCTCTATTGAACTATAATAAGAACTGGTTGGGTATCGACGTGTTAATACTAGACTCGCATAAACGAGAATATAAGGCGTCCCATTGTAACTGAATCAAACCCATTTTTTTTTACGTTGTAAATACAACATCGAATTAAATTATTGATTGCAAAATAAAAATAATTCTGATTCCAAATTTAATACTAATAAGTTAATAAAAGTCAGTGAAACTAATATTTTACAATTAACTATCTATACAAATAAATAAAATTGGAGTGTCTGTTAGTAACATTAAAATAACTGCTTTTTACTAAATGCATGTTGATGTATACTCGGTACATATGCTAAAATTGCATTTTTTACAATTTTTGTCTGTCTGTCTGTTTGTTCCGGCTAACCTCGGCAACGGCTGGGCCGATTTTGACGGGACTTTCACTGACACATAGCTGATGTATTAAGGAGTAACTTAGGCTACAAAAATAATCATCATCAATCCGCCTACGGCCGTAAACCTAAGATAACGCGGGCGAAGCTGCGGGCAACAGCTAGTAGTAAAATAAGTCTTGTAACGAACGCTTTATTCTTGTGGTGCATATCCTTTTTTTTCTTTAACGCCGGGATGCGAGGCATCCCGCTGGGGAGTGAGTAATGTAGTGGGATATAAAAAAAACACTGGTAAGTGGACGCATCTCTACCCACTAAAACCCGGCGAGTGCCACCAATGCCGCTTTTGGTGAGGTGCCCCGGATCTAATAAACAAACAGGGCTCGACGGCCAGTCAATCCCCCAAGGGACCGACGCCACCTCCACATAGGGGTTGTCCCGCACCACAGAACAACCCCTCCTAACGTCAGCACAGTATTTTTTTATGTCAGTCGGATAGGCAAACTGGCAAACGTGCCACCTGATGTTAAGTGGTCGATGTCGCCCATGAGCATAAACTAATTTACCTGGAACGAGCCCAGGCAACTCATTTATGTGTTGCCTATCCTGAGACTTAAGATGTTAAGTCTCGGTGCCAGTAATTACACTGCCTGTCTTGCCCTTCTCTCCGAAACACAGCAAAGCTGTTTCACGGGAGAAACAAGCAAGATGGTGGTACCCATACAGCCGGGAGCGCGGCACAGCGCTTCCCTCCCACCGGTACAACAGTACAATGGGGTGAGTTTCCCATCCTAACCCCTTGCCCCCCGATCTTTTGTCTTTGTAAGAATGTATGTTTTTTTTAGTGTTTGAAACACTTTCACGCAAACACTGCTTAATGGATTTTAATGAAACTTTACAATAACACAACATAAACATCAGAATAACTAGGCTATAATTTATCCCTGTACTCCCACGGGAATGGGAAGTAGTGGGAAACCGTGGGGCGCTACTTTATTTTACGAGCGATGATTCCAAGGTTCTGAGAATTATGCAATTAGGTAGAAATTATAGGCAATGTGATTGGGGTCAGACAAGTGTTGACATGCCTATTCAACTATCTAATGACAATTCAATAATCCTCAGAACGTTGAAAACACAGGTATGTATAATAAATAGCATTTACCAAATAAACTTTCCTTCAATTTTTATATATTTATCGACAGATTTTGTTAAAAACGTGTACATCGATGTAGACTTTTATGAAGTCAAAAAAACGGCACATCAAAGTGTTTGTTGTTTGATGTCGAATATTTTCTTGTGCTGTTTCTATATTTTGTAATGTAATATCAATGTGTTTAGACATCAATGAGAACGTGTGCGGAGATTTTATTTGGTTTCATTAATCCGCTCGCTACAGAACATTTGAAGCATATTTTTAACACGCTTTTATTAGTTTCACCTGTAAGTATGTTTGTTTGTATGTATATAAACGACTCCCTTAGACTTGATTTTGACTCATTTCTAACGACCAGATTTCGTTCAAACTTTGTAGATTTATCGAGGACCGATGACAATACAATAATTTGATAAAATTATTCCAATGTCCTGATCAGTATAATCAGGATGGCACATGTTAGGAAGGCGTAAGGCGCGCAAGTTACCTACATCACTTGTGTTGTTTTTAGTCTCTCACTCATTTTTAAGTGATTGTTATTAGTTGAGTACTTTAAATTAATAAAATCTTTAATTAAAAAAATCCGACACTAAAAAGTTAAAAATAAATTTTAGTTAAAAAAAACTAAAACACTCGCATTAATAGCAAACCCAACAAAAAATTTGAAAATATTTTTTTAATGGATGAATTAAAATGGGTTAACAAAATTACTTATTGTAAAAAAGCGTGAGGTGCTCAATATTCATTATTAAAAATATTTCATCGGTATCTATTTCTTAAAAGTGAAGTTAATATAAAAACTTAGTTACAAGCACCAAGCTTTTTTACAATATAATATTATAATATAACAAAAAAGAGCAGAGGGACAAGGGACAAGGATGGGAACCTCACCCCATTGTACTTTGTTTTTTTAGGAGGCGTTGTTCTATGGTGCGGGACAACCCCTCTGTGGAGAGGGCGTCGGTCACTTGAGGGACTGACTAGCCTTTGAGGTGCCTTGTTAGCTCATTACATCTGGGGCACCTCACCAAAGGCGGCATTGGTGGCCCTCGCCGGGTTTTAGTGGGTAGAGCTGCGTCCACCTTACCATCTTTCGGGCGCAGCGAGTCCCACATACCCGCCTGGGGAGATCCACTCCCCCGCAGGATGCCTCAGAGCATTTCCCGGCGTAAAAGAAAAAAAAACTGCTGGGCAAAGGCCTCCCTCTCTTTTCCAGGCGTCTCTATCGTGACTATTCGAAAAGCGTCGAGGTCATTTTAAAATTCTTATATACAGGAAAATTATCCCGTTTTAAATAGTTTTAAATTAAGAAATAACCATGTCATTTCAAATCATAATATAAAATGTCTTTTTGGGGGGCCATTCTAAAACTAAATCATTGTTACACTGAAGACATCGTTTTTTTCCCAGACGAATGTGGGCGACAGTTATTTGACGCGGTAAACTGTTTGTGGAGCATATCGCAATTTCCTTTTTAACTCGCTCCCAGAGATGTATTGGTGTCGATAGAAATGTATCGATGGAATGTGTGTGTGTTTGTTTGTGAAATGTCTTGATGGGATTTGTTTTGGTTTTCGGTTTGATGCTTGTGCAAAAGTTTAGAAGGTGACATGTTATAAAATATGTATATTTAAACTAATTATTCGATACTAGAATAAAATAGAATAGAAAAACCTTTATTTAGTAATCCATACATACATGTCACCGCAGTAGGTACAGATAAGTATCAACCACAAAATGTTAAATAGTTATAAAAGAAATCACATACAAACCAAACTTTTAATAAAAACCGGCCAAGTGCTAGTCGGACTCGCGCACAAAGGGTTCCGTACTATTACATAATATACAACATAAGACAAAAATTAAGGATATGTTTATGGAATTAAATGTTTTTTTTTATATATTTGAGTTGATTGCATGAAAGGTAAATTGCGGTGTACGATTTATGACGTATTAAAAAAAAACTACTGCCTAGATCTTGTTCAAACCAATTTTCGGTAGAAGTTTGCATGGTAAAATAAAACTAAAAAAAATATTATATGTACATACATATAATATTTTTTTTAGTTTTATAATTCTCTTATTTTAGAAGTTACAGGGTTACACACACACATTTTTCCACTTTGGAAGTGTCTCTCGCGCAAACTATTCAGCTTAGAAAAAAATGGTATCAGAAACCTCAATATCATTTTTGAAGACCTATCCATAGATACCCCACACGAATGGGTTTGATGAAGAAAAAAAAAATTGAGTTTTAGTTCTTCAAAATTTATTGTTTTTTTTTTCTACTTTTGTATCAAAATATTAATGCGGTTCACATAATACATCTACTTACCAAGTTTCAACAGTATAGCTCTTATAGTTTCGGAAGAAACTGGCTGTGACATACGGACGGACGGACAGACAGACAGACAGACAGACAGACAGATAGACAGACATGACGAATATATGAGGGTTCCGTTTTTTGCCATTTGGCTACGGAACCCTAAAAAAAGACACGGTTATCATTAAAATAAGTTTTGGTTTTATTTTTTATTTGTTTGGATAAATCACACTTTATTAGTGTAGAAAAATGCATACAGGAATAAATAATAGAGTAAACTTATATTTTTATTTAAATAAATGTACTTACACCTTTTAAGATAATATTAAATTTAAGATATTCTGAAGTATGAATTGTCAAGCAAAACGTTCATACAATGCGGTTATACCATTTTTTTTACGTTTATCGATATTTTAATATCAGTAAAAGCGCATCACTATATGAGTCTAACGTGGGACGGAAATGGAAATAAGTTATATTCACCTATTGTACAGGTTTTGCATCTGGCGTTGCTCGGGAAGTGCCATTGTCAGTCGATAGTAATGGATTTATTTATTAGTCATAAACATTGCATGTGGGCGATGATTTGCTTTAACAGAGACAGGATAAATTTGAATAGAGATAGATCCTTCGAAGATCTTGATCTTAGGATAGGATAAAGTAGTTTTGATTTGTTTATAGCATGGCAGAATTGAGTTCGAAGTTGACCACAAAAGGATCTTAAATTAGAGAAAGCACACCGTGGTTGTGCGTAAAATTCACACGGGTTATTATCCTTTTATAGGAGGCTAAGGTCTTGCTTCAATCGTCGTCGGAGGTAGTAAAATTTTGAAACTCCGCACTCACATTGGCAACGTCTATTAGAAGACGGGTCTTGGGGTCCCCTAAGGTCCCCCACCTTAGGGGTCCCAGGACCCGTCGACCAAATCACGTTAGCTTAGAACTTACACTAGCTTAAGCTCGAATTCGGGCTCGCCCACAATATTTAGATGCTGTCATAACAGACATTTTTTAAGAGGTAGTGTCATGCTGCTTTGCAGCCGAATTGGGCCGGCACGCCCAGGGTGGTACCTGTCACACACATAATACCAGCGTAAAGTGACCGCTACGCTGTCGCGGTTCGTGAGTGTATATATATGCTATATTGTAAAAAAAAACATTTGTCATTGTATTAAAAAGTCGTAAATGCGAAAATACGAATATCATAAACACACACAAAGTTAACGCTTTGTTATATGTGTATGATCGAATATGACCACATTTATCGAGCAATACTTAACAATGTTTATTAAGGTCTATGTTTATAAAATAACAAACAAAGCAACAGTTCCGCTGTATGTATATGTGGATGTAAACGTACTCACGAGGACAACACTAACGTACTGATGATGAAATGAAAGACGAAACCGATTTCATTAAGGTAATAAATCTGTTTTCTATTTGTCTACGGCGCCATTATACCTGCCTGAGGTACCTTTGTGTTACAACTGTTATTAATCTTATGCTATAAGTAAAAGATTCTTTTGACGGTCATTTTTTATCTGTAACGGTGATCGGTGTGCGAGGGAGACGAAGACAGTGCGTCCTTGTCGCACGTCACGAGGTTTCGCGCCATTGAAATATACACGCCGTACAGATATTCAAAGCGTATTTTTGTTTTGATAAGGTAACTGGTAAGGTGTAAGTAAGGATGTATTGGTAAGGTGGTTGTACACGCAGAGGTCGCGGGTTTTAATCCCGTCGAAGGCAGTGTGGGATGACTATGCACATTAAATAAATAAAGAAATGGTAAATGAAGAAAAATGTTATTGTTTTTACCGGTGGGAGGGAAGCGCTGTGCCGCGCTCCCGGCTGCATGGGTACCACCATCTTGCTTGTTTCTCCCGTGAAACAGCTTTGCTGTGTTTCGGAGAGAAGGGCAAGACAGGCAGTGTACACACCGTTACAGGCACCGAGACTTAACATCTTATGTCTCAGGATAGGTAACACATAAACGAGTTGCCTGGGCTCGTTCCAGGTATACTATTTTATGTTCATGGGCGACGTCGACCACTTACCATCAGGTGGTACGTTTGCCAGTTTGCCTTTTATATATATTGTATACATCGATAGTCTGGCAAATCAATCGTTAACACTAAAATAAATAAATTATTTTAGTGTTAATTAATTCCATTATTATAGGTTGCACAGAAAACCAATATACAAGGTTCTTTTATTTCGCTATCCTAATAAAACAAAAAGCCTCGTAATGTCAGCCGGGTCCCTACAAATCTACGGGCCCTTATAATTGTACAAGGTCCGTAATGAGGCTGTCATGTCTAAATCCCCTGGGATTTGTAAATTATTTCCGGGATACTACCCTGCGGCCATCGCTGATGACCGAACCGCACGAATTCCGTCTTATTCACACGCGTACCAACATCCGCGCAAACTACGCTCTGTCTCGCTTGCTCTTAACTAAGCGCGCGAACTTCATTTTGTCCAACTCGCACGTGTACTGACTTGCGAACTTCACTCTTCTCGCACATACTTTCAACTCACGCGCATCTCAACGTGGTCCGTTCGAAATTTGAATTTTGTATCAATTGTTTAAAGTCCATTATGGAATGACGTAACTGTTTTGAGATTTAACGTTATTTATGTTGTTCGTGACTCCGCTCTGTATAGTATTGTTGAAAGGAGATAGGTGATATGACAGATGTGGCATTATAGGATTTTGTATTCTAGGTCTTGTAACATAAGGTTTATTATCTATGTCCGAGGTGTGGGCAGAGCCTGGAGCTATTGCAGTACATAGGATGTATTGAGCAATGTTCTTGGAGATACCTTATCTGCATCTATCATAATAATTCGCCTGTCTCCTCTCTAGCATTCTAATGTTATTTTGAAATACTCTAGATAATTTAGGCTACGTTATTCTGTTCACGTCTTATCATATTGTTAATCTATTCTTAGTTAAATACATGTGTTCATTCTTGTAATGCATATGTTAAAAGAACTTTAAATGGGAAGATCTCCATCTCTGATTAACATAGGAGGGTTTTTTATAGAAGAGGAGCAAACGGACAGTCGGTTCACCTGATGTTTAGTGAAAAGCGACATCCACAGACACCCGCTACACTCTGGTGTAGCGGGTGTCTGTGGATGTCGCTTTATCAGGATTAGCGCATTGTCGGATTAGCAGGTGCGTTGCCGGCCTTTCAAATATGAGTATGCTCTTTTCTTGAAGGTCCTTGTCCCTAGGTCCCTTTAAGTAAGGTAATGAAAAGGATTTACGGTTACAGTAACCTTTTCTACTTCTTCCTCTTATAGTGATGCGTTCCTGATATAAGAGAACCTTGTAATTGAAAGACAAGCAATATTTTCACTCTGACCCGGAAAGGAAGGCGGTGTAAACTGTTATTACTGGTACCAATGACCAATTTTTCTTAATCACTAGCTGTTGCCGGTAGCTTCGCCCGCGTTAACTTACTCAACTCAATGACTGTTAGTCACAGCGTGATATTCTAACCTAAAGCCTTCCTCGATAAATGGGCTATCTAACACTGAAAGAATTTTTCAAACCGGACCAGTAGTTCCTGGATTAGCGCGTTCAAACAAACAAACTCTTTAGCTTTATAATATTAGTATAGATTTGCACCTAAGGGTTTCGTTTAGACGATTTTATTATCTGAGTATGGTGCTCAAGAGATCTAGGTGTAGTCGTTGTGTATATAGGTGATGTTGACCTACAGGTGATTTATCTGCCTATTTGCCTATCTTTGCTAACCAAAAAAAAGTCAAGGATTATTGGAACAAGCTAGCATTTAAATGTGACTGAGATAAAATTCATCAAGATATCAATTCTAAACCAAAATACATCTAGATTATAGATCCAGATCCAGATATATTATATTGTGTACAAACCGTGAGAAGCTGGTTCCTAATTTAGCGTGCGGTGTTTCAAAGGGAAACCACATCAAAGACGTGAATTCTTGAACGTATTGAATACTGAATGGTGTGTTATGATTTAGTGATAGTATTTGTATGTATAATAATATGCTACGGTGACATTCTTGGATTATTAGTAAAGGACTGGAGAAAGACGATGAATATCAAATTTAAATATCATTACCTTTATTTTTTTTTAAAAAAAGAAAACGTTCACAGAAAATGCAGAAATATCGAACTTAGTGGTATTAAAATGAAAAACATGGTAAATATCCCGTTTAAAATAATTTCAGCTATGAGAGTAACCGTGCTAATTTCAATTATATTATCTCATTCATTATCATTAGGAGGCAGTCCACTGGACACGTTTCTTTCAATTAACTCCAAAACAGCTGATCGTCTGATACCTCCACTTAGACTGGATCTTTTGCGCAGATAACAGCCTCCCACTGGTAAAAATGACATCTTATTACATCATAATTTTATTCACTACTTATAAGTTGTAACTTGTAAGTAAAATTTAAATAAGCTATTAATTCTACTTGGTATCAAATGATAAATTTAATAAAATTGAGAACCAAGCATAATGCAATGTTAGCACTCTAATATTTTTATTTCATTTGGACGTCTGATACCTTTTGGACACCTCAGTCAATCACGGTTGCTGAAAAGTATCCGAAACGTCGAAATAAATTAACGGAATTCAGATTTATTCCTTTTCTTTAAACTGTGAGACCTAGCCTCTTGTAAAATTTCTTAATACTACGTCAATCTAAAGTACCCTATAAGTTTTAGTGAGTCGTGCAGACTCACAACGGTGTCGTATAAGTGTTCCGTAGTATTATTATAATGAAATTGAAAACTTTCAGCCTACGGGCTTACAGTAAGTTCCTCTACGAGATAATTTAACTGGAAAGTTGTGCGAGTTATTTTTTACCGTGAACCTCGTGTAATAAAAACGCGTGCTCAATTCAGTTAGTTCCACCATCGACGTACACCGCTCGACCCTCAAGGGCGGTCCACTTTGGTTACACGCAAATATTGCTACCCACGGTGACTGTTTTGAATTAAATAATATGTACTAAAATTAATTAAAATATTGACTAATATATTTAAAAATAATACAATGTTAAGTATAATGAGCAAATATAGCTATAATATTTATATTAATAGAATCAGGGATAGTGTACGACATCTTCACAACCGACGCCAGGAGGCCATGTGGTCGCACACTGCACGGTTGGCGGGGGGCAACCCCCCACTTTTATTTTAGATTAATTTTAGAAAAAAATTATTAACACATAAACTAAAAGTGAGTCAAATGGGCTCACACGAATCCGATGTAGCATTAGGGCCTTCGGGCCGTTAGCATAGATTCATCCGAAAAAAAAATCGACATCTTATACCCATGCTAAGACCAGGCAGCGAACTGCACTTATCTGAAACACAAAAAGTGTTAGAGGAAAAGAAACAAGTGCATGCGCATCCAAAACTGCTGTTCGTTCCTGGAACAAATAATTCGGCAAACCTAGGAAATTCTAGTTATATAATGGTACATCAATAAAATGAATTAAAACATTTTTTAACTATTAAAATCAACTTGTGCTTTCAAAATATGATTGTTTTAAATATAAAAACAAAAAAGGAAATAATATATTCGAATACGTATAATTTTAAAGTAAAACTATTTAGTTATACATACTTAAACGGAGTTATAATTCCATAACATACATTTATCATCTATATTTTAACTTTGCAGTCGTATGCAATTAGTAAAGAATTCTAAATTGTCTGTTATAGAATTAGTTCACGTATCAACAAGATATAAATATAGAAATGTATACAAAAGGCGACATCGTCCGGTAGATAATGGCTGGCTTTAGTGAAAACGCTCTGGGAATGCTTTGATCAAATACTTTATTATAGAGTTAAAAATTTATATTTCGACCATAAATTCTAGATAAGTAGCACTATTTTAGGGACTGAGTGGCGTTCTTGTATGTTGTGAATAAAAGAACTATCGTCGCAGTTTAGATGAAAGAACATTTCCCTTGATAGTTAAAGCTACCTTGTTTGAGAGTAGCCAAATCATTGGGAGTACTGAACCTTCAACATCATTATCAACAAAATCAAAATCAATTTTTTTTATTCAAAATAGTACTAATACAGTATCTTTTTGAACGTCAATTGAATCTACCACCGGTTCCAAGGTAAGCCCACTGAGAAGAACCGGCGAAACAAACTCAGTGGAACTAATCTTTTCAAATAATATATATTACATAACAATTTTAACATCTTATCTTGAAATGCCCGGGAGGAACGCCTTATTCCCAGGGTGTGGTATCTTCCATGAAATCTTTTACTTTATAATATGCTTTACCACACAAACGCTCGTTAACAACTTTTTTGAATTTTTTTATGGAGAGCTTTTGAACGTTTTCTGGGATCCTATTGTAAAAGCGTATACAGTTATAACCTTTCTCCATCCACTGCGGAAAATTATTCACTATTAATCAACACCAAGATGGCTGATTGGTTACTCGCTTGATCCAAGTAGGATGTACTGGATACATACCTAATTCATACTATAAAGTATATAGTTAATAATAATTTATACAATGACGCAGTGGTAAACAAACACAATCAAATTATAACACACTGAAGAGTAAATTTGATTGTTTTATGGGAAAAAATGTGTCCATTTGTTTAGATGAAAATACTATCAAATAAAACGTGTAGTACGGTAAAAATATACGTTTTACTTGGAAAACCTAGCACTAAATTTCCGATCCAATTTTTTACACAATTTAGGGTGAATCTAAATTAGATGCATTTTAGGGATTAATGCAATATTTTAAATATTGCATTATTCCGTAGTTTTTGACGAAATTGAAAACCGATTCGTTAAAGGGGCCATAAATTGTAAACGGTAAGTTTTACAAAAAAGTTTACAGGAAATAAAAGATGTGAAATTTCATTATCTACTATGTATAATAATGGTCTCAATAAATTTTGCCTTAAAGTTCTAGTTACCGAGATACCGACTAAAAACTTTTTTCAAGATGGCGCTTGAAGCTCCATCTGGATCTGTCAGCATTTTGTAATTGTATGCTCGTTATGTGATCTTTTAAAAATGGATCAGAAATTTATTGCGAGGTTAAATTCTATTTTTACTGTTCTAATTTGCTTATAAACGTTTTTTGAAGCTAATTAATTCTAAATGTCTCCTATTAAGTAAATATTATGTAAGATTTTTGGTGTGTAACGAGTTAAAGGTTTTTAATATGAAAAGACGCACCGTGGGTAGCAGGCTTTATGTTAACGTGATACTATAGGACGGTCTGCAGATGGCCGACGGAAATTGTATGACAAATTGAATTATGGACGGTTTTTTGATATATTTTAATTGTTATGTTATTATATTACATACATTTCGTCTACTCATGCTCCAACAGTGAGATAACCGTTAAAGGTTATGGAACTTTTTTAGAATCTTATACCTTAAAATAACCCTTTAATAATCTGAATTAGTTTTTTGATTAGACCACCCGGCCTCATTTGGTTTTTGTAAGCTTACATAATCATTAATTTTCCCACATAAGAGTTAGATATTTTTTGAAAATGATAATTTTCGAAGATACCTTTATACATTTTGAGAATTAAGCGTCATTACTAAATTTCATCGAAATCGTTTCAGCCGTTTCCCACATGACATTGACTTAGATATATTTATTTAAAAAAAAACAGGCAATTTCTTAAAGTTATGGAATTAAGATTCAAATTTTTAACTCTAGGCAAGTCCTGCTATACCTGGAGCCTAGTTCAGGCCTCGAACAAATAAATTGGTATACAGGTTGTAATATATAATTTACTGACAATTTGAAAGGTGTCTTGAAGGGATATATTTTAGGGATGTTCAGGGATGCATCAGGATGAAATAGAGCGACGTGGGTGAGTTATGGCGGAGGCTGGAGCGTGACTAACAGATGACTTAGGCGGCGGGACAGACGGGATAACCGGGACAGCGGGACAAGTAATTACGGGATTATTTACGTTTTTCTATTTAAACGTTCTTGCCACGTGCAATTTTTTACCGGTGGGAGGGATGTGCTGTGGCAAGACAGGCAGTGTAATTACTGGCACCGAGACTTAACATCTTGTCTCAGAATATATATAGGGGGCTCAATTAGCTTCACCCAAGGTGCTGGGCTCACCCTAGGCTACTGAGCCCCACCGCCACGTCAAGGCCTGAACCATAGTGGGGTTATTCTGTCGCCTACTCATCCTTAGGGTAACCAAGGGTTCACAACTTGGAAGAATCTCGCAAATCTCGCAAAATATACTGAGATGTTATAATATTGCCCCTGTGAAGAATTTCAAACCCCCGAAAAGAAGGTTTGGCGCAAAAAGATATTCCAACAGCTATTTTTTTTGATATTTTAGTATCACAACGAAATAAATATAATCCTAACATTCAAAGGTACCAATAATATCACTTGGATACCTTCCAAATAAGATACTAGATTACAACTTGTGATGGTAGTTGAGACTGTTTCATTCATGAGATAACTATGACAATAAATTCTCTCCGACGGTTGGAACTTTAAACACTGGAAGTTTGTGATAGATATAAATTTCTTTAATTGCTCGCTGATGTGTTATATAAGATGTCTTTCTATCTATGCTATCACCTTCTTGTTTATACTATTAAAGCAGAAATGTTTGTTCATTTAAACATGTTAATCTCCAGAACTTCCTAGCGGATTTCAAAAACATCTTTCTGCATTTCATAGCCCACTTATAGAGGAAATTATGCGAGTCGAGCCGGCACTGCATCCAGCGTGTAAATACTTCTTCAGCGTCCGCGGCCCATCACTTGGACGCTCCTCGTATTCTTCTCTTCTCGTATATTCTTTCGACACTATTCTTCTTCTTACTTCTTCACTTCTACTTCTATTAAAATAAATGACTACTTAAGACTAGTTCCTATGCCTAGCACAGTTCTGTGGTGAATTTTGTATTATTAAAAGCAACGCACCTGCTAATCCTCTGGTGTAGCGGATGTCTGTGGATGTCGCTTTTCACTTATCATCAGGTGAATCGACTGTCCTTTTGCCCCCTCTTCTATATAAAAAACCAGATGGTCACAGCGCTAGTAATCACTATTCATCCCGTCCCTATTTCTAAAATGCAGCAAATCAAGCGTAGGAGGTGAGCTGAATGGCAAATCCCCGGTATAATTTCAGGATAGGTAGGTCACGTTGTTCTCCTTGACCGCGATGAATTAAATACGGTTTTCAATTAATTAAAAATATAAAATATTTGTAGTGATGGTGGGTTAACACGATGCTCTAGTTCAGCGTTTCCCAAACTTTGTTCTGCTATGCCTCGGTAAATTTCGTATTCCTTCGTGACCCACTCAAAACTTCCCTGAAATATTAGGTAAAATTATGAAAGAACGAAAACGTTTATTGAAAATACAAGTTTAGTTATGTATGAATTACAATTACTTTTTTGTCACGTAACTCAAGCATTCCTAGTATTGGTTTAAAACAAGGAGGCAATAGTGCCTGGTGACCCGGTATTTTTTCTTCATGGCCCGGTACCGGGTCGGTTGGTTAGTTTTTCCTCGAAAGTGAGAGATCTGGGACAGAAAAAAGAACCCGATTTTTTAAAATATCTATTGTGGAAACATCGTGAGGTACCTCCGTACCAGCGTATAGTGAACCTAATGGGCAGTCCTCAGTTTTCTACGAGGAGAAGATCCGTGTCCAGCAAAGGGACGATACAGTTAGCTTTTAGGAAAACATCACAAAACAACTTTTATCTGTTACAAATAGAATAAAATAATATAATTTCAACCCTTATATTATGTCCCACTGCTGGGCACGGGTCTCCTCCTCGAAATCAGGCGAGGAGGGGTTAGGGCCATAGTTACCTATTCTAAGTCTAGCTACCCGCATTGGGCCAGCGCATCGATGTTCTGGCCCAATGCGGGTTGGTGAACTTCTCACATCTTCAAAGACTTTTAATCTCATCAGGCATGCAGGTTTCCTCACGATGTTTCCTTCACCGGTGAGCAAGCGATGGTCCCATTTTCAGATGCACATAGAAATTTAGAAAAACCCATTTCTAGTCATCACAGGGGGGGGGGGGGTCAGGATCGAACCCGGACTTCTCTATTGTTTTGCAATTGCCGCTTGCGGTTTTGGATCGTCTCCCGCGGTCATTCAACTGCTCATTACCATACATGGGGTCTGGACCCTTAGAATTATCCTAGACCCTTTTTCGAATTTGAAAAGTTTCGGGTGTCGCATATATTATTCTTTACGTGTATCTTTTGATTTCAAACTACTATGAATGTTTACTATCGAGATTTTAGCTTCTAATAATTTTTTACCGTGGGTACGTGGTACAAACAATCCATGTGATGCCTATCACAAGATCTCGTGTCACATCACTCACAGCTGCCAGGTGATAAAAATTTATATTATCATCATTTTAAACCTTTTTCCGTCTACTGATGGATCTAGGTCTCTGTCAATGACCGTCAAGACGACCGGTCCCCCAGCCACTCGTATCCAATTAGTACTGAATAATAAATAATATAAATTTATTTAATGATTTAAGTAAAATGAAATATTTTCGTGATCAATAAAATGTTCAGTTTCGCCCTCGTATCATTTATAATGCGAAACAAATGAATAAATATCTCATTTCTGATGTATAACGTCTATTGTCGAGCAAACTTTTATGAGCGTTTTTACTTGAACATTAACAAAAATTGCAGTTTAAAATATATTAGCGTATAAATGCCTAAAAACCAATAACAATGTACTGAAAATGTTTGTGGATTTCGTCATTAATCGTTCAGTCAGTGAGAAATTAGAAATATTCAAATAATTTAACTAGAGGCACTTAAGCACATTACACATTCGTCAGCGCGCGTGTCACACCAGACAGCGTAAACAAACAAGGAAATTCCTTGAAGCGTATATTTAGAATGCTTCGTCACATTTATTTGTATTGGTTTTAATGATAGCCTTTAGTAGATGGATTGACCGCCAAGTCAAAGATCATGGCGTGACGTTATCGTCAGTATGTCCATCCGTCTACCTAGTAAATTTTATGGAATGACGATATGCTTATGATGTAAAGTAGGTATTCTGGTAAACGTAGGAAACATCGTCTTTACGAAAAGTGAGGTAGGTAGTGCCATGCTGCCTTACAGCTCTAATGGGCTGGTACGATCGGGGTGGTGGTACCTCTTGCTCACATAATCACGAACTCTGCGGCTCAATAGTTAGCGCGTTAGCGCTCAAGCCAGAGGTAGCGGGTTCGAATCCCGCCAGGTAGCAAGAAGTTTTCTGTGTTCCTGTGCCTTGGATGTATATTAAATATGTGTATATCTTAAATATATGTATAGTGTAAAAGTATTATGTATTTCCGTTGTCTGGTACCCGTAACACAAGTTCTTCGAGAACTTACCACGGGACCAGATTTACGTGGTGTAAAAGCGTCCATCGATATTATTATAATACCGACGTAAAGTCACAACTATGTTCTCGCGTTCCGTGCGGTTTGTGAGTTTCCGGTGGCCCATTGGGATAGGGAAAAGGAGGGCAACGCATCTGCATAATCTCTGGTTGTATGGATGTGTATAGGCGTCGATAGTCGACAAAAGGTATGCTATAAAAAATTAAGTAATTTTATTCTAGTACATATTAAAACGGAAAATACTAAGCATATAGAAAGGAATGTGATTCATAATATTTTCTGTATTTACATTATCTTCTCTAAGATGTCAAAGTATCAAAAAATGTGGAAGTTGTCTTGTAGAGCAAAATGTAATACTACAGATTAGCAAAGCAAAGCAAAAAAAAAAACATTAGGAAAAAAAAACATTTAGCATTTCTGTGAGACATGGTTGATAATGATGATAAAATAATAAAAACAACCCCCTAATTAGATCAGCCACATCCAAAAATAAATGAACTCCCTGCATAAAGCATCAATTATAACCCAAAATAACTCCCGTTTTGACATGTACTGTAATTTATTGGCGAAACGCCTTTCTGAACAGTTACAGGAGTTCGGTAAAGATTGTGGAACAGGAGGGGCAAATAAGGAAGATGGATCGGACAGATGACAAATCGGTCGGACGGTGTAGTGGGCGCGTTTAAATTGACTTGATATATCACGGTTCGGTCGGAGAGTGTATACGATACTTATGTTTCATAGGCTGGCCACGAGAGCCGTCTTGTTGCTGAAATATGTATGACTGTCAATGTTGGAGTGTTAATATGTCTGAATATGTTTGAAAATATCAACTTTTGTCTGTTCTTCATCTTGAAATGAGTTACCTATATATTTTGATTTTATATATAATTCTTCTCATATTAATGTTAGACATAAAGGAGCTCGAATTCTGACAAAATATTAATAATAAATATGGATAATACTTAGGTAACACTGAAAATGTTTAGAAAATGAAAAACGGCTTAATGTAGAAAATTGCCAATATTTTTATTGTTTTTCGAAGTAATCTCCGTTTCTTTCTACACATCGTCGCATTCGATGGAACCACTGAGAAAAGCAGTGGGCCCATTCTTCCTTAGGAGTCTCTTCTATGGCATTTTCGTACGCTTTCACCGCATCTTCAGGGCTCGTAAAGCGAATACCTCGAATTTTATCTTTAGTTCTTGGGAATAAATGAAAGTTGCAGGGCGCCAGGTCAGGACTGTAAGGCGGATGACTCATTATCTCGACACCTGCCATCGTCAAATATTCAACAGTCCATTTTGCGGAGTGCGCTGAAGCATTGTCGTGGTGAAGGGGGATCCTGCTTCGAGGGCGCTGCTATCGAATTTTTTCCAAGACAACAGACAAACAGCGATTGACATAAGAGTCTGCAGTAACTGTCCTTCCATCTTCTAGCACAACTGTCGCGAACTGACCTTTCCGACCAAAGAATGAGGCAATCATATTTTTCCCTTGACTTCTTCCTTTCTTTACCTTAGTTGGCCGATCCTCGAAAGCAAACACCCACTGAGTTGATTGTCTTTTGGTTTCGGGTTAGTAGCAATATATCCAGCTTTCATCACCTGTGATGATGTCAAATACAGCATTTGAGTTACCGCCGTTGAACTTATCTAACATTTGGCGACACCAGTCCATGCGGAGGCGTTTCTGGTCGTCGGTTAAAGTATGGGGAATCCATCTGGTACAAAGCTTCCTGACGCCTAAATGTTCGTGTAATATTTTTTGAACTTGACTCATACCAATGCCTAGGCTTGCCCGTATCTGCTGATAGTCTCTCACTCTCACTCACTCTCTTATCTTCCTCTATCATGCGTCGCACAGCACTGATGTTATCTTCAGTAGTCGCTGTTAAAGGACGTCCCTCACGCGGATCATCACTGAGATTGCTACGTCCACGCTTAAACTCGTTAAACCAATTGTAAATAGTGGCACGAGATGGGGCTTCATTAAAAAATGCTAATTGCAGCCTATCATAGCTTTGTTGTTGAGTAAGCCCACAACGAAAGTCATAATAAATCATTGACCGAAAATTTTCTCGCGTTATGTTCATTTTCACGTGTAACAAGAGTTTTAGATTTGCCGCCAATTCACAAAAACAAATGACAAATGAATGCAATATACTACATTAGGTTACCAAAGAGTTCTAAAATTGAAATTCAAAAAAAAGTTTTCATTTTCAATGTTTCTAACTGGCCAGTTCTAAACATTTTCAGTGTTACCCACGTACAAAATGTGAACATACATTACTTCATACGGGACTGGATGTTTTGACCCTTGATGCGACGTATGCGATGTATCGCCAATCGACCTGGCTTCGCTGTGGAGCTTCCAGAACAGCCCAGTTGAAGAAGTGGCAGTGGGCTGATCACACACTCAGGAGAACGGATGGCCGATGGGCCAAAAAGGTAAGTAAGAGGTAGCCATGCTGTATTATGTGTGAGGCTCCGACTGCTCGTTTGCCTCCTGATGGCATAAAAAAAAGTTCAAGAGTATAGCCCGCGTTTGGGTAGACGAAGTTGGTCGGCCATTAACCAGGTGGGAAGACGATCTCCGGTGGCCGGTCCGTGTTGGATGAGAGTGGCGGGGAATCGGTCGTCTTGGCGTTCATTGAAGGATGATATATATACGATGATGATTGTCAAGCCACTGCTGGATGTATCGCGCTCTATACGCACCACTCTGGCACCACGCGCATCCCTTCCACCTGTAATAATAGACAAGAATCCAAACTTTTGATAATCACCATGTTACCTGTAATCTACAGTCGGATACTAGGAACAACTAAATAACGGGACCCTGTTATTAAGGCCAGGCCTGCCCATCTGTCTTCCATAATAGATATGTAAAGTTTTTTTTCGCCAAATCGGTATGTGTTATTATGCAGATTTCTTATACAAAAACAATTAAAAGATACTTTTTTGTATATTTTTCGCTATTAGCATATACGCTGTGCTCCCCATCATGTTTCAAGCCTTGTCGTGGTGGTGTGGCTCAGTACCTAAATTAAGGTGAATCTGGAGGTGAGGGAGCTGTTCTTTGTATTCCTCTTATAAGAAGAGGGGACAAAAGAGCAGGGGGGATAAAGGGCGAGGGTGGGAACCGCACCCCATTGTACTATCCCGACGTTGGGAGGTGTTGTTCTGTGGTACGGGACAACCTTTGACTAGCCGTCGACGTGCCCAGTTTGCTCAATAGATCCGGGGCAACTCACCAAAAGCGGCACTGGTGGCACTCGCCTGGTTTTAGTGAGTGAGAGCTGCGCCCTTACCAATTTTCGGGCGCAGCGAGTCCCACATACCCGTCAGGAGAGTCCTCACTCCCCCGCGGGATGCCTCAGAGCATTTCCCGACGTAAATTAAAAAGAAAATACGTTGTGCTATTATGTTTACACGAATTCAATTTTGCTAATGTTGCTTGAAATTTGAAATACTCATTTTAATAGAATTAATACTTTTTAACCAACTGATGTCGAACGGAACGTTCGGACTCTAAAGTCTTGATAAAACATGCTGAAATCCCTATAAATTATCCCGGCGTTAAACTGCAAGTATTATAATATTCTGTAGTGACTGCTCTGATAAAGATGGAACACACTTTATGTGTTCTAAGGCCAGGGAAAAAGTAATTTGGACACGAAATTTCATGTAAGACGGACGTGGACGGTAAATAATCCCACCGATGAAGCTGTGACATAGGGCTGCCACTAGGGAGTGCTGGCGGGGGACTAGATAGTATACGGGCTAGATATGATACTTCTGTCTGAGATCTTTGTGTGTTAACTTCTAACCGAAATAGAGCGGTAATGTTGTGTTTTGTATGAAAACTAATTTCATCTTTGTGCCCCGACGCTGCGCCGGTTCTACGCTCTGATTGGCCGACTGATTTTTGGATTGATGGATGATTGGCCGATGGGCCGTAACTACAAACAGATCACTGGTTGGTTGAATTGTTATTATGTCAGTGACAAATCACTGACCAGTTTCGGAATTTTATGGCTCATATTACTACTGTATCCGGTTATATGATCGATGATTTAACATAAGGGAACCATGTTTTTCATTTTTTTTATATCATATAGACAATGCCAAAATATCCTAGCTACGCGAAATAAAAGTGAAAATTGTGGGTTACGACTTAGGGTAATATTTTGACGGCAACGCACCTGCTTATCCTCTGGTGTAGCGTGTGTCAAAGGATGTCTCTGATCACTAGGTGTACCAACTGTCCGTTTACCCCTCTTCTATAAAAAAAAGTTTAACCAAATTAACGTTTCATAGTCTTGTGTAATTTAGAACCGATTTTTTCCTTATTTTTGATACACAAGAGTTATAAATAAAGTAAATAAATTATTATTATTATTATTATTATAATCAATGTTGGACTTATCACGTCATATTTTTATTTTAATCAAAAACGAAAAAAAGTAATTGTTTAGAAAAATATATTTACATACTTATCTCTATAATATAACTCGGATCAGCCAGCCCTGTACTGTAGGGAGTTTTACTGGCGTTTTATGAGACAGTAAACTGGAGACGGGGTATAAATTAATGCCGGTCTGGTCTAGCGCCAGATGGATTTTTACATCTCATGCGAGATGGTGTAGATGTTAAGTGTGTCCATATATGGTCTATAGGATAATGGTAATAGGTGTGTAGCAGAGGCTGCGGGTTCGAGTCCCGTCAAAGGTAATAAGGGCTTGTATGGTGAATGAATCAATGAAGCTTTGTTCTGTATGCTTTTTACGCATGTAGTCAGGATCTCGGGTAGACCCTATGTGGGACTCGCACCTGGGAGTGCCCTACCCGTAAACTAAAACCACTGCGAGTGCCTTCAGCCGCTTTCATTTGAGGGTCCCGGATGGGCATTCAACAGGATCACCTCAGCGACAGGCTGGCCCCGGCGAAGGCCAGACTACTCCTCTTAAGGGGGGACTGCCCGGCTGCTTAGGCAGTCCCCGCGACGTCGTGTCACACTGGGCCCAGGTTCCCATCCTGAACCCGACACGAGCACAGGGGCGTTACTGGAGGCGCATTAAGTAGCACCTCCTGCGCACCCCCGTTCGTCTAATAACTTGTTCTCATAATTCTAGACAATACAATTTTCATAAAAATATATTTATAATATTATTTGCGATCAATTTATCATGTAACAACGCGCTGTTCCTCGCGGTGTGATTGTCAGCCGATTGTGAGAAGGGTTCGGATAAGTTTGTCCGTACTACCCGGAGTACAAGCTGGCGACAGGGCGCGCTCACATCGACTGGCCTAAGGACTGGAGTTTGTATGATCGATTATAAAACAGCTTTACGAACGAATAAATGCTATCGTGGTTTAGTTGCGGTCGCAGGAGGACAGAGTGCTTCTATAACAATGGTTCCTGAAAAGTATCAGAAGCGCCAGGAATGTAAAAATATAAGTAAAATGTGTCTATGTAACAGGGCGTGCTGCATATTAAAAAATGGCCTTCTGTGACACGTAAATCTTTAATACAAGCCTGTACAATATTAACATGGACTAATAATAAGAATGACAAATCATAACAGCTTTATAATGTCCCATTGTTGAGTACTAGTATTAGTAGTGGTAGTAGCGAGGAGAGACCGATAATATAAAATATATAATAATATAATATCTATGGACGCTTTTACACCACGTCAATCTGGTCCCGTGGTAAGTTCTCGAAGAACTTGTGTAACGGGTACCAGACAACGGAAATATATGTAATACTTTTATACGATACATATATTTAAGATTTTTATTATATAATATTATATAATACACATCCATGACTTAGGAACACAGAAAACTTTTTTGTTCCCTGGCGGGATTCGAACCCGCTACCCTCCGGCTTGAGCGCCAACGCGCTAACCATTGAGCCACAGAGGTTGTTAAAAATTCAAGTATGTAACACAAATATTTTTTAATCTCTTCATGCTGGTCTCCTCACAATCTTTACACTTCATCGGGGGCGCTTGCCCCCCCCCTTGTTTATATGGTCAGGTTCTCAAAGGTCAGTCTTGACTCCAACACGAATCTGAGTCGAAGTGAGAAGTCGCACTTTCGGGAATTTCTAGTTAACCTGCTAAACCATAGACACATATATCGTAAGTTTCTTAGTATTTCAGCCATCCAATGTGTATGGTCCCCGGTTTATCCCCAGGGATAAAGACAGGAGCGACACGTGGCACATCCAATTCCTCGGATCCCGGGCCTGTCCGATATCATATTACCTTGTTAATCGCCGAATAAAACTTGTGCGATTGTTCCACGATGTTCCATAATCGATGTTTGTTTGTCTGTTTGTTTGTTATGTTTTGACGTGATTTTTGACTTGACTTTTGGGAAGTATCAGTCTTTTCCCGGGACACATCTGAGTTCCATGGGGAAATGAAATGCATTGTTAGCTTAAAGATAGAATAGAATAGAAAAGAAAAAAACTAAAGAGAGGTGTCAAGGGACACCCGGATGGAATGAAGTTCCTTTCGATTAATTAGTGAAGGAATTGTAATAAAAAAACAAAAAAAAAGTTGTAAAGAAAATAATTATTCGGGTAGGTATAAATTTTTTATGATTTTTTTATCGATAAAAATCAGAGCATCTTCCGGCGTAAAATAATAAAAAAAAAGAGTCGCCGAGATCGGTGGGATTTGAACTGGGGTTTTTTTACTAAGCAGCCACAATAGTGTAATAAAAACAGCTACCGACGCAGTGATGTATCAATCAAAAAGCCACACGGCTTACAACTATAGCAAAAAGTGTCGTTCCAACTTTTCATCTTAATTTTTTCCGTCTAGCCCCCTTTCATAACGCGCGATAAGGAACTACGTTCCAAAAAGATTGTGGTACGGGGGTGATCATTGCGTATATTAAATATTTGAAAAAGTTAAATTCTGAAAATATTATGTAACCGCATCGAGCATATAACCGAAATAGAGCGGTAATGTCATGTGTTTTGTATGAAAACAAATTCCGCCAAATTTGTGCTGCAACGTTGCGTCGGTTCTGCGCTCTGATTGGCTGACTGACGGCCATTGATAGATTTAGAATTAGAATTGCTATTGCATCAGTGACAAATCACTGATCAGTTTCGGAATTTTATGGCTATAATAAATCTTACTAATATTATAAAGGCGAAAGTTTGTAAGTTTGGATATTTGTTGATCTTTCACGGCAACACGGCATAACTGATTTGGCTGAAAGTTATGGCTTATACGTTGGATTGGGACATAGGCTATAGAAATAATCATCATCAATCTGGATACGGTTGTAAATCTAAATTAACGCATGCGAAGCTTTGCAAATCCGGGACACTCAAAAAGCGACTGAAGGCGCTCGCAGTAGTTTTAGTTTACGGGTAGCGCACTCCCAGGTGCGAGTCCCACATAGGGTCAGGATCTACCCGAAGATCTGGCTACATGCGTAAAAAACATTTCCCTACGAAAACAAAAAAAAAAGGCGAAACTGTGGGCACCAGCTAGTGTTGAAATAATAATTGTTATAATAACAAAATATTTGTTATTGCTTAGGGCATTTTTGTTTATAAAATATAACATTTTTTTTATTATAATTGCTTTTGTTTCAGGTAAGTACTAAGTACACATCTGCAGATTATGTTCAGTGTATGTAAGTGAAAATATTATTGTTTTTTTTTCTGTCTAACACGTTCGACAATTTTGCCTGTACTCTTTTTCCATGTTACTACATGTATGGTATGTTTCTAGAACATACCATACATGTAGTAATATTATAACATAAACATTTCTAAATAACCAATAGATATACATTATTACATACGTTGAAACTCAAATTAAACTAGTGAACTAAGAAAAACAGACGCAATCACAACATGCATATGCTAACTCGTGCATTCCTCGGAGATTTTCGCGAGCGTGGGAATTGCTGAATGTCTTGGTTACTCTGGCGAGTGTCCGTTGGAATGTGGTGGTAGTGATAAGCGGGGGGCGGACTTGCTTGCTTAAAAGGTAAGTTGCAGTGTAGATACGATGTGCTGGCAAAACCGAGAAAATTACTTCTTATTCCTATATTATCCAACAGTCAACACTTTAACCTAGTTCGTGGTGCTTGTGTTAGGGTTGCGGAATGATCATGGCTATCAGGGCCGTCCGTGCGTACCGCATGACCTCGTATGAGGCGGCATGCCTACTGGCGGGCACTGTGCCATGGGACCTGGTGGCAGGTGCCCTGGCGCATTCCTGGCGGAAGACGAGAGGAGACGTCGAGGAGGAAGAGGTCTCAGAAAATGACGAGGCCGAAAGAGAGGAGAGCTGGCGGAGGCACCTGAGAAAGTGGGTGCTCCGTAAGTGGAAGATGCGGTTGGAGGAGCCAAGTGCGGGCCACCGCACGGTGCTGGCCGTCGGTCCAATCCTGGGTCGACCGGCGGCACGGCGTAATCACCTTCCACCTTGCGCAGATCCTGACGGGGCACGGCTGCTTCGGAAGGTATCTGTGGAAGGTGGCAGGGGCGGAGGACTCGCCAGGGTGTCATCACTGTAGCGGCAGTGAAGACACTGCAGACCACACCCTGGCGGAGTGCCCAGCTTGGGCGGAGGCACGGGCGTCCCTCATTGTTGAGGTCGGCGCAGACCTGTCGCTCCCTGCGGTCATCCGAGCGATGACCGGCAGTGAGAGAGCATGGCAGGCGGTTCTCTCCTTCTGCGAGGTAGTGATGCCGCAGAAGGAGGAGGCGGAGCGGGAGAGGGAGCGCACTGGCGCCTCTTCCCGCAGGAGAGCGCGGCGGCGACAGGAGGTCGTACCGCCGTGAGAGGACTTTGCGCTGTGGATCGGGGGATCCACCGCGCGCGCGTTAGGTCCGGGTTATAAGGCACTATATGTGTTCAGGGTGCCTTAAGTGGAGTAGGAGGAGGGGACGCCACCACCCTGCCTCCAGAGGAGAGTGCCTCCAGGCACACCGTCGCTGGTGCGGACGACCATAGTTCCCGCATGACGAGGAGAACACCGCCGGGTTTTAGTGGGTAGAGCTGCGTCCACCTTACCATCTCTCGGGCGCAGCGAGTCCCACATACCCGCCAGTGGAATCCCCCTCCCCAGCGGGATGCCTAAGAGCATCTCCCGGCGAAAAAAAAAAGGGTTGCGGAATGGAAACAAATATAAGAAACTTGTATATAGGTACTTTTACACATGGCGGGATTCGAATCCGCGACTGCTTCATGGCCTTGTCTTAATCTAGCTTCACTACAAAAACAAGAGGTAGTACCATGCTGATTTGCAGCCGGCACGACCGGGGTGGTACCTCTCGCTCACATAATACCGGCATTAAGTGACAGCTATGCTGTCGCTGTCGAAATCGTGGACGACGGTATTAGATACACCTATGCGATGGTCTAATACGGAGTGGTAAACTTTCCACATCCTCAAAGACAATCTTTATTAAATTTTATATTTAAAAACGTTTTTAGTGTTTTCTTAAATATATTTTCTTCTCGCCTTACTCTTGCACCAACACCTATATTATTGTATGTCGTGTAGTATTAAGGAGCCCCGGTTGTGAACTGCTGACATTAAAATACAGCCACCGCACAAAGGACAGTGTTACAACATTCGGATCACTCACGCCACGCCACACTACGCCATGAAACGGGAATAATTGGCGTTTTGTGGCAATTATGGTGTTCTCATTTAAATGGCTTTTACCGTCATTTTGGACAAAGCGTGGTGAGATAATGATGGTGTTGTAACGGTGGTTTTACTGATCGTTGATATTTAATGCGAAAGAATAAGTTACAAGGTTTTTACTGTATATTTATAACAATGTGGTAGTATAATTAAAAGAGAACGAAAAGAGACTGAGATGCGGGCGAAGTTAATAGTATAATTGAGGTGGAACAAATAGATGGTCGCCGATAATTAATAAACGATACGAAATATTTTAAACGCGTTTTAAATTTTCACATTTTATACTAGAATAGCAGACCCGGCCACGCATTTCTGTGGCTAAATAATATATTGTAGTAAACTATTAAATACAATAAAATTAATATCTATGAAAAATAAATTATAAATTGATATATAAAATATCCTATCTCTCAAGTTGGATCAAACTGCACACTGTGTGCAAAATTTGGTTAAAATCGGTTCAGTAGTTGAGGAGTTCATCGCGGACAAACAACGTGACACGTAAGGCCCGACACGAATACAGTCACACCCCCGTTCGTCGCCTCGTCGGCGGCCTCCTCTCTCACCCGCTCGTCAGCCTCCTTCTGGGACATTACTGCCTCGCAGAAGGAGACCATCGCCGTCCAGGACTCGTCGTCACCGAGCATCGCAGTGATGACGCTCGGCAGAGACAAGTCCCCTCCGATGACTGATGTCAGACTGTGACGCAGCGCTGCCCATCTCGGGCACACCTCGAGTGTGTGCTGGGCCGAGTCCACCGCCGCGCCACAATCGTGACACACTGTCAACGGCTCCCTGCGGGCGGTCCGGCACAGGTACTCACCAAAGCAACCATGCCCGGTGAGCACCTGTGATGGAGACGGAAGGTGAGGGGTTTGCGCTTTCGGCGCATCCACCGCTCAAGGACCGGACGCAGAGCAACCGTCAGGTTTTTGCCATACGGCTGCTGTGCCAGGTCCTCCCCCCACCTCCGCATTAACGCCTCTTGCCCTAGTCGGCGAACCCGCAGGATCCCGTCCAGCGTAAGGCTCTCACCCAGACACCTCCTATCCGAGACATAGGAATGCATCTCGGCAAGAACCTCCGCCACGAGCACCCACGGGGGATCACCGGCTAAGGCAGTGGCTGCTGCCCACGAAACCGTACGGTACCCCCGGATCACTCTTATCGCGATGACCCGCTGTGCCGATCGCAGCCGGGCCTTATTCCTCCCGGTAAGGTGATCCACCCAGATGGGTGCACCGTACGTCGCCATACTACGGCAGACTCCGGAGTATAGCTGCCTGCAGGCGGCGCTGGGTCCCAGTCGTAGCCGATGTCCCACAGGATCGGACCAAGAACCGACCCCTGTGGGACACCGCACCCGACTCGCCACCACTCTACGGACCCACACCGGTTCTCGCAGGCTACCCTCCTCTCGGAGAGGTACGCCTCCAACAGCCTCCTTAGATACGGGGGCACTCCGAAGAAATTCAGTGCCTCCCGTATCACACTGTGAGGGAGGCTATTGAAGGCGTTCGCGATGTCCAAGGACACCGCGACCACCACCTCCCCTCTGTGTTCCGACTCAACCGTCACCGCCCGAAGGCGTTTGAGGGCGTCGACGGTCGACCGGCGTGCCCGGAACCCAAATTGGGACTCTGAGAGTCCCGGTCCCGGGCCCTCCTCCAGGTGCTGAACGAGCTGGGAGGCCACGATTTTCTCCAAGGCCTTCCCAGCTTCGCTCAACAACACCACCGGTCGCACCGCCGAACACGAGTCCGGGGTCCGCCCTGCCTTTGGTAGCAGGCAGAGCCGACCCTCCTTCCAGGCCCTCGGGAACTGTCCGGACCGTAGGCAGCGGTCGAACAGCTCCCGAAGGCTATCGCCGAGGTACGCAAGAGAGATCGCGAGGACCCTCCCATGCACCCCGTTTGGATCCGGCGCCCTCTTCTTACTCTGGAGGCGGGACAGAACCACCTCCATTTCAGCCTCCGTGACGGGTGGCGGAACACCCTCCTCATCCGGCATCTGCCGAGCCATCCTGGGGGGCGCATAGCCAACGGGCGTGTCGGGAAAAAGTTCCCCGACGATCCTCCCCAGTTGGCCCTGCTGGAGCGTCTCGTTGATTGGGGCCGATTGGGCGCGGAGCTTGTTCCGCGCCCAACCGGCCTGACCGAGCATACCATCCCGCTCAGTCGGAGATCTGCCTTTGGGGTTTTCAGCTATTTCCCACAAGCATATTATCTTCAGCCCATTTGTGATAGATGGGCTATACGTTGTTAATTTCAATAGATATATTATTAGATATATCTAGTGGGTATAACTCGGCCACTTGAGTGAGGGGCCGGGGCTCGACCCTGACCCCTGTGATGCTTTGAAATAGGTTTTCCTAAATTTCTACGTGCACCTCCGAAAATGAGACCATCGCTTGCTCACCAGTGAAGGAACCATCGTGAGGAAACCTGCATGCCTGATGAGAGTAAGTAAATTAAGTCTTTGAAGGTGTGTGAAGTTCACCGCATTGGGCCAGCGCATTGGTGAACTATACCCTCCTCGCCTGATTTCGAGGAGGAGAGTACCTAGCAGCGAGAGTTATAAAGGTTGATGTTATATAATATATATACTACTGTTTTTATATAATATATAACATCACCCTTTTTTATTGTATTTAACATTATTGTGTAATCATCTTCTCTTATCTTTTGCTGTCTTTTCTTTTGAAAAAGTAAATAATATTATAACGAATCCAGACCATGGTCTTCACGTCCACTGCTGGACATAGGCCTCTTAAATGAACGAGACGGCCGAAGTCATTCGAATCTTCTATGATGGCCACACGGAGGTCGTCGTACCATCTTCTTGATCGACCTCTGTATCAACGAACATTAATCACCAACCTTTAATCAAAACAGATGGTAATAATAATAATAATAATAAACTTATTATTATTATTATTAATAGTAAACTTTGAGCTAACTGAATGATCTCGTGACACGCTCTCTCCGGTCACCAGTCACCAGACAACGGTTGCCGGTCACATTCCGGTCCCAAACCGGTCCGACTAGCACCGCCCGCGGCTCCGTCTGTGCGCTACCGTGTTTGGGATAGATGATTTTTATTTATCTATACTGGTTTTATATTGCTCATGTTTGTACGTATGAGGTAATCTTGGAAATTGCTCCGATTGAAAAAAAAACTAGTGTTGTTCTACGTTGTCACTAAGTGACATATGCTATACAAATAATCATCATCACTACGGGCAACAGGTAAAAACGGTCTCTAAAAATTTGGAATTTCGAGTCACTGGTTCGAATCCAGATATAATGTTTGTTTTCGACATACGGTACCCGTAATACAAGTAGTATTAAAAGCATTCTCATTTCTCATAGATAATATGTTTATAGTTTCCTTTATTTAAGAGCAAACGATTTTATCATGTAATATATAATATATAGACGATTTGAAGGCACTCCCCTAACTGCCGCAGCCAGCATTGGGATACTTGGCGTCGACATTTCGAGAGATGTGCAGTTTCGTGGTCATTTGGAAGGAAAGGCTAAACTAGCCTCTAAGAAACTTGGCGTGCTCAATAGGGCGAAGCAGTATTTCATGCCTTCACACCGCCTTCAATTATACAAGGCGCAGATCCGGCCTCACATGGAATACTGCTCTCACCTCTGGGCTGGAGCGCCCCAATATCAGCTCCTTCCATTTGACCGCATCCAACGCCGGGCGGCTCGAATCGTCGATGATAATGTGATCTCCAATCGGCTTGATCCCTTGGCGCTGCGTAGAGATGTCGGATCGCTCTGCATCTTCTACCGCATCTACCACGGGGAGTGTTCTGAGAAATTGTTCGGATTAATACCTGCGGCAGAATTCCACCACCGGACATCGCGTAAGAATTCCAAATTTCACCCACACCATCTTGATGTCCGGAAATCCACAACATCTAGATTTTTACGGCATTTCCTGCCTCGCACTACAAATATATGGAATCAGCTGCCACCTATGGTGTTTCCGAACCGATACGACTTAGGGACCTTCAAGAAAAGAGCATACTCACATCTAAAAGGCCGGCAACGCACCTGCTGATCTCCTGGTATAGCGGGTGTCTGTGGATGTCGCTATTCACTTACCATCAGGTGAACCGACTGTCCGTTTGCCCCCTCTTCTATAAAAAAAAAATAGTATATGATAATATTCAGGTGCATGGGGAAATTTGTTTTTTTATTTTTATGTTAGTTGGATAGGCAAACTGGCAATCCTTAGTAAAACCTTATAACCTAACTTAGTAAAACCTATTTTGTCTGCACCGGACATTATCGAACCTACACCTTTTTTTTTCGAGACCGAGGTAATATCCACTAGATCAGCTGAGCTCTCGCTGGTTCATTACGCCATGTCGTAGATTTTTGAGATATGTTCAACTTACTAGTTCAAATACATTGGGCTGTCATAATAAGATTTTTCTAGATAAACCGAGTAAAACCATCGATGTACTCTATATTAGACGTACACAAGGATGTGGCGATGTGGGTCAGGTCGTTCTGGTTTGGAACCCGACACCCGCTGGTGCTCGGCGGCAATGACCTCTGGACTTACGTGAGGTCCGCGGTATCGATATCGATGTGAATTACGAACAATTAATGGAATTTAAAGTCGTCTCCGGGATGATAATGATTATAGCGTACGTCACTCAGTGGTAAAGTAGCGTTATATACTACTGTTTTCCTCAGCTTCGCTCATGGCATGGGATAGACATTTTTTTTTAACGCCGGGAAACGTACTGAGGCATCCCGCGGGGGTGTGCCACATAAAAACATAAAAAGAAGCCATGTAATTAACAGCTTTAATTTACGAAATACGATGATTTCGGAAAAACAAAAGGTTTCTTTACGGATCTTTTCACCGGTGGGAGGGAAGCGCTGGGAATGCGCTCCCAGCTGCATGGGTACCACCATCTTGCTTGTTCCTCCCGTGAAACAGCTGTGCTGTGTTTCGGAGAGAAGGGCAAGACAGGCAGTGTAATTACTGGCACCGAGACTTAACATCTTATGTCTCATGATAGGCAGCACATAAATGAGTTGCCTGGGCTCGTTCCAGGTAAACTAGTTTATATTCCTGTTTATAGTCCTGGGGGAGACCCCCAGGCGGGTATGTGGGGACTCACTGCATCCGAAAGCTGGTGAGTGGACGCAGCTCTACCCACTAAAACCCGGCGAGTGCCACCAATGCCGCCTTGGTGACGTTCCCCGGATCTGTTGAGCTAGTTAGTCCCTCAGGAGACCGACGCCACCTCCACAGAGGGGTTGTCCCGTACCACAGAACTACCCCTCCCAACTTCGAGAGAGTGCAATGGGGTGAGGTTCCCGTCCTCGCCTTTTGCCCCCTCTTTTGTCCCCTCGTACAAAGGGTACAAAGAGCCCCCTCGGCTTAATTCGCTTCGCCCAAGGTGCTGGGCTCACCCAAGGCTACTGAGCCCCACCGCCAAGACAAGGCCTGAATCATGATGGGGCTTGTCAAAGGTCCTTTCATTCAACCGTGGATTCATATACAGTATATAAAGATAACTTAAAAGAGAGTGGTTAGAAAAGGTATGAAAATTATTTTTAACTGTCTGCAGCTTCCTTTGAAAATTAAAGCCGTCACTCAGTGGTCAGCCAGAATTGGTCGAGCCGTTCTCATGTTTTGCACTTAGAAACAAATTTTGCGGATTAATTTTTATTAATATAGATTTGCTTTTAGCTGGTTTTTTACATCCAGCTATTTAGCGTCCATAACTAGCTCTATAACTGTTGGATCATGGACGTGATATAACATTGACTTGATTAGTTTTTTTATGTTAGTTGGATAGGCAAACTGGCAAACATATCACCTGTTGGTAAGTGGTCGACGTCGCCCATGAATATAAACTAGTTTACCTGGAACGAGCCCAGGCAACTCATTTATGTGCTGCCTATCCTGAGACATAAGATGTTAAGTCTCGGTGCCAGTAATTACACTGCCTGTCTTGTCCTTCTCTCCGAAACACAGCACAGCTGTTTCACGGGAGGAACAAGCAAGATGGTGGTACCCATGCAGCTGGGAGCGCATTCCCAGCGCTTCCCTCCCACCGGTGAAAAGATCCGTAAAGAAACCTTTTGTTTTTCCGAAATCATCGTATTTCGTAAATTAAAGCTGTTAATTACATGGCTTCTTTTGATGTTTTATGTGAAAAAATGATCACGGTAGAAATAATGATGATTTATTTATTTTCAAGAAACATAAACTGTTACAATTTATATTAAAATAGGTTTAAAAAATTACACAAACCAGTGAAGTGTCCACTAAAAGTATAAAACAAAACATTAAAACGCCGCCAAAACAATAAACTAATAAAACAAAATAAAAAAAGATTAAAATAAGAGTAAGCATCGTGAAAAACTTATAAGAATACAAAAATACAATAAAAATAGAAAAATTATGGTCTTGAAATTATTTCCCTAATTTTCGTTTTAAATGCACCGAATGAACATCCGAATGGGTCGGCTTCAGAGAACTATTTGTTATAACACATTGACGCACGAGGAACAAATGTGTTACTCGCATAGTTAGTTCTGCACAGAGGCACGTCAAATAAGCTATTTACATTGCGTGAGCATGATCTGGGACATCTGAAAGATATATAACTCAACAGCTTAAATGAGACAATTTTATTATTAAGAAGCTTATATAAGAATAATTGATCCCGCTCTGAGCGTCTGTTTACTAAAGGACAAACGTTAAAGGAGTAAGGATCTATCAGGGTTCTGCGCCTCATATGTTTCAGAAATCTACTCTGTATAGCTTCAATATTGTCTATGTGAGTTTGGTACTGCGGGTTCCAGACAACGGACGCGTATTCTACAATAGGCCGAACAAAACTATTAAATAAAAGCAGTTGAGTTCTAAATTGTTTAAACTCGCGGCCTACTTTTAAAACAAAGCCTAAAGTTCGATACGCCTTTGTAAATATATCATTGATATGCAGTTCGATGATGATGATGATGAATCCCTCCCATATTTATGACGGTGGTCACTCCCCCCTCTTATCTTAAAAAAACACACAGAGCTTTAAATCTTTCTAACAAATTGATCCCAAACACTAAGGCACAAATTAAGATCATAAACTAATATAGGTACAATTAACTAAAGGTATTATTATAGTCCGTCTAATTCTTTCATCTGCCCGCTCCATGGACCTTATTTTTTGCCCCTAATATAACAATGGTCCCTTTGTAGTGCCTCCTCGAAGGTTTTAGGGATGTGTTTTCAATTTATCGATATATATAATATATTATTTGTGATTTAAAATACCTATTTTGGGTACGGTTTTATTTTTGCAATAGATACATTTGTGAAAATAAATTTGTAAATATTTGACCTACTTTAAAAAAAGGAAGGAAATGTGTACAAAAAAACAATAGTACCTTCTTCTTCTTTCTTCTTAGAATTTTAAATTATGCCTATATTAGATACAAGTTGTATTATTTAAACAATTTTTACGAATTTTATCGCGGTTTATTAAGATTATTACAAGCCCGACGTTTCGGATACTTTACAGCAACCATGGTCACGGGAGGACTCAATATTGCTGTAAATTATCCGAAACGTCGGGCTTGTAAAAATCTTAATAAACCGCGATAAAATTCGTAAAAATTGTTTCATTATAATGAAATTCGCGTTAACATTAGCATACAAGTTGTTGTATCATATGAGTTTTGGCGTTCTTTGAGGGAGGCCTATGTTCAGCAGTGGACAGATAGAGGCTGATGATGATGATGATGTTATATAGTCAATTAAAAATTCACAGAATATTAAAAATCAGGAGTCTAAAGTAACTGTATCTTTCGTAATGTTGATTTTCGTTATTCATGCTCACCTTCCATGACACATGAATATTATATTTACCAAAAGTGATAATTTTCAAAAAGTTATTTCATCAAAAGTGAGAGTTTAAAAATGTGACACATTAAAAGTCAAGAGTTAGGAATATTTCAGTAGCAATTCCCTATCTTACGTAGTACTACTTTTGTAAAATCACCCCTTTCTTACTTAGACCCACTTTTACAAACATCCCTTCCTTACCTAGTACTTGTGTACATGATATGGGTTACCAGTGTCCCTCCTGTTTTAGTACTTAACATAATACTGAATCGAAAATTTCTAAAGAGGAATCAATTTTTAAATAAAATTGCGAATCGATAACAATTCACTTTCGAGGGTAGGTTAGGTACTCTTCCTAATTGGAAGATCTACGTGCATGGTCGGTCCTAGTTAGTTGCAAATGAGAGATTGGCCGTCTTGGCGTTCATTGAAAGAGATGTTCCATATAGACGGCAAAAGGTTGATAATGATAATGTACTATAACTTTGTATTAGGTCGCTGATAGACGACCAAAACTCTTGTAATTTGAGCTCCGCTCACGGAACTATGCCAATGATATTGTTGAGCACATTCCACTAATTATGCCCGCGTACAACTACTACATAATAATTAAGTTACGGTATAACTTGCGCGTAAAATCAAGTGAACATAGTTTGTTTATGAGCGTACTACGGCGTTAATTATGAAAATTTACCGACAAGTTATATGCGAGATAAAATTTTGTTGTGTGTGTGGATGGTAAGAAATGGTTGTCTTTATTTCATTGATAAATTTGATTAACTTGAACCGTCAAAATGCAATTGGAAATACACATAATCGAAAATTATAAAAAGCTCGGAGTTCCTATTTCGTCAGAATGCATTGCAATTTAAGGACAATATAGAAGTGAAGATATTATGTTGAATCTTTATTAAACATTTTAAGATGGAGAGACGAGATTGAGATTGATGATAATGATCATGACAGTATAACGCTATGTTATAATGCTAAGTTTCACGTCTCATTTTGTTCACCTAAATATAATTCATACCAATGTTTGTAAATCACAGTGAAAATCGACCAAAAAAATTATAACTTGCGCATACGTTTTCAAACAATATTAGTTTACTCATACATTTTCTGAGTCATTTATATTGATGTTGGTTTATCTCGATCCAAAATTAAATATCAATATCTTTTCTCAATCTCAATAATTTGGTTATTTAATGCAAAAAGATATTTTGAAAACAAATCGGGAGTTCTGAAAATTAGCGCATTTAAACAATCAGGCTCTTCATATTAATACCATAGTAGTATAGATTTTAAATGTATGTAACGTTTACGTCTTTGTTCGTTAAAATTAAAATATAATGTGCGCGAGAGTGTGGAACTAGCTTTATGTGACTTGTAATTTCTCTGTGGAATATGCTTGAAGCTTATATGCAAATGAATTTTAAAGTTATTGCTTTTGCTACTGCCTTTTTATATGTTCATCATCGAGTTGATAAATACGTTTTACCGTTAGATATTAAGTTAGGAGCGAGACATTTATTAGGATACATATCTTTCATGATAATGAAACAACTTTTCACGGGAGGATTAAAATTATCCGTGACCAAGGTTGCTGTAATGTATCCGAAACGTCGGGCTTGTAAAAATCTTTATAAGCCGCGATAAAATCCGTAAAATTTGTTTCATTATAATGAATGAAATTCGCGTAAACATTAGAAATCAACACGTATCTTGATGATGATGACCTCATCAACTTCCTACTGCGAGGGGGTCGTCATAACTTTTTAGAAAAAATCTAAAATCTTTTTAGGCTTTAGAAGCTTATTCATCAGACCTTAAATTAAAAAAAAACTTTCCTTCAAAATAACTAATCCATAGTTTTCATAAACTATTGCGATATCAAATGTAAAAAATATTCTTCGATCTAATTCGTAGTTCCAGAGATTATCGCGATTAAACAAACTCTCCATCTATATTATAGACTTAGTCCAACAATTTACCCTTGGTAATGTCCAGAATCCAGAATTCTGGCGGTCGAGAATAATTCGCTCTAATTCAATTATACTGATAATTAATCAAATCCAATTACTGGTGTTCCTGTTATGTTAGATGTGATGGATCAAGGTATCGTGTTGACAATGATAATGATGATCATCAGACCTAATGACTGGTAGCTACAGTGGGGTTCGAATCCCGTCAAGATATCGTATCTAGATGTATCGGTTTATGTGTATATCATATCTATTTCTATATTAATTAAATTTGTACCCCTTTCTAGCACCTGTAATATCTTTGATGGGCTACAAGCGTTTTTTTTCGATGGGGAATGCTCTTACGCATACCACCAGGCTTGGAGAGGTCCCCAGGGGGATTTGGGGCTCTCTGCACCCGAAAAGATGGTAAGGTGGACGCAGAACACTAAACCCTAGCGGTGTTCTTCTCGTCGTCCGGCCGGCCTCGGCCCCTCCTCATTCTCCGTTTAAGGCACCCTGAACACATAAGGGTTATAGTTTGGACCATACGTGCGTGCAGTGGATCCTCAGATCCATCGATGTCGATAGCTACTACGTCCAACACTATATCTATATTTTTCCTCGGCTATTTGTTCTATCGCAATATCAGAGGCGTCCCTTTGACGTGTCCCGTAGATACTCTGTGACACGCCGACGGACACACGATATATATTTTTACTTTATGTACACATAATTCGCAGATCCAGGATTTACACACATATTATATAGGTTGTATAAAAACACACTTCCATAATAAGGACTCATATAAAAGTTTATATTAATCCTCACGACATTAACTATTTATCATAAACCAGTGGGAGGGGTGCGCTATGCCGCGCTCCCTCCTGCTTGGGTACCACCACTACCACCGTCCTGCTTATTTCTACCTTACATAGGGAAATACCTTAGGCATACCGCGGTGGAGGGGAGACTCCTCAGGCGGGTATGTGGAACTCGCTGCACCCGAATGGTGGTAAGGTGGACGCAGCTCTACCCACTAAAACCCGGCGAGTGCCACCAATGCCACTTTTGGTGAGTTGCCTCGGATCTAATGAGTATACAGGGCACCTCGACGGCTAGTCAGTCCCCCAAGGAACCGACGCCACCTCCACAGAGAGATTGTCCCGCACCACAGAACAACCCCTCCCAAAAATAAAGTTACTACATACCTGAGATCAATGCGAGAGAATCTATTCGGTACATCTATAGAACAATGAGTTAGCATTTTTAACAGGGTATAAACTTTACCACCGGAGTTGCTCGGTCCTAGTGTAAACTTTCTGTCCGCGATTTTTCCGTTCACTGTTGTGGCCAACTTTTCTCTCGTGTGTATTGCTGCTCTATAGCGAGTCTTGATACTTGTAGGTAAAGGAAACTGGTATTATATTTTTATATTTTTGGGTAAAGTAGATATCAAGAGCTATGATATATTTATTGAGATTTAGGCAGAAGAATCGTATCTGCCAAAGACTTACCCAGCATATCCCGCTCCATAGGACGATGAGCCATGGCAAATTTTTGGAAAAGTCGTAAATTTAGAACGTGGCCTCCACTCTAGAACCTTATTGCCCCATATGCCATCCATTCTTCTGAGTGTGTGACGAGCCCACTGCCCCTTCAACGAGCTTATTCTTTGCGTAATACCGGTTACCTTAATACTCTGACGGATGTCTTCGTTCCGAATCCTATCTGTCAAAGAAACACCCAGCATAGCACGCTCCATAGCACGTTGAACTACGGCAAACTTACGGACCAGCCGTAAATTTATAGGTCACGTTTCAGTCCAGTAGGTCATCATGGGGAGAACGTATTGGTTAAGGAGTTTCGTCTTAAACTCTGCGGTATAGACGACGTGAGAATATGGCTACGATTTCTGAATGCTGCCTATCCCAATTGAATCTTCCGGCTTCCCTCTCGAAGTTATGTCGACCTAGCTGCAAAATATACTCTTGTACGTCTTCGAGATTTATGCCATCAACGTGGTAAACGTTGATGGCATAAATCTCTATCAACGTTTACCGGCTTAGGGAGTCGACTTGTCCAAATTCATTCAACGAAGATATCCGTAAGAGAACTAAAGTTACCGATAATACGCGAAGAATAAGCTCGTTGAAGTGGCAGTGGGCTTGTCACATAGCCAGGAGAACGGATGGCCGATGGGCCAATAAGTTGCAAGAGTGGAGGCTGCATTTAAGTAGACGAAGTGTTGGTCGGCATTACCACCACCAGGTGGGAAGTTGATCTCCGTGCAGTAGCCGGTCCGTGTTGGATGCGAGTGCGGGGGATCTGTCGTCTTGGCGTTGAAGGAGGCCTATGTTCAATAGTGGACGGATAAGGACTGGTCATGATGATGATGAGTTAGAAGATTGTGGATGGGAGAGGTGTGCTATGCGGTGTGTCCATCTGCATGGGTAATACCATGGTAATACCATCCTGTTAATTTCGTCTGCCATAAATCTCGTTCTATTTTGGAAAGAAGAGCAGGACAGGCAGAGCTAATGATGTACTTACTTACCATCATACGCCTCATGAGACAGACATTAGAGGAGCAAGGTGAACCAGTATATGTTTATTGTCGACGTGGAACACTTACCATCAGGTGTCATGTCTGCCAGATTGCCTGTCTAAAGAACAGAAATTAATAATGGACTCAACAATGTATACTTGACTGTTCCTACCGAAGCTTTATAATTAATTCCTTAAATAAATTAGGACTTAGGAATCTTTGAAGGTAGAAGGATACTCAATACTCCAGATTAGCACTTTGCCCACACAATTTTGAATTAAGTTTTACCAGCCCCGTTCATGCTTACCTCCATTCAAAGAAGTCTAATTAGATTAATTAGTTTTCTTAGAAAAGTTATTCATTATTTTAACTTGAGAGTAAATTATAAATAAAGTTTTAATAATCGCAAAAGAGTGTTTTGAATTTATATTTTTATTTATTCAAGTTTTATATAATGGTCATTGAAAAAACAAGCGTGAATCAGACTTGAGCGCTGAGGATCCGAAAAAATATTTTTTAAAATGTAAGAACTTATTGACGGTTTTTCAGATTTTTACCTTCGCCCATGTTGTGAGACCTAGCTTCTTACATTTCAAAATTATATGTCAATGGGAAGTACCCTATATGACACTGGCAATTCCATTCGGGAGCTAATGCCAAAGAAGAAGAAGTACCCTTTTTAGGTTTTGGTTTGACAGATTGACAGAAGTTTTGTCATTTTGAGCAACAGAAGCCTAAATCCTAGCTAAAGCCTAATATCACGCACAGACCTTCGTGGTCTCTGAGATATTTGTATAATACTGTAATTTCTTTCTGTATAAAAAAATGACCTCCTTTTCGACTGGCCTGTTGGCTATGGGTAGGTGACCTTGACTGCTAAACCAGAAGGTCGTAGGTTCAATTCCCACCCAGGACAAATGTTTGTGTGATGAGCATGATCATTTGTTCCGTGTCTGGGTGTAGTTTATCTATAATATTATGTAAGTATTTAGAAATATATAAGTATATATCAGTTGTCTGGTTACCATAAGAACAGGCCCTGTCTAGTTTGGGATCAGATGGCCGTGTGTGAGTTGTCCCAACATATTATTATTATTATTTTCTTAAAGCCTCCTCAAATCAGATATTCGGCTATGTGGTATTCGTATGCAAAGCACGTCAGTAAACATATGTAGACCTGATTATATCAGTAAATGTCTTCACGATGTGTACATGACTAAATGTATTCAAATTAATACAGAAAATTTTAAATTATTATAAAAGTGTAATGACATCGAACTTGGGTCTTTCTTTTTTTTTAAACCGGGAAACTTACCGATGGAAAGAGTCCTCCAGAGAAGCAGCAGCAGTTATAAGCAATTGCAGATTCCTTGTTTATTTCTTCCGTGAAACTTACTACAACATGAAGGGCAAGACGGGTACTACTATCATCGAGACTTACTATAAGCATCTCAAGGTAGGCAAAGCACAAATGAACTGTCTGGGCTAACCAGGATGACCTCGTTTCTCCTTTCTTCGATTACCGGGTGAACTCGTTTCTCTCTTCTTCGAGTACCGGGCGAACTCGTTGCTCCCTTCTTCTAGTACCGAGTGAACTCGTTTCTCCCTTCTTCGAGTACCGAACTCGTTTATATGCATGGGCGACGCTGACCACTTACCATCTAAGGGCTCGTCTGCTAGTTTACCTGCCCTATTAACAAAAAACCATAAAGAAATAAAGTGTCACCTAATCTTTTTTTTTTTTCTAAATGAATTGTTTCAGGTTCTAATGCTGCGTGTACTCTTATGTAACTGCTATTTCTATGTTAGTTGGTTGTGTATGTAAGCTAGGGATATGTTGTGATTATGATTATGCGAAAATTTGAATATTTAGTATCTAATGATGTTTTGAGTTAGAGTAATGTGTTACATTCAGCTAAACAGTTCAGCCAAAATATTGAAGAGAGAACAATAGAAATAAAAAAGTAGTAAATACCACGTGTCTGTAAAAGTCTAGAGTGGTTTATTACCAATCATCTATTTCTATTACCTTATTATCAATAAATCGATGGAGCCGCCATTAATCATAGATTTCATTAACCTAATTAAAATAGTTAACGGGCGACCTACATACATCCAAGGATATCATAGGCAATAAGTTAATTGTTATCGAAACACGCCATAGGTATGGATTGTAATAAAATGCGGTATTCCATTCACAAATACTTTATTTTATAAGTCTACCACACCACTCCTCAGCACTGATGTTCGATTAACACAATTGAGTCTCCTTGATCGCAATATAATCCGTCAGAGTAACGTCCTTCTCAAAGTATACTGGTAGAATGCCCCGCAACGCCACCATCGGTGTCCTTTTATACCAAACTGACAATAGACAAACCTACAACTACCAACACCCACAAAATCGATATTAATATAAATATTTTTGATTTTGATTGATTTGACTGAAAATCATGACAGGATTATTCCTCGAAAATTGGCGAGAAGAGTTAATTTAAAATAGTTTATGTAAGGTTGAATGTTTTTTTTAATAACGTAGGGAAATGCATTTAGGCATGTAGTCAGGATCCTCGGGTACGTTCCTAACCCTACTTAAGGTTGAACTTGTCGACGGCGCGAACTCTAACAAAATGAGTGCTATCTCACCTGACATAGTGCGCGAACATGTGTGCTATAATGAAATGCACAATGATTCAATTCTAAAATGTCCTTTTAGCAAAACAGTTATTATAGAAAAACTATTAAGTGTATCTTTAAAAAAAAAAATATTTCAACTTTTGAATAACTAAACTATGTATGTACGGGCTTTATTTTTGAGTTTTCGTGCTCCGTATACTATTTGTTTTCGTCCAAAGTTGGGCTAAAATCAGTGTTGAAATACGAAAGTTTAGAAGCTTGTATTTGTTTAATGTTTATTTTTTTACGATTTTGGGTACATACAGACATAGATAACGACGGGATCAATTTATATTATACTTAGTTTTTTATGGTCAACGTCAAACATTGTAGTAATTACTGTTCTGCATTTGTATGGAAAGATAGCGACTTGTGTAACCTTAATGTTTGTTCATTATAATAAAACAATTTTTTACGGATTTTATCGCGGTTTATTAAGATTTTTACAAGCCCGACGTTTCGGATACTTTACAGCAACCATGGTCATGGGAGGACTGAGGTGTCATACGTCCTATCATTACAAAGTTATTCGAAACTACCCTATGATACATCAATATTTTGGTCAGTCCTATCTACGCAGAAAGTGCTAACTGTATCTTTAATCAGTGACATATTATGCTTGGATTTTGATTTGATAATTTTAATAATGGGATCCCAAGCAGGTGGTAGAAGCCAGCCATCTTCTCTATTGAAATTAGGATGTTTTTTTTAATTTCAATAGCCTCATGGTTGCTGTAAAGTACCCGAAACGTCGGGCTTGTAAAAATCTTAATAAACCGCGATAAAATCCGTAAAAAATTGTTTTATTATAATGAGTGAAATTCGCGTAAACATTAGAAAACTTAATGTTTGTTGTTCATTCTCTTATAATCTCTTTTTCGCTAACAAATTTTCTTCTTGTCTGGTCCTTAATGGTCAGTGACCATTTAAAATATAAACAAACTGGAACTAGCTGTTATTGTACCGACCTGTGCTCCACCATGCATTGCATATCCTTGCAAGATTGCAGGTGTCAGTGTTAACTATTGACCCACGCTGCTTCACTGAACACACAGGAGTAATGAAAAGAGCAATCCGTCGGTAACACTTAAAAATCTCTAGTATCAAGACTGATCGTACCGGTGTAGTGGAAGTTGTCGGCGACTGATTATGGCGAAGTCTCGATCGCCAGGGGCATACATACAGCATATTCGATATCACGACGCTCGAACTTCATGGCTTTGTCGTCTGAGGAGTGCTTATGGAATACCCTCCTCTTGAGATTATTAGAATCAACGGAAATTTAGATTGAAAAAAATACTGTATTTCACCGGTAGGATATGCGTGTCACGTCCGTCTCTGTAGTGACATCATACATAATACTTCTGTTAAACAGCTTCGTTCCATAAGAAGGACTGCACAGGCAGTGTAATTACTCCCCACCATGGTTCAGGCCTTGTCGTGGCGGTGGGGCTCAGTAACCTAGGGTGAGCCGCTGCACCTTGGGCGAAGCTTATTGAAATTGGGGCTCTTTGTACCCCTCTTATAAGAAGAGGGGACAAAGGAGCAGGGGGCAAGGGGCGAGGAAGGAAACCTTACCCCATTGTACTGTCCCAACGTTGGGAGGTGGAGGTGGCGTCGGTCCCTTGCGGGACTGACTAGCCGTCGAGGTGCCCTGTGTGCCCTGTTTGTTTACTAGATCCGGGGCACCTCACCAAAGGCGGCACTGGTGTCACTCGCCGGGTTTTAGTGGGTAGAGCTGCGTCCACTTACCATCTGTCGGGCGCAGTGAGTCCCACAAACCCGCGTAAGGAGACCCACTCCCCCGCGGGATGCCTTAGCGCATTTCCCGGTATTAAGGAAAAAAAAAGGCAGCGTAATTACTGGCACCGAGACTTAACATCTTATGTCTCTGGATATGCAAGATTGAGTTGTCTGGATCTTTCTCCTCGGGATACTTGTTGAGTGATACGTGATGAGTTGTTTGGTACAAACTCGGGTGAACTTGCTCATGAGTGACGTTGACTGGCTATCAGACGAATCGTTTAACATTTTTACCATTGCCTGTCTTACAAACATAAAATGTTCACATTCTCATGAATGTGTACGTATCTACGGTCATCCATAGAACAGATATCTATATCATACGAATGGTTTGCTTTAAGCATGCTACATCCCGTACGAAAAGACTTGCAATCAATTGCAAAATTTTGGAGTGGAATTGATACTGAATTTATTAAACAAAGCTAATTATGTGTTTAACAAAGTAATCGACGAATATATGGAATCAGCTGCCACTTACGGTGTTTCAGAACCGTTACGACTTTGGGACCTTCAAGAAAAGAGCATACTCCTATTTGAAAGGCCGACAACGCACCTGCTAACCCTCTGGTGTAGCGGGTGTCAGTGGATGTCGCTATCACTTACCATCAGGTGAACCGACTGTCCGTTTGCCCCTCTTTTATATAAAAAAAAAAAACTAGTCGTCCGTTTGCTTGAGATTAATCAAAACCATGGATTCATACGTTCATGATATGACATGAATGACATTCATGACTCCATAGAAATATTATTTGATGTGTATTGTACACTATATAAAATGTATTCTAACGTAAAGGTATATTTGAAAATAATTATACAAGAGAGGATACAACACGAGCGTCGTACTGACTACAATAATGTTACCTTCCGCACGACGGATATTAACGCTCCGAGTCATTTGTTCGCGGAACCTGGGATTGTCGGCTCGTCCCATACGTGTGGGATTGGGACGGATACCGGGCCTTTGGAATATTGTGGGCCTTATAATGAGATATTAGGATTGTGGGTGCCTTATTGGTGCTAGGTATTGGTAGTTGGTACCTTCGGCCTTTGGAATATGTTGAGTACCTTATTGATAAAAGGTTTGTTATTTTATTATTATCTTATTGACAAATGTTTGTGAGCCCTAGGAATATTGTGAGTGCCTTCTTGGTATAAGGTTCTTGGGCCTTTGACACACAGAATTTCAAATGAAATACGAGATCTCGAGGTGTTACTATGTTCTTATGTTCTCTTGGTGCATTGTTTTTTATGTTAGTTGGATAGGCAAACTGGCAAACTAAACTAGTTTACCTGGAACGAGCCCAGGCAACTCATTTATGTGTTACCTATCCTGAGACATAAGATGTTAAGTCTCGGTGCCAGTAATTACACTGCCTGTCTTGCCCTTCTCTCCGAAACACAGCAAAGCTGTTTCACGGGTGAAACAAGCAAGATGGTGGTACCCATGCAGCCGGGAGCGCGGCACAGCGCTTCCCTCCCACCGGTAACAAGATGGTGGTACCCATGCAGCCGGGAGCGCGGCACAGCGCTTCCCTCCCACCGGTAACAAGATGGTGGTACCCATGCAGCCGGGAGCGCGGCACAGCGCTTCCCTCCCACCGGTAAATTCACCAGTTCTTATGTCTAAATCTGATCTACATATTTTAGTAGAAGATCGACAAAAATTATAATAAAAAATGTAAACCAAACTTTAAAATTTTAATTACATTAAGTACTAAATTGATAATCTATACTAATATTATAAAGCTGAAGAGTTTGTTTGTTTGTTTGAACGCGCTAATCTCAGGAACTACTGGTCCGATTGGAAAAATTCTTTCAGTGTTAGATAGCCCATTTATCGAGGAAGGCTATAGGCTATAAAACATCACGCTGTGACTTATAGGAGTTAAAATACTTATGATTCATTTTTACCATATATAAACGCGAAAAGAGAACATAATATATTCACAGACACAATTGTCCTATTAACCCCTTAAAAAGCCCTTTTAACGTCGATATTTGTAATAATAATAATTAACCAATTTAATAAGGTTTAAGAGTGGATACCGCGTTTAGGTAGACGAAGTGTTTGTCGGCCATTAACCAGATGGGAAGACGATCTCCGTGACGATTCACGTCGGATCGGCCTTGGCATTCATTGAAGTAGACCTATATTCAGCAGTGGATGGATAAAGACTGATGATGATGATGGTGACGATGGTGGTGATGATGATGATGATGAATCAATTAATTAAAATATTCGACGAGAGCCAAGATATGGTTTTAGTTTGAACTTAATTGTTTGTGTTACAAAAAATGTGGAATATTGAAATATTGATTTTATCGCTGTTATAAATAAATTGATAACACCGAAGCATATTTAATATTTTGGCGTGAACGAACTCGTGAAATACCTAATTTATGTATTTTATAGTTATATATTAGCAAGACAAATAAAGACAAGCTCACACTATTTTCTATATTTTAATCTAGCTATTCGCAGATTTCACCTACCGTAAATTTAAACAGAAAAAAAGATTTTCCTCTAATAAAAAAAGATTCCCTACAATTACAAAAATATTTTAAATCTTCTTAAAACAATCTCTACGGCCCTATTTTATATTATATAGTGCTTGGCTTATTCATGGTTTTATTAATTATTAATCGTTTTAATTATTATTTTAATAATATTTACTTTTTTTAATGTTAGTTTGATACGCAAACTGGCAAACGTACCACCTGATGGTAAGTGGCCGACGTCGCCCATGAACATAAACTAGTATACCTGGAACGAGCCCAGGCAACTCATTTATGTGTTGCCTATCCTGAGACATAAGATGTTAAGTCTCGGTGTCAGTAATTACACTGCCTGTCTTGCCCTTCTCTCCGAAACACAGCAAAGCTGTTTCACGAGAGCAACAAGCAAGCAACTTACTTATTTATTTTACAAACAAGTTACTTATTTATTATTATATTTATTTATATATTTTTTAAGTTTTATTTATTTATTTAATTGTGAAGTGACTAGGATATGCTGCGGTTGTATGATATATCACGAATTGAAAGAAAAAAAGGTTAATTTTGTAAAAAGTATTTTATTAATTAACTTTTCAAAGTGTGTGGCTACCCTAAGCCAGTGGGTAATTCTTCATATCCGACCGCTACCGGTTGTGAATGGACTGAGGCCAATAATTAGTGTAGTCCAATGCGGTCGGTGACCCTGGGTAACCGATTTATTGATCACTTCCGTAACAACATAAGTCTGGTGTGGCTTCGAGTCTCGTAAAATTAAAGATAGATAAATCAGTTAATGAATTTCGGAATCACTAAAAAGGGAATAAAGAATAAAAAATAAATTAACTTCAACAATAGAAAACTAAAATGCGATAAAACATTGCGTTTCTTTAATTTTTATACAATTTATAATCAACTTGTTCTTCTACTATAATGTACAATCTTTGCGTTTACCACGTTATTATTGTGATTATAAATAATTTATTGTATTAAAGAAACGCAATTATATTATTAATTTTATTTTTTTAATTTTAAAGTCGGTTATTTTTTTAACTATAGCCTATTTTACTCAGTGGTATGTAGCATTACAGTTATGATTTTTCTAAATTGGATATTTTTTTAATGTCATCATACACAGTAGGCCACCGGAAACTCACAAACTGCACGAAGCGCGACAGCATAGCTGTCACTTGACGCCGGTGTTATGTGAGTGAGAAGTATCAACCCGGTCGTGCCGGCCCAGTTCGGCTGCAATGCAGCATGGCACTACCTCTTACTACAAATAGTTCCGAAAACTACCGCATACATCCAAAGTATAGACATGAACTCTTTAGACTGTAGGAGGTTTTTTAAAAGGAATCGGTTCCAACGGACAGCCGGCTTACCTGATGGTAAGTGATAAACGACATCCATATACAGACACTAGACCAGAGTATTAGCAGGTGCGTTGCAGTCATTTAATTAAATTTACAAGTATTTCTAGATACTATGTAAATAGGAAATACTCCATTCCAGAATTTGTTGTATTCCTGACGGGGTCGTTGACCTCCGAATCTATAGACATTCAAAAGGCTATCGGATTAGGCAATCACGTAAGTTAATGTTATAGGCCTATGCGATGTTTATTGTTTCCTGTCGTATAATGCGTATACGGTTACAGACGTACAAATCGATAAAAATCGTTATATTTTAATCGATGTATAGTATCGAGTGATAATCGACAGAGACTGGCTGTAATATTAATTAATTTATTAAAAATGTTTATTGTTAAATATTCATTAGATTAATATAGTCCCGTTCTAAACTCGTGCAATTTTGAGTATTTATGCGGAGGTGTGAGATAGAGTTTTATTTTTATGTAAGTTAGATAGGCAAAAGAGTAAACGATCCATGTGAAGGTAAGTGGCTTATCAGACCTGATCTTGAGATCATGACCCGACACAGTCCATACGTCGCAGGGTAAGCAACGTATGAACAAATTGACTGGACTAGTTTCTAGCATGTTCATGTGCGACGTTCACCACTTGCCATCAGGTTACTTATCCCGCTGATGATGATAATAATAATAATAGTTTTATCTATGGACGCTTTCACACCACGTCAATCTGGTCCCGTGGTAAGTTCTCGAAGAACTTGTGTTACGGGGTACCAGACAACGGAAATATATTTAATACTTTTATACTATACATATATTTAACCTTTTTACTATATAATACACATATTTAATGCACATCCATGACCCAGGAACACAGAGAATATTTTTGTTCCCTGGTGGGATTCGAACCCGCAGCCTCCGGCTTGAGCGCCAACGCGCTTACCCTGAGCCACAGAGGATGATATTTCGCAAAAATAGTACAATGACTTTCCCCTGGTATATAACTATAAATATGTATGCCTTAAAATCCGTCTCAAGAAGTTCAAAAACTTTGTTTCTATTTTGGTCGCATCATTTTCATGATCCTATGACAGTACTATACAAGTACCTACTATCAAGGTAACATAAGTAAATTATTTTTTTGAAAGTCTTCTTAAACTGTTAATATTACAAGCTTTTATAAAACTGGAAATGTTTGTACATTCAATGTAAGTTCGGGTCAAATCTTGCGTGTTAATTTTAAAGCAGTTGTTCCTAGCTGATCGAGATGAAATTTTGTACACATGTTTTGTTTAAATGAAAATGCAGTTTTAGCTAAGTTTCATAATTTTAAATCCAATATGGCAGATAAAGATAATAGAAATTGGAAAAAAGGTAACGATGATGATGACGATGTTCTTGTTTGTGTGTGTGTTTCAGTAATCTTACAAAAGTTTGATATAATATGGAATATCCTGCTCTATGTACACAATCCAGGACAATCGCAACGATGTGTTTACGTGAATACGCCGTAACCTGCCGTAGGATATGGAGTGCGTGCGTACGCCGCATGAATGACAATCGCCGTGCGTCAGGGAAGCGAGACATCCTACCATACTACTAATATTTTAAAAGCGAATTGTATTATCTAATAGTTTTTTACATATTAGGGCACTGCATAACACAAACACTTCGTAATTCATAGTTACGTTTCCCTATTATTGATGTTTGATGAATGAGCTGACTTCTTTTTTAACTCTTATCTCTTTGACGTATAATATCTGCTTTACTGTATTTATACCGATGGTCTTGATCATCTTCTCGCTTTAAAAACATACAGTATTAAATAGGTTATGGTTACCCAAAAGCTATTGTATTCACTCGAACAATGACATTGAATGGACTGTATTTAGGAATCTAGTTATTTAAAATTTAACAATCCAAGAAAATTGTAAGATGAAAGAACGTTGTAGACCAAAGAACATTGTAACACCAAAGAACAATGTAACCAAAGGGAATTTTAATGCAAAAATTGGACAACCAAAGGAAGCTCACAAGGAAGCGAAGAATAATGAATTGTGAAGTAAATCTCGGAGCCGACGCCCGACACCCGAGAGTCAAACGTATTCGATATTTCACACACGAGAGCATACTTATTTAGAGGATCAGAGGTGCCGGGCTTGATTTATTCACGGCACTGCTAGGGATGATCTTTGACGATTAGGTATGGGACATGGTGATATCGATACTAAGGAGTTTTGAGGAGGCCACAGAGCTTGGCTTATTGTTTACTCGAGGTTTTTGAGAAAATACGCCATAGAGCTTAGCATAGTGTTAGTCTCATGGTCATGTGCTGGTTCAGTGTTTCTATGCAAGCTCATTCATGCTTGTTGTTTATTGAAATAATCTTGAGCAGAGACAAAAACCGAACGAATTTATACATTTTATTTATATATTTTAGCAAAGCATTTACATTTGATGCAATTTGATGGGTCGCTTTTGAAATTGCATAGAACAAGACTCTTTCATTATATAACGAGCTTACTAATTAGAAGTATGATAAGAATGAAGTATGTTTCCCTCAGGCTTTTTTCCAACCCGAATAAGGAAAATTGTGTCATTCGAAAACCTTCTACTGCTACTAATACGATAATAATCAGAGTTTATTGAATAACGATTGCGTATAAACCGTCCCACAAGTTAGTCAGCGTTTTGTCCATATTAACTTTTACGTTTACGCAAATGCGCGATAAATCGACACTATCGATAGAGTTTTTACGAACATCGATAAATATTATGTCACCGGTGGGACGTAACTATTTCCTGCCCTTAAACCTATGAAAGTAATGGTGGACATTCTGGTTATGATCACCGCGTTAGGGAGGGGATGGGGGGTGGAGGGTAAAGGTAATGTGGTGGAAATTGTGTTTATGATACCGTCTCATACCTTGATGGTAATGTCTTTATGTAAACAGCTAAGATTTAAAATTTATGAATATGTATGGAGATAACTTGTTGGTGGACATTATCATATTAAAGGTAGTCTTGGAGTTACTGCTAAATGTGGCATGAGACGCTTTTATTGTCATTTGCCATTTCCTTGTATTTAGTCGGTGGTTATAAATTTCATCCCCGGTATAAATTGTAGGATAGGAATTGTAATTACTGGAACCGAGACTTCAGGACTGGCAACACAGGAATGAGTGGTCTTGGCACTAGCTCAGGAACATTTGTTTATCAGATATATAGTTATATATATATAGATATATATATAGCTGATCATATAATCATGGGCGACGCTGACTACTTACCACTAGATGGCTTCTTCCAGTTTGCTCATCCGGCTAATATTAAAAAAACTAAACATTTAATTCATTTTTTTGAACTCAGAGTTCGTTACTGTTTTGGACATACATAATTATCTTACTCAGCGTGATATTAAAATTTCTAAAAATATAATTTTTATTAAATTTCTCATAAACTCAACATTCAGTTTAATATCAAAATACTTTAGACGTTTCGAATTTAGTTTGAAACAATTTTTGATTACTTTAGCTTTCGAGTATGGTTGGAATTTATTTTTATATTAAAACTAGCTGTTGCCCGCAGCTTCGCCCGCGTTAACTTTTAAAATTTGAGGGGTTGACCACCCTTATCACTTAGGGGTATGAAAAATAGATAGTAGCCGATTCTCAGACCTACTGAATACGCATATAAAATTTGGTAAAAATCGGTAAAGCCGTTTCGGAGGAGTACGGTAACTAACATTGTGACATGGAAATTTTATATATTAAAATATAAATAATGAAGATAAACGAGAGATGGCCTCAGGGCGTAAAATCCTTTTATGATAGACGAGATATAAAAAAAAAATCTACCGTAAACAAATTGCATTGGTGTGTACTGTGTAGGTCAGGACAGGCATCCAGCTTGTCGTGGCGGTGGGGCTCAGTAGCCTAGGGTGAGCCCAGCACCTTGGGCGAAGCCAATTGAGCCGAGGGGGTTCTTTGTACCCCTCTTATAAGAAGAGGGGACAAAAGAGCAGCAGCAAGGGGTGATGATGGAAACCTCACCCCATTGTACTGTCCCGACGTTGGGAGGGGTTGTTCTGTGGTGCTGGATAATCCTTCTGTGGAGGTGGCGTTGGTCCCTTGCGGGGCTGACTAGCCGTCGAGGCGCCCTGTTAGCTTAACTGATCCGGGGCACCTCACCAAGGCGGCACTGGTGGCACTCGCCGGGTTTTAGTGGGTAGAGCTGCGTCCATTTACCATCTTTAGGGCGCAGCGAGTCCCACATACCCACCTGGGGAGACCCACTCCCCAGGCGGGATGCCTCAGAGCATTTCCCGGCGTAAAAGAAAAAAAAAGGTCAGGACAGGCATACTTTTTTTTTTTTAAATATTAGTTGGATAGGCAAACTGGCAAACGTGCCACCTGATGGTAAGAGGTCGACGTCGCCCATGAACATAAACTACTCAAATAATCATCAGTCCCATCCATCCAGACCCACCCGGGTCCTGATGGTATGTGTTTTATTTTTAGCGCGAAAACAATAAAAGACAGGCACCGGTGGGAGGGAAGTGCTGTGCCGCGCTCCCGGCTGCATGGGTACCACCATCTTGTTTGTTTCTCCCGTGAAACAGCTTTGCTGTGTTTCGGAGAGAAGGGAAAGACAGGCAGTGTAATTACTGGCACCGAGACTATAAAAGTTGGATTAGTGTGTCTCAGGATAGACAACACATAGATGAGTTGCCTGGGCTCGTTCCAAGTATACTAGTTTATGTTGAATTGGTGTGTAGGTCAAGACGGGCAGTCTTACCATCAGGTGGTACGTTTGCCAGTTTGCCTATCCAACTAACATAAAAAAAGTATAATCATTAGCATGGAGCATTATACCTAATACTCTTAAGTCACAGCATTATAGGCAACGCATGAATTAGTTGTCTGGACTACCCCAGGGAACACAAAATGGCTGACAGTGTCCACTTCAAATGTGGCTCCTGTGGCAGTTGCTTATCTGACCTACGTGTATAAATACATAAATAATAAATTACCATACGAAGTGTTTGTATTCATCGGTCGAATCCCGCTGAACATTACCCGAGAACTGTGCCTTAACTACCGAATAACGTCAAAGACATGTAGGCCAGTACATGACTTTAACACAAAGGCCTCAGCATCCTGTTTTTAACAATTGATTAATTGCTGGCCTGATGCAGAGCTGACCTATTTCGGCGATTGCTTTCGTTTCCGAACGTAGCGTATTGCAATGTTTCGCTGAATGCTGTGAAATATGTATCGATCCTTGAAATATTGTTGGAGTTTGTAAGTTTCTGTGTAACGCGAACACGCGAATTTCTTGTATAATATATTATTATATGTTTTGTGTTAGTTGGATGGGTAGACGCAGATGCCGCGATGGTAAGTGATCGTCGTGAACATAAACGTCTTCATCAGGCAGAACAACATGAGTAGGTCTCTATCCAGGTCTTGTTTTCTAATGCTTACGCAAATGTCACTCATTATAATGAAACAATTTTTTTTTCGGATTTCATCGCGGTTTATTAAGATTTTTACAATCTAAAATAAACCCGTAAAAATCTTCATAAGCCGCGATAAAATTTCTTGTAAAAATATATTATTATATGTTTTATGTTAGTTGGATGGGTAGACGCAGATGCCGCCTGATGGTAAGTGATCGTCGCCCATGAACATAAAACTAGTTTACCTGAAACGAGCCCAGGCAACTTATTTAGGTATGTGTTGCCTATCCTGAGACATAAGATGTTAAGTCTCGGTGCCTGTAACGGTGTGTACACTGCCTGTCTTGCCCTTCTCTCCGAAACACAGCAAAGCTGTTTCACGGGAGAAACAAGCAAGATGGTGGTACCCATGCAGCCGGGAGCGCGGCACAGCGCTTCCCTCCCACCGGTAAAGTATGTGGTATTATATCCAGGTCCTACCGAAACACAGTTGTTTTCTCTCTATCTATTTAAGAGCCTTGCTCTTGTCGGTGGAGCAGTTTTACATAGTCCATAATTAGGGCACTTAGGTGATTACCCCACTTGCCTTCCGTTCCGCAGTATACTGACCAATTTTTCTGAGTTTGTTTCGCCGGTTCTTCTCACTGGGCTTGCTTTGGAACCGGTGGTAGATTTAAATGACGTTCAAAAAGATACTGTATTGGTACTATTTTGAATAAAACATTTTGGATTTTGATTTTGATTTTTGCTCGTTGATATCTAGTCCAGAGCCCTACCGAAATCCATTACTTCTGCCTCTAGCCAGTACTGCTCACTACGTCACAAAATCGTCATAGGACCTATGTAGCATTTTATAGGTTTGACAATCCTACTACGTCCTGGTAATCTTGTCGCTACTAAGTCGGGGACTGCCCATTCGTATATTCGCAGCTTACCACCATATCTGATGGCCATCCAACTATCCGCCTCCTGTGGACCCCGTCGATAGTCTGCAGCTCATTTGCGGCAGAAATAAGGTTCGTAGTACTCATGGAGATGGGCACGCAGCATAAAATATTTTTATCTCAGTACTATTACCTGTTTATACTGGTAATAGTACTGGTAGTAGTACTGGTCGTAGTAGTACTGGTAGTAGTAGTATAGTAGTAGGGGAAATTCCCGGATACTTAATAGTATCGGGGCATTTCCCCTCCTTTCTTCCGTGAATGAGTTTTGCTGTGTTTTGGAGAGAAAGGCAGGACAGGTTGCGTAATTGCTGGCACCAAGTCATGCGTCATAGAATAGGAAATGCATAAATGAGGTCCGTCTACGAAATTCTCTATCTGACATACAAAAAAATAGTATACATCAAAAGTATTCAATCAAAAGATCTCTCAGCTGAGTCAACTTCATTTACTAATATCCTGAACGCGTCTCATTGTGCTGGGGGGATGTGGTCTTGTTAATCTCATTAGTGGATACGGGAGGGTCACGACCTTACGTGTCAACTGATGCACTGAGGAGAAAGATGTGTAATAAAATTGCAATCTTGATAGACTGTGTTTTCCTAAAACAATTATTCCTACTCGTTCTTTTAGAATTAAATGATTAAAATGAGTTATTTACCATGTTTCTTACTTAGAATGTCGAAATAGCGAGCTTCTTCTTTAGTATAATTACTGGGATTTAACGCCGGGAAATACTCTGAGGCATCCCGGGGGGAGTGGGTCTCCCCACGCGGGTATGTGGGACTCGCTGCGCCCGAAAGGTGGTAAATGGACGCAGCTCTACCCACTAAAACCCGGCGAGTGACACAAATGTCGCCATTGGTGAGGTGCCCCGGATCTAATGAGCAAACAGGGCACTTAGACGGTCAGTCTCCCAAGGGACCGACGCCACCTCTACAGAGGGATCGTCCCGCACCACAGAACAACCCCTCCCAACGTCGGGACAGTACAATGGGTTGAGGTTCCCGTCCTCGCCCTTTGCCCCCTGCTCTTTTGTCCCCTCTTCTTATAAGAGGGTAGCTTCGCTCAAGGTGATAGGCTCACCCTAGGTTACTGAGCCCCACCGCCACGTCAAGGCTTGAACCATTGTGGGGAGGCCACCATAATTATTAAAGATCTACCTAGACTAAGACGCAAGATAGGATCGAAGATTTCCGTGCATAGATAATCAAATACACCTCTCCTGTTCCTTTTGTCCTAACAGAAACTGATTCGTGAAAAAAATAAGCAGAATGTTAATGTCGTACAGTAAAATTAAAACTCCCTTTGCAAGAAAAATTGCACATCGGTTTTAGGTATTGAAAAATAATTGCAAATCTTATCGATCAGAGACAGCAAACGAAATCTCAATATCCAATATGACGTCATTGTTCAGATATTTTTCAATAATCAATAGAGTCAATAGAGTCGAACACAAAAGCTGAAGAACAGGCATTACCTGGTCTGGGGGTACTTGAGACAGGCTGAGCACTTGGGCTCGAGACCTGCGTCTAGTATGTTATTAAAGACTCAAACCTGAAGAATATACGATGTCTGGTTGGAAGGTAGATGTCTATACTATCTGCATCAACGTGTATATAATTATTATCAACTTTATAATATACGATGTCTGGTTGGAAGGTAGATGTCTATACTATCTGCATCAACGTGTATATAATTATTATCAACTTTATAATATACGATGTCTGGTTGGAAGGTAGATGTCTATACTATCTGCATCAACGTGTATATAATTATTATCAACTTTATAATATACGATGTCTGGTTGGAAGGTAGATGTCTATACTATCTGCATCAACGTGTATATAATTATTATCAACTTTATAATATACGATGTCTGGTTGGAAGGTAGATGTCTATACTATCTGCATCAACGTGTATATAATTATTATCAACTTTATAATATACGATGTCTGGTTGGAAGGTAGATGTCTATACTATCTGCATCAACGTGTATATAATTATTATCAACTTTATAATATACGATGTCTGGTTGGAAGGTAGATGTCTATACTATCTGCATCAACGTGTATATAATTATTATCAACTTTATAATATACGATGTCTGGTTGGAAGGTAGATGTCTATACTATCTGCATCAACGTGTATATAATTATTATCAACTTTATAATATACGATGTCTGGTTGGAAGGTAGATGTCTATACTATCTGCATCAACGTGTTTATAATTATTATCAACTTTATAATATACGATGTCTGGTTGGAAGGTAGATGTCTATACTATCTGCATCAACGTGTTTATAATTATTATCAACTTTATAATATACGATGTCTGGTTGGAAGGTAGATGTCTATACTATCTGCATCAACGTGTATATAATTATTATCAACTTTATAATATACGATGTCTGGTTGGAAGGTAGATGTCTATACTATCTGCATCAACGTGTATATAATTATTATCAACTTTATAATATACGATGTATGGTTGGAAGGTAGATGTCTATACTATCTGCATCAACGTGTTATCAACTTTATTATTATCAACTTTAATTATTATCAACTTTATAATATACGATGTCTGGTTGGAAGGTAGATGTCTATACTATCTGCATCAACGTGTATATAATTATTATCAACTTTATAATATACGATGTCTGGTTGGAAGGTAGATGTCTATACTATCTGCATCAACGTGTATATAATTATTATCAACTTTATAATATACGATGTCTGGTTGGAAGGTAGATGTCTATACTATCTGCATCAACGTGTATATAATTATTATCAACTTTATAATATACGATGTCTGGTTGGAAGGTAGATGTCTATACTATCTGCATCAACGTGTATATAATTATTATCAACTTTATAATCCTGAGAGCGTCGGTGGTCTTGTTTCAAAACGCTCGAAAGTCTAGGTCAAGATTCGAGCCTGACCGAGGCATCCCATAAAATGGGTTTTCTAAATTTCCCTGTACCAGTTCCGGTAAAACTAAATATCAGGAGGAAACCTGCCTAATAAAATCAAAATAATTATTAAGTAGCCTAGGGTGAGTCCAGCACCTTGGGCGAAGCTGATTGAGCCGAGGGGGCTCTTTGTACCCCTCTTATAAGAGGAGGGGACAAGAGAGCAGGGGGCAAGGGGCGAGGACGGGAACCTCACCCCATTGTACTGTCCCGACGTTAGGAGGGGTTGTTCTGTGGTGCGGGATAACCCCTCTGTGGAGTTGGCGTCCGCCCCTTGGGGGACTGACTAGCCGTCGAGGTGCCCTGTTAGTTTATTCGATCCGGGGCACCTCACCAAAGGCGGCATTGGTGGCACTCGCCGGGTTTTAGTAGGTAGAGCTGCGTCCAATTACCAGCTTTCGGGCGCAGCGAGTCCCACATACCCGCGTGGGGAGACCCACTCCCCCGCGGGATGCCTCAGAGCAATTCCCGGCGTTAAAGAAAAAAAAAGGGTCTCTCTACGATCGCTTAAGCGCCGAAATTAAAGCAAACTTAAAGAAAACAGTAACACAATTTTTTAATAACCCTAACCCATATTAAGACGTCTACCAGTGAATAATGAAACATAGTTTCCGTCTGACTCCCGCCCTTATCTACGAACATACCAGTAATGTCTGCGGTGGGATGCCGCGCGGATGGCCCGCGTTATCGGCATACTGATCGTCGGTCTAATTGCTCACATAATTAGAGAATAGCATTGTAATATAAAATAATAGTATTGGTGGGGGAAATAGTACAGCGCCAAAGCGGGAGCGCTTTGGCGCTGAGAGCTGGCTGGAGAGCTGGTGGCGCAAGCAGCCACCAGCTTGCTTCACAACCGTGATACAGCTTTGCTGTGTTCCAGGGAGAAAGGACAGTGTAATTACTGGCCTAGTCATGGGCCATAGATCAACACGTTTTTGTTCTTTACATGTAGACCACTTACCACCAGGTGGTTTGTTAGCTACTTAGTCTGTAAAATTGCACGTTAAAATTCGAAAGATAGATTATTTCGTGAATATAAAGTTATTAGAGATAAGTAATATAGACGGATCAGTTGATATGTTGCCAACACATGTTTTTATATCATAGGAGGGCAAACGTGTAGTTGAAGCCTTTTAGCGACTATCGACACCCATACACATCCGCACAACTAGAAATTATGCAGATGCGTTGCCCTCTTTTTCTCTATCCCCCCAAATGGGCCACCGGAAACTCAGAAACCGCACGAAACGCGACAGCATAGCTGTTACTTGTCGCCGATGTTATGCGAGCGAGAGGTCATCCCGGTCGTTCCGGCCCAATATGTCACTACCTCTTACAATGATGGTGGCATTAATATATTGTCTTTAATATTTACAGAAGTAGTCTAAAATATATCGGGATCAATAATAATTATACTTTTTATATATTTATATAAAAAGCTTTAAAATATAAAACAAGTTCAGGGATCAGTGAATAAAGGATGATAATAATTATTTAAATGAACTTACAAATATAACAGCCAATTTATTTAGCCCTTCAACCATCAAAAGCATAAAGCAACAATGGACGATGACCCATAAAGACAATAGGACACTCGGAGTCCAAGACCCTTCCATAACCCTAACCCCGAGCCCTAAGGGTCAGATTGGCATAGCAATTGGTACTAGTGACCCTATTCGAGGAATTAACATCATACAAAGTCTCATTGTAATGGCTATGAAGGTCACATTTTAATGTCTATTAATGTCTTCCAAAAGGTGTATGACAAAAGAGAGGGTATTATTCTCATACTTATCTCATATATTCTAGTTTGATGGAGTAGTTTATCCAGAAATCTAATACTAGGAAGGTGGGATCCTCTGGTTCCGTAGCCAAATGGCAAAAACGGAACCCTTATAGATTCGTCATGTCTGTCTGTCTGTCCGTCCGTATGTCACAGCCACTTTTTTTCCGAAACTATAAGATCTATACTTTTGAAACTTGGTAAGTAGATATATTCTGTGAACCGCATTAAGATTTTTACACAAAAGTAGAAAAAAAAAACAAAAAATTTTGGGGGTCCCCATACTTAAAACTGAAACTCAAATAAGATATTAAATTATATTATATTAATTAGCAATTATCCCGCGAAACACGCAGTCTTTACAGCAAATGTGTGAGTGCACGCATATGCAGTGTGGGAAAGGAGGGCGGTGCTATATGCATGCATATGCGTGCACTCACACATTTGCTAGACTGCGTGTTTCGCGGGATAATTGCTAATTCATATAATATAATTTAATATCTTATATAATGGATTTCCGCAAAGTAACGCCTGATTTTATTAACTATCTGAAACTCATTTTTTTTTTTCATCAAACCCATACGTGTGGGGTATCTATGGATAGGTCTTCAAAAATGATATTGAGGTTTCTAGCACCATTTTCTTCTAAATTGAATAGTTTGCGCGAGAGACACTTCTAAAGTGGTAAAATGTGTGTCCCCCCCATATAACTTCTAAAATAAGAGAATGATAAAGCTAAAAAAATTTATGATGCACATTACCATGCAAACTTCCACCGAAAATTGGTTTGAACGAGATCTAGTAAGTAGTTTTATTTTAATACGTCTTATATCGTAAACCACAATTTACCTTTCATTCAATCAACTAAAAAATATATAAAAAAAACATTTTATCAAAATAAACCATATTTTTGTTAACGTATCTATTGTTGTCAATTATGTAATGGTACGGAAAGCACACGTTACTTGATTCAGTCTCGCGAAACTGTCGTCGAGCCAAACTGAACCGACGAAGTATTAGGGCCTTTAGGCCGTTAGCATAGAACCTTCCGAAAAAAAAAGTTCGTCTTTCTTTCTAGAAGTCATTTGTCTTTGGTTTTGTTGTGTGTTTTGTGAAGAGAACGAACTTATTTTTATTTATTCGGTGGGCTAAAAAAACTGTTAGTATCCTCTAGTTACCTACCTACCTACCACAGGGTATTACCCTGTGAGGTTGGGTCCCTACCCAGGTCCCACCCTCGTCTGGTACTATAAACATCCTTGTCAATCATGTATCGTAAACGCCAAACCCTCTTTATTCCATAATTAATCATGGTTATTAGGTTAAGCAGTCACTCATCCAGTCGAAGTACCCATTTTAGCATAATTGATTGCAACTCATACGGATAACCTTTGTATGTGATGACCCTTAACGCGGAGGACTAGGGTTGCCTATCGCTCGACGAGGATGTGATACGTTTCCCACGTACTAGGATATGGGGTATCTCTGTTCTATATTTCAGAGACCGACGCACGTCCTTATTGTGTGACGTAATGTTATACTCGTAATGAAGTTTGCTGTGTAGTTCTTTTGGTGTGAGGGTTTTTTTGAAACTGTCAACCCTACTCGCTAGGGTTGCTGAATTGAAATAATCTAGAGAAATCGTTATTAATTTGATCGACTATTTTACGAGGTTTTTTTCATGTCGTAAGGAGCAGTCGGAGCCTTATGGTGCCTACCGACGCCCATAGACATCCGCACAACCAAAAGTTATGCAGACGTTGCCCTTCTTTTCCCCATGCCCCCAATGGGCCACCGGAAACCGCACGAAACGCGACAGCATAGCTATCACTTGACGCCGGTGTCATGTGAGCGAGAGGTACTACCCCGGTCGTGCCGGCCCAATTCGGCTGCAAAGCAGCATGGCACCTCTCAGGGTTACGAAGGTCCAGGTTGCTGTACTTCTTCTTGCAGCTGGTCTGCAAAAAAGAAGTCTATATAACATATCTCGATCCATCAGGCCATCAAATGTAAAAAGCATTTATCGAATTTATTTGGTAGTTTCGGAGATTAGAGTGCTGAAACAAACAAAGTCATTAGCTGCATTACATTAGTATGTATTTGAATGTGAAAACGTTTGAGCTCGGTATAATTTCAACTATCTACAGCCAAAACGATAAAAGTTTGCCTGTCGTTACATAACCACTATGTCAGCCCAATCGATAGAGGTCCTAATAAAATCCGTATATTTGTGGACACAGGGTCTGTTTGTCTTCTTTGTATTCATGGGGACGTCTCCGGAACCGTAATGAACGGACAGATTGACTGGGGACTGGCGGGACCTGGGGTGAGTCTGGATTTTTAAGCACCTTTTGATTGTGAAATAACTGATTGAGATGTCTAGCTGAAGATGAAAATTTCAAAGTTTTTGCACATATTGCTTACTTCGACTAAAATTCTCTTCCCCTCTCTCTCTCCACCCCTCCTCAGATTTATTTACCTACCGGTTAAGTAAATTTGAGGATATCTGATAGAGGAAACTCTTTCAGGGTGTGGAATGTCGTTTTTATGAGTTGCGATCTTGTTAGCTCACATTTTATGACGAAGGGTCAGATCTTCCTCTCGCTGATAATTTAATTATGACCTATGTATTCTAGTTGATGCGAGTGGCACGGGATCGGCCGTCTTGGCGTTCGTTGAGGGAGGCCTTTGTTCAGCAGTGGACGGATAGAGGCTGATGATGATGATGACGATGATGTGTTAGTTCCAGGTGAACTTGTACATATTATAATGTGTTCATGGTACCATTAGATGGCTCAGTGGCCGTCCAGCTAGCATAAATAAAATGAGTAAAGCCAGTTGAGGATTTTCGGTGTACAAAACAGATAATCTTGGTCATATTAATGACATGTTAGGATTCATCCTTGCGGCAGAATTCCACTGCCGGATATCGCGTAAGAATTCCAAATTTCACACACACCACCTTGATGTCCGGAAATCCACAAAAACTAGATTTTTACGGCATTTCCTGCCTCGCACCACAAATATATGGAATCAGCTGCCACCTACGGTGTTTCCGAACCGATACGACTTAGGGATCTTCAAGAAAAGAGCATACTCATATTTAAAAGGCCGGCAAAGCACCCGCTGATCTCCTGGTATAGCGGGTGTCTGTGGATGTCGCTATTCACCTACCATCAGGTGAACCGACTGTCCGTTTGCCCCTTCTTCTATAAAAAAAAAACATTTTGTTTATACACTCAAATTTATACAAAACAATAATAAAACAAAATTGTCTCCCAAAATACATTAGCCACTAAGTACACCCCTCCCCGCAGGAGTAGATCGAAGTGTCATTACAATATCCAATAAATAATTCAGCGAGCAACCTGGGGTGTGCGCCCTACCCTTCTCTGGTGGTTAGTTTAGTCTCGGGCTCTTTAATATTAGTGTATCACGGAAAGTAGAGGGGAGGACGGTTGTGACATTATACTGATGCTTATTGGAAGGGCGTTTCGACGGCCGTGGATTCGAATTCACTAGGATATGTTGTCCTTATATTTTAAAACATCCAATCACGTTCATTATTAACTTCTCAAACGAAAGGACGTTACCAAAACTTAATAAGGTAAAAAAAAACAAGTATCATAAAATAATCGTAGAAACACGCAATAACATTTTATACACCATTTTGATATACAATTTTATAATTAAGTTTTCAAGGAGGTTCTTTCAAAGGCTCTCGCTTTTCATCCAAAGAGCTCGTAGGATTTTCTTTTAAATCCCCTCCCAGGAGGGGGGTATTTTTACGCCTAGGGCATTTTCTGATATAACGCTGTATTTTCTACTTAGCTTGTTTAAATTATTTCAATGCGTAATTAGTGATGACATACAATTATTATCGTATGTTTATACAAATAATTTTCATAAATCATCATCATCATCCTGTATCCGTCCACTGCTGAACATAGGCCCCCCTTAATGAATGCCAAGACGACCGATCCCTCTTGACTTCGTTCACACGGTCGACCAACACTCGTCTACCCGAACGCGGTCTCTACTCTAGAACCCTATTGGCCCATCGGCCATAAGTCTTCCTGAGTGTGTGCCCACACATACATCATACAAATATTGAATATATTACCTCATTTTCGTACCGATTCGAATGTGTAATATGATACGAGTAGAGTAGAGTAGTACGAGTAACAAGTAAATTGTAAACTACTTAGGCATATAAAACTAATGTACAGTGTAACTCTGTGATACATACGATAAGTGTGAATGAAAATCATGTGAGCAATCCAATTACGTAAGCGACGATGGCCTAGTGGGTATGGGCTCGGCCTCTTGAGTAAGAGCCGAGAAGTCCAGGTTCGATCCTGACCCCCCCCCTGTGATGCCTAGAAATGGGTTTTTCTAAATTTCTATGTGCCCCTGAATATGAGACCATTGCTTGCTCACCGCTGAAAGAAACATCGTGAGGAAACCTGCATGGCTGATGGGACTAAAAGTCTTTGAAGGTGTGTGAAGTTCACCAACCCGCATTGGGCCAGCGCATCGGTGAACTATGGCCCAAAACCCCCCTCGCCTGATTTCGAGGAGGAGACCCGTGCCCAGCAGTGGGACATAATATGAGGGTTGATATTATTATTATTATTAGGTATATAACCCAATCACAGGACCTCAACACTAAGATATTTTGTACCGAGTGTTTCTTAGTTAATGGTCTTAGTAACATTAGAGCGTGTGATAGATATAGAGGAGGAAGGTCAGGTCAAGGGTGGGTTCGTGCTGCGGGCCGCGGGGGGTCATCACCGCCCACAGTCGAGTGATTTTATTGACCAATCCAGCGGGGTTGATTCAATCAATGTTGATGGGCTATTATTTTAGATTTGGATGCTTTTTAACCGACTTCAAAAAGGAGGAGGTTATCAATTTCTCGGAATCTTTTAATGTTTATAATGGTAATGTGAAGGTCCGTGTTGGATGCGAATGGCAAGGGATTTGCCGTCTTGGCGTTCATTAAAGGAGGAGGTTCAGAGTGGACTGATAGAGGCTGATGATGGTGATGATGAATGGTAAGTAGTAGTAGTAGTAGTGGCTGGAGGTTGGAAGGATATCCATGTCTAACAGTTGACGGAAAACGCTGAAAATGAAGTAGATGAGTCACATACAGACATAGTTTACCTAAATAAAATAATCAGCAATAAAATAGACAGTCCTGACCTACTTAGTAAAATTAAATTATGTGTTCCCACCAAGAGGTTTCGAAATTTTGTTCCATTGCATGTCCCTTCGTATAACACTTATTATTGTCGTAATTCATTTCTCAACAGATCATCTAATAAATTCAATAAATTATCGAGCACTCAACCTCAAATAGATATATTTTCAATGAAACCTTGCGCAATTAGACAGCTGATGACCGCTTCATATTTTTCCCCTTAAAAAAAGTAAAATTTCGTACAGACTACTGCAGCAGCCGGCTTAATATCTTTATCTCGGACCATGTGTGATAATTTAAGCTTATATTTATAACATTTGAAATTTGTAATTTGTAAAGTATAACATTAGTGTATGAAATCATATAACATTTTATTTTATTTTTAATTGTGGTACGGCATGTTTTTTCCTATTTTCATTTTACTTGTTGTTTTTATTTATTTTTTATTTTTTTTTCTTCTGACTCACTCACTAGTGTTCTATAAGTATATACATATTATGATAATTTGTGAAAACTTTTAAATGGCTAATTGTTTTTCTTATAAAGTTAAATTATATAGTTGTAAGTAGCTGTAAGTTTTCCGAATATATAAATAAATAAATAAATAAACATGATGGTAAGTGGTTACTGTCATGAACAATAACAGTTCATTTAGTCAAAGAGACAAAACTAGACAGTCCATTTTTCTGTCTGTCTAAACGAAACCTATAGGGTACTTTCCCTTGACATAGAATCATGAAATTCGGCAAGGCGGAACAATCTGAAAACCATAAATTTATCATGACATTCTACAGACATTCTACTATTATAATAGCGAAAGTTTGTATGTATATGTTTTTGTTACTCTTTCACGCTAAAACTGCTGAATGGATTTTAACGATTCTTTACAATAATGTAGCTTATACATCAGAATAAAACATAGGATATTTATCCCCGTACTCTCACGGGAATGAGAGGTACGCGTGCGAAACCGCGGGGGGCTGCTAGTATAAAAATACTTTTCTACTAAACCCTCAGCGCGAAGCCAGACTCGCACTTGTCTATTTTTTATCAACATCAAAGAGCAGGCGATATAAAGTTGAACACATTTACTCTACATAGAGCAGGATCGAACACAAACCACTCTGTTCAAAACTCTACTCTAGTGGATACGCACTGGACATGCAGTAATTGACTGATTAATAGACTATCTAACTACTCAGACTCTACTCGACTCTACTCATCATTATCATCATCATCAGCCTTTATCCCTCCACTGCTGGACATAGGCCTACCTCAATGAACAACAAGACGGCCGATCCCTTGCCACACGCCTCTAATACCGATCGGCCACCGCACGGAGATCGTCTTCCCACCTCGTTAATGGTTGACCAACACTTCGCCTCTCTTGAACTTATTTTTCTCATCAGCCATCCGTTCTGCTGTGACCAGCCCACTGCCACTTTAACGTGCTACGTTATTCTCCATTTCTTAGACTCTACTACTAAAGAGTTACTCTACTCTGTTTACTCTACTTAATAATTGGACAAATAGAAAAAAATATAGGGAGTTATTTACGAAACAATTTCACCGCGAATGTTGAGTAATGCAAAGCGATACTTTTAATTAAGTATCTCAAAGGAGTTTCCTTAAGTAATTAAAGGATGAATTTCGCTCCTGGATTTTGAGAAAGCTGGGATAGGATTACATTAAATGGCTTCCTATTTAATTAAATTCTGCGGTGAATGCATTTCTTGAGATTTAAAACTTGTGTACAGCTGGCCAACGGCTATTTCATCATCATCAACCTTCGCGTATCCATTGCTGCACACAGGTCTCGTAGTAGAGTTACTGATGAAAAACTGAGATTTCTGTTTATTAAGGTTGTTAGTGGTCATGAAGACTTTGTAATGCTATTAGGTGGTGATATGGCATCGCCCATGAAGATCGATGAATGCCCTTGGGTCTGGCCAAGGACTTACACGTGCCTTACCCGTCCTAAGATGTAAGATGGCAAGTGTGGTTGCCAGTAATTACACTGCTTTCTATCTAAAACACAGCAAAGCTGTATAAATAACTATTAACCTAAAGTAAGTCTTCCATTTTCACATCCCTTGTGTTCTTTTATGTAACTATTTGTGATGCGGGCGAAGACTCCGCTATATTCTATTTGTAAGCACAATTTAGCACGTGCGCACGATGTACGTATGTGGACGTACGTGTACGTACGTGTATGTTTGTACATGTTTGTACGTACGTGTACGTGGGGTGTACGTATAGAGTGTGCATTTTTGATGTCCGTCGGTGCGACTATGCAGATTGGCTCGCGTAAATTGCAAACCGTTTTCTGTTCTCTTCACGTATACAATTTGAATGTGTTTGAAATTCCTTGTCCATTTTAGGGTTGGGTATCAAATATGTTGATTATAGGAGTAATGTTAAGATATTCGGCGTAGTAAATTTAACACACATACCCTCGAGGTGTGCCCGAGATGGGTGGAGTTGCGTCTCGATCTGACGTCTGTCATGGGAGGGGACTTGTCTCTGTCGAACGTCATCCCCGTTATGCTTCGTGATGACGAGTCCTGGACGGCGATGATATTCTTCTTCGAGGCAGTAATGTCCCCAAAAGAAGCCGACGAGCGGGCGAGAGAGGAGGCCGCCGACAAGGCCACCTCCGCGGGCGACGAATGGGAGTGTGAAGGAGGCGCTACCTAGTGCACCTTCAGTAATGCCCTATGCTCGTGTCGGGTTTCTGGATGGGAACCTGGGCCCAGTAGGACATCACATCGCAGTCCCCCTTTACAAGAGTAGTCTGCCCTTCGCCGGGGTCAGCCTGCCACTGAGGTGATCCTGTTGCCTGCAGATCCGAGACCCTCAAAAAGCGGCAGTGGTTTTAGTTTACCGGTTACCGGTAGGGCACTCCCAGGTGCGAGTCACACATAGAGATCCTCTACCCGAGATCCTGACTACATGCGTAATAGGCATTTCCCTGCGATAACAAAAAAAAGAGAGTTTAACACTAAATTAAATATCCAAATCCAGTGAGAATTTTACGCGTGTTCTACTAAAACGAATAAAGTAATGGAGTTTCAAATTTTTAATATTACAGTTGTTTTTTTTTATGTTAGGCAAATTATTGATAGGCAAACTTGCAAGTTTAGCACGTCTCGACGTGGCACCTGATGGTAAGTGGTCAACGTCACCCATGAACATGAACATAAACTAGTTTACCTGGAATGAGCCCAGGCAACTCATCTATGTGTTGCCTATCCTAAGACATAAGATGTAAGTCTCTGTGCCAGTAAGTAAGTGAGTTATTCTGCCTGTCTTGATCTTCTTTCCGAAACACAGCAAAACTGTTTCACGGGAGAAACAAGCAGGATGGTGTTACCCATGCAGCCGGGAGCGCGGTACAGCGCATCCCTCCCACCGTGTAACCACTGGAACGAGCAGTAAAATCACTTTTTTTGCAAGGTAGTTGGATAGCCTAACAGGTAGATGATTATAATTAATCACCGTCGCCCATGGGCATAAACGAGCCTCTCTTAAGATGTAAAGTTGACGACCTCTATGGCTCAGTGGTAAGCGCGTTGGCGCTCAAGCCGGAGGTTGCGGGTTCGAATCCCGCCAGGGAACAAAAATATCTACTGTGTTCCTGAGTCATGCATGTGTATTAAATATGTGTATTATATAATAAAAATCTTATATATAAGTATTAAATATACATATTTCCGTTGTCTGGTACCCGTAACACAAGTTCTTCAAGAACTTACCACGGGACCAGATTGACGTGGTGCTTATAAAAAAAATCTCAGTAACAGCACAGAATTAATAATAGTACTAAACAGTAATAACAATTTTTAATTTTGATTGAACAGTTAAAATAGACCGACAGGCTTTTATTCTTATGATAATTAGAACGAAGTTCCCCACCATTCGTCTACCTTCGCTATAAAATTGATCATTCCCATAATAAAGCAGTTAATAAGGTGACCCAAATCCCCCAAGACGCAAATGGGAGACTTCCTCGAGATGTTAATATTTTTTTTGCCCACCGATACGGGTGGGGGGGGGGGGTATTATTTATTTAGGGGGATCCGGAGAGCTTAAGGAGATAGACTCTAATTTGAATCTTAATACTTTCCCATTATTTATTTTAAGCGGCACAAAATGTATGAGATTTTTTCGCAGTATGTAAATGCTGTGATTTTTGCTGTCTTTTGAATTTTAAGCGACGCGCTCCGGTTTGACGGAATTGGATTCATTTGCATGGAATGGCTCCTTGGTTTGAGTGATTGGAATGAGGTTTTATTGACTTTTTATCAGCATTGTCATCGCCATCATCGCTATCATCATCATCATCATCATCATCATTTTATAGACGATTCATTAGACCTCGTCCATTATTAGGGATATTCCAATCCTATATCTATATCTATCTGATCTGATATATTGAGTTAAACTTTCATATTTCAGGTCAGAATAAGCACCTGAAGCTGTTCTTAAAACAACTAAAGCGCAACAAACGTACATCCTTGCATTCTTACTTTCGCGTTTATAATATAACTAGCTGTTGCCCGCAGCTTCGCCCGCGCTAACTAACTCAACTACTATTAGTCACAGCGTGATGTTATATAGCCTATAGCCCATAGCCTTCCTGAATAAATGGGCTATCTGTCACTGAAAGAATCTTTCAATTCGTACCAGTAGTACCTGAGATACGTGTATCTAGATGGATTTGTAAGCTATGAAGAGCAAAGCAACTACGCTATCCGCCACTAAGTTGTAGATTCTCTTTAGTCATGGAAACTTGGGCCGGCACGACCGGGGCGGTACCTCTCGCTCACATAACACCGGCGTCAAGTGACAGCTATGTCGCGTTTCGTGCCGCTTGTGAGTTTCCGGTGGCCCATTGGGGGGGATAGGGAAAAGGAGGGCAACACATCTACATAATGTTTGATAATGTGGATATCTATGGGCATATGTAGTCATAATAAGGCTTTGACTGCTCGGTTGCCTCCTTATGACATAAAATGATTGAATGATGATTTTTATAGGCTTTTCACGGTCATTAGTATGTAAATACGATGGATGTGTTCTAATATATTCACTACTACATTACTACGGACTGATCATTACAATATATAACGTCAATCACATCTTTGATTATTATTATATTATATTATAATAATAAAGATATAGTTTATATATTAATAAGAAACCTTATATATGGAGCAAATAATTTAGTTCTGATGGTCACATAACCGTTGGACCACTCGTAAGCCGCTCCTTATGAAATAATATAAAGATACAAATCCAGTAATACCATAACGCTAGGGACTGCTATGATTATTTTATATATCTATTAATAATAGACTAATTATTATGAAACAACTTTATTAATAAATCACATCAAATTCCGTTAAAAGTTGTTTCATTATAATAAGTGAAATTCTCGTAAACATTAGAAAATAATATGTTATTAGCTTATAAATAAACTAGATAAACATGTAATAAAATACTTGTATGACACACTTTTTTACAATAAGTAATAGGTATCATTTATTTTGTTAATCCATTTAATTCTTGTATTAAAAATTATTTTCAAATTTTTAGTTCGGTTTGCTATTAAAGCGTATTTTTTAGTTTTTTTTTACTATAATTTATTTTTTTACTTTTTAGTGTCGATTTTTTTTAATTAAAGATTTTATTAATTTAAAGTACCTACTCTAATGGCAATCACTTTAGAAATGAGTGAGAGACTTAAAACCATACAAGTGATGTAGGTAACTTGCGCGCCTTATGCCTTCCTAGCATGTGCTATCCTGATTATCCTGATCAGGATATTGGAATAATTATCATATTATTGTATTGTCATCGATGCTCGATAAATCTACAAAGTTTGAACGAAATCTGGCCGTTAGAAGTGGGTCAAAATCACATTCAAAGATTCCGTTACATACTAACATACATACGTCTGAAGCTAATAGTAGCGTATTAAAACTATCGAATGTAAACTCCTACGTATGTATAACCGAGCAAGGTTTGGTCGCCTTTTGGTCGTCGGTTTGGTACCTAGTAATTAAAACTCTGCCTTACAGGAACTTACATCTTTTCAATTGAATATTTCACGCACGTAGATTACTACTAATCCAGTTAGAGATCAACTAACCCTATGATTTACGGCGTTTAAATTGAAGTGAAGCAAGATTAATGTGAACTAATTACCAGCGTGCCTCGGAATAGGGAGTGATGACGTAGTCAAGTGACTTGAATTCATCAGTATCGATCTTTTTCCGATCACTATTTATAGATATCTTTCAAAGAATGACGTTATTTGATGAGACGGGCGGTCCCCCACCACTCGCCCTGGTCACTACGTCGCGGGGACTGCCTAAGCAGCCGGGCAGTCCCCCCTTAAGAGGAGTAGTCTGGCCTTCGCCGGGGCCAGCCTGTCGCAGAGGTGATCCTGTTGAATAATCCGGGACCCTCAAATTAAAGCGGCTGAAGGTGCTCGCAGTGGTTTTAGTTTACGGCTAGGGCACTCCCAGGTGCGAGTCCCACATAGGGTCAGGATCTACCCGAGCTGCCTGCTTTTTACGCATGTAGCCAGCACTACAAAGAATTTCCCTGCGATAACAAAAAAAAAAGGACTGGTCACTACACGATAATCGTCCTATCCACTTGGAGGTTTTCCCTACATATTCCTGTCGCCCTTGCCTCCTGGACGTAAAGAGCTAGACAGCATAGAGGTCTTTCAATAGTGGCCTGTAACGACACCTGGCCTTTAGTAGTGGGTTATTAAAGGCCGCTAAGCTTAATATCGAAGGCCCATTACAGTAATGGACCCTTGCGTCACGCACAGACACGTGACCATACAGTGCCGCAATTGAAGCGAAATAATTGAAAATTCCTACCAAACATAAATTGAGCGGAATACCGTAGTCCCTAACTATTTTTGTATTACGACTGAGTGCTCCCTGTGGCTTGGACGCGTGTAGATGGACTGGTTTTATCAAATTTACATTGATTTATTGATTAATTGGATGAGAATAATATTTTTGGAATGTGTATAATTTTATATGTACTTTTTTTTTGTTTGTGTCAATCGTGATCAATCGATCACGATGTATTTAATGTTTTGTAACATTTTTTAGACAGGTTAAGTTACGACATTAAATTGAACATCATATTTAAAAATTGTAATGAATAAAATAATATTAATATTAAGAACGCGAAAGTTTGTAAGAATGTATGGATGTATGTTTGTTACTCTTTCACGCAAAATCTAATGAATTGATTTTAATGAAACTTTACAATAACATACATTATATATCAGAATAGCACATAGCTATAGTTTATCCCTGTGCTACTACGGGAATGAGAAGTACGCATATACATCAGCTGTTGAATTGTCACTTGTAGGTTATCCGAAAACATAAAATTGAAATAAAAATGTAGCGTTGTAATAAACTAAAACATGTCATACAGATTGTTTTTTTCTTTTTTGTTTGTTCAGAAAAAAATCGTTGCTAGGGTATTTTGATACCTAACCATATCGCTACATAAGTCGTTATTAATGTTGAATTACATTTTAGCTGTATGTATTTTCTTCTTTTTTTGAAAGCAACCGGAAAGTAACAAAAAGATCTCTTTAATCGCATCGCTTCAACACTGGAGCGTTCATCTCGACATAAGTCCTGGCCGTTTCCAATATTTTCTATACACGAGGACTCTCAGACGTGGATGCTGGGCGTCACGTTCCTCAAACATGAACGGTGGGTTAATATGGACTATTTGCGGAACCCCCAATAATCGATTTTGAGGCGACGGTGATTCATCTAAATCGGTATTTTTGAAATTTTAAGGATATCTTTGTTGAAAACGAAGTATGATTGTATGTACCCGGAATATCGTCGTAATGTATGTTAGATGTATGTATCGGGAACGTCATCATAATGTATGTTGAATGTATGTACCGGGAACATCATCATAATATATTTTGAATGTATGTACCGGCAACATCATCATAATCTATGTTGAATGTATGTACGGGGAACATCATCATAATGTATGTTGAATGTATGTACCGGCAACATCATCTTAATGTATGTTGATTGTTGAATGTATGTACCGGGAACATCATCTTAATGTGTATTGATTTTTGAATGTATGTACCGGGAACGTCATCATCATTATTATAAATCTTGAAAGCAGCGTTTAAATTGAAGTTGAACTAGGATGAAAGTGAATTGATAACTAATATAGTGTGAAAACATGGGGTGATGACGTTCGTCAAGTGATTGGCAATCAACATCATTATTGTGAACCTTTTTCATATTATTTTATTCATATCAAACCAGAGAATCTTCATGACGAGTGCATAAGTGGCCTTAGAGTGTGGTTTCGAATCCTAACAAGGCAGAAAGTATGTTTAGTGTGTATTTATGTATTTTTGTAATTTTTTTTGTTTTTTAAACCTGTTTGTTGTTAGTATTTATTGTAATGATCCTGTAAGTGCGTAAGAACTTTTTATACTGGAATATATACAACGAGACGTTATTATCATCTAATGGTGTCCGTTCAAACAAATTTGTCATACACATTAAGAAAACTGATCATAATTGGCGTATTTGGTATTTAATATTTATATTTCTCTTTTATTTAAGTAATATTTTTATTTATAATCAACTCTATTACAAAATAAAAATATAACTAAGTCTTATTTATTGTGTATTATATCTAAATTATATAATAATAAAATTAGGCTTATCCCCCGGTTCAATTTACGGCCTACAGTACGACCTCTCACCCGAACAAAAGGCCCTCCTCCTTTTATCCTCCCACCAGACTGTACCCGCTTCCAATATGGAGTTAAGATTGGAAATTTCATTTTGAAAAATGTTTTTAGATGTATACTAAAGTAAATGTCTTTACTTTTTCAATTATCTTCTGAAAAGTTTTCGCTAAAATTATCCTGGGTGTTTCTTTGGCAGACAGGATTCGAAACGAAGACATCACCCAGAGAACTAAGGTTACCAGTCACGCGAAAAATAAGCTCGTTGTAGTGGCAGTGGGCTGGTCTAACACTCAGGAGAACAGATGGCCGATGAGCCAATAATGTTTAAGAGTTGAGCCTATGTTTAGGTAGACGAAGTGTAGATCAACCAATAACCAGGTGTAAAGACGATCCCCACCATGGTTCAGGCCTTGACGTGGCGGTGGGGCTCAGTAGCCTAGGGTGAGCCCAGCACCTTGGGCGAAGCCAATTGAGCCGAGGGGGCTCTTTGTACCCCTCTTATAAGAAGAGGGGACAAAGAGTAGGGGGCAAGGGGTGAGGATGGGAACCTCACCCCATTGTACTGTCCCGACGTTGGGAGGGGTTGTTCTGCGGTGCGGGATAACCCCTCTGTGGCGGTGGCGTCGGTCCCTTGCGGGACTGACTAGCTGTCGAGGTGCCCTGTTAGCTTAACAGATCCGGGGCACCTCACCAAGGCGGCACTGGTGGCACTCGCCGGGTTTTAGTGGGTAGAGATGCGTCCATTTACCATCTTTCGGGCGCAGCGAGTCCCACATACCCACCTGGAGACCCACTCCCCAGGCGGGATGCCTCAGAGCAATTTCCGGCGTAAAAGGAAAAAAAAAAGGTTTAAAGACGATCTTCGTGCAGTGGCCGGTCCGTGTTGGATGCGAGTGGCGAGGGATCGTTTTGGCGTCCATTGAAGCCTATATTCAGCAGTGGATTAAGGCTGATGATAATGACGATGCAAGAAGATAGAGACTGGTGGTAGGGATGCGCTGTTCCGCGCGCTTGTCCCACCATTCTCTTCGTTTGTTCCGAGAAACAACTTACTAACTTTTCGGCTTTATTATTTTATTTTATTTTATTTTACACTTCGGAAAACTTACAGCTAGTAAACATATTTAACAAAAAATACAACAGTTATTAGGCCAATTAAGAGTTTTCGCTTATATACATTAGAATAGTACCTAAATACAAGTTCTTGTAATATTGTATGCTTTTAAACTTTCATAAAAATATATCTAATGGTTACGTAACAAAAAACCTATCACACAATGTTTTCTTTAATTTTGGAACACTGGTATGGAAAAGATCTACATCGAATTACTGGCTCACGGTGTTAAAAGAACGACTCGCTCGACAATGTATAAGTTCTGTATGTATGTGCTCTTGGCGTCAGGGGTATCCAGTAAGTTGAATTTACGGAAAAACGCAGAAGGTACGCGCAGCCCGAACTTGCTTAACAAATCAGGGGTATCAGATGCTACATTAAAGATTGAGAATAAGTAAGTCAGATCTGCAATCCTTCTGCGTTCAACTAATGGTAGGAAATGAAAGAAAGACGTGTCGTGAAATATACGTAGGAAGTTAACAATTTTATACTGATATATAGTATAAAAAGTGTCATGATATATTTAAATTTACACGTGCCTAGTATATTGGAGCCTACACAGTATTTTGAAGCCTCAAATCCTTTTTACAAAGTATCTTGAATAGGGTGTATTTGGGACCCTTTTCAGATGTTTCTTTAAAAGGAACGAAGGGCACAGCTAACATATTATATTGTTCATAAAGTCTGTGTTTATTCTATGTGCTGTATATTGTTACTTATTTTTTACGAAATTACGTACTACGTATTTTATTAAATAAAAATTGTAAAGGAACTAAAGTACTTTGTAATTAATCATTAGCTTACTATACTGAGCTGACCTTCTTTCCAAAAAACAGCAGTGTTGTTTTACTGAAGAAAAAAGCAGGATATTAGAAGAGCACTGCGGTACATCCTTTTTTTTTTTTTTTTTTTTTTCTTTTACGCCGGGAAATGCTCTGAGGCATCCCGCCTGGGGAGTGGGTCTCCCCAGGTGGGTATGTGGGACTCGCTGCGCCCGAAAGATGGTAAGTGAACGCAGCTCTACCCACTAAAACCCGGCGAGTGCCACCAGTGCCGCCTTGGTGAGGTGCCCCGGATCTGTTAAGCTAACAGGGCACCTCGACGGCTAGTCAGCCCCGCAAGGGACCGACGCCACCTCTACAGAGGGGTTGTCTAGCACTACAGAACAACCCCTCCCTACGTCAGGACAGTACAATGGGGTGAGGTTCCCATCCTCATCCCTTGCCCCCTGCTCTTTTGTCTCCTCTTCTTATAAGAGGGGTACAAAGAGCCCCCTCGGCTCAATTGGCTTCACCCAAGGTGCTGGGCTCACCCTAGGCTACTGAGCCCCACCGCCACGACAAGGCCTGAACCATGGTGGGGACAGCGGTACATCCTACTAATATTATAATCGCGGAAGTTGTATTTAGTATTTCACGCAAAAACTAGTGAATGGATTTTAATGAAACTTTACAATAACATAGCTTATATCAAAATAACAAATAGGCTATAATTTATCCCTATACTCCCACGGGAATGTGATGTACGCGGGTAAAACTGCGGGGCTCTGCTAGATTTATAATGTTACAGAGAGATGCATCAACTAACTATGATACAGATTATATACGTCATTATGACACGTAGCGCAGTACAAGGCCCCTCACTCACCCATTATGACACCATCATCGTCCTGTTCTTGTCCACTGCTAAGCAATGGCATTTTTTGTGCCCATCACCTCCGTCCATCAGCTTTACGACGTAATTGGTCCATCTCGCCATAGGACGTTCTAGACATCTCCGACCCAGTCTCCCCATTTAGATTAATTAACCATTATAATGAAACTATTTTTACGGATTTTATCGCGGTTAATTAAGATTTTTACATGCAACCGTTTCGCATAATTTACAGCAACCATGGTCACGGTAGGACTGAGGTGTCATACGTCCTGACGTTACAAAGATATTCGAAACTACCCTATACATAATATTTAAATTAGTCATATCTATACAGAAAGTTTATTGAATCTTTATAATATGTGGATACTATGCCTGGATTTTGATTTATGTATTTTATTATACACTAGCTGTTGCCTGCAGCTCCGCCCGCGTTACTATACTCCTATAAGTCACAGCGTGATGTTATATAGCCTATAGCCTTCCTCGATAAATAAGCTGTCTAACACTGAAAGAATTTTTCAAATCGAACCAGTAGTTTCTGAGATTAGCGCGTTCAAAAAAACAAACAAACTCTTCAACTATAATATTATTATATATTATTCACGTTATATGATTCATTATAATGAGTGCAATTCGAGTAAACTTTAGAAAAAGAACACTAAGTGACCATGTTCATGTGTTTCATCCCTTCCAGTCGTGGAGACCGGGGACGAGCCGGCGGCCTGCAGCAACCGGCGCACCCTGGTCATCGCCAACCACCAGAGCACCGGCGACGTGCCGATGTTGATGACCGCGTGGAACCCCCGCCCCGGGGTGCTCTCCAACCTCATGTGGGTCATGGACAGGGTGTTCAAGTTCACCAACTTCGGGATAGTCAGCGTGCTGCACAAGGACTTCTTTATACAAGCGGTGAGTTTTATCTTTTTTTATAATATTAGGTACTAGCTGGTGTCCTTCGTCTGCGCAGGATAAGATTTTAGTTTTTTCATAAAAAGTATCCTATGTTACTTCTAATACCTCCAAGAATATGTGCACAAAGTTTCATGATGATCGGTTAAGTAGTTTTCGCGTGAAAGCGTAACAAATAAACTTACTTTCACATTAATAATATTAGTATAGATCTATGGACGCTTTTACACCACGTCAATCTGGTACCGTGTTAAGTCCTCGAAGAACTTGTGCTACTGGTACCAGACAACGGAAATAAATTTAATAAGTACTGTTATACTAAACAAATTATATTTAAGATTTTTATTATATAATATGTACACATGTTTAATACACATCCATAACCCAGGAGCACAGAAAACTTTTTGTTTACTGGCGGGATTCGAACCCGCTACCTCCGCTTAAACGGCTACGCGCTAACCATTGAACCATTGAGGTGGTCCTAGTTGCCCGCAGGTTCATCCGCTTCAACTTAAATTTACAGCCGTATAATGTTTATTTTAAAGTCTTTGTCACTCAGATTTAACGCAGGAAGGTCTTGTCGTGGCGGTGGGGCTCAGTAACATAGGGTGAGCAGTGCACCTTGGGCGAAGTTAATTAAAATTAAAAAGCCGGGGCACCTCACCAAAGGCGGCATTGGTGCCACTCGCCGGGTTTTAGTGGGTAGAGCTGCGTCCATTTACCAGCTGTCGGGTGCAGCGAGTGCCACATACTCGCGCGGGGAGACCCACTCCCCCGCGGGATGCCTCAGAGCATTTCCCGGCGTTAAATAAAAAAAAGGGATAACGCAGGATTAGGTGTATTGGTGAAATAAATTTTTTGAATAGGTTGAATAGTTTTAAGATTAACTCTTATATCAAAACATTCATAAGCGCCCATGTACAAGCTTTACCTGTATGTATACATATGTGAATGATTTTCATACGTTGACATATTCATTGAATAATATTGAACCTCACGTATAAATGTAGATTGTAGGCATCTACAATAACTTAAAACGTGTTTTTTACTAAAATCATTTTTTCCACGAGATATTTCTGATAAGTCATTTTTCTGATGAAATTCGACTACATATGGAAAATAAATAGCTCTTAAAAGATTGTTAACTTAACAGAGTACTAACCTAACAGAGTATTTAGTGACGTTAATGGTAGGAATAGGGAATACACAGTCATACACTGAACATTTTTCCTAAAAAAAGTCAAAAGTACAATGATACCTCAAACAAGAGCCTTAAAAGTTTTTTGTATATTTCCTTCGAAACGGATTTTGAGGCCATTTTAAGAAAGGAATATAGATATAGAAAATTTTATTTCATTATCATTAGCCTTTACCCGTCTACTGATGAACATAGGCCTCCTTCAATGAACGCCAAGACTACCGCTCCGTTGCCACTCGCCTTGCCAATTTTATTCATACCTATATCATTTGAAACGATATTAAATAGAGAAACTAATACTAAAATTAAAGTCTCTTGTAAAATCACATAGGGTTTTCTGATGGCAGCACGCGTGGCGTCGCGCCGGTGCGTCGGGTATGAATAATTCAATCATTCTCATCTCCGTAATGGATTGGGTGCCATTACCTAACGAACCGTTCGTGTTATTTAAATACTGACCGATAATGATGCGGTTGAGACTAGATGGGTGTGTGAAGTGCTGAAATACGTTGAGCTGATGAAGTGGTTGTTATCCTCGTATACATTGTACATCAACATCGCACATGAGCTTAACGAGTTCACCCAGTACTATTTACTACCAGATCATCATTTTTTAATGTAAAAAGGAGGCAAGCGAATAGTCGGATCCTTAGGTGATTACCGACGCCCCTACACATCCGCACAACCAGAGGCTATGAAGATGCGTTGCCCTCCTTTTCACTAACCCCACCAATGGGCCACCGGAGACTCACAAACCGCGCGAAGCACTTTACGCCGGTAGAACTTTTGGACTAGTCAAATCCGATGCGGTCGACGAATCTTTTACGGTTGAATTTAACCTATCATCATGAGGGCCGGCCCTTATCCCTCCCTCTGGAGAGGGAGGCGAGTCATGCGCGGTGCCCAAGCAATCTAGCGGTAGCGTAGTGCTAGCGCTGTTTGCGCGGTCTGGGTTTGTGTCTACTCGTATCGGATTCGAACCTATGCTTCCGCGATCGATCCGGATCGATGTGGTTTCCATGTGTGGGGTCGACGTCGCTTACGGCCCCGAGGCCCAAGCGGTGTGGAGGTGTACATGGATCTGTTAAAACATGCTTAGGTAACCTATGTCTAATTGGAACTGAGCTATCTGGGGAATAGTTTGCCGCGCTCACGATGAGTGGGTTTGGGTGGAGGAGAGCCTTTTCAAAGTGACGTTCTGACGTCATTTTGAAGTGGCCCCTAATGGACTCTAATCTGAAGTCCCTGTGCAGGTCGATGTTTCTTACATACCACGGGCAACCGGTTGCCATGCGTAAGAATTTATTTTGGACTATTTGTAGTGCATTAAGTCGACTTTGTGGCACATGCGCGAATGCGACACAAGAGTATGACATAATGGGTCGGATACAAGTTTTATACAGGCTTAGCTTATGCCTGAGGGGCATTTTGTTGTTTTTGTTAAATTAAGAAATATAAACGGCTCAAGACGAATTTGGCCTTTTTTCGTGACTGTCTCAATGTGTGGTCTAAATGACATCGACCTGTCAAACGTGACCCCCATGTATTTTCAGTAAGTGTATAATATGTAATCAGTAAGTACTCTTAACCTTATAAAGAAAAATAAATGGATCTGAAATTTAGTGCGAGGTTAGATTCTATTATTATTGTACTAATACGTATATGAGCCGACATATCGTTAGTTGACAGTGACGTCACTGCACTCTCTCCATCATTAGTGTGCATGTGATAAAACGGTGATTATACTTGTCGCGTGTTGTAATGATCCTCACACATGCACTCGCCTAATGTTTAGTAGATTAACTAGACAATAAGTGATGCACGAGGTGATGATAGTTACTAAATAGCTATTAGTGCAGCAATTCCTAATGTTTTTATATGGTTGGAAATTGTATACTAACTTGAAGTAGATCTAACGATTAAAGAGACGCGTGCTGATGATTACTATATTAACGACTAGCTGTTGCCCGCAGCTTCGCCCGCGTCAACTTAGATTTACAGCCGTGCGCGGATTGATGATGATTATTTTTGTAGCCTAAGTTACTCATTATAACATCAGATATCTGCCAGTCCCATCAAAATCGGCCCATCCGTTTCAGAGATTAGCCGGAACAAACAGACAGACAGACAGACAAAATTTTTAAAAAAGGTTATTTTGGTATATGCACCGTGTATACGTATACATAAAAATTCAATAAATAACAGTTATTTTAATATTACAAACAGACACTCCAATTTAATTTATCTGTATAGATGTATAGATTAATCATATTTTGTTGTATGTCCACTAGAACTACTTACATCCAATGAGTGATGCAAGGGCTGGTGGAAACTAAATAAATTATTATTGGTTTGCAAATGTTACTAATTTAAGAAAAAATATGTGTTAGATAAATTAGTAGGGTAGGTGAACATAACCTGGGCCCAGTATGACACGACTTCGCGGGAACTGCTTATACATATACATACATATACTACCTAGTTTATCAAACTTAGCAAAACTTGTTACAATCGAAAATCATTTTTAAATTAAAACCTTAAGGGGACAAAAAACTCTTGTTTATCTACGTACCTAACAACCCCTAAGGCCCTAAACCGGGGCTTAAACTCTCGTTAATAATTAAGTCACTAAATGCAAATCTTGAGCTGCCAGGTTTTGGGGAGTCTGCGGGATGGGACGTCTGAGTTTTGGGGACTTAATGCGTTTTTGAGGGCCTTGTTACTTGATTGTGGAGTTAAATTAGGTATGAGTTTTATGTTTTGCGACACTTATTATAAAACGAAACTTGCGGATTTAATCGCGGTTTACATTTTTACTTTCCCGGTGTTGTGGGATTAGTTTGAGCTGTCAGATTTTAAATTACAGTTAGTCACAGCGTGATGTTATATAGCCTATAGCCTTCCTCGTTAAATGGGCTATCTAACACTGAAAGAATTTTTCAAATCGGACCAGTAGTTCCTGAGATTAGCGCGTTCAAACAAACTCTTTAGGTTTATAATATTAGTATAGATATTTTGAATCTAGTAATTGTAATATGTGACTAAGTTAATCTAGTGACGGTGTAAACTCCCAAGAAATTATTAACTGTTATAGATAAAATAATCATTTTATGATTTTTGAAATTACATATTTCCCATTCAGCAAGACCCAAACAAACTTTGGTACAAAAATATAAAATATGACAGAAGGGGCGAACACCTTATTCCTTTAGTCATGTTAAAATTATGTTTTTATAACCAAAGGGACACAACAAAGCGCATTATTCCAAGTTTACAACTTTTTTAAATTTATTAACTGAAAAAAAAATCAAAACTTCCGGGGTCCTATTGTTAAAGTTCACTCAAAATTTAATTTTTAAACAAAGGCAATAATAAACACAATATGTTAGTCGTCATAACATGTTTACAACGATTAGCATAGTAAATAATGATAATTAATGTTATAATAATTTATGTAATTTCCAATTATAATTAACATTGTGTTTAACGGGTTGTGACACTCGTGTCCAGTGCTGCCATCTCTTGATCATGATATGATAGTGCGGAATGTGTAACGGGTTCGAATGCAATAGATCATCGTAGTTTTGATATAATAATACCATTGATATTTCCAAATCTTAAAGTTTTCCAAAAGTGTTGCTTTTGGTGAAGGTCTAACTTTTAAGTTTTTTTATGGCGTATGGGGGCAAACAAGCAGTTTTAGCAGCCCTATGGTGACTACCGACTCCTATAGACATCCGCACAACCAGAAGTTACGAAGGTGCCTTGCACTCCTTTTCCTTATCCCCCCCAATGGACCACCAGAAATAAACAAATCATCACCAACCACGCCGGTATTATGTGGTCGTGCCGGTCCAATTCGACTGCAATGCAGCAATGGCACTACCTCTTACAGACCTTCTTACAGAAGTGTTGACTTTTAGTATTTGCTCCAATCATTAGATCATTTTAACGGTACTTACCCTTAGTCTTAGTTCTTGTTTTCACCAACCTCTAAACAAAAGCTTCACTGTCTTCTAAGGCACTCGGACCCGGTACCATACGAACCAGTTCTGAATGGACTGGTCCGACGGACATGGAACAACGATCTCCGTGCGTTGCGGTTTTAGCTGAATGTCAGTCAGAGATTGTTCTTGGCGTTCTTTGAAAGAGACCTCTATGCAATAGTGGAAACATGTTGATTGTGACGATAATGGTTTTCTATTCCGATTGCTTTTTCAATCATTAAATCCAAAGAGAAATAGAAAAACCATGAATAGTACCTAGTGTAACATAAAGACTATCTCGGCTATTTCCGTACTTCAACCAGCATTTTTCAACTAGCACCGGACGCGCTGATAAGAATTTGGTGATATACGGTCTCTACCATCATCGGATGTGACTCATACTGGGATGCTGGGGATATTTCATCTCTACTAATAAACGTTTAGAGTTGACTTTCCTTTGTATGGTGTATTTTAATCATTTGTGGCCCAAGTTATAAGCAAGAGCTCATAGTGCTCTTTTTGTAATATTTATGGCGTAATATTATATTTTTTTCGTTTGGAACTTGCTGTGATCTTGCTTACAAAGAAGGACTTAAATCTCACCAAGGGTGAATTTTCAATTATGTATCTAGAAACTTTAGTTTGACTCTTATTTTTCCCAACGTTGAGTTGAAGGGAAGTTGAAAAAAATGCGTTTAATCATATTATCAGAATTGTCCACATTGAGATATAAGTTAAATTATCTGAAAAGCTGTGCAATCTGTAGTGGCAGTATTTCACATTAGAATTGGTTCAAGCATAAGTAAGGAGTTGTGCAATTTGTACTCGTCATCCTAGAATCTTGCACACGTGAAATGAGCGCTTATTTACTTTAGCTTAATAATTTTTACTATTTAAACGCAGTCAGTATCTTTTCACAAATAAAAAAATATTTTTAATTATTTATTCCAATAGTTTTGATGTTTCTTATAATAGTGTGTAAAAAATTCGAATATTTTCTTTTGTTACTTCCTAAAAAATGAGCCCGCTATATCTTATATCTCGCGAACTCATTAAAAGCTAGTTTCTCCAGTTTAAAACAGGTTTTCGATGCGTTTAAAAGCGCATCTAATTAAGTCTACGAAACCAAACAAGAAATGCACTTCGATGACAAGATAATTATGTGAAGCCATTATAACCGTTACGATAATGTGATAAGAGTTATAATTATATAAACTAATAAACAAGTAACGTTAACGATTAGGTTATTAACTGTTTCTTCAAAAGTAGGTAGCCTGATGATAGGCTAATTTTTTGAGGCGAATGAAATACTGAAAGCTGTTTTAAATACCCACCTTTTTAAATCTAATCCTAATATTAAAGAAAAGAAAATTAGGGAACAAGGATTTTCAAGGATTGTGGGATAAGTTTGCCTTTGTCACAATTCGATCTTCCGAAACACAGAGTACGCTATTTCACGCCAGTTTCAAGCAGGAGAGAGGAACATCGACTCGTCTATTACATAATTTTTGACGTGACAACGTCTTATAATTCGATGGAGCCGACTGCAAGAACGAAAAAAGATGACGTATGCGGCGTTACCTCGCTCTGAGGCGTTCCATTTTCCTATGAAGTTTTTTTTTTTATTTTTTTATTTTTATCTATGGACGCTTTCACACCACGTCAATCTGGTCCCGTGGTAAGTTCTCGAGGAACTTGTGTTACGGGTACCAGGCAACGGAAACATATTTAATACTATATATATATATATATATATATATATATATATATATATATATATATTAATACACATATTTAATACACATCCATGACCCAGGAACACAGAAAATATTTTTGTTCCCTGGCGGGATTCGAACCCGCAACCTCCGGGCTTGAGCGCAACGCGCTTACCACTGAGCCACAGAGGTCGTCGAAGGTATATACTATCGTCAGTAAACCGACTTTACAGAGAACCGATTTTTTTTAGTAAATTTAGGATCCTAAACTTTCCTCTATACATAATATATATATATATTATATATACATAAACTAGTATACCTGGAACGAGCCCAGGCAACTTATCTATGTGTTGCCTATCCCGAGACATAAGATGGTAAGTCTCGGTGCCAGTAATTACACTGCCAAACTGCCAAACAAGCAAGCCCTTATATTATGTCCCACTGCTGGGCACGGGTCTACTTCTCGAAATCAGGCGAGGAGGGTTTTGGGCCATAGTTCACCGATGCGCTGGCCCATTGCGGGTTGGTGAACTTCACACACTTCAAAGACTTTTTAATCTCATCAGGCATGCAGGTTTCCTCACGATGTTTCCTTCACCGGTGAGGAAGCGATGGTTTCATGTTCAGGTGCACATAGAAATTTAGAAAAATCCATTTCTAGGGATCACAGGGGGGGGGGTCAGGATCAAACCCGGGTCTCTCGGCTCTCATTCAAGAGGCCGTACCCACTAGGCCATCGTCGCTCATTATGAGTGTAAACAACTAATCCATTTTGGGGTTGCCGAATGCCGCTAAATGCAGGTGGCACAGTACCGCCCAGGTTGTTAATCCTTGCAGGAAGTCGTCCATTGGCTGAGACGAAACACCTGATAGTAATAAATCTAAATCCAAACGAGCGGCAAGCAACAGCCATTTACAAAATATAATTCATAATTTCGCATTTCATAAATCTATTTACAATACACAAAAACGAAATTAAAAGGGGGGAAATTTGAAATTTTCCAGAAATATCGCGGATTCCATTTCGCCTCGCAGATGAATTCCATTTTTTGGGGGCGCCGTAATTGAGTTCTTCCAAATTCCATCGAAGGCGGCTTTCAAATTAAAATTAACATCTCGCCGATCGGAGTCGGTCAGATATTGAATAGTATTTATAACCTGGACCGTAACGTTTAATACCTATTTTTGCCTTTTTTTTCGTAAGAAGTAGTGTCATGCTGCTTATCAGCAGAATTGGGCTGACACGACCGGCTACCGGAGGACCGGGACAGTATTAACTGGAAATTGTTATTAATTTGAAATTTTGTGGTTCTCTAACCACAAAATTATACTATATATAACCTATATAATATATATATATATATATTATGTAGGTTATATAATATGATATAGGATATATGATATAGGATAAACTACATGACCTACGATAACATCTAAATTATTTAGCAGCGGAATTGGGCCGGCACGACCGTGGTGGTACCTCTCACAAAACACCGGCGTCAAGTGACAGCTATGCCATCGCGTTTCGTGCGGTTTGTGAGTTTCCGTTGGCCCATTGGGGGTATAGGGAAAAAAAGGCAACGCATCTGCATAACTTTTGGTTGTGCGGATGTCTATGGACGTCGGTAGTTACCATAAGGCTCCGACGGTTGCCTCCTTATGACATAAAAAATATAAACGTGTGGATATCGTTCCTCAAAATGACAAAACGGAACCTTTACAGGATCACTCTGTAGTCTGTCTGTCTGTTAAACCAAAACCTATAGGGTACTTCCATTGACATAGAATTATGAAATTAGTTTAGGAACTATATAGGTTTGGTAACATAAAAAAAAATTAATCCGTTAATTTCTTATTAAAATATATAAGAACACTTTTATCCGAACCCTCATGCTTGCTAATTTTTACATATAATAATATACTGTTAGTATAAACATTTTAACGTGTATCTTAGTATATAGTTATTGCTTAAATTTACAGCTGGCTAATTATGACTGTTTTTATAGACATAAGTCACTCAGTAATAAAGTAGCATTATGAAATATATATCGGTTGAGTAGTTTCGAAGATTACCTCTTACATACAAACACTACATATATATTTATTATAATCTCTATAATACTTCTGTCTGCGTGCATGTCACTGAATTGCTGAACGGCTGACAGAGTTCGATGTTTTTTTTTGAGTGTTCAAGTAGATTCGTGAATGGTTTAGATTCACAATTGGGAATACTATAAAATGTTTTATACAGGACAACGTCAGTCAGAGCGGCTAGTATTATGATAATAAATAATAAAACTTTTATCTAGTACTAGCTCTTGCCTGCAGCTTCGCCCGCGTTACTCAACTTCTATAAGTCACAGCGTGATGTTATATAGCCTATAGCTTTCCTTGATAAACAAGCTGTCTAATACTGAAAGAATTTTTCAAATCGGACCAGTAGTTCCTGAGATTAGCGCGTTCAAATAAACAAACAAACTCTTCAGCTTTATAATATTAGTATAGATATGTATATCGATGGTATAATGACTCATTGCATGATTGCTTGATTTTAGAATAATCAAAGATGAAAAATGGAAATCGAACGTAACGAAATTTGTCCAAAATATGTTGTGTTTTGGTTTAATATAAATGTAAAATAATGTATATTTATGTATTATACGGCGTTAACATAGCCCCGTGGAAATCCCCACTAAGGTTCAAGCCCTGTCTCAGTAGCTTAAAGTGAACCCAGCACCTTGGGCGAAGGAAATTGAATCAAGAGTGGTACAAAGAGCAGGGGGGATAAGGGGTGAGCATAGGAACCTCACCCCATTGCACCGTCCCGACGTTGGGAGAAGTTGTTCTGTAGTGCAGGAGGACCCTTCTGTGGAGGTGGTGTCGGTCCCTTGAGGGGCTGACTAGCCGTTAAGGTGCCCTGTTTGCTCATTAGATCCGGAGCACCTCACCAAAGGCAGCATTAGTGGCACTCGCCGGGTTTTTGTGGGTAAACCTGCGTCCACCTTACTATCTTTCGGGCGCAGCGAGTCCCACATACCCGCGGGATGCCTCAGATCATTTCACGGTAGGTACATATTATATATACCATATACCTACAATATTATCAATTATGGACCCCGCCAGGCACGCAACTGCCCCATGGTATTTTTATTATGGTAAGTATAATATTAATATATTGTTTTCTAATGTTTGCGCGAATTTCACTCATTATAATGAAACAATTTTTATGGATTTTATCGCTGTTTATCGCGGCGAAACGTCGGGCTTGTAAAAATCTCAATAAACCGCGATAAAATCCGCAAAAATTGTTTCATTATAATAAAGTATATTAATGTTACTACCAAACCTTGATTTTTTTTCACAATGGCCTACCTTCCCTAGATATAATCCCCAAAACGGACTAAATAAGCCACATACATGACACTATGCCTTACAAGAGTAAAATGTCATGTTAGTTGAGTCAAGAATCTAAGTTGAAAGCCTAACAAGGTCAGCCCAGTCTACAATGGATGACCTATATTAAGATTTCAGCAGAGTAACATTTTTAAGTTCTGGACGGATGCCAGATGAGGAGGATACAAAGTTTTAAGTTTGGAATTGTTTGACTGGGGTTGTTGAATGTTTTAGAGCGGGACCCTATTAGTGAAATGCGCTGAGTTGCCTCATCATCATTTTCCTTTTATTTTTTATGACATGCCCCATTACCTCTTTGTGTCGCTACTACCGACTTCCGACGCCCATACACACCCGCACAACCAAGGCTACGCAGATGCGCCGCCCTCCTTTTCCCTATCCCCCCAAGGCCACCGGAAACTCACAAACCGCAGGAAACGCGACAGCATACCTCTGTCACTTGACGCCGGTGTTATGTGAGCGAGAGGTACCACCCCGGTCGTACCGGCCCAGTTCGGCTGCAATTCAGCATGGCACTACCTCTTACCAACTTAGGACGATAACTGGGTTATGTGGGAGTCCCTGCGCCTGAAAAGATGCTAAAGTGGGCACAGACTCTACCCACTAAACCCCATTCTCCACGTCGTCTGGGTGACCCGGCGAGGGAGCTGTGGACATCCTCACCGAGCCACAACGGTGTGCCATCCAGCACTCTTCTCTGCAGGCGGGGGATGGCGTCTCCTCTTTCTCCGCCTAAGGCACTCTGAACACATAAGGGTGCCTTATAGCTCGGTCGTGTAACAACCCTGAATCAGTTGCCTCGTTTTCCCATTTACTTATCGAAGTATCATAAAAGGAGCCCATAATTATTAACGTATTTTCTATTACTCCATCATTGTTTTGTACATGGTTTGCTCCATTAAAAATGACCCACAAGCACATTTAACCCTTTCTATAAAAAACGGTACCATTTCAATATATTCCAGAATCATTTATACATAAGGCTTAAGACCATATTTTGGACTCTATTTACATGACAATAAGATTCAGTAGGACATGCATTATTAAGCCGTTCGGCTTGAATAAAATATATCGATAAAACGCGTTTCTGTGAACGGACTAAGCGCTCTGCATTCATGAGGAGGTGCTATTCTCATATTGCTTGATAATTTTGCGAATGAAATAAAAAATGTTAATCTTAATTATTGATTCAAATATACGGAATGTTAAGTTATAAACTTACCAAGTAAATTATTGAGAGTCGATTTCAATTACTACCGGTTTCAAAATGAGCCCACTAAGAAGAACTGGTGAAACAAATTCAGAAGATTCTTACTTATTTTGTAATATAAGGAGGCGTGTGGAAGGTTTGGGTGCCGAGATGATTCTCTTTATTTAATATAAACATTAACTTATATACTAAATACATATAAGGGCACTACATTTCCCTTCCTAAAATTATAAAAAAGTTAAATATATTTTATGTTTTTTTTTAACAATATTGATTAAGATATAATGTTACATTTTAATACATAATAATAAGATTACAATTTTTATAATAACAATGAATAACAATAACAAATGACAAATTTAATTTCTTCTTAATATCTTTTTCTTCTTTTCATCTCCTTGTTTTTATTGATGTAACTTCAAAACTTTGTTTTTTTTTTTTATCATTTCATTATTCTCCAAGTGAGGCCTTTTTATATATTTTATTTCTTCTCATAATTTATTTATTATTCACTTTTATATTTTCGATATAATTTTCTTTTCATTATCTATTTAATTAAATGTCATCCATATTTTTCTGCTACAATTTTATTTCTTCTTTAATTTTAATATTCTTCATTTTTCGTCATTTGTCATAGTTATTTTCTTATTAATATATGTATTTATGTTTATCTCTTCATAATTATAATGTATATTTTATATATTTAAGTTCTATTATTTATTTTATTTTATATTATATATCCGGCTCAGCGCTGCCGCGAGGTAGCTCTGGCAGGGTCGCCATGTAATATAACGAGGCGTGTGGAAGGTTTGGGTGCCGAGATGATTCTCTTTATTTAATATAAACATTAACTTATATACTAAATACATATAAGGACTACAATATATAATAAGGACACTACAATTTTGGTATGTTAGTTGGATAGGCTAACTGGCAGACGTACCACCTGATGTTAAGTGGTCGACGTCGCCCATGAACATAAACTAGTATACCTGGAACTAGCCCAGGCAACTCATTTACGTACTTATGTGTTGGCTTATCCTGAGACAAGATTTATAAAATAGCAGAAATGTTAGATGATTTTAATAAAATTGTCCAAATGGTGCAGGATACAAGGTCCATTTTTGCACTTGATTACTATCAAGCTAATTTTCCATGGGTATCTTCATTTTGATGAGGCACCCAACAATTTCCTGTGAAAATACTCGATTTTGGTAGCTGACAGAGGTAGCAAGGATAAAATATGTCGATTTAATGATGAACGTAGGACCGGGATAACGTACCACGTAATTTGTAGGACAATATGCTGGTTAGTAATCAAGTGCAAAAATGGACCCTGTGTCCTGTACCAAAGGGTTAAAAAAGACGAACTAAGTACTAATATGTAAACAACGACAGTAATATTTATTTACAGATCTTAATATTTGAACAACTTCGCCAATACAAATCATACAGTATTACACTAATAGGTCAACATTCAAATCACTATATACCAACCACGTAGAAAAAATAGGTTCTATTCTTATATTCAAATATACAAGACCTATTTCATTTACACGTGTAAGATGGTATCTGCCTTAACGTTAATTAAACTGAAGGTTAATTGCTATCTAGTTATGGCCCTCGGTTAATAAAACAAACAAAAAGAGAAAGAACGTAAAAATATATTTATTGTACGAATTAATTTTTTGCCTTTTTTTCATTTACGCCGGGAAATGCTCTGAGGCATCCCGCTGGGAGAGGGGGACTCCCCAGGCGGGTATGTAGGACCCGTTGCGCCCGAATGATGGTAAGGTGGACGTAGCTCTACCTACTAAAAGTTAAAACCCGGCCAATGCCACCAAATGCCGCCTTTGTTGAGGTGGCCCGGATCTATTGAGACAAACAGAGCACCTCGACGGCTAGTCAGTCCCTCAAGGGACCGACACCACCTCCACAGAGGTGTCGTCCCGCACCACAGAACAACCCCTCCTAACGTCGGGACAGCGCAATGGGGTGAGGTTCCCATCCTCGTTCCTTGTCGCCCCTACTCACCCACTCCTAGATTACAAAAAGATAGATCAGATCATAGGGAACAATATAGGCTATCAAAATAGCCATCAGCATTACAAATACGGCTGTAGACCGGACACATAACATAACGCGGATGAAGATGCGGGCAGCCGCTAGTTAATCTACAGTTAGTTTGTTAATACAGGTAGTAAAATAATAAGAAGGTCAACAAGCCACTCGGTTTCACAATTAATGATATTTATTGATGTTCCAATCATTAATTACGTCATTAATGATTAATATTCATTCTGTAGGCGTATGATGCTTACGAAGTGGAACAAAATGCTCGAGAACTGACCTTGTTATGGAAATTACACTCTAGTACATAACACTGACCATGTACGCCTATCGTTTCTAGAACTATCATATTATGTGCATTTCATTAAAAACGGTTAAGTAGTTTAGAAGTTTATCGTAGACAAACAATGTGACATGAAATATGTAGATTTGAAAGAGACCTTTGTCCTCTGCTGAGGTCGATAAAAGGATGCTGATGATGATAAAAGATTACATAGATGGACGATCTCCGTGCAGCCGCCTATAGTAGGATGAGAAATGACGTGGGCTCGGCCGTCTTCGCGTTCATCGAAATACCTGTCTAACAGACGACGGAAATGGTGATAATGATGATCAAAGAGTCAATACTTTTTTTTATAAAATTGGTTATAATTTTTTACATTTCCAAAATTGTAATAACTTACTCGTCAAAAGAAATTTAATAAGCACAAATATTCAAAGACGTATAAAACAAAAACACGCAGAAGGGAAAAGTCCTTTAATAATAATTAGCAAGGCTCCCTTCAACTCCAAGAGTGTTCTTGAAGATGGTAAAAAATTAATTTGTAGGAAAAATGTTTAAATGCTTATTACACAAACAAAGAATTTGTGGGTACTAGAAAGGGGCTTGAAGAAATTTATATGAATACAATATACGAGTATAGACACATCCATCCGTGGCCGTGCCATCGAGCATAATATAAACCGGATTAGAGTGCTAATGTTATGTTTTGTATGAAAACAAATTCAGACAAATCTGTTCGGCGACACTGCACTGGTTCCCGACTGATGGCCATTGGGACGTACATACAAGTCACTGGTTGGTTCAATTGTTACTATGTCAGTGACAAATCACTGACCAGTTTCGGAATTTTATGGCTCGCATTACTACTCTATTCGGTTATAATATGCTCGGTGCTGACATAATTATCATCACCATCATCATAGTCAGTACATCATCATCATCTACCTATTCCCGTTAAAAACGCCAATAATTATGTGTGTGCGAGTGCACAATAGCCCCCCGCTGTACATGTCTGGTGAAGCCAGTGATCCAACATATATATATATCTAATTGGGTTCCTTCGCTGACCTACGACCCTTCAGGAGGACGGGGACGTGAATATTTCATGTCACTTGTACACCATGTTTTACAGTTCAAATCATTCATATACATTCAATAGATTAGTTTTTATGTTGTTTTCTAATATTTACCGGTGGGAGGGAAGCGCTGTGCCGCGCTCCCGGCTGCATGGGTACCACCATCTTGCTTGTTTCTCCCGTGAAACAGCTTTGCTGTGTTTCGGAGAGAAGGGCAAGACAGGGACACGCAACGAGTTTAATCAGAAGAATTCTGGAGTACAAGGAAGTGTTTTCCAGTTTCCCTCCCCAATTAGAGCGAGAGGCAGTGCAAGACAGCAGCCAGGAGAAGCCCAGCTGCAATGCACTGCGGAGAAATTTAATGCTTGGCTGTGTTTCGGAGAGAAGGGCAAGACAGGCAGTGTAATTACTGGCACCGAGACTTAACATCTTATGTCTCAGGATAGGCAACACATAAATGAGTTGCCTGGGGTCGTTCCAGATAAACTAGTTTATGTTCATGGGCGACGTCGACCACTTACCATTAGATTGCACGTTTGACAGTTTGCCTATCCAACTAACATAAAAAAAAAACGCGAATTTCATGAAATGCAACCACGCGCTACGGATTAGGTTAGGTTAGGTTAGGCGTTTTACAAAGTTAGCGTTTTAATATGTGTTTAAAAACCATCACTATGGTTGCGGTAAAGTATCCGGAAAGTCAGCCATGTAACCTAAAAAACCGCGATTCAATCGCGTAAAGTTTTTTAAGTATGTATAATTATTGGTTTTTGATATTTGAGTAACAAAGCGGCGAATTTAAACTGTTTAAAAAGAAGCTTCGATAAATTAAAATTGTGAACCGTTATTTATATTTTTTTTTTTTTTTTTTTTTTTTTACTTGGATAGGCAAACTGGCTAACGTGCCACCTGATGGTAAGTGGTCTACGTCGCCCATGAACATAAACCAGTTTACCTGGAACGAGCCCGGGCAACTCATTTATGTGTTGCCTATCCTGAGACATAACTTGTTAAGTCTCGGTGCCAGTAATTACACTGCCTGTCTTGCCCTTCTCTCCGAAACACAGCAAAGCTGTTTCACGGGAGAAACAAGCAAGATGGTGGTACCCATGCAGCCGGGAGCGCGGCACAGCGCTTCCCTCCCACCGGTAGTTTTAAAAGTGAAAATAATTACTGATATTATTTTAAATTTTAAAATCTTATATAAAGGAAGCCAAATTGCTTGTTTGGTGTGACAAAGAGCTTATTTGGTTAGAGTCGAGTAGAGAGTAGAGTAAAGAGTAGAGTAAAGATTAGAGTAGAGAGTAGAGTAAAGCAAACGGTAGAGTTAAAGTGTCTAGCGCTTGAACGGGTGAACCAATATGGATGCGGTTTGATTTTGAAAGCAAGTTTCTTGCAGTGGTTCTTAGACATATTTTATCAAAATTCTGCCGTTTCAAGGTCATCAGTTCTTTTATTTTGCTTTGTATTATTTTTTAAATTTGATAGAGAAAATGTATATAATACTAGCTTCATCCGCGTTAACTTACTCAACTTAATTACTGTTAGTCAAAGCGTGATGTTATACGGGCTATCGAACGCTGAAAGAATTTTTCAAATCGGACCAATTGTTCCTGAGATTGGCGCGTAACAAACAAACAAACTCTTCAGCTTTATAACATTAGTATAGATTTAAAAGGATAATTTTTAAATTTACTATTTTTATTTTTACAGGTAAGTTCCTTGATTTCTTCATGAAGATACGGTAAGAGATTAAGTTGAATTTTAAACAATGTGTTCATTCCGTATCACAGAACGTTTACATAGTAAAGTCGATTGGAAAATTGACAATGTTATCTACATATGAGTGCTAAGATCTCGGATATTGTTATCTACCTACAAGAGAAAAGGTCAAGTTACTTCCCGGTCTTATATACAATGTTCTATTCAGTGTCAATCCTAGATTATGGGACAAACAGATAAGCATTAGCCTGTGTCTTGGATAGAAGGGCAGGTGGGTTAGCTAAGATGCCATTCTACAATCGTAAACGCTAGTAGAAAACTAATAAATGTATGAAAATAACATTTAAGACCACCATTTATCGATGTAAAATGTCAGAAATTACTGGCACTGAGACTTATAGTCTTACGTCCCAGTATAGGCCAAGAGTTTTTTTTTTTTGTATTTTATGTTAGTTGGATAAGCAAACTGGCAAACGTGCCACCTGATGGTAAGTGGTTGACGTCGCCCATGAACATAAACTAGTATACCTGGAACGAGCCCAGGCAACTCATTTATGTGTTGCCTATCCTGAGACATAAGATGTTGTCTCTGTGCCAGTAATTACACTGCCTGTCTTGCCCTTCTCTCCGAAACGCAAAGCTGTTTCACGGGAGAAACAAGCAAGATGGATGGAGATTACGACCCATGCAGCCGGGAGTGCGGCACAGCGCTTCCCTCCCACCGCTATGAATCTGTCTGAAGGTGCGAGGATGGGAACCTCATTGTACTGTCCCGACGTTGGGAGGGGTTGTGTGTCCGCGACAACCCCTCTGTGGAGGTGGCGTTGGTCCTCTGTTTTCTCAATAGATCCTGGACACCTCACCAAAGGCGGAAATGGTGGCATTCGCCGGGTTTTAGTGGGTAGAGCTGCGTCCACTTACCAGTTTTCGGGAGCAGCGAGTCCCACATACCCGCCGGGGGAGACCCACTCCCCTCATGATGCCTCAGAGCATTTCCCAGCGTTAAAGAAAATAAAGGGAAAAGACATTGAAATTACCTTTTATGAGATCTATAATAAATTAGAAAAATTCAGTTTTATGAAGGCGAAGGATAAAAGTTAGGTTAGGAACTACAGCGGTAACCACCAAATGACGCTTTGATATGATCTTAGGGACCCCGAAATACTTTAAAACTGCCATGGGACACGCAACGAGTTTAATCAGAAGAATTCTGGAGTACAAGGAAGTGTTTTCCAGTTTCCCTCCCCAATTAGAGCGAGAGGCAGTGCAAGACAGCAGCCAGGAGAAGCCCAGCTGCAATGCACTGCGGAGAAATTTAATGCTTGGCTGTGTTTCGGAGAGAAGGGCAAGACAGGCAGTGTAATTACTGGCACCGAGACTTAACATCTTATGTCTCAGGATAGGCAACACATAGATGAGTTGCCTGGGCTCGTTTCAGGTGTACTAGTTTCATGGGCGACGTCGACCACTTACCGTCAGGTGGTACGTTTGCCAGTTTGCCTATCCAACTAACAAAAAAAAAAAGAAAAAAGACATAATATATTAGAGTACTCACTCTAAATTGCTGTATGTCGCCTACAATGTTGAATTGGAACTTTCTCCTGGTGACCGTGTCGTGATGCCGGGTCAGCCCGGGTCAGCGCAGAACATGTACACCAATTTAATACTCCATATGCAGCCAGATGTTATCTGGGTGGTTAATGACACAGTTAGATGTAAACTGAAGTTTTATTTATTTCAATGTCAGCTATGTAATGATGAACGCTCTGTGCTGCAAATACCTGCTGAAGTAAATGTTTAATCGATGAACGTAAATAATAAAGAATGAACGAATCGCAAAATAAGTTCTTGAAATAAAATAATTTTGAGATGATAAAACGTATTTGAAACGTGCATATAACTCGACATTAAGGCGAGTCACCGGGACTGGCGGGGTAGTGGGCGTCGCGGCGTCTAGCATTCAAGTTTCGGTATAAAACTTGAATTAAAAATATATGACTTGAGATTAAAAAATAGCATAGTATTGGAAATTAAATATTAACATAATAAGATGATGTGCAAGCTTACATGTTTTATTAGTAAATTATGATCCAGTAAAGTACAACTTATCTTGTAGCCAATTGGCACATCCTTTAGACAATTACTTTTTATTAATATGGTTTGCCAAATCTAATTTTTGAGTTATCCAGTAACTCAAAAATTAGATTTGGCAAACCATTTTTTCCGTTTCGCCTGCGGTGACTCGCCTTAAGGAAAAAAAAAATCAGATTTTTTATGGATTTTATCGCGGTTTATTAAGATTTTTACATGCAACCGTTTCGGATACTTTACAGCAACCATGGTCACGGGAGGACTGAAGTGTCATACGTCCTAATGTTACAAAGTTATTTGAAACTACCCTATGATACATCAATATTTTAACTAGTCCTCTCTACGCAGAATTTCAGTAAAAATCTTAATAAACAGCGATAAAATCCGTAAAAAATATTTTATTATGAGTAAAATTCGCTTAAACATCAGAAAAAAATATGAGATCTAATAGTAGGTTAAAAATTATACTTACAATTATAGTGAAAAGGTTTCCCGATCTGTCAAAAAGATTTGATGTGTTTTTGTAAAAAGTGCGAGACAAGCAGTGCGACTATTGTAATTAGTAGTTAGCACTAACACTTTAGAGATTAGGTTCTCAGGAAGACAAAGTCTGACGGTGTAAAATAAAATAGTAAGCTATCTTAACTCATTATAATGAAACACTTTTTTATGGATTTTATCGCGGTTTATTAAGATTTTTACATGCAACCGTTTCGGATACTTTACAGCAACCATGGTCACGGGAGGACTGAGGTGTCATACGTCCTAATGTTACAAAGTTATTCGAAACTACCCTATGATACATCAATATTTTGGTTAGTCCTATCTACGCAGAAAGTGCTAACTGTATCTTTAATCTGTGACATATTATGCTTGGATTTTGATTTGATAATTTTAATAATGGGATCCCAAGCAGGTGGTAAGAGCCAGCCATCTTCTCTATTGAAATTAGGATTAGGATGTTTTGTTATTGAAATTCGCGTAAACATTAGAAAATAATAAGCTATCTTAACCTTTATGTAGTAGACGAATCCGCGTGTAAAAGCTGTATCCAAATAAAGAATTCATGAAGCCATGCAAAAACGATAAAACCTTTTATAAATCACTCAGCACAAAGTCCAAATACCGCTCGTGGGGCACCTTATTACAAACATCCTCACCTCCAAATCCCATTTACTTGAGGTGTCCTTTAAAAGGCACGTATTCAACACAAGTGAGGGTCTAAGGGGGTCTTGGGGGTTTTAGGGGTCTTAGCTGTCAATGGCCGGCTGTGACGCTGATTGAAACTCTATTATTATCAACCCTATGACGGTAAATCTTTTGGGGGTCTCCGCTTTCGTGTTTTTTTTTTGTAGGGAATAAATTTTGTTTAAATATTAAGAGGTAAAGCTGATATTGAAAACACGGCACTGTTGAAATAGTTACAAATAAATATTCCCGAACAAAACCATTGGTTTTGACTGGAATTTTGTACGCAAAATAGGAAAGACATTATGATTACGAAGTACGAGATCTAGTTGATAACAATCGGATAGTCAGGACTGTGGACCACAAGTAGCTGTCGCGGGTTCTAATCTTGAGTGCAGATTATATGTAAATAATGTAGATGTTCAGGCATGTCTCTAAAAATTAATATCTGTACACATACTTGTATAATACGAATTCAGAACTGTATTTTGAAGAGATACCGGCGGGAGGGAAGCGCTGTGCCGAGCTCCCGGCTGCATGAGACCACCATCTTGCTTGTATCTCCCTTGAAACAGCTTTGCTGTGTTTCGGAGAGAAGGGCAAGACAGGCAGTGTAATTACTGGCACCGAGACTTAACATCTTATGTCTCAGGATAGGCAACACATAAATGAGTTGCCTGGGCTAGTTCCAGGTATACTAGTTTATCTTCATGGACGACGTCGACCACTTACCATCAGGTGGCACGTTTGCCAGTTTGCCTATCCAACTAACATAAAAAAAAGAAGAGGAAAATTTGTTGTTGATGTTTCTTTGTAATCTTTAAATTATAAAATCATTGACCTATATTTTATTATACTACATAACTGTAACCCGACACATACAGGAAAATATGAGGAAAGCCGAAAAAGTGTCTAAAGTGAAATAATTCATCAGGCTTTTCCGCTCTGGTAACTTCGGCTTCTGTATCGGTCCCTTTTATGAGAGGCGTAAGAATTGCGGGGTGTTTCTGGCTGCGGATTTCGAGTACTTCTAACGCCTGTTAGTCGTTTACAATAAAAGGATTGGGACTTTAAATTGAGTGCGGTGTTATCTAAAATAGGTTTTTGTAGGTCGAAATAGACGAGCGATTTAGTTAACTCTGTTCTAGTAAATTCTTAGGCACTATGAATAGCGTGGATGTGACTGGCGCGGCGGTGGACTCGTCCCAGCGACCCTAGAGGTGTGGCCGACATGGGTAGCGCTGCGTTGCGATCTGAAATCAGTCTTGGGAGGGGACTTGTCTCTACCGAGTATCACCGCCGAGATGATCCGTCTCCTTCTGCGAGGCAGTAATGTCCCAGAAGAAGGCCGGCGAGCGGGTGACAGAGGTGGCCGCCGACGAGCGGGTGAGAGAGGAGGCCGCTGACGAGCAGGTGAGAGAGGAGGCCGCCGGCGAGGCCTCCCCCCTCGGGGCGACGAACGGGTGTGCGTAGGAGGCGCTACTTAATGCGCCTCCAGTAACGCCCCTGTATTCGTGTTGGGTTCAGGATGGGACCAGTATGGCACGACGTCGCGGAGACTGCTTAGTAGCGGTCAGGCAATCCCCCCTTACGAGGAGTAGTCTGGCTTTCACCGCGGCCAGCCAATCGCTGAGGTGATCCTGTTGCCTGCAGACCCGAGACCCTAAAAAAGCTGCCGAACGCGCTCGCGGTGGTTTTAGTTTAGGGTGGAACACTTCCAGGTGCAAGTCCCACATAGGGTCAGGATCTCACCGAAGATCTGGCTACATCCATGAAGGATTTCCCTGCGATATCAAAAAAAAGGTACGCTCACCATCCATAATGTCGTATGCACACAAATACCGTACACCTTGACGGTTTAAGAATATCTAAGACATTATAAGGACATACCTATAAGAATAGTATAGTTCTTATAGTTTCGGAAAAAAAGTGGCTGTGACATACGGACGGACAGACGGACAGACATGACGAATCTATAAGGGTTGCGTTTTTTGACATTTGGCTCCGGAACCCTAATAAACGTGAAATTGAAACGTAGAGACTAACGTCTACATTCGTTTTGCTGTCACAACCGAGAGATATTCTGTAAAAATGTAAGCTGTAGCTGGAAATGGGCTATGATTGTGTCGCACGGTTAGGATGTTACTGTATTGTAGATGGCATGTCTTTATTATTTTTGGGATATATAAGTGGAAGTTGCTCTCCGGTTTTACAACTGAAATTAGATTTAATACTTAGTTTATAAGAGGTAATGCTATGCTGCTTTGTAGTCGAATTGGGCCGGCACGACCGGGGTGGTTACCTCTCGCTCACATAACATCTCAAGTGCCAGATATGCTGTCGCGTTTCGTGTGGTTTGTGATTTTCCAGTGGCCTATTGGGGGGGATAGGGAAAAGTAGGCCAACGCATCTGCAATCTATGGGTATGTGCGGCTATAGTCGCCAAAAGCACATGAGTAAATAAACGGACAGAGGCAAAGCTTCATACAACCGCGCGAATCGATTGCACTACTACAAGCGTACTAACCCATGTGTGCGTAAGCACTCGTGGCTTGTCACGTACGAGTAGAAACCGGTTGAAACCAGTTCGACGAGTGTTCGAACACGGGGATGTGAGTGCGTTGTATATTTTTTCGCTTGGCGGGTATATCGAATTATTATCATCGTTCTTAAATTTTTGTTAACTAAAAGTAAAAAGTGTCAATATTGTATACTATACTGTGTGTATGAACAATAATAGAGCAAATAAAAAAGAATCATATTTTATAACATTGTTCTTAAATTATTGTTGATAATTAAAAGTAAAAAGTGTCAATATTGTATACTGTACTGTGTGTATGAACAATAATAGAGCAAATAAAACAAATCATATTTTAGATATCCCAAAGATTTCAATAGGTAAGTTGTATCTTATTATTTTATTTCTACTAATTATTATAACTTTTGTTCACTAAGTTTTTATGGATGTGCCTAAAGTCTAGTTAGGGAAACATTTGACCCGACATTAAATCTTAAATCTTAGCTAAACTTTACAGTAAAAATACAATAAGTATAGGTACAGAATGCGTAATTAGTAGACGATTCCTGGTCGGAAAAAAATATAATAGTTATGATAAAAACTGATAGGCAATGAGAGTGCTTTGAGCTTTCCATTAGAATTTACCACTCTATTGAAAGGTACAACAGATTATTGAAAATAAAAAATATAAACACAAAATATTTAGAAAAAAATATTTTGTAGGTAATAAAGATAGAATATTTACATAGATTAATTACTACTCGATAAAAAAATCGTTTTATTTGTCTAATTTTATCCACCTGTGACAACCCTTAAATAATTTTACGCGTTGTATGGAAGCTTTGTCTCTGTCCGTTTACTTACTCATGTGCCAAAAGGCTTCAACTGCGCGTTTACCCTCCTATTCTATAAAAAAATATGAAGTATTTTTTGGATGGCATGAGCTGGGTCGTCTTGGCGTTTATTGAAGGAGACCTATGTTCAACAATGGATATAGGCTGATGATGATGATGATGTGGTATAATTTTAGGTAGGTAAACTTATTGCAGTTAATGGAATTAGCATTCACTATAATATAGTATTTGAGGGTGGCCTATGTTCAGCAGTGGACGGAAAGAGGCTGATAATGATGATGATGATGATGATGATGATGATGATGATATGTATGATATGTATGATAGTATTTGTATTGTGCCTTTCAAAAGTACTATAAAATTTAAAATTTGATTTAGAATAGCAAAATCAAATTTTAATCAATATGCAAAACAAAGTAATAATTTTATGTGTTTGAAAGTAACTTTAGGAATGATTTACCTTGAGAAATTGTGAGTTAAATAAGATAGAGATTAAGATATTAAAGCCTTTGAGTATTTTAAAATTTTGTTTGTGCTTTTATTCAACCTTTCTTTATTTAATTTAAATACTAGCTATTGCCCGCAGCTTCACCCGCGTTAATTTAAGGTTACAGCCGTATTTAGTCTCACAATGTTAATGATCCTTATCACCATTGAATTAATGATTTTTACCAATTCAATTTCATCGATATCAGGCCAGCCGTTTATGCGAAAATGCGTCACAAACAAACCTACTTCCGCATTTATAATATTTTTTTTATCGTAGTTAAAACCATTACGCCAAAGAGATTATTAATATTTTAACTCAAATCGAACTGGAAAGCGAAGCACGTAGAGTCAAAATGTATCGATATATACACGCTGGTCTGCAGAAGGCAGCTATTTATTTTCGAGAACTGTTAGCTTAAGAGTATCTTCGAATGTTACGTTCAGATAATTTTATAAAATAAACTCAGTTTCTCTGAGCGACGTTGGTGTACTGGGTGAGCTTTTCTTAATTCTATGAGTGCACCTGAACATGAGACCATCGCTTGCTCACCGGTGAAGGAAACATCGTGAGGAAACCTGCATGCCTGATGAGGTTAAAAGACTTTGAAGGTGTGTGAAGTTCATCATTGGGCCAGAGCATCGGTGACTATGACCCAACACCCTCCTCGCCTGATTTCGAGGAGGAGACCCATGCCCAGCAGTGGGACATATAAGTTTATTGTTATTATAATAATTACAGCCGTGCGCGGGCTGACGATTATTTTGTAGTTAGGCTTTCGGTGATAATTTAGCATTATAATATTAGTCACTTTTTTACGTCGAATTAGTAGTTTCAAATACAAAAATCTCCCACATCCAAAAATACTTATATATAATAAAAGCTTTATATTAGGTATATTAATTATACCTACATATATATTAAAGTTCTTCATGAATCATGTAGTGCTATCCTTACTAATATTATAAATGTGAAAGCGTGGATGTTTGTTACGCTTTCACGAAAAAACTACTAAGCCGTTCATCATGAAACGTTGTACACATATTCTTGGAGGTATTAGAAGTAACATAGGATACTTTTTATGAAAAAAACTAAAATCTTATCCTGCGCAGACGAAGTCGCGGGCACCAGCTAGTCTATTATAAATGTTAAGGGTAAAAAAGTTTGAAAAATAATAAAATAATACCTAATAAAAAAAATATATAATAAAAAACATATTAAATAAAATAACGACTTTAATAAGCATTTTAAAATGTCTACATTTTCATATAATTCAAAACCTTCATGCACAGATCTTCTATCTAGTCTTTTCCCAACTATGATGGGGTCGGCTTCCAGTCAAACCGAATGTACCTAGCTACCAGTATTTTAAATGGAGCGACTGCCTATCTGACCTCCACAACCCAGTAACTGGGTAATACGATACCCCGTGGCAAGACTGGTTATTAGACTTTCGGCCTTCTGATGACCGGTAACGACTGTCAAAGATCCATGAATGACAGCCGGCACCAACCGCTTAACGTGCTTTACGAGGCACGGAGAAGTCTCGATATGTAAAGATGGTCACCCATCCACGGATCAACCGCTACAAGCGTAGCTTAACCTGATGGAACGATCCGTGCGGCTGTTATTACTTAGCCACGAGCTCTTAAAAAATACTTCATCAACCGGTGGGACGGAAGCCCTGTGCTGCGCTATCGGCTGTATGGGTACCACCACCTTGCTTGTTTCTCCCGTGAAACAGCTTTGCTGTGTTTAGCAGAGAAGGGCAAGACAGGCAGTGTAATTACTGGCACCGAGACTTAACATCTTATGTCTCAGGATAGGCAACACATAAATGAGTTGCCTAGGCTCGTTTCAGGTATACTAGTTTATGTTCATGGGTGACGTCGACCACTTACCGTCAGGTGGCACGTTTGCCAGTTTGCCTATCCAACTAACGTAAAAACAAACATCAACAACAACCTTTTTTGCCAGACATCTGGTGGATAAACATTTATTAGACAAATAGGTTGATGGGACCATTTTATGAGGACTTCTTGCATCTTTGGGATGGAATTGACCTGATCCGCCGTAAACGGAATGTGCCAATCTCCGACAGAGGGTGATATTCGATGATAGGTAATATATATTTTTTTGGTTTTATGGCAAGTGGACAGCGTCACCCATGAGATAATGTCAGGACTTTCCCTTATTATATAGGCATAATTTACAAGAAGATAGATGTTGGTTCCCGTGCCATTAATTACACTTATAATTTTGCCTTATCAAAATACTTACAGCAAAGATTTTTTAATAATAGTTGGATAGGCAAACTGGCAGACGTGCCACCTGATGGTAAGTGGTCAGCGTCGCCCAAGAACATAAACTAGTTAACCTGAGAATAGCCCAAGCTGAGTAGCTTTGTGTGTTGACTATCCTGAGACAAGATGTTAAGTCTCTGTGTCAGTAATTACACTGCCTGTATTGCTCTTTTTTCCGAAACACAGCAAAGATGTTTCACGGGAGAAACAAGCAAGATGGTGGTACCCATGCAGCCGGGAGCGCGGCACAGCGCATCCCTCCCACCGGTACAAGTAGAATGTAAGTTAAGAATATGGAATGTAGGGAACAAATGTTTGAGAACAGAAAGTTATAACTAGCGAATGTCATTGTTCTAGGAATATTATAAATCGGAAATGTTTGGATGTTTGTTTGGATGAATGGTTTCTCAATCACGTCGAAATGGCTGAACGGATCGAGTTGAAATTGGAACAGTCTGGAAACTTTTTATCTTGGAAGAATGCGTTCCTTGGAATAAAATAAAAATAAATAAAATAAAAAAGCCTTTTATTTATTGCTTTACAGTAACTAAGAAAACAGTGTACATGAGAAAAAGATAATAGTTGATGTGATACAAATCTGAGTGTTTTAGTAATAATATTTAAAACTTAAAATTTTTGTGTGCTAGAACCCCTCTCAACGGAGGGTAAAGGCCTCCTCCAGAGATGACCATTGCTCTCTGTCCTCTGCTACTCGCATCCAGTGGCTTCCTGCTATTTTTGTGACGTCGTCTGCCCAGCGCGCAATTGGTCTACCCCTTCTTCTTTGACCCAATGGTCCTAACCATGACGTTGTTTTTATGGTCCAGCGACTGTCAGCAAGTCTGGCTACATGTCCCGCCCATCGCCATTTTAGCTTCTGCGAGTAACTGAGAGCGTCGATAATTTTGGTTTTCTGTCTTATGGCAGTGTGTCGGATTTTATTGATCTTCTTAATCTTCAAAATGCTTCTTTCCATACTTCTTTGACTTGCTATGATTTTGTTTTTTATTTTCCTAGTAAATCTCCACGTTTCTCAAGCGTATGTTAGTGAGGGGAGTATGCAGTTGTTCATGACTCTGCTTTTCAACCTCATGGGCAAGTCACTTTTTAGAATTTCTTTGAATAATGGAATAGTGATAGAGAAAGTTCACTCTTACATTTTGCTATTTTACACTAAAAGTTTGATTAAAATTGTCTATTGAACGTAAAGTCGCGGGTAACAGCCTCAAAAGATCCATGTAATTTTTATGTGTCTCACTGCTGGGCAATTTTGGACCATAGTTTAACCACAAAATAAATTATATTTATTTTGTGGTTTAACTATGCGCTGATCCAATGCGGGATGATGAACTTCCAGGTTTTTACGATATTTTACTTCACCGGTGAGCAGTGTGCTAGACTTTTTGATAGTCAGGTGCATAAGGAAATTTAGAAAAACCTATTATAGGTGCACCAGTTTGCCTGAAGGCCAGACCTCGCTCTTCAAGCCCGAGACGATATACAGACCATCGTTACCTACACTATTGTCAGGTGATTGTTGACGTGATAACGATATAAATCGATGAACGCCGGTACTAAAAAGTGTCACGTGTCAAAGCAGAACGTGCAAGCGAGAGATCGGAACAAGCGATAGAGAAGAGCGATCGGCCTAAGCGTTCGGCTTGTACCGTTATTACGTAACATTATAGTCCATAAGCGACTTTTCAGGTAGGTCTTTTAGACAATTCTGAATGAATCAACCTGGGCTAGCTTCAGGTGAACTTTTTTATCTTTCTGGGTGATGCTGACCACTGACCATAAAGGATCCACGTCTCTTAATTTGGTATTTTATTGTAAAAAACTACGTTAAGGCGGGGCTTTCCGAGAACTGAATTTAGTATGGAGCTCGAAACCGCGTCGAGCGCTTTGGCAGCGAGTGAAAACACATATTTATTTAATTGAAGGGAGGGATTTATAAAAAAATAATTTATGACGACCGACAACGACGACATTTTCTACAAGGTTTATTATGGTATAAGTTTTATTGTACAGAACCTGATATTACTCAAATAAAATGGGTTTTTCATCTCAATTTTGACATATCTTTGCAATATTTTTTTTTAATGCAGAAAAATATAAGTATATCGAATGACCGAAATATTATGACGAAGGAGTCTTAAATAACGTTTTTTTTTCAAAACTTAAATCGGCTTAGTTTCTAAATAAAACAGAATTCAAAATGTCGTTTATCGGGAAAGGCCCGCCTTAATAAAAAATCTCGTATACGTCCATTTCTCTTAAGCTTTCAAAATATCGCGGTCGTGGCGAATCTTAAAATTGAAGGAGGGAAGCAAAGAAAATAACTGTCAAAAGGAAAATAAAATTGTCATTAGTGTCGCTTCTGAAATTTGCCTCAATACGGAGTGTGCGTCCGCCATCTTACAATTTCATGAGTAATTCTGTCTGGTAATGTTTGTTATTCATAATGCTGGTTTTGTCTTGTTCTGTGGCGAATGGTGTACAAGCAGCGCCTCGCGGTTTCGCCCGCGTACTTCCCATTCCCGTGGGAGTACAAGGATAAATTAAAGCATTTGTGTTATTCTAATGTACGAGCTATATTATTGTAAAGTTTTATTAAAATCCATACAGTAGTTCTTGGCGTGAAAACGTCTTATAAATTGAACACCGGCAGCGCGCACGAAAAAGCATCCCGTTCCGGCTGAGCTTGTCAAACGATAAACAGGCCCAAGCGTTGGCTTGGAGACCATTATTTATAACAAATGTTAATACCCGACAACGTGTTTTGTGTTTTGTGTTTATTTCTACAATTTAATAAGATGTAATTGATTTCCTCCATCATTTTCAGTCTAATTTCATTTTGTTCACTTCAATTAACCATTTTTCTCAAAACAGCAGGAAAAAAAGGTAATTAATTTTTCATCAATGTTTCTTTATGACGTTATCACGTAAAACTATCGTCCGTAAACCGACTTTTTTGCGTGAAAGAGTAACAAACGTTCATACAAACTTTCTCGTTTATAATATTCGTAGGATTAGTCCTTTGTTAATAACTCGGCTTAGTTTTGAACAAAACATTTTATAACAACAAACATGTGGGGGGACACCCATTTGATATGTATCCCGGTGTTATAAAAATTCCCGCATTTTTATATAAAATGTATTTTCATCTTTCTTTTAAATCCTTACTTGCTAGGATTCGAACTTCTTACAAAAAACGGCTGAACCATATTTGCAAGCTTTGCACGTAAATACACTATAAGCTAGTAAAATGTCTCGATATATTTCGATGTTAGAATTTATGTTTTTGCTAATTTGTCATCTATTAATTAGTTATTAATGCATCTATTATGACTGTCTTAATAAACGCCGACATGGCATGGGATTGTTACCTACCCAAATTAACAGAGAAACCATGGGCAACAGCTCGTCAATTCCAGGTGGAAGTTTCCAGAAAATACATTCCTCATTTCCCGAAAAAGCTCATCCATGTCAAAATACGATAATTTTCCTCGAAATTTTCCAAGTGAAAATCTAATTCCGCTATAGTTATACATATTTCAAAGATCATCCAATAAAGGTTTCCATGACGAGGACTTACAATCAAGCCGTGAATCAACGACACGGGGACAAAGGTGAAAGGTCCCAATAACCTCCCCTCGCATCAATCAATTAAAGCCCCCCCGTTTCTTTACTTTGCCTAAAAAGTTCCCGCCTTGTTTATAGAGGACACGTGCAGGCTTATCTCTAGGTAAGGCCTCCAAGATTGCAAATTCTGTGATAATGAAATGTTTTGTTACTGTAGATTTGTGTAGGAATAATACAGAAGTAATTTAAATAGACTATTCGAATTTTAACAGGATTATATTAAGTATTTCACCAAAGTCAAAGTAAAAAGTTTTAGAATATTAATGTTACTTGAGATAAAGTCTCAATCGCCACCAAGGTTGAACCTTGTCGTGGCGGTGGGGGTCAGTAGCTTAAGGTGAACCCAGCACCTTGGGCGAAGCAAATAGAGCTGAGGGAGCTGCTCTTTGTACCCCTCTTATGAGAGGGTACAAAAGAGCAGAGGGACAAGGGGCGAGGGTGGGAACCTCACCCCATTGTACTGTTCCGACGTTGGAAGGGGTTGTACTGTGGTGCGGGACAACCCCTTTATGGAGGTGGCGTCGGTCCCTTGAGGGACTGACTTGCCGTCGAGGTGCCCCGTTTGTTCAAAAGATCCGGGGCACCTCACCAAAGGCGGCATTAGTAGAACTTGCCGGGTTTTAGCGGGTAGAGCTGCGTCCACCTTACCATCTTTCGCAATGAGTCCCACGTACCCGCCTAGGGAGTCCCCCCTCCCCAACGGCATGCCTCATAGCATTTCCCGGCGAAAAAAGTCTCAATAAGTTACATGAGCGTTTTTCCATCACTAGTATATTTTACTCCCGTGTAACCAGTGCACTGGTGTTGTTTTATCATCAGAAATTTTGCTGACATCAAATCTTGAAGATACTAAGATTCTAGAAGGACCAAGTATTCAAACCCGATTGATAGGAAATGCGTTGACAATTGCATTTTTTTAAAAAACGTTGGCGGTTCCGGGACATTTTTGATAGTTAGGTTCATATTAAAATTAATAATTGTTAAAAATCTGTAACGATAGAAATAAATTAATGACGTTTGTCGTCACGGCATCAGAGTCGATTTTACTGTGCGCCTATAGATATTTCATATCAAAAACCCTTTAGGATAATGTTTATGGTGATAGTGTTTATTCATTACTTATGGTTATAAAGTTCTATAAACCATTTGCTATTGCAACAAGACGAAGTCTCCCAACTTTTTTTATGAAAGAATTAAGTAAAGTTATATTTGGTGAAGTTGGACCGTTCTCTGGTGGAATATCCATTACGACTGGCGCCCCTCGGGTGTGATTTCTTAACACTGTGACGTTTCTTAAAAATTCTTATCCCTTGTGCCATTAACTTTTATCCTTCGTATTTTTTATATTTTTTGTGTTTATTACTGTATGTGTTGCAAATAACTTGACTGTATCCCCAGACATGATATGTTGCGTTGAGTATTACATTGCATGGATAATGTGTGTGTGCGTGTGTGTGAATAGTAGTAAATCTTAGGAACTAGGCCTTTTTTTGTTCCTAAGATCGGAGTGCTATTACTTACACCGTCTATTGTCTAATTTTTCTCTTTTGTGTAGCTCTCGTTAACATGATCATCGTCATCTTTATAAAATTATTTTTCTATCTCTGGCACGCTATGACATTTGCACACTGACTTTCAGTATAACATATCTAGTGGATAGTGACCCTGACTGCTAAACCAGAAGGTCGTGGGTTCGATCCTCACCCAGGACAAATGTTTGTGTGATGAGCATGATCATTTGTTCTGTATCTGGGTGTAATTTATCTATAATATGTATTTATTTAGAAATATATAAGTATATATCAGTTGTTGGTTACCACAAGAACAGGCTCTGCTTAGTTTGGGATCAGATGGCCGTGTGTGAGTTGTCCCAACATATTATTATTATGTTGTCCTATGGTCACTATTGTAGTTGGTGGCGTCGGTCCCTTGCGGGACTGACTAGCCGTCGAGGTGCCCTGTTTGTTTTCTAGATCCGGGGCACCTCACCAAAGGCGGCATTGGTGGCACTCGCCGGGTTTTAGAATAGAATAGAATAAAACTTTATTCAGCAAACCAGACATTGCACCACAATACAGATGTGCATTATTAATGAATAAGTGTAGGTAAAGAAAAAAAACAAAAAAATATTTACATAATAAAATAGGAAAAAGAAAAAAATAATAAGAATAATACATAAAATTGGAAACAAATCACATACAAGTCAAGAACAAACCAATGGTCATTGGTTAGGTTTGTAACATCATTTCAACATTTTAGTGGGCAGAGCTGCGTCTATTTACCAGCTGTCGGGCGCAGCGAGTCCCACATACCCGCGTGGGGAGACCCACTCCTCCGCGGGATGCCTCAGAGCATTTCCCGGCGTTAAAGAAAAAAAAAAACAAAAAAAAGCTTGCATGTTCAATGTATAATCACAATATTATGTTAATGCAAATAAAGTATATTTATCTTTCCATCCACTGTTGGTCATAAGGCTCCTTTATTGAACGCCGACACGTCCGTATATATCATGTATATTAGTTAAGATAGGGAAACCGTTAGATACGCCTGATGACAAGTGATCTAAAGTAGGAACCCAGGAACATGAATGAGTTCACCCGTAACAACTTTAAGAGTGTGATTTTAACCGGTGGGAGTGAAGCGCTGTGCCGCGCTCCCGGCTGCATGGGTACCACCATCTTGTTACCGGTGGGAGGGAAGCGCTGTGCCGCGCTCCCGGCTGCATGGGTACCACCATCTTGCTTGTTTCCCCCGTGAAACAGCTTTGCTGTGTTTCGGAGAGAAAGGCAGGCAGTGTAATTACTGGCACCGAAACTTAACATTTTATGTCTCAGGATAGGCAATACATAGATAAGTTGCCTGGGCTCGTTCCAGGTATACTAGTTTATGTTCATGGGCGACGTCGATCACTTACCATCAGGTGGTACGTAAAAAAAAAACGCGCTCATCTCCCGAACTATATTTGATTTTTAAGGGAAGTTTATAGCTTATTTGTTGTAGATGATTGATATATCGATTGAGGCGGGTGAAACCGAGGAGAACAACTAGTATTTTATATAAACGATGCCTGTAATTAGGTAACGCATTAAGTATCTTATCTCGCACAATGATCTCTACATCGTACGGTCCGGGTATCAATCTCTGGGATTTCACTTTCTGAATATAAATTTGAAATTTTCGACCTCATTACCTTTATCGGTGATTTAAAAGGTAGAAACGGGCCCTTTCACAGTGTAATGCCGCGGTTTTTTTTATTTTTTTTTATTTTCTGTATTTAGAACTTCTAATTTAGCATACCATATGTATGTTTACCAGAGGGGTGTGCTGTGCCGCGATCTCCATCCTGCTATTTTCCGAAAAAATTTGAAAAATCCTCCGAAATTCCGAAAAAAAAAAATAAGGAATTTTTCTTACGGGAAATTACTGGCATTACTTTATGTTAGTAGGATAGGCAAACTGGCAAACGTGCCACCAGTTTACCTGGAACGAGCCCAGGCAACTTATTTATGTGCTGATGTATCCTGAGACAAGATGTTAAGTCTCGGTGCCAGTAATTACACTGCCTGTCTTGCCCTTCTCTCCGAAACACAGCAAGTCGGAGTTGTCGGAGTTAAACCCAGGTCTATGGGTGGCGCTGACCTTTTGCCATTAGCTGACTGCCGGTTTTCCTAACGAAACGCAGGGGGTATAAGCGAGATGGAAGTATGAGCAAGGGGGATAGACAGAAGGAAAGGAGGATGGCGGATTTTGGAGATCGGGTGCGTGCGTAGGATGAAAGATGTATTCTAAAAACTGAATAAGACCGCAGGTGTTGATTTAAAACATATATTTGACTTATATTTGCCCACCGATCCCATATTTGAACGTTTCTTTGTCCCACTTTAAAACGTCGGATTAATGATACTGAATCACTTAAAATCGACGATTTGACTACCTCACTTGATGACGAAGAAGATCGACGCGGACGGTTCGACGACGACCGCGTTGGCGCTCAAGCCGGAGCTAGCGGGTTTGAATCCCGTCAGGGAACAAAAACTTTTCTGTGTTCCTGGGTAATGAATGTGTATTATATATGTAAAGTATCAAAGTATTAAATATATTTCCGTCGTCTGGTGCACGTAACCCAAGTTCTTCCTGAAATTAGCACGGGACCAGATTGACGTGGTGTAAAATTATCTATTTATTATTATTAATAAGGAGCCATTTTGAAAATAAACGTTATTTTGTATTTTTTTCTGGCAGAAGTCTTAATTTTGGTTGTCCAGTGGATGGATTGATAATTTTGATATTATCGGAGTTCATACAGTTCATCCTCTAACCACAAAATTTCAAATTAATAACAATTTCCAGTTAATACTGTGATTGACATTGTGGTTTGACCTTATAGGCGATTGCTCATGAATTGCGGTTGTGAATTACGGGTATGGTTTTGTTTTTCAACTTATTTTCCTTTTTTTGTGTCTGTTGACTTAAGAATAGTGTTATAATGTTTTCAATTGGTGACCCTTATATTACAGATTTCTAGGTACGGGACTCTTTCATAAACAGGAGGGTTATTATATTAAGGTTACACAAGTCGCTCATCTTTCCATACAAACGCAGAACAGTAATTACTACAATGTTTGACGTTGACCATGAAAAACTAAGTATAATATAAATTGATCTCGTCGTTATCTATGTCTGTATGTACCCAAAATCGTAAAAAAATATACATTTAAAAAATACAAGCCTCTAAACTTTCGTATTTTAACACTGATTTTAGCCCAACTTTGGACGAAAATAAATAGTATATAGAAAACACTGAGGAGGACGGATGGCCGATGAGCCAATAAGGTTTAAGACCTGAGGACGCGTTTAGTTAGACGAAGTGTCGGTCGGCCATTATCCAGGTGGGAAGACGATCTCCGTGCGGTGGTCGGTCCGTGCTGGATACGAGTGGCAAGGGATCGGCCGTCTTGGCATTCGTTGAGGGACTATATTCAGCAGTGGAAGGATAGAGGCTGATGATGATGATGATGAAGTCAGATATAATGATTATATGAATGAATTAGAAAACATAAATAATATTTTTATAGAAAAACTGGCAGATCATCCACTTGATGGTGAGTAATCATCATCGTCATCATCATGTGTCCTACGCTCACACGCTTATCTATACAGTGCCTGTCCCAGGCAACAATTATGCGTTGCCTATCCTAAAACAAAAGTATCGGTGTCAGTAATATTTTCTATCTACTATTTTTCAGGGCCCAACAAAAAAATGATATTTTATTAGTATCTGTCGCTAGTTATTCTATGTTTCTATTATAAGGTTGTCTTTATACCTGAGATGAATGCAATTTAGCGTGATTTTAGAAAAAAGAAATTATCGTTCTTTTTCTTTTTGAATTTCAAATATAAGTTCAGTTTGTGGAATTCTGTGAAAGTTTCAGATGAAAGAGCTCATCAGTTCTTTTTATTGTCAAAGTTTTTTACAATAATTAAGGGATTTATGTAAATTGAATAATATACACTGTTTTGTTCAACCCTTTGTTTGTGTAATTTGTAACTTTTTGAAATCTTTTTTGCTTAGAAAATATATGTTATGGATTTATACCAAACGGTTTTATATTCTCTTAAAACTGTTTAAAATTGTATTGTATTGTTCATGTTTTTCAGTTTTATTTTATCGAGCTCGATATTTCGCTATTGTCTAGGAATTTCTTGATCCCGAGCTCCGAAAAGTGAAAAATAAGATAAATTACCGTTTTATATTACCTATTTACGCTTTTTTTATTTTACGCCGGGAAATGCTCTCAGGCATCCTGCGGACTCAAGAGGCGGGTATGTGGGACTCGCTGCGCCCGAAAGATGGTAAGGTGGAGGTAGCTCTACCCACTAAAACCTGGCGAGTGCCACCAATCCCGCCATTGTTGAGGTGCCTTGTATCTATTGAGCAAACAGGGCATCTCGACGGCTAGTCAGTCCCTTAAGGGACCGACGCCACCTCCACAGAGGGGTTGTCCCGCACCACAGTCCCTCCCAACGTCGGGACAGTACAATGGGGTGAGGTTTCCATCCGCGCCCTTTGTCCCCTCCTCTCTTTTGTTCGCCCAAGGTGCTGTGTTCACCTTAGGTACTAAGCCCCACCGCCACGACAAGGCTTGAAACGTGGTGTTGGCCACAGCTTTTTATATAACCTTTTACCCTTGGTGTCACTGCATTATGTGTTCGATTCGATCTGCAACATGCTAGATAAGCAACGCATAAATGAGTTGTCTAGGCTGGCCACGAGCCATGTGTGAGTGGTGATCACTTACCATCACGTGACTATGCCAGTTCGCAAAGCCATCTTACATAAAAATAAATAAAGCCGATAAGTATTCGCCCATAGGAAAAAAAAATAAGCCGCTTTAGTCTACATTATACTTTGAAGTTCAGTGTACACCCTAAGTGATGTTAAGCCTGGAATAAAATTCAATTCTTCTGGCGAACAAACAGCCACAATAGATATCGATCTAAAATCCAGATACCTACCCTCCCCTTCCCCTTTTGATACAAAATAAGTGAATTATAAAAATAAGAATCGCGCAAAAATAACCTTTATACTTAGGTAAGAGTGATTAGATATAATATAATAATGGTAGATTTATGTTTGTGAAACATCAAAAAACGGTCAAGTGAGAGTTGGAGTAAGAAGAGTTCCGTACAATCGTGTGAAATAATCATTATCATCATCAGCCTCTATCCGTCCACTGCTGAATCTAGGCCCCCACAATGAACCCAAGACGGCCGATCCTTTGCCACTCGCACTAATAATAACTACTTACTAATATTTAGATGTTTATTCGTAGGCTACGATTAAGATTGAGTAAATAATGGTAAGATAAGGCGGTTTTAAAGAGGATCCCCAAGTTTATTTTCAATTTTTTATAGCGACCATGGTAAAAGACATTTAAAGAGACTAAACGTTTAAGGGTCTTCCTATGACCATAATTAAAGAAAAACTATGTGATAGACTGACAAACGGACAGTAGGTACCTACCTACCTCTGTATTATAATTTCACATTTATTATAGGAATTAGTATGAGGTGGTTGTTACAGTTATGGTTGGACAGACAGGCAGAGAGATCTCAGTAAGATCGCAGTAACCTTTTTGGTACGGAACCCTAAAAATGTTCCTTTGTTGGCAGGTGTGTATCGCTGAACCCATTTCAGTTCGGGGTCCGCTGGACCGAAATTGGGGTTTTTTGGTATTTCTGGGGTCGCGATAGTTTACACAATTTGGTCTGGATGAAAGGAATATTTTGTGGGGGCTTTTCTTTTACGAAAATATCTGTGTAATTTTATGATTTTTTTATCGGGTCTATTATATTATATATTGTCTTTTTAACCGACTTCCAAAAAGGAGGAGGTTATCAATTCGACTGCTTTTTTTAAGAACTATTTCTATCGGTATAGAGGAAGGTCGGTCGGAATCGGTACGTTTTGTATGAATTCACAAGTTTTTAACGGTCGCCGGTGGCAACCAGAGGTCGGGGGTTCGAATCGCGCCATGTTCAGATAATTTGTATTATGAATATAGCCTGTATGTGTACATATATATTATGTATTTAATGTAATTTGTTATAAGGTACATAGAGACGCACACGTCCGTCTCTATGTACCTTATCGCTTCCACCGATAGTGCAATCTGTAATTGTTTCCTTTTCCAGACCGTCACAATAGTATATATATAGGTAATTATTTACACACAAAACACTTGGACCTGTCGCGTTTCGTGCGGTTTGTAAGTTTCCGGTGGCCCATTGGGAGGATAGGGAAAAGGGGGCCATCTGCATAATCTCTGGTTGTGCGGATGTGAATGGATGTCGACATGGCTTCGACTGCTTGTTTCCCTTCCTATGCTACAAAAAAACTAAAACATTTGGCATGTTTTAGTTTTTTAGTGTTGTCTCCACTGAGTCATGGAATATGCAGCTGGTGGTACACAGAGACGGGCGCACAAAATCCTTCTCACCGGTATAAAAAAATCACCAACCCTGCCCGCCATGTGTTACACAATTTTCACATTATTTAGTGCATCTTTTGGCAGCGTTATATTTTTCCGTTTGTATTCCTCTTGGCACCAACACCTGCATCATTTCCATATTATTGTGCCCGTCTAACGGAATATTCTCGCTTCCTATATCACTATAAATATACTGTATGTTTTGTTTAGCTATATTATAGAGATTAAATATTCTATGGTAGATAGTCAAATGAGTTCTGAGAAGGTTATTTTTCTGACCTCGATAAATCTATCTGTACAATATAGATATATTTGCGAACTTGGCGAAAACGAAAATGACGACCTCTGTGGCTCAGTGGTAAGCGCGTTGTCGCTCAAGCCGGAGGTTGCGGGTTCGAATCCCACCAGCGAAAAAAAATATTTTCTGTGTTCCTGGGTCATGGATGTGTATTAAATATATGTATTATATAATAAAAATGTTAAATATATGTATAGTATAAAAGTATTAAATATATTTCCGTTGTCTGGTAGCCGTACCACAAGTTCTTCTAGAACTTACCACGGGACCAGATTGACGTGGTGTGAAAGCGTCCATACATACATATTACTTGGATGTAGGATGCTCTCAGCTTTGCCCGCGTTAAATTTACTTTACAGCGGTATCCGTATTGATGATGATATTGTTTGTAGCCGGTGGAATTCAGTGATATCATGGCACTATACTAGTGAATGATTTTTTAATATCGGTTTAACAGTTTCAGAGATTATTTCTACATCCAAACTCACTAGCGGTACCATTTTATTTTATTAGCATTGATGTTTTCATTCCCCCTCCCCCCATCAAGCCTTGTCGTAGCGGTAGGGCTCAGAAGCCTAAGGAACCCAGCACCTTGGGCGAAGCAAATTAAGCCGAGGGTGCTGCTCTTTGTACCCCTCTTATAAGAAGATCTGTTACTCAACAGATCCAGGGCACCTCACCATGGCGGCATTGCATAGCACTCGCCAGTTTTTAGTGGGTAGAGCTGCTTCCACATTACCATCTTTCGGGTGCAGCGAGGATGCCTCAGTGCATTTTCCAGCGTAAAATAAAGTAATAATAAAAAACATAACACTCCAGAATCGGAATCGAAACTAGCATATAGTTTCGATTCCGATTCTGGTTTAAAACAGCGTGATTAAACTCCCCCTGTTGCTATACCTAAAGTGTAAACTGTCCGAAACGTCAGGCATGCAAAAAACTTAATAAACAACGATAAAAACCGTAAAAGTTATTTCATTGTGAACGTTAAAAATCTCCTACTTCGATGAGACCATCCCTAGACTATCCCCAGGAATAGAGATCGCTCCGAGATCGACTTGATAGTATTACCTGCATCGGTATACTGCCGCTTATGTTGTCCTGGTATGATGTGAATTCAAATTTGTGATTTACATCCACAGATATGCACTTATTACCGACACTATCTATATAAGTGGTACAGTTTCCTGTAAAGTTCGGTAATCGATGGTACCTAATATGTGTTGGGAATAAATATAATAATTTAATATTTAATACTTTTATCCTATACATATATTTAGGATTTTTATTATATAATACTCGTATTTAATACACATCCATCCAAAACTTTTTGCTCCCTGGCGGGATTCGAATCCGCTACCTCCAGCTTGAGCGCCAACGCGCTAACCATTGAGCCACAGAGGTCATTGTAAGAAATTAAAATGGCTATTAATACTGCCATTGACGGCTCCGACGCTCAGGCTTTGTTTTCAATTATAACGTATCAAATCCGAATCCATATCGACACATATCCTAAATGGATTGAGATTAATAATAAGTTAGAGATCTTTCTCTTCCTTTAATAGCCTAGCTCTTGTCGGTGGAGTAATCGCCAATATTTCCTTCTTTCTGCCAATTCCTTCACCTCCTCATTATGACACGACCTTCTTCTTAATTTCCACTTTCTCCTTAATTTGCTGTATATAAGTTCTACTTCGTCTACCTCTTCCTATCTTTCCCTCTCATGTTAGAGATAAATAGACAAAAAAAAACCGCAAGAATGTCTTATAGTATCTCCATAACTAAAAAATAAACAATCTTATATTAAATTCTCCCGAGGAAAATCACAATATTTCAGCGAAAATATGATCGGGCGAAAAGGGAAGAGAATTTATTTTGTATTTTTTTGCTAACCGTCCACCTGTTGCTGGGTTATTTATGGTTATAATAAATAGGAAATCTTTATTTATTAACATAGAGTGCAAACACTCAAAGTGAACTCATAAAACATTTATTATATATTCGGGCAATTTACTAAAGTAAATATAAAAAGTTTTTTTTCATATTATATACTTGCAAACAGGCAGACATAATACAGCTAGTTAGAAGCTCTCGCTCAAACGATACGGGCGTAAAGCGACAGCTATGCTCTATGCTGTCAAGTTTCGTGCCGTATGTTAGTTTTCGGTGGCCCATTGGGGGGCATAGGAAAAGGAGAGCAACGCATCTGTATAACCTCTGGTTGTGCGGATGTGTATATTATGTAAAGTCACCATAAGGCTCCGACTGATCGTTTGCCTTTTTTATATCGCAGGATGCAATCATTAAAGTCACGTCATTAAATTCTTGATGTTTTTTTATTCTTAATAAAATATCATCACTCCAAAATTTAGAAAAAGGTTGCATTTGCATGTATGTTTAAATAATATTTTATTTGGAATCGTCATTACTATTTATTATTTGGTCAACAATATATTTTATTCGTTCATTCGTTCATAATGATAACTACCATTGTATATTGTATAATATCACCATTGAATACAATAATAGTTTGGTTTTAATGTACTTTCGGGTAATTACATGACATCGACCGAGTATCTGGCAGTGGTCGGTGGCGCAGTGGCCGTTGGGACTATGAAGGAACATAATTTAACAGTTACGTTTGTATTTTAGAATAAAGTTTAGTAATTAAGACGAAACTGTGATTGAAATTGACAAGAACTATTTTTTTTATGTTAATCGGATAGGTAAACTGGCAAACGTGCCACATGATGGTAAGTGGCCGACGTCGCCCATGAACATAAACTAGTTTACCTGGAACGAGCCCAGGCACCTCATCTATGTGTTGCCTATCCTGAGACATAAGATGTGAAGTCTCAGTGCCAGTAATTACACTGCCTGTCTTGCCCTTTTCTCCGAAACACAGCAAAGCTGTTTCACGGGAGAAACAAGACAGCCTATTTATCGAGGAAGGTTATAGGCTATAAAACATCACGCTGTGACTTATAGGAGTTGAGTAACGCGGGCGAAGCTGAAGGCAACAGCTAGTATATATATATATATATATATATATATATATATATATATATATATAATCGCGCTAATCTCAGAAACTACTGGTCCGATTTGAAAAATTCTTTCAGTGTTAGACAGCTTATTTAACGAGGAAGGCTATAGGCTATAAAACATCACGCTGTGACTTATAGGAGTTGAGTAACGCGGGCGAAGCTGAAGGCAACAGCTAGTAATATATATATATATATATATATATATATATTGTTGATAGCTTTATAGACAATTCCAAGATCGTAGTAAAAGTCTTAGGATATCAGTTGGACGATAAAATGTTGTTCAGGAACTGGGATTAGTGGTGGTCTGGAGCGGGACAGCCACCAGTTGTCTACGGGATTAGGGTTTAGGTATTAGTATTTAAAGACTTAGTTTTAGAAGATCATTTTTATCATGCCCAAAGGATGGTTGATCATCCTGGCGTAAGACCAGATGACGAGAGAAAAATAAATAAAAAACATGCATAATTTTACGTCGACCTAGTAGATAATCTATAACATAGGAGATGTTCTATAGATTAGCTCATCACGATATCTCTGGAACTATAAGACCTAGAGACTTGAAATTTGGTAGGAATATTACTTTTGCCATGTAGAGGTCAACAAAATTGTTGTCTTGGGTGAAATGGTCCCGGTAATAAGGACTGATCACCCACTCGTCTGGCCTCGCTGGTGTCCCCACCGTTAAATAATAATAATAATAATGTAGAGGTCAGTTAAGAACGGATTTTAAGAAATTCTTCCCCCTCCCCCTTTGACAGAACAAAGTGCGGGCAGCTAGTATTAGTGGTGGTTAATATAAGGCATAGCGCCATAACGTAGCGCGCTATTCATACTCAACGTATAGCGTACGCTATATAAATTCCTATTCGGCGCTGTAACGTAGCGCCTCGCTACATTAGGTATGTAGCGAGGCGGCTAGCGTAGGCATATTTATAACATTCGAACTACGCCGACGTGCTAGATCGTAGACGCTAGACGTTATAGTTTATACGTCAGTCAGCGTCGAGCGCGCGCTAGCGCTAGATGTGTCGTGCGCTATCCCGGCCGGCTCACGCGAGTTACGTAATTCTAGTCTTGCGACTACACGTTATAATATAGTCTATAAAATAGCGCGCTAGAAAAATATAGTTTATAGTCCATAGCACGTTATCATAAAATAGTTTATTTGCACACCACTAGCTAGTATTATATTATAAACCCAACAGACTAGTGTTCTGCTCTTGACCAGATTTGAACCCGCGATCTCTGCGTACCCAGACAACACACTAGCCAACTTGATCCGTATATGTGCTCGTTTATAAAAGACTTATTATAAACGACCTCAAGGTACCCTAAAATTAAAACACCGAAGATGGAAGCAGAATTTATATTCAAACAAAATTACTTAGCGGATGAGTTCTTCGGAATTCTTAATCCGCGGCTTGGTGGCAAATGGTGTTTGCGCAGGGTGTACGAGGGGGCACGGGGGTACGGAGGGGTGCAGGGGGGGTACGTCCCTACACGTGACGTTTGATTATGGCGTGACGAAACCGTAGGTACCTCAGGTTGGAAAACCAGCAGTGACAATGATTGATTGTACAGATAGGACTGATAAGGATTCGAAAAATCGAGTGTGAATGGATCAACGGATTTTGATGTAACTTCGTTTTTGGGGTCATATGAAAATTGTCTTAATGTCGATGTATAGTTCTGCTGTCTGTAGACAAAGCAGCAGACGACAGCAGATTCAAAATTACAAGGTTCTCAAACTTTATGGATATAGAGAGACATGAGTTTTCTAATAGTAGGTGCAGTATCAATATGCCATCAGAAATCTTTATTACTATCCTAAAACTTTTGTGTCAGGTCCAGGTTTGACTTTTTTTGTCGGAAGGGCTAGACTTTTGGGCTTGATGGCCTTTAAGGTCAATCGGTACAGAAACTTGGTTTGACAGGTCCATATGTTACCAATAGTATTGTTATTCTATCTAAAATTAGAAGAAATTATTAAATTAAATTTCAATTATTAAATAATAAAGGATCGTTTTACGGACGCCTCGGGACCTTTTTTTTCTCTTACGCCGAGAAATGCTCTGAGGCATCCCGCCTGGGGAGACCCACTCCCCAGGCGGGATGCCTCAGAGCATGTGGGAGGATGTGTGTATGTGGGACTCGTTGCGCCCGAAAGATGGTAAGTGGACTCTACCCAGGCGAGATGCCTCAGAGCATGTGGGAGGATGTGTGTATGTGGGACTCGTTGCGCCCGAAAGATGGTAAGTGGACGCAGCTCTACCCACTAAAACCCGGCGAGTGCCACCAGTGTCGCCTTGGTGAGGTGCCCCGGATCTGTTAAACTAACAGGGCACCTCGACGGCTAGTCAGTCCCGCAAGGTACCGATGCCACCTCCACAGAGGGGTTGTCCCGCACCACAGAACATCCCCTCCCAACATCGGGACAGTACAATAAGATGATGTTCCCATCCTCGCCCCTTGTCCCCCTGTTCTTTTGTCCCCTCTTCTTATAAAAGGGGTACAAAGAGCAGCTGCTTCGGCTTAATTTGCTAACCCAAGGTGCTGGGTCCACCTTAGGCTACTGAGCCCCACCGCCACGACAAGGCTTGAAGCGTGGTGGGGCGGGTACATTATTCTATAAATGTGTGTGTATGAATAACTTGCGATAAACTCCGTTAAAAGTTGTTTCATTATAATAAGTGAAATTCGTGTAAAAATTAACTGTACCGAGGGAGGGCTGAGCTGTGCCGCGCTCCCGGCTGCATGGGTTATTTTCTTCTCTCTTCTGCCAGTTTGCCTATTCGACTAACATAAAAAAGAAAACAATATTATTATGTTTTTTCAAGGTAAAACATTTTCATATTTAGCTTAGGCGAGAAATATCTATTTTTTACCCAGGACTTGTCCCATTATCCTCTAACGCATGGTCACACGGGCCCCTTTTTTGTATATTGAAAATATAAACATTGTTCCCAATTTTGAAGTGACGTGTGTATTTTTGTATTTTCGCGTTTGTTCTTTGAAATGTTTTGTGCGAAAACATTATTTAGATGTGACAGGAGGTGTTCGTCTGTTTATCAATATTGAATAGAACCCCCTGATGGTTCCGCAGAAATTGTTAAATGATTATCAGCCCGTGACGATGGTCCAGTGGGTCCAGTAGCTCGGCCTCTTGAATGAGAATCGAGAGGTCCGGTTTCGAACCTGACCCCCGCCCCCCCCGTGATGCCTAGAAATGGGTTTTTCTTAATTTCTATGTACACCTTACCATCGCTTGCTCACCGATGAAGGAAACATCTTGAGGAAACCTGCATGCCTGATGAGATTAAAAGTCTTTGAACCGCATTGGGCCAGCGCATCGGTGAACTATGGCCCAAAACCCTCCTCGCCTGATTTCGAGGAGGAGACCCGTGCCCAGCAGTGGGACATATAAGGGTTTTATATTATTATTATATATTATTTATATATCAGCCCGCGTTCATGTCTAGTTTCTTTTAATTTGAGCAAATACCATTTGCTACTCGAACCAGCTATGATTTATGACTTTGTCATTCCTTTTTAGATGTCATCCAAAATATGCTTTTGAAATAATATTAGGGATTTTATCATCATTATTATCGACATTTGTCCTCCTAATGCTGTCTTAGGCCTCATTCAACGGACGCCGAGACGACCGATCTCTCACCTGGCGTCTCACTACGACCAGCTACCACACGGAGATCGTCGGGTTTGATGTTTATTATTACATAATTTCCGAGTATATTTATAATGTCTAAGTTATTTTTAACCGACTTCTAAAAAGGAGATTCTCAATTCGGATGTTTGTATGTTTTTTTTGTGTTCGATCAAAGCAAAAATGAGTGATACGTATATTATACGTGTGTATATTAATGTATAAGACAAATTTAACATCATCATCAGCCTCTATCCGTCCACTACTGAATATAGGCCTCCCTCAATGAACGCCAAGACGACCGATCCCTTACCACTCGCATCCAACATGGACCGGCCAATGCACAGTGATCGTCTTCCCACCCTAATATTTCTTGTGTCGATGACAAAATGTTTTTATTGTTTCTATCCTCGCAGGTAAAGGACTTATACTTTTTTTTTTTTTTGTAGAAATTAGATATTATATTATGTTAGAGATTTATATTTTACATTCCAATCCCCACCATGGTTCAGGCCTAGTCGTGGCGGTGGGGCTCAGTAGCCTTGGGTGAGTCGGCACCTTGGGCGAAGCTAATTGAGCCGGGGGGGCTCTTTGTACCCCTCTTATAAGAAGAGGGGACAAAAGAGCAGGGGCAAGGGGCGAGGATGGGAACCTCACCCCATTGTACTGTCCCGACGTTGGGAGGGGTTGTTCTGTGGTGCGGGTCAACCCTTCTGTGGTGGAGGTGGCGTCGGTCCCTTGTGGGACTGACTAGCCGTCGAGGTGCCCTGTTAGCTTAACAGATCCGGGGCACCTCACCAAGGCGGCACTGGTGGCACTCGCCGGGTTTTAGTGGGTAGAGCTGCGTCCACTTACCTTCCACTTCGGGCGCATCGAGTCCCACATACCCGCCTGGGAAGACCCACTCCCCAGGCGGGATGCCTCAGAGCATTTCCCGGCGTAAAAGAAAAAAAAAAAACATTCCAATGTAGTCAGAGTCGCTAATGCCCGAATACTCAAACGAATCTCAAATTTAAGACGTACTTAAACTCGTGTTGTCCCTCTTTTTTTCTTTGAATCTGACACGTCGTAGCATGAGTTTAAGTACGTCTTACATTTGAGATTCGTTTGAGTATTCGGGCGTAAGTTTTATAAATATTATGACTAGAATCCTAAACATATTCTATACACGATTGAATATAAATTCTAATAACCTAGTCAAATATTTGTGGGATACAAAAAGCGGGATATAAAATATGTCCCATGTAAATGACGGACAAACATACTGTACGTGATGTAGTCTTCTGGGAGGGGGATGTTGGGATGTTGGTACACAGTGGGTTGGGAATTAAGTGTGTTAGTGATAAGATGAGGGAAGTTTGCTGAATGGTGTTTAAGGTCTTTTGGTATTTGTTACTCCTTTATTATTTCGCGATAAACTTTTTTCGTGTCTGCAGGAGGCCTATGTTCAGCAGTGGACGGATAAAGGCTGATGATGATGATAATGCAACTTTTGAAGCGTAAAATACGAATTTTGCAGTGTGTAGTGTACTTATATACTATATTATGAAGGATAGTGTGTAGTTTACACGGAATAAAATATAAGCCATAAACGAGTGCATTTTTTTTTCTTAAGATTGAAAGTAGGCCAATGCGCAAGTTAAAAATTGTTTTGCAGTAAAGTGAAATCGGTCGTCTTGGCGTTCTTTGAGGGAAGCCTATGTTTTTTTTTCCCCCTTCAAGCGGCTGAAGGCAACTCGCAGTGGTTTTAGTGCGGTATACCGGCGCTGGGGGCGGGGGGGTGCGCCGGGAGTCTCACATATCCCCGGGGACGACCCATCCCCGGGTGAATGCGCAAAGCATTTCCACTGTGAAAAAAAAAAGAAAAGGCCTATGTTCAGCAGTGGACGGATAGAGGCTGATGATGATGAAAGTGAAATACGACGCATGTCGGCATGTCTATACCTAGTAAAATAAGATTTATAATTTTATATGATTAAATATTTTTCATGTTCAAAAGATTACTTATAGGTAAAAGGTAATTAAGTATAGGAAATGTGTATATGCACATATGTTTTATATATTTATATTTATAAACCACGAGGTTCGGTGTAAAGCCCTGGCCGGGTTTCAAGCAGAGAAGTAGACAGGTGAGGTGACAGCAACACCGTCGAGGTCTGTAGCGTCGCCGAACCCTATTTTAGAGTACCTATACATATTGTACGTATATTTAATATTATTGATATTAGAGAATCACGAGTATAGCTCACTGTAATGTCCTGGCAGACGGCAGGCAGGCAGGGAGGCAGGTTACCCGGGGACAGACGTAAGCCCCGGTACGTGTCCCGCGCTGCCCCGGGTGTATTACCGTGGCAAGCAGCGGCAACTTAATGGAACTGTTATCGTTTAATATCATAAGCGCACACCTCACGGTTGTGAGTAAATAGTAAACCGAAATAAGCAATATTATTGAATAAACAATGAAAAAGTATTTCTTTAAATGACAGTAAAAGGACAGTGAAGTAGGAAGTTGCTGTGTGGGGATCTAAGATCGCCTCGTGAACCTGCGGGCTTACTCTTGACACTCGACCCTATTGAAATTTAGAATTGGGCTCGAGAACTTGTCAATTGGTACTCTTGTACACTACATTAGCGCACGATTTGACTCGATCACAGGGGAATTTTATGTAACTAATTGAAATTGGGATTTCTCAATCTCGTACATTTTTCGCACTCTTAACAATATTTTGACGTTGAACCGGTTTCGTAACCAGGGCATAAAATATTATTAAAAAAAAAGAGAGTACCGATTGACAAGTTCTCGATCCCAATCCTAAATTTTAATAGGATCGAGTGTCGAGAGTAAGCCCGTTGGTCTACAACGGAACGTCAACTCACTTACCACTACACCATATTTATAATAGAGGTTAAATTTTACGTTAATTTATTTTTATGTTAAATAGAAAATAGAAACTCCAAATAAATTAAAACTTTTTTAATTCGATTAAACATAAAGTTGTCCTTAAAAATGGAGTAAAAAAAATATAGAATCTTTAAGTATTCCCAAAATCCCAAATCCAAAACATCGTTTGATTTGTCATATGTAATACGGGTTAAGCGTCCCCATCGATCTTATCACATTCCACCATTGTTCGTGTAATGGATCCAACATGGCGATAATGAAATTGACAAAGCGTTGATCTCATCAAACCCCGGACAACGAACAAAAAGCAACGAACAACGGATCGTGTAATTAATACAAAAAACAAAGAATACGCATAATCCGTTGGAGAGGAAAACAATTGTTCGGTATTACATTTGGTATTTTTTTTTACCTGCGGTAATCTTTTTACACAGTCTGCTGCCAACCTGATAACTTCGACAAGCTAGTTGTTGTTGGTAAGGTGGAAGGAAAAAGACCTCGCGGCCGATCACCCAGCCGATGGTGTGACCAACACTCACACTGGGCTCTCTGTAAAACAGGACAAGGTGGAGAGAAATTACACACAAAGCCATGCAAGCTTTTCAAGGGCAGCTTCAGAAGTGAAGTAAACGAACGAGAAGAAGTATCTTTTTACTTGGGGTAAATTTTGCGTATGGTTTTGTGCTTTTTATTCGATGATGAAGATGCGTGCACACTCTTATGTTATGAGGACGCTTTTTTGACGCCGGAAATGCTTTAAGCATGTAGCCAGGTACTTGGGTGGTTCCTGACCCTATATGGGCTAACACTTGGGCTGTGTATACCGAAACTAAAACCACTGCGAGCGCTTTTTGAGGGTCCCGGTTCTGCAGGCAACAGGAGCACCTCAGCTAGTGTTATGAGGACGCTAGAGATGCACATAAAATTTATTAAGTAACAGCAAAATTGTAATTTATTGCTACTAGAAAATTAATACTAACAAGTAAATTGAGTACATATAAATAAATCCTATAAGGTTCGGAATTAGATCGCCTAGGACATGCATAGGCTTTGTACCGCTCCTCCACCATGGTTCAGGGCTTGACGTGGCGGTAGGGCTCAGTAGCCTAGGGTGTGCCCAGCACCTTGGGCGAAGCTAATTGAGCCGAGGGCTCTTTGTACCCCTCTTATAAGAACAGGGGACAAAAGAGCAGGGGGCAAGGGGTGAGGATGGGAATCTCACCCCATTGCACTGTTGGGAGGGGTTGTTCTGTAGTGTGGGACAACCCCTCTGTGGAGGTGGCGTCGGTCCCTCGGGGAACTGACTAGCCGTCGAGGTGCCCTGTTTGTTTATTAGATCCGTGGCACCTCACCAAAGGCGGCATTGGTGGCACTCGCCGGGTTTTAGTGGGTAGAGCTGCGTCCACTTACCAGCTTTTGGGCGCAGCGAGTCCCACATACCTGCCGGGGGAGACCCACTCTCCCGCGGGATGCCTCAGAGAAATAGAAAAAAAAGGCCTTGTACCACTCGCAGGTTTTACTTCTACTTATTTGTTCGTGAAACCGATTGGTGTTTCGAAAGAAGGACAAGAAAGGCAGTGTGTACATACTGTCTTCTTTTTTTTAATTACCATTTCACGACTGAGCGAGGGCTGGCTCGGGTTAAGTTTGTTTTTAGAGCAATGTTGACCATTTATAATCGTTGAGCTCGTCTAAATGTTTGCTGGCAAATGTATCATCATCATCACCCTACACTACTACTTCCAATGAGCATCAAGACGGCAGATCCCCGCCACTATAAACTATACCCAAATTTAATTCAAACTCCTTGTTCTTACCGTCTTATAAACGCGAAACTATTTTTTTCGTATATCTAAATAATCGAATTTGTAGATGGGAATAATAAATCAAGTGTAAGGTAGTAGCGATAGCCGGGCGTTCTGACAAATGACCGCAATAGGTCAGCCTGTCGCTGTGATCGGGCAAAACACGGAATGTCCGGCTAATCGTGGGTAGTCGCCTTTCTGCCGTCTCTGCATTTGTCATCATTAGTTAATCTTTGTATCGTGGAAAAGGCGAGGGGTAGGTTGGAATTCTGATAAGAAATGTCTTAAAATGAAAGGTGGAACTTTACACGGAGAAAAAGTTAAAAATACATGTTGGTTGCAGTGGTGGATGAGTGTGGGTTTTAAAGACAAGTAGGCTAGAATTCGGGTAAGGTTCGCCTTCACTCGATCTAGACTAGAATCTAGATTTTTTTTTATGTTAGTTGGATAGGCAAACTAGCAAACGTACCACCTGATGGTAAGTGGTCAACGTCTACTACTAGTATACCTGGAACGAGCCCAGGCAACTCATTTATGTGTTGCCATATTCTGAGACATAAGATGTTAAGTCTCGGTGCCAAGTAATTACACTGCCTGTCTTGCCCTTCTCTCCGAAATACAGCAAAGCTGTTTCACGGGAGAAACAAGTGGTTAGCAACAAGGTGGTACCCATGCAAGGCTGAGCGCGGCACAGCGCTTCCCTTCCACCGGTAATTTGCGACCTCTCCTAGACATCGCTGACCAGAATATCTGAAACTTTATACAGAGTATTGTATAAACATAAAGTATATTTTCATAAGTCAGTACAGGCGTGTAAGATACCTCCGGGCCCCGGTTTACGAGCTAGGTGGAACGAGCCCAGGCGGACTATTAAATGTAGGGCTGCCGACTTTGGGAAACTTAGTGCTGAATGAGAAAAAGGATTGATGAGAAAAAAGTATTTGTTAAATGAAAGTTTCGACGTAGTTCTTTTGTTTTATTTTATCTTACATTCAACACAAGCTGAACCTTTTGTTGTATGTCTAAGTTACAAATATAAAAGGGCCATCTTGCTTAATATTAATTTCAGGGGTTCAGTATAGGATATTTGGTATAGGTTTCTAAATGAAAGCTCTTGCTTCTACTACGGCGTTCCTTTGGAAAAACGATTTTCTCAAATTGACCCGTGCGCCTTACTTTCCTAACATCGCTTTCTGTGGTGAAAGAAAATATCGCATTAAACTCATTAAATGATTAAAAAGATTCATTACTTTGAGTGCTTTTACAGTCAGGTAAAACTAAAGGCCTGCTAATACACTCCTCATCTGATTCGCAGCAAGACCTCGAATTAGATCAAGAATGTCTAAGATTTACGTATCCTACAAATCACACCGAAATACAAATCTATTTTAGTTAGAACTACAGCTCGCAAAAACAAAATAGCATTACACAATATCTGGCAACCCTAATTATACACCCCCGAATATCTTAAACCCTTACCCAGACTTTATCCCAACGGAATAAGTCTGAAAGTCGCCTGTGCGCGCATTCCGCCAACACTCCGCTTCCGCCATTTTGTCCGTAAAATATTCTCCGTTTTTGTGGCAACAAGTAATATTAAAAATTTAATTACTGTTAGAATTAAAAGCGAATTATCCGTAGGCGCCTCATCTTTTAATGAGGCTTTTAGGATTTTTTTCACTTTTTGTGATACGGTAAAAGTAGAATTATGTTGAAATGTGTCTTGTTCTATTTACATTTAAGTAGATATTTTACGTAGTCTCGTAAACTAGACCCTCGTAGAAAATGTCGTAATTTTATACTCATTCAACTCTACATTAATCATGATCATCTTCTACCCGTCCTGAAACGCTGAACATAGGCCTCCTTCAATGAACGGATGGCCGATCCCTAGGCATTCGTATCCAACACGGACCGGCCACCGCACTGAGATCGTCTTCCCACCTGGTTAATGGCCGACCAACACTCCGTCTACCTAAACGTGGCCTCCACTCTAGAACCTTATTGCCCCATCGGCCATCCCTTCTCCTGAGTGTGTGACCAGCCTACTGCCCAATCAACGAGCTTTTTTTTTTGCGTGATATCGGTAACCTTAGTTTTCTGGCGGATGTCTTCGTTTCTGAAACTATAATAAATTAAAATAAATCTTTTTCAATTTTATAACTTTACAAATAATAATTACTCGAACTTTTATAACACTACAAACTCAACTGCTACTTACTACAAAACAGATCTCAAAATCAAAAGAGGAGTGTATGAAAGTATTTTACTAGCCCCTTGCTTTACATGCTGTAGATACTTTTATTCTTGATAAGCATAGAAAGCAAAGGTTTTCAATTTTTTCACTATGTCTTCCTTCACCACTGAGGAACCATTGACTATTTTCCCGTGACCATGATTGCTGTAAAGTATCTTAATAAACCGCGATAAAATACGTAAAAGTTGTTTCATTTTCGGTAAGGTCAGGATAGAACTCCTCCTCGGAAACCCCTCACCTTCCGTCTGACACAGGTGCTCACTGGGCATGGTTGCTTTGGTGAGTACCTGTGCCGGACGGCCCGCAGAGAGCCGTTGACGTCACGATTGTGGCGCGGCGGTGGACTCGGCCCAGCACACCCTCGAGGAGTGCCCGAGATGGGCGGCGCTGCGTCATGATCTGACATCGGTCATCGGAGGGGACTTGTCTCTGCCGAGTGTCATTACCGCGATGCTCGGTGATGACGAGTCCTGGACGGCGATGGTTTCCTTCTGCGAGGCAGTAATGTCCCAGAAGGAGGCCGACGAGCGGGTGAGAGAGGAGGCCGCCGACGTGGCCTCCCCCCGTGGGCGACGAACGGGGGTGCGCAGGAGGCGCTACTTAATGCGCCTCCAGTAACGCCCCTGTGCTCGTGTCGGGTTCAGGATGGGAACCTGGGCCCAGTGTGACACGACGTCGCGGGGACTGTCTAAGCAGCCGGGCAGTCCCCTTAAGAGGAGTAGTCTGGCCTTCGCCGGGGCCAGCCTGTCGCTGAGGTGATCCTGTTGAATGCCTATCCGGGACCCTCAAATGAAAGCGGCTGAAGGCACTCGCAGTGGTTTTAGTTTACGGGTAGGGCACTCCCAGGTGCGAGTCCCACATAGGGTCTACCCGAGATCCGGACTACATGCGTAAAAAGCATTTCCCTGCGATAACAAAAAAAAAAAAAAAAAAGGATAGAACTCCTCCAACCAGCCAAACACGAATCCACTAAGCCATAGCTGGCACAAAAGAGTTCTTTTAGAGTTCTCGGTCGAATTTCAAATTGTATTTGAAATACAAGCGAATGTTTAAATGTGAACTGTAGACTAGCTCTCAGGTTTTGTACTAACGAGCATTTTGAGCCTGTTGACCTAAAAGATTACACCGCCGCAGCCGACTCCATTTTCTTAATTATGACCATGTCTTAGTTAGCCTGGATTTAGGCTGTGGTTTCCAACGCGTCTGTGTAGTGAACCTATCATCATCATAATCATCATCATCATCATCAGCGAATTTATATGTATTTCATAATATCTAAAATAACTAACTAGTTGGGACGACGATCTCCGTGCGTAATAGGTACTTATTGTAAAAGAGTGGCGAGGGATCGGCCATCTTGGCGTTCATTGAAAGGGGCCTATGTCCAGAGTGGACGGAAAAGGGCTGATGACGATGAATAAAAAAAAATAGCATACAGTACGTAAATTTATATTAAATAAACTTGCCTACTAGATAGATAAAATTTATGATTTTAGATGGCCCAGTACAGCTAGTTTCATATAAAAATGTAACCATTGTACCTCGGAATGGTGCAGTGTAACAAAATGTGTCAGCGATACAATGCGTCTTTGTAATGCAAGTGTTTACGCGCCGCCCTACATCGCCAACAATCTAACGGGCGCTAGTTGTGTTTATCTGACACACATTTCTCTTTATTACTGTTTGACAATGTATGAATTGGTGGCTTATGTGGAGACTGACAGCTATGAGCCCATCTTTAAATTATGTAAAAATTTCATCACGTTTTTCCGATTTTTAATATAATGCACTGTAGTTTGGTCCAACTTGAGAGATTGTTGAAGACACGATATGGATATAGGACTAGTAGGTTTTCCGCCGATTAATCCCAGGGTATGTATCGCACTATTACCATTTTTGAAGTCGTCGATTCATCCCAGTGGTATGAATCGATTCATAAACGATAACGGAATGAATCGCGGAATGAATCGACCAGAGACTCGAACGGACTAGTTAATAGAAGAGCTAGTAATTTGAAAACTTGACTCGTTTTTTAGTTTATAAAATGTAAAGTAGTTACTTTCACCAAGAGTTTAGGATAATATTATGTATTTAATATTTATATGTTCATTATAGTATCCGAACTACATGTCCTTTTAAAGTGTAATCTACTGCTATGAGGTTGTTCGTCGTATACCATAAGCGACCTTTAAACTTGACCTTATATTTTGGGTCGCGGTGACTTCTTCAAAATCAAACGAGGAGAATATTATGTTATAATTATTATTTGATGTTATTAAATATAAAGGGTTCCTCGTCTCTACAAAATCAAACGAAGAATCTATTGCTTTTTGGTCCAATCAGACACAGATATCCCTATGTTAATTATTAAAAGCTTTTATTTAGCTTGCAATGTAATGTTTTTTTGCAAGTCAGTTTTAAAGCAGATATCTTTAACCGATTGAGCTGAAATTTTGTATACACGTTTAGTTTTGATGACAATGCATGATTAGCTGAGTGATGTACAAGTAGAACATGTTTTTCACAATTATTTATTTATTTGTTTATTAGGGATAAAAACAGCAATAACATACAATATTATTTAGATACACTTTTTTCATTAATTAAACGAATAAAAGCTTGTCGCGAGATTTGTATATTTTATAGGAAGCATTTTATTTAATAGAATAACTTACAATAAGTATGTCAAGCAAGACTAGATAGTACACAGGTAAATCTCGAGACAAGCTTCTAGATTATCATTTAATAAATGGTGAAAAACATGTACTAAATTGATTGATTTTATTCAATTTATAGTTTATTTTCTTTTTTTCAGAGCAATTAAATAAAAGCTTGTTTAAAAAAAATCAAAACATATAAATAAATAAAACATGAGGCTTTTAAGAGACGTAATAAGGTTCTTTAATGGGTCTACTTCCTGTGAGCGACAAGCACGAGGAAATCGTCACGAAAATAATTTAAAATAAATTACTTCTTTAATTAAAATGTCTGCGGGCGCAGTGTAAATGCTTATCAATAGGAAATTTAATAATTTACAAATCTCATGATTGTATTAATTACACGAATTGAAGAAAGATCTTGTTGTTTTTTTTTATGTTACTTGGATAGGCTAACTTTAGATGGCCAACACGACGCCAGGAGGCTGTGTGGTCGCAGACTTCACGGTTGGCGGGGGGCAACCCCCCACTTTTACAAACCAAAAGTGAGCCAAATGGGCTCGCACTAATCCGATGTAGCATTAGGGCCTTCAGGCCGTTAGCATAGATCCATCCGAAAAAAAAAACTTTAGACGATCCTATTGATAAATAATTAAAAATAAAATAAATAAAAACGTTTATTTCTTAAGCATAAACATTATAGTAGACATATTGTAGGAAACAATCTTTTAAGCATAGCAATGCTTGTGCCAGGTTATCCCGCTCTTTCTTATACTATACAAATTACTGTCATCATTTATATAACAAATAACAAATTATCAGTTAGTTAAATCTTAAATAAAAAAAAATAACAAAAGATAAAAAATCTAACAAAGAAGATATCGATTGTTCGGTATTTTAAACAGTCGAAAAACTCTCACTGCTCACAATTGAACGCATTATTTTTCCACAAATTACAATCCTAACGTGTGTATGTGTAGACTTTGCAGTAACTATCAACAATGTTCGCTATCAATAATATTATGAAGAAACTAACTGTTTGTCGCGGTTTCACCCGCCCCAAAATTTATTATTTTCTTTTAAAAAGCCTATAATCTTCTCAAATTATTGGGCTATCACTTATCAGATGCAAAATGATTTTCTTTAATCCAACTGGTATTTTCGAAGCAACATTGAACGGGCACATGGTCATAAATAAAAGCGTAGGGCCCCATAAATTTTAAGTCATATTTTATTAGACCCCTGTCCCGTGAATACCCAAGATAGCTTTACACCCATAAAACAATACAGATTATGAAGCGCACCTCACCTCGCGATAAATCTCAAATCTAAACCACCTGAGTTCGGTCTGGCTGACTACCCCCCGGACAAGCTAATATCTACCGTATCTAACCGCGATAAGTCTTTTTTTATGTTAGGTGGATCGGCGAACGGGCAGACGAGTCACATGATGGTAAGTGGTAGGCGTTGCTCTTGAAAATAACCAAGGTAAGCTGAAACTAGCACAGGCAACTCATTCACCCCACCATGGTTCAGGCCTTGTCGTGGCGGTGGGGCTCAGTAACCTAGGGTGAGCCCAGCACCTTGGGCGAAGCCAATTGAGCCGAGGGGGCTCTTTGTACCCATCTTATAAGAAGAGGGGACAAAAGAACAGAGGGCAAGGGGCGAGACGGGAAACTCACTCCATTGTACTGTCTCGACGTTGGGAGGGGTTGTTCTGTAGTGCGGGACAACCCCTCTGTTGGCGGCGGTCTCCTGAGGGAATGACAAGCCATCGAGGTACCCTGTTTGCTCATTAGATCCGTGCATTGGTGGCACTCACCGGGTTTTAATGGGTAGAGCTGCGTCCACTTAGCAGTTTTCGGTCGCAGCGAGACCCACACACTCGCCTGGCGAGACCCACTCCCCAGCGGGATGCCCGGCATTTCCCGGAGTTAAAGAAAAAAAAAGACAACTCAGTCACGTGTTCTCTGTCCTGAGACGTAAGATGGAAAATATTGGTGTCAGTAATTACGCTGGCCTTCTTTCCGAAACACATCAAAGTTTTTTCAAATAAGAAACAAGCAGGATGACATTATATACAAACCCCTGCAAAATTTCACCAGAATATTATATTAGCTACTCACTAATCGCTAATTTATATATAAAAACAATTCAACATCAATACATTTTACGGTTCAATTTTGCATTGCGTTGGTTAACCCAACGATTGAATCGAAGCGTTGTTTCAGATGTTTAGGGTTGCGTTTGCATTGGTTCGCCCATCTCGCCCGGGCTGAGCTGGTATCCTGGGCGACCGACACCCCCTACCTCCCCCTCCCGCTGCACTTGCACATGCCCGGGCACAATGAAAGGCAACATTGTCGCCCCTAACTACACGTACATAGGGTGTCATTTGATTTAATACATGTTAGCGAAAGTTCGCCCGTCTACAGACTGTTTGAGTTCGAGTAATAGATTTCTATAAAATATTTCTCGTACATAAATGTGGGTATAAATTGGTGAATGCTTGTTTCTCCCGTGAAACAGCTTTGCTATGTTTCGGAGAGAAGGTCAGGACAGGCAGTGTAATTACTGACATAGAGACTTAACATCTTATGTCTCAGGATAGGCAACACATGAATGAAAAGCCTGGGCTAATTTTAGGTTAACTAGTTCATGTTCATAGGCGTCGCCAGGCGAGCCACATGATGGTAAGTGGTCACTTTGTTGTTGGTTTTTACAGAGGGTTGAAAATACGCCCGAAAACGCATACTCCGGCTTGCGCAAGCCACGCCCGCTTCGGATCTTTAATGAATAAATATAATTTAAACTTATTAAATATGAAAATTTAAAATTTAAAAAATTCATCCGCGTGCAGGATAAATTTGTGAACAAAAATCCGTGCTCTAAAAGTTTTTATCGAGAATTTTCAATAAGTTATCTTTTAGTTAATTAAGAATTTTTGTAGCACGACATTAACATTGCAAGTGCGATAATTGTTAAATTATTAATCTGAATTTTTTTCCTGTCGTGTTGTTCCTTGTGGGCGTATTTTCAACCCTCTGGGAAAATTGTTAATATTCGTCCTACAATTTCAAAGGGAGTCAAAGCTCTTTTTAGGAAATTTCCTCCACTTCATGAATCTTTTTTCAAATTTGAAAAATCCATATTAGATTTTGAGATATTTGCTAAAACCTAAACCCCTTTATTAATTTTTCAAGTTAATTGTTAATAAATTTTGCAATTTTTGCAAGCGGAACTTCTTTTTTTTTTCAAAAATTATCTAGATGCCATTCCGAATCTAAGGACACCTCAATCATAATTATCGGATACTGTTGAAAGAAGTTGACCAAAAAGGCACTTGTTGACTAAACTATGAGTAGATACTCTTGATACGAAACTTAGATCTAAGCAACCAGTCGTAATTATGGCGACGGGACTAATGATGTTTTTTTTAATGCTCTGAAGTATCCTGCGGGGCAGTGCGTCTCCCCAGGCGGGTATGTGGGACTCGCTGCGCCCGAAAGGTGGTAAGGTGGACGCAGCTCTACACACTAAAACTCGGCGAGTGCCACCAAGGCCGTCTTTGGTGAGGTGACCCGGATCTATAGAGCATACAGGGCACCTCGACGGCTAGTCAGTCCCTCAAGAGACCGACGCCACCTCCACAGAGGGGTTGCCCGCACCCCAGAACAACCCTTCACAACGTCGGGACAGTTCAATGGGGCGAGGTTCCCATCTTCGCCCCTTATCCTGCTCTTTTGTCCCCTCTTCTTATAAGAGGGGTACAATGAGCCCCCTTGGCTCAGTAAGCTTCGCCCAAGGTGCTGGGCACACCCTAGGTTACTGAGCCCCACCGCCACGACGAGGCTTGAACCATGGTGGGGACAGATGATGATAGTTATAATAATGACGATAAAACCCTTAACAACCAGATTACAGACATTGCAAATGTGAAGTGTTTTGTGAAGTGATTCTATTAACTTGCACACAACGATTCCTGCAGGTAAGGTTGTACCAGCGGGCGAAGCTTTTAAGAGGCACTTTTGTTAGTTCTACACTCGGCGCTTCGAATACCTTAGGGTTATTGCACACTTGGCGAGAATTTATCGTGTAAATTCTATAAATTACTCCTTTGTTCAAAATTTCGTTTCACTATGACTGTATTACTTTAATATTTATAATGGAAATTTGAATGTATATATTTATTTTAATTCAGAAATCACTTCAAATACTGTAGTTCATGCCCATTTAAATCGATATTTTTTTTATTTAAAGTCGCTGGTGGACAAGTTAACCTGGGACTAGTTCAGCAACTCATCCACACCCATTTTGAGACGTATAATGTTAAGCCTCTGTGCCAATATAATAATACAGCCTGCCCTGCACTTTTCAATATACAGCAAAGCTGTTTCACGGAATAGAGCTGAATGGTGGTACTTATGTAGACTAAAGATATGGGAAGATACATCTCTCCCACCAGCGGACTATCTGCTTAAATCTCTTAAAATTAGCACCAAAAATCTCGTTAGTAAAATGCTGAATCTCAAAGTATATAAAATCACGTGATACCTTTACATCGAATAACTTGAAAGTCTGCATGGGTGTGTAAATTAGATTTTCATTATTGCTAGCGTGCGGGATATTTATTTTTAATATATGGGAGCTGTTTGCTCCCCGGATTATTACTGGAAGAGTTATTAAATTCCTAGGAGCTACGGCTACGGCGCTACGACGTAGATGTTTTAAATGTTTGAACTGGCTTGTTTTGGAGTGGCGTAGATGGTGCTACGCGTCCATCATCAACATCAATCTTCTTTGTTTCACTGCTGGATATTTTTTATTTTATCTATTTAAAAAACAAACACATACATTTTGACTTAAAAGTAAGTTAAATTACCGATATCAGCAAATAATAAGCTCGTTGAAGTGGCAGTTGGCTGGTCACACACTCTGGAGAACGGACAGTCGATGAGTAAATAAGGTTCTAGAGTGGAGGCCACGTAGGTAGACGAAGTGTTGGTCGGCTATTAACCAGGTGGGAAGACGATCTCCGTGGAGTGGCCGTCCGTGTTGGATGCGAGTGGCAAGGGATCGGCCGTCTTGGCGTTCATTGAGGTAGGCCTATGTTCAGCAGTGGACGGATAGAGGCTGATGATGATGATGATGATGTAGTAATTTAATTTTTTTTAACATAAACTAGCAAAAGCTTCCTCTCAAATCACAATCTGAATAAACAAAAATAAAATATTGTGTTAGTTAAGTTAACGAAAATAAACTTAAACGAAGAAATATGCCGACAAATGGGCCTCTTCAAAACTCAAAGATTCAAGAGGCTAAGCTAATGTCTGTATAGGCATGACAATGAACCTAAAATGAGAGCCTAAAAATATATAAGATTGTTTTAAGTTGGTTGCCCGAGCTTGACGAGAAATACGTGAAAAAATCACTCCCCGCTTTAATAAGCCGTTTAATTAAATAAACGTTTGCACATCTTTGCATAATACTGGAATGGTATATAAAAACTTAATTAACAAAGAAATTTAAATTTTTACAATCCATCATACATTACTTTATAGTATAGGATACGCATATAATTTTTTTTACATTAATTCATATTTTAGTCCAGGGTATGTTTTATTAATAATTTAAAAAAAATACATTTCACCGGTATTATTAGATAAATTTTATACCAATCGAAAGTATGAAGCCCATAGAATATGCAAACGTTAGGTTGCCTATTCTTTTCCGGTCCGGTATAGATTTACCAGTTTATACTTGGCTATAGAATTTATCTAATAATCAAACCGGTGAAATGTTTTTTTTTTTTTTAATTATTAATTAAACATACCCTGGACTAAAATTTGTTAGGCAACCCATATGCATTATATTTATTGACGTATTAAATATAATGACATGACAAGGAAACGGTGGGTTGTGTGTTTCGTTTTATTATTAGCTGTTGCCCGCAGTTTCGTTCGTGAAACTTAACAGTCGTGTACTGAGGATTATTGTTTTTGGTGCCAATTTTTTTTTTAAATATTTTTTTTTGTAGTTATGTGATAACGATCGTTGTACGTGTAAAATATTTTTTAGAATTTGATAAATTTTTTCAGAGACTTATTATCACAACATTAGTATAGATTATGTATTGATGTAGGTGATTATGAGTAAATGGGCAGCCGTCGGAGTAAGGTTAGGTACCTGCCCGGGTAGAAAAGTACTGGCGTCGGCGGGGGTGCTTCAGGTTGTCGGAGTTCCCCCATACTTGCATGACCCCCGGCTAGACCGGGCGGCCGGTCGCGTGTGATGTTCTGTGTTAGTCAGATCCGGGATACTCTCCTTCTGCAGCTGAAGGCAACTCGCAGTGGTTTTAGTGCGCGCTGGGGGAGCGCCGGGAGTCCCACATATCCCCGGCGACGACCCATCCCCGGGTGAATGCGCAAAGCATTTCCACTGCGTCAACAAAAAAAGGTAAATAGGCAGCCGAGTAACTCCCATTACAATCTGTTCATCCGACACTAGTTTTTTAGGGTTCCGTAACCAAATGGCAAAAAAGGAACCCTTATAGATTCGTCATGTCTGTCTGTCTGTCTGCAAAAACCGCAATTTACCTTTCATTCAATCAATTCAAATATAAAAAGAAAATATTTTATCAAAATAAACCATATTTTTTATAAGTGTCTAACTTTGTAAATTATGTAATGGTTTGGAACCCTTCTTGCGCAAGTCCGACTAGCACTTGGCCGGTTTTTATTTTTTATCTGTCTACTTTAGGACATATGGAACATTGAGTAATTATGTTGTTTAAAATAAAAAATATCTAGTAAAAGATTTTCGTTGAACACCAGTGGCATCGGCCGTCTTGGCGTTCATTGAAAGCTATATCTAGCGGACGCAAGTATTTTATTAATGTTGATTATATTTTTTTATTTAGAAAAGTGATATTCATAGTAGGGATACACGGAACAGACACAGGTTAGATGTACCAGATATTAGACTATCAAAAGTAAGCAATTCTCTTAAAGGCAACTGTATACGATTTTACAATAGGATCCCAGAAAACATTCAAAAGCGCTCCATTAAAAAAATCAAAAAAGTTGTTAAAGAACGTTTGTGTGGTGCAGGATATTATAAAGTAAAAGATTTCATGGAAGATATCACACCTTGGGAATAAGGCGTTCCTCACAGGCATTTCAGGATAAGATGTTAAAATTGTTATATAATATATATTATTTGAAAGGATTAGTTCCACTGAATTTGTTTCGCCGGTTCTTCTCAGTGGGCTTACCTTGGAACCGGTGGTAGATTCAATTGACGTTCAAAAAGATACTGTATTAATAGTACTATTTTGATTTTTTTTTGATTTGATTTCATTTATATTTGTATGTGAGTACGGGAATCGGCCGTTTTGATTTGATTGAAAGTTATATCGAACAGTAGATAAAAATAGTGATAATGACGTTTTTTTAGTCGTCGCGAATCAGCCGTCTCGGCGTTCGTTGAAAGAGATAGCCAGCTATTGACGAAAAGCATTGATAATGATATGACGATGATGATGATGATGATAAATGTATTGTATAAAATGCGTCATATTCAACGTCACATGCGACATGTTTGCATGCACAGCTTCATGAGCCAGTGATCGGGGACAATGGGACTAACGAATGTCCTCCTTCCTCTACCCTCCCTCGCTGAGGGCAGCCCTCGTGACCCCTGCGAGGGTCTCGTGTTTTGACACCTCAATACTTGAAAGCGTTTATAAAGTTTTTTATTTTGTACATAGCGGTCCTGACATAGGTACGTCTGTACATTTTGTAGTGTTTGTGAATCTAAACCATCCTCGAATCTACTTGAACATAATTTTTTATCAAAATCGTTCCATTTGTTTGTTAAGAGGTTTTCGGTGGCCCATTGGGGGATAGGGAAAAGGAGGGCAACGCATCTTCATAACCTCTGGTTGTGCTGATGTGTATGGGCGTCTATATACTATAAGGCTCGGACAGCTCGTTTGCCCCCTTATGACATAAAAAAATCTGTTTAGGAGGTGTTCAGTCATACACACGCACAGAAGAATTATACATATTATAAAGATGATGATGATGATGATGATAATGATGAATCTTTTTCCCGTCCAGTGCTGGATATGGGACTTTTCCATGTTACAATGATCGTATAAAGTATAAACCGTCGCCCACAAACTGCTACGTCCACTATGTCCATCCCTAAATTCTTCTGATTGAACTAAGGTAGCTTTAGCGTATGCCTCGGGTCTGCGGTCGTAAAGGGTCATTTGGTTACCGTCGTCATGTGCGGTGGGCATGGCTAGTCGCCCATTAACAATTGCAAGAAAGAAACCAGTAGGTGTGTTGCTGTCCTTTACGATACGAGTATACTTTTTATTATTATAATATTATATCAATTACATATCAACATGCTTGTTTAGAAATATAGTTAGTTGGTTACAATTTTTAATTTTATGATTATATTATAGACTTACTGTGACATAATACATCAGGTTTTATATAATTATAAGACATTGTGAAATAAAGTAAATAACTTATTTCACGTACAATTAACAGAATTTATTCTAAAATTAATTCTGTTATAATAGAGCGACACAATTCTTCTTTCACTCAATGTTATTTACATTAATATGAAACAATATTTTAAAATGTACCTACTATAAAATTATAAATAATAATATTTTGTAATAATAATATCGATGGACGCTTTTACACTACGTCAATCTGGTTCCGTGGTAAGTTCTGGAAGAACTTGTGTTACGGGTACCAGACAACGGAATATATTTAATCCTTTAATACTATACATATATTTAAGATTTTTAAATAACACATATTTAATACACGTCCATGACCCAGGAACACAGAAAACTTTTTTCTTGTTCCCTGGCAGGATTCGAACCCGCTACCTCCGGGTTTTAGTGTCAACGCGCTAACCACTGAGCCACAGAGGTCGTCAAATATATATAAATAAATGCTAATACAAATTTAAATATCAAGTTTAATAAATCCTTAAGTTCATTATATCGGGTGTAATCGTAAAGTGCGCACAGGCGATTATTCCGTAACTATTACAGATATCAAAAAACTTTAAACTGATTTGGAAAGTACTTTACCTAATGAGTAAAATGACACTTATTAAAAATAAAACGAGAAATATCCAAAATTTTTACATTAAACACTCCGGTATATAGAGTGTATATTCCATATATACATGCCGTTATCTCCAGACACAATCACGTCTGTCACCGCGGGGTCCTAGCTAATTCGCAGACATAGAGCATAAGTTAACTCGCACAAAGGATGTATTAATGAGGTTGTAATGGCGAGCCATCATCAGCGCGCACACGTCTGAAATGTTCTTATGATAACGCTCAAAGCATTAAGTTAAGTACCTACCGGAGATTGCTTATTATAATTAAAATCTAGTAGTATATATTATGTAGTGTCCCCATCATGGTTCAGGGCTTGTCGTGGCGGTGGGGCTCAGTAGCCTAGGATGAGCCCAGCACCTTGGGCGAAGCGAATTGAACCGAGGGGGCACTTTGTACCCCTCTTATAAGAAGAGGGGTACAAAGAGCAGGGGTACAAGGGGCGAGGACGGGAACCTTACCCCATTGTCCTGTCCCCGCGTTTTTAGGGGTTGTTCTGTGGTGCGGGACAACCCCTCTGTGTTGGTGGCGTCGGTCCCCTGAGGGACTGACTAGCCGTCAAGGTGCCCCGTTTGCTCATTAGATCCGGGGCACCTCACCAAAAGCGGCATTGGTGGCACTCGCCGGGTTTTAGTGGGTGAGCTGCGTCCACTTACAAGTTTTCGGGCGCAGCGAGTCGCACCCGCCTGTGGTGACCCACTCCCCCGCGGGATGCCTCAGAGCATTTCCCGGCGTTAAAGAAAGAATAATTGTGGTGTAATAATTGTGGTGTAATATTTTATGACTTTATGACTTTTCTAAAATGTTTAATAATATCTAAGACCTAGAACTAGACAGAACAATGATATGTAATGAACAATAGCTGGTTGAAAGATGAGCGAGAAAAGATGAGAGAAGAAATAGACAATAAACAAACTTTGAGAAACGAGCACACTTCTCTAATATAATATAATAATATCAACCCTTATATGTCCCATTGCTGGGCACGAGTCTCCTCCTCGGGTTTTGGGCCATAGTTCACCAATGTGGGTTGGTGAACTTCCTGAACCTTTCTGTTAGATTATTAAAATTCTAACATAAAAATTGAATAGTTTTGTAGTGATGTCTTTAAAATATTATGGTGTTTGTGTTGTCTGTGGAATCAGAGACAATATAAAACGGTATGTTGTCTGTGGAATCAGAGACAATATAAAACGGTATGTTGTCTGTGGAATCAGAGACAATATAAAACGGTATGTTCTCTGTGGAATCAGAGACAATATAAAACGGTATGTTGTCTGTGGAATCAGAGACAATATAAAACGGTATGTTGTCTGTGGAATCAGAGACAATATAAAACGGTATGTTGTCTGTGGAATCAGAGACAATATAAAACGGTATGTTGTCTGTGGAATCAGAGACAATATAAAACGGTATGTTATCTGTGGCCTCACACTCGTCTCTCTCTACTTGCCTAGACGTCGTACCTAATGCGCGCGCTCTTTATTGAATTAAAATTATTAAATATAAAAAAAAATGTTTTTTTATGGTTTGCTATACCACTTTCAAAGACTTTTATTCTCATCAGGCATGCAAGTTTCCTTCACCGGTGAGCAAGCGATGGTATCGTGTTCAGGTGCACGTAAATATTTTTGGGAAAACCCATTTCTAGGCATCACAGGGGGTCAGGATCAAACCCGGACCTCTCAGCTCTCACTCAAGAGAGCCCATCCCCACTAGGCCACGCTCACTTCTCTAAACTGTAACCTAAATAAGTACTAAAAACGGATAAAAGAAATATATACTTACACATCCCTACCATACTTAAAAACTGTTCCTACAAATATGTCTTAGCGGGATTCGAACTAAGGACCTCTAAGTGTACCCAGTACGTCCACTACACCATCTCTTGTTAATAGTTAATCTATTAAACAGGGGAACAAACATTACAAGGCTACAGTTTACATAAAAATGCACTTTATTTCTCTTTCGAAGCCTCGGTGAAGTTGATGATCGATCGACTGGGGCGGGGTTGTGTGGCTTTTACATCGAAAAGTATTTTATTTATGTTTAGTATAATAAACTGCTTTATTTATAAGTAGTAGTTTTGTCTGGTATTAGAACTACAAGGGTAAATTGGGAAGGGGAAACGGACTTTTTATATAATCATCATTATTGATATGTTTACTGGCCTCTTGGTCTACACTCTAGTGCTTAGGGACACTGACTGCTAAACCAGAAGGTCGTGAATTCGATTCTCATCCAGGACAAATGTTTGTGTGATGAGCATGATCATTTGTTCTGTGTCTGGGTGTAATTTATCTATAATATGTATTTATTTAGAAATATATAAGAATATATCAGTTGTTTGGTTACCATAAGAATAGGCCCTGCCTAGTCTGGGATCAGATGGCCGTGTGTGAGTTGTCCCAACTTTTCATTACGTAAACGGTGTGCTAACGTGCCCGAAGTGTGCGAGGATTTTACGCAAAAAATTGACTACATAAGTCACGCACGAGCACACCAAATCAAAACAAGAGTTGAATGCAGTCACCGTGGTCGAAATCGGCCGGGAGGAGGATAATTATAGATAGAAAATAATCTATATCAATCATTTCCAGCTGGGTATGACCAGCTGGAAATGAATACCAAGACTAAAATTGAAAGAAGTGAATGGATGTCGCTTATCACTTACCACTAGATGAAACGACTGTCAAACTGTCAGGAGGGCAAACAAGCAGTCGAAACCATTTGGTGGCTATCGACGCCCATACACATCCGCACAGCCAGAGATTATGCAGATGCGTTGCCCTCCTTTTTCTTATCCGTCCAATGGGCCACCGGAAAACCACAAACAGCACGAAACGCGACAGTATAGCTGTCACTTGACATTGTTATGCGAGCGAGAGATACCACCCCGGTCGTGCCAGCCCAATATGGCTGCAAAACAGCATGGCACTACCTCTTATAAATACCTTCTATAAAAAAGCGATGTATAGAGTTCTGGAGTGAATGTCACGTTCAGAAAGACGGAGCGTCCACTTTCAAGTAAATGCCACGAAGATAGGATATCCGTGTAGTGACCGGTTCTAGTTATTGCGAGTGGCCAGGATCGGTCATCTTGGCGTTTATAGAAAGAGGCCTATGTCGGGCAGTGGATAGAAAAGTGTTGATTATGATCTGATTGATCTGACTCTGATCTGATTTGACTTGATTTGTTAAGTTAAATTAAAAATAATGTTTTTCTTAAAAGTAGATTATGTATACTCAATCCTGAAATAATAAACTTAAGTGGAAACTTTACTGGCTTATGTTCTGGTAATTTTGTGTAATATTTTGTAATATATTGCTGTATGTTTCGCTACCGGTGTGTTTACCGGTGGGAGGGAAGCGCTGTGCCGCGCTCCCGGCTGCATGGGTACCACCATCTTGCTTATTTCTCCCGTGAAACAGCTTTGCTGTGTTTCGGAGAGAAAGGCAAGACAGGCAGTGTAATTACTGGCACCGAGACTTAACATCTTATGTCTCAGGATAGGCAACACATAAATGAGTTGCCTGGGCTCGTTCCAGGTAGTTTATGTTTATGGGCGACGTCGACCACTTAACATCAGGTGGTACGTTTGCCAGTTTGCCTATCCAACTAACATAAAAAAAAAATGTTTCGCTAATAAAAAAAAATGCATCAAGTTTATATAACACAAGTAAATATGCTGATGATGATGATTACACATGAAACCAAGTCATTAACTGAAAACTAAATCATAAACATCTGAGTCATTAATTTAAGCATATAAGGCTTATGTTAGGTATAGAACGGGCGAGATACTTTATACATGGTCTAGACCAGACATAATTGAACACAGCTGTGTCTGAGGTAGACTGTTTAGGTAAATATTATGTTACTATGGATTAGGTGCAAGGTGGATGCTTGGGGTCACATATTGGTGTTCTTCTGACGTTCAGGTGGGTTAGCCAAGATGTTATTTCACAATCGTAAACGCTGAAACTAATAAATGTATGGAAATTACATTTTACATCGATTAATCACATATTCTCGTTTCCATACATTTATTAGTTTTCTACTAGCGTTTACGATTGTAGATTGACATCTTGGCTAACCCACCTGTAGTACCTTAGAAACGCATGCATGTATATTGGAAACAGCCATAAAATGTACCTTTTTAACCGATTTCAACAAAAATAAGGAGGTCCTCAATTCGATTGGTATTTATTTTTGTATGATTACAGGGATAAATTATAGCGTATATGTTATTCTGATGTATAAGCTATGTTATTATAAAGTTGCATGCAAATCAATTCAGTAGTTTTTGCGTGAAAAAGTAACAAACATACATCCATACATTCTTACAAACTTTCGCGTTTATAATATAGATATTAAGATATTATTTCGTACTTTCTCAACGCATATGTCTTGGTTATAGTCGTCATACATCTCTGTAATGTACGGTTATTTGAGATGGGATTCTGATAAGGGTAGTTTATGAGTATAGTTTATATCGCTTAATTATTTCGTTTATAAGGTATATTAGGAACTCTTAAGGGTCCCCACCATGGTTCAGGCCTTTAAGTGGCGGTAGGGCTCAATAGACTAGGATGAGCTTAGCACCTTGGGCGAAGCTAATTGAGCCGAGGAGGCTCTTTGTACCCCTCTTATAAGAAGAGGGGACAAAAGAGCAGAAGGCAAGGGACGAGGACGGGAACCTCACCCTATTATACTGTCCCGAAGTTGGGAGGGGTTGTTCTGTGGTGCGGGACAACCCCTTTGTGGAGGTGGCGTCGGTCCCTTCGGGGACTGACTAGCCCTCGAGGTGCCCCGTTTGCTCATTAGATCCTGGGCACCTCACCAAAGGGAGCATTGGTGGCACTCGCCGGGTTTTAGTGGGTAGAGCTGCGTCCACTTACCAGCTTTCGGGCGCAGTGAGACCCACATACCCGACTGGGGAGACCCATGGAGAGCATTTCCCGGCGTTAAAGAAAAAAAAAATCTTTAGGATGTGGAACTAGCTGATGCTGGGTTCGCGAGATATTTACGACCGTAACAGGACTGATGATGATGACTTTTATAGCCTATGTCACTTAGTGATATCCTAGCTTTATACTAGTGAAAGAATTTTGTAAATCGAAAGAGTGATTACTGAGTGAGTAAACATAATGTGATTCTTTATTTTTTATAAATAAGCACATAATATGTATGAACGTAGATTTAGTATTGTAAGTACGAGAATTATATATACAGAGGGGTAAGGTTTGTGTTGTCTGTGTGTTGAGTAAATACTGCGAGCGTTTGTGTCAAACCCCTGGAGTGAGACGTGTTTGTTCACCCGTCTTGCCTCTAATTGTGCCCGCTAATGATAAATATTGCTGTGTAAATAGTGCATGGATGGATGTCTAACTTAATGACTTTAAAACTGGTGAGGTTTTTAGAAACCTATATATTATTATAGTGCTTAAGTGAAGTTTTTTACTGATGGGAGAGAAGCGCTGTGGCGCGCTCCCGGCTGCATGGGTACCACCATCTTGCTTATTTCTCCCGTGAAACAGCTTTGCTGGGTTTCGGAGAGAAGGGCAAGACAGGCAGTGTAATTACTGGCACCGAGACTTAACATCTTATGTCTCAGGATAGGCAACACATAGATGAGTTGCCTGGGCTCCTTTCAGGTAAACTAGTTTATGTTCATGGGCGACGTCGACCACTTACCATCAGGTGGTACGTTTGCCAGTTTGCCTATCCAACTAATTTGATTTGATGTGACGGGTGAGGGGGGATGCGTTTGTACGCCCGTCTGTATGGATACCACTCTCTGTCTTTGTCTGTGCAACAGCGTTATTGTGTTTCGTAAACAAGAGCAAGACAGGCAGTGTAATTACTGGCATCGAGACTTAACACCTTATGTCTCTGGATAGGCAACGCATGAATGAGTGAATTGATTTATATTCTTAGGCGACGGTGACCGCTCACTATTTGGTGGCACGTCTGCAAGCTAGCCTCCAACTAGCATGGAAAAACTGAAGCTTCTGAAGCATATACTATGATAACGATGAGGATGTTAAATATAATATTATTATATTAATGAATATTTTTTATTAAATTGTTGTAATATTGTTTTTTTCAGGTATGTGTGTTTGTTAGTAACAAACTTTATGTAAGTACAAGTAAATTATTATTTATTTATAAATATAATAGTATTTATCTACCAATTAATAATATAGCAAACCAATAATACTTTATTGAAATAAGTTTTCTTAAATAAAACTGAATATAATGGAAACCTATGTGAATAAAAATAAAATAAAGATAATCAGCAATTCTGTCTTTTGCTGATCGAAAATTATCCTATCGCAAATGAACTAACTTTGGGGTTTCATTGACTTTATAAATTCAAGTTTTAAACCTCAGTTAGTTTGCATAATATTTTTAGGTTTAAATATTCGGTGATACCTTAAGTTCCCTTTGTCGAAGGATACTAAAAACAATAGGCAATTTTATATATTCCTTTCATCATTAAAATGTAAAATTACCCTTTTGATGTACCATATTCTGTCCTTGTCTAGCAACTATAATAACGCGCATCGCTGTCTCTTTCGTTTAGTAATTTTTCACACTCACCCCTTTACAGTAACATTATAATTAAGTCTATAGAAGCCAATGTGTGTGATAGTAAAAATGAACAGTATGTTAACTAACGCTTTTTTTTTCTTTAACGCCGGGAAATGCTCTGAGGCATCCCGCGGGGGAGTGGGTTTTCCCCGGCTGGTATGTGGGACTCGCTGCGCCCGAAAGCAGGTTAGTGGATGAAGCTCTATACCCACTAAAACCCGGCGAGTGCCACCAATGCTGCCTTTGGAGGTGCCCCGGATCTGTTGAGCAAACAGGGCACCTTAACGGCTAGTCAGTCCCTCAGGGGACTGACTAGCCGTCAGCCGTCAGTAAAGGGGTTGTTCCGCACCACATAACAACCCCTCCCAACGCCGGGACAGTACAATGGGGTGAGGTTCATGTCCTCGCCCCTTGCCCATGCTCTTTTGTCCCCTCTTCTTATGAGAGGAATACAAAGAGCCCCCTCAGCTCAATTCGCTTCGCCCAAGGTGCAGCGGTTTACCCTAGGCTACTGATCCCCACTGCCACGACAAGGCCTGAACCATGGTGGGGAACTTACGCTTTCTAATATGTATGCAAATTATACTTGTAATAAAACTTCATGGTTTTTTAGGTTTATTAAGGATTTTTATATTGCTATTCAATTTTTAAAACTACGGGACAATAAAAATATTTTGAGAGCCAGCTGGCATTTAGTATCTGATATAACATACAATTTGCTTAATGAATATAGATTTAGATGTATTTACCGCGTATTTCACATATTTTATAGTTTTTTTAATATTTTAAACATTTATTACGGGCACTTTATTATAATTACTGCATTTTTATTATAATATGAATTGTTCTGTTTACCATTAGTTTTATAATAACGTATTTTTTTACAATTTATTTATATATTAATTTAGTATTTAACTGTTTTGTTAACTTTTTGTATGCAACAATTTAGGCTTAATTATTATAAATGTTATAAAAATCAAATATTCATCAACTTAATCTACTGTATTGCCTGCTCTACGGCCCGGCTGACGCGTACAGTTGTATCGTCAATCACGAAGTCATTTTGAACACCCTTCCGTTTGTCACACGCATAATATTTTTGTCAAATGTAATGACGAAGTTGACCGTTACGGACGGTATATGTTAAGGATAGGTGGCGCTAATGTTTGTCGCACAAAGTTTGCGAGGGCCACTAGTAATATTTGCGAATTTGAAAACAATGTACCTTTACCGCAAATTTTCTAAGACATAGATCTAGCTTTATATGTCTACGCCCTGGTCAGATGACTATAGGTTCTTCCGACAAAAAGACTTGGCAAGGTTCGGAGTCTTAGCACGGAGGTAAAGGTTGACGATGGCTTAAAAGTTCTTATAGGGTGGAGCTTGCAGGCCAGGCAAATTATGCTTGTTTCCCCGCTAATTACATTAGACAAAATAAGAGAGATATACTTTAATTTTACCTTTAGGTCTCTTTTTACCCCGTTCTCTACATATTATGTCTCTACTTTCTTTATTTTATAAGCAATACCTCTACAGAACACATTATCAATATATCCATTTAAAAAAGCAATCAAGATTAACATAAAATATCAAAACAATCAGCTCATCTGACTTTTATTAGTCATGCAGCTCATCCATAATTAAAACTACCCTCATATTTGCAACGAATAACGGAACCAGCCAAGTGTTGAAATGCTTACAACAAAGGGTTCCGTATCATCAAAGAACAATGTATATTTTAATATTACAAAAAATATATCGATACCACAATAATGTAAAAAAAATATGATTAAAAAAAATATTTTGAAATTTTGCGAATATCGGGGAATAACTTGGCGTAAGGAAGACATCCGTCAGAGAACTAAGGTAACCGATATCACGCAAAGAATCAGCTCGTTGAAGTGGCAGTGGGCTGGTCACACACTCAGAAGAACGGATGGCCGATGGGGCAATAAGGTTCTAGAGTGGAGGCCACGTTTAGGTAGACGAAGTGTTGGTCGGCCATTGACCAGGTGGGAAGACGATCTCCGTGCGGTGGCCGGTCCGTGTTGGATGCGAGTGGCAAGGGATCGGCCATCTTGGCGTTCATTGAGGGAGGCCTATGTTCAGCAGTGGACGGATAGAGGCTGATGATGATGATGATGATGATGATGAACTTGGCGTTTATTGAGAGAGGACTCTGAGGAGAGGAGCTGATAATGATGGTATGGAAACAATAAGAATAATTTCGTAGTTTTCAGTAACTGTATTATTATGATTTTCTAATGTTTACGCGAATTTCACTCATTATAATGAAACAATTTTTACGGATTTTATCGCGGTTTATTAAGACCACCACCTGCTTGGGATCCCATTATTAAAATAATTAAATCAAAAACCAAGCATAATATACCATAGATTAAAGATGCAGTTAGCACGTTCTTCTGCGTAGAGAGGACTAATTAAAATATTGATGTATCATAGGGTAATTTCGAATAACTTTTTACCATTAGGTTTCATACCACCTCAGTCCTCCCGTGACCATGATTTCTGTAAAATATCCGAAACGTCAGACTTGTAAAAATCTTAATAAACCGCGATAAAATCCGTAAAAATTGTTTCATTATAATATACTATTATGACTCTACATATATACAATATATTTGAATTAAAACGGTGGCAAATTCATTTGACGTTCAAAACACTGTACTACTGTAGGTACTATTTTGAAAAAAAAATATCATATGAATTAATAATAAAGGTTTGTGGAACCTCAACTCTATCAAAATGTAAATCATTCCAACAATCACCTTAATATAGTTAACACCCTCGCCGAAACCTTGACGGAAAGGGTTCTCATATCGATGGGTTAATTTTCACGAGTTATTTGCATTCAAAGGCGACTCGCTGACATCTGCATACAAATGGATGTAATTCCGCCTGTGACAACCCTAAGGCGTAGGCTGGCTTCAACGGCTGTGATTAGATCAAATTGGGTGTATATCATTGTAATGTGCCATCTTTCACACGTTTAATGTATGACAGAGGTTTGGTGGTGACGTTCTACGTATAGGTGTTGCCTACCAAAGGCAAGTACGAAAATATATTTCCAGCGAGTTTACCATGGACTATGTAAACTTAGTGAGATTGATCAAAATATAACGGATTGTTCAAATTTTTTTGCTTACCGTGAAGCAAAACATCGCAAAGAAATCTGCATGCCTAGTAAGATTATAAGTCTTTGTTTGGCAAAAACTGTTTTAGGTGAACTCACCTAAAACTGTTTTTGACATTTTGACTCACCTAGCCTGGTTTTGAGGAGTTTGAGTTTTATTATGTTTGATAATTATACAAATAAATAAGAACCTATAAAATCTGTATAAAAAAAAACTAGTTAACCGAATATAATATCTAGTTTTTTTTAACAATTGATTGTATAATATATTATCCAGACCAAAATCTTCGTCTTCTGTATGAAAAGATGTGTGGTATTTTACATTTATTAAACATAAATTCCAGAGTGATGTATTATGTGGAGGACGCAATAAGCATAAATTCGGTCCTTAAACCTTTGACGGCCGAAACTCGGACCATATTTCCCCAGGGAAATAACGGTTTTGACCTTGATTTTGCCCAGACGTGCAGGAAACTATTAGCATATTCAAGTTTCCGTAAAACAGTGTAAATGAGGATTTTATGGTTTTTTTTCATAAAATTTACATGCGTTATATTTGTTATGTAAGGAGATTTTTGATTTCAGAGATCTTTTTGACCTCCTTCCTATTCTTAGAACCTAATTTAAATATATGTAATTGCATAGATACAAAAAAGAAATTGGTTGCTTTTAATCGCAATCTTTTTTCTCTCATTAAAACTATTATTTACACATATATCGTGTACAATTATTATTTAATCAAGGCTTTACAACATTTTGAAATAATAAACCTGCGGAATCACCAGTGCTACGTGAAAACAATTATTGCTACGCATAATCTGACTAGTGCTACGGAAGATCAATAAATGCTACGCCTTAACCAACTAGTACTACGTTTTTAAAATTATTACTACGCATTATCTGACTAGAGCTACGATGGACAACTAATGCTACGCCTAAACCGACTGATCCTACGTTATAAAAAATATTGCTACACATAATTCGACTAGTGCTACGATAGATCAATTAATGCTACGCCTAAACCTACTAGTCCTACGTTATAAAATATTGCTAGGTACATATATCGTGTACAATTATTATTTATTCGAGGCTTTACAACATTTTGAAATAATAAACCTGCGGAATCACCAGTGCTACGTGAAAACAATTATTGCTACGCATAATCTGACTAGTGCTACGGAAGATCAATTAATGCTACGCCTTAACCAACTAGTACTACGTTATAAAAAATATTGCTACGCATAATCCGACTAGTGCTACGATAGATCAATTAATGTTACGCCTAAATCTACTAGTCCTACGTTATAAAATATTGCCAGGTACGCATAATCTGACTAGTGCTACGAGACAACAGTTATTTCTTATCATAAGTTAACTAGTCACTTCATTATACTATATGATACTAGGCCTAAATAAAAAAATAACTCTGAAAATTTTTGATTCCGATAAAATCAATTTATTAAACAAAAAACACAAAAGCTACTTTTTGAACAACAAATAAAAATTTCTTTCAACTTTTTAAATAGAAATAAATATTTTTATTGCACGCCAAATATAACTGTGAGATATTCGATATGGGTCTCGTAAAGGTTCTAACATGAAACAAAATATATACACAGCATATAAAAAACATCACCATATATATTTCAATCCGCTAACGCCCAACTTGATCCGCTCTTGCGTTCTCAAATATTTTTTAAACACACGTTTTTCGGTAACATTTTTTTTCTAACTTTTTTTCTACATTCCTGAATATTCAGGTTTCGTAACATTGCATTGCATTTTTATTGTAGCTCGATAAAATGGCAAACAGTCTATGTAATAAGAAGCGGTCAACGACGCCCATGAACATAAATAACCTCATAGACTAACCCAAGTAACTTACGCAAATGCCTATCTTGAGATGCAAAATTATAAAAAAAAACCGACAGTGTGTCTGCCGTGCTCTCCTATCTGAAATACAGCAATGCAGTCTTAAATAAACTTGTAACAGAAATGGAGATATTAAGGAAAAACAACAGTAATTTTGTCATAGAATATTTTTTGCGCGGCTCTTTGTAGGTCGGACTAATTAACAGGGTTTATAAATATAAAAAAAATATCACAAAGTGACAGTCTGAATGAATTTGTTTGTGAGAATGTTTCTAATGAGCTTCTCGCTTCTTTTCAAAGTTGACATCATATCTTCAAATATACGCCATGACACAATAAGTTAGAGTTTGCTTTTCCGTGCGTGATTTTCGAAAAATACATTTTTATGAACATTTTATAATTTGAAATTAATTTATTCAACAAATCATATAGAATGGTGCGAATATTTTTCGTTCATGTATTTGTGGTAATCATCAGTCCGCTACCTGTCAAATTAATATCTCAATATTAAAGTATTGTAATTATGGTCACTATCAAAACCACAGGATGCGACTAAGGGATCTTAAAGAGGGCCTACTTATTTTTTAAAGGTGATATGTAAGCTTTCCTTATACGGAAATAAATACGCTAGTCTTTGCAATTTTTTATGGAAGAATTATAGGGGGCAAACAGCCAGTCGGTTCACCTGGTGGTCATTAGGGACATCCGTAGACACCTACACAAGAGAATATAACAGTCGTGAGAGACAAGAAATGTTGAAGTGACAGGACTGTTCACCATCAGGTTAACCGACTACAATTAAAATATTGAGAGGTTGTATGGTAGCCGGCCCAGCGCCTACTAAAAGTGATGACGTCATATTATAGTTTGGTCCCAGTTGGAAGTGAGTAGCAGAGCTCTGCCGTTTTGGTTATTTTGGAGGTATATGTCCAGAGGAAGATGTGATAATGATGATAGTACCGAATAAAACAGGACTAATAGAGGGTCCCCACCATGGTTCAGGTTCACCTTGTCGTATTGTTGGGGCTCAGTAGCCTAGGGTGAGCCCAGCGCCTTGGGAGAAAGGAATTGAGCCGAGGGGATCTTTGTACCCCTCTTATAAGAAGAGGGGACAAAAGACCAGGGGGCAGGGGGCAAGGGGCGAGGACGAGAACCTCACCCCATTGTACCGTCCCGACGTTTGGAGGGGTTGTTCTGTGGTGCGGAACAACCCCTCTGTGGAGGTGCCCTGTTTGCTCAACAGATCCAGGGCACCTCACCAAAGGCGGCATTGGTGGTACTCACCGGGTTTTAGTGGTAAGAGTAGCATCCACTTACCAGCTTTCGGACGATGCGAGTCCTACATACCCACCTGGGGAGACCCACTCAGCTGCGGGATGCCTCAGAGCATTTCCCAGCGTTAAAGATAAAAATGAACTAACAGAGGGTAGCTTGCTATTTGTACTCGTCAGGGAGAAAAGTGGATAGCTGATGTTGATGATGGAATATATCAAAGCCAAGCGCGAGCACAGACTAGATACAAGTTATTAAATTAGTTTGCTTTTGCGACTGTATCCGAGCAAATAGTGCCAACTTTGCCATATTTCATATCTGCTTTGATATGATCGCAGGCTTAATGCGACACGGTCCTATTTCCCTTGGCCGGACAAAAGATTTACAACTTCGTTTAAGAGTAATTGGATGAGTATGTTACGCAGGCTGAGTTCTATTTGCTTTGGACGCTCAAACGAGATGGAACTTTGTCGCTGCGAAGTTCATGCGCTTGCCAAGTGCTCCATGTTTGGGGCTAATTTTAGGATCGTTATAAAGTTCTCGGTTTCTTTGTTTTTTTTTTTGTGTCTTTTGGATTTCATAATTAGCGAAGTTAATCCTTTAATATAAGATCTAAGCGATTTTCACGAATGAAAGGAAATGGTATTCGTGAAAGTATGAATGTGTCTGCGTTTAAATATTCCTTTATTAATTATATTCAACCCTTTTTTTCTTTAACGCCGGCAAATGCTCTGAGGCATCCCGCGGGGAGTAGGTCTCACCATGCTGGTATGTGGGACTCACTGCGCCCGTAAGCTGGTAAGTGGACGTAGCTCTACCCACTAAAACCCGGCGAGTGCCACCAATGTCGCCTTTGGTAAGGTGCTTCGGATCTGTTGAGCAAACAGGGCACCTCGATGGCTAGTCAATCCCCCGAATAAGGGACCGACGCCACCTCCACAGAGGGGTTGTTCCGCGCCACAGAACAACCCTTCCCAACGTCGGGACATTACAAATGGGTGAGGTTCCCGTCGTCGTCCCTTGCCCCCTGCTCTTTTGTCCCCTCTTCTTATGAGAGGAGCACAAAGAGCCCTCTCGGCTCAATTAGCTTCGCCCAAGGTACTGGGCTCACCCAAGGCTACTGAGCCCCACCGCCACGGCAAGGCCTGAACCATGGTGGGGAATTATATTCAACCCTTGCATTATGAATTATAATTTTAAAAATCTACACTAACACTAACACTAACACTTCTCTTTATCCGCGTCTGCTTAGGGTGCCAATACTCAAAATGACAAATCCTTATAGGATCACTCCGTTGTCCGTCTGTCTGACTGACGGTCTGTCAAGCCAAAACCTATAAGGTTACCTCCCATTGACGTAAAATCATGTTTGGCACGGTCTTACAAGATGAGTAAAGGAAAAATCTGAAAACCAATTTTTTTCTTAAATTACATAAAGAATATATTTTTCGGAACCCTAAGGACTCAGGTCGGACTCGCGCTTGTCCGGGTTTTTAATAAACCTTTTTTTAACAGGTGCTTGTACTGGTGTTCATACAACAATTCCTTTATTCGAGTTCACTGTATACTAAAATAAATCCGCTCTTGACTATCCCCCCCTTACCGTTTCACCTCCACTAGAGAGTGTTCAGCTTTAATGAGACTCTACGTACATGTATGCACTACTGACTTAAACACACACCAGCTATCTTTTATATTTTAATGATACATTCGATTTTTACATGGTATATGTTTTGTAAGGACAGGTACTTCACAGTATTTTTTTGGATAGCAGATTTTGTGTCACATAAAGGTAGAGCTCACAGTATTTATTTTTTATATTCACTGGGACCCGACATCTGGCGTCTTAAAGGACAAGTTGCGACACCAAATAAGGGGTATGATGGCGTGTGTGTAATGGATTTTCAAATGGATTTTAGTGAAACAATAATATAGTTAAACATCAGATTCACATATAGGCTATAATATATCCCTGAACTCCCACGGGAATGGGAAGTACGCAGTTGAAACTGCGAGGCGCTACTAGTAAAAGGAAAGGCCAAACAATGTTGTTATCAGTGTAAGGTTTTTTGAACTACAGACATTGATATTGATCATGGTTATTATGGAATAGATTGGAATCAGTGATTATAGCCTTTGTGAGTGCAGGCTTTTATGTGTACTATTTAGACCGTGAGTGTATTTTTATGGAATCGTAAATAGGTTTTACTTTTTCCTTTCAATTTCATTTTGAAATGTTTTAAATTTGATCACCGATATAAACACAAGTATTGAAGATGGGTATGAAAAACTTTTTTAAAGTTAAGTGGACGGACAAACGAACAGATGAGCCGTTTGATCAGTCCATTAACATAAACAAGCTTATCTAGAACTCATCTACGTTTTTTACATAATTTATTTATTAAGGCTCTCGGAGTTCCCCCATTTTCTTTTGTTTTTTTCATTAACGCCGGGAAATGCTTTGAGGCATCCCGCCTGGGAAGTGGGTCTCCCCAAGTGGGTATGTGGGACTCGCTTCGCGATGGTAAATGAACGCAGCTCTACCCACTAACACCCGGCGAGTGCCACCAATGCCGCCTTGGTGAGGTGCCCCGGATCTGTTAAGCTAACAGGGCATCTCGACGGCTAGTCAGTCCCGCAAGGGACCGTCGCCACCTCCACAGAGGGGTTGTCCCGCACCACAGAACCACCCCTCCCAGCGTCGGGACAGTACAATGGGGTGAGGTTCACAATCTTACCCCTTGCCCCCTGCTCTTTTGTCCCCTCTTCTTATAAGAGGGGTACAAAGAGCCCCCTCGGCTCAATTAGCTTCGCCCAAGGTGCTGGGCTCACCCTCCCAGCCCCAGGGCTACTGAGCCTCACTGCCACGTCAAGGCCTGAACCATGGTGGGGAGTTCCCCCATACCAGGATTAGCCCAGTTAGCTCTTCTGAGGAAACCGGCCAGTCGCGCGGGGTGTCCTGTGCTAGTCAGATCCGGCACACTTCCCTTCAAGCAGCTTAAGGCTCGTGGTTTTAGTGCGGTATACCTGCGCCGGAGGTAGTTAGGGTGGCGCCGGGAGTCTTACCTATCCCCGGGGACGCCCCATCCCCGGATGAATGCGTAAAGCATTTCCACTGCATTTCCACTGCGATAAAAAAAAAAGCAATTGATTCATGCCTTGCCTATCCTGAGACGTAAGATGGTAAGTCTCGGTGCCAGTAATTAGATTGCCTGATCTGCTCTTCTTTCCGAAACACAGAAAAGCTGTTACAAGAAATAAGCAGGATTGTGGTACCCGTGTGAATAGTTCGGAATCCAAAACTGCATTTATTAAAAGAACTTTGCGTAAACGTTCAAATAATTAGCACCAGCCATTCGTTACCTTAATTAAGAAGAACAATCAAGTACTGTTAGCAAAAAAATGTTTTTAATAAACAAGTACACATTCTCTTTGTGTACTGTCCACAAAGTATTAATAGTGGCTCAACCGCTCGGCTGAAGGGCTGAAGGACCGAAGGGCTGAAGGGCTGTCCCTGTTGTGATTGGGGATGCAAGGTCGCCGCAGGCGGGATTATGCAAATATTAAATCCCTAACCCTTGTTCGGTGTTGAATAAGAGTGGTCGTACATTGTAGGTTGCTGCATCCATAGCCAAAATGTAGTAGAGGAAGAGAAAAAGGGATTTTGAGAGAGGTACTTGATGAAGATATTCTTTATTGGTGGCACTTCGGGAAGACTAGGTGAAACAAGCTATAAAATTGGTGGTAGTGTTTTTTTTTTCTGTTGTGGATTTTACAAGGTACGCCGAGACCGAGCCAAGCGGAATGTAAAATTGGTTTTCATCATCATCATCATCAGCCTCTATCCGTCCACTGCTGAACATAGGCCTCCCTCAATGAACGCCAAGACGGCCGATCCCTTGCCACTCGCATCCAACACGGACCGGCCACCGCACGGAGATCGTCTTCCGACCTGGTTAATGGCCGACCAACACTTCGTCTACCTAAACGTGGCCTCCACTCTAGAACCGTATTGTCCCATCGGCCATCCGTTCTCCTCAGTGTGTTTTACTTGAATAAAATATAGGTATATTCCATCTAATCTATGCCATAAAGATATTGTATTCATACCTAAAATTAAACTTTATTCCATATATCACGATCTCCCTACAAATTCTTAACCGCATTTATTCGGCAACCTAACTCTAGTGACCTAATGTTTAAAAAAATTAGAGCAGCTTGCAATTAATTGAATGAATTACTTTGTGAATATGATTACCATCACAGGCTAGGCTGTGTTTACCCAGATCCAACCAGCTTACAGGTTCTTTCAGCAGGAGGACTTGGAAAGAAACGTGCCTAAAGACGAGACGGCTGGGCTCTAAATATCAGGTTCGGATAAGAAAAAAAAAATAAAGGAAGGAAAACAGAGTAGGAGGAAAGGAAATAAAGGAAAAAAAGAAAATAATGGATTATAATTTATGGAACACTCAAGACGATATCAATTTCGTCATAAAATTAATTCATAAAGTCTTTTGAAGACCCCAAATATGAACAAATGCTAAAAAAAATAGGAAGGGTAATCCCCGAATAACGACACGCTCTGCCTACAACCCTAATTATTTTAAAATCAGCCGTAAAGCTGCTTAGATTAGATTTGGGTAAGAAATATTTCTTTATTGACTTTTTTTTTTATTATTGGCTGGTTTTAAGGCTAAGCCGTCCTTCACGTACATGTTCTTTTATGTTAAGACTATACTCGTCTTATTGTTGGATATAGGGACATCATGTCTTCGGTTAGGGGTGTTTTCTCCCCGCCCAATTTTGAGGACCTAGGTGCCAATTGATAACGGTTAGGCTTTTGGCGTTCCTGTTAAGAGGATTTTAGGCGCTTTGAAAATTCTACACAATTCTACACAATCTCCCGTTATAGAAGGGCATCGAAGGACTAACCGGATTTAGGTATTTTTCCATGCAAACGTATTTTTTTCGAGTATGATCATTGGATTGGCTAACTGTTAGAAGTGTGGAGGCCGCCGACGAGGCCTCCCACCGCAGGCGACGAACAGGGGTGCGTAGGAGGCGCTACTTAATGTGCCTCCAGTAACGCTGCTGTGCTCGTGTCGGGCCGAGGCTGGTGTTAACTTGGGTCCAGATAGGCACGACGTCGTCGGGGACTGCTAAAAGTATCGTGAAAACGAACGGCCGAGCAGTCCCCCCTTTCGAGGAGGAGTCTGGCCTCTCGCCGGGGTCAGCCTGTCGCCGAGGGTCCTGTGTTGTCTGCAAGATCCGGGACCCTCAAAAAGGCGGCGGAGGGCGCTTGCAGCGGTTTTAGTGTGTAGGCTGATGGTAATGACTAATGATGTAACAAACAAACATCAGTTTATCAAAACAAAACAGCCGTTTATAAATTATACGAATATGTATGATCAACATAACGATCGAACAAAGACATTCAAACAGTGGAGGTATCTTATAAGTAATATTTATTACTTGACAGGGTGGGGGAGGTAATTATTTAGGAGGAATCCTCCCTTCCCAAGGGCGCTAGGGGGAGTTTATTAACTAATAAACTTCACACATTTATTTTGCGTTCATGTTGAATTGTTTCTTTTTTAATTTCGCTCATGTATCTTATTTTTATGTTGGTAGAATGAGATTGTGATAAAAAATTGACTCTTTTTCTTGAGCGCTCAACATTGAATAAATTATTTTTATTCAAAATTTCAATGTACAAATTAATGTTCGTTGTATTTCTTGTGAATCACCCGTATTGGACAATAAGATAGTTTTTTTTGTTCACTCATCATCATAAGTTTTTATCCACTACATAGACGTGCATCAATGAATGCCGTGACTTCTCTCATATTTATAATAAATTGGTCGTAATAACTCACTTCCACAAATGTTTGAATCTTCTATCCATTGTCGCTTGTTGGTAAACGGACAGATGGCGTAAGAAATTATCTATATGTAAAGGGCGAAATAAATGAAAATTGTATATTTTTCATATATGAAGTTTTTCATATGCACACAAAAATTCATGACATATTTTTAAATTCGCTTATCTGCCCCTGACATCATCAACTCACTAACTAACCAGGTAATTGAGTTTCGTACACAGCCTGTATTAGTAAAACAGTTTTCATGTCAAAAAACGATCTCACTCACAATCTATATAGATAAATAAAATTGGAGTGTCTGTTTGCAATATTAAAATAACTGCTTTTTATTAAATGCAATATATGGATTATACAGGTTAAATAATATACCAAAATATGATTTTTACAATTGTTGTCTCTCTGTCCGTCTGTTTGTTCTGGCTAATCTCTGAAAGGGCGGGGCCGATTCCGATGGGATTTTCACTGGAAGGTAAATGATGTTATAAGGAGTAACCTCAGATCAAGTAAAAAAAGGTAGATAGTGAGTGCACTTGGAACATGAAAGTGAAGCCACTTTTTTAAGTATGTGTGAGTGAATGAAGGGTTGCCATTTTTTTGAAATATCCCTTAAAATTGCATATTAATAAAAAAAGGTAATAAGTGAATGCGACAGTGAATATTTTTATAAAATACAATAACATTACGACTATGTAGGAGGCGTGTAGGATCACTTTATAAACTGTCTCAATAGATATTTATTAAGACATTTTTATTTATTTATTTATTCCCATGAATGTAGTTTAAATTTATATTATATTATTATTTAAATTTATATATAATATAATTAATAATTATATTTATAGAATATAATTATTAATTATTTTTTACCCTTTTTTCATAACATAATTATGGAGGAAGATTAGAGAAAGACTTCTTTAATTTGAAGTCAATTAAAATATATTTTTTGGATATCCTGTTCTATGAATTCGGCGAAGTCTATGTTGTGTATACCAGCCTTGGCCAGCCAGGATGGATGTCATTGTGGGTCATTTCGACTCAGTCATACAGCGATCAAATAATAAAATAATAATTATGTCACCTCTGTACTTAATTATTTTGCTATGGCTTTGCCTGCAATTGACTTACCCACTATTGGGCTATTTAGAAATACTAATTTCTGGCAACACTCTCCCGATACGTCATTTCGGGGCAATAATATTATTTAATATGTCGAAACCTCAAAATAGTGTTAAAATATCTTAAAAAATATAGTCTTATGTGTATTTATGTGTGAAACTATATTTCTTCAGACTTTTTGGTCACTTTTGTATTGTTTTTACACCATAAAATTACACAGAACTGTATTTTTTTGGCAAACTTACTGCACGACGACTTATATGATACTAACGAAAAATGAGCTTAGTTTGGTGCATGTGTGTGCGTGAGCGCGTGTATTTACATGAAAGGAGCTGAGTTTTGTGGCTTCAGTATTAGCAAAGGCCGTGCGTCATCTACCTTTTTTACTTCATCTGAGGGAGTAACTTAGGCTATAAAAATAATCACCATCAATCCGGGTACGGCTGTAAAACTAATGTAAAGCTGGTGAAGCTGCGGGCAACTAGTATAGAATAAAACACTGTTACAAAACATGTTATTTGCGCAGCTTTCACTTGTATTTCCAATTGAATGTAATAAGCGTGGTTGCTAATATTCTCTTTTTTTTTTTTTTTTTCTTTTACGCCGGGAAATGCTCTGAGGCATCCCGCCTGGGGAGTGGGTCTCCCCAGGTGGGTATGTGGGACTCGCTGCGCCCGAAAGATGGTAAATGGACGCAGCTCTACCCACTAAAACCCGGCGAGTGCCACCAATGCCGCCTTGGTGAGGTAACCCGGATCTTTTAAGCTAATAGGGCACCTCGACGGCTAGTCAGTCCCGCAAGGGACCGATGCCACCTCCACAGAGGGGTTGCCCCGCACCACAGAACAACCCCTCCCAACGTCGGGACAGTACAATGGGGTGAGGTTCCCATCCTCACCCCTTGCCCCCTGCTCTTTTGTCCCCTCTTCTTATAAGAGGGGTACAAAGAGCCCCCTCGGCTCAATTAGCTTCGCCCAAGGTGCTGGGCTCACCCTAGGCTACTGAGCCCCACCGCCACGACAAGGCTTGAACCGTGGTGGGGTTGCTAATATTCTCTGCTATAAGTGGTAACGTCCAAGTAAATGATTGTGAGTTCTACTGAAACCTACTACTGGTACAATAAGTAGTCGAGCTTACACCTGATCAAGAGACGAACAAACAACCATAAACTTTGAGATTTTAAATAGGTATTATAAAAAAAGATGTTAACTTACATTTAATGCTACTTATTCTAAGAACTAGTTGGGACGACTTCCGTGCTGATCTTCGTTCGATTGGGATGGCAGAGGAACAGCCTTTTTTTGACGCCAGGGTGTCATCACTGTAACAGTGATTAGGACACTGCAGACCAAGCCCTGGCGGAATGCCCTGCATGGGCATCGGAGATGGCGGACGTCATTGCAGAGGTTGATGATGACCTAAGGCCCCGCGGGAGTCTACATTTTTCGCAGGGCCGGCCTGGGGACGAGGAGAACACCGCTCGGGTTAAGTGAGTAGCGTCCACCTTACTATCTTTTCGGGCGCAGAGTGTCCCCCTGGGGAGGAGGTTACGTGGGCCCGGTGGTATGCCTAAACCCATTACCCAGCGAAGCCAAAAAAAATAGCCGTTTTGGCGTTTATGGAAAGAGGCCTATGTCCAGTGGACGGAGAAGGATTAATAATGATAATTATAAGCAACCTTATACTGGTTACCTTATTCCAAGTATGGATACATCCGAAGCTCGATTTGTTTAAGTACTTTATGTAGTTTTTTCAATAGGTATGTCTGAAATATCAAATTCAATTTCGCGCTGCGTCTAAATTGTTTTTGGAATCAATTATCCAAAAGTTAACAGGACCGTGCATGTGGCAGGTAGCGCCAATATCCTGGTGGAAATTAAAAAAATGTGCTGATGACTAAGTATGATTGGTGCGGTTCTATTAGGTTTAGGTGATTTCAGATTTTTGTAAAATTTTGGTACACTAGTTGATAATTATTAATAATTTATTTGACTTATAAATAATTTATCTGACTGCCATCACAGAGCATAGAAGTCCTCTGTTATGGCAGTCAGATAAATTGGATTTATCACCTGATGGTAAGTGGCCAAGGAGCTTGTGGCTAAGTAATAACAGCTGCACGGGTCGATCCATCAGGTTCAGCTGTCGGGGTTGGTCCGTGGATGGGTGACCATCATGACATACCGAGACTCCTTGGTGCCTCAAAAAGCACGTTAAGCCGTTGGTCCGGGATCTTGGATCTTTGACAGTCGTTACGGGCGTCAGAAGTCTGACAACCAGTCAACGGGGTATCGTATTGCCCAGGTACTGGGTTATAATGGCCAGATAAGCAATCAGTCTATTTAAAATTGGTATCCAGGTGCATCCAGTTAGACTGGAAGTCGACCCCAATATTGGGGAAAAGGCAAGTCTGAATAAGGTAAGCGGTCAACGTCACCCATGAATACAAATGGGTTCTGAGACTAGCGCGGCAACATTTCAGCTTTGATATTCTTAGACATAACACGGAATTACTTGCGTGTTCTTGTGTCCTTTTTATTTTAAAGTACGAAAATATTGTGAAGCTATAAATTAGAAAAAAATAAGAGATCTTGCTCAGATGTATACATACTCTGTGGCTCAATGGTTAGCGCGTTGGCGCTCAAGCGGGTTGAAATCCCATCAGGGAACAAAAAGTTGTCTGTGTTCCTGGGCCATGGACGTGTATTGTATAATAAAAATCTTAAATATATGTATAGTATAATAGTATTAAATATATTTCCGTTGGTACCCATAACACAAGTTATTATTATTATTAAACTAATGAACTTGCAAAACGATTGTCTTAATTGATGCGGTAAAGAATAAAAAAATATATAATAATTTACAATAATGATTATTATTAAATATAATAAAATACCAATAGTAAAGAAACCGTCAATAAAATCTGGACACAACAAAAGAACAAAGCCCCATCACCACGCGGGCCCCGGGGCGGTCGTAATTAAAAAAACTAACGAACTGATTTGGCGTGCAAATGAGTGGGTCCAAATTCATCCAACTTTCCCGTCGGTAAATAGATTTCGTTATAGCACAAAGGCAGTAAGCAAAAAACGCAAAGCAATAACGGATTCCCCTGGGCAGGAGCAGAGCTGTGCGAATGTAAGCTCTATGCCCAGGGTACTGTGACTCACTCGTGTCAAAAACTAAATCCTATGTCAGGAGGATGGGATATTAGACCCTATATGGTACGAATAAGGGATGTAGGAAGCCTATCAGGATTTATTTGTAGAAATGTTAGAATTGTAAACTTGCAATTTTTACAAAGTTTTTTTTTATATCTCTTATCTATCTTACCTATTGGTTTTTGGGGAAAGTTCGTATCGGCCAGTTGATTGAGATGGGATTGTAAGATACGTGCCCTAAGTAAATCTTTGCTCGCGTGGCGGATTTTCTCAAACAAAGAATTTTTCGTCAAATATGTATTACCTATGAAATAATTTATTTTATATTTAGAAACTTATAATTATTACATAAATGAAACTATTTTATATTATTTTTTATGAGCGTAATTTAATGTTATTAAATGTAATAATTTACTATCTCATGCATGCACAAAATATGTGAAAATAATTCTATAATAATGATTATAATTATGTTGTATAAGCTCGTTAATATGGAAATAGAGAGGTTACTATTATTATTATGTATTACTTATACAAAAACTTTTGATCGCATTGACTTGGCCATAAAAAAAACTTTTTTACTTGGACTGGCTAAGAGGTATACAAGCCATCGGATGTTAAGTAGACAGGGTCAACCATGACACTTAACAAGTTCAGGGGTATCCCAGGCAACTTTATTATGTTGCCTATCCTGATACGGAGTTTAGCAGGTCTCCGTGCCAGTAAATATACTGTATGTTGCCTGTGGCGGGTCAATTAGCGCCATAATCCTGAATCACGCTATCGAAAATTTCACGGTTCGGCGCTATATATACCTAGGTACCACTGAAAATGTTTAGAAAATGAAAAACGGCTTAACGTAGAAAGTTGCCAATACTTTTATTGTTTTTCGAAGTAATCTCCGTTTCTTTCTACGCATCGTCGCATTCGATGGAACCACTGAGAAAAGCAGTGGGCCCATTCTTCCTTAGGAGTCTCTTCTATGGCATTTTCGTACGCTTTCACCGCATCTTCAGGGCTCGTAAAGCGAATACCTCGAATTTTATCTTTAGTTCTTGGGAATAAATGAAAGTCGCAGGGCGCCAGGTCAGGACTGTAAGGCGGATGACTCATTATCTCGACACCTGCCATAGTCAAATATTCAACAGTCCGTTTTGCGGAGTGCGCTGAAGCATTGTCGTGGTGAAGGAGGATCCTGCTTCGTGGGCGCTGCTGTCGAATTTTTTCCAAGACAACAGACAAACAGCGATTGACATACTAGTCTGCAGTAACTGTCGTTCCATCTTCTAGCACAACTGTCGCAAAATGACCTTTCCGACCAAAGAATGAGGCAATCATCTTTTTTCCTTGACTTCTTCCTTTCTTTACCTTAGTTGGCCGATCCTCGAAAGGAAACACCCACTGAGCTGATTGTCTTTTGGTTTCGGGTTCGTGGTAATATATCCAGCTTTAATCACCTGTGATGATGTCAAATACAGCATTTGAGTTACCGCCGTTGAACTTATCTAACATTTGGCGACACCAGTCCATGCGGAGGCGTTTCTGGTCGTCGGTTAAAGTATGGGGAATCCATCTGGTACAATGCTTCCTGACGCCTAAATGTTCGTGTAATATTTTTTGAACTTGACTCATACCAATGCCTAGGCTTGCCCGTATCTGCTGATAGGTCACTCTCTTATCTTCCTCTATCATGCGTCGCACAGCACTGATGTTATCTTCAGTAGTCGCTGTTAAAGGACGTCCCTCACGCGGATCATCACTGAAATTGCTTAAACTCATTAAACCAATTGTAAATAGTGGCACGAGATGGGGTTTTATTAAAAAATGCTAATCGCAGCCTATCATAGCTTTGTTGTTGAGTAAGCCCACAACGAAAGTCATAATAAATCATTGACCGAAAATTTTCTCGCGTTATGTTCATTTTCACGTGTAACAAGAGTTTTAGATTTGCCGCCAATTCACAAAAACAAATGACAAATGAATGCAATATACTATAATGAAACAATTTTTACGGATTTTATCGCGGTTTATTAAGATTTTTACAAGCCCGACGTTTCGGATACTTTACAGCAACCATGGTCCTCCCGTGACCATGGTTGCTGTAAAGTATCCGAAACGTCGGGCTTGTAAAAATCTTAATAAACCGCGATAAAATCCGTAAAAATTGTTTCATTATAATGAGTGAAATTCGCGCAAACATTAGAAAACAATATGCAATATACTACATTAGGTTACCAAAGAGTTCTTAAATTGAAATTCAAAAAAAAAATTCATTTTCAATGTTTCTAACTGGCCAGTTCTAAACATTTTCAGTGTTACCCACGTACAACAGCTGATAAAATAACACGTGGGCTTCGGCCAGACCGAGCATACCGTTTCGCTTGGTCGGAGATCTCCCTTTGGGGTGGGGCTTTGACACTCTGCCTTGCATTTAGAAATATACTAATAAAAATATATTAATAAAAAACAGCAGTATAAGTTAATTGTATCCATTCCAATGCACAAGCGTTGAAGCGCATCGTTTTTACTTGTAAATATGACTGTTAGATAGGCCAACGGGCAGACGAGTCTCATGGTGGTAAGTAATTAGCATCGCCCATGAACATAACCTGCAGCTAGTCCAGGCAACTCGTTCATGATTCGAGATCCTCAAAAAGCGGCTGAAGGCGCTGGCAGTGGTTTAATTTAGGGTAAGGCCCTCCCAGATGCAAGTCGCATAATAGGGTCAGGATCTACCCGAAGATCCATAAAAGATTTACCTGTGATAACAAAAAAAAAGCAACTTATTTATGTGTAATAATCCTGAGACATAAGATGGTAAGTCTCGGTGCCAGTAATTACACTGTCTGTCTTGCCCTTCTTACCGAAACTCAACAAAGAATCAAGCAGGATGTGGTGGTAAAGCTTCAATGTTAATATCTACCTTTATAACTATCATTAATATCGGTTATTATAACTCCAAGCAAACATATTTTTCCCAACAATACATTTCCCACATCTGTTTATATAAAACCCGTCACTCAAAACTAAATAAATCAATATTTTCAAACAATCATTGTTCGTTCCTTGGCCGCCCATTTCACCCTAATGGGGGTAGGATGATAGATGGTCATAGTGCGTGATATCGAGTCTGTTAACTTAATGTGTCCTTTACACAGTGATTGGTTTACAAGTGACATGTTTGAACATGCCCTACCACTAACTTTAGAATTGATTTAGAGGACTTCATATATCCATTAAAAACTATTTTTTATAGCATAGGTGGGCAAACGAGCAGTCGAAGCCATTTGACGACTAACGCCCATACACATCCGCACAACTATAGATTATGCAAATGCATTGCTTTCCTTTTCCCTATCCCCCCAATGGGCCACTTGAAACTTGCAAACCGCACGAAACGCTACAGTGCATCTGTCACTTTACGCCCGTATCGTTTGAGCGAGAGGTACCACCCCGGTCGTGCCGGCCCAATTCGGCTGCAATACAGCATGGCACTAAAGTTAAACGTACTAAAGTAAACTTGTATATTATAATGTATATTAATTTACGTTCAAGGATTTGCTTACGTCCTCTTTAAAATATTTTGTAGGGGACCGAATTGTGAATCTAAACCATTCACGAATATATTTGAACACAGAAAACATTTCATTAAAATCAACCTGTTAAGATGTATGTATGTATGTACTGAAATCCCCACCATGGTTCAGGCCTTGACGTGGCGGTGGGGTTCAGTAGCCTAGGGTGAGCCCAGCACCTTGGGCGAAGTTAATTGAGCCGAGGGGGCCCTTTGTACCCCTCTTATAAGAAGAGGGGACAAAAGAGCAGGGTGCAAGGAGCGAGGACGGGAACCTCACCCCATTGTACTGTCCCGACGTTGAGAGGGGTTATTCTGTGGTGCGGGACAACCTCTCAGTGGAGTTGGCGTCGGTCCCTTAGGGGACTGACTGGCCGTCGAGGTGCCCTGTTTGTTTATTAGATTCAGTGCATCTTACCAAAGGTGGCGTCCCGGCGTTAAAGAAGAAAAAAGTGCTGAAATGTACATACATACATCTAAATATTGTTACTGCTAAGTGAGAGCTTTAGTTCTGTTTCTGCGTGTATGCGGATTCAAAATGTATCTGAGTAATAAATATGTTTTCAGAGAGTATGTTTTCTCTATTGCCAACATTTTGGTGTCTCGTCTCAGGATAGACAAAGGATATTTTATATAAGGACGACCTCTGTGGCTAAGTGGTAAGCGCGTTGGCGCTCAAGCCGGAGGTTGCGGGTTAGAATCCCGCCAGGGAACAAAAATATTTTCTGTGTTCCTGGCTCATGGATCTATATTAAATATGTGTATTATATTATGATAAAAATCTTAAATATATGTATAGTATAAAAGTATTAAATATATTTCCGTTGTCTGGTACCCGTAACACAAGTTCTTTGAGAATTTACCACGGGACCAGATTGACGTGGTGTAAAAAGCGTCTATAGATATTATTATTATTATTTTATGAGTTACTTGGGCTAACTGATCTTGTTTGTTAATCAACGACATTAGGATGGATCGTCAGCTGCCTGTCCAACTGACGTGAAAGTCTTTTTGCAATCCAGTTGGTGACAGTAATGACAGCTGTCCTGCCCTTTTAGATAAAAATCATTACAAGAAATAAACAAGGAAGCGTCCCAAAGCGCATCCCTCCCTGTAAAATATATGTTTTCATAAAGTTTTGCTCAAAATTTATTTTCTCTTTAGTTAAAATATTCTCTGTAAAAAATCTCATAATAACATTCCCCTTCAGCCACATACGTTTGCTCCGCTTCGGGGAAAGACTGTCTATATTTACTCTTTTTATATGCATTACTACCTTTGATTCTTTTTAAGATAATCAACATCGTCTATATGCATATACTAGCTGTTGCCCGCAGCTTCGCCTGCGTTTTCTTAGATTTAAAGCCGTATACGGATTGATGATGGTTATTTTTGTAGCCTAAGTTACTCCTTATAACATCAGCTACCTATCAGTGATATGACTGAGAAGTCCCGTCAAAATCGGCCCAGCCGTTTCGGAGATTAGCCGGAACAAACAGACAGACAGACAGACAAAAATTGTAAAACATGCTATTTTGGTATATGTACCGTGTATACATCCATATGCATTTAGTAGAAAGGCGTTATTTTAATATTATAAACAGACACGCCAATTTTATTTATCTGTATAGATAGTATATAGTAATTAATAAAAGTATTGTAAGAGGTAGTGCTATGCTGCTATGCAGCCGACTTGGCTCTGAATGACCGGGGTGGTACCTCTCGCTCACATAACGTCGGAGTCATTAAGTGACAGCTGTTGCGTTTCGTGCGCTTTGTTTCCTGTGGCCTATTAGTGAGGACAGGGAAAGGGAGGGCAGGGAAAGGGAGGGCAACACATCTGCATACTCTGGTTGTGCAGATGTGTATGGGCGTCGGCAGTCTAAAGCTTCGACTGCTCATTTGCCCTCCTATGATATAAAAAATGTATAGTCATATTACTGTGGCCCGCAGCTTCGTCCGCGGTACCTTAGATTTACAGCCGTATCAGGATTGATGACGATTATTTGTAGTCTAAGTTACTCCTTATAAAACTAGCTACCTGCCAATGCATATCCCGTCAAAATCAGCCCAGCCGTTTCCCAGATTAGCCGGAACAAACAGACATACCTACAGACAAAAAAAAAATAAGTTTCACGGGAGAAATAATAAAGATGGTGGTGAGATGCTGATGTGCGGCGCAGCGCATCCCTCCCACCGGATTTTGGTATTATCAGCAGGACTGAGATGAAGGATCTATCATCATTATAAATGATGATAACATTGTCATTGCTATCATCATCACTTGCTTCGACGTCATGGCTTCCATCTTGTTGGAGGTCGATCCTCTGTCTTTTTTGTATGATAGTTGGATAGGCAAACGTGCCACCTGATGGTAAGTGGTCGACGTCGCCCATGAACATAAACTAGTTTACCTGGAACGAGCCCAGGCAACTTATTTATGTGTTGCCTATCCTGAGACATAAGATGTTAAGTCTTGGTGCCAGTTATAATTATTACACTGCCTGTCTTGCCCTTCTCTCCGAAACACTGCAAAGTCAGTCCCGCAAGGGACCGACGCCACCTCCACAAAGGGGCTGTCCCGCATCACAAAACAATCCCTCCCAACGTCAGGACAGTACAATGGGGTGAGGTTCCTATCCTCACCCCTTGCCCCCTGCTCTTCTGTCCCCTCTTCTTATAAGAGGGGTACAAAGAGCCCCCTCGGCCCAATAAGCTTCGCCCAAGGTGCACCGCTCACCCTAGGTTACTGAGCCCCACCGCCACGACAAGGCCTGAACCATGGTGGGGTTTATTTTCCTACTACTATTATAGATATTGCAATATTATAACTCAACGGACATTAAAATGTTTCACGGGACAAACAAGCAAGATGGTGGTACCCATGCAGCCGAGAGTGCGGCACAGCGCCTCCCTCCCACCGGTCTATCTTCCCGAAATTTACGAGGAGTAGTCTAGCCTTCGCCGGGTTAAGGGTAAGGTACTGCCAGTCCCACATAGGACCCAAAGATCCTGGCTACATCCATGAAGGATAGAATATACTTAAATGTAGGTATCTAAAAACTTCTGCAAGTCTTAGCTATAGGGAATATTCAAGTATGTTTGTTTCCGTAACGATAGCCATTAAACTGCTATAAACTTTTTATATTTATGATCAGATTTATTATTTTGCTCCCATATTTATGAATTAGTGAATGCCTTCGACTTTGTTTGTGTAGGTTTTTTTCCATTACTGGTATCGTTAGGGAATTTTAAAGGTTTTTACGAGATAGTTCAAAGCAGTCTTACCGCATTCTACATCTATACTATCAGCATTATTTCTATGTTCAGGTAGAATGTGATGAATATTCTATAAATAGAATTTACGGATAAGTTTATTACTAGATAGGTTGGTGGGTGGAGATTGAAAGAGGGAAAGTTAGAAAAGAAATATGAGAACGTTGAGGACGGAAAATTATATTCAACGAATGTTTAAGTTTTTAGAATTTTTATGGAGCAGAACTTTTATTATATGATACTATTGAGTCTACGAGGCTAGTCCGTACTATAATTAACTATATTTTCGGAATAAGTGAGGATAGATTTATTCATTCATTCATTTATTTAATAACTAGCTCACCGCACACTTTCTGTCAAAGCGGGAGGGGGAGGAATTTCTTAAAATCCGTTCTTAGCTGACCTCTACATGGCAAAAGTGATATCCCTACCAAATTTCAAGTCTCTAGGTCTTATAGAGATATCGTGATGAGTCAATCAATAGAACAGCTCCAATATATATTATATAGAAGATATAGATAAGCAGAGTATGTTTGTTTGTTTGAACGCGCTTATCTCGGGAACTAGATGATTCACTGAAGACTATATTCTATTTATTTCAGAGAAAAGTTTCTATTTTGCGCGAGTGAAACTGATGGGAACAGTTTCATGATACCTACTTATTTCTTGTTATGTCATTGTCACATAATATAATGGAGGTGGCACAGCATATTATATTCGAGCTTGTTTATAATATTTTGACTGGTTTCTAATTTAGTGTTGTAACTAAATAAGTAAATAAGTATTGTCATTTGTCAAGTCGGTTAAAATCCATTAATGCCCTGTCATTATTTGCCATAAAATCGCCATAAAAACATAACGACCGCTTGCATATTATTATTATTATTTACGAGACGCATCATTTTAGGGTTCCATAACATCGGCCATAAAACGCCAAATGGATCCCCGGGAATGTCTCATGTGCTTGTATGTTGGTCTGTGCCTCATAAGACAGCATGGTTTGTGATAAATATAGATATTGCCTCTGTACGGAACTCGTGGTGTGGCTTTGTCTTAGTGTTTATTGAGAGAGTCCTATGTCCAACAGCGGCCGTAATAAACGGATGATGGTGATGTATATCGATGGAAATATTAACTACCGTACCACGACACGTTTACCGGTGGGAGGGAGTACTAATGATGAGGATAGTTGTTGCCGGTTTTTCCCGAGTTTACTTTCCTTTTTCCATTCCGACATTACCGGTGGGAGGGAAGTGCTGTGCCGCGCTCCCGGCTGCATGGATACCACCATCTTGCTTGTTTCTCCCGTGAAACAGCTTTGCTGTGTTTCGGAGAGAAGGGCAAGACAGGCAGTGTAATTACTGGCACCGGGACTTAACATCTTATGTCACAGGATAGGCAACACATAAATGAGTTGCCTGGGTTCGTTCCAGGTAAACTGGTTTATGTTCATGGGCGACGTCGACCACTTTACCATCAGGTGGAACGTTTGCCAGTTTGCCTATCCAACTAACTTAAAAAATTCAACTTCGTTCTGTGGTAAAAAAAATGTGTGTTATGTAGGGTACGTAACGTAGTGCTGCTCTTTTGTTCCCTCTTATGAGAGGGGTACTTAAGCAGCTCCCTCGGTTCAATTTGCATCGCCCAAGGTGCTGGGCACACCTTAAGCTACTGAGACCCACCGCCAAGACAAGGCTTGAACCATGGTGGGGCGCTATATTACCACTGGGTGATATGGCCTTTATCAAAATAATCGTCCTTAATCATTCTAGCTATAAGTTTTCTATAAAATAAATTTAAATAAATCCAAATACGGCTACAAATTAAATAAACTCGGGCGGAGCTGCGGAAAATAACTAGCATCCCATAATAAAGATTTAAATTGTCCAAATTGTTCAAGGAATGAGAACTTAATGAGTTCAATTAAAAATATTGAGTCTTTAAAATTTAAACATAAATATTTGTTAGACTTGTCGTCCGTTGCTCATTAAATAAATTTGGCGTTTAATATTATTTATTGCGTACCCCCGGAGTTAAAGGTTGTTTTTAAATTATACCAACCCTTCCGAGATGCGAGAAGAGTTTTTCCAAAGTTTCACAATAAGGCAATATATTGTTACCTTTTTACCCGGCTCCGTAAGGAAGGTTATGTTTTTCGAGTGTATGTACATGTCTGTTTTTGGTACAGCCTGTAGTTTAAACGGTTTAATGGATTTTAGCTTGAGAGCGTCATTAGATTAGTCTTAATTATATAAATGACATGAAATCAATATTAAAATAAATAAAATAGCTTTCATTTTCCTACTTTTTATTTTTTCTTTAATGCCGGGAAATGCTCTGAGGCATCCCGCGGGGGAGTGGGTCTCCCCACGCGGGTATGTGGGATCGCTGCGCCCGACAGCTGGTAAATAGACGCAGCTCTACCCACTAAAACCCGGCGAGTGCCACCAATGCCGCCATTGGTGAGGTGCCCCGGATCTAGAAAACAAACAGGGCATCTCGACGGCTAGTCAGTCCCGCAAGAGACCGACGCCACCTCCACAAAGGGGCTGTCCCGCACCACAAAACAATCCCTCCCAACGTCAGGACAGTACAATGGGGTGAGGTTCCTATCCTCACCCCTTGCCCCCTGTTCTTCTGTCCCCTCTTCTTATAAGAGGGGTACAAAGAGCCCCCTCGGCCCAATAAGCTTCGCCCAAGGTGCACCGCTCACCCTAGGTTACTGAGCCCCACCGCCACGACAAGGTCTGAACCATGGTGGGGTTTATTTTCCTACTACTATTATAGATATTACAATATAATAACTCAACGGACATTAAAATCTATAAATTACATAAACATGAAAACTAAAATTATTAAAAGTAAAACTATTTATTAGTAAATCAATATTACAAAACATCAAACAGCTAATTTTAATCCAGTAATAGACGGATGATGATGATGATGATGTATCTAGAATCAAAACCACCTTCACACGTGACATCATTTAAATGCTACTTGTAGAGCTTAGAACCTTCAACTTTTTAATCTAGTTATATTTCTTTCTTTTGTTACAGGTAAGTGGAGAGATCCTCTTGAAGAAGTAGTGTTGATAGGCAACTAGATATTATCTAGCCGGTATCTGTTACAGGTTGGTAACTAAGTATATATAGCCTCGTGAATAAAGGCATTCGTAGGCAGTGCTATACAGCTGCGCAAAATGACAATCATGGTATATGTTTTTTTTTAAGAGGAGGCAAACGGACAGTCGTTCCACCTGGTGGTAGTAGACACTACATCATTTTCTTGAAGGTCTGTTTCAACCCTCAACGCAAAAATACTGATGCTTGAAGTTTGACCGCCAATTGTGTATATTTGTAACACCTTCTTTTTTAACGCCGGGAAATGCTCTGAGGCATCTGAGGTATGTGGGACTCGCTGCGCCCGACAGCTGGTAAGTGGACGCAGCTCTACCTACTAAAACCCGGCGAGTGCCACCAATGCCGCCTTTGGTGAGGTGCCCCGGATCTAGTAAACAAACAGGGCACCTCGACGGCTAGTCTGTCCCGCAAGGGACCGACGCCACCTCCACATAGGGGTTGTCCCGCACCACAGAACAACCCCTCCCAACGTCGGGACAATACAATGGGGTGAGGTTCCCATCCTCGCCCCTTGCCCCCTGCTCTTTTGTCCCCTCTTCTTATAAGTGGGGTACAAAGAGCCCCCTCGGCCCAATTAGCTTCACCCAAGGTGCAGCGACTCACCCTAGGTTACTGAGCCCCATCACCACGACAAGGCTTGAGCCTTGGTGGGGTCTATTTATAACACCTTAGATCACAAGCGGGTGAATCAATTTGGATCCGCTTTTTTTCATTTAAATCAGGATTTCTAAGGGAGGTTTATAGACATGTTTCATTCGAATCGGTTCAGTCATTTCATGGATGGTACACATGGTAAATGATCAGCGATATCCACCCGCTCCACCGGAGGGTTTACAGGTGCGTTGCCGGCCTTTGAAAGAAATGCACTTTTCTTGACGGTCATTTTTTATGTCATAGGGAGGCAACCGAGCAGTCGGAGCCTTATGGTACCTTACCGACGCCCATAGACATCCGCACAACCAAAAGTTATGCACGTGCGTTGCCCTTATTTTCCCTATCCCCCCAATGGGCCATCGGAAACTCACAAACCGCAAGAAACGCGACAGCATAGCTGTCACTTGACGCCGGTATTATGTGAGCAAGAGCTACCACCCCGCCCAATTCGGCTTCAAAGCATCATGGCACTACCTCTTACTATATAATATGTCGTATTTTTACTACTATACCACGGGTAAAACTAACATCCCCACCATGGTTCAGGCCTTGTCGTGGCGGTGGGGCTCAGTAGCCTAGGGTGAGCCCAACACCTTGGGCGAAGCTAAATGAACCGAGGGGGCTCTTTGTACTCCTCTTATAAGAAGAGGGGACAAAAGAGCAGGGGGCAAGGGGGGAGGATGGGAACCTCACCCCATTGTACTTTCCCGACGTTGGGAGCGTTTGTTCTGTGGTGCGGGACAACCCCTCTGTGGAGGTGGCATCGGTCCCTTGCGGGACTGACTAGCCGTCGAGGTGCCCTGTTAGCTTAACAGATCCGGGGCACCTCACCAAGGCGGCATTGGTGGCACTCGCCGGGTTTTAGTGGGTAGAGCTGCGTCCATTTACCACCTTTCGGGCGCAGCAAGTCCCACATACCCACCTGGGGAGACCCACTCCCCAGGCGGGATGCCTCAGAGCATTTCCCGGCGTATAAGAAAAAAAAAAAGGTAAAACTAACATATATTATGAGACTGTAACACATTATCTGTAAAGCTCGTAAGCATTTAGCTAGCGTTTGTGTCTCCTCGCCTGTTTTCGAGGAGACACGAACGTGACAAATTTAGTTGTACATCGTTAGTGCGAAGGTAATGCAGAAATAGACATAGCGAATATTCACATAACCAAGGGACAGGTGCCCCCCTCTTCATAACTTGAAATCGTCGATTCGTCACGCCGATGTATTTTAATAGATCCAGCAAAATGAAAAAAATTATATGACATGATAAAAGGAATTTATTTTAATGTATTTGAAGAATGATTTAGACGTATAAAATTAGTACTAGTCATATGGACTAAGCTATTTTTTTGAGTTAATAGGTTATTTAAAAGAAAAGTCACATTCGTTGAGACCATAAATAGAAGGTACTCTTTATTTCATTGATTACGGACGAATTCCTCAGTGTTATTTGAGAGTGATAAAATATAATACGATTCACAGCTGACTTGGTATGTATGTCATGAAACTTAAGATCTTTGTGATTAACCCTGCGCGTTTATAATGTCAAGGCCAACATCGTTAGTTTATATTTTCACGGATATAATCTAGATTTATTAATAATTTTACATTCCTGATGTTTTTAATATGACCTTTAGTTGGATGTACACTAGTTAAGGTACTGTACGAAGTTACTTTTACGTTTTCACTGTTTATGCTTTTAATTGCATGCATTAAGAGGACGCATTGGAAATTTTGGCGTCAATAATTTCAATTTATTTCGGTATTTCCAAAATGAATGCAAGTATAAGTTGGTGACATAATAGTAGTGATAAAAACCTTTATTGTTAGTTTTCAATGCATGATTATTTAACTTTTGTAACACGGAAAAAGATATCAAACATACCTCTTTTTAAAGAGATTCACATCTTATGGGAAAACGGGACCGGTTTAGACCTCTTAACTTTCTTGTTCTTCTTGTATTAGAGTTATTGTTTAACAATGCGTCGCCTTAAGTTTATGTTTTACATATGTGTAAATATGTATAATATTATGTTAATTACCAAAATATTAATATTTTTAAACCTAAACTTAACATCCGTAATACATGTGGCTAGGAGCGAAGCTCAATATAGGTTAATTTATGACGAATCTGCACATAAAACATCAATGGTAAACAAACAAAACGGGGCGGAATTGCGAGCAAATATCGCAGGGTCGATCGGCGGAATTAGATTTACGAGTGCGGAGTTTTTGGGCGAGTTGTGGATCAGTTTCGACCCCCATCCCTCCCGCATTATCATATAAATGTGCTGAGACTTACCTGGTGGGGGATATGTAACCTTCGTAGCCCACTGGGTTTCCTCTAAATTAAGCGACGATGTCTTACCTGGTGTGGATATATGAAACCTTCGTAACCCATTAGGTTCCCTCCAAATAAAACGTGGCATTAGGCTGTGCGCTGAGCTAGAGCTGGAGCGTTTCCAACCTTAGTCTTCTTAAGCACAGGTTTCCTCGGGATGTTTTCTTTTACTATTTAGCAAGTGGGGTTAGATCAGGTGCTAATAAATAAAATAAATATTAGGGACACATTGTCAATGTCGGATGAGTTCAACTAGATATTGATATATTTGCTTAATTTAAATTGAGTATACGAAGTCATAATAAATAATCATATAATTCGCGTTGGACATGGAGCGAGCGATGCTCGGCGATGATCTAATTGCAAGATCTTATTCGCAATACGAAGACGTCGGAGATAGAGTAGTGGAATTGAAATGGAGTAGGGCAGGACACTTGGCTAGACGTGTGGTAGGTGGTCCACGGCAATAACCGAATGGTGGCCTAGACTGGGTCGGAGAAGTCCAGGACGTCCTATGGCTCGATGGACCGATGACGTGAGAAGGCTGATGCAAATCATTTATGAGGCAGGTAAGGGACAGAAGAGATTGGCAGAAAAAGTGGGAGGCCGATGTTCAGCTGTTGCCAAAAACGGACTGATGATGATAATTCTAAGTCATCCAACAGAGCAACGGTCTCTGTAGCCGACATTACATGAAACGCAAGCTGAGGAGGCAGTGGGCCGTTCACATACGCCGAAGAACTGGGAATCATGGGCTATATAATTTTAAAAGGCTAGCATGCGTGCACGACCCAATTTTGTCTACGCCTTTTCTCGTATTATTTCATATAAGTAATACGAGAAAAGACCTACTGGATTAGAGGCCTCGTTTGGGCAGACTGATGGTATCCCGACCTCCAACAAGATGAGGCTGTCCAAATTGGATTAGAGTTAGAATATCACATACGCCAAACAACTGATGGCCCGGGTGGGGTAATAAATTTCTGGAGTGGAGGCCTTATTCGGGAAGATGGTGAAGACCTCTAACTATAACTAAGTTTAGTTGTCTCTGGATAGACACGGGTTGTTGATCACACCTTATGTACCTCAGCGGTCCCAAATCGCAATAATAAATATTTACGTAAACCGTCTTGTGGGGATATGGGATAGTTTTTGGGGAGGACAGACCCCTAGTCCCACGGGAGGAATGAGGGGAAGTTGCTGGGTATTTATAATTCGTGCTTCCAGCATTATGTGGGATTCCCCGAAATGTTTTGTAATGCTAAGTTGGATAATATTTTTTTTCAATTTAAGGAAAGGTGACATTGAAATGTTAAATAGGGTGATTTGTTGTGGCGTTTTTACTTTTACAGTTGTTTGCGTGGGTGTGTGGGTATTACCCTCCCGAATTAGTTGTTACTTAAGATTAATTTATAATTTAATCTTATATAATGGATTTCCGCAAAGTAACGCCTGACTATCATAACTATCTAGTTGTTTCTGGTTATAGGCAAAATTATCAAACGTTATGATAACTAGGCAACATCGTCTGACAATCAAGTTCACTAGGGTCCAACTCTTAAGTACTAGCTGATAATTCGTCAAGGTTTTTACTATTAATATTTGGTACAGGTGGTGGTGGATTCCTTAACTGCCACTTGGCAGTTGGGTTCAGTAGCCTAGGATGAGCCCAGCACCTTGGGCGAAGCTAATTGAGCCGATGGGGCTCTTTGTACCCCTCTTATAAGAAGAGGGGACAAAAGAGCACGGGTGAGGAGGGCGAGGACGGGAACCTTAACCCATTGTACTGTCCTGACGTTGGGAGGGGTTGTTCTGTGGTGCGGTGCCATCCTCACCCCTTGCCCCCTGCTCTTCTGTCCCCTCTTCTTATAAGAGTTATGTAACAAAGAGCCCCCTCGGTCCAATTAGCTTCGCCCAAGGTGCACCGCTCACCCTAGGTTACTGAGCCCCACCGCCACGACAAGGCCTGAACCATGGTGGGGATTATGTTAATAGCCTGTGTCATTAAGTGATGACGAAGGATTATACTAGTGAAAATTTTTTTAATGGGATGAATAGTTTCGCAGATTACCTCCGACATACAAACTTACAAACATTACCTCTTTAGTACATGAGTATGGATATAGAGACGATGCTTTCTGAACGTTTGAAAATAAATATTCTTTTGGAATGAAGATAGCAAATTTCTCCGCGAAGTTGCGGGCAATAGCTAGTGTATATTTTGTCACATGTCACAGCATACACAATACAATAAATATATTGCTATCTAAGACGCAGTATTATCTGGATCCTAGGATTAAGCTCATAAATCAAGGAGGTTGTGTAACGTCTAAAATACAAAGCTCTCGGTAAAATATGACAAAAGTCACAACTACCTCCCGGTCTCGGTTGGATAGCGCCGGCGGTATAAACAACATGAGCAACATAGTCTGAGTAGGCAGAGAGGAGACTCAAATATCGATATAAGAATCTTAATTTTCATTAAAATGAATCTACTTTTTAACCATGTTCAGTATGATTTTCCGTCAACTGTTGCACATAGGCCTTATTCAATAAACGTCAATCAGCTGATTCCTCGCTACTCGAATAGGTCCTGGCAAAATCAAATTTGTCTTAGTTTATTCAGACTTTTCCATTACTGACGTTTCGGATTTACTACAAATACGGAATATTTTTTTTATAGCATAGGAGGGCAAACGAGCAGTCGAAGTCGTTTGGCGACTGCCGACGCCCATACACATCTGCACAGCCAGAGATTATGCAGAAGCGTCGTCCTCCTTTTCTCTATCCCACCAATGGGCCACCGGAAACTCACAAATCGCACGAAACGCGACAGCAAAGCTGTCACTTGATGCCGATATTATGTGGGCGAGAGGTACTATTCCGGTCGTGCCGACCCAATTCGGCTGTAAAGCAGCATGGAACTACCTCTTACTAATAAGCCGCGATAAAATCCGTTAAAAAAGTGATTCAATATAGTGAGTGAAATTTGCGTGAACATTAGTTTTAAAAGACACTAAGGTACGATATATACAGGCTGTTCTGTAAATCGACGTCAAGCCCTGAACCCGTGACAGGCCAAGTTACAACAGTTATCAGAAAAATAAAAAAAATCCTACTAATGTGTCTCAAAAAATACAAAGCTTTTAAAAAAAATCGAAAAATCGACATCTTGTGATGGTCTTTTAATTCCCGGCACTACAAATTTCTGAATTTCCTGAATAATGCTTTAGTAAACTGGTGGCTAAAATTTAAATCAAACGACTCCGACTTAAAAGAAAATGAGGCTTTTTGCCCAAACCAATGATTCGAATTTTATAGTTTTCTCGATTTTAACTGACTGTACTGGAAAAAGAATGTACTATTCCAAAATGTTATGACACTTCCTATTTTATTTCTTAAAATTTGGACAATGTTGATTTTTATAAAGGAAGTCAGTTTTCAACAATTTTTTCATACTTACTTAAAATGATTCAAGTGGATGAGACGGGGAGAAACATTCAAGGAGTGTTCAATAATAAGAAAAAAACGATATAATCCGTAAAAAGTTATTTCAGATATGGCTTATTTGTTAGTATTCGTTACTATGGCAACTTTATAATATATGTCATAGAACAATCGAAATCAATTTATTATTGTTATATAAAGTTCAAACAATAATTTGTTTAACATTGTCAGAGCTCTGGCTACAATGTCGGACACGGATCCACACATACATAATATGTAAAATATAGTTCAAGTTACGGCGGCCTTATTGAATTATCTACTCGCGCCAGTCCATTGTAATAAGTTTTAATGAATGGCTCTCACCGCAAAGGACATGAGCCTTATTGTTATAGAACCTCTAAAGGATAGGCAATTTTGAACAAAACGAACAATTAGTTCACGGTGGAAGGTTACGTAGTTTGATGTATTGCGTAATTCGTGAGTGCTTTTATAGTTTCATTTGGGGAAAGGATTTGGATTTATAACGCACAAGTTCGCTGGTTCAATCAATAACGTCTTGAGTAAAATGGTTTTTATGTCATCATCAATTTTATGAGAATACTAGCTGTTGCCCACAGCTTCGTCTGCTTTAGTCTGTAATCTTACAGCCGTAGCCAGATTGATGATTATTATGTCTATAGCCTATGTGGCTTAATATTAACGTAGCATTTTTATGAATGAGGAAAATGATGAAAGAGTTTTTTTTAAATAGAGTAGTTTTTGAGTTAATTCGTAACAAACAAACAAAATATCAAATCTTCATTGTATTAGTATAGAAGAATAGATACGAAATAGAAATTTTGGAGGGCTACAATTCCGTCTTACATAATTATTATGTAAATTTAATTTGGAGATAAAAAATGTATTTATCTCCAAATTTTGCCACATTTTTCATTCACACACACACACACACACACACAATCATTCATTGATACTTTGTCTACTTAACCAATGAGATGCTTCATCATCATTATAAGAGGTTGATTGCTAGCTTTAACTTCGTCAAAATGCGATCCTTAAAATTGTTCAATACAAAAGTGTAAGTTCCATCAAAATCCATTTCGTAATTGCTAAAGCCGGTCACAAACAGATGAAAGGAAAGGAGTTTGAACATAAAATGCCGAACAAAATATTTTAGACGTAAGCATATTTTCCAATAATTTGTATCGATAAAAATATAAATTCCGAAGCCAATGGGAAATTGGAAGCCCATTTGGAATTCATAAATAATTCATAGTTCGATAAATTATTAAACGTTTAACGAAGCAAGAAATAGATCTGTTACAACCGTTTCCTACTCCTAGAGACGATCAGAGAACAGCTGTGCAATTTTCCAACTCAACGGACAATTAATTAATCATTCTAATGTATATGATTGGGAATGGTGAATCGTGATTGCCTCTTATACTATAAATAGTTTAAAGTTTTTACAATCGTGCTCTTTAAGATTTTACTGTGAAAAAGTATTATTTTTTTATGAAATATGTCTTGTATAGTATTGTTGCAATTAATATCGAAATATCGAGGAACTTTTATTATTAGGGGTCTTTATTATAATGGAAAAAAAACGTTTAAATTAAGAAAGAAACGTCGTCATGTCTATCCGTCCTTCTTTAGTAAGTTGTCGCGTGTGGTGGGTGGTAGGACCCACGATACGACCTGATTTAGATAGGGTTCGGAATAAGATGCTGTAGAGGTACCTTATTTTAAAGCCGAAATTTTTCTTCAGCTGACCCACGATCCGATAGCATATTTGTACGGTAGGGAAGGACACTGGCCTGAATGGTGACTCCTGGCGAAGATGGCTGGACGCGGGGAGATGCCGGTAATTCAGCCGGTAATTCAGCCGTTAATTCAGCCAGTCAGCTGTTGTGTTCTTCTTAGATTTAGATAGGTAGCCAAATTTAGTAAATTCCCAGCGGAATTTAAGCCGTGTTTAATTTTTGAGGATTAGCCTCGAGATGGCCGAGGGGCCATCAGCGGCGATGTCCCCCAGACTCCCGTTGACAAGTCCGGCAGTCAAAGACCACCGACTACATCCGATCTATCGTTCAAAAATCAACATCCCATTCACAGTTAAATGTCAACTGACTTTATAATTAGTTAAGTTTTAATTTAGACATTTTGTTATTTTAGTTTAAAGATTAGATTAAATTATTAGATTTAGGATTATTAATTATAACAGTTAAATTGATTTTATTTAAGAGAGATATCTATTACAAAACAATTATCGGATTTCATAGCGACATCTATTGAGCAAATTAGAAACACGACGTCAAAAGGTCGATAAACAGTCAATCGTTAACGACAGTCAAGGATAGATGGCGCTTATTTATTGGCAGTATTAAGTTTAAATCTTATTTATCACTACATTACCCAATCATCAGCCTAAATTTTGGTAACGTGCAAGCGCAACGTTAGAAAGTAATTTATATTTTGACTCGACTTATGAATATATGAAAATCTAGAGAAAAAGTAAAATAAGGATATAGCATACAATAATAGCTAAAAGCATCTTTTTTTTATGACGCAGGTTAATGCTTTCGCATGATCCAGGTTTACCTCGGGTAAGGCTTCTGGGCCTAAAAGGGGACTCGCACTTGGGAATGCACTACCCTACTAAACCACCTACGAGCGCCTTCAGCCGCTTTATGAGGGTCCCGGATCTGCAGGCAACAGGATCACCTCAGGGACAGGCTGGCCTCAACAAAAGCCAGACTACTCCTCGTAACGGAGGACTGCACGGCCGCCACTAAGCAGTCTCCGCGACATCGTGCCATACTGGGCCCAGGTTCCCAATCCGAACCCGACATGAGCACCTAAAAGCATCCTAATATGTACTATTTGCTAGTATTTTTTGGAAAAATAAGTAAAATTTTCATACGTTTATAAAAAAGCGTTCCAATTACATTTAATCCTAGAATTTTCACCTTTTTGAAAGGAAACTGGAATTACTACCTACCCTTTTCTCCCTAATTTTATTAGATTAGCCTATAACTATCAAAGCAGCCTTAATGTATCCTTTCGCGCTTATTGGCATATTAAATAATATATATCTGTTGTTGATACTGTATTTTTGTGCACTGTAAAGTATCTGAAACGTCGGGAATGCGATTTTTTTGAGCATAAGAGGGTAAACGAATAGTCGAATCCTTTTTGCGACTACCGACACCCATACACATCCGCACAACCTTAGATTATGCAGATGCGTTGCCTACCTTTTTCTATCCCCCCAATGGGCCACCGGTAACTTACAAGCTGCACGAAACGTTACCGAGCGATAGAGGTTACCACCCCGGTCGTGCCGGCACAGTTCGGCTCCTAAGCAGAAAAAATACAAAATCTTGCAAAGATACTGTAAAAATTGCTAAAAATTTCATTACAAGCACTTGTAAAATAGAAAAACCTGTATCGCCCTGTTGCTCATCAGATCCGGGGCACCTCACCAAAGGCGGCATTGGTGGCACTAGCCGAGTTTTAGAGGGTAGAGCTGCGTCTACCTTAGTATCTTTCGAGCGCAGCGAGTCCCACATACCGACCTGGGGTGTCCCCTCTCCCCTGCGGTATGTCTCAGAGCATTTCCCGGCGGAAAAAAGGACTGGTCACTTTCTTATACCTCATCATTATTAACAGCCTCTATCGTTCGTAATTATACGTTCAGAGAATTGTACATTAGTTTTATATGCCTAAAGAGTATCCAGCTTTCAAATTACGATACATTATAAAATAGAGCAAAAGTATAGGTTTTTCTCTTTAAGTACATAGCCTACCGGCTTGCGGTTATTGTAAATATATAAAATCTTAGGCTGACATTTTAAATACAGACAAAAACCTAAATGCTAAAATTATTTAGAACAGAATATTTACCATATTTTTCAATTTTTATTATTATATATCCCTTTAATAATTTGACTTTTGAAAATAATAATTAAAACTTAAAATCATATACTAAAACCTAAATGCGTGCTTCTGGCTCGCTCTCGGCAGATTTTGAATCCCTTTGTACGTCTCTAGTCAAAAGACACCATTAATGATGTTTCTATTTCGCTTTCAATTTCTCATTAGTACCATTTAAATGATAAATTTGATTTATTTGGCACCTAATAAGAACCTTGATATCAGCGTCTAATTGCTACCAGAGCTTTCTCTTCCAATTAATAAATGAAAGCCTCTTTCATCCTGACTAAATGTTGAAATGTTTCTTTGTATGTAAATTAATACATCAAGAAATAAATTTACACGGTTTAATATACCAAAAAGTTAACCAAATGACCCGAAAAGACACTCCTTCTTCATCTCTTCATCATCATCATCATCATCATCGCCATCAGCCTCTATCCGTCCAAGACACTCCTTCATCATCATCATCATCATCATCATCAGCCTCTATCCGTCCACTGCTGAACATAGGCCTCCCTCAATGAACGCCAAGATGGCCTTAGTATAATAAAAATCGAGCAAAATAATGATATGAATATTGTCGACAGTCACGATATTTATATTAATTAAATGCTTAGTAAAATCGAATCTTTTTCGCGGTCGTAAATTATCAAATTATTTTTTTTTCACAAAGACCACACATATATAGAAGATCATTAAAGAGTTACTCGAGCTATGATTGAAATCATGATGACGTCAACACAAATACCGGGCACAATGGTTAAGGCAGAAAAAGTAGATGCCCACCATAACATATATTAGTGGCCCGGGAAGATTCATCCTACACAGACAACAGCGCCACCTATTGCATCCATAACTATCACATCTCTCAAGTTGGACCTAACTGCACGATTTACATTTGATTAAAATCGGTTCAGTAGAACAGCGGATAAACAGCGTGATACGATTTTTTCATATATAAAGATATTATATCTCTTTTTAGGGTTCCGTACCCAACGGGTAAAACGGGAACCCTATTACTAAGACTTCGCTGTCCATATGTCTGTTCGTCCGTATGTCACCATTTTACCGGTGGGAGGGAAGCGCTGTGCCGCGCTCCCGGCTACATGGGTACCACCATCTTGCTTGTTTCTCCCGTGAAACAGTTTTGCTGTGTTTCGGAGAGAAGGGCAAGACAGGCAGTGTAATACTGGCACTGAGACTTAACATCACAGATATTTGAAATCTTAACATCTTATGTCTCAGGATAGGCAACACATAGATGAGTTGCCTGGGCTCGTTCCAGGTAAACTAGTTTATGTTCATGGGCGACGTCGACCACAACCAGGTGGCACATTTGCCAGTTTGCCTATCCAACTAACATAACATAACACAAAAAAAAGAAGCCATATTATTAACACGGCAACGGTAGACGCTTGAAATATTCACAGAATATAAATTAGTTAAACAATAAGATTAAAAATAAATAATTAAAATAAATATCTAAAGGGTCTCCCGTACAACAAATGTGATTATTTAAGTGTCTAATGATGTATATTTAATGGTACGGAACCGAAAGTCCGACTCGCACTTAGCCGTTTTTTATTTACGAATTTTTACAATACGATGAAAAATCAGTACAATACGATGTTCAATTACGATAATTTTGGACGGAAAAGGGATGGTGATTATGAATACTCTTTCAATTGGCACATGAGCCTGAAAGTACATATACCAAAGTTTGTAGTTTTACATTATCAAACCAGCTTAGTGCCTCAACTTGTGTATAGAAGTGGTTTAAGTTGTATTTACGTTGTTACAATGTATAAAGTAGAAGTGTGCGAATGTAATTCCATTTAGGAGTGGTACTTAAGGCTTCGATATAAAGAGAAATTCATTTTACCGTCACAACTACGTTGCATCAATCGCTTTAGACAACGCGCTGACTGGATGCTGCTCAAAGATTATGGCACAGATGCTACAAAAGAATTGAGAGATTTTTTTCTTAAAAATGTTTGTAAGTTCAATAAACTACATGCTAATTTCTTTTGTGAAACCTCTTTGCTGGATTTTGATAAGAAAACACTACTGGCACCAAAATCTATAAAAATAATATGTCTTCCATCTCAGGATAACATAAACATGGGTTACTTGGGGCTAGTCTGAGATAATCTTGATTATGTTCATCATCATCATCATCATCAACCTCTATCCATCCACTGCTGAACATAGGCCTCCCTCAATGAACGCCAAGACGGCCGATCCCTTGCCACTCGCATCCAACACGGACCGGCCACCGCATGGAGATCGTCTTCCTACTTGGTTAATGGCCGACCGACACTTCGTCTACCTAAACGTGGCGTCCACTCTAGAACCTTATGTCCTGCTAATGTTAAAAAATAATTAATTCGAAATTCGTAAAAGGACCAAATTAAACTAACCACCAAACAGCTCGATTGCCAGTGTGCCCAACACAAGTAACATAAAAAATGATATTCGTCGAATCTCGTAACTTACCTATATAGTAATCTTAATTTATAAATGCAAAGCATAATATCTAATATGCGCTTATGCACATGACAATGGTATTTCTTGTTATTTTATAATAACAAGAATTATCATTTAGTGTAAATAATCAAAAAAAGTTCTACAGTAGAGCTCGCAATCGGACATTATAAAATAACTTTTTAACAATACCAAAAAAATTACCTATATCAAATAAAGAAATGAACACAAAACTGGTTTAAGCTACCATCGTGGTATCTTTAACCAGTTTAATATTTAATTACCAATTATCCTTAAATAATTAGCTTGCTAGTAGGCACAATTTGTGTTGAGTCACATCTACCCCCTACCTGATGTTTGGCGCCACGGCGGGGGTTGCGGGCGGGCGGGGGCGTACCTGCGCGGGCCGCTAGTATTGATTATTCGGGGGCGTTTACTTTCGCCACTGTTTTAATGCGAGCTATGAAATGTTTTTATTGCCGACGGTGGGCCCCGAGCTGAATAAACATCTCAATCAATAAACACGCCCATTTACTTCCTGGAGAACGTCTGAAGATGTATATTTTTTAAAGAGTATGTAAGATTTTACAGTGACGAGCGTAACTATTGGTTTTTTGGTCTTATAAAGCCATGCAAAGCGGTTGGGTGAACATAACATTTTATCCGGCTCGATGGACCAACGTAAAGAAGGCAATGAATGACAAGTGCCTATGGTTGGATTAAAGTTAAAGAAAGATATATAGTTGAAGTCATACTTTTAACAATACTCCAGTATGTATTTGGTTAGCTAGTTACCAACTGGATAGATTTTTATCTAGTAGCAGGTTTAAATCGATCGCGTGTAGGATAAAATTGATTTATATTCGTTAATGATATTTTATTTCATTTTCCCTGTCTATAAAGCTAATGAACCTTGAATTAAGCATGCATGAAGATATCATATAAGGGTTGATCAACCCTTATCTAAATATACATACAATTTAAGGGTTAAGACCTCTTAAGACCTTGCCTGGAGGGATGTGTCTCATTTAACTGGACAAAATTGACATAGCTTTGGGTCGAAAAATCTTAAAGAAATAATTTATAGTTTTCCATAGAAAAAGTATGCCATTTTTCACTTACTAGTCTTTTATAACGGAATAATCATTATTTCTTGTGCATTAAAACTTTGCTTTGTAATCGTAGTAAAAGCAGGAGAGATGCCAGATCTGGTACCAAAATTCATCAACTTTTATTAGACTATCAACTTATGCGATTTCTCTGTTTCACTAGTAAAAAATAATCATAGCATCTTTAATGATACAAACTGTCTCTGCGGGATTTAAACCCACGTCCTTGTAGGATCCAATCACCTAACCATTCGTGTGCATTCAAAAAATCATAGTCGTTATTCAATGAAACTGGAACTGAAAAAAATTTGATTGAAATTTCCAAAGCGCCCGAAATGAAGTTATTTTTGTATATTCCGAACGCTTTGTTTATTTTAATTCCAATATCCAGTAACAGGATATGTTGTTTCGATTTCTAACGTTGATCATCATCAGCACGTCGACGTTCTATGGCAGATTTATTACATCTGGATATCAGATAGAATATAAGCGTGTACGTGATCATTTAATAACATTTTTGTGGTACATTTCTTGAAAAGAATAATGACATCCTAAAATTAAAATTTTACACTGCTTTTTTAACTTATTTCAGGTTTTTATGGTTATTTCTTATTATCAGTAGGTACTCTTGTTAATATTATTGATTGATAAAAATGTGAATTTTAGCAATAAATAATTATTCATATTATTTGGGTATCGGTTTGAATTCTGCAGATAGACAATATCAAAAACGTATAATTAAATACATATCCATGATTTGTATTTTGCCAATGGTGGGATTTGAAGCCGCAACTGTATGCAACCCGACTATTACCTACACTGAGTATTTACTACTTAAATTACTAAGATAGAGTTCTTGACATTAACCCGACTCCTATGACCCTGGGATACTTGGACTGACCATGTAGATGGCCATCTCATCTCCCATCAGCTCATTAGCCCTGGGTCGGGACGGTCAGGCGCGAGCTGGTTGAAACGGCATTAATAACGGTAATTATAATTAATTAACATCGATGGCGATTTAGATGTCAAAAAATAGAATGCTTCTTTAATTGTGCTAAGTAATATGTAAAAGTGATTTAAAAAATCGGTTCTCTGTAAAGTCGGTTTACTGACGATAGTTGAACGTGACAACGTCATAAAAAAATGGAACGCCTCAGAGCGAGGTAACGCCGCATGAGTCATGTTTTTTCGTTCGTGCAGCCGGCTCCATCGAATTATAAGACGTTGTCACGTCAATATTCTTAGGCAAAAATAGTGCTTAATTAATATCAGCAGATCAGCGTATATTTTTCAATTAGAATGAATTAATAATATTATAAAGCTTGAGATTTTTTTGGCCCCGGTATACCTCTATAATCGGATGTAATAAAATATTTATGATAATCCAATTACCGAAAAAGCCTTTTTGTTACAAACATTTTTTTTTAACCCCCCACGCAGAAAGCGCGGCTGCCTGTCTGTCTTTGGCACCGTAACTCTTAAATGGGTGAACCCATTTTGATGCGGATTCCTCCAAGCAGGTTTTCTAGTGATGTTTCTTAGACGCGATAAACAAAGCCTGTTCAACCGTTTAAATGTGATCAACTCTTAAACTATAAACCTTTAGATCTTACAATTTTGGGCATGTGAAACCGCGGGAATAACATATTATAACAATGTTCTTGTTATAATATGTTATTCCCGCGGTTTTTGGAATAGTTAATTTTTTATCCAGTTTGAGCCCGGCCGCTGTCCTAATGTATAAAGTTTACCAAATCCAGCCCACATTTTCAGCCTAACAGCATCATTGCAGTATATCTGCAACGCTCGACCCGATTCCCAATCTAACTTTACATTCCACTTGGTATTGAATTTGGGTCGGATTAATATTTTAACGATGCAACGCCATTGCAAATTCATGCGCATTCTACAATGTTTTACGTTATTGACCACGACTTTGTATATTTCACTAGATGAAAGTAAAATGTGTTTTTTATGAGAAGTCAGACGAAAAACGAATTAAATAAAAACATTTTACAAAAAATTAAAACCGACTTTAAAAATACTAAACTAAAAAGTAATAAAATAACTGTGTTTCTTTAATTTTTGTGCTTACAACTTATAATGAACTTAATCTTCTACTAATGTACAAACTTTGCGTTTACCACGTCATTATTGTTTCTTTTGGAGTCGGTGTCAGCCAAGGTAGGTAGGTAGGGTACAGCAACAAATACGACACCGACTCCAAAGCGTCCTATACAATTGCTACATCGACAAGTAATAAAATGAACATATCAGCATATCGTCGAGGTAAAAGGAACCAGCCAAATAGGCATTATTGGGAATAACTAAAAAACGGCTTGTCAGATCTTAATAAAATTAATATGGGACCAAATTGGAAGCACCAGCTTTCAAACAAAAAAATAACCATCGAAATCCATATACAAACGGCGGAGTAATCGTGTTACATACATACAAAAAAACATACAGACGAATTGAGAACCTCCTCTTTTTTGGAAGTCGGTTAAAAACAACTAGACAAGTGTGACTGAGGTTTACGTTTTTTTGGGCCCTACAAAATAAATTTCGGAAAAATCTTATGTAATATGACAACAAATTAACGGCTTTCATATTATTTTCACTTAGGCCGTGAGACCTTTTTTTCCTTTTACGCCGGGAAATGCTCTGAGGCATCCCGCGAGGAAGTGGGTCTCCCTACGCGGGTATGTGGGACTCGCAGCGCCCGAAAGGTGGTAAGGTGTACGCAGCTCTACCCACTAAAACCCGGCGAGTGCCTCTAATGCCGCCTTTTGAGCTAATGAGCAAACAGGGCACCTCGACGGCTAGTCAGTCTCTCAATGGACCGACGCCATCTCCATAGAAGGGGTTTTTTTAATGTAATCATGGGGCAAACGAGCAGTAGGAGCCTCACGGCGCCGACGCCCATACACAACCTCACAATTATGGCCACGCAGATGCGCCGCCCAACATTCCCCTATCCCCCCCAATGGGCCACCGGAAACTCACAAACCGCATGAAACGCGACAGCATAGCTGTCACTTGACGCCGGTGTTATGTGAGCGAGAGATACCACCCCGGTCGTGCCGGCCCAGTTCGGCTGCAATGTAGCGATGGCACTACCTCTTACAATCCCGCACCACAGAACAACCCCTCCCAATATCGGGACAGTACAATGAGGTGAGGTTCCCATCCTTGCCCTTGTCCCTCTGCTCTTTTTCTGAGAGTACAAAGATATTCTGGGGTACAAAGAGTAGCTCCCTCGGCTCAACTTGCTTCACCCAAGGCACACCTTAGGCTATTGAGCCCCACCGCCACGACAAGGCTTGAACCGCGGCGAGGATGCCGTGAGACCTAGCTTCTTGCCAAATTCATGATTCTATGTTTATGGGTACCTTGTATGTTCTGATTTTACAGACAGACGAACAACTTTATTATTGAATAAGGAGTTTTTTTTTAACGGAACCATCAAATTAAGGTTTCGTACCCAAAAGGATCAGGAACCTTATTATAAAGGCTTTTTGACGTGACAACGTCGTATAATTATTCGATGGAGACAGCTGCAAGAACGAAATAACATGACGCATGCGGCGTTACCTCGCTCTGAGGCGTTCCATTTTCTTATGACGTTGTCACGTTCAACTATCGTCAGTAAACCGACTTTACAGACAACCGATTTTTCTATTTTATCAGCCCATCATTCACTCTCACCGCTGCTATGCTTATGTAGCCAAAATTATTACGATTTTCAGAGAATAAAAAAATCAAATGAAATGTTTAATTTATACCAAATATTGAAATACCATAAAGTTTCAACAAAACATATTTTTCTACTTAACTTTCATGAATCCACAAATTATTATGTTTGTGATCCATGGAGTGTGTCATATTTTTAGTTGTTAATAATAATTATAATATTGGAACGTAGTTCCTTATCGCGCGTTGTGAAAGGGGGCTAGACGAAAAAAATTAAGACGAAAAGTTGTAACGACACTTTTTGCTATAGTTGTAAGCCGTGCGGCTTTTTGACTGACACATTACTGCGTCGATAGCTGTTTTTGTTACACTATTGGGGCTGCTTAGTAAAATCCCCAGTTCAAATCCCACCGATCTCGGTGACTTTTTTGTTTTTTTTTATTATTATTTTACGCCGGGAGATGCTCTGATTTTTATCGATAAAAAAATCATAAAAAATTTATACCTACCCGAATAATTATTTTCCTTACACCTCGAATAGAATTTGAAATTAATATTTTTATAATAAGGAACTTCGTTCCTATCTGCTGTCTCACGACACCACGGTTTTTTTTTATTAGTAGTTGTGTGTCAATAGGTATATATTTTTAGTTGTTGCTTTTGTGCTATTATTTCGCCAACTAACATTAAAAGCTATGTATTATGAACCGATACGGCTTAGGGACCTCCAAGAAAAGAGCATACTTATATTTGAAACGCCGGCAACGCACCTGCTAACCCTCTGGTGTAGCAGGTGTCAGTGGATGTCGCTTTCACTTACCATCAGGTGAACCGACTGTCCGTTTGCCTCCTCTTCTATTAAAAAAATATTCTAAGTAAAAAGAAAATCTTAAAATTTCCGTAACATTTCGATCTTAAGGTCTCATTTGAGTTAAAATAAAAGTCTCTCTTTACGTAGACGATAGTAATAAGTCAAACCCGACAAAAAATACAAAAAAAATAGAACTATTCAACACAAATGTTAACAAACTTAAAAAAGGTACAAAGAAAAAGTTTTAATTACGAACTAAGATGAAAAGAATACATTTGAGGAGGAAAAAATATTCCTCTAAATGTCCTAAGACTTTGTTTTGCTCTTCCTTTGTTCTTGTTTTCTTCTCGAATTATTCCGCTGACGACGTATTCTGATAGATTGGTCCGAGTCTTTGTACTTTCTTGCGTGTTTATTTTATATGCGTTTGAAGTTACGAATTTAGAAAACGCAATGGATAAATATTGTTGCATATAACACAACAGTATGTTACTTGTATTTTGATAAAAGGAGGAACCGACAGTATTAATTGATACTGACAAATTTATCAAGTGGTTGTTTGTCAAACATTAAATTAACATATTATACGAATGCAAACTCCTTGTAAAAAATATTAGCCTACGTAAAAAATACTTAAATGAGCGATTGATTTAAGCAACATAGAGAGATTTGTAACGCACTTTGATCTAAATAAAAAGGACGAATTCCTATATATAGTTTTATCTAGGTGTCTCGATAATCCCCACCACGGTTCCAGCCTTGTCGTGGCGGTGGGGCTCAATGCCCTAGGGTGTGCCCAGCACCTTGGGCGAAACAAATTAAGCCGAGAAAGGTGCTCTTTGTACCCCTCTTATAAGAATATGGGACAAAAGAGCGGGGGGACAAGGGGCGAGGATGGAAGCATCACTCCATTGCACTGTCCCGACGTTGGCAAGGGTTGTTCTGTGGTGCGGGACAACCCCTCTGTGGAGGTGGCGTCGGTCCCTTGCGGGACTGACTATCCGTCGAGGTGCCCTAATAGACGGGGCACCTCACCAAAGGCAGCATTGGTGGCCCTCGCCGGGTTTTGGTGGGTACAGCCGCGTCCACCTTACCACCTTTCGGACGCAGCGAGTCCCATATACCCGCCTGGGGAGACCCACTCCCCAGGTGGGATGTCCCGGCGTTAAAGAAAAAAAAGCAAGCCCTTGAGCTCCTGTGACGATGCAGCTTAACGGTCACCAGGTCAACTGCATATGCAGAAAATACTATATATAATAAAGTGGCAATTTTTGTAAGTTAGGATGTAGGTAGTAGAGAAATTCAAAACTGCTCATTTGAATTAAAAAAATCTTTCACCAATATAATTCTGAATTATTACTGAATGACAGTGGCATAATCAATGACACAATCATCATCAGTCCGGATACAGCTATCAATTAACGCGGGCGAAGCTGCGGGCAATAGCTAGTCTCTTAGAAATAGTAAGAATCCCCAAGACGCTATTAAGGTAATTTATTCCGTTTTCCAAAAAGTAAGAGTAAATCAACCATTAGCGCGCGTGTCACGTGCATCTCGTTTAAGTACCTCCTCCCTGGTAACCCCCCCCCCCTCCTGCCTAGTATTAGGGGAGAAGGTCACCTCCACTCAATAAGGAGGCCGTTATCTCCACGAATATAAAATAGCTATTCAGCTTTTGTATTGCCTAGTTTTTTGGATTCGTTTTGTTACTAGGCAGTATTGTGTCGGATATCTAGGCATTCTATAAATTATCTAGGCTTTTTATAGAATAAGTAGGCCTTCTATATAATAATGCACAACTGTCTAAAATACAAACTTTCAAGTGTCACTATTTTAGATCGGCTAATAGTCGTTTGAACTAAACTGCTAGTGGCAGGGGATCGGCCATCTTGGCATTTATGGAAGGATGTTTATGTTCGATAGTGGACGAAATTATATTGATGATGAAGAATGATCATGGTTCTAAATTACACTGTATTACGTAGGTATTAGTTGGATCCCCACCATGGTTCACGCCTTGACGTGGCGGTTGGGCTCAGTAGCCTAGGGTGAGCCCAGCACCTTGAGCGAAGCTAATTGAGCCGAGGGGACTCTTTGTACCCCTCTTATAAGAAGAGGGGACAAAAGAACAAGGGGCGAGGACGGGAACCACACCCCATTGTACTGTCCCGACGTTGGGAGGGGTTGTTCTGTGGTGCGGGACAACCCCTCGGTGGAGGTGGCGTCGGTCCCTTGGAGGTCTGACTAGCCGTCGAGGTGCACTGTTTGTTTATTAGATCCGGGGCACCTCATCAAAGGCGGCATTGGTGGCACTCGCCGGGTTTTAGTGGGTAGAGCTGCGTCCACTTACCAGCTTTCGGGCGCAGCGAGTCCTACATACCCGCGTGGGGAGACCCACTCCCCCGCGGGATGCCTCAGGGCATTTCCCGGCGTTAAAGAAAAAAAAAGGTATTAGTTGTATGCGAGTGGCGAGGGTTCGGTCGTCTTGGTGTTCTTTGAGGGAGGCCTATGTTCAGCAGCGGACGGATATGGGCTGATGATGACGTTGATGAAAGAAAAGCTGTTGAAAAATATACAAGAAGAAAGTGCTGAACTGTTTTGCCTATTTATATAGATGAAATCCAGGAGTTATGTTTTAATCTATACTAATATTATAAAGCTGAAGAGTTTGTTTGTTTGTTTGAACGCGCTAATCTCAGGAACTACTGGTCCGATTTGAAAAATTCTTTCAGTGTTAGACAGCCCATATATCGAGGAAGGCTATAGGCTATATAACATCACGCTGTGACTTATAGGAGTTGAGTAACGCGGGCGAAGCTGCAGGCAACAGCTAGTTTCAAATAAGAATAAAATGTTTTCAAAAGGCCCTTTTTACTCTTTTCAATCTATCTTGCGGTTTTCTTTATGAATTAGCAAATACGACTATCAAATACCCAACAAAAGGGTCGACCCGTCTTACAGCTCACAAAAAACATTCGTTTTGACGTTTCTCGTCTAAGAATAACCCTTATCTTCGAGATATTCCATAAATAACCTTTATTTTTATGTAAAAACGCAAAATGGCCACCTGGTGCTAAGTGGTCAAAGTGTTTTTTGGAACGTAGTTCCTTATCGCGCGTTGCGAAAGGGGGCTAGACGGAAAAAATTAAGACGAAAAGTTGTTACGACACTTTTTGCTATAGTTGTAAGCCGTGCGGCGTGCGCGTGTTTCTCTGTCTGTCTCTCTCTCTCTCATAGAAATCAAGCCAGTTATTTTCGTTACTAAAATTGAGCCTACTGATTAAGTTTATATTACATTATATTTATTTATTTATTTATTCTTTATATACATAAAAAAATATTACAACTTATATATAATAGATACGTATTATACATGGGCGTGCTTATCTCTAGAAGAGATCTCTACCAGCAAACCATAGAGAGTGCGTGAAGAGAGTCTGAAGCGGACATAGTACAAAGAATGTAAAAGAAAAAAAAAAAAAAGATAAAACAACAAAAATTTATTAACAAAAACATATTTGTTAATAATAATAAAAAAAGTATTATTATAACTTAAAAAAAAAATACAATAAGGAATTGCACTAATTAATCGAAAGGAACTTCGTTCCATCTGGGTGTCCCTTGACACCTCTCAAGTTTTTTATATCACAAGCAGGCAACCGAGCAGATGGAGCCTTATGGACTACAGAACCCTATAAACATCCGCACAACCAAAAGCTATGCCTTCCTTTTTCCTACGTATTTCTTCAGGACTAATATTAATACCAGACCTGAAATCTTACCGCCTGACCTGAGATATCGCCAAGAAATCGTAGGTTTAAAACCCATTTAGGGCGGAAGCGCAGAGTAGGTGGCAGAATTTGTTCTAGCCTTTAAGGCATATGTATTGACATAAAATGATGTAACAGTTGGTACGAGTACCGAGTAAACATATTTATTGATGTGATGTGGAACATCTGTAGCGGCGGGTCAGACCGACTGCTGACGTCACTACACCGGCGATTCCATATGTTATCCAGTTTATCATCCACCAATGGTCATTAAAATACTGCCAGAAGCAATACAGAGGTCACTTATTAAAAGTATTGGTATCTATAAAAATGTATTTAATTAAATATATTTTTTTATTTAATAAACAGTCATCTTTTTTAAATTTATTCTTGATTTTTTTTTTTTTATTGTTCATTATTTATTTCCTATTGTAATAGATGATGTAGCTTGGTTATCATAAGGTGCCACGTCAGTCTGTTTGTCTACGTATCTAAAATCTGATATAACTAACGCGTAAAGCACATAATATGGAAGACACAATACCGGTGATGACAAAATATCTTTGAACACATAGGTATCAAAGGGCTTAGCTCTTAGGGTCTCGTTACACTGCCGGAAATTAATGTTTCCCCAAGATGTTCCACGTAATACATATTCTATCGTATTACGCGTACGCCAATCAATCTGCCGTGTAGGTAGACCATGGTAGCGAAATTATGAGGACGATCTTTGTTTTGTTATAAAAAATAGGGGAAGCGATATATTTGTTTGCAGGAATTCCGCGAACCGCGCAGTCTTTACAGTGAATGTGCGAGTGCAAGCATGCATGCACAACACATCCCTCCTTTCGCATACTGCATATGCGCAAATTTGAATGCTCCACTTCACCACACACCTTAATAAAAACCACAACCAACACCAAAATGATTGTGTAACTCATATATGTAATGGATTTACGCAAAGTTACACCTGATTATATTAATCAAGAGAAGCGATGATAAATTACAAGTACGATTTCAAAGAGTGCGGACTTTTTAAGATACAAAGTATATTTAATATCACAGAAACGTATTACTGTTGCAGAAATCTATCTATCAATAGGCTCTAAAATACTAAATGTTATTTTTAATCCGACACAAAGATAATGTCTAACATTAGCATGTTCTAAAAACAAACAAATTCTTTAGAGCTTATATTAGTAAAGAATTATGGAATATATTTATCCTCGCCTGTGTAGAACGATGGAGGCAGTACGTTTCGGTACGGCGGTAAGCCCTCGTTAGACCTTTGTTCTCTACAGCGATATTAGTATTATTACGTATTTCTGATCTGATTCCAAAAATTAATATTATTTTAACTTATACATTCAATTATAGACGAAAAATAGGCTCAAGATAGTCGATGGATGACTTCAACAGTTTAAGTTTGTTTTACGATTGGAAGTAATGCTAGGTAATAGTGGGTTGGATTGATAAACCTTCTTGCAGCAATGGGTAAATATGGTTTGAAATAGCTTATATGCAATTTCATATTATACTTAGTAAGTCAGAGGTTGTGCCATGATGCTTTGCATGCGAATTGGGCGGGCACGATCGGGGTGGTATCTCTCGCTCATATAAAATCGGCGTCAAGTGATAGCTATGCTGTCGCGAATCGTGCGATTTGTGAGTTTCGATGGCCGATTGGGGGAGATAGGGAAAAGGAGGGCAACGCATAACTTTTGGTTGTGCGGATTTGTACGGGCATCTATAGTCACCATAAGGCTCCGACTGCTCGGTTGCCTCCTTATGACATTTTTTTTATATTCGTAATCAGAACGTACTAGCCACGAATGAACTACTAAAATATGATACCCACGTGAGCGCATAAGTAATTTAATCAATGTATGAATATGAACCTAATTAGTATATAGTATATAGTTGATATGCGTATGATCGGTTTGCAAACTTAAATATTGTTTTACATTCACGTTTATTACTTGTATCAGAGTTACGTTGTACATTAATATGCCTAAATAATTTATTGTGTATTTGTAACGATACTTTATCACATAGAGCACTGATACAGGTCTTACTTAGCCCACCGTGGTTTTAAGCCTTGTCGTGACTCAGTAGCCTAAGGTGAACCCAGCTCCTGCGCGAAGCCAATTGAACCGAGGTAGCTGCTCTTTATACCCCTTTTATAAGAGGGGACAAGGGGCAAGGATGGAAATCTTACACCCCATCGCACTGTTTCGACGTTGGGAGGGGTTGTCCTGTGGTGCAGGACTACCCCTCTGTGGAGGTCGCGTCAGTCCCTTGAGTAACTGACTAGCCGTCGAGGTGCCCTGTTCGTTTATAACATTCGGGGCACCTCACCAAAGGTGACATTGGTGGCACTCGCCGGGTTTTAGTGGGTAGAGCTGCGTCCACTTACCAGCTTTCGGGCGCAGCGAGTCCCACATACCCGACTGGGGAATCCCCCCTCCCCGCGGGATGCCTTACTATTGTGTACATCTAAGTCATCTTCTGGCATTCTATTTCTAAATAACGTAATAGTCCTACGTAATTGAAAAGGTTAGTCACCGTACAGCCTTAGTCTTGGGAGCTGTAACGAATTTTTAGTTCCGCGGAGATATTTCACGTCTGAGTATTCCCGGTACAGACATACCACCAGCACAGGCTTCAAATTGATCTCGTCTGTTTTATGCTAGCCTATACACGTGGCTATGTCTGTCAAGATATATGCGTTAAAATAGTGATTGATTCGATAGTCTATCTCCTAGCTAAGATTAGTCTTAGAGCTCAGGCTCTGCTTGTGTCACTAGTTACATGTACTTTGTTATTATTTATATATATACAAAAATATACGTCGTTATGTTATGTTTAGACTATAAATACTCCAAAACCATATTCACTGTCGTAAAATTGAGGAAACAAAACAAATTCTATAATACAATGTCATTTTTTGAATCAACGTTATATCTTTCTAAACTTTATATATATATAATTCTTCTGTGCGTGTGTATGTCACTGAACTCTTCCTAAGCGGCTGGACCGATCTTGATGATTTTTTTATGTGTGTTCAAGTGGATTCGAGAATGGTTTAGATTCACAAAAAATATATTTTGTACAGGACAACGTCTGTCGGGGCCACTAGTAATATATAAAACTTCCATGTCACAATGTGAAACGGTAACTACCGTACTCTTCCGAAACGGCTTTACCGATTTTTACCAAATTTTACATGCGTATTCAGTAGGTCTGAGAATCGGCTACTATCTATTTTTCATACCCCTAAGTGATAAGGGTGGTCAACTCCTCAAATTTTTAAAGTTAACGCAGGCGAAGCTGCGGGCAACAGCTAGTAAGTATATAAAAATGGAAAGAATAACTTGGTCAAAGTACAATTTTCGTCTAAATGTATTTGATACGTATTAAAGTATCATTATTAATTTTTTGGTAAACAATGTTCTTCTAATATATATTTCTTTTATGTAGCAATACATTTTATGCTAGTTGTGTCTCAATGATACCAAAAAATGTTTTAACATTTCTATATTGAGCGAGTATTGAAGAAGGTAACGCTATTTATTATGGCGGGATTTTATTCCATCTAAACAAGCTGTGTTTCAGAGAGAAGGGTAAGATAGGCAGTGTAATTACTGGCACCGAGACTTAACATCTTGTGTCTCAGGATAGGCAACACATAGATGAGTTGCCTGGGCTCGTTCCAGGTATACTAGTTTATGTTCATGGGCGACGTCGACCACTTACCATCAGGTGGTACGTTTGCCAATTTGCCTATCCAACTAACATAAAAAAACTCATCATCATCGGCTCGTCATTATTTACTGCTGAGCATAGTATCCTTTTTGTCTGCCAATCACCTCTGTCCCTTGCCTGCCTCGTTCATGTTTTGCCCATCAGTCCCACGTCATCGGTCCATCGAGCCATAGGGCATCCTGGAATTCTCCGACCTGGACTTCTCTTAAATTCACTCATTCATAATAATAATTATATGAAATATTCATCGTCATCATCATCATTATTACCATCATCATCAGCCTCTATCTGTCCACTGCTGAACATAGGCCTCCATAAAATATTATGTTCATAGAATTCAATTCTGTTTAGCCTATATACATGTAAGTAGATTTACTTGGGGGGATTCCCCTAAACAGCATTCTGGATATTACGGTAGTGGCATTAACAACCACATCCTGCGAATCACTTATGTATGTTAGTACTTAAGTGGGGAGAAATCGCTTAAAGCGCTTTACAGTAACTACGGGGATCTAATTAAATGTGATGTGCGTATAATCGATTATTTTTAGGCCTAGCTGTTTTCCACAGTTTTCCTCGTCCTAAAGTTGGAAGCTTGAAAGATGTTGCCTATAATTTTCTTAACGTGATATAATAATAATATCTATGAACGCTTTCACACCACGTCAATCTGGTCCCGTGGTAAGTTCTCGAAGAACTTGTGTTACGGATACCAGACAACGGAAATATTATATTTTATACTTTTATTATATTTATACTATACATATATTTATGATTTTTATTATATGATACACATATTTAATACACATCCATGACTCAGGAACACAGCAAATATTTTTGTCCCCTGGCGGGATTCGAACCAGCAACCTCCGGCTTGAGCGCCAACGCGCTTACCACTGAGCCACAGAGGTCGTCAAATAATAAATAATAATAATATCAACCCTTACCTATATGTCCCACTGCTGGGCACGGGTGTCCTCCTCGAAATCAGGCGAGGAGGGTGTTGGGCCATAGTTCACCGATGCGCTGCCCAATGGAGGTTGGTCAACTTCACACACCTTCAAGGACTTTTATTCTCATCGGGCATGCAGGTTTCTTCGCGATGTTTCCTTCACCGGTGAGCAAGCGATGGTCTCATGTTCAGATGCACGTAGAAATTTAGAAAAACCCATTTCTAGGCATCACAGGGGGGGGGGTCAGGATCGAACCCGTACTTCTCGGCTCTCACTCAAGAGACCAAGCCCATACCCACTAGGACATCATCGCTCACAAATTTTCTCATTGATCTTATCCAATGCTACAAGAGTTTTTTTTATCCGACCTAAAGTTAAAAAGATTAACTAAATTAGCAAAATCCTTAAGTTTATCATATTCGTATAATTTACAATCATCTTTTATCCGTCCACTGCTGATCCCTCCTGACCGATCCCTTGTCACTCGTATCACACGGACAAATTTACAATATAATGAAACACTTTTTTACGGATTTTATCGCGGTTTATTAAGATTTTTACAAGCCCGACGTTTCGGATACTTTACAGCAACCATGGTCACGGGAGGACTGACTCCCGACCGCGGTCAGCATGCGACGTAAGGTTTTAAAAACAAAATGACTCGTTGTTCAATTAATTGTTCAAACACTACCAGTAAAATTGGAGCTATTAATGGAGGTATTTCCTTTCACCAGTAAGTACTATTTGTCCTAAAAAATCTGTTATTTATTTAAAAAGCCATTTATTTTACTATTTTCATCAAAACAGTAGCGGGCGATTGTGTCTAACGCTAGTTTTCCATTGCGGCTTTTATTTGACGAGCCAGACTTGGCGGGCGTTCAAAACCAGCGATGTAAAATATGCTATTAAAACTGTCAGGTCACGTTGAAGACGATTTCTCATTTTTTCTGTTAAAAGTGCTGTACCTACACTGCGATTTTCTTACTCGATTAAAATCTATTTTGAAAGCAGAGGAAATGATAATTTAATTTTATATTATTATGTAGCTATAATGTAATGTATGTAAAATATAAAATAAAAATAATAAACCTTTATTTTTAGCATTTTTTAATGCAAAGCAAATATTATTGAGAAACTGGTTATGGCTACTTCTATATTACAAGTTTATTTCAGTTTTGCGAATTATCCTTATATAAAAAAGTGTGTGTGTACTTATGTACACGCGTTAGAAGTAATACTCCTTAAAAAAAATACACAGTACAATTTCATTACACTGTAACCTTTTTGCTTATTGTGTAGTTAAAAACTATATTATCTTCTTTTGACGTCTATATTGTCAATAAGTGAATATTGTTATATAAAATAATGTTGACTATAGCTAACTTCAGGGTCTCGGTTTTTCGTGACTCATCATTTTTCCCTAACGTGCTAAAAGAAGTATAACTCCAAAAATAAATGGATTGTGTTTTTTAATAAACCAGTTAATTTTTCTACAATCCACCAGTGATTATTTGTAGGCCTATTCATTCTCCAATTATTGATTTATGTGATATAGTTTTAGATTCCGTACTTTTGGATTCATTACTTAAATAAAAAAGTGGCCACCGTTTGCCGTTTAGATGATTAAGCTAAAAATAAGCAAAATGACACTATGTGACAAAGACCAAAAGTTGAATCAGAAGGACTACAACTATTATCACTGATGACTTTAAAGAAATTGATTGGTTTATTATAAATTACAATTCCTCTAATAACCAGTGGACGGTTGGCGCCCTATCTATATTATCTGATCAAATCAACATTTTAATTATCAATAATAAAAAAACAAGCTATTAAATGATTACACGTTATAATATTATAGTCTATAATATAGCTACTCAATGTATAAAAATATAGTTATCATAAAATAGTTTATTTGAACAATACTTCTGATAAAATCGGTGCCATGTTATAATCGATCTGTGAATAGATGCTTTTGAATTGTTTTCGCGCGGCTTATGTGTTTCACATCACTAAATTACACTCGTGACGTCATCGTACCTACGCAAAATGTTACACATTCGGTCCCCATACAAATTACGGAACTCTTTACTTCTATCTTGATATATTTCTGTGGTATTAGGTGTCTATACATCTAAACAGATAAATAAAATTGGAGTGTCTGTTTGTAATTTTGAAATAACCGCTTTTTACTAAATGCATATGTATACACGGTACATATACCAAAATATCATTTTTTACAATTTCTGTCTGTCTGTCCGTCTTTCTGTCTGTCTGTCTGTTTGTTCCGGCTGATCTCTGAAACGGCTGGCCCGATTTAGATGGAACTTTCACTGGTTGATAGCTGATATTATAAGGAGTAACTTAGGCTATAAAAATAATCATCATCAATTCGGGTACGGCTGTAAATATAAGTTAACGCAGGCGAAGCTGCGGGCAACAGCTAGTTATGAAATAAAAGCATTTGTTTCTTAGAAATACAGACATTATTAATGACGAATGTCTATCAACACAAAACATATTAAAGTTAGCCGTTGTGTTGCTGGAGAAATTAAAAATGATTGTACGGAAGTATGCGCAGGTCTGTATAAAACACTCAGTATTTTTAATGTAAATACAATTATGTAGACAGCGAGCATCGGAATACCGATTCGTCTCCTAGAAAGGAATTCCTGGAAAACTATATACTAGAAGAAAGGGGGGAGCCATCCAGTGTCGGGGGATTAAAAATAGTCGACGTCTCCGGCATAATTACTTTGAAACTAGGTACAGTTATGAAATGCTTTTAATTCTGCTAAGTGAATATGAAAATATTTCTGCGACGTAAAAGGGTATAAAGATGTGCTATTTGTGTGAATACGTATCCAGCAGACGTATTTTGTGTTTGCAATGTATCTTACTAGCTGTTGCCCGCGACTTTGTCTGCGCAGATTATATTTTGGACAATTCACATGATATCTTTATAAATTATAGCTTATGTGTTATTCTGATGTTCGAGCTATATTATTGTAAAGTGTCATTAAAATTTATTCAGTGGTTTTTACGTAAAAGAGCTACAAATATATCCATACACACAAACTGGACGCATTTAGGGGGGAGACCCACTCCTCCGCGGGATGCCTCAGAGCATTTCCCGGCGTTAAAGAAAAAAAAAAGATAATCGCTATCAAGGGTAACTACAAATATCATCTTATAGCTAATGATTGCCAAATTTTCTCCGCTGAATTATTGAAATAAATTGCCACGGTAACCAGAATGTCGAATCCAATTCCTGTTTAAAACATCAATTGCTCGCGCCCGGGGGTTTATCGTCATGGACCAGATATTATTTTTCCCGCCCAAATGACGTAGTTATTTGTCTCCGTAGTACCGAAGATTCCTATTTCGTACTCCATTGATTGAAATGAATCTGTTTTGGAGATATTTCGGTCGTATGTTTGATATATGTTATGTAACGTTCTGGTGAATGGTTGTTTAAATAACAAAAGTAACTAATGTACTCGAAAATATGCTAAAATTTTTCTATGAGTAGCGAAAATTACATATACAGTTACGTAGAAACTTCTTCAAAGGTCCTGTTGTATAATAACCAATTACTAAAGTTTTGATTTGAATATGATAGACATTTGAAGCTTTTTATTATAAAGTATATATAGAGCAACGTTTTGAAATGTAAATGCGAATAAAAAAATTGAGAATAATATTATAATTCGAAACGAAGATATCCGCTAGATGACTAAAATTACCGTTATCGTGCAAAGATTAAGATCGTTGAAGTGGCAGTGGACTGGTCACACAGGAGAACGGAAGGCCGATGGGCCAATAAGGTTCAAGAGTCCGTGTTGGATGCGAGTGGCGAGGGATCGGTCGTCTTGGCGTTCATTGAGGGAGGCCTATGTTCAGCGGTGGACGGATAGGTGCTGATGATGAATACTATAAATATAATATTATTTTATATATTCCCTACGTCTCTTTTGAACGTAGGCCTTTTCCAAAATCCAAGATGCCCGATACAATTTGAAGCGATAAAATATAGTCACCTGAGAATATGTCCGCTCTATGGTAAACAATGGACGGCCGCTGGGAATTGAGACCGCATTCAAAATCATAATTATGGTTTACCTCAGACTAGACGGATGTTGGTACAAAGGTGCAAATAGCAACGGCTCAGTAGCGTTGCTACGGAATTGACTATATTTTATCTATCTACTATCGAATAGATGCCTGTGATCGTGTTTAATCTATCGAAGGCTTAAAATCCCCATGAACCACTTCATAGTTTTAAACCATGTCTGACTAACGACCTATGCTAAGTCGCAAAAGAGCTTTACTGATAAGTACTTTCAGTTTTTTTTCGTTACGTTATTTTTAAATTACACTCAACGATCGCACAAACGATCAGTATTCACATATTAATCAAGAAACCACAGGTAATGAAAAATAACAATTAAATATAACAAAAAGTATTCGAACGTATAAAATTATCTGTAAAATATACTGCTGTAACAGTCGGCTTTACCGGTGGGGTGATGCACTGTGTCGCGCTCCCGGCTGCATGGGTACCACCATCTTGCTTGTTTCTCCCGTGAATCAGCTTTGCTGTGTTTCGGAGAGAAGGGCAAGACAGGCAGTGTAATTACTGGCACCGAGACTTAGCATCTTATGTCTCAGATAGGCTAATGGGCAACGTGGACCACTTACTATCACTTGGCACGTCTGCCAGTTTGCCTATCCAACTAACATAAAAACCTCATTTCAAACAAAAAGAGCAAAATTGCAACAAGAAATAAACCAATTAAAGAGCAATCAGTTGAATCGGAATTAGCTCAATTATTTCAAGAACTGCAAACGACGCCAATAACCAGCAACCGAGACTGCAACATTTCATTTTGTAAAATATTTCATTACATCATCTGAGGTCTGCAGGTGCCGAGACAAAGTAATCTCAATATTTCTTAGTATTTCTCGTTTATTTCAAATTTTCTACGCTTATGATCGTCCGGAACTCGAGGTATTCAATGCGGCTCCATAGATGTTATTGAGAGGAAAAATATTTAATAAAAACGATTTTCTTTGAAAAGCTCAACGATTTTACGACTTTACACTCCGATTCTGGATTCTATACCTTTAAGTTACAGTCCAAACTTATGTTTTAAATTTTGCAGTTACAATCGTAATGGCGGAAATGTACGTAATAAAATTATGCCGGATTTAATATTGGATTCCTTGTAAGGAATTAAATACAGGATTTGGTTGTTAGCAATAATAATTGCGTCGTTCGGGTTAATTGGTATTTTAATTATTCCGTAAAATCTTATTGGGTCTCAAACAGTCTCAAAAAGTGGGTTGGTAGTGATTATTCCAAATCTTGTTCATGTTCTAATGAAAAGGTTTTGGGATCTAACGTTTATTGTTTTTCTAAAACAGAATGTTGTAAAGAAGGGTTGGCCAGTGTAAGTACCGGATTAGCCATTACTACTACTAATACTAAAACTGGCTTGTCGTCAACTTGTTCATGTTCATGTGTGACTGTAACCTCGGTGTCTCCTTCGTCGGTTTGCTTTTCTACATCAACAAAACCTTTACCTGCTTCATAAACAATTTCTTTATCGTAATATCATATTATAATGTTTTTTCTTCTTTTTTTATGTCATAGGTAAGCAACCGAGCAGTCGGAGCCTTATGGTGACTATCGATGCCCATAGACATCTGCACCATCAAAAGTTATACAGATGCGTTGCCCTCCTTTACCCTATCCTACCAATGGGCCATCGGAGACTCACAAACCGCACGAAACGCGACAGCATAGCTGTCACTTGACACCGGTGCTATGTAAGCGAAAGGTACCACTCCGGTCGTGCCGGCCCAATTCGGCTACATAGCAGCATGACACTACCTCTTACCATAATTCTATACAAGAAGCACTTCATACACCTGTAGTTCCAAATTTTTTCCTTAAAAGTATTACAAACGTTATACATGAAAATTATTGTTACAATTTTCCCACTTTTCCCCTCTCATTCCATGACTTTATATCACAATATCATCAAATCACGACATCATCACACACGGTTGATAGCATCAGCATATTTTACCATGATTATCAAAGGGCTCGTTAGGTTTTTGCAAAACGTGAAGGTACGTGTCCCTTATCAACGCTTAATCAGGGCCCCGTACGAGTGATTTCCTCTTCCTAATTTGAACTTTCTTTATGTAACTTCAAACTCTAATTATTGCTAGAAACTTGGTATTAAATTAGGTGTATGATCCAAGCGCGGAAATATAGCGGTTTACAAAGTTGCGAAAATAATATATTTTTATTATAATCAATCGCGTTATATATTAATACTAGCTGTTGCCCACATCTTCGCCCGCGTTAACTTAGATTTACAGCCGTACGCGGGTTGATGATGATTATTTTTATAGCCTAAGTTACTACTTATGACATCAGCTATCTACCAGTGAAAGTCCCATCAGAATCAGCCCAGCCGTTTCAGAGATTAGCCGGAACAAACAGACAGACAGACAGACAATTTTTAAAAAAAAAGGCTATTTTGGTATATGTTCCACCAATGCCGCCTTGGTGAGGTGTCCCGGATCTGTTAAGCTTACAGGGCACATCACGGATATGCTGAACATTACATGTCGTGTTAATTATTATATTAATTGTTGCTTTTGCTAGAATTTAATAATTTTAGAATAGGTAATTAACTTAATCCAAAATCACCTTTTATGATTCGAAGACGAGAAATGTTCATTTTATTTTAGCTAGTTAAAATGTTCCATTAAATATTCTAAATAATTATTTTAATTTTTTTACTATCAACGGTTAAACTAAAGTCATACAACCTAAAATGTTCTTTTTTGACCGTATATATTATAATAATATAAGCCGCTCACTCTCATAGCCTGTACCACGGAGGAGGGCTCCAAGATGAGTAAGACGGGAGGTGTCAGCCCTCGCGCCCGGCCGCGGAGGGGACCGGTAAATGGGCTCCTTTGATAATTTATTATTGAAACCTCGCCTTTATTCTTTCCTTTTGTAATATTGTCTCCGCTCACAGCTTATTTGTTCCGATGTAATTTGTTAGAAATTTCTCTATTTTTTACAACTCCCAAAGTATTTATATTTTATGCCATCGTTTACTTCGTAATGGAAATTTTATGTTATAATTTCATATTCTGCAATTCAATGAATGAAAAAGTGAATTCTTATTGTAGGAGGAAAATTTCGCCAATAACATATTTAGCAGATATTACCTGTCCTACAAAATCTGCTTTCTACGAGATTTTCGTAGTTGCAACTGTACTTTAATACTTCTTAATCTTTGAAAATCCGGTCACGATAATATGTATTATCTATTAATAATTATCTGTCTATCTATTTGTGGCTTGATGGTGCTGATCGACTAACGAGCAAAACAGTCGTGCGACCGTAGTTCAACGTGACGGTTTAGTATCTAGTTGAGTAAAAAATTTAATAAAGTTGACAAAATGTGTTCGGAGTATGAAGGCTTGTGTTACCTCGCTATATCATACCATGAAATTAAATTAAAGAAGCGAAAACGCCGTAGAGTTTGGGTTAAAAGTTGGATTGACAAAAGGCGACAGTTTTTTACATTACAGAAAAAACAACAATGCGCGATGCTATTTCTCCTTATGAACATTTAATAATAATAATACCATAACTTTGGGTGATATAATTCTTCAATTCTGAGCCGGTGTTTATGCTTGCCTTATGTCATTATTTCGGTTTTTTAATAGTGACCTAGACATCCATCCTCTAGCGCTGTCGCGCAATACTGCCGGCTCGGCTCGTCATCCGTGATTGACACGCGGTATTGTGCGACGAGCTGAGTAAAAATTAAAACAAAATTGACTAACGGCGAGCCAGGCTAGTCGGTATATAAAACTGCGGTTTTGTAATGATACATGGGCGAACTTTACCGACGAGCCATAAATCCGCGATAAAGCTTGTCCGTCGATCAGGGCCTTAAAGAAGACGATCCCTTTCAGGTCTGGTCTTGTACAGTATACCATAAATTCAGAAAAAATACATAGATTTCATTAAAAATAAATTAGTTTAAAAAACAAAATTACTTGCAAGGAATAAAAATCTATTTCAAGTTTTTTTTAATCTGTTGGCAATTCTACATTAAGATGGCGCCCTTCAGACGGTTATTATGTCATTTCTGACAAATGACAAACTAGATGCCGATCGAACAATGACATATTTCCTTATGTTTGACAGATAACGCCAAAGAATATACGCCATTGTTCTTTATAGGTAGTGTTGCATACCTTGGAAACATTGAATTATTCTACCGCCGAAGTTGAGATGAATTCATGGATATGAACAAATCAAAACTGTTTCAATATTTTGTTTCCTTCATCTCATTACCTGTACAAAACTAGACCAACGTCCCATACAATTTTGGACCGTCTCCTTTGACAGCATTTAAGTTCACCGATCTGATTTAGAGCAGAGCATTCGAGAAGTATACCTACACTAAAATCCTCTTCGCCTGATTTCGATAAAGTTACCCATAACCAAAACGACATATATACAAGGGCAACTTATTATTCATTTTTAACTTATTATACATTATAAAAACATTTTTGGTTCACAAATTTCGTGAATGCAAAATTATTGTAAAGCATATTAATGATATTCAAATGTATTTACTGATTTATTTGTATGTGAATGTGCATTCGAATATGGACTAAAAGAATCTCAATTTAACACGAATTTAATTTAAACATATTTTAAACGATCTCCATGCAGTAGCCGGTTCGTGTTGGATGCGAGTGGCAAGGGATCGGTCGTCTTGGCGTTCATTGAAGGAGGCCCATGTTCAGCAGTGGACGGATAGAGGCTGCTGCTTCTCCTGATGATGATGATGATAATGATATTTTAACTCGTTCATAAAAATACCAATAAAAAAGCGAAAGTAGGTACTAATGTTTGAAATATTCCAAATTTTAACATAGGTACATAGAAAATCACTACTATTTGTATAGTGCCTAAGTTTTTTTCTATGAGCAATATGAAATATATATGTATATCTAAAACAGTTATTACTTAAATTGTAAAAGTGATTTGAGTCATAAGTTATTATCAAACCCTAAATCCAAGTAGAACACTTAAATATGAAATGAATAAATGAAATGTTATATTAGTATATATTTTTTTCATTTAACGCCGGGAAATGCTCTGAGGCATCCCGCGGGGGAGTGGGTCTCCCCACGCGGGTATGTGGGACTTGCTGCGCCCGAAAGCTGGTAAATGGACGCAGCTCTACCCACTAAAACCCGGCGAGTGCCCCCAATGCCGCCTTTGGTGAGGTGCCCCGGATCTAGAAAACAAACAGGGCACCTCGACGGCTAGTCAGTCCCGCAAGGGACCGACGCCACCTCCACATAGGGGTTGTCCCGCACCACAGAACAACCCCTCCCAACGTCGGGACAGTACAATGGGGTGAGGTTCCCATCCTCACCCCTTGCCCCCTGCTCTTCTGTCCCCTCTTCTTATAAGAGGGCTACAAAGAGCACCCTCGGCCCAATTAGCTTCGCCCAAGATGCACCGCTCACCCTAGGTTACTGAGCCCCACCGCCACGACAAGGCCTGAACCATGGTGGGGATATTAGTATACCAGAACCAAAACTAAAAAGGATTCAGGACGAAAAGTTTTCTTTAATAACAAAATCCCGAACACATTAAAGATTAAATAACCCAAAGTTATGACGATTTAATAGCATTTCCAGGGGTACTATTTGCACAAAAGGAGGCTTACCGGACGGTTGCATTTAACGGCATCAGAGAGGGAATAAATGACAGGGTATAATGCCTAGGTTGAAAGAAATAAACGTAAAAGTTAATCCTGCGAAAAATTTTAATGAAAACATCACCTGCGTCCCTTTTGTATATATTTATGACGATTCGCATATACAACTATATGGTAAAAGTACCGTTGATGCTCTCGAAGAAATACCACCCATATTACAGGGGGTGTTAGATGTATAATGGCGTGTTGATGGGGTGCATCGGGGGAAGGATACGCATCCAAAACCGACTCGACGAGGGGAATTTAACAATAAGGCTCGTTTGATAAATTGCGATATTGTTGTTGCCCTAGAAACATCCAAATAGCAGTGACCCGCGCACCTTTTGAATCGCGTTCGTTTTGTTACCCGACACAACTGGCTGGGAGCTCCCTTTATGTTGGTGCAATGTACGTGGAAATACTTTCATTGGCTGAATCTTCTTTTTGTAGTTTTGGTTTGTTGTTGAATTGTTTGAAGTGCACTGAAGCGTTATTATGTCAGTTATTTTTTATTTACTTCAGACAATGGGATGATTTGTCGAGAGAAAGGTTTCAGGACTTGACGTTTTTCCGACGAAATCAATATTTTTTTGGATAATTTATAAATGCAAATTACTCGTCGACTATATTAGTAATTATTTGTTTACTTGATTTAAATTTTATTTAATACACTTCCATATTTTTGCTGATAAATTTTATTTACTCTTAGAGAAAAATACCAATCGAATTGAGAGCCTCCTTTTTGTTGAAGTCGGTTAAAATCAACGTCGGATTCAACAGTTTTAATATACATATATGACATGCTAAAAATCCGTTCAAATGTTTTGGTAATTTTGATAATTAGTTGGCATAGTCATGTAGTAGTCCGACACTCTAGTTTTAAACTGTAGATTGAAAACTGTGACTGTAGAAGCATTCCTAGTATTTCTACAAAAGGAATCTCAACGAACTCTTTAACTCATTAAGCGTAGGCAGAGGCACGTTGATTGTAAGAAATAGGGCAACCACAAACTCCATCCGTACAAAGTTAATGGGATATAAGTTATTCTTTGGAATTCAAATGTTTATAGGAGACAGTAATAATGAAAACCTCTAGCATTGTTCCAGAGCTGGGAACCGGGAAAATATTTACATTAGCAATTTTATATGTGGGCTATAAGTTGAATCGGAGATAATCTAGTAATTTCAATCTGAACCGCGGTTGCCGGTCGCAGCGAATACGAGCGCTCGGTCGTTAGCCGCGGTTTCATACCAATATGTACGGATAGGAAAAAAAATAGTGTAACTGTTACATGTTATGTGAAAACTATTTTACATATTTTTCACTTTTATTTCGCGGAGCTCGTGAACAAGAAATTTGTAGACAAGGTCGAAACACGAGCTCGAGTTTAAATAGTTTTAGTAGAGTTCTTACTATTTCTTAAAAGCTAACCATAGTTTTTTAAAGACTGAAAACTGGCACATGCCCTCAAATTTTACTTAATATTAAGCATATTCTATCTTTATATTTTATGCAGACGACCTCCTGCTGTAAGAAATAGCGGTAACAGATATTGTCCAAAACGATCCTATATCTCAATTTGGGCAAAAATTTTGCGGTCAAAATGACAAGATTTATCATTTATTTTTACGGGTAATTGTAATAAAAATACAAATAATTGTATGTATTATCACGGTTCATAAAAATAACCCCAGGAATATAAAACTTTAATAAACGACATAAAAACCGTAAATCAGGCTTTAATAATTAAACTGATTAATATCAGTTATCTTTCACGGGCAAAGAAAGAGTCATAAGTCGTATTGACGTTTTAAAAATAGGATTAAGGACAATGTTTCGTCAACACATTTACAACATCAAAATAGGAAAAATTTAAATGTAAAATGAAAAGAGGAAATATTTTAAATGTCTCGCTTATTTGCTCTCGATTTATCTTCCAATGCCATTTTCCAATATTTTATTTAATCAAACACAATCACGAAGAAAATACAAAAATGTTCCGACCCAATTTAGAATAAATTATTTATTAGCGTTTGTGACAACTGTAGATTTTATATTTAAATAAGTTATTACTGTAATTTGTATTTTAAATGATGAATATTTAAATTTGTGACCTACCTATAGTGAATATTTTTTAATGTCGCTGATGCCACATGCTATATTTCCTACTCCGCCTAAATTATTCTTATTAAATTCGTTGCGGGTCCCAAGCCAGTTTTTACGTATCCCAAGGGTGCTCCCTGATATCCTTTCAAAGGGTTATTTGGTGGTTATCGCTGTGGATCACTACACAGGAGTACCAGCGGTAGGAACAAGTGGTGGGCGTAAAAGATGCAGTTAGTCCATAAAGAGCAAATGTTAACATCGATTACCAGTGTTTGATATATATACCAGTGTTTCAAATAGAACCTCTTTATATAAAACAAAAATTTCGGTTCAATTAATTGAAATTGAATTGAATTGAAAAAAAAAAAAAAATTGTAATTGAATAAAAACTAATAAAATAAATCTTTTTTTTTGTTTTTTATGTTAGTTGGATAGGCAAACTGGCAAACATACCACCTGATGTTAAGTGGTCGACGTCGCCCATGAACATAAACTAGTATACATGGAAAGAGCCCAGGCAACTCATTTATGTGTTGCCTATCCTGAGACATAAGATGTTAAGTCTCGGTGCCAGTAATTACCCTGCCTGTCTTGCCCTTCTCTCCGAAACACAGCAAAGCTGTTTTACGGGAGAAACAAGCAAGATGGTAGTACCTATGCAGCCGGGAGCGCGGCACAGCGCTTCCCTCCTACCGGTAATAAATAACTAAATAATAAAAAACTAAACATATTATGGCATACATTTTTTATTTAAAAATGATAACCTCTTTTTTTGAAGTCGGTTAAAAAGTAATTGGTGATGAAAAGTTTATTTTATAGTTACTTATAATGTTCACGGGAATTTCACTCATTATAATGAAACAACTTTTACCGGATTTTATCGCGGCTTATTAAGATTTTTTTTTATAATTGATTAAATTTTGCTCGATTTTTACCCCACTGGTACAGTATAGGCTAGGAAAAAATAGAATAATAATAAAAAAATGGGCCACCGGAAACTCACAAACCGCTCGAAACGCGACAGCATAGCTGTCATTTGATGCCGGTGTTATGTGAGCGAGAGGTACCACCCCGGTCGTGCCGGCCCAGTTCGGCTGTTTTATGTTATTCATCTGCCTTTATTTTATAATTTTATGCAAATAAAACGATATTAGGTCATCTAGTAATGTATCAAGTATGTCTGAATTATTTTATGTACCAAGACTTTTGCAAGACTATTTTGATTATTTTCAAATATACAGACTAGTTATTTTAGTACTAGCTGTTGTCCGCAGCTTTGCCCGCGTTAAATTACTCAAATTAATTATTGTTAGTCACAGCGTGATGTTGTATAGTCTATAAGCCTTCCTCGTTAAATGGGCTATCGAACACTGAAATAATTACCGGACCAGTAGTTCCTGAGATTAGCGTGTTCAAACAAACAAACTCTTTAGCTTTATAATATTAGTATCAGTATAGATTAGCGGTGTTTTTTATATTTTGTTCTCCAGTCTGTTGTTTAAATTTTAGATACTTTTTTGCTGTCCGTACGTGTGGATCGATAAAGTCACATACGAACATCATAATGTGTTTGACGTGGTTAATTCCATCGACGGTGTGTGTATGTGTGAGTGAGTGTACGTGTATGAGTGTGCAACTCATTAAATTCATAAACTGTGTTATACTTAACATTACTAATATACATAATTTATCGGTGGTGTTGGTAGTCGGACGTCGTGATGGTTATGATTGTTTTCTAATGTTTGAGCGAATTTCACTCATTGTAATTGTGGTTTATTAAGACAAGGTCTGACACCTCAGTCCCCCGTGTGACCATGGTTGCCGTGAAATAACTTCGAAACTTCGGGCTTGTAAATTTTTAAATTAATCGCTAAAGATCCATAAACAGTTGTTTCGTTTATGGTGTTGTGATTGTTTTAACGACTGTTGTATAATATATTTTTATATCATAGGAGGGCAAACGAGCAGTCGAAGCCTTTTATCGACTGTCGACACCCATACACATCCGCACAACCAGAGACTATTGCGGATGATGCGTTGCCCTCCTTTTCCCTACCCCCCCCCCCCCCAATCGTCCACTGGAAACTCACAAATGCATGAAACGTGACAGCATAGCTGTCTCTTTACGCCGGTATTACGTGAGCGAGTACCATACCGGTCGCGCTGGCCCAATTCGGCTGCAAAGCACGGCACTAATCTTACTTTTTTATGACTGATGTATTTTAATCTGAGGAGAAATGCTCTGAGGCATCCCGTGGGGGAGTGAGTCTCCGCACGCGGGTATGTGGGACTCGCTGCGCCCGAAAGATGGTAAGTGGACGCAGCTCTACCCACTAAAACCCGGCGAGTGCCACCAATGCCGTCTTTGGTGAGGTGCCCCGAATGTTATAAACGAACAGGGCACCCCGACGGCTAGTCAGTCCCTCAAGGAACCGACACCACCTCCACAGAGGGGTTGTCCCGCACCACAGAACAACCCCTCCCAACGTCGGGACAGTACAATGGGGTGAGGTTCCCATCCTCACCCCTTGCCCCCTGCTCTTGATCTGTCCCCTCTTCTTATAAGAGGGCTTACAAAGAGCCCCCTCGGCTCAATTAGCTTCGCCCAAGGTGCTAGGCTCACCCTAGGCTACTGAGCCCCACCGCCACGTCAAGGCCTGAACCATGATTGGGGCCAGCAGCTTCACCTGCGTTACCTTAGTTTTATGGCTGTATCTGAAAATGATTAATCATCATCAACCCGGACTGATGACGGTTGTTATCAAAGCTTATCACTCAGTGATAACGTAGTATTTTACTGGTGAAAGATTTTTAAAGTGGATAATCATTTACTAGGAGGAAGAAATAATATTTGAAAATATGGTGTTGCTAGATCTTTCCACGTGTTTAGATTAACTTTGCATGATTGTTTTATGTATATTGAAAAAACTTTTCAAGCGAACTTTTTATCGAATTCACAGATGGAAAGTACTTTCTTAAGAAACGAGATATTGGTTGAAATGGTCTGTGGTAAAAAAAATCGGAAGCCCTCGCATTGGACACCGGATCTAGAAGCCGTAGGTGCGGTATCGCGCGACTTGAGTCGAATTTGTTTGATCTTCCTTTTTTTATTTATGGTACTAGCTGGTGCCCGCAGCTTCGCGGTATTGCGAAGGATAAGGACAATTTCTAAATTAAAAATTGTCCTTATCCTTCGCAATACCTTTGTGAATATGTGTACAAAGTTTAACTTTGTGCTTTAAATATAAGCTACAATTTGACGAAAATTGAGCTTACGCAGTTGATGCAGTCAAAGAGTTTTTTTTATATATTATTATTATATTATAGTATATAGTATTTAGTTGTGAGAATTGGCCTAGTGGGTATGGGCTCGGTCTCTTGAGTGAGAGCCAAGAGATCCGGGTTCGATCCTGACCCCCTGTGATGCCTAGAAATGGGTTTTTCTTAATTTCTACGTGCATCTGAGCATGAGACCATCGCTTGCTCACCGGTGAAGGAAACATCGTAAGGAAACCTCCATGCCTGGTGAGATTAAAAGTATTTGAAGGTGTGTGAAGTTCACGAACCTGCATTGAGCCAGCGCATCGGTGAACTATGGCCCAAAAACAAAGGCCCGTGCCCAGGAGTGGGACATAAAAAGGGTTGATATTATTATATATAGTATTTAGTTACCTACATTGACAGCATGTTCAAAAGTTTGTGGACGAATTGTGGGCAGTTGGATCTGCGCAGACCGACTGTGGACCAAGTTTTAGGTAGCAATTATTAAAAAGAGGGACAGTTTAAATAGAAACAAGAAACTCTTGACTGTTAGATATATGATTTTAAATTAAAATGTTTTTTTTTCATGTTTAATGAAAGTCTCGTGAAGAAAACATTTATTACAGACAATGGTTAAATATCTAACTCGGGAAGAAAATAGAATCATCGTTTTGGTTTAAAATAGTTTTACATGCAGAACTATGGTCTACCAGTTCTTAAGATCATCATCATCAGCCTCTATCCGTCCACTGTTAAACATAGGCCTCCCACAATGAACGCCAAGACGCCAAGGATACTTACAAGGAAATGTTTATTATTATTTTGCAGTCCTTTTCAAATTACCATTGTTATTTTCACTAACTAAACCGTTTAAAATTTTTAAGTTTTATACTTTTATTATGCTCGATATTTCGGAGATGTCTACGAATGCTATTATAAGTTCCGTAAAAGTCGTGTAATAAATGCAAAATATGGTAAAGATCCCGCTATATTAAATTTTTGCTGCCAATATTCAAGGATCTCTTTATTTATATGTGTACATTTAAATAAAGAGATCCATATACTAGGAGGTCCGTTTTAAATTGAATGACTTACATTGAAGAACTTTAGGGGTCCCTTCCAGTGTCTATACATTACGGGGGAGGGGGGTTTCGCGGAGAGTAGGGGGTCACCCTCCTATCGTTTGATTAATACAAAGTTGTCAATTATTAAAATTGAGGTAGCCGAGTTGCGAATTGTTTTAATTGATAATTTCTCTTAATCGATGGCTCTTTGAAGATTGGGAATGGAAGTTTGATTTTGTTGCTTTAAGCATTCAAAGGAGTTTGTAATAGATTAGTTGGGGGTCCGAATTGAAAAGAAAGTTAAATAGTAGAGAATTGGTGAGTTTGATAAGATATTGCTTACGCAGCAGGTGTAACAGATTTGAATCTTTATTATTTATTATACTGATTTTGAAAGAAAGAAGAAATAAAGAATTGATAACAAAAAATATTTAGTAAAAGTTACCTTACAAAAGAAAGACTTGGGGACTGATTCCTTCTCGAAATACATGAACGCATTAAATTAAACTACATAATATACTACACATGCTTACGGTTAATCCGAAACTATAAAAAATAGTTTGAGAGCAATAAAAAAAAGTTTAAAAAAAAACTTAAATACGTGAATAGTCAAAGTAAAACGTAAAATCTCTTTGTAAACCTTTGTAAAATGTCCTTCGAATCTAAAAGGCAACGTCGCACAGCACGTTGCGTCTCACCGGGTCGAACAAACCGGAGCGGCTTTAAAACATTAAATATATCCTGTGACTAAACTATTGATTCTATTGGTCTAAGTTTTGGTGTGTAGCCTGAAAATGGTACATAGTATACGTGGTTTAATTTAATGCCCCTCGCTTTTATCAACCTTGTATAGTGATCTAACGGAATCAATTCTTATGGCGGTGGGAGACTTATCATTTTCCTTCAGATGGTTTCCTGATGGAAATTCTTCTGTTGTCAAATAGCTGTTTATAATGAACATTTAAAACCGCTATAAAACGAATTCTGACTTTCATATTCTTTTCTAACGCTTACCTACGCTAATTTCACGTATTATAATGAAACTACGTTTCATTTATTTTGTCTTCGCTTGTAGCAACCTTGTTCACGTTATCAAACCTTTGTATATCTGTAATACTTAAAAATCGAGCTATATAACCGGAATAGAACGGTATTGTTGTGTTTTGTATGAAAACAAATTCAGCTAAAGTGCTGCGACGTTGCGCCGGTTCTGCGCTCTGAATGTCTGATTGATGGCAACCGATGGATGATTGGCCAATGGGAGCTACACTCGGAGCACTGGTTGGTTGAATTGCTATTAAGTCAATGACAAATCACTGACCAGTTTCGGAATTGTATGGCTCACACAACTCTATTCGGTTATATGCTCGATGACTTAAAATTAATCCGAAAACGTCGTGCGTTTTTCATATTTTACGGGAGGACCTCCCGTTACCATGGTTGCTGTAAAGTTTTTAACTATAAAGTAGCTTCATTATAATACATTGGCCTTTTATAGCACCAGATGCGTACTGAGGTGCGATAGTTGATACATTAGATATCGGCGCGTGCGCAGCGGGAGGGACCCGAACAGCGATGGGGCGAGAAGGGGGAAGGAACAGGCCAAGCGGACATCCTGCGGCAGGTGGGATACAAAATAATTGGTTGTACGGCCTTCAGGCATTTGCATAATTACATTTAAGTCATATGCCACGCATATGGTGGTTTTTTTGTGTTTTAGATATGCGCTTCTTTCTCTCTTACCTGCATACGAAAAGAACAGCTTTGTTCTTACTCACTTGTACTTATATTGTATACAATCATTTATTTCGTAATTCTTTGAGGTGCAAATACTATTAATGTCGAACCAAATTATACGAACATGTTTAAGGAGCTTGTAGACGTTTTATAGTTATGAATACTATTTAGTAATAATAATAATATGTATGTAGTTACTTTTCGTGAAATAAATAAATTTAAATATAAACGTCATTGCTTTAAACTGGAAACTCAATTTTCGTGAAATAAATAAATTTAAATATAAACGTCATTACTTTAAACTGGAAACTCTGAACACACAATCTCTTTGCCATAACCGCTGCTAATAAGCAAAAATTAAGACGTGAATCTCTCACCATTAACAATCATCACACCACCATTAAATATAACCATTATAAGTTGAGCCCCCAATCAAAAGTACAGGTGAGAAAATCCGCTCGAAAGCCACTAATAATAAAACTTAAAGACCTCATCTGGTCACGTAATTACCGGGTAAAATACGACCGCACGGTGAAAAACTGTATAATGACCAGAGCGGTGACCCAAAAATTGGCCCGCCAGGAAATGAGGATAAGTTTCTCCCCAATCTCCCCGGGAACGAACCTCCCCGTGTTCGGGATTTCCAAGGAGTGAGGCCCCGGGAATGGATCTTCGGACTATCTTTATTTATCTTGGCCCGATTTGTAATTGCACTTTTTATGAAGCAGCTAACGATCGGCTATCGGATGACCGTTTTCCTTTTGAAGGTATTTAAATGTTTTCTTTTTTTAAATTTATTTAGGTTGCAGGTTAGATTGTTTTGTTGAATTAAAAAGGTTTAATTGTTAACTGATCTGTCTATATTTGACTAGCGTGAGTAAAGAGAGGGGCTTTGTGATGGTTTTATGAGATAAGCAAATTGTGACCATGTGTGTTAGATGTTTTTTTTTTTTCTTTAACGCCGGGAAATGCTCTGAGGCATCCCGCGGGGGATTGGGTCTCCCCACGCGGGTATGTGGGACTCGCTGCGCCCGACAGCTGGTAAATGGACGCAGCTCTACCAACTAAAACCCGGCGAGTGCCACCAATGCCGCCTTTGGTGAGGTGCCCCGGATCTAGAAAACAAACAGGGCACTTCGACGGCTAGTCAGTCCCGCAAGGGACCGACGCCACCTCCACAGAGGGGTTGTCCCGCACCACAGAACAACCCCTCCCAACATCAGGACAGTACAATGGGATGAGGTTCCCATCCTCACCCCTTGCCCTTCTGTCCCCTCTTCTTATAAGAGGGGTACAAAGAGCCCCCTCGGCCCAATTAGCTTCGCCCAAGGTGCACCGCTCACCCTAGGTTACTGAGCCCCACCGCCACGACAAGGCCTGAACCATGGTGGGGATGTGTGTTAGATATTTCGTTCTTGCGTAGCCTATGCTAAGTCGCTTTTGGTGGGAATACAACACTAGAACGGTGGGAGTACAAATTCTGAGGACTGTTTAAATTACATCTCGTACGAATGATGCTAGTAAGGGACTTTCTGTTTCACCGAAGAGACAACGTATGTGACGTTGTCTCTTCGGTGAAACAGAAAGGCCCTTGTCCAGCCTGCTCCAGCCTGCTGATGATGACTTGAAATTATCAGTGCGGTTATCTATTACCAATTAAACGGTTCTATTCTCCATTACCGAGCTAATCTATTATTGGTCGTAATGGGAATATTGGTTTAACACAAGTCAATGTTAATTACTATCATTTTGAACTACGTCTAATGTATGGATGATACGACGTTGGAATTATCTGTACACGATGAATCATAATAGCTGTTTGATAACAACGGTCAGCCCAAAGATGGAAACAAATCTTTGACTATAAATCCTTACTATTTAATATTATAAATGTGAAAGCGTGGATGTTTGTTACGCTTTCATGCGAAAAATACTTAACCTATCATCATGAAACTTTGTACACATATTCTTGGAGGTATTAGAAGTAGCATAGGATACTTTTTATTTAAAAAAAAACGGATCTTATCCTGCGCAGACGAAGTCGCGGGTACCAGCTAGTAGCAATGTAGCACATAAGCCTCCCTCGATAATCAGAATCTAAAGCAAATAAAATATACTTTTTTGTATCGACTTGTTCCGGAGATTCACGTTCTAACAAACGTTTAGACTGCTTTATTGTATTGTATTTTTGGACACGAATAAAGTCATTCGGAAATTTTTAAAGATAAATGTAAATATATTATATTGCTCTAATTTACTAACAGTATCTAATTTTAAGACTTTAAAAGTAACGATGTGGACCTGTTACTTTAACTGACACACAGTTTGGCATTCTTAACTTTAATATGCATACATAAAAAGTGTCCAAAGTTATTTATACTGTAAAACAGCAAAACATGTAAAGCATTTCATTTTTCATTTGTTCCATCTTTAAAATACATTCAAATCATAAACCTGCGCACGCGCCGTGCGCCGCGCCGCCACGCGCACGTGGTCACAGGCGCAGCCGCATTTGCATACTGGCGCTCGAGCGGAGCGGACGCGTGGTCGCGTGCGGCGCGGATTTAAACATTTAATTACCATACAATGACTGCTAATCGTTACATATTAACGAGGGAGAGTAATTATTATGAATATGGCAATAATGTGGGAGTTTCTGAATGTTGTGCAACTAACGTCTGGGTGTATTAGAATATATTAAAATTGTCTATTATATCGCTGTCATCAGATTGTATGTACCTGGTGTAAAAAGGGCTACATTTATATTTAATTATAGTGGTTCTTCATGTGTCTGACTACAGACTAAAATACTTATAACTTGTTCTGTTTTTAATATTTATAAAATGTTCGTTCCCATTTCCGATAAATATTGTTACTCTCAAACAAACTGTATATCAATATCGATTAAAAATCTAAAAGCTTATTTGTAGAACTTTTAGATTGGAAGCTCAAAAATGAATACGTACGTATACGTTTTTGCAACTTGTTTGTCATTTCACTTTTTTTTTACTGAAACTATTTCAATGAAAGCTTAACAATTACGTTGTAATTGAGATAAAACTAAGCATTATAATTAGGTATATATACGCAATAGTAGGTGACATAAAGTGGACGTTTGCGGAAGGAGTGAAGTTTGAACACAGGTAATTAGGCTTGGTTTCCATAAAAACCACACGTCGCGACTTCAACTGTGCACTCGCGGACAGAAAAATTATACTTCCGTTATTCGCGTTCACAAGGAACCTGCGTGATAAATAAGGAAATAAATGTTGTATTCTTGTAATCTTATAAATTGATAATAAAGTAAATCGCAAAACAAATATTACATAGATGCAAATTGTGTGTTCAAGTCCATGTTTATTTTATGCTAATTAGGATGTACACTAATTGTAACATCTTGTTTAATTTCAATGAATTTATCAATAGATTGTATCAGTTGTGGATTAATTTATTTTTCAATTTTATGTATTTTAGACTTTTTAAGGGTAAAGTAAACGTAAACTTAAATTAGGCTAAACGTTTTTATAAAAAAGATACTACATGCACCGGACATTATAACATCCACTCTGATGCTGGCAATTCCATTTGGGAGCTACGGCCAAAGAAGAAGAAGAAGACTACATAATATGAAACTGATTTAGCATATTTTATAACCGACTGAGAACTCTAATATATTGCTGATATTTCATTAATGAGAATAGACGTAAATATAATTATTTTTTCTTTCTTTTTATTTTCTTTTTATTAAAATCACGCCAAACTGGCTACAATTTGTTGGTGAAATCTAGTGAAATCTTTAGAGCTAAGCTGATGGCATAATCATTATTATTATCTACCCTAGAATTATTTTAAAACTATAGTTAAACGGACGAAGCCAAGTAGAACACTTAGTGAAAGTACAAATCAAGATGAAAGTTTACGTCACGTTCCCTTATTTTGGCAGACGGTGTACACATTAATAGAAGTTTTTTCTCTTATCTCTCGCTTAACGAGGCGAAAGTTTTTCGCCCGGATAGCCTCGTTAAGACTTAGACATTTGTAAGTGAAGTTTTTCGAATATACTTTTATGTGTCATTCGTGTTACGAAGTGCAAACGTGACCGATCTGTTAATTGATCCTAAAGATTTAGGAGATCCTTAAATATCATCATCATCATAATCAATTTTTTCGTTAGTTGCTGGTCATACTCCTCTTTCAATTAAGGCCAAGACCGTCGATCCCCCGCAACGATAAGTATAGTATATAGTATAGTAATTTGACGACCTCTGTCTGTCTGTGGGTCAATGGTTAGCGCGTTGGCGTTCAAACCGGAGGTATCGGGTTTGAATCCCGCCAGGGAACAAAAGTTTTCTGTGTTCCTGGGTCATGAATGTGTATTAAATGTGTATTATATAATAAAAAGCTTCAATATGTGTATAGTATAATAAAAGTATTTAAATATATTTTCGTTGACTGGTACCCGTAACACAAGTTCTTCGAGAACTTACCACCAGATTGACGTGGTGTAAAAGCGTCCATAAAAAAAAGTAATATAATATCTTAGACACTAAAATCGTCTCCAAGATATATTACCCATACTAATATTATAAAGAGATAATGTTTGTGAGTTTGGCTGTAGGAGGTAGTCTTCGAAACTACTCATCCAATTTAAAAAAATATTTGCAATATTAAACTACGTGATCACTAAAAAAACACATAGTCAACTAGGCCCCACCATAGGCGGTGAAAACCTTTGACCTTCATCATCTAGTGACTACACTACAGTTAAAGAGATGATAAAGGAATATACAAATCTATTTGTGTCAATATTGTCCCAGCGTGTAATTACAGGGTGTTGATGTTGTAACATGAAGTCTGAAATGCCTCGACTATTAACGTGAAAACATCTTTACGGAGCTAAGTTGAGGTGAAGAGAGGTCACGAAGGTCTTGAGGCGACGCGAGTGGGTTCTTAATATGGCAGGATAATGCCTTCGCGCTTTCGTCCTTATATGCTTAGTATTTGACGAACAACCTGTATAATGTATGGGAGGAACTGGTTAAGTATTATCTAAGGTGTTATATAATTTTTATATCAGCGTTTCAGTAGGAAAAACGCCCATCATTAATTCATCCAAATCTTGTTTTCTTTCTCTCTATTCCGTCTTGTCTCCTTTCCTTAAAATAAAACCTTGTATCAAATATTCATGTTTATACACATTTCAAAAGAACTGAAGTTACCTAGTAAGACAAGTTTAGCTGACGTGCGACAGCTAAACCGATGGGAAGTGCTCAACGTCACTCATGAACATAAAAAAGTTCGTCTAGAAATCCCAGCAACTTTTTTACGCATGCCACAGCCAAGTTGTGTCACCGAAGGAATAAGCAGTAGCGTACTCGCATGGAATGGCACGCGGGCGCGCGTCACGAGCGCATTCCTTGATCCTTCCACCGGTAACAGTTGCCTACATGTTTTGACAGGTCTTGGTATTTTATATCTCGTGTTTTACTAATATTGAACTATCCTATCCTTTAAAATGTTGTTCTTCTTAATTAGGTACATTCAACATCCAACTGCAAGATTTTGTACCTACATTAGGTATAAACTTAACGATGTTATTCTTAACAACGGTACCAATTGCATTTCGGATCGGCGAGTCGTGGATATCGGAAATGTTCCCACGAGAGCAACGAACTAGGCGACGGCAACCCGCGCTGCGATCTCGACCTATCGGGAAGGACTTTTGAAAACGCTAACCATCGACCAATAGGGTGTTGTGGCCAATGAGTACGACACGTGATCGAATAGTTACGTCACAGGGTCAAAATGATACACCACTTGTTCAAATGAATCATGAAAGCAAATCGTATTCCTTAAAAAAGTTACGACACATGCTCAAAAAGTTCCGACACATGCTCAAAAAGTTACGACACATGTTCAAAAAGTTACGACACATGCTCAAAAAGTTAAACACATGCTTAAAAATTCACGTAACATGCTCAAATTATCCAAGTCATTCACTTTACAGTGTACTCGTAAAGTTATTGTTGTATTTATAATGTGCATTATAAAAATATTTATGCCATGAACGAATAGATACGAGACATATGACGTATAAAACTGACATTAAAATAGTTACGACACAAGCTCAAAAAGTTACGACACGTTCTCAAATAGCTACGACAGGGGCTCAAATACTTATATGTTTAAATAGCGTCACTACATGCGATGATAAAGTCATTTTTTTACAAGTATAACAAATCTATACTAATAATATAAAGCTGAAGAGTTCGTCTCTTTGAACGCGCTAATCTCAGGAACCACTGGTCCGATTTGAAAAAAAATCAGTGTTAGACAGCCCATTTATCAAGGAAGGCTTTATAACATCACGTTGTCACTAATAAGAGTTATGTAAGTTAACGCGGGCGAAGCAGCGAGCAACAGTTAGTGCTAAAATATTTTAGTTTCCTGCCACGCTAGACGTCAAAGTCCAAGGTGCCCATATCATCCTCCCTCCCCGTCCACTACAGGCCTTCTTCTATGAACGTCAAGATGGTCGTCAAGACGTCATTGGACAACCACCACGTCGTGAGGTCTCGGGACGTATTGGCTGGGCGAGCTGCACACCGCTTGCGTTTTATTGTGCTGTAATAAAAGTTTAACAAAATCTACGTTTATATATAATAATATATATGAAAATACCGTGACCATGACTGCTTTAAGTATACAAAGAGCATACTCATATTTGAATCTCTGGTGTAGCGGGTGTCTTTAGATGTCGCTTTTCACTTACCATCAGGGGAACCGACTGTCCGTTTGCCCCCTATTCCATAATAAAAACAACAACAAAACGTCGGGTTGTTAAAATCATAATAATAATTATCTTCTAACTATCATTTAGTACTGAGTTACATACCTTTTTGCGTTTCTGCAGCACACATACACTGTATTTAAGTGTGATATTACTAATGCTGTTATCATATTTTATCTGTTTTTATTTTTATTTTTACTCTTTTTATTGTGTATGTGAAATGTGGAATTGTGAATAAAGTTTTTATCTATCTATCTATCAATATAATAAACATTATACTTTCTAATGTTTAGGCTAATTCCTCTCATACACATAACATAACGTATATAATATAGTTAGAAAATACCTAGAAATACATAAACCCTGCATTGGTGTCGCCACTGTATCTTTATTAAGGCAGCACATAGTATAGTTCATGTGACCATTTATTATTAAACTCAAAACGGGACAAATATATTTCATTAAAGGAGACGGTCCAAAATTGTATGGGACGTTGGTCTACTTTTGTACATGTAATGAGATGAAGGAAAGAAAATATTGAAACAGTTTTGATTTGTCCATATCCATGAATTCATCTCAATTTCAGTGGAAGAATAATTTAATGTTTCCAAGATTTGCAACACTACGTGTATAAAACAATGGCGTATGGCGTACAGCTTGGCAAAAAAGAGTATGGAAAAAATGAGGGCGCCACTTTCACTTAGGTCTCATCATAATATGGAAAATCAGCAAGATAATTTGATCAAATCGTTAAAAATAAATGTGAAACACTAAGTAACACTAACTTTACTCAAAATCTAGTATTTGTCGGCCAAGTATTGTCAACATCATAGGTTTCCATTTAGTAAAATATTTAGTTCCACCTGTCACCACGTCATACTCTTTTTTGCCAAGCTGTATATTCTTTGGCGTTATGTGTCAAACGTAAGGAATTATGTCAATGTTCGATAGGCATCTGTCATTATTTGGTTTTTCATTTGTCAGAAATGACATTTAGTAAGTAATAATCATCCGTCTGAAGGGCGCCATCTTCATTAAGAATTGCCAACAAGTTAAAAAACTTGAAATATATTTTTATTTCTTGCATTTCTTTAATTTACATAATTAGTTTCTTATACTAATTTATTTTATTTTTCATGAGATCTATGTATTTTTTCTCTTTTTATGGTATACAGTAAAAGACCAGACCAGAAATGGACCGTCTTGTTTTAAAAATAATGAGCACAAAATCTTTTGGGTGTGTAAATGTAATGGCAAAGCAAAGTACTGATAATTTACTTTCTTGGTTTTGTTCAAAAAATGTATTTTTTTCATTTACTAATTAAAATGCACGAGAAAATTGCAAAAACGGGACAATTTTGCGTCCCGGACATTTCATTCGGGACAACGGGACAGACTACCGAAAAACAGGACAGTCCCGTTCAAAACGGGACGTCTGGTCACGATGAGTATAGTCCATATAGAAATTACTTCCGAAATTGTCCGCAATATGGCGAGGGTTTTTTATTTTCCTGGTCCTTATATACCTTCCTGGTATACCTTCTATAATTGTATCGCAATTTATTAATTTTACATGCCTGAATTTTCGGGACGTTAGAGCAATTTTTAAATTTTTCGACTAATGAAAAACGAGCAAAGACAGAAAATTTTGATCATAATTACGAGATTCTCGAGATTTAATAGAGATAATATTACCGGTGGGAGGGAAGCGCTGTGCCGCGCTCCCGGTTGCATGGGTACCACCATCTTGCTTGTTTCTCCCGTGAAACAGTTTTGCTGTGTTTCGGAGAGAAGGGCAAGAGACAGGCAGTGTAATTACTGGCACCGAGACTTAACATCTTATGTCTCAGGATAGGCAACACATAGATGAGTTGCCTGGGCTCGTTCCAGGTAAACTGGTTTATGTTCATGGGCGACGTCGACCACTTACCATCAGGTGGCACGTTTGCCAGTTTGCCTATCCAACTAACATAAAAAAAAGATATTAAATCTCGAGATGGTGAAAGACACGACTGATCGGAGGCTGTTTCATAGAATTTTTACTAAAATGCCAACTTATCTATCAGAGAGAAAAAAATAAAGGTAAGAATACCTTTATTTTTCCTTATTCAACAACAGGGCAGGTGAGGCGTGACGTCATCGACTGAGAGCCATCTCCTCCCGTCCACTTATTTGTCTGAACTTTCCAATTCGCTTACTTTAATGTTATTAGAAGTAAGGAATCATGTTCTTGAAGTTGTGCGGCCATCGGAACTGGGAATATGGCGAGTTTGTTATTTGTTTTGTATACCGGAATATTCTAGAATGTTGAATTCCGATACTTTTCTTTGGAATAGAGGTTTTATTAATTTTATGATAGAGAAATATAAATAATATAATATATAATAGTAATAATAAGTTTATTTAACAATATTAACATTTCTACAACCAATTTTAAAATCTTTTTTAAAACTAAATTTCTAAAATCAATATTAAAGTTTCTACTGTAGCTCAATAAAGTGTGGTTCATAGAAATTTGGATAGATATCTGACTTTGGATCGACCCTTTTTCGGACAACTGCTGAGTATTGTCACCTCAAAATGGCTGTTCTTCGTCTAATTTCGTTATAGGTGGACCTAACCTCCGTCTCCCCGAACGTGGTCTCTCTTTCAGAATTATATACTTTTTAAAAATATTTTTGCATTGATCTTAAATTATTTTTACTGAGATATATAAATTGGTAATGTGGAGAGCCTTGGGTATATTTTCTTACTTAATTTTTATTATTTGTTATTATAGCGGCCGCATAAAATGAAATTTAGATCAAATAATAATTATCTATCTATTACTATTCAAAAGATACAGTCTCTTACCGGACAACGAAGTCCCACCTAAAGGGTTTCTGTACCATGAGTTTTGTTACAAGCGTAAATGACATAAGTATAAGTTACGTAAAACGCAACACGAATAGAAAACTATATCATACCTTAGTTTTCTATTCGTGTTGCGTTTTTACGTTAACTACTTATATGTATACGTAACGTTAACGTAAAAACGCAACACGAATAGAAAACTTATACCTCACCTTAGTTTTCTATTCGTGTTGCGTTTTACGTAACTACTATATAGTTATGTCATTTATGCTTGTAACAAAACTCATGGTAGAGGAACTTGTACCTTTTGAGTACGGAGCTCCAAACTCGGAAAAATAACGGACCCCAAAAATATGGTCAATCATTAATGACACTAAAATGAGTTTGCAACGTGGTAATGTCAAAATAAATATGGTCGGGCCGCCCCTCGCTTACAGCGTGACATACGAAAATGCACACCAATAAATATAACATAATTTATGGATAAATCTTAGATTTATAAATAGATTCAGGACAATGTTGGCGCGACTTGGCAGTAAAATCGACTTCAATGCCGTGACGGCATGACGTTGTCGTGTCATGTCCGTAATGAATATTAACACACATGTTTCACACATTCATTCTCTATGAGAAAGGAAGGTACTTCGAGTAAATATAAAAATCAATAACTGCATAGAACACACTCATTTTTTTAAATCGGATACCTGCAAGCCGGTGGTCGTTTGTCATCAGGTGGACCGGCGTGGCTGCTCATTTGATTCCTAGTCTATATAAAATCTTAATATTGAATTAATCTCATCGAAATTTTGTTTAAATCCTTTTTTTTTCTAAAATAGCTGTAAACTTTGTAAATTTTCAAATAATTCATAATAACTATTAAAAAAGAAATTATAAAACTGAAAAAGTGGGAGAAAAGATTTGTCAGGTGTGGGGTTCGAACCCACGCTCCCTCTCGGGAACCAGAGCTTAAATCTGGCGCCTTAGACCACTCGGCCAACCTGACTATTGGTTCTATGTTTGAAATTGTAGACTAACTATTTTTTATCAATAAGTTTAAACATATTTTACAAAAGAGATAACACTACAATAATATTACAGGTACAAATAAAATTATTACTCACTGATGCCCGTGACTTTCAGATTTTTTTGTGACTTTATAATTAATTTTGATTTGACATACTCTTAAACTCATACATACCACTTCAATATATTTCTACATTATTTTGAGAATTAAATCATCCATGTATCTCAATTCTCAACATATTTTCGTGAAACAGGATTTTTGTGTTTCCATGACCATGGTGGCTGTGTATCCGAAACGTTATGTTATCTTCATAAACCGCGATAAAATCCGTAAAAGTTGTTTCATTATAATAAAATCCGTAAAAGTTGTTTCATTATAATAAAATCCGTAAAAGTTGTTTCATTATAATAAAATTAGTTTGTGGGGGTCTATTTGTTAATATACCAACAGCAAGCATATTCCACTTTTGCGTGTGAGGGGTGAGAGGTATACGCAAACGGAAGTATTTTTACTTACACTAGGAAATCGTGCAGTTGGACCCCAGGGTATTTGTGGGTAGGCATCAGAGAAACGTATCGTATATATTGATTTTTTCATAACAATTTTTTTTATAGCATAGGATGGCCACCGAGTAGTCGATGCCTTTTGGCGGTTATAAACGCCCATACACATCAGCACAACCAGAGATTAATATACGTTACCTTCCTTTCTCCTATCACCCACAATTATGGGACACCGGAAACTCACAAACCGCACGAAACAGGACAGCTTAGCTGTCACTTGACGCCGGTATTATGTGAACGTGAGGTACCAGCCCGGTCGTGCCAATGGTCGGTCGGCCCAATTCGGCTGCAAAGCAGCATGGCATGCTAAGATGTAGTCTTTCCTGTCATGATATTTTTGTGTCAAATAAACAAAAAGAAAACTCAAAATACTATACTAATTAATTTATGTTCGCTTCCTTTATAAGGTACGTTTTATGAATATTTCATCAGTTTTTCACAACGCAAACCTTTTTCTTCCAGGGCAAGACCAAACGAGAGCAATCGTTAAAAGAGCTGAGGGAGCACATCCACCAGTACTACCTGCCGCTCGGGAGACAGTTCCTGGTGCTGTTCCCCGAAGGTGGCTTCTTGCATAAGAGAAAAGAAATCAGTCACAGGTAAGGAATGGTGCAAAATGAGCCAGTATTGTCTTGGTACAAATAAGTCCATACCAATATTAATTATTAACCGACTATCCGTTTGCCCCCTCGTCTATATATAAAAAAAAAAATCCAAGAAGGTTTTTTTTTGCTTGGTTATAATAAAATCTTTGGTTAATTTAAAGTTAATGACACAATATAAGTTAAACTAAAATTCTAGAAGGAGAAATTCACATGTGGCTGGCAGTAACTGGGAGAGAAGAACCTTTGACAGAGAAGAATAATGATTTGAAGGTTTTTGAACAAAAAATGGGACACAGATATATTAAATTGAATTAATGGTTCTCAAAAAAAACTTACTACTAACCAACCTTCTTATTAAATAAAGATATCTTGACGACTTTTTATAGTTATTAATGAACTGTACCTATATTCAGCCTAATAGACTGATAACTAGTTCAGATGAACATGTAAATCTCATAACGCTTTATATAAAATCGTTGATGACAAAAATGTGTAAGTTCTATTTTGTCCCAAAGGTTTGCTGAAAAGAACAATCTGCCGAAACTAGAATATGTTTCTTTACCACGAGCAGGCGCTTTGAAGGTCATCATGGATGAAATGGGGAAAAGAGATGACGTGGCTAGCACGTCTAAGAAAGATAAGAAAGGTAAGTCTAAAGATAAGCTTAATAGATATAATAGTATAATAATATAATAAGAAGGTAACCGAGCAGTCGGAGCCTTATGGTGGCTAACGCTGCAGCCGCCCTTAAGAGGAGTAGTCTGGCCTTCGCCGGGGCCAGCCTGTAGCTGAGGTGATCCTGTTGACTACAGACCCGGGACCCTGAAAATGCGGCTGAAGCGCTCGCAGTGGAGGCACAACCCCGGTCGTGCCGGCCCAATTCGGCTTCAAAGCAGCATGACACTACCTCTTATAAATATACGTATAATATTATTATAGACATAGGTAGTGCAATAAAAGGAAAAAAAGCTTTTAAAATTAAGCTCATGAGTTTGTTTGTTTGTATATTTGAACACGCTAATCTCTGGAATTATTTGTCAGGTTAAATTTTAATTATTTTTACATTTGAAAGCAGAATTTATTGCAAGGTTAAAGGTTTTTATATTACAGGAAAGATTATCAAATTTTGAGTAGATAAAACTGTTAGGAACAGTTGGATATATTTTATACAATAATTATAATAATTATTTCAATTAAAAAAATAAAACTTATTTAGCAGTGAGCACATACAAGCTAATAACGATAATGATTTTGATATAATTTGAAATACTTAACAAAATTTTCATCCAATTTTGCTTCATTGACATTGCAGACGATGTGAACCAGAACAACACCAGGGTAATCGAGAACAACATGGGCGACCACATCGAGTGGGTGCTGGATGTGACCATCGCGTATCCCGACCGCATCCCGATTCACCTTCAGGACATCGTATGTGGGACCAGACCGGCCTGCACTACGCACATACATTATAGAATATTCCCTATCAGCGAGGCGAGTAACATTTTAGTGTTTAAAGCTTAAGTGACCATTTTACGTACTGCCACTACTTTCTCCAAAATCAGACGAGAAGATTCATAGGCTATAGTAGTGTGAACACTCGTTTATTGATTATTTGATAAAAGAAACATACAAGATAAAAATAAACTTAAATTCGCCAGTCTTTAAGGGTCGTGTGATTTTAGAAGAATATGTTTTAAAATTATATCCATAATCAAATTGAATCATTTCTAAATTCGAAGTCAAATTAGGTGTGTGTTGAAATAGCTCCTTAAATATTATTAAACGAACACCGATTGATATTCAAGTATAAAGTCATTTAATGACTATTTATGTTAATGTAACAAACTACTAAAAAGAAGAACTCTTCAAGCAACTATATAAACAATAATCGTTGGAATACTTAATAAATTTTTCTTGCAGGTCCCACTAGATTTGGAAGGAATGACCCAATGGCTCTACGACAGATTCATAGAAAAAGAGAAGATGCTGGAGGAGTTTTATCGTACAGGACAATTCCCGACGAAGGAAAACACACCGAACATCCCTCGCAAAGTGAGGCAAGACAATCTACGTTATCTGATCTTGCATTTATTTTTTATAGCTTCGACTTTCTTACAAGTAAAATTGTTGTGTGAAGTGTGGAGTTACCTAGAGTGTTACCTTTGGTAACAGATGTATATTAAATGGGTGTGAGGAATTTGTTTGGATGAGTGTAATTAAGCTTACGATACCAAACTGTGGTGAGCGTAACAAAAAAAATTACAAAAAAACAACAATAACGATTTGAATACGATTTGATTACTAAATTTTGGAGACATTAGATTTTCTACTTAAAATTTTTGATATGAAAATATATAACACAAAGTAGCGATTTGTTGCTTGCCAAATAAATTCATCACATCCCGTAGATTTTAGTTCATTAATTGTACTGTTTGTAATAATTTGGTTCGAATTTATAAGTACACTCAATTAGTATCTTTACTAACTTTTCTATTCAGCTGAAAATACTGCAACGGTAGTTGCATTTCAAATTGGCACTAAAATTACTGTCATAGTAGATATAATATATTTTACAGTACATACATATTTCTGCTTGTTTATAATTTTCCTAATGGAATATTTATAATGTATGTCGAATGCTTTATATGCTGCTGATGTTTAAACCTTTGAAAAAAATAAGTGTAGCATGTGCATGCAATAAAAAATCAAAACATGGCCTGAGTGACTGATTTAGCCATATTCCATTGCAAAATCCAAAATTCAATGTCATATTTTCATAAGTGAGCGTGCACAGTAAAATCACTTTGCGATGCTACTCACAGCTACTATAGTCGAGATAAATTGTATGTACCAAATGATTGCAATCAGTACAAAGAGAATAATTTTGTGTCATTATTACACTCATCTTTATACCCGTGAGTTTCAGTATATGAAATTATTGCTATTCTGTGCCCATAATGAGTCAGGAGTATTTGAGTTCTTGAGTGTATTATTTTACGAACCATAGTGAGAGTTTAACGCTGTGTATTCTAGCGTGCTGTGACATACAAGTCAATATGTAAATACATAAGTTTTAACATAGGCCTTGCTTCGCGTATACCAAATTTTATCTCTATGACTTATACTATTATGTTTTTAATCTTATAACGAACAAAGTGACCACGTTCCTCTGTTAGTTTTAATATTTCTTTCGCTTAATACTTGCCTGAAAGGAATTTTTGTCGAAGACAATTTTAACAGATATTAAATTTTTACTAACTCATAATTTTGCTTGCTATCTATGAAAATCACCAGATATATTTATGTCTATTGATAAATAACCATCATAGCTGTAATAGTTTTTTTCAAATCTAAATTAGGTTAAGCAAAATATGAATTTACATTTAGATAGTAAGCCAAATTTTTCCGTCAAGCTCTGTTCCTTTCGTTGATAGTACATATTTTGTATATATTATAATTATCAAATGTGGTACAGATATGCCAAAATACGAGTACGCTCGCCATAAGTGCCTAGCCTTTATGCATGATAGTGAAAAGCGTTTGATATAAAAGTTCATACTTAGAGTACACATTAATAAACTTGGCCGAATAATAATGACGTTAGCTTGTATACACTATACGCGTCATACATTTTGTATACATTGACGCCTCAGTCGTAGCTAACTTCATTTTTGCCAAGTTATAGCGCGTACTATTGAGTGATAATATATTACTTGTAGTTTATTTCTTTGTGGTTGTGTGAGTGAGACAGGCATTATTTGCTCTCTCGTTCCTTTTGATTTAATGTGTTTGCAAGTTATTTATGCAATTACACATGAAATATGAATGTGTCTAATATTAAGATGTGCAAAGTCAGCATTCACACGAGTCGGATATAGACGTGCATGTAGTTTGAGCACTTTTTCACATTTTCAGTCGTTCACATTTGTACTTAAGATATTTAGTACAATTAGTAATAATTTCTTTCTTAGATGTAACAGATTCTCGATTTGATATTTTAATTGCTATAGTGCATTATTTTGGTAATTCCTGCTGACCAACCAGAACATTTTTTCTAGGTACTCCATTTTCTAGTGTGTATAATATCCACCTCTGGACATTTTATATCCATCGATGTAGCAATCTCAGATTTGCCACTTTATCGGTGTACTTTGCTTTTTATTTGTAATAAACAAGATCGTGCCGATGCCAAATGATTATTAAAAATTAAGTTCGAAATGTAGTCATTATATATTATGTGCTATGAAATTTAAATGGCTTCTCCACAATAATAGTATATGCTTGATCAAAATAGAGCATTTCTGTAATTTCGGATGAAGGCGCCATAATATATTCATGGATGATATGCTAAGTTCTTAGATAAGTGAGATTGCTGGGTTGTGATTAAGTATCGTATCATATCGGAGGTGTCAATTTTGAAAATTATTTTTATAATAATATTATGATGTGTTGAGAGAAAGGTAAGAAGGAAATCACATTGGCAGATTTTTAATTCCCTTACTGAAAATTATGCAACGAATTATTCTGTTGTTTTATTAAAAGTTGATTTAGTAAATTGAGTATAGGTCCCGTTGCTCTAATGTTGTTTATTTTATCAATTACCTGTCTTGTTTTTTAATTGTGGAGAAGCTGTTATTTTTATTTTATTAAATCATGAACGTAGCATATCTTTTGTCAATTTAATGTTTTCTTTAATTTAAGAATTGCTTCATATTTTGTAATAAGAACCGTATTTACCAGGTTCATTTTAAGTCCAAAAAATGTGCCTTGATCATGAAAATAAATTGGAAATGGGTTCACCTGATGATTGCTGTTTTTGTGTATGATTTGCAAACTTGAAGTCTATATATAGACGAACTACTGTTTGAACTTTAGAAACTAATTAAAGATATGTTGAGCTAAGACCTCTTAGTGTAATTTTCTGTCTTTGTGTCTCTCGTCTGTACTTGACGCATCTATGGAATAAAGTTTTAAGAACGAGCGCTGGAGGCAATTTTCTTAACTCCATACGAAATGTGTCAAACACGAACACGACTGAGTTAAAAACTTACGCTCAGAGAGATTCGAGATTAATTGACTAGAATATTAGATCTCGAGTTTGCAAGTCAGCAAATAAGTTCATAAGTACACTTAGTTTAAGTACGTTTATGATTTTCTAAATTTCTCGATCCAAACTTTCAAAACATTCTAGTATTGATTTATCAGTATGTACTGCATTTAATCGTTTATTCGTTTGATTTGTGACAAGGACATTTTCTGCTAACTTTTCTAGGGTCATTTTAGTCTAGGGTCGTTGTTATTTTTGTTTTAATAGTTACTTAAGTTTGTTATTTTTAGTTTAGCGGGAAGATTTTGTGATTAGTTTTATAATTTTTTTTTTGGGTTGTAATGATTGCACTATGATGCTTTTTTGCAATTAAGTTTCATTTATTTTCAAAATTTTATATGTTTGTAAAATGTGTGAAGTATAACAGCCCTTACTTTTACGTATGTTTTAGATATTATGTAATATAAGAATACAATGTTAACAGAAAAATCAATTTATCAATCATTATTATATTGATGCAATATAATGTGTAATAAATATGCAGTAATTGGTAAAAAAAAAATATCTTAAATAAGGCTAGTTATTTTTCTCGGAAATAATTGATTTACAGAAAAATATTTTTTAGTAACTTAAAATTCACACCGAATCATTCTTATTTTGCTCATAATGGAACTAACTAACTGTCTTTGTTTTCTTATATGATACAGAACTTTGTGAAACGAATGTATTTTATCTAATTTTGTCTGATACTACTTATTGTAAATGGAGTTGATATTGATTTATGTTAGAATGCTGGTTGAATATTATTTTTTTCTCAAATTCGTACATGTAAAATATAATAAAAGCTTTGTAAATATGGGATTTCTTGTTGTATTACAAAATTATGGGTAAAATGAATATATGACTTTAACTTTTGTGAAAATTTACATATTTTTGATGTTGTCAACCCTATTTTTTTTAAAGGGCGAGGCTGCACTGATATGAACATTTACGAAATATCGGCTTATATTCGTTGATATGTATAAACGTACATGCAAGCAATTTGATTCATAATTTTAACATAGATAATTAAAAGAATATCTGTTTTTTTTTTAATTGACGCGAACGTTAAAATTGACAATATCAAATAACGTGATCAGCACAGTAAAGCACTTTGATTATTTTTTACAAGTGAGTTAAAAAAATGGTTATTTTGAAAATATATTTAAGGGTTCTAACATTTCATGAACCCTATAAAAACCTTAGAAGAATCTTTTCAGTTTTTCTCAGTAAGGTTTGTTTCTAATATATTCTCATTTTTAACCGACTTCTATAAAAGGAGGAGGTTCTAAATTCGGGTGTTTGTATGTTTTTGTGTACCTTTTCAAAATCAGCTCCATATGTAAATGAGGCTTGGCTGTTGTACATAGTTGAGACAGGGCTTCTATCATAAAGCTCATGGTGACACTATTTTTTGTTTATTTATATCCAATAACCCCAAAATGACAGTCACCTATCCCGCCTCTCCTGTTCTCGGAGCAAAGTTAAAGACAAGAAATAAGCACGAAGGTATCGAGCAAATAACTGGAATAGGGCGGTAATGTTGAATTTTGTATAAAAACAAATTCCGCCAATTTTGTGCTGCGACGCTGCGCCGGTTCTGCGCTCTGATTGGTCGATCTGGTGGCTATTGATGAATGATTGGCCGATGGGACGTACATACAGATCACTGGTTGGTTAAATTGTTATTAGGTCAGTGACAAGTCACTGACCATTTGTGGAAATTTATGGCTCACATTTATATTGTAGTTATAATATGCTCGATGCAAGAAGGTAATACTGTATATAAGTGTATAGTATAGTATTTACCTTATACCTTGCATTTTACAATAGGAATTATTGACAAGTGATATTTAGTGTTAACTAATTTTGATACAAGATGTTTATTTCTAAACCAAATACACAAAAATTATGGAATGGGAAATCCTACAATGTTAACATAACTTAATTTTAGGACACAGGCAAGGCATGCGCTGTGCCGCGCTCCCGGCTGCATGGGTACCACCATCCTGCTTATTTCTCCCGTGAAACAGCTTTGCTGTGTACTAGAGAGAAGGATTTGTCCTGCAGTGAAGTGGCAACGAGACTATTCATCTTCCGCCTTATTACAAAAAACTTATCTAGTACCGGGATTAAACCAAGACTGAAAAGTCCAGGTTTGTTACGGTATTAACGTTAGTCCATGGACTAAAATTCATTCTTATTACAAATCGAGGACCAACCGAGGTCTAGGTAGTACCAAAGATCGTCCCTGGTTTAATTGTATCCACAGATTATTGAGCAACATATCATTCATTTTGTTCGTTCAATATTTGATTAGTTCGGTACACCGTTCCTTTTTATGCAAAGCTCGCTAATTTATAATTAAATATAATGTGGAAAATACATCAATATTTTGATAATAAAATTTATTGTGTTATATAAAATATCTGAAATCTTTACTACTTTGTACTTTGAGGTAGTGTGATTTAAATTCTTAACACAAATATTGTAATATTTCGCTGTTAAGTTGTTTATATAGCTAGCGTATAAGGGAATGAAATACAAAGCGCGCGTAGTTCTAATGTCATCGAAATGTTTATTGTTTAATGTTTAGTTATTGCAATGTAAGTCGAGTTACCAATAGTTACAATACAGCCATTATTGTTCTTTGATTCTAAATAGACGGTATGTTGTTCATAAGAATAGTATAATATTTTTTGTTGTGAATTTGTGTGCCACGAACATTACTTATGTTGTAAAATGTATCAACAAAAGAAAAAAGGGATGATAATTGGACTTCTCAAGAAAAGGTTAGTGTTTATTTAATCCAAACATACATGAAAAATATCAGAGTTAATTAGAATTATTACATATGATATAAAATAGGTATGTATATCAATGACAAAATACAATACAACAAAATTACAGAAATAGAATGTTAAATTATATAAGGATGTCAGAATAATTATTTTAAATGTTAGTCCAATTCAATAATTTTGTCTACATCGAGTTTATTTAATTACCTTTCAATACAATTAATACGAAAAAACGCAAATTCAACGCATAAGACATCTGATAATTTAAAGTTTTGAGGTTAGTACCGAAGTTAAACTAGGGGTCACGGTGGTCAAACTTTAGTACCATAGATAGTCCTGGTACTAGCGTTAAACTAGTTTTTGTAATAACATTTATATTAGTCCATGGTTTAAAGCTGGTATTAAACTCGGTACTATATTTAGTCTTCGTTTTGGAATAAGGCGGCTTATGTCTCAGAATAATCAACGCATAAATGGGTTGCTCCGCCTAGTCCTAGATGATCTTGTTTGCGGCTTAGACCACTCACCATCAGGTAGCTAAGTAGATAGATAACTAAAAAAAATGGTTGTCTGTAAAGTTGGTTTACGGACGATAGTTTAACGTGACAACGTCATACCAAAACGCAAGCGTAGAATGAGCGTAACGAGACAATGAGCGTTACGGGACATTTTCGTGCATGCAGCCGGCGTTCATCGATTTATTAGTCGTTGTCACGTCAATATGTAATATGTATTACGAATTACATACAAAACTACTCTTAGAAGGATTCCATTGAAAATTTTCACGAATTATATCGTAGTCCCTTAGATACTTATATTCAAAGAAATCGTCTTAGCTAGGACCCGAAATACAGCAATAAAATGTTTTTCACAAGATTACATTTTATTTCCACTGTCTTTGGGGCCAACCTAATTTAATAGACGACCGTTTTAGGTACAGGGGGGACGAGGGGACGGAAAGGTCTAACCTGTTAACATTTAATTCGTCTTATTTTATTAATATTGAAGGCAACTGGACCGAAATAATTACTCTAGTATTTTGCCTACGGTTTCTTACCCCAAGAAAAACTTTCGTCTAAAATAAACTGCTTCCTTAATAATAAAATTGGTTATTTTCTGGAATTATAAATAAAAGTGGATATCCGGAGAATAAAGCAGGGAAGAAGGACTTCTGCCGCTATCATAATACATATCGACTTCGCTTTCCAAGAGGACGAACATTTTCGCGCGTTTTTGCTACGCGAAATGGAATTTTGGAACGCGCGTCTATGTGTTCGTTGGAACGCTTGAACGAGGAGCGCTGAGCGGGCCCTTTCTATCTGGGTGTCGGTTTTTAACCAGCGCCAGTTAAGACGGCTGCGATAAGTATTGTAAGAGGTAGTGCCAAGCTGCTTTGCAGCCCAATTGAGGCGGCACGACCTGGGTAGTACTTCTCTCTCACATAATACCGGCGTCAAGTGACAGCAATGCTATCGCGTTTCGTGCGGTTTGCGAGTTTCCGGTGGCCCCGGGGGTAGGGATAGAGGCAGCGCATCTGCTTAATCTCTGGTTTTGCGGGTGAATGGGCATCGATAGTCGCCAAAAGGCATCGGCATGCTAAAAAAAAGTATTTTGTGTTTATTGCGTTCCGAGTTTCTACTACTCGTACACACACGACTGGTCTTCATGGTGAACGATCGAACACTGGAACAGTTGCCACAGCGCGCCTGTAGCAGAACACTCGGCGCGGTCATTCATGGCACGTGCGCCAGAACCGCGTAGTCAGTACGTGACTTTAGGCAATTGGAAAGGGGAAATAATCTCACCTGCGGGCTTACTCTTGACACTCGATCCTATTTGAAATTAAGGATCGGGATCGAGAACCTGTCAATCGGTACTCTTGTACGCTAAAGTAGCGCACCATTTGACTCGATTACAGTGGAATTTTATGTATATATTTTTTTATGTCAATGCGGCAACCGAACAGTTGGAGCCTTATGGTGACTACCGACGCCCATAAACATTTGCACAACCGAAAGTTATGCAAATGCGTTGCCCTCCTGTTCCCTATCCTTCCCAATGGACCACCGGAAACTCGCCAACCGCACGAAACGCGATAGCATTGCTGTCACTTGATGCCGGTGCTATGTGAGCGAGAGGTATCACCCCGGTCGTGCCGACCCAATTCGGCTGCAAAGCAGCATGGCACTACCTCTTGACAAAATTGAAATTGGGATTTCTCAATCTCGTACATTTTTCGCACTCTTGACAATATTTTGACGTTGGTATATCGACTTCGAAAACGAGTTTGAACTGTGAAAATTCGATCCCAAACTCGAGCTTACTAATCATGGATATAGTCAACCTATGAAACGTAATATTTGATAAATTATTAAATTCCTTGTTAGGATTCGTTTAATATTTAATAGTAGAAAAGAGTCAGTAAATAGATTTATATTAGTACACTTGCCAAAACATTTCGGCAAATGTTTTCATCACGTCAAATGAGAAAACCAACCCGCGAGGGTCAATCAAACGCACGTGTCTCTGACCCCTGCGCGTCAGACCCCCGAGCCCCAGACATATGGAACCCCTGACATGTTGAGGGCCGTGAAAAATTACCTTAACTGCATTACAGGGACTCATTATATGTGAGAGGGTATAAGTTCAGTACATTTCCTATGGTAAATTCGTAAAACATTGTGTATAAAGGGACTTAAGAAATTTCCATCGCCCAAAAAGGAAGAAGACAAAGAAGAGCGTCTAAATTTACTATTTTAGACAGGATTTATCCCGATTATTTCGCCTATGAAATGACTTTTTTCTCTATGGACAACAGGATAACAAAGGCACAGAGGCCTATCTAGAGTCCCCGGATAATTAATTAGGTTTCCTGGGCCGAGAAGAATAAAAGCTAAGATCCAGGGTTAATTTATTTCATTATAAGTGGCGTTGACAACTAAGCTACAAGGTAAATATACAAAAGATGTAGACTCTCCCAAACTATTGACGCCCATGCTTGCCTGTGACCTGTGTCTTATGAATATTCGGGATTTTTGTGCGAGACGAATCACTGAACCAATATTAACAAATTTTAACAGTACGAAACTATTTAAAACGGGATATTTACCATCTTTTTTCACTTTTTTGAACGTAAATATTTTTGGATATTGGTGACGCTGTGTGCTTTATCTAGTGACTATACTTTTACTTATAACACGTTAGAAGATTGAAAATTTCCAATATAATTCCATTACCCTGATCTAAGACGTTATAATTGCCAGGAAACTTATCGACAATACTTGTTATTTTAGTTTCCACCCGGTCCAATCAACGCTCTCCTAAATTACGCAATTAGTAGAAATCCTAAACATTAATAGGATTAGGGCCTGAACAAACATCCGCCTGTTTACGAATATTGTTGATTTTAATCTGTCCAATTCTAAATGGTGTTTAATTATACGTATTGCAAATTAGTACTTAATTGCTTAAAGTATATTCCACGCCTATTTAAGGACGGTATTCTGGGTCGAACAGTTATTGCTCAATATGTATATAAGGAAGGTACAGTTAAAATTTTATTTACCCAAAAATAAAATCAATTTTAATTATAGATACATTGTTCGCTGATAAATGAAAAAAGTGTCATATACCAAGTATCAGACTCAATAAAAAAGACAAAAACAATAATGGTGATAATGATGATGATGATTTAGAACTCTTTGCTTCGTACTACGATAATGCACAATTTTTTGACACCGTAAAGCAGAATTTAAAGTAACAAGGCATAACGCTTTGAAGTTTCAACAAAGAGCAGTTTGGAAATTCATATAGCAGTGCAGGCGACTGCTATGGAGGTTTATTGGACAGTACAGAGGAAATTAAGGCACCGCTGCCGGGAAGGTAACTGAAACAATCAGCTTTTCGTTGCTTTACGCGATGCCAGTGCTCGACTGTAGCTTTATAAGGCTTTCATCCGATTCACTGTGTAGTACTCCAGTGACTTATATAAAGAGTTCGTATCTTGAAAGGGCCAATGACAATAATGAATAAAAATGTTATTAGCTGTCAATAAACACGATTTTCAGGTCACACGGCAAGCAAGCAAGCAGTTAGAGCCTTATGGTTAATACCGACGCCCATAGATATCCGCACAACCAAAGGTTATGCAGATGCGTTGCCCTCCTTTTCCCTATCCCGCCCCCCAATGGGCAGCCACACGAAACGCCACAGCATAGCTTGAGGCTGGTGATGAGTGATCAAATCAGCACGACTCTACCTCTTATTGCTACATTGAGTGAAGTTGAATCCAACTTGAGAGATTTAGTTTTGGACACGAAAGATGGTGTTGTTATCCGCGATAGCCGGTAGGATGACTTTTGCCACTGACAGTGTGTGGCATTTTGTTAGTATCCACGTTAGTAAAATATCACCGGCAAAAATATTTGCGAAGACATTTTGAATCGGTATTCAAATTTGCTTCGCTTTGAAGAAAACTTGCTCGCCTGATGAGTTTAAACGTGATTCAGAGCTCACAATAGGTACATGGAAGCACCATTGGCCTATACTCTTCCCGCCTGATTTCGAGGATGAGAATCGTGCTCACCAATGGAATATTAGAATCCCTTGCTATAGATAATAAATTTAATACATTCCCAAGCCAGTAGCTAGCACCAGTAAGCAGCCCACCGACATCCAAGCCGGCTGTCTCTCATCCTCCCATAGTTATTGGACGCCGCACAAAGAAGCACAAAGTTGAACACCTCTTAGGACTAAACACGAAATTGTTCCTACATTGTAAATAACTAAAAGCCTTCCGTGTTTCAGCTTAGGAAGAATTTTGATTAAGTTTTCAGGCTTCATATCTTAAACATCATCAGCGATATTTGTGATTAGATTTTTTGTTAGTTTGTGATTAGATTTTTTGTTAGTAGACGAACTACATACACGGGCCTACGTGGTCAACGTCACCGATGACATAAACGTTTTTAACGACTGTTTCTAGGCTCAGACATAAGTTGTCCTTTCCGAACTGTAAATGGTTTTGTGTCCCGTCTTGCCCTTCTTTCTAAACATACCTGCTTGATAGAAATAATCAGGCGTGATGGACACAAAGCATATACCACTACCATTAACTTACCACCTACCATATCTTATGAGAACATAAACATCTTAATTACGATAGTGACTTTTGGTTATCAGTTTGGACTCTGAATAGAATAGAGATGGATGGTATATTAAGTATTTCTACGTTAATGGGGCTGAAAATGATCGAAAATCCAGATCTAGATAAGCAGAATCAGCAATGGTGCTTTTTAGAAACTAGAGTAGATATGCAAAAGAAAAAGCCTACGTCTCTTATTCCTAAACTCTTCTATTTTTACGTATATAAGCCTAGACTAAATTTGCGCCCTGACATTGATTCTTTATTTTTTATTCCACATAATTAACGCTGTTTTAATCATCTTTCAAACATAATATGATAGGCCAATGATGATGATGATGATGATGATGATGATCATTTCTTGATTAATCATGATTAGCCTTTTCTGAATCATCAATACAAGCACATCTTTCCTTCCACCTCATCGACCCGGCAATTGTGATTGAACTCAGCTCATTAGGCGGTACCCCTGGGAGGTAAATGAGCTGTATCATCCTGGCATCCATCAACGACTATTAATATGGATATATTATGGTTAATACGTATGTATGTCAGTACTTGCACTTATACAGAGTGTCTAAAGAAATAGTGACAAGCGGTTGTGCAGAGGTAGAACACCACTAGGGCTATTTGCAGCCTACAACACATTCCATCGTCCAAGTGACACCCTAAGGGAATAATCATTATGGACTGCCTGCTTATCCCCGTCTCCATCGAGTCTAGGCACGTGCCAACGGCATGGCGCAGATTGGTGGGTATGCGGTGAATGGCTGATTCGAATGGGAAGTTGAGCAAAGCTAGGGCAGCATCGCAGGGCTCTGCGTCAGCCCTTGATCCTGAATCACACCAATGTATATTTCGCGATTTTGCGTAGTTTTGTTAATTATGATTATTTTTCGTATCTTTTTGACTAATGCCGATTTGCAAGTTCCTTGTTTATCGCCTTCGAAAAACTTATGTAGGTTTTGAATTTTTACTAACTCTGGGATTCAACTTTTGTATGACGGTATCAGATCTGAGCACAATTGTTTTTTTCACCTAGCTGATAAAAAAAAATCAATTACGTATCTCAATAATTTAGGTCTCTGTGACAAATAATCTCCGAATATACATGGGGGTGGCCCAAGTGGTGTAACGTTCTACCTCTGTACAACCGCTTGACACTATTTCTTGGGACATTCTGTATATTGACAATGAAAAAGCCTTGCATGGTCTATTATTTGAAATTTAGAACAATTAAAATGTAAGTCTAGTATGATTTCGGTGTTCATTCTAAGCTTTTAAGTTCTATAGGCCTTCTTGATTTATAAGCTTTTATTAAACTTGCAAAGTTTGTCTGTATGTCTGTTTGTCTCTAGGACAAACCTTGGAAGGGAATTGAAAAGCAGCTATCCTCAACCGACTAAGGTGATTTTTTAAAAGCCGTACATCAGTGTTTTGGAAAAACCTTTTATTATAACATAGAAATAGATTCAAAATTCGTAATTATATACAGTTTTTTTAGTTTCGTAATTATAGTCTGAAAGTTTGAAACAGTGGTAGTGAGACATTTAATTCACCAGTGGGAGGGTTGCACTGTGACGCGTTCCTGTCTGCATGGGTACCACCATCTTGCTTGTTTCTTCCGTGAGGTCAGGCAGTGTAATCACTGGTACAGAAACTTGACATCTTATGTCTTAGAAAATGCAACACATGAATATGTCTGGGCTAGTCTCAGGTTAATTTATTTATGTTCATGGGCGACGCTAACCACTTATTCTCGTCAACCAGTCACAAATGGCACCATTCATTATAAACATTAAAATATAACCATATACCTTTTTACCCAGTAATTTATGATATTCACATGAAAAGCCATGACACAATTTTAATCTCATCAAACCACCGAGAGGCGTGAAGCAAATATGACAAAAGGTCTAATTCCAGGCTGAATATTTATGAAGGAAATTACGAGTCATGAGCAGACACGTAAACAGGGGCGTGACGAGCGAACTTGTTGGGACTTGTCTGACATCATTAACAGTTGACCCAAAAGTTAGATGAAGCGGGGTTTATTCGGGTATGTTTTTCATTATCTTAATTTATTCCATAAAGTTATTTTTCTAAGGAAAGACAGACAAACATACTGACAACTTCTTGTAAAATTGGAACCAGGAATTAATTACACAGTGGGGCAATTAGGAGATAAACGAAAGAAATGGCAATTTTAATGTTAATAAAATAGAAAACCGGTTAATAAAATAGAATACTTTACCGGTGGGAGGGAAGCGCTGTGCCGCGCTCCCGGCTGCATGGGTACCTACCACCATCTTGCTTTTTTCTCTCCCGTGAAATAGCTTTGCTGTGTTTCGGAGACGTAATATAAAGACGTAAACGTACAAGACAGGCAGTGTAATTAGTGGCACCGAGACTTAACATCTTATGTCTCAGGATAGGCAACACATACATGAGTTGCCTGGGCTCTACTAGTTTAAACTAGTTATAAACTAGTAAAACTAGTTTATTTACATGGGTGACGTCGACCACTTACCGTCAGGTGGCACGTTTTCTAGTTTGCCTATCCAACTAACATATAAAAAAATATAAAAAATAAAAAAAGTTGTAAAACAATCTGAGGATTTCTCGCACCAATTAAACTTAATAAAACTTTAAACAACAGAAGTCACAATAATGTCTATATTGATAGAGCAACAAATGCAAGCCCTAGCAACCTTTATAGTCAATAAGCCGAATTACTAATTCCTCCTATAAAGACTACTAAAAGCCTGAAAACAAGAACTGATCATTTTGTCTATTGACAGTATTCTGGAAGGAACGGGGACATAATATTCCTTCCATACATATAAGCATACAACTGACTGCCAATCCTTTGAACTTCTATCAAATCCAGATAAAAATGTACTTTCTTTTTGGCCATTACATAAGTTGATAATCATGATGAACTATCTTAAAAGTCTATGCAGTTCCTTGAGATTAAAAACGTCTTTACATACTAACATCCTTATTTAGTGCGTCTAAAAATGGCCTTAATCTCCAGCCAAGCGAAACTGGCCTCTACGAAGACCGCACAGGGTGCTGTTTGGTGAATTAAAACCTTATTCACATGAACATCAATTAATGATGTCGTGAACGGTATGCTTTGATCTTGTTCCTGGGGATGGGGCAAGGGATAAGCGAGATGATACAATTGTGGAGATATGATCTCATAAATATGATCAATTTATTAAAGATAAGCGAACAGGTGAATACAGAAATAGGTATTCTCAAAGTATCAAGAATCGGCCGTCTTGGCGTTTATTCAAAAGAGAGAAGGATATGAATAAAGAATAACGTGATACAGCATTAGAAAGAAATAAACTGCATAATGGTATGTTCCCAACAAGGTTCATGCATTGCCATGGCGGTGGGGCTCAGTAGCTTAAGGTGAATCCAGCACCTTGGGCGAAGCAAATTGAACCGAGAGAACTACTCTTTGTACCCCACTTATAATAAGAGGGGAGAAAAGAGCAGAGGGGAAAAGGGGCGAGGATGGGAACCTCACCCTATTGCACTGTCCTGACGACGGGAGGGGTTGTCCTGTGGTGCGGAACAACCCTCCTGTGGAGGTGGCGTTGGTCGCCTGGGGGACTGACTTGCCGTTGAGGTAGGGCGGGCATAATGGTATGTGATCAATGTACTATGAAAATTCCATTCACTTTTTTCCGTAGTATGCCTGCCTTCTAATCATAGATAGCAGGATTGCGATTTGTGGTCATTAAATAAGCAAATCTAAAATTGCTCTTAATCCTAATTCATTACCAGAATTCCCAAATAAAAGTTATCTCCAGAATGTCCAAATCCACCCGCTACGCTGCTTATTACATCTTGCACCACAACCTAATAATAAAACTTAGTATAGTTGCGGCCTGTATCAAAGAGCCAACTCCGATATAGTTCTTACATTAGTTGGGTGGACGGAATTCTTCTAAAGGCAATTGTGCTCTCAGATCCGATACCCGCTCCAGATCCAATAAAGTTGATGCTTTGGTTTACTTTGGTACCGTTTTTCTTTTAATTATAATTTTACTGAAAAGGATTTACTAGGATATATTTTGCTTTTTCATGTGGAATTTCTATTGACACGCTGGCAGTAAAATTGACTCGAATGCCGTGATGGCAAATGGCGTAAAGCTATCATGCTGTGTGCATATTACGCTGACGCTTTTGAGACTTCATTGAGTGTGAGCTATACTATATTTCCCGATTCTACCATTTTTCATTTAAAATAATAATATTTTATAATAATAATAATATCAATGGTCACTTTTACACCACGTCAATTACAACAATTACATCTGGTCCCGTGGTAAGTTACGTGGTAAGGGTACCAGACAACAGAAATATATTTAATAATTTTATACCATACATTTTTTTTTTTTTTTTTTTTTTTAATAACTCTGCAGACCATTGGTCCGCACCATTGTTCGATTAAAGTACTAAAGTAATGATTGTTATTTGCTCCGCTTGTTGGCACTCGCCGGGTTTTAGTGGGGGAGCTGCGTCCACTTACCAGCTTTCGGACTCAGCGAGTCCCACAGAACATTTCCCGAAGTTAAAGTAATAAAAGGGATTGGTCGGACGACCAATCCCTTTTAGTAATACGCCAAGACTGGCGTATTACTTTAAAAAAATAAAACGGTCTCATTCACAGATAATGTCGAAATATCGAGCTCCCGTCCAAGCTAGCCCGTTTTAAATAATTTTAATAATGAAAATAACCATCATAACTTAAAATTTTATATTAGTTGTATATTGTCTACATAATAATTCACTGTGAAACTATGTACTGATGTAGAGTTATTTGACTTTCAATACAATATTGAATAAAAGCTTTTTTCTTTACACTTTATAAAGTATATATCAATCTTAACCTCAGTGAAAACTTTAGTCTGAATTCTTAGATTATTTTTGTGTAAACAAGTCAATACGTAAAAATATACATCTGAATACGTTCAAGTAACTTATTATCCTAAAGAAAATATCCTATAAAAATATGAAAGAGTTTATGACTTTATTACAATGTACGTATTCTACTCTGAAATCCACATACATCTTGAGATTAGGTATCCCACTTGGTGACGTCATACATTCCTAGACAATATGAATTTTGAGCCCGTAGGTAATTTTAAATAAGCTCGCCTCATGAAACATAATTATAACTATACAGATAAATAAAATTGTTATAAATTGTAATTAAAATAACTGCTTTTTATTAAATGAATATGGATGTATACAAGATACATATACCGAAATAGCATTTATTTTTTGCTGTCTGTCCGTTTGTCCATCTCTGATGGCTAATCTCTGAAATGGCTAGGCCGATTTTGATGGGACTTTCACTGGCAGATAGCTGATGTTATAAGGAGTAATTTAAGCTATAAAAGTAATCATCATCAATATGGGTACGGCTATAAATCTAAGTAAAACGCCTGCATGAGTTTTTTAGTGATAAGATTAGAGATGAGTTGTTTGAGTCAAATTTTATCGAAATCCAATCAACGGTTAAGGCATGAAAGCGTTTTTATTTTAATTAGATACAAATTAGATAGGCGAAAGAGTAGACGAGCCATGATGGTGAGTGGTCAGCATCACCCATCCTGAGACATAAGATGTTAAGTCTCAGTGCCAGTAATTACAGCCTGTCTTGCCCTTCTCTCCGAAACACAGCAAAACTGTTTCACGGGAGAAACAAGCAAGATGGTGGTACCCATGCAGCCGGGAGCGCGGCACAGCGCTTCCCTCCATCGCTCGCATCAAATAGTGATTTTGAACTGTCAAATCTATTTTTCCCACAAAGATGTCCATTTTACTACGGCCTTCATTATGGGTTACTTATTATTCAACAAGCCTTATTACTTTGAGATTCAAACCGGGCCCCAGTCAAAGAAATCTATTCCCAGATTGAGAATAATTTACGTCATATCAAGGGGAAGATGCAATTTGTATGCTAATTCGAGGATCGTCCAAACTGGTGTTTATGGATATGGTAATAAGATTTAGAATGAGGCATATTAAAATTGGTATTAAATATCGGTATAATACGTGTTGGTCGGCCTACAACCAGGTGGGAAGACGATCTCTGTACAGTGGCCGGTGCGTGTTGGATGCGAATGGCGAGGGATCGGTCGTCTTGGCGTTCTTTGAGGGAGGCCTATGTTCAGCAGTGGACTGATAGGGGCTGATGATGATGATAATGATAACGTTTTTCTTTCCTATGTTTTGAAAAGGAGGGCGGAACAGGCAGTGAAAATACATCAACATACCTTCCTATTGGATAGTCTCAGGTAAACTTGTTTATGTTCCTACGCAGACGAAGTCACGGGCACCAGCTAGTCTCTCATATAAATTTCAACATGAACTATCCAAATATATGATATTGAGACGAAGGACCGAGGATCGGTCGACATTTAACGATGATACGACTCGATATCAGCCATCTTGGCGTTCGTTTAAAGAGGTCGGTGATGAAGTTGAGGCGACGTATTGTTAAACAATAATTCTAATACTGGACATGCGCTAGAGGGGACTGAGCGTCCTGAGCGGGCTGAGACTCTCCATACGCGAGCGAGCTTATAACTAAAGGACGTAAACGACAAAACGATTTTTGTTATTTTATTGAGTTAAAAATGATAATTGGAGAAATTCCTTCTATAATTTTAAAGAACATGTTTAGACTCATGTACAAAAAATGAGGCAAAAACCAGTCCCGTTTGCCCATAAGATCTGAATCTCTTTTTATAAAGACGTATGTTTGATATTTTTTCTCTGATACAAAAGTTCAGTCATGTATTTAAAACTAACAAAGTAAGGTTTTTATCATGAACCTATTAGGTCACCAATTTATATTTTCATTCTTTTTGGAATTAGGTACTGAAATTAAAAGAAATTATTGACGCCAAAATTTCCAATGCGTCCATTTAATAATGATACAAATATAAAACCTCCCAAGTCCCAGCGGAATCTTTTTCCAAATTAAGTAATTAATCTCCCCTAAGCCCTGTTTAGATATTTCCAAATCCGATGTCCCTGGACCTTTTTTGAAGCACTGTCTCGGAAACCATTTCCAAAATGATATTAATTATGGCAAAGGGCTGCCCAAATTTAATATCTCAAATTCAATTTTGAATTACGTTAATAAGGATGTGGCGAAAAAGGATAATGCAATTATGGTGGTGGAATGTGGATTGGGGTTTATTTTACTGGAAGAAAGGACTTTTTGCATATTCCACTTATGAGTTAGATAAGCATCAAATAAACGCGATAGAAGTCGCGAGAATTTTCTAGAATATACTAGAATTCTTAAGAAAATGGGACTAGATTAGATAACAACTTAACAACTTATCCTTCTGCGAGAATGTCCCAGAAGGAGGCCGACAAGCGGGTGAGAGAGGAAACCGTCGACGAGGCCTCCCCCCGCGGGCGACGAACAGGGGTGCGCAGAAGGCGCTACTTACGCCTCTGTGCTCGTATCGGGATCAGGATGGGAACCTGGGCCCAGTATGACACGACGTCGCGGGGACTGCTGGTCTTTCACCAGGGCCAGTCTGTCGCTGAGCTACTCATTTTTCCTGCAGATCCGGGACCCTCAAAAAGCAGATGAAGGCGCTCGCAGTGGTTTTAGTTAGCATATACACAGCTCAAGTGTGAGGGGGTATACCACATGTGGCTACATACACAGAGCATTTCTCTGTGTCAAAAAAAAGGTTACAATTTATAAAAAAATATATAAGATCGGCTCGTGTGCCCAAAAACCTTTTGTTGTTTCCTTTTGCCTTTACTAATCAAACCACGTTAAGCTAGTTTACTAAACTTAGAAATAGTCGGCTGGACCGATGTTGATGAAATTTTTTATGTGTGTTCAAGTGGTTTTAAGAACGCTCGTTCCATTAGAATATGTTTTGTACAGGAAAATTACAATATTAACTGCTCCTCCAAGTCAAATTTGATATTCATCGCGTCGCTAGGATAAATTCGCGTTTCAAGTGTCACTTAGTTGTCGAATATAATTTTAAAGATCCATAAAATGTTCAATTGGTTGTTGTTATTCTGTACATGACAACGTCTGTCGCGACCTCTACTATACAATAATCATTTAACCCTCGACAGGATTTGAATCTTCGACCCTCTAAAAGCACCTTATACCAATCAACCACTAAACGTATATCCTAAAGAACCCTAAACTCGCTTAACCACGTTTTTCAAATTCATTCGTATTAACAGTTTCCATTAAATTTAACAGGACCGGGATGTCCTTTTAAATTGCGTTACCTAATTTAGATTAAACGATATCCCTTCTGGAAGGGCTTGTGGTTTTGGTCATTGCTAACTTCATCGAAAAAAATCCAATTTAGGGCTGTAATCCTTAAAATGACTGAAGAACCCTCATAGAATCACTTCGTTGTTAGTCTGTCAAACCAAAACCTATAAATTACTTCCCAATGGATTCCTCAACCATAATAAGCTAAGCAGTCCTAGGTACTGCCGATAGAAGTGAACACTTATAACTTAGAATTTTAGTTTATCAGTAAAAAATTGAATATGGTTCCAATTCCATACCATGGTTCAAGCCTTGTCGTAGCGTTAGGGGTTAGAAGCCTAAGGTGTACCCAACCCTTTAGGCAAAGCAAATTGAGCCGAGGAAGCTGCTCTTTGTACCCCTCTTATAAGAACAGGGGACAAAAGAGCAGGTGGACAAGGGGCGAGGATGGGAACCATTGCACTGTCCCGACGTTAGGAGGGGTTGTTCTGTGGTGCTGGACAGCCATTCTGAGGAGGCGGCGTCGGTCCCTTGAGGAACTCACTAGCCGTCGAGGTGTAGCCTGTAACCTGTAAAAAGATCCGAGCACCTCACCAAAGGCGGCATTGGTGGCGTTCCTTACCACCTTTCGGGCGCAGCAAGTCCCACATACCCGTCTGGGAAGACCCACTACCCCATGCCTCAAAGCATTTCCCGGCGTAAAAGAAAAAAAGACAACTCCATACCTGTGTTGTCTATCATAAGGCTAAGGTAAGTATCGGCGCCAATCTGTTCTGCCCTTCTTTATTATAAAACACAGCAAAGCTGTTTCACGGGACTAGCAGGATGGTGGTAACAATACAGAAAGGTGCAGAACAAGGGCGCCTCTCCGACTAATTGGCTCCACTAATATGAATAATAATAATATCTATGGACGCTTTCACACTACGTCAATCTGATCCCGTGGTAAGTTCTCGAAGAACTTGTGTTACGGGTACCAGACAACGGAAATATATTTAATACTTTTATACTATACATATATCTAAGATTTTTATTACATAATACACCTATTTAATACACATTCATGACCCAGGAACACAGAAAATATTTTTGTTTCCAAACGGGATTCGAACCTTACGGGATTAGCACACTTACCACTGAGCCACAGAGGTTGTCAAATGCGATGAATGCTATGAAACAACCACTTTATCGTATTAAACTATCACAGTGGAGCCAGGGGACCTGACTGCGTCTATTTGAACCATCGAGCATATAACCGGAATAGAGCGGTTATGTTACATGTTTTGTATGAAAACAAATTACGACAAATTTGTGCTGCGACGTTGAGCCGGTTCTGCGCTCTGATTGGACAACTGATGGCCAATAATTCATGATGGGGCGCATATACAGCTTACTGGTTGGTTGAATTGCTATTACGTCAGTGACAAATCACTGACCAGTTTCGAAATTTTAAGTCTCACATTACCACTCTATCCGGTTATTTGCTCGTTGGTTTAAACAAATTTTAATTTAACAAAAGATGTTTGAATAATATTCCTGCGTATATAATTATGATACGTAAGTAATATAACGCATTTTATATATTTAATGTACGTTTTGCAATAGTTCTTGTATGTAATGTGTGAGGAATATCAAGGTTTCCCGTTTAAAGAAGGCTTCAAATCTCAAGCATTTAAATATCTTTTAATTTCACATCAGTTTATCCCCGTCTCATCCAATACACGTCACAGTAAAGTCGATTTCACTTGAGTTCAACAAATCGTGGCAATCCGTCGAGTTCAAACACGCTGACTCACCTAATCGCGAAACGCTCGATCGAGCTAACCAACGACAAAAGACGGAACAAAGGCATGATCCGGGTTTAATGGATATGCCATGGGTATGTCATTTATTCCAGCAACGTGTATTGTGTGATCTATTAACGCGTCTTGGCAGAAAAATCAACTCGATTGCCGTGACGCTGTCAGTTTTTTTTTTCTAAATAGTATCAAAAAATCTTTTGAACGCCGATTGAATCTACCACCGGTTCCAATACGAGCCTACTGAGAAGAACCGCGAAACAAATTCAGTGGAATTAATATTATCAAATACTAGCTGTTGCCTGCAGCTTCGCCCGTTACTCAACTCCTATACGTCACAGCGTGATGTTTTATAGCCTATAGCCTTCCTCGATAAATAAGCTGTCTAACACTGAAAGAATTTTTCAAATCGGACCAGTAGTTCCCGAGATTAGCGCGTTCAAACAAACAAACTCTTCAGCTTTATAATATTAGTATAGATTCGGTAACAAATTTTACATTTGCTGAAATGCCTGGGACGAACGCCCTATTTTCAAGGAATGGTATCTTCCATAAAATCTTTCCCTTTATTAACTTTTTTATGTCACAAGGAAGCCACCGAGCAGACGGAGCCTTATGGTGACTACCGACGCCCATACACATCTGGACATCCAGAGATTATGCATATATGTTGTCCTCCTTTTCCATATCCCCCAATGGGCCACCGGAAACTCACAAACGCGACAGCATAGCTGTCACTTGACGCCGGTGTTATGTGAGCGAGAGGTACGAAGCAGCATGGCACTACCTCTTACAAATCTTTTTACTTTTGACGACCTCTGTGGCTCAGTGGTAAGCGCGTTGGCGCTCAAGCCGGAGGTTGCGGGTTCGAATCCCGCCAGGGAACAAAAATATTTTCTGTGTTCCTGGGTCATGGATGTGTATTAAATATATGTATTATATAATAAAAATCTTAAATATATGTATAGTATAAAAGTATTATATATATTTCCGTTGTCTGGTACCCGTAACACAAGTTCTTCGAGAACTTACCACGGGACCAGATTGACGTGGTGTGGAAGCGTCCATAGATATTATAATTATTATTATTATTATTACTTTTAGCACACAGACACTATTTAGTAACTTTTATATTATAATGGACATTTTTGAATGTCATACCGCTATGTTGTTATATATTTTCTTTAATTATATTAACATATAAGTATCATAATAACGGCAAGTGCGAGTGGCAAGGGGAGAGTGAGAGTCTTGGTCTTCATTGAGGGAGGCCTATGTTCAGCAGTGGACGGATAGGGGCTGATGATGATGATGATAAAAATACTAGTCTTATAAAATGTCCTAGTTTTATAGCACTGGTACCTAGTTCTCACTTTCAAAATACCAATGCTCTTAATGGCGTTCGAAGTAACCAATAAACTAGGCAGACGTCAATGTCAAATGAATATTTTATTATTCGCAACATTGGAAATAAGTATTTGTTACTGGAATTATGGGCAATACTATGTAATTTACAGCTTGGCAAAAAAGAGTATGGAAAAAATGAGGGCGCCACTTTCACTTAGGTCTCATCATAATATGGAAAATCGGCAAGATAATTTAATCAAATCGTTAAAAATTAACGTGAAACACTAAGCTTTACTCAAAATCTAGTATTTGTCGGCTAAGTATTGTCAATAACATAGGTTTCCATTTAGTAAAATATTTACTTCCACCTGTCACCACGTCATACTCTTTTTTGCCAAGCTGTACTATCATTATTATTTCCTTATGTCACTCACATCACATAATTCTGTACACACGAATCAGTATAGATCAAATTTGTGTATGTCTGATTCATATATTATAATTAGCAGGTCTCTATGTCCCTAGCGATCGTTTAGGATTAGGGGAAGAATATTTTTTTAAAATTCAAACATCAAACGTATCCTTTACCCTTAAGTATCGTATGTTCATCTGGTGGTTTTGGCGCTACTGATGTTAAAATAAAAATAGCTCTAATTTACATATAACTTAATAATATAATATATTGATAGAATGAAGTAAATTCACAATTACACATCAACAATTTTTACAAATTATTTTTTTCTTGTATTCCAAAAAAATCTCAAAGCATTTCCTAATTATTGTTTTCCATTTACGAAAGTTCTTCCAGCGTATTGTCCTGTCGCACCTTTCGTATCAATTTACGTAAAAGAAGTTGAATTGAAAAATTCTTTGTTTTCAATTAACTTGACTACAAAGAATTCGTCTTCAATTGGAAACAGATTTCATTTACAATTAATAATATTTGAATACAATTGAAACAGATATTCAAATTATTCAAGTTATTTTTCATTCAATTAAAACGAAGTATTGAAGATCTTTTAAAAACCAGGTTTTTAATGTGTACTAGAAATTGAAGAAGGTAAGAAGTAGTGCTGTTTTTCACTTCTTTGTTTAGTTTTAGTTAGTTAGGTGTGTACTTTATAAGTAAACTAGCTGTTGCCTGCAGCTTCGCCCGCGGTACTCAACTCCTATATGTCACAGCGTGATGTTATATAGCCTATAGCCTTCCTCGATATTTGGGCTGTCTAACACTGAAAGAATTTTTCAAATCGGACCAGTAGTTCCTGAGATTAGCGCGTTCAAACAAACAAACAAGCTTTTCAGCTTTATAATATTATAGTATAGATGTGTTTTTTTCTTTTGTGCCAGGAAATGCTCTTATGCATCCCGCGACAAAGGGAGACTCCCCAGGCGGGTATGGAGGACTCGCTGCGACGAAAGATTCCCGCCCCCCACTAAAACCCGGCGAGTGCCACCAATGCCACATTTGGTGTGGTGCAATGGATCTGTTGAACAAACAGGGCACCTCGACGGCTAGTCAGTCCCCCAAGGGACCACAGAGAGACACAGAACAACCCCCCTCCCAACGTCGGGATAGGGCAATAGGGTGAGGTTTCCAACCTTTCCTGTCCTCATCATGGGTTTTGCCAATGCAACTAATAAAAAAATCGTCACTCGTTTCATTGGCTCATCCAGTACACGTAACTCCCCGTCGGCTTGAAGGTGGAATTGGAAATCACTTGGAGTATGGCGTCAAGTGCCATCAAGCCGCTCCCGTGAACTAGAACAAGGATTCAAACGAGGAAACTCAATAAGAAACTGGGAGCGCGTGATCAGCATGCAACGTTATAATTTGCGAAACATTTAGGGCCGAAGAACGGGAATTATAGTTTTATGGATTCGGGAAAAGGTGTTTTTAATGATATCTGAATGGAATCTGGAGAATTTAAGACTCGACTTATCTCCGAACTGACTTAAGACCCCGTGAGAACTTTAACGACCTGAAACGATGACCTTTAGAAGGTCCACCTGTAAATAAGAAGCAGTTTCAGATGCTGCCGCTACTACCTCCGTGTGCAAGTTGCAACACCGATTCCAACCAAGGATGATCCGTGAGGCTATCGCAATTTAAAAAAACATCATTATTTCAATAGAGAAGACGGCTGGCTCTTACCACCTGCTTGGGATCCCATTATTAAAATTATCAAATCAAAATCCACACATAATATGTCACAGATTAAACATACAGTTAGCACTTTCTACGTAAGATAAGACTAACCAAAATATTGATGTATCATAGGGTAGTTTCGAATAACTTTGTAACATTAGGACGTATGACACCTCAGTCCTCCCGTGACCATGGTTGCTGTAAAGTATCCGAAACGTCGGGCTTGTAAAAATCTTAATAAACCGCGATAAAATCCGTAAAAATTGTTTCATTATAATGAGTGAAATTTGCGTAAGCATTAGAAAACAATATTAGAAAACAATTGTAAAGTATTGATCATTAAAAAATTGGTTGTCTGTAAAGTTAATTTACGAACGATAGTTTAACGGGACAACATCATAACGAAACGCACCGTAACGGGACAATGAGTGTTACGGGACAATGACGCGTCATTTCACGAAAATGCAGTCGCCGTTCATCGATTTATTAGACGTTGTCACGTCAAAAAATCTTCCTTTAATGATTGGCAATCACAACAATGGGCAAGTACATGAATGTTTCACGTTCATTAATAAAGTACAAATAAAACCGATCTTAAACCTTCCGTAACATCAATACAGAATTAATTAAAAACTTCTATTCCATTGTGTGAACTTTTGTTAATTAAAAATACTTCGCCTTAGTTTTTTGGTGATCAAAGGAATCTGAAATACTTGAGCAACTAACGGCCGCCCGCGGCTTTGCTCTCAAACAATTTGCATTCCAAACGAGTGTTTTAAACTTTTTATATATTTATATTAACGTTAATATAAATAGAAAAGAAAAAAAAACCTTGAGGTAAAATATGGTAAATATTTTTGTGATTATAACGAAACTTTTTTGATGAATAAAAAAAAATTATTTTAATTTGAACTAATAATATTATAATTACTGTGCGCTATAAAGAGTATTTATTCATTCATTTAATAGCATTACTATGAAGTATATATATATAAATATATACTATATATATATATACGTTGCATATATATATATATATATATATATATATATATGCAACGTATTGTTTGAGGAAAATTTATCAATACATTGCACATACATACTTCAAACAATACGTCAAACAATATATATATATATTAATGACAAACTCCTTTGAAGTTAATCAAATCCCAACATGGATTGTTACAACCATTGAACAATCCAAAGTAACCAAACATCGATCCTCAGGTAGAGTTAATAAGCGCCGAAAGTTCTAACTGTGGGGGTAATATTATTAATAGCGCTGCGTTCGACCCCCTAACCCCATGTTCCACTGTGCACTTCCAAGCATATCCTACATATACCCCCAATTTTACCTTAGCATAAGCGTAATGCCCCATATTGGTCTCTGGGTACAGATCTCCCTGGAATAATCGAGGAGGGTTTATGTTTGGGCGACCATAAGCATAAGTGCCCCATATTGGAGATATCGCTGGGGTCCGATCTCGATCCTCGAAATTAGGCGAGGAGAGTATCGGCCATAGTTTTTTAAGGAAATTTTGAAATGTGTTTTAAGGGTTGTCCTGTTCAGGCTTGAACCTACATTTCTACCAAGGCCAAGCCTTTATGTGCTATGCCGCGCTCCCGGTTGTATTGATACCACAATCTTGCTTGTTTCTCCCATGAAACAGCTTTACTGCTTCGGAGAAGACAGGCAGTGTAGGCAAGGTTGATTATTCACCCTCAAAAAGTTATTTTGACTTAAAGGATAAGTACTAAACGGAACAAACTTACCCTTATGTACAAAATGACAAACTTCCGAAGCATCAGCGAGGTATTTGTTGACTAAATTCTAAATCGGTGGATCAGTTGGCAGACTGGTCGAGCGATTTGTTGGAAATTCGATTTTAATTAACCTGCCTGTTATAATCTAAAATGGTTTTAAATTGTTAATTAAATGTATCGCTTGTGTGTAGGACGTAAAGCGTAACTCTAATAGTAATTTGATATCCTGCAAAATGTTTACTATAATTCATAGAAGTAGCTTCTGATGTTCTTAGATTTTTTTTTTATGTTAATTGGATAGGGAAACGGGCAGAAGAGCCATGATGGTAAGTGGTAAACGTCGCCCATGAACAGACGGCCCAGCGTAACACATCACTCCCACTGGGGTTTGTATTATCTAGGCTGTAATTGTTTGTCGAAATACTTTTTTTATATAAAAGAAATGTTTTATTACTTCACACGTACATGAATCGTATAATAATAATCGATTTCAGTATTTGTGTGAAGTATCTGCTGTCGACAGTCGGGTACAGTTGCTCCCAATTATAACTTGACATTACCATTTCAATATAAGTATTGAATCTAAACAAAAAAATTTGTGACACAGATTTCATGCTTATGTATTATTTTCCTGCGCGGTTTTGTCAGCCCAAAATTTACGTAAACCCACAAAAATAAATAGCTTAGGCCTTATGTACCGGTGGGAGGGAAGCGCTGTGCCGCGCACCCGGCTGCATGGGTACCACCACCTTGCTTGTTTCTCCCGTGAAACAGCTTTGCTGTGTTTCGGAGAGAAGGGCAAGGCAGGCAGTGTAATTACTGGCACCGAGTCTTAACATCTTATGTCTCAGGATAGGCAACACATAAATGAGTTGCCTGGGCTCGTTCCAGGTAAACTAGTTTATTTTCATGGGCGACGTTGACCACTTACCATCAGGTGGCACGTTTCCCAGTTTGCACTTTCCAACTAACATAAAAAATGTAATCAAAGCAAAAATATTTTTTCAAACCCGTCTCGTAGTTGCAAAGATTAGCGCGTCCAAACAAACAAAAAACTCTTCAGCTTTATAATGTAACAGTGTAGATAAGAATAATGGAGTAATGAAAGGAGAAGAAATGTGGAGGATATATTCTATTGCATGGTGTCCATGATATGAAAAAAGGGAGTTGAGATGTAGAAATCAAGATTGCGCCGTCCCTATATTTTTTTTTAAAGCATTTACTCTTTTTTTCTTCTCCGTCGGGAAATGCTGTTAGGCATCCCGCGGGGGAGGGGGTCTCCCCAGGCGGGTATGTGGGACTCGCTGCACCCAAAAGATAGTAACGTGGACGCAGTTCTACCCACTAAAACCCGGCGAGTGCCACCAACGCCACCTTTGGTGAGGTCCCCTGGATCTATTGAGCAAACGGGGTACCTCGACGACTAGTCAGTCCCTCAAGGGACCTCTTGACCCCTTCTACTCTTTTGTCCCCTCTTCTTATAAGAGGGATACAAAGAGTAGCCCCCTCGGTTCACTTGGCTTTGCCCATGGTGCTGGGATCACCTTGGGCTACTGAGCCCCACCGCCACGACGGTCCAACCGTGGTGGGGAAGGTGTTACTTCTATGAAGCTATTTGATAAGTTGTTTTTATTATTGCTGACTGTACGAACGCCCTCCGAACCTCTCAGCACTGATAGAACTCTTCACAAACGTTACGGTAATGGTATTTAGCTAGTCTGTTTACTCTGTCAATATATTATTATAAATGGTAAATAGATATTTACAGATAGAATTCAAAGTTTCTTATTTATTTCTTGAAATAATAGCAGTGAAATATGCTAGCAGATAAGATTTTTTTATAGGGGGGCAAATGAGCAGTCGGAGCCTTAGGTGACTATCGACGCCCATAAACATCCGCACAAGAGGTTATACAGATGCGTTGCCCTCCTTTACCCCACCCATGGGCCACCGGAAACTCACAAACAACACGAAAAGCCATAGCATAGCTGTCACTTTACGCCATTATCATGTGAGCGAGAGGTTCCACCCTGGTCGTGCCGGCCCGATTCGGCTGCATAGCAATATGGCACTACATCTTACTTATGATTGAGGGAGGTGGAGATGGGTGGATATGTATATTATGTGGATAGGGATGCTCTGTGTCGCGCTCTCGTCTACATGGAAAAAGGCATTCCAAACTTCACTCATCGAAAATAGTTTATTTCTTTTTTGTGTCAAATGAATGAAGTTTTAGTTGGAGAATAGAATATATAACCATTAACTTATAGCTGTTTGATTTTTTCATAAATAACGATTATATTATGTAGTTAACAATGGATGACCTCTGTGGCTCAATGGTTAACGCGTTGGCCCTCAAGCCGGAGGTAGTGGGTTCGAATCCCGTCTCGAAACAAAAAGTTTTCTGTGTCCCAGGATCATGGATGTGTATTAAATATAATATATATAATATGATAAAAATCTTAAATAAATGTATACATAGTATAAAAGTATATATTTCCCTTGATTGACGTGACGTTGATGTAAAAAATGTCCATACATATTATTATATTATTTTGAAAAAGTTGTTTATATACAGTGACTGTACTGTAATTAAAATAGGTCTAACTGGGGCGTTAATCTCAGACACTAACAAAACCTAGGTTCCAATTAAGCCCTTGATTGTTCTCACTCTATAAGCCCGTTTCGGGACACGCTGTATAAAGCCGATAAGCCTTTGGCCATAGTTAGTGTGTTTGTTTTATTAGGAACTAATCATCATGGACTTCACTTTTCCATTGTGCAGACTGGACATACTCAAGGAAAATTTAAATAATTCTTCAAAAATTAATCATTCTAAAAATATACATCTAAAAGAGACAATGTAAACAAATGTACTCAGTCTGGTCTAAATTTAGTAGATATACCTTATTCTTTATACATACGATATATAATTATATCAATCGTTATATGTCCCATGAGAGGCACGGATGTTGGGCCATAGTTCACCGATGCGCTGGCCCAATGCGGGTTGGTGAACTTCACACACCTTCAAAGACTTTTAATCTCATCAGGTATACAGGTTTCCTTACGATGTTTCCTTCACCGGTGAACAAGCGATGGTCTCATGTTCAGGTGCATGGAGAAATTTAGAAAAACCCATTTTACCACCGGCACTGGTCAGTATAATAATATAATAATTAATAATTAATAAAATATCTATGGCCGCTTTTACAACCACGTCAATCTGGTTCCGTGGTAAGTTCTCGAAGAACTTGTGTTACGGGTACCAGACTACGGAAAAATATATGTAATATTCTTATACTATACATATATTTAAGATTTTTATTATATAATACACATATTTAATACACATCCATGACCCAGGAACACAGAAAATATGTTTGTTCCCTGGCGGGATTCGAACCCGTAACCTGCGGCTTGAGCGCCAAAGCGCTAACCATTGAGCCACAGAGGTCGTCATAGTATCGAACCCGGAACTCCCTCTCACTCATGAGCCAGAGGCTATACCCACCAAACCATCGTCGCTCTTTAATCTTTAGGATAGCTAAATCATTCGATTGTGAAATAACTAGCTCTGCCCCAGTCAAAAAAAATGTGTCAATAATTGGCCCAACATACGCATATTAATTTTTAGAATTCCACTGACAGTTTCGAATATTGACACAGCCAAACAAACATATTACTAAGATTGTCAACTGATGATTATACTCAACGAATAGATACGTTACAATCAAGGCTTACTTCAATATTGCCTATAATTTTAATTCGAAAGGTAAATCCCGAGAAGTCATCCATATCTAATATTACCGTCATTCTGTAGGATAACCTTTAAATGGTGGATTAGAAACGGAATGCACTTATTCTGGATAAGAAAATTTATTTCTAGTTCCCCGGGAATTTACACTTTAAAATAAATTCCATTCCTCAATAACAGATGTCCAGAAGTGGATGGAATAATGAAGATGATAATAATGTATGTGAAAATTAAATTATGTATCTAAACCTACTTGGACTTATTAAATATAATATAAATAAATTAAATAATAAAATAAATTACATAATAAACTTATAAAAATTAAGAAACTTTGGATTTAAGTAGTATTATTGTGTGTATTGTATTATGTATTAGTAGGATTGTAGTGGTTTAGAAGCTTATAATAAACCACAAATAGTTATATCGTTTCGAGATCGTATTAGCATCGACGGAAAAGAATAAGCCGTTTCCAATACATCGTCTGTGGGCAGAACTAAGCCGCTTAGATAGGATTTTGATATTGGCAACATAGCTGCTATTGAGGATCTTCAGATTTTCGTCCAACGTAAATATCCTTTCATTGTGGTGACGCCATTCTTTGTGAAATGGTTTTGATATATTATAACGGTGATTACCTTCAACAGCGTTCGATAGAATGAAATTCGTAAACCGTTCAAAGATTATTTAAACTAATATCGAAAGTTAACGGACTTATTTTTTCAAATTCAATATCAAAATATGTATAAGAAGGTAAAATTGACTAGCCTGTTGGTCTAGAGTTGTCCCAACATATAAACACATACATATTATAGCAATAACAAATTAAGAACCGATGGCGACAGTTGACAGACATGGTGAAGAAGAAATTCAGCCTGCCTATAAAAATAGAAAAAAATTAGGGGTCGTTGATGTTTTAAGAGCAAATATTATTCACAAGGTAGGTTGTATTGATAACGAATTCCTTTATAAACTCCTTTGTCACTAAAAGGTTACTAATACAAAGCTGTGTAATACCAATACGGACGCATCTTTAGACATGAGATGATAACTTTCGGTCCATATTAGATGGCAAGGAGCCTCAGCTTATTCCTTAAACTCGTTTAAATACGTCTATGACGATGACCACTTACCATCTACCTCAGGGGAGCTAGATGGTAAGTCTAATACTTACCATCTAGCATACGCAAGTTACAAAAATGTATAGTTACTAGTCCCCATCCATCTCCATCTCACATCTTAGAATAAGCGCAAATTTTGCTATTGCGCCCTAACACCAGTTTCAGGTATATTGGTTAATTTCATGGTCTTCGATGACCTCTTATCATCTAGCCTAGTTTACCTGTTTCTTGATGACGCAGGTTCATGCTTTCGCAAGTTTGCCTCGGGTAAACCTCCTGGACCTATGTGGGGACACTTGGGAATGATCTACCCTACTAAACCACCTGCGAGTGCCTTTAGCCGTTTTTCTTCTTCAGGGTCTCGGATCTGCAGGCAACAGGAGCACCTCAGCGACCGGCTTGTCCCGGCGACTACTCGTAAGGGGGGACTGCTCAGCCGCCACTAAGATGTACCCGCGACGTCATGCCATATGGGGCCAGGTTCCGAAGCATAGAGGCACATTAAGTATCGCCTCTCTACCAGTTTATCCCAACTAACACAAGCTACTTACAACTTTATCAACATGAACAAAAACTATAAAAGTTTCACCCCTCGAGAGTATAGGCTATTTAACTTTGACACTCTAAATCAACCCATATTGGTATTACACCGGTGGGAGCGGATTATGGGATGACTGCGAGGACATGATATCAACTTGCCGTAAGTTCGTTTAATCCCACATAAATTGATCATGAGATTTGTGTGGGTAATGTTTTTACCTAGTTGAGCATTGGCTGTGTTAGGATTTACAATTTTCGCCGTTTCGTCTCCGCTTAGGGTCTGTATCTTTCCCCATGGTTCGGAGCGGTGGGGCTCAGTGGCCTAAGGTGAGCCCAGCACCTTGGGCGAAGCAAATTAACCCGAGGGAGCTGCTATTTGTACCCCTCTTATAAGGAGAAGGGACGAAATAGCAGGGGGACTAGGGGCGAGGATGGGAACCTCACCCCATTGTACTGTCCCGACGTTGGAAGGGGTGGTTCTCTGGTGCGGGACAACCCCTCTGTGTAGGTGGCGTCGGCCCTTGAACTGACTAGCCTTCGAGGTGCCCTGTTTGCTCATTATATCTGAGGCATCTCACCAAAGGCGGCATTGGCGGCACTCGCCGTGTTTTAGTGGGTAGATCTGTTTCCATCTTATCACCTTTCGGGCGCAGCGAGTCCCACATATCCGCCTGGGGAGACCCAATCCCCCGCGGGATGCCTCAGAGCATTTCCTGGCGTAAAAGAAAAAAAAAGAAAAAAAGGGTTTATATCTTTGCAAAGTTTCACAACAGTATAGGCGTGAAAAGTAACAGGCATTACTTTCGGGTATCGGTAACATAATCTGCATACGTAAATTGTTACTCCATTTCATATTCCATGTAAATCCAGTATACCAGAGAAAACCAGCCTCTCCTTGAAATTACTGACTGAGTAAAAGGTAGTGCTATGCTGCTTTGCAGCCGAATTGGGCCGGCACAACCGGGGTAGTACCTCTCGCTCACATAACACTGGCGTCAAGTGACAGCCATGTCGCGTTTTTTGCGGTCTGTGAGTTTTCGGTGGCTGTGGCCCATTGGGGGGATAGGGAAAGGGAGGGCAACGATTCTGCACATCTATGGGCGTCGGTAGTCACTATAAGGCTCCGACTTCTCAGTTACCTTTCTTATGACATAAAAATACTCGAATAATATATTATAAGGTTCAATAAGAGGACCAGATTATTTAAAATATATATTTGAATACATTTATTTTGGTTGTATTAACAAACACACATCCTCACTTTCAAATTTACAACATTAATAAGCAGATAAGAAGTAAAATGCCGGAAAAGTTGAAAGAAACATTCGAATACAAAGGAAAATAGAAACAGAACGGAAACGGAAAAAATACAATCATTATATCCGGAAACGGAATTAATAACCGAACATCTGACATGTAATAGCCGGGTAAAAACGGCAATTACCGGCTGAGTGACGTGTCCGGGTGACCCGGGTGACCCGGGTAACCCCTCATGACCCCCGGTAGTGTATTGTGTTGTGTTGGGCTTCACTCAACCCTTCACAGCTGATCGAATCCATCTTAGAGTAAGTCATTAGATATTATTTGACAGCTCTGATGTGAAGTGTTTTGAGGTGCGAACTTCGACCACGAATGTTGAAAGGTTTTATGAAGGGATAGGTATGTCATTAAGGTGCACTTGATTTGCTTGTCACCGACATTTTTCCCGCGGGGGAGTGGGTCTCCCCACGCGGGTATGTGGGACTCGCTGCGCCCGAAAGCTGGTAAGTAGACGCAGCTCTACCCACTAAAACCCGGCGAGTGCCATCAATGCCGCCTTTGGTGAGGTGCCCTGGATCTAATAAACAAACCGGGCACCTCGACGACTAGTCAGTCCCCTAAGGGACCGACGCCACCTCCACAGAGGGGTTGTCCCGCACCACAGAACAACCCCTCCCAACGTCGGGACAGTACAATGGGGTGAGGTTCCCATCCTCACCCCTTGCCCCCTGCTCTTTTGTCCCCTCTTATTATAAGAGGGGTACAAAGAGCCCCCTTGGCTCAATTAGCTTCGGTGCTGGGCTCACCCTAGGCTACTAAGCCCCACCGCCACGCCAAGGCCTGAGCCATGGGGGGGTCACCGACATACCACCAGTACAGTCAGCAAAAAAAAGAATAAGTTAGGTATAAGTTTGTGCCATTTTGCCTCCAAGTAAACCGGGGGTTGCTCTTCGTACCCTCTTTAACCCCCCCCCCCCCCTTGGGGGTTGTTCTATTACGCCCCTTTGTACTATTATAAGAAGAGGGGACAAAAGAGTACTGGGGACAAGGAGCGAGGATGGGAACCTCACCGTATGGCACTGTCCCGACATGGGAAGGGTTGTTCTATGGTGCAGGACAACCCCTCTGTTGAATTAGCTGTTGCTCAACAAATCTGGGGTACCTCACCAAAGGCTGCATTGGTGGCACTCGCTGGATTTTAATGGATAGAGCTGCGTTCACCTTACCATCTTTAAGGCACAGCGAGGCCCATATACATGGGGAGGCACGTGGAGTCCCGGGTGGTGCCTAAGGGCATTTCCCACGCAAAAGAAGAAATAGTGCCATTTCGCAAGGGTGTAAAATATAACTAAATATACATATAATAAGGGACATGATTAAGGGGGTAGTTGCATATAAAGTATATGTTGTGACGTGTCACTGAGGGGTAGGGGGAGGGGTGAATTTTAAACTTATCAAAATTATACAAGCTGGCACAAGTTTTGCTTATCTTTCACCCTTATTCTGGATGGACAAACATTTTCAGACTGAAACTAATAATTAATTTTTATACCTAAAATTCTTTCAATCTTGGAATTAAAGCTTTATTTATTTATTTATTTAAAATTGGACACCAGCAGTACACACATGATAACGTTCTAGTCACAGTAAGCACAGATTAATTCTGATGTGTGCACCTTTATAAGTGACACATCATTCACATGTAAAGTCAAGTAAAAAAAAAACAACCGTGACAAAACAACAATTAACAGTAATAATAATAATAATTAATAGCAATAATCAATAATTTCTACAATGAATCAGATATAAATAAAGAAATTAAAAAGAAATGCAAGTTAGTTAAGGAAATAAAATAAATAGTCATAAAAAAGAACATTAATAAATTCGGAATACTAATTGGACTGATCGACCTTGAGATAAATTATTAGTTTAAATTTTAATGTTATAATGTTGTAATATTTTGTTTCTGTAACAATTAAGTGTGTCGTGAAATACGTCGATCTCGGTGATGGCGCCGCATACTACGTTATACTCGTTACACATTCTTGTAATCGAGGCTTGCGTACCCAAGTTCGTTCTGGAGAAGGGACCTCCTTTTTTCCTATTTTCCTATTTTCCTCATGATATCAGAGCTCTATCACACCGGTATACCATAATCAACCGTATATTCAGAGGCACCGGCTCCCATTAACAAATATTTATTGTAATCGCAGAAGAAAATTAAACTTAGGTTTGTAAGTAGACATTTATCAAAGGTCTTGAATTGCCAGTATAATAATTTCTGCATTTCTCATCATATTCATCAAACGCATATATCGGTGTTGCGACAATTAGATGACTATTTGCTAGTTTGCCGAATACCTCCTCACTTCGTGTCTCTCAGTGCTGAGCTTCAACATTTAAGACTGCAAAATGACATCGAATGTTGCGACCAGAATAACACCGCCTGGCGCCCCGCCAGTGACACCAAGACGTTGATCCCAAGTTATTCGGGGTGAGTTTGGAAGCACCTGCGAACTTAAGAACAACTCCAGAATATTAATGCTAGCTTGTTCTCGGTGTATTCTGATTATAGTCTTTTTTGGTTCATTAAATTTTTTGATATATGATCTCGCATTATTATTTTTTTATATGTTGGGACAACTCACACGGCCATCTGATCCCAAACTAGGCAGAGCCTGTTCTTATGGTAACCAGACAACATATATATACTTATATATTTCTAAATACATACATATTATAGATTTAAATTACACCCAGACACAGAACAAATGATCATGTACATCATACAAACATTTGTCCTGGGTGGGGATCGAACCCACGACCTTCTGGTTTAGCAGTCAGGGTCACTAACCACTAGACCAACAGGCCTGTCTTGAATTGAAGATGTGCTTCGTTTGTTGGTTACACTTTGTTTGTGGTAGTTAATTTATTCTTCACTGAATGGCACGGTCAGATTCTGCCATACAAGTAGCGGTGCCTATCGTGTTCAAAACTACAACTGCTACTACTCTCAAACTACTCTCAAGTTGGATCGTTAAAAGTGAGGTATTGATTTAAAATAACAAATACCTTCTTTTGATATGATTATTTATTCCAGGATCCAAAAGTTACAAAACTAGGCAAAACCATTTAAAAAATATTTCCTGTGTTAATACAATTTAAATTTGCAACAGATACACAATATTACTCAGATTAAATTAAACCGGTAGTTCATGTAACATCTCTTATTTCCTTAATTTCATTATACATGTGAACCAAGCTTTATAATTCCTTGTAAGGCCATGTTTATACCGGTAGATTCTTTTATAAAATATTCTTATATCAATAATAATAATGTTTTGAAAATAAGACGGTTAGGCACTGTATTACTGACATCGAGATTTCCTGCAAATGTAGGAGAGTTGCGCCACGTTCCTGTCTTTTTTTATGTCATAGGGAGGCAACCGAGTAGTTGGAGCCTTATGGTAACTACCGACGCCCATAGATATCCGCACAAGCAAAAGCTATGCAGATGCGTTGCCCTCCTTTTCCCTATCCCCCCAATGGGCCAACGGAAACTCACAAACCACGAACGCGACATCATAGCTATCACTTGACGCCGGTGTTATGTGAGCGAGAGGTACCCCGGTCGTGCCAGCCAAATTTGGATGCAAAGCAGCATGGCACTGCCTCTTACAAACTGTCTGCATGGGTACCACCATCCTGCTTGTTTCTTCCGTGAAATATCTGGTACTGAAACATACCATCTTACGTCTCAGAATAGATAACATGAGAACAGTTGCCTGGGCATGCTTGCCTGTTTGACAATCAAACAAACATAGAATTAGTGGTATTCATATTTAACACCTTTCTTACAATAAATCATTCCAAAATCGGCCCCAATGTAAAATATGTAAGAAATTTAATATGCGCACGCCCTAACTACATTGACTATGCAACTCACTAATCCAATAAGCTTTTTCATACATCGACCTACACTGTAGATTAAACCACTGAATCAACAATGCTCGGGGGATTCCAAATGGAATTCTTTCTCCAGGGTTAGCAATTTAACGGCATAAAGAATAAAGCTGATGGGAATCGTTCCTGAATTTTGACAACCCTAGGTATAGGGTTGCCAACTTTAAGAAATTGTAATGCGAATAAATGCAAGATTCGAACTCCAGATTGTATGAAGTGACATTTAACTGAATCTAAGATACTCAGATGAGTCTGTATGGAATTCGTTCTCTAGACGGTATCAGTATTAAGTTTGATAGTAAATATTTATGAAAGTTGATGACCCTAGCTTTGTATAGGAAGAGATGGCAGCTTCCGGAAATATTAGCACTTGTTTACTCTTGGAACCCGTAATTTACATACATAAGGATAAGATTAAATTTTAAGATTTAAAAATGACATCCTTAGTTTGGTATAAAATCGTAACATAACAAGTTTGAAATATTAATACAGAGGTTCGAACCAACGACCCACATGACATTGGCATGGCTTTTCAGGAAAAGCCATGCCAATTTTACATAACTTATACATACATAATTTATAAAATAAAAATGCTTAAGTTATTTTAAATATACCTCACAGCTAGGGCTGTCGCAACTGAGCTATGTAACTTGACGCGTCTATTGGACAGGGGTTCCCAACTTTTTTGATTAATTACATTTCTCGCCGTGGAAATATAGCGTTCCAGGTGAACGCCATGCGCTTCGGGCGAAATAGGAAAGTTTAGAAGTGGCACATAATTTTAAAAAATATAAATAAATAGATGAGGAATACTTCCTAAGAGTGAGGGACAACTTTGCGAGAAAGCCTTCATGTCTTATCATAATAAAAACGTGTTTATTTTTACCGACTTTCGACGGTAGAGCCAGAAACTATCAACCCAACTTTTTATGTCAGTTGAATAGGAACTGACAGATGTGCCATCAGAAGGTAAAAGGTACGTTTTAGTAGTTGGACATGCAATGCAACGCATGCCTCCCTTTATTTGTATATTCATTTTTGAGCTTACCCAAATAAAATATTGATATGTTTCGTTATACATATAACAATTAAGATAAATATTGTCATGTCTATTCCTTATTAGGTGTTGAACAAAATGCGGCTTGAGACTTTGAAGTTATTTCCCGACATGTTCGAAATACCTATTTTATTGCCGAAATGAGGGGAGCGCAGGAATTTTTCACCTTGTGCAAGTCTCGTCAAATTTTGATCACTAAATTATAACGGGATTTATAATAAGGCTATTTATAATGTACATACTTTCATGAGAAAATAGATAATAATATGTTACCATACCATGGCCAAGATATACGTTATCCATAGATTATCTTTCTTTAGTTAGAACCATTTTTTTTCTTTAACGCCGGGAAAACCCACTCCCCCGCGGGATGCTTCAGAGCATTTACCGGTGTAAAAGAAAAAAAATAACTCTAGTTAAACTAAGTTAGGACCCAGGATTTTGCACAAAAATATTTTCATTTATCCAGCATTCCAATTAGACACGTTTAAAATCGTAGTTGTCTCATTTACATGTAAATTGTTTGATACAGGGAATAGACCTATAGTCCCATTTATAAAAAAAACCGTGTGAGCCGTCACGGGACGCCTGGCAGATGTGAAACATCGACATTATTTTGTAAAAGTAATATGCATATAATATGTAATATCGTATAGCGTGGCGACGCGTCGCCACGGCATGCGTCGCCACGCCAGAAATCGGTTTTACGTGCGGCTATAGATGTTTCACATCAATAATAATAATATCTATGGATGCTTTTACACCACGTCAATCTGGTCCCGTGGTAAGTTCTCGAAGAACTTGTGTTACGGGTTTTATACTATACACATATTTAAGAGTATTATTATATAATACACATATTTAATACACATCCATGACCCAGGAACATAGAAAATATTTTTGTTCCCTGGCGGGATTCGAACCTGCAACCTCAATATTATAGATAAAAATTGAAAAATCCTACAATCAAATCTCATTTAAGGGCCCCTTATCCCAAATTGTTGTTTCTAGATCGAGGTGTTTTCATAGAAGTCGTCATTTTAAAATAATAATAATAAAAAATAGGGTATAGATACATCTTTGATCTAGGGATTTTTTTGGATAAAAATACAATATTTAACATTTTACATGATCAAAAAAAATTCTAAAGTAACGTTGATTTTAAAAGCAAATTGAGTAGTATGAGACTTCGGGTAACTCAATTTTAATGAAACTTTTACGTCTAAATTGCTACCACGTTTGTCACATTGTCCACGGGGATGACGTGGAAATGATTGGATAGATCTTTATTATGTCACTTCAAAAATGTTTGAAAAATAAAAAACGATAGAAATGGCTCTCGCGCATCGCAACACGTCGCGCCAGTACCCAGCCGGGCGTCATCGAAGTAGGACCTGTGCCGCTTTTGCTCGTGACAACGTTGTTACCGCGCATTTCAAATTATTACGTCTAAATAAATAAGACGACACAGTGTAAATAATATAGCTACTTAATACTTACTAACAATTGTTGTTCTTAGTTGTAATTAGTTTGCAATAAAAAACCTTTAATTAGTGTAAATAAATAGATACTTGAGTTTGTGTAGTACCTAGTTATTTAATTGAAATGGCGAATAAAAAAAGTAAAATAAGGAAAAAGAATCTTAATACAGTTTTATCACAAACCCGTAGCTTCGCCCGAGTTAACTTAGATATTATACAACCATATACGCATTGATGATAATTATTTATCTATGGACGGGCGTAGGAGTTTATTTTATAATATGTAGTGATTAATACCGTATTTTTGTGAATAGTTTTTTCATTACCGCTTTATAATTGGCAATTTTTTAAAGTATTAAAATGGATATAGGTAGTATGTTATATTTAACTAATGTAGACATATTATGCCATCGCGGACTTTTCAGTATGCATATTTAGGATACACAATTCTACCATACATTGATACAATAATAATTAATTCGGAACCGGGCCCGGCTAAGGTGTATAATTAGTACATTTTTTTGATCTATCTGTTAGGGTTCATCAAGCGTTTGCAATGTAAGTGCAAAAAATGTGCTTATTTATGACATCACATCAGAAACTTCTAAAATTATGAGTGTTTATCTACTATATTATGCATGTACCTATTACCCTCCTCTTGAATCATTCTATCTATTTAAAAAACTGCATCAAAATCCGTTGTGTAGTTTTAAAGATGTAAGCATACATACAGTCAGACGCGGGAAGCGACTTTGCTTTATAGTTTATACTATGTAGTGATGTCTTCTTCCAGAATGATTGATTTTTTTTATAGCTTAGGCCTTAGGGGGACAAACGAGCATTCGGAGCCTTAGATGACTACCGACTTCCATAATAATAATAATATCTAAGGACGCTTTTTGCACCACGTCAATCTGGTCCCGTGGTAAGTTCTCGAAGAACTTGTGTTACGAGTACCAGACAATGGAAATATATTTAATATTTTATACTATACACATATTTAAGGTTTTTTTATTTATAATACACATATTTAATACATATCCATGAACCAGGAACACAGAAAACGTTTTGTTCCCTGGCGGAATTCGAACCCGCAACCTCCGGCTTGAATCCTAACGCGCTAACCATTGAGCCACAGAGGTCGTCCTCGTAAACATTCACACAAGAGATAATGCAGATGCATTATCCTCCTTTACCCCATCCCCTGCAATGGGACACCGGAAACTCATACACCGCAAGAAACGCGACAGCATAGGTGTCACTTGACGCCATTATCATGTGAACGAGAGGTACCCCTATGGTCGTGCCGGCCCAATTCGGCTGCAAGCAGCATGGCACTACCTTTTAGACCTATGTAGCTAATTCATCCTTCTAATCCTTACTAATATTATAAATGTGAAAGCATGGATGTTTGTTACGCTTTCACGCGAAAATTACTTAACCGATCATCATGAAACTTTGTACACATATTCTTGGTGGTATTAGAAGTAACATAGGATACTTTTTATAAAAAAAACTAAAGAGAGGTGTCAAGGGACACCCGGATGGATCGAAGTTCCTTCGATTAATTAGTGAAGAAATAAAACTATCTTATCCTGCGCAGACGAAGTCGCTGGCACCAGCTAGTATTTCTATAAATCCAAAACTAGATAACTATAATAACAACAAGATTTTGTTATGCATAATTATTAATTATCACATCTAAGAATAATTCGAGCATAGTCAATCTACTTCATATTCGTGGCGTGCTTGCCGGCCGTGGTAGGTCACCGGAGTTCAAATAAAGACATCTCCCGCGCAACGCAAGTGCAAACCGATTCGGTGCGTTAAATACCTATAGTTTTGGGAGAAGGGGCCCTTAATGAGGATCGAAAAGTCGTTCCGATTCTCAATAATCGAGATATTTCACTTGTCCAGGTCCATTAACCACGTTTTACATTTGATCAGACATAAGTTATAAGAGCGTCTATAATAAATGATTTGTATATTTGTATAATTCCAAAAAGCCTTTATATAAGCCCTTATAATGATGAGATTTTAAAAACAACGCTTAAACTGCACAATTTGAACAGCTTAAAAAATCACAAGAAACAAAAGAAGTGCAGATTGATGGGTGCAATTTAGAACCCCCGCGAAGATTAAAAGATATCTCCAAGAGCACTCCTGTTATTTAGTTTTATCCAGCGAAATAAGTTACTCAACGGGACAGTATAAGAACTTTTTGAGATTATCTCTTTTGAGTAATATGGCTTTTGAGATGTAAGGGTAAGTTAGTAATTATAACTTATATTTTGCTGTTGCCCACAGCTTCGCCCGCGTTAACTTAGATTAGAGCCGTACCCAGATTGATGATGATTTTTTTATTATAATAATATTTTTATTTCATGCAACACAGCCAAAACTTTGTTCGTAACAATATTCTTATAATCTATGGTTTATAGCCTAAGTTACTCCTCAAAACATCAGCTATCTGCCAGTGAAAGTCCCATCAAAATCGACCCAGCCTTCTCAGTGATTAGCCAGAACAAACAGACAGACAAAGAGACGGACCGACAGACAAAAATAGTAAAAAATGTTATTTTGGTATAAGTACCGTGTATACATCCATATGCATTCAATAAAAAGTGGTTATTTTAATATTACAAATACTCCAATTTTATTTATCTGTATAGATAGATGTATAGATGAAAATTTTGTAGATGTGGTTAATTATATCAGCGAATGATTAAAGTTTGTTTAAAATAGCCTGGAATTGTTACTAGTTAGAACTATGCACTTAAACAAGGTTACCTCTTTATGGTAAATGCTGACACCATCAGAATATGGCGAGTCTTCTAGTTAGCACATAGGTAGTTTGCACGTAAAGTGGGACGTAGTTAGTTCTCGATGAAGCACTGAATCGATTTTAATGAAATTTCCAGTTTGGTCCATCTAGTGACAGTTTTGGACGATAGGTGGCGTTGCCTGTTCGTCAACAACAAAACGTAATTAACTCAATTAGTTAAACTATAATTACCGTAACTGCTTCAGTAACAATTAACAGTTAGACGTACCTAACCAATTATAGCTAATGATATGAAGGGATGAAATCACCTGGAATGGGGTGCATATTAAAACCTAGCTTTGATCCCGGCCAGGGGAGCGAATAATTGTGTGAAGTCGGTCTGTCTGTCTGGTAATTAGATATTATATGCTAGCGATGATGAACTAGTGGATATGGTCAAGACCTCGAAAGTTCGGTGCTCGATTACCTCCATGTCTGATTTCGAGCTGTCCCCAGCAGAGACACAGGATCCCCACCATGGTTTTGCCTTGTCCTGGCGGTGGGGTTTTTTTTTTTTTTTTTTTTTTTTCCCCGCGGGGGTAAAACCGCCGCACGGGGGAGTTTATTATTCTTTTACCATTCACCTCTGACTTTATCAGAGTCATTATTTACAATTTATTTTATTTATAAGAAAAAGTTACATAATATGTTGCTTATACATTTTTAGAGTAGTTACGCTATTATTTACTTTTTATTACATTTATATTATGATTATTACTGTTCATTTAATATAATACTGAAATTATTTATACATTTATCCTAATAACACCGGTGATTTACGTTATATGAATTTGTATGAATTTTTGATACATTTGCTGAACAACATTTTTCATATAGGTTTTATTCTTTATATAATATTATATTTATATAGCTATAGTTTTTATTTATGTGAACATGTTATATAACATTATTTTTACTTTGTGACATTATTTATTTACATCACCCTTTTTTTAGTATTTAAATATTAATTACATAATTATATTATTTCTGTCTCTAGTTTCTGTTTTATATGCTTTACGCTATTAAATAATAATAATATTTTATACTCATACATATTAATAAGCTATTTTTACTAAACACACACTTTTACATTTCTATATTTTATCATACATATTTTACAAATTATACCACTTTAATATAATATAGATACTATTAAGACATTCATAGCATTAATAATTTTATTCCATACATTTTTTAAACATTCAAAACAACACTCACACACGCCTCATCATCAGCGCGTGGCCTCGTCTCCGATCTTTTTCATGGCACACAGTTTCTCATCTACCACCGCTTTGTCCAACCTCTGCTCGATATCGTATATATCATTAGCAGAAATTGGGCACACGATGGCAGGTGAGGAACTGTTTGGTTTGTGCCGTTCTGATCTAGGTCTGGCGGGTCCTTCCCATTTCCGAATCACTTCCGATATGAGTCGGGTCCGCCATGCCCAGTCACAACTAGTGGCGTGTGGTGTGTGGTGTATATGGTCTCCGTGCTTCCGTACGCAGTAACGTATGCGGCAAGACTCGGGCCGGGAGCCCGGCCCGGCAAACTGTGGAGTGGTGCGGCTGGCAAGCCGGTGGTATGGCCTCGGCCTCGGCATCCCATGGGGATGGCGCGACTTTGACCCAACCACCAGTCTTGCCCTCGTCCATAATATAAATACCTCAGATCGCACGATGCTGGGTCATCTATATACTACTTTCGCTCTGCCGTGCCGAACTCCATTCCCGTCGGTCTCGCCGGATACGGGGCCCCCAGCGTTGGGCTGCTCCAGGCTGCGCACAGAGTCACGGGGACACCTACTAATATATATATATATATATATGCTGACCTCCGCTACTAAAAATACGCCACTGACATCCGCGCCAGGGTGTCCTATTTCTGTCGTACTATACACTCGTTCGAGAAGGCTCCGTGCTCGACGTTGTCTAACCCCGCCTTGCTGCAGTTGCAGCACTTGGGGGGTGCTCTCTGTTGCCACTTATCACATTCAGTCCTCAGATGAGGACCAGCGCAGTGGCTGCAACAGTCCTTCACATCCTTACAATACTTTCTCGTATGCCCATACCCTAGACAGCGCGAGCACTGAGCCAAGGGGGTCTGGTCTTCGACCCTCACCTTCTGCATATCAATATAAGCGCTCCCCTCGTCTATCCATTTTCTCCACACTTTGGGATACACCCGGGCGACAATGTGACGTTGGAGTGGATTTCTTGCTCTTTTCCGGTAGATTATTTCAACTTTGTGTTCCTCCCCCCCTAGGCCATCAAAGACGTGCTTATTTTGATTGACCAAAGCCTTCTCAATCTCCTTGTCTGTGTTATACTCGAACACGTCCTTGAATACTAGGAGGGGGTTTTTGTTCTTAACATCCTCCACTTTCAGGCTATCATTCTTCTTTAATCTCTCTTTCACTCTATCCTTCTCTTTTTCACTCGCACAACCAATTACAACCTTCGCACGAAATTTTGCACTTCCCAACGTCCGATCCCGACAAGCGAGGTGTCAAACGACGCGGGAGAGCGCCAGGTATATAACTGGATCTAAAGTGGGATGATAGTGGGCAAGTTTTGGTCAAAAATGTGGGAAATTTTACAATATCTGTATGAAAAGTTAAAAATTTAGTATGAAACTATTGTAAAATTTTGATATAGAATGAACGACGAGACCGAGATACACGATATATAGCACCCCTAGGTGCTGTGAGTCGAATAGTGTAGGTATAAGTCCGCAGTATAGCGGATTCGAGGAGCTAGTCAAGATGGGTATCTACAGATGCGCAGCGACGGACCGACGATGATGAAAACAAGAAATTTAGAAAAAGTCCACTGAGAGACCGAAGAATTCGGAAATTTATATGAAATTATATGAAAAATACAATGTGTTTTAATTAAAAATTTACAAAGTTCAAAAAATAGCCAAAATTGATGAAATTTTTATCGAAAATTAGTGGGGTGTATAGGGCCCGCCTATTAGAACCCAAATCAAAAGAAATATTTTACAAAAACCTACAACGAAACCGCCAAATTAAGGAATTTCTAAGAAATTTAATATTGGCGGTGGGGTTCAGTAGCCTAGAGTGAGCTCAGCACTTTGGGCGAAGCGAATTGAGCCGAGTGGGCTCTTTGTACCCCCTTATAAGAAGAGGGGATAAATGTTTAAATTCTCCCATAACAGTCCTGCCATGTTACGGTAAAATATCCGAAACGTTGGTACAAAAAAAACCAAGACTAAATACGTATTTTTTTTTATTATATTAAGTGAAATTCGTTTAAAAGCATTAAGAAAGTTTTAAAGAAATTTAACAAAACTGTTAATTTTCCTATGAAATAACTTTTAAATAAAAATTCATATAAAAAACAGTTATATGAAAATCATTCTAATGCATATTTCCACCCATATTCGATAACTTCGAGATTGAAAATCCCCAAATATGGTACATTACCCTGCCAACCGAATGACCACTTACAGTCCGGACTAACCCTTGAAACTTCCCTTTGAATTACCATAAGGGAAACTTAGGGGGCTTCAGATTATCGGACTTTCTATGCCAATTAAAGGGGCGAGCTTTCAGAGCTTTTCAGGTACCATTACGGAGTCAGATCTTCAAAATAAAGGGTAGAATAAAGACTGGACCTCGAAGTAAAGTTTTCCCCAGTGAGTTATAAAACTACCCTCACTTATGCCTAGTACCTGGGGATTGTACGAAAAGTCTAGGGGAGTGAATGCAGTGAGTGGAAAATATACAGACGGGACCCATCATACTAACTAGAAATAACATTTGATTTTGTACACGTTATGTTTTTAAGTAAATACTTCTAAAAATGATTGATAATGTATTATATATTTTATTAGATTGCGTATTACACATTGTTTGCCAAATAGAGTAGTAATGTGAGCCATAAATTTCCGAAACTGGTCAGTGATTTGTCACTGACGTAATAGAAATTCAACCAACTAGTAATCTGTATGTACGTCCCATCGGCCAAACATCAATCAATAATTCGGCCAAATCAATAAGTCTGCCAATCAGAGCGCAGAACCGGCGCAGCAAAAATTTGGCGAAATTTGTTTTCATACAAAACATAACATTACCACTCTATTTCGGTTGCTCGATGACAAAGTCCAACTTCACAAACATAATTGTCGCGTTATACCAGACATAAAATATTAATAGTAAATATAATATGAAAAATCGAACTTTCTAGCACAGCAAAAAAAACCTTTTTTAAGCTGTATTACCATCCTCGATCCAGCCCATCCCACTATCGATCCTTAATAAGTAAGCAAAGTTTCAGTTGATACAAAGTTTAAAGTTGGTAAAAATCACGTTTAAAGGTATACAGGTAGTTCCTAATGGAATAAACGCATTGAAAACGCTTATTCTATCTTGTCGTCATTTTTTTGGAATTTTTCAATATGACAAATTAGTTATAAGTCATAACGATTCTCATATTATGCATCGAGTCCTCGAGTCCTTTCAAAATGTATTTTTGACGTGACAACGTCTTATAATTCGATGGAGCCGGCTGCAAGAACGAAAAAACACACGCATTTGGCGTTACCTCGCTCTGAGGCGTTCCATTTTCTTATGACGTCACGTTCTACTATCGTCAGTAAACCGACTTTACAGACACCTGATGATAAAGTGGTATGTTCGTTAAATTTCAATAACAGTCAGATTAGTGTTCCTTTTTTAAACTTATTTTTCTCGCAGAGTTTTACCGCTCGTAGGTATAAAAGTGTTACAGCTCTAGTACATAATATTTATCAACACATCGAGCGCGGCGTCTTTACAGCCTATTTGCAATGAAGGAGTTTTACAGTCCCGTATCCGCTTATTTCCACTTTTATATAGTATTCACGTAGTGATGCGTGATACAATATATCGATAATGTTATGTGTATATTACACCAATATCTAAAACAATTTGTGACTACAAATGGGATTGCATTTTGCGCCCACCAGTCAATAACTTTTATATTTAGTTTTTTTAATAGGGTACTGTATTATACTTATCATAAATTTTATAATAGATATAAGATATTGAATTAACGCAAAGATAACCAGGTTTAAAGTTGTTTTTTAATTTGTGTCAAAAATTATGATCTATAAATTCACCATTTTATTCTAAACTTTTGTGTGAAATGTTGATATTAGATATATTTGTACTAATATTATAAAGCTGAAGAATTTGTTTGTTTGGTTGAACGCGCTGATCTCAGGAACTACTAGCTCGAATAAAAAACATTTATATATTTTCGTGTTGACTAGTCCGTTTATCGAAGATTCTAGGCTATATATAACATGCTTCTACGACCAATAGGAGCGGAGCATCAATGGAAAATGTGGGGAAAACGGGAAAAAAGATTCCTTTCGAGAGCTTCCTTATGATCATAATACGAGTATATATTAAGGTAGTTACCTACATCAATAAATACATTTTAATTTGTGTATGTCTGTCTATCTGTCCGGCTAATATCCACGGCTCGAAGTGGACGGGACTATCATTGGCAGATAACTAATGTTATATGGAGTAACTTAGGCTACTTTTATTTTAGAAAAAACATATAGGTACATAGGGTTCCGCGAAAACAAAATTAAAACGTATGAAATAGTGAATAATATCCGATACATATAAGAAAGTAAGGCTGGAAATTCAAGCCAAGTTAACGCTGGAGAAGCTGCGGGCAACAGCTAGAATAAAAATTAACCACTTAGTGATGTCATCAAACCAACCTGGCGATCAACGTTGGTTAATAGGACCATCATTTTCGAAGGAGATATAGACAATACTGTTTTGTGCCCTTTTATATTCCTTCTTGGTGTGAATAATATAGGCAATATCTCGAATTGGTTATGTCATGTATTTGCTAAATTTATATACTGAGGTGATACTGTGTGGAAAATAAAGTTTTATATTACACCGTTGATCTCTATATGTTCAAAATATAATAATATTGTTGTGCATATAGAATATCTAAAATATATCGATAAAAAATAAATTTAAATTTATTTAATAACTCTTAGATCTATTAATTTCAGAGCCTTGCTTCGTAGGTGAAGTATTTGCCAATCCATCCTTCTCTCTGCCAATTCCTTTACCTTCTAACACGATGCGACCTGCACGTTCACCTTAATCTCCTTAATATATAAGTTCTCCTCAGTCCTCGGTTTATCCGTATATAATAACTATTTTCCTTTATTTATAAATATTATGGTTTATCATGTAGAAAAAGGAAGTGACGATGATCTAGTAGGTATGGGGCTCGGCCTCTTGAGTGAGAGCCGAGAGGTCCGAGTTCTGTCCTACCTCCCTGTGATGCCTAGAAATTGGTGTTTCTAAATTTCTGTGTGTCAGGTGTTTGAGACCATCGCTTGCTCACCGGTGAAGGAAACATCGTAAGGAAACCTGCATGCCTGATGAGATTAAAAGTTTTTGAAGGTGTGTGAAGTTCACCAAGCCGCATTGGGCCAGCTCATCGGTGAACTATGGTCCTACACCCTCCTCGCCTGATTTCGAGGAGGAGAGATATATTATATGTATGTAGAAAAAAATAAGTCTTTGTTTATAATGAATTTATCACGTCGTTATGATCACTTTTGTTAACTGTGAAATAAAAATGAAAATTTCTATTAATCATAACTTCTTATCACAATCAGGGAGAAAAATTTAAGACAATTGTCTTGTTAATAAATTAAATCAAAAGTGTATTCAGTAGGTATCAAATAATAAACAATTTGAATTTTAAAAAAGTATCATGTCAAAAATAAAAAAAAGAGTTTGAAAAATTTTGCCCGAAGGATGATACATAATTTATGGGATTAGGAACTTTTATTCTTCTATTTTATAAACCCTAAATTATGTAAAAGCTTTCTCATGATCCAATCCTAATCGCCTTACTGCCTGACGATCCAACCCGATTAAATGGGAAGCCCTCTTTAAAAATCTTTATTGCTGGAACATTCGAATTTATTGTCTTATTATTTTCCTAGGCAATTTTATGAGGTTGTATTTATGGTATTCCAAAGGGACCACTTGGAATCCATCGGGACCGTATTAGTAAAAATCATCTGTCAGTATGTTTATCCGTCTAACTCAGAGATTGACTTTGATAGATACTGAAAATTTCCGAAAAATTGGAGGGTATAATATTAACTCCAACTAATACTTGGCCAAATTTTTATTACAACAAAAATATTATGTATTTTCGTGAGTGAAAAATGTATAGTGTCGCAAGATTAAAAACTAGCTTTTGTGAAGTTATGTAAGATTCAAAATACTGACACAAAAATATTAAATCTAGTTCCTCGTTTTTGAAATGAGACTATCACAGGATGCCACCTTTTTTTCTTTAGCGCTGGGAAATGTTCTGAGATATCTCGCTGGGGAGGGGGTCTCCCCAGGCCGGTATGTGAGACTTGCTGCGCGCGAAAGCTGGTAAGTGGACACAGCTGTACCCACTTAAACCTGGCGAGCGCCACCAATTCCGGCCTTTGGTGAGGTTCCTCGGATCTAATGAGCAAACAGGGCACCTCGATAGCTAGTCAGCTCCTCAGGGGACCGATGCCACCTACACAGAGTCCCGCACCACAAGATGAAAAACACCTAATGTTTAATATATGAATAATCAATAATTATTAATCTGTAACGAAAGATGGAATAAATTACGCGCGTGCACAAAAGAGTCGAGAATAGCAGCGCAGTAGCGTTGCTGCTGCTGCTGCTGCATCGTAAATGCTGTAACGCATGACAGCGTTACAGAATTTACGATCAAGGCAATCCAATCCAAAAAAAAAAAACGTCAAAATATCGATATAAAACACCGCACATCACTACCACCTGTAACGATTTTACGCAACATTTTCCCGCAATGACTCAAACGTGTTTATGTATTTTTTATTTTGATATTTATTATTTCTCGTACCTTTGTAATACTACAAAATGTATCGATAAACGATGATGCCTACGGTTTTCCTGAAAACGGGAAAATTGCAATATTCTTATTATATTTTGATTCGTAAAAATATCAATGCTTGACAATATGAATTATGTTGGTTTGGTTACTATTACTCTTGGTTAGATTTGTAATAACTTTTGAAAATATGATCTTATAATTGAAAGTTGGTAAATAATTATTTACCAACTTTCAATGTCATCTATTATTTTCTAATTACGCTAATTTCACTGATAAAACAAAATTTTACGGATTTTATCGTTTTATTAAGTTTTTTACCTGCCCTAAGTTTCGGAAACTTTACTGTTACCATGGTCGTGGTTCAAACTTAGCTAGTTAGGAATATAAATTAGCGCATGATCTTACTCAGCTTAGTATATGAAACTTAGTACAATTTAGCTAAGTAATCATTTGTAAAACTTTGTAAAACTTATTATTATTTGAACAATCACATGAGCGACCGAAAAGTGGACAACGATTTATCGATAATTCGATAACATTGAAAAAGTATCGATAGATTCTGTCGATATTTTCGATAAGACTTAATAAAATTGTTTGCGATTTTACCTTAAATGTGCTTTCGCTGTTACTCATATTGTCTGTGAATAAATAAAATGTGCAATCATTTTATTCGCATCGTATTCAATAAAAAACGTTTGTGTTTCGGTTCATGTAGGTATGTAGTCATGACATGGATGGCGATATTTAAATCACTTTTCTTAAACTAGACCAAACACAACACTATTGTTAAATTTGTTGTCCTCGCTCATTCCAAATAAAAGAATTAGTTTCTTTTAGTACTTCTTTTAAACAAATTCACATATTTCCTTTCATTTTAGTTTTCTTGTAAGATGTTGCAAAATATATGTTAATACATAATATTAGAATTCAAATTATTAAAAAGAATCGTTACTGATATAATATGAAGAAACATGGTTTACACGCACACACATAAAGAAGTCGAAAGCGGCGGCGTAGCATCACGGCACGACGCCGTCATACCTCTTTGTCGTCGCGGCATTCAAATCAATTTTCCTGCCAAGTCACACGATATTTCACATACTCATACAAAGTACAGCTTTCATTATAAGAAACCTAAAAATCCAAGTATTTCCACCCTGCTCATGAGACATGCGAATCATTACAAAAACCTAATAACGGGAATGATACAGGTATTCTATAGGTCTAAACAACTCGATTCTGAACCTAAGCCCTGGGTGTTAGAGTTGGAAATCTAAAACCCTCCCTCCCCTATCTCGCATCTCCTGTTTTGTGTAGCGTGAAATATTAAGTGCTCTTGATCAATCAAAAGTTGAGCAATTTGTTCTACTGTCTGTACATAAATTGTGTTTTAAATCAGTTTTTGTAAGAGAAATAGATGTAATTTTCAAAGGACATTTTTTTAGTTTGAGATTGAATAGGATAGGACATAATATTAGGTCGACCTCCATTCCCCACCATGGTTCAGACCTTGATGTGGCGGTGGGGCTCAGTAGCCTAGGGTGAGCCCAGCACCTCGGGCGAAGCTAATTGAGCCGAGGGGGCTCTTTGTACCCCTCTTATAAGAAGAGGGGACAAAAGTGCAGGGGGCAAGGGGCGAGGACGGGAACCTCATCCCATTGTACCAAGACCGCATCAAAAGCGGCATTGGTGGCACTCGCCGGATTTTAGTGGGTAGAGCTGCGTCCACTTACCACCTTTCGGGCGCATTGTCCCACATACCCGCGTGGAGAGACCCACTCCCCCGCGGGATGCCTCAGAGCATTTCCCGGCGTTAAAGAAAAAAAAGGATAGATCTTTGTGCTTCATTTTTTCGTTCACAACACCTTCAACTGATAGAAAGACTTCTAGTTTAGTTGCTAGTAGACCATCAACAACCTTGACGTTAATGAAAAGGTTATTGAATAAAGTTGATTGATGATACGAGCTAATGTTATAAGGATATGTTTAACGATGAACGGATCTATGTAAAGAGTTTTATAACTGGAAAAGAGTTTTAAAGATAGTTTTATAGGAATAGCGTAATAATCGAATGAATGTATATTTTTTGCACGAATAAACTATAAGGGAAGTTCTGCGCTAACCGAGATACGGGTACAGGTGAGCGCATAATTTAAATTAACATGCTTGTTTAATTATCAAAACTGAATATTATAAAATTATTCACGGATATTATAAACCTTATAATATAAAACTATTCACGGATTATTATAAACCTATACGTACGGAAAGATGAGCGACTTGTGTAACCTTAATTAACTGAAATAATTGTCTTCTCGTATTCACTTATATTATAATTCACGTTTTTTTCGTGTGCTTATGAATTATTCAATTAAAGTGAATACGAGAAGACAATTATTTCAGTTAATTAAGGTTACACAAGTCGCTCATCTTTCCGTACAAACGCAGGACAGTAATTACTACAATGTTTGACGTTGACCTTAAAAAACTAAGAGTAATAAAAATTGATCTTGTCATTATCTATGTCTGTATGTACCCAAAATAAAAAAAAATACATTTAAAAAATACAAGCTTGTAAATTTTCGTATTTCAACACTGATTAGCCCAGCTTTGGGCGAAAATAAATAGTATACGGAGCACGAAAACTCAAAAATAAAGCCCGTACAGACATAGTTCAGTTGTTAAAAAGTTGAAATAAATTTATTTTAAAAAGATACACTTGATAGTTTTCTACAATAGCTGTTTTGCTAAAAGGGCATTTTGGGAATGAATAATTATTATACATTTCATTCTAGCACACATGTTCGCGCACTATGTCAGGTGAGATAGCATTCATTAAGTTGGAGCTTGCGCCGTCGACTTGTTCAACTATATTAACAGCGAAAGCGCAGTTGAAGCTGAAAGCAATAACTAGTATACCAAAAGGGCTTTTTGATACACACTTCTGTGCTCGCCTGTACAGGGGAGCCAGACGTCAGGTATCGATTATTCGAGAGGGAATACAGACTCGACCTGCCGATTCCTGTCAAATTTATCTATCTTAAGTTTATAACATTAGAGTTGCCTTTGGCATGCCAACCACGTAAATCACCCTCCATCCCTTACAGAGGATCTCTAACCGTAACTTAAAGGTAGAGGATTCAGAATGGTGTGGATGTGGAATCAATCAAATGTTTCGTGGTTTCCAGGCTTCCACGGGATGCAATTTGTGAAGGTTATGATGAGGTTCTGTGCAAATAGTTTGAATATGTTGGAGTTTTTATACTTTTGTGTAGACGAGAGGCTCTGTATAGGATAGGACAAACATAAAGGATTGTTTTGCTATCGGTAAATAGACGAGCAGAATTCAGGATTTATTAAAATACTTTTTGCAGTTCATTAATCGATTTAAAAAGACGATTTTTCTTATCACAGTGTACTGACTATTTATAACAAGTTTAGGGTTTTTATATAATTGGATTCGTTGAGACGTTGATATGACCCTTATTTTTGGGAGACAGGAAATTATACCTAGTTATAAAGGGCATATTATTCGGTATTTTAAACGGTAATTATTATTTCCTTTCATGATCCTGTAGGACTATAAACGCGCACCTATCAGCTTGGATAACACCATCTTGCTTGTTTCTTCCGTGTCCTGTCCTTCTCTATGAAACACACCAGTGCTGTTTCACTGGTGTGTTTCGTAGAGAAGGGCAGGACAGGCAGGGTAATTACTGGCACCGACCTTACGTCTCAAGACAGGTAACGCATGAGTTGTCTGGCTTAGTCCAAGATATTAGTTGTAAAAATTGTGTCTTAGTAATTAATTAGTGTGTTTATTATTTGTTTATATATTAGTGTATTCAAAGCTAGAAACTAAACCATTATGAAAGGCTTAATGAAGGCAACACCTATAACAGGGGGATTACATTAATTTGAAAGTCTTTGATCTACCCGAGTCGTATACACTGTGAATGTTCAAGACGGATAATTAATAAAGGGTTATTAAGTAAGTAAAGGGAAAATACGTTCAGTTTAGGAAGACGAAGTGTTGGTCAACCATTAACCAGGTGGGAAGACGTCCCCACCATGGTTCAAGCCTTGTCGTAGCGGTGGGGCTCAGTCTAGGATGAGCCCAACACCTTGGGCGAAGCATATAAGTAGAGGGGACAAAAGAGCAGGGAGCAAAGGGCGAGGACGGGAACCACACCCCATTGTAGGTACTGTCCCGACGTTGGGAGGGGTTGTTCTGTTGTGCGGGACAAACATCCTGGGGAAGTCGCGTCAGTCCCCTGAGGGACTGACTAGCCGTCGAGGTGCTCTGTTTGCTCAACAGATCCGGGGCACCTAACCAAAGACGGCATTGGTGGCTCTCGCCGGGTTTTAGTTTCCACCACCAGTTTCTTACCAGCTTTCGGGCGCAGCGAGTACCACATACCCGTCGGAGGAGACCGACTCCCCCGCGGGATGCCTCAGAGCATTTCCCGGCGTTAAAGAAAAAAAAAAGGAGGGAAGACGTCGGACGGGACGTGTTGGATGCGAGTGGCAAGGGATCGCCCGTTTTGGAGTTAATTTAGGAAGACCTATGTTCAGCAGTGGACGGTTAGAGGCTGATGATAATGATGATGATAAAGTGAAAATATATATTTAGTCACATTTTAGCTAACACAAACATGGCGATGCAAGCAACGATTTTTTCTAGCTCCGCCTGCATTTTATTTGATCAATTCCTGCATAAAGCGATTGCAGGCCTTTCATTAATTTAATGAATCGGCCCTCAGCCCGGTTGACAAGCGAACCCAATTTTATTAATTGAAAGAGAGATATCAATATTTGATACGGCCAATTTATATTGATCGGCTTAATATTTTCACAGACTGTCAACATCATCATGACTTCAAAAGGGTGGTTTTGGTCTTAATTTTACTTTAATTTTATTGTACTTAATTTATTTACTTTATTTAATTTTACTTTTATCTAAATTTTACAGAAGTGGCTATATAATTACAGGAGAAGTTAAGTACGCTACTCTTTTTAAATTAAATTTTAATTTATTACTTTCTGATGATGATGATGATCTGTGCGACCGGTTCGGGCCATGGCGACCACTCCTATCCGGGAATTTAGCGCTGATTTGGAGTCAAGTAATGGGTGCAGTCAGATGCGCAGGATATATTAAGGAGCACAAGAGTACTCGTCCTTGTCCTTCTGAACCCAACGCAACGGAAACCGTTACGACCGAAAAGACTCAGACAGATACAGCATCGCGGAGAGAGTTACAAAGGGTCAGTACTTTCTCACACTCCCTGAATCGCCTCTTACGACCCACGGGAAGAATTGGGGTGGTGCTCTTCTACTCTACCGGCGCCACACGGCTGTTAAAGTAGAATAGCAGATTTTTTGGAGTATAATATAATACATGATAGTAATGTAGAAAACAGTCGTTGTGTGATGCAGAGTTGGTGTAATGAGAGGTTTGTAATAACTCAGTCCAGATCGCCCCAAGCGTTCTCCTCCAGCACCATATTTCAAGAACGTTTAATGGAGGTTTCTTATTGTGCATTACACGATGCTGGCTCTTACCACCTGCTTGGGATCCCATTATTAATATTATAAAATCAAAATCCAAGCATAATATGTCACAGATTAAAGATACAGTTAGCACTTTCTGCGTAGATAGGACTAACCAAAATATTGATGTATCATAGGGTAGTTTCGAATAACTTTGTAATGATAGGACGTACTATGACACATCAGTCCTCCCGTGACCATGGTTGATGTAAAGTATCCGAAACGTCGGGCTTGTAAAAAATCTTAATAAACCGCGATAAAATCCGTAAATATTGTTTCATTATAATCACCACAAGAACTGGCAAAGCAAACTCCGCGGACAACAATTTGGACGGGACTTTCACTGGCAGATAGCTGATGTTATAAGGAGTAACTCAGGCTACAAAAATATTCATCATCACTTCGGATACGGGTGTAAATCAGTTAACGCGGGCGAAGCTGCGGGCAACAGCTAGTTTATCATATAAATAAGAAGACCATTGCAAGGCTCACATTATATATCTAAGCAGGGCCATCTGTAGCCTATTGGAGGTCCCATAGATGACCAACAGAAGAAGACCAGCTTCCGAATGATAGATATTTATAAGAACCAATAAAAAGCCTATACCTAGCTTTAACCGGATAAATGTAATAAGGACCAATAATACAGACGTCGTCTACGTTAGGGTTGCCAGTACTCGATATTGCTTACGCAAATTAATAAGACTAAAAAAATAGTTTATTGGCCTGTTGGGGGATAGGGAAAAGGAGAGCAACGCATATCCATAACTTTTGGTTGTGCGGATGTCTATGAGTGTCGGCAGTGACCATAAGGCTCCGACTGCTCGGCCTCCTTGATATAAAAAGTGTTGTTTGACATACCGATTTATGGACACCCTAGTGGTCGTATGAGAGTTTCGTTTTGTCATTTTGAAATGAACCCTAAAAATGTGTAACAAGTATGGGATAAAATACTGATTTGATATCCCTCAGCCCTGATCTAAGTGTTCAGTTCCCGTGGATCCACTATATAAAGGTGGTCGCGAGCAGTTCCATTCAACCGTTTACCGTGCATGCGGGACTCAACACGCATACACGGTAAACGGTAGCTTAACAAACTGTGATACATCTGATGTAGGTACTCTACGTCATAAAAAATATTATTAAATCTTATGATGTACTAGCTGTTGCCCGCAGCTTCGCCCGCGTTAACTTAGATTTACAGCCGTACCCGGATTGATGATGATTATTTTTATAGTAACCTAAGTTACTCCCTATAATATCAGCTATCTGTCAGTGAAAGTCCCGTCAAAATCGGTCCATCCGTTTCAGAGATTAGCCGGAACAAACAGACAGACAGACAAAAAAATTAAAAATGGCTTTTCTGATGTAGGTACCGTTTATACTTTCATATGCATTTAGTAAAAAGATGTCAATTTGAAATGTAATTTCAAACAGACACTTCAATTTTTTTTTATGTATAGATGTATAGATAAGGTCATCATCATATTATTAAATCTTATGTACTGGCTTATGAATAAATGAAAAAGTCGTGTCCCACATAACTACAAGCTACCCCGAGCACTGGGAGTTTGCGTAAAAGCAAAAAGCAACAGCCTCGCATTTCACAACGACTAAGAAAAGTCTGTATCATGGATTTGGCGCAACCGAGTTATTTGACATAATATTTAAATAATTGCTTTTGAGATGGGAATTATAAATTAGCTTTATAATAATATTATGTCATTGTGAAAAAAATTGATAATCTGATGGGTTTTACAATAAACAATAGAGACATCTACAAATATATTGTAACGTCACTAAACTATGTTGTGAGTTGCGTAAAATTTGAAGTAGATGGCGTGGAATTGTTTTACGTAGTATCACTAATGAAACAGAGATGTCGCTCAAATTTCTTAAAAGTTTAGAATCATTTAATCCATACTAATATTATAAAGCTGAACAGTTTGTTTGTTTGTTTGTTTGAACGCGCTAATCTCAGGAACCACTGGTCCGATTTGAAAAATTCTTTCAGTGTTAGACAGCTTATTTATCGAGGAAGGCTATAGGCTATAAAACATCACGCTGTGGCTTATAGGAGTTGAGTAACGCGGGCGAAGCTGCAGGCAACAGCTAGTTAATAATATACGAATGAATTTTAGTGCCGCTTGCGTGAGTACTGAGTAGCCTGGGCTAGGGTAACTTGTTTCTATGTCTGAGCACTATATATACAATCAGGTATCTAAAATATATACCTACTCGAAAAATTCCATACTTACGTTGTTTTTTTTATGTTAGTTGGATAGGCAAACTGGCAAACGTACCTCCTGGTGGTAAGTGGTCGACGTCGCCCATGAACTTAAACTAGTATACCTGGAACAAGCCCAGGCAACTAACTCATTTATGTGTTGCCTGTCATGAGACATATAATGTCTCGGTGCCAGTTATTACACTGCCTGTCTTGCCCTTCTCTCCGAAACACAGCAAAGCTGTTTCACGGGAGAAACAAGCAAGATGGTGGTACCCATGCAGCCGGGAGCGCGGCACAGCGCTTCCCTCCCACCGGTAAATTTTGTTTTCTAATGTTTACGCGAATTTCACTCATTATAATTAAACAAATTTTAAGTACCTATTTTATCGCGGTTTATCAAGATTTTTACATGTCTGACGTCTCCGATACTTTACAGCAGCCATGGTCACGGAAGGACTATCCACTGTAGCCTTGATGTAGCTGTAAAGTATCCGAAACGTCGGGCATGTAAAAATCTTAATAATATAGATAGAACCCATAAAAGTTGTTAACTTCAAAATTGTTTTATTATAATTTATAACCAATGATATATAAACCTAAAAAAGTAAAAAATTATAGTAAATCTATTTATATATCGTTTTAGTTTATGGCACATGCGCGCAGTTTTCCAGCAGTCCGCGCGCGAAGTCACTGGCAACGCTTTATAATATTATGCAATTGGTGCAGGCATACTTATGAAGACGGGGCCCAGTATAGGGTTGATCTGTATAGACGAACGTTGGATTTAAATGAAATATGAAATAAGAAATAAATATTGTATATACCACAAACGTGTAATTCGACATAGGTAGCTACTAGCCGTCGAGGTGCCCTGTTTGTTTTCTAGATCCGGGGCACCTCACCAAAGGCGGCATTGGTGGCACTCGCCGGGTTTTAGTGGGTAGAGCTGCGTCCATTTACCAGCTGTCGGGCGCAGCGAGTCCCACATACCCGCGTGGGGAGACCCACTCCCCCGCGGGATGCCTCAGAGTTTTTCCCGGCGTTAAAGAAGAAAAAAAAAGGACTGAGGTGTCATACGTCCTAATGTTACAAAGTTATTCGAAACTACCCTATGATACATCATTATTAGGACGTATGACACCTCAGTGACCATGGTTGCTGTAAAGTATCCGAAACGTAGGGCTTGTAAAAATCTTAATAAAACGCGATAAAATCCATAAAAATTGTTTAATTATAATGAGTGAAATTCGCGTAAACATTAGAAAACAATAAGAAATACCTGTTACACGAAATAGTTTGCCTTCTTCTCTCTTGATGTTTTGTTGTGGCACCTCCTGAAGATGTTATACTGTATACACCAGTAGTCACTTGGTAAAACTTGTCGAGGAATAGGCTGTTCTGGGTTCGAAGGATGGCCAGGAAAACAGTATAATCAAGGCCAAGAGTACCAGCGTTTGAGAACGAAAAGGTAGCCGTTGATAGATTACCGGTACCGCCATCTTGCTTGTTTCTCCCGTGCAACAGCTTTGCTGTGTTTCGAAGGTCAAGACAGGCAGTGTAATTACTGGCACCGAGACTTAACACCTTATGTCTCAGGATAGGCAACACATAGATGAGTTGCCTGGGCTAGTACCAGGTATACAAGTTGATGCTTAAAAATTTAAGCAAATAGGAATTCTGCCTGTCGCCTCTCAATACATCTTAGAAAATTTACTGTATGTCCGGAAAAACATAAATGAATTTTGTAAGAAAAGTGATATTCATAGTAGGGATACACGTAATAGACACAGGTTACATGCACCAATGATTAGACTTTCGAAAGTAAGCAATTCTTTTAAAGGCAACTGTATACGCTTTTACAATAGGGTCCCAGAAAACGTTCAAAAGCTATCCATTAAAAAATTCAAAAAAGTTAAAGAGCGTTTGTGTGGTACAGGAAAAGTAAAAGATTTCATGGAAGATACCACACCTTGGGAATAGGGTGTTCCTCCCAGGCATTTCAGGATAACATCTAAAAATTGTTATAGAATACATATTATTATTTGAAAATATTATTTCCACTGAGTTTGTTTCTCCGGTTCTTCTCAGCAAGCCTTGCTTGCCTTGCCTTGGAACCGGTGGTAAATTTAATTGACGTTCAAAAATATACTTTATTGGTACTATCTATTTCGAATTAAAAAAAAAATTGATTTATATATTATGTTTTTGGGTGACGTCGACACCTACCATCTGGTGGCACGTCTGCCACTTTGTTTGCCTATCCAGTAAATAAAAGAAAAATGAATATGGGGAAAACTGTTGATACTTAACACCGCTCAGCCCTGATCTAAGCGTTCAGTTCCTGTGGATCCACTATATAAAGGTGGTCGCGAGCAGTTCCATTCAACCGTTTACCGTGCATGCGGGACTCAACACGCATACACGGTAAACGGTAGCTTAACAAACTGTGATACATCTGATGTAGGTTACAGTAGTGAGTAGTGGTGCCTATGAAGCCGGGAGCGCGGCACAACGCATCCCTCCCACCAGTGAAAATAATGAAATTAAAAATTTCCTGCCGAAACACATTATCGTCATCATCCTCTATCCGTCCACTGCTGAACTCCCTCAATGAATGTCAAGACGACCGATCCCTCCCATTACGGTTTATAACGATTTTTGAAGTGTAAACTTCTTTTAGCGCGGTACGCATATTTTTAGATGAGATAAAATCTCTGAACTCGCGACACCGCACACGAAACGCTGGAGACGCAGTTTGACATTTATAATAGGACGAGGACTCGCGACACCTCACGCGAGCCGCTGGAGACACGGTTTGACGTTTGATTTATTTATATAAGATTATGCAATATTTGTTTTGCAAATTATGTCTTGCGGCCATTTTGTGCGCCGTTTTTTTTTTTTTTTTTTTTTTTTTTCAAAATCAAAATTTTTTTTTATTCAAAATAGTACTAATACAGTATCTTTTTGAACGTCAATTGAATCTACCACCGGTTCCAAGGTAAGCCCACTGAGAAGAACCGGCGAAACAAACTCAGTGGAACTAATCTTTTCAAATAATATATATTAATAACAATTTTAACATCTTATCTTGAAATGCCCGGGAGGAACGCCTTATTCCCAGGGTGTGGTATCTTCCATGAAATCTTTTACTTTATAATATGCTTTACCACACAAACGTTCTTTAACAACTTTTTTGAATTTTTTTATGGAGAGCTTTTGAACGTTTTCTGGGATCCTATTGTAAAAGCGTATACAGTTGCCTTTAAAAGAATTGCTTACTTTCGAAAGTCTAATCATTGGTGCATGTAACCTGTGTCTATTACGTGTATTCCTACTATGAATATCACTTTTCTTACAAAATTCATTTATGTTTTTACGGACATACAGTAAATTTTCTAAGATGTATTGAGAGGTGACAGTCAGAATTCCTATTTCTTTAAATTTTTCTCTCAAAGATGAATAGGGAGGCAACTTGTAAATTGCACGAATAGCCCGCTTCTGCAGCACAAAAATGTTGTTTATGTCGGCTGCATTTCCCCATAAAAGTATGCCATAAGACATAATGCTATGAAAGTAGCTAAAATATACTATTCGCGCTGTATCTACATCAGTAAACTGTCTTATTTTTCTCACTGCATATGCTGCTGAACTGAGTCTATTCGCCAATTTAGCTATGTGCCCCCCCCACTGCAGCTTAAGATCTAGAGTTATTCCTAGGAAAACTGTGGAGTCCACCAATTCCAAGTTTTCACTGTCTAAGAGTACATTTGTTTGCAGTTGCTTAACATTTGGCAAGGAAAATTTTATGCATTTAGTTTTTTTACTATTTAAATGCAAGTTATTAACGCTAAACCAATGTACCATTCTCGAAAGTGTGTTGTTTACCTCGTCATAATTAGTTTCTTGTCGTTTGATTTTAAAAATAAGTGAAGTATCATCAGCAAACAACACTACCTCTTGACTATCTTTAACTAGGTAAGGTAAAAGGTTTAAATTGTATAGGTTGTCATAATCTATCACAGTCTGTATTATAGGTACTTATATGAATTTATTGTTTTGTTTTCACTTCTATCGACAGTCCCTGTGACTGGTAGGGTTTTTTGTTTTGTTACTATCCGTGTTGTAAGATTTTTCTAACTTTTCTAACTTTGTAAGGGCAGACCCTTACAAAGTTAGAAATGAATTCTATACATCTATACAGATAAATAAAATTGGAGTGTCTGTTTGTAATATTAAAATAACCGCTTTTTATTGAACGCATATGGATGTATACACGGTACATATACCAAAATAGCCTTTTTTACAACTTTTGTCTGTCTGTCTGTCTGTTTGTGAATTTCTGAAACGGCTTTGCCGATTTCGATGGGACTTTCACTGGCATCTAGCTGACGTTATAGGGAGTAACTTAGGCTATAAAAAGGATCATCATCAATCCGGGTACGGCTGTAAATCTAAGTTAACGCGGGCGAAGCTGCGGGCAACAGCTAGTAAATAATATAAACACGTATTCGAAATTCCTTCTAGTTTAAATCTATAAGCGAAATATCACCATTACCATAAATAACGGTCATCATTGTCTTGACGATGTTTCGCTCTTATTGAGGTACCAACTACCAGTTACCACACCGCATAGTTTTTGTCGAGTAAAGTACTGGGACGAATAACATAACTTTCTACTATTTTTGTGCCCTATAGCTGACAATGTGCAACAAAAATTTAGAAAACAGGTCATTGGAATATAATATTAAATAATACTTAAACATTAAATATAACATTTATACTACGTTAACCTAGCCGGGAAATGCTCTGAGGCGCGGGGGAGTGGGTCTCCCCAGGCGGGTATGTGGGATTCGCTGCGGCCAAAAGATGGTAAGTGGACGCTGCTCTACCTACTAAAAACCCGGCGAGTGCCACCAATGCCGCCTTTGGTGAGGTGCCCCGGATCGAATGCCCAAACAGGGCACCTCGACGGCTAGTCAGTCCCCCCAAGGGACCGACGCCACCTCCACAGAGGAGTTGTCCCGCACCACAGAACAACCCCTCCCAACGTCGGGACATTACAATGGGGTGATCTGTTCCCGTCCTCGCCCCTTGCCACCTTCTCTTTTGTCCCGTCTTCTTCTAAGAAGGGTACAAAGAGCCCCCTCGGCTCAATTAGCTTCGCCCAAGGTGCTGGGCTCACCCTAGGCTACAGAGCCCCACCGCTACGGCCTACACCAGAGGATTAGTAAGTACATTGCCTTTCAAATATGACTATTTTTGAAGGTCGGAAGTTGTAGCGGTTCGGAAATACTGTACCTTATTTGAACCAGACGAAGTAGCGTGCACGCTGGTGCACAAGATTAGATTTGGACAATTCACACAATATCTATAAATTATAGCACATGTTTTTTTCTGATGTACAAGCTATATTTTGCAAGTCACGTTCGTTTCCATCAAAGGAACTCATAGCAGGGGTCGCCGTTGTCGAATACGACAAGGAGGACATCATTATTGCAAAGTTTCATTAAAATACATTCAGTAGTTTTTATATGAAAGAGTCACCAAACATACAAACTTTCGCGTTTTTAATATTAGTAGGAGTATCAGCCTAAACGATGAGTGCGTCCGTGCGTACCTAAATCTATATATTATCTAATATCCATACAGATAAATAAAATTTGAGTGTCTGTTTGTAATATTAATATAACCGCTTTTTACTAAATGCATATTGATATACACGGTACATATACTAAAATAGCATTTTTACAATTTTTGTCAGTCTGTCTGTTTGTTCCGGCTAATCCCGGCAACGGCTGGGCCGATTTTGACGGGACTTTCACTGAGAGATAGCTGATGTATTAAGGAGTAACTTAGGCTACAAAAATAATCATCATCAATCCGCGTACGGCCGTAAAGCTAAGTTAACGCGGGCGAAGCTGCGGGCAACAGCTAGTTTAAAATAAAATTTCGTTATTTGCTCATCCACAAAAAACAGCGATGTGAATTCATAATAGACCTCAAGGTCCGAAAAGCAAAAAACACAATAATATGAGAAAGTGAAATATCATTCGCACGAAAACTAGATTTTGTATAAAATTGTTTTTATTCAAAGCATTAGTGTTAAAAAAAAACTTTCATAATATGTGCTGATGTCATTATGCACGGTTAGAGGTATACCAACAAACTTCACACGAGGAATTGCGAGTTCGAATCCCGCAGAGGATATCATCATCTTCATCATCCTTTATCCGTCCGCTGCTGAATATAGGCCTCCTTCAATGAACGCCAAGACGACCGATCCCTTGCCACTCGCATACAACCGGACCGGCAACTGCTCGGAGATCATCTTGCCACCTGGTTAATGCCGGGAAATGCTCTGAGGCATCCCGCGGGGGAGTGGGTCTCCCCACATGGGTATGTGGGACTCGCTGCGCCCGAAAGCTGGTGAATGGACGCAGCTCTACCCACTAAAACCCGGCGAGTGCCACCAATGCCGCCTTTAGTGAGGTCCCCCGGATTGAATGAGCAAACAGGGCACCTTGACGGCTAGACAGTCCCCCAAGGAACCGACGCCACCTCCACAGAGGAGTTGCCCTGCACCACAGAACAACTCCTCCCAACGTCGGGACATTACAATGGGGTGAGGTTCCCGTCCTCGCCCCTGCTCTTTTATCCCCTCTTCTTATAAAAGGGGTACAAAGAGCCCCCTCGGCTCAATTAGCTTCGCCCAAGGTGCTGGGCTCACCCTATGCTACTGAGCCCCACCGCCACGTCAAGGCCTGAACCATCGTGGGGCTCTACCTAAACGCGAGGAGGATATATTATTATGTACAATTTTTATTTTTTTCTAACTCATAAACAAACATACTATTTCTTACTTTTGCGATTGACATCCATCTGATCATAACGTACGTAGATCATCAAGTATATAACCAGATAGAGTATTACTTTGAGCCATAAAATTCCGAAACTGGTCAGTGATTTTTCACTGACGTAATAAAAATTCAACCAGCCAGTGTATTTACGTCCCATCAACCAATCATCCAAGAAATGGCCAGTGGCCACCATCAGGATCAGCACAGCGTCTCGTTATATGCTCGATAACGTAGATAAATATTAAATACTAAAAATCTATTTTCAGATGCTTATACAAAATGACAAACAAACAAATAGCCTTTATCATTAACATATAGTATACACGTGTATGTCACTGAACTCCTAAGCACCTGAGTCGATTTTGATGAAATTTGTTGTTTATGTTCAAGTGGATTCGTGAATGGTTTAGAATTTTGATTCACAATTCGGTGCCCTATAAATTTATTAAATCATTATAATATTATGTTCAGCAGTGGACGGATAGAGGCTGATGATGATGATGAATAGCGTTGAATAAATTTCACCACACTAGTTCGTCTGGACCTCTATCTCATTAACATCTTAAAATCCCCTGAATCATATTTTAACCATTCATTAATATTTTTTTACCTTACCCCATCTAAATGTCCACGAAAAAAAAAGTTCTTCATCAAACAAATTAACCCACACAAGGACATGCAGAAAGGCTTTCTCGTTATTAAACGATCATGACGCACTCACTTTTACCACAATTACCATGGATTAAACTTACCTTTACCATATGTAGCATAAAGCAGCAAATCCCTTAGCGCAGTCCACATCTAGCATGGCTGGAAACAGCATTGCTCTTTGGAAAACAGAGCTGTGTAGACGCGTGTTGTTTTATAATATTATTATATTGTTTTAATAAATAATATTGTTTTTATAGTGCTGTGTATTGTGAGTATTACATTTTACGTTATGAATATTTTTCGTTTTGAAATATTATATTTATTAAGTGCTTTTCCCGCGCAATGTTCCGAAAGTTTACGTTCATGCAATAAATAAAATCGGTATAATAATCAAATTCAGTATGTCATTAATTTCTATTTCAAAATAGGATATTGTCTCTATGACATAGGATTTAGAAAACGAATTATTAGAATTTTCAACCACATTTTTATTGTGAATTGAATTAATAAGAAAAATTGGTAAGTTTAAAACTATATTCAGGCAAATAAAGATTTTTGATTTTGATTTTTGATTTTGAAAAATTAACAACCAAAACTTCATACTGATCTATTTTATAAATCGCAGTATTTTAGTTTCATTCCACCTTATTCGCAAATTGCTTATTTTCTTTCATGTTTGTATGATTCATATCTAAGTGAAAACTTTATACACGATAAATTAGTTTTTAAACTGACTCTGAACAAAATATAAGCTCATTGTGATTTTTATGTTTTAAGAGACTGGTAGAACCAAGTACGTAATTATCTTCGACTATGACTATAAGCGAGTCCACCTGGTACCTACATTAGTATCGGGTGAACTCATAGTACACGATGAACTCTCAGTACCGGGTGAACTCATCCGTTAGTTGTCCCTGACGCAAATAATTTTACTACCTGTCCTGCCATTTTGAACCACTGCAAAGCTGTTTCTGAGTTTTTTAGCAGGATAGGGGTAAACACATCCCTTTTTATGTCAGTTGGCAGACGTGCTACCTGATGGTAAGTGGTTAGCGTCGCCCATATACGAGTTCTTATGTTCTTTATGTTGAGACATAAAATGCTAAGCCTCTGTGCCAGTCCACTGTCCCTCCTGTCTTTCTTTCCGAAACACAGCAAAGCTATGATGGATATTGGAAGGCAGTGGTACTGTACAGACGAGCGCGTCACAAGCGAATTCATTTTTTATAATGACTATACAAACACTCCAATCTTCACATGAATTTCCTCTTTAAAGTAATTGCATAATGTCAAAATTTTCTCACAAACTTAAATGACATTGTTTAGTTTAATTTTTTTTCTCGTGTTTTCATTTGTCCCACGATACGAGAAATTGTTAGATCACAAACGTCTTAGCGTAATCATCACCACTATCATCTTATCAAAATGCTCACGGATTTTCCAAACTTTTCTTTTGTTTTGGACACTTTACAGCAATCTTGGTGTTGAGGAATTAGACGTGAATGAGAGAAAACAATACCCTAATTACCCGACTGCGGAAGGAGGGTTATGTTTTTCGAGAGTATGTATGTAATTGTTTGGCATGCTCTGCAGCCTAAACGGCGAAGGATTTTAGACTGAGAAGTGTCGTTAGATTTGTAGTTACTGTAAAGGTGATACTGGATATATCAAAATATAAAAAACAAAATGGCAGATTTTAGCGCCAAATTCATTTGCAGTCGGATTTTTGTTTTTTAATAATTGATTATTATAATGATACAACTTTTTACGGATTCTGTCGCTGTTTTTAAGTTTATTATATTCCAGACATTTCGGATATTACAGCGACCATGGTCACGGGAGGTCTGTGTTGTGTGCGCCTCCAGTAACGCCCATAACGGCCTGCTTATTAGCGGCTGGGCAGTCCCCCCTAGAGAAGTAGTCTGGCCTTCGCCGGGGCTGAGATGATCCTGTTGCCTGCCGACCCAGGACCCTCAAAAAGCGGCCATAGGTGCTCGTAGGGGTTAGTTTATAGGACACTTCCAGGGTAGCGAAGATCCTGGCATCATAAAGGATTTCCCTGCGATAACAAAAAAAAGGACTGTCGGGTTGTGGACCGTAAAATGTTGTTTCATTAAAATGAGTGAAATTCTCGTAAACATTAGAGAACAGTATAATCAGTCTCTGTCCGTCCACTGGATGTCAGCATTTATTACGGTATCTCAGGAACGATATAGCTAGTCATGTTTTTCATTTGTGACTGCATGTTATCTCTTAGGTATATTTTATATAGCTGTTGCCCGCAGCTTCGCCCGCCTTAGAACTTAGGACCTAGCGGATTAATGATGATTATTTTTATAGCCTTAGTTACTCCTTATAGCATCAGATATCGCCAGTGAAAGTCCCATCAAAATTGGACCAGCCGTTTTAGAGAACAAACAGACAGACGGCCAGACAGAAAAAAAATGTAAAAAAGGCTATTTTGGTATAATATGTACCGTGTACATCCATATGCATTCTATAAAAAGCGGTTATTTTAATATTACAAACAGACACTCCATTTTTATTTATCTGTATAGATATAGTTTGCTAGACTCGTGTAATGAGACTCAAAGCCATTTGGTAAGTCATATATAAACACTAGGTGCCCGCAGCTTCGTCCTTGTTAACTTAGATTTACTCGTATTCAGATTGATGATGCTTACTTTTATATCCTATGTCCTAATCCATGGTATAAGCCATCACCATTTCAATATTCAGCCAAATCAGTTCAGGCGTTATGCCGTGAAAGATGAACAGACATCCAAACTTAACTTTCGCCTTTATTATCTTAGTAAGATTAACTGGTTCATCTGGGGCTAGCACAATTACATAGCACATTGTTTTTATATAAGAGTAAGGTAAGTGATAAGCGACATCCATAGACCACGCTTCATCATCAGCAGGCGCGTTGTTTTTCAAATACGAATATGCTCTTAAAAGTCTCTAAGTCGTATAGGTTTGAAAATAATAGAGGCAGCTGGTCCCATACAGTTATCGTGCCAGGCAAAATTGCCTAAAATCTATTATGTCTACCCAGGTTCATTCTTAGGTCCTGGATCTAGGTTATCCATAACCCAGTTGGTAAAATAGGCATTATAATCATCCCCGAATCTTTACTCTTTCGGTTCATGGGTGTCGTTGACCGCGGCTTCTGAGTTAACAATTTACTAAAATGCATCATCATCATCATTATCAGCCGCTATGAGTCTACTCCTGAACATAGGCCTCACTCAAAGAACGCCAAGAGGACCGAAAAGTGAAGTGCATATTGATCGATATACCGAAAATTCCTTTCAACAAGTAGTCACCTACATGAGCAGTTCCACGCTAAAAGTTTACTTGCCTTATTGCACGAAATGCTATTTCCATTGTATGCATTCTCATGGTGTCAGCCGGGATCCAGGTCATCGTACGACACTAGATACACCGTAATTATAAACACTATTTGATACACATCTAGATGGCTATGATACAGTATAAACCTAATTGTGCTTCGCGGTTTTACTTGTATAATTTTGCTTCATCATCATCATTTGCCTTTTTTCCGTCCACTCCTGGAGATAGGCCTCTTTTAACGATCCCCAAGACGGTCGCTGATTGCTCGCCACTGCGTCCAATTAGGATCGGTTACGAAGATAATATTCTATCTGGTTGGAGATAGACTTTCGTCTTCCCAAACGTTTTGATTGCTCATAATTCATAAAATGTTATTTAATAATTATTACGGGTCTCCTCCTCGAAATCAGGCGAGGAGAGTGTTGGGCAATAGTTCACTGATGCGCTGGCTCAATGCGGGTGGTGAACTTCAAAGACTTTTGATTTCATGAGGCATGGAGGTTTCCTCACGATGTTATTTTTTTATGTTAGTTGGATAGGCAAACTGGCAAACGTACCACCTGATGGTAAGTGGTCGACGTCGCCCATGAACATAAACTAGTACCTGGAACGAGCCCAGGCAACTCATTTATGTGTTGCCTATTCTGAGACATAAGATTTTAAGACTCGGTGCCAGTAATTACACTGCCTGTCTTGCCCTTCTCTCCGAAACACAGCAAAGCTGTTTAACAGGAGAAACAAGCAAGATGGTCGTACCCATGCAGCCGGGAGCGCGGCACAGCGCTTCCCTCCCACCGGTTGAAATCAAAATCTATTCATGGCACAGGATCGAACCCAGACTTATCAATGTTACTTAAAAATCGGTTCAACTGACGCATTATTTCGAATGGGATAATTATATAAGGGGAACTCTGAAAAAGCGGGGGATGCCCTGTGTTAGTCAGATATGGGTCACTCCCCTTCAAGCGGCTGAAGGCAAATCGCAATGGTTTTAGTGGGGTATACCGGAGCTGGAGTAGCGGGGAGCGCCGGGACGACCCATGCCCGGGGGAATTCGTAAAGCATTTCCACTTAGACAAGAAAGGGAGCTCTCAGTAACTTCGTATAAGGGTCTGACTGTCACCATATTATAACATTTTCTCAACTCTGGTCAATCATGGGTCAATCGTTTGGTCAATGACCATCATTGCTGTAAAGCATCTAAAATGACGACAATATATCTTAAACACATCCAATCCATAAACAAATATATTACAATAAGCCAAGAAGTTGTGTCATAGAACGGCATGGTGGTACCAAAGCACATCCTACCATTAATGGTACAGCTCTCTTGCTTAGCACTTCTTGTATGCCCATAAAATACTAGCTTCGTTTCCATACCAGCTTCCGTTTAAAGTTAACTAGTCTGTATATAGTCGTAACATTGAAATAGCGACTAGGTATTTGTAATACACACTATGTTACAAATTTTTGTTTGCAATATTTTTAATTTTATTTTTAGGTTGTACGATCATAATTTTTTTCTCTCTGTATCTTTTTATGAGTGTCTTGTTTGTGTCAAATAATTGTTTCTTTCTTTCTTATCGGTCGCCAGTTTGATCGTCATATACTTTATCGATTGTTTCGTAAAGACCACCAGTTCACCTGGAACTAGCGATCGAGCCATCTCTTAAAGTCCATATAATAAACGAATTCACCCAAGACTGATCCACTTGGTTGTGCGGATGTGTATGGGCGTTGACGCCGTGGGGCTCCGATTGCTCGTTTGCTCCCTGAGAATAAAAAAAAGTAATTATACCGCTTGCCCTAATTTTTACCCAACTGCGTCAGATGAAAAGTTACATTTTTCGTAAATATGTCTATTTCTTTGGCAAGTTCTGTAAGGTGACGTATCGTTAGATTCGACTTTATTCATAAAGTCAATATATCTAGCTAGGTATATTAAATTTATGACTTTATTGTAAGAATGACCTTGGGTAAAAGAAAATTATAAAAAAATATAATGGGAGATTTTTTGCGGATTTTCTTTTTCGGAATGATCTATGCTAACGGATTTATTGTTTTTTGTGAGATAGCAAAGCTCCTTAATACCCATGTAGTTAACGAAGCAATTCTTAAGGCTATGATGGATCTGCCGTAAAGAGTGTATAATAAATACCCCTAACATTTTTCAGAATGAAAAAAAGCAGTTGGGCGCGAAGAAAAAAAATGCTAATAATACATAAATGTATACTCATATATATATGAGTCACATCAATACATTAGTAATTCACTCGCATATGCAGACGTGCATGGCTTGTGTAAGGTCCCCGTTGCCCTAGAAAGTACTTTCATAAATCGTACTATGGATACATTTGAATATTGTCACTTTTAGTGAAATTCAAACAAAGACCTACCTTACCAGTCCTTAATTGATCTGTGGCGGTATATAGGCGAAGGTGATCAAATCGAACCAAAATATTTTTAAAGTGAAACTTTTTTGTGCGCATGAGGGTAAATTTTTACTGATGAAACGTCACGAAAATGTGCAACATTCTTGCCCAAGAAGAGGGAGAGAGTGATTGAGACCGATTGAGAAAGAGTGAGAAAGGGCGAACGTAGCATAGCAATGGAGTGAGAGCAGGAAGCAAGCGAGTAAGAAAGATCGAGAGAGAGAGTGAGATAGAGCGAACGTCGCATCGCAAGTCTCGGAAATTTAAAAAGGTAAACGAGATTTAAAAATTAGTTAGCCAAATACGTTTTTTTTATTTAGAAGGTACATACAAATTATACACGTGAAATACGTCAAATTAAGAAAATAATTGTATGTAATAAAATTTACTCGTTTGGAATGCAGGCTCCCGAGTGATACTCTACGTCAGGTGAATGTCTATTGATTCTACTATCGCTTAGAAAGTCCAACGAGAAGAACTGGCGAAATACCTCACTAAAGATTTTGATTTTACTAAAATATTCTGTTGTCAGTTCACTCATTGTTAAACTTGTTCAATCTACTCTAGTCCTAGAAACGTTCTAGAATAAAACGCTAAAAGCAAAAAATCGAAAGTCTTCAAGCTGTGAAACGAGCTATGCTCGAACACGCTTTTGTAGATAACATCGTCATGAACGAATCACTTTGTAAAGTAGCAGTGATCTCTCAATCAAATCAAAATCAATTTTTTTTTATTCAAAATAGTACTAATACAGTATCTTTTTGAACGTCAATTGAATCTACCACCGGTTCCAAGGTAAGCCCACTGAGAAGAACCGGCGAAACAAACTCAGTGGAACTAATCTCTTATGACTCTTATGACCCCACCATGGTTCAGGCCTTGACGTGGCGGTGGGGCTCAGTAGCCTAGGGTGAGCCCAGCACCTTGGGCGAAGCTAATTGAGCCGAGGGGGCTCTTTGTACCCCTATTATAAGAAGAGGGGACAAAAGAGCAGGGGGCAAGGGGCGAGGACGGGAACCTCACCCCATTGTACTGTCCCGACGTTGGGAGGGGTTGTTCTGTAGTCCGGGACAACCCCTCTGTGGAGGTGGCGTCGGTCCCTTGAGGAGCTGACTGGCCATTGAGGTGCCCTGTATGCTCATCAGATCGGGGGCACCTCACCAAGGGCGGCAGTGATGGCACTCGCCGGGTTTTAGTGGCTAGAGCTGCGTCCACTCACCATCTTTCGGGCGCAGCGAGTCCCACTCCCACATACCCGCGCGGGGGACCCACTCCCCCGCGGGATGCCTCAGAGCATTTCCCGGCGTTAAAGAAAAACATAATACATCATACCGGCCGCGGCATTTAACTTGTTATCTGTTTGCCTATAGCCGTCACCCACATATGGGTCTCTTTCAATAAGCCTATCATTAAATGACCGTCTTTGATTATTCAAATCATTAAGATTTTTTTGTGAACTTTTACTTTTAAAAGAATCAATTAATTTATATTACCGTGCAATATATTAATAACTGCTATTGTTTGAGTTACGTCAAGTTATCTGGTAATTAAATTTAACTAGACGAGAAATATTAATAGTTGTGGTGAAAGTGGAATAGGGTTTTGATCTAAAATTATATTTACTTAGGCAATAACTTAGACCTTTATTATCCTATAGATAATGATTATTATTTTGATAGTCTATTTATAAAAGATAATATAAATTATAAGAAAGATATTAATGTATCTTTGTTTAATTTTATAATAAATCTGATAAGTGTTTAGAAAACGCTTAAGTGTACGCGGTTTTCATTCATTATAATGAAACAAATTTACGGATTTTATCGCGGTTTTTTAAGATTTTTACAAGCCCGATACTTTATACTATAAAGTATCGGGATATAAAGTTTATAGCAAGCATTGTCACGGGAGGACTGAGGTGTTAAACGTCCTAACTCCTAACGTTACACACATAAGTCATTCGAAACTACTCATGCTATCATACATCAATGTTTTGGTTAGTCCTATCCTCCGTGGTGGTCCTATCTACGCAGAAACTGCTGAGTCTTTAATCTGTGGCATATTTTGCTTGATTTGATCATTTCATTAATGGGATCCCAAGCAGGTGGTAAGAGCCAGCCATCTTCTTTATTGAAATTAGAATAACTAACCTTAATAAACCGCGAGAAAATCCGTAATAGTTGTTTCATTATAATCTTAGTTTGTTTAGTTGTAGAAATATAAAGGATAAACAGAGCGACATACATATTTTATTATTTATAATATTCATATGCATTGAAAATGGTTTCATTTATTTCATTATTTTTTCTTTATAGTATTTGGTTATAAATCGTATGTTCTAATGATACAGATTATATTGATGTGGTTGATGATGATGATGATGATGATGATGATTATAATGGCGATGATAAAGATGATGATGAAATCACTTCTATAATATAACCCTCATAGGCTAATTATGTAGATGCGATCTACTCGATTAACGAACATCTCTCAAACGTCGTGACTGAGCCCACGCTCGGCTTGTACCAAGTCGTGCGTCCACTGCCCTGGATACGAACAAACAAACAAATAAACTTATTAAAAGTGAATTTAAAATGTGTTTAATACAACGGAAAATAGCTGTATTACTTTGCGATTTGCGATACTTTTGTTTTTTATCGTTTCAAGTCTGATGAAAACATTTCTTACACTTACACGTCCCTTTTGCTAAGGCCTTTGCTGTATTCTTTAAAAATATGCCATATTGACCTTTGCTTACATAACAGTTTTTTTATCTCTTATGAACAATTCACGCGGGGCGGAGGGCTTAGCATTCAGCTCATAGCCTTTTTTATAACATAGTCGGGCAAACGAGCAGTCGAAGCCGTTTGGCGACTATCGACGCCCATACACATCAGCACAAACAAAGAGTATGCAGATGCGTTGCCCTCCTTTCCTTTATCCCTCCAATGGGCCACTGGAAACTCACAAAACGCGACAGCATAACTATAGGTTTTACGCCGATTTTATGTGAGCGAAAGGTAGTGGTCATACTCAATTCAGCTGAAAATCAGTACCTCTGGCACTGCCTCTTACAAAGCACTACCTCTTTCGTGTTCGTTGGTCTTCAATTAAAGAGTCCTTTTAAAAAGGAAAAGGGATGACAATATGAAATAATGAAATAGCAACTTTATTGAAAACCCCAATACTATGAAATCTTGTTCCTTATATCTTTTAAGATTTTTTTTGTGCCACCAGTGCCGCCTTGGTGTTGTGCCCCGGATCTGTTAAGCTAACAGTGCACCTCGACGGCTAGTCAGTCCCACAAGAGATTGACGCCACCTCCACTGAAGGGTTGTCCCGCACAACAACCCCTCCCAACGTCGGGACAGTACAATGGGGTGAGGTTCCCATCCTCGCCCCTTGCCCCCTCTTCTTATAAGAGGGGTACAAAGAGCCCCCTCGGCTCAATTCGCTTCGCCCAAGGTGCCGACTCACCCTAGGCTACTGAGCCCCACCGCCACGACAAGGCCTGAACCATGGTGGGATCTTTTAAGAATAGCTCATTGTTTTCTGATATTTTATTAGATATATATAGATAGATTTACTTACATGAAAAAAGCTGCAGGTAATACTTAACTAACCAACTTGACCAGTTAAAAAGAAATCAAATAAATCACATTATACACACATCGTAATCTCGTGAGGTTTCATAACCATCCTATTACATTATTATATGAAAGTGAAATTGTCTAATGATACATTTTATTGCAGCCTTAACAACCGGTAAACTTGAAGCCACGAGAAACTTTGTTTAGCCATTGTAGACGCCTTGTTGATCCGAGATAAACTGAGAAAAGCAACATGAATAACAAGGGAATAATGCAAATTAGATATTTTTATATCTGATTAATCTCATAGAGAATACACATCGAAGAATCTTTAAAATACAAAGAGATTCAACAATAAAATAGAAGCAGAAATACCTACATATGAAAATAGAAGACACGCGAAACATTAATTACAAGAAGAAATTTCACCATTAAATATTATTATGTGGATTATAATATGTATTTAGATATAGAAATAATAAAGATTAACGACACTATCAACTCCAGTTAAAGCTTTAATGAGTACAGCTTTTAATAAGTAAAAAAAAATATCACTAGAAAGTAATAAGAAAACTAGCGATTAATTTAAAATAACGAAAGGAGATGTGAGAAGACAATTAAATTGAAAGAAGACCATGAAACAAGAAGATTGCAAAGAAGATAGAAGAACATAATTATCTGAACGTAGAAAATATGTCAATGATAAAAATTATATTAAGAACGAGAATTGGAAAGAAGAGAAAAGCAGTAGAAATAACTGGAACTTGGCATCACTGAATCTGATGGAGGCGAAAAGAAAGGGGGAGGATGAAGAAAGGAATGTGTTTCTGAAGACGGACCAGTCTCCAATGTAACATCAAGGTTAGTTATAGTTTGTAAGACTATTTGGTGGGTCGCGACCCGGTATCGGGCCACGAAAAAAAATAGCGGGTCGCACCATTGCATTCTTATTTCAAACAAATACTAGATGAGGTTGACTGACGAGGTAAAAGAATAAAAAATAATTATTAGTATCTTTATATTTCTGACTAATTATTGTCATAAGTAATAAACGCTGGCCTGCGTAAAATATAATTAAAATTATTCTTCAATGTTTTTTCAATGGGTCCAATTGAATTTTATTTATTTTTTATGTGATATAGAGGCGCGCCTTGGCGATAAAATCGACTGGAATGTCGCGGCGGTAAACGGCGTGACGCTCCTTTTTATTTTATTGCATATTTTCCAGATTTTTATTTATGAACTAGCTGTTGCTCGCAGCTTCGCCCGCGTTAACTTAGATTTACAGACGTGTACTGATTGATGATGATTATTTTTATAGGCTAAGTTACACATAATGAGTCAGTGAAAGTCCCGTCAAAATCGGCCCAGCCGTTTCAGAGATTACCCGAAACAAACAGACAGACAGACAAAAATTGTAAAAAATGCTATTTTGGTATATGTACCGGGTATACATCCATATGCATTTAATATTACAAACGGACACTCCAATTTTATTTATCTGCATAGATTTTTATTAGACGTCTCGTGACAGCCAACGTCAACCCAACTTAATATTCCATCCATCCAATATCATAGCTCTACTTTTTTGTGAACATTAATAAACGAAAACACCACAAGAGCACCAAAATCCCTTCCCGACTAAATCCGTTGAATTCGTCGAAAGCGGAACGTTTCGCACACCCGACCTTAGCTCCCACTTTCTACCACTACCATGCCATCACGAACCGCCGTGAGCGGTACCTATTTACCGAATGCCGGGCTTATCACATGCAGCAATTTAGCATATGCTAAAAGCATGCATGACTAGGAATTATAAATGTATGTTATACATGCAGTAGATAAATCTATAAAAATCTCGTCACGGTGTTAGTTGTTACACTCCTCCGAAACGACTCGACGGATTTCTTTGAATTTTTGTATATTTGGTAGGCTTGAGATTAGGTCGTATATTTCATACTGCTAGGTCATTCGGGTGCCCCTATCCAGAAAAACAGCATTGCCAGATAAAATATATGCCTATTAGACGTGCAAAGTCTTTACGAAAAATAACACACATTTTTAATTTTTTTTTTAATTCCGCCGAAATTCGGTTTAATTATCGAACATTCGCTAGGTACTAGAAAAAAATATTTAGACTGAAATAAAAATAAAGCAAATCTGTTATACATTTAAATAAAATGTAGTAGAGTTGGACTAACCCGACGCCAGGAGGACGTGTGGTCGCAGACTGCACGGTTGGCGGGGGGCAACCCCCCACTTTAAGAAACCAATAGTGAGCCACGAGGGAGAGATGAGGGCCGGCCCTCATGATGATAAGTTAAATTCAACCGTAAAAGATTCGTCAACCATATCGGATTTGACTAGTCCAAATCCTGCTCTCCCGAGCAGCGCGCGCGATGAACCGCGCCCCCTGCGGGGCGCGTCCCCCTTTCGAATATTTCTTAAGTGAGTCATCTGTTCACTCACTGTACCGATTGAGCTTAAAAGCCATCAGGCCGAAAAGTCTAGCCCTTCCGAAAAAAAAAAAAGTGAGCCAAATGGGCTCACACTAATCCGACAAAGCATTAGGGCATTTGGGCCATTAGCATAGATCCCTCCGAAAAAAAAGTAGAGTTGGAGTGCCTCGTTGAAAAATCTCAGACTAGCCTCTAGAAACAAAGAAAAAAAGTGATTACTTAGGTATACCATTACTCCTTGGAACCACTTTCTTGTTATATTTATAAGCCTTCTTAGACCAACACTGAATCTAATTTCCCATAGCCATCAATCATACCGATCCATTTTCATAAGTTTTTCCATCGAGTTAATCGTGTAGAAATAATAACTATCACAAGACATTAGTGTTTATCGTTAAGTGATTATCAATGATTAAAAAAAAACTCTTCATTATTCATTCTAAATGTCTAATTGTATTTTATTGTGATATATACCTTCAAAAAATTAATAACTTACTTTTGAAAATTGTAATGCAATACCGCCATCTGTACAATAATTATGTAATTAATGATTGCACACTAAGACATAACATTAGTAAACTGTGTCTTTTCTAGATGTCACTATTTGAAATCATTTAAGTATGCTTGCAACAGCGCCATCTATTTTTTATAAATGACAATAGCACAATATTAAGCAGTTAGAATGAGGTTCGGATCTAAAATTATAGATGTCACTTAATTAATACACGATTATAATGTTATTACATATTATGTGAAGGTGCTACTTATAAATTGTGAGTACCATTAATTATATAGTTATTTTAGATCTTATCATGTTTTTCAATAACACTTTCCAGATAGCTTATGTTTATTATTACTATTTGTAAAAGATGTCGAAGATAATAATGATTATAGTATATTATAATGGTCAATTGATATTATTAATTCTGTAATAATATTGGACATCATACCAGTTAATGCTTATAAATCATTTTGAGATAATCATAGATAGTTTTATTTAAAAATGTTTGAATATGTTATAATCTAATTATAATTTTAAATATTTATGATTATATACTAAACTATATTTTGAAAAGCTATATTGCCAACGTCCATACCACGTTGAATACACCGGTTCTCGTCCGATCACCGAAGTTAAGCAACGTCGGGCGCGGTTAGTACTTGGATGGGTGACCGCCTGGGAATACCGCGTGATGTTGGCTTTTTGCCGTAATTTTTGTTACTATTCTAATAAAAAAAACATGAAATATTTCTAAAATTCTTTTGTATAAATATAATAAATTATGTAAAAGAAATAGATAATAGTAAAAACATGAAAATATTATATTAATAAGTAGGTATTAAGTAGTATCAACTTGTTGCACTCAAAAATTTTAGTCTAATGCATCCTTGGTATTATTTAGATGAAGGGAATTTATAGTCTTAGGTAGACTACAAACCGTACATCTCCAATCTTTGCTTTCCATTTCCTTTCCATCGCACGATATCACACAACAGATTTCTAATCTGCCTTTTTCAGACATTACATAGTTCTCTTGAGCGTGGTTGCTGAGCAGAATCTTTTGTAAAATTATTAGAAGTTGAAGCTCTGTTTGAGACTAAAAAAAAACTTTTTTCGTAAGAAGGATGCAAAAAAGAAATACTGGAGTCTCCTTTTAAGCATTTTAAGGCCTGTGGTAGGAGACTTACGACTGAAATCTCATCAGAAATCCAAATATTATACACTCCCAGACAACTTGAGCTTTAAATCTTTGTTAAGTTTCATATTATTTTTTTAGTATTAGGTCCACAAGATAATCTACATGAATATATCTCTTAATATGATGAAGATCTACCGACAGGGATGCACGTTGGCTTGGGTACCACCATCGAGCATATAACCGGATATAGTGTGAGCCATAAAATTCCGAAAATGGTCAGTGATTTGTCACTGACGTAATAGCAATTCAATCAGTGATCTGTAGTACATCCCATTGGCCAATCATTCATCAATGGCCGTCGGCCGATCAGAGCGCAGAACCGGCGCAGTGTCGCAGCACAAATTTGGCGGATTTTTTTTTATCTGTGCATAACACACATAACATTGCCGCATATACTTAATATCTTTGATTATTTTTTTCTTTTGCGCCGGGAAATGCTCTGAGGCATCCCGCTGGGGAGTGGGGACTCCCCAGGCGGGTATGTGGGACTCGCTGCGCCCGAAAGCTAGTAAGTGGACGCAGCTCTACCCACTAAAACCCGGCGAGTGCCACCAATGCCGCCTTGGAAGATGCCCTGGATCTATAGCGCAAACTGAGCACCTCGACGGCTAGTAGTCTGTGATTCAAAGGACCGACACCACCTCACCACACCGACCACACAGGGGTCATCCCGCACCACAGAACAACCCCTCCAAACGTCGGGACCGTGCAATGGTGTGAGGTTCCCATCCTCCCCCTTGTCCCCCTGCTGTCCATACTCATAAGAGGGGTATAAAGAGCAGTTCCCTCGGTTCAATTTGCTTCGCCCAAGGTGCTGGCTCCATCTTAAGCTACTGAGCCCCACCGCCACGACAAGGCTTGAACCTTGGCGGGGATACTCTGTGATTGACGCACTATTACTTATTAGGTTATATTATGTTTAATGGCACACACACGGAGGGCCAGACGTGGCCAGACATTCTGTGTAATTTATTGACACGATACTTACATCAGGAGATCTCTTGTCTTGTTGATATATTTTTAATTTTTTATATCCATTTTTATACAAAAAGAGCAATAGCCATCATTTAAAATGGTTTGAAATATAATTTGTGTAACACACAACGACTTATATCACTCAGTACAAACTAAATACATATTTAATTATATTATGTAAAAATCTTAACACATAGTTTACATGAACCTATGTATACCGTTAAGTGTTAGGGTTCCGTTTTTAATAAGGAAAAACGGGACCGTTATATTAGACTAATAAATCTTTTTATTTCTCAACTAAAGAAGTAAGGCCCGATTTTACCAGTTCCATGTGAAACGGAGTTTAATAAAACTTAGTTCAAATTGATCGCGTTCCCATATTGCGTTCGATCTCGGTTCAATACAGATAGATTTCACCTGCTACATTTTGATCCCACAGCGAGTCCCACATACCCGCTTGGGGAGTCCCCACTTTCCCGCGGCATGTCTCAGAGCATTTCACGGCGTAAAGTAAAAAAAAAGTGTCATCTGTCCGCCTTTGTCTGGGCTAACCTTGGCTGTTCATGGGCAATGCTTAAAACTAATTACCAGTTGGCTCGCTAACAATATATATATAATTTACAATATATAATTTATAAAGATATTGTGTGAATTGTCCAAAATTTAATACTGCGCAGACGAATTCACGGGCACCAGCTAGTAAATTATATTCGCAATTGGAAAAATAAGCATGTCATATGCCGACGTACAGATGAAGTTTTGACGGAACATTCTGTAGAAGTCTGATTCGCACTTGCTGGTATTTAATATTATCTTTCTACGTACCTGGGAAATATCATAATTTAAACTTTCTATAAAAACCGTTAAATTTTACTGTTGGAGAACATCGCCCGTGTAATCTACTGCTTAAATAAAATTAACTATTTGTAGCAAAGAAAGGTTTTTAGATGCATTATGGTAACAGCTTTTTTAAAATTAAATTTTCGAAAGAGGGACTGGAGAGGGAGAGATGAGCTACCACAGTTAGCGCGGTCTGAGTTTGTGTCTACTCGTATCGGATTCGAACTTGATGATGCTAGCATAAACGGCCCTTTTTATGTTCCACTGGTGTGTAGATACGGCCTCCTTGAAATCAGGTCAGGAAGGTATTGCAAATTCAAATTCAAATTTATTTATTTCCGATGCATGTTACAGTTTTAGATGTTTGACAGTTAACTTGGTTTGGCCGCATGCATTGCCATTTCAGTAGCGTGGAAATATTAATAACTTACATGCCTACTTTATATTGTAAAATTTACATATTATTAGCAATTTTGAAAATTAGATGTTAGGATAATATACAATAATTTTCAACAAATTGATTATATTATATTATAATGTTAGATTAGTAATTGATTTATTGTGCCTAATGTCACAAATAACTAAATAAAATATAGATTCATGAAATACCATTCATTTATCATTATAATTTTTTTTGTCAACGTCAGTATTCCCTAACATTGTAGAAATGTTTTATCAGCAGCCAGTTTTTTAGTTTTTTTCGAATTGTCTCTTAGGTAGGCACTTTATTTGAGACGGTAGATTATTAAATATTTTTATACAAATAGCATAAGATTTTTTTTAAAATAAAACTGTGTTTGGTATTTTATTCAAAATTAGTCTATTTTGATTCCGTATCTATACTAATATTGAAATGCTGAAGAGTTTGTTTGTTTGTTTGAACGCGCTAATCTCAGGAACTACTGGTCCGATTTGAAAAATTCTTTCAGTGTTAGACAGCCCATTTATCGAGGAAGGCTATAGACTATATAACATCACGCTATGACATATAGGAGTTGAGTAACGCGGGCGAAGCTGCAGGTAACAGCTAGTTGTTTAATAGCAATAGTATCCTTTTACCACCTGCTTGGGATCCCATTATTAAAATTATCAAATCAAAATCCAAGCATAATATGTCACAGATTAAAGATACAGTTAGCACTTTCTGCGTAGATAGGACTGACCAAAATATTGATGTATCATAGGGTAGTTTCGAATAACTTTGTAATAATAGGACGTATGACACCTCAGTCCTCCCGTGTCCATGGTTGCTGTAAAGTATCCGAAGCGTCGGGCTTGTAAAAATCTTTTTAAACCGCGATAAAATCCGTAAAAATTGTTTTATTATAAGGAATAGTATCCATTAGGGTTGTGATTTTTTCCCTGTTATTTTTAACAAATTTGGCAATTTCAAATATGTACATATCATGTATAGTTAATATGTTCAGTTTATTAAATATTGGTCTACATGATTCCCATGGAGGGATATTAGCTATTGCCCTTACGCATTTTTTTAACAATAAATATTTTCTGTATTTTGGTAGAATTTCCTCATATAATGAGGCCGTATCTTAATGTTGCCGATAACCGTGATATGCCATAAGAGCAGTATGTATAGAAGCTGTATTCGAGAGTCTTTTCAAGACGTACACGAATTTATTTAATTTGCTGCAAACTTTATCTATGTGGGAATGCCAATTACAATATTTATCAATTATTATTCCTAAAAATAAGTGCTCTTTTACTTCAGTAATCTGTTGTCCTTCATATTTAATTTTAAAGATTTTTTATTTTGGCTATGGAATTGCATAATTTTTTTATTTTTTATTTTTATTCATTTGTAAATTATTGCACGTTAGCCATTTAATTAAAGATGTCAGATTACTGTTAATGTCCGATTTAATATTATTCATGTCAGATTTTTGCGGATGCGTAATTAAAATCGAAATGTCATCGGCAAACAATGTCAAATTATAATTAGTGATACCTGTAATATCATTTATATAATATAAGAGAAATAGTAAGGGCCCTAATACTGTCCCTTGCGGTACACCATAACGGTTAATTACATAATCTGATCTGTATTGATTCAGTTAATTAGTAAAGAGTATGTTTTCTATTTCGGTGCATTGTTTTCTTCCTGTCAGAAAAGATTGTATCCAATCAAGAGCTGTACCCCTAATTCCTAATTTATTTAGCTTTACGATTAATATATTATGTACCACAGAGTCGAAAGCTTTGGTCATATCTATAAATATAGCCGTAGAAAATTCTTTTCTATCTATACTATCAACAATTCTACTAGTAAGATTAAAACACGCATAGTTTCCGAAGGGTTGCTCTTTGTACCCCTCTTATAAGAAGTGGGGACAAGAGAGCAGAAAGGAAAAGGGGTGAGGACGGGAGCCTCACCCCATTGCACTGTGCCGACGTTGGGAGGGGTTGTTCTGTGTTGCGGGACGACTCCTATGTGACGGTGGCATCGGTTCCTTTGAGGAATGACTAGCCGTTGAGGTACTCTGTTGTTCTACAGATCCGGGGCACATCACCAAAGGCGGCATTGGTGGCACTCGCCGGGTTTTAGTGGGTAGAGCTGCGTCCACCTTACCATTTTTCGGGCGCAGTAAGTCCTGCTGACTGCCTGGGGAGTCCCTCCTCCACCGCGGGATGCCTAAGTGCATTTCCGGGCGCAAAAGAAAAAAAGCCAACTCATTCATGTGTTGCCTATCCTGAGACATAAGAGGTTAAGTCTCGGTCTTCTCTACGAAACACAGCAAAGCTGTTTCACGAGAGCAAAAATCAGGATGGTGGTACCCATGTAGGCGGGAGCATGGCAGAGCGCATCCCTCTCACCGGTAAAAAATGTTCAAAACCTCCCCATTAAATAAATAAAAAAGTTATTAAGATGTGTGAGGTAAAGGATATTATAAAGTAAAAGATTTTATAGAAGATACCACACCTTGGGAATAGGGCGTTCGCACCTGGCATATCAGGATAACATCATATAAAATTTGTTATAGAATATTATAAAAGATTTGTTCCATTGAGTTTGGTACAGATTAAATTGCACTTTAAAGAAATACTTTCTTGGTACTATTTTGAGTAAAACATATTTTGTTTTGATTTAGAGTATGTAACGGAACCTTATATAAACCGGCCAAGTGCTAGTCGGACTTGCGCACAAATTTACAACATAGGACACTTTACCAAAAAATATGGTTTATTTTGTTTTTTTTTTTTAAATATTTATGTTGATTGAATGAAAGGTAAATTGCGGTTTACGATTTATGACGTATTAAAAAAAAAAACTACTTACTAGATCTTGTTCAAACCAATTTTCGGTGGAAGTTTGCATGGTAATGTACATCATATATTTTTTTTAGTTTTATCATTCTCTTATTTTAGAAGTTACAGGGCAACGCACACATTTTACCACTTTGGAAGTGTCTGTAGCGCAAACTATTCAGTTTATAAAAATATGGTATTAAAAACCTCAATATCATTTTTGAAGACCTATCCATATATATATCCATATGGGTTTGATGAAAAAAAAAATGAGTTTTAGTTCTAAGTATGGGGACCCCCAAAATTTATTGTTTTTTTTTACAACTTTTGTGTATAAATCTTAATGCGGTTCACAGAATACATCTACTTACCAAGTTTCAATAGTATAGATCTCATAGTTTCGGAAAAAAGTGGCAGACAGACATACAGACAGACAGACAGATATGACGAATCTATAAGGGTTCTGTTTTAGCCATTTGGCTACGGAACCCTAAATATGGGATGATATCCTTCCGTGACCATAGTTGCTCTTAAATATCGAAATCGTCGGGAAAGTAAAAAAAAGTAGCCAGATTATAAGATAAGTAGAGAGTAATAAGAGTAAGAGGTAGTACCATGCTGCTTTGCAGCCGAATTGGTCCGACACGACCGGGGTGGTCCCTCTCACTCACATAACACCGGCGTCATGACGTGACAGTCGCGTTTCGTGTGGTTTGTGAGTTTCCGGTGGCTTATTGGGGGATAGGGAAAACGAGGGCAAAACATTTGCATTATCCCTGATTTTGCGAATGTATAGTCGCCAAACGCTTCGACTGCTGGATTGTCCTCCTATGCTACAAAAAATGTACTCATTTGCATATATTATATAATCCTGTTTGTTCACAGCAGACACAGCAGAAAGCAATCAGCATTGCATTTACACTGCATGTCTTGCGCATCTATCAAGATGGACAGGACTGGCAGTGTAATCATAGTCTACACGCCATATTTTCTCTTAAGGTTAAGTCACTAGATCCAGTCACGCCTGTTATGGTCATGAGCGTCGTTGACCCACCAACAGGTTTCTCGTCTCTTGATTACTTGTTTTATGGTCTTCTCTTATCGGTTGGATCCCTATCATTGGTTATTGATACATCGGAAATTGGAAGAAATATTATATTGTGTGTAAGTATGATGTTCTTTTCTGCTTCCGTGTACTACTTAGTTTTACCATACATAGTATCCGGGGAGTTCATCGACACATCATTTTTACTTCCAGCGAGTATCTTACATTTTCCTGGTGAATGAACTCTTTTTTACCTTCAGAGCAGCCAAAATTTCAAAGCAGACAAAATCACCCAATAGGATCATGGTTTAAGTCTACTATAAATGTTATTTTGGTCTTACCTAACTTATTTCTATTGTTTTGTTTTGGGCTGACTTAATTCATAACTTTATTTAGAAGCAACTTTAATTACTTTTGTATTTTTTGTATTCAATCTTATTATCACTATGTGGTTAAAGTTTAATTCTACTTATTACTTTTGTTTAAGACTTAACTCTACATATTACTGTGTTGTTATCACCGTGTTGTTTAGGTCTAACATAACCTAACGTGTTTTAATTCAGCGTCCTAAATTAACATATCGCCTTATTATTTATCATGTAAATTTTGTTGATCATTTTTGATTGAACTCTACTTATAACTGTATTATTAAGGTCAGACTTTACTTACTGTGTTGTTCAAATTTGACTTTTCTTGCCACTTTTTTGTTGAAGCCTGAATTTACTCGTCTCTGTGTTTCTTTAGATCTGGCTTTACTTGCTAGTAAAGGTATAACTTTACTTATATCTGTGGTGTTTAGGTGCAAATCTACTTATCAATATCTTGTTTCTGTCTGACTCTTACTTATAACTGAATTATTTTAGTCAAACTCTGCTCCCTTTATGGTTCAGACTTTACTATGTAGATCAATTCTTGCTCTTCGCCTTGTAGTTTTGATCCATAGATCTGTGATTTATACGTACCAATATATTAATCGTTCTACATGTAGAAGAAATGTAGTAAGTAGAGCGATACACCGTTGCCCGTCCGACCCATCAGTACATTCTGCGTCGTTGTGATGTGCGCTCGTGTATTTTAACTCTGCAAGAAACTGGTTCCTAACGGTAAGTTTAACTGAAGGTTGCCACCCTTTGATTTCTTACCTTTTTGAATTTGAAATGTGTGTGATGGTTTTGAGTTTAGATGTATTTGGAATTGGGCTTTTTATTTTGATTTTTTATGTTCTTATTATTGTGCCTTAGGATTTTTTTATTGTGGTAAAAATTGAGATGATGCTCTTTTTACACACACATGTTTTTTTCAAAAAAGCTGTTTTTTAGATATTTTTAATTGACAAACATTTAACATTTTTTTGGAATTGATTTGTTTATTAATGACACTAACTTTAATAATAAATTTAACATGAAATTTATCGTACTTTGTTAAAAGATGTGTATGTATGTGAAGTAGTTTTGATTATTTTTGATCATAGGTATAGGCATTATTATTGAAACGTTTTTGTAAAACTTTTGTTAATACTTTTTGGTAAATTTATTCATAATAGAAATTGCATAGTTCATAAATAAAATTACTTTCACCAGTACTTTAAATGTATATTAATGCAGAATACTTGCTAATTATTATTTTGCATGACTTATAATTATATTATGTTCAAGAATTTTCGAGAAGGGCGCGCTTTCTTTACTAGAAAGTTTTACTCCTAGTATATTGTATTTACTTGAGTAGGGAAAGTAATACTAGTCATAAATCTTGATTGATAAATTTAGATTGTTCTTATTGATTGGAGATCTTATAGTTGTACTATATCTTATAATGTTGAAGGGTCTTCAGAGGATAACGTGACTAGATAGGACTTGATCCGGTTTAGGTTGAATGCAAACTACGATGATGTTGATGATGATTAAATCTATACAAAAAATGACTTGCCAAAATGTATGTACGTACATAAGTTCAGAACCACTGCACCAAATTAGATAATTAATTTTTGTTGTGTTGGTTATCGTCAGCACATATAAAAATGATGATGACTTAACCTGCCCTTATCCTTAACTAAAGGGTAAGGGCAGGTTAACGTTTTTGTACATTATATTTCTTCAATATCTGTGAGCGACGATGGACTAGTGGGTATGGGTTCGGTTTCTTGAATGAGAGGTCCGGGTTCAATCCTGGCCCTTGTGATGCCTTAAAATGGTTTTTTCTTTATTGCTATGTGCACCTGAATATTATACCATCACTTGTTCACCGGTGAAGGAAACGTCGTGAGGAAACCTGCATGCCTGATGAGATTAAAAGTCTTTGAAGGTGTGTGAAGTTCACCAACCCGCATTAGGTCCCAACACTCTCCTCGCCTGATTTCGAGGAAGAGACCAGTAGTGGGACATAATAATGGTCGATATTATTATTTATATATAATATATATTCAATATGTTTTACACATTAAATGGAAGCTGTTCATCTTCATTCACAACTTAGGCGTTCAATGGCGGGTTATGTGTGACTGTGGAGTGTGGGTATAAATCCCGGGTAAAGCTGGGTGGAATTCTCGGTTACAGCATAACGATTATTTTTACATTTTCAAGGTTTTAAATTACATAGGATGTCATACACATCCTTAGTGGCTTTGTTCTACACAATTGTCAAAATGGCTTAAATAGCGGGTTATTATAACATTGTCACTGGTAAATAGTTGAATATCCATAATCTTTATATATATATTTCTTGTGTGCGTGTGTATGTCACTGAACTCCTCCTAGACGGCTGCACCGATTTTGATGAAATTTTTAGTGTGAGTTCAAGGAGATTCGAGGATGGTTTAGATTCACAAAAAAATGTACAGGACAACGTCTGTCGGTGCCACTAGTAAGATATAATATGATACTTTGACTGCCCTGTTGGTCTAGTGATTAGTGACCCTGGCTGCTAAGCCAAAAGGTCGTGGGTTCGATCCCTACCTGAGACAAATGTTTGTGTGATAAGCATGATCATCTGTTCTCTGTCTGGGTGTAATTTATCTATAATATGTATGTATGTATCAGTTGTCTGGTTACCATTAGAACGTCTGCCTAGTTTTGGATTAGACGGCAGCGTGTGAGTTGTACCAACATATTATTATTATCGTAGTAATAGGAAGATTGTTCTACAATGTTTTCTTATTCCGATGGAGCCATGACTGTCATCATTCCGATGAAAGTCATGGCTCCATTTATGATTTTATGTTAAATAGATATCGATATGTCAAATAGCCATTAAACCGTCGACCAGCCGCTGTGCTGTCTTCAGACGATCTATCAATAACCTATCGCTAAACCCAATGACTATATGCCAGTAATTACACAGCCTATCCTGTTCTTCAGGAAACAACTATTTCACAAAAGAAATAAGCAAGATGGTACGAAGATATGCACAATGCACATCCCTTATAATCTATAGCTGAAGCCGTAGTAATAATAATAACTATAGTAATTTATTAAGGAATATTAATACACCGTTAGACAATATACTTAATCTAATACAACCTTAAGCGGCACATATAAAACGGTAGTTAGGTTTAAGATAAAAAAAAAACAATAATTGTGGTAACGATAACAAAATTGACAATTTAGACATAAAATACCTATATGCGCCGGAAAAAGCACAACAGTGTAATATAACTCCTCAAAAGGTAACCACTCAGTTGTGTGATTGTGTTTTTTTTATGTTAGTTGCATAGGCACACTGGCAAACGAACCACCTGATGGTAAGTGGTCGACGTCGCCTATGAACATAAACTAGTTTACCTGGAACGAGCCCAGGCAACTCATTTATGTGTTGCCTATCCTGAGACATAAGATGTTAGTTTCGGTGCCAGTAATTACGCTGCCTGTCTTGCCCTTCTCTCCGAAACACAGCAAAGCTGTTTCACGGGAGAAACAAACGAGAAGAGCAAACCCCCTAGAGGTCCCTAAAGTAAAAGCTAATGTTTATCAATATCTTGTTAATATTGATATAAGCATGGTGTTATCTGTATTCCGTATCACAAAGCGGAACCCTTAGAAAAGGGCACAACCGACGCCAGGAGGCCGTGTGGTCGCAGACTGCACGGTAGGCGGGGGGCAACCCCCCAATCAAAAGTGAGCCGAATGGGCTCACACTAATCCGATGAAGCATTAGGGCCTTCGGGCCATTAGCATAGATCCATCCGAAAAAAAAAAAAAAAAAAATTAGAAAAGGGTAAAACTAAAGCCTAATCCTCGGTACAAATTAGTAATGTTTACATTACCAGCTAAACATTGGTGAAAGTGGTGTCCGATGGTCGCGTGGGTCTGGTGTTGGGTTTCCCGACGTTGGGCGAAATAAGGCCACTTTCGCTTCTCGAAAGACGTCAATAAAAACAAAAGCATCGATAAAAACAAAGGCATCAATAAAAAGGCATCATCATCATCATCATCATCATCATCATCATCATCATCACCATCATAAGCATCATCATCATCATCATTATGGGAGTTTTAAAAACACATGAGTGTTAACCAATAATAGGGATGTGCCATGTGCTGCGCTGTCTGCATGGGTACCACCATCTTCATCATATTTCTCCCGTGAAACAGCTCTACTGTAGTTCTAAAATAAGCTTATCTATCATCGATAATAAGGCTGTTAAATGCAATAGGAATCTTTCAAATCCAGTTCTGGATGTTCAAACAAACAAACTCTTCGGCTGTATTTTATTAGTATAAAAGGTTAGTTACTAGCTGTTGCCTGCAGCTTCGCCTGCGTTCTCAACTCCTATAATATAGCCTATAGCCTTCCTCGATAAATGGGCTGTCTAACACTGAAAAAAAAATTCAAATCGGACCAGTAGTCCCTGAGATTAGCGCGTTCAAACAAACAAACAAACTCTTATTCAAACTCTACTCAAATATTAGTATAGATTAATAAAAACGCTAAAATCTTCACTAGATTGTAAAAATCCCAAACGACAAAATCCGTAAAAATCAAAATCAATGAACAGTAACACTAACCCGGTTTTGATGTAACATCTCGCATATATCATTATCATTAACTTTTGTTCTATAGGTCAGGCATTGTACAATGTACCGTTGTTAAATTCCAACGCACGGCACACATAACCTAAAGTGTTAGGAAAACCAGTTTCGAATTTGAATAATTTGTTTGGGAGTGTCATTGATTTTCAATCGGGAAATTCAGGTTGAAATAAATGATTATGAACAACGATACCACGTTAACGTTGAGGTAAGAATTTGTGTTACGGGACCAGATAACTAAAATTTGAAAATCTAAAGGCCGGCAATGCACATAGAATACATCTGATGCGTTGGCTATCTAATCACTTATCATCAGGTGAGCTGACCATCCCCACCATGGTTCAGGCCATGTCGTGGCGGTGGAGCTCAGTAGCCTAGGGTGAGCCCACTACCTTGGGCGCAGCTAATTGAGCCGAGGGGTTCATTTGTGTCTCTTTTCTTATAAGAAAAGGAGACAAAAGAGCAGAGGGAAAGGGACGAGGATGGGAACCTGACCCCATTGTACTGTCCCGACGTTGTGAGGGATTGTTCTGTGGTGCAGGACAACGCCTCTGTGGAGGTGGCGTCGCTCCCCTGAGGTAGGCCGTCGAGGTTACCTGTTGCTCACAGATCCGGGGTACCTCACCAAAGGCAAGTGGTTGTCCCGCACCACATAACAGCCTCTCCTAACATAGGGACAGTGCAATGGTCACCCCATTGCTCTACTCCATTCCTCGCCCTTTCCCCCCGCCTGCTCTTTTGAGCCCTTTCTACTTATAAGAGGGATACAAATAACTGCTCCATCTGATCAATTGGCTTCGCCCAAGGTGCTGGGTTCACCTTAGGCTATTGAGCAACACCATCACGACTATGGCGTACGTACGACGATCCTGCTCATTTCTTCGGTGAAACAGCTTTGCTGTGTTACGGAAAGTAGGGCAGGATATGTAGTGTAATTACTGGCATCGATTTACCATCCTACATCTTAAGATAGGCAATGTATGAAACTAATGGACGACCTCTGTAGCTCAGTGGTAAGCGCGTTGGCGCTCAAGCCGGAGGTTGTGGGTTCGAATCCCGCCAGGGAAAAAAAAATATTCTCTGTGTTCCTGGGTCATGGATGTGTATTAAATATGTGTATTATATAATAAAAATCTTAAATATATCTATAGTATAAAAGTATTAAATATATTTCTGTTGTCTGGCACCCGTAACACAAGTTCTGCGAAAACTTACCACGGGACCAGATTGACGTGGTGTAAAAGCGTCCATAGATATATAAAAATCCTGAAAACCACACGGAAACTATTCCTATCTTGTTGGCGGTCGAACCCTTCGTCTTTCCCAACGTGGCCTCCACTTCAGAACTCTATCAGTCCACCGGCTTCTTCTCCAGGGTATAATTCATTCATCTGGTTGGAGGTCTAATGCTATGCTATTGATTAAAATCAAAATGCTCGATCCCCTGCCACTCCCATTCAACTAGGATCAGCTATGACAGGGGAATCTTCGTCCCATCTAATTTGAGATCAGTGACTCTATCTTCCCAAATGTAGCTACTATACAATTCTATTAGCCTACCAGCTCTCGGTTCTTCAGCCTTTTTGATAGGTTATTAGGTCCTTCAAAACGAAACATTCGCAGTAGTAATTGAGTGTATCATTAATTTGTCCATGGTATCGTGAAGTGACATAAAGTGGAAAGTGTTTCCTGGAAGCGGTGAAGCGACAAGCTGGCATTAAATGTTGCATACGTTTCGGAATATGTGGTCGCGTTGTATAACACAGTTTTAACTGGATTTCCCAAGATTTCTGATTGGACTATTCCAGTCTTCTGATTAAATTCCAATTTCCTTGGAAAAGAAAAATACAGCAAAGTCCTTGCTATTTTTAGTTTAAAATATGCTATTGTTAACAAATGCTGTTTTATACAGCATTCATATATTTTTTCCAAAAAAAGGTACAAAAAAGTGGTCTTCCTTCAAGTAAATCTTGTTTTGGCTATCTAATCACTTATCATCAGGTGAGCTGACCAACCCCACCATGTTTCAAGCCTTGTCGTGGCGGTGGGGCTCAGTAGCCTAAGGTAAGCCCAGACCACCTCGGGGGAAGCAAATTGAGCCGAGGCAGCTGCTCTTTGTATCCCTCTTATAAAAAGAGGCGACAAAAGAGCAGGGGGGACAAGGGTCTCCCCTTGTCCTTGGAAACCGTACCCCATTGTACTGTCCCGACGTTGGAAGGGGTTGTTTTGTGGTGCGGGACAACCCCTCTGTGGAGGTGGCGTCGGTTCCTTGAGAGACTGAATAGCCGTCGAGGTGCCCTGTTTGCTCAATAGATCCAGGACACCTCACCAAAGGCGGCATTGGTGACACTTGCTCGGCGTTAAAGAAAAAAAAGGAGGGATGCGCTTGTACCGCGCTCCTGTCTGCCAGGGTACCACCATCTTGCTTGTTTCTTCCATAAAATTGCATTGGTGCCTTTTGAAAAGAGGGGCAGGACAGGCAGAGTAATTACTGACATATAGACTTAGCATCTTATGTCTCATGATAGGCAACACATAAATGAGTTGCCTGGGCTCGTTCCAGGTAAACTGGTTTATGTACATGGGCGAAGTCGACCACTTACCATCATGTGGCTCGTCTTGTCCCGTTTGCATATCCAACTAACATAAAAAATACTACAATAACACGTTACTCAATTTCCTCCTCCTCTTCGTTTCGTGTTCCTCAGTGCTGAGGTCGTGACCTCCCTTCTGTATCACTTTCTCTCTTATGGTCCTTCACCATCTGTTTCTGTCCCCGCCGGTGTGGACGGCGTTGTAGCGTCAAGGGCGGTGAGGATCGTGTCGGACTAACATATTAAGCTGCGTCCACGAGGCCTCTTCCCTTCTACTTTGCCGGTCACGATGAGACTATCGAGGTTGTTTATTCAATTTAGTTTATGGAAACCTTTTTTAGAGACCGTCACGCATGCATGACACTCAATATGTAGACCGAAAAATGATATTATGCAATGATTCAGTAGTTAGCGGGGAAGTGGACTTAAGGTGCCAAACAAAATACCAAATTGTAAATTCTTTCAACGTTTCGGTCCTTTTGTGAACCAACTATGTGTCCAACGATGTGAAGTTATAATGTAAATATATAATGTTATATTTGCCTGAAGAAGGTTCAATAAAGGACCGAAACGTTGCAATAATTTACAATTTGGTATTTTGTTTGGCACCTTAAGTCCACTTCCCTGCTAACTACTGAATCATATATTATTTATGGAGTCTATGGATAACAATGAATATTATGCAATATTTGGCTTCCAAATTTGCCTTGCTCGTCATTCAATGACCATTTTGTTATGTTTACAACGTAAATGTGAAAGTCACATGTTTTTAAGTTCAGTACCCACTGATCTCAATTCAAAGTTACTGAAAGTAATGTCTTATATTAAAAAAATCGGTTGTCTGTAAAGTCGGTTTACTGACGATAGTTGAACGTGACAACGTCATAAGAAAATGGAACGCCTCAGAGCGAGGTAACGCCGCATACGTCATGTATTTTCGTTCTTGCAGCCGGCTCCATTGAATTATAAGACGTTGTCACGTCAAAAATCGGTTGTCTGTAACTTCGGTTTACTGACGATAGTTGAACGTGACAACGTCATAAGAAAATGGAACGCCTCAGAGAGAGGTGACGCCGCATGCGTCACGTTTTTTCGTTCTTGCAGCCGGCTCCATCATATTATAAGACGTTGTCACGTCAAAAAATATATAATAGTTTTATCTTAGAGATCTTGATTTATAATACAAGTTTATAGGTACATAAAATAATTAATACAATACAAAATAAAATCAAAATTTTTTTGGTTGAGCTCGCCGTCCCAACTTATATCAACATAATTTTTAACACTTACACAGCTTTAACCTAGTCCTACGGTTAGGTAAAAAACAAGGACTGTGCCTTTTACAGCGACCTCGAACCCCGTGAAGATTATTAGTTACCCGAACCTTAACCTTCTTCCTAAGACTTTCCCTTGTTTGGGTATTTTTATTATTTTGGACTTTCTAATATGACTAATAATACGGTTAAGCGCCGCTAAAATTCATCATCATCATCAGCCTTTATCCGTCCACTGCTGAACATAATAATCCTCCCTCAATGAACGCCAAGACGACCGATCCCTCGCCACTCGGACCTACCGCACGGAGGTCATCTTCCCACCTGGTCGACCTTCTAACTAGACCTTCGTCTACCTAAATTCGTATGGAACAGTAATATTAAAATAATTAACTCTATCTAATGAGAAGTTGGATAAGGTTTTTAATCTGAGACTTTAGATTATCATGGCTTTTTCATTTAAAATTATTTAAAATGGCATACAAAAATGTCGTAAATTCCACGTTTTAAATAGTTCTCTGTAAAAAAAAATACAGAAAAATAGTTTTCTGTATTTTTTTTTTATGTTAGTTGGATAGGCAAACTGGCAAACGTGCCTCCTGGTGGTAAGTGGTCGACGTCGCCCATGAACATAAACTAGTTTACCTGGAACGCGCACAGGCAACTCATTTATGTGTTGCCTATCCTGAGACATAAGATGTTAAGTCTCGGTGCCAGTAATTAAACTGCCTGTCTTGCCCTTCTCTCCGAAACACAAAAAAAGTGAAACAAGCACTGTTTCACGGGAGAAACAAGCATACTAGTGGTACCCATGCAGCCGGGAGCGCGTTTTAATGTTTGTAACGAAAACCTCACACTAATCTAAATAAAATCTTATTTCTTTTATTCAACTAGGGTTGTGTTATAATTGTACTTACTTATAGATATCCTAGATATAGATAGAAAACCTATGGAATATATTATATACAAGAGACGACAAGTATCCAACTTTTATTTCGATTACCTATGTAAAAAAAGATTGTAACCCTCCACCTCACCGAAGGTTATTGAATATTTGCTAACATATGCAAATTGTTTATTTTAAACAACTTCTTTCATTGGTTTTCCTTAACCAAACATTTTACGAGCTACTATTTATTTGTATTTTAAACTTGTCAGTTTGCCAAAGGTTGACTTTTCCAAAGGTAGACAATAATTGCCAAGTGTATGCATATGCTTATATTTGTTCTTTGTGTTCTTAATAAAAATACTTCGTGAAACAGCTTTGCTGTGTTTCGGAGAAAAGGGAAGTGTAATTACTGGCACAGAGATATCTCATGTCTTAACACTTGAATGAATTGCCTTTTATTTTTTTTCTTTAACGCTGGGAAATGCTCTGAGGCATCCCGCGGGGAGTGGTTCTCCCCACGCGGGTATGTGGGACTCGCTGCGCCCAAAAGCTGGGAAGTGGAAGCAGCTCTACCCAATAAAACCCGGCGCCAATGCCGCCTTTGGTGAGGTGCCCCAGATCTGTTGAGCAACAGGGCACCTCGACGGCTAGTCAGTCTCTCAAGCGACCGACATGACCTCCACATCCAGGGATTGTCTCGTAGCACAGAACAACCCCTTTCAACGTCGGGACAGAGCAATGGGGTGAGATTCCCATCCTCACCCCTTGTCCCCCTGCTCCTTTGTCCCCTCTTCTCAGAAGAAGGGTACAAGATTAGCTCCCTCGGTTTAATTGGCTTCGCCCAAGGTGCTGGGTTCACCTTAGTCTACTGACCGCAACCGCACCGCCAAGACTTGTCGTCTTGAACCGTGGTGAGGGATGAATGAGTAGCCTGGGCTAGTGCGGGATGAACTTTTTCATGGGCGACTTGGATTACTTACCATCAGGTGACGGGACTGCTCGTTTGCTAATCTATACTAATATTATAAAGCTGAAGAGTTTGTTTGTTTGAACGCGTTAATCTCAGGAACTACTGGTCCGATTTGAAAAATTCTTTCAGTGTTAGATAGCCCATTTATCGAGGAAGGCTATATTACATCACGCTGTCACTAACAGTAGTTAAGTTGAGTAAGTTAATGCGGGCGAAGCTGCGGACAACAGCTAGTATAACATACAAAATTCCTGCCGAAGATGAAATGCGAGTATAAAGTACGTTTTATACTTAATCGTTAAGGTGTTTGCTTTCTTTGTTAAGTTATATATATGTTTCTAAAAGTCTTACGATTAGTAGATTTATTAGCAGCATTATTAGTAGCTTTATTAGTAGCTTTGATGTCATTTTGACGTTTAACAAAAAAATAAACAATTTTTTTATCACGTTCGGGTTAAGTTTAACTGTGCAGGTGTATGATCGTTTGGAAACCTGTTAGATAGAAATGAGAACGCATTCCGATACGTTTGCGTCTGCAGTTATATTGATTAACATAATTGTCACGGTTAAGTGAAACAGTTAATTTGTAAGCGTTAGCGTTTATACTTTTGGATCTTTATTTATTACTTATTCTCGACAGATTGGGTTATTGGATGATTCGCACGAATTTAACTGACCCGAAACGTGCGAATAGATTACTTTTAAAAATATATTTTTTTGTAGGCGATTCGCACAAATTTATTTTATTGGTGTGCGAATCGACAACTCAAAAAATATGTAGTAGGCTATTGGAAAACACGTGGTGTTTTGTGCAATACAGTTATGATAAGGTACACTCTTGTAGAGAAGTATTTAGAGTTAAATATTTTGTTACCTATGAAATGAGACAAACATTTATAAAAAATGTATCTATTAAAATAAAAAAATCTAAACATCCTCTTGACTCGCTATGACTTTCTTTGAGGAATGAAAAATGATTATTACTTTTTGAACGCACATGAACGAAATCATATTATAGTAGGTAAAAAAAAAACACTTAGAGCATCACAAAATATTTATCAATAAAATTTTGTAAAAATCTAAACCGATATATAATAAAAGTATCAAAACTAGTGATATGTAGAATATAACATGAAATTGCAACACAAAAGAAACAATAACAACAAATATAATGGATGTTTGTATATCACTATCAAGTTATTAAATTTTGCCAAAATTAAATTAAAAATGTACTAAAATGTATAAAACTTGACCAATGGCGTAGAAAACAATTTAAATCACAGTTGTTACCTTATAAAATAATATGTGTAATAACTAACACATCAAAAGTTTACCTACCAAGTGTAGGTAATTTCTAAATATTTAGATCAAATATCCAACGCTTACTTTAATTCTTATATCACACAGTTTTAATTTTTTTTGTATAGAAATATGTATTTGGCTTTAATTGCAATTAAAATCACAGTACCTAGTTACCTCATAAATTATGAAAACGTTTGAAAGAAATAGAAAATCACAGTCGTTACTGTATAAAAATTTACTATATGCTATTGCATATTATCTTTACTAATATTATAAAGCTGAAGAGTTTGTTTGTTTGAACGCGCTAATCTCAGGAACTACTTTACAGGTCCGATTTGAAAAATATTTCACTGTTAGATAGCCCATTTATCGAGAAAGGCTATAGGCTATATAACATCACGCTGTGACTAACAGTAATTAAGTTGAGTTAGTTAACGGCGGGCGAAGCTGTGGACAACAGCTAGTAGTAAATAAATATTTGTAATATTTATGTACCAGCAGACTGATTTTTTAATTTTTCGATACAAAGTTGTATTTATTTCACCACAAAAAAAATAATAATTAGTCAATTCGCACGTTTCGTGCCAGTTAAATTCGTGTGAATCATCCAATAACCCGACAGATTCATCCATCACAAAGTGTAAATAAGCATTTCTCTACAATTATTAATTGAACTAGCAAAAATAAATCTCGAAATCCGACTAGACAAAAACTGTACTTCGTAAGTAAATACATTTTTTTTATAGCACAGGAGGGCAAACGAGCAGTCGAAGTCTTTTGGCGTCTATCGACACTCCTGCACATTCACACAGCCAGAGATTATGCAGAAACGTTGCCCTCCTTTTCCTTAAACCCCCCTCCCCCAATGGGCCACCATAAACTCACAAGCTGAAACGCGAGGTACCACCCCAGTCGTGCAGGCTCAATTCGACTTCAAAGCAGCATCTCACAGTCTTAATTTCACATAAATTTTAAATACCTTATGTAACAAGTTCTTACAATAGAAGACAATTTATTTATAACACTAGATTCAGTCGCAAGGCATCTTACTGTTATTCAGCTCATAATACACACAAGCCTAAATACCTTACCAAAAGATAATCTTATTAACAAGAACTCAGCGAGCCGTTTCAATCGACGTAGCATTTAAAGACCGTCAACTTCTTCGTTTCGATATTTACGTCTATGATCCATTTAATATTACATGTTAGTCGGAGATCGTTCTAGAGTTCATGAGTAAGGTGTTGATTGTAGGAGACGGAGGGGGGGGGGAGGAGTTAGATAAAAGAAGACAACCATAACAACCACTTACTACTCACCACAACCACTAACTAACAGCTAATTAGTGCTTTTTTTAAAGTGAAAAACCTATAGGAGCGTCTTAGCAGTAAAAACGGCCTACAAGCAAACGGTATGACGTTGTCATAATATTATATACCAACTTATATTTATAACGCTGTATCTTGTAACATGGACCACAGTGTCAATGCACTTTTGTTATTAAGTAGTTAATGTTACGGTCAAGTACGGTAACGTTAACGTAGAGTCGGGGATTATTAATAGCTTAGTTTTAATATAACGGTGGACTTGCAACAAGACAAGTGTGTAAAATATACGTTGAGATACCACGGTCGACCTTCAATCCTCCCCCACCATGGTTCAGGCCTTGTCGTGGCGGTGGGGTTCAGTAACCTAGGGTGACCGGTGCACCTTGGGCGAAGCTAATTGGGCCGAGGGGGCTCTTTGTACCCCTCTAATAAGAAGAGAGGACAGAAGAGCAGGGGGCAAGGGGTGAGCATGGGAACCTCACCCCATTGTACTGTCCCGACGTTGGGAGGGGTTGTTCTGTGGTGCGGGACAATCCCTCTGTGGAGGTGGCGTCGGTCCCTTGCGGGACTGACTGGCTGTCGAGGTGCCCTGTTTGTTTTCTAGATCCGGGGCATCTCACCAAAGGCGGCATTGGTGGCACTCGCCGGGTTTTAGTGGGTAGAGCTGCGTCCATTTACCAGCTGTCGGGCGCAGCGAGTCTTACATACCCACGTGGGGAGGCCCACTCCCCCGCGGTATGCCTCAGAGCATTTCCCGGCGTTAAAGAAGGAAAAAAAAACCTTCAATCCCCACGATGGTTCAAGCCTTGTCGTGGCGGTGGGTCTCAGTAGCCTAAGGTAAACCCCGACTTGGGTAACCGAAATGAAGAAGTTGAACCAAGTGGGCTGCTCTTTGTACCCCTCTTATAAGAAGAGGGGACCAAAGAGCTGATGAGACAAAAGGCGAGGATGGGAACCTCACCCCATTGCACTGTCCCGACGTTGGGAGGGGTTGTTCTGTGGTGCGGGACAATCCCTCTGTGGAGGTGGCGTCGGTCCCTTGCGGGACTGACTGGCTGTCGAGGTGCCCTGTTTGTTTTCTAGATCCGGGGCATCTCACCAAAGGCGGCATTGGTGGCACTCGCCGGGTTTTAGTGGGTAGAGCTGCGTCCATTTACCAGCTGTCGGGCGCAGCGAGTCTTACATACCCACGTGGGGAGGCCCACTCCCCCGCGGTATGCCTCAGAGCATTTCCCGGCGTTAAAGAAGGAAAAAACCTTCAATCCCCACGATGGTTCAAGCCTTGTCGTGGCGGTGGGTCTCAGTAGCCTAAGGTAAACCCCGACTTGGGTAACCGAAATGAAGAAGTTGAACCAAGTGGGCTGCTCTTTGTACCCCTCTTATAAGAAGAGGGGACCAAAGAGCTGATGAGACAAAAGGCGAGGATGGGAACCTCACCCCATTGCACTGTCCCGACGTTGGGAGGGGTTGTTCTGTGGTGCGGGACAATCCCTCTGTGGAGGTGGCGTCGGTCCCTTGCGGGACTGACTGGCTGTCGAGGTGCCCTGTTTGTTTTCTAGATCCGGGGCATCTCACCAAAGGCGGCATTGGTGGCACTCGCCGGGTTTTAGTGGGTAGAGCTGCGTCCATTTACCAGCTGTCGGGCGCAGCGAGTCTTACATACCCACGTGGGGAGGCCCACTCCCCGCGGTATGCCTCAGAGCATTTCCCGGCGTTAAAGAAGGAAAAAAACCTTCAATCCCCACGATGGTTCAAGCCTTGTCGTGGCGGTGGGTCTCAGTAGCCTAAGGTAAACCCCGACTTGGGTAACCGAAATGAAGAAGTTGAACCAAGTGGGCTGCTCTTTGTACCCCTCTTATAAGAAGAGGGGACCAAAGAGCTGATGAGACAAAAGGCGAGGATGGGAACCTCACCCCATTGCACTGTCCCGACGTTGGGAGGGGTCGTTCTGTGGTGCGGGACAATCCCTCTGTGGAGGTGGCGTCGGTCCCTTGCGGGACTGACTGGCTGTCGAGGTGCCCTGTTTGTTTTCTAGATCCGGGGCATCTCACCAAAGGCGGCATTTGTAGCACTCGCCGGGTTTTAGTTGGTAGAGCTGCATTCACCTTACTATCTTTCGGGCGCAGCGAGTCACATATACCCGCCTGGGGAGTCCCTCCCTTCCCAGCGGGATGCCTTAGATCATTTCCCGACGTAAAAGAAAAAAAGACCTTCAATGAGATGGGGCGATCTTCGAGCTATTCGGTTCTAGTTGGATGTAGGGAATTCACAGATATGAATTTATCTAAATATGTATATTTATAAATACAATTTAGTAAGAGGTAGTGCCATACTGCTTTGCAGCCGAATTGGGCCGGCACGACCGGGATGGTATCTCTCGCTCACATAACACCGGCTACAAGTGACAGCTATTCTGTCGCGTTTGTGAGTTTCCGGTGACACGTTGGGGGGTACAACAAAAAGGAGGGCAACACATCTACATAATATCTGGTTGTGCAGATGTGTATGGGCGTTGATAGTTGCTGAAAGGAAAGGCTTTGACTGCTCGTTTGTCCTTCTATCCTATAAAAATCCAATTTTTCTTTGCCCGATTATAGCAAAGCCAAAATAAATGATTATTTTTTTAGCAGTCTATATAATAATAAAGATAGAAATTTATTAAGGAATATTATACACCGTTACACATTATACTTAATCTAATACAAACTTAAGTAACTTAACTTTACATAACACGTCTAAGTTTGTGTTTACGCATATTTCACCGTAGCTCCTAAATTACTTATTCAATTTTGATTAGTGAGGTGTCAATTGATTCGATAGGATCCGGATGACATAGGACATAGACTTACCGGTGGGAGGGATGCGCTGTGCTGCGCCTCCGGGCTGCATGGGTACCACCATCTTGCTTGTTTCTCCCGTGAAATAGCTTCGCTGTGTTTCCGAGAGAAGGGCAAGACAGGCAGTGTAACTACTGGCACCGAGACTTAACATCAGGATAGGCAACACACCCCACCATGGTTCAGGCCTTGTCGTGGCGGTGGGGCTCAGTAACCTAGGGTGAGCGGTGCACCTTGGGCGAAGCTAATTAGGCCGAGGGGGCTCTTTGTACCCCTCTTATAAGAAGAGGGGACAGAAGAGCAGGGGGCAAGAGGCGAGGATGGGAACCTCACCCCATTGTACTGTCCCGACGTTGGGAGGGGTTGTTCTGTGGTGCGGGACAACCCCTCTGTGGAGGTGGCGTCGGTCCCTTGCGGGACTGACTAGCCGACTGTTTGTTTTCTAGATCCGGGGCACCTCACCAAAGGCGGCATTGGTGGCGCTCGCCGGGTTTTAGTGGGTAGAGCTGCGTCCATTTACCAGCTGTCGGGCGCAGCGAGTCCCACATACCCGCGTGGGGAGACCCACTCCCCCGCGGGATGCCTCAGAGCATTTCCCGGCGTTAAAGAAAAAAAAAAGGATAGGCAACACATAAATGAGTTGCCTGGGCACGTTCCAGGTAAACTAGTTTATGTTCATGGGCGACATCGACAACTTACCACCAGGTGGTACGTTTGCCAGTTTGCCTATCCAACTAACATAAAAAAAAATAGTAGACTTAAAAAAGTGTGTGCGTACAAAGTTCACATGTCAGAAGTGAAAGTTATTTGGCAAACTAATTTTTAAATCTCGTTTATATTTATACTAATCTAAAGCTTCAAATTTCCGAGACTTGCGATGCGGCGTTCACTCTATCTCACTCTCTCTCTCGATCTTTATCACTTGCTTGCTCTCTACTCTCACTCCATGGGTATGTGTATGCGAACATGTATGCGAACGTAACATGAAGATGCTACGCCTTCTCTCTCTCAATCGGTCTCAATCACTCTCTCCCTCTTCTTGGATAATAACGTTGCACATTTTCGTGACGTTCGTTCCGTCAAATACCCACATGCGCGCAAAAAAGTTTCACTTCATAAAGAATAAGTATTTTTGTAGGGTCAAAGTTTTAAAACTTTTCAATTATTATTATATATAACTTTTCAGTTTTTATTTACAAGAGGAAAAATCCTTATGTACAACTTTCTTAATACATCTGGGCTACCACCTGACAAGTAAAAGTAGGTGAGTTATATAAAAGTGTCCTTAATTTTGGCATCCAACATTTTATGGTTGTCATTCTGAGAATTAAACTTTTACATGTCAATTTTTGGAGTTGTTGCTATTAAATCTACCCTTATAATTAAGTTTTATACTATTTCCTCGTATATTAGATGAATATTAAAGTCATCAGTTGCTCTGAAGCTCCCTTTATCATTTTTTTTTCTTTATTTTACGTACGTAGTTAATTGTATTTTTTTATGCCTCATGCAAACAAACAGTCGGAGCCTTATACACGGAGCATAACCAGAGGTTATGTAGATGCGTTGCCCTCCTTATCCTCCAATGGACCACCGGAAACTCACAATAGCATAGCTGTCACTTGATGCCGGTATTATGTGAGCTAAAGGTCCCCCTGGTCATGCTGGTCCAATTCGGCTGCAAAGCAGCATGACACTTCCTCTTACGTTAAACTAAGATTTAAGTTTCTTTCACTATCACAGTAAAAGAGAATCATTATTCTTATTGGCGGACTAAGTGGTGTGATTTGGGAGGGGTAATGATAATGATGATGACGATAATGGTGACAATGATTGTGGGTTCGTCTTCATTCTCGTATTGAGGTTCCAGTTATTAAGTATCTATTTCCCAAATACTTTTCTAGGGTGGGAATTATTTCAAAGTTTCAAAAATTACGTTACAAATAGATGTTTTCACATACAAAGTCGGTGTTAACCGTTACTAACAATATACACAATAACAGAGTTTTACTCATAAAATAACGGAAGACAGAACCTGTTCCCATTGTGGGGCGGTCAGGGCCGTGAGGTCATTCAACTCTATCCTCGATTGAAAATGCAAGTTTACAATTTTGGGTCACAGCTTGGACCTCATGTATTTTGATATAATAATATTATAATGCTGAGTTTATGATAAAAATTTAATGGATTTTATCGCGGTAATGCTAACCCTCTGGTGTAGCAGGTGTCAGTGGATATCGCTTCCACTTACCATCAGGTGAATCGACTGTACGTTTGCCCAGTCTTCTATTAAAAAATCTTAGCCCGGTACAGCCTCAGAAAACAGCAATTCTTTATAATTTATATTTAGCCACTTTCACATTTTTAAAACCCTCTACAAATACTTGGAGCATTCTTAAAGCATTATCGCTTATGACTAAAGACCGAACAAAGAAAGTTGTGAATCACGAAACCAAACCACAAATTAGCACACAATTTAAACAGCAAAAGTGAATTTTGTGGTAAACATTGACTACGTTCAGTAAACTGATATAATATAAGTCATTAAATTCAATAAATTAATATTCAAAGGGTCATTAAAACATTTAAATAAAGGACTATCATGATCATCATCATCATCATCATCACCACCACCACCACCACCACCATCAATCAATCAATCAATCATTTATTTCATTTCGTTTCGTTCTAATATAAGATCGAAACGTTGCAAGAATTTACAATTTGGTATTTTGTTTGTTACCTTAAGTCCACTTCCCTGATAACTACTACATTATATATAAAGAATGGTCGCTATGGATATAAATAGTATTTATTTGTACCATTTTATAAGTACTAAGATAATAAATAAGTAATGTTTAAAACTATTAATTTGATTAAAAATATTTTACCAGAACTGGTAATATTTAAATCCTTTTGATTATTCATTTATTGAATATAATAATTACTTATATTATTTATATTTCGTGTATGTATTGACACGCAATATAGGCTATAAAATTAATCATCATCAGTATGCGTCTGTAAATCGAAGGTAATGCGAACTAAGCTGCATAAAGATACGAAACATATTATTTATCCTTTCGTTTATATATTTAGAATATTTGTTTATTATAATAAAATAAAAAGGTCAATTTGTAATTGATAGCTAATTTAAAAAAATGCAATAATTCATGAAATTTTCTTATATTCAAATATATTTCATTATAATGGCTTTATTTATTATTAAAACTATTTAAAATTAATTATTTTAATCTTTTAAAATTAAATAAATAAATTAATAAACTTATTAATTTATGATGTTTTTTACGAAGTTCGATATTTCAGCGCTATATACGAATACCTTGTTCACTAAACAGTTGAGTTAAGCACCCGAAATAATATTTAAATATGAATAGTGATCGCATTAGTTTAAAAAAATCTAGTTGAGTTAGGCTTAGGCATTTTAAGCAGTTTTAATTGTAAAAAATATTTAATTTATTCTTCTTAATTTACAATAATATTAATAAATTTGCAAAAATTTGGCTAAGACATAAAAACGCTTATAGTTGAAATTTATGAACCCTATTAACAAAATATCTTTCTATCTTTTCAGGTATAATTCGAGAAGAATCATGGCGCGAAGAAAAAGTGTTTGTGTTAAGTGGACTGTAGTATTAGTTTTAGTATTATGTAGTTCGTTTGTGCTTTCTCGGCCTCAAGAACCAGCAACCCCATCTTCTGAGCTTGACAAAACTACAGAGAACACAATAAGGTATAGATATATGAAAAACAATGCTAGAATTGATACTAACTTACCTTTGTTAAGTAATTTAGATAATATGACATATTTTATAGTTACTAGTATAAATCATAGTATTATTCATAATCTAAGTAGTATATATAACCAAAAGATTAGCAAATTGAATAATTTAACTCGCATCAATGTACGTAACGAACGCGTTATTCAAAAATCTAATAAAAATCAAAACACTAATGCTTTCTCTAATTCTAACAAATCAGTTATAAAGAAAGTAGTAACTAAATGGACTGATAATGCCAAATATGAAGATTTAGATCTATCCCGAGAAGTGGCATCTCCTGAAAAGAATTTGAATAAAAAGAATTATGCCAATAAGGAGTATTCTGAAGATTACATTAACAATGATTCGACTGATACTAATGCTTATCAAAAATACACTAGCACTAATAAAAAAAAGATCCCGACTAGGTATCATAGACCACAGCCACAATATTCTGAGGAAACACAAGCTTTTTCTAGTAACATGCAAATTGTCGATAACCATGCATATCCACACATGCGACCAACTTACATTTTTACTACGCCATCCCCAACACCTATAATAACTAATGTAGGATATCCTAGGCCGTGGCAACAAAGTAATATGCAAAACATTGAAAAACCAATACGAAGAAGACCCGTAATACCGACTCGACCTCAATACACACCCAACCATGATACTTATTATCATCACACTCCATATCCTGATTACAATTTTGAAGTAACTACTTTTAAAACACCAGTTTTCACTGATCGAATAGTAATAAGGCCGGAGGAATACAACGCCCCATCAGATGATTGTCCCACAATATATTTGACTCTGAATAATACATTCAAAGGTGAAGGTAAAGAAGCATGTCCTGACCTTAATATCGCCGTCAACACAAATGTCATAAATAAAAACGTAGTTGTTGAATCTGAAGAAAACACTGACTCTACATTAACAGATATATTTGGATTACCATACGAAGATTCTGACAGTGATGAAAATCCTAATACACACGATTATAAAGGTTCAAACGAAAATGAAGAGCAATCTGATAGTGCATCCATTGAAGGATTATCCCTGACAAATTATAATGCTGCAAGTGACTTGTCTGAAGATTCTTCATCTGATACAGATGCGTCACCGAGTAATGCCCTATCAGAAATTAAGAGACCAAGTCGTCCTAACAAGAATAAAAACGATTTGTTTGAATTCGATTCAATTTATGATTTAATGCAACCAATAATCGGAGGATTTAGTTGGTTAGCTGCCATAAATCCCTTTAGCTTTAGTGCTTTATCATTCATTTTAACGCCTGTTATTTTAACAATTGCTGCTATATCGGGTATTTTTGCTGTATTCTCATCTTTTACATTTCCGTTTGCAAGAGAAGCACCTGCAACTACAGTGGAATCACCTCATTGGCAGTGGGATGAATATTACAAAACCTGGTATTTGGATTCTTTTGCTAATAGCAGTAGAAGGTGGCACCCTGAACTACCACGGAGTTTATTAAAAAACGATAACAGCAATCAAATTCCAATGAAATTAGTCTTGTTTGATAAAATAAAACAGTGGTTACAAAGTATCACAAGGAAAATCAATAATAATTGGAGAATCACGCGTAAAAATAAAAGAAAGAAAAGAGAGACGTGGACTATACGTGTAAAATAGAATTTCCAAAACTGGAATCGAAAAATAAATTAAAATTAAAAGTTTTATTGGATAAGAAAAGCCAAGTGAATTATCAAAGTAATAAGAATATTCATATTGTAAATTATCACAAGTTTTTGAAGTTATACTTCTTTAGGAGCGTTATGAAAAAAAGATTAGAGTGAAATTTTAAGATGCGCGCGCATCACTGTAACACAAAAGTAACAGGTTGAGTTGTAATTTTCAATTTTTAATATTTATTATTAACTAGTTGTTGCCGCAGCTTCGCCCGGGATAACTTACTCAACTTAACTACTGTTAGTCACAGCGTGATATTATATGATCCTATGAGAGCCTATAATCTTCCTCAATAAATGGACTATCTAAGACTGAAATAATTTTTCAAATCGGGTCCGCAGTACCTAAGCTTAGCGCGTTCAAACAAACAAACTCTTCAGCTTTATAATATTATCAGTAGAGACTTCTAATATCTAATTATCTACAATAAATATTATTCATCAATCTAAGATTCTTTTAGTTTGCTGAATGCTGGCGGTGACGCTGACCATATTTTGTCATCGTGGGGCTCGTCTGCCCGTTTTTTCTATGCAACTAACATAAAAAGTTTATTAAAATCCTAGTAATGAAACAGCAGTTCACGTTTAGCAATAGACGAATTGGGGCTTATAATGATGATAGAAAACAATATCTTGTCCAGTAAAATCATTTTAGTTTCTTTGTGAATACACAAAGAACCAAAACACAAAGAAACAAATAAAAAAAAACTAACATTGATTAAGCCTTATTGCGTTCGGCCAGTAGAAATATTAACTTTGTGCATTTGACAATAACGTCGTTTTGACATTTCAATTCACGTGTTTATGAATTACTGCAAATGTAATTCCCGTAGGAACTTTAAATTTTTTGGGATAAAATTTAGAATATAAATCCAAGGTATAAGCTGTCACCATTTCAACTTTAAATCAAATCGGTTCGGCCGTTTTGCCGTGAAAGATCTTGAGACATCCAAACTTACAAACTTTAGCCTTTATAATATTAGTAAGATAACGATCTAAAAATCGCAGAATGTAAATCATTCTAATACCCTGCATGATGCATATTAGAATTAGCGTAAAAGAATCTGGATCTTATATTTTACAACGATATTTACATTCTCTGGATATTTTATTTTTATTGCACTTTTTACAACGATATATCTTCCAGAGGAACTAAGATTGGATTTAATATTAGTATAAATTACAATAGATATGTTTGTTTAGAAAGGGTTAAGTAATATAGGCAAACAGTAGTATTTGTGCAAAAGAGTAACAAACATTTACACACAAACTTTCGCGTTCATAATATTAGTAGGATTTAATAAAAGTATTCAAAAACAATTACAAAAATAATAATTAAAAAGGAAAATTCACGTTGTATTCGAATATCTAGAAACAAACGCATTTATAAAATACTTTTTTCTTGTCTCTAAAGTCTAAATACATCACATATTTACTACTCTGGCTGGTCTACGATAAAATACAAACTATAACTGAACACTCACAGACACATACACACTCACATTCATATACTAACCAGCTTGTTTGCAGCCAATTATGAAGTACATATTTGAAATCATTAAAATAACTAATAGTTACAAAACGCAGATAATTTTGTGTATTTTGTCTTATATACACCAAGTTATATAATTTAAATTTTATTTATACAAAAAAGCAATGACAAAATAAACATTGCATTGTTTATATTGCCCTCCTTTTGGCGTTGTGGTAGTCGGGTAAAAATGTCTGTCGTCAGTTCTATTGGTACGGTTACCAAATTCTACTTATTGTTTCCATCTCACAAAAAAGGGTAATTTGAGAGAAGAGATAAGATTCGCCAATGAGTTATAATATACAACTTTGCCAGCTTAAGGATGAACAAGTCGACGGCGCGAACTCGAAAATAAATGAATCCTATCTCACCTGACATAGTGTGTGAATACGTGTGCTAGAATGAAATGCACAATGATTGATTCCTAAAATGTCATTTTAGCAAAACAGTTATTATAGAAAAACTATTAAGTGTATGTTTTTAAAATTAATTTATTTCAACTTTTCAATAACTAAACTATGTCTGTACGGACTTTATTTATGAGCTTTCACGCTGCGTATACTATTTATTTTCGCCCAAAGTTGGGCTAAAATCAGTGTTGAAATACGAAAGCTTAGAAGCTTTTATTTTTTAAATGTATAACTATTTTACGATTTGGGGTACATATAGATATAGATAATGACGTGATTAATTTATATCGTTCTTAGTTTTTGATGGTCAACGTCAAACATTGTAGTAATTGCTGTTCTTGTTTTTGTTAATGACTGAACTGCTGCGAGTGATTTGATGTGTCATAAATTATTGCAAGCATCTTCTGATTCATGAATATTTTTTATTAGTTCGATCTACGCGGAAATTACTTAGAATAATGTGTTCAAATCACGAAAACCAAACCAAACAAATCAATTTAGATTTACCTAGCTTTGGCATAATAAGAGTTAGCCTCGATTTTACTTCTCGTGCACCAAAGTCTCGGTTTTTCTTCTGTATTTTTTGTATAAGGTTGTTATAACTCAATTTTGATGTATAAAATGTTGTCATTTTATGCTAACGTCAAATAACAACCTTGATACTCCAATTATAATGTAAATGTGTAATTGTAAAAAAATATGTGAAGTAATTGTAACTTCGGGATTTATTTCTATATTATTATATTGACATTCTTCAAATTTCATGATTATAGTCTGATTGTAGTTGAATATTGTATAGGCGATGGATTTCTACAAAATGTGTAAAGTGCAGTAGTAGCCTGTTTTTTTTGACAGGATAAGGGCAATGGACTCAATTATTTGATATCCATTTAAAAAACCTGATATTCAGCTATTTCTATGAAAATGTGTCTTGTACGGACAGCAATATAAAAAAAGGAGAATATCTGATTGTAAAATAGATAGATAACTGTTTAAATGCATATAAAGTAGTAAGAAGAAATTTACTTAAACCTATAAGATTGAATTTAAAAAAGACAAGGTTTGTAAATTTCCTTCAATGTCTTTAATATTGAAAGGTAGAATAAATATTTCAGGTTTCAATAAAACAATAATAGGTAATTATACTAAGATCGGGAAATTAAATATTTTCTTTTTATGTGTAATTTTTATTTTAAATTTATGTAGCTATTATTAATTACTTTATCTTATAAAGTTATATTTTTAAGTAGCAAAATTTTACCTATTTTATCCAAGTATTTATTTAGTTAATTACAACTTTTTCAAATTTTTATTTATACTTAATAAACTAAAATAGAATGAATTGTTGTTTTATTGTTTACCTACAAAAATGTAAATTTTATTTGTGTAAGGAACTATGTCATGATATTATGTTTTTGATATTAAGATATTTTAGAAGTAACACATTAAGAATATAATATTCTAGCGCGACGAAGCGAAAAATGTAAGAAGCAATATCTTCTCTTCCTACGTCCTTTTCTAATGCTCAGATATTCATAAATAGGCTAGTGTCTTCAGATTATCAAGGAAGCATGTAGTGTTCTACAATATTTTACTTGTCATTTTAGATTACACATCGCAATTTTTTTTAATAATTTTGAATATTTTAAATATAATTGTATAATACAATATTAAATTTAAAAAAAAAACATAATTACTGTGTACAGTACAGAACAGTTTTTTTCAGTATATAAATAATGTACTGAAAAAAATCTATAGTTCTGCCATTAATAATTACTATTTATGAAACAAATTCTCAGTGAGCAGGTTAATTTGAATACAAACAAAAAACAACATTAGACCAAAAATCCTAATTAGTTTTTTTCTCTTTTCAGGCACGAAAATGTCAGCATTGCAGAATCAAAATCTATCCAAGGATCCAACTTGAATGTGGCGTCGTCAGATACATCGAGAAATGTGAAAATCAAGGCTCCAGTCCTTGGCGAATCTATTAAAATGGTTACTAATCAGCTTCTAGAAAATCCATCAAATAAAACCTCTGAAGCACCATTGGTTCCTGATACCAGAATACCTCCAAAATTGAAAACTCAAATTGCACAGAAACACAAAATAAAGACAAGAAATGAAGATAGTATTGAACCTGATGAAAAATCACATGCCGGTATAGCGGTTCCTATTAACATGGAAGAATTAGAATCTGAAAGTTCTGACTTATCAAATGAATCGTCAACAACAAGTGAAGGAATATCTACTTGGATTTTAGTTAGTAATCCCGCAAATAAGGATAATTCTACCGTTTCAACTGAGCCAACGAAAGTTGAAGATAAGAAACAAAAAGTTAACGTATCCAAAAACAAAACTAAGAGGCCTCAAACTAATAAAACCGCTGTAAAAAGGCCGATTATTGGTAGTACCAATAAATCTGATCTGATAGCTGGTGGGTCAGCTATAAACGAAAATGTGTATAATAAATTAAAGGATACTGTATTATCTAATGTTCAAAAAAATAAAAATTCCGCATCTCGGACAACATCAACAAGTACATCAGTTACAACTACTTCAGAGCCTTCTACAACAAAAAGAGAAGTTACGACAAAAACTCCTTTGCCAGTAACTGCATATGTCAAAACTAAAACACACAAAAAACACAATAAAAACAAACAAAAATTGACCAAAACTACATCTGAGGCCCCAGTTTTGAGTGACTCGGCAATATTGCCAATGGAGGCAAAAGAACAAGAAATAGAACTAGAAATAAGCACACCAGCGACAACAACAAAAAAACCGAAACGTTCTTCAACAAGGAAGAAGACAAAAACAAAGAAACGAAAAACAACAAAACCAAAACCAGAAACCACAACCGCAATAGCTACACAAGTTAAAACTGCAAATAAAACAAAGTCAACTAAATTACATAAAAAACCAAGTGCAACTGAAACGGGACCTATTACAACCCAAATTTATAATTATCTTTCAAGAGAAGTTATGCCGTCAGTCGGTGTTGGAGTAATAGGATTAGCAGGCTTGTTAGGTATAGCTGGTTACTTTTTATATCCTTTTACTGGAACACCGGTTAGGCGTACATTTGAAGTTGATAAAAAGGATGATATTTACAAGCACAATGCAGAAGAGTATGCGAGTGAAGGAAATGGACAGCCAGAAGAAGAAATGCTAGGAACTGTTTTAGCGGGAATGCCAGTTAATACGAAAGAAAAATATAATCCATACTCAGCTCAAACGACTCATATAAATCGTTATCCATCTAAAAAGGACGATATAAGGTACCGTCATGTAACAAACAGCTATGGTACTACTAGTAAATATGGTCCCAAATATAATGTTCACTATCAACAAAAAACTGGCTTAGCACATGGAGCAGTGTATCCTGAACCTTTGAATTATCAATACCAATACGAAAGTAGACATTCTTATTCAACTGAGAAACCACCACAATCAAGTTCATACTCACCTTATTCAGCCGTGGAACCTATATATGCAGCCCCTCAAGTAGGCCCCTCATCATACGGCAGTGACTCTTCTAGTTCTGTTGTATATGGAGTTAAACCTGCCGAAGACTCTGATTTCAAGCCTGTTTATCCGTACGAAAGTCAATACCACAGCGAAACTACCAATAATCCATTGACATATGCACCAACTTCTATGTATTTAGGTTCAAACAATGAAAACATTCAATCTGAAAGTCAAAAGTATGATGAAACTAATGGTGAAATTGAATCTGCTGATAATAAATTCGTTGTTGGTAGTGTTCCTAAAGACTTTTCAGATACAGCTACACCAGCAGTGGTCCCAGAACATGGACCTAGAAAATTGCGAAAACGTAGGAGTTTACGAAAAAAGAGAAGCGTGGTAGGTTCTATTGAAGACATTTTAAAAGCGGCCAAAGAAAATAAGGACAACGAAATATTTATTAGTAACGAAATCGATGAGGGTTTGGATGCACCAAGTAAAACATTTTTAGTTTCGGACTTAGATAATCAGTTTGAAGTAAGCCCAGATAACAAAGATGTTTACACAGTTTTTGCTGAACCAGCCGATCCCAGTGATGCTGTAACAATGATTTCAAATTTAGAAAAAGATGAAATAGTTGAAAGCGTTTCAACTTTACCAATTGATGTTGAAAACAAGAAAACCGAATTATCAAATGAAATAGAAGCCACGACAAAGTCCTTTAAAATTTATGAAGTATTTAGCACTGCTGATGGAGCTAATAAAAATAGTCCATTAACTAACGAAAATGATAAAATTGAAATGACAACGCTTTTCATAAGTAGCAATACAGAGACAACTACGGAAACTAAATCTGAAACAACGTCAACGATTATTCCACCCACAGTAACAGACACGACAAGTAAGAAGCCGAGGCCTACACAGGGAACAGAAATATTCACATATCCACCACCATCTTCAAGCGGGTCTGGATTCTTTGACTTCTTGAAGCGTCTTGTGGAATTCAAGTACAGGCTCGGTTTAAGCATTCTCCAAACGACATCTGAAAATTTAAATAGATACTTACGTAGTTTAGATAATACGACAAAGTCTAAATCTCAGTGACATTATAGTGTAAATGATATAGAGTTGTATTAGAATTGTAATAATTTCCATATTTTAGTGACGTTCTAGTTTTTGGTCCTGCGTTTTAATAAATTACGTACGTTTGATTAACTTGGTGCTAGGACGCTTGATATTTCTGTAAGCTGTACGTCTTAAAAATACTGGCAATACTGCGTATTAAGATAATAATTAATGTCAAACTGATGAGCCAGGAATCGAAAAACATGGCAATCGTTTTGAATCTTTTGAAGCATTTATGGTAAGTATAAAACACATAACATGAAATGGACTGAAATATATAGATAATAATACTCCTATTAACACGTCATGATGTACTTAACGAAATATTAATTTATATTACGCACACACAAGGCAGGTATAATTTTATAGCCAGACACCTTAAATATGTTGCAAATTCCCTGTAACGTCAATTTCTTTAATATCGTCAAATGAAATTAAAAGTAAGACCTGAAGATCGTGTTAGCATACGTGATATCGCCTGATTATGTAAGGACACATGATATCACTTGAGCTGAGATTCAAGTTAGGGTCCAGGCTTTTATTTCACCGTTTCTATCTACTAAATTGCTGAGAATCATTCCAATGAAAACAAATATAAAATACTTGAAAAATATTAAGAAAAGGAAAATTATCAAGAAGGAAAACAATTAATACTATTCCTTCTAAAATGTATTTTACAAACGATCTTTAGCTGACCTTTTTGACGAATAATAAAGAAGATTTTATTAATACCTCTATAACCTATGTTTTCACTTTTATTCCGATATTGAGGTATTAGCTACCCAATGCTTTGCTCTCTAGACTGCGCAGTGTATACACACCCATTAGAAATTGCATTAACATTATACCTGCCTCTGTGACTTAACAATTTTAACATTATGGATTTAGAAACAGGGATATATTTAATGAGTAAACGAATTGTAATTTAATTTATAACTTCAGAATGTTATCCTCGAAACAATTCTACTGAGGGAAACCTGCTGAATTTATATTGTGATAATGAATAATATTTTTTAATAGACACTTTAATATAAGACTATATTAAACTAAGCATATATACTGTAAGACGTATTTTATTACTTTTTATACAAAAAGATATGTAAATACAGAAATAAATGTGTATGGAAAAATATGATTTTTTATTGGTAAATAAAATTGAGGAGAGTAGTGAAAGATTATGCCCAAAATTTTGAAAGATTATCATTAAGATCATCATACTATTTCATGATGGCCAACCCGACGTCAGGAGGCCGTGTGGTCGCAGGCTGCACGGTTGACGGAGGGCAACCCTCCCACTTTTACCAACCAAAACTGAGCCAAATGGGCTCACACTAATTCGATGTAGCATTAGCAACTCATTCATCTCTCATTCCTATCCTGAGCCTTTTTTTTTCTTTTACGCCGGGAAATGCTCTGAAGTATCCCGCGGGGGAGTGGGTCTCCCTAGGCGGATATGTGGGACTCGCTGCGCCTGAAAAAGCTGGACGCAGCTCTACCCACTAAAACCCGACGAGTGCCACCAATCCCCCCCAAGGTGCCCCGGATCTGTTGAGCAAACAGGACACCTCGACGGCTAGCCAGTCCCCCAATGCACCGACGCCACCTTCACAGAAGGGACGGGACATCCCTACCACACCCCACATCCCACCATAGAACAATCCCTACAATCGTCGGGTCAGTACAATGGGGTAAGGTTACCATCCTCATCCCTTGTCCCTCTGCTCTTTTGTCCTCACTTCTTATAAGGGGGTTACAAAGAGCAGCTCCCTCGGCTCAATTTGCTACGCCACCACAAGGCTTGACCCATGGTGGGGATCTATTCTGAGACCTAAGATGGTAAGTCTAGGTTTTACGCAAAGACTACTAAATGAATTTTAATAAAACTTTACAATAACATAGCTTATAATCAGAATAACATATAGGTTTAAGACAAGGCAAATAAGGAGCAAATAATTAATTATATATTATGTAGGTAGTCCTCTTACCACTAAAGACATTGACAAAAAAACCTACATAGGGACACAACCCTCTACAAATAATTACACACATAATTAGATCAAAAGAAGAATTCAGGGAGGGTTTACGATTGTGTTCTGGCGCCAGTGTCGCAGGTTACTATAAAAGTAGAACTTAACTCCATGAAGTAGGTCGCAGACTGCACGGTTGGCGGGGGGCAACCCCCCAATCAAAAGTGAGCCGAATGGGCTCACATCAATCCGTCGAAGCATTAGGGCCTTCGGGCCATTAGCATAGATCCGTCCGAAAAAAAAAAAAAAAAAAAATGAAGTAGGTTTTCAGTCCCGCGGGCCTCGGTTCAAAGCCAATTTCATGTGCCTAGTTTCGGGACAATCTCCGCGACGAGCAGGCTAAGATCAGCTTGCCCCAGATGTCCACCAGCTTTCTTCCCTCAAAAGGTCCGATAAGGGGTCGAGGTGAGGGGTCCAGAGCCGTGCCTCAGCCTTATATTCCCCTTAGCTCCTCTGAAAGCTTCAATCACTGAGCTGAACCACCACAACAGAAGACCTGGTAAAAAAGATATCACTCGCCCACCGTTTTTTCGTACACCCTACGAATAATGAAGATTCTAGAACTAGCGAGGCAGACATCATTAAGAAGATAATAATTGATGTCAAACGAACCGGGATAGAATATAAATTTAATGTAAAGCGCCTAGTGTCCACATATAGCAAAGGCACAAGAAATAATAAGTTTAATAATTGCCGCGGGCGCTGTACTGTGTCAGTACATTTTTATAATAATTATGTTATCCTCCTAATATTATAAAAGGGAAGGTAAGTTTTTTTGCTACGCTTTACTTTTACATTACGTTTGCTCGAAAACTACTTAACCAATCATCATGAAACTTTGTACACATATTCCTGGAGGTATTAGAAGTATCATAGGACTTTTTATGAAAAAAATACGTATGGCACTCGGGGACTGCCGGGGTAACGCTATTTATCAACATATGCAATAATATTTTTTTTATTTATGCAGTATTTTTTTATTTCTTTTGTTTTATATTTTTATGTTTTATATTTAATGGATTACCAACAGTTCTATGATTTAATACGAATGGCCAATGATCAACAAAGAGATAATATTCTTATGACTATAATTCATCATTTACAAACTTCAATTCAAGAACCATTTTAAATTTTATATATAATCAACAAAATCATATCACTTTATTCATTAATAAATGCACTTTGTTTATTCATATTTAAAACACTTTATACACAAATTTTACGCGTACAGCTATTCACCAGCAACTGCTATTCACATAGGTACATCTATGTATACATATTATATACCTACATGTATACACGACTTGCGGTGAGTGTGGCATTATAAAGATATGATAGATACATACCTATATACTTGCTCACGAACAGCTGCTTATGTATTCGTCCGATTTCGGAGCAGCTCGTCGCTCGTCGAGTGTTAGGTTTATTTTCGTTAGGTACGGAATTTCTTGATTCGGTCGCCGGGCTCAGATCCCGTGCATAGCTTAAAGAACCTAAAATATTATCCTGCGCAGACGAAGTCACGGACACCAGCTAATAGGCTATAATTTATCCCTGTACTCCCACGGGAGTGAGAAGAACGCGAGTGAAACCGCGGGGCGCTGCCAGTTAATTATACTGCCTGTCTTGACTCTTGCCCTTCATGACTAAACACAGCTAAGCTGTTCCCTTGAAGAAATAAGCAGGATGGTGGTACCCGTGCAGATGCCGGGAGCGCTGCACAGAACATCCCTCCCACGGTTATTATGACGTGATTTTATATACGTGCCCCGCATGATCCATAAAACATCGCATTACCATTTCATGATAGTTTCTATAATTGTCTATAAAAACAAAAAAATAAAGATTATTCTGTTAATAGCTTCATCTATCGTATACGTACGTAACCTTTATTGGAGTGACCACAGAAGGTCAAATGGTCTCCCTGGGGGCAATTTTAGACCCCAGGAACTTCCCAGTTGCTGACGAGGGTCAAATTCACATTAAGTTCGATTCGTCACTATTGAATCTCGAACTTAAGTTGTAGGAATGTTTTTTTCAAATTCGAAACTCAATTTTGATGTAAGTAGAGTTTAACAAACCGGTATTTAGGCTGGCGATATGTAAAATGTTGTAAAATATTGAAAAAAGAAAAAAATTCATGAACACACATAAAAATATATACTGTGGAACATGGAACCTCCTCCTTTTTTGAAGTCGGTTTAATAGATTAGAGCTACTGAGTTTATTTCGACTGAGTGGATTTTAATTTGATTGTGAAAATGTTTCGGGCTTTTTAGGGTAGGTAGGATATTTTAGGTCAATTTTTTTTTAGGCGGGTATGTGAGACTAGCTGCGCCCGAAAGATGGTACGATGGTAATGTGGATGCAGTTCTACCCACTAAAATCCAGCGAGTGCCACTAGTGAGGTGCCTCGGATCTCTTGAGAAATAGGGCACCTCGACCCCCCTGCTCTTCTATCCCCTTTTCTTATAAGACAGATACAAAGAGCTCGGTTCAATTGGCTCCTCCGAAGGTGCTGGGTTCACCTTAGGCTACTGAGCCCCTCCACCACGACAAGGCTTGCACCGTGGTGGGGCGAATGAGTAGCCTTTTTTTTTCTTTAACGCCGGGAAATGCTCTGAGGCATCCCGGGGGGAGTGGGTCTCCCCACGCGGGTATGTGGAACTCGCTGCGCCCGACAGGTCGTAAGTGGACGCAGCTCTACCCACTAAAACCCGGCGAGTGCCACCAATGCCGCCTTTGGTGAGGTGCCCCGGATCTAGTAAACAACCAGGGCACCTCGACGGCCAGTCAGTCCCGCAAGGGACCGACGCCACCTCCACAGAAGGGCTATCCCACACCACAGAACAATCCTTCCCAACGTCGAGACAGTACAATGGAGTGAGGTTCCCATCCTCACCCCTTGCCCCTTGCTCTTTTGTTCCCTTTTCTTATAAGAGGGGTACAAAGAGCTTCGCCCAAGGTGCTGGGCTCACCCTAGGCTACTGAGCCCCACCGTCACATCAAGGCCTGAACCATGGTGGGGCGAATGAGTAGCCTGCGTTAGTTCCAGGTGAATTCATTTACGTTCGTTAGAACCTCCACCACTCATATTAATTGGCCACTTGCTCTTACTAGCTCCTCCTAAAAGAAAATATAATTTAATAATGAATAATAAACATATGCATATAAGTTTTAATCAACTTAATGACACATAGTTCATATTATGCTCTATTGAACATGCTCGAAATCAGGCGTGGAGACCTATTCCTTCGTTAACAATTGCCGTTGTAATTGGACAAAGCAAATTGTCGTTTTGCTTCACTGAGACGGATAGCCTTGCTACCTTGATTGGACGCTCTCATCTTAGAGACTAAGGAAACTATCGACGAAGAGTTTAACTACGAAATCACTAAATGGCGTTGTGAACAAGATTAATCAGGCTTTCAAGTTAGTCCCCACCATGGTTCAGGCCTTGTCGTGGCGGTGGGGCTCAGTAACCTAGGATGAGAGGTGCACCTTGAGCGAAGCTAATTGGGCCGAGGGGGCTCTTTGTACCCTTCTTATAAGAAGAGGGGCCAGAAGAGCAGGGGGCAAGGGGTGAGGATGGGAACCTCAACCCATTGTACTGTCCCGACATTGGAAGGGGTTGTTCTGTGGTGCGGGACAACCCCTCTGTGGAGGTGGCGTCGGTCCCTTGCGGGACTGACTAGCCGTCGAGGTGCCCTGTTTGTTTTCTAGATCCGGGGCACCTCACCAAAGGTGGCATTGGTGGCACTCGCCAGGTTTTAGTGGGTAGAGCTGCGTCCATTTACCAGCTGTCGGGCGCAGCGATTCCCACATACCCGCGCGGGGGACCCACTCCCCCGCGGGATGCCTCAGAGCATTTCCCGGCGTTAAAGAAAAAAAAAGGCTTTCAAGTTAGTGGGAAAGTATTATGCTTCGCTTAAAATAATATTTTTACGGCGAGGGCGCTTCTTTGAATCCTGAGCGAAGTGATTCTTTAGTAGAATCCTGAACGTAGCGAGGGATTCAAAGTACGTCGGCCGAGCCAAATTATTTTTTGCGCCCGAGTGATACACTCTACTTTTTATTACCCTCTATGAGAAGATAAAAGGTACCTCATATTTAATTGTAATATTATTATTTAATAAAACATATGAGTAACAACTAAATTGAAATTAAATAGTATCTAATAATAAAAAACTAAAAACTTATATTATTTACATTTGACACATTTTCGCAATGCGCGACTGTGGCCGTATACCAGCCAGTGTTTATTCAAACAATAAAAAACAAACACAAAGATGTTCCAAATTCTAAAAGTGCGCGGCAAAGATAATTGCGACGCACTTATAAAGATTAAAGAGGATTAAAAACTCATTACTGCCCGCTAAAAGTTTCTTACACTTCTCGGGGACACAGAAAACACCACCTTTGGGTCCACTTATAGGCGAACCAAGTCATCCTTTTCGAATAGATGGAATGAAAATCATTTTTAACAAACTTAGGTCAATTACTGTTCGACTTGTTATGCTTTTTTTAGTGGTCGTTAAGATAGCCGATACCTGCATACCACCAACCAGCCATTGAACCGTTCAGTGAACGGACATTGCGCTAAAATAAAAATTATACAACTTTAATGAAATTACAAACTTTAATTACAAACATTAATTAAAAACAATAATAATCATATCTAAATATGCTAAAGACGCATGTCTGGATGGAACCTGTATTGATTACCTACCTTCGTTTAGTTACTACATATACTCGCATAAATTATATTGTGAAGATTTATATAAAGAATATTTTAACGAACGATCGAAGGAAAGAGGTATATGGTATCGCACTGTCCAGCCACACCCCTTAAAATCACCGTGGATAAATGAATCTAAATTAAATAGAAGGAACGTCGTTAATATTATGAGACTTCGTTCCGGACACATTCCATGCAATAAATTCGCATTTCTTATGAAGAAAACTACTTCACCAAACTGTGAAACTTGTAATGTTGTTGAGGATGTATTCCATATATTGATGGAATGTGTGCGGAACAGGTCTATCAGGGATAAAATTATTAAAGAGTTAAACCAAGTAGGTGGTTGTAACAGTATTCTAGCTTACCTGTTGTCTGAGGGAATTAGAACACTGTTACAACTTATCGATAATAATCGATTATAGTGGTAAACTGTACCATAGTGTTTAATTACCAGGGCGACTTATTCGCAAAGCGACAAAGCCCTTTTATATAAGAAAAAAAAAAAAATAATAATAATCATATCCATGGACGCTTTCACACCACGTCAATATATTTAATACTTTTATACTATACATATATTTAAGATTTTTATTATATAAAAATATTTTTGTTCCCTGGCGGGATTCGAACCCGCAACCTCCGTCTTAAACGCCAACGCGCTTACCACTGAGCCACAGAGGTCGTCTTATCACATCTTTGGAAGGAGGCGTTTCCTTGATATTATTTAATTACACTAGCTGTTGCCGACAGCTTCACCCGCGTCAACTTAGATCACCGGTGGGAGAGCTGTGCCGCGCTCCCGGCTGCATCCGCTTGCCCACCATCTTGCTTGTTTCTCCCGTGAAACAGCTTTGCTGTGTTTCGGAGAGAAGGAATAGACATGCAGTGTAATGACTGGCTTATGTCTTAGGATAGGCAACACATAGATGAGTTGCCTGGGCTCGTTCCAGGTATACTAGTTTATGTTCATGGGCGACGTCGACCACTTACCATCAGGTGGCACGTTTGCAAGTTTTCCTATCTAACTAACATTAAAAAAAATACAGCCATATACAGACTGCTGACGATCATTTTTCTACGGACGGGCGGAGGACTTTGTTTTATAATGTTTATTTATTTATTTTATTTAAGACAACAAACAATTGCACAATAAAAATTACATAACAGTACTAGTCCGGTCAATTTAGACCAAAAAATCAGAGTGAAGGTACATAAAATCCCAACAAGCTGAAAATCAGTAAAATTGTTCAAAACATAATTATAAATAATATTTAAAAGTTCCCCATCATTCCCGTGTATGGTTTTTTTTATTCAAGGTCAAAGGTCAAGAAAATGAGTTTTTCGTGATTTTCAGCAAAACGGTATTTTTGCTATTGTAGGTAAAAAAACGGATAGACAGATTCCGTGGGTATAATTTAACAAAAAATCAGTTTCCCTGAGTTTGTTTTACCGGTTTTCCTTAATAGTAAACCATTCGCTACCATTTTTTTACCATAAAGAAAAAAGATGCCTCAGATCATTATCTGAGGCATCTCGCGGGGATGTGGGTCTCCCCAGACGGGTATGTGGGACTCGCTGCGCCCGAAAGGTGGTAAGATAGACGTAGTCTACCTACTAAAACCCGGCGAGTGCCACTAATGCCGCCTTTGATGAGGTGCCCCGGATCTAATGAGCAAACTGGGCACTTCGACGGCTAGTCAGTCCCTCAAGGGACCGACGCCACTTCCATAGAGGGGTCCCGCGCCACAGAACAACCGCCACCGTCGGAATAGTACAAGGGTGCGAGGTTCTCATCTTCGCCCCTTGCTCCCCTGCTCTTTCGTCCCCTCTTCTTATAAGAAGGGCACAAAAAGCTCGGCTCAATTTGCTTCGCCCGAGGTGCTGGGTTCACATTAGGCTACTGAGCCCCACCGCCACGACAAGGCTTGAACTATGGTGGGGGTTATTTGTTGTTTGTTCCGGCTAATCTCTGAAACGGCTGGGCCGATTTCGACGGTATTCTCGGAAAAATTGAGGTCGCTTGGGATTGGGATAGATATTACAAAAAATAAAGCAAAAACATAATCATCACCAATCCGAACACGGCTGTAAATCAAAGCAAACGCGGGTGAAGCTGAGGGCAGCGGCTAGTTTTATATTAATTAGAAGCAACTCGATATCAAAATTTCTCATAACATAATAGACTATTAATATTTTTTTCTATACTAATTATTATTATCGTGAAATCATGGAAATATATAAAAAAGTGTAACCTCTCATTATTGTTTTAAATTTTAGTAAATATTGATATTGTGCTTATAATAGTTTTATATGTATTACTTGTTAGTGGAAACTTAACTGATTTCTGTACTTTTTTATTATTTCTAACCTATGAGTAATATTATAATTGTTTGTTTCCCAAATATAAATAAATAAATAAAAATAAAATAAGTAAATGAGGTACCAAAATCACTTTAATTTCTCACGGATGCCTAAGTGTTCTAGAAAAAAATAAAAAAAAATCTGCAAAGGTGATAAACACAGGATGCAACAAAGTCTGAAAATCTTGATACACCCATATCGTAATGTAAAGCCATAATTAAAATTGATATTTTCAGTATGTACTAATTATTGTATTTAAAATGCATTCTAACTTGCTACAACAATGTAAAAAATATTATGCACATTGTAAGGGTGGGCGTACACTCAGACGCGTCATAAGCGTAATGCTGCGTTCACACCCTCCCGTTTTGCGCTACCACTTTTACAGTTCCCATCACGGTTGACACCAATCTTTTTCGACGTCCAGACTCCTACCAAATACTAATAACAAACCACGCAAGTACACTCACAAACCTAATTTTTAATGTTCGGTCCCATAATCGACAGGGAGGAAAAATTATTGCTCCATAAAAATCGAGATGAGAGTTTCATAAGGACCTCCAAACATACTTATTTAGAACGGGCTTGACTCAGGCACGCATATTAGCTGCTTGAGAGGTCACCTTGGTCTAACATCTGAGGTTCCCATAAATAGAAAAAAATTGGTGCTACATTCAACGGCGAAGAAAACGAAGAGGAAAGGAATAAGTCGCTCACTTGTCATCCTGCTATCCGAGCTGCCGAGAACGTTTTATAAAATGTATAATGCTCTTTTTAGACGAGTTTCTAAGTAAAAGTGTTCTAAATTTTAAATACAATATATATTAAAAGTAATTTAAATAGATTCTGATAATGTTTAAAATGTTTAAAATTGTGTCATTAAATAAAAGACACCGACGAAAGCCTGAAAACCTATAAGTATCGTACACTAATACTTTTAATAAAACCGGTGAGCCATCCCAAAAAAAAATCCAAACCATTCCGATTTTTTTTATTAATAAAACATTTTATTCAACAAAGTGTTTATTTGTCATATTATTATTAATAAGAAAGGCGCATAACAAAATAAATATATGAATTTAAACCGAAATTCTCTTTTGTCGTCGGCAACGGCATCGATATACAGTCATAATATTAGTTGATTTAAAATAGTGAAGATAAAGTAGAAATAATGCTTATAATAATGAAAACTCAGCAATTTTTAGTAAAAAAAAAAACTAAACTAACCCAACCAGTCACAGAGACTGTCGATAGAAGTGATACCTATAATACAGGCTGTAATTAGTTATGACAACCTATATAATTTAAACGGCGCACAAAATAGCCGCATGACATTGACATTTCAGTGTGTGTGACGATTGATTATGTAAACAAATATTGCATAATCTTATATAAATCAAACGTCATATAAACGTCAAATAGCGTCTCATAATGGTGGTAACGGTGTCAAGAATCCAGAGATTTTATCGCATCTAAAAATATGCGTACTGTGCCTAAGGAAGTTTCCATTTCAAAAATGTAAAATAAAAATAAAAAATATATGTAAAACAAATGTGCAACCGGCCTAAGTCACACCAATTTAGTTCAGATTCAACATCTCATATTATTTGAAACAATGTTTATACTGTAATAATTTTAAACACAATATTATATTATATTATACGGTTTCATGAATTTTACATCATTCGTCAATTTGAAGTCAAGTAAGCAAATCATTTCTATTTTTTATGTTAATTGGATATGCAAATTGGCAGACGTACCACCAGATGGTAAGTGTTCAGCGTCGCCCATGAAAATCATGATTTTATCTGGAACTCATTCATATATTGCCTATCCAATAAGATACAAGTGTCTGTGCTAGTAATTACGCTGCGTATCCTGCGCTTTTACCCGAAACACAGCAACGCTGTTTTAGGGGCGAAACAAGCAGAATGATCTAAGTGCTGCACAGCGCAACTATCCCACCAGTCAAAACCTTCTTTCATTCTTTGTTTGATAAAAAAAGTGCGTGCGTACTAAGTACACATGTCAGAAGTGAAACTTATTTGGCAAACAAATTTTTTAATCTCGTTTATATTTATACAATAGAATAGTATACATAGAAGCTTTAAATTTCCGGGACTTGCGATGCGACGTTCGCTCTATCTCACTCTTTCTCTTGATCTTTCTCACTCGCTTGCTCCCTACCCTCACTCCATGGCTATGTGCTTCATGCTACGTTCGCCCTTTTTCACTCTCTCTCTCAATCGGTCTCAATCATTCTCTCCCTCTTCTTGGACAAAAACGTAGCACATTTTTGTGACGTTTCATCCGTCAACATTTTACCCTCAAACGCGCAAAGAAGTTTCACTTCAAAAATATCAAGGCTATGCGTTACCAATGGTCAACGCCACTTAACAAAATATTTCGTCATGATTAAGAAAACTTTGGCTACTTTTGCGACACTAGCTGCTTCCCATATATGATTACTGTGGTACTCAGTTCTCTCTCTTAATTTAAGAGCCTTGCTCTTGTCTGTAGAGTAATCGCCAATACTTCATTGTCTCTGCCAATTTCTTCTCCTCCTGATACGACACTACTTTATATAAGTTCTCCTCGTTCTACCTCTTCCTTTCTATCCTTCCTTGTATATTTCATAGGAACGAGTAATGTCGTAATAGGTGGCCTATGATATTTCCTCTTTGATTCTCTATGGTACTTAGCAGTCGTCAAAAATGTCTTATCAGTATGAATATTAGATTTGATACTAATTTTGCTCCAATATTTAGGTTCGATTCAAGACTTTTCGAGACTTTAAAATACAGCTTGCTATCACATGATTTCAGTACAAAATGGAAAAAATACCATCAGACAAATATCTACAGTTTAATCCCAATTGTTTGGAAAACATTAGAAAGCTATATAATTTATCCGACACAGGTGTTATGAAAGAATCAATAAATTTACTGCAAAATTGGATTGACAAACAGGAACACTTTGTAAAGAAGAATTTTGGTAAGTGGTTTTCTATTCCCGCGGTTTCACTACTCCATTACTGAAAATATTTTTTTCATCACATCCAATCGAAAAGGACGACTTGGTTTGCCTTTAAGTGCAACCAAAGGTAGTGTTTTCTATAATAAACGTTTAGCGGGTAGTAATGAGTTTTTAAACCTCTTTATCATAAGTGCGTCGCAATTATCTTTGCCACGCACTTTTTGAATTTGGAACATCTTAGTGTTCAGGGTCAAAGAAATCGAACGCAAGTATTGTTTGGATTCACAATAATCTCTATTCCTATTAAAATTAAAATGTCTCAAATGTAAAAATAAGTTTTTAGTTGTTATATTATTAGAAACTATTTCAATTAAAAAAAAAATCAAAATCAAATATCATTTATTGTATATACATATAAAGGTAAAAAAATAAAACAATGTAACCCTGGTCCCTACACTAGGATTCCCTGTGTTGTAGGTGACCAGTCTCTTCCCTGATGCATATAGTAGGTAAAGAAAAAAAAGCAAACTAAATAACATTTGGAAAAAATATTTTTATTTTGTTAACAAACAGTTATTTTAGTTGTTACTCTATGTTTTATTAAATAATAATATTACAATTAAATATGAGGCGCCTTTTATTTTTTCATAGAGGATGATGAAAAGAGTGTATCACTCTGGCGTAAAATATATTTTTGGCTGAATCTTCACTTCGCTCTGGATTCAAAAAGCGCCCTCGCCGTAAAATATTATTTTGCTCCCTTATGATAAAATCTCCTATTTCATTCCATCTGTTCGAAAAGGACGACTTGGTTCGCCTTTAAGTGCACCCAAAGGTGGTGTCATCATGGACCCTTGTCCTGCTGCTGAGCAAGGCGGTCTCCTCCTCAAAAACAGGTGAGGAGAGTGTTCGGTCATATTTCAACAATGAGCTGGTCCAATGGTGGTGAACTTCACCTTAAAGATTTAAATGTCATCAGGCGTGTGTTTCTTTGCGATATTTTCCTTCATCGGTGAGCTAGCGATTATCTCATGTTCACGTGCACAATTTTTTTTTAAAAACGTTGCTCGTTTATCATCATCATCATCATCATCTGCCCCAATCCGTCCTCTGCTGAACATAGGCCGCCCTCAATGAACGCCAAGACGACCGATCCCTCGCCACTCGCATCCAACACGGACCGGCCACTGCACGGAGATCGTCTTCCCACCTGGTTAATAGCGACCAACACGTCTTCCTAAACGCGGCCCCCACTCTTGAACCTAATTGACCAATCGGCAATCCGTTCTTTTGAGTGTGCGATCAGCCCACTGCCACTTCAACAAGCTTATTCTTTGCGTGATATCGGTAACCTTAGTTCTCTGGGGAATGTTTCGTTTCAAACACTATCTGCCAAAGAAACACCCAGCGTAGCAAGCTCGCGTTTATACAATAGAAAAATTATAATAATATTATTTGTTTTTTCAGATGTTTGTTATTTAGAAAGGATGTTAATTAGTCACAAAGGATCAGTAGAGAAGACCAAGAAACAGTTAGATACTATGTGCACTACCAAAACTATGTTACCGCAATATTTTAGGAGTGTAGATATCAAGAAAGATTTACTCCTTCAGCAGTACGGGTGAGTTCTTACAATACTCTTTAATCTAATGCTATGAAGAGTTAATACTTGTTAGTTTGAGTCTTTCAACTGTATAATGCAAGGATAAAATCATTACAGTCCGGATACGGCTGTTACATGCGGGAGGAGATGAAGGCAACAGCTAATAGAAAAAAAAGTCGGTTGTCTGTAAAGTCGGTTTACTGACGATAGTTGAACGTGACAACGTCATAAGAAAATGGAACGCCTCAGAGCGAGGTAACGTCATGTTTTTTCGTTCGTGCAGCCGGCTCCATCGAATTATAAGACGTTGTCACGTCAAGAAAACAAAACCATGTGGTGTCGCAGGACTCCAGATAGGAACCAAGTTCCTTATTATAAAATATTATTTTAAGTTCATACGAGGTATAAAGAAAATATTATTCGGCTATAAATTTTTTATTACGATTTTTTATCGTTAAAAATCAGAGCATTTCCCGGCGTAAAATAAAATAATAAAAAAAAACAAAAATATCACCTGAGATCGGTGGGATTTGAACTTGGGTTTTTTGCTGAGATACCACACCCTGGGAATAAGGCGTTCCTCCCGGGCATTTCAGGTTAAGATGTTAAAATTGTTATATAATCTTATAATGTAATGTGTAATAATGAGCAAAGCTCGGTCATCCAGGTACTATATATTATTTGAAAAGATTAGTTCCACTAAACAGTGGAACTAATCTTTTCAGTTACTAAAACTAAACAGTTTAGTACTATTTTGTATAAAAAAAATGATTTTGATTTTGCTAAGCAACCCCAATAGTGTAACACATAGCTACCTACGCAGTGATGTGTCAGTAAAAAAAATGTATTTCAATGGTAGATTAAATTTGATTTGTTTCCGAGTAGGATGATGTCAATAAAAATCTTACGATTTTATTTAACGTTACGGAAGTTTTGTTCCGTCTAGGGTACCTACCCCCCCGCGACGCCCCATAAGAATCTTCGTTCCAATAAAATAAATATAATGTAAAATCTATTGTATTTACTCGTCCTTACTCACACACTAGTAACTCACAAACAGCACGAAACTCGATAGCATAGCTGTCACTGTACGCCGGTATTATGTGAGCGAGAGGTACCGCACCGACCGTGATGATCCTATTCTGTTGCAAAACAGCATGGCACTCACTATCTCTTGCTACATGAATTATGTCATTTCTGCTATGTTTTGTCAGTTTTGATTACAATTATATTGTTTTCTTTTAGTTCCTGCATTGTTTTACCACAACAAACGGAGGATTATCGACGCGTGTACATCCTTAAAGCTAAAAGGATATTCGACGTTCATCTGCCTCATATCTATGACTTTTTTATTATAATCAACATACATGTAAGTATTGTTTCTATATTTTTTTTCAATCCTCTTTTTATGGACTAGAGGCTCACGAGACGGCAAACTAGCAGACGTGTCACCTGATTGTGACGGCAGCGTCACACATGAATATAAAGGAGTTAGCCTAGCACTAGCCCAGGCCACTCATGTGTTAATAATAACAATAAATGTAATATCTATGGACGCTTTTACAACACATCAATCTAGTCCCGTAGTAAGTTCTCGAATAACTTGTGTTGCGGGTACCAGACGACGGAAATATATTTAATACTTTTATACTATACATTAAGCTTCAACGAGCTAACCATTGAGCCACATAGGTCATTGCGCATGTGTTGCCTATATTGAAAGAAAATGTTAAGTCTCTGTGCCAGTAATTACCCTGTCTCTTCGAAACACAGCAAAGCTATTTCACTAGAGAAACAAGCAGGGTGGTGGTATTCAAAATCCTCTCACCAGTAAAGTGGCACAAGAACTTCTTAAGTATTAATTCATTTCAGATCGCAGAATATCTATTACAACATGACTACAGCACCGGTCTTCATATCATTTTGGATTTAACAGACGTTAGCCCGATAGATGTAATATCAACTATCGGAATAAGAAATATAGTAAACACTTCTACAGTATTTGTGGTAAGTAGCCTAAATTCTATGATAGAAGGTAACCCAGACAAACCATTTTGTAAGTTTTTCAATTTCGCCAACGAACTATCCGTAACGAGCCCAAGCAACCCATCGATCCAGAGATACGAGGAATGAAAAAAACAGTAATAATTATTAATTAAATTAGCATCCATGTTGTATATATAATTTTTATATATTTGCAGGATTATTTGATTGATTGATATCTGTTTTCCACAATCCTGCAAATATTTAAAAATTTAGTAAGAATTATTTTCATACTAGTAATGCAAATTAGTGATATATTACTTGACAGCGGGCTGGTCACACACTCAGGAGAACGGATGGCCGATGGCCCAATAATAAATCATTTATTCTCGGGCACTATATGGCCAATAGATATATACCTTACACACTAACATAAGTTTCAAGAGTGGAGGCCGCGTTCATAAAAGAGACGGAAGTCATAATAACTCTCAGTAATAACGCTCCTCCACATGGGCACCTCCATTATGCTTATTTCTTCCACGAAACAGCTCTGCTGTGTTTTAGAAAAAAGGGCAAAACAGGCAGTATAATAACCGGAACCAAGACTTACCAATCTACGTCTCAGGACAGGCAACACGTGAATGAGTTGTCTAGGCCAGACCTAGATTATCTGGCTCATATTTATGGGCAGCGCTAAGCATTTACTTACATTTAAAAAATCTGTATTTTTCAGGAAAGTTATCCGTGCAGATTGAAAGGAATATACATCATATCGCCATCAAAATTTTTAGACAAACTAGTATCTGTTATAAAAAGCGTCGTTAGTTCAAATATAACTGATAGGGTTCATGCTATGCAAACTCCAAAGGAATTATACGATTTTCTTCCGAAAAAAATTTTACCAAAAGATTATGGCGGTGACGACAAGTGTATTGATGAATTACGAGGTTGGTATTTGATTTAATTTACTTTTTTATTTTGACATATTTCAAATGTGTAAACTGACCAGAAAAATTAAAACCCTCGCCATATTGCAGAAAATTTCGGAAATCATTTCTGTATGGACGATACCATAATATTGTGTTGACGTAAAAAAGATACAGTGGCGACACCACGCAGGGTTTATAGATATATCAATGGGTCAGGCTATACAAAGTACTATCTACGAAATAAAGATATTATATTTTGATTTGAATTGAATTGAAAATATTATATTATTATGAAAAATTAGCTGTTCCCCGAGATTTTAAAGCTTTGAACGTTTTTAATTTAAACAATAAATTTAAAATTCTCAGTAATTATTATATAGTAAACTATTTAATGAAAAACATTTTTTTTTATATCTGATTTGTAGTTTTCGAGAACATCGCGTTCAAACGAACCATTTAGCTTACCTGTGAAAACACGAAAAACTATAATTTTGATAATATTGAAATTTAAAAAATATATAATTGTAAACCTTCAGTGTAATTAATAGTTTTGATTAATGCGGAAAAAAACTTTAGGCTTATAAAAAAAAAAGATAAATACTAAACACTACATGCTGAAAAGTCAATAAACAATAATGTAGACGCAACGCCACGCTAAGAATAATTTACATCTTTTGTAACACACAAAAAAAGTTTGTTAAAAAAAAATACATAAATTATTAAGCATACTTCCAGGGGAATTATTCGACGTTATCACATCTGAAGAACATGTAAAGAACGTGAAGGAAATGAACGAAGCTACCACAAACGAATCCCTTAGAAAAAATCATAAACTTTGCGAAGAATACGCAGGTCTACCAGGGACGTTTAGATTGTTAAAGGTAGACTAAATGATAAGTCGATATTTGGCTAAAATATGTAGTCGTAGATAATAAATCAGAATTTGAAGAGTTTACTTTTTCCTATACCTACCTATGACCACTAAGAGCCTCCTCAAACTATAAGATAAGTCTCAGTATTGGGAGACAATAAGAAGAGGTGACAAAAGAGCCCCTGGGGAAGGGGCGAGGACATGTTATGTGCGGGACAACCCCTCTATGGAGGTGGCGTCGTTCTCTAGGGGCACTGCCTAGTCGTCGAGGTGCCCTGTTTACTCATTAGATCCGAGGCACCTAACCAAAGGCGGCATTGGTGGCACTCACCGGGTTTTAGTGGGTAGAGCTGCGTCCACTTACCAGCTTTCCGGACCAGCGAGTCCCACATACCCGCGTGGGAAGACCCACTCCCCCGCGGGATGCCTCAGAGCATTTTCCGGCGTTAAAGAAAAAAAGGGCATAATTGTGTGTAAAAGCGGGCAGTTCTCGCAAACCCTTTGTGGTGTTGTCTTTAACTTGTAGACTTGTACTAAGTTAATCAACTCTCACCTCTCAAAAATTCCTAAAGAAACATAAACTTCTTTTATGACCAGGACAAAGAAAAACCAATAATTATTTACATAAAAATAATTAAATTATAACAGCCATAGGCACCAGGGAACGGATCTTTGGTTGTAATTTTATGCACAACGTAATTAAAAGCCTGGAGTCTAAATGAATTTTTCATGTAATCAACTCAGCTTCATGACCTAAAAATGTTCTGATGTTAATATTATGTAGATATATTTTAAACTTTAAGAAATTTTATGTATTTTTAGAGTTCCGTCCTTAGAGTATACATAATATATAGAGCGCGCGTCACTAAGTATGAACTGTAAGCACAGGTGTGAACATAGAAAAGACCATTGTCTTGGAAACGTTCAATCAGGGTCAAAACAACACGCGCTTTTCATCATATTAATTGTTTTTATGTTAAAATGGTGAAATATGAAGTGCCAATTTGTAAGAATGATTCCTGAAAGCAAAAAAGAAAGCAATAATATTTCTGTTTTGGCGTTTATTGAGGGGTGCTTATGTTTAGCAGTGAATGAATGTCCTAATTTAAAGTATCGATTTTTTTTAATGCATTACGCATGGAACGTCACTATCACAGCGCTTTACTACAGATAAATATCTATATAACGCTACTGCTTACGATCGGCATAATGAAGCGGCGTGACAGTAGCACTCTATAATAAAATATTATTATATAAATTCGGTCGCATCGCGCATCGGATACGGATGTGCCTTACAAAGTGCACCGTAGAGTTATTAAATTAATGTTTAGCGCGGCTATATGCCGCTGCCCGCTCGCGTCGCTATGAGTTTGCAACTCATAGCCAATGAACTGTTGGCGTTTGTACAAAACGCCATAGACACTATGGATGAAGTTAGTATCTTACAAATATGTAAGACTAACTTCAAAGAAGAAGATATAAGCAGTGGCAAGCGACTACTGTACGAGGTGCTGGGCAAACTCGACCAGATGCCATCTAGACGGAGGGACGGAACTGAGAAGAGCATCCAGGACATCATCACCTTGTTAAAGGTGACCGACCCGGACGACGTGCCGAGCTTCGTGGCGAAGGAGCTGCACAAGCTGCCCCCCGTCACGTTTGACCACGTCGACGTCACCAGGCTCCTTAAGGACATCATCTTCCTGAAGTCGAGCCTAACAGAAGTCCAGTCCAGGTTAGAGGTCTCAGACAGGACCATTCAAGATCTGCGTGCCGAGGTAGCGTCATTACGTAATGCTATGTCGGCAAGTAGGTCACCTGAAGAGACCTCGAATGTGAACACGCATCGCGGGGTGCAAAATGTCTCCGTCTGCAGTTTTGCATCGGCGGACTCCGATGCGTTACCGCATGCCATCGAGTGCGATGCCCCGGCGGTTGCTGCGAGTGTTAGCGTGTCGACACCTCGACGCGTTTATGCTGACGCGGCTGCTAGCCGGGCCGCGGTTCGTCCATCAAGCTGCGCCGCACCAGCGCCCGCGCCCTCCTCGGCGCCCCCCGCCCGGCTCCTGTGCGTGCCGCGCGCGCTCCGTGCCCCGCCCCGCTGCCAGTGCCTGCGCAGGCGCCACGTCGGGATGAAAATGGTTTTGAGGTGGTGCAAAGGAAGAGGCGCCATCCCAGAACCGTCCAGAATCGCTGCGGCAAAGCCCCACTGGAGCCCAACGTGTTCGTACGGGCCCCCAAGCCAAACAAGCCGGTGTATTTCTCCCGCCTTCATTACAATACAAAGGCGAGGAACATCGCGGAATACGTGCGCCGGAGGTTGAAGTACTGTCCGAAGATGCAGGAGCTGGAGTCGCGCCGCAACGTCAATTTCAAGGCGTTTGAGGTGCGAGTACCGACCTGCTACCTGCAGGACGTTTTACAAGATATGAACTTCTTTCAGTTCGACGGTTCGATATGAAATTCTTTCAGTGTTAGATAGCCCATTTATCGAGGAAGGCTATAGGCTATATAAAATTACGCTGTGACTAATAGGAGTTAAGTGAGTTAACGCGGGTAAAGCTGCGTCCAACAGCTAGTATAATATATAATAATAATAATAACCTTTATTTTCAGGCTGCATAGGCCCATAGATAAATACCTTAACCTAATTATACATAGTTTTATACAATCTTGTTAGTAAATAAAACTTAAAACTATGTTAGTAACACTTCACTTGCACTTAAGTCTTGGTGCGTTCTGGTGGCACTTGTCCGCGGAAGCGGCGGAACACCACGCCCTGTGGCCAGAAGTCCTCCTGCATGACGAGGTGCAGAAAACATGTCGGCACTCGCACCACGAACGCCTTGAAGTTGACGTTGCGGCGCGACTCCAGCAGCTGCACTCTCGCTGTGTACTTGGTCCTCTGGCGCACGTACTCCACGATGTCTCTCGCCTCAGTGGTGTAGTGTAGGCGGGAGATATACACCGGGGTGTTCGGTCCTGCAGCACGTATACTGTTGGGCTCCATGGGAGCCGTGCCACAGCGGTTCTTGCTGGCCTTATGACGGCGCTTCCTTCCTTGCACCGTCATAAAACCTTCGTCATCAGCCCGCTTCGATGCCTTCTCAGGCAGGGGCTTCGTAGCTGGTATACCACTCACGATGGTGTTGTTGGCAAGATTCTCATTTCTCGCAGACACAGGCACCGGGACAGTTGGTCGGGAGTTTCCGTATATGTATTTTAGTCTGTAAGATCTATGGGCCATAGTGCCTGAAAATAAATGATTTATTATATTATAAACTCTAAGTTTCCGTCCCTCAAAATAAAGAAACGGAATCCTTATAGGTTCACTTTGTTTTCCGTCTGTCTATCATAACAAAACCTATTAACATAGAATCATGTTTGGTAAGAAGTTGGGTCTCACAAAAAAGTAAAGAAAAATACAAAATATAGATACTACATACTAAAATATATACAGTACATGAAAGTATATATCACAAACTGTGAAACCGAATCCTTTCCGTGAATTGCAGATGTAACATTAAAAATCCAATATATTGCACAAAGAGTTTGCAAAATTAAAAATCAATCAAAATACAAAGAAAAAAAACGCTATTGCAGTTCTTTGCGCTCCCATATTAAAGTTCTGTTGGCTCCGGGGCTTTTACGAGGCAAAAGCAAATGTTGGCTAAAATCCTTTTATAGTGCATGAAAAAAAAAACTTTCGGATTAATTGTTACAACCTTTCGAGATGATAGAATATTTTTACGGGAAAACCGGTTATGACAATAGAATGGAATAGAAAATTTAGGAATAAGTATTTATAGTTTATACACTATCATACAATACACATACATAATAACATACACTTACACGGCACAAAATACATACATAATATAAAATTGACAATGTAGACATAAATATGCGTCGGAAAACGCACAACAGTGTAATTTTATTTTTATTTTATTTATTTTAAAGAAAACTTACAGCTAGACAGTTTTATATGTTACTTTATAATTAAAATAAGGCCAATTACAAGTTTTCACAGATATAATTTAAGTTCGAATAATATTGCTTTGTTAAACATACTAGACAAGTAAACAAGATTAAATATAGGTTTGTAATTAGTTTAGGTTAATAATTGAAAAAGGTGAAAAATAATATATATTCCTCTAAGTATGACAATATAGTCATTATTCCTCTAAAGGTAATCATTCAATGATTGTGGTATCCAGAGAAACCACAAGCCTGATATTATGTGGTCCCTAATTATATTAGCAGGCTGTATTTACATATGTTACATGGCTACAGGCTAAACAACTTATCCGATTTTGATAAAGTCTGTGTGACATAGACTTGAAAAAGAAGGGGTAAAGTTTTCGCAGTCGGGTTATAAACTTTTCATTTCTCTATGGCATTGTTTTTTTCTTTTTTTTTTCGGAATGATCTATGATAATGGCCCAAAGGCCCTAATGCTTCGTCGGATTAGTGTGAGCCCATTTGGCTCACTATTGGATTGTTAAAGTGGGGGGTTGCCCCCGCAAACCGTGCAGTCTGCGACCACACGGCCTCCTGGCGTCGGGTTGGGCATTGTATTTGGTATTATAATATGAATATGAATAAGGCGTTTAGTACGAGGCTTCTGTGTATAATTATAATTATGTATATTGTAAAATATTGAAAAGAGTAGTTTCACTCAGTTTGTATCCAATAATATAAAAAATCAAATCAAAATCAAAAATCTTTATTTGCCTCAATATAGTACATAAGTTGTTATTAATTGTAGTGTTTCATATGTTCTGCCTTAAAATGGCGTGCAAATTTTTGTTCCATTTAATTAAATTATTATACAATTCAAAAAAAAAAAAAGAAAGTGCGTATTAGAATCAAGAAACAATTTTTTATTTTTTTTATTTTTTTACAAAGGCCGACCATTTTACATTTTAAATAAGTCTCACTATTTAAAGATAATATAATTATTTATTTATTTTTAAATTATTTATTTATTATTAAAATTTATTAATTAGTCTTAAATTAAGGTAATGTCAATAAATTAAATTAAAATATGTCAATAATTAGTTCACACTATGTCCATTTAGATTTTTGGTTAAGAAAGTCATTAATATTATAAAACAAATTGTCAAGAAGATATTCAAATAGTTGCCTCTTAAATTTCGTCAAAGGTAAATCACGAAGACTCTTGTCTAAATTATTGTATATTCGAATTGCCATACAGTGAACATTTTTTGCGTATAGTGTCAACCTCTGATGTGGTACATATAGTATGTCCCTATTTCGTATTCTGCTACCAGTTACATCTTTTTTTGTTTTAAATAAATGTAGGTTCTTCTTGACAAATACACAAATTTCATATATATATAAACACGGAAATGGAAGTACTTTTTTAGATTTATATAAAGGTCTACAACTATCTAAAAATCCAGCACCGCATAAAGCTCTCATGCATTTTTTTTGAATTTTAAATACCTTCCCGGAATCGACAGAGTTGCCCCAAATAATTACACCGTATATTAAATTCGATGTCACATACCCGTGGAACGCTAACAGTGATGCTTCCGGTGTAGTTATGTTTTTTAAGCGTCTTAAAACATAAACATATTTTTCTAGCTTGTTACATATTTTATTGATATGTGTTTTCCAGTTACAAAATTTATCAATACTTATACCTAAGAAATCGGTGGATTTAACTGATTCGATATGAACTCCATTAATATCAATATTTAAATTCACAAGTTTACTTTGAGGTGTTTGAAAATGTATTATTTTAGTTTTAGTTAAATTAATTTGTAAATTATTTTTCTTTAGCCAGTAATAGTGGTATCATCAGCGAACAATATGCAGTCATGTTTTATACAGTCAGGTAAGTCATTAATATATAGTAAGAATAATAAGGGACCTAACACACTACCTTGTGGAACTCCGTAGCGATTGTAACGGTATCCCGAATGAAACAATTTTCTCATGCCATTGTAAATCCTAGTAATTTCTACACACTGTTTTCTGTCAGACAAATAAGTTTGAATCCATTTTAAGGGCTTTCCTCTGATTCCATAATGCTCTAGTTTTCTAAGTAGTATTTCATGCGACACAAAATCAAAAGCTTTACTCATATCCAGAAATATACCAAGTGGATATTTTTTTTTATTGACACTATTTGTGACATTCTTTATTAATTCGTAACAAGCTAGTTGAACTTCCTTTTCTAAACCCATATTGAGTGTTTTTTAATAAATTGAAAGCAGTTATAAAACTGTACAATTTTTCACTTATTACCTTCTCTAAAATCTTTGATAAAATTGGTATCAGGGTGATAGGTCTATAGTTACTGACTTTATTTCGATCACCCTTTTTGAAAAGTGGTTTTACGATTGATTTTTTAAGCATGTAGGAAATATACCCTCTTGTAACGATAAATTTATAAGATGGGTAAGAGGTCCAACTAAAATATTTGTACAATCCTTAATTAGTTTTGTACTTAAGAGATCATATCCTGTTGCATTAGTATTTTTTAGGCCTTTTATTATTTTTATTACGTCATATTCCGTCACTGGTGTAATAAACATATTTTTATTATTTTGAGGTATTTTAGAATTGCAAATTGTATTTTCATCAGTAGAATAATTCATTTCAATAAAATTATCTTCTGTATCTTTAAAATGCATATTATAATGAGTCAACCTTTTTTCCGGCAGATTTTTATCATTTAAGTTGTTATTAGTTAAATTTATGAAAAAGTTATTAAAATATTCACATATTAATTTAGGGTCAGTATAAGTTACTTCACTTGTCATAATTTCATTGATATCGTTCGTTTCTGAGTAATTGTTGAAAGAGTCTTTTATGACTTTCCAAGAGGCTAAGCATTTATTTGTTGAGTTTGAAATATATTTCGTTGTTATTAGCTTTTGTGATAAATTTATAGATTTTTTTAAAATTTTTTGAGTAATGTTTGTATTTATTCTTGAGTATATTACTACCTAGCATTGACATTTGTAATTTAAGAAACATTTGACGTTTCTTAATATAACATCTTTTTAGTCCTTTTGTCAACCATTTATTTTTTATTGGCTTAGGGGTAATTTTTACGTTTATTTTCGGAAAACACAGTTCATACTATAATAACATTAGCCAGTCATGAAATTCAGAAAATGCCTTGTTGACATCAGTCTCTTTTAATAAGTGACCAATATTTTATTTATTTATTTATATCACAAGGAAATCCTTTATGGACGTAGCCAGGATCTTCGGGTAGATCCTACCCTCTGTGGGATTTGTACTTTGGAGTGTTCTACACTTTTTTTTCTTTTACGCTGGGAAATGCTCTGAGGCATCCCGCGGGGAATGGGTCTCTCCACGTGGGTATGTGGGACACGCTATGCCCAAAAGCTGGTAAGTGGACTCAGCTGAACCCACTAAAACCCGGCGAGTGCCACCAGTGCCGCTTTTGGTGAGGTGCCCCGGATCTGTTAAGCAAACAGGGCATATTAAGGGAGTGCTCTACCCTAACTAAAACCACTGCGAGCGCCATCAGCTTTGAGGGTCCCGGATCTGCACAGGTGAGACCGAGCTTTACTTCGGTCAGTCCTTTGGTAGTTTTACACACCTAGTTTTAGATTTAAAGCTTATAAGGTATATTTTGCGAGAATATTTGTTTAATTTTGTTAATAATAGTGAATATTTCTTTAAGTTATATTATAGCTTCAGTCTAATACCTTTCAAAATAAAATGTTTGTGGAATTAAAATGTATATGAAATCATTCCAATACCCATTTGGATCATAAAACGATTTAGCGAAATTGCATTTGTAAAGAAACTTGTAGCCCCTAACAATACAGCTTTAATTATACAAAAGAATTTAGTTAGACGGCAGCTAACATATTGTATCAAGATTTGTTTTTTATGTATAACTAGCTGCTGTTGGACGCAGCTTCGTCCGCCAAACTTACTTAACTCCTTTTAGTCACAGCGTAATGTTATAATATAGCCTAAATAATTCCTCGATAATTCCTTACTAATATTATAAATGCGAAAGTAGCTCTCTCTGTCTGTCTATCTGTCTCTTCTTCACGCCTAAACCTCTGAACAGATTTGGATGAAATTTGGCAAAAAGATAGTTTGAAACCCGAGAAAGAACATAGGATAGATTTTATCCTGGATATCCCACGGGAACGGGATTTATGTGGGTAAAAGCCCGGAACTGTCTATCTTCTAAACCACGGTACTGATTTGGGTGAAATTTGATATGAATATACTATGGAAGTTAACGTAGGACTTAAAATAGTTCTTATTTTGAAAATGCCGAGGGAACAGGAACTATGCGGGTAAAACCCCAGGACTGTGTATCTTCTAAACCACGAAACGATTTGGGTGAAATTTGATATGACGATACTTTGGAACTTAACTTAGGACTTAAAATAGTTGTTATCCTGAAAATCCCACGGGAACGGGAGTTATGCAGCTAAAATGCCGGAACTGTGTATTTGTTAAGCCACGGCACCGATTTGAGTGAAATTCGATATGGAGATAGATTGAGACCAAAGGTAAGAAATAAGATGTATTAGTGTAACAAGAAATTTTTAGATGTGTCAATAGATGGCGTTAACACAAAATGTAGATCACGCTATCTATTACAAAGATGCGAATCCTTATAAAGATTGCACCTTTGTATTTCACGCGTTTTTAATGAATACTGTTTACATATATATTACATATATTAGTAATTTATCCAAAAAGTATTTATTAATAGAATTCATGATATTATTAAAAACGGAATACTTATATATTATAATAAAATATATAAATTAAAAATATAACATGTCTTTTTCGTAGTTATTTTTGCTGGTAGTAGGTACTAATTTGAATTAAAATATTGATGTATCATAGGGTAGTTTCGAATAACTTTGTAACGTTAGGACGTCTGACACCGCAATCCTCCCATAACCATGGTTGCTGTAAAGTATCCGAATCGTTGGGCATGTAAACATCTTAATAAACCGCAATAAAATCCGTAAAAGTTATTTAAATATAATAAAAATGTACTTCTAAATTAAATAAATATATTTTATAAAACGTACTATCGGGCCTTACAGTGAAAGTTAATAGTACCTATTCTTTAAATTATAATAGTTTGTAAATTGGAACCATATTATTTGAAAATAAGATTTAAAAAAAAATACTTCTAGTTAATAGAATCAGGCGTTACCTTGCGGAAATCCATTATATAAGATATTAAAATATTTTATATTATTTAGCAATTATCCCGCGAAAAACGCAGTCTTTACAGCAAATGTGTGAGTGCACGCATATGCATGCATATAGCACCGCCCTCCTTTCCCACACTGCATATGCGTACACTCGCATGCACCACAACCACAGTAAAAGACCACCACCAAACAATCTACGTACGTTTCGCCTCGACACCGAGGCATCCTCAGGATGTAGACTCTACGATTAGTAATCGTCAAGTCACTTGACGATTACTAATCGTAGATTTAATAATTTAGAATATTTTAATATCTTAAAAATACTTCTTACATGCCGACGAAGTCGCGGGTAAAAGCTATGAAATAATATACGGTAGGTACTTACATTAAAAAAAATCAATTTTTGCCTGTCTGTTTGTTCTGGTTTATTTCTGAAACGGCTAAGCCGATTCTGACGAGGTGTTCACTGGCAGATAACTGATGTTATAAGGCGTAACTTTGGCCATAAAAATAATCATCATCAATCCGAACGGCTGTAAATCTAAGTAAACGCGAGCGATGCTGCGGGCAACAGCTAGTGGGCTATATAACACTGAAGAATTTTTCAATTCGGACCAGTAGTTCCTGAGATTAGCGTGTTCAAACAAACAAACTCTTCAGCTTTATAATAATAGTATAGATCTTATATTTCTTCTATATATATAGAAGAAATCCAGGGATTAGTTTTTGTTTCAGCGAGGCGAAGAGTCAGTCAACCTCGAGTGGCGGTGGATCGGATGTCTTGGGGTTTATTAAAAGAGGGCTATGTCCAGCAGAAGACGAATAAGGAAGATAATTATGTATCATAACCAGCACTGAAGGTATCATCACGGGGTGCCATCTTCTTATTGAAGGTTGGAGGTCAGCTTTTGATACTCCGTCCGATCATGGGATATTCTCTTGATCTGATGGTAACTCAATCCGGTCGAGTCCTTTATACTTAAGTACTGAAGGTACTGGGTATATTAATTATTTATTTAATTTACGATTTCCTGGATCTACATATGATAGTGAAGTCATATATATTTTCATTCAAAAGATTGATACTGCGTCTAATCTTGTTAACAGCGCCATCTAGTTTACACTTTACATGTAATAATCTAGTGAAAACTGAGATAGCTAAAGCTAAAAGAACCTTGTAATCTTAAAAAACAAGACATAGAAGCCATTGTCTTCTGAAGCGTGTCTGTGGATGTCGCTTTTCACTTAACATCAGGTGAACCGACTGTCTGTTTGCCCCCTCTTCTATAAAAAAGCAATATGTAAATATTGTTTTACTTTTTATTTAAAATTATTAGCCGTTTTCGGATGCACAAGTACTGACCGCAACCCGAGATAGGCGGCGCTGGGTCGCGATCTGACATCAATCACCGGAGGGGACTCGCTCTGCGAGCGTCATCGCCAGCATGCTCCGTGACGATGACTCCAGGACGGCGATGGTCTCCTTCCGCGAGGAAGTAATGTCCGAGAAGGAGGCCGACGAGGCCTTCCCTCGCAAGCGACGAACGGGGGTACGTAGGACACAGTTAATTTCCCTCCAGTATCGCCCTTATGCTCGTGTCGGGTTCAGTATGGGAACCTGGGCCCAGAATAACCTGGCGTCGTGGGGACTGCTTAGTAGCGGTCGAGCAATATTCTGGCCTTCGCGGGGGCAGCCTGTCAATAAGGTGATCTTGTTGCCCGCAAATCCGGGACTCTCAAAAAGGTGCTCGCAGAGGTAATTTACGGGTAGGGCACTCCCAGGTGCGAGTCCCATATAGGGCCAGGATCTAGCCAAAATCCTCCTATTTCCCGGAGACAAAAAAAGGACTGCTCGCAGAGACATAAAATGCCTACATAATATTATGTTTATTGTACGAATGGTGTGTGCGTCCCGTTTCTATTTTCAAAATAGCATTTCTATGATTCACTATTATCTAAGTAGCTTCATATAAGCTACAACAATATTGAGGGCATTGCGCTGTGCCACACTCTCGTCTCCTTAGGTACCACCATCCTGTATACGTTTATGGGCGACGCTGACCATTTACTATCATGTGTTTCGTCTGCCAACGTTTTGCTATTATAAAAAACTATTATAAAAATAGTTAGTTCATTCCAAATAAAAAAAAAAAAAACCAAAGATTTTTAGTAATGAATCTTATGTTAATTGTTAGAAACTAACGTTTACACGAGATACCCAACCAGGTATTTGGTCAATATTCCTTTATTGGCTATATTCATTCGGAACAGTGATATTAACTAACAACGAAGTTAGAAATACTCATATCTTTCCTAATCTGCTTACTTTATTTTGCTCGATAGGCATTATGAAACACGGTCAAAGGGAAAGACGTTTTTCAAAATCCCACCCCAAACGAACCTTTCACTCCAAAACAATGGCGTTAATTTGCACCGAACAATCGCCTTTAACGAGGGAAACATTATTGTTATCGGAACGTTTCTATTCCTTTCAGCCTCGTCGAAATAAAAGGAAGCCATAAATTAGGAAGACCACACACGATTGATTTTAAGCCTGATAAGAATTTTATATAGCTGTTAAGATTTTCACATATACATTATGTATGATGATGATCATTTACAAAAGGTTTCTGGTAGGGCAACTGGTCGGGCAACTGGTCGAACAACTGGTCGGGTAACTTGTCGAATAACTGGTCGGGTAACTGGTCTCGTAACTGGTTAGGCAACTGGTCGGGCAACTGGTCGGGCGGTAACAACTTGGCAACTAAGTGTTGGAATAACTTGCCTCCTCCCATGCGGTCTCTGAAAACCGTAAACAACTTTAAATCCAAATATAAGAAGTACCTGCTAAACTTGCAACGTACTGTTAATAATGACTAATTATTCTTTATGTAGTATATTTATATGTATGTATGTAGGTATGTATGTATGTGTATATGTATGCATAGATGTATGTTTAAATAATCTCATAGTACTTTAGTTTTAAAATTATTGCATGCTTATGTATACATACCTCTTCCTTTTACCACAATATATGTATCTATACATATATAGCTAAGGAAAACTATTCCACTGCTGCTATGCCAGTACCTCATAACTAATGTTATTTACATAATATGTATTATAGCACTCTCATTTTTCATGTGTGCAATGTCGACTGTGCCATTATCTTAAGAGTACAACACGGTCTTTGGATACCTTACGTAGCTCATAGTATTATAAGTACAACACGGTCTGTGGATACCTTACGTAGCTCATAGTATTATAAGTACAACACGGTCTGTGGATACCTTACGTAGCTCATAGTATTATAAGTACAACACGGTCTGTGGATACCTTACGTAGCTCATAGTATTATAAGTACAACACGGTCTGTGGATACCTTACGTAGCTCATAGTATTATAAGTACAACACGGTCTGTGGATACCTTACGTAGCTCATAGTATTATAAGTACAACACGGTCTGTGGATACCTTACGTAGCTCATAGTATTATAAGTACAACACGGTCTGTGGATACCTTACGTAGCTCATAGTATTATAAGTACAACACGGTCTGTGGATACCTTACGTAGCTCATAGTATTATAAGAACAACACGGTCTGTGGATACCCTACGTAGCTCATAGTATTATAAGTACAGAAACTATTCTATAATTTAATTAACTGTTTAAGTTTATTCAGGACTATATATTTATATATATATATATATATATATATATATTTACATTTTATTTTAATCTTTAATTCACTATTTCTTTGAAGGATATTAATCTTGTTATTAATTTAGGTAGTTAACTTGTATCTATTTATCTAGGCTCTGCATTCCCTCCGTCCTTCCCTCTCAATCTGGATGTAACTGAAAATCGGTGCTGGTGTCCTCCGGGCTCCAACATATGCCGAGTTATATCCTTTCAGTTCTCCTCACATTGCATTGCTTTGCAGATGCTAACACCTTTGTTTTTTGCTTTCTTTTTTTATATAGGTCATTGGTCACTTTACATGCAAGTTCCATTTTCTCATTTCATAGTTTTTTGTGATTACTACAGATTCACACAGCTTCTTATGCTAGTTAATAGTTTTTGCGGTAGTGTTTATATACTCTTTGAGTTTTTGTGTATGTTTTCATTTAACAAGAGTTCTTCACCTTCTTGTATAACGGCTCCCTCAAGGATTTGCCAATGTCAGAGTGAATCTTTGGTAATCACAAAAGTTTCCGAAAGCTATTAATAATTGTACACAATTATTAATTGTGTTAATTTTATTAGGCGTAAGATATTGTATAATCATATATGTATAAGAAATATACCACGTGTATTAGTTTGTTAATTTAAAAAGAGAGAGGAAAGATGAATAGGAAACAAAACTTTGGATTGTATGTCACTTGTGCAAGATTTATGATTTTATGTATTATTATTATTTCATTTTCCTTTTTGTATATAATTTTTTTCTTTTTTCCTTTACTATTCTAATTGCTTTTGTGATAATAAATGTTTATCTGTACTGCGGTGCCATGTATGGATTATTGAATAAAGTTTATTCTATTCTATTCTATTCTATTCTATTCTAACATATATTACACATATAAATGCATAGTTATTTCGTTTGAATTTCGCGTGCGTAAAACTAGGCGGCTCATGATAGGCGGTAAGGTCTGACGTCACACCGAACTTTCTGGTGTTGGGGGAAGAGAGGCAAGAGGTGTCGGTGACCGGCTCCTAACCGTCCGTTATCCTCTACGCTCCTGACCAGCAAACTATGTACAGGCAAATTAGTTAATTTATAGTGGGGTCCTCGGCGTAGTTGACGATGAGGAAAGATCGAAGCTGACCGTGCCACGTGGATCTGGCGATCTCTCTAGAAGATCTGGCGGGGATCCCACTAACCTGGCCCACCTTACTACACTTTTCCAAACCACTGGAAATTTATTATTATTTGGGGACGTATTAGGGCAAGTGGCCGGGCAACTGGTCGGGCAACTGGTCGGCCAACTGGTCGGGCAACTAGTAGGGCAACGACGGGTCAGGCAACTGGTCGGGCAACTGGTCGGGCAACTGGTCGGGCAACTGGTCGGGCAACTGGTCGGGCAACTGGTCGGGCAACTGGTCGGGCAACTGGTCGGGCAACTGGTCGGGCAACTGGTCGGGCAACTGGTCGGGCAACTGGTCGGGCAACTGGTCGGGCAACTAGTAGGGCGACGGGTCGGGCGACTGGTCGGGAAACTGGTCGGGCAACTGGTCGGGCAACTTGTCGGGCAACTGGTCGGGCAACTGGTCGGGCAACTAGTCGGGCAACTGGTCAGCCAATTAGTTGGGCAACTGGTCGGGCAACTGGTCGGGCAACTGGTCGGGCAACTGGTCGGGCAACTAGTTGGGCAACTGGTCGGGCAACTGGTCGGGCAACTGGTCGGGCAACTGGTCGGGCAACTGGTCGGGCAACTGGTCGAGCAACTGGTCGGGCAACTGGTCGGGCAACTGGTCGGGCAATTAGTTGGGCAACTGGTCGGGCAACTAGTAGGGCGACGGGTCAGGCGACTGGTCGGGCAACTGGTCGGGCGACTGGTCGGGCGACTGGTCGGGCGACTGGTCGGGCGACTTGTCGGGCAACTGGTCGCGCAACTGGTCAGGCAACTAGTCGGGCAACTGGTCGGGCGACTGGTTGGGCAACTGGTCGGGCAACTGGTCGGGCAACTGGTCGGGCAACTGGTCGGGCAACTGGTCGGGCAACTGGTCGGGCGACTGGTCGGGCAACTGGTCGAGCAACTGGTCAGGTAAGTGATTGAATAAGTGTTCGGGCAAATGACCCTGCAATTTACTAGATATTGTGTTAATTGCCAATGGACAACTAGACACAACTGAGGTGGCAATAATCTTAAAACTTTTTAGGAAACTTTGAGTATCGAGGTAGTTTGCAGCCGAATCGGGCCGGCACGACCTGGGTACCTCTCACTCATATAATAATAATAATAAAACCTTTATTTTCAGGCTGCATAGGCCCATTGATAAATACCTTAACCTGATTATACATAATTAATTATAAACAATGTTGTTAGTAAATAAAACTTAAAACTATGTTAGTAACACTTCACTTGCACTTAAGTCTTAGTGCGTTCCGGTGGAACTTGTCCGCGGAAGCGGCGGAACACCACGCCCTTTGGCCAGAAGTCCTCCTGCATGACGAGGTGCAGAAAACATGTTGGCACTCGCACCACGAACGCCTTGAAGTTGACGTTGCGGCGCGACTCCAGAAGCTGCACTCTCGCTGTGTACTTGGTCCTCTGGCGCAAGTACTCCACGATGTCTTTCGCCTCAGTGGTGTAGTGTAGGCGAGAGATATACACCGGGGTGTTCGGTGCTGCAGCACGTATACTGTTGGTCTCCATGGGAGCTGTGCCACAGCGGTTCTTGTTAGTCTTCTGACGGCGCTTCCTTCCTTGCACCGTCATAAAACCTTCATCATCAGCCCGCTTCGATGTCTTCTCAGGCAAGGGCTTCGTAGCTGATATACTCACGATGGTGTTGTTGGCGAGATTCTCATTCCTCGCAGATACAGGCACCGGGACAGCTGGTCGGGAGTTTCGTGCAGCACGAGAAGGAGCTGCAGGAGTGGGAGCGAGGTCGCGGGGCGTGCACAGTGCGCGCTCAGCAGACTCGGCGTTCATCGGTGACGGCGAAGACAAAACTGCTGACGCAAAGCTGACGCCCGATAAATCGAGGCATGAAAAACAATGTCCTTCAGCAGGCTCGTGACGTCGACATGGTCGAAGGTGACAGGATGGAGATTTGACAAGTCCTTTGCCACAAACGTCGGCACGTCGTCAGGGTCGGTCTCCTTCAGCAGCGTGATGATGTCCTGCACGCTCTTCTTTGTCCCGTCACGCCGGCGGGACACCATCTGGTCACTCAAGTGACTTGTACAGCAGCACCTTGGCAGCGGCGATGTCATCTTCACTGAAGTTCGTTGCGCAGATCTGAACAGCGGACAGTTCGTCCATTACGTCCAGCTTCTGCTGCACGTCATGTTTCTAATTTGCTCAATAGATGTCGCTATGAAATCCGATCATTGTTTTGTAATAGATATCTCTCTTAAATAAAATCAATTTACCTGTTATAATTAATAATCCTAAATCTAATAATTTAATGTAATCTTTAAACTAAAATAACAAAATGTCTAAATTAAAACTTAACTAATTATAAAGTCAGTTGACATTTAACTGTAGAACAAGATGTTGATTTTTGAACGATGGATCGGATGTAGTCTGTGGTTTTTGACTGCCGGACTTGTCAACGTGAGTTTGGGGACATCGCCGCCGATGGCCCCTCGGTCATCTTGAGGCTAATCCTCAAAAATTAAACACGGCTTTAATTCCGTTGGGAATCTACTAAATTTGGCTACCTATCTAAATCTAAGAAGAACATTCCGCTGGGAATTTACTAAATTTGGCTGCCTATCTAAATCTAAGAAGAACACAACAGCCGTCTAGATTACCGGCTGAAACAACAGCTGAATTACCGGCATTGAATACCGGTGGGGATTCCGTGTCCAGCCATCTTCGACAGGAGTCACCAGTCAGGCCAGTGTCCTTCCCTACCGTACAAATACGCTATCGGATCGTGGGTCAGCTGAAGAAAAATTTCGGCTTTAAAATAAGGCATCTTATTTCGAACCCTATCTAAATCTGGTCGCATCGAGGGTTCTACCACCCACCAAATGCGGGAGTGTTTTAAACAATTTTGAAACATTAATTTCTATTGCACGCCTCATAAGCGAAGCGTTGAGTGATGATGAGCTTAGATTTAGATAGGCAGCCAAATTTAGTAAATTCCCAGCGGAATGTTCTTCTTAGATTTAGATAGGTAGCCAAATTTAGTAGATTCCCAACGGAATTAAAGCCGTGTTTAATTTTCGAGGATTAGCCTCGAGATGGCCGAGGGGCCATCGGCGGCGATGTCCCCAAACTCACGTTGACAAGTCCGGCAGTCAAAAACCACAGACTACATCCGATCCATCGTTCAAAAATCAACATCTTGTTCTACAGTTAAATGTCAACTGACTTTATAATTAGTTAAGTTTTAATTTAGACATTTTGTTATTTTAGTTTAAAGATTACATTAAATTATTAGATTTAGGATTATTAATTATAACAGGTAAATTGATTTTATTTAAGAGAGATATCTATTACAAAACAATGATCGGATTTCATAGCGACATCTATTGAGCAAATTAGAAACATGACGTGCAGCAGAAGCTGGACGTAATGGACGAACTGTCCGCTGTTCAGATCTGCGCAACGAACTTCAGTGAAGATGACATCGCCGCTGCCAAGGTGCTGCTGTACAAGTCACTTGAGTGACCAGATGGTGTCCCGCCGGCGTGACGGGACAAAGAAGAGCGTGCAGGACATCATCACGCTGCTGAAGGAGACCGACCCTGACGACGTGCCGACGTTTGTGGCAAAGGACTTGTCAAATCTCCATCCTGTCACCTTCGACCATGTCGACGTCACGAGCCTGCTGAAGGACATTGTTTTTCATGCCTCGATTTATCGGGCGTCAGCTTTGCGTCAGCAGTTTTGTCTTCGCCGTCACCGATGAACGCCGAGTCTGCTGAGCGCGCACTGTGCACGCCCCGCGACCTCGCTCCCACTCCTGCAGCTCCTTCTCGTGCTGCACGAAACTCCCGACCAGCTGTCCCGGTGCCTGTATCTGCGAGGAATGAGAATATCGCCAACAACACCATCGTGAGTATATCAGCTACGAAGCCCTTGCCTGAGAAGACATCGAAGCGGGCTGATGATGAAGGTTTTATGACGGTGCAAGGAAGGAAGCGCCGTCAGAAGACTAACAAGAACCGCTGTGGCACAGCTCCCATGGAGACCAACAGTATACGTGCTGCAGCACCGAACACCCCGGTGTATATCTCTCGCCTACACTACACCACTGAGGCGAAAGACATCGTGGAGTACTTGCGCCAGAGGACCAAGTACACAGCGAGAGTGCAGCTTCTGGAGTCGCGCCGCAACGTCAACTTCAAGGCGTTCGTGGTGCGAGTGCCAACATGTTTTCTGCACCTCGTCATGCAGGAGGACTTCTGGCCAAAGGGCGTGGTGTTCCGCCGCTTCCGCGGACAAGTTCCACCGGAACGCACTAAGACTTAAGTGCAAGTGAAGTGTTACTAACATAGTTTTAAGTTTTATTTACTAACAACATTGTTTATAATTAATTATGTATAATCAGGTTAAGGTATTTATCAATGGGCCTATGCAGCCTGAAAATAAAGGTTTTATTATTATTATTATATGAGTGAGAGGTACCCAGGTCGTGCCGGCCCGATTCGGCTGCAAACTACCTCGATACTCAAAGTTTCCTAAAAAGTTTTAAGATTATTGCCACCTCAGTTGTGTCTAGTTGTCCATTGGCAATTAACACAATATCTAGTAAATTGCAGGGTCATTTGCCCGAACACTTATTCAATCACTTACCTGACCAGTTGCTCGACCAGTTGCCCGACTAGTCGCCCGACCAGTCGCCCGACCAGTCGCCCGACCAGTTGCCCGACCAGTTGCCCGACCAGTTGCCCGACCAGTTGCCCAACCAGTCGCCCGACCAGTTGCCCGACTAGTTGCCTGACCAGTTGCGCGACCAGTTGCCCGACAAGTCGCCCGACCAGTCGCCCGACCAGTCGCCCGACCAGTCGCCCGACCAGTTGCCCGACCAGTCGCCTGACCCGTCGCCCTACTAGTTGCCCGACCAGTTGCCCAACTAATTGCCCGACCAGTTGCCCGACCAGTTGCCCGACCAGTTGCTCGACCAGTTGCCGACCAGTGCCCGACCAGTTGCCTGATCGGTTGCCCGACTAGTTGCCCGACCTGTTGCCCGACCAGTTGCCCGACCAGTTGGCCGACCAGTTGCCCGGCCAGTTGCCCGACCAGTTGCCCAACTAATTGGCTGACCAGTTGCCCGACTAGTTGCCCGACCAGTTGCCCGACTAGTTGCTCGACAAGTTGCCCGACCAGTTGCCCGACCAGTTTCCCGACCAGTCACCCGACCCGTCGCCCTACTAGTTGCCCGACCAGTTGCCCGACCAGTTGCCCGACCAGTTGCCCGACCAGTTGCCCGACCAGTTGCCCGACCAGTTGCCCGACCAGTTGCCCGACCAGTTGCCCGACCAGTTGCCCGACCAGTTGCCCGACCAGTTGCCCGACCAGTTGCCCGACCAGTCGCCTGACCCGTCGCCCTACTAGTTGCCCGACCAGTTGTCCGACCAGTTGCCCGACCAGTTGCCTGATCAGTTGCCCGGCCACTTGCCCTAATACGTCCCCAAATAATAATAAATTTCCAGTGGTTTGGAAAAGTGTAGTAAGGTGGGCCAGGTTAGTGGGATCCCCGCCAGATCTTCTAGAGAGATCGCCAGATCCACGTGGCACGGTCAGCTTCGATCTTTCCTCATCGTCAACTACGCCGAGGACCCCACTATAAATTAACTAATTTGCCTGTACATAGTTTGCTGGTCAGGAGCGTAGAGGATAACGGACGGTTAGGAGCCGGTCACCGACACCTCTTGCCTCTCTTCCCCCAACACCAGAAAGTTCGGTGTGACGTCAGACCTTACCGCCTATCATGAGCCGCCTAGTTTTACGCACGCGAAATTCAAACGAAATAACTATGCATTTATATGTGTAATATATGTTAGAATAGAATAGAATAGAATAGAATAGAATAAACTTTATTCAATAATCCATACATGGCACCGCAGTACAGATAAACATTTATTATCACAAAAGCAATTAGAATAGTAAAGGAAAAAAGAAAAAAATTATATACAAAAAGGAAAATGAAATAATAATAATACATAAAATCATAAATCTTGCACAAGTGACATACAATCCAAAGTTTTGTTTCCTATTCATCTTTCCTCTCTCTTTTTAAATTAACAAACTAATACACGTGGTATATTTCTTATACATATATGATTATACAATATCTTACGCCTAATAAAATTAACACAATTAATAATTGTGTACAATTATTAATAGCTTTCGGAAACTTTTGTGATTACCAAAGATTCACTCTGACATTGGCAAATCCTTGAGGGAGCCGTTATACAAGAAGGTGAAGAACTCTTGTTAAATGAAAACATACACAAAAACTCAAAGAGTATATAAACACTACCGCAAAAACTATTAACTAGCATAAGAAGCTGTGTGAATCTGTAGTAATCACAAAAAACTATGAAATGAGAAAATGGAACTTGCATGTAAAGTGACCAATGACCTATATAAAAAAAGAAAGCAAAAAACAAAGGTGTTAGCATCTGCAAAGCAATGCAATGTGAGGAGAACTGAAAGGATATAACTCGGCATATGTTGGAGCCCGGAGGACACCAGCACCGATTTTCAGTTACATCCAGATTGAGAGGGAAGGACGGAGGGAATGCAGAGCCTAGATAAATAGATACAAGTTAACTACCTAAATTAATAACAAGAACACAACAGCCGTCTAGATTACCGGCTGAAACAACAGCTGAATTACCGGCATTGAATACCGGTGGGGATTCCGTGTCCAGCCATCTTCGACAGGAGTCACCAGTCAGGCCAGTGTCCTTCCCTACCGTACAAATACGCTATCGGATCGTGGGTCAGCTGAAGAAAAATTTCGGCTTTAAAATAAGGCATCTTATTTCGAACCCTATCTAAATCTGGTCGCATCGAGGGTTCTACCACCCACCAAATGCGGGAGTGTTTTAAACAATTTTGAAACATTAATTTCTATTGCACGCCTCATAAGCGAAGCGTTGAGTGTGCAATAGAACTTTCGATACGATACGACAACGTACGATAAAACACTTTCGACACGATAATAAAAGCAAATTTCTCGACACTCAAATATATTTTTTGTTATTTATATCGCACTTGCAGGTTAATATGAGGTGCACTTATATCAAGTCAAATAATCTGTGCGGCATATAAAATATATTTCATTAACAGTTTTTTTTTACATAGTAAATAATAAATTATATGTTCCCACCAAGAGGTTTCGAAATTTTGTTTCGTTGCATGTCCCTTCGTATAACACTTATTATCGTCGTAATTCATTTCTCAACAGATCATCTAATAAATTCAATAAATTATCGAGCACTCAACCTCAAATAGATATATTTTCAATGAAACCTTGCGCAATTAGACAGCTGATGACCGCTTCATATTTTTCCCCTTAAAAAAAGTAAAATTTCGTACAGACTACTGCAGCAGCCGGCTTAATATCTTTATCTCGGACCATGTGTGATAATTTAAGCTTATATTTATAACATTTGAAATTTGTAATTTGTAAAGTATAACATTAGTGTATGAAATCATATATTTTTATTTTATTTTATTTTATTTTTAATTGTGGTACGGCATGTTTTTCCTATTTTCATTTTACTTGTTGTTTTTATCTCACTCACTCACTAGTGTTCTATACATACATATTATAATAATTTGTGAAAACTTTTAAATGGCTCATTGTTTTTCTTATATAGTTAAATTATATAGTTGTAAGTAGCTGTAAGTTTTCCGATTAATTAAATAAATAAACATTAAACATAATCTTTAGTGGAAGTCCGAATTTCTGTGTATGTGTGGCAGGGAAATTGTCGAAAAAAATATCATTTCGGAATATCTTTTATTATCATCCAAAGAGTCAAAGTAACAATGAGTCGAGTTTCTCAACTAATATGAGCGTTCAATTCACTATCGCTTATTTATTATTATTATTATTTATAAAAAAAATAAGATACGAACAAAATATCAGACTGTTTATTTGTTGCTAAGAAACTGACAGGCTTAATATTATACAAAAATCTATTATACTGTGGAAAATGAGATTATGAAGCGTGCACTTTGAGATTTTCCAAACTTTTGAAACATGGTCTTTGTAGTAAAAAGAAACGTTTTAAGTTTATTGTGAATCTGTGTGAGAACTGTCAGTTTTGACACTTCTCGAAGGATGACACTTTGCCTAAGCCTCTCTCGCTATTCCATAATCATTGTATTTTCTAATATTAATGTATGTAATTTAAAATAAATACACCGATGTCCAGAAATGTTGATTATATTGACAACATTACAGTCTTGTTCAGTCCAAATTAGATGTACTGTTTCTCTTTACATTACAGCTTTGCTGTTTGCACACTAGCGTCATTCTGAAGCGCCTCCAGTACGCCGCTCTCCACTCAATTGTGTCTTCGCTTACATATACTATTTATTACATCTCAGATTTTCATTAATTATACTATCTGGTGCTCGAGATTTACCAGCGTAGGATTAGATTTTGGACAAGTAATACAATATCTTTATAAATTATAGATAGGCTATAATTTATTATGATAGCTATATAACTGTAAAGTTTCATTAGTTATTCAGTAGTTTCTGCGTGAAAGAGTAACAAACATCCATACGTACCAACTATCACGTTTCTAATATTAGTAGGATAAATTCTAATATTAAACTATGTGAATGCCTAGCAGAGTCCCGTCACGGCCACCTTATATTATTTATTTTTAATCACATGTGGATGGTAGTACAGGACAGACAGATGCACAAATCCCTTCCCTTGCTTTTCCATACAAAATAGGATATAAAATCTTATTAGAGTACAAACTGATATAACATTAAGACGCTTATTGTAAGCAAATAAAAGCAAAGCACCGCTCGCTCCAGAGGGTTTTTAATTAAACGAATCAGTAATTATGTACAAAATTAAGCAAGCTGCAATTAAACCCTCATTTTACCATTCTGTAACATGCCAAGGCCTTGCCCATTACGAAATTGTAATAGTGACGGAAAACTCAAATTCAATAAGGATCAACAAATGATGGATGTTTAGGTGGAAAGGGTTTTTAATGGAAGAGGGGGCAAAGGTAAAGAGTAGGCCTTGTTGCATTGCAGCCGAATTGGGCCGGCATGACCGGGGTGGTACCTCTCGCTCACATAACACCAGTGTTAAGTGATAGCTATGCTGTTGCATTTCGTACAGGTTATGAGTTCCCGGTGTACCACTGGGGGAAGGGGGATAGGGTCCTTTTCCCTATCCCCCTTCCCCCAGTGGGCCACCGGCAAGGCATCTGCATAATCTTTGGTTGCGTGGATGTGTATAGGCGTCGATAGTCACCAAAAGGCTTTGACTGCTCATTTGCCCTCCTACGATATAAAAAAACGGACAGTCGGTGGTGGTAAGTTATAAGCGACATCCATAGACACCTGCTTCATCATTAGCAGGTGCGTTGCCGGGCTTTCAAATATGAGTATCTTCTCTTCTTGAAGGTCCCTGTTGTATCTCGTCGTAAATATCATAGGTGACAACTAGTTCAGTATAGTGATTGTGCGAGGCATAAAATTTCGTAAAAATTGTACCGCGCTCCCGTCTGCATTACCACTATCCTGTTTATTTATTCGAACAGCTTTTTTGTTATTCGAAAAGAATGGACAGTGAGTGGCATCGACATTCAATAGCAATGAATTAACAGGGACAGTCACAGGTGGTTTACGTTCATGGCCCTAGCAGACTACTTATTATCACTGGTAGCTCATCTGCCCATTTGTATATCTAGCAAACATAATCAAGGATTTCCAAAATATTACTAAATATATAATATAATTTTATAATACTTTACCGGTGGGAGGGATGCGCTACCCGTATGCTTGGATACTACCATCCTGCTTGATTCTGACGCGAAACAGTTTTGATGTATGTCGGAAAGGAGTGTAATTACTGACACAGAGTCATTTTGTCTTAAGATAAGGGCTTCCACTTTAACTAGTTTGTTCAAGGGCGACGCTGACCACTTACCATCATGTGGCTCGTCTGCCCGTTTGATTATAGAACTATCTTAAAAATATTATAATATTTATAATAATAAAAAAAAAATAACTGAAAAAAATAATCACCAATACAATGCTACCCAACAACTTGCCTCATGATATGAGTTACTTAGGCTAATGGGGTGAACTCGAATTTTATCGGGACTGCGTTAAACCTTGACACGTTATTATCAGCTAGCAAAAATGTTTAGAAAAACCCATACAAGCGCCAGTCTAGCTCGCGCGCTGAGAGTTCCGAATAAAGGTACTTTTTTATGTAATAAAAAAGAAATTCATGGTTTACAATTTTTTTTGACACCTAGCCTCTAACAAAATATCATGACTCTCCGTCAAAGGGACAGATGGAGTAGACGGAGAACGAAGTGATCCTATAAGGGTTCCATATCTTAGAAACGGAACTCTAAAAAAATATGAAAAACATAATATGATAACACGTAAATTATACCTGTAAGATAAAAGAACAAAGATATGTGGATGTGAGGCACGTGACCACATCACCTCTACCCTCCATTGGGGTCTGGAGTAAGATTTATTCGAATGGGTACGCGGTATCAAATGGGCGCCATAAATTAAATCCGACCAAGTACCCGTCAGGCGCCATCTTGAAAAAGAGACCTTTTACAAGATGGCGCGCGGTCAAAAGTGATGAAGTTTGTATGGAACTGTAAAAGAGATATTAGATTAACATTTTAAATTAACATGGTTATATTATTTTTTCTCGTGAACAAGATATTCGTAGATAATGTCGAAATATCGAACTCAAAACAGAAGAATATCGGGATATGCCCGATATAAATAGTTTGATATGTAAAAGAGATGTTTTTCAAGATGGCGCGCTTTCTAAAATTATATTATGATGATTGGGAATAAGGTGTTTGCTTGGCTTTGGTACCTATTAGTCATTATTTTCAGCCGCAGTTTATATCAATAATTCACAATTGCTCACAGCTATAATTAATACCGCTTCATTATTTTACAAACCGCAAACAATTAAAACAATTAAAACTGGTCCGAAATTCAACTCAAAATATTGGGTTGGCACAAACCCGCATGAACGAGTTCAAATTGTTATTTAATAAAATACTTTAAAATCATTGTAACAATATTTGTCAAGCTACAGACCAGTCATTAACAAGAAACTAGAAACAAATTGTAATTCTTTTCTTGCAAAATGTTGGTCCCATATTATAAACATTCATCATTTACCATACCAACTAAGGAATCACTTTGACCCCCGTCATGGTTCAAGCCTTGTCGTGACGGTGGGGCTCAGTAGCCTAAGGTGAACCCAGCACCGTGGGCGAAGCAAATTGAGCTGAGGGAGCTGCCATTAAAAGAGGGGACAAAAGAGTAGAGGGACAAGGGGCGAGGATGGGAACCTCACCCCATTGTACTGTCCCGACGTTGGGAGGGGTTGTTCTGTGGTGCGGGACAACCCCTTTGTGGAGCTGGCGTCGGTCCCATGAGGGACTGACTAGCCGTCGAGGTGCCTTTTTACTCAACAGATCCGGGGCACCTCATCAAAGGCGGCATAGGTGGCACTCGCCGGGTTTTGGTGGGTAGACCGATTCCTCAGAGCATTTCCCGGCGTTAAAGAGAAACAAAAAAAGGGTATCCAAACAATTTCAAAATATTGTCTTTGTTTCAATGTACACTGGGAGCCAAAAAGCTTGTATATATAGATGCACGGTCTCTGTTTTTGTTTGTAAAAGCTCTGGAATTTTAAAACTTGTACATTAACCGTATAAAATATATAAGTGTAAAGTTCAAAAACAATTCAAAAGACCCGTATAAAATTGCTTTTAAAAGAAACCTGGTATTTTTTTAAAGAAAGTCTTTGTGAAAACTTGGAACTGTGAAATCTGGGGTAGAACTGAAAACATTCCTTTACTAACGTGAATCATACTATGTTATGTTGAAGCATTATTTTATTCGCTTTTAGATAAATAAGGAATAAAAACTTTTTCGTTTATTAACATGTCTACTTTTCTTCCATTTTTTTTTGTCACAAGAAGGCAACCGAGCAGTCGGAGCCTTATGGTGACTACCGACGCCCATAGACATCCGCACAATGAAAAGTTATGCAGATGCGTTGCCCTCATTTTCCCTATACCCCCCAATGGGCCATCGGAAACTCACAAAACGCATGAAACGTGACAAATAAAAATATACTATTTTTATTTGTCACTTTCTTAATAATAAGTAATTATGTAACGCATTTTACAAAGAGGTGTGCATACTTCATTTCTAGCGTATTATTATTACTCCTAAATCTTAACACAGCCGATTCTCAGGATTTCCGTAACCTAATTACTTTAGTTATTTTTAGCACTTTAGTGTATGTAATCATTATTAACAGTCACCTTACATCTCAAAATCCCTTGATTGTGTTTCAATTAGTGTTACTCTTAACATTTATAATAGGTATGTATTTTTGTTGTAATAAGACATATAAGCGTCATTATAACCTACTATCATGTTGCGAGAATTTGACAGATACTATTATTTATTTTCTTAAAATATATACTGGTTTTGATCATTGCACATTACATTTTGTAGAACATTCGTATAGTAATATATCAATAAGATTTTACTGTAATTTACTTCTTATACTGACCAAAAAATACAGCTTTCGAGATAAATGTTATTTGTATGTATGTTTCTACTGTGTTTGTACATATTCTTTTGTAGTAACTATTCATTTTGAAATATTTTGTTCAATTGCATTTTATGATTTTAATGCGGGCTTCTATCGAACGACTCTAAATAATAACATTTTATATCATTACGCATTATTGTGTGACGCCTATTTATATTACTGTGTGGTTCTATATTATTTGCTGGGCTATTATACTATATACTTATTAATTTTATGTGTCTGTAATATAAGATATAATACAACAATGATTATATATGATTATTTTGATGTATGTATGTATTGTTATTCTTCAATCTAAAAAACAAGCTAAAAGTTGGTTTTTTAAACCCAGGATCATTAGGTACTAGACATGATGAATTTCTAGTAGCCATGGATCGACATAGTGTCGATTTAATGGCGATTAATGAAACGTGGCTTCGGGATGGAGAGGAAGGCAGGGCACCCGTCGTGCCCGGATACCGCTTACGGCATATACCGCGTCCACCTATGGTTCGTTCAAGGGGAGGTGGTGTGGGGTTCTACATAAGGGACGGTCTCACTGTTCGAGCACTAGGGCATCCAGAAAATGATTTAGTGGAACAAATGTGGGTTAAAATTTTGGTACGTGGAAAAACTATTGTGATAGGGACAGCTTATCGACCACCTTGGCTGGCAGTAGATGTATTTTTCAGCGCTCTTACGGAATCAGTAACATCTTTCTTATGGAGTGACAATATACTTCTAGCAGGCGATTTCAACATTGATTTTCTTAATAGCGACCACACCAATTATAGGAAACTGTGTGATTTCTTAACCACAACCAATCTGAGTCAGCTAGTCGTCACACCTACACATTTCACAGATACCAGTGAGACCCTACTTGACCTCTTATGTACGAACTCTGGCGTGTTAAATGTTCAAGTGGACTACATAGCCGCTCTGAGTAGCCATGCGTTAATCTCATGTGTTCTGAATATTGGAAAGGATAAGCCAACGCCTAAATGGATTGTCTATAGACCGCTGAACAATATAAATATTCCAGATTTTAATGAGTCTATGATTTTGTTAGATTGGGATTTTATTCTTTCTTTGCAGAACGTAGATGAGATTGTGGCCTTCTTTTCTAGTTATATCTTGGCACTTTTTGATAAACATGCTCCTAAAAAAGTTATTCACATAAAAAGCAAACAACCACCGTGGATAACATACAATATAAAACTAATGATGAAGCGTCGTGACGAGGCACAAAGAAGATCCAGAAAGACAAAACAACCGGCACATATAATTTTCTACACAGATTTAAAAAAATATGTTAACTCTGCCTTAACTCGCGAAAAACATGCCTATTTCGAGACTTTCGTGAATTCCAATATTAACGAGCCTCGCACGCTATGGAAGCATATAAAGGAACTAGTGAAAGTCAAGGCAAATAAAAACTGCATTATTCCTTCACATCTCTGTGATGCAAACCTATTAAATGCACACTTTCTTAATGTGCCCGGACAAAAAATAGCACCACTCTCAAATCTCACATTTTATGAGTTCCATAGGTTTAGTGATGTTAACTTTGAGCTTGAGACTGTAAGTGTTCAGAAAGTCGCGAAGGTTTTGAATAGTCTTAAGTCGCAAGCGGTGGGTGTTGATGATATCTCACTGGATATGCTGAGAATGGTTGCATCAGAAGCGTTACATCTTACTCATATTATTAACAGGTCCATACAAACTAATACCTTTCCTTTGATATGGCAACAGGCTTTGGTAAAGCCTATTCCGAAAAACGGGAATCCTTTAGAAGTCAAGGATTTGCGTCCTATAAGTATACTTCCATGTATGTCAAAAATCCTTGAAAAGATCGTACATACACAAGTATTAAAATATCTGGAGGTTAACAACGTTCTACCTGAAATGCAATCAGGCTTCAGAAGGCACAGGTCTACTGTTGGTGGTTTAATCGATGTGGTCGATAACATCATAACTGCACAAGATAAAGGGATGGGTACAGTGCTAGCACTGCTCGATTATTCACGTGCCTTTGACTCTATTAATATCCCCCTGTTGCTCTCAAAATTGTCATATTATGGTTTTAGTAGATCGGCAATTGCATGGTTCGATAGTTACTTAAAAAATAGAACCCAAATAGTAGTAATCACAAGGGAGAACGGGTCTCAATGTTTTTCTCAGCGCTCTGCTGTTGACCGAGGGGTTCCTCAAGGTTCCATTCTGGGACCTTTACTTTATATTCTATATAGCGCCGATATCGTTAAGAGCATTAATCACAGCAATTATCACCTATATGCTGATGATATTCAAGTATATATATCTTTTCGCCCTTCCGAGACACAGCAAGCAATAGCGAAGTTCAACAATGACCTGGAATGCATTGCATCTTGGTCTGCTAAAAACACACTGGTCCTGAATCCTTCCAAGTCAAAATATTTAATTATAGGTTCTACCAGTCAGATCAAAAGAATAGAAGATAACATTCCTTTAGTGCGAATAAAGGACACAGCCATCGAACGTGTTACAGAGGCCCGTAATCTTGGGGTTATTTTTGATGAAAACCTTCGTTTCGAGAAACACATCAACACGACTATTGCTAATTGCTTTTATCGCTTAAAGCTGTTATATCGTATCCGTCCATACCTCAGCACACAGCTGCGTGTTAGATTGTGTGAAACATTGGTGCTGTCTAAACTAAATTATGGGGATGTTGTTTATGGCCCAAGATTGTTAAGACGTTCTAAGCTGGCTGTTCAAAGAGTACAAAATGCCTGTGTTAGATATTGCTGGGACGTGCCACCTCGTGCTCATATCACACCTTATCTTATTAAGGAGCGGATGCTTAACATGGAAAATCGTAGGCGCCTGCACCTTGCTTGCTTACTATTTGATGTGATCGTGTATAAGTATCCGCCATATCTTTACAACAAACTATCGTGGATGGGCGAGGGAAGCACACAACATAAAACCAGGTCACACCTGCGTAAACTCTGTGTGCCTAGATTTTACACCGCTGCTTTTAGGGGAAGTTTCAAGTACAGCGCAAGTAAGTGCTGGAATAACCTGCCTCCCCCATTACTAGACGTGCGTACGGTCACTAATTTTAAGTCAAAATATAAATTAATGTTAGTAGCAGAGTTTTGCAGCCAGTCTTAGATAGCTGGTCTTGGATATAATTTCGTTTTGTCGCTTATTTTCTCCATTCTCGCTACGGAATGAAATATTGTAATATTTTGTCAAAGTATACGACCATTATATATGTATGTATATGTAAATGCTTGTTTTTATGTATGTGTATATGTATATGTGTATATGTGAATATATATCTGTTCAGTGTAGGTTTTAGGCTCTCTGTTAGTGGGTGATTTTGATGCATTACCTACCCTAAGTAGGTAATGCATCAAAATTGTGAATATTTGTGTTTTTTTTTTTTAAATGATGTGAAGTATTAAAAATCAAATAAGTAATGTATATTTCTATTTAGTTATGTAAGTGCTGTCAGCGATGTCACTCCAGGTGACAATGAGGAGTCACTGAAAATCAGCGTCTCACCATTGCTGTAATGGTGTGGCAAATGCTGAGTGCCTACCTGTATTGTTCACAATAATATTAATGTATGTGAGATTATGTTTTGATATTTGGTGTGAACAATAAAATATTTTTCTTTCTTTCTTTCTTTCTTTCAAAACGCAACAGCATAGCTGTCACTTGACGCCAGTGTTATGTGAGCGAGAGGTACCCCGGACATGCCGGCCCAATTCGGGTGCAAAACAGGATGGCGCTACCTCCAACATTTCTACTAATATAAAAACTATACTTAGGTAACTGTTATGAAGTAACAAATGTATAATGTGTATGTATAATTAATATTACCTATATATATTATAATATTATTATTAGGATATAATTAATATTAATATCTAATCTAGACTTAATATATATTTATTTTGTATAAAAAACTATTAAAATATTTTCAAAAAAAAACTCGTTTGTGTGGTTAAAATAAAAATCCTCTTGTGAACTTGGTCGCACGAAACGATGGACATAATATAAAGATCTTCATAAATCGCGATAATTGTGGATGACACGCTCCCCGAGACAGTACGAGGCAGGACGGACAAGAGTCTAGATTCTAGAACTAGATGGTAGCGCTCGTCCGCCTCAGCCTGTCACATATTTATACAAATTAACAGACGGACCGAGAGGCCTCGGGACATAGAGAGTGGTCTCGAACGAGAGCGTTGAGCCGCAATAAGGTGTATATAAAATTATTTCAAAAGTAAAATTTGCGTAAACATTAGCAATCAATGTAGAAAAGGTCTATTATATCAATATAGGTCTTGAAACATATGGTTTAAAAAGTAACAATTTATTTTTTCACGTGATAACTTGTCTTATAAATTGATCAACACCAGTAGCGCGCACGATAAAGAATCCCGTTCCGCTGTCAAACGAGCATTGGCTTGGAGACCATTTTTTATAACAAATGTATTTACGTGTTTTGTGTTTTGTGTTTATTTCTACAATTTAATAAGATGTAATTGATTTCCTCCATAATTTTCAGTCTAATATCATTTTGTTCACTTCAATTAACTGGTTTTCTCAAAACAGAGGCAAAACAACTAATTAATTTGTCATCAATGTTTCTTTATGACGTTATCACGTAAAACTATCGTCCGTAAACCAACTTTACAGACAACCAATAATTGTTTTCAATTGTCTGCTTAATACGAGTAATATCGTATTCAACAAGAGATTGAGAAAATAAATTTTAAACGAATCGTTATGAATTATTAATTTTCTATATCTAATTAAAGCTAATTTTCAAACGCTATTGATAATAAGTCCTCTTATTATTACTTCAAGTAGTACTCACGTAGAGGTTTTTTAGAGTCAATTATTTTCAAAACGGTGGCCTCAATATTCCGCTCGGGGAATTGGGGTAGGGATGTGACTTGTTGACTCGATACGACAAGAGTTCACGTTATCACTAGTGATATTTACTGAATATACCCGTGAAATATCGCAGGGTAGTGATATTTTTTTTAGATTTTCTTTTACTTTTTTTGTTATTTATAAAATGTGATAATTATTATTTTTATTATATTTATTTTTTTAATAAAATAGTAATTAAGCGTACCTAGACAAGTAAAACTAATTACACTTTAATAATAACATAATAATGTTATTATTTTTATTTTATATCATGATATTTTTACGAGAGTTTAATGTATACGTGTCACTTAAAAAACGAAATCTTATCAAACATCGATAAAAAATATCGGTGGGAGGGAATGATTTTTTTGTGAAAGCATGTATATATAGCATGGAATCATACACACCACCTTAATACTTCCGTGAAACATCTTTGCTGTTGTGCGATAAGAAGTGCAAAAAGTATAAATTAATTGCTCTGGCCTCGCACAATAACTCACAACTACTATACAGAATTTATATTTATACATATATTACTCATATATTATAGTAAAAAAGCCTATATTTATTAAACAAAAGATCCATTTCAAATATTTATATTGAATTAGTGGCACCGTCAGATTTTGTCCTGTACAAAATATTTAAATTATATATATTTTTCTTTTTTTTTGTGAATCTAAACCATTCTCTAATCCACTTGAACACACAAAAAGAATTATCAAGATCGGTCCAGCCGCTTAGGAGGAGTTCAGTGACATACACACGTACAGAAGAATTATGAATAAATGAATGAATGAATATACTTTATTGTGCACACACAAAATTACAAACATAAAACACAAAAATTGTATATATAAAGTTTTATATAAAATAAATAGTTATATATAAAAGTTTATATAAAATAATTAAATTATATATATAAAGATTACATATTATTTAATTTAACATTATTGTATTACATACAATATAATGATAAATAAATTCACGTGATTCCATTAGAGCTGTAATTTCCATCACTAGGCCGTACATTGAAAAGCCTTTGTTCTCCGTTCTGTGTGGGCTAATTAATTAAGACAATCCTCTTAAACAAAACCTCGTGGTGAACACTGTTTTTGTGTTTTTTTTGTAAATTCTTATCGCCTTTGGTTTAGGACCCATGAATTTGTATTCGTTTTAAGCAGACACACAAAAATGGTGATGCAGATTTTTGAAAAAAAGGTACCCTTATAGGATTACTCCCTTTTCAGCCTGTCTGTCTGTCTATCAAACCAATTACTAGCGTACTTCCCATTGACACAGAATTAAGACGGACGAGGCCCTTTTATTAATACTATTCTACTTAAGATGATTCTCCCTTTTAATGAACGCCAACACTGCTGATCGTACATCCAGGACTGACCACTCAATGGATGGCGTCGTCGTATCTTATGTAAATATAAAAATATTCAATACATAATAGAACCCTCACAACTATCACAACATTTTGGATGCCAGAAGATGGTCTACGTCGCCGAAGCCGGCCCCGAAAAAGATGGCGCGATAACCTAGACACCTGCGGTGGCGCAAGATCGCGATATATGGAAGAGCTTAGGGCAAGCCTTTTCCCAGCCGTGGGACAGCATAGGCTGGTAAAAAAACAGCATCTTTACATTTCTTTTAACGTGCGCATTAAGTCTTGTACAAGAGACGTAATTTTAGTTATTTAATGGGCTTTATTTTATTATATGTATATCTACACCCTATGTCACTTGTGCATGTTGCATCCACCTTTAACTGAGGCCACATTCAGCTATAACACTCATAAATATGTAGTCATAAAATAATGTGTCAATGTGTACCTTGTTGGTGGATCTAATAAATAAAATAAATAGATAAATATGTATTTTAAAGAATTGATTCTTTAAAATACTCATAGTACTATTTTTTATAACAACTTTTATAATACAATCAAATAAACTCTAAAACTCCAATAGCTGTCAGGCAATTCTCAATTCTATGTTCAAGTGGAATAATGTATTATAAAATCAAAGGGTGTTTCTACAAGGGTACTCAAAAATTCATCTCAGCGACAAGTTGAGACAAGACGTTGGTCACAATTTGAATTGTAAATGGTTCACAAAGAAAACACGCGAATTCGAGAGCAAATTTGACGTTTAATCAAGATTGTAATTATGTGAAATGAACGAACAAGTCATTTAAATGTTAGGCTTGAATGCCTAATGCATACATATTATGTAAGAATATGATTTTATAGCAAACTTGTGACACCGACGTTGTTCTGTACATTTTTTTTGTGAATCTAAACCATTCTCGAATCCATTTGAACACACACAAAAAAATCATCAAGATCGGTCCAGTCGCTTAGGAGGTGTTCAGTGACATATACACGTACAGAATAATTATATTATATATACTAGCAGACCCGGCCACGCGTTGCAGTGGCTAAGGTATATAAAGTTTGTAAGGTATTATTCTTAACAAACGTCAAACAATAATGAAGGTCTAATACATCTTTCTTTAAATGAGTTTTGGATTTAACATCATCTTGAGAATTTGACATCTGCATACAGTAACAAAATATAAACAAATAATATGAAATAAATAAATATTGCGATTATAAATAGAGACATAAACTACCCTATCTCCCAAGTTGGACCAAATTACAAATGCTTACAAAATTTGTTAAGGATTGGTTCAGTAGTTTCGGAGTTTATCGCGATCATACATCGTGACACGAAATTAAAGACTAGCTGACCCAACAGACGTTTTGAAAAAAGATTTTATGGTAGACCGAAGGGCGAACATAAACCACACTAACCCAAAAAAAAAGATTCCGACGAATTATGAAACTCCTTCTTCTTGAAGTCTGTTAAAAACATCAAAATCAGGCCGATTTTAATGAAATGATGTGCACTGCCTTTATAGAGACTATGCTATGCTGCAGGCATTTACCAATGGAGGACATGCGTTGCTGCAGACATTTACCGCCTCCTCCTGCTTGTGTCCTGCTTATTCCTCCTGTGAAACATTTTTGCTGTGTTTCCGAGAGGCAAGAAAGGTGTACATACTTACATCGAGTCTTACAATTTTACTTTCAGGATTTCCTTTTTTTTTCTATTGCACCGTGAAATTCTCTTAGTATTCCACGGGGAGTGTGGACTCCCCAGATGGGTATAAGTGTTGTCCTGCACCAGAGAAGAACCCCTTCCAACATTGGGACAAGTCCCACCACCGACCCGTGCCCGTATACCTACGAAAGATTGATACCTTTCGTAGTTATACGGGCCCAATCTCGGGAGTGCGCACCCTTATCTGGGGTTTCTTCTTCTCTGTCTTTCAGGTGCGCACGATACCGTTCCCTACAAGTTATTTAATTTGTTGTCTACTGGTCCCTTAGTCCTTCTCCCTTTTCTGGGGCGGACGATAGTGCGCTCTGCTGTCTGCGATGGTCTTTTCTATCGTTCAAAGTTTGCCGCTTCATTGCCTCCGTTTCTTCTCGAGGTCACTCCTTCTCCAGTACCATCGTCGTGCGAAATCCCGTAGTCAACCGAAGTTCGCCGGTGAAGCCACGAGATCACTATAGTAGACTGGTCCCACCTCTTGTTCTTCGGTGCCGTCCAACAGTTTTCTACGCTCATCCCTGTACAGAGGCCATTCTCAGAGTGCGCTGTGTACGTCTTCCTCTGCGGCTTCCCCGCAGTAGCATGACCCTACAGCGGACAATTTCATTCTGTGAAGCCTCCCTCTAAAACGCCCACGACCGGTCAAGATTTAAGAGGTTTCATAATCAGGCTCGATCTAAGTCACCTTGAAGTGAGCCTTCGCCCCCGGAAAACCCCGATACAGCGTGTCAACCCTTGTTCCCCTTGCTCTTTTGTCCCCTTTTCTTATAAGAGGGGTACAAAGTGCAGCGCCCTCGGTGCAATTGGCTTAGCCCAAGGTGCTGGGTTCATCTTGGGCTACTGAGCTCCATTGCCACAACAAAGCTTGTACCATGGTGGGATTCATGAGTTGCCTATCCTACATATGATCACATATCAGACAGTCAAGGGAAACTTAGACGATACCACGAACCATCAAGAAACTCATCCTCTAGTTTGCCAGTTTACAAGGCTAGATGTATTTCCATGCCACAGGCAACGTTTGCAAATGCTATATCAAGCGAATGAGCATATTCTAATGAGAGCGTAATTAATATCGAAATATGCATTTCAATTATCCGGATTAGCATGGCATGATTTACATAAACGTATAACGAAGTTATGCCGAGCTTCCGCGCAAAAGGCGTATGCCATTTATAGTTGCCGATCAGGAATTATGACATTATGTTTATTTACTTTTGTTTGGTATAATCCTTTATTGTTTTCTAATGTTACGCGAATTTCACTCATTTTAATGAAACTTCTAAAGTTACGCGAATTTCACTCCTTATAATGTAACAAATTTTACGGATTTTATTTTATCGTGGTTTATTAAGGGCATGTACATATAAAATCTTATCCGTAAAAGTTGTTTTATTAAAAAGGTGTAATCCTTTTTTATTTTCTTGCATTTTTTATTATCGACTATTATGTTAAGTCAGTAAAGTAATTTAAATATTACTTAATTATATTAATCTGTTTGTCAATCCAAAACCTTTAAGTATATCCTATTCACAGAGAATAATGATATTTATACATGTATTGTAAATTTGGCGTGTGTAATCAATCCTATTTCACTTTCTTAACATACAATCATGATATTTGGCAGAAAACCAGGTCTAATAAAGGAAAAAAGCGGAAACTCGTTGATTTGTTGTAATATTACACAAGAAATACACGGAGCTCTCAGCGCGCAAGTTAGACAATTTTTTATATAATAATAGAGATAAAAAAGACAATCGCTTCACCTGGTGGCAAGTAATTACTAATCCATGAATCCATTGGTGAGTTTGTATGATTACTATACTACTGGTTACTATTGATAATAATAAAATGATATACGATATTTTCTAAATTTTCTTTCAATTGAATCAGAGTATGTGTAAATGAACTTCATTTTCGGTAAATCGAATAAATTACAGTGTAATTTAGTTTCACATCCCTTAGTGTTCCCTCCTGGGGCCCATATTTGCAATATACCATCCGTTTATTTCATTTAGAGTAAATTTCAACAAATGGACATAAGTTTTATTCTAGAAATATATCTTTTTTTTTCGGATGGATCTATGCTAACAGCCCGAAGGTCCTAATGCTACATCGGATTAGTGTGAGCCCATTTGGCCCACTTTTGGTTTGTAAAAGTGGGGGGTTGCCCCCCGCCAACCGTGCAGTCTGCGACCACACGGCCTCCTGGCGTCGATCAATTTTAATACCGGTGGAAGGAATGTACCACCTTATTTCCTTTGTAAAACAACATTACTGAATTCTGGTAGGAAGAACATGATCAAGCAGGGTAATGCAGTCAATCCATAATGTATCATAAGTGTCAGGACTTTTGGTCAAGATTACTCTGGCTAATCCGTCTCAGCATAATATACAACGCACGTGGGAGACCTAGGCCGAATGCAATAGAGCAAGCCTAGGGTTTACCAGTTTACGTTCATTGGTAATGGTGACCAGTAGCCTCAAGAGGCTCGTCTGCCAGTTTGCTTATCCAAATACTTGTAGTATTTGAACATATTATAGTCATAGTCTCTCAGACAAGTCATTTAGAAGTGAAACTTTTTTGCGCGCGTGATGGTAATTTTGTTACGGATAAAACCTCACGAAAATGAACAATGTTTTGTCCAAGAAGAGGGAGAGAGTGATTGACACCGATTGAGAGAGAGTGAGAAAGAGTGAACGTAGCATGAAGCACATAGCCATGGAGTGAGAGTAGGGACCAAGCGAGTGAGAAAGATCGAGAGAGAGAGAAGGAGTGAGATAGAGCGAACGTCGCATCGCAAGTCTCGAAAATTTAAAGCCTTAGATTAGTATAAATATAAACGAGATTTAAAATACTTTTTTTTAACAAAACACGTATTCTTAGAATAAAAAAATAATTTTAAGCTCAATAGTAAAAAATTACAAAAAAGTAAAGCGTAGACGGCAATAATGCAATTGAATAATCAATAAACATTTTCCCTGAGGGAATCGGAATTTATCGGCATAAAAAGTAGTCTGTTTCGTTTTCTCTAATATGACAGGACGAATTATATTATACTTACATAGGAGAACAAACAAACTGATACATCAATTGGCGTGCCTTAACATTAAAATCGACTCGAATGGCCTGACAGCAAACGGCATGACGCTGTTTATTACTTAGTAAAAATAAAAGTCGGGCGTTTCGTGATACCAAACTTTTTAAAATTATTAGTCTCGTAAACGCCGTTATCTACTAATAAAGTGAGGATTTTTAAATTAAATTCATATTTTCACTAGCTATTAAACTTCAACTTTCATACGAGGCTTGAGTGAAAAATAACAGTTTAGAATCTCAAATTAAAGTCATATACTTTTTTGTATTTTATTTTAAAGATTTTTTAAGTGATAACTTCTTTCGCCACATCATCAGGTTCGCCTTCGTCTACCCAAACGCGGCCTCCACTCTTAAACCTTATTGCCCCATCGGCCATCCATTCTCCTGAGTGTGTGACCAGCCCACTGCCACTTCAACGAGCTTATTTTTTGCGTAATATCGGCAACTTTAGTTCTCTGGCGGATGTCTTCATTTCAAAACCTATCTGCCACATAAATGTCCTCAAACATCATTTAAATAAACTAAATTAATAAAAGTTTTATTTTCTGTAACGTCTTGTAACGACCAGAATTTTCTACCTATATTCTAGCATCAACAACTTTATAAATACATTGTCACTTTACCCACGTCAAAGTTGACATTAAACTTGACAGGAGATTGAACGTAAAAATTACGTCACAACAAGGGTCTTAGGTCGATGTTACACGGAGATTCAATGTAACGTTATAAATTTATTTGCGTTGTGTTTCGTACTGGTACAACGTACTGGTGTTGTTTCAAGACGGTCTGCAATGTCGCGTTGTGTCGCAGCAACGTACTAGTGTTGTTACAAGACGGTCTGCAATGTCACTTTGTGTCGCGGCAACGTACTAGTGTTGTTTCAAGACGGTCTGCGATGTCGCGTTGTGTCGCGGCAACGTACTAGTGTTGTATCAAGACGGTCTGCAATGACGCGGTGTCGCGGCAACGTACTAGTGTTGTTTCAAGACGGTCTGCAATGTCGCGCAAGACGGTCGGCGATGTCGCGTCGTGTCGCGGCAACGTACTAGTGTTGTTTCAAGACGGTCTGCAATGTCGCGTTGTGTCGCGGCAACGGAGTGATTTTGTTTCAGGGCGGTAGGCGATGTTGCCTACGCCCTGCTCAGTCCGATTTCAGCTTAGCAGCTTTGATTAAGTAAGTTAGTCAGTTATGCCCGTTAATGAGCGCAGTCTGGTGTTTCGCACTCTATTTGAGATTATCTTTATCTTATATATAAAATTTACATGTCACAATGTTAGTTACCGTACTCCTCCGAAACGGCTTTACCGATTTTTACCAAATTTTATATGCGTATTCAGTAGGTCTGAGAATCGGTTACTATCTATTTTTCATACCCCTAAGTGATAAGGTCAACCCCTCAAATTTTAAAAGTTAACGCGGGCGAAGCTGCGGGCAACAGCTAGTAATAATATATTTTTATCAATTATTGTACCTATAATTATTGTTATTAGTTTTTATACTTTACTCATTATCCTAGACATATTTTGTGATAAATAGATTATAGTAACGTAGATAATTTTTCACAAACTTTGCCACACAAGACCAATGTGTTGAGACAAACCAATACTGTACCTACCTTTGTATTTACACACATGCAAAATAAATGATTTGATTTGATTTAATCCAAAGCCCTACCGGAATCCATTTCCTCGACCTCTAGCCAGTACTGATACCGTTGCCCCATATTAGGGCTACAGGAAAACTAGGCAAAGTAATACATACTTTGGACTCTGTACTTAAATAATACATTTAGTGGATATTTTTCCAATCATGGCAATAAAAATTAAAATTCCTACAATAAATGGTCTTAAAATAAATGTAAAAGAATATAATACTCAAGATGGCCCCGTGGGTGCTGTTTTAAGAAATACGTTTACATTTAGGAGAAAAAACGTAGATTGCCGGGAAAATTAAACACAATGTTGGATACAATTTTTGTTGAAATATTTCAAAGAAATAAATGCCTAGGGTACGGTACCTTACATACTTAATCCTATGTAATACGTACATATTGTCATGCCATGTCCTCTTGGATTGTAGAGAACGAAGATCGTTTTATTTATTTACATCTGCTACAATGCAATATATTTTGTTTCATCCTTTTTCATTAAATCTTTTTTATCCAAGTTGGATAGGCTAACTGGCCGACCACCTGATGGTAAGTGGTCACCGGATAACCAGTGTTTAATCGTTTTTATAAATCAGAAGAAAAAAAAATAGATTTAAATTGAAACTTTTTGTTTAATTCATTTTTGAAGTTGCATTTTTGATAAAACAATTTTTTACGGATTTTATTGCGATTTATTAAGATTTTTACAAGCCCGACGTTATATAATATGTCACAGATTAAAGATACAGTTAGCACTTTCTGCGTAGATAGGACTGACCAAAATATTGATGTATCATAGGGTAGTTTCGAATAACCTTGTAATGATAGGACGTATGACACCTCAGTCCTCTCGTGACCATGGTTGCTGTAAAGTATCCGAAACGTCGGGCTTGTAAAAATCTTAATAAACCGCGATAAAATCCGTAAAAAAATGTTTTATTATAATGAGTGAAATTCGCGTAAACATTAAACAAAAAAAAAAACATGATAACTGAAAAATGGTTCAATTTTGCATGATGCATATAGGGGTTAAAATTATTGCAAATAGTCACTATCATCTTCTTATGGAAATACGTGGAATTACCAATAATCCTGTATACACGTCTGACCCGGTGCAGACATCTATATTTATTGGAACCCGTGACCGCTGCTTAAAGTATCCAGTACCTTTTTTTGTTTAACGCCGGGAAATGTTATGTGGGACTCGCTCTACCCGAAAGGTAGTAAGGTGGACGCAGCTCTACCCACTAAAACCCAGCTAGTGCCACCAATGCCGCCTTTGGTGAGGTACCCCGGATCTGTTGAGCTAACAGTGAGGAGGAGGGAGGAGCGACGGCTAGTCAGTCCCTCAAGGGACCGACGCCACCTCCACAGAACAACTTCTACTAACGTTGGGACAGTACAATTCTACTAACGGTGAGGTTCCCATCCTCGCCCCTTGTCCCCCTGCTCTTTTTCTTTTTTTCTAAAAAGCAGCTCCCTCGACTCAATTTGCTTCGTCCAAGGTGCTGGGTTCACCTTACCGCCACGACAAGGCCTGAACTATGGCGGGGAAAGTGTCCAGTACCCTGCCCACTCGATCAGCCGGCCGATATCAAAGCTGTTTCACGTTTGCGAAATCGTTTTAGGCTCAGATTATAAAATTTATAATCTAAGGTTTTAGGTAAATGTCTATAAATTGTGAATATATAAATAATTAATTTGTCAGGGAAACAAGCAGTTGATAAAATCTCCAAATCATAACAGACCCGTAAAGTTTTATTTGCATTTGCAGTTTGTCAACTTAAATTTACCTTGGATAAGGACCCCGCTTAAAATTAATAAGGGTCAAACCTTATCTAAGGCTAATTTGTGTAATTGTTTGTATGTATGTTACAAACTATTTTGTGTACGTGACTTAGTTTGGACCTTCTGGCTAGTCTTAAATTGTGTTGGTAAAATTTAAGTAGGTAAGTTTCATCATCATCATCAGCCTCTCTCCATCCACTGCACATAGACCTCCTTCAATGAACCTCAAGACAAATGAAACGTAAGTTGAGTTGGATAAAAATAGAGTCATGAGGAATCTATATTATAGTATGTAGGTTGTACTACTGTATAAAGATTAAAGATGTACCTAGATTTTATACCAAAGGATATAATTTCTAATTACCATAATTTTCACAATTAAAATTATTTAAGGCATTTTTTTTGTGGAGCTCGACATTTTGGGATTGTCTACTTTATACCTTGATGTGGAAAAACACACAATATATATTTTTTTCTGTTTTCTTTACTTGTTTTTACCGACTTCTAAAAAAGGAGGTGGTTCTCAATTCGGATCTTTGTATGTTTTTTATATTTCAATGTTTTTCATATTTCAATGACAGCCAAGTTGTATAAGTACAGCAAAAATACGACAACGCTCCAAAAGTAACAATAATGATGTGGTAAACGCAAAGACGTATGGACGTATGGACGTATGAATGTTTGTTACTGTTTTACTGTTTGTATTTGATATCGTTAAATTTTATTTATTTATTTAATGACATATTAATAGATACAATTTTCCTTATTGTAACGGTGTAACAAAAACCCTCAGGGGTTTGTCCGTACACCGGCAAAGTTTGTACATAAGTAGAAGAATAACTTGATTATAAGTTGTAAGCACAAAAATTTAAGATTAATTACTTTTCAGTTTATTTTGAAGTCGGTTTTAATTTTTGTGTGCGTGTTCAATAGTTTTAATTAACAATATCATAAGCCTTATGGTCTGAGATAAGTGATCCGCATATGAGTGAAGGTACGTGTAGTGGGTTTTCTAATTGATTCTTGACACCGCCTCACAATAAAAACTAGATTTAAAAATCACTATAAAATATAAACATGGAATATACATATATAAGAGCTGTCTTATTTAAACACATACATACATATTAATATACATGTAAACCATACTTTTCATTTTAATTGACCATCATCAACGAACCTTGTTCACGAGATTCGTTTAAATGCTTCATTTTTAATACCTAGTTTAATAATAATAGCAATCTATTTATGCGAAAAACCCTGCGTTTTTCCCTTCTTTCCAAGTCACACTCCCAACAAACGCTAATCTAATCACTCAACGCCATTAATCACGACCGCCTTCAAGGCTTAATTAAATGAGAACTTGTCATGTGCTCGTTTTCTTGTACTACGAATCTGTTGTCTGCTAAATATTCAAGTAGCGCCGAGGCCATTATACCGTAACACTTGTAACAACTGCACGAGAATTATTCCATGTAGCTAAAACAGTGTTAGATTTGGAGGTCTGAAGAATGGATGTTTTCGTGAAAATGTGAAAAAATACTGTTTGCCGAAAAATCAAGCCGTCGATCTCATCCCGCTGTAATCTCTTGAAGGCCCCGTAGAAGTAGCCCCTGTGTAACTAAAACCAAACATGTATTAATGTTGGTCACGAAAGAATCAACAGTAGGAAATTTTAATGATTACACTATTAAGTGCATTGACAAGAAAGATTCACATCTTCACTGACAAGTATGGTAAGTTTCATAATATTGTAGTCTATCTGTATAGAGATAGAGAAGACACAAGATTTAATCGATCGAGAAGACAAAGACGTTAGTGGATTTAATATTAATATTAAAAGTTTTATATATCTTAAACTAGATGGCGCTATTTATAATACCATACAAAATCGATCATAATAATATTATAACGTGTGATGTAATAAACTATAGTATAAAAAAGATAAAAAGCGGACAATATCTAGTTAGCATATCGGCGACATAGTGTCATAAATAAAATGTATAAGTATAGTATATATAAGTAAAGTATATTCTCTGATTCCTGACGATTGACCCGGAAAAAGTGTATCCGGGATACATTACTAAATGAGTTTTGTACCGAATCGTATAACGCAAGGCACCAGGGAGCCTCGTAGGCTCTTAAGGATATATTTAGTTATGGGTATTCGATAGAACAGAATGAAGTAGAATGAATATTTATTTGGGGTTTTGCTAGAGCGTTTTTCTATACAACATAGTTGTAAGTATATACGCTGAATGTAAGATTCTGAGGACTATAGTTAGCCAGCCCGTGGGTTATGGCTGAATGGCTGATACCTTCCTCGCAAGTTTTCAAGGAAAGCGTTATTAGCTCTAAGACATTAGAGTAGAGTTAGTATTGTAGTAATATGACGTATTCAACTACGACCTTAAGGTAATATACTTGACTATTCTGCCAGTCCTAATAAAATTTTAGGCCCTGGAGTTCATCATAGGAGGAATGTATTAATTTAAAATAAATGTCTTAAATGTATAACCCAAATTATTTCATTTATTTTTCAAATTCTAAGTTTCCTGGCATATAATTTTGACTATCTCCTAAACATGATCATTCCATCTTGTTGGAGGTCTACTTACCCAAATTCTCCTTTGCAGACTCAAGAATCCTATTTCCCAACCTATAGCCTATATATAGTAGCTATAGACTAATCCCCACCTTGGTTCAGGCCTTGACGTGGCGGTGGGGCTCAGTAGCCTAAGGTGTGCCCAGCAAAATGGGCGAAGCTAATTGATCCGGGAGGGCTCTTTGTACCCCTCTTATAAGAAGAGGGGACAAAAGAGCAGGGGGGCAAGGGGCGAGGACAGGAACCTCACCCCATTGTACTGTCCCGGCGTTAGTAGGGGTTGTTCTATGGGGCGGGACATCCGCTCTGTGGAGAACCTAGGTGCCCTGTTTGCTCATTAGATCCGGGACACCTCACCAAAGGCGGCATTGGTGGCACTCACCAGGTTTTAGTGGGTAGAGCTGCGTCCACTTACCAACTTCGGGCGTAGCGAGTCCCACATACCCGCCTGGGGAGGCCCACTCCCCCGCGGGATGCCTCTGAGCATGTCCCGACGTTAAAAAAAAAGAATGTAATGTATGTCACATTACTGGCATGTAATGATTCTCAAATGAGAAGACAAATTCAGGTGCAAGAAATCAGAAAGACATTCAGCGATACACATCAAGAAAACTACCAACTAGCTCCCGCTAAACAAAGTTCGAAAATGCGGTAGACGTAGACGGAGATGGCGGGACGATGACTACGGGAAAGTGGTGAAGTGTAGCTTTCAAAAGAGACATGTGGAAAAAAAGAGATGGAGCCCTTTGCCCAGCAGCGGTACAGTACAGGCTAGAAAATAAAAATAAATCAATAACACATCTCAGGATAGAACCCAGATCTCTCAGTTTAATGCTAAGCCAACCTGATCGGCGCTCATCATTATCTGTGCCCAATTCTCACAAATCCCAGGCTCAATTTGCGTGTACCTATTTTATTTGGGTCGTAAAGTATCCGCATTGGTGAGTCATTCATATACATGAGGGTGTAGCGAATAAATAATAGTATTATTATGTACTAATAGTAGGTATACTATGTAGTATTACCTACTATTATAAGTTTTGTACAAGATATTAAGACCAGGTGTTTTTCTTAGAAAACTAAGTAGCTTGTGCTTAATTTTTGCATCCACCTGCATTTCTGCCAGGAATAACACAAGCAGCTCAGTCTGGTTTACTTTAATTTCAAAACTACTTTTTAGAACTTACGTCTATTAATACAGTGGTTGCACACACACACACATGCACACACATACACACACACACACACACACACACATACCCAAGCGCGCGCGTGTGAACACAGACACAGGTGAAGGTGTAGATGTCATGAGACGCACGACTGTGTTTCAAAATCCTGGCACTAAAAGGCTCTCATGAATTAGAGAACTTATAAAAATTCATAAAATGTTCATTGAAATCATACACTATGACAGAATGGGCGTATATTTTGGAAACTCTCCAGGTCTAGCGGTTAGCACATATCAATTTTATACGCCAATGCTAGTACAGTAATTTCTGCTTTTATTGAATTGTATGACTGAAATAAAATTTTGACGTGACAACATCTTATAATTCGATGGAGCCAGCTGCACGAACGAAAAAACATGACGCATGCGGCGTTACCTCGCTCTGAGGCGTTCCATTTTCTTATGACGTTGTCACGTTCAACTATCGTCAGTAAACCGACTTTACAGATAACCGAATTCTATAATAAATTTGGATACAATACAATACTAATACATAATAATACATCATGGAAAAACATACTTAAAGGTAATCTATAATATACACGTACTACGTGAAGCCAAAACCTTTGTAGTCCTATTTAAGAAGATTGCGCAACAAATTCAAATTTGATGCAGTTAAAAATTAAGTGGAGAGAGTTTTTTTATGTCTATAAGTGTTTAACAAGTATTGTTAATCTGACTTTGATTTGTTCTTTGATTCTTTAACTAAATTTAAGTATAATGTAAAACAACTAAATATTCAATGTTGATTACTTACACAATTAATTTCCTTTGGGTAGTCACGTTAAATGGTTTAACTTGTTTGTTTTTTTTCCTTTATAGTATATCATTGTACATTTTTTTTTGTTCCCGCTGGGGAATGCTCTTAAGCATACCACCGGGCCCGGGGGAGCCCGGGGGTTATGTGGGACTCTCTGCACGCGAAAAGATGGTAAAGTGAGCGCAGACTCTACCCACTAAACCCCAGCGGTCTTCTCCTCTTCGTCTGGGTGACCAGGCGAGGGAGCTGTGGACGTCCTCACCGGGCCACAACGGTGTGCCATCTGGAACTCTTCTCTGGAGGTGGGAGATGGCGTCCCCTCCTCCTTCTCCGCTTAAGGCACCCCGAACACATAAGGGTGCCTTATAGCTCGGGCCTTACACGCGCGCGGCAAATCCCCCGAGCGGCCGCGCACAGGTCCCTCACGGCAGTGCGACCACCTGTCGCCGCCGCGCCCTCCTGCGGGTAGGGGCAGCAGTGCGCTCCCTCTCCCGCTCTGCCTCCTCCTTCTGCGACATCACATCCTCGCAGAAGGAGAGGACCACCTGCCACATGCTCTCACTGGCAGTCATCGCTCGGATGACCGCAGGGAGCGACAGGTCCGCGCCAACCTCAGCGATGAGGGGCGCCCTTTCATCCGTCCAAGCAGGACACTCCGCCAGGGTGTGGTCTGCAGTGTCTTCCCTGCTGTCGCAGTGATGACACCCTGGCGAGTCCTCCGCCCCTGCCACCTTCCACAGATACCTTCCGAAGCAGCCGTGCCCGGTCAGTATCTGCGCAAGGTGGAAGGTTATTATCCCGTGCCGGTTAACCCACTGCTCTAGTATTGGACCGACGGCCGACACCGTGCGATGACCTGCACTCGGCTCCTCTAGCCGTTTCTTCCACTCGCGGAGCATTCGGCGTCTCAGTCGCCTCTGCCAGCTCTCCTCCTCTCCTTCGGCCTCGTCATCATCCGAGACCTCCTCCTCCGCGTCCTCCCTCCTCCTCCGCCAGGTACGCGCCAGGGCATCTGCCACCAGATCCCACGACGCAGTGCCCGCCAGTAAGTCTATCATTGTACATGCCAAGAGCAAGAAAAAAAATATAGGTTCACAATTCAATTTTGCACAGGTCATGACGCCAATTTAACAAGTATTGTAAAACTGACTTTGATTTGTTCTTTGATTCTTTAACTAAGATTAAGAATAATGTAAAACAACAAAATATTCCATTTTGATTACTCATTTCTTTTGGGTAGTTACTGGTTACGTTACATAGTTTAACTTGTTTGTTTTTTGCGTCTTATTGTCTGCATTCGTGTATGTATAATTTTTGGTAAATCTTTGCTGGTGTAATGTATTAATCAAGTAAATTTTAAGTTTAATTGTGTTAATGTACTGTTTGTTTCTCGAATAAATAAATAAATAAAGTGATGAAAATGTTTTACAATATCAATACTAATATTATAAAGTTGAAGAGTTTGTTTGTTTGAACGCGCTAATCTCAGGAACTACTGGTCCGATTTGAAAAATTATTTCAGTGTTAGATAGCTCATTTATCGAGGAAGGTATACATTACGCTGTGAATAATAGGAGTTAAGTACGTTAACGCGAGCGAAGCTGCCTCCAACAGCTAGTATTTATATATTCATTGAAATATATATTACAGTATATTATAATATTTATTGAAAGGCTGTATGTACAGAAATAGGCTGATGATGATTAACTTATCGGGATAAGGAGTCAGGATTTCATTTCACTTTTAATGTGACGCTTCCGTTCCAGTAACAAACTGGACACAATTTTACGTCCAATTACGGGCAAACTTTTACTTCGGGCAAAAAGGACCTTTTACTTATTGCTAATGAGTAATGACGTGACTGGCATGACACTAATTTGCCACTTATATAGCATCTAATATGTACCTATATTATGTTACTAATAAAATATTGTGGTTCTTTCTATAGAGTTTCGTCTTTGGAGTAATAGATGGCGCTGTTTAATGCAAACTATGCAGCTGTGTCATTTCATTAATTTATTTAATTTGTTATTGATCATCTAATTTTATCCGTGTTAGCTTCTGCTTTTTTTCGCAGGGAAATGCTTTTTACGCATGTAGCCAGGATCTCGGGTAGATCCTGACCCTATGTGGGACTCGCACCTGGGAGTGCCCTACCCGTAAACTAAAACCACTGCGAGCGCCTTCAGCCGCATTTTGAGGGTCTCGGATAGGCATTCAACAGGATCACCTCAGCGACAGGCTGGTTCCGGCGAAGACCAGACTCCTCGTAAGGGGGGACTGCCCGACCGCTACTAAGCAGTCCTCGCGACGTCGTGTCATACTGGGTTCCCATCCTGAGCCCGACATGAACTCAGAGGCGTTACTGGAGGCGCATTAAGTAGCGCCTCCTACGCACCTTCATTCGTCGCCCGCGGGAGGAGTGTTAGCCTCTGCTTGTTAACCTGCTGGGCTAACTCGTATCAGCCTTGCTGCTTATGATTTTGTTTTCCTTTATATTATTGTTTAGAATTAGTCTGGCAACATTTTTCCCTACTAGAACTAATCATATAAGGCGTGAGTGATTAAGTCAGCCCAAACAAGTAAGACCTTAGCTAAATTTTATTACTTCATACAGGGTTCTGTATAATTTTTTTATTTAATTAATAAACTGATTTTCCGAGAGAGAATAAACTAGGATTCAATAATATATATGCCCAATACAGAAGTTGTTAACTGCAAAAACACTCGTTTCTATTTTTGCGAGAATAATAAATATTGTAGTGTTAAAAATATTGTTTAATATTGTACGAGTAAAATGCGTTCTAAAATTTAATGAAACAATGAATATATTAATATGAAATGGAACAAAGAAATATTATATTATAGCTGTTGCCCGCAGTTTCGCCCGCGTTACTCAACTCCTATAAGTCACAGCGTGATGTTATACATATAGCCTATAGCCTTCCTCGATATATGGGCTATCTAACATTGAAAGATTTTTTTAAATCGGACCAGTAGTTCCTGAGATTAGCGCGTTCAAACAAACAAACAAACTCTCAGCTTTATAATATTAGTACCTAGGTAACACTGAAAATATTTAGAAAATGAAAAACGGCTTAATGTAGAAAGTTGCCAATACTTTTATTGTTTTTCGAAGTAATCTCCGTTTCTTTCTACATATCGTCGCATTCGATGGAACCACTGAGAAAAGCAGTGGGCCCATTCTTCCTTAGGAGTCTCTTCTATGGCATTTTCGTACGCTTTCACCGAATCTTCAGGGCTCGTAAAGCGAATACCTCGAATTTTATCTTTAGTTCTTGGGAATAAATGAAAGTCGCAGGGCGCCAGGTCAGGACTGTAAGGCGGATGACTCATTATATCGACACCTGCCATAGTCAAATATTCAACAGTCCGTTTTGCGGAGTGCGCTGAAGCATTGTCGTGGTGAAGGAGGATCCTTTTTTTTTTTTTTTTTTTTTTTATCATCGCAGGGAAATGCTTTTTACGCATGTAGCCAGGATCTCGGGTAGATCCTGACCCTATGTGGGACTCGCACCTGGTAGTGCCCTACCCGTAAACTAAAACCACTGCGAGCGCCTTCAGCCGCTTTAATTTGAGGGTCCCGGATAGGCATTCAACAGGATCACCTCAGCGACAGGCTGGCCCCGGCGAAGGCCAGACTACTCCTCTTAAGGGAGGACTGCTCGGCTGCTTAGGCAGTCCCCGCGACGTCGTGTCATACTGGGCCCAGGTTCCCATCCTGGACCCGAGCACAGGGGCGTTACTGAAGGCGCATTAAGTAGCGCCTCCTACGCACCCCCGTTCGTCGCCCACGGGGGGAGGCCTCGTCGGCGGCCTCCTCTCCCATCCGCTCATCGGCCTCCTTCTGGGACATTACTGCCTCACTGACAGGACTCGTCGTCACCGAGCATCGCGGTGATGACACTCGGCACAGACAAGTCCCCTCCGATGACTGATGTCAGCTCATGACGCAGCGCCGCCCACCTCGGGTACACCTCGAGGGTGTGCTGGGCCGAGTCCACCGCCGCGCCACAATCGTGACACACTGTCAACGGCTCCCTGCGGGCCGTCCGGCACAGGTACTCACCAAAGTAACCATGGCCAGTGAGCACCTGTGTCAGACGGAAGGTGAGGGGTTTGCGCTTACGGCGCATCCACCGCTCAAGGACCGGACGCAGAGCAACCGTTAGGCGTTTGCCGTACGGTTGCCGCGCCAGGTCCTCCCTCCACCTTCGCATTAACGCCTCTTGCCCTAGTCGGCGAACCCGAAGGATCCCGTCTAGCGTAAGGCTTTCACCAAGAGACCTCCTATCCGAGACATAGGAGTGCGTCTCGGCAAGAACCTCCGCCACGAGTTCCCACGGGGGTCACCGGCTAGGGCAGTGGCTGCCGCCCACGATACTGTACGGTACCCCCGGATCACTCTTACCGCGATGACCCGCTGCGCCGAGCGCAGCTGGGCCTTATTCCTCGTGGTAAGGTGACCCGCCCAGATGGGAGCACCGTAAGTTGCCATACTCCGGCAGACTCCGGAGTATAGCTGCCTGCAGGCGGCACTGGGTCCTCTGAGGTTCGGGAGGAGTCTGCCCAGTGCACTTGCCGCCTTCACGACCTTCGGACCCAACATTGAGAAATGTGGGCCGAAGGTCCACCCTCCGTCAAGGATGAGCCCCAAATATTTGATGTGGGGGCTCATCCTGACGCTCACCCCTCCGATCTGGAGGGCAGCTCCCGGTGGACCCGACTCGCCACCACTCTACGGACCCACACCGGTTCTCGCAAGCTACCCTCCTCTCGGAGAGGTACGCCTCCAACAGCCTCCTGAGATACGAGGGCACTCCGAAGAAATTCAGTGCCTCCCGTATCACACTACGAGGGAGGGTGTTGAAGGCGTTCGCGATGTCCAAGGACACCGCGACCACCACCTCCCCTCCGTGTTCCGCCTCACCCGTCACTGCCCGAAGGCATTTGAGGGCGTCGACGGTCGACCGGCGTGCCCGGAACCTAAATTGGGACTCTGAGAGTCCCGGTCCCGGGCCCTCCTCCAGGTGCTGAACGAGCCGGGAGGCCACTATTCTCTCCAAGGCCTTCCCAGCTTCGCTCAGCAACACCACCGGACGCACCGCCGAAGCCGAGTCCGGGGTCCGCCCTGCCTTTGGTAGAAGGCAGAGCCGATCCTCCTTCCAGGCTCTCGGGAACTGTCCGGACCGCAGGCAGCGGTCAAACAGCTCCCGAAGGCTATCGCCGAGGTGCGCGAGATCGCGAGGACCCTCCCATGCACTCCGTCTGGACCCGGTGCCCTCTTCTTACTCTGGAACTTTCTCTCCAATCCAATATTAATTCCTGGAGCGGTCTTTGTATTCATTATCATATATCATTTCGCTTACAGAGACGTTATCGTGGTCTACATAATGCGCTGCATTTTAAAATGATCGTAAAATTGAATTACAGGCAAGTGTTATTAAATTTTTAAGTAAGGTTACTTTCATAGCAATATTGCAATATTATGGTACTATACTTTTTACATTATTAAATATGTAGGTCTTGATGCTTTTCAACATCATTGCGTGGCAGTTAAGTCGACTGTTACGCCGTGACGGAAAATGGCTTGACAAGTCTCTTTTATTTTATTCTATTTTTTTCTCCGACGTCTTATGACGGACAACTTTTTGACGTGACAACGTCTTATAATTCGATGGAGCCGGCTGCATGAACGAAAAAACATGACGCATGCGGCGTTACCTCGCTCTGAGGCGTTCCATTTTCTTATGACGTTGTCACGTTCAACTATCGTCAGTAAACCGATTTTTTTTATTTGGTTTTTTTATCGAAAGCAAGATTTTAAATGATGATAATATTTACCATCTATACTATCTATACAGATAAATAAAATTGGAGTGTCTGTTTGTAATATTAAAATAACCGCTTTCTACTAAATGCATATGGATGTATACACGGTACATATACCAAAATAGCATGTTTTACAATTTTTGTCTGTCTGTCTGTCTGTTTGTTCCGGCGAACCGCTCAAACGACTGGGCCAATTTTGACGGAACTTTCACTGGCAGATAGCTGATGTTATAGGGAGTAACTTAGGCTACAAAAATAATCATCATCAATCCGTATACGGCTGTAAGTCTAAGTTAACGCGGGCGAAGCTTCGGGCAACAGCTATCCAATATAAAATCATCTGCTAAGTAAGGAAGCCAGTCTTAGTTTTTTTTTTATGTTATGTTTTTTTTTCTTTTATGGCAATGAGTATTTACTAAATGCCAGTGTCAAGTTTTAATTATTATAATATTATCTCTTCTATGAAGGTTCTATGTCATAAAGCTACCAAATGACATAAAACAAACAAACACAAAACGTGTCAGGGGTACCATTATAAATCTAAACTTCGGCCAACAATTTACATAAAAACAAAGTCCATTTAGCGAACACATGTCAATCCCGTAAAAATACAGCGTTTGATTTAACATGGGTAACTTAGTGCGTTTATGGTCTGCCTAGATTTAGTACTTCACTGAAGCGGCTAAGCCTAGTGATAGAAACATATAGTGTTTTTAGTAATCCTACTAATATGGAAATATCTATACAGATAAATAAAATTGTAGTGTCTGTTTGTAATATTAAATTAACCACTTTTTTATTGAATGCATAATATGGGTGTATACACGGTACATATTATACCAAAATAGTATTATTTTACAGTTTTTGTCTGTCCGTCTGTCTTTCTGTCTGTTTGTTACGGTTAATCTCTGAAACGGCTGGGCCGATTTTAATGGGACTTTCACTGGTAGGTAGCTGATGTTATAAGGAGTAAATAAGGCTATAAAAATAATCATCATCAATCCGGGTACTGCTGTAAATCTAAGGAAACGCGGGCGAAGCTGGGGGCAACAGCTAGTATACAATATAACAAGCAATTAACCTGGTTTTAACCGCTTTCTTCAAAAGACCCCAGTCTGTTGAAAGCTATTTTGTGGTTTCGATTAGGCTGTTTTAAAATATCCTGTATTAAGCTTATAATTATGACTAAACATATATTGTACGTAGGTATATCATAGGCCTAAAGTTTCTTCAGGACATAATCCATCTATTTACCAAATTTCCTCGAAATCTCAAATAAAATGTTCCTGGCAAAGGTCCAAGATATAATTACCTTTACAATTAGATGGATATATCTCAGTCATAAATATCCTGAACCCATAAACAAAGTGACGCTTCCGTACCTTCCTGACCTCAGGAAATGGAACGTCAGATGTTCCCTACGAGGGTACAGGTACAATATATCACTGTTACTATAAGCCCTTCGAAATGGATCATAGAACTCTGAAAAAAAATTATAACGAGTTATTTATCATGTTCCTTACGCTTCGAGAAGCTCGATATTTCGAATATCCACAAATGCCTTATATTGAAACAACCTTTGCGAATTTTATCACCGGCCATGTAAATACAAATAAACTGCCGTAACATTCGAAAAAACCATTATAATGAGTGAAATTCGCGTAAACAATAGAAAACAGTAAACGCCTTTATACTCAGCTCCATAAAAGTAGTTTCAGATAGTTTGGGTGGAGCTATGGCTTTATTAATAGGGGAAGCGAAATAAAGCCTGATTGACTTTTTGAAAATACGTGGAATCGTATACATCTGACAAGATAAAGGAATGTGAAGTTTCATTCATTGAGCGTCCTATAGTCATAATTGATTTTTTATCTACATTAAAAATAATTGGTTCGATTTTTACAAAATCTTATATTAAAAAAAATAACAAGATTTTTAAACATGTGTTAAAGAAGTTTCCACTTCAAAACATGGATGTAAAGCATTTGAAATGTACATAGCTAACATTGTAACTTTGCATCTCAGCGAGTTCAAGAAACTGCGTTGGCGTTTGTTCTTTATCATTCAAATTAGTCCCCAGTAAGTCATACTATGTTTTATTAATCTGCTCATCTGTGTAAACAAGATGGCGGATTTCGCGGATTCTCTTAATTACGACGTACAATGTTGGCTTTAATTTGTGTTTTGGTATAAGACCGTGAAGAAAGTTTTGATGTGTAGGTACTAAAATTATCAGAGATTTTGTTATGTTGATGTTAAAGCCAAAATCATCAAAATCTTGAAAGAAATGTCTTGATTTTCTGAGATAAAAGTAGGTACGTTTGTTACCCTCTATTTTTACGAGAATAGTAAGAAGGAGTAAATAAGATCTTAAGTTGATTGAGAATTAACATACGTGGCTAAATCTAAGCCTATTTTTATTTTTCTTCAACGCCGGGAAACGCTCTGAGGCATCCCGCTGGGGAGTGGGTATCCCCACGCGGGTATGTAGGACTCGCTGCGCCCGAAAGCTGGTAAGTGGACGCAGCTCTCCCCACTAAAACTCGGCGAGTGCCATCAACGCCGCCTTTGGTGAGGGGCCCCGGATCTAATGAGCAAACAGGGCACCTCGACGGCTAGTCAGTCCCCCAAGACGCGCCACCTCCACAGAGGGGTTGTCCCGCACCACAGAACAACCCCTCCCAACGTCGGGACAGTACAATGTCCCGACAATGTGGTTCCCGTCATCGCCCCTTGCCCCCTGTTCTTTTGTCGCCTCTTCTTATAAGAGGGGAACAAAAGTCCCCCTCGGCTCAATTCGCTTCGCCCAAGGTGTAGTGGCTCACCCTAGACTACTGAGCCCCACCGCCATAACAAGGCCTGAACCATGGTGGGGAAGCCTAATGACCTTACATAATCCTACCGCGCTAAAGAAGTGATGGCCACTCACATGCAAGTACGTCAAAGCATCAATAGCCGGTGGGCTGGTTCTGTAAAAGCCATATTTAGGATGACTAAGGATAGTTCGATCTCCTGGGATGCCAGTGGCGGGAATCGGCTACCTTGTCGTCTAAAGAGCCGCCTGGGATGGAAAAGTGTTGATGATGATGATAACGATGAATCTTGAGATCGATTTACCTATATCGATCAAAGTAATTTTGTGCCCATAATGACAAAAATTGAATGAATATTATCGAATTTTGATTAGAGGTACAATGGGATACTTTGGGTCTGATTATCTTTGGAATTGAGGACGATTGGATCCGATAATTGATTGTGAAATATCTTTTGTTGGAATCCGAAGTTGTGCTCTATAATACTAGCTAGTTTTTAATTCGTTTTCGTTAATAATAGATTTAACTTGCAGATTTGTATGTTTGTTATAACCTTGGGACGAAGAGGTCGGGTCATAAGGCTGTATGTACATTACGATACATTATTTTAAAGGTCTCTGTAATATTCAGTAAAATCATATTTGACTTAGTCAGTTTACAAGCATGTTTTTTCTTTTCAGTCGGGATATGTTAATAAGCATCCCGTGGGGGACGGGGACTCCCCAGGCGGGTATGTGGGAGTCACTGCGCCCGAAAGATGGTAAGATGAACGCAGCTCTACCCACTAAATCCCGGCGAGAGCAATCAAGATCGCCTTTGGTGAGGTGCCCGGGATCCGTTGAGCAGGCACCTCGATGGCTAGTCAGTACCCCAAGAGACTGATGCCACCTTCACCTCCTCCCACACCACAGCACAACCCATTGCAACGTCGGAATAGTGCAATGTGGTGAGGTTCCCATCCTCGCCTCTAGTCCCCCCCCCCCTGCTCGTGACCCTTCTTCGTTTAGGGTTTCAAAGAGTAGCTTCCTCGGTTGAATTGGCTTCGCCCAACGTGCTGGATTCACCTTAGGCTACTGAGCCCCACCACCACGGCTTGAACCATGGTGGGTTTACTAACATTAAGGTATTTTATTGCCAATCCCTGGGGGTAATCGGTGTTGCCAATAATTAAATATAACTATGAATATGTATACCGAAATATTTAATATCTATACGTGGGTAACACTGAAAATGTTTAGAACTGGCCAGTTAGAAACATTGAAAATGAAAACTTTTTTTGAATTTCAATTTTAGAACTCTGTGGTAACCTAATGTAGTATATAATTGCATTCATTTGTCATTTGTTTTTGTGAATTGGCGGCAAATCTAAAATTCTTGTTACACGTGAAAATGAAAATAACGCGAGAATATTTTCGGTCAATGATTTATTATGACTTTCGTTGTGGGCTTACTCAACAACAAAGCTATGATAGGCTGCGATTAGCATTTTTAATGAAGCCCCATCTCGTGCCACTATTTACAATTGGTTTAACGAGTTTAAGCGTGGACGTAGCAATCTCAGTGATGATCCGCGTGAGGGACGTCCTTTAACAGCGACTACTGAAGATAACATCAGTGCTGTGCGACGCGTGATAGAGGAAGATAAGAGAGTATGCCTAGGCTTGCCCATATCAGCAGATATAAATATATAATAAGAGAGTGACCTATCAGCAGATACGGGCAAGCCTAGGCATTGGTATGAGTTAAGTTCAAAAAATATTACACGAACATTTAGGCGTCAGAAAGCTTTGTACCAGATGGATTCCCCATACTTTAACCGACGACCAGAAACGCCTCCGCGTGGACTGGTGTCGCCAAATGTTAGATAAGTACAACGGCGGTAACTCAAATGCTGTATTTGACATCATCACAGGTGATGAAAGCTGGATATATTGCTACGAACCCGAAACTAAAAGACAATCAGCTCAGTGGGTGTTTCCTTTCGAGGATCGGCCAACTAAGGTAAAGAAAGGAAGAAGTCAAGGAAAAAAGATGATTGCCTCATTCTTTGGTCAGAAAGGTCATTTCGCGACAGTTGTGCTAGAAGATGGAACGACAGTTACTGGTATGTCAATCGCTGTTTGTCTGTTGTCTTGAAAAAAATTCGACAGCAGCGCCCTCAAAGCAGGATCCTCCTTCACTCGGGTGTATCTTAGGGGAAGCTGGGCGGGGGTCGCCCAAAAGGGAGAAAGGAGGTCGAAACTAACAAATTAGATAGTAAGTCTGTGACGTCGTTGTCTGAGTCGGAGCTAGGACAGAAACGCTTGTTCTCCGAGGTGTCGGGAGTCTCCGGCTCAGATACAGAGATGGGGGCGAGTGTTTCGATGAAGGCGCAGCCGGCGGCGAAGAGGGGAAAGGCCACCTCGCTTACTCGTGCGCGGGCGGCTCTGAGGGAGAGGGCTGAGAAGGAAAGGGAGGACAGCTTCGAGCTTGCCCTCGAAAAACGGGCGTTTAAGAAGCCCAAAGAGGTTATCGGGGAAGGGAAGGTGATCCCCCTCGATATAGATGTGGAAAAGACAGGAGCGGAGGACCTGAGGCTGGCGGCCAAGGCGAATATAAGTGTGACCCTCGGCCTGACCGGCAAATCGGTCAACTTGAGAGGGGGCTATGCAGCCAAAATTAGGAAGGCCGCCGGATACATCAAGGAGGTCGTGGAGTCTCTGGTGAGTCGCACCGAGGCGGAAGAAACGCGGAGGCTGAGGGCTGACAACAATCGGCTCCAGCACGAGCTGGAACTATTGCGGGAAGAGATTCGCGCCTATAGGCGGGAATTTGAGGATAGTCGAAAAAAAGCGGCTGAAATAAGACAAGCTCCGGTGTCGGCTGACTTCATGAAAGAAGTCGCGGAATTGGCCGGCAATATTATCGACGGCCGTCTGGCGGCCCTACAGCTTACGGCCGCTCCTCCCTCCCGTCCTCCACTGGCGGGAGACAGGAAGGAGCTGGCAAAAGTCACAAGGGCCGCCATTGCGGCATCAAAAGAGAAAACGACGGCCGTGGTCGTCGCCAAGAAGCTGCCGGGACCTGACCAAGAGGAGTTCCCTGCCCTACCCCAAGCCCCAAACGGCAAGGGAACGGGTAAGAGAAAGGGCAAGGCCCAAAAAAAGGAGTGGACTGCTTTCGGTCCCTCCACTTCTAAGGGAGCTACCTCCAGAGATAGGGAAGAGGGGGGGGCCAATGCCCCACAAGAATCGACGGAGGCATGGACGGATGTCGTCCGCCGTAAGGTAAAAAAGCCGGTGGCTTCAGTGTCGCAGGCAAAAAAACCCGGGGGCTTCAGCGTCGCAGGCGAAAAAACCGGTGGCCTCCCCGCCGCCGATGGTGAGGAAGGAGGCTGAAAAGCCAAAGTTGTCGCTCCCACGCTCCACGGCCGTAATACTTATGTTACGGCCGGAGGCAGCGGCTAAGGGGGCGACGTATGGCTCGGCCCTGCTAAAGGCCGAGCAAAATATAGATTTGGCTGAGCTGGGCATCGGCACGCACCGGATTCGCAAGTCGGCGACCGGAGCGCGCCTTATTGAGGTGCCTGGCTCCGCAAGCGGCGAAAAGGCGGATGCCCTCGCTGCTCGCCTAAGGGAGACGTTGATTGAGGAGGTGGAGGTACTCAGGCCTGAGAAAAAAGCCGAGTTGAGAATCTCGGGCCTGAGCGATGCGGTTACCGCGGAACGTCTGAAAATCGCGGTAGCAAAAGAGGGGGGCTGTAACCCGAGTCAGGTCCTCGTGCGAAACATTCGTACGGGGCAAATGGGCTCGGATACAGCCCACATAGAGCTCCCAGTAGCAGCGGCAAAAAAGCTGCTGCTACTAGGGAGTATAGCGGTGGGTTCGCCGGAACAAACAGACAGACAGACAGACAAAAATTGTAAAACATGCTATTTTGGTATATGTACCGTGTATACATCCATATGCATTTAGTAGAAAGCGGTTATTTTAATATTACAAACAGACACTCCAATTTTATTTATCTGTATAGAGTATAGATGGTAAATATTATCATCATTTAAAATCTTGCTTTCGATAAAAAAACCAAATAAAAAAAATCGGTTTACTGACGATAGTTGAACGTGACAACGTCATAAGAAAATGGAACGCCTCAGAGCGAGGTAACGCCGCATGCGTCATGTGTTTTCGTCAGCCGGCTCCATCGAATTATAAGACGTTGTCACGTCAAAAAGTTGTCCGTCATAAGATGTCGGAGAAAAAAATAGAATAAAATAAAAGAGACTTGTCAAGCCATTTTCCGTCACGGCGTAACAGTCGACTTAACTGCCACGCAATGATGTTGAAAAGCATCAAGACCTACATATTTAATAATGTAAAAAGTATAGTACCATAATATTGCAATATTGCTATGAAAGTAACCTTACTTAAAAATTTAATAACACTTGCCTGTAATTCAATTTTACGATCATTTTAAAATGCAGCGCATTATGTAGACCACGATAACGTCTCTGTAAGCGAAATGATATATGATAATGAATACAAAGACCGCTCCAGGAATTAATATTGGATTGGAGAGAAAGTTCCAGAGTTATTTTGTGATTAACGCTAGCTGTTGATATTGCTCCACCATGGTTCAGGCCTTGTCGTGGCGGTGGGGCTCAGTAACCTAGGGTGAGCGGTGCACCTTGGGCGAAGCTAATTGGGCCGAGGGGGCTCTTTGTACCCCTCTTATAAGAAGAGGGGACAGAAGAGCAGGGGCAAGGGGTGAGGATGGGAACCTCACCCCATTGTTTTGTCCCGACGTTGGGAGGGGTTGTTCTGTTGTGCGGGACTCTGTGGAGGTGGCGTCGGTCCCTTGCGGGACTGACTAGCCGTCGAGGTGCCCTGTTTGTTTATTAGATCCGGGGCACCTCACCAAAGGCGGCATTGGTAGCACTCGCCGGGTTTTAGTGGGTAGAGCTGCGTCCATTTACCAGCTGTCGGGTGCAGCGAGTCCCACATACCCGCGTGGGGAGACCCACTCCCCCTCGGAATGCATCAGAGCATTTCCCGGCGTTAAAGAAATAAATAAAAGCTGTTGATATTGATTTAAGCTTTACTATAAAATTTAACAAGTGGACTCGATAATCCCGATATAATAGCACAAATATTGCCCAGGCAATTTATGTGATGCCTATTTGAGATATAAGATGTTTTTCGAGTGAGAATGTTTGTATGACATTCAAATTTAGTCGATTTTTTTTGTTGGACACATCCTTGTTGTGCCCAACAAACTAAAAGTGATATTCTGACAAAGACAAAAGAAAGTGTCTATGTCTCTGTCACTCTTGGAGTTTTTCGTATGTTGTTATCTCGTTCCGATACGGTATTGTTATTAGCTTGTCAAATCTATTTGATGCTTTATCTTAGATTATCACAGTGACTCTATAAGGTATAAAGTGAGTAAGGTAAAAAACTGAGTCTTGGTGCCAGTTGCCCATCTCTCCGAAACGCAAACTGTTTCACGGGAGGAACAAGCAAGAAGGTGATGATATATAATATATAGGTACCTATATTATATATCATCATCATCATTGTATACCTTTTTCGTCCACTGCAAAAATGCCTTTTTCATGGATACAAAATAAATAAGATATGTACACTAATATGAATAAAATATTGGTATTATCAATTATTTAGTTCCTTTCACAAGATTATGTTTCAAATACGTTTTAAAGTTCGGGAACGTGGTTTCGTCCCGTGTCTGCGTTTGTCTTGTGAGTTGTCAGCAGCTTCAATTTGTAGTATCTTAAAATTGGAGTAAAAGTTTTAAATCAATTATTTGTTCCTTTGGAAGGATGCGCTATACCACGCGCTTGTGTACATTAGTACTAGTGTAGTGTGGGGGCTACTCTCTTTACTCCTCTTATAAGAAGAGGGGATGAAAGAGTAGGGGGGATAAGACATGAGGACGGAAACCGAGCCCCATTGCAGTATCCCGACGTTGGGAGGCAGAGGTGGCGTTGCTCCCTTCGAGGACTGACTAGTCGTCGAGGTGCCCTGTTGCTCGACAGATCCGGGGCACCCCACCAAGGCAGTAGTGGCACTCACCGGGTTTTAGTGGGTAGAGCTGCGTCCACTTACCATCATTCGGGCGCAGCGAGCCCCACATACCTGAGGAGTCCATCCTCCCCCGCACGATGCCTAAGAACATTCCCGGCGGAAAAAAAACTACTAGTGTAGCTCTTATTTCACCCACGAAATAACTGTATTCAGCAAGAAAGAAATGCAGTGTAATTATTGGTACAGAAACCGGATTTTGGCTAAGCATAGGAATAAAATGGATTCTTCCCAAGTCTGGTAGAATAAAGCCCAAGCTACGAGTACCAGCTAGTGTATATTATAGCGAAATCAGATTAATAGTAGAGCACGTTATGGAAAAATCCAGTAGAACGTTACATTTGTTTTTTAATTTGAACATAGGTAATACTCTTGCGGGATAATTAATTAGCGATGTTACATGGCTTAATTAGTTTTCCTAAAGCTCTTGACTTGTCAAATCAAATCAAATATCTTTATTTCGTTGGTAACCACTCGTACACTTGAAATACGTCAAGAAAACAAAAAAGAAGTCAATAAAAAGGTGTAGTAATAAAAAATAAAAAAAACTCGTTTGGAATGCAGACTCCCCCAAGAAAAACGAGAAAAAAACTTGAGGGTTGCTCTTTTGTCATCAACCTAAAACACATTACTTACTATTATACTATACTATTTTGGTATATGTATGTATATGTATGTACCTACCGTGTATAAATTCATATTATATGCATTCAATAAAGGCGGTTATATTAATATCACAAACAGACACTCCAATTTTATTTATCCGTATAGACAAATCTAAAGGAAGATATAATATTTTACCATTTTTGATCGTCTACTGTATTTTAAGGAGGAGGTCATCGCCGTCATCATTATCATCATAATCATCATCATCATCATCGTCATCATCATCATCATCATCATAATCATAATCATCATCATCGTCATCATCATCATCATCCTTTATCCGTCCACTGCTGAACATAGGCCTCCTACAATAAACGCCAAGACGACGAATTTTGAAATCACAAAAAATTTAGAAATAATTAAAATAATTAAAAATAAACATTTTTTATAAAAAAATTAAACCGACTTCAAAAATACAATACTAAAAAGTAATAAAATAACTGCGTTTTTTTAATTTTTGTGCTTACAACTTATAATCAACTTAATCTTCTACTAATGCACAAACTTCGCGTTTACCACGTCGTTAGTTACTTTTGGAGTCAGTGTCGTATTTGTTGCTGTACCTATCTACCTACCTCGGCTGAAAAGCAACAATAATGTCGTGGTAAACGAAAAGTTTGTGCATTAGTAGAAGATTAAGTTGATTACAAGTTATAAGCACTAAAATGTTTTAATTTTTTTGTAATTATACTCAGACTATCCTTTACATTAATGTTGAGTAAATAATTTAATGATATCATGACTTCTGTCATATCAATGTAGGTAATAATTTGGTAATAATTAATGTGACTTTAACTGCCCGTATTCTACTATTTCTACGAATATATTTTTGTCCATTTAAATAAAAGCTATCTTTTTTCAAATAATTCACCATAATCATGTTCTTCTGTTTATCTTTTATTTTAGTCCAGTCATAAGCCAAAAAAAGAGTCAGCCTCAGAATGAAAAACAATAAGTATAAACCTTTATTTTATACGTCGTAAGATATTTAAGGTCAAAGGCAAAAAAAATGTTTTTTGCAAATATCTCGCTTCACTTTTATGATATTTGTATCTATTATGAAAATTGCAGCATATTGTTTTTTTTACAAATTTTGTCTGAGACATTTTTTTGAGCGATTAACTATTTGAAAGTCAAGTGAACAAGATAGTTGTAGATAAGACCGGTGGGAAGGAAGCGCTGTGCCGCTCTCCCGGCTGCATGGATACCACTATCTTGCTTGATTCTCCCGTGATACAGCTTTCCTGTGTTTCGGAGAGAAGGGCAAGACAGGCAGTGTAATTACTGGCATCGAGACTTAACTTCTTATGTCTCAGGATAAGCAACACATAGATGAGTTGCCTGGGCTCGTTCCAGGTAAACTAGTTTATGTTCATGGGCGACGTCGACCACTTAACATCAGGTGGTACGTTTGCCAGTTTGCCTATCCAACTAACAAATAAAAAAAAATAAAAAAAACTTATGTCTCAGGAGTAGTTTATGTGTATACAGTATGAGTAGTACTAGTTTATTTTCATGGGCGATATCCAACTAACATAAAAAAAAGATAAATAAAAGTGGTCAACCAAAATAAAGGTTTTAAAAACGAGTTTTCAGCTTATTATCTCTCATTCCGAGATGAATAAATATATGACTGGACTAATTGATGTAGGTATGTGTAGTTTTTCTGAAGCTTATCTAAATAAAATTACAGGTGAAACAGACTTATTTACCATTGCGATAACATCCACCTAAACTTTGCTCATTAGCTTACCGCTGCACTATGAGCTACAATATTACTGTGCGCTTACAATTCGCTAATATTTATTAGTATGCAAAATAGCAATAGTATCTTTGGTGCTATCATAATTGCACAATAAATTTACCTGAACAGTGAATTATCTACTGTAAGAGGGGTACAAAGAGCAGCAGGAGTGCGGTTTGTGAGATTCCGCTTGACGCTGGTGTTATGTGAGCGAGAGGTACCACCCCGGTCGTGCTGGCCCGATTCGGCTGCAAAGCAGCATCGCACTACCTCTTGCAAATTTATTTGTGATGAATCAAATAAACACTGGCAAAACATAACTATTCCTAAAAATGAAATTATATCCTTTCAGCATTATGTATTTAGCACTACACTGGTATGATCTATATCATCATCATCATCAGTCTTTATCTGTACACTGCTGAGCATAATTATTATGATCTATTTAGTATTCTTTATAGATAGATATAATATGATCTATTTTCTATTTTCTTTAATATTATCTTACATAATTTAAATAGTGAAAGTGTGTCTATTTGTAGTAATCTTAATTGGATATTATATGTATATTATATGGCTGGCTATTTCAAATAAAATATTATAGTCATTTATCTCTAATAACTTCAAACTAATTACACTCTAATAACGTCATACATCCATACTCCTAGAATACACTGGACAGTTTGCTTGTTTTTTTTATGTTAGTTGGATAGGCAAACTGGCAAACGTGCCTCCTGATGGTAAGTGGTCGACGTCGCCCATGAACATAAAGTAGTATATCTGGAACGAGTCCAGGCAACTCATCTATGTGTTGCCTATCCTGAGACATAAGATGTTAAGTCTCGGTGCCAGTAATTACACTGCCTGTCTTGCCCTTCTCTCCGAAACACAGCGAAGCTGTTTCACGGGAGAAACAAGCAAGATGGTGGTACCCATGCAGCCGGGAGCTCGTCACATCGCTTCCCTCCCACCGGTTTGTTTGTTTGTTTCAACGTGCTAATCTGCGAAACTACCAGATTGATTTGAATAAATAATTTTGCATTTCATAGTTATTGAGATAAGTTATATGCTATTTTGAGTCATTATGTTAGGGCGGGTAAAACTGCGAAAAACAGCCAGTATAATATATAATCTGTTTACAAATCACATTAACGTAGTACCATTGTAAATAATGATGCAAATTTAACGCGGTTTGTATCAGTTTAGTTTAAATTAGTTATTTATACGTGTGGTCTGTGTTAAATTGTGTTGAAAACTAAATATATTACAAATTAGAGATAACTGAGAGATGAAAATGAAATCGCAAATTTTGGTGTATTAGAAGTAGTAATGCCTCCAGGGCTGCATATAGGTTAATTGAATCTATACAGATAAATATAATAAGAGTGTCTTGGGAAGATTACCGGTGGGAGGCTGTGCCGCGCTCCCGGCTGCATGGGTAACACCATCTTGCTTGTTTCTCCCGTGAAACAGCTTTGCTGTGTTTCGGAGAGAAGGGCAAGACAGGCAGTGCAATTACTGGCACCGAGACTTAACATCTTATGTCTCAGGATAGGCAACACATAGATGAGTTGCCTGGGCTCGTTCCAGGTAAACTAGTTTATGTTCATGGGCAACGTCGACCACTTACCATCAGGTGGCACGTTTGCCAATTTGCCTATCCAAATAACATTAAAAAAAATATGAAAATTACCGCTTTTTACTAAATGTATCATGGATGTATACACGGTACATATTATACCAAAATAGCATTTTTTACAATTTTAGTCTCTTTCTCTGTCTGTTTGTTCCGGCTAATCTCTGAAACGGCTAGACAGTTGTATTTACTATAAAATATGTCTCTGTACAAACTGCCGGTTCCACGTCACAGGAAAAAACCGCCCCAGAAATTAAGAGAATCAGGCTTCCAAAGACGAAAAGAATTTTCAAATCCTATTGTTAGTTTTATATCTGTTAAACAAATAAACGCTTCAGATTAATTATATTAGTACAAATTAATTGCACCATTGTGTGTAAAATACAATTACAAAACGTTAAACCTCGAGACAATTAAAACTTACTTCATAATCCAATCCAATCAACCAGTCCATTAATTTTGAGGACCTCCATTCGTCTAGTCGTGTTCCCAATCTGGCATATATGTTTCTATAAGAAGTTACACTATTTAAATGAAACATTTATTGTTTTCTAATGTTTTCGCTAATTTTTCATTCATTATAATGAAACAATTTTTACGGATTTTATAGTAAGGAGTAACCATATTCTTAAACCATCTCAATTCCATCAATACTAAAATTCAATTCACATTGGAATTGGAGGCAAAAAATTCTTTAGCTTTCTTAGATGTATTAGTTATCCGTAATCCCAATAACACCTTAAGCCACACAGTGTATAGGAAACATACCCATACGGATAGGTATTTAAACAGCGAATCACACCACCATCTCTGTGATGAGCAGCACCTGGGGACTGAACTTCAACATACCGGTGGGAGGGATGCGCTGTGCCGCGCTCCCGGCTGCATGGGTACCACCATCTTGCTTATTTCTCCCATGAAACAGCTTTGCTGTGTTTCGGAGAGAAGGGCAAGACAGGCAGTGTAATTACTGGCACCGAGACTTAACATCTTATGTCTCAGGATAGGCAACACATAACCGAGTTGCCTGGGCTCGTTCCAGGTATACTAGTTTATGTTCATGGGCGACGTCGACCACTTAACATCAGGTGGTACGTTTGCCAGTTTACCTATCCAACTAACATAAAACAAAAAACATGTCAAGCAAGTACTGCGTGACAACAAGCTTCGGGTACCGCGTCTCCATCAAAGTGAACGTGTGAAATCAGCCACCGTCGAGCGAGTACCTGCTATACTACCATTTATGAAAGACATCACTGACAAGATTGGCTTCATCCTAAAGCGAGCTTCTATAAAAACTTATTTCAAGCCGCCTAAAAAGATAGGTCAATTCTTACAATCTGTCAAGTGTCATATACCCTTACAAGATGCAGGAGTATACAAGCTTGATTGTGATTGTGGCCTCTTTTATATAGGCCAAACCAAAAGATCAATTAAAACTCGCGTAGGTGACTTAAAACACCGTCTCTACACTAAGTCTGCAATCTGTGAACATAGTCTAGACAAAGCTCGCCATTATATTAGATTTGATAGACCACAGATACTCGCAAAAGAACACCGAGTCCAACCAAGGATGATCCGTGAGGCTATTGAAATTAAAAAACACGCAAACATTAGAGAACAAGAAGTCTTTAGTAGATTTATTCGATTACCCTGAGAATATCACGAGATATCTTTAATACATTAATTCAGGCTTATGTGAATGTAAACGAGGTATCTCTTAAGTCTGTAAAACGTCCTTGACGTTGATTGGAGCAAATTAAGCTAAGGGGTTTGGTTCTTCTAATACCTGATGTTTGAGCCTTTTGAAATTTAATATCCGTATAAACTGTATTATTGTTATATTAATAATTATTATAAATAACCGTTGTTATATAGATATATCCTTATCTAATATATAAAATTTCCATGTCACAATGTTAGTTACCGTACTCCTCCGAAACGGCTTTACCGATTTTTACCAAATTTTATATGCGTATTCAGTAGGTCTGAGAATCGGCTACTATCTATTTTTCATACCCCTAAGTGATAAGGGTGGTCAACCCCTCAAATTTTAAAAATTAACGCGGGCGAAGCTGCGGGCAACAGCTAGTTAATATTATAAATGTGAAAGCGTGGATGTTTGTGACGCTTTCACACGAAAACTACTTAACCGATCATCATGAAACTTTGTACACATTCTTGGAGGTATTAGAAGTAACATAGGATACTTAAAAAAAAACTAAAATCTTATCCTGCACAGACGAAGTCGCGCGCGCTAGCTAGTGTTTTTTATCATAAATTTGTTTGCAGCTTAGTGCAAATTAGTGCTATATTTTTATATTGTTTTTTTATGATTACGCGAATTTCATTCATTATATTGAAACATCTTTTTACGGATAATAAATTGTAGGGCGCATAGCTCTGGCATTTTTTTAAAGCCGCAAAATGCTCTGAGGCATCCCGCTGGGGAGGGGGGACCCCCCACGTGTGTATGTCGGAATTCGGACTTACTGTGCTCGAAAGATGGCAAGTGAACGCAGCTCTACCTACTAAAACCCGGCGAGTGCCACCAATGCCACCTTTGGTGAGGTGCCGGGGCACTACTGAGCAAACAGGACACCTTGACAGCTAGTCAGTCCCTCAAGGGACCGACGCCACCTCCACAGAGGAGTTGTCCCGCACCACAGATCAACCCCTTCCAACGTCGGGACATGGCAATGGGGTGAGGTTCCCATCCTCGCCCCTTGTCCTATCTTTCTCTTTTGTCCCCTCTTCTTATAAGAGGGGCACAAAGAGCAGCCCCCTCGCTTTGCTTGGCTTCACCCAAGGTGCTGGGTTCACCTTAGGCTACTGAGCCTCACCGCCACGACAAGGCTTGAACCGTGAACACTATACTATGGAATGCGAGTCCTTAATCTTTGTGTTTTTACCATTCACTATCACTAATTATTCATTGTATGATCACCAATCAGTCATTATAATCGTGAATTTTTGACGACCTAGTAATTCGTACCCGTTGCTACCTCTAGTGTGTAGTCAGAATCACCAGTGGCAACCACCAAAAAACCCTCGATGTATGTAAAAAATTCCTAAATTAATGGGCTAAAAATACAAAAAGTTCACAAATTCTCTGATCATTCCGAAGATTAGCAAATAAGCAATTTCGGCTTTTTGATATTAATATAAATTTTCTATACGTTCAATAAAATCAGGTATCTAAGGAATACCGGTGGTGTTGCTGAGCGAAGCTGGGAAGGCCTTGGAGAGAATAGTGGCCTCCCGGCTCGTTCAGCACCTGGAGAAGGGCCCGGGACCGGGACTCTCAGAGTCCCAATTTGGGTTCCGGGTACGCCGGTCGACCGTCGACGCCCTCAAACGCCTTCGGGCGGTGACGGGTGAGGCGGAACACAGAGGGGAGGTGGTGGTCGCGGTGTCTTTGGACATCGCGAACGCCTTCAACAGCCTCCCTCACAGTGTGATACGGGAGGCATTGAATTTCTTCAGAGTGCCCCCGTATCTAAGGAGGCTGTTGGAGGCGTACCTCTCCGGGAGGAGGGTAGCCTGCGAGAACCGGTGTGGGTCCGTAGAGTGGTGGCCAGTCGGGTGCGTGTTCCACAGGGATCGGTTCCTGGTCCGATCCTCTGGGACATCGGCTACGACTGGGTCCTGCGAGGCCGCCTCCTCCCCGGGATGGGTGTCATATGTTACGCAGATAACACCCTCGTGTATGCCCGGGGACGAGGCTATAAGATAGCGGCGCGGCTGGCCGAGGTCGGGATCGACCTCGTGATCAGTCGCATAGAGAGGTTAGGGCTTCGCGTCAGACCTGAGAAGACCGAAGCCCTTCTCTTCCGCGGGACCGGGCGGAAAGGACCCCCACCGGGGGCTGCCCTCCAGGTCGGAGGGGTGAGAGTCAGGATGAGCCCCCATATCAAATATTTGGGGCTCATCCTTGACGGAGGGTGGACCTTCGGCCCACATTTCTCCATGTTGGGATCGAAGGTTGTGAAGGTGGCAAGTGCACTGGGCAGACTCCTCCCGAACCTCGGAGGACCCAGCGCCGCCTGTAGGCAGCTATACTCCGGAGTCTGTCGTCGTATGGCGACGTACGGTGCACCCATCTGGGCGGATCACCTTACTGGGAGGAATAAGGCCCGGCTGCGGTTGGCGCAGCGGGTCATCGCGGTAAGAGTGATCCGGGGGTACCGTACGCTTTCGTGGGCAGCAGCCACTGCCCTGGCCGGTGACCCCCCGTGGGAGCTCGTGGCAGAGGTTCTTGCCGAGATGCACTCCTATATCTCGGATAGGAGGTGTCTCGGTGAGAGCTTTACGCTGGACGGGATCCTGCGGGTTCGCCGACTAGGGCACGAGGCGTTAATGCGGAGGTGGGAGGAGGACCTGGCACAGCAGCCGTATGGCAAAAACCTGACGGTTGCTCTGCGTCCGGTCCTTGAGCGGTGGATGCGCCGTAAGCGCAAACCCCTCACCTTCCGTCTGACACAGGTGCTCACCGGGCATGGTTGCTTTGGTGAGTACCTGTGCCGGACGGCCCGCAGGGAGCCGTTGACAGTGTGTCACGATTGTGGCGCGGCGGTGGACTCGGCCCAGCACACTCTTGAGGTGTGCCCGAGATGGGCGGCGCTGCGTCACAGTCTGACATCAGTCATCGGAGGGGACTTGTCTCTGCCGAGCGTCATCACCGCGATGCTCGGTGACGATGAGTCCTAGACGGCGATGGTCTCCTTCTGCGAGACAGTAATGTCCCAGAAGGAGGCCGACGAGCGGGTGAGAGAGGAGGCCGCCGACGAGGCCTACTCCCGCGGGCGACGAACGGGGATGCGTAGGAGGCGTTATTTAATGCGCCTCCAGTAACGCCCCTGTGTTCGTGTCGGGCTCAGGATGGGAACCTGGGTCTATATGGCACGACGTCATCGGGACTGCTTAATAGCGGCCAGGCAGTCCCCCATTATGAAAAGTAGTTGGTCTTCGCCAGCCTGTCGCTGAGGTGATCCTGTTTGTTGCCTGCATATCCGGGACCCTCAAGAAGCGGCTGAAGGCGCTCGCAGTGGTTTTAGTTAGGGTGGGCACTCCCAGGTGCGAGTCCCACATTGGGTCAGGATCTACCCAAAGATCCTGGCTGCATCCATATGGATTTCCCTGCGAAAAAAAAAATAAAAAATAAATAAAAGGTATCTAAGGAATCAATAAATTTAATAAGTAACTAAGTAATTTTGTAAGAGTACTATGGTGCTTTTCAGCCGAATTGGGCCGGCACGAACGGCGTGATATCTCTTGCTTATAATATAATACCGGCGTAAAACTATAGCTGTCGCGTTTTGTACGATTTGTGAGTTTCCGGTGGCACATTGGTGGGGATAAGGAAAAGGAGGGCAACGCATCTGCCTAATCACTGGTTGTGCGGATGTGTATCGGCGTCGATAGTCGCCAAAGGGCTTCGACTTCTCGTTTGCCTTCCTATGCCATAAAAAAGTCCATTTGCACCGTTTGAGAGAGCGTCTTCAAAAATATGCATCCAAATATTTTTCATTTGGGTTTTCAGTCGCATAAAATAACTTTTCAGAGTTATTTGACTGAAAAACAATATAATTAAGAGTAAGTACGCTCCCACCTGTTGAATTATGATTAAAAATTTCATTTACCAACGCTTCTGTTCTTTTATGGGTTTTGTTAACTAATTGTTGACTCGAACTTAGATAAGTTATTATATCTTGAAAACCTTGAACGAGAAATTTGTGTTATATAGTCAATCATCTATACTAATATTATAAAGCTGAAGAGTTTGTTTGTTTGAACGCGCTAATCTCAGGAACTATTGGTCCGATTTGAAAAATTCTTGCAATGTTAGGTAGCCTATTTATTGAGGAAGGCTATAGGCTATATAATCTGTGTGTGTGTCATCACGCTGTGACTAGCAGTAGTTAAGTTGAGTAAGTTAACGCGGGCGAAGCTGCGGGCAACAGCTAGTAATCATAATAAAGCGAGGGACAAGGGATCAGTCGTCTTGATGTTCACTGAAGGAGGCCTATGTTCAACAGTGGACAGATTACGGCTGATGATTATGATGATAATAAATCAAATAAATCCTATTTTATTTTAGTTTGATAGGCGCACTGGCCGACGTGCCATCTAATGGTAAGTGGTCAGCTACTAATTCATGCATCAATAAGTCTCTGTGCCAGTAATTACACTGCCTGTCCTGCCTTCTTTCCGAAACACAGAAATCTTTTTCTTTCATCAAAAATATTTGCTGCACCCTCGTTGGGCGAGCGACACAAGCGCATCTCCCCTGCTTTTTTCTTTGACTGCTCCCACCGGTAAAAAATCTCCTTGTATATGTATTTCATCATCATCATCGTCATCAGCATCATCATATTCTGTCCACTACTGAAAAATCTTCATCACTTAAAGCATCATCATCCTGTTATTGCCCACTACTGAGCAAAAGCCTCCCATTTTAGGGTACTCCGCTGTCTCTCCATCTGTCCGTCTGTCACCAGGCTATATCTGATAAATCATGATAGTTAGACAGTTAAAATTTTCACAGACGATGTATATTTTCTATTGCCGCTTTAACAAAAAAATACAAAATACAGAATAAAATCAATATTTAAGGGTTCCTGCCATACTACAAACGTATTTTTTCTGTTTAAGTGTCTAATTAAATGTAGTATATATTTTTGTTTAGTTCTATACCGTACTCAATGGAAAACACAGAACAAGACCCACCAAAAAACACACTGCCTATTCAAAATATTACTGAAACTGAAATCCTAAATCAAATTAAAAATTTAAAACCGGATAAGAGCCCAGGACCAGACAATTTAAATAATGAATGCATTAAACAAGGCCGAACTCATTTAATAACATCTCTTACAATATTATTTAATAAAATACTTGATAAAGAAACCGTACCGCAGCAATGGACAGAATCAGAAATTATTTTATTATATAAAAAAGGTGATCCTAAAGACATAGGAAATTACCGTCCGATAAGTCTTATGTCTTGCCTATATAAACTCTTCGTATCCTGTTTACTACATATAATGTCTTCACAAATAGACTCATGCCCATGGAACAAGCAGGATTTCGAAGTGGATATAGCACTATCGATCATATTCATACCATGGACCATGTCATCGAAAAGTATGTCGAATATAAAAGATCGCTCTACCTAGCCTTTATTATAAGAAAGCTTTCGACTCTATTTCTCACATCAGCATCTGGGAAGCACTAAGCAAACAACATATAAACGCAAAATATATTAACATTATTAAAAATATATATGCTAACTGCACCAGTAGAGTAAGGCTAGATAGAGTAGGCACCAGGATCAGCATTAATCGAGGAGTTAGACAAGGCGACCCCATTTCGCCAAAACTATTTATAGCAGTGTTACAAAATGTAATGGAAAACTTAACGTGGTCAAAACAAGGAATAAATGTAAATGGAAAAAATCTAAGCCGCTTTGCGGATGACATCGTCCTATTTTCTGAAAGTTCATATAAGCTCAACATGATTAACGAACTTCAAAATGCTAGTGTTCACGTAGGCCTGGAAATGAACTTAGAAAAAACCAAAGTCATGACTAACAGTGAAATGACGCCAATACTGGTTGATGACGTGCCACTCGAGTACGTAGAAAGTTACATCTACCTCGGGAAACAAATCTCATTTAGGAAAGACCGAAATATAGAGGAAATAAACAGAAGAGTAGCTATTACATGGAAAAAGTACTGGGCACAAAAGGAGATTCTCAAGTCACAACTGCCAATTAAAATGAAAAGGATAATTTTAGACACTACAATCATACCATGTTTAACCTACGGCTGCCAAACGTGGATCTATGATCACAAGGCGAGACATAAAATACAGACTACGCAGAGGGCAATGGAGAGGAGCTGTTTAAATATAAAACGGAGAGATAGAGTAAGAAACATAAAAATTCGGAAAATAACCAAGGTAAAGGATGCTCTACTACTCTCTCAAAGTCTAAAATGGAGGTGGGCTGGTCCTGTTGCGAGATATGATGACAGTCGTTGGACAATCAACGTCACAAAATGGAACGGATCGCTTGGCGTTAGAAAAGAGCAGATTGTGGCCAACACAGGGAAGGACTGGATGACCGCCGCCAAAGATAGAAAAACATGGAATTCTTTGGAGGAGGCTTTTACCCTGGCTTTTACCCTGGTCCACAAATTAAACAAGCCTTATACAAAAAAAAAAACGATGTAAATATTATAATATACTGTAATTTAAGTAATATTTTTTGTTTTTAACCTAGTTTGTTATTTACTTTCTTTTCTTTTGTGGAATAAATAAAGCTATTTTATTATTATTATTATCATTATATTTTTGTATGGACCTCTTCGTGCTTAAGTACGATCCGCACTTGGCCACATTTTTATTTACTGCTCACTGTCCTCAGTTCCTTGTCTGTCTCATCTACGTTTTGACCATCAACCTTCCCACATCACCGGTCCATATCACCATAGGATCCCGTTTAAAAAACCTTATAAGGAAATAACTTTTCGTGTAAATGCTATAAAATAGGCTTACCCAAAGTAATTTCAGCTCATAAGCAATATGTATTAGGCCCAAATTTATAATATTATGGGCTGTTAGTGAACCCGTGTGGGGAATTGAATAGATAAAATTTGATATGTAGGCCTTTTACCATGAGTCGACAAGTTAAGTGGATACAATCATCATCATCAGCCTACTTTACCGGTGGGAGGGAAGCGCTTTGCCTTGCTTGTTTCTTCCGTGAAACAGCTTTGCTATGTTTCGGAGAGAAGGACATGACAGGCAGTGTAATTACTGGCACCGAGACTTAACATCTACGTAACTACATAGAAGTTATAATAGTACAATCTATCTTCAATGTAGGCCCTATAAAGTTATAGAGTCAGCAGTTAATGTTTTGCGGTCATGAAAACACGAGATTGGCAACGCAACGGACTTCATGTGCCAAACACCGAGAATGGCAGAAACGACAAATAAAAATCCACAAAAAAAGTTTGTTTTAGTATTATTGCTACTAAAGACGTCTCGTTTTACTCGTAACACTGAAAATGATTAGAAAATGAAAAACGGCTTAATGTAGAAAGTTGCCAATACTTTTATTGTTTTTCGAAGTAATCTCCGTTTCTTTCTACACATCGTCGCATTCGATGGAACCACTGAGAAAAGCAGTGGGCCCATTCTTCCTTAGGAGTCTCTTCTATGGAATTTTCGTACGCTTTCACCGCATCTTCAGGGCTCGTAAAGCGAATACCTCGAATTTTATCTTTAGTTCTTGGGAATAAATGAAAGTCGCAGGGCGCCAGGTCAGAACTGTAAGGCGGATGACACATTATCTCGACACCTGCCATAGTCAAATATTCAACAGTCCGTTTTGCGGAGTGCGCTGAAGCATTGTCGTGGTGAAGGAGGATCCTGCTTCGTGGGCGCTGCTGTCGAATTTTTTCCAAGACAACAGACAAACAGCGATTGACATACCAGTCTGCAGTAACTGTCCTTCCATCTTCTAGCACAACTGTCGCGAAATGACCTTTCCGACTAAAGAATGAGGCAATCATCTTTTTTCCTTGACTTCTTCCTTTCTTTACCTTAGTTGGGCCGATCCTCGAAAGGAAACACCCACTGAGCTGATTGTCTTTTGGTTTCGGGTTCGTAGCAATATATTCAGCTTTCATCACCTGTGATGATGTCAAATACAGCATTTGAGTTACCGCCGTTGAACTTATCTAACATTTGGCGACACCAGTCCATGCGGAGGCGTTTCTGGTCGTCGGTTAAAGTATGGGGAATCCATCTGGTACAAAGCTTCCTGACGCCTAAATGTTCGTGTAATATTTTTTGAACTTGACTCATACCAATGCCTAGGCTTGCCCGTATCTGCTGATAGGTCACTCTCTTATCTTTCTCTATCATGCGTCGCACAGCACTGATGTTATCTTCAGTAGTCGCTGTTAAAGGACGTCCCTCACGCGGATCATCACTGAGCAATTGCTACGTCCACGCTTAAACTCGTTAAACCAATTGTAAATAATGGCACGAGATGGGGCTTCATTAAAAAATACTAATCGCAGCCTATAGGTTTGTTGTTGAGTAAGCCCACAACGAAAGTCATAATAAATAATTGACCGAAAAATTTCTCGCGTTATGTTCATTTTTACGTGTAACAAGAGTTTTAGATTTGCCGCCAATTCACAAAAACAAATGACAAATGAATGCAATATACTACATTAGGTTACCAATGAGTCCCCACCATGGTTCAAGCCTTGACGTGGCGGTGGGGCTCAGTAGTAGCCTAGGGTGAGCCCAACACCTTGGGCGAAGCTAATTGCCGAGGGGGCTCTTTGTACTCCTCTTATAAGAAGAGGGGACAAAAGAGCAGGGGGCAAGGGGTGAGGATGGGAACCTCACCCCATTGTACTGTCCCGATGTTGGGAGGGGTTGTTCTGTGGTGCGGGACAACCCCTCTGTGGAGGTGGCGTCGGTCCCTTGCGGGACTGACTAGCCGTCGAGGTGCCCTGTCAGCTTAACAGATCCGGGGCACCTCACCAAGGCGGCACTGGTCGCACTGGCTGGGTTTTAGTGGGTAGAGTTGCGTCCATTTACCATCTTTCGGGCGCAGCGAGTCCCACATACCCACCTAGGGATACCCACTCCCCAGGCGGGATGCCTCAGAGCATTTCCCGGCGTAAAAGGAAAAAAAAAAAAAAGGTTAGCAAAGAGTTCTAAAATTGAAATTCAATAAAAGTTTTCATTTTCAATGTTTCTAACTGGCCACTTCTTAACATTTTCAGTGTTACCCACGTATATATTAGTAGTATTATTAGTAATATTAGTAGTATTATTAATAATATCTATGGCGTCAATCTGGTCCCGTGGTAAGTTCTCGAAGAACTTGTGTTACGGGAACGAGACAGCGTAAATATATTTAATACTTTTATACTATACATAATATACGAGGGCGGCACTGAAAATTTCGGGAATCAAGGAAGTGACACAACAATACTATTTTAAAAGGTATTTATTGCTTTTTGAAGTATTCTTCGCAAAATTTGACACATTTTTCCATACGATGGAACCAATCATTGAAGCAACCATTCCATTCGGAAGTTGGGGTCTCCAAAATGGCCGTTTTGTAGGCGTCCACAGCTTCTTCAGGCGATGAAAATCTCTGACCACGCAATTTATTCTTTATTTTAGGGAAAGTATAGAAATCATAAGGGCTTAGGTCGGGGCTGTACGGCGAATGGTCTAATAATTCTATGTTTTCTTGCTCTAAAAACTCTTGTTCTGTGCGCGGTGTGAGAACTCGCATTGTCGTGATGGAGGATGATGTGACAGTTGCAGTTCTCTTTACGGAGTTCAGAAACAACCTGTGGCAAACAAATGCTAGCATACCATTCTGCATTAACCGTTCTTTGTCCCTCAAGAGGAATAGTCACAACATGGCCGGTTTTGGAGACAAACGTGGCCACCATTTTTTTTGCAACACTCCGTGAACGAACAATTTTTGTTGGCTTTAACTCATTTTCGAACACCCAAACTCGTGACTGGATTTTCATTTCGGGTTCGTACGCATATATCCAGGATTCGTCACCTGATACGATGTTGTATACAGCATTTGAGGATCCTGCGTGGAATCTTTCGAGAGTTCTGACGCACCAAGTAACGCGAGCCGCTTTTTGCTCTTCACAGAGCAAATGCGGTATCCAAACAACTTTTTTACACCTAATTGTTCATGCAATATTATTTGTATTTGACTCATGCCAATGTCTAATGTTGCCTAAATTTCGCGGTATGTCACATGTCGATCTTCCTCAATCAGCTTACGCACAGCTGCATCAACGCCATCAAACCCAATCTTGGGTGACTGCAGTTTTTGGACGACCTTGACGGGGATCATCACTGAGCTTGACACGTCCACGTTCAAATTCAGCAAACCAGCGATAAATTGTGGTTTTGGATGGGGCTTCATCACCAAATTCAGAAATCATCCGGTCAACACACTGTTTTTGTGTTAAACCACTTCGAAAGTCATAATAAATCATCGCTATAGAATTTTCTCGAGTCAATTCCATTTTCTCAACGACTAAACAAGTCTGACAAGACCTTGTGACAGGACTGAGAATCTTTTTTTAAATAAATAAATGGTATTCGATTTTTAAAACCAAGGAGTTTTCAATTAAAAAGATTTTAATATAACAGGAACAGTGGAAATATTCCATTCCCGATACTTTTAGTGCAGCCTATGTATTTAAGATTTTTATTATATTATAATACACATATTTAATACACATCCATGACCGAAGAACACAGAAAACTTTTTGTTCCCTGGCGGGATTCGAATCTGCTACCCTAGCTTGAGGGCCAACCTTACTAACCATTGAGCCACAGAGGTCGTCAAATACTTGTTTTATACTTTTTTTGGATAGTTACTTCGGCTAACAGGCATTCAATCCACAATAAATTGGTAAGTCGCCACCTATCCTGTGATGGCCTACCCTGAGACGTTATATAGTATGTGTCGATGCCAGTAATTACACTCCCTTCCTTCCAAAACCCAGCAAAACTGTTTCGCAGGTGAAATAAGCGGGATGTTGGTGCCCATGAAGACGGATGCGCAGCACACTCATTTTGGAGTATAATCTAAAATCACGTATTTAAATACATTCAATATAATAACAGAGGTAGGTAACCCATAATATTCGAAAAGGCGGCTGACACTCTGGTATGATTTTTGGACGTCGTGATTTTTTACAACAGACTGTGCATTTGGCACGTCTATAAATATACAAAAATCATTCATAGCTCAGGTTATTAGTCACTCCCCACCATGGTTCAAGCCTTGTCGTGGAGGTGGGGCTCAGTAGGGAAAGGTGAACCCAGCACCTTGGACGAAGCCAAGTGAACCAAGAGAGCTGCCCTTTGTACCCTTCTTATAAGAGGGGTATAAAAGAGCAGGGAGACTAAGAACGAGAATGGAAACCTCACCCCATTGCACTGTCCCAACGTTGGGAGGGATTGTTCTGTAGTGCGGGACAACCCCCCTCTGGAGGTGGTGCGGTCTCTTCGGGGATCCTCGGCACCTCACCAAAGGCGGCATTGGTGGCACTCGCCAGATTTTAGTGGGTAGAGCTTCGTCCACCTTACCATCTTTTGGGCGCAGCGAATCCTACATACCCGCCTGAAGGAGTCCCCCCTCCCCTGTGGGATGCCTAAGAGCATTTCCCGGCGTTAAAGGAAAAAAAATTATAGCACAAAAATAGTATGATGCAAAATTGACTAAAAATACACATTATGTATGTGCAAATTTTTATGATAATTATGTAAACGGAGTAGAATTTTACGTTTTCCAATGTTATCAATACATATTAATTATATATACAAGATAAGGTGATTGGTAAGATGTAATTATGAAATACTTTATCACGATATACAGCCGAAATAGCTCAGTTGGGAGAGCGTTAGACTGAAGATCTAAAGGTCCCCGGTTCAATCCCGGGTTTCGGCAACTGTTATTTTTTAATATCAATAGATTATTTTTTCCCCAAACAAATCTTTAATAGAGTTTTGGTCGAATTAATCAAAAAACGAGAAATCGAGAACTTTAACGTAGTTGCATAACAACATGATTTCGGGTATTTTATTTTTTATGTCACAAGGAGACAATCGAGCAGTCGGAGCCTTATGGTGACTACCGACGCCCATCATAGACATTCGTACAACCAAAAGTTATGCAGATGCATTGCCCTCCTTTTCCATATCCCCCTAATGGACCACCGGAAACTCACAAACCGCACGAAACGCGACATAACTGTCACTTGACGCCGGTGTTATATGAGCGAGAGGTACCACCCCGGTCATGCCGGACCAATTCGGCTGTAAAGCAGCATGTCTCAAGAGGTAGTTCTTGACAAAATTTTAATAGGAATTTGATTCCATATTCACATAAATACTACATGTTCCCCGCAGTTTTTCACGCCCCTAGAATTTAAGAATATATTTTAAAAAATTGCATACAACCTTGTTTATTAATAAGGCTATTCTATAAGTTATTCTTTTATCCGACGGGTAGTTCTGGAGATAAGAGCATACCAATAAACTCTCTAGCATATAAGTATAGATAACCAGTTTATCAAAGGCATAAATAAATAAATAAAAACTACATGTACATTAACCTGGTGTAGTTAGAATTTATTTGCTTAATGTTCTCTAGTAGAAGATTACCTTAGAATAAGGAAACATTTTGGAAGAGATCCAAGTCACTATGAGTTTATTTGCTGAACCAAATAGCATCTCATTTCTTTGCTGTTTCTATAATTTACAATTTATTTAAAACACTATTTTATACTATATAATGCCAATTATAAATAGTATAGATTACACCGCAGGTGAGGCGCAAGATGGAACCATATTTTGATTACTAGTTTATTGACGACCTCTGTGGCTCAGTGGTAAGCGCGTTGGCGCTCAAGCCGGAGGTTACGCGTTCGAATCCCGCCAGGGAACAAAAATATTTTCTGTGTTCCGGAGTCATGGATGTGTATTAAATATGTTTATTATATAATAAAAATCTTATATTATATATGTATAGTATAAAATATATTTCCGTTGTCTGGTACCCGTAACACAAGTTCTTCGAGAACTTACTACGCGACCTGGTTGACGTGGTGTGAAAGCGTCCATAGATATTATTATTATACTTTTAAAAAATGAGACCTGTCTTCTTGACAGAATAAAGAAGTAATGATGGTACAAACTTAACCAACGGGAGAGACGCGCTGTGCCGCGCCCCCGTAGGCATGGGTACCAATGTCCGCCTAATTTCTTTCATCAAACAAAAGTGGTACTATACAAGGTCAAGAGAGGCAGTGTCCCCACCATGGTTCAAACTTTGTCGTGGCGGTGAGGCTCAGTAGCCTTAGGTAAACCCAGAACGTTGGGTGAAGCCAAAGGATCGAGGGTGCAGCAGCACCTTTTGTCCCCTCTTCTTATAATAGGGGTATAAAGAGCACTTTATACCCCTATTATAAGAAGAGGGGACAAAAGAGTAGAGGGGGACAAGAGGTGAGAATGAGAACCTCACCCCATTGTTTTCAAAATCAAAATCAAAATCAAATTTTTTTATTCAAAATAGTACTAATACAGTATCTTTTTGAACGTCAATTGAATCTACCACCGGTTCCAAGGTAAGCCCACTGAGAAGAACCGGCGAAACAAACTCAGTGGAACTAATCTTTTCAAATAATATATATTAATAACAATTTTAACATCTTATCTTGAAATGCCCGGGAGGAACGCCTTATTCCCAGGGTGTGGTATCTTCCATGAAATCTTTTACTTTATAATATGCTTTACCACACAAACGTTCTTTAACAACTTTTTTGAATTTTTTTATGGAGAGCTTTTGAACGTTTTCTGGGATCCTATTGTAAAAGCGTATACAGTTGCCTTTAAAAGAATTGCTTACTTTCGAAAGTCTAATCATTGGTGCATGTAACCTGTGTCTATTACGTGTATTCCTACTATGAATATCACTTTTCTTACAAAATTCATTTATGTTTTTACGGACATACAGTAAATTTTCTAAGATGTATTGAGAGGTGACAGTCAGAATTCCTATTTCTTTAAATTTTTCTCTCAAAGATGAATAGGGAGGCAACTTGTAAATTGCACGAATAGCCCGCTTCTGCAGCACAAAAATGTTGTTTATGTCGGCTGCATTTCCCCATAAAAGTATGCCATAAGACATAATGCTATGAAAGTAGCTAAAATATACTATTCGCGCTGTATCTACATCAGTAAACTGTCTTATTTTTCTCACTGCATATGCTGCTGAACTGAGTCTATTCGCCAATTTAGCTATGTGGGGACCCCACTGCAGCTTAAGATCTAGAGTTATTCCTAGGAAAACTGTGGAGTCCACCAATTCCAAGTTTTCACTGTCTAAGAGTACATTTGTTTGCAGTTGCTTAACATTTGGCAAGGAAAATTTTATGCATTTAGTTTTTTTACTATTTAAATGCAAGTTATTAACGCTAAACCAATGTACCATTCTCAAAAGTGTGTTGTTTACCTCGTCATAATTAGTTTCTTGTCGTTTGATTTTAAAAATAAGTGAAGTATCATCAGCAAACAACACTACCTCTTGACTATCTTTAACTAGGTAAGGTAAATCGTTTACATAAATTAGAAAAAGAAATGGACCTAGAATGGACCCCTGTGGGACCCCCATCTCTATTTTAGTCCCGGATGATCTTTTACCATTTATCTCGACCTTTTGAGTCCTGTTTTTAAGATAGGAATTCAAAAGATCCAGTGCCGTACCGTCTATCCCATAGTGGCGTAATTTCCTGATCAAGGTCTCATGCTGTACACAATCAAACGCCTTGGATAAGTCGCAGAAAACTCCCAAAGCATCACGTGACTCCTCCCAGGCCTCATAAATGTGGTCAATTAAGTTAACGCCAGCGTCTGTTGTGGAGAGACCCTTTCTAAATCCGAATTGTTTTTTGTGCAGTAACATATTGGTTTCAAAGTAATATAGTAACTGATTTAACATAATTTTTTCAAAAATTTTACTAAATGAGGGGAGTATTGATATTGGTCGAAAATTTGTAACATCTGATGTACTGCCAGACTTAAAAAGAGGCAAGACTCGACTATGTTTCATTAAGTCAGGAAAAACGCCACTACTTTTAATTATTTATAAGACTTCTTTAATTATAAGTATATTGTAATGACAAATTTAAAATAAAAAATAAATATTTGGACGTCGGTAACGACAGAATATGTGATACCACTGAAACATCTAAGACCTAAATTGTACCATATGTCGCCGAAATAAAAATATTATTATTATTATTATTGCTCTGTCCCGACGTTAGGATAGGTTGTTCTGTGGTGCGGGACAACCCCTATGTGAAGGTAGCGTTGGTGCCTTGGGGGACTGACTAGCCGTTGAGGTACCCTGTTGCTTAACAGATCCGGGGCACTTCACCAAACGTGGCATTGGTGGCACTCGCCGGGTTTTGATTGATAGAGCTGAGTCCGCCATATCATCTTTCGGGCGCAGCGAGTCCCACATACCCGCCTGTGGAGTCCCCCCACTCGCGGGATGCCTAAGAACATTTCCCATCGCAAAAGGAAAAAAAATAGGACTGGCAGTATAATTACTGGCACCAAGACTTACCATATTCCGTCTTAAGATAGGCAACACATGAATAAGTTTCCTTCGCTAATCGCAGGAAAACTAGTTTATTGGCATGGGCGATGCTGACCACTTATCATCAAGTGGCTACTCTGCCCCTTTTCCTGTCTAAGTAACATAAAGAAATGAGAGAAGATAGAAAAAATAATACATAAGAGTTATTTTTACTAAAAATTTCCTTCGCAAATCAAAGTTGCAAAAAATACGCAAATATTCAAAGTTTCGGAACTAGTTAGCTAGTTAGTTGAACAGGAAAACTGTTAGTGCGAAAAATATGAGCTTCTAATTTGCAACTTGTGTCAGCGTGTGAAATAACTTTTGATGTAGATAAAATTGGCCAACGTGAAACTTTTTTGTCAGAAAGGGAAGGGTCGAAGTTTCGCCGAAATAGAGAAAACACAAGAATTAAATATATAATATGTTATGAGCCTTTAAAGTTTAAACTGTGCCTACCCAAATATGTATCGTATGTATCATCAGATATAATTGCACAATAATTTCGTCATCCGATCACCTCCCTATTTTGGACTAAGTAGAGTAAATATACTGTATGCTTTAGTCAGTCACGCTCCGAGATCTGTTGCCAAAAGTTGTATCTGTATAATATCTAATAAGTTATCAATAAATATCATAAAGTGGTTCCTGATTATTAATCACCCATAAACATCCAAAATATACACATATTACCTACACGCAAGCACGTAGGTAAAAACAATATGGTACTTATTTCATAACTATTAATTTGTGAGAATAAGTTGCTTATCGCAACTTTCATCATCATCATCAGTCTCTATCCGTCCATTGCTGTACATAGGCCTCCCTCAATGTACGCCAAGATGGGTGAACGCAAATAATCAGTAGAGTAACTGTTACGAACCAAATGTATCGAGTAGCACCACACTACGGGCTTATCGACGCTCGCACATCCCTACGGACGCGAGCCGCGCCCGCGCGGTCAGCGCCGGCACCTCGGAGTAGGGCCCACCAGTCCATCGCGAGGATTCTAGCCGGCACGACGTTTGTGTTCCTCTTGTTGCCGTGGCGAGCGCTGTTTGTTTCGTGATTCCCTTGTTCGCCTATTTGGGGCATAATCACGTAGATTGATTAATTTGAGTATAATGAACTAATATAAATATTGTGTATTGACTATTGGGAACAATTAAGTGACGCCGCCATTTTGTTGCCATTTGGTCTCCACTGCGCCTCGTGTCCGATGGAAGTTATCTCAGATAAGTATAGGTCAATTAGCATTAATTATCCGATTGGCCAATTAGGGGTTAGTTTTAATTAGATTTATATTCGAGGCATCGACACACCGGAGAAAGCTCAAGACGTCGCTGAGGTATTTGAACAATTTTATATAGCTCCGTGATATAACGCGGACCGTTCTTCCCCATTTGAATTCCGGATAATTATATATATAGCTTCCACTGCCCTTTCCTGCTGATCCGGATACGGGAATGAACAGTAACTCTCTAGCAGTAGAGTCTAAGAAATGAAGATTGAAGTTAAGTTAAGAATAAGAATAAACGTTGAAGTGGCAGTGGGCTGGTCACACACTCAGGTGAATGAATGGCCATGGGCCTATAAGGTTCAAGGGAGAAGGTCACGTCTAGTAGACGAAGTATTTCCCAATCATTTGGAATTATTACGTTGTCCAGAGATTAATGTTTGGCTGTCTGAGCCATGCTCAGTAAATTCTATAAAACTTTATAAATTAATTAGTTTTGCAGAATGTTAAGGTCACGTGACACCCACGAGGCGGGCATGGTCACCAAGAGTGGCCAAAGCCTCTTTAATATTTAGAAAAAAATGTATATGCGACTTTCATTTATAATGGCATATTTTGACAGATTTTCATTCCTTTCTTAGTTGCATTTAATATAAACATATTAAAATACGATAGAAATCCGTAAAAGTAGTTTATGTTATAAAAAAAAATTGATTTGTTTAGGTTAAAAATGAACAAACAAAGACTTACGATACTAAATTTTAATTTAACAGTGGCTAGTGTAGTGGATGTATACGGGTTCAAATCTAGCAAAATAAAAAAATAAAACATTTGAATTTTCCATCTGAATCTAGCACGTACACTAACTTAATACTTAACTTAGCAGTAACGTGTTTCCTACCAGAATCTTAATCTCATTTGAGTCCGTTTGATTCCGAGACCGTCATTTTGATTGGAGCAAATTCAACTTGGTCTAGTTAGGACTTGATGTTCAAAGTTAGAACTTTTGGGATTGTTTTAAAGATTTATATATACATAAATAATATACATTTAAAGAAAATATGTTTAAAATATGTTTAGCAGTGGATGCTGCTGCTAGCTGCTAGGGGCTGATGATGATGATGATGATGATGATGATGAAAGAAAATATATTTGTTAATCTTTGAACACGGCGTTGCTACTGCGGTACATGATGTTACACAGAACATAACATGGAATATGAGGTAGTTTAAGAAAAATAAGATTATTATATTGAAAATGTATTTACGGATATACTCGAGCAAAAGAGGAAAATATATGGTTAATGGAAAGAAAAATAAAAGAAAAATAAAAAGAAGAAATTTTCCATACAATATTAAGAGTAATTTGAAAACAAACAACACGAGTTTTAGCATTCACCGTTTTTTCTTTTTTTATTGCATCGTTCTTGCTTTTTAACGTAACAAGAGCTTTCACGGTATTTGATTAAAATCCTGTTATTCAACGTGTATTCGATACGGTAAAGTATAAAAAGTATGTGCAAAGAATAATTTTATATTTTAAAAAATTTACTCAGATCTATGATTCCAAAATGAATTTTAAGAAGAAGAATTTTAATCAAGCAAGGCTATAAATAACAATGCAAGGAAATGCTAAAACTATAATAATAATTATAAGCGCGCATACTAATAAAGAAGAAGACGAAGAAAGAAATTAAGACTGAGGGTACTTAATCTCTTACTAAATGGAACGATAATTTGCGTGGAATAGTCGGTTCTGGTTGGACACGTCTTGGCGTTCATTGAAAGGGGCCTATATCCAGCAGCGCATGGAGACAGGATGACAAGGATGATGATGACGATCATCATCACTGTCTTGGACCTTGAATGAATTTCTTAAAGGCGCGGCTTTACCTTAAAATTCACAAAACTGGGTTTCTTTGACGCTCGAGTACAAGGAACTGTATTTAAATTAAATTACAACAGTAAGTGCTTTACGCTGTGCCTAATCAAAGGCTTTCGCTATGTCACTAACCGCCATCGCTTCCCCTTGCTCTCAACTGCCTCCACCCATCGCTGTATTAAGAATATTAGAAGATAAGCGGCTGAGCGATTCCGTTGAAAGCCTAGCCAATCGCTAATATGCTAGTGCTCCTCTGAATACCGCTGCTGGCGAAACTGGCAGTTAACATTGCATTTCATAATCTTTGAGAACAAGGCAGTTAAATCTATTGGTCTATGGTTGGACGGGTCTGAATGGTCCCCTTTCTTAGGGATCAGATGCTAAAGCTGTCTTCCACGAGCGTGGAACGATGCCCAATGAATAAGAGTGCCGAAAGAAACGCGAAGGACGGTTTCAAACTAAGAAGCACAAGTTCGTAGCACTAACAGATGCCCAACGAAAAGAAGGCTTTGCGCATTAAGCTCTGTCGGAAAATTATTTCTGGCATACGGGTTTAAAGTATCTCTCCGAGGGATCGTCGGTGGTATTTCTCTCGGGTATCCGAAGTGGAGATGGAAACAACAAGAGAGTTGGAAGGTCAGCCTCATCCTTTGCGGTATGGGCCAATGAGTGAGGGCCCTTCATGTGCAGTGATGGTAGCAATAGCTTACAAACATTCCCTTGAACAGACATTCGCCAAAGAAACGACCAAAATGCACGAATTGCCGAAGGAAGTTAGACCAAATGCTTGTAAATTCTGCTCACGTACTCCGCTTTTGCCTTAGTAAAACTTCTTATGAACGACCTGGAAGCATAGTTATGCTTACTCATTTTTTAATTCACTGGTATTTACACCCTGGGATATCGATGCATTGACCCAAGCTCGGTAAGTTTCCCACTTATGACGTGTAGCCATCTTGTAGGATCAACCAAGCCACGGCTGGGATTTGCTGACTGCAGAGCAAAAAAAAAAGTTCCATGGCTTGCAGCACCATCTCTGCATCCCATTCCAATCAGATGACCTATGGTGCCAAACGTGACTGTAGCCCGCAAAAAGAAGCCATGATGGGCATATAACTGGCACAGAAATCCGAACCAGACAGTGGCCTGACGAGCCAAGTGGAGTGAACAACTGTGGTTCCTGCGGACGTGTTCCTGTGTAGCCATTTACATTTACCGCTGTGAGACCTATATAGGTAGACGTGTGGATGGTCGTCGCTATCTATGCGCAACCAGAAAATGGAGAGGTCCTTTTCCATATCCAAGACTGCCAAGACGACGAAAGCAGACATCTTCTCTGACGTACGCGCAAACTCCAGCCCGCGGTACAAAAAGTGTTCTTATTTGTAACCTGTATAGAAGAGATAAGAATTATGTGCTGCATAGGATATCTGTGTCTCAGTCAAAAAGGGCAAGGTCGACTTCGCCGTCTGGAGGCAGTAGTGTACGGCGTTTAGATTTGTATAAAGCCCCCCAATGTTACATAAATCCACGGTCATAGTGATAGAGAACTTCTGCCGGTTGCTCCGTTTACCTCGGACAGTTAATGTATTGAGCACATTTTGTTGTCATCCCGCCCCCTCCAAAAGACGGGGGGCTGCCCAGGCTTTCAGTCTCAAGTACAGGTCCAGTCTGTCTGTGAGTGAGTCCAGAAGTCTGAGAGTGATTCTCCGGTGCTTGCGACCGGTATCCTCCTAGGGCAGTCTATGCGTAGTTGTGTGTCCGCTTCGATAAAAATATTGTTTGCTTCCTTAATAGGTTATTACTGAAACAATATTTTACAAACAAAACGCTATAATATTATTTTACTGTTTGAGTGAGCTGTTCAATATTTTGTAATGTAGTATTACTGTAAATTCGACCAACACATGTCACCAGAATAAAGTCGTAATGGAGGTTGCTGTTTTGGTACACATAGAATGTATCAGTAAGGGCAGATTGCTGATTTTGTCCTTAATTTTTTTTCCGTAGAATTAAGCAATATTTTCTTGTAACTTCTTTAATACTGCAACGAAAAATATGAAATAAATTACGGAGATGTATTATGGCTCGTAGAATACGTTTATGCAATAACATTAAAAAAGTCGTAATCTGGCTTTGCGACTTTATTCGCCGGGGGGTGCGATATATGCTTTTAATTTAATAATAATGATGCCAAGACTGGTAAAATGAATCAAGCGCACTTTGCGCAGCAACAAGTAGTTTATAAAATTACTTAACCGGATAGTGATTTTGAGTGGTATAAGGAGGCAGAGTAAACCCTAAACTGATCTAGGCGAGGCCGAGTCGGTAGAAGAGTAGTCCGCCTTTACGCCGGGGCCAGCCTGTCGCTAAGGTGCTCCTGTTTCCTGGAGATCCGATATTCAAAAAGCGTCTGATTTTTTTTTTTTTTTCGGATGGATCTATGCTAATGGCCCGAAGGCCCTAATGCTTCATCGGATTAGTGTGAGCCCATTCGGCTCACTTTTGATTTATAAATTGGGGGGTTGCCCCCCGCCTACCGTGCAGTCTGTGACCACACGGCCTCCTGGCGTCGGTTGTGTAAAAGCGTCTGAAGGCGCTCGCAGTGCTTTTATACTTGGGTATACATAGCCCAAGTGTGAGTCCCACATAGGGCCAGTACCACCCCGGTACACGCATAAAGCATTTACCTGCATTTACAAAAAAGCAAGGCCGACTGACACAAACGAAGCACATGATTAAGATCATGTTGTAGCTTTTAATACTATCCCAACGCTTGTTTCATTCCATTTTTTTTTCTTCTTTACCCAACTAAAAAGGGCAAAACCATTTTTAAGTTGCCAGTATTTTAAACGATGGTAACCAGTCACCATCTTATACATTTCTATGCAATCAAAAAAAGTTTTAAATAATTCAAAATTTCTTACATAATATTATACAGGTTGATCCTTTATCTATTACCATAATAAGGCTCATTACTCACTAAGTGCAGAACCGTTATCTGTGAGCCCAAGCACCATTTCATGTATAGTTAACGACTCCGTAAGATATACGATTCCTACTTGGTCACGCTCCAAGTACATAAAGCACTTAGGGGCCAAATTACAGGTGCGCTCAGGTAAAATATAGTCTTACAGCCGTTTTCGGTCCAACAAGTCAAATTCAGGAATCATATTTGTTTTTGGTATTATGCGATTATGGAATCTGTTGTGTTGCTATGGATGGTTATTAGAACATAAGCTATCACTTACCATTAATGTTCATGTGAGCGAAGATTTTCGAAGAGGTACGGGTTCGATCTCGACCCCTGTGATGCTTTGAATTTTCTAAATTTCTACGTGCACCTGAACATGGGACCTTTCCTTCACCGGTGAGCAAGTGACGCTCACCGGTGAAGGAAACATCGAAAGGAAACCTGCGCCTGATGAGATTAAATGTCTTGGAGAGAGAAGTTCACAACCTAGCAGACCTCGCCTGATTTTGAGGAGGAGACCCGTGCCCAGCAGTGGGACATATAAGGGTTCATATTATTATTATGTTAATATACACATATCGTTAGTGCAGTTGGTAGTTAGCCGTAGCTAGTTAATAGCTATAATATGTGAGTATTTGCCATAGCTAGTATATTAGTTGGTCATTAGCCACAGGCTGTTTATTAGCCGTAACCATCGACCATTATCGCGTATAACTGGAAAAGAGCGATAATTTTATATGTTTTGTATGAAATCTAATTCCGCCAAATTCGTGCTGCAGTGCTGCGTCGGTTCTGCGCTCTGATTGGCTGACTGATGGCCATTGATGGATGATTGGCCGATGGAACGTACATCGATACTCGATAGTCACTGATTTTATTATTGGTTAAATAGGTAGGCTAAAATCAGACTGTGGTGAGACAGTTTTTCGCTCCCTACGCCATTTCTTCCACCATCAGAAAATCTCCACAACTCGAGCTGCTGTGGTCAACCTGGCAGTGCTCAAATAGACTTCGAACTTAGGTCAGTCGGGGCAAGAGCGACTGGTACGGTGGGGATTCACAGATCCCTCAAAAGCAGAGTCAATATGCGATGCCGTTTCACAAACAATGGATCACCTCATATCGTAAGCACGCAGCCCTCCCACCTGCACGTAACAGGACCTAATGGACGCTACTGAGAACGCAATACTCGTAGCTGAGTTCTGAGCTGACAAAATTTAGGCAGACATTGCCAACTAAGAAGAAAAATGTAGGCTAATTATGAGCATTCGATGATTGTTAGACATCACTTTATTTATTAGCTATAGTTCCCCACCATGGTTCAGGACTTGTCGTGGCGGTGGGTCTCAGTAGCCTAGGGTGAGCCCAGTACCTTGGGCGAAGCCAATTGAGCCGAGGGGGCTCTTTGTACCCCTCTTATAAGAAGAGGGGACAATAGAGCAGGGTGCAAGGGGTGAGGATGGGAACCTCACCCCATTGTACTGTACCGACGTTGGGAGGGGTTGTTCTGTGGTGCTGGACAACTCCTTTGTGGAGGTGGCGTCGGTCCCTTGCGGGGCTGACTATTCGTCGAGGTGCCCTGTCAGCTTAACAGATCCGGGGCACCTCACCAAGGCGGCACTGGTGGCACTCGCCGGGTTTAAGTGGGTAGAGCTGCGTCCATTTACAATCTTTCGGGCGCAGCGAGTCCCACATACCCACCTGGGGAGACCCACTCCCCAGGCGGGATGCCTCAGAGCATTTCCCGGCGTAAAAGAAAAAAAAGCTATAGTTGTTGTTTAGAGTGTACAGTTTTTACAGTAATTAGACTCTAAAAGATGTAATTTTTAGCCAAAGCAGATTGCTAGCTTAAACTATTTATTTTCTTTATCTGTCTTTTATCCATAAACGATTATTAGCTGTAGCTGATTGTTAGCCATCATGCATCAATAAGACGACCAGTCAGGTATTTAAAAAAATTATTCTGCTTGTCGTAAATATATTGTATAACTTATACAACTAAAAAAATAATTTTCCTTGACTAAAACTTTTGCTTAAACTTATTCGACGTTTGCGAAATCTCTAATAAATAACTCCGGTGGGAGCCTCGAGGCTAAAGCAATGTGTCATCGACGGAGCGATAGACAAAATATCTAATATGAGCGGTTAGTAATACGTGCGAGGAATATATAATTTTTTATATAAAAAATATATTTACGATTCGCAAAGAATTTTTTTACTTCTTTTTCTACCTACGTATAATGAGCATAAAATTACGCAGTGGACGGATAGAGGCTGATGATGATGATGATGACGAATGTATTCCCTAATGTGTATAAAAATATAAACCCATAATTAAATAGGAGATCCCAATAATCAGTTCTATCCGTACCTTATTTATGAAACATGTCATTTTTGTAACTTAAAATCCTAACGGGTTTGCGAGACAAAATAATCTATTTATCTTCCTTCCCTTCCAGGGAATCCCATACATTTAATTTTCAGTAACAAAAACGGCTACAATTCAAAACAGTTGACGATATATCATATTCCTCATTCGTTGGGAACACTTTCCCATTGGGTCACATTCTCTGGGCATCCCAAAATACAAAACCCACCTGCATCAAATCCGGATACTTTTCCTTTACATATCCAATCCGTTCCGCTTGGTGCTTGTATTCATTACCATACATCATTCTGACAGCGCCTTCAGCCGCTTTTTGAGCTCACACACCTTTTTATTAAAAATTAATACAACAATCTCTATAATATGCCATTTTATTTCATTAAACCTTTTAAAATTTTACCGGTGGCAGGAATACCACCATCATGCTTGTTTATTTCCGTGAAACAGCTTGGCTGGTTACCTGTTAACGTTCATAACTACTTGCATCACGTGGCTTTGGCCGTTTGCCAATACAACTAACATGTAAAAATACTGGCTGGTGGCTTTGAGCGATCTACCTCTGCTGCTCACTATCTAAATTCTAAAGGTTAGTTACAAAAAAGTTAATCGATATTCTGTTTGACCTCGAGGAACTAGCAAGTTTAATCCTAATCGTTCATGTAAAATGAATACATATTCTTGCTGGCCCATCGAAAAGATTAAATACAGCTGATATTATTTTATGTCATAAAGAGGCACCGAGCAGTCAGAGCCGTCGGTGGTCACCATAATTACTACCGTCCTATAGACATCCGCCCAACTAAAAGTTATGCAGAAGTATTGCCCTCCGTCTCCTTATCCCCCCAATGGGCCACAGGAAACTCACAAACCGCACGAATCGCGACAGCATAGCTGTCACTTGACGCCGGTGTTATATGAGTGAGTGCAAATCAACATGACACTACCTCTTACTTACAATTAGCTTCGTCCAGCATAGCTGTCACTTGACGCCGGTGTTATATGAGTGAGTGCAAATCAACATGACACTACCTCTTACTTACAATTAGCTTCGTCCAGCATAGCTGTCACTTGACGCCGGTGTTATATGAGTGAGTGCAAATCAACATGACACTACCTCTTACTTACAATTAGCTTCGTCCAGCATAGCTGTCACTTGACGCCGGTGTTATATGAGTGAGTGCAAATCAACATGACACTACCTCTTACTTACAATTAGCTTCGTCCAGCATAGCTGTCACTTGACGCCGGTGTTATATGAGTGAGTGCAAATCAACATGACACTACCTCTTACTTACAATTAGCTTCGTCCAGCATAGCTGTCACTTGACGCCGGTGTTATATGAGTGAGTGCAAATCAACATGACACTACCTCTTACTTACAATTAGCTTCGTCCAAGGTGCTGGGCTCTAACTTTGCTACTGAGCCCCACCGCGACGTCAAGGCCTGAACCATGGTGGGGACTGCCCTTCTCTCTTAGTCTAGTAATAGACTGATTTTTTTTTTACGATATGTTTTACGAATGCTATTATAAATGAAAATTTAATGTCCACAATCTAGGCCTAAACTACCACCAATTTAAATAAAATTCTTTCACAAAAATTCAGTCGAGAGATAGTTTCGAACACGATAGACTCTATTGGTAGGACCAATCCGGGCTAATTAAAAATAATATTCGATAGAATCCTTTCAACTAAATTGTTAATAGCTTTCGCTAAACAAATTTGAAACTTTATTAATTTCCCACTTTCCTCGTTCATGTTTAATTTCACTAAGACCCGTTTAATAGAAACGTAGAACAAGCAGACTTATTGTTTACGTGTATAATGAAATTTTAAACAGTCGTAAAAATATTAGCTCTGAGTTATATTTCATTGAAGGATGGCACGTGCCCTTTTCCCCACCATGGTTCAAGCCTTGTCGTGGCGGTGGGCTCAGTAGCCTAAGGCGAACCCAGCACCTTGGGCGAAGCAAATTGAGCCGAGTGAGCTGCTCTTTGTACCCCTTTTATAAGAAAATGGGACAAAAGAGCAGGGGGACAAGGGGCGCGAATGGGATCATTACCCCATTGTACTGTCCCGATTTTGGGAGGGATTGTTCTGTGGTGCGGGACAACCCCTTTGTGTAGGTGGTGTCGGTCCCCTGAGGGACTGTCGTCGAGGTGCCCTGTTTGCTTAACAGATCCGGGGCACCTTACCAAAGGCGGCATTGGTGGCACTCGCCGTGTTTATGTGGGTAGAGCTGCGTCTACCTTACCACCTTTCAGACGCAGCGAATCCCACATCCCCGCCTGGGGAGACCCACTCCCCTGCGGGATGCCTCAGAGCATTTCCCGGCGTAAAAATGTTAATAAAACGGGATAAAATCCGTAATTTATAGAAATTTTCATTATAATAAACGATGTTTTCAAAGACATTGGAGACAGCAAGGGCGAACCTGGGCATGGGTGACGTTTACCTATTAAAGGAAAATCATACAGACAACATGAAATATTTATAAAAAATCACAGGACGTTAGAATTGTACTTTCGAACCGATTTCTAAAAATGAGGAGGTGGTCAATTCGGATGTTTGTATGTTTTTTTTTTATGATAAACACTTGACATGAATATTGTAATTTTTTTTAATCGTTTCAACGGCTTCTATGAAATATTTTGCAAGGGAAAATATTCTTCCATATTTTATGAATATTTCTCAGAAAAATTGTTGATTTTTCAATCACGAAAACGTCGATTAGAAGAGTATTAGAGATCAGTGCATATTTAGCATCGATTTTCTTTTTGTGGTGCTTTCACATCAGGCTATGATAAATTTTCCATTTTATATATTAAACTTACCTATCATTGCAAATAAAACAAAATCAATGTTTTTGTAGTAAATTTATCACCCTTAAAGTTTCTTAGTAATTTTAGTAAAAATATCGACAGCAAATCAAATCAAAACACATATATTTATTTGGAAGGTAGCAAAGTACATTTGAAACACATCAAAATTAAAAGTCAATTATAAATTTAGATAATAAAAAAAAAACTCATTTTAAATGCAGTCTCCCCTTTAAGAAAAAGAAGAAACTTAGGGGTTGCTCTCTTATCGAAAAAAAAAACACAAAGCATACATTTAAAATGTCAAGAGAGAATGCCTTACTCCCAAGGTGTGGAATATGTGTGGATGTACTCCGTTGTGAAAACACGTGCCAAATAGTAAATTAGAAGCCTTCACTGATTTTCGAATCAGCCTACTGTAGAGTAGGCTGCTTCGAGTTCAGTGAAGGCTTAAATCTTACATATTATTATGGAAATGACGTATAGGAGCGTAAACAGCGATGTTTTTTTAATTTTTGTCAGGGTAAGTCCACCACGCGTTCCCACCGCTGCTACTCCTGTATAGCTTGCTATATCGATCCTTGAATCGACCACCAAACTTAGAGTTTATTTACTTAATGCTCTAAGCCACCAAATGGCTCTTTGATAAGATCTCAGGGAGCCCGAGGGATACGTTAAAACTGCCTTGAGATCCACAACAAATTTAATTAGAAGAATTCAGGAGGAGTAGGAAAAAATTCCAGTTTCCCTCCCCGGTTAAAGCGGAAAACAGTACAAGCTTGCAATTGCTAGTAAAAGTAAAAAAAAGACAGCAGCCATGTACCAGCCCAGCTGCAATACAGCACGGAGTAACTAATGTAATATTTATAAATGTCTGTATGTAAGATTAAGTAAATAAATAAATATTAATCAAAAGTCACACCACATTAACGTGGGCTACGTGCTAGATGTTACGGGTACTAGGAACGAAATAATACATTTATATAAATACATAATATAATATATTATATACTATAATTATACACGTTCATGACCCGGTGTACACATAATATTATATTCATCATACAAATTATCTGTACCTGGTGGAATTCGAACCCGCGACCGTTGCGAAATGTCCACTAGCCTGACTACTCCAGCTGGCCATCATTCCGTCTGCAGTCAGATTTATATAGATGTGTATATTAACACATCGATGATGCGAGTGGCAACGGTTCAGCCGACTTGGCGTTCCCTGAGGAAGGCCTATGTTCATCAGTGGACGGATAGAGGCTGATGATGGTGATGTGTATTAACTATGAGTTATTCTGGCTTTGATCTTGACCGGTGCCATGAAATAAGTTCTCTAAAATTTCTCCATGCGCCTGAAACTATCGCTTCCTCACCGGTGAAGGAAACATTGTGGGTTTCTTACCCCCGAATACTCAAACGAATCTCAAATGTAAGACGTACTTAAACTCATGATACGACGGGTTAGATTCAAAGTTAAAAAGAGCGACAACATGAGTTTAAGAACGTCTTAATTTCGAGATTCGTTTGAGTGTTTGGGGTAAGTCTTTGTAGTAAAAATATCGAAAAAGACTCATACATGACTGATTAAATAAAATAAATCTGAAAGCATCTTCACCAAACAAACCTGCATGTCTGCTTAAGAAACTTTCAGTTTGTACAGTTCGTACATTAGGCCAGCGCATAAGTGAGTGGCCCGACACATTCCTCGCCTGATTTCGAGGTAGAAGCCCATAATGATGACGGTAAAGGAGCTTACCATTTCTACACCGTTTATGTAAAAAGATCCTACAGCTTTTGGCTGGATTATGCTATTTATAGCCCCCGGGAGACTTGTCAGCGTTTTGCGTATTTAAACTTATTTCTTGCAGACCAATAATCTCATGAATTATCTTATTTGTAAAACGCATTTTTATATTTCTTGTTTTTTAATAATGCAAACATTTTTTCAATTACTTATTCTACATTTCTAATCATATGAATATTTTTTAATGAGATGAAATTAAGATATATTCGCTTCACATTCACTAAGACATGATATTTATTAGAAATTCACATCTAATGTGCAAATGGGACTGATTTAAGCCTCTTAACTTTCTTCGTAGATGAGTCTATACATGTTAGATAATAAAAATTATAGAAGGAATTTCTCCAATTATCGTTTTTAACGCAATAAAATAACAAAAACCATATAGTGTCGTTTACGTTCTTTAGTTATAAGCTCGCGCTCGTATGGGGAGCGTCGACCCGCTCAGGACGCTCCGTCCCCTCTGGCGCGTGTCCGGTATTAGAATTATTGTTTAACAATGCGTCGCCTTAAGTAAAATACTACGATAATATTAACAAAAATGTACTATTGCAAGAATCTGTAAATACAAGATAAATAGTAAATAGTAATGACATACAACATCGTTTCGTTGAAACAAGAAAACAACATCATAAAGCAAATACATCCATAAACGATAGTTATAAAAATAATGCAAGCATACAAAAATCACTCACTTTTATTCGTAAACGTGAGTTCTCAGAATGTAATAAATTATCTAAAGTATTATTACTTTTATTGTATAAAAAAGCGCTTCATGAAAAATATCAATATCTACCTCCCTGCTAATTTACCTCCCTAAATATTATTTTTTCCAAGAAACATGAAAATATTGTCAGTTTTTCTTCTTTTACACTACAAGGCTAGTATTTTTTGCTCTGATACCAAGTAGTCACTAAAACTTATTCCGACCCTAGGAAAGCAGATTTAATCAAATTTAAAGCATAAATTGTATTTTATTTTCTGTATATTTTTTTTTGCTTTGAGATAATTGGGAACCAAATAAAGCCTTGTACCCAACTTGAAAAGCAACCATAAGAAAATGTACGGTTACTGCTTTTTTCAATACACCATTGCTGTTTTAGGCATGTTAGACTGTAGTTCCTTACCTTGGTACCCCACCGTCACGACAAGGCTTAACCTTGTCGTGACGGTGGGGCTTAGTGGCCTAAGGTGTGCCCAGCACCTTGAGCGAAGCAAATTGAGCTGAGGGAGCTGCTCACTGTACCCATCTTATAAGAAGAGGGGACAAAAGAGCAGAGGTACAAGGGGCCAGGTTGGGAACCTCACGCGCTAACGCGCTAACCATTGAGCCACAGAGGTAGTCTGATAGGTATATTTATCTCGACTTACAAAAAATAATAAACTTGTGCTTATGGATATGTTTGAGATGTACATTATGAAAGTATTTCAAAAGATGGTATTCAAAGATTCAGGATTCTCGTTCAAAAGAGATAACGGAAGCACAAAGGGATTTCATTTACAATTCATTTTCCAGACCATAGACGAGTCTGCTAAGCGATTCTATTACGGCTGGGTAAGGAAGATTCCCGGTGTTTAAGATGTTAGCACACTATAATTGTAGCGCTAGTAATTATAGTTTCATTTAATATTTTTGAAGTAAAATTTATTTAGGCGTGATATGCTCTCTGGGCGTGACTAGAGTATAACTGAGATTTTTTGTAAAGAAAACTAAAAGAAAAGGATAAACAGACAGTCAGTTCACCTGATGAAAAGTGCAAAGCGACATCCACAGACCCGCTACACCAGGTGATTAGCAAGGCGTTGTTAGCCTTTTAAATATGAGTAGGCTCTTTTCTTGAAGGCCCCTAAGTCATATCGGTTCGGAAATACCGAAGGAGGCAGCTGGTTCCATATGGATCGTGAGAGGCAGAAAATGCCGGAAAAATCGAGTAGTTTTGGATTTCTGGTCAGGTGTGTAGTTTTTTATGAAGTTTTACTTCATTCCCGTGATAAGATTACACTCACACACTTTTTTTATGCTCGACAAATTAATGTGCGTGTACGTGTGCGTGACGCAAGAGCAAGTTCTGGTGGCAGAACATTTCATTACCTTACGCATTCACCTGGAGACGGGTCCCGTTAGACGTGAGGCAGGAGGTACACATAGCGCCTCCTTCGCACTCCCACCCTATGTCAAGTATCAACCTAGCGGGACGGACGTGACATCATCCTTTCTAATTCCAATAAAACCAGCCAATCCTAACGTCCTATTTTTTTTTTGTATCCCAGTTATCCGAACAGTAAAGCTTTTTACTTCGTTCGGGACTAGTTATTCATGCTTGTTTATATGAAGGATAGTTCTAAGACGCAAAATAATTATTATCCTAACAGAGTTATCCATTAGCGGGGCTTATTGAAGTGGGAGGCTTTATCGGTAGGAGGAATGTGCTGTGCCGCGCTCCTGGCAGCATGGGTTACTTGTTTCTGTCGTAAAACAGTTTCGCTGTATTACTGGCACAGAAAATTATCATATTATGCCTCAGGATAGGCAACACAAATAATTTGCTGATATTCAACTAACATAAAAAGTGGCTTACCTTAGTACAAACAAATTACACCAAATAAAAATGTGACCTGTTATAGTTGCCTAGCAATTGGTATCTGAAATTTACATACAAAATATAAAATTTACATACAAAATATAAAATTTATATACAAAATATAAAATTTATTTACAAATCTAAACAAACCAACTTTGTGATATAAAACGAAGCTTATGTTATACGTCATCGTTTAATCGGATTTGCTTCTGGTAGTTCAAACCGTTATATAAATCCATTCACAGCTAAAAAAGATAAAATTATTTAAGCTGTGTAAAAGTTTAGCTTGGGTTTTTTGTTAGTGTTCGATACGGTCGGTTGATATAATAAAGGATAAAGTGAATTATGTTAATGAGATGAAAAAGATGCGTTGCCCGCCTTTTTTATAGTATCATAAGGGACATAGTTTCAAATACTACGAATCCAAGGTGGATGGAATTCAGGCTTCAGGTTTGTGAGTTTTCAGTTGCCCATAAAGTACGGGAGCTCGCAAAAAAGAATTTCAGGTACGCCAGTTTTTAAATATGCTACTTCTCTCAGTCTCCCGGACGTCATACGGGCTATCTGGCTGACGGTAGTGGTTGCGTTCATCAGTGCGCAACCTACTTGTACCGGTCAAATATCAATATTTCAAATCATTTTAAGAGGTTTCTTTCTTTTATTATTATTTTTATTGAACTTTTTGCAACATAAATCTATTATTGCCAGACATTTTTATTGTTGTTTAAACTGTGCCAGACGCTAATTTGGAAAACGCATATCCAAAAACTGGCCTACCTGAAGTTCTCTCTCGAAAACGTTGCTTATTTTTAACTTATTTTTTACAAATCTACTGCATTCGCTTTCGTCTTCTGATTTGAAATAAGGCTGGCATTACTGTTGAGAAGGTGTTACACGGTTTGAAATTAAATTTCGCTAGCGACGTCAGCCGGTGCACATATGGCGTAACCTTAGAATGTTTTAGAACATACTCGAAACATTCTAACCTTAAGTTGGAATTTTAGACAAAGAATGCTTTGTAGTAACATTTTACAACCTTTGGTAATTGTTTGATAAATCCAGAGGTCTCTTATTAAAATCGTTGGGCTGCAAATGTTCTAAAGATAATAATTATGATTAAACCACATTTTTAGAGCATCTTACGTAATCTAAAGTGGCATGCCATTTCATTTAGACTTTAGAGACTGATACTTATAGTTCCAACGTAAATTCTACTAGCAATATGTACCCGTACCATAGCATCACACAACCGACGCCAGGAGGCCGTGTGGTCGCAGACTGCACGGTTGGCGGGGGGCAACCCCCCACTTTTATAAACCAAAAGTGAGCCGAATGTAGCACACTAATCCGATGTAGCATTAGGGCCTTCGGGCCGTTAGCATAGATCCATACGAAAAAAAAAACCATAGCATCAAAAATAAATTGAATAAATAATATCTTTTCAACGTATCAATTTTGGTTTTTGTACCTATAACAAAATTCAACAGCATTCGTAGGTAATTACTAATTTAAATATTGTTTTAAGATAAATAAAACATTATACTTACTTTGTTATTATTGTATTCATTCTACTATATTAAATATATAATATCATATGAATATCATACTTATCAACTTACTTATCAAAGTGGCATGCCACCTTACATCGGTCAAAGTCAACATTTTAAAACTCAATATAATAATAAATTAGGACTAACCAAACGATTTAGAACGGTTACTTGATGAGTATTAAGTTCAGAGAAGCGTTTAAAATGAAAGTTACTTCACAGGACCTCGGGGGGTTTGAAACAAATCTAATTGAGTCGCTCAGATCCCTAGAACTGCCTTAATAGTTCAAAGGCGGAGATTCGATTTATTGAAACCTCATTTTAGATGTGTTTATAGACTTAGAATATTCCATTTAAATAACACTGGGTTTTAAAAACCTAAATAAGTCCTTATAAAGGAATCATTGAGTGACGATGGTCTAGCCACTAGTGGGTATGGGCTCGGCCTCTTGAGTGAGAGGCGGTGATTCGATCCTGACCCCCCTGTGATGCCTTGAAATAGGCTTTCCAAATTTCTACATGCACCTGAATATGACACCATCGCTTGCTTGCTAGTGAAGGAAAAATCGTGAGGAAACCTGCATGCCCGATGAGATTAAAAGTCTTTGAAGGTGAGTGAAGTTCACTAACCCCCATTGGGCCAGCGCGTCGGTGAACTATGGCCCAAAACCCTCCACGCCTGATTTCGAAGAAGAGACCGTGACCTTATATAAAATTCCACTACTGGGTAGTGAGATTTTATATAAGGGTTGATATTATTACATTATGCATATTACATATAAACGAATCATCATTATTAGCGCGTTCTGGCGTTTCTTGAAAAAGGCCTCTGCATCCATCTAATCTATATCAGATCGCACAGAGATGTTAGAATTAGAATGCGGTCAACATTTTGGGTAATGTATATCTTTATAGTTTTTATAGGTATTAGACAAGTCATTTGGAAACTGACCACTTTTTATGACTGCTATTGATAGGCAATACATTTGATTACGTAGATAATAGAGACCAAATTACTTAAACTTATTTTATCTACTTTGTCCTATGTCCAAGACAAACTTAATAAGAATCAAAAGGACAACGTATTTGGAGTGGCATTTTTATTCTTTCATAGCTCAAAGCACTATTGTTATTACTTACTAGAAGTTTACAAAGAAACAATCTATACTAATATTATAAAGCTGAAGAGTTTGTTTGTTTGAACGCGCTAATCTCAAGAACTACTGCTTTTAGTGATAGATGGCCCAATTACCGAGGAAGGTTAAAGGCTATATAACATCATGCTGTGACTAATAGAAGTTAAGTTAAGTAAGTTAACGCGGGCGAAGACGCGGGCAACAGCTAGAATTTTTATAAAATAAATCCTTTTTAGGGTTCCGTAGCCAAATGGCAAAAAACGGAACCATTATAAATTCGTCATGTCTGTCTGTCTGTCTGTCCGTCCGTATGTCACAGCCACTTTTTTCAGAAACTATAAGAACTATACTGCTGAAACTTGGTAGGTAGATGTATTCTGTGAACAGCATTAAGATTTTGATACAAAAGTAGAAAAAAAAACCAATAAATTTTGGGGGTCCCCATACTTAGAACTGAAACTCAAAATATATTTTTTCATCAAACCCATAAGTTTGGTATATCTATGGATAGGTCTTCAAAAATTATATTGAGGTTTCTAGTACCATTTTTTTCTAAACTGAATAGTTTGTGCGAAAGACACTTCCAAAGTGGAAAAATGTGTGTGTCCCACCTGTAACTTCTAAAATAAGATAATGATAAAACTAAAAAATATATGATGTATATTACCATAAAAACTTCAACCGAAAATTGGTTTAAGCGAGATCTAGTAAGTAGTTTTTTTTTAACACGTCATAAATCGTAAACCGCAATTTACCTTCCATTCAATCAACTCTAACATAAAAAACATTTAATTTCATAAATATGGTTATATTTTTTGTTAAAATATCTAATGTTGTATATTATGAATTGGTACGGAACCCTTCGTGCGAGAGTCTGACTAGCACTTGGCCGGTTTTTTAGGTTGTGCTTTTCAAGAAACTACTTTCTTAGGGTTCCTTTTGTTGACCTTCGAGCCAGAGTCGGGCTTGTCTAGTTTATTCTAATGTTTGAAAATATTACCTAAGTTAGTTTATATTAACTGTCTATCGTCTAAAAATTTTGAGTTAATCATACACTTAAGTTTTTAAATCAATCAGTCATGATTTTGCTATAGGCATCCCTTCATATTATACGAGTAAGTTTTACACTTAGCAGAGTTCGAACCTATCGTTGCTTGTGGGATCGGGGAGGGATGTGCTTATGCGCTCCCATCTGCATGGACACCACCTTCCTTCATGCTTCGTCCATGATGCAGTTTCGCTGTATTTCAGAAAGAAGGCCAGCATTGACTGGGCTGTTGGTCTAGTGGTTAGCGACCCTAACTGCTAAACCATAAGGGCGTGGGTTCAATTCCCACCTAGGACAAATGTTTGTTTGATGAGCATGATCATTTATTCTGTGCCCCAGACACAGGTGTAGTTTATCTATAATATGTATGTATTTAGAAAAATATAAGTATAATATATCAGTTGTCTAGTTACCACAAGAACAGGCTATGCCTAGTTTGGGATCAAATGGCCGTGTGTGAGTTGTCTCAACATATTACTATATTATTAGTATTATTATAGACTGTGTAATTACTGGAACCAAGACTTACCATTATACGTCTCAGGATAGGCAACACTTGAATGAGTTGCCCGGGCTAGTCTCAGGTTAACATGTTTATGTTCATGGGCGACGCTGACCACTTACCACCATGTAACTCATCTGCCTGTTAGCCTATCCAACGAACATAAAAATACCAACCTTTCTGTAAGCTTATGAAGTATATTTTCATAAAATATGGCGCCGCGATCTCGGGTGTTCCAATTAAGCTATAAATTTAACTTTACAACAGTTATTTCTCGAACCAAACCGCTAGTACTGTGTTTTTTGTACACGCGTATAATTTTTAATTTATGAGTAAATGAAGGGCAGATAATTTGTATTCATCATATAGTCATGATAGTCTAGTGAGTAAAAGCTCGGCCTTGAGGTCGGGGCTCTAGAGTGATTTGTGCACTTAAAATGGTGTTTTCTAAATTTCCTTTTACCATGTCACATTCCTTGCTTAAGGGTGAATGCAAATATGGAGAGGAAACAAGTGCATCTCTGATATGCTTAAAAGTTTTTGATAGCGTGTGTAGTTTACCATGTGTCATGGGCCAGCACAACCTCCCTACGTGATTCTGAGAAAGAATTGTGCTCAGCAGGAGGACTTTTTAAGGTCGCATGTTTTTGAATTAAAACATGGGAGTGCAGGTAGTGTCTTTTTTATAATTTAATAAAACAATCTTCTTGAATGTACCTCAGAATGAAATTAATGATAAACAAACTAGAGAAACTTCATAATTTGTAACAATCAACAGCTGGATTGATTTCTTTCAATGATTACAAAAAACCATCATCACTTGTCAATAGGCTACGCTATGAATCTGCCTTCTTGGCGTTCATTAGAAGAGCCTTATATATCTAGCTGTAGATGGGAAATGATTGATAATGATGATGATGATGATGATGATGATGATGATGATGATGGTGATATTGATAATGATGGTAACAATGTATATGCATGCACAAAACCTGCAAGAACCAATTTTATCACACAATATTAATACCCAATATGAGGTGCCTCGGCATTCATTACCATAGATATCACTTTAACAAAATATATTACATCTCCATAATGCGAAGCACGTTTTAAAATTATATGAAAAGAATATACAACCGAGTTTTATTCAATTTATAAAAGTCTATTTAATTCTTAAGGGTGTTGGTTCCACATTGCCCCACGTATGCAAAAAAGTAGAACGTAAGACGTTTGCAAAAATAATCCACTTTAAATTAATTTAAGAATATTCTGAACTTGTTGAGAAAAAAATAAAAAAAACAGTCACAGGGACTGCCGATAGAAGTGAAAACAAAACAACTAAATTCAAATACCTATAACCTAAAGTCTAAACGAATACCTATAATTTCCTTCGAATAATTTAGAAGCAACACAATTTGCAAAACAAATATTGCTCTTATATAAATAAATCAAACGTCATATAAACGTCAAATAGCGTCTCGTAACGGTGTCGCGAGTCCAGAGATTTTATCTCATCTAAAAATATGCGTACCGCGCTAAAAAAAGCTTTTACTTCAAAATGGTGCATTTAATTAAATTAAATATTATCATCATTATCAACCTCCATCCACCACTCCACACATCCACTCCTCGACACAGGGTTGCCGATCCCTTGCCACTCGCATCCAACACGGACCGGCCACAGCACGGAGATCGTCTTCCCATCTAGTTAATGACCGACCAACACTTCGTCTACCTAAACGTGGCATCCACTCTTGAACCTTATTGTCCCATTGGCCATCCGATTATTAATGTAGGCCTGTACATTAATAAATAAATAATCCAAAATGCGCTATCTATTGATAAATAATTAACGTCACTAAAGACATTAAGAACTCGAAATCAGGATAACTCTTGCATTTGTTGTGGTGTAAGTTGATCCCAATAGTCATTCCGCGTTTCTCTCTGAAACTAGGCAAGCTATTGTGCCGATTAAACTAGCAGATAACTAATTTATTCTAATGAAACTAGCATAAAATATTTTTTATCAAAATAATAATAATGTAACTGACCCAATAATAACTTTCCTATCCACTAGTGTGCACCGTTCTACCATTGCCTTTCAAGTCAATAGTCAATATAAAATTGGTAATAAAAAATCTATTATCTATCTCATTCAATGTTTCTCATTTACACCAATTTAGGACGTATCTTATCTTATTTTTATTTGCTAAATTTGTATGCAAATTAAAATTCTAAGCCAGGGTAAGCCGTGGCAGTAATTCCTAAGCTCTGATGCAGTATAAGCAGCTTATAAACACAGTTGCCCCGTCTAGACGTATTTTGGCATTAGTCGTTATTTTATATCGCCCTGCATCTTTCGTCAAATTTGACGAGACGTGGAGAGCATTTTGAAGATATGTACATATCGATTTCAAACTGATTTCAAATGAATTTCTCTAGACGTCTCGTAATAATTTCAACTCCTAAATCGTCACTGTTTGATCAGAATTATAATGTATTACCGATATGGAATCAACTTTTTCTTGAAGTTAATACTTTTTTAGGCGCTTTGAGTATTTTTTGGGTCAAAAAAAAAACATGGAAACCGCTAAATCACCCCGTGACGCTCGCTGCAGATTGGTGCTCTCATAGCATTTGCTAACGTTAAGCCTGCTGATTGCATGTATGTCAAGTGTCATCCATTGGCTAATAAACTTATTGCATCTCGCTTAGCAAAAATCATGGAACCGCGTCATCCTCTAGTGAAAATCGCGTCAGATTGGTGTTCTCATTGCATTTGTTCTAACGTACGTAACATAATATTATTATACAAATATAAATGTGATTAAAATATTGACATTGTTATTTAATAACATTAAATGTTGTTTCTCTTATTACATATTTTGTTATTAATATTTTAAATATATTATGCTTAAACAATAGTGAATTTATAGAATAATATTCTTGACCTCTTATAAAAATTATCTTATCTAATCTCTCAATATTCGGTACTAAACGCACCTGCTTGTGATGTAGCGGGTGTCTATGGATGCCACTTATCAATTACCACCAGGTGAAACGACTGTTCGTTTGCCCCCTTTTCAATAAAAATAAAGAATGCCAAGAGCCAATTCCTCGCCACTCGCATCCAACACGGACCGGCCACTTTGCAGAGATCGTCTTCCCATCTGGTTAATGGCCGACCAAGACGAACATATTATTTTTAATTATTATTAATAATTATAATAATAATAAAGCATTTTATTTCCCATCACTATTATCTTCCACTTATATTTTATATTATTTACAAGTCGCCAAGAAAACCACCGACTGGGTCCCATTAAACAGGGCTCGGAGACGCGGCAGACCTCCACGGAGATGGCGGGATGACCTCGACGGTTTTCAAAAAGACTGGTGCTGTGCAGCTCATGATAGAGACGCGTGGCTAGGAAAAAAAACAAGTCGTCAATAATTATGCTACTTTTTTCTTACAATTAAGTGTAATAGAAAATAATTTGTTTTTTATTTGGGTATAGGCCTCCTCCAGTCTGATCCAGTTATCTCTATCTTTAGCATCCTTCATCCACTCTTTCCTGCTATGGCTGTAATGTCGCTACTACACTAACATATTACTCAGCATTAAAAGTAATATCTAAATAACGACGCTTAACATTCAAAATGAGCCCCTGTATTAAGGAAATAGCAATATCTCTTTATCTAACTAAAGTAAAATTTAAGATAATAAGAAGAACAGAAGGGAGATCTTATAATGGTAATATTAATGGTAATAATAAGAAAAGAGAGACATTTAAAAAGTGAACACTGAGACGACTTGCAACATTTACTAATCATTATTTTAAATAGGGCAAAGGACTTGTATCCAGCTCTTAATAAATTAAAAAAAAATATTTTACTTAGATTTGTTGCTTTGTATATTGCTCAATGCTGAACATGGGCCTCCCTCAATGAACGCCAAGATGGCCGATCCCTTGCCACTCGCTTCCAACACGCCTATCCAGGCCTATGTTCAGCAGTGGACGGATTGAGGCTGATGATGATGATGATGATATTGCTCAATATGTCTACGAGGATTTGCATTGATTTCAAAATATTTTTTTAAAACTCGTGACAAACTTCCTATTGGATGATTAGGATTTTGTAATATTAAACCGAGTTATAAGAATATTTAATCCTCTTAACATCTTTAAGTTTAACATAAAAGTAAATAAGCTAAAGTGTGATTATACTAGTATAAAGACTTAATAAAGTACAAAGAACCTAAAACTAATAACCTTAAAAAATAAAAATAAAAAAATAAAACTAAAATATATTATTAAAAAGCTTTGCCCTTTGGGCAAGGTTCCAAAGATACTGGCAGTGTTCCCCCTTTGAATAGCTAGAGTAATTCTTTGTCCAAGGTAGCTGCCAGCTCTTCGGTCTCCTGTGATGTCGACTAACCTTTTTGCTATTTCCTTAAAAAGCCTTATGGCACTAGGACAAAATCATATTCGGAGCCTAGAGCCCTGTATTTGCATACTTTAGCTTTTTCAGCCGCTTCACAAGCCCCACCAGCTCTCTGTTGGTTCCATGTATATGATAATAATTACATTTTAATATTATTCTTCTCTTCTTAGACCTTATACAAATTGCTTGTATTTTGGGCGATTAAATGTAATATTTATAAGGTTACTAGCAGACCTCCGCAACACCTCGTATAAAGGACTCGAGAAAAAGGTTATAGTGCTCTTTATAAGCAATGTCACGTAGAGATTATTTTATTTTTATTTCATTCAATCGAAAAAGGACTAATATAAGTGGGCATGTAATATTAGGGCTATAGGGAAGAGGTAGTAAATTTTGATGAAGAACCCAACGCCAAGAGGTCGTGCGGTCGTAGACTTCACGGTTGGCGGGGGGCAACCCCCCACTAATAATAAATCTTAAGTGAGCCAAATCGGCTCACAATAGTCCGACGAAGCATTAGGGCCGCTAGCATAGATCCGTCCTAAAAAAACAATTGCGGCAACAAAAAACGCACGATATAAATTATGCTACGCTGTGTCGCTGTGGTTAGTAATACTGCGTGCGCTATTTGCAATAGTGTATCGTAGCGATCCGTAATTTCATATTTCCAAGTTCAGTCGCGTTTAGCATAATCATGCAATTTTTTTCTTCAAATTCTGCGATCCTAATAGTAGTGTTGAATGAGAGAGGCGACGGATCGGTCGTCTTGGCGTTCTTTAAGGGACGCCTTTGTTCAGCAGTGGACAGATAGGGGGTGATGATGATGATGAATAGTAGTGATGTGCTGAAGTTAAGCAATTTATCTGTGTAGCAAAAATTCGCGTTATAGGTAATTAACATTGGGACGCTACGTGCGTACGAAATTATGCGGTTTTGCATTTTTTCTTTTAACATACATTAAAGTTATTTTAAGATTCTTCCTAAGCAGGATTACAGTGTGTTCAGTAAATAAAATAGGGTAGAATTTTAATAAGTTTATTAAAGAACTACCTGTTGCCCGCAGCTTCGCCCGCGTTAATTTATATTTACAGCCGTACCCGGAGTGATTATTATTTTTGTAGTTACTCCCTATAACATCAGCTATGTGCCAGTGAAATTCCCGTCAAAATCGGCCCAGCCGTTTAAGAGATTAGCCGGAACAAACAGACAGACAAAAATAATTGTAAAAAAGGCTATATTGGTATATGTACCGTGTATATGTATCCATTTAGTAAAAAGCGGTTATTTTAATATTACAAACAGACACTCCAATTTTATTTATCTGTATAGATAAATCTTTATAGAAAATTCTTTTCTTTTCGCAACACCTACAGGTATATTCTTTAGCAAATAGGTTCTTAGTATTTATTTTAAGTCATACGTTCAGATCTCGTTTGCTTGTAAGAAACATGAAACACGTAATGTGAGGGACATAGTTTTTCTCATATAAATTTAGCTGCAGAGGTACCTTATCCATATCATCATCATCAGCCTCTTTCCGTCCACTGCTGAACATCCCTCCCTCAAAGAACGCAAAGATGACCGATCACTCGCATCCCAACCGGCCTCTGTACGGAGATCTTCTACAGTTGCATGGTATTAAATTCCATACACGGTGTCGGATATGTAACGTAATGCAGAAATCATTTCTTCACCGATCTAAAAAGTCAAGGCTTTCGATTCGAATGAATCATTTTGACGACCTCTTTGGCTCAGCGGTAAGCGCGTTGGCGCTCAAGCCGGAGGTAGTGGGTTCGAATCCCGCCAGGGAACAAAAATAATTTCTGTGTTCCTGGGTCATGGATGTGTATTATAATATAATAAAAATCTTAAATATATAGTATTAAATATATTTCCGTTGTCTAGTACCCGTAACACAAGTGCTTCGAGAACTTACCACGGGACCAGATTGACGTGGTGTGATAGCGTCTATAGATTTTTTTTTTCTGATGATTATTAATAACAACTTGTATTTTTTAAGTTGTAGCGTTTGCAATAAGAAAAAACAAGTAATATAACAAAGTACCTACAAACAAAAACCTTCTCAGAAATGTTAATAAGTCGTTTTAAACACGCGTCGCTGAGACAGACATAAATTTAAATCCTGTTAATTACGGCTGGCTGGGACGATGTAATATGAGATGTAAATCTTAACTCCAATCTGTCATGCTCAAGGTTACAGCTGTGTTGTTAATACGTGTACTTATTTAGATGTTACTTTGGGCCGACTTTTGGCTGAGAGTAAACTGAAAATCCGGATCTCACCACGAATCCCTTGTGGTGAGATCCGGATTTTCAGTTTACTCTTCAAGAACTTGTCTTTGAACAGGAACAAAAAAGACTTATTTTTTGTCGGTCTACTTTTTTCTTTTACGCCGGGAAATGCTCTGAGGCATCCCGCGGGGGAGTGGGTCTCCCCACGCGGGTATGTGGGACTCGCTGCGCCCGAGAGCTGGTAAGTGGACGCAGCTCTACCCACTAAAACCCGGCGAGTGCTACCAATGCCGCCTTTGGTGAGGTGCCCTGGATCTAATAAACAAACAGGGCACCTCGACGGCTAGTCAGTCCCCCAAGGGACCGACGCCACCTCCACCGAGGGGTTGTACCGCACCACAGAACAACCCCTCCCAACGTTGGGACAGTACAATGGGGTGAGGTTCCCATCCTCGCCCCTTGCCCTCTGCTCTTTTGTCCCCTCGGCTCAATTAGCTTCGCCCAAGGTGCAGCGGCTCACCCTAGGTTACTGAGCCCCACCGCCACGTCAAGGCCTGAACCATGGTGCGGGTCGGTCTACTCTTGACAGAGCGGTCGTGGTAATTACTTTAGTAGCATCGATGTTGCCCGCTTCACAATTCGACGCCATTCCTCTCTTGAAGCTGCTTTTTTTGAGCACACATGTAGAGGTTCAAGTTCACACAAAAAAATAATTACTAGATTTAAAATAATCCACAATAATAATATTAATAATCGATATTAATATAAATAAAAGAACAATACTTTAAATGGTTTTAAGAGGTAAGAGGTAGTACCCTGCTGCTTTGCAGCCGAATTGTTTGTTTTTTTGAAATTGTAAAAAGTTACAGCTATGCTGTTGCGTTTCGTGCGGTTTGTGAGTTTCCGGTGGCCCATTGGGTGCATAGGGAAAAGGAGGGCAACGCATTTGCATACCTTTTATTTGTGCAAATGCCTATGCGCGTCGGTAGTCATCATAAGTGGTGGAAGAGTAGTGTATAAAAACATGAACAAACATATTATAATATATTTAAATAAAATAATTTAAAAGCATTCTGTATAAGAATGATCAAACAAACTACATATTATAACAAATATTATACAAGTATCATATTATATTGACGCTATAACATTTTATCAACTTCTCAGCTTATAGAAAACAATGAATGGGCAGAAGTTCTAATAAAAATATTTATCTACTTTTCCGAGACAGATTCCTGGATATTATGTTTGAGAAAAAATGGACGACGTGTTAGGGGTACGTGATTTTTGCCTTTATGTTACGAGGGTAGTTGTGGGATAGCACACGTGTTGTTTTGAGCCCTATACTTTATCGGTTTTTATTTCAGAGACTATAGGCAGCTTTCTTTGAAAAGTATCGTGTCGAAATATAGCTACTCCTAAAATTTTAAATATTAGAAAAAAAAGAGAAGAGCAAAGAAAAATCAATAAAATCTTTCTAAAAGGGTGTAAATTTTTCTATGTTCCAATTTGATCTAGTGTATCTAAGTGTCTAACATGCTAAATTTCACTAGAGAATTTACCAGTATTACACAAATCAACATACATAAAAACATAATTTATTAAATTTGTAGGGTACGAGTCAATCCTCACCAAAGGCGGCATTGGTGGCAATCGTCGGGTTTTAGTGGGTAGAGCTGCGTCCACTTACCAGCTTTCGGGCGCAGCGAGTCCCACATACCCGCCTGGAGAGACCCACGCCCTCGCGGGATGCCTCAGAGCATTTCCCGGCGTTAAAAAATGTTCTTTCAATTCCAATGTTTTTTGATTAAATTTGCGTGTATGTTTCTCATTAAATGCTTTTTTAGTTTAGTTTTTTTAATAATAACCCTCAGCCCCTATCCGACCACTGAAGATACCCTCAAAGAACGCCAAGACGACTGATTCCTCGCCACTCGCATCCAACACCACTAATTTAACAAAAAATGTTACCACACATATTTTTTGTTTTAATTTTAGATCGACAAAAATTTAAAATCAACCCGACCACTCGTTTTTATTTAGTTATTTTTTTACTAAATAAACAAAAGATTTAAAGTTATTAAATAAAAGTTTATTCAACGCTTTCTATCAATCACAAAATAAAATTTCAATTGCAAGCTGACTGGAAATATATATTTTTTTATTTGAATAGTCTCAACGTGAAATATTTTAACAATGACAATAGCGGTAACATTTTAATAAAAGAGCAATCGAATATGTCACCTGATGGTAAGTGATAACTATTATATTATAAAACCATATAATAGCAGTTGTAATATATTTTTTTCCATGTAAATATGTATTCATTGTTTTTCCTTTTAAATATAAAAATAACCACTCAAATCTTTTTCTCAAGCTCAACTAATAAAATATAGAGTTAATTAAATAAACTACCATATAAAGATCTGAAATAGAGGATAGATTACACCAAGTGATCTGCTTATAAATATTTGGGTATAATAATAAGTTTCATATGCTGACCGTTTGAAACAATCCATTGCTCAGTATATGATGATGATGATAATGATGATGATAATAATGATGTTAATAGTGATAATGATGATGATCATGCTGATGCTGATGATGGCTATCAACGTGATATAAACGATCGTTTGTCCAAGGTACGTAAATAACCGCTTGGACGTCGAGTGTAAATCGATTTACAATTGCGCCTAATATACGCCTGTAGCGTTCACTCGGTGTGTAAACTTTATTGCGGTTGTCCGCTTGTTACTTTGTAGAATCATTATCAGCATGATCATCATCATCAGAGCAATGGCTCTAGCATTGTAATGATGGTTGATTGTAAAACAAACAGGTGCCATTCAAAATTTAGACTTTTTTATTGCATAAGGTGACGAAGAACTTATATAGAGGTCAAGGAGGACAGGTCCTAATTATTTGATACGATTATCAGGCGGTGAAGAAATTGGCAAAGAAAAGGAAGGATTGGTGATTACTTCACCGACAAGAGTACGGATAGTAAATGAAGACATAGAAATTGTAACGAAATAGCAAATAAACACAAAACAAGTGAAAGGACCGCAACTTGAAGAGTGAATGAAAGAGGTAGGCCAATACAAGTAGTATCGCATCAGGAGGTGAAGAAATTGGCAATTGGTAGAGAGAATGAAGGATTGGTAGTTACTCCACCGACATAAGCAAGGCTTTTAAATGAAGACAGATAAATTGTAACGAAATAGCAAATAAACACAAAACAAGTGAAAGGCCCGCAATTTGAAGAGTGAATGAAAGAGATAGAATATACGTATGAATTTAGTGATATAAAACTGTTGTTTTGTGGACTCACAGGGTACGCTAGAACAGTTTTCAGTGGGGTAAGGTATGCCAAAATAAGAAGCTGAACACTCCTAAGATAGGACAGAGAATGGAGTTGCAGCGGGGACTCATGCCAAAACACAGGCTACAGTTTTAAATAGGGCAGCGGTATCGAGGTCAGATCGATCCTTAGTTTTGGAATTGAACCATTTGGCACTACCGCTGTTAATGGCCCACAATTATGATCTTAATCAGGCCTTGTATGTCCTTTTGCTGGTAGGTATTGGTGTACTAGTCTCCTCCTACACAATTGAGGCAGATGTTGAACCATATACCTCAAATCCGTTGGTCCAATGAAGAGTTGCGAGTTTCACATACCCTCAAGGACTTTTAATCGCCTAGTTTCCTCACTATGTTTTCGTTCACTGTTAATCAAGCCATGCTGACATGGTCAAGTGCATATATAAATAAAGAAAACTTCTTACTTTGGAAAAAGTTTTTGACGTCATAACGTCTTGAACGCCGGCTGCACGCATGAAAAATCATGACTCATTGTCACATTGCCCCTGAGCCGAGCGTTCAAGTGAGAGCCCGAAACAAGCGATAGACGGGCACGATCGGCCTAAGCGTTTAGCTTGTGAGGCATTATGACGTTGTCACGTAAAATTGCCATCCGAAATCTGACTTTACAGACAACAGGTAGGTTTTTATATATTGTTTTTCTCATTCAGTATATTTTTTGCAAGTTAATAGCTATTTACATTCAGCTTTGTTTACACAAGAAGCAATCACGTTTTTATACGTTGTTATTTTCGCGTGTCACGAATTCCTATTTACGTTTTTTAATCACCGTAAATACAATGAGAAATAAAAGTATTGTTGCATAGCTCAGCGGGACGCATTGATGCCGTTATGGATTTTATGAAGTCGCAATGTATGTATTTTCAAATGTGTTTGTGGAATGATGGTTTGTAAATATGTTTTGTAACTATCTAAACTTATGTTGTTTTCTAATTTTTAGGCAAATTTTATTCGTAATAACAACTTATACGGATTTTAGCGCGGTTTTTTATGATTTTTAGAAGCCCGCCGTTTCGGATAATTTACAGCAACCATGTTCACGGGAGGAGCATACCCGAGTTGACCATTCACATAATGTTTGATGCCTATTTACATAATACACATAATAAATCCAACTACTTTGGGTCGAATTGAAAACTGTATATACAAATCACACTTGGATATGGATGCTAAGACAAAACAATAAAGTGTAGACTAATTTGGATAGCGGCGATGTGACATAACTTACCATTGTAAATAAAGTCTTAACATGAATTATGACTTTCTTGTGTAAATTGCTTTGTTTGTCACTCCAACTTTAAACTATTGTTAATTCTGGTTGTAATATTTATATGACACTAGCTGTTCCCGCAGCTTCGTCCACGTTTACTTAGATTTAGGACTGAAAATATTATTTGTGACATTTTGCAACTCTCTCTATATATCTGATCTCCTTGCCCAATTTAGTAGTATTTACGATCGAAGGATAAATTTAAAAAATACTATGGCAAAAGAAAAAAAATATTGGAAATATATTACTTAATGTCTGAATCATTATTTTTCCAGGAACAAAGTAAAATATGTTAGCAGTATCATTTAGAAAAGAGTAATTACTGTCGTTACTATAAAAGACAGCGATTTTTTTTTCTTTTACGCCGGGAAATGCTCTGAGGCATCCCGCCTGGGGAGTGGGTCTCCCCAGGTGGGTATATGGGACTCGCTGCGCCCGAAAGGAAATGGACGCAGCTCTACCCACTAAAACCCGGCGAGTGGCACCAATGCCGCCTTGGTGAGGTGCCCCGGATCTGTTAAGCTAACAGGGCACCTCGACGGCTAGTTAGTCCCGTAAGGGACCGACGCCACCTCCACAGAGGGGTTGTCCCGCACCACAGAACAACCCCTCCCAACGTCGGGACAGGTTCCCATCCTCACCCCTTACCCCCTGCTTTTTTGTTCCCTCTTCTTATAAGAGGAGTACAAAGAGCCCCTCGGCTCAATTAGCTTCGCCCAAGGTGCTGGGCTCACCCTAGGCTACTAAGCCCCACCGCCACGTCAAGGCCTGAACCATGGTGGGGATAAAAGACAGCTTGAAATATTACAAGCTAACTAATAAGTACAAAAAATATATTTTATATTATAGTCAATATCAAAATATATAAAAATATATTTTATTTATTTTGACCTACTTTTGTTTCATAAAATCCTATTAAAGTGATGTAAGTCAAACCAGATCGCAAATTCATGACTCAACATTTGAGGGAAATTAATATAAATGCTCTTAACGTAAAATAAAATTCACACAGGCCATTTTGTTTTTGTTGGGCAAACATCAAAGTTAGAACGGTTCTTTTTACAAAAACAAAGCTATGCGAAAATAAAATAAATCTGTGTAAATCCAAAGATCCAAAGAACTAGATTAGCTTTTATATATATATATACCAGTGAATAAATAATAGTGGATAATGATTATATACATTTATCATCACCATCATCAGCATCTATGCTGATGAACAAATGCCTCTTTCAATGAACGATAAGATCAGTTGCCACTCGCATCCAACACGGCCACCGCACGGAGATCGTCTTCCCACCTGGTTAATTGGCAACCAATATTTCGTCAAAATTAATGACGAATATACCCATTAATAACTCTTAAAGAATTATTATAACCTACTCTTTGCAGGAACCTCCACGTAGTAATACTACAGCTTTCAGTAAATTATATTCTATTTGTGTTGTGAGATCTTGCCTTATGTAAAATTTCACGATTCTGTGTCAATGTAACATAGACATAATATAGAAGGACTGGGCATACCTACGAAAAAAAGGTGTATACCTACAATTCAAATTGGCACTTAACATGGCTACCATTGTTAGGGTTTTTACAGCAAAACCACAAACTACATAGAGAATTATCTACTATGAAAAGGGCACTCAAGATGGTGGATCAAGCACTCACTTATAGCTGTCAGTTTCAAGAAAGTCCTCTTATTTCCTAACTTCATGCAATGTAATGGTTTTTGTGTTGACAGACTAACAACGGAGTGATCCTTTCAATTTTGTCATATTGAGGAACGGATCCCCAAAAAAAAGTATCAGAACCAATTATTATATAAGTGTATGAAAAAGATCTTTATCATTGTTTCATGATACAATATGTTTTGATGAGAAAGGTAAATGTCAGAAGTGAGAACGTGCCTCCCATTACGAGTATCATATTAATGTAATAAAATATTAGCTTTTTGTATGTAGTTACTATTATTATTAGCTTTGTCTGTATGTAGGAGGCTATATGCAAGATGTACCTAATGAAATCTTCGTACTCGATTTTCTAGTACTTAAAAACATCAGATTTTTTGTAATTCTATACACTTATCAAGGACCCATGCCACAATATGTGGATATTGCTTCTCACTAACCGTGAGGTGAAGCGACTGTCCGTTTGTTCTATAAAATAAAAAGCAATAATCAAAAAAGTTTGTGTATTTATCTCTATTCGCGATTGACTATAGTTAAAAAAATCACACCGTAACGATCTATCGAACAACAAAATAGAAAATAAATAATAGTTCAAAAACTTAAAAACACGGTCTAATAGAAGGCCAAACTAAAAAATGTGTGTGTGTAAAAAAGCGTAGTGTGCTCGATAACTATTGCTTGTTAACCCTTTTAAAAAAATTATTTTGATCTTTCATCAAAAAGTTTAAGGTTCTTAAAATAATAATAATATATTATAGGATGCTTCTACACCACGTCAATCTGGTCCCGTGGTAAGTTCTCGAAGAACTTGTGTTACTGGTACCAGACAACGGAATTATATTTAATACTTTTATACTATACATAATATATTTAAGATTTTTATTATATAATACACAATATATTTAATACTCATCCATGACCCAGGAACACAGAAAACTTTTTGTTCCGTGGCGGGATTCGAACCCGCTAACTCCGGCTAGAGCACCAACGCGCTAACCATTGAGCCACAGAGGTCGTCGTATTTTATACGTCTTAATATGTCTTCTTCGTATTTCAGTGTTTATGGTGTTCAAATTGCCATTTTTCATGGCTTTTATGGAATGGTCCAACATGCTATGGTTTGATGATAACGCCCACTGTGGGGCGGTTGTTCTGTGGTGCGGAATAGCCCCTCTTTGGAGGTGGTGTCGGTCCCTTGGAGGACTGACTAGCCGTCGAGATCCCATGTTCTTCAACAGATCCGGGGCATCTCACCAAATGCGGCATTGGTCCTCGCCGGGTTTAAGTGGGTAGAGCTGCGTCCACCTTACAATCTTTCGGGCGCATCGAGTTCCGCATACCCGCCTGATGAGTACCTCCTTCCCCCGCGGGATGCCTAAGCCCATTTCCCGGTGCAAAAGACTAAAATGGTTTCATGATGATAATATTTTTTTTTTATCGCAGGGAAATCCTTATGGATGCAGCCAGGATCTTCGGGTAGATCCTGACCCAATGTGGGACTCGCAGTCCCGGATATGCAGGCAACAGACAGGATCACCTCAGCGGCAGGCTGGCCTCGGCGAAAGCCAGACTACTCCTCGTAGGGGGGGGGGGGGACTGCCCGGCCGCTACTAAGCAGTCCCCACGACGTCGTACCATACATACCCAGGGTCCCATCCTGAGCCCGACACGAACACAGGGGCGTTACTGGAGGTGCATTCAATAGCGCCTCCTACGCACCCCCGTTCGTCGCCTGCGGGAGGAGGCCTCGTCGGCGGCCTCCTCTCTCACCCGCTCATCGGTCTCCTTCTGGGACATTACTGCCTCGCAGAAGGAGACCATCGCCGTCCAGAACTCGTCGTCACCGAGCATCGCGGTGATGACGCTCGGCAGAGACAAGTCCCCTCCGATGACTGATGTCAGATCCACCACCGCTCCACAATCGTGACAGACTGTCAACGGCTTCCTGCGGGCCGTCCGACATAGGTACTCACCAAAGCAACCATTTTTTTTTCTTTAACGCCGGGAAATGCTCTAAGGCATCCTGCGGGGGAGTGGGTCTCCCCACGCGGGTATGTGGGACTCGCTTCGCCCTTTACCAGCTGCGTCCATTTACCAGCTGTAAATGGACGCAGCTCTACCCACTAAAACCCGGCGAGTGCCACCAATGCCGCCTTTGGTGAGGTGCCCCGGATCTAGAAAACAAACAGGGCACCTCGACGGCTAGTCAGTCTCGCAAGGGACCGACGCCACCGCCACAGAGGGGTTGTCCCGCACCACAGAACAACCCCTCCCAACGTCGGGACAGTACAATGGGGTGAAGTTCCCATCCTCACCCCTTGCCCCCTGCTCTTCTGTCCCCTCTTCTTATAAGAGGGGTACAAAGAGCCCCCTCGGCCCAATTAGCTTCGCCCAAGGTGCAGCGGCTTACCCTAGGTTACTGAGCCCCACCGCCACGACAAGGCCTGAACCATGGTGGGGTCACCAAAGCAACCATGCCCGGTGACCACCTGTGTCAGACGGAAGGTTTGCGCTTACAGCGCATCCACCGCTATGATAATGATAATGGGTAGGCCCATGTGTGAAAATAATGCATTAAATTAGCATTTTTTTCATTCTAACCTAAGACTGTAAGGAATTATAATTTCATAAAGAAACATCCCCAGTGACTCGCTTCCTCTTTGAGCCTAGAATAGTTAAGTGTACAATCGTGTTGGCATATTCTTAAAAATCTAACCCTATAATAAAATTAGATTGAAACAAAAAAAAAGTCATTTTTTTTTTCAAATAAAATATTGAAAAAACTACAAGAAGACGCATAATACACATCTGTAACCACGAATAACGAAGTAAATTTATTACATAAAAAAATTGTACGAACCCAAAATCTCTAGTACTTTAGTCATTAAGATTTATGCAACCAAAAACACAGACAAACGCGAGTCCGACCCACGTACTACGGGTTTCGAAAACATTTTTTTTAATGTATATACCGAAAAAATAGTAACGTATTTTTTTTCTTTAATTTATGCTGCAAAGGCTAGCTCCTTGCTAAATTTCATCATTCTATGTCAATAGGACAAAAGAGTGACCCTTTAAGTGTTCTTTCAGTTTAAGGATCAGCACCCTAAAAATGATTTTTAATCATTCATCAAGCTCAAAGTACTTTTATCCCCCTTTTCATCTATATTTATGATGGGGACACATGCTCGATCGTCCCAACCATGTCCCAACAGTGTATTTGACACGTTAATTAAAACGCACTACGACTTAACAATGATAGAATAAATTAGCTGTATTGTAAATTATGATGTCGCGGTATATTTATATGATGGTTGAGTGGGACGTGGGTTCAATTCAGCCAAGGAAATATAATTTGTCTAATTAATTAATTAATTTATTTATTTATTTACTATAAAATAACTTTTTACAACGAAAAATACATTTTTTTCATCTGAAATCTAAAAATATTGGGAAGCAGTCTGTACATCAGGCATCAGCGCTCCTCGTTCGAAAGTGTATCTAAGTATACAAATTGCGCGAAGACACGATTTGAGATTAGATATGAACAAAAGAAACAAAATAATTGCTGGGGTTGCCCCCCATCATGGTTCAGACCTTGGCGTGGCGGTGGGGCTTAGTAGCCTAGGGTGAGCCCACCACCCTGGGCGAAGCTAATTGAGCCGAGGGGGCTCTTTGTACCCCTCTTATAAGAAGAGGGGACAAAAGAGCAGGGGGCAAGGGGTGAGGATGGGAACCTCACCATGGCGTGGCGGTGGGGCTCAGTAGCTCAAGGTGAACCCAGCACCTTGGGCGAAGTAAACTGAACCGAGGGAGCTGCTCTTTGTAACATTCTTATAATAGGGGAAAAAAAGAGCAGAGACAAGGGGCGAGGATGGTACCTCTGTGAAGGTGGTGTCGGTCCCTTGAGGTACTGACTAGCCGTCGTGGTGCCCTGTTTACTCAATAGATCCGGGGCACCTCACCAAAGGCGGCATTTGTGGCACTCGCCGGGTTTTAGTGGGTAGAGTTGCGTCCACCTTACCATCTTTCGGGCGCAACGAATCCAACATACCAGTCTGGGGAGTCCCCTCCTCCGTCCCCAGCGGGATGCCCAGAGCGTTTCCCGGTGTAAAAAAAAAGTTTGTTAGCTATTATACAACACAATAATTACATTATACACAGAACAAAATAAAATCACAATGAAAAACATCCTAAATTCCACATGCAGTTTTATTATAAAAAATATTTTGGTTTTATAGGAATCTTATCTTATTAATAAATAGCCTTTGCTAAAATTAGCTGCCTTTCTTTTATACCTACCTATGTAATATTTCTTTTAATCTGGTATCTATAATAATATAATATTATGTCTTAAGAAAGGGAGAAAAGCTTATTCAATTTTGGAGTAAATGAAACCACGAGAAATTACTAGTAAGGGTAGGGGAATGATAAAAGCTGTTACCCTCCTTTTAAATTATTCAAAAAAGCAATCTATTGATGCCGTTTTCCACCAACCCATTAACCCTGAAATTGAGAGATAATTTCTGAAGAACAAAAGCTCATTTGTGATTAAAAAAAGACTTTGATTTTTTTTCTGTTATTACCCATTGATGACCTTTGGGGTTCGTTTGGTAGTAACAACTCAATCACTTATGTTCAAGAAGAGTAGGATAGGATGCGTAAGTAGATGCTGCCATGTACTGCTATTTGGACTAGTCAAGAATGAATCAATAAAAAACTATTGGATTTGTGCTATATTCAATAATGTTGGTTAGTAGAAAATAAGCAAGAAATAAAGTAAAATTTATTCATCAACCAAAATACAATAGTTTTAAGTAATTGGTCCTCATTTACCTAAAAATACCTATTAGATGGTCACGCTTTTTTATTCCACTTTGGGGGTAAGACCCCGCTCACTTTTCGCTTCGGCTCCCCTCCACTGTAATACCATGGTACCAAAGGGGGAACGTAGGGTAATTTTAAAGAGAGGTCGTCTTCCTCACATTACGTTAGATGGTGACCACCTCTCCTGACCCGGCCGGGTCAGGAAGCCGGGAAGCGATTCGATTGGTCGCCCAGGGTCTGCAGCCCAGACTTAAGCGCCACCGCCATGACAGAGCTGGGAAGAATGGGTTTGTCTTAATCTAGTTAAACTTGTATATGTTTGTGGTCGACGATCCAATCTAAATAGAATTTAATAAATAGTTTTATTGTTAATAGAATCAGGCGTTACTTTGCGGAAATCCATTATATTATAATTTAAATAAATTATAATTTTAATTAAATTATAATTTAATAACATTAAATTATAATTTAATGTTAAATCGTTTTATTGCCTCACCCATGCACTTATGAAGAAAATACGGTATTCCATTTACAAATACTTTACTTGATAAGTCTACAATATGAAACAATTCCGCAGCATGGTCCGATTAACACAATTGAGTCTCCTTGTTAGCAATGTAATCCGGCAGAGTAACGTCCTTCTCAAAATATACTGGTAGAATGACCCGCAACACCACCACTAGCGTCCTTTTATACTAAACTGACAATAGACAAACCTACAACTACCAATACCCAAAAAATCGATAATAATATAAATAATTCAAACTAACAAAAATCGTGACGCACAAAATCGATATTAATATAAGTACTACTGAAAATCATAACACTCTAATGCAAAAATCGTTTTTTTTATTATCGATTTATATAAGTAATATTAATTATTAGTGAGGGTAAAACAAATAAACAATTACAGACACAAATCATTTGTTATGATTAATTTCCCTAAATAAATCACGTATTGAAATAGTATTGTTTTAGGACTCATTGAGTGAGATTAATATCGCAATAACTCATACCGGATTATTACAATAATACCCATGTTTTACATCCATATCAATATTATAATGGCATGTTTTATGGAACGAATATATTCGGTGATTTGAGAATATTTTTGACGTGACAACTTCTAATAAATCTATGAACGAAATGATGTGTCATTGTCCCGTTATATTAAGAGAGCTGGCATCAATTTTTGGGCCGCAAGAGTACAATCAGGGGACGTTAGGAGGGGTTGTCCCGCACCACAGAACAACGGCTCCCAACGTCGGGACAGTACAATAGGTTCCCATCCTGGCCCCTTGCCCCCCCGCTCTTTTGTTTCCCTTCTTATAAGAGGGATATAAAGAGTATCTCCCTCGGCTCAATTTGCTTCGCCCAAGGTTCTAGATTCACCTTAGGCTACTGAGCCTAGGCAAACTGTGAGTGATCTCAGTTCAGATCAGATCAGATCAGGCTACTGAGCCTAGGCAAACTGAGAGAGCCTAGGCAAACTATGAGTATAAAAAACCTGAAGGTAGGCCAGGAAACTCATTAACTTGTTGCCTTTCATGCAAAGTAGGTCAGTCTCGGTGCCTATGACACTCTCTAACCTACCCGTGTTCCCGAAACAAAATAAAGCTGTTTTACGAAAGAAACAAGAAGGATGGTGGTACCACGCAGATGTGAGCGAGGCACAAGAAAATATATTACAACTAAATTCCTTATATTGCTGTCTGATTGATCCACAAATGAAAAACGTATTTTTGGAAAGGCACACTTGAATCATAAGTCCGCGTGGGCATTGATGAAACCAACACAAAATTGTTTTCTAATGTTTACGCGAATTTCACTCATTATAATAAAACAATTTTTTTACGGATTTTATTACATAAAAGCTTGAGGATTGTGTTAAAAAAGTCTCAACATATTTAACAACTAAAAACACGAATTTCAGACACATTTATGTTTTCACTTGACCTATTCTGACATTTTAAAAAATGCTTCTCGAAAAATGAGTCCGTTTCTAAAGGAATAAGCTTTGGTCACGGAGCTTTCAGTCTAAATCAAAACGTACATACATTTAAAAGGAAAACGATTTTTAGTCTTCACGACACGATAGCATTGTATTTGTAGCATTTTTTTGTCAATCCATTTGCAAAGACAATTTACTTGTGTGAATATGACATTGGGCCAAAAAGAGAACACATCACCTGGGGTGCGTTCAGCTGAGACGGGTTCTTTTGGCAGGAGAAGGAAAAGGTGGAATTGGGCGGAATATGTCTAGGTTCCGCCAACAGATCTCACAGAAGTAAAGGTTTGGAATTGTACAAAATATTTAAAAGTATCTCCCGCTCAAATTGGATGAGAAAATATTCTTAATATAGGAAATAGGTCCTGGGTTATGGGCTATGGGATATAGATCATAGGTTATTAGGTCGTGGGTCATAGATCGTTGTAGATTATATTTTATAGGTCATCGTTCATATCATATTCGTACATGGAAGGAAGGATTTTTTTGACATCTAAATAAACGCGGGGTAAGATGGGAGCAACAGCTACTCTAATTTAAAAGCCTGATATTTTTGGTGCTTAGAGGGGTTCATATCATAATTGATCATACAGGACTCACAATGTGTGCTATACTATCCTATTGCTTGTCTAAAGTTAGGTAAAACTAGTCACCTGTACCTCTACCATGAGTTTTGTTACAAGCGTAAATGACATAAGTATAGTAGTTACGTAATACGTAACACGAATAGAAAACTATATCATACCTTAGTTTTCTATTCATGTTGCGTTTTACGTAACTACTATAGTTATGTCATTTACGCTTATAACAAAACTCATGGTAGAGGTACTGGACGTATCAAAATAATTCCCTTCTGCTTTCGGCGGAACCAAATCCACGACATCTACGTGACGTTCCTTTATTAAGTACCAAGCAGCAGGTAGTAGTCCACTACAATTATTCTAGGATTTATTTTATTATCTTCTACGTGTTATATAAAGAGCATAAAAGCCGAAAGCACGGAAATGGAAAGAGTGGAATAAAACTACTTGGAGTGGCTAATTGGAAAGCGGGGGTATGAATCATGGAGCACTCTGAATCGAGGTGTCCGTCCGAAAACCATCGCCGCTAATTTGATCGCTTGGCACTATTATAATGCTAACTTAAATATAATTTATGTTAATTAAATATAATTTAGGCTAAATATCACGGAAAAGTCAAGTCAAGATATGTAAGTAAGACTCAATGTTAGTAAACTGCCTCTTCTGTCCTTCTTTCCTAAATACAGCAAATATGTTTTATGTAAGAAAGAAATAGGATACATTATACATTGCAGACAGTGTTTTTCGTCATCATGGATACATAAAAGAATACAATAAGCGGTACGCAACATCAACGACGTTTACGGAGCTAACACTACAAACCAACGCACCACCTGTTATTGGTTTGCTCGCTTCCGTTCTAGAAATTTCGACCTGAAAAATGAACCTCGCGGTCGTCCGAAGACTTTGGTCGACAATGACGAATTAAAGGCGATTGTGGAAGCTGATGATACACAATCTACAGCTGAATTAGCAGCAGCTTTCGACGTTAGCGTCAAAACAATATTGGTCCATTTGCGTCAAATTGGCAAGGTAAAAAACCTTGACAAATGGGTGCCCCACGAACTCAATGATCGCCAGCGCGAAGTACGCGTCGAGACATGCCTTGCACTGCTCAACAGACACACTAATGAAGGAATTTGGAAACGCATTGTTACCTGCGATGAAAAATGGATTCTGTTTGATAGCCGCAAGCGCTCAATAAGTTGGTTAGATCCTGGTTCAGCACCTAAACAATGCCCTAAACGAAAACTTACCCCAAAAAAAGTGATAGTCACTATTTGGTGGTCTAGCGCTGGTGTAATTCATCACAGCTTCTTACCAAACGGGGTGAGCGTACTGCAGATGTGTACTGTGAATAACTGAACACAATAATGGAGAAGCTGGCACATCTCCAACCAGCATTGGTCAATCGCTCGTCTTCGCTGCTCCTGCACGACAACGCGCGACCTCATACTGCACAGCAGACGGTCTCTAAGTTGCAAGAACTGGGGTTGGAAGCTTTCCGTCATCCGCCCTACACACCAGACCTTGGGCCTACAGACTACTACTTTTTCCAGAATTTGGATAACTTCTTGGCGGGGAAAAAATTCAATACCCGAAAGGCAGTACAAAATGCCTTTGAGGAATTTGTTGCCTCCCGTCCAGCTGATTTCTTTAAGAAGCTGCCACAGCGTTGGCAAAGATGCATTGATTGCATGGGTGATTACTTCGATTAATACAAATAAAAAATAAAGTAAAGACCTAATATATCGAGTATAAAGGCAGAAAGAAAAAGTAACTTTGAAATTTATCGTACGAACGACGACAATTTCTCCTCAAGACCCGTACACTTCCATAATTGTGTGATTTCGTTACGTCACGAAAGCTGTCGCATTAAAAGTTTTATGAAGACAATTTGAAATAATTGCGACGTGTTATTTTAAGTCATTTTCCTTATAATAATCGTCAGCCAACATCCATATGCATCATATTGATTGTGTTAGTTTATTTCATGTTCGATAAAAGTTGATGACAATTATTTTGAAATAAATGAAGTTTTTTTATAAGGTTTACGCGAAGTTTTCCCTCTCTTTATCAGGGAAGCAGTAGGAAGTGCCTACCGACGCCCATACATATCCGCACAACCAGAGGTCATGCAGATGCTTTGCCCTTTTTTTTTTTTTTCTTTAACGCCGGGAAATGCTCTGAGGCATCCCGCTGTGGAGTGGGTTTACCCACTAAAACTCGGCGAGTACCACCAATGTGGCAGCATTGGAGGGGTACAAAGAGCCCCCTCGGCCCAATTAGCTTCGCCCAAGGTGCACCGCTCACCCTAGGTTACTGAGCACCACCGCCACGACAAGTTCTGAACCATGGTGGGGTGCTTTGTCCTCCTTTTCCCTATTATCATCACCTCAAAATATGACCTTTATCATGATCATCATTTTATTTTTAATATAGACACAATGGTGATCTCAGGTACACTAGACATTGTTCAATAAGTCTGTATAAAACGTATGTTTATGTATTACCAAATATCTCGTTTTATAGCCTACAATAGATTTAATAGGTCGCAGTAAACAAAGTCTTTTATTTGCGAGTATTGTAGAAATAATAATGTTACAGTTACTACTTTGTGGTCATCATTACTATTATTATTATCATTATCATCATTACCATTGTTATCATCATTATTATCTTTGATCACAAACTCTACTATACGCAATAAATCATCAATGTGCCACAATTTATGAGGAATGTTGTGAATTTAATATATTATTAAATAATCTATTATTTATTATTGATAGGCACTTTCTCATTACTGTCGCATTAATCAGGTACAAATCTTGAGCTATCGATTGTTAGATATTTGAAGAAAAGCGTATTTAAATTACGACGAACTCTGTGGCTCAATGATAAGCGCATGGGGCGCAAGCCGGAGGTTGCGGGTTCGAATTCCGCCAGGAAACAGAAATATTTTTTGTATACCTGGGTCATGATGATCAAAGAAAAAAAAAGGCTCAGGCGGAACGGGACACTTTTTCGTGCACGCCGTCGGTGTTCATCAATTAATAAGACGTTATCATCTTAAAACTTTTCACGATGAAATCCTTAAAATGTATTATTACAATAAGTGAAACTTGTGTTAAAATTCCTCTTTTTATGACACATGTAACCAAATACAAATATATTGTTTTCTAATGTTTACGCGAATTTCACTCATTATAATAAAACAATTTTTACGGATTTATCGTATAACTTATAGCTGATTTAAAACACCGTCGCAACACTAAGTCTGCCATCTGTGAATATAGTCTTGACAAAGCTCGCCATTATATCAGATTTGATAAACCACAAGTTCTCGCAAAAGAACACCGAGTCCAACCAAGGATGAACCGTGAGGCTATTGAAATTAAAAAACATCCTAATTTCAATAGAGAAGATGGCTGGCTCTTACCACCTGCTTGGGATCCCATTATTAATATTATCAAATCAAAATCCAAGCATAATATTTCACAGATTAAAGATACAGTTAGCACTTTCTGCGTAGATAGGACTGACCAAAATATTGATGTATCATAGGGTAGTTTCGAATAACTTTGTAATGATAGGACGTATGACACCTCAGTCCTCCCATGACCATGGTCGCTGTAAAGTATCCGAAACGTCAGGCTTGTAAAAATCTTAATAAACCGCGATAAAATCCGTAAAAATTGTAAAACAAATACAAATATGCAACCGCAACATTAAACATAAACTAAATTTGGTCTACTCCAAATAAGCATCGTATAGGACGAAACAAGTTATGTGCGGAAATTATATCATCATCGTATAGGACGAAACGAGTTATGTGCGGAAATTATATCATCATCGTATAGGACGAAACAAGTTATGTGCGGAAATTATATCATCATCGTATAGGACGAAACAAGTTATGTGCGGAAATTATATCATCATCGTATAGGACGAAACAAGTTATGTGCGGAAATTATATCATCATCGTATAGGACGAAACAAGTTATGTGCGGAAATTAACTACGAACAAATGGCTCGATGCGATGTTTATGACTGTCACCCGGTTTCTGAAACGCTTGTCAAAGTTTATGTCAACTAACATGGCTGTTAATCTAACATGACTGTCAAATCAATTTGAGTTGCTGAAACGTCATTCAGAGCAAAATTAACTAATCTATGATTTGTTTGATTTGACATGCGGTTTGTTTTCAAATATAGCCACACTGATAAAAATCGTACCATAGTTTATTTTAAACTGTCACAAATGACAGTTTTATAAAAAGGCAGGCTGTCAAGTGTCGCTGCTGACAGATTATTCCGCGAATTTTGAACCTCAAGTTACAATCATACCAAAGTGATTATTAAAATCTTCTCGTAAAATGGCCTCACGAGGGAAGAATTTCACTGAAAGGGAAAAGTACATGCTTTTAGAATTGGTTCAAAAGTAAGTACAAAATAAGAACATAAGAGTTTAGAGTTCTTAAAACCTTTATTGTTTACAAATTAAATATAATTGTTTACATTACACATAAGTACTTATAGATGCTTAAGTAGACCCTTTGTTTTATTTCAGATACAAACACATTATAGAAAATAAATGCACCAATGCTATATCAATAACAAAGAAGAATGAAGCTTGGATTAGTATTACAACAGAATTTAACAGTACTGCGGAAATACCAAGGAATCAAAAACAATTAAACACAGCATATTTAAATTTAAAACGAACTACAAGGCAAAATATAGCAAATAAAAATGTAGGTATTCTTGATTATTAATATTATAATAATTATTAATAGGCATAATATATAGAATTTCATTATAATGAAACATTAATTATAATGGGTGAAATTCGAGTAAACATTAGAAAACAGTATATAATCTCTTTAATATATATGTATTTATAGACTATATCCATATCCCAGTACCTATAACACAAGTTCTACTGACTTTTTTCTGGACTCACCCTAGGCTACCGAGCCCCATCGCCACGTCAAGGCTTGAACCATGGTGTAGAAGTTCTACTAGCTACAGGATTGGATTAATGTAATTATGTTAGTAGAGATTGCAGATAGATTTTAAAATAATTATAGCAATGATACCTGTTACTAGATAAAACTAAAGAACTTAAATAACAAGCGAAACAAAGTAACAAGTACGAGTCCTTAGTCACCCTTTATCACACACACAGATATTAGGTGTCTATTTCTAATTCTAGCTGCGTATGGGACACTTATTTACTTGAGACAGTTGACACATATTTAGCTTAACTCTTTGATATAATGGTATTTTTCAGGTACAACAATATTTAGAACACAGAAAAAAATATACATGTGACACAGATGCAGGACCATCTCAGGCCAACAGTTTAACTGAAGAGGTAATTTTCAGTATCATTTTTAATACATCTTATGATTAATTATGGTGTAATTAATTTTAATTGATATTATTTTATTTTGTTTCAGACAAGTACTCATAGCGAAATAAAAGAGTTAAGTTCTCTTTTAAAGCAATTAAAAAGAGATGAAATCGCTGACAAGGTTTGTAACAAATAATAATAACTAATAATATATAATATTGTAAGTAATTAATAGGTAAATTGCAAAAACAATTAATGGTAATTTATATTTTCAGAAGGGTATTATGGCAACTGGTGGTGGAATTTATAAACCAGTACTTAGCACTGTTGGTGCTCAAATACTGTCAATAATGGGTGATCAGGTGAAACCACTTTCAAATACCTGTGATAGTGCATCTAATTATTATAAAAATGGTATGTTTTCTTTTCTGTGCATATATACAGAAGTTACACTTTAAATTTACATTTGATTTATTTATTTGTTTAATAGGTACACCAACAGCACTACATATTACAACATTTGTATATAGAATACATTAACTAGGTACAATATCTAATATGTATGCTAATAAAAGGTATACACAACATTCACCACAAATATAACCTAGTTCATAAAATAGAAGCAAAAACTTAAAAAATAATTAGAAAACAAATTTGAAATTCAGAACTTTATATAACGAGTTAGATTTACCATGTACCATTATAATTGAATATTTTTTTATTTTTTAGTTGAAGATGTTATTATTTGTGATATATCAAAGCCTACAGAACCTACTAGTTGTGATGTTACTAATACATCTGATAAATCAAATAAAGCAAAACATCAAAGGAAGATACAAAAAAAGAAAATAGTTCCTAAAAACAATAACATACTAAAAAAACAATATTATGAAAAAAAAATAAAGAGTGCATTGATAGAAGAAAAAATAAAAATATCTGAATACAGACTAGCTTTAAAAAAACATAATTTATTAGATATAGAATTAAAAATTAAACAAAAGGAGTATGAAAATTTAATACAGCAATAAAAATTATACTATCTTATTTTAAATACTAGTTATTAAGTAATTATAATATGTTGCTTTTTTTAGTAGAGTATATTTATAGTAAATTAATAATAATCTTTACGTTTGAAAATTAAAGTTATAGTTTAGTATTACAGAGTTCCTATATTTTTAGTAAATTTATAATCTTTGTGTTTGAAAATTAAAGAAGTTATGATTACATATTTATGACATTATTTTTATTTCAATTTCCTATACCTATTCCTATCATACTAATAAAATTTTATCATCATCATTCATCATCATTAGCCTTTATCCATTAACTGCTGAATATAGGCCTCTCCCAATAAACACCACTAATAAAATGTAATACCTAACAATTAAAATGTGTCAATAATAGAGATGACCGTACAGAAGTGTTTTCATTCATGAGTGAACTTGCACCAGTATCATCGTGGTGATTCAATTCCAGTGATGAAGTAGTTAATTCCTCTATATGGTCATTATGATTTAAAGCCAAATTGTGTAAGACACAACAAGCTACAATAATGTTCATACTTGTCGGTAGCTTGACTCTGAGACCCATGGACAAACAAGGGAAACGTCTCTTCAAAACACCAAAGCATCTCTCCACAGTATTTCTTGTCTTTATATGGGCTTGGTTATAAGCTTCTTCACTAGCTGTTGAGGGACGTAAAAAGGGTGTTAATAAATATGCCATGCATGGATACCCACTATCTCCCAGTAGGTAGTCACTACCATACATTCCACTTTCAAAATCAGCCCGAATGTGGGAATCATTGATTATTGTTGTGTCATGAACAGAGCCAGGCCACCAACAGATAACATCTAGTATTTTGAGATGTGCATCACATATTACTTGAACATTCAAGGAGAAATATCCTTTCCTGTTCCTATAAAGTTCTGCACGTTGACCACCAGGTGATTGTATCTTAATATGAGTACAGTCAATGGAACCAATAACATTTGGAAAAGAGCTAATATTATAGAATTCACTCTTTATCCTATTTCTATCTTCATGTGTATTGGGCATAGAAATAAATTGTGGCCTAAGTTCTGCAATAGCTGCAGATACTTTTTTTATAATTCTACAAGCTGTAGACTTGTGTACCCTTATATGATCAGCTACAGTAATCTGAAAAGCTCCACTTGCAAAATAGCTTATTGTCAGTAAAACTTGCTCCAAAGCACTTATAGACCTATTCCTTAAAGTGAAGCGTTTAATTTTTGGCCCTATCAACTTCACCAATAATGTAACAACATATTTTGTCAGGCGGTATCTATTTTTGAATTCTTCATCATTATAGAATTCAAAAGGATTCATTCTGTCTTTAAAAGTTCGCCTCCTGCTTTCTTCTTCACCACTGCTAGATGAGCTGGTGCTCATGCTTAAATCCGAAAGAGACATCACAGTGCAACCTACAACAAACAACAATATTTAAGTTTAACACAAAGCCAAAATTTTGATTTTTGTAAGAAAAAAAACATTATATACATATTCATTATTTGGTAATAAATATGTTTTACATACCTTAATAAGTAATTTGGAGAGAAAAAATGTAGTTTCACGTAACAAAACAATTACTCTCCTGACGTTAATTTGCCGATTTATACCGATTAGTTGACCGAGTACTTGACAGACGTTTGACCAACGATTAGGGCTTAAATAGCGTTTCAGAAACCCAAAATGGCGGTTAACATACGATTCTAGAGTAAAATTTGACAGCTATGTCAACTGACAGGCTGATCAAATTTAGTATTAGTACCATGCTTTTAGCAACTCATTTGACACTTAACAAGAGATTTGACAGATGATTTGTTAATTTTTGCATTGATCAGCCTTTTGGAAACCGGGCGTAAGTAAGTTACGTGAACGCTCTATGTGCCTTTTACGTTCTGTGAGTATTTGAATAAAGCTGCTCTAAAGCATTGTACAAATTCTGCAACAAAACTTCATTGTGAGAAAAATAATTTAAAAAAAAAACGCAACTTAAGATGAGGTAAACAAAATCGTAAAAAGTGCCATGTTTAGCAGCCGAATTGGGCTGGCAGAACCGGGTTGGTCCCTCTCACACAACACCGGCGCGCGGCGTCAAATGACAGCTATGCTGTTGCCATTCGTGGCGTTTGTGAGTTTCCGGTGCCCCATTGGGGTTATAGGTAAAAGGAGGGCATGGTATCCGTATAGCCTCTGGTTGTGCGGATGTGTATGGGCATCGGTAGTGACCATAAGGCTCGAACTGCTTGTTTGGCCCCCTTATGGCAAAAAAATCAAATCAATAATAAGAAGGAAAGAAGTTATAGAAAAATTTAAAAGAAACATTTGGAAATGTGTAAGACATAATTTAAATAGTAGTGCAAGAGATATAAAATATAAGACGAATAATATGAATTTTTAAGAAAGTTTTATTTAAATGATAATAAAGTCACAGAAAAAAACTAACCCAATCAGTCACAGGGACGGCGATAGAAGTGAAAACAAGAAAAATAAGTTCAAATACCACAGGCTGTAATAGATTATGTCAACATATACAATTAAAACGGTGCACAAAACAAGTGGCCAACATGACATTGACATTTCAGTGTGTTTGACGATTGGTTATGTAAATAAATATTGCAAACAAGGTTGATAAAAGCGAGAGGCATTAAATTAAACTACGTATACCATTTTCAGGCTATACACCAAAACTTAGACCATATATTTTTGTTCCCTGGCGTTGGCTTGAGCATCAACGCACTTACCACTGAGCCACAGAGGTCATCAAATAGCGTCTCATAAAAGTGGTAACGGCGTCGCGAAACCAGAGATTTAATCTCATCTAAAAATATGCGTACCGCGCCTAAAGAAGTTATCACTTCCAAAAGAAGAAACTTGTAGAAGTGAGGAATTCTATAAATAATATGCCTACATATTGCAACTTTGTGAGCGACGATGATGTATTGGGTATGGGCTCGGCCTCTTGAGTGAGAGGTCCGGGTTCGATCCTGACCCCTGTGATGCCTTGAAATGGGGTTTTCTAAGTTGATACGTGCATCTGAACAAGAGGCCATGGCCATGGCTAGCTCATTGGTGAAGGATTCATCGTGAGGAACCCTGTATGCCCGATTAGCTTAAAAATCTTTGAAGGTGTGGGAGGTCTACTAACCGGTGGGAGGGAAGCGCTGTGCCGCGCTCCCGGCTGCATGGGTACCACCATCTTGCTTGTTTCTCCCGTGAAACAGCTTTGCTGTGTTTCGGAGAGAAGGGCAAGACAGGCAGTGTAATTATTACTGGCACAGGGACTTAACATCTTATGTCTCAGGATGACAACACATAAAGGAGTTGCCTGGGCTCGTTCCAGGTAAACTAGTTTATGTTCATGGGCGACGTCGACCACTTACCATCAGGTGGTACGACAGCCAGTTTGCCAATCCAACTAAAATAAAAAATATTATATTATTAAATGTCTTATAACTTTACCAGAACCAAGCTATAGCGCGATTCAGAAAAATAACAACGCCATCTAGGCGTCACCGAGAAACTAAAAATAATAAACTTATCCTAAATACACATTTACATTGACAAATTAAATGTTTATTGGTGTACATGTTTAATCCAGACACCCGCATTGGGTCGGTGCAACTGATTTCGAGGAGAAGCTACGTGTCCATATAAGGATTTATTACAGAAGTGTGACAAATAAGGATTTATTATATTATGTATTATTATACAGGTTGGATTTTTGAGACGGGTCAGTAAGGTACCTGCCACCTTAAACGTTTCTAGGAGATTATCCATAACTTTTTTTAAATATTCTGAACTGCATTCATAGATTTTTTCGGCCAGCGAAAAAAATGCTAAAATCCAAAAAAAAAAAATATGCCTATCGATCCTACTTCGTATGGAGATCAAAAGGCTCGAAGGAAGCATTTAAGTACTCGAAATATCAGAAATCGCCAAAAACATTTTCCATGTATAAAACTTGGCTAATAATTAATTATTATCCGTGCTTTGTACAATCCAACATAGACCACAAATTACGAATCTCGTAATAAGAAACTGGAATAAGTTGTTAAAATATATAATACTGATATTTCTTACATACAACAAACCTATTTTCTCAAAATATCGTCAGATTTAACTCAATTAGATAGGTGTGAATAAAACCGATAGAACACGCCACAATATTGTAAATACGGCTTTAGTTTAAACGATTGTTCGTGTTCCGTGTCAACGTTTTACCACGACTCTCGGTTGTTATACTTTGACTTTTTTAAAAGCATAAGCTTTTAAAAATAAGCAAACGATTTTTATATCAACATTATCAGCCTTTATCTTACTCCACCATGGTTTAAGCCTTGTCGTGGCGGTGGGGCTCAGTAGTTTGAGGTGAACCCAGCACCTTGGGCGAGGCGAATTGAACCGAGGGAGCTCTTTGTACCCCTCTTATAAGAAGAGGGGACAAAAGAACAGGGGGCAAGGGACGCGGATGGGAACCTCACCCCATTGTACTGGTCCTGAGGTTGGGAGGGATTGTTCTGTGGTGCGTAACAACCCCTCTGTGGAGGTGTCGTTGGTTCCTTGAGGGACTAACTAGCCGTCGAGGTGCCCTATTTGCTCAACAGGTCAGGGGTACCTTACCAAAGGCGACATTGGTGGCACTCGCCTGGTTTTAGTGGGAAGAGCTGCGTCCACTTACCACCTTTCGGGCGTGCGAGTATACCCGCGTGGGGAGACCCACTCCCCCTCGGGATGCCTCAGAGCATGTCCCGGCGTTAAAGAAAAAGAAGTTATTTTCCAAAGTTTCAAATTCTCTAGATAAATAGTGCACTCCGTGAGTGCACTGTAAAATATTAATCCATTTTTTATTATTTGAGCAATTAAGCAACAATCTTACATAATGATAGCGTGTGAGATTAGAAAGTTGTGGTATTATAAGTACAGATTTGAATAATCAACAATTAGAAAAGTCATCATCGCTATCAACATTTTTCGTCCACGCATAGGTCTATAGAAACTACATACACCATAAACTACGTTGTCAATTTACAAAGCTAGCCCTCCGTAAAACATTGCGTTATATATTCACACCCACCGCTTCACACGGCGGCCGTGGTGATGAAAACACTTCTAAAACAATTAACTAAAAATGTACATTCCACCGACATTTGTAGAACGCGAGTTCACTAAATTGAAATATTTTTATGTTGTAAAGACATAAAATATTTGTATTTTATTCATAAATCTATTTTATAATTAGACAGTTAGTACCAATACCTAGTTATTTTCACCCCACCATGGTTCAAGCCTTGACGTGGCGGTGGGACTCAGTAGCCTAGGGTGAAGCTAATTGAGCCGAGAGGGATATTTGTACCCCTCTTATAAGAAGAGGGGACAAAAGAGCAGGGGCCAAGGGGTGAGTACGGGAACCTTACCCCATTGTACTGTCCCGACGTGGGGAGGGGTTGTTCTGTGGTGCCACAACCCCTCTGTGGAGGTGGCGTCGGTCCCTTGGGGAACTGACTAGCCATCGAGGTGCTCTGTTTGCTCATTAGATCCGGGGCACCTCACCAAAGGCGGCATTAGTGGCACTCGCCGATTTTAGTGGGTAGAGCTGCGTCCACTTACCAGCTGTCGGGCTCAGCGAGTCCCACATACCCGCGTGGGGAGACCCACTTTTATCGCACGAATAATAGAAAAATTCATAAAATACACCGCGTCTGGGCCGCTATGGCCTCTTATTTCTCGCAAAAACATGACATATCTGTGCTTCATTCACTGTCTCTTTTACTCTCGGGTGGTTTGTATTTGATTGGAATTTCTCGCTCCCCCACTTCGTGGATCTTTTTTTGTAGAAAAAATCGAAATCTATGATTTTTCCTATTGAATTTGTAGTCGCAAAAGCCTTCTCCTCACGATTTATTATTCATTCATAATGTCTTAATTAATATTTATCACATCGTGTTTCAAATTTATTATTATTTCACAAGAGAATAAATAGTTATTCATTCATACTCGAATTGCTTATTCAAAGTTGGAGCAAGTCATGTGGATAACTAAATTTGAAACTCAGTTGTCTGCTTCGATGGAGTTGTTTCGAAGATTTAAATTAAATTCTATAAACTGCCAGGTTACATACATAAACTGTGGTACAGTTGTCTCCAATAGTCATAACTAATATTATAAGTGCAAGTGCTGTAAGAAGTAGTGTCATATTTTGCAGTCAATTGGGCCGGCACGACCGGGGTGGTATCTCTCGCTCACATAACACCGGCGTCAAGAAATAGCTATGCTGTCGCGTTTCGTGTGGTTTGTGAGTTCCGGTGGCCCATTGGGGGGGGGGGGGATAGGTAAAAGGAGGAGGAAAATACCACAAATACCTTTTTGTCCTTTGCGCATATAATAGAATTGCGGAAAGATCATCAATCACAATTTCCAAAATGGGTCTTGTGAGACAGATAGAATGGCAAAAAAGTCATCCTATAATATGTTGTGTTTATCATCATTGTCGTCATCATCATTGTCATCACCACTCATCTCATATGTTAGATTTCATTAAAAAAACCTCAGACAAGCGTGTCTCTGACTCGCGCGTTCTGGGTTTTTATATACCGAAAAACGTGTTTTTTTTAAGTAATATAACATCAAATTAATGGTTTTTAGATTTTAACCTTCACCCATGTTGTAAAACCTAGCGTCTTACCAAATTTTATGATTCTACGTCGTGGGAGATACCCTATAAGTTTTGGTTTGACAGAGTGACAGACAGACAGACAGACAGACAACTTAGTGATCCTATAAGGTTATGTCTCTCAAAACTCTAAAAATATCTGTGTTAATTCGTAAAATAGATATAAGTCCGAAAAAAAGGTTGTCATATTTGACGACCTCTGTGGCTCAGTGGTAAGCGCGTTGGCGCTCAAGCCCGGAGGTTGCGGGTTCGAATCCCGCCAGGGAACAAAAATATTTTCTGTGTTCCTGGGTCATGGATGTGTATTAAATATGTGTATTATATAATAAAAATCTTAAATATATGTATAGTATAAAAGTATTAAATATATTTCCGTAGCCTGGTTCCCGTAACACAAGTTCCTCGAGAACTTACCACGGGACCAGATTGACGTGGTGTGAAAGCGTCCATAGATATTATTATATTATTATTATATTATCTACTTTGGGGATATTAATTAATGACCTTTTATTTAAATGCTTATTTAAAACATAAAGTGGCCATCTTGTTTTAGGGCTTAGGTCTGTTTATCCTTTAAATTATCTTTTGTGCTACCAAGGGTTGTGGCAATATATATTTCGATTACGGAATTATTAAATATTTATAATATTCGCTTGAAGATTTTTAAGATTGAGAAATAATAAGTTTTAAATAAATTTTCTTATCAAATAGATATATTTTTTGGATATTTTTTCTTAATTACATTACTTATTATCATTACATAATTTATGATCTCATATATAGGATGAAAAATGGGAATTATAAATGACTAGCTAACACGCGCAGTTTCGCCCGCGTCAACTTAATTTTAACCGTAACAGGATTGACGATGATTATTTGTATAACCTTTGTGATTCATATCATTGTGTAGTGGTCTCGATTATAATATTAGTAGGATGTAATAAAAAGCTTGGTTTACACATATCTGTAACTCGTATACGTCTAATTTTATGACCAGAATATATTGATAAAATTTTGCGCTTTTCCATTTGATGTATAAAGAGAAATCTCTTTATACATAAAACTTGCTGCGCCCGAAAGCTGGTAAATGAACGCAGCTCCATCCACTAAAACCCGGCGAGTGCCACCAATGCCGCCTTTGGTGAGGTGCCCCGGATCTAATGAGCAAACAGGGTTGTCCCGCACCAGAGAACAACCCCTCCCAACGTCAGGATATTATAATGGGGTGAGGTTCCATTCCTCGCCCCTTGCCCTTGCTCTTTTGTCCCCTCTTCTTATAAGAGAAGTTCAAAGAGCCCCCTCGGCTCTATTAGCTTCGCCCAAGGTGCTGGGCTCACCCTAAGCTACTGAGCCGCAGCACCACGTCAAGGCCTGAACCATGGTGGGGAAGGCACGCTACTTGATATTACACCTCGTACCTTGTAACTTTGGTAACTATTATCCTTGTAACAAAAACTCTCTAACCCCTAGCCCTTATTATTGCTATTTCAGACCGATAATACAAAAAGCCAACATTTCACCACAATATTTATGGAGCCGTTCTTATTTATTCATTGTTATGATGTCACGCTGACAACTTAACAAGGCGCCGATTTACGACATTGTTTTCGACCCTAGGAGGTATGAAAATAGGACATTATTAGTTCAGAGTGTCTTCTCCCAAATCAGATAATATTAGAGAAAAGAAATGTAATAATAATTATTAGTAGAGATATTGAAAAGGTACGTAATTACGTCAAATCCCGCGAGGAGGGGGAACTCCCCAGGCGGGTATGTGGGAGTCATTACGCCCGAAAGATGGTAAAGTAGACGCAGCTCTACCCACTAAAAACTAGTAGTGCCAACAATGCCGTCTTTGGTAATTGCCCCGGATCATTTGAGCAACAGGGCACCTCGATGGCTAGTCAGTCCACCAAGGGATCGACGCCACCACCGCAGAGGTGTTGTCCCGCACCACAGAACAACCCTTCCCAACGTCGGTACAGTGCAATGGGATGAGATTGCCAACCTCGGCTACGACTTGCGTCTTTCAATGAACGCCAAAACAGCCAAACATATATAAAAATATTATATATGTATGTTAAGTATGTTATTTCCTCCGCTATAAGCTATATTAAGTGTAAAGTCGCAGCAAGATGAGCTAAGCTAAGCTTGAGGCTTAGCACAGCTCAATATGCTTGTGTTCAGCAAACATGGGCTATATTAAATTAAGCTATATTATCCTCGTGTCAACGATGAGACAGACTGTAAATAACTATAGAAATGTAATTGTTTACATGTATTGGGCATTGTAAAGTGGATTGTAGTAAGTTATTGTAAGTTGTCGATACTCTAGTTGGTATTGGTCGTGGCTGAGGGAAAACCAGGGGTCACAAGGAGCATACGATTTGGAAAATTACAGAATATTCTTATAAAATATGTAAAATTTAATTGGATAGGTATAAAGATAGCTTGGTGAAGATTTAGTGCAATTAGTACCCTACCATGGTTCTAGTCTTGCCGTGGGGGTGGGGCTCAGTAGCCTAAGGCGAACCCAGCACCTTGGGCGAAGCAACTTGAGTCGAGGGAGCTTCTCTTTTTACCCCTTTTATAAGAAGAGGGGACAAAAGAGCAGGGGGACAAGGGGCTAGGATGGGAACCTCACTCCATTGTACTGTCCTATCGTTGGGAGAGGTTGTTCTGTGGTGCGGGATAACCCCTCTGTGAAGGTGGTGACAGTCCCTTGAGAGACTGACTAGCCGTCAAGGTTTTGTTTGCTGAACAGATCCGGGGCACCTCACCAAAAGCGGCATTGGTGGCACTCGCCGGGCTTTATTGGGTAGAGCTGCGTCTACCTTACCACTTTCCGTGCACAGCGAGTCCCACATACCCGCCTGGGGAGACCCACTCCCCCGCGGAATGCGTCAGATCATTTCCAGGCGTAAAAGAAAAAATGTGTAATTAGTAAGAAGTAGTGCCATTGCTTCATTGCAACTGAATTGGGCCGGCACGATCGGGGCTACCTCTCTCCCACATAACACCAGCAGTTTTGCGCCGGGTTACACTTTTATGCGGTTTGGGGGAATAGGGAAATAGAAGGCAACACATTTCATAACCTCTGGTTGTGCGGATATCTCTGAGGGTCGTTAATCAGCATTAAACGCCTACCTACCATTGCCTTAGTATCTACAATACCGCAATAGCTCGTATCATAAAGTCATGTAAATTGAGCGAATTTCAAAGATGCTAATACTGAAACTACATGACAATTTGATTCTGACATTGTGACTCAAAAACTTTGGACAGTAAACTGTTGCAAGAGACAACACGAACGTCGAACACCGCAAAATGTTCGCACAAAGCAAGTGTAGCAAGTTTTGGTAAGTTTCAAGTCATTTGAGTAAGCCACTGCATGTATTTCACCCTACTATCGCTTTGTTTTATAGTAATCTAGTACATGAATGTGTATAATGGTGGGAGGGAAGCGATGTGCTGCGCTCCCGGCTGCATGGGTACCACCATCTTGCTTGTTTCTCCCGTGAAACAGCTTTGCTGTGTTTCGTAGAGAATGGCAAGAGAGGCAGTGTAATTACTGGCACCGAGACTTAACATCTTATGTCTCAGGAAAGGTACCACATAAATGTGTTGCCTGGGCTCGTTCCAGGTAAACTAGTTTATGTTCATGGGCGACGTCGACCACTTACCATCAGGTGGCACGTTTGCCAGTTTGCTTATCCAAGTAACATAAAAAAGGGATGCGCTTGTGTCTCGTTCTCGTCTGCATAGTACCACCATGCTGCTTGTTTCTTTCGTGAACAGCTTTACTTTGTTTCGAAAAGACGAGTAGGACAGACAGTGAATTGGTACCGAGACTTACCATCTTACGACTTAGGATAGGCAACACGTGAATTAACCGTCTGGGTTTCAAGACCACTTGTATATGATCATGGATGATACTGAACACTTACCATCATGTAGCTTTTTTGCACGTTTGATTATCCAACTAACATAAAAAATAGGTTCGTGATTACAATTAATTAAGACTTTCGGGTACTGCTTAGTGGTGGCGGGGCAATCCCCACTCATGAGGAGTAGTCTGGCCCTCTTGCCTGCAGATCCGGGATCCTCAAAAAGCGGCTGAAGGTGCTGGCAATGATATTAGTTTAAGGGTAAGGTATTAGTTTAAGGATAACCTATGTGGGACTGGCACCTGGGAGTGCCAGTCTCACATAGGTTCAGGATCTGTTCAAAGATCCTGACTACATTCATAAAAGATTTCTCTAAGATATTAAAAAAGGAGTCTTTCTAGAGGTAAACCTGGACCATGGGAAAGCGTTTAAAAAAAAGGGATGTGATTGACTTTGATTTTTTGTACCAGTATAACAGATTTTATCTTTTGGATACATTTCTGTATTAAAATATCTTTAATGTTTTCATACAGTTAGTAAAACATCAAATATTTAGTTTAGGGATTTATCGCGGTAAAAAAGGAAAATTTTACAATACATAGACACATTCTAGTAAGGAAATAGTAAAACCTTAAAAATAAATAAAAATTCCTGTAGTATTTTCCGTGTACAAAATATTTTACTCATATCGGTCGCAAACGTTCCCAAATTATCTTCAATAAAATCACAAATGATGAATTCTCTATTAAATCAGATTTTTGCCTGCAATTATGAAGATAAAAAGGCACTCCTAAACGTGGTACGGAGATTTCCCTCGCGTCAATAAAAAAACCCACCGAACGCGTGTCGCGAATTTGTAAGTGCTATTGAGATAAATTTTATAGATAAAAAGGTGTTTTTCGTTTTTCATGGCCATATATCGAAAGCATGTATTTTTAACCCCCGACGCAAAAGCACCATAGTTCTCAAACGGTGAAAAGATGCGGTTTTTTTTTCAATAAAAACAGGTTTTCTAGCAGTTGTTCCTGGACTTATTTTTATTATTTGTTTTATGGAAATCGGCACAGCTGTTAAGAAATGGGTTTTTATAAATTTCTGTGTGCACCTGAACATGAGACCATCGCTTGCTCACCGGTGAAGGAAACATCGTGAGGAAACCGGCATGCCTTTTTTAACGTTGGGAAATGCATGCAAGGCCTTTTGCATACCACCAGACCCGGGGAGACCTGGTGGTTATGTAGGACTTGGACCCACTAAAACCCAATGATATTCCTCCTTTTTGCTATTTTAGGTTTTTTGGTGGGTTAGTGCCATTGCCACAGGGGCATGGGAACGCCAGGCATACAACCTGTGACCTGTCAGAAACCGACCTCATGAGTTTAAAAAACCTTGAAGGTGTGTGAAGTTCACCAACCCGCATTGGGCCAGCGCATCGGTGAAATGCGGCCTTAAACCCTCCTCGCCTAATTTCGAGGAAGAGACCCGTGCCCAGCAGTGGGACACAACACAAGGGTTGATATTATTATTATATACTAGCTGTTGTCCGCAGCTTCACCCGCGTTAACTAAGATTTACAGCCGTACGCGGATTGATGATGAATATTTTTATAGCCTAAGTTACTCCTTATATCATCAGCTTTCTGCCAGTGAAAGTCCCATCAAAATCGGCCCATCCGTTTCAGAGATTAGCCGGAACAAACATACAGACAGACAGACAGACAGATAAAAATTTTAAAAAAGGTTATTTTGGTATATGCACCGTGTATTATACATACATAATAATATAAATTCGATGGGGCAATAAGGTTCTAGAGTGGAGGCCACGTTTAGGTAGACGAAGTGTTGGTCGGCCATTAACCAGGTCGGAAGACGATCTCCGTGCGGTGGCCGGTCCGTGTTGGATGCGAGTGGCAAGGGATCGGCCATCTTGGCGTTCATTGAGGGAGGCCTCTGTTCAGCAGTGGACGGATAGAGGCTGATGATGATGATGATGATGATGAATATAAATTCAATAAGAAGCGGTTATTTTAATATTACAAACAGACACTCCAATTTTATTTATCTGTATAGACTATTTATTATGTTATACAATTATATTTAGGATCTAACCTAATAAACATTCATGACCCAGGAACACAGAATTTTTTTTTTCCCTAGCGGGGTTCGAACCCGGTACCTCCGGCTTCAGCACCAACGCGCTAAGCATAGAACCACAGAGGTCGTCAAATATTGTAAAATATTATCCACTAAACTACATTCTATTGTGATTTAAACACACTTGCAATATTGTTTATCGATATGTAAATAGAATAATGATACTAAATTATATTTGGTTTGAAATAATCCCTCGCATGAAATATTTTTAGAATTGTGAAATATCTCGAACATGTATCGCTAACGGAATTATGTATTCATGTATACAAATAAATATAATTGGAGTGTCTGTTTGTAATTTCAAATTAACAGCTTTTTATTAAATGCATATGAAAGTGTATACGATACTTACAACGAAAAATCCATTATTAAAATTTTTGTCTGTCTATCTCTGAAACGGTTAGATCGATTTGGATGGGACTTTCACTGGCAGATAGCTGTTATTGTAGGGCTACTTAGGGACTAAGGCTACAAAAAAAACATCATCACTCCAGATGCGGCTGTAAATATAAGTTAACACAAGCGAAGCTGTGGGCAACAGCTAGGTCATTATATTTTTTTCAAAATATTATATAAAATTTACTGCCACTTTTTTAAATATAACAAATATTTATTACTTAAACACTTATACCATGAAAACATATACACGCGTATATAAATATTCATATCATCATCATCAATCCTCTATCCGTCCACTGCTGAACATAGGCCTCCTTCAATGAACGCCAAGACGACCGATCCCTTGCCACTCGCATCCAACACGGACCGGTTACTGCACGGGGATCGATTTCCCACCTGGTTAACGGTCGACCAATATGCATAGATATATTGCAATCTAATATCATTACAGTATAATAATTCAAGATACAATATACCCATATAATACATACCTGGGCTCATAAGCGTTAGGAATGGTACGCCGGTAATGACAATCAATGGTAGATTTATGTGATACGGTGTTTACAATGGACTATTAATTTAATCATTATCAGATATCCTGCATACCAGGCATGACCACAGGACTTGGCAGTACAGAGATAGGTAAATATAAGAAGACAGTTGAGATGTTAAGCAACGTCACCGTGGGAACGCAAGGAAGATCTTAGGACTACCTTTTTTTTTCCTTTAACGCCGGGAAATGCTCTGAGGCATCCCGCGGTGGAGTGGGTCTGCCCACACGGGCATGTGGGACCCGTAATATGCCCGAAAGCTGGTAAGTGAACGCAGCTCTACCCACTAAAACCCGGCGAGTGCCACCACCTTTGGTGAAGGTGCTAAGCCCACTTTAGGCTACTGAACCCCACCGCCACGACAAGGGAGGCACAGAATGTACCTCGAGGAGGGATGTCCCTCAAATTAGAAATTGATTGGTGTAATTGGACGACCTCTTTGGCTCAGTGGTAAAGCGCGTTGGCGCTCAAGCCGGAGGTTGCGGGTTCGAATCCCGCCAGGGAACAAAAATATTTTCTGTGTTCCTGTGTCATGGATGTGTATTAAATATGTGTATTATATAATAAAAATCTTAAATATATGTAGAGTATAAAATTATTAAATATATTTCCGTTGTCTGTTACCCGTAACACAAGTTCTTCGAGAACTTACCACGGGACCAGATTGACGTGTTGTGAAAGCGTCCATAGATATTATTATTATTATAATTATATAAAAAATTGATACGTGATTCTTTTAAAACATTTTCATGCTATTTAATATTGCTAGTGAAGTCTTTTCCCCCATATTTATGTCTAGACATCGGTTCGAATATTTAAGTTATTTACACCAAACTTTACCCATTAGGTTCATCAAATGTGTAATGGTATCCTATATCGTTCCAACCATTGATTTTTATTACTCTACTCGTATGTTGTTATGTCTAGATATAAAAGTTAAGTGGGCCTAATAAAGCGACTAAGTGAAATCAAAACTAATAATAAAGTAATTCGTATTTGAGATATCCATTTTTATACATCTATGAACATTTACTATAAGGACACTTCACACAGGCGAGGATTCAAGAGTGGCGTACGGGAATGCTCAGCATGATAATGTTCCGAACAAGATGGATCGATGATCTGATGAGGGTCTCGGGAAGCCGCTGGATGCAGCATAGATACGTTTAGGTTTGTGAGCCTTAGAAAAGCCATATGTCCTGGGATATCTATCGGCTGAGACGACGACGAAGAAGCCAGGAATTTGCACATTTGTCGTAAGAATATGGATGGAGACAAGAAAAAGTATATGTTATTTTAAATACATGCCGAATAGTTAGGAAATTCCTACAAATAGAAGAAAACACACAAGAACATTCAACATAAACACACTACAGACCATAAATACATCGATACACCACACCTGCAGTCACTTATCAACAGCCCGTGAATGTAAAAACCAGTTAAAAGCTGAGATAAAAACACGAATGGAAAAAATAATGATATAATAATAATATCTATGGACGCTTTCACACCACGTCAATCTGGTCCCGTAGTAAGTTCTCGAAGAACTTGTGTTACGGATACCAGACAACGAAAAATATATTTACCTAATACTTTTATACTATACATATTATAGTTAAGATTTTTATTATATAATACACATATTTCATACACATTCATGAGACCCAGGAACATAGATTTTTTTTGTGCCCTGGGTAGGATTTGAACCCGCTACCTCCGGCTTGAGCGCCAACGCGCTAGCCACTGAGCCACAGAGGTCGTAAAAAAATTATAACAGTGTATTTTGATAACCTGTATAAACATTCGTACATTAAAAATAGTTTTTGTTCCTTCTTACGACCTGTTCAACGCTAGACCATTATTTAACGTAAGTAATAAGGAAGTAACTGAAAACCAAAACGTTTCTCGTATATTTAGGGGTGAGATATGTATTGTGCTTGGTCACGCTCCAAGAGTATAAACCACTTAGGCGACCAAATGCCCCGTATTGTACGTTATATACCAGCTGTTCTCCCGGTTTCACCCTCAGCAAAAACGAATAAAATATATATTCTTGAAAATAACCCAAAATCTTGTTTAATTATTGGGCTGTGTTTAAAAAAAGATGTATGCATATATGACTGGTAGTTTCTCAGATAACCGCGTTCAATTAAACAAAAAAAAGTCTTTAGCTTTATAGAATTAAGACCTCGCCTGACACGCGCCAGAGGGGACTGAGCATCCTGTGCGGTGGGAGGCTCTCAATGCGCGCACGATCTTATTAAGTTATAACTAAAGGACGTAAACGACAAAATGGTTTTTGTTATTTTATTACGTTAAAAACGATAATTGGAGAAATTCCTTCTATAATAATGAGCATGTGTAGACTCATCTACGAAGAAAGTTAAGAGGCCTAAACCGGTACTGTTAGATAAGACGTGAATCTCTTTTTAAAAAGAGATATGTTTGATATTTTTTCTCTGTTACAAAAGTTACCTAATCATGAATTGAAAACTAATAAAATTTATTAATATTAAGATTTTTTACATGAAATATTATGTCAACTACTTATATTTTCATTCATTTTGAAATTAGTGAAATAAATTGAAATTATTGACGCCATTTCCAATGCGTCCTCTTAAGGTACTATCGCTTTCATTTAAGCTCTTCAAGCACTCTCAGTCTCTCCATACAAATTTATAATAAGCTATCAGATACAAAGAAAATGTACAAGAAGCTGCAAGTTAATGAAAAAAAAAACAGTACAATATGTAATATTATAATTTAGTAATAAAATATATAGTCGTGCCTCTTCTCTACTTATAAGTGGCCAGGCAGGGTCCATAACTGCTACTGAATTTATAGAAAATACCACCTTTGTACATTATGATTTTGCAAATAAAAAATACTGAAATACTGATAGTATACTAAGTTTGTAAGGAAACGTAGTATACATGCCGGTGTATTAAAAGGAATTCAAGAGATCTCTTCGTAAATTATTATATATTTATAGATAATTATGATAATAATTATACAGAAATTCAAATTGAAATAAAAAGAAATTATTATTATTGACATGATCCAGTATAATTACTTGCCGAATATGCCGCGCGTCAACATGGCTATAACCAACCTGCTTATTTATTTCTTAAAACAGCTTTGCTGTGTTTCGGAAAGTCGGAAAGACTCTTATGTCTCATGATAGGAAATACTAGCCTCTTTTTTTCCTTTAACGCCCGGCATCCCGCGGGGTCTCCCTAGGCGGGTATGTGGTACTCGCTGCGCTCGAAACTGTAAGGTGGACGCAGCTCTACTCACTAAAACCCGGCAAGTGCCACCAATGCCACCCTCCCAACGTCGTGACAGTACAATGGGGTTCCCATCGTCGCCCCTTGTCCCCTTGCTCTTTTGTCCCCTCTTCTTATAAGAGGGGTACAAAGACCCCCTCGGCTCAATTTGCTTCGCCTAACGTGCTGGGCACACCCTAGGCTACTGAGCCCCACCGCCACGATAAGGCTTGAACCATGGTGGGGAACAATACTTGCCTGGGTTAGTCAGGTGAACAGTTACAATGTTTCATAAAATATGTATCATGTCTTATCTTAACGAGGATAGAACCTGTAATGATGCTAATTAAAATATTCAACAAGTACTGAATTTGTTGTAGGAAGTTAAAACTTTGTGTTAGGGTGGAATTTCTTGGCATTGTTTGTTAACCACAAAGGTTTCGAATTTTAAACTTTGTTAAGTCGGTTCTCGGTATAAAGATAAGTGACGGGTTATCATCTGTATCCTTCCACCGCAGAATATTATTTTAAAGGAACTAGTCCTTTTTGCAGTAGCTCTCTCCCTCTTTGAGACAAGAATGGTTGAGTATAATGCAATGGGTATCTAGTAGCCATAATATATTATGTCAAATCTACACTAAGATTAAATAAAAATAAAAATCTATAAATATTTTTTTTCAAATTTATTTATAGATTTTTATTGGAATATTAGTTTTTTGTTTAAAAGCCAAGACCGTTAAAATAAATGTACAGAAAATGTTTATTTTCAGTTTTGAATTATTGCATTCAGAAGAAAGTAAACGAAACTCTACCCTTAAAGCTACAATTTTTTTTAAATTATTTATTTCTACTAAGATTCAGACGGAGATCGTCTTCCCACTTATTTAATGGCCGACCAACACTTAGTCTGCCCGCGGCCTCCACTCTTGGACCTAATTGCCCCATCGGCCATCCGTTCTCTTCAGTGTGTCTGTTCGGTCGTCTTTATGTTCAATGAATGAAGCCTTCAGGAGTGGACGAATATAAGCTATTAATGATGATGATGAATATTAATAAGGATTCCTCAGTTTTCATATTCGCTTTACATTTTGTGCATGTAAACTATTTTATCCGCCATCTCGCTATTGTGATAATATATTATTAAATAAATATACGTGTGTAATAATTACACTGAGTTTGTTTCGCAGGTTCTGCTTAGTAGCTTTGGATTTGTAAGTAGAGTTGATTATACGTTAAATAAGTTGTTTAGTAAAATTCTTAATAAAAATGTATGACTTTACCTTGTGTATTGACGTTCATATAAAGCATTTTTGATTAAAAAATATGGCGTCCCTAACGATTAAACTAGTAAATATTATATATTTATCATCATATTCTAACCTCGTTCAAACCGTTGAAATATTTTTTCACAAAAAAAATCTAAAGCGATGCCAGTTAACGTATTTGTGCGGTGGAAAAACCACGGATTAAATGAATACTATTTTTACGCAGATTTTAAATTTTTTTGTTTTGAATCAGCGAATACTTTTTTAATTTTGACATTGAAAATAGCATGAAAATCAAGTAATGCAAATTTTCTGATGGCATGTGGTCCGAATGTTGTAAAAATAGATAGCTTTACTAGAAACAGCAACAGCTCGCAACAGGAATGTCTGATTAATACAATTGAATCTTTTCGATTACACTAATTTAAGGCAGGGAAATGCAAAGGGCATTTCCCCACCATGGTTCAGGCCTTGATGTGGCGGTGGGGTTCAGTAGCCTAGGGTGAACCCAGCAACTTGGGCGAAGCTAATTGAGTCGAGGGGGCTCTTTGTACCCCTCCTATAAGAAGAGGGCCAAAAAAGCAGGGGTTAGGGGCGAGGACGGAACCTCACCCCATTGTACTGTGTCGACTTTAGGAGGGGCTATTCCGTGGTGTGAGACTACCCCCCTGTGGAGGTGGCGTCGGTCCTCTGAGGGACTGACTAGCCGTCGAGGTGCCGTGTTTGCTGGTGGTGCATTAGATCCGGGGCACATCACCAATGGCGGTATTGGTGCCACTCGCCGGGTTTTAGTGGGTAGAACTGCGTCCATTTACCACCTTTCGGCCGCGGGTATGTGGGACTCCACATACCCGCGGGATACTTCAGAGCATTCCCGGCGTTAAAGAAAAAAAAAGGGAAATACTCTTCACAAATTATACTGGTAGAATCGCCGTAAGGTCGCTATTGACGTATTTTTATACTAGTACAACTATGTATTTATTTACTGATTATTATTATAGATATCAACAAAATATTATAATAATTATTTTATATAAGTTGTTGATTATTATCATTAATAACCACGTTATTATTAAGATTTATTGTTGTTATTACTTTAATTATTATTCAACATTGCAAGGTACTTCTTTACAAATTTTGTCAAAATCCGACGGGCGGCTTGGCTGTGAGTGAAATTGGCTGCCCAGTCGAGAGCTTCTTGTCATTTGCTGTCACGGCATTTATGTACATTACAAGTCCAAGGCGCGCCAATAGATATTACACATCGAAATAACTTTCAAAGGTATCGAAAATGTTAAAAGAAAAACTAACAACCCGTTATCGAATTCGCCCATTTCAGTAGATGTCAAAACTTTTACGAACCAGAACTACGGTATTACATTATCAAGATTTTACCTGCGGATGACCGCAAAGGGTGAAAACTTATGGAATTATCCAAGTTTGGAAAAGTTGGTCCCTTGGAGGAAGTTTTATATCAAATTATAAGAAACTTTTTGGTATTACTAGCGTTAGTTTCGATGATTTAATTCCGGATCGACAATTTCCTTAGTTATTTTGTCGCGCTCATTTTGTACCGATCTATGTACTAAACCAAAGATATTATGAAGTAATAAAAAAATATTCTAAAAAATAAAAGTAGCAGTGATTTTTATTAGAAAGTACAAATTAAATATATAACTTTGCTAAAGCTATGGGTTTAAAAACATAATATAACCTATATACAAATTACTTAATTACTCCGCTGGCTCAACGACCCGAAGTGGACTTGGCCTCCGATACGAGATGGCACCACCGTCCCCACCATGGTTCAGGCCTTGTCGTGGCGGTGGGGTTATTAATTTTATATATATATAGTTATAGGGCTACTAAGCTTGGCTAAGCTTAGCTAAGGCTACTAGGCAATTAGCTTCTCCCAAGGGAGAAGCTAATTGAGCCGAGGGGGCTCTTTGTACCCCTCTTATAAGAAGAGGGGACAAAAGAGCATGGGGCAAGGGGTGAGGATGGGAACCTCACACCATTGTGGCACTCGCCGGCTTTTAGTGGGTAGAGCTGCGTCTACTTACTTGCTTTCGGGCGCAGCGAGTCCCACATACCTACGTGAGGAGACCCACTCCCCCTCGGGATGTCTCAGTGCATTTCCCGGCGTTAAAGAAAAAATGGGGGCTAGGGGCGAGGACGGAACCTCACCCCATTGTACTGTCCCGACGTTGGGAGCGGTTGTTCTGTGGTGCGGGACAACCCCTCTGTAGAGGTGGTGTCGGTCCCTTGGGGGACTGACTAGCCGTCGAGGCGCCCTGTTTGTTTATTAGATCCGGGGCACCTCACCAATGGCGGCATTGGTGGCACTCGCCGGGTTTTAGTGGGTAGAGCTGCGTCCACTTACCAGCTTTCGGGCGCAGCGAGTCCCACATATCCGCGTGGGGAGACCCACTCCCTCGCGGGATGCCTCAGAGCATTTCCCGGCGTTAAAGAAAAAAATAATGGCGCCACCGCGCCCTGTCTTGTGCAAAATCCTCCCAGTTTACGGCGCCCAGGCGCCGCGCAAATTAATATTTATCATTTTCATGACCTAAACTATATTATTATTACACGCGAAGAATAAACTCGTTGAAGTAGCAGAGGGCTGGTCACACACTCAGGAGAACGGATGGCCGATGGGCCAATAAGGTTCAAGAGCGGAGGCCGCGCTTAGGTAGACGAAGTGTTGGGTCGGCCATTTACCAGGTGGGAAGACGATCTCCGTGCGGTGGCCGGTCCGTGTCGGATGCGAGTGGCGGGGAATCGTTTGTCTTGGCATTCTTTGAGGGAGGCCTGTTAGGAAGACAGATAGGGGGTGATGATGATGATAATTCTATTATGGTTATTTCATACAATAATTATTGACTTCCATATTTGAATTGTAACTCGTAGAGTGAGTATTGTTGAGATATTTTATTTATGTTTCTTACTCCATAAACGAACCTTTCTAGAGATACAAGAACAATGCCACTCTTATCTCCTTTGTTTGAGCCTTCGTGGAAGTTTTAGCGTAAATTTTATCATAAAGATAAAACCCGTTTTAAGGTTTTCTTGTTTCATATATTAGGTCTGTGGAGGGGTTAAAGAGATGTGCTATTTCATAAAGACTGGGAAAGTTTTGTTAAGATCGGAAAGTATTTTTTTTTAAATATCTGCTGGGATATATTGTTATTTTAGTTCTGTACTTCTACCATGAGTTTTGTTACAAGCGTAAATAACATAATTACTATAGTAGTTACGTAAAACGCAACACGAATAGAAAACTAAGGTATGGTATAGTTTTCTATTCGTGTTGTGTTTTTACGTTAACGTTATGTTACGTATATAAGTAGTTAACGTAAAAACGCAACACGAATAGAAAACTAAGGTATGATATAGTTCTCTATTCGTGTTGCGTTTTACGTAACTACTATAGTTATGTCATTTACGCTTGTAACAAAACTCATGGTAGAAGTACTGTATTCATCAACTCCTGGACGGTTGAACAATCGTCAAACCTGATTATCCTGATCAGGAAATTGGAACAAACTTATGAAATTATTGTATTGTCATCGCTCCTTGAAAAGTGTGTGAAGTTTCCATTTAATGTGACGTCTTAAAGTGGGTAAAATAACGTTTGAAGATTCTAGATAACAATAATAACAATCACACCACGTTCACCTAGCCCCGTTTTAAGTTCGTTAGGACTTCTGTTACAGGTACTAGAAACGGAAATAAAATTAATGAATTAATATAAATACACAATATATACCTCCACGACCCGGTGCATCTATATTCATTATACAACATATTTGCACGCGGCGGGATTCGAACCCGTAATTTCAAATAATTCGTAGTGTCCAGTAGCCAGATCACCCGACCAGTTAGTCTTCAAATAAATATATACATACAGATTAAGCTAATAAAATCATATTTTAATGCTTACTCGAATTTCACTCATTGTAATGAAACTACTGATTTTATCGTAGTTTTTATAAGTCCGACGTTTTGGATCAAATCAAATCATTTTTTTAAATTCAAAATAAGAATCAATCAATCCGAGTATCTTTTTGAACGCCAATTGAATCTACCACCGGTTCCAAAGCAAGCCCACTGAGAACCGACATACTAAGAATGCGGATACAGCAACCATGGTCCCGGGAGGACTGTGGTTCATTTTAATAATAATAGCGTGTTAATAATAATAATTACATAATACGGACATATTAAGGGTAAGTTTCTATATTACTTGAAATGCTCACGGAAAATTCTGTCACAAAAAGGCTGGATACTTATTTATTACGGATCTGAATTGTCGTATTTTAATAAAGACACCGGTTTAATAAAAAATATATTAGATTTCCGTGCGTACAAAAAATATATCTCTCTGTTTATAATAAAATATTCAACGAAATTAAAATGTACTTGTGAGGTTCTTATTAAATTTTCGTCTCATATCAATTTAATATTTAAGATTGTCGTAATATTTCTGTTAATATATTAGAATTTTATTGCTATTTGAATATAAGTTACTTATTAACAGAAAAATATTTTTTAGATAATATTTAAACATTATTTAAAATAGCATACTCATATCTAAAAGACCGGCAACGCACCTGCTGATCCTCTGGTATAGCGGTTGTCTATGGAGGTCACTATCACTTACCATCAGGTGAACCGACTTTCCGTTTGCCCCCTCTTCTATAAAAAAAAAACATTCTAATCTTGATGTACAGAACTAGCAGCGCCCCGCGGTTTTGCCCGCTAGTCCACATTGCCGTGGGAATACTATACGGAGATAAAATATAGAGTCTGCATTTGTTGCTGACAATGTAAGTTTTTATTGATGCAAAGTTTGCTTAAAATCAATTTACTAGTTTGGTGAATTGGTTACATACTTATGAAAACAGTTACTATTTTAAGCAAACAAAGGAGACGGGCGAAAGTTCATAGAAAGTTGGGCCCGACGTTACAGTAACAATTACTTCATGATTTTATTTATATGTTCATACTTGTTCGAAAAAACTAAAATTTTCATGACTGATGATGATGATGATGATGGGAGAAAAAAGTTATAGGGTGTTTTTGATTGAACAAAAAATGATATTCTAGCTTGTTTATAAATTATTCATAGTCAATATTCTACTGTTACTTTAGGAAAATAATTATAAGACCTCGTTGTAGATTAGATTTACCGAAGAATATACCAGATATTATTGTAGGGAAACTATTAATTACGCCATCCAACCAACATCCAACTAGATCTAAGATGTTTCATACGGTTATTATTCAAGAAGACGAGTTCGAATTAAATACATTTTATTTTTTATTGATTTATTATCAACTTCATCGTAAACAATTAAAATATCATCTAAATACTGTGCAGGTGGTATCAAATTCTCTTGATGTCTTACCCAGCTTAGGTACCATATTATTGATATAACATGACGAACAGCAACCCACTGTTCTTTACCTACTAGACAATTACAATAATATTGTTTTATGTGCCCTACACTATCAAGAGAACAGTCAATTAAAACATAGCTAAAATAGGTTTTTGTCTTTGAGCTTACATGTCACGGTTGTTGTTTGTTTTAAACGTTTGACAGTTCACAGTTATTGCCTGTATAAAAAATACTATTGATTGTGAAATCGATTTTATCATCAATTTCAGATACATTATACGATATATCTAAAATTGTATTTATAAATTAATATATTAATGATCAATATACAATTTTTTTAGGAATATTTTAAGTATGTAATTTGGGAGGTAAATATTTCATAAAATAAGTTTTGTCAAAAACTTGTCTTTACAATAAACATCACAATAGTGTTCAAAGTAGGCACGGCACGTCGATAATACGTACTACTTTTTGAAGAAACTTAAAAAAAGAAATATTTACGACTCGAAATACATACTTGAAATATTTATAAAAAAAATGTTGTATCGATAAAGTGTATTAATATGAATTTGATAAATCGATTACCTTTTTCTTACTCTGGCAACATAGAATATCACCAAAATAAACATGAAGGAAATCAGCCATCTTATGAATATTTTTTAAATTTGTTATCCCATGATAAAACTGCTTCATAATTCACTGTTTAATTTTTTAAAAAAGATAAAAAATATTGATATTTTTTTAATTTGTGTAACGTTTGGGCCCAGATTCGCCCGTCTCCTTTAAATCTGCATTTGTAATTTGAGTTGGAAAGTTAATTGTAGATTCTGTAGTTTTTTTCTCAGTTGGATAAATTTGGCTAATTTATGACGTGAGGGAAAATTGTAAACAATTTCTGAGTCTAGCCCAGGCAATTCACGAAGATAAGCCTTGGTGCCAGGAACTACACTGCCAATCCCTTCTTACGAAATATCTATATACATATAATAAAACTGTAAAGGTCGAATTCTGTACAATGACAAAAAAATGCTAACAACCGAGTCAGGAGGATGTAAGAAGAGAAATATAACTAATCTAGACGATAGTCTAGTGGGTATGGGCTCGGCCTCTTGAGTGAGAGCTCCGGGTTCGATCCTGACCCCCTGTAAAGCCTTGAAATGGGTTTTTATAAATTTCTACGTGCACCTGAACCAAAGACCATCGCTTGGTCACCGGTGAAGGAATATCGTGAGGAAGGAATATCGATAAAACATGCATGCCTGATGAGATTATAAGGCTTTTAATGTGTGCGAATTTCACCAACTTACATTGGGCTAGCACATCGGTAAACTATGGCCCAATACGCCTGATTCGAAGAGGAGACCTGTGCCCAGCAGTGGGACATGTATTATGTATAAGTGTTGATATTATTATTGTTTTATTATAAGTTCTTTTGCAGTTGGGTCATAGCTTTTATTAACTTTATCATCTTTATACTTTTTCGTTCTCAGCTGGGCATATGACTCTTGCAATGAACGATAAAGCTATAAAAACACAATTCAATATTGTACACGGTGAGATGATGATGGTCTTGACTCCTAAATCCCTTATTATGACATCCATTCCATTCAATAACAATAACAAAAAATAATTCGGCACAATGTCGGCCTCGAACGACATCATTTCTGGCGATGACACTCAAAAGTAACGCCCAAATGCTGGCGTTACGAGAAATTGGACACTTTGTGTTGTTTATGATCGAATATATATTTTTTTCTCGGAACACGTCAGAGGGTCAGAAAAGTCAGCGTAGCTTGTTACTTCTTTGTTCCTTTGTAGTAATATTATAATTTTTTGGAGGTGTGAATTATCAAAACGAATGTTTTAAAAAGATCGTGTTTTGAATGCCGTACGGTAAGAATATTTTATGTCACTATACCGGTGGGAGGGAAACGCTGTGCCGCGCTCCCGGCTGCATGGGTACCACCATTTTGCTTGTTTCTCCCGTTGAAACAGCTTTGCTGTGTTTCGGAGAGAAGGGCAAGACAGGCAGTGTAATTACTGGCACTGAGACTTAACACCTTATGTGTTAATAGGATAGGCAACACATAAATGAGTTGCCTGGGCTCGTTCCAGGTAAACTAGTTTATGTTCATGGGCGACGTCGACCACTTACCATCAGGTGGTACGTTTGCCAGTTTGCCTATCCAAGTAACATAAAAAAACACTCAAAGTAACTATAACATTCGAAATCAGCAAATTGTTTACAGCGTTATAGATTTATCCACCACGAGTGTGGCGCTATAGATGATTCGGCCCAAGGTGTGTGATAGATGAGCCGTCACGATCTCGTGGCAGTACTTGGAGAAGATGCTCCTCGACGCTCTCGAGTGTGATGCGCTGTATGCTCAAGACCGATGACACCTGGCAGGCGGCGGTTACCTTCTTCGAAATGACGATTTCGCTGAAAGTCACCGCCGCGGAGCGGGATAGAGACGATGACGCCACGTCCATCCCGCTCCATCGATGAAGGACGGGAGTGCGGGGAAGTCTCTATGCGTACCTCCTGCCTTCTGCCTAACGGGACTCGGGGTGAGGTTAGGTTAGTTACCTGCCCAGGTAGAAAAGTTCCGGCGTCGGCGAGTGTGCTCTAGGTTGTCGGAGTATGCCCGGATAGTAAAGGATGCCCGGTTATCTCTTTTGAGCAAGGGGGTGTTTCGTGTTAGATCCAGGACACTCCCCTTCAAGAAGATAATTCGCAGTGGTTTTAGTGCGATATACCGGCGCAGAAGCTGGTGTCGTCGGTAGTCCCAAATATATCTGGGGACGACCCGTCCCGGGGTGAATGCGAAAAGCATTTCCACTGCGATAGCAAAAAAAGGCCGTGGACGGATAGAAGCTGCTGATGATGATGATGATGAATAGATTTATGTGGGATAGAAATTAATAAAATCCACAAAGTCGTTAAATTACCGGTTTAATGAAATACATGGAAATCTTAATATACGTCTTATCGTCTTCACACTGTCAACTCAACTCCTCGACTCCCTGTCGTTTATTCATCAGTCAATATCAATCATTCTCGCATTTCATATTATGTTCTTTACTTCACTTACACTCACTCTTATTTTCCCTTACATGCATTGTCTATAAAATTTACACATCCTACATTTATATAGAATAAAAGTAGTCGACATCACACGAAGGATAAACACGCTGAAGTGGCAGGGGTCGGCAACATCCCCACCATGGTTCAGACCTTATCGTGGCGGTGGGGCTCAGTAACCTAAGGTGAGCCCAACACCTTGGGCGAAGCTAATTGAGCCAAGGGGGCTCTTTGTATACCTCTTATAAGAAGAGAGGACATAAGAGCAGGGGGCAAGGGTGAGGATGGGAACCTCACCCCATTGTACTGTCCCGACGTTGGGAGGGGTTGTTCTATGGTGCGGGACATCCCCTCTGTGGAGGTGGCGTCGGTCCCTTGTAGGACTGACTAGCCGTCGAGGTGCCCTGTTTGTTTACTAGATCCGGGGCACCTCACCAAAGGCGGCATTGGTGGCACTCGCTGGGTTTTAGTGGGTAGAGCTGCGTCCACTTGCCAGCTGTCGGGCGCAGCGAGTCCCACATACCCGCGTGGTTAGACCCACTCTCCCGCGGGATGCCTCAGAGTATTTCCCGGCGTTAACGAAAAAAAAGGGGTCGGCAACATCCGCCGAATAACCGACAGCCGGTGAGCCGATAGATTTCTGTAGTGGAGGCCTCGTTCGCAAGACAAGGAGTATGTGCCAGGTGGGAGGCGAATTTCCGTTCAGTGTCTGATCCTAGTTAAATTTGAATGATGAGGGCTCGGTCGTATTGGCCTTCATTGAAAGAGATATAACAGTAAACGGAAAATGTTGATGATGATTATAAAAGTGTTGATTATGTTTGTTATTCAGGTCGCCAAGAAAATGTGAGAATTGAGAAACCAAACAATAATGAAATCTTCGACGGTTTGAAATCGCGCCATCGACCGTTTGATTACATTTATGATCAGATATTGAAGTTTTGCCAAGTTGAAATAAGTTAGCAGCAGGAAAAATGATATAGGAAATGTTACACGTATTTCTTTTACGTATTCAATGTCCATTTTTTTTTCACGCCGGGAAATGCTCTGAGGCATCCCGCGGGGGAGTGGGTCTAACCACGCGGGTATGTGACGCGGGGACTCGTTGCGCCCGAAAGATGGTAAGTGGACACAGATCTATCCACTAAAACCCGGCGAGTGCCACCTGTGCCTCCTTTGGTGATCTGCCCCGGATCTGCTAAGCTAACAGGGCGCCTCGACGGCTAGTCAGTCCTCCAAGGGACCGACGCCACCTCCACAGAGGGGTTGTCCCGCATCACAGAACAACCCCTCCCAACGTCGGGACAGTACAATGGGTTGAGGTTCCAATCCTCGCTCCTAGCCCCCTGCTCTTTTGTCCCCTTTTCTTATAAGAGGGATACACAGAGCCCCTCGGCTCAATTAGCTTCGCCCATGGTGCAGCGGCTCACCCTAGGCTACTGAGCCCCACCGCCACGACAAGGCCTGAACCATGGTAGGGATTTAATGTTCATACCTACTAGCGGCTGGTTTGAAAAAAGAATCGTATAGGTTATATTACACATTACCTATTAGTAGTTTATCTTAGTTTCTAAGTATATACTCGTTTGGAATGCAGACTCCCCCAAGAAAAACGAGAAAAAAACTTGAGGGTTGCTTTTTGTCATCAACATAAAACACATACTTTATAAATAGGTACATCATGTCCATGCAAAACCTAAACAGTGAATGTCTTATTCCCAAGGTGTGTTATCTTCAATAAAATCTTTTTCATAATTCATAAGCCTTTACCATACAAACGTTCTTTAACATTTTTCTTAAATTTATTAATGGAAAGATTTTGAACGTTTTCTGGGATCCTATTGTAAGAACGTATACATTGTCCCATAAAAGATCTTTATGAAGTCTAAAAAATGGTACATTCAATTTATGTTTGTTCCTTGTATTTATGTTGTGACAGTCGCATTTTTTTACAAATTCATTGTCGCGTTTATGGGGTGGTAGGACCCACGATGCGAACAGATTTAGATAGGGTTCGAAATAAGGTGCTGTAGAGGTACCTTATTTTAAAGCCGAAATATTTATTCAGCTGACCCACGATTCGATAGCGTATTTGTACGGTAGGGAAGGACACTGGCCTGACTGGTGACTCCTGGCGAAGATGGCTGGACACGGGGAGATCTCCACCGGTATTCAAGGCCGGTAATTCAGAAACGCAATTCAGTCGGTAATTCAGCCGTTACTTCAGCCGTTGTGTTCTTCTTAGATTTAGATAGGTAGCCAAATATAGTAAATTCCCAGCGGTATTTAAGTCGTGTTTAATTTTCGAGGATTAGCCTCGAGATGGCCGAGGGGCCATCGGCGGCGATGTCCCCCAGACTCACGTTGACAAGCCCGGCCGTCAAAAACCACAGACATCTTTTAGGCATAAAGTTCATACAGTGCTTGCCTACTTTTATGAATTCCTACAGTCGCCCATTCATTAAAAGGTTTAAGATTTTTACATTGACTGTTTTTGTTTTCTGCGCAAATATAACGTCAAACTCATTTTAATTAATTGAAATAATTTGCCATATAATATATTCGGATCTTTATTGTTGCAACAAAAATACGAAAGTTTAGCCGTTACACTGCACCTAAGCCTCTCAATACAATTTGCGTTAACAGGGACAAACATTACTTTTTTACTGCAGTTATTTTCTTTATATTATATATATTATTAAATGATGCTTGCAGTCCACAATGATCTGAACTAAGCTTATTAATAACAGATCGACTGCACGGATTTACATTACTAAATATATTATCTATACAAGTAGCCGTAGTGCAAGTTATTTTAGTGAGTTCTAAGAATAAGTTACTGAGGTTGTATGATTTCAATAATGGTATAAATCTGATAGTGGTTATTTTATATTATATTATTTTCTAATAAACTTATATTTAAATTACCACAGATAATTATATATTTTTTGGATCCACATACCTTTATAAGAACTTCTTCCATAATTTCTTCAAAAGCATCATATAACCCACTAGGAGGTCTGTATACGCTTATAATAATACATTCAAGCTCTATACAAGCTATTTCAATAGTGCGTTCAACAGAGAGGCTCACAATATCTGTACGTTCTTTAGGTTTTAGATTTATGTATGAACTGTAAGCACGGGTATGAACATAGATAAAACCATTGTCTTGGAAACGTTCGATCAGGGTCAAAACAACACGCGCTTTTCCTCATAATATTTGTTTTTATGTTAAAATGGTGAAATATAAAGTGCCAATTTGTAAGAATGATTCCTTGAAGCAAAATAAAAGAGAGCAATAACATATGTTTTGGCGTTCATTGAGGGGTGCCTGGTTTGACAGTGGATGGATAGATACTGATTGTGATGATGATGATGAATGTCCTAATTTAAAATATAGATATTTTTTAATGTATTAAGCATGGAACGTCACTCTAACAGCGCTTAACTATAGATAAATATCTATAACGCATCTGATTACGATCAGCACAATGAAGCGGAGTGACAGTAGCACTCTATATAAATTATTATGTATACTCTAAGGTTATTTCTCTTTCTCTTCTTTTTCCTTCTTCTACTTTTCTTTTTCTTTTGGTCAGTAACGACAATTCAATGTATGGAAATAAGTCGATTAAAGGCTGATGATTATAATACGATGGAATCACCCATCACAAATAGAAACAAAGAAAAATATCACAATCAATCTTTTGCACCGTGACGGTTGGTAGTGACACCCGGCGAGCATAACTGATGGTTACATATATCTGACTGAACAAACATGTTTTGGATTCGAATTCTAATTTCAGGTCCAATATTTTACCTGGCTATTTGAAAAGAGTATGATGGTGTAATGTAAAAAAGTAATTACAGCATTCATATATGTATAGCTTGAATCTAATAAATCTCATGGATTTCCTCAAAACTAAACAAGGTTAACTCTGACAGTGGGATAAAGGCCAATAGAGTTCCACCATTTTTTATTTCAATCAGAAAATCGATTTAAACTTCCACCGGTAGTCATTTGAGGTGAACTGCCGAATCGTTGTTGACAACTTAGGAGTCCGAAGTTCAGATACACCGATTTATATAAAAGCTTTAGAACTATTATTTTGGGATTGAGCCTTTTACACTTTTACTATTTAGGTATCTAAGCATGTTAGTGCATACCTGTTGTAAGTTGATTTTCCCAAGTTCCTAAATTTTAGTTAAGGAAGACTGCAAATAGCCCAACCGAATAGGGTGTACGCACTACCCTGCAACAAGTGTCTAGGTCCAGGCTAAAAATCAACGGTGGGAGGGAAGCGCTATGCCGCGCTCCCGGCTGCATGGGTACCACCATCTTGCTTGTTTCTCCCGTGAAACAGCTTTGCTGTGTTTCGGAGAGAAGGGCAAGACAGGCAGTGTAATTACTGGCACCGAGACTAAACATCTTATGTCTCAGGATACGCAACACATAAATGAGTTGCCTGGGCTCGTTCCAGGTATACTAATTTATGTTCATGGGCGACGTCGACCACTTACCATCAGGTGGCACGTTTGCCAGTTTGCCTATCCAACTAACATAAAAAAATTGATCAAAGTAAGGAAACTTTTTAATTTAAAGAACTGCTGAAAATAATCCGACCAATTTGAGCCCAACTCCAGAGTGGGTCAGCAATTACATCGGACACAGCTTCAATTGACTCTATGCCTCGTTTACTTGGCCATATTGGGATTAAATAGAAATTAAACAACTGTTTTATTGTATACTATTATAATCTATATATACAGCTCTCGTATCACTATGTTTGTGGATGCATTTCTCCAAAATGGATCGAAAGAATTTTATAAAATAAAGCAGGTATATTTGATAGGAATATAATATTTCTCCAAAAGTTTATCATCCATTAAACCGGTTCCGTAGGACCGTTCTTTCGAAAACCAAAAAGAATCTGAATAAATTAATATACTTTACATTGATCTTTTGATTAAAATCTTAGTAAATAAAAATAACGTGAACATATTTTACAAATTATAAAAAGCCTTAAAATATTCCCATAACATCACACAACTGTGAGAAATAATGCTGTTAGTAGTAATGCTGAACAGATCATCAGAATAAGAGATAAGTGGCTGAACAAATAATGAATGAAACAACATGCTTTAAACACTACAATACAAATCTCTTATAAAGAGATGTATAGGTAATTATTTTATTCTAGTATCTTTATTTCACAGAAAATTCCCTCGTGAACATACATAATAAAAGAATGAAAATCATTGGGGCTGAAATTGTAGTCTATTTTTATTTACATGACTTTTTAAGTTGTACTTTAGGTACAACTTAAAAAGTTGTAGCAAACTTATCAAGTTTTACCAACATTGTATTATGATTACATAACTAATTAGTACTAGGGAGCTTACTAAAACCAATCCGTAGTGACAAGTATTTTTTTATTTGCTAGTACAAGTGCACACGCTCATACGAATAAACTAAATGTAGAACTAAAGTTACAGGAACAGATTGACACGAAGCCTGCAATTCGGCACAACTCTCCGCAACTTAGTAATTTCATGCTAGCTTCTAGTAAGTGCTTCTGCGTTTTGCGGTATTCTCACTAGTTTCTTTCAATGCATATTTGCTCTAAGTGTATAACAACTGTAAGTTATATTAAAATAAAGCTGATAGAGCTGATAAAGCTATTGTATAAACATGGCTGTGAGATTATCCGTCAGGTTTATGACTAAAACTTTTCTCCATAAGGGAGCAATTTCAATCAAGATTTTTTTGGACTTGGAATTTTAAATCTTTGATAAGATACACATTATAATAAATTAATAATATAAAATAAAATTAATAAAAACCCCGAATTGCATCTTTCCAAAGAAAGAAGAAATCAAAATCATGTATCTCAAGATAGTTAACTCATAATGCGTCTTGTCGAATTGACAGAGTACTCTTAATCTATACTTATACTAGCTGTTGCCCGCAGCTTCGCCCGCGTTAACTTTTAAAATTTGAGGGGTTGACCACCCTTATCACTTAGGTGTATGAAAAATAGATAGTAGCCGATTCTCAGACCTACTGATAATACGTATATAAAATTTGGTAAAAATCGGTAAAGCCGTTTCGGAGGAGTACGGTAACTAACATTGTGACATGGAAATTTTATATATTAGAGAAGATTAGATTATAAAGCTGAAGAGTTTGTTTGTTTGTTTGAACGCGCTAATCTCAGGAACTACTGGTCCGATTTGCAAAATTCTTTCAGTGTTAGACAGCCCATTTATCGAGGAAGGCTATAGGCTATATAACATCACGCTGTGATATATACGAGTTGAGTAACGCGGACGAAGCTGCAGGCAACAGGTAGTTAAATCAAAAATTTACAAAACCTAAAATAACATTTCAAACTTATTGTGAAAATTTTGCAAAACCTCAAATAATATTCAGAGTCTATAGTCATATTATAGACTCGAACACAGTGATTAAAGTGGTAAAATTAACTAGGTTAAAACATAACTGAGAATATAAAGCAACGACTACAAGTTTTCTTAGTTTACCAGATTCGTTCTTGGAGATAATAAGTCTTAAGGCGTTTTGTACACGCAAGCAAACTGTACAAACTATTAATTAGTCTCAGAGTTCACGTATAACTTATAATGAAACGTTAACACGAATACTAGAATTAGTGCCATTGTTTTGTGATCTGTGTTCAAACATTATGCTTGCTATAGTTTGATCAATTTTGATTCAAACCTTGTAAACGGTTTTAGGGACATATTTGATGTTTACGTAAATTGATCTTTATTTACATTACTGAAATTATTACTGAAAAGTATTCGCGAATCCTGTAATTTAATAACTATATTCCCGGCGTTTCGAACACTTTTCAGAACTAATAATATACTTTTAAAATAAAATTTAAAAATAATATATACTTTAAAAATGATCCGCTATAAAATCCGTAAACATTTGTTTAATTATTGTAATGTTTTTAGGGATTTTATCACGTAGTCAAGAACTTCCTGTTCCCCAGACTAGTGGCAACTATTAGACGTGAAGATATTGATTATAATGCCTTGATTGCGATAAAAACTTCGAGATACAAAATATGCCAATTGCTAATGAAAAGGTCGATCTACGTACAGTGGCTGGTCCGTGTAGGATGGGAGTGGCGAGGGATCGGTCGTCTTGGCGAGGAAAGCCTATGTTCAACAATGGACGGATAGGGGCTGATGATAATGATGATGATTATGAATGAAAAAGAATAAGAAGCACTTCGAGATAGACTTACACTAGTTGTATACACACATAAATAAATTTGAGTGTTCTATGAATCTTCACCTTTATGAACCAGACACCTTTTGGAAGAAGCTCTTTGTTCTTTTATACTTTCAATACCTACTTCTATATTATACAACCCAAAATTACAATCTAGGATCTAGAAGAAATAAGCAGTATACTCTCGCAGAAAGCGCACAAATCACTTAAATCTGGTGAACTAAATTCCAATTTGAACTCAACGTGGGAGATTTGCAGCAAAGTAACTTCTTTTTACATAAGCATTAAGAAGATTTGTTGCAAACTAAGTAAAGGATTTAATGCTGATGAAAGTTATGTTTTTGAATATAAAAAATTAGATATTAATTGGTACATTTGTCCGCGATTTTGACCTCAGTTTTTTTTTATTAACACTTTAAACGTAAGAATTTTAAACACTTCAAATTTCAACTTCAGCCAGGTAATAAATACCTAGGGAAGGCTTAAAAAGGCTTACGCCCGAATACTCAAACGAATCTAAAATTTAAGACGTACTTAAACTCGTGTTGTCACTCTTTTTTTCTTTGAATCTGACACGTCGTAGCATGAGTTTAAGGACGTCTTAGATTTGAGATTCGTTTGAGTATTCGGGCGTTAGGCTTTAAAAAGATTAATAGCTATTAATAATCATAATAGCTATTAAAAAATCTAACCGAATAGTATAAACGGAATATGAATACAATAACAAACAACCAAAAAAAAAAACATACAAAAAAAAATCCTTCCTTAATTCTTATCTACAACTTACAATTTTATATATGTTACCTATTTTATACTAAAGTTAAATGTCAATGTACATTGTTTTTAAATCGTTTCCCCGTAAGTATTTTTACTCTTAAAGTCTGTTAAAAATATGATTTTATAATCCATATAAAATAGGTGCTTGAACAAATCCTTAAAGCGATTGGGAATAAATATTAGGCCTATTCATCTTTGAACTTTTATATAGCCGCCATTATACTCCGGCAAGTTATAATTTTTTCAACCCTTTCAGATACAAGTGGCGGCCGATTTGGGTGCGATAAACCATTATTTATGAGGTTTTATTGTGTGGATTTAAATAAATACTTGCGAATTTGCCGAAATATATTTTTGTTTATCTTACGTGAGATTTGAATTGGGCTTTTATTACCATACTTTAAGTCTTTGAAGGAACCTGGAATGATAAACAGCCTGTGTGTATGTATGTTCGGATATACTTAGTCCCATCTTTGCGCCTAAAATAATTAGCTAATTTTGATGGATAAGACATACATTTTAGCCGAGATTTTTGAAGATATACTTCTTTTGGCGCGTTAGGGAAAAATTATGAGAGTAAATTTTTACGATGCGCTCGCACACCATAACGAAAAACCGACACCCTGAAGTTAGCTATAGTCAACATTATTTTATATAAAAATTTTCACATAATGACAGTATAGACGTCAGAAGAAGATATAGTTTTTATCTACACAATAAGCAAAAAGGTTACAGAGTAATGAAATTGCGTGTACATAAGTACACACACTCTCATTTTTTCCAATATTTCTAATGCAGAAAAGGATTTATATAGTTTTATATTTCTTTTATACATTTTCTTTACTTATACATTTATTTTGAAACAAAGATTAATTGAAATTTTATGAAAACATGTGGTAGGAATTTGGACACAAGTAGGTAACACGAAAGGCTTTAATTCTATTTAAAATTGTGAAAACCATAAGTTGATATAAAAAAGCAGCGCATATTTTCTAGAAATCAAAATTGCTTTGAATATTTTAAATGTTATTTCGAGACTCTACTTCTGTAAGAATTTGCTTAACAGCCATAGTCAATTTCTTTCATTAATATACCAGAATTATAATATTATGTACCTTCATCACATAATTGCGAACATATTATTTTATCAATCACCTTGATTTTTTAAAGTTATCTTAAGATTGCACGTCGGGGCGGTCAATGAAAGTACAGCTGTTCAGTATTAGACATGTAGAGTGATAATAATTCATATTATAAAGTATCATGCTCATCATCATTATTTCCATTGTTGTTGTTGTTGTTGTTCTTGTTGCTGTTGTCCATTATCACCTTTTCCCTCCAAATGCTAAGACTGCCGGTCCAACTAAGATTGGCCACTGTGTGGTGATCCCCCACCATGGTTCAAGCCTTGTCGTGGCGGTGGGGCTCAGTAGGCTAAAGTGGACCCAGCACCTTGGGCGAAGCCAATTGAGCCGGGGGAGATGCTCTTTGTACCCCTCTTATGAGAAGAGGGGATTAAAGAACAGGAGGATAAGGGGCGAGGATGGGAACCTCACCCTATTGTACTGTCCCAACTTCGGGGGTGGTTGTTCTGTGGTGCGGGACAACCCCTCTGTGGACGTGGAGTCCTTTGAGGACTTTCCTTTGACTAGCCGTTGAGGTGCCTTGTTTCTCTTTCGCCGGGTTTTTGTGGGTAGAGCTACGTCCACCTTAACAACTTTCGGGCGCAGCGAGTCCTACTTACCCGCCCGGGGAGACCCACTCCACCGCGGGATGCCTCAGAGAATTTCCCAGCGTAAAAAAAAATAACTGTGCGGTGATCGTTGTCCCATCTCATTTGAGGTCTATATGTCACAAAAATTTTTTTTTTTTGAATTTTGTTGAATGTTCTATTGAAATTTGATCGTTCTAAAAAATAAGATTAAATTATAATTTAATTAGCGAAACGTACGTAGATTGTGTGGTGGTCTTTTACTGTGGTTGTGGTGCATGTGGGGTGGTGGTGCATGTGAGTGTATATGCAGTGTGGGAAAGGAGGGCGGTGCTATATGCATGCATATGCGTGCAATCACACATTTGCAGTGTGTGAAAGACTGCGTGTTTTGCGGGATTATTGCTAATTAAATTATAATTTAATCTTATATAATGGATTTCCGCAAAGTAACGCCTGATTCTATTAACTGTTCTAAAATATCTTAATTTCTATGAAGATCCCCGCTACTCGCGTATGAAGTATGAAATAAAATTAGTTTATTGAAAAATTGTCGCTGTGCAATATTTTATATCACAAAATACATTAACGTAAATTATGTGACCGCTAGAAACATTACCGAGAATAATTTAAAAGCAAATTGAAAACAGCTCATAAATTGTTTCAATATGTTTATTTTTTTAAATGGTAGTTACTTTTATTTGTTGTCAGTGTTGAGAAGTAAAGTCATATTAAATTAAAATAATTGTTGCATTACAAATATATTTTATTATACCAAAAAGGGTAACGACGTAAATAAGCATAAAAGTGCCATGATTTTAAAGTATGAAATCTTTTTCCCTTCTAAAATTTCTTCAATTTACAAATTTTAACTGAGCTTAAAAGCCATCAGGCCGAAAAGTAAAAAAAAACAAATTTTAAAGCATTGTTATCAACTTCTAAGCTATGTATAAATTTTAAATCGCTAGCCCAACGGGAAGTACCTAAGTTAAAAAAATTTTCTTAATTCCGATAGTATTATTTTTTATATTTTTCAACTGTATGGAAGGCATTAAATTATTGCTGAAAATATATTATTATCAAAAGAAAATGATAATACAAAATACAAAAGCATAGAGTACCATCGGTGTGAAATTACTGAAATGCTTATTGTTTCGCATTCAGCTAGGTTCTGCGATAAAGAGCATGTGTGGAATTTGTATGTTGATTTTATATATTTTTTATTAGAAACGCGAATCGAATAAAATAGGCGAAATTGTAAATATTAAATACATTTTAAGACGTAGAGAGAAACTTATATCACGGACAGTGGGTGGTGTAAAGTATCCGAAACATCGGGAATGTAATACTTTCAATAAAAAGCGATACATTCTGTAAAAAGTTGTTTCATCCGATTGAAGTTCGCATAAATTTTTAACATGTTGAGCTAGTTACAGGCACCAAATAGTGTAAATAACATCCAGTTTATGCGGAGGTTCTAGGTACATATGTGACTAGCTGGTGCCCACAGCTTCGCCTGCGCTAACTTATATTTACAACCGTATCCAGATTGATGATGATTATTATTATAGCTCTATGCCCTAATCCAAGGTATAAGTTATAACTATTTCAACTTTCAGCCAAATAAGTTCAGCCGCTTTGCAGTGAAAGATCAACAAACATCCAAACTTACAAACTTTTGCCTTTATAATATCTTTATATATATATTTCTTGTGTGCGTGTGTATGTCACTGAACACCTCCTAGACGGCTGGACCGATTTTGATGAAATTTTTTGTGTGAGTTCAAGGGGATTCGGGGATGGTTTAGATTCACAAAAAAAATATTTTGTCGTATACGTCTGTCGGTGCCACTAGTAATAATATAATAAGATTATATTATTATTATTATTATAAAGGCAGAGGGTGTAAATAAATAATAAAAAAGATTTGTCGTTCAAGAAACCATTTTTTAACAATATTAACGCTACTGTCGAATTTCGACCCTGCAGAAACTGTACTTAACAATACATTAAAACCATACAACCAACCCACAACCAAACATGGTTTTAGAATATTATACATGTAGTTTTTATAATGGAAATAAAATGTATAACACAATTACGAAGATCCCTCGCACGTAATAGAGCGATGCGATGACAGCGGCCCCTTCCGCACCGCTGACCTCAGGAAACTCAACCCCACCATTAACCTCGTTATGGTGGAAAAATCACACACACACTTGTCCCTTACAGGTTATGAAAAATAAATTGTCCAGTTATTTACATGTTTGTAGTATAAAAACAAAAGTAGGTTTATTTCTTACTTAGGGGGCTTAACGGAAAGTCTACTAATTTTCTTAAATACATATTATATTTATACTATATTTATCATAGATTTAGATTTTTTTTCTACGCAAAAAGATCCACGAAGTGTGGGAGCGAGAAATTCCAATCAAATATAAACCACCCGAGAGTAATAAAGACAGTGAATGAAGCACAGGTATGTCATGTTTTTGCGAGAAATAAGAGTCCATAGCGGCCCAGACGGGTTGTCTTTTATGATTTTTTCTATTATCCATACGATAAAAAAATTAAATATTAAATGTGCAACTATGGTGTCATGTTCTGTGAGTGAACGTGACGTTACAAGTCGAAATAACCCTTATAATAACCCAAAAATATTCACTATACTCACACATGCATATACAATTTTTTGTCACGTCCCCGAGCCGTCATTGTGTATCTTGTACATCCTAAATCTATGATATTTATATTCATTTAAAGGCGTCGGTTATCACTTACAACGAATAAACGACCTGCGTGTTTGTCTTGTATAATATAATAGCTATCCATCTTAATTCTCGAAAAAGACAATAAAACACAATAGATGAATATATTATTTCGAAAGCCACAATCAAACACAAGTCACATGTGAATGTGACTGAAAAAACTCACACGTCTTCAAATTTACTATAAGAATACTCACACAAGCTTAATAGTCCCTAGCTTTACCATGAGACTTGTCGAATAAACTCACATCGTCTCTAGTTTTACTATGACGCTAGTTTTTTTTTTTCGGAGGGATCTATGCTAATGACCCGAAGGCCCTAATGCTTCATCGGATTAGTGTGAGCCCATTCGGCTCACTTTTGATTTATAAAGTGGGGGGTTGCCCCTCGCCTACCGTGCAGTCCGCGACCACACGGCCTCCTGGCGTCGGTTGTGTAACGCTAGTTTGACAAACTTAAATTGTTTGCAGTTCTACTATAAAAATAGTCAAAGAAACTCAAATCGTCTATAGCTTTATTATGAGAATACTTCGAAAAACTCTCATCATCTGCGGCTTGATTATGAGCACTCTCCGAAAAACTCGCATCGTCTTTAGCTAACTATCAAGCCGTTTGGACACGTTTAGTTCCCCTCTCACTTTAGGACTCAAAAAATCAAAAAATCAAAATCAAATTTTTTTTATTCAAAATAGTACTAATACAGTATCTTTTTGAACGTCAATTGAATCTACCACCGGTTCCAAGGTAAGCCCACTGAGAAGAACCGGCGAAACAAACTCAGTGGAACTAATCTTTTCAAATAATATATATTAATAACAATTTTAACATCTTATCTTGAAATGCCCGGGAGGAACGCCTTATTCCTAGGGTGTAGTATCTTCCATGAAATCTTTTACTTTATAATATGCTTTACCACACAAACGTTCTTTAACAACTTTTTTGAATTTTTTTATGGAGAGCTTTTGAACGTTTTCTGGGATCCTATTGTAGAAGCGTATACAGTTGCCTTTAAAAGAATTGCTTACTTTCGAAAGTCTAATCATTGGTGCATGTAACCTGTGTCTATTACGTGTATTCCTACTATGAATATCACTTTTCTTACAAAATTCATTCATGATTTTCCGGACATACAGTAAATTTTCTAAGATGTATTGAGAGGTGACAGTCAGTCACACCCATACTTCTGAAGATCATCAGTAGATTACGGTGAATATTTCCCAAATATACCTTAATTATTGACCCAATATCGGCTCATCCATCTTCCTGACAGTTATCGTTTCACGCCGACTTACCGGATATAAATTGCCGCATCCATTTAATGAGTCACGGGGAAGTCGCGTGATATACGTGCTTTTTAACGGCCTATAGTATCTTGATGGTGTGATTTTTTCATATCATTATCAAGCCTTTTATCGTCTACTGTATAGGCCTATTTTAGTGACCGCCTTTTTATGGAAGAACGGCTAAAGCCGCTTGCAGTGGTTTTAGTTTACGGGTAGAGCACTCCTAGTTGCGAGTCCCAAATAGGGTCAGGATCTACCCGAGATCCTAGCTACATGCGTAAAAAGCAATCCCTGCGATGACAAAAAAAAAGGTGCAACAGTGTTTCCCTCACTAAAGGTGAAAAGTGGTCAGCTCCATATACACGATACACCATAGGTTTTGCAGGTGCGTTGCTTCTAATTTGTTATAATCTTCCATTACTTGCCTCCAACTAGGACAGGCTCTACATAAGGTTTAGGTTTATAGAATTTTTTATTCTCAAAAAAAAAAGACATAGGTCACTTACGTGAGATATTTGCAGTAACACAATAACATGCATGTTCCGTCCCAAACTATGTACCCATTTAACGCATTAGCTTGTTTTTTTAAAGTGAGTGTTCAATATAGTTAGCCAACTTGGTTTTAAAGTCATTAAATGAGTTTACATTTTTTAAAGATTGTCGTTTCAAAAAAACTTGTATCTTTTTTCAATAACTAGGTTATCAAATACTAAACTTTTTTTTTCTTTAACGTCAGCAAATGCTTTTTTTATTATATTATAATAATATGGAATGCATAATAAATGCAATGCACTTTAATGGACTATACTAGATACGTTTAGCGCTACGCTAGAGCTTACGTTAAATATCGATTATTGGCTATAACTAATAACTGAAACTAGAACTTAGAAACTAGTTAGGGCAGGGCTTCCCAAACTGTGCGTCGCGATGTCCCCGGGCGTCGCAACGCACAGACTTTATAATATAAAGAACTAATAGGTACAGATGGAAAATAAACGTAGAAAGAGATGAAAGAGATGAAAGATGTAGATGAAAGAGGCAATGTCCAAACTTGAAGTCCGTTTTGAGCAAGAAAGCAAGCACACCCTTTTTATTACTATCCATTTAAAAGAATTAAATAAATACTTATTTCTTTTCATTTTTATTCTTATGTTTTGTTTTTGTTTTTTACTAAAAATTTTCATTTGGAGTTTGGATAAGTATCCAAGGCTAAAACACAACTGACAGGTACGGTATGGTTTCTGATCTCATCACAAAAAATACCAAATTCCCAGGGGCGTCACAGTCAAAATAAGTTTGGGAAGCCCTGAGTTATTGGTATATTGAAACTATGTAACTAGTTCCAGAAACTAGTGTCCGTCGAAAAGCGTTAAAAATAAAGGTGGCGTCACCGTAGCAAAAGTATAAATATTTAAATGTATGTGCGCCGAGAAATGAGCGCACACACATTTAAGAATTTACATGGAATTGCCGGCAGGAGGGATGCGGCGTGCCACGCTCCCTGCTGAATAGGTCCATCCATCTAGCTTCTTTCTTTCGTAATCCTCGGAAACACAGCAAAGCTGTTGCTGTGTTTCGGAGAGAAAGGCAAGACAGTCAGTAAAATTACTGGCCATGAGACTGAACATCTTATGTCTTACTTAAAACTTATTTATGTGTGGTGTACCACACATAAATAAGTTGCCTGGGCCAGTTAATATTAATGGGCAACGTCGACCACTTACCATCACGTGCCATGCGCGTGACAAGTGCTCCTCCATACTAGTTTTCTGCACTAGCGCCATTGTGGACGGGTTTTGAACTGTTGTTTATGGCTAAAAATGGACACGTTCAATTTTTCTCCCATATGAAAGAGTGCTCCTTGTATACTCCATGCTAAGGCCCTTAGCGACTGTTAATTATCACATGAGTTATCCATACAATATCAATAGTAATTAATGAAGCACATTATTCATCCTCTGGTGCGCGTACTAATGATACAGGAAAAGGAAAACCGTTAAAGACGCGAGCCAATTATTGTAATCGAGTTGAATTCCACTATTATGGACATGATCTTACCATATTATCATAATCATCAGGCAGTTATTGCCCACTGCTATGTATAGACCTTTTTTTTTCTTTTAAGCCGGGAAATGCTCTGAGGCATCCCGCGGGGGAGAGCTACCAATGCCGCCTTTGGTGAAGGGCCCCGGATCTGTTGAGCAAACAGGGCACTTCGACGGATAGTCAGTCCCTCAAGAGACCCACGCCACTTCGACAAAGGGGTTGTCCCACACCACAGAACAACCCCTTCAAAGGTCGGGACAGTATAATGGGGTGAGGTTCCCATCCTCGCCCCTTGTCCCCCTGCTCTACTGTCTCCTCTTTTTCTACGAGGGGTACAAAGAGCAGCTCCCTCGGCTCAATTTGCTTCGCCCGAGATGCTGGGTTCATCTTAGGCTACTGAGCCCCACCGCCACGACAAGACTTGAATCATGGTAGGGCTATGCATAGATCTTCCTTTATTTCTGCCAATCTGCCTTTTGCCTCATCCATGTTTTGCCCATCAGAGTTCCCACGTCAACGTCCATCTTGCCATATATTACCTAATGATTTATTTTTGCTGGTGGGATGGATGCGCTATGCCACGCTCTCTTCTGCATGTGTACCAGCATCTTGCTTATTTCTCCCATAAAACAGCTTTGTGTTTCGGAAAGAAGAGCAAGATAGGCAGTGTAGTTACTGGCACCGAGACTTAACATCTTATGTCTCAGCTAGTTCCAGGTAAACTCCTTAATGTTTTTGAATGACTACTTACCGTCAGCTGGCACATCTGTCAGTTGGACTAGCCCACTAAAATAAAAATCAGATCCAATTTTAGTACTATGAAACATATTTTATTCTGAAACCCTTCGAATTTATAACTGATTAACATGACAAAATATAAGAATAAGTATTTAGGCATTTTAGTAAAGGAGACATCGTGGAAGAAGAAGTGAACATAGTTCGGATTGAAACGGTAAAGCCCCTTTCCCACTAGCGTTTTATATTGACGTGACGTCGACAGACGAACAAACGCCAACGCTCATAAAACACCGGTGGGATTGAGGCCTAAGTCTAGCACAGAGGTCAGTTCCAGTAAGGATCCCACCAAGTTGGATTGAGAGTATGAACTGGTAAATATTATAGACACTATCAGATCACATCAGCTGAAATATTGGCCAGGTCAGAAATTTGTACTGGGTGACTGATACATATTATTTAAAAACTTGGCAAAGTGTCCTGGGGACAATTTCACTATTTTACTTTAATATCCAAATGAGCAGACGAGCCATTTGATGGTAAATGTCAGTGTCAGCCATGAAAATAATCAAGTTAAACTGAAACTAGCCCAGGCAACTCATACACGTGTTGCATGGTAATTTTTGGCGACTGTAACTACACTGCCTGTCCTACCCTTCTCCCTCTAACACAGCAAAGCTGTTTGACTGAACAAATAATTAGGATGGTGGTACTCATTTAAATAGGAGCGCGGCACATGTGTATCTCCCGCATCGGTGCTATTTTTATTTATAGTATTATAGGAGGGCAAACGAGCAGTCGACGTCTTTTGGCGACTATCGACGCCGCTACTCATCCGCACAACCAAATTGTGCAGATGCTTTGCCTCCTTTTCCCTATCCCCAATAGACCACCGGAAACTCACAAACTGCACCAAACGTGATAGCATAGCTATCACTTGACGCCGATGTTATATATATATATAGCGAGAGTTACCACTCCGTTCGTGCCGGCCCAGTTCGGCTGCAATGCAGCATGACACTTCCTCTTACTTCAGCTGGACGCGCTTATGCCAGTGACCCAGATAAATTAGGTTTATGTTAATGGCTCATCCACAGATGTTTAGTCTTCCTCAATAGGCTGTATATTATAATATTATTGCGTTTTAGACTATTGAGTCTATAATATATAGTAATAACAGCTTTAAACAAACAAAACTGCACAAACATGACGCATTGTGTCAAAAGTTGGAATAATTTCCACCTTGTGTATTTCGTGAGGCTTGTGCCGACGAAATTGGATGCCAGACCAGCTCAAAGCGCTTCCTCCAGTAATACCTAGCCTCGGTAAATTGTAAGACAAAACGGTGTAAAGGTGGATTAAACTCGGATGAAAAATTCTACATTTTTCCTTTGTAAAAGATTTGAGAACATATTTTTAACAATTTGTTAGTAATGTTTGTCCCTTCCCTTCTAGGGATGATAGGAAATTCCAGGTTCATATACAGGGTCTGTCGTAAATAATAGATAATCCGATAAGTGGAGATAACCCCGATGTCAGGCTACAATAAAATCTAGTTTTTACGTCAGTTTTACCAACAGTGTAAAAAATGGTGCATACTTTTAGTTTTTTTCTAAATTTTTGCTCCTTTGATCATTCAATCGGTTGCCATTTCTTTAAAATTAGGTATTTTTGTGTATTTTTTTGGCATCGTACTCCTAAAGACTTGTTTTATTAAATTTAATTACATTTATAGCCGTTGTTATCGTAAAATATTATTAAAACTAACATTTTAAGTATTTTTTTTTCCGTTTTTTTGTAATTACTTGTAGTTTTGACCCTTTATTGTGAAAAAAAAAGTATGGTGCTATAGCTGCCCATTATCTTAAAAACATGGCTAGTATGTGTAGATTCTAAAAAGGTATGATAGTGGGTACCTTAGCAAATAATATTAGCTTCTGGAACAAAAGAACTAAGCTAGGTCGGGATTTCAATTTCTCAAGTAATGTCATAATTTTCGTGATTTAAGCTATAACACACCAAGACATGATTTTATTCCATTAAGAATGCAATTTTAATCTAAATAGTATCTAATCATCGGTTAATTTGCATTCCTAAAAAATACATGCGACTATGTGTAACCAGTTACTACAAGTTTATTCCAAATTCAAAGGGATCTTCAGGTAAAAAAAACAACAAAGACGGTTATACAAAGGCCTCCTTGCGTGTGAGAAGGACAGCGCATCAGCTTTGGTTTTTTATCCTTAAGGCGCGAATCTCTCCCAGACCTCAGTGTGATTTTGACTATCGCATGCGTACGTTTGTTTTTTGTGTATTTATATTTAACCGTTTTTGCTTTCTTACTGGACTTTGATTTGCCTTCTGTTTTGAACTTGTTAACGTGTGACCCTCACAACTGTGCTCTATTAACGGACTTTGAGTTTGCTTTTGTTTATTTGTGGGAGTAATGCCTCAACAATACACTTCGGTAATACATAACGGCAACGCTACTAGAGCAGCTGCAGTTTATCGTGAAAGATACCCAAATGCTCGGCATCCCGACTACAGAGTGTTCATTAGGGTGCACAATGCATTCTCAGAAGTCATTATTCAGTCAGTCATTTCAGTCAGTCAGTGAATAAATTCTAAAAAAAAATAAAAAATTAACATTTTATGCTTATACGTTTTTAGTAGTCAGGAAATAAGTTGTAATGCTAATTACTATTACAGGTGTTCATTTACCCGGAAAGACTTTGAAAATCTTACCAGACACGCTGATTTTCTTACAATGTTTTCCAAGGGAACAGCAATATTGTTAAGGCCAGAGTTTTTTTTATTTATTTTTTATAGAAGAGGGGGCAAACGGATAGTCGGTTCACCTGATGGTAAGTGAAGAGCGACATCCTCAATCACCCGCTACACGAGTGGATTAGCAGGTGCGTTGCCGGCCTTAATAACTTAATTTAATTAGTTAATTTTCAAGAGCTAATTTTTCAGTGTCCGGTGGGCCAATAAGGTTCAAGAGCGGAGGCCGCGTTCTGGTAGTTGGTCGAACATTGACCAGTTGGGAAGACGATCGCCATGCAGTGACCGCTTCATGTTGGATGCGATTGGCGAGGGATCGATCGTCATAAGAGAGGCCTATGTTCAGCAGTGGACGGATAGGGGCTGATATTAGATGATAATGATTATGATTTTTTCGGGGATACCCCATTCAAAGAAATCTTTAACTTTGTCGCTTTTGTGAGGTGGTAGGACCCACGATGCGACTCGATTTAGATAGGGTTCGAAATAAGATGCTGTAGAGGTACCTTATTTTAAAGCCGAAATTCTTCTTCAGCTGACTCACGATCCGATAGCGTATTTGCACGGTAGAGAAGGACACTGGCCTGACTGATGACTCCTGGCGAAGATGGCTGGACACGGGGAGATCTTCCCGGCGGAGGATAGATGGCGCTTAATTATTGATATTATTAAGTTTAAATTTATTTATCACTACATTATTTAATTATTATCAACTTAAATTTAGGTAACATGCAAGCGCAATGTTACAACTTATAAAAACCGAACCATCGCTGATCATGATGGTAAACATAATATAAATTATTAAAAAAAACACGCATTTCGTGCAATAGAAATCTTCCATCCTAACAATCAAATCATCCACACGAACGAACGAACAAAGTGAGGTGTTACCAAACAAATCCCCAAATTCGACTTCCGTAAGGCACGGATCCTCTTCCGATAGTATTTTTCCCGAATCTGAATTTCAATCGTGATTATAATTTATCGCTTTATTGTTTCAACCTTTTTAATTTTCCATAAACTTTTTCCAACAATTTCTGGACATAAGTTTTTAATAAATACTAAGATCGCATAGGTGTCAGATTTTTTGCATACATGATGAAAAACATCTGACACCCCTAATTGTACACTGTGTGGTACATCTGTACAATACAGGAAATAAGCATTCCATAAACGCTAAGATGACCAATTTCTCTCTCGTAACCAACTAGAACAGGACGTATGTCCAATCCAGATCAAATGGAGGATCGATTGACCTTAACTACATGTGACGACGTCATCTGTATCTGGTCGCGACGAGGAAGTCCATGCAGTGGCCAATTCTAGCTGGATCTGAGTGCGGAGGGTCGGTCATCATGGCATTTATTGAAGGAAGACTTATGATAGTTAGATAGGGAAACGGGCAAACGAGCCACATGTTGGTAAGTGGCCAGCATCGTCCATGAACATAAACTTATTAACATGGAAATAGCCCAGGCAACTGATTCATGTGCATCCTGAGAAATAATAAGTCTTTGTGCCAGTAATTTCACTGCCTGCCCTGCCCTTCTCTTCGAAACAAATGGAAGCTGTTTCACGGGAGAAATAAGTAGGATGGTGGTTCCCGAGCAGACGGGAGCGCATCATATAATGATTATGAACGGTCATGTTACACTGGCACTGTAATTTATGAATAGCAAGACAGGCAACATCATTACTGGCACCAAGACTTACCATCTTACGTCTCAGGAAAGCAAGAAAGAACTGCTGGCTGGATAACACAAGCAGTTATTATTATTTTGTCTTATTTCAATGACAGAATCTTCAAATTATGATCATTATAATATACACTGCATAAAGTTTTATACTAATCAGTTTTTGGCAAATGATACCTAAGATTTATAGAAGATAGATATACTAATAGATATACTAATAGAAGATTATTCTTCTATTTCTCGTTCCAATATTATTATACTCTAATGATTATCACCATGTTTATCCTACTAATATTAGAAATGTGAAAGTTTGTATGTTTGTCACTCTTTCATGCAAAAACAACGGAATGGGTTTTAATGAAACTTTACAATAACATAGCTTATACATCAAAATAAAATATAGGCTGTAATATATCCCTGAACTCCTATGGGAATGGGAAGTAGTGCGAAACCGCGGGTCGATGCTAGTAGTCCAATACTTTTGTAAGTATTGTTACAGTATGTATTATATTTTGTAAGTAAAACTGGCGTTTGGCCATAATAGTCTTATATTGAGGCCTTGTTACAAGATTGAATTAAATCCCAGTATTGTAAGTTTGTGCCAAATTATTAAATAGCGGGTTACTGTGACGCGCTGAAATTAATTTTCATGTTTGTTTGTAAAATAGGATAAATAGCTGTTTGGTGTAGTGGGTATGTGGATATGTTCGATTCAATGTATTTAGGAGGCATAAGTTCGAATCCCGCTAGGTATATTATAGAAGCTTTTAGTTTGGTAAATATGAAAGATAGTAGAAACAAAACTATTACACATTCAACAGACATATACATATTACACCTGCATACTTATACGTAAAATATTAAACAAAGACATAGTACATACACAAATCACATTTATAAAAAAACTACAAATACATAGCAAAAGGCTTAGAAACGCTAATGATTTAAAACTATACACTCCACGGACAAACTATGGTAAAAATAGTATTATGTACGAAGGTGCACGCATTTAACATATGTTACCTAAAGATATTAAAATAGCTAAGTCCATGTCTACATTTCAATGGTTACTTAAATACTACATAATAAATAAAACTTAACCACCAATAATTGTCGCTTCTAGTGTAGCGCACTCCGCGTTACAAATATGCACTCCTTTGTTTTTTAAAAATACCCACTTTGTCCTTTTTTCCTATTGTTGTGTGTCAGTGTACGTAAGTGAAATAAAATTACATTATATTTATGTGTAAAAGTATTTAAATTAGTGATTAAGCTCACCATGTTTTCAATAATATTGTAAGTACCTATCTATAAGTTTTCTCATGTAATTAGTAAGTGAATAACTTAATTGGTTCTTATGAAAAATAAATTTATCTTAAACCTCTATTTTTACGTATTATACGTACATAATATTATGTAATAACCTTGACAATGTAAAGAATTGAATTTCTTATTGAAGTCGATTAAAATCTATAATTTATTATATTACTAGTTGCCAGCATAGACTTCGTTCTGTCAAAAAAAAAAAAATCCGTTCTTAGCTTTTGCCTTCCCGGAATCCCTCCAGTAACACTTCAACTTTATGGTATGGTATTAAAGTTTAAATTGACTTTTAAGTATTATTACGAATCTTTTATATGGGAGTATAGAAAAGTGTTGTTTTTAGAGATTTTCAGGCATTTTTTTTTATTATCTCTTCGTAAGAACCATCCTCGTACTTCAAGGAATATTAAAAAAAAAATTTAGCGAAATCGGTTCAGCTGCTCTCGAGATTTGCGCTTAGCAACACATTCAGCGATTCATTTTTATATTATAGATAAACATATTTTTTGTCATTTTTGACAAATTAAAAATCCATTTGACTAGTGACATACTTTTGAGTAAGATAAGTGTCAAATAACCGGTCACAACTATGAAATGTTAATTTTCAAAAATATCTTCCAAATCGGTCCAGCCATTTAGGTTTTATATAATAATTATTACAAAAATGATAACTTACTGAGGATTTTACAAAAGAAACCCTTGGTAGGACAATACAGTATTTGTCATATTCAATATATCGAATTATTATAATATTCTTATTAAAATGATATTTATGACATAAACCATTATTTGCGACAAAACGAATGTGGCACATGTTGTGAGTTGGAAAGCATTGTTCACTATCCATTCACAAAAGTGCTCCATTTTAACGAAAGTAATTTAGCTTATAGGTTCATTTTAAAAGGAAACAAGATTTTCATTCTATATACTAGAAATACCCGTATATATAATGAGGTTTTATTCTAGTTATCATAATGACGTGGCATTGTATATTACACAGAACATACCTTATACAACTCACGGGTTGTATGGGGTACCTCGGACACACTTTAAAGATTTTTAAACTCATTTGTTATGATGTTTTTATTTACTGCTAAGCAAACTACGTTAGCATTGTCAGAGCATGAAAATGTAGAAAACCCTATCAAAAGGCCCTTGATTCTATCAAAAGGATTCAGGCCTGAATCCCAACCGTTTTCGAGCCTTAATCAACGATCCAACCTAGACGATATAATATATAGATAACATATTGTAATAATAATAATATAAATTTATTAAGTAATACCTATTATACACCGTTACACAATATACTAAATCTGAAACAAACTTAAGCGGCACATATTATATAAACTGTAGTTAGGTTTAAAATAAAAACAATAATTGTGGTTACAAAAATAAATTGACAATTTAGACATAAAATGCACCGGAAAATGCACAAACAGTGTAATATAACTCCTCAAAAGGTAACCACTCAGTTGTATGACTGTGGTATCCGGAGAAACCGCAATCCTGATATTATGTGGTCCCTAATATATATCATATAATATATTATACATCATACATATCCATGTACATACATCTATTTGCATGCAACCAACGTCTTCATTAATTAACGTAAGCTAACGTTTCAAAATTTATTTGAACTAGCTTCACATTCAATGGTCTGTCTGTGGAAAACGTATGTTGGCGTCAGAGCATGCAAATGCAGAAAATCCCTATGAAAAGGGCCTTAGTTAGGTTCGAATCCCGACCGTTTTCATGCCTTAATCAACGATCGTCGCAAGCTAACATATTGTACATCCATCTATTTGCATGCAACTAACGTCTTCAATAACTAACGTAAGCTAACGTTTCAAAATTTATTTGAACTAGCTTCACATTCAATGGTCTGTCTGTGGAAAACGTATGGTGGCATCAGAGCATGCAAATGCAGAAAATCCCTATGAAAAGGGCCCTAGTCAGGTTCGAATCCCGACCGTTTTCATGCCTTAATCAACGATCGTCGCAAGCTAACATATTGTACATCCATCTATTTGCATGCAACTAACGTCTTCAATAACTAACGTAAGCTAACGTTTCAAAATTTATTTGAACTAGCTTCACATTCAATGGTCTGTCTGTGGAAAACGTATGGTGGCATCAGAGCATGCAAATGCAGAAAATCCCTATGAAAAGGGCCCTAGTCAGGTTCGAATCCCGACCGTTTTCATGCCTTAATCAACGATCGTCGCAAGCTAACATATTGTACATCCATCTATTTGCATGCAACTAACGTCTTCAATAAATAACGTAAGCTAACGTTTCAAAATTTATTTGAACTAGCTTCATATTCAATGGTCTGTCTGTGGAAAACGTATGGTGGCGTCAGAGCATGCAAATGCAGAAAATCCCTATGAAAAGGGCCCTAGTCAGGTTCGAATCCCGACCGTTTTCATGCCTTTATCAACGATCGTCGCAAGCTTACATATTGTACATACATCTATTTGCATGCAACTAACGTCTTCAATAACTAACGTAAGCTAACGTTTCAAAATTTATTTGAACTAGCTTCACATTCAATGGTCTGTCTGTGGAAAACGTATGTTGGCGTCAGAGCATGCAAATGCAGAAAATCCCTATGAAAAGGGCCCTAGTCAGGTTCGAATCCCGACCGTTTTCATGCCTTTATCAACGATCGTCGCAAGCTAACATATTGTACATACATCTATTTGCATGCAACTAACGTCTTCAATAACTAACGTAAGCTAACGTTTCAAAATTTATTTGAACTAGCTTCATATTCAATGGTCTGTCTGTGGAAAACGTATGTTGGCGTCAGAGCATGCAAATGCAGAAAATCCCTATGAAAAGGGCCCTAGTCAGGTTCGAATCCCGACCGTTTTCATGCCTTAATCAACGATCGTCGCAAGCTAACATATTGTACATCCATCTATTTGCATGCAACTAACGTCTTCAATAACTAACGTAAGCTAACGTTTCAAAATTTATTTGAACTAGCTTCATATTCAATGGTCTGTCTGTGGAAAACGTATGTTGGCGTCAGAGCATGCAAATGCAGAAAATCCCTATGAAAAGGGCCCTAGTCAGGTTCGAATCCCGACCGTTTTCATGCCTTAATCAACGATCGTCGCAAGTTAACATATTGTACATCCATCTATTTGCATGCAACTAACGTCTTCAATAACTAACGTAAGCTAACGTTTCAAAATTTATTTGAACTAGCTTCATATTCATGCTCTATGCATTCACGTATATATATGTACGACTAGTCTGTCTGTGGAAAACGTATGTTGGGCTGAAGAGTGTTTATTTGAACCTGGCGCAAAGAGATATTATTGTAATAGTGCCATGCTGCTTTGCATCCGAACCGGGGTGGTACCTTTTGCTCACATAATACAGGTAAAGTGACAGCCATGCTGTCGCGTTTCGCGCGGTTTGTGAGTTTCCGGTGGCCCATTGGGGAGGATAGGCAAAAGGAGGGCAACGCATCTGCATAATCTCTGGTTGTGTGGATGTGTATGGGCGTCGATAGTTGCCAAAAAGCTTGGTCTCCTCGTTTGATCACCTATGCTGTATAAAAAAAGATTGGTTAGGTTAGTTATTGGTTAGATACCTGTGAGAATGTATACTTGTTTGCATGATTTGTTTCTATAAAATCGAGCCGTATACAAGATATAGAGACACGAGATAAATAATTATCTTTGTATTGATGTAACTTGCCTGCGTTTTTATTTTGCCGTCGTTCGTCGTGCGTCGTTCGTCGCGTCGTATCTTAAATACGGGTAAAATTCGTAACAAAATCATTGCATGCAAACCCAAAACTCGGATTTGATCTGATGCTACCAGGATGTTACCTACTAATTGTTATAAAAATATATATACCTATTCAAATGCAATCAGCTGTCTCGGCCTTTAATGTTTTTGAAGTGTAAACTTATTTTAGCGCGGTACGCATATTTTAGATGAGATAAAATCTCCGAATTTCGACACCGCACACGAAACGCCGGAGACGCAGTTTGACGTTTATTTGACGTGGACTCGCGACATCGCACACGAAACGCTGGAGACTCAGTTTGAAGTTTATATGACGTGGACTCGCGACACCGCACGAGTGCCGCTGGAGACGTAGTTTGACGTTTGATTTATTTATATAAGATTATGCAATATTTGTTTTGCAAATTGTGTTGCTTCTAAATTATGCCATGTGGCCATTTTGTGTGCCGTTTAAATTATTCTTTAAAGTATAAAGTCGAAGTTTAATTGGCGTCAACTTTTCCAATTTCTTTGTAAAGTAATACTTTACTCAATCCCCCAAAGCTTCCTTGACAAGTTGATATTGACGCATTTACTTTTTGCTTCAAATTGAAATTTTCATATTCTGAAATTCTCTGGAGTGAAAGTCTTATAAGACACTGACGTTATGTGCAATGTTTCGAATAACTTTCATATTTTATGTATGTCAATATATTATAATTATTTAAGAACAATTGTGTTAGGCGTGTAGAAGAATTTTAAAAGCTTTTAATCAGACCGAAAAGATGGTAATTTGCATGATCCTTAATTTATATGTCATGTGTTGTTCAAGCTATACCATTGTTACCCGCTCAGGTAGCAAGAGAGGGCGACTCACCAAAGTTTACCTACTGTTTGACGTAAGAGGTCGCTGCAATGGCAATATAAAAACTTAGGTAAACATAATTTTTATTCATACAAAAATGTTATAATATTTACATTTCATAACTAAATTGAGATCTTAAAATAACATTATTGAATTTTGAATATAATATAATATTATTAGTATTATTTGGTAAAAGTAATTACTTTTGCAAACTTCCAAAAGAATCCGCGCAGTATTTATTTTGAATAAAAAAATACATATAATTAAGTATTAAATTAAGTAAGTATTCTACAACCTAAACCGTTTCTTTTTACTTACTGTACAATCATCATCTGTTAATTTAAACTAAAAATTACCTTTAAATATTACTTAACAAGATCTATGTACATTTGCATACAATTCATTCTTCTTGTTTCCATTTTTATTATAATGTGACATAAGCAACAGGAGGAAGATTATGAAACATAATTTATTCAGGTACATATACACTCCCCACCATGGTTCAGGCCTTGACGTGGCGGTGGGGCTCAGTAGCCTAGGGTGGGCCGGCACCTTAGGCGAAGCTAACTGAGCCGAGGGGCCTTGTATCCCTCTTATAAGAAGAGGGGACAAAAGAGCTGTACTGTTCCGTCGTTGGGAGGAGAACAACCCCTTTGTGGAGGTGGCGTCGGTCCCTTGGGGGACTGACTGGCCGTCGAGGTGCCATTATTGGCACTCGTCGGGTTTTAGTGGGCAGAGCTGCGTCCACTTACCAGCTTTCGGGCGCAGCGAGTCCCACATACCCGCGTGGGGAGACCAACTCACGCGCGGGATACCTCAGAGCATTTCCCGATGTTAAAGAAAAAAAAGGTAAGTACATACACACTAAAGTGAAAAAACCTTTGATTCTTCAATTTAAACATTTTGGAAATAATAATAAAAAGTCAGCTGTCCCTGCACCTGCTGAAGCACAGCTGCAATTTCATGAAAATTTGAACCAGAGTACTAACAAGGTCAGGTCAGGCGTAGAAAACTTATCAGACCATCATACTACAATCATTATAATTAAAGTACTTAATAACATTATTATCTTATTTTTACAAATTGAAATTTACAATAGTCTTTTTCTCATTCCTCAAGTAATATTTAAAACCTTTCTACAAACTAAGTAAAGAAGAACAGGAAGAAGATACTATGAAGTATTTTATGCACAAAGGGTCTCGTATTAGCATTCCTTTCTTGAAATCTAAGAGTTATCATATTATTTTCTAAAGGTATATTATAGTCAACAAACGGTAATTCCGTTGTTGCAATCTTTTGAACAGGACAAGGTAGTGATTCCGGTGCTATTTTGAAAATATTTATTTTATTATCTTTGGAATTTACTTCTGTGTCTTTAGTTTCAGACTTAAAATCAATTTTTGTATTATTAAATTCAAAATGACTGCCATCAAATAATCTACTTTTGTTATATATATAATTATTTCTGCTGTCATCCATTCTGTTGTACGCAGAGCTCACTATAGGTGTGTCCTCTCTGCAAGTGACTCTCCTTAGCGAATCTCTTGTATTTTCACTTTCAGTTTCATTTAGAAACACGTACATCCACTTCAATTTGCAGTCACAAGTGAACTTGTTTTCTGTAAATTTACAGGTACGTTAATACAAGGTACACGTAAACACAACAATATTATTTTCATACACATTTTTTACATTTATCCTATTGGTAAAATAGCGTGATATATAATATGTAATTATTATAAAAAAAGTGCGTCCGTACAAAGTACACAATACGTCAGAAGTGAAACTTATTTGACAAACTAATTTTTAAATCTCGTTTAATGAACGACTTCAAAAAAGAAGGAGGTACTAATCTAAAGCTTTAAATTTCCGAGACTTGCGATCTCTTTCTGTTCTCGATCTTTATCACTCGCTTGCTCCCTACTCTCACTCCATGGCTATATCCTTCATGCTAAGTTCGACCTTTCTCACTCTCTCTCAATCGGTCTCAATCACTTTCTCCCTATTCTTGGACAAAAACGTTGCACATTTTCGTGACGTTTCATCCGTATAAAAATTACGCTCATGCGCGCAAAGAAGTTTCACTTCAAAAATCATATGTAAGAATTGGGAAAAAAAGGATTAATTGTAGGTATATTTTTAAAGTGTCTCCTAGCTCTACCTCTCTTAAGTGAGAAGTCTGGGTTTGATCCTGACTCGGTCACTGGAATCTGGGTCTGGGAGTGCCCTGAAATGGTTTTTTCTAATTTTTTCTCTCCACCTAAAGATACATCTAGTACATCGCTTGATCACCGGCGAAAGAAAATATTGCGAAGAAGTATGAATGCCTGATGACATTAAAGTCTGAAGGTGTGAGGTGTTCACCAACTCGCATTGGGCCTGCGTGCATCAGTGAACTTTGGCCCAATACATTCTCCACCTGATTACGTGGAGGAGACCCGTGCCCTACAGTGGGACATATAAGGGTCGATGATGATGATTATATTTTTAAAATTATTTGTGTATGTATTTATATTCTGTGTATATGTAGAAATTAACTAAAAGCTCATATTATTATCACTGTCAAAAGATAAAAGTTTTATTTGAAAATTACCTTCAAGAATCAAGCTGCTGCTCTGTGATTTCAAGTTATCCAATATGGGCTTTATATTGTCGTAAGTAAACTCGTGTAACTCATTCGAACGTAAATCCAAATAGCTCAATCCCCTCACCCCTTCAAATAAACCGGATGGAATCGATACTAAGTTATTATCATCAAGAGACAATTTCCAAAGTTGTGAGAGCCCATCAAACGCCCTTGCGGATATGTATTTTATATCATTACTTCCCAGAAGTAACTCCTGTAAGTTCCAAAGTTCAGCGAAAGTGAACTCAGTCAAATTGTAAATACGATTTTTCCGCAGATCCAATTTCCGCAAATTGGCCAATCCATCAAACGCGCGACGATTCAGACGGTGTATATTATTCTTATTCAGATATAATTCCAAAAGGTTGAACGTGTGTTGAAAAGCACCGTCGTTAATTGATGATATATTATTTTTACTGAACACTAGCTTTTGTAATTTTGGTACATCAAAAAATGAGTCCCTTCCAATTTCCAGTATCGTGTTCTCTTCTAAATTTATAACTGTCATGTTGGGTAAGTGAGCAAAAGCATACGGTTTCAATGTCTCAATTTGATTCAAGGAAAGTGTAGCCTCTTTCAAATTTGTGAGATTTGCAAACGAAAATGAATTCATGCGAACAATGCTACCATATTTTATACTTATGTGTTTGAGTTTTTGTAAGTATTGGAGTGATTTTGTAGGGATATAGTTTAATGCACCATCGATTCGAATGTTGAATGACAAAGTATGTAAGGAAGGTTGTGAAGCAAAACTTTGCCAGATAGGGTCATCTCTAGGTATGCCTCCATTGAATACCCAGCATTCTGCTTTTGTTGCGTTCCTGAGTTCCCTCGAATTTTCACAATAGCAGTGCACTTTGGATTCGCGATCTGTAATATCACAGATGTTCTTTTGGAAACCACCAACCTTTTCTTTCATTCGTTTTTTGTTATTGTCTTTGTTTTGAACAGTTGACATTTCTTCGATAAAGAAAATTATGATTAAAACGTAAGTAATAGCTGCTACCCGCTGCATGTTTATTATCTGTAACAAAATTTTAGATTTTATTTTGTGAAATTTATTACAAATATTTAAACTATTTGAGAATGTATGTTTTTATGTCATCAGGAGGCAACCGCAGTCGGAGCCTTATGATGACTACCGAGGCCCATAGACATCTGTACAATCAAAAGTTATGTAGACGCATTGCCCTCATTTTTCCCTATCTCCCCAATCGGTTAAATGAATTTTATTAAAGAAGATGAAACCGACAGATGTGCCACATGGCGATCGCCAGTCAGTGATAATTTATTTTACTACTTATTCTGTTCTTCTTTTCGGTACAGAATAAATCTAAGCTAAAATTAAGTGAATTGGTAGAAATCATTAGCAAATGAGCAAAATTTATAAGAGACGTATATTTATATTGATTCATTTAATTTTGCTTATTGTTAATGAAATAAAAAACACATACTGGCAGTATTATCAAGATCTTGGTAGACAATTATTTTATTATTTGCTTACAGGTTATATTTAAATGATCTTTCTGATAGACTTAGCCAAGTCATTATAATTCAACTCATTGGCGATGAATAATTTATGAATGATGAAATAATTTATATAATTAGCAGTTTACGCATAAAAATTAATACATATCTATATATTAAAATCATAATATTAGTAACGAACTTGACCATTGTTTTCATTAATAACTTTATGAATAAATAGTATAACAAAACAAATTATACTAAACAAAGCTAATTCAAGCGTTCGTTGCTAACGAAGATTGATTATTTGATCGCAAAATTGTTTTTTAATTGCGTATCAGACAAACAAAGATTGATTGCTTCTGTGGGATCACTAATATTATAGATATATTTACATTTGATTCGTCTGTGTATATATTGTATCTCCATCTTATCTTTTGTAAAATCCCTCTTTTTCTTTGGAAAGATAAACGGACAGACGGAGGACGTTGGGAGGGGTTGTTCTGTGGTGCGGGACAACCCCTCTGTGGAGGTGGTATCCTGGGTGGACTAACTAGCCGTAGAGGTGCCCTGGTTGCTCATTAGATCCGGGGCACCTCACCAAAGCGGCATTGGTGGCACTCGTCGGGTTTTAGTGGGTAGAGCTGCTTCAACTTACCAGCTTTCGGGCGCAGCGAGTCCCACATACCCGCTTGGGAATACCCATTTCCCCGTGGGATGCCTCAGAACATTTCCCGGGGTTAAAGAAAAAGAGTAAGTTATCTATACTAATATTATAAAGCTGAAGAGTTTGTTTGTTTGTTTGAACGCGCTAATCTCAGGAACTACTGGTCCGATTTGAAAAATTCTTTCAGTGTTAGACAGTCCATTTATCGAGGAAGGCTATAGGCTATATAACATCACGCTGTGACATTTATGAGTTGAGTAACGCGGGCGAAGCTGCAGGCAACAGCTAGTTTTTAATAAAAGTAAGATTCATATGCAATCAATGCTCCAAGTGTTCTGATGATGATGTCTATCAAAGTTGTTGACTTGGTCCACAAAATAATATTATGAAAGGAAGGAAAACACTTGCTTACTAATCCTGATCCGATATTGTTTGCAGATGAGGGCAAACATTTTGATATTGTTGTAATTTATCTTTCATTGGTTTTGTCTTTTTTGGGATTCTATCATTTATTTCATTTTTTTTTTATGTTAGTTGGATAGGCAAACTGGCAAACGTACCACCTGATGGTAAGTGGTCGACGTCGCCCATGAACATAAACCAGTTTACCTGGAACGAGCCCAGGCAACTCATTTATGTGTTGCCTATCCTGAGACATAAGATGTTAAGTCTCGGTGCTAGTAATTACACTGCCTGTCTTGCCCTTCTCTCCGAAACACAGTAAAGCTGTTTCATGGGAGAAACAAGCAAGATGGTGGTACCCATGCAGCCGGGAGCGCGGCACAGCGCTCCCCTCCCACCGGTATGGTTATGCTCTGACCAAACGGATAATGAATTTGAAAGAAAGAAAATTAAATGTTTTTGAATAACATAATATTATATTGTGTCTCTAGCTAATTTTGTTGTTAGTCTTTGAATGTAGAGGCAGACACGAAATTTAGGCGCTTACGAATAAATTATGGAGAAGCTTCCTTCGAGCGTGAAACCTGAATTAAGCAACGAGCATACAAAATCGTATGTCACCAATTACTTTGTCAGGGAGAATTAAATATCATCATCATCATCAGTATCATCAACGACCCGGCTTGAAAGAATGAAATCACGCAAGTAGGGTGTATATAATGTATATTATGTATATTTCATGTATATGCTGGTTCACTGCGGGTTGGTGAACGTCCCCACCACGGTACAGGCATTAAGGTGGTCAAATATACACACAAAATTTCCTCCAAATCAGAATCAGGTTCAGATGTTTAAGAGAGCAAACACACGTAGGAAACAAATCTATACTAATAATATAAAGCTGAAGAGTTTGTTTGTTTGATCGCGCTAATCTCAGGAACTACTGGTCCGATTTAAAAAAATCTTTCATTGTTAGATAGCCCATTTATCGAGGAGTAATAAATAGGAGTTGAATTAAGTAAGTTAATGCGGGCGAAGCTGCGTGCAACAGCTAGTATAAAATATAAAGACGATTTAACATTTTGGTACAAAATTAATTTACAAATGGTCTTTATGGAATTTTTGTCCATAATTTGATCAAGCAGTTCGTCTTGCCTTATTAAATTTTTCGATCAGTGTTATCGAGGAAGCTTGATTCGATTTCAGCCGACATTTTGTCATGTGATTGATGGTTTATAAAATACTAGCTGTTGCCTGCAGCTTCACCCGCGTTCACTTGCTTAGCTTCACTCCTGTTAGTCAGAGCGTGGTGTTATACCGGGTGTATTTGGAACGCTTGCCAAAACGAAGAGGTATGATAGTGTTGGCATAGCCTGGCATGATGCAAGTGAGAAAAACGCGTTTTTTTTGGTTGCATTTTTTATTTTTATTTTTTGTATAATCCGGTTTAATAAACATAATGTTACAGGAATTTGATGATAATAAAGCTTTATAATAATGTTTTTTTGAAAAAAAACAGCAATGTAATTGGTTTATGGTTCACGCCGGCTAGCGGACTGAATCAGCTGATAGCGTTCGCCACATGCAGGAGGTGAACGAACTCCCGCACCGCGCGCGTCTTCAGTGCGCCCGCTAGTCGTGCGTCTCGCGATTAGCATGAGTGCATAGTGTGTATACACATACATTGCGGGTTTGCAAAATACACAAGTCCCAAAATTTTCTTTACAAAACGTTTCCGAGATAAATGGTTTTATGCATTACATAGTATATAAATAGTATATTATTAGGGTTTAATCTTCGCAAGCGTTCCAAATACACCCATATAGCCGTATAGTAAATGGAATAAGAATTTTTTAAATCGGACCAGTAGTTCCAGAAATTGGTGCGTTCAAACAAACAAACTTTTCAGCTTCATATTATTAGTATAAATAGTATAGATTAAAATGCTTACAATATTATCACATCTTTGGAATAAGACTTAGTGGTAATGTATATTTAATTATTTTTTTAGAAAAGAGCAACATCTTTTTGATTTGATTTGTGAGTAAACTATTATGTACACTACATAGAGAGATAATATGATAACATGGTTTCCGTCTTTACTACGAGAAAAGAAACGTGTCGTAAAATAGCATCTATTCCTTTATCTAGGACAATAATCTTCGTAACATATCGTCGAACCTTAACCCTAGATCTAGGCTATTTGAGTAAGCCACAATGAACCTCAATATATGAAATATTAAGATTTGATATGATTCCGTTATTTTTTCTCTGTAATAATATTAGCCTGGAAAAAAAACTACAAATAAAGGGCTAGATAAGAAATACGGATCATAAATTTCTGTATTTCATATTTCCTGTCGAATATTTAGGTAGTTCAACAGCTGATGAAATCACATAATATATGACGTTACTATTTTTTGTCGTTGACGTTAGTATTGTTTTATAATATAACTGCAAGAACCTTTTTTTCTGTATGGGCACAGAATAAATAACACTACAAGGTATGGGTAAAATTTTTGCAAGTATACTGCGGAAAATGATGTCGAAACAAGACGAGAGAAAAAGACTTTATATTAATTTTGCAATTATTAATATCACAATAATTTTTATTTATTGTTATCTTTTTATCATTAAAGTAACATAATCTTTCTTTTTTTAAAGCCATTGGGGCCTATATCCCTCCCAAAGGGACCACTACGCCCTCACCCCCAACGCATCTGCATAACCTCTGGTTGTGCGGATGCTCGGTTGCCTCCTTATGACATAAAAATAAAATTTATCTTCATTATTAAAACCAGGATAGGTTAACCAGGGTACTCATAAAATATAACCACACTAACTGTTGTTCCCAACTTCGTCCGCGTAAACATAATTTTACCGTATGAAATCATTTTACAGCATAAGTCACTCAGTAATAGCATTGTACCTACTTGTGATATATTAATTAGTAGGAAGTTGTGCCATGCCGCTATGCAGCCGGCTTGGGCCGGGGTGGTACCTCTCGCACATAATATAAAATAATATCCAGTGTACAATAAATACAAGTATTTTTACCTCACACACAATTTTCTGTTTCATTTTCCTTTATGTAAAGACAGGCTGTCTGTATGAGGAAATGCGCTTAAGGAATATGCTTACGTCCTTTGTGGGAGCCCTGTCATGGGGTGTTATTTGAAACGACAACCATGTTTGGAGTTTTGCGACAGAGAAAATATATTTGTTAAAAATATTAGGTAAATATTTTGTTTATTCTAGTTTGATAGGTAAGCAAGCAAATACTTGTTAAGTGGTAAATATAGACATGAATATTACCAAGCCGTCCCAAATAACTTATTCAGGCGTTGCCAATCACAACAGGCGGTCTTGGTACCAGTAATTACACTGCCTGTCCTGCCTTTGTTCCGAAATACGAAGCTTCACGGAAGTAATACGAGTAATAAGACGGATGGTGATTGGTGGTATCCATACAGATGCGTTGTAACCGATACATTTACATAATTTTAATTATTAATTTGCGAATATATATAAAAATATTAAATTAAATATTATCCAAAAATTAAACCACAATAACCTAGGCCCATTTGTGTTACGGATACTAGGAACGAAAATAAATATAAGAAATTCATATAAATAGATGATAAATATATACAAACGTCCATGACCATATCTATATTCATCATACAAATTATCTGCACTTGGCGGGATTCGACCCCGCGACCGCTGCGTGAAGTGTCCAGTAGCCATCACTCGACCAGCCGGCCTACAAAAAACACTATTTTTTTTGTTACATAACCATTTAATGGCCTGATTCAAAGATGAATAATCATCATCAGCCTTAATCCGTCCACTGCTGAACATAGGCCTCATTTAATGAACGCCAAGACGACCGATCCCTTGTTACTCTCATGCAACACGGACCAAAAAGTTTAAAGATTATAATGAAGATTGAAAATATTCTAGAAAATATCTGAAATACTATATTGTACACCTTTAAGTCGTTAATATTAGTAGTCTGTTTATTAGTGAGCGACGGTGGTCTAGTCCCAGAGCCCATACCCTGATAAGATTGTCTTTGAAGGTGTGTGAAGTTCACCAACTCACACTGAGCCAGCACATCGGTGAAATATCGCCCAACACCCTCCTCTCCTGATTTCGAGGGGAAGTCCCGTGCCCAGCAGTGGGACATATAAGATATTATTATCATTATAGTTTTAGTTATGTAAGTAAAATTACTCGTCAAAAAGGAATAACTAAATTTAATCTAGTCAAAGAACCTTCACCATGGTTCAGGCCTTGTCGTGGCGGTGGGGCTCAGTACCATAGGGTGAGCGGTGCAGCTTGGGCGAAGCTAATTGGGCCGAGGGGGCTCTTTGTACCCCTCTTATAAGAAGAGGGGACAGAAGAGCAGGGGGCAAGGGGTGAGGATGGGAACCTCACACCATTGTACTGTCCCGAAGTTGGGAGGGGTTGTTCTGTGGTGCGGGACAACCCCTCTGTGGAGGTGGCGTCGGTCTCTTGCGGGACTGACTAGCTGTCGAGGTGCCCTGTTTGTTTTCTAGATCCGGGGCACCTCACCAAAGGCGGCATTGGTGGCACTCGCTGGGTTTTAGTGGGTAGAGCTGCGTCCATTTACCAGCTGTCGGGCGCAGCGAGTCCCACATACCCGCGTGGGGAGACCCACTCCCCCGCGGGATGCCTCAGAGCATTTCCCGGCGTTAAAGAAAAAAAAGAAAAAAAAAGTCAAAGAACTTAAGACGACGCATTGTTACACAACAATACTTATTATAACAATAATTATTCTAATATCAGACACGCGCCAGAGGGGACTGAGCGTCCTGAGCGTGCCGACGCTCTCCATACGCACGCGAGCTTATAACTAAAGGACGTAAACGACAAAATGGTTTTTGTTATTTTATTGCGTTGAAAACGGTAATTGGAGAAATTCCATTTATTATTTTAAAGGACATATTGTATACACTCATCTAAGAAGAAAGTTAAGAGGCTTAAATCGGTTCTTAATATATTTTTCTCTGTTACAAAAATTACCCAATCATATTTTAATTCCTGTTACCCAATAATATATTGAAAATAACAATTATTAAAAAAAAAAAAAAAACAAAAAACCCGACTGCAAAAAAGCGCATAAAATACACCATTTTGTGTAAATTTAGACCCAGTGTCACTCTCGCAGTTAATACGAATCTAACAACACCTCAAGCTAAAATCCTTCGAGCCGTTTAGGCTGCAGAGCGTGCCTATTATGCCTAATTATATATACATACTCTCAAAAACGTAAGCCTCCTTCTAGCGCTGTCGGGTAGCTAACAAAATAAGGTTTTTATTATTTTTATTTATTTATTTATTTATATTTGGGAAACAAACAATTATAATATTACTCATAGGTTAGAAATAATAAAAAAGTACAGAAATCAGTTAAGTTTCCACTAACAAGATTATGAACTATTAGGTCACCAACAAATATTTTCATTCGTTTTGGAATTACTGAAATAAATTGAAATTATTGACACCAACATTTCGAATGCGTCATTTTAAAACCCGTGTTTATTTTTAAACGTTGAAAAAAACTCCCTCTTATTATCTTTACTCGGCTTTTCGACCCCAAAATTACAATTGGCAGCCAAAGACATGTTGTATATTTAAATTTAATTTCCAACAAACGCCTAACAGAGAAATCGCTTGGAATAATTCAATTCCAACAATAACTTTACACGACAGTCTAATAAGGTTTATGTGCAAATTGAGAATATGTAAATCGTGTTGGCGGGAAACATAATTTTCATGTATATTAAGGAATTGCATGAAAATATATTCTCTATAAGCAACCCTGTTACTAGGTAAAAACGTTGAAATTAGGTTAAGTATATTTTTACAATGTTTTATTAACTCGCTTGTGTGTGTGTGTCCAGGTGATTTTGTGGTTGCTATTTAAACTAACTTTCCGATGACCTGGAGACTTAAAATTTTAAGCTTATAACTGGATGACAATGCACAAAATAGGTCTTACTGCTTCTTCTTCGGTCTTAGGCCGAGGAAAAGGAAAAAGAAGGACTTACGCCCATAGTTACCACCATCCTTGTGGTTTGTGAACTTAACATTCTGTTTTTATCTCGGGTTTTTGATGTTTCCTTAAGTATTTCAAACATGATTCTGTTTTCAAGTAGACTTTATTAAATCTACTATTTGATTAAATAGATTAAGAATTATTTTAAAATTATTTACTCGTACAAATTTTAAATTTTATGTATAAAGTGTATACATAGAATAACCACGAACTAAAAAGTGCTTTTAATATAATTTTATTTTCATTATGGCTTATCACTTCAAAACATCTTTAAATTATAATGATACAACTTTTACGGATTTTATCGCGGTTTATTAAGACTTTAACAAGCCCGACGTTTCGGATACTTTACAGCAACCATGGACACGAGAGGAGGAGGGAAATTCGCGTAATCTTTCGCGTAAATTTAAAACAATACGTCTTTAAATTAAAAAAAGACATTATAATAATTTAGTTAAAGTTTAGTACATATTTAATTATATAGATTAAAAATGGTAATTCGTTTTATTTATTGTTTTAAATTGAACCTCAAATATTTTGACTTGTTGAAAATAATTATCATATATAATTAATAAAATAAATAAATATCGAACCTTTTAATTATCTTTAATCCAAATTTACCGGTACCACAAACACACCAAAATATAAACGCAACCAGGGCGTGGGACGTCTAACCTCTACCGAAAGCTAAGAGCGACTAAAGTCGCACAGCTTACCGTGACTTGGTTGCTTAATTTATTGCCATCGATAGATAATGATGAGATCGAGGCTTCAAGATACTATGATTCACACTAAGGTCAGCATCAATACTAATGTTACACAGAAGTAGTTTAAATATTATTTCCTGATGCTTACGCAAATTTCACTCATTTAACGGCATGGTCCTTCTTTTTTTTTTTTTAATTGCAGGGAAATCCTTATGGATGCAGCCAGGATCTTGGGTAGATCCTGACCCAATGTGGGACTCGCACCTGGGAGTGCCCACCATAACTAAAACCACTGCGAGCGCCTTCAGCCGCTTATTGAGGGTCCCGGATATGCAGGCAACAGACAGGATCACCCGGCAGGAGGTCCCGGCAAAGGCCAGACTACTACTCTTAAGAGGGGACTACCCGACCGCTACAAAGCAGTCCCCACGACGTCGTGCCATACTGGGCCCAGGTTCCCATCCTGAACCCGACACGAGCACAGGGGCGTTACTGGAGGTGCATTAAGTAGCGCCTCCTACGCACCCCCGTTCGTCGCCCGCGGGGAGAGGCCTCGTCGGCGGCCTCCTCTCTCACCCGCTCGTCGGCCTCCTTCTGGGACATTACTGCCTCGCAGAAGGAGACCATCGCCGTCCAGGACTCGTCGTCACCGAGCATCGTGGTGATGACGCTCGGCAGAGACAAGTCCCCTCCGATGACTGATGTCAGATCATGACGCAGCGCCGCCCATCTCGGGCACACCTCGGGGGTGTGCTGGGCTGAGTCCACCGCCACGCCACAATCGTGACACACTGTCAACGGCTCCCTTTGGGCCGTCCGGCACAGGTACTCACCAAAGCAACCGTGTCCGGTGATCATCTGTGTCAGACGGAAGGTGAGGGGTTTGCGTTTACGAAGCATCCACCGCTCGAGGACCGGACGCAGAGCAACCATTAGGCTTTTTCCATTCGGCTGCCGCGCCAGATCCTCCCCCCACCTTAACGGCATGGTCCTCCTGTGACGACGGGCTTGTAAAAATCTTAATAAACTTCGATAAAATCCGTAAAATATGTTTTATTTTAACAATTAAATTATTTACTATGTTTTTCACTTTTATTTTGCTGAGCTCGATATTTCGAAATTATCTACGAACGACTTTTCACGAGAGTGTCCTCAAAGGTCCTCAAGCTTGGCAAAACAAAAGTGAAGAACGTGGTAAATATCCAATGTGAAAAATGTGAATATTACCATGTAAATTAAAAATATTATAAAGAAGTAATGTTTTTTAAGATTGGTTGTATGAGAAAATTCAAATCACTGAGTATCACAAGACTACAACAATCCCCACCATGGTTCAGGCCTTGTCGTGGCGGTGGGGCTCAGTCCCCTAAGGTGAGCGGTGCACCTTGGGCGAAGCTAATTGGGCCGAGGGGGCTCTTTGTACCCCTCTTATAAGAAGAGAGGACAGAAGAGCAGGGGGTAAGGGGTGAGGATGGGAACCTCACCCCATTGTACTGTCCCGACGTTGGGAGGGGTTGTTCTGTGGTGCGGGACAACCCCTCTGTGGAGGTGGCGTCGGTCCCTTGCGGGACTGACTAGCCGTCGAGGTGCCCTGTTTGTTTTCTAGATCCGGGGCACCTCACCAAAGGCGGCATTGGTGGCACTCGCCGGGTTTTAGTGGGTAGAGCTGCGTCCATTTACCAGCTGTCGGGCGCAGCGAGTCCCACATACCCGCGTGGGGAGACCCACTCCTCCGCGGGATGCCTCAGAGCATTTCCCGGCGTAAAAGAAAAAAAAAAAAAAAGAATACAACAATAATAATCATCAGTGCGGATACGGCTGTAAATCTAAGCTATATAGTGACTATTATTTATTTTTAGTATAGAATATCGATTTATTTTATTTTATTAGTTTACACTACATAAGTACTCAACTTATGGCAATCGCTTTAGAATGAGTGAGAGACTAAAAACTACACAAGTGATGTAGGTATTATACGTACCTTATGCCTTCCTTGGATATGCTATCCCGATTATCCTGATTTGGATATTGTTCTAGTCCGACCAAATGTCCGATTAAAAAAATACTTAAAAAAATGGAAAATTCGATCAGCGGGTAACAAAAGTTCCTTTTTATATCCGTATTTGGTACTGATAGGATTTAATATTATATAAATATTATAATAATATTTAAACCCTGTGATTTTTCTCATGATTAATGTAAATTAGATCAAATTAATTAAACATTATTAGTTTCAATATGCACATTAGCCTAAAATATGTTAATTAAAACAAAATGCAGTGATTATATGAATTGTTAATACGATTCTTATATGAATATTACAGGCAATGTACGAATGTGTAAAGAGAACAATATTTTAAATTGTAATTTTTAATTGTAAATTGTGTATATTTTGTTTATATTAGATTATTTTTTATTATTATAAAACGCTGTATGTTCTGAGTTCTGAAGGACTCAATTTAGGTTAAATAAGAAGTAGAATTTTGTTTTTATTGATTTTATTAACCTATTATATTTGATTGTATATTAGACAAACAAAGAATTTAATGATTTCAGGGGAGGGCCAACGAGCAGTCGAAGCCTTTTGGCGACTATCGACGCCCATTCACATCCGTACAACGAAAGATTATGCAGATGCGTTGCCTCCTTTTCCCTATCCCCCTCAATGGGCCACCGGAAACTCACAAACCGCAGGAAACGCGACAGCATAGCTGTCACTTAAAGTCGGTGTTATGTGAGCGATTCGATTCGACGAATTCGGCTGCAAAGCAGCATGACACTACCTCTTACAAAATTCAGTCATTAAACTAAAAACCTTTTGATATAAATTTAATTTAAAATTAAACTTTGCATATTCAATATGTTAATATATTTATGTGAAGTCGGTTTACGTTATTACATAATTTACCGTATCACATATTTACATATTACCGGCAATCATTGAAAAGTTAATAATTAAATGTACTTTAAATGGACGAATCATCACGTTAAGCTTCCAAACTTCACCCACACCACCTCAACATCCGGAAATCTACAAAAGCTCGATTTTTACGGCATTTTCTGCCTACGATCACTAAACCAGCTGCTATTGTATTTGCGAACAGATACGACTTAAGGTCCTTCAAGAAAAGAGGATACTCATATTTGAAAGGCAACGCACCTGCTAACCCTCTGGTGTAGCGTCTATGGATATCTCATATCACTTACCATCAGCTGAATCGACAGTTCATTTGCCCCCTCTTCTAACTACAAAAAATGAAATGACATTTATGTGTATTTAGTTTTACAAGGACTATTACCCGAGGTCAGAGCATGTGCCGCGCGCTCGTCAGTATGGGTATTTTTTTTCTTTAACGCCGGGAAATGCTCTGAGGCATCCCGCGGAGGAGTGGGTCTCGCCACGCGGGTATGTGGGACTCGCTGCGCCCGACAGCTGGTAAGTAGACGCAGCTCTACCCACTAAAACCCGGCGAGTGCCACCAATGCCGCCTTTGGTGAGGTGCCCCGGATCTAGTAAACAAACAGGGCACCTCGACGGCTAGTCAGTCCCCGAAGGGACCGACGCCACCTCCACAGAGGGGTTGTTCCGCACCACAGAACAACCCCTCCCAACGTCGGGACAGTACACTGGGGTGAGGTACCCGTGCTCGCCCCTTGCCCCCGGCTCTTTTGTCCCGTCTTCTTATAAGAGGGGTACAAAGAGCCCCCTCGGCTCAATTAGCTTCGCCCAAGGTACTGGGCTCACCCTAGGCTACGGAGCCCCACCGCCACATCAAGGCCTGAACCATGGTGGGGTACTGCATTAAGACTAGCGTATTAAGACGTAAGCGAATGTTGTCTAGTGGGTATGGGCTCGGTCTCTTGAGTGAGAGGTTGGGGTTCGATTCTGACCCCTTTCTCTTGGAATGGGTTTTTCTTAATTTATAAGCGCGCCTGAACATGAGACCATAGCTTGCTAAACGGCGAAGAAAACATCGTAAGGAAACCTGCATTGATGATTTTATGACATGAGATTAAAATTCTTTGAAGGTATGTGAAGTTCATCAACCCGCATTGGGCTAGCGCATCGGTGAACTATGGCCCAACCCTCCATGCCTGATTTCGAGAAGAAAATACGTGCCCAGCAGTAGGACTTGGCTTGATTTTATTATTTTTATAATATTTATCATTTCTTAAGATAGGTAACATAATATGAATAAGTTAGGCAAGGCCCGGACGAACAGTGCTGGCAGAGCCGCCTACAAAAGTGAGTGTTCCGCCAGAGGAACTGGCGCTGAGCTGGGGAAGACTAGTGCGGGACACCGCACCGTGTCGGCCGTTGGCCCAATCACGTTCCACCTTGCGCAGATCCCGACGGGGTACGACTGCTGTGGAAGGTGTCTGTTGAAAGTCGCAGGAGCGGAGGACTCCTCAGGGTGTGATCGCTTCAGCAGGTATGAAGACACTGCAGACCACACCTTGGTGGAGTTCCCAGTATGGGCGGAGGCAACGGCACCCTTCATTCAAGACCTGTCGCTCTTTGTGGTCATTCTAAGAGATGACCGTCAGTGAGAACAAATAACAGGTGGTCCTCTCCTTCTGAGAAGGCACGATGTTGCAGAATGAGGAGTGCCTTCGCAGAAGGAGGAGGCTGAGCAAAAGAGGGAGTGCATTGATGCCCCTTTCCGCAGAAGAGCATGGTGGCGACAGGTGGTTGCACCACCGTAAGGGATCTGAGCTGCCTTAATCGGAGTAGGAGGAGAGGCGCCACCTCCGTGCCTCAGGAGGAGAGTACCGCATGGCGGAAGTCCACAGTACCCGCGTTACCTCTGTCTGCGTCTACCTTACCAACTTTTCGGGTGCAGCGAGTCTCATATAACCCCTGGGGCCCCGGGCCTGATTGTATGTCTAAACACATTCCCCAGCGAAAATAAAAAAATCCCCGGGCGACCGCATTTATTCCTATTTTTTTATCAGTTACTTAGATAGGACAAAAATCAGACGATCCACATGATGTTAAGTGGCATTCAATTGCAAGTTGTAAATGCATCCATGTAATTGCACCGTGAACCGTATAAATACTTAAGTTTTATTGTTGTTAAGTTCGCCCAACTTGTGTTAAGTGAAGTCACACAAACTTGAGTAAGTTTGAGTATTTTTTTGTCCTGGATAGGAAATAAAAGCTACACTCGTTTTCATTGATATAAACCTGAATGACAGTAAAATGTTGAATTACTTTAATATGCCATAAACTTTATCACCTTTTATCTCAGAATTGCGGAACATTGGTAAACAAATTTACGGGTAAGATTCCATGGAAGATACCAATTATTAGACAAGAATTCAGGACGTTTTTGTTTGTCAGATCCAGATCACATGGCAGTCATTGTAACTGCTAAAACCGAGATTTGCCATGCTATGATGCGTTTGTGCCTCGTATATCTTGTGAAAAAAGACTTGATGGAAAAAAAGCAAAATTGTTACCCAAATATACCTGCCTCCTCCTGTCCTACCCTACTGTCCTACCTGACCCCACTCTCCCGTGGGATGCCTAAGAGCATTTTAAGGCGCAAAAAAAAAACCTAACTTAACCAGTGAATACTCTACCTAAATAAATTTTCTTCTATTCTATTGATAGGATATTGCCGAAAGAAGTGAAAACAAAATTAAGGATATTAATATAATTGCGTTTTTTTTTTTTATGTTAGCTGGATAAGCAAACTGGCAAACGTACCACCTGATGGTAAGTGGTCGACGTCGCCCATGAACATAAACTAGTATACCGGGAACAAACTAGTATACCGGGAACCCAGGCAACTCATTTATGTGCCAGTAATTACACTGCCTGTCTTGCCCTTCTCTCCGAAACACAGCAAAGCTGTTTCACGGGAGAAATAAGCAAGATGGTGGTACCCATGCAGCCGGGAGCGCGGCACAGCGCTTCCCTCCCACCGGTTTCTTAGAAAAGGTTTCTATTTATGTCAATAGAGGTCACTGTAACGTATAAAATCTTGCATTAGTTGTACTTCAGATTAATATATAAGTCGGATTTTATTTCGTTCATAATTTTAAATTAGTTCCAACTGCAGTGATGTTTTTATTATAGTGAAGTTACGCAGCGACAGTATCTTTCTCGCTAGGGCATACTCGGCGGTTCCGAGTTCATCCGATCGACCCTTTCAACTCCGAGCGTGAGGGCTCAGCCTTATTTATACACTACAAAAATATGTGTCCGGTGCGCCAAATATTCACTTAGAGAAAAAGGATCGAACCCAGACTAACGAGACCAAGTCATTCGCAACTAAACCATCGCCGCTCCGATATAAATGTAAATACATCCTCGAAATTACATTTTATTACCACTGCACTAGATACGATCTAAAGTCAACCTCCGTACGGGTAGTTAAAGTATCAGTAAAAACAAACAACGTAATATTTTCGCGGTATTGCTCCAGCCATTACAACATTAATGTGGCGTCCACAAACAGTTTTACATGTTCTCGTTGATACTTATCGAGAGAGCTCTTATGATTTGGATGAAATTACTGATAATATTTGAGCGTTTCTCTTTATATCTGAGTTTCATGTGTAAACATTTCTCCATAATATCCATTGTTTCATAACCTCTTTTTTTCGGGTTTTGGGGCTATTACCTGAGATTGTACTGTATTATTGAAGCAATCTTGGTCAGCTGCAAAATACACAAAAACATACCAAGATGAAAAATCAATTCATGCTTCGAAAAAGTTGTAAATCAACTTTGCAGTTTGCGTTAAATTGTAATAATATTTTATTGGATGAAACTGGCTGGAGTCTGCTTATTATGTGAAATTATAATAATAAAGGTTTAGTAAATATTAGAACATTTATATTTTTTAAGTTGCGCAAACTGGCGGAGGTAATATCTGATGATAATTCTACCTAATGATCAGCATCGCCCACGAACATTAGCACACCTAGGTCTACTAACCCAGCCAACACTTTTATACATTGTCTATCCTAAGACCTAAGAAGGTTTCAGTGCTACTAAATACACTGTCATATTTCCTGTTAAAATACAGAAAATTTATTCCACAATTTAAAATAGTTGTGAATACTATTAACAAAAAGTCATTACTTACATTGTAATGCAACCTACTTTTACATGTCATATTTCCAACATGAATACACCAACAACATCGCGCGATGCTTGTTCAAGTGGATTTACACGGCGCAGTTACTATTTACATACGCGCAACAAACAGCTGGTAGACAATATTTTTTCGCGTCCATTTTGCGTTTAATCAATTTTAAGTTGATTTAATGACAATTTGAGTGAAAATTGTGGTATTTACTACCGCATACCTCTCTACTCTACTTCTCTGAAAGATGTGGCTTTCCCTGAAAGGGCATTGGGCTGATGAACTGATGGACTTTGACGCAGTGGAAATGCTTTGCGCATTCACCCGGGGATATGGGTTGTCCCCGGGGATATGTGGGACTCCCGGCGCCCCCCCCCCCCCCTTGGCGCCGGTATACCGCTCTAAAACCACTGCGAGTTGCCTTCAGCCGCTTAAAGGGGAGTGTCCTGGATCTGACTAACACAGAACACCCCCCGCGACCGGCCGGTTCCCTCAAGGGCTAACCGGGCTTCAGTCTAATATGGGGGGACTCCGACAACCTAGAGCACCCCCGCCGACGCCGGAACTTTCTACCGGGGCAGGTACCCAACCTTACCCCGAGTCCCGTTAGACAGGAGTCAGGAGGTGCGCGTACCGCCTCCTCCGCACTCCCGTCCTACGTCGACGGAGCGGGACGGACGTAGCGTCGTCCTCTCTGTCCCGCTCCGCGGCCTCCTTCTGCGAAATTACGGTTTCGCAGAAGGTGACCGCCGCCTGCCAGGCCTCATCGCTCTCGAGCATGCAGCGTACCACGCTCGAGAGCGAAAGGTCTCCTCCAAATGAACTGATGGACCTGGGCCAATCGAGTTCAGGAGTTGACTTCGATCGGGAAGATGTAGCGTCGACTAACTATTATAATAACATTATAGTGACAAGGGATCAGTGTCTTTAGCGTTCATTGTCAAGGGCTACGCCGTGTAATATTTAACAATAAAATCAATATGTTGATAAGCTCAGTCCTCCCGGGACCATGGTTGTTGTAAAGTTTACCGGTGGGAGGGAAGCGCTGTGCCGCGCTCCCGGCTGCATGGGTTGTTTCTCCCGTGAAACAGCTTTGCTGTGTTTCGGAGAGAAGGGCAAGACAGGCAGTGTAATAACTGGCACCGAAACTTAACATCTTATGTCTCAGGATAGGCAACACATAGATGAGTTGCCTGGGTTCGTTCCAGGTAAACTAGTTTATGTTCATGGGCGACGTCGACCACTTACCATCAGGTGGCACGTTTGCTAGTTTACCAATCCAACTAACATAAAAAAAAGTATCCGAAACGTCGGTCTTGTTAAAAAACTTAATAAACCGCAATACAATCCGTAAAAAGTTATTTCGTTATACCGTTTGATAAGATTAATTATGTTTTTTTTTAAAGTACGAAACTGTCCTAATGTTAAGGAATATTTTTAGCTTATTAAATTGTTAATTTATAAGCTGGAATTTGATAATTTCAAACTATACATAGTATATTAAGGCATAGAAATGAAATTTACCTTTAATACGTTCTTCTTCTTTGTCATACTCTCACTGCTGAGGATCTTGACCACATATGCCCGGTGCAAGATGCCCCCTATTTTGATCTTCACAGCATCGGACCAACTTACTGGTGTTCTTTCTCTTGCATGTTTTCCTTCCATCTGCCCTCTTCCACGTTTTAGATTATGCCTTGTAGAACGCATAATGTGACCGAAGAAGCCCAGAACTCTTTATTGGCATATTATTGAGAGCAATTCTTTGATGTTAAGTTCCTCAAGTATTTCATTGGTTCTCATTGCAGTCCATGGAATCCGTGTAGACGTCTCCAACACCATATGTCGAATGCATCGATCTTTTTACATATGCGACTCTTCACGCACCAGATCTCTAGGTCTCCAAACCATCCCCACCATGGTTCAGGCCTTGACGTGGCGGTGGGGCTCAGTAGCCTAGGGTGAGCCCAGCATTTGGGCGAAGCTTATTGAGCCGAGGGGGCTCTTTGTATCCCTCTTATAAGAAGAGGGGACAAAAGAGCAGGGGGCATGGGGTGAGGATGGGAACCTCACCCCATTGTACTGTCCCAACGTTGGGAGGGGTTGTTCTCTGGTGCGGGACAGCCCCTCTGTAGTGGTGGCGTCGGTCCCTTGCGGGTCTGACTAGCCGTCGAGGTGCCCTGTTATATATTGGTGGCACTCGCCGGGTTTTAGTGGGTAGAGCTGCGTCCATTTACCATCTTTCGGGCGCAGCGAGTCCTACATACCCACCTGGGGAGACCCACTCCCCAGGCGGGATGCCTCAGAGCATTTCCCGGCGTAAAAGAAAAAAAAAAAAAAAAAAAAATGTCTCCGAACCATAAAGGAAGATCAAGAAAACCAGCGCCCGCACCAGACGCACTTTGTCTTCTTTAATGTGAATACATCAAAGAACGATAAAATTTGAAATGTATGTGAATGTGGAAGGTAATTTTTTCTACCTAATGCATTCTCCCCATTTTTGGGTTTAAACGATCGCCGAGGGCCGCGCGGTCTTTGTTTATGGTTTGTTTATTAATTTACCAAGGACTAAGCCTGGTTATTTTTCATTGGCAACTGCGAAAAAATGGAAATAAGGCGTGAAAATGTTATAGTCGTTTTGGTAAAGTTACATTGTTATAGGATCGAAATGAATCACACGGAGATCAGATTAGGACTGCCTTTAATTATGCATGAAAACTCTATATATAGGGACTTAACTGTAACTGTGTTCACTTATAATGTATAGTCAAACGTCCAAATAAACTCAAAAGCATTATTTTTCTTTCTTTATACTATAACGTATTTTAATTTTTTTTTCCAAAATAAGTATTTATGTCCATATGATTTTGTAATATAAATATAAATCAATCTACTTTTTAAAACAAAACTAGGCATACAAATTATGAATTATATATAAATCATTTATAAATTATTATATAATATAATTTATAAAATGTAAGTTAATTATTATCAATGTGAAAAATGTAATTCATAAGCTGTTGTTGAGCGACAAAGCCCTTTTTATGATAACTGGAAATGTGTCACTTTTAATGTACGCCAAGACGGCCTATTTAGAAATGAAACTTCTTACTTAACACTACGTAAACATTAATTTTATTACAATACAAAAGGCATAAATATTTTTATACATTTTACAGCGTTCACTGTTCAACTTTAAGTTCAAGAATAATACTTACATTACAGTTCAGTTGGGAGTATTTCTGGCGGGGTAAGTTTAGAATGAAATATAGTTGAAATTCCTAAGGGAAAATCGAGAATCTGTGGCTTATAGTTATATTTATTATATTTGAAAATATAGTTCTGCTGTATAACCTTTTTTGAGAATTTATTTTAACATTTTTACTTATGACTTTAATATTTTTAAATCGTTAATGCTGGGTTTCAAAATTGTTTTTTTTTTATCAAAAAAACAATACGGGACACGCTATATATATAAAACAAACTACAATTAACCATAGTAATGGTATGGAAATATCAAACATTATTCTTCATCATTATATCTGTCTTATTTATATCTTCGACAATAAAAGTATTCATGATTTTATTTCAGTGAAAACTATCCTTTACGTGCCTATAGGTTGTGGTTTGTTTGACAGACACACAGGCGAAGTGACCCTATAACGAAGTGATGAATCATCCTTTGCAGTGCTTACGCAATGTAATGCTGAGTTGTGCAGTTGTAAATATTTATTAAAACCAGATCCACATGAGCAAAACATGTCAGCGCTGCTAAAACAAATAAGTATTGGTTTAGGAAGCTTTCAGTTTAAATCAAAAATCTCATAAGTCAGGGGTTCAGCGACGGGGGAGCACGTTTCATTTCAAAGCATCACTAGTTATACTTGGCGATACGATACTACTATTCGCATTTTTAATGTTAATCATATTATATATTATTTTTTTTTAACAAAAATTAAAACCGACTTTAAAAAAAGTAATAAAATGATCGCGTTTCCTTAATTTTTGTGCAAATTTTTCTACTGTGTTAATTTTTACACGCTTTATAATAGCTTCACCTGTATGTTTGTATGATTGTAACCGACTCCTTTAGACTTGATTTTGACTCACTTCTAACGACGACCAATGACAATATAATAATTTGATAAAATTATCCCAATATCCTGATCAGGATAATCAGGATAGCACATGCTAGGAAGGCATAAGGTGCGCAAGTTACCTACATCACGTGTGTTGTTTTTAATGTCTCACTCATTTATAAAGTGCCATTAGTTGAGTACTTTAAATTAATAAACTCTTTAATTAAAAAAATCGACACTAAAAAGTAAAAAAAAAAAACGAAAAAACACGCTTTAATGGCAAAGATATAGTTTTCTATTCGTGTTGCGTTTTACGTAAATACTATACTTATGTCATTTACGCTTGTAACAAAACTCATGGTAGAGGTACTGTTAGAAATTGACTTACCCTCAGTCGAACGTGACTTTCACTCCAGTACTATTTAATACTTTTTTTTGAACAGCTGGCAAATGTACAATTGGTATACCTGGTGGTAAATGATCAATATCTATAGTCAACCGCTACACCAGAAGATTAGCAGGTGCGTTGTCTTTCAAATATGAGTATGTTTTATACTTGAAGGTACCTAAATCGTATCGATATACTATCTGCTTACCAACCCGGTTTTTTTTTTCTTTTACACCAAGAAATGCTCTGAGGCATCCCGGCCTCATGAGGCATTCGGGGAGTAAGTCTCCTCAGGCGGGTATGTAGGACTCGCTGCGCCCGAAAGGTGGCAAGATGGACGCAGCTCTACCCACTTAAACCTGGCGAGTGCCGCCAATGCCACCTTTGGTGAATGCCTCGGATCTGTTGACCAAATGGGTACCTCAACGGCTACCTAGTCCCTGAAGGGACCGACGCTACTTCCACGAAGGGGCTGTCTCGCACCACAGAACCCCTACTAACGTCTGGACATTACAATGGGTTCCCATCTTCGTCCCTTGTCTTGCTCTTTTATCCCCTCTTCTTATAACAGAGGTACATAGAGCAACCTCGGCTCAGTTTGCTTCGCCCAAGGTGCTGGGTTCACCTTAGACTACTGAGCCCCACCGCCACGACAAGACTTGAAACATGGTGGGGTACCAAGCCGGTCTATTCCCACCACATCCAATTTTAACAAGTCGCTCCTTCTAAATCATATCGTATCCGTCAGCTATAAAAACGCATTCACATACATTTATAGAAAACGAACCCAATAAATAAAACAACTTGGTGTCACTAATTGGAAAAACCGTGTATAATTTTTTTTGGGAGTGGTGACGTAAAACCTTTTGCTTGGTCAGACCAGTTACCATTAAGTAGTTTGGAGTTATTCCAGACTTTTGCTAATTTGAAATGCTACAGCATGTTTGCCTTTGTCTGTGTGAAATTAAAGTAATGTATATAGTAATTTTCCATTGTAAGTACAATGTATATGTAAAATAAGTACCTAATAGTCATTTATAACTGCCTCGCACAATGAATATACGGAATCAGCCACTTAACCGTAACGACTTAGTGACCTTCAAGAAAAGAGCATACTCCTATTTGAAAGGCCGGCAACGCACCTGCTAACCCTCTGGTGTAGCGGTTGTCAGTGGATGTCGCTATCACTTACCATCAGGTGAACCGACTGTCCGTTTGCCCCCTCTTCTATTAAAAAAAAAAAAAACAACTGAAAGACTTGGTCATTCTCAAAATAAGGTTAGGAAAAGCATTAGTAATTGGACCAAGCATGTTCTCAGCACAAATATTATACGTAGGTATTTCGGAATTCGACGAGCAGAGTAGTGGGTTGATGATACATTGACCTTATGTGGGTAGTGATTTGTAACACATCAATTTTGTGATTACCGGTGAGAGGGATGCGCTGTGCCGCGGCTGCATGGGTACCACCATCTTGTTTGTTTCTGCCGTAAAACAGCTTAGCTGTGTTCAGAGAGAAGGACAGGATAGGCAACACTTAAATGGTAAGTGGACGCAGCTCTACCCACAAAAACCAGGCAAATGCCACCAATGCCGCCTTTGGTAGGTGCCCCGGATGAGCAAACAGGGCACCTCGACGGCTAGTCAGTCCATCAAGGGACCGATGCCACCTCCACAGAGGGGTTGTCCTGCACCACAGAACAACCCCTCCCAACGTCGGGACAGTACAATGGGGTGAGGTTCCCATCCTCACTCCCTGTCCCCTGCTCTTTGGTCCCCTGTTCTGTACCCCTCTTGTACAAAGAGCCACGGCTCAATTTGCTCACGGTGCTGGGCTCACCCTAGGCTACTGAGCCCCACTACCACGACAAGGCTTAAACCACGGTGGGGATAAATGTTGTTTCCTGGGCTGATTTCAGGTAAACTAGTTTATATTCATAAGCAACGTCTGCCAATTTGTATATCCCACTTGCATAAAAAAACATACACACACATTCTTATAACTTACCACGTCCTATAAAGCTTAAAAGAACTTTGTTTACATTAGGTATTTATTATATTAAAGTTTGCAGGTCAGCTTTCGATACTTGTCCGATCATGGGATATTCTGTTCATCTGGTGGTAACTTAGTCCAGTCCAATCCTTGATGTCGTCAAACAACTTTCGCCTTGGTCTTTCTGGTGGATTACTACCTGGTATCTTGCCCTCGAGGATTGTCCGTAGAGATTCAAAGACGGACTATTTTTGCAAGTGTCCAAAGAAGGCCTTTCTTTTGACAATTGTCGACATCAGCTCTCGTTTGCGGTTTGCTCGTTGCAGCACTTTGACGTTCGAAGTAAAACTTCAATATGAAGATGGCACCCCGTGATGATAATGATTGTTATCTATATGTACACTAATATAAAGTGTCCTTCACCATCATCATTATCATCATCACTTACCCTTATAAATCCTTGTTGCTAGGCTAAGTATCTAAGTAGGTACAATTGCTAGCTTTCAATCACAAATTAAAACAATAAAAATTCCAATTCAAATAAAAATCCATTCAAACTTTGTACTTCATTGGAATTTAATAATTTATCACAACCCTAATTTTGATAAATTCGTCGTTTCGAATAAATCATTCATTCTTGTAAAATTGGACAACGCAAATTCTAAGGGGTCTTGGTCGGATAATCTGACATGGCTTGATGAATGTCTTTTTGAAACAAATTTCCAAGTACTTTTTAGGTCTATTGTTCGTTTTTCTAGTATTGTTTAAATATATAAATATTATTATTCTTTCATCATCATCATCATCAGCCCCTATCCGTCCACTGCTGAACATAGGCCTCCCTCAAAGAACACCAAGACGACCGATCCCTCGCCACTCGCATCCAACACGGACCGGGTATTGTCTTCCCACCTGGTTAATAGTGGACCAACACTTCGTCTACCCGAACTGGGCCTCCAGTTTTGAACCTTATTGACCCATCGGCCATACATTCTCCTGAGTATATGACCAGCCCACTGCCATTTCAACGAGCTTAATTTCCGCGTGATATCGCTAACGTCACCTACATCGCAGAGTTTGAAGACGAAAGTCTTCAACCAATGCGTTCTCCCCGTGATGACCTGGCCGAAACGTGGCCTCTAAATTTATGACTGGTCCGTAAGTTTGCCGTAGCTCAACGTGCTTTGGAGCGTGCTATGCTGGGTGTTTCTTTGGCAGATAGGATTCGAAACGAAGACATCCGCCAGAGAACTAAAGTTACCGATTGTTATTTATACACGTTTATATTAGGTCTAGAGTAGAGTAGGTATAGAGGTCTTTGTGTCTTTTTTGTGTAAAATACTTTATTTTATTAAATAACAAGAAATGATTCGGCAACGAACAAAACTAAAATACATGTTGTTCAAACTAAATTTTATAAAAATAATAGTATATAATACATTTTATTGAATATATTGGTTCACCATGTGTGCTGCGCATGTGTGTGGGATACGCTGTGCCGCACTTTCGTCTGCATGGGTCATCCAGCTTGTTTCTTCTGTGAATCAGTTTTGCCGTGTTACAGAGAAGGGCAAGTCAGACAGTGTAATTACTAACACGTGGACTTATCATCTAGTCTCAGAATAGACGCATGAAAAGTTGCCTTTTTTTTCTTAAGCGCCGGGAAATGCTCTGAGGCACCCCACTGGGAAGTGGGTCTCCCCGGGCGGGTATGTGGGACTCGCTGCGGCCGAAAGCTGGTAAATGCCACCAATGCCGCCTTTGGTGAGGTGCTCCGGATCTGTTGAGCAAACAGGGCACCTTGACGGCTAGTCAGTCCCCAGGGGACATGCCACCTCCACAGAGGGGTTGATCCGGACCACAGAACAACCGCTCCCAACGTCGGTATAGTGCGGGTGAGGTTCCCATCCTCACTCCTTGTCCCCGTGCTCTTTTACCCTTTCTTATTATAAGACGGGTACAAAGAGCACCTTCCTCGGCTCAATTAGCTCCGCCCAAGGTGCTGGACTTACCCTAGGCTACTGAGCCCCACCGCCACGAAAAGGCCTGAACCATGGTGGGGATGAATAAATTGCCTGGTCTAGTACCAGGTAAACTTATTTCTGTTAATGGGCGATGCTGACCACTCACCATGAGTTGCCAGTTTGCCTATCCAACTAACATAAAAATAAGCTTTACAGAAAAGCCCATTCAGTATAAGTATACGCAATTAACTAAGCTTTCACGTAAACTCAACGAGTACGATATATGATGTGCTTGGACACGCTCCAGGAATAAAGCACTTAGCGCTATACAGGTGCATGTTACACGAGGCCTAAATTTAAGTACGTGATAAATGTACCGAAACTTCATCTAAGCTATTGTAATTTGTATCTTATTTATATCATGTTTTTTTTTAAATAAGTTGTAAAGACAAACTCAAGGATGGTATGTGGTCGCTGTCATTCATGGAAATGAGCAAGTAAACCTGAAACTAGTCCAAGAAACTCGATTAAGTATCCTGCGACATAAGACGTCTTCATCCCCACCGTGGTTCAAGCCTTGGCGGTGGGGCGCAGTAGCCTAAGACGTGGACACAACATTTCGGGCGAAGCAAATTGAACCGAGAGAGCTGCTCTTTGTATCTTTATTATAAGAAGAGGGGACAAAAGAGCAGCCTTACCCCATCGTACTGTCCTGACGTTGGGAAAGGTTATTCTGTGGTGCGGGACAGACTCCACAGAGGGGTGGGAGGTGACGTCGGTCCCTTGAGAGACTGACAAGCCTTCGAGGTGCCCTGTTTGCTCAATAGATCCGGGGCACCTCACCAAAGGGGGCATTGGTGGCACTCGCCGGGTTTTAAGGAGTAGAGCTACGTCAACTTCGCATTTGTGCACCATCTTCCGGGGGCAGCGAGTCCCACATACCCACCGGGGGAGTTCCCACTCCCCCGCAGAATGCCTTAGAGAATTTCCCGGCGATAAATAGTTAAAAAAGACGTTTTAATGTCAGTAATCACATTGTCTATCCTGCCCTTCCCTCCGAAACACATCAAAGCTGTTTCATGGAAGAAGCAAGCAGGATAGTGTACCATTTTTAACGATTATTTTGCTATAACTTTGTTTGAAAAATAACCTTTTTTGTCTTTTTAATATTTTAATATTCTATTGTGTATATTCTAGTAACACTAAACCTGACACGTGGTAAAAAGAAAATTGATACCGTTATACATCCTGTATATTAGCTGTGATATACAACAAGACTTAGAATGTGTGACTTCCCTTTTAGTGTTAATATTTTATGAGCTCATGAGCTCGACGTCCTTGACTTACACGTAAGGAGCAAGCTTTTGGGAGAAAAAATATTTCCGTTCTACGTGTACAAGCTATATTTTATTTTTAGCAAGCACTATACATTAATTCATAAATCTAGTAAAACTATCATGAGAAATAATTGTTAGGAAAAAAAACAACATACAGATGAATTGAGAACCTATTCTTTCATTATAATAAAACAATTTTACGGATTTTATCGCGGTTTATTAAGATGTCGCTTGAATGAGCGACAATGAAACAATGGTTAGTTTTGATGTGCAATCTCTTTTTACCTGCCTACCTGTGGAAGATTGCATAACAATAGTAAGAAGAAAGCTAAGAGAAAATGACATGCCAATGGAATATGCTGACCTTTTGGAACATTGCTTTACATCTGGTTATATGTTGTGGAATAATTATTTCTACAAGCAAGTAGATGGAGTGGCCATGGGCTCACCAGTATCCCCTGTTGTTGCCGACATATTTATGGAGGACTTCGAGGAGACTGCTCTGCAAACTTCGCCCATTACACCCAGGTTCTACAAGCGGTACGTAGATGATACTCTCACAATATTACCATCTGATAAAATAACCATATTCTTAGACCATCTTAATTCCATTAATTCCAAAATTCAAGTCACAATGGAATTAGAAGAAAATAATTCTCTAGCCTTCTTAGATGTATTAGTTATCCGTAATCCCAACAATACCTTAAGCCACACAGTGTATAGGAAGCATACCCATACGGATAAGTACCTAAACGGCGAATCTCACCACCATCCAACACAGTTAGCTACCGTGGGTAAATCTTTGTTTCAGAGAGCACAAGGGATCTGTGATGAGCAACACCTGGAGACCGAACTTCAACATGTCAAGCAAGTACTGCGTGACAACAAGCTTCGGGTACCGCGTCTCCGTCACAGTGAACGTGTGAAACCAGTACGTACCATTTTTAACGATTATTTTGCTATAACTTTGTTTGAAAAATAACCTTTTTTGTCTTTTTAATATTTTAATATTCTATTGTGTATATTCTAGTAACACTAAACCTGACACGTGGTAAAAAGAAAATTGATACCGTTATACATCCTGCATATTAGCTGTGATATACAACAAGACTTAGAATGTGTGACTTCCCTTTTAGTGTTAATATTTTATGAGCTCATGAGCTCGACGTCCTTGACTTACACGTAAGGAGCAAGCTTTTGGGAGAAAAAATATTTCCGTTCTACGTGTACAAGCTATATTTTATTTTTAGCAAGCACTATACATTAATTCATAAATCTAGTAAAACTATCATGAGAAATAATTGTTAGGAAAAAAAACAACATACAGATGAATTGAGAACCTATTCTTTCATTATAATAAAACAATTTTACGGATTTTATCGCGGTTTATTAAGATGTCGCTTGAATGAGCGACAATGAAACAATGGTTAGTTTTGATGTGCAATCTCTTTTTACCTGCCTACCTGTGGAAGATTGCATAACAATAGTAAGAAGATAGCTAAGAGAAAATGACATGCCAATGGAATATGCTGACCTTTTGGAACATTGCTTTACATCTGGTTATATGTTGTGGAATAATTATTTCTACAAGCAAGTAGATGGAGTGGCCATGGGCTCACCAGTATCCCCTGTTGTTGCCGACATATTTATGGAGGACTTCGAGGAGACTGCTCTGCAAACTTCGCCCATTACACCCAGGTTCTACAAGCGGTACGTAGATGATACTTTCACAATATTACCATCTGATAAAATAACCATATTCTTAGACCATCTTAATTCCATTAATTCCAAAATTCAATTCACAATGGAATTAGAAGAAAATAATTCTCTAGCCTTCTTAGATGTATTAGTTATCCGTAATCCCAACAATACCTTAAGCCACACAGTGTATAGGAAGCATACCCATACGGATAAGTACCTAAACGGCGAATCTCACCACCATCCAACACAGTTAGCTACCGTGGGTAAATCTTTGTTTCAGAGAGCACAAGGGATCTGTGATGAGCAACACCTGGAGACCGAACTTCAACATGTCAAGCAAGTACTGCGTGACAACAAGCTTCGGGTACCGCGTCTCCGTCACAGTGAACGTGTGAAACCAGCCACCGTCGAGCGAGTACCTGCAGTTCTCCCGTTTACTAAAGGCGTCACTGACAAGATTGGCTTCATCCTAAAGCGAGCTTCTATAAAAACTTATTTCAAGCCGCCAAAAAAGATAAGTCAATTCTTACCATCTGTCAAGTGTCATATACCCTTACAAGATGCTGGAGTATACAAGCTTGATTGTGACTGTGGTCTCTCCTATATAGGCCAAACTAAAAGATCTATTAAAACTCGCGTGAAAGAACATATAGCTGATTTAAAACACCGTCGCTACACTAAGTCTGCCATCTGTGAACATAGTCTTGACAAAGCTCGCCATTATATCAGATTTGATAAACCACAAGTCCTCGCAAAAGAACACAGATTCCAACCAAGGATGATCCGTGAGGCTATTTGAGATTCGTGAGGAAATTAAAAAACATCCTAATTTCAATAGAGAAGATGGCTGGCTTCTACCACCTGCTTGGGATCCCATTATTAAAATTATCAAATCAAAATCCAAGCATAATATGTCACAGATTAAAGATACAGTTAGCACTTTCTGCGTAGATAGGACTGACCAAAATATTGATGTATCATAGGGTAGTTTCAAATAACTTTGTAATGATAGGACGTATGACACCTCAGTCCTCCCGTGACCATGGTTGCTGTAAAGTATCCGAAACGTCGGACTTGTGAAAATCTTAATAAACCGCGATAAAATCCGTAAAAATTGTTTTATTATAATGAGTGAAATTCGCGTAAACATTAGAAAACAATATGTGAACCTATTCTTTTTTTGAAGTCGGTTAAAATAACTAGACCATTATATTTAGCAGAGGTTTCTTATATAAACAAAATATTACACCTTAGTGTATGCTTTTTTCGAACAGCTACATGAATTTGTTAACAATTTGAAATTTTGATCATAATAAGAGATTTTTCGCTCAGGCTGCTGATATAAAATTCAGGTATAACAAAAAATACCGTTTCTTAAAAGAACACTGTCTTAAATTCGTACATTTATAAAGTTTCCACAAAACCTTAAATTTTATGTTAGTTGGAAAATAAATAATAAAAATAAGTTTCTTTAAAAAATAAATTGGGCTTTTTTACTGACAAAATAAGCAATATTATAGTGGTACCTATGTGCACACAGTCTATCCCACCACGAAGTATTGAAAATAAGAAGTAGGTTCTTCGAAATATTTAGGGAAGATAAAGTATTCTTAGGATTTTCAAAATAATAAACAAAACAAAAAGATCTACGAAAAAGATATTTTAAAATACGTTTCCAAATATACGTTTGTTTACCCGCCATTCAATTTGGAAATTTTGGAATGGAATCATTCACGTTGTAATATTCTTTTGTCCAATAAAATATTTGAGTGAAACTCAAAAGCAATTTAGTTAAACGAAAATTTACTTTTCAAGTTTGGCATCCAATCACGTTATTTAAAAAATCTATGAATTTAAATAAGTTTCTAATATAAATATTTATTATAATTGTTTTATTACAATAAATATTTAATTTGTGTATCAGAAAATGAAATTATATTGTACTAGTGGCACCGACAGACGTTGTCCTGTCCCCACCATGGTTCAGGCCTTGACGTGGCGGTGGGGCTCAGTAGCCTAAGGTGAGCCCAGCACTTTTGCTAATTGGGCAGAGGGGGCTTTTTATACCCTCTTATAAGAAGAGGGAACAAAAGAGCAGGGGCAAGGGGCGAGGATGGGAACCTCAACCCATTGTACTGTCCCGACGTTGGGAGGGGTTGTTCTGTGGTGCGGGACACCCCTCTGTGGAGGTGGCGTCGGTCGCTTGCGGGACTGACTAGCCGTCGAGGTGCCCTGTTAGCTTAACAGATCCGGGGCTTATGGTATAGTTAAAAACTATATCTTCTGCTGACGTCTATACTGCCATTATGTGAAACTTATTATATAGCTAACTTCATGGTATAGGTTTTTATCGTGACGGTGTGCGCGCGCATCGTAAAAATTTACTCTCATCATTTTTCCCTATCGCGCCTAAAGAAGTATAACTTCAAAAATTGTATATATAAAGACGATTAAAAAAGAATATAAATCCACATTTTTTCTGATTCGATGACTATTACTTAGTATAATATGTTGACTTATTATTAAAGGCAGTATTTTCTGTGTTTTCGTAAGAAGAGCAACGTATAGACGAGATATCCACATTTCATACCCAGCATGACGTTGGGAGGGGTTGTTCTGTGGTGTGGGACACCTCCTTGGAGGTGGCGTTATTAAGGGCAATTGGTAGAGGTTTGGATTTGCAAACCAGTGTACCTACGTGAGATCGATTACCTGTTTCTTCATAAAAACAAATCGTTTTTAGGATTCCGTGGGCAAATGGCAAAAAACGGAACCCTTATGGATTCGTCATGTCTGTCTGTCTGTCTGTCTATAGGTATGTCCGTCCTTATGTCACAACTACTTTTTTCCGAAATTTTCACACAAAAATAGAAAAAAAACAATAAAATTTGGGGGTTCCCCATACTTAGAACTAAACCTAATTTTTTTTTATCAAACCCATACGTGTGGAGTATCTATGGATAGGTCTTCAAAAATGATATTGAGGTTTCTGATGTCTTTTTTTTCAAAACTGAAGAGTTTGCCAGAGACACTTCCAAAGTGGTAAAATGTGTGTCGCCCCCACCTGTAACTTCTAAAATAAGAGGATTTTCGAAAATTGGTTTGAGCTAGATCTAGTAATAGTAGCAGTTTATTTAATACGTCATAAATAAATAAAAAAACACTTTCATTAAAACATCGATCAAAGTTACAACGAACTACAAGAACCTTTAAATTAAGCTACGGAACCCTTCATGGGCGAGTCCGATTTGCACTTGGCCGCTTTTTTTCTTATTGTGATTTCGATGTTTCTAATGCAAAGTTTATTCAAAATTGATGGACCAATAAAGGAAACCAGAGCTAATTCCAGTTAATCGGCCATAAATGTACCTCAAACCACAATGTCCGATAAAAGCTACGAAAGCAAAAAGATAGCTTTATCGAAGTCGGGTATTCCAATATCGTTTGTTAACAAGTTCCAATGATGCCATTTTATTGTAATTCGATGCAATGTAAATTGCAGGTATAGTAGTTTTGGATTTGTTACGACTTTTGAGGTCATTTTTTAAGGATCTGTTATATATATTTTTTTTTTCTTTTATTTCGACTATTCGACTGCTAATTGCCCTACTGGCATAGTAGGGCAATTAGCAGTCGAAGCCATTTGGCAACTACCGACGCCCAAACACATCCGCACAACCAAAGATTATGCAGATGCGTTGCCCTCCTTTTCCCTAACCCCCCCAATGGGCCACCGGAAACTCACAAACCGCACGAAACGCGACAGCATAGCTGTCCACTTGACGCCGGTGTTATGTAAGCGAGAGGTACCACCTATCCACTTTCGTGGTTAAACCAAAAATCCTATACCTAAACGAAAATAGAAAAACAAATATGAGGTTCGCATCCGGGCTAGGACTCCTCTTCTTATAAGAGGGTTACAAAGAGCAGCGCCCTTGGTTCACTTGGCTTGGGTGCTGGGTGCACCTTAGGCTACTGAGCCCCACCGCCACGACAAGGGTTGAAACGTGGTGGGGATTGTTCATACGTCTAAAAATGTATCAATCGGATACCTTTTTTGAAACACACGGACCCATGATGGAATCTCTATGTTCAATCTTGTTCGAAGATTAGTGTCAACTTTGACATGGGTAAAGCGATGATGTATTTATGACGTGTAGGGGGTTCCAGAATTTGCTATTACGATTGGGGATAATTCTGCCTCAATCCTGCGAGAAAAAGATTTGAACATTTTTGTAGCATTACGATAAATTAGCAATATTAAATCTTCATAAAATTGTAAATTATTGGACCTCTAAATGATCGCAAGGCAGGCAAATTTGAAATCCGATGCTGGATACTGAAGTATCTTGGATACCAGAATACTCAAGACATGACCGGTGGGAGGGATGCGTTTTGCGCTCCCGTCTGCATGGATACCACCAGAAAATAATATCTGGTCCGTCTGATAAAGGATACTACGACCTAACTTCCAACAAACCGTGATAGACCCCGAAAAAATCCAATTGGAACTAAAAAACCGATTCGAGAGCCTTAATATAATATAGGACAATACTATGACTGTTGACGAAGCATTGAGTGCTGTGGTGGACTGCATGTGAATCGTGGGTGAAAGGTTTTGTAGGAGAAAGCGTACTGGTAGGAAATCCAAACTCTTGGACGAGAAGATCAGTCTTATAAGGGAACGCAGAGCACATACAGACGCCATTTTTACAGATATAAAGCTAAAGCTAAAGATTATTTCAAAGCAAATCCGCAAACTAATACGCCAATATCTTCGCACATTGTTAACATTTAACACTACTCTTTACACTCTTGTCGATATATCAAGCTATGTGAAATTCAAACATATATTTTCAATGTATTTTGCAATAAAAAAAATCATAAAACATTTTTATTCAGTATGAAAAGACTGACTGATACAAAATAAATTAGATTTGATCTTATATTTAGTAACCATTAGTCTAACATCACTAAAATAATAAAAGTTGTAGGTTGTTTCCTAATTTATTAAATTATTTATACATAGTACATAATTATTTCTTTTTAGGTGAGAATGTGAGTTAAAATAATCTAGAAGCCTGTCCTCAAATCGCTTGCCCACCGGTGAAAGAAGACGTGAGGAAATGAGCATGCCTAATGAGATTAAAAGTCTTTTTATGTATGTATTTCACCACCATGGTATAGATCATATGATATCTATAGCCCAACAGTCTCTTCTTCTTACTCAAATAAAAAATCCATACCCAGAATAACATAATAAGAATCGCTCATAAATTGCTATATACGATTGATGAGAATATTAGTAATTTTAATAACATCAATATTGCACTTTTCCTTTTAATTCTTATTAGGTCAAGCCTCTATTAGGACCCAACAGGGTTCAAGCCTTGTCGTGGCGGTGAGGCTCAGTAGCTTAAGGTGAACCCAGCGCCTGCTGGTACTCGCCGGGTTTTAGTAGGTAGAACTGCATCCGCCTTACCACCTTTCGGGCGCAGCGAGTCTCACGTACCCGCCTGGGGAGTCCCCACTCCGCGGGATGCCTCAGAGCATTTCCCGGCGTAAAAGAAAAAAAATGGCTCTATTAGGACAAATATTTTAACTATTTTGGATTCGAGTTTCAATAGTTACCAGATCATACTCAATATAGCCTGAATTGCCACTTGCTCTAATGCACTGAGCTGGTAAAGGCTCGTGTTGTCATAGGCAAGCTAAACTAAACAGACGTAAGGCCTAGGCGTATGGTATAGAATATCTGAATTACACGCTGATAGGAAATTATACTGCATATTATATACATAATAATATGCTGACTGCATATTATTATGTATATAATATTACCTGATACCAAATATTTCATATTATGGTGCCAGTATCATAACTTATTACTATAATATAATATTTTATTATAAAATAAATTTTTAAATAAAAATAGCCTGGCTTACGTGTTTGCCCCTTTAGAACCTTTAGAAACAAAAGGATTGCATTGATTCAATCATGCTTGTTTTTGAAGTGAAACTTCTTTGCGAGCATAAGGGTTTTTTTTTAACGAATGAAACGTCACGAAAATGTGCAACGTTTTTGACTAAACGAGAGATGTGATTGAGACCGATTGAGAGAGAGTGAGAAAGGGTGAACGTAGCATGAAGCACATAGCCATGGAGTGAGAGTAGGGAGCAAGCGAGTGAGATAGAGCAAACGTCGCATCGCAAGTCTCGTAAATTTAAAGCTTTAGATTAGTATAAATATAAACGAGATTTAAATATTAGTTTGCCAAATAAGTTTTACTTTTAGAAGTGAACCTTCTTTGCGCACATGAAGGATTTTTTTTACGGATGAAACGTCACGAGAGAGGTACCAGTAGATATTTTTGCCTATGACAAAATTGAAAAGAAGCATCGCTACCAATGAAATATTCTGTGTATGTGTCTTTGTTTTATTAGGTAGGTACCAATCACCTTTGTATAAGGGTCCGACTGACATAGACTTTAACCAGAAAAAAAGTTTTTTTTTCTAGTTATAAAACTTTAACCGTTTTTAAACTTTGTACTTCTTAAAATATAGGTACTGATTTACACATTTAATGCCGTTTAGAAAGAAGAGCTGAACGGGCTAATTACTGGCAGCGATACTTACAAATTTGCGTCTTTGCAACACTTGGTTAAATTTCTTGAGTCCAAGCACTACTGGTTTTGGAAGAAACTAATAACGTTGCATACCACTTTTTACCCAACTGAAATAAAAAAATTGTCCGTTAAGGACGCTCAGCGAATGTGTAACACCCTCTTTTTTTACGCCTGAAATGCTTTAAGGCATCTCGCGGAGGAGTGAGTCTCCCCGGGCGGGTATGTGGGTCTCACTGCACCCCAAAGGTGGTAAGGTGGACGCCGCTGCTCTACCCACTAAAACCCGACGAGTGCCAATGCCGCCTTTGGTGAGATGCCCCGGATCTAATGAGCAAACAGGGCGCCTCGACGGCTAGTCAGTCCTTCGAGGGACCGACGTCACCTCCAGAGAGGAGTTGTCCTGTACCACTAAACAACCCCTCCCAACATTGGGACAGTACAATGGGGTGAGGTTCCCATACTCGCCCCTTGTCCCTCTGCTCTTTTCTCCCCTCTTCTTATAAGAGGGGTACAATTCGCTTCATCGATGGTGCTGGGCACATCTTAGGCTACTAAGCCTCACCGCCACGACGAGGCTTGAACCATGGTGGGGGTGTAACACCTATGTTAATTACAATCATTAAAAAAATCTTTAGCGCAAGATCACGAAATGATAGCGTCATGTTGTTTGCTGTCACGTCATGTCAATTTTACTTCTAAGGTGCACCGATACGAGGGCGGCACTGAAAATTTCGGGAATCAAGGAATTTCGAAGTATTCTCCGCGAAATTTGACACATTTTTCCATACGATGGAACCAATCGTTGAAGCAACCATTCCATTCGGAAGTTGGGGTCTCCAAAATGGCCGTTTTGTAGGCGTCCACAGCTTCTTCAGGCGATTAAAATCTCTGACCACGTAATTTATTCTTTACTTTAGGGAAAATATAGAAATCATTAGGGCTTAGGTCGGGGCTGCACGGTGGATGGTCTAATAATTCTATGTTTTCTTGCTCTAAATACTCTTTTGTTCTGTGCGCGGTGTGAGAACTCGCATTGTAGTGATGGAGGATGACGCGGCAGTTGCAGTTCTCTTTACGGAGTTCAGAAACGACCTGTGGCAAACAAATGCTAGCATACCATTCTGCATTAACCGTTCTTTGTCCCTCAAGAGGAATAGTCGCAACTTCCTCTTTTTTGAGTCGGTTAAAAAGATAAAATCATGTCGATGCTCGCATAAATCTTGAGCTAATTCCCAAAATAATATGTCAAAATGTCGGAGCAATATATTGTTAACTGTATATTGTATTCCATATTTGCGTTCGGTTTGAAAGCGTTTAATGGGAACACGTGCGTGAGACGGTAATATATCGCCCTAACAATATATTGTTATGATTTGTAGGTAATGTATAGGCGAGAGCTTTAGAAACGAAGGTTAATGTCTCTGATGTTGATGATGATGTTGATGATAATGATGATGCTGATGATGATTATGATTATGATGATGATGATGATGATGATGATGATAATGATGATGATGATGATGATGATGATGATAAATATGATGATGATGGTGAATCCTATCATGGAAATGTGTAAATGCAGAGAAAAAACTAACGGTTATACATATCCCTAATGTTAATGATGAGACATGTTAATAAAAGAAAAAAATGACTTTTAATGAAGCAAAGAACTTAAAACACAAACTTCAGGCTTTAGAAGAAGAAAGAAGAAAGAAAAAAAAAGCTTTAGGTGATAATGTGAAGGAATATTTGAATGCGTGAAATTTTATGATTATTTACCTATTTGGATTATTTGAACTATTATATTCAACAATATTACCTATAAATATATAAAAATAATATTATACTGTAAATTACTTAAAACTATACGAAGTTTAAGTCTATTGTACGTTATAATGAAACATTTTTTTACGGATTTTATCGCGGTTTATTAAGATTTTTACAAGCCCGACGTTTCTATTGTACGGTTAAGAATGATTATCACGAACGGATCAAGCAGAGATCATACACCTTACCAAAGGCGGCATTGGTGGCACTCGCCGGGTTTTAGTGGGTAGAGCAGCGTCCACTTACCATCTGTCGGGTGCGAGTCCCTGTTGAGCAAACAGGGCACCTCGAAGGCTAGTCAGAGGTCAGTCAGTCCCTCAGAGGACCGACGCCATCTCCACAGAGGGTCTGTCCCGCACCACAGAACAACCCCTCCCAACGTCGGGACAGTACAATGGGGCGAGGTTCCCGTCCTCACCCTAGGCTACTGAGCCTAATCGCCACGATGAGGCCTGAACCATGGTGGAGATATTTTAATGATGATGATGAAAGGGATGATGCCGATATAATGTAAAAAACTTTAAGACACAATCGAGCACTATCTCTGTATTTTTGTAGTTTCCCAGAAACCGCAGTTGCGAATACATAACACTGTACTGTGGGTAATTGCTGCATCACATTAATCCTCCCTCAGCTTATGCAGTCCACTTCCATTACCATTACCACGCCTTTGGCGGCATTGGTGGCACTCGCCGGGTTTTAGTGGGTAGAGCAGCGTCCACTTACCATCTGTCGGGTGCGAGTCCCTGTTGAGCAAACAGGGCACCTCGAAGGCTAGTCAGAGGTCAGTCAGTCCCTCAGAGGACCGACGCCATCTCCACAGAGGGTCTGTCCTGCACCACAGAACAACCCCTCCCAACGTCAGGACAGTACAATGGGGCGAGGTTCCCGTCCTCACCCTAGGCTACTGAGCCTAATCGCCACGACGAGGCCTGAACCATGGTGGAGATATTTTAATGATGATGATGAAAGGGATGATGCCGATATAATGTAAACAACTTTAAGACACAATCGAGCACTATCTCTGTATTTTTGTAGTTTCCCAGAAACCGCAGTTGCGAATACATAACACTGTACTGTGGGTAATTGCTGCATCACATTAATCCTCCCTCAGCTTATGCAGTCCACTTCCATTACCATTACCATTTAACGTTAATTAACAGAGGTAATGTTGCAGAGATTTGAATAATTATGTTAAGTGAACGAATGAAGTTTATTGGCCTTAAGAACTGTTAATACGGTAATAAGTATTTACAGTAACATATTAGTATGAAATGTGATTATGTTTATTTGTTACTCGACTGTCCATCTTTATCAGCAGAATCGGTTTGGTCGCCGTCTCACATTTCGACGTCATTCCTCTCTTGAAGCTGCTTTTTTGAGCACACATTTACAGGTTCTTTTATGATATTTTTTACTAGGTTGGTCCATCTTGTCGGTGCCCTGCCTCGTGCTTGAGTGCCGTCGACTCTATCCTCTTCGTGACTCGTTTGATTCTTTGGTTAATTTCAAAAACAAAAACGCCAAGCAAACATATTTTGATATATTTAGTATCAATTTCATAATGAAGATGAATCTGATGACGTCCGGTGCCTTTTCACACGTCCCGGTTATAGCCGGTGTCGGCTACCCATCTCGCTTTCACACGACCCGGTTTTGTATCCGGTAGCGTCTCGACCGACGACGCCAGTACAACCGGGACGAGTGAAAAGGCACCGGACGTCATTAGATTTATTTTAATTATGAAATTGATACTAAATATATCAAAATATATTTGCTTGGCGTTTTTGTTTTTGAAATTAACCAAAGAATCAAACGAGTTGTTCTCCGAGTGTGAATTTGATCATAAAAAGAAAACCTGACAGCACAGGTATATCTCGCGTGTTAAGAGTTCCGAAAAAAAAACTATTGTTTTAATGAAATATAATAACAAATGAACAGTTTAAAAATTATTTGACCTGTGCTCAGATGTTTTTGTAAGAGGTTAGAGGACCAACCTCTAGCTCACATAACACGGCGGCGACAGGCGGTCACACCGCCGTGAGGGATTGGCCGATCGGGGGATCTGCCGCGCGCGCGTAAGGTCCGTACTTTATGGCATCCTTAAGTGTTCGGGGTGCCTTAAGCGGAGTTGGAGGACGGGACGCCATCCCATGCCTTCAGAGGAGAGTGCCTCCAGGCACACCGTCGCCGGTGCGGACCATACCATTGTTCCCACACCAAGCCAGTACGACTAGGAGAAGACCGCTGAAGTTTAGTGGGTAGAGTCTGCGCCCACTTAACTATCTTTTCGGACATAACCTCCGGTCTCCTCCAGGCCTGGTGGTATGCATTCCCAAGCGAGAACAAAAAAAAAGCTCACATAACACCGGCGTCAAGAGACAGCTATGCTGTCGCGTTTCGTGCGGCTTATGAGTTGCCGGTGGTCCATTGGGGGGATAGGGAAAAGGAGGGCAACGCAACAGCATAAATTTTGGTTGTGCAGATGTCTATCGGCGTCGGTAGTCGCCATAACGTTGCGACTGCTCGGATGCCTCCCTATGGCATAAAAAAATAAGGAAGATAATTACAGCAGAGATATTTTTTATCCTTCAGTCTCCAATTTTATAATTCATGAGAAAAAGAACTATTAAAATATGTTGCACATACTACACTATTCTACAAAATATTATAACGTATGATGGTCCACGAAGAAAAAGTGGATTCCAGCGAATTTTTGTTGAAGTTGAATTACCACCAAATTAAGCTTTACTTACCACCAAGTCAAGCTTACCACAACTTAACAAACATGGTTTGTGCTTTCTGCCTATCTACCTATACTTGTATAATAAATGTAAGAGAGCCCGTTTTGATAATTTTTGGAAGTTCTAATCCCTGAACTAAATGACATAGGATATAGTAATAAACAACCTAAACCAAGTGTTAAATGAAACAAACAAAGCTTTATCTATAAACCAACACACTTTCAAGGAGGCACAATGATATATGAAGGTTGTTCAGTCACGCTCCAAGTGAATGAAGCACTTATCCGCTAAATTACAGGTACATTGTGAGCAAGTACAATGCCAGGCTAAAATTTACATATATTATTTTGGCTTTCATTTACTTGTATTTTAGATTTTTTATTTCCAAATCCCCGAAACAAAGTATTTTTAAGGTTATAGATATCTCATTTACAAGATATTATGTTCTATTTTTTTAATAAACGTATTTTAGAAGTTATAAAATTCGTATTTTCTGCCTTTGTAACTTTACATTACAATATACTCTATATTCTACGCTCATCAATCTACGTACTACGCTCAACAGTCTAAGTGCTACGCCTATCATTTTACAGTCTACGCTGTGCAATCCGAGTGCTACGCTCAGTTGCATAGGTCCTACGCTCAACAGTCTTGAGTGCTACGTCTATCAGATTACATATTACGCTATACAATCTGAGTGCTACGCTCAGTGGCATAGGTCCTACGCTCAACAGTCTTGAGTGCTACGTTTATCAGATTACATACTACGCTATACAATCTGAGTGCTACGCTCATTAGCACAGGTAGGACCTGTGCTAATGAGCGTAGCACTCAGACGCTCAATAGACCGTGTTTTTTTTTTTGATGATGCAGGTTAATGCTTTCGCATGATCTAGGTTTACCTCGGGTAAGGCTCCTGGACCTATTTGTGGACTCGCACTTGGAAATGCACAACCCAACTAAACCTACAAGCTCCTTCCGCCGCTTTTTGAGGGTCCCGGATCTGCAGGCAACAGGATCACCTCATCAAGAGGCTGGCCCCGGCGTAGGCCAAACTACTCCTTGTAAGGGGGGACTGCGAGGACTAAGCAGTACCCGCAACGTCGTGTCATATTGTTTTCAGTCGACTGCGATACAGAGCCGCCAATATCGATCACATCCTAAGGATTTGCTGGGCCTGGGCCCAGTGGACTGGTCCACCGCCGCGTCACAGTCTTAAAACACTGTCATCGGCTCCCTTTGTCCTCACCATTCCCGGTGAGCGCCTGTGTCGGACAGAAGGTGAGGGGTTTGCGCTTACGGCGCATCCACCTCTCGACAGTCTATGAGTCTACATTTCTACCTGATGTGCTCTGTGAAGTAGTTTCAATGCTACTCTTATCTGTCTGGCGCGCTACGCACTTTTTCTATGTTCTTCGCTCTACCGTGTCTATTCTATAGTATTAGTACTTTCCTACAACCCCGTACTCATTTTTTTCTCTGTTCTACAATTTTACGAGTAAACGAGGGTGACACTGAACTGGCCACTTGTCAACGATATAATAAAAAATTAGTTAAAATTTTGAAAATGGAACTCTTTGCTAATATTATTGTGTATGTATTTCATTAATTTCAGTCATATTTTGTTATACGATTTGGCGGAAAATTATTGTCTGTGTCACGTCAGCAGCAGCGAAAAAAAATTCGTGCAATAATTTTTTATGACTTTCGATGTCATTTAAGTCAACGCGAAAGTTAAGATAGATTTCGTTTGACCTTTCGCGATGAAGCTTCAGCTTTGCCACAGTTTGCAGTTGGTTTAGTGAATTTAAACGTGGTAGCACTAATCTCACCTTCTACGGCGACGACTGAAGACTATATCAGTGTTTTTAGGTACTAAGTATACTAAGTTTTTGATCTTATAAGAACTTTCAGTGTCGCATATTTAGGTTTATCAACGGTTTTGCTTGTAACAACTCATACTTGAAAACAAAGGATAACTACCGCAAAAGCGACTCTATTTAGATATTAGTTGCAAGACAAACAAAAAGCCCCGGGCAATACTCAAAGGAGTAGAAATATATAAACACTCAGACTTACAAACTATTACAAAAATGTACACTTGGTTGTCGCATGGACCACTCTCTCAAGTTAAATACTCTTGACATCTAACAAGAACTCCTGAGATCTAGGAATCAACATTGTACGTATTATAGAAACAAGCTACAGCTTTTTATATAAGTAATGTAAAATAAAGTGTGATCTGTTTCAGTTTCAGTTAAGATTAGACACTTATTATTATCGATTGTATAATTGTTGTATAGTGTATAAAATAATATAATGTGTTAGTTTATAATTATCTTTTTTTTAGTGTTTGCTTGAGGGAGTGGGTCTCCACAGGCGGGTACCTGGGACTCGCTGCGCCCGATAGGTGGACGCAGCTCTACCAACTAAAACCCGGCGAGTGCCACCAATAACGCCTTTGGTGAGGTACCCCGGATCTGTTCTCTGATTTGAGCAAACAGGGCACCACGACGGCTAGTCAATCCCTCAAGGCTCCCTTTAAGCACCTTAGGCTACTGAGCCCCACCGCCACGACAAGGCTTGAACCACGGCGAGGATTTATAATTACCCTTAGATATTAAGGTGAACAATAAAGCTATAATTGAGTTGCTCTAAAAAGAGAAGTTTTTATTTTATTTCATAAACTATTTTTAATAATTCAAAAAAACATTCTTTAACATTAAATGAATCAAAATCGCACCTGAAAAGAGAAACAACATTTAAAGCTATTATTTTCCCAGTCCTATTATTAATTACTATTATTTAAATACTATAATACTACTAGCTAATACAACTGTTGCCTGCAGCTTCGCCCGCATTAACTTACTACTGTTAGTCACAGCGTGATGTTATATAGCCTATAAGCCTTCCACGATATAATGGGCTATCTAACACTGAAATAATTTTTCAAATCGGACCACTAGTGACTGAGATTAGCGCGTTCAAACAAACAAACTCTGCAGGTTTATAATATTAGAAAGAAAAAAAGAAATAAAAATATTTCATTGTCCACAACAAAAGATAATATGTTATCATAAAACATAATCGTACACAACAGTTTGACATACATATTAATATTAGCATTCCAATTCAGCTTCGTAGCAACAAATAATTTCTATATTCAAATTATATATCAAAGAAATAATATTATGAATTGTACAAAATACTTAAATTAAGTGCCACTCACTTTCTTTACACTAATATTAATTTATTTCTTGAGGCTTAATGGACAAAATCTGAGATTAAGTAACTAAGCCCATTATTCATAAATTTTTGGTGAAATCGTCATTAATTTGTACAAGTTGTAGAAAAAAAACGAAATAAGCCGAAATACAACTATATCTCGGTTTATAAACGCAACAAGACAAATTGAGCAGTCACTACGAAACTGCCCGCTTTCATAAGCCAAATATAGTTGAGGAAATTACTTCATGCATTTAAAACTACATAATATTTTAACCTATGTCAACGAATTATACCCACTGACCGTATCGTTAACACTCTGTTAAACAAAAGGGTCGCTCTAAACGTTTTTGACAGAGGATATGAACGTTTTTGTAACAGGAAAAAAGTTATACGTTTTTTTTGTTGGAGTTTGCGGGATACGTTTATGAATAAAACTTTCTGTACACAGCTACGCATATATGTGTCTTAGTTGACACATAATCCCTGAGTTCCGGAGCCAAAATCATTATTTTCAGGAAATTTCACCATTGATACAAAAATAAAGTAAAAAATAATTGTTTATTTTTTTCAGTTTTTCCAGGTTTCACCCAGTCACATGTAATTCATATATTTCACGATTTTGAATATGCCTGATTAGTTGTATTTTGGAGGTTAAGTAATATATATACTAATAATATAAAGCTGAAGAGTTTGTTTGTTTGAACGCGCTCATCTCAGGAACTACTAGTCCATTTTAAAAAAAGTGTTAGCTAGCTTATTTATTAAGGAAGGCTATAGGTTAAAATTGTTATATTTTATTTATTAAGTAACTCCTATTTGTCACGTTGTGTAAGTTAGTAAGTTAAGTAAGTAAGTTAACGCGGGAGAAGCTGCGGGCAACAACTAGTATATATTGAAAAATCTCTTATATTTACAAGATAATATACATAGGAATCTATAACTTTAATATAACGATCAATTGTGATAATAAACTCCTGATATAATTTTAAAATAGCTAAAACACGCTTAACATACATCGAACATAAAATTCAAAAGGTATAAAAAACTATTTAAACTTATATGATAAAAACGACAGTAAATAATAAATTAAAATTTTGTATAATATTATTATTATTTTATTTCAAAAGGAAGCAAACGAGCAGCCGGAGCCTTATGGTGACTACCGACGCATATTCACACCCGCACAATCAAAAATTATGCAGATGCGTTGCCTTCCTTTTCCCTATCCCTAATGGGCCAGCAGAACGTATATTATTGTTTGTACGTACGTAATGTAAGATAGGTTAGCCAATCCTACTGGACTGCCCTCTTCATCCTGATAATCTTGTCGCTAGGTTGGGGACTGCTTATTCCTATATTCGCAGCTAACCACCATAATATCTGATGGCTGTCCCACTATCCGCCACCTGTGGACCCCTATCGCCTGAAGTTTAGCCTCTACAAAATTTATTTAAAACTAGAAACCATTCAAGGATGTGATAGATTGATGATGTTGAAAAAGGTCCATTTGTATTTCCACCTGCGAATGACCATAAAGGTAAAAGTATTTTACTTGTACAAAGTTATATAAGTTATCCGTAAAGTCGGAACCATGAAAAAAGTTTTAATTGGAATTCCACGTTTTAGGACAAAAATCCGTGTTAGTTTAATCAAATGTAACGTTGGGTTTGCAAGATGTTGAATAAGTCTTTTGCTAGCTGCTGCTCTTGAATTAATGAATAGACATTGCGTGCCTCTTTCCGGCCTTTTTTTTTCTTTAACGCCGGGAAATGCTCTGAGGCATCCCGCGGGGGAGTGAGTCTCCCCACGCGGGTACGTGGGACTCGCTGCGCCCGACAGCTGCTAAGTGGACGCAGCTCTACCCACTAAAACCCGGCAAGTGCCACCATTGCCGCCTTTGGCGAGGTGCCCCGGATCTAGTAAACAAACAGGACACCTCTAAGGCTATTCAGTCCCGCAAGGGACCGACGCCAACTCCACAGAGGGGTTGTCCCGCACCACAGAACAACCCTCCCAACGTCAGGACAGTACAATGGGGTGAGGTTCCCATCCTCGCCCCTTGCCCGTGCTCTTTTGTCCCCTCTTTTATAAGAGGGATACAAAGAGCCCCCTCGGCTCAATTAGCTTCGCCCAAGGTGCTGGGCTCACCCTAGGTTACTGAGCCCCACCGCCACGTCAAGGCCTGAACCATGGTGGGGCTTCTTTACGGCCTGATGCTATTTAAAATTGTTTTTAATAAATAAGTTTTTTTTTTGGTAACACGGGAAAACGTCTTTACGCGCCATCAACGGCCCTGGGTGGGGTCCGGTGGTGTGTGGGAGTCTCGACACATATCTGTACCGTATACCCACTATTACCCCGCGAGTGCCACCAATGCCGCCTTTAGTGAGTTGCTCGGATTCGTTGAGCAAGACTCGACGGCCAGTCAGTCCCAAAAGCACTGATGCCACCTCCACAAGGAGTCACGCAGCACAGAACAACTCCTCCCAACGTCAGGACAATGCAATGAGGTTCCGGTACTCGCCCCTTGTCCGACCTGCTCTTTTGTCCCCTCCTCCTATTAGAGCACATGTACCTCACAATGAGCAGCTTCCTCGGTTCAATTGGCTGCGTCCAAAGTGGTGGGTTAACCTTAGGCTACTGAGCGGCACCACCACGACAAGGCTGGAACCATGGTGGGTAAAGTGATAGAAAATAAAATATTTTAAGTACATGAAAGTATATTTTAGTTATGGTTAGAGTACAAAATGATGGACTAGTATAATGTTATTTTTATCGAGAAAATTTTCACACAAAAGGCACTAAATCGTAATTTCTAAACAAACATAATTTTTTTAATGAATTTATATAATTTGTGTCTGCTGGTGTTTCTATTGATTTAATAAATCATCTCACCTTGAAGGGAAACATCTCTAAAACCAATGCTCGAATGTTTAGGGTTTATTTCACTTCAATACTATAATAATATAGATAGATAGAATATTATAAAATATTCTAGATTTTATGTGTGAAATTGACACAGAAAAATAAATTCTAAAATGTAGTTCAGTGCAGTCATCTCAAAGTAAGATATTCTAAAACAAAGCATTCCTTTGCAAATGTTGATTAAGTATAAGACAAAAGAGTGCATTTACAAATCCCCTTGTTGAGATAATCTTTTTGGTATATCTTATTGTGCTTTTATAAGATATGTGAGATTGAAATTATATCTATCTTTCGACTTATTCTTCGTCTTCTTTCGTTTTTGTAAGAATATTTTTTTAATATTTTTTAAATTTTAATATAGTTTGTAGTCTAAATCTTTGCCCGCGTGAACAAATATAAATTTAATGAATATAATATATTATCACTCACAGTCATATAAGGCAACCTGTACGACTAGTGACTACTAATCCAAATTGATTTAATTAAACCACAGACAGGCTTTTCAATATTTTACATTCACACAAGCAAGAAAAGTAAGTACAACTGAAAAGTAATATTCGTCATCATCATCATCAGCCTTTACCCGTCCACTATTGAACAAAGGCCTCGTTCAATGATGGCCAAGACGGCCAATCCTTCGCCACTCGCATCCAACACGGAAAGTAATACACCCATAATTAATCATTATCAAGATAATATAAAAAGTGAACGAGAACGAGAAGAGAAGAAAAGAGAAAAGTAATTACTCCTGTACTCTCTCTCTCTCTTGAAAATGCGATAAACCTTTATTGACGAGTCCTTTATTGGCGAGTCCTGGCAGTATGAGTATGGCTTGAATGACATGACTGCAAACCACATGACACTATCCTTTGAGTATTTTGAGATTATTTCAAGAAATTTCATCGTCTTTTTAAATCCTTTTTGGATAAAAAAATGAAATCTTTTTCAATTAATTGTGTGTAACTTTTGTATTTTTTGTGAGCGGAACCTTATCTTCTTTTCCGCGGAGCGGAGCTTCTACATACTATACCGAATAGAATGCCACGTTGTTCCTTGACTCTGAAAAAACTTTATTAAAAAAGCACTTGCTGACTAGAATATAATTTAATGTAGGCCACAGAAAACAGCCGGGTCCAATAAATAAAGTTCATAAAATATCCCTAAATATTACGATGAGTCGCAATAAGGTGAAGTCCCATTTCACGGACGACAATAGCTTTATTACAATTTATACAAAATTTCCAAGGAATGTTGCGGATTAGAAAAAGATAAAAGATGACATTTTAATATCAGCGCTTTATGAAGATATTAAATTACGAAAATATGCTCACAAAAGCATAATTAGATACAAGATCCACTTGACTATATATTTTGGGCGTAGTTCATAAGCTTCTAAATGAAATTCTCTGTCCAATTTGATGCGAAATTGAAAGGTATTTGCTGATTATTTATATACGAATTTCCAGAGAAAATTAAATTGTGATTGTGTGGAATCAAAGTGTATATTGCGATGGATTCTGTAAATTATGTTTTTATATTGTTTTCTAATGTTTGCGCGAATTTCACTCATTATAATGAAACAATTTTTACGGATTTTATCGCGGTTTATTAAGATTTTTACAAGCCCGACGTTTCGGATACTTTACAGCAACCATGGTCACGGGAGGACTGAGGTGACAGATGTCCTAATGTTACAAAGTTATTCGAAACTACCCTATGATACATCATTATTTTAATAAGTCCTCTCTACGCAGAAAGTGCTAACTGCATCTTTAATCTGTGGCATATTATGCTTGGTTTTTGATTTAATTATTTTAATAATGGGATCCCAAGCAGGTGGTAAGAGCCAGCCATCTTCTCTATTGAAATTTGGATGTTTTTTAATTTCAATAGCCTCGCGGATCATCCTTGGTTCCAACAAATCGGTGTTCTTTTGCGAGTATCTGTGGTTTATCAAATCTAATATAATGGCGAGCTTTGTCTAGACTATGTTCACAGATTGCAGACTTAGTGTAGCGACGGTGTTTTAAGTCAGCTATATGTTCTTTAACGCGAGTTTTAATTGATCTTTTGGTTTGGCCTATATAAGAGAGGCCACAATCACAATCAAGCTTGTATACTCCTGCATCTTGTAAGGGTATATGACACTTGACAGATGGTAAGAATTGACCTATCTTTTTAGGCGGCTTGAAATAAGTTTTTATAGAAGCTCGCTTTAGGATGAAGCCAATCTTGTCAGTGACGCCTTTCATAAACGGTAGCACAGCAGGTACTCGCTCGACGGTGGCTGGTTTCACACGTTCACTGTGACGGAGACGCGGTACCCGAAGCTTGTTGTCACGCAGTACTTGCTTGACATGTTGAAGTTCGGTCTCCAGGTGCTGCTCATCACAGATCCCTTGTGCTCTCTGTAACAAAGATTTACCCACGGTAGCTAACTGTGTTGGATGGTGGTGTGATTCGCCGTTTAAATACCTATCCGTATGGGTATGTTTCCTATACACTGTGTGGCTTAAGGTGTTATTGGGATTACGGATAACTAATACATCTAAGAAAGCTAAAGAATTATTTGCCTCCAATTCCATTGTGAATTGAATTTTAGTATTGATGGAATTGAGATGGTTTAAGAATATGGTTACTTTATCAGATGGCAATATTGTGAAAGTATCATCTACATACCGCTTGTAGAACCTGGGTGTTATTGGTGAGGTATGCAGAGCAGTCTCCTCGAAGTCCTCCATGAATATGTCGGCAACAACGGGGGATACTGGTGAGCCCATAGCTACGCCATCTACTTGCTGGTAGAACTGGTTATTCCACAACATGTAGCCAGATGTCAGGCAATGTTTTAGAAGTTCAGCATATTCTATTGGCATGTCATTCTCTCTTAGCTTTCTTGATACAATATTAATGCAATCTTCCACCGGTAAGCATGTAAAGAGTGATTGCACATTAAAACTAACCATAGTTTCATTGTTGCTGAGATGTAGGTGTTTGATCTCATTAACAAAGTGGTATGAATCCCGTGTATGTGCTCTGGTTTGTCCACGCAGCGGCGAAAGTACATGGGCAACATGTTTAGCCAGTCTGTAGGTTGGTGAGTCGATCTGGCTTACAATTGGACGTAGTGGAGCATTAGCCTTGTGTATTTTTGGCAGCCCATACAGTTTAGGTGGCTTTGAGGACCCCCCCCAACCCCAGGCGGAGGCAGTGACACTTTCAAACGTGCTTATATTTTTGTGTAAATAAAAATATTAATAGTGATAATCGCAAGTCAAGTTTGTCCTTAATTAACTCTTAGTGGAGTGCTTTACAAAGTAAACATAGATAAATAAACTTAAATCGATAATTAAGTGAATAACAGTGTAATAGTGATCAGCTGTTTTACGATACGAACGGTTACGAACTATAGATACCCACAAGTAGTGTTAATAACTGGTGGTTGAGTGCAAAGAACAGTCTTACATCCCATCAAAGGTATATTAGTACATATTGGACAAATCGTATACCTTTATATATAAATTAAAACATCTGAAATAAATTAATGTACTAAAATTTATTAATTAGATAATTTAAATTGTTGGTGTATAATATTACATAAAAGCGACATCTAGCTTAATAGACTAAAACTAGTACATCATGGCCAATAAATGCAGTCTATGTGGTAAGTTTGTGTCAGCCACAGAGGGCGCCAAATGTAACAAGTGCTCAGTTATTATGCATCGGTCATGCGCAGCTGGGTTCGATCCCAGCAGAGCATCTTGTTGGCGATGCCAGATGTGTAAGGAGAAAGGATCTAAAAAATCTCCTACCACTACAAATGATCTTCTATCGGAGGACACATTTCAAGATGCCAACGTTGGTGATTGTTTAACAAATAGTCTAGCCGAGGAAATGAGGCTACTTCGCGTTGAGATGGTGTCAGTCCGGCGTGAAATATCATCATTCAGAACCGAGTTGGCAAATCTTAATGCGAACATGTCCGAATTTTCTAAGCGAGTCGACGCCATTGACGAAAGGCTCACAGTAGTAGAACAAAATATAAAACAGAGTGAGTCCGTCGGCGAGGGAAGCCTAATGGAAACCATCACACAGCTGAAAGTGGAGCTCAATGAGCGCGAGCAAGATGACCTCCTAAACGATATTGAGATCGCTGGGTTGCCGGAGAAGCAGGGTGAGAACACTGTGCACATTGCAGCATTGGTTACCAAAAAATTAGGCGTCGAAATTAGTATTAGCGACATCGTGAGTGCTGAACGAGGGGGTCCCCGTCGTGTGGCAGTTGGTGACGGTGACCAGCAGCGACCACGGTTGATCAGGGTGCGGCTCGCGCGGAGGTCGCTGCGTGATGACATATTGCGCGCGGCTCGGACGCGCCGTAATGCTGATACATCTGGGATACTCGACGGAGAGAAGCATCGCCTGTACGTAAATGAACGCCTCACGCGCACGAACCGTCACCTCTTCTATAAGGCGCGCGAGGAGGGACGCCGTAGGAATTGGCGTTTCGTGTGGACTCGGGGTGGTCGCATCTTTGCCCGACAGGACTCTGGTGCTGCTGTCTTCCGTGTCCGTACTGAGACTGACATTAATAGAATTTTTGGTGGAAGTCCCGTTCGATCTTAATGACCTTATGTACTCAGCTTGCTACACTTATTTACGGTTACGTTCTGCATATTGATCACTTAATGAAAGGCTTTTTTTCTAAATATGTATTAGAGGAACTATCTGAATTTATTATCTTGTTTTTAATGTTAATTTGTGGGCTTAGACCACAACATCTGCATTGTAGTGCGGTGTTAGAGAGGCTGGATATGATTCAATGCAACGAGCGCAATCACATCTATATAATATATTACTGTAAAGTCTATTTATATAATGGTATAGTATATATTTACCCAATCTTTATATTGTATTGTATATTTATACATTTCGTTAAGTATAAATCTCTTATTCTACTACTTTCTCTTTATAAAAATTACTTTATATATGCACTTTTTATGTTATTAATTGTAATATTAAGTATACATAACATTAATACACAACGTTTATTGTATATCCCAGACTCATTATTTATAATGCGTAAGCGCAGCGATATTAACGTAGTCGAAACAACTTCGTCGGCATACGGTCATCTAATATTAAAATTGTATATTATTACCCATAATATCGATGCCTAGATCTGTCAAGCTTAGAATTAGTTTCCTTAACCCTGGTTCACTAGGTTCCCGCCATGATGAGCTTCTGGCTGCCGTCGAAAAGCACAGCGTTGATATTTTGGCTATAAACGAAACCTGGCTTAGAAAGGGCGAAGATGGCCGGGCCCCGCGTGTACCTGGCTATCACCTACGCCACATACCACGATCTTGCGAAACGCGGGCGCGAGGTGGTGGGGTCGGTTATTACATTCGTGATGGACTCTCCGCTCGTACACACACCCACCCTATCACTCCCATGGTCGAGCAAATGTGGCTAGGTATGAACTTTGGAGGAAAATCGTATTTCATTGGTACTGCTTACCGGCCACCCTGGCTATCAGTTAGGGTCTTTTTGGATGGGATCACTGAAACAATTAATTCTCTGCCGGGGGGTGATCATATTGTGCTGGTGGGTGATTTCAATATTAATTACTTAAACGAAAATCACCATCATTATAAAATGCTACAGGAATTTCTGGCTATTCATCATTTAAAGCAACTCACTGCCGAGCCGACTCACTTCACTAAGGAGAGCGAAACGCTGCTCGACCTTGTTTGTTGTAATACAAACTTGGACCGAGTTTGGGTTGATTATATTCCTGATTTGAGTAATCACTCCTTTATATTTTTTGACCTCTATGTGTCTAAAGTTATATTACCACCTAAAAAGATAATGTGTAGGCCTATAAAAACCATTGACAAAGATGTATTACAAGAAGCGTTAGATATTATTGATTGGAGTAGACTATTGCAGATTGAGGATGTAGATAATTTGGTTGGTGAATTCACGGAGAGTTTACTGTGGGTGTTCGACTTACTGGCTCCTATTAATACAACCACTATTAAACCTCATCAGTATCCGTGGATCACTTATAACATCAAACTGATGATGCGTGCTCGGGATGCAGCTGGTAGAAGAGCTCGCGTCTGCCGAACTAGTTCGTCCGTTGATTATTACAGGGAGTTAAAGCGCCAGGTTACACGTGCAATTGCTCGTGAGAAGCATGTTTATTTTAAAACGTACATTACTTCCAATACCCACAAACCACGCGTACTATGGAAGCATTTAAAAAAGAATATTAATTTTATGAAAACTTCCGATCACCAGCTACCGGTTCACCTCAAGGACCCGACAAAAATTAATCAACACTTTTTAGATTTGCCGGGCAGTAGTAGAGTATCACCTGAAACTACCGAATTCTATGAGAATAACCAATTTTGCACTTCAGTGTTTTCGTTTAAGCCTACTGACGAACAAAATGTATCGAGAATTTTGAAATCGCTACATTCAAATGCGGTAGGGTATGACGGTGTTTCTTTGGACATGCTGCTGGCCACTTTGCCGACTAGCGTAGAAGTTATCACCAGAATTGTAAACTTGTCTATTGTTACTAATAGGTTTCCCCTTAAGTGGAAAACGGCTGTGGTTAAACCCATACCAAAAAAAGATAACATAACAGACATTAAGGACCTTCGACCTATTAGTATACTCCCCTGCACTTCCAAGATATTGGAGAGAGTTGTATGTGATCAAATGACAGAATACATAAATTTTAATAACATACTTCCCATCGCCCAGTCCGGGTTTCGCAAGCATCACAGCACTACAACGGCTCTAGCCGATGTAATTGATAATATTTTGTGCGCACAAGATGCGGGAGAGGGTACTATCCTTGTGCTCCTTGACTATTCGCGCGCATTTGACACGATCAACCGTTCATTGCTATTGTCTAAATTAAAGTATTATGGTTTCTGCCCCAGTACAATATCGTGGTTCCATAGCTACCTCAGTGAACGCGCACAGCTAGTTGAGGTAAGAGATTGCGATGGCTCCACTGTACGATCAGACCACAGCCCCTCGAAGAGGGGTATTGCTCAGGGATCCATAATCGGTCCTTTGATATTCGCCTTGTACTGTGCCGACATCGTCAATCACATTAAATACTGCAAATATCATATTTATGCTGACGACATCCAACTGTATATATCGTGCAAACCCACTGATATATGCACGACGATAGCCAAATTAAATGAAAACCTCTCCCGTATTGCCATCTGGTCTGAGGCAAATACATTAATACTTAATCCGAGTAAAACTAAATATATCTTGCTAGGCACGCGTACTCAGATATACCGAATGTCGCAGAATTTTCCTGTCGTTAAAATTATAAATGACCAAATTGACCGAGTGGTTGAGGCGCGAAATCTGGGTGTATCAATTGACGAGAATCTAAAGTTCGAAAAACACATTATACGCGCAGTTAGCAATTGCTTTTATAGGCTGAAAGTTTTATATAAAATAAGGAACTGTCTAACTACCGAACTCCGTATTAAACTTTGCGAGTCATTAATTTTGTCAAATTTAAACTATGCAGATGCTGCGATCGGGCCATGCTTACTTAACCGTTCTAAAAATCTAATACAAAAGGTACAGAATGCATGTGCCCGATATTGTTTCGATGTTCCCCCACGCGAGCATGTTTCCCCCTTCCTCAACAACGCTAAGATACTCCGCATGAATCAGAGAAGGGAGCTGCATTTTGCCACCATGCTCTTCGGCGTCATTAGATACCGAACTCCGCCATATCTGTTTGACAAGCTTCAATGGGCCTGTGATAAGCAGCTTACTCATTCCACGAGAGGATCAGCGTATATGCTTATTACACAAATGCACAAAACTTCAGCATTCCGAGGAAGTTTCAGGTACTTGGCCACAAAGTGTTGGAATAATTTGCCTCCACCCATGCGATCACTAAAAACAGTTAATAGCTTTAAATGTAAATATAAGAAGTATTTGCTAAGCATGCAACTTACTGGTACTAATGAATTTTCTTTTATGTAGTGTTTTTTCTTTTCTCTATTTTTTTGTATTATTAATTTTTTGGTCATTTTTGTACACATTATGTATGCATGTTTAAATAAGATTATAATATTATAATGATACCTAATACACGCTTGTGTGCAGGTACCTGTCTGTTAACCTCCATAGAGATCGCACACAACTCCGCAGCAATGCCAGAGTACCTCAAGACTAATTGTGTACCTGTATTCAAAACTTTCTATTTATTAAACGTATTTATATATTGACTTCTTATTGTATTTTAATATTTATATTATACATAACTTTTTTTATATATTTCTTATTGAGCCATTAATCTTGTTATCATTTTAAGTATTTAATTAGTATTTATCTAACTCGTCACTGCGTTCCATCCGTCTGTCCTTCTCAATCCGGATGTGACTGAAAATCGGTGTTGGTGTCCTCCAACATATGCCGAGTTACATCCCTTCAGTGCTCCACATTGCACTGCTTTGCAGATGATAACACTGTTATTACTATTTTTTAAGTTTGTTTTGTATGTGATTTGTATGTTTCTTATTTTTATTTTATTTTTGTACCAAATGTTTACATTTTATTTTTTATTTTTTTTTAATTACTTTTTAATATTTTGTGCTGGATACTCATCTGTACTGCGGTGCCATGTATGTTTATCTGAATAAAGTTGTTTCTATTCTATTCTATTCTATTCTATTCTTTGGACAAGAAGGAATCAATGATTTGACGTCTAGATTCAATGAACTGGAGTGCTTCTTTATAAGGTCACTAGTGATTTTCAAGACCTTGTTAGTTGGATCGGCTTTGAGATCCGTGTAAGTGCTTTCATCCAATAATAGTTGTTGAATTTTATCATTGTAATCTGACGTGTCCATCACAACCGTTGCATTAACTTTATCCGCACGAAGAACCGTTAATTCTCGTCTGTTGCGTAGGTTTATTAACGCTTTGTATTGTTCGCGAGGAAGATTTAGTTTCGGCACAGAACTTCGTCGTAATGCTGACGATACATCTTGTCTGATGGCCTCCGAATCTTCCTTCTTTATATTATTTATCGACAGACAATGTTCAACGTTACAAATTATTTCTTCGAACGGGATTTTGCGAGGTGTAACAGCGAAATTTAATCCCTTTTCCAAAACTTTTATTGTGTTAGTGTCTAAATGACATTTTGACAGATTGACAACTGCGCGTGAGCTGTCATTGTCTGTGGTCTTCGTTTCGTTATTTTTGACATTTGATTTGCTGTTTAACTTTTCGAATTTTAAAATTTGTTGTTTTTTGCATTTATTGTATTGAGATATTTCGCGCTTATTTAAAGTTTCTATGCAATTATCGAAATCAAATGTCGTTAAAATTATCTTTAACGCGGCGGTCAAGCATCCAATGTCTTTTTCACAAGCTGCTAGATCGGAACGATTTTGATGAATCACCGTCCGTAATAACTTTTTACTCGCCTGGTTTAAGATTTTTGCGCTCCCTCGGATGTCGTTTTTTGGTGAAATCTTGACACACGTAGGGATGAGATCTTGGTCTCTGCATCTCTTCAAGAAATTTAATGATGTTATAAATCTTGCGCGCTTTGTCATAAGAGCTTCCAGGCGGCGAATTTTGTTTGCGGTTTCCAGTCCGTACTGGTTCACATATTGTTTTCTAATGTTTGCGCCAATTTCACTCATTATAATGAAACAATTTTTACGGATTTTATCGCGGTTTATTAAGATTTTTACAAGCCCGACGTTTCGGATACTTTACAGCAACCATGGTCACGGGAGGACTGAGGTGACAGATGTCCTAATGTTACAAAGTTATTCGAAACTACCCTATGATACATCATTATTTTAATAAGTCCTCTCTACGCAGAAAGTGCTAACTGCATCTTTAATCTGTGGCATATTATGCTTGGTTTTTGATTTAATTATTTTAATAATGGGATCCCAAGCAGGTGGTAAGAGCCAGCCATCTTCTCTATTGAAATTTGGATGTTTTTTAATTTCAATAGCCTCGCGGATCATCCTTGGTTGGAATCGGTGTTCTTTTGCGAGTATCTGTGGTTTATCAAATCTAATATAATGGCGAGCTTTGTCTAGACTATGTTCACAGATTGCAGACTTAGTGTAGCGACGGTGTTTTAAGTCAGCTATATGTTCTTTAACGCGAGTTTTAATTTACCTTTTGGTTTGGCCTATATAAGAGAGGCCACAATCACAATCAAGCTTGTATACTCCTGCATCTTGTAAGGGTATATGACACTTGACAGATGGTAAGAATTGACCTATCTTTTTAGGCGGCTTGAAATAAGTTTTTATAGAAGCTCGCTTTAGGATGAAGCCAATCTTGTCAGTGACGCCTTTCATAAACGGTAGCACAGCAGGTACTCGCTCGACGGTGGCTGGTTTCACACGTTCACTGTGACGGAGACGCGGTACCCGAAGCTTGTTGTCACGCAGTACTTGCTTGACATGTTGAAGTTCGGTCTCCAGGTGCTGCTCATCACAGATCCCTTGTGCTCTCTGTAACAAAGATTTACCCACGGTAGCTAACTGTGTTGGATGGTGGTGTGATTCGCCGTTTAAACATGTCAAGCAAGTACTGCGTGACAACAAGCTTCGGGTACCGCGTCTCCGTCACAGTGAACGTGTGAAACCAGCCACCGTCGAGCGAGTACCTGCTGTGCTACCGTTTATGAAAGGCGTCACTGACAAGATTGGCTTCATCCTAAAGCGAGCTTCTATAAAAACTTATTTCAAGCCGCCTAAAAAGATAGGTCAATTCTTACCATCTGTCAAGTGTCATATACCCTTACAAGATGCAGGAGTATACAAGCTTGATTGTGATTGTGGCCTCTCTTATATAGGCCAAACCAAAAGATCAATTAAAACTCGCGTTAAAGAACATATAGCTGACTTAAAACACCGTCGCTACACTAAGTCTGCAATCTGTGAACATAGTCTAGACAAAGCTCGCCATTATATTAGATTTGATAAACCACAGATACTCGCAAAAGAACACCGATTCCAACCAAGGATGATCCGCGAGGCTATTGAAATTAAAAAACATCCAAATTTCAATAGAGAAGATGGCTGGCTCTTACCACCTGCTTGGGATCCCATTATTAAAATAATTAAATCAAAAACCAAGCATAATATGCCACAGATTAAAGATGCAGTTAGCACTTTCTGCGTAGAGAGGACTTATTAAAATAATGATGTATCATAGGGTAGTTTCGAATAACTTTGTAACATTAGGACATCTGTCACCTCAGTCCTCCCGTGACCATGGTTGCTGTAAAGTATCCGAAACGTCGGGCTTGTAAAAATCTTAATAAACCGCGATAAAATCCGTAAAAATTGTTTCATTATAATAAATTATGTTTTTGTTCATAACGAAAAACCACTAATTTTAGACAGAAAATTACATTGTCATTATATTGTTCTGTTTTGGAAAAGCCAAAAATATGATGTAGCTTAGAAAATCCAAGACATTGTTGATTTTATGGCAGATACTTATGGTAAGAGGTAGTGCCATGCTGCTGCAGCCAACTTGGGTCAGCACAACCGGGGTAGTACCTCTCGCTCACATAACACCGGCGTCAAGTTACGGCTATACTGTCGCGATTCGTGCGGTTTGTGAGTTTCCGGTGGCCTATTGGGGGGATAGGGAAAAGGAGGGTAACGCATCTGCACAACTTTTGGTTGTGCGGATGTCTATAGGCGTCGGTAGTCACCATACGGCTCCGACTGCTCGGTTGCCTCCTTATAACATAAAAAAAATAACCAGTCACAGGGACTGTCGATAAAAGTGAAAACAAAGCTATAAATTCATATACCTATAACCTAAATAAAATACCTATAAGTTCCTTCGGATAATTTAGAAGCAACACAATTTGCAAAACAAATATTGCATAATCTTATATAAATAAATCAAACGTCATATAAACGTCCAATAGTGTCTTGTAACGGTGTCACGAGTCCAGAGATTTTATCTCATCAAAAAATATGCGTACCGCGCTAAAAGACGTTTTCAATTCAAAACAATCTACGCCGTTGTACGTCATTCTTTACTAACTTTAACTAGACAAATTATGACGTATCACCTAGACACACATTCACTGCCGATACTACATAAAGACCACTATCCGTATAGTTTACATACCTTAGCACATTTTTTTATCGATGTATTGCATCACTTTATCATAAAAATAAAAAATATAACTTGATTGAAAAAAAATCGACGACCTCCAAATGGTTAAAGCGTTGGCGTTCAAGCCGGAGGTAGCGGGTTCGAATCCCGCCAGGGAACAAAAAGTTTTTTGTGTTCCTGGGTCATGGACGTGTATTAAATATATTATGTATGTATTATATAGTAGAAAATCTTAAATATATGTATAGTATAATAATGTTAAATATATTTCCGTTGTCTGGTACCCGTAACACAAGTTCTTTGAGAACTTACCACGGGACCAGATTGACGTGGTGTAAATGCGATCATAAATATTAAAATTAAAGTAGGTAATGGATAATAATTTACTTCTATCTTAACGGTTTAACGTTTTAGAGTTACTGTTACTTAGTTTTACGCAATCAAAAAGAAAATATTGATGAAATCATAACGAAATTTCAAAACATACGCCGCAAATCTGTCGATTGCGAGTGCTTAAAAATAGAGCAAGTACTTTTGACGCTGCTTCTAACGCTATCTTTGTTAGCGAAGTGGTATTGGAATCAATATTTGGGCGTACGCGGGTTGTGATTGTGGGGTATAAAAAACTAAGCATTGTCTCGTGAAAAAAACGTTATAATAAAATGTCTCTAGACATTTGCTCTTGGCTTTTCAAATCTTATGATTTTGTATTTCTTTTACCTCTATATATTTCGATATAATATTAAAGTTATTTAAAATAATATATGCACCATGGAGTTATATATTTCGGCTTTGTCTACGAATGCACAAGACTTGTATTCTCAAAACTTGTGAAATAAAGTTTTAAATATTTTTAATAACATAAACGCTATTTATACATAATACCATAAAATACTACATAATATATGGAAAGAAAAATTCTGAATAAGAAATATATATAATATAATAATAATACGTCAATACAGCAGATATCCAACAACTATATTATCCGTACACGGAATGATGATGATTATTTTATGCCCTAATTTACTCCTCATAACACCAGCTATCTGCCAGTGAAAAATCGGCTCAGCCATTTCAGAGATTAGCTGGAGCAAACAGACCGAAAAAAACTGTAAAAGCAATTTTGTTTTAAGAACCGTGTATACAGCTATATGCATTCAATAAAAAAGCAGTTATTTTAATATTACAAACAGAAATTACAATTTTATTTATCTGTTTAGATAAATATAATGTAAAAAACTATTTTTATACAATAATATTTCAAAAGATAGATTTTATAATCAACAATACTGTAGAGCATTTCTTTGAAATTTTATTCGTATTTCATCATTTCGATTTACAATGCACCTTTAAACCGGAGTACGGGGAAAACGCCGAGTACGCGCTACTTCAAGGAACTTGTTAAACGTTGACGATAAGCGCACGCTAGCAAGACGCTAGAATATTTTTTTTACTCTTATAGTATTCACTTGCATCACTTTTTTATCGTAGGGAAATCCTTATGGATGCAGCCAGGATCTTCGGGTAGATCCTGACCCAATGTGGGACTCCCATCTGGGAGTGCCCACCCAACTAAAACCACTGTTTTTTAGGGATCCCGGATATGCAGGCAACAGAAAAGATGACCTCAGCGACAGGCTGGCCCCCATTATGAGCCCGACACGAACACAGGGGTGTTACGTATTATATGCGCATGTAATATATAATATTATGGGCATTAAGTAGCGCCTCCTACGCACCCCCGTTCGTAGGTCTCCTTCTGGGACAATAGTGACCTGTTGCATCACTACTGCTACTGTTATCAACTAGCATCTGTCCATTGCTGGAATATCTCTTTCAATTAATGTCAAAATTGCTGATCCGCTGATACCACCATCCAACTTTGACCTGATACTGTAAAGAAAAAGTTATCCCATGTAAGTAAGTAAGTAAGAAAAAATCGACCCACCCTTTATTTTTACAGTTTAGTCCATGGGTCATAAGCATTTTCATTATGCTTATCCTTCGAATGATGTCAACTACTTTAGTATTCATGCGTTTACATATGCTGACTAAAGTAAGATATAAGTAATATAGCACCAGGTGGGAAGACGATCTCCATGTGGTAGTCGATCCGTATTGGATCGCCGTCTTGGCTTTCTTTGAGGGAGGCCTATGTTCAGCAGTGGACGGATAGAGGCTGATGAAGATGATGATGATGATCGTGATGATGATGATGATGAATATAGCACCCGAAAATCCGTGGCATCTATATAAAACACGACATAAAACGTTAGATACATTTTAGCGAAAACCATTTAAAAGGAACCACGTACTGAAATTAAGTAAAAACTGTACACTAAAATGATATGAAAACTTCGTTAAAATTCTGTCACAGCTTAAATATACCGTACCCTATCACCGACTTAAATTCATTTTCACGGATAAACAGCTGGAGGTGCATATTTGCATCTTGTTAATACTTACTGGGTCAACTGAATGTATGAGTGAAGAATATTTTTGTAAAATATACGAAGTTATTAATAACGTTAATGGGTTGCTGATATTTATACGATTTCAATGGAATTACAAAATATGTAGGTACAATGCATTCCTTCAGACTGTTACAAGTGAAATGGAAGACGAAATTGAAGTGTGTGAAATATATGAAAAGACGCACAGTAGACAAAAGTGGCACCAAACCAAATCAGAATATATTTTTTGGTAGGTAAAAAAACTTGTACTCTTGACGTGTTTAAAATAAAAGTAAATGAAAATGTAGGTAATAAAAAATGAACTCATTTGGAATGCATGCCCCCCATATTATTCTTTCTAGTTTCTTGATTCTGCCTTAATTTTCTTGATTAAGGCTCCCCTTATTCTAGTTTACTTAAATTTATAAATTTTCTTAAATACCTTAAATTTATAGCTTCCTTATGCTTAAAGATGGAATCCACAATTAACTGCCAGTGCCGGTGGTATTTAGAGGAGCACCAGCTGAGTAGCGGTCGCCAATACGGCTTTTGACGGGATCGCTCAGCTGGTGATCTTCTAATATTCTTAACACAGCGATGGGCGCAGGCCGTGTTGTGTGTGTTGTATGGGTTTTCCTAGAAATTACGTAAATGGATCACCATTTTTTTTTGTCGACAGTGTATGCTCGGACTTCAAGTCTGTTAATGTGCAAGGCTGTGTACTATCTCCTAATATGCTTTTTAAACCTATCCTGCTTGTATGCTCTTATGATTTGACCATCCTATAGCATTTCTCGCCGTAGCTCATACTGACATTCTATTTAATCGATTCTTTATCATACTCCATTTCATTGGATCCGTGCGTGGACTTTCATATGACTTGTGAACCCGAATTTAGTCTTAAAGATACGATTTGAAACTCAACGCCTTAAAGATCATTACAGAAAGCGCGAGATATCGTGGGAGGGAAGGGCTGTGCCGCGATCCCGGCTGCATGGGTACCACCATCTTGCTTGTTTCTCCCGTGAAACAGCTCCGCTGTGTTTCGGGAGAAGGGCAAGCAAGACAGGCAGTGTAATTACTGGCACCGAGATTTAACATCTTATGTCTCAGGATAGGCAACACATAAATGAGTTGCCTGGGGTCGTTCCAGGTAAACTAGTTTATGTTCATGGGCGACGTCGATCACTTACCATCAGGTGATACGTTTGCCAGTTTGCCTATCCAACTAACATAAAAAACGGTGATCCATTATCTCCCATACACTAGAAACGGAGGCAGCTTTTTATAAGCATAAAGAAATACTGATCCTATAAACAAATACCAAACCTAATACCTAGGTAACACTGAAAACGTTTAGAAAATGAAAAACGGCTTAATGTAGAAAGTTGCCAATACCTTTATTGTTTTTCGAAGTAATCTCCGTTTCTTTCTACACATCGTCGCATTCGATGGAACCACTGATAAAAGCAGTGGGCCCATTCTTCCTTAGGAGTCTCTTCTATGGCATTTTCGTACGCTTTCACCGCATCTTCAGGGCTCGTAAAGCGAATAGCTCGAATTTTATCTTTAGTTCTTGGGAATAAATGAAAGTCGCAGGGCGCCAGGTCAGGACTGTAAGGCGGAGGACTCATTATCTCGACACCTGCCATAGTCAAATATTCAACAGTCCGTTTTGCGGAGTGCGCTGAAGCATTGTCGTGGTGAAGGAGGGTCCTGCTTCGAGGGCGCTGCTGTCGAATTTTTTCCAAGGCAACAGACAAACAGCGATTGACATACCAGTCTGCAGTAACTGTCCTTCCATCTTCTAGCACAACTGTCGCGAAATAACCTTTCCGACCAAAGAATGAGGCAATCATCTTTTTTCCTTGACTTCTTCCTTTCTTTACCTTAGTTGGCCGATCCTCGAAAGGAAACACCCACTGAGCTGATTTTCTTTTGGTTTCGGATTCGTAGCAAAATATCCAGCTTTCATCACCTGTGATGATGTCAAATACAGCATTTGAGTTACCGCCGTTGAACTTATCTAACATTTGGCGACACCAGTCCATGCGGAGGCGTTTCTGGTCGTCGGTTAAAATATGGGGAATCCATCTGGTACAAAGCTTCCTGACGCCTAAATGTTCGTGTAATATTTTTTGAACTTGACTCATACCAATGCCTAGGCTTGCCCGTATCTGCTGATAGGTCACTCTCTTATCTTCCTCTATCATGCGTCGCACAGCACTGATGTTATCTTCAGTAGTCGCTGTTAAAGGACGTCCCTTACGCGGATCATCACTGAGATTGCTACGTCCACGCTTAAACTCGTTAAACCAATTGTAAATAGTGGCACGAGATGGGGCTTCATTAAAAAATACTAATCGCAGCCTATCATAGCTTTTTTGTTGAGTAAGCCCACAACGAAAGTCATAATAAATCATTGACCGAAAATTTTCTCGCGTTATGTTCATTTTCACGTGTAACAAGAGTTTTAGATTTGCCGCCAATTCACAAAAACAAATGACAAATGAATGCAATATACTACATTAGGTTACCAAAGAGTTCTAAAATTGAAATTCAAAAAAAGTTTTCATTTTCAATGTTTCTAACTGGCCAGTTCTAAACATTTTCAGTGTTACCCACGTAGTACACATGACATTATTGAACTATTTGATTGGATTACCCGGAATTGTTTGTTGGGTAAATATTATCTGGAACTGACGTTGACAAAGCATCTGAACATAATAGTCATGTTAATTAACGATAAACATTCAATGTTTTGTATCTGCTTCATCTGTATCCGAGTTTACAATATCATATCTAAGCAACCTTCGTTTGTGCATTGGCCAAGGGTTATTTCTAAATTAATTCAATATATTAAGCCGCATTCACGAAGGAATGATGCTGCGTTTTTGTCGAGTCCTGCCATCCTACTTTTTTCTTCTGAATACAGTCTTCCTTTTTTTTCTTTATTTCCGGGAAATGCTCTGAGGCATCCCGTAGAGTAGACGTTAGACTCGCTGCGTCCGAAAGCTAGTAAGTGGACGCAGCTCTACCCACTAAAACCCGGCAAGTGCCACCAATGCCGCCTTTGGTGAGGTGCCCCGGATCTAATGAGCAAACAGGACATCTCGACGGCTAGTCAGTCCTTTAAGGGACTCCCTTCTGTGGAGGTGGTGACGCCACCTCCCGCACAACAGAACAACCCCTCCCAACGCCAGGACAGTACAAATAGGCGAAATTCCCGTCCTCGCCCCTTGCCCCCTGCTCTTTTGTCCCCTCTTCTTATAAGAGGGGTACGAAGAGCCCCCTCGGCTTAATTAGTTTCCGCCAAGGTGCAGCGACCCACCCTAGGCTACAAAGCCCCACTGCCACGTCAAGGCCTGAACCATAGTGAGGTGTATACAGCCTTCCTGTGTTTAGAGAAGACGTGTAACTTTCTAGGCAGTATAATTTATTATTCTTCTTATCTATATAAAACTTTAGTACAAATGATTTGATACATACTAATTAAATTTAATAATTTGCCTATAATGATACATTATAGGCAAATTATTATTTTTTATTAAATTAGAGGCAAATGCAATAGCTAAACTTATCACAAAACTTATTAGTTTACTAGTAATAATACAGACTAATAATTGTTTTTTGTTAAATAAAAACTGACAAGTTTTTTTGTTCAGAACTTTTTTAAATTACTGTTATAATTAATTATTATTACATTACTAGATTTTTAACGACTTTTTCACAGCTTTTTTCATTTCTTGCTATATAGAGGCAAATAATATCACAATATTATATAGATTATATTATAATATTACATTTAATGAAATGAGTATTGACGACCTCTGTGGCTCAATGGTTAGCACGTTGGCTCTCAAGTTGGAGGTTGGGGGTTCGAATCCCGCCAGGGAACAAACATATTTTTTATTGTTCCTGGGTCATGGATGTGTATTAAATATGTGTATTATAATATAGTAAAAATCTTAAATATAATATGTATAGTATAAAAGTATATATTTCCGTTGTCTGGTACCGTTCTTCGAGAACTTACCACGGGACCATTGATGTGGTGTAAAAGCGTCCATAGATATTATTATTATTATTGTGTTGCTCTATATTTAGAGAAACAACATTTAATCTACTTAATTTTACAATCTTATATTAATATAAAAACAGACTGAGAGTGGTTTTTTTTTCAAAAATTGTTCCAAAAGCTAATTTAAATCTTAATAAGGTCTAATAATATATAATGAATGAATGAATGAATGAATGAATGAAAAAATATATACTTCATTACATATAAGATTTATAACTTAGAATGTTGAATACCCTTTTAGTCTTAAACGAAAGGTGATAAAAGAGGATATATTAATAGTACATACATTGATTTCAACAGTACAAATGCGGGAACGCGATATTGCACTTCCATCTATATCATTAATTCTTTTACTTTTTTGTACTTTTGTGCCGGGTATCGTATTGAAAATGACTTTCAACGTTTTTGGGTTAAATTCCGTTTTGGGCGCCAATATCTTCATTGGCATTGTAAATTACCTTTTATATTTTAATATTTGTTAATATTATGTTTAGTACTTTTAGGACAAGTTATCGTTAATTATTATTTATTTTAGTTGAACAACTCGCAGTGGTATTAGTAGGGTACACCGACGCCGGGAAGGGAGCGCCGGGAACGACCCATCCCCGGATGAATGCGCAAAGCATTTCCATGGCGACAAAAAGGCAACTCATTCATGTGTTGCCTATCCTGCCGTAAGATAGTAAGTATGGGTTTCAGTCATTTTACTTTTATTTTTTATGTTACTTGGATAGGCAAACTGGCAAACGTACCACCTGATGGTAAGTGGTCGACGTCGCCCATGAACATAAACTAGTTTACCTGGAACGAGCCCAGGCAACTCATTTATGTGTTGCCTATCCTGAGACATAAGATGTTAAGTCTCGGTGCCAGTTATTACACTGCCTGTCTTTCCCTTCTCCGAAACACGCAAGCAGAGCTGTTTCACGGGAGAAACAAGCAAGATGGTGGTACCCATGCAGCCGGGAGCGCGGCACAGCGCTTCCCTACCACCGGTAAAATACTGACTTGTCTGCCTTTCTTACCGAAATACACTAAAGCTGATTTAAAGAAGTTTCTTTCTTGCCAGAAGGATGGTGCCATGTAAACCATAAAAACACTCCAATAAAAAAAAAAATTATAAAAACTTTAAGCAAAATAATATAAAAGTAACAATTTAAACTGCAACGTTCACGCTTAACCAATTTTTTCAGATTCTTTTTTCAATACAACACGAAAAACGAAATAAACGATTAGGAAACGAATATTAGGGATAAGTGCATATTCAGCAACGATTCAATTTTTGTGGTGTTTCACATAAACGGGAATTGACATTGTGAATTTATCTGTATGAGATATAAATAGTTATATGTAGTTTGTAGATAGATAATTTGAAAGAAATTCTATGTGAGGATAGCAGATATGTCTGTATCGAATGAAATAATAAGCCTATTACTCTTTTGTTCATTAAAATGTTTATAAATCGTGAGCTTGTTACGTTTTTTTTTTCATTTAGTTCAGTTCAATTTCTGAAATTTTCTACTGAGTTACTGAACTAATTCTACCTTACCTAAAGATGCATACTAACGGGTTGATAATATGCCAAGATAGGAATCTATATCTGTACACATTTGAAACACATTTGAATAATTAAAAGGTTCAAAATCTTTATAATAAAACAATTTTTTACGGATTTTATCGCGGTTTATTAAGATTTTTACAAGCCCGACGTTTCGGATACTTTACAGCAACCATGGTCACGGGAGGACTGAGGTGTCATACGTCCTATAATATATATACGAATATACGAATATACGAAATATATTCAATGTTTCGGAGTATTTTGCTATTATATTACTAGTAGTTTTCAAAACCTTGTTAGTTGGATCGGTTTTGACGTTTTTATAAGTACTTTCATCCGATAATAGGTGTAAAATTTTATCATTATAATCTGACGTATCCATAACTACCGTAGCATTGCCTTTATCCGCACGAAGGATTGTTAGTTCTCGTCTGTTACGTAGGTTACATCATGCTAAATCTTCCTCGCGAACAATATAAGGCGTTATTAACGCCTTATATTGTTCGCGAGGAAGATTTAGTTTGGATCTGGACGTCAAATATCTAATTCCTTCATGTCCCAAACCACCCAAGCTGTATGGGTTGCCGAAAATACACAAGGCTAATGCTTCATTACGTCCAATTGTAAGCCAGATCGACTCACCAACTTATAGATTGGCTAAACATGTGGCCCAAGTACTGTCACCACTGCGTGGACAAACTAGAGCACATACACGGGATTCTTACCACTTTGTTAATGAGATCAAACACCTACGTCTCAGCGACAATGAAACAATGGTTAGTTTTGATGTGCAATCTCTTTTTACCTGCCTACCTGTGGAAGATTGCATAACAATAGTAAGAAGAAAGCTAAGAGAAAATGACATGCCAATGGAATATGCTGACCTTTTGGAACATTGCCTTACATCTGGCTATATGTTGTGGAATAATTATTTCTACAAGCAAGTAGATGGAGTGGCCATGGGCTCACCAGTATCCCCTGTTGTTGCCGACATATTTATGGAGGACTTCGAGGAGACTGCTCTGCAAACTTCGCCCATAACACCCAGGTTCTACAAGCGGTACGTAGATGATACTTTCACAATATTACCATCTGATAAAGTAACCATATTCTTAGACCATCTTAATTAAAATAAAATCTTAAAAAAAAAAATTCCAAAATTCAATTCACAATGGAATTAGAAGAAAATAATTCTCTAGCCTTCTTAGATGTATTAGTTATCCGTAATCCCAACAATACCTTAAGCCACACAGTGTATAGGAAGCATACCCATACGGATAAGTACCTAAACGGCGAATCTGACCACCATCCAACACAGTTAGCTACCGTGGGTAAATCTTTGTTTCAGAGAGCACAAGGGATCTGTGATGAGCAACACCTGGAGACCGAACTTCAACATGTCAAGCAAGTACTGCGTGACAACAAGCTTCGGGTACCGCGTCTCCGTCACAGTGAACGTGTGAAACCAACCACCGTCGAGTGAGTACCTGCAGTTCTCCCGTTTATTAAAGGCGTCACTGACAAGATTGGCTTCATCCTAAAGCGAGCTTCTATAAAAAAATTTTTTCAAGCCGCCAAAAAAGATAAGTCAATTCTTACCATCTGTCAAGTGTCATATACCCTTACAAGATGCAGGAGTATACAAGCTTGATTGTGACTGTGGTCTCTCCTATATAGGCCAAACTAAAAGATCTATTAAAACTCGCGTGAAAGAACATATAGCTGATTTAAAACACCGTCGCTAAACTAAGTCTGCCATCTGTGAACATAGTCTTGACAAAGCTCGCCATTATATCAGATTTGATAAACCACAAGTCCTCGCAAAAGAACACAGATTCCAACCAAGGATGATCCGTGAGGCTATTGAAATTAAAAAACATCCTAATTTCAATAGAGAAGATGGCTGGCTTCTACCACCTGCTTGGGATCCCATTATTAAAATTATCAAATCAAAATCCAAGCATAATATGTCACAGATTAAAGATACAGTTAGCACTTTCTGCGTAGATAGGACTGACCAAAATATTGATGTATCATAGGGTAGTTTCGAATAACTTTGTAATAATAGGACGTATGACACCTCAGTCCTCCCGTGACCATGGTTGCTGTAAAGTATCCGAAACGTCGGGCTTGTAAAAATCTTAATAAACCGCGATAAAATCCGTAAAAAAATTGTTTTATTATAATGAGTGAAATTCGCGTAAACATTAGAAAACAATAGGTTCAAAATCTGTATGCTTATTGCACATATTTTATTTTCCTTGGGCTATTTATAAACTCTGCGCTTTATTTAAGCAATTTATTTACATAATTATATCAGACTGTATCTAACTGTCCACTGTGGGCGATTTAGGCGTTCAATGAGATTATATCCAATCTCAATGAACGCCTAAATCGCCCATCTCTTAGTATGTTTAAGAGCCACCGCTAAAATGCTGACGATAATTATAGGATACTATTTTCAATGAAACCGCATCCAAATCAATTTAAGCACTTAAGCTAAAGCACAAACAATCACACTTATCGGTGAAATATATTATAACACTCTTATTTTTGCGTCGACGGTAGCGAAGTTAAACATTTAAGGTGACACAAGTCACTCATCTTTTCATACAAACGGAAAACAGTAATTACTACACTGTTTGACGTTGACCATCAAAGACTAAGGATAATATCAATTGATCTTGTCATTATGTATATCTGTATGCACCCGAAATCGTAAAAAAATATATATTTAAAAAATACAAGCTTCTAAACTTTTGTATTTCAACACTGAGTTTAGCCCAACTTTGGGCGAAAATCAATAGTATACGGAGCACAAATATTCAAAAATAAATTACCCGTACAGACATAGTTTAGATATTCAAAAATTGAAATAAATTTATTTTAAAAAGATACACTTAATAGTTTTTCTATAATAACTGTTTTGCTAAAGGGACATTTTAGGAATAAATCATTGTGCTTTTTCTTTCTTTGCTGTTTCATTCTCCCACACAATATGTTGGCGCACTATGTCGTGAGTTTTCGCTGTCGACTTGTTCAACCTTAACGGAATTGATTGCAGTTTATTATGATTTTTACATTCCCGACGTTATGGAACACTTTATATTTCTTTGCTCATAGGAGGAATATTATCCAGTTTATGTGACAGGGGTCTCAGGAGGCTCCTTCGTCTGAATGATGATATTTATAGCCCCGGGGACTGTCGTCAGCGTTCCACGCATTTATCTGTCCCGATATCTCGTAACCCCCGTCACACTTTAATCATATTTATTTTCGTCTACGCACTCGAACGATGTCGTCTAAATGTCTATGTCTTTACGATATAATTGAATTAAGTGTAATCTTTAGCCTTACAAGAAAACTAGGTTTCATATTATTTCATAGTTATTTATATCATGGCGAATGTGATCGAAAAAATATATATTATTTCGATGCAAATATTCTTGAGTTATAATGTATAAATAATTATTATCTGCTAACAATTGTATATTTAAATGTTATATTGCACGTCTTATAAGCGAAACGTTGAAAGTGCTCTACTCTCGAGATGTCAAAAAAATTAATATCAATAGAATGGAGAACCTTTTTGTGGAAGTCGGTTAAAAAGCAGTTTTCTCGAAACTGAAAATATTTTTTTGTTATTTATATCGCACTTGTAGGTTAATGTGAGTGAAATTAAAACCGGTAAAATAATATGTACCTACGGCTACAATAACAATAATTTTGTTTAACATAGTAAAAAATAACATGAAAAATAAACTTTTATGGATATTATATTCTGTGTCTGTCCTGAAAGAAAAACATTTTTGTACCGGTATATATTTTTTGTCATCTGAAGCAACAATGTGCGGAGTTTCTCAATTAATATAATGAGCGTTCAATCCACTGTCGCTTTATAATAATTTATAAGAAACCGGCCAAGTTCGAATCAGACTAGCGCACGGGGATTCCGTGCCATTATATGTATATAGAAAAAAGATTCCGACGAATTGATAACCTCCGCCTTTTTGAAGTCGGTTCAAAAGAAAAGAAAACTAGCGCGACGCATAGATCTATAAGTGTTATGACAGTAAATTATAAATCGTTTTTATTTAATTTCTTGAGTTTAATCAAAAGTCGTAGGACTAATTTTGCCGTTTATGATGTTTATGTATAGTACAGCAACTGTGTGGTTGCTGGTATTATAGTACAGCAACTGTGTGGTTGCTGGTATTATAGTACAGCAACTGTGTGGTTGCTGGTATTATAGTACAGCAACTGTATGGTTGCTGGTATTATAGTACAGCAACTGTGTGGTTGCTGGTGTTTTACCAACAACCCCTATTTCTTTTTTTTTCTTTAACACCGAGAAATTTTCAGAAGCATCCCGCGGGGGCCACTCCCCCGGCGAGTATGTGGAACTTGCTGCGCCCGAAAGGTGATAAGGTGGACGCAGTTCTACCCACTAAAACCCGGCGAGTGCCACCAACGACGCCTTTGGTGAGGTGCCCCGGATCTGTTGAGCACCTCTCGGTGTGTTTGTGCGTGTTCATTTTTTAAACGACTTTAAACAAGTAGGAGGTATGTTCGACTGTATATTTTTTAAATGTATGTTCACCGATTTCGCCGTCAATTGTAGACCAATTTTCGTCCTACTTCTGACTGTCCCGCAATTTTTTATGATGGATTTATTTTTCTCCAATACCAAAAATATTTTCTTCAAGCAACAATAAAGTTATTTTTGTAGTTATTCTACCGAGGGTAATACGTCATGTGAGTTTGTAACTAAAACTATTTCTCTTCACCATATCGTATCGATATCCGGGGAATAGAAACAAAAATCATAACTTACATACATCATCCGTATTGTAAGTGAAATTCTAACTTTGTTAATGGCCCAGATTCTCATATATAATATACTAGCTGTTGCCTGCAGCTTCGCCCGCGTTACTCAAATCCTATAAGTCACAGCGTGATGTTATTTAGCCTATAGCCTTCCTCGATAAATGGGCTATCTAACATTGAAATAATTTTTCAAATGGGACCAGTAGTTCCTGAGATTAGCGCGTTCAAACAAACAAATAAACTCTTCAGCTTTATAATATTAGTAATATATGAGAAACTCACATAGTCATTTAGTTTCTTAAAGTTATGGCTAAGTCCCATATTTGCTATATAGATTATCGAAAATATATAATGTATTAGGCATGTATGCAGCGACCTGCTGGGCTCTAATCAGGCCCTCTAAAGTTTACGCACAGCCCACTGCGGTTTGGCGAACTCCAGATCCTCAAAGACTTACTTAGGCGAGGAAGTTAAGGTTACACAAGTTGAGCATCTTTCCATACAAACGCAGAATAGTAATTACTACAATGTTTGACGTTGACCATCAAAAACTAAGGATAATATAAATTGATCTCGTCATTATCTATGTCTGTATGTATCTACCTAAAATCGTAAAAAAATATACATTTAAAACATAGAAGTTTCTAAACTTTCGTATTTCAACTCTGATTTTAGCCCAACTTTGGGCGAAAATAAATAGTATACGAAGCACGAAGGCTCAAAATTAAACTCGGACATAGTTTAGTTATTAAAAAAAATTAATAAATTTATTTTAAAAAGATACACTTAATAATTTTTCTATAATAACTGTTTTGATAAAAGGACATTTTAGGAATGAATCATTATGCATTTCATTCTAGCACACATGTTCGCGCACTATGTCAGGTGAGATAGCATTCATTTAGTTGGAGTTCGCGCCATTGACTTGTTCAGCCTTAAGCAAGTAAGTAATATTGACATGGCCCGATTTTCTAAAAAAACTATTTTTAGATTATTTATTAATTAATATTGTTATGATGATTACTACTGTATTGAAATCCTTAATAATATTATAAATGTGAAAGCCTGTATGTTTGTTACGCTTTCACCCGAAAACTACTTAACCGATCATCATGAAACTTTGTACACATATTCTTGGAGGTATTAGAAGTAACATAGGATACTCTTTATGAAAAAAATTAAAATCTTATCCTGCGCAGACGAAGTCGCGGGCACCAGCTAGTAATATATAAATATATATAATGACAAAAACAATCTAAACAACGTTATCAAACATGATATTTCCTGGTTTTTAATTTTATAGCGAATTTTTAGTTTACTTGTTTGTAAAATAATATTTTATTTCTCTTTTTATCTGTTCATTTTTAGTTTGGTTCACAAAAAGCCTAAATATCCCATAGGCGTAAAAAGGCTTTTTCACCAACATATATCTCCTTTATTGTAATATAATCCCAAAAAAACTTATAACATTTACGACCATAAACAACCTATGAGGTCATCTGCGTTATAAATATATCGTGACGCATTACGGAATATTAACTGTATTAAAAAAGTCATTTCACAAGATAAATGACCCCATAATAAGGAGTAATAGCCCGTAACACGAAATTCCTACTTTACTGAAACTTAATGTGATCGCTGAATCATCATCAGGCAGTGCCATGCTACTTTGCAACCGAGTTGGGCCGACACGACCGGGTGGTACCTCTCGCTCACATATTATACTGGCGTAAAGTTACAGTTTTTTTAACGTCAGGAAATGCTCAGAGGCATACCGCGAAGGAGTGGGTCTTCCCAGGTATGTGGGACGGTTGTGCCGCACCACAGAACAACCCCTCCCAACGTCGGGACAGTACAATGGGGTGAGGTTTACATCCTCGCCCCTGTTTTTTGTCTCCTCTTCTTATAAGAGAGGTACAGAGAGTAGCTCCCGCGCTCAATTAGCTTCGCACAAAGTGCTGGGTTCACCTTAGGCTACTGAGCCCCACCGCCACGACAAGGCTTGAACCACGGTGGGGGTCAAGTGACAGCTATGCTGTCACATTTCGTGCGGTTTGTGACTTGTTTATGAAACTCATTCATGCATTGTATTTACACTGCTTGTCCTCTGTCGTGCTCTTTTAAAGCTGTGTCACAGGAGAAATGAACAGAATGGTGGTTGGTACTCATGGGTGACTAGCGCATCCCCCCCACCAGTAAACTAAGTTAACTGTAAGTAAATGAGGTAAGCTTACGGTTGGAGGAACGTTCTGGATTCCCACCATGGTTCAGGCCTTGGCGTGGCGGTGGGGTTCAGTAGCCTAGGGTGAGCCCAGCACCTTAGACGAAGCTAATTGAGCCGTGGGGGCTCTTTGTACCCCTCTTATAAGAAGAGGGGACAAAAGAGCAGGGGGCAAGGGGCGAGGATGGAAACCTCACCCCATTGTACTGTCCCGACGTTGGGAGGGGTTCTTCTGTGGTGCGGGACAACCCCTCTGTGGAGGTGGCGTCGGTCCCTTGCAGGACTGATTAGCCGTCGAGTTGCCCTGTCAGCTTAACAGATCCGGGGCACCTCACCAAAGGCGGCACTGGTGACACTCGCCGGGTTTTAGTGGGTAGAGCTGCGTCTACTTACCATCTTTCGGGCGCAGCGAGTCCCACATACCCGCCGAGCGGGATGCCTCAGAGCATTTCCCGGCGTTAAAGGAAAAAAAAGCGTTCTGGATATTGATAATATGATTTGTACAATCTTTTGCAAAGGTTATATTTTATTGATAAAGGCGAGCAACGCATCTATAAAGTGTCCGTCCGTCTATAGATGCTGGTAATCACTACCAGGTGCACCAACCGACCTGCCCTCCTTTAAAAGTCCTAAATATATAGAAGTAGATAGCTCTATGAGATATGGTAAAAATTCAAAAATTATTAAATATATTATAAATTTAAAAGTCGAAAAAAGCCGTGATCTTCCCTCGCAGTTGTTTGATATATAGTACTTCTAATTCGACCTCCTGGCTGCAGGCCAAACTAAACTTAGACTATAGTACAGTCAGGACAAATAAATCTGAAGAATTTTGTAGTTAGAACGCGCAAATCTCCGAATACCCAATTGAAAAATTATTTTTGCATTGATAACTATGATTGAGAAAAGTCATAGGCCATTATTTTAGAGATTATTATATATACAGATACAAATGTAGGCACAGGCATAGTGAAACCAGTTAAAGAAAGAAAGAAAAAATGTAGTAAAACTGAATAAGTTCTAAGCGCCATTATCTATACTAATATTATAAATCTGAAGAGTTTGTTTGTTTGTTTGAACGCGCTAATCTGAGGAACTGGGTCCGATTTGAAAAATTATTTCAGTGTTAGACAGCTTATTTATCGAGGAAGACTATAGGCTTTATAACATCACGCTGTGACTTATAGGGGTTGAGTATCGCGGGTTCTAAAACTTGGGTTCTAAACTTTTTATATTTTAAATTAATACAATATGTGTGTGTATATTATGTATGTGTTTGTGTGTTGTACATATTTGTAAGTATTTAAATAGGTTCAAAATATCACCCCACCATCTATTTGTACATCTGTCTATATTCTAATATCAGATAAAGCACGAACAAAAAGGTAAATAAAATAATTCAAAGTATTCGTGCTCAACTGTATCAAGTTTAAGGCGAAGTTTGATATTTGTCGTTTGGGTGTACGGCTGAAAATATGAGGTGTCTTGATTGTGCTCAATACTTCTCTAATATTGATTATTATACGTATCTCTAAAACTGTCATCATCAGTACTAAATATGTCAGTCCACTGGTAAATTGGTGGCACTTGCCGGGTTTTAGTGGATAGAGCTGCGTCCGTACCTTACCATCTTTCGGACGCAGCGAGTCCCACATACCCGCCTGGGGAGTCCCCCTCTCTTCAGCGGGATGCCTCAGAGCATATCCCGGCGTAAAAGAAAAAAAAGGCATGACATTTTAAGTTAACATGGTTATTTTCATTACGAAAATTATTTAAAACGGGATATTTACCATGTTTTTCATTTTTATTTCGCGGATATTTCGACATTATCTACGAATGTCTTGTTCACGAGACCGAAGTATGCGGGTAGATGTTGACGGCATTAGATGTTCAGATATTCATACTAAAAAACATACTAGAAATCTGTTAGTATCTAATAATAGTATTTTAAATTGTTATCCATAGCGTCCATTATTAATATATTGTCGCGTTTGGTGGGTGGTAGGACCCACGATGCGACCTGATTTAGATAGTGTTCGAAATAAGATGCTGTAGAGGTACCTTATTTTAAAGCTGAAATTTTTCTTCAGCTGACCCACGATCCGATAGCGTATTTGTACGGTAGGGAAGGACACTGGCCTGACTGGTGACTCCTGGCGAAGATGGCTGGACACGGGGAGATCTCCACCGGTATTCAATTGCCTGAAGAAGGTCCTTTATAGGATCGAAACGTTGCAAGAATTTACAATTTGGTATTTATTTGGCACCTTAAGTCCACTTCCCTGATAACTTCTACATCAAGTATTTTAAATATTTACCGTTAAGTTACCAGGACAGCATGGAAAATATCATCAAATTATAAAACGAACGCGCTATGTGTACAAATGGTCTGAAATACCTATTATATACCAATTTGACTTAATCTCAAACCTGGGACCGGGGCGAGTGAAGAACCTCATTTAAATTCTGAGCAAAATAATCGCCGCTTTGGGACTTGGTTTATTTATTCAAGGTAACCTGATGTTTACTATTTATAGAAGGTATACTTTGTAACAACAATGCCTTAATTTGGGGCAAATAAGAATTACTGCTTGTGTGTGGATTATTCTTATATTATGTGTACGAGATCCTGAATTGATTGTGAAATTGTCTGGAAATAAATAAGAATAATATATGGAAATACGTAAAACGATCTCCGTTCCCGGTCCGTGTTGGATGCGAGTGGCGAGGGATCGGTCGTCTTGGCGTTCTTTAAAGGAGACCTATGTTCAGCAGTGGACGGATAGGGGCTGATGATGATGATGATGATAACAATGATGACGATGACGACAATGATGACGATGATGATAATATGGAAATCTGATAAATCTACTTAAGTTGGGATAAAATAGTCAATGTTGGGATGTCTTGCTTAGGTATTTTGAAATTACTACTTTAGGTGAAATCTATAGGGCCATGTTTTTTATTGAAGAGGGGGCAAACGAGTTGTTTCACCTGGTGGTAACTGGTAAGTGATAAGACATTCATAGACACCCGCTATATTTTGTGCACGGGTGCGTTGCCGGCCTTTGAAATATAATAATATGTCCGTTAAATAATAATCCTGAAAAATTAATAATAATATAATAATATCTATGGACGCTTTCACACCTGAATTGATTTATTATATATCTACGAAGAGTATCTTGTAGAAAAAAAGATGGTAGATATGGTATCTACCATGTTTTTTTATTTTTACTTTAGGCTAACAGAGGGTAACTCATATTTAAATGAAGTTTTACTTTAATCGCAATATAAAGATTTCATGCACACGCTTTTTATGTTAATTGTACAGGCAAACTGCCAGACGTGCCACCTGATGGTAAGTGGTCAACGTCACCCATGAACTTTATTTTTTACCTGGATTTACCTGGAACTAGCCCAGGCAACTCATTTATGTGTTGCCTATCCGTAGATATACTATGTTCTATCACATTATTATAAATATTTTCACTTTATTACAATATTATAATATTCTGCCTTATCATAAAGAGATATAATATACACGTAGACCTAATATCCACATGTTGTGTATAATTGCGCATTTCAACGAGATAGAGATGTAGAGCTTCGATGTAGATAAAATATACTTATTATATTAGTATTATATTTTCATATTAATAATTAGTAATAGTTTTATATAATAACATAATATTACAAAATATAATAAATACAAAATATATTTTACACGCTTTTTATTAGCTTCACCTGTATGTATGTATGTTTGTATGTTTGTAACCGACTTCTTTGGGCGCGATTTTGATCTACTTTAAACGGCCAGATTTCGTTCAAACTTTGTAGATTTATCGAGGACCGATGACAATACAATAATTTGATAAAATTATTCCAATATCCTGATCAGGATAATCAGGATAGCACATGCTAGGAAGGCGTAAGGCGCGCAAGTTACCTACATCACTTGTGTTGTTTTTAGTCTCTCACTCATTTCTGAAGTGATTGCCATTAGTTGAGTATTTTAAATTAATAAAATCTTTAATTAAAAAAATCGACACCAAAAAGTAAAAAATAAATTATAGTTTAAAAAAAACTAAAAAACACGCTTTAATAGCAAACCGAACTATAAATTTGAAAATAATTTTTAATAGAAGAATTTAATGGGTTAACAATATAAATAAATGATATTACTTATTGTAAAAAAGTACAAAAATCGGTAAAGCCGTTTCGGAGGAGTACGGTAACTAACATGGAAATTTTATATATTAGATTATAAACTCTGCTTTGGTGTCGCCACTGTATCTTTTTTACGTCAACACATTGTATAGTCAATACAGAAATTAGTTCCAAAATTTAAATTTTTCTGGTATGGTATGGTATTAGTTTCTAGGCTATAAATATACCGTTTATGTAGTTTTAATAATCAAATAAATTATTTTTTCGAAAATTTATTATTTTACTTAATATTTTACATAAAATAATTAATATTTATTTATATAACCGTATTATAATTATATATCTATATACAACTTCATTTTATTCACAGAGTATAAATAATTATGTGATTGTGTAGACGATAGCTTGTTTTAAACTAATGCTCTCAATGTTCCATGATCATGGCGATAGAAAAGTTGCCTTAATATTGGGACCTCAATAAACCTATAATATAAACGCGGTAAGCACACGAAACAATGACGAGAACTTGTATTTCGGGAAGGGAAATTAATTTGAGATTTTTTTATAATTTAATTCCAGCCAGAAATCTAACGGGGAAATTGATTTTTTTATAAAGACTTTTAAATAAAGAAAAAAAAAATCGATCTTTTAAATAAAGAAAAAAAAAATCGATCTTTTAAATAAAGAATAAAAAATTTCGTTCGGTACCATATCATTTCCCATATTAAGCAGCCATTAAAATTTATAATATTTCATACCATAATAAAAAAATATCATCAAAAATATCGAGGGCACAAAACCTCGAGACATCCCTTTAATATAAATAATATTCGTATTTAAGTAAGAAAATGGAAATAAAGAACGGACAGATATCTCTGCCTTCGTGAATTGCGTACAAAATTAATTCTCACGTCTGAATATTTTTATAAGACGCAATCTTTTCACGTTCGTAAAAATAAAATAGCTCCTAATTCCAACGTGGTATAAATATGTATATTCGTAATGGATTTGTTGAGAAAAAACAAAAAGAACAAAGGAATAAATTGAAAATTACCGGTTAATTCTACTTTCTTCTCTATAAAATTAAAAGTTATTCTACTTTTTATTAAGGTAAGGGGTATTATCTTTATTTTTTAGTCGTTATATTTTGGACATGTGCAAATTTTTTAGGAAAAGCAAAGAATATTATACAAGGCGGGAAGATATACTGCCAAAATATACATTGCGTAAGCGCTAAAACAGGCTGGTACCACCGACATTCGGCTTGCATTTAAGCTCCTCAAGCACAGCCTCTCCATACTTTACACTTAGCTATCAGATACTATAGAAAATGTAGAAAAGACTTTATAAATAATTTAAAAAAAAACCTATTTATTCTAAAATACTAGATATAAATGAATATTTTTATGATAAACTTTAATTATTAATAAATAATAATGTATTTTTAAATATTTATAAAAGTACATGTAAATAAAATTAAAAAAAAATTACATAATCTTCATTAAATAATAAAATATGTAGACGCGCCTCTTCTCTACTTGTAACTTGCCCGACAGGGTCCATAATTGTTATGGAATTTATGTAAAATACCACCTTTGTAAATTTTGGTTTTGCAAATAAAAAATAATTAAATATGACTATTGGCAAAACTGCAGATCATAAGATTAGTCAAAAAGAACAAATTCTGTCACCATCTTACTTATTTCGAGACTATGAACTCTTATTCAACCGATTGACTACAATGATATTATATTATGTTTGATTGACTACAGTTAGAATCAGTTAGAATATAAAAAAAGCTTCAAATTTACAAAACTCTTATCACAGAAACTAATCATGCCAAAAACTGCCATTTCGACTTATCAAACATAATATCTAACATCACAAATACCATGAAAAAAAACAAAGTGAAAGAACAACCAATTTTTACAAATTTAGCAAAAACTATGTCACTATTTTTTTAATTTTCTGGAAAAACATTAAAATTTGCTTTTCATTAGTAAACTTTCTACTGCGCATAATGTAGAAGTTTCCAGCAGATGGCTCAACCACTACTAAACAAAATACAAACAGGGAGAATGTCAGTACAAACTGTAATATTATAGTGGCATATGTCATCAAACTTAAGTTTTCATAATAACATTTAGAAGAACTCCTAAAGCTGGTTGTGAAGTCAGATAAAAGCACCTTTTGCGCTTGGTACTACCATCATTATATTGCCCCCACCATTTCATGGCGGTGGCTCAGTAGCCTAGGGTGAACCCAGCATCTTGCGGGAAGCAAATTGAACCCAGGGAGCTGCTATTTGTACCCCTCTTACCACCTCACCAAAGGCGGTATTGGGGGCACTCGATGGGTTTATTGGGTAGAGCTGCGTCCACCTTACCATCTTTCGGGAGCAGCGAGTCCCATATACCTGGGGAGACTCACTCCCCCGTGGGATGCCTCAGAGCATTTTCGACGTAAAAGTAAAAAAAACATAATCATTGTATTTTCCGTGAAGTAACTTTGCTTATAACGGACAGAAAGGTTAGATAGACCTCATTAATTTTGGCGTTAATACCATATTATAGCGTCTTAAGATAGGCAATAACAAGAACATAAAAAAGATCACAACGCAATCAAAATGTTGTTGTTCCGAGTCAGTAGGGGAGCGGGAGCCGCGACACCTGTTTTTGGTCCTATTTTCAGCGCCTAGTAAAAATTATAAATATTATAGGTAGTAGAGTTCAAATAGAACAATTTTTTATTGTAAATATCCTCTTTTTATGAAGCTTTTTAGCAATTTTGGATATCTGCAATATTTTTTCAGACATTCACAAAAAACGAATTTCAAAATTAAAAAAATCGGTTGTCTGTAAAGTCGGTTTACTGACGATAGTTGAACGTGACAACGTGATAAGAAAATGGAATCAGAGCGAGGTAACGGCGCGTACGTCATCGCCGTCATGTTTTTTCGTTCGTGCAGCCGGCTCCATCGAATTATAAGACGTTGTCACGTCAAAAACTTTCTAATTCTCTTTATCTCTTTCATTATTTTTGAGTAAGGCAGAAAGACCGCGTTTACAGTCTCCCCGATTGAAATATTGCCATATTATCGGAACCTCTATAAAACTATAAACGCGGTAAGCACTCGAAACAATATTTATTTAAATAGGAATTCAAAAAAACTCCCTTGTAAACTAGACTTACTTTAATCTGCCCATAAGTAATTCTTAAAAAAAAATTAAAAAAATTCGGCCAGTTTATAATTTTATAATATTATGTTGACATAATGTAAAACAGTCATAATAGAGTAAAGTTTGTTTTCTTATTTTGGGAATAAGTAGGTAAAAGCTACTTTTATAAAATATGCTTCACTATTAATTTAAAGTCGTGTCAAGTAAAAAAATCCACGCTTAAAGATCTGAGTATAAGCAAATTTTGGGGTACTTGTCAAGGAAAAGCTTTTCCCACAGTTGGCAACCCTAGTATTACGTTTTCAGTTGTCCTTTGCGCTCTGACACCGGTGGTCGTGTAAACCGCTAGCTGCGTAGAGTTTTACGTGATAGTTGGGACTTGTGATGTTTAGTGATGTGAATTTGGATTTAGTAAAGGTGTAATAATACAGGTATTATATATTTATGTGATAATTTATTTACGGTTTCGTTTTTTTTTAGTTTAACTTTCTTCAAGTATGTGTCAAAACTTAATTATTGTAAAAATATGATATTATTCTACAAAGTGTTTTAAAGAAAAAAATGTAAAATTAAAATATGAGATTACTTATAATATTATGAAAGTAATAAATAACTTTATGCATAATTAATGACACGATTTATATTTAAAAATACAATCAGCTTTGTACGATTATTATTATGTTTTTAATATTTCCTAATACAAAAATACCTATAATGAGTATATACAATCACACTATCAAAAAATATTGTTTTAACCAATGTTTTTTTGTCTTTATTTAAGATTAAGTTCCAGAAAAGAGAAAACGCGTCCAAACCTAATTAAAGATCATACTAGGGCTCCATAGTTATCCGCAAGCAAAAAAGTTTATATTTTATTTATATACTTATGTACGAAAATAACGGGGAATTTAGTTTAATAATATTATTACATAATACAAAATATGCCATTTTATCTAAAATATATCTCGAAGGTTATATACCTTTTTAGAGACGGACGTATACTTAGTAAAAGATGTAACCCAACTCAAAATTAATCATACTTATCCCATAAAAAGTATTCCAGAATCAAGCCTATAGCCCAGCCTTCCCGTCTATCCAAATATCATTCAAGTCCACGTTATGGGTGCATACGTCAAGTAATATGTATGATAATAATTTAATAAATGAGAAAGTACCATAATAAAATACCTTCTTTTTTTTTTTTTTGTAAATCTGCAATTTTTAGAGTTGAAAAGACAATGGATTTAGTCCGGTCAAATAACAAAAAATGCCGGAAAGTAAAATTTTTGTGGAGAGCTTATATTATGTTCACTATTTAATGGATATTTCGACCCTTTATTTCTATAAACCCCATTGATCCCATGTGTGCGTCAAAAGTTATTTTAAAAAGGTCAAAATTTCAGGTTTTTTGGATTTTTCTCTCAAACGATGTTTTATCAAAAAAGTACTTTAGACCAAAGTTTTAGATCTTAAAATTATCTACAAAAATACTCCTTATTGATTTGTTTTCTAGCATTTCCTTTCCGCCATTTTTTTGTTATTTTAAATGTCCAATTTGACCGGACTAATTGCTGTTCTCGCAATGATGTCGCGACACTCAGATGTCGCAAGTCAAATCCCCCCGCCTAAGGCTAATTCTTAACAAAGTTTTACCAACATGGGGACTAGGGTTTTTAAAAACTGGACTAAAGTGCAGTTGATTCTATGAATAGTAATACCTCCTATATACCTCTAGACTCACAGCATTCTTCAGTGTTTCAGGCGGGATTTTTGGGGTGGAGGAATGAGTGTGCTCTTTTATCAAGCTTTCTTAATCCTTAATGTGTTATTAAAATTATTTATAAGGGTTAATAATATTTTTCGACCGTTTTGGTGTTCATTGAATGAGGCCTATCCAGCAGTGAACGGAAAATGGTTGACGATGATAGTATTTAAAAATGCTTACGGTTGAATAAACATAATATATTATTTAGAAGCGCCGAGGAGAAATTGAGCTGTAAATATTGATTCATGGTCCAAGTGTCAGAACCAGATGGGAGTTTAAAACTTTATTGTGGTTGAGACCGATTGAGAAGTAAATTGTTGCAGGATTTAGCTTTATAGGTACTTATACTTTACTTAAAAGGTTTTACTTAAAAACAAAAACCTTAAATTAGGAGAATTTGAAAATAAGACCAACTGACGGAAAAATAATCAAATACTGGCTGGTGCCCGCGACTTGATAAGTTTTTTTTAATTTTTTTATAAAAAGTATCCTTGGTTACTTCTAATACCTCCAAGAATATGTGTTCAAAGTTTCATGATGATCGGTTAAGTAGTTATCGCGTGAAAGCGTTGCAAACAAACTAACTTACACATTTATTTTTCTTAAGCTCCAAAATGGTAAATATCTTAAACCGCGTAATCCATTTCAATAATATTTCGTAACGTTTTCTCCATCTTAAGAGAAATGATATTTTTGGATAGGTCGCGCGAGAAGTCAAGAACCATTTTTTTGCTTATTTTTGTCTTAAAATACAGTCTATGGTCTACATATATTACCATTTGTTTGGGCCACTAGTATGATTACTTATGCTTGCACAAGCGAAACTGTGTTTTATTTATAAAAGCCCGTAAAAAAATATTTATATTGCTAGCTGCTTTGCCTACATTAACTAAGATTTACAGCAGTACCCGGGGTGACGATTATTTTTGTAGCCTAAGTTACTCCTTGTAACATATGTCAGATATATTATGTCAGTGAAAGTGCCGTCAAAATCGGCCATTTTAGAGATTCGCCGGAACAAACAAACAGAACGACTGACAAACAAAAATTTTAAAAAATATTATCTACACAGATATATAAAATTGGAGTGTCTGTTTGTAATAATAAAATAACCGCTTTTTATTGAATGGATATGGATGTATACACGGTACTTATACCAAAATAGCCTTTAAAAAAAAAATTGTCTGTCTGTCTGTTTGTTCCGGCTAATCTCTGAAACGGCTGGGCCAATTTTGACGAGACTTTCACTGACAGATAGCTGATGTTATAGGGAGTAGCTTAGGCTATAAAAATAATTATCATCAATCCGTATACGTCTGTAAATCTAAGTTAACACGGGTGAAGCTGCGGGCAACAGCTAGTTTTGGTTTTTGGTTATATACTGTATTTATGGTTATTTTATTATTAAAAACTGACACTCCACTTTTTATTTATCTGTATACAAAAGGCAAGTAGGTAATAAATAACTAAAAACACTATGTCTATATTAATTAGAACGATGACCCAGACGTCGACACCCCTCCGTTCAAAGGCGACAATTATTAATGTTCCAGACTAACAATTATGTTCCATACGGGATTTTATTAAATTTATTTGTCACAGCAACTGATTATTTATTATGGCTTATTTATTATAGGTACTTTTATTATATAGGTCGTAGGGTAGTTAAAACTGCAAGAGGATCCAACCTATCTTGTCGCACTTTATTGGAATGGGAGCTGTTCGTTAAGCCCGGAACTTCAGTCCTATGGGATCTTTTGTTCCCCACTCCCAGTCTTTATTCCTCCTTGGAATGCGTTAAGTTCTGATAACGTGAATAAGTAGTCAACGACACCCTGAGTGATGACTCCTCTTGAGGTGGTGACATCCAAGTGGCTTATTGATGCGTCGCCTACTCTGTCTCTCTGAAAGTTATCTCGATGCTATCCTACTAATATTATAAATTTGAAAGTTTGTAAGAATGTATGAATGTTTGTTACTCTGCCACACAAAAATTACTGAACGAATTATGACGAAACTTTACAGTAATATAGCTGACACATCGTGATGCTGTTGATTTGAATACGGTACGGTATAAAATAGCACCACTGTCTTCCCTATTTTACGAAGTAAAGTTGCAAAATAAATAATAATGTAGTTAAGTGATTGAGTGAGTGAGTGAATATAAGGATTAATATTAGATTTATGAATTTTATACTAATATAAAACTAGGAAATAGCGAGTTAACTAAATAAAATTATACTATTAGACTTATATTTGAGAAAAGCGCCTTCATGGAAGCCTGTATAATATTAATAAATTTCATGAATACTCAAATTAGAAACAATGATCGAAAAGATGAAATTTCATTTACCAAAATTGCTGTAAGATACCTCTCAAATATTTTATTACTGAAAGGAAATTACGAATTGAAAATTGATTTTACATTTCGCGAATTCAAAGATTTCAGTCGCAAGATAAACATGCTTTACCATATTTTTATTAACTCGCTTGTCGTATGTCTGTTCGGAATTTTGTGATTAATTTTGAAATAATTTCCCGATGCTAGATTAACTTTTATTCTTCAGCACTGATGTATCACTGCTAAACAATTAAAATCTATACTAATATAATATTATAAAGCTAAAGAGAATGTTTGTTTGAACGCACTAATCTCAGGAACTACTAGTCTCATTTGAAAATTTCTTTCAGTGTTAGATAGCCCATTTATCGAGGAAGGCTATAGGCTGTGACTAATAGTAATTAAGTTGAGTAAGTTAACGCGGGAGAAGCTGCGGGCAACAGCTAGTAGTTAATATTGATTGAGAAGAACTGTTACAAAACCAAAAGAAAATTCAGAAAAAGTTAATTTATTGACCTGTAATATAATATTTAAACAAAAATAAAAAGTAGTGCTCTTAAGCTAAAAGATCGAAAAAATATTATATTCAATTTAGTCCATTAAAGAAAATGAACAAGTGAATAGTTTGTTAGAAAAACGCGTAACAAAATATTGGAAAAAGCTTTTAGCGAAAAAATTGGCGATAACTTTAAAAATTTAATAGATATACATTCAAAATTCATAGAACGCTTCTTTATATGAATAATGCTTATTTCTTGTGTAACTCCTGATTGATTATTATATTATTATTATCTATTTATGATCGAAAGGAATCAGTTTCTTAGACCAGTCCCTGGTGACCTCTGAATTATGTCCACGGCCGACCCCTTACTATCACGTAGCTCTATCTAAGTAACTTAATAAAACAAAAGGGATTATTTATGTATGACCACAGTCTTGTAAGGTTCAAGAGTGAAGCCCGCGTTCGGGTAGACGAAGTGTTGATCGGCCATTAAGCAGATGGGAAGACAATCTTCGTGTCTAATCCGTGATGGACGCGAGTGGCAAGGGATCGGTCGCCTTGGCGTTCTTTGAGGGAGGCCTATATTCAGCAGTGGACGAATAGGGGCTGATGATAATGTTGATGATGATGATTCTCGTATGAAGGTTACGTTGATAAGTCATCAACGTCATCAGCGTCAGTGATAATAATCGTTTATAATCGGGCTCGTATGCCAGTTTATTAAATTAAAAAAAGATTATAAAAAAAATAGCGTTTCAACTGTAACAAATTTCAAATTCTTCCATTTGCACAATCCTCTTAAAAATGAGTACAAAGTGTTTGTTTCACGTATTGATATTATAATTACGTAACATTTTTCCGCGTCTCTAATTCAATACAAAATTCATTCGTCGAGTAAGTCATAAATCAACTTTAGCTGGGTCGCTTGTCAGTGCCACAGTCGAGATATATGAGAGTATACTTACAGAAATGGTCGTCTTCCCAGATCCTATTTCAAAAGTTTCAAATGATTTACTATTGAATTTTTGTTTATAAATACCATTAGTACGAGAAAAAATGGTAGATATCTGATACAATAAAAAAAGGAGAAAGTTTTATTGCCATTCTGACAGACAGGGAGTGCATCAAGGGTCCATTCTTGGTACATTTCTTTTTATTGATTATATCATTGACTTTTAATATAGTTAATATTGAGGAACTATTACTTAATAGAAATGTACTTATGCTCGGAATTGTACCTTAGTGGAATGATGATCTCTTGCAGTGGCCGGGTCAAAGTCAAAGTAAATAATCTATATTCAATATTATTTGTATGTAAAATTTTCTAGCTTATTAGTCGTTAAATTGAGTCTACTTGAAGGCAGTTCAAAAACTAATCAAAGTTGGTGTCATAATAAGGGGATCAATCAGAAAAAGTCAACAGTTAAAATATGTCCAGCAGTGGATGGATTTGGGACTAATACGTTGAGCCTCTATCCGTCCACTGCTGAATATAGGTCTTCCTCAATGAACTCCAAGACGGCTTTGCCACTTGCATCCAATACGGATTGGCCACTGCACAGAGATCGTCTTTCCACCTGGTTAATGGTCGGCTAATACGTCGTTACCTAAACATGGCGTAATGATCATGGATGAAAACAACTTCTAACATCATTCAAACTTTATTAAGCACATGTTGAATTCGAAATTCGGTAACTGTAAACAACTATAGAAAACAATATGCCCAGATATTTGTTCAACCAAAGTTAGTTATAACTTATACTAACAATGTGTAATTGTCAACAGGGTGAGCAAATAGAGTACATGAATGTTCTTATTGTTTAAAGGTAAGTTTGTTAGTGAAGAGTTGTGTAAAAGTTTGTGCGAGTATAGCTTTGACCGTCCTTTGTGTTCATGGACTTTTCATCGAGTTTTTAAAGTGTAAACTCCTTTTAGTGCGGTACACATATTTTTAGATGAGATAAAAACTCTGGACTCGCGACACCGTTATGAGACGCTATTTGACGTTTATATGACGTTTTCTCGCGAGACCGTTACGAGACGCTATTTGGCGTTAATTAAATTAAAAAACGTTTGATTTATATACGATTATGCAATATTTGTTTACACCAATCGTCAAACACACTGAAATGTCAATGTCATGCGGCCATTTTGTGTGCCGTTTAAATAGTATAATATATTGTCATAATCCTTTACATCCTGTATTATAGGTATTTTCAGAACTTAATTGTTTTGCTTTCACTTCTATCGGCATTCCCTGTGACTGGTTGGGTATTTATTCTTTTATTTTTGTTTCACGTATAGGTTGTATGATTTAAATAATTAATATTGTTTCGGGAAGAGTCTCCCCGTGATCATGGCGATTGAAACATTGTCGAAATATCAGGACCCCAATAAACCTATAAGCGCGGTAGGCACCCGAACATAATATATAACAATAAGTGAGTGACGTATGGAACAATTACTGCATATTATAATAAAAATAGTATTATACCCTACATTATACCGGTGATAGATAATTGAAATCATATAAGTACATCTTCTGTAGATTACATTCTATATACAAATTCAGTAACTCTTTTTGTGTGTGTGTGTGTGTGTGTGTGTGTGTGTGTGTTATACAGATATTGAAGAATTCACTTTTATCTTTGTAATTTCAAGAACTACTGTTGTAGTTCTTGAAATTACAAAGAAATGTGTTGTGTTACAACACACACACAATTTCACATTATGTTACATAATTCGCTTTGATTTTCTAAGAATCACGACTTAATATAAAACTAACAAGTTTTTGTATAAAGCTCTAAGTTTTTTAGGAAAAACCTCTCTACAAGTGTTACGAAACAAGATATGGTTGAACAAAACTCATAAATTCTTTACGACCGAAGTTGTTATAGTCCTCTTGTGGTTTGTTTATCTGTTTGTAAATGTTTTATAGAAAAACTAAAATCGTAAAAATTCGTAGATCGTCGGGTCAACGTGTAATAAGTCAAACGATCAAAGGGATACTAACCTTCTATCTCTTTCTAGCAGCCTTTTGGGTATATTGTACTCAACCAGTCAATTTAATTGAGAACATACTGACAGCGATTATGATTACTCCCGGCGCAACCCCCCCTCCCCTCCAGCGCAGGTATACCGCACTAAAACCACTGCGAGTTGCCTTCAGCCGCTTGAAGGGGAGTGTCCCGGATCTTACTAACACAGAACACTCCCCGCGACCGGCTGGTTCCCTCAAAAGGGCTAACCGGTCTTCTACCTAGTATGGGGGAGCTCCGACAACCTAGAGCACCCCCGCCGACGCTGGAAATTGTCTACTGGGGCAGGTACCCAACCTTGCCCTGAGTCCCGTTAGACATGAGGCAGGAGGTGCGCGTAGCGCCTCCTCCGCTCTCCTGTCCTACGTCGACCGAGCAGGACGTGGCGTCGTCCTCTCTGTCCCACTCCGTGGCCTCCTTCTTCGAGATAACGCTTTCGCAGAAGGTAACCGCCGCCTGCCAGGCCTCATCACTCTCGAGAATGCAGCGCACCATACTTGAGAGTGAAAGGTCTCCTCCAAGCACAGCCACGAGATTTTGACGCTGTGCGGCCCATGTATCGCACACCTCTAGGGTGTGCTGGGCCGAGTCCTCCACAGCACCGCACTCGTGGCAGGCTGGCGTCGGCTCCCTCCTGGCAACCCGACACAGTTATGCATCGAAACATCCGTGTCCGGTAAGCACCTGGTGAGGGGTTTCTTCCGGCGACGCATCCATGCCATGACCAGACACAGTGCCTCGGCCGTACGTTGGCCATACCGACAGTAAACCGATTTTTTAAATTCTTTCAGCGATGGTAAGCTATATTATCAGTAACTTATGTAAGCTATATTTTATATTCCTATGGGAACGGGAACTAAGCGTATTTTTTTTTATGTCATCAGGGGGCAAACGAGCAGTCGGAGCCTCACGGCGCCGACGCACATACACATCCGCACAACCAAGGACACGCAGATGCGCCGCCTTTTCCGTATGGGCCACTGAAAACTCACAAACCGCACGAAACGTGTCGAGAGGTACCACCTCGGTCGTGCCGGCCCATTTCGTCTGCAATGCAGCATGGCAGTACTTCTTACAGCAATTAGTTTAGCATTAATTGTATTAACTATCAAAGATAAAAAGCTTTATTCAAATTTACACACACAGGTTACTTGTTATATACACTTTCTTCCAACCAAACCATAGTTTGTTTTATAAGCAATAACTAAAAATATCACCAAAAAATTGAAGTACAAAAAATGAACAAACATATTATTATCTATTTTGATCTATCTCAGTAGATCGGATGGACAATGGCGCAATAAGGTTTAAGAGTGGAGGCCATGTTTAGGTTGACGAAGTGTTGGTTGGTCATTAACCAGGTCTCCGTGCGGTGGCCGGTCCGTGTTGGATGCGAGTGGCAACGATCGGCCGTCTTGATGTTCATTGAAGGAGGCCTATGTTCCCCACCATGGTTCAAGCCTTGTCGTGGCGGTGGGGCTCAGTAGCCTAGGGTGAGCCCAGCACCTTGGGCGAAGCTAATTGAGCCGAGGGGGCTTTTTGTACCCCTCTTCTTATAAGAGGGGTACAAATACCCCTCTTATAAGAGGAGAGGACAAAAGAGCAGGGGGCAAGGGGTGAGGATGGGAATCTCACCTCATTGTAATGTCCCGACGTTGGGAGGGGTTATTCTGTGGTGCGGGACAGCCCCTCTGTGGAGGTGGCGTCGGTCCCTTGCGTGGCTGACTAGCCGTCGAGGTGCCCTGTTAGCTTAACAGATCCGGGGCACCTCACCAAGGCGGCACTGGTGGCACTCGCCGGGTTTTAGTGGATAGAGCTGCGTCCATTTACCATCTTTCGGGCGCAGCGAGTCCCACATACCCACCTGGGGAGACCCACTCCCCAGGCGGGATGCCTGAGAGCATTTCCCGGCGTAAACGAAAAAAAATAAAGGCCTATGTTCAGCAGTGGATGGATAGAAGCTGATTATGATGATGAGATCATTTTCTTAACTAACATAATATCTATTTTAATAATAAAGTGGAAGAGTTCGTTCGTTAAAAAGTCATGTGATCGCGCAAATAATTACTAAGGAAGGTTGAAGGCTAAAAGAAAAGCTTTTTATGTTTATTTTACGACGAGTAAAACAGCGGGACCAGCTAGTAGTAGTAGTAGGTTGACAGACAAAGACAGGTATTATATTAAATACAATTTATTTCTTTAATAAATTCACTGGTCCTTTAATCATAAGAATAATAATAATATCTACGGACGCTTTTTTACACCACGTCAATCTGGTCCCGTGGTAATTTCTCGAAGAACTTGTGTTACGGGTACCAGACAACGGAAATATATTTAATACTTTTATACTAGGTATACATAAAACACATATTTAATACACACTCATGACCTAGGACACAGAAAACTTTTTGTTCCCTGGCAGGATTTTAACCGGCTACAGCTTGAGCGCCAACACGCTAACCATTAAAACACAGAGGTCGTCGGAGTCGTCCACAGAGTAATAGGGTTTCAAGTTAATTAGATTTTTCTATAAATTAGAATAAAAAAAATATGTTTAAATTATATTATATAGAAACTTTTCAAATATGATCAAAGTAAATAAAAGTCAATTCCACAATTTTGTGATCAAAGATTCATGTAACGTTCAATTTTGTTGAACATTCGTAAAGTCCAATTTATTTGATTTGAGATTTAGTTTCTTCAAAAGACAATTTTAAATAATAAACAAATATGTGTTTTTAATATATTAAAATAAATGTACAACCGTGTGTCTGTGCATCTAATTAAAAAAATGTGTGATTTATAATAAAAGTGTGACAGAATACGAAAAAAGGTTTGTCATAAAGGGACGCCTTTTTTGCGTCGTTAGCCATCTCGCGGGGGAGGGGGGACTGTCTAATCCAGGCGGGTATCTGGGACTCGCTGCGCCCGAAAGATGATAAGGTGGGCGCAGCTCTACCCACTAAAACCCGGCGAGTGCCACCAATACCGCATTTGGTGAAGTGCCCCAGATCTGTTAAGCAAACAGGGAGCAAACGGCTAGTCAGTCCCTCAAAGGACCGACACTACCTCCACAGAGGGGTCGTCCCGCATCACAGAACAACATCTCCCTCACCTCCAGCGAGTCCCACATACCCGCCTGGGGAGGCCCCCTTTCTCCAGTGGGATGCCTCAGAGCATTTCCAGGCGTAAAAGAAGAAAAAGGATGGTGGTACGCAAACGAGAACGTGACACATCCCAACCCTCCCACTGGTAAATATCCATATAAACAAACAAGAATCTACAAAGGGACAAATAAATACATAATATCATTAAACCCAATCTTGCTGACCAAAACTTAATGTCACATAACAATAAAGATAAGCCAAACCGAGTTATTAAGTTTCTGTAGCACAAAGGCGTAATACTGTTGTAGGCTGTTCGTAATGTTTCACATTATAGCTGTATGGTAGGCTTAATTTGAATTGTATGTCATCTATAAAGTCTTAAATTAATTCAAGGTGCACATCATATTTATTAAAACAAGTTACCTGCATGCATGGGTACCACCATCTTGCTTATTTCTCCCGTGAAACAGCTTTGCTGTGTTTCGGAGAGAAGGGCAAGACAGGCAGTGTAATTACTGGCACCGAGACTTAACATCTTATATCTCAAGATAGGCAACACATAAATGAGTTGCCTGGGCTCGTTCGAGGTATACTAGTTTATGTTCATAGGCGACGTCGACCACTAAACATCAGGTGGTACGTTTGCCAGTTTGCTTATCCAACTGACATTTAAAAAAAAAAGAAAAAAAACTTACTTTGTGGAATATATCGTCGTATCCTACGAATAAAGGCGTAATTACAAATGAGCAACTTTTCAGGAGGAGGTTTTTTGTGTTTTATTTAAATACTAATTGACAATTTTGAAATGTTAACATTTAATACATATTATGTAAAGACTTCTAGGTTTATTATTAAATTGATTATCAGGCTTATAGTCCCATATTTATAGTAAATTTGTCCCTTAAATCTTTATTCGCGGGAATATAAGAGGTAATATTAGACATAATTGACATTATGCCCTTTTTCTTCGGAATATGCACGGTCGTAATAGCACTAAGGGCTTTTCTAATATATATCTAAGAAATATCTCTAAATAATCCTTAAGCTTTTTAAGACTTTAGTAGTATGGTATAGTATGTATGTACCGGAAACTTTGAGTTTTAATGTGATCCACTTCCCACGGATAGATTTATATCGGAGATTTTATTTTTTTCCTGTTATTACATTTCCTGTGACCCCCCCATGGGAACTCGTTGAGGAGGTTCTTGCCGAGACGCACTCCTTTGTCTCAGAAAGGAGGGATCTTGTCGAGTACCTTAACGTTGGGCGGGATCCTACGGGTTCACCGAATAATACCTCGCTCTCGGGGGTGAGGGGAGGATCTGGTGCCACCGCGGGCAACGAAAATGGGTGCGTAGGAAGCGCTACTTAATGCGCCTTAAATAACGCCCCTGTGCTTCTGGCCAGCTTGTCGCTGATGTGATCCTGGAGATAGGGGACCCTCAAAAAGCGGCCGAAGGCGCTTGCAGGTGGTTTAGTGGGGAAGATCATTCCTTAGTCCGAGTCCCCACATAGGTCTAGGAGCCTTAAATAAAATAATAAAAATAAAAAAGCCTTATATTTCTTACTAAAAATTATTTTACAAAAAAAAACATGCTTACTATTTATTACTACTTATATTAATATTATAAATTTGAACACAAACTTATTTAACTAACAAGAACCCCTCGTTAATCGAGGGTCAAGGCCTCCTCTAGAGATTTCTAAGTTTCTTTATTTTTTGCTGTGTTCATCCACTGTTTGGCAGCAACTCTTATTATGTCATCTGTCCACCGGGCAGTTGGTCTACCTTTCTTTGAGTCTTTTGAGTGAGTCCATCGGTTATCTGCCAGCCGAGCTATATGTCCAGCCCAGCGCCACTTTAATTTCTTACATTGACACAGAGCATCAGTAAGTAGGAGCCTTACCCGAGGTAAATCTGGATCATGGGAAAGAATTAAACTGCATTAAAAAAGAAAAGCCCGGTTCTTTATTACCAGCCATAGGAAAGTTATTAAAATACTAGGAGATGGGACAGTGAAACTAAAACCAGGACTATCTAAAACGATAGACGAGCCGGGTAGACGATGGGACTCCCAACTATTAAAGTTTTGGATGCAGCTCCATTCTACAGTGGCTCACTTAAACTAGATTTAAGAACCTTGGTACTGATAAAAAAAAAACAATAGTAAAGCAATAGTGGCCCTTTTCGACGGAGTTAAGCAAAACACACTGAGTGCTGCACTGAATAACAAATGAATCAATTTATTTAACCATTTTGACTAAATAACTGCTCAATCTCAATAACATACGATATAACTTGCATATTATTTATTTATAAATATTATTAATATTTGGATGTAAAAAAAATCATTGAATAAAATTATTTGAATTTGAATTAAAACTTTCATTCGTTTCATAAAAATATAGATTCGCATCTTCATTATCTGATTTTCTGATACAGATAACAGAGATAGTGTGAGCTAAAATTTGGAAAGCCGTGACATTGACGGTATCAGCAGATAAGTTTGGAAGTAAAGTTTTGTATTCAGTAGGTAAAGGCCATTCGGATCTGTAATATATTCGGATTTGGATCTATAGGCATAGATAATAGGCTGTAAACTTGACACTTCAACATCATACTAATCAGTAGTAGTAATTTCGCATCCTCAGCAAGTAAAATACTTTCAGGTGTGGCATGACTATCTCATTCTGCTTCGTCAGGAACAACTATATCATTTCCTACAATTCTACGTTTTATCGAAAGTTCAGGTGTTTGTTTTGAGTTTTCAGGTGATCATAATATAATTACAGGATTATTATTTACGAATATATGTATATTCGTAAATAATAAGGTATAGTACCTAATTTTAAAAACAGCGTTCAAGTTTCAGTTAGATACTACATTTTTATCATTAGTTTGCAGTAATACGTTGTTCGGTCAAATATTTAAAGAATATTATTTAAATTAATGCAACTATTATAATATACGTTTATCAAGCACTATATTCTGAAAGTTCACGATTTTTTCCCGATTTTTTTATTTGATACTTCTGGTCATAAGATATGTAAAATGGCTAAATTTGCATTTACGTATACTTACACTACTAAGATCATTTGCTAAATGTTCCATATTTTGTTGCCTATTGGCGCCGGGAATATAGTTTTATGGTAGCTGAAAATAAATTTATATTTTTTTTTATAAAAACATTACGTCATAATTTTTTACCAAAGACGTCTTTCCCTATGTTAAAAAGCCACATCCGCCACAAGGGCATTTTATTAGAAGTTTGAAAACCTAGTCTAAAATATGTTTTCATCATTTATTTTATATTATCTGGGATCATTAATATGAGAACAGTATAATATGGTAGCAAGTTCATACATACAAATTGTAATAAGTACCGAAAAATCAATAAATAAAAAGTGTACCTAGAATAAGGACACAAAAGCAATTAGGGCTCCACCTCTTCTCTATTATAACCAATTTGACGAATCCGTGTTATAAAGCCACTAAAGCAATAGTGGCCCTTTTCGACGGAGTTAAGCAAAACACACTGAGTGCTGCACTGAATAACAAATGAATCAATTTATTTAACCATTTTGACTAAATAACTGCTCAATCTCAATAACATACGATATTACTTGCATATTATTTATTTTTATCAATTGTATATACATAACATAAAATAGTCATTGAATATATTGGTAAAATAAATGAATTTTTAACACTAGAATGTGTAACTTATTTGTACTTACTTTGTCTGTTATTTTTTAAAGTTTTACGGGTTAATTTGGTTTTAGATACTGCCATGTCTACTAATTGGTATCCTAGTATATTCATTTTGCTTTGTTTTGCGTTAATATTTAAGTGGTGCGAGCAAAATTACAATACGTACGCACAACACGCTCACACGGCGAAAATGGGAGGTATGGCGCTTGCGACCCGCTCCGCCTCCTGAAACACTTCTAGAAAATAGTCACCATGGCCATTGTGGCCGTTTTCAACGGACGATTCGAGCGTCAACAATTGTGGCTTATTTTAAAAGGCTTTTTTCTTGCTGATAAAATAATTTTTTTCGTGGTTTTTTTAATGAAAGTTATGTAAAATAGAGTGTAGATTTCAAATCGGCAATAATAATGAAAAGCCACTGTGGCTCTTGGGGCTCTTTTCGTAGGATACGACGATATTATGATAATATTTATGTGACACCGTTAATTAGTGATAGGCTTATATTATAATTATTATTTTTTTCTTTAACGCCGGGAAAGGCTCTGAGGCATCCCGCGGGGGAGTGGGTCTCCCCACGCGGGTATGTGGGACTCACTGCGCCCGACAGCTGGTAAATGGACGCAGCTCTACCCACTAAAACCCGGCGAGTACCACCAATGCCGCCTTTGGTAAGGTGCCCCGGATCTAGAAAACAAACAGGGCACCTCGACGACTAGTCAGTCCCGCAAGGGACCGACGCCACCTCCATAGAGGGGTTGTCCCGCACCACAGAACAACCCCTCCCAACGTCGGGACAGTACAATGGGGTGAGGTTCCCATCCTCACCCCTTGCCCCCTGCTCTTCTTTCCTCTCTTCTTATAAAAGGGGTACAAAGAGCCCCCTGAGCCTAATTAGCATCGCTCAAGGTGCACCGCTCACCCTAGGTTACTAAGCCCCACCGCCACGACAAGGCCTGGACCATGGTGGGGGGTGTATATAATATGCTTTTAGAGTGCAAGTTTTTCTTTTCCTTTGGCACGCTATGAGTGACTTAATGTTAGTTGGATTACGCAAACTGGCAGTCATGTCACCTGATGGTAAGTGGTCTACATCGACAATGAACATAAACTGGAACTAGCACAAGCAACTTATTTATGGTGCCTATCCTGAGACATAAGATGTTAAATCTCGGTGCTGGCACCGAATAAGTAATTCCACTGCCTGTCTTACTCTTTTTCCCGAAACACAGCAAAGCTGTTTCACGGGTGACGGGAGAAACAAGCAAGATGTCGGTACCCATGCTGCAGGGAGCGCGGCACAGTGCATCCCTCCCTAGCTAAGAGGTGTCGTCATCAAAATAATATTACTAACTGTAAATGCACAACAAAGAAGGAAAAAAAATATATCATTGATCTATTTCGAATTTGTTACTGATTATTAACAAGTTATATTTTAGATGTTTCGGATATACTACAAGAATGTTTTTGGGAGCACAAGTAAACATATCAAAATTTAATAAATGAATTTCCTTGTTCCAGATAAAAAATATGCTGTGGCGTTCGGCAACAATTGTGTACATTTCAATAACCTTCGCGCTAGTCAATGAAATGTCTACGGCAGTTCGAATTAAGGATAATAATAAAAGACGAACTCAAGAAAAGCCTGGTGGATTTCTAAAGAATATTTGCGATATCACAGATCGCAATTCTAAAGTGCACTGTTACTGCGAAAATACGAGGGAACCTAGAAACGCAACAAAGGCGGAATGCTGGGTATTCAATGGAGGCATACCTAAAGATGACCCTATCTGGCAAAGTTTTGCTTCACAACCATCTTTACATACTTTGTCATTCAATGTTCGAGTCGATGGCGCACTGAACTATATTCCCACAAAATCACTTCAATATTTACAAAAACTCAAATCTGTGAACATAAAATATGGTAATATTGTTGGTGTGACGTCCTTTGCATTTGCAAATCTTACAAACTTAATGGATGTTACACTTTCATCAAATCAAATAGAAGTTTTAGAACCATATGCGTTCGCACATTTACCTAATATAACACTTATAAATTTAGAAGATAATGGAATAATTGATATCGACAAAGCGGCATTTTACGATGTACCAAAATTACAAAAGTTAGTTCTTACAAAAAATAATATATCCTCAATACACGATGGTACATTTCAATACACCTTTAACCTTTTGGAATTGGATGTCAACAAAAATAGCATTTATCATCTGAACCGACATACGTTTGACGGATTGGCTAATTTGCGGAAATTAGATTTACGAAGGAACCGTATTTATAATTTGACCGAATTCACTTTTGCCGAGCTATGGAACTTACAAGAGTTACTTTTAGGAAAGAATGAAATAAAGCACATATCCGAAAGGGCATTTGATGGGCTTTCCCAACTCTGGAAGCTGTCTCTTGATGATAACAAATTATTATCGCTTCCCTCCGGATTGTTTGAGGGTGTGAGGGGGCTAAGCTCTCTGGATTTGCGTTCCAATAATTTGCATCTATTAACTTACGATAACATCATACCAATTCTGGATAACCTGAAGTCGCCAAGTAGCAATTTGCTACTCGAAGGTAATTTTGAACATAATATTAAATTTTCCTAAAGTATGAACAGGTGAATAATTTGAATGTAGGTTAAGAAGTAAGAATAGATGACTGTATAAGTTTAATAACTTTAGCAGTTTGTTCGCTTATCCTAGGAGATATTTGCATGATATATTAAACTTTAATACGAACTCAAGCGGAGAATACTCAGATGTTTTTCATAATTTATAAAACTGTTGATTTATAAAACTGTTGATGTATTTAATGTGACCCTTAGATATATGTTTTAATAATTTTAATAGAATATATTTTATGGGTTATGTAATATTATAGTACTGAAATATACCTTTAAATATAAAAAATAGGAATTTGAAACATCATCATCATCAGACTTTATCCGTCCATTGCTGAACATAGGCCTCCTTCAATAAACATAGTGGCCATATTATATTTCTGACGAAATAATTTGCATTTAAGTCCATAATATTATATTCTATGCTAAAGATTAGCTAGACGTATTTCTATACGGGTAATGTATAATATATTACCATAGAGTTTATCAGCCATCAATAGCTGAAGAATTTAATAAGAGACTTTTGATATTAAAACGAAGTGGTGCAATAACATATTTATATCATTTTTATAGAGGAATTTATTATAAGAATTTACATTCGGTTACTTACACCCAACTTAATAGTTGTTGGCCCCTATTGGTTCCGTAATATGCGTTACAAGCGTAGCCACAACGCTATGTATCAGATTTTACGTCTGCATGCACTTTGTGATCTACATCACTATTTCTCTCGTAACTGAAATAGGTTATTTTTAGTCTCTATTAATTATGATTTGAATCTTATTCAAATTATTCATCATATAAGTTTAGCAACACGTTAAAAATGTTAATTAAAATTCAGTTTGTATTTTTTGTTAAACATAAATTTTCAGCTATAATAAATGAATATTTCTTTCAGAAAATAATTTTCTTTGCGACTGCCGATTGAAGTGGATGTTCACATTGCGAAATAAAACGAAAAGTCAAAATACTAAAGATTCTCTACAACGAGTTACTTGCAAAGTTGACACGCCAACTGTCATCTCCGCATACAATAGAATAAATGACAATGAAGATAAAAGTCTTTCCATTGATACAATCGATACAAACTCGATAGCGAACATCTCAATGGATAAAGCCGAAGGTAATGAAATCGATAAAAATGGGGTTAGAGAAGTTTTGAAAATACCACCAGAGCAATTGCCGTGTCCAGCTGAAAGAAAACAAACAACTGTACTACCACCGCTTGTAGACTCTCTTATGCCAGTAAGAAATGAAATGATAAGTTTAATATTTCAAGAAAAAAATAAAGCAGATTCGTGTCTTTGTCCTGGCGTAGGGATTTTGTCTTTTGTTGTTTTATACTTAGCTCTAAGTTGAGTTACTTAAATAAATTAAATCTATTATAGAATATAAAGAAACTGTACATTTTGATGCTACAAATAAGTTTTAAGATTTTTCGTATCACGTAAAGAGAGAGATAAAACGGTTGACGTGCGCAATTTTCAGTTCAGTGCTCTTTTTACTGACGCGATCAGTATGTTATACGTTAATGTAAAGTCATTAGAACATAGTTAATATATATTAATGTGATTTTAGTGGGTAAGTGAGCACAAAACATTAAATAATGTAATATATTCACGCTGTGCACTGTATTTGATAAATAATACAAATAAACTTTTTCTTAAAATGTGTATATTTTAAAATTTCGTAGATAATTATTTCCTTTTTATTTTTTGATTTTTTCATTATTATCACAAATAAATAAACTCTTCCATAATACAAAAAAAATGTTTCTAATAATATCGAAAGAAATAGGGTTTCGGTTAGTAAGTAACAGCTACTCAAATTCACCATACAAATTAAACCCATGATTTGAACCTATCTGAATCAACAATGAAGCAAACGAGCCAAGTGGTAAGTGGTCAACATCACAGAGCAACTCTATCAAGCAATTCATAATATAGAGACCTTAGAGCTTCGATAGACACACGGATTAGCCTTTTTGTAAATTATTTAATGTAAGTTCTTTATTTCTTTAAATAAATAACTCCATTTTGTATTATGTGCTAAATTTTATTTTATTTTTTAATTCTTTCAAATACTATTATATATTGTATACAGGTTCTCTGAAAGGTTTTATAATAATAAAATATTGTGTACGTTGTATTTTCATCTATTTTTCTTCCTTCTTCAAAAATAAATGTTGTTGTTGTTATGTAAAAGATCATCATCACCATTTTGTAAGAGACTGGCACGACCGGGGATCTCTCGCTCCTATAATACCAACGTAAATTGGCAGCTACGCTGTTGCGTTTGGTGCGGCTTGTGAGTTTCCGGTGGGTTGAGGAGATAGGGAAAAGGAGGGCAATGCATTTGCATAACCTCTAGTTGTGGGGATGTCTATGAGCGTCGGTAGTCACCATAAGGCTCCGACTGCCCGTTTCCTTCCTTATACAATAAAAAAAAACTTGGATCAGCCACAGAATCTATTTGATAGTGCAAACCAATATCTTCATAATCCTTTCATCATCATCACCATCATCACCATCATCATCATAATCATTTAAATCATCATCATCATCATCATCATCATCATCATCAGCCTCCATCCGTCTACTGCTGAACATAGGCATAATTCTTTATAACCATAAAATTGTTGAAGCTCTAAATCCCATTTCTTTCAAACAAACGTATCGAGTCTTCCTCAATCCATCGATTTATCTTTACTACTGGAACTAACTCAACTAATTTAATTACAAGAGTAACTTGACAAGCTAATAACTAAGTTAGATTGATATTGTACTGTAGGATAAATTTGTACTAACATCAAAAAAATTGTGAAGAGGATTTTGTTATTTCAAGATAAACAAACACATTAATAAAAATTGGTGATCACTTACATCAGGTAAACTCAGTGCTTGCTTGTTCTTGTGTATTAACAAAGAAAACTAGTTTTAATTCGCAGTAACCTCCATTTTTAACCGACTTCAAAAGTGGTAAATGCAAAGATTGTATATTAGTAGAAGAACAAGTTGATTATAAATTGTAGGCACAAAGGTTACGGAAATTATTTTATTACTTTTTAGTTTTTTTTTTAATTTTGAAGTCGGTTTTAATTTTTGTTTATAACAGCAGTAAATGCTGGTTTTGGATGCGAGCGGCGGGGATCCTAACATCTTAGCGTTTATTGAAAAAGCGGTAGTGAAGCAGTAGACAGATAAATACTGAAACTGATAATGATGAAAATGGAATAAAAAAAAAAAACAAAAACATCTGAATTGAGAATCTCCTCCTTTTTTTAAGTCGGTTAATAAATGTATGCAAGATACCTTTATCCTAATACGTTGAAAGGTTTTCTCACTCAGCACTGAAGTGAAGCTGATGATGATGACAACAAATAAAATTTATTACCAACGTAAATGTCACTTAAGAAGTAATCCAAGATTTTACCGACACAGCTTAGGAAAGATTACAGCAGTAAAACAGGGGATCACAATTTTTTTATTTCGTTTCACTCGTGATAAACAAACAAATTAGAACAGATGAGTAACCAAACCAATATTAAAGGAAAATTTTAAGAGTTTGGTATCGTGGTTTAAATCTTTTCAACTGCCACTGGTATTTTTATGTTTTTTTTTTCTCTTATGATTGACTAGCTGCTGCCCGCAGCTTCGCCCGCGTTAACTGAGGTTTACGGCCGTACGCGGATTGATGATGATTGTTTTTGTAACCTAAGTTACTCCTTAATACATCAGCTATGTGTCAGTTACAGTCCCGTCGAAATCGGCCCTGCCGTTGCCGAGATTAGCCGAAACAAACAGACAGACAGACAGACAAAAATTGTAAAAAATGCTATTTTGGCATATTATTATGTACCGTGTAAACATCAATTTGCATTTAGTAAAAAGTGGTTATTTTAATATTACAAACAAACACTCCAATTTTATTTGGCCTTGCGTTTGGCCACTGTCTCACCTGATGGAAAGTGATGACGTGGCTAACGATGAGCACGCTTGCCTAGAGGTAACGATTATGTTACTTGTGAGCAAACTGGTAGATGTGTCGCCTGTTGGTAAATGATCGAAGTCGCCTTTATGTATCGCCTTTTTGAGACATGCTAGTAATTACTGCCTATCCTGCCATTTCACTTGCTTGGCGAAAAGACGGAAGAAATAAGGAGGATGGTGGTACCCATGCAGCCAGCTCAAATTTCGCTTTCCTCTGTCTATACTATTAAAATAAAAAAGAGGTAAAGAGGTGCATAAAAATTTGGATATAGGATGTTTAAAGCTATTCACCCGATTAAAAAAATATATAAGGTTTGGTAAAATCAATTACGGAAATTTGGGCACTGGATCTACTGCTTGTGTAAAGACGTTTAGGCAAAAAAAAAAGGCAAAAACGGCCTTACCAAGCCGGCAGTGATGGCACTCGCTGGGTTTTAGTGGGTAGAGCTGCATCCACTTATCTACTAGCTTCCGGGCGCATCGAGTCCCACATACCCGCCTAGGGAGACCCACTCCCCGCGGGGATGCCTCAGAGCATTTCCCGGCGTTAAAGAAAAGAAAAATGATGATATTTATCAGGTCAGAATTTATTTCTGGTTGCATTGTTAATATCATACAGATTTATAGATATTAGTCAGATTTTCTGCACAAAGCTACAAAACTTACCGAGACAGAAATTCGTAAATTTTTTAAATCCGTAAATCTCACATTAGAATTACCATAATATGATTTTACGTTATATTTTTACTGTCGCCATTCACGTAAATTTTCGGTAACGTTACGTTACGTCGTGTCAAGTTAATCGACTGATTTATGATGTTTTTCATCTGTTTACGAGAGAAAAGGCTAGAAAAACAAAATCGTTACAGAAAGTTTTAACACGATTAATTTAACACTGAATCTTAGAAAAGTTTTTAAGGTTGTTTTTTAATATACGGAAATGCAAGTGCTTATTTTTTAAGAATTTTGAATTAGTGCTACCTACGTTAAAGTTATATTTGAGCAGTACAGAGAAAAAATTTAAGAACTTCACAATGTTAGGGTATAATAATTATAAAAAAGAGGCCTGTGAACGAAGCTATAATCTATTGTATATACTCCTAGCTGTTCCCCGCAGCTTCGCCTGCGTAAACTAAGATAAATACAAAAAATTAAAACCGACTTCAAAAATACTAAACTAAAAAGTAATAAAATAACAGTTTCTTTAATTTTTGTGCTTACAACATATAATCAACTTAATCTTCTACTAATGTACAAACTTTGCGTTTACCACGTCATTATAGTTACTTTTGGAGTCGGTGTCAGCCAAGGTAGGTAGGTAATGTACAGCAACAAATACGACACCGACTCCAAAAGTAACTATAATGACGTGGTAAACGCAAAGTTTGTACATTAGTAGAAGATTAAGTTGATTATATGTTGTAAGCACAAAAATTAAAGAAACTGTTATTTTATTACTTTTTAGTTTAGTATTTTTGAAGTCGGTTTTAATTTTTTGTAAAATGTTTTTATTTCTTAATTTTTAGTGATTCCGAAATTCGTCGTCTTGGCGTTCATTGAAGGAGGCATGTTCAGCAGTGGATGGATAAATGATGATGATGATGGTGATGATGGTGATGATGATGATGATGATGATTACGATGACCGCGACATACTATGGTGTGCTACCAAAGCATCCTATACAATTGTTAGTTACATCGACACGTAATAAAATTATCATATCATCAAAATAAACAAAACCAACCAAATAGGCATTATTGGGAATAGGTAACTAAAAAACGGCTTGTCAGATCTTAATAAAATTAATATGGGACCAAATTGGAAACACCAGCTTTCAAACAAAAAAATAACCATCGAAATCCATTTACAAACGGCGGAGATATCGTGTCACATACATACAAAAAAAAAAAAAAAAAAAAACATACAGGCGAATTGAGAACCTCCTTTTTTTTGAAGTCGGTTAAAAAAAGAAAGCTGTATCTGGATCGATGATGATTATTTTTATAGTCTTACGACCGAATACTCAAACGAATCTCAAATGTAAGACGTACTCATGCTACGACGTGTCAGATTCAAAGAAAAAAACAGGGACAACACGAGTTTAAGTACGTCTTACATTTGAGATTCGTTTGAGTATTCGGGCGTCAGTTACTCCGTATAACATCAGCATTTTTTTTTTCTTGAACTTTGGTGGCAAAAATTACATCATACTAATTATATAATGTGTTATGTATATGTCTTATTTAAATATTATTTTACTCAATCATGTAGACCTGTTTCAATGAACACCACGACGGCCGATCCGACCACCATGCAGCTGGGGCCGGCGACTGCACGGACATCGTCCCATCTAGTTGCAGCGAACTCTCCAATCATGGCTGAAAATAAGAAAAAAATCAATTTCATTCAGAAATTAAAGGAAAAAATCTAATTATTCCCAAATTAGCAATTTTTCAGAGTTAACGTTATGATCGAATTTTAATAACGGCCAAATTGCCTTTGAGGAAATCAAAAATTCAGGAAATCCGTTTTTCTCTTCAGCATACAAAAATTAATTTATTTTTTAATTTAAGCACCTTTCTTATATTATAATATATAAATAAATAATATTAACCATTATATGTCCCTCTGCTGGGTCAGGTCTCCTCCTCTAAATCAGCCGAGGAGGGTGTTAGGCCAGAGTTCACAAATGCACTGGCCCAATGAGGATTGGTGTTCTTCACACACCTTCAAAGACTTTTAATCTCATCAGGCATGCAGGTTTCCTCACGATATTTCCTCCACCGGTGAGCAAGCGATGGTCTCATGTTTAGGTGCATGGAGAAATTAAGAAAATCCCATTTGTAAACACCACAGGGGTCAGGATTGAACCCGGACTTCTCGGCTCTCACTCAAGAGGCCGACCCCGTACCCACTAGACCATCGTCACTCACAACTCATATCTTGCGTAATTATATATTTTTTCTGATTGTTTATCAATATTTGTTGAAACAGTCAAACTAGTAGACAAACAATGTATTGTTAGTAAAAGCACTAGTTCACTAAAGACAAGCCCGTATGACCACCTCCAGGATGCAACAGTTGCCTATCTTCATGTGTATCGTACACATGAATGGTAGGTCTCGTTACCAGTACGACCCCTTTTGTCTTATTATTTTTTCTAAAACACAGTGAACTGCTTCAAGCAAGGCAGGCAAACCTTAAAGCAAGGCAAGTAGCTGGAATTAGCTTAGAAGTTGATTGGCGTGTTGCCTTTTGTGAAACATCTTGGTGTAAGAAACTCTTATCTTAGCAGTAAAACTGGTTGGAACATATAAGAAAGGCATGCGGCCATACATAGACGATCTCCGTGTGGTTGCCAGTTCGTGTTGGATGTGAGCGGCAAGGAATCAGCCGTCTTATGTTCAGCAATGGACGGATAGAGGCTGGTGATGATAATGATCTTGATGATGTATCTCTCCTTTCTATGAAAGCTACAATATTAATTCTTTTTCAAAACCTCATGTTGATTTATATTTAATCCTTACGGTTAATAGAAATCAGATAGGCATTAAGCTAAATGAATTGAGGAAGTATCATACGATAAGTATCCGTCTTGAGTCGTCTTAGGGTTGAAAATGGTGTGTGTACTATCATGTACCACATGGATATGCTAACCCAGTATTCCACAACGTGATTAGAAAATCCTTTGAACCCTGTTTGAAATTCCAATTAATTCCATTTTGTTTAGATGTTTCCGCTTCATTATTTGGATTTAATTCTGGACAAGGGGTTTTTTTATGTCAAAGTGTCAATTGGATAAGCCTTCACATCATCTTCGCAACTTGTTGAATATCTAATCTTCCATCTCCTCGGCGTCCGTCATTTTTTAAAAGACCTATCGGTTCTTCAACGTGTGTGATCGGTCTTTTCACTTCAGAAAGCGAATACTTCGTGTAATGGCTTTTTTATAGCATAAGAAGGCAAACAAGCAGTTAAAGCTTTAGACTACCGACGCTCATACACATCTGCACAACCAGAGATTATGCACGTGTTGCTCTCCTTTTCCCTATCCCCCCAATGGATCACAGGAAACTCACAAACCGCACGAAACGCGACATCATATCTATCACTTGACGTCGGTGTTATGTGAGCGAGAGGTACCTCTCATAACCGGTCGTCCCAAGTCGCCTGCCTAGCAGAATGGCACTACCTTATCGTCAGTTTTGTTAACTGAATTAAAAGTAGTTACCATCAACCGATTGAAATCAAATTGTTATCATTAAAAAAAGAACTATGTTGTGATGTGGCGAATGTTGTATACCTTTGAGTATCATACATATTAGATGTTGTATCATATTAATATTATACTCTATATGCGAATGTTGTAATATGTAGTAGTTTTGGTGTACCTACAAATTACCTATGAAAAAGATACATTTGCGAGTCTTACTCGCGCGCTGATGGTTATGTGAAGTTTTTTTTTTAATGCGATATAACAAAAATTAAAGGTTTTCTTATTTGAAACTTCACTTATGCTGTGAAACCTACTTCTTGCCAAACATGATATTAAGCTTTTTATTACACACGGAAAACGGAGTGATCCTATAAAAGTTTTACCATTTTGAGGAACGAAACTGGGAACGAATACCTAAAAAAGACAGTTTACCTTTGACATACTTCAATTTCGACTTTTCGGTGACCTTAAGAATCACGCACTCTGATACTGGCAAATCCATTTGGGAGCCAAGACCAAAGAAGAAGAAGAAGACCTTAAGAATAAATAAAAACATGATATACGTAGTAACACATGCTCATGCTTTCGAGTAGTAGCCACACATTAATGAGAAGAGCCTCGCTCACTGAGCCCGAGTGAATGAAATCGTGAATCTCTAAACTCAAAAGTTTCTACACAATTCCACAAAAACAAGGTGACTTTGATGGTAGGAGCAAATTTTTCATTAAGTTTTTATTTTCGGTACATTATGGGCAAAGATACCGTTATCTGCCAGTTTATTAGGTAAACGGACAGCACGTAACATCGGAGATACATTTAACAGATTTGTTTGTGATGGTGGAAGACTGAGCAGAGCGGGCCGGCGCCACGTAATTATCGAGAACCCGCAGCAGCAGCGCTGCCAGCATCTCTGGGTGGTGCAGGTCTCCACGCGTCATACTTGACCAACGCCACGTCTCTCCTGACCGACAGCCGGTAGTAACCTACCATACCTAGCACGAACAGGCACAGCTACACGTGTTGATAGCACGAGTACACTCCATACTATTTTAAATAAAGAAAGCCTGTCAATTTGCTTTGCAACGTTTTGATTCATCGTTGGGGTTCCAAATGATCGAATTAAAATTTAACTTCATACCAGCGCATAGTACAACACTTTTTGATTTTTGTCAGTTACTCTGTCTTAAGACAAAACCTAAATTCTGGAAGGATTTCAAACACAAATTATGAGTACTTACGATACGACAAATCGGGTACCATCTCTAGACGCAAGTCGCGCATTCGAGCCACTCGCGGCATCCTCACGCCGCCGATGGTGTACCGGTACTCCAGGCTCCAGTGGCGCCCTCATCCGAATTAGTTAAAGTTCCGATATATTTATTTTTTTGGTTATATAACTTATTGCGTTGCCTATTCTGAGACGGAATATGGTTATTGCACTGTCATGGCCTCTCTCTCCGGACCGATCGCGAAAGCTTAGGTTCGAATCCGATACGAGTACAAACCCAGATCGCGCTTACAGCGGTAGCACTACTCTACCGCTAGATTGCTTGGGCACCGCGCGTGGCCCGCCTCCCTCTACAGAGGGAGGGATGAGGGCCGGCCCTCATGATGATAGGTTAAATTCAACCGTAAAAGATTCGTCAACCGTATCGGATTTGACTACTACTGCGGGGCGCGGAGGGGGACGTCCCCCTTTCGAATATTTCTTAAGTGAGCCATCTACTCACTTACTGTACCGATTGAGCTTAAAGGCCATCAGGCCGAAAAGTCTAGCCCTTCCGAAAAAAAAAAAAACGGCCTCTCTATGTCACGGAACATTCTGTTCAGTAATCTTTAAGTATTCGACGTGTTGAGAAATAGAATTATTTAAATAAACCTTTATTTTTTCACTATTAAAACTCTTTACAACGGGATATTTATCGGTATTATTACCATAAAGTTAATATACCTTTCCGCTAGGTATATTAACTTTATGATTATTACAGAACTATTTTGACTCTACAAATGTCACTAATAAGACATCTCTCTGCTAAATATCCCGCTTAAAACAGTTTTGATATAAGCATTCCAATAAACCGTGGCGATATTCGTAGACTAGTCGAATAGTTTTATGTGCTTAAAGTTACGTATAGTCTTATTTAAGTCCATAATAAAGGATTCGGATAAACTAATCCATCATAACCTTATAGTATACATAATATATAGAGCGCGCGTCACTAAGTATGAACCGTAAGCACAGGTATGAACGTTCAATCAGTGTTAAAACAACAAGCGTTTTCATCATATTTGTTTTTATGTTAAAATGGTGAAATATGAAGTACCAATTTGTAATAATGATCCCTGGAAGCAAAATAAAAGAAAGCAATAGCATTTCTGTCTTGGCATTTATTGAGGGGTGCTTATGTTTAGCAGTGGATGGATAGAGGCTGATGGTGATGATGATGAATGTCCTTATTTAAAAAATATATATTTTTATTGCATTACGTATGGAACTTCACTCTCATAGCGCTTTACTATAGATAAATATCTATATAACGCATATTCTGCTTACGATCGGCACTATAAAGCGGCGTGACAGTAGCACTCTATATATTATGTATACTCTAAAGTTACACCCACAGATGTTTATTTAAGAAAATATTCTAGTGAATTAATTGTCCAACGTACATTTCACAGCTATCTTATTTGGCAGAATAAAATTTGGCTACTAATCAAATGATAACGTTTTATCTGGGATATAAAATACTCTTAAAAAACTTGAACGCTTCTAGCTTAGCTCGAAATTCAGTTGGCAAGGACAATACTTTTAAGATGTTTATAACGTCTAAACTTAATCCATGCTTTTGTTTCTTAATATGCTTATAAATTCAGAATAAACTAAGAAACCTATTTTCTCAGTTGCCTTATCTTATAAGGGACTATTGCATAATACTTAAATATCCTTTAAACTAGTATCTATTTTAATAACGGAATTACCTACATTTATTTTTGTAATCCAGTAAAATGAATTGGAAGATTTTTTTTAGTTTGTGTTGGCGTTATAGCTGGTTACAATGTAATTGGGATACGCTGATGTGATCATACATTTTTGTTCTCAGCCAAGTTATAATATCTGTTTGGTTTTATAAGATAATACATGGAATAAAGTGAAAAGATCCACATCCTAATTACGATGATCTGAAATGCACGTGAAGAGATTCGCTGATCGATGCACCCTTTAAGACACACACAGTATTACAAAAATTCCCACTCACCTAAAACAGCGCATATAACAATAACTCATACTCGTCCGACAGGAGACCTGTTGCCTAGCAACAAGACTTAAAGGGTTACAAATGCGGAAAAAATTATTTTTTAAGTTTTATTTTACCCTAAATTTTTACCCTGTTACGGGATGCTGTCGAGGGTATATAAATAATGCAACTTAGAAATAAAATGAGACGAGTTACTTTTATTTACTGCTAACAACCTACTTAAATTATTTACTCCAACTACAATAACACTAAACTACTCTTATATATAATATATTCTAATTAAATTATTAGTGGTGGGCGCCAGGAAGATTTTTTTATTGTGTCGGGAATCTTGCCAAAACCCGGCCTCGGCTAGGATGTTCAGGGATTTACTTTAAAGCTTCAATCGATAATGGTCCAGGTTTTCCATTACCATGGGCTCACAGGGCATGTCATAAGGCTATAACAATTACAAATATATAACTTAACTACTATCAATGTGCATTAATAATATGCCTAATGCTTAATATACAGACTTACCCCTTCTGCACACATCAAAATCACAAACCAATTAATGTATCTAGTTTTAACAACTAACTATATTAGCTTGATATAAAACTATGCAGTAAATTTAGCAAAATAACAATTATTATTTAAATTAGCGTGGCACGCGTCTAGAGTGTACGGACAAATGCCAGTTCGTCCTTTCGTTTTGTTCAATTCCTTATAAAATGCAAACGTAATGATTTGACAGCTAGTTCAACAAAAAAATTGAGATCGCGACGAAGATTTAAACCCGAGCGTGCCGCTTCAGAGATCATTCCGTATACCGCTAGGCTACGGTGTCTTACGATGTTGCAGTAAAATTTTAAATCTGTTCTTATGACCATTTAGTGACGAATGAATTAACATAATATTCCCCTAACGACCGTCAAAAAGAAATAAAATACATAATTTTATTTCTTTTTTTTTTACCCGACTGCGAAAGCGAAGGTTATAATATATACCTACATTTTTTTTAAGCCTAAATATGTGTATGTTCAACACTACACACCGTTTGTTTCCTTTATAACGTTAATCAATATCAGCTGTCTTTGCAGCGCCATAATGGCTTTAAATCTTTGGCATGCCACACACCTATAGGTTTGCCATGAGCATTGTTGAGTTGAAAGACATTTTCCGACAGCTTTGCCATTATGATGGCTTTCTCAAATTTAGGCGCTAGTTTAGCCATGAATTTAGTAGAAGCATTTGAGAGAAATTTTGTTCTCTTCCATACGACATCTCCTACATGGAAGCTGGCTTCCCTACGCTTTAAATTATAAACTTTAGAACTTTTACAGTGTGCAAGTTGAAGCTTTCTTTCCACCAATTTATATAAATGAGGTCTCAACTTGAGGTCCGCTAAATATTTATTAGATTGAACTTGAATAGGGTCATTGAGTATTTCTATGTTAGAATCAGAGTTTGTGGATGGTGGAATAGATGTTTCTCTTCCAAAAAATAGGTACGATGGAGTGAATCCTGTGGTTTCGTGAACGGCAGTCCTTATGGCGTGAGCAAACTTTTGAAGATGTGCATCCCAGCCGTTATGTTGTTTTGAATTGATATATGAAGATATCATGGTGCCAATAACTCTATTAACACGCTCTGTTGGGTTGCTCTGAGGATGGTAATTAGGTGTAAACCAAATCTGGCTATTATATTTTTCTACCAAGTCTTTAAATAATTGAGACCCGAATTGTTTACCATTATCAGATATAATTGCTTCCGGTATCCCAAAGAGTAAAAATTGTCGTTCCAATATGTCACAAATTTTGTCTGATTTACCTGTTCTCAACGCAAACAAAAGGGTAAATTTGCTGAACAAACACGTTATGACTAGCAACATTGTGTTGCCACTTTTACTCTTAGGAAACGGTCCCATTAAATCCAGTGAAATAACCTGCCATGGTCTTATGACCGTTCTAAATTGCCCCATGTGGCCTAAGGGGACTTTTTGCGATACCTTAACTTTGGCACAAGTCTCACATCTGCCGACATATTGTTTTACGTCGTTCAAAACTTCAGGCCAATAATAAAACTGTTTTATCCTATACAATGTTTTTCGTATTCCTAAATGACCAGCTGTAATATTGTCGTGGCAAAGTTTGAAAATGTCTGATCTTAGCAATTTTGGTATAAATAATTTCCAATCATTTATTTCATCTGGATATTGTTTTAATTTAATTTTTTTATAAAGTAACCCATCTACAACTTTCCAATCTGATGTGTGCTTGTCCTTTGTGATTTTTTCTACTTTTGCTCTATACCATTCGTCTTTATGTCTTTCTAAAATTTTAATCTTACTATTTTCTTCCAAAGCATCTACAGATCGAGATAAGGCATCTGGTACTACATTTCTTTTACCAGGTCTATGTATTATGTCGAAGCTAAATTGCTGTAATTTCATGGCCCATCTCGCTAGTCGCCCATGTGGATCTTTCATTTTGTGAAGCATCTTTAGAGCACTATGATCAGTGACCACAGTAAAATGAGATCCGTCTATATATGGCCTGAATTTTTCTATCGCATATACTATGCTTAATAGTTCTCTTTCAGATGTTGAATAAAGCTGTTCACGATCACTTAGTTTTCGGCTCAGATATGATATTGGCTGCTCAACTTCATTTATTTTTTGACTGAGAACTGCCCCGATTCCTTTATTAGATGCATCACATTGAATTATAAAGGGTTTGCTAAAATCGGGACAAGACATAACTGGAGCAGAAGTAAGTAATGTTTTGAGTTCTATAAAGGCTTTATCAGCTTCATCCGTCCAAACAAACTTTTTATTTTTCTTACCCTTAGTTAGATTATGAAGAGGGGCAGCAATAAGAGAAAAATTCTTAACAAATCTCCGATACCAGCTTGCAATTCCGATAAATCTTTTTAACTCAGTGTGATTTTTAGGTCTCTTAAAGTTCATAATAGCTGAAATCTTATCTGGATCGGTACGTAATCCTTCTTGATCAATAATATAACCAAGAAATCGCATACTGGATCTTGCAAATCTACATTTGTCTATATTTATTGAAAGACCGGCTTCTTTTAATATAAATGTCACGCGTTCTAGAATTTCTAGATGCTCCTCAAATGTCTTTGAACAAACGACTATGTCATCTTGATAGGCCCAAACTTTTCCTTCCAAGGCATGAAATAGTAGGTCCATTAATCTTTGTTGTGTTTGAGAGTGAGTGAGTGAGTTGCTTATGCTATAGAAAAACAAGGTTACTTACTAACATAACTAATAAGGCAGCTATGCTAAGCACTTTACAATTACTGATGCTACTTTACGATAACAAAAAAATCAAATGTCTAACTAAAATAATCTTAACTAAAGCAACAAACTAAAATAATCTTAAAACTTAATAATACATAAATTGCATACATACGACTTATGCTGCTGATCCTTATGGTGATCTTCTCATATAATATTGTTAATTCTGAATATTCAAAATTAGAACTAAGATGGTAGGCAGGTAACTAAATTATACAGCTTCGATTAAATTTGACTTAATATCTTATATTATATATTATATACCTAATTGTATATCATCTCATTATTTGTTTATAGGTAGGTACCTATATGTGAAACAATTTAAATATCCTATACGTACATAACATCTATCATTATTATCTTACAACTAATCACTATTTCTGTTATTTAAAAAAATACAGTGAGTATACAGTATAGTAGTACATGCCTAGTAATACCTATTAATAATGGTACAAAATAATAATCTACTCCACTTCACTGGGAATATAACAAAATAACAAATACAATTTTAACTATTACCTACCCAGTACGCCGCATACCCGTTTGGTTTAAAACGTTGGGCACCATTTGTTACGGGATGCTGTCGAGGGTATATAAATAATGCAACTTAGAAATAAAATGAGACGAGTTACTTTTATTTACTGCTAACAACCTACTTAAATTATTTACTCCAACTACAATAACACTAAACTACTCTTATATATAATATATTCTAATTAAATTATTAGTGGTGGGCGCCAGGAAGATTTTTTTATTGTGTCGGGAATCTTGCCAAAACCCGGCCTCGGCTAGGATGTTCAGGGATTTACTTTAAAGCTTCAATCGATAATGGTCCAGGTTTTCCATTACCATGGGCTCACAGGGCATGTCATAAGGCTATAACAATTACAAATATATAACTTAACTACTATCAATGTGCATTAATAATATGCCTAATGCTTAATATACAGACTTACCCCTTCTGCACACATCAAAATCACAAACCAATTAATGTATCTAGTTTTAACAACTAACTATATTAGCTTGATATAAAACTATGCAGTAAATTTAGCAAAATAACAATTATTATTTAAATTAGCGTGGCACGCGTCTAGAGTGTACGGACAAATGCCAGTTCGTCCTTTCGTTTTGTTCAATTCCTTATAAAATGCAAACGTAATGATTTGACAGCTAGTTCAACAAAAAAATTGAGATCGCGACGAATATTTGAACCCGAGCGTGCCGCTTCAGAGATCATTCCGTATACCGCTAGGCTACGGTGTCTTACAATGTTGCAGTAAAATTTTAAATCTGTTCTTATGACCATTTAGTGACGAATGAATTAACATAATATTCCCCTAACGACCGTCAAATTTGTAATTGTCAATTTGTAATTGTTATAGCCTTATGACATGCCCTGTGAGCCCATGGTAATGGAAAACCTGGACCATTATCGATTGAAGCTTTAAAGTAAATCCCTGAACATCCTAGCCGAGGCCGGGTTTTGGCAAGATTCCCGACACAATAAAAAAATCTTCCTGGCGCCCACCACTAATAATTTAATTAGAATATATTATATATAAGAGTAGTTTAGTGTTATTGTAGTTGGAGTAAATAATTTAAGTAGGTTGTTAGCAGTAAATAAAAGTAACTCGTCTCATTTTATTTCTAAGTTGCATTATTTATATACCCTCGACAGCATCCCGTAACAAATGTTCTGCATTACAGAGACGAATATGAGAACTGATTTTTTTTTACCTTGAGTTCTTGATTTAGCCTCTGATAATAATTCCTCCTGGTAATAAGGCGATTGAAAAGAACGCTTTAATAACAATACCAATTCATTCCAATTTTCTACATACTCTTTATTTGCACGAAACCATATCAAGGCATCATCTTTAAAAAAATCAATGGCATGGCGCCAAAGATCTTCATCGGTTGCGTTTCTAGCGTCCTTTAATTCATTTACTCGCTCAATAAAAGCATTGACGCTAAGTCTGTTATCTCCGGAAAATTGAACGCCCCATTGACTAATCGGTACTAATTTATGCTTGCGAATAGAGTGTTCATGATTAAGTGCAGTCGAATTAAATACATTTGGAATCGAACCTCTTGGCTGATTAAAGGCTGCCGTATCATACTCCTCATTAGCGAAACCTACACGCTTTTCGTCATTCATTGTTAAAGCTTGTTCTACATTAACGTTTTTTTCTACCCTTGACTTGAAAGATGTTGATGCTATGACCTCATTATCAATTTGTGTAAGAATTAGCTTACCATCTTCTCCTAATGATTTATGTAAGGCTTCTTTCATATCTTGAGTAATTTCATCATCATCCTCCAAGTCATCTTTATTTTCCAAATCGCGAAGTAGTATGATAGCTTTATCCGTTAGAATTTTCTGTCGCTCTTTGTCCATATCGTCTACGGCTGATATAAGTTTTAACCTATTTACTATGTGAAACAGTCTAGAAACCAAACGTTTATACAAAATTTTATCCGGTTTTTCATTTAATTCTGATACATAACGCAAAATCACTTCCAATTTATCAGAACAGATTTCTAATTCTCTGCGCGGATGGTCTATGCTGACAGACGGTGCCTTAATTTCATAGGAAACTTGTTGTGAACTTTCAACTTGTATCATCTTTTTTAAGACTAATTTTAAGGCCGATGCAAAACCGGGCTGAACATAACCGCGACACGCAAGCTCAAACTCGACTTCGTCTTTAAGTAGAAATTGCGGGTCCATGGTTGTAAGATAGTTATTTGCTTATGCTACAGAAAAACAAGGTTACTTACTAACATAACTAATAAGGCAGCTATGCTAAGCACTTTACAATTACTGATGCTACTTTACGATAACAAAAAAATCAAATGTCTAACTAAAATAATCTTAACTAAAGCAACAAACTAAAATAATCTTAAAACTTAATAATACATAAATTGCATACATACGACTTATGCTGCTGATCCTTATGGTGATCTTCTCATATAATATTGTTAATTCTGAATATTCAAAATTAGAACTAAGATGGTAGGCAGGTAACTAAATTATACAGCTTCGATTAAATTTGACTTAATATCTTATATTATATATTATATACCTAATTGTATATCATCTCATTATTTGTTTATAGGTAGGTACCTATATGTGAAACAATTTAAATATCCTATACGTACATAACATCTATCATTATTATCTTACAACTAATCACTATTTCTGTTATTTAAAAAAATACAGTGAGTATACAGTATAGTAGTACATGCCTAGTAATACCTATTAATAATGGTACAAAATAATAATCTACTCCACTTCACTGGGAACATATAATACAAACACTAGCGTTTACCGGTATATACATGAATATAACAAAATAACAAATACAATTTTAACTATTACCTACCCAGTACGCCGCATACCCGTTTGGTTTAAAACGTTGGGCGCCATTTGTTACGGGATGCTGTCGAGGGTATATAAATAATGCAACTTAGAAATAAAATGAGACGAGTTACTTTTATTTACTGCTAACAACCTACTTAAATTATTTACTCCAACTACAATAACACTAAACTACTCTTATATATAATATATTCTAATTAAATTATTAGTGGTGGGCGCCAGGAAGATTTTTTTATTGTGTCGGGAATCTTGCCAAAACCCGGCCTCGGCTAGGATGTTCAGGGATTTACTTTAAAGCTTCAATCGATAATGGTCCAGGTTTTCCATTACCATGGGCTCACAGGGCATGTCATAAGGCTATAACAATTACAAATATATAACTTAACTACTATCAATGTGCATTAATAATATGCCTAATGCTTAATATACAGACTTACCCCTTCTGCACACATCAAAATCACAAACCAATTAATGTATCTAGTTTTAACAACTAACTATATTAGCTTGATATAAAACTATGCAGTAAATTTAGCAAAATAACAATTATTATTTAAATTAGCGTGGCACGCGTCTAGAGTGTACGGACAAATGCCAGTTCGTCCTTTCGTTTTGTTCAATTCCTTATAAAATGCAAACGTAATGATTTGACAGCTAGTTCAACAAAAAAATTGAGATCGCGACGAATATTTGAACCCGAGCGTGCCGCTTCAGAGATCATTCCGTATACCGCTAGGCTACGGTGTCTTACAATGTTGCAGTAAAATTTTAAATCTGTTCTTATGACCATTTAGTGACGAATGAATTAACATAATATTCCCCTAACGACCGTCAAATTTGTAATTGTCAATTTGTAATTGTTATAGCCTTATGACATGCCCTGTGAGCCCATGGTAATGGAAAACCTGGACCATTATCGATTGAAGCTTTAAAGTAAATCCCTGAACATCCTAGCCGAGGCCGGGTTTTGGCAAGATTCCCGACACAATAAAAAAATCTTCCTGGCGCCCACCACTAATAATTTAATTAGAATATATTATATATAAGAGTAGTTTAGTGTTATTGTAGTTGGAGTAAATAATTTAAGTAGGTTGTTAGCAGTAAATAAAAGTAACTCGTCTCATTTTATTTCTAAGTTGCATTATTTATATACCCTCGACAGCATCCCGTAACAAATGTTCTGCATTACAGAGACGAATATGAGAACTGATTTTTTTTTACCTTGAGTTCTTGATTTAGCCTCTGATAATAATTCCTCCTGGTAATAAGGCGATTGAAAAGAACGCTTTAATAACAATACCAATTCATTCCAATTTTCTACATACTCTTTATTTGCACGAAACCATATCAAGGCATCATCTTTAAAAAAATCAATGGCATGGCGCCAAAGATCTTCATCGGTTGCGTTTCTAGCGTCCTTTAATTCATTTACTCGCTCAATAAAAGCATTGACGCTAAGTCTGTTATCTCCGGAAAATTGAACGCCCCATTGACTAATCGGTACTAATTTATGCTTGCGAATAGAGTGTTCATGATTAAGTGCAGTCGAATTAAATACATTTGGAATCGAACCTCTTGGCTGATTAAAGGCTGCCGTATCATACTCCTCATTAGCGAAACCTACACGCTTTTCGTCATTCATTGTTAAAGCTTGTTCTACATTAACGTTTTTTTCTACCCTTGACTTGAAAGATGTTGATGCTATGACCTCATTATCAATTTGTGTAAGAATTAGCTTACCATCTTCTCCTAATGATTTATGTAAGGCTTCTTTCATATCTTGAGTAATTTCATCATCATCCTCCAAGTCATCTTTATTTTCCAAATCGCGAAGTAGTATGATAGCTTTATCCGTTAGAATTTTCTGTCGCTCTTTGTCCATATCGTCTACGGCTGATATAAGTTTTAACCTATTTACTATGTGAAACAGTCTAGAAACCAAACGTTTATACAAAATTTTATCCGGTTTTTCATTTAATTCTGATACATAACGCAAAATCACTTCCAATTTATCAGAACAGATTTCTAATTCTCTGCGCGGATGGTCTATGCTGACAGACGGTGCCTTAATTTCATAGGAAACTTGTTGTGAACTTTCAACTTGTATCATCTTTTTTAAGACTAATTTTAAGGCCGATGCAAAACCGGGCTGAACATAACCGCGACACGCAAGCTCAAACTCGACTTCGTCTTTAAGTAGAAATTGCGGGTCCATGGTTGTAAGATAGTTATTTGCTTATGCTACAGAAAAACAAGGTTACTTACTAACATAACTAATAAGGCAGCTATGCTAAGCACTTTACAATTACTGATGCTACTTTACGATAACAAAAAAATCAAATGTCTAACTAAAATAATCTTAACTAAAGCAACAAACTAAAATAATCTTAAAACTTAATAATACATAAATTGCATACATACGACTTATGCTGCTGATCCTTATGGTGATCTTCTCATATAATATTGTTAATTCTGAATATTCAAAATTAGAACTAAGATGGTAGGCAGGTAACTAAATTATACAGCTTCGATTAAATTTGACTTAATATCTTATATTATATATTATATACCTAATTGTATATCATCTCATTACTTGTTTATAGGTAGGTACCTATATGTGAAACAATTTAAATATCCTATACGTACATAACATCTATCATTATTATCTTACAACTAATCACTATTTCTGTTATTTAAAAAAATACAGTGAGTATACAGTATAGTAGTACATGCCTAGTAATACCTATTAATAATGGTACAAAATAATAATCTACTCCACTTCACTGGGAACATATAATACAAACACTAGCGTTTACCGGTATATACATGAATATAACAAAATAACAAATACAATTTTAACTATTACCTACCCAGTACGCCGCATACCCGTTTGGTTTAAAACGTTGGGCGCCATTTGTTACGGGATGCTGTCGAGGGTATATAAATAATGCAACTTAGAAATAAAATGAGACGAGTTACTTTTATTTACTGCTAACAACCTACTTAAATTATTTACTCCAACTACAATAACACTAAACTACTCTTATATATAATATATTCTAATTAAATTATTAGTGGTGGGCGCCAGGAAGATTTTTTTATTGTGTCGGGAATCTTGCCAAAACCCGGCCTCGGCTAGGATGTTCAGGGATTTACTTTAAAGCTTCAATCGATAATGGTCCAGGTTTTCCATTACCATGGGCTCACAGGGCATGTCATAAGGCTATAACAATTACAAATATATAACTTAACTACTATCAATGTGCATTAATAATATGCCTAATGCTTAATATACAGACTTACCCCTTCTGCACACATCAAAATCACAAACCAATTAATGTATCTAGTTTTAACAACTAACTATATTAGCTTGATATACAACTATGCAGTAAATTTAGCAAAATAACAATAATTATTTAAATTAGCGTGGCACGCGTCTAGAGTGTACGGACAAAATATGCCAGTTCGTCCTTTCGTTTTGTTCAATTCCTTATAAAATGCAAACGTAATGATTTGACAGCAAGTTCAACAAAAAAATTGAGATCGCGACGAAGATTTGAACCCGAGCGTGCCGCTTCAGAGATCATTCCGTATACCGCTAGGCTACGGTGTCTTACGACGTTGCAGTAAAATTTTAAATCTGTTCTTATGACCATTTAGTGACGAATGAATTAACATAATAACCCTTATAGTTTTAAAACAATTAGATGGTAGAGTAACAAAAATCTATCCATATTTACAAAATTCCCTATTGTATATAATACATTTTACCGGTGGGAGGAGCACACTGCCGTTCTATTCTTGTCTTTATATCGCAGGGAAATCCTTATGGATGCAGCCAGGATATTCGGGTAGATCCTGACCCAATGTGGGACTACGACGTCGTGCCATATAGACTCAGGTTCGTCAGGTCGTCAGGTTTCCATTCTGAGCTCGACACGAACTCAGGGACGTTACTGGATCCCACCATGGTTCAAGCCCCATCAACACGTTGTCGTGTTGATGGGGCTTGAACCCGCACCACAGAACAACCCCTCTTGGAGGTGGCGTCGGTCCCTTGGGGGACTGACTAGTCGTCGAGGTGCCCTGTTTGCTCATTAGATCCGGGGCACCTTACTAACGACGGCATTGGTGGTACTCGCCGAGTTTTAGTGGGTAGAGCTGCGTCCACTTACCAGCTTTCGGGTGCAGCGAATCCCACATATCAGCGTGGGGAGACCCACTCCCCCGCGGGATGCATCAGAGCATTTCTCGGCATTCAAAAACAAGGTAAGCTCGTTTGTGTTCATGTGCGACGCTGGCCACCAATAATTAAAGGGGGCATTTCAGCTAGTTTGCCTATCCAACTTCCATAAAAAAGACATATTTTTTAACATACCTCTTACGTTGCATTAGGCACGTGACAACAATATACGGCACATCCTCATTTTGTGCTCGTAAAAACCTTTAAAAGCAATCCCGGAAAGATCACCCCTTTGTGAAAAGATATTTTCTTGCCGGTTCATTCATCTGAACTGAAGATTTAACATCTGGGGCGGAGAGATTACAAGCGATTTGAGAATACTAAAAATAACCTCTATATGTTTTTATTCGTGCTACCTTTGAATTTTTCAAGATCTTTTACTATCTATATAAATGACGATGAGCGTAAGACTATATTGAAAGTTTTTTTTAATTCGGAGAAGTTTTATACTGTATTTTTTTGTAACCGAATTTTCTGGATTTGTGTCACACTGTGAACAAAATGATTTGGTACTGAGCCTCAGTACCAAATCATTGTGTTTAATCTACGCATGATAACTATATTCGTGTAAAATAAAATAAAAATAGCACGTCATCATTATCATCATTAGCATTATTATTCCGTCTCCTACTGATATTCTACTTCTACGAAATCCACTTTGATCCAATGAATGTCAAGACGGCTGATCCCCGTCTATTATAATAGGACCTGATTATATCTTTGAACTTGGTATTTCTGGAACTACCAGCCGGAATCGGAAATTCTTTAGCATTTTGTAGCCCAATGTTTAATCATTAATTGATGATTTTTTTATAATTTTATGGCGGGCAAAACCGTGAAAAACAGATATCTTTAATCAAATATATTATAGAAGAAGAAGAAATATACTTTATTAATTATAATATTTATTTGCAAAAAACATGGTTACATTTAGGTGTTAAAATCAATTTTGAACATCATGTTTCGCTAATATTACATTATCATGCAAAATGAAAATTTTATGTCTATGATGCTATTTAGATTTTACACAAATATTATGTCGTTTAATAAATAAAAAAATATAGGTCCTTAAAGCTATACAAGTTTCTACCATTTAACCATATATATTATAATTGTGGCTTAAACTGTCTAGAATTTAATTTCTTTAGATTGTTTGGCATTTTATTGTACAAGCGGACACACGTATTTAGGCAGTTTTTATTATATTTTGTGGTTCTGGGATTGTCGGGAACTATGAGTTTAAAAGGGTCCCGTCGACTACGAGGATTAATAGATTTCTATGGTTCCAAATAAAAACACATATTTCGTAGAAATAAAAAGACGGCAGTGGCAGTATATCAAGTTTTTTAAACATTGGTTGACACGATTCATCCGGTTTAAGACCACAGATTGCCCTAATGCATTTTTTTGTGGAATAAATGCTCTGTTTTGATCGGTACTATTGCCCCACATTATAAGCCCATATCTCAAGATTGACTCTATAATATATGCACGGTAGGACAGTACAGCCGTTTTATATTCGTTACGTTTTTTATTTGCTTCATATCATATACAAATTTGTTTATTTTGGATGATATTTCATGTATACCTATGCAGTTTCCAGTTTATACTTTCGTCAACACGTAGACCTAAAATGTTTGTATGTATGGCTAAATTTAATTTTGGTTTATTAAATTTTACATTATATTTATTACTAGCTGTTGCCCGCAGCTTCGCCCGCGTTAACTTATATTTATGGACGTATCCGGACCGATGATGATCATTTTTTTACTTCTTTGTTATATCTCTTAAGAGAATAAGGCTGTGTATTAATGTAAGCTCCAAAGCGGCTTAAATTTTTCCGACTCTCCCAATAATTATCCAACTATTTATCAATTTATACAGTCTTGGTAAATTATATACTATAACATGCCTCAGGAATTACTCTATATCCTATTGACAACAGGCATGAAAATCCATTTAGTTAGTTTGTACCTAGTTTTTGAGTTAATCGCGTACAGATAGACAGACGCGAGGAAGGACTTGTTTAAAATTATATTTTTTCTTTTTATATTATTTATGTTTTGTTTTATATTCTCGATCGGCGCTGCTAATGCGTGCTCTTGTTTCAGTCATGCTCTCTCACATGCGGTTTAACCGGGACTCTCGCTCCTCAGCAGATTCTTGTGATCTAACTAATCTCATTCGCTTAACGTATTTCGATGTAGCAGAAAGAGAAGTTTTTTTTCTGGAAGGCATCGTGTTATAACCGTATTAAAAATATAAAAATCTTCAAAACTACCCTTATAGAAAAATAATCATCTCGCACCTAATCTAGATAATGAAAATTAATAACTATCCAACTTTACCTATTTAATCCTATATTGAAAACCTTTATTGAATTTTAACTAATACCTATACCAAAGATTATTTTTAAAACTAAATAAAATTAAAATAATAATGTCTAAACAAATATCTACTAAAACATATTAATACACGAATGAATAATCCTCCATTATTTTTCGCTGGGGAGTGCGTTTATGCATACCACCGGGTCCGGGGGGTCTCGGGGGTTATGTGGGACTCTCTGCATCTGAGAAGATGGTAAGGTGGACGCAGTGTCTACTCACTAAATCCTAGCGGTATTTTCCTCGTCGACTGGGTGATCCGGCGTGAGAGCTGTGGACTTCCACACCAGGCCACAACGGTGTGCCATCCGGCACTCCCCACTGGAGGCAGGGAGGGCGACATCCCCTTCTGCTTCTCCGCCTAAGGCACCTTAACTACATAAGGATGCCTTATAACCCGGACCCGGCGGATCCCCCGATCAGCCTCGCACAGGTCCCCCACGGCGGTGCAACGGCCTGTCGCCGCAGTGCTCTCCTGCGGGAAGAGGCGCCAGTGCGCTCTTATGCCCGCTCCATCTCCTCCTTCTGTGACATCACTACCTTGCAGAAGGAGAGGACCGCCTGCCATGCACTCTCACTGTCAGTCGTCGCATCGGATGACCGCAGGGAGCGACAGGACCGTGCCCACTTCAGCTAAACAGTCTTAAATATACAGTACCTATACTTTATTTTGTTAACTTTAAAATCTATTCCTACACCTTATAATAAACCTAATCGCTTCCCGCTCAACACGTCCGTTCGCAATAACAGTCAAAAATGTACGACATGAACTATGATGCGATACGCGCGGCCTATGTCTCTGAAATTAGCTAGGTGCTCGCGGGGGTTATCCCCAGCCCCCGCCTGCCGCTTTGAGCCAAGTTAGACCTTCAGCCCTACTATTACAACCTAAACTTCACTGCGGTTGACGTAACGTACTGTTATGGGAGATTTTAGTAACTAAATTATACAGCTTCGATTAAATTTGACTTAATATCTTATATTATATATTACATACCTAATTGTATATCATCTCATTATTTGTTTATAGGTAGGTACCTATATGTGAAACAATTTAAATATCCTATACGTACATAACATCTATCATTATTATCTTACAACTAATCACTATTTCTGTTATTTAAAAAAATACAGTGAGTATACAGTATAGTAGTACATGCCTAGTAATACCTATTAATAATGGTACAAAATAATAATCTACTCCACTTCACTGGGAACATATAATACAAACACTAGCGTTTACCGGTATATACATGAATATAACAAAATAACAAATACAATTTTAACTATTACCTACCCAGTACGCCGCATACCCGTTTGGTTTAAAACGTTGGGCGCCATTTGTTACGGGATGCTGTCGAGGGTATATAAATAATGCAACTTAGAAATAAAATGAGACGAGTTACTTTTATTTACTGCTAACAACCTACTTAAATTATTTACTCCAACTACAATAACACTAAACTACTCTTATATATAATATATTCTAATTAAATTATTAGTGGTGGGCGCCAGGAAGATTTTTTTATTGTGTCGGGAATCTTGCCAAAACCCGGCCTCGGCTAGGATGTTCAGGGATTTACTTTAAAGCTTCAATCGATAATGGTCCAGGTTTTCCATTACCATGGGCTCACAGGGCATGTCATAAGGCTATAACAATTACAAATATATAACTTAACTACTATCAATGTGCATTAATAATATGCCTAATGCTTAATATACAGACTTACCCCTTCTGCACACATCAAAATCACAAACCAATTAATGTATCTAGTTTTAACAACTAACTATATTAGCTTGATATACAACTATGCAGTAAATTTAGCAAAATAACAATAATTATTTAAATTAGCGTGGCACGCGTCTAGAGTGTACGGACAAAATATGCCAGTTCGTCCTTTCGTTTTGTTCAATTCCTTATAAAATGCAAACGTAATGATTTGACAGCAAGTTCAACAAAAAAATTGAGATCGCGACGAAGATTTGAACCCGAGCGTGCCGCTTCAGAGATCATTCCGTATACCGCTAGGCTACGGTGTCTTACGACGTTGCAGTAAAATTTTAAATCTGTTCTTATGACCATTTAGTGACGAATGAATTAACATAATAACCCTTATAGTTTTAAAACAATTAGATGGTAGAGTAACAAAAATCTATCCATATTTACAAAATTCCCTATTGTATATAATACATTTTACCGGTGGGAGGAGCACACTGCCGTTCTATTCTTGTCTTTATATCGCAGGGAAATCCTTATGGATGCAGCCAGGATATTCGGGTAGATCCTGACCCAATGTGGGACTACGACGTCGTGCCATATAGACTCAGGTTCGTCAGGTCGTCAGGTTTCCATTCTGAGCTCGACACGAACTCAGGGACGTTACTGGATCCCACCATGGTTCAAGCCCCATCAACACGTTGTCGTGTTGATGGGGCTTGAACCCGCACCACAGAACAACCCCTCTTTGGAGGTGGCGTCGGTCCCTTGGGGGACTGACTAGTCGTCGAGGTGCCCTGTTTGCTCATTAGATCCGGGGCACCTTACTAACGACGGCATTGGTGGTACTCGCCGAGTTTTAGTGGGTAGAGCTGCGTCCACTTACCAGCTTTCGGGTGCAGCGAATCCCACATACCCGCGTGGGGAGACCCACTCCCCCGCGGGATGCATCAGAGCATTTCCCGGCATTCAAAAACAAGGTAAGCTCGTTTGTGTTCATGTGCGACGCTGGCCACCAATAATTAAAGGGGGCATTTCAGCTAGTTTGCCTATCCAACTTCCATAAAAAAGACATATTTTTTAACATACCTCTTACGTTGCATTAGGCACGTGACAACAATATACGGCACATCCTCATTTTGTGCTCGTAAAAACCTTTAAAAGCAATCCCGGAAAGATCACCCCTTTGTGAAAAGATATTTTCTTGCCGGTTCATTCATCTGAACTGAAGATTTAACATCTGGGGCGGAGAGATTACAAGCGATTTGAGAATACTAAAAATAACCTCTATATGTTTTTATTCGTGCTACCTTTGAATTTTTCAAGATCTTTTACTATCTATATAAATGACGATGAGCGTAAGACTATATTGAAAGTTTTTTTTAATTCGGAGAAGTTTTATACTGTATTTTTTTGTAACCGAATTTTCTGGATTTGTGTCACACTGTGAACAAAATGATTTGGTACTGAGCCTCAGTACCAAATCATTGTGTTTAATCTACGCATGATAACTATATTCGTGTAAAATAAAATAAAAATAGCACGTCATCATTATCATCATTAGCATTATTATTCCGTCTCCTACTGATATTCTACTTCTACGAAATCCACTTTGATCCAATGAATGTCAAGACGGCTGATCCCCGTCTATTATAATAGGACCTGATTATATCTTTGAACTTGGTATTTCTGGAACTACCAGCCGGAATCGGAAATTCTTTAGCATTTTGTAGCCCAATGTTTAATCATTAATTGATGATTTTTTTATAATTTTATGGCGGGCAAAACCGTGAAAAACAGATATCTTTAATCAAATATATTATAGAAGAAGAAGAAATATACTTTATTAATTATAATATTTATTTGCAAAAAACATGGTTACATTTAGGTGTTAAAATCAATTTTGAACATCATGTTTCGCTAATATTACATTATCATGCAAAATGAAAATTTTATGTCTATGATGCTATTTAGATTTTACACAAATATTATGTCGTTTAATTAATAAAAAAATATAGGTCCTTAAAGCTATACAAGTTTCTTTCATTTAACCATATATATTATAATTGTGGCTTAAACTGTCTAGAATTTAATTTCTTTAGATTGTTTGGCATTTTATTGTACAAGCGGACACACGTATTTAGGCAGTTTTTATTATATTTTGTGGTTCTGGGATTGTCGGGAACTATGAGTTTAAAAGGGTCCCGTCGACTACGAGGATTAATAGATTTCTATGGTCCCAAACAAAAACACATATTTCGTAGAAATAAAAAGACGGCAGTGGCAGTATATCAAGTTTTTTAAACATTGGTTGACACGATTCATCCGGTTTAAGACCACAGATTGCCCTAATGCATTTTTTTGTGGAATAAATGCTCTGTTTTGATCGGTACTATTGCCCCACATTATAAGCCCATATCTCAAGATTGACTCTATAATATATGCACGGTAGGACAGTACAGCCGTTTTATATTCGTTACGTTTTTTATTTGCTTCATATCATATACAAATTTGTTTATTTTGGATGATATTTCATGTATACCTCTGCAGTTTCCAGTTTTTACTTTCGTCAACACTTAGTCCTAAAATGTTTGTATGTATGGCTAAATTTAATTTTGGTTTATTTAATTTTACATTATATTTAATACTAGCTGTTGCCCGCAGCTTCGCCCGCGTTAACTTATATTTATGGACGTATCCGGACCGATGATGATCATTTTTTTACTTCTTTGTTATATCTCTTAAGAGAATAAGGCTGTGTATTAATGTAAGCTCCAAAGCGGCTTAAATTTTTCCGACTCTCCCAATAATTATCCAACTATTTATAAATTTATACAGTCTTGGTAAATTATATACTATAACATGCCTCAGGAATTACTCTATATCCTATTGACAACAGGCATGAAAATCCATTTAGTTTGTACCTAGTTTTTGAGTTAATCGCGTACAGATAGACAGACGCGAGGAAGGACTTTGTTTTAAATTATATTTTTTCTTTTTATATTATTTATGTTTTGTTTTATATTCTCGATCGGCGCTGCTAATGCGTGCTCTTGTTTCAGTCATGCTCTCTCGCATGCGGTCTAACCGGGACTCTCGCTCCTCAGCAGATTCTTGTGATCTAACTAATCTCATTCGCTTAACGTATTTCGATGTAGCAGAAAGAGAAGTTTTCTTTCTGGAAGGCATCGTGTTATAACCGTATTAAAAATATAAAAATCTTCAAAACTACCCTTATAGAAAAATAATCATCTCGCACCTAATCTAGATAATGAAAATTAATAACTATCCAACTTAACCTATTTAATCCTATATTGAAAACCTTTATTGAATTTTAACTAATACCTATACCAAAGATTATTTTTAAAACTAAATAAAATTAAAATAATAATGTCTAAACAAATATCTACTAAAACATATTAATACACGAATGAATAATCCTCCATTATTTTTCGCTGGGGAGTGCGTTTATGCATACCACCGGGTCCGGGGGGTCTCGGGGGTTATGTGGGACTCTCTGCATCTGAGAAGATGGTAAGGTGGACGCAGTCTCTACTCACTAAACCCTAGCGGTATTTTCCTCGTCGACTGGGTGATCCGGCGTGAGAGCTGTGGACGTCCACACCAGGCCATAACGGTGTGCCATCCGGCACTCACCACTGGAGGCAGGGGGGGCGACATCCCCTCCTCCTTCTCCGCTTAAGGCACCTTAACTACATAAGGATGCCTTATAGCCCAGACCCGGCGGATCCCCCGATCAGCCTTGCACAGGTCCCTCACGGCAGTGCAACCGCCTGTCGCCGCCGTTCTGTCCTGCGGGAAGAGGCGCCAGTGTGCTCTTACTCTCACTCCATCTCCTTCTTCTGTGACATTACTACCTTGCAGAAGGAAAGGACCGCCTGGCATGCACTCTCACTGTCAGTCGTCGCATCGGATGACCGCAGGGAGCGACAGGTCCTTGCCCACTTCAGCTAAACAGTCTTAAATATACAGTACCTATACTTTATTTTGTTAACTTTAAAATCTATTCCTACACCTTATAATAAACCTAATCGCTTCCCGCTCAACACGTCCGTTCGCAATAACAGTCAAAAATGTACGACATGAACTATGATGCGATACGCGCGGCCTATGTCTCTGAAATTAGCTAGGTGCTCGCGGGGGTTATCCCCAGCCCCCGCCTGCCGCTTTGAGCCAAGTTAGACCTTCAGCCCTACTATTACAACATAAACTTCACTGCGGTTGACGTAACGTACGACAAACTTATTATATAATAATATGTTGGTATAGCAGTAACCATGTCTAGGGATCGAACCGCAAAATTAAGTTTGTTTTTAATGTGTATACTTTTGCGAGATAAAAAGTACCTAGGTTGGTGCCCCGGATAGTAAAGTATAATTATACCAAGTTTCATCGAAATCGAACCGGTAGTTTTTGCGTGATGCTTGAACAAACAGACAGACAGACAAAAATTTTGTTGAAAATATTTTTGGGTTTTTTTTAGTTCTCGAGTCACAGAGTCTCGCCTCATGATCTTCATTAGATTCTTGGGATCTCATCATCCTTAATATTTTAGATGCGCTGGAGTACTGAGAGAGTTTCGACCTTTTTCTAGGCATTGTGTACAAATTAATCTTCAACCAACACTTGACCAATATTAGAATTGTAATATAAATCTCTTAGCAGAAATAAAGGCTTAAGGCAACCTTTGAAACTTTCTTTCCAATATATACAAAATAAATAAAGGCTGGACCACGTACGAAACGACAATCCTTACACAACAACTTTTTTTCCCCATCGCGATGTAAAATACTGTCTAAAACCCCATCTACTTTATTTATTACGAATTTATTTAACAGCTTTTTAAGCTAATTTAAGGTAAAAAATTAAAATAATATAATAAATACATACTCGTTAAAATAATATGTTTTATTGTTATAATAAAAACACAAATAAATACATACCTTTTACATTAATTATAAAGTAGGAAATGGTTTATCGTAAATATTGACAGCACATTAATAATTGACGTCAGAATAAAAATAATTATTCTGACCTGAATAAATCCAGGTAAGAATCTTTGATTAGCTTTTAGAAGTGTTAAGAGTTTTATCCTCCCTAATACTATTTGGCAAGGATGTAATGAGGAAATGTTTGTAATTTTGGATATATGAGGGTTATTTTCGAAACTACCTCATCATCATCATCATCGGCCCCTATTCGTCACTACCTCTCTCTAAGAACGCCTCTCTCTAAGAACACCAAGACGAAACTACTTATCAGATTTAAAATGTTCTTCCATTAGTGTAATGCTATTGACGTGTGCTGTAAATCATCATGAGTCCGAATACGGCTATAAAGTAGATAAACTAGATATCACTATATAGTAGCTACCTATATTAGCAAATCACAGTATTAATCCATACATGATTGAACTCGCCGGGTATGTTAAGTTTAAATGGAGTTGCGGAATTGTTGGAACTTCTTGTTCATAAATAACTTGGTATTAATCATAGCATGGAAATAGTTCGCACTGCATCGACAAGCAGATACAGCCAATTATGGTTAACAGATAGTTATCGTTAGAAATGCAGAAACTTTTCTGTTCTATGTTTATTTTATTAAGTGTTTAAATCTTATGTGTATAGAGCAGATATACTGTCCGTTAAGGGTTCATGGGCTATTCTAGTTAGTTAGTTTACAAGTTCAAAATGGTATTTTGGAACAGCATTATCAAAATGATATAAATATTTTTATGTTAGTTGTATAGGCAAGCAGGCAAAGTGGTCAGCCTCGTCAAAGATATTGCGTTGCCTATCCCAGGACGTAAGATGGTAAATCAAGCCAGTAATTACACTGCATCCCACTCTTCTTTGCTTAACACAGCAAAGCTGTTTGATGGAAGACATAATCTGGATGGTGCTACTCATACAAATAGGATTGTGACACAACTCTAAATCTATAAAAGTATGCACATATACAGTCTTAAATTACAAACAACTTATATATCTGAACTCACGAGAGCCCACGAGCAACAGCGTTCTTACTAAATCATATTTATCACTTAATAAATGAACTTTGTTTCTCGCTTTTATAATTAGCCTCGCGCCTTGCAACTTATTTGCATAAAACAAGAGTAGATTAAGCTTTGTGAAAGCAAACATAATGTAAGGAAGGAAAAACATATTCCAGGGGTTTCTTTGTGCTCATGAAGTAAGTAAATTTATTCCGTAAAACTTATTTGTTGAATTTTCCTATTAAATTATGTGGATGTGATAGGATAAAGAAAGTAGGAATGAATTCCCCAGCACGGTTCAAGGCTTGTCGTGGCGGCGGGTCTCAATAGCCTAAACTTATAATTGAGTCGAGGGAGCTGCTTTTTGTAACCTCTTATAAGAAGAGGGGACAAAATAACAGGGTGACAAGGGGCGAGGATGGGACTGACTAGCCGTCGAGGTGCCCTGTTTGCTCATTAGATCTGGGGCACCTCACTAAAGGCGGCACTGGTGCCTAATGATACTCGCCGGATTTTAGTGGTTAGAACTGCATCCAACTTACCACCGTTCAGGTGCAGCAAGTCCCACCAACCCGCCTGGGGAGACCCACTCCCCTGCGGGATGCCTCAGAGCATTTCCCGACGTAAAAGAAAAAAGAAAGGATAGTAAAAGTGGCACCCAGGCATGACAGGTATGAAGCACATACCGGACCGGCATTCCGTCTACTGAAAGTTTTTTTTCGGATGGATCTATGCTAATGGCCCGAAGGCCCTAATGCTTCGTCGGATTTGTGTGAGCCCATTTGGCTCAATATTGGTTTGTTAAAGTGGGGGGTTACCTCCCGCCAACCGTGCAGTCTGCTAACACACGGCCTCCTGGCGTCGAGCTGGAATTTACTGAATGTTATTCGTCTTCTAGTTTCATGAAACGACGTATCACGTGAACTATAAAAGTGTTTTATATTTACCGATGGGAGGGAAGCGCTGTGCCGCGTTCCCGGCTGCATGGGTACCACAATCTTGCTAGTTTCTCCCGTGAAACAGCTTTGCTGTGTTTCGGAGAGAAGGGCAAGACAGGCAGTGTAATTACTGGCACCGAGACTCAACATCTTATGTCTCAGGATAGGCAACACATAAAAGAGAGTTGCCTGGGCTCGTTCCAGGTAAACTGATTAATATTCATGGGCGACGTCGACCACTTACCATCAGGTGGCACGTTTGCCAGTTTGCCTATCCAACTAACATAAAAAAAAAAACGTTTACCACACGCTTACGTCGGTACGCATCAAGTAATGTATGAGTAAACACGAAAACATTTTCTTCAACATTCAATTGAGAAGTTAAAGTTGTTCTTGTTTTCAGTCAATTTGATGTTTTAAACTTGTTCGTTTATTTATAGAAGATATCATCTGGTAAATGTTTGTGGTGTATTTACCTTTTTTACGCCGGGAAATACTTTGAGGCATCCTGCGGGGGAGTGGGTCTCCCCAGGCGGGTATGTGGGACTCGCTGCGCCTGAAAGATGGTAAGTGGACGCAGCTCTACCCACTAAAACCCGGTGAGTGCCACCAATGCCGCCTTGGGTGAGTTGCCCCAGATCTGTTGAGCAAACAGGGCATCTAGACGGTTAGTCAGTCCCTCAAGGGACCGACGCCACCTCCAAAATGGGATGAGGTTCCCATCCTCGCCCCTTGTCCCACCCCGCACTTCTTTAGTCCCCTTTTATTATAAGAGGGGTACAAAGAGCAGCTCCCGCGGCTCAATTTACTTTGCCCAAGGTGCTGGGCTCACCCTAGGCTCCTGAGTCCCACCGCCACGACAAGTCTTGAACCATGGTGGGGGAACATAGACCCCCTTCAATGAATGCCAAGATGACCAATTCACTATCTATTAATTATTATATATACAAATGAAGCCGCTAATCTTTATTACCTTACATATAAAAACGTTATATTAATAATACATTTAGAGTGTGGTCAAAGGGAGAAATAATTTTGTTAGTTGTACAATATCCAAAAAATTTACATTTTAACTATAATGATCTTTAATCAAGCGAAAATTTTAGGCATTTTAAATTGTAAAGTAATTTGTAAAACAGACTGAAATTAGAATGAAAGCAATAATAAACTAAAAGATAATGTAGAAACTAGATTTTTTTATTTTCAGTTTTTTTTATGTCATGAGGAGGCCACCGAGCAATCAGAGCCTTATGGTGACTAACGACGCCCATAGACATTCGCACAACCAGAAGTTGTGATGATGCATTGCCCTCCTATTCCCTATCCCCCCAATGGGCCACCGGAAACTCACAAACCGCACGAAACGTGACAGCATAGCTGTCGCTTAACTCCGGTGTTATGAGAGCGAGAGATACCACCCCGGTCGTGCTGGCCCAATTCGGCTGCAAAGTAATATATAAGTATATTAGATGCAAAATCAATAGCACACTATAAAGATGCAACACCTTTGAATAATGGTTCCAGATTAGAAAATTCTGAAGACTTTTATATACAGCAGTTGCGTTTTATGACAGAAAAATGGGCAAAATTACTTTATGAAAAACTTTATTAAACAGCATCAAGCGTTTGTTACCGAGTTAATTTTGGTCTTATTTTCATTTACTAGGGAACATTAAAGTTTCAAAGAGTCCAACTTAATTGTCTAAAAATTGTTGTTTTTACTTTTGAAATTAAATTTTTACTAATGTAAGAAACAATACTTTTTAATAACTGTTGTTTTTATTTCAATTTTTGACATATCAAAGTAATAGAAGATACAATTTTGTTTACTTGATGAATAGTAATATATATTATCTGTGCATTTTTTTGTAATTTATTGATTCTTTGATCCAGTTTGTGTAGTAAATAATGTAAGCTCGAATTGTTGCCTGAAACACAGGATATCCTAGCTCAGGCTCCGTTACCGTCTACCGTTAATCTTAAAGAATAAGTGTAAATAAAGTGTACTTTATGTTAGCTGTATTTTACCATGTACATTTTTTGAATACATCATTATTAAAATTAAATGAAGGTTACTTTAAGGTTAACAATTAGAAATTATTATTGTACATTTAATTTGTATCAAATTTAAATGGGCACTTTTAAAAAAACTGATATCCTAAAAATTTTTCGGGAAGAATAAAAAATATCTCTCAACGAGTTTTAATGATAAGGTGACTGATAACTTAGAATAGATAGCAGCTTCAAATCTCATTAGAAATGTTAGATATTCATTATCTATGTGGTCATATTATGTCAATGATTTTACAAAGTTTTGTTAAATTTGTTAGTCAAGTGGTTTAGCTACTAGATACTAAGTGTCGCGGGTTTAATTCCTTCAAGTAATAATCAGTATATAATAATAATAATAATATCAACCCTTTTATGTCCCACTGCTGGGCACGGATCGCCTCCTCGAAATCAGGCGAGAAGGGCTTTGGGGACATGGTTCACGGTGAGCAAGCGATGGTCAGGTGCAGGTAGAAATTTAGAAAAACCCATTTCTAGGCATCACAGGGGGGGGGGGGGTCAGGATCGAACCCGGACCTCTCGGCTCTCACTCAAGAGGCCGAGCCCTTACCCACTAGACCATCGTCGCTTACTGTCAACAATTAGTAGTCAATAATTAGTAGTCTGAATAAAGATCACTGATTTATAGATGTGTTTTATATGTATTTACTTACATTTCTTAAATTTATTTTCTTCTTTATACCCATAAAATAAGTTTTACCAACACACCACAAAAAGAAGAAAGAAAGAAAGAAAATATATTTCATTGTGTACATAACAATACATACATTAATCATGGATATTAGAGAAAAAATAATTGCACACAAAAGGAGGCCTTATTGCTAAGGTAGCGATTTCTACCAGACAACCTTAGGGCGGAGGAGATTTTAAATAGATATAGAGTCGTTATGAAAAGAAAAGAAAAGAAAAAGCCATTCTTACAAAATCATACGCCGATTATTCTGGTTAATATTGCTTGGTATATTTCTGAATGTCCCCAACATCAGCCATTATTAAAAAAGAAATTGGTTTTGAAGAAATCCGAGGATAAATCAATTTTATCTACATCTAAAGCCCTGTAACCGGATTTGAAGTCTTATAGGAACGGAAAATGTTGGGTGGAATATATTTTAATACCCGTTCATCATCAGCTGTTGAATTTATTAAAACACATCTAAAATTCAACTAAGTACAAGTAGTAAGAGGTAGTACCATGCTGCATTGCAGCCGAACTAAGCCTCACATAACACCGGCGTCGAGTGACAGCTATGCTGTTTCGTGCGGTTTGTGAGTTTTCGGTGGCCGGGGAGGATAGGGAAAAGGAAGGCGGCGCATCTGCGTGGTCTTGGTTGTGCGGATGTGTATGGGCGTCGGCGCCGTGAGGCTCCAACAGCTCGTCTGATTACATAAAAAAAACAAACACACACACGATATTAGGATAATTTTATAAGGCACATAAACCTAACGAATTCATCCGAACATACCTTATGGTATTATTAAGTAATATATAAATTCCTTATTTACCTTAAGCCAAGGTGGATCTTCATTGCCGTAACTGCCTATCCTGTCCCTTTAGAAACACAGCTAACCTGTACATATAGCGGAAGAAAGAATATCCCCTCTTTAGAAAGACAGCAAAGCTGTTTGGCGGAAGAAAACCTATCCTATGCCTTTCTTAGAACGTCAGAAAAACTATTTGTCGGAAGAAATCAGATTTCAATCGCCCATCGGAAAAAATCTATTTTTACCTCAATAACCTATAATTAATGTGAATTCAGTTGAGTTCCTTCATTCAAAACTTTTAACAGCCTCTTTGATATACGAGTAAAGTTCTTTCGTAAAATAAAACAGCATTGCTTGTACTTTGTTTTTGATTTACTTAATGCGAGTTTGAATTTAAATTTGATTATTTTTGGACTGCATACAAATTATTAAATAATACAAAATAATATCTTGTTCTCTGAAATATTTTAGCTTTATTTACAGCTTAATACGTTCATCATCATCATCATCACCCTTTATCCATCCATAGAGATTCTTTAATTAACAACAACACAGGCATCAACACACAGGCAAACAACATAGGCATCCTTTAATGAACGCCAAGATAACAATAATAATAATATCTATGGACGCTCTTACACCACGTCAATCTGGTCCCGTGGTAAGTTCTGGAAGAACTTGTGTTACGGGTACCAGACAACGGAAATATATTTAATACTTTCATACTATTTTTTTTTTTTTATAGAAGAGGGGGCAAACGTACAGTACTATACGTATATTTAAGATTTTTATTATATAATACATAATATACTATTTGTTCTCAGGCGGGATTCGAATCCGCAACCTCCGGCTTGAGCGACAACACGCCACCATTGAGCCACAGAGGTCGTCAAGATATTTATTATATATTTATTTTTATCAAGATCATTTAATTTTTATTTCGTTTCGTGTACAAAGCAAGTCTAAACAAAGTCGAAATATCGAGCGCCACGAGATAAAAATGAAAAACATAGAAAATAATATTCCGTTTGTACTAGTTTCGATAGTCTTAATGAAAGTAAAACCTTATTTTTTTTTTGAAAATCAAAATTGAGGTTGTATATTCTTTGAACTTGTAGCCTACACATACATATTATAAACTTAAATATGAACATGCATGCCTCACGTACAGTTATTGTTATTCACCTTTCTTCATTATACATATTATACTACTAATGTGGGCTTTTGGTGAATCTCTTAGCTTTCATATAGGAAGCTCTACAATGAGCCTCAAGGAGTATTAAAACTGACAACCCCTTGTGCTTTTAAAGGCCTTGCCGTGAGTAATATAATTATGATGTGTACATGAGAAGTGCTCACAATTACATCAAACAAAGGGTTAGTAAGATAACATTTGAGATGGTGCCGTGTAAATATTCCATATACGCTACTGGTACTCGAATTATATATTATACTAGTTAAGTTCGCAGCTACGCCCGCGTCCCCAACATGGTTCAGGCTTTGTTGTGGCGGTGGAGCTCATGTAGCCTAGGGTGAGACCTTGGGAGAAGTGAATTGAGCCGAGGGGGTTCTTCGTACCCCACTTATAATAAGAGGGGACAAAAGAGCAGGAGGCAAGGGGCAAGGACGGGAACCTTACCACATTGTACTGTCCCGACGTTGGGAGGTGTTGTTATGTGGTGCGAAACCCCTCTTTGGAGGTGGCGCCGGTCCCCTGAGGGACTGTCTAGCTGCCGAGGTGCTCTGTTTGATAGACAGATCCAGGGCTCCTCACCAAGGGCGGCATTGGTGTCACTCGCCGGGGTTTAGTGGGTAGAAATGCATGCACTTACCAGCTTTCGGGCGCAGTGAGCCCCACATACCGCCTGGGGAAACCCACTCCCCCGCGTGATACCTCAGAGCATTTCCCGACGTTAAAGAAAAAAAAAGCTTCATCCGCGTTAACTTAGATTTACAGCCGTATCCGGAGTAATTATGATTATTTTTATTTCCTAAGTTACTCCTCATAATACGAGCTATCTGCCAATGAAAGTCCCGTCAAAATCGGCTTATCCGTTTTAAAGATTAGCCGGAACAAACAGACAGACAGACAAAATTAGTAAAAATGATATTTTGGTATGATGATTAGCCTAGGAACGAGAGAACAGGCAGTGTAATTGCTACCAACGACTCTGGTCTTAAGGCAAGGCATGAGTTGTCCGGGCCAGACTCAAGTGTACTTTGTTCATGAGCGACGTTGACCACTAACCATCAGGTGGATTGTGTGTCTATCCAACTAGCATGGAAACATTAAGCTGTGTGTCATACAATCTATACATCTATACACATAAATAAAATTGGAGTGTCTGTTTGTAATATTAAAATAACTGCTTTTTACTAAATGCATATAGATGTATATACGATACCAAAATAGCATTATTTACCATTTTTGTCTGTATGTCTGTTTGTTCCGGCTAATCTCTGAAACAGCTGGGCTGATTTTGACGGGACTTTCACTGTACAGCTGATGTTATAAGGAGTAACTTAGGCTATAAAAATTATCATCATCAATCTGTATACGGCTGTAAATCTAAGTTAACGCGGGCGAAGCCGCGGGCAACCGCTGTTATTATATAAGCACACACTATACTTTAGTCCACTTATACGAGTAAATACAGTGTGTACGTGTGTACATACACACACTAGTTTAAAATGTAAGTCCTTTAATTTGTTTCTCTGTATTTTACTTTTAATAAATGAATGCTCGAGTTCTTTTTGTGTCACGGAATTACTCGAAACTGAATAAAGTAAGAAAATTTAGTAGACAAAGATAAATACAAGGAAATATTTTGTCATGGAATTCCTAGAATTTATATGAATTTATATATAACTAGTGGCACCGACAGATGTTGTCCTGTATAAAACATTGAAATAATTATATTTTTTGTGAATCTTAACTATTCTCCAATCCACTTGAACACACACGAAAAAAATCATCAAAATCGGTCCAGCCGCTTACTTTCATAAAATTAATAAAAATTATCTAAACGTAACTAAAGTAACGTTCGATTATCTAACGTTTTGCAAGTGACAAGATCGGTCGTCTTGGCGTTCATTGAAGGAGACCTACGTTCAGCAGTGGACGGATAAAGGCTGATGATGATGATAATGAAACCTAACTAAAAGCTATTCACCAGTTTTTAAGAACAATGGATCGCTGATTTATCTGGTAAGGGCTACTTACAATAAAACCATTGAATACTTTGAAAATAGATGATTTTATAAAATCTTTTGAAGCTTTAGATATTTTCAAAAGCATTTTCTTCGCGGAGTAAAGGCTGTACGTATCGTTTATTAAAAAACCTTAACAAAGATCTCCGATACTGTTTATTTCGTCTAGTATAATAAAAACTATCCTTACTTTCTTTATATAAATGAAGTATGTAAGTGTTGGTCGGTCATTAACCAGGTAGGCAGACAATCTCCGAACAGTCATGGCCGGTCCGTGTTGGATAATAATAATAATATCTATGGACACTTTCACACCACGTCAATCTGGTTCTTCAAGAACTTGTGTTACGGGTACCAGACAACGGAAATATATTTAATACTTTTGTACTATACATATATATAAGATTTTTATGTCGACAAGCTAGGACATCACGGACTGTCATACCAAAAAAGTGCAGGCCGCTTCTCGAGACATGCTGCACTCAACGATATCATATGCCGGTCCCTTGCCACCGTTAACGTGCCAAGTCTACTTGAGCCGACTGGTATTGCAAGAGACGATGGCAAGAGACCGGACGGTATGAATTTGATTCCATGGAAGATGGGCCGGGTGCTGGTGTGGGATGCAACCTGTTCAGACACGCTGGCCCCTTCCCATCTACATGGAACCAACAACAGAGCTGGTGTGGCTTGCGAAGCGGCTGAAAAAGCTAAAATATGCAAATACAGGGGTCTAGGCTCCGAATATGATTTTGTCCCATTCGGTGTCGAGACCCTTGGTCCGTGGGGTCCTAGCGCTTTAAGACTCTTTAAGGAAATAACAAAAAGGTTAGTCGACATCACAGGAGACCGAAGAGCTGGCAGCTACCTCGGACAAAGAATTAGTCTAGCAATCCAAAGGGGGAACGCTGCCAGTATCTTCGGAACCTTGCCTAAAGGGACTCCTTTTTATTAATATACTTAAGTTATTATATTATATTTTTTAAGGTTTTTAGTTTAAGGTTCTTTGTAATTTATATCCAATATGTTTTTAGTAGAATATTAAGTTGATTAAATTAATTAGATTTTTATTGTATAATACACATATTTAATACACATCCACGACCCAGGAACGAAGGATTTTTGTTCCCTGGTGGGATTCGAACCCGCAACCTCCGGCTTGAGCACCAACGCGCTTACCACTGAGCCACAGAGGAGCCACTGGGAGGCATATGTTCAGCAATGGATGGATAGGGGCTGATGATGATGATGATGTATGTGTATAGATTTTATATGAATTAAGATAAACCGATATAATTACTGTATAAAGACTTGCCTCACAGCCACTTATTCCAGAATACAAACAATCTACTAGATACGAAGGAAGATGCTCCCAAAAATACTGATGATAAAAATGTACCGCCAAAAGCTTATGAAGCATTAAACATTATTAAAATAAATCTCAATGGCGATAAAAATCTAGGAGAACTTAAAAAGTTTTATAAAGTTTCCCGAAGCGTATAAATGGGAACTTGAGAACAAGTATTTTAGCGTGCTTGGTTAATAGGGAAGAGATTTTCTATTCATAGGATAAAGTGTCTGTGCTAAAAATAGCATAATAATAATTTTCCGGTGAAAGGGATGCTTTTTACACGATGGACTGTACCGCGCTCCCGTCTGCAAGCTTACCACCATTCTGGTTGTTCCTTCCACGAAACAGCTGGGATATGTTTCGGAAAGACGCTGTTTAGTTACTAACACCAAGACACTTACTCTTACGAGGGAGCTGCTCTTTGTACCCCTCTTAAAAGAAGAAGGGACAAAAGATATAAATAGAAACCTCAGGCCATTGTACTGGCGGACTGACTAGGCGTCGAGGTACCCTGTTTGCTCAATAGATCCGGGGCACCTCACCAAAGGCGGCATTGGTGACACTCGCCGGATTGTAGTGAGTAGAGCTGCGTCCACCTTACCACATTTCGGGCATAGTGAGTCCCACATACTGGCCTAGAGAGACCCATCCCCCGCGGGATGCCTCAAAGCATATCCCGGCGTATAAAATAGACTCTTACGTCTCAGAAGAGAAAAGGCAGAGATAGTTTCAGATGAAATAGTTACGGTTCATAGGCAACAGTGGCTACTCACCATTAAGTAGCTCGCCAGTCAAAAGAAAACATGTTTTCCATACAAATTATTTGCGTCTCCATAAATCTTATTTTAAGAAGCTCTTGTCGAATCGAATTGCTTCGTACGTAAATAAGATTATTCTACATGCCTATTATTTTTGCGATTTAAGCATCTCTGTGTAAATTTGTATTGTCTTTAAGATGGAACGCCGTCGTTAATCTTGGCGAGTGATCCGTCACCTGGAAGGGCTTAAGGGACGACTTTAGCGTCACTTACGGTAATGAGATATTACGTCATTTGAGGTCTGAGATTTTCTTCATTACTTGATACAAGTGTGGCTTGTGGCCTATCTTTATATATAATTCACCTGAACGTACTGATTTTAACGAAATTGTTTGTGGGTGTTCAAGTGGATTCGGGAATGGTTTTAGTTCAGTTCAGTACCTCTACCATGAGTTTTTGTTACAAGTGCACATGACATAACTATAGTAGCGCCACACGAATAGAAAACTATACCATACCTTAGTTTTCTATTCGTGTTGCGTTTTCACGTAATTACTATAGTTATGTTATTTGCGCTTGTAACAAAAACTCATGGTATGTACAGTTCTCACAAAATATTTAGTACAGGATAACGTCAGTTTGGCCCGTAAAACAAACTTTAACGACTTTGGCCTATTTAATAGGCGATTGAACACAAGATACAGAAGTCGCGGCTTCGAACCCCGTCAATTGCAAACAATTGGCACGATAAATATTAGCTGCGCCTTTAATTTGTGTTTGATTTATATTATAATCTTAGAATAATTACACTATAGAAACCTAGTCCGCGCGACCATTTTGAAGCAACTCACATGGAGCCATTTTTGCACCAAGCGCCGGGAAGTTCCGCAGTATTCTATGTCAAACCGCACCAAACGTGCCTCCGTAAAATAAATAATTATGACGATTTGTGCAGTGAAATTGTATGACAATACATCTGAATAACAAAATAAATGTAATAACATCACTTTTCACTGGAAATCTTTATAATAAAACAATGTTTATTAGGACCATGGTTGCTGTAAAGTATCCGAAACGTCGGGCTTGTAAAAATCTTAATAAACCGCGATAAAATCCGTTTTATTATATTAAAAATTGTTTTATTATAATGAGTGAAATTCGCGTATACATTAGAAAACAATACTGGAAATCTTTCAATATTTCGTAGTATCTTGTTATTAATTAGGGTTAAATAAATACAATTTTTTTCAATGCTCAGTATTGCCCGATTGTGAAAATATTTTTACTGATTATTTCCCCCCACCGAATAAATTTAAAACAGTTGCTACTGATATTTACGTAGGTACGTGACACGTTCTCGAATTAATGTGTTTGTGTGATTTAACGACATCAAATACAAACAGTAAAACAGTAACAAGTATTCATACTTCCCCATACATACAAACTTTCGCGTTTATATTACAAGTTACAAGTTTAAACAGTAATATGTATAACAACTTTACATTACAACTGTTTCATGCCAATAAAAAATAATTATAAAAATGTATATTTTACTAATTACCAACTGTTATATTTTCTTCGTTTCATATAAATAAACAATCTTGTAATATAACAATTATACATAATAAATAATAATATAGCTTGTGTATACATGGTTAAGTAAAGTTGTTATAAATTAATACATAAATAGATATGCCCACCTAGCTATTTATGTATTAAATATTATTGCTATAACAAATTGTTGTCAGCGGCCGAATCATTTCCCGTTTTCGGGTAACTTCACCACTACTGGCAACATTGAATCAATTTAGTGCTTTATTTTTGACAGCGCGCTTGTATGAAGACGGACCTTGAACTATATTGTAATTATTCTAAGATTATAATATCTTAAATTTCAGTTTCTTATACCTGTAACACGCCTGTAACATAAGTTCTTACTACCTTACCACTTTTATATAAGTTTTCTGATGGTATAATTTATCACACCAAAACTATGTCCGTGAGGTCTCAGTGACTCGTTATACCGGAACTTTTGGAAGTAGCGACCTCTTAATCCCATTTGAAGATAAGTGACGTGGGTTAGATGAGTTCAAGTAAGTTGAGATGTTAACGCTAACTTAACGCCTCCGCGGTTTAACCTCTGCAAATTAGTTGTTACACGAATTTATACCAAGCCAATTAAGGGAAATTTCAAATAGTTCGATATAGTTATTATCTAGTTTTGTAGCCTTGAAAGTCGTAAAAGTGCCCCATCGTGGCGGTGGGGATCAGTAGTCTAAGGTGATCTTGGCCGAAGCCAAATGAACTTGGGGGCTGCTCTTTGTGGGGTAATAGGAGCAGCCCCCTCAAAAGGGGCGAGGATGGGAACCTCACCCCATTGCACTGTCCCGACGCTGGGAGGGGTTGTTTTGTGGTGTGGGACAACCCCTCTGTGGAGTGGAGCATCTTTCACTGGTGCTTGCTTGTCTGTTCTCATTTTTATGTTCATTCGGTAAACTGGTAATTCGGTGGCAAGAAGTCAACGTCGCCCATGAACATACATAAGGTCATACGGGAGTATCCCAGCAATATTCATACGTTGCTTACCCTGAGAGGTAATGGTAAGTCTCGGTGCCAGGAATTGCACACACCTTCCCTTTCTTGCGAAATATATCAAAACCGGTGGGAGGGAATCGCTGTGTCGCGCTCCAGGCTGCATGGGTACCACAATCTTGCTTGCTTGTTTCTCCCGTCAAACAGCTTTGCTGTGTTTCGGAGAGAAGGGCAAGACAGGCAGTGTAATTACTGGCATCGAGACTTAACATCTTATGTCTCAGGACAGGCAAGACATAGATGAGTTGCCTGGGCTCGTTCCAGGTAAACTGGTTTATGTTCATGGGCGACGTCGACCACTTACCATCAGGTGGCACTTTTGCCAGTTTACCTATTCAACTAACTTAAAAAAAACTCTTTCACGGTAGTAATAAGCAGGATGGAGAAAATGGCGGCCGGGCAGTCCCTCTTTACGAGGAGTAGTCGCCGGAGCCAGCCTGTCGCTGAGGTGATGTTGTTGTATGCCTATGCGGGACCCTCAAAATGCGGCTGAAGGCGCTCGCAGTGGTTTTAGTTTACGGGTAGGGCATTTACAGGTGCGAGTCCCACTTAGGGTCAGGATCTTCCCGAGATCCTGGCTGCATGCGTAAAAAGCATTTCTCTGTGTAAAAAAATGGAGAAGAAACACAGTACCACAGCCTTTTTTTTCAATAAAACTGGTATACTGTTATCATATTTAAAGATAGTACCAATACATTTATAATATCAGCCAAGTCTAAGCAAAACACAATAAGAATAATTGTTAATTCGTTAACGTACAAATAGAATACAATAATTTATCACAATCTACCGAAATGACCACTTTATTGAATAAATAAAAAACACATATTTTCCGTTAAATATTGAAGCTTGAAGATAAAAAGGAACAACGCAGTGTGAGCAATGAAAAGGATTCCAGTAATAGCATTCAAGATACAGGCGAAACCAAATGAGTGGATTTTATCAAACGTGAAACCATTTCGCCATGAATGTCATTTTATGCTGAAATATAAATATGGCTATGAATGCGTTTTTTTGTATATTACGAGTGTATTGTAATGCTTTTTTGTATAATAAGAGAATAATGTAGTGGTTTTTGTATATTAAGAGTGTGAAAAGGAAGTATTTTATTTTATTCAACATCATTATCAACCTTTTTCATCCAAAGAGGCCTTATTTCCTGCATAGCTCTTCCCGCTTTTTCCGTCCTAAAATAAAAAAAAAACCTTTAAAATAGCCTATTACTTTCCTCAATAATTAGATTCATCATCATCATCATCAGTCTCTATCCGTCTACTGCTGAATCTGCCTTCCTCAATGAACACCAAACACCAAGACGGACGAACCCGTACTGATTGGCTTATTAATCGTGAAATGCAAAAAATTTTCAAACCCGACTGATATTTGCAGAAATCGTATTAAACTAACACACAAACTTTTCACATTTAAGTTATATAATTTCGGATTAAGCAAACCTAACAATAATTTTTATATTAGTAATATTTACTTGTTCAATTAATCATTTTTTAAAAGGTTATCCCTTCTTGTACGATATTGTAAAAGCAGGAAAGGAGTGGATGAAGCGTGCTAAAGATATAAATAACTGGATCAGACTGGAGGAGGCCTCTACCCAAATAGGGGTATCCTATCCCAAAAAACAAATTATTTTCTATTATACTTAATTGTAAGAAAAAAAAAGTAGCATAAATATTGACGATTTGTAAATAATTTATAATATAAGTGGAAGATAATGGTGATGGGAAATAAAAGGCTATATTATTTTTATTATATTATCCCGACTTGTACAGTATGTTTTATTTTTGTTTAAAGTGACCATTATTAAAAATTGCATGTTAATATTTGGTTGTTTTCATTCATTTATTCAATAACCAAAACAAATCCACTGCTGAACATATTATATAGGCCTCCCACAAGGATCTCCACAACTCCCGGTCTTGCGCCTCCAATATTTGGTTGTATTGTTAAAATATTGTCATTATCATCACCGGTGGGAGGGACGCGCTGTGCCGCGCTCCCGGCTGCATGGGTACCACCATCTTGCTTATTTCTACCGTGAAACAGCTTTGCCGTGTTTCGGAGAGAAGGGTAAGACAGGCAGTGTAATTACTGGCACCGAGACTTAACATCTCATGTCTCAGGATAGGCAACACATAAATGAGTTGCCTGGGTTCGTTCCTGGTATACATGTTCATGGGCGTCGTCGACCACTTAACATCAGGTGGTACGTTTGCCAGTTTGCCTATCTAACTAACATAAAAAAAAACATTTTTATAAACCTTATTCGTCCACTGCTTGTCTCTTTCAATGAACGCCAAGACTGATGATTCGACACTGGTATTACTTCTTATCTGTATATTATAAATGATTTTTCAATAAACACTGCAACAATAATAGTAGATTATGTCATAAGGGAGCAAAATAATATGTTTGCGGTGAGGGCGTTTTTTTGTATCCAGAGTGAAGTGAGGGATTCTAGAGTAGAATCCTGAACGTAGCGGGGGATTTAGAGTATGTCACTCGAGCCAAAAATATATTTTGCGCCCGAGTGATACACTCTACTTTTCATCACCCACTATAAGAAAATAAAATTGGGGGATAGGGAAAGGAGGGCAACGCATCTGCATAACTTTTGGTTCGGCGGATGTGTATGGGCATCGGTAGTTGCCAAAAGGCTTCGACTGCTCATTTGCCCTCCTTTGCTATAAAAATCAATTCACATTTGACTTGCGAGCATCATTATTTTTGCACTTCTCAAACCTGTTTAAATTAAGTAAGTATGATGTCTATTTATCTGTGGAAGCCAAGTGTAACGCACGGAAGAACCAGACTAACATGAAAAGCGTCTCATTTGCAGTGTCTCACGCTTACGGCCCCATTTGTTTAGCCGCGTCGAGTTCGGTAAAGCAAAAAATAAGGCAAGGACACAACAGTGGTAAATTTATATTTTAAGCATGTAGATATAGGGATAGGCTTGGTGACAAGTAAATATTTCTCATCGATAAGTCTAGGATCAACATTCTTTAAATAGCCATTGTTATTAATTTTATAAAAAATAAATTTTGAAAGCCTCAAGGATTACTACCTGCAACCTGGTTACTAGTCGACCAAATACTTCGTCTACCTAAATGCGGCCTCCAGTTTTGAACTTTATTGTCCCCTCAGCCATCCGTTTTCCTGAGTGTATCCAGTCCGTTGCCACTTCAATGAGATTATTCTTCGCGTAATATACTTAACTTTAGTTCTCTGGCGGAGTGGAGAATTTGTTTGTTTGAATGCCCTTATCTTCGAAACTAACAGTCAAATTTGAAAAACTATTTTCGTATTTTATAGTTCGACTAGCTGCTGCCTGTAGCTTCGGCTGCATTAATTTTTGTCCAAAAAATAAAAATAAAAAATTGTGTGAGGCACCTTTAACACAAAAAATTATAACCTATTCTCACACCTACTGAATCAACGTAATCATCATCCTCATCATCATCAGCCTCTATCTGTCCTACTGAATATACATATGTAATATAAAATTTCATCAAAATCAGTCTAACCGTTTCGGAGGAGTATAAAGAATAAAACTGTGACACACGAATTTTATATAATATTGGATATAGGTATGCAAAAACCGGCCAAGTGCTAGTCGGACTCTCGCACGAAGGGTTCCGTACCATTACATAATATACAACATTAGCTTTAACAAAAAAGAAGGTATATGTTTATGTTTTTTTTTTTTTTAAATATTTGAGTTGATTGAAAGAAAGGTAAATTTCGGCTTACGATTTATGACGTATTAAAAGAAACTACTCACTAGATCTCGTTCAAACCAATTTTCGGTGGAAGATTGCATGGTAATGTACATCATAATTATATTTTTTTTAGTTTTATCATTCTCTTATTTTAGAAGTTACAGGAGGGGACACAAACATTTTGCCACTTTGGAAGTGTCTCTCCGGCAAACTATCCAGTTTAGAAAAAAAAAATATTAGAAACCTCAATATCATTTTTAAAGACCTATTAATAGATATGGGTTTAATGAAAAAAATTCTTATTGAGTTTCAGTTCTAAGTATGGGGACCCCCAAAATTCCTTGTTTTTTTTATACTTATGTGCAAAAATCTTAATGTGTTTTACACAATACATCTACTTACCAAGTTTCAACAATATATTTCTTATAGTTTCGGAAAGAAGTGGCTGTGACATACGGACGGACAGACAGACAGACATACAGACAGACGGACATGACGAATCTATAAGGGTTCCGTTTTTGCCATTTGGCTACGGAACCCTAAAAAGGAATAGGTTATTAAATTTAAAGACTTTTTTTTACTTTTTAGGCGAGTGAACCCCGAGGCTAGCAAAATGTATCCGTGCTTAATTATTGCACCATATGATTGGTGAGATATGCCATTTTGTGTGTTAATCCTATTCTAAAGACCTTGTTCCTAATGATATAAATAATATTTTTTTTTATGTTAGTTGGATAGGCAAACTGGTAAACGTACCACCTGATGTTAAGTGGTCGACGTCGTCCATGAAGATAAACTAGTATACCTGGAACGAGCCCAGGCAACTCATCTATGTGTTGCCTATCCTGAGACATAAGATGTTAAGTCTCGGTGCCAGTAATTCTCTCTTGCCCTTCTCTCCGAAACACAGCAAAGCTGTTTCACGGGAGAAATAAGCAAGATGGTGGTACCCATGCAGCCGGGAGCGCGGCACAGCGCTTCCCTCCCACCAAAAATATGTCAAGTCAGATATATTTTTTTCTTAAGTCTCAGTGTACCTCATGCACAACATGACTAATGTCCATGAATATTCGCTACTCTTTTATTCCCCGGCGAAAGCTTCGTATGATATTCATACAGTCCCCAGTAATTTCCGTTTGCTTCTCAATTTTTAGAGTTCCATAATAATGACTGAGCGGAACCATTAAATGTTCTTCCGTCTGTATGTACAGTCTTTGAGTATGTAAATTCTATAACTGATTGAAAGTCTTCGAATTTGGACTAATGGGCCAATAAAACGTCTTATATTAGTGCTATAAAAATAGCCTTTTAAACAAAATTTGCAATGATATTCCTGACTTGAAAATGATACTTAGGAAATTTATATTTCGTATCTATTTGTTTCTTATGATCACTTTCTTGTCAACGGTTACGATTTTTTGGTCACTACTCATCATTCAATAACTATGTCACAATTTGCTCATAGGTTATATGCCTGGCGTTCCCGTGATCCTGTACAATAGCAGAGAGGAAGAACATCGTTGGGTTTTAGTGGGTGCGAACCCCACATGACCACCAGGCCTACCTGGGCCTGGTATGCAAAAGGCATTTCCCAAATAAAAAAGGTCTTAATTGACGACCACCGGTAGTCAGATTGAGTTATCTCAAATCAAACCCTCTATGTGAATAGTTAACTGTTTGATAAACGTAGATGTGCCACATGAAACGTAGATGTGTTACATTCGAAATAGTCGACAAACAAAACTTCACGTACAAATCCTTGACCCTCTATTTATTTTTTATTTTTTTATGTCATCAGGGGGCAAACGAGCAGTCGGAGCCTCACGGCGCCGACGCTCATACAAATCCGCACAACTAAGGCCACGCAGATGCGCCGCCCTTCTTTTCCCTATCCCCCCAATGGGCCACCAGAAACTCACAAACTGGACGAAACGCGACAGCATAGCTGTCACTTGAGGCCAGTGTTATGTGAGTGAGATGTACTACCCCGGTCGTGCCGGCCCAGTTAGGCTGCAATGCACTTACAGAAATCCTCTATTGTGAAAAGATAATTTTATAATTGCCACAGTGCAATACCCGAAACATGATTTACTACGTCGTAAACTACGTATCGAACCATTTACCAGCGCGTAATATCCGTAGTCCGTACTCCGTAGTCTAGTCGGTAGTCCGTACGGACAATAGTTTCTCCGAGAGGAAAGGAAATAGCTTGTGTTTAGTTTATGTACGTTTTATTAAAATGTTGTTTTACTTAGATGAATTAATGAATGCTAAGGTACCTTAGCATTGAAAAATCTTGCGGAAATAAATACGGACGAAGATGATAAAGTCAAGGAATGCTGTACAGTATCTGGATTTTATTCTTCTTTATTTTGTATGGACTTGGTATTTTCATAGAAAAAGGGACAAAGACAGTGTATTCATTTGGTGGAAAACGATACTGATATCAATACATACTACCGGAGGGTTGCAGATACATTGCCGGCCTTTCAAATATAAGCATGTATTTTTCTTGGAGTACTTCTTGGTGAACTCCAAGTATTAACTCTGTTGGTTTGTATAAAAATACCAGAGATTAGATATTTCAGAGCAAATTCACATAGGCTGGTCACACAAGAAAACGGATGGCCGATGGGCCAATCAGGTTCAAGAGTGGAGGCCGCGTTTAAGTAGACGGAGTGTTGGATGCGAGTGGCGAAGGGTCGGTCGTCTTAGCGTTAAATGGAGGCCTATGTTCAGCAGTGGACGGATAGAGGCTGATGATGATGATAATGATGATGAGAGACCAATTATATTGGTGAAGAAGAGCGCATACGTAAGGTGAGCCAATCTTACGAGTGGTACGTGATTCAAATTAACATGAAGAGATCAATTTATGATATTTTCGTGTAACGGTATAATTTATTAGGATTCAGAATTATCATCAAAGGTAGTAGACCAACCCGACGCACACGCAACAGTAGGGCCTTCGGGCCGTTAGCATAGATCCATCCGAAAAAAAAAAAATCAAAGGTATCATACTTATGATATCAGCAGTGATTAGGGATGACCCCGGGATTTTATCTCTTGTTTGAATCAAAACCATCGGCTTACTTAAATAAATATTGTATTGGGTGCTTACCGCGTTTAAAGGTTTATTGAGGTCCCGATATTTCGGCAATGTTTCTATCGCCATGATAACGGGGGGTATTTAAATATGAATAGTGATCGCGTTAGTTTAAAACAATAAATCAACTTACTATATCTTTAGCTATCGTTTTCTTATGGTTACTCATTAGAATGTTACAGTTTTTGTTTAGGTTTCTTTCGGGAACCATGTAACCTGTCCAAATCAATAACCATTGGTTCTTTTTAAGATTCGTTTAGATCGGTTCCTGTCTATCTGTGCCTACTCTACGCTTTTGCAGTCAAAACTAGTCAAAACTATTATCATCTAAGTCCATGGTGTAACTTGTCCTAGTAAGGCCCCGTACAACGTGTGGGGCAACATTTTTAATTTATTTTTGAATAGTCTTAAGAATTTGCTGACACACTTTGGGGCCCCACTAGCCCCAGAGCCCCGTGTTATATATATGGCTTATACAACGGTAGCTCTGCTCTTGATCTAAGCTTATCTGTTGTATGAATAAGCAACTTATTCGATGTATGTCTTTGCTAAAAATAGGGCAGTGTTGCTTTAGACGCTTTAGCGCAGAAGCGCATACTAGGACACAGATGGAAACGTCTACTTATGTATGGTTCGGTTTAGACTCACTTTTGTGTGTGGCTTTATTGTAGTCCCCCACCATGGTTCAGGCCTTAACGTGGCGGTGGGGCTCAGTAGCCTAGGGTGAGCCCAACACCTTGGGCGAAGCCAATTGAGCCGAGGGGGCTCTTTGTACTCCTCTTATAAGAAGAGGGGACAAAGAGCAGGGGACAAGGGGTGAGGAGGGGAACCTCACCCCATTGTACTGTCCCGAAGTTGGGAGGGGTTGTTCTATGGTGCGGGAAAACCCCTCTGTGGAGGTGGCGTCGGTCCCTTGCGGGGCTGACTAGCCGTCGAGGTGCCCTGTTAGCTTAACAGATTGGGCACTTCACCAAGGCGGCACTGGTGGCACTCGCCGGGTTTTTATTGGGTAGACCTGCGTCCATTCACCATCTTTCGGGCGCAGCGAGTCCCACATACCCACCTGGGGAGTGGGTCTCCCCAGGCGGGATGCCTCAGAGCATTTCCCGGCGTAAAAGAAAAAAAAAAGGCTTTATTGTAGTCAGAAATCCCTACCACAAACAACCCTGAAAAAGCCATCCCACAAAACGTTAGTTCTAGGCAGTATATATTATATATATTATATATTCTAGGTGAACCAACTGTCCGTTTCCCCCTCTTCTATAAAAAAAAATATAAATATCCTGTCTAAAATAGATCCATTAATATTAAAAAAAAACACTTTCATTGTAATAAAATGGTATACCTTAGTTTGCCCTTTCTTCTCGGCGGTATCGAAAGATTTTACGGGAAATAGTTAACAAATGTTGACTGAAAAGGACGCAGTACGTGTCAACAGCCCCAACAGAATGAGTATAAATTTTGCCCCGGGTGAAACGGAGGGCTTATTAATTTTCTACAATATTGCTGGTCCGTATAATTAAAAATTCGTATGGTATAGCAGTTTCTGGGGCGAATTCACTTCACACTATCTTTGTAGTCTTTATCATTATTATCGTCGTTGTCATTATTATAATATAAATTATCATTATCATTTTATCTTTGCTTATGATGAGAAAAAAAGTTGCGCGACGATGGTCTAGAGGGTATGGGCTCGGTCGCTTGAGTGAGAGGTCCGGGTTCGATCCTGACCCCTATGATGTCTTGACAAAAAAAAGGGTTTTCCTTCTACATACACCTGAATACGAGAACATCACGTGCTAACCGGTGAAGGAAACATCGTGAAAAACATGCACGATGAGATTAAAAGTCTTTGAAGGTGTGTGAAGATCACCAACCCGCATTGGGCCAGCGCATCGGTGAACTATGGCCCAACACCTTCCTGGCCTGATTTCGAGGGAAAAACTCAGCAGTGTGACATATAAGGGTTGATATTTATTATTATAAGATTTTTGTGAAAGGAAGCAAGGGAATAATGTAACTAGTTTACCCCCAAATATTCAAACGAATCTCAAATATAAGACGTACTTAAACTCTACGACGTGTCAGATTCAAAGAAAAAAAGAGGGACAACACGAGTTTAAGTACGTCTTAAATTTAAGATTCGTTTGAGTATTTGGGGGTTAGTCCCAAAAAATATGCTTCATGACAACAAAAACATGAAACATAACTGATTGATTGTACTGATGGTTATTGGTGGAAATTCATGTTTTATAATAATTCTATAACTCTTTTTTAATTTTTTCCACTTTGTGGAAGTGAAAAAAGAGCTATAGAATTATTATAAATTATGAAACAATGAGAAGTATGGTGGATGGTTTTGTTGGGTTGGTTGTAACAGTACTTTATAACTTTACGATCCAACTCAGTATTCAAAATGTACTACTTAATTATTTTACTCTAGAAATTGCCTTTCGTTAGTTTTTTCAATACCATGGATTATTCAGCTCATGATTTCATATGACATCCTTTGCGATATCTTTACCAGCACCTTCAAAATTATAACCAATTTCGGGCCCGTATGGTAAACCCTTTTCTCTCGTAACTGTACTGATATCATTATTTTGCAGCAGTGAGCACGACACTTGCAAATCACAAACTCAATTTGCGACGACCCATCGAATTTATCGGATGCCGCACGCTCAGATCTGCTTCGGTAATCCATGAGAAAGTACGTACCGAATATGTGGCTTATAATACTGTAAGCTATGTGACTCAGCCTTGACGCTATGAAATTTGTCATTGTTTAAGGGCATAGGAGGGCAAACGAGCAGTCGAAGCTTTAGACTACTGACGCTGAGACACATAGTCCACATAACCAAAGATTATGCAGATGTGTTGCCCTCCATTTTCCTATCCCCCAATGGTTCACCGGAAACTCACAAACCGCACAAAAAGTGACAACAGCTATGCTGTCGCGTTGACGCCGGTGTTATAGAGCGAGAGGTTTCACCTCGGTCGTGCCGGCCCAAGTCGGCTGTATCGCAGCATGGCACTACTCTTACTAAAAAATCCTATAAAAATAGTCAACTACTGACTGGTTACATCGTGGTATAAAAGGATTCTAATGAAGTCATCCAACAGTGAACGATAGTAGACATCAGAAGTTTCACGTAGTGTTCACTCCATCGTCCACGTGTGGAAGTGGGCGGGCCAAATACGCCGAATAACCGATTCTAGAAGCTCGGGAAGATAGAACGGCACGTTGAGTGGCCGGGATGCGGGTGCCGGGGGATCGGCCGCTTTGACGTGGCTAATGATTTATAATAATTATAGTTTTATAATCAATTGCCTCGTATTGTCTTATTTTTTCTTTGAGCTACCGTTCGTGAAAAAATATATGAAAAAAAACCTATTTTAAACTATTTAAGCAAAACTTCACTTACTTGCATTGTACTATATAATGTAATAGTATAATAAACTCCGGTGGGAGGAATGCGCTGTGCCACGCTCCCGGCTGCATGGGTACCACCATCTTGCTTGTTTCTCCCGTGAAACAGCTTTGCTGTGTTTCGGAGAGAAGGGCAAGAGAGGCAGTGTAATTACTGGCACCGAGACTAAACATCTTACGTCCCAGGATAGGCAACACATAGATGAGTTGCCTGGGCTCTTTCCAGGTAAACTAGTTTATGTTCATGGGCGACGTTGACCACTTACCATCAGGTGGCACGTTTGCGAGTTTGCCTATCCAACTAACATAAAAAAAAAACTCATTGTCTGCTTTGCAAAAAAATTTCTCTAGCAGTCCCAAGTATTCATCATAACTATTCTGGATATTCTTCTAACCAAAATTTAAATTCACAAACATCAATTCGAGTATTATATAAACGAAAATTCTACTCATACTATGTACGTACATTGACTACACAAGAATATTTCCAGCTAATTTCAAAACTTCACGTTCCAACATTTTGCTATTTAAGTACCTTCTAGTTTACATTTGATTTTTCGTTTTCGGCAATTAGCCATGAAAAACACCCGGGTATAGTAATTAATGAATACTAAACAAAAGGTGACCGGAGATCACACAATGGGAGAGAATGCATTGAATAAAGAACATAGCTTTCATAGGTTTTATTTTTGTCACTGGCGCTCACATTCGTTAAGTTATAGGTATGTACATAATATTCTTTGTTAAAGTTATGATATTTGCTTTTCATCGTCAGCTCATTTTTACTGCTGGTTGATATTTCTAATTAAAAGTCGTGATGAGACGTAGACTTTTTTTTTCTTTTACGCCGGGAAACTACTTCCACAGAGGGGTCCCGCACTACACAACAATGAGATTGCCGTCCTCGCCCCTTGCTTCTAATAAGAGGGGTACAAAGAACCCCCTCGGCTCAATTCGCTTCACCCAAAGTGCTGGGCTCATCCTAGGCTACTGAGCCCTACCGCCACGACAAGGCTTGAAAAATGGAGAGAACGTCATGTAGACTGGTTGACCGAGGTTGATATTTTTTTGTATGTGTTCAAGTGGATTTGAAAATGGTTCAGATTCACAATTCGATCCCCTTCAAAATGTTTTGGACAGGAAGTCTGCAGGTTTTTATAAGAAATAAAAAATATTAAATTAAATACAAATATGAATAAAAGAAATCAGATTGTAACTGTTATGAGATATTATTATGTAAAGTGTATTTAAAAAGTAAACGACATATTAATTAAAATATGTAAGCCTCATAAAACTTTAAAAAGAGCTTAAGAGTTAAGAGGACCCATTGAAAATTTTGGCTTCAATAATTTCGATTTATTTCAGTAATTCCAAAACGAATGAAAATATAAGTTGGTGGCCTAATATTTCATAATAAAAACCTTATATAGTTAGTTTTCAATACATGATTATGTAACTTTTTAACAGAAAAAAATATCAAACATACCTCTTTTAAAAATAGATTCACAACGGGACCGTTGAATCCTCTTCACTTTCTTCCTCAATGAGTATATACATATTCTTTAAAATATTATAAAGAAGTTCTCCAATTATCTTTTTTAATGCAATAAAATAACAAAATGGTTTTTGTTATAAGCTCGCGCGCGTATGGACTGCTCGGGATGACTATGTTCGACGTGTCGGATATTTTACTACTATTTCTTGCAAAAGTTTTTCCATTGTAATGAGTAAATTTGATTTGTGTAATCATTAAAAAACAATAAGTTTGCATTTGCCACCATCTTTCCTGATACAATAATTATTTCTAAAAAAACTATAATGGTTTTAATTCCCAAAAATAATTTTGTATCACACCAAATGCGTAATAACTGCTCGGGATGACTATGTTCGACGTTTCGGATATTTATCTCGAAATTTCTTACTGCTCTAGCAGAATATAATTCCATTGTAGTGAAGCTGTTCAGAATTTGACGTTTGTGTAATCATTAAAAAACAATACGGTGTTGCATTTGCCACCATCTTTCCTGATAAACTTTAATTAATATTTCTTAAAAAGTAATTATAATGGTTTTAATTACTTAAATTATAGTAAATTAATTATTATTAGTACCAATATGCGTAATAATGTGGAATCATTTTAATAACACTTTTAAAATTTATCTCGGAAATTTCTTACTGCTCTAGCAGACTATTATCAGACCGATTCTTATGTATGGCTGCGAATCGTGGACACTGACACTGAGAGAAGAGAATAAGCTTCTTGTTGCGGAGCGAGTAATATTTCGCAAAATTTTTAGACCAGTGAAGAGGGAAGATGGCAGCTGGAAAAAGAAAAAGAAAAAAAAGAAAAAGAAGAACTTGAAGATATGGTGTCCGAGCCCAAAATTATGAGAATTTAAATTAATTATTGGACATCTAGTAAATATTTTATTGATGTATTAATAAATGGGCTGCGGCCAGTTTCCAAAATTATGCTGGAAGGACGCAGTAACGAAAGACCTACGCGCCCTGGGCGCCGTAAACTGGGAGGAGAGAGCCCAAGTCAGGGCGCGGTGGCGCCATCTCGTATCGGCGGCCAAGATCCACTTCGGGTCGTTGAGCCAGCGGAGTAAGCAAGTAAGTAATAATTGAGCATACGTGATGTCTGTGTTGAACGCGAGTGGCAAGGGATCAGCTGTCTTGGCGATCAATGAAAGAGGCCAATGTTCAGCAGTGGACGGATAAAGGCTGATGATGATAATTCATCTAGTTGAAATCAACGGAGATTCCAACTAGATGGGACAAAAATCTCCTAGCAGTGGCCGGTAATAATTGAAGACGAGTGGGAAAACAACTGTCATGGCGCTCGTTGAAAGAAGCATATATTTAGCAGATAAATGTTCATTTGCGAAAAAAAAAATTACTTAAATTTAAATATACTTAAAAAATTATAGCCTAAATATTCTTATGTTTACGCTATGTATGTTATCGTGAAGTTTCATTAAATTCTATAAGTGCATTAGTATCACAATTGAATGTTGTTATTTTTAGGGTTCCGTAGCCAAATGGCAAAACGGAACCCTTATAGATTCGTCATGTCTGTCTGTCTGTCTGTCCGTCCGTATGTCACAGCCACTTTCTTCCGAAACTATATTAGCTATACTGTTAAAACTTGGTAAGTAGATATATTCTGTGAACCGCATTAATATTTTTACACAAAAGTAGAAAAAAAAACAATAAATTTTGGGGGTCCCCATACTTAGAACTAAAACTCTAATTTTTTTTTCATCAAACCCATCCGTGTGGGGTATCTATGGATGCGTCTTCAAAAATGATATTGAGGTTTCTAATACCATTTTATTCTACACATAAACATAAACCTTAATTTTGGTTAAAGTGTCTAATGTTGTATATTATGTAATAGTACGGAACCCTTTGTGCGCGAGTCCGACTAGCACTTGGCCGGTTTTTTGTATAATAGTTTCTATCATACAAAATATATCCGTACCCTAGTATAAGAATACTAAAAGTATAACAACACATACTATTTTTATTTGTCTTACTAGCAGGGCCCACTAAAAATGGAAAGGATGCGGGCGAAACTGCGGTCACCCGCATACTTCCCATTCCCAAGGGGGTACAGGGGGGAGTAAATGTTGTATATGTTATTCTGATTGTATACAGGGATAAGTTATAGCACTTATGTTATTCTGATGCTGTGTTATTGCAAAGTTTCAATAAAATACATTCAGTACTTTTTGCATGAAAGAGTAACAAACATACATCCATACATTCTTACAAACTTTTGCATTTATAATATCAGTAGGATAGGACTAGTAGGATAACATTATGATTATGGTTTCATTCCCTTTGATCAATCATAATTATCTTACAAAAACCTTACAATTGATCCTAATAATTAGCAAATGGCAGTTAATTTTATGGCGTTTTGTTAATTGCGTCATTATCGTATTATACCGTTAATATTTCGCCCGCAAATCCCCTGGTCGGCTGTTTCGGCTAAGTAATGTATCTTAACATAATTTATGAATGTCACACCAAGTTATGACGCTGCGCAAAAACCTTGATGTATTTTTAATAACGGTAACATTAAGATGGATGTCAGAATTTTTTTTAATGGAGCGAAGAAATTGATATTAAAAAAAGTTAGTCTATATGAGCTAAGCTCATATATAATAGTAAGATGCTCCCCACCATGGTTCAGGCCTTGACGTGGCCGTGGGGATCAGTAGCCTAGGGTGAGCCCAGCACCTTGGGCGAAGCTAATTGAGCCGAGGGGCTCTTTGTACCCCTCTTATAAGAAGAGGGGACAAAAGAGCAGGGGTAAGGGGCGAGGACGGGAACCTCACCCAATTGTACTGTCGTTGGGAGGGGTTGTTCTGTGGTGCGGGACAACCCCTCTGTGGAGGTGGCGTCGGTCACTTGAGGGACTGACTCGCCGTCGGGGTGCCCTGTTTGCTCATTAGATCCGGGTCACCTCACCAAAGGCGGCATTGGTGGCACTCCCCGAGTTTTAGTGGGTAGAACTGCGTCCACTTACCAGTTTTCAGGCGCAGCGAGTCCCACATACCCGCCTGGGGAGACCCACTCCCCCGTGGGATGCCTCAGAGCATTTCCGGGCGTTAAAATAAAAAATATACAAAAAATCTGAGTTAAACAAGGCGAAACAGCCGCTAGTATCTTAGTTACCCATCTATTCAATACTAGTCCAATCACTCGAACCAAGACAGGTGAACGTAAATTTTCCAAATCTCCAAATTCCACAGCGAGACAATAGATTCAATTTCGATCGCATTTTGCGTTTGAATCTGTTCTGTATTTTATTGCTTCGCTTGTTTCTAACATATAAAGAAACATTAAACATAATATTATCAGTTCTGGTAACATTTTTGGAAGTTTCCACTCTTATTTAAAAATATACAGGAAGAAATATATAGACTTTTAAAAGGTACTTAGATTTAAAGAAGGGGGTAGGTAAACTCCCCACCATGTTTCAAGCCTTGTCGTCGCGGTGGTTCTCAGTAGCCTAAGGTGAACCCGGCACCTTGGGCGAAGCAAATGAGCTGCGGGAGCTGCTATTTGAACCCCTCTTATAAGAAGAGGGGACAAAAGAGTAGGGAGACAAAGCGGAGAGGATAGGGACCTCACTTCATTGTACTTTCTCGATGTTGGGAGGGATTTTTCTGTGGTGCGGGACAACCCCTCTGTGGAGGTGGCGTCGGTCCCTTGAGGGACTGACTAGCGTTGAGGTGCCTAGTTTCCTCAACAGATCCGGGGCACCTCACCAAAGGCGGCATTGGTGGCACTCGCCGGGTTTCAGTGGGTAGAGCTGCGTCCACCTTACCACCTTTTGGGCGCAGCGGGTCCCACATACCCGCCTGGGGAGAACCACTCCCCCGCTGAATTGCCTCAGAGCATTTCCCGGCGTAAAAGAAAAAAAGGGGTGGGTAAACTGGCAAATATGCCAATTGATAGTAAGTTGCCAGCGTCATCCATAAACATGAACAAGTTCACCTGGGACTTGACCAAGTAACTTCATGTGTTGCCTAACTAAGATTTAAGTATTAGATAATTCTTGGGGCTAGTACGTGGCCTGTCCTGACCTTCTTCCAAAAACACAGCAAGAAGAAGATAGCAGAAGGAATACGAAATAAATAAACACGATGATGGTACCTGCATATGGGCGCGAGTCACAACATACAACACAATCTACCAACCATAAAGTCCATCAGGCCGAAAATTCTAGCCCTAAAATACCCACTGGTAAAATGTATGAAGATTATAATATTATATTGGGCCAATAAAAGTTTGTTTTAATATTAATCAATAACTTTTCAAATCTCTTCTTGAACATTTCGATTTTTTAAGGATTTGGCTAATAAAATGCATATTTTCAAAGTCTAACTCAAAATGGGTCTTAAAATTGGTTTCGTAACAGAAATCCTTATTCGGCGTCTAATTATCGAAATGGACAGAAACGAGATGGCGGAAAAGGAGATTAAATATCAAGGATCAAAAAAGGTTCCACCGATATCAAATGGTTGAAATTGGATGTTATTTAATTCCATTGCACGCCCCATAAGCGAAGCTTTGGGAGTTTTATACTCTCGACATTCAAAAAGCAGTTTTCTTGAAACTGAAATTCATAAGATAAATGAATTTTTCTATGAATCTCATCGCGACTATTTAATATTTTTATGTTCCCGACGTTTTGGATAACAGCAAACATGGTCACTGAAGGACTGGACTGACAGTCTTCGAGGTTACGCATATTAAATCCTCAAGAAACCGCGATACTATTCGTAGACATTGTTTCATACGAATAAAATTTGCGTAAGCATTAGAATATACAACAATAAAAAGTATAAACTAAAGATGGGCCATTTTTAATTCGACATTCGTGAATGAATAGTAACTCTAGCCAAATGGCGTCGTAATCCCAACTCGAAAGCAAAAGATAGCATTTTGTAAAATGTATCTCAAATTCAGTATTGTAGAGCTGACATTCGCTCAGCAAACCCAGTAAGAAGCACATCGTAACGTTACTGACAATGTCAATTCCATTATATGGTTGTGACATTTACAACAATGGTTGTAAATGTAGTAAAAATAGAATAGGTGAGGTAGAATTTGGAATATCATGTCGCTTTTTTGTGTTATAACGTTATATTTCGAGAAATGGAAACGTAGAATAAAGCAAATAAACAAGCAGAGCTTTTTAGAGATAAGTAAAAACAAAAAGGTTCTTGGAAGCTCCTTCCATCTAGCGAGTTTGGAATCATGTTTCGGAAAACTTAATTTCGTGTCCAAATTATTTTGTGTAGCGTTGAAATTGAGTTAGCTGTTTATATAAGTTTTGGATACAGGGACTGGTTTATCTTAGTTTAAAATTTAAAATGATGATTATCTATATATAATCCTTAAGGACACGCAAAGAGATGTGGTGAGGAGAATAAATAAAAGCACTAAAAAGGTAACCAAATATTATGCAATTATTCAGTTTGGCAAAATTCACACATCCTCAATTACTTTTCGTCTAACGAGATACATTTACTCCCGTTGTTTTTGAAGTTATACTTCTTTAGGCGCGTTAGGGAAAAATGATGAGAGTAAATTTTTATGATGCGCGCGCACACCGTCACGAAAAAAAACCTTCATTATGAAGTTAGCTATCATTTAGCTGTAGAACAATTTTCACATAATGACAGTATAGACGTCAGAAGAAGATATAGTTTTTAATTTGTGTTTTTGTGACTTAATGTTTTCAAGACGTGTTTTACTTGATTACATAATTAATTATTATCGCGTGCGTGTTTTGATGTAAAAGTGTTAATTTTTGAAGTTATACGAGAGTAAATTTTTACGATGCGAGCGCACACTATCAGGAATATAAACCCACCCCCTTATGTTAGCTATATAAAATTTTTCATATAATGACAGTATATACGTCAGAAGAAGATATTATAATAGTTTTTAACTACACAATAAGCAAAAAGGTTACAGTGTAATAAAATTGTACTATGTATTTGCATAACTTTTAACGTGTGTACAGTATAGCATAGCATAAACGAACTCTATATGGTTTAAGCCTTGTTGTGGCGGTGGGGCTCAGTAGCTTAAGGTAAGCCCAGCACCTTGGGCGAAGCAAATTGGACAGAGGGAGCTGCTCTTTTTACCTCTTATAAGGAGAAGGAACAAAAGAGCTGGGGAGACAAGGGGCGAGAATGGGAACTTCAACCCATGGAACTGTTCTGACGTAGGGAGGGCTTGTTCTATGGTGCGGGAAAACCCCTCTGTGGAAGTGGCGTTGGTCCCTCGGGGGACTGACTAGCTGTTGAGGCGCCCTGATGTAACAGATCCGGGGCACCTTCCCAAATGCGGCATTGGTGGCACTCACCGGGCTTTAGTGAGTAGAGCTGCGCCAACCTTATAATCTTTTAGGCACAGCGAGTTTCAAATACCTGCCTGGGGAGTCCCCCCTCCCCCGCGGGATGTCCCAGAGCATTTTCTGGTGTAAACGGGAAAAAACCCTATATGTGCTACTGGCAAACACGGGTCTTTTCGAAATCAGGCAAAATTTGTGTTCATCCAAAGCAAAACTTAATCATTTATAGTTTTAATACATACGATGTTAACGTCGTTGTTGATAAATACCTATTTGATGTTAGGGCGAAATAAACAAGTGTACGCGCGGTTAAACTTTAAGTCAAACAGAATAATTAGCCAACATGTAGCACATTTACACGCGTCGTGTTTGCTATTTATATAACGAAGTTGAAATTATTCTTGTATGTATTTAAAATCATAATCATCACCATTTGATCAATTAATCATAATTCTGATGATTTTCACTTCCACTGTTAGAACTCCTCCCTCTCCCTCCCTCTCCACTGGAGAGTAATGGAAATTTAAAGTAAAAAAAATCAATTATGTGCATAAAAGTATCTTATTTCCGAAACTGGTGGACTTAGAAGGTACCGGTGAAATAGTTAAGTCCCCCAAGTCTATAATAATCACACTTAATGGTACATTGGTTTGTATCTCCTTAGCTTTAGGTAAAAATTGTTATTATTGAATAGGTAGGAATGAATCTGAATAATTTAGTTTTTATAATTAATAAATAACGAATAAAAGAAAAGAAGTTTTACTTTAATCTATCTCTCTAATATATAAAATTTCCATGTCACAATGTTAGTTACCGTACTCCTTCGAAACGGCTTTACCGATTTTTACCAAATTTTATATGCGTATTCAGTAGGTCTGAGAATCGGCTACTATCTATTTTTCATACCCCTAAGTGATAATGGTGGTCAACCCCTCAAATTTTAAAAGTTAACGCGGGCGAAGCTGCGGGAAACAGCTAGTAATTGTATATAAACATTTATAGGTATGAAACTTTCCTAGTTTTATGGCCCATATTATCAGGTAGCCGAAAACTCACAAATTTCAACTGAAATGCCGAAACGTGACGAAAAGCAAGTTTCTAAACTTAAAATCGTATTTCAAAGAAATAATAATATAAAGCGAAGCAGGTACCTACTTTTAGTTTAACACTTATTTATTTTATTAAATTACTAACTTAAAATAATAGAAGTAATAAAAAACTAGGCGACTAGTTATAACACCATCACCTGATGCTCTGTGGCTCAGTGGTTAGCGCGTTGGTGCACAAGCCGGAGGATTTAGCCGCCAGGCAACAAAAATCTATATTCCTGGTTCATGGATGTGTATTAAATTATTTAATAAAAATCTTAAATTTATAGTATAACAGTGTTAAATATTATATTTCTCTTGTCTGGTACCCGCAACACAAGTTCTTCGAGATCTTACCACGGGACCCGATTAACGTGATATAGATTATTATTATCATCATCACCGTTATCTTTTTTGCGTCCACTGCAGCAGTACATACTTATTAGGGTCTCTTTCAATGACCACCAAGCCCGCCAGGTCCCCCGCCACGTGCATCACACATTCCACATTGTTGTAGGATAATCTACTAAAATTATTATATTCCACGTATAACTTAACATATCTGCGATATAATATAATAAATAAATGTATATTCATCAACAACCACCCCACGTTAACCTAGCTCCGTGGTAAGGTGGTAAAAGCTTGTTATTAGCAGGAATGGAAACAAATTATGAAATTTATCTGAATACATACATACGCGTTTATGGCTTAGTGCAAACATATTATTATATTATATTCATTATACAAATTATCTTTGAACCCACGACCATAAGGTGCTTAGTAACCTGACCACTGACCAGCCGGATGTCAAACCACCGCCTTCAAGAACACATTATCATGTCTATCATACCTTCGTAGTCTAGCATGCCTTTCTCTTTTTTGCCATCTCTAATTATCTAATTATTATATGAATTATCTGCACTATGTTCTAAAAGTGTGTTAGGTGTGCACTGGTAGACGTGCTACCTCATTAAAGTAATTTTAGGATTTTTTGTTAGAGGATATTTTTTTTTAAATTTTGGTGTGGATGACCGCGAAAATACCTAGAATATTATAACACAATTTAATATGTACCCATTTCCATCAGTTCTGATATATATAAATAATTTCTTCAATATTTACATACATCTTTATTTCATATTTTTAAATAGTGAAAATAATCATGTTAATTTCAAATCTTGTCTTTACTTCTTGGCTTAGTTTCATGTTATATTATTCATAAAATCGCATTTTAACTCGTTCATTTACTAAAACTTTTATAAAATGCAGAAGAATCACAGCAATATCGAATATTTTTTGTATTTTGCATAAATAATTTCGCAATAAACCGAGCGGCGATGAAAATTGGTACAAAGTTGAAAAAAGCTTCAGAAGTCGGGTGTTGAACTGGAAAACTGTTAGTGTGGACCGGAAAATATGAGCATCTAATTTGCAAGTTTCGAGTTGTTCAAGAAACATATTTATGACCAAGATATTTTCAAGCTGTTCGCTTATCGTATAATTAATTATACTGTATATTGTTTTATAGAGAACTATGAAAACTCGAATTATATTTTTTGGAGTTTACTCCTTAAGAATTTATTTTCATATAATATTTTGTACTTATTATTATAAGCTCGGGGCACGAAAATTATGAGAATAAAATCAGACGCTATGCGTTATGTGTTATACAATAATTGTAGCACTCGTAACTCATCCGCTACTAGTGCTACGAGAAAACATTCACATTACACGAGGTCGTAGCGACAGTGCGTAGCCGAGCTACGTATCGCTCTCCGGATATTCTGTTTAAATTATTTTATTTATAAGGTGTAAACTCCAGTCGGGCGTCGGAACTGACTCATATTTTTTTTTTTGTTTTTAGATATCGACAGGACTCTCACTGGAATAAACGAATTCACCAGCGACTATCCATTATTTTGCTAAGTACAGGCAATTTATCTATCAGTTGCCTATTTTAAGAAATTTTAATAAAAAAATTAATTTTTGGCGCTATATAATAATAGGAGAAAAAAAGGAGAAAATAAGGTAAGTTAGAAAGTAGTCCTCTTCTAACTGCTTAAGCTCGTGAAACTCATAAAAAAACTAAAGAGAGGTGTCAAGGGACACCCGGATGGAACGAAGTTCCTTTCGATTAATTAGGGAAGGAATTGTAATAAAAACAAAAAAAAAAGGTAAAGACCTATTAATAAAACACATTACCAACAATTTTTGCAATTCAAATTAAGTCAACTGTAGGTACGTGGAATGTGTTATAATGAAAACTACTTACATATCTAATTTTTCAAACACGTTTAAATTGTATAATTTTTAAAGCATTTATGTAAATCTGCCAATAGATAGCGTGGTACATAATTTATTTAAAGTTTACATAAAACTGCCAATAGATGGCGTGGTACATTTATATGTAATTATTAAACGTGTCCGTGAATTTACCATTAGATGGCGTTGTTTAGTAATTGCATCGCGCTATTGGTGACATGATATTATTCGATAAGGTTTCAAACTTTTATAATAAATATACACACACACTATAGCAAAAAAGTGTCGTGCCATCTTTTCGTCTTATTTTTTTCCGTCTATCCTCCTTTCGTAACGAGCGACAAGGAACTACGTTTCAAAAACAAACAATAAAGGTTATTAACGTGAGTAATGCTTAACGAAACTTTTATCTTTAATATTATTTATATAATCCCATTTTGAGGATACCAAGGACAGCTCATCGTACAAGCATCTCCGTATTACAAGAACAGAAAATAGTGAAGGCACAATGCTTGTCATCTGTCTGCTTACAACGTATAGTTTTAGGGATAGGTCGTATAGTGTGTAGAGGTATGGAAAATCTGGAGACTAATGGTAACGGGCAAGATTGAGGGCAAAAGACCTCGTGGCTGAAATCTCACACGATGGTCAGACTAGGTATCTGCACAACTTAGATGAACGCTAAGCGCTGCACTATATTAAGCGACGGAGTGGAACCGATGGTGATAACTGACAAAATCAAGAAGAGTCATGATCCTCAGCAGTAAGGGAACGATCAAGAAGAAGAAGTCACAAAAAATGTACCTGGTGATTGTAATAATATGGAAATATACATTTACTACAAATCTTCCAGATTGCTATTTAATTATTGAAAAAAAGGATAAATCCCATTTATTGACCATCTTTCATCTATAGGTAAATATACCCAAATTACCATTTTTTACATTTCGAATGTCGTATCTAGGTTACCTAGCATTAGGTACCTGGACCCTATGAGGGACTCGCATTTGGGAGTGCACCATCCAAGCATTAAAAATCCTTTTAGAAGTCCTGGACCTGCAAGAAATGACAAAGGCCTCGTCGGCGGCCTCCTTCTACAGGAGAAGAGCATCGCCGAGCATCGCGGTGATGATAGTCGGTATAGACAAGTCACCCACCCCCTCATGAAAAACGTCAGATGGCGACGCAGTGCCGCCCATCTCGGGCACACCTCTAGGGTGTACTAGGCTGAGTCCACCGCTGTGCCACAATAGTGACACACTGTCATAGCAGATAACACCCATCCCGAGGATGAGGCGTCTCGCAGGACCCAGTTGTATCTGATATCCAACGGGATCGGACCCAAGACTGATCCCTGCGGGACACCTCGGCCAACTTGTATGACTATAATAGACTTTATAATATAAAAATACTTAGTAATCAGGATAGTATGTAACGTCATTGGACTTTTAGACAAGAATACGTAAAACATTCTCAGCCAGTGTCACGTAGTCACCAGTCGTATTCCACGCCAAAGTACTCTGTGTGCGAGTTTCAAGTGTTGAGTCATGAATAAATTTGTCGTTGATATTTGAACGCTCAGCCAGTTTACTTGGTCGATTTCAAAATCTTTATTAAAGGAGCTGAATAGTAAATAAAACTAGTTGCTACATATTCCCCTATTTATTTTTAGCAGTGCGGGATACGCTAGGCGCGCTGCATGGGTGCTACCTTACTTTAGTGCATTGCCTATCTTATGAGCCCCTTAAAGCGGCTGAAGGCGCTCGAAGTGGTTTTAGTTAGGGTGGACCTCTCGCACTCAGGTGCGAACCTCATATTTCGGTTAAGGTTCAGGATCTACCCGAAGATCCTGGCTGTATCCATAAGGATTTCCCTACGATATAAAAAAAAATCGGTTGTCTGTAAAGTGGGTTTACTGACGATAGTTGAACGTGACAAATGATAACGTGAAAATCATAAGAAAACGGAACGCCTCAGAGCGAGGTAACGCCACATGCATCATGTTTTTTCGTTCTTGCTGCCGGCTCCATCGAATTATAAGACGTTGTCACGTCAAAAAATGATACATAAGTTCCAGGTTCTGCTATTCGTAGATATAAGATAAAGGTATCGTTAGGGAATCAAACAATTTGTCTTGTCACATTTTTCCTCATTCAGTTTAACTGCGAATAAGAAAAAATAAAAAAAATATTTTGCACTAGGTTAGCTAACCTAATAGAAAAATAAAAACTATATATTGTAATAAGATTATAGCAATTACTTTAACTCGGGGCGATATGAGACCCCACCATGGTTCAGGCCTTGTCGTGGCGGTGGGGCTCAGTAACCCAGGGTGAGCGGTGCACCTTGGGCGAAGCTAATTGGGCCGAGGGGGCTCTTTGTACCCCTCTTATAAGAAGAGGGGACAGAAGAGCAGGGGGCAAGGGGTGAGAATGGGAAACTCACCCCATTGTACTGTCCCGACGTTGGGAGTGGTTGTTCTTTGGTGCGGGACAACCCCTCTGTGGAGGTGGCGTCGGTCCCTTGCGGGACTGACTAGCCGTCGAGGTGCCCTGTTTGTTTTCTAGATCCGGGGCACCTCACCAAAGGCGGTATTGGTGGCACTCGCCGGGTTTTAGTGGGTAGAGCTGCGTCCATTTACCAGCCATTTTGTCGGGCGCAGCGAGTCCTACATACCCGCGTGGGGAGACCCACTCCCTCGGGATGCCTCAGAGCATTTCCCGGCGTTAAAGAAAAAAAAAAAAAAAAAGAAAGGGGCGATATGAGAGCCGTATATTTCTATTAAACCTAAGCCTTTTTTAATATAGTTTCCTACAATCTTCGAACCCTTACATATTGCACTAAAGTAATAAGCATCATTTATTTAGTAGAATGTATTGTTACACTGTCATGTTTATTTTTAGTTATTAGTACTTTGTTTTTTTATAAATCATGCGTGAGTATGGACTGATAGAATTTTGCAAACAGATAAATATTATAAACAATATGAGAATATGTTAAGACAACAAAATGGACCAATTTTATTGCAATAATAAGTTGATGTAGGGTTAATATAAAATATTAATCCTACAGAAAAATTACACTCAAAAATTTACAAATAATAGCTTACAAATTTAGACGTCTATAGTTAAATAATTCTAGTATTCGTACTCACACATGGAGTCACGAAATCAGCTTATGTAAGTGCCAACGTTTCAAAGTCTGATCTCTTAATCTTGTCTAAGCCTGTAACGTTGATTAGACGTAAGCCTTTGCTTAATGTCTTCTTGTGTTTTCATTTACATAAATTTCCTTCAATTCATTACAAAAGCCTATGAAAGTAAAATTTCGATGTAGAATTATTTGACATTTGAAATTATACTCGAAACGTCGGAAACATAAAAAATTAACGAGCCAAAACAAAGTTCGTAAAAAGTTTTGACGAACTCGCATATATATTTAAAAAAAATTGGTTGATTCTGAAATCCATACTCCCAATAGATATAAAGATGTATAAGAAGTGTTACTGACACCGAGACTTAACATCTTGTCTCAGGATAGGCAACACATAAAAGAGTTGCCTGGGCTCGTTCCAGGTATACTATACCATACCAGGTATACGTTTGCCAGTTTGCCTATCCAACTAACATTTTAAAAAAAAAGATGAATATTGTTATTATAAAAATTTTATAAGGCACTTCAATAGTATTTCCATTTTGTAATTGAGTTTAGACGATACTTTGATATCAAAAAGTTGTTTAGATGAAAATGGGTCAAAATTTCAACAAAAGAGAACTTTCAGATTGTTCTTGACAAGTTCCTTAACTGTAAGAAACTGCGCTCTTAGTTATATCCTTATTTATAATACCTTTTCTTCGTCACAACTAAAGCTTAGTATCAAATTTGTTTCCTGTGAAAACATAGATGAAGATTTTTTTTTGCTTAGTAACTACGTCTTATCTATACATTTATACACCCTTTTCCATAAATATATGTATAACTTTGAATTTGATATTAATTAAAAAATCAAATCAAATATATTTATTTTGCATATGTGTGTCAATACAAAGGTAGGCACAATATAGGTTTGTCTCAACACATTGGCCTTGTGTGGCAAAGTTTGTGAACAATCATCTGCGTCACTATAAATCTATTTATCGCAAAATATGTCTAGGATAATGAGTAAAGTATAAAAACTAATAACAATTATAGGTACAATAATTGATAAACATATATTATTATAATGGGAAATAATAATAATAAATTGTCATTGAAATTTGTCAGTGTATTTTGTACATCAAAAATTCATTAATGAATGAAATTATACGTATAAATTTTCTAACTTATGTAATTTTAATAATAGCATGTTGTGGCCGAACCTAACCAGCAGTAGCCGGATAGCCTGATAATGAATGAACAATGTGAATGATAAAGTGTTTGCAGCCTGTGTCCATCACATAGTGATTGTGACGCCGTTTCCATCATACGTCACAAACTCAATTTCTTTACAATTCTCCCGACAATCACCAACAAAGCTCGTCGCTTTCAATGGACAAACGTTAGGCCTTTATATAGCATAGCAAATTGGTTTTGTGGTTCAATAGGCGATTGTATTGTACAATTATAATCCTAGTTAATTATAAATCGCTGGTATAGTGGCCACGACATACCCACCTTGGTTTAAGCCTTGTCGTGGCGGTAGGGCTTAGTAGCTTAAGGTGAACCCAGCAACTTAGGCGAAGTAAATTGTGCCGAATGAGCTGTTCTTTGTACCCCAATTATAAGAATAGGGGACAAAATAGCAGGGGGACAAGGGGTGAGGATGGGAACCTCACGCAATTGTACTGTCGTTGGGAGGGGTTGTTCTGTGGTGCGGGACAACTCCTCTGTGGAGGTGGCGTCGGTCACTTGAGGGACTGACTCGCCGTCGGGGTGCCCTGTTTGCTCATTAGATCCGGATCACCTCACTAAAGGCGGCATTGGTGGCACTCCCCGAATTTTAGTGGGTAGAGCTGCTTCCGCCTTACCATCCTTCGGGCGCAGCAAGTCCCACATACCCGACTGGGGCATCCCCCTCCTCCTCCTCGGGGTGCCTAAGAGCATTTCCCGGCGCAAAAGAAAAAAAAATTGGTCACGACATAGGTCATAGGTTTAAATCTGACCTAGGTTCTTCTTTTAATATGCCAGTAATCTTGTTTGTTAATTAGATAGGCAAATAGGCTCATCTGCCTGCCACATGGTAGTAGTAAGTGGTTAACGTTGTCTATGAGCAACCTATCCTAATATAATAATATAATATAATATCTGTAGACGCATTCACACCACGTCAATCTGGCCCCGTGCTAAGTACTCGAAGAACTTGTGTTACGGGTACCAGACAACGGAAATATATTATAATATACATATATTTAAGATTTTTATTATATAATACACATATTTAATATACATCCATGACCCAGGAACACAGAAAATATTTTTGATCCCTGGCGGGATTCGAACCCGCAACCTCCGGCTTGAGCGCCAACGCGCTTACCACTGAGCTACAGAGGTCGTCAAAGCCTAAGACTTAAGAAGGAAAATATCAGTGCCGTAGAAAAGCTGACGAAGGAAATATGCAGGGTGGTTATAGCATACATGCACGGGAGCACGGCACCGGGCATCCTTCGCAGTAAAAGATGGTAAGCAACTTTAGTTCTCTATCCATTGGTGGAAAATCAAAACTTTGTCTGATGAGAGTATGTAAAACAACATATGATAATGATGATTAAAAATAAACTACCATACAAAATGATGATAAAGTGAAACATTGTGCAAAAATATATGAAAATAGGAAATGTAGAACATTTTCTAAAACTTTTTTCCAGGGAATAATGGCCGACACATAAAAGGTCTAGCTTAGTATCTCTTTGTAGTTGCTGTAGTTGACAGTGACACGTGGATGTGGGACAAAACTTTATGTTGATAAGCGGAACAGTTTTTGTAGCGGAATTCTGTGTAATTTTTATGTAGGTTCATATAGGGATACCTGGTTGTAAAAATCACTAATATATTTTCGGTTCTTCATAAATAAATACAAATAAATATAAACAAATTTCTAAAACGTTAAGTTCGTAAGAACCTGTGTTAGGGTACGAGGAACGGAAACAAATTGAAGAAAATTATTATACATATTACACGACCATGACCCGGTGCAGATTTCTATATTCATTATATAAATTATCTGCACTTATGGAATTTGAACCTGCGACCGTAAAGTATCCAGTAAACTGACCACTGACCAACCGGCTATCGAACCGCCGCCGAACACATTATCATGCCTTCACAGTCTATCATACTTTCACAGTTCAACATGCCTTCACAGTCTATCATACTTTCACAGTTTAACATGCCTTCACAGTCTATCATACCTTCACAATGTATCATGGCTTCACAGTCTATCATACCTTCACAATCTATCATGGCTTCACAGTCTATCATACCTTCACAATCTATCATTGCTTCACAGTCTTTCAAGCCTTCATAGTCTATTATGGCTTCACAGACTTTCATGGCTTTATAATATTGTATCATGCTTTCATAGTCTATCTTGCCTTCACAGTCTATCATACCTTCACAATCTATCATGGCTTCACAGACTATCATGCTTTCATAGTCTATTATGGCTTCACAGACTTTCATGGCTTTATAATATTGTATCATGCTTTCATAGTCTATCTTGCCTTCACAGTCTATCATACCTTCACAATCTATCATGGCTTAACAGTCTATCATGCTTTCAAAGTCTATTATGGCTTCACAGACTTTCATGGCTTTATAATATTGTATCATGCTTTCATAGTCTATCTTGCCTTCACAGTCTATCATACCTTCACAATCTATCATGGCTTCACAGTCTATCATGCTTTCATAGTCTATTATGGCTTCACAGACTTTAATGGCTTTATAATATTGTATCATGCTTTCATAGTCTACCTTGCCTTCACAGTCTATCATACCTTCGCAGTTTGTCACGGCTTCACAATCTGTCATTTCAATCATTCGCAACACATTAAAGTTTTGACAGGAATAAGTATTAATATGATACTAAAGAAGGTGCGTTTTTTTTGTTTCTCCGAAGTATTTTTTAAAATATTTTAACTTTCGTCGCTTCAATCGAACGACAACGACTTGCGTGTTTGTTTATATGTCCGTATGTAGCACCTCTTATTAAGTGAATAAACAAACACAAAACATTTTTTTTTATTTAATCAAGATTACGAATCAAGATTTCAATGAAATAAAATACTAAATTGTGTACAATCTAAAATAATATTAAAATAACTCTATTAAGCCTAATACCTATTCAAATATATAGTGTTATTCAGATATTATTTTCAAACGAAAGCATTTCAAGATCACCAAGAAATTGTAGAAATTGTTTCAACAAGACACTAGTGCCACTCTTGTTTAAAAGAATCTTGACATGAACAATGTATACTCGTCAGACCTGACTCGAGACCTCTCGTGAACACAGAGGGACAAGGGAGGGACGGAATGAACTCAGAATAGTAGACTGCATTTTTATATACATTTAGATTTAGTTTTGTTTACGAGACATGAAAATTGCTTTGAGTTTTTGAAGGACCATACAAATGTGTAATTATTATGAGCTAAGATTTAAAGGTCTAAATTTAGTAAACAGATAAAGGATTCTTTTTTTTTATAGAAGAGGGGGCAAACGGATAGTCAGTTCAACTAATGGTAAGTGAAGAGCGACATCCATGACAGACACCCGCTACACCAGTGGACTAGCAGGTGCGTTGCCGGCCTTTTAGGTATGAGTATGCTCTTTTCTTGAAGGTCCCTAAGTCGTATCGGTTCGGAAACACCATAGGTGGCAGCTGATTCCATATATTAGTCGTGCGTGGCAGGAAATGCCGTAAAAATCGAGTTGTTGTGGATTTCCGGACATCGAGATGGTGTGGGTTAAATTTGGAGTTTTTCCGCGATGTCCGGTGGTGGAATTCTGCTGCAGGTATTAATCTGATCAATTCCTCAGAACACTCCCCGTGGTAGATGCGGTAGAAGATGCAGAGCGATCCGACATCTCTACGCAGCGCCAAAGAGTATGATAATGATGATGGATGTGGCTCAGTTTAATATATTTTTGGGGAATAACATCTTCGTTATGACGTTCTTTGGAAGATGCTTATACTCATCAAAAAAATAAGAATTAAATATTAAGAATGATTATTGCAAGGTAAATAAATTAGTTGACCTCTAACTATCATGTGGCTCATCTGCTAGCTTGCTTATCTTTTCCTAGCTTTACTAAAATAAAAATACAACTGCGTGTCCTGACATAAAATTGTAAGATGTTTAAAGATTGGTTCCGTTTAAGGGACCCCAATAAATTATAATAAACGCTACCCAGCTGCGGATTCATTTGTAAACACTTTTTCGTTGAATTCAATTTTTTCGAATTCAATATGAAATTATTTATGTACATTTAGGTTGAAACTTTTCGGTCCATCGGGAAATAATTTTTTTGAATATTTACATTATACAACCGTTTTGAGTGATGGTTATTTTTTGTATTGTATATTATCTTGTTTGTATGTATATAAAACAGCTATTTTATATATTTTTAAGTTTGATAAAAAGTAAGTGTTAAAAAATTACACACCTTGCAGTAGCATGGAAATATTTTATCATATCAAGGCATGGTATGTAAGAAGAAGCCGTCCATTTTATGTCGGGGGATCGGCCATCTTGTCGGTCCTTATGAGAGGTCTACGGCCGTAGTGGAAGGTTACGACTGATAATAATGAAGATGATGTAATAATAATAATAAAAATAATAAAACACCAACAACACATAGAACACAAACTACACACTAGTCACTATTACACAAACAAAAAGAAACAAGGATAGGGCGCTTCTTGATTAGGCGACCTGACACCGGCACTGGCCCGGCACCGACAGTACTTAGCGCGACGACCCGAAACTTCATATATTTATTTTTTATTTTCTGTGTTCCTGGGTCATGGATGTGTATTAAATATGTGTATTATATAATAAAAATCTTAAATATATGTATAGTATATTAAATATAATATGTATAATATGTATTAAATATATTTCCGTTGCCTGGTACCCGTAACACAAGTTCCTCGAGAACTTACCACGGGACCAGATTGACGTGGTATGAAAGCGTCCATAGATATTATTATTATTATTATTTAAGTAAAACTTTATGTCCCCTGGCGGGATTCGAACCCACTTTAATCTTTAAATAATTGACAAAAAGACGAGGACAAGAGCGTTGTGCGATGCCAGCGTATAATAATAGTGATAATAGATTGTATTTTTTGTATTTCCCATTATTTAAGACGCAAAAAAGTGTTTTGAGATGAATTTGGGTACACATTCTATTATCTTTAGATGTCATTGTACTACAATTATTTGAAAAACTAATAATTGATGAATACATGGAAGCGTAAGTACGTGTGTACACAACACATGCATACAGATGCCGACCCGACACCAACGGGAGGCTGACGGCACCGACATATCGGTGCCGGCGCCGGCATTTTTTAGTTCTGTTTTTTAGCTTGCTACTTTTTACACTACGGAGAATTAAAGACTGGAAAAACAATATGAATGAAACAAAAGTTTTGTAATAGAATAGTAAATGGACTTTAGTATGATCCTAGTTACGTGCCTTAATATAGCAATAATATAATACGGCATTTTTATAATAATAGTGTATTTAAGTAGATTCAAATTGGTTCTTGACTAATATACTAATATTATACTGTACCCATCTTTCTCCAAAAGCTACCACTGTCAAATGACTTTAATTCTCCTCTATAAATATGAAGAACATACGACTATTTTTATCTTTACAAAATGTATCTCAAGAAAATATTGTCGGAATATGCTAGTAGCAAAATGACTAATAAACATAAGTAGCTTAAATTTACATAAATATGGTAATATGTGGATGTTGTAGCGGTGTGTCGTTACAATATAAAATGTAGAGTATTTGAGAGGGTACTAAAGGACGTACATGAGGTGCTTCAGAATGATGAAGTTTTTAATGATTACTAATGTAATAGAGCTGAAGGGTTTTTAACATGTTAATCGCCGAAACTAACGGTCGCATTAAAAATAAATAAATTTAGGAATGCTATGGGCTATATTTTAGAGCTTTTCTCAATCTGCTAATTAAAATTTACAGACGAGTGAAACTGCCGAGAAAAATGTTTAATATGAATCAAGTAACTAGGTGGGAAGGCGATCTCCGCAGATTGGCCGACCGTGTTGGATGCGAGTGGCAACGTTTGTTGTGCAGTGGATGGAAGAGTCTGATAATAATGATCATGACTATTAAGTAACTAGTGACTTGTATTTATTTACAACAGCTTCCTAACTTCATCGATAGCATCAACTATGACCAACCGTCCTACTCGCCCGATTTAAAGCCCTAACAATACATTCCGCTTTATTTATGTCAATGGCTTCATATAAATACATTAGCTTCTACTGAAATTTATATTCAAATACCTACTTAAAAAGTTTAGGTTAACCCAGGCCAGAGGAAAAAAATCTTAAATTTCCCTACAAAGTGTATGGCAGCGACAGGTTAGTTAACTATGTAGAAAATATCAAAGACACTTAAGAAATGCAACATGTGCTTCAATAACTTCATCTCATTTGCCATATTATAATCATCTTCATTATTAACATAAGCATCACCATCATTATCAACAGCGTCATTATCAATATCATCAACACCACCACCAACATCATCATCATTATCACTATCATCAAAAACACCACCAACATCATTATCTTCAACTCATCATCATCATCACTATCATCAACACCACCATCAAAATCATAATCATCATCATTTATGAATTCTTGGAGAGGAATAAAAGTGTTTTTTTTTATTCATTATACTACCAGCTGTTGCACATACTATTTTGATTGAGATGAAAAGACAACAGGCTGAAAACTAGAGATCTCAAAAAAAAATGATGACGTCATCTCAGATTCACAAAAGTAGCAGGAAAATGATGATTATATTTGTGATCTACGTCACTATAACGTAGCAATAAACATATATCCTACATCCAAACTCAAAAACATTACTTCTTTATTATATTCGTTTATAAGTATAGAGGTAGCTATCAAATTCGGAGCAAATGAATAATATATTAAGTGCACACAGTTAGGATCGAAGCCTGACCTCGCTTCGATGAATTTAGCAAAGGTAAAATATGGGCAAGGTAAAGGCTTATTGCTCTAAGCCTTTAAAAGCCTCAGTGCATTACAGCGATTGGTAAATGGTAATATACGTTCTTGCGAGTTACCATGGTAACTCGAATAGATACATGTAGTAGAAGATCGAGTTCAAACGTAAATATTATCGAAAGGTATTATATTCGAAGTATTGAACTGTCTTAGCTAGTGAGCATTGCTTGTTTTTATTTTCATAAAAGATCTTTTTTTATCAATGGTAGAACGATCGTAAAAGAGAAACGAGAAGCCTTGTTCAGCCAGGAATACGAAGGGTCATCGACCTCCGACTGGATGGGACAACGTTGTAGTGGCCAGAGATCGGCCATCTTGGCGTCGACAGTAATACCTTTTTTTTTTGGTTTTGCTGGGGAATACATTTAGGCATACCACCGGGTCCGGGGGGACCCGGAGGTTGTGTGGGACTCTCTGCGCCCGAGCAGATGGTAAGGTGGACGCAGACTCTACCCACTAAACCCCAGCGCTGTTCTTCTCATCGTTTGGGTGACCTGGCGCGAGAGCTGTGGACGTCCTTACCAGGCCACAACAGTGTGCCGTATGACACTCTTTTCTGGAGGCAGGGGGTGGCATTCCCTCCTCGTTCTCCGCTTAAGGCACACTGAACACAAGGGTGCCTTATAGCTCGGACCTTACGCGCAAGCAGCAAATCCCCCGATCGGCCGCGCACAGGTCCCTCACGGCGGTGCGACCGCCTGTCGCCGCCGTGCTCTTCTGCGGGAAGGGGCGCCAGTGCGCTCCCTCTCCCGCTCCGCCTCCTCCTTCTGCGACATCACGTCCTCGCAGAAGGAGAGGACCACCTGCCATGTGCTCTCACTGACAGTCATCGCTCGGATGACCGCAGGGAGCGACAGGTCCGCGCCAACCTCAACGATGAGGGGCGCTCTTGCCTCCGCCCACGCTGGGCACTCCGCCAGGGTGTGGTCTGCAGTGTCTTCACTGCTGTTGCAGTTATGACACACTGGCGAGTCCTCTGCCCCTGCCACCTTCCACAGATACCTTCCGAAGCATCCATGCCCCGTCAGGATCTGCGCAATGTGGAAGGTGATGATGCCGTGCCGCCGGTCAATCCACTGCTCCAGGATTGGACCGACGGCCAGCACGGTTCGGTGTCCCGCACTAGGCTCCTCTAGCCTCTCCTTCCACTGACGGAGCACTTGCCTTCGTAGGCGGCTCCGCTAGGACACCTCTTCTTGGGAGGTCTCCTCCTCCACAGTAACATACCTATATTCAGCAATGGATGGAAAATGTTTGTTAATAATGGTGATAAAATATTGTTACTAAAATTTTGATAAATAAGGATACAGTTTTTTTAAATTATAATTAAGTTGAATAGCTGATGATGCTTCAGATTCGGATGTTTAAGGTACCTTAAGCAGAGTAGGAGAAGGAGACGTTACTCCCTACCTCCAGAGAAGAGTGCCTGATGGCACGTTGTCAAGTTCCTGTGGACGTCCAAAGCTCCCGTTGGGCTGGCCAAACGAGAGAATAACACCGCTGGGGTTTAGTGGGTAGGATCTGCTTCACTAAGGTATTGTATAGTTTTCTATTCGTGTTGCGTTTTTACGTTAAGCGACCGGTGGAAGGGAAGCGCTGTGCCGCGCTCCCGGCTGCATGGGTACCATCTTCCATCTTGCTTGTTTCTCCCGTGAAACAGCTTTGCTGTGTTTCGGAGAGAAGGGCAAGACAGGCAGTGTAATTACTGGCACCGAGACTTAACATCTTATGTCTCAGGATAGGCAACACATAAATAAGTTGCCTGGGCTCGTTCCAGGTAAACTAGTTTATATTCATGGGCGACGTCGACCACTTTCCATCAGGTGGCACGTTTGCCAGTTTGCCTATCCAACTAACATAAAAAAAAAAAAAGTTAACGTTACGTTACGTATATATGTAGTAGTATAATATAGTTTTCTATTCGTTTTGCGTTTTACGTAACTACTATAGTTATGTCATTTACGCTTTTAACAAAACTCATAGTAGAGCTTACTGATCGAGGATAATAATATTATAATATTAACATTTAAATTGAATAAAAATTTTAGGTACAAAATTTTTGTATGTATTCTTTCGACGTAGCAGTTTGTTTGCGCTGGAAACTGCGTTTGATTTATGTGCGTATCGCGCTTTTTCATATTATGAGAAATATAAGAGACTAGACAAGCGAGTCTACCTGGCATGCTGTCGGTTCCGAAAAACGTGTTTTAAGTAATATACCACAAAATAAACAGGTTTTTAGTATTTTCCTTTACGTATTTTGTAAGACTGAGAATCTTACTTGATACTTGAGGTTAGGCTGGTATCGGCAACTCAACGCTTGTGCGCCTATTTTGCGTGCTGTGAGCCTGAAGCACTCCCTACTGCCAGTTAAGCTCCCGTAAGAATGCTAGCAGTCTCTTGGCATCAGCGCAGATCTCCGGGAGCGTTCTCGGGCATTCGAGTTCTCGGGCAGGGCACTCCTGTGCACCAGTGTCCAGTACTACATCGGCTGCTGTTTCTTCCTCCGATATGCAGGCTAGTGGACTGTCCGTAACACCTATATTGAAAAGATGTTTGTAATAATGACCATGTCCTGTTAAGGTGCCTGTTAACAGGCGCAGTTCTGATAAAGACTGAGCATCTTACCAAATTTCATGATTCTTTATCAATGGGAGAGTAATGAAACACTTTTTTACGGATTTTATCGCGGTTTATTAAGATTTTTACAAGCCCGACGTTTCGGATACTTTACAGCAACCATGGTCACGGGAGGACTGAGGTGTCATACGTCCTAATGTTATAAGTTATTCGAAACTACCCTATGATACATCAATATTTCTGCGTAGATAGGACTAACCAAACCTTGTAAAAATCTTAATAAACCGCGATAAAATCCGTAAAAAAGTATTTCATTATAATGAGTGAAATTCGCGTAAACATTAGAAAACAAAATGGGAGAGTACCCTATAGGTTTTAGGACAGCGGAGTATGTATTGTCGTTTTGAGAAACGGGGTCCTGCGCGTTGACTGCACGTTTTTCAGAACGTAGTGATAAAGCTATTTTTTTTTTGTATACTCTTCATCTATAAGCGAATATATATAGATCAACAACTTTTCGCAAAAAATGTAAAAAAATATTATCTTGATTCGAGAACCAATGGTTGTGTTTTAGTCTACATTTCCAGATGACGGTCAAACCCTTTATCTTGATGGACGTGTCCTTAAAGAGGCCTAAATTTTCCTTCAGGGAGGTTCGTTCATCAGAATATCTTATTTTAAATAGAAGAATAAACTCATTATTTACTTATTTATCCTTATCTATTTAATGCTTAAGTGTTCTATGTAGAATTCTGCCTGGAAATGAAAAGCTAGATATGAAGTTAGCGCCTTTTACTACAAACTTATTTACTAAATTGTTTTAATTGTCAAATATTTTATAGTTAAGTAGGCGAATACTACTATTGAGATTAAGATATAATAATAATAATATCTATGGACGCGTTCACACTACGTCAATCTGGTCCCGAGGTAAGTTCTCGAAGAACTTGTGTTACAGGTACCAGACAACGGAAATATATTTAATACTTTTATACTATACATAATATATTCAAGATTTTTATTATATAATACACATCCATGACCCAGGAACACATAAAATACTTTTTTGTTCCCTGGCGGGATTCGAACCCGCAACCTCCGGCTTGATCGCCAACGCTCTTACCACTGAACCACAGAGGTCGTCAAAAAAATGGAGAAAAATTCTCGGAATGAAGTTGAGAAGAAATGAGAAAGAACCCATTTAGAGAGTTTAATATTTTTAAAACGAACTTAAATTTATGCAACGAGGCTTTCAATGTTTTTGAAAAAGCATATTGATTAACAAGTAAATCGAGTAAGTAAAAAGTAAAAAGATAATGCTCAAAGTTGCCAACTATAAGAAAAACTTTTCCTAGAGTGCTAATTAAAATTTGTAGACTTACCTGATATACCTATACCTATAGATTATTTATTAAACTTTAAGAAAGATTAATAAATAATCTTTCTTAAAGTTATTTTTTGTTTCTTCTTTTATTATTTAAAAAAGTCATATGATTGATTTTCCGAATCATTAGCCCTAAAATATCCATTATATAGTTTTCTTATAACGTTATCATTCCATACTAATTCCCACCAAAACGGGAAAACTAAATAAGTTGGCACCACTGATTACTTCATACGAAAGCAGAGTGCTTCGAGAAAGTTTCAAACAACTCACTTAATCCAAGTACTAGAGAAGCTATATATTAACTAACGTCGATACCTTAACATAATATTTTAACGAAACCTCTTTGTAATAAAACTTAATTTTACGTATTTAATTCTGGTTTCATAAGGTTCTTATTAAACAATTTGCTTATTTTTGTTCAGGTGTGTCTAAGATTGGGTTGCTAACTATTATACTTAGATTATTACCACGTATTACATTTAATATAAAAAAGAACCACCTTTTAAGTACCTACCCTATAAAAACAAAACACTTGATGCGCTACCTAGTTTCTTCTCTAAATAATAATATAAGTAATATACTTAAAAATCCGATTTATTGATGTAAAATAGTCATTTATATGCATAATATTGTTTTTTATGTTAGTTGGATAGGCAAACTGGCAAACGTGCCACCTGATGGTAAGTGGTCAACGCCGCCCATGAACATAAACGAATTTACCTGGAACGAGCCCAGGCAACTCATCTATGTTTTGCCTATCCTGAGACATAAGATGTTAAGTCTCGCTGTGCCAGTAATTACACTGCCTGTCTTGCCCTTCTCTCCGAAACACAGCAAAGCTGTTTCACGGAAGAAACAGTGATTTTTAATGCTTACCTGAATTTCTCTCATTATAATGAAAAAAAATTTACGGATTTTATCGCGGCTTATTAAGATTTTTACAAGCCCGTCGTTTTGGATACTTTACAGTAACCATGGTCACGGGAGGAAAACTCAGTGGGGTTAGTCTTTATATTAATTGAGATTTTTGTAATGTCTTTTTGTAAAGTAAAAAAAATACACTCAGGCTTATTTATTCATGTATCAAAATAAAAATCTACGTTAGTTCCTTTTTACCTAAAATTTGCAATTTACTTGTTATGACAAATTATAATCACATATCTGTCTATCTATCTCTTTTTTTGTTCCGGCTAGTCTTTGAAACGGTTAGGCCGATTTTGACGGAACTTTCACTGACAGATAGCCGATGTTATAAGGATTAACTTAGCCTATAAAATAACCAACATCAGTATACGGCTGTAAATCTAAGTTAACGCGGGCGAAGCTGCGGGCAACAGCTAGTATTGAATAAAGATCATTATGACCTCATAATAGACTGAGAAAAGTTGATGATGATGATGAAGATTCTTACATTTGCCAAATTTCGTGATGAACGACTATAGTTTTCGACTCTATTCGAATTATTGTTTTTTAATGTTTACCCGAATTTTACTTATTATAATGGTGAGGGGCCGTAAATACTTTTTTTTTAAATCGCAAGGAAATCCTTTATGAACGTAGGCAGCATTTTTGGGTAGATCCTGACCCTATTTGGGACTTCCAGGTCTACCCTAAACTAAAACCACTGTGAGCGCCTTCAGCAGCTTTTTGAGGGTCCTGGATCTGTAGGCAACATAATCACCTCAGCGACAGACTGGTCCCGGCAAAGGCCAGACTACTCCTCGTAAGAGGAACTGCCTGACCGCTACTAAGCAGTCCCCGTGACGTCGTGTCATACTTGGCCCAAGTTCCCACCCCGAAGCCCGACACGAGCACAGGGGCGTTACTGGAGGCGCATTAAGTAGCGCGTACTACGCACCCCTATTCGTCGCCTGCGGCGGGGAGGCCCCTTCTCTCACCCGCTCATCGGCCACCTTCTGGGACATTACTGCCTCTCAGAAGAAAAGTCGATTAACTATGTTTCTGAATCGAATATCTAAGATATCTCGAGAAACGTTCACGTCCCTAATAGTAATTACTACTATTAAATAAGGTCACAGATAAGTAGTAACATAGTTCTTGACAATAAAAATTACGTAGGTCGTAAATTTTTCTAAGCTGGGGTTTATCCTTGTATTAGATAAATAGGTAAGCGATATCTTGGTTAAGCTGTTGCATTTGTTTCGTATATCTAGAATCAAAGATATGTAATGAGTTATTCGAGTCGCTAGCCAAGTACGATAAAGAATTTCTACAGTAGTGGGCTAAATAATCTTTTATTTTTGATGACGCAGGGAGTGCACTACCCTAACTGAACCACCTGTAAGCGCCATCAGCTGCTTTTTGAGGTTCCTAAATCTGTAGGAAAAAGGATTACCTCAGCGACAGGCTAGCCTCGGTGAAAGGTCAGACAGAATACAGAGGCGTTACTGTAGGCGCATATAGTAGCGTTTCCTACACGCCCCCTCCTACTCGCGCTCGTCGGCCTCCTTCTGAACAATTACTGCTTCGCAGAAGGAAAATAATATATCGCCGTGCAGGACTCTTCACGACCGAGCATAGTGGTGATGACGCTCGACAGAGAGAAGTCCCCTTATATAACCGACGTTAAATCGTGACGCAGCGTTGCCCATCTCGGGTATACTTCGAGGGTGCGCTGGGCCAAGTCCAACGCCGTGCCACAATCGCAATATAGGATAAAATGACTCTCTCTTTAGAACAAAATATTTAAAATCTTTTTCACTTTACTTAGCGCAACTCAATATTTTAGAATTGTCTACGAATGACTTGTTTACAAGACATAGGGCCGTATTAATAGTTCGATCTCAATACTGCTCTCAAGATCGATCTCACCCGAGTTACACTCAAGATTCGGACAGCATCTCAAGTTCGTTTCTAATTAATAGACGGATTTTGAGCGCGTGTCACTTGAGATCGGTTTCAAGTTCAGCATCTCAAGATTTTGAGATTCTGCACTCAAGTAAGAGTCATTTTGACGTGATAACGTCTTATAAATTGATCCGCTGTCAAACGTTGGCTTGGAAACCATTATTTATAACAAATATAGAAGTAATTATTGTAGATTATATAATTTTGTAGTCATATAAAGAAAAAAAAGAATCTCAAAACTATTTAAACCTTACCTGAAATGATCCTGTTGCATAAAACCAGAGAGCACATAACTAATTGGTTATATCTATGCATTCATAGAACCTTAATGTCAAGAGTACTGCCATTTCTGGTGCTATTGGAAGACCTCTGTTGTCGACTTTTTGCAGGTGTCCTCTAATTAAAGATGTTATTGACTGGCCTGTTGGTCTAGTGGTTAGTGACCCTGACTGCTAAACCAGAAGGTCGTGGGTTCGATTCCCACCCGGGACAAATGTTTGTGTGATGACTGATGAGCATGATTATTTGTTCTGTGTCTGGGTGTAATTTTTCTATAATATGTATGTATTTAGAAATATGTAAGTATATTATATATCAGTTGCCTGGTTGACATAAGAACAGGCTCTGCCTAATTTGGGATCAGATGACCGTGTGCGAGTTATCCCTACATATTATTATTATTTTAAATAAAACAGATTCTTGACTGAATCTGTACCTTTTTATTGATTGGTGATTTCTTAAATACATAGGCTACATTTAATCCCGAAAATTCAAAGTTCCCACAGGAATGACAATTGCCTTATTATTAGTAGTAATTTATAATTATGATAATTGAAATGTCAAAAATGACGTAAGTTTGACGCAAAAAATGTATGTACATACATACTGGCCAAACGCAACAAGTCTTTATAAAGTATATTATAGAAATGTGTTACAATAGCATACGTTTTAATTATATAAGTTGGAATAGGCACTATTTATTTGTGTGTGTTTTTTTTATCTCATTCTAGCAAGGAAATACATAAACAAATTTTTCGAACTCAACGTGAACGAAGCTGCGGAAAAAAATTGTATTTATTTATATCGAAGTAGATCATCAATTTTAAACAAGTCTTAGAATATTATTTCACCGTGTCTCCCCTTATTTGGATACAACTTCAAAGGCCAACGTTACGCATCTTCAATAACATGCAGTCTTTGATGGTACAACCCCAAAACAAGGAAATTAATGCCCTCAAGCTATTTATTTGGATTTAATCTATATTAAAATTTCATTAAATATTTAAGTAGTGTACAGCTGTGTGCTCCTCACCATGGTTCAGCCCTTGACTTGGCGGTAGGGCACAGTAGCCTAGGGTGAGCCTAGCGCCTTGAACAAAGCATATTGAGACTAGTGGCTCTTTGTACCCCTCTTATAAGAAGATGGGGAAAAAAGAGCAGGGAGCAAGGGGAAAGCATGGGAACCTCACCCCATTGTACTATCCCGACGTTGGGACGGGTTGTTCTGTGGTGCGGGACAACCCATCTGTGGAGGTGGCGTCGGTCCCAGTCCCGCGGCATGCCTCAGAGTATCTACCGGCGTTAAAGAAAAAAAAAATATATAAAAGAAATAAGGCTTTCAAAATATCATCCTTATCCAACATGAGCTTTTCATACTAAACATCTCATACAGTTCTATATCCCAAATATTAATAAACGCGACTAACAAAACCACGCTCTTCAGCAAATATTATGTAGGGACTATAATAGATATATAGTTTTTGTTGCCATGAGACCGCCACGCTCCATTTCTATCATTTTTGTCGCGTAATCAATAACACATCAATAGATTTCCTTAGCCCCAAGCAAGTATATTATCTTTTTTTCTATTATAAGTATTTTATATTTAATGGGATGTTAAGATGAGTCTCACATTTTCTAATAACTCAATATTTCTTAGATGACTTTGATTAAGTCAAAGTCCTAAGAAAGAGCTTTCAAATCTCTCAACATGGACCCACATGGCACATACCACATACAACGGTTTAATATGAGGCTGCTCCTGCCGGCCTACAGTACGGCTGGTCTACAGTAGCTAACATGGGTTTTCAATATACGAAAAAAAAAGAAAAAAAAAAACCAGGTGCCTATTTTTTGTATACTGTACGTTTCTCTACTATAATTTCGATTTACGAACACTGATCCCGTAGTAGCAATCTTTGTATTACCCTAACGGGTAAACGAGAAATTACTCGATGTAGACATTCTCTCTCTACCTTGTCAAGAGGTATCTCGTTGTACGCATGCTAGCCCGGCTGGTCATCAGCCATTTGGCATTCATTGAAAGAGACCTTCGAAAGAACCTTTTAAAATGAAGCGTATGTGCAGTACAGTCCCATGGACTGCAACTCAGGCATATAGCTCGCATATAGGCGGCGGTAGACAGCGCTCGGTCCACACGTTGGGACCGTGACCAGTATAACGCTAAGTGAGCGCAGCGAAGCTGCGGGAACCTTTTCAACAATGATGATGATATCGTTAGTAAAAATAAATATGAAAAATATTTATATTTTCAGCTGCAGGAATAAAAAAAACTCTGAAATATCAACTTCCACTTGTATATTACTTTATTTTTATATAGGTATCATAAGATACTTCAGAACGTATTCACAAAGCAATATCGACGATACTTTATTAAATATAATATAGAAAAAATCAACAATATTATTTTATTGGGGATATGTAGGAAGTTAATATAAAAATATTTCACAAACGAGAAAGTAATAGACAAAGATTGTCAAATAATGTTAGAAAAGTTGAGTGATTTTATATTATAGCCTTTTTTTGGGGTTCCGTAATAATCCGAAATTAATGGTGAAACCATTATTTTATTTAGAATAAGAAGCAGATACTACTTTAAGTATTATTTATCAAGATTTTGTATGATTTTGTGAATAATATAATGATAATAATATCTATGGACGCTTTACACCATATCAATCTGGTCCCGTGGTAAGTTCTTGGAGAACTTGTGTTACGGGTACCAGACAACGGAAATGTATTTAATACTTATAAACTATAAGTACATATATTTAAGATTTTTATTATAAAATACACATATCTAATACACATCCATGACCTAGGAACACAGAAAATATTTTTGTTCCCTGGCGGGATTTGAACCCGCAACCGCGCTTGAGCACCAACGCGCTTACCACTGAGCCACGGAGGTCGTCAAATATGAGGATAATTACTGTAGGAGTCGGAAAAATTTAAATCACTTGAGAGCTTAAATTGAAAACGCTGCCTTCATTTTGAGATATAACAAATATATAAATAATAATATTAAACCTTTATGTTCAGGCTGCATAGGCCCATAGATATATAAATACCTTAACCTAATTATACATAATTATATTCATTAAACAATGTTATTAGTGAATGAAACTTAAAACTATGTTAGTGTCAATACACTTACACTTAGGTCATAGCGCGTTCTGGTGAAACTTGTCCGCGGAAGCGACGGAATGTGGCCCTGTGGCCAGAAGTCCTCCAGCATGATGATGAAGATGATGAGATAAAAGATTGGTATATCTTCAAAACAGTATTTATTTTAATAATATTTAGTCAACCAGTTACAATTAATATTCTATCGGTAGGGTCTATCGGTTTGGGGGAGGGAACGACTTCAGTAGCTTTACTCTCGCTGTGTACTTGGTCTTTTGGCGCACGTACTCCATGATGTCTCTTGCCTCAGTGGTGTAGTGTAGGGGGAGATATACACCGGGGTATTCGGTCCTGCGGCACGTATACTGTTGGGCTCCATGGGAGCCGTGCCACAGCGATTCTTGCTAGCCTTATGATGGCGCTTCTTCCTTTGCGCCGTCATAAAATGTTCAACATCAGCTTACTGCGATGCCTTCTCAGGCAAGGGCTTAATAAACTATCAGTGAACTCTAAGCTAGTTATACCGTTCATGATGGTGCTGCTGGCGCGATTCTCATTCCTCGCAGACATAAAGTAGAAAAATGATCACCATCAGTCCGGATACGTCCGTAAATATATATACGAACGAAGCAGCGGGCAACAGCTGGTAAAGACATAAAATAATATAACCTGTCATCTTGATGTTGTATAATATCCATTATATCCCATTGAAACGATTTCAATGATTATCAGAATGATAATTTGATATGAAACAATATTATACTAATTACCTATTTGATGCTGCTTTCAATTTAGTTTTGCGCGGTGAACATTTTATTAAATTCAGGCCTGAAGAAGAAAAAACGTAATCAATTATAAAATATATTATGTGCCTAGGTATATATAGGTAATATACCTATATATTAAAAAATATCTAAACCATGTGTGTATGTACTGGTGGGAGGGATGCGCTGTGCCGCGCTCCCGGCTGCATGGGTACCACCATCTTGCTTGTTTCTCCGGTGAAACAGCTTTGCTGTGTTTCGGAGAGAAGGGCAAGACAGGCAGTGTAATTACTGGCACCGAGACTTAACATCGTATGTCTCAGGATAGGCAACACATAAATGAGTTGCCTGGGCTCGTTCCAGGTAAACTAGTTTATGTTCATGGGCGACGTCGAGCGCTTACCATCAGGTGGTACGTTTGCCAGTTTGCCTATCCAACTAACATAAAAAAAATATGTTACATATTATCGTGATATAAAAAAAATTCCAGATCATATTTTACAATGTTACGGAACTCTTAAAGTTACACGGACTTGGCCGGTTTTTCTTAGAAAAAATTATAAACAGCTTGCGGGAATCGTGGAAAAACTATTCCATATTTACATTGGCATATATTTTTTTCCTGTAAGTTCCTTTATAGTATGTCAAAGCATAGGACGCGAGCGAGATTATGATGGTAAGTTGTAAGCCCACAAATATGTAGTATATTATTTAAATTTAAAAGTTGAAAATCTGTCGCTTTGCTTTCAAATGAATAAGAGTAGGTACCTAATTTACAAAACAAAAATGGATGGGGTAAAAGTTTTAAAATACGTAATTAAGTTGGAAATAGGCTCTAGCTTTAATTATCAAATTAATAATATGCTGTCGAAGTGCTTTGTCAAATCAATAATAATTATTATATTTACAATTCATTTGATGTGACCTGGTAATAGATAAAACTATCATACAACTTTATGCGTAACTCGTTATATTCAAGAAAGTCTTGTAAGAATTATACCAACAAGTTAGTTTTAAACGTCTTAGATACCCTAGGAGGAGACTAGCCACTAACCACAATGAACCACAATCTTCATCCTACAGGATCCTAATAACAAACGATTATTTGAAGACTCTGCTCCGATAAAAACTATACTTTATTAGATACTCTCTGGAAATGCATTTATCTGTTTTAATATAATTGAAGAGAAAACTAACACAGTAACTGTTATTACTTTTATGAAATATATTTTTTATGACATACGGCGGCAACCGAGCAGTGGGAGCCTTATGGTGACTACCGACGACCGTAGACTTCAGCACAACCAAAAGTTATGCAGATGCGTTGCCCTCCTTTCGCCTCCCCGCCCTTCCCAATGGGCCACCGGTGACTCACAAACCGCACGGAAAGCGACAGCATAGCTGTCACTTGACGCCGGTGTTATGTGGGCGAGAGGTACGACCGGAGGCACGACCCCGGTTTTGCCTGCCCAATATGGCTGCAAAGCAGCATGGCACTACCTATTCCCATCTTTCAAGTTATCTTAACTATGGAGTTAAGAAAAGCTTAACCTTCAATACTTCCCGCGTGTTTGAACAAGCCCTAAATAAACGTCTACATTATATAACGATTCTGAAATCGCGCGGTTGTCACCATGTCTGAACAAGCCCTAAATAAACGTCTACATTATATAACGATTCTGAAATCGAGCGGTTGTCACCATGTCTGAACAAGCCCTAAATAAACGTCTACATTATATAACGATTCTGAAATCGCGCGGTTGTCACTATGTCTGAACAAGCTCTTATTCTTTGATTACGCTAAAGTCATAAGAAATATTCATATTTTCGCCCGTCTTCATGGGTCATCTTGTTTATTTCTTCCTTCCTGCTTGATACTTGCTTGGCATCGGCTTGTTGAGTTTCTGTAGGATAACTGCTGGTATCTTAATTTTAGATCTCTTTAATATAAAATGTCCCGCTTGAAAAATATCAGATATAGCTTTTCCATCTTCATTCATCGTTAATTAATTGTTGGTACAAGTAAGAACCAAGATCTTCACCGGTAAACACTCGAAAGTAAGTGCTATTTGGTAAGACGTACAAATGAAAGTGGACGAGAATTTATAGATACACTTACGTAATAAATTGGCACTATCCGCACACCGGCTAATGGCTTAAGTCTCCTCTGATGTATTCGCTTTTTCATCAATTTGTATTTAATATCTGACCCCTGTAACATCACGAAACACCATCTTTTCCTTAATATCGCAGTGCTTTGAAAACCATTCAGAATTTTCTACGATCTCATTTAGGGTTTTAGAGGATCTCATTTAGGGTTTTCTGTCATCTCATTCGTGACATAAAAAAACTGTATTAGTACCATAATAAAGTGTGTAGATAAAATTTGAATTGATATTATTTAAATATGAAAAGCGTTCGTTCAAAAAGCATATGTCCAGCAGTAGTTTCTAACCGCCCAATATTGCTATTATTATTATTATTTTGGCTTTCAATTATTCTGATTCTCCCATTTCTGGGGTATATCCAAAGATGCGAGCTTTTGGCCAAGACATCTTTGGTTAAATATTAAAATTCTTTAATCTATCGACAGAAATTTTATTTATTATTATTATTATACACAAAGTATTAGTCGATAAAAAGCAAGTATTGAACTAATTGAAATTGACTCTGTGTGGCTCAATGGTAAGCGCGTTGGCGCTCAAGCCGGAGGTTGCGGGTTCGAATCCCGCCAGGGAACAAAAAACTTTTCTGTGTTCCTGGGTTATGGATATATTGTATTAAATATAAATATAGCATTGTGTATTATTTAATAAAAATCTTAAACATATTATGTAGGTATAGTAAAATAATATATATAATACCTATAATAATGAAAATGAGGCATAATTTTTTGTTACATTCTACGCTATAAATATAATTGAAATTGAACACTAGTAAGTATAATTGAATCAGTGCAACAAACATTATCTCATTTTTCTCTTTCAGTACTCGTATATTAGTACGTATAAAAGATTTAAATGTAGAATTATGTAAATATTTATCTTATGCAGGTAATATTTACATTATTAACTTTAATAGAGGAAATAAATAAAAAAGTATCTTTGTGAATAATGTAAGCGTTCATGCTTGAAAGCGTTTTGAAAAGAGAAATGTACAAGTTACCTGAGCTTTGCAAGTTGTAGAAAAATAAACTTTGCAGAATGATACAAGATTTCATATTTACTTGGTTAATATTGTTTGAAACGGGATACATTTTTTTTATTCTGTGCTCGATATTTCGCCTTAGCCTACGAATATAGTTCACGAGGCTTTGATTTTGCATAATAGTGAAGACAATTATTATTAACGTCATTTACATCATTATTCATAATGTTCAAAAAATTTTAGTAATTTAAGTAAAATATAATATTTTTTATACGAGGAGAGAGGTTTATATAATTAATCTTTTAAAAGCAGCTTCGCCCGCGTTAACTTACATTTACAGCCATAACCGGATTCGAGTCGAGGTGCCCTATTGCTCAACAAATCCGCGGCACCTCACCAAAGGCGGCACTCGGCGGGTTTTAGTGGGTAGACCTGCGTCTACCTTACTATATTCCGGGTGCAGCGAGTCCCACATACCCGCCAGTTTCCCCTCCCCGCGCGATGCCTAAGAGCATTTCCCGGCGCTAAAGAATTAAAAAGCATTATATTATATCGTAAGAGAATTTTAAAATAGTTTTTTTGAGTTACATTGTAACAAAAAACAAGTAAATCCTTCCTATCTTACCAATATGATAAAAGCGAAAGTTTGTATGTTTGGATGTTTGTTGATCTTTTACGGCAAAACGGCTGAACTGATTTGGCTGAAAGTTGAAATGGTGATGGCTTATACCTTGGATTAGGACATAGGCTATAAAAATAATCATCATCAATCCGAATACGGTTGTGAATCTACATTAACGCAGGCGAAGCTGCGGGCATCAGCTAGTTTATAGTAAAGACTAAAAATAAAATTAACTCTGTTTTTCCACACTACATTTTCTTCCTTTCCACTTTATCAGGTCCTACGATGGTTTCCTTCGATGTGTCTTAATCTTTAAAAACTTCAAAACAACATGAATTAGTTACGTTACGTCGTCTGAATACAAAATATAGTCTTTTTTTTCTTTATTTTTTTCTTTAACGCCTGAAAATGCTCTAAGGCATCGCGCGGTTAGTGGGTCTCCCCACGCGGGTATGTGGGACTCGCTGCGCCCGAAAGCTGGTAAGTGGACGCAGCTCTACCCACTAAAACCCGGCGAGTGCCACCAATGCCGCCTATAGTGAGGTGCCCCGGATCTAATAAACAAACAGGGCAACTCGACAGCTAGTCAGTCCCCCAAGGGACCGACGCCACCTCCACCGAGGGGTTGTCCCGCACTACATAACAACCCCTCCCAACGTCGCGACAGTACAATGGGGTGAGGTTCCCATCCTCACCCCTTGCCCCCTGTTCTTTTGTCCACTCTTCTTATAAGAGGGGTACAAAGAGCCCCCTCGGCTCAATTAGCTCCGCCCAAAGTGCAGCAGCTCACCCTAAGCTACTAAGCCCCACCGCCACGTCAAGGCCTGAACCATGGTGGGGAATACAAATAGTCTATTTTGTTACAAGCCCTTTCAAAATAAACAAACAAATTGAAAATTTAGTTTATATTTCGTTAAATAAGCCTTATTATAAGTAATGTGTTTGGTCGTCAATAGGCACCAAAAGGCTTCGATTGCTCATTTGTCCTCGTATGCTATATAAAAAAAAATATAATATGTCTGCGTCATGTACCTAAGCGTAGTTTAATATTATGTTTGTTAATATTTATCACATATGTGGAAAAAGATGAATAATTTTCATCTCGGGATCATTTCCAGGAACAATAAAATGCTAGTATAATGAAATTAATATCAATATGTTTTCAATATTTTATATATAGACTGACCAGAAATATATAAACCCTGCTGGCTTAGACAAAGTAGCATTAAAAAAACGATAACGAAGTTCGAAAAGAATAAAATGTATGGGATCGACATAAGCCTCGTTAAATCACGTGGTTTAAATCAGCTTACCGTCAATCGTTATCGCAAGTTGGTAGACAAAGTTAAACTTCGTAACAAAATCATAAACTGTCAATTAGTTATCGAACACTTATATGTCTATATCTCATACAAATGCGTAGACAAGCAGCACTTTCAGTGTTCGCCTTCGCTACGGTCGCGATTTTCAACAAAGAATTGGCATTTTACATTGGCTAAAAAATTGTTATCGTTATCTCAAAGACGATGATAATTTTCGGTATCTTTTCGCTACGAAGCGATGTCACTTTGTCTAAGCAATCTGTACTCGTGTCGCCACTGTATCTTTATTACGGTAACACAATATATTATAGTTCATACAGAAATTAGTTCCGAAATTTTCCGCAATATGCCGAGGGTTTTTATTCTTAAGGTCAGGCTATACAAGGCAAATTTTACATAGTTGTAAAGTTGTCAGTTACAGACATCTGTATTAAAAAAATAAGACGCTTCGTCCTAACTTTGCGAGATTTAATTCTCTCAACACTGTACAACATACATGTCTAAGAAAGTTTAAATTAGCATCATCTTAATTATCAACATTTTTCCGTCCACTGCTCAACATAAGCCTGTTTTAATTAATGCCAAGACGGCTGGTACTGATCGTTCAATCTAGCTGGAGTTCGACCCTCCAAATTCCATAACGTATCCTCTACTCCAAAATTCTATTATGCTAGGAGTCTCTACTACTTATAATATGGAATTATCGAAAAAACAAACGGAACAAGTAAAAAAATGTCCCGTCAGATATTGCAATTTAATATCTAAATTAGAAGATAGATTGAAAAAGCCAAATTTCGTTTACCAAAAGCCTTTAAATTTCACTGTCGCGGAAGGAAATTACCAGTTGAAGCTTCATTTTATGGATTGAAAGGCGGATCGGAATTAATGAATCAAACAATTCTTTAATAAATAATTTGCAGCTCTGAAAGAATTCTGTGATTAGAAAATCAACTGTGAAGTTATTTTTTTAATCACATTTTTTTGCACTGGGATTGTATTAGATGGCAGTTTTTAATATTAGGCATCATATCGGGAGATAAGCCTTGGTAGGAACCCCACCTAGATTCAAGCCTTGTTGTGACGGCGGTAAGGCTAAGGTGAAACCAGCATCTTAAGCGAAGCAAATTGAACTAAGGGAGCTGCTCTTTGTACCCCTCTTATAAGAAGAGGGGACAAAAGAGCAAGGGGTTTCCCCCAGGGACGCAGATGGGAACCGCGCCAATTATACTGTCCCGACGTTGAGAGGGGTTGTTCTGTGGTGCGGGACGCGACTATTCTGTGGAGGTAGTGTCGGTTCCTTGAGGGACTGACTAGACGTCGAAGTGCCCTGTTCGCTCAACTGATCCGGGCACCTCACCAAAGGCGGCATTGGTGGCACTCGCCGGGTTTTAGTGGCTAGAGCTGCGTCCACCTTACCATCTCTCGGGCGGAGCGAGTCCTGTGCATAACCGCCTGGGGAGTCCCCCCCTCCCCAGCGGGATACATCAGTGCATTTCCCGGTGTTAAAGAAAAAAAAGGCTTGGTAGGAAGGCTGTCCATATATATCAGTTTACCCAGGACTATGAAAGCCCAAAGTGACCCATCCATGCTTTGTCCACCTTCTCTTCTCATCTGAATATCGAAAAGCTGCTTGCAAATAAAAATCTAAACTTGTAATTTTTCACCGATAAGAAATAAAAAATGTTTAGTGTACGCAAAGAAATAACTTATTTTAGATGACAACTAGTACATTATGTTGTTTGAAATCTTCGAATATTTACTTGCACAACTTGACAGATACAGATTATCTTTTCGACAGGTTATAAAGAAGAATTTTAGTTTTCGATAAGTTCTAAAAATATATTTTTGGGGTTGCTTACTTTGTTCGTGAAACATCTTTGTTGAGTTTTAGAGTGTTGGATAGTCATTATAATTTCTTGCAAATCTTTTTACGTTTCAGGATATCGTCAATTGGGCCGTCACGACCGGAGTGGTACCTCTTGCTCACATAACACCGGCGTAAAGTGACAGCTAGGCTGTCGCGTTTCGTGGAGTTTCCAGTGGCCCATTGGGGTAATAGGGACAAGGAGAGCAACGCATCTGCATAACCTCAGGTTGTGTGGATGTCTATCATATGGGTGTCGGCAGTCACCATAAGGCTCCGACTGCTCGTTTACCTCCTTGTGACATAAAAAATAAAAACGAATACCATGTCTATAATTGATGCTGATTACTTTGTTTAGACAATATTGAATAAAATCCATAATTTGTAAGAGGTAGTGGCATGCTTCATTGCAGCCGAACTGGGCCGGCACGACCGGGGTGGTACCTCTCGCTCACATAACACCGGCGTCAAGTGACAGCTATTGTTATGTTTCATGCGGTTTGTGAGTTTCCGGTGGCCCATTGGGAGGTATAGGGAAAAGGAGGGCGGCGCATCTGCGTGGCCTTGGTTGTGTGGATGTGTATGGGCGTTGGCGCCGTGAGGCTCCGATTGCTCGTTTGCCCTCTGATGACAAAAAAATTAATACATTGAGACAGGAATGAAGGAAAAAAGGAACACATACAGAAAGGAGACAAAGAAAATAGAATATGATAATGAATCACAACCATTTTAGAGATACGCGGGCAAAGCATGAGATACAAGCTAGTTTATAGATTGGAATAAGCTCAATCTAAGTGTTGGTCAAGTTTGGAATAGGATCTTGTCATGAATTCAAACTTCATACAAATAAGTGCAGTGGTGGCGCTCTCTGAATTAATCATATCAAATAGATGAACATGCTCCGCATAGATTCCAATAAGTTATTAAACTACGATGTCATTAAACAAGGACAACTTAAAAGAGAGATTAGCATAATCCCAAGGTTATCGACTTATTTTTATCATCTCAGGAACCTCTCAAACTATATATTTTATGTTAGTAGTGATAAGAAAAAAAATCGGTTGTCTGTAAAGTCGGTTTACTGATGATAGTTGAACGTGACGTCATAAAAAAATGGAACGCCTCAGAGCGAGGTAACGCCGCATGAGTCATGTTTTTTCGTGCGTGCAGCTGGCTCCATCGAATTATAAGACGTTGTCACGTCAAAAACCTATGTCCAGCTGTGGATAAAAAGGGCACCAAGACTCTTTTTGCCGGCACAGCCTTGAAATTATCCATGTCCAATTACAAGATACAAGGTCTACTAGGTTTTCATGTCAATTATACAGATAATTCATTTATAATACATTATCTATACTAATATTAGGTATAAAGCTGCAGAGTTTGTTTGTTTGTTTGAATGCGCTAATCTCAGGAACTACTGGTCCGATTTGAAAAATTATTTCAGTGTTAGGTAGCCCATTTATCGCGGAAGGCTATAGGCTATATAATATCACGCTGTGACTAACAGTAGTTAAGTTGAGTAATTCAACGCGGGTGAAGCTGCGGGCAACAGCTAGTTTATAATAAGGCTAATTCTGATGATACCCATATAAAATGAATGCCGAGATTACGTAAGAAAACTGAAGAAGATACAACTTGAAAAAAACAGTTGCAGTATTTCGCTGATAGAAAAACTTCAGTTCTTCAACTTTTTCAGTCTAGAGTCGAAGATATTAGTTTACTGAGAGCTTCTCACCAAATACGTTCAAGTACGTAAAGTTTTAAACCAGTTCTTTAGTTTATTGTGGGGCACCTGGGATGTTTCTTCCAAGCACCACACCAAGTAATGACCGATGCTCTATCGTGGGGCCGAATACTAAGGGTAGACATTTATATTTTGAATATAATATTCAAAAGAAGGTCATTCTTAAAAGTTGAAGGTAAAAAAAACTGTTATCACCATGACCATTTCTTTTTTTTTCTTTTCTTTTTCTATCAAACAGCTCTGCTATGTTTCGGAAAGAAGAAGGATGCAAGCAGTGATTTTACTGGCACCGAGAATAAGTATGTAGTCAATTAATAATAAATTTTAAAAGTATATTTCATACTGCTAGTTATATAGGTTGTTAATATCCAGAAAAGAACATCTATTTTTCATAAATATAATATTATGTACTAATTTATTAACAACGTTCACTGAGTCGGCTAGCATTAATAAAATACTGCCACTACGTACAATAATTATTTCGGGGTAATGTAATATTATTATGTTGAATGCTAGAAACATTTTTTACGAGTCTCAGCAGGAATGACCGATTAAAACAATTTAATCTTCTCGATCAAAATATATTTCGGCAGAGTAACGCTCTTTCCAAAGTATACTGGTAGAATGCGTCTAAGAACGCTATTGGCGCCTTTTCCGTTTGGTTTGGGTGATTGATACAGTTAATAGACAACTATATTTTGTTTACTAAAATAATTATAAATATTGTCTTAATATTATAAATAATTATTGTGAATACATTATATTATCACGTGGTTTGAAAGCGTCCATAGATATTATTATATTATTATTATTAATTATAGATTTATTAATGTTATACTTAATTACTATTCAACATTATCGTCATGAATGCACATCCGTTTGGCGTCACCTGAAGTTTATTATTATAATAGGTTTAATATTTAGTTATATAACCAGCGTTTCATTCAGCTGGAGTTGCCAGAGGTTTGTAACACATTTAAATTTATTGCATCGGTAAGTGAACGAGATAGTTGTTGAAATTCTGATTTAATTGTTGAGTCACAGTACAATTTGTCTGAATTTTGGTATTTGAAGTACATTTATTGATTTTATTGGCTCAAAGCTGGTGTGCATGTGTGAGTATCGGATATATTTTGTGAAGATGAACAAGACAGCATGGTGTGTGTACATTGTAAAAGAGATATTTTGATATGCTTATTTCTCCCGTGAAACAGCTTTGCTGTGTTTCGGAGAGAAGGGCAAGACAGGCAGTGTAATTACTGGCACCGAGACTTAACATCTTATGTCTCAGGATAGGCAACACATAACTAAGTTGCCTGGGCTCATTTCCAGGTATACTAGTTTATGTTCATGGGCGACGTCGACCACTTACCATCAGGTGGTACGTTTGCCAGTTTGCCTATCCAACTAACATAAAAAAAAATGCTAAAGAAGATAATAACCAGTTATAGTTATAGGTTTGACCGGTAAGAGTGTCTGTCTGTGACACTTGGCTCTTAAAAGGGGGATACTTTTTGTTATTTGAAATAATTCTGTGGTTGTTCTCAGATATTATGTTTTATTAAATCGCCAGCATTGGGATACTTGGCGTCGACATTTCGAGAGATGTGCAGTTTCGTGGTCATTTGGAAGGAAAGGCTAAACTAGCCTCTAAGAAACTTGGCGTGCTCAATAGGGCGAAGCAGTATTTCATGCCTTCACACCGCCTTCAATTATACAAGGCGCAGATCCGGCCTCACATGGAATACTGCTCTCACCTCTGGGCTGGAGCGCCCCAATATCAGCTCCTTCCATTACCCGACCGAGACCGCGTCCAACGCCGGGCGGCTCGAATCGTCGATGATAATGTGATCTCCAATCGGCTTTCTTTGGCGCTGCATAAAAATGTCGGATCGCTCTGCATCTTCTACCGCATCTACCTCTGGGAGTGTTCTGAGGAATTGTTCGGATTAATACCTGCGGCAGAATTCCACCACCGGACATCGCGTAAGAATTCCAAATTTCACCCACACCATCTTGATGTCTGGAAATCCACAACATCTAGATTTTTACGGCATTTTCTGCCTCGCACTACAAATATATGGAATCAGCTGCCACCTATGGTGTTTCCGAACCGATACGACTTAGGGACCTTCAAGAAAAGAACATACTCACATCTAAAAGGCCGGCAACGCACCTGCTGATCTCCTGGTATAGCGGGTGTCTGTGGATGTCGCTATTCACTTACCATCGGGTGAACCGACTGTCCGTTTGACCCCTCTTCTATAAAAATAAAAAAATAGCTTCAGCCATATTAAGGACATTAGTTATTTTGTTACAGTGTTCTGATTTTTATAAATAAGTAATTTCTGTTTTTAATTATAATAATAATATACATAATATATGTCCGCTTTTATACAACGTCAACCTGGTCCCGTGATAAGTTCTCGAAGAACTTGTGTTACGGGTACCAGACAACGGAAATATATTTAAGATTTTTATTATATAATACACATTTAATCCGCATCCATGACCCAGGAACACAGAAAACTTTTTTGTTTCCTGGCGGGATTCTAACCCGCAACCTCCGGAATTAGCACCAACGCGCTAACCGTTGAGCCACAGAGGTCGTCTTGTTAATTTTACATCTAATATCACTCTTTTGTACTTATTCTTCATAACTTCTTTCTTTCTTATATTTTAAACACGTTGTTTTTTAAGTGTCGTGCTTTTCATGACAATGTGCTGTGTTTTTGATCCCAGGATTTTATCTTTCAATCTACCGCAGAAAAAGAAATATTCAGAAGTACCGGGCCTAAAAATTGAGAGAGTTTTCCATTTTTCCACCCGGTAACTGACAATTGAATATAAAATTTCTACAAATTCTGAAAAACTCTAACTTGAAATGAAAGCAAAGAAAAGGACCTTTAGGATTTTAATTCCTCACTATCCAGATTTTTTGCACAGGCCTATATTTTAAATAAAGGCATCGAACAATATCCAATTTATCAAAAAAAAAATCGTTAAACGTGAGAATTAATATTAAATGATTAGCGTTGCGCAAGAACCTTTTTGGGGCTGTTTTAATGTGGGACTCGCTGTGCCCGAAAGCTGGTAAGTGGACGCAGCTCTACCCACTAACACCCAGCGAGTGCCACCAATGCCGCCTTTGGTGGGGTGCCCCAGATCTATTGAGCAAACAGGTCAGCTCGACGGCTAGTCAGTCCCTCAGGGGACTGACACCACCTCCACAGAGGAGTTGTCCTGCACCACAGAACAAACCCTCCTAACGACGGGACAGAACAATGGGGTGAGGTTCCCGTCCTCGTCCCTTGCTCCCTGCTCTTTTCGTCCCATCTTCTTATAAGAGGGGTACAAAGAGCCCCCTCGGCTCAATTCGCTTCGCTCAAGGTGCATCGGCTCATCCTAGACAACTGAATCTCACCGCCACGACTGAACCATGGTGGGGAGGTCTCACGACTGCATTTTTGTGATCCAATCTCAAAAAATATTGAAAAAAAATTTTACTTTTGTATATACTTGTGTATGTTTGGTATATAATTCACCTTTATTTAACCTAAAAAAAATTTGTAACAAAATGTTGTTTGCATAGTTGGAAACAAAATTTGTTTGGAGTTAGAAGAAAACTTCACCAGTAACCGAATAGTGGGGATAGTATCAAGCAACTGGTAACATAATTTGGAAACTTGCAAGATTTGATTATCACTTCGGAGAAGTTCGGGTAACCGAAGATATATTTTGTTACTAGCTGTTGCCCGCAACCTCGCCCGCATTATATTTACAACAATATCCGGATGTTTATTTTTACAGCCTACGTCACTATTTTTTTTTCTTTTATGCTGGGACTCGCTGCGCCTGAAAGGTGGTAAGGTGGACGCAGCTCTACCCACTACCTACCCGGCGAGTGCCACCAATGCCGCCTTTGGTAAGGTGCACCGGATCTGTTGAGCAAACAGGGCACATATTGTGTAGTCAATGCCTCAAGGGACCGACGCCACCTCCGCAGAGGGGTTGTCCCGAACCACAGAACAACCCCTCCCAACGTTGGGACAGTATAATGTGGTGAGGTTCCCATCCTCGCCCCTTGTCTCCCTGATTTTTAGTCCCCTCTTATAAGGGGTAAAGAGAGCAGCTCCCTCAGGTTTACAGGCCGCGTCTGACTCGCATGTGTATCGCGACTGTATCGCTAATAAAGCACGTCAACAATGCGTTTAAGAAATGTGGTAACAGGTCCTTACATCTTCATAGGAAAGTTAAGTATGATATTAAATGGATAATAATTATTTAAGCATAATATGCTTCATGTGTAGAAAAACTATGTTTTATAAAATTCAGTAGTTTAGTTAAAAGGAAAGACAAAAGAATGAAAGAATGAATCCTACTAATATTATAAACGCGAAAGTTTGTATGAATGGAGTTAATTTTTTTTTCACGCAAAAAGTAAAAATAGATTTGAACGAAACTTTACAATAATATAGCTTATACATCGGAATAACACTTATGCTATAATAATTATTTATTCCTGTGCACCCACGGGAATAGGAAGTACGCGGGTGAAATCATGGGGCGCTGATAGTATTCAATATTGTAATGGAAATCTTTTTTGAGCTGTTCAAACTGTGTTTATTCTAATTACTCTAAAAAATCTAACCTATAACAGTAGGTACCTACTGATTAGAAGTATAGATCCATTATTCAATGCCGATTGTGAATGAATTAATTAATTTCTTCAAAGTGCGCACTCAAAATAAGATCATCATATATTATAATTTTCTTTCCCCGCAGTTTGTCTGGAAATTATATTTGCGATATTAAATCCACAATTTCATAAGATCCTCAAACATCTAATTATGTTTTGTGGGAGATCATTTAACAATTTAATCTCACTTTAACAAATCTCCCCTTACGGTACGAAAGTTATGAATACTTGGCAATTTTGTTCAAATTGTCACAAAATTGTTGGTTTTGTGTGCGATGTATACGTTGCAAATTAAAAGTGAGATAAGATGAGACGAAATGGGACGAAACGGAAATATAAAATGACGATCGAGACAATAAAATATTATTATACCTTAACTCACAAGAAACAAAATCTAGAAAAGATGTAATAAACCACGCAACAATTTTTTTACAAAAAATTGAACAGGAATCAAAATAATACTGAAGTAGAAGAAGAAACAACTCACATAAACAATACTGACTACATCAGACCAATTGAAGCCTCTGAAGTATACGAACATATGAAAAAGCTGAAGGTAGAGAAGAGTCCCGGACCAGATGGAATATCCAATGAAGCCCTTAAAATCGGAGCACCTATTTTAATTTGCCATCTTACGCAATTATTCAATATGATACTAGGCGAAGAAAAGGTACCAAAACAATGGTGTACATCGGACATCATTTTGCTCTTTAAGAAAGGAAGCCCCTTGAACATAGGAAATTATAGACCCATAAGCTTGATGTCAAGTATATATAAATTATTTTCTTCCATAATTTTAAAGAGAATATCTGACGACATTGACAAATAGAAACCAAAGGAACAAGCGGGATTCAGATCAGGCTTTAGCACAATGGACCACATACAAACATTAGAACAAGTCATAGAAAAACACAGAGAGTACAATATACCTCTGTATGTGGCCTTCATTGACTACAGCAAGTCACTGTTCAATTTGGAACGCACTACAACAATCAAATATTAACTATAAATACATTAATATTTTGAAATATATTTATACAAAAAGTACGTGCAGAGTAAAATTAGAAACTAGAGGGGACGTAATAAATATAGAACGAGCAGTTAGACAGGGAGATCCACTATCCCCGAAGCTCTTCATAGCGGTACTTGAAATTTTTTTCCAAAAACTAGACTGGAAAAACAAGGGAGTGTACATAAACGGACAATATTTAAACCATCTGAGGTTTGCCGATGATATTGTTATAATAGCTGAAACTGCCAAAGACCTAGAGGAAATTATGAGTTCACTTGACTGCGAAAGCTCCAAAATCGGCCTAGAAATTAATGTAAATAAGACTAAAATAATAACCAACAATAATGAACGCCCGATAGTGATAAAAGGTAACAATATAGAATACGTTAGTGACTATATCTACTTGGGGAAGCAAATTTCATTCAAAACGTCAAGCAATAAAGAAGAGGTAACAAGAAGAATCAATTCAACTTGGAGAAAATTCTGGGCATTAAGAGAAATCCTAAAAGGGAACTATAGCTCGCACATGAAAAGGACAGTATTTGATACATGCCTATTACCCTGCTTGTTGTATGGTTGCCAAACTTGGGTATTTATAAACAAAATAAAACAAAAAATCAAATGCAGTCAAACAGCAATGGAAAGGAGAATGTTGAAAATAAGAAGAATAAATAAAATTAAGATCGAAAAAAATCGTCAAAGAACCAAAGTCACTGATGCTCTCCGGCACGCTCTTTTACTGAAGTGGAGATGGGCCGGACACATCTCACGATACCCAGACAGGAGATGGACCATTGAAGCCACACGAAGGAAGGGACTAAAGGGAAAAAGGAATGTTGGTCGACCGATAAGACGGTGGGCTGATGACATAGCACTCGTCGCAGGAAACGACTGGATAAAGTCAGGCAAGGACAGGGAGTTATGGAAAAGGATGGAGGAGGCCTTTACCCAAATCTCATATCCAGATCCAGATCTCATAAATAATACTAACAATAATTATTATAGTATTTTTTTCTCAATTTTAAGCTACTACTTACTAACAAATGTCGAAATATAAACGAAAGTGAAGATTTGGAATAAATGGCTTTATTATTATTATTATTATTATTATTATTATACCTATTGTATTATAACAAACACATTTTTTTTGGATAGGGATACTGGCCGATGTGCCTGGTGGGTAGTCACCGTCGCCCATGAACATAAACGAGTTTAACTGAAACAAGCTCCGGGAACTGATTCATGTGCTGCCTACTTTGCGTATTTTTTTTCGTTTACGCCGGGAAATGCTTTAAGGCATCCCGCGAAAGAGAGTGGGTCTTCCACCAGGCGGGAATGTAGGACTCGCTGCGTCTGAAAGGTGGTAAGGAAAACCCGGCGAGTGCCACTAATGCCGCCTTTGGTGAGGTACCCCGGATCTGTTGAGCTAACAGGGCACCTCGACGACTAGTCAGTCCCGCAAGGGACCAACGCCACCTCCACAGAGGGTTTGTCCCGCACCACAGAACAACCCCTCCCAACGTCGGGACACTTCAATGGGGTGAGGTTCCCATCCTCACCCCTTGCCCCCTGCTCTTTTGTCCCCTCTTCTTATAAGAGGAGTACAAATAGCAGCTCCCTCGGTTCAATTTGCTTGGCTTAAAGTGCTGGGTTCAACTTAGGCTACTGAGCCCCACCGCCAAGACAAGGCTTGAACCATGATGGGGACTGTTCGTCTCTGTGCCACTAGTTACAAGCAATTTTTGTGTGAAAAGGTAACGAACATACAGACTGAGTAAATCTTGCATGTAAATATTATTAAAATGCGGATTAAATTCAGACTATTATAATACGTGACTAATATAAAATAGTTTTAATATATCTACTATTTAAATATTATTTGCAGTAGGAATAAAGTTTCTTGCGACATGTTATACGTCATGAAGAAGAATGTGAAAGGATGAGATTTATACGTTTGAAGAAAACCCGGGCAAATAGAAGAAAGGAAAAGGTTGGATTTCCTTGAATGGACTCTTAAAATGATGATGAATTGAACATGTAGGTTGATATAGAATATTAGTGAATAATGAATTGACCAACTTGTGAGCAACATGGTCTGGGTCCCCACCATGGTTCAAGCTATGACGTGGCGGTGGAGCTCAGTAGCCTAGGGTGAGCCCAGCACCTTGGGCGAAGCGAATTAAACCGGAGGGTGCTCTTTGTACCCCTCTTAGAGGGGACAAAAGAGCAGGGGGCGAGGGGCGAGAACGGGAAACTCACCCCATTGTACTGTCCCGACGTTGGGAGGGGTTGTTCTGTGGTGCGAGACAACCCCTCTTTGGAGGTGGTGTCGGTCCCCTGAGGGACTGACTAGACGTTGAGGTGCCCTGTTCGCTCAACAGATCCGGGGCACCTCACCAAAGGTGGCATTGGTGGCACTCGCCGCGATTTAGTGGGTAGAGCTGCGTCCACTTACCGGCTATCGGGCGCAGCGAGTCCCACATACCCGCCTGGGGAGACCCACTCCCCTGCTGGATGCCTTAGAGCATTTCATCATCCATGGCTGAACATAGGCCTACATCAATGAACGCCAAGACGACCGATCCATTGCCACTCGCCTCCAACACGGATCGGCGACCGCACGGAGATCGTCTTCCCAGCTGGTCAATGGTCAACCAACAATTCGTCTACCTAAACACGGCCTCTACTCTTGAACCTTATTTGCCCATTGGCTATCCGCTCATAGACTCATACATGGATGTAAACTATCTGTTATCTAATATTTATCAATTAATTATTGAAAGAAAATTCCTAAATTATAGAATACCATATTAATAATAATAATATCTATGGACGCTTTTACACCACGTCAATCTGGTCCCGTGGTAAGTTCTCGAAGAACTTGTGTTACGGGCACCAGACAACGGAAATATATTTAATACTTTTATACCATACATATATTTAAGATTTTTATTATATAATACACATCCATGACCCAGGAATACAGAAAAAGTTTTGTTACCTGGCGGGATTCGTCAACCTCCGGCTTGAGCGCCAACGCGCTTACCATTGAGCCACAGAGGTCATATTATCACCATTATAATAAAGATACCAAATCGGGGTCTCTCATTTCGTGTAAAAAATTAGTCTCTCATAATTGGTACGATATTACATGGTTTCATCTCGGATGACCTACTTATGGAGTTGAACTCGAACGCCTGATTATATTGCATGTCGACATAATCCGGGTTTGTCTCCTAATTTTTCATCCCACTTTTTTATTTTATTACTTTACGGTGCCTCCAAAAATGAAACATGAAAATTGTTTAGGGAGGGGGGGCATCTGCATAACTTTTGGTTGTGCGGATGGCTATGGGCGTCAGTAGTCACCATAAGGCTCCGACTGCTCCGTTGCCTCCTTTAGACATAAAAAAGTTGTATCCTTATAATGTTTTTTTTCTTTTGTTTTTTCGGAAGGGCTAGACTTTTCGGCATGATGATCTTTAAGCTCAATCGGTACAGTAAGTGAGCAGATGACTCACTTAAGAAATATTCGAAAGAGGGAGGAGCGCTGCTCGGGAGAGCAGGATTTGGACTAGTCAAATCCGATACGGTCGACGAATCTTTTACGGTTGAATTTAACCTATGATCATGAGGGCCGGCCCTCGTGATTGAATGTAAGTTTGTGTATAATATTTTACTTGCCTGTATTTTTGCGGTTAAGCGCTTTATATGGAGCGTGACCAAGTTGGTTCGATACAGGCTCTTTAGTACCCTTTGAAATACTTTTAGGAATTTTATTTATCTATACTTATAATAAAACTGTAGAAGTGTAAATTCTGTACATTGAAAATAATTAAAAACAGGGAACACCCCCTACTACTAGATCGATATCCAACCCAAATATGTTTTTAGAAAAGTTTTTGTCTGTCTGTCTGTTTGTTCAAGCATCACGCATAAACTACCGGTTCGATTACGATGAAACTTGGTATAATTATACTTTACTATCCGGGGCACCACAATGGGTACTTTTTATCCCGGAAAAGTATACACATTAAAAACGAACTTATTTTTGCGATTCGATCCTTAGACATGGTTACTGTACCAACATATTTAATAAGTTTGTCGTACTGTACTGTACGTAAACTATACAGCTATATTTATATGCTGAGATTAGCACGTTCAAACGAACAAACTCTTCAGCTTTATATTATTAAGTATAGATTAAATGAACAACAAAATGTACAAAAAACATCCATATGAAATAATTTCCAAAAATATTCATATGTTGAAAAGCATTTACTAATCAAATTCGCTGCGGGGCCTCCCGTTTATCTCGGTCGGGAACCGGGATTCAAGATAAGGAAATAAACCATGTGCAAACGACACATGTCTGTAAATCACAAAATATAGGTTAGTCTTTTTGTGGCGTTCGATATTAACGGGTCGGGTATGAATTATGTTACAAATGTGTGAATATTTTGAAATTAAAACTTCTTTAGGCGCGTTGAACATATTTTGTTTACCTGGAACGAGCCCAGGCAACTCATCTATGTGTTGCCTATCCTGAGACAATACGTTAAGGTTACACAAGTCGCTCATCTTTCCGTACAAACGCAGAGCAGTAATTACTACAATGTTTGACGTTAATGATGAAATGTGAAAAATAAAAAACTTAAGTATAATATAAATTGATCTCGTCGTTATCTATGTGTGTAAGTACCCAAAATCGTAAAAAAATATACATTTAAAATATACAAGCTTCTAAACTTTCATATTTCAACACTGATTTTAGCCCAACTTTGGGCGTAAATAAATAGTATACCGAGCACGAAAGCTCAAAAATAATTCAGATATAGTTTAGTTATTCAAAAGATAAAATAAATTTATTTTGAAAAGATACACTTATTAGTTTTTCTATAATAACTGTTTTGCTAAAAGGACATTTTCATTGTCATTTGGTGCATTTCATTCTAGCACGTATGTTCGCGCACTATGTCAGGTGAGATAGCATTCATTTTGTTAGAGTTCGCGCCATCGACTAGTTCGACCTTAAGTCTCGAAGCCAATAATTACATTGCCTGTCTTGCCCTTCTCCCCGAAACACAGCAAAGCTGTTTCACGGGAGAAACAAGCAAGATGGTGTTACCTATGCAGCCGGGAGCGCGGCACAGCGCTTCCCTCCCACCGGTAAAGTTATGAAGTTTTCATTTCTATCGGCAGTCGCTATGACTGGTTAGGTTATTTTATTATTCAGATACCATAAGTGGGCACTGCTATAATGAAATAACTTTTTATGATTTTATCTAGGTTTATTAAGACAATTATATTATATTTATTAAGATAATTTTAGTAAGAGTGCCATGCTGCATCGCAGCCGAACTGGGCAGGCACAACGGGGATGGTAGCTCTCGCTCTCACAACGGGGAACACCGCCGTCAAGTGACAGCTACGCTGTCACGTTTCGTGCGGCTTGTGATTTTACAGTGGCCCATTGAGGAGATAGGTAAAAGGAGGGCGGCACATCTGCGTGGCCTTGGTTGTGCGGATGTGTACGGGCGTCGGCGCCGTGAGGCTCCGTCTGCTCGTTTGCTCCCCGATGACATTGAAAAACAAGATTTTGAAGTGCCTGATGCCTGATATACTGCAGTGACCATGGTTGCTGTAAAGTATCAGAAACTTTGGACATGTTAAAATTTCTTCATAAGCCGCGTTTAAATCCGTAAAATTTATTTCATTATAATGAGTGAAATTTGTGTTAGCGTCATAACCTTAGAGTAAACATATTATACGCGCGCGTTACTAAGTATGAACTGTAAGCACGGGTATGAACATAGACCATTGTCTTGGAAACGTTCAATCATTGTCAAAACAACACGCGTAATATTACGTCCACGAGCGATATTTGTTTGTTAAAATGGTGAAATTTGAAGTACTAATTTGTAAGAATTATTCCCAGAAGCAAAATAAAGGCAATAACATTTCTGTCTTGGCGTTCATTGAGGGGTGCTTATGTTAACCAGTGGATGGATAGAGGCTGATGATGATGAATGTCCTAATTTCAAATATCGATTTTTTTTAATGAATTATGCATGGAACGTCACTTTTACGGCACTTTACGATAGATAAATATCAATAACGTATCTGCTTACGATCGGCACAATGAAGCGGCGTGACACTAGCACTCTATATATTATGTATACTCTAAGGTCATACAATAAGGCTACAATGTTTTTATCAATGTATTGTAGTGGAGGGATACGCTTGTGCTTCCCATTCTGCTTCTTTTTTCCGTGACCCAGCTTTGCTGTGTTTCGAAAAGAAGGGCAGGACATCCGGTGTAGTTACTGGCACTGAGACTCTTACTAGCATTGCATGAATATGTCAGGCCCTGTTATTGCATCGCTTACTCTTCCCACCATGGTTCAGGCCTTGACGTGGCGGTGGGGCTCAGTAGCCTAGGGTGAGCCCAGCACCTTGGGCGAAGCCAATTGAGCCGATGGGGCTCTTTGTACCCCTCTTATAAGAAGAGAGGACAAAAGAGCAGGGGGCAAGGGCTGAGGATGGGAACCTCACTCCACTGTCATCTTTCGGGCGCAGCGAGTTCCACATACCCACCAGGGGAGACCCACTCCCCAGGCGGGATGCCTCAGAGCATTTCCCGGCGTATAAGAAAAAAAGGGGGGCAAGGGGCGAGGATGGGAACCTCACCCCATTGTACTGTCCCGACGTTGGGAGGGGTTGTTCTGTGGTGCGGGACAACCCCTCTGTGGGGTGGCGTCGGTCCCTTGTGGGACTGATTAGCCGTCGAGGTGCCCTGTTTGTTTACTAGATCCGGGGCACCTCACCAAAGGCGGCATTAGTGGCACTCGCCTGGTTTTAGTGGGTAGAGCTGCGTCCATTTACTAGCTGTCGGGTGCAGCGAGTCCCACATACCCGCGTGAGGAGACCCACACCCCCGCGGGATACCTCAGAACATTACCCGGCGTAAAAGAAAAAAAAAATCGCTTACTCTGAACCGAAAGTTCTATTGTGGTATTTTTATCGAAATAAAAATAAAAATTCCACTTTGGGCATGAAATAGTATATGGTTTCCATCTGTGTGTTGATTACTATCTTCTTATCTTAAGAAAAGGAACAAACAACCAAACTAAATGTGAGTTTGGTCGTTTGTTTCACTTTCAACCGGTTTTCAACCTCCTTTCACTAATAGTACCCTATATTATTAGAGAAACATATTTTTTATTTTGTCCATAGGTTTTCATGGAAACAGGTACTACGCTGGTAAAACCATGCGGATTTAAGTTAGCAATCACACACTGGATTTCAAGATATGCACATCCTCCGGCGTAGCGCGCTGGAATGGATGTCGGTGTACTCGGTGATGACTTACCACCAAGTGAACCGACTGTCTGTTTGGCTCTCTAAAAAATATACTAAATGTAAACTAGGATAGATCGCCCATAAAATATCCTATTGACATTTATAATCCCCTAATAATATATCGGTCCAGCATCAAAGAGTCACAGAAGTTTGCCCATTAGGTTTGTCGCGCGGATACACATGTGTAATGTTTTATTGGCTACACTGTTTTCCTCGGTAACTATTATTGGTTTTGCGTTCGTTAAAATGGAAAATGGATATAAGTTATGTCCTTTTGGATTCAATATCGCATTAAACGTGTCGTAAAATTCTGTAATGTCAGAAGTGAAACTTATTTGGCAAACTAATTTTTAAATCTCGTTTATATTTATACTTATCTAAGGCTTTAAATTTCCGAGACTTGCGATTTGACGTTTGCTCTATCTTAATTTCTCTCGATCTTTCTCATTGGCTTGCTCCCTACTCTCACTCCAAGCCTTTGTGCTTAATGCTACGTTCACCCTTTCTCACTCTCTTTCAATCGGTCTCAATCACTGTCTCCGTCTTCTTGGACAAAAACATTGCACGTTTTCGTGACGTTTCATCCGTAAAAATTTTACCCTTATGCGAGCATCATTTTAAAAATAGTTAGTTTTTACATAAAAATTAGGCTACATTTCAACAAAACTGGACCTAGCGCAAATTGTCAAAAATTATACAACATCTAAAAATTAATTATAACAGCTCATACACAGATGAGTAGGGTTAGATATACTATACAATAATATATACGAGACCTCTCACTTTGAGCAGTAACCAGGATTGCACACGAAGGTATAGATGTATAATAATAAAAAAAAATTAGAACCGACTTCAAAAAATAAAGAACGAATAAAATAATTGCGGTTATTTAATTTTTGTACCTACAACTTATAATCAACTTGTTCTTCTACTAATGTACAATGTTCGAGGGGGCTCTTTGTACCCCTCTTATAAGAAGAGGGGACAAAAGATCAGGGGGCAAGGGGTGAGGATGGGAAACTCACCTCATTGTACTGTTCCGACGTTGGGAGGGGTTGTTCTGTGGTGCGGGACAACCCCTCTGTGGAGGTGGCGTCGGTCCCTTGCGGGGCTGACTAGCCGTCGAGGTGCCCTGTTAGCTTAACAGATCCGGGGCACCTCACCAAGGCGGCACTGGTGGCACTCGCCGGGTTTTAGTGGGTAGAGCTGCGTCCATTTACCATCTTTCGGGCGCAGCGAGTCCCACATACCCACCTGGGGAGGCCCACTCCCCAGGCGGGATGCCTCAGAGCATTTCCCGGCGTAAAAGAAAAAAAAAAAAATGTACAATGTTCGCGTTTACCATGTCATTTGTTAACAAGATGTTTGAAGAAACGCAATTATTTTATTACTCTTTTTGAAGTCGATTTTTTTTTGTTGTAAATTTTTAGTGATTCCGAAATTCGATAACTAATTTGATTTGTCTGAAATATGAAAATTTTGTTTGGAATGCAATACTCAATTATATCTAAACAAAGAGAATCAATCTAAATACGCATTTTCAGTAAACGAATTTTAATCTATTAAAACTGAACACAACGTTTTACCCCACCACAATGGTGAACAATTGCTTTAATCCCATCAATAGGTTTGCATAAACTTGTGTTTCGGTATTTTCATAATAATCCAACACATTTATACCACGAAGTGGGGATTATTTCAAACCGAATGTTTTCTATTTATTTATCACCATTATCATTAATAATTTCGTTCATTCATTAATTTATTAATTCATTATTTCATTCGTCGTCATCATCATCATTAATTTATTTATTCATTTATTCTTCATTCATCACCATACATCGAGGTTGTTTATGTCTCTATAGTGACTATTGAAAAATATATGAATAGTGAAAATTTATAATTGGAAATTGGGATTCAGGATGGGAACCTCGGCCTCGCTAAGGTGATCCTGTTGCCTGCATATCCGGGACTATATGAAGGCACTCGGCACCCTTTAAAAGCAGCTGCTTTTAGAGGGTGCCGAGTGCCTTCAGCTGAAGGCACTCGCAGTGGTATTAGTTTCGGTATACACAGCCCAAGTGTGAGTCCCACATAGGGTCAGGAACCTACCCCAGGTTCTGGTTACATGCATAAAGTAGTTCCCTACGCCAAAAGAAGACTACACTACTATTGTTACCTTGTTTATTTATTATATAGCGTAGCTATGAAGATATTAAGGATTAAGATTATAAGTCCGCCATTTTGTTTTTTACATTTTAGTTGAAAAAAGTGCTTCATGGAATAACGGTATTTTAAACTAGCAAGTTGTTCAAGTTGTTTCCGACTTAGTTAACTATTACTTAAGTATTAAAGAGCAGCGCAGTGAAGCTCAATTACTTAATATTTCAACAAGAAGAGCTAACTTTAAAACTGTTTGATATTTTTGTTCGTTTTTGTTACAGATGCATAATAGTGCAAAAATAAGGAACATTATCTCGAGTTAAAATAATTAAATTGTACCTTCTAATTACACATTTTATATTATTTCCAGTGGGAGAGATTTTGCTTTTTACTGCCTGTTTGTTTGGAATTTTTTTTCCGCTGGGAAATGCTCTTAGGCGTCCTGCGGGGGAGGGGGGACTCCCCAGGCGGGTATGTAGGACTCGCTGCACCCGAAAAATGGTAAGTGGACGCAGCTCCACCCACGAAAATCCGGCAATGCCTCCAATGTCGGCCTGGGTAAGATGCCCCGGATCTGTTGAGCAACAGGGCACCTCGACAGGGTTTGTTTGATATCACTTATAATATAGCTTATTATTAAATTCGGGAAGATGGTTTACTCTATCTTCTCGTTGACCTGCACCGCGTTTACTGAAAGATGATCGACGATCTTCGTACAGTTTGGTTCTAGCTAGAAACGAGTGGAGTGTGGTGTTATTGGAGTACTATTTATGACTGGCCTCTTCGCAGGTAGCAGGAGTTGGGACACAAGTGAAACGCTTGGATGTTAGATGCCAACTGTTTATTGTATTAAACTTAAAACTATATCACACATTTTTTTTTTTTTTTTATGTTAGTTGGATAGGCAAACTGGCAAACGTGCCACCTGATGGTAAGTGGTCGGCGTCGCCCATGAACATAAACTAGTTTACCTGGAACGAGCCCAGGCAACTCATTTATGTGTTGCCTATCCTGAGACATAAAATGTTAGGTCTCGGTGCCAGTAATTACACTGACTGTCTTGCCCTTCTCTCCGAAACACAGCAAAGCTGTTTCACGGGAGAAACAAGCAAGATGGTGGTACCCATGCAGCCGGGAGCGCGGCACAGCGCTTCCCTCCCACCGGTCCCACATACGTCACACACACAAATACATCTTGCACGCGTCATCATTCGCATGCAAGATCCCCACAGGAGGAAGACTGACCGTCTTGGCGTTCATTGAAATAGTCCAGCAGTGTACGAAAAGGAGTTAATGATATCATTAATAATTTCTTTAGGAAGCTTTGGCTTGGTTTCAAAAACAAAACGCACAATTAGGCTCCCTCTTGCGTCTCAAGACAGAAAACCAACCAAGTTTTTCAACGCGTCCAATTTTCTAATGATATTTATTTAATGTCTGATCGCTAATGTCTGGTAATTTATTTTTCTTTTGTCATAGGGAGGTAACCGAGCAGTCGGAGCCTTATGGTGTCTACCGACGCTCATAGATATCCGCACCACCAAAAGTTATGCAGATGCGTTGCTCTCCTTTTCCCTATCCCCCCAATGGGCCACCGGAAACTCACCAACCGCACGAAACGCAACAGCATAGTTGTCATTTAATGCCGGTGTGATGTGAGCGAGAGGTTCCACCGCGGTCGTGCCGGCCTAATTCGGCTGCAAAACAGCATGGGACTACCTCTTACTATGTTATCTGCCGGTTTGAATTTTTGCAAAATTCTCCGGATATTAATCTCTTTTTTATTACGGTGGGGATTAAGAATATGAACGCCTAACGAATTTTAAATTGCACAATCTAGTACATGATCTATTTACCTACGTCTTCCGAACCCGTTACTATAGCTGTAGTAAGCACCCCATTTTAATTAGTATATACTATTGATTTACTCAATTTAACTAACGAACTAACTAATTTAGTGTTAAAAGAGTCCGTCAGTTCGACGGAGACGTTTCATTGCGCCCGTTCCGCACTGCCAAGCAAAATAATTTATTCATGATTATCTAAGGCTTTATTAATTTGACTTGAGGAATAATGTTACTTAGAAGGTATTTTATAACCTTAAGTTTTTTTTTTATGTTAACGCGAATTACATTTATTTTAACAAATTGTTCATATCTTGTTCGTTGTAAGTAATGCCATGTAGCATGCAGCGGAATTGGGCCGGCACGACCGGGGTGGTGCCTCTTACTCACATAACACCGGCGTCAAGTGGCAGCTATGCTGTCGCGTTTCGTGCGGCTTGTGAGTTTGCGGTGGCATTTGGGGGGATAAATAAAGGAGGGCAACGCATCTACTCTCTCGTTGTGCGGATGTGTATAGGCGTCGATAGTTAAATCTGCTAGACGTTCTTACACGACAATAAAATTTGTTTGTGAATTTAAATGTAGGAGGTTCCTAATGTTTAAGACTGCTTCCGTTGAAAATATTCTTTTACCAGTACTTGCATGTATCATAATATGTCGTCTTGGCGTTAATTGAAGGAGGCCTATGTTAAGCAGTGGACAGATAAATGATGATGATGACGATGATATATCACTGAGTGACATTGGCTATACAAATAATTATAATCAATCCGGATACAGCTCTAAATCTAAATTAATTTGAGCGAAGCTGCGGGCAACAGCTAGTCCATTATATATTTCACATTTCTGAATTATAATGAACTCAAACGAACTTCAATAACAAATACTCACTACATCAATAGACCTTTTAAACACGCTAATATAAAATTAATAATAATATAATATATCTATGGACGCTTTTACACCACGTCAATCTGGTCTCGTTCTCGAAGAACTTGTGTTTCAGGTACCAGACAACGGAAATATTATGTATTTAACACTTTAATTCTATACAAAAAATTATTTTTTTATTACATATATAATACACACATTTAATACATATAACCCAGGAACACAGAAAACTTTTTTGTTCTCTGGCGGGATTCGAACCCGCAACCTCCGCTTGGGCGCCAACGCGCACTGAGACACAGAGGTCGTCAAAATTGTACCAATAAAATCAAACAGTACATATTTATTTGGTACATATTTATTTGGACGATGAGATGGAGGGTTTCTCATATCGGATTTAAATTTATTAGATTTGTATGTTCAAAATGAAGTGATACTTTATAAGCTCTTATATTCAATTTGATATTTTTACAATCGTATTTTTCGTATCTTTTGAAACATTGCTCATGTTTCAAAAGATACGAAAAATACGATTGTTATATTTTATTTAACATCAATTTATGGAGTACATTTTTGTCAGTATTCTGTGCATCTGATGGTAACTTAAGTTTACAGACGCGTGCAGACTTATGATGATGATGATTATTATTTTGATAGTATCTTATTATATATCCCTTGTCAAACTTTATTGAAATTCAATCAGTGCTTTTGACATGAAATCGTTTTTTATATTAGTTTGATTAGGCAAACTGGCAAACGTGCCACCTGATGGTAATTGGTCGACGTCGCCCACATAAACCAGTTTACCTGGAACGAGCCCAGGCAACTCATTTATGTGTTGCCTATCCTGAGACATAAGATGTTAAGTCTCGGTGCCAGTAATTACACTGCCCTTCTCTCCGAAACACAGCAAAGCTGTTTCACGGGAGAAACAAGCAAGATGGTGGCACCCATGTAGCCGGGAGCGCGGTACAGCGCTTCCCTCCCACCACTATGTTCGAATAAACACAAGGCTAAGTCGCTATACATCCTTTTTTTTGTTATAGCAGGGAAATGCTTTTTACGCATGTAGCTAGGATCTCGGGTAGATCCTGACCATATGTGGGACTCTCATCTGGGAGTGCCCTACCCGTAAACTAAAACCACTGCGAGCGCCTTCAGACGCATTTTGAGAGTCCCGGATCTGTAGGCAACAGGATCACCACAGCGACAGGCTGGCCCCAGCGAAGTCCAGACTACTTAAGTAAGTAGTCTGGTGATGTAAGGGGGGACTACACGGCCGCTACTAAGCAGTCCCCAGGACGTCATACGGCCCGTCTGACGTGCCATACAGGCCCATGTTCCCATCCTAAACCCGACTTGAACACAGGGGCGTCACAGCTATAAATCCTGCAAAATCAGTAGCTAAGTAGAAACACAAAAATAAAAGCTAAGTGGTTATTAAGTACGTTCGTATTTAGCATTTTGTTTTTTTTTTCTTTAACGCCGGGAAATGCTCTGAGGCATCCCGCGGAAGACGATCTCCGTGCGGTCGCCGATCCGTGTTGGATGCGAGTGGCAATGGATCGGTTGTCTTGGCGTTCATTGAAGTTCAGCCGTGGATGATGAAATGCTCTAAGGCATCCCGCGGGGAAGTGGGTCTCCCCAGGCGGGTATGTGGGATTCACTGCGTCCGAAAACTGGTATGTGGATGCAGCTCTACCCACTATAACTCGGCGAGTGCCACCAATGCCGCCTTTGGTGAGGTGCCCCGAATCTAATGAGTAAATAGGGCACCTCGACGGCTAATGACAGGCTACTGAGCCCCACTGCCACGACAAGGCCTGAACCATGGTGGGTTCGTATTTAACATATACAAACTTAGCTTTTAAAAAAAACTACATAAAGGGTCCCTAAGTACGAATACTAAAATATAGAAGCAAAATGCGTATGTATTTATGTACTTAGCACTCATCTTAAGTGCATACTTGCTAACAGTTGCTGAATACGTAGCTATCAAAATACTTCTTGTGATATTTTAGCCTTACAAAACTTGGCTGGTGTCAAATTTGATCGCTCGGCTCAATTCTACGGTAACCCAATTTAAATGTAAACTAGTGCCTTAGTTTACACTTTAGAACCAGTCTTCTGTGGCTCATTCGTTATTCTGTTATTGTTCCAGTTCAGTTACTGATTTTGCTAATTAATCATCATCACCCTGGGCTTTCAATACAGGCCAAGACCATGCGTTGCTGGTTTAATACGTGAACTGGCATGCGACTAGCCTTGCACTGCTTTTTTTTGCGATGTCACCTTTGGTGAGGTGTCCCGGATCTACGTTTTTTTTTCTTTAACGCCGGGAAATGTTCTGAGGCATCCCGTCCCCACTCGGGTATGTGGGACTCGCTGCGTCCGAAAGCTGGTAAGTGGACGCAGCTCTACCCACTAAAACCCGGCGAGTGCCAGGCCCCGGATCTATTGAGCAAACAGGGCACCTCGACGGCTAGTCAGTCCCCCTAGGGACCAACGCCACCTCCACAGAGGGGTTGTCCCGCACCATAGAACAACCCCTCCCAACGTCGGGACTGTACAATGGGGTGAAGTTCCCGCTCTCACCCCTTGCACCCTGCTCTTTTGTTCCATCTTATAAGAGGGATACAAAGAGCTCCCTCGACTCAATTAGCTTTGCCCCAGGTGCTGGGCTCACTCTAGGCTACTGAGCCCTACCGCCACGTCAAGGCCTGAACCAAGGTGGGAGCCTTGCACTGCTGGAGATCGTTATCTTACTAATTATACCATAAACTCGAAAGTTTAAAAGAAATTGCTTCATTATAAGGGATATTAGGGATTGATGATGGTGATGATGATGATGAAGTTAGAGATATTTAATAATACTAGCTGGTGTCCATGACTTCGTCTGCGCAACATTAGATTTTGGATAATTCATACAATACATTAAAAAAATATAGCCTATAATTTGTTATTCTGATATATAAGATACATTATTGTAGTTTCATTAAAATCCATTGAGGTTTTTTTGTGAGAAAGAGTAACAAACATCCATACATACAAATTTTCGCTTTATTAATATTAGTAGTATTATATTTTTAGCAATAGTTCCGCCAACCACGCAGTCTTTACAGCAAATGTTTGAATGCACGCATGTGCATGCATCTATCACCTCGTTCCATCCCCACACTGCTGATACGTGCACATGCATGGATCACCATAACATGACATTATAAAAGCCACAACAACACAGTCAACGTATGTTTCGCTCTGATACCGATTCCTTAATATAAAGACTCTACAATTAGCAATCATCAAGTGACGCATGGCCGATGGGCCAATAAGGTTCAAGAGTGGAGGACGCGTTTAGGTAGTTGAAGTGTTGGTCGGTCATTGACCAGGTGGGAAGACGATCTCCGTGCTGTGGCCGGTCCGTGTTGGATGCGAGTGGCGATGGATCGGTCGTCTTGGCGTTCTTTGAGGGAGGCCTGTGTTCAGCGGTGGACGGATAGGTGCTGATGATGATGATGATGAAGTGATTACCTATCAAATAAGAAATTTTTCCCAATAATTGGATGTAGTAGGATTCATCTTAATTTTGAACGTTACATTAAATATATCAAACTTGTAATAAACTGTTGGATTTTGGTTTCGAAAGTAAGTTTTAAATATTTTTAAACTTTCGAAGCACTTTTTTAACTTAAAATTAAATTAACATGTTTCATACTTTAGTATAGAAATATTCCAACTTGATTCTATAAATTTGACACTAAATCCTTAACATTTGGCTAATTTGACTCCAAACACTTTGCAGCCTCTACTTAGGTTACAACTCTAACTTAGGTTAACAGCACTTGCTTTGTGCACATTTGTGTACTCAGCCATCATATGGTGCAAGTAACAAAGTCCTGAGGATCCACTCCATGCGAAGACCCGTATATCGTATACGGGTCTTCATTGTGGTATTACACAATAAAGTAATATAAGGAAAATGTATTTCTATTTCAATGCAGTATGTAAGTTGTGTATATTTTAATAACTAGTGATAGCGTTCGGGTTTTATTTATATATGTATCTGTGTAACCAATCTTTGAAAACGATTATCACCCACATCGGATGACTTTTAAACTTTGACAATGTTCACAACAATATTCTGCAAATTTTGAAAAATAATCTGAATAGATTTTTAAATATACCAAAGTTATTCAAATAAGAAATTAAATTTACTAGGCTGTAGAAGCCCTTATGTTATTGTATTGACTTGCATACGGTTTTATGATGTAATGTTTTTCTACCCTCATCTGTTTTATGCCTCGCATCGAAATTGTTTTCAATATTTACCTATATTGTATTTTTTTTTAGTTTAATAATATTTCACGTAAGTGATTTAATACGATTTATTAAGACCTTAAACCGTAAACCGTAATATAATTATTTTATGAATTTAAAATAGTAGAGCCCTTTTTTGGATGAACACAAATTATGGCACTCGCGACATAATATCGTCACGGAACTCTTGTAGCAACGGTAGACAAACTGTAGCACTATTAGTTGCTCGTAGCTGTTACGTAGCGAAGCGTAGCACACCTCTTAGTTGTCAAGATTCGCGCAAAATTCCACATGCTGAATAAATTATATCTTATCCGTTATGCGCTCCTATTTATTACTGCAAATTGATTTTGACAAAAATTGAATATAAAAATGCGGCCTTGGTTGTGCGGATGTGTATGGGCGTCGGCGCCGTGAGGCTCCGACTGCTCGTTTACCCCCTGATGGCATTAAAAAAACCCGCGAATCACTAGAATGGGCCATGATTTAATTCCTGTATCTTTAATTTGTGCTCAAAACTTGGGTTCTTGTTTGACATTCCAAATACATTGTCGGGTTATCTGGATCCGCAAACACCAGTGTTCGAAAGTAGGACACCTTTTATTGATTTAGAATACACAATGGTAAGCTTCCGCATGAAGTCACGTACTTTTATTACAGAGCATGCGATATTTAGTTTATTTTTTTTATAGGATGGATAGGTACTTATTTCTTACTAAAATGTCTTTGTTGTTTCTGAAAGAAGGTCAACACTCACAGGAGAGATAAATATCAGATTTATTTTATGTAATAAGGGGGCAAACGAGCAGTCGGAGTCTTATGATACCGACGCCCATACACACCCACACAACCAGAGGGTATGCAGATGCGTTGCCTTCCTTTTCCCTATCCCCCAATGGGCCTCTGTAAACTCACAAACTACACGAAATGCGACAGCATAGTTGTCACTTGACGCCGGTGTTATGTGAGCGAGTGGTACCATCCCGGTCGTGCCAGCCCAGTACGGCTGAAATGCAGCATGGCACTAACTCTTACCATGATGGAGGAAATTCACTATCCCACTTAATAGGTTCGTAAAGCAGCTTAGCTGTATTTTAGGAAGAAAGGCAGCACAGGTTAGGCAGTATACTCAGGACAGGTAGAAACAAACAGGAGATTTACTGTCTCGAGACTTCACATTGTCCGACAGCGTGGGCAACGCATGGATGATTTTCTTGTAGTTGGCCCAGTTGTCTTAAGCGGAGTAGGAGATGCCACCCCCCTGCCTCCAGAGAAGAGTGCCTCCTGGCACACCGTTGCTGGTGCGGACGATCATAGTTCCCGCATGAGGAGAACATCACCGGGTTTTGGTTTGTAGAGCTGCGTCCACCTTACCATCTTTCGGGTGCAGCAAGTACCATATACCCGCCTGGGGAGTCCCCCCTCCCCAGCGGGATTACTTTTTAGTTTAGTATTTTTGAAGTCGGTTTTAATTTTTTGTAAAATAATTTTATCATTTATGTAAATTCCGAAATAACGAATTTGCGAGAAATTATATATTCTGCAAAGTGGAAGGTACATGAAGCCTATCATATGTATATACGAAAATTAATAGTCGTCGGGAATTTTTAATATTGGCTATTCTTATTATGAATTCGCAATTTATAAAAGCCTCAGTTGTCCTTTCAATATCATCAAGCCAGAACTCTCTTTTTAAACTGTTTTTAAATCAAATCAAAATATTTTTATTTCGTAGGTAGCCACTTGTACACTTGAAATACGTACAAAAAAGAAGTCAATAAATAGGTGTAGTAATAATTAAAGTAAAAAAATAATAAAAAAAAACTCGATTATCAGTTACTATATTACTTTGAAACCAATATGTTACTGCACAAAAAACAATTCGGATTTAGAAAGGGTCTCTCCACAACAGACGCTGGCGTTAACTTAATTGACCACATTTATGAGGCCTGGGAGGAGTCACGTGATGCTTTGGGAGTTTTCTGCGACTTATCCAAGGCGTTTGATTGTGTACAGCATGAGACCTTGATCAGGAAATTACGCCACTATGGGATAGACGGTACGGCACTGGATCTTTTGAATTCCTATCTTAAAAACAGGACTCAAAAGGTCGAGATAAATGGTAAAAGATCATCCGGGACTAAAATAGAGATGGGGGTCCCACAGGGGTCCATTCTAGGTCCATTTCTTTTTCTAATTTATGTAAACGATTTACCTTACCTAGTTAAAGATAGTCAAGAGGTAGTGTTGTTTGCTGATGATACTTCACTTATTTTAAAAATCAAACGACAAGAAACTAATTATGACGAGGTAAACAACACACTTTCGAGAATGGTACATTGGTTTAGCGTTAATAACTTGCATTTAAATAGTAAAAAAACTAAATGCATAAAATTTTCCTTGCCAAATGTTAAGCAACTGCAAACAAATGTACTCTTAGACAGTGAAAACTTGGAATTGGTGGACTCCACAGTTTTCCTAGGAATAACTCTAGATCTTAAGCTGCAGTGGGGTCCCCACATAGCTAAATTGGCGAATAGACTCAGTTCAGCAGCATATGCAGTGAGAAAAATAAGACAGTTTACTGATGTAGATACAGCGCGAATAGTATATTTTAGCTACTTTCATAGCATTATGTCTTATGGCATACTTTTATGGGGAAATGCAGCCGACATAAACAACATTTTTGTGCTGCAGAAGCGGGCTATTCGTGCAATTTACAAGTTGCCTCCCTATTCATCTTTGAGAGAAAAATTTAAAGAAATAGGAATTCTGACTGTCACCTCTCAATACATCTTAGAAAATTTACTGTATGTCCGTAAAAACATAAATGAATTTTGTAAGAAAAGTGATATTCATAGTAGGAATACACGTAATAGACACAGGTTACATGCACCAATGATTAGACTTTCGAAAGTAAGCAATTCTTTTAAAGGCAACTGTATACGCTTTTACAATAGGATCCCAGAAAACGTTCAAAAGCTCTCCATAAAAAATTCAAAAAAGTTGTTAAAGAACGTTTGTGTGGTAAAGCATATTATAAAGTAAAAGATTTCATGGAAGATACCACACCCTGGGAATAAGGCGTTCCTCCCGGGCATTTCAAGATAAGATGTTAAAATTGTTATTAATATATATTATTTGAAAAGATTAGTTCCACTGAGTTTGTTTCGCCGGTTCTTCTCAGTGGGCTTACCTTGGAACCGGTGGTAGATTCAATTGACGTTCAAAAAGATACTGTATTAGTACTATTTTGAATAAAAAAAATTTGATTTTGATTTTGATTTCGATTGTAATGCAGACCCCAAGAAAAACGGGAAAAAAACTTGAGGGTTGCTTTTTGTCATCAACATAAAACACATACTTTATAAATAGGTACATCATGTCCATGCAAAACATAAACAGTGAATGTCTTATTCCCAAGGTGTGTTATCTTAAATTTTTATTTAGCTCATCCTGTTTGATTGTTGTTTGGGTCAGATTTAATTGAAATTGTAACCCCTTTTTTTTCTTTAACGCCATAGGGGAGTTGATCTCCCCACGCGGGTATGTGGGACTCGCTGCGCCCGAAAGCTGGTAGGTAGGGTGAGCCGCTGAACCTTGAGCGAAGATAATTGAGCCGAGGGGACTCTTTGTACCCCTCTTATAAGAAGAGGGGACAAAAGAGCAGGGGGCAAGGGGCGAGGACGGCAACCTCACCCCATTGTACTGTCCCGACGTTGGAAGGGGTTGTTCTGTGTGTTGTCCGGCGTAAAAACAAAAAAAAAGCTAATTCCGAATAATTTTGTAACTTTAAGACGTCTGATCTGAAGGGAGGTCCTTGACCAGAGTGGCCTAAAAGTAGCTACTTTTTTCTTTTCTTTTTTTTTATCGCAGGGAAATCCTTATGGATGCAGCCAGGACCTTCGGGTAGCTCCTGACCCAATGTGGGACTCGCACCTGGGAGTACCCACCCTAACTAAAACCTTCAGCCGCTTTTTGAGGGTCCCGGATATGCAGGCAACGGACAGGATCACCTCAGCGACAGGCTGGCCCCGGCGAAGGCCAGACTACTCCTCGTAAGGGGGGATTGCCCGACCGCTACTAAGCAGTCTCCGTGACGTCGTACCATACTGGGCCCAGGTTCCCATCCTGAAGCTTGACACGAACACAGAAGCGTTACTGTATTGCGAATTAAGTAGCGCCTCCTACGCACCCCCGTTCGTCGCCTGCGTGGGGAGGCCTCGCCGGTGGCCTCCTCTTTTACCCGCTCGTCGGCCTCCTTCTGCCTCGCAGAAGGAGACCATCGCCGTCCAGGACTCGTCGTCACCGAGCATCTCGGTAAAGACGCTCGGCAGAGACAAGTCCCCTCCGATGCCTGATGTCAGATCATAACGCAGCGCCGCCCATCTCGGGCACACCTCGAGGGTGTGCTGGGTCGAGTCCATTTAAAGTAGGTACCTATCCGAATGTCGAGCATGTAAATAACTTAAGTAACCGTTACTAACTTAAGTTAACCGCGATAAAATGTGTATGAATAAGTTCATAAAAACATATAAAAATATATTGTGAAAAAATAAAGAACCTATAAAAACTAGGAATTTCTTCAACTCCACACAAGAGCGGCAATTTATGGTGAAATTCTAGAAAATGTTAAAGTCACAATAATAGTGTCCCTTCGGGCCTCAATAACAAACGATTATTGAGAAAAACTCCCATAAAAAATAACTTTCACGAGATACTTTTACCGTTCTTGAACAAAAATACTGTTTGTCTATCTCAATGTCATTAAATGTACAAAAAAGACCGGCCAATAGTCTGTAAATATGAAAGTTTGGATGTTTGTGCCCGATAAACTGATTTGCAGAAAATTTAACACGTAGTCCACATTTTATATTATCAGGAGCTTTGAATATAAATACTTGTTTTCGAAGTTCTTCCATGTCATAGAAAATAATAATTGTAATAAAACTACATAATTTTTTCTGATTTTATCGCAGTTTATTATCACCTATTTTGCTACGTTACAGCAACCATTATTACGGAAAACCCAAGTTAGATTGAGACCCATTTGTGCGTTGCTTATTGCTTTTTTTATTGTTATACTTCACATATAGGATCTTTATAATGATCATATTATATGCTCGTCTTAGCGGCTAAATTTATAATGAGGGTTTACAACGCGCCCATGTCAGAGAAGATACCCAAGAAACTCTGCTGGGTTCCTATCATTCTTTTAGTTGTGATCTTTATTTAATATTGGGAATAAATAATTGCTCTAAATTTAAGTCACTTAAATTTAGAGCAATTATTTATTCCCAAGCGTTTTCGTCATTTATATCAGTGATTTATATAACCCTTAACATTATAATAGGATTTTGATATTAGTTTTTGTTTTTTAATAGTTTTTAATTTAATAATTGACAACTTTATTATATCATTGGACAGTTTATTCTAAAAACGTATACATTTAACCGTAAAGGATTAGGTAACTAATTTTATGGAGCCTAGAGCAGGGCATATCAAGTTTATTTTTATTTCTGGTATTTATTTTGTGTTGATCACATTTTTTCTAAAATTTTAATATTTTTGTGAACATAGTGCGCTGCTCTGCATCGTCGCAGCATCAACGCTGCGTAGTTTTCTATATATTTTTATGAAATGCCCCATCACATCGTGTTCAAAAGTGAGCCAAATGGGCCCACACTAATCCGATGTAGCATTAGAGCCATTTTTTTAGCATAGATCCATCCGAAAAAAAAAACCCATTACATAGTTGCGTCACCGCGTGCGAAGTTTCAACGAATCGACGGACAAGAGACGAAGCGGGAGGGAGGGTAAGGCGCTGCAGAATCTTAGATGGTTTCTATGTTTATTTCGGCGGTGGCGTCATAAAAGCAACAGAATAACACGTTTGTCTAATCTATTGTAAAGGATGAACTAAGACGCAGCTGCGACGGCGTGGTGCTTACGTCGCAACGTCGTGCGTCGACGCAACGCAGTTCTAGCATACAATGCATGGATCCGTAGCGACGCAGCGCAACGCACTAATGGGAACTTGTCTGACTCCTTTTTTTTTTTTCTTTAACGCCGGGAAATGTTCTGAGGCATCCCGCGGGGGAGTGGGTCCCCCACGCGGGTATGTGGCACTCGCTGCGCCCGACAGCTGGTAAATAGACGCAGCTCTACCCACTAAAACCCGGCGAGTGCCACCAATGCCGCCTTTGGTGAGGTGCCCCGGATCTAGAAAACAAACAGGGCACCTCGACGGCTAGTCAGTCCCGCAAGGGACCGACGCCACCTCCACAGAGGGGTTGTCCCGCACCACAGAACAACCCCTCCCAACGTCGGGACAGTACAATGGGGTGAGGTTCCCATCCTCACACCTTGCCCCCTGCTCTTTTGTCCCCTCTTCTTATAAGAGGGGTACAAAGAGCCCCCTCGGCCCAATTAGCTTCGCCTAAGGTGCACCGCTCACCCTAGGTTACTGAGCCCCACCGCCACGACAAGGCATGAACCATGGTGGGGACCTTGTCTGACTCCTCAGGCATCTCAATGTCATGAAGTTATTCTTTGTACCTACCTTAAGATTCCTCAACAATTTTATGGAAAAAGTGCTCAGTGTATTTAGGCATATAAAAATAGTTTTATTACAAAAAGTAAAATGTAACTAGACATTGAAAACAAGGAAAAAGTTTAAAAACTATGACCCATATATGAAAAACTTCTCTTTGAATCGATTTAGATATAGCCTGTCACAGGACCATACCACTAACAAATCGTTTGACCCCTCATTTATCAAAATCGAATAAATTCGGATTGTAAGAGGTAGTGCCATGCTGCTCTGTCGGGTCGGCACGACAGGGGCGGTACATCTCGTTCACATAGCACCGGCGTCAAGTGACAGCAGCTATGCTGTTGCGTTTCGTATGGCTTGTGAGTTTCCGGTGGCCCATTGGAGGGGATAAGGAAAAAGAGGGCAACGCATCTGTATAACTTTTGGTTGTGAGGATGTCTATGGGCGTCGGTAGTCACCATAAAGCTTCCACTGCTCGGTTGCCCCCTTATGACACAAAAAAAGAAGTAGTTAGAACTACTTTTTTTTTAGTTTACTGCCTGTTAAAATCATGACTCTAATTTTTGGCCCCAGTATTATAGTAAAAAAGTCATTATAGAAGTAGGAGAAAGTACGTGTCATATAAGAGAAGAAAGGATTGGCGATTACTCCACCGACAAGGACCTGAAATGAGGAGTATACGCGTCATTCAGGCGCGACGTAGGGTTTATACGGTCACTCACTCATTCGCTCAACGATTCAACGCGAGCGCCGTCTCGCGGTCCAGATCACTACAAGAGGTTGAGGCGTGAGTAGTTCTTTCGTGAGGCGCCCGCGACCTTCAGCCCGACGAACTAATCAGCTCGAAGCCCTCCAAGAAGAAGAAGCTTATCAGCCCAACTCCATCTAATGAAAACCACCGCTGCACTCCCATCATCAGATCATTTGTATACCACGTAAGTCCATTTGCCCCCCCTTTTGGCCCTTTACACCTATCACACCCATCTCTGCATGTGATCACCCCCAGTGATCACAAAGAGAGAGAGAGAAAGGTATATATGCAGTTCACACATCAATTGTCAAAATATCGGTTTAGGCACTATGTTAAAACATACATGCGTACTAAAATCATAACTCTTCCTTTACTATCTAGTAAAAATGCATTGTAGAATTCGCTCAGACGTATATTTATACTTTTTAATCATGTTTGTCGAAAAGTTGTGCGAATACTCCGTCCATTGATGCCTATTAAAACTTTATTCCTAGTGTAAGTTACAATATAAGTTAGTAACTAAGCACAACTTGAACATGATCCTAAGTATGAAAGTTAACTCAAAATGGAATATGCTCACGGATGTGGACGTATTGTATCGTTGTACAATTGTACATTTTATCATTTTGATTTGCTTAACAGTATTTTATTAAAGGAATATACAATGGTGAAAGTTGTGTATTCTTTTGTCTAAGTTGGTCAATTAGCATGGACATTTTATAACAATAATACAAAATAATGGTATTTTATCGTTTTTTACAGTTATTATATTATAATATTTTATGATTTTTATATATAAAGAGGGGTTGTCCCGCACCACAAAATAACCCCTCCCAACGTCAGGATAGTAAAATGGGGTGAGGTTCCCATCCTCACCCCTTGTCCCCTGCTCTTTTTTCCCCTCTTCTTATAAGAAGGGTACAAGTAAGATTCAGCTTCGGCTAAATTAGCTTCGCCCAAGATGCTGGGCTCATTCTAGGCTACTGAGCCCCACCGCCACGACAAGGCCTAAACCATGGTGGGGTCGTCTTCCCACCTGGTCAATGGTCGACCAACACTTTTTCTACCTAAACGAGATCTTCACTGATCTTGCCTTATTGGCCCATCGGCATCCGTTCTTATGAGTGAGTTACCAGCTCATCATAATAATAATATCAATTATAAATTAGAATCCATAAATAGTATATTTTTTTATAGAAGAGTGGGCAAACGGACAGTCAATACACCTGATGATAAGTGATAAGTGACATCCAGAGACGAACGCTAACTAGAGGGTTAGCAGCTTCCAAATATGAGTATTGTCTTCTTGAAGGTCCCTAAGTCGTATCGGTTTGAAAATACTGCAGATGGCAGCTGGCTCCATATAGAGGTCGTGTGAGACAGAAACTGCCGCAAAAATCAAGTTGTTGTGGATTTCCGGACATCGAGGTACTGTGAGAGAGCTTTGGATTTTTTTCGCGATTTCCGGTGGTGAAATTCTGCTGCAGGTATTAGTTCGAACAATTCCTCAAAACATTCCCCGTAGTAGATCCGACATCTCTACGCAGCGCCAAAGAATCAAGCCGATTGGAGAGAACCTTTAGAAAGATAGATTTTATCTATAACGAAAGATGGAATAAATAAAGAAATTGAACCAATAACACACACAAAGGACTCAAAAGTGGCGCGTAGTGGGCATAACGTGATGCATTTACATCCAAAGCGCGTCAATACATTCACATCAAAGAATTCTCCCGCGCTCAAGAAGTGTGTCAGTCGTCCATTAAGCTAAAATGGTGCCATATTAGCATGCATAAGATCATTTTATGTTCAATAAAGGCCACCGGTGACAGTCGAAAACTGATGATGTTTGAAAGCCATAATTCTGTGAAAGTACAAAGCTTTTATGATATTGAACGATATTACCATAGAGAAGACGGCCAGATGAGTTGACATAAATTCAATTTTAATATTTTCACCGACTCGCTCCGACGTAGTTATTGATTGAAAAATTAATTTCATTTTGAATAGTTTGATCAATCTTACACAGTTGAAAATACTGTGATTTCACAGAAAATATCGGGCACATAAAAATTTAATATGCTATCAATAAAAATCACAATAATCTAAAAAAAACTATCCTTAAGATAAATTAAGATAAAAAAGGTTATCATAACCTGTCTGTAATCAGAAATGTAACACGAAACTATAGATGTACATAATTTTAAGTTATTTCTCGTGAATAAGACATAATATCTTAAATTTTATTCGTAGATAATGTCGAAATATAGAGCTCCGCGATATAAAAGTGAAAATCATGGTAAATATCCCGTTTTAAATAATGTTAGTATAGACGTACATTTCTCTGCATACCGGCGCTGGGGGGAGGGGAGCGCCGGGAATCCCACATATTCCCGGGGAGGACCCATCCGCAGGTGAATGCGCAAATAATATCATTTTCTTTTTAAAAAAAGGAGACCTATTTTTACATAAAATGTGAAACGAGTCCATTCTTGCCCGCTTATACTGTAAAATGTTGTAAGTAATTATATCTTTGAAGCTTATTGCTTATATTCATGTTGTGTTCGGTCATAGTAAACAAAATTACTAAGTTTTGGTGTAATTATTTAAAATAAGTAAACTTCATACTAATCTTCTAGAAATAAAGTAAAATAATATCTTATAGAAATAACTTATATTTAACTATTGCAATTACATACATATTAATTCCCCACATATTAACTTTATAACCACGTTTTTTACAGATTACTATTGGATAGAAAGTTGAACAGTTGTTACATTAGTTATATTTCAGAGCTGAAAATAATAAAATTGTTTTATAAAGTTGAGCTAAAACCCCGGTAGGAAATTTGATATTTTTTAGTTCTATTGGTTTCACGACCCTTCAAACACTCAAAAAAGTATTTTGTTTTGGAATTCCAGCATTTATTACTTAAAATGGTTAGTTTTATGCATTTTCATAAAATGAGACATGAATTTCCGGTATAGCCAGGCATTTCAGAATAAAAACATAAAAAAATATAAAATATTTGCAAAGATTATAGTTCAACTGAGTTTGTTTCGCTGGTTCTTCAGTGGGCTTGCCTTGTGGTAGATTCAATTTACATTCAAAAAGATACCTTGTTACTACTATTATGAAAATATATATTTTTAAATTTGATTCTGTGCCGCGCCCATCTGCAGGGATACCAACGTCCTGCTTGTTTCTTCCATCTGTCTTTGCTGTGCTTCGGAAAGAAGTACACAGAAAGTGTTATTAATTCCAACACAGGATAGGCAACGCATAAATGCCTTTTTATGCTCTTAGGCATCCCGCTGGGGAGGGAGACTCCCCAGGGTATTTGTTACTCGCTGCGCCCGAAAGATGGTAAGGTGGTAAATCCCGGCGAGTGCCACCAATGCCGCCTTTGTAGAGGTGCCCCGGAGCTTTTGAGCAACAGGGCACCTCGATGGTTAGTCCCCCAAGGGACCGACACCACCTCCACAGAGAGGTTGTACCTCACCACAGAAACACCCCTCCCAACGTCGGTTAAATGCAATGGGGTGAGGTTCCGCCCCGACAAGATTTTAACCGTGGCGGGGTTTGCTAGGCCTAGCTGCTGAACCACCACCAGCTGAACTCGTTTATGTACATGGCTGATGATGATCGGGTGAATCACGTGGCAAGTTTGCTAGTGTGCCTACCAAACTGATAAAAAAATGTCTGTACTTTTTATAAAAGAGAGGCAAAATGCCGACACGCAACAACTGCTTTATGCTCAGTATTTAATCAGGGACTCCATTTTTTTAATTACAAAAACGCACTATTCTAGTATCACCCTGTTATCCATCTGTGTGTCAGTTAAATATAAGAAAATATTATATAGACATGACACATTTAAAAGAAAAAAGTCACAGTAAATAACACTCAAAATAAATTTCATGGACTTTAACATTATTACATTTTTCAACTTCAACGAAGAAAGCTCCTATTTATGTTCAGTGCTAAGTTTTATTTCAAAGCTAAGTCTTTTGGTTGTGCTCAAACTTTATTGCGTTTAATGTAGAAGTTTTACTTCACCAGATGGCGCTTCGACGTATATACTGAGCTTCAGCTTTCAGTTACCCTTGGCTGTACTACGGGGAGGTTGCGTGAACGTTCCGAGCCAAGATTTTCTCTTGTGTTTGTGTACGTGATTTGAAGTTTGGATTTTATACAGAATGATATAAGGTAATTTTTATACAATAATACAAGTAGAAAATATATATATAAAGAAAAGAAAGATTTAAAAAGAAGAAGTATATTAAAAATATATTTTAAAGTTTAGTGAATAAAAAAATATATATTGAAAAAGATTAGAAATATGATTACAATAATGTAAATAAAATAATAAACACATTTATTCAAAATTAAGGTTTGATTCTTTATTATTATTATTAAAAACTACTGACTTTATTATCGTATTAGTAATAATATAGATTAAATTTTGACCAAAATAAAAAGATAGGTTAAGTTTTTAGAATAAGTATACATTTTGGTATTTTGTTTTTTACATAGGACATTTACTATTAAAACAAAGGAAATTTTAATAATTTACTAAAATAAATATATTTATACTTATTATAATATTTTACGAGCGCTAATATAAGAAAGGAGTTGGCTTTTTAAATCTCTTGCTTTTATCTACGATGCAAATTCTTTAAGCTCTTTCCAAATAGAGACGCCAGAATTTTCTAAAATTGAAGCTTTAATTGTAGGAGATAATATAGGATAAGACCTATTCAGCTTTCAAATATCGTAATTTACTCTTTATAACAAAATAACTATAGTAGTCTCTATCTTATAGTTTTTATTCAACAATTACACTTATAAAGACTCTGTAAGAGTTCTTTTCTTGCTTTCTCATCTTCTTCTCATTCTCATCTCAATTACCTTTCAATGCGTAAAATAAATAGTTTTTTTGTTTCTATTTCTATAAGACTAAAGCCTGACACTGAAACGCACCTGCTAGTTCTCTGATGTAGCGGGTGTCTATGAATGTCACTTTCACTTACCATCTTATGAACTGACTGCGCCCTCTTCTATAAAAAGATAAATAAATACTACTAAGTAGAAATGAGCAGGATGGCCCAAAAAGATGCAAAGTGCATCCGTAAAAACATGTAATGCCAAACATGGTTCATCATCATCATCAGCCTCTATCCGTCCACTGCTGAACATAGGCCTCCCTCAATGAACGCCAAGACGGCCGATCCCTTGCTACTCGCATCCAACATGGACCGGCCACCGCACGGAGATCGTCTTCCCACCTGGTTAATGGCCGACCAACACTTCGTCTACATAAACGTGGCCTCCACTCAAGAATGAGCTCGTTGGCGGGGCAGTGGGTTGGTCTCACACTCAGGAGAAAGGATGGCCGATGGGGTAATAAGGTTCAAACATGTTTATTTGTGAATAAAGCTCTGAGGCATCCCGCCGGGGAGTGGGTCTGCCCACGCGGGTATGTGGGACTCGCTGCGCCTGACAGCTGGTAGGAGGACGCAGCTCTGCCCACTAAAACCTGGCGAGTGCAACTAATGCCGCCTTTAGTGAGGTGCCCCGGGGCACCTCAGGAGCAGGGGGCAAGGGGTGAGGATGGGAACCTCATCCCATTGTTCTGTCCCCACGTTGGGAGGGGTTGTACTGTGGTGCGGGACAACCCCTCTGTGGAGGTGGCGTCGGTCCCCTGAGTGACTGACCAGCCGTCGAGATGCTTTGGTTGCTCAACAGATACGGGGCACCTCACCAAAGGCGGCATTGGTGGCACTCGCCGGGTTTTAGTGGGTAGAGCTGCGTCCACTTACCAGCTCTCGGGTGCAGCGAGTCCCACATACCCGCCTTGCGAGACCCGCTCCATCGTGGGATGGCTCAGAGCATTTTCCGGCGTTAAAGAAAAAAAAAGATAGACAATTTATGGGTGATTTGCACCTGACACTGTATATAATAATGTTTACAACGTCACCTGTAAGTTGTAAACTTGTTAATGTTTACAGGTGACTGTTTGCACTTATGAAATATGAAGTGGTCCAGCTTTTCCTAGCTAGCTTTTTTAATATAAATAAATCATTTACATTATTTGCATATTGAATTTTTATTGATATAAATAATTAGTACTCAAATAAGCGGGTCAAACGGGGTGGTCAAGTGGTCAGAGTACTGTACATAACAAGGGCTCGAATCTCAAGTGCAGATAATTTGTATGATGAATATCGATGTATGCAACGAGTCATTAACATCATTATCATCAGTCTTATCCATCCACCGCTGCACATAGGCCTCCTTCAATGAACGTCAAGACGACCGATATCATGTCACTCGCATCCAACATGGATCGACCAACACTTCGTCTACCAGAACGCGACCTCAACTCTTAAACCTTATTGCCTTATCGGCCAAACATGTTTTTTTCTATGTCATAAGGAGGCAAACGAGCAGTCGGAGGCTTATGGTACCGACGCTCAAACACATCCACTCAATCAGAGTTTATGCAGATGCGTTGCCCGTCTTTTCCCTATCCCTCCCAATGGGCCACCGGAAACTCACTAACTGAACGAAACGCGACAGCATAGCTTGACGCCGGTGTTATGTGAGCGAGAGGTACCACCCCGGTCGTTCCGGTCCAATTCGGCGCAATGCAGCATGGCACTACCTCTTACGAGTAGATAATATATTATAGGTATATATATTACGTTTTGAAAATTTATTGATGTGGTGAAATAACAAGTTGATAATAAAAAATGGCCGTCAAGAAACGCTCAGCGGATGTGAACATCTATGTTTGTATTAGAATGAAAATACAACGCGTCATGACATGACAGCATCACGACAGCGTCACGCCATTCGAATCGATTTTATTGCTAAGCCGCGCCAATAGAATATGTTTTACTAGTATTATAATGTAATATGTATTTATCCTTCTCTATGTTTGACCTAGCTTACTGTATATTGTATAACTAGACTCGGTATTCTTTCTTATCGACAATACTAGTCCTTTGGGTATATTTATTTTGTTCTGGTATCTTATGTTAACGGGCTTGGTTATTTAGTAGATGGAATAAACGTTGACCTGGGATCTTTTACCCCATTACCTATATATAAGATATCTTTTTGTTGCAAAAAATAACGCGATATTATTTCCTATAACTTGAGGGTCCCAAGACATTTTTAACGAATAGGCTCTTTGAAAGCGTATCAAGGTTCATTTGATGGTTGCCCCTGTCAATGCTGACACACAGGGGTAGCAACGTTCCTCACTTGGTTCAAGCCTTGTCGTCGTAGCCTAAGATGAACCCAGCACCCTGGGCTAAGCCAATTGAACTGAGGGAGCTGCTCTCTGTATCCCTCTTACCTATAAGAAGAGGGGACCAAGGGCGAGGACGGGAACCTCACCCCATTGCAGTACTGTCTTGACGTTTTGAGGGCTTGTTCAGCGGTGCGGGAAAACCCCTCTGTGGATGTAGCGTCGGTCCCCTGAGGGACCTAGCCGTCGAGGTGCCCTGTTTGGTCAACAGTTTCGGGGCACCTAACCAGGGGTGGCATTGGTGGTATTCACCGGGTTTTTGTCAGTAGAGCTGCGTCCACTTAGCAGCTTTCGGGCGCAGCGAGTCCCACATACCCGCCTAGGGAGACCCACTCCATTTCCCGGCGTTAAAGAAAAAAGTGTATGATTAACTATAATTTCACTTATTTCATATTGTAAGTTATGAATAAAATTAATAATAATTGAAAAGTGAAAACCAAACATTAATTTCCTCTTTTTACTCTGCAAATTCTTCGTGTCTAATATTTATTAAAAGTTTTATTGAATTTCCCTTTCAGGATATCCCTTTAATACAATATGTTAACGAAGGGTTTTCTGTTTATAGAACATCATTGAATTCCGAAACGAAATATTTGTCTTTAAAACCCTTCGGCATCAAATAATAGGGTTTCTGAGGTTTCGTTTCAAATTTAATTCAATGTAAATCGCAGCATAGTTTATCGATGAAAAATACTGGACTTGATAAATAATATAAATTAAATAAATATTTTTTGACGTGACAACGTCTAATAAATCGCCGGCTGCATGCACGAAATGACGCACTATTGTCCCGTTAGGAGAGCTGGCACCAATTTTTGGGCCGCAAGCCACCAATGAGCGATAGTAGAAGAGCTGGAACCAATTTATGGGCTGCAAGCATACAGTGAGCGTTACGCTCATTGCACGCTTGCGTTTTGTTATGACGTTGTCACGTTAAACTATCATACGTAAATCAACTTTACAGACCGGCTAATTTTGTTTCACAAAATTGTGATAATAATATATTTGTTTAATACAACAGGATATAGGCAGGACCTAACTATTTAATGTACGTTCTTTGTAAGCAATGAAAATCGTTGATAAAAATATGTTTTTGATATTATGAAACATCTATTGACAAGGAGACACTAAAATGCCGAAACGGCAAAAGGCATAACGATGTCATGTCATGTTGCCCCACTACGCAACCGCTCTCGACTTACTCGATTACTATATTTTTTTTATTTTATACCCATCTTTCGTTATAGTTTTGTAAATTGTATTGATTATTATGAATTTTAATAATAATAATATATAATAATAATAATATACTTTTATACTATACATATATTTAAGATTTTTATTATATAATACACATATTGAATACACATCCATGACGCAGGAACACAGAAAACTTTCGATTCAATTCGAACCTGCTACCTCCGGCTTGAGCGCAAACGCGCTGACCATTGAACCACAAAGGTCGTCAATATTTACATACATGTTTGATATTTACCGGGCATCACGTCACGGCCAACTTCGATCAAATAATCGGAAGAGACCGGTAGGGCCGGCACAAATTTGTGCTGCGACGCTGCGACGGTTCTGCGCTCTGATTGGCCGACTGATGCCCATTGATGGATTATTATCCATTGGGTCGTACACACATATCACTGGTTAGTTGAATTGCTCTTAAGTTAGTGACAAATCACTGACCAGTTTCGAAATTGTGTGGCTCACATTACGACTCTATCCGGTTGTATGCTCGATGCAGTCAAGTTATATCACCTGAGCGCCACGCAGTTTGGAAGAGTTCTCTTAAGATCTCATGTCAATAGATGAACAGCAACGAGAATTTGCATGTTATTGAGGTACGAATGATTATAATTTCCAAGCGATACATTTTCTGTCATAGATTTTTGTAAACTAAGCACAAACCAACTCGACCAATGTGGCTCAATGACGTTGGCGCCCAAGCCGGAGGTAGTGGGTTCGAATCCCGCCAGGGAACAAAAAAAAATCTGTGTTCCTGGGTCATGGATGTGTATTAAATAATATGTGTATAACATAGTAAAAATCTTAAATATATGTATAGTATAAAAGTATTAAATATATTTCCGTTGACTGGTAACCGTAACACAAGTTCTTCGAGAACTTACCACGGGACCGGGTCCATAGATATTATTACCAATTTTAGCTATCTGTGTAATGGCTATCTAACAAAACTGTGACGCCAACACAATAATGTGGACTTCTGAAAAGTTTTTGAAGAAAAAAAGTGCCATTTGCTATATTATGTTACTGTATGTATAACTGTAAGCACAATATAAATGTAATTTAATGTAAATAACTGTAATTATATATTTTTCCAGTAAATTTTTGTGCTACCTAGATTTTTTTTCTCTTCTTTTTTATACTCAAAGGTTGTCTGGCAGAATTGCTATTCAAGCAATAAGGCCGCCTTTGTGTACATAATTTTGTTAATTTTAAGTTAAGTTTAGTAATTTTGTACCTTAAATGATAATAATTTAAGTTTTAAATTAGTTAGTTTTAATTAAGTAAGTAAATTAAAAAAAAGATGTGCACAATAAAGCATAATATTTCATTCATTCATTAATATTATGATCTCTGAATCTATATGCCTAGGTAGTACGATATCATTATTCAGGTATTCGATTATAATATAGGGTGGGAATGTAATAATTGTGCAATATTTACCTTTAGTTTACCTTTAGTTACCTTTAAAGTTAAGATCCTTGTATAAGTACTTCCGTATGTTTTGTTGTTTCGGATAATACCTACCGTAGAAACAGAAAGGGTAGTTGGGCCAACTTCTAAAGTAAGCCACGTTAGTTTATGTTTTAGTAAGCTTAACATCGTAACTATAAAGGCAGTTGAGATTAGAAGAAACTACGTAGGGGGATTTTGTGCCACGCAATATGCGGAAAATTTGTATGATGAATATTGGGGATCACTGTGGATGTGTACTCAATTTTATAATGTTTGAAGTAAAATGTTTTACCCCGTTTTAAAAGAATTCCGCAAACGGAGAAATTTGACATTTAATAGAGTTAAAGGTTATGTGGAGATATTGGAGTGTAGAAAACTATTGTTTTTGTGTAACATACATTAAATTATTAAATAAAATGTTCACAGTTGAATAATGACAATGTGTAGTCCGGTAGTGCCATGCTGCATTTCAGCCGAATTGGGCCGGCACGACCGGGGTGGTACCTCTCGCTTACATAACACCGGCGCCAAGTGACAGCTGTGCGTCGCGTTTCGTGCGATTTGTGAGTTTCCGGTGGCCCATTGAGGGGATAGGGAAGAGGATGGTGGCGCATCTTCGTGGCCTTGGTTGTGCGGATGTGTTTGCTTGTTTATGCTATCCAATTTATTGAAACACGCCACTAGATGGCACTGCAGAGAAACTCAAGTAAGGTTTATAGATTTTACGAAACTAATTTTGGATTGAAATAAAAACAGCGCGTAAATAATATGCTCTAAATTTCATACAGCTATTTATTTATATGGTGGACCCAACCTACGTTGTACAGTAAAAAATGTAGTGGATCAAATTGTGAATCTAAACCATTATATAATTCACAGCAAAATATACCAAAATTGCATGAAAATCGCTCCAGGCATTTAGGAGGAGTTCAGTCCCATAAAAACGAGTGCCACTTTAATCTTCCAAACGTGGGCAAGAAATGTGGGGGCATATTAAAAATTATCCTTTTATTTCTCCATGCAAGTTACATGTTTTCCGAGATAAAAAATTGCCTTTGTTACTTCTTAATCCTCCAACTGTCAGGTGCAATGAATCATGACAGTTTGTTTTGCTGCAGATTAAACAGACAGACAAACACAGTTTCACTTATTACTTAAAATGATGAATGTATGGAGAAAATGTTTTTAGTAATAGGAATTCTGACTGTCGTCTCTCAATACATTTTCGAAATTTTACTATAAGTCCGGAAGAACATAAATGAATTTTGTAAGAAAAGTGATATTCATAGTAGGTATACACGTAATATGCACAGGTTAGATGTACCAGTGATTAGACTTTCAAAAGTAAGTAATTCTTTTAAAGGAAACTGTATATGCTTTTATAATTGGATCCCAGAAAACTTTCAAAAGCTATCCATTTAAAAATTTAAAAAAGTTGTTAAAGAACGTTTGTGTGGTAAAGGATATTATAAAGTGAAAGAATTAATGGAAGATACCACACCCTGGGAATAAGGCGTTCCTCCCAGGCATTTCACGATAAGATGTTAAAGTTGTTATAGAATACATATTATTTGAAAAGATTAGTTCCCCTGAGTTTGTTTCGCCGGTTCTTTTCAGTGGCCTTGGAATCGGTGGTAGATTCAATTGACGTCCAAAAAGATACTGTATTGGTACTATTTTGAATAAAAAAAATGATTTTCATTTTAAGAATTGGAATAAAAAAGTCTTATTTTGTGTTGATGTTTAATAAAAAACGGATCTGGATCATAGACATAATATAGAAGGACTGGGCATACCTACAAAAAAAAGGTGTATACCTACAACTCAAATCGGCACTTAACATGGCTACCATTGCTAGGGTTTTGACAGCAAAACCACAAACTATATAGAGAATACTACTACGAAAAGGGCACTCAAGATGGCGGATCAAGCACTCACTTACAGCTGTCAGTTTAAAGAAAGGGGCATCTCCTCCTATTTCCTAACTTCATGATCTGGATAGATCAAAAATTTTCATTCATCTTCATTAGTCCATTTCTGGCCACAGTTCATTAGAACAGTATTTGTTCTACCCCGCCAAGGTTCAGGCCTTGACGTGGGGCTCAGTAGCCTAGGGTGAACCCAGCACCTTGGGCAAAGCTAATTGAGTCGAGGGGGTTCTTTGTAATACCCCTCTTATAAGAAGAGGGGAGAAAAGAGGAGGGGGCAAGGGGTGAGGACGGAAACATCACCCTATTGTACTGTCCCGACGTTGGGAGGGGTCATTCTGTGGTGCGGGACAACCCCTCTGTGGAGGTGGTGTCGGTCCCTGAGGGACTGACTAGCCGTCGAGGTGCCCTGTTTGCTCAACAGATCCGGGGCATCTCACCAAAGGCGGCATTGGTGGCACTCACCGCGTTTTAGTAGGTAGAGCTGCGTCCACTTACCAGCTTTTCAGGCGCAGCGAGTCCCACATAACCGCGTGGGAAGCCCCCCTACCCCGCGGGTTGCCTCAGAGCATTTGCCGGCGATAAAGAAAAAAAGTATTTGTTTAGCTAAATTCTTTGATGAACTAGTATAACTCCAAGACGACTGATCCTGAGTAAAAAATAAATATGGCACAGTATGGAAACCACAAACAAACGCTAGAAACGGAACACACACACAAATGTGCACATCGACGAGACCCCTAAGCGAAACTCGCAGTGCTGTAACTGCCTAAGTGCCGCGCGGCGGGTTCGTCGATGCGTATATTTGTGTGAGTTTGCCATTTTGAGCGTTCGTTAGCAGTTTTCATACTGGTTGATACTTATACTGTGACGGATCCTTTGAAACTAACGTTCCATTTTTGTTTATTCGATATTAACTTTTTCGTCAACGTTAATTACTTAGTATTCAAAATGTAACACGATTATTTTTTCTACTTCCTTAAGGTTTTCTAAATATAGTCTCAATTCTCAAATAAATTTTGTTAAAATCAAATGATTCACGAGGAGACGCATTTCTTTTGTTACATAATTATGTATTATCTAGTAATAAAAGGGCACAGGTTGATTAAAATGAAACAACTTTTACGGATTTTATAGCGGTTTATTAAGTTTTTTACATAACCGACTTTCGGATTTACAGGAACCGTGATTACAGTAGACCTTACAAGTTATTTCCCTGTTATTATGTTATTAAAGAATACCCTGTTTTTTAAGTATGTTCTGGGAAAACGAAGTAATTGTACACTTGTAATACGCGTCTGAGTCGATGGTTTAGTGAATCTCAGCCTCGAATTGAGAGGCTCTTTTTTGTGTTAGTTGGATAGGCAAACTGGCAAACCACCTGATGGTAAGTGGTCGACGTCGCCCATGAACATAAACTAGTTTACCTGGAACGAGCCCAGGCAACTCATCTATGTGTTGCCTATCCTGAGACATAAGATGTTAAGTCTCGGTGCCAGTAATGACACTGCATGTCTTGCCCGTCTCTCCGAAACACAGCAAAGCTATTTCACGGGAGAAACAAGCAAGTTTTTATTTGATGCTTTCATTATATGCTAAATCTAATATTAGGAGTAATAAATCACTACTGAAAAATAACGTCGAAGCAAGTTTCGATGAGTCGGAACGGCCATAGAATGACTAAATAGCCCTCAAGACAAATTACTTTGAAACCACTTTTATGAGCCCAAAGTGAAAGGGTTTAACAATAGGCCATTAATCTTTTTGATTTTCATTTACAAAGTGTAAGTGGATTGTTTTTTCTGTCCACTCTTGAAATGAAAGAATCCTAACTTTCTAATTAGCACAAGTTTATTAGGGAAATGCGCATTAAAGTATTTAAGCATATTATACTATCTATACAGATAAATAAGTTAACGCGGGCGAAGCTGTGGGCAACAGCTAGTATATTATAAAAGCGAACCATTATGGAACGTCCCGCAGATGTGAAACATTCCATATCTAAAACGGGATATTTACCATGCTTTTACTTTTGTTTTGTGAAGCTTGAGATTGTCTACGAATGTCTTGTACACGAGACTGAAGTATGCGGATAATAGTTTTTTTTTCTTTAACGCTGGAAAATGCTCTGAGGTTAGCGGGGGAGTGAATCTCCCCAGGCGGGTATGTGGGACTCGCTGCGCCCGAAAGGTGGTAAGTGGACGCAGCTCTACCCAATAAAATCCGGCGAGTGCCACCAATGCCGCCTTTGGTGAGATGCCCCGGATCTGTTGAGCAAACAGGGCACCTCGACGGCTAGTCAGTCCCTCAGGGGACCGACACCACTTCCACAGGGGGGTTGTCCCACACCACAGAACAACCCCTCCCAACGTCGGGAAAGTACAATGGGGTGAGGTTCCCGTCCTCGCCCCTTGCCCCCTGCTCTTTTGTCCCTTCTTATTATAAGAGGGGTATTACAAAGAGTCCCCTGGGCTCAATTAGTTTTACCCAAGGTGCTGTGCTCACCCAAGGCTACTGAGCCCCATCGCCACGACAAGGCCTGAACCATGGTGGGGATGCGGATAATAGTACTTAACGGTGTTCGAAGTGTCAAAATGTGCTCCGCAAAAAAAGTAAAAAACATTATAAACAATATAGGTACCATTTAAATAGTTTTAAATGTGAAAATAACCACGATAAATTAATTAGAAATGTAATATTAAATGTATGAATACATAATTAACTAAACATGGAGTAAAATATGCTCATCATCTCGGCACGACACCGTCACGGCATTTACGCATAATGCACTCAAATAGATATTCCACATCAATAAAGAGACATATTAAATAACTAGTCAATTCTAACTAATAGGCAACTAAGGAAGACACTTCTAAATGAAATTCCTACAAAGCTACAAGTTTCTAACTGCCATGACAGTGTTATGAATGTTTATTGATAGATATAGATACATGTCTTGGATGCGAGTGGCGAGGGATCGGTCGTCTTTTCGTTCATTGAGGGAGGCCTATGTGCAGCAGTGATGATGATGATGATTGATAGAGAAAAATAAGTATTGATATTATTAGAAAATATAATATTTCATTTATATTGATGTATATTGACACTATATGAGATCGATAAACTCCGACGCCGTTTGATCGATCACTACGTCCTCATATGTAGTTTTATCAAGAAAGTTTTGCTACATTCCACAAGATGGCACAAAGGTACAATCAGGCAAAGCTGAAAGTAAAGGCTATTTTATCAACAAGTGTACGACATCTTCCATTTAATGATCTGTTAATTAGAATCCTTGTTGTAATTAATGATGAATGGAAGATGAATGCTAATTATCCAATAATTACAGAAAATTCATAGAATAAACTTCTACAGGAAGTTTAGCTTATTCGTACTAAATCTGGGTTATGGTGAAAGCAGAGTATACCGGTGGGAGGGTTTCACTATGCCTCATGTCCAGCAATAATCTCGTGGGGCTTTTAGTTGATTTTAACCCTCCCGCGGCGGGCGATGCTCATGTAACCCTAACCCTCTTCTACCCAAATCACAAAAATAATAAAATACAGAAAAATTGTCATAATCCCCCAATTCGCGTGATTAATGAATTATAGCTATTAATCATCTTTTTGGTGTTTCCGAAAGAATGTACCTCTGCAGTATAATATAATACTGGCACCAAATTGTATTAACTGTCTATCCAACCAAAATAAAAATTAGTTTAGTTCTGCAGGTTCTGGTGGTATATAAAGCGCCCACGGAATTCTGTTAATGTTTAAGTAGCCGTGTAAAATATTCACGTCATCCAAATATAAACACGAGTGAAATAATAAATTTTGCAAATCTCTAGAAATCCTGTAGAAATAGGTTTCGTGAGAAACAAATGTATTTCGAACACATTTTGCAAATTCTGCCGTTCTACAAATCTTATTCTATTTTATTTATTATAAATTCTTGTAGTTAACGCTTGAAATATTGCTCAATAGATTTGTGTTACGCGAAAATAAAAAGAAAGGATTATGCTTGTGTTTTGATAATATATTTTTATACATAACTAGCTGTTGCCTGCAGCTTCGCCCGCGTTACTCAACCCCTATAAGTCACATCGTGATGTTATATAGCCTATAGCTTTCCTCGATAAATGGGATAAATTGAATGAAAGAATTTTTCAAATCGGACCAGTAGTTTCTGAGATTAGTGCGTTAAAACAAACAAACAAACTCTTCAGCTTTATAATATATATATATATATATATAGATAAATTAGAGACCATATTTGTCAATATTATGGTATTTTTATGTATTTTTCATTTTATGTTTGTTGGATAGGCAAACTGGCAAACGTGCCACCTAATGGTAAGTGGTCGACGTCGCCCATGAACATAAACTAGTTTACCTGGAACGAGCCCAGGCAACTCATCTATGTGTTGCCTATCCTGAGACATAAGATGTTAAGTCTCGGTGCCAGTAATTACACTGCCTGTCTTGCCCTTCTCACCGAAACACAGCGAAGCTGTTTCACGGGAGAAACAAGCAAGATGGTGGTACCCATGCAGTCGGGAGCGCGGCACAGTGCTTCCCTCCCACCTTTTATACTAATAAAATACAGCCAAAGAGTTTGTTTGTTTGAACATACTTATCCAGAACAGGATTTGAAAGATTCCTATTGCATTAAACAGCCTTATTATCGATGATAGATAAGCTTATTTTAGAACTACAGTAGAGCTGTTTCACGGGAGAAATATGATGAAGATGGTGGTACCCATGCAGCCGGGAGCGCGGCACAGCGCTTCCCTTCCACCGGTGTCAGTTTAAATGTATATAGGAGTTTTGTCTTCAGTAAAACAGCAACTTCAGCAGCAAATAGATACCTATCTATTTGCTGCTGAAGTTGCTGTTTTACAGTCTTCATCATCAGCACCTGCTGATGATGAAGACTGAATGAAATCATAAAATGCTAATTATAGACTCACAAGACCAAAAGTTTGAAATGTTATACATGTCATTACAATTTTTATATATTCGGTATCTATTTATAAATCTTTATCTATCCGTTCCAGTTCTATTAAAACAAAAGATGTTTAGAAAAAGTTGCTGCTATTAGAAATAGGTTTCTAAAAAAACTTCCAATGACTCTCATGTATCTATAAATGTAACTAACAAAGTACTATGAATTTGAACATAATATTATAGGTGTCTTATAACTTTGACGAACCCGAAAAAAGCTTACATACTTTTATTTGATATAAAGGCACTTACTTACTTACATCATCTGCCGGGTCCTCACGCCAATGAGCCCACCCGGTAGGGGTAGACCGCCTGGGGCTCCACTCCACCCGACGGTGACGCGGCACAGTCCCGCCACTGAAACACAACCGAAGCCAGGAGGCCGTGACTGCACGGTAGGCGGGGGGCAACACACACACTAATCCGATGAAGCATTAGGGCCTTCGGGCCATTAGCATAGATACCTCCGAAAAAAACTTACATTACTTTAACCAATCTTGTTTTATATTTTCCTGCATCAACGTATGCATGTTAGGAAATTTTTGAATCTGCTTTTCACACAATTTAGAACGACGGATAAAATAGAAACTTTGCAAACTTATCAAGGTCTGATGATAATAAATGACAGCAAACAAATTTGGAAAGAAAGCAAATAGTTTTTGTCTTTTTGTATATTGGACTTTAGCAATCATCATCATCATCAGGTGCCATCTTCATATTGAAGTTCGGAGTTCCGTTGGCAAAATGTTCTGTGATCCCATGCGGCTTCCTTAATTTTATTACTTTAGCAATTATGGCAATAACGACTGTTTTACAATAATAATATTATCGTGTTGTTTTGTAACAACTGTTGTTCTAAACTAATGTCTGTTATCCTGTTATTGTTGATTCATAGAGGTTGAAAAATATAAATTGTGACAATAAGCAAAAAAAAGCTCATTCTGGCTATTGCGTGCCTATTCTTACCATTGCGTCATGGTTTCAATAATGACAACTGACCACAGGATATAGTTATTCTTTAATAATGGATTATTCATTATTTTCAAATAACGCATTATTACAACTGTTCCCCACCATGGTTCAGGCCATGTCGTGGCGGTGGGGCTCAGTAGCCCAAGGTGAGCCCAGCACCTTGGGCGAAGCTAATTGAGCCGAGGGGGCTCTTTGTACCCCTCTTATAAGAAGAGGGGACAAAAGAGCAGGGGGCAAGGGGTGAGGATGAGAACCTCACCCCATTGTACTGTCCCGACGTTGGGAGGGGTTGTTCTGTGGTGCGGGACAACCCCTCTGTGGAGGTGGCGTCGGTCCTTTGCGGGACTGACTAGTCGTCGAGGTGCCCTGTTTGTTTACTAGATCCGGGGGCACCTCACCAAAGGCGGCATTGGTGGCACTCGCCGGGTTTTAGTGGGTAGAGCTGCGTCCATTTACCAGCTGTCGGGCGCAGTGAGTCCCACATACCCGCGTGGGGGGACCCACTCCCCCGCGGGATGCCTCAGAGCATTTCCCGGCGTTAAAGAAAAAAAAAAAACTACAACTGTTGTTGTAACAATGACCACTACAATTTAGCAATAGCAGGTCCTAATTGGATGCGAGTGGCAGGGGATCGGTCACCTGGTCTATGTACATGTAGCTGAAAAAGTATTGATAATAATGATAAATACCAAGCGTGTTTCAGTTGTTTAAACTATATAAATAATAATAATATCAACCCTTATATGTCCCACTGCTGGGCACGTGTCTCCTCCTCGAAATCAGGCGAGGAGGGTTTTGGGCCATAGTTCACCGATGCGCAGGCCCGATGCGGGTTGGTGAACTTCACATACCTTCAAAGACTTTTAATCTCAGCAGGAACGCTGTTTTTCTCACGATATATCCTTCACCGGTGAGCAAGCGATGGTCAGGTGCAGATAGAAATTTTGAATAACCCATTTCTAGTCATAACAGGGGGGGGGGTCAGGATCGAACCCGGACCTCTCAACTCTCACTCAGGAGGCCGAGCCCATACCCGCTAGGCCATCGTCGCCCACATGCTTAAACTATAACCTAATAATTATTATGTGCCTTCGAAGGTAGCAAAGTCTGCAACATTTAGCAGCATATACTTCAAGTTTAACGTTCACTCATGTCTGGTGTCCTCTTAATCCTGTTTCAAGATAAGCGACGTGGGTTAGACAAATTAACTAAGTTAGGGCAATAACTTTAACTTAAGTTCTTGCGTTTAACCTCCTGTAAGTAGTTGGTTGTCAGAATTGGTATGAATTTTATCCCTTAGAGTAGTTAAAACTGTACTTGTAGTTGTAACATTATAACATGAATATGTAACTAGTTGCGTGAGGGTTGTCTTTATTTGAATAGTTACGAAGTTTTATAATTTTAGCTGTTAATGGATGTTTCAATTTATATACTATTCTCTTAATACATTTGAAAAACTATTTCCAATTATTTCCAACAAATTCCAATAACTCTCATTAAAAATATATATTTAAATTTTAAGCATTGTTGGATGCTTGCTCATTGTTTGCTTTGTAGACAATTGTAACATTGTAGGTTTAACAAAACTTTGTAGACTATTTTAACATTTTATGCAAATATAAAACAATGATTTGCATAAATTTGTTACAAATATTCTTGAATTTTCATGTCCAAATCTTCAAAAACTTTCAATTTTTTACAAGTGGCAGGGAGAACTATAAAACTTAATGTTTCAGTTTGTATTTTTGGTTATTTAACATTTACCATTAAGAATGTTGCATAAAAGACCCCGATGTGTATATTGTGCACTTTAAAAGCCTTATTGAAACATTTAATTCCTATAGTCTTATAATGACGTCATTGTTCCAGTAGTTAATGGAATGAGGCCCGATTGGAGCGGCTCGGTAATTGCTGACCCTTTGGGACACTTGATGACCCAATTGCGATATTACTTTCGGCTTGTTTCCTTCAAATAGTATACGGCCCTAATAATGTTTGATTTTTGTTTAACATAATATTGTGATTACCAAACTTTATTTTGTGATTTTTTATTGATGTAATAGTTTTCCCAATTGAGCAAATCGAAAATTGATTTATTGATAATAATAATAATATATATTTTTTATGTCATAAGGAGGCAACCGAGCAGTCGGAGCCTTATGGTGACTACCGACGCCCATAGACATCCGTACAACCAAAAGTTTTGCAAATGCATTGCTCTCCTTTTCCCTATCCCCCCCAATGGGCCACCAGAAACTCACAAACCACACGAAATGCGTCAGCATAGCTGTCACATGATGCCGGTGTTATGTGAGCGAGAGGTACCACCTCGGTCGTGCCGGCCCAAGTCGGCTGCAAAGCAGCATGGCACTACCTCTTACTGATAAAAATGACACGACATAATAATAATAATATTATGTTAGTGTTTATTCTACTATTGTGTGTCTCATTCTATGCTAGTGCTATCGATATCACTAACGCTAAATGTTCGTTGAGCAATTAATATAGAAAGAAAGAAAATAATAAAAGTATTTGTCGAAGCGCCGGTTGGTCATTAACCAAGTGGGAAGACGTACAGTAGTAGTACAGTAGTACTTCGTACAGTGGCTAGACTGTGTTGCATTCGAGTGGCGAGCTATCGGTCGTTTGGCGGTCTTTAAGAGATACCTATGTCTAGCAGTAGACGGGTAGGGGCTGATGATGACGATGAAAAATATTCATGCCAATTATGCTTAACGCCGCTTATAAATTTAACGCCGGGAAATGCTCTCAGGCATATGGGACTCGCTACGCCTGCCTTTGGTAAGGTGCCCCGGATCTAATAAATAAACAGGGCAACTCGACGGCTATTCAGTCCCTCAACAGACCGATGCCACCTCCACAGAGGGGTTGTCCCGCACCACAGAACAACCCCTCCCAACGTTGGGACAGTAAGTACAATGGGGTGAGGTTCCCATCCTCACTCCTTGCCCTCTGCTCTTTTGTCCCCTCTTCTTATAAGGGGGGTACAAAGAGCCCCCTTGGCTCAATTAGCTTCGCCTAGGGTAATTAGCTGCGTCAGGGGCACACCTTAGGCTACTGAGCCCCACCGCCACGTCAAGGCCTGAACCATGGCGGGGATATAACGTATACCTAAGAACTTTACAGAAAAAGTTAAAATTAGATTGACAAAACATAACCTTTCCTATTTATTTTTTGCCTTACTAAGCATTCATTAGACGAAACCTTGGCTTAGTTTCTAATTTTTAGCGCTCTTATTTTATACAAATTCATTTCGGGTCTAGTGAAATTTTATTTTATTTTTCTCGTGTAGTATGTACATGTGAATTTGCTGAAACTTTTTCGGTTTACGTAAGCCCAAAAAAGGCTCATATCGACTTCAATAGCACTAGCCTCAGCCTACAAAGCTAAAACTGCAATCGACATGGTGTTATCATCTCAGCTAACATTGCAAACGGCGTTTTAATTGAGTGCTGCTTTTAAGCTTTTCACTCTACAGTGAATATAAAAATACTTGAATTCTACAGTCTCCAATATACTTATAACAAAGTTTTCAAGTAGACTACTTTTTAAAAGTGTAATCTGCCTAGAATAAAAGCCTGTAACTTACATAATAATAATATCAATGGACGCTTTTTACACAACGTCAATCTGGTCCCGTGGTAAGTTCTCGAAGAACTTGTGTTACGGGTACCAGACAACGAAAATATATTTAATACTTTCATACTATACATACATTTAATATTTTTACTATATACGTATTAAATACACGTCCATGACCCAGGAACACAGAAAACTTTTTATTCCTTGGCAGAATTCGAACCCGCTACCTCCTTTGAACGCCAACGCGCTAACCATTGAGCTACAGTGGTCTTCTTAATTTATTTACATCTTAAATTACCGGTGGCCCAAGTAAAGTCATTTGTGTGCGTGGGTGATGGCCACTTACCATTAGGTTGCCCATCCAGTTTTTCCATACAACTTAAGAGCAGGTTTCCTACCGGTGGTTCTAAGACACGAAAATTGGTTGGACTTTCAATATTATGATCACAATTGGTATGATCATAATAGCGCTGAGGGTATTTTAAAGTCTAATATCTGGGTCATTAATTGGTAGAGATAATCAAACAAAAAAAAGTCAACTTATAAAAATAAACAGGGCAACTGAACTGATTAGGCTCAATCTCGACGCCAAAAATGAAAAAAAAATGGAGTTGTTTTGTAACACGGTGCATTGATGAATCATTAATTATTACTAAATGGGATTGATATCAGTACTAGTATTTGGTCCCGATTGGATTCAAATTATCTAAGATAGCATAATCTAGATATCAAATAAAGGCCTAGATCTAGCTTAATTACTACTAAAAAATAAAATATTTTTATTGATTAATTTAATAGAAGTCTAACTGATAACAAAAAAAAATATATATAAATATATAATGCTAACAACTAATTGTACTTAAACTAAAAATTAGGTGGAATAATTTCTAGGAGGTAGTGTCATTCTGCTTTGAAGCCGAATTAGTCGCGAACGACCGGGGTCTTCTCGTTCACATAATACCGGCGTAAAGTGACAGCTATTCTGTCGCGTTTCGTGTGGTTTTTGAGTTGCCGATGGCCCATTGGGGAGAATAGGGAAAGGAGGGCAACGCGTCTACATAATCTGTGGTTGTGCAGATGTATAAGGGCCCCACCACGGTTCAAGCCTTGTCGTGGCGGTGGGGCTCAGTAGCCTAAGGTGAGCCCAGCACCTTGGGCGAAGCTAATTGAGCCAAGGGGGCTCTTTGTACCCCTCTTATAAGAGCAGGGGACAAGGGGTGAGGATGGGAACCTCACCCCATTTTTTGTTGGTTGTTCTTTGGTGCAGGACAACCCCTCTGTGGAGGTGGCGTTGGTCTCACGCGGGACTGACTAGCCGTCGAGGTGCCCTGTTTGTTTACTAGATCCGGGGCACCTCACCAAAGGCGGCATGGGTGGCACTCGCCGGGTTTTAGTGGGTAGAGCTGTGTCCACTTACCAGCTGTCGGGCGCAGCGAGTCCCACATACCAGCGTGGGGAGACCCACTCCCCCGCGGGATGCCTTAGAGCATTTTCCGGCGTTAAAGAAAAAAAAAAGATGTATAAGGGCGTCGATAGTCGCCAAAAAGCTTCGGCAGCTTGTTTGCCCTCCTAAACAAAAAAAAAAAAAACAACTACCGGCGCTAACTTAGATTTACTGTCTTAACTAATATTTATTTTATAGCCCATTGCCTCAGTGATTCCGTGGCATTTGAATGGTGAAGGAACTTATGAAATGGAATAAATATTCTAAGATTACGTCATACAGCCAAACCTACAAACACCTTTATTATATTAGGATATAATGTGGACTCTTCACTCTACGTATCTTACGTAAAAATTCCTTGGAATAATTTAACGACAAACGTCAGGGTACTTGAAAAAGCAAGCGGCCAGAGGGAGTTGATGTCGACTATCATGAGAGGAAAAGTTGCCTTTTTGGACACGTGCAAAGGATCCCTCTATGAATTTCCAAGGTTGGTCCTCGAAGGTAAGATCCCGGGGAGGCGATGTCCAGGCCGTCAGAGGAGAAAGTGGTTAGACGTTTTTAAAGACTGGACCAAACATTTGTAGGAAGCAAGCACTATGGGATCGCAGCAATTTTTGCCAATTGACACTCGAACTTATATTATTTTACTAAGATAAATTTGTTCTAAAAAAAAAACTAACCTGCGTTAACTTAATTTTACAACCATATCCACACTGATTTTGTATCTATTCACATAGTGGTAACATTAAACTGGTAAAAGATTTTTTCGTCGGATGAGCAGTTTCTAAGAATACGGCTTACATTTTTTTATATTAATTGGTTTGGCAAACAAGCAGGATGGTGGTACCCATGCAGCCGGGAGCACGGTAGGTACAGTGGATTCCTCCCAACGGTAAATTACCGGTATTTCAAATATTCTTTATAATATCAGTATAGATTTTCTTTCATAGCAACAACACAATACGTCACGTGACCGTACCGTGTGACGTCACGTTTTCAAATTCCATCAATACGTCCCACCTCAACACAACACAAAGGGCTGACAAGCTCCAAATGGACTATTGCTGGCCTTTGTTCCTTTGATAATGGATTTAAAATGTGTACGTTGTAACTTTGTAAAGTATTTCGTTTAGTGACAAAAACTTATAAATAAATAAGATATTGAAAAATATAATACATACTTGCTATATGCTTAAATTTATAACTGTTAAAACTATAAATAAATGCAAGAAACGAAATGCTACTAAGCCCGGGATCAATCTAGGTCGTCGCGCATATCGTGGGCTGCAGGCCCTGTCCTGGCTGGAGACCATCTGTAGGAGCTCGTGGCGGAGGTTTTTGCTATGACGCACAACTATATCTCGGATAGGAGGGCCCTTGGTGAGAACCTTATGCTGGACGGGATCCTTGCAGATGTGCCGACTAGGGTAGAAGGCGTTAAATGCGAAAATAGGGAACGACCTGACGCGGCAGCCAATGAAAAAAATAACCCACAACAGGTTATCTAACACTAGGTTAAGTATGAGTTCCCATAATGGTTCAAGCCTTGACGAGGCGGTGGGGCTTAGTAGCCTTAGTCCTTAGGTGAGCCCAGCACCTTGAGCGAAGCAAATTGATTTGAGGGAGCCACTCTATGCACCCCTGTCAGAAGAGGGGACAAAAAATCAGAGGGACAAGGGGCAAGAGGATGGGAACCTCACCCCATTATACTGTTCTGACGTTGGGAAGGGTTGTTCTGAGGTGCGGGACAACTTCTCTGTGGAGGTTCCCCGGTCGGTCCTTTGAGAAACTGACTATAGCCAGCGAGGTGCCCTGTTTGCTCAACAGATCCGGGGCACCACATCAAAGGTGGCATTGGTGGCACTCGCCGAGTTTTAGTGAGAGCTGCGTCCTCCTTACCACCATTCGGGTGCAGCTAGTCCCACATACCCGCCTGGAGAGACCCACTCCCCCGCGGGATGGCTCAGAGCATTTCCCGGTGTAAAAGAAAAAAAAGCCTGTAGATAAAAAAAAAAAAAAACAAATATTGAAACTTTGTGGAGGTTCTCTGTGGAGGTTCCCCGGTCGGTCCTTTGAGAAACTGACTATAGCCAGCGAGGTGCCCTGTTTGCTCAACAGATCCGGGGCACCACATCAAAGGTGGCATTGGTGGCACTCGCCGAGTTTTAGTGAGAGCTGCGTCCTCCTTACCACCATTCGGGTGCAGCGAATCTCACATACCCGCCTGGAGAGACCCACTCCCCCGCGGGATGGCTCAGAGCATTTCCCGGTGTAAAAGAAAAAAAAGCCTGTAGATAAAAAAAAAAACAAATATTGAAACTTCTTTTTGGCACATTTTCTAATAATTGTGATGAGCGAAACCGAGGGTTAAACCTTTACATAAAAGTAATAAATGGAACGAAAAATAAACAGTAAATAGATACATAAGTATTTTATTTCCAAAAGAACACAGATATAATAAATTCTGGTGTGATTAAGTCTTGAAGAGGTCTGTGATTAATGGAAGGCGACGGGGGGACAAGTGTTGATTAGATTTGCCAGCGTCAGTGAAGATTGTGTACGAGACAGACCAGGAAAATATTTATAATCTCGTTGTTGAGAAACGTATAGCAACAGCATATTCACCTAAGTAATAATAATAATAAGTTTTTATTCGCACTCACATTCGTACATGGGTATACAGATAAATAATGTACAGAAAGGACAAAAAAAGGAAAAAAAAACGTGAATTTAAAGTAGGTACGTCAAAATGATTCCGACCCTAATGCCGATATATCCATCAATTGATTACTAATTGACTTTCGCATAAGCAAGTTGGCAGGATCCATCAGCGTATTTATACTATTAAAAGGGGATATTATATACCATGTTTTTCATTTCCATTTTCAGTGTCTACAGTTGTTTACAAGACTTGTGCTCGATGCCGAAATATCGGAATAAAAAATTAAAAACATAAAATATTCTGTTTAAAATAAATATGTTTGACATTGCAAATAACCACAATAATTCTACATCTAATATTTGCGTTTATGAACTTAAAATTCTGAAAAATATTTATAATAGAATATAATAGAAATTTACTAAGGAATAAGTATATATAAATATTATATATTTTATACACTGTTACATAATACATATACTTTATGTAATATACGCTTACACGGCACATATAAAAACTTTAGTTAGATTCATACGTACGTACATACATATAAATATTGAGAACAGGTTTGATACAAAATACATACATATAAAACTAACTGTTGGCCGTAGCTTCGCCCGCGTTAACTTACTCAACTTAACTACTGTTAGTCACAGCGTGATGTTGTATATCCTATAGCCTTCCGCGATAAATAGGTTATCAAACACTGTTTTTTTTTTCAAATCGGACCAATAGTTCCTGAGATTAGCGCGTTAAACAAACAAACTGTTTAGTTTGATAATATTAGTATAGATTGACAACGTAGACATAAATATGCGCCGGAAAACGCACAACAGTGTTATAATACAGTATTGTGATTGTGGTGTCCTGAGAAGCCACAATCCTGATATTATGTGGTCCCTAATATTTTTATAATAACTTTAGTTTTATCAAACGAAGAATTCGATTAATTCACAAAGTAATCGTTAATTTAGATAAATAAATATTAAGGCGTTGGCGTTGAAACTCAATTAAAAAACAATTTGCTGCGAAATAATCAATCTTCGTTACCAGCGGATGCCAGTTACAATTACTGGTTTTATATAATTTATTCAGCGTTATTCAGTACTATAGCAGCGCCCTGCGGTTCCACGTGTAGTTTCCGTTCCCGTGGGAATACGGGGATAAATATAGCCAGCGCTACTCGTTGATAATGGGGCTTTTTATTGGTGGAATTATGTGGCAGTTTAGGCGTGATAGCTTAACAAACACACTCACATTCACACGTTATCGATATTATGTATACATACACCACTACCTATAGACCTTAGAACGAAACTATCCTTTCTCATATTCAACAATACGTCACCTGAAACATGAGATAAGATCCATATCATGTTTTCGAGGGCTCGGTATACATTGTCTGACCCGGCACATCGATCCCATGACATCTTAATCTGCCCCCCCCCAATTTTTACTCTTCCGTAGATATTGTCAGTATTTATTGACTTGACACTAAGATCAAGTATCAATAGATTTGACAAGCTAATAATAATACCGTATTGGAACGAGATAACAACATACGAAAAATCCAAGAGTGACAGAGACATAGACACTTTCTTTTGTCTTTGTCAGAATATCACCCTTTTTGTTGTGCCCAACAAAAAAATATCGACTAAATTTGAATGCCATACAAACATTCTCACTCGCGAACAGTTTGTCAAATATGCCGCCATTTTGTACTACTTTTTAATTTGGTCGGCTTATGTAGGTATGGTGATACCAGTTTTGTTATAAGCAGATTACCCAAGAATGTGGTATTATTTAAAAAGGGTGACTGGAATTTTCGAAATAAACACAATAAAAACAAATATGTTTATTGCTATCCTAAAAGGCTATGTACTATAGATCATACATATTAAGACGTATATAGCCTTCTTTTTTATTATTTATGTTTTTAGCGGTTTGTTATTAGTCATTACATAATATTTTCGATAATCCGGAAAAATGCAGCTGTCTAAAATTACAATAAATGTTTGGTTAGGGCTAATGCTTATAGTTATCTATCAACCTTTACCAGTTTTTTATTATTTTTAATTCACTTGTTTCAAGAAAATAAGTAGACTTGTTATTATGAATGTGGTAACCCTGTAAAATATGCCTGTCCCTTTCGGGTATACGTGAATGTCAATTCCATATTATACTTGTTCCTAGACTTGACATGTTTGTTATAAATGTGATATTCATAATAGAGATATACGCAATAAACACAGGATAGATGTACTCCCCTCCATGGTTCAGGCCTTGACGTGTGGTGGGGCTCAGTAGCCTAGGGTGAGCTGCTGCACCTTGGGCGAAGCTAATTGAGCCGAAGGTGCTATTTGTACCCCTATTATAAGAAGGGGGACAAAAGAGCAGGGGGCAAGGGGCGAGGACGGGAACCTCACCCCATTGTACTGTCCCGACGTTGGGAGGGGTTTTTCTGTGGCGTGGGACAACCCCTCTGTGGAGGTGGCGTTGGTCCCTTGGGGGACTGACGCCACGTTGTTGCGCATTTAAAAGAATTGCTTACTTTTGTGAGTCTAATCAGTAATCTATCCTTTTTTTTCTTTAATGGCGGGAAATTCACTGAGGCATCCAGCGGAAGAGTCGGTCTCCCCACGCGGGTCGCTCTATCTGACGCAGCTCTACCCTCTAAGCCCGGCGAATGCCACCAATGCCGCCTTTGGTGAGGTGTCATGGATCTATTGAGCAAACAGGGCAACTCGACGTCTAGTCGGTCCCTCAAGGGACCGATACCACCTCCACAGAGGGGTCGTCCCACACCACAGGACAATCTCTCCCAACGTAGGGACAGTATAATGGGGTGAGGTTCCCATTCTCGCCCCTTGTCCCCGCTGCTCTTTCGTCCCCTCTTCTTATAAGAGGGGTACAAAGAGCAGCTCCCTTGATTCAATCTGCTTCGCCCATAGTGCTGGGTTTACCTTAAGCTACTAAGCCCCACCGCCACGTCAAGGCCTGAACCATGGTGGGGAGTGAAATTTACCTAAGCTTTAGTAGATTAGTTTCGCTCATTATCTAATGTAGTTTGCGTTTCTTTTATCTTAACATCTCTGTCGGAAAAAAGAAAAACCACATTTACATCGGTTCAATAGGAATGACATCGACGCCACGATCCGCCATTACTGTAAGTGAATAGACAAACGATACGGCTAAAGTGTGTTCGTGAAATGCATTATTGGATCAATGTACCATTCAATTTATTCACAAGAGGAAGCACCTTGTTTATTTGAAAACTATATTACGCCTGCTATATAAAAGTAATCTATTATTGGGCTTATAGTTTTATGTATATTCTGTCAAAATGATATATTTTCACTCTGAAAAGCCGATTTAGTATTTATAAGGAACTCCATTTCCTTTACTATTTTACCAGCCAGCTATCTACATATTTGCATATGTATGTACACACTACATCCTCTCCTTAATTTTGCCTTCTTCTCCTTTTCTCAGCACCCACCTTCCAAAGCAGGCATCAGCTCAGTTTCTATGTCTTAGTTTCCTTTTTTATGCCGGGTATGCTCTTGGGCATCCCGTGGGGGAGGGGTGACTCCATGGGTGGGTATATGGGACTCGCTGCGCCCATAAGATGGTACGGTGCTCACAGCTCTACCTACTAAAACCTGGCGAGTGCCATCAATGCCGCCTTTGCTGAGGTGCCCCGGATCTGTTGAGCAACAGGGTAACCTCGACGCCTAGTCAGACCCTCAAGGGACCGACACCACCTTCACAGAGGGGTTGTCCCGCACCACAGAATAACCTCTCCCAACGTCGGGACAGTACAATAGGGTGCGGTTCCCATCCTCGCCCTTTTCCCCCCTGCTCTTTTGTTGAAGAGGGGCTTCTTTTAAGATGGGTTTAAAAAAAGAAGGTGCTGGCTACTTAGCCCCACCGCACAACAAGGCTTGAAACATGGTGGTGATGCCTAAGTTCCCTTGACCTTAAAGTAGTAAGAAATTGGAGAGACTTAAAAATTGGACTCACAAACAAACACTTAGATCACTACGTCCAGTACATTTTGTTGAAAAGTGTCTCTGGACCAAAATTCTTCGGACCAATCAGAAAAAAAAGTGGAACGATTTTTAGCCTACTTCAAAAAAGGAGGTTTTTCTATTCAACCTTATATATTTTTAGGGTTATTTTTGTGGTTATTATTCCTCTTTTATGAATATTGTGAGGATGACAACAAATTATGTGCTTATTGTCCATAAATATTTTACGATGTAAGTTTTTATGGTGGTCCTGTTCTTATGTTCTGTTTATCTGTTTGAGGCTATCGGGCTTTTACGGTTTGACTATTGTATTATAATTATATGACCCTTGTATAAAATAATAATAGTTGTAGATCTATACTCATATATGTACACTCTCCTGTGCAAATATAATAATAATAATTTTTTGATTACCACACATTATATTATGATAATTATTTTAGAAAAGATATTATCATATTGATTTGTTAGTAGTAATATTTTATCAAAATATTTAAACTGTTTCTAAATTAGTACTTTATTTTTAAAGGGCGACATATTATACTCTTCGTTATTACATAAACTTCAGGAAGGTACAAAAATTTGAAAAAATTAACGCTAGAAAATGTACAAAGTCGGACTGCTTACTATGTACAGTTTGGCAAAAAAGAGTGCGGAAAAAATGAGGGCGCCACTTTCACTTAGGTCTCATCATAATATGGGAAATCAGTAAGATAATTTAATGAAATCGTTAAAAATAAATGTGAAACATTTAACTTTACTCAAAATATAGTATTTGTCGGCCAAGTATTGTCAACATCATAGGTTTTTTTTTTTCTTTAACGCCGGGAAATGCTCTGAGGCATCTCGCGGAGGAGTGGGTCTCCCCTCGCGGGTATGTGGGACTCGCTGCGCCCGACAGCTGGTAAATGGATGCAGCTCTACCCACTAAAAGCCGGCGAGTGCCACCAATGCCGCCTTTGGTGAGGTGCCCCGGATCTAGAAAACAAACAGGGCACCTCGACGGCTAGTAAGTCCCGCAAGGGACCGATGCCACCTCCACAGAGGGGTTGTCCAGCACCACAGAACAACCCCTCTCAACGTCGGGACAGTACAATGGGGTGAGGCTCCCATCCTCACCCCTTGCCCCCTGCTCTTCTGTCCCCTCTTTTATAAGAGGGGTACAAAGAGCCCCCTCGGCCTAATTAGCTTCGCCCAAGGTGCACCGCTCACCCTCACTGAGCCCCACCCCCACTACAAGGCCTGAACCATGGTGGGGATCATAGGTTTCCATTTAGTAAAATATTTCGTTCCGCTTGCCACCACATCATACTCTTTTTTGCCAAGCTGTAGATTAATATTTCTGTTTAACAAAATATATACATTTGGAAATGGTCCTCGTCAGTAAAGTGAGGTTTATTATAAGATTTGTTTTTTCGGAGTAAATTTATTACGGACACCCCTAATTCTTTCAAAATATATCCGCATACTTCAGTCTCGTGAACAAGACATTCGTGAGTAATGTCCAAATATTGAGCTACGCGAAATAAAAGTGAAAAACACGGTAAATATCCCATTTCAAATAATTTTAGTAGTTACGTTTCGTGGTTAAAATTAATTAATGATTATCGCCAACATTCCATAATCATCAAACTCCAACACACATTGAGCACAGTAAAGATATTTTGATGGATTTTAAACCATAATCTCTTGGAACATGTTCCGTCATTTTGGCACCAGCGGACTTGGGTCTTGCCAAAAAGATTTTCAAAGTCTCTGATTTATGCTTTGTGAATATAAAATAATGTCCCGTTCCAATTTATGATGGTCACATTAGCGAGGTCGTTGCTATCTGAACTGTTAATGGTAGTAATTATTATTTTATTGCTCTTTTTGGCTCGTTATTTGTCATTTCTAAGGTTTCTTATTCTAAATATATTGAAACTAGTGGCCGAGCCTCCTCACCACGGTTCAAGTCTTGTCATGGCGGTAGGGCTCAGCCTAAGGGGAACCCAGCACCTTGCCAACCTAAATGAACCGAGGGAGCTGCTCCTTGTACCCCTCTTATAAGAAGAGGGGACAAAAGAGTGGGACAAGGGGCGAGGATGGGAACTTCACCCCATTGCACTGTCCCAACATTGAGAGGGGTTGTTCTGTAGTGCAGGACAACCACGTTCTGTAGTGTATGGTTAAGTCAGAGTTTACACGAATAATATTCGAATAATCGATATTTTAACTATTTGACATCGTGGACATGTCAATCCCTTGTTGCTTGATGTAATATTGAATCATCTTCAAATTAGAACTAAAGTGAGATGATAAAGTACAAAGGAACTAAAATTAAAAACCTTAAAAAATAAAATATAATAACTAAAATATATCATTAAAAAGGAGTTCCTTTAGGCAAGGTTCCAAAGGTACTGGCAGCGTTCAAATATATTTTGATTGTTTAGATACTAGCTAGAATAGTATTCCCTTATCGTTGGTGTGACAGATTGCACCTACTTATAGATCTCACTTTGTTACTTACGAATTATTTAACTATATCAAATTACCGAACAATTTATCACTTCTCAACGCCATTATCAAAATCATTAGACTAAATTCATAAATTTTGGAGGAATAATAAACTTTCAATTAAATTACTTCGCTTCAATTACGTCGGATCTCTGAAGACCGCGGACACAAGAAATAAATACGATTCTCTTTAAACAAATACTTCTCGCTCATAAATTTAATCAATGTAAATTACTTTATGTAAATTTGTAAATTAATTAAATTTTCATATTAATCATTATCACCATCATCATTTAACCTTAAAATTCCTACGCTTGGTTGACACAATCACCCGAAAGCAGGTAAGGATTGCCGATAGTAGCTTTCACATTTAGGATGATCCAAGTTTGACTTAAAAGACAATAGTAGCTGCGATTAAGTAGACGACGTGTTGGTCGACCATTAACCAGGTAGAAAGACGATCTCCGTGCAGTACTGGACCAGTACAGTGTTGGATGCGAATGGCGAGGGATCGGATATCTTGGCGTTCATTAAAGGACCCCTATGTTTAGCAGTAGATAGCAATTGACTTATTAGGAAGCGTTCCCGTGACTTCGGCAATAGGGAAAGGTAAAAATTTCCTTATAGTTGCACGCTCGACCGATGATTTGACCAGATCGTTTCTCGAAGAGATAAGCATCACTTAGTAGGTAAATAAATACATAAAAAAATAAGTAATACTTGGATAAAAAAAAAATTTTGTAGAGCGGGGTTGGGTGCCTTACCATATATAAGATTCGCTTTATTAGACAACAGTTCACGTTTGCGTAGCCTTTTGAAGCAAGATCCATACACCCTCAACATTTATGTATGTTTATAGATTTTGCAGCATTCTTTTCCATTAATGTTACTTTCTGCCCTATGATATAAAGAATTGTACTACTTTTAGTATTAGGTATATTTCTGTAACTTTTGTATCATTAAAAATTATTATTATTATTATTTAAAAATAATGATAATATTATGAGGTAGCATTGGAAATTTTGGCATCAATAATTTCAATTTATTTTAGTAATTCCAAAACGAATGAAAATATAAGTTGGTGACCTGATAGTTCATGATCAAATCCTTATTTTGTTAATTCTTAACTTTTGTAACGGATAAAAAATATCAAACATACCTAGGTACCTCTTTTTAAAAAGAGATTCAAATCTTATGGGAAAATGGGACCGGTTTAAGCATCTTAAATTTTTTAGATGAGTCTGTATAATATTATGTTCTTTAAAATAATAGAAGGAATTTGTTTAACAATACCCCGCCTTAATATAATTTTATTGTTGCAGATAAAGAACATGCAGTGGAGGTTTGCAAGGATTATACATATTTCAATAACATTCGCCTTAGTGAATGAAATGTCGACAGCTGTTCAAAGAGACAACAATAAAAGACGGACACAAGAAAAGTCTGGTGGATTTCTAAAGAATATTTGCGACATTACAGACCGCAATTCCAAAGTGCACTGTTACTGCGAAAATACTAGAGAACCGAAGAACGCAACAAAGGCGGAATGTTGGGTATTTAATGGCGGCATACCAAAAGACGATCCTATTTGGCAAAGTTTTGCTTCACAACCTTCTTTGCACACTTTATCGTTCAATGTGCGAGTGGATGGAGCTCTTAACTATATACCAACAAAATCACTACAATACTTGCAAAAACTTAAGAGTATTAATATAAAGTATGGAAGCATTTCCAGTATCACTTCGTTTGCATTTGCCAACCTTACAAGTTTAAATGAAGCTATACTATCTTCGAATCAAATAGGAATGATAGAGTCATACGCTTTTGCCCATTTACCAAATATATCAGTCATAAATTTAGAAGATAACGCAATAATTGATATTGATAAACTCTCGTTTTACGATTTGCCAAAGTTGCAAAAGTTGGTGTTCACGAAAAATAATATATCTCTAATACACGATGGTACATTTCAACATACGTTCAATCTTTTGGAATTGGAGATGAACAAAAACACCATATACCACCTGAACCGACATACGTTTGATGGATTGGCCAATTTGCGGAAATTAGATCTCAGGAAAAACTGCATTGCAAATTTGACCGAGTTCACGTTTGCAGAACTTTGGAACTTACAAGAATTGCTTTTAGGGAATAACGACGTAAAATACATTTCTGAGAGGGCATTTGACGGGCTCTCGCAACTCTGGAAACTATCCCTTGATGACAATAAATTAACATCGCTCCCCTCTGGCTTATTTGAAGGCGTGAGGGGTCTGAGCTCCCTAGATTTACGATTAAATGATCTCCATGTATTAACTTACGACAACATTAAGCCTATCCTGGATAACTTAAAGTCACCTAACAGCAATTTGCTAATTGAAGGTAAATATTATAATATTGTAATTTTATTCTTTGTTATGTATGTACACTATAATTTAAACATCCAAATAAACAAAGCGGAAAGCGAGTTAATAAAAACAGTAAAATAAAATATTATATTTAGAATTCCAATAATGTGCAAATACAATGTAGCAGTTTCAATAAATTATAATATCGTTAATAATCCACGAGGCTCATTGAGCATTGCAGTACATAATTAAATTATATCGATACGGTCTCGATTCATTTAATTAGTTCCTATGAATAGAGAATTGATATTATTTAATGATCTCTATGATGCCCACATTTATAATTATCTGTGCAAAGTACGTCAGTATTTCAAGCTACATAAAATACAAAAACTACATCCATTACTTAAATATGGGATGTGAGTGAACTTTTATTTGTATAATGTATATAAAAATAAATAAAAAACAATATGGCATATTATTATTGAATTTAAAAATTCACTTTTTAAATTGAAATATTCAATTAATTTACATAAATAAAGAAGTAAAAAAGTGTAGATAAATAAATAAATATTCAAATAGTCACATCTCAGTTCTTTGAATTACTTACTTAAAACAATTTCCGTTTCTCAATGTGAAATAAAGTAAAATAAACTATTTAAATATGGACATAATATTATAGATGTAGAAGAAAGAGAAAAAATGTTTGCATAAGGTTAGGTTTTTTAATATTGTCATTGGTTTGTAATTTTTCTTACCTTTCAGATAATAATTTATACTGCGACTGCAGATTGAAGTGGATATATACATTACGAAACGAAACACTGAGTCAACACACGAAAGACTCATTCGAGCGACTTACCTGCAACGTCGATACACCAACAAGCATAATATCTGCCCACAACAGAATAGATGCAACTGATGATAATAATAAACCTCCATCAAAATATAATTCAGAATATGATAACTTTGAATTATCTGTAGATATATCTAAAGTAAATGAAATAAACGCTAAGAAGGGTGTAAAAAGAAGCGTACTTAAAATACCACCAGAGAGGCTCCCGTGTCCAGTAAAGCCAACAACGGAACCACCGCCACTCGTAGATTCTCTAATGCCAATAAGGAATGAAATGATAAGTCTAATATTTCAAGAGAAAAGTGAAGCAAATACTGCAATCTTAAATTTGAGCTTATTAAGTATTAGTTTTTTGTTCTTTTTTACTTAACTATACAATAAATTTTATTAAATACCGAGGAAAAGACTATTTTGTTCTGATTACAAAATGATGTGGATTTTTCTAGACATAGACAGTACTTAGATAGTTTATGTACAATATAATATTATGTGATTTTAGTAAGTAAGAGAGCACGTAAATACAGTATTCAAATGTTGTAATTACACTAGAAGATGGAAATGTACTAAAACTTCAATAGAACCTGCATAAACTCGTTTCTTTCAATTTGGAAATTTTATAGTATAGAAAATGTATTACTGGAATACTTAGTATAACAATTTATGTTCACATACAATAACTTAAATGTATCAATGTGTCTAACAATTATAAATTCACGAAAATGTATTAGCTTCTTCATACAAAAAATCTGGATAAAAAAAATTGTAAGCAAGAATTGAAATGTTAAGTTTATTAACTGCCAGTGTATGTAGCTTTTTGCATTAAAATATCATGTATTTATTATGACGTTTTCTTTGGACTTGTCCCTTAAAATAAGAAAGCAGAAACCATTTACCTTGAAAAAAAAAAAAAAAATCTTCTGCCTAAAACTTAGTCTATGTATGATTAGATTTTGGACAATTCACACAATGTCCTTATAAATTTTAGTATTCTGGTATATGAGCTATATTATTGTAAAATATCATAAAAATCTATTCAGTACATAATTTGTGTAAAAGAGTAACGAACATTTTCCACTCAGTTGTTTCAGTATGAAAGAGGAACAAACATACAAACGTTTAAGTTTATAAGATTAGTAGAATGGTAGCTTTACAGACTAGCACAGTCAACGGTACGGATTGGAGAGAACAAATTCATTCACACATTAGCTTTATAAACTTCTTAGTTCATGCAATATTTTAAGCATTTTTTTAACAAATCACAATAAAAAATTCTTCTTTCATATAAGTAGACAGACAGTAAAATATAGGAGAAAAGTATCTCAAAGATCTAAATAATATAAACATTTGCTATACTGTCAAGTAGAGTGACAAGATGAGGGAAAGCGGCCTGAATAAAACACTGTGACGTGCACTTAAAGTGTTTTATCCATTTGAGAAACACACACGTGTACGTTGAAAACTTATAATATCCTGCTTCTGGAAATACTTGCATCTTATGCATTTACCTAGATGACATAGAAATATTTCACTATCTGCTAGCTATTTGTTTACTTTGAAAATCAAAAGGTTAATGATATTTATATTTTTGTGACAGCATCAATCAGGTTTTGAAATCGGACACTTTAAAATCTTAGCCATATATTGAATGTTAATTTTTAACAACAGACTTCTTTCATTCGAGAATCTAGGAAGACTAAAACGAGGGGCATTGTCTAGATGGATACAAAAGTTGGTCACTGGAAACTACGGGTCTTAAATATTAACTAATACCGATTTTGTCCGTTATCAAAGTTTAAAAAAAGAAGTAAGAAAGTGGAATGAAAAGACCGGCGTGTCATCAAGTCCCTAGATACCTATAAATAAAATATTTCACAGCAAAGTCACGTATATATCAGCAACGTTTGTCTTCAGTTCAGGGAAGTTACGTATTGATGTTTAAGCTGCACTCAAAGCTGTTTGTAGAGCGAGGCGATAGTGCAGGGAAGGATATTTGTCGACGAGTTAGCTCCATGAAATTAGCTGGCAACGGGAAATGCCGGAATAATACCTAATAATAGTCGATAATAATCGATAGTAGTTTTTTAGTCAATATTTATTTTATTTGCTACAGGGAAACTGTCGCTGTTAGCTTACGTTATTTTAGATCATATTTCATTGTATAATATACAACAACATCTAATTAGTTTCTCCTGAATTGACTTATGTATTAGGTAGGATGTTTTTAGCGTTCCGTTCATCAAAATGACACAACAGAACCCTTATAGGACCAGTTCTTGTCCAGCAATCTGTCAGTCAATCTATCAAACCAAAACATACGTCATAGACACAGAATCATGGAATTATAAAAGGAAACCATGTTTGAAAAACATATTTTTTAAATTTTAGTTGGATAGGCAAACTAGCAAACGTACCACCTGATGGTAAGTGGTCGACGTCGCCCATGAACATAAACTAGTATACCTGGAACGAGCCCAGGCAACTCATCTATGTATTGCCTATCCTGAGACATAAAACGTTAAGTCTCGGTGCCATTAATTACACTGTCTATCTTGCCCTTCTCTCCGAAACACAGAAACGCTGTTTCACTTGAGAAACAAGCAAGATGGTGGTACCCATGCAGCTGGGAGCGAGGCACAGCGCTTCCCTCCCACCGGAAGATGTTTTTTAGAATCCTCAGCATGCGAGTACGTCTCTCGCTTGTCTGGGTTTATTTTTAAGTAGTAAGTTGAAAGTATGTACTGCAGTCAAAGATGTATAGTAGAATAATAGTATTATATATATATATATATATATATATATATATATATATATATATATATATATATATATATATATATAGGTATCTTATGAAAATAAAATCCATAATTTATTTCCATTACCTAGCAGCCGTAACATAAGTTTTCATCAAATATACTACGGGACTGTAGGCGTGTACTACACTTATAGCGTGTCATAAATTTTCGTTCACTAGCTATTTCCCGCAGACTAACGATAATTTTTATAGCCTTTGTCAGTCAATGCATTGGATGAATAGCTATGAAGATTGTATCTTACATTCATTTGGATGCAAAACCTGGAAAAACTATGTCATGCCACAAGAAAAATCTTTTGACTATTTTGTTAAAGGATTATCGGTATTTTTGATGCCAAATAAAAAAATAGTTTACAAAAAACCTCTGCGTATTTGTAGCATTTTACTATTGTGACCGTAAAATTTTCCATTAAATAAGAATATTTCGAATGTTTAATTAGTTTGTCAAAAATATATATTTAAAATAGTTAAATTATTTCTGGGAATTTGCCTTTAAGGGTCAATCAGAATGTCATATGGAGGCAACCGAGCAGTTGGAGCCGGTCCGTATCCCCCCCCCCCCCCCCCAATGGGCCACAAACGGCACGAAACGCGACAACATAGCTGTCACTTGACGCCGGTGTTATGTGAGCGAGAGGGACCACCCCGATCGTGCCATCTCAATTCGGTATAAAATCAGCAGGGCACTACCTCTTAGTAAAACGATTTTTTTGACCACCGTGAGGTCTACCTCTATTACTAAATAAAGCAAAAAATCTTTATACTTTAAGGTAAAGAAGACAACTATAATTCAAGAGTATATTATTCATATTTGAAAGGCCGGCAACGCACCTGCACTAATCCTCTTTTTTTTTATCGCAGGGAAATGCTTTTTACGCATGTAGCCAGGATCTCGGGTAGATCCTGACCCTATGTGGGACTCGCACCTGGGAGTGCCCTACCCGTAAACTAAAACCACTGCGAGCGCCTTCAGCCGCTTTAATTTGAGGGTCCCGGATAGGCATTCAACAGGATCACTTCAGCGACAGGCTGGCCCCGGCGAAGGCCAGACTACTCCTCTTAAGGGGGGGGGACTACCCGGCTGCTTAGGCAGTCCCCGCGACGTCGTGTCATACTGGGCCCAGGTTCCCATCCTGAGCCCGATGCACTAATCCTCTAGTGTATCAGGTGTCTGTGGATCTCGATTATCAGTGAAAGTGATACTAGCAGCACGGGAACCGACTGTCCGTTTCCTCCTCTTCTATATAAAAAAAAACTTAACGTGAAACCATTCGGAAGAATATTTAAAATAAAACTTGCTAGATGAAACCAGAAATAACAAGGTGAGGTCTATACATATTACCTATGTATTTTTATTTTAATAATTTCATATACGTGGGTAACACTGAAAATGTTTAGAACTGGCCAGTTAGAAACATTGAAAATGAAAACCTTTTTTGAAGTTCAATTTTAGAACTCTTTGGTAACCTAATGTAGTATATTGCATTCAATTGTCATTTGTTTTTGTGAATTGGCGGCAAATCTAAAACTCTTGTTACACGTGAAAATGAACATAACGCGAGAAAATTTTCGGTCAATGATTTATTATGACTTTCGTTGAGGGCTTACTCAACAACAAAGCTATGATAGGCTGCGATTAGCATTTTTTAATGAAGCCCCATCTCGTGCCACTATTTACAATTGGTTTAACGAGTTAAAGCGTGGACGTAGCAATCTCAGTGATGATCCGCGTGAGGGACGTCCTTTAACAGCGACTACTGAAGATAACATCAGTGCTGTGCGACGCATGATAGAGGAAGATAAGAGAGTGACCTATCAGCAGATACGGGCAAGCCTAGGCATTGGTATGAGTTAAGTTCAAAAAATATTACACGAACATTTAGGCGTCAGGAAGCTTTGTACCAGATGGATTCCCCATACTTTAACCGACGACCAGAAACGCCTCCGCATGGACTGGTGTCGCCAAATGTTAGATAAGTTCAACGGCAGTAACTCAAATGCTGTATTTGACATCATCACAGGTGATGAAAGCTGGATATATTGCTACGAACCCGAAACCAAAAGACAATTAGCTCAGTGGTTGTTTCCTTTCGAGGATCGGCCAACTAAGGTAAAGAAAGGAAGAAGTCAAGGAAAAAAGATGATTGCCTCATTCTTTGGTCGGAAAAGTTACTTCGCGACAGTTGTGCTAGAAGATGGAAGGACAGTTACTGCAGACTGGTATGCCAATCGCTGTTTGTCTGTTGCCTTGGAAAAAATTCGACAGCAGCGCCCACGAAGCAGGATCCTCCTTCACCACGACAATCCTTCAGCGCACTCCGTAAAACGGACTGTTGAATATTTGACTATGGCAGGTGTCGAGATAATGAGTCATCCGCCTTACAGTCCTGACCTGGCGCCCTGCGACTTTCATTTATTCCCAAGAACTAAAGATACAATTCGAGGTATTCGCTTTACAAGCCCTGAATATGCGGTGAAAGCGTACGAAAATGCCATAGAAGAGACTCCTAAGGAAGAATGGGCCCACTACTTTTCTCAGTGGTTCCATCGAATGCGACGATGTGTAGAAAAAAACGGAGATTACTTCGAAAAACAATAAAAGTATTGGCAACTTACTACATTAAGCCGTTTTTCATTTTCTAAACATTTTCAGTGTTACCTAGGTATACACCTATACTCATATTATAAAGCTGAAGAGTTTGTTTGTTTGTTTGAACGCGCTAATCTCAGGAACTACTGGTGCGATTTGAAAAATTCTTTCAGTGTTAGATAGCCCATTTATCGAGGAAGGCTTTAGGCTATATAACATCACGCTGTGACATATAGGAGTTGAGTAACGCAGGCGAAGCTGCAGGCAACAGCTAGTAGAAGATAATATCTTTTTTAGCCTTATGATTTTTGCCGAGCAGGCAAGCGAAGGAAAGGACAAAATTAAATTGTATTTCACACAATATTACCTTTATACTCAGATGAAGTAAAAAAAGGTAGATGACGCACGGCCTTTGCTAATACTGAAGCCACAAAACTAAGCTCCTTCATGTAAATACACGCGCTCACGCACACAGATACACCAAAACTAAGCTCATTTTTGTTAGTATCTTACGAGTCGTCGTGCAGTAAGTTTGCCAAAATAATACCGTTCTGTGTAATTAAATGGAGTAAAAACAATACAAAAGTGACCAAAGAGTCTAAAGAAATATCGTTTCACACATAAATAAACACAAGACTATATTCTTTTAAGATATTTTCACACTATTTTGAGGTTAATCAACATAAATAATATTATTGCCCCGAAATGACGTATCGGAAGAGTGTTGCCAGAAGTTAGTATTTCTAATAGCCCAATAGTGGGTAAGTCAATTGCAGGCAAAGCCATAGCAAAATAATTAAGTACAGAGGTGACATAATTATTATTTTATTATTTGATCGCTATATGACTGAATCGAAATGACCTCGTATAACCTATGTTGTATTTTTTTTGGGACTCACGTACCCATAGCAGGACTATGTATTTAATTATTTATAAATTCAAAGATTTACCATTTAATAAATTTAAAAAAATGTAACAGTGTGGCTTGCAGAGAAATGTTTTTATAATTTAAAAGTTTTTTAATGGAAAACGACATATTATGTATTTAATTTAAATTGTGTATTGATAAAATGTGACTTTCTAATTACTATTATAATCAATTATTTTGAAACTGTTATATTCTGACAATGATTTTAATGACATGTTGTATTTATCAAGTTTATTTAATTGTAACTATTTTTTCCTGTTAATTTATATTAATTGTTTATTTATGTAAAGTTTTATTTTCACACACCATGTTATGGTAGAATGTATAGAACTTGTTTTTTTTTTTAATATCACCTATGTATTTACTCTACATTCATGGGAATAAATAAATAAATAAAACAATTGTGTCAATAAGATATCTATTGAGACAGTTTATAAAGTGATCCTACACGCCTCCTACATATTCGTAATATTATTGTATTTTATAAAAATATTCACTGTCGCATTCACTTATTACCTGTTTTTATTAATATACAATTTTAAGGGATATTTTAAAAAATGGCAACCCCTCTTTTTTAAGTATGTGTGAGTGAATCACACATACTTAAAAAAGTGGCTTCACTTTCTTGTTCCAAGTGCGCTATCTACCTTTTTTTACTTCATCTGAGCCTTTATATTAGATTAAAGCGACATTTATTACTTTATCAATAAAATTACGTTACAGATAAGATCAAAGCCTGAGCCTTATCACTCCAGTGGGTCTGCCGTAAATAATGATCGAAAACGGAATTCGATAATCAGCGAACAACCCTAATTCCTGCCACCTTACAATTGGGATGTGGAACATTTAATAACGTTATTATACGTTTTATGTTCTACACGATTTTTAACCGACTTCAAAAAAAGAGGAGGTGTGTAGTGCGTAAAAGCAAGCATATTTTATAGCGTGCATCTATCATAATACATAATCGGCATCACAGATGCTTTGGACTACCCGCAATGGGATGTCCCTACATTTTTTTTTTTTTTTTTTTTTTTTTTTTATGTTAGTTGGATAGGCAAACTGGCAAACGTGCCACCTGATGGTAAGTGGTCGACGTCGCCCATGAACATAAATCAGTTGACCTGGAACGAGCCCAGGCAACTCATTTATGTGTTGCCTATCCTGAGACATAAGATGTTAAGTCTCGGTGCCAGTAATTACACTGCCTGTCTTGCCCTTCTGTCCGAAACACAGCAAAGCTGTTTCACGGGAGAAACAAGCAAGATGGTGGTACCCATGCAGCCGGGAGCGCGGCACAGCGCTTTCCTCCCACTGGTAAACAATTATAATTGTCCAGTTTTTTCGTGACCAGAATAATTACATGATTATTTTTCAAGAACTGAAGTAAAAATTATTGGCACCGTAAAATGTAGTAGACAGCACTAATTCCTATCAGCTTTGTTCTATTTGTAGAATCGATTCTGTCTCGAAGAATAGTGCTAATTTTGCTTTTGTTATAAGGACAATGGATGTTAATTACAATAAGCTATGGAACCAAAGATGTATCATCATCAGCATTTCCTTTACCGGCACCTGCCTCCGTTCATTACTGGATAGGCCTCTTACAATGAACGCCAAGATGGCCAATCCCACATCATAAGTATCTAACCAGCTGGCCTAGCATACGCGCATGATACAATTTTGTCTACCCCCTTTCTCGTATTACCTGTCTGTCTACAGTAGCTAACATGCGTTTTCAATAGTAAGGACGAGATAAAGTAATTTGCAGGAGATGCAGCACACTCTATGGAGCGTGCTATGCTGGGTTTTTCTTTGACAGATAGGATTCGGAACGAAGACACAAGGTTCTAGAGTGGAACCCACGTTTAGGTAGACGAAGTGTTGGTTGGCCATTGACCAGGTGGGAAGACAATCTCCGTGCGGTGGCTCCGTGTTGGATGCGAGTGGCAAGGGATCGACCGTCTTGGCGTTCATGGAGGATTGCGAGGGAGGCCTATGTTCACCAGTGGACGGATAGAGGCTGATGATGATGATGATGACGATGAAAGTAATTTAAACTTAAATAAATAAAACCGGGTGCCTATTTTTGTATGCCGTAGCGTTTTCGAAGAGAATAATGTTCTCGTAGTAACACTCTTCGTATGACGTGGTATTACCCTAACCTAACCTAACCAAACCTAACCTAACCTAACCAGTAATCGAGAAAACACTCGATGTAGACACTATCTCTCTCTCTAGTCAAGAGATATCTCGTTGGACGCATGATAACCCAGTTGGACCAGCTACCACACGGAAATGGCTTCTAGTAGGAGGTAACCGACCCCTTAAATGGTATACCATTAATTAATTTACATTGTTAGTACGCCCATGAAAGCATGAATGTAAAGATCAAGAAAATCAGTTTAGCGTGATCGTATTTAAGATTTAGTAGGGGTACAAATGATACAGGTATGTATTAATGTATATCAATGGCAACGGAGCCCTTTCTGATGTAAGATTGGAGACGTACGTAGACGTGGTGCTAAAAGAAACTGCAATAATTTTGCAATAGTTTTTTTTTTTTTGTTATGTTAGTTGGATAGGGAAACTGGCAAACGTATCACCTGATGGTAAGTGGTCGACGTCACCCATGAACATAAACTAGTATACCTGGAACGAGCCCAGGCAACTTATTTATGTGTTGCCTATCCTGAGACATAAGATGTTAAGTCTCGGTGCCAGTAATTTCACTGCCTGTCTTGCCCTTATCTCCGAAACACAGCAAAGCTGTTTCACGGGAGAAACAAGCAAGATGGTGGTACCCATGCAGCCGGGAGCGCGGCACAGCGCTTCCCTCCCACCGGTATATATAATGAGTAATGTGAACGTAAAACATTTTGTTAGAAGAGACGTTTTTTATTTTACTTCAATTTGCTAATGAACGGATATCACCTGATGTAAGTGTTGATGTCGCCCATGAACATGAAAAAAAAATCATCGAGGACTAGCTCGGTCAAGTTCTACCCTTACGTGGTTGCTGTCCTGTTAGGTCCGGGACACTCCCCTTCAAGTGGCTGAAGGCAACAAAGTAATTTAAAATCAGTATACTGGCGCTGGGGTAACGGGGAGTGCTGAGAGTCCCACATATCCCAGGGGACGACACATCCCAGGGTGAATGTGCAAGGAATTTCAACCGCGACAAAAACAAAGGAAATTTTTATCCTATGACGTAAGATGATACTTGGTGCCAAATGCCAATAATTAAACTGCCTGTCCTGCCCGTCTTACTGAAGCAAAGCTGTTTGATGGAGAAACAAACAGGATGGTTGTAACCATGCAAAGAATAGTACAGCACAACGTAACTATTACTTTCTTTCCCAACTTAAGGTAAATTTTTTTCTAAAATATCTAACGCATTCTTGCAAAATGGGGCTTTAAATGCACAATTAACATTCCATGGTATGAGTATAAAAAGAATATGACCATTACTTACTAGGTCAAGTAGATCATGGTTGCTGGGTTAAGGCAACTTACTGAGCTCAGAAATAAAATTATATCTATTGTTGCTGGGTAACAGCAACGTACTGTTCTCAGCAATAAAAATGAATGCGATACTAGTCTGTAATCAGGAAACAGCAAATACAGCTTTTACGAGAGCTTAAGTCGAATACTACTTGTACACTGTCCAGTGTTTGCACGGTGTACATACGATATATCGTATCGTGGAGTACTTTTATAGTTAAGCATCATCATCAGCCTCTGTGGACAAGAGAGTTGGTCATCTTGATGTAACGGAAATTATTATTATATTATCTTTCATATTTCTATTTCGTAATAATCTACATATTATTTAGGCACGCACCTTTAAAGATCAGAGAACTGCCAAGTACCATTGTATATAAAATATTTCACGATCCATTTGGGTTCACTTTTGTCCTATTTTTTAAAATAAATTCACCAAATTAAAGGTATATCATGAAACTGCCTAGATAAAAGTACCAAAAATTTTATTATACAAGTATGCAGTTTCAATATCAGGCCTATATCAACGGGATAGGCATAAACAACAACTTCCATGCGTTCTTACCTTAATTGCCAGCAATTATTGCCTGATCTTCTGAAATATAGCCAAGCTGTCACTGACAAAGCGACACACCCTTCTTCTGTAAGAGGTAGTGCCATGCTGCTTTGCAGCCAAATTGGGCTGGCACGACGTGGTGGTACCTCTCGCTCATATGATTCCGGCGTAAAGTGACAGTTATGCTGTCGCGTTTCATGTGGCTTATGAGTTTCCGGTGGCCCATTGGAGGGGATGGGGAAAAGGAGGGCAATGCATCCTTCTAATTTATGGTTGTGCGGAAGCGTATGGGCGTCAATATTTGCCAAAAGGCTTCGACTGCTCGTTTCCCCTCCTATGCTATAAAAATACACACAAACAAAGCGAAAAAACTAAAAGTTACGCCTATCCGATGTCGTAACATATAAAACCCTCCAATCCCAGCTGCGGCTACAGCGTGTACTGTAGAGCTATCAAAACATAACTAGCGAACGAGGGCGCTTATAAATACCTATACGGGGTTCCGTAATGAAACAGTAGAACGGGACGTATTTAACATGAATTTGCTCGTAACTGTTTCGCTGAGCAATCGTTTTAGCGATGGGTGGGAGGGATGCAGTGCTACCGTATAATCCGTCTATTGTTACCAATAATTAACCAAACCTTTTTTATCGCAGGGAAATCCCAATGGATGCAGACAAGATTTCCGGGTAGATCCTGACCCAATATGGGACTCGCACTTAGGAGTAATTCATCCTAACTAAAATTACTGCAAGCGCCAGCCACTTTTTAAGAGTCCCGGATATGTAGGCAACAGGATCACCTGGCAGGTCCCGGTGAAGGCCAGACTACTCCTCGTAACGTAACTACCCGGCCACTACTAAGAAGTCCCCATGACGTCGTGCCATAGAGGCCCAAGTTCCCACCCTGAGCCCGACTGGAAGCGCATTAAGTAGTGCCTCTACATATAACAGATGATTTACCATAAAGACCATTTAGTTTAATTATTATCTCTCATATTGAATGACTAGCTTAGGATCATGAAAAAATTGTACTCAACATAAAGAACTACTCTGAAGAACATATTTAGAGGAATGCAAACAAAAGTGGAATAAAATGAATATTATGAAAACACGTCTATTTGTGCAGTACGTTTAAATTTTTATTATAGATTCAATCATATAAATTAAAGTTTTAAGAAAAATAATACTCTTAACAAATACTTATAACATTAATGTATTCAATAGATATCCGTATAACATGCTCTATACTGTCGATGCCTTTATATGTATTAAAATAACATTCGAGAAACTTCTTCGAAAATTTACTGAACGCATCGAGATAATAATTTATACTTTTCAAAGTGCCAAACCGAGAGAATAACTTAAAGTTGGAAAACCATATTTTATGTTAGCACCGAGTAACAAACAAGCTCTGCAATATATAAGGTTGTAACAGCTCTCTACTAACGTTGTAACATCTCTCAAATTCACTGGACTTTGCCAAGCGAACCTCAAATTAGTGATCGTTTTTGTCTTGGCACTTGGTCCGAGTGCTTCTTTATTTATGGAGCCACTTTCCAATTAGCCACTTCAAGTGGTTTTACCTTACGATATTGTGATTAAATATTTTTGTATGTTTGACATAGGGAGTACATAAGGAGGCAACCGAGCAGTCGGAGCCTTATGGTGACTACCGACGCTTATAGACATTCGCACATCCAAAAGTTATGCAGATGAATTTAATCATAACATACCCTGGTATTTAATCATAACAATATACTGTCATGATTTTTATAAACATACTAGCTGACCCGACAGACGTAGTTCTGTCGAAATTATGAATGAATAAAAAAATATTTTAAAAAAGTGTTTATAATTCTAATACTATAGGACAATTATTTTCTAATATAGCCTTACCTAAAATATTATATAGTGTTTAAGAATTTTTAAATTTTCTTAATTTCCGCGCAATATTCTAAATATTTTCTTTCGTAAAAACCTTCTCCTGACAGTAACAAACACAACAAAAGAAGAATTAGCAAAATCGGTCCAGCCGTTCACGCGTGATGGCGTGACCAAGGGAAATAGGGATTCATTTTTATATAATACTAGTGGCACCGACAGACTTTGTCCTGTACAAAATATTTTTATTGTGAACCTAAACCATCCTCGATTCCCCTTGAATTCACACAAAAAAATTCATCAAAGTCGGTCCAGCCGTCTAGGAGGAGTTCGGTGACTATATATATATATATAATATATAAAGATATCGATTAGTGTAAGACAGACGTTGTCATGTACATAACATTTAGTACAGAGCCGAACAACGAATCATTCTTGAATCCATCTGAATACACACGAAGATTTCATTTAAATCTGTCCAGCCGTTTTGGAGGAGTTCATATTACATACACACGCACAACATTCTCTTAAAGGTAAACTAACCACATATAGGCATCATCACAACTTTCTGTCGACTGTCGTTGTCGATACTTAAAAAATTAACAAATGAACGTAAAGACGAATTTCCAGCCGCTCGCTAACAAGGATCGACTTTCAAAAAAAATAATTTCACCGGTACATATTTAAGGGAATTTCAAAATATAAAAATGTACGAAAATTATTTAATTCAAAGGAGACGGTCCATTTCTGGTCTGGTCTTGTACAGTATACCATAAATAGAGAAAAAATACATAGATTTCATTAAAAATAAAATAAATTAGTATAAGAAACTAATTTACATGCAAAAAATATAAATATATTACAACGATATTTATATGAACACGTATTTTTTTTATTTTTTTTACACAGAAACGTACGTAACGGCACAGTTACTGCATCAAATTTCACATGCGTTGGTTGCTCTTCCATTGCTTTTTGTGAATGGTATAACAGCAGATGGACATGGCATGGGTTTATTTATCTCTTCAGTAGCTCCAAGCTGAAATATGAAAAAAAAACTATTTTGTTTCCTTAAAGTACGATTATTTTTTGTTGTGGACAATAAAATATTTTTCTTTCTTTCTTTAAAGAATGGAAGTCAAAATGATTCAATTTAGCATGAATATAGACTTATCCCATCAACATAAGAGAAAGTAATTTGTCCAAAAACCACATACTTACATAGTTAAATATTTATGTAGTTAATACTCACCTTAATAATTGGAAAAGCATCAGGGTGTATGTAAGTATACCTTCATTTTTTAAGATATGTTTTGTATCAAAGTGCAAACAGCAAATCTTTGAACACTTCTTTGGAATCCAGTCATTTCGACCAGAGGCTTTAATCCATTTCTCCCGAATGTCAGGATTAACTGAAACTGTGATGTAAGATTAAATTATGAGTAACAATTTATAATTGAGAAATTGGTAACTTAAGGTATTAATAGTAGATACAAATGAATATATACATTATTTAAACTTTGTTTAATTTGAAATAAAACCTGCATTTTTGTAATTAATGCAAATATTCCTTCCCCCTTCCCCTTTTCTTCTTAAATATACTCCCTAGCGAGAAGGCAGGTGATGGGATAAATAAAGGAACATCTTTTATCCCTTCCCACCCTCTGTTCCTCACTTTCCAGGTGTTTTTTTTTTTTTTCAGGGATAGTTTTTCTTCCTCCCCCCTTTTTCCTAAAATATGAGTTAGCGGCAAAGGGGAGTAGAGGGAAGAGGGATTGATAGAGGGAACTCCATTCCTCTCCTACAACCTCTTTTTTACGTCACCTGTTGCGGAGTCCAGCCTCAATTTTGTAAAAATATTTAAACTTAATTAAATTGAATCCTTAACCTATTCTAAAAAATTTAAAATGACGCAATTATTATCTAAATACTATTATAATCATTTATATATTAAGTTAAATAAGTAAGAATATTGTATAAAAAATAAACCTAATTTATATTTCTTTAATATTTTTCTTATTTAAAAAAACCTCCAAAAGTTCTTTAAAACTATTACGATTTAAATAAAAATATGTCACTTTTAATTTAAGGATAGCTTTTGGAGATAAATTCAATCAAACAACACAATTCAAAATATTAATAACATACATTACTGGGAAAAGGAAAAACATAATACTAGCAATTTTAACATTAAAGACGTCACAAAATCAATATTAATTATTACCTTTTTTCAATTTAACTTATTAATTATAAACCAATGAAAGTATATATACATAAAGACTGATCACACATATCGTTATTCAACCACTATTAACCAGAATATGAAATAAAATATGAACTTACGAGTGAAAAGTCAATTTTGGAATTTTCCGGTCACTATCACTTTTACAATTTATAATACTTCACCGAACCGTTGTTAGGGTATTCCAGAATGTTTTTATTACCTTCTGTTTTTTAATTACCAATGAATTCTTTTAATTACATTAGAAAATACTAAAATAGCACTTCACAACTCACTAGACGTTGTAAACAAATTACAAATGTCAAAATTTGTGTAGCAACATATGTTGTTTGACCTTGAAAAAATGCACTGAGAGATGCCAATAGTATAGTCTTGTCCTTGTTTTCCCTTAATTATTGTAATAAGCACATCTCTTTTATGTGGGAAGGAGTAAGAATTATCCAGCAGTCTATAGTATTCTCTATCTACGGAAATAAGTCATTGTTCGATAGGCATCTGTCATCATTTGGTTTGTCATTTGTCAGAAATGACATTTAGTAAATAATAATCATCCGTCTGAAGGGCGCCATCTTCATTAAGAATTGCCAACAAGTTAAAAATCTTGAAATATATTTTTATTTTTTGCATGTAAATTAGTTTCTTATACTAATTTATTTTATTTTTAATAAAATCTATGTATTTTTTCTCTATTTATGGTATACTGTACAAGACCAGACCAGAAATGGACCGTCTCCTTTGAATTAAATAATTTTCGTACATTTTTATACTTTGAAATTCCCTTAAATATGTACCGGTGAAATTATTTTTTTTGAAAGTCGGTCCTTGTTAGCGAGTGGCTGGAAATTCGTCTTTACATTCATTTGTTAATTTTTTAAGTATCGACAACGACAGTCGACAGAAAGTTGTGATGATGCCTATAAGTGGTTAGTTTACCTTTAAGAGAATGTTGTGCGTGTGTATGTAAAATGAACTCCTCCAAAACGACTGGACAGATTTAAATGAAATTTTCGTGTGTATTCAGATGGATTCAAGAATGATTCGTTGTTCGGCTCTGTACTAAATGTTATGAACATGACAACGTCTGTCTTACACTAATCTATTTGCCGCTAACTCATATTTTAGGAAAAAGGGGGGAGGAAGAAAAATTATCCCTGAAAATAGTTAACACCTGGAAAGTGAGGAACAGAGGGTGGGAAGGGATAAAAGATGTTCCTTTATTTATCCCATCACCTGCCTTCTCGCTAGGGAGTATATTTAAGAAGAAAAGGGGAAGGGGGAAGGAATATTTGCATTAATTACAAAAATGCAGGTTTTATTTCAAATTAAACAAAGTTTAAATAATATATATATTCATTTGTATCTACTATTAATACCTTAAGTTACCAATTTCTCAATTATAAATTGTTACTCATAATTTAATCTTACATCACAGTTTCAGTTAATCCTGACATTCGGGAGAAATGGATTAAAGCCTCTGGTCGAAATGACTGGATTCCAAAGAAGTGTTCAAAGATTTGCTGTTTGCACTTTGATACAAAACATATCTTAAAAAATGAAGGTATACTTACATACACCCTGATGCTTTTCCAATTATTAAGGTGAGTATTAACTACATAAATATTTAACTATGTAAGTATGTGGTTTTTGGACAAATTACTTTCTCTTATGTTGATGGGATAAGTCTATATTCATGCTAAATTGAATCATTTTGACTTCCATTCTTTAAAGAAAGAAAGAAAAATATTTTATTGTCCACAACAAAAAATAATCGTACTTTAAGGAAACAAAATAGTTTTTTTTTCATATTTCAGCTTGGAGCTACTGAAGAGATAAATAAACCTATGCCATGTCCATCTGCTGTTATACCATTCACAAAAACAATGGAAGAGCAACCAACGCATGTGAAATTTGATGCAGTAACTGTGCCGTTACGTACGTTTCTGTGTAAAAAAAATAAAAAAAATACGTGTTCATATAAATATCGTTTTTGTTTAATTTTTTATGCCAAATTTTTACCTATAGTATGTAAATAAATCACATCTATTTTAACTATTTTTATATAATATAGAAAATTATTGATAAAAATAGTTTAATGGATGTGCATTTTAATTATTTTTATCACTAATTTTCCATACTCTTATTTTCTTCCTTTCCTCCTTTCCTTTCCAGTACTCTTATATTTATAGTAAGACTTTTGAGAATTTTATGTCAAAAGTCTAGATGTTTATGCTAATATGATAATTTTTCTTGTTTCATATTTATCGACTTTATTTTATTATTTACTAGCTATTTAGTTGCCCGCAGCTTCGCCCGCGTTTACTTAGATTTACAGCCGTACGCGGATTGGTGATGATTATTTTGTATAGCCTACGTTACTCCTTATAACATCAGCTATCTGCCAATGAGAGTCCCATCAAAATCTGCCCAGCCGTTTCAGAGATTAGCCGGAACAAACAGACAGACAAATATTGTAAAAAAGGCTATTTTGGTATATGTACCGTGTACACATCCATATGTATTCAATGAAAAGCTGTTATTTTAATATTACAAACAGACACTCCAATTTTATTTTTCTGTATAGATGTATAGATACCTATCCAGTTCTAATACATTAGAGTTCTAATATACATTTTTATAAAAGATCATAGGGTCTACCGGAGCTAAAAGTATGCCCTCGTATCAGTTTAAATTAAAGTACCTGGATGACCGAGCTTTGCTCGGTATTTTTTTTTAAATGACATTTTCGAAAAATGATTCTTAGCTAGATCGATTTATCGCCCCCGAAACCCCCTATATACCAAATTTCATAAAAATCGTTGGAGCCGATTCCGAGATTCCAATTATATATATATATATATATATATATATATTTATATATATGCAACGTATTGTTTGAGGTATTGCTTGACGTGTGTATGTGCAATGTATTGATAAATTTTCCTCAAACAATACGTTAGGTATATGATATAGTTTGGGACTTTCCTCATAGAATATACATTTCCCCAAACTATACACGAAAAAGTCGTCAAACAAGTCGTTGCACACACATATATATATATATATATATATATATATATATATATATATATATATATATATACAAGAATTGCTCATTTAAAGATATAAGATACGTAATAAAGAATCTCAAACATTAGGGCACAGTATAAAATAATTTGTCAAAACAAAAAAAAACCAATAAAAACATAATAATATGTGTAATGTTTTAGCTTGTCATGTTTTTTATATTTAGCGTTTTGCCTTAAAGTAGGCAAAAGGTTTTTGTATAGCAACCCCCATTTCAGACGTCACTTCAATATATTATCTATCTCATGTCGCCACGGCTAGCAGCAGTCTATAGTATTCTCTGTCTACGCTTATTTCCTTACATTTGACAGATAACGCCAAAAATATACGCCATACGCCATTGTTTTATACACGTAGTGTTGCAAATCTTGGAAACATTAAATTATTCCTCCGCTGAAATTGAGATGAATTCATGGATATCAACAAATCAAAATTGTTTCAATGTTTTCTTTCCTTCATCTCATTACATGTACAAAAGTAGACCAACGTCCCATACAATTTTGGACCGTCTCCTTTAATCTAAAATCATTTTTAATTGACGTAAAAAGTGGTTACAGGAGTTTGCTTCTATCAAAGTGTGAGTTTTAATTTAGTTTGAAAATTTGGCAAAAAAACTTCGAGATCACTGGGTGTTTTTGTGTTGTTTATACAATAAAACACTTCGTGATCGAAAAATAATTATAGTCTCAAACTTTAATACCTGCTGGGTTAGCCAAGACGCAATTATACAATAGTAAACGCTAGTACAACACTAATAAATGTATTGAAATGACATTTTACATCGATAAATCACATGGTCTTAAATGCCATTTCCATACATTTATTAGTTTTCTACTAGCGTTTACGATTGTAGAATGGCATCTTGGCTAACCCACCTGTTACTTTAATTTCCTAAATTAGTATGGTATGACTTAGGAAGCCTATACTTACTAAATACCACTAAGGCTGCCTTCGGCCGTATATATCCTGAATAAGTGGTTCCTATTGGGATACATATGCAGACTACGGATTCTTCTCATGAGGATCACTCTGGCAACATTAATTTTCAACAAAACTACCGTACAATGGTGGCATATTCTCATTATGTGGCATATCTCAGCCATGGTCTAAATCATTAAGGCAGCATTATATCAAAAAGCTTTCAATAAAAAAAAACCCGACTTTAAAAAAAACACTAAAATGTAATAAAATAGTCGCGTTTGCTCAATTATATTCAACTTGTTCTTCTACTAATGTACAATCTTTGCGTTTACCACGTCATCATTGTTACCTACATTTAGAGTCAGTATCTGGGCTTAACTCGGAAAGATCCGAGGCACGGTGGAGTCTCTGTATGTAAAGATGGTCACCCATCCACGGACCAACCACGGCAAGCGTAGCTTAACCTGATGGATCGATTCTTGCGGCTGTTATTATTACTTAGCCACTAGCTCCTCTCGAACGATGATGACGCGTAACATTTTTGGGTAAGGATCGGACAACGTTTGCCAGGTTAAGCTTGTTATTCATAAGCTAAACCGGTGGGAGGGACGCACTTCTGCCGCGCTACCGTCTTCACGTGTACCACCATCTTCCTTTTTTCTCCCCTGAAACAGCTTTGCTGTGTTTCGGGGAGAAGGACAAGACAGGCAGTGTTACCGTCTTAGGTCTCAGGATAGGCGTGAACGAGTAATCTGGGCTAGGTTCAGGTTCACATGCTTATGTTCATCGACGGTGACCACTTATCATCACCTTCCTGGTTTGCCTATCCAACTATGATAAAATGACTGTTTTTTATTTTAGTTTTGCAGTGTTTTTATCCCAGATTTTCGATGATAAAGATTATTATAATGATGAATATACGGTTCATAAATAGCAAATGAGCTTTATTAAAAATGTATGTATGTGCGTTTTTCACATTGGTAAAGTCACTATGTATTAATTAATAAATTGTCGACTGTATTTACCGGTTTAATAGATAAAGTAATAATAATAATAATTTATTTCATATATTTATAAAGTGAATTAATATAATAACGTTATCATATTATAGACCCTTTTAAATATCAAAGTTATCATATTCGCATATTTGATGTTGCATTTTTAAATCATATTATGGTATAATATTTTGAGCCTTTTTTTTTTTTTGGTTTCGCTGGGGAATGCGTTTAGGCATACCACCGGGTCCGGGGGGAGCCGGAGGTTATGTGGGACTCTCTGCGCTCGAGCAGGTGGTAAGGTGCTAAACCCCAGCGGTGTTCTCCTCATCGTTTGGGTGACCCGGCGCGAGAGCTGTAGACGTCCGTACCAGGACACAACGGTGTGCCGTATGGCACTCTTCCCTAGAGGCGGCGAGTGGCATCCCCTCCTCGTTCTCCGCTTAAGACACACTGAACACACAAGGGTGCCTTATAGCTCTGACCTTACGCGCGCGCAGCAAATCCCCCGATTGGCCGCGCACAGGTCCCTCACGGCGGTGCGACCGCCTGTCGCCGCCGTGCTCTTCTGCGGCAAGGGGCGCCAGTGCGCTCCCTCTCCCGCTCCGCCTCCTCCTTCTGTGACATCACGTCCTCGCAGAAGGAGAGGACCACCTGCCATGTGCTCTCACTGAGAGTCACCGCTCGGATGACCGCAGGGAGCGACAGGTCCGCGCCAACCTCAACGATGAGGGGCGCCCTTGCCTCCGCCCAAGCTGGGCACTCCGCCAGGGTCTGCAGTGTCTTCGCTGCTGTTGCAGTGATGACACCCTGGCGAGTCCTGCCACCTGCCACCTGCCACCTGCCACCTTCCACAGATACCTTCCGAAGCATCTGTGTCCCGTCAGGATCTACGCAAGATGATGATGCCGTACCGCCGGTCAATCCACTGCTTCAGGATTGGACCGACGGCCAGTACGGTGCGGTGTCCCGCACTAGGCTCCTCTAGCCTCTCCTTCCACTGACGGAGCACTTGCCTTCGTAGGCGGCTCCGCCAGGACTCTTCTTCAGAGGTCTCCTCCTCTTCCTCCTCCTCTCCTCGTTGTCTCCTCCACGTCTGAACCAGGGCCCTTGCAACCAGGTCCCACGGCGCTGAGCCTGCCAGTACGCACGCAGCCTCGTACGAGGTCGTACGGTACGCACGGACGGCCATGACGGCCATGACTCTCTGCGGACATCGCAGAAGAGCCACGATCTCCGTCGTCAGGGCGCTCGGCGCGCCGTACAGCCCCATAGACTTCAAGACGGCCCACATATAGGCGGCGGCAGCCAACGATATTATTTTGAGCCTAATTTATAATTGCTGTGTTCGGGGAAGAGAGAATAATAAAATAGTAGATTATTTCGTTACAAGTATATTATCATAAATATAAGTATATAAATTACAACGGTGATATTGAAATTATGTAGCTAATATTTAAAATTTTATGAGTTTAACCAATTTTTATAGCATAGGAGGGCAAACGAGCAGTCGAAGCCTTTTAATTCTGTTAATCAAATTAAATGTGAAGGGCAAGTTTGTGCTATATTCCTGGTAGCAAGCTGGGATCGATTAGTAAGTCCACTTAGCTATAGCGTCCCCTTCGTCAAGAGTTGAAGCTAGATGGCCACGTGCACCCGTAACGCATGAGGTATTTTTGACGAGGCCAGGAGAACGGACTACCTCTGGTTGTCCCAAACCAGCCACAAGCTCGAGTCCCGGCTAAAAAAAAAGAAGAAAAGAAGTAAAGCTTCCCTGCCAACTCCTTCCCTATAAGCGATAGGGATACGAAAATGACCCGTAAGATTCCGAATACACTCTCCAATTGTGGGTTCTAAGCAAAAGTGCATTTATGATGAAAAATAATTATAGTTAATTTAATTATAAGAAAATTGAGACAGCGTACAGGACCAGACCTTTAAATGCTTGACTCAATAACGACTCACCCAAAATGATTAAAGTGTGCCCACGTGTGGTCTGTTCAGCTGCAGAACGCGAAAAGAAGGAAAGCCCTAGCCGAGCGGTAGGCGTCTCATGTCCCACCTCTCACCCCTCGCTTTAAGCGGGGATAAATCACAATAGGCATCGATATAAAATATTGTAACGATATACGTTACATGATAATAAGAATGATACTTTTATGGTAAGTTTAAAAGCCCCTTCACACTAGCGTTTGGCCAGCGTAGACGTACGATGAGCATTTGCGCAACCCAGACTTTTTTGAGCAGATAATATTATACAATTTCATGCAGAGACACCACGACAACGCGACGCGTACGCTGTACGTATGTCAACACTGCGCATACGTCCGTCCATCGAACGCCTACGCTGGACAAACGTTAAAGTGAAGGGGTCCTAAGCAGAAATGTCTTGAATCTGCGCGAATGCGCTTTGCCGCAGTAAAAACAGTTTTTACTATCTTCATGAAAGGCAACGCATGAATAAGTTCCTTAATCTGGGTCCATGTGAATTCATTTCTGTTTATCAACACTTAGCATCAGGCTAATCTGCCAGTTTGCCTTTGCAACTGAATGTCAGCTATTCAAAATCAATTTTTTTTTATTCAAAATACATAACGGAAACGGTTTGTTTCGCCGGTTCTTCTCAGTGGGCTTACCTTGGAACCGGTGGTAGATTCAATTGACGTTCAAAAAGATACTGTATTAGTACTATTTTGAATAAAAAAAATTGATTTTGATTTTAATTTTGATTTTGTGGTATCTTCTATAAAATCTTTTATTTTATAGTATTATTAAGTCAAAAACATATCAAAGCAAAACAAATCTATGTAATTATATTACTATGTAATTGTCTGGATTTGCACTCACGAACTGTACAGACACCCAACTAATATAGCTGGTCGACAAACAATAAAAAATATAATTTTGTATATGGCTTTATTTACACGGAATACATTAATCTACGCCGTAGCGTCGAGGCCTTTTATACTAATGGATATTTTACAAGCAGACGTTGTGACCCATTATGCGAAATTTATAATGAAAAAATACGTACGTATGTGCTTATAAATTCTAGTGTAGTTTTATTTGTGACTTTCCTTAATTTGCTACGTGTTTTTCATAAGATAAGATTGTAACGGGTTTTACAAATATTTGTTTGAGATAACAGGTTTACAAATTTATCTCAAGTCTACTGGAACCTAATTCATTATAGTGATAAACCAACCTTTAATATTAGTTTAAGCAATAAAAAATATAAAGCAATAAAGACTATTTATTTATAGTTCTCTACTAACGTTTTCTCCCTACCGTCCCCTACTGGGAAAAAAATACCTCTTTCAATCAACCCCTGTATTGATACCCTCATTCAAAGGAAGTTCTAGCTAGTCATTTCGGTCACACTTACAGAAGAATTAATGACCGATGAGCCAAGGAGTGGAGAAGAAGTAGATATGAAGGCTATGTCTGAAGTGGATGGTCCTTATAGGATGAGAGTAGCGTGGTATCTGCCATTTAGGCGTTTTACGAATGCTAATGCCTTACGGGGAGTAGTCTTCGACGGGGCCAATCTATCTCTAAGGTGTTCCCGTTGTCTGCAGATCCGGGACCCTTAAAAAGAGGCTGTAGGCGCTCGCAGTGGTTTTAGGTTGGGTATGCACTCCTCAAGTGTGAGTCCCACCTGACCAAGGTTCAAGCCTTGTCGTGGCGATGGGACTCAGAAGCTTAAGGTGAACCTTGGGCAAAGCAAATTGATACGAGGAAGCTGCTCTTTGTACCCCTCTTATAGGAATAGAGAACAAAAGAGCAGGGGGGACAAGGGGCGAGGATGGAAACCTCACCCTATTGCAGTGTCCCAACGTTAAGAGGGGTTGTTCTGTGATGCAGGACGACCCCTCTGAGGAGGTGGTATCATTCCTTTGAGGGACTGACTAGCCGTCGAGGTGCCCTATTTGCATTGGTGGCACTCGCCGGGTCTTAGTGGATAGGGCTGCGTCCACCTTAGCATCTTTCGGGCGCAGATAGTCGCACATACCCGCCTGAGGAGTCCCCCCCTGCCCAGTAGGATGCATCAGAGTATTTCCCGGCGTAAAAGAAAAAAAGTATGAGTCCCACCTATGTGGGTGACTCTATGGCTAGGAACTACCCAGGTATTTGGCTACATCCATAAAGATTTCCCGACGTCAAAAAAAATACTGACCCAGAGAATTTTCAGTTGTGTTGCAGATCTTTTAAATAATAATAATATGTTCTTTTCATAAGGTTCCTAATTTTAAATTTGAATCAATTTATTATGCACGCTGTTAATGGATAGACATTAGATATTTTGTGTTCGAGGATGTTGCGGTGAATGTGTTCAGTATGTGGTTTAACAGATACCTGATGTTAAAACGGGTTTGTCTGCTTTTCAAACCGCTGACCATTTTAGCGGAAGAAATAGTGGCTACACCAGTGTCAGTCATACTACAAGAGGGCGCGGGTGTAAATAGACAATTAGATTTTTTATCACACTTGAAAAACTTTTTTTTATGTACTTATATAAAAAATGTCATTGTTCAACACTACGTTATCTATACAGATAAATATAATTGGAGTGTATATTTGTAGTATTAAAATAACCGCTTTTTATTAGATGCATATGAACGTATACGCGGTACATAATTTTTAATAAATTAATAAATTCTGTCTGTCTGTTTGTTCTGGCTAATCTCTGAATCGGCTGGGCCGAATTTGATGGAACTTTCACTGGCCTAACGTTGATAATATAAAGAGTATCTTAGTCTATAAAAATAATCATATAAATCAAACGCAAATCAAATATTTCAATTCCTTTAGTGATTAGTTTTAGTACTTTACGAATCTTGAGTACGCCTCGTTATCGGGACGAAACGTACGTCAATTGTGAGTTTGTGGTCTTTATTGTGGTGAGGGGAATGCACGGGAATGCATTTATGCATAATAATATATTGTATGCATGCTCTCATCAATTTTCCGTATACACTATATGGTTCGCGAAATAATGCTAACGAACAAACAAACTAAACCAAATATCGTTTGATGATGTATTTTGGTTAGAATAATTTTCCCAGAATTTTCTCCCAAGATAAATTATCTCAATCAATTTAACTTCTTAATTACCTTACCAATAATTAAGTTAGTAATTGAATTAGTCAAATTCATCCACTTCTGATGAAGATAAATCGACTGTTCTAGGTTAGAACCAGAACCCCTAAGATTTTCAAGGGTACCATGACTATCACAAGAAATATGGTATCGTAAAACTGCATAAACATATTACTTAAAAAATAAATAAACTAAGAATATAATTTATTCAAATTAATTCGTTTATCTCAATGAGAAAATCATGACGTCACCATGTATTCTTTCTCTTTCCTACATCTCATAATAAGTATGCCCTGTATGTAGTCGAACTCCATTATACTATTAAAATATATCCGATACTAAGGCTGTTTTCGATTAGCTCTATCTCTAGTCACTTAGGAGAAGTATAAGTCACTAAAATGCATCGTTTAGAAAGAGGGAGAGTAGTTTGACTTTCGTATAGATGGACGACGACCTCCTAACTTCGATCTTAGGTGGATGCGAGTGGCGGAGACTCCCCCATATTATGTGCTTTTTTTTAGCGCCGGGAAATGCCCTCAGGCATCCCGTACGGGAGTGGGGCTCTCCACGAGGGTGTGCGGAACTTCCTGCGCCCAAAATCTGGAAAGTGGACGCAGCTCTACCCACTAAAACCCTGCGAGTGCCACCAATGCCGCCTTTGATGAGGTGCCGGATCTAATAAACAAACAGGGCACCGCGCCGGTTAGTCAGTCCCCCAAGGGTCCGACGCCACCTCTACCGAGGGGTTGTCCCGCATCACAGAACAACCCCTCCCAACGTCGGGACAGTACCATGGGGTGAGGTTCCCATCCTCGCCCCTTGACCTCTGCTCTTTTATACCCTCTTCTTATAAGAGGGGTACAGAGAGCCCCCTCGGCTCAATTAGCTTCGCCCAAGGGCTCACCCTAAGCTACTGAGCCCCACCGCCACTTCAAGGCCTGAACCATGGTGGTGGATCCCCACCATGGTTCAGGTAGTATATCAGTAGCGTATTATTGTGTGTGTTTTTTCGTTCGCGCACCCGGCTCCATCGAATTATAAGACGTTGTCACGTCAAAAACGCCTTCATCATCATGTTACAATATCACAAAGTCATCACATTTTTACGCCACTCCTTATAAATTTTCACCGGTCATCAAACTAGTTTAATATGTTCATGGGTGACGTCGATCACTTACCACCAGGTGGCACGTCTGCCAGTTTGCCTATCCAACTAATATGAAAAATCCTAGGATAAATTATTTTAAGACACGCCTTTTATTTTACAATCAAAGCTCTATTGGTTGAAAGGAATTGAATATTTTCGTATAAATAATATTTCCTTCTGAATGGGACTCGCCCAAAGAACACCATAGTTTTAGGGCAAATGGTTTGAGTGTTATTTTAATAATCTATCAATAGCTTTTGTTATAGTTATATTATTATAGGTACTTTTAAAAATGTAGACTGGGTTTGGTCTATTTTTGGAATTGCTTTCTCGTATATTGTTGAATGCTAGTAGCAAGGGATCGCCGTCTTGGCGTTCATTGAGGGAGGCCTATGTTCAGTAGTGAACGGATAGAGGCTGATGATGATGATGATATTGTTGAATGGATTATTATTAATGTTATACAGCTGGCCTGTGGGCAGCCTGTGGTAGGTCCACAGGCTCAAAAGTGGAGGCCACCTTGAGCTAGACGAAGTGTTGGTCGGCCGTTGTTTCTTTTTGCCTTGCTAGTCTAATTATTTAGAAAAGTCTTGGGGTATTTAGAAATTTTAAACCTTTAAATATTTTAGGGTGGAATATGTATGAAGCGGTAGTGTTGGTCAACCATTAACCAGGTGGGAAGAGATCTCTGTGAAGCATCCGGTCCGAGTTAGATTCAGTGGCAAGGGATCGTCTTGGCGTTCATTGAAGGAGGCCTATGTGCAGCAGTGGACGGATAAAGGCTGATGATGATTATATTTTTAAGTTGAAGGACGGCAGTGGAAGGAAAAAGATAACGATTATTATATGCAAGTCACTTTTTGTAAGTTCAGGTCAAACTTGAAGAAGCTTGTGATGGAACTTGCTCATCGCTTCTTTCTCCTCATTATTATCAATCTTTTTTCGTCCTGAGACTTTTGAACAAATAGGTCTTTTTCAAGCCAACCTTGATAAAAAATGTATTGTAACTTTGTAACATTTTTTTCTGCCTAAAGATTTGAATACACTCGTAAGTTTTGTAAAAAATCGGTTAAGTAATAAGTCGGATTACTGACGATAGTTGAACGTGACAACGTCATAAGAAAATGGAACGCCTCAGAGCGAGGTAACGCCGCATACGTTATCACATACGTCATGTTTTTTTGTCCGTGTAGCTGGCTCCATCGAATTAAAAGACGTTGTCATGTCAAAAACGATCGAATTTTACACCCAATCGATTACGAATAAATATTTCCAATACGTTTGTGTATTGAACGGATGTCACAAATCGTGACAGCGCATGACGACCGAATCTTTTGTGCGATACGTATACAAATAAAATTTTATTCTCCCAATTTAAATGTTGCACTTCGTGTAACGAAAACGTAAACTTGAAGATCGTTTGATAAGGAATACTATTACTGAAATAAAAAATTAGAAATATATGTCCACGCCGTGGCACAATACTGGTAAAGGTCCAACGAATATTATAACATGGAGAAAACAAAAAACCTCAGAACTCAGCGATACAAAAGTGAAAAAAAAAAAAGTAAGTAGTCAATAGTAAATCTCGTCTTAACAGTTCTATTCATAATTGCGTCTTTGGCTCTAAAAAATCTAAGTCATAGGTTTTTTTTTCTGGTGGATCTATGCTAACGGGCCGAAGGCCCTAATGCTACATCGGATTAGTGTGAGTCCATTCGGCTCACTTTTGATTTATAAAAGTGGGGGGTTGCCCCCACTTTTATAAATCCCCGCTAACCGTGCAGTCTGCGACCACACGGCCTCCTGGCGTCGGTTGTGAAGTCATAGGTTAACTCATAATAAATGTGCGACGCATTATTAAACAATAATTCTAATACCAGACACGCGGAAGAGGGGACTGAGCGTCCTGAGCGGGCGAGGCACTCCATACGCGCGCGAGCTTGTAACTAAAGGACGTAAACGACAAAGTGGTTTTTGTTATTTTATTGCGTTTGAAACGATAATTGGAGAAATTCCTTCTAATATTTTTATGAACATGTAAAGATTCATCTACGAAGAAAATTAATAGGCTTAAACCGGTCCCGTTTTGGAATTACTGAAATAAATTGAAATTATTGACGCCAAAATTTCCGATGCGTACTCGAAGAAGAACGAAGAAGAAAGCTGCGCTTAGACTGAACAGGAAAATAGTCATGGAATAGAGAAAATTCTATAATGGTTTGGTCGAATTATACTTCATAGGGTATGGTTTAGATTTCCGAGAAAGCAATATTATTATATCGATATTTATTCATATTTTGAACCAATAAATTTTCTCTAATTTTCTAAAGTTTATTATTAACATTTATAAGTTACCACATTTTTACAATATAATGTATAACGTTACCACGATTGTTCATTAAATTATTAAAAATACTAATTTTTTTTTAAATATAATGCAAACTATTCATAATAACATTCCCTAACATCAGTTGAATATTATGTTCAAGTTTAAAAAACGCTCAAGTGAATTACACCCCATCGTAAAAAACACATACGTTAGACTCGCTTCGGTTCTGATAAAAAAATACTCCATCTGCATACGAATAGAGGCATACAAGCACTTTATTGCAGGACGTTGCTGAATACTAAAATAATAAGCCAATAACTTTACATATTATGTTTTTTGTATAAATAAAGGCTATACCGGAGGGAATCGATTCGAGCAAAGCGCCTCATGCCTGGTTTGTTATTTTATTGCCAGAGAGGTGGATATTTTATTGCCAGAGAGGTGGATATTTTATTGCCAGAGAGGTGGATATTTTATTGCCAGAGAGGTGGATATTTTATTGCCAGAGAGGTGGATATTTTATTGCCAGAGAGGTGGATATTTTCCGAAAAAAATTATAGAACAGACAGAGGTCAGGATTAGCTCCGCATGATGGAAGAGTTGGCAATCATCATCATCATCGGGTGCCATCTTCATATTGAAGGTTGGAGGTCAGCTTTTGGTACTACGTCCGATCATGGGATATTCTCTTGATCTGGTGGTAGCTCAATCCGATCCAGTCCTTTATATCGTCAAACCACTTTCGCCTTCCTGGTGGCCTTCCACCCGGTATCTATGCATGGATGAAAAAGCCTTTTTTTTCATTTTTGTTGTCGCAGGAAAATGCTTTTTACGCATGTAGCCAGGATCTCGGGTAGATCCTGACCCAATGTGGGACTCGTACCTGGGAGTGCCCATACCTGTAAACTAAAACCACTGCGAGCGCCTTCAGTCGCATTTGTGGGTCCCGGGTCTGTAGTTAACAGGTTCACCTCAGCGACAATCTGGTCCCGGCGAAGGCCGGACTACTCCTCTTAAGGGGGGACCGGCCGCTACTAAGCAGTCCCCACGACGTCGTGTCATACTGGGCCCAGGTTCCCATCCTGAACCCGAAACGAACACAGGGGCGTTACTGGAGACGCATTAAGTAGCGCCTCCTACGTACCCCCGTTTGTCGCCCACGGGGGGAGACCTCGTCAACGGCCTCCTTTCTCACCCACTCGACGGCTTCCTTCTGGGACATTACTGCCTCGCAGAAGGAGCCCATCACCGTCCAGGACTCGTCGTCACCGAGCATCGTGGTGATGCTCGGCAAAGACAAGTCCCCTCTGATGACCAATGTCAGATCATGACGCAGCGCCGTGATGGATGAAACAGCCTATGTGAGGAATTGTTAATCCCAATATATACAAGGTCGATAAAAGCGAGAGGCATTAAATTAAACCACATATACTATGTACCATTTTCAGGCTACACACCAAAAATTGGACCAATAGAATCAATAGTTTAGTTACAGGATATTTTTAAAGTTTTAAAGCCACTCCGCTTTATTCGACCCGGTGAGACGCAACGTGCTGTGCGTTGCACTGCCTTTTAGATTCGAAGGTCAGTGGACATTTTACAAAGGATGTTTACGCTTTACTTTAGCTATTCTCGTATTTAAGTTCTTTGAAAAAGTTTTTTTATTTACAGTTTATGAGTGAAAACTCATAAACTGTTTTTATTAGTTTCGGATTAACCGTAAGCATGTGTAGTATATGTGGTTTAATTTAATGCCTCACGCTTTTATCAACCTTGTATGCTGTTTCATCCATTAGATAGGATGTGAGGATTTGCAACGCTTATGCGATCCAGTCCAGATCCAGAATCCAAGAAGAGAGCATATTATTGTGTGACGATTGGCAACGCATGAACAATACAGTCTATAATGGAAGGATTGGCAATGTGTGGACGGGACAGGCCTATAATGGGTGTATTGATAACGTGTAAATAAGTTTATCTGTCCAGAACAACATGAATATTTAAGTCCATAACTACCTAATTTTTTTTATTTAATTTCACTACTTAAAATAGACCTAATATCATTCTGTGTATTAGTTGTTTGTTAGTTAAGAATTGTAGTTGGATAGGCAAACTGGCAAACGTGCCACCTGATGGTAAGTGTTCAACATCACCCATGAACATAAACCAGTTTACCTGAAACGAGCCCAGGCAACTCACTTATGTGTTGCCTATCCTAAGACATAAGATGTTAAGTCTCGGTGCCAGTAATTACACTGCCTGTCTCGTCCTTCTTCCCGAAACACAGCAAAGCTGTTTCACGGGAGAAACAAACAAGATGGTGGTACCCATGCAGCCGGGAGCGCTTCCCTCCCACCGATGTTTAGCGTACACCTGCCGTGCCTAATTGGCTTAATACTAAAATGCTCATAGGCAATATTCATATTAAATAAACCACTACTACAAGCATTTCAAGATTGTAAGATATTAATCTCCTCGTGTTATACCCTGATAGCCAGTTCATCTCCATTTATATAAAATTCTTCTCTGGATTCTTCTACTCTTCTTCACTCTTCTGTCATACTCTTAGTTTTTCTTTTAGAAAAAGCGTAGTAATCAAGCTGTAATTATGTTTGTCACGTTACCTGTCCAAGTTTTACGCTTTTTACGTTCAAAGGTTACGTAAATGAAATGCGGCTTTGATGTGAGTTCTCTTTGCAAACAGTGCGGTTTCGTCAGCAACTGAAGTGGTTTTAGAAAATTAGTTAAGCTTTTTACTGTGTTAATTAATTACGTTGTAGATACGGGTTTACCGGTTTTTATGAGTTTTTTTTTTGCTCTCAAAAACCTCGTCTTATGCAAGGTTTGTTATAAAAGACAAGCTTCTGACTGCTTTTTTTTTTTGCTTTTTTGATTTTTACCCCACGTTTGTTTGACTCATGTTTTATAGTATAGGATGGCAAAAAAGCAGTCGAAGCCGTTTGGCGACTATCGACGCCCATAAACATCCGCACAACCAAAGATTATGCAGATGCGTTGCCCTCCTTTTCCCTATCCCCGCAAATGGGCCACCGGAAAACCACAAACCGAACGAAACGTGACAGAATAGCTGTCACTTGACGCCGGTATTATGTGAGCGAGTTATACCACCCCGGTCGTGCCGGCCTAATTCGGCTACAAAGCAGCATGGTTCTATATCTTACTTTATAAAATTAATGACCAACCGGTTCGTGCTATATATTATACTATTTTAGATATTACCTGAACTTTGTGTTAACTAATCTATGTAAACATACTACTTGCCGTAATTGCCAGTTTTTCCCCACATAAAAATCAATGTTTATTTAATATGTGCGCAACGATGGCCTAGTGGGCATGGGCTCGGCATCTTGAGTGAGAGCCGAGAGGTCTGGGTTCGATCCTGACCCCACCCCCCTGTGATGCCTAGAAATGGATTTTTCTTAATTTCTTCGTGCATCTGAACATGAGACCATGCTTAACGATGCTTGCTCACCGGTGAAGTGTGTGAAGTTCACCAACCCGCATTGGGCCAGCGCATCGGTGAACTTTGATCCAAAACCCTCCTCGACTGATTTCGAGGAGGAGACCCCGTGCCCAGCAATGGGACATAAAAGGGTTTATATTATTATATATACATTAGGGGATATGATACAATTTGTGGATTTTGAGAAAACAGACGTTAAACTTTCGTTATTTATATTAATTACTTTAAATGTGAAATTATTGTAATTACTGTATACCAATATGATGAAAGAAAATGAAAGAAAATTTTTATTACAAAAATCGTACATAACTCCTTCGTTTTTTACTTAATTAACATGAAATAAGACCTATAAAACACTTAAAATTATTTAAAAAAAACCCATCTAACTTATATTTTGATATTTAGTTTTGGCCAACAATATTCTAATTATTAGTAACGATGTTCTTGATTTACAAACATTATATCTGTTCTTGTATAATTATTAGTTTTTTTTTTCTTCTAAAATTATGTATTCCAATCACCAATTGGACACGATGTGACATGACAGAACATAACAACTTCATTCATCGCAAGCAGCGTAATCACGTGCACTTATCTTCTTCATCCATGCCAGAGCTATATTTATTGGAATAATTTTAAGTGAAAGAGTACGTTAAATGATCTTGTCACTTTCATTCAACATGATTATCTTTTTTACTTCGTACTCCTTCATCTTATGTTATTTCTAAAATTAAGCTTAATACCCAAAGTTCTACCCTAATATGGTTTATAGACCCATAAACACCTTCATTCAATGTAAAAAAAGGTGTTATGGGTCTATAAACCATATTAGGGTAAAACTTTGGGTATTAAGCTTAGTTTTAAAAAAATGCTATATAACCCCTTCATCCACTCATGTTTTCATTTAATATATAAAATTTTCGTGTCACGGTGTTTGTAATTAAACTCCTCCGAAATGGCTAGACCGATTCTCATGAAATTTATTGTGCATATCGGGTAGGTCTGAGTATAAGCCAACATGTATTTTCCATCCCCCTAAAAGGTAAGGGTGGTCCACACCTTCATTTTTAGTGTTCCGTAGCCAAATGGCAAAAAACGGAAACCTTATAGATTCGTCATGTCTGTCTTGTCTGTCTGTCCGTCCGTATGTCACAGCCACTTTCTTCCAAAACTATAAGAGCTATACTGTTGAATCTTGGTAAGTAGATGTATTCTGTGAACCGCAATAAGATTTTGACATAAAAGTAGAAAAAAACAATAAATTTTAGGGATCTCCATACTTAGAACTAAAACTCAAAAACCTTTTTTTCATCAAACCCATCCATATGTGTGGGGTATCTATGGATAGGTCTTCAAAAATGATATTGAGGTTTGTAGTACCATTTTATTCTAAACTGAACAGTTTGCGCGAGAGACACTTCCAAAGTGGAAAAGTGTGTGTAACTTCTAAAATAAGAGAATGATAAAACTAAAAAAAATATATGATGTACATTACCATGCAAACTTCCACCGAAAATTGGTTTAAACAAGATCTAGTAAGTAGATTATTTTAATACGTCATAAATCGTAAACCGCAATTTACCTTTCATTCAATCAACTCAAATATTATATTAGAGAGAAAAACATTTAATTCCATAAATATAAACCTTATTTTTTGTTAAAGTGTCTAATGTTGTATATTATGTAATGGTACCCTTTGTGCGTGAGTCCGACTAGCACTTGACCGGTTTTTAATTTTTTAGACAAAAGGTAACGCAGGTGAAGCTGCGGGCAGCAGCTTGTACATATTTTCCACCCATCATCTTAATAACTAATCAGAACCAGACCCCAAGCGCTTCATAATAATATATCCAACAAGTTTCATGGTGTATAATCTCCATAACGCGACGGCGCTGTAATTTCAAAGTAGTCATAAAAATTGAATTATGGCCAACTCTTATTATATTTCTAGTAAAATCTTCGCTTTATAGCTACGCAAGATGGTGTCTAAAGGGATACGTTTTGAAGGCACAAACTGTAGACCTTATGTGTAAGAAGTGAGAACCCAGTTGAGTGGTCTGGTTGCGGATTCGATGAAATTAATTGTATTGTTGATAAATATGTTTTTTTTTCGGATGGATCGATGCTAACAGTTAAAAAGCCCTAATGCTTCGTTTGTTTGGTGTGAGCCGAGTTGGCTCACTTAAGATTTAAGTGGGGGGTTGCCCCCCGCCAACCGTTAAGTATTAGATCGCACGGCCTCCTGGTGTCGGGTTGGATATGAATGTGTCTGCCAGGTTATGTTATATCTTTGTTTTTATATTTTCATTTTTTTATGTTATAAGGAGGCAACCGAGCAATCGGTGTCTTATGATCACTACAAACGCCCATAGACATCTGCACAGATAAAAGTAATGAAGATGCGTTGCCATTCTTTTCCCTTTCTCCCCCATGGGCCACCGGAAACTAGCAAACCTTGAAGCTGTTGTTTTTTTTTAATGTTAGTTGGATAGGCAAACTGGCAAACGTGCTATCTGATGGTAAGTGGTCGACGTCGCCCATGAACATAAACTAGTTTATCTGGAACGAGCCCAGGCAACTCATTTATGTGTTGCCTATCCTGAGACATAAGATGTTAAGTCTCGGTGCCAGTATTACACTGCCTGTCTTGCCCTTCTCTCCGAAACACAGCAAAGCTATTTGACGGGAGAACAAGCAAGATGGTGGTACCCATGCAGCCGGGAGCGCGGCACAGCGCTTCCCTCCCACCGGTGAGTGAGAGGTATTACCGCACCACACGACTGGTCGTGCCAAACCAATTCGGCATCAAAGTAGAACGGCACTACCTCTTACAAATAAAGTGAAATATATTTTCGTATATTTCTTTTCCTTCTCAGTACATATAAGTTAATCTTTTGACATGGGTTTGGGTTAACTTGGTGTGATTGTGTTGATATTATATACTTATGTTCATAGCATCGGCCCCAAACCTCTACTAGTTAGTCATAACCATGCTATTTGACAGACGTGGATTTCGTTTACGTTACGATCATATGCAGAATATACATAGGTTCGAATCTAGAGTTTTCATCGTTTTATTAATTCTTACAAGTTTACCACGGGGCCTCTTTAACGTAGTGAGATTGTTCAAATATTATGTAACTTAAATTAAAATAAGTTTCATGATAAAAAATCGTCATGAGATAAAAAATCACATAAATAGTATTATGCAGTTTTCCATTCAACAATATATTTATTTCAATTTACTTTTTCTACTAAAATCTATTTTATACGACCATTCGAGTAACGGTTTTTCAAACACAAAATATACTGCGAAGTAAAATCTTCAACAAATGCCTAAAAGCCTGTTTTTATTAGATTTAAATCCTTAACTATTTAATAGTTGAGCTCAAACTGAAGAATTTATTGATTTATAAGAGGTTTTATTTTTACTGATGTTAGTCAGATTATTTTATTTATTTATTTATTTATTTATTTATTTATAATAAGGACAACCAATGGTATACGATAAGTTTTAAGTTGACATCTTAAAGCAATTAAATCCAATAACAGGTCATCACGGCTAGTTACTAGTTTATAAAACAGAGTTTTTTAAGAGCACTGACAGTGGCATCAAGTACATAATAATAATAATTTCTTATGATATACAATGCAAATGAATATAATAGAGAAACTTGACTAAATAAAATTAACTTATGAAAAAACTATCACTCAGTTGCTTCCTAACTTGCGACACGCTTACACAATATGGATCAAATGAGTAATCTTTACAAACATTATTAAAGTCTCTAATTGATCGCACTATGTATGAGTTTTGTCTATAATTAGAAGATGAACTTGGAGTATTTAATGGGGGATTATACCTAATACTCTTCGTAGGGACATTAAATTTTAGTTTACTCAATAGATCCGAGCAATTAATTTCATTACGCATGAGCTTTATTAAAAATGTAACATCTGCGATTCTGCGGCGGTTAGTAAGTGGTAAGATATGTAGCTTTTTACACATATTTAGGTAGTTCCCCGAATGATAAGGCAATTTTAACTTATAACATAGGTATTTTATGAATCTCTTCTGTATGTTCTCAATTCGATCAATATATCTCGCATAACAAGGATTCCAAATCTGTGAAGCATATTCGAGATGACTCCGAACAAATGTGCAGTACAAAATCTTAAGGGTTTTAGCTTTTGTAAAACCAGTAGAGCACCGCATAATAAAGCCGAGTGCTTTGGAGGCTTTAGCCACAATGCTATCAATATGCTCATTAAATATCAGTTTGGAGTCGTGGAATACACCTAAATCCCGCATTACATTACGTCTAGATAGCGGTAGGTCATTTATTTTATATGTGGTAATAATATTAGAAAATTTGCGGCTAAATGTGATAACAGAACATTTTTGCGGATTCAGATCTAGCATATTGATTTTACAGTAGTTGTATAAACGTGACAAGTCAGCCTGGAGCAGATCCACATCAGCCTTCGACTTTACTGTAACAAAAATCTTCATATCATCAGCAAAGCATAGGACGTGAGATGAATGAAAACAGGAAACTATGTCATTTATGTAAATCGTAAACAATAGAGGACCTAACAAAGACCCCTGAGGAACCCCACTAGGAATAGTTACCCAGGAAGATGAATAATTATTTAATACTACAGCTTGGGATCTGTTGCTGATATATGAAGAAAACCATCTCAAGAGGTCACCTCTGATCCCTGCATTAAAAAGCTTGTCCAACAAAATATTATGGTTTATCCGGTCAAAAGCCTTGCTGTAATCCGTATATATGACATCCACCTGCTCGCCCAAATTCATGGATTCAGTCAGGAAGTCATTCAATAGAATAAGATTCGTGGTTGTGGATCTCCCCTGCAGGAAACCGTGCTGGGTTGGATTAAACGAGCTCCCCAAGGCCGCATAAACTTGATTATAAACAACACGCTCGAGTATCTTCGCTATAACACATAGTTTGGATATAGGTCTATAATTGAGTATATCAGTTTTGGAACCCTTTTTATGGACAGGTGTAATATATGCAGCCTTCCAAATCTGAGGAACAACGCAAGAAGCAAGAGATTTTTTAAATAATAAGAAGATGGGTATAGCAACCGTTTTAGCACAATTTGTCAAGAGTTTAGGGGAAATTAAATCAGGCCCTGCAGACTTGGAGGGGTCTAGGCTAAGTAAACATTTTTCAATAATGTTAATATTCAATTCTATTGCAGATATATCAGACACGATATTAGGATTAGGAATGTATGAGTATCTATTAGACGCCTTATCGTGATTAAAAGATGAATAGAAAAAGGAAGAAAAAGCATTACAGATGGTCTCACCAGAATTTACAGATATATTTCCATACTTTAAGCTGCTAGGTATTGTATGCGATGTAGAACGCTTTTTTATATAGCTCCAAAAGTGTTTAGGATTCTTTTCAATAAATGATTCTGTAGATAAAATGTAACAATTATAGCAAGCCTTTTCAAGGTTTGAGATTCTGTCCTGTAGAAGTTTAAAAGTAAACTCATCAGAAAGCCTGCCATACCGCTTAAACTTACGAATAAATTTTGATTTTTCTTTGATTAATTTTATAAGAGGTAAACTATACCATGGTGGATAAAGGTACTTAGTACATCTTTTTTTTACGGGTATAAAATTACTTTGCAAATCCAATAATTTATTACAGAAGAAAGCTGTAGCTTCATCGGTTGATTTAGAGGCAAACGCGCTTTCCCAATCGATACTCAATATTTGTTCGTTAATTGAGTCAAAGTCACCCTTATCAAACAAGTATCTATCACACAACGGTTGTTTGAGTGGCGCTAGCTCAATAAAGTTAGTATTTATAGAAAGAGCAGGATGATAGGCATCGACAGGAACAAGAGGATCACAACACTCGCTTACTGTGACTATATCGGTGGAGAAGACTAAATCTAAAATTTTACCAAACCTATTACGAATCATATTAAACTGCTTAAAATTTAATAAATGCATCTCGTCGACGAGAATGGTCTCATCGAAAGTACGAACATTAGTTGGTGCTAAACTATCATCCTGTGAAACCCATTCTATGCCGCTCATATTAAAATCACCTATCAGCAAAAACTTATCCAAATAGCAATCTAGAACTATATTATTAAGTTTGGTTATAAAGTTCGACAGTTGAGATGTGAAAGAGTAAAAATCAAAATCAAAATCAATTTTTTTTATTCAAAATAGTACTAATACAGTATCTTTTTGAACGTCAATTGAATCTACCATAGTAGTAGCCTTGATGTTGTTGACAAAGGTATAGGACACAGACATGAAGTTTAATGGGCTTCCCACTGGTGTGCTCGCGGAGTGATAGTGTGACCCACAGATCCTCCGCAGATGATTGAAAATTAGGTTGCGAAGTAGTCGAGATGTCTTTCCGCGTCGCTATAAGCACACCCCCTCCGCGAGTCTGTCCAGTAATGTTATAATCACGATCACGGCGGAATATGATGTACTGATCATGAAATAATTCAGAGTCCAATATGCCGTCCATCAACCATGTCTCCGTTAACAAAATAATATCTGGACTAGTAAGACAGATTTGACGATAAAAAGTATCTGTTTTTGTACGAAGTCCTCTTACATTTTGATAATACAAATTAAGTTTATTTTTTAATAGAGCTATTATGCAATAATTACCAAATACAACTGAATAGCTAAAGTCAATGAATTAATTATTAACACTTTATTTAAAGGCATCTCGCATGGATAAATTTTGAAATCAAGTTCAAATAAATAAACACAAATAATTATCCGTTTCGTTATAAGCGTATTGTATAAGATATATAGAAAACAGTGCAATAGATATGACAGCAACTGAGGGTAGTTAAACAGGCAGTTATATTTACAAATCATGCGAAAAGAATGGTTACATTGCGGAGTGTATATAAGTGCGAACGAGACAAATAACATACTCACAGTTGTGCGATCAATCAGAGCAGTGCGTACACAAAATAATGATGCAACTATAAGCAAAGCATGGATTGTAAACATTTTATGAATTTTAATTAGTTGAAAATTTTTTGTGACAATAATTATTAACACCAACCAAAATATTAATAATGATGCATTCCGGCATAAGAGATAGTCTATGTTAGTTTGTTTAAATCATTATCTTTAATAATAACAAATGATTTGGACGTGTCATCCTTACGAATATGTATCTTTCCATGCTTAACCCATACATATTTGTAACATTTTTGTTTAGCTAACAACTTTGTCTTGTTCAGAAGTGTTTTGCTATCTGCATTGAGATGATCATTAACGTATATTCGAGTAGATGTTCCTTGAAATCCCAGGTCGAGAGTAGACAGGGTCTTGCAGGCTCGAGCAGCAGCAACAAAATCTTCCTTTATATAGCGGTTAAGAAAACTGACTATAATCGCCTTTTCCTTTGATTTATACATGGGTATTCGTGAAATGTAGTTGATCTGAGTCGTCGGAAATGAGAAATTTACTTTTCTACTAATTGTCTCCACAATGGTAAATAAGTTTTCGGTTTTGCTTAAGGGCACGCCTTTTATTTCTACATTATTTAGTCTGGATCTCTGATCGCTGGCTGTCAAATCTGCTTTAATCCCCTCCATATCACGCTGAAGAGTATGAACGGTGGTTTGCAGGGCTTCCAATCCTTTCATCCTCGACTCGAGATCTTTAATTTTATGTGAAAATTCTTCTACTAGGCTTGAATTATATTCACAACATTGCCGTAAATCTTTAATTTCATCTTTAATGCTGTGAATATCCTCCGTAAGTGATGGCAAAATGGATAACTGTCGTTTTACATCTCTAATCTCATTAAGCACGACTTGAAGTGAAACCTGCTCCGTAGTTGAAGATGAAGGAGATGTAATCCGACACGATGGACACTTCCACGCTGCTCTTCTATCAGCACCTAGCTTCCTCCAACCGGCTTCAGATATGCTTGCACAGCGGAAGTCAAGTTGTTTTTTACAGGAAGCACACTGAACACCATCATTAAAATTGTCGTTACAGAGAGCGCACTTCATTGTGCGCTATATCAATAAATCTTAATACTATGTTGATTGATGACCAAAGGTTGAGTACAACTGAGCAAGGTATTACGTCACGTTGATGCGTGTTTCGTTGTCAAGCGCTCACAGCAGAATTTAGATAATGTAAATTCATGAGGAGCTTTTTATATGAAACATCTATATTAGCGTGCCTTGGTATTAAAATCAATTTGTATGCCGTGACAGAAAATGGTATGACGCAGATATTTTCTCCCAGTGATTACTTTAATACTGACTAATATAAAAAGCCCAATTTTACGGATCTCAAATAGATTTGCTTCCTCAGAGCAGAGCAGGAATAATATGTGTCACACGTAGGCATGGCTCCACCATTCTTCAGCTTCGCTATAATATTTTGGAAAGGAAGGTAAGACAGACAACGAAATTGTTAGTACCTACGTACCGAGACTTATAACTACCTGCCTACTTACATGTCTCAGGATAGAAACCTGTAACGCATGAATCAGTTATCTTTTTTTTCTCTTAGGCATCCCGCGGGGAAGGTAGGACTCCCTAGGTGGGTATGTGGGTCTCGCTGCGCCCGAAAGATGGTAAGATGGACTTAACTCTACCCACAAAACTGACGAGTGCCACTATTTAAATTGAATAGAGTACGCTATTGAAAGTTGTGATTGAAAATAGGTCTTGGAAACATGAATACTATCTTAAGTCACAGAAGAGATTATTTTTTATACTATCAACCCTATGTCCCACTGCTGGGTACGGGTGTTTTCCATAGTTTACTGATGCGCTGGCCCAATACGGGTTGGTGAACTTCGCACACCTTCAAATACTTTTTAATATTAGTAGGCATGCAGGTTTCACGATTCCTTTAAAGGTGAGGAGGCGATGGTCTCATGTTCAGGTGCACGTATAAATGGAGAAAAACTCATATCAAGACATCAAAGGGGTTGGGATCGAACCCGGACCTCTCACTCAAGAGCCCGAGCCCCAAAGTAGACTATTTTTAAGAGAAGTAAATGGAATTTCTATAAATAAATTAAATATCTCTCTTCAGGAAATGCTCCTCGATCAGTTTTTTTTTCATTTCAATTCAAATTATTGAAAATTAATTCGAGACGGTGATGCCAAAGGATCGGCCGTCTTGGTGTTTATTGAGAGAGAACTTTGTTCAGCAATGAACAAAGAAATCTTTACAATGATGATGATTAAAAATAGAGATCTATCTATTATTTTATAAATTTATTAGAAAATAAGAAACTTCATCATCATCATGATCAGCCTCTGTCTCTCATGTGTCCACTGTTGTACATTGGCCTCCCTCAGTGAACCCAAATACGGCCGATCTCTTGTTACTTGCATCTAACACGAACCGGCCACTGCACGGAGATCGTCATCCCACTTGTTTTTTTTATGTTAGTTGGATAGGCAAACTGTGCAAACGTACCACCTGATGGTAAGTGGTCGACGTCACCCATGAACAAAAACTAGTACCTGAAACGAGCCCAGGCAACTTATTTATGTGTTGCCTATCCTGAGACATAAGATGTTAAGCCTCGGTGCCAGTATTTACACTGTCTGTCTTGCCCTTCTCTCCGAAACACAGCAATGCTGTTTCACGGGAAAAACAAGCAAGATGGTGGTACCCATGCAGCCGGGAGCGCGGCACAGCGCTTCCCTCCCACCGGTAATTGTTTAATGACCGATCAACAATTTCCACCTGTAAGAAACTTAATGTTAGTTATTTATATCCTTGGAAACCTTTAGTTTATTTTCCACATATACCTAATTGAAGTAAAAGCGGATTGAGTTGCACATAGCTTAAGTAATATACCCTGATGATTATAATAAAAAGTTAAGCCCTAAAAGTAAAGAACAAAGGCATGATCCAGTTGTTTGATGTATAGTCCTAACTCCGGCTTCTTGGACTCAAGCCAAATTAAACTCCGACTGTGTTGTACACTCACCCAAAATAACACATATACATTCTAGTATTTAAAAATTCTATTATTTTGTAATGTTTACGCAAATTTCACTCATAATGAAACAAATTTTATGGATTTTATAGCGGCTTATTAAGATTCTTACATTATAATGCAACAATTTTTTACGGATTTTATCGCGGTTTATTAAGATTTTTACAAGCCCGACGTTTCGGATACTTTACAGCAACCATGGTCACGGGAGGACTGAGGTGACAGATGTCCTAATGTTACAAAGTTATTCGAAACTACCATATGATACATCATTATTTTAATAAGTCCTCTCTACGCAGAAAGTGCTAACTGCATCTTTAATCAGTGCCATATTATGCTTGGTTTTTGATTTAATTATTTTAATAATGGGATCCCAAGCAGGTGGTAAGAGCCAGCCATCTTCTCTATTGAAATTTGGATGTTTTTTAATTTCAATAGCCTCGCGGATCATCCTTGGTTGGAATCGGTGTTCTTTTGCGAGTATCTGTGGTTTATCAAATCTAATATAATGGCGAGCTTTGTCTAGACTATGTTCACAGATTGCAGACTTAGTGTAGCGACGGTGTTTTAAGTCAGCTATATGTTCTTTAACGCGAGTTTTAATTGATCTTTTGGTTTGGCCTATATAAGAGAGGCCACAATCACAATCAAGCTTGTATACTCCTGCATCTTGTAAGGGTATATGACACTTGACAGATGGTAAGAATTGACCTATCTTTTTAGGCGGCTTGAAATAAGTTTTTATAGAAGCTCGCTTTAGGATGAAGCCAATCTTGTCAGTGACGCCTTTCATAAACGGTAGCACAGCAGGTACTCGCTCGACGGTGGCTGGTTTCACACGTTCACTGTGACGGAGACGCGGTACCCGAAGCTTGTTGTCACGCAGTACTTGCTTGACATGTTGAAGTTCGGTCTCCAGGTGCTGCTCATCACAGATCCCTTGTGCTCTCTGTAACAAAGATTTACCCACGGTAGCTAACTGTGTTGGATGGTGGTGTGATTCGCCGTTTAAAAACCTATCCGTATGGGTATGTTTCCTATACACTGTGTGGCTTAAGGTGTTATTGGGATTACGGATAACTAATACATCTAAGAAAGCTAAAGAATTATTTGCCTCCAATTCCAATGTGAATTGAATTTTAGTATTGATGGAATTGAGATGGTTTAAGAATATGGTTACTTTATCAGATGGCAATATTGTGAAAGTATCATCTACATACCGCTTGTAGAACCTGGGTGTTATTGGTGAGGTATGCAGAGCAGTCTCCTCGAAGTCCTCCATGAATATGTCGGCAACAACGGGGGATACTGGTGAGCCCATAGCTACGCCATCTACTTGCTGGTAGAACTGGTTATTCCACAACATGTAGCCAGATGTCAGGCAATGTTTTAGAAGTTCAGCATATTCTATTGGCATGTCATTCTCTCTTAGCTTTCTTGATACAATATTAATGCAATCTGGCTTACAATTGGACGTAGTGGAGCATTAGCCTTGTGTATTTTTGGCAGCCCATACAAAAATACACAAGGCTAATGCTCCACTACGTCCAATTGTAAGCCAGATCGACTCACCAACCTACAGACTGGCTAAACATGTTGCCCATGTACTTTCGCCGCTGCGTGGACAAACCAGAGCACATACACGGGATTCATACCACTTTGTTAATGAGATCAAACACCTACATCTCAGCAACAATGAAACTATGGTTAGTTTTGATGTGCAATCACTCTTTACATGCTTACCGGTGGAAGATTGCATTAATATTGTATCAAGAAAGCTAAGAGAGAATGACATGCCAATAGAATATGCTGAACTTCTAAAACATTGCCTGACATCTGGCTACATGTTGTGGAATAACCAGTTCTACCAGCAAGTAGATAGCGTAGCTATGGGCTCACCAGTATCCCCCGTTGTTGCCGACATATTCATGGAGGACTTCGAGGAGACTGCTCTGCATACCTCACCAATAACACCCAGGTTCTACAAGCGGTATGTAGATGATACTTTCACAATATTGCCATCTGATAAAGTAACCATATTCTTAAACCATCTCAATTCCATCAATACTAAAATTCAATTCACAATGGAATTGGAGGCAAATAATTCTTTAGCTTTCTTAGATGTATTAGTTATCCGTAATCCCAATAACACCTTAAGCCACACAGTGTATAGGAAACATACCCATACGGATAGGTATTTAAACGGCGAATCACACCACCATCCAACACAGTTAGCTACCGTGGGTAAATCTTTGTTACAGAGAGCACAAGGGATCTGTGATGAGCAGCACCTGGAGACCGAACTTCAACATGTCAAGCAAGTACTGCGTGACAACAAGCTTCGGGTACCGCGTCTCCGTCACAGTGAACGTGTGAAACCAGCCACCGTCGAGCGAGTACCTGCTGTGCTACCGTTTATGAAAGGCGTCACTGACAAGATTGGCTTCATCCTAAAGCGAGCTTCTATAAAAACTTATTTCAAGCCGCCTAAAAAGATAGGTCAATTCTTACCATCTGTCAAGTGTCACATACCCTTACAAGATGCAGGAGTATACAAGCTTGATTGTGATTGTGGCCTCTCTTATATAGGCCAAACCAAAAGATCAATTAAAACTCGCGTTAAAGAACATATAGCTGACTTAAAACACCGTCGCTACACTAAGTCTGCAATCTGTGAACATAGTCTAGACAAAGCTCGCCATTATATTAGATTTGATAAACCACAGATACTCGCAAAAGAACACCGATTCCAACCAAGGATGATCCGCGAGGCTATTGAAATTAAAAAACATCCAAATTTCAATAGAGAAGATGGCTGGCTCTTACCACCTGCTTGGGATCCCATTATTAAAATAATTAAATCAAAAACCAAGCATAATATGGCACTGATTAAAGATGCAGTTAGCACTTTCTGCGTAGAGAGGACTTATTAAAATAATGATGTATCATAGGGTAGTTTCGAATAACTTTGTAACATTAGGACATCTGTCACCTCAGTCCTCCCGTGACCATGGTTGCTGTAAAGTATCCGAAACGTCGGGCTTGTAAAAATCTTAATAAACCGCGATAAAATCCGTAAAAAATTGTTTCATTATAATGAGTGAAATTCGCGCAAACATTAGAAAAGAAAAAAAAAAAAAAGATTCTTACATGTAAATTTTAAAGTATCTGCAACGTTACGCATGTAAAAATCTTAATATACCCCGTTTAAATCCGTAAATGTTATTCCTTATAATTTAAAAATGCTATTATTATTTTAAATGTAATTTACTTACTTACCTTTAAATTATTATAGCATTTATCTATTTGAGAAGATATGCTCATAATTGCCACACTGATCAGGCGGATTAGCAATCGCAGATGAGTTGAATTCGCATTGGTGGCACTTCACACCAGAGGGAAGAGGATCCGTGTTGGATGCGAGTGGCGAGGGATCAGTCGTCTTGGCATTCTTTGAGGAAGGCCTATGTTCAGCAGTGGATAGGGGCTGATGATGATAATGATGATGATGAAGTAGGTATTAACATGATACATTTATATCTTTATGTGTCAGTACATTTATAGAGATCAATCTTATAACATTTGGGTATTTTTTATTACAGTCTGAACCCAACAAACGTTATCTTGCCCTTACTAAAATCTGTGTCATATTTTTTTTTATACAACTTGTGTTGACGATAACTAATACAACAAAAAAAAAAGAATTATCTAATTTGATGCAGGGGTTCTGAAGTAATGTGTGTACATACATTACGGCTATTCATTTTTATTTATATTGATTTTAATTTTAGCAGCTTTAACCATGTGCGAAACACAGGACTGATGTAGATCTAACTATTGTGAACGACGCCTACTTTTTGTGTCCTTTAAGGCAACGTGTGGATTAGTCATTTGTTCCTAATTTTGATAGGGCTAGTACTTAGACTTAAGCGCAATATTAAGCAAAGGCTAACCTAACGAGGTAATAAAATCGGATTCTTTTCTAATGTTTACGCAAATTGCCTTGATTATTATGAAACAATTTTTACGGATTTTATCGCGGCTTATTAAGATTTTTACAAGCCCGACGTTACGGATACTTTATAGCAACCATGGCCACGGGAGGACAGCAACTATGTTTACGGGAGGATTGCGGTTTTCAGTCCGTACTGGATCACATAATTTTTTCTAATGTTTATGTGAATTTTACTCATTATAACGAAACAATTATAATCTATTAAGATTTTAAGATTTTAAAGATATTGAGATTTTAAGATTTTAAAGATATTAAGATTTAGCTTATTAATGCTAAATAAAATCCGTAAAATTGTTTCATTATAACTCTATCTTCTCAAACGAAGAACTTTGATACATAAAGTTTAAATTATAAAAAATATGAAGTAAATTTAGTTGTGAAGTGTACAAAGCAGTAGTCAACTTTAACATTTGTCGCTAGGAGGCAAATCGAAGCTTATGCTAAAGTATGAACTATCGGTTTTGTGTTCCAGCTTCAATGGTGCGATAATACGCTTTTATGTTACTCTGTAAATGCGTTTATTCAATATTTTATTAACTACGTTCTTCCACAGGTGTCTCCATCCCTCACGATTTCCTCTTGTCCATTCAAATAACATAAAGATGCTACTACGATTATTTACGATCCTCTAGAATCGGTAAGACTGAAAGTTTTGGGGGTGTGCAAAGTTCACCAACCCGCTTTGGGATAGCGCATAGGTAAGGCCTTGTAAGAGGTAGTGCCATGCTATGTAGCCGACTTGCGCTGGCACGACCGGGATGGTACCACTCGCTCCCATAAGACCGGCGTCAAGTGACAGCTATTCTGTCGCGTTTCGTGCAGTTTGTGAGTTTCCGGTGGCCCTTTGGGGGGGGGGATTGGGAAAAGGAGGGCAACGCATCTGCATATATTTTGGTTGTGCGGATGCCTATGGGCGTCTGTAGTCACCATAAGGCTCCGACTGCTCGGTTGCCTCCTTGTGACATAAAAAAGGCCTTTATACCCTCCCCACCTGATTAAGAAAAGAAGTGCTTAAGAGAGACGTATAAGGGTCGTACGTTATGCAAGATCCTCAAAATGCTAAAAAGCCTCCGCACTTACTTGAGTTTCCTTAACACTCAACGTTCTTGACGCAAATGGACTTAAAACACAATTTAGGATAACCTAAAGTTGTTCAAGAGATCTTTTTACATTTACATAAAAAAAGCTTTAAAGATGGGTGTTCGGCACTCCGCACTTGTCAACTGCCCGAGGAAATGTGATTAAATAAAACTATTTCTTCCAAGCAAGTGCCAAAAGAAATTTATCAAATCTTTATTCTCTTATCTTATATTTATCTTTATTTAGCTACACAACCCGCACAGACTTCGTTCTGTCAAAGGAGGGGGGAGGAATTTCTTATAATCCGTTCTTAGCTGACTTCTACATGACAAAAGTAATATTCCTACCAAACTTCAAGTCTCTAGGTCTTATAGTTCCAGAGATATCGTGATGAGTCAATCTATAGAACAGCTCCTATATATATAAATTTCAAGTCTCTAGGTCTTATAGTTCCAGAGATATTGTGATGAGTCAATCTATAGAACAGCTCCTGTATATATAAATTTCAAGTGTCTAGGTGTTATAGTTCCAGAGATATCGTGATGAGTCAATCTATAGAACAGCTCCTATATATATAAATTTCAAGTCTCTAGGTCTTATAGTTCCAGAGATATCGTGATGAGTCAATCTATAGAACAGCTTCTATATATATATTATATAAATTTCAAGTGTCTAGGTCTTATAGTTCCAGAGATATCGTGATGAGTCAATCTATAGAACAGCTCCTATATATATAAATTTCTAGTCTCTAGGTCTTATAGTTCCAGAGATATCGTGATGAGTCAATCTATAGAACAGCTTTTATATACATACATAGAAGATAGATATAAGATTCGAAGAGAATTTTGACAGCGCGATTCAGTGAGCAAATAGTACAATGTCATCTATTGAGCTTAGTGGCAAAGTTCCCCCAACGTGGTTCAGGCCTTGTCGTGGCAGTGGGGCTCAGTACCCTAGGGTGTGCCCAGCACCTCGGGCGAAGCAATTTAATCCGAGGGGGCTCTTTGTACCCCTCTTATAAGAAGAAGGGACAAAAGAGCAGGAGGCAAGGGGCGAGGATCGGAACCTCACCCCATTGTACTGTACCGAAGTTGAGGGGGGGTTGTTCTGTGGTGCGGGACAACCCCTATGTGGAGGTGGCGTCGGTCCCTTGCGGGACTGACTAGCCATCGAGGTGCCTTGTTTGTTTATTAGATCCGGGGCATCTCACCAAGGCGGCATTGGTGGCACATGCCGGGTTTAAGTGGGTAGAGCTGCGTCCATTTACCAGCTGTCGGGCGCAGCGAGTCCCGCATACCCGCGTGGGGAGACCCACTCCCCCGCGGGAAGCCTCAGAGCATTTACCGGCGTTAAAGAAAAAAAAATAGTGGCAAAGTTCGCCATCGAACAATGGGATTGATACAAAAGTATGTGATTTTATTTAAATAGATAAGGCATACCTACATAATATGGACTTACAGCGTTAGGTCATTCCAGTTTTCGTTTTGACCGGATAGTATTTATCATACATTATCTGGCGACACAAATTTCATGGTATATAACCTCCATTAAACTACGCTCTAATTCATAGTAAAAGTCATAAAAATTGAATTATGGCCAACTTTCATTTTATGTTAAAAAACTAGTAAAATTATATAAGGTTTATAGCTTCGCAATGTGGCGTCTTTTATGATATCGAGGGCGGCACTGAAAATTTCGGGAATCAAGGAAGTGACACAACATTACTATTTAAAAATGTATTTATTGCTTTTCGAAGTATTCTCCGCGAAATTTGACACATTTTTCCATACGATGGAACCAATCATTGAAGCACACATTCCATTCGGAAGTTGGGGTCTCCAAAATGGCCGTTTTGTAGGCGTCCACAGCTACTTCAGGCGATGAAAATCTCTGACCACGCAATTTATTCTTTATTTTAGGGAAAGTATAGAAATTATTAGGGCTTAGGTCGGGGCTGTACGGCGGATGGTCTAATAATTCTATGTTTTCTTGCACTAAAAACTCTTTTGTTCAGTGCGCGGTGTGAGAACTCGCATTGTCGTGATGGAGGATGATGCGGCGGTTGCAGTTCTCTTTAAGGAGTTCAAAAACGACCTGTGGCAAACAAATGCTAGCTTACCATTCTGCATTAACCGTTCTTTGTCCCTAAGAGGAATAGTCGCAACATGGCCGGTTTTGGAGACAAACGTGGCCACCATTTTTTTTGCAACACTCCGTGACCGAACAATTTTTGTTGGCTTTAACTCATTTTCGAACACCCAAACTCGTGACTGGGTTTTTGTGTCGGGTTCGTACGCGTATATCCAGGATTCGTCACCTGATACGATGTTGTATACAGCATTTGAGGATCCTGCGCGGAATCTTTCGAGAGTTCTGACGCACCAAGTAACGCGAGCCGCTTTTTGCTCTTCACAGAGCAATTGCGGTATCCATCGGAAAAAAAACTTTTTTACACCTAATTGTTCATGCAAGATTATTTGTATTTAACTCATGCCAATGTCTAAAGTTGCCTGAATTTCGCGGTATGTCACATGTCGATCTTCCTCAATCAGCTTACGCACAGCATCAACGTCCCGACTAGAAATTTTTTCGTGATCCTTAGAAGGACCGGACCGGGCATGCCCGATCTAGACCAGATAAGGAATGTAACGCAGATGATTTGCCTGGACCCGATCAGGAAAACCTAATCTGGACCCGATCAGGAAAACCTTATCTGGACCCGATCAGGAAAACCTTATCAGGACCCGCTCAGGAAAATCTTATCAGGACCCGATTCGGAATTCCTAATCGAATCTGGATGAGAGAAAAAAATTAGAAATCGTCTCCTTTCTTAATTTACCAGTAATGCTGGTGCCAAGGCTTTCCAAAATAATAGCTCTAGTTCTGACAGACCACATACAAATTATTATTGTTATGTATTTTAGTGATTGGTCTTAAAATTGAAAAATAGTTCTTAAAAAAAAAAAATAACATAAACATAGGCTTAATTTGTTTACAAAATACTGTGATTTTTTGAAGTGACCAATCACTAAAATACATAACAATAATAATTTGTATGTGGTCTGTCAGAACTTGAGCTATTATTTTGGAAAGCCTTGGCACCAGCATTACTGGTAAATTAAGAAGACGATTTCTAATTTTTTTATCTCATCCAGATTCGATTAGGAATTTAGGATAGATTGTTACTAAGTATTTTAGTACTTGTTTTTATAATACCGTGCTTGTAGGTATGATTACCTTAACAATCAATGACCAAAAATATACACAGGGAAATAAAAACTGTTACATTTAAATATTAGAAGCTAAATATTGTAATTTATTTAAATGTTGCTACCTTAGGTTGGGTTGGGTTAAGTATTTTAGTACTTATTTTTATAATACCGTGATTGTAATATAGATCACCATATCAATCAATGACCAAAAATATACACAGGGAAATAAAAACTGTGTTACATTTAAATATTAGAAACTAAATATTGTGATTTATTTAAATATTGCTACCTTAGGTTAAAAGAGAATAAAAGGGTTATTGTTAAGTATTTTAGTTACTTATTTTTATAAATACTGTGATTGTAATATTGATTATATCAATCAATGACCAAAAATATAGATAGTAAAAAAAAAAAACAAATAATAGTTTAACAAGAGTTTAATGAAAACATTAAAAACACTTCGCAGCCTATTATAGCTCACCCACACTAACTCTGGAAGGTCCTGCCTACTTGTTTTCTGGGTGCTGTCTGTGCTACTGAAGTAGGTGGTATGGTATCCTCACTGTCTTTTTGACTCAAGCTTGCTTCATTACAAATGTTGTGTGAAACACAACAAGCATTTATAATTCTAATAACTGTGTCCGGATGATAGTGAAGGACCCTGTGGCCTAGGAGACATCGCCACCTATACTTCAGAACACCCATAGTATGCTTTACTTTATAGTGTGCTACACAATTAAATTTGGTGTAGTGTTCTTCAGGTGAGCCAGCCGGAGCATCCAAATATGTTTCATCACAATAGTTCTTTGGGCATAGCCCGAGTCTCCTAAAACATAATAAATAATTATTGCATTACAATATTCATGTATGAAACAAATGCTCACTTTATTATGATTTTAACTTAGACTTAACAAGTGAATAAACAACTTCCCCAAAATTTAAAAAGGAAAGAACACATTCTAAGATTCCTTTATAATTTTTATGTTATTTGCCAATTTAAAGGTATTATGACTTCTTATACTGTGGTATTACTAAAAGAATATATCTATTAACATATATAATTAATTTGTTTAAATTGTATAATATATTATATCAATATAATACCTATATACAATTTAAAGGTATTTACTAATAAAACAAAACACATTATTAAAACTAAATTACAGAATTACAGAATCCAAGAGTTAACTTACAATTAAAACATTCCTTAAGTGAAATCCTTTTCTATTATAAAACCTCTCATTTTGGGCTGCATGTATGAGAGCCATATGAGTACCAACAATAGCACTTACTATGGATGTCATATGGAAGTTTTCATAAAATCTGAAATGAATGCAAATATTATTATGTAGCTCAATAAGTCAAATAGATTATTATAATTAGCACTTATTTGATTTATATTAATAGATAGGTATCACATAATATGAAGAACAATGTAGAACCAATCAATAATAAAATAATTTGAGATATATTTTTTAAGTATCCTACATATGCATTGAACTATTATTACTGTAGTAATTACAACTCACTGTACATAGGCCGTAAATAAAGAGAAAATATGAACTATAGAAGAGGTTAGATTAATTATAGATATTTCTATTGACATACCTTATAACCCGCTTATACTAGATAGTAGATACAAATCCAAATCGCTATGGATAACTTCAAAGCTTCATTATTGGTTATTTAAATTATTAAATTAAATTAAATAATTGTAATTACTTTCATGTTATTATGACAATAAGATATTAATTTTAATAAATCTATAATTCAAATAACAATACATTACCTGCTACGCCACGTATTTCAACATGAAACGTTGGCCACGTCGGATCAGGCTCATCACAATATTTCACCATTGTTTGTAATAATTTGCAATAGGTATTTAGAATTTTTTAGCAATGATTCAGGCATATATTTACATCCAGTACCACCGTATTCTATAAAATGATGTAACCAAGAACTTGGTACATACTAGGTATATCTATTTCTTTACTGGATGAATCATTTACAAATAGAACTAACACGTACTTGTAAGTCATCTGAAAAAACGGATTATTGAAATATAAAATTATTTTAAGAAATAGCAAAAAATTTTGCACTTTTTCAATGATTTCTGACTAACCTTGTACCTAATTAAACTTAATAACGAAGCTTTAAACACTACACAAATTTTTATCTAATTAATTTAATCCACAAGTTCGTATTTTATACACATTAAACTGAGTAATATAATAATCTAGATACTATAAGTTTATAGTACTTTATTCACTTTTTTTTAATTTAACACACATTATATTAATTATTCATAATCTAATTGTTTAAGTTATTCAGTTTTTTTGTTAAACTTATAAATTTCACTTTTAATTTATATATTTTAATATACTAATCGACATATAATTTTTACACAATATAAAAAAAATAATATAATTATTAGTTAAATATTCAACAAATGATTCTCTATGACACAAAACTTTTGTCACTTGCAAAATTGATAAACTGATCTACGTCTTCTTGCAACAAACAACACTGTATACAAGTTCAGACATGTTATTTTGTGACGCCACCCGCGGTCGCTTGTATAAATTAATATACTCACTATGTACATATTCGTTGTTTATGTTTTATTGATATTGATGTTTTGGTACATTTTTTGATAAAACATACTATTCACGCGGTATATATTCTTAAATAATAAATATACTAATTACTATATACAGATTCTAAACAATGTAAATAAAACAAAAATAGTTAATTATTCAACAGAAATTTTACACCACACAGATTTATTTCTTACTTCTGGACGCTTAAATAGTTATATTCAATGATATTATAATTTATATAATATCATTGGTTATATTATCGAATTTTAATGAAGCGACACACTGTACAAAATGCGACGAGTCGTATTGTGACGTCACGCATCGCTTCATATACATTTCATATTGTATATACTATACTTGTGTCTTACTTGTGTTTATATTCATGTAATTTAATAGAAATTGAAGGCAGTTTTTTTTTGTTATATGTTATATCCCTTATAGTAAATATTAATTTAATCGTACTTAAAAAAAATTAACTATATTAATTCAAAATAAAATTAAAAATATATGCCGGACCTCATCTGGTCCAGCCCTGGTCCTGATGTAGTATGCCTTACCATACTTTATTATATTTTACATCAGGTTATCCTCATCTGGTCCAGACCTGGTCCTGATGTAGTATGCCTTACCATACTTTATTATATTTTACATCAGGTTATCCTCATCTGGTCCAGACCTGGTCCTGATGTAGTGTGCCTTACCATACTTTATTATATTTTACATCAGGCTATCCTCATCTGGTCCAGACCTGGTCCTGATAGGGCTTACCGGATTTGGCAAGCCTTATTCTATCCTGATCCGGTCCAGATATATTATCTGGTTCAGCCTAACTTTTTTTCTAGTCGGGGTTTTCTTGGGTGACAGCAGTTTTTGGACGACCTTGACGGGGATCATCACTGAGCTTGACACGTCCACGTTGAAATTCAGCAAACCAGCGATAAATTGTGGTTTTAGATGGGGCTTCATTGCAAATTGCAGAAATCATCCGGTCAACACACTGTTTTTGTGTTAAACCACTTCGAAAGTCATAATAAATCATCGCTCTAGAATTTTCTCGAGTCAATTCCATTTTCTCAACGACTAAACAAGTTTAGCAAGATCTTGTGACAAGCCCGACAATCTTTTTTAAAATAAATAAATGGTATTCGATTTTTAAAACCAAGGAGTTTTCAATTAAAAAGATTTTAATATGACAGGAACAGTGGAAATATTCCATTCCCGATACTTTTAGTGCAGCCTATGTATTCAGCTGTTAGTAACTATTATAACTATACTATATTAATAATAATACTATGATTTATATATATTTTTTATTTATATATATTTATATTAATTTATGATCAATTAAATACGAGATACTTCGTAATTTTAATGAAATAAACAAACATTTGAGTATCAAATAATAAATCAAAGCCACAAAGAAAAATACAAAAAAAAAAACAATCAACGGAGTCCAGTATACAGCCAGTATATTATAAATCTAAAAACTAATCCAACCATACAATAGGCCCATTGTCCGTATTATAATTTAGATCCCGCAAATTATTTGACGTCATTCACATTCGTCGGTAAATCGGTGATTTCTAATGTGGCATAGCTTATCGATTTTTGATCTTTCAAATTATTTTTTTTATCGTTTGCATATAATTTATGACAATTCTTAAATATAATTTATAATCATAAAAATATATTAATATAAATATTAGTTTGGGACCTGTTTTTTATTCTATCTAATTCATTCACACTTAAAGCCTTTTTTTTCTTTTACGCTGGGAAATGCTCTGAGACATCCCGCGGGGGAAGTGGGTCTCCTCGTGCGGGTATGCGGGACTCGCTTCGCCTGAAAGGTGGTAAGGTGGACGCAGCTCTACCCACTAAAATAAGTGCCACCAATGCCGCCTTTGGTGAGGTGCCCCGGATCTGTTGAGCAAACAGGGCACCTCGATGGCTAGTCAGTTCCTCGGAGGACTGACGCTACCTTCACAGAGGGATTGTCCAGCACCACTGAACAACCCCGCCCAACGTCGGGACAGTACAATTGGGTGAGGTTCCTGTCCTCGTCCCTTACCCCCTGCTCTTTTGTCCCCTCTTCTTATAAGAGGGGTATAAAGAGCTCAAATTTCAGCGGCTCACCCTAGGCTACTGAGCCTCACCGCCACGATAAGGCCTAAACCATGGTGGGGGTCATACTTAAAGCCTAGTAAAATGGCTATTAACTATTTAATCTAATAGATTTTTTAATTCACTGTTCAAAGGAGCCTAAATGCCATTGTACAATTAATAGTTGTCCAAATATTTTAGATCCACAATATTTGTCTAACGGGAAACGGGGTTTATCGAAGTCACTAAAAAAACATTCAATCCGCTTCATATAAATTTGCCAACCACGAACCTCTCTAAAAATAAATCACTTTTTGGCCCAAATGCTAAATGTTTTTGGACAAAATCGTTCTGAATATATTCGACTGTCAAACTTCGTTTAGTACCTATGTGTAACACTGCTAACGATACGCTCACTGAGTAATTCCCGAGACATGGTTGCTATAAAGTGTCCAAAAGGTCGGTAATGCAAAAATCTTAATAAGTAGAGTCCGAATCCAAAAATAGATGTTTTATGAAGAAACATTGACAGTAATAAATTAAATTTTCGAAACACAACTTTCACTTAACAAAATACTAAATATTTACCCGCTTACTAAAGATATTGAGTGCACAAAGGGTGCTATTAGCAAGTTTAAGTATAATATAGAAAAGAGTGCAGGATTATAAAATATAAATATTATGTACTATATGACGTTACAAGTACATAGTATTACTATTCTTACTAAGCTTACTAATACTAACTTATAATATTATACAGGCGAAAGTTTGTAAGTTTGGATGTTTGTTTATCTTTCACGGCAAAACGGCTGAACCGATTTGACTGAAAGTTGAAATAGTGATGGCTTATACCTTGGATTAGGACATAGGCTATAAAAATAATAATCATCATCAGCTATGCTGTCGCGTTTCGTGTGGTTGCATAACTTTTGGTTGTGTGAATGTCTATGGGCATCGGTAGTCACCATAAGGCTCCGACTGCTAGGTTGCCTCCTTGTGGCATAAAAAATTGGTTGTAAATCTAAGTTAACGCAGGCGAAGCTGTGGACATCAACTAGTTAAGAGAATAAAATTAACAAATCATTTATTATAATATTATTTTAGGTACATAGTCTCACACGGACTCACTTTTTAATAAATTAAGGATATAGAAAATGATAAAAGATATTTTTAACAATAAATATTACAGTGAAACCTAGGCTTAATTTCGCCCGCAAAACAACATATACGTACCATTATATTATTAGAAATACCACCGCCACATGACTCGTGTGTTTAAGGCAATTATGGTAAACTAGCTGTCTTTGTTACGCGCGAACTATGTAAATTTCAGCACAAATTTTCATCGCCCTGTTTTACGTCTTTAACGAATAAATTTGCTAAACATTTATTTTACTATGTACGCACACATGTCAGAAGTGGAACTTATTTGGCAAACTAATTTTTAAATATCGTTTATATTTATACCAATCTGAAACTTTAAATTTCCGAGACTTGCGATTCGTTCCTTCGTTCTATCTCACTCTTTCTCTCTCTCAATATTTCTCACTAGCTTGCTCCCTACTCTCACTCCATGGCTATGTGCTTCAAGCTACGTTCGTCCTTTCTCACTCTCTCTCAATATTTCTCACTCGCTTGCTCCCTACTCTCACTCCATGACTATGTGCTTCAAGCTACGTTCGTCCTTTCTCACTCTCTCTCAATATTTCTCACTCGCTTGCTCCCTACTCTCACTCCATGGCTATGTGCTTCATGCTACGTTCGTCCTTTCTCACTCTCTCTCAATCGGTCTCAATAACTTTCTCCCTCTTCTGACAAAAACGTAGCTTATTTTCGTGACATTTCATCCGTAAAAAATTTACCCTCATGCGCGCAAAGAAGTTTACCTTCAAAAATGTCATGATTAAATCGTTCGTATCGTATATATACGGCGGTGGGGCTCAGTAGCCTAGGGTGAGCCGCTGTACCTTGGGCGAAGCGAATTGAGCCGAGGGGGCTCTTTGTACCCCTCTTATAAGAAGAGGGGACAAAAGAGAAGTGGGCAAGGGGCGAGGACGGGAACCTCACCTCATTGTACTGTCCTGACGTTGGGAGGGGTCGTTCTGTGGTGCGAGACAACCCCTCTGTGTCGAGCAGTCGAGGTACCCTGTTTGCTCATTAGATCCGGGGCACCTCACCAAAGGCGGCACTGGTGGCACTCGCCGAGTTTTAGTGGGTAGAGCTGCGTCCACTTACCAGTTTTCGGGTGCAGTGAGTCCCACATACCCGCGTGGGGAGACCCGCTCCCCCGCGGTATGCCTCAGAGCATTTCCCGGCGTCAAAGAAAAAAAAAACTGTGTAAAAGATACACTGGCGACACCAATGCAGGGTTTATATTCCTGCTCAGGCTCATAGATATTATTGAATGAAAATATTTCCTAAGCCATTTACATCATAAAAACATAACTTGTCTAATACCAAGAACAGTGATTTGTCAAGAAATATGAAGGATTTAACATGGATAGATGAAACATATGACTTTGTGTGCTCGAGCGAAGAATTAAATTGATAAAGTTTAAATGTATAGATGTTGCCATTAGAACTCCAAAGAAATATTCAGTTGAGGGTAATAAAAGAATATAATATTATATGATATCATATCATTATTAGGTTTTTTCTCGTTTTCCTTACAGGAATCTTTGTTCCAGATTTTTTTGATGTGAAACATCTAAAGGCACGTTTTGTAAATACGTCAACTCCAATGCCGTGATGGCAAATGGTAAAGCTATCGTTTCTTTTTAAATTTTGTCTTTTAATTTTTATTAAAACTTAAACTTAAAATTTTGATTTTTAATGATTATGAATTTTAATATGGTGAATATTAAAATTGATTGCATATGTTCAGCAGTGGACGGATAGAGCCTGATGATGATGATGATGATGAATATTAAAATTATATTATTATTCAAATACTCAAGAGAATGGATGGCCGATGGGCCAATAAGGTTCAAGGGTGGAGGCCGCGTTTAGGTAGACAAAGTGTTGGTCGGCCATTAACCAGGTGGGAAAATGATCTCCGTGCGTTGGCCGGTCCGTGTTGGATGCGAGTGGCGGGGAATCGGTCATCTTGGCGTTCATTGAACGAGTCCTATGTTCAGCAGTGGATGGAAAGGGCCTGATGATGAAGCGATAGGGTTCAGCTACTTTTAAAGGATCCATTGGATCGCATTAAAACAGTACCTAGAATTTTTTCTATATCGGTTTTTTAAAATATTATTTATTGCATAATTTGTTGCCCCCCGCAAATGAGCAGTCGGAGCCTTAGGTGACTACCGACGGCCATAACGAGTGTATGCAGATGCGTTGCCCTCCTTTATACCCCATCCCCACCCATGGGTCACTAAAATCTCACAAACCGCATGAAACGCGACATCATGCCAGCCCAGTTCGGCTGCAAAGCAGCATGGCACTACCTCTTACTAATTCGTTGAAATATTTAAAAATACAAGCCCTTAAAATTTTCGTAGGTCATGTTTTTAACTTTTCTTCACAGAAGAAATACTTTTCTTTTTCTTTTCACTATATATTGTGGCTAAAAGGAATGCTGAAAAGAGTTTCTTTAAAATATATGCTTCAACTAATCCATTCAGTTTTCCTCACCTCCGTGCCTTCTGTAAGTGCTTATGAGGAAGTGAAGTCCCAGTTGAGTGTTCCACATTGTTTGATGTCAAGATTCTTTAAACGCATGAGGGCGTCAAATGTCAGACAGTTTTAGGCACAGTTTCGTGGTTAAAAAGGGTTTTTCATAAAGTTCGTTAGTCTGTGATAAAATAAAAATCTTGCTATTCTATTGCTTTATAATGTGTTCCCGAATTCAACTCATTATAATAAAACAGCTTTACAGATTTTATCGCGATTTGTTTAGGTTTTTATGTAACAATCCGTAAATAATGTTTTATTTTAATTTCTACTCGATTGAAAATATTAGTTTAGAAATACTCTTGCATCTGTGATTTTTAATAAGGTAAAGAAGGAGCTAAGGCTCAGAAAATTGTTAAATAATATCAGCTGATACCAGATATACAATAATTGCTAAGCATATTGATAACATTTTTAATAAGGTAAAGAAGGAGCTAAGGCTCAGAAAATTGTTAAATAATATTAGCTGATACCAGATATACAATAATTGCTAAGCATATTGATAACATTTTTAATAAGGTAAAGAAGGAGCTAAGGCTCAGAAAATTGTTAAATAATATTAGCTGATACCAGATATACAATAATTGCTAAGCATATTGATAACATTTTTAATAAGGTAAAGAAGGAGCTAAGGCTCAGAAAATTGTTAAATAATATCAGCTGATACCAGATATACAATAATTGCTAAGCATATTGATAACATTTTTAATAAGGTAAAGAAGGAGCTAAGGCTCAGAAAATTGTTAAATAATATCAGCTGATACCAGATATACAATAATTGCTAAGCATATTGATAACATTTTTAATAAGGTAAAGAAGGAGCTAAGGCTCAGAAAATTGTTAAATAATATTAGCTGATACCAGATATACAATAATTGCTAAGCATATTGATAACATTTTTAATAAGGTAAAGAAGGAGCTAAGGCTCAGAAAATTGTTAAATAATATTAGCTGATACCAGATATACAATAATTGCTAAGCATATTGATAACATTTTTAATAAGGTAAAGAAGGAGCTAAGGCTCAGAAAATTGTTAAATAATATTAGCTGATACCAGATATACAATAATTGCTAAGCATATTGATAACATTTTTAATAAGGTAAAAAAGGAGCTAAGGCTCAGAAAATTGTTAAATAATATCAGCTGATACCAGATATACAATAATTGCTAAGCATATTGATAACATTTTTAATAAGGTAAAGAAGGAGCTAAGGCTCAGAAAATTGTTAAATAATATTAGCTGATACCAGATATATAATAATTGCTAAGCATATTGATAACATTTTTAATAAGGTAAAGAAGGAGCTAAGGCTCAGAAAATTGTTAAATAATATTAGCTGATACCAGATATATAATAATTGCTAAGCATATTGATAACATTTTTACTAAAGAAGAATTAAATAGACATAATTAAAAATACAAGAAGAGTTTTCGTATAAAAATAATTTAAAGGGTTATATTAGCCTGCTAAAACATAACATTTGGCAGTTTTCCGTAGCGCAGTAGCTTAACAGAAGACGCCACAACTGAAAACCAAGATCCAGATGTTTCGCGCGATTTTATCGCCCCAAATATCTAAAATGCAAATAAAAATCCGACTCACAATTACATAATAGTAATATTAGTAATATATATATATATATTTTTTTATTAATATTATTTGCTTATGTTTACATAATAGCCATATGTCAATATTACTATAATTGTGTTAATAATTAATCCTGCTTCTCAATTAAGGTGTATAATAGACATAATTATTATTCCGGTAAATGTTCATGAGCTATTCTGTTGGTCGGATATGCTCTGTCATAGCTGTCTTAGCTTTCCGAAACGACGTATCATTAATAAATAGAGCGAAATATATAATAGTAATAATAATAATAATAGTCTCTATTATTATTATTATAAAATTTAATATATTAATCGTATTTCAGTCTAATTATTTATTCTTAAGGCGGTGATGTATACTTATTAATAAAACTAGTTTCTTGAGTATGTAAATTAATATTTAAAACTTAGTTTTTTTTTTATCCAACGGCTAGAACTAAAAATACATCATACTAGGATCTCCAAAGATCTTGATTCTCGAAACCGATACTTACCTTGAAGCTCTAACGATTTTAAACGCAGTACTTAAACACCAAAAAGGGGTAAAAGAAACTCAAAACATTATGTGATAGTACTGATCTGACCAAAAGCAGAGGCCAATTAAGCCTCCATGATATACTAGTTTTTGTCATGAAGCGTTGTAATATAATCTTTGGTAGAGTGTAAGTTGGATTTCATAAAAGACCTTTCATGTTTGCCCATTAATACTTAATCCCTAAATTCTAAAATATAATTTTATGTTAACATGGTTATTTTCATTACTAAAATTATATAAAACTAGATTACGTTACCCTATGTCTCGTGAACAATTATTATAGTCCAGTCGGGGCAGGCATAAAACTAGCCTGAAATAGAAATAAATCCGGGGGGCGATTTTTTTTAAATTTCCTGTCCTTTTTTATGTTAGTTAGATAGGCAAACTGGCAAACGTGCCACCTGATGGTAAGTGGTCGACATCGCCCATGAATATAAACTAGTTTACCTGGAACTAGCCCAGGCAACTCATCTATGTGTTGCCTATCCTGAGCCTGTCTTGCCCTTCTCTCCGAAACACAGCAAAGCTGTTTTACGGGAGAAACAAGCAAGATGGTGGTACCCATGCAGCCGGGAGCGCGGCACAGCGCTTCCCTCCCACCGGTAGTCCTTCTTCTTTTTTCAACCTACCTATTTCACGCAAGGATTAGGCAATATCTAAACTATTTAAAACGGGATATCTACCATATTTGTCATTTTTGGAGCCTAATATTTGAACAATAATGATAATTTATTGTTTCCTAATGTTTACGCGAATTTCACTGATTATAATGAAACAATATTTTACGGATTTTATCGCGGTTTATTAGGTTTTTTACAACGACGTTTCGGATACTCTACAGCAACCATGGTCACGGGCATGTAAAAAACTTAATAAACCGCGATTAAATCCGTAAAAAATTGTTTCATTAACATTATTGAGTTTGTACATACCCACCTGGAGAGACCCACTCCCCCGCGGGATGCCTCAGAGCATTTCCCGGCGTTAAAGAAAAAAAAAAAAAAGTATTGTCGTACCCAGATGGACACAGGCACATCCCTCGAATCAGTGAATTTTTGATACATTTACTAAGTTTAATATGAGCCAATCTCATCAAGCATCTTGCAAATTTGTTGTAACTCGAACTACACGTTCATTAATAATTTGGGGCACATTTGGATTACGTTTCCGCGGGCCTCCAGTTCCAGTATTACGTAATAATGTCCCTACAAAATGCACTCTTGAAAGTAAATCATGTATTTATACGAAAAATATCACCAAATAAAATCTTAAATAACAAGTTAGTGATATTGAACTCATTGAACGAGTTAACCCCTCGACCCCTATATTTAATTCGTCAAAGTAAATATTTCTTAGTCTCTCGTGGACAAAACATTCGTAGACAATGTCGAAATATCGAACTCCGCAAAATAAAAGCATGGTAAATGAAAAATATGGTAAATGTACAGTTTTAAATACTTTTAGTGATAAAAATAAACATGTTATAATAAGAAGCAGTGCCATGCTGCATTACAACCCAGCTGGGCCGGCACGACCAGGGTGGTACCTTTCGCTCACATAATACCGGTGTCAAGTGACAGGTGTGCTGTCGCGTTTCGTGCGGTTTGTGAGTTTCCGGTGGCCCATTGGGGGGATAGAGAAAGTAGCGCGGCGCATCTGCGTGGTCTTGGTTATGCGGATGTATATGGGCGTCGGCGCCGTAAGGCTACGACTGCTCGTTTGCCCCCTGATGACATAAAAAAATGTTATTTTAAAACCTTATATAAACAATACTGGTCACATATTATAGCTTATAAAAATAAGAATTTAAGTTACTTAAAAATTATTCTTTTTTTGCTTCCGTTTTCCCGAAGACCCTATGCGAGTCTGCAGCAGGGACTCCAAACCTTTACAATTATTTTTAGCCTCGAGATTTTATAGAAAAACTGATTTTATCCCAAGTTAAAAAAGTTTGCTGTTAAGACAAGTGTAATTAGTATAGGAATTTACATTTTTATTATCACTTCACTCTATTAGATTTTATTCTAAATTTAATAGAGTATGTAAGTATAAAGAATATGTATGTAAAAGAACTTACAGGTTACTTAGAATAGTAAGCAATAATTTATCTTATAAATTCTACCAAATTTTCCATTGAAAAAAAAAATATTTTATTTTATAAAATAATTATCAATTATAGCTATAACCAGTACATAGCTGTTCATTTAATTTAACTGCTTCCAGCTTATTTATTAAAGCGTTAACTTATTTAACTGTTTCCAGCTAATTTATAAAAGCTTAAATTAAAAGTAAAATTAATAAAGTTAAGAGGGTCAAATCAAAATATCCCTACGTAACATTTATATGAGCTCAAGAGTCCTTTCAAGTACAATATTTTATCCTAAAACATCAGTCACAGGGATGGATACGGAATAAATTATTTCAGCCCAATGCAAATCCTAATCACGTTATATCGCCTCACTTTGACAGTTTATCCCTCAAAGAGAATTAATTACTGAAAATCTGTTTCAAGTTGAACACGGTTTTACTTTCATATATTTTGTGAAGATGAGAAGAAGAAGGTAAGATAAGCTTGATTGAAGACTAGTGGAAGAAGAGAGATAGGCAAGGTGGGAAACAAGCTTTTCCCACCATGGTTTAGGCCTTGACGTGGCGGTGGGGCTCAGTAGCCTAGGGTGAGCCCAGCACCTTGGGCGAAGCTAATTGAGCCGAGGGGGCTCTTTGTACCCCTCTTATAAGAAGAGGGGACAAAAGAGCAGTGGGCAAGGGGCGAGGATGGCAACCTCACCCCATTGCACTGTCCCGACGTTGGGAGGGGTTGTTCTGTGGTGCGGGATAACCCCTCTGTGGAGGGGTTGCCCTGTTAGCTTAACAGATCCGGGGCACCTCACCAAAGGCGACACTGCTGGCACTCACCGGGTTTTAGTGGGTAGATCTGCGTCCACTTACCGTCTTTCGGGCGCAGCGAGTCCCACATACCCATATGATACATAACAAATGATCATGTTCATCACACAAAGATGGTCCTGGGTAGGGATCGAACCCACGACCTTCTGGTTTAGTAGTCAGGATCCCTAACCACTAGACCAATAGGCCAGTCTATAATATTATTATGGTTTTCCGCAACGTAACGCCTGATGTTATAAATAAACCAATTATTTCCATCAAAATGTGTTACCCCCGTGTCTCAATCACGATATAGCATTACACAATGATATTAAGCCATATTCAGGCTTGTTACAAAGTTTGAGATACTAGATCCAGTAACCTAATTTAAATGTAAATTGCTGACGTCGCTCCGATCATGTTTACTGGAGTTTGTAATGATCGTTTACATCTGTATGCTGTATGCTCAATTTACGTGCGATAACTCAAAGGTCTCATCTTATATAAGACAAAGTAGTTATGGTTATAATCTTTGTGGGCAATAATATCGAGTATCGAAGATACTTCTTACATCCAATGTAAGAAGTATCTTCGAAACTCGATATCCAATTAAAATAATATATCCCTGGACATATTATGCCATAAAATTATTAATCATAAATAAATTAATAGGCATCCCGCGGGGAGGGAGGACTCCCCAGGTGGGTATATGGGACTCGCTGCTCCCGAAAGATGGTAAGTGGAACGAAGCTCTACCCACTAAAACCCAGCGACTGCCATCAAGACCGCCTTTTGTGTGCCTCGGATCTGTTGAGCAACAGGGCATCTAGACGGCTAGTCAGTCCTCCAAGGGACCGACGCCACCTCCACAGAGGGGTTGTTCCGCACCACATAACAACCCCTCCAACGTTGGGACAGTGCAATTGGGTGATGTTCCCATCCTCGCCCCGTGTCCCCCTCTACTCTTTCTTATAAGAGGGGTACAAATAGTAGCTCCCTCGGCTCAATTTGCTTCGCCCAAGGTGCAGGGTTCACGTCAGGCTACTGAGCCCAACCGCCATGACAAGGCTATATAACTACAATATTAACTAATCATTTAATATTACTAAAATAGTTTTGATAGAAGTAGATGAATTTATCTCTTCTATATAATATCACACACTTATTATTTTTGTCACGTAATTAATAATATACCAAGGAGCATGTGTGGTCCTTCGTTAAGGTGGGGCTATACGAGAACTGTATTTACTATGGAGCTCGAAACCGCGTCGAGCGCTTTCGCAGCGAGTGAAAACACATATCTATTTAATTGAAGGCAGAGATTTATAAAAAAAAATATACTTTATGACGAGTGTTTTAAATCAATTTTTTTGCAATGTATTTTAGGTATTTTTTTTTATACAAACTTTGATTTTACTCAAATAAAATGGTATTTTAATCTCAATTTTGACCTATCTTTGCATTTTTTAATGCAACAAAATATAAGAAATCGTGTATCGAACAACCAAAATATTATTTTAAGGAAGTGTTAAATAACTTAATATATATTTTTTTCAAAACTTAAATCGGCTTAGTTTCTAAATAAAACATAATTCCAAATGCCTTTTTTCAGGAAAGCCCCGCCTTAACGCCCATACTATTGTTCTATGAACCAAACGGTCATATTTAATAAAATTACCAAAAAGCTTTATTCATCGGTGGGAGGGTCGCGCGACCAGCTCCATGGCTACCACCATCCTGCTTATTTCTTCTGTGAAGTGTTATTTCTGCCACCGACGCTTTACGTCTCATTAAAGGTAGTGTAGTAATATAATAAAGAGGTAATATTTGAGAGCTTGGATGTTGGTAGTAGTTGCAAGTGCTATTCGTTCACTGCTGAACATAGGCCTTCCTCAACGAACACCAAGACGGCGGATCCCTTGCCACTCGCATTCAACACGTACCGGCCACCGCACGGAGATCGTCTTCCCAGTTAGAGCTAAGTTATTAAGTAGCAAACAAAAGTTATTAAGTAATAAACAAAATAAATAGAAATAAAATAAATAGTAATAAACAAAAAAAAATTTGCTCCTAAGATTTGCCTAAAATATTTCTTGGTAATTTTTTTGTGTTCATAGTCGAACTTGACCACCCCTTGGCATATTTGCCAATTGCCATCTGCCAAAATTATCATCAACTCATCGCCTCACAATAGTGGATTAGGAAATTCCATAATTATGACGCACACTTTGAGAGAATTTACCACCAAGCTAAAAAACGTAGAGATATTCCACAAAGTCCATTTGAGTTACCATGTAATAAACATAGTCATCTTGTCATTTCTAGATGATTTCCGGACAGTGGCCGATGCATGTTGGAAACAAGTAACAAAATCTTGGCGTTAATTGGCACTGATAATCAGTAGCATAAGAGCTGATGATATTATTATGAAACACTTTTTTACGGATTTTATCGCGGTTTATTAAGATTATTACAAGCCCGACGTTTTGGATACTTTACAGCAACCATGGTCACGGGAGGACTGAGGTGTCATACGTCCTAATGTTACAAAGTTATTCGAAACTACCCTATGATACATCAATATTTTGGTTAGTCCTATCTACGTAGAAAGTGCTAACTGTATCTTTAATCTGTGACATATTATGCTTGGATTTTGATTTGATAATATTAATAATGGGATCCCAAGCAGGTGGTAAGAGCCAGCCATCTTCTCTATTGAAATTAGGATATTTTTTAATTTCAATAGCCTCACGGATCATCCTTGGTTGGAATCGGTGTTCTTTTGCGAGGACTTGTGGTTTATCAAATCTGATATAATGGCGAGCTTTGTCAAGACTATGTTCACAGATGGCAGACTTAGTGTAGCGACGGTGTTTTAAATCAGCTATATGTTCTTTGACGCGAGTTTTAATAGATCTTTTTGTTTGGCCTATATAAGAGAGACCACAGTCGCAATCAAGCTTGTATACTCCTGCATATTGTAAGGGTATATGACACTTGACAGATGGTAAGAATTGACCTATCTTTTTTGGCGGCTTGAAAAAGGTTTTGATGGAAGCTCGCTTTAGGATATAGCCAATCTTGTCAGTGACTCCTTTCATAAATGGTAGCACAGCAGGTACTCGCTCAACAGTGGCTGCTTTCACGCGGTCACGGTGATGAAGACGCGGCACCCGAAGCTTGTTGTCTCGCAGTACTTGCTTAACGTGTTGAAGCTCGGTTGCCAGGTGTTGCTCATCACAGATCCCTTGTGCTCTCTGAAACAAAGATTTACCCACGGTAGCTAACTGTGTTGGATGGTGGTGAGATTCGCCGTTCGTATACGTTCGTAGTGTATAGGAAGCATACTCATACGGATAAGTACCTAAACACTGTGGAGCGAGTACCTGCTGTGCTACCATTTATGAAAGGAGTCACTGACAAGATTGGCTATATCCTAAAGCGAGCTTCCATCAAAACCTTTTTCAAGCCGCCAAAAAAGATAGGTCAATTCTTACCATCTGTCAAGTGTCATATACCCTTACAATATGCAGGAGTATACAAGCTTGATTGTGATTGTGGCCTCTCTTATATAGGCCAAACAAAAATATCTATTAAAACTCGCGTCAAATAACATATAGCTGATTTAAAACACCGTCGCTACACTAAGTCTGCCATCTGTGAACATAGTCTTGACAAAGCTCGCCATTATATCAGATTTGATAAACCACAAGTCCTCGCAAAAGAACACCGATTCCAACCAAGGATGATCCGTGAGGCTATTGAAATTAAAAAACATCCTAATTTCAATAGAGAAGATGGCTGGCTCTTACCACCTGCTTGGGATCCCATTATTAATATTATCAAATCAAAATCCAAGCATAATATGTCACAGATTAAAGAGACAGTTAGCACTTTCTGCGTAGATAGGACTAACCAAAATATTGATGTATCATAGGGTAGTTTCGAATAACTTTGTAACATTAGGACGTATGACACCTCAGTCCTCCCGTGACCATGGTTGCTGTAAAGTATCCGAAACGTCGGGCTTGTAAAAATCTTAATAAACCGCGATAAAATCCGTAAAAATGTGTTTCATTATAATGAGTGAAATTCGCGTAAACATTAGAAAACAATAGCTGATGATATTATTGATACTGTTTATAAAATGACAGTTGAAATTTAAAGCGTCAATAATGATGGAGACATCTCAATTTGGAAAATGATTACGATAAGGCTTCTTCGTAAATTTTAAGGTTCTATTAGTCTTAATAATTGTTTAAAGGTTTGTCTTAAATGTAATAAATTCTCAAGGAGCTCTATTGAAAGTAAAGGAGAACCAGGTAAATAAAGCGAGATGCGATACAATGACATTATTAGATTTAGACTGAATCAGCTCGCTCTGATTTGCGGTCCTAAACAAACTGTTAACACTTTGTAATGTAAAATCAGGCTTATCCTTTGCCAATATCGTTTTTTAAACATACGTGTTTCTATAGATACCCCTTATCCATTATGCATTGTTGAGATTATTAGAGGATATTTTAATCTAGCTGTGATAGAATATTTATATATATTATGTTTACGCGAATTTCACTCATTATAATAAAACAATTCTTACGTAAGTTATTGGCTTGTAAAAATCTTAATAAACCGCGATAAAACCCGTAAAATTTGTTACATTATAAAAAAAATGTCATAATAATCATCATCACTATCAAATCCTTTATCCGCCCTCTAAACTTTCCTAATGAACGCCAAAATGACCGCACGGGTCCACCTACTCTCCGTCTTCCCGAACGTTAAAGAAAATAATGATATGACTACAAATGTCACTTAGTAGGTTCATAAGGCCCTGAGTTATATGTGAACTGAAATAACTTAAACATGGTTAGAAATAAATAAAAAAAATGTAATCCACATGCTGTTAAAAATCTAGTCAGACGCACTGCATTCAACGTCTGCTACACGATTTGCTACAGTGTCAAGGCAGCGAATTCGTCACATTTACTTGACACTCGCAGAATTTTGCAAAATTTAAAGGCGATCGTATGCCATAAATATAAGAAGAAGAAAACAAACGTGACTTTTTGTGAAAGTGTCAATGTTATTTAATGGCATGAAACCCTTCATGCGCCAGTCCGACTCGCACTTGGCCGGTTTTTCTGACATTTTTCAGGATTCACAGCGGTGACATACTCGAGATTACCAACCGCTGTCTACACGGTCGGAAGAAAATCAGACGCCTTTTATTTGCCCTCTGTAGGTAAGCAGCTCTTATGACCAATGACGTTGGAAAGTTAAGCGAAATTTGGTGGTAGCAAACTACTGTCTACACGGTTGGAAACTAACAAGGTCTCCTGCACTAGAAATGCGTGCAACCGATACGATTCACAGTGACTGACATAGTCGAGATTACCAACCGCTGTCTACACGGTTGGACGCAAACCAGCCTTTTATTCGCCTTGTGTAGATAGAGCAGCTGGCATGACCAATGACATTGGGTAGTCAAGTGAAATTTGGTATCATACCACTGTCTACACGGTTGGAAACTAACAAGGTCTCCTCTGTCAGGCGTCGGTTGGAGACAGACGGTCTCCAACCGGTTGGTTGGTTGGAGACCGTCTTACTACTCATTAAGCGATTATTGAGAGGGATGCGTACTGGCACTAAGTCTTAACGTTTCCGAATAGCAACACGTAATTTATGAGTTGCCTGGGCCCGTTTCAGATTCACTTATTTATGTCCATGGGCGACTCCGACACTCATCGTCATGTGGTTTGTCTGTTCGTTTGTCTAACTAAAATAATAAAGTAAAACTAACAAAAAAGAGGTTTGAGTCACATTCGAATTACTCTAAAATATTACTACCATAAATTAGAGTTATCTATAAACATTCATTTCATTCTTGTTTTATACGTGAGATGAATATCATTACTACCCTTTTAATTCGTAGATTTATTATTTCTGATACGAAATAACGCCATTATTAGTATTCAGATATCAATGATAAGAGACCCACGTTTTTGTGGACTTCATATAAATTCTATTTTCACTATTTTGTGTTTCATGCTGAATTTGTATCTGTCAAAGAATAGATGGTAAGTTTACTGGTAAGTAAGTAACAGGTAAGTCAAATTAAAGTGCATCGAGAAGTAAATTGTTTAAACAAAAAATGTCGTTATACTTTAGTGTCAAAAAGCCAATTAAACCGAGGGAGTTGCTCTTTTATATCCCTCTTATAAGAAGAGGGGCAAAAGAGCAGGGGGGTCCCACAAGGGGCGAGGATGGGAACCTCACCACATTGCACTGTCCCGACGTCGGGAGCAGTCGTTCTGTGGTGCGGGATAACCATTATGTGGAGATGGCGTCGGTCTCTTGGGGAACTGACTAGCCGTCGAGGTACTCTGTTGCTCATCAGATCAGGGGCACCTTACCACAGGCGGCATTGGTAGCACTCGTCGTTTTTAGTGGGTAGAGCTGCACCTGCGGCAATAGTAGAAAAAAATATATATAAAAAAGGTAACAGAAGTGAGTTAAGAAAACGTAGAAAATGATAATATTATAGTGATGTATGATGTTTGAGTTATTATTTCAACCATGATAATCACTAAGTTATACATAATAACTTATAGTTGATATACATGTATATTAATCATATTATGCAGATATTTGTAGACATACAATTTTCTCCGTGGTGCATTGCAGCTGGGCTTCCCCTGGCTGCTGTCTTTTCTTGACTCTTGTAAGTCATTGTAATCTTGTACAGCTGTCTCCCGCTTTAACCGGGGAGGGAAACTGGAAATTTTCCTACTCCTGAATTCTTCTGATTAAATTCGTTGCGGGTCCCAAGACAGTTTTAACGTATTCCTCGGGCTCCCTGAGATCGTATCAAAGGGTCATTTAGTGGTTACCGCTGTCGATCCTGGCTATACATGAGTAGCAGCGGTGGGAACGAGTGGTGGGCCTAGCCCGTTTAAAAAAAATATTATAGTGAAATAATCATTTACCCGCACATTAGTTATGATAGAAATCGATTGTTTATATTTTAAATGATATGTTTGAATGAAATGAAAAAAATATGTTTATTTTTTGACTAATAAAACTATTTCGAACGGGACATTTACCGCGTTTTTCACTTTTATCATAAGGCATATGTTGACATAGTCCAGGATACAAGGTCCATTTTGGCACTTAATTACTATCAAGCTAATTTTCCGTGAGTAGCTACATTTTGATCGGCAACGCGGTACTGATGGATGTAAAAAAGGTATTTATATGCGCAATGCCGTAGGACGCACACGCATCTAAATATTTAAATTAAAAAATACGGTCTCAAAGACCTGTTAAGGATTAACTAAGTAAAAGAAAAATAAAAGAAAAAGTCACAGGGACTGCCGATAGAAGTAAAAACAAAACAATTAAATTCAAATACCTATTACATAGGCTGTAATAGATTATGACAACCTATACAATTTAAACGGAGCACAAAATGGCCGCAAGACATAATTTAGAAGCAACATAATTTCCAAAACAAAATATATTGCTTATTCTTATATAAATAATAAATCAAACGTCAAACTGCGTCTCCAGCGGCTCGCGTGCAGTGTTGCGAGTCCACGTCATAATATTATAAATGTCAAACTACGTCTCCAGCGTTTCGTGTGCGGTTTCGCGAGTTCAGAGATTATAACATTGAGATGAGTTACTCATCTCAAAATATGCGTACCGCGCTAAAAGATGTTTACACTTCAAAAAATCAGCTGGGGTGTCTCATCAAAATGAAGCGGAAAATTAGCTTGATAGTAGTCAAGTGCAAAAATGGACCCTGTATCCAGGACACAAAACAGAAATATCGTCCTGAGAAACAAAAGTGAAGAATTAATGGTAAATATCCCGTTTTAAAACAATAATTCTTTGTTTTCTTTTTAGCGGTACTTTTCATTAGGTCTAATGAAGGCGTGCTATTTGAATTACAAAGCTAATTGGCTTAAGTACGTTTTATTTACCGTAAGCAAGTGCGCATTTAAGTGTCTCACTTGAACGGTTTTTAAACGGTGGTATTAGTAAACTCTTGCCTCAAAAACTCAAGGGACAACAAAAAGGCTTTATTTCTGTTTATTTTTCTCTTTTTGATTAGAGACTTTCATCTTTTACAGTTTTATTCAAACGCATCTTACTCATTGTGATATAACATAATTATTAGCGCGTGGTGACGATCCATGAATAAATACGACGGAGTAGTTTTCAAGGGGTGTTTATTCCACTAGAATTCGAACACGAATGAATCAAACTGCAGACAGCCCGACAGTTTTATAAGCCGATCAAAACAAGTTACAGGAGTGGGTAGGGTATGGTAGGGAGGTAGGGGAGCGTAGTATATCGATCATAGTCGATCAAAATACTTTTTAATCGACTTATATTACAATCGAATAAATTAATCTAGCTAATTAATTATGATTAAGTATTTACAAAATTGATTTGAATAAATTACAATTATTATTTTAATTACTATCATTAGTTCAAACAAACCATTCATCAAACATTCAAAATTCCTTTATAAATCATTTCTATGCTAATGTTTAATTTTATTTAATAAGACGCTATCATAATTTTTGAATAAAAAAAATATCTTCACTTCGTGCGTTTGATGGAGAACAGATCAAATTCTTTTTTACGGTTTATCACGGCTTACGAGGTTTTTAACTTTTCGATGCTTTAGATACTTTGCACCTTGAAATTAGGAGAAAGATTGGCTGTAAAAATTAACATGAAAATTTAAAAAAGATAATAAAGATAAAATACAATAATCTAAGTTCTAAGTTTATGGAGTAAATTATGTATTCATCAATTTGAATAAACTAAAGAAAAAGAACCCAACCAGTCACAGGGACTGCCGTTAGAAGTGACAAAACAATTAAATTCAAATATCTATAATACAGGATTCGAGAGATTATGACAACCTATACAATTTCAACGGCGCATAAAATGGCCGCATGACATAATTTAGAAGCAACACAACATGCAAAACAAATATTGCATAATCTTATATAAATAAATCAAACGTTAAACTGCGTCTCCAGCGGCTCGCGTGCGGTGTCGCGAGTCCACGTCATATAAACGTTAAACTGCGTCTCCAACGTTCGTGTGCGGTGTCGCGAGTTCAGAGATTTTATCTCATCTAAAAATATGCGTACCGCGCTAAAAATATTTACACTTCAAAACAGCAAAAGGTTTTTTGTACTAAATGCCGATGATGCTGATTTCTGTACCATGAATGACTTTATTTTTTCCTTTAAAAATTATATTTCACTAAAGCATATAGTTAAAAGTTTTTCGAGTTGGATTCGAAAATATACCTTTGCTGCGCTTACTGACGGCTGTTAAAAGTTTTATTACAAACTCGAAATAAGTAAAGGGTTTGCGACATTTTTGTAAATTTCGACTTTAGTTAAAATGTTTGGGAATTCTGTATTTATATATAAAAAAATCATGCCACGTTGTTTGTCTGTGAAAAACTTTTAAAGAATTGATAAGATTTTATTGAAATTATGGACATTGCCGTTTAGTTCCAACTTGAGAGAGAGGATAGTTTTGTACGTACACGATAATATGTAGTTTTATGTACACACAACATCTGCTCGGACCCCTAGTGCAAAGAATAACACTTTAAGTCAGAATATTATTCGCCATACATGTAATTTATTAAGTTAATTGTAACTTTTTATTTATATTGCGGGGAAATCCTTATGGATGCAGCCAGGATCTTCGGGTAGAAGTGGGAACCTATGTGGGAAGCTCTCACCTGGGAGTGCCCAGCCTAACTAAAACCACTTCGAGCGCCTTCAGCCGCTTTGAGTGTCCCGGATATGCAGGCAACAGATAGGATCACCACAGCGACAGTATCGCCCCGGCGATGGCCAGGGGGCCACTCCTTGTAAGGGGGGACTGCCCGGCCACTACTAAGCAGTCCCACAACGCCGTGCCATACAGGCCCAGGTTCCCATTCTGAACCTGACACTAACACAGGGGCGTTACTGGAGGCGCATTAAGTAGCGCCTTACGCACCCGTCTACGTTGTTCGCGGGAGAAGGCCTCGTCGGCAGCTCCTCTCTCACCTACCTGTCGGCCTCCTTCTGGGACATAACTGCCTCGCAGAAGGAGACCATCGCCGTCTAGGACTCGTCATCACCGAGCATCGCGGTGATGACACTCGGGTGGGTAAGAGAGGAGGCTGCCGACGAGGCTTCCCCTCGTAGGTGACCAACGGGTAGTGCGTAGGAAACACGTGGTAAATACATGGTAAATATGTGGAAAGTTCAGACTTAAGATCAAGACTTTAAATACGATGTCTGGAGATTATTAAGTGAAATTCGTTTTTTAGATAATTATTCAAAAGCTCTTTGACATGAAAATAAAATTGGAGTAATTACAAATCACTGGAACTTGTACTAAGCTCCTAATAAACTCCTAATTAGTGAATCAATTTCTATTGAGTTTCTCAAGGAATTCCTATTTTAGTTTCAATAAATTACGGAGCCACTTATCTACTAGCTTTCAATATAGCGTGTTCCCAGAAATCTGGTTTCATCTCTATCATCATTATCAGTCCGGTTGCGGTTAGACAATACTCCTTCTAAAATTAACGTTTAGTTGACGATGAGATAGTTTGTTTGCTACGCTTTCTCGCCTAAAACGCAGTCGAGTTTCCATAAATGCTCTGAGGCATCCCGCTGGGGAGTGGGTCTCCCCAGGCGGGTATTTGGGACTCGCTGCGCCCGAAAGCTGGTAAGTGGACGCAACACTACCCACTAAAACGCGGCGAGTGCCACCAATGCCACCTTTGGTGAGGTGCCCCGGATCTAATGAGCAAATAAGCCCCTAGCCTCGACAGCTAGTCATCCCCTCAGAGGACCGACGCCACCTCCACGGAGGGGTTGTCTCACACCAACCCCTCCCAACGTTGGGACAGTACAATGGGGTGAGGTTCCTGTCCTCGCCCCTTACCCCCTGCTCTTTTGTCCCCTCTTATTCTAAGAGGGGTACAAAGAGCCCCCTCGGCTCAATTAGCTTCGCCCATGGTGCTGGGCACACCTTAGGCTACTGAGCCGCACCACCACGTCAAGGTCTGAACCATGGTGGGGAGGAAAGTAAAGGCTGGGGGACAATATTTGGAAATAGAATTAATAATGAATATTTGGAAATAGAACAAACAAATGGTCCGGATAGACGTTTGTCCTATTGTTTCTGTTACAATTTTATACTTAATCTTCTCATAAATAAGCTACCTTACATTACAGCTTCTCGCTATAGGCATCTTGTTTTCTGTAATGTTTGTGATTTACCCTAAATAAATATACAACAGTGACCCACAAACACACAGACAACACTATCTTGATCGCACCACGTCAGACACACGAGATTCGTAGACGAGAGTGGACGTGTAATAGTCATAGGACCTTAGACTTTCCATACATCCAAAACATGTGAGTGATTCAGTTAAATAACCTCAAATAAAATTAGTTTCTACATCGTCCCTATAAACCTCGCTTCACTCTTCATGGATCATCCGATTGACTGAAATAACGTCTTTAGAATTTTATTATTGTAGATGTGAATAAAGTATCGATTTTTCTCATCTTCCTTTCTTATCAAAGAAATTGGTTTGGAGGTAATCCAAATATGTTACGTGCATAAAGCCTGTATTAAGATTAGGATTGTAATCCTACTAATATATATAAATATATTAGTAGGATTACAATATAAACGCGAAAATTCGTTTGTATGGATGTTTGTATGAAGAAAATACGGCATACCATTTACAAATACTTTACTTGATAAGTCTACAATATGAAACAATTCCGCAGCACGGATGTCCGATTAACACAATTGAGTCTCCTTGTTAGCAATGTAATCCGGCAGAGTAACGTCCTTCTCAAAATATACGGGTAGAATGCCCCGAAACACCACCATCGGCGTCCTTTTATACTAAACTGACAATAGACAAACCTACAACTACCAATACCCACAAAATCGATATTAATATAAATACTACTGAAAATCATAACATTTGTTTCTCTTTCAAACAAAACAGAACGGATTTCGATGGAACTTTACAATTATAATATAGCTTATACATCAGAATAACACATAATATATTAAATTTTATAAAGATATTGTGTGAATGGTCTCATGTCTTATCATCTGCAGACGAAATCGCGGGCACCAGTTAGTGAGAAATAAGATGAAGGAAAACAAATTATATTACCTATATATATTATAATAATACACACACTAGTAATTATTCTAGTATATAGGACGACCTCTGTGGCTCAGAGGTAAGTGCGTTGGCGCTTAAGCCGGAGGCTGCGTGTTCGAATCCCGCCAGGGAACAAAAATATTTTCTGTGTCCCTGGGTCATGGATGTGTATTAAATATGTGTATTATATAATAAAAATCTTAAATATATTTATAGAATAAAAGTATTAAATATATTTCCGTTGGCTGGCACCCGTAACACAAGTTCTTCGAGAAATTACCAAGGGACCAGATTGACGCGGTGTGAAAGCGTCCATAGATATTATTATTATTATTATTCCTCACAGTTTTATCCACCTTAAAATTGAAGCAGGAAGTTTTCCTCAAAAATATAAATAATAAAATATATTTTCGATATGATACTAAATTAATTAATAACACAAATTATTTGCTCAATATTTAATTACTAAGAACATTGAAAATGTTAAACTTTACTAACCGAAATTGCTTTCAAACTCGAAAATATTGTTTTGCAGAAAGGAAATTATAACTTGAAACTTAATATTATATTCTAACAATCGAAATTATAATTTAGTTATTTCATATATTTACATAGCTAATAATATTATGTACCTCTTGTTACTCATATCAATAAGACTCGCGTAAGCAAGGAACGCCGAATTCAACTAACAATCACACATTTTTTGGTGGCGCAGGGGCATTTAATTTTGGTGGGGTGCGGAACACCAAGTTGACCTTTTTTGATTTATGAATTCTTAGGTAACCTGTTTGGGGGGGGGGCTGGCGGGTATGTGGGAAGATGGTCAGGTGGACGCAGCTCTACCCACTAAAGCCCGGCGAGTGCCAACAAAATCCGGGGCATCCGGGGCGGTAAGGTTCCCATCCTTGCTCCTTATCCTACCCTACTCTTTTGTTCCCTTTTCATATAAGAGGGGGACAAAGAGCAGCTGCCCTCGGTTCACTTGATTTTGTCCAAGGTGCTGGGTTCACCTTATTCTACTGAGCCCCACCGCCACGACAAGGCTTGAACCATGGTGGAGATATCGGGCTAATGCCATTACTGATGTAAGTATGTTTACTGTGAATTTTGTGAAAAATTAATGTGAATAACTTAGTAACGTTAGGACGTCTAACACTTCAATTCTCCCATGACCATTGTTGCTGCAAAGTATCGAAACGTCGGACTTGTAAAAAACAAAATGAACGCGATAAAAAAGCCATTCCAATGTTAATTCAATGCTGATAGAGTTGTGAACCAACGTAACGTGTAGAATAGAAAACAATATGTGTAGAATAAGTATTTTTTTATGTCATACTGCTCGTTTGCCCCCTGCAAACGAGCAGTCGGAGCCTTATGGTACCGAGAACCATACACGACCGCACAACCAGAGGTTATGCAAATGCGTTTCCTCCTTTTCCTTATCAACCAATGGGACACCAAAACTCACAACTGCACGAAACGCGACAGCATAGCCTATCATTTGACGTCGGTATTATGTGAGCGAGAGGTACCACCCCGGTTGTGCCGGCCCAATTTGGATATTGCAGCATGACACTACCTCTTACAAATAAGTGAAAAAATGTCCAAAAATCTAATGTTAATAGACGTTTAAAACCTCAACTGTGTAGCTATTACAGCTTTAAATTTTATTTGAAAATGTACATAATACACCCCCGAGGATTGTGTTTCAAGGATTACACACAAAAGTATCCTATGTTACTTCTAATACCTCCAAGAATATGTGTACAAAGTTTCATGAAGATCGGTTTAGTAGAGTGTGAAAGTGTAGCACGTGTAGTGTAACAAACTTACTTTTACATTTATAAAGATACAATTTTTAAAATATGATCTATAATATGAAAAATTAAATTTCCACAAACCGTTAGGTAGAAAAAGAGGTTCTTTGTAACCGTTGTTACAAAGATAAAAACTAAATTAAGAACTGTGTCACGGCTTAAATAACGGGAACTGTGAGTGGAAAACACTTTTATGAATAAACATCTGAAAGTGCACGTTTGCATTTTGATTTTTGTATAAAAATATTCATGTAATTACACTACAATGCTTTGGGAATCCTACTGGGCTACCCACTGAAACACTTTTTGATTATACATTCACTCTATTTTCTTTACGCGTGATAGTAAAATACCACAAATTTCACGGATTTTATCGTGGTTTATTAATGTAATTTCTAAGTTTGCGGATACTTTACAGCAAAGGTGGTCTCGGGAGGACCATCTTTACGCACCTTTTTTATATTTAGGCTAACGGACAGATGGGCCACATGATGTTAGACTTGACTTAGCAGATATCCCTACCATGGTCCAAGCTACTTCGTGGTGGTGGGGCTCAGTAGCCTAAGATGAACCCACTACCTTAGGCGAAGTCAATGAAACAGAGGAAGCTGCTCTTTGTACCCCTCTTATAATAAGAGGGGACAAAAGAGCAGCCCTCACCCCATTGCACTGTCTCGACGTTGGTAGGGGTTGTTCTGTGGTGCGGAACCATCCCTCTGTGTAGGTGGCGTCGGTCTCTTGCGAAACTGACTAGCCGTCGATGTGCCCTGTTGTTCAACAGATCCGGGAAACCTCACCAAAGGCGGCATTGGTGGTACTAGTTGGGTTTTAATGGGTAGAGCTGCGTCTACCTTACCATCTTTCAGGCGCAGCGAATCTAGCGTACCCGCCTCCCCATCGGGATGCCTCAGAGCATTCCCCTGCGTAAAAGAAAGGCCTTTTTTTTTTTTTTTTTTGTTCTGCAGCGGAAATTGCAGACCAAACCATAACTAGAACCGGGGTGAGTTTTAAACCTAGCCGTGTGTGGGGTTCGCACTTGGAGATGCGTTACCCACTAAAACCGCTGCGAGTGCCCTCAGCCACCTTTTATGAGAGTCCCGGATCATGCAGGCAACGCAGGACCCTCGGCGACAGGCTGGCCCCGGCGAAAAGGCCAGACTCCTCCTCTAAAGGGGGACTGCTCGGCTGTTCGTTTGATTCGATACTTTTAGCAGTCCCCGACGACGTCGTGTCTAGCTGGACCCAGGTTAAAACCCCATCCTGGGCCCGACACGAGCACAGGGGCGTTACTGGAGGCGCATTAGGTAGCGCCGCCTACGAACCCCCGTTCGTCGCCCGCGGTGGGAGGCCTCGTCGGCGGCCTCCTCTCTCACCCGCTCATCGGCCTCCTTCTGGGACATTACTGCCTCGCAGAAGGAGACCATCGCCGTCCAGGACTCGTCGTCGCCGAGCATCGCGGGGATGACACTCGGCAGAGACAAGTCCCCTCCGATGAGCGTAAAAGAAAGGCCTAAGATAGTGACAGGCAGACAAGAAATTCAGATTTTCTTTAATAAATAATCTTTTAAATTATAATCTAATATAGACGTTGAACAAGCCGAAGAAATCACATACACGGCGGTATTCTAATATATCTTTAAACCAAACTGTGTATCACCATGAATATTCTCTAAAGAATACAAATATATAGAAAATATTCCTTTCTTTTCCCCTTGATACTCCGATACATACCAGTATTAGCTCAATTTCTTTCGGCACTTTTATTGGCATCAAGCTGACGTTTTGATGACAGATGAAGTGACAGTAATCCTTGCTTTGGCAAATATTGAATTCGCGTGTTACTTATATAATCGTAAGGAGTGGTATATTTACTACAATATCTATCCCAGGGAACGGGATGATCCCCACCATGGTTCAGGCCTTGACGTGGCGGTGAGGCTCAGTTGCCTAAGGTGAACCGCAAGGGGTAAGGACGGGAACCTCACCCCATTGTACTATCCCAACGTTGAGAGGGGTTATTCTGTGGTGCGGAACAACCCCTCTGGGGAGGTGGCGTCGGTCACCTGAAGGACTGACTAGCCATCAAGGTGCCCTGTTAGTTTTTCATTAGATTCGGGGCACTTCACCAAAGGCGGCATTGGTGGCACTCGCCGGGTTTTAGTGGCTAGAGCTGCGTCCACTTACCAGCTTTCGGGCGCAACGAGTCTCACATACCCGCTGGGGGGGACCCACTCCCCCGCGGGATGCCTCAGAGTTATTCCCGACGTTAAAGAAAAAAAAGGGAACGTGAAGACAATTTTCATTTGTAGGAAATAAGAATCTAAATATCATCATCATCAGTCTCTATCCATCCACTGCTGAACATAATATACCCTCAATGAACGCTAAGACAACCCCTCCCATTCGCATCCAAAATGGAGAAAATCTAAATCTACTCAAACTAAATTTTACAATGCATACGCAAAATATTTTACAAGAACGGGATGCCCAGAAGATACGTCAAGTACCATAAGCCTTCCATGGTTGCTGTAAAGTATCCACAATTTCGGGTATGAAAATGATAAAATCCTAAATGGTTTTTTCATTATAATATCTGAAATCCGCCATAACCATCGAAAACAGTACTAAACTGGTATTTTTTACTAAAACATAAACCTTCCTTCAGTACCTCTACCATGAGTTTTTGTTACAAGAGCACATGACATAAATATAGTAGCGCAACTCGAATAGAAAACTATACCATACTTAGTTTTCTATTCGTGTTGCGTTTTTACGTAACTACTATAGTTATGTCATTTGCGCTTGTAACAAAAACTCATGGTAGAGGTTACTGATGGACAAAGGCAACTGTTACACGATTTTAGATATTTCAATATACACTTCATAACATTTCCCTCTAAAATAGCTTAGGACGAAACTTAAAATACAGAGTAAGGCCCGTTGACCGTACTTGAATTAAGTTATGATCCTTCATATGCCTGCTCCTCGGGTATACTCGACTTAAACGCTCAAAGGACACTTAATGTAGTCTGTACATAAACTTCAAGTTACTAAATCACTTGAATAAGAGCCAAAAATACAGACAAACTTTCTCACAAAAACACAAAACAGACTCTAAATATACTTGGAAAAGCTCAAAAGTTTTTAATAATCATTATAGCTTTCAGAGTTGCGAACAATAAGGGCTTGGAACAGTTAAATAGTTCGACTGTTCTTAATTTGTTTTAATGGTTTATTATATTACTTAACGGGTATTTGGTAGGACAATTAAAAAGTTAAACAATGTGTACGCAATTTGATTTATAACTGGTTGTTTTAGTCTGGGGAATCTAGGTTTTGAAATATTTTATATGAGATACTAGCGGCCCGGTACGTGCTTCGCTACGTATAAAGTGAAATAAAAAAACATTTTAACATCAAATTAATTTCTTCAAACAAAAAATATATTATTAATTGCTAGCTATTTTAAAACTTAATGTTGTACTGTCAACACTGAAAAAAGTTTCAATATGACCCCAACTGAAAAAGTTTCAATTTGACAGCAAAATCTCCATTAACAAAATGATCCGCCATTTATTGAATAAAAAAAAGTGATAAATGAAGAACCGCTCGACCGATTTTGTGCAAACTTCACATAAACCATCTACTAAATAGTCCGAACAAATCCTAAACATTTGGTTGGGATTGGTGAGCCCGTTCTTGAGTTATAAAATTACAACGAAAAGTGGCATTGATTTTTAATTTTATCTTATATATATTTTTTTCAACTGCTTCTACGCTTTGAGTTGTGTTAGAGCACAGCAGAGCTACTAGCGTCATCTGCACACCGATAGATTCATAATAATGACATAGTTGTCAAATGTATCCTTTGAATGTATCTTTATTTTTTTTATCATTATCAGTTTTTTTTTTTGTATTTTTCTAAAACAATTCAAAACGGGATATTTAATAGGTTTTTTATTTTTATTTCACGGAGCTCAATATTTCAAGATCTTTATTTTAGTAAAAGGTAGTGCCACATGCTAACTTGCAACCGAATTGGGCTGACACGACCGGGGTGGTACCTCTCGCTCACATAGCACCTTCTGCGTCAAATGACTGCTATGCTGTTGCGTTTCATGCGATTTATGCGTGGTGGCCCAATGGGGGCATTTGCATAACTTTTGGTTGTGCGGATGTTTATGGGTGTCGGTAGTCACGGCAAGGCTGCTGACTGCTCGCTTGCCTCCTTTGGATATAAAAAAACTCAACATTTTCTATGAATGTCTTATTTACGAAACTGTCTCGTGTACAAAACACACATCCCACATGAAAATAACCTTGTTGAATGAAAATCTTTTAAATGCTTTTCCATCATGCTAGACCATTCCCACCATGGTTCAGGCCTTGTCGTGGCGGTGGGGCTCAGTAACCTAGGGTGTGCCCAGCACCTTGGGCGAGGCGAATTGAGCCGAGGGGGCTCTTTGTTTCCCTCTTATAAGAATAGGTAACAAAAGAGCAGGGGGCATGGGGCGAGGACGGGAACCTCACCCCCTTGTACTGTCCCGATGTTGGGAGGGGTTGTTCTGTGGTGCAGGACAACCCCTCTGTGGAGGTGGCATCGGTCCCCTGAGGGACTGACTAGCTGTCGAGGTACCCTGTTTGCTCAACAGATCCGGGGCACCACCAAAGCCGGCATTGGTAGCACTCGCTGGGTTTTAGTAGGTAGAGCTGCGTCCACTTACCAGTTTTCGGGCGTACTGCCCGGGGGATGCCTCAGAGCATTACCCGTCGTTTAAGAAAAAAAAGGTAATAAGACCGTTGTATTAGAATTGATGACTGCCATTCCTTTCCTTTGAGGGAGGCCTATGTTCAGCAGTGGACGGATAGATGCTGATGATGATGATGATGATGATTCCTTTACAGGATGGAAAATAATATCTGGTGAAAAAATAAAACTGAACTGGTATTCATATTGACAGCTTTTTAAACTGCACATGGGCGCATTTTCCCTCTCTTGTTTTATGAAGCTGTGTGATATTCTCATGATAAAAATCCAACATAAAATACACAACTACGACAATTTCCTTTTTAATACCAAATAAAAGTTTAAATTCAAATAAAAGTCGTATAAAATATCATAAATTGTTCGTACAATATAATAAAACTATTTGGAGGATGTTAATAGCCGAAAGTAACGTTACGATTCGAGCGTCAGTGTCACAATGGGTCTGTAATAACAGGCTAGGGGTTGCCAGCTTGGGTGTTTCCCAATATTGCAAGGGACTCTGAAGAACGCAAGATTGTGGATCCTGTAAGTCCTTTATGTAGACAGGGATAGCCCCTGAATTTAACACTGAAAAGACAAAAAGGTATTTTCCTTTAAAAAAGTACCTACATTCTTTTTGTATTAGTAAAGGAATAATTCATCTTGCAAAATAAAAAAAAAACGAAATGTGTGCTGGGACACATAGTAAAAGTGAAACTTCAACGGACAACTTTTACTTTACCCCTACTCCGCGGCCGACCGTCACGCGACATGCAATAGATGAACGAAAAAATTTGAGGCGATGTAATAAAAATTTCACTTTAAAAGATTTAAAAGATCCAAAAACGCTTTTTAATTCTAAAAGTTTTATGGGAAGTTTCGATATTTTTGGGGAAACTGTTTTCAGATCTAGCAACACTGGCTGGATTGCGCTCCAATAGGCTCTGGACTCTGGACTGATTCGTTATGGAACTGTAAAACTCAAATGAATGTTTTAATTAAACTTTAAGTGGAGATCTATTTCATTATTGTCCTAGTTTACCGTTCTTCAAATAAATAGTTGCACTACACTAAACCCGCACTAAATTGGGATAATAAATGACAAACTTAATTCATTTGTATTGTACAATAATTTTAATTAGCTAACTTAAAAAAATATATAGCTAAAAACTTAAAAATGATTTTAAAAAGATATTATGGCCCAATAAGCTCTTCAATTGATGAAAAAAACTACATAAAATTAACAGCAAGAGAAACGGTGGGAGGGATGCACTGTGCTCTTTTCTGTATGGGTACCACAACATGCTGTTTTCTACCGTAAATCATCTTAGCTGTGTTTTAGAAAGGACAGCAGAACACATTAGGTAGGTCTCAACACACACAACACAACAATTTAGGCTTGCGCTTTCCCTTGAGGGACTGACTAGCCGCAGACAAGGGTTGTCCAGCACCATGAACGACCACTCCTAACATCGGGACAGTACAATGGGGTGAGGTTCTCGTCCTCGCCCCTTGTCTCTCTCTGCTCTTTTGTCCCCTCTTCTTATAAGAGGGGTAAAAAGAGCCCCCTCGGCTCAATTAGCTGCGCCCAAGGTGCTGGGCTCACCCTAGGCTACTGAGCCACCGCCACGACAAGGCTTGAACCATGGTGGGGCATATAGGGTTGCCTGGTATAACTCAGGTTAACTTGTTTATGTTCATGGGTGACGCTGATCACTTACTATCATGTAGCTCATTTGCCTGTTTGCGTATCCAATTTAACTAACATAAAAAACTGCTGAAATAAAACACCTACAAAAAAACTGTATTGCTTGAAATATTATTGTTTCTACCTACATACTTAAGTATCCACGTGGGGAAGCTGACGTCAAGTTAGTTCTAACATGAAAATGATTTTAAGTTAAACCGCAAGGATTTAAGCTACCGCTAACGTCCCAAGTTAGTTGGATGTCTAACCCATGTCACTCGGTTATCTCCTTGGGATTAAGAGGTCATCTGACATGGGGCTAACAAAGGTAAGTGAAAATATAGTTTCGTAGTAAATTGAGTGCAAAACCACGGTGTTTAGAGTTTATCAAACGCAGATCTAAATATATAACAAAAAAGCAAAATTAAAATTTTTGAAAAAACCCACGACGGTTAAGAGTCAATTGAAAAATAAAAAACCGCATCAAAACAAAATATGTTTACTGCAGTGCCCCCTGGTAAGTTGAAATCGTAACAACTATCTAAGAACATGCACCAATCAAACCGAAACCCATTATTGAAATCGCATCAAAATTAGAATAGTAGTTTTGGAGAAAAATGGCAACATTGGATTGTACAAAAAACGTTTCTTGCAGTGCCCTCTGGTGAGTTGTCAACGTAATACATATCTGATAACATGCACCAATCAAATCCGAACCCATCTCTGAAAACCGCATCAAAATCGGACAAGTAGTCTTGGAGATAAGTGGCAAAATAGGTTTGCACACACAAACTGCCTCTCACCCCAAACGCATATACAGTCTCCGTTCCGTCCGCGTCGCGGGTAATAAAGAATCGTTCTATGAACTCTGAAATCATTTTAATAAAAAATTTTGAGTGTGCAGTTTTCGGAAAATATAAACTTTGTTGTGTGAGGAATCGTAGTACCTAATTAGATTTTTTTGGAATTATTAATATGATGCCACTTACGGTATTTCCGAACCGATACGACTTACCTTCAAGAAAAGTGCATACTCATATTAATTAAAAGGCCGGCAACGCACCTGCTAACCCTCTTGAGTAGCAGGTGTCAGTGGATGTCACTTTCACTTACCATCAGGTGAACCTACTGTCCGTTTGCCCCCTCTTCTATAAAAAAAATACTTACAGTTTTAGTATTACCCGCAATGAGTGTACTAAAATGTTTCATCATCATCATCATCGGCCCCTAATCCGTTCACTTCTGAACTAAAAGATTAATAATAATAAAATTCTAAAAAAAGTAAATTCAATTTTTTGCTGCCTATACAGGTGCGTGCGTATATAGACAGCAATATAGTATGAGTGTTCTTCTATTTATCACTCGATAAAATATATAAGCACAGCCATTTGACAGAAAACACATTATTCTTATTAGTACAGGAAAAACACCTATTTTACTATTGTTGAATTATTCCAAGAGCATATTTTGCAGACAATCTCTCAAGCGGCGTGCGAATCTAATCAAGTCTGTCCTCAACACATCAGGTTTCATTAATCACGTCACGCCAGAATTGTCACCAGTTTCCGTATTCAATTTCATTATTTTCTGTGTACATGAAAACATATGCTGTGTTCACACTATTCCGATCACATGCGAACACGAGCGAGCGAAGCAGTTTGTGCTCGTTCACCGTTATCCAAATATCGTTGGAACAATGCAAATAATACATTCGCTTGCCTTTTTCACAGGTGTTTGATCACTTTAGTATAGTGCCCTTTAATTATAACATTATAGCCAATACAATAATATACTATATATTATGATTTTAAGTTAACATGGTTATTTTCATTACTAAAATTATTTAAAACGGGATATTTACCATGTTTTTCACTTTTATTTCGCGGATCTCGATATTTCGACATTATCTACGAATGTCTTGTTCACGAGACTGAAGTATGCGGGTAGATGTTGACGGCAATAGAGGCGTCCGTATCGGACTACCTCCTTTCTCGTACGTTTGCTGCGTAAACAATGGTCACCACTGCTATTGTCTTTTTCACCCCTACTATTGTCACTAGTTTTGCGTACACTCGACACTCGATAAGGCCGCCGTATGGTGACCCGCGGGCGGGTCACCATACGGTGATCGCTTCGTAAGCGCAAACCCCTCACCTTCCGTCTGACACAGGTGCTCACCGTGCACAGTTGCTTTGGTGAGTACCTGTGCCCGACGGCCCACGGGGAGCCGTTGACAGTCTGTCACGATTGTGGCGCGGCGGTAAATTCGGCCCAGCACCGAGGGTGTGCCCGAGATAGGCAGCGCTGCGTCATGATCTGACATCAGTCATCGGAAGGGACTTGTCTCTGCCGAGCGTCATCACCGCGATGCTCGGTGACGACGAGTTCTGGACGGCAATGGTCTCCTTCTGCGAGTCAGTAATGTCCAAGAAGGAGGCCGATGAGCGGGTGAGAGAAGAGGCCGCCGACGAGGCCTCCCCCCGCAGGCGACGAACGGGGGTGCGTAGGAGGCGCTACTTAATGCGCCCGCGAGCAGTAATGCTCCTGTGCTCGTGTCAGGCTTAAGGATGGGAACCTGGGCCCAGTATGGCACGACGTCGCGGGGACTACTTAGTAGCGATCGGGCAGTCCCACCTTACGAGGAGTAGTCAGGCCTTCGCCGGGGCCAGTCTGTCGCTGAGGTGATCCTGTCTGTTGCCTGCATATCCGGGACCCTCAAAAAGCTGCTGAAGGTGCTCGCAGTAGTTTTAGTGTGGGCACTCCCAGGTGAGAGTTGGGGCAGGATCTACCCAAAGATCCTGGCTGCATCCATAAGGATTTCCCTACGATAAAAAAGGCCTAAGTTCAGCAGAGGACGGATTGAGGCTGATGATGGTGATGATGAAGATGATGAAGTGGCTGTTATAATAAATTAATCAATTATAAGCTGTTACAGAACTAATAAATGTTTAATTAACCAAAGCCTCAGATAAAGAACATTAAACTAAACTTTGAATACCATTGAGATTCATAATTTGCAACTTTATTTATCTTAAGATGTTGCTTTAGGAATATCTATCAATACAGTTAAATAAAATTGGAGTGTCTGTTTGTAATATGAAAATAACCGCTTTTTACTAAATGCATATGGATGTACACATATACGGTACGTATACTAAAATAACATTTTTTACAGTTTTTGTCTGTCTGTCTGTCTGTTTGTTCCGGATAATCTCTGAAACGGCTGGGCTGATTTTTACTGTCACTTGTAGATAGCTGATGTTATAGGGAGTCCCCACCATGGTTCAGGCCTTGTCGTGGCGGTGGGGATCAGTAACCTAGGGTGAGCGGTGCACCTTGGGCGAAGCTAATTGGGCCGTGGGGGCTCTTTGTACCCCTCTTATAAGAAGAGGGGACAGAAGAGCAGGGGGCAAGGGGTGAGGATGGGAACCTGACCCCATTGTATTGTCCCGACGTTGGGAAGGGGTTGTTCTGTGGTGCGGGACAACCCCTCTGTGGAGGTGGCGTCGGTCCCTTGCGGGACTGACTAGCCGTCGAGGTGCCCTGTTTGTTTTCTAGATCCGGGGCACCTCACCAAAGGCGGCATTGGTGGCACTCATCGGGTTTTAGTGGGTAGAGCTGCGTCCACCTTTCGGGCACAGCGAGTCCCACATACCCACCTGGGGAGGGTCTCCACACTCCACACTCCACATACCCGCTTGGAGATTATCCCCTACCCCGCAGGATGCCTCAGATCATGAGATGAGATGATGAGATAATTAAAGCAATTCTTGGCGAAAAAGAAAAAATTGCCCGATGTATACACAAAATGTTTTGTGTCTTTGTTCTGTAAATATATGCTGGGATTTGCGTTAAAAATTGTTTGATTTTAATGAGTGTATGCGTAAATACCTACTAGAAAACATTATTGTTAAAATTAAATATAATTGTTGCGTTAAATGAGATACCAATTAAGACATCGTTATAGGAACAAGACGCCTGTGACTCTGTCAAACATCGTTTGAACAGCCCAACGTAGCCTAGAAGTAGGGATGGCGCGTCGCATACGCAATGTTTTTAATAAAAATTTTTTTGGCTTAAATACCTAGCGCAAAAATAGCCATGGTTTAATAATTATTGCCTAAACCTATAGATTTTTTGTTGCTTTTTTTGTAAAAACAATATTTGGTGTTATTATTTTGATTTCCTAGATCCTTCCTTTGAGATCCGAGGTAAACCATGTGAAAGCATTAACCTACGTCATAATAAAAAGGCTTATACTGGCGAAAGAAGCTTGTAAATCGTAGATGTAGCAAATCAAATCAAACTATCTTTATTTCGTTGATAACAACTTTATACTTGAAATACGTCAAAATAAGAAGTGAATAAAATGTTGGTAGAATCAAATAAACAAAATTTAGTTTTGAACAAGACTTTATACTCCCAAAATACTTTACTACCTCTTTATAACGAAACGTCATGGTTAGGCATGTAAAAAACTTAATGAACCGCGAAAAAACCGTAAAAGTTGTTTTAATATAATGAGTGAAATTCGCGTAAGCATTATAAAACAATGTAAAAACCTTTATAATACATAAGCATCCATATACAAATAATCAAAATATATTCGTGATATTATATTATACAAAACAATAAAAAAATACCTATACGACTAGCACATCCCTAGAATTCCGGTCATAGGTCAGCAAGCTCGTTTGTCTTCAGCGAAGTTACGTATTGATGTTTAAGTTGCACTCAAAGCTGTTTGTAGAGAGAAGGGATAGCATGGCGAAAGGGTATCTAGATCGAGCTTTGTCTTCCTGACTATAAAGAGAAAAATGAACATGTTTATTTGTTTGAGTAACTATTGTAGCATACACATGCATGTATAACGGTGTCACATCTATCTATATTCTATACAGATAAATACAATTGGAGTGTCTGTTTGTAACATTGAAATAACCACTTCTTACTGAATGCACATGGATGTATACATGGTACATATACCAAAATAGCATTTTCTACAATTTTTGTCTGTCTGTCTGTATGTATGTCTCTTTGTTCCGGCTAATCTTAGAAACAGCTGGGCCGATTTTAACGGGACTTTCATTGGAAGATAGCTGATGTTTTAAGGAGTAACTTAGGCTTTAAAAATAATCATCATCAATCCGTATACGGTTGTAAATCTAAGTAAACGCGGGCGGAGCTGTGGGCGACAGCTAGTTTATAATATGATTCCTCCTCGATTGTAATGTTGAATGAAAAGACAATAATGTACAGTGTGTAACTCGCCTGCAATAATCTACCACACACATAAAAGGTTACATGCTCAAAACATGTTTCAAGAGATAAACATATTTTTTTAACATAAACTAGTTTCTCTGTGACTATTCCTGCTAGCCACGAGGGCTAGCTAGACTAGCATGACACCACAATGGTTCAGGCCTTGACGTGGCGGTGGGGTTCAGTAGCTTAAGGTGTGCCCAGCACCCTGGGCGAAGTTAATTGAGCCGAGAGGCCTCTTTGTACGCCTCTTGTAAGAAGAGGGAACAAAAGAGCAGCAAGGGGTGAGGACGAGAACCTCACCCCATTGTACTGTCCCGACGTTGGGAGGGGTTGTTCGATAATGCGGGACAACCCCTCTGTGGAGGTGGTGTCATTCTCTTAGGGGCTGATTAGCTGTCGAGATGCCCTGTTTGGTCATTAGATCCGGGGCTCCTCACCAAAGGCGGCATTGGGGGCACTAGCCGGGTTTTAGTGGTAAGAGCTGCCACTTACCAGCTTTTGGGAGCAGCGAGTCCCACACACCTGCCTGGGGAGACCCACTCCCCAGCGAGATGCCTTAGAGCATTTCCCGGCATTTAAGGGAAAAAACACCCAATCTGGGTTAGTCCTAGGTGAAGTTGTTTAAATTCGTTCGCAACGCAACGCTCACCAGTAGACTCGAGGTGGCTTATCTGCCTATTTGATCAAGTACATAGAAAACATCAGCCACCACGAATGGCGCGGTAAATGGAAAGATTGTGGTGATATGTGTATTCAAAATAATGAAAGATGTAATAAAATAAAGAAATTACAGGACCATGCCCTTTATCATCACGGCATTTGAGTCGATTTTACGGCCTAGTCTCGCCACACACGTTTCACATTTAACAAACCTTAATTTTTACAACAAAGTATAGTCACCGATACAACGCTTAAGATGATTAATAATTAAAAATGCTTGGTCGATAATTATAATCATTATGTAACATTGGTGATCATTATAATAAAAATGATGATTTTCATAATAATCATAAGGATATTAATAAAAATAACAGCTATGCTGTCGTGTTTCGTGTGGTTTTTGAGTTTCCAGTGGGCCATTGGGGAGATAGAGAAAAGAAGGACAACGCATCTTCATTGCCTCTGGTTGTGCGGATGTCCATGAGCGTCATTAGTCACCATAAGGCTCCCACTGCTCGTTTGCATAAAAAAATTAAAAATTACGCATTTAGAATTGAATATTCTAACATACTCTGTTAGAAAAATACACGTAAAACGAGTTTTTTTTCTTAATTACAAAACAAAACAGGGCTTTTTTTTAATGACAATACAATTACCTTTTTTATTCGCATTTGTTTTGGATGCCTCATGAATTCAGGATCGTGTGGGTTTTTTTAATATATCTAAATAAGAAAATAAATATTTTGTGACTTCAGCAATAAAGGATTAGTATGATTAGGTACTTTTATGAGTATATATCCCAACCATGGTTCAAGCCTTGTCGTAGCGGTGGGGCTCAGTAGCCTTAGGTGAACCCAGCACCTTAGGTGAAGCAAATTAAGCCGAGGGAGCTGCTCTTTGTACCCCTCTTAAAAGAAGATGGGTCAAAAGAGCATGGGCACAAGGGGCGAGGATGGGAACCTCACTCCATTGTACCGTGCCTACGTTGGGAGGGGTTGTTCTGAGGTGCGGGACAACCCCTCTGTTGAGGTGGTGGTTGGTGTTCACCAAAGGTGGCATGGGTAGTACTCGCCGGGTTTTAGTGGGTAGAGGTGCGTCCACCTTAGGTACCATCTTTTGGGTGTAGTGAGTCCCACATACCTCAAACATTTCCCGGCGTAAAAGAAAAAAAAGATAACTTATATTAGTAATAATTAATTTAAGTAAATGTGAAAAAGGTTTTTCCGTTTGAATCGTACGTTGTTTTTGGTTTTTAGGGTTCCGTAGCCAAATGGCAAAAAACGGAACCCTTATAGATTCGTCATGTCTGTCTGTCCGTCTGTCTGTCTGTCCGTCGGTATGTCACAGCCACTTTTTTCCGAAACTATAACAACTATACTGTTGAAACTTGGTAAGTAGATGTATTATGTGAACCGCATTAGGATTTTGACCCAAAAGTAGAAAAAAAACAATAAATTTTGGGGTCCCCATACTTAGAACTGAAAATCAATTTTTTTTTCATCTAACCAATACGTGCGGGGTATCTATGGATAGGTCTTTCAAAATGATATGAGGTTTCTAATACTATTTTTTTCTAAACTGAATAGTTTGCGCGAGAGACACTTCCAAAGTGGAAAAATGTGTTCCTGTAACTTCTAAAATAAGAGAATGATAAAACTAAAAAAAATATATGATGCGTTTGAGCGAGATCTAGTAGGTAAGTAGTTTTTTTTTTAACACGTCATAAATCGTAAACCGCAATTTACCTTTCATTCAATCAACTCTAACATAAAAAAACATTTGATTTCATAAACATAAACCATATTTTTTGTTAAAGTGTCTAACCTATGTAATGGTTCGGAACCCTTCGTGCGCGAGTCCGACTAGCACTTGGCCGGTTTTTTCTTTAAATGACTGAACAGGATCAAGTCATTGTCTGTCTGTCAAACCAAAACCTATAGGTAATAAGGCACTTCTCATTCACAACTAATCATAAAGTTCGTCAAAAAATTAAGAAAAATTCTAAGAAGCTTAAATTTGATGTTTTATTACATAAAATATTCTTTTTACGGAACCCTCAGTGCGCAAATTTTGCACCTGTCTGCTTTTTTTCGTGCTTCAATAACACATTAAAACTTATACGTAAAATACAGTTTTTTATGTTAAGAAGGCTCTTGAATATGAACAAATAACTATTGTATGCATGCAATAAATAACTGCATAACTAGCAAGTTTTTCAAGCAAAATTGATAGATGGTTCTCTAGAGCTTTCTATTGCCCTACACGTGGCTTTCGGAATAATTTTATAAGCATACAGAACAAAGAGTAAAACTTTATTATACTTATTATAAAATTCTATATTTCTTAACTCCCATTACGAAAATTATTTAAAACGGGATATTTACCATGTTTTTCATTTTTATTTCGCGGATATTTCGACATTATCTACGAATGTCTTGTTCACGAGACTGAAGTATGCGGGTAGATGTTGACGGCATTAGAGGTGTCCGTATCGGACCACCTCCTTTCTCGGACGTTTGCTGCGTAAACACTGGTCATCACTACTATTGTCTTTTTTACCCCTACTTTTGTCACTAATTTTGCGTACACTCGACACTTGACACTCGACACTCGATCCTGTGTTCGACAGACGAAACTAAAAAAAAAAACTTAAATTCCAACCCAAAAAGAAGGGTGTTATATTATATTTTATACAACTACTTTTACACACCTTACCTTTATAAATACCTACGGTATTTCCGAACAGATACGACTCAAGGACCTTCTAGAAAAGAGCATACTTATTTGAAAGGCCGTTACGCACCTGCTAATGATAAAAGATATTATGATGATCGCTGTAAGTGTGTCTTTCTATGGCACTGCAGTTTTTAAACGAGTGAACCTATTTCGTTGCGTTTTTATTTTTGAAAACAGGTTTTATGAATATCGGTATAGTATTTTTAAGGTATTCATATTTTTTTACAAAACAATTTTGAAGTACAACTTCTTTAGGCGCGGCGGTAACTCTGATTTTTATGAAGTCTTACTTCAATCGCTCAAAACAGTTAATGTGCACACTCTATTGTCTTATTTTTATACTAATAGAGCCGACAACTGAACGAAATATTTTGTAGTGCGAATTGTGAATCTATACTAGATGTTGCCCGTAGCTTCTCCCGCGTTTACTTTGATTTACAGCCGTACCCGGATTGATGATGATTGTTTTTATAGCCAAAGTTACTTCTTACATCAGCTATCTGCCAGTGAAAGACCCATTAAAATCAGCTCAGCCATTTCAGAGATTAGCCAGAACAAACAGACAGACAGACAAAAATTGTAATAAATCCTATTTTGGTATATGCACCGTGTATACGTCCATATGCATTCAAAAGCGGTTATTTTTAATATTGCAAACAGACAATCCAATTTTATTTATCTCTATAGATTATAAAGAGGAAAGATTTGATTGTTTTTTATTTGTTTGTATTGAATAGGCTCCGAAACTACTGGACCGATTTGAAAACTTATTTCGCCTATGTAAAGCCATTTTATCAGCAAGTAACGTAGGGTATAAATTGTTTACCTGTGCGAAGCCAGACCGCTAGTATGTACTATTCTCAAATCCACTTCACACCCAAAAAAATAAATCAAATCGGTCCAGCCGTTTAGGAATAATTTTGTGAGATACACACGTACATAATAATTATAAATATATATAAAGATCTTTTTTTTTTCTTTAACGCTGGGAAATGTTCTGAGGCATCCCGCGGGTGAGTGAGTCTCCCCAGGTGGGTATGTGGGACTCGTTGCGTCCGAGAGCTGGTAAGTGGACGCAGTTCTACCCACTAAAATCCAGCGAGTGCCACCAATGCCGCCATTGGTGAGGTGCCCCGAATCTAATGAGCAAACAAGGCACCACAGAACAACCCCTCCCAACGTCGGGACAGTTCAATGGGGTGAGGTTTCCGTCCTCGCCCCTTGCTGCTCTTTTGTCCCCTCTTCTTATAAGGGGGGTACAAAGACCCCCCTTGGCTCAATTAGCTTCGCCCAAGGTGCAGCGGCTCACCCTAGGCTACTAAGTCCCACCGCCACGTCAAGGCCTGAACCATGGTGGGGATTATAATATAAAGGTCTAGTGTACTCGATACGAGTAGGTAATATTTTACTTTTTAAAGCGATATCAGACTGCACTTAAATTTAAAATATACCAATGCATTTTCTTAGAATATGTTAAAGCATGTATCGCTCCGATAACTCTCAATAGGAAGAATAAGCCAACATTGGACATGTACATAATATATTACTGACATTATTGCCTTCTGGCATAATAATATGGTTACGTATATTTGACTACGAATAAATAGTGGACTTAGCCGTATTATTTTCTTTGATAAGAAGTGGGGACAAATTCTGCGACTGTGTCCAATTACCAGCTTTCCCCACATAACCCCCCCCCCAACCATAGAGTCCCACATGCCTCAAAACATTGGCAACAAGATGGCAGATTTTATTATTATCTGGTGACACGGTTGCTGTATCTCTTGCTGTATCTATGCTCCCATCCTTACATCTGCAAGAGTACCACCATCCTGCTTACTTTTTCAGTGTTATCTTTGTTGTGTTACAGAAGGGTAGGACATGCCAATTACTGGCATCGAGATTTTCCATTTTACATAGGATAATAATATGTAGAGTGAACATTTTTCATTACTTTTATAAGTTTAAATCAAGTATAATAGAAATCAATAATCTTCCATTTTACTAACAATGTAATAATAGTTCTCCATATTTACGAAAATATGAAGACACTTCAATTGAATTTTGCACACGCAGCACGCACTTCACTGATTAAACGTGAATTGCTCCCACATTAATTATCTCGTTTTCTTTGTGAAGGACCATTTGAAATTCAAATTGTGGGTTTTGTGCGACCAATCCCAAGTTGGGATCTATAGCTGTTATAGCTTTATGATTCAAGAGTTTCATTTGATATCTGGTTCTATAAATTGCCTTTTTTACATTGCTAAATGGAAACATAGATTTAACGAAAATTTTAAAGGTGGAAAATTCGTTTTATTGGAAACACGATGTATAATATATTTATGCTTGTGTAACCTTACCTCAGTGCATTGCACTGAAGTAAGGTTCCTAATCTCACCCCTTATCCCCCAGCTCTTTTATCCCCACTTCTTATAAGTGAGATACAAAGAGCAGCTCCCTCGGTTCAATTGGCTTCGCTCAAGGTGTTAGGTTTAGGCTTAGGCTACTGAGCCCCACCGCCACGACAAGGCTTGAACCTTGGTGGGGGACGTGGTAGCGCTTGTTATAACAGCCAAAAGCCAAATAAGATTGGTAGTGGAGGGGACAGCGTAGGGTCGGTCGTATTGTATACAATATAGGTAGTAATAGTTGCGGTAGCCGATTTAAGTTTAGATACGAGTGGCGTAGGGTCCAGGGTCGGAATAATTTTGTATGACGGAATTTCACACCTTTAAAAGTTTGTCGAAATAGTCTAAAAAACGGCATGTTATGCTGTAGTCTCTTTTGTAGAACTTGACACAATATTTAGACATTTTAGACATATTAGTCGATCTTTTGAGGTTTACTACTATAATTTTTGAATGGTTATCAAATTTTATCTAATGAATGATTGGAGAAGGAGTTTTTATAAACATGAAATTAATCGTTATCCAAATAAATACGTTTTTAATTAAATCTTTATGATTTAATTTTGAATAAAATTTCCCTTAACATTGTTTGATTTCAACGAATATCTTAGAATATCATAATTTTTAAACGAGTTCAAAAAAGAAGGAGGTTCTATGATCGTGTGTATTTTTTTAATGTACGTTCACCGATTTCTCCGTCAATTGTGGACCGATTTTCAAAATTCTTTTTTTATTCAAAAGAGTGTACTTCCGAGGAGGTCCCATGATAAGGAAACCAGGATCTGATGATGGCGTCCCAGAGAAATCGAGGGGAATTTTGGAAAATCGTAGGAGTAACTAGTGCATTTAATATTTTTTTAATAAGTCTTTTAAAGCACTACAATTTCATGAAGGTCTAGAGTTGATCTGATGATGGAGCAAAAAGACAGTCAAGGGAACTCCTCAACGATTTACAGCAGTAACCTTGTGTTTGGGCTTGATTAATTTACATTGATGAGAACTCTACACCTAGATGGATTGTGACTATCATTAGGGGTCTGATAATGAAGACGAAGGACAGTTAAGGGAACTCCTCAGCAGTTTACAGTAGCTACCTTGTGTTTGGACTTAATTTATTTATATTGGCAAGAACTTTGCGTCCATTGGCGTTATAAGTGTCATTAAAGGTCTGATGATGAAGAACATCGAGGGAGCTCCTCAACGGTTTACAGTTAAGCTACCTTGTGTTTAGACACAATTTATTTATATTGACTAGAACTTTGCATCCATATGGGTATTAAGTGCTATTACAGGTCTGATAATGGAGACCATAGACAGTCGAGGGAACTCTTCAACGGTTTACAGTAGCTACCTTGTGTTTGGACTTAATTCATTTATATTGACGAGTACTTTGCACCCATATGGGTTATAAGTGTTATTATAAGTCTGATGATGGAGACCATAGTCGACAGTCGAGGAAACTCCTCAACGGTTTACAGTAGCTACCTTGTGTTTGGAAATAATTCATTTATATTGACGAGTACTTTGCACCTATATAGGTATGATGATGGAGACCATAGACAGTCGAGGGAACTCCTCGACGATTTACAGCTTGATTTGTTAGGTTTACTTCGTAAAGTTCAATATGCTAAAATGTTTAGCTCGTACAAAATAGTAGTAGTCAATGATGTATCATTTTATTACTTGTCGATGTAAAAAAAACAACTGTATGGAATGCTTTGGAAGCGCATCATAGTATTTCAAGGTTATCGTAATATCTATTCTAATTTGATGATATTCTATACCTATATGTAATAGTTTTTACATAATTCCAAATTTGTTTTTTTATTAGTTGTGTATTGATTTAAATCCTTTCTCATTCAAACGGTCCTGACTAATACAAGCAATGCGTTTAACAGTTCTATCCATATTTCAGACTAATAAAATCAGTTATCGAATTTCGGAATCACAAAAAATTAAGAAATAAAATTTTTTTAAACAAAAATTGAAACCGACTTCAAAAAATAAAAAATATACTAAAAAGTAATAAAATAATCGCGTTTCCTTAATTTTTGTGCTTACAACTTATAATCAACTTGTTATTTTACTAATGTACAATCTTTGCGTTTATCATGTCATTGTTACTATTAGTTGATTATAAGTTGTAAGCACAAAAATTAAGAAAACGCGATTATTTTATTACTTTTTATAAATATCATAGTTTTAATCAAGTACCACGCGCACATTAATTATTCGTGAAAGCCTACTGCCATTAGCGTTGCGACTTGCGAGGCAGCTGGCAGCTACCATGCCGCGTGGTCGGCTTACGCAAAGTTTGTTCTGCGTACTTCTGTAATAAATATTTGTTTTTGCGATATTAAAAATAAATTTACATCATATTATCTTTACTTCTATATTAAAATTATATATTTAAATATATATTTTATTATTCTAAAAGGGAAAGATTTGAATTTTTGTTTATTTGTTACGAATTAACTCAAAAACTACTCGATCGATTTTAAAAACTCTTTCATAATTAAAAAAAATGCTACGTTTACACTGAGTAATAGTAATAATCATTATCAATCAGGATAAATTATGTAATCATCATCATTATAAACAGCCTTTATGTGGACGGATAAAGGCTGTTAATGATATTGGCCATCTTTGAAGGTTGTTTTAAACCAATAAAAAAATAAAAAATTTAAGATGGCCAATAAGACCGATCCCTCGCCACTCGCATCCAAGATCCTCTTCCCACCTGGTTAATAGCCGACCAACACTTCGTCCACCTAAGCATGGCCTCCACTCTTGAATCTTATTGGCCTCTCAGTCATCCATTCTCCTTAGTGTATGACCAGCCCACTGCCACTTCTTCAACTCTCAAGCATAGCTTACAAAATGTAACACATACATACATATTATGTACACAGTGAAAATCGAATTCCTTTTCTTTCCCGGTACTTAAAAAGCTACACCATTTTCGTTTCAACCGGATCCTTAACGCCTGTTTTTGCTTAAGTGCCTAATTAATAATGTATCTTGTTCTTCAGGAAAGGGACGCGTCGTGAGAATCGACACCTGGCTTAAATCTCGACTTTATTTGATTTGGAGAACAGAAGAAATACTATTGAGTTTTGTCTATACTAATGTAAAATAAGTCCCCACCAAGGTTGAACCGTCTTTTACATTAGCCTTGTTGGCGGAGCCAAGTGAACCGAGGGAGCTGCTCTTTGTACCCCTCTTATAAGAAGGGGGGACAAAAGAATAGGAGGGTACAAGAAGTGAGAATGGGAACCTCATCCCATTGCACTGTCCCGACGTTGGGAAGGATTGTTCTGTGGTTCGGGACAACCCCTTTGTGGAGGTGGGGTTGGTCCCTTGAAGGACTGACTAGCCCTCGAGGTGCCCTATTTGCTCAACAGATTCGGGGCACCTCACCAAAGGCGGCATTGGTGGTGGGTAGGGCTGCATCCACCTTATCATCATTTGGGCGCAGCGAGTCCCACATACTCACCTGGGGAATCCACCCCTCCCCCGCGGGATGCCTTAAATCATTTCGTGGCCAAAAAGGATAAAATGTAAAAAAGTAATGTTTAGGTACAAGTGTGGATGTGATGTAGGAGGTAAATTTTCGAAACATTCGATCAAAAATTCTTTCAACAGTAAAATTCTATATTTATTAATAGTGATTGGAGTCCACTTTGTTAGCCTATTGGCTAACAATTTTACACGTAATGTAGTGGTTGATTCAAAATCAGGAACGAGTAATAACTACTAATTTATCTAATAATACCGGTGAAATGTTAAATTTTTTTATTTTATTTTTAATTATTAAATAAACATACCCTTGACTAAAATTTGTTAGGCAACCCATATGCAATATATTTATTGACATATTAAATTAAATATAAAATACGTTTCATCAAATAAACATCTCGGTGAAGGTCGTTTTATATCCCGGATCTTAGCCTATAATAAGTGTCAAGAGTTCTCTTTGACGACTCTATTGTATCGGTATGTAAATATGTTATTAGGTACCTTCTCCCGCAGCCCAATAAAATTTTATTTTACACACATCCAAACATAAGGTAGCTAATGTAAACCGATGAGAAGTTCCCTTAATTGTCCTTTGTCCTCATCATCAGACCCCTAATGACAGTCACAACTCATCTAGATTTTCATCAACAGAAATTAATCAAGCCCGAACACAAGGTTATTGTCGTAAATCGTTGAGGAGTTCCCTCTTTCGGCCTGTCTTTCGGCTCCATCATCAAATTGAATCGTCTTAACTTAAATTGTAGTTCTTTAAAGTATTGAATTAATAATCCGTAAAAGTTAATTAATTCATTACAACAAAAATATGTGAAAAACATTGTACGTGCATTTGAAATTTGAGGGTTTCCCTCTATTCCATCATTAGATCCTGACTTGGTTCCAATGAACTTTTTTTTCGCACTCTTTCGAATAAGAAAAAAAAATTGAAAATCGGTCAACAATTGACTGAGAAATCGGTGAATAATATGCAAAAAATATACAAAACAAAAAACCTCCTCCTTTTTTGAAGTCGGTTAAATAAAAATGTCCAAGTTAAATTTGATACGCCTGCTTAGCGCTTGCCTGGCGCAAGGACGGTTTCCCTCGGCGTGGAAGAGGGGGAAACTGATCTTAATCAAGAAGGAGGGGCGACCGATGGAGTTGCCGTCGGCATACAGGCCGATCGTGTTGCTTGTTGATTCGGGAAAGTTGCTGGAGCGGATCGCAGCTTCCCGCATCGTTGAACACTTAGAGGAGACGGGACCGAACCTAAGCGACTACCAGTACGGCTTCCGGCGGGGCAGATCCACCCTGGACGCTCTGACCAGGGAGAGGGCCCTTGCTGATGAGGCGGTCGGGAGAGGGGGGTGCTTTTGGCGGTATCTATTGACATCGCCAATGCATTCAACACCCTCCCCTTTGACACAATCCTGGAAGCGCTCAGGTTTCACGGCGTGCCGGCGTATCTGGGCAGGCTGGGGGCGAATTACCTGTCTGGCAGGTGCGTCGGGTATCCCACGGCTGGTGGTTGGATGAGACGAAGAGTGGCGTGTGGTGTTCCACAGGGCTCGGTGCTTGGGCCACTCCTGTGGAGCATCGGCTACGATTGGGTCCTCCGTGGCGAAAATTTGACAGGTATCAGCGTTACCTGTTACGCTGATGACACAGTCGTCACCGCGCGCGGAGGTTCCTTCTCGGAGGCCCACCTATTGGCGGTAGCAGGTGTTGCGCAGGTTGTTGCGAGGATCCGGCGTCTTGGGCTCGAAGTAGCCCTGGAGAAGTGCGAAGCTATATGCTTCCACGGGCCACGGCGGGCCCCTCCAGCCGGATCCCACCTGATCGTGGGGGGAACTTCCATCGCTGTCGAGTCGATCATGAGGTACCTGGGCCTCGTCCTCGATAGTCGATGGAACTTCCGAGAGCACTTCCGACGCCTAGTCCCGAGGCTGCTCGCAAGTGCAAGGGCGCTTAGTCGTCTCCTCCCCAACGTGGGAGGACCAAGCGTTGGTTGTCGCCGCCTATATGCGGGCGTCTTGCAGTCCATGGGGCTGTACGGCGCACCGTTGTGGGCGGCCGCCCTGACGGCAGAGAACGTGGCCATGTTGCGACGTCCGCAACGGGTCATGGCCGTTAGGGCCGTCCGTGCGTACCGTACTACCTCGTATGAGGCTGCGTGCGTGCTGGCGGGCTCAGCGCCGTGGGACCTTGTCACAAGGGCCCTGGCGCAGACGTGGAGGAGACGACAAGGAGAGGAGGTCGAAGGAGAGACCTGGCGGAGTCGCCTAAAAAGGCAGATACTCCACGAGTGGGGAGAGCGGCTAAGAGAGCCGAGTGCGGGACACCGCACGGTGTTGGCCGTCGGTCCAATCCTGGAGCAGGGTTGACCGACGGCATGGCGCAATCACCTTCCACCTTGCGCAGATCCTGACGGGGCACAGATGCTTCGGGAGGTATCTGTTCAAGGTGGCAGGCTCGGAGAACTCGCCAGGGTGTCATCACTGTAGCAGTGACGAGGACACTGCTGACCACACCCTGGCGGAGTGCCCTACGTGGGCGTCCGAAAGAGCGGACCTCGTCGCTGAGGTCGGCGTCGACCTTTCACTCCCTGCGGTCATCCGCGCGATGATCGCCAGTGAGAGTGCATGGGAGGCGGTCCTCTTCTGCGAGGTTGTGATGCCGCAGAAGGAGGAGGCGGAGCGGGAGAGGGAGCGCACTGGCGCCCCTTCTCGCAGAAGAGCGCGGCGGCGACAGGCGGTCGCACCGCCGTGAGGGACCTGTGCGCGGCCGATCGGGGGATCCGCCGCGCGCGCGTAATGTCCAGGCTATAAGGCACCCTTAAGTGTTCAGGGTGCCTTAAGCGGAGTAGGAGGAGGGAACGCTATCCCCTGCCTCCTGAGGAGAGTGCCTCCTCCTCGAGTACATCGTCGCCGGTGCGGACCATACCGGGCTAGCACGACTAGGAGAACACCGCCGGGTTTTAGTGGGTAGAGCTGCGTCCACCTTACCATCCTTCGGGCGTAGAGAGCCCCACATACCCGCTTGGGGAGTCTCCCCTTCCCCGCGGGATGCCTAAGAGCATTACCTGGCGGGAAAAAAAAAGTTAAATCTGATAAGTGCATTTCATTTTCTTTATTTTACAGAATTAAAACAATGTATTTAGAACAAATTATGATATTATATTCATAATAATCAGACAGAATCACGGCTAACAGACGCCTTTTCAAGGCCAATAACGTTCAATAGCCTATTTACATGTAAATTATATGAATAAGTTTTATTGCGGTGTCAAATATCCTGACGGATGATATTGAGTAAAAAGGCCTTTGGTAAGTAAGGATAAAGGTTCCAGATTCTTTTAAAGATTAGTAAACATAGCTTGGCTTAAAGCTGAGAGAGCTTGTATTCAAGCCCGTTTATTCATAATACAGAATATAAGGCTAATTTTTTTATAAAGGGATTTGAATTGCAAGAAATTTCCATGTAGAGCTTTGTGTTTTATGTTGAGCTTACAATATAACCGCTTTAACTAAACTTTTTGTGAAGATGAATAGGTAAACGGGCAGATGAGGTATCTGATCTGATGTGGTCAGAGTCACCCAAGAACATAAATCACTTGGGTCTGGCCTCGGCAACTAATTGTTAAGTTGTCTAACCTGAGACATAAGATGGTAAGACTCGGTGTCAACACTTCTCTCCAACAACAAACTCATACAAATGTGTTTGACCCAAGCAGGAAGCCCACACTGAAAGTAAACGCGGCACAGCGCATTCTTCTCGCCGGTGAAAACTATAAGAAATAATAAATTTATCGACAATAAAAAAAATAGAAGTAAAAAAAATACCTAAACGTTCCAATAGACCACCGGAGACTCACAAACCGAACGAAACGCGACAGCATAGCTGTCACTTTTTTATAATAATTATCCTAATGATTCAATCGTCATTTTTATTATAATTATCACCAATGTGATAATTATAAATATCTTGAAAACATTTTTAATTATTAATCAACTTTTTTTTCTTTTACGCCGGGAAATGCTCTGAGGCATCCCGCAAGGGAGTGGGTTCCCCCAAGCGGGTATGTGGGACTCGCTGTGCCCGAAACGTGATAAGGTGGACGCAGCTATAGTCACTAAAAACCCGGCGAGTGCCACCAATGTCGCCTTTGCTGAGGTGCCCCGGATCTGTTTAGCAAACAGGGCACCTCGACGGCTAGTCCCACAGAACAACCCCTCCCTACGTCGGGACAGTAAAATGGGGTGAGGTTCCCATCCTTGCCCCTGGTCCCCTGCCCATTTGTCCCCTCTTCCTATAAGAGGGGTACAACGAGCAGCTCACTCGGCTCAATTTGTTTCGTCCAAGATGCTGAGCTCACCCTAGGCTACTAAGCCCCACCGCCATTTTCTGACCTGACCGGTCGTAAAATCATCATAGCTAAATATCGTTTAATACACTAACCTTAGTCTATATAGTATGTCCATTACTCTATTAAACAGTCATTAGTCATAACTGGATTCCGCTCAGATTTCTATGACAGCTGTAGATGCCATTAAGGAAAATGTCCAACTGAACTAAACTGTATTTACGATAATGGCTGGCAATGATAATAGTGTTCGGTAACTACCTCATTTGAGTCTATTATATTGACGCTGTTTAAATAGCTTGATACTTCTTCATCGCTATAATGAAACAACTTTTTACGGGTTCTATCACGGTTTATTAAGATGTAAGAGGTTTGTAAGAGGTAGTGGTACATTGTAAGGGCCGGCACGACCGGGGTGGTACCTCTCGCTCACATAACACCGGCGTCAAGTGACAGTTATGCTATCGCGTATCGTGCGGTTTGTGAGTTTCCAGTGACTCATTGGGGGGATAGGAAAAAGGAGGGCGGCGCATCTGCGTAGCCTCTGGTTGTGCGGATGTCTATGGGCGTCGGCGCCGTGAGGATCCGACTGCTAGTTTGTCCCCAGATAACATAAAAAAAAAATCTTACGCTCCCGACGTTTTGCATATTTTTAAAACAAATATAGTTACTAATATAATGCACGCATGACAGGACATATGCACGTAGCATGGCAGCTTTTAAAAGATAAATGCAAAACCAAAGAAAAAACGTTTTTCCGTGTAATGTTTGATCTTGCATGTGTTGATACTGGCTTAGAGAGAAATATTGAACTAATATCGAAGATAAGATGCCGTCGCTACTACTAGACATAAATCACCTACTCTGGAAAGGATCCAAGTTTTCTGTAACACCAAACATGATACAATTTAGGTTTATATTATTATTTATATTATTCTAGTGCATCTAGCTTGCTAGATGCACTAGTGACTATAGCTGCGTCCACCTTATCACGTTTCGGGCACAGCGAGTCCCACATACCCGCTTGGGGGAACCCACTCCCTTGCGGGATGCCTCAGAGCATTTCCCGGCGTAAAAGAAAAAAAAGTTGATTAATAATTAAAAATGTTTTCAAGATATTTATAATTATCACATTGGTGATAATTATAATAAAAATGACGATTGAATCATTAGGATGATTATTATAAAAAAGTGACAGCTATGCTGTCGCGTTTCGTTCGGTTTGTGAGTCTCCGGTGGTCTATTGGAACGTTTAGGTATTTTTTTTACTTCTGCGTTATTGTCGATAAATTTATTATTTCTTATAGTTTTCACCGGCGAGAAGAATGCGCTGTGCCGCGTTTACTTTCAGTGTGGGCTTCCTGCTTGGGTCAAACACATTTGTATGAGTTTGTTGTTGGAGAGAAGTGTTGACACCGAATCTTACCATCTTATGTCTCAGGTTAGACAACTTAACAATTAGTTGCCGAGGCCAGACCCAAGTGATTTATGTTCTTGGGTGACTCTGACCACATCAGATCAGATACCTCATCTGCCCGTTTACCTATTCATCTTCACAAAAAGTTTAGTTAAAGCTGTTATATTGTAAGCTCAACATAAAACACAAAGCTCTACATGGAAATTTCTTGCAATTCAAATTCCTTTATAAAAAAATTAGTCTTATATTCTGTATTATGAATAAACGGGCTTGAATACAAGCTCTCTCAGCTTTAAGCCAAGCTATGTTTACTAATCTTTAAAAGAATCTGGAACCTTTATCCTTACTTACCAAAGGCCTTTTTACTCAATATCATCCGTCAGGGTATTTGACACCGCAATAAAACTTATTCATATAATTTACATGTAAATAGGCTATTGAACGTTATTGGCCTTGAAAAGGCGTCTGTTAGCCGTGATTTTGTCTGATTCATATGAATATAATATTATGATAATTTGTTCTAAATACTTTGTTTTAATTCTGTAAAATAAAGAAAATGAAATGCACTTATCATATTTAACTTGGACATTTTTATTTAACCGACTTCAAAAAAGGAGGAGGTTTTTTGTTTTGTATATTTTTTGCATATTATTCACCGATTTCTCCGTCAATTGTTGACCGATTTTAATTTTTTTTTTCTTATTCGAAAGAGTGCGAAGTGATTTCATTGGAACCAAGTCAGGGTCTAATGATGGAATACAGGGAAACCCTCAAATTTCAAATGCACGTACAATGTTTTTCACATATTTTTGTTGTAATGAATTAATTAATTTTTACGGATTATTAATTCAATACTTTAAAGAACTACAATTTAAGTAAAGACAATTCGATTTGATGATGGAGCCGAAAGACAGGCGAGGGAACTCCTCAACGATTTACGACAATAACCTTGTGTTCGGGCTTGATTAATGTCTGTTGATGAAAATCTAGATGAGTTGTGACTGTCATTAGGGGTCTGATGATGAGGACAAAGGACAATTAAGGGAACTTCTCAGCGGTTTACATTAGCTACCTTATGTTTGGATGTGTGTAAAATAAAATTTTATTGGGCTGCGGGAGAAGGTACCTAATAACATATTTACATACCGATACAATAGAGTCGTCAAAGAGAACTCTTGACACTTATTATAGGCTAAGATCCGGGATATAAAACGACCTTCACCGAGATGTTTATTTGATGAAACGTATTTTATATTTAATTTAATATGTCAATAAATATATTGCATATGGGTTGCCTAACAAATTTTAGTCCAGGGTATGTTTATTTAATAATTAAAAATAAAATAAAAAAATTTAACATTTCACCGGTATTATTAGATAAATTAGTTATAACTCGTTCCTGATTTTGAATCAACCACTACATTACGTGTAAAATTGTTAACCAATAGGCTGTAACACCAAACATGATACAATTTAGGTTTATATTATTATTTATATTATTCTAGTGCATCTAGCTTGCTAGATGCACTAGAATAATATAAATACCTGTTAGTATACCGGTCAACTACCGGTATACTAACGACCTAGCAGTAGCGAAGGTATGAACAAAATATAATAATAATAATAATAATAATAATAATAATAATAATATTAATATCTATGGACGCTTTTACACCACGGCAACCTGGCCCCGTAGTAAGTTCTCGGTGAACTTTTGTTACGAGTAACAGGAAACGGAAATATAATCTATACTAATATTTTAAAGCTGAAGAGTTTGTTTGTTTGAACGCGCTAATCTCAGGAACTACTGGTCTGATTTGAAAAATTCTTTTAGTGTTATTTTATTGTTAGTGATAGCCCATTTATTGAGGAAGGAGGAACATCACGCTGTGACTAACAGTAGGTAAGTTGAGTAAGTTAACGCGGGCGAAGCTGCGGGCAACAGCTAGTCATAGTTAGAGGTGAAATATTTTTGTTACTTTTTATCATTATACAAGTACTATTTATAACTACATTAAAATTGATTATTTTATGTACATAATGGAAACGTAAAAATACCTATGACTCCTTCATGAAATCAGGCGAGAAGCTCAAAACGAGATGTCGAACTTCATACAACCTCGAAGACTATATTAAATATCATACCCGACGGTGACGCGGCCCAGTCCCGCCACTGACACACAACCGACGCCAGGAGGCCGTGTGGTCGCAGACTGCACGGTTGGCGGGGGGCAACCCCCTACTTTATAAACCAAAAGTGAGCCGAATGGGCTCACACAAATCCGATGTAGTATTCATTAGGGCCTTCGGGCCTATACCACGGATCCATCCGAAAAAAAATAATCTGATATTATGTTGATTTCCTCACTTTTCTTTAACTGGTTCTCGAGGGCCATTAGATAAAGTTAACATTTTTATAGAAGAGGGGCTAATGGACAGTTCTTTCACCTGGTGGTAAGTGATAAGATATATCCACAGACACCCGCTTCACCAGAGGATTAGCAAGTGGGTTGAGGGTCTTTCAAATATGAGTATGCTCTTTTCTTGAAGGAACACAAGAACACAGTTCTCATGATTAGGTTCAAGTCCAGACCTTCCTTTGACTCAGTAATATGAGTCTTTATACCTTTTTTCTTTAACGCCGGGAAATGCTCTGAGGCATCCCGCGGGGGAGTGGGTCTCCCCACGCGGGTATGTGGGACTCACTGCGCCCGACAGCTGGTAAATGGACGCAGCTCTACCCACTAAAACACGGCGAGTGCCACCAATGCCGCCTTTGGTGAGGTGTCCCGGATCTAGAAAACTATCAGGGCACCTCGACGGCTAGTCAGTCCCGCAAAAGACCGACGCCACCTCTACAGAGGGGTGGTCCCGCACCACAGAACAACCCCTCCCAGCGTCGGGACAGTACAATGGGGTGAGGTTCCCATCCTCACCCCTTGCCCCCTGCTCTTCGGTCCCCTCTTCTTATAAGAGGGGTACAAAGAGCCCCCTCGGCCCAATTAGCTTCGCCCAAGGTGCACCGCTCACCCTAGGTTACTGAGCCCCACCGCCACGACAAGACCTAAACCATGGTGGGGTGAGTCTTTATAGGTATAAAGACTCACCCCACCATGGTTCAGGTCTTAAATGGATACCAAAATTAAGAACTATTACTTTTTAACTTTGGCAGGGGCAAAATTTCTAATCCGACTGGTAATTCTACAGATCAGCACTGTCAAACAAACAACCACACTGTTCCGCTTTTTATAATACTAGCTAGTATAGATTGTGAAATGTGCATATTATGCTGGTGATGAAAATTCCATCAATGGTGGCGGTGCTGATGTAGTACTTAAATTTATAAGGAAGAAAATTTTGATTACCAAGAACATTTCCGTTTCATTTTCATAGTGAATCAGAAGATTGGAAGAATAAAACAGCAAACAAGAGCACCGCGTTTTGTTCCGAAAGGATATTGGAAAATAAACTTCGTGGAGTAAATAATATTAAAATTCTTTATTCGAGTCCAGTAGCTTCTTTAAAGTTTTTCGTATTGTGATACTTAGTATTCTGAGTATAATAGAATCTCTAATAATCTCAGATTAAATGATATAAGATTTATAATATAATGGATACATTTATTGTATCTTCTTTCGTATCTATCTATATATCTATCTATCTAATATATGAAATTCTCGTATCACGGTGTTTGTAATTAAACCTCTCTGGAATGGCTTGACCGATTTTCATGAAATTATGTGTGCATATGGGGTAGGTCTGAGAATCGGTCAACATCTATTTTTCATCCCCCTTAATGTCAAGGGTACCCCTTATTTATTTTTTATTTTTTAGACAAAAGTTAACGCGGGTGAAGCTGCAGGCAACAGCTAGTATTATATATGTTAGAACTCTTCCGCGAACCACGTTATCTGTAAATGTGTGAGTGCTCGCATGCATGCATTTGTCTTGCCCTTCGTTTGAAATACATCATAGGTGTCTCACAGAAGAAGTGAGCAGTACATTGCTCTACAACGAATGCGGAATGCGTTAAATATTTTTATATTTTGGCGAGTCTGATGCAGTATCTTAATCTAAAAGGAATAAAAAAATAACTTTTTTCTTATCTTTAACATAATATTGCTTTTCAATTTGTTTTCCATTTTTATATTGTATACCTTATAAAAACTAACTTGTTATGAAACAAACGATAACACAACAATATTCCGTGAATTTTAATAGTATTTACACAAAGATTAATTATTCATACAAAGTAAGGAGTTTGAACTGTTATAATATTTGAACAAACACGACGGTAGCGCGGTGCGCTTTACATATCCAATAATATTTAACGTAAGAAATTATTACAGTGTCACGTAGTGTCTTTTTAAAAACATCGTTATCATCATCATGTATTTTAATACAGTAAAGTAAAGTGAAGTGAAGTGAAGTGAAGTGAAGAAAATAAAGTAAAGTAGGTTCCAAAGCTAGTTCAATGAGAAGAATCAAATTGTTTTTTATGTGTGCGTTCACGCATTAAAATGAAAGAACTTTTAATGGATTTTATTATGGTTTGTTTTAGTTATTTATGCATTTGTTGTATAATAAGGTGTACTTAAACACGAATGTGGGTTTATCACGTGATAATAGTATCACATGAGTGTTTTAATACCTAATCATCAACAGGCTTTATCTACACTCTTAATATGAAACCTCTATAAAAGATTCTGAAACACTTAGCTTACTGCTAACACTGAAACAGCCATTCCTTATATTATCCTTTACTGTGTAATATGCAAAAAAAAATATTTTTTTTATGTCAGAGGGAGGCAATCGAGCAGTCGGAGCCTTATGGTGACTACCGACGCCCATAGACAACCGCACAACCAAAATATATGCATATATGCGTTATGCCACTGGATACCCACAAACCACACGAAACGCGACAGCATAGCTGTCACTTGACGGCGGTATTATGCGAGCGAGAGGTACCACCACGGTCGTGCCGGCCTAATTCGGCTGCAAAGCAGCATGGCACTACCTCTTACTAAATTAAGTATTACAAAAAAGCTTAAGATAAAGATGAAGATTTCATGATGACATTTCCCTTAGGGATACTCGACAGCAACCTTGGTCTTGGACCAGAAATATAATTATTATCATGATCATATCTACTTCATCATCACTAACTAAGGTGGTTGTCAAGCTCCCCCACCAAGGTTCGAACCTTGTCATGGCGGTGGGGCTCAATAGCTTAAGGTTAACCCAGCACCTTGGACGAAGCCAATTGAACCGAGGAAGATGCTTTTTGTATCCCTTTTATAAGAAGAGGGGACAAAAGAATAGGGAGGACAAGGGGCGATGATGAGAACTTCACCCCATAGCACTGTCCCGACGTTAGGAGGGGTTGCTCTGAGGTGGAGTGTGTCATGAGACGTAAGCTTGTAAGTCACATCCTTTGTTTTTTTTTTCTTTTCTTTAACGCCGGGAAATGCTCTGAGGCATCCCGCGGGGGAGTGGACATCCCCACGTCATGGCAGGTATGTGGGACTCGCTGCGCCCGAAAGCTGGTAAGTGGACGCAGCTCTACCCACTAATACCCGGCAAATGCCACCAATGCCGCCTTTAGTGAGGTGCCCCGGATCTAATAAACAAACAGGGCACCTCGACGGCTAGTTAGTCCCGCAAGGGACCGACGCCACCTCCACAGAGGGGTTGTCCCGCAGCACAGAACAACCCCTCCCAACGTTGGGACAGTACAATGGCTTCATCCAAAAGCGAGCTTCTATAAAAATTTATTTCAAGCCGCCAAAAAAGATAAGTCAATTCTTACCATCTGTTAAGGGTCATATACCCTTACAAGATGCAGGAGTATACAAGCTTGATTGTGACTGTGGTCTCTCTTATATAGGTCAAACTAAAAGATCCATTAAAACTCGCGTGAAAGAACATATAGCTGATTTAAAACACCGTCGCTACACTAAGTCTGCCATCTGTGAACATAGTCTTGACAAAGCTCGCCATTATATCAGATTTGATAAACCACAAGTCCTCGCAAAAGAACACAGATTCCAACCAAGGATGATCCGTGAGGCTATTGAAATAAAAAACATCCTAATTTCAATAAAGAAGATGGCTGGCTTTTACCACCTGCTTTGGATCCCATTATTAAAATTATCAAATCAAAATCCAAGCATAATATGTCACAGATTAAAGATACAGTTAGCACTTTGTGCGTAGATGGGACTGACCAAAATATTGATGTATCATAGGGTAGTTTCGAATAACTTTGTAATGATAGGACGTATGACACCTCAGTCCTCCCGTGACCATGGTTGCTGTAAAGTATCCGAAACGTCGGGCTTGTAAAAATCTTAATAAACCGCGATAAAATCCGTAAAAATTGTTTTATTATAATCATTGTATTCTGGTGAAGGAAAAAACATTCACCGGGTTTTAGTTAGTAGAGCTGCGTCCACCTTACCATCTCTCGGGCGTAGCGAGTCCCACATACCCACCTGGGGAGACCCCACTCCCCCGCGGGATGCCTTAGAGCATTTCCCGGTGTAAAAAAGACATATTTATATAGTGTATGACATAATAAAATGAAAAAAATCCGTTAAATGTGTCTAGATAATAACTGTATTTTAGCAATGAAATAAGGTATCATTTGATTTTTATAATTAAATTTTAAAAGGAAACAATAGCATTAATTAGTAAATAACAATTAATTAAACCTATGCATTATAGGCCAGCCGATAAAAAAGGCAAGAGCAAATCTTATTAAGTTAACGATTTACAGATTGTTTCCACGCTTATGCTGTGATAGATGCTTCTTGCCTCTCATAAATCAAAACAACAAACTAACAAATATTATACAACATAATGATACCATTTTGTATATTGTATGAGAAACAGATTTGTAAAAAAATGAATAAATAAATTAGACCACTTTTAAGAGTTTTGATTTCACATACAAATAAACAGAAGATGGAGTGATCGTATAAGGGTTTTTGCCATTCGAGGATCGGAATGCAAAAAAAAAAATTGTGAGAAGTCTGGGCCATGATGGATATTTATGGATATTAAACCGTGCTGGTATTCGGTGCTAATGTCAAATTCCGGGGTCACGCATAAAGTGACAAAGTTCCGAATACCACTGGGTCATTAGTCCCCCTGGGTCATTTAATGGAGTTAGGTCGGAGGTCGACGCATTGTATGAGATTTATTTGGTCAACTACCGGTTTATTAACAACCTAGCAGTAGCGAATATGTGAACAAAATATAATAATAATATTAATATCTATGGACGCTTTTACACCATGTCAATCTGGTCCCGTGGTAAGTTCTCGATGAACTTGTGTTACGAGTAACAGGAAACGGAAATATAATCTATACTAATATTATAAAGCTGAAGAGTTTGTTTGTTTGTTTGAACGCGCTAATCTCAGGAACTACTGGTCCGATTTGAAAAATTATTTCAGTGTATATAATTATTCCAAAAGGCCTTCCTTGATAAATGGGCGGATAGCCCATTTATCGAGGAAGGCTATATAAAATCACGCTGTGACTAACAGTACTTAAGTTGAGTAAGTTAAAGCGGGCGAAGCTGCGGGCAACAGCTAGTATCTAATACTTTTATACTATACATAGGCATATTTAAGATTTTTATTAAATAATACACAATATATTTAATACACATCCATGACCCAGGAACACTGAAAACTATTAAAGTATTTTAATGAAGTTTACCATCAGAACACGAAAGTAGCCGACATCACACGATGAATAAATACGCTAAGTCTGGTCACAATATATACCAAAGAATAGACCGGTTAACAAATAGAGTTCATCTAATGGAAGCCTTAATTTCCAGCTTGATGGAAGGACGATGGTTGGATGCGATTGACTGGGGATTGCCGTCTTGGCGTTAATTGAAAGAGGCCTATGTGTAGCAGTGGAAGGAAAAAAATATGATGATGATGACAAACACCCTGTGTAAGTCTTGGCGTTAATTGAAAGAGGTCTATGTGTAGGGTGGAAGGAAAATATTGATGATGATGATGACAAACACTCAGTGTAAGTCTTGGCGTTAATTGAAAGAGGTCTATGTGTAGTGGTGGAAGGAAAAAATTGATGATGATGATGATGACAAAAGGCCTGTGTAAGTCTTGGCGTTAATTGAAAGAGGTCTATGTGTTGCGGTGGAAGGAAAATATTGATGCTGATGATGACAAACACTGTGTAAGTCTTAGCGTTAACTGAAAGAGGCCTATGTGTAGCGGTGGAAGGAAAATATTGATGGTGAAGACAAACAGCCTGTGTAAGTGATTACGTATAAACAACGCTACACTACTACTACATTTCACAGGTAGAATGAGGTAAAAATACGACGGAAAACAACGGAATCTGTGTCCTAAGTGCTGATAGAAAAACTTTGAAAGACTCTTGTATAACGGAAGATATTAGTTTTGTGAGAGCTCCTCACCAAATAAACTTATTAGAAGTTTGAGTTGTATCATATTATTATCTCTATGCGAAATTCGGGACGTTCTCTTGAAAGTTCATTCAATATAATTTATACTAATGAGACAATGATAAGCAATTTCCGAGATTAAAAAAAACTGTAAATCGTGTGACAGGGTTTTTATTACTCGATTACAGTAAAGCGGAAAGTATGGATTATGACTTAAGTAGACTATGTATGCATGTATGTATGTTTGTTTTTACATTTTTCTTTGATATCGCAGGGAAATCCTTATGGAAGCAGCCAAGATCTTCGGGTAGATCCTGACTTAATATGGGACTCGCACCTGTGAGTACCCACCCTAACTAAAACCCCAAATATGCAGGCAACAGACAGGATCACCTCAGCGACCGGCTAGCCCCGGCGAAGGCCAGACTTCTCCACGTAAGGGGACTGTCCGGCCGCTACTAAGCCGTCCCCACAATGTCGTGCCTCAAAAGGTTCCTATCCTGAGCCTGACACGAACACAGGAGCGTTACTGGAGGCGCATTAAGTAGCGCCTCCTACGAACCACTGTTCGTCGCCCACGGGAGGAGGCTTCGTCGGCGGCTTCCTCTCTCACCCGCTTGTCGGCCTTCTTCTAGGACATAATTGTATGTTCCAGTGTATCACCTAAACCACTTATCCGATTTTGATGAGGCGAGTCAATCGAAGCGTTAATATTCACCTGGTGTCATGGGCTACATTTTAACCAACTTCAAAAAGAAAGCTACATTTTTTATGTCATAATTATTATTGGAGTTGGAGTTGGAGTTGGAGTTGGAGTTGGAGTTGGAGTTGGAGTTGGAGTTGGAGTTGGAGTTGGAGTTGGAGTTGCAGTTGGAGTCTTATTATTACCGACGCCCATGCACAGCTGCACAACCAGGGGTTATGCAGTTGTATTGCCCACCTTTTCCCTATTCCCGCATGGGCCACCAGAAACTCATAAACCGGACGAAATTCGACAGCATAGCTGTCTCTTGACGCCGGTGTTATGTGAGCGAGAGGTACCACCCCGGTCGTACCGGCCCAAGTCATATAATATATATAGCAGCATAGCAGCATGGCACTACCTATTACTAAACACTTATGTACTTACATTATTGGTAGTCATAATTTTTAAGCTTTTTACTTATTTATTTAAAACCTAATATAACGTTGATATTTATAGAGAAATTAATAAAATTTAATGTCTCATTCTCAGATATCTGTTTGTATATTTGTTCGGCTTTAATAAGAGAAATTGTCGCAAATGTTTCAACATCCTGTCAAGTGGAATGATTAGGGGGGAGCAGATGTGCTTATACATCTGTTAATAAGGTATTTAAAACTGGAATATATTATATTTACACGGATACATAATAATAAATAATAATATACATATATATGATGACCTCTGAGGCTTAGTGGTTAGCGCGTTGCCTCAAGCCGGAAGTTGCGGGTTCGAATCCTGCCAGGGAATCCTGGGTCATGGATGTGTATTCAATATGTGTTTTATATAATATAAAAATCTTAAATATATGTATCGTATTAAATATAATATTTCCGTTGTCTGGTACCCGTAACACAAGTACTTCGAGAACTTACCACGGGACCAGATTGACGTGGTGTAAAAGATATCATTATTATTATTATAACATATACATGAACTGATTGAGCGACGATAGTGGGTATAGGCTCTGCCTCTTGAGTGAGAGGTCTGGGTTCAATCCTGATCCCTGTGGTGCCTTGATTTGGGTTTTCTTTTAATTTCTACGTACTCACACCTGAACATTGTGTGTAAATCTACATGCCTGATGAGTTTACAATTATTCATTGAAAGTGTGTGAAGTTCACCACCCGCATTGCGCCAGCGTATGGTTGAATTGTGGCCCAACACTCACCTTGCGTGATTTCAAGGACCAATAGACCCGAGCCCAGAAGTGGAACATTTAGGGTTGATATTATATTATTTTTTTATAAACATAAGCTGATGGCTGGTGGTAGAACAAAGTTCTGAAGTGGGGGTTACGTGGGGGTCTTCAACTAGATGGGATGACGATGTACATATTGTGTCACTCCTAGTGTGATGCGAGTGGCGCTGCAACGTCTTGGCGTTTATTAAAAGTGGTCTCCGGGAAAAGGCTGATGATGATAATTATGATGATCCCAGTGTAGATTCTTCATAGAAATATTAGGCTTTGATGGACATAGTATAAGAGCTCTCGCACATTTCGTGAGCACACATGAGTACACAATTTCCTTTCGCTTGTAAATATATCCAATATGTAGGTACATTTTCGGCTGGCCTGTAGGTCTAGTATTAGTGACCCTGGCTGCTAAACCAGAAGGTCGTGGTTCGATTCCCACCCAGGACATATCTGCTGTGCAGGCAAAAAAAATGTTTGTGTGATGAGCATGATCATTTGGTCTGTGACTGGGTGTAATTTATCTATAATGTGCATGTATTTAGAAATATCTAAGTATGTATCAGGTGTCTGGTTGCCATAATACAGGCTCTGCCTGGTTTGGGACCAGATGGCCGTATGTGAGTTGTCCCAACATATTATTATTATTATTACATATTATTATTATTACATATTATTATTATTTTCGTGCTTTGATGGACGCCATCGTAATAGGTGCTTATATTAAGTGTCCTTGTACGTGTGTGATTGCAACTACATTTACTGTACCGATGTACCTCTGTCACAGGTATGGATGACATCTCACAAAAACATCGTCGACTGCATGTTACAATTTTATGAACGTGTGAACAGGTAAAATGGTTACGATAGCTTCGCGTTTGCAGCACGTAACAGTTGCGTGTAACGCGGGGAGTTTATCAAATATATTATCAACATTTTCGTATATAGAATATTTTTTACTTTATATCATCTTTCGAATATACCACAAAGCCACCGATCGGAAACTGTTTATTTAAAAAATCCATTTATCTTCCTCTTTCCAATGACACATGAAATTTATAGTTCAATTTATATTCCGTTAACTGTAAGTCGGCGTGAAACAATGACACCGCACAATAGGTTGGACACAACAAATTACTGTTCATTCGAATTAATATTACTGCAGTTTCGATAAAAGGAAATAATGAACAATAGCAAATAGGGTAAGGTGGAATATCTCCCCACCATGGTTAAAGCCTTGTCGTGGCGGTGAGGGGCTCAGTAGCCTAATGTGAACCCAGCATCTTGAACGAAGCCAATTGAACCAAGGGAGCTGCTCTTTGTACCCCTCTTATAAGAAGAGAGGACCAAAGAGCAGGGGGGACAAGGGGCGAGGATAGGAACCTCTCACCATTGCACTGTCACGAAATTGGGAGGGGTTGTTCTGTGGTGCGGGACAATCTATCCATGGAGGTGGCTTCGGTCCGTTGGGGGACTAACTAGCCGTCGAGCCTGTTGCTCAACAGATCCAGGGCACCTCACCAAAGGCGGCATTGGCGGCACTCGCTGGGTTTTAGTGGGTAGAACTGCGTCCACTTTACCATCTTTCGGACGCAGCGAGTCCCACATACCCGCCTGGGGAGTTCCACTTTCAAAAGACAAAAAAGGTAGAATATCTAGCAGAGACTAGAAAAATGGAACGGCATATAGCACCTTTCTATATTACCTAGATAAGCAAACGGGCCTGATGATAAGTCAGCTCATCCGTTGCCTATCCTGAGACGTGACATGGTAAGACTCAGTGTCAGTAATTATACTGACACTGACTTACCATGTCACGTCTCAGGGTTTTATCACCGTGCCCTACCTTTATTTCGCACAGCAAGGCTATTTATCGGAAGAAATATGTAAGAAGAAAGAAAGAAATTAAGAAAGAAACATTTATTCGACACAAACAGGAGAGACACAGTGATATAAAGAGAAAAACATTTTTAATCGCATAAACCTAAAAATAAGACATAAATAATTAAAAACAATTATTGCAAATAAAAATATATAATAATATAGTGTGTCTCACATGTGGGTCAAAATGGTCCAGTTCAACATTGTGTAAGGAAAATGTTTCCTGACGCTGATTTTCAACTGAAACCAAGGGTAAAAATCAAGGACGGTAATACCCATGCAGACCAGAGGCACAGCGCATGCTTCCCACCGGAAAATAATTAACAATATTGTATGCTGATAAAATAAAGTGGAATTTCCACCTTTAAAATCTGAAGTATAAATCCTTAATTATCTCCTTCAGCATTTGATGGTGAGTATTCAACAGGCCTATGTCAGGCAATGGATGGATAGGGGCTGTTGGTGATGATGATGATGATGATGATCATGATGATCATGATGATCATGATGATCATGATGATCATGATGATCATGATGATCATGATGATGATGATGATGTTTCTAAAACGACTTGCCTATGTGTTGGCTATCCTTTGATAAATATTATGATTATGAAAATTTGAAAAACTTGTCGTGTCAAAAAATCATCGTTCCCAGAAAATATTAAAAAGTTGCTACTTTTACTTTTATCATACTGCCTCATATTCATATACTTTTAACTGCCCTTCTATCTACAGGAGATGAAATATGTTTAGCAACCAAAACACTTTATTTGAACATGGTTATCTAATGTTTACGCGAATTTCACTCATCATTAAACAACTTTTACGGATTTTATCGCGATTTATTAAGATTTTACAAGCTCAATTTTTCAAAAAGCTGCGATAAAGTCCGTAAAAGTAATTTCAATATAATTAAAATTAATAAAATTAACACACACTCATATGACTGTCTCGTGAAAAAGGCATTATATAAAATGCCGAAATATTATCTCTCCGAAAAAAAAAAAATACAGAAAACTTTAAGGCGCATCTCTCCCAGAAATAAACATACAAACTGTATTATTATAATATTTAAAAATATTGGAAAAACAGCCAGAACATGTACGTGTACAAAATTCGATTACATCGTGTGGTCATCGAAAGTGACGACGCACACATAAATCTTGCACGCCCATCGCCTCTGTGATTGGTCGCTTTTGATCGCATGACGTCACTTTCGCTAATAATGGAGTTATTTCTAGAACATTTAGCACATTGTAAGATCGACTATGTAAGAATTAATTAGCCGGTTGACACGTGTTTATTCATAGGCTCAGGATCGATTACATTTAATTTTTTTATGTTACCATTTTCAACAGAAACCAATGTTTATACACGCTTTATATTAGCTTCACCTATATGTATGTAACCGACTCCTTTAGACTTGATTTTGACCAACTTTAAGACGTCAGATTAAATTGAAACTTTACAAACTTTTAAAGGACCGATGACAGTACAATAATTTAATAAGTTTGTTCCAATATCCTGATCAGGATAATCAGGATAGCACATGCTAGGAAGGCATAAGGCAAACCCCTCACCTTCCGTCTAACACAGGTGCTCACCGGGCATGGCTGCTTCGGTGAGTACCTGTGCCGGACGGCCCAAAGGGAGCCGGCAACTGTATGTCACGATTGTGGCGCGGCGGTGGACTCGGCCCAGCACACTCTAGAGGTGTGCCCGAGATGGGCGGCGCTGTGTCGCGATCTGACGTCAGTTATCGGAGTAGATTTGACTTTGCCGAGCATCATCACCGCGATGCTCCGCAATAACGAGGCCTGGACGGCGATGATCTCCTTCTTTGAGGCAGTAATGTCCCAGAAAGAGGCCGATGAGCGGGTGAGAGAGGAGGCCGCCGACGAGGCCTCCCCCCGCAGGCGACAAACAGGGGTGCATAGGAGGCGCTACTTAATGCGCCTCCAGTAACGCCCCTGTGGTCGTGTCGGGCCGAGGCTGGGGTTCACCTGGGTTCAGATAGGCACGACGTCGTCGGGGACTGCTAAAAGTATCGTAAAAACGAACGGCCGAGCAGTCCCCCCTTTCGAGGAGGAGTCTGGCCTCTCGCCGGGGCCAGCCTGTCGCCGAGGGTCCTGTGTTGCCTGCAAGATCCGGGATGCCTCAAAAGGCGGCGGAGGGCGCTTGCAGCGATTTTAGTGGGTAACGACACTGCCCAAGTGCGAACCCCACACACGGCTAGGTTTAAAACCAACCCCGATCCTAGCATAGCTAGCATCTGCAGCGGAAATTTGCAGCCCAAACCCTGTGGTTTGGGCTGCAAATTTCCGCTGCAGATCAAAAAAAAATTTTTTAGGAAGGCATAAGGCGCGCAAGTTACCTACATCACGTGTGTTGTTTTTAGTCTCTCACTCATTTCTAAAGTGATTGCCATTAGTTGAGTACTTTAAATGAATAAAATCTTTAATTAAAAAAATCGACACTAAAAAGTAAAAAACAAATTATAGTTTAAAAAAAAACTAAAAACACGCTTTAATAGCAAACCGAACTAAAAATTTGAAAATAATTTTTAATAGAAGAATTAAATGGGTTAACAAAATAAATAAATGATATTACTTATTGTAAAAAGCGTGTTGCTTGTAACCTAGTTTTTATACTAACTTCACTTTTTAGAAATAGATAGTGATGAAATATTTTTAACAATGAATATCGAGCACCTCACGCTTTTTTACAATAAATAATATCATTTATTTATTTTGTTTAATTCTATTTAATTATCTCCCATTTAATTATTCTGTTAAAAATATTTTCAAATTTTTAGTTCGGTTTGCTATTAAAGCGTGTTTTTTTTTTTTTTTTTAACCAAAATTTTTTATATTGTTTTTGGTTGACGATAACGCCAATAATTAATAATCATACATTTGCATTATCATGAAACATTTTCCGTCATGAACCTTGTACGAATTTATTTTTACGTTTTTAAATAAAGTCTTTCGTGTGTGTATAAAGTTTAAATACGGGTACAAAGATCTCCTCTTGTTCAAATATACTCAAGCGATCACAACATATACAAGTAAATTTGATTTCGATTTTATGGTAAAGAAGAGGATGAAGATAAATAATTCGTGCGGCCCGAGGCTTAGCAGTGTGACATCGCGCTTCAAAAGGCAAAACGTCTAATATGAGAGGCTTGTCCATATCACCACGACATGGCGTCGTTACCGTGAAACAGTACGGTGCCGTAGCTAAGGCAAGGACGCCGCGGATTGACGCGTCGCAAGTCTGAGTTCAAGTTTGATTACATTCTTAGCGTTTACTTGTGTAAAAAAGATTTCTGAAACTCACATTGCGGCATCGTACTAATACACGGCGCGGAAAACTTGCCACGGATTGAATCGTTGCACGATACCTTTAAAGTTTGATCATCTTAGCGTTTAGTTGTGTAAAAAAATGTCTGAAACTCACGGCGTGGGGCGGCGTCCTAACGCATGGCACGGCAACGTCACCGTGGATTGACGCGTCGCACGTTGCAGTTAAAATTTGATTATCTTAGTGTTTATTTGTGTAAAAAATATGTCAGAAACGCATGGCGCTGCACCTTACCACGCTGAGACACCGTGCCGTTCCACAGTGACGACATCGTGTCGTGGTGATGTGAATAAGCCCTAATACGTGAGCGGAAAATATTTTATGATTTCCAATACAAATGTGTGTGTGAGACTTATTTACTTTGAGATGTATTGACGCTAATTCTTGAAACACTAATGTCAATACGTACCAGTGGGAGGGATGTGCTTTCTCCCATCAAACAGCTTTGCTGTGTTTCAGAGAGAAGGCAATGTAATTACTGACACCGAGACTTAACATCTTATGTCTCAGGATAGGCAACACTTAAATGAATTGCCTTTTTTTTCTTTAACGCCGGGAAATGCTCTGAGGCATCCCGCGGGGGAGTAGGTCTCCCTAGGCGGGTATGTGGGACTCGATGCGCCCAAAAGGTGGTATGGTGGACGCAGCTCTATCCACTAAAATCCGACAAGTGCCACCGATGCCGCCTGTGGTGAGGTGCCCCAGATCTGTTGAGCAAACACGGCAACTCGACGGCTAGTCAGTCCCTTAAGTGACCAACGCCACCTCCCTTATAAGAGGGGGCTCAATTTGTTTCACCCAAGGTGCTGGGTTCACCTTCATCTACTGAGTCCCACCGTGACCGCTTGAACCATGGTGGGGATGGTACTGTCCGACTGTTTTTACAGTCTTAAAAAAAATATGACGTTGTAGGTAAATGGACCAGAAGCAACAGACATTTAATAAAAATAAACATAGTCAGCCTAATAATGCGCGAAAAATTAAGAATTGTATGCAATGAAATGTTATTAGCGTGACTATGTTTACGATTTTGAATTATTGTAATATTTTTAGGAATTACTACTTTGATAAATGTTTTAATGAAAAAATTGATTCTAAATTAGTTGAGTGTATATTGGTAGAATAATTTCAAACTGTGTCAGTAAAATAATAAATTGATAATGTATGTCAGCTGCTACGCTACTACTATAACATTACTCCATTTACCTTCAGGCCATATTTTCTCAAGACGGTACAAAAAGTCAGCCAGTGTATGCAGTGTGACTACGTGATTCCCAGAATAGTCCCAGCAATCATAATATCTACGTGTTGACATACTAAAATAGGAGAAGCCCTATAAATCCATCCGAAACTATGGTTTTAGAGCCCATCCACTCCACGTTTTTTTCACGCTTTTAAAATAATAAAAAATAATAATTATAATAATAATAAATTTTTAAATGTTTTATACAATTTCACATTTATATTAGTAAACATTTTGATACAATTCATTACGTGAATGCGTCACTCGCAACAGCCTGAAATGATCGATTGTACTATTTACCTGAAATGTTTGTTTTACGTTCATTAATAGTTTACATAAAGTTATTCAGTTACACCTTAATAATTAAATCCAGTATACGCAATTTATAGGAGATTTTGAATGAGAGTTAACGTATTAATTATGTGATGCTCGTATCGTCGATTATACATAAATGAAATTAAATATTAAAGCTTATAATGGGGCGTTATAAGCTCGGAATAATTTTGCTAGCTTTCTACTAGCTAGATTCAGCAAATACTAATAATAATAGCTTTGAAGCTAGTAGCTAGAAGTATTTGCTGAAAAAAAAAATAGTTGTCACGGGACGCCTGGCAGATGTGCAACATGTATCTTACTATTAATTCATAATTTAAAAAATCCTTTAACGAAAATGTATAATAAGAAAACAAGTATACGCGTGCGCAAGCATAAATGAGTCGAAAGCGGCGGCGTAGTCACACATCACGGCATGTCAACATGATGCTATTTGCAATTACGACATCTAGTCCATTGGACTCTCAAGGTGTGAAAGGCACCAAAAATTGGATATATTTATTGTTAGGTATGTTTTTTTCATATGGGTAGGATGGCTGAGCCTTCGGAATATTTTTATAATGCCATCAGACCCAACTTTGCCCATAAAAAGCGAGATATTAGTTGGGGAGTTCATTTGCATCTACGAGCTTGAGAAGGACGAAAGTCAGTCCAAATCACTATTGGTCAGGATGGCCGATGGAGCTAACAAATCGCTTACGTGACCTTACGGTAAGCGATTTGTTATAGTCCATGCAAGTGTAGGTAAGGAAGCAATATGTGTATTACTAAGGGTAATAAATTGTTGTTTTTTTTGAAAAGTCATTTCAATTCTGATCCCTGAACATAATATTATATTATGCTTATCCTCAACGCAGACATTTTTAGAATTGTCTGTTCTTAGCAGCATCCCATTATTTCTATAGTATAGGCATACTGACCCGCGGTAAGTGGAAGATGATAATATTATGAATATAAATAATTTTACACCAATCTCAAGACTCAAGATAATTAATTCTTTATCTTGTCCTTCTTTTGTGAACACAGCAACAATAGGAAAAAGTAAGCACATATTACGACCCTCCCATCAATATAACCACAACAAATTCTAAGTGCTCTTAGCAAATTAAATCTCAAATTTTGAACTAAGTTCAAAACGCGGACTTTGCAAATCGATTCTTTAAGCCAAGTACGTCCGTAAATAAGATCAGTAATTTATGGAGTAGAGGACAAAAACAATTACGGCAGTAAATTGTTTTTAGCTCTTTGTTTAGTGACGTGGTGATCGCCTGTGGTTCGGTTAACTACTTGTTACGGTCTGGGAGATAAATCGGTGGGGGGTATTTGATCAACTTTAGTAATAATGTCACGTGGAAATAAAGTGCATGTAATGTGGATAAAAGTGGGTTTTATAGATTTTACAAATCATATAAATTTTAAAGGAGTACGTCCATTAATACATATTTTAAGAAATCCTTTAATAATTTTGTGGCGTGGTCATTTGTTTCTTTTGTCACTTGTCACGTGGAGCTTGCTTCCCAATGATGATTTTGATGATGATGATGATGATGATGATGATGATGATGACGATGATAATGATAATGATGATAGTGGTGTTTGTGGTGATGACGACGACGATGATGATGGTTATGTTGGTGATGACGAATTAACAACCAGTCAATGTCAAATATTCAATACAAGTGTAAGTGACAAGTGTACCTTTGAGCTTACTTAAACTTAAATGTTCTGAACTCGTGAATAGTTGGGCGTTGAACAATTTGAAATAGTTCATCTTGCTACAAGTATTGTGCTAACTTCCAGTGTAGTACTCAAAACGGTTGGTGTATTACTCAAAACGATTTAGAATTTGTGTGTATCACATTAATTGATGATGCGTTTCAAATGTCTTTGCTACTGTTGAGGTCTTACTATGTCTATGATCGGGTTGCTGGAAAAATATTATGATTTACATCCAGTATGTGTATCAGAGCGACGTAAATTAAATATCTTACGAAGTCCAATTCATACTTTACGTTTTTATAAGCGATTCAGTGACACTTTGATTTTTTTATTTATCACACAAGTTAGTTCAAAACCCTTTAATATTATCTGTATCTTTTACGTTACGTTTGAAATGCAAAATAATTAAAGTAAGAGTAACCGAATTCGCTAAAAAGTCTTTATTTATCTACACAATATTATTACAACACTAGCTGTTGCCCGCAGCTTCGCCCGCGTTAATTTACTCAACTTAATTACTGTTAGTCACAGCGTGATGTTATATAGCCTATATATAGCCTTCCTCGATAAATGGGTTATCTAACACTGATATATTTTTTTCAAATCCGACCAGTAGTTCCTGAAATTAGCGCGTTCAAACAAACAAACTCTTTAGCTTTAAAATATTAGTATAGATTTGCTTGCAATGCTAGCCACCAAAAGTTCACCTTTTTCTGGTCCAAAATACAATATTAGAATAAATAAACGCCGTTAGCGTTTTTTATTCTTATATATATATAGACAAATTAAAAAAACGAGCTACCATAATATGATGGTTTATGACTAAGAGATTTCTATTAGAATTTTGAATTTCAATAGCTTCACGGATCATCCTTGCTTAAATTTGAAAAAAATTGTAATCATATGTCTGATACCTCTATGCTTGATATTTTACACTTTATAATATTCTTTACAAGACATTTACCAGCCTTCATAAAGCCTTGAACTTTATATGAGCCTTTAACATTTATGTCATGAGTATAAAGTTTTAAAGATCGAACCCTTGGAAAGATTCTGAAAAATGTCTCTTTTAACATTGACCTTGTCTGATCTTTGTACATAAACGTTATAGACCTCTCAACACTTTAACGTATTGGCAATCGACTTTAGAGCCCTGCGGAGACTTTAAGATTGCTCAATTTATCCCAAAGCGATTTATTTTTTTAAAGGAAAAGATGTGAATATTTTTCTAAGATAGATTCATGGATTGGGCTGGTCACACACTCAGGAGAAGAGATGACTGATGGTCCAATAAGGCTCAATAGAGGAGGCCGCATTCAGTTAGAAGAAGTGTTGGTTCGCCATTAGCTGGGAAGACGATTACCGTGCCACTGCCGGTCCGTGTTGGATGCTAGTGGTAAGGGATCGCCATCTTGGCGTTCATTGAGGGAGGCCTGTGTTCAGCAGTGGACATATAGATGCTGAAGATTATGAAGAATATGATGATGAGATTCATGGATGGATTGTTATAGATTTATAGACGATTTAACGGTCGGGTGATTAATGTTAGGTGTTTATATATCTATCTACCTGAGATAATATATATGTACTCATATATATTATCTACGTTTCACTAAATTAAGTAAATATCAATAGCCGATACGTTCATATTTAATTATGATTTCTACATCAATATTACTCACTCTCACGGGGCTTAATCGATCACTAAATCAATTTTCCTGCACGTTCAATCGTAAACCTAAACCGTTAATGTATGGTGATCAAATCCATTACTTTTTGGCCTTTGCTAGCCTATTGGCGCATCCATTGCATTGATGAAAGCATAAATAATGCATACTAAATAAAACAGTCTTTAAAAAATTTAAATCCTTTTCCAATTATCTGCCTTCATAATACGCAAATTTATCTTCATTCCTATCGTAATTGGAAAAAAAATCAACTGGCACCGAATTAAATCTATGAAAAAGTAATGTATGTAAATGTTAAGTATCCGAAACGTCGGGCTTGTAAAAATCTTAATAAACCGCGATGAAATCCGTAAAAATTGTTTCATTATAATGAGTGAAATTCGCGCAAACATTAGAAAACAATTTATGAAAAAGTATAATTTCGAAGGCTTTCAAAGGTCATGTAAATGCAATAATTAAATCGCTGACATTTTTTAATTCCCAGTAGACGGTTCCTTGTTTCGTTTAAAAGTTAGAACCCTTTCACTATAAAGAGAGACTGCTTTTTAGAATGGCATACTAGACTTTTATTGAAGTGAAGTTTGAGAATGAGTAAGCCACTTTGTTCGGTAGCAATTCACAATAAAACCAAATTAGCTTTGAGAATTAACAATCATTTTAAGTAAAAATACGAATAATTTATTACTTCAAGCACACTATGGTCTAGTTGTTCAACAAGGCTCTGTTATCAATATGGTCTGTGCACTCTTTTTTATAGAAGTGGAGGCAAACTGACAGTCAGTTCCTGATGGTAAGTGATTAGCGACATCCGCAGTGATCCGCTACATCAGAAGATTATTAGAGGTTATTCTCCGTACCTAACCCGTCCACCGTAACGGTGGACGACCGTAGTCCACCAGATTAGTCCACCGTAACGGTGGACTAATCGACCCTAACCCGTCGGGTTAGGGTCGATTAGTCAAAACCATATTATATCACCGAGTATCGTATCAGATAGGGCACGCCCATCACGAGGCTTGGGGCGTCGGGCCCCGCCACCCAATAACAGCAACATTCAAGACCTCACGTGGCGGCTGCCACTGCTCACGCCAGCGGAGTGGCCCTCAGCATCGCTGACGCCATCTGCCGGGTCCTCAACTCAATGAATCCACCCAGTAGGGGCAGTCCGCCTGGGGTACCACTCCAACTGACGGTGACGCGGCACAGACCTGCCACTGAAACAAACCCGACGCCAGGAGACCGTGTGTTCGAAGACTTCATGGTTGGCGGGTGACCTCTCTCTCATAAAAATCAATGTGAGCCAGCTGGTTCACCATCAAACTAATGCAGCATTAGGGCCAATAGGCCATTAGCTTGGACGAGTCGAAAAAAAGAGGTTATTTTAAATTAACTTCCAGCTTTCATTGATGAAGGAGACAAAAAAACAAAAAAAAGGTCTGTTAAGACCAAAATAAGGGCAATTTGTGTTAAATTTGCCAAGTCCCGTTAGAATATCGCGTGTGTAAATTACTGGAAATACACTTCGCCTGATTTTGAGAAACAAAAACATGCCCAAAAGCGAATCGTATAAGCGTCGTTTTCCACTAATATTCACATCGAGTACAATATTATTATAAGCACTAACACATCAAATTAATAATTTGATACATAAAATCAACATTGCAAACCTGTGTGTTGTGCCTATAGGCGGCAAATCCAAGCCCTGGTTTGGTGAAACCTATAAGATGGCTGCACGCCATAAATGGTTAAGCTAACGAGCCTGGGCCAAAGCATCGATGTCCCAGGATGTAAAGACCAGCGCATTGAAAAAGGAGTATAACTTTGCCTCCAGGTCCTTCAAAAGAGCTATTGCTGAGGCAAAAGCGGATTACGTGAACAGAATTGGCGAGAGATTGGTTCGACTTCCGTGTCGGGAACTCGTGCATTCTGGTCTCTTGCCAAGGCTGTTCAAGGGAATTTTCGTAAGCCATCCCTACCATCTCTGCACATGAGGAATGACTCGTTGGCCCACACCGCGAAGGAGAAGGCCGATCTTCTAGGCACTCTTTTTGCTTCCAAATCGACTTTGGATGACCAGGGAAAAATACCACCGACGATCCCTCGGTGTGATACTTCAATGCCGGAAATAATTTTCCGACAGAGCTCCGTACGCAAAGCACTCTTTTCGCTGGACATCCATAAGTCGAGTGGGCCTGACGGCATCCCTCCATTAGTGCTACGAACTTGTGCTCCTGAGTTGGCACCCGTCCTTACGCGTCTTTTCTGGCACTCTTACTCATTAGGCGTCGTCCCATGCTCGTGGAAGACAGCTTTGGTACACCCAATCCCTAAGAAATGGAACCGCTCAGACCCGTCCAACTACAGACCAATAGCCATAACTACCTTGTTCTCAAAGATTATGGAATCCATAATCAACTGCCAGCTCCGGCGATATTTGGAGGAGCACCAGCTGATTAGCGATCGCCAATATGGCTTTCAACGGAATCGCTCAGCTGGTGATCTTCTAATATTCCTAACGCAACGATGGGCGGAAGCTGTAGAGAGCAAGGGGGAGGCGCTGGCGGTTAGTTTGGACATAGCGAAGGCCTTTGATCGGGTGTGGCATAAAGCACTTCTTGCAAAGCTACCATCTTATGGGCTTCCCGAGGAATTATGTATGTGGATCAACAGTTTTTTGGCAGACAGGAGCATTAAGGTCGTTGTTGAGGGTGCATTCTCGGACCTCAAGTCTGTAAATGCTGGTGTTCCCCAAGGCTGTGTACTATCACAGCCGCTCTGTGCAGGTGGCGTCGGTCTCTTGGGGGACTGACTAGCCGTCGAAGCGACCAGCTTTCGGGCGCAGTGAGTCCCAGTGGGGAGACCTTCACCCCGGCGGGATGCCTCAGAGTATTCCCCGGCATAAAAGAACAAAAAAGGTTTAGCTGCTTTGACTGTTAGGTACTGGTAAAGTCACCTGACAGCTAGTAAAGAAAGAAGAAGAAATTTTGTAGGTTGTCATTCGACGGGCGCTTATTTTTGACTAGCAATTTTTGTGCTATAATTATTGAATATTCTTGTATTTGCATAATTTATGTGTCTCAATGATTTTGTGCTTTGTTGCTATGTGAATTAACGATTGTTCTATTTCATTTTAAGCTGAGAAAGGTTTTAAGAAATATTTAAAATGGATTAAGCGAAAAGAAAAAATAAAGTGGATTAAGCGTAGGTTTTGTCTAGTAGCAACTTTGATTATGTAGCAATTGTTTTTATTTATCAGCACTTCTTATACCAGAAATACAACAAAACTATGTTTATGTTTGTAAGTTTACAATTATAAAGACAAAATTTTAAAAATATATGTTCAAATATAGTGACCTTACTTCATAAGCTTTTTTATAGAGTAAGTTTCATCTTTGTATCAGGTATAATCCTAGAAATAATTTTAGTAGTGTTGCCACAGAAATATATCGAGATATTTCTGAAAGTGTTACTAATTTAGCAACGTAGGTTTTGTAATTCAAATAAACATCCATGTATAAATACGTCAAAACTAAACCAATCGTGCAGTCCAAATGGACGACAATAAAAAACTGTCTCAACCAATTTAGTCCACAAAATTCACATTGTAACTTTAAAAGAAAGGTTTTTTACATTTAAGTCAAAGTCGATATTAAAATGGGTCCGTTCCTTCAGGACTCGAGATTGAGGACGAGTCGTTCCCGATAATTGATTAAGAAATCGAGGTTTTATCGAGGTTTGTTAAAAACATCGCACTCCAATTTATTTTAGCTTCAAAGTCTTTTTAAATCATTCTCTTTTCACGTTACGTTAGTAAATATATAATTTACTAGCTGTTGCCTACAGCTTCGCCCACGTTACTCAACTTCTATATGTCACAGCATGATTTTATATAGCCTATAGCCTTCCTAGATAAATGGGCTGTCTAACTCTGAAATAATTTTTCAAATCGGACCAGTAGTTCCTGGGATTAGCGCGTTCAAACAAACAAACTCTTCAGCTTTATAATATTAGTATAGATGTAAAGTTAACTTGTTATTTGTTATGGTATAACGACATGAATATAATAATATCAACCATTATTGAAAAAAATAAAAAATAAATTTTCTTCTAATCTATTCTGTTGGTCCCACTGCTGAGCACGGATCTCCTCCTCGAAATCAGGCCATAGTTCACCGATGTGCTGGCCCAATGCGGGTTGGTGAACTTCACACACCTTCATAGACTTTTAATCTCATCGGGCATGCAGGTTTCCTCACGATGTTTCAATCACCTGTGAGCAAGGTGATGGTCTCATGTTCAGGTGCACGTAGAGATTTTAGAAAAAAGCCATTTTTAGGTACCACAAGGATGATCAGGTCGATATAAAAAAAAAGAGTTTCATGTTGTTGGCCTTTACGGCATTCGAATCGGTTTTACTTTCAAGGCACGCCAATAGATGCTTTACATGAAAAAATCTTTCAAGGCCTCCATCTTCAGAAGTGGGCTGTTTAGACTCGGCACATTTGAAAGTCAAAACTATCTATATTTGCAAATCGCGTGACGTCATGCGGTATCCGCCTCGGATCAGCATAAATAAAAGCGCGCTTCACAAAATCCCTTTGAAGCCCCGGCATCAATCAGGAAATTTGCCGAAAAACATCTGAACTTTATTAAAGGCCTATGAATATAAATTGGTAACTAAATAGGAGATCGATTTTGTTATTGAGTATTATATTGGCATCAATACGTACTTGTTGTTGACCCGCTTTGATCACCTGTATTAAGATGAAGATGTGTGCTAATCATCATAGTTTATCGGTACTGTTAATAATTTATGTACACTGAAAAATATACATAGTGAAATAGTGATAACAAGCACTGGTACAAAGGTACTACTTATTCCATGTAATTAGATTTTAAGACATGAAAGCGTCAGGTTTGAGATATGTTATAGCAGTGATTCCGCGAACCAAGCAGTCTCTAATAAAGTAAATTTGTGAACACACGTATAATATTATTATACGTGCATAAAGCACCTTCCTCCTTTCCCATAGCATATTATTATGCGTACACTTGCATGCACTACCACACACCACAAAAAAAAACACAAACACACATTGAACGTGTGTTTCGCTTGGTTTCGCCCTGACTCTACGTATAACGATCGTTAAGATGTTTGATGTCCAATTTTTTCCACTGACGCAAAAACATGGACGTTAGAAGATGAATGTTAGAAGTAAGTTATTCGCTAAGCGTGTTTTTCCCCCACCAAGGTTCAAGCCTTGTCGTGGCGGTGGGGCTCAGTAGCCAAAGGTCAACCCAGCACCTAAGGCGAAGCAAATTAAACCGAGGGAGCTGCCGTGGGTAGAGCTGCGACCACCATACCATCTTTCGGGCGCAGCGAGTCCCATATACCCGCCTGGGGAGTCCCCCCCCCCTCCCCACCGGGAAGACTCAGAGCATTTCCCGGCGTAAAAGAAAAAAAGCGTGTCTGTCAGAGACAACGTAGTTATCAAAGTGTTGGACTCATTTGGATACGGTTTTTAAAAAAAAGTTTTAATGGGGTTACCATTAGGCACGTTTTATTAAAATCGGTTTAGTAGTTTCAAGGTGATCAGTTCTTTGGCTATTGCGTTGGAGATATTTTAATTAAACCTTTTAATATGTTTAGTACATAAGATTTAATATTGTTCAATTTAATAATAATCCGATGAGAAGCTTTTATGAAACAGTGTAATAGGCAAACATCCTTACAAACATACAGCGCATAATACACGAGATATTAAAAATAAGCATCCCATCTTTTGCTTTATCGCAACTTTTTAATAGCCGAGAAATGCAGATTGATAATAATTAGTGTAATCTTGTTCATTTTTAGGGTTCCATTGCTCAAAATGAAAAAACGGAACCCTTATAGGGTTGCTCCGTTGTTTGTATGTCTGTCTGTTAGTTGGTGGAGCCCCACCACTTACGAAAAGACTTTAACCATGGTGGGGAAATGGAATCAACCTATGATAGTATAGATAATAGAAGAGCACGAAGCTGCTATTCTAAGAGGTCAAGGATTCAAATCTACGAAATTTCATTGATATTAATGAAGCTAACTGCATACGTTTTAATTAGAATAGAGTAAATATTTAGCCCACACTCATTCAAACCAATTATCAGAGCCAATCAGTTTGAAGGGAAATAATATATTCATGCATATTAGCCTGATTGATTGGAACTTTATCATAGCCTAATGAAATGTTTTGTTATAGAACGAATATCAATCTTTGTTCATTCCCGTATCCGGATTAGCAGGAAATGCAGTGGAAGCGATATGTATATAATTATCCGGAATTCAAATGGGGAATAACATGTCCGCGATTTCACGGAGCTATATAAAACTGTTCAATTACCTAAACGACGTCTTGAGCCTTCTCCGGTGTGTCGGTGCCTCAAATATAAATCTAATTAACACTAACCCCTAATTGGCCAATCAGTTCACAATAGTCAATTAACGATATATATATATATATATATATTAGTCCATTACACTCAAATCAATCAATCCACGTGACTATGCCCCAAAGTGGGCGAACAAGGAGTCACGCAACAATAGCGCTCGTCACGTCAAGCGTCAACAAACGGAGAGTCGATGCGAGGAGGTGGTTTGCGACGGACTGGGGAGCCCCACTGGAGGCGCTCGCGCGGCTAGCGTCCGTAGTGATGTGCGAGCGTCAATAAGACCGTAGTGTTGTGCTACTCGATTCATTTGGTTCGTAACAATCTTTGTTGTCATAAACAGTACATCAATTTAAACGCATGGAGTTGCCATATTGTGTCTATTTGTTAATAAACAGAAGAGACGCGTCATTGTCCCGTCAAGCTCATTGTCCCGTTAAGCTCATTGTTCTGTTACGTTTTTTATGTTAGTTGGATAGGCAAACTGGCAAACGTGCCACCTGATGGTAAGTGGTTAACGTCGCCCATGAACATAAACTAATTTACCTGGAACGAGCCCAGGCAACTCATTTAAGTGTTGCCTATCCTGAGACATAATATGTTAAGTCTCGGTGCCAGTAATTACACTGCCTGTCTTGCCCTTCTCTCCGAAACACAGCAAAACTGTTTCACGGGAGAAACAAGCAAGATGGTGGTACCCATGCAGCCGGGAGCGCGGCACAGGGCTTCTCTCCCACCGGTATTTCACGCTCATTGTACGCTTGTGTTTTGTTATGACGTTGTCACGTTAAACTATTGTCCGTAAACCAACTTTAAAGACAACTAATTATTTTGACAAGACAACGTCTAATAAATGGATGAACACCAGCTGCATTCACGAAAATGCCCCGTAACGCTCATTGTCCCGTTACGCTCATTGTACGCTTTGATATGACGTTGTCACATTAAACTTTAGTCCGTCAACCAAATTTACAGACGATCAATTTTATGATGATATACTAGCTGAAGCTCGCGACATCGTCTGCGCAAGATTTAATTTTTAATTTTTAGGGTTCCGTATCTCCAAAGGTAAAAGTGGAACTCTTATAAGATCACACTTGTGGCGGAGTTTATTCAAACTAAAACACACACAGACACACACACACACACACACAAGCACTTTAAGTCTAATAACCATATTATATATTATCATCACCATCATCATTAACAGCCACTGTCTGTCTACTGCTGAGGATAGGCCTAGGCCTCTCTCAATCCCTATCATGGTTCAGGCCTTGTCGTGGCGGTGGGGCTTAGTAGCCCAAGGTGTGCCCAGCACCTTGGGTGAAGCTAACTGAACCAAGGGGGCTCTTTGTACCCCTCTTATAAGAAGAGGGGACGGAAGAGCAGGGGGCAAGGGGTGAGGATGGGAACCTCACCCCATTGTACTGTCCCGACGTTGGGAGGGGTTGTTCTGTGGTGCGAGACAACCCCTCTGTGGAGGTGGCGTCGGTCCCTTCGGGGACTGACTAGCCGTTGAGGTGCCCTGTTTGTTTACTAGATCCGGGGCACCTCACCAAAGGCGGCATTGGTGGCACTCGCCGGGTTTTAGTGGGTAGAGCTGCGTCCACTTACCAGCTTTCGGGCACAGCGAGTCCCACATACCCGCGTGGGGAGACCCGCTCCCCCGCGGGATGCCTCAGAGCATTTCCTGGCGTTAAAGAAAAAAAAAAAAAAAAAAAAAAGGCCTCTCTCAATGAACGTCGAGACGGCCGATCCCTGGCCGCTCGCATCTGACACGGACCGGCCATTGTACGGCGATGCTTACCAACACTTCGCCTACCTTAACAATTACATTATATATAATCAATCTTATTTATTATTACCTGTTAAATATCTAATAACGTCTAATCTACTAAATTATATAATTATGTACAGTATAAATAACATAAACCAAATGTAAAACATATAATAAAATTGACGTGACAATGCGATATATACATATGTACTTAAAGCTAAATTAAATATACATTTAATATAACGAATAATATTCAATAACGGTATACTGTCCTTATCTTGATATTGGCTTTGTTCCGTCGCACGCGCATCCAATAGGAAGTGAAGCCAGTCGACCGATACCTCTCAGACGCGTAGCCTGTGTCGCTTATTCGTGTACGGCTTATCTTAAATTCATGCTAATCTCGTCTATCGCACTGCTAAGCTTTTTCTATCACTCCTTCTATGTTAGTAATTAATGTGTGGCTGTATAAAGTAATCATAAAGTGTATTGCTTTTGTGTGAACTTAATAAACTTTGTGAAGTGAATTGCTGTATTTATTGGTATCGCCCAGCACCACTATAACTACATCATAACATAACTACTGGTGAGCCTCCACACTACACACTCTTACCCGTCTGTATACGTCTGTCTGTCTGTAGGTATGTCCGTGTGTCACTACCGATTTTCTCAGGAACGGGTGGTATACCTACAAGTTGAAATTTGTACCAGATACAGATACGGGTGGGAACCGGGCAATTGGGTCACTTGATGACCAAAGATCACTAACATGGGTACGACACAGGTTTGTATTGTCGGTTTTAAGGAAACCATATAACGAGGTGCCGGTCACATCAATCATGTAAGGAGTAAGACGTTATGGGCTCCGATGGATGGCGCCATACAATCCACTGGTCATACATCTTATGCCCACCATTATAAGGCTTTTATTTAATAAAAGGGAACTTAATGAGGGATTACTTGGCGTACGATTAACAGCACTTTACAAACTCAAAGGTACGCTATTCGTGAATAGGATACTTAAATACCGGCCTATTGAATACGCCAAGCGATTTCGCTGAGTAAAAACTTTGCATTCAAACTCGCAGAAGTTTTGGTATTAATAAGCGAAAATATCTTAAACGAGGTATAGAGTTCCCTAAATATGAGCTATTAGTTATTCACTACTCTTTGGTTGGTTTCATACCGCATCATTATATTATATATAAAAATCATGTTCTTTGCTCGCGATTAACACCTAAAATGCTGAACCGATTTAGATGAAATTTGTTTTAATTTGGTCTGCCAGAAAGAGAGTTTTGACTTGTTGTTTTGTTTAAAAATGTGATACAGTTAAAATAGTTTTATTCCGATTCATATAAAATTCTTTCAAATAAAAAAATATATATTGAAATAAAGTTCTTATCAACATCTGATCTACTTCAATACGGCCTACTTCATTCAAAATAAAAATCATTTTTTTATTCAAAATAGTACCAATAAAGTATCATTTTGAACGTCAATTGAATCAACAACCGGCTCCAAGATAAAGCCCACTGAGAAGAACCGGCGAAACAAACTCAGTGGACTATTTTTTTCAAATAATATGTATTCAATGACAATTTTTACATCTTATACTGGAATGCCTGGTAGGAACGCCCTATTCCCAAGGTGGTATCTTCCATGAAGTATTTAACTTTATAATATCCTTTACCACACAAACTCTCTTTAAAAAGTATTTAATTTTTTTAATGGATAGCTTTTGAACTTTTACTGGGATTCTATTGTAAAAGCGTATACAGTTGCCAAGAATTGCTTACTTTTTTGATTCTTATCACTAGTATATCTAGCCTGTGTTTATTTCGTATCCCTACTATGAATATAAACGTCATGACTAGTGGTGGTTAATATAACGCATAGCGCCATAACGTAGCGCGCTATTCATACTCAACGTATAGCGTACGCTATATAAATTCCTATTGGGCGCTATAACGTAGCGCCTCGCTACATTAGGTATGTAGCGAGGCGGCTAGCGTAGGCCGTAGTTATAACTTTATAACATTCGAACTACGCCGACGTGCTAGATCGTAGACGCTAGACGTTATAATTTATAGTTTATACGTCAGTCAGCGTCGAGCGCGCGCTCGCGCTAGATGTGTCGTGCGCTATCCCGGCCGGCTCACGCGAGTTGCGTAATTCTAGTCTTGCGACTACGCGTTATAATATAGTCTATAAAATAGCGTTCTAGAAAAATATAGTTTATAGTCCATAGCACGTTATCATAAAATAGTTTATTTGCACACCACTACTCATGACCACCGACCCTCTGGCCACATCCAATTAGGAGCGGTTACTGCACGGAGAAGACCTAGTTACACGTCGACTGCAATTTGTCTTCCGATAATTGATCGTTTGTTCATCCTCATAATAATATGTTATGCACATTGCTTACGACCTCTGTGGCTCAGTGGTAAGCGCGTTGGCGCTCAAGCCGGAGGTTGCGGGTTCGAATCCCGCCAGGGAACAAAAATATTTTCTGTGTTCCTGGGTCATGGATGTGTATTATATAATAAAAATCTTAAATATATGTATAGTATAAAATTATTAAATATATTTCCGTTGTCTGGTAGCCGTAACACAAGTTCCTCGAGAACTTACCACGGGACCAGATTGACGTGGTGTGAAAGCGTCCATAGATATTATTATTATTATTATTTAAATATGATTCTTTATTTCATAGAGAATTCTTTTGGATTCCATTAATTTTTTTTTCAATAAAACCAACAAAGTTCTTTGGCCTATGTTCAGCAGTAAACGGATAGGGGCTGATTATGATGATGATGATGATGATGATGATGATGATGATGATGATGATGATGATGATGATGATGATGGTCTTGATGATGATGAATACCAACAAAATAGATTTATGAGCGTCAACTGAATGTGCCATCGGTGCAAAGGCAAGCCCCCTGAGAAGAACTGGCGAAACAAAGTCAGTGGTTCTTTTTTGGATTTCGATTGCAAATTTTACATTTTCTTATGCTGAAAAATCGATCCCTGCAAAACTGAATCGCATATAATATAGTCGCAATAAAACGCATTGACTTATGATAAACCTGTTTCCCAACCCTGCTACAAAAAACTACGTTTCTTAGAGTTCATCATCAGCACCAGCAAACCTCTTTCATCCACTGCTAGAAATAGGTCTCTCTTGATGAAAACCAAGACGGCCTTTCCCTCGCCACTCGCATCCAATGAAGATCAACCTCTACATCTCTCTCTCTCTGTATTTAAGAGCCGTGCTCTTGTCGGTGAAGCAGTCGAGATATAGTACAATACTAAACCTGTACCTTCTCCTTTATCTGTTCCATAGCGTGCCACCTGATGGTAAGTGGTCTGCGTCGCCCATGAACATAAACTAGTTTACCTGGAACGAGCCCAGGCAACACATTTATATATATATATATAAATATGCAACTACTACATCATCCCCACCATGGTTCAGGCCTTGACGTGGCGGTGGGGCTCAGTAGCCTAGGGTGAGCCCAGCACCTTGGGCGAAGCTAATTGAGCCGAGGGGGCTCTTTGTACCATAGGAAGAGGGGACTAAAGAGAAGAGCAGGGGGCAAGGGCGAGGACGGGAACCTCACCCCATTGTACTGTCCCTTTTGTTGTTGTTGTTGGGAGGGGTTGTTCTGTGGTGCAGGACAACCCCTCTGTGGAGGTGGCGTTGGTCCTTTGGGGGACTGAATAGCCGTCGAGGTGCCCAGTTTGCTCATTAGATCCGGGGCACCTCATCAAAGGCGGCATTGGTGGCACTCGCCGGGTTTTAGTGGGTAGAGCTGCGTCTACTTACCACCTTTCGGGCACAGCTAGTCCCACATACGCGCGTGGGGAGACCCACTCCCCCGCGAGATGCTTCAGAGCATTTGCCGGCGTTAAAGAAAAAAAGAAAAATAAAAAACTACTACATCAACATCGTCCAAATCCTGATCAAAATCTACCTAACCATCTTTCCGTATTCAAACATTACATTTATTCACTGAATCAATGAAGTGATGTTGTGCACTCAGTTCATATTTAATTTAAGTCCTCCATCAATCGAGAAATGAATTTGAAATTAAATTATATGCAAGCTACGAATCCTAGGAAATACGTGTTACTGTATATAAATAATATTAATACTACTGTTCGCTGCTACTCTGTTTGCGATGGCTATGGATTTATATGTATATTAAATATTCACTAGAATAATTCTTCAAAATAAAGGTTTTTTTTTATGTCATAAGGGGGCAAACGAGCAGTCTTCATGATCTTATGATACCGACGCCCATACACATCCGCACAATCAGAGGCTATGCGTTATGCCTTCTTCTAATGCCTTCCTTTTCCCTATCCAATGGGCCACAGGAAACTCACAAACCACACGAAACGCGACAGCATAGCTGTCACTTGACGCTGGTATTATGTAAGCGAGAAGTACCACCCTAGTCTTACCGGTCCAGTTCGGCTGCAATGCAGCATGGCACTACCTCTTACAAAGGTCATAGCAAAAATATTTTGTGTTGTTCTAAATAATAAATCTTCGATAAATTTCATGAAAAACAATAAAGAGCGTATCTTGGTTAATTCAATCGAATCTCACTTTATATTTTAACCGTGGTTAGGCTATGTACAGAAAGATGTAAGCAATTTGAATCAAACACGAAGAAAAAATAACGCATTTAGAGTGCTTATTTCTTGAGTGAAACCACATTTCAATGTTTTGAAAAGAAGGACAAGATACGCAATCATGCTAGTAAGCTGGCATCGAGACTTACTTATACTCGTATCTTAGGATAGATGATTCACGAAGAAGTGCTAGGCTAACTCGTTTCCCCACCATGATTCAACCCTTGTCGTGGCGGTGGGGCTCAGTAGCCTAGGGTGTGCCCAACAACTTGGGCGAAGCAAATTACGCCGAGGGAGCAGCTTTTTGTACCCCTCTTATAAGAAGAGTAAGATAATTCTAAATAAATTCTAATTCTCAGATGGGACAAAAAAATCGGTTGTCTGTAAAGTCGGTTTACTGACTATAGTTGAACGTGACAACGTCATAAGAAAATGGAACGCCTCATAGCAAGGTAACGCCGCATGCGTCATGTTTTTTCGTTCTTGCAGCTGGCTCCATCGAATTATAAGAAGTTGTCACGTCAAAAAGTGGCTCATCAGTTTACACATCTTACTTGCATAAAAAATCGCAAAGGTGTTTTTAATGTCTTCTTCTCAGGAGGCGTTAGAGAAAGAGAAAAGAGAGAGTACCTCCTAAAAAGTCCTCTCTCACAACACATTATAATGTATTAGTATTTTAAATATAACTTTTCGTAAAATTCGATGGTACCCAATATTTACAGGATCAACAAAAGCATTGTATTATGTGCCTTTCAGAAAACACAGCATCGCTTATGAAGAAGCAGTGTGTAACTCACCTTATCTTTATACATACCATCGTGCTTTTTCGTCTTTGTCTATGCTTACCCAATGTCTCTGGATTCTAGTTGTCTATGAATTGTCACTGCTAGGCGAGAATCGCACTGTCTCTCGTCATTGCGTGTGTTACTCCCGAACGGTTAAGTTCGATTTTGAAATTTCGTTGAGTATTTAATACATAGAGATAATTTGTGCTTAAAATATATTTTATTAAGATGAGCTATAACGCAGAGAACTTAAATAGTGTTCAAAATACAAAATATGAAGGCGAAGAGAATCCTCATCTAGATCATCCTCTCAATCAGAGAGTGGAAAGCTGGTTTTTAAGAGACGAGGTGTAAAAGAAGACCCACAAATAGAAGCCCTAATGAATCAGGTAGGCTTTTTATCAAACATATATATATATATATGCAGAGTGTCGGTAGTTAACAAATTAGCAAAGACGTTACTAATAATACCGTTTTGAGTGATAACTTTCTTACTATACCGGGGAAGACTCCTGCATCACTAGATTTAGGTGAAATAGGCATCAATATTGTTGGTACTAAAATAATAAAACCAGTCCTCGCAGAGAGGGTAGATAAAATAAAATTATTACAACATTTTGGCTTAGCCACGTGACGAAATGTTAGATATACTAAGACTTTATAGTCATATATAGCTACTCCAGGCTTTACTGTTCTTAAAATTAATGACGAACACGTCATTTAAGTAAATCAAAAGATTATTTAGTGGGTACTGAATGTATTATGGCAGTATTGTCAAATGCTGTTTTTGAGAATATTCTCCCTTCCGAAAGTGCTTTATTTGACCAACTTAAACTTAATGCCCTCATTCAAAATTTTGGTGGCCCTACAAAGTGGATGAGATCTTTCTTTTAAACAAAATAAGTCTCACAATTTTGCGGCTAAAAGGAAGGGATCGGATCCCACTGCCTTTCCTTCCACTAGTACCGACCGACCCTAAGAGGGCGAGATTAGATGTTTCTCGGAGAAACTATAATAATAATAGTAGTAATTTTAATTTTAATGATTCTCACTCTCGTTTTTAAAATGCTCAAACTAAGTCGTAAGGCACAGGAAAGAGATCTTCCTTTCGTGCATTCGACAATTCAAGGGGGGGCAACTGAAGAACTGCATAGATCGATGGGGGAAGCTTGGAACAACACCCTTTCTCCTGAAAGCCTTATCAGGGTCTCGAATACCCTTTATTCAAAAACCCATATTAGTATACGCCTCAACAAGTGTAGTTCGGAGCTACGCAACAAAGGAGTCAAAGATAATGGCCGAACAAATAGAGGAATTAAAACAAATTGGAGTGTTAGAAAAACCTGCTACTTTGACACCCGGTTTCTTCTCTCGGGTGGTTTTGATAATAAAGAGCGATGGTGGCCTTAGACCAATATTCGACTTAAGTTATTAAACAATGTTTGTAGGAACCAAACATTTTCACCTCATAAATCACACCAAAGTACCAGACTTCCTACAACCCGGAGATTGCCTGGTAAAACTGGACATATCGCAGGTATATTTCCACTTACCTATAGAACAGTCACAGCGATCTTTCCTGCGACTGTTTTACGAGCAAGCGAGACTTTTTGCTTCCGTAACTTGCTGGATCGCGGAGATCCTTATAGATCCTCATAGAACAGTCACAGCGATCTTTCCTGCGACTGTTTTACGAGCAAGCGAGACTTTTTGCTTCCGTAACTTGCTGGATCGCGGAGATCCTTATAGATCCTCATAGAACAGTCACAGCGATCTTTCCTGCGACTGTTTTACGAGCAAGCGAGACTTTTTGCTTCCGTAACTTGCTGGATCGCGGAGATCCTTATAGATCCTCATAGAACAGTCACAGCGATCTTTCCTGCGACTGTTTTACGAGCAAGCGAGACTTTTTGCTTCCGTAACTTGCTGGATCGCGGAGATCCTTATAGATCCTCATAGAACAGTCACAGCAATCTTTCCTGCGACTGTTTTACGAGCAAGCGAGACTCTTTGCTTCCGTAACTTGCTGGATCGCGGAGATCCTTATAGATCCTCATAGAACGGTCACAGCGATCTTTCCTGCGACTGTTTTACGAGCAAGCGAGACTCTTTGCTTCCGTAACTTGCTGGATCGCGGAGATCCTTCGCAAGAAAGGAATGCGGATCCTTGTGCATCTAGAATATTTTTTGCTAGCACACCAAGACTGCTCCAAACTAGCAACACAGGCCTCGGAGGCTGTGAAGCTTTTTGAAGTTTTTGTGTTGACAAGCAAGTCACAAAAAATCGGCCGGCCGGTGGGATCACTCGAGTATCTGGGCATACAGTGGAATTTAGGCAAGAACCTAATGAGTTTACAAAAAAAAAAAAAAAATTCAATCCTAATATCTCTAGAAAAATTCTGATTCACGGAGACTCTCGTCTCCGTCAATGCCTTTTCGGCCAACTAAATTTTGCTTGCTATGCCTCATTCCACGAGGTCGACTTCACTGCCGCCGATTACAAATTCTGCTCAGGCAGTTCTTGAAAGATGTGTTGAGGATGACAGTCCCTCGGAGGGAATTACTGTACATACAGTGGTGGCACGGAGCCCTATCTTTGACAACACCAATACATGTGGCAGGTATGTCCCACTTTCTCACTACAGACGCCTCCGACATCGGATGGGGCGCAGTTTTAGACCAAAAGGTCGTTTCCGGAGCCTGGAGCCCCATCAAAAAATTATGGCATTGCAACAAAAAAGAAATGTTTGCAGTACTATCAGTTATAAGGAGAGACGCCGAGAGACTCGGAGACTCCCATGTACTCTTACAAACATACAACAAAACTGTGATGGCATACATCCGCAAGGAGGGCGGGACACATTCCATAGGCCTGTTATCATTGACATTCCAGCTTCTAAAGATCATAGACAGATGGAACATAACACTGTCAGGTCAATATCTCCTCGGCAGGTACAATACCATAGCGGATCGGTTATCTCGGAGACGACCCATCCCGGAATGGCATTAAAACCTCGGGCAACCAAGGAGATATTCAAACGCTGGGGCGTACCGAACATAGATATATCTTTGCGACGAAAAGGTTTGCTGTCGTACCAGTTTATGTCACGTTAGATCCACGGGACAAGTCATCTCTCTTAATAGACGCTTTTTCGAGGGAGTGGAACTGTCAACTGGGTTGGATATTTCCCCCTCCAAATTTAATACCACGGGTACTCGCCCACCTCAACAGATCGAGGGGCACCTTCGTTTTAGTAGCCCCAGACTGGGAACAGCCATTTTGGAGAGCGGATCTCCAAACACGAGCACTGCACAAACCAATGAAAGTGAACCATTTACAGGAGGATTAGTGGACCTCACGACTGGGCTCTCACCCCCACAGGTGGAGAAATTGACACTGAAGGTTTGGAAAATCGGGGGTGGGGCGACAAGTTGACATCATGGTCCCAAGCATAACGGGACTTGCTTAAGTCAAGTTGGCTTAAATCGACCTTAAGCCATCATTGAAGAGATTTCACAAGGCAAGAGGCACAATTTCTAGCCGACACTTTTATAAAGAAAGGTCTAGCGTATATTACAATGTCAGTCCATAGATCTGCCATTGCTACCTTCTGTGGAATTGGTGATACTATTTCATAAAAAAATTAGATAAGTACTAAAAGCAATACATAATCCTAAACCTCCAAACTTTAAATCTGCAGTTTGGGATGTAAAAAAAAAGCTATAGAATGGTTAAGACAAAATCCAGGTGGTAATCCATTATTTGAAGTTGCAAGAAAAACGGCTGCAATTTTGCTTTTAGTTTCTGGTCGTAGACTTCACGACCTTACACTCCTTAGAACGAAAGAACCCCATTTTCTGGACAACGGTTATGAAATTTGCTTATGGCCTGTATTCAGTGCCAAGACCGACACTGGTACCAGACGACAATCTGGTTGGAAACTTCTTTCTAACGACAATGAAAATCTATGTCCTTTTAAATGGACAAGGCGCTTAATACAGTCCTTTAGAGACCTGACTGATATAACAGGTGGTAATTTATTCATTACCATAAAAGGTCGCCAAAGACCAGCAACTAGGGGCTATAATTGGTGGATGGGTACGATCAGTATTAAAAGATGCTGGTATAAATGCTACACCTCGCTCTTGTAGATCTACAGTAGCATCACTTTCCTGGCTAGAAGATAGACCAATAAAAGAGATTTTATCGAGAGGTAATTGGGCATCTGTCGAGAGATTAATACACAGGAACGCGACAGAAATAATACATTTTTGGAAAGTTTTGAACCTCTTTAAAATTTACTTTATAATAACTAGAACCAAATAATAATAATTAATTAGTGTATAACACTGTTACGAAGTTGTAGTGTTATCATGATTTTTAATATTGATAAATTTGGATTTATCAACTCTAAGAGGTAATTTTTTAATTACTCAAAATTACACTTAGGAGCTTTATTTATTATGTTTAAATGAAGTGGATATTGCAAGAATATATTAGATGATACTGATTTCATAACAAAAAGAGTTAAATAATAAATTAATTAAATGTTTTACTTTACTTAATATCTTATGACGTAGAATAAAATCATAAAGGATTATAATGGAAATATTGTATCACTTTAAGTCAGGAGTTATTTTAAGTACTTTAACATTCCTTTCAACATTGCGTGTGTTTTTTATTCTTCTTGTCACCAGCAGATATCAAACACGTCTTCATAAGCGATGCTGTGTTTTCTGAAAGGCACATAATATAGACGTTTTACACAACAATAAAACGTTTATTATGTGCCGAAAGAAAACACATCGCAGGAATGATCTTCCTGGTGAAGACAGCAATGACGAGAGACAGTGCGATTCTCGCCTAGCAGTGACAATTCATACACAACTAGAATCCAGAGACATTGGTTAAGCATAGACAAAGACGAAAAAGCACGATGGTATGTATAAAGATAAGGTGAGTTACACACTGCTTCTTCATAAGCGATGCTGTGTTTTCTTTCGGCACATAATAAACGTTTTATTGTTGTGTAAAACGTCTATATTTGCTCGAAATCCTTAACTTTTCAGTTTCTATTGAGTAGTAGTGTTGTGCTGAACTAAATCCAACCCACGCTGTCACATACTAAGAACTTTTCGTGTTCAAACTATACTAAAATCAATTTTACTTCTATGAATATTGAAAGAAGATATTTGAGACGAGAAAACGAGTTTCCTTTTAGATATCCTGTAACATTTGTACCACATGTTATTGTGTGTATATTTGTATTAGGTGATTGTGTATCTCCACCATGGTTCAGGCCTTGACGTGGCGGTGGGGCTCAGTAGCTAGGCTAGGGTGAGCCCAGCACCTTGGGCGAAGCTTATTGAGCCGAGGGTGCTCTTTGTACCACTCTTTTAAGAAGAGGGGACAAAAGAGCAGGGGGCAAGGGGCCCCACCATGGTTCAGGCCTTGTCGTGGCGGTGGGGCTCAGTAGCCTAGGGTGAGCCCAGCACCTTGGGCGAAGCCAATTAAGCCGAGGGGGCTCTTTGTACCTCTCTTATAAGAAGAGGTTGTTTGTTGCTAAATGTGCGAACCCTATAATTTATGCTCTTACACCTACTAATTTACCATATTTAAAGCAAATAAATGAATTTGAATTTTAATTTGTACTGTCCCGACGTTGGGAGGGGTTGTTCTGTGGGGCGGGTCAACCCCTCTGTGGAGGTAGCGTCGGTCCCTTGCGGGACTGATTAGCCGTCGAGGTGCCCTGTTAGTTTAACAGATCCGGTACACACAACAGAGCTGCGTCCACTTACCATCTTCCGGGTGCAGCGAGTCCCACATACCCGCCTCGGGAGACCCACTTCCCCGCGGGATGCCTCAGAGCATTTCCCGGCGTTAAAAAAAAAAAAGGTGATTGTGTATGATATAGATGAGTCATTAGTTTTATAATATAATATCAACCCTTATAATATGTCCCACTGCTGGGCGCGGGTCTCCTCTCAATCAGGCGAGGAGGTTGTTTGACCATTATGGTCAAACAAGGTCACCGATGTACTGGCCCAATGTTTATGAACTTCACACACCTTCAAAGACTTATCTTATAAGGCATGCATGTTTCCACACGATGTTTTGTTCACCGGTTTTGTAATGGCTAGTAAATTGTAACCAATATGATTTTTTGACCATACTGACTAGCAATTGAGCCACCTAGTGGAAAATGGTCAAGAACTTCTTGTTCTTTTCGACACAACACTTTTTCAGTCAGATGAGTGCGCCAACACCATTCTTCACACTGATTTTTTTTTTATTGACGACCTCCGTGGCTCAGTGGTGAGCGCGTTGGCGCTCAAGCCGGAGGTTGCGGGTTCGAATCCCGCCAGGGAACAAAAATATTTTCTGTGTTCCTGGGTCATGGATGTCTATTAAATATGTGTATGATATAATAAAAATCTTAAATATATGTATATATATATATATATATATATATAAAAGTATAAAATATAGTTCCGTTGTCTGGTACCCGTAACACAAGTTTTTCAAGAACTTACCACGAGACCAGATTGACGTGGTGTAAAAAGCGTCCATAGATATTATTATTATTATTATTTAATGAATTATATCTAACTAGCTGCGTCCCGCGGTTTTACCCGCGTACTTCCCATTTCCGTGGAATACGGGTATGAATATTATAATAACGGGGATAATAGTCTTTGTGTTATTCTGATGTGTTGAATGTAATGTTCTAATTTTGAATTTCGCGCCTATTTATTGTTGCGCCAGTTGCGCCCTCTAGCATATAAATAGCTGTAATTTTCTCTCTATTCCGTGACATCAAGCGACCGTGTATTACTTTGTGAATCTCTTGCTAGTTTTAATAAATAGTTTATAAAACCTGAGATACGCTTATTAATTTAACGTGATGTTTAAGCTATATTTGAAGGTTTTATTTAAATCCGTTCACTAGTTCTGCGTGAAAAAGTAACAAACAAATTCAATCTTTCACGCTTATAATATTAGGAGGATTCATAGAAAGTATATTTACAGGAGTAAAATTACAAGACTGAATTAATGAATGACTAAATTATTCCTTATAGTTCACATAAACTTATATACATAAAGACAGTTACATAATATTATGTCACGAAGTAATATTTCGAAGACTTAATTTGAAAAACCAATATTTTTTCTGCGATTTTTAAATTTTCACTCTTCAACTATTTTACATAATCACTGAGCTCGAATTTAACATTATCTACGAATGTATTTTACTGTCTGATGACGAAAACAAAAACAAGGTAAATACTCAATTTTAATTTTTTTTTTATCATAAGCATAAAAAATGCAAATAATGAAAACGCCTAAGCAAGTACGGATTATTATATAAATAAAGGAAAGCTTTTAATATCACTAGGTCCAATATATACCAATGTAAACAAGACTATTCCAAATTCATCGTACCCTGATAACTTGTTTACTTATGCCATAAAGGAAACCATTTCTTAAGTAAATGTTCCCTAAATACAATAGACGGGGCTGTCTATACTGAAAGGGAAACCGCAAAAATAGAATAAAGTATGATGTGTAAACCTCAATCACTTTAAGAGAGTATAAATCAGATACAACTTTATTTTTATTTTAGTAGTAAATCAAATTGGTGAAAAAGTAAGACTTACCGATGACAGGGGTGCATGCTGTGACAATACTTTTTTTCTTTTGAGCCGGGAAATGCTCTTAAGCATCCCGTGAGGGAGGGGGAACACCTCAGGCGGTTGTGGGACTTGATAAATCAAATTGGTGAAAAAGTAAGACTTACCGATGACAGGGGTGCATGCTGTGACAATACTTTTTTTCTTTTGAGCCGGGAAATGCTCTTAAGCATCCCGTGAGAGAGGGGGAACACCTCAGGCGGTTGTGGGATTTGATAAATCAAATTGGTGAAAAAGTAAGACTTACCGATGACAGGGGTGCATGCTGTGACAATACTTTTTTTCTTTTGAGTCGGGAAATGCTCTTAAGCATCCCGCGAGGGACATCTCAGGCGGTTGTGAGACTCGCTGCGCCCGAAAGATAGTAAGGTGGACGCAGCTCTACCCACTAAAACATGGCGAGTGCCACCAATGCCGCCTTTGGTGAGGTGTTGTTGTTTTGGTGAGGTCTGTTGAATAACAGGGCATGTCGACATCTAGTCAGTCTCCCAAGGGACTGACGCCATCTCCACAGTGGGTTGTCAAGCACCACAGAACAATCCCTCGCAACGTCGGGACAGTGCAATTTAACGAGGTAAAAATATAAAAGGCCGGCAACGCACCTGCTGTTCCTCTGATATAGCGGGTGTCTGTGGATGTCGCTTTTCACTTACAATCAGGTGAACCGACTGTCCGTTTGCCCCCTCTTCTATATATATATACCCATCCTCGCCCTTTGTCCCCTCCGCTCTTATACAACTATTAGCATATCAAAAAAAACCTTAAGATACCTTAAATACCTCAAATACCTTCAAGAAAAGGGCATACTTATATTTGAAAAAACGGCAACGCACCTGCTTATTATGAAGCAGGTGTCTATGGATGTCACTTATCACTTACCACCAGATGAAATGACTGTCCGTCCGTCTGTCCTCTTGGATAAAAAAATCATCGGTTGAGTCAGATATTATGATTAGGTCTAGGTCATTAATGTTCCGAACGTCATGAATAATAATTAAAGACTTTAGATAGGTCCCAAAATTGAATTCCCCAAAATATAAGAAATAACTTGTAAATGTTATAATTACTCAGAGAAGCAGCAAATTTTATTTCCAATTTTTCCTTGTCTTCTCGAGTCACTGGTCTTTAATTTTCCGCTCGAGCCCGTAACAAAACTCTGGGTAACTAGTTTTTCTGAATAATGTATTTAATTTTAAAAATAAATTAACTTTCCTACTATCCGCAAGCTATCGTTGTGGAAATTCTCGAACAAATATCGTTAATATTATGTTAGTATTCCATAGTCGATTCCTAGTCTTTTCAGCCCGGCGAAAGAATATCTACATCAAGTATATATGGCAACTATATAAAACAATTTGGATCAACATTTTCTCGTGTTACGTTTTTGGCAGTATACCGGTGGGAGGGATGCGCAGTGTCGCGCTGCTGACATGCAGACAGGTGCTACGATCCTCTTTATTTCCTCCCTCAAACAGTTCTTCTGTTTCAAACAGAAGGACAGGACAGGTAATGTCATTACAGACACCGAAACTTGCCATCTGGCGTCTTAGTAAATACAACTGAATAATGAGCTCACTGGGCTGGTCTCAGCTGGATCTACTTATGTTCATGTGTATGAATACGTACCACTTACCACCTGACTTAGCTTGGTCGGATTGTCTACCAGTTTGATTATCCAAGTCACATAAAATAGAGCTGTCCTGGTCATTACGGGGGCGTTTGTGTCCCTCTTCACAACATGTTGCCACTTCCCTCTTAAAGGTGCCATTTCAAGCAGTGCAATTTATCCACCGCTATTTTACTATAATCAGTCAATGCCATAAATAACCTGTCTTGTAATCTTGTACTCTCTCGTATTTTGGATCTACTACTGTGTGAAAGCTATTGGGTGTCCTGCTGCAGGATTGGTCAGATTGGATATCCTTAGCGTATGTCCAGCAATGAACGTCTATTAGCTGAGACAACGACGATAATATTAAATACGATTATATTGTTTATCTCACAGTCATACTAGGAGAGAAAAAATGAAATTGAATATTTAAAAAATCCCCTACGCAAAAAAGCAAACATTTAAAAAAATTGAGACGAGATATAAAATTTGAGACGAGATATAAAATTTGAGACGAGATATAAAATTCGATTGAGTGACACTTATATAGAAACTAGCTGTTGCCCGCAGCTTCTCCCGCGTTAACTTAACTCCTATCAGGCACAGCGTAATATTATATAGCCTATAGCCTTCCTCGATAAATAGGCTATCTAACAATGAAAGATTTTTTCAAATCGGACCAGTAGTTCCTGAGATTAGTGCGTTCAAACAAACAAACAAACTCTTCAGCTTTATAATATTGGTATAGATTGATCAGTTAGTCAGAGTCAGGCCCTTTCTGTGGTTGACTATGTAGTAATTAACTAGCATTTCCGACCAAATTGCTTCGATACGTTCAAATTTTTGCTGCAAATCTAGTTACCTACATTGGGTGCTAGGTAGGTTGTTGCTATGACTTTGCAATCTTCCTCTTTTTAGCTTTTTAGTTATTGCTTTAAACTTAGCGATATCCTACCGCGAGATTATAAAGCTATTACAACGAGCAAACCTTATCTGACCACCCCTCAATTTCTATAATTAATGTACATAGATAAAACATATAGATGTTTCTCAATAGAAATTTAAATCTCAAGGTAAGGTATTATTTTTTACTTTTTAAATGCGTAAGGGTTTTTATTTATTTATTTGTTGTTCGTGTGTAAATCCTAGCCTGCATACCAAATATCACATTTTTAGGAATGCGAAGAGATCCCTTGTTGAATACACTGGTCTGCACCATTTCCAGGGAGGTTAGCGGGGTGAAGGTTACAAGTTTATTCAAGCCCTAGCCTTCATACCTACCTAATTTCTTTCAAATTGTTGGTCACACGTATGTATGCAAGTGAATATCCACAAAGCGGCTAAGATTCCTACCGCAACTAATAAAAGAGAGAGAGAGAGAGAAAGAGAGAGAGAGAGAGAGAGAAAGAGAGAGAGAGAAAGAGAGAGATAATAATTTTGAAACGGCTGAATTGATTTTAATACAATATATCTAAGAACCATTGCTAGAAAACCCACTTTGTGTGATGCCATGGTCAGACACACGCACAGAGCGGTCATCAAATTAATTTAAAACACTCTACTTTTTTCATCGGGGTCAATAAGAGAGAGAGTTTCGCTAATTTCTGCCTTTTATACAGTTTCAATACCAGTAATTGCGCTTCCTGTTCTACCCGCATAAAAACTTTTTCATCAAACAGGAAATGTGGCGACATCTACAGAAATCGTTTTTGACTTCAACAGAAAAACGTTAGCGACTTGTGTAAGTACAATATAGCAAAGTACTTACAAGACTGTTGGATGCTGTTTAAAATATAATTTAGTCTTATCTATATACCGAAGTTGAACAAAATTAAGCAAACAAAGACAATATAACTTTATTGAATTTCCAATTTAAATTTTACTAAAATCCATTTAATACAAGTAAACGAAAGGAGGGTAGGACATTTTAATGAATTTCGGTATTAAATGTTTGCCTTTGAAACCCTTTCCAAACCACAGTTTGTAAGACTTCGGCTGGTAGATATTTTGTTTCGATTTAATTTAATCAGTGGCCCTAAATATATTGATCAGCATATTCTAGAAATAGGAGAGAAATTAATGTAGATTTGAGTCTACCCAGAATTCAGTATTTTCTGTGTACTTTAAATGACAATTTTAGTTAAGATAGAAGAATATCAATGCATAATCATATTATACGAGTACCTAAATACGAGAGTTACAATTGTGTTCTTTTCTCACACTCGATTCGAATTCTGGTAAAATTTTGCGAGAAACTGGCGAGAAGATAATATTATATACCAAGATAGTTTATAATATAACGGTATTTAGAATATGACGGTAGCACATTTAATTTTGTTGATTACGACGGACATGATAAAGTGGAATTTATATAGCTTTTAAAACTAAATGCTGTTGCTAATCTTAACTTGAGTTCTCCTTCGAGGAGAAGGGCTTAAAGGCCTACTTATTTACAATACTAATGCACTTTCATCATCGTCAGTACATACGTTATTGATTTACTGGGAAAGATGCCCTGCCCCCACATGCTTGGGTACCACCATCTTGCTAGTTTCCCCCGTGAAACAGCTATGACGTTTTTCGGAGAGAGACTGGACAGGCAATATAATTACTGGCACAGAGACTTAACACCTTGTCTCAGGATAGGCAACACAATATGAATGAGATGCTTTTTTTTAAGACGCAGGACGCAAACGGATTTCACATGTATCCAGGTTACTCGGGTAGGCCCCGAACCTTATGTAGAACTCGCACTTGGGAGTGCACTATTCTAAATAAACAGCCAACAGAAACTCCTTAGCGATAGGCTGGCCCCGGCGAAGGTCAGACTACTCCTTGTAAGACGGGATTGCCCGGTCGGCACTAAACAGTCACCGTAACGTCGTGACTATCTAAACTAGGTTCCCATCCTGACCTGTCACGAGTACAAGTGCGTTACTGGAGCCGTATCAAGGGCCTCCTACGCGTCCTGTTCATTGCTCATGGGAGAACACCTCTTCGGTGTCCTCTTTTCTCACTGTCTCATCGGCCTCTTTCTGGTGAATTTATGGCCTGGGCTAGTTCCATGTAAATTCGTTTATGTTCATGGTTGCAGCTGCCAACTTACCATTAGGTGGTATGTCTTCCAGTTTACCTATCAAACTAAAATATTAAAAAAGATCAGCAGATACGACTGAGTCCAAAAAATTGGACACAAAAAAGCAAAAGTAACAAAAAAATTGAAGCACAAAATATTTATGGCGAACATGCTTTACTATATTTTTACAAGCTGAATCATAAAATGCTTAATTATAATCTTATGTTGCTAATTAGCCATTAATGTATAGGCAATAAATATTCGTTTGCTTCACGCATTGAACTATATTACTAGCGTATAGAACAGACTTAGCGAACAAATTTTTTCCGCCGCGCGTTGCTGCCAATTGGCATCAACTCATTTAGTCACTCGCCAAACGCTTAAGCACGTCGCGCTCCTCCCGCGCATTCGCCCCCTTCTGCCACGGTGCCACACGTTTTTCGTTTGGTTCACCGGTGGGAGGGAAGCGCTGTGCCGCGCTCCCGGCTGCATGTTGTGTACGATAGGTGTAATGTAAGGTAGTTAGAATATTATTTTAATAAATCAGTCTGCTTTGTATCTCGGCCTTTCATTGCCGTAACAAAGGCGCAGTCGGTTTCTTTTAAAATTTATTATTGGATTTAAACAATTACTAATAAATATCAAAATGCCTATCGGTAAAATAGAACCTTTTTCGGTCGAATCACAAAACTGGGACAGTTATGTGCGTCGTGTAAAACAATTTATAATGATAAATAGTATCGATGACGGACTTAAAGTTGCCACGTTGTTAACAATAGTCGGTGGCGAGTGTTACAATTTACTTTGTGATTTGTGTTCGCCCGATCACCCGGAAGATAAATAATTCGACAAGCTCGTCTAATTACTTAAACACCATTTGAAACCTGAAAAGTCCGAGATAGCCGAGAGACACATTTTTAGACAGAGAACCCAACTACAAGGTGAAAGCATTCGTTCATATCTACAAGGATTAAAACATTTGGCTAAGACTTGTAACTTTGGGTCGAATCTGGAGGAGAATCTACGAGATCAATTTGTCTCCGGATTATATAGCGAAGAAATGCGGTCGAGAATATTCGCTGAGAAGGACATCGACTACAAGAGGGCTGTGGAACTGGCTAGCGCCTTCGAGGCGACGGAGCGGCACGCGAACACCGCGGGCGCTCTGGTTGGCGGTGAAGGCGTTGGCGCGGACGCACTGCACCGAGTGAGCGGGGGCCGGCCAGCGGCGCGTGTGCGCGTCAGCGGGGCCGGCCGAGGCGGCGGCGGTGCAGCGGCGAGCAACGACGGCGGCGATCGGGTGGCGGACTCGCGTGAGTCGCGCGTACCGTGTGCGCGATGCGGGAGGGCTACCCACGCGCCGAGTAAGTGTCGTTACAAAAATTTTACATGTGATGTGTGCGGTATAAAAGGACATTTAAAAGTGATGTGTTTAAATAAAAGTGATTACGGTGGACCTAATGGAAAGGCAAAGTGTAAAGGTCAGTACTTTATAAATAACAGTAGTGATTCCGAGGACGAGCGTGGTTGTTTTTATAATTTAGTTACGGGTAGCGAAGGTGGTAAACCTTATCACGCTACCTTGCTTGTTAATTATATCAAATGTAAATTCGAAATTGACACGGGGAGTAGAATATCCGCAATATCAAAAACATTTTATGATAAATATTTTAACCATATTGTAATGCATAATAAAAACTTGATATTGAAGTCGTATACGGGATATACTATCGACACCCTCGGTTATATTGATGTGGATGTATGTTTTGGCCAACATACGGCTAAACTTAAACTGTAAGTTGTGGAAAACGGGGGCCCACCGTTGATGGGTCGTACGTGGATCAAAGCATTAAAGTTATCTATTGTAGAATGTCACAACATAACCGAAGGTGACTCGATAGCTACTAGGTTAAAACGAGAATATCCAGAAGTGTTTGCGGAGGGACTAGGTACGTTTAAATCGTGTATTCGTTTACATTTGAATGATAAGAAACCGGTTTTTTTTAAGGCGCGCCCTTTGCCACTGGCGCTGCGCGCGCGCGTCGAAGCTGAGTTCGAGCGCTTGCAGCGCGAGGGAGTTATCTATAAAGTGGACCGATCGGATTACGGCACTCCAATTGTACCCGTCATTAAGTCTAATGGGGATATTCGCATATGTGGTGACTATAAAATCACTCTAAATCCGATACTTAAAGATTTTCATTATCCACTTCCACGGATAGAAGAAATATTTTCGATTTTAGCAGGGGGTGAGCAGTATACGAAACTTATCGAACGCATTCCAGCAGTGTCTCCTTCATGAGGAATCTCAGGCGATGACGGCCATAACAACGCACATGGGGACGTTTGCATACCGTCGAGTGCCGTTTGGTATTAAGTGTATCCCGGAAAACTTCCAGAAAATCATGGAGGAGACACTCAACGGGCTGCCGTCTACTGCCGTATTCGCTGATGATATTTGCGTTAGGGGTAAAGATAGGGTCTGCGTATAAATTTTGATAAATGCCAATCCTTTAAAGACAGCGTTACGTATTTGGGATATAATATTAACAAAGACGGTTTGCACCAACCGTTTTGCACAGACCGACACCAAGAAAATAAAAGCAATCATCGACGCGCCACAGCCGACTAACATAGCACAGTTGAGGAGCTTTATGGGACTCGTCAATTTCTATGCTAAGTTCGTTTTCAATATAAGTGATATATTAAAACCTTTATACGATTTATTGAAAAAAGATGTCGAATGAGAGTGGACTCGCAAGTGCGATAAAGCTTTTATTAAAATTAAAAAGTTATTGAGTAGCGCCCCGGTGCTCGCTCACTACGACACGGAGCTGCCGCTCATCCTGGCGGTGGACAGCAGCGCCTACGGGCTGGGCGCGGTTCTAACGCAGCGCAGCGCGGATGGTCGCGAGCGTCCCGTCAGTTGCGCTTCTCGCACACTCACCGCCGCGGAGCGCAACTACTCGCAGCTTGATAAGGAGGCCTTGGCTATTGTGTTCGGTGTCACTAAGCACCACCAGTACCTATACGGCAGACGCTTTATACTTCGCAGCGATCATAAGCCTCTTAGTTACATCTTCGGGAAAAATAAAGGCATTCCCACTACAGCCGCGAGCAGACTACAGCGCTACGCCGTGACGTTGGCCGCTTACGACTTCACGGCCGAGTTCGTGAGGTCCGCGGAAAACTGTCAGGCTGATGCGCTGTCCGGCTGTCCTTTGCCGCGCTCATCTGGTGGACGAGGCACAAGGGAATACGAGGCAGCCACTTACTTAAATTTTGTGCAAGAAAGTTTCCCGCTCAATTTTAAAGATATTAAAACTGAAACGGCTAAAGATCCCATTTTAAGCAAAATTTATGGTTATGTCTTGTACGGCTGGCCTCCGGCCGTGGATAAGGAGTACGATGCATATTTTAGGCGTAAAGAAAATATCTATATCGATCAAGGTTGCCTATTGTGGGGCTACAAAATAATAATACCGGGGACATTGCAAAATGCTATTTTAAAAGAGATTGATGATGGACATCCCGGTATTGTTAAAATTAAGCAAATAGCTCGTAACTATGTATGGTGAGCGACTATCGACGTGGATATCGACCGGTCGGTGCGCAATTGCAGCGCGTGTCTCGCGGTGCGGCCCGCGCCACCACCGGCTCCGCTCCACTCCTGGCCGTGGCCGACCGAGCCGTGGTCCCGCCTTCACCTCGACTATTTAGGGCCCTTCAATAATAAACATTACCTCGTTATTATTGATAATCACTCTAAATGGATTGAAGCTGAAAAGGTTAGTAGCACGTCGGCGGCAAACCTGATTTCTATTCTTAGGAAAATATTTGCCCGATTTGGATTACCAAAAAGAATAATTAGCGACAACGGCCCTCCTTTCACGTCAGCGGAGGTCGCAACGTATTTCCGACGAAATGGAATAGGGCATACGCTTACGGCTCCGTACCATCCCGCTAGCAACGGAGCGGCTGAAAACGCAGTGCGCTCGGTGAAAAGGGCTTTGAAAAAGGCTTCCGTAGAAAACGAGGACGAGGATACTGCTTTAGATTTTTATTCTCGTACCGAAATACAGAACACAGCACGACCGGACGGGAGCCGTCTGCGTGGACGCCTCGATCTGCTACGGTCCGACACCGACGAGCGCGTCCGCGTCCGGCAACTCGTCAGCGAGCTGCGTCGAGACGCGCCTCTGAGGGATGTGGATCCCGGAGACTCGGTGTTAATTAGAGACTACTCTAGGCGCAATCGAAAGTGGGCGGAAGGAGTGGTTCTTGATCGTTCGAGTCCAGTTTCGTACACCGTCAAAACGGTTGATGGTCGAACACACAAACGACACATAGACCAGATAGTGGGTGATAAAAAATCACGCTTCTCACTCACGAAAATCGAGACCTGCGATAGGCCTAGACTGAGCGTAGGACCAGAAGATGGTAGTGAGGTTAGAGAGTCGAACGGAGAGGATGAGCTGGCCGAGCTGGCCGATCGTTCGTCTCCGGAAAAGAGCTCGGGCTTGGCCACGAACCAAATAACTCCGTGTGCGCCGGGAGGTCGTGTCCGACGGCAGGCCGCTGTGCAATGTATACAAAAAATTAAGAAAAACATGTAATATAACTAATATATTTAAAAGACCTACGGCCCCCGCAAATAACCAAATTGTCAAGAAAAATAAATGTTATGTATCTTATATCATGTCTATAGTATTCAAATGTTATGTTATGTCACTAGTATAAGTGTAGTGTAAGCAATTGTGTAAGGTATTATAATACAAATACAGAGGTTTCACCTTAAATTAGTACCTACAGTTAATAATAAGAAGGGAGGTGTTGTGTACGATAGGTGTAATGTAAGGTGTAAGTAGAATATTATTTTAATAAATCAGTCTGCTTTGGATCTCGGCCTTTCATTGACGTAACAGGTACCACCATCTTGCTTGTTTCTCCCGTGAAACAGCTTTGCTGTGTTTCGGAGAGAAGGGCAAGACAGGCAGTGTAATTACTGGCACCGAGACTTAACATCTTATGTCTCAGGATAGGCAACACATAAATAAGTCGCCTGGGCTCGTTCCAGGTAAACTAGTTTATGTTCATGGGCGACGTCGACCACTTTCCATCAGGTGGTACGTTTGCTAGTTTGCCTATCCAACTAACATAAAAAAAATAATTGGTATAGCTTCTCTATACGTAGTAATTACAACTCACTGGCTTCACGCTAATATCATGTAAAAAATACACTTTCCTTATATAAATTACTAGTAAACGCATGAAGGACTATACAGATGTTTATAAGAGGTAGTTGGAGATCTGAAGACCTTTAAATATGTGTAGATATTTTAATAATATGTAGTATAATAAAAAAGGAATAAAATATTAGTCTGGAATCCGTAACGCATTCGCAAAATGAAAATTCTTAGTGAGTACTTTTGATTTTTTTATTCAAATGAGCAGGACTTACAAATTACGCAAATACCAACTTTTAAGACCAATATGTTCACGATCTGTCTGATCATAAAGTAAATAAAATTACTATAAGTTATAGAAGATGCAAGTTCCACAGCACAAACGTTTTCACTATGGTAATTTATACTGAATGTTACTAACTAGTTCCCGAGCTCCAGTGGTAAGTTATTTGTGACCAAAGTTGCTCCATCGCCAATAACCTTAATTGAGATTTAACTATTCCGCTTTCATGTCGGATTTCATTTTTATTATGTATTCTGTGGACCGCAGAGATCGGTTATGTAACGCTGTGTACCGTTGTGCACTGCTGTGTACGGTTATGTAGCTGTCTACTGCGGTGTAGCGCTGTTTATCGCCTTGAACAGCCATGAACCGCTACGTACTGCTGTACACAGCAGGTGTGTATCGCAATGAACCGCCATGCAACGCTACGTACTGCTGTGTAGCTCTATACACAGTAGCTGTGTATCGCACTGAACCGCCATGCAACGCTACGTACTGCTGTGTAGCTCTGTACACAGCAGCTATGTATTGCACTGAACTGCCATGCAACGGTCCATACTGTTGTGTAACTCTGTACATAGCAACTGTGTATCGCACTGAACTGCCATGCAACGGTACATATTGCTGTGTAGCTCTGTACATAGCAACTGTGTATCGCACTGAACCACCATGCAACGGTACGTACTGCTGTGTAGCTCTGTAAACAGCAGCTGTGTATCGCACTGAACCGCCATGCAACACTACGTACTGCTGTGTATATCGCACAAGCATACACATACAGCACCTGTATATCGCACTGAACTGCCATGCACCGCTACGTACTGATGTGTAGCACACACAGTGCTACAAATGTATAGCTCTCTGTATCAATGTAGATTTTAAAATAAAATGTACAATTAATAGTAATACAACCTATAACTATCGAACTATATACTTTGCGTTGTTGTTTTTAATGTATATAGATTCATGCTCAGTTGCTTAAATTATTTTGCAATTAACGTAATATGTAATTTTATTCTGACGTATAAACATAATATTTATTTTTTACATAATATTGTTAAATACAAAAAAAAAACTTAATCTTAGTATACTAAGATTAATGCATAGGATAAACATATGAAGGAATCATCATCATCATCATTAGCCTTTATCTGCCCACTAATGAACAATTTAAGGCTTCCTTCAATGAACGCAAAGAAGACCAATAGCTTGCCACTCACATCCAACACGGACCGGCAGTAGCATGGAAATCATCTTCCCAGTTAGTTAATGGCCAACCTAACACTTCTTCTGCCTGAACGCAGCCTCCACTCTTGAACCTTATTGGCCCATCAGCCATCGGTTCTATTGACTATGTAACCAGCTGCCACTTCAACGAGCTTATTCTTCGCGTGATATCGATATCTTTAGTCCTCTGGCGGATGTATATTTAGGAATACATACATTTTGTTATGGAAAGCTTCTGTGCTAGAAAGCTATTTCTACTTTATTGAAATGTTTTGTTTGACTATTTTCAACACTTGTTCGCGCCGTCCGCGGCGAGTGTGAATATTGTAAAAGGCATTGTATTGATTTGAACTAAAATGCTTTTTTGTCAATTTTTTGTCAAACAACTATCCGAGGAATGCTTTGTGAGAGCTTGCAATGAAATTAGAATATTAAAAATGAAATATCTCATCGCTAGATGGCATTTTTTTATCATTATCATCAATTAACCTTTATCGGACTACTGTATCCAACAGTGGTACGAAAAAGATGAACGCCAAGATGGCTGATTCTACAACACCCGCATCCAACCCGTCGGCCACTGTACATCCACTTATAGTATTAATTCATTTTATTACATGATATTGGCAAACATTTTTTTTTAAACAAAGAAATAATAATTAAATAAAAATTAGGTCTTTTTTTTACATTCACACCTAAATATGAATCAGAATATCTCAAAATAATATAAATGAATCGTAATAAAAATAATTTTTAAGATACCAGCAAATGATTGACATGAAAACGAAAAAAAAATAACGACTATTGAACTTTGTTGAGATCATGAGGTTTTAAGAACATGGATTGTAGCGGGCTGTTGATGATTATGAAAGAAGGTTAAGATACAAGACTCCAAATATACAATACAACGACGAAAAGGATTGAATTTATAAATAATTCACAAAACAAAATGGCGGAATCAAATGTGCAGACTTCGAAACAGAAGATCCTTTTAGTGTGATTATTTTATGAGCCCACCTGTAACCTATTCGACAAAGAACACAACTGTTAAGATAAAGAAAATATTTTAAAAGTGCACAAAAATAGAATCAATATTATACCTGGATTTTCAAAATTGGCCAGTTTGTGATAAACACGAAGCAATATTACTGCAAACCCAACATAAATAATTCACCATTCCATTAATTTCTTGCGTAGGGTAGGGCGGGGCTAGAAGTCCGGCGGGTAAGAAGTCCCAACATAGATATCACAGTATCTAACCGCGCTAGAAACAGATGGTCTACGTAATCTGAAGCGGCGTGAGGGGCGATGACGAAGCCGCGAGTCGGCAGTCGTCGCGGAACGCATAAGCGAGTAATATTGGTATCGGAATTTTTTCACGCCCAAAAGTAAAAAAAAATGTTTGTTCTCGTTTCTTTCATAGATCCGCACTGACTGTAAAGAAAAGATTAAGGTAAGTTTATATTGCAGTCTTATCATATTCGTAAGTAATGCATGGTAATAAAATGTTCTTGTTGTTAACCGTTTTTATTTTATAACCTTGCAAATCACTGGACGTAGGTATGGGGCAAGAAGTACCCGCGAGAGGACTTTTTACCCCATATGTTTAATTGCAGTGATATGTTTAATAAATATTGTGTTTTTTTTCTTTTACGGGGTGCGAAATTTAAAAAAGGACAGATACAGGAGCTACACCACTACATAATATGAAATTGGCTGCGGATGAGGTCATTAAGGGTGATAAGAAACTATGTCAAGCTGCGAAAGATTACTATATCTGCAGGAATTCTCTGAAGAAAGACCCAGATATCTGTTGATGATCTGTTTTGGATACCTTCCTACGCGGCAATATTTTACTAAGGACCAAGAGAAGAGTTTATGCGATTACTTGCTTATGCTTGCTCAAATGTTTCATGGACTGGGGCCTAAAGAGGTGCGTTGCTTAGCATACGATTGTGCTATTATATTATCAATTGCTGTACTCGATTACTGGCAAGAAAAAAAAATGGCGGGTAAAGAATTATCATGATAAATTAAAATTTAAAATTACTGCCATTACAACAAAATACTGATTTTGTGTTGGTTTATAAGCAAAGCTCAAAAAAATTAACATTTCGTTTATTTAATTATTTTTAAGTTTGAATTTTATGTCGATTATAATAAAATATTAAGATTATGTTGATTATATTGATATACAGAAATATTATTAAATATTGATTTTAAAATAATGCATTTTGATTTACCCTATTAATTGGCCATAAATACCTAATTAGCTGGCCATTAGAACGTATGGACTTCTTACCCCAAACCGTGGACTTTTTACCCCGTGAGCGAGGTAAAAAGTACAGAATTCTATTTTGCATTTGTTGCAAAAATTTTCGGATATCAAATTAATATTCACACTTCTGACTGTTGGAGTGTAAAGATGAATTGTGTAAGCTTTCATACAACATTTTTTGCTGACAGTAAGTGCTTGATTTTGAGACTTATGGGTCTTAGAGACAAAATTGGGACTATTAGCCCCGCCCTACCCTAAGGCAACTTAGCTGTTTTTAATAAGAAAACCAGGTAGACAGTGTATTAATGAAACCTATACTTACGATCTTGTTTTTGTCAAGACACAAGTCTTTGACTGTATAATATCTTTTTTTTTTCTTTTACGCCGGGAAATGTTCTGACGCATCCCATGGGGGAGAAGACTCCCAGGCGGGTATGTGGGACTCGCTGCCACCGGGTTGATGCCACCTCACTAAAGGCGGCATTCGTGGCACTTGCCGGGTTTCAGTGGGTAGGACTGCGTCCACTTACCATCTTTCGGGCGCAGTGAGTCCCACATATAGAGCATTTCCCGGCGTAAAAAAATCGGTTGTCTGTAAAGTCGGTTTACTGACGATAGTTGAACGTGACAACGTCATAAGAAAATGGAACGCCTCAGAGCGAGGTAACGCCGCATGCGTCATATTTTCGTTCGTGCAGCCGGCTCCATCGAATTATAAGACGTTGTCACGTCAAAAGTTTTGTTAGTCTAGTGATAGAATTTCCATCCATAGTAATAGAATCTACTTTGCATACCCTGATTGGGGTTACAATTAGTAGTTTCGTTACTAATAGTTATAATAAGCACTTATTTCGTCTTTGAAAGTCTATTATGACATAAATATTCTGCGTTTAGTTATGAATGTGTACTTACCGAGTGAACCGAAACGCAATATTAGATTCTTCTATTACCTACATCCAAATACTTTCATTTTATTATCCCAACATTTTATAGCATTTTTATTCGATTTTTATTTCACTTTAAAGTTCAATTTTCTTTCATATTCGGTAGAAAATTTTAATTCCAAAATTTTGCTAGACTTGCTTTTACAACACTTTTATTAGTTCCCTAAGTTTTATTCAGCTCAAGAATCAGTACATACTTATCATTATCAGTCTTCGCAAGGCTATATCCACAATGGAAGTACAATAACTTCCAGTGTAGATATGTAATGTAAGGAGGAAAGCTTTGCAGCCGAATTGGGCCGGCACGACTGGGGTACCTCTTGCTCACATAACACCGGCGACAAGAGTCAGCTACGCTGTCGCGTTTCGTGCGGTTTGTCAGTTTCCGGTGGCCTATAATTGGGAAGGATAGGGAATAGGAGGGCAACGCATCGTCACCACTTCTGGTTGTGCGAATGTCTATGGGCATCGGTAGTCACCATAAGGCTCTGACTGTTCGGTTGATGACATAAAAAAATATATATAACTACTACTTTTGTCTCAAATCAACTTTTGTGTAACCAGAATAATTGCACTATCTTCAATAGTCAATAACAAAACTAATCATTCAAGCAATTAAAGCGAAGGGGTCGCTTAAGTTGTTTGAATGATTTTCAGTCACTCCTTTCCCAACATACAAGAGAACAGCATTAGTTTAACCAGGAAACATAAGTAGGTAAGTCTATTCAAGCTTGACACCGAGTTGTATATTATTGTTTTCATGAATTACCTGTAGTGAAATTCCATGTAATATTTTGGTATGGCATGGAATCCCTTAAGGCGATTTCGCACTCCGCTAATCTTTGTTTAAGGCAATAGACAATAATATGAGATATTTCTGATTTAGGTTCTATACATATTATTGTTAGGAATATTCTATTACCCCACCAAGGTTCAAGCCTTGTAGTAGCGGGGGGGCTCAGTAGTCTAAGGTGAACCCAGCACCTTGAGCGAAGTAAATTGAATCGAGGGAGCTACTCTTTGTACTCTTCCTATAAGAAGAGGGGACAAAAGAGCAGGGGGAGGTGCCTTGTTTGCTAAATAGATCCGGGACACCTCACCAAAGGCGGCATTGGTGGCACTCGCCGGTTTTTAGTGAGTAGGGCTGCGTCCACCTTACTATCTTTCGGGGGCAGTGAGTCCCTCCCTGTTGCTCCCTGCGGTCATCCGAGCGATAACCGTCTGTGAGAGCACATTGCAGGTGGTCCTCTCCTTCTGCGAGGACGTGATGTTGCAGAAGGAGCAAGCGGAGTGAGAGAGAGAGCTCACTGACACCTCTTCCCGCAGGAGAGCACGGCGGCGACAGGCGGTCGCACCGCCGTGACGGATCTATGCGTGGCTGATCGGGGGATCCGCCACGCGCGCGTAAGTACCGAGCTATAACCCCTTATGTGTTCAGTGTGCCTTAAGCGGAGAAGGAAGAGGGCCTCCACCTGCATCTGAGGAGAACACCGCTGGGGTTTACCTTACCATCTTCTCGGGCGAAGAGAGTCGTACATAACCTTCGGGCCTCCCCGGTCCCGGTGGTATGCCTAAACGGGTTTGTAAGCCATCCTCTTTTTAATCGTGTATTTTTTTCACCAGCTCAATATTATTTTAGCTTTGGTTGATACATTTTACCCAATAAATTATAGATTTTCATTAAGTATGCATTATTAAGTGAATGCAGGTCATTCAATGACGTGCAGCTGACGCTTGCGGCCACAGGACAAGAGATTGGCACCCCGGGTCACATCCTGTGCCAAAATCGATACCAAAATACCGTAAGGGTTCATCATCATCATCGAGTCATCTAACTACATGTATATAGGTTGTTTAGCAAGGTAAGTTAAGGAGATGAATAAGACTCAAGTGTTGGTATCAGAAAGTATTTACAGTTAAAATACACGTGTATATAAACAAAATAAAGTTGAACTGTACAAGGGTGTATTATTGAGCGAGTGAGAGGGAAAATATAGCGGTCGCGTAGCATGTCACACGTGAGCGTTGATTGAGACAGCGAAACGAATGCTATCTCATGTGCGCAACGCCGAATGAGGGTGTATACTCGACCTCTGTGGCTCAGTGGTAAGCACGTTGGCGCTCAAGCCGGAGGTTGCGGGTTCGAATCCCGCCAGGGAATAAAAATATTTTCTCTGTTCCTGGGTCATGGATGTGTATCATATAATAAAAATCTTAAATATATGTATAGTATAAAAATATTAAATATATTTCCGTTGTCTGGTACCCGTAACACAAGTTCTTCAAGAACTTACCACGGGACCAGATTGACGTGGTGTAAAAGCGTCCATAGATATTATATTATACTGTTTGATGATGTATGTTGCTACAGGTGTTTAATATGACGGTATCAATTTTCATTATACTACGGGTTCAGGGATGGTGTTACTAGAATAAACACAAAATAATTATTTAAAATAGGTACTCAAAACTTAAGGAAAAAAAAGGTTTCTGAAAAACCCTGTTTTATTTTTACAAGTCTTAAACACACTATAGATGCACATACAATATGTGGTGCCCCGCTAGTAGGAAAACTGTGACTTAAGCCTAGTTCGCACTATGCCAATATTTTGGTCTAGTAGTTAGAATTTTAGCAGCTAAACGTTTCTGAACACCAAAAATTTAGTCAAGTAAGTTATTAAGTAATTAAGTCGAGTTGATACATTTTATTCTATTTTTTCGGGAGAGTAGCACCTTCCACCACGCGTCCGTGCTCACTGGTTCACCGGCTAAACGAGTCCTAACCCGTCGAATTAGTCAAGTTCATTAGTTGGAGAAAAAATGGCGTTCTCAAAGATATATAAAGAAAACTCACACCTAACCTATACCCTCACACACACCATATAGGAGGGATGGCCATCGTTCAAGGGCACCATCTTGTTTGTTTTAGTGAAACAGCTCTGCTGTGTTCAGGAAAAAGAGCAGACACTGTAATCAGTCAGTAATTAGTTAGGATTTCTTTTTAGGAAAATTTAGGAAATTCTTAGGAAAAGACGTAATAATATGGTAACTCTGCTACACAGGCAACGCATGAATGAACGAGTGACTTGGGCTAGTAACGGGTTAAACTGTTTATGTTACCTATAAGTGCCTTTTCACACGTGTCGGTTGCTGGGTATCCGGTAGCGAAGTGTAGCTGACATACACGCCTATACACTTCGACACCCGGCAACCGGCACGTGTGAAAAGCCACTAAGTGTATACGCTTACCATTTTTTTTTAATCTGACTAATACAAAAATCCCGATAAAAACACTAATTGTGATATACGAATGGTTTGCGGAATAGTGTTTACATTAATATACAATAACAATAATATATATAAATTGTGTGCACTTGTCAGGATTCAAACCTGCGACCTATGGTCTAGACTTTTAGTTAATAGTTATATCGTATTTGCAACTAGGTGTTCCTTGCCGGCGTAGTGTATGTTCATTGGTAATGTTAACAACCCACAACCGACGCCAGGAGGCCGTGTGGTCGCAGACTGCACGGTTGGCGGGGGGCAACCGTGCCCCCTTATATATATTTCATTTTATTATTATTCGCCCCCTATTATAAATCAAAAGTGACGCTAATCCGATGTAGCATAAGGGCCTTCGGGCCGTTAGCATAGATCCATCCGAAAAAAAAAAGTTAACAACCCACCACAAGATGGCTAGCCCTTAGGTACTTAAAAACTTTCTAAGCCAACCTAAATTGGTCCAACCACCAATATTGTAGACATTTTTTGTGCATATTCAAGTCACGTTTAGGTAACTTAAGATAATGTTTTGATTTACGATTCGGTCCACTAAAATGCTCGGCACAGGACGTCTGCCGTATACACTGGTCCTCAGTATTACTTTTATCACAAAGTACAAGCTATTAATTCATTGAAATATTTAATAATCCAGTTAAGAATAATGTAAATTAGACTTTACAAGAATACATATATTTCTATAAAAAATGCAATAGTTTCCTTGCTTCTGTTATGCAAAGCAAAATATGTATTTTGAAGAATAAAATTCTGTGAATATATTTTACAATGTTACCTTATTGTAATTATATAGACCAAGCATATATATATTTATTACACTAACCAAGAATTTCTGATAGACTACTAAATTTTACCTTTTTTATAGCCTTTTGGCGACTATCGACGCCCATCCGCACAACCAGAGATTATGCAGATCTGCCCTCTTTTTCCCTATCCCCCCTGGGCCATCGGAAACTCACAAACCGCACGAAACGCGACGGCATAGCTGTCACTTGATGCCGATGTTATGTGAGCGATGGGTACCACCCCGGTCGTGCTGGCCCAATTCGGATGCAATGCATGACACTACCTCTTACATTCCATACCTGGATATACAACGTTCAAAGCGAGTAAGTAAATACATGTTTCTTTACATATTTACATAAAGTGGGAATGAACTTATAAATGTCTAAACTATGATGATAATGTTCTAAAAGATGATTAAATGAAAACATTGATAAATTAGTCATCAGCTTGTAATTACTCTAGGTCTAAACAAAGACAGAATATCAAAGCGAGTTATTGAGTCGAGTCTTGTTATTTCACACACGCTTGCCACGAATAATGAGCGTTCGTGAATGAAATTCAATTATCGACATTGGATATTGTAGACAGACAGACTAATTCACCTTTGTCGATATATCACGTGATACTCAAAGTTATTAGCACTTCATTATGATTATAAGTTGGTGTCTATCATATTTTTTCGGTTAGATTGTTGATACAGTAAACTGTCATATAATATTAATAATAATAATATCTATGGACGCTGTTACACCACGTCAATCTGGTCCCGTGGTAAGTTCTTGAAGAACTTGTGTTACGGGTACCAGACAACGGAAATATATTTATTACTTTATAGTATACATAATATACTTAAGATGTTTAATATATGATACACATATTAATTAATACACATCCATAACCAGGGAACACAGAAAACTTTTTGTTCCCTGGCGGGATTCGAACCCTCCGGCTTGAGCGCCAACTCGCTAACCATTGAGCCACAGACGTCGTCAATTATGCTACATTTTTTAATCTTTCTATTTGGATTAATTTTTTTTTGTAATTACGTTACGGAGTACGTAATAACGTTAGGTTAGTATATTATAAACTTATTTATCCTCAACTGCAAATTGGCAAACTGTGCATTTTGGAGACAGTTTTGGACACGATACCTATATACTGATATCATAAACTTATATACTTAACATATTATGTCAGTATACTAACGTAACTATATACTGTAGCTCTACCATGAGTTTTGTGACAAGCGTAAATAACGTAACTATAGTAGTTACGTAAAACGCAACACGAATAAAAAACTACGATATGGTTTTCTATTCGTGTTGCGTTTTTACGTTAACAACTTATATACGTAACGTAACTACTATAGTTACGTTATTTACGCTTGTCACAGAATTCATGGTAGATGTACTGATATCATAAAACTGAAGAGTTAGCAAACTGACAGACGTGTCACCTGATGGCAAGTGGTGGACGAATGATGAAAAACGAAAAAAAAACGAAAATGAACATGAACTAGTTTACCTGAGTCTAGCCCAGGCAACTCATTCTTCCGGGCAGTCCCCCCTACGAGGAATAGTCTGGCCTTCGCCGGGGCCAGCCTGTCGCTGAGGTGATCCTGTCTGTTACCTCCATATCCGGGACCCTCAAAAAGCGGCTGAAGGCGCTCGCAGTGGTTTTAGTTAGGGTGGGCACTTCCAGGTGCGAGTCCCACATTGGGTCAGGATCTACCCGAAGATCCTGCATCTGTATGCACACTGCATCCATAAGGATTTCCCTGCGATAAAAAAAAGGCAACTCATTCTTCCCCGCAATGGTTCAGGCCTTGACGTGGCGGTGGGGCTCAGTAGCCTAGGGTGAGCCCAGCACCTTGGGCGAAGCTAATTGAGCCGAGGGGGCTCTTTGTACCCCTCTTATAAGAAGAGGAGACAAAAGAGCAGGGGGACAAGCCAACAACCTCACCGCATTTTACTGTCCCGACGTTGGGAGGGGTTGTTCTGTGGTGCGGGACAACCCCTCTGTGGAGGTGGCGTCGGTCCCTTGCAGGACTGACTAGCCGTCGAGGTGCCCTGTTAGTTAAACAGATCCGGGGCACCTCACCAAGGCGACACTGGTGGCACTCGCCGGGTTTTAGTGGGTAGAGCTGCGTCCACTTACCATCTTCCGGGCGCAGCGAGTCCCGCATACCCACCTGGGGAGACCCACTGTCCATGCGGGATCTTGTGATGCCTATCCTGAGACATAAGATGTTGAGATCTTGGTGCCGGTAATCACACTGCCTTGCCGTTCTCTCCGAAACACAGCAAAGTTGTTTCACGGGAGAAACAAGAAAGGTGGTACCCATGCAGGCGGGGGCGCGGCCTCCCACCAATAAGTGTAAGGTTAATTTAATAAGGTTTGCCTACCAATCGGAATGGAAAAAATCTTTTTGCATTTAAAACCCCAATTATAAGGAGCGTTATAGACTATTTAGATAAGTAAAAGTACGGGGAATATCCAATTTTTATATTAGCTTAATGTGGACTCTTTGAACATGATTTTGACCCCCTTCAAAATGTCGGATTAACTCGAAATTTGGCATACTTATTAAGGACCAATGACAATTCAATATTTTAAACTGTCAATAGCTTGACCCGTTATCCTTACTAGGATATTCAGCATTAGCGATTTAGCGTATTTTTTTTAGTTTTTTTTATTAAACTTTATTTATGCGATGTTGGAGCTATATCATCAAAATTTTGTTAAAGTCGTGATTTGTAAACAGTCGCAGCTGCGGATAGAGCGAGCAATATGCAGTCGAGTGCTATCAAAACATAACTAGCAGTTAAGGGCACTTACAATTTCTTCGTTATTCCGCATTTAGGCTTCGTTATATTAAATTTCAAATATTTCTGCATCATCTCCATTATCTTTTTTGTTAGATTCTCAAATTTAAACCAGCTACTGAAAAGAATAATATGCGTGTAGTCAATCTTTCAATAAACGATCAACCGACCAAATCGACAACCAGTACCTCTACCATGAGTTTGGATACAAGTGTAAATGAAATAACTATAGTAGTTACGTAAAACGCAACACGAATAGAAAACTATATCATATCTTAGTTTTCTATAAGTGTTGCGTTTTTACGTTAACTACTTATATACGTAACGTAACGTTAACGTAAAAACGCAACACGAATAGAAAATTATACCATATCTTAGTTTTCTATTCGTGTTGCGTTTTACGTAACTACTATAGTTATGTCATTTACACTTGTAACAAAACTCATGGTAGAGGTACTGTACTCAAATATTTCGGATAGTTAGGACCATTTTAAACTGCTACAAATGAGAAATTAAAAAAGGCGTAGCATTATATTATTTCGCTGTGTCAGTAATTATACTGCCTGCGACGAACGGGGGTGCGCTACTTAATTCGCTTCCAGTTAAGCCCCTGTGCTAGTGTCAGGTTCAGGTTGGGAACCTGGGCACATGATGGCATGACGTCGCGGGGACTGCTTAGTGGCATCCGGGCAGTCTTCCCGTTACAAGGAGTTGTCTGGCCTTCATTGGGGCCTACCTGTCACTAAGTTAAGTAGTTTTAAGAGGTAGCGCCATGCTGTTTTGCAGCCGAATAGGGCTGGCACGACCGGGGTGGTACCTCTCGCTGACATAACACCAGCGTCAAGTAACAGCTAGGTTGTCGTATTTCGTACGGTTTGTGAGTTTCCGGTGGCCCATTGGGGGTTGGGGGGTAGAGAAAAGAAGGGCAACGCACCTGCATAACTTTTGGTTGTATGGATGTCTATGGGCATTGGTAGTCACCATAAGGCTTCGACAGCTCGATTGCCTCCTTATGACATAAAAAAGGTGATCCTGTTGCCTACAGATCCAAGACACTCGAAACGCGGCTAAAGTAAAGTGTTTGCAGGTGGTTTAGTGGGGTAGCGCATTCCCAAGTGCAAGTTTCCACATAAGTATAGCAGCCTTACCCGAGGTAATCCTGGATCATGCGAAAGTATTAACGTGCGTCCAAAAAAAGTAACTAAACTGCCTGTCCGGCACTTCTTACCGAAACAGTAAAGCGAGTAGATTCAAGAATGAAATGGGCACCTAAATAACAGTGAATAAACAACTGATAAAATGATGAATGCTAGGGAAATGGACAGACGCAGACACGTGATAATAAGTGGCCATCGTTGCCCATGAACATAAACAAGTTCATCTGTAACGAGTGCATGGCATTGCCAGTTTCTCTGTCCAATCAAGCGATACTAAGTGATAAAGAGGCAAGAACTTCTGGCAGTGCTAACCAGACATAATAACTGAACTGAAGCCTTATTTCACGTTAGAACTAAGTCGTATAAACAAGCTCTGTAATATATAATGAATGTGAAGTAACGCCAGTCTCGCTAACTCAAATTTAGTGGGTTCCGAGTAGGGTTACCAAAAATGTGGAACTGAATCCGTGACAAATTTTATGTCACAAGGAGCCAACCGAGCTGTCGGAGCCTTGACTACTGACACCCATAGACATCCGCTCAACCAAAAGTTATGCAGATGCTTTGATGCAGATGGACATAGATATTAATACGAACTGGGTTATGGATATTATTATTTTTTATAATATATACAAATTGTAGTTACAATCTAACGACAGGAATAGGTAAAAGTGTGCAAATTAATAAATATTTGAACGATAATAACGATAAACCTGTACCGTTAGACTGTACAATATATTTTATGATGGTTCATACAATGTCTGGTAACCCTAGCTGCCAAGTGAACCACAAGTTAGAGTGGCAATTGTTTTTGTGTCTTGGCACCTCCACTCGTGATTTATACATCCGCTTTCAATTAGCCGCTGCACGCTTTATTTATCACTCTTTTAATTTTTTTGCCTTTGATCTTAATATTTCATGGATGCGATTCTATTCTATTTACAAATGTACTTTTATGATTAAAATAAAGTACCGCACGTTGGATGCAGATAATGTTGACCGCAGAACAAAAGCAGCGACGAAATGACATTTACAGAAGAAATCTCAAGATGTATCAAGCTGATACAGAACGTTTTTTGGCGTAGTGATCATGCGTTTTCATTCGATCGATTGTTCATTCGGTTCAATACTTTGATCCTGAGATATTCAAAGTGAATTCAAACCAACACCAAAGAAATTAAAAGTGTCGAGCTCAGCAGAAAAGGTGCGTCTAGATTTCCACTACCTAAAAACCCACTATATTCTCCAGATCTGGCCCCCAGCGACTTTCGCCTCTTCCCTCGACTCAAGGATCACACCAGGGGTCAGAAATTAGCAATGATAGCGGGGTGCTAGCTAGAAGGGTTTTTTCAAAAGCAAGGTTTAAAAAAAATAGTATTTAGGAATTAGAAAAAGACAACGTTAAAACATGTTATAGATTACGTTAAAAGATGTTGAAAGATAAATTATTGAATTTAAAGCATTGTTTTTCATATTCATTGTCATTACTTTTGGATCACCCTACATATTATGCCTTCTTTCACCAGTAAGATATTATATTACCATAGAATTATTTTCAAAATATGTTTTTTTATATAGCATAGGAGGGTAAACGAGCAGTCGAAGCCTTTTATCGACAATCGACGCCCATACACAACCAGAGATTATGCAGATGCGTTGCCCTCCTTTTCCCTATCCCCCCCAATGAGCCACCAGATCATAAACCGCACGAAACGCAACAGCATATATTATACTTGATGCCAGTGCTATGTGAGCAAGAGGTACCACCCCGGTCCGGCCCAATTCGGCTCCTAAGCAGCATGATACTACCTCTTACTAAATATTGTTAACTCTCGTCACTGGGATGAAATCTACAGGGAAGTATTATAAAAACGTATCGTAAAACCTAAATGTTCCTTCTAAATGGAACGCGGTCAGTTGTGCATTATCCGTGACGTACGTTAGTTTAGATTTAGACTGAAAGCTTCTTCGTGACCAAGTGACCAAGGCTTATTTCTTTCAGGAATGGCTTAACTTCAAAAATATATTTTAAGCTTTACCAAGATACTTATAATAATACTTTCTAACTTCTACTCCGTCTTTTGTTACTTTACAAATATAAGGCAAAATATTTGTATGAACGCGTTAATTTCCGGAACTATTTATGTCTCATATGAAATAATGTTTGTGCAATTTCTAGTTCATTAAACGAGGAAGGTTTAAATTAACTATTCATTTTTGAAGACAGTTTTTTTTTGGACTTTATTGGAGTTTACTCCTTAAACATCGATTTTCATACACATAAGCCCGGGGTATGTAAATTATGGAGAGTATAATCAGACTTTATGCGTTTGCGTTAGACACTCGTAGCACTCGTAATTCCTCCGGTACGAGTACTACGAGAATACTTTCACAATATACGAGGTTGTAGCGATAGTTCGTAGCCGAGCTACGTATCGCTCTCCGAATTTTCTATTTATATTATTTTATTTATAAGGAGTTAACTCCAGTCGTGCATCGGAGCCGACACACACTTTCACTTTTTTTTCAGGACTCGATACATCGCAATTTTTTTAAGTTTTTTGTAGGTTGAATAGGCAAACTGGCAGACGTGACACCTGATGGTAAGTTGTCGACGTCAACTATAAATATAATCTAGTAGGTATATCTGAAACTAGCCCAGGCAACTTATTTATTTGTTTCCTGTCCCTTATAAGATGTATGTGTCATGTAACATAAGATGTTAAATCTCGGTGCTAGTAATTACACTGCCTGTCCTGGCTCCTGCCCTTCTCTCCGAAATACAGCAAAGCTATTTATATAGAAAAAAGCAAGATGGTCGTACCAATGCAGCCGGGAGAACAGCACACCGCATCACTCCCAACGGCGAATGATAGCTGGTTGACTGTAAAGCAAAGATTTTTTATTTTTTTTATGTTAGTTGGATAGGCAAACTGGCAAACGTACCACCTGATGTTAAGTGGTCGACGTCACCCATGAACATAAACTAGTATACCTGGAACGAGCCCAGGCAACTCATTTATGTGTTGCCTATCCTGAGACATAAGATGTTAAGTCTCCGTGCCAGTAATTACACTGCCTGTCTTGCCCTTCTCTCTGAAACACAGCAAAGCTGTTTCACGGGAGAAATAAGCAAGTAACATTCAGCAAGCCGAACTAAATATATTGGATTACGATAAAATTATGTGAATAAATTCTTGTTACCGAAACAAACATTGTTGTTAAAGAAGAGTATGGCCTCCTGGCCAGATGTAGTCACACTTAAAAGAGGGCCTCCACAATTGGTTCAAACTATTGTAGCATGGTTGATGAATACATTCTATTTTATTTTTCAAACAGTTACCGGACTGGTTCCTTGTGAGAGAAAGGTTTTGGTACTAACTAAAGGAAGGATAAAAGATCCATCTTGTAGGATGGAGCGACGGGAGTCTTTTAGGCTGCAAGAAAACGTAGAGTTTGACGGTTGAGTTGTCATTTTACTAGAAACTTTACTCGATAAATGATGATGATGATTGATGATTACTACGATAAATGATGATTATACCGGGTCATGGACATATTAATATACAATACCTGGATGACCGAGCTTTGCTCGGTTTTTTTTTTATTTTTATAAAATGACATTTTCTAAAAATGATTCCTAGCTAGATCGATTTATCGCCCCCGAAACCCCCTATATACTGAATTTCATGAAAATCGTTGGAGCCGATTCCGAGATTCCAATTATATATATATACAAGAATTGCTCATTTAAAGATATAAGATTTTTATACTTGTCCGTCCCCAGTACCTGTAATACAAATTCTTACGACGAGGTTATATTGAGGTTGTGTGGTCAGGTAATCCGCATTCTGTATATCTGCTGAATTGTCTTCTTCAATACCAAAATTTATTATCTACTTAAATTTAAATTAAATTTACGTAGATATATTTTGGTGTAATTTAAATTAAATATAAGTAGAGATATTTGTTTTGGTGTTGAAGAAGACAATATTCAGCAGATAAACATGCGGATAAATTTAAATTAAATTTAAGTAGAGATATTTTGGTGTAGTTTGCTGTAATTTAAATTAAATTTAAGTAGATATATTTTGGTGTTGAAGAAGACAATTCAGTAGATACAGAATACGGATAAATTTAAATTAAATTGAAGTAGAGATATTTTGGTGTTGAAGAAGACAATTCAGTAGATACAGAATACGGATAAATTTAAATTAAATTGAAGTAGAGATATTTTGGTGTTGAAGAAGACAATTCAGTAGATACAGAATACGGATAAATTTAAATTAAATTGAAGTAGAGATATTTTGGTGTTGAAGAAGACAATTCAGTAGATACAGAATACGGATAAATTTAAATTAAATTGAAGTAGAGATATTTTGGTGTTGAAGAAGACAATTCAGTAGATACAGAATACGGATAAATTTAAATTAAATTGAAGTAGAGATATTTTGGTGTTGAAGAAGACAATTCAGCAGATACAGAATGCGGATGATAACTATTAACGACAGATATGTTTGAATCCTCCATAACTGCGTATTGATTGGATGTTTGTTAATTTAAACATTTTAATTACAATTGCACATACATGTTTAATGCATTGGACACATGTTTTCGCAGTGGTGTGATGGAATCGTTTGTTTTACATATGCAAATAATTCGCTTGTGGAGCTTGTAAATGGAATTATGTAAACTAGCTATTCTCTGCGGCTTTGCTCTCAATCCACGTTGAAAAATATAAATAACCTCTTTGAAAATAATTGTCGTTGCTTATCTATCTAAATAAATCAATTATATTAAAAAACTTTAGGTGGCGCCAAACGGGTGCATTCATGAAGATAATGTTGAACAATAATTAAAGCGTAACATTAATAAATATAAATGTACATGATTAATAATGCTATAACTAATAATGTATTCACAATAATTAAAATTATGTCGATATTTATATTAATTTTAGTAAAAAAAATATATTTGTTTATCGACTATATAAATTTAGTATAAAAAGACGACCCCACCATGGTTCAGGCCTTGACGTGGCGGTGGGACTCAGTAGCCTTGGGTGAGCCCAGCACCTTGGGTAAAGCTAATTGAGCCGAGTGTACTCCTCTTATAAGAGGAAGGAACAAAAGAGCAGGGGGCAAGGGGTGAGAATGGGTACCTCACCCCATTGTACTGTGCCGACGTTGAGAGGGGTTGTTCTGTGGTGCGGGACAACCTCTCTGTGGAGGTAGTGTCGGTCCCTTGAGGGACTGACTAGCCGTCGAGGTGCTCTGTGTGTTTTCTAGATCTAGGGCATCTCACCAAAGGCGGCATTGGTGGTACTCACCGGGTTTTAGTGGGTAGAGCTACGTCCATTTACCAGCTGTTGGGCGCAGCGAGTCCCACATACCCGCGCGGGGAGACCCACTCCCCCGCGGGATGCCTCAGAGCATTTCCTGGCGTTAAAGAAAAAAAAAGTATAAAAGACGCCAATAACAGTTTTAGGGGAATTCTATCTGTATACTTTGTGAAGGTGAAGTGTGATCGTGAAGATTCGATTGTTTTAATTGGACATTCGGGAAACATTCGGGGCTGAAAGTCGGGGACGTCTTAAACTTTAAAATATTACTTAGTATTGAGCAACCGTCTTAATAAAACTTCTTCCATCACTTAAATAACTAATAGCACTACACCAAAATAAATGCATAGGCATAAATGAGCTATTTGAGCTAGTTCCAGATGAACTTCTTTATTTTATGTGTGACGCTGACTACTTACCTTTTTTTTAACGCCGGGAAATGCTCTGAGGCATCCCGCGGGAAGTGGGTCTCCCCACGCGGGTATGAGGGACTCGCTGTGCCCGAAAGCTGGTAAGTGGAAGCAGCTCTATCCACTAAAACCCGGCGTCACCAATGCCGCCTTTGGTGAGGTGCTCTGGATCTAATCAGTCCAGTGGCTAGTCAGTCCCTCTAAGAAGCCAAGGCCACCTCCACTGTCAGACGGGTTGTCCCCACCACAGAACAACCCCTCCCAACGTCGGGACAGTACAATGGGGGGAGGTTCCCGTCCTTGCCTCTTGCCCCCTGCTCTTTTGTCCCCTCTTATAAGAAACAAAGAGCCCTCGGCTCAATTGGCTTCGCCCAAGGTGCCGGGCTCACCCTAGGCTACTGAACCCCACGGCCACATTAAGGCCTAAACCATGGTGGGGCCTACTTACTATCTGATGGCACGTCTGACAGTTTTCCTATCGAATTAATGAAAAACCCAGTCGAATAAGAAAAATAAATTAATCAATTCAATTTATTCGATTTTAATAGCTTACCGAACGAACGTGCGATAACTACCATTTTGTATGTAAAACCGTTTGTGGACCGTTACACGTTTAACGGCCATGAGTGCAAAAATAGTCGAAACTAACAATACCGCAAAAATACAGGGTTTTTTGGGACGCTTATTACAACAAAAAAAAAACAGTGCTTATTTTAATAAAGCGGCCATTTAATGAAAATCGCGCATTTATGTTGCTTTTTACCCACCGAAAAGAGATGTGTTTGACTGCTATGAGCATCTGTAGCTCTTTAAAGGGGTATACCGATTTGAATGCGGTATTAATTTAAAAAATTCTAGGGGTGGTATTTACATAGACATATTCTATAAAAATCGAACCGTCGAAATTTTTTGGATTTACGTTATTCTTATTAACATTTTCCGGACACGGAAATACAACAGGTTAAACTTATAACACGAAAACGTAAATATCATTTTAAGTTAACATGGTTATTTTCATTACTAAAATTATTTAAAGCGGGATATTTACCATGCTATTTACTTTTATTTCTAGTAGGTATTGTCGAAATATCGAGCTCCGCGAAATAAAAGTGAAAAACATGGTAAAATAATTTTAATCGCTTTAAATAATTTTAGTAATCTAATTTTTATATTGAAAATATCTGATATAGGGTAAGTTTTAACACAAAATATAATATTAAGCTCACGTATATACGTAATTAATAATGGGTTCCGCTTCTTTTTGACCTCAGGAAATTTAATCCGTTGAGTTAACTTGGTTAACAAGACCCGGTAGAAAAATGTTACATAATTTTTTTCAAAACATGTCTACGGTTAACAATTAAGTTGTTATAATGAGATGAAATGAAAATATGTAATATGATGTTTGTTTAGCTTATGGCCTGTGGACTTATAAGAGTTTTGGTAACGTTCGGGAAGCCTGTGGAACTACGAACGCAGACTAGATGCGGCGACGATCTACGTGTAGTGTCCGGTGCTAGAGAATTGCGGCTGGCGAGCCGCCGATCAGCCGTCTTGACGTTCGTTGAAAGTGACCTACATTCAGCAGTCGGATGTAAAAACGTTGATAATAATAATGAAGGTTTGGATTTGAGAGAGAACTGAAACACTCGAGTGCTTAAAGACTTGTTAGATATATTTCGATTACATAATAATTCATAATTCATAATTCATAATTCATTTATTTGCCCAAATTGTGGTTACAGAGATTATTTGAAAATGAGAATATTTGAAATGATAACAATTAAAAATTAAGAAGTTGGTCGTTGCGGCATGGTAAGATGTGTAACATCAACGGTATTATTGCATTTCATAATTAATAAAATATCTGTAACGAAATATGGGATAAAATTCGCGCGCACAAATAAGTTGAGGGCTGCGGTGTTGGCACTACGACATGGCAGCGTCATTTCATTTACCAATAATCATACAAACAGACCATATTAATCAAATAAACCTTAAAGTATGGAATTCAATTAAATTATTGGTATTCAAAAGAATAAACAGTATCCGACATTTATATATTAAGCGAAATATCTGAAAACGTGACACTCGAATTCTCAAGTGCTGTACTGCATGTACTATCTGAATTTTCGTCCGATGGTAGTCAACGTCTCTAATACCTATGCCTACCCTTAGTACTAGTGATAGTTCATTCAAGCAACTCATTGATGCCTTCCCTACCATATTTCAGATCTTGACGTGGCGGTGGGCCTCAGTAGCCTAGGGTGAGCCCAGTATCTTGGGCGAAGCGAATTGAGCCGAGGGGGCTCTTAGTACTGTCTTATAAGAAGAGGGGACTAAAGAGCAGGGGGCAAGTGGTGAGGACGGGAACCTAGGGAGACCCACTCTCCAGGTGGGATGCCTCAGAGCATTTCCTGGCGTAAAAGATAAAAAACAGGTACAGAATACGTAATTAGGAGACGATCTCCTGTTCGGAATAAAACATATTATAATAGTTATGATAAAAACTGATATGCATTGAGAGTGCTTTCCGTTAGAATTTACCACTCTATTAAAATGTACAACAGATTATTGAAAATAAAAAATATTGACACTGTGGGATATATTGATGGAAGCCCCAAAGGGAGATCTCCGATCGAGCGAGATAGTATGCTCGGCCAGGCCGAAGCCCACTTGCTATCAATTCAGCTGATGTATGTATAGCAACGAGCTGTGGAACTTCGATAGCGTGATTCAGGAATGTGGCGCTGATTGGTCCGCCACATCACTCCCCCCCGAAGACCGGAGGTCGAATGACGAATCTTGAGTCTTCTGCTTGAGTCGCCAGTGTCAGAGAGTCCCAGTGAGTCGGAACTGTGATGCTGCTGCATGGGCTCCAGTGAGTCGGAGTGCTGCTGTGCCGTGGGGCCGATACTACGTGCTGACCAGGAGAGATGTGCTCTGCTTGTGACCGGTCGTGTAGTGAGAATGCCCGCTGAAGCCGATGAGGGTTCGACCAGTGCCGCGATGCGTTGAGCTGGTTGGCCGAGATACCCGAAGAGGCTGAAGCTGGCTGGCGTGGTGTGGAGGGGTGGGGGAGTAATGATAATGAAGTTCAGAAGGAGGCGTGCTCTGTCGGGGTTCACCAATGTGGGTGTGAGCCCCGAGGGGAGATCTCCGACCGAGCGAGATAGTATGCTCGGCCAGGCCGAAGCCCACTTGCTATCAATTCAGCTGATGTATGTATAGCAACGAGCTGTGGAACTTCGATAGCGTGATTCAGGAATGTGGCGCTGATTGGTCCGCCACAACACAATAATATTTAGAAAAAATATTTTGTTATAAATATAGAATATTTATTACTACACGATAAAAAAACATTTTGTTCGTTTAATTGCACCTGTGACAACCCTACTATAAAAGGTATTAATTTTACGCGTTGTATGGAAGCTTTGTCTCTGTTCCGTTTACTTACTCATGTGCCTTGTGCGAAGCAAATTGAGCCGAGGGGGCTCTTTTTACCCCTCTTATAAGAAAAGGGGACAAAAGAGCAGGGGGAAAGGGGCCAGGATGGGAAACTCACCCTATTGTACTGTCCCGACGTTGGGTGGGGTTGTTCTGTGGTTCGGGACAACCCCTCGGTGGAGGTGGCGTCGGTCCCCTGAGAGACTGACTAGCCGTCGAAGTGCCCTGTTTGTTTATTAGATCCGGGGCACCTCACCAAAGGCGGCATTGGTGGTACTTGCCGGGTTTTAGTGGGTAGAGCTGCCTCCACTTACCAGGTTTCGGGCGCAGAGAGACCCACTCCCCCGCGGGATGCCTCAGAGCATTAATTCCCGGCATTAAAGAAAAAAAATCATAATGATACTACCTGCCACGCCCTTCTCTCCAAAACGCACCTAAGCTGTTCAGTGGAAATATAAGCATGATGGTGTAGATAATCGCGCCCAATGGCGTTTTTTCTGTCTTACTATCAAATAGCTCGACTGGAAGATTGCCTATTTTTTACCATCATTATTATTGTCAACCTTTTACTACCCACTGCTAGACATATATCATCATCATCATCATCATCATCATCATCATCATCATCATCATCAACCCATATCCGCCTACTGCTGAATATAGGCCTCAAGACGATCGTACGGTGGCCGGTCCGTGTTGGATGCGAGGGGCGAGGGATCGGTCTTCTTGACGTTCTTTGAGCGACCTATATATATATATATATATATATATACCTTTATTGCTTTAAAATGTATAAAATGCAAAAGCTGTAATCAAAAATATAAGTCCTTTATTCATACAAGGATTTAATAAATGATTGTATGAGTTTTCAGCTAGGTTCTGTGATGTATGCAAGTTCGTATGCAGATTGAGTATGTTTTTTAATATGAACGTGAGGCCAGTCTTATGGATGTTGGACGCAATTCATTTTCTTTTGTTAAGGCCTGAATGTAATTTAAATGTAAATAAGAATGGTTTTCAAATATCATGATTATAAAACGTCTAGTGTTAAGGTGACTGATTCTATGCAGAGATCACAGGATTGATTTTCTGCCCCACCATGGTTCAGGCCTTGACGTGGCGGTGGGGCTCAGTAATCTAGGGTGAGCCGCTGCACCTTGGGCGAAGCTAATTGAGCCGAGGGGGCTCTTTGTACCCCTCTTATAAGAAGAGGGGACAAAAGAGCAGGGGGCAAGGGGCGAGGATGGGAACCTCACCCCATTGTACTGTCCCGACGTTGGGAGGGGTTGTTCTGTGGTGCGGGACAACCCCTCTGTAGAGGTGGTGTCGGTCCCTTAGGGGACTGGCTAGCCGTCGAGGTGCCCTGTTTGTTTATTAGATCCGGGGCACCTCGGGGATTTTCTAAGGGCAGATAAATTGTATCATGATCACACCTATAGTAATATTTATTAAGAGGTTTCTGTTTTAAGAAATAATTTTAATTCAAATAGGTAAAAAAAATCTACTAGTCAAACCTTGATAACCATATAAAGGGAATTGTGAAAATATAATACGTAATCCGCCATTTTGTAGTGGCGGCCATCTTAGATTTAGAATGACACTGAGTATATTTTATAATTATTATTAATAATAAAGTGTATTGTTATGATGACTTTAGAAAAAAGGTGTGTACCAAACATCTACATTCTACATAAATTACTACATTTGACCCAAAAAAACAGGGCAACATCAGTCCGGTACGGCTAGAAATTTAATTTTACACGTGTAAAGCTGCGGGAAACAGTGTGTGAGATACACACAAAAATGACACTCGAACTGATATTCATATTTTTGTTAGTTGAGTGTTAGAAGAGATACCTTTTTTTTTTTCTTTAACGCCGGGAAATGCTTTGACGCATCCCGCCGGGGAGTGGGTCTACCCACGCGGATATGTGGGACTCGCTGCGCCCGACAGCTGGTAAGTGGACGCAGCTCTACCCACTAAAACCCGGCGAGTGCTACCAATGCTGCCTTTGGTGAGGTGCCCAGATCTAGTAAACAAACAGGGCACCTCGATGGCTAGTCAGTCCCGCAAGGGACCGACGCCACCTCCATAGAAGGGTTGTCCCGCACCACAGAACAACCCCTCCCAACGTCGGGACAGTACAATGGGGTGAGGTTCCCATCCTCGCCCCTTGCCCCTACTCTTTTGTCCCCTCTTCTTATAAGAGGGGTACAAAGAGCCCCCTCGGTCCAATTCGATTCGCCCAAGGTGCAGCGGCTCACCCTAGGTTACTGACTCCACCGCCACGACAAGGCCTCAACCATGGTGGGGATTAGAAGAGACTCAATTTCTCATTTGTAATATACTAATATTTTGACTACAAAACAGTTTGTATGAAAACATTCATCGTAGAAAGCAGTAACTTGTTTCATTCATATTATAAACTATACAATAATTGCAAACATTTCTGAGCGCACATGCTATGTTTGCAAAATTACCGTGTTAGCGTAAATTTATTGTATAATTAGGATAACTACTTCGGTGATACTCTCACATATTTAAATATTATATTTGCTAGTGGAAATATAAATGACCTTAGATCTTTTATACCTTTGACCTTTTGGAGGCCAGTTGGTGGAGTTAATGCACCTTCAGTGCTCTTATCGGGTTCAGGATGGGAACCTGGCCCAGTATGGCACGACGTCATGGGGACTACTTAGTAGCGGTCAGGCATCCTCCCCTTTCGAGGAGTAGTCTGACCTTCACCGGGCCAGCCTGTCACTGAGGTGATTCTGTTGCCCGCAAATATGGGACCTTCAAAAATCAACTAAAGATGCTCGTAGTGGTTTTGGTTTACGGGTAGGGCACTCCCAGATGTGAGTCCACAGATAAGGATCTACTCAAGATCCTGGCTACATGCGTAAAAAGCAAATACGGAGACATCAAAAACTATGCAAACATGGTAAGATTCCACTTACATATAAAATGCTGGCAGCGCCCCGCGGTTTCACTCGCGTGCTTCCCATTCCCGTGGACTACATGTTATTCTGGTGTATAAGCCTTGTTTTGTTTAGTTTCAATAAAATCCATTGAGTACTTTTTCTGTGAAAGAATAACATACATACATCCATACATTCATACAAAACTTTAAAATTTATAATATTACTGGGATGACACAAAAAACGCCAAAGGAGTTTATTGGTCATACTATTGGTTCCAACTTCCAACACAATATTATATCCAATCGATCATCCTTCTAGTGAAGATGTATCGAAGTGACGAGTTAATCACACAATATACACGTTAATAACCTAATCAAAATCGATCAATCATACAAATGGAAGAATCCAACGAAATGGATTCAATATTTTATATCTATACTAATATTATAAATGTGAAAGTAAGTTTATTTGCTACGTTTCCACGCGAAAACTACTTAACCGATCATCATGAAACTTTGTACATCGGAGTTATTAGAAGAAGTTAGGATACTTTTTATGAAAAAAAAAAAAAAAACTAAAATCTTATCCTGTGCAGACGAAGTCGCGGCCACCAGCTAGTTGAATAATAAAAGTGATCCCCGTTATGTAAGGTTACTTATATCCTTCCTCTTTCTTTTTTCTTTAACGCCGGGAAATGCTCTGAGGCATCCCGCGGGGAAGTGGGTCTCCCCACGCGGGTATGTGGGACTCGCTGTGCCCGAAAGCTGGTAAGTGGACGCAGCTCTACCCATTAAAACCCGGCGAGTGCCACCAATGCCGCCTTTGGTGAGGTGCCCCGGATCTAATGAGCAAACAGGGCACCTCGACGATTAGTCAGTTATCATCAGTAAACCGACTTTACAGACAACCGATTTTTTTAGAATAAAAGACAAGTAATAAAAAAGTCTGTGATGTTTATGTAAATACTAGATGTTCGGAACAGCTTCGAATTTCAAGGATGGAGGAACAGGCTGTTACTCCATCCTTGAAATTACTAGGTACTTAATTTGAATCAATGTGAGGTTGTATTACATTGAGTTAAATCTTAAATCCCGTAAAAATAGAAAATACTAATAGACATTGTAAGACAGAATGGCAGAAAGCGTTTTATTTCTTCTGTTTAATTTAAATTAACGACTGTTCTATTCACCGTCAATTCGGGAAAACCTGGAGGTAAAAGTTGTCATTATAGTCTTTAGAATACAATAACACTGTTGTCATTTTGTTGTGACGTCACAGTACAACAGAATCAACATTGTAACATCCCTCGTATTTTTATTAAACACATTATTCCACTGGAGTAATCTCAACTTTATCAGTATGTTTATAGAGTTGTAAATACAAAAAAAGATACCTTATTCGTACATACGAAATGTGCCATTCTATTTCGCTTTAGAATCGGGTTACAGATTACGTTTAGATGATTTGGCACAAGCTACAATATTATTTGACAAATATCAAACATCATCCTCAACCATCAGCGCACATAGTAAAGAACCTACAGCAGAATTTCACACCAGTTCGATGCCCGGAAATTTACAACAGTCCTATTTTGACGGCACTTTCTGCCACGATCACTATTTGGAACCAGCTGCCATTACGGTATTTCCGAACCAATATGACTTAGGGACCTTCAAGAAAAGAGCGTATTCGTATTTGACGTATCTACTCATCCTCTGGGATAGTGGATGTCTATGTTCTTACTGTTGTTTATTAAGATATATAATCAACAGCAACTAGAACGATGCAACACAAAATATAATAAACAAATATAAATTTGGAAAACTTTTATTTTTGGCTATAAATAGGCAATTTATCAGACTTGATACTTGATTATCCGTGGTCAGCGTCACTCATAAGCAATGGTACAGTGGGCATCGTAGGTACATACTTGCAGGAATACTATACTCTCTCAATTTTGTCCACTGCTGAGCGCCTTGGAATCTTACTATATAAAAATTAAATGTTTGCATCTGTACCCAACAACAAAACAAAACGCGAGTCTGACACGTGAGCTAAGGGTTCCGTTTTTTTATTTATTCGTAAAAAATCTTAATAAACCGCGATAAAATCCGTAAAAAGTGTTTCATTAGAATAAATTTACGGCTGTCATTTAACAAAAATCCTTGTTTCCAAATTTCATAAATTTATCTGGGAAGTATCTTTTGGTTTGACAGACATAGGCAGAGGGACCACTCAATCATCCTATATGAGTTTAGTTTTTCCATTTTGACGAAACCCTAAAAACTGCTCATAAACGCTATCTCTTATAATTTGGGTCATCCAAAAATTAGACTCAAATGTATACGATTTCAGAGATTAACGTTCTGTATTGTACTTGATGTACGGCTTCTGGCTAATGCTTGGTCATATGATTGTGTATTTCTGACTGGCTGTGAGTATGTTGCGATTATGAGCCCATGACGTATACGAGGCTAATTCCCATTAAGGTAGTTGGATATGGAATTCAATTTCTGCTATTTCATCTAGTTATAAAGTATTCGGTGGCTTATATTATTTGATCTAGTTATCAAACGATCGATAGCATGGATGCTGTCATTCACAGATCCCATATGTCATAGTTGCCTTGGGTACACATGAATAGCAGTACTATGAGCTTTTTGCATAGATCCGTCGGATTACCTTTCGCTACTAAGACTATAACAATCTGCATATTATAGTAATTCTAGTGATCAATTTTAACGACGGATTTTATTTGAAACAGATATGGTGAATATAGCTATGATAATAATGGGAACAAAAATGCTTCTTTATGTGTCTTCAATTATTAAAATAACTAAATTATTAGCTTCAATACATATTATATCCGGTGACTATATTATATTATTGTGTTATATTTTTTTATGTCACAAGGAGGCAACGGAGCAGTCGAAGCCTTACGGTAACAACCAACGCCCATAGACATCCCCAACGGGCCATCGAAAACTCACAAGCCGCATGAAATGCAACAGCATAGGTGTCACTTTACGCCAGTATTATATGAGCGAGAGGTACCACCCCAGTCGTGCAGGCCCAATTTGGCTGCAAAGCAGCATGACAACTAACTCTTTACATAATTCGCGGGTTAAGAACTAGAGTAGCGTAAGGGCAAAATGACAACTTTACAGGAGAGCCGAAAAACAACTCAAATTTACCTATCGCTATCTACCTATAGGTATTCTATGGAAAAATCTATAATAATTAGAAATCTGATTTTCACTAATAATAAAGCTTTATTTATCGGCTACAGAATAGTGTTACTTTTTGGGCGGTTAAAAAACGTTTTTATTTTAATAAAGTTTATTTTTCAAAAAAAGTTTGACATACGTTATTTTGGCTGTTATATAAATTTAATAATTTAGGGAATGAAACGGAACTTCCGTTAAAATGGCCTTAAAATAATGACAAAAATCTTCTAAAATTATTAATAATTAAAAATAATAATTATTCGTGGTTGACTTGAAAAATTTTAAAAAATCATGATATGTTGGAGAAATAACTCCAGATCGAGACAGCTTTTGAAAAAATCATGGTACTTATCTGCTGATATAGCTACGTGACCACTATAAGCTTTGTGAAAAATAACTCTTGACGAGGTTTTTTCTTTTTCTTTTTCTTTAACGCCGGGAAATGCTTTCAGTTATCCCACGGGGGAGTGGGTCTCCCTAGGCGGGTATGTGGGACTCGCTGCGCCTGAAAGGTGGACGCAGCTCTACCCACTAAAACCCGGCGAGTGCCGCCAATGCCGCCTTTGGTGAGGTGCCCCGGATCTAATGAGCAAACAGGGTACCTCGACGGCTAGTCCGCTCCTCAAGGGACCGACTCCACCTCCACAGAGGGGTTGTTCCGCACCACAGAACAACCCCTACCAACGTCGGGACAGTACAATGGGGTAACGTTCCAATCATCGCCCCTTGTTCCCCTGCTCTTTTGTCCCCTCTTCTTATAAGAGGGGTACAAAGAGTAGCTCCCTCGGCTTAATTTGCTTCGCCCAAGGATCTGGGCATACCCTAGGCTCTAAGTCCCACCGCCACGACAAAGCTTGAACCATGGTGGTGACGAGGTTGCTCTTCTGCCCCTTCTGAATACCTTAATTTTGATTTTCAAACAATGCACAGCTCCTCATCAGTGTCTCTTTAATCATAACAGTTTTCATTTTATACAAATCAAAAATCTTCCTGTCCCATTTATTATACTTTATAAGGATTTATTCTTGACGCAGTCCTAATTACTAGTAGTGAAATAACGGACGGACGGATCAAAAATTGGTATTGATTTCATGGCCAGCTTTATAATTATAGTAGCGTGAATGTCATCAACTTCCATCTGACTGTGACCAGCTTCATCTTTGTCTTCTCGCTTGTAATTTTCTCTGTAAATGAGCTTCATGTTCACCATATTATCATATTATCATACGCAAAACATTCATCACTCATATCATTCCGTGGCTTATGAAAGCCAATAAATAAGCTAAAAAATGTTTATTTTGACAGGTTTTTTAAATAGCATTGGAGGCAAACGAGCAATCGAGGCCTTTTGGTGACTATCGACGCCCATATACATCCGCACAACCAGAGGTTATGCAGATGCGTTGCCCTCTTATCCCCCCTAATGGGCCACCGGAAACTCACAAACCGCACGAAACGCTACATTGCTGTCACTTTACGCCGGTATTGTGAGAGCGAGAGGTACCAACCCCGGTCGTGCCGGCCCAATTTGGATGCAAAGCAGCATGGCGCTACCTCTTACTTAACCTTTTTATGTCTCAGGTAGGCAACACAAATGATGTATGTTCATGTGCGACGTCGACCACTTACCATCAGGTGGCATATCTGCCAGTTTGCCTATCCAACCAATATAAAAAAGTAAAAACCTTAATAAACCGCGATAAAATCCGTCAGTGTCAAACTAACGTACAGACCGTATTAGACGCGAAAGTGAATCAGAACAATAAAGATTTATTACGCGCTAAAAGAACGTATATAGCTTTTACACTATTATTGACGTAAAAATTGATTTCATTACTTTAATTGTTTAGTGCCATAGTAGCGTATCGCACCCTTACGTTTTTTTGGCAGGGAAAATAATCACAAAAGCGCAGGAAACAAGGTCCCTTAAGCAGTAACGGTACCTTAACGCTTATTTGACATGAAACAAGCTTTGGCTACATAATCAAACTTTCTGCGTTAAAAACGTATGACAAGATACGTTATTTGAGCGTTTACTTTCAAGACATCTTAGGTGTATTATTCGCACTGTAAATCGAGTTTCGATCGTTGTGCTCTTAACTTTTTTGACAAAATAATGTCAGAATTATTGTAAGTAGAAATACTTCACTCTGGCAGTAAACGATAATCAATTTTCTTTATATGTTATTTTTGTACTAAGCAATCTACACACTACATCGCTCCAGTTTTTTGGCACATAAAAATATGGGGATTAAAAAAGCGAATGGTGAAAAAAATTTTTTTTTTGAATTTTTGACCTTACGCTACTCTGGTTCTTAACCCACGAATTTCTTTAAATAAATCAACGAGCATAATACTTTTACATAGTAATTTACATATTGCCAAGTGTTATTTGAAAAGAAAAAATTCAAAAATTCACAATGCGTGATATTTTTTATACGATTTTCTGATTTCTTAATGAATTTTTTTTTTGACGAATTCGTGAACTTTTCCGTACATTCATTACCATCTCATTAATAATAAATATGTTTCGTCCAGGAAGCTTAAACAACCGAAGGGGATGAATAAAAAGGACACACCCCTATTTCGTAAAGACGGCCTGGTGTGTTTTATAAAAGTTTAAATATATACAGGCTGGGGTTGGGGAGTAAAATAATACGTCTATGGAAAATAATTTATCTATCGATATGACTGATATAAAGGAAGAAGGAGGATACTAGCTGTTGCCCGCAGCTTCACCCGCGTTACTTTGATTTACAGCCGTACTCGGATTGATGATGATTATTTGTATAGCCTAAGTTACTCCCTATAACATCAGCTATCTTCCATTGAAAGTCCTGTCAAAATCGGCCCAGCCGTTTCAGAGATTAGCCGGTACAAACAGACAGACAGACAGACAAAAATTGAAAAAAAAGGCTATATTGGTGTATGCATCGTGTATACATCCATATGCGTTTAGTAAAAAGCGGTTATTTGAATATTACAAACAGACACTTCAATTTTATTTATCTGTATATAGATTATTTTTATTTTAGTTGGTAAAAATCTTTTTTGAATTTTCAAGAGAAGAAATTCTGTACAATCATTATCAATTTCTATTTGTTAATATTATTGTAAAAAAATAAAACATTAAAATAAATCTTTTTACACAGACGTTAGTTCATAATCCTACTTTGAAACTGTAAGTGATAATAGCTATTTATATGGATGTGATGATAATGATGAAGGAAGCGGCAACGAACTGCCCAATCCTTGGCTAGAAATGGCATTTTTTTATAGAAGAGGGGGCAAACGGACAGTCGGTTCACCTGATGGTAAGTGATAGCGACATCCACAGACACCCGCTATACCAGAGGAACAGCAGGTGCGTTGCCGGCCTTTTATATATGAGTATGCTCTTTTGTTGAAGGTCCCTAAGTCTATTTATTTATTTCAAATAGGACAACAATATGAGCCATAATACATTTACATGACATCATTATTATTGCTTCCATCTTTACATTTGACACAGCATTTTTAGATATGTATAACGAACAGCAAATATACATGACATTATTATATTAACAATTTTTAACCAAACTTTATTAATATCTACAGTAAATTTATACAAATACATCATATTGTAGATTCAAGTTATCATGACGTCATGTCTTACAGATCACACATTTCATCCCATAAATAATTGCCCATTTTCAGATTCGAACACAAAACCACAAAACTTCTACGACAATATACTTTGTAAAATCTTTCCGAAAATTCAACCTACCTTATATAAGCCAAATACGTACATTCATTAAATTATAAATTTATCAGCAAATCCGTAACGATCACACCCTGTATATAAACTCTAATACGTACTCCTAAAGTGCTTTTTAAGATAGCTTTACTTATTCAAGTAGCTCTGTATTATCTTCAGACCTCATATCTACTTTACAAGGGAGCCGTGCCAAGTTTTTTAATGTTATTCAAATAGGAAACTTTGTTTATTTTTATTTGACAATAAACGTTGCGACGTGAGTCGAGGAATTTGGGCGTTATTCATAATTTCCGGATAGTTTGAAGAATTTAAGTGAAAATATTACTTACCTGTGTAAGTTTTTTTGTTGCGTTGTTGCGCTGTCACGCGCTTCCGTCTACTGGGGTACCACCAACCTGCTGGTTTCTCCTGTGAAAAAGCTTTGCTGCAGTTTGGAGATAAGGGCACGAGGGCAAGACTTGCACAGCACATTACGTCTCATAAAAGGAAATATGAATGAGTTGCCTTATTTTATGAAGCAGGTAATTTTTTTCGCATGATCCAGTTTTACTTCGGGTAAGGCTCCTGGACCTATGTGGGTACTCGCACTTGAGAATGCAATACCCCACTAAATCACCTGCGAGCGCCTTCAGCAGTTTTTAGAGAGTCCTGGATCTGCAGGCAACAGGATCACCTAAGCGACAAGTTGGCCCCGGCGGCACGAGCACAGGGGCGTTACTGGAGGCGCATTAAGTAGCGCTTCCTACGCACCTCCGTTCGTCGCAGGCAGTATAATTATCTCATCGGCCTCCTTTTGGGATATTGCTGCATCGCATATGGAGACTATCGCCATACAGGACTCGTCGTCACCGATCGCAGTCGTCATCGCTTTGATGACGCTTGGTAGAGACAAATCCCCTCCAATGACTGATGTCATACCTCAAGGGTGTGCTGGGCCGAGTCTATTATAATAATATTTTAAAGTTTGGTTTAACATTTTGCTAGTTTGATTGCTTTTTTGGTCCTGTACTCAACACTCATAGCCAAATTGTTAGATTATTGTTTATTTTATTAAAATTATATATTGATAAAGAGTTACGTCTTCTTTTGGATACACGTATTATCACCATCATCATCTCTCTCTCTCTCTCTCCCGCTCTTTCTCTCTCTCTCTCTTATTGTGAATCTTTGATTTTTTATCAAATAAAACGTCTAATTACAATACAGAATTGTAGAAATATTTAATTTCATTTCAAATTTTCAATAGTGAACATATTCTCTGCGATGATGAGTCAAGACAAACGATCATAAATGATTACAGCAGGTTCTAATCTGCCGTTGGGCTCCCGGTATTCATTACCATATATCATTTTGACATCGCAAGCGCCGTTATATTGTGATCTCCATAATGTTGCGAAATCTCATTTTAGAATTCTCGTAAAATATGATAAATATCACAACTCGTTAGGACATATTCGAGATTTTTTTTTACTTTTGTTAAAATTGGATATCTCCTGTAGTAGCCGGTCAAAGTTTTTAGTAGAAGATTAAAAACATATTAATAAGGAAGCGTTTTTTGGTAGTATTAATTTCGTTTCATGCTTTTAACTACTTTAATTTTAACTTTAACTACTAACTAAAACCCATAATCACATTAAAAATCATCCGTGGCCGTAAATTAACGACATATTTGTCACTTAGACCAAATAGCCAACAACCTTCATCAATAAAATATAACTATTGAACTATCTAATGCGAAAATATCAATAATCTCCAAAACTCTACTACTACTAACAGTTGAACTTTTAGTTTTGGAGATAGAAGCTTTCAAATAAAGAAACTATTAACCTTTATTAAATTAATATAAGTGAATATTAAAAAATATCAAGTCCAACCTTTAAGTCGTGCCGTAGCGTGGACTTAGATTTTATATAAAACAGAACAAAAAAGTTACTTTTTAAAACTCAGCCTCTATCATGAAAATTGGAGCGAATATTTCATTTGGCGAGCATCACAATGGAATGTGGGAGTGCCATCACAAAAGCCACGAAACTCGATCGAGTGCACGTGAATTTGCATGTAAATGCTATAGAAAAAGTTCGATTAATGTAACAAAATTATTCCTTGCAACTTTTGTCCTTTTTTACATAAAGGAAAGGCATTCTTTTTAATCCTATAAATAATACTTGTATACTTTATTTAGTAGTCTAATGGGAATAAAAATGGCTTAAAAACGTAAAAGAAAAGAGAATGTGAACAAACACTTTAGGGTCCTTCCCTATTAATTACGTTTTTGTAGAAATGGAAAACATAGAGTACATGCATGAAGGCGTAGTTAATAATTGTATCATTAGTATAGCCCTTATATATTTAATGAATATATGAATTTAAGTAAACTGTTTCAGATCCTATCCGAACAATATATAAAGACAGGTCAACCTGCCTGCAACTTACTATTTAATCTTTCCAAACTCAACCTTCACGAACCCTTTTTACCCTCAATCTATTCCCATTAGTATGTAACTAATACTGACGTTCTAATCGTTAACGTATCAACTACTTTATCTATAATCTTATCTGAAGGAATCCCAAATACAACATCTCTATAAAGTGCTATGGAAAGATTTTAAATCAAAAGTTTTAATTCTAAAACTCTTTAAAACGGAATAATTTTTCAGTCTTATTTTGCGAACACAAGACATATGTAGACAATGTCGAATTATCGAGCTCCGCTCATAACTGAAAGACTTAAGCCCGAATACTCAAACGAATCTCAAATGTAAGAAGTACTTAAACTCATGCTACGACGTGTCATATTCAAAGGAAAAAGGAGGGACAACACGAGTTTAAGTACGTCTTGAGATTGGTTTGAGTATTCGGGCGTTAATATAGTAAATATCCCGTTCTGAAATCAGTCAGTCAGCTTTAGAAATGCTATGGAAACTTGTTGAGTCAAGTTAATGCAAATGTATTTGAATTGGTACAGAAGCTGTTGGATCCCCTACCATAATTCAAGCATTGATGTGGCAGTAGTCTTAGGTGAACCGAGCACCTTGGGCGAATCCAATTGAACCGAGGGGGGTTGTCTTTAGTATCACTCTTATAAAAAGATGGAACAAAAGAATAGAGGGGACAAGGGGCGAGAATGGGAACCTAACCCCATTGCACTGTCCCGACGTTGGGAGTTGGGGTTTGGGTTGTTATGTGGTGTAGGACCACTCCTCTATGAAGGTGGTGTCGGTCTCTTGGGTGACTGACTAGCCGTCGAGGTGCCCTGTTAATCACAGAACCGGGGCACCTCACCAAAGGCGGCATTGATTGCAGTCGAGGGGTTATATCGGGTATATATATATATATATATATATATATATATATATATATATATATATATATATATATATATATATATGGTATATAATATACCAAAATAGCATTTTTTTACAATTTTTGTCTGTCTGTCTGTTTGTTCCGGCTAATCTATGAAACTATGAAACGGCTGGGCTGATTTCGACTGGACTTTCACTGAGAGATAGCTGATATTATAAGGCTTATACTTAGGCTATAAAAATAATCATTATCAATCCGGACATGGTCGTAAATCTAAGGCAACGCGGGCGAAGCTGCGGGCACCAGCTAGTAAGATATAAGCATGATAATGGTACCCATGACGGACAGGCGCATTTTTGGCGCCAGTAAAAAGAATCGTTATTTACATGAATAAAAGTATATAGCGCGTTTGAGCTGTTCTTGGGGTTTCTTCCAAACGGTTTGTTAGATTTTTCCATTTAAATCTGCGTAAGTATAAAAACTTGCACGATAAAGCCAGCTATATTTTAAAATTTTCCTGGAGTTCATATTTGAGCAGACCTCAAAATTTTTCTTCTACGACGTTGGAAGAAAATAATTTTGGATGAGTATGATATTTACAATATTGTAAGTAGGTCCCTCAAATTATACTTTTGTCAAGATTTCGCGAGGACTTATTAATATTAGAGCTCGCTTATTGAAATTTTCTACGTATATAACGTTTATTAAATGGACACATTTTAACTGTAGCATAATATATTTTATACCTATACTAGCTATTGCCCGCAGTTTCACTCGTGTTAGCTTAGATTTACAGCCATATAGTTGTTTTTGCGGAACCCTATTTTTTCTAAACTAAAAGTAGCCTACGTTACTACCTAAAGCATCTACCAGTGAAAGAACTTGTGAACTCGAAGAACTTGTGTTACGTTATTTATTATTTAATAATTGTAGGAGATCGGATTTAACCCGGATATAAAACACTCGCGGATGAGGATAATATTCTTCGTTAATTGGTTGTACTGGAACCTCTTGTACAGGTAACCTGGACTCCTGTCGCTCCTCATCCTTCTTTACCATCTTCCGGGTGTTCACCATACTTTTTGATGTGTGGAACATTTATATATCCGTCTCGAAGTGACCAAATGTAGGAGATCGGATTTATTCCGGATGTAATACACTTGCGGATGAGGAAATATAATTTATTTAAAGAAAGTATTTTACAATGACGTGACTTAATCTTAAACGTGCCTATCGCAGCGGCGGTCACTGGATGACTCACTTAACAGTTTTACAGAATACTAATAATATTAAAAGGTTGTACCAACATAAAGATAGACATATTATGCCAACATTACAAATTATATTGCGTCGCTTACAATAATATTAATAGGATTTCTATTTGTTGTTAAACAAGCTCCAATACTTGCCTAGACGCCTGCCCAATGCTAGTAGAATTATAAGCGCGAAAGTATCTAAGAATGTATGCATGTATGAATTTATGTGTGTTACTTTTTCACGCAAAAACTACTGAATAGATTTATATGAAACTTTACAATAACGTTGCTTATACATAAGAATAACATGTAGCCTATAATTTATCCCTGTACTTGCACGGGAATGGGAAGTACGCGGGTGAAACCGCGGTGCGATGATAGTTAATGTTTTAATCGCAGCCTCAATGTCATATTCTATATTCTATTAAAACAAAAAAATGAACTTAACACACACACTTGAAAACAAAATTTAAAATGGATACAAGATAGTGTATATAAATCTGTGTAGGCTATTCTACCTATCTTAGTTGTACATCTAACATACAACGAAATATCACCATTTAAATGGTCATTTCGTATGATAAATAGGCCAATAATACAGAGTTATGGACATAAGCTAGTATTAAAACTATGTACGTAAATTGAGGTCATCCAAAGTCATGTACGTTATTTCGTCGAATAGCAATTTCTTCCTACATATCTATATATGTTGGACAAATAAATTACTTGCTTGCTAAATTACTTCTTTTTTTTCCTTTAACTCCGGGAAATGCTCTGAGGCATCCCGCGGGGAAGAGGGGCTCCCCACGCGGGTATGTGGGACTCGCTGCGCCCGAAATCTGGTAAGTGATCGCAGCTCCACCCACCCACTACAAACCCCGCGAGTGCCACCAATGCCGCCTTTGGTGAGGTGCCCAGGATCTAATAAACAAACAGGGCACGTCGACGGCTAGTAAGTCCCGCAAGGGATCAACGCCACCTCCACAGAGGGGTTGTCCCGCACCACAGAATAACCCCTCCCAACGTCGGGACAGTACCATGAGGTAAGGTTCCCGTCCTTGCTCCTTGCCCCTGTTGTATTGTCCCCTCTTCTTATAAGAGGGGTACAAAGAGCCCCCTTGGCTCAATTAGCTTCGCCCAAGGTGCTGGGCTCACCCTAGGCTACTGAGCCCAACCGCCACGTCAAGGCCTGAACCATGGTGGGGATTTGCTGAATTACTTGCAGTATTGAAGGATGATATAGAACTAATTTTTCTTATGCTAGAAATTAGGATAAACAATAAACATTTGACTCGTCTAACGGTTAGTACCAATTGATATTCGTCTGGTATTGTGATTGGCATAAAACATACAATATATACACACAACATAATATTATCAGGCAATTCGGAAAAATAGTGCCTGCCAATCCCAAAGATAATAGGTACGATCCATGTTTGATAAATTATAAATTTACTTTTCAGAGAAGGCCAATGTTTGTATCCAAGGGTTGGTTTTATTATATTTGTAAGACTTATTTATATGTCTGTATTTAAAGGCTGTGTGTATTTAGGATTATGCTCTGTGGCCGGCTGGGTTTGACATTCGGTACATTAGACTTAAGAAATGGGATCATCAAGAGATTTTTGACTCAAACCTTTCTTAGGTTTGAGTCAAAAATCTCTAACCTAACCTATACAAATTATCTAGAAATAGTTAACCAAGCTAACTTAGATTTACAGCCGTGAGGAGGAGGAGACCTCCAAAGAAGAGGAGTACTGGTGGAGCCGGCTGCGAAGGCGAGTGCTCCGTCAGTGGAAGGAGAGGATGGAGGAGCCTAGTACGGGACACCGCTCCGTGTCGGCCGTCGGGTCAATCCCGGAGCAGTGGATTGATCGGCGATACGGCATCATCACCTTCCACCTTGCGCAGATCCTGTATATGTGGAAGGTGGCAGGGGCGAAGGACTCGCCAGGGTGTCATCACTGCAGAAGACACCCTGGCGGAGTGCCCAGCTTGGGCGGAGGCAAGGGCGCCCCTCATCGCTGAGGTTGGGGCGGACCTGTCGCTCCCTGCGGTCATCCGAGCGATGACCGTCAGTGAGAGCGCGTGGCAGGTGGTCCTCTCCTTCTGTGAGGTCGTGATGTCACAGAAGGAGGAGGCGGAGTGGGAGAGGGAGCGCACTGGCGCCTCTTCCCGCAGGAGAGCACGGCGGCGACAGGCGGTTGCACTGCCGTGAGGGACCTGTGCGCGGCCGATCGGGGGATCCGCCGCGCTCTCCTGCGCGCAAGGTGTGAGCTATAAGTGCTTAAGGCACCCTTATGTTTTCAGGGTGCCTTAAGCAGAGAAGGGGGGGGGACGCTACCCCCCACTTTCAGAGAAGAGTGCCGGATGGTACAACGTTGTGGCCGGTGCGGATGTCCACAGCTCTCGCGCCGGGTCACCCAGACGACGAGGAGAACACCGCTGGGTTTTAGTGGGTAGAGTCTGCGCTCACCTTACCATCTTCTAGGGCGCAGAGAGTCCCACATAACTACCGGGACCCCCCGGACCCGGTGGTATGCCTAAACGCATTCCCCAGTGAGACCAAAAAAAAATCGGATTAATGATGATTATTTTATAGTGTAAGCATCAGACAAAAAAAGGCAGTCAGTGAAAGAAATAGGTTCAGCCATTTCAGAGATTAGTCAATCCAATAACAGATAACAATTAATAACAGATAACAGAAACGCTTTTTTTATTTAAGTTTTTTTTTTATGTCACAAGCAGGCAACCAAGCAGTCGGAGCCAAATGGCGATTACCAACGCCCATATAATTCCGCACAATCAAAATTTCTGCAGATGGGTTGCCCTCATTTTCCCTATCCCCCCAGTGGGCCGTCGGAAACTCACAAGCCACACGAAATACGACAGCTTAGCTGTCAATTGACGCCGGCTTTATGTGAGCGAGAGGTACCATCCCGGTCGTGGCGGCCCAATTCGGCTGCAATGCAGCATGACACTACCTACTATTTATATATTTATACACTTGATTGCAAGAAATACCGCGAGCAACTTACTGTTAACAGTTAACTGCTATTATTATATATATTTTTTGTATGTGCTAATTAAGCTCTTTAGTTTGATACTGTTCATGGTATCAATACAAAACTTTTTTAGAATTTTTATTAGTTCATGACATAATGTCTTCTAGAAGAGTTCATGACTTTAAATAGCCTATAACCAGCGGACGATCAAGATGCCTCTAACGATACTTTAACTGTCAAATTCTGATGATAAACGATGAACATACATACATACTGGTCAAAATCATAATCCTTCTTTTTTCTTTGCCGTAGTGGGGTAAAAATAACAAAACTTACAAACTTCAATACTATAACTGTGCAAAAATTGCTGACAATTTGATAATCTTTTACGGAATTTATTCGACTTTGTTATGATTTCTATGGTCCCAACATTTCGGGTACTTTACCTCAACGAGAGGATGTCTCCCGAAATATCAGAACCATCCTAAAAAATCGCATCCTAAAAAAAAGAATTTGAAAAAGAAATCGTAAAAAAATATTAGAATAAAGTTGTTTCGGACTTGCATAATATAAAAAACGTTTTCTCAGCTTGTACATGTCAGATATGAATAGGATTCACTTAGTATCACTTTGAGTATGGCTGTATCTGACAATGATATGTGGACAAGGGACAGGCTGTTGATACGCAGGACAGTTTTTACAGGATGGATAATGTCTAGAAACTTTTATAGAGTCCTCCCATGACCATGGTTGCTGTAAAGTATCCGAAACGTCGGGCTTGTAAAAATCTTAATAAACCGCGATAAAATCCGTAAAAAAGTGTTTCATTATAATGAGTGAAATTCGCGTAAACATTAGAAAACAATAACTTTTATAGAACCAAACGCTTACGTAGTAGTATTTTATAATACTGGGAATGAATTAATTATGTATTCAACAATAGAAGTAGTAATATTTTTAAGGTTACACTCTTTCCGGGTTTTAGTGAGTACAGCTGCGTCCATCTTTTGAGCCCGCGGGATGCCTATGAGCATTTCCAGCCCCAAAAAAGGAGGTAGGTAACACTCTTGCGAGAAATCATGTTTGTGTGAATTGGCTAGGTATTGTAACGAAAAACCTACGGTGGTTAATTTTTTTAATGTCTATGTGAACAAAGTTTTAGTTAGTTCCTAAAGTAGTAAAGTAAGATATAGAAAAAAGAACGATCACGGAAGAACATATTATATTATTTATTATTATATTATATATTATTATTTTATAACTTGAAATCTCATTTCTATATGCTTAACAATAAAGAAATGCCTTCTCCAAATGTCTGTGAGGGTAATCCAGGGCCTGACAAATCCTTTGAATTTTTAATCATGAACACGAACTCTTTTGAAATAAAATAAATACTATTAAGAGCTGATTAAAAGAGTAAGCGGCGTTAGCTCGAATTAACGAGGATATTTCATTAAAGGTATAAAGGAGGGCTTTTTAAATTCGTTCACCGATGATTCCTTAAATTAAAATTCATTCGGCTTTAATTTGAGAGCGAATTTTCTTTGAAATTTTGATAGCATTATAAGCATTTTTGCTAATAAAAGCGTTGTGCCAGTTTCTGAAATTTTATATCCGTAAAGAGGTAAACCGCTAGAAATAATCATCGTTACTCAAAATACCAGCATAGAGTTTTATTAACCGACTTCAAAAAAGAGGAGCTTCTCAATTCGTCGGAATCTTTTATTTTTAAAGTGAAACTTTTATTACATCGTCTCAAACTTTTTTGTGTATATGTTGCATGTCGCGTGACGGTCGGCCGCCAAGTTTTCCAAGAATAAAATTAAGATTGAAAAAGCGATTTTTATACCCTTATTGGAATATTATTCCAAAAATTTTTAGTTAAATGTCTATAATGTGAAAAAAAGTTTCACTTTTACCGTGGTTTCATAAAACCACACAATCCTTTTTTTATTAATGCAATTTACCACTATCAATAGACCCCACCAAGGTTCAATCTTTGTCGTGGCGATGGGGCTCAGTAGCATAAGGTGAGTCCAGCAACTTGCCGAAACAAATTAAACTAAATTAAATTGTACCCCTCTTATAAGAAGAGGGGACAAAAGAGCAGGGGGACAAGGAGCAAGGATGGGAACCTCATCCCATTGTACTGTCCCGACGTTGGGAGGGGTTGTTCTGTGGTGCGGGACAACCCCTCTGTGGAGGTTGTGTCGGTCCCTTGAGGGACTGACTAGAGGTCGAGGTGCTCTGATTGCTCATTAGATCCGGGGCACTTCATCAAACCATCGTCACTCGCCTATTTCATTTCATTTTGGTGTCACGCATTGCCGCGCCTTTGCAGTTCTTACTCGAATGCCGTTACAGCAAATGGCATGGTTCTTTTTATGACATTTGAGTTTGATAATTGATTAAGATAAACTGTGATATTTGAGGCACATACGCGTTGCTTCAGTGACTTTCTACTAGATGGGAAGAGAGTCTGTGTATATATCCATCAGTCCTTATTGCGGCATAAGTAGCGGGTATTGTCAGTCTTGGCGTTTATTGACAGACGCCTTTGTCTGGCAATGGACGGTAAAAGGTTGATGATGGTAAAACTTTTATTTTAATTGGATAGGGAAACTAGCAAACGTGCCACCTGATGGTAAGTGGTCGACGTCGCCCATGAACATAAACTAGTATACCTGGAACGAGCCCAGGCAACTCATTTATGTGTTGCCTATCCTGAGACATAAGATGAAAAATCTCGGTGCCAGTAATTACACTGCCTGTCTTGCCCTTCTCTCCGAAACACAGCAAAGCTGTTTCACGGGAGAAACAATCAACTTACTTTACTTAACAATTTCGCTATCATTACAGTAAATTCTTGAATCACAAAATATAATGATGCTCTTGCGGTTTTTGATGTTCCACATAAAGTATTAGGAATGTATTTTTTACGATACTCATAAGAATTCATAAGACGTTATGTATAGACATAAAGGGACATAAAACTAAACGTTTGATCGAGGCTTGGAGACTGTCCAAAACATGACGTTTGAGGTCAAATTCTATTTTGACAGTCCGATAAAAGTAATAGTTATGTCAATTGAATATTTTACTTTTCTACGATAAGGTTGTATTGACTAGCTGCTGCCAGCGGTGTCACTTGTGAGGGTTTTTTAATAGTATGGGCTCATCGTTATTATTTAGAAAGCCTAATACTATAATAGTTTATATAATAGATATATATTGCCTAAAAGTAAAAAGTTGAGAAAAAGATATTATTATTTAGAATATATAAAAATACACTACATTCTGAACATCGGTCTTTCAGGCATAGAAATAGCCTACATACATAGGCAGTTCAGGCTAATGTTCAGCGGTTGACGGATTGAGGCTGATGATGATGATGACTACATTCTATCAACTTTACTTGAATATAATATTATTGTCTACACTTTCACATTTTTCTATATAATTTAAACACATTTTAAATAAGGATTTTAATTTGAGGTTATAATACAATAGAAACATCGTTCTGAAATATTTTGAAAAAAAAAAGACCTCCCCTTTTTTGCTCCGTTCCTATCTATCATTATTTTATATTTTTCATTGTAATGATTATATGCTATATGTTGGTAAATACAAAATTTGTATTTACCAACAATTTTGTTTTAAACATAATATATTAATATGTTTTGTATTTACTAACATAAATCATTTAAATTTCACATAAACCACATTTCATCTAAAGCATATCGAATGTTGGGCTTTGTAATTAGAGTTGGGCATGAATTTAAGAACTTGAATACTATTTTGCTATTATACAATTGTTTCGTTAGGTCTATTTTAGAATATGGCTCCACCGTCTGGAATCCTATGTACAATGTGCATATAGATACTATAGAAAGAATTCAGCGTAAGTTTTGTAAATATTTACGATTTAAAAGTAACCAACTCCACCAACAATTTTCTCCAATGATGTCCTTAGTCAATAGAAGAGTAGAGAGATATAACTTATTTGTTTAAATTATTAACTTATAAAATTGATTCCCCATATCTTTTAGATCAAATTAACTTTAGATGTCCCAAAATAGTAACGCGAAATAAGTCATTATTTTTTGTTCCTTCAACAAATACCAAATATGCTCATAATACATTTTTATTTCGATCGTGTGATAATTATAATAAACATTTTGTTAATATAGATTTTAATATGGGTGAAATTAACAAACTAAAAAAGTTATTGCGCAATAGTTTTAAGGAGTAGATAATAATTATGATTGTTCGCAAATGTTATTTACTTTTTCTTTATTTTTTTGTTTTTAGCATTAGTTTGTTTATTATGTATGTATGTATAACCTTTAAATTTGATTATGTTAGTTTGACTTTTCGTTAATAATTGTATAACTTTAGTTCTTTTTGATTGTTTTATTTTTTATTTTGTTAGCCAGCTTACAATATCATTTTATATATTATGTATTTCTGATTTTTTTTTACTCATTTATTTTGTATTGGATTGTGTCTGCTCGTTTTTTATGATATACCTATCTTTGGAAACTTTATTGGTTTGTGTATTGTTTAATATTGTCATGTTTTAAGAATAATTGTACTGTTTGTTTTCTAAATAAACTAAAATAAAGCATTGAATCATGTCACTTAGCTTTCCTTAATATTCCAAGTAAGTCTTACAACTTGATTTCAATTGAATCTTGTAGTATCGAACTTTGGAAACTCCTCAAGTCCCGGTGATAAGATATTTAGTATTATCGAGTGGGAATAGATAGTAATAAGGAGTTCTGATAGAACATAGGTTTCTGTTGTTTAACTTGACTTGCATTAATAGTCCTTGTCTGTAGCAGCTTCGCGTTAACTTTACAACCGGATCCGAATGATTAATTATGTTTATTGCCTACTAGCAGCGCCCCGCGGTTTCACCCACGTACTTTCCATTCCCGTGGGAGTACAGGGATAAGTTATACCCTATATGCTATTATGATGTATAAGCTATGTTGTTATATTGTTTTATTAAAATCCATTCAGTAGTTTTTGCGTGAGAGAGCAACAAACATACAACTATACATTCTTACAAACTTTCACGTTTTTAATATTATTAGGATTACACTCGGTAATAAACCGGCTGATTAGTTAGGTTAGGTTAGGTTAGGTTAGGTTAGGTTAGGTTAGGTTAGGTTCTTTAAACCTACATCCAAACTTATAAAACCGTCCTTGTAATTTTAAATTAAGAATTGTCTCTTACTTCACTAGAAGAACATAAACAAGCTATTATGCACCTGTTCAAAGCCTTTGTACGCACAATATAAAATATATAAACTATCAAACTTTAAGCTTTAAAAAACAATGATGAAACTGTGGTTGTATAATATTGAACGTATTTCCTTATCGCGCGTTGCGAAAGGGGGCTAGACGAAAAAAAATCAGACGAAAATAAAATAAAATAAAAAATAAAAATATTTTTATTCAATGTTGTACGTCAAAGTAGCTTATTGAACGTCAAATGACTCTACTACCGGTTCCAAAACTAGTCCACTGAGAAGAACCGGCGAAACAAACTCAGTGAAACTAATCTTTTCAATATTATACAATATAGGTACATAATATGATATAATTATACATAGAAGCCATGTAGGAAACGCCTTATTCCCAAGGTGTGGTATCTTCAATAAATTCTTTTATTTTGTAGTATCCTTTACCACACAAACGTTCTTTAACAGTTTTTTTAAATTTATTTATCGATAGGTTTTGAACGTTTTCTGGGATCCTATTGTAGAAGCGTATACATTGACCCATAAAAGAATTACTGACCTTATGTAGCCTAAAATATGGCACAACAAGTTTATGTTTGTTCCTTGTATTTTTATTGTGATTATCGCATTTTTTTACAAATTCATTTATATTTTTGCGAACATACATCACGTTTACAAAAATGTATTGAGATGCTACAGTCAAAATGTCTATTTCTTTAAATTTCTCTCTTAATGATATTCTGGGACCCAGACAGTAGATAGCCCGTATAGCCCGCTTCTGCAGTATGAACATTGTATTGACATCAGCGGCATGTCCCCAAAGCAAAATGCCGTAGGACATAAGACTGTGGAAATACGCATAATATACTAGTCTAGCCGTATTAACATCCGTGAAAGTGTGACCGTATTAACATCAGTGAAAAGTGGGCACGATACTTTTTGCTATAGTGTGTGTGTTTACTGTTTATTATAAAAGTTTGAAACCTTATTGTATTAGACCATGTCGCGATTGACCAATAGCGCGATGCTATTACTAAACAACGCCATCTATTGGTAAATTCACGCAAACGTTTAATAATTACATATGAATGTACCACGCCATCTATTGGCAGATATACATAAATGCTTTAAGAATTATAAACATGTTTGAAAAATTTGTTATGTAAGTAGTTTTCATTATAACACATTCCACGTACCTACAGTTGACTTAATTTGACTTGCAAAAATTGTTGGTAATGTGTTTTATTAATAGGCCTTCACTAATTAATCGAAAGGAACTTTGTTCCATCAGGGTGTCCCTTGACACCTCTCTTTAGTTTTTTTATTTATTTTCCAGTTAAAACAGGAATTCCTTTATAATAGGGGTGTTTTTCATTTGTATAGCTAATTTAGAAATTTCTTTCACCAGTACAAAGATACGTTATATCACCACATCAGTAAGAGGCAGTGGCATGCTGCTATGCAGCCGACTTGGACCAGCACAACCAGGGTGGTACTTCTCGCTCACATAACACCGGCGTCAAGTGACAGCAGCTATGCTGTCGCGTTTCGTGCGGTTTGTGAGTTTCCGGTGGCCCATTGGGGGGATAGGGAAAAGGAGAGCCACACATCTCCATAATCTCTGGTTGTGCAGATATTGACCAGACAGACTGGTGGGAGGGAAGCGCTGTGCCGCGCGCCCGGTTGCGTGAGTACCGCCATCTTGCTTGTTTCTCCCGTGAAACAGCTTTGCTGTGTTTCGGAGAGAAGGGCAAGACAGGCAGTGTAATTACTGGCACCGAGACTTAACATCTTATGTCTCAGGATAAGCAACACATACATGAGTTGCCTGGGCTCGTTCCAGGTAAACTAGTTTATCCCCACCATGGTTCAGGCCTTGTAGTGGCGGTGGGGCTCAATGGCCTAGGGTGAGCCCAGCACCTTGGGCGAAGCAAATTGAGCCGAGGGGGCTCTTTGTACCCCTCTTATGAGAAGAGGGGACAAAAGAGCAGGGGGCAAGGTGTGAGGATGGGAACCTCACCCCATTGTACTGTCTCGACGTTGGGAGGGGTTGTTCTGTGGTGCGGGACAACCCCTCTGTGGAGGTGGCATCGGTCCCTTGCGAGGCTGACTAGCCGTCGAGGTGCCCTGTTAGCTTAACAGATCCGGGGCACCTCACCATGGCGGCACTGGTGGCACTCGTCGGGTTTTAGTGGGTAGAGCTGCGTCCATTTACCATCTTTCGGGCGCAGCGAGTCCCACATACCCACCTGGGGAGACCCTGGGGAGACTCCCCAGGCGGGATGCCTCAGAACATTTCCCGGCGTAAAAGAAAAAAAAAAAAAGTAAACTAGTTTATGTTCATGGGCGACGTCGACCACTTACCATCAGGTTTGCCAGTTTGCATATCTAACTAAGATAAAAAAAATGTATATTGGCGTCAGTAGTCTAAAGCTTCGTTTGCCCTCCTATGCTTTATAAAAAAAAAAAAAACAATTGACAAGGGCTATAAAAATATATCATGATATAATTTGAAATTAAATTTATATAAATGAACTTACTGGTGCCCGTGACTTCGTTTGCGCAGGATTATATTTTGGACAACTCACATCTTTATAAATTGTAGTTTCAGTGCTATTCTGATGTATAAACTATGTTATTGTAAGAAGGTGTAACTAGAATCAATTTATACAAACTTTCTCGTTTATAATATTTGTAGGATACCACTTGATGGCCGTTTGAAGATGTCTCCAATTATGTGCAGTCAAGAATTAGATGAATATTAAATAATAATCACTTCTTACATGTTTCATCAGCTTGGCTCCGGCCAACTAGGGTCTTGCCAAAAAAGATTGTCAGAGTTCTCATGATTTATGCTTTGTGAATTTAAAATTTTATCTTAATATTCTGTTTCAATTTTACGATGGCTACATTAGCATGGTCGTTTTTTAGGGTTCCGTAGCCAAATGGCAAAAAACGGAACCCTTATAGATTCGTCATGTCTGTCTGTCTTTCTGTCTGTCTGTCTGTCTGTTTGTTTGTCTGTCTGTCTATCTGTCTGTCTGTCTGTCTGTCTGTCTGTCTGTCTGTCTGTCTGTCTGTTTGTTTGTCTGTCTGTCTATTTGTCTGTCTGTCTGTCTGTCTGTCTTTCTGTCCGTCCGTCTGTCCGTCCGTATGCCACAGCCATTTTCTTCCGAAACTATAATACCTATACTGTTGAAACTTGGTAAGTAGATGTATTCTGTGAACCGCATTAAGATTTTGACACAAAAGTAGAAAAAATAAATAAATTTTGGGGGTTCCCATACTTAGAACTAAAACTCCTTTTTTTTTTCATCAATCCCATCCGTGTGGGGTATCTATGGATAGGTCTTTACAAATGATATTGAGGTTTCGAATACCATTTTATTCTAAACTGAATAGTTTGCGCGAGAGACACTTCCAAAGTGGAAAAATGTGTGCCCCTCCCTGTAACTTCTAAAATAAGAGAATGATAAAACAAAAAAAAAAAAAAATGATGTACATTACCATGCAAACTTCCACCGAAAATTGGGTTGAACAACATCTAGTAAGTATTTTTTATACGTCATAAATCGTAAACCGCAATTTACCTTTCATGGAATCAACTCAAATATAAAAAAAAAACATTTAATTCCATAAACATAAACCTTAATTTTAGTTAAAGTGTCTAATGTTATATATTATGTAATGGTACGGAACCCTTACTTACTTACTAGCACTTGGCCGGTTTTTTTATTGCTAGAAATGGGGAATACAGCTTCAAATATGGTGAGATAGTAATGACATCTTGGCTATTTTTAGCTAAACAGGTTTTCTATTATAGAATATAATGGATAGGTAAATATCTATACATAGAAAAACTTATAGTAAGAGGTAGTGCTACGCTGTTTTGCAGCCGAATTGGGCCGGGACGACCGAGGTAGTACCTCTCGCTCACATAATACCGGCGTAAAGTGACAGCTATCCTGTCGCGTTTTGTGAGTTTCCGGTGGCCCATTGGGGGGATAGGGAAAAGGAGGGCAACACATCTGCTTAATCTCTGGTTGAGCTGATGTGTATGTGTGTCGACAGTCGCTAAAAGGCTTCGACTGCTCGTTTGACCTCCTATGCTATAACTGCGTTTTTCGCACCAAGAATCTTGCATCGTGTGGGAGGGAAGCGCAGTGCCGCGCTCGCAGCTGCATCGGTACCACCATCTTGCTTGTTTCTCCCGTGAAACAGCTTTGCTGTGTTTCGGAGAGAAGGGCAAGACAGGCAGTGTAATTACTGGCACCGAGACTTAACATCTTATGTCTCAGGATAGGCAACGCATCAACGCATTTTTGGATGATGATCTCCAGTGTAAGCTGCAAGATTGGCTGCTCATCTTGACGTTCAGAGACAGAGGCCTATGCTCAGTGAGGGTACGGGCTGATCATGATGATTTTCCTTTCACAATAAGTATCATTGAATGGTACATCATTTGTACGGAATGTGATTTCAAAAAGCTTATTACGAGTGTCATTTATTTCAACAAAAGCCGACAATCGTAATGTTTTATTCATTATGAAGCAGGCGGATACAATGTCAACAGTGCCAGTTTGAGTGAATATTGAGTAAAGAAACATATTTTAATATAATTCAAATTATATTATTGCTGGTGGTTTTTTATTGCAAAATATGTTTTTTTCTTTTATGTTAATAATTGATTTTTGTAAATTGACACATACATTCACATGAAAATGTCAATTGCATGATTTCTTATTTCTCCTATTAAAAAAGGGATAGTTTTTTTTTCTTTAAAAAAATCAAGTATAACCAGAGTATATTCTTTTTGAACGTCAATTGAGTCTGCCGCCGGTTAGGGGTGTTCGCGAGGTTATTGTGAGTATTTGGCACAGATATGTGCCGTGAGTCCCACACATCATCGAACCCCACCCAGGGCCATTGACGGCGCGCAGTGTTTTTTTACCGTGCTAACAAAAGAAGGTAACCTGAAGAGAACTCAAAATTGAAAATGTGTTGTTGGGCACAAAATGTCTCCGCCAGAAGTTTTGCGTTGGCGGGCTCCGATGCGTCACCCCATGCTATCGAGTGCGATGCCCCGGCGGCTGCCACGGGTGTAAGTGATGGCGTATGATTCCGAGGCCGCCAGCCACGGTTCGTCCATCTAGCTAGCTAGCTCGGCACCCTACCGGAAACCTATTCGGAGATTTTTGGCCTCAGGATGTGATGCTCCGTCGCTTCCGCGGACAAGTACCACCGGAACGCACGAAAACGTAGCGCTAGGAAGGTTACTAACATAATAATATAAGGCCTTAGTGCCTAAAAATAAATTATTTTATTATTATTATTAAAATAAGATTTCAAGAATTCCGTAGTCATAATTCAAAATTTAGCCTAATCCCTCTACTTTAATATAGGGTTGTATATTATCTTAAATCGCGTTAGTTTGTGTTAGTGTATAAGTTTAATATTTTAATATTATCCCTAATAAATAAATAAATAAAATAAATAGGTAACTAAATAGTAAAGTAATGTGTAAGTAACACTTAGTAGGTAAAATGTCATTCCTAATACGATGTAAACACTTTATTTCATTTGGTATATTTACTTTACCTGTGTTTTTAAGTTACTTAATATAATTATTGTATATTATGTGATGTGACTGACATGTAATTTACAAAAGTCTCTAAATAAATTTTGAACAAAAATAAAATAAAAATACGCCGCGAAATGCTTTGAGGTATCCCGCGGGGGAGTGGGTCTCCCCAGGGGGGTATGTGATGGACTCGCTGCACCCAAAAGGTGGACGCAGCTTTACGCACTAAAACCTGGTGAGTGCCACCAATGCCGCCTTTGGTGAGGTGCCCTGGATCTAAACAGGGCACCTTTACCGGTGGGAGGGAAGCGCTGTGCCGCGCTCCCGACTGCATGGGTACCACCATCTTGTTACCGGTGGGAGGGAAGCGCTGTGCCGCGCTCCCGACTGCATGGGTACCACCATCTTGTTACCGGTGGGAGGGAAGCGCTGTGCCGCGCTCCCGACTGCATGGGTACCACCATCTTGTTACCGGTGGGAGGGAAGCGCTGTGCCGCGCTCCCGACTGCATGGGTACCACCATCTTGTTACCGGTGGGAGGGAAGCGCTGTGCCGCGCTCCCGACTGCATGGGTACCACCATCTTGTTACCGGTGGGAGGGAAGCGCTGTGCCGCGCTCCCGACTGCATGGGTACCACCATCTTGTTACCGGTGGGAGGGAAGCGCTGTGCCGCGCTCCCGACTGCATGGGTACCACCATCTTGTTACCGGTGGGAGGGAAGCGCTGTGCCGCGCTCCCGACTGCATGGGTACCACCATCTTGTTACCGGTGGGAAGGAAGCGCTGTGCCGCGCTCCCGACTGCATGGGTACCACCATCTTGTTACCGGTGGGAGGGAAGCGCTGTGCCGCGCTCCCGACTGCATGGGTACCACCATCTTGTTACCGGTGGGAGGGAAGCGCTGTGCCGCGCTCCCGACTGCATGGGTACCACCATCTTGTTACCGGTGGGAGGGAAGCGCTGTGCCGCGCTCCCGACTGCATGGGTACCACCATCTTGTTACCGGTGGGAGGGAAGCGCTGTGCCGCGCTCCCGACTGCATGGGTACCACCATCTTGTTACCGGTGGGAGGGAAGCGCTGTGCCGCGCTCCCGACTGCATGGGTACCACCATCTTGTTACCGGTGGGAGGGAAGCGCTGTGCCGCGCTCCCGACTGCATGGGTACCACCATCTTGTTACCGGTGGGAGGGAAGCGCTGTGCCGCGCTCCCGACTGCATGGGTACCACCATCTTGTTACCGGTGGGAGGGAAGCGCTGTGCCGCGCTCCCGACTGCATGGGTACCACCATCTTGTTACCGGTGGGAGGGAAGCGCTGTGCCGCGCTCCCGACTGCATGGGTACCACCATCTTGTTACCGGTGGGAGGGAAGCGCTGTGCCGCGCTCCCGACTGCATGGGTACCACCATCTTGTTACCGGTGGGAGGGAAGCGCTGTGCCGCGCTCCCGACTGCATGGGTACCACAAGCTGTTTCTCCCGTGAAACAGCTTTGCTGTATTTCGGAGAGAAGGGCAAGACAGGCAGTGTAATTACTGGCACCGAGACTTAACATCTTATGTCTCAGGATAGGCAACACATAGATTAGTTGCCTGGGCTAGTTCCAGGTAAACTAGTTTATGTTCATGTGCAACGTCGACCACTTACCATCAGGTGGTACTTTTGCTAGTTTGCCTATCCAACTAACATAAAAAAAACTACTTTCTAACCTACTGAGGGCTAGTCACTAGTCAGTCCCTCAAGGGACCGACGCTGCCTTCACAGAGGGGTTGTCCTGCACCACAGAACAACCCCTGCCAACGTCGTTACAGTACAATGGGTTGAGATTCCCATCCTCGCCACTTGCCCCCTGCTCTTTTGTCGCCTCTTTTTATAAGAGGGGTACAAAGAGTCCCTTCGGCTACTGAGCCCCACCGCCACGACAAGGCCTTTTTTTCCTTTTACGCCGGGAAATGCTCTGAGGCATCCCGTCTGGGGAGTGGGTCTCCCCAGGCGGGTTTGTGGGACTCGCTGCGCCCGAAATATGGTAAGTGGATGCAGCTCTACCCATTAAAACCAGGCGAGTGCCACCAGTGCCGCCCTTGGTGAGGTGCCCCGGATCTGTTAAGCTAACAGGGACCTCGGCGGCTAGTCAGTCCCGCAAGGGACCGACGCCTCCTCCACAGAGGGGTTGTCCCGCACCAGAGAACAACCCCTTCTAACGTCGGGACAGTACAATGGGGCGAGGTTCCTATTCTCGCCCCTTGCCCCCTGCTCTTGTGTCCCCTCTTCTTTACTAAGAGGGGTACAAAGAGCCCCCTCGGCTCAATTAGCTTCGCGCAAGGTGCTGGGCTCACCCTGGGCTACTGAGCCCCACCACCACGACAAGACCTGAACCATGGTGGAGAGTAGCGATCTCCTATGCTATGCATGTGCAAACTAAAAATATACTGTCTAAGATTTAGAGTGAATTAGATAGTACTCATAAACGAAAAATATATTTACTTCCATATTTATGAGCTATTGACTGAAAAACTCCCGTTCATCATTCCACACGAAAAATTGTGGACATCCAGTAGATTAACAAACTCACTTCAAATGACATGAGTTAAAAAGCGAAATTGCTAGTTATACTCGTGCTAAAAGTGGATACGGGTTACATACAAACCTTTGATAAAAAGTCCTCTCCATAATATGCCACAAATGTACCCCATTACAGAAATGCATCAAGCATGAAATATGGGTACGTGGATGTTAAAATAAATTCAAAATTGTTGGCTCTTTTCTATTGAAAGCGATTGGACCGTCTTAACATACTGCATACGTTACAATTTCTTAAATTTAGAGTGCTTACAAAGAGCTTAAGATTTTATATTATTTTAGTTTCACACGTAGTATCCGAAGTATTTAAGTGAAATACATTTTAATTTTACACTGTAGGTATAGCTTTAAGTCTTAGAAAGGGATTTCCTTTTGACTAAAATACATAACTTTTCCCAAAGAGAAATACATAATTTTACCCGACTGCTTTAGATTATATTTTTGAGTGTATGAGTACGCATGTATATTTCTTAAGCATGCTTTGTATCCTGATATGGGCTTGATGGATTTAAGTACCTATGTTGTTGTGTTTATCTCAATTGTGCGGTTAAATATCAAGAGCCGATAAAATAAAATAAATATAAAGATAGATTGTGAATTTCGTGTTTGGATTGTGGGTAGTGTGACTTTTTAAAATAATTTTACTTGGTTTTGTAAAAATTAACTTATAATTTTATACTTTAGATCGAGTTTGCTGAAGATCACCCAATGCTTCTCTTTTTCCCTAATTTTTAGTTTCATTTACCCAAACCATCATTATCATCACCTCCATCATCATCAGCCTCTATCCGTCCACTGCTGAACATCGGCCTCCCTCAATGAACGCCAAGACGGCCGATCCCTTACCGATCGTAACCAACACGGACCAGCCACAGCACGGATATAATTGTCTCTTGAACCCCAATACAAACACTTAAAAACACGCCTTTTATACAACTGCCATGTGAATCTTACAATTACCATAGCATAAAAGAATAGAAAACTAAAAAAGTATAAAACCAAAAACTTAACTTCTTCTTTTAAAGTAAATGTAGTCAAGGTAATTAAAACCGACTTCAAAATTTAAAAAAAAACTAAAAAGTAATAAAATAATTTCCTTAATCTTTGTGCCTACAGTCGGTGTCAGCCAAGGTAGGTAGGGAGGTAGGTACATCAACCAATACGACACCGGCTTCAAAAGTAACAATAATGACGTGGTAAATGCAAACATTGTATATTAGTAGAAGAACAAGTTGATTATAAGTTGTAGGCACAAATATTAAGGAAATTATTTTATTACTTTTTATTTTTATTTTGAAGTCGGTTTTAATTTTTGTTTAAAAAAAAATTATTTCTTAATTTTTAGTGATTGCAAAATTCGATAACTGATTTTATTTGTCTGAAATATGGGTAGAACTATTAAACGCGTTGCTCAGATTAGATAGCGCTGTATTAATGAGATGAACGTAGAAAGGGTGTAAATCATTACATAACAAATTAAAAAACCGAAATGGAATTGTGTAAAACTTTATATACATTTAATTGAAAGCAATCTCGGCAGATTTGCTGGTATTCATTAAATAATTCCGTTATATATAGGTATAGAACATCACCATCACTAATATATAGGTATAGAATAGATATTATAATGACCTTGAAGTATTTCAAGGTATGATGCGCTTCCAAGACACGGTTTTGTTTTTTGTTCATTTAACAACTACAAGTAAAATTAAATTAAATTAAAGGATTTTGGCATATTATTTAGCCGTATGAACTTAGCCCAATAAAAGCTGTAAATCGTCGAGGATTCCCCTCGACTGTATAAGGTCTCCATCATTTCACCTGCAATGGCGCTTATAACCCATATGGGTGCAAAGTTCTCATCAATTTAAATTAATTAAGTCCAAACACAAGGTAGCTACTGTAAACTGTTGAGGAGTTCCCTTAACTGTCATTTGTCTTCATCATCAGACCCTTAATGACAGTTACAACCCATCTAGGTGTAAAGTTCTCATCATTACAAATTAATCAAGCCCAAACACAAGGTTACTGATGTAAATCGTTAAGGAGTTCCCTCGACTGTCTTTCGACTCCAGCATCAGATCGACTCTAGACTTTCATTAAATTGTAGTCCTTCAAAACACTTTATAAAAAAAGTGTCAAACACACTAGTCGCCGCTACGATTTTCGAAAGTTTCCCTCAATTTCTTTGGGATGCCATCATCAGATCTTGGTTTCCTTATCATGGGACTATTTGGGAAGTATACCCTTTAGAACGAAAGAAGAATTTTTCAAATCGGTCTAGCCATCTTCGAGTAATCAAGTAACATACATAAAAAATATATATAAAAAAAAAACGGACGAATTGATAACCTCCTCCTTTTTGAAGTCGGTTAAAAATAGACAATATTTTTACCTCCTCCCAAGGTGTCAAGAGATTCCTTATGGTCAGGATGACCTTGTCAAAAACAAATACACATTTTAAGCGCTACGATTTAACATACATACTGACATAGACTGCTAAAACCATGACCCTTTCTTTCGCCATCGGACAAAAATAATAGTCGGTCAAATTGTTACATTAATGATGGCTAAGTGGTTTCATTAAAATAGTCATTTTTTGTGAATTGTGAATGAACAATGAGAGATCTCATATGTGCCACATTGTTGGCTGAAAAGAATGGTGTATTGTGCACCCATTGTGTCTCGACTCTTTAACTATGTACACTAATGTGGTAAAAATTATTTTTGATGAAGAATTTTTTTTTTTCAATTTTCATACGAGGTATTTTATTAAAAGGTAGTGCCACGCTGCTTTGCAGCTGAATTTGGCCGGCACGACTGGGGTACATCTTGCTCATATAACACTGGCGTCAAGTAACAGCTATGCTGCCGAACGAGATGGTACCTCTCACTCACATAACACCCATACCATAACACGTCAAATGACAGCTATGCTATCACGTTTCGTGCGGGTTGTGAGTTACCGGTGGTCCGTTAGGGGGATAGGAAAAAGGAGGGCAACGCATTTGCATAAATTTTAGTTGTGCGGATGTTTATGGGCGTCGATAGTCACCATAAGGCTTCGGCATCTCGGTTACCTTCTTGTGACATAAAAACACGAGTGAAACGGGGACCTACTAGTACATAATTTGGCCCGTAAAAATAATTTCCCTCAGTAAAAGTACACGATGTAAAATCAAATCCAAAACTAGGTCCTCTTAAAGTTTTATAGCTGGATAAAGTTACGGAAATAAAAACAACATTTTGTACCGAATGAGCGCTACAAAACGATATATGGGACGCGGTTGTTTGAACCAATTTACGATGGGGAATGTATGTGTTAAGGATAAAGGACCTTGAAACTATACATATACTATATTCAAATTCAGTTAAAAAATATTAATGTAAGGATTTTTATTAGCTTATCGGAGCCCACTGCTGGGCACATAGACAATACAATACATATTATATACATAATTATTCATTATTATTATATTTTAATATTATAATAATTCTTCGAACATGCTTTTAAAATATAATGATTTTTAAGTAAATAAAATGATTTAGTATATAAAACTCATTATTTTCCTTCCGTATAAGTTGGACTCTGACACAAAAAGACGGTTGTCAAATTGGCTAAGGTCTCAAAATTGGTGGTCTGGGTACCCTTACATAATAAGGGCTTTTTATATTTCCCTAGCATCTTGTTAGCATTACTTGCTTCTCTATAAAAGAAAGCATCGCAAGGAAACCTCAACTCTTTTTTTAAATGTTCGTTGGATAGGCAAACTGGTAAACGTGCCACCTGATGGTAAGTGGTCGACGTCACCCATGAACATAAACTAGTTTACCTGGAACGAGCCCAGGAAACTCATCTATGTGTTTCCTATACTGAGACAAGATGTTAAGTCTCGGTGCCAGTAATTACAATGCCTATCTTGCCCTTCCCTCCGAAACACAGCAAAGTTGTTTCACGGGGGAAACAATCAAGATGGTGGTACCCACGCAGCCGGGAGCGCGGCACAGTGCTTCCCTCCCACCGGTAACTCTTAGTCATTCAGAGTAAATGAACTTCACCACTGCATATTGGACCACTGCAAGGCAAACTATGGCTATTCTTTTGCAATTCCTCTCTTCACCTGATGTCCAGGAAAAGACTCGTGTTAGCAGTGGGATATATGAAAAGATACTTTTGCTTTGCTGTCCTTAATATTTTGGACACAGTCTTTTTTGCAGAACTTTTTATATTAGTTGAATAGGCAAACTGGCAGACGTGCCACTAAGTAAGTGGTTGACGGCGCCCATGAACATAAACTAGTTTCTGGAACTGGCCCAGGCAACTCATTTACGTATTGCCTATCCTGAGACAGATTACACTGCCTGTCTTGCACTTCCCTCCGAAACATAGCAAAGCTGTTTCACGGAAGAAACAAGCACGATGGTGGTACTCATGCAGCTGAAAGGCACAGTGCATCCCTCCCACCAAACGTTCACATATAATATCACCAAAATACATTATAATTATAATATTTTTCCAATGTGATAATGTAATTATTATAATAAGAAAAATATTTTTGATATTTGTATTTACTCAGTCAAAAGCCTTCTGCTATCAATTATGAGGTTAGTTCAATATTGGAATGTGATAATCGCCGGAGCGTTCGGAGCTGACAATTTGTCACAGCTGATGAACAGCTATCGAATGAGAGTACAAATGTTTGCCTCGGTAATGTTGATAGTATGGCTGAATAATTATTATGCCACCTACACTAATTATTGTTGTTATCATCAGTATTTTGAATTACAGTAAATCCATGAATGTATTTCTTATTATTGAATATAATATTGTAATATTAACGATAAAAATCATAAGATCACATAAGGTGAAGCAGTTGAGCTTGTCAATCATCCTCATCATCATCATCATCATCATCATCATCAAACCTTTGTCCGTCCACTGGTGAACAAAGGCCTCCTTCACCAAGACCACTAATTATTGTCCTCTGATTTCTTCTACTCCATAATAGAATACAATAACTATAGATGTATGACCTAATTATTATTTTATTGGTACGAATTTAATAAAAATGGAGAGTTTGTCTATATAATAATATATAATATAATAAGCGCTCAAATGAGTGCTTATTTCTAAAACTATTAGTGGGATTTATTTCTATATTATATCTGTCAAACACAAAATTCTTTCTGCAATTTCTCTCATTTTTGTGGAGTTATTTTTTTTAGTGTTAGCGTTTCTTTTAAAATTTTCAGTCAGTTTTCATTTTTTTTTTCTAATTCAATGTGAATCTGCGGGAAGAGCTAGTTAAAAGAGCATCGTAAGTTTATATAAACGAGAAGGTGGAATGGTTTCGACAGTTCAATTAAGTTAAGGGTATTAAGTACTAGTTGATTAAAGCTCTGTCTCACTACGTGCTGTAAAATTCAAGTCTAAAGGATTTAGCACTTTTGTAGAAGCTCCACTAAATCGACACATTAAGTGAAAATGGACTAAAGCGCATTTAGTATCTAGTAACAAATTTAGAAATAAATATTTAAAATACTTCTTCACTTAGACAAAGGAGTTATTGGAGTTCTTGGATGTTTTCGAAAAAAGTAGAATTATGTTCTAAAAATATACGCATTTACACTAAATTTTTTATATTATTTTTTATCCCACACGAAACATTTCAATTCATAGCTTTTTTAATGATTTTATCTTACAAGAGATGATGTATATTAATAAAAAAATAAATCTAAAAGTCAAGAGTTTGATAAAAGCTATAAGAGCTATCATATAAAACTCCCTTTATAGAAAGTTTCAGATCACAATGAAAGCCTTAATGTCCTGCTATTGATGCTTAATAACAAACGATTATTGGGTCCTCGATTCCGATAAAAACAATTTTTTACTTCCAGCGAAAATACATTTATTCATTTAAGTATCAATAAACTGGACAAGGAAATTTATTTAACTAGATACTTATAGTTTTATGAGTTCATGAAAGAAATTTGTCCTAAAATTAAGATTCATAGATATTCCTTTTGGTCATCTTCTGTAGCTAATAGAGAATAATATTTGATATAGGTTTCGAAAAGTAACTTTGTTTTTCACAATAAATGTTTTATGTTTATAAGGAAATAAAATCGGAATTCAAACGTAAAATTTTCTGTACAGTATTTCTGCAAAGGTTCACTAATGCATTTGAAGCTTGCAATGCAGTCAGTTATTAAATATTGATGAATGCATTGATGTTTACTGACTAGAGAACCTACATTTTCTAAAATAAGAACCGTCACATTTAAATATCTACTGCATAATATTATGACGGAAAAAAAATCTATCCAGTAATCATGTTTATAAAACAGGAGAAGGGAAGAGGTACCAGGATACTTCCTTGGGGCATCAACTATCGGTAGACACCAAATGTATTATGTATAAGAAATATCTTATAACAATATATTATCTAAGGTTCAGTTATAATTTTTTTTTGATACAGAGCGTTCGCTGTCCATTTTTAACCGACTTCAAAAAAAGAGGAGGTTCAATGTTCGCCTGTATATATTTTTAATGTATTATTTTGAAAGAAAGAAAGAAAGAAAAAAATATTTGTGAAACTACTTATGTACATAAGACACACAATTAATAATATAACATATTATATACCTTGTAGTTACACAAAACGGCCTCAACTCAGTGTTTGCTGGTATTACAATTCCAGCACTAGTCTTCCGTTAAATAACAATACGTTGCACACATATATATATATATATATATATATATATATATATATATATATATAATATACATAATTAATAGCATAATAAAGCTATGACAACATAATATTATTGTTTTCTAATGTTTACGCGAATTTCACTCATTATAATGAAACAATTTTTACGGAGTCTATCGCGGTTCATTAAGATTTTTACAAGATTTTCTTGTTTTAAAGCGTATATACACGTACGTATATTAAAATATGAAAAACATCACAAGGCAAATAATCAATTGAAGATTTTAACATCTTCAGTGTTTTAGAACGCTGGTTAGCGTTACTGTTGAATTCATATTAAAAGGACTATAATAATTTTAAATAGCAAATATGTCGTTGCAATTATATTTGAATACAATTATGACTATGAAATATATAGTTATATCATTTTATTCATATTCATAATTATCTTTTTTTTGCTGTAACGCCGGGAAATGCTCTGAGGCATCCCGCGGGAGAGTGGGTCTCCCCAAGCGGGTATGTGGGACTCGCTGCGCCCGAAAGCTGGTAAGTGGACGCAGCTCTACCCACTAAAACCCAGAGTTGAGTGCCTGAAAAACGAGTGCCACCAATGCCGCCTTTGGTAAGGTGCCCCGGATCTAAAAATAAACAGGGCACCTCGACGGCTAGTCAGTCCCCCAAGGGACCGACGTCACCTCCACAGAGGGGTTCTCCTGCACCAGAGAACAACCCCTCCCAACGTCGGGACATTACAATGGGTGCGCTTTTGTTCCCTCTTCTAATAAGAGGGGTACAAAGAGCACCTCCCTTGGATCAATTCGCTTCCCTGGGCTACTTCCACCGCCACGACAAGGCCTGAACTACGGTGGGGTTTCATATCTTCCATTAAAGTTAATTAATGCTAGTTCAGATCAATTTTACTTATTCCACTATAGAAAACAAGAGATAAACATCATTCTCATGGATATCAGTGGTACGTGGAGAATAAACCTCGTTTTGTTCAAACGGTGCCCACGATACTTGCGACGAGGCGGAAAAATAATTTCCTGTCATGGCATGAATCTAGGACATTTTTATAGGTTTTATTCGCTTATTGCTTTACTGGCTTGCCTTCGCACATCCATACCAGATTTACAATCATTTCAAGCTGATATATTGGACCAAATTACAAATGCTTACAAAATTTGACAAAGATTGGTTCAGTAGTTTTGGAGTTTATCGCGACATACATCGTGACACGAAAATCTAAAATATAAAATTCTCGTCTCACGGTGTACGTTATTGAACTCCTCCGAAACGGCTCGACCGATTCTCATGAAATTTTGTGTGCATATCGGGTAGGTCTAAGAATCGGTCAACATTTATTTTTCATCCCCCTAAATGTTAAGGGTGGTCCACCCCTAAAATTTTAAAAGTTAACGCGGGTGAAGCTGCATAAAGACAAATATTGAACAGTTATGAAAGTAAAGGTAACGTACGTGATCGCCTGCGGGTAAATAACGTTACTTATCTTTGAGATAAATCAGTAGGGGGCAGTGCAGTGGCCGTAAAGTAATTTGTTACTTGTCATGCTATCTTTGAGGTAACTATAGGATCTTAGCTTTTTATAATCTTCCATTTATATATGTAAACATTTAGGTTAGCGGGGACAAAAGAGTGCGCCGCCGCTTATTTTCTTAGACTTAGCGGTGGTATATTCTGGAATCCTACCTGAAACTATTTATGTTAAAATGATGCCTTGACCACTTACCACTAGGACTGTTTTAACCATATTTGTAGCAGTTACTTGAGCCTGGTAACATCCTGGTCATCATCATTGTGTGGAAAGTCTGATTCAATCAATATATAAAAATAAAAAACAAATAATGAAATTGTCATTTACATTCTCCTGTAGTAGGACTACTGGAAGAAATTCCACTTATGGAATAAGTAGTACCTTTGTAGCAGTGTTTGTTCCCCATCATAGCTTAGGCCTTGTCGTGGCGGTGGTGCTTAGTAGCCTAGGGTGAGCCCAGCACCTTGGGCGAAGCTAATTGACCCGAGGTGTCTCTTTGTACCATCGGTCAGGTCATTAGCGGTAGCGTCGATCCCTTGAGGGACTGACTAGCCGTCGAGGTGCCCTATTTGCGTAACAGATCCGGGGCACCTCACCAAAGGCGGCATTGGCGGCACTCGCCGCGGTTTAGTGGGTAGAGCTGCGTCCACTAACCAGCTTTTGGGCGCAGGGAGTCCCACATACCCGCTGGGGGCGATCCACTCCCCCGCGGGATGCCTCAGAGCATTTCCCGGCGTTAAAGAAAAAAAATGCAGTGTTTGTTATCACTATTTCACTATTTATGTTTTTCGGTGTAAATAAATAATAATAATAAATAAATAATGATTATCTCAAGAAATATTTCCATTGCGCAATTGCTCCATCGAGCATAGTATGCTTGAAGGGTTGCTCAGATTACGCTGAAAAATCAGTACTTAGATTTCTTCTGTGGTCCTAGTTATGATCCACTTTACTCATCTCAGGATGTGACTAGTGCACGAGTGATGATGATTAAAGGCGCAGAAGAGATTTCTCTGAAATCTAATCGAATAAAATAAAAACACGATGTATTTTATCCTGTCATAACATAGAAGCTTGTAAAGTCTTGACAAAAGCAAGATAATACAGCTATTTATGTAAGCCTCCAGTTTATGTTATATAAAAAGTTTATTAAAATACTGCCTTGAGAATTTGTGAAGAATATTCAGAAATATTTTATCAAAGTTTGCCATATTTTTCTAAGTTTGATTTCCTACAAATGAAATATTTTTGAAATAAATCCTTCTATCAATCAATTTAAGAGTAGATTAAAAGAAAAACGTTTTAATACTCGACTGATTCGTTAATATATATTTACTAAAGGGGCTTCCTAACACAAAACAACTCTTTTCTGTGTTAGGAAGCATTTGTGCATTATTTGTGTACCTAAAAGGATTGTCACAAAACGTTTTATTTTTTATTTTTTTTATGTTAGTTGGATAGGCAAAATGGCAAACGTACCTCCTGATGGTAAGTGGTCGACGTCTCCCATGAACATTAACTAGTTTACCTGGAACGAGCCCAGGCAACTCATCTATGTGTTTCCTATCCTGAGACATAAGATGTTAAGTCTCGGTGCCAGTAATTACACCGCCTGCCTTGCCCTTCTCTCCGAAACACAGCGAAGCTGTTTCACGGGAGTAACAAGCAAGATGGTGGTACCCATGCAGGCGGGAGCACGGCACAGCGCTTCCCTCCCACCAAACGTTTACATATATCACCAAAATACAATATAATCATCAGAGATGTGAAAAATTTGTATACTGTGTAGCATGATAATGCATAATATATTATAATATGATACGTACACTTATGTTACAATGTTTTTTTAAAATATCGCTTTGACGTAACGTAGGTCACGTTATCGACCCCAACATTGTTCAGGCCTTGACGTGGCGGTGGGGCTCAGTAGCCTAGGGTGAGACCAGCACTTTGGGCGAAGCTAATTGAGCCGACGGGGCTCTTAGTACCCCACTTATAAGAAGAGGGAACAAAAGAGCAGAGGCCGAGGACGGGAACCTCACCCCATTGTACTCTCCCGACGTTGGGAGGGGTTGTCATGTGGTGCGGGACGACCCCTCTGTGGAGGTGGCCTCGGTCCTTTGGTGGATTGACTAGCCGTTGAGGTGCCCTGTTTGAACATTAGATCCGTGGCAACTCAGCAAAGGCGCCATTGGTGGCACTCGCCGGGTTTTAGTGGGTAGGTCTGCGTTAAAAAAAAAGTCGCGTTATCGATACACCAAATTTTGCCTCAATAAAACGAGATACGAGATAGAACTTTATTATGTTTCTTATAGGAGAGTAGAATAGCAGAACTGGCACTGAAATACCATCTTGCGTCTCAGAATAGGCAGCAAATAAATGCATTACCTGGTTCCAGTCGAACTCGTTTTTTTATGTGTGCCGTTGACGATTTACCATCAGATGGCACATCTGCTGATTTGCCTATTTATGCCAGCCAATTTGCCAACTTACATAAAAAATAGATATTTTGAGGTTTGCGATAAAACCTCAAAATATTGGGTCAGTACTGAAAATAACTTAATATATTTAGGTCGAATCTAATATTAGATAGAGGCAGGTCCGTTAAATTCCTAGATACCCCAACTTTATCACATTCTATCTAGAAATATAAATTTTGTATTTAACTAATGTAATAATATGATCATCAACGTATTATGTTTTTTTTAATGAAAAATAACACCATGTTAACCAAGCACTAGGTACCGGGTATACAATATTACATTGTATATGTACCCGGTTTTTATTTTACCATTCATTATACTAAATACTATTTGCGACTTGAAAGATTCAATTTAGTATAATTAGTAGGTAGGTAATTAGTAATTAGGTAGTAGGTTATATTAGCTGGCTCCCGAAATAGCTGTGTGTACAATTCCACCGTCCCACCGTATCCCGAATTATCCAGCCCCCTTCCTCTATAGTTACTATCCATCCAATATTTGGTATATCCAAAGTGCATCATACAATTCCAACATCGTAGTTCCAACATCGTATTCCAAAAGTTGTAAACTTTATACAGGATACATGCTCCATTTTTTTGATTATAAAGTCGTGTTCAGCTTTTTACATGGGATTTGCATTTCAGAAACGAAAATTAAAGTGTAATTGTTTCATAACGAAGTACAGTCGGACAAAAAAGTAGTGTTACGAAATTATATAGCTGAAATATCCATTACATTTAAAGCAATAATAGTAAAAAATATCACCAAACATAGTTGTAGCTAAATAACATTCATTTTAGAACATACATACATTATAAAATATCAAGCCTTAAAAGTCACACGGCTGGGCACGGGTCTCCTCCTCGAAGTCAGGCGAGGAGAATCTTGGGCCATTATAGTTCACCCATGCGTTGGCCCAAATTGGGTTGGTGAACTTCGCAAATCTTCAAAGACTTTTAATCTCATCAGGCATACAGGTTTCCATACGATGTTTCCTTGAACGGCGAGTAAGCGATGGTCTCATGATCAGGTGAACATAGAAATTAAGAAAAACCCATTTCCAGGCACTACAGGGGGTCAAAATCGAACCCGGACCTCTCACTCAAGGGACCGATACCACAGTCGCTCACATACATTAACATTGCTAAGTTTTTGCGGGCATTATTATCATCGCTATCAACTATTACCGTTTCTACATAGAGGGAACTCTTGCCGATACCCGTCACCCGTATCTAGCAAACAAACTACTTAATGGGAAGTTGTTTACGTGAAAACTAACGAGTACACCGAGGACTATGTCAACTCATTCATGCGTGGCTAAATCAAATCAAAACAAATACAAAAAAATATTCAAAATAATACGAACAAAGTATGTTTTTGAACGTCAATTAAAATATGGTCTACCACCGGCTTCAAGGCAAGCTCACTGAGAAGAACCGACGAAACCAACTCAGTGGAACTAATATTTTTAAATTACTCACATTTTTTTTTTTAAATTCTGTAACAAATTTTACATGTTATCCTACATTGCCTGAAATAAATGCGTATTTTCAAGGTGTGGTATCTTTCAATAAATATCCCTTACCACACAGCGCTCTTTAATAACTTTTTCAAATAGGGTTTGAAGGTTTTCTGTGATCCTATTGTAAAAGAGTATACAGTTGCCTTTAAAAAAATGCTTTTATAAGTATGTGTGTTGTCTATCCTTCTTTTTTTTTTTTTTTCTTTTTTTCTTTTACGGCGGGAAATGCTCTGAGGCATCCCGCCTGGGGAGTGGGTCTCCCCAGGTGGGTATGTGGGACTCGGTGCGCCCGAAAGATGGTAAATGGGCGCAGCTCTACCCACTAAAACCCGGCGAGTGCCACCAGTGCCGCCTTGGTGAGGTGCCCCGGATCTGTTAAGCTAACAGGGCACCTCAACGGCTAGTCAGCACCTTAAGGGACCGACGCCACCTCCACAGAGGGGTTGTCCAGCACCACAGAACAACCCCTCCCAACGTTGGGACAGTACAATGGGGTGAGGTTCCCATCCTCACCCCTTGCCCCCTGCTCTTTTGTCCCCTCTTCTTATAAGAGGGGTACAAAGAGCCCCCTCGGCTCTATTGGCTTCGCCCAAGGTGCCGGGCTCACCCTAGGCTACTGAGCCCCACCGCCACGACAAGGCCTGAACCATGGTGGGGGTGTTGTCTATCCCAAAAGGAAAACCAGTAAGCCTCATTTATAACCACCGGTATAACTGATAGTGTCTTCAAAAATACCTAGATTCATACAACAATCTTTACCTTTTTGTAATACCAACTCACTAAACTTCCCAACAATGAAAAACTACATTTCTATTTACACTTTTGGTTAGTTCCCGAAGCAATTCCGTCTAAGTCTGCTTTTGAATCGTGTACTCAAAGTTTTAACTAAACTTAGAAGATTAATGTATAAGTTTTAGAGCACCAGATGGCGCTGCCACTATTTTACAAGGGCTGAGTGTTCTAAAATTGAATCATGTACTGCTGAAGTATTTTCTCTTTCTTCTATTCTTGTTTTTATCTTTTGATTTACCTAGTTTTATTCATGTTTAGACATTGTACATATTCTAATGTGAAATCGAGTTTAAAACACCATGTAAACAGTCAAATAATTTGTCAAATTTTACGTGTTTGAAAAATTATTTGACATTCTGCGGCCCTGTTTGTCGCATTTGTAAAACAAACTACGTGTTTGTCTTGATTGCAAGAAAATAATATCGATGGCGTGTTTGTAAAGTATGTTTGGGAGATTAGCTGGAACAAGCAGACAGACGGACAAAAATAGTAAAAAATGTTATTATGGTATATGTACCTAGTGTGTGTTAATCTCTTTGTACTCCTCTTATAAGAAGAGGGAACAAAAGTGCAGGGGGACAAGGGGCAAAGATAGGAACCTCACCTCATTGTACTGTCCCGACGTTGGGAGGGTGTATTCTGTGGTGCGGGACAATTACCCCTTGGGACCCCCCATGGGAGCTAGTGGCGAATAGGCAATCGGGCAGATAGCAAACGGACTAACATTAAAACATCACAAATGATTACTACTTCAATCATCATCATCATCATCAGCCTTCATCCATCCTCCTGAACAAAAGAATTTGGGGCTCGTTGAAAGAGGTCTGCACTACTTTGTCTGAAATAATACACTACTTGTAAAACAAATAAACGGACTCGAATATAAATTGGTCATAAATTTCCCTCCACGTAACTCGTTGTATCTAAACGCTGAGGGAGTCACGTGTCACTCCCATAACTTCTACGTCGGACCTATTGCAAAACACAATATTAGCTTTCTTTTATTATATGGTATTATATTGTTGTCTAGCTTTTGGGGTATCAAATAAAATTCGTTAATGCACATAACTGAATAAGAAATTTAATGAAATCTCCAGCACATGTAAGATATCTATTTTAATAGTATTAATTATTTGTAAAAATCTATAATGAAACATGGAATCAAGAAGATAACTAAAGGATAGGCGCGGCATCGACGTGCAGCTTGCCTTCACGGCATTCGAATCGATGTTATAGCTAAGGCGCGCCAATCGATGTTATTGCTAAGGCACGCCAATCAATGTTATTGCTAAGGCGCGCCAACCGATGTTATTGCTAAGGCACGCCAATCAATGTTATTGCTAAGACGTGCTAATGATTTTCCCCCGACTATATTTACTGTAAAAAAATGCTTTGTCTTTATCGAACCGAAATAATTATAATATTATGTGCAGTAAAAATAAAAAGAAGTTGTAACAATTTGGATATAAGTTTGTATTTTGGTAATATTTTCCTTTTTATTATATTAAAATAATCATTCAACATCATCATCATCCATCATCATCCATCAACTGCTGAACATAGGCCTCCTTCATTGAAAGCCAAGATGACTGATCCCTTGCCACTCGCATCCAACATGGACCGGTCACTGTGCGGAGATCATCTTCTCACCTGGTTAATGGTCAACCAACACTTCACAATCATATTAAGATAATCATCACGTATTAATTATCATAATATATCATATATCAAATATTATCATAATTTTTAATAATAATAATATATATTTATTTGTGACACATAGGTAAAGTGATGGTACAGTTATCTTACATGTTTCACTATGGTCTGCCTGTTAGGCTTACAAATTCAATAATTCATAAAAATATATTATAATGTCAAATAGTAATAATTATAATAGTATACAGTCATTGAAAATAATAAATATATTGACAATTATTGTCAATATATTTATCCAATTATGTTACAGTCCATCAAATATTCATTTAGGTCATAATAAGCTTTTTGATATAGAATTGCTTTTACTTTTTTTTTTAAACTGTTCTAAAGATTCTGTTAATAAAATTTCTTTAGGTAGTTTATTGTATAATAGTATGCCTGTACCCAAATAACTTTTGCTCAGTAAAGCAATTTTGCTAGCAAGGCAGCAATTTAATTTAATATTTTATAGTTATGTCTAGCACTTTTTAACTTTTCATATTCATGTATGTTTGTTTTGATAAATGTTAACAACTCTAATATATATACAAGGGAATGTTAATAATTTTAATTTTTTTAAATAAGGTCTGCAGCTATCGACAGTTGTAATTTTACATATTGCCCTCACGTATTTCTTTTGGGCTTTAAATATTGCATTTTTTTAGTGCAATTGCCCCAAAATATAACACCATATCGTAACAAAGATTCAACTTGTGCGTGATAGGCAATAATCAGAGTTTGAGTATTAACAATTTTTTGTAGCATGTACAATGCATATGATAGTTTATTAATCTTTCCTCGTACATAGTTACAGTGTTCTTTCCAATTTAATTGACTATCTATGTAAATACCTAGATAATTTTATTTTGCATATAATTAATGTCCATTGTAATATTTTCCTGTTTTCTGGTTTTGAAATACATTATATTAGTTTTATCTAAATTGATTTTTAAATTATTCATTTTAAGCCATTTTATAATGTTGTCTAAAGATTTTAATATATCAAACTCAAAATTATTATTGTTTTTACCAGCATATAAAATAGTAGTGTCGTCAGCAAACAGTACGACTTTTTCGTTAACTGCTTTAGGTAAGTCGTTAATATACATAATAAATAGAAGTGGGCCTAGCACGCTTCCTTGTGGGATACCATATCTAACTAACTGGGGCTGTGATGTATAATGTACTTCTTTACGACTATAAGTACACATTCTTCTAACTTGTGTAACTTGCTTTCTGTTATTTAAATAAGATTTAATCAAGTCCAGTACATTGCCTCTAATACCATACGAGTATAGTTTATTTAGTAAAATTCCATGATCCACATAGTCAAACGCTTTTATCAAGTCCATATAAAGTCAAGTCCAAATAAAATTTTATCGTTAATATTCTATTACATTTTTTACAATTTTTAACAGGTGAAGAATTTTAAATACACAGTGACCCTCTAAAATAGTTTTTCAAAACTCGCATTAACTAAAGGAAAACGAAACAACAATGTTGTTTTTTATGAAGCGAAATTTCCTCGTAAAATAATGAACGGCAGTTTAACTTTTTGATTGCAGAAACTCGACTATTTTTTAGTTGAGTTTCCATTCAACGCAATCAAAAAGTTATATTAATGGATTAACGATTCAAATTGCATTTATAAAATAACTACCGCTGCCCGCTTTTTTTTAACGCCGGGAAATGCTCTGAGGCATCCCGCGGGGGAGTGGGTCTCCCCACGCGGGTATGTGGGACGCGCTGCACCCGAAAGCTGGTAAGTGGACGCAGCTCTACCCACTAAATCCCGGCGAGTGTGACCAATGCAGCTTTTGGTGAGGTGCCCCGGATCTAATAAGCAAACAGGGCACCTCGACGGCTAGTCAGACCCGCAAGGGACCAACGCCACCTCCACAGCGGGGTTGTCCCGTACCACAGAACATCCCCTCCCAACGTCGGGACAGTACAATGAGGTGAGTTTCCCATCCTCGCCACTTGCTACCTGCTCTTTTGTTCCATCTTCTTATAATAACAGTACAAAGAGCCCCCTCGGCTCAATTAGCTTCGCCCAAGGTGCTGGGCTCACCCTAGGCTACTGATCCCCACCGCCACGTCAAGGCCTGAACCATGGTGGGGACCGCTGCCCGCTGCTTTAGCGATGGTTATTGATATTGAAAATATAGAATGTATATATTTTTATGTCATTTGGATAGGAAAGGGAGAGACCAACCGTATTATAACAGTCCAGCGTCGCGCGTCGCCCTGAACTTGTTACCGTGATACTAGTACTGGCAAGCACGTGTTGTTTAGGAGAGGAAAGGTGGTAAGTATCGGTAACTACCTACCTGTCCTGGACTTCTCTCCAAAACATAGCAAAACTGTTTTATGGAAGAAACAAGCAGGATGGTCCCATGCAGTGGTTTACCGGTGGGAGGGAAACGCTGTGCCGCGCTCCCGGCTGCATGGGTACCACCATCTTGCTTGTTTCTCCCGTGAAACAGCTTTGCTGTATTTCGGAGAGAAGGGCAAGACAGGCAGTGTAATTACTTCCACTTACCAGCTTTCGGGCGCAGCGAGTCCCACATACCCACCTGGGGAGACCCGCTCCCCCGCCTCAGAGCATTTCCTAGCGTTAAAGAAAAAAATCATACATCTAAGCACACAAACAGCACCACTTTATAATATTACTAAAAAGTTAACGAAATGATGGAATTGTTTGTTGAACACAAAATTTCGAAACGAGACATTGGCTTTTGAATGCCTTTTGTATCACAATTTACAAGGACCCTACAGTTAGGCCGATATTCAATGAATTCTTTTCAATTTGAGGTATTTAGTCATGTGCAAAATTAGTCCTAAGTCTTGTACGAAACCTAGATAATAATCGCTATTATGTATTGACCTATTAATTATAAAGTTTCTGTTTATTGTATAAAAAATGAAAACTTGTGAAAATTAAATAGGTTCGTATTAAATTTTAATAAGTATCAGTACTGATTAGTAACGGAATAATTTACAAGACCAAAAATAGTTGTTTTGAGTTGTTCGGCAAACTGGCAGTGTTTGAAGGTAAATGTCAATGTCCACAACGTGTATTGTGGGAGACGCAGAAAATGTTGCGTAATCTGAAACACGAGATATTCTCGGTACCTATCATTAAGAAAAACAGGTCCCTTGTTTGTTCTGTTTTGTTCTTTACAATACAAAATAGTTTTCTTTTAGTAAGCTTTTTTTTAATTTTATGGCGAGAAATGCTCCGATGCTTCCCCTGGGTCAGTGGGGACTCTGCAGGCGGGTATGTGGGACTCTGCTGCGCCTGAAAGATGTTAAGTGGATGCAGATCTACCCACTAAAACCCGGCGAGTGCCACCAATGCCGGCTTTGGTGAGGTGCCCCGGATCTGTGGAGCAAATTGGAGGGCAATGCATCTGCATATCCTCTGGTTGTGCGGATGTGTATGGGCGACGATACCGTAAAGCTCCGACTGCTTGTTTGCCCCCTTATGACATAAAAAATAGGGCACCTCAACGGCTAGTCAGTCCCTCAAGGGACTAACACCACCTTCACAGAGGGGTTGACCCGCACCACAACAACGTAGGGACGGTACGATGGGATGAAGTTCCCACCCTCACCCCTTGTGTCCCACTGCTATTTTATCCCCTCTTATAAGAGGGATACAAAGGCTCAATTAGCTTCACCCAAGGTGCTGGGCACGTCTTAGGCTACTGAGCCCCACCGCCACAACTAGGCTTGAACCATGGTGGGGTTTTTTAGTAAGCTAAATGGCGAATCTATAGTATTTTTTCATTAACATAAAATTCTGTTTTTAATTTACATAAAATGTCTTAACATAGATATAATACTTTATGTAAATAAGTGCCAAGTACTCCATTAATTTTCGGTCTCCCAGAAAATCTTGGACGTAAATATTGGAAATATCCCGACCTTTTTTCGCATTTCAATATGACGTAAGCTTAGAACATTCCCTTACCTTAAATATCATTCAGCGACGGCAATAAACGAACATTATATTAGAAACCGATTTGACGAATGACTTACTTAAAGCACTGCTACGTAGAAAATAATTTTATTGAAAAAAATTGAGGAATAGGTATGCGAGATAATCTACAGTAGTGTGTTATGTTCATCCAAATTTTATAAATTCCAATGTGAATTTGTTACGCTTTCACGACTAAGCTACTGAACTGGTTTAAGAAATTATCAGCAAGTAACGTGGCTATAATTTATCTTTGTGTTCCTACGGATACGAAAACTAAGTAAAACCGGAGCTCTGTCCCGTACAATTATCATATTAATTCTTCTTCTCCAGTGCCTCTTCAATCCTGAAGGTTCGCCGTTAGCTTCCTGTATTAATAATATTATATTAATAGTAATTATTTAAACACGTAAAAAATAATATATAAATAAGTTGTTTTCTAATGTTTACGCGAATTTCACTCATTATAATAAAACAATTTTTTACGGATTTTATCGCGGTTTATTAAGATTTTTACAAGCCCGACGTTTCGGATACTTTACAGCAACCATGGTCACGGGAGGACTGAGGTGTCATACGTCCTATCATTACAAAGTTATTCGAAACTACCCTATGATACATCAATATTTTGGTCAGTCCTATCTACGCAGAAAGTGCTAACTGTATCTTTAATCTGTGACATATTATGCTTGGATTTTGATTTGATAATTTTAATAATGGGATCCCAAGCAGGTGGTAGAAGCCAGCCATCTTCTCTATTGAAATTAGGATGTTTTTTATTTTAATAGCCTCACGGATCATCCTTGGTTGGAATCTGTGTTCTTTTGCGAGGACTTTTTCTTCTTATATCAGATTTGATAAACCACAAGTCCTCGCAAAAGAACACAGATTCCAACCAAGGATGATCCGTGAGGCTATTGAAATTAAAAAACATCCTAATTTCAATAGAGAAGATGGCTGGCTTCTACCACCTGCTTGGGATCCCATTATTAAAATTATCAAATCAAAATCCAAGCATAATATGTCACAGATTAAAGATACAGTTAGCACTTTCTGCGTAGATAGGACTGACCAAAATATTGATGTATCATAGGGTAGTTTCGAATAACTTTGTAATGATAGGACGTATGACACCTCAGTCCTCCCGTGACCATGGTTGCTGTAAAGTATCCGAAACGTCGGGCTTGTAAAAATCTTAATAAACCGCGATAAAATCCGTAAAAAATTGTTTTATTATAATATAAATAAGTTTATTACATTTGGATGAGAAAATCTCCGTCTTGCAAGTTGAGTTAGAAGAAATCATTTTGCATTTGATAATCCAATTTTTGGAAAAGGTTATTAAATTCATTCTAAGCTGTGTACTTAAATAATTCATTTTTTTATAAATAAGGGGGCAAACGGACAATCGATTCACCGGATGGTAAATGATTAGCGACAACCACAAACACCCCCTACACCAGAGGGTTAGCAGGTACGTGGCCTTTCAAATATGAGTATGCTCTTTTATTGAAGTTCCCTAAGTCGTATCGGTATGGAAATACCGATGATGGCAGCTGATTCCATATAGTGGTCCTGCGAGGCACAAAATGCCGTAAAAAATTGAGTTGTTGTGGATTTTCGGTCATCGGAATTAAATCGAACAATTATTGCTCAGAACATTTTAGAAAACTAATATAATATTATACTGTTTTGTATAATAGTTTCCGATCGCATGCATAACTGAATTTTACATGCAATTATACTGAACCAAAATTACTGCTACAGCAGTACATTCGATCCAACTTAATGCATTCAAGCATGCATGGATTGTTGTGATTTTTTAATATCACATGAGCATGCGACATGTGTAATTGTATCCCTGTGAGTTTTTATGTCATTTAGATATAGGTGCGTGCGGGAGACGTTAGATATGTATGTACCGTCTTTCTAAAACACTGCGAATTCGTATGGTTTGTGTCGATTTTCAAACGGCGTTCCTTCTCATGATGCCATATCTGATATTTTGATGAAACGGGAGAGGATACTATCATCTTGCTCTTTTAAACTGTTGTTTTGATGGAAAGCAAAGCAAAAGATGGAGTGCTCTATTAACTAATATAAATGTATTATAAGGAAAGCTATAACTTTTAATGTACGACACAAAAAGACAGGAACAATGTACAAGTTGGACCGCCTTATTTTTCTGTCGTTTTGCCACTTTCATCCAAGTTTTACCACTGCACGGAGATCATCGTCTCATCTAGTTGGAGGTTAACATCATCATCTTAATCATTTTTTTATGGAACGGGAAGATGATGGATCTTCTGCCACTCTCATCCAAGTTTTACCACTGCACGGAGATCGTCATCTCATCTAGTTGGAGGTTGACATCATCATCTTAATCATTTTTTTACGGAACGGTAAGATGATGGATCCTCTGCCATTCTCATTAAAGTTTTACCACTGCACGGAGATCATCGTCTCATCTAGTTGGAGGTTGACATCATCATCTTAATCATTTTTTTACGGAACGGTAAGATGATGGATCCTCTGCCAATCTCATTAAAGTTTTACCACTGCCGGAGATCATCGTCTCATCTAGTTGGAGATTGACATCATCATCTTAATAATTTTTTTACGGAACGGTAAGATGATGGATTCTCTGCCACTCTCATCCAAGTTTTACCACTGCACGGAGATCGTCGTCTCATCTAGTTGGAGGTTAACATCATCATCTTAATCATTTTTTTACGGAACGGCAAGATGATGGATTCTCTGCCACACTCATCCAAGTTTTACCACTGCACGGAGATCGTCGTCTCATCTAGTTGGAGGTTAACATCATCATCTTAATCATTTTTTTACGGAACGGCAAGATGATGGATTCTCTGCCACACTCATCCAAGTTTTACCACTGCACGGAGACCGTCGTCTCATCTAGTTGGAGGTTAACATCATCATCTTAATCATTTTTTTACGGAACGACAATACGGCGGATCCTCTGTTACTCTCATCGAACTTTTACCACTGCATGGAGATCGTCGTCTCATATAGTTGGAGGTTAACATCATCGTCTTGATATATTTTTTTACGGAACGGCAATACGGCGGATCCTCTGTTACTCTCATCGAACTTTTATCACTGCACGGAGATCGTCGTCTCATTTAGTTGGAGGTCATCATCATCATCATCATAATCATCATCGCCATAATCGTCATCACCTGCCTCTATTGGTTCACTGTTGAACATAAGCCTCCTTCATTGAACTACACCAACAATGGCCACTACGAGGAGATCAATATACGTAACCAATATCAATCAAATTAGTGAGACAATAAATACAAACCGAAACTATTCGCTGAGTTAATATTTGCTATTGGCATTGACAAATCATTACATAATGATGGATATTCCGAATAATTAATGATACAAAACGTGTATTGTATTATCGTTGTCCCTTATATTTTCGATGAATAATGATTTGAGCCTTTCAATCAATTTTTTACAATGTATAATTATAGATACGTGCTGGCGTTTCGTCTTATTTTTATAAATATCCTGTATAAAAAAATTGAGATTTTATAAATTAAAAAAAGAAGAACACATATTAGCAAAATTTCATAATTATTTGCTTAATAATAATAATAATAGGTATTTTGTTCTTACGTTGCGGATGTCTATGGGTGTCGGTAGTCACCATAAGGCTCCGACTACTCGGTTGTCTCCCTAGTATGACATAAAAAAATCTTTTTTTTTTAAATAAATTAAATCAATTTTTTTTTGATCTCCTCGAAGTCCATTATTCTTCATTATCCCTACTCAAAAAAGGAAAAAACCACAAAAAGTTATTTTTCATAAGGCCTTGAACATTAAACTTAGAGTTATTAAACAATAAAGTTTCTTGAGTATCCTTATTATTTGTGTTAATGCTTTTCAAATTCACTTAACGATCATTTCGACAGTTAATTACAATGTAATGTAACAGAACCGCCTATTACAGGCTGATTTTATGGTGTGTTTATTTCAGATGCCACCCTAACATAAAAAATGATGTGTCGGTTTGTCTTGATATATATTGTCTTTATATATAAATATGCCAATTTTAATAACTAAGTTATTTAACAATAAAACAAATATATAACAGAGCCCCGCGGTTTAACCCGCGTAGTTCCCATTTCACGGATTACGGAGAATAAATATAGCATAGCAATATTACTCGCTGATAATGTACCATCCATTGCTGAAATAATTTTTAAAAATGGTTTAGTGGTTTAGGCGTGAACAATCATTAAATTTTTTATAGAAAATATATTTATTATACTCTTTTTCATACTTAAAAAAATAATCTTAAGACTAATTTCTACCCTTACAGAATTTGGCGTCTTTAATCAGATACCACAACTTTGACAAAGAAATGAATAGAAATGTAGCTTCAAAAGCGCTTTTTACGTAATATAAAACTATACTTTACTTTTGTAAGAGGTAGTGCCATGCTGCTTTGCAGCCGAATTAGGCTGGTACGACCGGGGTGGTACCTCTCGCTCACATAATGCCGGCGTCAAGTGAATGAAAAAAATTTATAAAGATGTAGGCCGTAGTCAAAGTTTTTATACAATAGATTCATGATAATTTCACATGAATGGCTTTCTCATAACCAGAAGATAATTTCAAAAACTTCATTTCAATTTGTAAGACAATAAAACATGAAATTCCTTCCGTACCATTGTACCTACAACAGTGATTAATTTAAGCTCGGCTCCGCTAACTAGATTCTTAGTTCCAGTGGTCAATTTATGAACAAAGTTCCCGGCTAATAACGCTAATTGAGATTTAACTGTTGCGAAAAGTGTAAAACTGTGAGCTTTTATTCGGGTTAGTTCTGTGGACACGACAGACGAAGATGCCAAAATTAAATTAGGTAATTGGAATTTTATCTATCATAAGCAACCATTTTTTAAATGCGGCTTGAAGATTAAAGCGTTCAATCCAACAACCAAATAAACAGTTTTTTTTTTGCATTTTCTCTTTAGCTATTATAGTAGATATTGAATACTATTTAATATATTAGAACAGACTCCTCGGCTGATTTTGAGGACACCCGCGCCCAGTAGTTACGTACAAGAGACGTATACTTTATTTTTTTGTACGTAACACCTTGGTATAGACGTATTGATTTTATGAATTATCAGACCTTGACAAGATTCAAACGCATCTATAATATGGTATCCAAAATATAACATTAGCAGGCCTTTTTTTTCCTTATCGCCGGAAAATGCTCTGAGGCATCCCGCGGGGGAGTGGGTCTCCCCAGGCGGGTATGTGGGACTCGCTGCGTCCGAAAACTGGTAAGTGGACGCAGCTCTACCCACTAAAACCCGGCGAGTGCCACCAATGCCGCCTTTGGGGAGGGGCCCCTGATCTAATGAGCAAACAAGGCACCTCGAAAGCTAGTCAGCCCCTCAGTGGACCGACGCCACCTCCACAGAGGGGTTGTCCCGCACCACAGAACAACCCCTGCCAGAGTCGGAACAGTACTGAGTGGGGTGAGGTTCCCATCCTCGCCCCTTGCCCACTGCTCTTTTGTCCCCTTATTTTATAAAAGGGGTACAAAAAGCCCCCTCGGCTCAACTAGCTTCGCCCAAGGTGCTAGACTCACCCTAGGCTACTGAGCCCCACCGCCACGTCAAGGCCTGAACCATGGTGGGGACATTAGCAGGCCATTGATGATGCTCATTTACGGCGATTGTGTTAAATACAAATTTTAGCCAATAGTTTTCTTTACATGTGGTATGTACTACTTAATGAGTCACATTAATTAGCCCACAGCCTTTTAAGGCTAAATGATTGTTTTAGCACTATTTATTTTAGACTTAGAATCTGTATAACAAACAAAGCTTTGTCCGGCTTTGGACATTGATTGCGCGGTTAGGATAGTTAAGGCATAGGTGAAGGGATTTTGTCGAAACGCTTTTGTAAGATTTTAATTTAAGTCTTGGTGTATTTGATAGGTTTATTGTTATTTTGCACCTTTTGATATTGGTATAGGATATATTTATTATTGTTTAAAAAGGTCTTAAGCAATTACAATTAACATTTGTTCTCAAATACACGAACCAGAACCGATTTAGTACTGATACCAAGGCAGTAAGTACCTTTCTTTGATAGCAAATAGAATATCGTATTTAATCGTCACCTCACAGGAATTTGACAATAAAATAATGACTCGTCTTGACTTTAATTCAAAGAGGTGGGGAGGCTGGAGATGATGGAATAATACTGAAATCATGAATAGTTTTTAACTGACTCATAAAGAAGGATTTTATAAGTTTAACCGCTACGCGTGTATGTTTTTTATGACTCATGGAAATGCTATTTACGTTTCTTACCCCGGGTGGGTTCCTAACCTTATGTGGGACTCGCACTTGGGAGTGCTGTATCCAAACTAAAACAACTGCGAGCGCCTTTAGCTGCTTTTTGACCCCGGATCTGCAGGTACAGGATCACCTCAGTGACAGGCTGGCCCCGGCGAAAGCCTCTACTACTCTTCGTAATATCCAACGTGTATGTCTGCGTCAACGAACGTTTTTTTTGTTACACACAACCAAAAGTTATGCAGATATTGTGTTGCCCTCCTTTTCCCTATACCAATGGGACATCGGAAACTCACGAACCGCACGAAACGCGATAGCATAGCTGTGACTTAAAAAATATCACAAAATCATAAGATATTATTTTATAGTTGTTAAAGGGCAAACTTTTAAAGCATATTAAACTATATATTTTGTGGTAACATTTTTTTTCCGGAATGTGTATTTTTGTGCATAGATTTCACTTTTCCCAATTTTCGGTCGCTTTGTCACGGTGGCGTGACATTTGTAAAAGGCATTGTATGGATGAGTGTATTTTTACGATTCGCTTGTTTTACCAAATAAATATTTGTAAAATGCTTTGTGATGTTAGTTTGAATGGTCGAATTCTTTCACTTTTTCATTTCCTATATTTTTACATCGGTGATTGTGATAAAAAAATGGTGCATTCTCTGTTAACAGAGGACATGTTTGACTGGCTCCAGTTTAAACTTAGTTTTATTGTGATAAATCTACAAATTCTAATAATTTTAATAAACAGGAAAATCATGACTATTTCATCTAATCATCTTATAGCTAGCCTGAGATAGAAGTATTATCATCCAACCCGACGCCAGGAGGGCGTGCGGTCGCAGACTTCACGGTTGGCGGGAGCAACCACCCACTTTTACAAACCAAAAGTGAGCCAAATAGGGTCACACTAATCCGATGTAGCATTAGGGCCCTACGGGCCGTTAGCATAGATCATTACGAAAAAAAATAGTACTACCATAATTAGACGAATTTAGTTAATACTACGTCTAGGTGAATATATTTAACAGGCCTCGTTGGCGGCCTCCTCTTTTACCCGCACTTGTAGTTGTTATCTAAACTTACTAAGACGATATTATATAAAGGCTGTTTGTTAATACTGGCATATAAGCTCAAGTTTTAGAACTCAGTAATCTCTTACGAATTTTAAGATTTAAGTATATTAGAAACTGAGTTGGTAATTGTGGTATTTTCTCATGTTATATTTCGACTCTCACGAGAGTACTTCGGGACTTTAATACTATTTGTAGATAAAACTAAAGTTTACCAGCCAACTCGAGACGTTAACACTAACTATTCGTCTTTGCGGTTGCTAAGTTAGTTGTCAGCTAATATAAATTTTATGCAAAAGCTCCTATTTTAGGATAAACTTATCCTAAAATAGGAGCTTTAAGTATAAAATCTTACAAATTTTACGGATTTCTTTTGATTATAAGTGCGCACTATTAAATTATTTAAGATTTTCTTTAACTCATGAATTTCACGTCTTTAAAGTTTGTTTTTTGTTTTACTATTATTGTTCTTCTAATATTTTATTCAACTCTTCGTCTAATGGAGTCAACCGTTATATATTGTACTATAAAATCATGATACAACAATCAACTTTCACAACAATTATAAAAATAAAGAAGTTATATTATTCATATTGTTTCTTAATTTACACATCCGATATAATTGAACATCTACCTATATTATTAATATTGAAATCTGAAAAATATGTTTGTTTATTTGACCACGCTAATTTCCGATTCAATTTAATGTATTTTAGAACAAGTAGAGTCACGGGAAACATCCAGTATCAAAATGTACCAATTAATTAATCAACTATTACATAACTAGTTTCAGTTCGCAACGAGTTCAGGTCCGATCGACCTCTGACGTAATTACTGACCCATTGTGCTCGTCGAACTGGCATTACTTGCAACCTTTTGTTTTTGGAAGGAACAATTACTGACAAATTACATTTTATTTTATATTGACGACCTCTGTGGCTCAGTGGTAAGCGCGTTGGCGCTCTAGCCCGGAGGTTGCGGGTTCGAGTCCCGCCAGGGAACAAAAATATTTTCTGTGTTCCTGGGTCATGGATGTGTATTATATGATAAAAATCTTAAATATATGTATAGTATAAAAAAAAGTATTAAATATATTTCCGTTGTCTGGTACCCGTAACACAAGTTCTTCCAGAACTTACCACGGGACCAGATTGACGTGGTGTAAAGCGTCCATAGATATTATTATTATTATTATATTATTTTATAAGTATTGCTTAGTGTATAATATACAAACGTAGTGTTTTAAAGTTTAATTTTTGATGCAAGATTATGCTTTTGAACATGGATAAATAGATGTTCAAGTTCTTTTTTTGTAAACAAGGCATTCGTAGATAATACCGAAATATGAAGCTTTGCGGAATAAAATTTAAAGAAAGGGCGCTTCTTGATCGGCCGATCCGATACCGGTACCGGCCCGGCACCGACAGTACTCGACGCGACGACCCGACACGACACTGACAGCTATATTCTTCACTAGCTGTTGCCTGCAGCTTCGCCCGCGTTACTCAACTCTTATAAGTCACATCGTGATATTTTATAGCCTATAAAATAGCCCTTCCTCGATAAATAAGCTGTCTAACACTGAAAGAATTTTTCAAATCGGACCAGTAGTTCCTGAGATTAGCGCGTTCAAACAAACAAACAAACTCTTCAGCTTTATAATATTAGTATAAATTAGACCGAAACCGACACGCAAAAAAGCAATGTCCGGTCGGAACAATACTTTTATTAAAGTAATATCTACGGACCCTTTTACACCACGTCAATCTGGTCCCGTGATATGTTCTCGAAGAACTAGTGTCACGGGTTATACCAGACATCTGAAATATGTTTAATACTTTTTCATAATACAATTATACACATATTTAATACACATCCATGACCCAGGAATACAGAAAAACTTTTTGTTCCCATGGCGAAATTCGAACCCACTATAATCTTTATACATAATTCCAGACGTGGACAAGAGCCTTGCGCTATGCCAGCGTATAATAATAGCGATAATAGATTGTATTTGTTGTATTTCCTATATTTAAGACGCAAAAAAAGAAGTATTTTGAGACGAATTTGGGTACACATTCAATTATCTTTGGGTGACATGAACTACAATTTATTTGAAAAACTAACAAAAAATGTTTTATTTATAATTCAAAGTAGTAATGAAAGTTACAGCGGGAAGCGTGGGCGGGTTCGGCGATCACGCCCACACGGAAGAGTAGGTACGTGTTCTATACACAAGACATACATAAAGATGTATGTGTTGTGTATTACCGGTGGGAGGGAAGCGCTGTGCCGCGCTCCCGGCTGCATGGGTACCACCATCTTGCTTATTTCTCCCGTGAAACAGCTTTGCTGTATTTCGGAGAGAAGGGCAAGACAGGCAGTGTAATTAGTGGCACCGAGACTTAACATCTTATGTCTCAGGATAGGCAACACATAAATGAGTTGCCTGGGCTCGTTCCAGGCATACTAGTTTATGTTCATGGGCTATATCCAACTAACATAAAAAAAAAGATGTCGGCCCGACACAAGCGGGAAGCTTGCTGTCGGCAAGTCGGTGCCGGGCCGGGCCAGTGAGACAGCGTGCAGTACAATTTTATAGAATTATGCTGTAACAGCTATGTCTATATATATGTATCTGTCTCGCTCGGGCACACTCGGCAGTACCGAATTCACCCGATTGAGCCTTTCACCTCCGAACGTGACTGATCAGCCTCACTCGCAGCCTACAAAAATCTTTGCGAGGTGCGCCAAAAGAAGTTTTCACTTCCAACCAAAATATGAATTTGAATGTTCTTATGTTTCCGTAGATATATTATGTATAAAAATACCAGGAAAGATAATAACTGACACCGTGTATTACAGTACGTCTCAAAATAGGCAACGCATGACGTAGTATGTTCATGGGCGATGCTAACCACTTACTGCCCAGGCTTTCATGTGGTACGTCTGCCAATTTCACCATCCAACTTAAAAATTTAAATCCCATATTAGAAATAATTTTCACGCTAAACTGTATGTAAAGCTTTGTACGGCATCTTTTTGTCTGGGCCTAAGCGCTCGCCGAAGCATGAAATGAGTCTCATTTGCAGCAACTGTCTTACCGCCTCCACTAAAGTCCCATTTGTTAGGCTGCGATGAGTTTGCTGAATGAAATGCTAAGGTTGTCACACACTTGTCTAAAGAACCGGTGGGAGGGAAGCGCTGTGCCGCGCTCCCGGCTGCACGAACCACCATCTTGCTTGTTTCTCCCGTGAAACAGCTTTGCTGTGTTTCGGAGAGAAGGGCGAGACAGGCAGTGTAATTACTGGCACCGAGACTTAACATTTTATGTCTCAGGATAGGCAACACACAGATGAGTTTCCTGGGCTCGTTCCGGGTATACTAGTTTATGTTCATGGGCGACGTCGATCACTTAACATCAGGTGGTACGTTTGCCAGTTTGCCTATCCAACTAACATAAAAAAGAACACTTAATATAATAATTTTAGCATTAAGGTGACTATCAAAGATGTTAACTAATTTATACTGTATTTTGAGGAACTTAAGATATTTTAACTGCTATAAAATTAACCTCAATCTTGTAAATTGGAAGAGAGAATACACTGCACGCGTATTTTTGTAAAAGTCAGAACCCCTGGACCAAGTGCGGTATTTTAATATTGGAAACTATCAAATTTACATTGGTTGTTTTTTGTGGTACCACGGGGAATGTGTTGGTCTATCTGAGAACGACGTTGAGGAATTCTTATGTCCAGAATGTGACTAAAAGCCTATTAAGCTATGGATTCTTGTAGGTCCTATTTACTGCTTTTTTATACTACTACTATATAATAAGGCCCACTGAAATTTCATAGAAAAATATTCAGTCGTTTTTTTAATATTTTTTTAGTTATTACCAAAAGTGATTATTAGAATAAAGGCATAAAAGTGTTATTTATCGAGTTAATTTAAAGATTTTTGTTGTGTAGGTAGATAAATTTTGCTAAGACTAAGATGGCCCATCGTCTGATTTATGATAAAATAAACTGTCATAATGATAAAATAAACTGTCATAATGCACTGATTAAGAAAGATTATTATAAATTACGTTAAGTTTTACATAAATACGATTTTTTTGTTTTGATAGCGTTTATAAATTACGTAGTAAATATCAGGCTATGATAAGTGCCTATGTTCCTAAAAAAGCCCACTTCAGAGGTTTTAACAAACAGTTGCTTTCTTTAAGAATTTTTACCAATCATGTTTAATTGTATGTTAATTTTATTCAAAAATAAATTTCAAACACTTCTTTTTTTTAATTTCAAGCTCCAGGAAAAAAAAATAACCCTTTAGGTTGAACGTTTTATAAGAATGAAAGGTGGATAGGTGCTTCATTTTGAAGAGAAAACCCAAGCTATCCAGTGGAACCTAAAAGGTTGTTTGTACTTCACTATATAAGTAAATAAAATTGAATTGTCTGTTTGTAATTTAAAATTAACAGGTCTGTAAATGCATATGAAAGTAATTAGGTACATAAAAAAAATGTCTGTCTGTTTGTTCCGGCTAAGCTGGGAAACGGCTAGACTGATTTTGACGGGACTATCACTGGCAGATAGCTGATGTAATAAGGAGTAACTTAGGCTATAAAAATAACCATCATCAATCTGGATACGAGTTTAAATCTATGTTAACCAAGACGAAGCTGCGGGAAACAGCTAGTAATTTAATGTATCATCAAAGTCTTCTACCATATTCAAAGTTAAACGTTAGAATAAAATACAGAGGTGACAGGTAGCGTCACCATATTTCTCTCTCTACTAACTCAGTGTGTCTCCAGCATTACATACGTAATATGCATGAACATTCGCTTCATTTTTATTCGTCGCAGCCGCCCTCGTGTTTTGCGCCTGTCATAGCTACCTGGATCACCTTTGCTTATTCTCATTTTAGTTTCAACTCAGGGCATTTCCATAGGAAAACGGTATTTTTCATTATTTTGTCTTAAGTTATTTTACATCGATGAAATTTTAGACCTATTAAAAACTTTTTCTAGTGCTCTCATAATTACGGCCATATGAGAAATGTTACGTCGGTAAAATAAAACCTATTTATTAATTATATACTTTATCATTTAAAACTTTAGTAGAATATTAACTCTGTTTTTCAATTTTATTTCGTGGAGCTCGACTTTTCGTCATTACCTATCTACAAATACCCCAGCAATCTGCAATCCAATCCTTGTATTTGTCATTGTTTGAGCTGATAATGAAAATAATGATTATAATAATGATAAATACAATAGTTTTGTCATTATTCACCTTAAACCGTGTTTTCAAACTTACATAATATTACAATTATTGTATTTTGAATAACAAACTTTGTTTCATATTACAAATTTCATTTTAAATATATCGAGGTTTTGTAATAGAATGGTGTTTAAACTGTGAATCAAATATTGTTTGGCATTGTTTTTTTATGTTACTTGGATAGGCAAACTGGCTAACGTGCCACCTGATGGTAAGTGGTCTGGTCGCCCATGAACATAAACCAGTTTACCTGAGACATAAGATGTTAAGTCTCGGTGCCAGTAATTACACTGTCTGTCTTGCCCTTCTCTCCGAAACACAGCAAAGCTGTTTCACGGGAGAAACAAGCAAGATGATGGTACCCATGCAGCCCAGAGCGCGACACAGCGCTTCCCTCCCACCGGTAATGAATGTTAACGATTTTAGTTGTAATGAAATAATAAACATGAGTGATTATTGATTAAATAATAAATTCTATTAAACTTTATAAGAATGAAGCTTGTTTATAATAATATAGACTAAAGATTAAGTTTCGATACCTCTAATAAATTGTAATTGTTTCTGACTGAACTAAGAAAGACAAAAAAGGCACTGGCCTATCCAGTTCTTCTTTAGGACACACAGCGTTTTTTTATGTATGGTGGTGGTACCTGTGCAGACGAACGCACGGCCGCAGTACCAGCAAGTCTTGTAAGTCGAAATACGGTCAATTATAAAAATTACTCAATTTAACCCTTCCAATTTATTCCATCTAATGATATATTTTATATTATAATCAATCAAGTTAATAAAAATTATCTTTCAATAAAAAAAATACTAATAGCATATATAACGAGAACCTTTTGTTCATTGCAAGCTAAAGAAAGTTATATGAAGTTTGATCCCTAAGATTATCTTGTACGGGATTTGTTCCAGGTATGGGGAATTCGTTTAAAACTTCTCGTCAGAATCCAACACGTCTAACTGGATAAGTTTAAATAAGAATAATGAAATTCTTTTACGTTTTCGTTTGTATAATCTTAGAAAAGTTTTGACATATTATGATAATGTGGAGATTATCGCATTCAATATTTGTATCATTTGAATTTGGCCTAATATCAAAAGTAAGATGAAGGTGTTATCCTCCCTTTCAAGTGTTTTTTTTATGTTACTAAGAACGGGAAACTGGTAAAATGGGCACGACTGGCCCAATCTACTCATTTACTGCGACGTAAGATTCAAAGAGCGGCATTGGTGGCACTCGCCGGATTTTAGTGGGTCGAGTTGCGTCCACCTTATTACCTTTCAGGCGCAACGAGTCGCACGCCTGGGGAAACCCACTCCCCCGCGGGATGCTTCAAAGCATTTCTCAGAGAAAATAAAAGAAAAAAATATATAGGTATTTTTATGGGGCGCTGGGCAGACTCCTCCCGATACTCGCCCAGCGCCGGCAGCTATACTCTGGAGTCTGCCAGAGTATGGCGACGTATGGTGCACCCATCTGGGCGGGTCACATTACCGCGAGGAATAATGGGCATTATTCCTCGCGGTCATCGCAATAAGAGTGATTTGGGGGTATCGTACGGTATCGTGGGCGGCAGCTACTACCCTGGCCGATAACCCCCTGTGGGAGCTCGTGGCGGATAGGCAAACGGGCAAATAGCAACGGGCAAATAACTATATCTTCTTTTTTTTCCTTTTCTTTTAGGTTAATTTGAATAGAAACTTGCAGACTAGCCACGCAATTGGTCAACGTTGCCTTTGGAACATAACGAGTAAAACCAAGACTTGTACAGGCAACTCATTATTGCATTCCCTCTTCTGAGCTGTAAGATAGTTCTCGTTGTTGGTTATATTACACTCTTCTTCTCTTTTCTCACTTCTCTGAAAACCATTGAAGCAGTTTGACGGCCTCTGTGGCTCAGTGGTAAGCGTGTTGGCGCTCAAGCCGGAGGGTTTGAATCCCGCCAGGGAACAAAAATATTTTCTGTCTTCCTGGGTCATGGATGTGTATTAAATATGTGTATTATATAATAAAAATCTTAAATATATGTATAGTATAAAAGTATTAAATATATTTCCGTTGTCTGTTACCCGTAACACAAGTTCTCCGAGAACTTATCACAGGACCAGATTGACGTGGTGTGAAAGCGTCCATAGAAAAAAAAAAAGTTTCATAAAAGAAATAAGCAAAATGTAGAAGCCATACAGCGTGCGGTGCAGCGAACCTCTCCAGTAAATATAAGGTATAGTAATATAGTTTTGGTAATGCTACAACAATATAGTTTTAGGTTAACGCTTAGCATCTACAAAGCGGACATGTCGAGGTCCGTGAATAACAAATGATAGAACAGGAGCCGTGCGGCTTATAACATTAGCATATTTTATTCAGTCACTCACACATGCGACATTATTCATACTAATACGCATCAGACATATTTTGCATTTGATATTGTAATTTTTCTTGTGGAGGGGATACGCTGTTGGCTGAACCATGCAGATGAATCATTTTTTCCGTGAAACAGCTTTGCTGTTTCGATAAGAAGGTCAGGCCATAGTGTAATTATCAGCATCGAGACTTAACATGAATAGCCTTTTTCTCTTTAACGCCGGGAAATGCTCTGAGACATCCCGCGGGGTGGGTCGCAGCAGGCGGGTATGTAGACTCGCTGCGCCCGAACGCTGGTAAGTGTACGCAGCTCTACGCGGCGAGTGCCATCAATTCCGCCTTTAGTGAGGTGCCCCGGATCAGTCCCTCAGGGGACCGACGCCACCTCCACAGAGGGGTCATCCCGTACCACAGAACAAACCCTCCCAACGTCAGGACAATACAATAGGGTGAAGTTCCGGTCCTCGCCCCTTTTCCCCTGCTCTATTGTCCCCTCTTCTTATAGGAGGGGTACAAAGAGCCCCTCGACTCAATACGCTTCGCCCAAGATGCTGAGCTCACCCTAGGCTACTCAGTCCCACCGCCACGACAAGGCCTGAGCCAAGGTGGGGTTAATATTAACAGCCTGGGTAATTCCCAGATGAAGTCGTTTATATTAATAGTCGACGCTTATCATTTACGATCAACGTCGCCTAATAATATACGTCACGCCTTTAGCACTATTGCCAGTTCGCCTATGCAACTTACATAAAAAATCTAAACAATTACAGTTCTGGGTAAAGGCCAGGTCCAGCCACAGGCAGCAGCTAGTCTGTTATAAGAGTATTATGTTCGGAGATCATTATAAGAAATTGCGTCGTTGTTTCAAGTCCAGAGGGAATTCATTTTGTTTCAGTTACGGCCTTAATATATTGTTTTGTTGGTATTATGTTGCTTAATTCTTGATCATCTAAGTCTGAGAGAAATTTGATTATGTAGCCTTAATGTACCTAACAACTAAGTTAATTATATTAAGCATAACCATTAAGAGATAAATTAGTTAACAACTACATTAATGATATTCTATCCACTTTATAAACTGTTTTATAAGCAATTGTATATGAAATTAACTACACTATAATCCTGCATCCCTCGACCACTATACCGGGTGTATTTGGAACGCTTGCGAAGATTAAACCCTAATAATATACTAGGTATTTATATACTATATAATGCATATTATAACCATTTATCTCAGGAACGTTTTTTAAAGAAAATTTTAGGACTTGTTATTTTGCAAACCCGCAATGTATGTATACACACTATGCACTCATGCTAACCGCGAGACGCGCGACTAGCGGGCGCACTGAAGACGCGCGCGGTGCGGGAGTTCGTTCACCTCGTGCATGCGGCGAACGCTATCAGCTGATTCAGTTCGCTATCCGGCGTGAAACATAAACCAATTACATTGCTGTTTTTTTCAAAAAACCATTTTGAAGCATTATCAACAAATTCCTGTAACATTATGTTTACTAAACCAGATTATACAAAAAAAATGCAACCAAAAAAAAAAGAAAACGCGTTTTTTTCACTTGTATCATATCAGGCTATGCCAACACTATCATACCTCTTCGTTTTCGAAAGCGTTCCCAATACATCCGGTATAGAACCAACTGCCATCTACGGTATCTCCAAACCGAAAGACAACGCACCTACTAATGATGTAGCGGATGATAGATGTCGTTTATCACTTACTACCAGGTGAAACGCCTGTCCGTTTGCCCCCTCTTCTATAAAAAAATCAAGTGTATGTGCGATTGAAGTAAAACTTCTTAAAATCTAGGTAACTCTCTAGTCGTGCCTTAAGAAGCTTTAATTAAAAAAAATACTACATAATAATATTACCTAGATAAAACAATTGTGTTTATTTTATGAAACTGAAAAAAAAATCTAAGATCAAATTTATTATATTCCTGATACCTTCTAACGAAACGAAGGTAACATTTCTGCAGCAGATCACAAATCACTAACTCAATTTGTGTCGACCTATCAAAATGGAATGTCGTAATTCTAATCCTCTTGGTTGGTTGGTCTCATACATATTATACATGGGCATCTTCATAACTATGCACAAAAACAACAATATTTTGAGTATAAATAGTGCATAAAACAAAACTATAGTTCCTAATTATTTTCTAAACCTTTCGTAATATATCAATGTTCCATCTATGTTGTTAAAGGCTAAAAAAAAACGAATTCTTAACCTATTCGTCAACAGTGCAATAGGCAAATTAGCAGAGGATGAGCCGTCTTGACGTTTATTGGAAGAGAAAATGTAGAGATTAAAGAGGAAATATAGCAGTGGAAAAAGATTGATATTGATGATGAAGGTTGCAGGCGGGATTGTATCTTAAAAAAATATAAACTAAAAATCAAACTTCGACTGGTCGAATTGCAAAGTAGAAAGCATTATTATTCTTTAGACAATTTACGTTCCCCACCATGGTTCAGGCCTTGAAGTGGCGGTCGGGCTCAGTAGCCTAAGGTGTGCCCAGCACCTTGGGAGAAGCTAATTAAGCCGAAGGGGCCCTTTGTAACCCTCATCTTATAAGAGGGGACAAAATAGCAGGGGGGCAATGGGCGAGGACAGGAACCTCACCCCATTGCACTGTCCCAACGTTGGGAGGGGTTGTTCTGTGGTGTGAGACAAACCCTCTGTAGAGGTGGCGTCAGTCCCCTGAGGGGCTGACTAGCCGTTAAGTTGCCCTGTTTGCTCATTAGATCCGGGGCACCTCACCAAAGGCGGCATTGGTGGCACTCGCCGGGTTTTAGTGGGTAGAGCTTCGTCCACTTACCGCCTTTCGGGCGCAGCGAGTCCCACCAGCCTGGGGAGACTCACTCCCCAGCGTGATGCCTTAGAGCATTTCCCGGCGTTAAAGAAAAAAAAGGCTATTTACGTTACATAAAACGGTACAAAATTATTTTAGCAATACCCATAGAAATTCATTACATGTATTCGGAATGACATGGACTTATATAAACGTAAAGTAAATGTTGGTTACTGTTTTTGGAAACTGTCCAAATTTGACTCGCGTGATCAGCAGATACCAATTTTATATCTTGAGCTGCTGTATCGGTAATAGCACTCGTATAATCAATTGAACTTGTTATGCCATACAAGATACGATTCCAATAAATCTAAGAAACTTTATAAGTCTAGATAGTTTTTAGAATACATGAATTCTGAGCCGATTTTCATATCGTATTTCCATTACGTTGGAACAATACGGGTATTATAGGTTTAGCCAAAATCGCTACAAAATATCGAAGCTTAAGGAAAATAGTAATATGAAAGGGGATACATCGGAAAAATATCTATATATGCAGTTATCAGTCTTCGGTAAAGTCAAAATGTGCATGTGTGTAACATATTACACATAATATGAGCATTAATTCTCTCGTAGCTTACCATACTACTTACCATCAGGTGGTACGTTTGCCAGTTTGCCTATCCAACTAACATAAAAAAAGTGTTTGCAAAAATTAAAAATTGCCTCAAAATAAAGTATCTTATACATAATGAAATTAATTTTAATTAAGTGAATTCTACATTTAATTAAATAAAGCTTACGCTAAAAACACGGGACCACGGCTAAACCGCATCTAAATAACAATTTTAGAATTGAAATATTGACTAGACTACTAATTAGTGAGGCTAGGAATATTGAAATGTAATGATCATTCAATTGGAACGTTGTGGGTCCCCGCTGTCAATTTGTTCCAGTTGATGAGCGGTTATGAATGAAGTAATGCAATATGCAGTTCAATATTGAATGATATTTTTAATGCTAGTTGGACAAAAATCCTGCTATGGCACGTAACTGTGTGGCGGATTAATTAACGCCACAATCCTAAATCGCGCTATCGATATATTCATAGTTCGGCGGTATAAATAAAACAGCTCATATGACAACAATTGGGTTTCGCTTGACCGAGCATATATTATATCTTAATAAAAAACTATCAGTAACTACACGCACATACTACACTGATACTAGATAACAGCTGAGCTAGAAAAACTCATCTGGGATAGCAACCAGTACTTGCTTTTTAAGACGTTACTTCAGATTTAAATTAGATTGGTAGTAATATGATTTAACATGGTCAGTAACAAAACACATTTCCCAACCTTATTACGGTTCAAGCCTTGTCGTGACGGTGGGGCTCAGTAGCCTAAGGTGAATCCAGCACCTTGGGCGAAGCCAAGTCAACCTAAAAGGCTGCTCTTTGTACCTCTCTTATAAGAATAGGGGACAAAAAGGTAGGAGCGGACAAGGGGCGAGGATGGGGACCTCAGCCCATTGCACTGTGCCGACGTTGGGAAGGGTTGTTCTGTGGTGCGGGACAACTCCTCGGTCGGGGTGGCGTCGGTCCCCCGAGGGAATGAATAGCCGTTTAGGTGCCCAGTTTATTCAATAGATCCGGGACACCTCACCAAAAGGCGGCATCGGCGGCACTCGCCGGGTTTTAATGGGTAGAGCTGCGTCCATTTACCATTTCGGGTGCAGCGAGTCCCACATACTCGCCTGGGGAGTCCCCGCTCCCTAGCGGGATGCCTCAGAGCATTTTCCGGTGTAAAAGAAGAAAAAGAAGGACATATTTTCCACGCCATTGACTAATAAAGATTCCTTTTATTGGTAGATGCAATAACCAGTAAACGCTATATATTAGCGGGCTTCTGTTGATTTGCAAATAAATTCTTAAAGAAACAATTATATTTGAATTTTTAAAGTAATATCTATGGACGCTCTTTAAATCACGTCAATCTGGTCCCGTGGTAAGTTCTCGAAGAACTTGTGTTACGAGTACCTGACAACGGAAATATATTTTATACTATTATTTAAGATTTTTACATATTATATTTAATACACATCTATGACCCAGAAACAGGAAACTGTTTGTTTCGTGGCGAGATTCGAAACCGCTAACTCCGGCTTGAGACCGCTTGATAACTGACATCACACACATCACAGCTTTAATATGAAAATAGTTATTTTCATCATTATCGTTTAACACTAGAAAGACCAACGCCGTCAATTTGACGGCACGGCAATTTCATTCTTAAATATTTTATAAACTATGTTTTCGTTTCTTTTTATATTTTATGACTTTTTCTAATTTGTTATTGTTAGCTTAAATCCATTAAAAAAAAATATTAATATATATATGTGGTATATGAGATTTCTATACAAATATCTACTAAGACCGCACACCGTCAATGTGACGGCTGCGTTATGAATAGTAAACAAAGTATTCTACGAACTAATGAGAGTACTTTTGTTTTATTTCGAATTTGAATTATGAGTAACTTATTATTGACGACCTCTGTGGCTCAGTGGTAAGCGCGTTGGTGCTCAAGCCGGAGGTTGCGGGTTCGAATCCCGCCAGGGAACAAAAATATTTTCTGTGTTCCTGGGTCATGGACGTGTATTAAATATGTGTATTATATAATAAAAATCTTAAATATATTATGTATAGTATAAAAGTATTAAATATATTTCCGTTGCCTGGTACCCGTAACACAAGTTCCTCGAGAACTTACCACGGGACCAGATTGACGTGGTGTGAAAGCGTACATAGATATTATTATTATTATTATAATATTATTATTATTGCCTAGTTTGTTTACATTACACTTATTAGTCGTTGGTTTCGTTTAGTGCGCAATTGTGATTTATTATAAAAATGCGTCGCCGTCTCAATTCTTCCCAAATAGAACAAGAACTGTCGCGATATCGTGTCATACAACAAGATGTATCAGGTGATGAAAGTGGTGATGGTTTATCAGACAATCTTGGTGAAAACCGTGATGCAGAATTTCAGCTCGAACAGGTCACTTCTTCATCTGAAAACTCCGAAGCAGATTCCTCCTCCAATGTCCTACATATACAGTATTATTGTAAATTCGCGCAGAGAACGCGGAGTATCTTGTAGATCAATTAGTGGAGGACAAACAGGGCGTCGTGGACGTCCAGCTAGGACATCTTCGGTGCCGAAAGTCGGTATGCTACAGATAGCAAGTGAGAGGTAAGAATGGACTTGTATTTCTGTAGACGCTAGGGAAGTAGGACGTTGAAGTCAGAAAAACATACTTAGAGACAATGAGCTTATAAACACGGTCACGGTAGTAACATATAAAATTATTGCTTAGAGAAATCTCAGGGCCTACTCCATACGCCAAACGATACGTTGAAAACAAGCCAATTTCTGCGTGAAAGTTATTTATTCATGAGTACATTCTTCGACGTATAAAAGAATGTACTGAAAAGGAAGCACATGACAAGATTCGAGGTGATACTTGGAACTTATCCGTAGGCGAGCTACATAAGGTGATAAAGACAAGAGACGGCAATGTCAAGACAATCATAATTGTAAAAAATAGAACGTGTGAAAACTGCACAATCTGTTAAAAAGCTGTTTGTGGAAAATGTATAAAAGATTTAAAAATAAAACTATTATTGTTACAAATGTTACTCAGTTTAAGCACTAAAATGATTAATTATTAATAAATATAAATGTGATATTATTTTTGCTTCATTTTAAAGCGAAATACGCAATAATTTTATGAGTATTCTGATTGAATCTCTAGTGCCGTCAAAATGACGGCTGCGGTCTTTAAAGGTATAGTATAAATCCCGACCCTTCTAGTGTTAATATATATTGTGAAAGTAGTTTCTTAATGAAGTACCAAAATATCGAGCTTCGCGAAAGAAAATGATAAATATCTCATTTAAATAGTTTCAATAGCTTACTATAGCCTGAGCAGATATAAACCCTGCGTGGTGTCGCCACTGTACCTTTTATATGGTAACACATAGTATAGTCTATACAGAAATTAGTTCTTAAATTATCCACAATATGGCGAGGTTTTTATTTTTCTGGTCAGGCTATACATGTCATTTTAGAAGCTTTTGAACCAGTTTACTTCATTATACAAATTGTCTGCCCTTGAATAAGCTTGAACTCGCAACCTCAGCTATCAATTATTAATTATACGATGTCGATGTCAAAGAAATTACACAGAATTAAAATTATTATTCTTGATTTAATTAAGTTTTAATAATGAAACAATTAGTTTTTAAGGCTTATTAGGTTATTTACATTTTACAACAAAAATTATGGTTACAGTAAAGTATCCAAACGTCGGGATAAATTTCTTAATATTGCGGTATAATGTATAGAAATGTTTTATTATAACCAATGAAATTAGCGTTAAATGTATGGATTTTGAAATTTCCATAGATCGTGAATTAAATTGAAACTGGCTTTACAAATACAAAACACATAAAACATCAAATTGTATTAAACGGCGCGTCGGGTCATTTAGTTCGCCGCAGCCATTGGTTTAAAATGTATTTGGATAATTTGATGCTTTTTCTGTTACAATGTAAAATTGAAGAAAAAATCATCTTTAAAACAGATACTAACGTCATATTTCTATCCATCATTATCATCATCCGGGCTCACCCACAATATTCAGACGGAGTTATTACATGCGATTTTTAAAGAAGAGGGGGGGGGGCAAACGGATGGTTGTTTCACCAGGTAGTAATCAGTTAGACTCTTTTGAGAATCATTTAAAAAAAATAATTTTTTAAACTGGTAGTTCAAGACACTCACAAAGGGTGAAAATTGTTAAGTATTATAGGTATAAATATCATATAAAAGACTAAAGAAAGGATTCAATGGATAAACGAACGGACAAGCGATCATGATGAATATAAGAATTAACTAATAAACTTGTTTGCTAATTAAATTGTATGGATTCTTAAATATTCTTCTACTTATTCAATGTTAGCTTTTTTTTTCTTTAACGCCGGGAAATGCTCTGAGGCATGCCGCGGGGGAGTGGGTATCCCCACGCGGGTATGTGGGACTCGCTGCGTCCGAAAAGTGGTAAGTGGATGCAGCTCTATCCACTAAAACCCGGTGAGTGCCACCAATGCTCCCTTTGGTGAGGTGCCCCGGATCTAATAAACAAACAGGCCACCTCGACGGCTAGTCAGTCCCTCATGGGACCGACGCCACCTCCACAAAGAGGTTCTCCCGCACCACAGAACGACCCATCCCAACGTCGGGACAGTACAATCGGTGGAAGTTCCCGTTCCCACCCCTTGACCTCTGCTCTTTTGTCCGCTCTTCTTATAAGAGGGGTACAAAGAGCACTCTAGGCTCAATTAGCTTCGCCCAAGGTGCAGCGGCTCACCCTGGGCTACTGAGAACCACCGCCACGTCAAGAACCATGGTGGGGCAATGTTAGCTTCCTCAAGGATTTGCCAATGTCAATTCTTTTCAAAATTAAATGATACCAGAAAATAATTGCTACTCAACCTTGTCTTATCGATTTCTTAGTACAAAGAACGTAAGGTTAGCGGTAGCAAGAAAAGGTGTTTCAGACAGTTTAGTTAGTTCATAGTTATTAAGCTCCGAACAACGTCAGATTAAATGAGTTTTACTAAAGAGCAAGCAATAGATTTTAATACTTGCTGTATTAAATAACCTTTGAAAAGGTTTCACGACGCCAAAAAGTATTTAAGTTTAAGTAATAATTCTTTGAAAACTTTACTAATGGTCGAGAAGAGTTAGACTTTAAAGTTTAAATGACGGTTTAGATGGGAGAAGGGTAGAGTTAGTTGTTTAATGGGACAGTTGCTATCTAGATAGACAAACATTTAGACCTAGAATATCTAGATTTAGGGAATTCCTAGATTTAACTGATTACTTTAACGTTTATTAACACAAAAGACAACTGTTAATAGACAATATAGTTTTGACACTAAAGTTTTGCAAATTGTACTTACTTAACTACAATAAATAAAATTGCTTCTTAAAATGTTTCAAACGATTTTATTTTATACTAACTGTTACCCGTAGCTTCACCCGCGTTAACTTAGATTTACAGCCGTACGCGGATTGATGATGATTATTTTTAGGATGTAGACTCTACGATTAGCAATCGTTAAGTTGACTTAACGATTGCTAATCGTCTAGGATGCCTCGGTGTCGGGGCGAAACGTGCGTAGATTGTGTGGTGGTGGTCTTTAACTGTGGTTGTGGTGCATGTGGGGTGGTGGTGCATGCGAGTGTACGCATATGCAGTGTGGGAAAGGAGGGCGGTGCTATATGCATGCATATGCGTGCACTCACACATTTGCTGTAAAGACTGCGTGTTTCGCGGGATAATTGCTAATTAATATAATATAATTTAATATCTTATATAATGGATTTCCGCAAAGTAACGCCTGATTCTATTAACTATCGTGGTAAGTTCTCGAAGAACTTGTGTTACGGGTACCAGACAACGGAAATATATTTAATACACATATATTTAAGATTTTTATTATAATATACGCATATTTAATATACATCTATGTTCCAGGAACAAAGATAACTTTTTTTGATCCCTGGCAGGATTCGAACCCACTACCTTCAGCATGAGCGCTGACGCGCTGACCATTGAGACGCAGAGGTCGTCAAATTGGAGTATAACATTGATAAATCTAGATATTATCTATTATTAATGATTTTAATAATTCATTATGTATGACTCGCTGCGCCCGAAAGCTGGTAAGTGAACGCAGCTCTACCCACTAAAACCCGGCGAGTGCCACCAATGCCACCTTTGGTGAGGTGCCCTGATCTAATAAGCAAATAGGGCACCTCGACGGCGAGTCAGCCGCTCAGAGGACCGACGCCACCTCCACAGAGGGGTTGTCCCACACCACAGAACAACCCCTCCCAACGTCGGGACAGTACAATGGGGTGAGGATCCCGTCCTCGCTCCTTGCCCTCTTCTACTCTTTGAACGCCTCTTCTTATAAGAGAGTTACAAAGAGCCCCCTCGGCTCATTTAGCTTCGCACAAGGTTGGGCACACCTTAGGCTACTGAGCCCTACCGCCACAGGTCTGAACTATGGTGGGCACGTTGTAGCACCTATCCGAGGTATAAAGATAAAGATAAAGATAGCCTTTATTAACAATCTTTAAATTACATATTTTTTTTGGTACAACTTAATAATTAAAATATATTAGACGCCGGTTTCTTGATTGTCTTGCATTTCTGAATAGGCCTCCCCAAGTGTTCTCCACAAAGATCTGTCTGCTGCTTTCCTCATCCAAGTTGTTCCTGCTATCTTTTTAATGTCATCGTCCCATCGACGACGTTGTCTGCCTTTTTTTCTCTTTTTATATCTAGGGCACCATTCAATCACTTGTTTGGCCCATTTTTCCGCCTTGCTTCTTATTAGATGTCCAGTCCATTTCCATTTTAATTATTTGATTCGGTATTTTATATCCATAATATTGGTTTCTTTCCGAATAGATATTAATCTGATTTTGTCTCTTAATTTTATATTAAGTATACTCCATTCTATGTTGACAAGTGGCTAGAGATTTCATATTTTTGTTAGTGCAGCTCCATGTTTGACATCCATAGGTCAAGTATGGTAGAATACATGTGTCAAACATCTTCTTTTTATCTTTAATTGGTACAGCCGAGTTTTTCATAACATCCTTAAGAGCCCAATACTTCTTCCATCCTATTGATATTCTGTTTTTTATTTCTTTTGTCGTAAGATCTGTGGGAGATATTATTTGGCCAAGATATGTATATTCGTTTACATATTCCAATTCGATGGCGTTATTAGGTATAATAGGAGTTTTAATATAGTTTGTCATCACCTTTGTTTTACTTGTATTCATTGATAATCCAACCTTTTTACTCTCAATTACCAGTTGTTCGATCATCTTTTGCAAGGATTTTGAATCTTCGCTTATTAGTATGAGGTCATCAGCGAACCTTAGGTGGTTTAATAGCACTCCATTAATTGATACCATAGTTATTCCATGCGAATTGTCGAAACACATGTTCGAGGGTTGCTGAAAAAAGTTTGGGTGATAAAGGGTCTCCTTGTCTAACGCCACGTCTTATGGGAAAATATTCTCCGACCCTTTCTGTGCGTATTTTGGCTTTCATATGTATGTATATATTTTTAATTATACGAATGTATTTGTTATGGACCCCTTGTGAAGAAAGGGCTTCCCATATTTTTCCCTGTTTAAGCGAGTAAAATGCTTTATTATAATCTATAAATGCTAAGCAATAGTTTATTTGGTATTCGTTACATTTTTGAATTACTTGTTTTATGGTATGGATGTGGTCTATAGTAGAGAAACCACTTCGAAACCCTGCCTGTTCTTTTGGTTGATTTTCATCTAAGGTATTTCTTAGTCGCTCTAGTATAACCTTGGAGAATATTTTATATACATTGGACATTAGTGAAATAGGTCTATAGTTCGAGATGTCATCTTTTCCCCCTTTCTTGTGTAGTAGAATTATAATTGATCTTGTCCATTGATGAGGAATATATTCGGTTATTAAAATAGCATTAAATATATCCGTGAGTGTGTTTAAAATACTGTCCGATGCTTTGATTAAAAGTTCGTTTGAAATGCCGTCTTCATCTGGTGCTTTCCCACTCTTCAGTGATTTTATGGATTTAATAATTTCGTCTCTAAGTATGCTTGGAATGTCTTCTTCATGGTCTGTCTCGATGTCTGTAATGGATGTTGTTTGATCGTCATGGTATAGTTCACGATAGAATTCCGTCGCGGTTTCTAATATTTCGTTTCTTTTATATGTACTTTTTTTAGTTTTTTTATTTATTATATTATTTATCCAAACTGTGTTGAATTGAAGTTCTTTCTCTGCCTTTTTAATTCCGCCCGATTTTTCTATGTGAAATTGTATTGTTTTTGTTCTCAGTTCATGTCTGTATTTTCTTATTGCTATATTTAATTCTTTACTTAGTTTGGTTATCTCTTGTTTTTTGTTTTTCCTGTTTGTAAATAGAAGTGCCCGTCTATGCATTAGGTCCCTCGCTTCTGGTCCTAATCTGTCTTTAAATGTTTTGGTTGTTTCTAATATTTTGTTGGTTTCTTTAATTTTTTCTTCAAAAGCATCGTATTTTTCTTGGACCGTTTTAAATTTCTTTATTGGTAATAACTTAGTCTCTAAAGTTTTTAAGATGTGATTTGGTAGTGGTAGTGTAATTAGTTGTTTAGTATTTTGTATATGTTTTCTTGATTTTTTTGGATCCAGTATGTGTAAGTGACTTCGGAGCAATCTATGGTCAGTGCTAAAATTAAAGTTGTTTAGAACTTCAACATTTAGGAAAAGCTTTGGTTTGTTTGTAGTTATATAATCAATTTCGTTTCTTACTAGACCATTAGGTGATTGCCACGTCCATTTTCTTTTAGGTTTTCTTTTATAGTAAGTATTCATAATGTGTAAGTTATTTTCTAAAGCGTAGTTTACCAGCCTTTGTCCATTATCATTCCTTTTACCGGTTGTATAAGGTCCGAGTATTTTATCTTCATTTTTTTGTCTCAGACCAATTTGGCTATTAAAATCTCCCATCACTATAACGCAGTCATATAAATTATCCATTGTTTTATTTAGATTTTCGTAAAAGTTATTCTTAACATTTTCCTTCGATATCTCTGTAGGAGCATATATTTGAACTATTGAAGTTGGATGTTTGTGACCAGGGAGTATGATATTTAGGACGGCTATTCTTTCCGAAATTCCTTTGAATTCTATTATATTGTTTTTTAAATATTTTTTTATGAGAAAACCTACACCGTATAATCCTGGTGTTTCGTTTTTATAGTAAAAAATGTATTCTTCATGTTCTTCAATATTTTCTGCTCTTTTACGTACATCGCATACACCTAGGATGTCCCAGCGAATGTTCTTCAATGCTTGTTCTAGTTCTATTAGATAATGTGATTTTAATGATCTTGTGTTTAGTGTTGCTATGTGTAGTCTCTTTTTAGTATTGGTTTTTTTAATTTTCTTTTGGCTTTTTGCCATCTTGGGGGGTTTGGCCAATAACCCCGCGCTGACCAACCGTATTGGGGCTTTTGTTGTATTTTCTTAATGATTTAACTGTGTGATTTGTTACGATTATGTTATCGGCGTCCGATAGTTCCTATGCTTTGGGTTGGTGCGTTGGTATTTCACTAAGCGATGACGATTTTGCTCTCATGTACTCAAACGCATTTGTTTTATGCAGTTTTGGAGGTGCAAAATTATTTTTCGAACCACTGAAGTGTGCTGATGTACTTTGGTTATTAGGCGATGATGAGGCCTCTCTCTTCCTTTTTTCTACATCTGGTGTTTCTCTTATGACAATTTTATTATTACGTATGAATTCGTTTTTTCCGTTCTGTTTTTCTTGTCTTAGTTTTTCTTGAATGTTCTTGCGTATCTCCAATGTTTCTTTTGAAAAATCTTCAGTAATATACGTTTGCTTAGGCATTTTCATCTTATTTTTGAGTATAATTTACTTTTTTTTTTTTTTTTGTAGTGACGTAAAAGTTATAAGTATCGGTCTTACTTTTTTATCGTTTTGTTTTCTTCCCAATCTGTAGTAGTTATTTATGTCATAAAGATCAATGTTAATATCTAAGGATTCCAGAGTTTCTTTTATTATATTGAATAATTCTTGAGGATTCCTCTCTGTCTCCTTTATACCATGTAGTATCAGATTATTTTTTTTATTTTTGTTTTCCTAATATTTTATTTTTTCACTCAATCTCTCAACCTCAGATTTCAGGTTTTTGTTTTAAAATTTTTCTTCTAAAATTGGTTGTAACTTTTCCTCTATTTTGTGCAAGACACTTTCCGTAATATTTCTTGTAATTGTTGCGGTTTGTTGGTCGAGTTCAGATTTCATCATCTGGAACAATTTTAACATATCCTCTGACATTCCTTTAGTACTCATGTTGGAAGAGAAACTTTGACTATATTATATGTATATTTGGTACAAGTGTCGCCCTCTGGAGTTTTTTTTTTTTTTTTTTTGCCAAACTAAGTGTTCGAGGTAAAGGTGGCGCCCTCGAGTGATATCTCACCAAACTAGATAGTTGGAAACAGGTGACGCCCTCTAGCGCCCCTATGCTTTACTAGTTTGGACTATCGATTTATTTAAGATCGAATACTTTGTACTAATGGCGTTGTAGTGCGCGCTTGTGTTACTAGATGACGCTGATTATATACTGTGCGATATTTAAATTCGTATTGAGCGAGTAACAGACTTTTTTGCAAGTCACTCTTAAAGTTCTAGGTATAATATTTTCACTCAAACTTTCTCGACGCTTCAAATTTCACTATGCAATTTATTCTAGTTTTTTTTTTTGTTGTTAGAAGATATCCTGTTTCATCTTATCTTCTTAAAAAGCCACTTCTTAAATTCTCCTTGGGTTGTAAGTTAGTAGATGACTTGCACTATATTTATCGCCAGTTTGATTAATTTTTAATGTTTTTTTTTTCAGTATTTTATATTAGCACTAATTAACGTAACACTTAGTCACTTTGTCCAATAAAGTATTAACAAATATACGACACTTAATATTTTTATCAATATTATTTTACGGAACCGATGTTAACCGTGGCACTGTCAAACATGATCCGAGGTATAGCTTCATCCTATTAAACTAGGTTAGTATAAAACACAAAATAAAGAGATTTGATTGAAACTGAATCAGCTCACTGATTTGCGGTCACCGTGTCCTAAACAAACGACGAGTTAACTCGACAGCGCAAACACTCCGTGTTTATCCACAGGCACGTAACAACAAACTTCACAGAACTGTCTACTATCAATTTGCGAAACCCTTAGGATTCTTTATCCTTTATTATTTATATATAAAATACTCCCAACATTACCTCTCTAAAATATTAAAAGAGTTCGGATTATTTAATCATTATTAAGACGCGGCTCCACCGTGGCCCACGCAAAGGCTACGCACGTGTCTTAAAATTTCGTTTAAGGCGACGTATTGTTACACAATAATTCTAATACTGGACACGTGCCAGAGGGGACTGAGTGTCCTGAGCGGGTCGAGGCTCTCCATGCGCAATAAAATAGCAAAATGGTTTTTGTTATTTTACTACGTTAAAAACTATAATTGGAGAAATTCCTTCTTTATTTTAAAGACTATGTATAGGCTCATCTACGGAGAATGTTAAGAGGCTTAAACCGATCCCGTTTGCCCGTAAGATGTGAATCTTTTTTTGAAAAGAGGTATTATTGTTTTTTTTTCTGTTACAAAAGTTACCTTATCATCTATTGAAAACAAACAATATGAGGTTATTACCATGAACTATTAGGTCACCAACTTTTTCATTCGTTTTGGAATTAATGAAATAAATAGAAATTATTGACGCCAAAATTTCCAATACGCCCTTTTAATGTGTAGCGTGTCTATGGGGTGCTGTGGAAACATTCACATACATTTTCTTGCAACTTGACAAACGTGCGTAGCCTGTCCGTGCGCCGCGGTAGAGCCACGCCTCTTGTAATACACGTAAAAACCTAAATTTTGAGGCTAAATGTAGAGTCTAAGTACAATAACACCGCCTGCTCTATCCTTCTCTTGAGAGACTTGAGAAACTGCTACGAGCAGAATAGCCGTAAAAAAATAGAACAAAAACAGCTGGCAATATTATCTTCAATGACTTTATAATAATAATGTTTTATCCATTACGTTTGAACATTGAATCTGTGGCTATTTAAAGAAAATCAAAACGCACTCAAAACGTTATAAAATATTATTTTTTTTGAGTTTATGTGAAAACCCCCTTGACGGACATACCGTCAAGGGGGTTTTATAGTCAAATACTTATGGCTAAGATCACAAAACTGTCGACAACGAGATTCCAAGTCGAAACGCAATGTAAGAGATATTTCAGTCTTAATCAATCCAACCCCTACTCGGTTCTGCGCCAACGAAACGGGACCGAACCGAACCTTCCCTCTCTTTCATTTTACGTATGAGTAAAAGAGATAATTATTATACAGAAATCTAATTGGATTGTTTCAAATGGATTTAATTATCTATACTAATATTATCTATACTAATATTATAAAGCTGAAGAGTTTGTTTGTTTGTTTGAACGCGCTAATCTCAGGAACTACTGGTCCGATTTGAAAAATTCTTTCAGTGTTACATAGCCTATTTATCGAGAAAGGCTATAGACTATATAACATCACGCTGTGACTTATAGGAGTTGAGTAACGCGGGCGAAGCTGCAGGCAATAGCTAGTCATAAATAAGATTTGAAACGTAAATGGATAGTAAATTAAGCACGAGAAAACAATTAATGTTAAAATCAGGTTGGTAATCATCGATATATATGTATATGTAAAATGCCCTCGTAGTAGTTCCCTCTCTTTCACAATGCATACGAGTAAGAAATATAAAAATATGATACGGTTCTTGTAAGATTATTTTTAATTAGTTTTTAATTTTTTTCATGTTAATTTTGATATTTTTAAGTGAATTATACAGTTTAAGTATGAAAATATGATAAGGGATACATACATTTAAGTACATTGACAACACGCATTCAGGTGTGCGTGGTGGCGTACGTGACCAGCATGAATTAAGTAAGGACGTACGTCAAATATAAGTGGAGGATTGTCTCAGGTACGACAGTGCGGGCACTGGACGTGTCTCTGACATCCGAAATAAAACAATTAGACAAAACAAAAGTAAACCACACATGCATCTGATATTGCAGTAGGAAACTGTATGTGTATTTTGAATTCCAGTACCGACAATGTTAGCCAGGCTACAGCTGGTAATACCGTAATAAAGCCCCCCAAGGCTTAACAGTACATAACTCTATCAACACCAAATACAATACATACTAGGTATTTCTAGTTTAATTGTTTTAGATTTAATAGTTGTAAAATAATATTAAGTTTTTGTGATGGAAAAATTAATAACATTACAAAACACTGCAATACCATAAGTCACCAAACTCTTTGCCATGGGTTTCCATTCAAATTTAGATACGGCTGACATTTATAGACCATATTATATCTTTAAACGAAAAGAAATTACTACACGGACAGCCCGGTAGACGTAATGATCTAGATTAGTAGTGAAATTAATCCTTGATAAAAAATGATAACAAAATATGGAATAAAATATGTGACCACGCCATTTACCGTCATGAAGTTTTCTGGCGGAAGAACAGTTTAGGATCGAACCCAGATCACAAAGCCTTTATTGACGTGACAACGTCTTATAATTCGATTGAGCCGGCTGCGTGGATGAAAAAAATATGACGTATGCGGCGTTACCTCACTCCATTTTCTTATGACGTTGTCACGTTCAACTATCGTCAGTAAACCCACTTTACAGACAACCGATTTTTTTCTTTTCCGCCGGGAAATACTCTTAGGCATCCCGCGGGGGAGGGGGAAACTCCCAAGGCGGGTATGTAAGACTTGCTACGCAGCCCTACCCACTAAAACCTGGAGAGAGCCGCCAATGCCACCTTTGGTAATGTGCCCTGGATCTGAGCAAAAGAGCACCTCGACGGCTAGTCGGTCCTCCAAGGGACTAACGCAACCTCCACAGAAGTGTTGCCCCCACCACAGAACAACGCCTCGCCTTTTGTCTCTTGTCTCTCTCTTGTATCCTCTTTTTATAAAAGGGTACAAAGAGCAGCTCATTTTGCTTCGCTCAAGGTGCTGGGTTTACCTTAAGCTACTGAGCCCCATCACCACGACAAGGTTTGAAACATGGTGGGGATAAAATTTCGTAGTTACATATACAAAACCAAGAATCAAATAAATCCTTAAAATTACATCCAACGTACATCTAAAGAAGATTAGAAGACCGTGTGGAGGATTATAAAATGATATTCTACGCCAGTAAAAACTCTTTTCAAAGGCGATCGCGAGAAAACATCCCTATGTGCACATATTCTCTCTGTGGTGCATTTATTCGTTGGGGATTTAACATTTGGTGCGCAGAAATTACTGGATGTGAATGTTTTATGTTTCTGTTAGGTTTTACTGTTAGCCTAATTCCAATCCTGGTGTCAGATTTGGGACTTGTAATGAAGCAAGGAAATAAAGCAGTGTGTCAAATAGTTTGCATGTTTTTTTCAAGTAAAAGCGAAAAGTTATGGTCAAAACCATTTTGTCAATCAATTCTACCTTCTGTCGGTTCCACTCTTTAAATTAAAGAGTCAAGTATGCCTTAATATTCTACCAGTGGAAGGGATTTGTTGTGCCACGTGTTTGCCTACTACTATCCTGTTTTTTTTCGTGAAACAGCAAATTACTGGCACCGAGATTTATCATCTCACGTCCCAGAGTGTGTCATGGTAACAAATTGAGCAGAGGGAGCTGCTCTTTGTACCCCTCTTATAAGAAGAGGGACAAAAGAGCAGGGCACAAGGGGCGAGGATGGGAACCTCACTCTATTATTCTGTCCCGACGTTCGGAGGGATTGTTCTGTGGTGCGGAACAGCCCCTCTGTGGAGGTGGCGTCGTCGGCGACTAGCCGTTGAGGTGCACTGTTTGCTCCATAGATCTGGGGCACCTCACCAAAGGCGGCATTGATCGTACTCGCCGGGTTTTAGTGGGTGAAGCTGCGTCCACCTTACCACCATTCGGGCGCAGCGAGTCTCACATACCCGCCTGGGAAGACCCGCTCCCCCACGGGATGCCTCAGAGCATTTCCCGGCGTAAAAAAGGATGATTCATTACTAATTTATGTTCATGATACTGACTTACCATCAGGTGGCACGTTTACCTGTTGGCCCATTAATATACTTTTAATCCGTCTATAAATAAATTGTGTACATAAATGATTCCTTTTCAATACAATGCAAAGTTTCCATTTGCAAACAGACCTAGGTTTGCGTGAAAATACATTATGTAAGTTTCAATTCAAAAGTACTGCTTTCTACAATAGTCTTTTTAACGTCCAAGAGAATATAAGATGTTATCTTTACCTTTGTGTCTATTTTACTCAAACTGTATTTTAGTTTATAGTCTGGTTTAAGCGTGACAAAAGTTATTTTAGTCTATCTTGATTATAAAAATGGTTAAAAATGTGTTAATCACGTCATGTAACATTATTTTTTGTTTTCTTTACCAATGCCGCCTTTGGTCATGTTTCCTGGATCTGTTGAGCAAACAGGGCACCTTGACGGCTAGTTCGTACCTCAGGGAACCGACGCCACCTCCACAGAGGGATTGTCCCGCACCACTGAACAACCCCTCCCAACGTTAGTTCCCGTCCTTGCCCCTTGGTCCCTGCTCACTTGTTCCCTTTTCTTATAAGAGGGGTACAAAGAGATTTCTCGGCTCAATTCGCTTCGCCCAAGGTACTGGGCTCACCCTTTTTTTTTTTTTTTTTTTTTTTTGTTCCCGCTGGGGAATGCTCTTATGCATACCACCAGGCCCGGGGGAGCCCGGGGGTTATGTGGGACTCTCTGCGCCTGAAAAGATGGTTAAGTGGGCGCAGACTCTACCCACTAAACCCCAGCGGTGTTCTCCTCGTCGTACTGGCCCGGTGCGGGAACTATGTTATGATCCGCACCGGCGACGGTGTGCCTGGAGGCACTCTCCTCTGAAGGCAGGGGGTGGCGTCCACTCCTCCTACTCCGCTTAAGGCACCCCGAACACTTAAGGATACCTTATAGCACGTACCTTACGCGCGCGCGGCAGATCCCCCGATCGGCCACGCACAGGTCCCTCACGGCTGTGCGACCGCCTGTCGCCGCCGCGCTCTACTGCGAGAAGGGGCGCCAGTGCGCTCCCTCACCCGCTCCGCCTCCTCCTTCTGCGGCATCACGACTTCGCAGAAGGAGAGGACCGCCTCCCATGCACTCTCACTGCCGGTCATCGCGCGGATGACCGCAGGAAGTGAAAGGTCGGCGCCGACCTCAGCCACGAGGTCCGCCCTTTCTAGCGCCCACGCAGGGCACACCCTAGGCTACTAAGCCCCATCGCCACGACAAAGCCTGAACCATGGTGGAGATGTAACATTACCTATATTAAGGTAATATTATAAGTTCAAAATTAATACAAAGGCTTCTTAAAAAAATGGATTAAAATAATATATTTCCATAATTATGTTTATCAATCTTTCCCTGTATGGGTCTCTTTTATTGAACCTAGTTGGCCGATCTTCCGCTATTCGCATACCACCTACTGTATGGAGATTGTCGTTCAATATGTAGGTCGACCTCGTCGAGCATATAACCAGATAGTCGTAAAGAAGCCATACAATCCGAAACTGGTCAGTGATTTGTCACTGGCGTAATAGCAATACAACCTGATCTGTGTGCACGTCACATCGGCCTACCATCCACCAATGGCCATCAGTCAGACAGTTAGAGCGCAGAACCGGCGTAGCGTCGCAGCACAAATTTGGCGGAATTTGTTTCATACAAAACACATAACATAGAGCATATAACCAGGATAGAGTGATAGAACTATCGCTTGTCCGTCCTTCAAATGTGGCCTGCACTCCAGAACCCCTCCCCCCACTTCTTAGCCCAATGACCATGAGTTCTCGGCAGTAAATAGTCATCAAACAGTCAGTCACATATAATTCATCGTCCGCAGCATGGCGTGTTGTATTTAGTTCAATTATTATCGCTTACAATTTTACTCATGGTTATTATAAACAAGTGGTAAGAGGTAGTGCTATGCTGCTTTGCAGCCAAGTTATACCTGTCGCTCACATAATACCGGCCTTAAGTGATTGGTCCACGAAAATATCATTCACCTTTTCTTTTTCCTTAAAACCGGGAAATGCTCTGAGGCATCCTGCTGGGGAGTGGGTCTCCCCACGCGGGTATGTGGGACTCGCTGCAACCGAAAGCTGGTAAGTGGACGCAGCTCTACCCACTAAAACCCCGGCAAGTGCCACCAATGCCGCTTTTGGTGAGGTGCAGTGGATTTAATGAGCAAACACCTCGACGGCTAGTCAGCCCTGGGACAATACAATGGAGTGAGTTTCCCGTCCTCGCCCCTTGTCCCCTTCTCTTTGGTCCCCTCTTCTTATAAGAGGAATAGAAAAAGCCCCCTGGCCTCGGCTCAATTATTAGCTTCGCCCAAGGTGCTGGGCACACCCTAGGCTACTGAGCCCCACCGCCATGTCAAGGCCTGAACCATGGTGGGGATCATTCACTTTTTAGCATAGTCGTGTATCTTTTTCTCTTCTTAGCAATGTGGCCGAAAACAAAGTAACACACAACAAAATACACAAAACATCGCAACCATCGTGTTGATATGAATTAACATAAGCCAAGAGATAAATAACTCAAACAGACATAAATCTTAATCCGCCTGTTAATTACTGTCTGCCTGTGAATACATTATGAGACGTAAATCTTACTAAAATTTGGCTAAGACTAGGTTGGAAACGTATCTTTACTTCAATGTAACGTTTAATTAAAATAAGTACCATTTAAAACAAAAAAAAAAAACGTTATTAAAGAGCGTTTGTGTGGTAGAGGACATTATAATTAAAAGATTTCATGAGAGATACCACACCTTGGGAATAGAGCGTTCCTCCCATTCATTTCAGGATAACATGTAAGATTAATTGTTAAAGAATATTTTAAAAGATTTTCACCGAGTTTGTTTCGCCGGTTCTTCTCATTGGGCTTGCTTTGGAACTCATTCATGGTCGAAGATTCGATTGATAATAATCATTTCTGAGTCATGGAAAATCTTTAGTTTAGATTTTCCATTGTGTAAGTATGATAATCATTTTAAGTGTTTTAATATTTAGTTTAGTTTTAATATTTTTTAATTTACAACAATTTAGATACTGTACTAAAAAAGTAGAAAAAAACCAACCAGTCACAGGGACTGTCGATAGTAGTGAAAACAAGACAATTAAATTCAAATACATATAATACAGGCTGTAAAAGATTATGACAACCTATACAATTTAAACGGCGCACAAAATGGCCGCATTACATAATTTAGAAACAAGACACAATTTGCAAAACAAATATTGCATAATCATACAAATAAATCAAACGACAAACTGCGTCTCCAGCGCCTTGCGTGCGGTGTCGCGATTTCAGATATCCACTCCTGTGTGAACTAGCCACCTAGTGGCGACTTGTCAATGTCAAAGTGATGCCATTTGTGGTAACTGACCGCATACTGGGGACTAACGGTTTAAGTTTATTTTTCCGATATATAAATCGTCAACCTCCATTGGTCTTGGTCAAACTCGCACAACGTGTAAAAAAATAAACAAGGATGACATTTAATGACACGTCAAGTGTTTTATACTCCCGCCTTAAGAATGACTTAATGCTAAAATATGTGCTCTTTACTTCAGTTTTCGCGCGCGTACCGATCTGTACTGTGCTCATATTTAAAGTTTATTAAGTGTTTATTGAGTTTAAAACTACTGAAAACATCATGAATGGGTAAGTAATAAACAGTTTTAAATGCATAGATTGTGTAATTGATAAAGATTTTGGACAGAAATAATGTTTCAACAAACATCATTTAAAATTTCATACGCCATTTTGTACATTGTCGTTTGTTTCTCGAAATAATAAACGCACGAATTACGACAAATTTATGTTATGTACGTACATTATTTGTCTCTTTATTATTACCAAGCATTAAATATAAAAACTTTCGCAAGGATTTTGTCTAAATGTAAAATGAAATCATACTCGACCCAATTTGGCCTTGGGATTTTGAATTTAGTGCCAGTTAGTGACAGTTAGGAACAGTTCCGCTCTGATGCTAGATTTGTATGGATAAACAATACAAGTTAAATCCATGGATTTACTCGTACATGTATTTCAAGCTCAAGGAGTCATTGAAATATGTATTTCGGTGTAGTAGTAGTGTAATACAAACGGTACAATATATATTTTAATTAACTTATTTTTTTTATAACTGACTTAAAAAAGGAGTAATTTCAATGCTCGGTTGTATGTTTTTATTTATGGGATCGGTCGTCTTGGCGTTCATTGAGGGAGACCTATGTTCAGCAGTGGATGGATGAAGGCTGATGATGACGATGATGATGAGGAATGTTCGCCGATTTTTCTATTTATTAATCTCGATTAAATATTTTAATGATCTGGTGATTATTAGAGATGTAACGGAACTCCTCATAGTGTCATAGCAGAACTGTCATAAAAAGTAATATTTACTATAAACCAGTAGTCCATGGCTGTCCGCTCACAAAAAAAGGGGGGGGGGTCCCCAATCATTTTTAAGTACATTTATTATGTGTGCGTGTTTTGACGGTGTTTTTTATTGTTTTCTAATGCTTACGCGAATTTCAATAATTATAATAAAACAATTACGGATTTTATCGCAGTTTATTAAGAATTTTATTTTTATTTTCATTTTCATTCTTAATTTTATAATATATGTATATATATATCTTCATCTTCATATTATTTATATATGTATGTTATATATCATCCTCATTATCAGCCTTTACCCGTCCAAATCCTATTTATATATGTATTATAAAAAAATGTACCACACTTTTGTGAGCGTTTGTTAATTAGTTCTTTTTAATTGGTCAGGGGGCAAACGGACAGTCGGTTCACCCAGTGGTAAGTGATAAGCGACATTCATAGACAAGAGTCGCCGGTCTTTTCTTTTCAAATATGAATTCCACTGAGTTTGTTTAGCCGGTTGTTCTTAGTGGGCTTCCCTTGGAACCGGTGATAGACTCAATTGACGTTCATAAACATACATTTATCTGAATTGAGAACTCCACTGAGTTTGTTTAGCCGGTTGTTCTTAGTGGGCTTCCCTTGGAACCGTTGATAGATTCAATTGACGTTCAAAAACATACATTTATCTGAATTGGGAACCTCCTCCTTTTTTACAAGTCGTTTAACAAGATACTTAGTTGGTACTATTTTGAATTAAAAAAAAATATTTTTATTTTATTGTCATTAATTTTTTTCTCATTATATTATGTCTAGGCGTTCATTAAAGGAGACCTATGTTTAGCAGTGGACAGATAAAGGCTGATGATGATGTTCATATTTCAAGTTCAGGTGTTTCACTGTGGGTCGTATCCATGTTTTGTCAACTTGTAATTTTATCCGTGTCTGTTGATCGACCTCTAGGTGGTCAGTTTTTTAGTAAAACTATTAAATTTTGTTGTTGATTTCTGAAATATATTTGTAAGGAAACATGCCTGTTTAATTTGCTTATTACTTTGTAAAATCTATCATATTGTAGAATGTTTATTTGTATTTTAAATATATGCATCAGAATTTACCTTGTGATGCAAAGATTGAGAGGTCTTTTTTTGCGCTAATTTCAAGTGCTTGGGTTATTGTTAGATTTATGAGAAACTAAACACTTAAAACAGCTGAAAATTCGTATGAAATAAGTTAAAGGACCATACTAAAGTGTAAGTTTATAACCGAAGCCACTTGATCTACAGTGTTCTCGGAATTGAAGTTTAAACTTGCCCAATTTTTTTGTCGCGGCGTTCGGGTCGCTTAATGGTGGTATTTTTGTAAAGCTTGTGGAGTGAAAAAAATGTACGGCATGGTGTGTTTTTATTTATTGTTAGTAATCTTATTAAATGTATATTGTAAATGAAATAAAAACTTTTTAAAATAATTATTGATTTTCTTAAATATAACGACTTCTGTGCAATAAACTGGAAAAAACTCGCTCGTCCTGATTTCAAATTACAATTACTAGCATATTACAAACACAAAATTAACAAAACCCATACTTTGACGCTAGCTTGTTTCGTTACTATTTTAAGGATATAAGTTTTATATACAGCTCCCATATAAAACTATAAAGATATGGTCATTTTAAGTACACGCGTCGATATAGCGCGAGACCACCCAGAGATAGCGTCACAGTTGCGTCATAAAAAAAAATAGTCTCTAAAATAGCGCCCCACAGGAGTGGATATTTTATCTCATCTAAAAATATGCGTACTGTGCTAAAAGAAGTTTACACTTCAAAAACTTTTGTACAAAACAAGCCGACCATTTCGATAAAAGGGCTATCAAGTGTTATCTATCTATCTCTATTATTTCTAAACTAATTATTTGTCTAGCGGCTAGCCCATCAAACACTCGTTTAACTTTGTACGCGTCAAATAAAATAATTGATGCTCTAAATTCTACTGTAACCCAACCTGAAACAATAGCTGTCCCAGAGAAATATGCATAGCAATTGATCAGTTTTTTTGTATTTAATAAAATAACATTTTTTGTTTGTGTTTTTCTTTCTAATTAATAAACAGCGGTTTCTAATGAAGTTATTTCTTTTTGTCTCATATATAATACCACAATTGAGTAAAAATTTTATTTTAAAATAGCAATGCATTGCCCGCGTTTAAGGTACGATTTACCTCTTAACTATAATCGATGTTTAGAAAACCATTATATAATTTTGAGACATTTTTGCTTTGTATATGCTATTTCCAGACCGATACGACTTATGAATTTTCAAGAAAAGAATACTCAAATTTTAAAGGCTGGCAATGCACCTGCATGTCCTACGGTTTAATGGTATATACATATTATGTAGGTGTCACCGCGGAGTATATAGAGACGGCATCGAACGTTACTCGATCCAGAACCAGCGTAGTCAACTTTTTTTTTATTTTTTATTTTTTCATCAGCTAATACGAGTCCACTTACACGCACATAATTACAAGTGACAGTAAGCCACGCTTTCACGCTAAAGCCTACGGCATGTCGATAAATATTGCAGATATATCGATAAATGATAACTTGAACGAGTACTATTTCAATGAAATTAATTAATTATCTTTGTTCACTGATTACACATTTAGTTTTATCGATTAATTTATCGATTTGGATGCAACATATTAGGTTCCTATTACTGCAGTTACTGCGGATACTAACTATATGATAATTTATATAATAAGTTGGAGGGGCAAACTGGCAGACGTACCACTAGATGGTAGGTAAGTGGTTGAAGTCGCATAAGAAACAAAAAAAAGTTTACCTGGAACTAGCCTAGGCAAGTCAGTTATGTGTTGTGCTTATCCTGAGACATAAGATATTAAGTCTCGATGCCAGTAATTAGTAATTACACTATCCTGTGTGATAACTGGCACGGATCTGTCTTGCCCTTCTCTCCGGAACACAGCAAAGCTCTTTGATGGGAGGAACAAGCAATATGGTGGTACTCATGCAGCCGAGAGAGCGGTACAGTGCATCCGTCCCAACGGTTAGACAGTTATTAGACATGGTATTCTCGGTCATGCCGAAGCCCACTAACTTTTTTTTTTCGGATGGATCTATGATAACGGCCCGTAGGGCCCTAATGCTACATCGGATTAGTGTGAGCCCATTTGGCTCACTTTTGGTTTGTAAAAGTGGGTTTGCTGCCAACCGTGAAGTCTGCGACCACACGGCCTCCTGACGTCGGGTTGGGCACTTACTATCATTTTAGTTGTCGTATATTATATAGCGCCGAACTGTGAAATTTCGATAGCGCGATTTAGGATTGTGGCGCTAATTGGTCCGCCACATTACTCCCCCCCGAATACCGGAGGTCGAATTTCGAGTCTTCTTGCTTGAGTCGCCAAGGCCCAGTGAGTCGGAAATATGCTGATTGCTGCACGGGCTCTAGTGAGTCGAAGTGCTGCCTTGCCAAAGGAAATCACTCCTGGGGTACCTTTTAGGTCTTATCTCCTTATTCGACACGACAAAACTGCGTAATACGGCATTTATTTTTTATAATGGGTGTTGCTGATTTTTATTTATTTATTTATTTATTTATATTTGGGAAACAAACAATTATAATATTACTCATAGGTTAGAAATAATAAAAAAGTGCAGAAATCAGTTAAGTTTCCACTAACAAGTAATACATATAAAACTATTATAAGCACAATATCAATATTTACTAAAATTTAAAACAATAATGAGAGGTTACACTTTTTTATTATATATTTCCATGATTTCACGTCTAAAATAATTAAATTTACCGTGCATTATGTCCAATTTATCACAATTTTCATTATATATTTGGCATGCACGACAAATAAATTCATTTTTTGCATAATTGGATTTACATGGGGGTACCAAAAACAAAAATTTTCTTCTTACGCTAATAGTCTAGGGCATTTAAAATTGATATTACTCATAAGATATTTAGAGTCTACTAAATTATTAACAATTTTGAACAGAAACATTTGATCTCTTATTTGTCTACGCTCTGTTAGAGTAGTTAAACTAGAAATGATGTCAGAATACCCGGTTCTGAAATTAGGATGTTTTATAAATTTGTTTTGAATTTTTTCTATATTCTCTATATGAACCTTATATTGAGGATTCCAGACTGTAGAGCAGTATTCCAGGATAGATCTTACATAAGAATTAAAAAGAAGCATAAGAGTATCGCATTTTATAAATCTTTACTCACTCTCAAAATAAATCCAAGCATTCGGTATGCCTTTGATATTATATGGTCAACATGCCGAGTAAATATTAACTTCTGATCTATGTATACACCTAAATCTTTTACTTCAGAAACTCTGGTTAAAATATTATTTTTTATCACATAACTAAATAGTACTGGATTCTTTTTTCTGGAGTAACTTATAATATGACATTTATTTATATTCAATTGTAAATAGTTTTCTTTACAGTAACCACATAAATTATTAAGATCACTTTGCAATAGCTCACAGTCCTGAGATGTTTTAACAATCCTAAACATTTTCATATCGTCTGCATAAAGTAATATGTTACTATTGATAATGCTGCAATATATGTCATTAATATAAGTATTAAACAATAATGGTCCCAAGTGAGATCCTTGCGGTACACCCGATCTAACCGGTACAAACGATGAACAAAAGCCTTTAATGGCTACAGCCTGACTCCGATCTCGTAGGTAGGATTCTATCCAGCGAAGCAAGTCACAGTGCACTCCTAAACTATTTAGTTTCTTTATTAATAGGGAGTGGCGAATTTTGTCAAAGGCTTTAGAGTAATCCGTGTAAATAACATCAACCTGGCCATCATTATCCATTGCCATTGAAACATAATGAGTAAACTCACAAAGATTGGACTCTGTCGATCTACGATCAACAAAGCCATGCTGCTGATCAATAATAAGCGGCCTCAAAACAGGATATAATTGATCATACACAATTTTTTCAAACAACTTAGCTATTGTGTTAAGCTTAGAAATTGGTCTATAGTTTTGGATGTTATGTTTATCACCTGATTTATAAACGGGTACAACAAAAGATTGTTTCCATGCTTTCGGCATCTGTCCTCTACGAATTGAAAGTCGGAATAAAATAAACAAAGGCAGGGCCAAGCTTGCAAAGCATGATTTAAGAAATAAAGGCGGAATGCCGTCTGGTCCACTGCCTTTGTTAATATCTAATTTTTTTAAATAATTAGCGACAAGGCTTGGAGACAGGTTGATAGAGCCGACAGAAACTGACAAAGCATTATAGGTATCATTTCCAAACAATTCCCCAACGGAATGGTCTGACAGGTCTGAATCAAATGCCGATTGAAAATGGTCATTAAATAGGCTACATATTTCAATCCCATCTGAGGTTTTAACGTTATTAAGGAACATATAATCAGGTATATCCGCCGCTGCCTTTTTAGATTTAACAAACGCCCAAAATCGTTTACTATTACGTCTAATATCGTTCTCGGCATTTTCAATATAGATATTATAGCATTCAGCTTGCACACGCTTTTGACGATCACGGAGGTAATCAAAGGTATCATAGTCACTATGTCTTTTATAGACCTTCCATTTTCTGTGATATTTTAGCTTTTCATTAATTACTTTGATAAGAGCCCTTGAGTACCATGGAGGATATCTAGTACCAATAGATTTCTTAGTTGGAATAAATTTTTTTACTAATTTATTAATTACGTCATAAAAATTATTCAGCGCTCTATCCATCTCATCAATATCGAGAATATCATCCCAATCGATTTGGGACAATTCCCGATTGATAGCATCATAATCAGCAGCTTTAAAAACTGGCACAAGTCGTGAAGGGGACCGCAAAGAAAGTGTATGTGTTACTAGAGCTTGGACTGACAAGGCTGGATGATATGCATCCTCTTTAACTAATGGCGTGCTACAATGACTGACCAGGCATTCTAATCCGCTGATAATAAGATCCAGTTGTTTGTCATGACAATTTGGAACAGTGTTATGTTGGCGAAAATTGGTAAACCTAAGAAAACAAAATATTAATTAAACTAAGGGATCACTGTCATTACTATTGGCAAGATTAATATCATTAGAATTAGGATAACTCCGACGTGCGCTACTGATGTTAAAATCACCCAGTATTAAATAGTAGTCATTGGGCCTGCTTACATATTTATCAGAAATGGTCTCAAAAAATCTATTGAGAGAATCATTTTGATATCGGCAATGGGGAAAGTAACAACATAATACGTGCAGTATACTTGAAGATGGCTGTTTATTAAGTGATAAGGATACTTCGATGACTTCGGCAGTTGAATTCGGCAGTGATCACTTACCGCTTGATCTAAACAATGTGTATTTTATGTCATAAGGAGGCAACTGAGCAGTCGGAGCCCTATAGTGACCACCAACGCCCATAGACATCCGCACAACTAAATATTATTCTGATGCGTTGCCCTCCTTTTCCCTGTTCCCCTAATGGGCCACCGGAAACTTACAAACCGCACAAAACGTGACAGCACAACTGTCACTTGACGCCGGTGTTATGTGAGCGAGAGGTACCACCCCGATCGTGTGGCCCAATTCGGCTGCAAAGGAGCAAGGCACTACCTCTTACAAATGTGTATATAAATTGTAATGAATAACTGTTTGTTAGCCCTCTCTTTTATAAAAAAATAAAATGAGTATATTGAAATAGGTATAATAATATAAAAACTCAATTACAAACCGAAACCACACGAGTGAGAATATATTTAAATCGGATACAATTTGAGTCCCCACAAACAAACTTCGTAAATAATAAACGTAACGCGACAATTGGAACTGTGAATAATAGAGTTGGATCATGGACGTAAAGGGTTTACAATCAGTTTGTATGTATTTTATATCATTTATTATACAAAAAATATATATATATATAATATCTATGGAGGCTTATACTGGTGTATAAACGTCAATCAGGTCCCGTGGTAAGTTCTCGAAGAACTTGTGTTACAGGTACTAGACAACGGAAATATATATATATACTGTTTCCTAATGTTTACGCGAATTTCACTCATTATAATGAAACAATTTCCGTACAACAAATAAAAAAGTATCCGTGTAAAGTATCCGAAACGTCGGGCTTGTAAAAATCTTAATAAACCGCGATAAAATCCGTAAAAAAATTGTTTCATTATATATATACTACTACTATATAATACTTTTATACTATACATATATTTAAAATTTATTATTAAATCCTCTGGATCGATTTTGGTAAAACATGTCTAAGAACGACCGCTAATTACACGTACAAATAAAACAAATCGCAATTTAATCGGTTCAACGGTTTAGGACGCCATTGCCACAGACAGACATACTTAGCGATTAAACTTATAACACCCGTCTTCTTCCATTAGTAAAAAAAGTTAAATATTAAAATATTTAACTTTTTTTACTGCGGGCTTTTTTTTAAGCTAAAGTTTTTTTTTAATTCTATGTAAATTTTTGAACTACTTACCGGTGGGAGGGAAGCGCTGTGCCGCGCTCCCGGCTGCATGGGTACCACCATCTTGCTTGTTTCTCCCGCGAAACAGCTTCGCTGTGTTTCGGAGAGAAGGGCAAGACAGGCAGTGTAATTACTGGCATCGAGACTTAACATATTATGTCTCAGGATAGGCAATACATAGGTGAGTTGCCTGGGCTCGTTCCAGGTTAACTAGTTTATGTTCATGGGCGACGTCGACCACTTAGCACCAGGTGGCACGTTTGCCTATCCAACTAACATAAAAAAAACACTTAGTTTTTTTTTTTTAGAAACTCATAGAATATTGTATTATCAACGGCCATATTTGAAAAATTCTTTCACCAATCGAAAGCTAAATTATCCCCAAGTTACATAGGTTATATTTTATTCTAAAAAAAATATCTTCATTAATTTTTATTTTATAGCCTTTTCATAATACTCATTTTATATTGCTGAACCTTTAATAAACGAGGGGTTGACCGATTTCATTCTGGACTTACATTTAATATGAAACAGGTTCTGGAAAAAACAACTACATTAAGCACATCAACCATGTTCCAACTTTAAATAAAAGTTAAAAGAAAAGTAATTTAAGTAAAAACTGTGACAGAGCTTAAAGCGCTCTATCTCTGACGGACTTAAATTTGTTGTCATGAATAAACAGCTGCTGCATTTGTATGCTTTCTATGAACCTTGATGTAAGTCAGTTGTTTGAAAAATATGAAAGAGCTACTTACTTTCTAATATGTGTGTTTAAAAAAATATACTTTTTTTAAATAAACAAAAGCATAAGCGACTTTTATATTATGTCTCATAGCAAATCGGGTTAAATCCTCGAAATCAGGCGAGCAGGGTATTAAGCCATATTTCGCCTATTCGCTGGCGGAGAATTTAACATAATATTATCAAATGCTTTTTAATCTCATTATACATGCATATAATTATTATATTATAAGGCGATAACCATGCCGGTCCGTGACCGTGCCCGTGGCAAAGGGATTGATCGTCTTGGCGCTAATCGAAGGAGGCCATTGTTCAGCAGTGGACCGATAGAGGCTGATAATAATGATAATGATGATGATGATGATGATGATGATGATGATGACGATGATGATGATGATGATGATGATGATGATGATGATGATGATGATGATGATGATGATGATGACGATGATGATGATGATGATGATGATGATAATGGTGATGCATGTAGAACCAGTGAGCAAACGCTGTTGATGTAGTCAGATGCACAAACAAAATATTTTATTAATTCATTCAGTGATAAAAAAATATTAAAGAGACTCTTCAGTAGCCTTTAGTATTGAAAAACTTTTACCTATTATTAATTTTGTTGCTGAATAGCTAGTATAAGGGCTCATACGCACAGTGCGTATTATTCGCTTAGCTGACCGCCTTCTGGCCGTAGCAATCCGAGCGACCGCAGCGGTTTGCAGCTAGCTTTGGATTGCGTACATAGAAATGAATGTTATGTGTTATTTTTTACCCGCGACGGTATGGAGACGGTAAATATGCGTTTGGGGTGAGAGGCAGTTTGTGTGTGCAAACCTATTTTTCCATTTATCTCCAAAACTACTAGTCCGATTTTGATGCGTTTTCCATTCAGTGATGGATTCTTATTTGATTGTGCTTGCGGTCTGCTGGACAGCTAGCCGCTTTGCGGTTACCCGCGTATGAGCCCTAACATTGGTTTTAGAGTAAACAATTTTAATATAATATTTTTACTGTCTCAATATTATTATCCAAAGTGATATTATGATCTAATTTGAAAGAGCTCATAAAATTGATATACGGCCAACTTGTAGTAAACTTCAAATGATTGTAGTAAAATCTTAGGTTTATAGCGCCACAATATGGCGTCTGTATTAAGTGTTTGCTTTTTGCTATGTTTGGTCTAAATCGCTAATTGTTTGTCCAAAGAGAAGGATACGCTGTGCCACGCTCCCGTCTGCACGTGTACCACCATCCTGCCTGTTTCTTCCATGAAACAGCTTTGCTGTGTTTCTAAAAGAAAGTCAGGACACAATGTCGACGACCTCTGTAGCTCAGTGGTAAGCGCGTTGGCGCTCAAGCCGGAGGTTGCGGGTTCGAATCCCTCCAGGGAACAAAAATATTTTCTGTGTTCCTGGGTCATGGATGTGTATTAAATATGTGTATTATATAATAAAAATCTTAAATATATGTATAGTATAAAAGTATTAAATATATTTCCGTTGTCTGGTACCCGTAACACAAGTTCTTCTAGAACTTACCACAGGACCAGATTGACGTGGTGTGAAAGCGTCCATAGATATTATTATTATTATTATTATTTTGGTTTTAAATTTTTGCCAATTCTCCCATTTCTGGGGCATATCCAAAGATGCGGGCTTTTGGCCAAGACATCTTTGGTTAAATATTACATTTATTATTTAATCTATCGACAGAAATTTCCTGACGATTCTACATGTATTTAAAATGACTGCTTTTTGCATGAGAATATAAGTAAGGGGGTGTATATTAAGATTGTTGAGACTGGTATGAAGTGTTTTTGGGATGACTCCTGTACTGGAAATTATAATTGGGATAGTTTTTACTGTTTGAACTCTCCACTGGGATTTAAGTTCGATGGACAAGTCTGCATATTTAGTAAGTTTATTTGTGTGAGTGGCATTGAGATTGTGTGTATTGGGTATAGCAATGTCTATGAGATATACAGTCTTATTTTGTTTGTCGTGTAGCATGATGTCAGGTCGGTTATGGTGTATGGTTTTGTCGGTCAGTATACTTCTATCCCAGTAAAGTTTGAAGTCGGGCGAGTCTAATATAATTTCAGGTGTGTATTTATAGTATGGTGTTTTTTCGGTGATGAGTTTATGTTTGTATGCGAGAGTCTGATGTATGATTGTTGCTACCTGGTCGTGTCTGTGTTTATAATCTGTTTGTGTGATCGATGGGCATGCTCCTGTGATGTGTTGAATTGTTTCTGGGTGCCTATGACAGTGGCGGCAGTGGTCACTGCCTAGGCTTCTGTCTTTAATAATATATTTCCTATAGTTTTTAGTATCTATAACCTGGTCTTGGATCGCCAACATGAAACCTTCGGTTTCAGGAAATAATTCGCCTTGTCTTAACCACGCGTTTGACGCTGTCTTGTCAACATTAGGGTTGGTTAAGTCGAGGCGGTGGCGTCCATGGAGAGATTTTTGAGTCCACGTATCTATTTTTTGTTGAATTGTATTGGTGTTCATTTGTTTAGTGTGGTCGGCGAGAGAGAGCGGTGTGAATGTGTCCACCTGACATACAGCATAATGTAATTCTGAGTAGTGTGAGCGGTCCTGGAAAAAATTTCGTAGAAGTGTGATCTGTTTGTTGTGTAAGTTTGCAATGTCTATGAGTCCTCTCCCACCCTCGTTTTTAGGCAAAGTCAACCGTTGGATACAGGCTCTTGGATGGTGTTTTCTGTTCTTAGTCATTGTAGTATTGACCGCTCTCTGAAGTGTTTTTAGTTCGGTTTGGGTCCAACGTATGACTCCAAAAGAGTAAGTCAATAATGGTATGGCAAATGAATTAATGGCTTTTATCATGTTCCTTGAATTGAGGTGAGTGTTAAGTATCTTGTGTAATCTGTTCCTAAATTTATGTTGAAGTAGATTTTTAGTATCTTTGTGATGAATTTCTTGTGATTGATAATACCCTAAATATTTATATCCAGTAACTGGATCTACGGCGTCTATGACTTCATGATTTATTAGTTCGTACGAAGTATTTTCGAATTTACCTTTGTTTATCGATTGAATTTTACATTTATCAATTCCAAACTCCATACATATGTCATTTGAAAATGTGTGCGTGATATCAGCAAGAGTGTGAACTTCAATAAGACTACTTGCAAAGAGTTTAATATCGTCCATATACATGAGGTGCGTGAGAGTTGTCTGTCGTGTGTCGTGTAGGAGTTTAAATCCTATACTATCTTTATTAAGCAGGTAAGAGAGTGGGTTAAGAGCAAGACAGAACCACAGGGGACTTAGGGCATCGCCTTGAAAAATACCTCTTCTTATATAAATGTAATTGGTTTCGGTAGTATTATTCGAGTGGCATATTTTTAACTTCGTCTTCCAGTTTGTCATAATTGTTTCTAAAAACCGGGTGATAGTAGGATGGATTTTATAGTGTTTTAGTATGTATATGAGCCATGAATGTGGTACAGAGTCGAATGCTTTCTTGTAGTCTATGTACATAGTGTGAATGTTTCGTTTTTGTTTTAGGGCTTGTTTTGTTACAATGGCATCGATTGTTAATTGTTCCTTGCATCCTTGACTATTCTTGCGGCACCCCTTCTGCTCTTCTGCTAGAATATTCTGATCATGAGTGTGTTTGTATATGGATTCACTTAGACATGCAGTGATGATTTTATATATGTTCTGAAGACAAGTGATTGGGCGATATTTGGCCGGGTTCTCTAAATCGGACTGATCTTTCGGTAACATGTAAGTTATACCTTGAGTGATGTATGGTGGCATTGTGTCGGGTGATGCGAGGAATGTGTTGATATATTTGTGTAAAAGTGGATGAGTGCATGTAAACCTTTTGTACCAGAAATTATGTATATTATCGGACCCTGCTGCTTTCCAGTTGTGTGTTCTAGCTATCACTTTTTTTAAAAGATCTAAATCGATTTCATCGAATGTCATTTCTGGCATATCTTTTAATCTTTCTTTATCTTCATCAATCCATTGGCTTTTATTGTGTTCAATTGGGTTAGACCAAATACTTGACCAAAATGTGAATAAAGATTCACATGAAGGCTGACCTGTGTTATTTACTGTTGAACTATTTTGTTGCGGTGTTGCGAGTTTTCTGTAAAATAATTTTTCACTGTTACAGAATTCTTTGTTTTGGGTTTTTCTAGTATATTATTATTATTATTATGGGGAACTGTCTTTTGTTCTCAGCTCATGGCTAGTTTTAACTACATTTACGGGCCTAAACCAAGTAAATGAAGCATGTGGTGTGTTACAGTAGGGGAGGGTTGTGTTGTGTTATTTCGTTTGTTTCTACCTGCATAAACGTTCTCACTATCCTGCAGGTATTTAGTATGACGGCTTTTTGTAGGTCAATATAGTTGGATTCTTTCAGGTCTAAGAGTTTAAGGCTGTGTTTTAGGTGTTTAGGAATGACACCGGTGGAGGAAATGACAATGGGTACGACATATACTTTTTCTTGTTTCCAGATTTGTGTAATTTCTTCTTTTAGTTCTGCGTATTTATTTATTTTTTCAGCTATTGTTTTCTGTAAGTTATGTGTATTGGGGACTGCAATGTCTATGAGATAAGTGGTTTTGTTTGCTTTATCCATAAAAGTTATGTCTGGTCTGTTGTAGTGTATGGTTCTGTCGGTAAGTATGGCGCGATCGTAGTATAGTTTGTGTGATGTATTTTCTAGTATAGTTTGTGGTGTGTATTTGTAGTATGGTTTATTTGTGTTTTGAATGAGTTTACGTTTAAGAGCCAGCTTTTGGTGAATGATGTTGGCTACTTGGTTGTGTCTATGAGTGTAGTCTGTTTGTGTAAGGGTTGTGCAAGCTCCTGTTATGTGTTGTATGGTCTCTGGTTGCGTGTGACATTTACGGTATTTGTCGTTTGTTACGGTGGGATCTTTTATTATGTATTTTCTATAGTTTTTGGTGTTTATGACCTGATCTTGTATGGCTATAATAAATCCTTCCGTTTCTGGGAATAGACTACCTATATTTAGCCATTTGTTAGATGCTATTGTATCAATATGAGATTGTTCTAGGTCGTGAGGGTGTCGTCCATGAAGTGCTTTCTTTTTCCAGTCTTCTATTTTTTGTTTTTGCGATTATTATTATTCAGTTTTTCTATATTTATATTTTCGTTTAAGTTTAGTGGGGTGTAATTGTGGTCGTTTTGGGCTATTGCTTTATGTATGTCGCTAGTATCTGACTTTAACTGAAAGAACGTCTTTAGTTTATTATTATTATTATAATGTAATTACTGGCACCAGGACTTACCATCTTGCGTGTCAGGATAGGCAACACGAATGATTTGCCAGGGCTAGTTTGAGGTAAACTTGCTCGTTCATGGGTTACGCTGGACCTCATGTGACATGTGAAAACGGTCCCATATCCATCCATCCATATTTGATTATGAAAATAGTAGGAATACACGTAATAGATACAGGTTACATGCACCAATGATTAGACTTTCCAAAGTAAGCAATTCTTTTAAAGGCAACTGTATACGCTTTTACAATAGGATCCCAGAAAACGTTCAAAAGCTCTCCATAAAAAAATTCAAAAAAGTTGTTAAAGAGCGTTTGTGTGGTAAAGCATATTATAAAGTAAAAGATTTCATGGAAGATACAACCTGGGAATAAGGCGTTCCTCCCGGGCATTTCAAGATAAGATGTTAAAATTGTTATATAATATATATTATTTGAAAATATTAGTTCCACTGAGTTTGTTTCGCCGGTTCTTCTCAGTGGGCTTACCTTGGAACCGGCGGTAGATTCAATTGACGTTCAAAAAGATACTGTATTAGTACTATTTTGAATAAAAAAAATTGATAGTTTGGGACTTTCCTCATAGAATACACATTTCCCCAAACTATACAAAATCTTAACGAAAAAGTCGTCAAACAATACGTTGCACACATATATATATATATTTAATGTTAGTTGGATAGGAAAACTGGCAAACGTACCTGTAGTGTTTGTATCTATCTAATAGATACCTATACATTGTCTCATATACATCAGAGAGGGCGTTGCCGTCGCCCGACCGGCAGAGTCCGGCAGACTGGTGCTAGACGCGGTGTGAGTCGGACGTGCGCTTGCGCTTAGATCTGGGTGTAGTAGTGAGCCAGTGCATAATATTAGTGTGCCCTACGTGAAATAGTGATTATTACAAGTGGCGACGAGGATAAAGGTCAGTATATAATAATAATATTTTTTACTTCAAAAGGAAAGGAAGAGGGGCTAAATGAAATGGGGAATAAAATGTCTACAAACCATACCAAATGTTATATTATACCATTATACTTAAATTTATAACAATGAACGCAATAGTTAATCAAGAGGTAAAATAGTTAAACAAACTAAAAATACCTATTTATAGATTTCTGTGAAATACACAACGTAAACAAAACTATTATAGTACCTAAACAATCGCATCACTTCCTTACCTTTTGAACGCATATCGTGATTTTGCGATGCTGAGGGTAGGCTGAATCAAACAAAAGCATACTCGTTAGTAGATTTTTTAGTAAATGCTTAGTAACAATATTGACCACTATCTTAATGACTAACAGTATCAATAAGTACAAGGGCTGCTCAGGATTAATTTGTCTTGAATTCTGTACTAAACCATATTATGTCTATTATTAACAAAGACAGTAATAAGTCTATGGTTTATACCGAGTTATTAGAGTGTAAAGAGGGGGTAAATTCTTATAAATTGAACAATAAATAATACATCAAGGGTAAAGTACAATAAGTCATATTAACGGTAACGAATGTAATATGTCGATTAGGTATGGTACTTATAATATTAAAATAATTAATGAATATTATTTTAGCGGCGGTGCACTACACTCTTATGAGTTACCTAATATAATTTAATATTAACATAATTAAAAAACAATAAGTCATTCATTAAATTAGATAATATTAGGTACTTACTATTCATACTAATTTACTATATACAAATAATAAAAAAATAAAAATAAAACTAATATTAATGTTTATGATAATAATAATAATCCAGAAATGAATTTAATGACCAATAAATTAAACCTTGTTTTAATGTTTTATTGTTAATAGGAAATATTCAGATACCCACAAATAATTATATTTGTTGATTTGAAATAAAATATCAAAAAACTGGCTTTCCATGAAATTGGAAATATGTTTATTTATAAAATATGTATACAAAGTGGCTGTTTTCATTTAATTAAAACTGCAATTGAATTCTGTTTTCCATTCAATTGGAAATGGTAGTTCATTTAATTGGACTTAACAGTTAGACTTCTTTTAAATAAGAGGTACTGTAATTGATACCACAATTGAATTCTGTTTTCCATTAAATTGGAAATTGTAGTTCATTTAATTGGACTTAACAGTTAGACTTCTTTTAAATAAGAGGTACTGTAATTGATACTGCAATTGAATTCTGTTTTTCATTAAATTGGAAATTGTAGTTCATTTAATTGGACTTAACAGTTAGACTTCTTTTAAATAAGAGGTACTGTACGTAGGTGCTTGCTGGTACCACATGTAGTGCACTTCTATTCAATTACAGGTATTTAGATGTCCATTAAATTGGATATATTTACAGGTCGCCCATTAAAATCAGTCATGGCAAGTCAACTACCACCACCTGAAAAATTGGATTCAGAGAGTGATAGTACGTCAGTCGGCTCGAAGTGGGAAAAATGGAAGCGGTCTCTTCTCATTTATTTTGAAGCCGCCGAGATCGCAACTCCAACCAAAAAGAGAGCTACACTGCTAGTTTTAGGCGGAAGTACATTGCAAGAAATATTTTATAATTTGCCTGGTGCTAACATCCAAGCTGCTCAGGGTGTAGATGTTTTCGATGTAGCAGTTAGTAAATTAGATGAATACTTTCTTCCCAAACAAAATACGACGTTTGAACGACATGTTTTTCGACTGATTCAACAAGATGAAGAAGAGAGTTTTGAATTTTTTTTAATTAGGCTTAGGAGTCAGGCAGCAAAGTTTATATTCGATAAACCAGATGAGCACATAATAGAACAGATCTTAGAGAAATCTTTATCATCAGATTTAAGAAAAAAACGTTAAATATGGGGGACAATATTACCTTAGACAAAGTTATTACTGAAGCTAATACTTTGGAAATAGTAAATTACCAATTAGACAATTACGAACAAAAGGACAGGGAAAAGACAAGCCAGGTTAATACAATTAGGAGCAGAAACAAGTATAATTCAAGATGGAAGAAACAAGAAAATGAGTCGAATACAGAGAAAAAGATGCAAAAGTGTACAAGATGTGGAAATTCTACTCACATTAATCAAAGTTTACCATGCCCAGCAAAAAATAAGAAATGTAATAGTTGTGGAAAATTAGGACATTTTCAGAGATGTTGTAGAACGAAATATTACCTACAGAAACGTAAGCTAGAACAAGACCCTGGAAGTAACAGAAACTTTAACAAGCGTCAGCGTAAAGAAGATACTGTAAATTCACTAGAGAATGAAGAGATACATTATATATTTAATTTGAACGATGATGCAACAATAAAATGTGAAATAGGAGGAGTAAATTTGGAAATGTTGATTGACTCTGGTAGCAACTTAAATTTAATATCTGATAAAAGTTGGGAATACTTAAAGAAAAATAAGATAATTTGTGATAATCAAACAAAAGAACCGAATAAAAAATTACTAGCATATGGAAGTAAAATACCTTTGAAGGTCAGTAGCTCGTTTGGAGCAGTAATAAAGGTAAATGGGAGAACAAAACATGCCACTATTTATGTTATAGAAGAAGGGTCCCGGAACCTACTCGGTAAAGATACTGCACTAAGTTTGGGTGTTCTTAAGCTGGGTATGAGTATTAATCAAGTCAAAGAAAAAGAATTACATAAACCATTCCCAAAATTTAAAGATATTCTAATTGAAATTCCGACTGACCCTACAGTGAGACCTGTTATGCAACCCTACCGGCGAATAACAATACCACTAGAAGAAAAGATAAATAAGAAAATTCAAGAATTACTAGACCTAGATATAATAGAAGAGGTTCATGAACCTTCACCATGGGTCTCTCCTATAGTTCCAATCTTGAAAGATAATGGTGATGTTCGTTTATGCGTTGATATGCGACGGGCCAATGCAGCCATTTTACGAGAAAACCATCCATTACCCTGTATGGAAAATTTATTGACAAAAATAAAGAAGGCGCGATATTTCTCTAAATTGGATATAAAAAACGCATTCCACCAAGCAGAATTACATCCGGATTCAAGATACCTAACTACTTTTATTACGTCTAATGGTCTTTATAGATATAAAAGTCTTATGTTTGGTGTGACATGCGCTCCAGAACTCTTTCAAAAAATCATTGAGAAAATGCTAATAAAGTGCGATGGAGTCACCAATTTCATCGATGATATATTAGTATGGGGGAGCAATGAAAAAGAACACGATCTGCGACTCGAAAAGGTAATGACGGTGTTAAAACAGATCAATGTGTTATTAAATGAAGGAAAATGTATTTACAAAGTACAGACAATACACTTCCTAGGGCATGAACTAAAACCTGAAGGAGTAAAACCGTTACCTAAATATATAGAAAGTATAACCGAATTTAGGGTACCAAAAACAATAGAAGAATTACAAAGCTTTTTAGGTCTAGTAAATTACATAAATAAATGGGTCCCAAATTTAGCTACGATGACAGAACCCCTGAAACAAATACTAAGACAGAAACTTGGAAAGAAATCTAATATTGAAGAATACTGGAAAGAAGATCACGACGAAGCATTTGAAAATTTGAAAAAGATATTGTCTAAAATAAAAACATTGGGATACTATGATATTAAAGATAAGACACAAGTAATAGCAGACGCAAGTCCAGTAGGACTTGGAGCAATTTTAGTGCAAATAGAAAGGACCAAGGATTATAGCATATGGAAATCGAACACTCAGTCAGTCAATGTGAAAGAAAATATAGCCAGACAGAAAAGGAGGCTCTTGCTTTAGTATGGGCTATTGAACATTTCAACATTTTCTTATTTGGCAAGGAATTCGATTTGATAACAGATCACAAGCCATTGGAGTTTCTTTTCAGTCCAAGATCAAAACCATGCGCACGTGTAGAAAGGTGGGTCTTGCGACTTCAGGCATACCGCTATAACATAAAGTATAAACCGGGTAAGAGCAATATTGCGGATTCATTATCTAGACTATGTGTAGATTCACATCAGACATAGTCTCGCTTTCCATCGGAAGAGGATTACGTCCATCAAATAGTCGAACTCGCAAGACACTGCGCAATTTTAATGCAACAAATAATAAAGGAATCTGAAAGTGACAAGGAAATCACCAGTGTCAAGGAAGGAATATATAATCACCAATGGGATGAATCAATAAAGGCATACAAATTATTCTGTGATGAATTGTGTTTCCACGAGAGCATTCTGTTAAGAGGCAACAGAATTGTTATTCCAAAGACCCTTAGGGAACAAGTGTTACTAGCAGCTCATGAGGGTCATCCGGGAGTGGTTGCTATGAAAGGTCGCCTTCGTTCTAAGGTATGGTGGCCAAGAATCGACAAAGATGTTGAGTTGATGGTCAAGGGCTGTAAAGGATGCATCCTAGTCAGTTTAACAGATCCTCCAGCACCAATAAAAGGTAGAGAACTACCATCTGAACCCTGGATCGACATTGCAATAGATTTATTGGGCCCACTGCCCAATAATGATTATATTTTCGTAATAATTGACTACTACAGTTGCTATAAGGAGATTAAAATTACCAGAATAATAACAAGCTCGCAAATTATTAAAATTCTGAAAGAACTTTTTAGCCGACTAGGCTACCCACTATCAAGTACTGCAGACAATGGTCGGCAATTTGTCAGCGAAGAGTTCAAGACATTTTGCGACGATTGCAACATTAAACTTTTTAAAACTGTGCCATATTGGCCACAAATGAACGGCGAAGTAGAGAGGCAAAACAGAAACATATTGAAACGACTCAAAATAGGTTCTAATGAAAAGCGAGACATGAAAGAGATACTATATGAATACTTAATGATGTACAACTCCACTCCTCATTCAGTCACAGGGAAAACGCCATCAGAACTTTTCTTCAAAAGAATGAACAGAGACAAAATACCCATGTTAAAGAATATAAACCAAACGGATGATGACACAGAAGTAAGAGATCGAGACAAATTACAAAAGGAAAAAGGAAAGGAATATGGAGATCGAAAGAGAAGAGCGGAAGAAGATTAACGGAAGGTGATAAGGTGTATGTAAAAGAAACAGAGAAGACTAATAAGCTTTCAACTACTTTCAACCCTACACCACATGTAGTAGAAAAATCAGTAGGGGGAGACATTATAATAAGGAATGAGGAAACAGGACAAAGACTGCGAAGGAACGTCATTCACTTGAAGCGTGTAGAAGGACAGTGGAAATCAGTAGAAGATGACACCAACGGAAATAAGGATTAAGAAAATTGATGAAATAAATTAATAATAAAACAAATGATAGTTCTGCACGGTATAAGTTAAAAAATAATAATTTAAAATGTGTATAAAACTGATTAGATGATTGATTGTATAAATAAATATGGTTGAAGTTAAACTTATTTTATTTAGAATAAAAAATATTAATAAGAATAATAGTATGTCTCATATACATCAGAGAGGGCGTTGCCGTCGACCGACCGGCAGAGTCCGGCAGACTGGTGCTAGACGCGGTGTGAGTCGGACGTGCGCTTGCGCTTAGATCTGGGTGTAGTAGTGAGCCAGTGCATATTAGTGTGCCCTACGTGAACTGTACAGCAACTGTCATTCTAATCAAGCTATTTATATTATTGAAAACTGCTATATTTTGCAGTAAAAATAATATCATATTATAGCAGCTTTTACTTAAAATAAAATGTCGTTTTATGTAACAGAAAATTGGAAGGTCCATTAAAAGTTGAAACTGTAAAATGTTTTATGAGTATAGTTAGGGTTGTGCAAATGGATGCAGATAATGCTTAACCAAGTATATTATGAGATTTTTTTCATGAGTATCAATCCGTTATCATTTAAGACTTGTAGTGATAGTCACCATGTATCCCTGAGAAGAGTCTATGTCATATCAAAGGCACATTTTTAATAAAATTCGTAAAAGTCATTATGATGAGTGAAATTCGCGTAAATATTTTTTATAAGTATCATACAAATAGACATTAGAGATTTCTCAATAGGCTATTAATTAAAAGATACCTAACAGAACCAGTTCTTCCATAACTACATACAGTTTATATAAAACCATTCAACTATATTTAACCCACTTCCTGTTATGTTCGTAACTCTACACGAAAAACCCTAATTCTGGATGAGCTCCAAGCCACAAAAGCCACATTTTTTGTACCGATGTTACGACGACCTATTTTAGCGCCAACTAAACTATATTATGAACACAAATAGCAAGTTGTAAACTACAAGCAGCTAATTAAAAATCGGGTAGAGAATTAGCACGTCAAAAATCAGACTTGATTTTGAAATAAAAATTTAATATCGGCCATTATATACACATAGGCCAATGAGAAAAAGGGATAAAAATACAATTAAAAGAACATATTACACCATAGTGGCGAGGGATCGGTCGTCTTGGCGTTCTTTAAGGGAGGCCCATGTTCAGCAGTGGATGGAAAGGGGCTGATGATGATGATGATGGTGGTGGTGGTGATGATGATGATGATGGTGGTGATGGTGATGATGATGATGGTTGTGGTGGTGGTGGTGTTGATGATGATGATGATGATGATTATGATTATACCATTATCAACAAGTAACCGTTCACTGCTGACTTTTGAAAAAGGATCTTAAAATTTGAAATCTTAAATAATTATGAAACTTGATCTATTAGTTTAAGGCCTTTTTATTTAGTTACTAGCAGCTGTTCTCCGCAGCTTCGCCCGCGTTAACTTACATAACTACTATTAATCACAGAGTCATGTTATATAGCTTACAGCCTGCCTCGATAAATGGACTATCTAACACTGAAAGATTTTTTCAAATCGGACCTGTAGTTCCTGAGATTAGCGCGTTCAAACAAACAAACACTTCAGCTTTACATTATTACTTTAATATAGATAAACAAAGTCTTACTTGAAAAATAAATATGTGTTATGTTAAGTTTCAACAAATATAATGAAACATTTTGCTATTGTTTTTTTTTTTTTTTTTTAATAGAAGAGGGGGCAAACGGACAGTCGGTTCACCTGATGGTAAGTGAATAGCGACATCCACAGACACCCGCTATACCAGGGATCAGCAGGTGCGTTGCCAGCCTTTTAGATGTGAGTATGCTCTTTCCTTGAAGGTCCCTAAGTCGTATCGGTTCGGAAACACCATAGGTGGCAGCTGATTCCATATATTAGTAGTGCGAGGCAGGAAATGCCGTAAAAATCTAGATGTTGTGGATTTTCGGACATCAAGATGGTGTGGGTGAAATTTGGAATTCTTCCGCGATGTCCGGTGGTGGAATTCTGCCGCAGGTATTAATCCGAACAATTCCTCAGAACACTCCCCGTGGTAGATGCGGTAGAAGATGCAGAGCGATCCGACATCTCTATGCAGCGTCAAGGGATCAAGCCGATTGGAGATCACATTATCATCGACGATTCGAGCCGCCATTATATTGGGGCGCTCCAGCCCAGAGGTGAGAGCTGTATTCCATGTGAGGCCGGATCTGCACCTTGTATAATTGAAGGCGGTGTGAAGGCATGAAATACTGCTTCGCCCTATTGAGCACGCCAAGTTTCTTAGAGGCTAGTTTAGCCTTTCCTTCCAAATGACCACGAAACTGCACATCTCTCGATATGTCGACGCCAAGTATCCCAATGCTGGCTGCGCCATTTAGGGGAGTGCCTTCAAATCGTAGAGGAACGACGAAGGGTGATTTTTTGGCGGTAAACGCGCAAACTTGTGTCTTGTTGGGGTTAAATTGGACCAGATTAAGTCGTCCCCATTCCGAGACTTTGGTCAACAGAGACTCGATTTCAGACACAAGTTTGTTCCGACACTCATCGACTTGTTCCCGAGAAATATTAGAGCGGCCAGTGTATAAGGCATATCCAGTGCTGTCATCCGCATAACAATGAATGCCGCTGGTTTGCAGCATATCATTGATATGCAGAAGAAACAGGGTTGGAGATAGTACACAGCCTTGCGGAACACCAGCATTAACAGACTTGAGGTCCGAGCATGTACCGTCGACAACGACCTTGATGCTCCTGTCTGCTAAAAAACTGGTGATCCACTTACATAATTTCTCGGGAAGCCCATATGATGGTAGCTTCGCTTTAGAAGTGCTTTATGCCACACCCGATCAAAGACCTTCGCTACGTCCAAACTAACCGCCAGCGCTTCCCCCTTGCTCTCAACTGCCTCCGCCCATCGATGCGTCAGGAATATTAGAAGATCACCAGCTGAACGATTTCGTTGAAAGCCATATTGGCAATCGCTAATCAGCTGGTGCTCCTCCAAATACCGCCGGAGCTGGCAGTTAATTATGGATTCCATAATCTTTGAGAACAAGGAAGTTATGGCTATTGGTCTGTAGTTGGACGGGTCTGAGCGGTCCCCTTTCTAAGGGATCGGGTGTACCAAAGCTGTCTTCCACGAGCATGGGACGACGCCTAATGAGTATGAGCGCCGAAAAAGACGCGTAAGGACGGGTGCCAACTCAGGAGCACAAGTACGTAGCACTAACGGAGGGATGCCGTCAGGCCCACTCGACTTATGGATGTCCAGCGAAAAAAGCGCTTTACGTACGGAGTTCTGTCGAAAAATTATTTCCGGCATTGAGGTATCACACCGAGGGATCGTCGGTGGTATTTTTCCCTGGTCATCCAAAGTAGAGTTGGAGGCAAAAAGAGAGCCTAGAAGATCGGCCTTCTCCTTCGCGGTGTGGGCCAACGAGTCGTTCCTCATGTGCAGAGATGGTAGGGATGGCTTACAGAAATTCCCTTGAACAGCCTTGGCGAGCGACCAGAATGCACGAGTTCCCGAAGGAAGTCGAACCAATCTCTCGCCAATTCTGTTCACGTACTCCGCTTTTGCCTCAGCAATAGCTCTTTTGAAGGACCTGGAGGCAAAGTTATACTCCTTTTTTAATGCGCTGGTCTTTACATCCTGGGACATCGATGCATCGGCCCAGGCTCGGTAGCTTAACCGCTTGTGGCGTGCAGCCATCTTACAAGTTTGACCCAACCAGGGCTGTGATTTGCCGCCTATAGGCACTGAAGAGCTTGGAATTTTCTAGCGGTTTATTAAGATTTAACAATCGACGTTTGGGATATTTTGCAGCAAGCATGATCATTTTTTGTACCATATGCGTAAAATATCCAAAATATCGAAAATTACCTATTTAGACTTTAATCTGGATTTCCAAACAACCAAGCAGTGGACTGATGGCAACAGTTCAGAAAGATTTCGTTTTTAATTCACGTTGTACTATACAAAGCTGGCGAGAACGCTCGAATAAAAAATGGATATGGATGCAAGCTGATGCGGATCCTCCCTTTGTTAGTGTACTAATTGGTATTGGATTCGAAAAATTCTTACAGTACAAATCACTTTTGGGGCCCCTTTTATTGTACTAAAAACTACACTAAAACTAGCCGACCCGATGGAAGTTGTTCTGAACAAAACATTTTGCAGTGGACCGAATTTACTATCTAAACTATTCTCATCAACTTAAACATATTATATATTTTTATGTCATCAGGGGGAAAACGAGCAGTCGGAACCTCACGGCGTCGTATACACATCCGCACTACCAAGCCCCCGACCTCTTTCCCCCAATAGGCCACCGCATAACAGTCACTTGACGCCGGTGTTATGTGAGCCAGAGGTACCATGCCGGTCACGCCGGCCCAGTTCAGCTGCAATGCAACATGGCACTGCCTCTTTCTAAACTTTATATACAAAAGCTTTCATCAAATCGGTCCGGACGTTGAGGAGTTGTCACTCATGCACCGAAGAAACGTAAATAAACTGCCAGCTTTGGCTTTGCACGGGTGCAATATGTAAAAAAAAAATGTTGTATGTTTAAGAAAAATATAGATTACTAGTTGGTGCCCGCGACTTCGTCTGCGCAGGATAAGATTTTAGTTTTTTTTCATAAAAAATATCCTCTGCTACTTCTTACACCTCCAACAATATGTGTACAAAGTTTCATGATGATCAGTTCAGTAGTTTTCGCGTGAAAGCGTAACAAACAAACTTACTTTTACATATTTTATAATATTAAAGTATAGATGGTATATTCTGTGAGGACGTAATATCCCAGAAGTAGGCCGACGAGTTGGTGAGAAAGGAAGCTGCCGACAATAACTCCCTCCCCGGGCGATACACGGGAGTGCGTAGGAGGCGCTACTTCATGCGCCTCCAGTAATACCCCTGAGCTCGTGCTGGGAAAGTATGGGAATCTGGACCAGTAAGGTACGACGCCGCGGGGTCTTTTTAGTTGCGGCTTGGCAGTCTCCCCCCATCCCCCCTACGAGGAGTAGTCTAGCCTTCGCCTGAGCTAGCCTGTCGCTAAAGTATTCCTGTTGTCTGCAGAACCTTCAAAAACGCGGCTGAAGGCGCTCGCAGCTGGTTGAGTTAAGGTAGTGCACTCACACGTGCGAGTCCCATATTGGGTCCAGGAGCCTACCCATTAATGCATTGCCTGCATCTTAAAAAAAAGGATGCAGATGATAAATATTATTTTTCTATCGCTTAATGTTCTCAGTATCACCCCAATCAGCTTTGAGTCATTCACCACTGGATATATAAGACTTAAAAATAACGCAAAGACTTGTATAATTTACTACTTGTATTGCTAAATGTAGGTAAAGCATGGCAAAAAAGAGTGTGACGTGGTGACAAGTGGAACTAAATATTTTACTAAATGGAAACCTATGATGTTGACAATATTTGGCCGACAAATACTAGATTTTGAGTAACGTTTAGTGTTTCACATTTATTTTTAATGATTTGAATAAATTCTCTTACTGATTTCCCTTATTATGATGATACCTAAGTGAAAGTAGCGCCCTCATTTTGACGTGACAACGTCTTAAATTAGGTTGCGGCTGGGAGTCACTTATGAAAAAGTGTAACGCTCGGTAACGTTACGATGAGTCACCGAAACGATGTCACGTAAAATCTTCGCCCGTAAAACCGACTTTACAGGCAACCATTTTTTCCAAACTCTTTCTTGCTAAGCTGCACGTAATCATTCATAATATTATCTGAAAAAAGAAATACACGTGTTTGACATCAAATAATTGAAAAAGTCTTGAATTGAATTCATGAGACAAATCAAATTAGTAGTTACTCACGTGGACGTGACTTCCAGAAACTTCGACGTTTGGATAACGTTGTTTATTGTTTTTATTATAAATTGTATTTCCCTCGTACACGTTGCCTGACGATATCTTTTGATCTACGCTAAGTGATTACGTGATATGTATTGAAAAAACTTTGTTATTCGTACATCGAAAGCTGGGTTCCGATGAAAAATTTAGTATAAAAGCAGTGTTGAAAAGTGACTGTCCTTGAATAAAACAAGGAGAGTATAATATGATGTACTACTATGTTATGAATTTAAAATATTATGTATTATTTTTAAAATATAGCTAGTTTTACTTTAAAGGTGAATTTGGTGAAAATTACGAGAAATAATTTTACGTATATTATATTTTTTATATTTTACACTGTTGTTCTGTTTTTAACTATTTGACCACATATTGTTGGTCAAATAGTTAAAAACAGATCAAGAGTCATGTTTACTATACGGGATATTTATTTATTGAAAAAGATTCGAAGATAAATCGACAAAAAAGGTAAAACGTTAAATATCACGAACGTGTTTAGATGAAAATGAAATAGATTTACAGCGAGCTACGTTCAGTTTTCCTTATCCCGGTCTTGAAAGCCCTATAAACGGAAAAAATAAGGATATCACGCAAAATGTCTGACAATAAATTGCAATGAGTGGGATATTTGCGCCCAAATACAAATATCCAACGAAACTTTTGAATATAAACACTAAAGAGAGTCAATTTTATTTTATTACCAGACCAAATGTTCATTATACTCGCCGAAAGTACAATTCGTACTTTTTTAGGAAAGGCAAACAGAAGGCGCTTTGCAAGTGGTTGTATCTTTAAACATAAGTAAATAGATTAGATTTTCTATTAATTGTTTTGGAGATAAAACTAAACTAGCAAACAAAATACTACCTTACCGAATTTTCCATATTTGTGAACTCGTTCCATTAACTAATTCTTCACGTCACAGGCGTTGAGGTGAAACGTAAGCGGTCTTGCACTGTAAGTGTAACTTCTGCAAAGCAACGCCTGAATTTAATATAACATTTCTGCAAGTAAAAAGGAAGAAAGGCTTTTTCTTTCAATTGAGTGACGGACTGCATCGTCAACTGGTGCAGGCTGAAACGTCCCACTTCTTATAAGATTAAAAAGCCCCCTCGGCTCAATTAGCTTCGCCCAAGGCTCACCCTAGGCTACTGAGCCCTACCGTGTTACGTTAAAATATAGCAAAAAAATATTTTGAGAGAGTATAAAGGTGCTGCTTCACCGCGGCACAGGCACGTTTTTTTTATGTCATAAGGAGGCAGCCGAGCAGTCGGAGCCTTATGATGACTACCGACGCCCATAGACATTCGCACAACCAAAAGTTGTGACGACGCGTTGCCCTCTTATTCCCTATCCCCCCCCCCCTAATGGGCCACCGGAAACTCACAAACCGCACGAAACGCGACAGCATAGCTGTAAGTTGACGTCCGTGTTACGTGTGTTAAAATGTCAATTGCCAGAAAATGACAATGATTGCGTAGCCTGTTTTCATCTGCAACAAAGCACCACTCCAGTAATAAATATTACGTTAATTAAATCTAATGCAAAGGTAAACTTGGACCGAGTGGTTCCCTTACTATTTGATTTATGGTCGTTTTAACTCAGGCTGAGCTAGAACTGTACCTTGGCCACTAGCCAAAGTAAGCTCAGATTGTAATGTACAGTTAGCTGCAGAATTTAGGAAAACACGATAACATTTCTATGCTTATTCCGGGAAAATTCCAAATCTTTATCAATTGTTAAAAACAAGAATATGCAATTTGCATATAAAACAACCCTTATAACTGGGAATGGCCTTATACATACCACCGGGCTCGGGGGCCCCGGGGGTGATATGGGGCACTCTTTGCCTGAAGAGAAAATGATGGTGGATCGAGACACTATCCACTAAAACCCAGCTCCCGAAGGGGGAACTGTGGATGTCTAGGACGGTATGTTATCCTGCACTCTCTGGAGGCAGGGGGTGGCGTCTCCTCCTCCTTCTCCGCTTAAGGCTCCCTGAACACGTATATAATATTCCTTATAGCTTAGACCTTAAGTGCGCGCAGCGGATGGCTCGATCGGCCACGCACGGGTCGCTTACAGCTGTGCAACCATCTGTCGCCGCCGTGCTCTTCTGCGGGAAAAGACGCCGGTCCACTCCCTCTCCCGCTCCACCTCCTTCTGACACATCACGTCCTCGCAGAAGGAGAGGACCACCTATCATGTGCTCTCACTGACGGTCATCGTTCGGATGATCGCAGGGAGTGTTGTAAATAGTACACCGATTTGGGTAGGTACTACTTAAAACATAAAATATCATACTTACATTTTTTTTCTTTAACGCTGGGAAATGCTCTGAAGCATCAGGAGTGGATCTCCCCACGCGGGTATGTGGGACTCGCTGCGCCCGTAAGTTGGTAAAGACGCAGCTCTACTCACTAAAACCCGGCGTGTGCCACCAATGCCGCCTTTGGTGAGGTGTCCCGTCCCGGACCGACGCCACCTCCACAGTGGGATTGTCCCGCACCACAGAAAAACCTCTCCCAACGTCGGGATCGTACAATGGGGTGAGGTTCCCGTCCTCGCCCCTTGACCCCTGTTCTTTTATCCCCTCTTCTTATAAGAGGGGTACAAAGAGCTCCCTCGGCTCAATTAGCTTCGCCCAAGCCTAGGCTCACCCTAGACTGCTGAGGCCCACCGTCACGGCAAGGCTTTAACCATGGTGGGGAAATATCATAATTACATGGTTTATAGTCAGAAGTCAGATATAAAACATCCGAGCCAAAATATCACTTGGTCAGCTGTCATAAAGCACAACCGTATCTCCTGTAATTACATTCCTTGTATATGAGCATTATGGTACTTAAATATAATATTAATACGAATAAGCAAAGAATAATCTTCATATATACTAGCTTTCGCTCGCAGTTTTGGACGTGAATTGAACAAGTATAAAATAAAACTAGCGGACCGAACAGACTTTTTTTTATAGAAGAGGGGGCAAATGGACAGTGGGCTCACCTGATTTATATGATATTATGCTGATAAGTGAAAAGCGACATCCACAGACACCCGCTACACCAGGGGATGAGCGTTGTAAAAGCCTTTTGAAGTGGTCCAAACTGTGAATATAAATCATTATAGAATACACAACACACAAAAATTACATCACAATCATCCCAGCCAAATGATATAATTTTTTAATAATGTTTTTTTAATATTAATTTATAAATTTAATATTTAATAATGGTGCTAAATAAAAAATAAAAAGCTTGGTGTAAAAATGTTTTACGCTTCATAAAATACTGCCTAAAGTTGATCGCATTTTTACAAAACTGTCCACATCAAACCCTTATAAGACTTAAGTAGGTAGATGTCATGTTATGAAGGAATCTCGACGTTCAATCTTGTCTCGAGATTAGTGCCAACTTTGATGTGGATGGCCGACATATTTATGAAAAGTTTGAAATACTCTTGCCATTAAAAGTTCTTGAAGTGTCAGAGTAAATTTATCTTTTGATAATTTCCTGTTGTAAACCTTGATCAATCAATATAATAGTATGTTACGTGTATGGGGCTCTTTGTACCCCTCTTATAAGAAGAGGAGACAAAAGAGCAGGATGCAAGGGGTGAGGATGGGAACCCCATCCCATTGTATTGTCCCGACGTTGGGAGGGGTTGTTCTGTGGTGCGGGACAACCCCTTTGTGGTGGTGGCGTCGGTCCCTTGCGGGACTGACTAGCCGTTGAGGTGCCCTGTTTGTTTATTAGATCCGCGCCACCTCACCAAAGGCGGCATTGGTGGCACTCGCCGGGTTTTAGTGGGTATAGCTGCGGCTACGGGCGTGGGGTGACCCACTTCCCCGCGTGATGCCTCAGAGCATTTCCCGGCATTAAAGAAAAATAAAAACATCTTTTTTTTTATTTTATTTTTATTACAACTTCATATCACTTTGGATTGGGTTGTTACAGCAGCTGCATAAATAAGTTTGTCAGGTTGAATGGCCTCACCTCTAATTATTAGCAGCAGGCTAATAATTAGAGGTGTAACCCCGAACTTAGTTAATCTGAACTTAAAAGTACATACCTATAAAATAATTGCGTATATAAAAACAAGTGCTTTAAAGTTTTTTCTTAGACCGCTGCGGTCATTAATGGCAACGATAAAAGTTCGTTGGTTACTTAATAGCAAACGATTATTGGAGAAGTTGTTTTGATGAAACAACGTTTTCAATAAAAATACGTAAATTCTCGAATGTTTCAAAGAGAAATTCTAATCTATTCTTTTTCTTTATCTTGAAAGGGTGTAAAATATTTTATGAATGTGCTTATTAGTTCATGAATAGATTGAACAGTGATATGAAGAAGATGCAAGAAATGTCACAAAATAGAGTAAAATAGAAGTAGGCAATAAAATGCGCTGAACCCAAATATAGGTTGAAAATAATTATGTGGAAAAATCAATAAAATTCAAAGATACAAATGAATAGAAAAAAGTAAATTGACATAGAAACTAACAGCATACCTACATAATATAAAATACCATGTTTTTTCAATTTTGTTTCGTGAAGATATTTTGGCTATTTTGCCCACAGCTTCGCCTGCGTTTACAACAGTATCCGGATAGATAATGATTATTTCTATGTCCTAATCCAGGGTATAAGCCATCACCATTTTAACTTTTAGCCAAATCAGTTCAGCCGTTTTGCCGTGAAAGATCAACAAACATCCAAACTTACAAACTTTCGCCTTTATAATATAACTAGCTGACCCGGCGAACTTCGTACCGCCTAACAGTCAATGAATGTCGTGTAATAGATTTATCATCATCATCATCATCAGCCTATATCCCTCAATGAATGCCGTCATCGGCCGATCCTTTGCCACTCGCATCCAACACGGACCGGCTACCGCACACGGTATACTAAACGGATTGAATAATAAAGTTTAAGTCATTCACATCTTTATTCTTAGCCGCCAAAATTGTTCGCTCGCTTAACCATTTATTATTTTTGTGGTTAGTAATGATGTTTGGGAATACTTTGCTGATGAGCTCGTCTTTCGATGATACGATATCGCAAAAGTTCGGAGAAAATGAAATAAATTCAGAAATGAACTCGACCATTACCTGTAGACAGCAATTTATTGAAAAAATCTTCAGCAGATGAGTCGTTTAACAATGCGACTCTCATGTTTGCAGTCAATTGAAGTTTATTCAAATGAACCACAGATTTGATGATTTGAGACAAACTTTTATTTCATCCGCAGCTGTTGATCTTGGAATGACTGACAGTGTTCGGCAGAAATCGCAACAAATCATTGCGCCACGGAAAATTTGAAGATTTAATGACAATTTTAACTCTGAATGAGCCGTACGGCATCCGTCTAACAACGTGGCCGCTATTCTAAAAGAAGCAACTGCTTGTGCACTTCGAATCTCGCACAGTGACTAAAATCAATGACATGAGGAATATCTTTCCAATGATGATGGCAAAATATAATGTGCGTGTCTGACATGGAGATGCAGAAATAATTGCTTCAGTGATTGTCGTGTCCCTATGAATATCGTTTTCAAACAAATTGAGCTCTTGACATACTGCAACAAATGTTGGGCACACTATAATACCATTAACAATTCGTAGTGATTCAAATGATGTTGGCCTACGAACATTTACAACAACATTTGATATAGCGGGTGTCTGTGGATGTCGCTATTCACTTACCATCAGGTGAACCGACAGTCCGTTTGCCCTCTCTTCTATAAAAACGAACAACCGCAAATAGAAACATTCATCATTCTTCGGATGAACTGTGTAAATATGACCAAGAGTATCAATATAACGCATATCCAGATGATCAGGATCCGCATCGACTTGTCTACGACGTAGAAATTTCTTTGATGAAGCGTTTCCAGTATAATAACGTGGCCTCTCCGAGTAAAGCAACGTTTCAGCACGTTGAGCAGCATTCAACTGAATTGAGATATATTCTTTGACAATTCTCCAGATACACCGCCAAATGTACAACAGTGGGATTCCATGATAGGCAGTGGTATTGGATGTTTGGATGGCGAATATGGAACCATCCAACTGTTGTTAGCCACGAAATCGTTTCTTTTCACTTTTGTTGTAACAATTCTACCGTTATCAACAGGTGATCGTCGCCGATACAGTGGATACACATCGAGGTTTATTAAGATTTTTACATTAATTAGTATTAGTAAATGTATATTATAAAGTGACATCACGTGGATCGGAGTGATATTAACGCCATCCTGATGGTAAAAAAGACACTGAAATTTCGCCAATATTTCAATGGACAATTTATAGTAAATATATAACACCTATGTCGATCGCACTCCTTTCAACTAAGGTCCGTGACACACGCGTAAAAAATTGACATTTATAGTATAATATGTTAATTCTTTTTTATTAATTTACATTTTTTTTAATCTAAAATACGCCCTTATCCGAATATTGTGAATATATTATTATGTTGTCGATTCGGAACCTTTATTTAAATACGATATTTAATTTGAGAGGAGAGCTTACCATATTGAAAGGATAATTTATATTAAATATTTGACATTTAGGAAACTCGTGAACATTTTGTATAGATAAATGTTTTTTCTTTTGCTTTATTTTCTAGTCAATTTTCCAATGTTTTTAGTAGTTATTCTGCTATTCTGGACGGAGACAAACATAATAAATTAAAAACCATTAAAATCGGTCAAACTGCTCTCGAGTTATAATTATATATATATATATATTTGTTACAAAAAATGTGATAAATGAAGAACCGCTCGACCGATTTTGTGCAAACTTCACATAAACCATCTACTAAATAGTCCAAACAAAGCCTAAACATTTGGTATGGATTGGTGACCCCGTTCTTGAGTTATAAAATTACAACGAAAAGTGGCATTGATTTTTATATATAACTAGCGGCCCCGTGAACTTCGTACCACCTAACAGTCAATGAATGTCGTGTTATAGATTCATCATCATCATCATCGTCATTATCATCATTATCAGCCTATATCCGTCCACTGCTGAACATTGGTCTCCCTCAATCAACGCCGTCATCGGCCGATCCTTTGCTACTCGCATCCAACACGGATCATCCGAAGAACCGCTCGACCGATTTTGTGCAAACTTCACATAAACCGTCTTCTAAATAGTCCGAACAAAGCCTAAACATTTGGTTTGGATTGGTGAGCTCGTTCTTGAGTTATAAAATTACAACGAAAAGTGGCATTGATTTTTATATATGTATAAAAGAAGATAAGTGAAATATCTTTTTTATATGTCATGTTCACGGGAGGAGATTCCCAAATGAATACTAAGAATGGTGATGATCAACATCAGGGATTGCCATCTTCATATTGAAGTTTGGAGGTCAGCTTTCATGGTGGTGATTGTTTTTTTTATAGAAATAGGGGGCAAACGGACAGTCGTTGCACCTGGTGGTAAGTGATAAGCGACATCATTAGCAGGTGCATCATCGTCCCCACCATGGTTCAGACCTTGACGTAGCGTAGCCTCATTAGCCTAGGGTGAGCACCTGCACCAGCACCTTAGGCGAAGCTAATTGAGCCGAAGGGGCTCTTTGTATCCCTCTTATAAGAAGAGGGGATAAAAGAGCAGGGGGCAAGAGGCGAGGATGGGAATCTCACCGCATTGTATTGTCCTGACGTTGGGAGGGGTTGTTCTGTGGTGCGGGACTTCTGTGGAGGTGGCGTCGGTCCCTTGCGGGACTGACTAGTCGTCGAGGTGCCCTGTTTGTGTATCTTTCGGGTGCAGCGAGTCCCACATACCCGTGTGGGGAGACCCACTACCCCGCGGGATGACTCAGAGCATTTCCCGGCGTTCAAGAGAAAAAAAAGGTGCATCATCATCATGATAGCCCATGTAACAATCAATCAAACTGAAGTTTTGTATAATTAAGTAACAAACAAACATCTGTCCAGGCTCAAAAACATTTGGATATTATATTGAGTTACCTCGTTGATACGGGTCCTCAGATCTAATTACGGAGGGGTCGGTGGTTCAATCCAATTGTAATTAATTCGATTTGAACTTAATTTATAAATGTCTTTTTACTATTCAATTTCACGGTAACATTTTCGGCTCGAATACGTTGCGATTGGATTTATTTATAGGCAAGGTTTTTATTAGGGGCTTAGTGTGTTTTAAAATCAAGCTTCATCATCATCACCAACCCCTATCTTATAAATAAATATCTATAAATATTATAAATCAAGCTTAGTACATCATTTTAAGTTTTTTATATTAAGAGGTAGAGCAACGCTACTTTACAGCTGAATTGAGCCGGCACGATCGGCCTGGTATCTTCCGCTCGAATAACACCGGCGTCAACGTCGTGCGTTTTTTCGACAGTTCGTGAGTTTCCAGTGGCCCATTGGGGGGATAGGGAGGGCAACGCATCTGCATAACTTTTGGTTGTGTGGATGTCTATAATGGGCGTCGGTAGTCACCATAACACCCCGACTGTTCGTTTGCCTCCTTATGGCATAAAAATATATATTTAAGGACGACGATCTCTTTGCAGTGGTCAGTCCTGGTTGAATGCGAGTGAGATCGGCAATTTTGACGTTCATTGTAAGAGGCCGTTTTCGGACAACATTCGTACAGAGAATAAAATAAAATGATGATTCTTTCAGGTTTTTCGAATTTTAGTAAAATTCAAAAATAATAATAATATCTATGGAAGCTTTTACACCACGTCAATCTGGTCCCGTGGTAAGTTCTCGAAGAGCTTGTGTTGCGGGTACCAGACAACGGAAATATATTTTATAGTTTTATACTACATAATATATTTAAGATTTTTATTATATTTAATACATATCCATGACACAAGAACACAAAAAATATATTTTTTCCCTGGCGGAATTCGAACCCGCAACCTCCGGCTTGAGCGCCAACTACAAGTGCTATCCATTGAGCCACAGAGGTCATTAAACAGATGACAGGGACGAGATGTTTTTTTATGTTCGTTGTCGTGTGAAACCACGAAAAACCACTTTAGCGCGAATCTGTTTCTCGCTTGAGGGTTCCCAAAAACGTTGTTTTTTAAGAAATATAGCAACAAATTCACAATTTTCAAATTTTCACCTTTTATTATATTATTGTCAGACCTGGCTTCTTACAAACTTTCATGACTCTTTGTCAAAGAGAAGCCCTAGAGGTTTTGGTTTGAAAGAAAGACAGATTGTTAACGTATTGAACTATAATGGTTCCATTTTTGAGGAACTAACAATCGAGCATTATTTGCTGATAATTATAATCCCTTTTATGAAAGTATGAGCTTATTTAATTTGTGTGCGATTATGTCCCAAAATTTGTGTGCGGGTTTTAGTTTTATTGCTTAAACGTCACAAACGCTGGTAAACTTCGAGCATTCGACTAGAGCATTAGACTGGGCGAACCAATTTAAATGTAAATCGCTGATGTCGCTTTGGATCTGGTGCTAGACTAGTTTCAATCTAGTTCAAACAAATTATGACCGAAAAACTGTAGATAACGAATGATGGTAAGTGATGATATTTCCGAATTGATATGCCCTTCTTAAAAAAATTGTTAAGAAAATAACAATGTCCACTTGAAATCTTACGTATGTACATTATTAATAATAACTTATTTCAGAGAGTTCCATATCGGGTTAGTAACAATAATAACATTAATATCTATGGACGCTTTCACACCACGTTAATCTGGTCCCGTGGTAAGTTCTCGAAGAACTTGTGTTACGGATACCATATAACATATACATGGATGTGTATTAAATTGGTTTTATTTTTATTTTACTACCAAATAAAAAATACAATACAGAAGATATTTAAGATTTTAGTAGCAAAAAACCACATAGGGTTTAAACAAGTGCTAAACTTTAGTGTACACCACTTTAAACCTAATTAATTAATAACAACATATTATGTTTTTCGATAGGTACGCGCTAAATGTTAAACTTAGGAGCTAGGTGACTATTCTCTATAAAATGTTTTTTTTATATAGTTTTAATATAAGTTGGTGTTAATTTGTGTCGTAGTTCGGGAGGTAGATTGTTTATAAGCCGAGGTACAAGATATTCAGTCGTACGCTGTCCGTAAATCACATATTTAATATTATATAATTTTGACGACCTCTGTGGCTAAGTGGTAAGCGCGTTGGCGCTCAAGCCGGAGGTTGCGGGTTCGAATCCCGCCAGGGAACAAAAATATTTTCTGTGTTCCTGGGTCATGGATGTGTATTAATTATGTGTATTATATAATAAAAATCTTAAATATATGTAAAGTATAAAAGTATTAAATATATTTCCGTTGTCTGGTACCCGTAACACAAGTTCTTGGAGAACTTACCACGGGACCAGATTGACGTGGTGTGAAAGCGTCCATAGATATTATTATTATTATTATTATTATATTATTATATAATAAAAATCTTAAATATATGTATAGTATAAAAGTATTAAATATATTTCCGTTGTCTGGTACCCGTAGAACAAGTTCTTCCAGAACTTACCACGGGACCAGATTTACGTGGTGTGAAAGCGTCCATAGATATTATTATTATATTTAATTTGCTAAGTCCGCACAGCTCCGATTGTTTGTAGAGGATATTTCGAGAACCATGATTGGCCAAGTCTGCACCTCTCTGCCTCCTCTCCGCCTAGCTCTTCGTCAGTGGAAACGCACCTAAAATGTATGTTAACGCGGATAAAACTGCGGGCAACAGCTATTTGTTTGATAAAATGGTTGATCAAATGCCTGTAAGCTACAACGTTTTAAAATTAGCAACCATGTTTATCTCGCCCTATATTTGCTTAGGACATCAAACGTTCCCAATGTCAACTTTGGTTATGATAATATTTTCTAAGTCACCAATATATTTTCTACAACATCTATACGTTATACTTTGATAATATTGTGTGATTTTCAATTTGTTAAACCTTTTTTTCGCTGTAGAAATGCTTTGCACATTCACCCGGGGATGTCCAGGGATATGTGGAACTCCCGGCTGGTACTGCACTAAAAGCACTGCGAGCTTCCTTCACCCGCTTGTTTGGGAGTATCTCGGATTTGACTAACACAGGACACCAATATGTTAACCCTTTTTAGATAGTAGTCCCTGACTCTATGTGGGACTCGCACCTTGGAGGTCTCTACGCGTAAACTAAAACTACTGTGAGCGCCTTCAGTCGCTTTTTGACGGATTTGCAAGCTACAGGATCATCTCAGCGACAGGCTGGCCCCGGCAAAGGCTAGACTACTCCTCGTAAGAGGACTGCCTGAGCGCTACTAAGTAGTCCCCCAACTAATATGTTAACCCTAATATTATTACAATTATAATCTCAAAATATTGAACAATGAACAATATTCGCTTAATATAAACTATTATGATTGCTTAGTCATCATCATTTCAACTCACAAATGAACATAATATTGAACTTTTTCAATAAGTGTAGAGGCAAATGTAGAAGTCAGAATGCATTCAAACTTAGTCTAAATTAGGTAAATAGTAACAAAATATTACCTATGATTAAATCGGTAGTTTTTATGAGGTCTGTAGGGAGAGTTCTAAAATATTAACCGATTTTAATACAAGTTGTGTTCCTGTTTTCAATAAAAAGTCCTTCACAATTATCCATGTCCATAAAATATGAAACTATATATTTCGTATATTTCATAAATGAGAATGTATTTTTTTAGCCATCGTACGTCTAAAAAAATACATTGTCATTTATTAAATATACGAAATATATAGTTTCATATTTGATGGCGTAAAAATGAAATAGTGAGCGGGATAAGAAATTGAAACGGATATCAATAATACATTGGACCGTAAGCCCTAAAGCACACTACATCCCGCGGGTAATAAAAGGCGAAAAGTTGATAAGCATGCGTTGTGTGATGTGGTTTCTAACAAGTACATCACAAGTGTTACTTTTTTGTAACGTAGTTCCTTATCGCGCATTGCGAAAGGGGGCTAGACGGAAAAAAATCAGATGAAAAGTTAGCACGACACTTTTTGCTATTGTGTGTGTGTTTATACACAAGTCATGTTTACTGTTTATTATAAAAGTTTAAAACCTTATCGAATAATATCATGTCACCAATAGCGCGATGCAATTACTAAAGAACGCCATCTTTTGGTAAATTCACGGAAAAAATTAATAATTACATATAAATGTACTACGCCATTTATTGGCAGATTTACATAAATGCTTTAAGAATTATACAATTTAAACATGTTTGAAAAAAGTAGTTTTCATTATAACACATTCCACGTACCTACAGTTGACTTAATTTGACTTGCAAAAATTGTTGGTAATGTTTTTTATTAACAGGGTTTTACCTTTTTTTAAGACTAAAAGTTGTAACGACAGTTTTTGCTATAGTTGTAAGCCGTGCGGCGTGCGCGTGTTTCTCTGTCTGTCTCTCTCTCTCTCACACACACACACACACATAAGTGTGTGTGTGTGTGTGTACTTTCTTTTGTTTTTTATTACAATTCCTTCACTAATTAATTGAAAGGAACTTCGTTCCATCCGGGTGTCCCTTGACACCTCTCTTTAGTTCTTTTTTTCTTTAACGCCGGGAAATGCTCTGGGGCATCCCGCGGGGGAGTGAGTCTCCCCAGGCGGGTATGTGGGACTCGCTGCGTCCGAAAGATCATAAGTGGACGCAGCCACTACATAAAATCCGGCAAGTGCCACCAATGCCACCTTTGGTGAGGTGCCTCGGATCTGTTAAGCTAACAGGGCACCTTGACCTAGGCTACTGAGCCCCGCCGCCACGTCAAGGCCTGAACCATGGTGGATTCAGTCGTTGATACCAAAATGTTATTTTGGTACCAACGTTGTAAGAAGATGACATACCTACATAAAAGTTAAAAGTTTTTATGCAATATATCAGAAGAGTATCTTATTGAACGTCAAACAGCGAAACAAAGTCAGGGAAACTAATCTTTTAAATATTTTACTCGAACATATTAAATTCTCGTGTCGCGATGTTTTTTACCAAACTCCTCCGAAATTACTCAACTGATTCTTATGAAATTTTGTGTACATATCGGGTAGGCCTAAGAATCGGCCAACATCTATTTTTCATATCCTAAACGTTAAGGGTGATCCGCCCGTTATTTTTTATTTTATTTTTTTATGATAACGATATGGCTGTAAATCTAAGCTGTCGCGGGCGAAGCTGCGGGCAACAGCGAGTAATTTATAATACATTAACAGCTGATATAATAATAATAATAAATCGTTTATTTTCAGGCACTATGGCCCATAGATATATACCTTACAGACTAACATACATATTTTATATTACATTAGTGTTAGTATAAAAACCTTAAAATTATGTTAGTAAACTTCCTAGTGTTACGTTTGCGTACGTTCCGGTGGAATTGTTCCGCGGAAGCGACGGAACACCACATCCTGTGGCCAGAAGTCTTCTTGTAAAACTTCCTGCAGGTAGCAGGTCGGTATTCGCACCACAAACTCCTTGAAGTTGACGTTGCGGCGCGACTCCAGCTCCTGCACCCTTGGACAGTACTGCAACTTCCGGCGCACGTATTCTGTGATGCTCTCCGCTTTTGTGGTGTAATGAAGGCGGGAGATATACACCGGCGTGTTCGGCTTGGCGGCCCGCACTAGCACGTTGGGCTCCAGTGGGGCTTTGCCACAGCGATTCTGGTTGGTTCTGGGATGGCGCCTCTTCCTCTTCACCACCTCAAAACCGTCTTCATCCCGACGTGGCGCCTGCTGCGCAGGCGCGCGCAACGGATCGGGGCATGGAGCGCGTGCGGCACGTGTAAGGAACGCGCGGGGGGGCGCCGACGGTGGCGCGATCGGGGGTGCGACGCAACTAGGTGGACGAGCCGCGGCCCGGCTAGCAGCCGCATCAGCATAAGTGCGTCTTGGTGTCGACACGGTTACACTCGCAGCAACCGCCGGGGCATCGCACTCGATGGCATGCGGTGACGCATCGGAGTCCGCCGATGCAAAACTGCAGACGGAGACATTTTGCGCCCCGCGACGCATGTTTACGTTCGAGGCCTCTTCAGGCGACCTACTTGCCGACATAGCATTACGTAATGATACTACCTCGGCACGCAGATCTTGAATGGTCCTGTCTGAGACCTCCAACCTGGACTGCACTTCTGTTAGGCTCGACTTCAGGAAGATGATATCCTTAAGGAGCCTGGTGACGTCGACGTGGTCGAACGTGATGGGGGGCAGCTTGTGCAGCTCCTTCGCCACGAAGCTCGGCACGTCGTCTGGGTCGGTCACCTTTAATAAGGTGATGATGTCCTGGACACTCTTCTCAGTTCCGTCCCTCCGTAGAGACGGCATCTGGTCTAGTTTGCCCAGCACCTCGTACAGCAGTCGTCTGCCGCTGCTTATGTCAGCTTCTTTGAAGTTAGTCTTACATATTTGTAAGATACTAACTTCATCCATCGTGTCGATGGCGTGTTGTATGAACGCCAACAGTTCGTTGGCTATGAGTTGCGAACTCATAGCGACGCGAGCGGGCATCGGCATATAGACGCGCTAAACATTAATTAAATCACTTTACGGTGCACTTGTATAAGGCACGTCCGTATCCGTATAAGCCTCATAACGAACGTCCTATTCCCAAAGTGCGGTATCTTCAATAAACATGTATTTTATAATATCCTTTACCACACAAACGTTCTTTAACAGTTCTTTCGAGTTTGTCTTTTGAAAGATATATGGAATCCTATTGTAAAAACGTATAGGTATATTGACCCACAAAAGAGTTACCTTAATATATTATAGTAAAAAATGGCACATGAAGTTTATGTTTGTTCTTTGTATTTCTATCGTGATAATTTAAGAAGCATTAGTTTTAAATTGGCGACTTAGGTAAACGAATTTATCTGAAACTTGTTTCATGCCTTGTTCTTGTGTTTTCAACTAACATAAACAGGACACAAGCATACCTAAATATGTCTAAATATTCTGTTCGATACAAAATTACCAATATTCTATTAGATTCAAAGTGAAATTCGCGTTAGCATTAGACAAACATTATAATAAATTGATAATACGCTAATATGATAATGCTAGCTCGAAGTTTTATCAAATTAAATACATCAATTATCTTGTTAACACAGTAACTAGAAAATATAAATAAAAAATGACGTAAAAAAATATATGACGTACTCTGAAAAATGGAAAAGGGAAGTCAATTTAGTAATTGGCGTAGAGTTGATAAACACTGAATTCAAATTACTATCGGAACAGATAGATGTTTTTATTCGTTAAAAAAATATGAAAAATGGTCCGATTGCTGAAACGAGTAGCCCATATATCTCCATGTTCAAGCCTTGTGGTGGCGGTGAAGCTCAGTAGCCTAAGGTGAACCCTGCGCCTTGGGCGAAGCCAAGTGAACCGAGGGGCTGCTCTTTGTGCCCCTCTTATTAGAAGAGGGGACGAAAGAGTAGGGGAGACGAGTTGTGGTGAGTGGTTGTTCTGTGGTACAGGACAACCCCTCTGTGAAGGTAGCGTTGGTCCCTTAGGGGACTGACTAGCCGTCGTGCCCTGTGGCACCTAACCAAAGGCGGCATTGGTGGCATTCGCGAGTGCCAATAATACCGTATTGGCACTCGCCGGGTTTTCGTGGGTCCACTGCGTCCACTTACCATCTTTTCTTTTCTCAGTCTTACCGTCTTTCTATTAAAAAACTGAAATACATTGAACACAAAATTATCAAACTTTATGTCCCTGAACATTATATTAATCTTGTTGAACTTGTTCGAGACAAAAATTGGGCTAACATTTTACCACAATATTTATAGCTTTATTTATTCACAGTTTCGTCTTGTCATGACAAGTTAACAAGGACGTCGATTTATGACATTGTTTTCGAGCGTCGCTATCAACGATCTATAAAAGGGCACAAACAAAAAATATAGGACGTCATTATGTATAGTTTCTATTTTAAAGGCGCCTTTATACGTGATTTCGTAGCTGCTTATAGTAATACTCGTATGTATTATCGTATATATTATCCAGGTATCTAGTTGCCCCCACCATGGTTTAGGCCTTGTCGGGGCGGTGCGGCTCAGTAGCCTAGGGTGAGCCGCTGCACCTTAGGCGAAGCTAATTGAGCCGAGGAGCTCTACTGATGCAATGAATACTGATGGATACTGAGCAATACTTAACATTAAAAACTTTTTTTTGTTAGTAGGATAGGCAAACTGGCTGACGTGCCACCTGATGGTAAGTGTTCGACATCGTACATGAACATAAACTAGTATACCTGGAACTAAATAGCTTTTTTTTAACGCCCGGAACTGCTCTGAGGCAACCTGCGAGGGAGTGGGTCTCCCCAGGCGGGTATGTGGTACTCGCTGCACCCGAAAGTTGGTAAGTAGAGCTCTACCCTCTAAAATCCAGCGAGTGCGACCAATGCCGCCTTTGGTGAGTCGCCCCGGATCTGTTGAGCAAACAGGGCAACTCGAAGCCTAGTCAGTCCCTCAGGGCACCGACGCCATCTCCACATAGAGGTTTTCCCGCATCACAGAACAACCCCTCCCAACGTCGGGACAGCAATGGGGTGAGTTTCCCGTCCTCGTCCCTGAACCATGGTGGGAATGAATGAGTTGCCTTTTCTTTTTTTTTTTTCTTTTACGCCGGGAAATGCCCTGAGGCATCCCGCCTGGGGAGTAAGTCTCCCCAGGGGGGTATGTGGGACTCGCTGCGCCCGAAAGATGGTAAATGGACGCAGCTCTACCCACTAAAACCCGGCGAGTGCCACCAATGCCGCCTTGGTGAGGTTCCCGGATCTGTTGAGCAAACAGGGCACCTCGAAGCCTAGTCAGTCCCTCAGGGCACCGACGCCACCTCCACATAGAGGTTTTCCCGCACCACAGAACAACCCCTCCCAACGTCGGGACAGCAATGGGGTGAGTTTCCCGTCCTCGCCCCTGAACCATGGTGGGGATGAATGAGTTGCCTGGGCTAGTTCCAGGTAAACTAGGTTATGTTCATGGGCGACTCTGACCACTTACCATCATAATATGACTGGTCTGCCCGTTCGTCTATCCAACTATCATAAAAATATCAAAGTCTTAAAGTGGCCGGTCCAACTTGTTCCGAAGGGCGCAGATCGGCCGTCTTGGCGTTCGTTGATATAGGGATTGCAGCAGTGGGCTGTGAAAGAAAATGATAATGATGAAGCTATCAAATAACAGAGGATCGGATATGTCTATAAACTTAAATAAACAATACTGTGCCTAATATTCTGCTATTTTAAAATAAAGTTTTTCGTATAAAGAAACTTCCACAAATAGCATTCCCTCGCAATTTCTGGAAGACAAGCGCTCCATCGTTAATTGATTAAGAAATCTCTTTTATTAAGGTTCGTTAGGAATACCGCTTTGTAATTTTTCTCTTTGCGTCAAAGAAATAAATTGGCTCGGTTTGAATCTTGACATTTGTCTCAAGAGATGAGACAAGCCTAAAGATGTTTTATAAATTGACAAAAATACAGTGAAATTTAATAAAAAATACGATTATTTTCATGATAGTTTTTATTTTTTTTACACCGGGAAATGCTCTGAGGCATCCCGCGGGGAGTGGGTCTCCCCAGGCGGGTATGTGGGACTCGCTGCGCCCGAAAGCTGGTAAGTGGATGCAGCTCTACCCACTAAAACCCGGCGAGTGCCACCAATGCCACCTTTGGTGAGGTGCCCCGGATCTAATGAGCAAACAGGGGATTTTGACGGCTAGTCAGTCCCTCAAGGGACCGACGCCACCTCCACAGAGGGATTGTTTCGCACCATAGAACAACCCCTCCCAACTTCGAGATAGTACAATGGGGTGAGGTTCCCATCCTCGCCCCTTGTTCCTCTGCTCTTTTGTCCCCTCTACTTATAAGAGGGGTACAGAGAGCAGCTCCTTCGGCTCAATTTGCTTCGCCCAATGATTTGGGTTCACCTTAGGCTACCCAGCCCCGCCGCCACCACAAGTCTTGAAACATGGATACTTGATATTTTTTATAAGACTCAAACTATATTTAATAAGAAATAAAATATTATCACAAAACTTAATTTGCAATTTAAGAAACCTTTACATAAAAATCTACTGAAAATCAAAATAGTATTAGACCTTTCAGAATGTAATGATATTTTTACCTAGTTGTAACGCTGAGCAGCACATTAAAAAACCTGGTATCTTTAAAAACGATTGTTCATGAGTAATATCAGTCAGTACCGCTGGTTTATTTCTACTTGTAAATATATATCATTAAAAAATATAGATAGATCATCACTTCTATGAGTAAAATAAATTATTTTTGCAGTAGGACACTAGTTTCAAAACAGAAAAATTAAGTAAAACATTTATAAAGTATAAGTGGCATTCGAAATTCGCTTGCAGTTCATTGTGGTGGCACTTCAGTTCACTTTATTTTAATTTGCGTCAGTCCATTAAAAGTTTGGAAATGAAGTGAGTGGGACAGGTAACATCGACAAATATTGTTAAAATACGTATTATATTTATTTTAACACCATTCTATTATCTTCTCCTCTATCTCTATTCTATTTTATTTATCTATCTATGTAACGAAATTAAAAAAAAATCGATACTTATTAAAAATAAAATATAAAATTATTAATAAAAAAACGAAAAAACATGTTTTTTTTTGTCAAAAAAACTCATTTTTTTATAATATAATAATTAAATGGATTAACAAAAATGCGTATTATAATAACGTAACATATCGAGCACCTCATGCTTTTGGCAGTAAAATTATTACTCTTTTTTTTTTATAGAAGAGGGGGCAAACGGACAGTCGGTTCACCTGATGGTAAGTGAATAGCGACATCCACAGACACCCGCTATACCAGGAGATCAGCAGGTGCGTTTCCGGCCTTTTAGATGTGAGTATGCTCTTTTCTTGAAGGTCCCTAAGTCGTATCGGTTCGGAAACACCATAGGTGGCAGCTGATTCCATATATTTGTAGTGCGAGGCAGGAAATGCCGTAAAAATCTAGATGTTGTGGATTTCCGGACATCAAGATGGTGTGGGTGAAATTTGGAATTCTTACGCGATGTCCGGTGGTGGAATAATTCGAATCCGAACAATTCCTCAGAACACTCTCCGTGGTAGATGCGGTAGAAGATGCAGAGCGATCCGACATCTCTACGCAGCGCCAAGGGATCAAGCCGATTAGAGATCACATTATCATCGACGATTCGAGCCGCCCGGCGTTGGACGCGGTCAAATGGAAGGAGCTGATATTGGGGCGCTCCAGCCCAGAGGTGAGAGCAGTATTCCATGTGAGGCCGCATCTGCGCCTTGTATAATTGAAGGCGGTGTGAAGGCATGAAATACTGCTTCGCCCTATTGAGCACGCCAAGTTTCTTAGAGGCTAGTTTAGCCTTTCCTTCCAAATGACCACGAAACTGCACATCTCTCGATATGTCGACGCCAAGTATCCCAATGCTGGCTGCGCCAGTTAGGGGACTGCCTTCAAATCGTAGAGGAACGACGAAGGGTGATTTTTTGGCGGTAAACGCGCAAATTTTTATTCTTATACTAAATTATTTTCTCATTTTTAGCCCAGTTTGCTATTCAATCTTGTTTTTTTTTATTAATAAATCTAACTATATTTTTTCTATATAATGACAGATGTTGCTTCATAACGAGATGTTATTAATGATAAAAAGTTTCTTTTTTGTAAAGAAATGGAATGAGAAAGAAGAAATAGGAAAGGAGAAAAGAGGTAAGAAGAAGAGAGGAGACGAAACGAGAGAAGAGAAGACAAGGAAGCACGAAGGGAGATGACAAGATAGGACAGCTGTAAAGCGTAGACGGTCAATCATTGGTCAGATACTCTAAAAATAAGTAACAGGACTTCATAAATCGATAGCAATGCTTGGATATCTATATAATATAATATGTAGGAGCTGTTTTATAGACTGACTTATATCTCTATAAAGACTTGAAATTTGATAGGACTTTTGCCATGTAGAGGTCAGCTAAGAACGGATTATTTTTATGTTTTATTTTGACAGAACCAAGTTGTGCAGGCCGTATATAATCTATATTTACCTTCATGCAAATCCTCGAATCGAGACCGAGAATTGAGAATCCAGAGTCATCCAATGGAAATAAAAAAAACAAACCAAAAGCTGAATACACAATGGCTTAAATTTTCTAGTTTCAACGGCAGACCGATATTGCATACAATGCTTAATCTAATCCGATTACAAACCAGTTTTGTGTAGAAATTTCTGTATAACGGTTTTAAGCTGATCTTTTTTTAACTCAAATAAATTCCACAAATAAACAAGTAAAATTTAAGTAAAACAAAATGATACAAAAGGCCTTTCTTTTTAAATGTTGCTTATAGCAGCAGAGTCGATTGACATCTCCGTTATAATTAAAAATAGATTAGTGGCCTATATATTAATATAATTATTGCGCTAATATGAAACATACGTCCTATATATACTGGTAAAGGGTTTCGACTGTGCGACGGTTTTTTTGAATGTCACAAGGAGGCAAATGAGCAGTCGGAGCCTCACAGCACCGACGCCCATACACATCCGCATAACCAAGGCCACGCAGATGTGCCACCCACCTTTTCCCTATCCCCCAATGGGCCACCGGTCAACTCACAAACTGCACAAAACGCGACAACATAGCTGTTACTTGACGCTGGTGTTATGTGAGTAAGAGGACCCCGGTCGTGCCGGCCCAGTTCGGCTGCAATACAACATGGCCTGCCTCTTACTCCTCAACTTAAACCTCTTAACTATTCGAAAAGTGTAGAAAGCTAAATATTGCTCTTTGCACTGTGATATAATACAGATTTAAAATATCCGATGATATTATTTACCGATGAACATGAATGATGAACCAAACGAGCCCAGGGCCTCTTTCAAATTTAATAATTTGAACTTCACATACATTGGAACTTGTTACCTACTTGGTATCTACTTTATTTGAATTCAAATCAATTACCAAAATTCTTGAAAATGCTAATTTTGTATGTTATATATTTTATTTGTATGTAATACTTTTTTCTACAACTTTTAAAGTATGATAATGAAACCTAATACACATTTAAAAGAATAAGGTAACCTTTCTTTAATAAGACGACGCAAATGCGTCTTTAATAGGTCTTACTCCAATATCTCAGCTAGGTTTTACCTCGGAGCTACAATCAATCACCAGTACAAAGTAGCTTTACCTTGACTTAGTTGCGTCGATTAGTGAGACCAAAAAGCTAAATAGGCTTCAAGATGAATGGCCGTAACAAATAACTTCTGCGAGCTTATAAGTACTTAAGAACGGTTATTAATCTTTGAAGATTTAAGAGGAAATACGTTGTTTTATTGTTAAAAATGTTTTTTGAGAAAGAAATTTCTACAGTTGGTATTTTTACCGGTGGAAGGGATGCGGCTATGCCGTGCGACCATTTGTCACCACCATGCTTATTTTTTATATTGAAAATGATATATAATATAATTTTGATAATGTCATTACCGAGACCATGGATTAGGTAGGCAAAATAAAATGAATTGCCTGGAATAGTCCCGTGTGAATTTGCGAAGTAGCCTGGGAGTCCGAGGTATCGCTGATAAGCTGCAAGAGAACAGGTTGAGGTTGAGGACATGTCAAGAGGAGACCACCCGAGTACGATGGTAACCAAGTGCTCGAATTGTCTGTCTCCGAAAAAAGACCGAGAGGGAGACCTAAAACCACATGGACAAATGTGTTACTGGAAGACATGAAAAAATGCAACGTTTCCAAAGACGACGTCAAGGATAGAGCGAAGTGGAGCAGTATGATAAAGAAGGCTGACCCCACCACCATGTGGGACACATAGCCAGGAAGAGAGAGAGAGAGATAGAGAGAGTCCTGAGCGAACTTGTCAAGGCGAGGTTCACAACTCACCAGCACATGGCTTGTTTGTCATTTTTCTATCCAACTAACATAAAAATGACTAATTATTAAACAAGTATGAAGTGTGTAGGAAAACATCGTGAGGAAACCTGCATGTCTGATGAGATTAAAAGTCTTGGAAGGTGAAGTTCACCAACCCGCATTGGGCCAGCGCATATGAACTATGACCCAACCAGCCGTGTCCAGCAGTGGGACATAAAGGGTTGATATGATTATCTATTATAAATGTGTTTATGTTAGTTGAACAGGCAAATTGGCAGACGTGCCACCTGATGGTAAGTGGTCGACGTCACCCATAAACATGGGTTTTAAACACAACTTTAGGGTTCAGTAGCCTCGGATGAGTGGTGAGTTGCTGCACCTTGGACAAAGCTAATTGAGCCGAGGGGGCTTTTTGTGAGGTACAAAGAGCCCCATCGGCTCAATTAGCTCTTATAAGAAGAGGGGTGCAAAAGAGCAAGGGGTGAGGACGGGAACCTCACCCTATTGTACTGTCCCGACGTTGGGAGTGGTTGGTCTGTGGTGCGGGTTGCTCATTAGATCCGGGGGACCAATCGAGGCATTGGTGGCACTCGCCAGATTTTAGTGGGTAGAACTGCGACCACTTACCAGCTTTTCGTGCGCAGCGAGTCCCACATACCCGCGTGGGGAGGCCCACTCCCCCGCGGGATGCCTCAGAGCATTTCCCGGCGTTAAAGAAAAAAATCTATTTATTGGTGAAAACGTTTTTCAAATCGTACAAGTATTATAGAATATAATTTCTTACATCCAAACTCACAAACATATAAAGGTAATGCCTTTATGTAATCATTATAGATTTTTTATAGAGTAGGATAAATTAAGGATAGAACCCAACCAAAGATTATGCGGATACGTCCTCCTTTTCCCTATTACCCCAATGGGCCACCGGTACTAACAAATGGCACAAAACGCGACAGCATGGCTGTCACTTTAAGCCAGTATTATGTAGGCAAGTGGTCCCCGGTCGTGCCAGTCAAATTCAGCTGGAGAGCAGCATGGTAGTGCCATGCTTACAAATAAAAATCATTTACTTAACAGTAGCCTATTTGGTAATAATTATGTATATCAGTATACATATAATAGCTATAATCAGAACAGTAATTATATTAACTGAATTAATGCATTAGAGCTCTCCAAGTTAATTTATCCTACATAAAGACAAGCTGTTGTTAAGTTGGCCCCAACAATCCGTCAAGTGGAAGGGCTTAAGCTGTAAGGGCAGGACTTAGCTGCTCATTTAGGTTAATATGATGTGTTTCAAGATATTGACCTTTAAAGCACTTTAAGGTATTAATTTTGAGGCTGTACTTTTTGTACAGTAATCATCAACGATTATCATGAATCATGCTGGTGAATATGATTTTCAAAACTGAGACTTTTTATTGGATATGGTTGTTTTTACCATTTGAAAACATTTAAAACGGAATATTAGCTATGTTTTTCATGTTTTTATTTCGCAGAGCTCGTATTTTAGATATTATTATTAAAATACAACAAGACACCGAATCTCGTTCGAAGGCCTCATTAAAATTATCATTTTGCGAACCGTGTCTATAGAATTTTACTAGAAAATTCTACACAAATCTTTCTAGATGACAAGGCATTAGCGATAACCAGCTGCTCTGTTTTAACAACTAAATCAGATGTAAATTAGCTCAGCACAGATGAAAGTTAGCGCTCAACCCGAAGGTTGTGGATTTCGAATGCCGCCAGAGAACAAAAAAGTTTTCTGTTTTCCTGGGTCATGGATGTGTATTAAATATGTGTACTAAATAATAAAAATCTAAAATATATGAATATTATAAAAGTATTAAATATATCTCTGATGTCTGGTAACCGTAACACAAGTTTTTAGAGGTTTAAAGGTTCTTTTCTGATGGTTTTTACTAGGTCGGTCCACCTTGTCGGTGTTAGCTGCCGCGCGCTTGAGTGCCCTCGACCCTACGCTCGACAATCAGGCGCTCGATGGAGGTTTCACTTCGACGAGACGCGTGTCCAAAAAAGGGGGTATACGAGCCTGCACGAAGGAAAACAAACGGACTGTAACGCTGAGTTACTGAAGTATCGAGACAATTGTTCGGTATTCAGTCCATGATACTCTAAAACCGGTGGGAGGGAAGCGCTGTCCCGCGCTCCCGGCTTCATGGGTACCACCATCTTGCTTGCTTGTTTCTCCCGTGAAACAGCTTTGCTGTGTTTCGGAGAGAAGGGTAAGACAGGCAGTGTAATTACTGGCACCGAGACTTAACATCTTATGTCTCAGGATAGGCAACACATAAATGAGTTGCCTGAGCTTGTTCCAGGTAAACTAGTTTATGTTCATGGGCGACGTCGACCACTTACCATCAGGTGGCACGTTTGCCAGTTTGCCTATCCAACTAACATAAAAAAAAATCCAATCCATCGTTATACCTACCCTAAGTATAGTAGATTTTTTTATAAAACATACTGTCGCAAACATTGACACAGAGGTATCTTTTTTTTTTCGACCTTGGTTCAGGCCTTGTCGGGGCGGTGGGGGCCTAGGGTGAGCCCAGCACCTTGGGCGAAGCTAATTGAGCCGAGGGGGCTCTTTGTAGAGAAGAGAGGACCTCTTATAAGAAGAGTGGACAAATTAAGAGCAGGGGGCAAGGGGCGAGGATGGGAACCTTGCCCCATTGTACTGTCCCGACGTTGAGAGGGGTTGTTCTGTGGTGCGGGACAACCCCTCTGTGCAGGTGGCGTCGGTCCCTTGGGGGACTGACTAGCCGTCAAGGTGCCCTGTTTGCTCATTAGATCCGGGGCACCTCACTAAAGGCGGCATTGGTGGCACTCGCCAGGTTTTAGTGGGTAGAGCTGCGTCCAATAACCACCTTTTGGGCGCAGCGAGTCCCACATACCCGCGTGGGGAGACACATTCCCCACGGGATGCCTCAGAGCATTTCCTGGCGTTAAGGAAAAAGAAAAAAAAGAGGTAACTTTTTACTGAGACCATCTGAAAGATGTCCAGGCTAAGAGAATCCTAAATCGACGATAATGTTTAAAATTGTTAATAAAAGTGGAAAAGTTAGCATGTGGAGATAGCCTTTATCAAAAGAAACAAGTAAAAAGTTTAAAAGATATGATCTGGCTACGAAATACTTAAGCCCTTCCTTTAAAATTTGGTTAAAATGTAGCCTATGGCCCCCAGACAATAATAACCATTGGATTGTCACCTCCTAATAAAAGTAGTACATAATATAAGACGTGCATAGACTGCTGAAATCATAACTTCTCCTTTCTATATTGTTGTTGGGTGAAAAAGGCAATGATATTTATATAATATATAATTATAATTCTTTTGTGCGTGTGTATGTAACTGAACTCCTTCTAAACGGCTAGACCGATTTTGATGTTTTTTATGTGTTCGAGAAGATTGACACTTTGGTTCACTACAAAACGTTTTGTACAGGACAACGTCTGTCAGATACTCTAGAATATGTATAAAAAATTGGTTGTCTGTCAAGTTGGTTTACGGACGATAGTTTAACGTGACACCGTCATAACAAAACATTGATGAAATGATTGCACACTTTTATGAAGAAAATTGAATCAAATAAAGTAACGCGACAATGGACGTAACGGGACAATTAGTCACCCTTTTTCGTGCATGCGGTCGGCGTTCATAGATTTATTAAACGTTGTCACGTCAAAAAATTGGTTTGTTGTAAAGTTACACGGACGATAGTTTAACGTAACAACGTCATAACAAAACGCAAGCGTACAATGTGCGTAACGGGACAATGAGCGTTACGCGACATTTTCGTGCTTGCAGCCGGCGTTCAACGATTTATTAGACGTTGTCACGTCAAAAAGAGTTCACTTTTTTATTCGTATGTCAACGGTTTGAAAGCATTTTTAGTTACAGATTTGATTTGTCAAACGTTTTTCAATAGTTCACACTTCACACTCATATAGGCTTGGATATAGTGTTTCAATACGGTTTAGTAAGCGAGTTTCATCAAATCATTTTAGTGAGTATATTAGTTCGTTTTTTAGAACAGCTGAGATGGAAAAACTGGCTAATAATAGATACGATTATAATGAAATAACCTTCAAACATTTGACAACCTCTGTGGCTCAATAGTTAGCGCGTTGGCGCTCAAGCCGGAGGTAGCTGGTTAGAATCCCGCCAGGGAACAAAATATAGATTTCTGTGTTCCTGGGTCATGGATGTGTATTAAATAAAAAAATTCCTAAATATATGTATAGTATAAAATATTAAATATATTTCCGTTGTCTGGTACCCGTAACACTAGTTATTCGTGAACTTACCACGGGACCAGATTGACGTGGTGTGAGAGCGTTAAGCGGTTTATTCTGGGGTTTTTAAACGTTTTACATGCCCGAAGTTTCTGATGGCGGGAGGGCGTTATGTATAAAACTTAATAAACTGCAATAAAATCCATAAAATTGTTTCATTATAATGAGTGAAATCCGCAAAAACAAGAAAACAATGAGAAGTGATATTTCTAAACATATATTCACAATGAACATTCGCAAACGCCGAGCTGAATATTATATAAAAATTGAAAATCAACAAGCTAAAAGCTGTCAAGTGCTCGGGAACAAGCTGAAAATTTATTCATGAGTCGACACTTGAAACTTGCACTCAAAGTACTTTGATTCAGAATGTCGTGACACGTCGCGAATCTAAAGTTTTGTGCGAATTCAATTCTGACCCTGACTTGAAAAATAGTAATTACGTGCTTTGAAATATGAATTAGATGCTAATAATAATAATATAGTAATATATCTATGGACGCTTTTACACTACGTTAATCTGGACCCGTGGTAAGTTCTCGACGAACTTGTGTTACGGGTACCAGACAACGGAAACATATTTAATAATTTTATACTATATATATATATTTAAGTTTTTTATTGTATTATACACATATTTAATACACACTAAGACCCGGAAAACAGATAATTATTTGTTCCTTGATTCCGATTTGTTCCGGGATTCAAACCCGCTACATCCAGCTTGTGTGCCAACGCGCTAACTATTGGGACACAGAGGTCGTCAATAATATGACGAAGTAAGAAAAACAAAAAAGAAGGAAACAGGAAGGAAGAAGGAACATAGTCGTTCTTTGAGCTCCCTCAATGAACGCCAAGACGACCGATCGCTCGCCATTAGCATCCAACATGGACTGGCCAACTGCACTGGAGATCGTTTTTCCACCTGTCATACTGTCCATACTTATATTATAATTTCTTATGAGATTATCAATGAACTGGTTTGTTGCTATAAGTGGGAGGGATAAGTTTTACCGCGCGTCGAACTACATACGTCGAACCTCTTCTTCTATAATATAAAAGGTAAACCTAACTCACTGACTTAAATAGGTTCATAAATAATAAGAAATATTTTTTAAAAATTAAACCCTGAAATAGGGGGTGAATGTTGTATGAAATTTTCGCATTTCTGGACTTAGAAGTATGAAAATACGTACAATTAAACATGATCTGTGTAAGTGAAATTGACAAAATACCCCTAAAGGGGAAAGAAAGTGGGGTAGAGTTTATATAAATTTTCTTATTTCTGGACTTAGCAGTAAGAAAATATAGTATTAAGAGAGGTTTTATATTAACATACGTTTGCATTTTATAATATAAGTGAGTAAGGATATACATTTTTATCTATATTCTATATCCATAGATATGGATATAGAATTATTAATTATAGTTTTTTTTACCTCATACTAGCAAGGAAATATATATTAAGCTACTTTTTCTATTGCTCATTCATATTCAGCTATGTTTTGAAATTAAAGGAAAGACTACATTTTTGTTATCCGCTAAAAAGATCTTTAAAAATATTTTTATTAAACTTAGGTAAATTACACAGTAATAAATAAATAAATTATAAAATAATAATAAAGCCTTAGGTAAGTAATCTCATTTTAAAGATAAGGTTTTGACGTGGGTAGACGTCTAGCTAATTTGGGACTTACCTTGTATTTTGACCTCTTGATAATAGAGGTAGTAACTTAGGATAAGTTACCATGTAATGGTGGATGGTTAGGACTTAGGTGATTAAGGGGTAGATCGCGGGTTTGAATCCCACCAATCTCCCACTTTATATGATAATATGCAGAATATTACGATATCAGATATTTCGACACTATAAAATTTGAATAATAATCACTTTTATTTCTGCTGTTTCGTGCGGTTTGTGAATTTCTGGTCGCCCATTGGGGGGATAGGGAAAAAGAGGGCAACGTATATGCATAACTTTTGGTTGTACGGAGTATGCGTCGGTAGTCATCTTATGGCTCCAACTACTCGGTTGCCTCCGTATGAGATCAAAAAAGTTCCCTATCAAAACTATTTAAAACGGGATATTTAAATTGCTTTTCACTTTCGCGAAGCCCGATATTTCGGCACGTTTAACAAATGCCTTGCCGTCTAAATAAAACGACGATACACAAAAAAGATAATTAATTCAGTGATGCACCAAAAGGATTTAAAGCCATTTTAATAAGACGTGCTAAAAGGTGCAAGTGAATCTCGACCGTGAAGACGTTAGATTAAGTCCTGACAGCGTGATTAATGGTCGGCGACGTGTCGGGACAGACGTGTTCATTAGATTGCTAGTGGAGATCTGCGGGATAAATGTGGGGTTTGCCTTTATATTTTTTATCGAGATAATTGGAAAAGGTTAAAAAAAAGGGTAAGGCAAAGGCCTTAGCTCTTTGTTTTGTTGAAATATGGAAGTTCTTCGATTTTTGGTCATGTTAGGAAAGTTGTGGAATATTGATTTTTTTAAATATCTATGGACGCTATTACACCACGTCAATCTGGTCCCGTGGTAAGTTCTCGAAGAACTTGTGTTACGAGTACCAGACAAGGGAAATATATTTAATACTTTTATACTATACATAATATATTTAAGATTTTAATTATATAATACACATATTTAATACACGTCCATGACCCAGGAACACAGAAACTACTTTTGTTCCCTGGCGGGCTCGAACCCGCAACCTCCGGCTTGAGCGCCAACGCGTTTACCACTGAGCCACAAAGGTCGTCATGATGATCTTTTACTTGGAAAATAATATGACGCATTTTTAATTTTGATTATAATTGGATAATTAAATTAAATTATTTAAAATGCGTTGATTACTTTTTATACACCTAAAGATTTATGCTATTTAGCATCAAAGAAATACTGAATATCATATAGATAAATCTTTATAACTTTTAATACGAATAACTTAGATTTAATACAACATAAAAGTTATGGCTTTGAGTCTAAGTTCATAATATGACTTCAGAATGCATAGAAAATATTTTATGACATAAATTAAATTCAGCAGTGGACTCGTATTGGCTGAAAAAAAAAATTCACAAATATCATAAAATAAAGTAATTACATACTTTAAAAAAAAAGTTCTACCGTAGGATGCAAACTGATAGATAATGGTCAAATGCTAGAAAAAAGTACGTGGGTTCTAAATCTAGCAAGGGCAGACAATTGTGATCAATAAAATCTGTACTTTAATTTAGTAGACTCTAAATATCTTATGAGTAATATCAATTTTAAATGCCCTAGGACTATTAGTGTAAGAAGAAAATTTTTGTTTTTGGTACCCCCATGTAAATCCAATTATGCAAAAAATGAATTTATTTGTCGTGCATGCCAAATATATAATGAAAATTGTGATAAATTGGACATAATGCACGATAAATTTAATTATTTTAGTCGTCGAATCATGGAAATATATAAAAAAGTGTAACCTCTCATTATTGTTTTAAATTTTAGTAAATATTGATATTGTGTTTATAATAGTTTTATATTATGTATTACTTGTTTGTGGAAACTTAACTGATTTCTGTACTTTTTTATTATTTCTAAACTATGAGTAATATTATAATTATTTGTTTCCCAAATATAAATAAATAAATAAATAAAAAAATTAATAAATAAATAAATGAATAAATAAATAAATAAATAAATAAATAAATAAATAAATAAATAAATAAATAAATAATATTATGTATAAGACTATAATATTTTCGTTATCTCATCATCATCATCACCTTTTACCGCCCAGTGCTGAGACGGACCCCCGCCCCCACTGCCACCCGCGTCCATTTTTGATCGGAAATCGTCTAGTGAAATGATTGTTTATAAAATATCTATACTAATATTATAAAGCTAAAGAGTTTGTTTGTTTGAACGCGCTAATCTCAGGAACGACTTGAAAATTTTGAAAAAAAAAAGACGATTTGAAAAAAATATTTCAGTTTTAGATAGCCCATTTATCGAGAAAGGCTATAGGCTATATAACATCACGCTGTGACTAACAATAATTGGGTTGAGTAAGTTAACGCGGGCGAAGCTGCGGGCAACAGCTAGTACCTAATATAAAGGTTTACCTAAGCGCGGACTTTACTTTGATTTTAGTTACTTATAATAAAATAATAATAATAGTATCAACCCTTTTTATGTCATCAGGGGGCAAACGCGCAGTCGGAGCCTCACGGCGTAGACGCCCATACACATCGGCACAATCAAGGCCACGCAGATGCACCGCCTTCCTTTTCCCTATCCCCCTCAATGGTCCACCGGAAACTCACAAACTGCACAAAAGGCGACAGCATAGCTGTCACTTGACGCCGGTGTTAGGTGATCGAGAGGTACCACCCTGGTCGTGCCGGCCCAGTTCGCCTGCAATGCAGCATGGCACTACCTCTTACTACCCCTTATAATATGACCCACTGCTGAGCACGGGTCTCCTCGAAATCAGGCGAACACTCCTCAGGTGCACGAAGAAATTTCGAAAAACCTATTTCAAGGCATCACAGGGTTCAGAACTGAACTGGGACCCCTCACTCATGAGTCCGAACCTATACCCACCTATCGTCACTCACAGCTAGTAATTTGAGAGCTATACCTATTATTATTTTAGGAGTATTCAATATTGTTTTAGTTACTTGAAAGTAGAGATATTCAAGCATGCGATATTATTTTCTAATACAGGTACGCTTCGAGACCCGTATGATTGCAGGATTCAATTAAAAAACGTCATTTGCATGCTAACACAGCTCTGATGTGTTTTCTTTGTTGAGCTGGAATCCATATTGAACCTGGAGGCAACATCATCATCAACTAGAGACTACCCGATTGAGTACTTTTTTGACTGAATTATGATTTTAAGTTAATATGGCTATTTTCATTACCCATGTTCTCGTGAACAAGACATTCGTAGATAATGTCGAAATATCAAGCTTCGTGAAATAAAAGTACGAGTAAAAATATGGTAAATATGTCATCTATACTAATATTATAAAGCTGAAGAGTTTGTTTGTTTGTTTGAACGCGCTAATTTCAGGAACTACTGGTCCGATTTGAAAAATTCTTTCAGTGCTAGATAGCCCATTTATCGAGGAAGGCTATAGGTTATATGACATCATGCTGTGAATAACAGTAGTTAAGTTGAGTTAGTTAACGCGGGCGAAGCTGCGGGCAACAGCTTTAAAGCAGCAGTTTTAAATAATCTTAGTAATTAAGAGTTACTAGCAGTGCCCCGGGTACTTCCCATTCCCGTGGGTATAGTATAGCAAAGGGATAAATTATAGCCTCAACATGGTTCAGGCCTTGTCTTGGCGGTGGGGCTCACTAGCCTAGGGCGAAGCGAATTGAGCCAAGGGGGCTTTTGAACCCCTCTTATAAGAAGAGATGACAAAAGAGTAGGGCGCAAGGGGCGAGGACGGGAAACTCACCCCCTTGTACTGTCCTGACGTTGTGAGGGGTTGTTCTGTGGTTCGGGGACCGACGCCAGCTTCACAGAGGGGTTTTGTGAAGGTGGCGTCTGCGTCTTTACCTTACCATCTTTCGGGAGTAGCGAGTCCCACATACCCGCCTGGGTAGACCCACTCCCCCGCGGGATGCCTCAGAGCATTTCCCGGAGTTAAAGAGAAAAAAAGGGATAAATTATAGCCCATATTATGTTATTCTGATTCTTAAACTATATTATTGTCAAGTTTTATCAAAATTCATTCAGTTCTTTTTGGGTGAAAGAGTAACAAACACACATACATACAATCTTACAAATATTCGTGTTTATAATACTAGTACGTTATAGATTGCTTGAGTATAGTAACTTGTAGTTGCTTGTTGTTGTTGGTCTAATCAGACCCGCGTCACTCTCAATACCACGCTCTACGATGCTCTCCGGGTAGCCGGAGATAGGAAAAGCTGGCGTAACATTGTGGGAACAAAAACATGGACAAAGGTGGTCACGACTCCGACACCCTCAGACTTGAAGAACACGAAGTAGATGAAACGATTTGATTGCGTTTGTCGCATATTCTATAAAAAATATTTTACATATACTTTATAGTATATACAGAGAATAAAATCATAAATCTTGCATTTGGATTCTCCAGTTGATAAATTCAGTCATTGGTCACGTAGTTCGCAGACGATTGATCTTAACGGGTAGTGGTTCAGAAAGACTAAGCCAGTTTGCCTATCTAACTAACATGAAAAATTCCCATAGCATTGAAAATCTCAATCATAATCATAATATATTTTTTCTTAATTTTCTATGGACGCTTTTACACCACGTCAATCTGGTCCCGTGGTAAGTTCTCGAAGAACTTGTGTTACGGGTTAACCAGACAACGGAAATATAATAATAATAATAATAAGAGCTTTATTTGTGATGACACACTGCAAAACACTACAATGAACATAACAATATACAGAAGAAAAAAAAACATCTAAATAAATTGGTAGGTACAAACAAACAATAAAAGAAAGACAACATAAAAAAAAGATACATTAAAAATAGTACCTACTCACTAATCAAGGCAGCAGCGCGTCTCACAAAAAGGTAAATCCTCGGCTTTGGTTAGGAATAATTCCTAACACCGATTTTCAGGACCAGGACCAACCACCTGATTATTATTTTTTAATTTTATTTCGGCGGCAGTTGAGGACAGCCATTTAGTAAATATAATACTATAAAATATATTTACACTTAATTTATAGTACCTAATACAAAACATGTTTTTAACACTTAAACAAACAATATTATATAAATGAACCCAATACACACATACAATATATACAATTATACTTTATTATACATTACATTATACATACCATCTTTAAATACATAAGCATATAATATATCAACTCCTTAAATACATTTTTTTATTGTCTGAAAATACTATAATCATGGATCCAGAATACGACACACTCACACTCATAAATACCACAAACACATGATATAGGTAATGCTTAAAATTATTAAACCCACAACATATTACATATATTTAATGCTTTTATACTATACATAATATATTTAAGATTTTTATTATATAAAACACATATTTAATACACATCCATGGACCCAGGAACACAGATTTTTTTTTGTTCCCTGACGGGATTCGCACGCAACCTCCGGCTTGCGCGCCAATTACGAGCTAACCACGGAGCCACAAAGGTCCTCATTATATCATAATATAACATATCAATACCAATAGGATTATTACCAGTTATTTGTCGGGGCTGAGGTCAGGGACCTTTTTGTAACATTCAGGTAAACAACCATGTAAGCACAACAAGTAGGTAATCAAATTAAAATCAACAAATCAGCGATATATGATATTCTAATCTTAATTGGGATGTTATTTTTTGTGTGACTGCGTATTATTAAGTGAAAATATATTTTATGTCCAGAAGACCAAAAAACACATTAATAAGATTCATTTTTTGATAAAGAATCAAAAGTATTGATTCTTAGGGGTACTAGATAATTTTCCCCAACCATGGTTTAAGCATTGTCATGGCGGCGAGGCTCAGTAGCCTAACGTGAACTCAGCATTTGGGTTGGGCAACCGAGAGGGCTGCTCTTTGTACCCCTCTTATAAAAGAGGGGACCAAAGAGTAGGAGAAGAAGGGGCGAGGATGGAAACCTCACCTCATTACATCCCGATGTTGGAAGAGGTTGTTCTGTGGTGCGACAAAACCCCTCCGTAGAGGTGGCGTCGGTCCCTTGAGGGACTGACTAGCCGTCGGTGCTCTGTTTGCTCAAAAGATCCGGGGTACCTCACCAAAGGCGGCATTGGTGGCACTCGCTGGGTTTTAGTAGGTAGAACTGCGTCCACGTTATCACCTGCCGGGCACAGTGAGTCCCACATACCCACCTGGGGAGGCCCACTCCCCAGGCGGGATGCCTCAGAGCATTTCCCGGCGTAAAAAAAGTAAGTCTTTGAAGGTATATGAGCGCCAACCCGCATTAGGTCAGCGCATCGGTGAACTATGGCCCAACACCCTCCTTGTCTGATTTCGAGGAGACCCGTGCTCAGCAGTGGGTCATATTATAAGGGGTAGTAAGAGGTAGTGCCATGCTGCATTGGAGCCGAACTGGGCCGGCACGACCAGGGTGGTACCTCTCGTTGGTACCTCATCTCCTCCCACGCGAGATGCCCGAGAGCATTTTCCGGTGGAAAATAATAAAAACAACTTGATTTAAAATGATAATTAATGTATGAATAAGAAGAAGCAAACTACTAAATATTGAAAATGAAAATTATCACCATAACCTACCTTTTCCGTTCACTGCTGGACATCGGCTACTTTTAATGATTGCTGAGACGGATAACCCTCGGTCACTCGTATACAACGAGAACTGGCCGCTGGCTGGAGATTGTCGTCTCGTCTAGGTGGAGAGTGTATTTCATCATCATCATCAGCTTCTATCCGTCCACTGCTGAACATAGGTCTCAATGAACGGGCGGATTGCCCGTCTTGGCATTTCGTCTATTGGTCAGACATTAACCAGGTGGGTTATAGACGATCTCCGTGTAGTAGCCGGTCCGTGTTGGATGCAAGTGGCAAGGAGTTGGCTGCCTTGGGTGGTATTTAATGAAATAAAAAACGAAATTCACATGAATGTGTAAGGTTCATTAATCAGCCCATAAAATTAACCAATCAGAGAAAGCTTTAATGGCAAAGGTAATAAATTCGGTAATAAAAGTGCTGCACTGGGTCAGCAATTACTGAATTGAGCTTCATTTTGTTAACAACTGGAACAAATTATGTAAGATGAATTAATAATATATTGCAATATGTTTTATATAAAAATAAGATCTTCTGCTGTAAGCAGCATTATTTTTTCGTTAAAGACTGCCAAAGAGAAATACTAAAAATTAAAAATTATTACTCGAGATGCAATGTTTCAAGACTATTTTATTGGCCGGCCAAGCAAAAACAGTGGAACTTGTCTTTCAAAATTTGTAAAATACAAAAAAAAAAACGTTAAAAATTAAAGCCTTGTTTCGAATAACTTATTCTCAAAGTGTGGTATTACTTGAAAAATAGAATAGTTTTGATAACTAGGTGGCGCTATCTATAGGTGGATAATGTCTACTCGGGTCACTAGTTAAGATGTTAGAACTAACTATTAAAAACAAACGTGTGCATCTGAGTCACAGAATATCATGGCTAAGTGATATTTACGCTATATCACGTAAAGAACCTTCAATTTGTGTTTTGGCGTAGAATTAGCTGTTTATTACACTTTATATCAGTGGCTAATGGTGTAAGGCTTTTAGAGTAAATTTATTATTATTTTAGGAGCTTCATTTATTAAGGTTTAAATAATTTTCTCAAGAATAATTTGATAAAAATATAGTAGTCTATAATATGTTGATTTTGTATATTTTGGTAGATTTATATCCCTTTTTTATTATAATTTAATCTTTAAGTATTATCTATACAGATAAATAAAATTGGAGAGTCTGTTTTTAATATCAAAATAACCGCTTTTTATTGAATGCATATGGATTTACACGGGACACATACCAAAATTGCTTTTTTTACAATTTTTGTCTGTCTGTCTGTTTGTTCCAGCTAATCTCTGAAACGGCTGGGCCGATTTTGAAGGAACTTTTACTGACAGATAGCTGATGTTTTAAGGAGTAAATTAGGCTGTAAAAATAATCATCATCAATCCGCGTATGGCTGTAAGTTAACGAGGGCGAAGGGCAACAGCTAGTATCAAATGAAATTGAAATATGACGTGATCTATAAATGGGAGGTTAATTTATATCATTAAGAACTGAAAGTTATCATTAGGAAGTTAAAAATCAAATAACTGATAATACTGAAAAATTATAATATTAATAGAGGAGGATTAATAGAGGACTATAAACCGCTATGAAATACGTAAAAATTGTTTCATTATAATGAGAGGAATTCGCATAAACATTAGAAAACAATATTTATAAGTACCTGTTTTAAGAGGATGGATTGCGCAAATGAAGGAATTTTAAATTTAGTACAGTTACAGGTTAAGTGGAGAGGGGGTGCAGAAAGCTATATTTTTTTTAAGGTAGGGTCATATTTTTTTTTATCATTTTTTAAATTGTGAACTAATTTCGATCGCTGGGCGACTTCTAGTAATAATAATTGAACTAACCCCCAAATACTCAAACGAATCTCAAATTTAAGACGTACTTAAACTCGTGCTGTCCCTCTTTTTTCTTTGTATATGACACGTCGTAGCATGAGTTTAAGTACGTCTTAAATTTGAGATTCGTTTTAGTATTTGGGGGTAAGTTGATTTAATATTATCATACATCATAACTTATTAAAAAACATTGCTAAGTAAGTCTTACGATACATAAATAATTCCCAAAAATAAATTGAGCAGATTAAATAATGTAAAGGTAGAATTTTATGTTCTCTCCGTTAAAATGAATTCTTTCTTCATTCAGATGTGCGTTTTACGATTGTATGTTTTAAGATTTGTTATGTGCTCGCTGTAAAATTGCAATAAATTAGGAAAACAAATTAATAGCATGAATAAATGAATAATATATTCTTTAACGCACACAAATTCATGAGAACATTGAAAGGAAAACAATATTAATATTATGTTCGAGTAAAAAGCTGCTCAAGCTTTTCCATGTGCGTAAATTGTTTTTTTTTTCGTAGAACACGTTGACTAGTGGTGATAACAAACGTCCATAGACACAGGAGAGCTTACAAATATGTTTCCAGCCTTGCTTTACTTTTGCCTATTTGTTCAAGACCAAGTAACAGCTAGAAATACAGTACAGTGCTTATGACACTGTGCTGCAGACAAACGGATGGGCGTCGATAGTTGCCAAAAGGCAAATTGCTTATTTGTATTCCTCTGGTATAAAAACGTAGAATCGTTCATCTGTTAGACGATGAACGATTCTACGTTCGTAATTTGCCTATCTTGAGATACAAATGCTAAGTCTCGATGATATCTTGTCTTATTTTAAAACCACAACTGCTTTGCGGATGAAATAAGTATCTTTTTTTTCCGCCCGGAAATGTTCTGAGGCATCCCGCGGGGGGTGGGTCTCTCCAGGCAAGTATGTCAAGGGGTACAAAGAGCAGCTCCCACGAATTAATTAGCTTCGCCCAAGGTGCTGGGCTCACCCTAGGCTACTGAGCTCTACCTCCACGTCAAAGCCTGTTCTTGTCAATAATTTCCCGTTTTAAATTGTTTTAGAAGTCTTTTCCCTTTTTTCAAGTAAAAGGCAATATAATATTTTCTCTTTTTAATTTGCCTTTCTAAAGTTTTCCCAAGCATTATTCAGACTAAACTAAACATTGGTCGCTAGGACAGACCACAGCTGATGTCATCTGCGGTCACGAGACAAGAGATTGGCAGCGCGGCGGGCGGCGTGTGCCAAACAATAGCCGTTACTGCAAAATGGCATGAAACAGGTTCCGCGTCTAATGCTTTTTCTGTCTATCCTTTGTAAAGTATAAAATATTCAATAAAGTACATACAAGTCTTCTGCCTAGTCTTTTTCCAACTATATTGGAAATTTATTTATTTAATTTCCTATTATATATTAAATTTAATATTTAATTAATTTACACAAAATTTTGGTATCCTTACTAGATAATATTATCACTTTCCGGGGCAGTCCGCCTGTCGAAGTTACTGTCATGGGTAGTCTTATGACAGCACGGCCGTCGACGGATATCTTTAGTTCGCTCTAACTGACAAACGCCCATAGACGATCCTTGTTAATAGCGTTACAATGGAGCACGTGATCTAGTGTCATATCACGCTCATCAATTTTGAATCGTTGTCAATGAGCTGGTGTCGTATCAAACACTACAAAAGCATTCACTGACAAAAAAAATGCACAAATAAAAGTGGCAGTATAAAATGCCATTATCCGTTGACCGTTGTCCGTTGTCCATTGTCCGTTGTCCAACCCCCAATACTTTCCTGTGTGAAAATTCTCGATCGTGGTAGCTAGCAAAGTTAACAAGGATAAATATGTCCATTTGATGATTCTCAAGAATTTATTACTAATTGGTTTTTTTTTTAAACTAACCAGCTGACTTTTTTTTTCTATTACTTAGTTAATCTATACTAATATTATAAAGCTGAAAAGTTTGTTTGTTTGAACGCGCTAATCCCAGGAACTACTGGTCTGAATTGAAAAATTCTTTCAGCTATCTATAGCCCATTTATCGAGGAAGGTTATAGGCTATATAACATCACGCGGTGACATAATATAGGAGTTGAGTAACGCGGGCGAAGCTGCAGACAACAGCTAATTTTTTTTAATCTTAACAGTCATATTGTCCTACAAATAGCGTGGTACGTTATCCTGGTTCTACGTTCATCATCAAATCGACATATTTTGTCCTTACTACCTCTGTTAGCTACCACAATCGAGAATTTTCACACAGGAAATTGTTGGGGGTCTCATCAAAATGCGAAGCTACTCACGGAAAATTTGCTTGATAGTAATCAAGTGCAAAAATAGACCGTGGATCCTGGACCATAATACCGTAAAGCTTGGATAAATATAATAAAGATGTAGGTAAATTTAATTAAAGTGACTCTAATTGGGGAATTTTGAAAAATATATTCTTTTTGTCCTGCTCTTTTACGCACAGGAAATCTCACTTAGTAAGGAGGCATCATAAAAACACCTCTCTCTAATTTATTAATACTAAGTTATGTCCTCATTTCTTTAGCCGTATAACATAATAACGAAACAAACCTTTTTATTTTGTTTTTTTTATCACACGTTTATTAAGTTTATTATATTTCCATTGTTTCAGATACTTTACAGCAACCATGGACATGACAGTATAAAATAGTTTCTTTTTTCGTTATTTAAATTATTATGGATTGGTCAAGTTTTAATTTTTTTACCCATATCACATAATTAATATGTCTGACATGGTAATTTGTTTATTTTGTATCTCAAGGGCTCATTTTTGAACCCGCCCAAAATGAGTATCTGTACTTATTAATACTCATAAATAAAGTCTAAATTACGCGACGAGGAAAAACTATTCGTTAAATATTTTAAAAGTTTAAAAAATGCTGTAAAGGCACATTAAAAATCAAAAAAAGTGTTCATATTATTTCAAGCGATATAAAAGCATCAAAAGTCGTTATATAGCCATACAGTCCAGAACCTAAAGCTACAATAATGACTAACAGCTGAGCACAGTTTAGGCATAAATTAACTAATTTCCAAAGTAATCCGATTATTTTAAAACAATACATTAAGCGGAGGCGAGTCGGTAGCGATAAATTTAGCTTAACTTGATAATATTATATTCGATAATTTCATAAGCATTAAAGTCAGCGTATTTTAGATGTGAATAATCTATTATCTATTTTTTCCCCTTTTGTGTAATGATTAAAACTGCATGGATGTTTTTATGTTGGTTAGATAGGTAATCATAGACGTGCCTCAACGTTGCATGGAGATGGATAGAATGAGGTATAGGAAGAGCCCGGAGCTGTCCCACTCCGGAGACGGGGGCTTAGTGGAGGTAATACATACGCCTCTTGCTATCTCCACGATCTGGGAGCAAGTGACAGGATGAATACTTGACTCCATTGTACAATCCCGGCGTCGAGGATAACTCTAAGATGCCAGAGTAACTGTCTGAGTAAAGAAGTTCGGTCCTTGTTGACCAACCAAGTCAATGAAGTACCCTGTTGCTGACAGATCCGAGGAAAAAAGAGCAACTCGTTTATGTAGTACCAATCTTAAGATGGTAAGCTAACTAACCTAAGTTATATTTGAAGTAGTAGTTGAATAAATACATGTCACAGATAGAACAACGTACATTGGCGGTTGGCAAGATTGGTAAGTATTTCTATAAGATTTGTATTGGTAAATGAAACTTTGGAAACTATTCTAACCAAAGATAACAAAAACGAACAAAAAAGAAGGAAAACTGATTTAAAATATCTACGACATTACAGATCGTGGTTCCTGAATACTTGTATGAATAGGAGAGTCTAAGAACGCAACAAAGGAAGGCTAGGTATTCAATGGTATATCTAATGATGATCTCAACTGGAAAGGTTTACTTTACAGTCTGCTTTATAATATGAAGAATAATCTGCTTTATAATATAAAATGAATACGCACTTAAATATAAAGAAATAAAAATATATACGTAAAATTTTTATATGTAATTAATGTATAATACGAGTATACAAGTTCTTCGAGAACTTACCACGGGACCAGATTGACGTGGTGTAAAATGCGTCCATAGATATTTAAAAAAAAAACAGCAGTAATTGCAACAAACGAAATGAAAACATTTTGTCTATGCTTTTGGACTTTTACCTATAAAACAATTATAAAAGGATATACAACTTGATGTTGATGAAACAATAAAGGGTCTTACGAAAAGCGATAGTATAGAATCATTATTATCATCATCCTCAGCCTCTTTCCATCCACTGCTGAACATAAGCCTCGCTCAAATATTGAATAATAACGACAAATAGGCAAAATGTAGAAATGACGATAAAATTATAAGCTTATCTTTAAACAGCGCGCATTAAATCCGTTTCAAAAACCTATCAAATTGGAATTGGATCTAAATAAAAGCATTCCCTATTTGTAACTACACAAGTATGATGGATTGGTTTGGAAATTGGTTATCAAAAGTAAAAGAAAATATCGCAGACGTTTAGTTTATCACAAAAGTAAATAAATAGCAGATAAGGCTCGTTAAGAAGTACGCTTTTTGAGAACCGTATGTCTAGTAGAGTGTACACGCTAATAAGTAGCTAACCCCCAAATACTCAAACGGATCTCAAATTTAAACTCGTGTTGTCCCTCTTTTTTCTTTGAATCTGATACGTCGTAGCATGAGTTTAAGTACGTCTTAAATTTGAGATTCGTTTGAGTATTTGGGGGTAAATGATACTAAAATACTGAGTCTACTTACGATAAAGGAAGGGAGGTACCACGATTTTTATAGGCTCCCAGAACTGTATCTTAATAGCAATGAACTAGCATTGTTTGATGCATCCCGCCGCTTTGTTTGCGGGTGGGAGGGATTGATCTCTGTATTTGCAATTCAATGATCTTCACATGACTGACAATAATATTAACTGGATAACGGAATGTCACCTGGTCTTTGAGTGGAAGGTTACGCATGCATTGCATTCATGATTATTCTTGATTGAATCTTTTATTCTACTGCGTCATAAGGAGGGTTACATGTATATAAAACCTATGTAGAGAATTTGATATCCCTATTTTATTATTTATATGATGGTAAGCGGTCAGCGTTATCCATGTTCATCTAAGACTAGGCGAGGCAACTGATCCATCCCCACCATGGTTCAAGCCTTGTCGTTGCGGTGGGGCTCAGTAGCCTAAGGTGAACCCAGAACCTTGAAGTAGAAGCTGATAATAATGAATGAGTGTTTTTATGTTAATTGAATAGCAAAGTGGCGTGCCATCTGATACGAACTATACGACGTTGCCAATGAACATTTTTTTTAAATTATTTCACAGGGGGGCAAACGAACAGTCTAAACCTTACGGTACCGACGCCCATACTCACAAACCGCAAGAAACGCGACAGCACAGCTGCCACCTGATGACTTTGTTATGTGAGCGAGGTACCACCCCGGTCGCGCCGGCCCAATTCGGCTGCAATGCAGCATGTCCCGACCTTTTACTAGTACTAGAACATGAACTAGTTGACCTGGAAGTAGCCCAGGCAAATGTATTGCTTATCCTAAGACATGATATTAAGTCTCGGTGCCAGTAATTACACTGCCTGTCTAGCCATTCTCTCCGAAATACAGGAAAGGGATGGTACCATAATCTTGATTGTTCCTTGCTTGTTGCGCAGTAGAGTGCAATTCTCCTACCGGTGTTTTATAATATGACATATATATGTTGCAGGAAAATGAGGAAATCAGAGATTTCACGAAATCCCTAGGGATACCTCAAAATCCCAGTAGTTGTTGAATATTCTTATTTACGACGTCTTCTTACTAAACAAATCTAGTGATATTATGTCGTTTCACTCAACTACAGCTTGGCAAAAAAGAGTATGACGTGGTGACAGGTGGAACTAAATATTTTACTAAATGGAAACCTATGATGTTGACAATACTTGGCCGACAAATACTATATTTTGAGTAAAGCTTAGTGTTTCACATTTATTTTTAACGATTTGATTATATTATCTTACTGATTTTCCATATTATGATGAGACCTAAGTGAAAGTGGCGCCCTCATTTTTTCCATACTCTTTTTTGCCAAACTGTAAATCCAGTGAAATGTCAGAAATGTTGATACAGCCTAATAAAAATCGAGCCATGCATCTCTCTTACTCAATCTCATACTCACATGGACACTAGTGGGAGCGGGACATTGAATTGTCACACGGGACACGTAATGTCCGAATATTCACACACGATAGTGGCAAATAATTTGTCATCGATTAGCATCTATTATTTCATACATTATATGAATAATTAAATTGAATGGACGCGTTCAATTAGTACCAGTGAATATGAAATTGATATTGTTAATTTAATAGAACTTCTATTTATTAGCGCCTATAATATAATTTGAATTATTTATGGGCTTAATGAACTGCATTCGTATGACGATTGTTCTATAATATTATTTTTTCCATGGACCTTAATTCTATAATATTATGGTTTCCATGGGCCTTAATTCTATAATATTATGGTTTCCATGGGCCTTAATTCTATAATATTATGGTTTCCATGGGACTTAATTTTCTTCAGCTACAAAAACCTTAATAATGAGTATACATAAGACAATTACAGCGTAATATTAAAATCTTTTTTAATATTACGCTGTAATTTTTATCAGAATTGGTCCAACTGTCTCAAGGTCTTCCTTGAGACGGTTGGACCAATTCTGATAAAACGTATAAAACATATCTATTGAACTCTCTTTCAAGCAAAATAATATATTAATTTGAATAGATTTAAAGGATAAGGATAGACATTAAAAGGTTCAACAGCTTAGGAGCTACAGAGTCACAAACAGAGGCACACCACATGTAACACCCCACCTCTTGTTCGATGGTTAAAAACACTTATTCGACTAATTGAACAAATTGACATTTAAATTTATAGAAAATCTTACCCTATTCATTCAGCAGAGGCTTTGATATGAAGGCCAGTTTACATGATAGATTACTCTATTATAAGGCTTCAGGCTGGATTTTGTGGGAGATATTCATGAAAAGCTACGTGATCAGTCAAAAGAATTAAAAAAGACGATCTGTTTACGTGAATAAGTGAATCATTATAACGAAATAACTAACTGATTTTATCGCGGCTTTTTAAGTTTTTTTATTTTGTTGTTGTTGTTGCCCGCAGCTTCGCCCGCTTTAAGTTACTCAACTTAAGTACTGTTAGTCACAGCGTGACTATATATTATAAATAGCCTATAGCCTTCCTCGATAAATGGGCTATCTAACACTGAAAGAATTTTTCAAATCAGACCAGTGGTTCCTGAGATTAGCGCGTATTATATAGTATAGATAAAGAGATTGCGTATTTTCAAATACCTCTTTTGTATAACATGTACAGTTTGGCAAAAAAGAGTATGACGTGGTGACAGGTGGAACTAAATATTTTACTAAATGGAAACTTTATTAATGCCAAGTATTGTCAACATCGTGACAATACTTGGCCGACAAATACTAGATTTTGAGTAAAGCTTAGTGTTTCACACGTTTCACATATATTTTTAACGATTTGATTAAATTATCTTTCTGATTTTCCATATTATGATGAGACCTAAGTGCAAGTGGCGCCCTCATTTTTTCCATACTCTTTTTTGCCAAGCTGTACATTTATTGTAGAAAATATATTTTTATCTGTACATTGGAATGGATATTCGCGCTCCAAAATGAGACCGAAAGTCAAAAACAAAAGACTATGGAACAAGTTACATGCAAAGTGGATACACCTTTTGTAAGCTCTGTATACAATAAAATGAAAAATACACATAATAAAGACACATCGGTTCATGATATACTTGACTAGATTCGCGGTTTCACTCACCTGGTAATTAAGTCAATATTAGCCTAAGGTCATGTTCGAAATAGAAATAATAAGAGCCTTTATTCGGACATTGTTTTTGACAAACACTTTTTGTCACATTGATGTTGAATCGACATCGACAACTTCGTCCGTTTGCCCTCCCTTGGCAAAGGCCTCCTCCAACTCCTTCCATTCTGTTCTATTTAGCGCTGTCCTAGGCCATGCTTTCCTGCTATTACCTTTATTTCGTCTTGCCACCTTCGGTCTTTCACGTTTCGTGGATACCAGAATATGACTCTTTTGTTCCACTTCTCCTTGCTTCTTATTGTATGGTCTGTACCCTCGAAATAGAAACCCATAATATACCAAATAATGGCGGACATTATGTGTTATTGACGTAAACACAACAAAATTCACGACATATTAACTAATCTACAAGACAAAACTTTTTTATCCTTCTTCTTTTGGTGCCTCTACAACTAGTGAAGGTTGGCAGTCAGCTCTGCATATTTTTCCTTGTCTCACGCGAGGCGAAACAATTCGGCGGCGCTGGGGATGCCCATCCACTCTCTGATGTTACGCAGCCACGACTTTTTACCAACCTTTAATTTTGCAAAAGCCAATAAGAAGTTATTTCTTACGGTTTTATTAGACCTATTACTCGCCCCACCATGGTTCAATACGTGTCGTGGCGGTGGGGCTCAGTAGCCTAGGGTAAGCCCAGAACCTTGGGCGAAACAAATTGAGCCGAGGGAGCTGCTCTTGTTGTGTACTAGAGCAGCTCCTCTTATAAGAAGAGGGGACCAAAGAGCAGAGGAACAAGGGGCGAGGATGGGAACTTCATCCCATTGTATCGGCCAGACGTTGGGAGGTGTTGTTTTGTGGTGCGTGACAACCCCTCTGTGGAGGTGGCGTCAGTTCCTTGAGAGACTGACTAGCCTTCGAGGCACCCTGTTTGCTCAACAGACCCGGGGCACCTCACCAAACTCGGCATTGGTGGCACTTACCGGGTTTTAATGGGTAGAGCTGCGTCCAAATTAGCACCTTCTGGGTGCAGCGAGTCCCACATATCCGCCTGAAGAGACCCACTCCCGCGGGATAACTCAGAGCATTTCCCGGCGTAAAAAAAAAACCATTCGTCGGCCAATCAGAGCGCAGAACCGCCGCAGCGTCACAGCTCTATTTCGGTTATATGCTCGTTGTATAAAAGACATCAACCTTAGGAAATGCAATAAGTGTAGACAAGGGTATAAGAAATGTATTAGAAATTTCAACAAAAAGATATGTCGAAATAGAAGACACCACATGACACAGTATAAAGGAGTATCTAGTTAAAAATGATCTTCAAGTGCTGTTTATTATCAGCACTGGTAGATATAGGCAGTATTAATAATTCAATAGATGCCAAGGCTTACTATGTATCTTTTAGATTTTTTTTAATTATAGAAGAATCTTGTTGCAGATCGATCGATCCATTTCAATGAGATACTAATAGAGAATGAAAACTAGTTGTAAGAGGTCGTGCCCTGCTACTTTAGGGGGTAGAGTAACACAAGTACTTCGAGAACTTACCACGGGACCAGATTGACGTGGTGTAAAAAGCGTCCATAGATTTGTATTAAATCAATCAAAATAAGTACATACGATATATCGCTTTTCACTAAACTTTTCTCATTAGTATTCCAACGACACTTTTGATCGAAGATACAAAATCAAAGCGAATCAGTCATGTCATGCTCTTGGCGTTAATAATGAGGTTCGGGAGAGGAATATGGTAATCGATGTTTGATGCCAGACGACCTGGGACTAGGGTCTATGACCTTTAGTAGGTTATAGTTTATTAGAGAATTTATAATAAACGAATGAATTTTAGTAATATTAAAAATAATTATAATAATATCTATGGAGGCTTTTACACCACGTCATTCTGGTCCCGTGGTAAGTTCTCGAAGAACTTGTGTTACGGGTACCAGACAACGGAAATATGTTTAATACTTTTATACTATACATATATTTAAGATTTTTTTATAGAACAAACGGACAGTTGGTTCACCTGATGGTAAGTGAAAAGCGACATCCACAGATACCCGCTATACCAGAGGATCAGCTGGTTCGTTGCCGGCCTTTTAGAAATGAGTATGCTCCGACCGAGCGAGATGGTATGCTCGGTCAGGCTGAAGCCCATTTGTTATTATTTCAGCTGTTGTATGTATAGCGCCGAACTGTGAAACTTCGATAGCGCGATTCAGGATTGTGACGCTAATTGATCTTCCACAATAATAATCTGTAACAATACAATAATATAAATAGAATCCATATAATTTAATCAAGGTCCTTAGTACTTTAAACCAAGAAGCACTAAATACGAAATAAGTTTGAATTTGCAATCGAAATACTGAAAATGTTGCTTTTATACGCGAACTTATGTTGAATAGTACTTGTACTGTGCCCGATAGTATTCAGTCCAATATAGAGGACGACACGATATGTCGGGTCGATTAAGTGATTTTTTATAGAAAAGATATATTTGCCCCAAATAGACAGTCGTTTTACCTAGTGGGAAGTAATAAGTGACATCCATAGACATCGTTTTCACCAGAGGATTGCAGGTGTGTTGCTGGCCTTTCAAATATGAGTATGCCTTTTCTTAAAGGTTCTTAAATCGTATCGCTTCGGAAATACCATAGGTGGCAGCTGTTTCATATTTTAGTAGGATAGACAAACCGGTAGACCAGTAGATTATTATATCCAGATTTTTTAAGATGGGCAAAATATTGACAGTCGGTTCACCTGATGGTAAGTAATAAGCGACATCCACAGACACCTGCTACATTATTAGCAGGTGCATTGCCAGCTTTTCAAATATGCGTATGCTATTTTCTTAAAAGTTTTTTTTTATAGCATAATTATATGTAGGAGGGCAAACGAGCAGTAGAAGATTTAGAGTACCAACGCCCATACATACGCACATACGCACATACGCACAACCAGAGATCATGCAGATGTATTGCCCTCCTTTTCCCTTTCCCCCCAATGGGCCGTAATGGGAAAGTCTTGAAGTTATCCTAAATTCCCTAAGAATTATACAATACTGAAGCTGTTTTTTTTTTTTACTTTCTACCTTATTTTCTCAAATTTCGCTCATTATAAAACTATACAGAAGTGCTGATGTCAGAAAGTTATTCTCAGTGCCTTGATAAGTACAGAGTTCTAATGCACATTTTATTGTATTGAAATTTTTTTAGTAATCTCTTTTATTTCCGCGAATTTCGCTTATTACAAAAGACAGATTTTATACCGAAAAAAAATGTTGTGTGTGTTCAAGTTGATTCAAGAACGGTTTAGATTCACAATCTCTTCCACTACAATATATTTGTGTGTATGTGTGTGTGTGTGTGTGTGTGTGTGTGAGATAGAGAGAGAGAGAGAGAGAGAGAGAGAGTGTGTGATGTTACTGAGTATGTGAATCAGAATCGTCTGGTTATCATCACGTCAATCGTCTTCAAAACCTAATTTTTATAATAATGCAAAAATCGTGAGCTGTAAGCAGTCGTAGCCCCAGCTGCGGTGAGAGCGTGTAATGCGGCGATGGGAGCTATCAAAACATAACTAGGCAACAAGGGCACTTATTATCTTTTATTCCTGTACAAACGGGATAATTTATATGAACATGTTGACCCCTGGCTATTTGGGATAGAAATAGCTGATTTAAATTAAATGCGACTGAAATTTGTCTTTTTAGACGTACCTGCACCACACGTAAGTTTTCACGTTTCCGGTAAGAGGTAGTGCACTGCTGGATTGCAGCCGAAATTGGCCGGGTGATTCCACACATAATACCGGCTTAAAGTGGCAGCTATGCTGTCGCGTTTCATGCGGCTTGTGATCTTTCGGTAGCCCATTGTGGGGGTAACATCTGGTTGGTCGTATGTCTATGGGCGTCGGTAGTCGCCATAAGGGTCCGACTGCTCGTTTGCCTCCTTATGCTCTAAAACACGTTCCGTTAAAAATTATAATATAGTGTGAATTCCTTTTTTCTACACCTAGTGTTTTGCTAGACGACAGCTGGACAAGACAAATTCATTTATAAACTTAACAAAAATAAAACTGTTGATACTTTTATAATAGAAAATATTACTTTTTTATGTTAGTTGGATAGGCAAACTGGCAAACGTGCCACCTGATGGTAAGTGGTCGACGCCGCCCATGAACATTAACTAGTTTACCTGGAACGAGCCCAGGCAACTCTTTTATGTGTTGCCTATCCTGAGACATAAGATGTTAAGTCTCGGTGCCAGTAATTACACTGCCTGTCTTGCCTATTCTCCGAAACACAGCAAAGCTGTTTCACGGGAGAAACAAACAAGATGGAGGTACCCATGCAGCCGGGAGCGCGGCACAGCGCTTCCCTCCCACCGGTAAAATTACTTATCGAAATGTAAAATACTTCTAAGCGATAAAATCTTAAAATGTTATTAGAATCGCTATATATAATTTTTAATTAGACGAGCTTATTAGAAGTGATTCTAAATATAGAATGTTATGAAACCTTAGCGCTTAATTAAAATAATGTAAGAGCTGTCTTGAATAGACCAGCTTATAAAATATCTTACCGGTAATAAGAAAAGAACATAATTAGGTATATATTACACGATACAAATAAAATAAAGTTTATATAATGTATACTTAGATATAATAATGTTTGTAAGCCTTTGCATTAGATCTATGAAACTAACGTTAATATACAGCCGTGCTCGGACTTATGATCATGATTCAAAATTTAAAAAAAAACATATTCAAAATAGTAAGTACCAATAGAGTCCCCACCATGGTTCAGGCCTTGTCGTGACGGTGGGGCTCAGTAACCTAGGGTGAGCCGCTACACCTGGGGCGAAGTGAATTGGGCCGAGGGGGCTCTTTGTACCCCTCTTATAAGAAGATGGGACAGAAGAGATACTATTTTGATTTTCAGTAGATTATTGTGTCAAGGTTTCTTAAATTGCAAATTAAGTTTTGTGATAATATTTTCTTTCTTCTTATTAAAATAAAGTTTGAGTCTTATAAAAAAATATCAAGTATCCATGTTTCAAGACTTGTGGTGGCGGTGGGGCTGGGTAGCCTAAGGTGAACCCAGATCCTTGGGCGAAGCAAATTGAGCCGATGGAGCTGCTTTTTGTACCCCTCTTATAAGTAGAGGGGACAAAAGAGCAGAGGAACAAGGGGCGAGGATGGGAACCTCACCCCATTGTACTGTCCCGACGTTGGGATGGGTTGTTCTGTGGTGCGGGACAACCCCTCTGTGGAGGTGGCGTCGGTCCCTTGTGGGACTGACTAGCCGTCGAGGTGCCCTGTTTGTTTACTAAATCCAGGGCACCTCACCAAAGGCGGCATTGGTGGCACTCACCGGGTTTTGGTGGGGTTGCGTCCACTTACCAGCTGTCGAGCGTAGCGAGTTCCGCATACCTGCGTGGGGAGACCCACTCTCCCGCGGGGTGCCTCAGAGCATTTCCCGACGTTAAAGAAAAAAAAAAGGGTACCAACAGAGTATCATTTTGGACGTAAATTGAGTCTACCACTGGTTCCAAAGCAAGCCCGCTGAGAAGGACCGGCGAAACAAATTTAGATAACTAATCTTATTAAAGATTTTATAACAAATTTAAATGTTGTTATCCTGAAATGCCTGGAAGGAATGCCCTATTTTTAAAGTGTGGTATCTTCCATAAAATATTTTACCTTAACCCACAAACGCTAGAAGAGCGTTACTATAACTTTTTTGATTTTTGTAATTGGGAGGTTTTAAACATTTTCTAGGATCCTATTGTAAAAGCGTATACCTATAGTCTTTAAAAAAATTGCTTACTTTTGTGAGTCTAATCACCAGTACATCTAGCCTGTGCCTATTCCGTAACAATATCCCTAATATGGATGTAACTATTACAGAAATTACTTATGTTTTTCCGGACATACAGTAAATTTTCTAAGATGTGTTGAGACTCGACAGTCAGAATTCCAATTTTTTTAAAGTCCCTCAAAGATCTATAATATAGGCAGCTTGTAAATTGCACGGATAGCCCGCTTCTGCAGCACAAAAATATTGTTAATATCGGCTGATTTTTATAGCATATCACTCAGTGATAAATAATTAGCGTTATATAATAAATACTGCAAGAGGTAGTGCCGTGCTGCATTGCAGCCGAACTGGGTCGGCATGACCGGGTTGGTACCAGTCGCTCACATTACACCGTCGCCAAGTGACAGCTAAGCTGTCACTTTTCGTGCGGTTTGTGAGTTTACGTTTTGCATGTGATCAATCTTCCCAAAAGCAGCAGGAGAAAGCTTCACTCCACATCTCCATCAGAACTGTATGTTGCCAATGAGTCATTGTGGCAATGAGTGTGTACAAATTCTGCCCACTAACTCAAATCTCGACGGACTCTGCCAAGTTTACCACAATTTAGGGAGGCAATTGTTTTCGTGTCTTGGCACCTTCGGTTAGTTGTTGTGATTTATACCACCTTCCAATAGGAAACCGTCCAAACTAATAAGTAATAGAATTTGTGTGCTTTTTGATTTTTGTGGAGGTAATATATTACGTCCTATGATTTGCATAATTCTTAAAATTTAGTGTAATCACATCAATAACTATAACAATTTGGTACTTATTCCACAGAAATCTATTACCAGAGCAGCATTTTTTTTTACAAAAATTATTAGTTTTAAGGCCCAAAATTAAAGAGACGCAATTATTTTATTACTTTTTAGGGTTCCGTAGCCAAATGGCAAAAAACGGAACCCTTATAGATTCGTCATGTCTGTCTGTCTGTCTGTCCGTCCGTATATCACAGCCACTTTTTTCCAAAACTATAAGAGAACTAAACTGTTGAAACTTGGTAAATAGATGTATTCTGTAAACCGCATTAAAATTTTTACACAAAAGTAGAAGAAAAAAATTGTGGATTTGGAATTGAAATTCAATTTTTTTCATCAAACCCATACGTGTGGGGTATCTATAGATAGGTCTTCAAAAATGATATTGAGGTTTCTAATTAAAAAAAAAAAAACTAAACTGATTAGTTTGCACGAGAGACACTTCCAAAGTGGAAAAATGTGTGTGTTGAAAAAGAGAATGATAAAACAAAAAAAATATATTAATATGATGTACATTACCGTGCAAACTTCCGCCAAAAATTGGTTTGAACGAGATCTAGTAAGCAGTTTTTTTTACGTCATAAATCGTACATTACATTCATAAACATAAGCCATACTTTATGTTAAAGTCTAATGTTGTATACTATGTAATGGTACGGAACTCTTCGTGCGTGAGTCCGACTAGCACTTGGCTGGTTTTAGTCTTTTATTTTTGAAGTCGGTTTAATTTTTTTATAAAAAAAATTACTTCTTAATTTTTAGTGATTCCAAAATTCGATTATTGTTTTTGTCTGACATATGAGTAGAACTGTAACCAGGTGGGAAGATTCTCTGCGTGCTGTTATAGCCGGTCCTTGTTGTGTGCAAGGCCTTGTCTTGGCGTTGAATGAGGCCTTTTTTTAGCATTGGACGGATAAAGATGATTATGATGATTACGATGACCTCTACATACTATGGGGTGCTAATAAAGCATCATATACAATTGTTACATTGACAAGTAATAAAATGAGCACATCATCTAGGTAAACTAAAACAACTCAAAAATAGCTTGTCAGATCTTGATTACATTAATATAGGACCAAATTAGAAACATCAGCTTTAAAACAAAAAAAGAACCATCAAAATCTATTCATAAACGGCGGAGTAATCGTGTTACATACATACAAAAAAATCATACAGAGAATTGAGAACCTCCTTTTTTAAGTCGGTTTAAAAAATACAGAACATTTTTAGTTTTGCATAAAGCGTAGGCACGGTTATCTTACACCTGGATTTTATATATAGCGTAGGTTATGAAGCGAAGCAATACTTGTTCAAGTCTTGCTTCCTGGAATAAATTCTTGGCTGTTTTATTGAAGTCGTGGGAAGAATTGCACATAAAAACTTAATTTTATTACGGCAATTGAAGTGGTATTTAGCCTAGTTGGAAATACTAGCTCTACTCTGAGTTGAGACGTGTGTTTAGTTGAAAGGCACATTTGCTAGTTTGATAGGCAAAAAGACAGACGAGCCTTAATGGTAAGTGGTGACGGCGCCTATGAAAAAGGATAAGTTCACTCATGACTAGCCTTCTTTTACATTGGGAAATGCCTTTTGCATACCACCAGGCCCGGGGGGACTCGCACCCACTAAAACACAACGATGTCACTCCTTTCCGCTATTGGACAGGGTTATGGGAACGCCAGGCATACAACCTATGAGCCCATGACTAGCCTAGGAAACACATTTATTTGCTACATATAATTGGATAGGCAAAAAGACAGACGAGCCTTAATGGTAAGTGGTGACGGCGCCTATGAAAACGGATGAGTGCACCCTCTCAGAGTGACTAGGTCAGGAAACTATCGGAGGCTGAAATGGAGACGGGCCTGGAAGGAGGGTCGGCTCTGCCTACTACCAAAAGCAGGGCGGACCCCGGACTCAGCTTCGGCGGTGCGACCGGTGGTGCTGCTGAGCGAAGCTGGAAAGGCCTTGGAGAGAATAGTGGCCTCCCGTCTCGCTCAGCACCTGGAGGAAGGCCCGGGACCGGGACTCTCAGAGTCCCAATTTGGGTTCCGGGCACGCCGGTCGACCATCGACGCCCTCAAACGCCTTCGGGCGGTGACGGATGAGGCGGAACGCAGAGGGGAGGTGGTGGTCGCGGTGTCGTTGGACATCGAGAACAGCCTCCCCCACAGTGTGATACGGGAGGCACTGTATTTCTTCGGTGTGCCCCCGTATCTGAGGAGGCTGCTGGAGGCGTACCTCTCCGAGAGGAGGGTAGCCTACGAGAATTGGTCGGGGTCCATTGAGTGGCGGCGAGTCGGCTCCGGTGTCCCACAGGGATCTGTTTTGGGTCCGATCCTGTGGGACATCTTATACGACTGGGTCCTGCGAGGCCGCCTCCTCTCCAGGATGGGTGTCATATGCTACGCGGATAACACCCTCGTGTATGCCCGGGGACGAAGTTATAAGGAGGCGGCGCGGCTGGCCGAGGTCGGGCTCGACCTCGTGATCAGCCGCATAGAGAGGTTAGGGCTTCGGGTCAGACCTGAGAAGACCGAAGCCCTTCTCTTCCGCGGGACCGGGCGGAAAGGACCCCCACCGGGGGCTGCCCTCCAGGTCGGAGGGGTGAGGGTCAGGATGAGCCCCAATATCAAATATCTGGGGCTCATCCTTGGCGGTGGGTGGACCTTCGGCCCACATTTCTCAATGTTAGGACCGAAGGTCGTGAAGGCGGCAAGTGCGCTGGGCAGACTCCTCCCGAACCTCGTAGGACCTAGCGCCGCCTGCAGGCAGCTATATTCTGGAGTCTGCCGGAGTATGGCAACCTACGGTGCGCCCATCTGGGCGGGTCACCTTACCACGAGAAATAAGGCCCAGCTGCGCTCGACACAGCGGGTCATCGCGGTAAGAGTGATCCGGGGGTACCGTATAGTATCGTGGGCGGCAGCCACTGCCCTGGCCGGTGACCCCCCGTGGGAACTCGTGGCTGAGGTTCTTGCCGAGACGTACTCCTATGTCTCGGATAGGAGGTCTCTTGGCGAGAGCCTTACGCTAGACGGGATCCTTCGGGTTCGCCGACTAGGGCAAGAGGCGTTAATGCGAAGGTGGGGGGAGGACCTGGCGCAACAGCCGTACGGCAAAAGCCTAACGGTTGCTCTGCGTCCGGTCCTTGAGCGGTGGATGCGCCGTAAGCGCAAACCCCTCACCTTCCGTCTGACACAGGTGCTCACCCAGCACACCCTCGAGATGTGCCCGAGATGGGCGGCGCTGCGTCATGATCTGACATAAGTCATCGAAGGGGACTTGTCTCTGCCGGGTGTCATCATTGCGTTGCTCGGTGACGACGAGTCCTGGACGGCGATGGTTTCCTTCTGCGAGGCAGTAATGTCCCAGAAGGAGGCCGACGAGCGGGTGAGAGAGGAGGCCGCCGACGAGGCCTCCCCCCGTGGGCAACGAATGGGGGTGCGCAGGAGGCGCTACTTAATGCGCCTCCAGTAGCACCCCTGTGCTCGTGTCGGGTTCAGGATGGGAACCTGGGCCCAGTATGACACGACGTCGCGGGGACTGCCCAAGCAGCCGGGCAGCTCCCCTTAAGAGGAGTAGTCTGGCCTTCGCCGGGGCCAGCCTGTCGCTGAGGTGATCCTGTCGAATGCCTATCCGGGACCCTCAAATTAAAGCGGTTGAAGGCGCTCGCAGTGGTTTTAGTTTACGGGTAGGGCACTCCCAGGTGCGAGTCCCACATAGGGTCAGGATCTACCCGAGATCCTGGCTACATGCGTAAAAAGCATTTCCCTGCGAAAAAAAAAAAAAAAAAAAAAGGTCAGGTATATTCAAAAACAAAAGGTCAGGTCAACTATATTCACCGATTCGAAAACATAAATTGGTAAGTATCGATACCATTAATTTCACTGTATTTCCTTATCTTCTTCACTAATACAGCATAGCTGTTTCGCGGTACAAATAAGTAATAAGGATGGTGGTACCTAAGCATTAGGATGCGCGGAAAAGCATAAAACTCATCCTTACCACTAGTAACCGGCTTTAAAATCTTGCCTTACCATAAAAAATCCGTAATTGAACTAAAATATTTCTTTTTATTTTCTCTAAGGAGTTTGATACGAACAATATTGCATTCTAAACTTTAGCCTGTCACTAACATACCCACAGTCGTATTGTACTGATGCAGAATACATAATTCAATTACTAACTACCGACAGACTTAGCTTGTGTCCGAGTAACTACAAGTAATAGGCAGAAGTGAGCAACTTTCTCTATATTAATTAAGTAGCTGTTGCCTATTGTACGTTGCATATTTACAGTAGTATTAGGACTGGTGATAAATTTTATTGATATAATTACTTAATTAATTATTATATAATATAAATGTAAGAGGTAATGCCATGCTTATTTATATTAATATTATTACGGGTGCTTACCGCGTTTAAGGATGCCATGCTGCTTTGTAGCCGAATTGGGTCGGCACGACCGAGGTGGTCTCTCTTACATAATGCCAGCGTAAAGTGACAGCTATCATGTCGCGTTTTGTACGGTTTGTGTTTCCAGTGGCCTATAGGGGGGATAGGGAAAAGGAAGGCAAGGAGAGATTATGCGGATGTAATCTCTGGTTGTGCGGGATGTGTATGCGTCGAGAGTAGCCAAAAAATTCGACTGCTCGTTTGCCTTCCTATGCTATAAAAAAATTGTATAAGTAGCATAATATGTTTTTTTTTCTTTTACGCTGGGAAATGCTCTGAGACATCCCGCCTGGGGAGTGGGTCTCCCCAGGTGGGTATGTGGGACTCGCTGCGCCCGAAAGATGGTAAATGGACGCAGCTCTACCCACTAAAACCTGGCGAGTGCCACCAGTGCCGCCTTGGTGAGTTGCCCCGGATCTGTTAAGCTAACAGGGCACCTGGACGGCTAGTCAGCCCCGCAAGGGACCGACGCCACCTCCACAGAGGGGTTGTCCCGCACCACAGAACAATCCCTCCCAACGTCGGGACAGTACAATGAGGTGAGGTGAGGTTCCCATCCTCACCCCTTGCTCTTTTGTCCCCTCTTTTTATAAGAAGGGCACATAGAGCCCCCTCGGCTCAATTGGCTTCACCCAAGGTGCTGGGCTCACCCTAGGCTACTGAGCCTCACCGCCACGACAAGGCCTAAACAGTGGTGGAGAGCATAATATGTCACTCAGTGATAGCTTAGCATTGTATTGTAGATATCTTTGATTGGTTTATTAGTTTATAAGATTATTTCCTACATCCAAAGACACAAACATTTACTTGACAATATGAAATTAATGATTCAAGGCACCTATGTAAACAAATAAAGAATATGAACTTGCAGTTGTAGGTACTTATACTTATACAGGTATTGAATATTTCCTACTAAACGCGAGAGATGGATACATACGTTTGTTACTATTTCACGCAAAAACTACTAAAAGGATCTTATGAAACTTTATCATAGCATAGCAGCTTATACATCAGAATATATTTATCCCTGTACTACCACGGGAATGGGAAGTACGCTGGTAAAACCGCGGGGCGCTGCTAGTAGAATATAAGTGATACGTTAGTAGAATATAAGGATATTCCTATCATTCCTAATGACTATTCAAACATTTTTTATAATTAGAGTCAAGCATTTACATCCGAAAATGTGTGTATTATCTAGAAAAATAAAAATGATTAGGTTGGTGTGCTTTAATATCTCATATCAGTAACACAAAAGTATCATCAATGTTTATAACATTTTTTGAATAAACCCCGATGAGTTATTACAAACATCAATCTTCCTGATGGAATTACTGATGTCACAAAACAATACTTTTGTTATCCATATATTAAGGGACATTCGAAATTCATGAGGCGTTGGGAATAAAATGCGAAAAAATATTATTGTATTGTCATTAACAAAGGTACCTATATTTCGCTTAGTAATTAAGAGCGGGAAGAGTATTTTTTCGTTTATTTTTCAGCAGTATTTTACAATTGGAATAAAAGCGATTTTTATTGTATGATATAAAGCCATTTTGATTTTGTGATTAGATAGATTCGACTTGCGTTGTGAGTTCGAATCCAACCAAGGCCAAACACCAATGTACTGGGACACTACTTGACTTATTTCCTTTGCCACACTAGTTCGAATCCAATGAAGGCCAAACATCAATGTACTGGAACACTACTTGACTTATTTCCTAACACTAGTTCTAATCCACCAAGGCCAAACACCAATATACTGGGACACTACTTGACTTATTTCCTTTGCCACAATAGTTCGAATCCAATGAAGGCCAAACATCAATGTACTACTGGGACACTACTTGACTGATTTCCATTGTCTAATTGTCAAGGAAATAATTTTATCTAATTGTCATGTTTAAACATATGTATCTATTTGAATTTAGGCAATTATTATTTTTAAATTTAACGGTGGGAGCGAAACGCTTTTACTACATCTATCCTGCTTATTTTAACCGTGAAACAGCTTTCCTGTGTTTTGGAAAAAGGGATAGGCAGTATAATTACTGGTACTTTCTTACTTCTTAATGTAAGACACTGGCAACACATTAAAGTGTTGCTTGGGCTAGTCACAGTGGTTAGCCTTAGCGATGTTTGTGGGCATGTGGGCATACGTATAAGGGGGAGATTTCATCGCTTACTATTCAGAGTCAACGCGTCAAAGCCACAAATATTAGCAAATATAATTTCTAATTTATCGGACCTTGCAAAACACATTCATAATACACTGCATAAAATTTGCACAATAATGGAACTATAATTTTGGCTCAACGACCTGAATCTGCTTCACCTATCTGCGTTATGGTACTGGTAAACTAAAACAAATTTCTCCGAGAAGAGAAAGTTTGTTATAATCATGATGATGATGATGACGACCTCTGTGGCTCAGTGGTAAGCGCGTTGACGCTCAAGCCGGAGGTTGCGGGTTCGAATCCCGCCAGGGAACAAAAATAATTTCTGTGTTCCTGGGTCATGGATGTGTATTAAATATGTGTATTATATAATAAAAATCTTAAATATATGTATAGTATAAAAGTATTAAATATATTTCCGTTGTCTGGTACCCGTAACACAAGTTCCTCGAGAAATTACCACGGGACCAGATTGACGTGGTGTGAAAGCGTCCATAAATATTATTATTATTATTATCATAGGACGTAATCTATTATCATGGTAATTTTTAAATCAACAGAGACAAACAATACAAAAAACGTATCTACAAATCTCTCAACTGCAAGCGATACATTTTAAAATAAATAAATTCACTTTTTTAAATTGGGACGAACTTTTAAATCTTCATGCAGCTATTATTCTTAAGTTTCTCTCTGGAAGTATATTTCGGTTGTATTATTGGAATGATTTTTTTATGCTTTTATCTAAAAAAACTGCGACAAAAAACTAATATTTTGTAACATATTATCTAGACACTATAGTCCGGTGGCGTCGGTCCCTTGCAGGACTGACAAGCCACCGAGGTGCCCTGTTTATTTATTAGATCCGGGGGACCTCACTAAAGGCGGCATTGGTGGCACTCGCTGGGTTTTAGCGGGTAGAGCTGCGCCCACTGACCAGCTTTCGGGCGCAGCGAGTCCCACATACCCGCGTGGGGAGACCCACTCCCCTGCGGGATGCCTCAGAGCATTTCCCGGAGTCAAAGAAAAAAAGGAGACTAGAATTCCAAAAGCAAAATGGGAATGCTATTGTTAATAATAGTGATAAAAAATACAAATTCTAAGAAGGAGGCCAAATTTTAAGTATGTCAAAATGTAAGTTAAATTTTCCGAACTCTTAAAACAATTTAGAAATTTGAAAACAAACAGGAAAATATATTCACGTATTTTCATACAAATAGAACACAAAACATAAAAAATGTAGTTCGGTACACGCAGCAGTAAATCAATCTTTATGCAGTTCAGAACTGGGTCAGGACTTTATAGAGGTGCTGGAAATGACAGTTTATTTCTCCTATTTGCTAAGCCGATATCTACGGGCTTAGCCATGCATTTCCACTTTTTGCTTTGGCTTAGGTTTATAGCTGATAAAAGAGCGTTATTATTGTGGGCCCTGCGTTATTTGGGATTCGACCTATATTTTCTCATTTCAAATAAATTTTGGCATATTCACTTTTTGTGATTGTTACGAATGATTGTTGCATTTCTGGTATTAGGATTTTTTATAGGCGCTCACGTCGTCAACGATCGAGCGTCCACGCCGCCCCTGGCTGGACCCCCGTCCGTCGACACCTCGGCTTCATCACCCCCGCAGCAGTACGGGCGTGAGATGCATGCTCCGCCCTACGCCACGCCGCAACCACCAATGTCTGCACCAGTGGTTATGACAGACCAACAACTGGTATTTTTGTTGCAAACACTACGGTCGCAGCCGCCTATACCGGGCGTACCACCACCACCGTCGGCGACTGTAAGTACAAATTTGGCTAAATGTACAGCGAGATTCAACGGTTCTGGTGATGTTCTAGCTTTTATTGACGCTGTCCAGATTTATAAAGATTGCGTTGGTGTACGCGACGATATTGCTCTAAGAGGCCTACCAATGTTGCTCACAGACATTGCAGCTACTTGGTGGTTGGGTGTCAAATATTCTGTCGAGAGCTGGCAGGAGGCCATTCATTTACTGAGACAAACATTCGGTCCGAGACTCCCGCCGCATAGAATCTACAGGGAGGTATTTAGTCGAGAGCAGGGTTCAGAGCGGACAGATCTATTTGTGTGTAGGATCAGAGCCTTAATTGCCCAGCTGCCACTACACACACTACCAGAAAATCCTATTCAGCTTGATATGGTCTATGGTCTGCTGCATCGGAGAATTCGCGAAAAGGTACCACGAATTAACTTTACTTCATTCGCCGAGCTGCTACAACAGGCTCGAGTAGTGGAGGATGTGATGGAAGGGACGTCTGCTGTTATGCCAACGAGGAGATTATCAGCAGTAACTGTTGTAGCACCGCCACACACCGGCACAGGCCATTGCCAATAATTAAGCAGACAATTATTCCATCACCAGCTGCTACTACGGAGAAACTTGTAAGTACACCACAAAACAAAACCAGATCCAGATGTGTATATTGTAAAATGTTTGGGAATGTTAAAGAAGACTGCCGTAGGCTTTTAAATAAGAAAATCAGTTCGGAATATCTGAATAGCAAACCAGTTGCAGCACAATCAGAGCTGCGCCCGTCCCTAACTTGCTTCGGATGCGGTGCGCCTGGTGTGATTCGGTCTAATTGCACAGTGTGCAAGGAAAAGCATAGCTCTGCACAACCGTCAACGTCGACCACTTTTCAGTCAGTGTCCGTTTGTAAATCTATGTTAAATCCGCGAGTGCGTCCGATTTTTAATGTCGAAGTGTTTGGTGCCATGGGTACCGCTCTATTAGATACAGGTGCGAAACAATCTGTTGCTAGTGACAGCCTTACTAAACATTTGCGGTCTAAGGGCCAACCGATTCGCTTTTAGGAATGAATTTTATACGAGACGCTGGCATGGTACTTGACTTCGATAAAAATCGTTTCTCTATTCGTTCAACAGGCTCATTTGACATACAATATGAACGTGAAAATCGCGTTAAGGTTAGTTCTAGTATTAGCCTCCGCGAGCGCGAGGGCGTTCTTTTACCTACATGTGATAAGCTGAAGTTGGCCACACTGTTAGAGGAGAACGGTGATATCTTTAGTGTAGGGGGAGGAGCGACGCCTTTCACGAATGCAGCGCCCATCTCCACACCACCTTATCGGGTTACATCTAGTAAGAAAGAGATTATTAAAGCTATTCTGGTGGCTGATACGCTTAGCCGCCCTGTATGTTCCTCTGCAAAAGACGAAAGTCTCACATCTGATATTATATGCCCAGTGTCAGTGGATCTGCCTCACCGTAGCTCTGTTGAGTTACGCGTGGCTCAGTTAGAAGATCCTACAATTAAACGAATATTGTCCGATTTTGAAGACAATGATGCTGCCACTAGGTGGACAGATCGAGGATATTACCTTTCACGAGGAGTGTTATTTCGTTTTGATCCGGATGGTGAGTCCGAGGAGCCCCAGCTGGTCGTTCCAGAATCAATGCGTGAAGAAATCATGAGAGAACTTCATGATGCCTCCACTGCTGGACATTTGGGCTTAGAGCGTACACTTAAGAAAGTGAAAGAACGATTTTATTTCCCAAACATGCGACAGTACATAGCCGTCCATAGTCCGAGGAACTAATAATTAAAGACTATTAACAAAATATTGGTGTATTTAAGAAAAGCAATTAATAAAGATCAGAACTCTTACTCGGGTCGCGCAGGACTACCAAAAATTATCTAAAATAAGAAATAACAAAATACACTTGACGCGTACGTCTTAATTCATATTTTAAAAAATAGAATCCAAAAAGTATTACATAATTTAATAAATAAAATTAAAAGAAAATTGACTAGGGTTAGGGATATGCTGTCACCCTAGTGTTGTGAACATTTCGTATTAGTCGAGCAGACGAGCGGGGACACGACGCACCCTTGTGCTACGATTATACGGCTCTACTACTATGGGTGCTATACGTTCTGGTTTAATTATGAAATTTTACTCATTAGTTGTTATTTCGAAAATAGCTATTACGTTTTGTTATAACTAAAGAGATCATCTACTATGTACATATTAAAATAAGCAAGTACGATATCATTACTCTCTACTTTGTTCGTGTTCGTATCATGGTGTTCGTGATCGACATTATAACATGGTGTCGGTCGTTTTTGCAAATATTGCAAGCAATGTGTCGTTTTTCATTCATTAAAAATACAGAACAAAATTTATTTTTTCTACCAAAATTTGTAATGCTATATGTAGCTATATTAAAACTATTTGAAAAGGCTTGCTCACAAAACTTATGTAATTCTCTTAAGCAAAGCATTTGTAGGCAATGCCGAAATATCGAGTTCCACAAAATAATAGTGAAAGGTACAATATCATCTAGAAACAAATGATCCATGTTTTACTGATGCGTTCGTCATCATCTGTCTCGGGTTAGATAAATGAGTAAGCGACATAGACAGGCTTGCTGAAAAATCGCGTTTCGAGCTTACTGGTCTGGAGAAAATTAATGCGACCTCACCGAACGTTCGTACGAAAAGTTCTGGATGATTGCATGTACATTTTCGATATTTACAGGAGTTACATAAGAGTTTTCCCGAGTAACATAAGAGTTTTATTTCTTTGGAAATATTAGGGGGAATAGGTGTTTCCGAACCGATACGACTTAGGGACCTTCAAGAAAAGAGCATACTCACATCTAAAAGGCCGGCAACGCACCTGCTGATCTCCTGGTATAGCGGGTGTCTGTGGATGTCGCTATTCACTTACCATCAGGTGAACCGACTGTCCGTTTGCCCCCTCTTCTATATAAAAAAAAAAAAAAAAATAGATAAAACAGGAAATAAAATTCACATATTTAAATGCAAAAAGTGTTTAGTTGATAATATGAAAATCTTATCAGGACATCATGATCATTATCATCAATGCTTTCATGCCTAATGCTGCACATAGGTCCCTTTTGACAAATGAAAAGATTGTCGATCTCTAACCATTCGCACCTAACTAGGGCCGGCCCTACCTTTTATTCGTTAATGCCGGGAAATGCTCCGAAGCATCCCGCTAGGGAGTGGCTCTCCCCACGCGGGTATCTGTGATTCACGATTCGCTGCACCTGAGAGCTGGTAAGTGGACGCAGCTCTACCCACTAAAACCTGGCGAGTGCCACCAATGCCGCCTTTGGTGAGCTGCCCTGGATCTAATGAGTAAACGGGGCACCTCGGTGGCTAATCAGTCCCCCAAGGGACTGACGCCACCTCCACAGACTTGTTGTCTCGCACCACAGAACAACCCCTACAAAACGTCGGGACAGTACAATGGGGTGAGGTTTCCGTCCTCTCCCCTGGCCCACTGCTCTTTTGCCCCTCTTCTAATAAGAGGGGTACAAAGAGCCTCCTCCGCTCAATTAGCTTCGCCCGAGGTAATGGGCTCACTCTAGGCTACTAAGCCCCACCGCCACGTCAAGGCCTGAACTATGGTGGGGTCTGCCCCATCACCTACGATAAGGGACATGAGTGAATAAGTATATTATGTTGTGATGATGTTAGCCATGTAATGGCACTTATTATCGGTACTAATGACAATGCTGATAAAATAAATGATCATTGTTATGATGATTATAATCGATATAATATTAGTAATAACGATTATGACATTAACCATAATAGTTATGTGTTCACTATATTATTGACTCTAGCCACGCTAGATAATAATGCGCACAGTATGTGAATTCCGCTATGATATTGATGATAGTATCGCTGATAAAACTCACGTAGTCGGGGCTCGGAGGAAGCTGTGTAGAGGCTTGTGGGCCCCCTGACAGTGGTGTCAATCGCACCTCATTAATATGGGGCGATCCTTCGGGTGGCCATGTGGGATGACTGATGTAAGAGGGGTGGTACCTCTCGCTAACATAATACCGACGTAAAGTGACAGCTATTCTGTCGCATTTTGTGTGATTTGTGTGTTTCCGGTGGCTCATTGGGGGATAGGGAAAGTTGACAACGCATCTGCATAATCTCTGGTTGTGCGAATGTGTTTGGACGTCGGGAGTCGCCAAAAGGCTTCTACTCATTTGCCCTCCTATGCTATAAAAAAGTGATAAAACAAATGATAGTGATGAAGAAAATGACAAAATTGATGACGCAATGAGTTTTTACTTTAATTCATTCATTTTCAACAAATGAATCCCTTAACCGTTTTTATCTTAATTGACTATTAGATCTGAACTAGCTGTCAATTACGGTAGCCGAATATTGAAACAGATTGAAATCTAATAACTATACAGCTGGAAACGTTGCGTGATTCGCTCTGTCAATTTGGACTGATGGGCGGCTATCGGAAAGGACGAATCTAATGAATCACAATTACAATATTCGATAGATATTTGAGTACTATTCTGTTCTCTTTAGGGTGAGCTATTTTAGAGAAATAAAACGGTGGAATAGATATTAATTGTATTTGAGGTAAATAAGTATGAGGGCTCAGTAGCCTAGGGTGATCCGCTGCACCTTAGGCGAGGCAAATTGAGCCGAGGGGTCTCCTTGTGGGGTACAAATATATAATCTTATAAGAAGAGGGGACAAAAGAGCAAGGGGGCAAGGGGCGAGGACGAGAACCTCATCTCATTGTACTGTCCCGGCGTTGGAAGGAGTTGTTCTGTGGTGCGCGACAACCCCTCTATGGTGGCGTCGGTCCCCTGATGGACTGTCTAGCCGTCGAGGTGGTGTAGGCCCGGACAGATCCTGGACACCTCACCAAAGGCGGCATTGGTTGCACTCGCCGGGTTTTAGTGTGTAGAGCTGCGTCCACTTACCAGCTTTCGGGCGCAGCGAGTCCCACATACCCGCGTGGGGAGACCCACTCCCCCGCGGGATGCCTCAGAGCATTTCCCGGGGTTAAAGAAAAAAATAAGTGTGAGAAAATAATTATACTGTTCACAATGAGTTAACGGTTTGATGAATATGCTATGTATAGCGTAACTTACAAGGGTATTAACTAGCTAATTTCATGTGCTAAACAACTTTCCTATGTTCTTGAAACTTTATGTAGGCATTTATACTTTTAAACAGACTTAACACAATATACAATGGGAAATGTTTGTCTCGAGGTAGGCAATTGCTGACCTAGTCCATTGATAAATGAAGTCGAGTCGGGCTTCGTACACGAATGGCTAGTCAGGCGTGTACTGTATTGCTTATTGTCTATCGTGATGTCTTATCATCAGGCGGCTTGCTTTTGGTTTACCTATCTTCTCATATACTATTTCTAGCACTTAGATGTAACTTGGTTGCTATGCAGAACTTGTGAAAAGCATGATTATGTCGATTTATCTGAAGACTAATGAGTGACTTTAGATTTTATATTTTTAATCCTTGACGACCTCTGTGGCTCAATGGTAATAGCGTTAGCACTTAAGCCGGAGGTTGCGGGTTCGAATCCGCCAGAGAACAAACATATTTTCTATGCGCGTTGGCACTCAAGCCGGAGGTTGCGGGTTCGAATTCCACCAGAGTGCAAAAATATTTTCTATGCGCTTTGGCACTCAAGCCGGAGGTTGCGGGTTCGAATTCCGCCAGAGAACAAAAATATTTTCTATACGCGTTGGCACTCAAGCCGGTGGGTGCGGGTTCGAATCCCGCCAAAGACCAAAAATTTTTTTATGTTCCTGGGTCATGGATGTGTGTTAAATATGTGTATTATATAATAAAAATCTTAAATATATCGTATAAAAGTATTAAATATATTTCCGTTGTCTGGTACCCGTAACACAAGTTCTTCCAGAACTTACGACGAGACCAGATTGACGTGGTGTAAAAGCGTCCATAGATATTATTAAAGCGTCCATAGATATTATTATTATCTTTTACACACATCGGCTTAGTCCTTTCAAAGTCATCAGTTCTTTTATTTTGCACTAAATATTAAAAAAGACCTTTTAGTTATCGCTCATTTTTTTCATCTAATCATAATATGCCAAAAAGTCAGTACTAAATTCGGTAAGTCGTAATAAATCATGGATTGAATTTTCAGGCGATAAATTTATCTTGACAGGCTACTTTTCAAACTGTTCTCAATGACAAATAAATCCTAAATACCCGAGATAGGGAGTTTTACAGACTCCACTACGGTTCAAGCCTTGCCGTGGCGGTGGGGCTCTGTAGCCTAAGGTGAAGCCAGCACCTTGGACAGAGTCCCATTTATATGTACATAATTATTTTGCCCTTTTTGAAACGTGCGGGAACTGCACGATTACAATACGTCACATTTGAGTTTTGAGTTCAGTACCTCGTTATATTAAATTTCAAATATTTCTGCATCATCTCCATTATCTTTTTTGTTAGATTCTCAAATTTAAACCAGCTACTGAAAAGAATAATATGCGTGTAGTCAATCTTTCAATAAACGATCAACCGACCAAATCGACAACCAGTACCTCTACCATGAGTTTTGTTACAAGCGTAAATGACATAACTATAGTAGAACTAAGTAAAACGCAACGCGAATAGAAAACTATATCATACCTTAGTTTTCTATACGTGTTGCGTTTTTACGTTAACTACTTATATACGTAACGTAACGTTAACGTAAAAACGCAACACGAATAGAAAACTATATCATACCTTAGTTTTCTATTCGTGTTGCGTTTTACTTCACTACTATAGTTATGTCATTTACACTTGTAACAAAACTCATGGTAGAGGTACTGAAACCGCGCGGTTGTCACCGTGACTTAACGAAGCCATAGATTTAGCTAGAAACTAAATTATTTCGATTATATTTAGCAAAAGCAGCAATCCAGCATCTGTCTAATGTCTATTTAAAAACCTCACCACCAACCAACCACTTCTAAATACTCTTTCTGTCATAAAATAATTATTATAAGAAACTCAATAATAAATAACTAGTTTCTTAGTTAGATTCTTAATATTTTATTTATTTCCTTGCTAAATTATATCCAAGTGAATTGAGTGGAGTGATAAATACTTACTTAAAACGGTAAAACTTGCCTCGCGTCCACCAGTATGCGGATCGCCAAATATCTCATTTCTTCATCGAGGACGTTGACCACTAGTATACGGTGACATATTGTCTATTAGACTATACATCCTATTATATTATGAACAAAAGACCAGATCTACAAACGCCGAAACTGTTTTACCGTCCACCATGAAAGTTGGGTTGTATAATGTTATGTAGGTACCTTTTAGGAGCTTATAAATGGTTAGCTAAACCTACCTCCTTTTATGTCAGTTGATTGGCAAACTGGTAGACGTCACACCTGATGGTAAGTTGTCAGCGTCACCCAAGAACAAACAGAGTTTACCTTTTTTTTTCTTTATGCCAGGGAAAGCTCTGAGGCATCTCGCGTGGGAGTGAGTACGTCCCATCGGCTAATCATTTTTTTTACGCTGGAAAATGCTATGAGGTATCCCGCTGGGGAGGTGGACTGCCAAGGTGGATACGTGGGACTCGTTGCGCCCTAAAGGTGGTAAGGTAGGCGTCTACCTTACTGCGTAGCTCTACCCACTAAAACCCGTCGAGTGCCGCCAAAGTCGCCTTTGATGAGATGCCTTGGATCTAATAATCAAACAGGGCACCTCAACGGCTAGTCAGTCCCCAAGGGATCGAAGCCATCTCCACAGAGGTATTGTCCCGCACCACAGAACAACCCCTCCCAACGTCGGGATAGTACAATGGGGTGAAGTTCTCACCCTCGCCCCTTGCCCTCTGCTCTTTTGTCCCCTCTTCTTATACGAGGGGTATAAAGAACCCCCTCGGCTCAATTAGCTTCACCCAAGGTACTGGGCTCACCCTACGGCAGTGTAGATGGGGGCGCGGTACAGCGCATCGCTCCCACCAGGACTTACATTTCTTCTCTTGTAATTTGCCGTTACATCCTTAGTTTGTCATCACGCTACAGAGCTAGTAAAATATAAATCATATTAAAATTATTTACAGTATAATGCTACAGATAAATGTTTCAATGTTAATTTATATTTTGGACACATTTCAACATAAATCTCGATTTATTTTATTAACAACTCATTATCAACTGGTGCAGTGCTATCAAATATTAATTATTTTCGATACGTAAGCGTTTCATCGATAACATGTTAACTCGATTGCTTCCCATTGGTCTATTCATCTCAATTTTATTCTGAAATAATTCTAATAATATCTGGCGCTTATTGAAAGCGCCTCTTCATCTTTGTCTAACAGGATACGGGCTGCTAATGATGATAAATTGGCCATTTAAAGACAGGACTGCTTTTTTAGGTAAACGGTTTTTGTTAATCTCCAGCTCAATCGAAAATTTCTAATAAATACGAACAAACACACATTTCAAGTTAAATAAAAGCTTGTAAAATTAAAAAAACGCAGTATATCAAGTAAAAACCTTTGAAACGATGTAAAATATTATAATAATTTATTCCACGTTTTTGTAAACTCTATAATAGGTTTTCCAGTGAATGTGACGTCTTCCACGATTCAATATATAGTTTTAAGAAGTCTATAACTGAAAATGTAAACGAGTAAATTGCTATTAATATATTTGTACCTATACTTGTGTTTTGGTTATCAGTAAGTAGTTGTTTTTTTTATATTAGTTGGATAGGCAAACTAGCAAACGTACCACCTGATGGTAAGTGGTCGACGTCGCCCATGAACATAAACTAGTATACCATGAACGAGCCCAGGCAACTCATCTATGTGTTGCCTATCCTGAGACATAAGATGTTAAGTCTCGGTGCCAGTAATTACACGCCCTGTCTTGCCCTTCTCTCCAAGATTGTGCAATAATATTGTGTAATTTTTGTATTTTCATATTTGTGTTTACGAAATTGTCGTTGTTTGTTATTAATTGTTATTGCTGCGGTTATCAGTAAGTAGTTGTGCAATTATATTGTGTAATTTTAGTATTTTCATATTTGCGTCTTCGAAATTGTAACAACTTTTGGTAATCCATAAATAAATAAATAAATAATTGTAATGAATTTTTCAAATCTCTCTGGAAAAATATGCTGCAGGTAATTCAATAAAGATTTCCTGGAAACCATGGCTTTTTTCGATTTACTCGGTATTTTGAGTTATTTGTCGGTATAACCCATTGGTGATGCATATCTACTTGATCACCATTATCATCATTATTATCATTGTCATCATTAAACGATCATCATTATTATCATTATTAAAATCATCACCAATTATGAAGCAAGAGCAATTGTAGTCGGAGCGAGTGGTGGGCCTATCTCTAAAAAATACATCAACCAGTTACAATCAGTTAAGAATAAGCAAACTTATTAAATCTGTTTGGACTTCTACTGCTCATCATCTTAAAGCCATCTCATCGAAGACCAACAATCCTACGCGGTGTTTGTTCTTACTGGTCTAACGATGGTGGTTTAGTGGCCTATTCGAATATCGAAATAATAATTGTATGTGACCCTCCGTAAAATGGAGCGAGATACCTATAAGCGTACTACTAAATAAATTTCAAATAATATTATGGCAAGCTTATACTCATAATATTATATTCTTGCGGACCCGACAGACAGACCTGTAAAAAAATTGTGAAGACTATTCCTCGAAGTCACTAGAACACACAAAAAAATTCTTCACAATCGGTCCACCGTTTATAATAATGTAATAATATAATGTGCCGTAATTTATGTTGCTGACTGTACAGCAAATAAAGAATATTCTCATCAATTTGTAGCCAGGGGCGACATCTGTTACAGACCTCTATTAATCAAAGTTAACAACGCCTAACTAGCTAGCTGTTCAAAAAGTTCCACGTTTTATTGTAGATGGCGGTATTATATATTTGTATGTATTTTTTATTGAATTCAGGCATTTGTTTAATTTGTGTCCTATTATTTAGTGACATAATAAGGTTTTCCTGAGACGTGAAATTGATCAGTATCAGTTAATAGAATCAGGCGTTACCTTGCGGAAATTCATTATATAAGATATTGAATTAATTATATTAATTAGCAATTATCCCGCGAAAAACGCAGTCTTTACAGCAAATGTGTGAGTGCACGCATATGCATGCATATAGCACCGCCCTCCTTTCCCACACTGCATATGCGTACACACGCATGCACCACCACCCCACATGCACCACAACCACAGTAAAAGACCACCACCAAACAATCTACGTACGTTTCGCCCCGACACCGAGGCATCCTCAGGATGTAGACTCTACGATTAGTAATCGTAGAGTCTTTAGTAGAGTAGGTCTTTTACTGTGGTTGTGGTGCATGTGGGGTGGTGGTGCATGCGAGTGTACGCATATGCAGTGTGGGAAAGGAGGGCGGTGCTATATGCATGCATATGCGTGCACTCACACATTTGCTGTAAAGACTGCGTTTTTCGCGGGATAATTGCTAATTAATATAATTAATTCAATATCTTATGATCAGTATCATACTGCCTGTACTGCCCTTGGTTTCGAAAAAGCAAAATTGTTTAGCGGGAAAATATCAGGATCGGATATGCGCATCTATCCCACCGGTGGTTATTAACAACTGTACTAGCCTAGGGATGCTAATAATAATTATTAATATAATCATTCGCTAGTAGATTGGTTAGCACAGCCAGATTTAATAGATTTTTTTATTTAGGTACCAAATTTTATCGATGTCTAAGCAGCGGATTTTAAAATATTGAAATGATAGTATCAATAAGTTTCTTTTGCCATTTCTTCTTGGTAGACCTACATAAGTGGTATATTCCATATGTTATGCTACTTTGTTACTATTGTGAATAATAAAAATTAATTTTAATTTAAGATTATTCGTGACAACTGACAGCGCTATAATAATAATATATTTAATATAAGCTAGAATCTAGATCAAATGATCTACTATAACAAATTCATCAAAGGCTAGAATGAAGAACTTACTTAACCTTGTTGAATATATTATTTCAACGATTATGTAAGGAAGGTAATTTAAACCTTTAAGTAAATGAAGACAAAAACCACGGACAGGTAAGAAAGCTGGCTCGCCGACCTACATTCTTGACGGCTATCCGACCCAATTGGGCGATCACTTCGCTATTGATCAGGGCTGTCACTCGCTGTAAAATTTCAAAAATGTTTTTTCAAGTTCCTGTATTGTGTCAATGTTAATCTACATAATTCCACTCAAGTGTTAATCTAAAAGTTTCTAATTTGATTACATTACAATTTTCACATTTATCTTCACCTATCAAGCACATTTATTCTATGCCATAATATAATATTATGTGTCAGTAGATAGTGGGGGATCTGAGGCGGGACCAACATATACTGGCTGAAAAGGATTGAGGTAAACAAAAATTCTACCTAAAATATTATAATATGAATGGTTGTTTCTTTACATACTTGTCCTTTTTCTTCTTCTACTACTTCTTTGAAAGGAGAATATTTTGACATGACTATAATATCATTAAGATAATGAAAGATTTGAAAAGAGAGAGTAGACATACTTTTATATTAGTATGTATTGTCTCTGGAAACTCTTTCACATAAAAACAACGAAAGCATTCTGATATTAAAGGTCCCTAAGTCGTTTTGGCTTGGAAATACCGCAGTTTCAACACCGTAACTGTACAAGACAGAAAATCTTTTGTTTTTAATATTAAATAATGCAGGTAGCTGTTTCCACGTAGGAGTCGTGCGTAGGAGGCATCTATAAATAATTTTATTTAAACTCACAGTTGCCAACCCTATGATGATGGATTCATCTCGTTAAAGGAATCTAGACCGCGCTCATCCCCGTCATTATCCATCTATCCCATCCCATCCCATCCGTATAGGAAGTATCCCTAACCTGAGTGGTCATCATTACGGTGATGGATACGTTTCGGCCCAACAACGGTGTTACTTTTCATTTTTCATCCTACCCACTTACGGAATATGAAGAGATTCACGATAAATGTCTTATTTAACTCCATAGCCATTCGTCTGGATAAATTGGTGGCTTGAAGGAAGTGGTTTCAAATTTGAATATGTGAAGTAAATATTTTCTAAGATATTATACTGTATCATATTTCATATTATGGCCTGAAAAATGATGAATATTATGATGATGATATTTAGGATATCACCAAATTTTTGCACAAGAATTTAATATCGTACAAATCATAAAAAAACACAAATATGTCTTATTTAGATTTATTTCAGTTAGAATTCAGTATTAAAAAAAAATGTTGTCTGTAAAGTCGGCTTACGGACGATAGTTTTACGTGATAACCTCATAAAGAAACGTTGACGAAAAAATTATTACCTTTTTTGCCGCTGTTTTGAGAAAAACAGTTAATTGAAGTGAACAAAATGAAATTAGACTGAAAATTGTGGAGGAAATTAATTACATCTTATTAAATTGTAGAAATAAACACAAAAACACAAAACACGTTGAATGTGTATTCAACATTTGTTGTAGACCTCTGTGGCTCAGTGGTAAACGCGTTGGCGCTCAAGCCGGAGGTTGCGGGTTCGAATCCCGCCAGGGAACAAAAATATTTTCTGTGTTCCTGGGTCATGGATGTGTATTAAATATGTGTATTATATAACAAAAATCTTAAATATATGTATAGTATAAAAGTATTAAATATATTTCCGTTGTCTGGTACCCGTAACACAAGTTCTTCGAGAACTTACCACGGGACCAGATTGACGTGGAGTGAAAGCGTCCATAGATATTATTATTAAATAATGCATTCAAAGCCAACGCTTGGGCCTGTCTATCGTTTGACAGGCTCAGGCGGAACGGGATACTTTTTCGTGCGCGCTGCCGGTGTTCATCAATTTATAAGACGCTATCACGTCAAAAAGCAAAAGTTGAGTAAACTGAATTAAATTCATCAACTCGTCTTGTTAAAGAGAAAAAAGTCGACTTACTTTTTTATTTGAAGAATACTATTATACTGACTATGATACGTATGCAGTTTCAAAGAAATATAATGTTTAAAAGTAGCTGAAAATTTTATTTCTGAGATTGAGAAATAAGAGTAAAAAAGAGGAAAAGATTCAGTTACTTGAATGTAAAGTTCATTAACACTTTCCATTATATAAAATAATTTCATCTCTAACGAATATTACCTAACAATGTCAGTGAAATCCATACTAAGTGTGAATTAATAGTTTCACAAATGCAACGCTCCAGAGATCCGCGTCCGGATGCCGGAGCTAGACTTTAATTCCAGAACTTTCTAGAACTTTAGCCAACTATGTCGCATTTGTACTCAAATATCTAACTTTAATTTAAACCTTGTACTGCGTTTGCTAATTTATAAGGGTATTTACAGACGGAATGTGGTCGCGCGGTAAATCGTTTCGATTTCTCGTTTTGAATTATTATTATTTGTAAGAACATTCTGTCGGTTTACCTAGCGTCACGTCGTCACCGACACAGACACCTAATAAAAAGCAAAAAAAGTCCTCCGGTATTTTGAAATGTACTTTTTTCCTATAACTTCTTGGTCCCTAACTAAAATAGGTTTTTAAGTGCGAGTCACGACTTGTTATACATAGTGGTCATGAGGGACAGAATAAAAATTTGAAATTGCGCTTTCGTCGTTTTTCAAAAGTCGAGGTGTGGTATTTCGACTGTTGACGCGAATGTCAGTGGTGAAATTCCGATCCGTTCAATTCTTCAGAACATGGTTTAACGTGATAAATGTTAAGTGATCTAATATATCTTTGCAAAGCCAAGAAAATCAAGACCGTTTGTATTGGACATCAGTTGGGGTTCTGACGTATAAACGCAGAATGTGTGAACCCAGATAGTGTATACGTGAATGCTCGAAGGTAAGACCAATCCGATGCCAGGAGGCCGTGTGGTCGAAGACCGCGCGGTTGGTGGGGGGCAACCCCCTACCTTTACAAACCAAAAGTGAGCCAAATGGGGTCACGCTAATCCGATGGAGCATTAGGACCTTCGGGCTGTTAGCATAGATCCATCCGAAAAAAAATCGAAGGTAAGATCAGAAATTATTTATTATATTGAAGTAAAACTTCTTCACGCACGCTTGACTTGGGAAGTATGCTGGTGAATGCATGTCCAGAGCGTTACTAAAAGTGTGATCGGGCGAGGCGAACGGTATAACGGTAGCGAGGTATGAGCATACATTTTCTTTCTCTCTTTCGCTCATTACCAGTTACGTTTCGTATATATGACACAGTGCAGGCCTATTTTTTTGGCTAGTTAACTTGTGTCCATACTTACTACTATTTTTCTTTGAATTCCTTTGCTATGAAGTTTTATTTCAATTGAGCGTAAAGAGCACACACACACACACACTCACACACACACACACACACGCACACACACACATACACACACACACACACACACAAACACACACATACACACACGCACGCACACACACACACACACACGCACGCACACACACACACATTTTTTTTCCAAAAAAACTTTAACAATATAACGATCAGAATAAAATATTAGAAAAATATAATTTCGAGGGAAATTCGAAATTGGGGTGAAATCTGAGGGAGTGGCATCGATTAAGGGGCGGTACTTGCCTGCGGCTAGATAGACATGGTTACGCCTGTTTTGAATATACCTAATATATTATTAACGCCAAAACGATTGATCGGAAGATAATATCGTACTTAAAGTGGTATCAAGGTCAAAACAATAATCCTTAAATGTTCGTTATGTTACCAAATCTTTTATTAATTAGTGTTTTCGTTCAAAGGACTTTATAAAATTTATTTTGCTTTGGAAAAATGGTCTCCTCGAAAGAAGACAGGTATTAGATTTTAATAGACTTTGGTAAATCTTCTAAAAAAAAATTTCCTTGATTATTTAGGTTTCTATAGACCTTAGCATATATAATATATAATATATGTAATGAAGCATAAACGCACACACTTTACTTTTTAAAGGGGTAGACCCACCACTCGTTCTCCTTTACTACTCTGGCGAATGCCAGTCCTTTGTAAGCTTGTAGCCAGGATCTACAGCGATAACATACGACTCCTTAATACGATATCATGTGGGTTAGTCAAGATGCCATTCTACAATCATAAACGCTAGTAGAAAACTAATAAATCTATGGAAATGACATTTTACATAATTAAATCACGTGGTCTTAAATGTCAACCCACCAGGGAACCCGATTGATAGTTAAACACTTAAGCTTTAAGATTTTTAAACAATGCAATAGATTATTAATTTATCTTCATAATTGATCCCTAGATGTCATCTCTCAAAATACAAATTGACCTCATGTAATCCCGCAAACTACTCCTACACCAAGCCTTCATTAAACCTCTCAATAATCGCAGTATACAAAGTAGTACGTGCTTTTCATTCCAGAACATTTTATTACAAAAGCAATCAAAAGTTAACCACACAATAAATTAGTTGCCACCATACTAAATGGCTTACAATGGAATTAAACTTATACTAACTTGCATAGTTAAAATTTCAAATAAATTGGTTTTGGTTCGTGTGACAAATGTTTTGTTGTGGAAAATGGGAAAAAATAAATTCTACTGTTACGATAGCTTTCTTGTTGTGCGTCCGTCTGGATGTGTACAAAAATCCTGACATTTCTCAGCAACATCTTTGATGGGTTTCGGAGGGAATATTAGGGCAGGTAGTGTAATATCTGTTAGCTTTGCCGTGATCTGAATAAGGGAAATAATTAATGACACCAAAACCAAATATTCAAAGCATCTCAAGTAGGCGGGAACGAAGTCTTGGATATATATATATATGTTATGCGCTCATAAATAAAAAATACTGTTCCGAAAGATCTGCGACACATACATTTCCAATTTGGTTTCACTACATTGATAAATGATAATACAAAAGAGATAGTTTTTTACTCTTATGGTTTTACTATAAGAGTAAAGAAACAGCAACAAAAGGGAATAATTCGCATTTCTTTTCCGCCTCATTTTCGACACGCTTGTGACTCTTTTATACACATTATATTATTGTTAACCCTTCGACAATTTATTATTAGATCAGAAGTGATTGCCTGACCACAAATCTTAAGTACCCAAGATTTTCTATTCACTGGAAGATGTACCACCTGATGGTAAGTGGTCGACGTCACCCATGAATATTAACTATACCTGGAATTAGTCCAGGAACTCATTTACGTGTTGCTCCTCCTGAAACATAAGATGTTAAGTCTCGGTGCCAGTAATTACACTGCCTGTGCTGAACTTCTCTCCTAAGCACAATAAAGCTGTTTCACGGGAGAAATATGCAGCATAGTGATACAGATGGGGACGTAGCACAGCGCATCCTTCGCCTGCTAAAAATAAATACAATTTAAATGAAAAAATATAAATGAATATCGTATTTCTTTTATGGGGACTGTAAAGAATTTCTATGCGCCATAACTTTTATTTCTCAGTAAAAACTTTTACTGGGTACTTCGGGTCATTTTTATGTATATCAAAATAATCGAATAGCGATTTTTTTAATTAGAGAAGAAAAAAATCTGAAGTATCAAAAAACGTGCTGAAATGCATTCTTATATAAGCAGACAGGCAGAGTTATTATCACATTCCACTGACTTTGTTTCGCCGGTTCTTCTCAGTGGGCTTGCCTTGGATTTGCATATTATATAATTAATGAATGGATTATCCTTTATTGTGCACACATACAAAAGTACATAATGTCATATATAATTTTAAGTTAACATGGTTATTTTCATAACTAAAATTATTTAGAACGGGATATTTACATTATCTACTAATGTCTAGATAATGCCGAAATATCAAGCTCCGCGAAATAATAGTGAAGACCATGGTAAATATCCCGTTTTAAATAGTTTTACATAATGACAGTTACATAATATTATGTCAAACACAGTAGTGTACACAAAGGCGGCCTTATTGCTTGCATAGCAATTTCTTTCAGCCAATCTTTGTGCGTGGATAATATAATGTGTGTTACTTATTGTTTAAATTGTTTATAGTATAGTTTTAGGAGTAACTAACTCTAGCTTGGTAAATAAGTTCCACAGTAGAAGGAAAAAACTAGAACAACTTATTAAAAATTAATCAAGGTATACATACATACAGAGAAATAAAATTTGAGTGTCTGCTTGTCTGTTTGTTCCGGGTAATCTCGGAAACGGCTGGGCCGATTTTGACGGACTTTCATTGTTTTAAGGAGTAACTTAGGCTATAAAAATAATCATCATCTATCTGTATACGGATGTAAATCTAAGTTAACGCGGGCGAAGCTGCGGGTAACAGCTAGTATCAAATACATTAAACCTGGATCAACTTCTGTTCATGATATTTATAACTTATCTATCGGATACAAAGAATGTGAAAACTAAAGTGACGTAACTGTAAAATTTACTCATAGATTACTCTACCTACTACTACGAGTATTCATACTCTATCTCACTCTCATTTTATGTAATAGCAGGCAGATTATATAACAGCAGGTACCTGCTAACTAGCATGGGGGAACCAACATGAAGCTTCATTAAGTTTTATTAAGTTAGACGGCTCGTTCATTGAATTTAGACCCTTATATAATTTATTTAAAATCATATTACCAAGTTATCTGTTATGGCCGCGGGCCTAGCATAATAGCGTATACGCATTTTAGTTTAGCATATTTTGTTATATGCTAATTTATCGAGTATATAACCGGAATAGAGCGGTATGTTATGTGTTTTGTATGAAAATGAATACCGCCAAAGTGCTGCGACGCTGCGCCGATTCTGTGGTCTGATTGGCCGACTGATGGCTATCGATGGATGATTGGCTGTTAGGACGTACATACAGCTACCGGTTGGTTGAATTGATATTACGTTAGTGACAAATCACTGACCAGATACGGACTTTTATGGTTCACGTTACTACTCTACCCGTTATATGCTCGATGGCTTTACTTTATCGTCATCATTAACATGGCATAAGTATTCTTCCATTGTTGTATTATTAATAATATCTATGAATGCTTTTACACATGTCAATCTGGTGCCATGGTACTGTTTTGTTCCCTAGCGGGATTCGAACCCGCCACCTCCGGCTTGAATGCCAACGTGCTATTCATTGAGCCACACAGATCATCATTTCCATGTATGTAAGGGGGTTCCGTCACCAGGGGTGTTCAGAAAGTCGCTCCAGAAATGAGCGGATACAGTTTGATAATGTTGCTATGATTTCAACTTAGATGAACATCAGATTTTTAATTACTTCTACGCTTTTTTTTTTCGGAGGGATCTATGCTAATGGCCCGAAGGCCCTAATGCTTCATCGGATTAGTGTGAGCCCATTCGGCTCACTTTTGATTTATAAAGTGGGGGGTTGCCCCCCGCCTACCGTGCAGTCTGCGACCACACGGCCTCCTGGCGTCGGTTGTCAGTGGCGGGACTGTGCCGCGTCACCGTCGGGTGGAGTGGAGCCCCAGGCGGTCTACCCCTACCGGGTGGGCTCAGCTGGCGTGAGGACCCGGCAGATGGCGCCAGTGATACTGGGGCCCACTCTGCCGGTCGGAGTTGCAGCGTCCGCCACAGGAGGTCTTGCTGAGGGTTGTTGGGCGGGGCCCCCCTCGACACCCCGTGGTGGGCATCGCCTATCTGACACGTTAATGTTTATTAACGTTATATTAGAACTAAACGAACCCAATACGGTCGACGAGTTGAACTCGGTTCTATTAATGTGAGGGCCGGCCCTCTCCTCTACCTCAAGTGGGGGAGGTGGGTCGCGCACGGTACCCGTATAATCAGACGGTAGCGAAGTGCTGCCGTTGTTATCGCGGTCTGGGTGGATGTCGACTCGTGTTGGGTTCGAGCCTAAATTGTCGCGATCGATCCGGATCGATTGGATATCGATGTGTAGGGAACGACGTAGCTCCGGGCCCCGGGGCCCAGGCGGTGTGCGTGTGTGTCTAACCCCGGATGTTGTATTTCGGAGTGAGTGTTGTAGTTCGCGTCGCGCTTTTGCGTCGCGCATTAGCAGCTGCGAAATTTCGTCAGCTGGATCTGTTATTATGTTCTTAAGTAGCCTACGCCTATCTGGAGCTAAGCTATCTGGGGTGTAGTTCGCCGCGCTCACGATGAGCGGGTTCGGGTGGAGGACTGCCTTTTCAAAGTGACGTTCTGACATCGCTTTGAAGTGGCCCTTAATCGAATCTAACCTGAGGTCTCTATGCAGGTCGATGTTTCTTACGTACCACGGGCAACCGGTTGCCATGCGTAAGAATTTGTTTTGTACTACTTGTATTGCATACAGTCGTTTCTGTGTCACATGCCCGAATGCAACACAGGAATACGACAGTATGGGTCTGATGCATGCCTTATACAGCGTGAGCTTGTGCCTGAGGGGCATCTTGCTATTTTTATTAATCAGTTAGTATAGACGGCTTATCAGGTATTTGGCCTTCTTAACTACTAATTTATATGTGGTCTAAACGACATCGACCTATCGAGGGTGACCCCCAGGTATTTGACCTGCCCTACTCTAGGGATAACTGTATTGTTTAATTTGATTGGCGCCATTGTCCGACGCCGCTGTCTGAGTGTGCCCCTTCTTCTCGTAAATTGTATGGCGTTACTTTTTTCCGGGTTTATCTCTATTCTCCATTTAGCGAACCACTCACCTAGTTTGGTGACGGATCGCTGGAGGAAGATAGAGGCCCTGGCAGCTGACGGGTGGGTCACGTACAGTGCAGTGTCGTCGGCGAATAGTGCCAATTTCGTATTCCGATTTCTCGGAATATCTGACGTATATAGATTGTATAGGGTCAGGGATAGTACCGATCCCTGAGGTACACCGGCCCTCAGGGGCCTCCGAGAGGACAACGTACCCTCAACCCTATATCTGAAATGCCGGTCAGTCAGGTAGTCGCGGATGATGATGACTAGTCTGTCCGGTATTCCCATCTGGTATAGTTTATAAATTAGACCATCGTGCCAAATTCTGTCGAATGCCTTGGCGGCATCGAAGAAGACTGCACACGTGTATCGTAGGTTTTTCCTTTGGAAACCTCTGACTTCTACGCTAGTTTAGATTTATAAAAAGGAAAATGTGAGCTAAGGTTGAGGTTGTACCATGGTGCTATGCAGCCGACTTGGGCCGGCACGACCGGGGTACCTTTCGCTCATAATATAACACCGTTCCTGAAAAGTTAATATAACCTTATTTATATCAGCTAATTTCTTCCCAAAATCTTTAAATAGCTCTCCTGTAAAATTCGTATATTTATGATAGTGACAATATTGGATTAAGGGTGCATGTGAATTTAAATGTATATTTAATAATAATAATAATAATGATAATGATAGATGTATCTATGAGCATGGTTTCTTTAATTATGTATAATAATATAGGTAGTGTACAATTCGGCTGCAAAGCAACATGGCTTTGCAGCCGAATTGTGCGAACACGACCGGTGTGGTACCTCTTGCTCACATAACACCGGCGTCAAGTGACCGCTATGCTGTCGCGTTTGGGGGGATAGGGTAAAGAAGGGCAACACTTCTGCATAATCTCTAGTTGTGCAGATGTGTATGGGCATCTAAAGCTTCGACTGCTCGTTTGCCCTCATAGGTATGCTATATAAAAAATTGAAGATCATTTGCATTTTCATAACAGAGATAGAGTTCTAACACCACGGTAGAACTCTGTCTCTGATATGAATTTCTGCTTTCAATTTAAACATCCTCAAATTTTTTAGAGCAGTGGGCGTACAAGCCGCTCTTCACATTTAAAAACTACACCAAATTACACTATCTCCTCATAATACAAACTAGTACTCACTCTTTTAACTTACTTCACAATATTTTAATCCACTACAATTCCACAAAACGGCTGGGCTGAAAAAAATGTTTTTTTCATAAATATGTACTCAAACTTAAGGTAAAAATTCAAAGCTAAGGGGTTTATGATAATCACCACCTAAAATTGCCCATGTTGGATAATAATTTCCGGAGATTATAGCACAATAACTTAGGTATTCGATAGAAATTTGGGACGTCGGCTACGACTGGGTCCTGCGGAGCGGCCTCCTCCCCGGGATGGATGTCATCTGCTATGCAGATGACACTCTAGTACTGGTATACCGGTGCCAAGTTTGGGGGGGGGCGCCGGGAGTCCCACATATCCCCGGGGACAACCCATATCCCCGGGTGAATGCGCAAAGCATTTCCACTGCGACAAAAAAAAAAAAAAAAAAAGGTATTCGATAGAAAATTCTTTGTTGAGCCGAGGACAATCCGGTAAATTGTATTTTAGCTTTAGATCCTTTGGGGGCTTTGAGGCGATAAATGACAAAGTGATGACGCGTTAATTGATTGTTTATTATCGTTTAACGATCAACGAACAAAATATTCAATATTTATAATATTGAATATTTTGTTATTATTATCATCATTTTATCACCATTTTTATCAATAATATGATTCATTATCATCATCATCATCAGCTCCTAAAACCATCACCAGGTGGGAAGACGATCTCTGTACGGTGATCGGTCCGTGTTCGATGCGAGGTGTTATGCCCGTGAACTTAGCAGATCATTTTCCAGCAGATCACAAAATTATTGGAGTTCTGTTCGCATGCAGCATAGCTCTGCAGTTCCTCATACTTTTTACAAATAGTTCTGGTGCTGTTACCTCAAAAAAATAAGTATCAGGAACTACGCTGCATGTGATCAGAACTCAATTTTTTTTTCGATTTGGTGCTAAATAATCTGCCAGATGCGTGAAGTTAGCAGATCATTTTGTTGTTTTTTGAAGTGTCATATTTTGAATCAACCGCGCCAGAACTTTTTGGAAAAAGCATCAGGAGCTATATAACTATGCTGCTGCATGCGGACAGAACTCCAATAATTTTGTGTGGAAAATGATCTGCTAAGTTCACGCGAATAGTCGTCTTGGTATTCTTTGAGGGAGGCCTATGTTCAATGATATGAATATCATTTTATTATTATCATTTTCATAATGGTTGTCATCGCTTTATATCAATCCATTTTTGCACTCCTGTCAAGAGTCTAACTCTTGAGAAGCAAATCATTGAAGCTTCTTGCAAATACAATTATCAAGAAAGTAAAATTTTAGGCGAATTAATGTATAATACATGAAACCAATCAATGTTTCTAAATTCACTTTAGTTTTCTTCGTAGCCTAGCTAACCTAGCCTTTTCCCGACTATGTTGGGGTCAGCTAACCGGATATAACCGGATACCAGTATTTTAAATGGAGTGAATGCCTATCTGATTTCCACAACCCAGTAACTGGGTAATACGATACCCCGTGTTAGGACTTGTTGTCAGACTTTTCGAACTTCTGACGATTTGTAACGAGCCACGAATGACAGCCGGGACTAACGGCTTAACATGCTTTCCGAGGCACGGAGAAGTGTTGATATGTAAAGATGGTCACCCATCCACGGACCAACCGCGGCAGGCGTAGCTTAACCCGATGGATCGATCCTTGCGGCTGTTATTACTGATCCACGAGCATTATATTTGTGGGATTGTAGTGAAAGCCCTAAAGAGAGATCTCCGACCTAGCGAGATGGTACAGTCAGGCCGGAGCCCACTTGTTAGCTCTGAACTGTGTAACTTCGATAGCGCGATTCAGAATTATGGCGCTACTTGGTCCGCCACATATTCAATATGTGAGATATTTAAATTGAATTGATATTCTTAAACCTGCGTAAATGAACAGTCCAAAGAGTAAATTTTCTTCACTGTTACACCACTACTACCTTCGAAAGTACGTTTAAATTCAAACGAAAAAGCCACTAGACTAGCACTCTAAGCTATTACGAAGTTTTTTGCTAGTGCAGTCGGAGGTGACGTTACGAGAATAGCAAGTATATAATTCCTGTCTCATAGCGCTAGGAGCCATGCTAGGAGAACAGTTTCTTTCTTGTTTTACAAACCTAAAAGCAGCATTGTATTAAGAGCAATTAAGTTAATTCGATGCGTAGGGATTATTTACACTTGGCCGGTTTAAATGTGAGTTCCAGGGATCAGCCGTCTTTGAATTCACTGAAAGACGTCATAGAACAAAAGAACAGAAAAAGTTTTAATAAATACGAACAGAAATGGTTTTAAGAAAAAAAGACTGTAATAATGATGATAATATGTTGTTTATAAATGTTGGGACAACTCACACACGGCCATCTGATCCCAAGCTAGGCAGAGCCTGTTCTTATGGTAACCAGACAACTGATAAATACTTATATATGTATATTTTAAATACATACATATTATAGATAAATTACACCCAGACACAGAACAAATGATCATGTTCATCACACAAACATTTGTCCTGTGTGGGGATCGAACCCACGACCTTCTGGTTTAGCAGTCAGGGTCACTAACCACTAGACCAACAGGTAAGTTTTCTTAAAATGCTGAGGTCTTGCTAAGGTTTTGGTGATATGGAAGCAGGTTCCATCATTCAACAAATTGGATTTAATTTGATGGTTGATTGAGTGGTAGTTGAATGAGTTTCTACATTGGAATTTTTTGAAAAATAATACTGGTAAGTGAACTGGCACACCTTCGAATACTTCTTACCAGACATACAGGTTTCTGCACGACATTTCGCTTAAGCAATATTGAACCAGTGCATTATTAACACATATACATAGTCTTTTCACACTATCCGGTTGCCGGGTAGCCGGCGCCGGGTATCCGGTAGCGAAATGTATATGTTTGGCAGCTTTCACACGTACCAGCGTAATTTGCTTACCGGGGAGTTTGAGAGGATGTGCCCTCTTAAACTCAAAGACTTGGAAAAGCTTAGACCTGATTTTACAATTTCGGAGAAAAATTTATAGTCACCCGGACCACAATATTTATAAGTCTAGGAAACGTCTGAGATACTTAACCCCAACTTTTCTACTTGACACTATGCGTAAAAGCCCTGGGCAACGTGATACTCGGGGACTATTTTTTTTAATGCCGGGAAATGCTCTGAGGCATCCCGCAGGGGAGTGGGACTCGTAGCGCCTGAAAGCTGGTAAGTGGACGCAGCTCTACCCACTAAAACCCGGCGAGTACCACCAATGCCGCCTTTGGTGAGGTGCCCTGGATCTAATAAACAAAAAGGGCACCTCGACGGCTAGTCAGTCCAGCAAGGGACCGACGCTACCTCCACAGAGGGGTTGTCCCGCACCACAGAACAACCCCTCCCAACTTAAGGACAGTACAATGAAGTGAAGTTCCCGTCCTCGCCCCTTGCACCTTGCTCTTTTTTTTATATATTAGTTGGATAGGCAAACTGGCAAACGTGCCACCTGAGTGACTGGTCGACGTCGCCCATGAACATAAACTAGTTTACCTGGAATAAGCCCAGGCAACTCATTTATGTGTTGCCTATCCTGAGACATAAGATGTTAAGTCTCGGTGCCAGTAATTACACTGCCCGTCTTGCCCTTCTCTCCGAAACACAGCAAAGCTGTTTCACGGGAGAAACAAGCAAGATGGTGGTACCCATGCAGCCGGGAGCGTGGCACAGCGCTTCCCTATCCCGGTATATCTTTTTTCCCCTCTTCTTATAAGACAGGTACAAAGAGCCCTCTCGGCTCAATTAGCTTCGCCCAAGGTGCAGCGACTCACCCTAGGCTACTGAGCCCCACCGCCACGTCAAGGCCTGAACCATGGTGGGGCGGGGATCAATATCTGTTTTCCTATCCTAACAAAATAGTTTATTCCCATTTATCATATCTAATAATTCTAGTACCCAATACCCACAAGAAGGTGAAGACAGCAATTCCCTTTGGTCTATCTGTAGTCGTGTAAGAATACGGCTTTATGAATGCCCAAATGCAAGGAATCCTTCCTTGTCATTTAAATTGAATAATAAACGTTTTACGAGAATTGAATGTAAATCAACCATATGGAACTGTCTTCTCGTTCGCTGTAACTTAATGGCTACAGCAATTCGGTCCACTTTATTGCTTTTTTATACACCCACTCTCACATGGACCATATTCGCGTTACACTTGAACGGTAAAAACGGTCAATAAACACTGGTTTTAAGTTTGAATGATTAAAATCTCTTGTTGAACACAATTTATTAATTGTAAAGCGGTTTCAAATTTTAAACGACTGACTTAAATCATCTTTTGTGACAGGTCCGTATGAAATATGTAAATATATCAGTAGTGATATTATTTTGTAAAATATTTTGTATTTTGGAAAATTTAGGCGGGGAAAATACAAGAGTATCTGATTTAAAGTGTTCAATTTGAAATTTGGCCTTTGGCAAACAAATTGGCCAGTGGCCCACAGGAAGACGGAAGATTAGACTTAGAGATTTTTCTAATGAATTAGCTGGATAGGGATTGAGCTGTTTTCTTTATCTTTTCAGAAGAATTATGTGAAACAATAGTGTGGGTACCATACTTTAAGAGCAGACTTGCCATTATTAGTAAATATCTTTCAAAAGTTAAATTGTATCAAATCATATCAAAAGGTTTTACCCTGGCATCGTTTTTTAATGGATGATTTCATAAATTTGTGACAAAATATATCTTTTTTTTTAATAAGATAAGAATGTCTTCTTCATTATTCGGAAAGTAGTGCAAATATTTCACCCGAAATGTAATGGCAATATAGTAAATTTTAATGAATAATAAGAAATATACGAATAACATGATAAAACTAAATACTGATAAAAATAGAGTGACTATAAAAAAATATATATTTAAAACAAGTCGATTATGAACTTAAATCTCGAAGCTACCTCAAAAAGCTTTTTATAATTCTAATAGAATTTAACTCAAAGCGTAAACCAGTTAAATATCACGACTTAAATACTTGATATCCAAAGTTTGGTCTACCGAAGTAATTTAAAACGCATTGTGCAAGTTCGCTGTGTCCTCAGAAACTTGTGCCGTAAATCTTGATCTAGTTTTTATTGGTTATTTCCTTGGACTGCACACTGTGTACAAACCATTTGTTTGTGGGACCAAAACTCATTTTGTGTTTTAGTTTATGCTTGTGCAATTTCTTTAGTACAACTTTTAAGAACAACGCAATACTTAATGATGGCATTTTTGATAAAATCAGCGCACCGAGAAGCAATTCCTCGCATTACAGGAGGTACAGCTGAGTCTTTGTTAAGTTACCTTCAGCTAGACTTAACTAGACTCGGCTGTACCTCCTTCCCTTACCTGCTAGCTAAGCTAGGGAAGGTTGTTGGATAGTCAAAATGGTAGACAAAATAGTTAATAAGATGAGGTAAGTTTTAGCTCAAAAACTAGTTTATTCCATAGCCTTTTCTCTGCCAGATCTGAAACGATATGACTGAATTTAAAAAAGAGCATACTCATGTTTAAAAGGCCGTCAACGTTACTATAAATCCTTCAGATGACATACCACCAGGAACTAGCTATCAGCCAATCTCATCTTTGTTTTGCCTTTCCTGACATGCGATAAAAGGTATCGGTGTCAGCCGACACAGCCTATCCTGTCCGTATATCGAAAACCAATAGCTTATTTCTTGAGGCATTATCTTTCAGAAACAGAAAGTAAAGTTTTGTGCTGGAAGAAATAAGCAGGATGACATAACCTAATGTTTCTGAAACAAAAACCTAAGTTTCTTGCTAGAAAAAATAAGCATTGCATTAAATGGTATTCTAGAACATAAAGCTAAGTTTCTTGGTGCAAAAAATAAGCAGAAAGGCGTATTTTTCTTACTCCCATTAGTATTTTATTTCTTCGGAATAATCTATTCTAACGACCCAAAGGCCCAAATGCTACATCGGATTAGTGTGAGCCGATTTGGCTCACTTATCATTTAAGTGGGGGGTTGCCCCCCGCCAACTGTGAAGTCTACGACCCAACGGCCTCCTGGCGTAGGGTTGGGACAAATTGGGGTAAATTCTTAAACACAGGTAATTGTATGTTGTAGATTAACCAAGGCTATAAATTGAACGGACATTAAGTCCGTCTACTTAATTAGTTGGATCCGTTCGGTGGTGCGAGAGGTCATAATTTGTCAAAGATTACTGTTACATTGATAGACAAGTAGGAAGGTATAAACTTGAAAATTACTTTCTAACTAGTAATTAAGAAATTTCATGTTATATATTTGATAATGGTCAATACCATATCATCGTAATTTATAATTTATATTTATTTTCTTTACCAATAATAATAATTTTTTTTTTCTTTGTGAGTTTGAATGTGTGAAACAATCTTCGAAACTACATTAGAAAATCTCATACCAATATATATTTTAGGGACCAAAATCAGGATTATGGCTTCTCCGGATACCACAATCACATAACTGAGTGGTTACTTTTTGAGGAATAATAATTATAGTACCCGGATGACCGAGCTTTGCTCGGTATTTTTTTTTTTTTTAATAAAATGACATTTTCTAAAAATGATTCCTAGCTAGATCGATTTATCGCCCCCGAAACCCCCTATATACTAAATTTCATGAAAATCGTGGAGCCGATTCCGAGATTCCAATTATATATATATATATAATATACAAGAATTGCTCATTTAAAGATATAAGATTATTACACTGTAGTACGTTTTCCGGCGCATATTTATGTCTACATTGTTAATTTTATCTTTATAACTGCCATCATTTACAATTTTTTGTATTTGATTTTGTATATAACTAAAGTTTTTATATGTGTGGTGTAAGTGTATAAGCCATAGATATCTACTTATTCCTTAATAAATTTCTATTCTATTCTATTCTATAATATGCTACGTTATTGCTGAGTCATATAGGCAGCAAATGTTAACCACCATAGTTCGGAAACAGCTGCAAATATATGTTAATGTGGGCATAGCTGCGGGCAACAGCTAATTTTCATATTACACTTCATCGCAGTGCTTATTCACATTTGAATGTTTTATATAGTTTACAACAACCATATAGTTCGCATGATGGTACGTGAATAGATTTATTCTAAGTTCAATCATCATCGTCATCAGCCGTCCACCTCTAAAAATAGGCGTCTCTCATTGAACGCCAAGATGGCCGACCCCTTGCCACTCGCATCCAACACGGACCAGTTTCATCAATATAAATAGTTTTTTAAGTTAAAATAAGGTAATGAATACCCATGCAGTGCATTCTACGGATGGTTATTACGCAACTTTAACATAAATAATAATACCCAAGAGAATAACATGTATGGAAAAAGTTAACAAACTAAATATAAAAACTAAAACTATTACAGTATGATCCGGATAACTAATGCAATAAATAATTGAAATAAAAATATATCATCGTTCATATGCACCCAATGCAATTATAGTTCGAAAGTTTAAAATTTACGATACGGTTTCCGATATACAATGAATACTTATAATAAGCAAAATTTATTTATTGTTTTAACATTATATGTTAATTTAAATGTATTGTATGGAGACTTGACTTATAAACCACTGCCTTAGATTTTAAACAATGATAAATGTATTTATGAGCAAGGTTTCTTTAATTATGTATAATATAGGTAGTTCCATACTGATTTTCAACCGAATTGGGCCGGCACGACCGGGGTGGTACCTCTCGCATATATAACACCAGCGTTAATTGACAGCTTGCTGTCGTGTTTCGTGCGGCTTGTGAGTTTTACCAGTACTACCAGTTTGCCTATCTCAATATGCATTTTTTTATACAGGATCGGGCAAACGGACAGTCGGTTCACCTGATGGTAAGTGAAAGCGACATCCGGTGTCTACCTGCTACACGATAGTATTAGCAGGTGCGTTGCCGACCTTTTAAATATGAGTATGTTCTTTTCTTGAAGGTCCCTAAGTCGTATCGGTTCGGAAACACCGTTGGTGGCAGCTGATTCCATATATTAGTCGTGCGAGATGGTGAGGGTGAAATTTAGAATTTTGACGCGATGTCCAATGGTGGAATTCTGCTGCAGGTATTAGTCCGAACAATTCCTCAGAACACTCCCCGTGGTAGATGCGGTAGAAGATATAGAGCGATCCGACATCTCTACGCAGCACTAAAGAATCAATCCGACGCCTCCACAAAGGAAGTTTCAAGTTTTCGATTGCACCATAAACAAATGAATTATCAAGAATTGTTCGGCCATGTTGCTTGTTGCATAATTTGCTTAATCTATGACCGTTTAAGTACAGCAAGGCAGTAATTTGGCGTAAGTAGGCGACAACAGACAGAGATTAGTGTAACGGTATTGTTATGTTAATACACTTGTGATTTATTGAACCTTGGAAGTGATAAATTTACTGTAAAATTGTTGCTTCTTGTAACAGACAGGCGACAGTTTTATGTCGTTAAGAGGAGGTTCATTAGTAATCCTTACTAATATTATAAAATGAAAGCGTGGATGTTTGTTACGCTTTCACGCGAAAACTACTTAACCGATCATCATGAAACTTTGTACACATATTCTTGGAGGTATTAGAAGTAACATAGGATACTTTTTATAAAAAAAACTAAAATCTTATCCTGCGCAGACGAAGTCGCGGGCACCAGCGAGTTAAAATATAATTTCAAATAAAAAAAATAAAAACCAGTTTTTATTTTGTGTTACAGTGGGAGCGATTCGCTGTGCCGCGCTTTCGCCTGCTTGTTTGATAAGATAAGATACATAGATAAGATACAAGCTCTTCACTGCTGTGTGCTGTATCGCTGTATTTACTTACATGAAAAAAGAGGCACCTTCTTCAACCTGTAGTGCGAAAGGGACAACAAATGATGTGACAGTTGTATTAATTCTGAAGTGTAAACTTTTTTAAATCACGTTTGTAAAGTTCAAAGTTGAAAAGTAAAAATTTCACATGTAAGTTTCTTCAGTTTTCAATACTATAATCAATATTCTAAGACTCGATGAACATGCAGACCCAATCAATTTGAATCTTCGCCTCTATTCATGCTGGAGCTTTCAAAACTTGGTGCGAGAAACTTGAATAATATACTGATGACGTATTCATTATGACTCCCATTTACATTGCAATATTAAATATCGTTTAGCTTTAATAATATGTAAAAAGTTTTTTACTATTTGTTATTTGCTTACATAATAATAATAAATAACTTTATTTGTGAGAAATATACTTATTTATTTTTTTCTTTACCACCGGGAAATGCTCTGAGGCATCCCGCTGGGGAGTTTGTCTCCCCACGCGGGTATGTGGGACTCGCTACGCCCGAAACCTGGTAAATGGACGCAGCTCTACCCACTAAAACCCGGCGAGTGCCACCAATGCCGCCTTTCGTGAGGTCCCCGGATCTATTGAGCAAACAGGGCACCTCGGCTAGTCAGTCCCCCAAGGAACCGACGCCACCTCCACAGAGGGGTTGTCCCGCACCACAGAACAACCCCTCCCAACGTCGGGACAGTACAATGGGGTGAGGTTCCCATCTTCAACCCTTGCCCCCTGCTCTTTTGTCCCCTCTTCTTATAAGAGGGGTACAAAGAGCCCCCTCGGCTCAATCAGCTTCGCCCAAGGTGCTGGGCACACCTTAGGCTACTGAGCCCCACCGCCACGTCAAGACCTGAACCATCCGGGGTACCTCACCAAAGGCGGCATTGGTGGCACTCGCCGGGTTTTAATGGGTAGAGCTACGTCCACTTATCAGCTTTCGGGCGCAGCGAGTCCCACATACCCGCGTGGGGAGACCCACTCCCCGCGGGATGCCTTCGAGCATTTCCCGGCGTTAAAGAAAAAAAAAAGATATTTTATTATGTCCACAAACGATAACCACTTCTAAGCAGGTGTCTCTAAGATTGCCTGTTATAAATATTCTCAAGTCGTATTTCTTAAGTTGCATAGATTCCAAATGTGATGTGCAATTATTTTTACTTTAGGATAAAGGTTTTAATGCCTATATTGAAATATGTCTTATCTAAAAATCTGTACATACCGTTCTTAAACGCAACGCAAGTAATCCTACGGAGTATGCGTATACTGAAAACGGAAATATGAGGGAATCTAAATATTAGATTTAGAAGGAATCTCAAGAGCCCGAGTGTGTATTAGGTACATAATAAATCTTATTTTCGCCTATAATTAGATTTTTAACAAGGGGTGCGCAGTCGTCTGGGAAATTAAATATGGGTGCCGGGCTATAAGGTTGATCTCGAGAGTAATAAAAAGGCATGTGAGTCGAATGACTTGTAAGTGTGTGTATGTAAGTAAAAATTGTATTTAATTATCCTTGCTTTATTTTTAAATTTATAAAGTGAACAGGCGGTGTAATTACTCGCACCGAGACTTACCATCTCACGTATCAAGATAGGCAACACATTGGGTCGGGTTCAGGATGGGAACCTGGATCCAGTATGCCACGACGTCGCGGGGACTGCTTGGTAGTGGTCGAGCAGTTCCCCCTTAAGAGGAGTAGTCTGGCCTTCATCGGGGCCAGCCTGTCGCTGAGGTGATCCTGTTGACTACAGACCTGGGACCCTCAAAATGTGGTTGAAGGCGCTTGCAGTAGTTTTAGTTTACGGGTAGGGCACTCCCAGGTAGCCCATAGGGTCAGGATCTACCCGAGATCCTGGATACATGCGTAAAAATCATTTCCCTGCGATACCAAAAAAAGGATAGGCAACACATAAATTAGTTATCTAAGCTAGTCTCCGATTAACTTTTTTATGTTCAAGGCGAACACTTACCATTTGCCTATCTACCTAAAATAAAAAAAAACTTTTTTGTCTTATTTGAAAATAATTCAAAGATTATAAGCCACACCCGCACTCGCACGTCATTCGCGCGCGAAGCCGCGAAGCATGAGTGTGGATCCGATTCGCATATTCTTCGCGGCTTCGTGGCTCGTTCCCCAAAAATTGTCGGTTTTTTGTCCCGCGACAAAGGGCTCACAGGCGCGAAGCGCGCGTGAACACGACAAGACTCCACATTCGCGGGTTGCTTAGTCGCTCATTAGCTATTAGCAAAGTAGTAAAGCACCTGCTGTAGTGGTTTCACTGTCCATAGCTACTACATACAAATAGACTTCAAAATTAGAGGTGCATACTCGTCAAGAGCGCAAACTATACTGTGAAGCCTGGCGCGAACCTGCGAGTATAGACTGTAATTAGCAATCTTATCCGCGATTCACGCCGCAATTCACGCCGCGCTTCGCGCTGCTATTCGCGCCGTGGTTCGCGTGCGAGTGCGGATCGGCCTATAGAGTATCAATTGCTAAAACCATGACCAACTGTGTGAAGAATTGTCAGATTCATATTTTTTGCGTCAGCTATAAACATAAACGAGTTTGCCATCAGCATAGGCAACTCATTCATTTCTTTTGTAATAGCATACGAGGGCAAAAAAGCAGTCGAAGCCTTTAAAACCTGACAGCATAATATCAGGAGACACGTTAGTGTCTAGCGCCAAGAACACATCCAAGTAGTTTGGCGTGAGGCACTGTGTATAATATATTCTCGAGACATATGTAAACATAACCTCCAAAACATAACAAAAAATTTTGGGGCTTTATTTTGTTATTATTGCCAAAACACTAAGACTTCACACTATTTTTAATAAGTTTCTTTTTACGAATTTTACATATATTACAAAAAAATATTGGGTCTCAGCAATTATTTAATACATTTCAAACATGAAAATTATTGCTTGCGCCGTTTTGCGATGAAAGAGGTTTAGAGAAAATATTTTATATGACGTTACAGTGAGAATTTTGAGTTTTGACATCGAAGTTGGTTGCTTGTTTTTAGTTTTATCCTATCGGAACAGGCAAAGGCTAGAGGCCATGCTGCCTATCGTTATCAATATACGGTGTTATATTAAAAATTAAGTATTTTGTTTTTTTTTCTTGTATTCTCTATAGCTTATTTTTATTTATTTTTTCTGTCATATTTTATATTTGATAAACGTCTTTCGTATAATATATTTTTTCTGTCGTATTTTTTATTTGATAAACGTCTTTTGTTTCGTTTCTGTTAAGAGCTCAATCTTCTTCGTTTCTTCCCTGTTTCCCGTTAATTAATTGTTATTTTGTGTTTTGTTCATTCTGAGTGATTTGCTAGTGTTTGTTTTAAAAACTGTATATATTGTGATTGGTTGGCGAATATTGTGGAGAACTGTTCTGGAGTGGTTTTGTATTGTAGGACTGTTCTGATGGTTTTCTTTAGTGTTTGTTTTTAAAACTTAATCTGTGTAATATATAATGTGATTCGTTGGCGAATATTATGGTGAACTGTTCTGGGTGAATAGAATGGGAAGTGATAGTTGATTGATGGGTGCTAGAGGGGCAGAGCCGCGCTTTTTGGCATTTACCGCCGTTTCTCCAAAGCACAGACAAGATATTTTTGTTAACACGACAGATATGGCAGCATGGCCTCAGGTCTTAGCCGGTTCCAACAGAAAATGCCAATTGGAAAGAAAAATGTTATTACAGTCTAATTATTTTTCGAGAAATAACAAAATTATTTAACAAAGTGAGATTTACTATCTCTATCTATGTAATTGTGGTGCTTTAATGTGATTTTAATGTATTTTTTTATTTAGTTTCAACCGATTTTATTCGGTCAAAACTCTAAAAATTAGACATAACCGCTTATTAAATGCCGCTGGAGGTTGTTTCTTGACTTCATCTCCTACCAATTAAATTGGTATTAAATTTTTGCTATACTCTACTTGATTTACATTAGTCAACTTATCAAGAATGGAAACAATGTGGAGTTAAAGGAGAAATGCTGTTATGTTTACAATAGAAAAAAATAGTTTGGTGGCTGTAGCAAACCAAGAAGATGGTGTTTATAAGTTGGTCATGGAACACAAACAATGTTTTTTTACTCCTACTTCAACAGTAATTAGTGAAGAGTGTCATAGGAGACTGGCCATTTGAATATAAATGACCAGAATAAAATGAAAGATGGAGCAGTTACGGGAATATCATACACAGACAGCAATCTGAAGAAGAAAATGAGGAACCAGTACCATTTACTTTTAGTAAAGGAGGACCCAAATTAAGTGAATAAAAAAGCTGCCAGAGCGGTATAGATTTCCAAATCTATGTACAATGTTGAGTCCAAATGTTACTAATGATCCAGTCTGTGTCCATGAAGCCCTGGAGAGCCCAGAAAGAAACAAGTGGATTGAGGCAATAGAGGAAAAGCTGCATGCAAGCTTTTGAAGAAAATGATGCATGGGTTCCTGTGAGTGAATTACCTTTTGATTAAACTTTAGTACAGTGCAAGTGGGTATATAAAAGGAAATTAAATAGTGATAATAGTGTATGTTACAGAGCATGTTTAGTGGCTAAGGGCACAAGGTTACACAGAGGCCTAGTATTGATTATGAATAGACTTTCTCACCAGATGTCAGACATTCTACTTTGAAATTATTGTTCGCACTATCTGTTCAGTTAAATTTAGATGTCACTCATTTAGATGTTAAAACAGCATTCTTAAATGGTTTTCTTAAAGAGGACATTTATAAGGTTCAACTAGTTATTGATTGTGATTCAAATAAGAATAAGATTGTTAATCAAAGTAATTTATAAAAAAAAAATAAAAAAAAATGTTTATTTCAGAAACTTACATATTAAGTACAATAAAATCTATAATTACAATGCAATGTTTCTTAGGTATTTACAATATATGTACTGACTGCCTGAACTAGGAAATCCTGTGTTTCAGGCTAAAAGGGCTAGTGTAGGTACTCGCTTCACGAATCATATTTTATCATTTATATTAAACTATATATAACTTATAAGATAAAAGTATAAATAGGTAAAGTCTAATCTAACCTAATTAACGAATTATCTGTCTCTTCGTACGACCTACTTTGTAGCGACAACTGGATTTTTTTTATATAGAGAATCATATTGTATCATTTATATTAAACTACATATTATAACTTATAATATAAATGTATAAATAGTTAAAGTCTACTCTATCCTATTTAACAAATTCTCTGTCTCTTCGTACGACATACTTTGTAGCGACAACTGGAGATTTTTTTAACATTTATGGTAAGTTAGTCGATAAATATCTGACAAAGCATTTAATCTGTTGTAGAGATATGGGCCTAGGTATATATAAAATTTAGTTATAAAGGTATGTGTTATTGCAATTTTTTGGGAGCAAACTATATCTTTTCTTCGTTTTTTAGTAAGTTCAGTACAGTAGGCAAGAGCTGCGTGCTGTTTTAGTACTATGTTTAGTATAAAAAGTTGTCTGACTGTTAGGACTTTACATGTTTTATAAAGAAGGTTAGTAGAGAATAGGAAAGGGCGAAATGTAGCCACCTTGAGAATTGTTCTCTGCGCTCTCTCGACGGATATCAGTAGCGTTTTCGCTGCACCACCCCATGTGCTGATACTTGATGATTTATGGTTTAAAGCAGTCATCTAGATCATGGTATTAGAGGGTGGAGCAATGTTTATGTGAGTTAGGTTTCAAAAGGAGTCGTATAGAGCCATGTGTTTTTACAAAAATGAATAATGGTGTAAAAATTGTTATAGCCTTATATGTTGATGACTTATATTTGTTCCAATAATCAAATAGAGACAGACAAGTTAATTTCAGTATTGATTATGATATTATGTAAGTAATTTTACTTCAAATTTCTGACTTGTTATACTTTTATTATTGTCAATACAATTTGTTTTCCCATTGTCACAGACCGTGCAATAAAAAAAAAACTTTAAGCGGAAAAGAGCTGGTTGTAAACAAAAATTGCGAGACATTATGTGTGTAGTATTTCTTAATTTAAAAATATAAATTAAAAAAAAGTAATCATTGTGATTTTCAATAATTGCAAAATTTTTGTGGCAAATTTTACGATTGAAAACAATTTTTTAAACGTACTTGGCGCGCGTCATTTTCGATGTATTGTAAATGGCTTCACAATATGTATCACTAAGATAAATTATTAATGTCAACTCTGATAATTGACATTGATAATTTACAAATTCGAGAAGTTTGTGTTCCGCATTCATTAATGTTATAATTTTCAAAAACAATTTAATAAACATTATCTAAGGTAAAGTACCCAGTAGCTGTTCAGGAACCAGTACCTGCCCACTCTCTGCATTTGTATATCTATATTCAAAAATGCAGATATGCAAATAAAAAGAGTGGAAAGGTGGTTTTGAGCAGTTACTGGGTACTTTTTCTAACTAGTAACAAAATCATTTCCTTATTTCTTGATTTAATTAAAAGGCAAGAAAGCATCATATTCATATGAGTATAAATGTAATAGGAATAAGAAATATATAAAGAAATAGGTACGAGCTTGAATTTTAATTCTAATAGATTTCATTTATGACATCAAAATAATCATTACTGAGGCCAACTACATGGCGTAGAAGGGTTGCAATAATTGTTGTTTTTATACTCCTTTTCCATACCAATTTCCTGGCTGTAGATCACAGAATAATATTACTCTAGCTCTAGATTAGCCATGAAAAAATTTGGGGTACTCAATGACGCGCGCCAAGTACGTTTAAAAAATTGTTTTCAATTGTAAAATTTGCCACAAAAATTTTGCAATTATTAAAAATCACAATGATTATTACTTTTATTTTATTTATATTTTTTTGTAGATTGCAAATTTTTCTTTTTTTTTTGTAAATATACTACACCAATTGTTTTTTCAATTTTCACAGTTTTTAATGAGTGTTTCTTTTAATCCGAGAGGTTTTGTGTACTTGGTTTTTTTATTTCATATTTTTTGTAATGATTAGTTTCTTTTTTTATTTTTGCTATACGTGTATATAGTTAGACGTGTACTTGGCGCGACATTTTACAGTAAAACTGTTTTTTGTGGGATTATATATAGGTAGTAGAGTCATTTGACGTTCAATAAGCTGCTTTGACGTACAACATTGAATAAAAATATTTTTATTTATTTATTTATTTATTTATAATGTATTAGTTTGTTGGGTCACACACGTCACACACGGCCATCTGATCCCTAACTAGGCATAGCCTGTTCTTATGGTAACCAGACAACTGATACATACTTATATATTTCTAAATACTATGTATGTATTTAGAAATAATAAATACTATGTATGTATAGATAAATTACACCTAGACACAGAACAAATGATCATGCTCATCACACAAACATTTGTCCCGGGTGGGGATCGAACCCACGACCTTCTGGTTTAGCAGTTAGGGTCACTAACCACTAGACCAACAGTCTGTCACTTGACGCCGGTGTTATGTGAGTGAGAGGTGCCATCCCGGTCGTGCCGGCCCAATTCAGCTGCAAAGCAGCATGTCTACCTCTTACTATCACTTACTCATAATGATTTACCTATTCTAAGACGCAGGAGAAGTCTTGCTGCTAATAATTATATTGCATGTCGTCCATTTCTTAACGAAACAGTGCAAAAAACATAACATTTAGGATATTGTCAAAGAAATTCAACCGTACAAATAATGTTTGAAATAAACTGCAGTATAGCTTACACTTACAAATCGGATTCAATAAAATGCACATACTTTAAGCGTAAACAGGTGTTGAGCTGTTTCCAGTAATAGCCCCTTGTACTGGATTTCCATTTGAGATCCAATATTATTTTATTGCCTTTAGGATTATATTAAACTTGTTTATAATAGTTGATTTTTAATATGTATATAGTGTGTGTAATAGTACATGCTACCCCTTTAAATAATACGTGAAAAGGCGTAGACAAAATTTTGACATGTGCGTATGCTAGCCCTACTGGTCTCTGATGGCAACATTACGTAAAGGATGAGCAATCTTAAGTGTCTGTAGGATGCGCCGAAGAAAAAGAGAGAAGAGGAATTCAGGACGATGGGAAATATTTGTGAGGAAAGCTTGAGTGCCGATACTGTCTTTATTAAATACATACATTTACTTATAGAGAGTGATTATACTTTCTTTATTAAATACATACAATAACTTATATATTAATTACATAATGTTATTAGGGCACTACAAAATGAATTCAAACTAGATAGCATGTCAAACTCCGGGTTAGTGAAAAGAGTATATAAGTACAACAGAGGCTGATAACGAAGATAAAAGGATTTGTGTCCAAAAATAAAAAAAAATTAAAGAAAAATTAAAACCGAATTCAAAATTTAAAAAAACTAAAAAATTATAAAATAAGTTACTTAATCTTTGTGCCTACAATTTATAATGAACTTGTTCTTCTACTAATATACAATATTTGCATTTACCATGTCATTATTGTTACTTTTGAAGCCGATGTCGTATTCGTTGATGTACCTACCTCCCTACCTACCTTGGCTGACACCGACTCCAAAAGTAACAATAATGACGACGTGGTGAATGGAAAGATTGTATATTAGTAGAAGAACAAAATGATTATAAATTGTAGGCACAAAGATTAAGGAACTTATTTTATTACTTTTTAGTTTTTTTTTAATTTTGAAGTCGGTTTTAATTTTTGTTTATAAATTTTTTATTTCTTAATTTTTAGTGATTGCAAAATTCGATAACTGATTTTATTTGTCTGAAATATAGGTAGAACTATTAAACGCGTTGCTGATATGCGCAGATTAGATATGAGATGAACGTAGAAAGGGTGTAAATAAAAATAAATAAATATAATAAATGAAAAAACCGAAATGGAATTGTGTAAAACTTTATATACATTTAATTGAAAGTAATCTCGGCAGATTTGCTGCTATTCATTAAATAATTCCGTTATATATAGGTATAGAACATCACCATCACCAATATATACTGCCGTCTTAATTAAAAAGGGCATAACTAACATTTTGTAAATATTGAGAAAATAGAGATTAAAATATTTTTTTGTTTTTGTTGAAAAAAACATCCCTAAACAATGTCTTCCGAAATTCTGCGAATGGCAATACTTGCATTTATGTAGTACACATACGACCATAGCAATTTTATTTTTTATTTTTAATCCATATTATTGATAATTAGCTTAATTTTTTTCATCCTAACATAAAAAATAAGTAAAAAACAATAATGTTAAGTATAAAAGGCACATGCAAAGAAATGTGCCTTTTGAATGTAAAAATTTGAGGAAAAATTTATAATGTTACAATGAAAGAGCACTTTTATTCAATTGTGCCTTTTCACTGTATTATTATTAGTACTATATATTTACACAGTAAAATATTAGAAGTTACTTTTCTGTGAATAAAATAACGTAATTACGAGAAAATCAAACGTTTATTTGAAAAAGTTTACAGAAATAAAATCATATCTTTAAAGAAAGGAACCATCAATTATGAATAGCAACAATAATGTACCAAATAATTAACATTTAAATGAAAATCACAAATTTAAATTGAATTTTTATTACTAAAAATGCTTTTAGCACAAAATCTCTTCAAATAAAAATCAGGTAACAAAACTAGTAAAAAATATAAACAATATTTATCAAAATAAAGAAAATATAGTTTCCACTTAGAATAATTACTCAATAGAAGGTCAGTCTTCACACAAGCGCTCTGTCAAAAATGAAGCACTAAATCGATTATATGGTGAAGTTTTCCCGAATTTTATAACAACTTTACATAACCATGTATACTCAAGCTATATTATTATTTATTATGTATAATTGTTATATTAAAATAATGTTTATTTATATGAAACGAAGAAAATATTACGGTAATTAGTAAAATATACATTTTTATATTTATCTTTTATTGGCTTGAAACAGTAGTAATGTAAAGTTGTTACGAGGGCGGCACTGAAAATTTCGGGAATCAAGGAAGTGACACAATATTACTATTTAAAAATGTATTTATTGCTTTTTTAAGTATTCTCCGCGAAATTCGACACATTTTTCCATACGATGGTACCAATCATTGAAGCGACGATTCCTTTCGGAAGTTGGGGTCTCCAAAATGGCCGTTTTGTAGGCGTTCACAGCTTCTTCAGGCGATGAAAATCTCTGACCACGCAATTTATTCTTTATTTTAGGGAAAGTATAGAAATCATTAAGGCTTAGGTTGGGGCTGTACGGCGGATGGTCTAATAATTCTATGTTTTCTTGCTCTAAAAACTCTTTTGTTCTGTGCGCGGTGTGAGAACTCGCATTGTCGTGATGGAGGATGATGCGACGGTTGCAGTTCTCTTTGCGGAGTTCAGAAACGACCTGTAGCAAACAAATGCTAGCATACCATTTTGCATTAACCGTTCTTTGTCCCTCAAGAGGGATAGTCGCAACATGGCCGGTTTTGGAGACAAACGTGGCCACTATTTTTTTTGCAACACTCCGTGAACGAACAATTTTTGTTGGCTTTAACTCATTTTCGAACACCCAAACTCGTGACTGGTTTTTTGTTTCGGGTTCGTACGCGTATATCCAGGATTCGTCACCTAATACAATGTTGTATACAGCATTTGAGGATCCTGCGTGGAATCTTTCGAGAGTTCTGACGCACCAAGTAACGCGAGCCGCTTTTTGCTCTTCACAGAGTAAATGCGGTATCCATCGGGAAAACAACTTTTTTACACCTAATTGTTCATGCAAGATTATGTGTATTTAACTCATGCCAATGTCTAAAGTTGCTTAAATTTCTCGGTATGTCACATGTCGATCTTCCACAATCAACTTACGCACAGCATCAATGTTTTCTTGGGTGACTGCAGTTTTTGGACGACCTTGACGGGAATCATAACTGAGCTTGACACGTCCACGTTGAAATTCAGCAAATCAGCGATAAATTGTGGTTTTGGATGGGGTTTCATCACCAAATGCAGAAATCATCCGGTCAACACACTGTTTTTGTGTTAAACCACTTCGAAAGTCATAATAAATCATCGCTCTAGAATTTTCTCGAGTCAATTCCATTTTCTCAACGACTAAACAAGTTTGACAAGACCTTGTGACAAGACCGATTTTATTTTTTTTAAATAAATAAATGGTATTCGATTTTTTAAACCAAGGAGTTTTCAATTAAAAATATTTTAATATGACAGGAACAGTGGAAATATTCCATTCCCGATACTTTTAGTGCAGCCTATGTATACATATTACTATTTAAACTTGTAACTTGTTGTAATATAAACGCGAAAGTTTGTATGTATGGACGTATGTATGTTTGTTACTGTTTCACTGTTTGTATTTGATATCGTTAAATCACACAAACACATTAATTCAAGAACGTGTCACGTACCTACGTAAATATCAGTAGAAACTGTTTTAAATTTAATCAGTGGGGGAAAATAATCAGTAAAAATATTTTCACAATCGGGCAATACTGAGCATTTTGAAAAAAAAAATGTTTTTATTTAAACCTAATTAATTACAAGATACTACGAAATATTGAAAGACTTCCTGTGAAAAGTGATGTTATTACATTTATTTTGTTTGATGTTGTGATGTATCAGATGTATTGTGATATAACCAATCAAAAATGTCGGGCACAATTACTGTAGTAATCGCACGCATACCTAGCCCCCCGAACTTCATCTCTCTTCATATATGTTAAGTAATAAAGGCATAACCGCCAGTGTGCCTATTTTTATATAAAAATTTAAGGCGTAGGGTAAATAGTAAAGACACAATCGCCAGTTGTGTCTTTTCTTCTACGTTTCTTTTGCAAGAAACGTAGAAGTGAAGGTGTTGGTATCAAAACTTAGCACAATTGCCACATAAGCCCTTTATATTTGATTTACGCCAATTATGTCTTTTCAATTAAATATTTTTAAACAAAAATCGTGAAATAGAAGACATACATACATCACAATGTGACCTTTTTCTTTACAAAAACTTAAAAAATGGTGCAGTTGTGCCCTTTAAGCTTATGCTAACTCTGTTTATTTTATTGCTAAAAATACACAAAAAATTAGGCAGATAGGCCTTTTTCCTGATTCCGAATATGTATATAACTCAATTTCGTTGTTGTTTGTTCAATGTTAGTTGTGCCCTTTTTAATTAACACGGCAGTATAGGTATAGAATGGATATTATGATGACCTTGAAATACTATGATACGCTTCCAAGACACAGTTATTTTTTATTCATTTAACATCGACAAGTAAAATTAAATTAAATTAATTAAACAAAATTAAATGATTTTGGTATATTATTTAGCCGTATGAACTAAGCCCAATAAAAGCTGTAAATCGTCGAGGATGTCCCTCGACTGTGTAAGGTCTCCATCATCACACCTGTAATGGAGTTTATAACCCATATGGGTGCAAAGTTCTCATCAATTTAAATTAATTAAGTCCAAACACAAGGTAGATACTGTAAACTGTTGAGGAGTTCCCTTAACTATGATTTGTCTTCATCATCAGACCCTGAATGACAGTCACAACCCATCTAGGTGTAAAGTTCTCATCATTACAAATTAATCAAGCCCAAACACAAGGTTACTGATGTAAATCGTTAAGGAGTTCCCTCGACTGTCTTTCGGCTCCAGCATCAGATCGACTCTAGGTTTTCATTAAATTGTAGTCCTTCAAAACTCTTTATAAAAAAAATATCAAACGCACTAGTCGCCCCTACGATTTTCGAAAGTTCCCCTCGATTTCTCTGGGATGCCATCATCAGAACCTGGTTTCCTTATCATGGGACCATTTGGGAAGTATACTCTTTAGAACAAAAAACGGTCTAGCCATCTTCGAGTAATCAGGTAACATACATTAAAAAAAAAAAAGATTCCGACGAATTGATAACCTCCTCCTTTTTGAAGTCGGTTAATAAATGAATATATAGTTTTTCATCAGATAGCACCAGCTATCCTCAAAAAACATAATTTCTTTGAATCCTTTTAGACACAATAAGTCAGCTGCGGACAACTTTATACAATTGCTTTGAACCTTTGCAGACTATGCAAAATATATAAATATGTATTTATTGAGCAGTATTATTATATTTTTTAACTTCCAACAAAAAAATCTACGGGTCCATTTAGATACTGCAAGTGAAACGGCGGGCAACGCTATGCTGCTATGTAATTGATCGATTGGCCAATTGGTGATATAGACATCGCGTATATCAGGGTCACCACTGGTGTAGAATATTGTACTATAATCATTTTCGATGATATAGATTTTAATTAGTTGACTTGCATTGCAATTCTGAGACACAAAATTGTGGGTCTGTATGCCGTATGGAACATCAAAGCTGCTTAAAGGGTGTTGTACAAGTCACGTTCCTAGAACCTAAAAACTCAAACTTATTGATATTATAAAAGCTGATTTACAAAAAAGTTAAGAAGTTAATTGTAACTCAATTTTAAGCGACTTATTGCATTTAAAGAAACAAGCGCTAAATTTTAACTTGCAACTTATTACTTAATTTATTATTTACATGCATTAAGTCGTTAAGAATTTAGTTAAGTACCTGACTACTTAATGCGTGTAAATCAGCCTTAGTGAAAAATTAAGACAGGTAAATTAAATTTTACGCAATTTTTTGCACTTATTAATTACCCACTAAATTATCTCAGCTTGTACGTTGTAAAACTTTATTGAAATTAAGTGGTTTGATTAATATCTATTTATCGAACCTCTAATAACACATCAAAATTGTGGTCAATGTTTACTTTAGCATGTGTTTATACTAGGCTGATCTAAAAACCATTTTAAATATTCTCAATTGTTCATAGTGAAATTATTTCAGCCCTGATCTAAGTGTTCAGTTCCTGTGGATCCACTATATAAAGGTGGTCGCGAGCAGTTCCACTCAATCGTTTACCGTGCATGCGGGACTCAACACGCATACACGGTAAACGGTAGCTTAACAAACTGGTAGCCCTATTATAGTCTTGAAAGGCCCTTAGTGCTAACACACACCATGTGGCTCAACATATTGGCTTTTTTTTCTTTAACGCCGGGAAATGCTCTGAGGCATGCCGCGGGGGAGTGGGTCTCCCCACGCGGGTATGTGGGACTCGCTGCGCCCGACAGCTGGTAAATGGACGCAGCTCTACCCACTAAAACCCGGCGAGTGCCACCAATGCCGCCTTTGGTGAGGTGCCCCGGATCTAGAAAAAAAACAGGGCACCTCGACGGCTAGTCAGTCCCGCAAGGGACCGACGCCACTTCCACAGAGGGTCTGTCCCGCACCACAGAACAACCCCCCCCCCCAACGTCGGGACAGTAAAATGGGGTGAGGTTCCCATCCTCACCCCTTGCCCCCTGCTCTTCTGTCCCCTCTTCTTATAAGAGGGGTAAAAAGAGCCCCCTCGGCCCAATTAGCTTCGCCTATGGTGCACCGCTCACCCTAGGTTACTGAGCCCCACCGCCACGACAAGGCCTGAACCATGGTGGGGTCAACATATTGGCTCATTTGATTCTTACAAAAAAATTGTATTACAGAGCACGTAATCATAAGTAGGTGCGCTAGCTTATATTAAATCTGAAGTTCTGTCCAATGGAGATCATCTTCCCACCATTAACTAGGTGGGAAGAGGATCGCCGTGCGATGGCCGGTACGTATTGGATGCGAGTGGTAAGGGATGGACCGTCTTGGCGTTCATTGAGGGAGACCTATGTGGTGAGACAGCAGTGGAAGAATAGAGGCTGATGATAATGATGATGATCTCATTCAAACCTCAAATTTATAGTCGTACAAACTCGTTCCAGAATGTTATCCATGGCCGGTCGATACCGAAAAACAAGCTCCACATTTAACTGGGATCAGAAAATGACCTCTGAATTAAACGGAAACACAAGATGAAAGTAAACTCATTCATTCGTTCATTCCTTCGTTCTTTCGTTCGTTCGATGTGTAAATTGAACTGGATCTGTGTTATTTTATCACATATTGTTGTGTACACATTTTACCCGATTATGGCAAAGACGAGACAAAAAACGTTGTTAAAATTTTAACGGTCTCTACGTATAATATGTATTTTTATGTCTCAAGGAGGCAAGCGGGCAGTTGGAGCCTTATGCTGACTACCGACGCCCATAGAAATCCGCACAATCAAAAGTTATGCAGATGTGTTGCCCTCCTTTTCCCTTTCCATCCCATTAGGGGCCACCGGAAACTCACAAACCGCACGAAACGTGACAGCACAGCTGTCATTTGACCCCAGTATTATGTGAGCGAGGTACCACCCCGGTTGTGCCAGCCCAATTCGGCTGCAAAGCGTAATAGTACTACCTCTTACGTTATAACCAACTAGTGAAAGGAATTGAGTTTTTAAAAATAGTTTTATTTTTATTTTTTTATGTTAATTGGATAGGCAAACTGGCAAACATGCCACCTGATGGTAAGTGGTCGACGTCGCCCATGAACATAAACTAGTTTACCTGGAACAAGCCCAGGCAACTCATCTATGTGTTGCCTATCCAGAGACATAAGATTTTAAGTCTCGGTGCCAGTAATTACACTGCCTATCTCGCCCTTCCCGCCGAAACACAGCAAAGCTGTTTCACGGGAGAAACAAGCAAGATGGTGGTACCCATGCAGCCGGGAGCGCGGCACAGCGCTTCCTTCCTACCGGTATAAAAAGTGAAGATTGATGGTTCATGAACAATAATTTTATAAACGAACCGGGCTCTATGTAATAAAATAGGAGGCGATTAATTAGAATAAAATTCTTATCGTTCCTTTTTGATAAAACGTCCTTCATGTTATATAGCTTCTTCCAAATATAATGAAAGAAGATTTTGAAGTGTGTTTAATTAAGAACTGAAGTATCATCATCATCATCAGCCTCTATCCGTTCACTGCTGAACATAGGCCTCCCTCAATGAACGAAAAGACGACCGATTTCTTTCCACTCGCACAGAACACAGAAGTATACTGTTTTATACTTTACCGGTATTTTATCCCTCGGGGATGCACTTGTGCAAAATCAAAATCATTTTTTTATTATTCAAAATAGTACCAATAAAGTATCTTTTTGAACGTCAATTGCGTCTACAACCGGTTCCAAGGCTAGCCCACTGAAGAACCGGCGAAACAAACTCAGTGGAACTAATATTTTCAAATAATATGTATTCTATTACAAATTTGACATGTTAACCTGAAGTTCCTGGGAGGAACGCCCTATTCCCAAAGTATGTTCCATAAAATCTTTTACTTTAATATTCCTTTTTTTTCCTTTTTTCCTTTACCACACAAACGCGCTTTAATAACTTCTTGAATTTTTTTATTGGAGGTTTTGCACATTTTCTGGGATCCTATTGTAAAAGCGTATACAGTTCCTTGTATAAGAATTTCTAACTTTTGTAAGTGTAATCACTGGTACATCTAGTTTGTGTCTATTCCGTATATCCCTACTACCGTGTCGTGCTCCAACCTGAAATATGGGTACCATTATCCTGCTTATTTTTACCATGAAATAACGTTGATGTGTTTTGAAAAAGTGTGCGACAGGCAGTGTACTCGTAATTACTGGTACTACGCATATTATCTATTTTATGTCTGAGTATAGTCACGTGAATAACTTATGTGGATAAATGAACTTAATTATGTTCATGGGTAATAAAAAACCATCTATATTCTAAGTGGCTCAATTGCTAGTTGAATAATCCGTATAGGAAAACTGGCAACCAAGCTAGTTGAGAGAAGATGCAATATCTTACTCATGTAGGTATATCTAAAACATTTATATTTGGAGAAAACAAACGAAATGTCGTGAAAATATATCACGGAAGAACCACTTTAGTTGTGATTGTAAGTCAAGAGCACTTGGAGTTCGAAGTTCGAACAAAGAACTAGTTGCTCTTGAGAGGGAAACAGGTCTTAATGAAAGTTTGAATTTTTCTTACTTCCACTCAACACTTGGGCAGCGAAAGAATTTTGATAATGCCAAATACTTTTGCTTTGATCCTCATTTCCACAATCGTAATCATTGCCATTATAATCATCATCATCAACATTTCCAAGAATGATAAGATAACCTAAGTTTCGTAACCTATAATAAGTTTTCTCATTGCAGAATAGAGCAAACGTGCAGTCGAAGCAAACGGCTTAGCGACTATCGACGCCCATACACATCCGCACAACTAAAGATTATGCAGATGCCCTTACCCCCCCCCCACCGGAAACTAAAAAACCGCACGAAACGCGACAGCATATCTGTCACTTGATGCCGGTGATTTGAGAGCGAGCCGAATCAGGTATTGTTAGTTTTAGATCTACCATCAAATACAGCAAAGCTGTTTGACGGAAAAAATAAGCAGGATGGTGGTATTTATGCAGATGCGAGCACTGCACAGCGCAACTCACCCTTCAAATCAAATCAAAATACCTTTTTTTTCATAGGTAATATCTTGTTCACTTGAAATACTTAAAAAGTAGTAATTAAAAATTTAGGCTAAAAAAACTCGTTTGGAATGCGAAGCTTAAGAAAAACGAGAAAAAACCTAGGAGTTGCTCTTTTATCAACCAAAACAAAACACATAGTTTAGACATACATTTCAAAACCTTAAAAGCTTTTATTTCATAATAGCCTTACCCACTAAAACATTCCTTTAAAGTTTTCATAAATTTATAATTAGAAAAATTTTGAACCTTTTATTTGTAGACATTGTCCCATAAAAACCGGTGATATGAACCTAATTATTGAAGGCGATTTAAGAAGATTTTTTTTTCAAACGGTTAAAACACGGGGAATCCGGTGATTCCCCGTGTTTTATCGGTATAAAACCTACATTATTTAAATGTGAGATGGGACTGAAATTAATATTTATCCCAGCGTTACGATATTACTATGGCTCTTGAACAAAAATTAAGAATTTTAATTTTGATCAACAACTCTTAAGGTGACCAAAATATTGTTGAAATCTGGAATTCACGTAGCACTTCTTAGCAAGTATTCTTATCGAGGACCTGGAGGATCCAACTTAGGTTCAGGATAAAAATTTGAATACTTATGTAGACTATTCCTACTACTACTAGACCTTCTTTTTTTTTGTAAGAATGACAACTTTAAGAGCTGTTAATCGAACGTACAGCTTGGCAAAAAAGAGTATGACGTGGTGACAGGTGGAACTAAATATTTTACTAAATGGAAACCTATGATGTTGACAATACTTGGCCGACAAATACTAGATTTTGAATAAAGCTTAGTGTTTCACATTTATTTTTAACGATTTGATCAAATTATCTTGCTGATTTTCCATATTATGATGAGACCTAAGTGAAAGTGGGGCCCTAATTTTTTCCATACTCTTTTTTGCCAAGCTGTAGCCGTGTTGATTTTTGTTCCGAAGTTTGACATGCTTTGTATTAGCTTCACCTTTTTTTGTATGTTTGTTTGTTGAGTAGTATAAATTCATAAAGACAATTAATACTAAAAACTAAAAGAAAGTAGTTTAAAGAACTAAAAAAAACACGCTTTAATAGCAAACCGAACTAAAATTTGGAAATACTTATTGTAAAAAAAAAGAATCGTGCTTTGTTCTAAGTTTATATACTAACTTTATTTTTAGAAATAGATACCGATGAATTAATAATTTTACAATGAATATCCAGCACCTCACGCTTTTATACAGTAATTAATATATTTTTTCGGTTAATCCATTTAATTCTTGTATAAAAATATTTTCTAGCTTTTAGATCGGTTTTCTATTAAAACTTTTTTTAACTATCATTATTTTATTGTTTTTCAAATACAACATAATATTAATTATATAAAAATAATAATTTTATACCTCATAGATCATCCGATAAAATTAAAAATATTATTACCTTTACTGTACTAAACTGCTGAAACTAATTATAAAAAGCTCTCGATTGAACCACTCCAATGATGGAAAATATCAAGGGTTTTTCAAGATAACGCACATCAACATCGATAATTATGTAATCACATGATGTATACCTCGCCTAAATTACGAAGAGAGTGGATTATACACTTTATTTAAGTGTGATATTACTAATGCTGTTATCATATTTTATCTGTTTTTATTTTTACTCTTTTTATTGGTTATGTAAAATGTGGAATTGTGAATAAAGTTTTTATCTATCTATTTTAGGTGTAGAGATGCCTGTGTTCCACCTACATGAGTTGCAGGCAACATACAGAATATGGACTATTTCTGGGTAAACTAGTTTATGTTTATGGGCGACGTTGGCCACGTACATTTAGATACGTCTGCTAGAGAAACTAACAATTTTCCTATAGCATACGCACTACCTGTTTAACATAAAAAATAACAGTGTCGTCAAGGGACGCCCGAAAGAAAGCCTTATAGTATAAAGCGTAGGAACTAAGTGTAAAAAAATCCGCGTGCGCGTTTAGTGTAACAGTAGTCTGACGCTCAGCACGGATTGTGACCTGCGCGGCCAGCGCCTTGATGCGAGCGGCCCAAACGAGACAAAAAGTATATTTGAAGCATACTATCTTGTTCTTTGTATCAACTTTGATTACTGTGATACACATTAAAACTAATTGAACGCACAAACCTTCGAGACTATCGGTCCTTTTTGGAAAAAAAAAAACATTTTTGAATTTTGTAAGCATGTAAGGAAGGCTATTTATCTTTTCCATTTTTTTCCAATTTAGATCGGGTAAACCACGAGTATCATAATATCAAAGATTTTAAAATTAAATTGTCGCTTAAAAGCTAAAGATTTCACCCTACAAACTACGATCATATCAGTTGAACAATCGTAAACTCGCACTACATTACAACGAAATTTACTGTTCAGTTTGAAATATACCTCTGATATCGGCGAATAGTTATACATATACGGTAATAAGTACAGATTAGCTTGTTTCGGCGCTGTAGTAGATTTATCGCTTATGGAATAGAACAATAATTTTGATGTCCAATGTCGTGACGGCAAATCGCATGATGGTCGTGGTACTACGCTACGCTCTCGAATACTTTTGTGTGTGTTCATCTTTCGTTACGGATTTTTATTATCAATTGCAATATAGGATGTGACACATCTGGCGGGCGTCCGTTACTCGTTCTTACATGCACACATAAAGGAGTCGAGGACTGTGGCGTAGGGGCATTAGGGCATGAAGTCGTGTCGTTTGCCGTAACGACATTCGAATCGTTTTACTACCAAGATCAACTTTATTTCACATCAAAAATCATTTGTCAATATCCTGTTAGGCTCAAACCTTTTAAGACAATATTCACTCATCGTTACCGAACTAATTCACATAAATTATCTATCTGCAATAGCTTAATATACCTGATATATTATACAGCCATACCTCACATTGGCACATTACAAATGATATATAATGTCATACCTACGTTGTGTGACACATAAACATGATTTAAAGTAGGTACTATACATATTATACTAATAAAGGTCATACGTTCCTATTTCAAGAAAGTATCTTTTCGTATTTTGTTGCTGTAAATTCTTGAGAATGCTTTATTTTGAAACGGCTGTATGAGTATGAGTAGCTATGTTACGCTTATTACGGGTTCGAATCCTTTTTGGGGTGGTGAATAAGGGATGTCTATTTTGAGTTGTGCATTGTTTTTTATCTGTTTTTTGTAATAAAAGGGGGGGGGGGGGCAAATGGACAGTTGTTTAACCTGGTGGTAAGTAAGTATTATAATATTATATTATATTTTTTATGTTAGTTGGATAGGCAAACAGGCAAACGTGCCACCTGGTGGTAAGTGATCGACGTCGCCCATGAACATAAAACAGTTTACCTGGAACGGGCCTAGGCAACTCATTAATGTGTTGCCTATACTGAGACACAAGATGTTAAGTCTCGGTGCCAGTAATTACACTGCCTGTCTTGCCCTTCTCTCCGAAACACAGCGAAGCTGTTTCACGGGAGAAACAAGCAAGATGGTGGTACCCATGCAGCCGGGAGCGCGGCACAGCGCTTCCCTCCCACCGGTAATTTACCTTTATTTTACATATATATTTTTATTTATTTTCGTGCGATTTAATTTTTATTTATTATATATATTATACATTAATTAAAGTGCGATTAATTAAAAAAAGTGACGTCCATAGTGGAGACGTACACAGGCTAGATGTACCAATGATTAGACTTACCAAGTTACCAATTCCTTTAAAACTGTAAGCTTTTATATTAGTAGGTACCTCAGAAAATACTCTCCTCAAAAAAGGCTATAATAGAACGTCTGTGTGGTAAAGTATACTACGAAGTAAAAGATTTTATGGAATATAGTACCACACCATGTGAATAGACTTCTTCCTAGGATATTTCAGGATAAGAACATGTGGCCGAAGTCGGGATCGATCTCGTGAACAGCCGCATAGAGAGGTTAGGACTTCGGGTCAGACCTGAGAAGACCGAAGCCCTTCTCTTCCGCGGGACTGGGCGGAAAGGACCCACACCGGGGGCTGCTCTCCAGGTCGGAGGGGTGAGGGTCAGGATGTGCCCCTATATCACATACCTGGGGCTCATCCTTGACGGAGGGTGGACCTTCGGCCCACATTTCTCCATGTTGGGACTGAAGGTCGTGAATGCGGCAAGTGCGCTGGGCAGACTACTCCCGAACCTCGGAGGACCCAGTGCCCCCTACAGGCAGCTATACTCCGGAGTCTGCCGAAGTATAGCGACGTACTGTGCACCCATCTGGGCGGATCACCTTACCGCGAGGAATAATGCCCAACTGCACGTGGTGCAGCGGGTCATCGCGGTAAGGGAGATTCGGGGGTACCGTACGGTATCGTGGGCGGCAGTCACTGCCCCGGTCGGCGATCCCCCGTGGGAACTCGTAGCGGAGGTTCTGGCCGAGATGCACTCCTATGTCTCGGATAGGAGGTCTCACGGTGAGAGCCTTACGCTGGACGGGATCCTGCGAGTTCGCCGACTAGGGCAAGAGGCGTTAATGCGGAGGTGGGGGGAGGACCTGGCGCAGCAGCCTTATGGAAAAAGCCGAACGGTTGCTCTGCGTCCGGTCCTCGAGCGGTGGATGCTTCGTAAGCGCAAACCCTTGACCTTCCGTCCGACACAGGTGCTCACCGGGCACGGTTGCTTTGGTGAGTACGTGTGACGGACGGCCTACAGGGAGCCGTACGATTGTGGTGCGGCGGTGGACTCGGCAAAGCATACCCTCGAAGTGTGCCCGAGATGGGCGGCGCTGCGTCATGATCTGACATCAGTCCTCGGACCCCTCCGACAGAGACAAGGGAACCTGGAGCCAGTATGGCACGACATCGTGGCGACTGCTTAGTAGCGGTTGGGCAGTCCCCTCTTATGAGTCTGGCCTTTACCGGGGCCCGCCTGTCGCTGAGGTGATCCTGTCTGTTGCCTGCATATCCGGGACCCTCAAAAAGCGGCTGAAGGCGCTCGCATTGGTTTTAGTTAGGGTGGGCACTCCCAGGTGCGAGTTCCGAATTGGGTCAGGATCTACTCAAAGATCCTGGCTGCATCCATAAGGATTTCCCTGCGAAAAAAAAGGATAAGAACATGTAAAATTTAATATAGAATACTGGAAAGCTACTGAGTTTGTTTCTCCAGTTTTTTCAATGGATTAGCGTTGGAACTGGGGCTAGATTTAGTTGTTATTCAAAAAGCTACTTTGTTCATTCTATTTTGAATTTTAATAATTAATATAATGAAATTTTTACAAGTGCTTTTGTGATTAATTTTTCATTTCAGTTTACTTGTTCTGTACACAATATTACTATAAAATATGAAGTATAGAGTAACGGGTAAGCAGAGAATTTTTTAGAATGGAAGTATTAAAATATGTGATTAATTATCTGGCCTTCGTACACCATCATCATCATCATCACCATCAGCCCCTATCCATCCACTGCTGAACACCTCCCTCAATGAACGCCAAGACGACCGATCCTTCGCCACTCGCGTCCAACACGGACCGGCCACTGCACGGAGATCGTCTTCCCACCTGGTTAATGTCTGACCAACACTTCGTCTACCCGAACGCGAACGGCTTTGTTCGCATATCTTTCAATAATAGGCATATTCGCTGCGATTTTTGTAAATTTTTACTATTAAATATCCTGAATTATAAGGAGCCAAGTTTCAACGATTATTATCTGAGATTTTTTACATGCCAGTGTTACCCAAGAGTATAAACGTTGTCTGTTGTCTGTATTGAGGCTCAAGATTGTACTTCATCATCATAATTATCATTAGCCTCTATCCGTCCACTGCTGAAACATAGGCCTCTCTCAATGAACGCCAAGACTCCAACAGACAACGGAAATATATTTAATACTTTTATACAATACATATATTTAAAATTTATTTATACAATACATACATATTTAATACACTTCCATGACCCAGGAATACAGAAAACTTTTTGTTTCCTGGCGGGATTCGAACCCGCTACCGGCTTGACGAGCTTACCGTTGAGCCACAGAGGTCGTCATAAACAAGTTACTTGAATAAGGTTTAATTGCTAATGACAGAAAATAGATATTATAGGAACACAATTTAAATTATTACTATATCCGATTCTTAGTAAAATGTGTATGTATCTTTATGATCTGTACTTAATTTAATTACTAAGTGATCTCGGTGTTTGATCAGATTTCTCGTCAAGGTTTTTAAATAAAAGCAGGTATATTCAGAGGGAAGTTAATGAACAATATACACTTTTTTTCGTTTGAGTACTAGTATCATTATTATAGTATAGTAAAATTAGTATAAGTAACTACTCAAAAACGTGGATTATGTGCGCGGTATTTAATTTTTTCTAACAGTTTCCCAGTACTATTTAAAAAGCCAGATACCTACCTTCTAATCCTTTGGTATAGCGTGTTTATAGATGCCACTTATCACTTACTATCAGGTGAACCAGCTGTCCATTTAGCCATCTAAAAAATCTGGTTAAAATTATATAATGGGAACTTGTATGTTCATGGGCTTATGTGGATAACCGATTGGTTGAGATTTTCATATGTTCCCAAAGAATGATAATAATAATAAAAATATAGTATACGGATACGTTCGGAGCCTAAGTAATAAGGATTTAAACCTATAGGACCGACCGGACCGATCGCGAAAGCTTAGGTTCGAATCCGATACGAGTAGACACAAACCCAGATCGCGCTAACAGCAGTAGCACTACGCTACCGCTAGATTGTTTGGACACCGCGCATGACCCGCCTTCCTCTACAGAAGGAGGGATGAGGGCCGGCCTTCATGATGATAGGTTAAATTCAATCGTAAAAGATTCGTCAACCGTATCGGATTTGACTAGTCCAAATCCTGCTCTGCCGGGCAGCGCGTGCGATGAACCGCGCCCCTTGCGGGGCGCGAAGTGGGGCGTCCCTCTTTCGAATATTTCTTAAGTGAGCCATCTGCTCATTTACTGTACCGATTGAGCTTAAAGGCCATCAGGCCGAAAAGTCTAGCCCTTCCGGAAAAAAATACCTATAGGACTAATGCTAGACTTCATTCCTACATAATACGAGTAATATGACAATAGGCTATGAAACCTCTATCTATGATTGATAATATGTATGTCGCAACTATCCTCTGTAAAATCAATTTAGTAAGTGAAATGCCTTGATTCCAACATAGTTTAAGAACGATTTAAAATAAATACAGCAACTATGAAATTTCGAAAGTTCACCGCGTGGAGATAAATCTAAAGCCCCCGTCACACGCTCGGGTAAGTGGGCAAACTTCCCAGTCCATTCTTTATCTTGAAGGCGATCACGTAAATTCTTCTAATCTCACCCAAGATTTTTTTATTTTGTTGGACTGCGCTTAAGATGTGAAATAAATTTACGTTTTTAATTACATCTCCCCTACTGTAATTAAGGTTTATTTTTAGCTAATAGCTTGAATAAAGAATGTAGAGCAAATGGAAAAATACTTGTTACAATGACTATTATGTTGCAACTACTGGAACCACTAGAAACAAAAGCTGAAAGATATTTTTTTATGTTAGTTAGATAGGCAAACTGGCAAACGTGCCACCTGATGTTAAGTGGTCAACGTCGCCCGTAAACATAAACTAGTCTACCTGGAACCAGCCCAGGCAACTCATCTATGTGTTACCTATCCTGAGACATAATTAAGATGTTAAGTCTCGGTGCCAGTAATTACCTGCCTGTCTTGTCCTTCTTTCCGAAACACACGCACATGCATAACCTCTGGTTGTGCAGAAGATGATATAAAAAAAAACTCGAGTTTTTTTTTGCCTAAACGTCTTTACACAAGCAGTAAATTACGAGCCCAAAATTTCCGTAATTGATTTCACCAAACCTTATATTATACATAACGTGCAAAGGAATGCTTAGTAAAACTGATTAAACCATGCGTTTCAACATAACGTTAGCAAAAATTTTTTAGACAAAGCACTATAATATTTAAAACACGTACTTTCAAACAAAAAAGTGTCATTTGAACAAGCGCAAAGGACTTTGTATCACGGATTAACATGGAAATTGAATCGGTGAACTTGCTACAAAGCTCTGTCACTTTGGACTTTTGTTCTTTTTATGGCATTTTATTAAATTCATTTGTGACGCTCACTGTTCTTTAAATTAATATATTATGTTTCCTTTTTAATTAAATGTAAGATTTTGCAGGGATTGAAGTTTTCCCCACCATGGTTCAAGCCTTGACGTGGCAGTGGGGCTCAATAGTCTAGGGTGAGCCGAGGGGGCTCTTTGTAACCCTTTTTATAAGAAGAGGGGACAAAATAGCGAGGGACTAGGGCGGGAACCTCACCCCATTGCACTATCCCAATGCTGACAGGGGTTGTTCTATGGTACGGAACAACCCCTCTGTAGAGGTGGCGTCGGTTCCTGAGGGACTGAATAGCCGTCGAGGTACCCTGCTTGCTCATTAGATCCGGGGCACCACACCAAAGGCGGCATTGTGGCACTCACCGGGTGTTAGTGGGTAGAACTGCGTCCACCATTCCATTTTTCAGGCGCAGCGTGTCCCACATACTCGCCTGGGGAGTCCCTCCCCTGCGGGATGCCTAAGAGAATTTCCCGGCGGAAAAGAATTATAGTTGAATTTATATGAGAATACTCTGTTAGAGTTGTGTAAACTATTATAGGTGGTAATAAAACACAAAAATCCAGTAGCAGCTTACACACAATTTTTCAAGTAGTCATTGCATTTAACTCCATAAGTCACCATCATCACCATCATCAATTGTACAGTAGTACCTTAAATACTAATATAATTATGAGGTTTGTTTGTGAGTTTGTGTTTGTGTAAGTTTAAATGTAGGAGGTAATCTTCGAAACTACCCGATTAAAAAGTAATTGGTTTTCTGTAAAGTCGATTTACGGACGATAATACGTTTTACGTAATAACGTCATAAAGGAACTCAATGTTCCTTTATGACTTCAAAAGTCAATTACCTTTTTTTGCCGCTGTTTTCAGAAAAAATTGGTAATTGAAGTTAAAAAAATTAAATTTGACTGAAAATTATGGAGGAAATCAATTACATCTTATTAAATTGTAGAAATAAACACAAAAACACAAAACACGTTGTCGGGTATTAACATTTGTTATATATAATGGTCTCCAAGCCAACGGTTGGGCCTCTCTATCTTTTGACAGCGGAACGGGACACTTTTTAGCGCTGCCGGTGTTCATCAATTTATAAGACGTTATCACGTCAAAAAATGTATCTGAACAGTGCTATGTTGTCAATATATTTCAATATAGTTCAACAGCTAGTTTTAACCAAATCAAACATTTCGACCTCGTTTGAAAAGTTAGAAAATATACATTACACCTAAATGTACCATTTAATGAAAATGTTAAAGTTACAAAACAGCATTTAACGCAACGCTATTCGCTGTTAAGTTTTTTATTCGTTTTACCTTAGCGAAATGTCAGGAAAAAGGATGGAAATTATTTAGAACTGTAGTTTTATAATAGGCTTTAAATAAAACGTTTTAATGGCGACCTACTAGTTCATGATAAAAACCATATTTTGTAAGTTTTCAAACCATAATTTTACCTAATCATGGTTCGAAAACTACTAAGTACTTTTTTAACAGAGAAAAAAAAAATCAAACATACCTCTTTTTAAAAAAGAGAATGCAATAGCAAGCAAATGGGACCGGTTTAAGCTTCTTTTATCGTAGATGAGTCTATGTTCTTTAAAATAATAGAAAGAATTTCTCCAATTATCGTTTTTAACCATTTTGTCTTTTTCGTCCTTTAGTTATAAGCTCGCGCGCGTATGGAGAACCTCACCCTATTCAGGACGCCCAGTCCCCTCTGGCGCGTGTCCGGTATAAGAAACCTAAAACCACTAATATACAAAAAAAGGTTCATAATAATTATGATAAAAGGATATTAAACAAATAAATCGACTTAGCCTGTCCGGTATTGAAACAAAGCTCGAAATGATTTAGTTCCAGCTCGACCAGTACTTAAGGCCATCGGGGAAATTTATTTGGCTCCCGGGCGAATGCCTTATCACCGTCCTTATATTTCTTACGTACTTGTCACATGAACATTTTTATATCCAGTTGAAAATCGGCTAAGAGAACATTGAATTTCATTGCTTGGCATATAACTATTTAGAACCATGAAACCCGGCCAAGTGTGAGTGGGACTTGCACAAAGGGTTCCTTACCATTATGTATATTATAATGTTAGATATCTTAATAAAGAAAATCACGTTTGTTGCATCATGATCATCATCAGGTGCCATATTCATATTGGAGTTCGGAGGTCAGTTGGCAAAAATTTCTGCCACGCGGCTTCCTTCAGTTGCGTATAGCTATGTTTGGTCTAGTGTTTAATGTTGTCTAGCCACTTTTTGATGACCTGGGCTTTTCCTCAGCATTCGACACCTTAATGACACCACCCTTACAGCATTCGAATTGATTTTACTGCCGAGGCGCGCCAATATGCGTATGGTGTCACATTTATTTGATTTATCCTTTTTTTTTCTTTTACGCCGGGAAATGCTCTGAGGCATCCCGCCTGGGGAGTGGGTCTCCCCAGGTGGGTATGTGGGACTCGCTGTGCCCGAAAGATGGTGAATGGACGCAGCTCTACCCACTAAAACCCGGCGAGTGCCACCAGTGCCGCCTTTGTGAGGTGCCCCGGATCTGTTTAGCTAACAGGGCACCTCGACGGCTAGTCAGTCCTGCAAGGGACCGACGCCACCTCCACAGAGGGGTTGTACCGCACCACAGAACAACCCCTCCCAACGTCGGGACAGTACAATGGAGTGAGGTTCCCATCCTCACCCCTTGCCCCCTGCTCTTTTGTCTTTATTACTCAACATATGTTTCACATCAATAATTTAACGTTTTATGGTTTACACATTATCAAACTAAATTGGAATAATCCCCACCATGGTTCAAGCCTTGTCGTGGCTGTGGGGCTTTGAAGCCTAAGGTGAACCTAGCACCTTTGGCAACGACAATTGAACCAAGGGGCTGCTTTTGTAGGTCCCCTGTTATTGGTCCTCCTATAGAGTAACGTATAGAGGCACGTAAAAATCTCAATAAACTACGACAAAATCCGTAAAAAATTGTTTTATTGCAACTACAAAATACGTAATATCACTATTGCAGAAATCACCAGAACATATTAATAGAAATAAATCTGTAAATTACTTGAACGCTCGAGACATTCTCATTACCACCATTCCTCAAGAATCAAATTAAGTGTGGGAAACAAAAACAATAAACCAATTTTAATCAAAATACAAAGTTTTTTCTATTGAATGGCTTTTATTACTTAATTGTATGTTAAATTTTTAATTAAATTTCAATAAAAAATTTAGTGCGTAGAGTCCAGTAGGCAAAAAAGGCTATAATGGCGACGATGGTGACAAGAATAAATAAATAAAACAAAAATAAGAAACCTTTTTATTTCGTGCATCCATTTTTACATTAAGTTTTTTATATATAATTAGAAACGTAGCAAAATTAGCAAATTAATGTTTTAACTGTTTTCCATAATCGTGCAAATAATTTTATGATCAGCAGTGGACGGATAGAGGCTGATGATGATGATGATGGTACTTTGAAATAGTATAATTCATTATGGCATAACTGTAATAGTTAAACATAATAATGGTAACCTAGACTTTTTATGTAAATATTGACGTCGTATATATATAACATTACTTTGCTCTATTGGCAGTAGTTTCCGCAGAATAGGCGATATAAGGATTTTTTGTATTCCTTTAACACATTGAGTTACATTATCGAAAGTTGCGATGTCATTGACACCACGGCTGGCGGAGGTAACCCTCCCGTTTAACTGTTTTAGGTAGAAGCCATCAGCTCTCCTACTCTTCCGATTTCGCATAAAGGTCTTTGGACCATAGCATAGGACAATTCGAAAAAAAAAAAAAAAACATTATCGAAAGTTTCACACGGATACCTAACTTTAAATAAAAACTAACCCAACCAGTCAAAGGGACTGTCGATAGAAGTGAAAACAAAACAATTAAATTCTATAATACAGACTGTAATTGATTATGACAACCTATACAATTTAAACGGCGCACAAAATGACATGAAATTGACATTGACTTTGCTTACATAAGTAAACAAATATTGCATTTCATCTTATATAAAAATTCAAACGTCATAATATTATTTAAAACGTCAAGGTCGTATCCAGGGGTTTTATCTCATCTAAAAATATGCCTACCACGCCTAAAGAAGTTTTCACATCAAAATACTAAGCATACTATAGCATATTATGTTCATCAGGGATAATATATGTCCCCACCATGGTTCAAGCCTTGACGTGGCGGTGGGGCTCAGTAGCCTAGGGTGAGCCGCTGCACCTTGGGCGAAGCTAATTGAGCCGAGGGGGCTCTATGTGGGGTACAAAGAGAAGAGGTTGTTATAAGAAGAGGGGAAAAAAGAGCAGCGGAAAAGAGGACGGGAACTTCACCCCATTATACTGTCCCGACGTTGGGAGAGGATGTTATTTGGTGCGGAACCCCTCTGTGGAGTTGACGTCGGTCCCTCACTCCCTCGCTGGATGCCTCAGAGCATTTCCCGGCGTAAAAAGAAAGGGATAATATAAATAGTAAGATAAATAGTAGAACCCAATGGTCTAAGAATTTTTCAAATTGGTCCAGTAGTTTTGGAGCCTATTCAATGCAAATAAGCAAAAACTTGTGGCGCATGAGAGGAGCCTTTTCGTGTGACCTATTTCCAAATCATTCAACGTCCGGCCCAACCTGGGCAATTAGCGGGACATCTACCGTGATTGGCAGATTCTTTCATCACGATGGCAAATCAAAGTCCACAACTAAGTTCGGATATACGTGTAGTTTTGGTTAATACCATAGATTTAGGATGTATAAGATACACAATGACAGCTCGGAAACGTAACGAAAAATGTTTTTACATGTGTGAGTGTAATTTAAATATACATTTGTGGGTGTAGTGTATATTTTTGGGTTATTATGAGGGTTATTTCGTCTTGTAACGTCTCGTTCCCTAACAGAACATCATAGTTGCACATTTAATGTTTTAATTTTTTATTGTACGAATAATAGAAAAAATCACGAAATACACGGAGATTTAAAAAATACTGGGCCCTATGGCCTCTTATTTCTCGCAAAAACATGACATATCGCCGCTTCATTCACTGTTTTTTTTTCTCTCGAGTGGTTTGTACTTGATTTGAATTTCTTGCTCCCATACTTCATGGATTTTTTTCGTAGGAAAAAACCTAAATCTATGGTTAATACTGAAAAGTCTTCGAAAGACAAAGCGGAGATTATTTCTGAATTGAATCGCAAAACGCACTGTGACTTTTTTTGTGTGCAAGAGTCCTAATTAAACATACCCTGGGCTAAAATTTATGAGGCAACCTATATATTGACATATTAAATCTAATATATAAAATTTCCATGTCACAATGTTAGTAACCGTACTCCTCCGAAACGACTTTACCAATTTTTACCAAATTTTATATGCGTATTCAGTAGGTCTGAGTATCGGCTACTATCTATTTTTCATACCCCTAAGTGATAAGGGTGGTCAACCCCTCACATTTTAAAAGTTAACGCGGGCGGAGCTGCGGGCAACAGCTAGTTAAATATAAAATACGTTTCATCAAATAAACATCTCGGTGAAGGTCGTTTTATATCCCGTATCTTAGCCTATTAGTATTACAACTATATTACAGTGAAGTAACCATAAATAAAAGTAAAACCATAAAAAATGTAATACAATTTAACACGTTCTCCAATATTATCTTAAGCATAAATGAAACAAAATAATTCATTACAGTACTTTAAATCTAAAACAATTGTAAAAGTTAAAATCTAAATAACACAACGCATGGCACAGCATAAGTGATATTTTCCATTACGCTTCTGAAGATTTTGTTACTATGTGTCTGTAACTCACTCGAACCTCAAATATATATTTTTTGTACGTAAAAACCTGTTGCGTTTTATTTATATTTGGAAATACTTCATAGGTGTAGGGATCATGATATCGATTTATATGTTCAGATAAATGTGTCAGTCATCAGGATAGAACTGCTTACAAGCAGGGAAAAGTTATATGAAAAACCAATTTACTATGCAAAAATAAGTTATATAGCTAGGTATATAACTTATTTAATTTTTTCAGTTAAGCAGGTGCAGTTATTTTGACCTTATTTTAAATTAGACATTTTTGAGAGCCCATTTTGTTACTTCATCCGTTTTGTTTCTTTATAATTATGTTTTACTACAAATTTACATACAGTACATTTTTGTACCACCACTGCTATCAAATGCAAATAAAAAAAATTCAATCTTCCAGATATTATTTCTATATATCCATAGCCCTCAAGCTAATGAAAAAAGTTCACATCTATCATAATTACTTCTTATAATATATTGAATAAATTGTTACAGAGTTATTAAAAGTGAAAACCTTAACTCCCTTTTTACCTAGACAATGAAAAATATCTGTGTTGGATGCGATTGATAAATCAGCAGTGGCAGAGTCTGATGATGATTATGATGATGATGAATGTAAAATAAAAAAGTTGGCCATCACGGAACGTGTGGCAAATTTTAATATTAAGCATCTATATTAGACTCCATAATTGATAAAAACTACACCGCAATATCGAATAAAATAATAATAAAAATAGCATACGTGTGCGTTACAACATTGTCGTGAAGTTTGTGTGCGTGTGTGTGTGTGTGTGTGTGTGTGTGTGTGTAACGGCATTCGATTTTGCTGTCATGGCGTGCCAATAGATGTTTCACACCAACCCGACGCCAAGAGGCCGTGCGATCCAAAACCCACGAGGTTGGCGGGTGATCCCCCTCTCATAAAAATCAATGTGAGCCAGCTGGCTTACCATCAAACCGATTTAGCACTAGGGCCATTAGGAAATTAGCTTAGACAATTCGATTTTTTTAAATATTAGGTAATAGTGCTTTCATAAATCATGTTGCTAAATTCATTAATATAATATTTATTATAGCCTGACCAGAAATATAATATATTATAAACACCAACCCGACGCCAGGAGGCCGTGTGCTCGCAGACTGCACGGTTAGCGGGGGGCAACCACCCCCCTTTTTTAAACCAAAAGTGAGCCAAATGGGCTCACACTAATCCGATGTAGCATTAGGGCCTTCGGGCCGTTAGCATAGATCCATCCAAAAAAAAAAAAATTAAACTGGGTGGTGTCGCCACTGCATCTTTTTGACGTCAACACATAGTATCGTCTATCAAAAATTAGTTCCAAAATTTTTCGCAATATGGGCTTTTTTTTCTGGTCATGCTATAAGTAACAATATTACCTTACGAGCTAATTATGAGAAAGGAAACAATAGTAACGCCATCGCTTTTCATTCGTGTCTCGTCTAGTCAAAAGAGCTTTAAAAATGAATTGCTCGTGAACGAATACGGGTCGCAATAAAATATAGAAGCTTGGTTCCGTACAGCGAAAATTCAATTGAAAACGTTATTGTGACGTTAAGTGAATTGTGTGACAGTAATATTTTAAGAGTTGAATAGGCTTTGCAGGTTATCCGAGAAGAATAAATACGAATGACGATTGTGATAGGTTTAATGGCTGGTCTTGTTGACATTAAGGAGAAGTCACTCGTTTTCCGAAGAGCAATTTTCAAAAATTTCGTTATGAATTTTAAAATTTGAATGAGGTCCCCACCATGGTTCAGGCCTTGACGTGGCGGTGGGGCTGAGTAGCCTAGGGTGAGCCGCTGCACCTTAGGCGCAGCTAATTGAGCCGAGGGGGCTCTTTGTACCCCTCTTATAAGAATAGGGGACAAACGAGCAGGGGGCAAGTGGCGAGGGTGGGAACCTCACCCCATTGTACTGTCCCAACGTTGGGAGGGGTTGTTCTGTGGTGTGGGACAACCCTTTGGTGGAGGTGACGTCGGTCCCTTGGGGGACTGACTAGCCGTCGAGGTGCCCCGGCAAAGGTGGCATTGGTAGCACTCGCCGGGTTTTAATGGGTAGAGCTGCATCCACTTACCAGCTTTCGGGTGCAGCGAGTCCCACATACCCGCGTAGGGAGACCCACTCCCCCGCGGGATGCCTCAGAGCATTTCCCGGCGTTAAAGAAAAAAAAAATTGAATGAGGTAATATTATTCTATACATTTTTGTATATTTACCGGTGGGAGGGAAGCGCTGTGCCGCGCTCCCGGCTGCATGGGTACCACCATCTTGCTTGTTTCTCCCGTGAAACAGCTTTGCTGTGTTTCGGTGAGAAGGGCAAGACAGGCAGTGTAATTACTGGCACCGAGACTTAACATCTTATGTCTCAGGATGGGCAACACATAGATGAGTTGCCTGGGCTCGTTCCAGGTAAACTAGTTTATGTTCATGGGTGACGTCGACCACTTACCACCAGGTGGCACGTTTGCTAGTTTGCCTATCCAAGTAACATAAAAAAAAAAAAAAAAAAAAAATTAAATATTCCTTAATATGAGATATTAAATGATTTATTATAATAATAATAATATTAATCATCATCATTTATTTTCAGGCACTATGGCCCATAGATATATATATACCTTACAGACTAATATACATACATATAATATTTATTATATTACATTAGTGTTAGTATACCTAAAATACAAAACCTTAAAATTATGTTAGTAAACTTCCTAGTGTTAAGTTTTCGTACGTTCCGGTGGAATTGTTCCGCGAAAGCGACGGATGATAAAAAATGATTCCGCGAAACACACAGCGTCTTAAGCAAATGTGTGAGTGCACGCATATGCATGGCTATAACCTTTCCCACTGCAATGCATTCGTTGCTTATAGGTGGTACGATTTTTTTATTCTTTGATGCTTGAAATGCTTAAGTCTCATCATATTTTATATGAACCTTGTCCTGGTGGTAACCAGCAAACAAATAAAGAATAATTCTAATTTGGTGCGATGAGAGTGACGCGCTGTAACGCACTCCCGGCTGAATGGGTACCACCATCTTGCTTTTTCTCCCGTGAAACAGCTTTGCTGTGTTTCGTAGAGAAGGGCAAGACAGGCAGTGTAATTACTGGCACCGAGACTTAACATCTTATGTCTCAGGATAGGCAGAACATAAATAAAGTGCCTGGGCTAAACTAGGCTGCATTGGCGACGATAACCACTTACCACCAGGTGGTACGTCAGCTAGATTGCCTATCCAACTAACATAAGAGGTGTTTCTAAATAATGCGTACATAATATATTTCGTCGATTCGTTTTTATTTATATAAAGTATAATATTTAGATATTGTATATTTAGTATAAATTGTGTATTTGTATATTTAGATTTCTACTATCCATAACACATGATGTGATTGGTAGGTCATATGTAATTTATAATTTTTCGCACGAGCATTAAAAAAACTCTAAATTAAAATTTCTATTGAATTTCACAATCAAAAAGACTAAGAACACATAAATTGGCTTAGACCGAAATTAGGCTAATTCGGCATTTCGAAATTTCCTTTTTACAATTTCTAACAAATGGTCCTGTCTCCCGGTCTACAAGCCGATATAAATCACAAAAATCGCATACGTAAGCATCGGGGATTGCATTTGGTGTTACCAGATTACTGGAATAGTTTTCGATTTACCATTTCAAAGAGAAAGGTAATTTGAAGTAAGGTATTTTGAAAACTTAAGACCTCATCATTTATTGGCTCATAGACATAGATTCTGATAAATATCATAATTAAGAGATTGTTTAATTCCACTGCAAATCACGAACTTTGATAAGGGAGTATTTTATGGCATAAGGAGGCAAACAAGCTATTCGAGCCTTAGGGTCACTACCGACGCCTGTACACATCCGCACAATCAGAGGTTATGCAGATGCGCTGCCCTCCCTTTTTCTATCTCCCCCAACGAGCCACCGAGAACCGCATGCACAGCACACAATGCAACAGCATAGCTGTTACTTTACGCTGGTATGTGCCCCGGTTGTGCTAACCCAAGTCGGCTTCAATGCAGGCACTAATTCTTACTGATGGTACTGGGTATGTTTTTTTCATGCTCCTGAAGTAGCGACCACGACCAATTTGTGTAATGGCAAAATAGAAGAAGATTTATAATGAACCTCCACTGGACTTTGGCAACTAGATGTAGAATCATTGCAACTTTTATAGTATTTATTTTAAAATGCTTTCGAAAGATGAGTGCTTCTCGGCATATATGTGACTGACATAATAATGTCAGTCACATATTCTGTCTTAATAATATGTGCTTTTCGTTCTCGACTTATGACCTTATTACAAATAGTGTCAGATAAAGTTGTATTATATCTTAGTCAAACTCATTTAATATTTGATTCAATGCTGTACTTACAAACTAAATACACAAATTTTACAAATTCTTATTTCCAAAGCTACACGTGTTTTTAGTATTTAGCTGTATCATTTAAATAAAATAGCAGTGTAAATAATTTATACCCTAATTTTAATTTATTGATGATTTTCTTCATTGTCTCAAAATTCTTAAACGATGTCCCAACAATTATTACATTTATATAGATCACTCCGATAGAACAGGAAACATTTTACACACCTCACGTACAGGGTCGCTAAAATCGCAATTCAAGCCTTTAACAAAGCCTAAGACAATGAAATATAACAAGAATGTCCAGGTCAAAACAAAGGGACCCGTCTCCGATTTACAGTACAAGAACAATGACGTAATTACACCTCATTTTGTGGTGTCCGTTCGATACGAGTGACTAGATAAAAGATAATTGTGACTCTGATATTCCTGAAAAACTTTTTGTGTAATACTAATCCCGGTATCACTTGCCTCGAAAATCAAAACCAAATCTCTATAAATTAGTCTATAATAGTCCCTATACTAATCTATATATTAGTCTACTTGTATAGCCCATCTTAATAATTTAACACGAATGTCCGTTTGCCCCCTCTTTTATTAAAATAGATTAGTAGTTTCGGACCTTAGTGGCTTAAACAAACACCGTTTTGGGAAATCTGAGAGATTGCGCTGGTGGGAGGGTTGCAGTGTGCCGCATCTGTCTGCTCCACCATTTCGCTTATTCCTCCCGTCAAACAGCTTTGCTGCGTTTCGAAGAGAAGGAGCAAGCACGCGAGACTTATCATCTTACGTCATGATAGGCAACGCCTGATTGAGTTGCCTTTGCTCGTCGCAGATAAACTTATAATATTAGAGCTATAAAATATCGAAACTTGTCAGTGATTTGTCACTGACGTAATAGAAACTCAACCAACCAGTGATCTGTATGTACGTCACATCGGCTAATTATCCATCAATGGTCAAAAGCGCAGAACTGACGCAGCTCAGATGCAAAAATTTGGCGGAAGTGTTTTCATACAAATACATAACATTACTTCTCTATTCCGGTTATAAATTCCTCGATGTTCTATGTCAACGGGAAGTGAAAAGTAAAGGTTTTGGTTCGACAGACAGTCAAATGGACAACGAAGTGATAATAAAAGGATTACGTTTGGTCATTTTAGGAAGCGGAACTCCCCCACCATGGTTCAGGCCTTGACGTGGCGGTGGGGCTCAGTAGCCTAGGGTGAGCCCAGCACCTTGGGTGAAGCTAATTGAGCCGAGGGGGCTCTTTGTGCCCTCTTATAAGAAGAGGGGACAAAAGAGCAGGGGGCAAGGGGTGAGGATAGGAACCTCACCCCATTATACTGTCCCGACGTTGGGAGGGGTGGTTCTGTGGTGCGGGACAAACCCTCCGTGGAGGTGGCGTCGGTCCCTTGCGGGACTGACTAGCCGTCGAGGTGCCCTGTTAGCTTAACAGATCCGGGGCACCTCACCAAGGCGGCATTGGTGGCACTCGCCAGGTTCTAGTGGGTAGAGCTGCGTTTATTTACCATCTTTTGGGCGCAGCGAGTCCCACATACCCACCTGGGGAAACCCACTCCCCAGGCGGGATGCCTCAGAGCATTTCCCGGCGTTAAAGAAAAAAAAAAAAGAAGCGGAACTCCAAAAATGTCCTTGTAGCTATGGTAACCGAAATGGAATCTTATAAGGGAAACGCTAAGTCTGTTTTCAAGTTTTTAGGAATATTACCGAATGAGCCAAAGTAAAAAAGTAATTAACTTAATTGGTCAAGATTATATATTTCTCTCTTATCAGGGCTGTTTATCCCTTTATTTATGATAACGTATATATTTGTGTATAATAAACATCCTCCTATTCGACTACTTAAGTAGACCTAGTTACTCAAACACTTTATGATCAAACTATAGCATTATATGGTACAGGTTTTATTTGTATGTTTTGCTTATTAAACGACTTCATAAAAGGAGGAAGTTTTATGTTCGTGTGTTTTTTTTTTAAATGTATGTTCACCTATTCCTCCGTCAATTGTGGACTGATTTTCAAAATTATTTTTTTATTCAAAAGAGTGCACTTCCGAGGTGGTCCCATGATAAGGAAACCAGGATCTGATGATGGCATCCCAGAGAAATCGAGGGGAACTTTCGAAAATCGTAGAAGTAACTAGTGCGTTTAATTTTTTTTTACTGAGTATTTTAAAGCACAACAATCGAGGGAACTCCTCAACGATATACAGCAGTAACCTTGTGTTTGGGCTTGATTAATTTGTTTTGATGAGAACTTTACACCTAGAATGATTGTGACTATCATTAGGGGTCTGATGATGAAGACGAAGGACAGTAAAAGGAACTCCTCAGCAGTTTACAGTAGCTACCTTGTGTTTGGACTAAATTCATTTATATTTACGAGAACTTTGCACCCATATGGGTTATAAGTGTAATAACAGGTCTGATGATGAAGACCATAGACAGTCGAGGGAACTCCTCAACGGTTTACAGTAGCTACCTTGTGTTTGGACTTAATTCATTTATATTGACGAGAACTTTGCACCCATATGGGTTATAAGTGTAATAACAGGTCTGATGATGAAGACCATAGACAGTCGAGAGAACTCCTCAACGGTTTACAGTAGCTGCCTTGTGTTTGGACTTAATTCATTTATATTGACGAGTACTTTGCACCCATATGGGTTATAAGTGTAATAACAGGTCTGATGATGAAGACCATAGACAGTCGAGGGAACTCCTCAACGGTTTACAGTAGCTACCTTGTGTTTGGACTTAATTCATTTATATTGATGAGAACTTTGCACCCATATGGGTTATAAGTGTAATAACAGGTCTGATGATGAAGACCATAGACAGTCGAGGGAACTCCTCAACGGTTTACAATAGCTGCCTTGTGTTTGGACTTAATTCATTTATATTGACGAGTACTTTGCACCCATATGGGTTATAAGTGTAATAACAGGTCTGATGATGAAGACCATAGACAGTCGAGGGAACTCCTCAACGGTTTACAGTAGCTGCCTTGTGTTTGGACTTAATTCATTTATATTGACGAGTACTTTGCACCCATATGGGTTATAAGTGTAATAACAGGTCTGATGATGAAGACCATAGATAGTCGAGGGAACTCCTCAACGGTTTACAGTAGCTGCCTTGTGTTTGGACTTAATTCATTTATATTGACGAGTACTTTGCACCCATATGGGTTATAAGTGTAATAACAGGTCTGATGATGAAGACCATAGACAGTCGAGGGAACTCCTCAACGGTTTACAGTAGCTACCTTGTGTTTGGACTTAATTCATTTATATTGACGAGAACTTTGCACCCATATGGGTTATAAGTGTAATAACAGGTCTGATGATGAAGACCATAGACAGTCGAGGGAACTCCTCAACGGTTTACAGTAGCTACCTTGTGTTTGGACTTAATTCATTTATATTGATGAGAACTTTGCACCCATATGGGTTATAAGTGTAATAACAGGTCTGATGATGAAGACCATAGACAGTCGAGGGAACTCCTCAACGGTTTACAATAGCTGCCTTGTGTTTGGACTTAATTCATTTATATTGACGAGTACTTTGCACCCATATGGGTTATAAGTGTAATAACAGGTCTGATGATGAAGACCATAGACAGTCGAGGGAACTCCTCAACGGTTTACAGTAGCTGCCTTGTGTTTGGACTTAATTCATTTATATTGACGAGTACTTTGCACCCATATGGGTTATAAGTGTAATAACAGGTCTGATGATGAAGACCATAGATAGTCGAGGGAACTCCTCAACGGTTTACAGTAGCTGCCTTGTGTTTGGACTTAATTCATTTATATTGACGAGTACTTTGCACCCATATGGGTTATAAGTGTAATAACAGGTCTGATGATGAAGACCATAGACAGTCGAGGGAACTCCTCAACGGTTTACAGTAGCTGCCTTGTGTTTGGACTTAATTCATTTATATTGACGAGTACTTTGCACCCATATGAGTTATAAATATCATTATAGATCTGACATCACAAAAATTAAGGAAACGCGATTATTTTATTACTTTTTAGTTTATTTATTATTTTTTGAAGTCGGTTTCATTTTTTTTAAATAATCTAACTTTTGGTTAATGTTTTAAACATCAAATAACACGCATTTGAAAGCAATTTCGGACAAAAGGCAACATCAACTAGTGGACATCAGGCGTGCAGGTTTCCCCACCTTGCCACAAGCCTTGTCGTGGCGGTGGGGTTCAGTAGCCTAAGGTGTGCCCAGCTCCTGGGCGAAGCAAATTGAGCCCCTTTGTATCCCTGTTATAAAAAGAGGGGACAAAAGAGCTCAGGGATAAGGGGCCAGGATGGGAACCCCACCCCGTTGTACTGTTCCGACATTAGGAGGGGTTGTTCTGTGGTGCGGTACAACCCCTATGTGGAGGTGGCGTCGGTCCCTTGAGGGACTGACTAGCCGTCGAAGAACCCTGTTCGCTCATTAGATCCGGGGCATCTCACCAAAGGCGGTATTGGTGGCACTCGCTGGGTCTTAGTGGGTAGAGCTGCATTCACTTACCAGCTTTCGGGCGCAGCAAGTCCCACATACCCGTTTGGTGAGTCCCATGCCCCACGGGATGCCTCAGAGCATTTCCCGCCGTTAAAGAAAAAAAAGACATGCATGATTTCGATGCTTTCCTTCACCGGTGAGCTAGCGGTGGTATTATGTTAAAGTGCACGTAGAAATTTATAAAAACCCATTTCAATGCATAACAGGGGTCAGGATTGAATCTGGACCATCACTAGACCATCGACGCAATTAATCTGTCTTAAATATATATCATTTTTACTTATAAGGGTATATAAAAATACTGACAAAGAAAATTGCCACACGCGAAGTGAAATCACATACTAAAAATGAGCCCAATAACGTTCAATGCAGTGTGAAAATCCAAGAATTGCGATAAATTATATTCTTATGAATAAATAAAAATAAAACCCTTCGAAACGCCCTTTAGGGAATAAACAGGCGGATGACATTGAAGAGTTATGGAGCTCGCGTGGAGACATAAATATGCCAAAAGCAGAAAAACATCACGAAATACGTGAAGATACTTCACATAATGTGTGTGGAGCGTTTTGTTACTTAGATCGGATACATCAATATCAACGTCGCCCATGATATATGTTTTTGTGCTACTAATACCCAAAGTGGTAACTATCATTTTACAGCCTGTTTCTGCTTGCCCTTTATCTGTCTTAATCATCATCATCATCACCATAATCACCACCATCACCATCATCATTATCATCATCATCATCATCAGCCTCTATCCGTCCACTGCTGAACATAGAACAATAAACGGCAAGACGGCCGATTCCTTGCCACTCGCATCCAACACGGACCGGCTACCGCATGGAGATCGTCTACCCACCTGGTTAATGGCCGACCAACACAACCTAAACGTAAATCATCCCTACAGTAGGGAATTAAATAATTTTAACAAGAAGAAGAAGAATTGAGCGACGGTGGTCTAGTGGGTATGGGATCGGCTACTTGAGTGAGAGATCCGGGCTCGATTCTGACCCCTGCGATGCTTTGAAATGGGTTTTTCTAAATTTCTACGTGCACCTAAATATGAGACCACCGCTTGCTCACCTGAGGAAACATCGTGAGGAAACCCGCATGCCCGATGAGATTAAAAGTCTTTGAAGGTGTACGAAGTTTACCAACCCGCATTGGGCTAGCGCATCGGTGAACTATGGCCTAACACTCTCACCTGATTTCGAGGAGGAGACCCGTGCCCAGCAGTGGGACATATAAGGGTTGATATTATAACAGAAGAAAAAGACCAAATACAACCACCCCTTAAAACATCTTTCTCGGACTGTTTTACTGGTTATTAACTTTTTACGCCAGACGTTTGGGATGCTTTACAGTTAAACCATGGACATGAAAATGTCGACCCTATAAAAAACTCAACAAAGCGTTATAAAATCCATAAAAAGTTCTTTAATTAAAATATTGATCCTTAAGACACTAATAGCATAAAAGTGTTGTCGTAGGTTTCAAATTTCACATTATTATAATTAAAGTCATCATTTTTAATATTGGTAATTAAAAAAAAATCGTTGATGATTATAATAATTACATTTGATTACAATAATAAGTACATATTTAGTGATCCTAATAGTGTCCTTTTTTTATATCGCAGGATCTTCGGGTAGAGCTAAAACCACTGCGAGCGACTTCAGCCGCTTTTTGAGGGTCACGGATATGCAGGCAACAGACAGAATCACCTGAGTGACAAGCTAGCCCCGGTGAAGGCCAGACTCCTCGTAAGGGGGATCTGCCCAGCCGCTACTAAGTAGTCCCTTCGACGATCCTAATATGTAGTATCCTAATAATTCTAGTGTAATAGAAACAACTAAGTCCATGGATAACCATTGCTTAAATAGTATGTACAAAAACTAGAGACATGTGTGAGTCTGAATCGTGCCCTGCGGGTTCCGAACAATGCGTTTTATATACCTACTATTTTTTTTGCTTTAACGCCGGGAAATGCTCTGAGGCATCCCGCCTGGGGAGTGGGTCTCCGCAGGCGGGTATGTGAGACTCGCTGCGTCCGAAAGATGGTAACTGGACGCAGCTATACCCACTAAAACCCGGCGAGTGTCACCAGTGCCGCCTGTGGTGAAGTGCCCCGGATCTGTTAAGCTAACAGGGCACCTCGACGGCTAGTCCGTCCCGCAAGGGACCGACGCCACCTACACAGAGGGGTTGTCCTGTACCACAGAACAACCCCTCCCAACGTCGAGACAGTACAATGGGGTGAGGTTCCCATCCTTGCCCCTTGCCCCCTGCTCTTTTGTCCCCTCTTCTTATAAGAGGGGTACAAAGAGCCCCATTGCCTCAATTAGCTTCGCCTAAGGTGCAGCGGCTCACCCTAGGCTACTGAGCCCCACCGCCACGTCAAGGCCTTAAACATGGTGGGGGTTTTTATACTTTAACAATATAACAACAAATAATTAATGTTTTTCACAATATTATGTTCCTTTGCTTACGTTGTGAGACCTAGCTTTTTACTAAACATCATTAAGTCAATATTCCTTTAGGTTTTGGTTTGACATATCGACAGACAGATATACAGATGGACGGACAACGGAGTGATCATAATATGAGAGTTCCGTTTTGTCATTTTAAGAGGACGCATTGGAAATTTTGGCGTCAATAATTTCAATTTATTTACGTAATTCCAAAACGATTCAAAATATAAGTTGGTGAGTATAATTCATGATGAAACCTTATTTTGTTAGTTTTGAATACATGACTAGGTAACTTTTGTACCAGAGAAAAAATATCAAACATACGTCTTTTTAAAAAGATTTTCACATCTTATGGGCAAACGGGACTGGTTTAAGCCTCTTAACTTTCTTCGTAGATAAGTCTATTATATATTATGTTCTTTAAAATATTGGAAGGAATTTCTCCAATTATCTTTTTTAACGCTTTCATTTTGTCGCTTACGTCCTTTAGTTATAAGATCTCGCGCGTATGGAGAGCCTCACCCCGCTCAGGACGCTCAGTCCACTCTGGCGCGTTTCTGGTATTAAAATAATATGTTATATGTATATGTTTAACAATGCGTCGTCTTAAGCACTTAACTCTAAAACATCCAGTGTACTAATATCCGTAGTCAACTGTACCGGTGCGGAGGTAGTTAATTGTATAAATAACGATATCCCAGTGCAAAACCTGTGTAGTGAGGAAATATTGCGTTGTATGGTCAACACTTTATGGTGTAAAAATCACTAAATAGTGAACTTCTTTTTATGTACCGAGCAATAAGCCTTTGAGCATAATTTTAGTCTTTGGAATTATTATTATTATTATTATTATAATCTCATGAGAATTATTATTCGTATAATTACGTACTAGTCATTTTCCGTTATATTATAGTTAATGGTAAGTAAGGCGTAGCTTTTTTATGGAATCTTACTCAATGTTGTCCACTAATTAATAATAATTAATTATATTCCATGTATACGTTTTAACTCTAATTATCTAGCTATAATATATATGTAAGTACACCACGTTAAATTAGTTTTTTGGTAATTTCGTTATTTTAAGGACCCTTTTTTCTTATATGCCGGGAAATGTTTTGAGGCATCTCGCGGGGGAGTAGGTCACCCCAGGCGGGTATGTGGAACTCGCTGCGCCCGAAAGTTGGTATGGTTGACTCAGCTCTACCCACTAAAACTCAGCGAGTGTCACCAATGCCGCCTTTGGTGAGGTTCCCCGGATCTGTTGAGGGAACCTCGAGGGCTAGTCAGTCCGTCAAGGGATTGACGCCACCTCCACAGAGGGGTTGTCCCGCACCACAGAACAACCCCTCCCGACGTTGGGACAGTACAATGGCGTGAGGTTTTCATCCTCGCCCCTTGTCCCCCTGCTCTGCTGCTCTGCTGCTGCATAAGAGGGTACAAAGAGCCTGTACTGTTAAGGTTTGAACTAGTCGATGGCGCGAACTCTAACAAAATGAATGCTATCTCACCTGACATAGAGCTCGAACATGTGTGCTAGAATGAAATGCACAATGATTCATTCCGAAAAGGTCCTTTTAGCAAAACAGTTATTATATAAAAACTATTAAGTGTATCTGTTCAAAATAAATTTATTTCAACTTTTGAATATCTAAACTATGTCTGTACGGGTTTTATTTTTGAGCTTTCGTGCTCCGTATACTTTTTATTTTCGCCCAATTTTGGGCTAAAATCAGTGTTAAAATACGAAAGTTTAGAAGCATGTATTTTTTAAATGTATATTTTTTTACGATTTTGGGTACATACAGACATAGATAACGATGATTACTGTTTTGCGTTTGTATGGAAAGATGAGCGACTAGTGTAACCTTAACGCATAAATATAATGTTTCTCATACGAAAATTATATTTTTGTCAGCTATAATTATAGTAAGGATCTTGGATCAAAATATTTTTCATCATGCTATTAGGTCCAAAATAATCTTTGAATATTTCACAAAATGGCCGAAAGCGTTCTAATCGTGTTCAAAAATAGTTCACCTACCGTGCCAAAATTCGGCTAGTTTAAGAGCGCTCCGAAGTAGTACTATCAACATTGTAATATGTCGCTTGCCAAGATACATTCTAGCTTTACACCGACAAGAATTAGCACCTACAACTTTGTATGTATAAATTATTATGGCTTATTGTTACAGAGTGTAATAATTTTAGGTGCTTGAGCGAAAAGTCCAATTGTATGAGTTTGTTTTATATTTTAGAATATAGATAACAAATGAGATTTTAAATATAAATAAATAAAATCTTTCTTTTCAGGCAATACATATACCAATAGGTATGCATATAACTTACAGACTGACATAATATATTATATTAAATTATGATAATATTATATATTTTGTGTTAGTATAAAACCATTTAACTTTGACGACCTCTGTGGCGCACTTATCGTGTGTTGGCGCTCAAGCCGGAGGTTGCGGGTTCGAATCTCGCCAGGGAACAAAAAAATATTTTCTGTGTTCCTGGGTCATGTATGTGTATTAGATATGTGTATTATATAATAAAAATCTTAAATATATAGTGTATAGTATAAAAGTATTAAATATATTTCCGTTGTCTGGTACCCGTAACACAAGTTCTTCGAGAACTTACCACGGGACCAGATTGACGTGGTGTGAAAGCGTCCATAGATATTATTATTAGAGGTGTTCGTTATATTAGATAGCGGATAAAAAAAACTAATATTTACAAATAATCATATTAGCCGTTTTTTTATTTTACCAGGCAAGCGTTAGTTATATTGAAAGAATATTTTTATTACTTTGCAACTCAAATGTAAACAGACCCAAATTTTACTCTATTGTAAATAATCCAACGAGCAATGTCCAACGATATAACCAAATGAAATATATAATCTAACGAGCAGCGTCAATCGATATAACCAAACGTAATATATCGTCAACGAGTAGCGTCAAACGATATAACCAAACGAAAAATATAATCTAACGAGCAGCGATATAACGAACCGATATAACGCTGACCGCTATATCGGTTAGTTTAGTTATAAAATATATTTGATAAATAATCAGTACGCTCAGTGCGTTTGTTCCTGTATGACGTTCGTCACTTTCGCGAGTTTGCTTACGTAATACGTAGTGTTTTAAATATATTGTATTAATTTAGGTTTAGTATTAATTATAGTTAGTTTTGTGTTGTGTAGTATGTTTATTGAGTATTTAAAATTGTTTTGTTAATAATTAATAAGTAATAAAAAAATATTTTAATTTATTATTTATTTATATAATATATTTATAACGTAAAAAATAACAGGCGTTTCAAAAGTAGCGTATCGTTATAACGTATTTTTAATTTATAGCCGTTGCGAACACCTCTAATTATTATTATTATATTATTATTATTTTGTTTTTGTTGGGGAAACCCCGGGCCCGGAGGAGCCTGGTAGTTATGTGGGTCTCCCACCCTAACTGAAGCTACAGCGGTGTTCTCCTCGTCGAATGGCCGGTCCGGCGCGGATACAGTGACGTCGGCATTGGGCCTCGACGGTGAAACTCTAATCTGGAGGCAGGGGGGTGACAGCATCTATTATGCTTAAGGCACCCTGAACACTTAAGTGAGCCTTATAGCCATGACATTACCGCCGCGTTCTCCTGCGAGAAGACAGAGCAGTGCCCTCCTTCTTCTGCTTCGCCTTCTCCTTCTGTGACATCACGACCTCGCAGATGCAGGAGAATGCCTCCCATACGCGTGATATGAAACCCGAAATAATGTTTATTTCTTATTTTTGATGAACGTTTATGGTACAGTAATTTTGGTATGGCTTTACGTTACAACGACAACTATGCACGTACCTACTGGCTGCTTCCCGCGGTCTCACCCACGTACTTCCCGTACTACATTCCCGCGAGTACAGGGATAAATAATAGCCTATGTGCTATTCTGATGTATAAGCTATATTATTGTAAAGATTCATTAAAATTAATTTAGGTGGTTTTGTGTAAAGGAGTAACAAACATCCATACAAACTTTACTCATTAATTGGGCTGGCAAATGTTATATGCATGCTTATAACAAATTTTTGTTCTGAAGATTAGCGTGTTCGAAAGAAATAACTCTTCAGTTTCATTCAATAAATATACATAGATGACATTATCATAAAAATATGTTTAGGTTCAACCTATAAACTGCGAAATGATTACATAATAATCCCACTTACATCTTAACTTATGGGAAGAAAGTTTAGACCTTATCAAAATACCCGATGGGGTAATTATGTTTTATGCACCATTCCGACTGAGCTTGTAAAGTTTAACACCAGTTGCTCTCCCCTGAGGACCAACCCCTTTAGCCTTCAGGGACAGAGGATGCTGGATAATAAGACACAATCTTGTATAGACAGATAAACATAGTTTCATCCGACATTCTGTCATACAACGTTTAATAATAATAAATATTATGGCGATTTTATGGATTTTGGTACCGGAGCCATGGTTTTTGTAAAGTATCCGAAATGTTGGACACGTAAATATTAATCAACAATCACAATATCATGTTAACCTAGCCTAGGGGGGGGAGGGGAAATTAAAGAAATTTATATAAATATACCTACACGTCCGGCGCAGACATTTAATAATAAGCATAGAAAATTAACGAAACGTAGCAAAATTAGCAAATTAGTGTTTTAACTGTTTTCCACAATCCTGAAAATATTCAAAAAAAATATATATATACACAACATGGATGCTAATTTAATTAATAATAGAAAATATTTGCACTAGGCGGGATTCGATCCCAACGACCGCTGCATTAAATGTCCAGTAGCCTGACCACTCTACAATTTAGAACCTATTTATTTTCTTTAACGCCGGGATTTTTTTTTTATAGAAGAGGGGGCAAACGGATAGTCGATTCACCTGATGGTAAGTGAAGAGCGACATCCACAAACACCAGCGGATTAGCAGGTGCGTTGCCGGCCTTTCAGATATGAGTATGCTCTTTTCTTGAAGGCCCCTAAGTCGTATCGGTTCGGAAACACCGTAGGAGGCAGCTGATTCGAGTCGTGCGAGGCAGGAAATGCCGTAAAAATCGAGATGTTGTGGATTTCCGGACATCGAGATGGTGTGGGTGAAATTTGGAGTTTTTCCGCGATGTCCGGTGATGGAATTCTGCTGCAGGTATTAGTCCGAACAATTCCTCAGAGCACTCCCCGTGGTAGATGCGGTAGAAGATGCAGAGCGATCCGACATCTCTACGCAGCGCCAAAGAATCAAGGCGATTGGAGATAACATTGTCGTCGACGATTCGAGCCGCCCGGCGTTGAATGCGGTCAAACGGAAAGAGCTGATATTGGGGCGCTCCAGCCCAGAGGTGAGAGCAGTATTCCATGTGAGGCCGGATCTGCGCCTTATATAATTGAAGGCGGTGTGAAGGCATGAAATACTGCTTCGCCTTATTGAGCACGCCGAGTTTCTTCGAGGCTAGTTTTGCCTTTCCTTCCAAATGACCACGAAACTGCACATCTCTCGATACATCGACGCCAAGTATCCCAATGCTGGCTGAGGCGGTTAGGGAAGTGCCTTCGACTTGTAGAGGAACGACGAAGGGTGATTTTTTTGCGGTAAACGCGCAAACTAGTGTCTTGTTGGGGTTAAATTGGACTAGGTTAAGTCGCCCCCATTCCGAGACTCTGGCCAGCAGAGACTCGATTTCAGACACAAGTTTGTTCCGACACTCATCGACTTGTTCCCGAGAAATATTAGGGCGGCCAGCGTATAAAGCATCTCCAGTGCTGTCATCCGCATAGCAATGAATGCAGAAGAAACAGGGTTGGAGATAGTACACAGCCTTGGGGAACACCAGCATTTACAGACTTGAGGTCCGAGCATGCACCGGCGACAACGACCTTAATGCTCCTGTCTGTCAAAAAACTGGTGATCCACATACATAATTTCTCGGGAAGACCATAAGATGGTAGCTTTGCAAGAAGTGCTTTATGCCACACCCGATCAAAGGCCTTCGCTATGTCCAAACTAACCGCCAGCGCCTCCCCCTTGCTCTCAACTGCTTCCGCCCATCGTTGCGTTAGGAATATTAGAAGATCACCAGCTGAGCGATTCCGTTGAAAACCACATTGGCGATCGCTAATCAGCTGGTGCTCCTCCAAATATCGCCGGAGCTGGCATTTGATTATGGATTCCATAATCTTTGAGAACAAGGTAGTTATGGCTATTGGTCTGTAGTTGGACGGGTCTGAGCGGTCCCCTTTCTTAGGGATCGGGTGTACCAAAGCTGTCTTCTACGAGCATGGGACGACGCCTAATGAGTAAGAGTGCCGGAAATGACGCGTAAGGACGGGTGCCAACTCAGGAGCACAAGTTTGTGCTCCTGAGCACAAACTTGTAGTACTAATGGAGGGATGCCGTCAGGCCCACTCGACTTATGGATGTCCAGCGAAAAGAGTGATTTGCGTACGGAGCTCTGTCGAAAAATTATTTCCGGCATGAAGTATCACACCGAGGGATCGTCGGTGGTATTTTTCCCTGGTCATCCAAAGTCAAGTTGGAATCAAAAAGAGCGCCTAGAAGATCGGCCTTCTTCTTCGCGGTGTGGGCCAACGAGTCATTCCTCATGTGCAGAGATGGTAGGGATGGCTTACAAAATGCTCTAAGGCGTCCCCTACTAGGAGTGGGCCCCACCAATGCCGCCTTTGGTGAGGTGCCCCGAATCTGTTGAGCAAACAGGGCACCTTAGGCGACCGACGCCACTTCCACACCAGGGGTCGTCCCGCAGCACAGAACAACCCCTCACAACGTCGAGACAGTACAATGGGGTGAGGTTCCCGTCCTCGCCCCTTGTCCCCTGCTCTTTTGCCCCTCTTCTTTCAAGAGGGGTACAAAGAGCCCCTTCGGCTCAATTCGCTTCGCCCAAGGTGCAGTTCCTGACCCTAGGCTACTGAGCCCCACCGCCACGACAAGGCCTGAACCATGGTTAGGACAATTTAGAACCATAAGCAATGTACCACTTTTACGGATAGTCATAGTCCTGGTCATCATGACCATAGAAGTATCCGAAGCATCGTTCGTGTACACTTAATAAACCGCGATACTATCCAAAAAAGTAGTTTCATTATAATGAGTGAAATTAAACATTAGAAACAATACTAAAGAATATACCTAAAAGTCAATTGCCTTTCTAAGTAAAACCTTTGAGCCGCGCCACCAATCAGCATCAAGGTATTGATCTCGTTTGATACGAGAAGTAATTGATAAGGACGTTGACGTATCTCGGTAATTCGATGGTTAATAGGTTGGATTTGATCTCGTTGATCACTGTGTTGAATACAATTAACTGACCCGATCGGGCCATTAGAAAAGCGATTTACGTTATGCAAATAACTTTAGACTCTAGAGTAATTTCATACTATGTTCAAAAACTATATAGTATGACTATGTTGTTTACTTAATTCTCTGTAACTGTCAGATTGACATTTTTTTGACGTGAAAACGTCTTATAATTCGATGGAGCCGGCTGCACGCACGAAAAAACATGACTCATGCGGCGTTGCCTCGCTCTGAGGCGTTCCATTTTCTTATGACGTTGTCACGTTCAACTATCGTCAGTAAAAGTTTGTAGTTAGTTTAAAATTATTATGTAAAAGGTACGATGTGGTTGCCATGTCTTATTTAGATAAAAACCCCTAAAATAATAGAATAAAAAATCATACTGTATAAAGTGAAACGCTCGAGTGATACGTTCGGGTGACACAGGGCACTTTTTGGCTACGCTCAGTGGGCACACGCGGTTTTAGATATGCGATATTATTCATAACTAGCTCGAAACTCTATTCCTTTTCGAATATATGCATTCGAAAGAAATGCTCTCGGGCCCTGAGTCCGGGAAATTTCTTCACGTGCTGCCTATCTTATGTTAGATGTTAAGTCTCAGTGCCAGTAACCTGCCTGTTCTACCTTTCTTTCACGAATTTAAGATACAACGTAAGATGGTGGAACCTATGCAGATGGGAGCACAGCGCAGCGCATACTTCCCGCCGCGTCAGTAACATTTTCTCCCTCCTACGTATGTAATTGTTTTCTGTTATTGAGTAACCATCTGCGGTATTTTTGAACCAAAGTTACTCAGGGACCTTTAATGGCAAAAGAACATACTTATATTTCAAGCAATGCCTCTGCAAGTCACCAGGTAAGCCGTCTGTTCGTTTATTCCCTCTTCGTCATAAAAAATATTTCTAATTTCAGATTGAAAGACAGAGCAGTTAGCCTACATCATCACCGGATAGAGTAGTAATGTGAGCTATAAAAGTCTGAAACTGGCCAGTGATTTGTCACTGAAAAAGTAGCGATTCAACGAATCAGTCATTTTTATATACGTCCCATCTACCAATCATCCATTGCTTACCATCAATCGACCAATCAGTGCGCAGAACTGGCACAGCATCACAGCACACATTTGGCATAATTTGTTTTCATACAAAACACATAATATTACCGCTCTATTCCGGTTATATGCTCGATGACCTACAACTAGATGGAACGATTATCTTCGTGAGATTGAGCCTGGTTGGATGCGAGTTTGAAGCCATTGCCTGTCTTGGTATTCATCGGAAGATGTCTAAGTAACGACCGGTAGGACCGTAGGTCTAGGTAAAGACCTACTCCTATACGGACTTACGACCTTAACATGCAGTGTCTAGTAGCCTTAGCACTTAGATTAATCAAATAATCTGAAAATAATAATGCAAAGAAACATACATACATACAAATAACATAATATATTTTAATGGCCCCATTTTCAATCCCTCTCCAAGTGTACTTCCTGAAATAGCATCGATATTGTATTATAGATTCAACCCAATTGATACCTTGTCAATGACGTATCTGCAACTAGACACTGACAATACCTATTGACCACACAGGTTACATGTATGTTGTATATTCGGATGCTCAGAGTTATGTGAAGTTTAATCTACAAGGTTGATAAAAGCGAGAGGCATTAAATTAAACCATGTATACTATGTACCATTTTCAGGCTACACACCAAAACTTAGACCAATAGAATCAATAGTTTAGTCACAGGATATTTTTAAAGTTTTAAAGCCGCTCCGGTTTGTTCGACCCGGTGAGACACAACGTGCTGTGTGACGTTGCCTTTTAGATTCGAAGGACATTTTACAAAGGTTTACAAAGAGTTTTTACGTTTTACTTTTGACTATTCACGTATTTAAGTTCGTTGAAAAACTTTTTTTTATTGCTCTAAAACTATTTTTTTATAGTTTCGGATTAACCGTAAGCATGTGTAGTATATGTAGTTTAATTTAATGCCTCTCGCTTTTATCAACCTTGTATATGAGAGCTTTAAAAATGATAATGAGAAAATCATCATAGGCCTAGCTTGTTATATTTTATGTTCCCGCACATAATCCTCTCATAAAATCTCACACATATTTTTATAATTTAACATATTCAAATTCAAATTCAAATTCATTTATTTGCTTTAATTGTGGTAAATTAGTAGGTGTAAGAGCATAAATTACAGGGTTCGCACATTTAGCTACAAACAAAGCATGCAAATATTGAAAGTCAAAAATCAAAATACAATATTACGATAGTCAAAATTAGTACAATAAATAAAATTCAAAATAATACAATATAAAGCAAACAATACCATACATGTCATTGAAATAATATAATACATTAGGTAACAGATATGTCATTACAATTTTAATCATCAGGAAGAAAAAACAAATATTTAATCAATTACATGTCACCGGCGTGCATTGCTGTTCGAAAAATATTCAGTGATGGAATAAAAACATTTATCGATCAACCACTTATTTAGTGCCCTTTTGAAAGATATCATTGATTTTTCTTTGAACTCTGTAGGTAAATTATTATAAATTTTTACGGCCATATAGTAGTAAGTATAATAATATCAAATCTTATAATATTATGTCCCACTGCTGGGCACGGATCTCCTCCTCAAAATCAGGGGAGGACGGTTCTCACCCGATGCTCTGGCCCAATGCGGGTTGGTGAACTTCAAAAACCTTCAAAGACTTTTAAACTTATCAAGCATGCAGGTTTCCTCATGATGTATCCATCACCAAGCGAGCAAGCGATGGTCTCATAAGAACTCAGGTGTACGAAGAGATTTAGAAAAAACAATTTCAAGGCATCGCAGAGGTCAGGATTGAACCCCGACCTCTTACTCAAGAGGCCGTTCCCATACCCACTAGACCATCATCGCTCACAAATTTTATTGAAACAATATATTAAACTACTTATAAGAATTTTATCATGGCTTATAAAGATTTTTATTCCCAGCGTTTTGGATACTTTACCTAGTTATCTCTGGGTGACATGGGCTTTAAAAAAATTATTATACAACACAAATTTAATAATTTTAACATAAAGGTATCCTAAATAATAAGACAAAAAAAAAATAAAGAGCAAACCTATTAAACCTATTTAAAAACAATCTTATTTTAAAAATGACAAAAAAGTATAAATCATGTGCATAGGTGATATGAATTTGTGATTATTGTCATCTTTTCCTTATTGTGGTCATAGTAAGAAGTAGTGCCATGCATTACCGGTGGGAGGGAAGCGCAGTGCCGCGCTCCCGGCTGCATGGGTACCACCATCTTGCTTGTTTCTCCCGTGAAGTTTCGGAGAGAAGAACAAGACAGGCAGTGTAATTACTGGCACCGAGACTTAACATCTTATGTCTCAGGATAGGCAACACATAGTGAGTAATGTTCATGGGCGACGTCGACCACTTACCATTAAGTGGTATGTTTGCCAGTTTGCCTATCCAAGTAACATATATATAAAAAAATGCTGCTATGCAGCCGAATTGGGCCAGCACTAGCTAGCTAGCTAAGAGGTAGTGCCATGCTGCTTAGCAGCCGAATTGGGCAGGCACGACCGGGGTGGTACCTCTCGCTCACATAACACCGGCGTCAACTGATACCTATGCTGTGAGCCTACGATGGCCCATTGGGGGGATAGGGAAAAGGAGAGCAATATCATATCTACATAATCTCTGACGACCTCTGTGGCTCAGTGGTAAGCGCGTTGGCGCTCAAGCCGGAGGTTGCGGGTTCGAATCCCGCCTGGTAACAAAAATATTTTCTGTGTTCCTTGGTCATGGACATGTATTAAATAAGTGTATTATATAATAAAAATCTTAAATATATTGTGTATAGTATATGAGTATTAAATATATTTCCGTTGTCTGGTACCCGTAACACAAGTTCTTCAAGAACTTACCACGGGACCAGATTGACGTGGTGTGAAAGCGTCCATAGATAAAAAAAAAAAAATCTCTGGTTGTACAGAAGTGTCTGGGCGTCGGTAGTATATAACTTCGACTGCTCATTTGCCCTTTTATGCCATAAAAAAAAATCTACAGATAATAATATTGTACAGAGGTCAAAATTCAATGGAATTCTACACTGTAAGGAAATAAAAGGTTACAATGAAAATTGTATACTTACACCTGAAACATTGCTACGAAATAAATCCGACAATCCGATCTGAAATTACAGTTCTAACCCAGTATTGTTACAAAGTCTACACATAAAACAAGAACACTGTTTCTCAATATGTTACAAAATCATACGATATATTAGAATATCCTGTGGCTTTACCTGGATTAAATTAATGTTTTTATAAAGTTCATAATGCTTATTGTTTTCTAATGTTTACGCGAATTTCACTCATTACAATGAAACAATTTTATTTTAAAAATCGCAATAAACCACGATAAAATCCGTAAAAACTGTTTCTTAATAATGATTATTTTAATATTTGCTATTTTTTGCGTATGTAACCCATATCCTTGAGATAATATTATTATAAACAATTTAATTGCAAAAATTCTATCAAAATTTGATCGGCATCATGAAATACTTTTCCAATTATAAGATTAGAAAAGATTGATTATGTTACTATTTTTTAAAAGAAATAATGTGTCCGAGATGCCAGCAATAAAATAAAACATCTTAACATCTTATGTCTAAGGATAGGCAACACGTAAATGAGTTGCCTGGGCTCGTTTCAAGTAAACTAGTTTATGTTCATGGGTGACGTCCACCACTTACCATCAGGTGGTACGTTTGCCAGTTTTCCTTATCCAACTAACATAAAAAACGAGTCCTCGGAAGGCAATGAACAAGAAGGCTTCCATCACCATTCACTATAATGTCTGCAGATCTTTTTAATGTTAGCTATCGAAATAGGTAAAGTGATACATCCCCACCATGATTCAGGCCTTGACTTGGCGGTGGGGCTCAGTAGCCTAGGGTGTGCCCAGCACCTTGGGCGAAGCTAATTGATCCGAGGAGGCTCTTTGTACTCCTCTTATAAGAAGAGGTGACAAAAGGGCATTGTACTGTGCCGACATTGGGAGGGGTTGTTCTGTGGTGCGGGACAACCCCTCTGTGGAGGTGGTGTCGGTCCCTTTGTGGGACTGACTAGCCGTCGAGGTTAGCTTAATAGACCCGGGGCACCTCACCAAGGCGGCACTGGTGGCACTCGCCGGGTTTTAGCGGGTAGAGCTGCGTCCATTTACCATCTTTCGGGCGCAGCGAGTCCCACATACCCACATGGGGAGACCCACTCCCCAGACGGGATGTCTCAGAGCATTTCCCGGCGTAAAAGAAAAAAAAGGTAAAGTGATGCATAAGCTTTATAATAAGTGGTAACTTATGTATAAGTAACGGTAAGCGAATACTCCCCATCAAAAACTTTCAATTTTATCTGATTTTATCAGAAATCACTTGATATTGACGATGTTAAGTGCTCAAAATTAAAACGCATTTCATATTTTCACATGAAAAATGTATTAATAATTTTCATTAATACACAATATTGGGAAACTGTGTTCCAAACAGTATAAGGGGACAATCGCGGTGCAGTATATTGCAATATGGCCGCTTCAATGGGCGGATTTAGCGACTCACCAAAAGCACTCTCCCAACTGTTATTAACAATTTCTATTTGAAATTATGATGTGTGTTTATTGCTTTTTGATTTAAAATACTACTTGAAACTGTATGTAGGGCTTTTTTGCTTGGCTCACCACCACAACCAGGCTTGAACCATAGTACACCTGGGGCACCAGTAATACCCTCCTACAAGTAGTACCAAAACAATAAAAAAAGCATTTAATAGACGTGAAAGCGTCTTATAAATCGATGACCGATGGCTGCACGTATGACAAAGTGTCACGTTCGGCCTAAGCCGAGCCTACAAGCGAGAGCGCGGAACAAGCAATAGACAGGCACAATCGGCCTAAGCGATAATCGGCTAACTTGTGACGCATTATGACGTTATCGCGGAAAATTACCGTCCATCAACCGACTATACAGACAGCACCTGTTTCTTTACTAAGGTACCGTTCCTCAATGACAAAATGAAGTATGCCGTGATACGTGTGTATGGATGTTTGTTACTCTTTGACGCAATAACTTCAACATAGATTTTAATGAGAAGAGGATGGGAAGTACGCGGGTGTAACCGTGGGATGCTGCTAGTATTATATAAACTTTAGGGTTAGGGTAAACGAATCGTAATCGCACTTGTCTGGGTTTGTTATCTTAAAAAGTATTTCTGGCTGTGCTAGATACACTACACAAAATATAAAACAACTTGATAGATTTCTTGTCACAAAAAAACGTTATTTTTAAACGTACGTAAAGCTCGCTAAAATTTATCGGCGACTCCTTGACGTTAACATGTAAATTATTGCTTCATCCAGCGCATGCTATACTTTATAAAGAATAAACCGTATAATAAATATCACTTTCTTTTACTTTAGTGAAAAAAACGATTTAGGCTGACGACTAAACTAGGGTAAACGAGTATAAACGTGTTGGTATAATATATTTATAAATGAAGTTATGGTCTACAACATTGTATAGGCGTGTGAAGTCTACGCATGTGGAGTAATGAAACAACTACGCAAACTATTGTAACATACATTTGAACTATACCTGCATAATAAGCATCCCCCTCAGCCCCTATCCATCCACTGCTGAATATAGGCCTCCCTCAAAGAACGCCAAGATGACCAATCCCTCGCCACTCGCATCCAACACGAACCGGCCACTGTACGGAAATCGTCTTCCCACTTTATAATAATTTATAAATGATGTACATATGATTTTTAGTCTAAAATTCTTAATGACACAGACTAAATATAACAGTATGACCAAAAATACGGTTTATTAACCACGGTAACATTGCAATCGAGTATCAGACGATTAACAAAAATACTGTTTATCATTTACCAGGTTAACTTTGCAATGCAGTATTTAAATAGTATAGAATCTTAAAAAATGAGGGCTTTACAACCCTTGTGAGCTATTAATATGGTCCGAAATAATAATAAAAACAGTGAATAAAATGTTAAAAATAGTATAAAATAATAGTCGTTTTATTAAGTTTATGTCAAAAAAGGTATATATTTTCCGGGATAAAAGTAGCATCAATGTAATTTCCGACATTATTGTTATCTCAAAGAAGCCTCAAAATGTACGTGTCAAAAAGGTGGCACAATTAGGCTCTGTGACAGGTATATAATACATCACCACCATGCTTCAGGCCTTGTCGTGGCGGTGGGGCTCAGTAGCCTAGGATGAGCCCAGCACCTTGGGCGAAGCGGATTGAGCCGGGGGAGCTGCTCTTTGTACCCATTTTATAAGAAGTGGGGACAAAAGAGGAGGGGCGTGGACGGGAACCTCAGCCGATTGTACTGTCCCGACGTTGGGAGGGGTTTTTTTGTGATGCGGGACAACCCTTTTTTCAAGGTGGTGTAGGTTCCTTGAGTGACTGACTAGCCGTCGAGATGCTCTCTTTGCTCAACAGATCTGGGGCACTTCATCAAAGGCGGCATTGCTTACACTCGCCGGGTTCTAGTGGGTAGGCCCACTCCACCGCGGGATGCCTCAGAGCATTTCCTGGCGTTAAAGAAAAAAAAGGTATAAAATACATTGTATAAATACCAAAAACATTAAAAATGTAAAAAAAATAACAACTCTAAAACTATTAAGCCACAAAGCAGTTTTATCATACTGAATTGAATGTAAGAAATTAAGTGTTAAGACATAGTAAAGTTTACATGCTACTAAAATCAGGATCAGCCAACTATAAACTTAGAAGCCGAAATATGCTAAACTATGTAACCGCTAGCTTAACGACTAAGTTGAAAGGGATACGCTAACTTTTTGGGTTCCTTAACTATAAACTTATTAAGCGGAACCCTTATAAATTTGTCATTATCCTTCTCCATTCTTGCGATTATATTATGTGCCCTTGTGCCTGTGTTAAGTACGATTGGTAAATCAAATTTGATAAGTAAATTATTAATAAGAAGTTTTCTATCATAATATAATAATATAAAGATATGCAAAAAAACACAAATAAAATAATAGCCATTATTGTAATTGATAAGTTTTTTTTCATATCATTTTATAATCATTTAACCGGTGGGAGAGAAGCGCTCTGCTTGTTTCTCCTGTGAAACAGCTTTGCTGTGTTTCGGAGAGAAGGGCAAGACAGGCAGTGTAATTTAATTACTGACACCGAGACTTAACATCTTATGTCTCAAGATAGGCAACACATAGATGAGTTGCTTGGGCTCGTTCCACGTAAACTAGTTTATGTTCATGGGCGACGTCAACCACTTACCATCAGGTGGCACGTTTGCCAGTTTGCCTATCCAAATAACATAACAAAAAACATTTTCAAAAAATATTCAGCCCTACAATAGCTAGAATATTCTAGCTATTGTAGGGCTGAATATTTTTATTGTATAGTATACGAAAATTGCCCAATCAGGAATAAGCTTCAGATTTTAAGCAAAAAACTCATAATATATTATATAGTACACGATGGACATTAATTTTCGTTATAAGCCCTATAATGTCTAAAAAAGTTAACCTACTTAGAGGGAATCAAAGCTGTGACCTATCTTAACTAGTATACATGGTGGTCTTTATTCTTCACCATGCGAGTAAAAGAGATAGATAAACATGATTCATCAAAACATTAGCTTTGAAAACAAGGCATTAGCTAAGTGGTTTAAACATTTAAACCGCGCTTCTTGGCGAAAGAGATTTTAAATTAAGAATATCCGTCGCATGGAATTTTCGCAACGTAACGAAAATATATTGCGCTCCATATTGCAGCATATATGCAAGCGCATGGCGGGTCATCATCATCATTATTGGACGTGGTTATTGGGAACAATATTGTAAAGCTAAGTATTGACATAGTTTTAAATATATTGTTGAAGTTCTCAGGGAAGTAGACGACATATATCCACGATATAATGAAGAAGATGTCAAGTTTATACTACACTAGCTGTTGTCCGCAGCTTTGCCCGCGTTAACTAACTCAACTGTTGTTAATCACAGCGTTGTTGTTGTTGTTGTTATGTAGCCTATAGCCTTCCTCGATAAATGGGCTATCTAACACTGAAATAATTTTTCAAATGGGACTTCTAGTTCCTGAGATTAGCACGTTCAAACAAACAAACTCTTCAGCTTTATAATATTAGTGTAGATGTAAAGATTGCCTGATGAAGATCTAATATAATATCAAAACGTTGCAAGAATTTACAATGTGGTATTTTGTTTGGCACCTTAAGTCCACTTCCCTGAGAACTTCAGCAATGTGTATAAAGAGTGGACGCAATGACTAATAATGATAGTTTTTAATATTCACCCCACTCGCTTACCTAATTGGTAAATATTACTTTTGATCTGCTCATCAAAAATTTTAAAATAATATTATTATTTTATAATTTTTATATTATAAGCTTTTTATAAAATAATATTATTATTATTATTTTAAAATAATAATAATATTATTATTTTATATTTTTTATATTATAAGCTTACACCTAAACTGCCACTTTCTGTCAGTGCGCTTTCGATTTTTTATCTCTGTAATCAGCCCACTAGCAGTTTACTGTGCTTTAATATATATTTTATGAGTGATTACTTATGTAGCTATCTAACGCATTAAATTACTCATCTTCTTATCCAGCAAAGAAACCCGAAACAATTGTATGACTATACATTATACACTACTAACGGCAAACTTATTTTTCAGTCCTATAAGCACCAACGTTTCAGAACCTCAGGTCAATATTGCGTGAGCTTTTTAATGTTAAAACTTTGTAGTAGTGACAACATTATAATCATATTAAAGTAGCGTAGTAGACTACACAAACTGACCAACGCTACTGCATGCGTTGAAAACTACATTTCAAACGTAAACTGACTTCGCTACAATCTACGTAACTAAGCTACTAATTAGCATTCTACTCAAACAAACCAACGCTGAACCCTACGTAGCTGATAAAATTATACAAAGCATACTACGCAAAATAGCCAACGCTTCAATCTACGTAGCGTACTACGCAAACTAACCAATGTTATGCTACTCTTTACAAAGCGTTGTATACTACATAAATTATTGTCCAAAGCTACGCCCTAGTAGATGCGCTACACCGTAGTACATGCAGATTAAATCGTAGCAATAACGCGGTTCCATGAGATTGTATCAGTGGTATAAATCCTTTGGATCGTTACCTTTACACTACGTCTCCCCTCGAGCGCATTATATTTGAGAGCTATTCACTGTAATCGCTCCCCGCCTATTACGCAATAATATCCCCGAGATTCACCCCAAAAGAAAATAACAAAGGCATTTGTATTCAAAATGATCCGCAGATACTATTTTTAAATATCGATAAAAGGATTTAATGTGACAATAAATTCTTTGATCCTTTATTTTTTGTTACTTAAGATTTACCTAAATTCTTATAAAAGTAAATATATTATCTCTTTAAATCGTTGTCAGTTGGTTTTTAATAAAATGATTGTGAATATGATCATTTGAGAAGAGTATAATATATTCAGTGTAATTTGATAGTTTTTGTTCAGTTCATAACTACCTACCACTCAAATTTAATATTTTCTATCTTCCTAGTGTGTATTAGAATGAAATATTTGAAAGTGAAGTGTTTAAATTGATAATAAGCCCAACAAACGCATAATATATAAAATATACCATGGTTCAAGCCTTGTCGTGGCGGTGGGGCTCAGTAGCCAAAGTGTGTAAGTGAACCCAGCACCTTAGGCGATGCAAATTGAGCCGAGTGATCTGATCTTTGTACGCCTCTTATAAAAAGAGGGGCAAAAGAGCAGGGGAGAAGGGGCGAGGATGGGAACCTCACCCCATTGTACTGTCTCGACGTTGGGAGAGGTTTTTCTGTGATGCGGGACCCCTCTGTGGAGGTGGCGTCAATTCCTTCAGGGTCTGACTGGCTGTCCAGGTGCCTTGTTTTCTCAACAGATCCGGGGCACCACACCAAAGGCATTGGTAACACTCGCCGGGTTTTAGTTGGTAGAGCTACGACCACCTTACCATCTTTCGGGCGCAGCGAGTCCCACATAGCCGCACTCCCTCGTGGGATGCCTCTGATCCTTTCTCGGCGTAAAACAGAAAAAAACATTAAAAAATCTGCAAAACGTACATTCCGTCTATTTGTTTGTTTGTAATTTATAATGATCGTGTTATATAGATCGCAAAACTTCTTTTTTTAACTTTTTTTAGCAGTCATAATATAGTACCACTGCTGAAAATAAAACTGCTAGTAATGTTAGTAGTTTATTCCTAATATATTTTCAAAAATACGGATAAAAAGTGCATGCTTATATTAGACAGGCCGGCAATGCATCAGATAATCCTCTGGTGCGGCGGGTGTGAATGGATGTCGCTTATCACATACATCTTGGTGAACTATCATTTTGTTACATTCCCTCTTCTATAAAATTAAAATAATTATTATTATAAGAACTGTGAGTAAATTATAAAAAAAAACTACCTAACAGAAAATAATAAAAATTATCTATTTTAGAACTAAAATATTATAATATGCAATAAATTTGAAATGTATGTAATTTATTATATATAATATTTATAGTGACTTCTTTTTTTTCTTTAACACCGAGAAGTGCCACCAATGCCGCCTTTGGTAAGGTGCCCCGGATCTAATGAGCAAACAGGACATCTCGACGGCTGGTCAGTCTCCAAAGTGACTGACGCCACCTCCACAGAGGGGTCGTCCCGCACCACAGAACAACCCCTCCCAACGTCGGGACAGTACAATGGGGTGAGGTTCCCGTCCCCGCCCCTTCTCCCCCTGCTCTCCTTCTTCTCAGAGGCCCCTCGGCTCAATTAGCTTCGCCTAAGGTGCAGCAGCTCACCCTAGGCTACTGAGCCCCACCGCCACGTCAAGGCATGAACCATGGTGGGGAATATAGTGACATCTAGTTATATATTGAGCAACTATACTTATTGAGAATATAAAATTCTGTAGCTGTTGTAGTTTCTTTTAAATATAAAAGATGGTGTTGTGTGTAGTATAAACTTAAAGAAATTTTCAATTTTAGAATAATAATAATAATAATACGAATCCATTGGCCCGCGCCGGGCGCACCGTACCCACGACATAGATTTTAATTTGCTTTATATAGAAAGTCATACAAGTGAGTTCAATGAACCGCACCATACGGATCGCATTTAAGTTTTTAAACGTCTAGACGGTGTTCTACCTGTGAGATGGACTTCTTGTACGCCTATCCCGTGATCAAGTCTGTTTCTTTCGCTAACAAAATTTGATTTATTTGTTGTGTTTGAGTCAACATGTAGTTTTCCATTGGGAAGGATGCGTTATGCCACGCTTCTGGCTGCATGGGTATCACCATCTACCTAGTTTCTCCCGTGAAACAGATTTGCTCTGTTTTGGAGAGAAGGGCAAATCAGGCAGTGAAATTTCTGGTACCGAGACTTAACATCTCAGGATTGGCAATATATTAATGAGTTTACTGAGCTGGTACCAGGTAAACTAGTTTGAGGGCCCGCAGCTCGGACTGTTGGAGTCTCAGTTCGGGTTCCGGGTCGGTATACCGACCGACGGTATCCCGCAAGGGTCGGTACTGGCTCCGAGACTATGGGACGTCGGCTACGACTGGGTCCTGTGGAGCGACCTCCTCTCCGGTTGATATCATCTGCTATGCAGATGAAACTCTAGTCTTATCTGGGCGGATTCCCTCATCGCTCGCAATAAAGCCCTGCTGCGGAGAATGCAACGAAGCATTTCAACTGCGTCAACATAAAAAAAAAGTCCAACTAACACAAACAATTGTAGAAAAGGCAGCTTTTAGCATTGACATAATTATAGTTACAAAGTTCTTTCAATAATGCCGATTGGCTAAAAAGTAATCACAATTTTCATTTATTGCGCTATCTATTTTACATTATTTATCGGCACCAGCAATGCCGCCGATATCAAATTCAAATTCAAATTAATTTTATTTCCGATGCATATTACAGTTTCAGATGTTTGAAAGTTGACTTGGTTTGGCCGCATGCATTGCCATTTCAGTAGCGTGTAATTTTTTTATAATTTATATACCTACTTTAAATTGTAATTACATATTATTAGCAATTTTGAAAATTAAATGTCAAGATGATATACAATTATTTTCAACAAATTGATTATATATTATAATGTTAGATGAGTATATAATTGATTTATTGTGCCTAATGTCATAGATAACCAAAAAATTATAAATTCACGAAATACCATTAATTTACAAATCGTTAACATGCCAAGTACTTGTAACGTTAAAAAACTCATTAATAGAATAAATACAATTTTTTAACAGCCGTTCTGCAGTCAGTCTTTTAAAGTTTCTTATTGTTGTTTCTTTAAGGTTTTTGGGAAGATTGTTATAAATTTTGATGGCCATACCAAATGGACTGTTGTTGAAATATGCTAATCTACATTTCGGAAATATTAGTCTGTTTTTTAATCTTTTGGTCTCTTCTTTTTTTGGAAAAATATGAGCGTTCGACCTGACGAACATGCAAAGCTCCAATATGTAAATAGACGGTAATGGCAGTATTTTTAGTTTGTTATATAAAGGTCTACATGAATCCCTGTATTTAGCTCCGCAAATAGTTCTTATGCAGGCCTTTTGTGCTATAAAAACGCGATCAGATTCTACTGAGTTGCCCCAGAGTAGAAGACCATATCGTATAACGGAGCCTATATAACCATGATATGTCGTTAAAGTCGCTTGCAATGAGACAGTATTCTTAATCCTCCGTAAAACATATATAAATTTGTTAATTTTTTTACAAACATTTTCAATATGAAATTTCCAATTTAAATTAATATCCAATAAAAATCCAAGAAATGTAAATTTATCTACCTGTTCTAATTTTGTTCCATCATATTCAACATTGAGTACTTCTTTTTTAGATTTATATGTTTTAAATTGCATTAACTTAGTTTTGGAAATGTTTACCTTTAAGTGATTCGTTTCAAGCCAAGTATGACATTTTTGAGGGTGTTTGAGATTTCCAATTCAAGTTTACTTTTATCTTTATTAGTGATAACAATTGTAGTGTCATCTGCGTATAGTATACATTTATGCTCTGTTATTGTGGTTAAATCATTGATATAAATTAGGAAAAGTAGTGGGCCTAAGATTGAACCCTGTGGGACTCCATATTTGTTAATTTTATAGCTAGACCTAATATTGCTTTTAGTATTTTTAAAATTGTCATAATTCGATATTTCAGTACACTGTTTCCTGTTTGTAAGGTATGATTCTAACCAGTCATGAGCAACTCCCCTAATACCATAAGAGTAGCACTTATCAAGGAGACGCTTATGACAGAGGAGATCAAAAGCTCGACTCATATCCATAAATAGTGCTGCTACTGGTGTTTTGTTATTGATATTTTCAATTATTAGCTTAATTAGTGAAAAACATGCGTGAATTGTTGAGGAGTTCTTACGAAAACCAAATTGGTCAGGTGTAATTACTTCAAAGCTGTTCAAAACGTTGTTTATTCTGTTATACGTAGATTTTTCATACATTTTTGATATAATGGGGATAAGGGTAATGGGCCGATAGTTGTTTATATCTACTTTATCTCCTTTCTTATGTAAAGGTTTTACAATTGAAAATTTTAACTTTTCTGGAAATACTCCTCCCTTAAAAGATAGGTTAATTAGATAACAAAGAGGTGCAACTAATTCATTTGCACATGTTTTTAATATTTTTGTTGAAATATCGTCATAAATATTTTATATAAAGTGACCTTTTCGTTATACTACTTTTTTTGATGCCTTTAATTAACCAGGATAAGCGTGATCGTTTTAAGCTTATTTTTACTTTTATGATAGGAAAACATAGCTTATGAAATAGAGTTAAAAGATCATGAAACAAGTCAAAAGCTTAATTGTGATTAGTAGCATAGATTTCTGAGAACGAAAGTGATGCAAGGCACTGTTGAAATTTTTTAATATTTTCAGGACAGAAGTCTTTTTTATATTCATACCAATAAAGAGTAGTAAGTTTTAGTTATAAAAAAACGGGCAAATTGAGCAGTATCATGATCGGAAAGGGCTAAGGGTAAAGTTTTTGCTGAAACATTTTCTATATTACTTGCAATTTGATCAATACATTTTTGTTTTCTGGTAGGTGTATTTATATGCAGTTTTATATTATACATTAATAGAAGACTATAAAGTTCCTTTGAGTATTTGTTATTTTCTAAAATATTTATGTTCCAGTCCCCTGTAATGATATTTTTTTTCGATTTTTTACAAAACATTCTCAATAGCTTGTCTAATCTATCAAAAAATAACTGGATATTTGAATCAGGTGTACGATATATACAGATAACTATTATGTTATGATCCAAAATTTCAGTTCCACAACATTCAAAGTCATATTTTAAAGATAGTTCTGAGCATAGTTGTAAATTTTAGTAACTAAAATTTTTATCAACTAGAATGCAAGTTCCACCTCTTTTCTGGTTAAACCTAGAGAAGTATGATGCTAAATTATAGTTTTCTAAATATAAATTAAATTCTAACCCAGCTTGAATAAAAGTTTTAGTGAGACACAAAATGTTAACCTTTAAATTACTTTTATGAAGTTCCTCTATGGCAATTAGTATTGCCATAGAGGAACTTCATAAATTTCTGATATATTTATTTTTATTTTAACTGATTCTATCTTGCTCAATATGCCAGCTATATTCTGATGCAATACTGATATAATATATTTATTAGACTCGAAATAACTGATTCTTTACTTTATTTAATTTTTTATTTTGTACAGAGTCTGTAGATGATGCTATTTCCTTGGGATATAGGATATATAAGTGATATTATCTTGTTTCACTGTCTTCTTAAGAGTCTGTTTGTGTAAGTATGGTATAGTGCCTTTTTTTAAATGGTTATCCTGACTGATTGAATTGTTATTGATTGTTATTAATATATATCCATAGCAACGTCATCATTCCTTCCCTTTTCTCTGTATCGGTCAAGCTTTTCTCTGTGTTTTTGCAATCTTTCCCTTTTTTGTTTTCATCATCAGCATTGTCATCTTTTTTTTCTTTCTGTTTCTTTCATCCTGAGAATTGACCGTTTTTTTACCATAATTGAAAAAATCTAAAATTGAGAGCGTTTATCATTTAAAAGCTATACATATACCATAAGCAGTATATCTAAATTAAATTTGCTGTAAAAAAATATTAATAAATTATAGCTATTAATTTATTAGGAAATGTGTAGCGAAATATTTTCAACAGGATTTGAATAACATTTTAAATTTTGAGCTAGGTGTTTGTGTATTTGAACGCAATGAGCAGGCACGCATACGCTCTAGCATTTCTTGGGACCGCTCAAATCTGTCCTCTCCTCATATTGATTCAACTCGATTTTATTTAAGTAAATAATAAATGAATATACGTTATTTGTTATGGCAACGAGCATAACCCCAAATGATCCCAATTGAGCGGTTAAAGATATTAATGACGTCATACAATTCGTGCCGTAAGACGCTCGGCCGAGGATTTGATGGCAATTTCGGCATCGGATACCGAAATAATCATTTAGAACGACGTTTATATATTCATTATTTGTATTATATTCTATAATACAAATCTATAATAATATAATCTATAATACTGGCCTGTTGGTCTAGTGGTTAGTGACCCTGACTGCTAAACCAGAAGGTCGTGGGTTCGATCCCCACCCAGGACAAATGTTTGTGTGATGAGCATGATCATTTGTTCTGTGTTTGGGTGTAATTTATCTATAATATGTATGTATTTAGAAATATATAAGTATATATCAGTTGTTTGGTTACCATAAGAACAGGCTCTGCCTAGTTTGGGGTCGGATGGGCGTGTGTGAGTTGTCCTAATATATTATTATTATTATAGAAATAATTAAAATATAAATTTTATCTTATCCTAATTTGGGATCTACGAGAATTTCTTATATATTATTATAGGCTTACTCTTAATGAATAAAATAAAAGCAATTATATAGTAAATAACGGTGGCCCATTGCGGGGGGATAGGGAAAAGGAGGGCGGCGCATCCGCATGGCCTTGGTTGTGCAGATGTATATGGGAGGCGGCTCCGTCAGGCTCCGACTGCTCGTTTGTCCCCTGATGACTTAAAAAAAACGTACAAAGAGTTATCCTATAAAATATGTCAAATATTATTAACTAAAATTCTTGTCCATTTCTTTACCCTAAGAGGAAAAGAGAGAAGAAGTCGAAGATTATAAAGATGGCAGCTGCCTCTAGCTGCCATCTTTATAATCTTAAAAAACCCTTGAACACTCTGTACAAAGTACAATAAACATAATTTTCACGTTCATGCGTACATTGATGGTTCAGCATTTACTTAAAATAAAATATGTTTGATGTACTTACTACTATATTATACTGTAGACATACTACACACACACAAACATGTCTGTTTTTGTGTGTGTGTCTATTTTATCATTTTCTTTTTTTTATGTTAGTTGGATAGGCAAACTAGCAAACGTGCCAACTGATGGTAAGTGGGCAACGTCGCCCATGAACATAAACTAGTTTACCTGGAACGGGCCCAGGCAACTCATTTATGTGTTGCCTATCCTGAGACATAAGATGTTAAGTCTCGGTGCCAGTAATTACACTGCCTGTCTTGCCTTTCTCTCCGAAACACAGCAAAGCTGTTTCACGGGAGAAATAAGCAAGATGGTGGTACCCATTAATACGATTCCCATCTACCATCCATTACTAAGCCAATTAAACCAGGTAACCACAAAGTCTAACATTGAATAAAATCCCAAAATCAATTCAAATACAATATTTATAGATGTTCCCACTAATCCATCATTCTAGCGGGTCGCGGGAAGAGCTGAGTTGCGCTCCTGCCTGTATACCACTATCCTGCTTGTTCTCCTCCTGCAAAGCAGTAATGTCCCAGAAGGAGGCTGACGAGTGATGATGAGAGAGGAGGTTGCCGACGAGGTCTCCTTCCGCGGGCGACGAACGGAGGTGCGTTGGAGGCACTACTTGATGCGCCTTCAGTAATGCCTCTGTGTTCGTGTCGGAATCAGAATGGGAACCTGGGTCTGTATGGCAAGATGTCATCGGGACTACTAAGTAGAGGCGGGGCAGTCTCCCCTTACGGGGAGTAGTCTGTCTGTTGCCTGCATATCTGGGACCCTCAAAAAGCGGCTGAAGGCACTCGCAGTGGTTTTAGTAAGGGTGAGAACTCTCAGGTGCTAGTCCCACATTGGGTCAGGATCTACCCAAAGGTCCTGGCTGCATCCATAAGGATTTCTCTGCGATATCAAAAAAATCTTGCTTAATTCTTAAGTCAAACAGTTATGCTGTGTTTTGGGAAGAAGGCCAGGATAGACAGTGTAAATAGTCACAGAGACTCACCATCTTATGTCTCAATGTACGCCCCAGTACGAGACATGCATGTCTCGTACTGTGGCGTAAGACATGATTGAGTCAATGAAACCAAACTAGTCCGAGGTGTACTCGTTTATATTTAGGGGTCACGCTGACCACCATCACCATCATCATGGTCAGCGTCACCTACCTATCTCCACTACTAGACACATTTTTTTTTGCTTTGCGCCGGGAAATGCTCTTAGGCATCCCGTGGGGGAGGGGGGACTCCCTAGGCGGGTAAGTGGGACTGGCTGCGCCTGAAAGATGGTAAGGTGGGCGCAACTCTACCCAATATAACCCCGAAAGTGCCACCAATACCACCTTTAGTGAGGTGTCCCGGATCTGTTGAGCAACAGGGCACCTCTTCGGCTAGTCAGTCCCCCAAGGAACCGACGCCACCTTCACAGAGGGGATGTCCTACACCACAGAGCAACCCTTCCCAACGTCAAGACTGCTCTGTCTTGGTGTGTCATGGTGTTAGGTTTTCATCCTCCCCCTTGTCCCCATTGCTCTTTTGCCCCCTCTTCTTAATAGAGAGATACAAAAAGCAGCTCCCTTGGTTCGATTGGCTTCACCCAAGATGCTGGGTCCACCGTAGGCTACTGATCCTCACCGCCACGACAAAGCTTGAACCACTATCAGTTACTGCAGTAATAAAAGAATCCAAAAATAAAACACTAACAAAACAAACCCTTCTATCATTAACATCCTTGAAATACAACCAAAAGCTTATTCCAAATTATATTTCGGTAATTAGTCCAACTTTGAAATTGAGTTCAATGTTAATTGGTGTGCGAAATGAGGTTATAATCTCACGGGTGTTTATGGCTATTTGCCAATGGAATAACTAATTGTAATAATACGGGATCATTAAAAGTTTTTCGCTGACTAGACCCTTGACCCCGCTGGAGTTCGTTTTCAGGGATCCGTTACTTAAATTTTCCTGAAGTAAATTTTTTCCAACGAGTGCAGGGATGCATTTGTATTGCACTTTTTGGGTTCTTCCATTCTGCTTTATTTATTGAGATTTTCTTTAACGCCGAGAAATGCTCTGATAGAATAATTCCTGAGGCAGGTTAAAGTATACCGGGTGTATTTGGAACGCTTGCGAAAACGAAGAGGTATGATAGTGTTGGCATAGCCTGGCATGATACAAGTGAAAAAAACGCGTTTTCTTTTTTTGTTATTTTGGTTTCCTTTTTTTTTGTATAATCCGGTTTAGTAAACATAATGTTACAGGAATTTGATGATAATGCTTTAAAATAATGGTTTTAGAAAAAACAACAATATAATTGGTTTATGGTTCACGCCGGCTAGCGGACTGAATCAGCTGATAGCGTTCGCCGCATGCACGAGGTGAACGAACTCCCGCACCGCGCGCGTCTTCAGTGCGCCCGCTAGTCGCGCATCTCGCGGTTACCATGAGTGCATAGTGTGTATACATACATTGTGGGTTTGCAAAATACACAAGTCCTAAAATTTTCTTTAAAAAACGTTTCTGAGATAAATGGTTATATGCATTATATAGCATATAAATAGTACATATATTATTAGGGTTTAATCTTCGCAAGCGTTCCAAATACAGCCGGTATAATTTATCAAGACTGTATAAATTTATAAATAGATGGATAATAAATTATTGTAAGAGTCGGAAAAAAAATTGCCGCTTGGGAGCTTATATTAAAAACGCAGCCTTATTCCCTTTAGAGATATTATAACAAAAAAAGTAGAAAAATGATTATCATCGGTCCGGATACTTCCATAAATATAAGTAAAAATCGTTCCGTAAAAACGCGGGCGATGCTGCGGGCAACAGCTGGTTGTAACTAAAACATGAAAAGAATATAATATTTCTAATCTTTACTAAACGAAAAAACTGGAATCCGACTAACTTTGTATTCTTAAAAATCTCAATCGCTTATCAAATCATTTTCGAGTACCTACTTATGATAAGCGTAGCATGGTTACGCCGTACCGCTACGAGTCTACGGGATACGGTAAGGGTTGTCACATTGTTGATTTTTTTTCAACTGTAGATAAAAATAAAAATGAATTTAAACACAAAATAGATAATATTTATTCTAGTTTATATGACTGTTTTATATGAATAATTCTCTAGTGAATTGTGGTTTATAAGATACAATCAAAGTATTTAAAACTTATTGGGCAGTTGTTCTGTATTTTTTTAAGTAGAACTTTTTTTAATTTTCTAACATAAAACGCTTTTTACTTGTTATTAAATTAAAAAAGTCCCTACAATTGCTCAAAATGAAGGTATGTAGTTAACCCTTGTCTCCAACTGATTAACATTTAAAAACTAGAAAAGAAAGCTACTTTCTCCTTCCCAAGTCATACAATCCTTTTCTATTTTACCTCCGATACCAACCCTATTCAGCCGTCATTTCTGTGCTATTCGGAGACTGCGCGAGAGACCAGTACCAAGTGATTCTTCCGAGAGTGTAGACGTGCCGTGCCCGAATCGCCCGTGAAAACCGGCGAAGTGCTGATGTGATTTAAAAATAATTGGTGAGTGAAGTGTTCCATATTTAAATTTTAAGTGTTTTTTCGTAGTGTGTGTTTTTGGATGGATAAACTTTTTTCGAGGTTATAGTTTGACAACTTTCACTCAAGTGCAAGTTTTTAACTTTTTTTACAGGTTATTTGTAATTTAAAAATCTAAAATTTTATAAACTATAACTATAGCTACGGTATATAAATATAAACTACAGGTTTTTAGATACTTGGTATCATGTACCGACATTTTTCATAAGAGAAATTAGTTTTGTGTTTTAAAAACGCCATTTACTTAAGTGACTTTTAAAGTAATTTATACTCGATATTTTCTTATTTATGATAGATTTCAATAAAACTAAATTATTTTCCGTCACTTATAAAAAGTTAAAAATTAAACTGAATATCTACTTACCTAAAGGAAGAACATTTTTATATAGATAAAATTTTATAGTCTGTTTTTTGGTACATAACCATTTATGTGATAATTTATTATACTCTATGTTATAATACAAAAAATGTAATTTATGGTGGCCAGTCCGTGTCGATCCCTTGCCACTCACATCCAAGTGCCAAGGGATCAGCCGTCTTGGCATTCATTGAGGGAGATGTTTATTCAGCAGTGGACGAATAGAGGCTGATGATGATGATGATAATGCTTTTGTATTTTGAGTATATATTTTCTTTGAAAGGAATTTCATGCAGCTGCTATGCAGGACTTTTAATTATCTAATATGTTAATGAGAATGATTAATTTAATTCCGTCGCTCTTTCGACGTTCCAATAAAAGAAAAATACATATGGGAATTACTTTTATGTCTTTGTTCTTTAATGTTATCTTCTTTTATGAGTTTTATATAATATATTATCATTATATTTTTATATTAAAACTTAAATCATAATATTACTTTTCTTTCTTCGTTTTTATTAATAAATCTTTATTTCCTTAAATTAGTTAAATCTATGTTCAACCATTATGTTTAAGTAAACTTAGATTTTGTTCATATAACTTAATGTAAAAAAAAATTAAGGTACAATATATTTTGCCTCAACTAAGAAAAGGTTATTTCGAATGATTCAATTCACTTGAGGGTTAAGAGGTACAAATTATATAAAAGGATAAGTACACAATTATGTTTTGGAGTACTTATTAATTATAATTTTTCCTGCCTATATATGTTAAACTTTTTATATTATATTAAAATACTAATTTAATCTTTCTACATTTTTTTTATAAAAAAATCAGTTATTATGATTCTAAGGCGGAGATAATAAAATATTCACTAGAAGTCAGTTTACTGAAAAGTTTAATAAAATATATACCACCATAATTTATGTTCAAATTGTGAGTGTAACATATTTTACAGTAATCAAACAGTGTAAAATATTTTATGTATTAATATGTTACAATTACTATTAATATTTTTTTACAGTCAGGTCTCTTTTTATTAAATTAATTATAATATACTTTTATTTTCTCTTGTTTATTTATTCTTTCTCTCATTTACAACGTCACGACAATTCAATGATAGTAAAATATACTACTGCAATAAATATTGTTTAAATGAACTCCATTAAATTATAGTGGTCGCAATATTTTAAGCCTTATTAATTTGTAAAGGCGTTACCATCCATGCCAAGACAAATCCAATTACTTGTGTAATATGTTATATAATATTACACAAGTGTAATGTATGTAATATAATAATATGTATGTATGTAATATAATATTATATTACACTTGTCAATCATCATCATCATCATCATCATTATAATCACTTGTCAATATTATATATGAAATATCTTATTTTATGTAAATCTTACGTGAAGGCTGTGTATCGTTGACTCTGCCCGGCACCTTGACACCAATTTATTTTTTGATGATGGATGATGTGGGAATGGCATTTCCAGTCCTACTCCTCTTTGGAAACTGTTAAGGGGTGTAACCTTGCTACGTCTTTCAAAAGAGCTGGTCACCTGGAGACAGATTGGGGCACCCCTGTTCCCCTTATGGCCAAGTCGTCAACGACAGTATCTCTAGAAGACTATTCATGGTCTTTGCAAACCTTTGGTGATATGTTTCGTAATACAAGCATATATAAATACTATATTTCTGAAAAATTAGAACCCAAACGTTCTTCTAAAAGACCTCTTCTCATTAGACTCATTTGTTTTATTTATAGGTTCCTGTAGGAATTCCTTAATGTTTATTAATACTTCTGATGATCTTTCCATGCATCATCATCATTATGATTAACGTCACTGTCTCTACTTTAATAACATAAATTATATTTTTTTATTTTATTTAGAGGTAATTTAGGTAGTTTATTAACTTATTTTCAATTTCAAAACTGTAACATTGACTTAGTCACACTAAAAATATTCCTCAAGTGATTGAAGTTTATACAAAACGAGAAAAGATGATTAACCAAATCGGAAGTAAGCCCTTAATTAGAATCAACTTTAATTAAGCTGTGTTTCTTCATTTATTTTACTAAAAACAAATAACATAAATTATAATTTTTTATTTTATTTAGAGGTAATTTAGGTAGTTTATTAAATTATTTTCAATTTCAAAACTCACTGCACTCCTATGTCTCGAATAGGAGGTCTCTTGGTGAAAGCCTTACGCTGGACGGGATCCTTAGGTTCGCCGACTAGGGCTAGAGGCGTTAATGCGAAGGTGGGGAGAGGACCTGGCGCGACAGCCGTACGGCAAAAGCCTAACGGTTGCTCTGCGTCCGGTCCTTGAGCGGTGGATGCGCCGTAAGCGCAAACCCCTCACCTTCCGTCTGACACAGGTGCTCACTGGGCATGGTTGCTTTGGTCAGTATCTGTGCCGGACGGCCCGCAGGGAGCCGTTGACAGTTTGTCACGATTGTGGCGCGGCGGTGGACTCGGCCCAGCACACCCTCGAGGTGTGCCCGAGATGGGCGGCGCTGCGTCATGATCTGACATCGGTCATCGGAGGGGACTTGTCTCTGCCGAGTGTCATCACCGCGATGCTCGGTGACGACGAGTCCTGGACGGCGATGGTCTCCTTCTGCGAGGCAGTAATGTCCCAGAAGGAGGCCGACGAGCGGGTGAGAGAGGAGGCCGCCGACGAGGCCTCCCCCCGTGGGCGACGAACGGGGGTGCGTAGGAGGCGCTACTTAATGCGCCTTCAGTAACGCCCCTGTGCTCGTGTCGGGTTCAGGATGGGAACCTGGGCCCAGTATGACACGACGTCGCGGGGACTGCTTAAGCAGCCGGGCAGTCCCCCTTAAGAGGAGTAGTCTGGCCTTCGCCGGGGCCAGCCTGTCGCTGAGGTGATCCTGTTGCCTGCATATCCGGGACCCCCAATAAGCGGCTGAAGGTGCTCGCAGTGGTTTTAGTTAGGGTGGGCACTCCCAGGTGCGAGTCCCACATTGGGTCAGGATCTACCCAAGATCCTGGCTGCATCCATAAGGATTTCCCTGCGATAAAAAAAAAAAAAAAGACGTTAGACTCTACGACCTATGTGGCTCAATGGTTAGCGCGTTGGCGCTCAAGCCGAAGGTAGCGGGTTCGAATCCCGCCAGTGAACAAAAAAGTTTTTTGTGTCCTTGTTTCATGGATTTGTATTTAATATGTGTATAATTATGTAATAAAATTTAGCATATTATTTCCGTTGCCTGGTAACACAAGTTTTACGAGAACTAACCACTGGACTAGATTGACGTGGTGTAAAAGCGTCCATAAATATTTTTATATTATATTGTAATGTATCTTCTACCCAAACATAAATGTAGGTTAAGAATAATAAATAATATTATTTATTAAGAGACGCGCAGACTGTAGCCTTCCGTCGGTAGGAAAAGAAGTAGTAAAATCGAACATTTATAATATCTTTCTCATAATTACAATAATTTATTTTTTATCAGCATTATAGCCGTTATTTATATTCATTTTTCTGCAAAATATATTTGCTCTTTTTTAGAAGGAAGGAAGGAAGCTTACGTGTCAGGATAGCCAAGTTCTCAGGTGAATATATTTTATAGGCGATGTTAACCTATATCAACAATAGCTTCCCCACCATGGTTCAGGCCTTGACGTGGCGGTGAGGCTCGTAGCCTAGGGTGAGCCGCTGCAGCTTAGGTGAAGCTAATTGAGCCGAGGAGGCTCTTTGTAAGAAGAGGGGACAAAAGAGAAGGGGGCGAGGGGCGAGGACGGGAACCTCACCCCATTGTACTGTCCCAACGTTGGGAGGGGTTGTTCTGTAATGCGGGACAACCCCTCTGTGGAGGTGGCGTCGGTCCCTCGACTAGCCGTCGAGGTGCCCTGTTAGTTTATAAGATCCGAGGCACCTCACCAAAGGCGGCATTGGTGGCACTCGCCGGGTTTTAGTGGGTAGAGCTGCGTCCACTTACCAGCTTTCGGGCGCAGTGAGTCTCACATACCCGCGTGGGGAGACGGAGACCCACTACCCCGCGGAATGCCTCAGAGCATTTCCCGGCGTTAAAGAAGAAAAATGATCAATAATAGCTTGTTCGTTTAATTGCCCTTTTTAGCAACAAAAAACGACTAATAATAAAAAAAAACCCACAGTGAAGAAGTGAGATGAATTATATTATGTAATAGTACCAACCGCTTCCTATATACGTGTATATAAGTCATTACAACTTCCGTCCTATGGCTAAATATAGACACGGATCCCATCCTGAACCCAACTTAAATCAACCGTAATCAAACGGAAATCACATCAACAAACAAACACACGTACCTCATATCAAAGGGCAAATGACCTTTTTAGTCAACTTCAAAAGATTTCTAAATGTGGAGGAAATTATCATATTAAATTAAATCTTAATACGTAAGGATTTTTCTGGTTTTATGTATTATATTTTTATGAATTTAACTAAATATTATAGTATTAAGTCGTGGTGGTGGAGTTCAGTAGCCTAGGGTGAGCCCAGCACCTTGGGCGAAGCTAATTGAGGCGAGGTTGCCCTTTGTACCCCTCTTATAAGAAGACGGGACAAAATAGCAGGGGGCAAAGAGCGAAGACGGGAACGGGTTTGTTCTGTGGTGCGGGAAAACCTCTCTGTGGAGGTGGCGTCGGTCCCCTGAGGGACTGAGTAGCCGTCGAGGTGCCCTGTTTGCTTAACAGATTCGGGGCACCTCACCAAATGCGGCATTGGTGGCACTCGCCGGGTTTTAAAGGGTAGAGCTGCGTCCTATTATCCTGCGTCATAGTACTAAATTTTATTTATTGAGATTTTTAGTTATTTAATCAGCTAGACAAGCAAACAGTCAAACAAGCCATACCATAATTTAAACAACGTTGGCAATTAACACAATTTACGCGGGATTAACTAAGGCGTTCATTCATGCGTTCTAAAACTAGGTTTCGGTGCCAGTAATTTCACTGCCTGTCCAAGGCCTTTTCCCTGGCCTTTCGATATTTTCCCTTCTTTCAAAATATGGCAAAGCTTTGCTAAGAAGCAAGCAGCCGACGGGTGTTCGTCTCAAATGCATCGCTGGTAAGATCCTTTTTTTTCTTTAACGCCGGGAAATGCTCTGAGGCATCCCGTGTGGGAGTGGGTCTCCCCACGCAGGTATGTGGCACTCACTGCGCCTGAAAGCTGGTAAGTGGACGTAGCTCTACCCACTAAAACCCGGCGAGTGCCACCAATATCGCCTTTGGTTAGGTGCCCCGGATCTAATAAACAAACAGGGCACCTCGACGGCCAGTCAGTCCCCCAAGAGACTGACGCCACCTCCACAGAGGGGTTGTCCCGCACCACAGAACAAACCCTGCCAAAGTAGGGACAGTACAATGAGGTGAGGTTCCCGTCCTCACCCCTTGCCCCCTGCTCTTTTGTTCCCTCTTCTTATAAGAGGGGTACAAAAGAGCCCCCTCGGATCAATTAGCTTCGCCCAAGATGCTGGGCTCACCCTAGGCTACTGAGCCCCACCGCCACGTCAAGGTCTGAACCATGGTGGGGCTGGTAAGATTCCTGATGCTTTGGATATTATACAGTAACAATAGCATAATATAAAAATATAGATGTGGTTTTGGATGGGGCTTCATCACCAAATGCAGAAATCATCCGGTCAACACACAGTTTTTGTATTAAACCACTTCGAAAGTCATAATAAATCATCGCTCTAGAATTTTCTCGACTCAATTCCATTTTCTCAACGATTAAACAAGTTTGACCAGACCTTGTGACAAGACCGAGAATCTTTTTTTAAATAAATAAATGGTATTCGATTTTTAAAACCAAGGAGTTTTCAATGAAAAAGATTTTAATATGACAGGAACAGTGGAAATATTCCATTCCCGATACTTTTAGTGCAGCCTATGTACTATATTCTTTTTTTTCTGCTTTTACGCCGGGAAATGCTCTGAGGCATTCCGCGGGCGACTGGGTCTCCCTAGGCGGGTATATGAGACTCGCTGCGCCTGAAGGTGGTAAGGTGGACGCAGCTCTACCCACTAAAACCCGGCAAGTGCCACCAATACCGCCTTTGATGATGTGCCCTGGATCTGTTGCGCAAATAGGGCACCTCGACGGCTAGTCAGTCCCTCAAGGGATCGACGCTACCTCCACAGAGGGGTTGTCCCACACCACAGGACAACCCAAAGTCGGGACAGTACAATTGAAAAAAAGCGTTCCCATCCTCGCCCCTCGTCCCCTCTTCTTACAAGAGCTCCCTGGGCTCAATTTGCTGCGCCCAAGGTGCTGGGCACATCTTAGGCTACTAAGCCCCACCGCCATGACCAGGCTTGAAGCATGGTGGAGGTAATATTATATTCTAATAAGTAAAACATTTTTTTTGCAAGATGTGATGGGCGTCGATAGTTGCTTTGGCAACAACTCGTTTGCACTCCTATGCTATAAAAAAAAAGATAAATTTAAGATTGTTTCAATGTCTGATATATTTATTATTTACTTGGTATAAGGGAGAATACAAGCCCAATGTTACCTAAATATGGTAATATATTCAGGATTACAACAACAACCTCAATAACAGAATATTTTGGACTACATAGTTTATACTTTCTTGTAATATCTAGTTCTTAACGAAATGCTTGTTTTTAGCTGGGCTGTTCAAAATTAAATTCTAGTAAGTCTTTCTTTTCCTGGTAGACCATTGACCAGGTGGGAAGACGATCTCCGTGCGGTGGCCGGTCCGTGTTGGATGCGAGTGGCATGGGATCGGACATCTTAGCGTTCATTGAGGGAGGCCTATGTTCAGCAGTGGACGGATAGAGGATGATGATGATGATGATGATGATGAAGTCTTTAGTAAGAGGTAGCATCATGCTGCTTTGCAGCCGAATTGGACCCGCACGACCGGGGTGGTACCTCTCGCTCAAATAACATCGGCGTCAAATAACAGTTATAGTGTCGCGTTTCGTGCGGTTTGTGAGTTTCCGATAGCCCATTAGGGATATAGGGTAAAGAAGGGCGACGCATCTGCATAACTTTTGCTTGTGCGGATGTGTATGGACGTCGGTATGACATAAAAAAATCTAACAATACTCTATAATTAGAATATTATATTATTGTATGTCATATCGCTTAAGGCTATCCGAGAACTGGATTTTATATGGAACTCAAATCCGCGTCGAGCGCTTTCACAGCGAGTGAAAACACATATTATTTGATGGAAGGGATCTATAAAAAAATACTTTGTGACGACCGTTTTAAATCACATTTTCTGTATCATCATCATCATCATCATCATCAGCCTCTATCCGTCCACTGCTGAACATATTTCTGTATAATATTATATAAAGTGTTATGTGAGTGAGAGATACCACCCCAGTCGTACCGGTCCAGTTCAGCTGCAGCATGGCACTACCTCTTACATTACAGAAACTCTACAAAATAGTCACGGGAAGACCTTCCGCAACTATTTTTCTTCATTTCTTCTGATACCTATAAAGGAGCCTGCGAAGATTTTTAATTATCAAACGGCCATCATTGTTGAATTGTTTTATTATAATACTAGCTGTTGCCCGCAGCTTCCCCCGCGTTAACTTAACTCCTATTAGTCACAGCGTGATGTTATATAGCCTATATCCTTCCTCGATAAATGGGCTATCTAACGCTGTAAGATTTTTCAAATGGCACCAATAGTTCCTGAGATTAGCGCGTTCAAACAAACAAACTCTTCAGCTTTATTTTATACTAGCTGTTGCCTGCAGCTTCGCCCGCGTTACTCAACTCCTATAAGTCACAGCGTGATGTAGCCTTCCTCGATAAGTAAGCTGTCTAACACTGAAATAATTTTTCAATTTCTTATGCCCGGCACGAAACATCACAATGTTGTAATGAAATATTACGGCGAAGCATGCGCTTCTATTCAGCAACAGGCAGACAAAGATATCGATAAGTTTGGTTGAAGATGAGGTTATATAATAGTTTTTAGATTGACCAGTATCCCGGATAAAACATACATGCGCTCATTGCAATTAAACGCCGTGACGACCTCTGTGGCTCAGTGGTGAGCGCGGTTGGCGCTCAAGCCGGAGGTTACGTGTTCCAATCCCGCCAGGGAACAAAAATATTTTCTGTGTTCCTGGGTCCTGGATGTGTATTAAATATGTGTATTATATAATAAAAATCTTAATATTATTTATGTGTATAGTATAAAAGTATTAAATATATTTCCGTTGTCTGGTACCCGTAACACAAGTTCTTCGAGAACTTACCACGGGACCAGATTGACGTGGTGTGAAAGCGTCCATAGATATTATTATATTATTTATTATTATACTATTAGTATAGATTTTATTATAATTATTATAATACTCATGATAGGTTTTAGATAGGTGGAAAATAACTTTCAAAACTTTCAAAGGAAAGTGAATATATACCCTAAATAAGAATCAGAAATAAAAAAGGGAATTCCTTTCTCTTTTATTAAAATATTCTATGTTTCTATTCCAACTGGAACCAATAATAATTATTACTGGCATATCCGAGTTGGAACTGTGTTAAGCTAATCTAGGACATGGCTAGTTAACGGACGGGGTAGAACGCCATGTCCAGGAATGAGATTAACGTCTACCCTAGCTCGAAGGTTTTAATGATCGTATTGGCATTTGTTAATAACTAGCGAAACGAACTGACATCCTAACATTGGCTTCATGATTACTATTTACACTTACCAATATATTAAAAACTAATTTAAATGTTATGCATTTCTCCTACATTTTATATTACTTTGACATTTAAGGTTGCTTTTTAATAACTTAAATGCTCTCAATAATTGAGCCAATTCATGGTTCAGGCATTAACGTGGCGGTGGGGCTCAGTAGCTTAGGGTGAGCCCAGCACCTTGGGTGAAGCTAATTGAGCCGAGGGGGCCCTTTGTACCCCTCTTATAAGAAGAGGGAACAAAAGAGTTCTCACCCCATTGTACTATCCCGACGTTGTCTAATGACTGAAGCTAATTGATCCCCCTCAGCTCAATTAGCTTCGCCCAAGGTGCTGGGCTCACCCTAGGCTACTGAACCCCACCGCCACGAAAAGGCGTGAACCATGGTGGGGTCTATCAGGTCTATTTCTATATTATGAACTCCAAGACGGCCGATATTACTCTTATTAAAGATAATAATATGATCACAGTAAGTTGGTCATTTAATTTAGCAAATAATATGTTATAATACAATAGAAATAGCTAGTACACTACCTATGCTCTAGATTCACAATAGCCATACCAAACACTGCATTATGCGAATATTTCTATTCACGGGTGTATTTGGGGCATGAATTACTTGTGACTGAAAGTGAAATTTATATATCATTTTTTAATACTTCTATGTTCACGAAATATACTGTCATATAGATCGTCACACAAACTATTTATGCAAAGCGTTTAACTGAGGGATAGGACATCCCTCCAACCGGTAAAAATACCCACCACCATACCATTTATTCCTTCTGTGAAACAGATTTGCTGTGGATAGGATAAGCAGTATCTAGCACCGCAAGACCCTGAAAATATGACTCGTCTAAAAAATAAAAACGTTATAAACGTTTAAATATAACTGTGAATATATTTTTATGATATATAATATAATATATCAACCTTTGACAGATCATATCCTACATTAAAATGTGTCCCTGTTCTTTTACGCCGGGAAATGCCTGCCTGGAGAGTGGGTCTCCCCAGGTGGGTATGTGGGACACGCTGCGCCCATAAGATGGTAAATGAACGCAGATCTACCCACTAAAACCCCGGATCTGTTAAGCTGATAGGGCACCTCGACGGCTGGTCAGTCCCGCAAGGGACCGACGCCACCTCCACAGAGGGGTTGTCCCGCACCACAGAAAAACCCCTCTCAACGTCGGGACAGTACAATGTGGTGAGGTTCCCATCCTCACCCCATTATTTAAGAGTGGGGACACCAGCAAGGCCAGACGGGTGATCAGTCCTCATTAACGGGACCATTTCACCCAAAATCTTCACCCCATACGCGCTGTTCTTTTGTCCCCTCTTCTTAAGAGAAGTACAAAGAGCCCCCTCGGCTCAATTAGCTACGTCCAAGGTGTTGGGCTCACCCTAGGCTACTGAGCCCCACCGCCACGTCAAGGCCTGAACCATGGTGGGGATTAAAATGTGTCTGGGATACCAATTGACATTTTACCTTTCATCAAATACCCTTTAACCTGTAAAAAAACTTACTTAGCTTGTAAAAGCAATTCATTTCAACAATAATAATTAACATTCCTTGCAGGCTTCGCAGGGGAACTCAGCCGATAATAGTTAATACAAGACAACTATATTTTAAGCTCCTTAGTCCTAAATAATTGCCTACTGAGTTTATTTAAATTCCTCAAAATTTTACCAAAGCGTCGTCGTACTATTTTGGAGTCTACAAGGGGTACATAGTTTATACACATATAAATCGATTTTCTTAAAGCATACCACAAGATAATATTATGATAGCATATTACAGGCAAAATCACATTATCCTAAAGAAATCCATCATGTTTAAGCCGCAAATTCATCATGAAGACCTCTGTGGCTCATTGGTTAGCACGTTGGCGCTCAAGCCAGAGTTTGCGTGTTCAAATCCCGCCAGGGAACAAAAAAGTTTTCTATGTTCCTGGGTAATGGATGTGTATTAAATATGTGTATTATATAATTATATAAGTATAGCATAAAAGTATTAAATATATTTCCGTTGTCTGGTACCCGTAACACAAGTTCTTCGAGAACTTACCACGGGACCAGATTGACGTGGTGTAAAAGCGTCCATAGATATTATTATTAAATCATTTTGATACAGTTTGACAAGAGTATGTGTCGTGATCCTTATATCCTAACTGTAAATCATAGTCAACGCATGAAGCGTGCTAGAATAAGATCTTAGACCCCAAAACGTTTGATATTCAAAACTATGGCCCTTCTGCACGATCTGTCCCGAAACCCCGGTGGAATTGGTGTCAACATTGATATGCATCCCGTTTGATAACAAACACTGAATTTATTCCTTTGTCAAAGTCAAATATTATAACGTGAGGACATTGGGGATATTTATTCATATAATATTTATGTGTTTAGTAAGAGAACTTCGCGTTGACTTTGTTAGACTGCTTCATTTGTTATTTGAATAAAAAAGCTAGGAGTAAATCTGATATTAAGTTGTCAGCTTCGCCTAAATGAGTCCACACTAGCCGTTTTTTTTCTTTAACGCCGGGAAATGCTCTGAGCTGGTAAGTGCACTTAGCTCTACCCACTAAACCCGGCGAGTGCCACCAATGCCACCTTTGGTGGGGTGCCCCGGATCAAATAAACAAACAGGGCACCTCGATGGCTAGTCAGTCCCCCATGGGACCAACGCCAACTCCACAGAGGGGTTTTCCCGCACCACAGAACAACTCCCTCCTAACGTTAGGACAGTGCAATGGTGTGAGGTTCCCATCCTCACCCCTTGCCCCCTGCTCTTTTGTCCCCTCTTCCTATAAGAGGGGTACAAAGTGCCCCCTTGGCTTAATTAGCTTCGCCCATGGTGCTGGGCTCACCCTAGGCTACTGAATCCCACCGCCACGTCAAGGCCTGGACCATGGTGCGTTTCACACCAGCCTGGGCAACTTATATACAAAAAAATATGGAAACCATAATAATCTTTATACATGTACATGTAATGTAAACATATACATATGAAATTAACTAACCCAAGCCTAAAAATGACATTAATATTTTTTTTTAGAAAAAGGATTACCATTTAATGTTAGTTGGACAAATATTTTTCACCGATGTGCTTGCCCAATGCGGAATGGTGAACTTCACACACTTTTAAAGACTTAATCTCATCGGGCCTTCACCAGTTGTGCAAGCGATCGTCTCATGTTCAGGTGCACGTAGATATTTAGAAAAACACATTTCTAGGAATCCATTTCTGTTGAGATATTATGATCAGACCGCAACCAATTTTTTTAAATTCACAATCAAATAATTTCGGTTTTTCAATTTTGTATCTCTTCCCAGGACTTTTCAAAGTAATTTAGAGTATAGAAATATTTCTCGACTATACCACAGTAAGTTTCAAATCTCATATTTAATATTCCAATTGTAAGTTCAGCTCAAAAGGACGAAGACGTGAGTTTAACAAGTCAATATTGATCAACGTATGTAAACTTTAGACAACCGCTTTGAAGTTTACGTAATATGATCTGTATATCTTGTTCATATTTTCAAAGACATTTGAAGGCAAAGGAAAACGAACAGATGGGCCACATGATTGTGAAAGGTCAGCGACTGCTGAAAATATACACTAGTTTTGAAAGTGTGTGAAGTTCATCAACCTGCACCGGGCCAGTGCATTGGTGAACTATGACCCAACACCCTCTTCCCCTGATTCCAAGGAGGAAACTTATGCCCAGCAGGAACTTATTATAAGGATTGCTTTTTTTATGTTAGTTGGATAGGCAAACTGGCAAACGTGCCACCTGATGGTAAGGTCGACGTCGCCCATGAACATAAACCAGTTTACCTGGAACGAGCCCAGGCAACTCATTTATGTGTTGCCTATCTTGAGACATAAGATGTTAAGTCTTGGCGCCAGTAATTATACTGCCTGGCTTGCTCTTCTCTCCGAAGCACAGCAAAGCTGTTTGACGGGAGAAACAAGCAAGATGTAATGCAGCCGGGAGCGCGGCACGGCGCTTCCCTCCCACCGGTGCCACCATATTATTATTAATACATAAAGATACTAATGAATTATACACTACACTATTTCTTATTTCTACATCATAAAAATACAAGTTTAATAAAACATGGAATTTAATAAACTTTGGCCTTAATAAGCGACGTTGCAAAAGCCTAATCAAAAATGTAAATCACAGTTGTATTGCTTCATTATTCTTGTTCAATATTAATTTAGTATTATTAAATAAAAATGATTATATTGAAAAGGAAATTAGTTTTAATTTATACTCTTTCAAGCGAAATTAAAAAAGCTTCCGTCTGAATGCATAAACTTAAGGACATTCCCTCAAAACTGTTGAAACTATTCACTCCAACTCGATAAAGATAAATGTTTAACTATTTCTAAAAGCTTTTGGAGACTTTAAAATAAAAGTGTTACTTAGGAAAACTTTCACTGTAAGCAGTTTGGTTGCTTAAAATATAATTTCCGAATCAGACTACTTCAAACGAATTAATCATCATCATCAGCCTTGACTTGGCGGTGGGGCTCAGGGTGAGCCCAGCACCTTGGGTGAAGCTAAATAGCCGAGGGGGATTTTTGTATCCCTCTTATAAGAAGAGAGGAAAAAAGAGTAGGGGACAAGGGGCGAGGACGGGAAGTGGACGAGAGTGGGGACCCCATTGTACTGTCCCGACGTTGGAAGGGGTTGTTCTGTGGTGCGGGACAACCCCTCTGTGGAGGTGGCGCCGGTCCCTTGGGGGACTGACTAGCTGTCGAGATGCCCTGCTTGCTCAACGGATCCGGCGAACCTCACCAAAGGCGGCATTGGTGGCACTCGCCGGGTTTTAGTAGGTAGAGCTACGTCCACTTACCAGCTTTCGGGTGCAGCGAGTCCTACATACCCGCGTGGGGAAACCCACTCCCTCGCGGGATGCCTCAGAGCATTTTCTGGCGTTAAAGAAAAAAAAAGTACTGTCATTTGTACAATCGTTTAATTATCAACCACAGATTAATACAAATATCGTTTCATTCACAATATCATTATATTGCAACGTTCTGTTTGCCCAGAAAACCTAACGTTTTGTTAATACGCTAATTATAAGATGATTTTTAGGAGTGTTAAACTATAGAGACCTGGCTATTTTGCATAGAAATAAATATTATCTATTTCGTCAATTGCAGTTTTGTTTAGGCTTAAGTTCAGTTTTAAGCAGTAGATGGATGAATTAAAAATAATCCTCTAATTTTTTTTTACAGACTGCAACTGATAAATAATAAGCATGTTACTTATGAAATCGGTACTGATCTGGTGAAACTCATAAATTCAATTCCAATGAATTTATAATCCTTTTCAACTTTTCATCCACTAAATCCAAAACGGTTGATTATTAATTCATTAACATACCTGATAACCAGTGTTGATACCATCACATGTATCACACTACCTAATGTAAGTGTCGTTCTGTTAATTATTGTCAATACAATTAATTGTCACTAGTAACACATGCTTTTGGCAGCGTTGCGATATGATATTATAGTCCATTAATGAATGGAACTTAGCAGCATATACCTACCCACTAGTGGACCCAACAGACGTTGTCCTGTTTATTTTGTAGTGTAATTGTGATTCTAAACCACAAACAAAAATTTCCTCAAAATTGTTCCAACCATTTAGAATTTTAGTGACATATACTCGTACAGAAGAATTATAAACCTTAAACTAAATAACCATAATATTTTTTTCATTTAGTTTAAGATTTTTATTCAATTGTCAAAGATTTTCCATGATACTTGGATAGGGAAAGTGTAGGCCTTGCTACTTGATGGTATATTATGTATAAGCGTGTTAAACCGAGACCAGCCCAGGTAATTTCACCATGCAACATAGTAAGTGCTGGTTTGCAACCGAATTGGGCCGGTACGACCGGGGTGGTACCTCTCGCTCACATAACACCGGCGTCAAGTGACAGGTATGCAGTCGCGTTTCGTGCGGTTTGTGAGTTTACGGCTGCGACTGCTCGGTTGCCTCCTAATGGCATAACTTTTCTACGTTCTGACTAGCTGACTGGCTAGTTTCAAATGAACTCTTATATGTTACCACTTACTATAAGCTTAAACGTCTGCTAGTTTTCCTATCCATATCAAAAGACAGCTTTACTTGTTAGCGTAGGAATATACCTTTACGCAAACATTGAAAACATACACCCACTGAAATTCCTTTGAAATTTGACTACAAGGCGATGCCTTAATCGTCCTTGATGCCATTGTAAGAACTTATTGAAGAACACTTTAGAAACTCCCCAAACAACTATCCTGACTATATTTCCCGCACATCACGCCAAGGAAAATTGTCGACCAAAACTTGAAAACATATTTGAAAATTTCTGTACTCCTGCCACCTGCCAATCGTAGGTACCACCATATGAAATAGCTTATTGTTTTTGAAAGAAATACAAGCAGTGTCTGTCTTTTTATATGTTAGTTGGATAGGCAAACTGGCAAACGTGCCACCTGATAGTAAGTGGTCGACGTCGCCAATGAACATAAACTAGTTTACCTGAAACGAGCCCAGGCAACTCAATTATGTGTTGCCTATCCTGAGACATAATATGTTAAGTCTCGGTGCCAGTAATTACACTGCCTGTCTTGCCCCTCTCCGAAACACAGCAAAGCTGTTTCACGGGAGAAACAAGCAAGATGGTGGTACCCATGCAGCCGGGAGCGCGGCACAGCGCTCCCTCCCACCGGTGGTGGGGCTCAGTAGCGTAGGGTGAGCCCAGCACCTTGGGCGAAGCTAATTGAGCTGAGGTGGCTCCTTGTACCCCTTTTATAAGAAGAGGGGACAAAAGAGCAGGGGACAAGGGGTGAGGACGGGAACATCACCCCATTGTACAGTTTTTGGAGTTTTACATTGTGTTTGGAGGGGTTGTTCTGTGATCCGGGGCACCTTACCAAAATAATATTGGTGGCACTCGCCGGGTTTTAGTGGGTAAAGCTGCATCCACTTACCAGCTTTCTGGCGCAGCGAGTCCCACATACCCGCGGGATGCCTCAGAGCATTTCCCGGCGTTAAAGAAAAAAAGGCATACCGTCTTACGTCTTACGATAGACATATGAATGAGTCTTAGGTAAACTTATGTTCATGGGCAATACTGATCATTTACCGTCACGGCGTAAGGTGGCACATTTTCCAGATTGTCTATCTAATTAATAATAATAATAATATCTATGGACGCTTTCACACCACGTCAATCTGGTCCCGTGGTAAGTTCTCGAAGAACTTGTGTTACCATGTTGTGACCACGGAAATATATTTAATCATTTATATTATACATATTATATTTAAGATTTTAAATATAATACTCATATTTAATACACATCCATGACCCAGGAACACAGAAAATATTTTTGTTCCCTGGCGGGATTCGAACCCGTAACCTCTGGCTTGAGTGCCATCGTGCTCATCACTGATCCACAGATGTCGTCAAATTTTCAATTAATATAAGTAAATGTTAAAATATATCACCAATAAACCTGACCTTTTAAATTGACTATCTCCACAATTGGAAAGAATGAAAAATTTATTTCCACGAAAACAAGATCCTATACAAACCTTATTATGAAACTCCATTATTTTTCAGCGTAAGTAATTCGGAAAGGTAATTTGCCAGTTACACGTAAATTACATTTTATTAGGAATATTAAAAGAAATTTGGCTCTAATACCAGTTATTTGTCGAATTGGCAAGATTAAAGTATTGATTGAAACATTTCATGTCTGTACGAGCGTGTAGTTATGCAAAATATTATGTCATATTTGAAATACACACAGTAAGCGACGATGGTCTAGTCAGAGAAGATTTGGGTCCGAGTCTGACCCGATGAATGGAATACCCTTTTTTCTGCAACGCCGGAAAATGCTCCGAGGCATCCCGCGGGAGAGTGGGTCACCCCAGGTATGTGGGAGTCGCTGCGCCCGAAAGCTGGTAAGTGGACGCAACTCTACCCACTAACACCCGGCAAGTGCCACCAATGCCGCCTTTAATTGACTAATTGACGAGGTGCCCCGGATCTCTTGAGCAAACAGCTCTGTTTGCTCAAGAGATCCTTCCTCAACGGAAAGTCAATCCCTTAGGGGACCGATGCCACCTCCTCTTTAGTCCCCTCTTCTTATAAGAGGGGTACAAAGAATTTTCTTCACCGGAAAGCAAGCGATGTTGACGTAGTGACGTAGTGACCCAGCACCTTGGGCAAAGCGAATTGAGGGGGTCCTCGGCTCAATTCGCTTCGCTGGGCTCATCCTAGGTTACTGAGCCCCCCCGTCACGACTAGGCCTGAACCATGGTGGGGAAGGTAAAATTATATTCTTCTATAAATACTATTTTGTATTATTTTCATTTTTTAAACCAAAAAGGTACCTACACCTTTTTAGTTTCAAAATATTGAAAAAGGTTGCCGCTGAACAGATCAATTGAAATTTAATTAGCTATTTAACATCATATTATTAAACATATACATATAACGATTGTATTGTGTATTTATTGTAATCTGCATCTGCATCAGAACATATTTGTGATAATATTCTGCATCTGAAGCAACCCTAGTTTAATCGAATCAATTTGCCAATTCACTTTTAGTACCCATTGGGCATATAATAACTATATAACTTAACATTTACCGCGGCTTCTCTCGTAAGAGTATAGTAAAATTAATCTAAAAATATGATGTAGGATGTAAGTTTCGGTGCCGGTAGTCCCTCTCTTCTATCCTGAACATAGCAATGCTGTTTTACAGAAGACATAAGCAGGGTGGTGATACCCATGCAACAGACGCGCGGCACATTGCCTTTTTTATGTAAGTTGGATAGGCAAACTGGCAGTACTACCTGATGGTAAATTATTTACGATGATATCTGGAACTAGCCCAGATAACTCATTTATGTGTTGCATTTGTGTTGTCATTGGATATATGGAACTCGCTGCGCCCGAAAGATACGTACGTACGGTGAACGCAGCTTTACCAACTAAAACCCGCCGGTAAGATGCCTCGGATCTATTGAGAAAACAGGGCACCTCGACGGCTAGTTAGTCGCTCAAGGGGTCAATCTCCACAGAGGGGTCGTCCTGCACCACAGAATAACCCCTTTCAACGTCAGGACAATGAAATGGGGTGAGGTTCCCATCCTTGCCCCTTGTCCCCTCTTCTTATAAGAGTGGTACAAAGAGCAGCCCCATCGGTCCAATTGGCTTCGCCCAAGATGCTGTATACACCTTAAGCTACTGAGCTCCACCGCCACGACAAGGCTTGATCTTGGTGGGGAAACTTGGGAGCATGCATATACAGGGCTGATATTGAAAAACCCCATTAAATCTTGTTCGCAAATTTCATAAACCTCATAATATTACACTCGTATGTTGTAAAATTAATATACATTTTTGCAAGATGAAAAACCTTTCAATATCAACATTTTGCCTCGAGAAAAATATAAAAGTATAACCTAGAAATAAGTTAATAGGGTTTTTAAATTAGTTTTAGCAGTTTAAGGTTTCCTTTGCTCGTTGTTATGACTTTGATTATTATAAATTGGTCTTAAATGTTAGGAATCATTTGAGTATAGGCATTTTAAGGAATGAAAAATCCATCCTATGTTATAAATACTTTTTTGTATTTTCGGGATAAAATCGTATACCGGTGGGAGGGAAGCGCTGTACCGTGCTCCCGGCTGCATGGGTACCATCACCTTGCTTGTTTCTGCCGTGAAACAGCTTTGCTGTGTTTCTGAGAGAAGGGCAAGACACGCAGTGTAATTACTGGCACCGAGACTTAACATCTTATGCCTCAGGCAACACATAGATGAGTTGTCTGGGCTCGTTCCAGGTAAACTAGTTTATGTTCATGGGCGACGTCGACCACTTACCATCAGGTGGCACGTTTGCTAGTTTGCTTATCGCAATATAGCGCCCGCGGTTTCACCCCGTACTTCCCATTCCCATGGGAGTACAGGGATAAATTATAGCCTATTAGTCTGATGTATAAGCTATGATATTGTAAAGTTTCATTTAAAACCGCTAGTTTTTGCGTGACAGAGTAACAAACATACTTTTTTACCATACCATATGAATGTATGACCATACATTCTTACAAACTTTCGCGTTTATAATATTAGTATGAAGTAAGATCCCACAGAACAAACAAGACAGCTTTGGTAAACAAGCCATGTCTTGCCTTCGTTCTTGTCTTGATATATCGTTGGAATTGGGAACTGTTGCCTTTTAAATAATGTAAATATGTTTAGGGCCGTGACAGAGGGTCACATAAGACGTGATAAAGACCTTACGGATGAGAAGATTTCAAAACGTGCTCAATATTTGTCATTTTGACAATGTGACATTTGTGTTGAAAATGCTATATCCAGGCTAAGTATTGGCCTACAAACCAGTACTTAGAGCCACAGTGCCTAATTTATTTTTAATGTGAAAAGTATTACGTAAATAGATATACTTAATCATAAGATATAAGAGGTAGTGTCGTGCTGATTGGCAGCCGACAGGTATGCTGTCGCGTTTCTCTTGTGCGAATGTTCAGGAGCGTCGGTAGTTGCCTAAAGCTACGACTGCTCATTTGGCCTTCTATGATATAAAAAAAAAGAATCATATTTTTTTTAAACTAAACCTAAATAACTTTATAATAGAATAAATTCACGGTCTTCAGTAGCCTTCAAGTGAATAGTAAACTATGTCATTGTTTAATTGTTATATTTAGTCATTTAACGATAGCAATTATAATTGTTTGTCTATTAATAAAGCTTCGCAATATTGTAAAGTTAATATCGCTTTCAATAAAATAGGTCGAAGGTATATTTGTTCCTACAATATTATAATGTAAAGTAACTCCTATCACAAGTAGGGCACAACGATTTGCGTGACGCGGCATAAAATTAGGAGACTCACAGATATTCGCGAAATTCAATAAAGGAAAACCAAGTTTACCCTATAAATAAAATTGTCAATCCTTTGATACTTAATAATAATATAAGTTTGTATTGTCTGTGTTTGGATAAAAGCTAATTTATACTTTTAGCAGTACAATTCCGGTGGGAGGGAAGCGCTGTGCCGCGCTCCCGGCTGCATGGGTACCACCATCTTGCTTGTTTCTCCCGTGAAACAGCTTCGCTGTGTTTCGGAGAGAAGGGCAAAACAGGCAGTGTAATTACTGGCACCGAGACTTATGTGTCAGGATAGGCAACACATAAATGAGTTGCCTGGGCTCGTTCCAGGCATACTAGTTTAGGCGGAGCCGCCTGAGGAGGCGAGTGCTCAGCCAGTGGGGTGAGCGGCTCAGAGAGCCGAGCGCGGGACACCGCACGGTGTTGGCCGTCGGTCCAATCCTGGAGCAGTGGGTTGACCGGCGGCACGGCACAATATCCTTCCACCTTGCGCAGATCCTGACGGGGCATGGATGCTTCGGAAGGTATCTGTGGAAGGTGGCAGGGGCGGAGGACTCACCAGGGTGTCATCACTGTGACAGCAGTGAGGACACTGCTGACCACACCCTGGCGGAGTGCCCAGCTTGGGCAGAGGCAAGGGCGCCCCTCATCGCTGAGGTTGGCGCGGACCTGTCGCTCCCTGCGGTCATCCGAGCGATGACCGTCAGTGAGAGCACATGGCAGGTGGTCCTCTCCTTCTGCGAGGACGTGATGTCGCAGAAGGAGCAGGCGGAGCGGGAGAGAGAGCGCACTGGCGCCTCTTCCCGCAGGAGAGCACGGCGGCGACAGGCGGTCGCAACGCCGTGAGGGACCTGTGCGCGGCAGATCGGGGGATCCGCTGCATGCGCGTAAGGTCCGAGCTATAAGGCACCCTTGTGTGTTCAGTGTGCCTTAAGCGGAGAAGAAGGAGGGGATGCTACCCCCCGCCTCCAGAGAAGAGTGCCGTATGGCACACCGTTGTGGCCCGATACGGACGTCCACAGCTCTCGCGCCGGGTCACCCAAACGAAGAGGAGAACACCGCTGGGGTTTAGTGGGTAGAGTCTGCGTCCACCTTACCATCTTCTCGGGCGCAGAGAGTCCCACATAACCATCGGGCCCCCCCGGACCCGGTGGTATGCCTAAACGCATTCCCCAGCGAAACCAAAAAAAAAAAAAAAAAGGCATACTAGTTTATATCCATATGGGCGACGTCGACCACTTACCATCGGGTGGTACGTTTGCCAGTTTGTCTATTCAACTAACATAAAAAAAAACAAAACAAGCTATCATCACCATCATCATCATAATCATCAGTGGCGAGGGATCGGTCGTCTTTGCGTTTTTGAGGGAGGCCTATGTTCAGCAGTGGATGGATAGGGGCTGATGATGATACCTACTTATGTCTTATATTATAACACTAGCTGTTACCCGTAGCTTCGCCCGCGTTAACTTAGATTTACAGCCGTACCCGGATTGATGATGATCATTTTTATAGCCTAAGTTACTCCCCATAACATCAGCTATCTGCTAGTGAAAGTTTTATCAAAATCGTTTCAAAGATTAGCCGGAACAAACAGACAGACAGACAGACGGACAGACAGACAAAAATTGTAAAAAAGGCTATTTTTGTATATGTACCGTGTATACATCCCTATACATTTAGTAGAAAGCGGTTATTTTAATATTACAAACAGACACTCCAATTTTATTTATCTGTATGGATAATAATCTATCTTCATTCTAAATGTATATAATACTAGTGGCACCGACAGACGTTGTCCTGTACAAAATATTTTTTTTGTGAATCTAAACCATCCTTGAATCCCCTTGAACTCACACAAAAAATTTCATCAAAATCGGTCCAGCTGTCTAGGAGGAGTTCAGTGACATACACACGCACAGAAGAATTATATATATAAAGATGTGACGAGCAGCTTAGAAATTTTAGGATAACATACAAATAGACAGACCGAGTTACTTTTTCGTTTATTTTAGCCTTAGATTCACCATTAAAAGGCTTTTATGTCCACTATTTGAGCTATGTCCAAGTGATCGTTTGTTTTTACATTAATTATTAATATTGCACGTTTGGCGATAAATAACATCTTTTATTTTTAAAGAACGCTAAAATAGTCTTAGCCCCGCAGTCCTACCCGCATTCCCATGAGAGTATAAATTATAGCCCATATGTTATTGTAATGTATAAGCTATGTTATTGTAAAGTTTCATTGAAATCCATTAAGTAGTTTTTGCGTGAAAGAGCAACAAATATACATCCATACATTCTTACAAATTCTCGGGTTTCTAATATTAGATTTACTAAATTAGACTTTAAAAATACATTTGTGAAGTTACAATTAGATTTCTACACAATTAAATAACGTTGACAGTGAAACAGTGAAACCAATAAATGTTTTAAGTTGGATTTTGATGCATCTGGAAAGTCACGCTACCGCAGAGCTCAAAGACGAAAGTTCTTGACCATGCGGTCTGATGACCTAGCTTCTGTGTAACTTTAGCTAACATGTTATAGCTAACACTAGATTGTAGAACTACTTTGTAAATTGTGTTTGTAGAAAAACCTAGAGCTAGAGACTCGAGTAATGTTGTATTGATTTCTAATGTCAGTTATAATGTGGCATATTTGACGGATTTTATTGCGGTTTGTTAAGATTTTTACGTGCTCGACGTTTTGCATACATTACAACAACCATAAATGCTGTTTCAAGCTTTTTATACTTATGATAAATAATAATAATAATATCTACGGCCGCGTTTACACCACGTCAACCTGGTCCCTTGGTAAGTTCTCGAAAATATACATATACTTCAGATTTGTATTACATAATACGCATACATGACCCAGGAACACAGACAACTTTTGTTCCCTTTGGGATTCGAACCCGCTACCTCCGGCTTGAGCGCCGCGCTAACTATTATGCCACAGAGGTCGTCGAACAACGAAACGAGACATGATTTAAAATCAGATTTATCATATGTATAAAGATAACATGATCTCTAAAGATGGGGATTATTTGTAGCGTAGAGTGCCGGTCTCGTAGTAGCTGGTCAATATTGGCCATCTTGATATTCAGCAGGGGGATATACAATTCTATGATACTCTTTATTTTTATTTCTTTAACGCCAGGAAATGCTCTGAGGCATCTCCCCACGCGGGTATGCGGGACTCGCTGCGCCCGAAAGATGGTAAGTGGACGCAGCTCTACCCACTAAAACCCGGTGAGTGCCACAAATCCGGTGAGGTGTCCCGGATCTGTTAAGCTAACAGGGCACCTCGACGGCTAGTCAGTCCCGCAAGGGACCAACGCCAACTCCACAGAGGGGTTATCCCGCACCACAGACCAACCCCTCCCAACGTCGGGACAGTACAATGGGGTGAGGTTCCCATCCCCCTGCTCTTTAGTCCCCTCTTCTTATAAAAGGGGTACAAATAGCCCTCTCGGTTCAATCAGCTTCGCCCAAGGTGCCCACCGCCACGACAAGGCCTGAACCATGGTGGGGAGGGGAGACATACGATTTCATTAACCTGGTCTCTTATAAAGTCATTACCTACATAATAAGGAGGTAATGTGTCACTAATAGTCATTCGATACTAGTAGCGCCCCGCGGATTCGTCCGCGTACTTCCCATTCCCGTGGGAGTACGGTGATAAATTATAGCTTATGTGACAATCTGATATATATATGCTATATATATATATATATATATGTGCAACGTATTGTTTGACGACTTTTTCGTTAAGATTTTGTATAGTTTGGGGAAATGTGTATTCTATGAGGAAAGTCCCAAACTATATCATATACCTAACGTATTGTTTGAGGAAAATTTATCAATACGTTGCACATACATACGTACGTGACATACCTCAAACAATACGTTGCATATATATATTGTAAAGTTTCATTAAAATCAATTTAGTTTATTTTGCGTGAAAGAGTAACAAACTTCAATACAAACTTTCACGTAAATGTGAAAATAAAATAAAAAGGATGACTAAGTAGAATTATAATCAATCCGGGTACAGCTAAACTAAGGTAACACAAGTAAAATCGGGTACAAACGGTAAAACTACAACTTTTGCAATATTGATCATTTTGTTTTAATAATTACCTCGCGCTATTAAAAAACATAATAATATTTCACTTTTTGGTTTCTACTAAAAGGAGAAATTTATATAAATTACTCATTTAAATTATATTTAGCCTAATTACTCACTTGTGTAAACTGCGTGAATAGCTTGTTTTTCTTTGAATCAGATTTGAATGAGGGTTAATTTACGAAATATTAGCATTATTGGAGTTTGTCCAACGCTAATTCGATATTTGTTTAAATAAAACCATCCCGCGACTTAATAAAGTAAAATCTATTTTTTTTATATGCATTTGGATGTATATACGGTACATATACCAAAATAACATTTTTTTAAAGTTTTGTCTGTCTGTTTGTTCCGGATACTCTGAAACGGCTGGGTTGATTTTGTTAGGACTTTCACTGGCAGATAGCTGATGTCGTAAGGAGTAACTTAAGCTATAAAAATAATCATCATCAATCCGCACACGACTGTAAATCTAACTTAACGCGAGCGAAGCTGCGGGCAATAGCTAGTTGATAAATAAAAGTCAATAAATTGACGCAAATAATTATAAAAGACTCGTTTCCATACACGCTCTCGATAAAAAATCGAAAAAAGCTTCTTTTATCATAGATATAAAACAAAGTAGATAAAAAAGTTTATACTTGTGACTAACTTAATGGACATTGTGGAAACATTAATTTACATTATAAAAGAAAAACTAAGAAACCCTAGATATAGATCTTTTAACATTCTGACGAGGTAACGGATATATTAAATGGTTTCAATGTAATAGTAGTTAATACTAAGGAAGCCTTAACCTTGTAAAGCTTTTACAGGCGCTTAAAGCTAATCGGCCTGCGATGTGTTCAAGTCAAACGATTCCAGTAATATATGAGCTTATAATACGAGCTTTATAATTGTAAAGAAACATTATTTAGTTCCGTCTATTTACTCTTTATTACTGCTTTTCTCCATTACTCTTCATCACTGTTTAGGTTTTGCATAGACATGATGTACCTATCTATAAACTATGTATTTTATGTTGATGACAAAAGAGCAACCCTCAAGTTTTTTTCTCGTTTTTCTTGGGGGAGTCTGCATTCCAAACGAGTTTTTTTTTACCACACCTTGTCTTCATTTTTTTGTTTTTTTGACGTATTTCAAGTGTACGAGTGGTTACCTACAAAATAAAGATATGTTTATTTGATTTGATTGATTTGCCGTCCTTTTTCCAGAACACCACATTAAACACTTAAATTTTCTGTATGTCACTACAACCCTATAGAAAAATTGCAGTAATGATTATGCCATTTTCCTGTTCTGTTTTACGATCTTAGATCAACCTGTATTTCTGATACTTCTAGAGCACACGCACGCATAAAAACACTCGATGTATTGTGAAGAGCTTATTTCCAACCAGTCGTTACTTCAAGTCTCACCCGCGTTTACTTAGTTATAAAGCAATAACCAGACTAATGGCGATTAATATCCCACGGGGGAGGGTGGAATCTCCAGGCGGCTATATGGGACTCGCTGCGCCCGAAAGATAGTAAGGTGGACGCAGCTCTACCCTCTAAAACACGGCGAGTGGCCTTTGGTGAGGTGCCCCGGATCTGTTGAGCATCAGGGCACGTCGACGGCTACAGCCTCCACAGAGATGTCGTCCCGCACCACAGAACAACCTCTCCCAACATCGTGCAATGGGGTGAGGTTCCCATCCTCGCCCCTTGTCTTCCCAGCTCTTTTGTTCCCTGTTCTTTTAAGAGGTGCCCAAGGTGCTGGGTTTACCTTAGGCTATTGAACCACACCGCCACGACAAGGCTAGATTGTGGCCATTGTGGGGGAAAATAGCCTTTATCTATAATTTACCGTATTATCTTATATTGGATTTTAGCGTTTTAGTCATTAAAATATATTCAAAATCAAATCAATTTTTATTTCGTTATGTTGCCCGCAGTTTCGCCCGTGTTTACTTAGTTTTACAGCCGTACGCGGATTGATGATGATTATTTTTATAGCCTAAGTTACTCTTTATATCATCAGCTATCTTCGAGTGAACGTCCCATCAAAATCGGCCCAGCCGTTTCAGAGATTAGCCGGAACAAACAGACAGACAGACAGACAAAAATTGTAAAAAGGCTATTTTGCTATATGTACCGTGTATATATCCATATATGCATTTAATAAAAAGCGGTTATTTTAATGTTACAAACAGACACTCCAATTTTATTTAACTGTATAGATATCCAAAATAGCATATTGCTGGCACAGGCACTTAAAGGTCGTATGTCTCAGGATAGTTAACACATGAAGTTGTCTGGGATAGTAACTTTACTTGTTTATGTTCATAGGCGACGCTGAGTACGTAAGTACTACACCATGTGGGTAGTCTGCACGTTTTCCTATCCAACTAACATAAAAAATAGCTGAACCTCGTATTACCGGTTCTAAAATCTCACCGAGAAGACCCAGCGAAACAAACTTAGTACACATATAGACAGTCACTCACGCGTGTATGAACGCATGGATCCCCGAACCGTTGTCCATGCAAAGCTATCACGCTATTCACATGTCAACGTCAAGTTACGTTAGTGTGAAAATTGCTTAAACTCGAGCGGCCATTTGCGTGCAAAGCACGTAAATTTGGCGGGATGCCATGCATTGTTCCCCTTTATGAGGTCCGGTAAGTTGTGTGGAATAGAGTTTATTATGCCAGTTTTTCAAACATCCCATTTAATATTATTAAGCAGTTTTAATGTTACGGATCTGCCAAGAATGTGTTTTATTGTGTTCTTACGTTATTGAATGCGAATGGTTTCTTTTTGTTTTTAGTTCAATTGTATTTTTATGATCTACAACCAGCCTTGGTTTAGAACACAATTTATATGGCTATTACGCATTTTATGTTTGTTTGAGTGTGGCATTCCGGGTCCGTCTTGGCGTTCATCGATAGAGTTCAGTAGTGGAAAATGGTTTATAACAAGTATAATTCACTAGCTGTTGCCTGCAGCTTCACCCATCTTACTCAACTGCTATTAGTCACAGCGTGATGTTATATTGCTTATAGCATTCCTCGATAAATGGGATATCTAAAACTGAAAGAATTTTTCAAATCAGACCAGTAGATCCTGATATTAGCGCGTTCAAACAAACAAAGTCTTCAGCTTTATAATATTAGTATAGATTTATTGTATAAATTCTAAGCGGATAGAGATATTAAGGATTCTAAATGGTCATTGTCAGGGAAAAAAGCGAGTTTATTTGGAATTAGCCCACTTTAGTCTTCCCCACTATGGTTCAAGCCTTGTCGTGGCAATGGGGCTCAGTAGTCTAAGGTGAACCCTGCACCTTGGACGAAACAAATAGAATAGAGGGAGCTGCTCATTGTACCCTCTAATAAGAAGAGGGGACAAAATAGCAGGGGGCGCGGATGAGAACCTTATCCCATTGCACGATGTTGGGAGAAGTTGATCTGTGGTGTGGGACAACCCCTCTGTGGAGCTGGCGTCGGTCCCTTGGGGGACTGACTAGCCATTGACGTGAACTGATGCTAAACAGATCCAGGGCACCTCACCAAAGGCATTAGTGGCACACGCTGGGTTTTATTGAGTAGAGCTGCGTCCACCTTAACATCTTTCGGGCGCAACGAGTCCCACATAACTGCCTGGGGAGTCCCCCCTCCCCGCGCAATGCCTTTAAGCATTTCACGGCGCAGAAGAAAAAAAAGCCCACTATGGTTTTAGTCTATGGCCCATTTTTTTATGCCAATTACACTCTTCTCAGCTTTTAGTCCTCCTTAGAATAAGATCTGTTGCTGCTTGCTGGTGTTTTGAATCTTGCCACGTCTTGAAGAGTATATAATAACTGGCTACGGATAATTATGATTTTTATATTATATTTTTACATGCAAACCACTGCATCTAAAACAATACATTAAATTGTAACTAGTTAAACACAAATATTACACTAGCGTTAATTGGAATAGTATTTGAACAGTTAACTAATTATAGTTTTGTTTAATCAAAAACTGTATTATAAATTATAATTAATTTAAAGCCGCCTGTGGCTTTTCATAGTCAACGAGATGAATACTGGGTATTTCATGTATCATTTGCATAAGCTGGTATTGATTTTGTATTTTTATGTTAGTGATTTTTTTTTCTTTATCGCTGGGAAATGTTCTGAAGAATCCCGCAGGGGAGTGGGTCTTCCCAGGCAGGTATGTGGGACTCACTGTGCCCAAAAGCTAGTAAGTGGACATAGCTCTACCCACTAAAACCCGGCGAGTGCCACCAATGCCGCCTTTGGTGAAGTGCCTTGGATATCTTGAGCAAACAGGGCACCTCAAAGGCTAGTCAGTCCCTCAGAGAACTGTCGCCACCTCCACAGAGGGGTTATCCCGCACCACAGAACAACCCCTCCCAATTTCGGGACAGTACAATGGGTGAGGTTCCCGTCCTCGCCCCTTGCCCCCAGCTCTTTTGTCCTCTCTTTTTATATAAGATAATTGAGACGAGGGGGCTCTTTGTACCCCACAAAGAGCCCCATTGTCTCAATTCGCTTCACCCAAGGTGCAGCGGCTCACTGCTAGGCTACTGAGCCCCACCGCCACGACAAGTCCTGAACTATGGTAGGGTTAGTGGTTTTGTCTGGCCAAAAATCATCCTGTTTGTTTATTCCTTGGAACAGCTTTGCTGTGTTTCGGAGAGAAGGGCAGGCAGTGTAATTAATAGCACGAAAACTTACTAACTTACGTCTCAGGATAGACAGCACGTAAATTCTTGCGCTAGTTTCAGTTTCATGTTATGAGCAACGTTGACCTGTTACAGTTTGCTTATCTATTACAAAAAATGCTTCTCAAGTACTGTATAACGTGCAAAATTGATTAAAATTAATACAGTATTAAAATTCGTCAAACTATTGAACCCTGATAAATATATAATAGTTGAATCAGTATTTTTTTATGTCATTAGGAGGCAGCCGAGCAGTCGAAGCCTTATAGTGACTACCTTAGCCCATGATAAACATCCGCACAACCAAAAGTTATGCAGATGCGTTTCCCTCCTTTTCCCTACCCCCTCCCAAATTTATCACTGAAAACTCACAAACCTCACAAAACGGGACAACATAGCAAGTCTTAGGAGGAGTAGTCTAGCCTTCGCCGGGGTCATCGCTGAGTTATTCCTGTTGCAAGCAAAACCGGGACCCTCAAAAGCGGCTGAAGGCGTAGAACACTCCCAGGTACAAGTCATACATCCATAAAGGATTTCCCTGTGTAATCAAAAAATATAGTTCATATATTCGAATCATAACTAGCCGTTAAATAAACATTAAGCGTGTCACGTTCCACACTCAAGTGCGGCAAACGGCGTCTTTAGGCTTACGGGTATTAGTATTGTGGGTGTAGCTTATCTTCCTGATCGCTGTCCAACCTAATTGAATCACTTCGGCTTTATATCGATGTTTGTGTGATCATCAGATAACGTATATTCTCTATCACAATTATATGTATGAATGAGGTAACCTTCCAATTTAAGAAAGTTGACTGTCTGGGACGCACTGCAGATGTGAAAATTCTATATTATGTATCATCATTATATTTTATATCATTAACTGGTGGGAGGGAAGCGCTGTGCCGCGCTCCCGACTGCATGGGTACCACTATCTTGCTTGTTTCTCCCGTGAAATAGCTTTGCTTTGTTTCGGAGAGAAGAGCAAGACAGGCAGTGTAATTACTGGCACCGAGACTTAACATCTTATGTCTCAGGGTAGGCAACACATAAATGAGTTGCCTGGGCTCGTTCCAGGTAAAATAGTTTATGTTCATGGGCGACGTCGACCACTTACCATCAGGTAGCATATTTGCCAGTTTTCCTATCCATGTGTCAGAAATAAATATTTATATTATTATTACTAGAAACGAGCACAGAGATCGTATTCCCATCTAATTGGTCCCTAAAATAAAATCACATATTTCAATTGTAAATACAGCATATTTATTAGGTTGCTTATACAGGAAACTTACAAACAAGCTAATGTGAAAGCAAGTCAGTGAAATAAGTGGTGCACAATACGGTAGTTTTCCGTTTGTACGCGTGGAAAACTTGGTTTGGGAAACTTCGTACATTTACTGCAATGCAAAGCAAAACTTGTATTTACTTTCGACTTATTCCAAATATATGAAGGTTTTTTATTGACGTTATGGATTTTTCTGTTTTAGTTTTTAAGTTCGTGTTTCTTAAATGACAAAATAGAACCCTTATATTATAGAATCAAATCGTTGTCCGTGTGTTTGTCAAACCAAAACCTGTAAGAGGTAGTGTCATGCTGCTTTGCATCCGAATTGGGCCAGCACGACCAGGGTACCTCTCGCTCACATAACACCGGCGTCAAGTGACAGATATGTTGTCGCGTTTCGTGAGGTTTGTGAGTTTTCAGTGATCCATTATGGGGGGATAGGGAAAAGGAGGGCAACGCATATGCATAATCTCTGGTTGTGCGGATGTGTATGGGTGTAGATGTCGATGTCGGTAGATAGCTCGTTTGCCCAACTATGGTATAAAAAAGTAATAAATCATTTCAATTAAACAGACAGACGAGCCATAATGGTAAAAGGTCAGCCTTGACAGTGAAAATGAGCGCAACTTCACAATGAGCGTAACAGGACAAGAGAGTAACGGGACAATGAGCGTTACGGGACATTTCGCGGAAATTCAGCTGGCGTCCATCGATTTATTAGACGTTGTCACGTCAACAATAGTCAAATCGAACAATTATAATATCAATTCATACTTTTCCACCCTCCTTCGAGTTTGGAAACTTATTTTTTATCGTTTTACCTCTTTCATTATTTGAACTTTCCATTTATTACTTAACTGGTACTAAAAAGTTTTATAGTTCTACTATAAGTAGATCATTACTCGAGAGGGTCGTATTTACAAACATATTCACGTAGTTTTGTGATATCGCTTTTGTGTATTAAACTTATACTATCTTAATAAAATAAATTTGTATGAAATATCGAATTTGCAATAAATGAATTATTAGTATTATTGATGACAAAATATAAATTAGCACTCAATTTACCTTGAAATTTAAGAAAGTAATTCTTCCAAAAATATTATGAAGGGAGAAATATTGAAGTGAAAAGTTATTTAGGCGCGATACGCATATTTTAGATGAGATAAAACCTCTGGATTCGCGACACCGTTACCACCGTTATGAGACGAAATTTGACGTTTATAATATGAAGTTTGATTTATTTATATGAGATTATGCAATATTTGTTTACACCAATCGTCAAACACTACACACATTAAACACAAATGTCAATGTCATGCGGCCATTTTGTACACCGTTTAAATTATATAGATTTTCATAAACTTTTACAGCCTTTATTATTGTTTTGTTTTCACTTTTATCGGCAGTCCCTGTGACTGGTTGGGTTAGTTTTTTTTGTATGAGTTGCACACACAAACAAGATTACTTTTCAATGTGTTAAATAGTCAACATCGCCCATAAACATTAATAAGTCACCTGGGAGTTTCCCCGGCAACTCATTAACAAAGAAAATCATTAACAAAGAGCATACTCATATCTAAAAGGCCGGCAACACACCTGCTAATCCTCTGTTGTAGCGGGTGTCTGTCATGTGGATGTCGCTTTTCACTTACCATCAGGTGAACCGACTGTCCGTTTGCTCCGTCTTCTATATAAAAAAATCCTGAGATCTAAAATGGTAAGTATCGATGCCAGTAATTACACTGACACCTTCTATGTTTCCCAAAACACAGCTAACTTGTTTGATGGAGGAAATAAGCAGGATTTTTATGGTATAAGGAAGCAAACGAGCAGTCGGAGCCTTATAATGATTAACGACGCTCATAGGCATTCACACAGCAAAGTTTATGCAGATGAGTTGCCTTCCTTTTCCCTATCCCCCTAAAAGGCCACCGGAAACTCACGAACTGCATGAAACGCGACAGCATAGCTGTCACTTGTCACTGAGCGAGAGGTACCACCCCGGTCGTGCCGGCCCAATTCGGCTGCAATAGGCATTACCTCATAGAACTACATCATCAAAACGAATGAGTTTTCAAATCTAATCTTAACTCGAGCAAAGTTAGTGTATTTATGAATTCTCTAATTATTTTATTTTTTTTGGATGGATCTATGCTAACGGTCCGAAGGCCCTAATGCTACATTGGGATTAGTGTGAGCCCATTTGGCTCACTTTCGGTTTATAAATGTGGGGGGTTGCCCCCCGCCAACCGTGCAGTCTTCGACCACACGGCCTGCTGGCGTCGGGTTGAGCTAATTATAATTATATTATGTATTCTCTATACAGATAAATAAAATTGGAGTGTCTGTTTGTAATATTAAAATAACCGCTTTTTATTGAATTTATATGTATGTATACATGGTGCATAGACCAAAATAACCTTTTTTAAAATTATTCTCTGTCTGTCCGTCTGCCTGTCTGTCTGTTTGTTCCGGCTAATCTCTGAAACGGCTAGGCCGATTTTGATGGGACTTTCACTGGCAGACAGCTGATGTTATATGGAGTAACTTAGGCTATAAAAATAATCATCATCAATCCGCGTACGGCTGTAAATCTTAGTTAACGCGGGCGAAGCTGCGGGCAAGAGCTATGTATTTATAAACAATAATCAATCAGTCTTACAAATGATAGTACTATCCATGTGGATAGGCGCCCGACATACGCGTGTCTCTCCCACCAGTTGATGTTTGTATGTTAATCTTACTATCCTTCTCTATAACTAAGAAGTGGAACCACAAATGCTCACTTTTATCCTAAGAAGTATATTATTTCTATACAATATAAATATTTTATCACTCGACTTTTCCAATACATTTCAAATTCCACGTGAATCCACGCCAAAAAGCTATACATAAACTTCCGTAGAGCCCGTAATCAAGTGTTAACGGGTAAGTTAATTAGAAACTTGGCAACACTTTAACATCGAACATAAGATTATTGTCATTGGATCCCAACATTAAAATGTCAAATGTAATTCAAGCTTAGGGGTAAGATTCCCAGAACTTTTTAATTCAACATTGCGACCAGGGTCTTGTCTCGGGTTGTCTATGTATCCCACAAAGTTGGACCACAAAAGTGAACTAGTTTTATTTGACTAGAATTTAAGTCACGTAACGCTTAGATTTTAACTTCAGAAGGATAAAGGAAATGGATTTTAGCTAATTCCCGTTTGTTATCTTACTCATTGTAAATGAGACGAAAGTTTTAATATAAAATTATTATAGACAGATAGACTTTATTAAGTATAAAGTCTGTTTTTTTTATTAGAAGGTATTTCTAACACGATCATAATAATATGTATGTAAGACTACAAGAGTTCCCTATTATACCGGGTGGACTTGGAACGCTTGCGAAAACGAAGAGGTATGATAGTGTTGGCATAGCCTGACATGATACAAGTGAAAAAACGCGTTTTTCTTTTTTTTTTTTGGTTGCCTTTTTTTTGTATAATCCGGTTTAGTAAATATAATGTTCGTATTAAATACTATATCGATATTATGTTTGTCGCATGCGCATCCTTTTAATGAATTGATGAATTCTAACGTATGTATATTGTCCATTAATAAACGGGTATTCATCGTAAAAAGACGTTTTATTTAAAGTGAGTAACGAGCTAAGCAAAATTCTATCTTATCGCACTAAACACATAATGTTACAGGAATTTGATGATAATTCTTTTTTGAAAAAAAAAACAGCAATGTAATAAACTTAACTTAAATAAAATGGCTAGCGGACTGAATCAGCTGATAGCGTTACACGAGGTCGCCGCATGCACGAGGTGAACGAACTCCCGCACCGCGCGCGTCTTCAGCGCGATTTATAGCTTTAGTTGTTCATCGTTTTAGTTTTTACTAATACATTGCGAGTTTGCAAAATACACAAGTCTAAAATTTTCTTTAAAAAACGTTTCTGAGATAAATGGTTGCATGCATTATATAGTATATAAATAGTATATTATTAGGGTTTAATCTTCGCAAGCCTTCCAAATACACCCGGTATATGTTTATGTTTTGTAATTAAATAGTAATAAGTAGTTAATATTTCTGTTTAAGAGCTTGCATATAATTAATAAAATTGAAAAATATAAATTAAACATAACCTATACAGGCATAAAAAATGTCGAGGAGTAGTCTGGCCTTCGCCGGGGCCAGCCTGTCGCTGAGGTGATCCTCTCTGTTGCCTGCTGTCCGGAACCCTCAAAAAGCGGCTGAAGGCGCTCGCAGTGGTTTTAGTTAGGGTAGGCACTCCCGAGTGGCAGTCCCACATTGGGTCAGGATCTACCCGAAGATTTTGGCTACATCCATAAGGATTTACCTGCAATAAAACAAAGCTATAAAAATGTACCATATTTTGTACTTGAACGCACAATGGGTCTGCTGTTTGTGTGGTTAATATCTTGTGGATGGTTCAGACTCAATATTTTGACTAATTTGCCATAGTAGTGCCATCCATTTCCAGCAATGGATTTTCATCATATTATGGCATTAAAACCGACACTATGTCAGTGTACAAAAACTTCGCAATATTAAATGTCCTGCCTCGCACAACCGTTTTGTAAAACCAATAGCATAACATAACCGGTGGGAAGTAAGCGCTGTGCCGCACTCCCTGCTGCATGGGTACCACCATCTGGCTTGTTTCTCCCGTGAAACAGCTTTGCTGTGTTTCGGAGAGAAGGGCAAGACTGGCACCGAGACTTAACATCTTATGTCTCTGGATAGGCAACACATAGATGAGTTGCCTGGGCTCGTTCCAGGTAAACTAGTTTATGTTCATGGGCGACGTCGACCACTTACCATCAGGTGGCACGTTTGCTAGTTTGCCTATCCAACTAACATAAAAAAAGCATACTCAATTTTCATAGACAAAAATCTCCTCTATAATATTATCTATATATTTTTTTAGAACTATCGAGAAAAGGAGAAAGGGCCAGTCTCTGATACAGTACGGTGAAATATTTTACTACACGTTGTATTCCGAAAACTGGTAACTTACAATATAAATGCCACTTTACTAGCCCGAAGCACATAAACACGAGAACCAAATAGTTAAATGCTGGTGAGGGCGCCACCTTCCATAATAATTTGATAGTACCATACGTTACATCATTCACATAAATTTCGTGAATTACGCCTAACGCTTGGGGCTCAAGTTATTACAATACTAAAAGCGAAAACGTGTACGTTTAAGGAATTTAAGATGGTTTTATGTTACTTTATATAATATATGAAAGGTCGCTAGCTTCGTCAAAGGACAAAAGTATTTAAAAGAGCGCTTGACACAAATCATTACATAATAATTCACTAATTTAAAACTTATTTACTTAATTTATACAGTAAAAAAACGGTACAAGTAAACAGATAAAAAAAATTGATACCTGGCACGTCATAATTAAGAGTTTATTTCAGATAAGTAGTTTAGGTGCTACGGTAATACATACGAAAATAAAAACATACATTGATTTCTAAAATCCTTTCTTTCGTATGGCTCTGCTAACAAACTTCGCCTTAAGTACAAAAAACCTTTAGAAACAATGCGGCACACAATAGCAGAAAAATTCACAGAGGCTTGTCTAAATATAATGGTTTTGTAAAAGCTATTAATCGACAAACGGCCTATTTCAGTCCCATTTAGGGACGTCCTACTTAATTGCTAAGCTCATTTGAGAACATTACTATTACCTAGATCAAAGTCAGCATTAGAGCCTTGAGAATACTAAGTTCAGAGTATTATGTTGGATCTATCGAAATAGAGAGAATTGACTGAAGGACTAGTAAGAGGTAGTGCATACCAGCCGAATTGGGCCGGTATGGCCGGGGTGGAACCTCTCGCTCACATAGCACCGGCGTCAAGTGACAGCTACGCTGTCAGTTTGAGATTTTCCGGTGGCCCATGGGCCGTATAGGGAAAAGGATAAAAAAATTGGTTGTGCGGATGTCTATCGGCGTTATTTTGTCTCCAAAAACTATCAAACCTATCTGCTCATAGTAATTTTTTCTTCGAAATTCTGGGATTTCGATACTATCAACATACATTGTTCCTTCCTCAATGCTGCTCCCGGCTATTCTAGCTAATAATTCACTCACTTACAAGATTTATTTTAGTCAGGTCTGAATTTCTGACGACCATATCAGAAGATTAGAATTGAGATGAAAAACAATGTGATTGAATTAAGTCAGTAAAAGAGCTGAACACCCAATGCTATATTTAGTGTGAGCGACGCCCAGTGCCGCACGCCCCACTGCATGGGGTTTTTTAATAGCATAGGACGGAAAACGAGCAATTAAAGCTGTTTGGCGACTATCTACTCCCATACACACCCGCACAACTAAAGATTATGCAGATGTGTTGCACTCCTTTTCCCTATCCTCACAAACCGCAAGAAACGCGACAGCATAGCTGTCACCTAAAGCCGGTGTTATGTAAGCGAGAGGTACCAACCCGGTCTTACCGGCCTAATTCGACTGAAAAGCAGCATGGCACTACCTCTTACAAGGCAGCATGGCGCTAGCTCTTACAAATTAGTGGGTTCAAGTATTCTATTTATTATTAAAGGGTTTTGCTGTGTATCAGCAAAAGGACAAGACAGGCAGTTATTGTTCGCAACGAGATTTAACATCCTAGACTTCTGTATAGGCAACGCATAAATAATTTAGCTAGTCCCAGATGAATATAAGGTCATAGGTGGCGCTGACCGCTTACCATCAGCCATCAGGTGGCACATCTGCCAATTCCATATCCAACTAACATAAAATACGTAAATTATTATTTTTCCAGAATAAAATATTCAGATTTAAAGCCCTAACAAGCCTAGATTAACCTGTCTAAATAATGAGAAACCGCATGAGTTGTGTTAACTTCATAAATGAAAATAGTATCATCGTAACCGCGTATTAAATTTTCGATGAACAAACCAATTTAAATATTATTTTGGTTTACACATCAAGCGCACGGCTTACTAATGAAATTACAGCCCGGAATAAGCAGGAATTGTTACATAAAATGTATTATTGTTATTACTCTTCGAGGGCTTAATTTTTGAAGTGAAAACTTCTTTTAGCGCGGTACGCATATTTTTAGATGAGATAAAATTTCAGAACTCGCGACACCGCATACGAAACGCTGGAGACGCAGTTTGACGTTTATAGGACGCCGTACAGCTCGCGACACCACACACGAAACGCTGGAGACACAGTTTGACGTTTTATTTATTTATATAAGATTATTCAATATTTGTTTTGCATATTGTGTTGCTTCTAAATTATGTCATGCGGCCATTTTGTGCGCCGTTTAAATTGCATAGGTTGTCATTTCTTTTACAACCTGTATTATAGGTATTTGAATTTCACTTCTATCGGCAGTCCCTGTGACTGGTTGGGTTTTTTATTTGATCCACTTAATATAACTTAAAATATGTTCATTAGATATTTGGGGTTTTAAAAATTGTATATGTCCTATGTATATTAAAATATAATATGTAATATTATGTATGTAATATATACGCATTCAATTAAGATTTAAGATTTCTCTTCATGTAGTATTCACCTACCAACATAGAGAGAAACCTTTGTGCACATTTAGCACTTTTTTGCAATACTATGGGCTATATATATACAATGGGCTATCTAACACTAAAAGAATTTTTCAAATCGGACCAGTAGTTCCTGAGATTAGCGCGTTCAAAAAAATAAACTCTTTAGCTTTATAATATTAATATAGGTGTGTAACTTCACACACCCTCAAAGACTTTTAATATCATTAGGCATTCAGGTTTCCTCACGGTGTTGTCTTTTACTGGCAAGAGAATATTATTTGGATAAACCAATTTTAAGTGTATATATATGGCGTTATTACCTTTCACCTTGCGCAGATCCTGACAGGGCACGGATGCTTCGGGAGTTATCTGTGCAGGGTGGCGGGTTCGGAGGAATTGCCAGGGTGCCATCACTGTAGCAGTGAAGAGGACACTGCTGATCACACCCTGGTGGAGTGCCCAGCGTGGGCGCTAGAAAGGGCGGACCTCGTGGCTGATATATATATATATATATATATATATATATATATATATATATATATATATCGGCGTCAACAACAACATGAGTAGTCTGTGTGGTCAGGATAGCCGATATCAGTGGGTTATTAATGAAACACTAGATCGTATATCATCTTTTACTCTCAGTGTCATCATTACATAAGACAGCTCCCAAGTTTCCCGCCCGTTGCCGCTTGCTAGTGCCAGGCCAGAGAGAACAAGCGGCAGAACAAACTCTCCAGCAGCACGCTGTCTGACCTTCGTCTAGTTGTTGTACAATCAAGTCGGTAACATCAAATCTCATGGTTTGCTAACGCATTAGTAAACGCGATAATCACAGAGTTGCAGACGTGTCCTTCTACTATCCAATTTACCATTCAATAATCATATTCATGTTATTTCCCAGATAATCTCGGCAACGCAACCATCTATTTGAATTTGACAATCACATGTCAACTTTGTTTTTATCCACAAGCGTTCTCCTTGTCGTTTACCAATGTGCCAGCGTTAAAACAGAAGTTATGACCAAAGAGGTTTCACAAACAAGGTTGAAACCTATTTTATTATCAATGAGTTTCTATTCTCCGACATATATATATATATATATATATATACTACACAAGTATTAATTTAAAGAGACCTCTGACCAATGAATGGAAAAATTGTTAGTGACAAAAAAACTTTTTTTTTGTTTTTAGTCGTATCAATTTATCATAAATATAAACAGTTATATATCAATATAATAATAAAAATATCAATCCTTATATTATATCCGACTGCTGGGCACGGGTCGCCTCCTAGAAATCTGGCGAGGAGGGTTTTTGGGCCATAGTTCACCGATACGCTGGCTCAATGTGGGTTGGTGAACTCCACACACCTACAAAGACTTGTAATCTCATCAGGCATGCAGGTTTCCTCACGATGCTTCCTTCACCGGTAAGCAAGGGATGGTCTCATGTTCAGATACAGGTAATAATTTAGAAAAACCCATTTCTAGGCTTTACAAGGGGTCAGGATCAAACCCGGACCTGTCGACTGTCACTCAAGAGGCCTCACCTACTAGGCTATCATCGCTCACTATTAGTATACTATATAATAATATATTAGTATATTAAAAGATATAAAAAGATATACTGTAAATGAGGATAGCTAAAAGCTTAAACGTGTAAGACAAAATGAGATAATACATTTTATACGAAGCATAAACTATCTGTACTTTCTGTTCTTAACTATCGTGAAAAATATTTCTATTGTTGTCCGAATAACAAAAATAGATTCTTTAAATGGAAGAATTTTATTAATTTTATTAACCGAGGACACTAAAAAGAGAGTACCACGTGACCAGATTGACATAGTGTGAAAGCGTCCATAGATATTACTATTATTAATATATCAAATTTATTCTATGACGTTAATTGCAGCCAAGTTTTAAGTTTGTTCTAATAATTATTCACTTCTTAATAGCCAAAATTCCGATATCATTTACCTTTATTAGCATACACTAAAACAAGCATTTTAATCATTACCAAATTTTGTAAGAAGTAATTTACGTTTTTGGGTGACGTTGATCACCGTCCATCTTAGTTCGTCTGTCAATCCGTTTTTATTTCTTTTACGTCGGGAAATGCTGTGAGACATCCCGCGGGGGAGTGGGTCTCCCCAAGCAGGTATGTGAGACTCACTGCACCCAAAAGGTGGTCAGGTCACAGGTCGCAGGTCTCCTACAAAAACCCGGCGAGTGCCAACAATGCCGCCTTTTGGTGAGGTGTCCGGATCTGTTGAGAAAACAGGGCACCTCGACGGCTAGTCAGTCCCTCAAGGGACTAACGCTACCTCCACAAAGGGGTTGTCCTACACCAGAGAACAACCTTTCCCAACGTGGAAACCCCCACGCGGGGTCTTCTATCAATCCAGTCTCAACTAAAATAAGAAATGATGTTTGTAACAATACGCTTATTTCATTTTATCAATATTTGACCAATTTTATACATCCAAAGGTCAAACACATGTACATGAACATCCAAATCACATGTCCATCGAATATTCATATATTTTTAGGCCAAAGGGTAATGGAACGCCCACAAAATAAAACCGATTGGATAGAGTTATATTGATATTATATCTATACATGGAATATGCGAATATCTCATTGCATGGTCAATTTTGCCAAGGTACATGTTTAAAATCTATATATAAAGCTGCAGAATTAGTTTGTTTGAACGCGCTAATCTCAGAAACTACTGGTCGGATTAAAAAAAAAAATCAGTGTTAGATAGCCCATTTATCGAGGAAGGCTATAAGGCTATATAACATCACGCTGTGAGTAATAGTAGTTAAGTTGAGTAAGTTAACGCGGGAGAAGCTGCAGGCAACAGCTAGTGTACAATATACATGCATATTTTTTCGAGTCAAATTCAGTTTTATCAGCGCTTTACATTCCAAACTACAATTTATTTGCCACTTCTACCTACAAACTATATTATGATACTTACCGATGGAAAGGAGGCGCTGTGCCGCACTCCCAGCTGCATCAGTACCAACATTTTGCTTGGTTGCCCCGTGAAACAGCTTTGCTGTGTTTCGGAGAGAAGGGCAAGGCAGGCTTATTACTGGCACCGAGACTTAACATCTTATATCTCAGGATAGGCGACACATAGATAAGTTACCTGGGCTAGTTCCAGGTAAACTGGTCTATGTTCATGGGTGACGTCGACCACTTACCATCAGGTGGCACGTCAGCCAGTTTGCCTATCAAACTAACATAAAAAACCAAATCACGTGAAAATGTCATAAATATATACCTCGATGATTACACAAAAGAAAGTTTTATTTATAGCTAGAATAGTTTTAGTCGAGCGCTAAATAAATAACATAAGTAGGTTCATGCGTCAAAATTGTTATACCCATAAAATAAATGTGACATTGTAAAGAGCCATTTTATTTTATTATACTAAGGCCTGTTCTAGGCCATGGAATGGGCCATTACTGGCAATTCCACTCTAACATATAAACGTTGTTAGGAGCTCACCGAAAAAATTATAGGTAATTGCGTGCATAAAGTACGTATATCCAGGGCTTTTGGATGGCTTCTAAATTTAAAATACGCTGAATTACTGGGTATTCACACAATTTACCTTTTGTTAACCGACTTCTAAAAGGAGGAGGTTATCAATTCGTCGGAATCTTTTTTTTTTTAATAAACCTTTGTGTTCGATACAATTGACTGTAAGATTTTTTTCTAAATTAGCTTATTAATTACTGCTAGCTGTTTTCCGCGGCTTTACCTGTCTCTTAGTATTTCTAAAATAAATAGCCAATAGCTTTCCACATTTTTTTTAACGCCGGGAAACGCCCTGAGGCATCCCGCAGACATACTATATTTGTCTGTCGTATGTTTAAAAAAATAATCTTCGTCAGAATTATCTTGTCAATACTTCTCTGCTTATAAATATTCTAATTAATATTATTATTTTAATTCTCTATTAAAATTTTATAGTTTATTATAAGTAGGCAACTGACATCAGTGACGCACTCTACCTGTGGTTTGGTTGACCGGTGTCAGATACCATTTTTTACATGGGAATCTGGCTTATGCCGAACCGAACCATTTTGGCACATTCCTGAGACACACGATAGTTTAATTTAAAATAGTAAGATCATATTAGCGTATATTATTCTATAGATTTAAACTATTTGTTGTTGTCTCGTATGTGTGTCAATAAAGTTCTTTTTCTTTCTTTCTTTCTTTGTAATAAAGTATGTAATAAATAAAAATGGCGTGAGTGACAATGGTCTAGTGGGTACGGGCTCGGCCTGCTGAGTGAGATCGCTGGGTTCGATCCTGACTGGTGTCATGACAAGGGTTTTTCTAAATTTCCCCGTGCACCTGAACATAAGAATATCACTTGCTCACCGGTGTAGCAAAACATAGTGAGGAAAACTGCATACCCGATGAGATAATCTTTGAAGGTGTGTGAATTCACCAACCCGCATTGGGCTAGCGCATTGGTGAAATGGCCCAACTCCCTTCTCGCCTGATTTCGAGCTGGAAGAGACCCGTGCCCAGCTGTAGGACGAATAAGGATCCAATGATGAAATTTTATTAATTTAATACCATAAAAATTAATTATTATAAAGTTTGATGTTGGTCGTTGTAATTTGAAACAGGTAAAATTCAATTTACCCTAATAATAATCCAACGGCTTATTTATTCGGAATAACAATGGGACTATTAAATAATAATAAATAAGAGCCATTACGTTTTCTACTGTTTAAGCTAAAACGTAATTAACGCCCAGGGAGTATTCCATACTTCCCAACTTTAACCACTTTTGGTATTCATTATCGTATATATTAATATATACCAGAATGAAGCCCTTTAGGGCTAAAGAGGCCTCTTTATTACATTATTTAAGGATATGCCTTTGGTTTTAAAATATCAGGCTTAGAAACTACTTAACTTAGGGATATAGATGTCAAGTAGGCTGTTGTTATAATAGTCTTTAATACGGCATGTATGATAATGTTTTAATCACAGTAAGAAATACGATTGTTTGGCGATATAGAATAATATTATTATAGCAAAAAAAAAACCATTAATCGACTCGAAATATTATTAAGAACCGATTTATCAGTTTTCAGTACAAATGTATGGAAAATGATTTTGGCGTTTTCTGATATTTCTGGTACTCACCTTAAATGGTCCTATAAAGTATTTTGATCCCTATACAAAGTAGGAACGATAGGCACAAAAATATTTTTTTTTGTGGATTTTAGTCTTTATTTCGCTGACCGTACATTTTCTCAAACGCGCAATCCATTTAAAAAGATACACAGTTTTTTGCTTTACTTATTAATATATGGAAAAAAATTGCCGTTGATGTAAAACTCAAAAATTCATGTCAATTTTTTTGTCACTCGTTTTAGTTGCACAACTTTTTCCAAAGTGGAGTGATTGCAGGACGCTTCGGGCAATAACGTTTAATAAAAAGTGAGGTTTATCACTAGAATACCGCACTGCGTCAGCTTAAGTGAAGTTAATTTCAGTCCATGAGTTAGTGTCTCTGCCACACTCGGTCAGCAAATATCGCTCAGTAACTGGTCAAATGAACACACTATTAGATTATAGTAATTTATTAATGGAGCGAGGGTATTTAACCTCGTGCGAACAGAGTGATAGAGGATAAGTGATTTAATTGCTGAAACATTTAGCGATTAGGTCGCAAATGTTGCCATTTAAAGACTAAAGTTTTTGGTTGAGTATTGTTCTAATTCCTCTTGTGACTAAATGTTGCGAATAAAATTGTTTTTATATTTTTGGAAATTTACTGCGGATTATTAATGTTTTATATTCATGAGTGAAATCAAATCATAATACTTTTATTTCATAGGTAAACGTAATACACTCGAAATAAAAAGTCAATAAAAATGTCGGTAGTAAAACAATGCTTATTTCGACTGTAAGGCCCTACTCGTAAAATCATTTGTGGATATAAGGACATTCCAGATTGCCCATGTAAATTTACAAAAATCAAACTTCGAAACAATCTGCAAACAAAAGACCACAATATATTGATAGTGATGATGCTCTTTTCAATATCTGCTAATATTCTTGTTCTCCGACGATTGTGGACAACTTAAATCGCCTTATGATGTCATCTGGGATATTTTTCATTCTGTTTGCAATCTTAATTAAGTTTCTCTGGGATAGCGTACTCTGTGACATTTCATTAGACGTATTTTATTTGAAAAGCGGTTTTACTAATGTTCTAGAGTTGCATAACTATTTCAAGCGATTACATATCTTGAAGAATATTATGTAAGGTAGACTAGATTTAGGTACAATTTGATAGGATAATGATTAAAAATATTACAAAGATGCTGTTTTGAGCAGTTCAAGAATAGCAGGTGATGGTGATTATTATGAAAATAAAGATAGTAATATGGATATTAATGATAATAATGATGAAGATAATGATTGTAATTATGAAAACGATGACGATAGATATTTAAAAATGAATCTAACATATATATTAAGTGACCTTTAATTAATATATTCCTAATTTAAACTTGAAAAGGGTTCAAAAGATGAAAGCTAACTGGCACCAAAGCTTCTTATTCAGTAATATATTTAAAAGCTGACATATGTAGGATGAGGCAAAGGTATAAAATTGTGGGGAAGCCTACCAAACGCGTAAACCACATTTAGGTAATTTCCATTACAAGGGGTGGATTCATAATGGGTTTAAATTAGTGAAAGTTAGCCTTTGTAATGTTTGATTAAAAGTAAGTAGTATTGAGACTTTAAACTTTGCTAAAATTTGTATCATTGAACGAAAAATCGAGTTTGAAGTGTTATCGACGTAGTGAGTGCCTTTTGTGTTAAAAGGTCTAAAACTACCGACAAAATATGTAAATGGTTTTGCAACAGATAAAAGGATGCGTTCGTGAATACTTTGTGCGGTACGCCTAGATCAAAATCCTGGCTTTTTTCCACCAAAAAGCTTTGCACTATTCCTATATAAAGGCTGTAGCTGAGTAATTATTAGCAACTATATTGCATTTTGTTCTCTGGGCATTCTTTGAGGGAGGCCTATTTTCAGCACCTCACCATAGTTCAGGCCTTAGCGGTGGGGCTCAGTAGCCTAGGGTGAGCCGCTGCACCTTGAGTGAAGCTAATTGAGTGAAGCTCTTTGTACCCCTTTTATAAGAAGAGGGGACAAAAGAGCAGGGAGGGCAAGGGGTGAGGATGGGTACCTCACGTCATTGCCCTGTCCCAACGTGCGGCACAAAGAGGTTCTATGTGGAGGTGGCGTCGGTCCCTTAGGGGACTGACTAGCCCTCGAGGTGTCCTTTTGCTCAACAGATCCGGGGCACCTCACCATTGGCGGCATTAGCTGGGTTTTAGTGAGTAGAGCTGCATCCACCTTAGAATCTTTCGGGCGCAACGAGTCCCACATACCCCGCGAAAAAAGAAAAAAATCTTTGTAACCAACACAAATTATACTAGAAAATCTACCTAAAATACCTGAACTTCTAATTTACTTTATATAGGATCATAAGTGACTCCTTATTCCGATAATTTAAGTACTATTCCACATTCGGGCGAGGTCACGTTGTTGAATTAATGCTTTATAAGCTGGATAGGGTACTTGGTTAATTTTGAGAAATTGTGTAAAGTTCCGTAATTCTAGAATAAACCATTTTAGTTCAAACATTCGTGCCAATTTAGAACCAAGAAGCATTTTCTTGTTCTATTAGGAAAAGGGTGAAAAGTTTTGCTTAAAATATTTAAGCTTTTTCGTTCTTCGCGATACAAGAGTGTTTTTATTTTATTTTTATCAACTTTAGCAGTGTAAAAGATCCCAGTGGGTCGACTTTCCAGTTGTGCTCTTGTAGTTAGGTCCCGCAGACAAAATAAAATTATATGACATAGATTTTGAACTGTATCGAAATATTTTAAAACTATACCCCTAAGAATTCCCTGCCCTAAATAAAAAGAAAGACAATATAAAGATTGCAGTTCCAGAATGAATTACTTCCCACATCGATGAATATGAAGACATTTAAACCAAAAGTTTAATATTAGTAATAATGAAACAATTTTTCCAGATCGCAGTGCATTTTTTATGGTTCCTTAGCCAAATGGCAAAAAATAGAACCCTTATAGATTCGTCTGTCTTTCTGTCTTTCGTCTGTCTGTCTGTCTGTCAAAACTAAAAAAAAATTAATGTACCATTCAAACTTTCCCCGAAAATTGGTTTGAACGAGATCTAGTGAGTAGTTTTTTTTAATACGTCATAAATCGTAAACCGCAATTTATCTTTCATTCGATCATTTCAAATTTTAAAAAATACATTTTATTTAATAAACATAAACCTTATTTTTTTAATGTTAAAGTGTCGAAAATTGTATATTATGTAATGGTACGGAACCCTTCGTACTAGAGTCCGACTAGCACTTGGCCGTTTTTTTTCTATTTCGAATTCAAAATGTTCTTAACGTTTCGGATACTTTACGTCAACTATGGTCATGAGAGAATTATTATATTCAGTGAAATTAGCGTAAAGATTAGAAACATTTTGAAGTGAAACTTCTTTGCCATGCGCGCAAGGGTAAAATTTTTACGGATGTAACGTCACGAAAATGTTCAACGTTATTGTCCAAGGAGAGGGCTCTCTCCCTCCTGATTGAGACCGATTGAGAGAGAGTGAGAAAGGGCGAACGTAGCATGAAGCACATAGCTATGGAGTGAAAGTAGCAAGCGAGTGATAAAGATCGAGAGAAAGAGAGAGTGAGATAGAGCGAACGTCGCATTGCAAGTCTCGGAAATGTGAAGCTTTAGATTAGTATAAATATAAACGAGATTTAAAAAATAGTTTGGCAAATAATTTTCACTTCTGACATGTGTACTTTGTAAGCACGTACTTTTTTTTGAAGCGAAACTTTAAGGCACGTTAAAGTGATATATTATGACGTCACAGGGAAAAGCTCGAGTAACACAGTCGGGTCCGCTTGGCTCTTTTCGGCTCGGGCCTGCGAGGCCACGTGATTGCAGCAACTATACGCACGGTTATTATTATTTACGTTGCTGTTTATTTATGTTATTTCTCATTGTAATTAACCCTAAATTATATCCTTTTTTATGTTAATTGGAGAGGGAAACTGACAGACGTACCATTTTATGGTAAGTGGTCGACGCTCATGAGTAGAGATGTGAAAAACGGCTTTTTATTTTCAACACATTTAAACGTGTTGCTTTTATTTTTAAACGTGTTATAAAAAAACGTTTCTTAAAACAAGCAAAAAAAAAAACTAATACACATTATTTAAAGTGTTGGTCTTAATATTAGAAGCACCTTCACCATTACAACTTATTAATGTAGAATAATTATTAACTAATTGTTAATGTTCTCACCACCATTCTCTCCACTAGACCCACCACCACCAGCACTCTCACAGCCACGACCCTGCCGTTGAGATAAAGTTATCTCTGCCACTGGTGGTGCTTGAAGCGTATAATATATTGTTTGGTTGTGATGACACCCGCGAGACAAATTCATTAAAAACACTCAAATGTCTTTGTTTTAGATGTTGTTTGAGTTTAGATGTTGTTGATTTATACGATATTTGTTTTTTACAAGTTTTACACTGATCGGCAAATTTATCAACTTGATTTCTTTCAAAATAGTCCTAAAACATTGCCGCTTCTTAACATCTTCACTACACTAATTAATAATTATTATATAATATTCACAAATCACAAAAAAAATAATATTTATAACCATGAAAGCTTACACAACTAATTTTAATACTATAACCTAATAAGTTCTTTTACTATGTATAATTTTAAACTATAATTAATATTCACCAATAATGTCCCATAGCAAAAGAAACAAAATATTTAAGAATTAACACAATAATTCTCTAAGTTCGTAAATCGAAATCGTATATGCACGGCGCACGCAAAGTAAAAACAAACAAACAAGCTCATCCACAGCGAAAAACGTACTGTCTTTAAAACACATTGCCCATTGGTCATTTAAAACATTGTTCATTTAAAACGGAAGTAGATTTTTTAGTTTTTGTTATAAAAATCAATAATCAAACGTAGTGACTTAAAATTTAAAAACACATTTAAAACGTAAATTTAAATTTTTGTTTGTGTTATATAACTAATTTAAACTAAAAAACCTATAAACCAACCAAGAACGGAGTGTTGTCAGTCAGAAACAAATATTACGTTAAAAACAGGACGTTATAATTTAGCCGCATAATACGTAACCAATCCAATTTGGTCGTGATTCTTAATTGTAAATAAATAAGGTTGTGAATCTCTATCTACGTTTAAATGAAATCGGTTTAAATTTTTAAACGCAGTTGTTTGTTTATTTTGAATAACAGATTATTTTAAGCATTAATAGTTTAAACGCCCACCACTACTCATGAGCTCTTGAACATAAATTAGTTTACCTGGAACTAGCCCAGACAGCTCATTTATGTGTTTCCGATCCTGAGACATAAGATATTCTCTCCGAAACACAGTAAACCTTTTTTTCGGAGAGAAGATGGTGGTTACAGGAGAAACGAGCAAGACGGTGGTACCCTTGCAGCCGAGATCGCGGCACAGTGCATCCCTCCCACCGGTAAAAATATTCATGCATATTTTACCATAGATTTAGTTTACGGTGAAAGCATCGGTGGTCAAAATATTTTGCATGTCTCTTAAACAATTTCTGGACAGTTTTATCAGGTATATACATTTGTGGACCACATGAATTGTATTGGTGATTGGAATGTCTTAATTGTAGAGTCGGTAAATTATTACACCCAGAGGTGTGCATGTATGTACTGTGAAATGGGCAGTAAAATATATTATGTGGCTCTATGTCACTGACTATTGGAAGTCGATGATTAAATGACTGGAGTCGACAAATACCTCAATCATACTATGATGGTTGACTTACTTATTGTCTTCTATCTATCCTAAGAATTTTATATGTACCTTTTCTTTGAATTAATATACGTTTTTTTGTGAAACAGCCACTGGCGCTTCTTGCCCGTCGTATGTGCGCGTGCCTTTTTATTCCATCTTTCGTTATAAATTGTGTAATGTAATAATTTTGAATTCTCATATTAAATAGGTAGTATATTATGTATTACATCTGTTGAACGTCCCGTGACAACCAACTTTTTTATTCGGAATATTTTTTTCATATTTTTATATCCATAATATGGTATTATATATTAGGTCTTTACTTATGAAATTGGCGTTTTGTATGAAAAAATTTTAACGATTTTTTTACATGTAGTTTTTATTTGTATTAATCGAAATAATCACCCATGCAATCAATGCATCTTTGCCAACGCAGTGGCAGTTTATTGATGCCCTTCTTAAAGAAATCAGCTGGACGGGAGGCAACAAATTCTTCAAAGGCATTTTGTACTGCCTCTCAGGTATTGAAATTTTTTCCCCGCCAAGAAGTTATCCAAATTCTGGAAAAAGTAATAGTCTGTAGGCGCAAGGTCTGGTGAGTAGGTCAGATGACGGAGAGCTTCCAACCCCAGTTCTTGCAACTTGGAGACTGTCTGCTGTGCAGTATGAGGTCGCGCTTGTCGTGCAGGAGCAGCGGAGACGAGCGATTGACCAATGTTGGTTGGAGATGTGCCAGCTTCTCCAACATTGTGTTCAGTTCTTCACAGTACACATCTGCAGTAATGCTCTACCCGTTTGGTAAGAAGCTGTGATGAATCACACCGGCGCTAGACGACCAAACAGTGATCATCACTTTTCTAGGGATAAGTTTTCGTATAGGACATTGTTTAGGTGCTGAACCAGGATCCAACCAACTTGCTAAGTGCTTGCGGTTATCAAACAGAATCCATATTTCATCGCAGTTAACAACGCGGTTCAAAATTCCTTCATTTGTATGTCTATTGAGCAGTCTTGCACTTCTTGACGCGTACTTTGCACTGGCGATCATTGAGTTCGTGGGGCACCCATTTGTCAAGCTTTTTTACCTTGCCAATTTGACGCAAATGGACCAATATTTTTTTGACGCTAACTTCAAAAGCTGTTGCTAATTCAGCCGTAGATTGTGTATCATCAGCTTCCACAATCGCCTTTAATTCGTCATTGTCGACCAAAGTCTTCGAACAACCGCGAGGTTCATTTTTCAGGTCGAAATTTTCAGAACGGAAGCGAGAAAACCAATAACAGGTGGTGCGTTGGTTTGTAGTGTTAGCTCCGTAAACGTCGTTGATGTTGCGTGCCGCTTGTGCCGCGTTGTTGCGACGGTATTCATATTCCATAATTACTTGAATTTTTAACGTATCCATGATGACGAAAAAGATTGAAATGCGGTGAAAATGTAACACTAATCAATAAACTAAAAACTTTTGGAAAAAGAATTCCATGTTTTTAAAATAAAATAAATTTGAAATTAGAATTCTTAGCCAAACAAAAATTATTTTGATTTGAAATGGCCAGTAGAACGGCAAATTCATAGGTAAAGACATATTATTATAACTTTTATATCATCAAAATCAAGCTTTTTTATTATATATTCGCTAATACAATGCTATGTTATGTATAAAGGCTGCAAAAATAATCATGATCGCCAAATACGTCTGCTTTAAAAACAAAGCTGCGAGCTTCCATATAATATACCAAGGATGTAGGATCATAGTGATTCCGTATAAGATATTTCCGAATTCCAAAAGATACGACACCTCCGTGCGGACGTGCTCATACTAAACTACGATGAAATAGAGGGATGATGAAAAACGACTCATAAAATACCTTATACCTTGGGACAGGCTTATCTCATATCGTACGTATTTAAATTACCGTATTTTAACATTTTATAGGATACGCTTGTGTAGATTTACGTTTAACCTTAAAACTTTTTTTTGTTCCTGGGGATTTTATTGATTATCATCATTTTCTATAAGACATAGCTGTCTGGAAAATAAGATTCTAAGTAAAATATCACAAGCAGTGCCCCACTGTTTCACTTGGGCACTTCCCATTCCTGTGTGAGTGCAGAGAAAAAATATATATATAGGCTGTTATTTTGATGTATAAGCTATGTTATTTATAAAGTTTAATTAAAATACATTCAGTAGTTTTTGTGTGAAGGAGTACAAAACATACATCATTCTTACAAACTTTCGCGTTTACCTATAATATTAGTAGGATTTAGGAATTCTTGAAAACTGTTTATATTCATATACTAGCGGTGCCCGCGGCTTCACCCACGCACCAGTAATGATTTAATTGAAACAAAAGGAATTTGGAACTTAGTTTTCACCTACTATGACGTTACATGAAGTTACAATGTAAACTTCATGTAACGTCACTCGATTTACCGAAAAATTACCGAAAGTGTCGAAATCATTCAACTTTGGTTGGTTCATATATTCCTACCTCTTTGGTTTAGCAGTTTAGTTGGTTTTCCATACAATGATAATATCTATGTAGTGTCACACCCACTCACAACTACGACAACACTAATCAAACATTTCCTATATTTTATATATATATACTAGTATAGATTTTTAAGTAATATAAATAAAATATAATATCACCCCTTATATTATGTTCTACTGCTGGGGACATGCCTCGAAATCATGCGAGGAGTGTGTTGGCCCTAGTTTACCGATGCGCTGGCCCAATGCGGGCTAGTGGACTTCACACAAGGTGTGTGAAGTCCGCTACAACACCAAAGATCTCATCAGACATGCAGGTTTCCTCACGATTTTGCCCTTTACCGGTGAGCTATTATAGATTGTCTCATATTCAGGTGCAGATTAAATTTAGAAAAACCCAGGCAAAAAATCAAGGTACCGCAGGGGTCGGGACTCAATCTGGATCTCTCGCTCAAGAGGCCGACACCATACCCATTTTTTAGTATCTAGTCGCATTTCAACTTGTTGGTAGCTGAAATGGATATTTGAGATACCAACATGTTGTTGATGATGATTTTATATAATAGTGATCAATGATTGTTCATGGATTGTTCAACAATCAAAAACCAATACAGTATCTTTTTGAACGTCAATTGAATCTACCACTGCGCCGGTTCCAAGGCAAGCCCACTGAGAAGAACCAGCCAAACAAACTCAGTGGAACTAATCTTTTCAAATAATATGTATTCTATAACAATAATATTGTAAGTGTAAGTAAAATATTATAAGAGGTAGTGCTATGCTACATTGCAGCCGAACTGGGCCGGCACGACCGGGGTGGTACCTCTCGCTCACATAACACCGGCGTCAAGGGACAGCTATGCTATCGCGTTTCGTGCGGTTTGTGAGTTTCCAGTGGCCCATTGGGGGGATAGGGAAAGGGAGGATGGCGCATCTGCGTGGCTTTGGTTGTGCGGATGTGTATGGGCGTCGACGCCGTGAGGCTCCGACTGCTCGTTTGCCCCCTGATGACATAAAAAAAAGAAGAAAAAAAAACAATTTCTACATCTTGTCCTGAATTAATGCCTGAGAGGACTGAAACGCCTTATTCCCTGGGTGTGGTATCTTCCATGAAATCTTTTATTTTATAATATCCTTTACCACACAAATCCACGAACCACTTACTTGTCCCACAAATTAATATAAAAGCCTTACATTTTTCATTATAATTTATTAACCGGGTAGAAAAACAAATCCATAAATATGATGTATAATGTTAGTAATACTTTTGATTAATATATTCTAAGGGGATAACAAACTTGCCCGTACATAAGTAATTTTAAAGTTTGTACAGTAAAGGTACCGCACAAACTCGTAGCCCGAAGCTGAAGTACTTTTGGGTCATATATTATAATTATATTAACGATGGCCCAGGCTTGCACTTGCAACATGATCATCACTATCACAGGCTAATAATGATTATGATGTTACCGTCCTCTGTTAGACTCTTAATGAACGCCAAGACTGGTCGCTACTGGCATCCAACATTAACGTATCGGATGGAGTTCCTCAACCTGTCCATTTCAATCTAGGCTTTTAGGTTTTTTTTTCTTTTGCACCAGGAAATGCTCTTAGGCATCCCGCAGGGGAGGGGATCTCCCCAGACGTGTATTGTGTGTATGTGGGATTCGATGGTCAATGCACGCCAAGACGGGTGATCCCTTACCACTCTCATCACGGACCGGCTATCGCATGGAAGTCGTGTAATGGAGGCAACCGACTGAGTGTGACTACCGACGCCCATTGACATCCACACAACTAAAAGTTATGCAGATGCGTTGCCCTTGTTTTCCCTATCCCCCCCTCCCCCAATTTGCTACTGGAAACTGTGAAACTACACGAAACGTGACAGCATAGCTGACACTTGACTCCTGTGCTATGTGAGCGAGATGTACCACCCCGGTCGTGCCGGCCTAATTTGGCTACAAAGCAGCGCGGCATTATCTCTTACTAATCTTTTTAAATCTTTAATGCAAAAACAAAAGAACTGATGACCTCGAAAGGGTCTCTATCTCTTATGTATACAGCTTAGTTATATAGTTGCGCTTATATCCAACAAACTGGGCGTAAATATTGATGAACGAGATGTCGTGAGTGTGCAGCGTGCGGGACCCGTGCGCGCGCGCGCACAGACTACGTCGGAGCGACCACCGGCGCGCGCCATCTGTGTACGGCTGGCGAGGCGTAGCGTCCGTGACGAGTTACTCCGTGCAGCGCGAGTACGACGCGGCGCGGACACTGCCGGCTTCGACATAGACGCTCAGCCACGTCGGTTTTATGTGAACGAGCGACTTATCCGCGTAAACCGACAGATATTTTATGCTGCTCGTGCTAAGGCCAAGGAAGTTGGTTGGCGGTATGTATGGACACGTGTTGGCCGCATATTCGCACGTCGAGACGCCAGCTCACATAATAATAAATATAGAATTAGGTCAACGAACGACATAGATAAGGTTTTTTGTATATAAACTGTTTGTCTTGCGTACTATCAATTGGAGCATTAATTCCTTGTTTTTGTAATTGTAGGTTTAGATTTTTTTTTGCAATCTATACAATTAATAGTTGTTAAGGATTTGTGTGCATTATGTATCTTATGCACTTTAATGATGGGTAATAGTAGAAGTGGCGACAGTGTGATATTCGAAACGGGCTTACGGTTTGAGATACATATTTTATTTGAATATTATTTTATTATCATTGAAGTATATCAAACATACATTAAATCACATTTTATTATTATATATATTCTATTTCATTATATATTTAACTTTTGTGTATTTAATTATTATTATTTAACATTCACAAATTATATAATATATTAATGGCATCAAGAAAGATTAAGATTGGACTAATTAATCCTCGATCATTGAGAACAGGTCATGAGGAGTTTGTTGTCGCGCTGATGAAACATGACATAGATATTCTTGCAGTTAATGAGACGTGGCTCAGGCAGGGAGAGGAAGAAACTGCTCCGATTTTATCTGGGTATCATCTTCGCCACGTACCTCGCCCTCCAGGGCTGCGTGCCCGAGGTGGAGGAGTGGGATTTTATATAAAGCGTGAAATATCAACACGAATATTGAAGCACCCTATTACAGACTCTGTGGAGCAAATGTGGTTAGGCGTAACTATCCACTCTAAAAAGATGGCGATCGGTACTGCATACCGGCCGCCCTGGCTTAGCGTTCAGACCTTCATAAATGCGTTGAGTGATACAATCTGTTCGCTTTCATGGCACGATCACGTCATTTTATTGGGTGATTTTAATATAAATTATTTCAACTCACTAGATAATAGTTTTTTAATGCTTAAATATTTTTTATCAAGCTTTAATCTTCGTCAGCATGTTGCGGAGCCAACGCATTTTACCACATCCAGTGATACCTTGCTCGATCTCATTTGTACCGACGCAAATGTGGTCCGAGTCTGGGTCGATCACATACCAACACTAAGCGATCATGCGCTGGTCGCATGCGAGCTAAATGTCCCTAAACTTAAAAGTCGACCTAAATCTGTGTATTATAGACCTATTAAAGATATAGATCCAGTCCAGTTCAACGCAGTAATGGCATCCATTGATTGGGACGCCTTAAACACGGGTAACGTCAATGAAATAGCCAATAATCTTACTTTTTATTTATTAGAAGTTTTTAATTCCCTCGCTCCAAAAATTAGTCTTTGTAAAACGTAAAAGTTACCCATGGATTACACATAATATTCGTCTAATGATAAAACGTCGTGACGAAGCCTATCGCAAAGCCCGCTCAACTAAGCACCCCGCCAAAGTGGCGTACTACAAAGAACTTAAGACAATTGTAGGTCGAGCTATCCAAACTGAAAAAGACGCGTATTTTAAAACATATGTCAGCTCAAATGAACAGAACCCTCGAACTATGTGGAAACACATTAACGAAAACGTTAATTTCAAACGAACTAATGATACGCTTCCCACTAGTTTGTGTGATCCAGATGGGTTAAATAGGCATTTTCTCAATGTACCAGGGGATAGTTTTGTAGCAGAATCGCTTATAGACTTTTATAACACAAACAAATTTGGTTCATCTACATTTAAATTTCAAATTGTGACCGAAAGAGATGTAACTCAAGCTATACGTGAACTAAGATCCAATGCCACTGGCATTGATGACATCTCACTAGATATGTTGACTTTATCATTTCATCATATATTAGGTACGTTAACAACACTCATAAACAAGAGTATATCATCCTCCACCTTCCCAAGTATGTGGCGTGATGCTGTGGTTCGTCCTATTCCGAAAATACCTAGCCCCGTAGAATTTAAAGATTTAAGGCCCATAAGTATCTTACCATGTACTTCTAAGATACTAGAAAAGGAATATCTAGAGCTTAATAATATATTGCCCACATTGCAATCGGGATTCAGGAGGCACCACAGTACCACTACGGCTCTTGTGAATGTGCTGGACGATGTACTTCACGCTCAAGATGATGGAAAGGTAACCATAATGGTATTACTCGATTTTTCTAGAGCCTTTGATGCCATTAACATTGGCTTACTTCTAGCAAAACTACGATTTTATGGATTGGAAGAGGCCGCTGTCTTATGGTTTGCAAGCTATTTACAAAATAGACATCAAATCGTAGAAATTAGAAATGAGAAGGAAAATGTGATTTCGTCGCGGCGTAGGCCCCTTAATAGAGGAGTTCCTCAGGGATCCATACTAGGATCCATATTGTTCAGCATATATTCGGGAGATGTAATTAAATCTATACGAAACTCTAGGTATCACATATATGCTGACGATATACAAATCAATCTGTCCTTCAAACCACATGAGCTAGAAAAAACACTGTATTTAATTAACAATGACTTAGACTGCATTTTTAACTGGTCGAAATCCAATGCACTGGTTTTGAACCCAAATAAAACCAAATATATAGTTCTTGGTAGCCGACACCAAGTGCAATTAGTAAAGAGCAAAGCCCCTTCTCTCGAAATAAACGGTAGTGGGATTGAGGGTGTATGTGAAATACGGAACCTTGGACTATTATTGGACGAATATGCGATTCGAATCGCACGTGTCTATATTAGACACGTGCGATTCGAACTAGTAAGTACTTGTAGAGTAAGAACTTGTTTTTATAGGCTTAAAGTTTTATATCGCATTAGGGATTCTCTCAATGAAAAGCTACGCATAGTGCTATGTGAGACACTAATACTCTCTAAATTTAACTACGTAGATGTTGTTATAGGACCGCGACTACTAGAGAGAACAAAAAAGTCTATACAAAGAGTTCAAAACGCTTGTGCACGCTATTGCTTCTACATACCGCGGCGAGATCACGTCACTTCTTACCTGAATCAGGCGTCCATTTTAAAAATGGAGAACCGTAGGCGATTACACTTAGCCACAATGTTATTTGGAGTTATTAAACATCGTGTACATATGTATCTATTTGAGAAACTAGAGTGGGTACGAGATGTCAACTCCACACACCGCACAAGGTCATCTCAGTACGCCCTGAACTTGCCCATACACAGAACAGCCGCATTTCGCGGTAGCTTTAAATATGCTGCAACGAAATGTTGGAATAATTTGCCTCCACCACTACGTAATTTAACAACTAAATCAAGCTTTAAGAAACAGTATAAAATAGTTTTACTCTTAGGGCAACAAGATATTTAAAATTAAAAGTCACTGCGTTGAAATAATTGTGATAGGTACATTATATTCATAGATAGTTGGCAGTATTCGTTATTATATAATTTTTACTTGAGGTGCATTATAGATTGTCATAGTTAGATATCTATGTTACACTACATATTATAATTTTATCGTATTCTTTAGTGTATTTATATTAATCTATAAATAAATTTATTTAATATAATTAATATTTATATACCTACATAAGCTTTATACATTAATGATTACATGTGTGCATAATTCTGTTCAAATTATAAAAAAGCGTTATTATTATTTTTTTACTGTTATTCACGTTACTATTACCGCCAAAATGGGAAAAGCAACGGTGGTCCTGAAAACCAGTGTTAGGGCTTTTAGTCCTAACTTTAGCTGAGGTCCCACCTTTTTGCGAAACACACTGTTGCCAACATTACTATCTTCTCTTATTGCTTCTTTCTTTTAATATGCTGTTCTTATACATTAAAATTTAGAATGTACCACAGATGTTATATTATAATCAATAATGTGTTAGGACAGTGTGTTTACCAAATAAAGTTTTATTTATTTATTTTTCTTTGTTGGTTGATATAAAATAGGCACTTGAAACATCTGATTGACTAAAACGGCTTATCTATGCTAATATTATAAAGCTGAAGAGATTGTTTGTTTGAACGCGCTAATCTCAGGAACTACTAGTCCGATTTGAAAAATTATTTCAGTATTAGATAGCCTATTTATAGAGAAAAGCTATTAGCTATATAACATCACGCTGTGACTAACAGTAATTAAGTTGAGTAAGTTAACGCGGGCGAAGCTACGGGCAACAGCTAGTAACTAATAAAGTTCACTGGGGACTGACTTTCTATCACTAATTGTTACTCATCCTAACTGGAATGATTTTCTTAACTTGGAATATATTCATGTCATCGTTTGATAGAGAATCATTAATTGGCACTTCTTAACTTAGAATGTAATGATCATTCAATATCACGTCCTTTGGTAGAGCATCGTTAAAAAAGAAAAATCTGACCAAAATTCGTCCTAATTGAATGGGGTCCAACTATTGGTGGTTGTGAAATGACACGTAACAAATTATGTTTCTTTGCTTTTGGATACTCTTTCATCTATCTGGAATACAATAAAGCAAGTTGTTTAGAAGAAATATGAAGGATGGTGCTATCCATGCAAATACACGCTCGACTCGAAGTGCTTCCCTCCCACGGGGTAAATGTACTCATATTAAAATATTATATTTGCAATAGTCAAGCACGTTTTAATATTATTCTTCACTTTGAGGTTGAAAGAAATTAATTTGAAGCCATTAAGGTGCCTTTGTGCGTATTTTAATTTTTATTTTAGTGTTTATTTATTTTAATAATGTATTTACATAAAATTTTAAACGTGTAATTATTTCTGCGATAATTGTTTTGCTCTTTTGATTATCTAATACCAAGGTAGTTTAGCTACATACCCCACCATGGTTCAAGTCTTGTCGTGGCGGTGGGTCTCAGTAGCCTAAGGTGAACCCAGCACCTTGGGCGAAGCAAATTGAGCCGAGGGAGCTCTTTGTACCCCTCTTATAAGAAAAGAGGACAAAAGAGCAGGGGGACAATGGGCAAGGATGGGAACCTCACCATTATACTGCCATGACATTGGGAGGGGTTATTCTGTGGTGCGGGACCACCCCTCTATGGAGGTGGCGTCAGTCCCTTGAGGGACTGCCTAGGCGTCGAGGTGTCCTGTTTGCTCAACAGATCCGGGGCACTTCACCAAAGGTGGCATTGGTGGTACTCGCCGGGTTTTAGTGGGTAGAGCTGCGTCCACCTTACCACCTTTTAGGCGCAGCGAGGCCCACATACCCGCCTGGAGAGACCCCCCTCCTCCTTGGGATGCCATAGAGCATTTCCCGGAGTTTAAGAAAAAGGTGATCTACCTAAATTGTTAATTTAAAAAGGGAGCTACTTTTATTCATTTAAATGCTATAGCCGATTTAATTTATACGCGCGTCTTCTATTTTATAATCAAAAATATGAATAACTGCAAAGTTTGGCCACTAGTGTTACTAACGCGCCAAGTGTACAAGCAAAGTTGCGAGATACAGCTAGTTTATAATTGTAAGGACAAAATATATAAGCCACAGACTAGTCCAGCTGCGAAGTTAGCAAATTGTTTACCAGAATCGAGCCGTTGGCTAACATTTCTACAATGTGTTACCTCGATTTAAAAACCTCGTGCCAAGAAACTTTGAACATATTATTGTTATAATTGATGCAACTTTGTCTTTTGGTCTGATAGTCAGACAAGGTGAAGTATCCCGTAAATGATAGATTTCTAATTAATCTGTACTAAAATACAAAAATGTTTGGATAGAAGGAGCGTTGGTCGGCCATTAACCAGGTGGGAAGACGATTCCCCACCATGGTTCGGGCCTTGTCGTGGCGGTGGTGCTCAGTAGCCTATGGTGAGCCGCTGCACCCTGGGCGGAGCGAATTGAGCCGAGCGGGCTCTTTGTACCCCTCTTATAAGAAGAAGGGACAAAAGAGCAGGGGGCAAGGGGCGAGGACGGGAACCTCACCCCATTGCACCGTCCCCACGTTGGGAGGGGTAGTTCTGTGGTACGAGATACCCCTCTGTGGAGGTCGTATCGGTCAATTGGGGGACTGACTAGCCGTCAAGGTACCCTGTTTGCTTATTAGATCCGGGGCACCTCACCAAAGGCGATATTGGTGGTACTCGCCGGGTTTTAGTGGTTAGAACTGCGTCCACTTACCAGTTTTTGGGCGCAGCGAGTCCCACATACCCGCGTAGGGAGACCCACTCCCTCGCGCGATGCCTCAGAGCATTTCCCATTTAAAGAAAAAAAAGATAGGAAGACGATGTATGGCCGGTCCGTGTTGGATTTGAGTGGCAAGAAATCGGCGTTGGTATTCATTTATGGAGGCCTATGTTCAGTTGGGGACACATAGAGGCTGATGATGATGATAAAAATACATGATAATATCATTATAGTATATATTTCTTTCTTCTCTCACGATTGTTGATATTATTTCTTGCTTAATTCTTTTATTTATGATATATAGACATAGGTCTGTTCTAATGAACGCCAAGACTTATCTCTTTGGTGGGACTTAAAATCTCTTAAACATTCTCGTCTGTTGTTAAGTTTTGATATCATAATATTCTATTTATTCACCTTTGTTCTTGTACTTCTGATAATGTTGTACACGCATGTCTTCATGTTTATCATCTACAAGCTGTTGCCTGCAGCTTCGCCCGCGTTTTTCAACTCCTGTATGTCCCAGTGTGATGTTATATTATAGCCTATAGCCTTTCTCGATAAATGGGCTGTCTAACACTGAAATAATTTTTCAAATCGGACCAGTAGTTCCTGAGATTAGCGCTTTCAAACAAACAAACAAACAAACTCTTTACGTTTATATTATTAGTATAAAGCCATGATGATATTTCATTAAACGTATTTCAGTTTATGCTCCATGAAATGGTAGAACAGCTATTAGGTTAATACCTAGGGCATAGGAGTATATTGACGTAACGGATATCATAATTGTGGTCTACGGTTACTCCTAAGAGCATCTATGCTCTACGTTAGTCATGTACATTATCATGTTGAATTAATTACTATCATATAGAGAACACATTTACTGGTATCGTCTGTGAAGATTCGTTATTTCAGAAATAAGTTACGATAGGTACGTAAAGGTGAAAACGTTCCAAACAGTGATATCAAATTTTTGAATCTAAGTACGAAATTTTAAAATTTTCAATGTGTGTATTAAAAATGTCGATTTAGCAACATTTTTGTTCTCACACCCAAATTTAATGTAGTGGGTACTTTTAATTCTTCAAGAAATGATTACAGAAATGATGATGACAGAAATATTTTCATATTTATCACTTTTTCCAATGCAGAAAAAAAAATGTATTTCTTGTAAGAACATCTTTTGACTACAAGTATAAAGCACTATATTTGCGGTATGTGAGCATAAACGAAATTTCGGTGTGCAAACTGCTGGCTTTTTTCGCCAATTCGACCGGTTTTCGATGGAATCGACCACGTTGAAAGGATACTAGAGGATTAATCTCTCCAAATCGTGTGTAGAAAGAACCAAACTACAACATTCAAAATCTCGATTACCGCAAAAAAAAATAAAAAAAACAAAGTTGAGGTCAACTTGAACTCCAAGCACATCTTTGCTGGAAAAATGGATGTTAGTATTAAAGAACTACAATGATTCATTCATTTATTAATTGAGTGGAGGCCGCGTTTGTGTAGCCCGCGTTGGGAAGTGTTTGTCGTCTTGGCGTACTTTGAGGGAGGCCTATATTCAGCAGTGGATGGATAAGGGTTGATGACGATGATGATTCATTCTAAGTTCTTATGCTACGTACTAAATAAGTATCTTAAGATAATAAATATTTGCTTTATGACTTATTATAGGAATATAATAAATAAATATCATTGTTCTATCTCGGGGTATAAAAATTAAGTGCCAATAATAAGGGCGTTTTATTGCCCTTCACGGAATCGTTTCGAGTGTTTTCGTATATAAATCTATAGGCGATTACGGTCAGTTATGTCAGTTAAGGAAGTTAATTTAGCTTAGAAACGAAATGTAGGGATCGTTAGAGTATTTGCCGTGTTTTATCTTGATTACCTTGATATCAAGTTTATATTTGTGAAGACATTTTTATGTAAGTAGGATAGACAAACGAGCGGATGGACCACATAATGGTAAGTGGTCAACGTGGCCCATGAACATGAACGAGTAAAATTAATACTGGGTTAGACATTAACGCTCCCCACCATGGTTTAGGCCTTGTAGTGGCGGTGGGGCTCAGTAGCCTAGGGTGAGCCCACCACCTTGGGCGAAGCCAATTGAGCCTAGGGGGCTCTTTGTACCACTCTTATAAGAAGAGGGGACAAAAGAGCAGGGGGCAAGGGGTGAGGATGGGAACCTCACCTCATTGTACTGTCCCGACGTTGGGAGGGGTTGTTCTGTGGTGCGGGACAAACCCTCTGTGGAGGTGGCGTCGGTCCCTTTCGGGGCTGACTAGCCGTCGAGGTGCCCTGTTAGCTTAACAGATCCGGGGCACGTCACCAAGGCGGCACTGGTGGCACTCGCCGGGTTTTAGTGGGTAGAGCTGCGTCCATTTACCATCTTTCGAGCGCAGCGAGTCCCACATACCCACCTGGGGAGACCCACTCCCCAGGCGGGATGCCTCAGAGCATTTCCCGGCGTAAAATAAAAAAAGAGGCATTAACGCTGGGGTTTAGTTGGTAGAGTCTGCGCCCACTTTATTATCTTTTCGGACGCAGACAGTCCCACATAACCCCCGGGCTCCCCCGGGCCCGGTGGTATGTATTAGAGCATTCCCCAGCGGAAACAAAAAAAAGGCATCACCAGTGTTGCCTATACTAAGACGTAATATAGTAAGCCTTAATATAACCGACACTGCAATTCTGTTGAAACAAGCAAGACAGAGCCATGCAGATATGCAAGAGCGCGGCACAAGCGTATCAGATAATAGGTAACCTAGAAGGCTAACCTAACCTTCTTTGTACCCCTCTTATAAGAAGAGGAGACAAAAGAGCAGGGGCCAAGGGGCGAGGACGGGACCTCACCCAATCGTACTCTCCCGACGTTGGAAGGGGTTGTTCTGTGGTGTGGGACCACCTCTCCCTGGAGCCGTCGAGATACCCTGTTTGCTCAACAGATCCGGGGCACCTCACCAGGGGCTGTATTTGTCGCACTTGCTGGGTTTTAGTGGGTAGAGCTGCGTCCACTTACCACCTTTCAGGCGCAGCGAGTCCCGCATACCCACCTGGGGAGACCCACTCCCCCGCGGGATGCTTTAGAGCATTCCCCTTTAAGAAAAAAATAGACTACCTGGTTACAAACTTTCACATCTCTTCGGTTCTTTCCACCGGTCTGTATGCTTCAAAAGCTATTTTCTAAAAGTCTAATGTTATCGTTTATTATTTTATGGTTATATTTTAATAATACTTTAAGATCCTACCTATTTCGTTTAAAAAATACAGTACATAATGACAGTAAAAAAATCGGAGATTAACGCCCGAATACTCAAACGAATCTCAAATGTAAGACGTACTTAAACTCATGCTACGACGTGTCAGATTCAAAGAAAAAAAGAGGGACAACACGAGTTTAAGTACGTCTTAAATTTGAGATTCGTTTGAGTATTCGGGCGTTAGTAAAAGTCTGTCTTTTTCATTGAAATGAAATACAATGTTTACCCGTCTGCATAAGAAGAATGGTTTTGTTGCATACGTTTTGGTACGGTTTGAACAGATTGATAGATTTTATCTTGAAAAGTGTCGTTAAATAAATCTGAATTGTTATAGCGGCACTTGGTATAGCAAGATAAAAAAAACAAAATGGCAGATTTTTGGAAGATTCATGTGTCGTGGTGCGATTTTTTAGCATAATTACTTTTTTCGAAGGCAGTCATATTTTCTTAGAATATTCCATACCAGTGCATGGTTCATGCATATTCATATACAAGTCAGCTGCGATCATGATATCTGGGACGATGCTCCACTTAAGTGAATGCAAACGGCTCCTCACGTACACGTGTGATCCGGGGCTTAAATACCAATCTCTGTTAGTATTTACTCTACCTATATATCCAATACGTGAAGATCTTATCCCTTCTCAAGCTGGTTTTACAGGAGAGGTTTCCTGTTTTTTTCTGTAATTAGTTATTATATAACAAAGAAGTTAGCTGTCACGATACGCCCGCCATTTATGAAACATCTGTAAATTCATAATTAATAAAAATGTATAATAATAATAAAAGTTTGGGATATGGAATAAACTATAGAACTTATAGCCCCACCATGGTTCAGGCCTTGTCGTGGCGGTGGGGCTCAGTAGCCTAGGGTGAGCTCAGCTCCTTGGGCGAAGCGAATTGAGCCCACCCCATTGTACTGTTCAGACGTTGGAAGGGTGTATGTAGGTTGGTATGGTGTTATGTAGTGCGGGACAACCCCTCTGTGGAGGTGGCGTCGGTCCCCTGAAGGACTGACTAGTCGTCGAGGCACCCTGTTTGCTCAACAGATCCGGGACATCTCACCAAAGGCGGCATCGGTGACACTCGCCGGGTTTTAGTAGGTAGAGCTGCGTCCTTTTACCAACTTTCGGGCACAGCGATTCCCACATGAGGAGACCCTCGTGGGATGACTCAGAGCATTTCCCGGTGTTAAATAAATGAAATTATAGCACCCATAATGATTGAGCCGTATAACCGTAGCTCAAGGGTGCGTCGTGTGACGTGTCTCCACTCGTCTATTCGACTATTACGACGTGTTTGCAACACTAGAGTGATAGCACATCCCTAATCCTAGTCAATTCTCTTTTTTGAAAACTTAGTGTTTAAATTTTCTTTTTTGAGTATGACGTACGCGTCCTGTGGCTTTTGTTTTCTTTTTCACTTTGACAAATTCCGGGAACCTGCGCGACCCGAGAAAAGGTTCTAATCTTTCATCATCATCATCATCATCAGCCTCTATCTAATCTTTATTAATTGCTTATTTATTTAATAAATTTTAATGATACTGTAGCAGTTTTTATTTCCTGAAAATACGGGTAAAACGACGTTATCTTCAAATGAAACATAGCTAGATCGATTAATCGTCTTCGAAAATTTCAAAACTTGCCTCATGCAAATTTCATGAAAATCGTTTAAACTATTTCCGAGATTCAGATTATATATAAATATATATATACAAGAATTGCTCGTTTAAAGATATGAGGTATATAAATATACACAAGAATTGTTCGTTTAAAGATATAAATGAGCACGGCGGAGTGTGAATGTTGGTGTGGTTATTCCTCGTATGATATTGAGAAGAGCCGAGCTATCAGTACTTAATCATAACTAATCTAAATCTAAAACTTACCGGTGAGAGGGAAGCGCTGTGCCGCGCTACCGGTTGCATGGGTACCACCATCCTGCTTGTTTCTCTCGTGAAACAACTTTGCTGTGTTTCGGAGAGAAGGGCAGGACAGGCAGTGTAATTACTGGCACCGAGACTTAACATCTTATGTCTCAGGATAGGCAACACATAAATAAGTTGACTGGGCTCGTTCCAGGTAAACTGGTTTATGTTCATGGGCGACGTCGTCCACTTACCATCAGGTGGCATATTTGCCAGTTTGCCTATCCAACTAACATAAAAAATGCGCTTGTGAATATGCTAGGGAACCACCATCTTATTTGTTTCTTACGACAAAGCTTTATTATGTTTTGGAAATAATGACAGGACAGGCCAGGCAGTGTAATTACAGGCACTATACATGTATATCTCATGAGCTATACCGATATATAAAATTGAAGTGTCTGTTTGTAACATCAAAATAACCGCTTTTTATTGTATGCATATGGATGGGTACATGGAACATATACCAAAATAGCCTTTTTTACTAATTTTGTCTGTCTGTCTGGTTGTTCCCGCTAATCTCCGAAACAGCTGGGCTGATTTTGATGGGACTGACTTTCACTGGCATATAGCTGATGTTATAGTGAGAAACTTAGAATATAAAAATAATCATCATCAATCCGGGTAAGGGCAACAGCTAGCATACTTATATAAATCAATTGTAAGCTAGTGTAAACAAATGCGACGTTGGCTTATAATTTATTTTGTACGTAACGTGTTGCTTATCCTTATACATTCGATTGTGTATAGTATGACGATAGGCAACACGTGAATCATTTGTCTAGTCCTAAGTATTTTTTATGTTCATGGGCGACGTTGACCACGAATCTATCTTACAATTTATGTATTAGGCGATCAATAAAAAAATGATTGTAATTAATTTTTGTATTTACAATAATTATACATATTCAAGGACTTAGTTCTTTTACGAATAAGATGTGTATCTTAATAAGTTTAAATTAAATATGAATGAGGTTGGTATGTTATACGGTGTCTTAGCTGATCCAGTTTCTGATGCAGCTAGAATGTTGTTTAACATCTTAAATTTAGCATGTTTAATTAGTAATTTACATTAAAGGTAGTTTACTGTTTTCTGTGTTCGCGAACTTTGATTAATTTGAGAAAAACATTTTTAATAATTTTATCGCTGTTTAGTAATTGTTACATGCCAGACGTTTCGGATTTCGTAAATCAAACTTTTTTTTTACGCCGGGAAATGCTCTGAGGCATCCCGCCTGGGGAGTGGGTTTCCCCAGATGGGTATGTGGGACTTGCTGCGCCCGAAAGGTGGTAAATGAATGCAGCTCTACCCACTAAAACCCGACGAGTGCCACCAATGCCGCCTTGGTGAGGTGCCCCGGATCTGTTAAGCTAACAGGGCACCTCAGCGGCTAGTCAGTCCCGCAAGGGACCGACGCCACCTCCACAGAGGGGTTGTCCCGCACCACAGAACAACCCCTCCCAATATCAGGACCGTGCAATGGGGTGACTTTCCCATCCTCACCCCTTGCACCCTGCTCTTTTGTCCCCTCTTATTTAAGAGGAGTACAAAGAGCCCCACCGCCACGTCAAGGCCTGAACCATGGTGGGGCCTTACATCAACCCTGGTCCGATACCAAAACTCAATAAACTGCGATAAAAACCGCGAGAGGTACCACCCCAGTTGTCCAGACCCAGCAAACCAGCATGGCACTACCTCACTATATAAGTGAGCCATTCGTTCACTTACTGTACCGCTTAAGCTTAAAGGCCATTAGGGCGAAAAGTCTAGCCCTTCCAAAAAAAAAACTACCTCACTATACTACTAAAGTTGATTCATTATAATCAAAGAAAATTATTAACATCCGTAAATGTATTCAGAATAGGTTACTAAGGTCTTTTTTATATACAAAATTCCATAAAAAAACCAAGACTACTTTTTGTGTATAACGTGGTTACAGATCTGCAATCACGTCATTCAAAAAAGTATTCGACATCACAAAAAAGGCTGGAACAGACCTAACGACGCAGGATCTACATTACCTGCATTTCCCTCATGTCCGGGTACCCAGGCAATTTCTAACTCAGTCTGGTCTGCTAGACCTTGCAGGGTGTTTTTGCATTCTTTGACCAGTGCTGAGGTAGTCTTCCTCTTACTGAGGGCCTTCAATGCCGCTTGACTGTCACTGTATATGACTGCCTTCTCAATCCTATGTGCGCTAGTGACGTTTTGTTTAATCATATTGGCACATTATGTTATTGCGAATATCTCCGCTTGGAATACGCTGGAGTATCTGCCTAGATTAAACGATGCTTCCATTTCAGTTGGATGACTGATATATACGCCAGCCCCTGATAGCTTTGTCGATTCCTTCCTGGATCCATCTGTGTAGCCGACCATCGTTGTTTTGGGGTGGTCGATGTCAATGTTCCAGTTATCTCTCGAGCCTATGCTTATCCAAGATGGATACGAATATCCTAAAGAAATGAATAATTTGCCACCATTTACAATTTTAAATCTTCTTATTTATACGAGACAAAACCACACAAGCCCACATATAATACCTATTTAATACATAATGGTGTTGCTGAGGATTTAGGATAAGATGTGACAAGTGGTTTGTTAGACGAAACCAAAGCGTAGGCATTTGAAGTTGAAAATTAACAAGATTCTAATATTACCTCAAATAGTTTCAAGTTAATTAACAATCAAGCTTGTTAACCGAAAGTTCGCCTTATTAGTTTATTCAAATTATGCATAATTTGAAATAAATTAATATTAATCAACAGGGCCGCGTTTCTAAGTTACGGTGTTTCGTGTTCAGAATCTTCCTTAATAAACTTATCTTATACAAAATGTATAGCAGAGAGTATATTTAGGGGCGACGATGGTCTGGTGGGTATGAGCTCGCTCTGGAGAGGTCTGGGTTCAATCCTGGCCGGTTCACCTTAAATGGGTTTCCCCGTAAATATATTGAGAACATTGCTTGCTCCTGCTGGAAAGCATGCCTGATGAGCTTAAAAAAATGCGTGCGTTACAAAGTACACATGTCAGATTAAGTGAAAACTATTTGGCTAACTAATTTTTAAATCTAGTTTATATTTAGACTAATCTAAAGCTTTTTTCCGAGACTTGATGCTACATTCGCTCTATCTCATTCTCTCTCTCTCTCGATCTTTCTCACTCGCTTGCTCCCTACTCTCACTCCATGGCTATGTGCTTCATGCTACGTTCGCCCTTTCTCACTCTCTCTCAATCGGTCTCAATCACTCTCTCCTTCTTCTTGGACAAACACGTGCATATTTCGTGTCGTTTCATCCTTAAAAATTTTACCCTCATGCGCGCCAAGAAGTTTCACTTCAAAAATCTTTGAGTGTATGTGAAGTTCTCCACCTTGGGACACCGCATAAATGCACCAACGCCCTCCTCGCCTGGTTTCGAGGAGAGCGAGGTCCAGTAGATATATTATGTTCAACTTTCTTAATGAATGACACGACCGACCCCGCCACTTGCCATCGCTCAGTGATCATCCCTCCATCTAGTTGAAGGTTGATACCCCTCTTTTCGACTTACCTTCTATACAATAAATCTGTTTTTACTATGTCATTCGGATAATGGAAGTTTATGGGCTTTTAACGAGACTGGGTCTTGTATTGTGTATTTTCAATTTCGTTTCGAATATATTCTTGTTTACCTGTCTAAAATTAATTGTGTCTAGGTCGATGAGAAGATAAGAAGTTTTTATCGTCTTATCTATACTAATATTATAAAGCTGAAGAGTTTGTTTGTATGTTTGAACGCGCTAATCTCAGAAACTACTGGTCTGATTTGAAAAATTATTTCAGTGTTAGACAGCTTATTTATCGAGGAAGGCTATAGGCTATAAAGTATCACGCTGTGACTTATAGGAGTTGAGTAACGCGGGCGAAGCTGCAGGAACAGCTAGTTCTCTATATAATAATATTTTATACCATTTACCATTGAAAGTGACTAAGAATTATCACGGTGGTGGGGTAACGTGGTATTATTGGTTAATAATATGAACAATCATTTTATTTTTTCTCTTTAATCATAAAATAGAGTATAGGTATTTTTAATAACTAAAATATTATGTACTAGCTGGTGCTCGCGACTTCATCTGCAGAGGATAAGATTTTAGTTTTTTTTTTTCATAAACAGTATCCAATGTTACTTCTAATACCTCCAAGAATATGTGTACAAAGTTTCATGATGATCGGTTTAGTAGTTTTCGAGTGAAAAAGTAGCAAAGAAACTTACTGTCACATTTATAATATTAAGTATTATTTAATAAATGAATAACTGTCACCCAATCACACCGAAACTATTAAGCGGCTGTCAGCATTTACACCGTATATTTACAGAATCAACACTACATTTTAAGCCTGAAAATTCCAGGCTAAAACTGTTTAACAATATTTGCAATAATTCATTAATTCATCATTGTAACTTACTTGTTGTTTCCCGTGACTTTAGTCGTTTTCTGCAAGTGGGAGGAATAAAAATATTTATAACATAATACAAGCTGTTGCCCACAGCTTCGCATACGTTGACAGCCGTACCCTGATGATTATTTTGTAGCTTTAGTTAAGTTAAGTTACTCCCTCTAACATCAGCTATCTGACAAAGAAAGCCAGTCAAAATTAGCCGAGCCGTTTTAAAGATAAGCCGGAACAAATAGACAGGCAGACAGACAAAAATTGTAAAAAAGGCTATTTTGGTATCCCGTGTATACATCCATATGCATTGAATAAAAAGCGGTTATTTTAATATTACAAACAAACACTCCAATTTTATTTATCTGTATAGGTGTATAATATAAATATTTTCATCAAATTACAATTATTCTCGTTGAGAGACTTATGGTGTATATGACACAGAGTACATCGAAACAGAATATAACAAGGTTCTCCAGTGGGAATAAGGACAAAAGCGACCCTTGACCTTTGAGAAGGTATCTCCATCCAGTGGCCGGTCCAACACAGATAACAATGGATCTGTCGCTATTATAATATTTGGTAACATTAATCTATTTTCTTGATAAGTTGCTAGTGAGTTTGTACATGTATATCTTTATATAATACTAGCAGACCCGGCCACGTGTTGCAGTGGCTAAGGTATATAAAGTGTGTAAAGTATTCGCGAACCCGCAACCTCCGCGAGCGTCAACGCGCTTACCATTGAGCTGCATAGGTCGTCAATTAATAATGAAGGTCTAATACGTCATCTTTCTATCTAAATGAGTTTTGGATTTAACATCATCTTGAGAATTTGACATCTGCATACAGTAACAAAATATAAACATTTAATTTGCAATAACAAATATTGAGATAAATAATTAAGATAAAAACTACCCTATTTTATATTATATATAAAAATTTGATAAAAAATGGTTCAGTAGCTTCGGAGTTTATCGCGAACATACATCGTGACACGAAGTTTTTATATAATATTATAAAAATGTAAATCTTCTGTGTGAATGTGACCATGCTCCTCCTGAGCGACTTGACCGATTTTTTGACGTGACAACGTCTAATAAATCGATGAACGCAGGCTGCATTTTCGTGAAATGTCACGTCATTGTCCCGTTACGCTCGTACTCTTGAATTTTGTTATGACGTTATCACGTTAAACTATCGTCCGTAAACCTGATTACAGATAACCAATTTTTTCGAGATTGATAATCAACAATTCAATCCACTACAAAATGTTTTATAGAGAATAACGTCTGCCGGATTTGCTAGTGTCAACATTACAATCTTTCTTGCGAGATTTAAAACTATCGAAATATTGTGCATATTGTACATGCTTAGACATGGTAAGAACTTACCGGTGGGAGGGAAGCGCTGTGCCGCGCTCCCGGCTGCATGGGTACCAACAAGATGGTGGTTTGTTTCTCCCGAGAAACAAACAAACAAAACGCGTTTTATGTTAGTTGGACAGGCAAACTGGCAAACGTGCCACTTGATGGTAAGTGGTCGACATCACCCATGAACATAAACTAGTTTACCTGCAACGAGCCCAGGTAACTTATTTATGTGTTGTCTATCCTGAGACATAAGATGTTAAGTCTCGGTGCCAGTAATTACACTGCCTGTCTTGCTCTTCTTTCCGAAACACAACAAAGCTGTTTCACGGGAGAAACAAGCTGTTTTAGCCACCTTTGTACGATTTATCTCTCTCTCTACATATTTTAAGAGCCTTACTCTTGTCGATGGAATAATCACCAATTCTTCTTTCTCTCTGTCAAACCTTCACCTCCTTATACGATACGACCTGTACCTTTTCCATGATCTGCTCTGTAAGTTCTTCTCATAATGTAGGCCCGTTGCCCTATTAGTTTTGGTTTGACAAAAGACAGACAGGTGGACAATCTTTATTGTGATAGGATCACTCTATTGTCATCATGATCAAGCGGAACCCATATTTTGTTATTTTGAGGAACAAAATCCCAATAAAATAATAAAAGCCAGATACAAATACTATTAAGTACCTAGTGATTGTTATATCTGTATAATTCATACATTTTGTTCTATTAAACGACTATTCTTTGATGTTATAGCCAATATCTGATATGATTCGAGGGCAATCTTGGTGGGAAGATCTTGCTTCGTTTCGATGTTTCGATATAATATTAAGTTATATCAACTTTAGAACTAAGAAATTAAGAGGTAGTGCCATGCTGCATTGCAGCCGAACTGGGCAGGCACGGGGTGGTACTTCTCGGTCACATAACACCGACATCAAGTGACAGCTATGCTGCCGCCCATTGGGGGAGTAGGGAAAAGGAGGGCAACGCATCTGCATTACCTCTGGTTGTGCGGATGTGTATGGGCGTCGGTACTATAAGGCTCCGACTGCCCCCTTATGACATAAAAAAACTATGCCGTTCAAAGTTCAGTGGAGCAGCTTAAGACACACCACTCGTTAATTCTCCTGTATAGCCATGATCGAGAGTGGTAACCACCAGATGATCCTTTAATGCGATCTCAGGGAACCCGAGGTATATCTGCCTTAGGGCCCTTTGATTAAAGCTGTCTTGGACCCGCAACAAATTTAACCGGAAAAAATCATGACAAGTAGGTAAAGAGCTTTCTAGAAAGTAGGATAGTGTAATTACAGGCACTGTAATCACATTTCAGCTTTAGTAAGAAGGCAAATTATATTCCAATAAAAGTAATCGAAATATATATTTTGATAGCTTTTAATGAAATATATCAGACTATCAAACTTTAACCAAGTTTACGCATGCGATTCCGTGGTCTCAATAGTTTTTTTAAAGAAGAGGGGGCAAACGAACAGTCGGTTTAACTGATGGTAAGTGAAAGCGGCATCACCTGACACCTGCTACACCAGAGGGTTAGCAGGTGCGTTGCCGGCCTTTCAAATATGAGTATGCTCTTTTCTTAAAGGTTTCGGTTCGGAAACACCGTAAGTGGCAGGTGATTCCATATATTCGTCGTGCGATTTTATGTTGATGACAAAAGAGCAACCCTCAAGTTTTTTTCTCGTTTTTCTTTGGGGAGTCTGCATTCCAAACGAGTTTTTTTTTACCACACATTTTCTTCCTTTTTTTGTTTTTTTGAGTGTACGTGTACGTGTACGTGTACGTGTAAGTGTACGAGTGGTTACCTACGAAATAAAGATATTTTGATTTGATTTGATTTGAGGCAGGAAATGCCGTAAAAATCGATTTGTTGTGGACTTCCGAAAATCGAGATGGTGAGGGTGAAATTTGGAGCTTTTACACGACGTCCGGTAGTGGTGGCGAGTTTATTATAGCATTCGCAGTAGTTGCTAATAATAACTAAACGAAAAAAAGGTGGAACGTACCCATTTTTCCGCGACAGCTACGTATACTAAAGATGAAAGATAACCCGTTATATAACACGAAACGAGTTGCTTGAAAATTCAGTTTTACTACTTTTGGGACTTTTATGCACGTTTTACTGCGTCACATTTTTTCTATTTTTTTGGGATCAAGCAAGGATCAATACTTATATTTATTTCGACGAAGAATTATTTTTTTAAAAACCCGTCTACGACACAGAATATGGCCTCAGAAATCAGAATTTTCGTTATTTATAATTTTAATAAGCCCGGTAATGCTTTCGTAATAAAATTATTAAGCCGAATCTAACGACACACAAAATATTCATTATTATTATTTATATTAATAAATGAAACAGATGCTAACGTGAGTACAAGGAAGATTACAAAAAAAATCGATACATTTTTTAGTAATATTTTTTTTCATAAACCTTCAAATACAATCTGTTAAACTAAAATACTCGTAAAAGACACTTTTTCAACCATTAAGCAATCTCTAGAAGCAAAAACATCCCTCTTGAATCAAACAAATAGCCTTGTTTCCGATGATCTATCAAACTGTATCTGAGCGATTGGAGTATTATCTATCCTTATGTTTTCCTTTGTAATGTTTGTTTTGTATGATATTTTGTGTAATAATTTCCCTGCTAGAGAAGCGTATATCAATTTTCACGTTTTTGTGCGTGGCTTGTTATTAAATTAAATTTTGGAATACGTATAATTTTGATGTTTACAAATGATTCTTCTTTTTTTTTCTTTAATGCCGAGAAATGCTCTGAGGCATCAGGGGAGTGGGGGAGACCCAGGCGGGTATGTGGGACTCGCTGCGCCTGATAGCTGGTAAGTGGGTGCAGCTTTATCCACTAATGCCCGGTGAGTACCATCAATGCCACCTTTGGTGAGGTGCTCCGGATCTGTATAGCCAACAGGGCACCTTGTCGGCTAGTCAGTCCTTCAGGGGACCGACGCCACCTCCACAGAGGGGATGTCCCGCACCACAGAACAACTCCTCCAACGTCGGGACAGTACAATGGGGTGAAGTTCCCCTCCTCTCCCCTTGCCCCTGCTCTTTTGTCCCCTCTTCTTATAAGAAGGGTACAAAGAGCCCCTTCAGCTCAATTGGCTTCACCCAAAGTGCAGTGGCTCACCCTAGGCTACTGAGCCCCACCACCATGGAGGGGTTACAAATGATTCTAACGTTTATAATATTAATACAAACTAAGATGTTCCTATTTCGGGGTTTATTAAGATGTTTGGTTTCTCAAATTATGGATTCCTTGTAACAATAACGGTCACTGGTAAAATTTCAAAAGTTCCCAGGCATTTCGGGATAAGATGTAAACATTGTTACAGAATACATATTATTTGGAAAGGTTAGTTCCACTGAGTTTGTTTCGCCGGTTCTTCTTAGTGGGCTTGCCTTGGAACCGGTGGTAGATTCGATTGACGTTCAAAAAGGTAATTTAATGATACTATTTTGAATTAAAAAAAAAGATTTTGATTTCATGCGCGCACGACAAAATTTTGTCTACTCCTTTTCTAGTATTATCTCTCTATATTATATCGTTAATCGTTAACGATTGCTAATCGTAGTCTACATCCTGAGGATGCCTCGGTGTCGGGGCGAAACATGCGTAGATTGTGTGGTGGTGGTCTTTTACTGTGGTTGTGGTGCATGTGGGGTGGTGGTGCATGCGAGTGTACGCATTTGCAGTGTGGGAAAGGAGGGCGGTGCTATATGCATGCATATGCGTGCACTCACACATTTGCAGTAAAGACTGCGTGTTTTGCGGGATTATTGCTAATTAAATTATAATTTAATGATAATGGATTTCCGCAAAGTAACGCCTGATTCTATTAACTATATTATCTCTCTGTCTACAGTAGCTAACATGCTTTTTCAATATTAAGAACAAGATAAAGTAATTTAAACTTAAATAAATAAAACCGGGTGCCAATTTCTTGTATATGGCGTTTCGCTACTATAGTATAATTTCGGTATACGCAGAGTGTTCTCGCAGTAGCACTCTTCGTATTACGTGGAATACCACGTAATACGAAGGGTTACCCTAACGAGTAATCGAGAAAATACTCGAAGTATATTATAATATACTTCGAGTATTTTCTCTCTTGTAATATTATATTGTCTTTTCCCCAGAACATAATAAACCTCTTAGATTAAGAAATAAATATAAATGGGCACTCCCATTGTTGGACATTTTACCAGTCGGAGGGATGCGCTTATCCTTCCCGTCTCATGGGTACCACTCCCGGGTAAACTCATGTTTATGGGCGACGTTGACCACTCGCCTTTAGCTCATCTGTGAGTTTTTCTAACTTACGGAAATGTACATCCCTTCTAACTGAGGTTAATATATTGTCCTGTTTAAGTTCTTTTATAGCATTAAGTTAAAGCCTATTAAGTTAAAGAGTAGTTAAAGCCTTTTGGCGACTGTCGACGCACATACACATCCGTATAACCAGATATTAAGCAGATGCGTTGTCCTCCTTTTCACTATAATTCCCCCCGATGGGCCACTGAAAACTCACAAACTGCAGGAAACGTGACTATAGCTGTCACTTTACGCCGGTATTTATTTATGTGAGCAAGGGGTACCAACCCGGTCGTGCCGGCCAAATTTGGCGGCAAAGCAGCATGGAACTACCTCTTACTACGTGTCATAACAGGCTATTTTTTATTCAACAGCGTCTACAATAGTAAACTGTAACAAGTTCTATAACATCGAAAATACTAAGTCTTAATTTCAAAATAGCATTTGCATGCACATTTTTCACTCGGCAAAAACTCGAGTATAAATGTGACTGCACTTTTATGCGCGATACAAACATTACGTTTTTTAGCTCTGCAAAAAATACTTATAGAACACATTTATTTAAGCGAGGAATAAAATTTCTATTTATACCTTAACACTTTTTTCTTTATTGGTAATGCACCTTTTTTTTTACGATGGGAAATGCCCTGGGGCATCCCGCGGGGGAGTGGGTCTCCACAGGTGGGTATGAGGGAGGCAGCTCTACACACTAAAATCCCGCTAGTGCCACCAATGCCACCTTTGGTGAGGTGCACCGGATCTGTTGAGCAAACAAGACACCTCGACGGCTAGTCAGTCCCTCAAGGGACCGACGTCACCTCCACAAAGGGGTTGTCCCGCACCACAGAACAACCCCTCCCAACGTCAGAACAGTACAATGGGGTGAGGTTACCATCCCTTGTCCCTTTTGTCCCCTCTTCTTATAAGAGGTAGGCTACTGAGCCCCACTGCCATGACAATGAACCTTGGTGGAGTATTGGTAATGCACCTGCTTATAATCATGTATAGCGATTGTATATGACTGTCGGTATTTATATACTTACCAACAGGTGAAACGACTGTAAGAAAAAAAAAAACTGTAAGTGTGAGGTTTGTTATGTTTTCATGGCTAAATTGATAAACTGGCTTTGATGAGTTTTTGGAGCTAAATCCTGGAGGCGGTTGTTAATTTCTTAAAACAGCTTAAAACTATAATATTACTATTTGTTATGTTTTTAATTACTTCTCGACATAGTATTTCGCTTAGAAATTCATTCAAGAAATAAAACTTAAGGGACAAGAAATAGGATTTGCAAAGCCAATGTGATTTGTATTCTTAGTGAATAATAATAATAATTTCGATGGACGCTTTCACACCACGTCAATCTGGTCCCGTGGTAATTTCTCGAAGAACTTGTGTTACGGGTACCAGACAACGGAAATATATCTAATCCATGACCATGACACATCCATGACCCAGGAACACAGAAAATATTTTTGTTCCCTGGCGGGATTCGAACCCGCAACCTCCGGCTTGAGCGCCAACGCGCTTACCACTGAGCCACAGCGGTCGTCGAAAAAGGTGCTTTTTATTAAATTTTAGGTTAATTAATCATGAAAAATTGTGTCCTTAATTTGCGATTAGAAAGAAATAATGATGCCTTAACGGGATATTTAGGAAAGATCTGATTTGATTTAACGATACAACTACTCAATCTATTTTTTCACTAATAGAATGCTTCGTAGTATATCCTGCCGTAAATATTATAAGCTAACGCGGGTGAAACTGCGGGCACCAGCTAGTTTGTTATAAAACCAACGATGTTTCATTAAAATTGAAGTAAAATCTTGCGTCTAGCTGAGCTCGTTTTTCATTTTGTACTGTGGTTTTGTATTTCATTGAAACTGGAATATCCACTATCGTCTTTGATGCATCATAATTTTTTGTTATTATATACTAGCTTGATCCCGCGTCGTTGCTCGCATATGAGTTTTTAACAAAAAGCCTATAACCGCCTGTACTTATTAATTTTTTACGGAAATTCATCACCGGGATCGAATAAATACTAAGATATTGTTAAATATAATATTTTTACTGGACTACATCAAAGCCGCTTCCTTTTTACTCGCGGTCGTCGTGGTTATGATTTTAATATTCTACGTTTTGGAGTTCATTGAGGGAGGCCTATGTTCAGCAGTGGATGGATAGAGGATCATGATGTATGTAATATGCATTTGTGTGTAATTATCAATGTAGCGCTTAAGCCACATAAGTTTTTGAAATAAGGTATCACCAATTCATTATTAGGGCGCGGCTCCACTGCAGCGCACTGAGAGGGTACGCACATTGTCGAGTTTTGCTTTATAAGAAAATGTATGTGATTCTTTCCGCAGCAATCCATGTACACTTTACTTGCAATTGACATTTTAACACTCGTGCCTAGCTTTTTCGTGTGCTGCAGTGGAGCCGCACCTTAAAGGCCCCGGTGATAATATGGGTTAATTTTCAGTGACTCCAAAAAAGTTTTAAGTTTTTCGTAATTCGGTCATAGTTTTTAGACTTTTAATTGATTATATTATACTTACCTACATGACAATGAAGTGCTGTAGGTATCATAATATTATAAATTTCCTTATATAAATATACCTATTTTTTCTTTAACGCCGGGAAATGCTCTGAGGCATCCCGCAGGGGAGTGGATCTCCCCACGCGGGTAAGTCGGACTCGCTGCGCCTGAAAGCTGGTAAGTGGACGCAGTTCTACCCACTAAAACCCGGCGTGCGCAACCAATGCCGCCTTTGGTGATCCGCCCCCGATTCTAATAAACAAACAGGGCACCTCGACGTCTAGTCAGTCCCGCAAGGGACCGACGCCATCTCCACAGAGGGGTTGGCCTGCACCACAGAACAACCGCTCCCAACATCGCAACAGTACAATTGGGTGAGGTTCCCATCCTCTCCCCATGCCCCTTGCTCTTGTGTCCCCTCTTCTTATCCCCCTAGGTGTTCTAGTCCCCAAGGTGCTGGGCTCACCCGAGGCTACTGAGCCCCACCGCCACGTCAAGGACTGAACCATGGTGGGGTATATAAATATACCTGCAATATCATTATTACATTACCAATTTCACTTTTAATTAAATGTAAGTTGGAACTCGCTTCTCTAGTATCATATAAAGAATGTTCAGTAAATTTATTATTAAAATAACTTTTCCAATACAAACGTTCCCAAATAGAAACTTTCCTTGAATATATTAATAAAGAGCCATTGAATGTTTTCTCGAATCTAATTGTAAAATTTCTCTCAGTACCGAGTGTCGTAGCGATGTTTGGTTGAATATTAGTTTGATTTTTGTCAATATTGTACACTTTTAAAAGGTTTTTTGAAATCTTATTCACAATGCAGATTGCAAGTTTAAATCATGTTTTTTTTTAAAGAAAAGTAAGTGATAATCATTCATTGGTTCATCTTCCATACAATTAAATCTTTAGAAATTATTTAAATCCATTGACATTTTACCCTTTTAGAGATAACTATATTAACCCGCCTGGGTTAGCCAAGATGACATTCTACAATCGTAAACGCTAGTAGAAAACTCATAAATGTATGGAAATGACATTTTACATCGATAAATCACATGGTCTTAAGGGCCCCTTATCCCGTATTGTTGTTTCTAGATCGAGGTGTTTTCATAGAAGTCGTCATTTTAAAATAATAATAAAAAAATAAGGTATACATCTTAGATCTAGGGATTTTTTTTTTATAAAAATACAATATTTAACATTTTACATGATCAAAAAAAATTCTAAAGTAACGTCGATTTTAAAAGCATTTTGAGTAGTATGAGACTTCGGGTAACTCAATTTTAATGATTTTTTTACGTTTAAATTGCTAAACGGAGATGACGTGGAAATGATTGGATAGATTTTTATTGTCACTTCAAAAATTTTTGAAAAATAAAAAGCGATAAAAATGGCTCTCGCGCATCGCACCACGTCGCGCCAGTACCCAGCCGGGCGTCATCGAGGTAGGACCTGTGCCGCTTTTACTCGTGACAACGTTGTTACCGCGCATTTCATATTATTACCTCTAAATAAATAAGACGACACAGTGTAAATAATATAGCTACTTAATACTTACTAACAATTGTTGTTCTTAGTTGTAATTAGTTTTTTAATACAAAACCTTTAATTAGTGTAAATAAATAGATACTTGAGTTTGTGTAGTACCTAGTTATTAAGTACCTAGTATAATTGAAATGGCGAATAAAAAAAGTAAAATAAGGAAAAAGAATCTTAATACAGTTTTAGCACACAGCTGTTGCCCGCAGCTTCGCCCGCGTTAACTTAGATATACAGCCGTATACGGATTGATGATAATTATTTATCTATTACTAGACTTTATTTTATAATATGTAGTGATTAATACCGTATTTTTGTGAATAGCTTTTACATTACCGCTTTATAATTGGCAATTTTTTAAAGTATTAAAATGGATATAGGTAGTATGTTATATTTAACTAATGTAGACATATTATGCCATCGCGGACATTTCATTGCAATCATTTCCTAGCCCCTACCCACAGGGCAGTGTCGTGAGGACTATGGCCTCGACCTTCTTCTCCGAGGAGACCCGTGTCTAACATTAATCGATGATGAACATTGGTCGATGAAAATGTACCTGGACCTAGCATACGACAACTAAATTTTGTTGAATTTTAAAACAATTAAAACAATTAATATAGTATAAAAGAATATGTTTATCTACAATTTTTTAATCTCCTACAAGCATTCTTAGAATGATTGATTTTTTTTATAGCTTAGGCTTTAGGGGGACAAACGAGCATTCGGAGCCTTAGATGACTACCGACTCCCATAATAATAATAATCTCTAAGGACGTTTTTTGCACCACGTCAATCTGGTCCCGTGGTAAGTTCTCGAAGAACTTATGTTACGAGTACCAGACAATGGAAATGTATTTAATATTTTATACTATACACATATTTAAGATTTTTAATTTATAATACACATATTTAATACACATCCATGAACCAGGAACACAAAACTTTTTGTTCCCTGGCGGGATTCGAACCCGCAACCTCCGGCTTGAACGCTAACGCGCTAACCATTGAGCCACAGAGGCCGTCCTCGTAAACATCCACACAAGAGATTATGCAGATGCATTACCCTCCTTTACCCCATCCCCTGCCATGGGACACCGGAAACTCATACACCGCAAGAAACACGACAGCATACGTATCACTTGACGCCATTATCATGTGAACGTGAGGTACCCCTACGGTCGTGCCGGCCCAATTCGGCTACAAGCAGCATAGCACTACCTTTTAGACCTATATAGCAAATTCATCCTTCCTAATCCTTACTAATATTATAAATGTGAAAGCGTGGATGTTTGTTACGCTTTCACGCGAAAACTACTTAACCGATCATCATGAAACTTTGTACACATATTCTTGGAGGTATTAGAAGTAACATAGGATACTTTTAATAAATAAAAACTAAAGAGAGGTGTCAAGGGACACCCGGATGGATCGAAGTTCCTTTCGATTAATTAGTGAAGAAATAAAGCTATCTTATCCTGCGCAGACGAAGTCGCTGGCACCAGCTAGTATTTCTATAAATCCAAAACTAGATAACTATAACAATAACAAGATTGTGTTATGCATAATTATTAATTATCACCTCAGATGAAGTAAAAAAAGGTAGATAGCGCACTTGGAACAAGAAAGTGAAGGCACTTTTTTAAGTATGTGTGAGTGAATGAAGGGTTGCCATTTTTTAAAATAACCCTTAAAATTGTATATTAATAAAAATAGGTAATAAGTGAATGCGACAGTGAATATTTTTATTAATTACAATAAAATTACGAATATGTAGGAGGCGCGCGAAATTGTCTCAGTAGATATATTATATTGACACAATTTATTGTTTTATTTATTTATTTATTCCCATGAATGTAGTAAACACATAGCTGATATTTAAAAAAAACAAGTTTCTATACTATAACATGGTGTGTGAAAATAAAACTTTACATAAATTAACAGGAAAAAATAGTTACAATTAAATAAACTTGATAAATACAACATGTCATTAAAATCATTGTCAGGGAATAACAGTTTCAAAATAATTGATTATAATAGTAATTAGAAAGTCACATTTTATCAATACACAATTTAAATTAAATACATAATATGTAGTTTTCCATTAAAAAAAAAAACATTTCTCTGCAAGCCACACTGTTACATTTTTTTAAATTTATTAAATGGTAAATCTTTAAATTTATAAATAATTAAATACATAGTCCCGCTGTGGGTACGGGAGTCCCAAAAAAAATACAACATAGGTTAAACGAGGTCATTTCGATTCAGTCATATAGCAATCAAATAATAAAATAATAATTATGTCACCTCTGTACTTAATAATTTTGCTATGGCTTTGCCTGCAATTGACTTACCCACTATTGGGCTATTAGAAATACTAACTTCTGGCAACACTCTTCCGATACGTCATTTCGGGGCAATAATATTATTTATGTTGATTAACCTCAAAATAGTGTTAAAATATCTTATAAGAATATAGTCTTGTGTTTATTTATGTGTGAAACGATACTTCTTTAGACTCTTTGGTCACTTTTGTATTGTTTTTACACCATTTAATTACACAGAACGGTATTTTTTTGGCAAACTTACTGCACGACGACTCGTAAGATACTAATAAAAATGAGCTTAGTTTTGGTGTATCTGTGTGCGTGAGCGCGTGTATTTACATGAAGGAGCTGAGTTTTGTGGCTTCAGTATTAGCAAAGGCCGTGCGTCATCTACCTTTTTTTACTTCATCTGAGATTATCACATCTAAGAATAATTCGAGCATAGTCAATCTACTGCTTATTCGTATACTGTGGGATGCTTGCCGGCCGTGGTAGGTCACCGGAGTTCATATAAAGACATCTCCCGCGCAACGCAAGCGCAAACCGATTCGGTGCGTTAAATACCTATAGTTTTGGGAGAAGGGGACCTTAAATGTCATTTCCATACATTTTTTAGTTTTCTACTAGCGTTTACAATTGTAGAATGGCATCTTGGCTAACCCACCAGATACACTTTTTATTACACAGGCATTCATATTATTACTAGCTGTGGCCCGCAGATACGCCCGCGTTAACTTACTCAACTACTACTAGTCACAGCGTGATGTTATAAAGCCTAGCCTTCCTCAATAAATGAGCTATCTAAAACTGAAAGAATTTTTCAAATCGGACCAGTAGTTCCTGAGATTAGCGCGTTCGAATAAACAAACTCTTCAGCTTTAAAATATTACTATAGATTTCCTAAAATCGTTTCCTTTTTTATAATTTTTGGAGTTAGTAACTAAAATATATCTAGATTCTTGATTTATTTAGGAATTCTCTTTTACAAAATTTCTTTTGTGCTTATGTTACGTCCAAAATAATAAATCAACGTCTCGCGCCGCATTTTTTTGTGTCACGCTGTCGCTAACGTATTGGAAGTGTGAAAATCGCGAGATCAGAGAATATTACCACGGTAACAAATTACTATATAGCCTTTCCCCGCTGTTTCACTTCTAGATTTCAAATATAAAATTGATTAGGTATATTAGATTTTGATAAGACATAATATCTAAGAGCCACTTCAAAAAAACCTACTATTAGTTACAAAAACTGTGTCCAAATTCGTCTACTCGTTCAAATGCTATAATAGATTGTCACAAACAGACGAAAATAGCAGTCAAATGTATTATCATACATCCCTTTTTTAATTGTAAATTAATAAAAACTTCCTAAATAATTAGGCTATCAAAATCAAAAAAAAATTATGAAATTCATCTGGTGATTCTAGAGATCCTTTTTTTCTTTTTTTTTCTTTAACGCCGGGAAATGTTCTGAGGCATCCCGCGGGGGAGTGGGTCTCTCCACGCGGGTATGTGAGACTCGCTGCGCCCGAAAGCTGGTAAGTGGACGCAGCTCTACCCACTAAAACAGGGCGAGTGCCACCAATTCTGCCCTTGGTGAGGTGCTCTGGATCTAATAAACAAACAGGGCACCTCGATGGCTAGTCAGTACCCCAAGGGACCGACGCCACCTACACAGAGGGGTTGTCCCGTACCACAGAACAACCCGTCACAACGTCGGGACAGTACAATGGGGTGAGGTTCCCATTCTCGCCCCTTGGACCCTGCTCTTTGGTACCCTCTCCTTATAAAAGGGGTACAAAGAGCCCCTCGGCTCAATTAGCTTCGCCCAAGGTGCCAACTCACCCTAGGCTACTGAGCCCCACCGCCTCGTCAAGGCCTAAACCATGGTGGGGATTCATGTCTCTAGAAAGAGACACTCCTGTAGTCGAAAGCTCGTGGCTGGAGCTTCAGTAACTCTAGGAGATGCAGCCATCTTTGGTAGAGCCTATTAGATTAAAGATGTAGGATTTAGGACTCTCGTCTCGCTTTAGGACTGGGGAGAGGACACATCTGAAGATATTCTGCTGGTGGCCAGGAAACAGCTGCAATGCTTTGAATGGTTTGACTCAACCCTGGGTGTGTTCTTTCCATGTTTAAGAGTGACAACACTTGTCGGCGGTGGACTCTTTCTGTGATACAGTAATGATTCAGAAGTTGCCCATAAGCAGACGAATGAAAAAAAAAATAGTATTAGTTTTTTTTTATTGAATACAGACAGATTCCCCTTGCACCAGATAAAGGTAAATGTTCTGATTTCGCAAAACTTTACAAATAAAACTTTATAATGTAAAAAGTAACGAAATTTAGAAAGTTGAAATTAAGAATTTATCGATATTGGAATTCATATCGTTGATATTATAAACAATTGTACCATGGGGACCAGATTGACGTGGTGTAAAAGCGTCGATAGATATTATTATAATATTCACCAAAAATAATTAATAAACAGGTCTCAAAAATAAGGTTTTGTTTTTTCGTTCAATTATTTTCTATTTGGATCACAAGCAGAATTCTAAAGATGTGCGAAGCGAACGATGTGAGAATCTTATAGCTGCCTAGCTTTTGTCTATGCTATTAGACAAAACTATGGGTAGTCTGAAAAAAGTAATCGGTCAATTTTTTTTTAATAAAAGCCCATCAGTAAATTTATAGATTTTTTTAATAATACTTGAATAGGCAAACTGACAGACCACGAAAATAAACGAGTTTACCTGGAACTAATTTATGCAACTTATCCATGTATTGTATGTATGCATGTAACGCCGAGAAATGCTCTGATGCATCCCGCGGTGGAGTGGGTCTCCCCACGCGGATATGTGGGACTCGCTGCGCCCGAAAGTTGGTAAATGGACGCAGCTCTACCCAGGCCATAGATAGCACCGTTCGTGGGCGTTGGCTATGGCTCTCGACGGCCTGTCACATCCAAATACCATCCAACGCACCTTTTGTTTGTGCAAAAGTTTTTATCAGTGACTGCTTTTGTAGTGTTTGTAATGACACCAGCTGACTCAAAATTGATGAGCGTGATATGACACTAGATCACGTGCTCCACAGTAACGCTATTAACAAGGACCGGCTATGGGCATTTGTCAGTTAGAGCGAACCAAAGTTAACCGTCGATGGCCGTGCTGTCATAACACTCTCCATGACAGTAACGTCGACAGGCGACTGCCCCGAAAAGTGTTAAAAGCTATCAATATCCTAGAATTCGTAAGCAAATCGTACCTATAATATGGAGTTTTTAGCTTAGGACTTCTTCCAAGATATATAACTTACATTTTTAAAGTACTATCTAGCTCGGCAATCATGTCTATATTAAATTTTAATAAAAACTTATTTGATAGTTGTACGTGTCTATAGGGACATAATGATCATTACGGCATTGACGGTTCGTGGGTTCAATTCCGCCAAGTGCAGATGATTTTTATGATGAATACAGATGTCTGCACGGGGTTATGGATGTGTATACATAATTTATGTATTTTTTTACATTTCTTAAATTTATTACCGTTCCTAGTACCCGTAGCACAAGCTCTTACGAACTTATCACGGGGCCAGGTTAACGTGGTGTGATTATTGAATAATATTTATTTATTTTTCATGATCAAATCCTTTCCTTCCAATAAATAATAAAGATAAAAATAATAATAAAACCCAATGGGTTTAAGTATAAACTATTAAGCCGTTGCCCGCAGCTTCACCCGCGTTGACTATTACAGCTGGACTGCTAATTATTATTTTATAGCTCACTAGTGGCGCTCCGCGGTTTCACCCGGGTTCTTCCCATTTCAAGTACAGGGATAAATCATAGCCTATATGCTATTCTGATGTATTGCGGTTTCATCCGCGTTCTTCCTATTCCCGTGGGAGTACAGGGATAAACTATAGTCGGTATGTTATTCTGATGTATAAGGTATGTTATTGTAAAGTTTCATTAAAGTGCATTCAGTAGTTTTGTGTGAAAGTGTAACAAACATATTACATCCATTCATTCTTACAAACTTTCCCTCAATCAATACCCCACCATGGTTCAGGCCTTGACGTGGCGGTGGGGCTCAGTAGCCTAGGGTGAGCCCAACACCTTGGGCGAAGCTAATTGAGCCGAGGGGGGGCTCTTTGTACTCCTCTTATAAGAAGAGGGGACAAAAGAGCAGGGGGCAAGGGGTGAGGATGGGAACCTCACCCCATTGTACTGTCCCGACGTTGGGAGGGGTTTTTCTGTGGCGCGGTACAACCCCTCTGTGGAGGTGGCGTCGGTCCCTAGCGGGACTGACTAGCCGTCGAGGTGCCCTGTTAGCTTAACAGATCCGGGGCACCTCACCAAGGCGGCACTGGTGGCACTCGCCGGGTTTTAGTGGGTAGAGCTGCGTCCATTTACCATCTTTCGGGCGCAGCGAGTCCCACATACCCACCTGGGGAGACCCACTCCCCAGGCGGGATGCCTCAGAGCATTTCCCGGCGTAAAAGAAAAAAAAAAAAAAAAAAAAGGATATCATCAATAACGTATAACTATACGGTTTTTTTTTCTTTGAACGAGTAGTATAAATAACATACGTATTTTTTATGTTATTAGGCGAACTGGCAGACGTGGCACCTTATGGTATGTGATCGACGTCGCCCATGAACATAACCTAGTTTACCTGGAACTAGCCCGGGCAACTTATTCATGTGTTGCCTATCCTGAGATAATATAAGATGTTGTATCGGCGCCAGTAATTACACTGCCAGTATTTCCTTCTCTCCGAAACACAGCAAAGCTGTTTCACGGGAGAAACAAGCAAGATGGTGGTACCCATGCAGCCGAGAAAGTGGCACAAAGCATCCCTCCCATCAGATCAAGAAACAAAGTCAGTCCATTGTTTAGAAGTAGTCCAGTGATACACGTAATAATAATTATTAGGTGTGGGCTCTTATAATTATAATAAGAGCTCAAACGAAATTAGAAGCATATTCCTCTTAATAGCCTCATTAGCAATAATGAATACAAAAATAATGACACACGAGTGAAGCCATTGTACGGGTGTTAATTACGACCATTAAAAGATATATTTTTCTGCTCATTAACGATTTGCTGTATCATTATTGTCTTAGTATTCAGATATATAATTTTTCTTTTATCACCTATAGAAGATACTATCGAAATTAATTCTTTACATAGACAATTCTGAAAGTGTTTACAATTATACTAAATTTAGACTAAATAGAGGGCGCAGTATGACACGAAGTCGCGGAGACTGCTTAGTAGAGGCCGGTCAGTCCCCTCTTTTTTATGTCATCAAATGAGCAGTTGGAGCCTCACGACGCCGACGCCCATAGACAACCACACAACCAAGGCCGTGCAGATGCGCCGCCCTCCTTTTCCCTATCCCCATAATGGGCCAGCGGAAACACATCAAACGCGACAGCATAGCTGTCACTTAGCGCCAGTTTTATGTGAGGGAGAGGTACCACCCGGGTCGTGCCGGCCTTCTTCGGCTGCAATGCAGCAAGGAACTAGTGGTGGGTATCCACTAGACCATAGTCGCTCTGCGTCGTCGTATATCCACTGTACACATAACATATTCCCGTCATCATTCGGCCAATACTTCGGATTTGAACCCAGGACACCATCTGATCACCAATTGCCATAAGTATCGAAATAATAATACAATCGGTTTATTAGAAGGTCAAAAAACAATATTTGTCACGTTTACTTCAGTGGTCTTTATTAGAAAAGTGATATTGAAAGTAACAGCTGCTAAATGTTAATTAAATATATAAATATACGTCTGTACGTATAACACTAACTTTTACTATTCCCACTAGAACACTGAGACTGTAAAGATGGTTCGGAGAATATATTGTTATGTAACATCCAAAATAATATGATAAAAACCTTTTACATTTTTCTGTTACCCTGATGGAAAATTTTGAAAACCCATTTTTGTTGGGTACACATATTAGGATCTAACTTAATTTTGAGATTCCAGGAATTTAATAAATAATATAATTATTTTAATATATTCTGCTACTGCGTGGAGATCATCCACATATTGTATATAGACGATCTCCGCGCAGTTTAGCAGTGGACGGATAAAGGCTGGCGGTGACGATGATGATGATGGTAGACATCTATACTAATATTATAAAGCTGCAGAGTTTGTTTGTTTGAACACGCTAATCTCAGGAACTACTGGTCAGATTTGAATAATTCTTTCAGTGCTAGATAGCCCATTTATCGAGGAAGGCTATAGGCTATATGACATCACGCTGTGACTAACAGTAATTAAGTAAGTTAACGCGGGCGAAGCTGCGGGCAACAGCTAGTGTAATAAATGTGTTTGTTCGGCAAGCCTTTGAACTAACAAAACCAAATTTCTTTTACCCGATATAAGATATTTTAGGTGCAAAAGCGCTTTGCGATAAAAAATATTTGTAGATTTTTAGGAATAGCATTGCGGTTGGATACTCATTTTCAGCGTTTCACGTTCTCAGCTTGAAAAAGGATTAAACAAAGCATTTCCTATTTTTTTATTTTTATATAAAGGACTTATGTTAAGGCAAGCTTCGTCCTGCCACCAATAGTATTTTATTATATATAATTATATATATTATATTATGTATATAAATATTATATACTATAATATTTTATTTTTTAATTTCCCTCAAATTTGTCAATTTTTTCCCTTTTTCGTCTGAAAGCTTTTTTTGTGGTTATACTTATTAATGTCAGAATAATTCTACGGAATAAAAAATCAAAGTTTAATATTTTAGAATATTATGTCATTTCAGCATGTTTTTTTAGTTTTGTTTCTGTTGGAACCAGCTAAGACCAGATGCTATGCTGCCAAGTCTGTCGTGTTAAGAATTTGTGATATTTAAATAAACTTTATTGAACTAGATAATGCGTAATAATAAAACTTTCAATGTATTAAATACCTTTTTTCTATTGTTAGTGTCGTTTTTACTACAAACGTAGGATAAGGTGAAAGATAAAATTTTCAAAAAGAATTTTTATCTTGCTACGCCAAAGTAGTATAACTTCCTTTTTTGTCATATAAAGGTGAGAAGCCTGTCTTAACTTGTGTTAAGACAGGCTTCTCACCTTATAGCATTGCAGGCCAATTATAGCACTGCCTATTATCATGTTAACTACATAATAATGACAATTGGAAACTGTATCATTGTGTCAAATTACATTGAAATCTAATCTATGTATTTATAAAAATCTTGTGTCACGGTGTTTGATGTTGTTCCGAAACGGTTCGACCGATTTTTATGAAAATGTATGTGTATATTTTGGCACGTATGAGAAATAAGTCGTACAGTATATTTAGTAAGAGGTAGTGCCATGCTATTTCTAGCCGAATCAGGCCGGCACAACCGGGATTATGTTTTTTTTTTTTTTTTTTTTTTTATGTTAGTTGGATAGGCAAACTGGCATACGTACCACCTGGTGGTAAGTGGTCGACGTCGCCCATTAACATAAACTAGTATACCTGGAACGAGCCCAGGCAACTCATTTATGTGTTGCCTATCCTGAGACATAAGATGTTAAGTCACGGTGCCAGTAATTACACTGCCTGTCTTGCCCTTCACTCCGAAACACAGCAAAGCTGTTTCACGGGAGAAATAAGCAAGACCTGTGTCTTGACAATGTGACCTTTGGCTCACACTGGCGTCAAGTGACAGCTATGCTGTCGCATTTCATACGGTTTGTGAGTTTCCGGTAGCCCATTGGAGGGATAGGGAAAAGGAGGGCAACGCACCTGCATTACTTTTAGTAATGCGGATGTCTAATGGGCGTCGGTAGTCACCATAAGGCTCTGACTGCTCGGTGGCATAAAAAAAAATACCGGTTAGTGATTAGGGCGTCCCTATTTAGAAATAATGTATACGATAGATCAATGTTTGTTGGGTCAGGTAGTTTTATATATAAAGGTATATATTGTATGTATGTGTATATATGTGTTTGTGTATGTATCCATATGTGCATTATGTATGAATGCGTCGTTATGTTTTATCTGTTGTTTGCCTACTTGTAACATCGTCTTGGTATAATTATTGTGCTGTAATGATGCTATAATTGTGTATAAATAAATAAATAAAATAAATATTATACATTATAGAAACGAAATGTAGTAGAAAATATCAATTCCATGCCGCCGATTCTATCAATCGATTCCAAGAGTTCTTTCAAATCCCACCAGGAGCTAGAAAAATGTGTGTCGATAAATTCTAGCTTCGACAGTTTGGTGCTTTTCGTTATTCTACCAGCATTGAAGTGCTGATAAAGTGTATAATCTATCTCTATTTGATATAATATATCATTGGCCTATGAGGGCTTAGATTTATAATCGTAATTATTTCGTTGGCTGTAAAAATTTTAGCTTCGTATATTAATTGCTAAGAATTTCATATTGGCTGCTCCTTGTGCAATGTGCTCTTCTTTATGGGTACTGCTGACAGTTCTGCATCTTTTTTGTAACACACACACACACACACACACACACACACACACACACACAGTTTAGCTTCGTAGATTAATTGCTAAGAATTTCTCATTGGCTGCTCCATGTGCAATGTGCTCTTCTTTATGGGTAATACTGACAGTCCTGCATCTTTTTTGTGACACACACACACACACACATACACACAAACACACATTCTTTATACAAATGTTATAATATTACGATTTCGGCGGAGTATCATAATGAATTAAGTACACCAATGTTGGAAGAGCTGGATCTCCTAACACAAGTCCCTAAAAAGTCTAATATGAGCTCCCAATCAAAAATCAGGTATTGTAAACCTATAAGATACTGAATAACGTTTATTATTATTATTATAAGGACAGGAAAGACACCGCGGTTAGTGTCTTACCATATTATACGTTTCAGGGTAGGAATGTGTTGCGAAAACGAACCAGTCGTAAATGTTTATCGGCGGCTTACTTAGCATCCCGCAATAAAAAATATCATCATCATCATCTCCATCAATGTTCCGTCTAGTGCAAGACAGGTCTCTTTTTATATACCCCACTTTACTACTAGGAGATCTTCGTTTCATCAGAAAAAGAAAAAAAACCCAACCAGTCAGAGGGACTGCCGATAGAAGTGAAAACAAAACAATTAAATTCAAACACCTATAATGCTGTATCAGATTATGACAACCTATACAATTTAAACGGCGCACAAAATGGCCGCATGACATTGACATTTCAGTGTGTTTGACGATTGGTTATGTAAACAAATATTGCATAATCTTATATAAATAAATCAAACGTCATATAAACGTCAAATAGCGTCTCTTAACGGTGTCGCGAGAGAACGTCATATAAATGTCAAATAGCGTCTCCTAACGGTGTTGTGAGTCCAGAGATCTCATCTAAAAATACGCGTACCACGCTAAAATAAGTTTACACTTAAAAAAAATATCGACGTTCAAACTATTACACTCTATATAAATAGTAAGTGTATGAGTAATATAATATCAATTTTGGATTGAATGACAAACAAATATATTTTAACATTTATACGAGATGTGATCTATTAAAGTTTCCGTGTCATCAAGGGATCCCAATCCCGTCCCACCCCGAGGGGATATGATTGTGACGCACGAATCCTATTACACACGATTAAATAGAGTTTTTCCTAACTACCGGGTAGGATATTTGATTACTAATACGGCTACGTAGGGGAAAGTATTTATGTAGGTATTATACCTAATATGTAAGGAACCATTGACAATACTGAACTCAGAACATTAAAAATTATATGAATTTTTGTTTTCATAGAATTTTTGTTAGAGATATAATCGAAAAGTAATAAATTATTTGTATGCCCATTCATACACATTATCGTCATCTTCTTTTACGCTGAAAATACCTAAAAAAATAATCTAAAGCATTCCGCTGGGGAGGGGGGACTCCACAGGCTGGTATGTGGGACTCGCTGCGCCCGAAAGTTGGTAACGTGGACGATTGCCACCAATGCCGCCTTTGGCCTGGATCTGCTAAGCAACATGGCACCTCGACAGCTAGTCAGTCCCCCAAAGGGACCGACGTCACAGAGGAGTTGTCCCGCACCACATTACAACCCCTACCAACGTCGGTATAGTGCAATGGGGTGAGGTTCCCATCCTCGCCTTTTGTCCCTCTTCTTATAAGAGAGGTAGAAGAGCAGCTCTCTCGGATTAATTTGCTTCGCCCAAGGCGCTGCGTTCACCTTAAGCTACTGAGCCCCACCGCCACGACAAGGCTTGGACCTTGGTGGTGATAATATCCCGTCATATTATAACGTTACCCTGAAACTAGCCCGGGCATCTCATTCACGTGTTGCCCATCTTGACAAGCAAGATGCTAGTAATTTTACTGTCTGCGCTGTTCTTTTTCAAACACAGCAAAGATGTCAAGGAGGAAATAAATATGATGTTAGAACACACGCGCGTCGCCGGGAGCGCAGAACAAGCGCATTCCTCCCATTTACCGCATGTAGAATATATATGTAATAGGCTCGACAAATTCGTATTTGCTATTAAGAAACTACGTTTGACGGTATCCATTGAAACTGCACTAAATGCTAACCATGCGTACGTGGTCTCAACGCTATCATACGGTCTTATAATATGGGGCAATTCCGTGGACTTTAGCAAAGCTTTCCGTATTCAAAAGAAATGTTTAAGAGCAGTTTATGGTGCTTGGTCGTTGGATAGTTGTAAACCACTGTTTAATAAATCTCGTACTTCACCATTGATTTGTATGTACATCAGAGATATCTGCACTTTTGTCAAACAAAATCCTCAATATTTCACACTAAAGTCTAATGTAATCAATAGAAACGTCGCTCCACGAAATAAATTTAAACTATATTTACCTCAATGTAGATTCGACATATTCAAGCGCAATGATTATGTTAGTGCTATCAGAATTAATATCAGAATAATAAAATGCCTAATCGATTTAAGGAATTACCTACTACTTCCTTTAAAAGAGAGATATCTAAATGGTTGCTAAAACAGTGTTTCTATTGTTTAAATGAATACATGTCTCATATAGAACTGTCGTAATGTTATAAAATCCTTGTCATGAGAAATATGGATATATAATTAGTTTAAATGTTTTAATTAATTTGGTAATGCAGTAACTACTATAATGTATTTGTAATGGTCACCTTACTTTATATAATTTCAAAATAATATTTTCTTTTTTTAATTGTACGCCATCAGTATGGCAGAATGTACAAGAACATGTTATTGAATTACTAAGATCTCTGTAACACTACATTCTTGCAATAAACATATTATTATTATTGGTAAAATATATAACACTATACTTCGATTTTTAAATAAATAGTTATAAATATTATTCCTTTGATTAAGGAGCTGTATAATACCAAAGACGTTTTATCAAAGAGGAACGAGAATGCCAAGCCGTTGTCGAGGGCTGTTATCATAGTAAGTAGTTTAATTTACTTTTCCACTGTAAAGATATCAAATTATTTTCCATAGAATTTCGAAATGAGATTTAATTTATGGTATACTTTAAAGAAGTGATTATTTACAAGCAACATCACACCGTTAACTATCACCTGGACTGGTACTGATATTATAGCTTATGTCAGTCAGTGATGACGCACCATGGTTCAGGCCTTGACGCGGCGGTGGGGTTCAGTAGCCTAGGGTGAGCCCAGCACCTTGGGCGAAGCTAATTGAGCCGAGGGGGCTCTTTGTACCCCTCTTATAAGAAGAGGGGACAAAAGAAAAGGGGGCGAGGGGCGAGGATGGGAACCTCACCCCATTGTTCTGTCCCGACGTTGGCAGGGGTTGTTCTGTGGTGCGGGACAACCCCTATGTGGAGGTGGCGTCGGTCCCTTGCGGGACTGACTAGCCGTCGAGGTGCCCTGTTTGTTTATTAGATCCGGGGCACCTCACCAAAGGTAGCATTGGTGGCACTCACCGGGTTTTAGTGGCAAGAGCTGCGTCCACTTACCAGCTTTCGGGCGCAGCGAGTCCCACATACCCGCGTGGGGAGACCCACTCCCCCGCGGGATGCCTCAGAGCATTTCCCGGCGTAAAAGAAAAAAAAAGTAGTGATGACGCAGGTAAAATAATTACTTTTAAATTAAATTTGTATTTTTATAGCATTGGTCTGCGGACGAGCAGTTGAAGCCTTTTGGCGACTGTCGATATCCATACATATCCTGTGTGCTTTTTGAGTTTCCAGTGGCACATTGGTGGGGATAGGGAAATGGAGAACAACGCATCTGCATAATCTTTGGCTGTGTGAATGTCTATGGGTGTCGATAGTCGCTAAACGGCTTCGACTGTTCGTTTGCCCTCTACGCTATAAAAAAATGGTATATACAATTTGATTTTTTTATTTCTTAGACTGACTTAGGCAGGCATGGTCCGCGAGGGCTATTGAGCCTCATCGCCACGACAAGGCGATGGGGCCTAGCCTAGGGTGATCCCAGTACCTTGGACAAAGCAAATTGAGGAATAGGAAAACGCCTCTGTGGAGGTGGTGTCAGTCCCTTTGGGGGACTGACTAGCGTTCGAGGTTCCCTGTTGCTTAACAAATCCGGGGCACTTCACCAAAGCGGCATTGGTGGCACTCGCTGGGTTTTAGTGGGTCGGGCTGCGTCCACTTACCACCTTTCCGGCGCAGCGAGTCCTACATATCCCCCTGGGGAGACGCATTCCCCCGAGAAGACTCAGAGCATTTCCCGGCGTAAAAGAAAAAAACTAAGGCACGTTTTATATAATCTAAAAACATTATACGCCCGTATTTTATTGCGACCTAGGGATTCCGCTTATGTCAACATGTCCCTGTCTCGGCGATGGACGATGAGAAAAGAACAATAAATTATACCTTTTTGTCTGTCTGAAGACATATCGTATGTATTGATTTTAGAGACACGTTTTAACTTGTTCATGTATTTTTATGTCTGATGTTTCATTATTTAGTGTATGTTTTTTATATAGCACTAGGTAGCATCGTGGCTTTACCCGTAGTTCCCATTACGAGAAAAAAATATAGCCTAAGTTATTTGCTGATTACGTAGCTTTCTATTGGTGAACTCTCAGCATTGAGGAACACGAAGCAAGGAGGAGCAGGAGGTCAAAACTTTATTAATTTCAATAGAAACATATAATATTAAATTCATGGCCATTATGTATATGAGGCTATTCACCTCTTTGCATCCAATTTAACATGTTACTACAAATTGACCACAACCCAACCACAATATGATTTAGTAAACATTCAGTGCGACATAGAATGTATTTTTATTCTAAAACTATCTGTTGCCCGCAGCTTCGCCCGCGTTAACTAACTCAACTTAATTACTGTTAGTCACAGCGTGATGTTATATAGCCTATAGTCTTCCTCGATAAATGAGCTATCTAACACTGAAAGAACTCTCCAAATCGGACCAGTAGTTCCTGATATTAGCTCGTTCAAACAAACAAACTCTTCAGCTTTATAATATTAGTATAGATTAAACGTGAAAATACAATAACAATTATGGATAGTATATTATTTTGGTTACAGATTTGTTTCGGTTTTACATTACCACTGAATGAAATGAAATTGACACGGCGTATTTTTTGTAGTCGGATAGGCAGACTGAGTATTATCGATGTCACCTAAGGCTAGGCGCGCACGGGTGACTTTTGTCACCGTGACTATTTCGTCACTCTTATCAAGTCTCTCAGTTGTCACGTCGTAACTTGCGTGCACCTCCATACATATATCCAATAATCTTGAGTGACGAAACAGTCACGGTCACAAAATTCACCGGTGTGTGCTAGCCCTAAGAACGTAAAAAAAATCATTCGTGACTAGCACGCGAGACTACGGCAACTAATTCTTCCAATATTCTGACGACAATCTTGACGTAAAATGGTAAGTTTTTTTTCGAATTGTCTAAGCTAATGGCATATTCGCCCTAATGCTACATCGGTTTGGTGGTGAACCAGGTGGCTCATCTATTGATTTTTATATAAGGGGGTGCCCCCCCGCCAACCGTGGAGTCTTCGACAACACGGCCTCCTGACGTCGTGTTTGTTTCAGTGGCGGGTTTGTGCCGCGTCACTGTCGGTTGGAATTTTAGATCGTAAGTTGGATGAAGGACTAGCCACGGCAACTAATTCTTCACATTTTAAGATGATAATCCTGAAGTAAGAAGGTAAGTCTGGATGACAGCAATACTGTCTGTGCTATCCTTCTTTTCACACTAAAGCTATTTCATGGAATACCTGTGCCGTCCATTGCGGGGGATAGGGAAAAGGAGGGTAACGCATCTGCATTATATCTGCATTATTGTAAGGATGTGTACGGGCTCGTTTGTCCTCCTACCCTATAAAAAAATCGCACAATTTTATAGTGATGTTCATAATAATCATCCGACCAAATTAAAAAATCTTTTTAACGAAGTTTAAACTTCATATGTAGAACACATATTATGAAGTTTAAACTTCTAAAGTGTTGTGCTTTTTTTAATTTATCTGGCCTTATAAGTGTAATTTTATCTAACTAGAGATTAAGAATAGTTTTTTTCATAGAAATTAAATCCTTTTCACAAAGTACTTACTTTATTTTACTTATCTACAGTACAAACTATTAATCTCATATATATTTAACATATTCCTTGTCTTTATATCTTTTCTATGTACTTGCTTAATATTATTACATCGTACTGCCTGAGGCAGCACTATCCTCTGACAATCGATCATACAAGAGACTTCAATATTCCCTACCACAGATTTTATAATACGAGTAGTAGTATGTAGTTTGCCCCGCCATGAGCCACAGACGAACTTACAACTATCTAAACTCACAAAATTATTAAAATATTTAAATTAAATTACTGAAAATCATGACATTAGGTTACGATGCGTTTCCAAAAGGAAACAGGATAAAATCCTGTTTACCAGGTTTGATAAAATCCTTGTCAAAATCCGAAGGCGAAAAGCCTAATGACGTTAGTATCCATACTATAAATATTATGAAGAGGAAAGATTTATTTGTTTGTTACGGTTTAACTCAAAAATTATGAGGGTGATGCTACGATACGACTAAGTGAATATGAAAATATGTATAGGTGCTAATATTACAAAGAGGAAATAATTGTTTGTTTGTTTGTAACAATTTAACTCAAAAAATCTTTCACTTTTTTTTTTCGGAATGACCTATGCTGTGGTCCAAAGATCTTAAAGCGAAATCGGAAGAGTAGGAGAGCTGATGGCTTCTACCTAAAACAGTTAAACGGGAGGGTGACCTCCGCCAGCCGTGGTGTCAATGACATCGCGGCCTCCTGGCATCGGGAAAATAAGGTACCTTATAAATGCTATGTTGAATGAGTACAACTTGCAATAGGAAAGTAAATCTCCCTAACGACTCCTCCGCTCTTCCCCAATCAGATTACTTCTATCTTCTAACGACAAATTGTTATTTATATTCAATTAATATTATGGACCGTATCTTTATTTTAAGAACAAAAGTTATCATGTCCGTATTTACCTTGTCGATTGTTATTATTATATTATTATATCATATTATTATTATAAAAGAGGGATCAAACGCACAGTCGGTTCACCTGATGGTAAGTGAGAAGCGACATCCACAGACACCTGCTACACCAGAGGATTAGAATGTGCGTTGCGGCCTTTCAGATATGAGTGTGCTCTTTTCTTGAAAGTCCCTAAGTCGTATCGGTTCGGAAACACCGTAGGTGGCAGCTGATTCCATATATTTGTCATGCGAGGCAAGGAAATGCCTTAAAAACAGAATTTTTGTGGATTGCCGGACATCGAGACGGTATTAGTTTCAAGAGTTATTCTCTTTGAAAGAAAGACAAGACAAGAAGGTATCCATTCCCCTTATACTTTAGCACGTTTTGTCATCTTCCTCTTCATCTATTAGTGTAGTTACTGGCAAAGTGTGTGGTTGTGTGTCTATAATATTGTAATGTGTGTTTGATGTCTGTGTGATATAATTGATTCTTCTTCTTTTTCTTGAGTTGTAAGCCGTATATATATATATATATATATATATATATATATATATATATATATACGGCTCAGTGTCAGACACGCAAGTACTTATATATATATGTGTGTGTGTGTGTGTCTTGGTCTTGATCATCTTCTGCCTCTTGTTTATAATGGAAAAAATGATCCAGTCGATTGGCGTTGAAAGAGTCTAGTGGAAAATATATTGATAATGGTGATTTCACAAAGTGAACTTTTTCTTACATAAAATAATGTTTAATATGTTCGTTTGTCGCCGAAACGCACATTGACACTGCACAAAGGGAGCGCCGATGAAAAAACAAATTGCTTTTGCTTTGAAGTTTTATTGTGCCAGCGTTGTGGGAAACGCGTGTTTTTATTAAATTACTGCTATTCTGCCGTTCGACAGCTTAACACTTGTATTAATGGTGATATCTATATTTTGATGTGAAAAATTTGGATTGACAGTAAAATTACTTAAAATGTTAGGCATTTCTCTCACAAATCCACAAAAATTTTATACAAATATTGGAATTGTCTATTGAATAAATTATTTTTCCACGCGACAAATGTTAAATTAATATTCAGTGATAATTATATAATTTTTTCAAGCGTTCATCAAATCCTTCCAACATCAATTTTAATAGTATGCTCAAACCATACATACATTAGGCTAAGATACGGGATATAAAACGACCTTCACCGAGATGATTATTTTATGAAACGTATTTTATATTTAATTTAATATGTCAATAAATATATTGCATATTAGTTTATTATGGGTTGCCTAACAAATTTTAGTCCAGGGTATGTTTTAATTAATAATAAAAAAAATAAAAACATTTTACCGGTATTATTACATAAATTCTATACCAATCGAAAGTATGAAGCCCATAGAATATGCAAACGTTAGGTTGCCTATTTTTTTCCGGTCACAACTATCGGGTAGCCAAGTATAAATAGGTAAATCTATACCGGACCGGAAAAGAATAGGCAACCTAATGTTTGCATATTCTATGGGATTCATACTTTCGATTGGTATAGAATTTATCTAATAATACCGGTGAAATGTTTTTATTATTTTTATTATTAATTAAAACATACCCTGGACTAAAATTTGTTAGGCAACCCATATGCAATATATTTATTGACATATTAAATTAAATATTAAATACGTTTCATCAAATAAACATCTCGGTGAAGTTCGCTTTATATGCGTATCCTATATTAATAATATAATTATAAATTTAACAATACAGACTAAGAATAACCAGATGATAAATCGGATCTCCTTCAATCTTAACACTACAGTATTTAGCACCAAGACTATTAATTTGCAACTTTGCCCACAAGCAAAAACGATACCCATCATAATTCAAGGCAAACCACTGATATTAGGTTAAATTAATTGGCTAGCCTAACGACTAAGGCAATTATCAAATACTCGTCCAATATTCAGTGACCCCTTTCGTAAAAAGGTTAGACTAAAACTAGAACGATAAAGCGAATAGTTAATAACTGTCTAGACTTCTTGTTTAATTTTGTCGAGAAAAAATAATAATATTCTATCTCTACTCTGACTCAAATTATCCTAATAAACTAAAGGCGTTTTTTTATCTTACAATGATATACAAGGTATATTATATAAGGTCAACATTACCTATTTAATAAACATTAATAATAAATGTGATCAATCATGATATTTTAAGAAATATTAAACACACATCATCATCATCAACCTCTATCCACCCACTGCTGAACATAGGCCTCCCTCAATTAACGCCAAGACGACCGATCCCTTGCCACTCGCATCCCACAGCACGGAGATCGTCTTCCCACCTGGTTAATGATCGACCAATACTTCGTCTAACAAAACGTGGCCTCCACTCTTGATAAATGTCCCCTCTTCTTATAAGAGGGATACAAAGAGCAGCTTCCTAGGTTCAATCGGCTTCGGAGAAAGTGCTGAATTCACCTTAGGCTACTGAGTCCCACCGCAACGACCAGACTTGAACCATGATGGGGATGAATGAGTTGCTTAGGCTGGTTCCAGGTTAACTTAAACGAAGTGAACATAAACGTTCATGGGCGACGTTGACGACTTAGCAACAAGTGGCTCGTTTGCCCGTTTGCCTATCCAACTATCATAAAAAAATATATTAAATTGTATGTTACCCTAAGCAAATGGCAACAGCATTATCGAGTTATCAATCGTTTTTCAGTCGAAGGCCAATTCAAGTACAATATACTTAAACAAAAAGGCTCAAATACCAAAGTATTAAATCAAAGAACTTTTACAAAGTAGTGATAAATAAATTGAAAGAAATCTGGCCTTTTATCACGCTCGGTTGGATTACCAAACTTGACTTCAGGATTTACTCTGTATTCCAACATCAAGGCCTCTCAAAATAAACTTGGGCTTCAAAGAAATTACGAGAAAAATGAATCAGGCCTTAAAATTTACGAAAGCTTTTTTTATCTAAAATATTAGGAGATAAAGTCTGACGGATGGAGTCTAAAACTTTTGTCGGATCAAAGATATCTAGGTTGCTCAACTTCTTAAGAATTTGTATCTTTGTGATTTTAAGCTATTGTAAACTGAATTGTTATTTATAATGTAATAATATCTTTGTGTTTGATGTTTTAGTTTGATGAATTTTATTGAAATATCAGCTCATCAAAATTGTAATAGTAAAATTGTCATTATTTGTACTAAGTTCAAACAAAGTCTTAATAGCTTTGTTTAGTTACTAGAACCAAATCAGACTAGTTTTCAATTGTAAAAAATTTGACTTATTGTTAGTTTTGTTTAAACTCAACTAAAAAAATACATCAATATTAGTGCTTCACAGCCAGGATAAAATTTCAATATTAACAAAATATTCAAACATAAATTATTAAACATACCATTCACCACAATTCAAATTCGATAATATAATAAATGACTGAATAAATAACGCTAATCCATTTCGGCTATATATCATGTCATAATATGAGTAGTACATTTAATTTTATTGACAAAATTTATTTAATTAAATCAGCACATCACTAGTATTAATTATATTGACTAGTATTTAGTTAGTGTACGTAATTTATGACACGTTAATATAAATATGCCTAAATAGGTGATGAGACATCAGTGATAATATTATGTCTTTATATATGACTACCCAATACTACGAAATAATGGTACAGGTGAGAGCTTTCTTCCACTCCCACTCAGCAGATGCTGTCCTACTCCATAGAAGACGGACGAGGGTTCGGCGGAAGTGATACGTACGCCTCTTGCGACCTACATGATCTGGGACTAGCTGTCAGGATGGAAACCTGGTGCTATTGCACAATCCTGGCGTCGTTGGGGGTAACTACAGGATGCCGAAGTAAAGTCCTGAGTTTTAGGATTAGGTGGGCAAACGAGTAATAATTAGCCTTTCGGCGACTATCGATGTCCGTACACATATGTACAACCAGAAATTATGCAGATGTGTTGCACTTATTTCTCTACCCCCCCCCCCCCCCAATGGGCCACCGGAAACTCGCAAACCGCACGAAACGCGACATCGTAGCTGTCACTTTACGCCGGTATTATGTAAGCGAGAGGTACCACCCCGATCGTGACCCAATTCGGCTGCAAAGGAACATGGCACTACCTCTTGCAAAACCGACTAGTGCCCTGTTGCTGATAGTTCCGGGCACATCACTATTATAGCCGAAGATACCCGCGGTGGTTTTAGTGGGTATTGTCTTATGACGAGTCCCACATTACCACCAGAGGTTTCTATTCTCACCCCTTGTTTCTTCAGTCCCCTCTTCTTATAAGAGGGGTACAAAGAGCAGCTCCCTCGGCTCAATATACTTCACCCAAGTTGCTGGGTTCACCTTAGGCTACTGAGCCCCACCGACAAGGCTTGAACCGTGGCGCGGATCATCAACATGTCTGCCAAGAATACCAACTGCCATAAAAGTCATCAAGTCCACAAAACCCATGAACACTAGTCATACTAAAAACATTATTATCCAAATCGACTACATTTGTAAGTCAATTTAAATGTTAACTAGGAAACTTATCCAATATTTCAATAGGTGGCATTCAGCGGGAGTAATGGGAGATTTTTATTCATGTCTTTGTTCACGACTGGTAATGTAACATCGAATTTATGAAACTGAACATTCGCCATTGAATTTAAAACCGGTGGTTGAATAGTAAACAGCTATTTTTGTCATCCTTAATCTTTTTGATGTAATTCATTGCAGTTTTTCGTTACGTTTAATGGTTTTCTTTATTGTTTTCTTTTATTTGTCTTACAATTGAGCGTATATTGTCATTATTGTCATCATCACATATCAACATTTTTTTACGTAAGCTGCAAGGACTTAAGCTTTCTTCAATGAACGCCAAGACGGCTGAACCCCGCCTCTCGAAGTGCAGTGGGATAATAACTCATCAATCAACCATGCCATTTTAAATACCATTTAAAAACTCTAAATTTCATATGGAAGGTGCAAAGCTTCGATAAAGATCCTTCATCTTTATCGAAGCAGCAGACGCTTATAAAGCACTATGCACCCTTTCTTTTCATGCTTTCTTGTATATTTATTATAACAAACTACGGTGTTTCCGAACCGCAGGCTAATTACGTATCTTGAAATTACAAGCAACAGGCAAAAATTGCACAATATCTGCTGTCAAAATCATATTTTGTATTACCTATTAGCAACGCGACAGCAACGAGCTCAAATAATCGACCGCAACGCCATCTGCAAAGCGACAGCGACCGAGGAACTAAAAATGCATTTTTTGGTATGTTTGGCTGACGGTTTGGTATTACGTAAACTATTTAGCAGCCCGCGACAGCAGATTGAAATGTCAAATAGCGATTTTTTAACAACAACTAAAGTAGTGTCTGCAAGCCTGTTGCTATTCGTCTGCTTACTATATAAACTGTTTAAAATACTTGGTTAGTGATCGAAAAAGACTGTTAGAGACATTTTAGGCGTAATATTATCTTGTGTGACTCTTATTGAACTTACCCTATTCGATTTTAAGTGGCAGTGTTATTGAAAAAGAAACTATAATTTTAAAACAATGGCTCGTGCACTTCTTTTGATGGTTGCATTAGAGGCTGAGGAGATAAGACAGGAGACCAGGAGCACAGCCTCACTGAGACGTCGACTACGTGAGGAAGCCAAAGCATTCAACTTGTCCGACTGGGAATTTCAATCTCTTAACAGACATTCAAAGGATTTTAACTTATGAAATTAAATTGATCTAAGTACTCTAAGACGATCTCCGTGCGGTGGCCGGTCCGTGTTGGATGCGAGTGGCAAGGGATCGGCCATCTTGGCGTTCATTGAGGGAGGCCTATGTTCAGCAGTGGACGGATAGAGGCTGATGATGATGATGATGATGATGAAGTACTATATAAAAGTCAAGAGTTTTGCGACTTAACAGTAGGATTCCTGCCGGCCTACTCTTGACTGCAATTCCAATCTCACAACAATATGAATTCAATCCAGTTCCAGTTCCAATCTGGAGTATATTGGTACTCTTGAACAAATCGAGTTTACGATTGATTTTGAAATTGGAAGCGATGACCGATGTGATGTGTATAATAAAATATAATAACAAAATAAAATTCAACACAATGATGTTTTATGTTTTTTTTTAATTAAAATATGTCTCCAATAATGAATTATTATCTTTTATAATGTACCTAGTTCCTTAAATTAAACCTAAACTTATTTTGTAAAGCATTAAACGGCAAATAAATTATACATTCTGGCATAATGTGTATTGCTGTTATAAAAAAATCTTACGTGCAATTTTGAATAGACATCAAATTTCAAAATAGCTCAAAACAAAGTAAACAAAAAAAATTAGAAATCATCTTCTTTCTTAATTTACCAGTAATGCTGGTGCCAAGGCTTTCCAAAATAACACCTCAAGTTCTGACAGACCACATACAAATTATTATTGTTATGTATTTTAGTGATTGGTCTTATTGAAAATGAGGTATTTTACTCATAAAAATAGGCTTAATTTGTTTACAGAATACTGTGATTTATTTAAATATTGCTACCTTGGGATAAAAGATAATAAAAGACTGATTGTTACTAAGTATTTTAGTACATATTTTTATAATACCGTGTTTGTAGGTATGATTACCATATCAATCAATGACCAAAAATTTAATATACACATGGAAATAAAAACTGTGTTACATTTAAATATTAGAAGCTAAATATTGTGATTTATTTAAATATTGCTACCTTAGGTTAAAAGAGAATAAAAGGGTTATTGTTAAGTATTTTAGTTACTTATTTTTATAAATACTGTGATTGTAATATTGATTAAGTATATCAATCAATGACCAAAAATATAGAATATAGTTAAAAAAAAAACAAATAATAGTTTAACAAGAGTTTAATGAAAACATTAAAAACACTTATAGCTATTATAGCAGCCTATTATAGCTCACGCACACTAACTCTGGAAGTTCCTGCCTACTTGTTTCCTGGGTGCTGTCTGTGCTACTAAGTAGGTGGTATGGTATCCTCACTGTCTTTTTGACTCAAGCTTGCTTCATTACAAATGTTGTGTAAAACACAACAAGCATTTATAATTCTAATAACTGTGTTCAGATGATAGAGAAGGACCCTGTGGCCTATGAGACATTGCCACCTATACTTCAGAACACCCATAGTATGCTTTACTGTATAGTGTCCCACACAATTAAATTTGGTGTAGTGTTCTTCAGGTGAGCCGGAGCATCCAAATATGTTTCATCACAATAGTTCTTTGGGCATAGCCCAAGCCTCCTAAAACATAATAAATAATTATTGCATTATAATATTCATGTATGAAACAAATGCTCACTTTATTATGATTTTAACTTAGACTTAACAAGTGAATAAACAACTTCCCCAAAATTTAAAAAGGAAAGAACACATTCTAAGATTCCTTTATAATTTTTATGTTATTTGCCAATTTAAAGGTATTATGACTTCTTATACTGTGGTATTACTAAAAGAATATTATATCTATTAACATATATAATTAATTTGTTTAAATTGTATAATATATTATATCAATATAATACCTATATACAATTTAAAGGTATTTATAAAACAAAAGGCATTATTAAAACTAACTTATACAATTACAGAATCCAAGAGTCAACTTACATTTAAAACATTTCTTAAGTGAAATCCTTTTCTATTATAAAACCTCTCATTTTGGGCTGGACGTATGAGAGCCATATGAGTACCAACAATAGCACTTACTATGTCATATGGAAGTTTTCATAAAATCTGAAATTAATGCAAATATTATTATGTAGCTAAATAAGTCAAATAGATTATTATAATTAGCACTTATTTTATTTATATTAATAGATAGGTATCACATAATATGAAGAACAATGTAGAACCAAGAAATAATAAAATAATTTGAGATATATTTTTCAAGTATCCTACATATACATTGAACTATTATTACTGTAGTAATTACAACTCACTGTACATAGGCCGTAAATAAAGAGAAAAGATGAACTATAGAAGAGGTTAGATTAATTATAGATATTTCTATTGACATACCTTATAACCCGCAGATACTAGATAGTAGATACAAATCCAAATCGCTATGAATAACTTCAAAGCTCCTTGCTGAGGCGATAATATCTCTTAAACTCCTCATCACATTAAATTTCACTGTAATTGTGCGCTATTGTAGCATATTTTCGATCCCAATCCTAAATTTCGATAGGATCGAGTGTCAAGAGTAGGCCGGCAGATCACAGAATAATATTAGGATAGTGTTTATATACTCTTTGAATATTAGTTATTACATATGTATGTACCCCATATTTAGTATTTACATTAAAATTGATTAAAATTTAAAAGTATTTGAAGTGTGTTAAGTGTTTGACGTTTTGTAGTTCCATTCATTGCTACCTGGCTGCTGGTGGCGCTAGTAAAAGTGCATTAGCTAGGCATTAGCGGCTAGTGAGCAGATAGCAGACGATAAACTTAGATAATACGTTTCTTTTTGCAACCTCTCGACCGGTCGCTGTCGCTCTGCTGTTGCGTTGCTATCGCGTGGCTGTCGCGCTGCGGTTGCTTTGAAATACGTAATTAGGGTGCCGATACGACTTAGGGACCTTCAAGAAAAGAGCATACTCACATCTGAAAGGCCGGCAATGCACCAGCTAATCCTCTGGTGTAGCGGGTGTCTGTGGATGTTGATTTTCGCTTACCATCAGGTGAACCGATTGTCCATTTGCCTCCTCTTTTATTAACTTGTATTATGGATATATTGTAAGGACGATAGAGTAATTTGATGAGTCTACTTTTGTCATCTTTTAAGATGCTTATCCTAAAAAACAAGATGACAAAATTATATGAATAGAACAAGAGTGAAGTAGATAATATTATTCATATCATAGATAATAAGGAGATATGACTATGCTTCTTATCATAAGAAGGTTTTCACTAGACTGCGTCTTGATTTAGCTTTTTGATGGTATCTATTAACTAGCTATTAATGAAGATATAAAAACAAAAATGAGGTACATTTTATGCTTTATGAAATTAGATCATCATCATCATCATTAGCCTCTATCCGTCCACTGTTGAACATAGGCCTCCTTCGATGAATGCTAAGACGGCCGATCTCTCGCCAGTCGCATACAACATGAACCGGCCACTGCCATAGATCGTCTTGGTTGGTTATCTAATGGCCAAGCAACGCTTTGTCTACCCAAACCTGGCCTCCACTCTTAATCCTTATTGGTCTATCGGCAGTGGCAGGTGGCAGACAGCAGTGCCAAATGCGAATCCATCATCCTTTGCGACTGCCAACCCGCATGCTCAGCGTGGCAATTACGAGCATTTCCCCTCGATAAAAATATAGACCAACGTTTAATACCTTTCCATTTATAACTTTAGTTATTACATACTTTCCATGATAAACACTGTTCTGTGTGAAATACTAGAAGCTGTTAATTATTATTGTAGCTTTAACTAGAAGCTGGACGGGAAAGCAAATATTGCTTACTGGAACTAATTTCGCGGAACTGTTAGCATTCTTTTTCAAAGTAAACTCGTATCATAAAGATTTATTTGAGCGTGTTCGTTTACTCTTTCCCACATAATTCCATTATTTTTCATATATTAAAACATAAATGCATCCTAGGATGACAAAATCGATGTTAGAAATTATTTGATGATGTGTATATTGTCAAAAAACTAAATTACCTATGGATTTTATCGCGGCTTATTAAGATTTTATGAACCTGATGTTTTGACGATCAAAATTTGATCCCAAGGCATTCGCAGATAATTCCTAAATATCGAACTAATAATAATAATAATAAAAGTGAGCTTTGCTGTGTTTCGGAGAGAAGGGCAAGATAGACAGTGTAATTACTGTTACCGAGACTTAACATCTTATGTCTCAGGATAGGTAACACATAGATGAGTTGCCTGGGTTCGTTCCAAGTATGTTCATGGGCGACGTCGACCACTTGCCATCAGGTGGCACGTTTGCCAGTTTGCCTATCCAACTAACATAAAAAAAGTGAAATAATACTATAATATAAGTATTCCCTTTACAACAGATTTACTTGTTTATCCTGCAACAAATTGGGTCCACCACCAATTGCACAAACTACCGTAACAGGTAGCTTGGACGATAAATCAAATTTGATTTACAAAACCGCTGCAACAGACAGGAATATTGTTAAATGGAGTATAACCTACTCCATGGCGTTTTATTGAGTGTTACGTTCCCTTTGAAAGCGATCCCTTTGAGCTTGTCGATTAACGAGGACAATCGGTTTCGGAATAAATCATCGGTCATAATGATCGCTAAGATTAAGTTTTTATTTTTACCGGTCGTAACTTTTCGGAATTCCTGGTATTTTATATTTCTTTTAGAACTTTTTGGCATTAGAAATTACTCAAACTGTTTTAGTATGAATACTAGCAACCCGCCATCTTTCAGGCCTTAAAGTGGCGGTGGGGCTCAGTAGCCTAGGGTGAGCCGCTGCACCTTGGGCGAAGCTAATGGAGCTGAGGGGCTTCTTTATACCCCTATTATAAGAAGGGGGGACAAAAGAGCAGGGCGCAAGAGGGGAGGACGGGATCCTCATTGTACTGCCCCGACGATGGGAGGGGTTGTTCTGGTACGGGTCAATCCCTCTGTGGAGGTTGCGTCGGTCCCTTGGGGTACTTAATATCAGTCGAGGTACCCTATTTGCTCACTAGATCCGGGGCACCTCACCAAAGGCGGCATTGGTGGCACTCGTCTGGTTTTAGTGGGTAGAGCTGCGTCCACTTACCACCTTTCGGGCTCAGCGAGTCCTACATACCTGCCTCGGGAGACACACTCCCCGCGGGATGCCTGAGAGCATTTCCCGGCTTTAAGGAAAAAAAATGAGTACAAGCACAATCGCGTCAAATTTTATGGACGGCTGATCGAGTCGTCTGACGACTTATTACAGAGAGCAACCCAATTTTGTTTTAATTTTCAGTGTCGCCTGAATCATATAAAAATCATATACTTACATTAAAGAAAATAATTTTTCTTTACATATATACGAGTCCATTACCCGATCCAGACATCTATATTATTAATAATATCTATGGACGCTTTCACACAACGTCAATCTGGTCCCGTGGTAAGTTCTCGAAGAACTTGTGTTACGGGTACCAGACAACGGAAATATATTTAATACTTTTATACTATATATATATATATATATATATATATATATATATATATATATATATATATATATATATTTAAGATTTTTATTATATAATACACATATTTAATACACATCCATGACCCAGGAACACAGAAAACTTTTTTGTTCCCTGGCGGGATTCGAACACGCAACCTCTGGCTTGAGCGCCAACGCGCTTACCACTGAGCCACAGAGTTCGTCAAAAAAATAAAAAAATAAAAATTCGGTAAAAAAAAACAAAAAAGAAAGTCGAAAAAAATATTAATCATACAAATAAAGGGAATGCGAGTTATCTGACAAGATATTGTTTAAATACATTACAATATGATATTTTTTAAATGTATAATAAATCCTTACAAATATTCTTACAAAAGCTCACCAAGTTAGATGTCCACAATAAAATTGGATATTCAATGACATTATTTACTAATCCATTAATCTTAGCACATTTATAATCCCGTTTGCATATTAAATGCGTACTAAGCAACGATCATAATAATTTGACAATTGTCGGCCGCCAACTGTTCCAGGAGATAAGAAACACTTTCATCCTCACGAATGTTCGGATGGAGGGACGGGAACAATTCGTTTTGTTATTTGATAGAATAATTGTCCGTGACTTTTGTCGTTTCTTGTTTTGTGCAAATTGGTACTAAGTACGCGTATTTTTTCAGTACATTTAATTGGGTGTTTAATAAAAAAATACTGTAGGCGTACTTGCTGATTTTAAGAAAATGGTCAAATGCGAACCATATTAAAAAAAAATTAAACGAATTAATTTTTTTGTTTTAAGAGAATAACCCCCAAATACTCAAACGAATCTCAATTTTAAGACGTACTAAAACTCGTGTTGTCCCTCTTTTTTTCTTTGAATCTGACACGAGCATGAGCATGAGCATGAGATTTAAGTACGTCTTAAATTTGAGATTCGTTTGAGTATTTGGGGGTATGAAATTTTAATTTTTTTATAACAGCCAGAGTAGACAAACGTTGGTATTACGACCGTACGACCTCAGTAATAAAATTCGTTTTTGAAAGCTAATAAACGCATAATGCAAAAAAAGAAAGCAATTTTCATATAGAAGGAGGTTTAAGGTTGATGTTTGGGATAAAATTTCCCATAAGAACAAATAATAATTAACTTCATTCATCAACGTTTTTAGATTAGTTAGTTCAATTAGACTCTTTTTTTAAAAGGAACTTTAATCGTAAGGAAGTTTTCAATACTAGTATAAACACACTATGAACAATATGTAAATGGACTGACTATGTACAATAATTGGCTATACTAAGTTACTGCACATCGCCTTCTCAAGCGCAGTATCCATTGCGGAAGTTTATTGGCCCAAAGGCTATTTGTCCTCGAGCGTACAAACTACCAAGTAACTGCAACTTAAACGTGCCGAGTACTATGTTCGCAATTTCACTTGTTTCGCGAACTATATTTCAAATGTTATCCGCGAAGTAAATGTACATAATAGTAAAACAAAATTAAAATGGAGTAATAATATTGTTGTCATCGTATATACGCTTACAATGTTTTTTTTTCATTTAACTCATGTAAAAAAATTATCCGCCATCTTGTTGCAGCGGCCATTTTGAATATTGATTATGATGTTGTCACTAGAACTAAAGGAGTTTGCAAAATTTAATATCTATTGAGCACACCCTGCTTAAAACTTATTTACAAAATTTGACTGAAACATAGTATGAGGTTAAAATAAATAGGATTTTTTTTGTGTCACAAGGAGGCAAACGAGCAGTCGGAACCTTATGGTGACTACCGATGCCCATAGACATCTTTACAACCAAAAGTTATGCAGATGCGTTGCCTTCCTTTTCACTATCCCCTCCAATCATGAGCCACCGGAAACCGCACGAAACGCGACAGAATAGCTGTCACTTGACGCCGATGCTATGTGATAGGATTATTATTTGTAAAGAAAATGAAAATCGTTGTAGATAAAGCATTTGTCATTATTCTATAAGAGATGTATCTATGTCTAACCTAAAAGGCCAAAACCATGGCTCATTTAAAAAAAAAATTGTTACTATAATAATTTGTTATGTACAAAAATAATATAAGCATACAGACACTACTTACGCGTCTTACTCTCAGCTATTAAACATCTCGAAATTTACAAAACAACTTTGCTCAAATTCCCGGGCCCGGTATTTTACTTGTAAATTGTTTTCTATCATAATATGTTTCTTAGGAGTTTGTTAAATATTTTACGTTTATTTTGTATCTTCTTTGATTTTTAATTTGCTTTTTTATATGAAACTTCTTTGCGGTATAAAATCTTACCAGGAGTCGACGATTTAAACTGGTGCGTATGAGATTTGTAAGTCGCGTCTGCAAGGGTTTTTTGAATTTAGGATCAGTTCAGTTCGCTTAGCTCAGGACTAAAAAGCTTCACTGCGACTAAGATAGTAGAACCACTTAGTAGCCCCTTTTTCTTTTTACGCCGGGAAATACTCTGCTGAGGCATCCCTCTGGGGAGACAGGGACTCCCCAGTCCCCAGCCCGAAAGATGGTAAGGTGAACGCAGCTCTACCCACTAAACCCAGCGAGTGCCACCAATGCCGCCTTTGGTGAGGTGCCCCATATTTATTGACCAAACAGGGCACCTCGACGGCTAGTCAGTTCCTAAAAGGACCGACGCCACCTCCACATAGGGGTTGTCCCGCACCACAGACAAACCCCTCCCAACGACGGGACAATACAATGAGTCCTCATTCCCATCCTCGCCATTTGTCCCCCTGCTCTTTTGTCCCCTCTTCTTATAAGAGGGGTACAAACAACAGCTCCCTGGGCTCAATTTGCTTTGTCCAAGGTGCTGGGTTCACCTTAGGCTACTGAGCCGCACTGCCACGACAAGGCTTAAGCCATGGTGGGGAGCCCCTATGGGCTCTTTCTATTCTATCCTATTATCTTTTCGTCAGTCGCATGCTCGTTTGTCACCTTATTATTTTATCTTATCTTTTTTTTTAATGCTGTTCTTTCTCATAAGTACAAATGAGTTTTATTTTTTTATGTTCGTTATTACGTAATTATTTTACGGAAAAAATAAATGGTGTTTTTTATTTATTTATTGGATAATAAACCTAATATTAATTTATAGTAGTAAATTAATTTTAGGTCTGCCCATGAACAAAAGCGAGTTCTCGTGAGATAAACTTAAGAAACTAGTTATTGGTAGAAGAGGCAGTGTAATTATTGACAAAATCATCTTAAATAATGACTGGCCTGTTGGTTTAGTCACTAGTGGCTAGTGACCCTGACTGCCAAATAAGAAGGTCGTGGGTTCGATTCCCTCCCAGGACAAATGTTTATGTGATGAGTATGATAATTTGTTCTGTGTCTGGGTGTAATTTATCTATAATATGTATGTATTTAGAAATATATAAGTATGTATCAGTTGTCTGGTTACCATAAGAACAGGCGCTGTCTAGTTTGGGATCAGATGGCCGTGTGTGCGTTGTCTCAACATATTATATCATATTATACTGACATAAAAATCTTGCTTATTACAAATAAAAAACACAAAATGGAAGCACTCGTGTCTAACACGGTAAAACGTTCTGAATTTTATATACCTCACCAACTTTAAGTTGTTTATGAGTAAATTGCCATCAACGGAATGAAAAAATAACAAGCGATAAATAAAGCTGCGTTTAAGAAAAAACAAAGCTTATAAAGTAGGCCCATAAATCTCTAAATCTTTTCTTTTTGTTAACGCGAGTGTCGTCTACTTTTGATTCTCTATAAAATTAATACGTTTTTTAATATTCATGGAAGTATTTTTGTGAAAATTCTCTTGGAATTTTCCTTTGTTTAAATGATTATTAAGTTTTATATTTTTCGACGTAGGCTGTATTGTAGCCAAACTTTAATTCAAACACTAGAATTATTCTAGTAAAATTGTTAAACCTAGTTTATCTCAGCCGCTTTCAGCTGGTGCTTTCCTTGGTCCCGCCCTGAAGCATTCAGGGAAGAGGAGCCTCGGATCCCCCACTATCTACTAAAATATTATCCCGCAAAACCTTAAAAACTATTGTAATTGTATGAATGGCTGTTTGTTTTTGCATTATTGTTATGTCTATGTTTGCGTCTAGCCTGTCACAATACCGTCGAATACTCTTGGCTACCATTCCTGTAGCTCCTATTACTATTGGTACTATTTCAACTTTGGTTTTCCATAATCGGGTTATTTCTTTTTTTTAGTAAGAGCTATTTAGTTAATTCTTCTATTTCTTTGGCGCCAATGTTGTAGTCGGTCGGTATTGTGACATCTATTAGGTAGGTCTTATTTTGTAGTTGGTCTATGTAAATAATGTCTGGTCTATTGTGATTCACAGTAACATCTGTTTGAACTGGCATCTCCCACATCAGTTTGGCTGTGTCATTTTCTTTTACTTGAGGTTGTTTAAGAGAGTCTTTCCACCAGAATTTATTAATTTCAAAGTTATGTTTTTTAGAAAGAAGCCAGAATATATATTGCACTATATTGTTATGTCTTTGTCCGTAATGTTTTCCTGCTAACTTTTCGCATCCTGATACTATGTGCTGTATTGTTTCGTCTTTTTCAGCACAGATTCGGCACTTGCCATCTGTAGGTTTCTTCATAATGTCTCTTTCAAACTGTTTCGTGATAATAATAGTATATTATATATTATTATAATATTATAATGCTTAACTGCGTCAAAGCATCGTTATGATAAACTTGCTTCATGATGACTTTTTTTTTTTCTTTAACGCCGGGAAATGCTCTGAGGCATCCCGCGGGGGAGTGGGTGTCTCCTGGCGGGTATGTGGGACTCGCTGCGCCTGAAAGGTAATAAGGTGGACACAGTTCTACCCACTAAAACCCGGCAAGTGCCACCTAAGATTTGTCTCGATGAAAGTACTTATAAAGCCTGTCTTGCTCTTATTATGGAAACACAGTAAAGCTGTTTCACGGTAAAAAAGCAGGATACACAAACGAAAACGCGGTATAGCGCATCTCTTCCACTGAATTCGACATAATTAGCCAAATTATATTATTTTAAATCAATCACAATCGTGGGTTCTCTAAATTTTAAATCTATGAATGTATATAATATGTTAAGTTTCGACAAATAAACCTTTTTTTTATATAAAAGAGGGGGCAAACGGACAGTCGGTTCACCTGATGATAAGATGGTAGAGATGTCGAATTAAATTTACCTGAAGATTTCATGTTGCGTAAATTTAATTATATATTTTCACTCCTACCTAGTTTCTAACTGTATAAGATGATAATAATATATTGAAAATCGTTTGGTACTTTCTATTCTATGGTACATCCACATCTTCACTGTTAAAGATAGTTCATTGAGGATAATAATATGCACGTAACATTTTTTTATATTAGCTTGCAATAATTAAAATTGAAGGAGCAACCTAAACAAGTCAGAAACCATAATATATTAAACTTCTTTTTGTTCTTAATATTTCGCAGTTAAATGTGCTAATTTGCATTTGGCCCGATTTTCGCTTCACCGTTTCTTAATTTATCTAGTTATATAAATACTTATAGTTCCATATTTCCATTCTATCTTGACCCAGAAATCCACCAATTCCCAGTAAAAATTAAATTTTAACTCACATATTTCTCACAGCTCATATTTTAATGTCATTTTAAAATCAATTCCGAGTATGATGTAGAGTCAATGAAAAACCACCCTATTTTAAATGCGTTGCAAAAAGCTCCCAGGGAGGCCATTTGTCGGGTCGAGGGGCCCACCATCTTCGCTAATGTTTCGTTTCAAATGTACAGTCCAATGGAAATATGTGTTTTCGCATTTTTCCACTTTTGTTAAAAGCAGACTTTATGTTTGCGATGAAAAAAGGATTTATTAAAAAATGTTTTTACTTTCTTGGAATTGTTTCATGTTGAAACTTAATAATCACTTAACAATAAAGAATTTTGAATTTGAATTGAATTTGAATAATCATTATTCTGTCGGCTATCAGGATGCTTTTTATTCCCTAAAAACGCAAATAACGTTAGTCATATTAAAATATGACATTTGTATGCCATAAGGAGACAACCAAGCTGTCGGAGCCTTATGGTGACTACCGACGCCCATAATTTGCACAAACAAAAGGTGTGCGTTGCCCTCCTTTTCCCTATATCCCCCAATGGGCCACCTGAAACTCACAAATTAAACAAGACAGCATAGCTGTCACTTGACGCCAGTGTTATGTGACCGAGAGATACCGGCGGTCGTGCCGGTCCAATTCGGTTGCAAAGCAGCATGGTATCTCTTACAATGAATGACTATTGTAATAATTAAGAACATAAACTAAAATGCATTGTAAGGGTTTGATTTAAAAACCAAAGAATTTTGCTCGGGATTTTCAACGTTGAATGACTATAGTGATCTACCGAGGCTCTATAATTAAAACATTAAATTATTACGCTTGTATACCAAATGGTTATCTTTGGGAAGGTTGTTATTTAATACAAGTATCAATATAGAACACATTCCCCCAAGGCCAGTTAACGTTGATGGCATAACTCTCGAAGTCGTGCTAGAGTATGTCTATCTTGGGCATACTTGGGCATACTTTTCAGCTAGATTGACATAACTTCGAGAGGGAAGCCGATAGGAGGATTTAGGACGGGCAACATTCAGGAAGCTTTGCCATATTTTCACGTCGTCTATACCGCAGAGTTTGAAGACGAAAATGCGTTCTCCCCGTAATTACCTACGGGGCTGAAACGTGGCCTCTAAATCTAGGACTGGTCCGTAAGTTTTCCGTAGTTCAACGTGCTATGGAGCGTGCTATGCTGGGTGTTTTTTGACAGATAGGATTCGAAACAAAGACATCCGGTCGAGAACTAGCGTTACTGATATCACGCAAAAAAAGTTCGTTGAAGTTACAGTGGGCTGGTTACACACTCAGAAGAACGGATCGCCGATGGGCCAATAAGATTCAAGAGTGAAAGCCACATTTGGGTAAATGAAGTGTTGGTCGGCCACTAACCAGTTGGAAAGACGATCTCCGTGCAGTGGCCGGTACGTGTTGGATGCGAGTGATAAGGGATCGGCGTTCATTGAGGGAGGCCTATGCTCAGCAGTGGACGGATAGAAACTGATGATATAATGTTTTTTTTTTCAAAATAATGTTTAATATGGATCGATTATTATAAAATATAATGACTCTTTGAGTCAGTAGTGAACTAGTCTTAAGGTTCAACTAGTCGATGCCGCGAACTCGAACAAAATGATTGCTATCTCACCTGACATAAGGCGCGAACATGCGTGCTAGAATGAAATGCACAATGATTCATTCCGAAAATGTCCTTTTAGCAAAACAGTTATTATAGAAAAACTAATAAGTGTATCTTTTCAAAATAAATTTATTTTATCTTTTGAATAACTAAACTATATCTGTACGGGCTTTATTTTTGAGCTTTCGTACTCGGTATACTATTTATTTACGCCCAAAGTTGGGCTAAAATCAGTGTTCAAATACGAAAGTTTAGAAGCTTGTATTATTTAAATGTATTTTTTTTTACGATTTTGGGTACATACACACATAGATAATGACGAGATCAATTTATATTATACTTAGTTTTTGATGGTCAACGTCAAACATTGTAGTAATTACTGTTCTGCGTTTGTATGGAAAGATGAGCGACTTGTGTAACCTTAACTTTGAAAATATGCTACGAATATAGAGGTTAATATCCTTGGGCTACGCTTGCCACTTAATATGACATGGATTGTAGCATGTCTACGAGTAATGCTACGAAAAATGTAGACAACTACGGAATGCTACGAATTTTTGTATTTTATTCTTTGGAATATTTTATCGTTTTGAATAAAATAATAAAATATCGAAATCTTCAAAAATAAAACGAGACTAATACGGAGTTTTAAAAGAAAATATATTTAAATTCAAATCTCTATTGAACTTGCTCTTGATATTAAGCGTCTATTTAAACTTTTGTTGTAACTTCTCATCAGAAAATCCAACATACTTTAAATAATAATTTATTGATCGGACCTCTTGTGAACATATTTTAATTTTTTCTTAGATTTTCACTAAATAAAAAATACTCTTTTATCTCAATGTAGGTTCCAAATAGTGAACACTAGCTTGTCCTATTTAGGGCCAGTAAAACCGTTAAAGATTCGTTTGATAGTTGGCATATCTCTACTTATATAGAGAACTTTGCCAAATCGCACCATTGTGCAAATAATAGTGATGCATGCTTTTTTCTATGAAATTGTGAATATAGCAAAATTAAATTCATGTTTTTATTATTCCCGATTTATTTCAATTTGAATGAGATGACTCTATGCTACCGAGTCCAAGACAAAGACGTGGCGTGCATTGAAAATGGATTATATCCAGGAGTAAATATAAATTTATCCTGTTATTTCAATGGGTTTCTTCCTTGCCGAAAATAAAGAGTCTAATACTTAATATAGTCGTTTTTTTTTCTTTAACGGCTAGTAAGCCCCGCAAGGGACCAACGCCACCTCCACAGAGGGGTTGTCCCGCACCACAGAATAACCCCTCCCAATGTGGGGACAGTACAATGGGGTGAGGTTCCCATCCTCACCCCTTGCCCCCTGCACTTTTGTCCCCTCTTCTTATAAGAGGAGTACAAATAGCCCCCTCGGCTCAATTAGCTTCGCCCAAGGTGTTGGGCTCACCCTAGGCTACTGAGCCCCACTGCCACGTCAAGGCCTGAACCATGGTGGGGATCTAGAGTCCTTGCTCTATATTAAGTTAATCATCTCGAATCTATATTAACGTGATAAATCTGAAGATTATGTTTATTTTTTTTCGAAAGTTTTAGTATCCGGAGCTACCTGTCGGGTTCAAAAAAAAAAATTTCGCTTTAAAATCAAAATCAAAATCAAATTTTTTTTATTCAAAATAGTACTAATACAGAATATTTTTGAACGTCAATTGAATCTACCACCGGTTCCAAGGTAAGCCCACTGAGAAGAACCGGCGAAACAAACTCAGTGGAACTAATCTTTTCAAATAATATATATTAATAACAATTTTAACATCTTATAATAGGATATCGATTTACATTTCTTATTTTATTAAGTGGCGTTTTAAAAAGCAGCTGATCTTTGTACCCCTCTTATAAGAGGGGACAAAAGATCAGGGGGATCAGGGGCGAGGACGGGAACCTCACCCCATTGTACTGCCCCGACGTTGGAAGATTTTGTTTTGTGGTGCGGGACAACCTCACTGTGGAGGTGGCGTCGGTCCCTTGAGGAACTGATTAGACGCCCTCGTGACGGCTAGTCAGTCTTTCTAGTTTCAACAGATCCAGGGCACCTCACCAAAAGCGGCATTGGTGGCACTCGCCAGGTTAACGTGGGTAGAGCTGCGTCCACCTTACCACCTTTCAGGCCCAGCAAGTCCCACATACCCGCCTGGTGCGACCCACTCTCCCGCGGGATGCCACAGAGCATTTCTTGGCGTAAAATTAAAAAAATACGTGTAAAAATACGAGGACAGCTAGTAAAATACACACATGAGTTTGAAAGAAAGGAATAAATTTTAACGCACCCTTGACCACGTAGAGCAGTAAAAGCAACAAAAATACCCCAATAATTATTCCAAATGAAGATGTCCAGCATTATGCGGTCTGACCTCTATTTTCCCCAAAGGATGACATTTTTAAAGTTTTCTAAGTGACTCGGGCCGGCACTTACGTAGGATGACATAACGCGGCGGCCATCTTGAGACATTTTATGTGCGTTTCACATGCCTCCAGGAATTATGTGTTTATCCTACTGTTACAAAAAGGGTTATGTTTTTAGAATTTATTTTCAAACATACATAAGTAGTATTCTAAACGTGGTTAATATTAAATAAAAATAGAAGATGTGAATCATGTATGCTATTATTACAATTCATAATTAATAAAAGTCTATAATGAAAGATAGTAAACCTAATTGATCACATTAGAAATACGGAATTGCGCTCCAGAACTGGCATTGCTGATGTGGCATGTGTGTCGGATGCACACAGACCGATGGGTACGGATCGTCACGCATTGCGTGCCTCAGGACGGACAAAGACGTCGAGGCAGACCCCGAAAACGATGGCGTGACGATCTGCATGCCTATTAATAAGACCTGATCGGAGCTGGCACAGGACCGTGATAGGTGGAGCAAAGCAGGCGAAGCCTTTGCCCAGCAGTGGGATCCAATAGGCTATTAAAAATAAATAAATGAAAGATGATATAAAATGACTGCAAAATGCCGTTTGCCGTCGTGGCATGTGAGTCAATTTTACTTTCTTGGCGTGTCAATAGTTTCACATAAAAGAGTTTGATAGTAGCATATGCTAGAACTTGTTTTTGAAATAAGTAGTGTAGAAAAGGGATAGTGTAGAAACGAAACAGTTTTTTTTTAGAAGAGGGGGCAAACGGACAGTCGGTTCACCTGATGGTAAGTGACAGCGACATCCACTCACACCCGCTACACTTGAGGGTTAGCAGGCCTTTTAAATAGGAGTATGCGCTTTTCTTTATTTAGTCTCGCATAATTATCGTTACAATATTATTATGTTTAATAAGGCAATGATAAAAAAGTTTATATTTAATCACTAGCTGTTGCCTGCAGCTTCGCCTGCGTTACTCAACTTCTATAAGTCACAGCGTGATAGCCTATACCCTTCCTCGATAAATAAGCTGTCTAACACTGAAAGAATTTTTGAAATCGGACCATTAGTTCCTGAGATTAGCGCGTTCAAACAAACAAACAAACTCTTCAGCTTTATAATATTATAGATTTGGCAAAATTAACTTAACTTAGATTTTATTTTTAGTAGAGATTTTTTTTATGACGTCAAGTTATTTAAACTAAGTTCAAATTCAGCTACTACATGGAGAATCTATCTATTAGACAAACCAACTTGTAAATAATGTCTATCCTAATGGAAAAGTCTCCACAAAAGAAAGAAAACCATAAAATTCTTAATATTGGTTACATTTACGGTTTCTGTCGTATCTGGTCATTTCCAGAAATAGGAGTTCTATCGCATTTACCTCCGAAATTGTTTTTTCAGTTTCCAAACCATTTCTAATTACATTTTCTTTTATATTAATTAGAGTTCATTAAATTGTAAATTACAAAGGTTTCACTCGTTTCGTTTTACGTAATATTTTTTTTTGTAGGTGTAAACCCACTAAATTTAAATTTTATGTTATAAGAGAGAAAACGAACGGTCGGTTCGGCTGGTCACCAACAGACGCATAATATTCGGAAAGGTATTGTATATTCCGTTCCGTTCCGTTCCGTACTGGCATTTAAGTAAATATGCTTTATCATTACAGAAGTCATTCGTATGCTTTTGACCCATTGTGGCATATTTGTAAATTGATCTTTTATTACTAGCAGGTCATTTATATTATTGAGAAACTTCCTTCCTAACCATTGTATAAGTGACATTTGAGACCTACCTTTTTTTTCCTTTTACGCCGAGAAATGCTCTGAGGCGGGTATGTGGGACTCGCTGCGCCCGAAAGATGGACGCAGCTCTACCCACTAAAACCCGGCGAGTGCCACCAATGCCGCCTTGGTGAGGTGCTCCGGATCTGTTAAGCTAACAAGGCATCTCGACAGCTAGTCAGTCCCGCAAGGGACCGACGCCACCTCCACAGAGGGGTTGTACCGCACCACAGAACAACCCCTCCCAACGCCGGGACAGTACAATGGGGTGAGGTCCCCATCCTTACCCCTTGCCCCCTGCTCTTGTGTCCCCTCTTCTTATAAGAGGGGTACAAAGAGCCCCCTCGGCTCAATTGGCTTTGCCCAAGATGCTGGGCTCACCCTAGGCTACTGAGCCCCACCGCCACGTCAAGGCCTGAACCATGATGGGGATTTGAGACCTTCCTATCATGGTTATGGTTGACCACCTTTCAAATCCATGGTCATTTATTTTTCAAAACAACTATTTCTAATAATGTCAACCCTTATGTCTCACTGCTGGGCTGGGTCTCCTCCTCGAAATCAGGCGAGTAAGGTTTTGGGCCATATTTTGTCGATGCGCTGTCCCAATGCGGGTTGGTGCACTTCACACACCTTCAGAGAGTTTTTAGGCATCACACCGTCAGCATCGAACGCGGACCTCTCGGCTCTTACTCAAGAGGCCGAGCTCATACCCACTAGGCCAGCATCGCTCACGTTTTTATTATTGCAGAAATAATATAATAAGAGAACCAATAAAGTCTGGTCTTGGCGTTCATTAAAAGCGGCCAACGTCTAATAGTTGACGGCAAAAGGTTGATGATGATGAAATTATTCCATAACAAGCAAGATACTTGTGAAGGCTCGGACAAATATAACTTACTGTCTCGTAAACAAACCGACTTGCTACAAAATTTGTCTTTTATTTTCCTCTCGTGTTTGATTGTTTATTACCTTGATGTTATCAAAGACATAGTATTTAGTGTTATCTATAAGTGTTACAACTTTTACGAGTTTATCAGAAAGAAGCTATCTTTAGATAATAAATCCTTTACTATATTATCTAAGTTTTTCTTTATTGGACCTATTCTAATATTAAAAGTATATGATCAATATATCGATTATTGGTTAGGTATGACTGATTTTATGCGATTGTAGATTTCAATTCCGTAATGGATATTGATATATATTTATGGCATCAACAACTTGTTCCGTCCCATGCAGGGAAATTACTTTTTTTTCTTTAACGCCGGGAAAGGCATCCCACGGGGGAGTGAGTCTCCCCACGCGGGTATGTAGGACTCACTGCGCCCAAAAGCTGGTAAGTGGACGCAGCTCTACCCGCTTAAACCCGGCGAGTGCCACCAATGCCGCCTTTGGTGAGGTGCCCCGGATCTAATGAGCAAACAGCATCTCGGCGGCTAGTCAGTCCCCCAAGGGACCGGCGCCACCTCCACAGAGGGGTTGTCCCGCAACACAGAACAACCCCTCCCAAAGTCGGGACAGTACAATGGGGTGAGGTTCCCGTCCTAGCCCCTTGCCTCCTGCTCTTTTGTCCCCTCTTCTTATAAAGCTAGGCTGCTGAGCCACACCGCCACGATAAGGCCTGAACCATGGTAGATTTTAGTGATTACACTAGGTAATTTTCCTGCGCTTCTTTCTAAAACACAGCAAAACTGTTTCACGGAAGAAACAAGCAGACTGGTGGTACCCGTGCAGTCAGGAGCGTGACACAAACACATTTTTTTTTTCGGAAGGGCTAGACTTTTCGGCCTGATGGATTTTAAGCTCAATCAGTACAGTAATTGAACAGATGGCTCACTTAAGAAATATTCGAAAGGGGGACGGCCACCCGCATCCCGCAGGGCGCGCGGTTCATCGCGCGCGCTGCTCGGGAGAGCAGGATTTGGACTAGTCAAATCCGATACGGTTGACGAATCTTTTACGGTTGAATTTAACCTATCATCATGAGGGCCAGCCCTAATGCCTCCCTCTGTAGAGGGAGGCGGGCCACGCGCGGTGCCCAAGCAATCTAGCGGTAGCGTAGTGCTACCGCTGTTAGCGCGATCTGGGTTTGTGTCTACTCGTATCGGATTCGAACCTAAGCTTTCGCGATACGCTCCTTCTGGTAATATACATAGGAAGTATAAATATAAAGATAGGGCGATGGAACCAATAAAGACGCGCTACATAGCATCATTAAAACTTATTACTCATGTGGATTTCCACGAAACCCTTTACTCACGAGTAATTTCATATGGCAACTTGAAATATTTTAATGAAACACCGAATTTCACTCAACCATTTTGATGACGAGCACCCAACAATTTACACATAGTTCATAATTATTACATTACAGTTAACTTGTACTGTAGAAAATTCTCGAGAAACTAAACTCGAAACTAATAAACCAAGCTCGTTAAGTGAAAATGCTAATAAGGGGATTTGGTTACGGTTCGTAATAGGTTATTTTAAAGTTAAAACCAATAACAAGCTAGTATGTAGACTAAAATAGAACTCTAGTATGAAGAAAATAGATTTTATCTTATCGTTATCTCGAGAAGTAAATGTAGTTTGAAATAAAACGTTTAATTATTCTGAATTCTATAGATTAAGTATGTTAAGAGTTTATTTATGAAAAAATTACCAATAATCTTACCCATGTATCTTATCTATATGTAATCTTACTCAATTATGTAAATAGTATGTACACGAGCCCCACCATGGTTCAGGCCTTGGCGTGGCGGTGGGGCTCAGTAGCCTAAAGTGAGCCCAGCACCTTGGGCGAAGCTAATTGAGCCGAGGGGACTCTTTGTACCCCTCTTATTAGAAGAGGTCACAAACGAGCAGGGGGCAAGGGGCGAGGATGGAAACCTCACCCCATTGTTTTGTCCCGACGGTGTGTGGGGTTGTTCTGTGGTGCGGGACAACCCCTCTGTGGAGGTGGAATCGGTCCTCTGAGGGACTGACTAGCCGTCGAGGTGACCTGTTTGCTTAATAGGTACTGGGCACCTCACCAAAGGCGGCATTGGTGGCACTCGCCGGCTTTTAGTAGGTAGAGCTGCGTCCACTTACTAACTTTCGGGCGCAGCGAGTCCCACATACCCGCCTGGGGAGACTCACTCCCCCTTGGTATGCCTAAGACCATTTCCCGGCGTTAAAGAAAAAAAAAGAAGTATGTATACGAGAATATGTATGTATGTATGTTGAGAAATATCATTACTATACCCTACATATTGAAATCACATATTTTAATTAAACGTCAATAATGAAGCACGGTCCTCAAAATTATTGGTGGCAAGTTTCAGAAAAATATTAACTGCGTTATATTATACATTTCGTCCTATTTTGCGTTGGCGAGATGCTCTTTCGTGTACCTATTTAACGTTTTTAATCCTAACGATATTAATCCAGATGGGTTAGCCAATCCCACCATGGTTCAGGCCTTGACGTGTCGGTGGGGCTCAGTAGCCTAGGGTGAGCCCAGCACCTTGGGCGAAGCTAATTGTGCTGAGGGGGCTCTTTGTACCCCTCTTATAAGAAGAGGGGACAAAAGAGCAGCGGACAAGGGACGAGGATGGGAAATTCACACCATTGTACTGTCCCGACGTTGGGAGGGGTTGTTCTGTGGTGCGGGACCATCCCTCTGTGGAGGTGGCGTCGGTCCTTTGCGGGACTGACTAGACGTCGAGGTGCCCAGTTTGTTTATTAGATCCGGGACACCTCACCAAAGGCGGCATTGGTGGCACTCGCCGGGTTTTAAGTGGGTAGAGCTGCGTCCACTTACCAGTTTTCGGGCGCAGCGAGTCCCACATACCCACTCCACCGCGGGATGCCTCAGAGCCTTTTCCGGCGTTAGTGAAAAAAAAAAGTGGGTTAGCCACAGTAGTTTGATGCGTCCAGTCTGTTTTATCCCCACCTGAATTTTTTCATTCATTTATATTTAATGTCACACGCCTTGAGGGGAAACGTCAAATTTCAGGAGAGGCTAAAACAGACTGGACGCATCAAACTACAATCGAGGTGGTTTTGTCGGTCTGGCCGACACAGCACTTTGATCCCCAACTTATACCCATGTACCTAGTCATTTTGTTTTTCTGTAATAAGATAGAATATGTGTCTAAATAAAATAATATTGTGCTTACTGGTGCAATAATGAAAATATGACTATGGCTTTCCGCTCCTTTTTAACATTAACAGTACATTTTTAGCTGGATGTGATAAAAATCGATTGTCAACCCGCTTATCAAAATCAGATAGTAGTTTAGGATTCACATTAGAACTTGTTATATAGAAACGAACATTTTTACATCGTGGACCACTGGTGAATCATAACATCATCATCATCATACGACATAATTATAATCAGCCAAAATGACTGTAAAAATCAAGCATTATTTACCGGTGGCAGGGAAGCGCTGTGCCGCGCCCCCGGCTGCATGGGTACCACCATCTTGCTTGTTTCTCCCGTGAAACAGCTTTGCTATGTTTCGGAGAGAAGGGCAAGACAGGCAGTGTAATTACTGGCACCGAGACTTAACATCTCATGTCTCAGGATAGGCAACACATAAATAAGTTGCCTGGCCTCGTTCCAGATAAACTGGTTTATGTTCATGGGTGACGTTGACCACTTACCATCAGGTGGCACGTTTGCCAGTTTGCCTATCCAACTAACATAAAAAAAAATACAAAATCCATATCATAAATAATAAAAAAACCCCTTCGTACATTAGCTATAAAAACTCACAACTCTGAGACTTCAATATCTTTTTTTTCTCCAATTTCCAGTGGCGTCCATTGTTTGAATTTCAAAGGTAACAGATGTTCCGTTAAGTACCAAACTGTAAATGTAAGAACGCCGATACAATGTTCAGAGGTGCAATATAATTTATTTGAGAAAATAAAATATTATTGTTTTTAACTAATTGCTTTGTTTTTATAACTTTTAAACATTGATACACATTCAGCTATTATATTACAACATTTTGAAAATATTTAATTAAAATTTCAGTACCTACCTTAGAATAATTACACTATAGAAGGTCAGTCTTCATACAAGCGCGCTGTCAAAAATGAAGCACTAAATTGATTCAATGTTGCCATTAGTGGTGAAGTTTTCCCGAAAACTGGAAATGATTCGGCCGCTGATAACAATATGAAACGTAGAAAATATAACAGTTTTTATAATTATTTTTTATTGGCATGAAACACAGTTGTAATGTAAAGTTGTTATACATATTACTAATTATAATGAAACAATTTTTTACGGATTTTATCGCGATATTAGAAAACAATATACACATTACTGTTTAAACTTGTAACTTGTAATATAAACGCGGAAGTTTGTATGTATGGAAGTATGAATATTTCTTACTGTTTTACTGTTTGTATTTGATATCGTTAAATCACACAAACACATTAATTCGAGAACGTGTCACGTACCTACGTAAATATCAGTAGCAACTGTTTTAAATTTATTCAGTGGGGGAAAATAATCAGTAAAAATATTTTCACAATCGGGCAATACTGAGCATCGAAAAAAATTGTATTTATTTAAACCTAATTAATTTACCTAATAAATAACAAGATACTACGAAATATTGAAAGATTTCCAATGAAAAGTGATGTTATGGCATTTATTTTGTTATTCAGATGTATTGTCATACAATTTAACTGCACAAATCGTCATAATTATTTATTTTACGGAGACACGTTTGACGCGGTTTGACATAGAGTACTGCGGAACTTCCCGGCGCTTGGTGCAAAAATGGCTCCATATGAGTTGCTTCAAAATGGCCGCGCGGACTAGGTTTCTATAGTGTAATTATTCTAAGTTCAGTACTTAATTTAATTTGATTACAGTAAAATCAAGACCCAACTGAAGTGAGTGAGTGAGAAGAGTGATAGTAGAGTTGAAAGTATATTTTAACAAAATATTTTAATATATATATATATATATATATATATATATATTTATTGTTTGGAAGACCTGAAAAGGAGGGCAACGCATCTGCATAACCTTTGTTGTTTGTTCGGCAGTCATCATTTGGCTCCGACTGTTCGTTTGCTTCCTTATACTCTAAAAAAACCTCACCTTAAGTTTCCTTGAAAGTTTTGTTGAATCTCTCATCAGGTTAGTTTTAACATTGAGGTACTTGGACAACTTATTTTTCATCATCATTTCTTTTAAGAAATGATGATGAAAAATAAGTTGTCCGTGGGTACAAGGTTTACCTTGTACCCACGAAACCTACTTTGAATCAATATAATTTAATAACATTTAGGAAGAAATATTTTATTATGTAATTTTTTTCCATATGACAAAGAAAAGTAAATTTTCATAATTTCAACTATGTATTTAAAGGTAGTTTAAGTGGATAGTGAAATATTGTGGTAATGATGTTGAATGATAAAACAACATAAAGGCAATTAAAAATTACCAGCGCAAACAAATTATTTTTTTAAATAAATACGTTCTATAAACCTATTGATATCTTTATCAATTGTATTGTAATATATTCTTCATTTCTTTTCAAAGCTTTCTATTTTTTTTTCCAACAAACGTTATTCTCGAAAAGTTTTTCAATAAAACGTGGAGTTTTTAGACATTCCCGAAGGAATTATTTAGCAGGGAAGATCTGGTACCAAAAGTGTACCCTGAGGCATGCTTCGTGGCTTAACATGCTCTACTCAGATAACAATTCTATATTTCTCAATTTGTGAAAGTTGGTAGGCATATTTTAAGTTAAAGAAACAAGAATCGCTTACCACAGATAATATATAATGTGTTAGGGCAGTGTGTTTATCAAATAAAGTTTTATTTATTTATTTATATAACTAGTTGCTGCGAGCAGCTTCGTCAGTGTTAGCTTAGATTTACAGCCGTATCCACAATTATGATGATTATTTGTGTATTCTAATTTACTCCTTACTTTTAGCTATTGCCGGTGAAAGTCCCGTCAAAATTAATCCAGCCGTTTTAGAGACTAGCTGGAACAGACAGACTGTCTGACTGACAGTAAAACGTTCGTAAGATTAGCGTCACTAAGTCTATTTCTCCGGATCTTCTGAGGCTAGGCCGCTTTTTTCGGCTAGTTTTGGAATCCATGACTCAATTTGAGGTTCGAAAAAGTGTTTGAAGTGAAGAAAGTGGTTTGTTGAATATATTTTTTTACTTTTAATTCTTCTGTGTATGGGACTAAACTTCTCTTAAACATCTGGACCGATATTGATGCATTTTTTTTCGGTTTTTCATTCATTCACAATTCTTTCAACTAGAATATTCAGTAAATAACACATAATATATTCAGTGTACATTATATAAAATATTACAGGGACTGTGACCTATTTGACCTTTCTTTTATAAATAAACGACACCCCAATAATAGCCCCTAGCGGGTAACATAATACTCACACACTAGCCGTTGCCGCGTCTCTGTCAAAAAGAATACGTCTAATTATTTATATGGCACAACTATTTTACAAGTATGAATATTGTTAGAATATTAAAGTGAAATTTTTATTACATCGCCTCAAACTTTTTCGTTCATCTATTGCATGTGACGTGACATGGTCGGTCGCGGAGTAGGGCTAAAGTGAAAGTTTCTACTTTTTACTTTTTTCTACGTTTTACTATATGTCCCAGCACACATTTCGTTTCTTTATTTTTATTGTGTTTGGAAACGCTGAAGGATCTGAAATCAAATATATAAAAATAAGCACGAGTTTAACCCGCACGAAAGGATCCGAAAACGTGTTTTATATATAATATAACAACTAATTAATGGCTTCCAGATTTTTCCCTTGACTTATGATATGACTTTGCTGCTTTCCAAATTTTCTTTACATGTGCATTCATGCCAAAAAGTGTCCTATAGTACTAAGTTTTACAGACCGCTATACAAACATACGGACATCGGAGCTATGCGATCAGTCGGTGCCAGTAATTACACTGCCGTCCTTCCAAAAAACATCAAAGCTAACACGAAAGAAACAGGAAAATACAGACTTGTACATCTCTAGCAGATGTATACCAAATTGTATGATAATTTAAAAGCAGCTCACAAGATACACGCTCACATAAAATTACGATATCAGAGCTTATCAGTTCAGCGTTCAGCCACTCAGTGAAGGGTCTTGGATAAGCAAATTGGCAAAGAACCCCCAATGACCCAATTCGGAACGTATCAATCTTGAATGTGTCATTTCTTTGCATTCCCTTTTTAGGTCAGTGCAAAGAAATCGGTTAAGGATTTGTTCGATTGATCTCAGACGTTTTGCTTTGAACAACTTGCGAGTATATTCAGTGCGAATAAGTGCTGTGAATTTGTCATATTAAAGGGCTTACATCCAGAATTACATGAAAAATATTGATGACTATTATGCATATTTGCATGATCTAGTTTTATAATTTATTAAGTATCCACAGGTTGATCTGTTTAGTTCAGTTGCGGATGAAAAACAAAGGAACACTTTAGTATTACCTAATAATAATAAAAAAAAAAACATTTATTTAAGGCGTAGTACCTGACAACGAATGATTTTGTTTTATGGCCCATAGTTACATTCGTCACAGACCTACATATGCATGGAAGTGATCACTTATAATCAATTAAACGACTGTCCCATTTTTTTCGCGTCTATAAAAAACTAAGACAATCTGAGTGTTTCGAAAAACGTGTTTTTTATGTGACAAAAACACATTTACTGTCTCCAGATTTTTGGAACGAAGTTCCTTGAGGCGTTGCGAAGGGGTACCCTAGCCGGCAAAAAACGTCCGTAACGTTAAATAAAAGCGTGAGATTTTTATTGACATCATCCTAATCAGAAACAAATCAAATTGAATCTACCATTGAAATACAATTCTTTTACTGACACATCACTGTGACGGTAGCTGTGTGTTACACTATTGGGGCTGCTTACCAAAAAAACCCAAGTTCGAATCCCACCGATCTCAGTTGGCTTTTTTTACGCCGCGAAATGCTCTGATTTTTATGGATAAAAAATCATAATAAAATATGTATACCCTGATAATAATTATTTGGGTATAAGAGGTATAAAGAAAATAATTATTATTTTCTTTATACCTCGAATAGAATTTGAAATTAATATTTTTATAACAAGGACATCGTTCCTATCTGGTGTCCCACAACACCACACGTTTATTTTTTCTACTTTTGTTGTAATAATAATAATATTATTATTAAGCGTCAGAAGAACTTGTGTTACGGGTACCAGACAACCGAAATATGTTTAATACTTTTATATACATATTATATTTAAGATTTTTATTATATCATACACATATTTAATACACATCCATGACCCAGGAACACAGAAACTATTTTTTGTTCCCCGGTGGGATTCGAACCCACAACCTCCGGCTTGAGCGCCAACGCGCTTACCATTGAGCCACAGAGGTCGTCATAAGTCCTTAAAATTAGTAATAAACCAAATTTAATGACTATATATCAATAGAAAGTACCTCATAGGTTTTGGTTTCATAGACCGACGGACAGGACGTGTGTCTCTTTGTCATTTTGAGGAGTGGCACCCTATTAATTGAAAATATGAAAAGTTATATATTTCAACACAGATGTATCAGTTTTCAGAATCATTGGTCGAATATTGTAGAAGTTTATGTACATACACATATTATTATGTATACATAGGAATTTATATACATCATGGCTTATTAATATCAGAACTCACTAATGAGATATTTAACTAATTAAATTCAATGCAATGGTGTCGATGATACGAATCAACAGGTCATTCATCAACGGTCAATTAATTAGCTATCAATGTATAATAAAGTATGACATATTGGGTTTAATAAAAATAATAATAATATGATCTATGAACGCTTTTTTACACCACGTCAATCTGGTCCCGTGGTATCTTTTCGAAAAACTTGTGTTACGGGTACTAGACAACGGAAATATATTTAATACTTTTATACTATACATATATTTAAGTTTTTATTATATAATACACATGCATGACCCAGGAACACAGAAAACGGTGGGAGGGAAGCGCTGTGCCGCGCTCTCGACTGCATGGGTACCACCATCTTGCTTGTTTCTCCCGTGAAACAGCTTTGCTGTGTTTCGGAGAGAAGGGCAAGACTGGCAGTGTAATTACTGGCACCGAGACTTAACATCTTATGTCTCAGGATAGACAACACATAGATGAGTTGCCTGGGCTCGTTCCAGGTATACTGGTTTATGTTCATGGGCGACGTCGACCACTTACCATCAGGTTTATTTACCAGTTTGCCTATTCAACTAACATAAAAAAAGAAAACTTCTTGCTAATTAATATAATATAATTTAATATCTTAGAAAACTTCTTGTTTTGCGGGATTCGAACCCGTTACCTCCGTCTTGAGCGCTAACGCGCTAACCATTGAGCTTGAGAGGTCATCAATTTATTAATAAGTATTCACGGGTATTTATCATGAAACGCTAGTATTTCATAATAAAGCATAGTATATAGATAGAAAGAAATAATTAAATAGTCATCGTGAGCGACGATGGCCTAGTCCTAGTGGGTATGGGCTCGGCCTCTTGAGTGAGAGCCGAGAGGTCCGGGTCTGACCCCACCTGTGATGCCTAGAAATGTGTTTTTCTAAAGTTCTATCTGCACCTGACCATCGCTTGCTCACCAGTGAAAGAAACATCGCGAGGAAACCTGCATGCCTAATGAGATTAAGTTAGTTAAGTCTTTGAAGGTGTGTGAAGTTCACCAACCCGCATTGGGCCAGCGCATCGATGAACTATGGCCCATAACCCTCCTCGCCTGATTTCGAGGAGGAGACCCATGCCCAGCAGTGAGACATATAAGGGTTGATATTATATATATTATATTATAAATAGTCGCCGAAAAAGCTCAAGATCGACCTATAACGTCCGGGGATCGGCCGTTTTGACGTTCATTGATAGAACTGATTGATTGTACTGATGGTTCTTGGTGGAAATTCATGTACACATATTATTATTATATTAATAATCATAAAACTCTTTTTCCACTTTTTCCACTCTAACTGAACATCTAAACAATAATGGGCATAATTTTGATCCCGTTAAGAATATTAAATATCTACATATATTACCAAAAGGTAGAGCTGCGTCCACTTACCAGCTTTCGGGCGTAGCGAGCCCCACACACCTGCGTGGGGAGACCCACTCCCCCGCGGGATGCCTCAGAGCATTTCCGGCGTTAAAGAAGGTGGCATCGGTTTCTTGAGGGACTGACTAACCGTCGAGGTGCTGTTTGCTAAACAGATTTGGTTACCTCACCAAAGGCGGCATTGATGGCACTCGTCGAGTTTTAGTAGGTAGAGCTGCGTCCGCGTTGCCATCTTTCGGGCGCAGCGAGTCCCACATATCCGCCTGGGGAGCCCCTCCATAACCAGGGCATTTCTTAAAAGTCACGTAGTAAATTGTTAATTATAATTTTTGTACCCATAATCTTGTATCGTAAAATATATTTAAGTCTGTAATTTTACTCCCGATTAAACTAATGTCTCTCTCAACTCGTTGTACGTGCGGTGAATAAATTTTTTGAACAGAGGTTAAGGAAAATTTTATACCTTCGTTTCATTGGATGTCGCGTGGGCGCCATTTTTCCTATTATTGACAAAGGATTTAAAATAAATACGTGTAATGCTTACATGATTTCAAATTGGGTTCATTAAGACTTGTTCATTGTTTGCAATAATATAAATGTATTGTAAATTGTAAATATTGTAAGTACATAATGTAAATATTGTTTTTTTTTATGTTAGTTGGATAGGCAAACTGGCAAATGGGCCACCTGATGGTAAGTGGTCGACGTCGCCCATGAACATAAACTAGTTTACTTGGAACGAGCCCAGGCAACTCATCTATGTGTTGCCTATCCTTTTTTTTCTTCTTTTACGCCGGGAAATGCTCTGACGCATCCCGCCTGGGGAGTGGGTCTCCCCAGGTGTCCCACATACCCATGTGGGACTCGCTGCGCCCGAAAGATAGTAAATGAACGCAGCTCTACCCACTAAAACCCGGCGAGTGCCACCAGTGCCGCCATGGTGAGGTGCCTCGGATCTTTTAAGCTAACAGGGCGCCTCGACGGCTAGTCAGGGGTTCACAGAGGGGTTGTCCCGCACCACAGAACAACCCCTTCCATCGTCGGGACAGTACAATGGGGTAAGTTTCCCATCCTCACCCCATGCCCCCTGCTCTTTTGTCCTCTCTTCTTATAAGAGGGGTACAAAGAGCCCCCTCGGCTCAATTGGCTTCGCCAAAGGTGCTGGGCTTACCCTAGGCTACTGAGCCCCACCGGCACGACAAGGCCTGAACCATGGTGGGGATGTGTTGCCTGTCCTGAGACAAGATGTTAGGTCTCGGTGCCAGTAATTACACTGCCTGTCTTGCCCTTCTCCCGAAACACAGCGAAGCTGTTTCACGGGAGAAACAAGCAAGAATTGTAATAATATATACAGAACATTACACAACGGTATTTCTTTACTCGTGTTTAAGATTCAGACTACGAATACGTCTCTTTCTTTTTCTAATTTTATACATATATAGAATAGCGATATAATATTTTATTTCTATAGACATAGCCAAAACAGTTGTAATGGAGGCCGCGTTTGGGTAGACGAAGTGTTGGTCGGCCATTGACCAGGTGGGAAGACGATCTCCGCGCGGTGGCCGGTCCGTGTTGGATGCGAGTGGCAAGGGATCGGCCGTCTTGAAGTTATTTGAGGGAGGCCTATGTTCAACAGTGGACGGATAGGGGCTGATGATGAATACCAAAGCGGGATATTTCTATGTTTTTCACTTTTATTTATCGGAGCTCAATATTTCGGCAATGACTTCGAATGCCTTGCTCACGAGAACGAACATAGACAATGAAAATCCTATTCTTATACTGAATATTTATTTATTTTATTAAATTGTTTCTAATTTTTGAGCTCAGAGTTTACTTGTTAGGCTTGGGTCTCAAAGGAGAAGGTCGGAGCCTAATTCCTATAAATAGCTTCTTTAATTTTGTACACTTAGCCTTGATCCACTTTGCTTACGGCTTACAAAATCAGTCCGGAATATTATGTCAAATATTATTTAATTATTCAAATAAAATAAGATCCTTATTGAACACTTACTAATAATATTAAAAAGATAGTGTATTGTATATAATGGTTGTTGCACATAAAAGTGTACAGCTTGGCAAAAAAGAGTATGGAAAAAATGAGGGCGCCACTTTCACTTAGGTCTCATCATAATATAGAAAATCAGCAAGATAATTTAATCAAATTGTTAAAAATAAATGTGAAACACTAAGCTTTACTCAAAATCTAGTATTTGTCGGCCAAGTATTGTCAACATCATAGGTTTCCATTTAGTAAAATATTTAGTTCCACCTGTCACCACGTCATACTCTTTTTTGCCAAGCTGTACTTAAGTTATATTTCATTTATTAGTATTTTCGATAATAATTAATCACACATATTGTATAATATATTATTGTATTTTATTTGAAGACATCCCATTCCTCGTATCAGCTAGTAATCATCAATCAAACACCTATAATCTTCTAGAGTCTAGAGTGATGTTTACCGCCCCCCCGTATTAAAAGAAAAAAAAAAGAAATAAAGATTTATTTGTTAATTATTTACGATATAATTACAGTATTAATACATCATTTATACATTAATGTTTCATAAATTGGTCTCAACTCAGTTTACTGAGGGTGATTCCAGCACTGATTTTCTGCTGAGGCCATCCAGTGAAGCCACGAAACAAATACACGTCACAAAAAAAAAGAAAAAAAAACTTATTTAATCATAAAATAACTATGACAACATGAAGACGCACAATCAAAAAAATATGTATAAATTTTTCTATTTTACATTTTTCATTTCATACACTCATTTTTTTTTCTTTAACGCCGGGAAATGCTCTGAGGCATCCCGCGGGGGAGTGACTCGCTGCGTCCGAAAGCTTGTAAGTGGACGCAGCTCTACCCACTAAAACCCGGCGAGTGCCACCAATGCCACCTTTGGTGAGGTGCCCCGGATCTAATAAACAAACAGGGCACCTTGACGGCTAGTCAGTCCCCCAAAGGACCGACCCCACCTCCACCTAGGGGTTGTCCCGCACCACAGAACAACCCCTTCCAATGTCGGGACAGTGCAATGGGGTGAGGTTCCCGTCCTCGCCCCTTGCCCCCTGCTCTTTGGTCCCCTCTTCAGTAATAGGGGTACAAAGATTACAATTAGCTTTGCCCAGGGTGCTGGGCTCACCCTAGGCTACTGAGCTCCACCGCCACGTCAAGGCCTGAACCATGCTGGGTATACACACTAATTGACCTAGCGCATGTAAACTATAACCCGAACACCTTCCTCGCCAGATTTCGAGGAGACCCAAAGGGTCGTTTATGATGATGTTTTATTATAATTAACGATTGCGACCTTGTAATCAAGAGACTGACACGCGTCGCCTTTGTTCGGTAATTTTAAAGAGATAATTAAATGAATCACAACACGATTATTTCATTAATTTTCATTATTTTAATGAGCTTAAGTTTAAATGTGAATGTTACGGGAATATAAAGTACAGCTTTATTAATGATTATTTTATTAACGAATGGTTCATCGCATTGATTTATATTGTAAAGTATTCGAGTAGGACTTGTAAAAGATATAGGTAACCGCGTATAAAGTATCTGTACCTCTACCATGAGTTCGCACATGACATAACTATAGTAGAACAATACGAATCGAAAACTATAATACCAACCTTAGTTTTTATTCGTGTTGCGTTTTTGCGTAACTATACAGTAGTATATTTATTAGTAAATACGGCATACCATTTACAAATACTTTACTTGATAAGTCTACAATATAAAACAATTCCGCAGCACGGATGTCCGATTAACACAATTGACTCTCCTTGTTCGCAATGTAATCCGGCAGAGTAACGTCCTTCTCAAAGTATACTGGTAGAATGCCCCGTAACACCACCATCGGCGTCCGTTTATACTAAACTGACAATAGACAAACCTACAACTACCAATACCCACATAATCGATATTAATATAAATAATTCAATCTACTGAAAATCGTGACGCACAAAATCGATATTAATATAAATACTACTGAAAATCATAACAAACGTGGTTTACAAGACATTACGTAAACACGTTTAGCATATTTTAGGGTGACCATGATCACGTGATGTCTGAGGACTTACTCCAAGCACGGGGATTAAATATGTAAATTAAAATTGTAGATCAAATTAATTTAATTATTGACGAAAAAAGTTTTAATTATGTTTCTTCGACGTTTCTTTTAATCAGGTAAATCGTGACTTTTAAATCTTTTTTGAACTTAATGAATTTGCGCGCTATATTTTCGACTATTTTGGAGATTGACGGAATTTTTATCAATCATTTCGGATCAATATCTATTGATAATATGAAACATCTAATCGTAATGAAATTCGTTCAGTATTTTCAGAGCATGGTGTGTACAATATACATATAAAAATATAGTATATATCTACATACAACCACTATTAAAATACAGTTCTACTAGTAACTATAATATTTTTACCGATTTATCATACAGAGATTTATAAATTTTTCTTGTACTAATCAGTGGAAAGCACATGGAAGTTCAATAAAATAGATATAGACCATAAAAGGAATGACCCAGTTGTAAAAGTCAATTTTATACCGATCACTATAAAATCGGCCATATTGCCAACATTATGACGACGAGAACAAAACTTATCTAATATTTGAGTCGTAATCGAGCAACGGTCTAGTGGGTAAAAGAGCCCTTACACATGTTATGAGAGGTCTGGATTCGATGCTATCCTGTGCATCTAAAATGGGTAAATAAATTTCCCCGTGCACCAGAACGTGAGAACATTGCTTGCTCATCGGTGAAAGAAAACATCATGAAATCTAGATCCCCAAACATCAGCAATCTCGCAGGTCTAAATAGCTATCATAATCAATGACAATTGTTTTACGACTTTTAACATAAGCCAATATAATATAAAATTTAAAAAAAAATCAAGTGTTTTAGAAGTGAAAACTTCTTTTGGCGCACCGATTTTTATAGAGTATAAATGAGTCTGAGCCGTCACGCTCGGAGTTGAAAGGCTCGGGTGAACTCGGGACTGCCGAGTGTGCCTGAGCGAGAAAGATACTTTCACAGAGTAACTTCACAATAATTGAAACGTCACTATTCACTGCAGATCAAACCGATTTAAACAAAATCCGGCCTATATAATATTACTTTGAAGTACAACCGATTGGGCGATTTAATTACGTTACAGTGACATCTATTGACACACATAGAAACTTTTTCTAAGAAACGCTTGTAATTAATTTGATTTTCACTTCTATCGGCAGTCCCTGTGACTGGTCTATATTTCATTCATATACGAAAGGACGACTGACGTTGGCGCGCGCAATACTACGCGTAGAGTTATTAACATGTAAACGTACTATTAAATTAGTACTTATCTTTGTATGAAAATAAAACCTTAGATATTATCAAAAGTCGTAGGACAAAGATTGTTGCTTATGAGTTTAGCTATATATTCTTACGAGGTTGCTGGTATTTTATATGTAGCCATAATATTGGGTGCAATGATGATGATGATGAATCGATGGTTGTGACATCAATCCAAATTACTCTACCATGTACCATATATCGCTGATTTAGTATCAAGTTTAGCGATTTAAATCCAGGCCATATCGATACAGTATATTTTAAATTTCATCGTTTGTAAGTAATTCGAATCGATTTATTGTTTTGGAAGTTGTTTGGAATAGGTTTTGTCGGATGTTACGATACTAAATTACCTCGTGCACATACACTAGTCGAGCCGACAGACTTGTGTATTAACATTAACTTATTTTTATAGCATAGTAGGGCAAAGAAGCAGTCGAAGCCTTTTTGCGACTATCGACGCCCACACACATCCGCACAACCACAGATTATGCAGATGCGTTGCCCTCCTTTTCCCAATCCCCCAATGAGCCACAGGAAACTCACAAAGTCAACTCACTTGACGCCGGTGTTATGTGAGTGAGAGGTACCAGCCGGTCGTGCCGGCCCAATTTGGATGCAAAGCAGCATGACACTACCTCTTACAACTTAAACTAAACTCGTTAAAAAATTAGTTACATTTTTTTACTAGGTAGACTGAGGAAAGGGTTAATTATACTGACACACATGAAAAATTAACGTTGTAAAATTTGTTTTTCCATGAAAACATTATCACAACGCCATCTACCGGGTATAGTTGCTCAAAAAATCAAATTTTGAGCGTATATTTGAATACGCATAAAATTTTAACCAACTTGGCCCAGCCGTTTAGGTGGAGTATGATGACGAATTACACGTACTTACATAATATTTTTTTATATAAAGATGATATTAACCTTTGAATGAAATAGTTTCAATAGTTTTTTTTTCTGTGGGCTGTGTCTGGTCTGGTCTGGACTGGTCCGAGAATCATGTCTATCCTGAGACGCAATTCATCTCGTCTCGTTGCCAGTTTTTTTTTTAGCCTTTTCCATCTATTTCTGTGAAAAGATTTATAATTTAGTTCAAAATAATTCATACATACAATATTTCCCTTAGCTGTTAGCGTGATAACTAGCTGTATTTATACCCAGCCACTAGACACATGCCGATCATTAACATTTTTTATTGAGACGTTTGTTCATTTGTAACATTGGTAATATGTTTTGTTCTTCGAATGCCATAAAAACAGTTTTTTAGGGCATATGAGGGCAAACTAGCAGTCGAAGCCTTTTGGTGACTACCGACGCACTCATCCGCACTACCAAAAGCAGATGGGTTGCCCTCCTTCTCCTATCCCTCAATGGGCCACCAGAAACTCACAAACCGCACGATACGCGAAAGCATACCTGTCACTTTATGCTGGTATTATATGAACGAGAGGTCCACCCCGGTCGTGCCGGCGCAATTTAGAGATTATTAAAAAAATCTCAATGCTCAAGTACCTACAATATAACGGTCTACAAAAGTTTACATTAATTTTGTTTGTGAACTAAAGAAGACTTTCAAAACGTAGGAAAAACAAATTGGAAAATAATCTATTTGGCGACATCTCAGCGAACTTCAATGAGGAACTCGACGAACAAGTAACTTTTGCTCACCTGTTGCAGCAATTTTAAAGCTAGTCAATTTCACATCATGTTTTATGAAAGTTTAGTTAAAAGCTTTGATAGATATTGAAGTATATACTTTATGAGTTATACTTGTTAGTTGATAGACAGATAGACAAGGTGATGGTAAGATGGAACGTCAACTATTTAAGGTGAATTTTATGTGCCCAGTTACAATAGTTTATGTTGAATGGGTTTACCTGGATTTTGTCCTCATTAATGCTAATTCGTGGTGTAAGATGCTTAGTGTCAGCGCCAGCAATTACACTGCCTCTCATAACTCTTCTCTAAACACAGGAAAAATGTTCCACAGATGAAATAGGATGGAGGTATCCAGGCAGATGGATGTGCAGCAGAAGCGCGTCTCTCCCGCTTTTAAAGAAAACTATCATATATTTAGTACTTAACTCATGCAGTGGGTTTTCAGCGTTGGTAATTTGTCAAAATTACGGCTGTAGAAGCTGTAAAAATTACGTGAAATTACTAATGAATAAGAAAAGCGTTATTTAAAAAAACATGTTTATGATTTTTTATAGCATTGGTGGGCAAACGAGCAGTCGAAGCCTTTTGGCGACTATCGACGCCCATACACATCCGCACAACCAGAGATTATGCAAATGTATTACCCTCCTTTTCCCCATCCCCCTAATGGGCTATTGGAAACTCATAAACCGCACGAAACTCGATAGCATAGCTGCCATTTTATGCCGGTATTATGCGAGCGAGAGGTACTCCGATCATGCCGGCTCAATTCGGCTGCAAAGCAGTATGGCACTACCTCTTACCAAAATGATGATGTTTGTGTGTTTTTATTTTGTGTGTAAGTTCCGTTTGATTATAGTCATCAGATATTGATCATAGATCATTATCCATAACCTACACATAGTACGTCTTGCCAAAATCCACGTAATTAAGAAAAAATAAACACACTAAAAAAACCTAATTAAATTTCAGCCACATAAAAAATATGACTCAATATTAAAATAACAATCCTAATTAAAATAGCTAGTAATTAATTATCTAATTGAAACAATTAATAACTGCATTCAAATTTGAAACAAAAGCTAAATTATTTAACTTAACTAGTTTATCAACTTTGGAAATTTTATTAGTATCTGTCAAAAGAAGCTATAAATTTATATTACCTCTTTTATTTCATTTGTGTTGTCATATTTAGCAAGTTACAAGTTAGCCAATATTAGCTTAACTTGTTAACATCGTAAGTGTCAAAACAAATTATTATTAGCTGTAGTATCTTGTTTGATATTATACACTTACTATTGTCTTTTTTTTCTTTTCCCTCCCAACATCGGGACAGTACAATGTGGTGAGGTTCCCATCCTAACCCCTTATCCCCTCCTACTCTTTTGTCCTCTCTTCTTATACGTTTTCTCTTCTCTCTCTCCTCCTATTCTCAATAGGCTACTGAGCCCCACCGCCACGACAAGGTGAACAAGGTTGAACAGTGGTGGGGATAGACTATTGTACATTATTCTGTTGTAATCTTTGCAATAAATAATGTAACTCTCTTACAAGTCTATAATATACATCGTAATTAACCATTTTTTTGGGTCCACTGATGAACATAGCTTTGTCGTTAGGAAAGAAAGGTTGGTCGTCGTCTAAAACTCAAATAGAACGTAGACAGAGGCTGGCCTAAAATGGAAGCGAGTGGGAGGGGTCCCCCACTTTGGCATTGAAATAGGTGTACCTACGTGAGCAACATACATACAAAGATGAATACCGGCGGCAATATATTTTTCATTGATCACAGTGACCAGACCACATAGATAGACCTTAAGTTCCATTCTAAAATTAGCTTATATTATTTACTTATTTTTTAGAAGTAGTCTTCGATAAACCCACTGATTTTTTAAAGCCTGGAAATGCTCTGAGGCATCTCGCGGGGGAGTGGGTCTCCCCACGCGGGTGTGTGGGACTCGCTGCCACCAATGCCACCTTTGGTGAGGTGCCCCGAATCTTTTGAGCAAACAGGGTACCTCAACGGCTAGTCTCAGGGGACCAACGCCACCTCCACACAGGGATTGTCCCGCACCGCAGAACAACCCCTCCCAACGTCGGGACAGTACAATGAGGTGAGGTTCCCATCCTTGCCCTTACCCTCTGCTCTTTTGTCCCCTCTTCTTATAAGAGGGGTACAAAGAGCCCCCCTCGGCATCGCTTCGTCCAAGGTGCTGCGTTCACCCTAGGCTACTGAGCCCGCCACGACAAGGCCTGAACCATGGGTGGGGAAGGGCTAGGCCTAGTTAAATAGGATTGATAGTGGTTAACACCAAGTGTTAGGTTTTCAGGGAGCCCGAGACATACGTTAAAACTGCCTTGAAACCCGCAACCACTTTAAATAGAAGAATTCAGAAAAAGTACGAAATAAAATCCAGTTTTCTTCCCCAGTTGAAGCAGGAGACAGTGCAAGATTACAATGAATGCATAAGTCAATAAAAGACAGGAGAAAACACGCTGTAATACTAACTTCTATTATTCTTAGCCACGGAGTCTCTTCTATAATATAGAAGAAGAAAGAAAGAAGAAGAAGTAGTAAGTAGTAGAAGTCACATAATATGTCACATATTATGTGACATATTTTGTGACTTCTTCTTCTTTCTTTGAAACAATAGGTCACTTTGCCAGTAATTATACTATATTATGGCCCTTAGTGAAACTGATCGGTGGTTTTTACCGGTGGGACGGATGCGATTGTGTCCTACTCTCATCTGGATGGGTACTGTATTTCTGTTTCTGCTGTATTTCAGAAAGAAGACAGAATAGGCTCTGTAATTACTGGCACCGAGACTTACCATCTTACGTCGTAAATGGGCCCGGGCTAGTCTCAGGCTAACTTGGTTATGTACATGGGCGACTTACCATAATGTGGCTCGTCTGCCCGTCTTCTTTAGGATAGCTTCCAGTAGTTTACGCTACTTATAATTGTCAGTTTTATGGCTTTAGCAGTTAAAGCATATTTAAATTAAACACGCTTAGAACATTCACGCTGCCAATTGTCTTTTATTTCAACGTATCGGATAAAGAAAGCGGCGAACAAAGAATTTTTCACTTACTTTTTGCTTTGTAATGAAACTCGCTGGACATGAGAAAAAACTTATTAGGAAGTTCTTTCGTTCACTCTTATCAAGGAGCTTAATTTGTTCACTAAATTACATTAAGTTTTAATGAAAAGTATTTGAAGAAGTGAGATGGATATTTTATTAGAAAGAACTATTACATACATTTATTTCAGGGCATGCTATTAGACACGGACAGTATGGGTCCACATAAGCGCTCGTTAAGCACAAAGGAAATATAGTTTCTCTTATAAACGAGATTTAAAGAGTGTAAGGAACTTTCTATATTTTTATTCAACTTCAAAATGTCTTAAAGCATTGCCAAGAATTTATCACATACTCAAAGTATTCATGCACTGAATATGTCTGAAGGATAAGTCTAAGGATAAGTAAAAGGATAATTCTGAAGGATAAGGATAAGTCTAGTATAGTGCGAAGTGGTAGTAGGCTGATATACGCTGAACAATTGGTAATGGATAGGACCATGCGGACCTGAAGGATGAACATTAGAAAAATTGAGGGCTGGCCTACTTTTAGCTAAGTTTGATATCAACCTCCTAAAATAAGCTAAGAGGTAGCACCATGCTGCTTTGCAATCGAATTGGGCCAGCACGACCGGGGTGAATCCTCTCGCTCACATGAACCGGGGTCAAGTGACAGCTACGCTGTCGCGTTTGTTGCGGTTTGTGAGTTTCCGGTGGCCCATTGGGGAGATAAGAAAAAGGAGGGCAACACATCTGAATAACTTTTGGTTGTGCGAATGTCTTTGGGCGTCGGTAGTCACCATAAGGCTCCAACTGCTCGGCTGCCTCCTTATGGCCTATAAAAGCTGATTCAGCTTGGATTCTTCGCGAGGCTAAATAGGCTGTTTTAGCGTTTGTTAATAGGGGCACATGCCGATAGTTAAACATACTTGTGGTAAGAAGTAATTATACTCTAGTGTACCCCTTTGTTAGTTGAATTAAGATCTGATGTAAGGTCTATAGACCTAGGGCTAGCCTTTTTTTTATAGAAGAGGGGGCAAACGGACAGTCGATTCACCTGAAGGTAAGTGAATAGCGACCTTCACACACCTTCAAAGATTTTAATCTCATTAAGCATGCAGTTTTCCTCACGAGGCTACCTTCAACGGTGAGCAAGCGATGGTTTCATCTTCAGTAGGGCTAGCCTGCGCGCACGAGAAAAATTTATCTATCCCTTTTCTCGTATTAACTGTATGAAATAAAACGAGAAAAAAGGTGGACAAAATTTTGTCGTCGCGCATGCTAGCCCTTCAGGTGCACATAGAAATTAAGAAAAATCAATTTCAGGGCATCACAGGGGGTCAGAATCGCACCCGGACCTCCCTCTCAAAAAACTGACACTCACATATTTTCAGAATGTTTGCAAAATGTTACTCGTATAAACAGATACAAATATTTATCATTGTTGGCAAGCATTAAACTCTAATGGACGCAGCGGCGCATTGCGTCGTATGCATTTCATATGAACGCACGAAATTAGCATGGCACTATGTCGTGCGATTTTACTACTGAATTTGGGGCAAGTGATTACAAGCTGTTTTGAAAATATTTACAAAATCGTTGTCAAACTTTGGTTGACATTTTGACGGCAAAAATAATGACTTCGTTATTAATGGCCTTTTGAATTATTTGTTGTTTGTTTTGTTTTGAAAAATAATGTTTAATCTTTATTGGAATTTCAGTTGGTTCAGGAAATGTTGCGGTTGAGGTATTCAGTTTATACATTACAATATTTACATATTTCGTTGGAATTATACGAATAAAAAAATTGTTTCACAACAAAATCTATACTAATATATTATTATAAAGCTGAAGAGTTTGTTTGTTTGTTTGAACGCGCTAATCTCAGGAACTACTTGTCCAATTTGAAAAATTCTTTCAGTGTTAGATAGCTCATTTATCGAGGAAGGCTATAGGCTATACAACATCACGCTGTGACTTATAGGAGTTGAGTAACACGGGTGAAGCTGCAGGCAACAGCTAGTGTATACTAAATTTGCATCAGATATAAAGAAATGTTTTAAAACTGCTATATTTAAATAATCTTATTGATCCAAAAATTGAAAAAAGATTCTAATATTTTGCTTTACAGGTAACGGGTTCGAATCATACTACGTTAAATATTTATACCATAAATGTAAACGATTATACGAGTACATAATATTTCTCTTAAAATAACCTTTGATATTTATTTTATAAAAAAAATATTCTCATTTATAGATACGTGTTATATAACACGTAACGAACGTCCTTCGCTTACTATTTATAGGCCTAGATTGTTTGTGTAAAGTATAAAACAAAAAATACTAACATATTTTTCAAGACAGGTTACCTTTAATAAGGAGCCCTCGCAATCCGATTTTCGTAACATTAACTTGACAGCGCGGAAGTGACGACGCAAGTTCTGTACAAACCATTAACGCTAAGTATCTGTTTATGTAAAGGTTTTACAACGTAACATCGTTACAAAACCTTGTTCTGTGAAAGGAAAAGTGCTTCAAAGGATAAACATAAGAAAGTAATACAAGCTGTAATCATGAAAACTTGATCTCGATGCATAAAAGTAATGATTTGCCTTTTAATGGTAAATTAGCACAACTTTATTACTCCACCATGGTTCAGGCCTTGACGTGGCGGTGGGGCTCAGTAGCCTAGGGTGGCCCTAGCACCTTGAAATTATGAAACACGAAGCTAATTGAGCCGAGGGGGCTCTTTGTACCCCTCTTATAAGAAGAGGGGGCAAGGAGCGAGGACGGGAACCTCACCCCATTGTACTGTCCCGACATTGGAAGAAGTTGTTCTGTGGTGCGGGACAACCCCTCTGTGGAGGTGGCGACCCTGTCTTGGGGGACTTATTAGCCGTCGAGGTGCCCTGTTTGCTCATTAGATCCGGGGCACCTCACCAAAGGTGGCATTGGTGGCACTCGCCGGGTTTTAGTGGGTAGAGCTGCGTCGACTTACCAGTTTTCGGGCGCAACGAGTCCCACGCACCCTGGAAAGACACACTCCCCCGCGGAATGCCTCAGAGCATTTCCCGGCGTTAAATAAAAAACGGGACAACTTAATTACCGGTGAGAGGGGTGCGTTGTTACTGTGCCATGTATTGGCACCACCCTCTTACTTGTTTCTTCCGTGAAACAGCTTTGTTATGCTCCGCATAGAAGAGCAGGACAAGCACTAAAATTACTGACACCGAGACTTGGAGACTCAAAGTTATGGCAAAGCATTTCAAAATTTGAAATGAAATACCCTGAAATATAATTAATCTAATGGTGTTTCCTGAAATTTTATACAAATTCATTTTCAATTTGGGAGGCAAAAAGAACAGCAAATACTTGTCTATGTTGATTTTTTTTTCATGGACGAGTAATTTTTTGACGTCAGTAGGCTGATCTTAATTTTAAAGTAATATTTTGTTATATAATTATTATAACGCTATGTCCGAAAAAAGACAGCACTACGACTTAGTACCTTTCCACACGTGCCGGTTGCCGGGTAGCCGGCGCCGGGTATCCGTTAGTGAAGTGTATGGGCTTGTCGGCCAAATCACGCCGGCACGTGTGAAAGCTGCCATACACGCCCATAGTGCCTTTTCATGCGAGCCGGTTGCCGGGTAGCCAGCGCTGGGTGTTTGGTAGCGAGATGTATGGGCGTTTATGGCAGCTTTCACACGTACCGGCTTAATTTGCTGACACTTCACTACCGGATACCCGGCGCCAGCTACCCGGCAACCGGGACGTGTGAAAAGGCACTTACAGTTCGCTACTTGACCCCAGCGCCGGCTACCCCAACCGATAATTTTAAAGCAGGTTTTATAGCGGAAATTATTATAAATGGTTAATCGAAATCATTTGAGCACTATGATCAATAAAAGATTTTTTTCTGTATAAATAAATTCCCTTCAACCATGAGGTCCATTTTGAAATAAATTAATACCCTTCAGGTATTTTGTATGCAACGAATCACTTTACTTTCCCATTTAAATCTGATGATTCATCAGAATTTGGACACCGGAATAAATTACCTTTACAAATAAATTAAGTGGTTCCATCTATGTGAAATACCTACGAAATTTCTTTTATCAATCTCTATGAACTGTCTATGGAACTCTAATTTTTTTCAGGTTTCATTAATTTATCTTTTCTGTTAATATAACTGTATTACATTTGTTACAGTTCCGCTCCTATAAAGGAAAAAAAACTTGAAAACGTAGCTGAGGATTGGCCGTTTTGGCGTTCATTTAAAGAGGCTTATTTTTTATTTTTTTATGTTAGTTGGATAGGCAAACTGGCAAATGTGCCACCTGATGGTAAGTGGTCGACGTCGCCCATGAGCATAAACCAGTTACCTGGAACGATCAACTCATTTATGTGTTGCCTATCCTGAGACATAAGATGTTAAGTCTCGATGCCAGTAATTCCACTGCCTGTCTTGCCCTTCTCTCCGAAACCCAGCAAAGCTGTTTCACGGGAGAAACAAGCAAGATGGTGGTACCCATGCAGCTGGGAGTGCGGCACAGCGCTTCCCTCCCACCGTTATATCTATCCTATATCTATTAGTGGATGAAAAAGGTTTATAATCATGACGATGATGGTCTCAATATAATTTGAGTAGACAAAAATTACGATGCTTGTTGACATTCTAATTTTTCTTGGCTGGGTTTTTTTGTTTGTTCTATTTTGTCTATTGGAAATGAGCTCTACTCTACCTTAACATATCTCCCGGTCGAACTCCACCATGGTTCCGGCCTTGGCGTGTCGGAGGGGCTCAGTACCTAGGGTGAGCCCAGTACCACTCTTATAAGAAGAGAGGACAAAAGAGCAGGGAACAAGGGGTAGGGTAGGAACCTCACCCCATTGTACTGTCCCGACGTTGGTAGGGGTTGTTCTATGGTGCGGGACAACCCCTCTGTGGAGAAGGCGTCGGTCCCTTTTGGGGACTGACTAGCCGTTGAGGTGCCCAGTTTGCTCATTAGTTCCGGGGCACCACACCAAAGGTGGCACTCGCCGGGTTTTATTAGGTAGAGCTGCGTCCACTTACCAGCTTTCGGACGCAGCGGGTCCCACATACTCGCGTGGGGAGACCCACTCCCCCTCGGGATGCCTCAGAGCATTTCCCGGCGTTAAAGAAAAAAAATGAAAAAGAAAGATCCTGGTTGAAGGTCCATTTGACTCTGTAAATGCTGATGATGGTAAAATCAAAACAGGTCATAAATATTAACCAGTTCCTCACAATTCTGCTGATTGGCAGTTCCTTTACCTACCCACTATTGTTCCGTTAACTGAGGTAGTTTGGAAGTTAATTAAGGGACCATTTCGAAGTTAAATAGTTGGTCGATACCCAAATTGGCGATCAACATCAAATTGAGTCGCCGAACTGTCGCCATCTTAGGTAAATCGTTTACCTGGTTATTTTATTACGTATTATTACTTGACCTTTTCATCTATACTAAGTCGAAAATGCTGATTCGCAAATAGATTTTTCTAGAACATTTTATCATCTAGATGAGACATAATAATGGTCATATTTTAGCCAAGAATGTTTCATAATCAGCCCCTATCCGTCCACTGCAGACAGGCCCCCTTCTAAGAACGCCAGGAATGTTTGTTAGTTTATTATCTTCGAATGTGAATTTGATACTGAAGATTATATAATTTTTAAAAACTATAAGTTATTTTCTTAATTATGGTAGATCAGTAGACGAGTAGGTATAAGAACCCCACCATGGTTCAAGCCTTGTCATGCCTAACAACTTGGACGAAGCCAATTGAACCGAGGAAGCTGCTCTTCTGTCTGTATGGTGCGTGACAACCCCTCTGTGGATGTGGCGTCAGTGCCTTGAGGGACTGACTAGCCGTCTAGGTGCCCCGTTTGCTCATTAGATCCGGGACACCTCACCAAAGGCGGCATTGGCGGCAATAGCCGGGTTTTAGGGGGTAGCGCTGCGTCTACCTTACCACCTTTCGGGCGCAGCGAGTCCCACATACCCGCCTGGGGAGACCCACTCCCCCGCGCGATGCCTCAGAGCATTCCCCGGCGTTAAATAAAGAAAAGGACAGACGTTTATTGCTTTCTATATTCCTTGTCTTTTTAAAATATTTTTCTTCTAAAAAATGTACATAATTGTAGAATAAAGATACTGATATTTATATTAATATTATTAGGGGTGCTTACCGCGTTTAAAGATTTATTGAGTTCTGAGAAAAAAAGAAAGATACTGAATTAGAACTGAAAGAATAAACATTTAAAATATCATTATAACAAAAGAGATGAACTAATTTTGATAAAACATGTCTAAGAACCGCCGCTAGAAAACCAGCTTACAAATCAATAAAAAAACTGTGTCCAAATCGATTCACTTGCCTTAGAGCTACAGTGACACATCATCATCATTATCAGCCTCAATCCGTCCACTGCTGAACATAGGCCTCCCTCAATAAACGCCAAGATGGAAGATTAATAAGTGCGTTGCCGGCCTTCAAATATGCTCTTTTGTAGAAGGTCCGTCGTATCAGGGCGGCAATATCGTGTTTCTTATGGTTCTAAAGATAGATCACTAAAACAGGTTGTACAACAGAAACTGGAAATAGCTGGCTAGTGGAGAGTACTTAATCTTCATAATTATTTAGATTGTTAAAAGGATTTTTTTTTTTGCCCAGTCATAATTAACGTTCTTTACAAAATATGACTATTAATTGCTTTCATTATCCTCAAAAAGAACAATTAACAAAAAAATACATTTAAAAGAAGTGATTCATTTTCGACCGTAATGAGATCCAAAAGAATGGTCCATTAGATTGTTTAATTTATATTAAGTTGGCCAATTGATAATTCAGCCCAGGTCTAGAGTCTTTTGACTCACAGACGGGTCGAAAACGCTGCGTTTACGCTGTAGCGTTTTGTGACATTTGACGTACTCCGTACAATCGATATAACTATTTCAATATCATAGTTACCAGTTTTCTTCTGAGTTCTTCAATTTTGCTTGGATCTGATTCTGTTTTAAAAAAAATTAAATTACTGGAAAGATGACAAAATTTAATTTAAAAATTTGAGCAATTTTTTTTTAAATTCACACGTATGTTTTGTGAATTATTACAAATTATTACACAAATCGATATAGAAATTTGTCAATTAGAACTATAAGAACTCGTTTTATGGATACCCCAGTAATAAGTAATGTAATTCCACTCATTGTGTTAAAACTACCATATTTATTGCTGCATCAATTGTCTTTTAAAATCAGCACTTTATTTTAATACTTGAATTTATCTTTTGTGTTTAATTTTGTTCACTGATTGTAATATCTCATCCGATGACACAAGTTTTTGCACATGATTTAGTATGTCACGCCTCACTCTGTACTACCGAGTAGACGAAAAATAGGTTACAGCTCAGGGTGACGCTAACACTCTTTTTACGCGAAACCTGCACGTGACTGCCATTATTAACTCTGAATCCTCCACTATTATGGAGACACATATGACAGAAACTGAAAAAAAAAAAATATTTCTTTAAATTTCTCTTATGAATTGTACGAGGTAGTGCCATGCTGTCTTGCAGCCGAATTGGGCCGGCACGACCGGTGTAGTACCTCTCGCTCACATAAAACCGGCGTCAAGCTATGTTGCCGCGTTTCGTGCGGTTTGTGAATTTCTGGTGGCCCATTGAGGGGGGATACGGTCAAGGAGGGCAACACATCTGCATAATCTATGGTCGTGCGGATGTGTATAAGCGTCGATAGTCATCAAAAGGTTTTGAATGCTCGTTTGCCCTCCTATGCTTTAAAAAACCATTCCTCCTACAATATATTTATGTATGTACGCGTTTCTTCTTTTTCTTTTCTTCGTTAGTACTAATTAGTTAATATCGATTATTTTGTATCTTTGTTTATTCTATACTATTACTTTTTTATTTTTGGTTGTTATTATTAGCTTAATTTTGATCTATTTATTGTTTGTGTTAGAATATAAGTATATATCTGTGTTGATTTAAATTTGGTTCGTGCACACAGGAAAAAAACCTAGAAAGTGCATTTCCTTCCTGTGGTGGTTGCCTGGAAGAAATCGATCTAAATCGATAAGGCCGCCAATTGAACTTATTTACTTTATCTTTATTAATGTGTAAATTAATATGTATGTATGCAATAAAGTTTATTATTATTATTATTATGTATACTTTATAATAATAACTTATACACCACGTCAATCTATTCCCGTGGTAACTTGTGTTACTAGTACCAGACAACGGAAATATATTTAATACTTTTATGCGTACATATATTTAAGATTTTTATTATATAATATACATATTTAATACACATCCATGACCCAGGAACACAGAATTTTTTTTGTTCCCTGGCGGGATACGACCCCGCTACCTCCGGCTTGAGCGCGAACGTGCTAACCAATGAGTCACAGCGGTCAACACTATATTACTATAATACTAAAATTATAAGTATGAAGGCAATATATTATATTATAATATTGTAAATTTATTATAAATATATGTATTTAAATATTTACCAATCGGCCATGGTGTTCATTGAAGGACGCCTATGTTTAGCAGTGAACGGAGTCTGATGATGATGGTGATGATGATGAAAGATTTGCCTGTAATAATCTATCGTAGAGAAATTGACACTTCAAATACTTTTCGAGATAAATCGGCTATTAAATTAGTATCTACTAAAACTTAGCACTTTAATAAAGCTTAGTTGGCAATACCGACTTACTGTCGCACCGCAATCCGCAGTGCTGTGTGGTGCCTTCGGGAATACGATTTAAGTCCGGTCACGAATTGGTTTGCATATTTTTGTCGCCAATTGGTAATGAAGTTACACAAAATGTACTGCTATGAATAAATTTATTGCTCATTAAAATTTTGGGTAATTTATACCTACTCCTAAAATATATTCCATTTTTTTTTCACGTTTATCCATCCAATATTTTTCTTTTATATTATTTTAATTGGAATTATGTTAGATAGGTATGTACTTACTGATTATAATTAAACAACTTTTGATGGATTTTATTGCGGTTTATAAAGATTTTATATGCCGACGTTTTGAATCCAACTACCAACCATGGTCATGGGATTATAATGAGTGAAATTCGTGTAATTGACGGTCTTCTCGTGAACCTGATTGCTGTAAAGTATCCGAAACATCGGGCATATGAAAAAATATGTCTGATATATGTGACCTTAATAAACCATGACTAAATCCGTAATACGTTTCATTATAATGAGTGAAATTCACTTGAACATTAGAAAACAATAAATGCTTCTGCTAGTTTTCAAGTGAGTTGACCTACTACAAAGATCCTCATGATACTAATTGCCTATGTTGTTTGATCTTTTTCTTTGTATTTATTTAAATACACATTACGTGTAGCAGGGCATGAATATCAGATATAGAATGAAATACCCAATTGTGTGAGGTAGCTCTTTGTTCAAACAAAAAAATTATTAAATTAATTGAAGCCTTAGTTCCCGCATTCATTTCGTAAAATATACAAACTCGTGAATTATTTTCACAAATATAATTTTGTTTGGATGGTGAAGGGTTGGTCCACATCCATTTTATGGAATATCTAGATAGCGGCAGCTTTTCAGGCAGTTATTCTTTTCTGGAAACTTATATCCAGCGGTATTAATCTAGATAAGATTAACCGGTGGGAGGGAAGCGCTGTGCCGCGCTCCCGGCTGCATGGGTACCACCATCTTGCTTGTTTCTCCCGTGAAACAGCTTTGCTGTGTTTCGGAGAGAAGGGCAAGACAGGCAGTGTAATTACTGGCACCGAGACTTAACATCTTATGTCTCAGGATAGGCAACACATAAATGAGTTGCCTGGGCTCGTTCTAGGTAAACTAGTTTATGTCCATAGGCGACGTCGACCACTTACCATCAGGTGGCACGTTTGCCAGTTTGTCTATCCAACTAACATAAAAAAATACTAACGGTAACATTTAGAAGTATCTTTCAATAAACTATAAGAAGTTTAATATAATTATATTATTGTTTCAGGTAGAAGGTATGCGGGCTCAAAATATACCCGCTGCCTTGCTACTGTTGCTATTCGCAATAGACGCTCTGCACGCAAATCGAAGGAAACAAAAGGAGAAAATAGTTCAGACGACAACTAATATATGCGACATTAGTGACAGAGATTCTAAAGTCCACTGCTACTGCGAAAACAGTCCAGAAATAAATGAGGCTATTAAAACGGAATGCTGGGTATTTAACGGAGGTATAGACAAGACGGATCCTTTATGGCCAAGTTTTACTTCACAGTCCAATATAGAAATTCTGGCTTTTAATGTTCGAGCTGACGGAGGTTTGAGTTTTGTGCCAACCAAAGTGCTCAAGTATTTGAGGAAGCTTAAAAACTTCAGCATCAAATATAGTTCTATTCTAAAAATAGAGAGCGAAACGTTCGTGAATTTAACATCAGTGCAGGAAATGACCCTTACAAAGAATCAAATAGTTGTGCTCAACAAATTCGCTTTTTATAACTTACCTAATCTGACAATGCTAACTTTGGATGAGAATAAAATAAAGAAACTTGAAACTGATACATTTTATGGATTACCGGCCTTGCAAAAGCTATTCTTGACAAGTAATAATATAAGTACTATAGAAGAAGGCGCATTTCGACATCTCGTCAACTTACTAGAATTAGAATTGGATAGAAATAATATTAGCGATCTGAAAAAGGAATCGTTCAATGGACTTGCGAACTTGAAGCGTTTAGACTTGAGGAGAAATAAGATAGCATTATTAAATTCATTCACTTTTATTGAATTATGGAATCTTCAAGAATTATTGTTAGATTATAATGAAATATACATACTAGCACAGAGGACGTTTGATGGTTTGTCACAATTGAAGAAATTGAGCTTAAGTCATAATAAGTTGGTAACTTTGGTGGATGGATTATTTGAAGGCGTTCGAGGTCTGTCGGCGTTAGATTTAAGACATAATAAATTAAAAAGATTCACGATGGATAATTTGCGTCCAATTTACGACAACTTGAAGCTTCAGAAAAGTTACATATATCTGGAAGGTAAGTGAAATATACGTATACCAAAATTGACAATTTAAAATGTACTTAATATCAAACATATAAAACTTGTTGGAACAATAAAAACATTCAAATATTATTAAAATTATTGACTGCAAAAAAAATATATGACGAAATAAAAGAAGTAATTATTTTCTTTTTAAGAATATTGTTTTATATTTATAACGTCTCCTAGGAGCCATAACATTATTCCATAATAGCAATAGTACCAAATGGATACCTCATAATAATAAGAGTATTCGACCGCATAAAACGTTGAGAAAACCACATTTGTCTGACGCTTATTACCTCTTATATTATAATGACTATCTTGCCTTATTACCTATTTATGCTACAATGTAATCTATTCCAGTCGAGTCAATAATATGTTATAATAAATTGTATTAAAAAATTAATGACCTAAAATATAATTTGTATTACAAAAGAGTACAATATACTTAAAATACACAACTTAGAAGTATCAAGTACATTTGAGTTCATATTTTTATATGAAATTCAAATAAAATTAATTTATTTCCTTTTCCTAACTTTACTGATATTATAAAGAGTAAGTTAAATCCTATTGCAGTTATGAAAATACGAGGCTTAACAGAATCAATTAGTCTCCAAGTCGAGTCTTCAGTTCAATTAAAGATTAATTAAAGCACCGATTGTTACAGGGAATGATTTTGACTGCGATTGCCATCTGGCGTGGATGCATAAGCTCCGACACGAAGCGAACAGTATAAAAGTGCGGACATCTTTAGAGAATTTCATTTGCAAGCTGAGCAAAGATACACATTTCCACCAAGGCTACTTTGAACATGTAAAACCTGTTGGTGAAATGGAGAATATTATAAATGAACTAGATGACACTGGTGAATTGATTGAAGAAAACGATGAAACGTATATCGAAGAAACGAAGAGAGTTAGAGGCGATAATGAGAGAACGTTATTGCAAATTCCAGTGGAATTGCTCCCGTGTCCTGCTGAAGTAAAGAGCGTAACTGACAAAACTTACACATACCCGTCTCAAAACGAAGCTAAGGATTACAGGAACCTTATTCAATCAGGGTCTTTAATTGCAAGTGGAAATATTTCGATGTATATTACAATAGTGATTGTATTATTAAGTCTTACGATTTAAAGAATTAACATAGTTTTGTTGTTAGGAGTAATAATTGTTATTGTTTAAATAATAAATGTTTACGATATGTGTAATAGTGTTTAATATTCGTTAAAATATAGTTATTATTTTAAATTTAATTATATTTTAAGATACACTAATGTACATTGTGTAAATTATAAAATATGATTCAAAATTATATTACATTTTTATATTTAAATGGACGATTACACAAATTAGAAATTTATAATTACTTGAATATTCATCCAACTAAGATTTAAGTTTACAATTTAGAAATCATTTCGAAATTAAAAATGTACATATTACTTCTACCTTGTAAGTTTGTAAAGAAATGTGATATAATTATAAGAAATAGATATTCATTTAATAAAAATCAAATTTTTCTAAATGAAAAGATGTTATTTCATCATTTTGATCTATCTAATTATTGTTACTAAAATATCTATGTACATAAGTGGTGTAATTCTTTAATGTATGCATTGTAAATATAGTCATAAATATATCGTAAGATTAGCATTTGTTTCAGCGTAAACTGTATTCATTTTATATCGTAATATAATTTTAAAACACATTTTGTCATTTTATTCATATTTTCCCAAACAACCACTACAAAAAGTAAATAAAGTATTGAAAGCAATAGATTAAGACGCTGATGATCATAGGAATGATGATGACATCAGTGTTGATAATATTAAAGAAAAATAAAATGATAGTAGACATTGAACTGATACAAACAGGGTGTTGACAGCCCCACTATGGTTCAGGCCTTGACGTGGCGATGGGGCTCAGTAGCCTAGGGTGAGCCCAGCACCTTGGGCGAAGCCAATTGAGCCGAGGGGGCTCTTTGTACCCCTCTTATAAGAAGAGGGGATAAAAGAGGGCAAGGGGTGAGGATGGGAACCTCACCCCATTGTACTGTCCCGACGTTGGGAGGGGTTGTTCTGTGGTGCGGGACAACCCCTCTGTGGAGGTGGCGTCGGTCCCTTGCGGGACAGACTAGCGGCACTGGTGGCATTCGCCGGGTTTTAGAGGGTAGAGCTGGGTCCATTTACCATCTTTCGGGCACAGCGAGTCCCACATACCCACCTGGGGAGACCCACTCCCCAGGCGGGATGCCTTAAAGCATGTCCTGGCGTAAAAAAAAAAGGTGTTGACAGCAGTAGAAAATATTATGTATTATAGTATTTTAACACTTTTACTGTGAGCGATTATATTTCCTATCATATTTACTCATTTAATGATGAACTCATTTGAATGCAATAAACAATTAGCAAATTCTAAATATTACACTAATATTGTTATACTAAATTACTAATTATAATATAATAGAAATATATGGAATAACAATTATATAAAGTATGTATGGAAACATAGTTATTGCTAATTAATCAGGAAATCAAATTTAATACAATATTAGATCAACTATTCCTTATCACTTAAGTAGTAAATTTAAGAATACTGCCTAAGCATTTAAAATTAACATACAAATAACTCTAGATTTTCTCATCTTAAAAGCATAATATTTTATTGACTGCTTTAATAAGTGGAATTTCTAGTAGCTTATCTCTATAAACATTAGCAATATATGTTTTGCTTACATTATATTAATATTGAATAGTTATCTATACAGCTCTAAATATAATATAGCTCTAAAATTCTTATCAAATTTGAAACAACAGAAAAATCGCCATCACTCAAAAAACATGAACAACTAAACTTCAAATAGGGACCTTATATTTTGCCATAATTTGTTCTAGTCAATTCTATTATTATTCGATCAATATAAAAGCAATAAATATATTGTTCCCTTATTTTTCTATTATGAATAATTGATGAGTTTTTGAGTTCCATTCCATGTTGTTCATTTCAAACATCACCATTGAGGCATGTCACTGCGCTCGACAAAACCAATTATACGGAGTATTTGAACATTATATTTAGAATATCTTTTGTGACGACCTAACAAAATTAATTGGATATGTTTTGGAAAAATGTTTCATATTCGCCTTTTATAGTAAGGTTTATTTACACTATATGTCAAAAATACATGGGGTATGCCGAAAATTTGAGAGCCAAATGAAACATTTGTGAGAAACTTACTGTTGCTAAAACAGTAAGTTTCTCACAAATGTTTCATTGTACTAATGATTAATTCCAAACTTGAAAGTGTAGGCTACTAGAAAAAGTTATATTTTAGAGAATAAATAAAAACAATGAAGAAATGATGCTGAAGAGTGGCGTGCGCCAGCAAATGGAGTAAATCAATACTACTACTAATAATACTACTACTACAATAATACTACTATGAAATATAGTTTCCGAGCAATGACAGTTACAAATTGGATGTGAAAGGTGATCGGCCGTCTTAGCGTTCATAAAATAAGCCTTTGTTTAACTGACGGTAATTATTTATTATCCTGAGACTGTGCTAATAATGACACTGCCGTGTTCTTCTTTCCGAAACACAAAACAGCTGTTTCACGGCAGACGTAAGCAAAATGGTATCCATGCCAACGAGCGAGAGCATTTCTTTCATCGGTAATGTTACAGTAAGTATATATAAAAGAATTTGATCAACGACCAGCCACCAGTCAACATAATATTACCCTTAATAACTAATTTTATCTCACAAAACTTTACCTTCCAATAAAAAAGTGATTGATGTTGTTTGAAAAAGTGATAAATAAATTCTACGAGAAAAAGTCATGAGGACTATATTTGGTATCAAATTTTAAGCCCACCATGACTGTTTCATACTCTACTTCTGTTTATGGTCCATTTCAGTCTGAATTTATGTTCTTGTGGAGAGTATAATATTATTATTAGTGTGCTGATAAGTTCTTTAGAGTCTGCAGCGTATAGAATGATAAGTAAGAAATAAGTTTTCACTCCAAAATTAAAGCGTGTTGAAAAGAGTACTCGTAGCAATACTAAAATATATGTCATCCCTTCCGGTTACCGCGTCGGTTTTATCGGAACAATCTCCGTGACGTAGTATTTTACAGACTGTATGAAAAAATGTGAATGCCCATATTTTCTAGCTGTTTATTTTCTATTTTTAGCATATCGTTGAGGTAATCTGCATTTCTAGATTTTATCATCATCATTATCTTCATTTTCAATATTAACCTTTCCACTGTTTGATATAGGGTTTTCTCAAACAACGTCAGTATATAAAAATATGTCTATCAAGCCATAATAAAATGTCGAATTTTACCAAGTCCAAAAATATTGCCTGTCATGAGTCTCTTCTTTGAATGCATCAAAAACATAGGCCTTAATTTAATTTTGCGTTGGATACTGCTTATACTCATCAAATACTTATCGGACATTCAGTTCACACATAACTTTACGACGTTTTTCTCTACCACTAAGCAAGTGACATCGATAAGGAAAAAATAAAAGATAAAATGGGGCTCAGTAGCCTAAGGTGAACCCTGCACCTTGGGCGAAGCCAATTGAACCTCTTATCAGAAGAGGGGACATAAGATAGAGGGAGATAAGGGGCGCGGGACAACCCCACTGTGGAGGTGGCGTCGGTCCCTTGGGGACTGACTAGCCATCAACCGTTGTTATATGTGCCGCGATTCCCACACACCATCGGACACACAGTGTTAACAAAAAAAAAACTTCTTACAATAAGAGCCAAGCCCTTAACAAACATACATATTATGTCTGTCATAAATACTTTTTCTTGATATCAAAACAAAGAAATAAACAAGTAATGCGAGAGAATATACGAGGTCGTTAGTCATTTGTTTTGAACAGTTTGTATAATTTCCAAACAGCAATAAATATACAGTAAGAACCTAGGCTCCTCCGAAAGTAATTCCAGACATTATGTTAAGCTCATTCGTGTATTCCGGCTCTCGTGCCCTTAGAAATTAGGGACCTAGGATAAAGGGATTGGAATAATAATGCAAGTATGAATGTTGAACTTACCGTATTTCTAGAGAAGGGTTAAATGACGACAACAATCAAAATAAAAGCAATGATATCTTCTTGAGAAAAGTTAAATGTAATCTCTCCAATGTTTATATCGCTGTCGAGTAATAAAGAATAATCTCTTGAAGCGGATAAGCTATGACCACTTATGTAACATATTCTTGCAAATAATAGATTTTTTCTTTACGAAAATATCGAAATTATTAAACATAAAAAAATATTATTAAAGGTTCCCCAAAGTTTATCACCGACCTAAATATTCGGTGGAACTGATGATTATCATGAAAACCGCAAATCTCGTTTAAAATACCGGATTTCTATTCTCCATTCGTTAGTTTCTGCAATAGAATATTTATTAAATTTTACGAAACGGATTTTATAAAACATTTAGTTATTCAGTTCAATTTTGATATCTGTTCGAACTACCGACCAAACTAGCGTAACATGATCATAATGTGTATATACTGCTTCATCATCATAAGCGAACAAACAAACAAACTCCGTCTATCAATGACTAATTCTTCTTTGTCGTTACACTCTTGACAAAGAGGTCGTGGTTGTTACTTCAGCAGCATCGGTGTTGGTGACGCCAACAATACGATACCATTTCTCTCCCACAGCTGCCTTTTTTGGCCACTCAAGTAGACTAAAAAATAACTAAAACACATCAATAATATCAAGACCTGAAATAAAACCTTTTGAGGTAGCAGAAATCACCACTTTACTAATTCTACCTTCCCTACTAATAAATCCAAATTGTTTGTTCGTTATTCGATCATGCGTGAACGACTGAACGGATTTGCATGCCATTTTGCAAATAAATAGATCCTGAATCGAACATCTTAGGTAATAGGTTCCCCACAGGAACCTATTACCGGGGGGTAATAGGTTCCTGTGGGGAGATTTATTATTTAGTTGCTTATTCGCTACTACATCAAAAAGTCCATGTCAGCTTAATAGCTGGCAACAACAGCTAGTACCTACTGTTATAATATGTAAATGGCTACTAGCCCTCACGTCTTTTTTTATTATTTTTATAGGATATGGGCCTAAAAGACCGTCAGTAAAAAATCATCCACTTTTGGGAAATCAAAAAAATACAATATAATATAAATAAATTAGAATCATCGAATTCATTTAAATATGTAATCAAAATCATTACAAAATCAATAATTTAATCCCAGGTATAAAGTTATCCAATAAGAGCAAAAAACAAATTCAATTATGACATGCAAGAGACAAAACTAAATAAATCATAACTACTTCTTAAAAACCATTAACGCAATAACAAAAGAGTTGATAACCTTAAAACGGCAGCACTTGGTTTTGTCTAAGAACCAACTTGTCTAAATAAATTTGCTTTTAAATAAAAAGCCACATCCAAATCGATTCACTCATTGACGCACACACATAGCAGTCAAACCACACTCAAACCGACAACACCCGTCTTTTTGTGTCAAAGGTACGTCGAAAGCTACAAATTCATACTATATATATATTTTTAATTTCAATTATATAATTTACTGTACTCACTTCTAAGCTAAGACGAACACGGAACAACTTAAAAATTTGCAAACAGAATTTGCAGACAGATAATATTATATAAATTCATTATTTTTCGGAGGTATTTTCAAAGTATTGAACACGACTTAATAAAGCATAAACAATCAACATTTATTGTTACTCGAGTTAACCTCTCAGCCTTTTAAAGCTAAATAAAATTAAACGGGAAGACGTCCTTCAACGTGATGGAGTAATTAATACCATGAGGATAATAGAGGCTCACGAGGTACCGAGTGATTTATTTGACAGCCTTAGACATAGGGCGAAATGAAATTAACGAAAAGGTTCTTTCATAATCCAATCAATTTTTATGGACTATTATTGTAGCTACATAATTCCTACGTTATGATCCTCATCATCATCATCAGAATCTATCCGTCCACTACTGAACATAGGCCTCCCTTAGTGAACGACAAGACGACCGATCCCTTGCCACTCGCATCCACCACGGACCGGCCACCGCACGGAGGTGATCCTCATATACATAATATAATAATAATAATATCTATGGACGCTTTCACACCACGTCAATCTGGTCCCAGACAAAGGAAATATATTTAATACTTTGATACTATACATATATTTAAGATTTTTATTATATTATAATAAACATATTTAATACACATCCATGACCCAGGAACACAGAAAATATGTTTGTTCTCTGGCGGGATTCGAACACGCAACCTCCGGCTTGAGCGCCTACGCGCTTACCACTGAGCCACAGAGGTCGTCATATTATATAATTATTATTATGTGGTCGAAGATTCGAATTGCGTGAATAATAGTTAAACTGACGGTAAGTGATCACCCACACCCACCCCAGTGGCGGTAGGGCTAAGTAGCCTAAGGTAAACCGAGGGGGCTGCTCTTTGTACACCTCTTATAAGAAGAGGACAAAAGACAAAAGAGTAGGAGGGGACAAGGGGCGAGGATGGGAACCTCACCCTGCACTATCACGGCGTTGGAAGGAGTTGTTCTGTGGCGCAGGACAACCCCTCTGTGGAGGTGGCGTCGGTCCCTTGGGGGAGTGACTAGCCGTCGAGATGCCCTGTTGCTAAACATATCCGGGGCACCTTCACCTAAGGCGGCATATATAAACCATTCTCGAATCTACTTGAACAAAGACCAAAATAAAATATAATTTTCGGTCGGTCCAACCTTTACGAGGAGTTTAGTAACATACACAAGAATAGAAGAATATGTAAAGATTATTAATTGATGTTCTCTCCTTTTCAACTAATCTTACTACGTGTAAATCAGTATATTATCTAATTATCTCAAAATTATAAATTAAGGCGACACATTGTTAAATAATAATTCTGATACCGGACACGCGCCAGAGGGGGTTGAGCGTCCTGAGCGAGGCTCTTCATAGTTGCGCGAGCTTATAACTAAAGCACGTGAACGACAAAATGGTTTTTGTTATTTTATTGCGTTAATAACGATAATCGGAGAAATTCCTTCTAAATTTTAAAGAATATAATATAAGGATTCATCTACGAAGAAAGTTAAGAGGCTTAAACCGGTCCCGTTTGCCCATAAGATGTGAATCTTTTTTTTAAAAGAGGTATATTTGACATTTATTCTCTGTTACAAAAGTTACCTGATCATGTATTGGAAACTATAAAAAAATAAGTATTTTATTAATAATTATATAATATCATGAAGAGCCCACCAAGTTATGTTTTCATTCGTTTTGGAATTATTGAAATAAATTGAAATTATTAACGTCAACATTTACAATGCGTCCTCTTAAAATGTATTGCGATATTATTACCCACATTCAAGAGCTTACGACTTCAAGAGGTTAACATCAAGAGTTTGCGATGAACAGGCATCAGTTGTTACACAAAATACTACTCGATTTCAATAGAAATAATCCCTTGTTTCCTGAGATATTTCCTTATCCGCTAGACCTAGTCTTGGCAGCCGCAAGGCATTTCTTGCTCAGAGGATATAGTACGAAGATATTTTTGGAATCTAACCTCTGAACGATCAAATATGGGTATGAGAATTTGTAGCAATACTGAAATAACCTTATTTCAAATATCTGTGGAAATAACTAAGTCATTTTATCCCTAATGTGTCGCCCATGCATTCCTATCCCGAAACCCCGTCGATGGGAGAAATTAGCGTGATTAGTGAAATAGAATTTATCGTTACTAACTAGATGCTCACCACGATTTCATTTGCATTTAAATACTTAGTTTACCTATAATTCTATCATCATCAATCAGCCTTTATCCGTCCACTGATGAGTATCCTTCAATGGGAAGACAATCTACTTGCAGTGGCCGGTCCATGTTCGATGCGAGTAGCAAGGGATTGGTCGTCTAAGCGTTCATTGAAGGAGGCCTATAATACTATAATCACCCTTAAATATATAGCCTTACTCAATAATTGGGGTATCAAATAGAAAAATATTTCTTCAAAACCAACTAGTAGTTCTGGCGATTAGCAGGTTTAAGCAAAGGTAGTATTACCTTTAGCGTTGGATCTAGCTTAAAGAAGTAAAACTAATGTAAGTGACAGAGGACATGGAACCTGTCCTGGAATTGAAAGTCCTGGATACGGGTTGCGAGGGATCAGCCGTCTTGGCTTCGATTGAAGAAGATCTTGAAGGTTGGACATAGGCTGGAAACACAGAATATTGAAAATATAGCTTCATACAATAGAATATTTATATATCTTTAATAATACCACATAATAGTAAGATGAATGAATGAATTAATGAAATATGCTTTATAATTATTGTGCACACAAAATCAAGGTTATAAAAATTACTAAACTTAACTTAAAATTACGATTATAATAGTACGATGATGAAAGATAGTAGTTTCATTGCCAATAATGGCAACGAAAGCATAATGTTGTCAATTCATTTTTGGGTTACGTTATCACTAAAAAAATATACAATCATCTGAATTGAGAACCTCCTCCTTTTTTAGAAGACGGTAAAAAAACTACTAACTACCGTTCTCCTTTCTTCGTTTTGTTATAAAAAAAGGTAGTGATATACTGCTTTGCAGCGGAAATGGCCCGGTACGACCAGGGTGGTTCCTCTCTCTTCCATTACACCGGCGTCAAGTGACAGCTATGCTGTCGCGTTTCGTGTGGTTTGTGATTTCCCGGTGGCCCATTGCAAGGATAGGGAAAGGGAGGGCAACGCATCTGCATAACTTTTGGTTGTGCGAATGTCTATGGAAGTTGGTGGTCACCATAAAGTTCCGACTGCTCGGCTGCCACCTTATGACATAAAAAGGCAGGTAGTGTAATTACCCTCTTTCATCTCAGGGTAGGGAACATTAATCACTCACCACCAGGCACGTCTGTCCGTTTGCCTATGAAAATGACATAAAAAATGTATGTCTAGCAAGACATAACTTATGAAGTAATAAAATTGTATTAGAATTTATTCTTCCTTTTTTTAAGCCACAGCTTAATAAAGAATGTTCTGTTGAGCAAAAAACAAGCGCAATGCGGAAGACGTCAGCTTTGTATTAGATGTTGCAAGATATTAATTTTTTCCATGAAATTAGAAAATATAAACCCCGCTTTGATTAACTTTTTTATCTTCCCGACCATAATTGATCGTGTGTTTAAACTTGATTTTCTTTCAAGGTATATATTATAAGTATAAAATAACTACTTACGTTAGTTCACTGGTAGAAAAGATGCGTTGTGATGATTGCATAGGTACTGCTACACTGCTTAATTTTTCATGAAATGACTTCTGTTGTTTCGAAAAGAAGGTCAATACAGGCAGTGTAATTACTGCTTCTACTACAGACTTCCATCTCAGTATAGGCAAATATATGACTCGCGTCCGAAAGATGGTAAGGTGGACGTAGCTCTACCCACTAAAACCCGGCGAGTGCCAATGCCACCTTTGGTGAGGTGCCCCGGCTCTGTTGAGCAACAGGGCACTTCGACGGCTATTCAGTCCCTCAGGCTACCGACGGGCGCAGAGAGTCCCACATACCCGCCTGGGGAGACCTACTCCCCGGCGGGATGCCTCAGAGCATTTCCCTGCGTTAAAGAAAAAAAAAAGCTAGCTTGAACCATAGTGAGGAGTGGCCTGGGCCCTGTCTCACATTAACTAGTTTATGTGTTTGAGTGAAAATGACCACTCACTTTCAGATAGTCTCCTCATCCAGCAGACACAAAAAATGAACTTAAAGAGTAGATAGATTATTTTGGGATTCGTCTCAAAACTTCAACTTAATGTTGATTTGCTTTTATATTTGAAAGAAAGAAAAATATTTTATTGTTCACAATAAAAATCATCACAAAGTAATTTCACATACATACATAATATTAATATTAACAAATAGAGGTAGTACTCAGCATTTGTCATATCAATACAGCAATAAATGTGTTAGTTCGCTATTTTACTATTTGATGAAACACCGTGACAAACCATAGGACAAATAACTTCTATTTTGTTTGTTTATGTTAAAATTTCACTTGCCATTGTATCGTATTTTGATGTATTTCACCGCGACTTTGATGTTTAATGAACATACATTATTGTTTGTTTACACATTGCTATTGTTATTTTATCATCTATGTCATCGTTATTAATGCTAAAGGTTATTTTTCACAATTATTAATATTTTATGCATTGTTTTATTTGATACTGTAACATTTATTTAAATGTGTGGGAAGTGCTGTGCACCGGTGAGAGGGAAGCGCTGTGCCGCGCTCCCGGCTGCATGGGTACCACCATCTTGCTTGTTTCTCCCGTGAAACAGCTTTGCTGTGTTTCGGGGATAAGGGCAAGACAGGCAGTGTAATTACTGGCACCCATACTTTACATCTTACGTCTGTGCTCGTTCCAGGTATCCTAGTTTATGTTCATGGGTGACGTCAACCACTTAACTGAGGTGGCACGTCAGTTTTCCTATCCAACTCATAAAAGAAAAATAGGCAAAGATAAAACATTAGTACCTTTCTTCTCTTATTCGTTCATATTGTGTCATTACATACAAATAAATGATCATTTATAAATGACTAGCTAGTGCCCGCGACTTCGTCTGCGCAGGATAAGATTTTAGTTTTTTTTCATAAAAAGTAACCTAGTTTACTTCCAATACCTCCAAAAATGTGTGTACAGAGTTTAATGATGATCAGTTCAGTAGTTTTCGTGTGGAAGAGTAACAAATAAACTTACTTTCACACTTATTATATTGGTAGGATTAATATAATACTACCAGGCTCGGCCACGCAATGCTGTGGCTAAGACATACGTTAAAATATATTGTAGTAAACTATTAAGTGCAGTAAAATAATTATTACTCATAAATAAAAAATTGCGATTATAAATTGATTAGCAATGCATCTGCATAACTATTGGTTGTCATTTTCTCCCCTTATGACGTAAAAAATATAATTTATCACCATTTATAATACTCGCTACACAAGTTTTTACGAGTATAAAGTTAAATGGATTAAAAGGTAAGATACTAATATTGAAAAATATATACGCCAATAATTAACTAATGTTTTAATCATCATCATCATCATCAACCTCCATCCGTCTCCTGCTGATCATAGGCCTCCCACAATAATCGTCAAGACGGCCAATCTCTTGCCATTCGCATCCAACACGGACCGTTCTCCTCAGTGTGTGACCAGTCTACTGCCACTTCAACGAGCTTATTCTTTGCGTGATATCGGTAATCTTAGTTCTCTGGCGGATGTCTTCGTTTCGAATCGTATCTGTCATAGAAATTCCCACCATAACACGCTCCATAGCACGTTGAGTTACGGCAAACTTACGGACCAGTCGTAGATTTAGGGGCCACGTTTCAGCCCCGTAGGTCATCAATGTTTTTATACAATAATAATATTATAAAAAACAACATATTATATTATAAAAAAATAATAGAAATTATAGTAAATTTTATGAAGCCGTTTGTTAGTAATTTATACTTTGTAGTGATTAATAAAGTCTAGGGTTACTTTACTAAAACTTTCATTACTAAGTTTTTCAATTATAATTAAAATCTAAATTAGGGTTTTCGCTAGCGGCTATTTAACTTTTCCCAGGTATATTTTGAATCTTGAGACGTCTCAATATTTTTATAACTAGAAACTTTTAATCATATTCCTATGTTCGGTGTAATGCCGTTTTTATTATATTTTTATTGGTAAGCCAAATATTAATAAAAAATTATCTAATAAAAAAAAATTTAAATAAAAATTATAACCGACTATATTATATATACACGCGATTATATTATAACATTTTAGTTACTTTATTTTTTGAATTCGGTTATAATTTTTATTTAATTTTTTTTATTTCTTAATTTTTAGTGATTCATTAAAGAAAGGCATACAGAGATAGACATTTTGGCATATTAAACCGTATGAAGTAAGCCCAAAAAAATCTGTAAATCATCGAGGAGTTCCCTCGACTGTCTTCCAGCTCTTTATCATAACGGTAATGGCACGTATCACCCATAAGGGTGCAAAGTTCTCATCAGTATAAATTAATTAAGTCCAATCACAAGGTAGCTACTTTAAACTATTTAGGAGTTAACTGAGCTTCGTCTTCATCATCAGACCCCCAATCACAGTCACAACCCATCTAGGTGTAAAGTTCTCATCAATACAAATGAATCAAGCCCAAACACAAGGTTACTGAAGTAAATCGTCGAGGAGTTCCCTCGACTGTCTTCCAGCTCCAGCATCAGATCGACTCTAGACCTTCATTAAATTGTAGTGCTTTCAAATAGTCATTCCTACAAATTTCGAAAGTTTCCCTCGATTACTCTAGGATGCCATCATCAGATCCTAGTTTCCTTATCATGGGACTAAATGGCAAGTATACCCTTTCAAACAAAAAAATAATTTTGAAAATCGGTCCACAATTGACGGAGAAATCGGTGTACATACATTAAAAAAAAATACCGGCCGAGTTGAGAACCTCCTCCTTTTTGTTGAAGTCGGTTAAAAACAGACGCAAATCCCGCTAATTTTGATCAGTCCGCATTTTCAGTTACACAATAGTCAATACCTTGTCGATAAAATTTCATCCAATTGCCTCCCTGGGTGAGGCTGTATTAGTGTTGACTCGGCAAGCCTGATTACTGGATCACCTGTTTCTAGAAACCGTACAAAAAACTTTAGTAGAAATAGTTTCTTTACTATCATCTGAGTAAGGCTTATTTGTAATGTTGCAATAAATATAATATTGAGGTAAGAATTATCCTACTCCTACTTGCATTTTATCCCTCCTCCCTTTTCTGGTTCACCTTAAGGCCAGACCCCATAAAACCTGTCCATTAATGGGATTCCATTTTTAATGCCATAAGGTGGCAAACAAGCAGTCGGAGCCTTATGGTGACAACGGACACCAATGCTCATCCAAACAATCTGAGGATATGCAAATGCGTTACCCTCCTTTTCACAATCACCCCATTGGGCCACCGGAAACTCACAAACCTCACGAAACGCGACAAAATAGCTGTCCTTACGCTGGTATTATGTGAGCGAGAGGTACCACCCCGGTCGTCCCGGTCCAATTCGGCTGCAACGCAGCATGGTAATACCTCAATGGGTGGCACCCACTATCGTTAAGGGAGGAAGCAGAAAACTTTTCATCATAATCTATTAATTGTAAGTCCTGGACTTAATCACCAATCACAATTTGACCATCAACCTCGCTTTCACTGTCCGTGCCACCATAAATATTTCTATTTACCGTACCGTACGTAACACATTCATAACCACCGATATCCTCACTGTTCTCGTCATAATATCATGACAGAATTTATTCTCGAATTCATAGACATAGAAAGGTGTCTTACTAATCTAAAAAAAAATCTAAAAAACGAACAAACAAAAAAAAGAAACGACAAAATGTCATTGCTACGATCATTATTTCAGTATAAATAATGTTACATCAGCATAATCAATTCTCTTAGACCCTGCTAGTTCGTTACTGCTGCCCCACCATGGTTCAAGCCTTGTCGTGGCGGTGGGGCTCAGTAGCCTCAGGTGAACCCAGCACCAATTGAATCAGTCCCCGTTCTTTGTACCCCTCTTATAAGAAGACAAAAGAGTTTTTTTTAATTTTTATAGAAGAGGGGCAAACGGACAGTCGGTTCACCTGATGGTAAGTGAATAGCGACATCCACAGACACCCGCTATACCAGGAGATCAGAGGGTGCGTTGCCGGCCTTTTAGATGTGAGTATGCTCTTTTCTTGAAGGTCCCTAAGTCGTATCGGTTCGGAAACACCGTAGGTGGCAGCTGATTCTATATATTTGTGGTGCGAGGCAGGAAATGCCGTAAAAATCTAGATTTTGTAGATTTCCGGACATCAAGAAGTAGGGGGGACAAGGGGCGAGGATAGGAACCATTGCACTGTCCCGACGTTGGGAGAGGCTGTTCTGTGGTGCGGGACAACCCCTCTGTGGACGTGGCATCGGTCCCTTTTAGGACTGACTAGCCGCCGAGGTGTCCTGTGGCGCAACAGATCCGGAACACCTTACAAAAGGCGGTATTCAGCACAGATATTTGCCGCGAGTCCCATATACCATTGGACTCCAACCACCCAAGGCTGTTGACGGCGCGGAAAGGCGTTGCCCGTGTTAAAAAAGGTACCTACTGCTGGGTGCAAGCTTTTTCCTTAAAATCTGGCCTAATCGGAGGTTAGCAAAGTGTTTGATGATATGAATCTTGTCAGACGCATCAGGTTTTCTTGCGAAGTTTCCCTTTGCAATGAGGAAGCAATGTTAACATAATCAGATGCACCAATCAGACACCAGCCCACTTACTTTGAGGTTAAGCCTACAAACACTCAACCATATTATCACTTTAGGTGTAGGTAAACAAAACCTTATCATATATATAGATAAAAATATCGATTAAAAGACGAGATATAATTGTGCATCTCCATCTCAGCCGTTTGCTATCGACATCTGAGCGAAATTAAAAACTTTTTGTGTGTGTTCTCCGTGTTCTCAAGTTAAGATAAAAGAAGTTACACGGTGTCTTCTAAATATATCTTAACGTATCAAAACGTACTTTATGATTACATTTTCATCGACGAAAAGAACCTTATTTTTCGCTAAAAATAAATGACTGACAAAAAATTCATCGATACAGATAAATAAAATTGGAGTGTCTGTTTGTAATGTTAAATTGACGGCCTCTGTGGCTCAGTGGTAAGCGTGTTGGCGCTCAAGCCGGAGGTTGCGGGTTCGAATCCCGCCAGGGAACAAAAATATTTTCTGTGTTCCCGGGTCATGGATGTGTATTTAATATGTGTATTATTTAATAAAAATCTTAAATATATGTATAGTATAAAAGTATTAAATATATTTCCTTTGTCTGGTACCCGTAACACAAGTTCTACGAGAACTTACCACGGGACCAGATTGACGTGGTGTGAAAGCGTCCATAGATATTATTATATTATATTATAAAATAACACCTTTTTATTCAATGCATATGGATGTATACACGTTGCATATACCAAAATAGCCTTTTTTGAAATTTTTGTCTGTATGTCTGTCCGTCTGTCTGTCTGTCTGTTTGTTCCGGCTAATCTCTGAAACGGCTACGCCGATTTTGATGGGACTTTCACTGGCAAATAGATGATGTTATAAGGAGTAACTTAGGCTATATAAATAATCATCATCAATCCGCATACGACTGTAAATCTAAGTTAACGCGGGCGAAGCTGCGGGCAACAGCTACTTTAATAATAACTACACTTTTTATAGGTAGTTCCTTCCATCTTAAAAAGATTTTACATTCTGATTTAATACTTACAAAAATCAGAACATGGGGATATCATATTGTCGGGAAGTTATTATAAGTAAGCTTAGTAATATTGAATATAATATATTAATAAATAATAAAATAAATTAATCTACGTAGATCTCAATCTACAAAATACTCATCGACTCTTAAATCCACGAATACTTGCATTATTTTATAATAATAATAATAAACTTTTATTTTAAGGGTGCATAGGCCCATCGATAAATACCTTTTTTTTGTGGTCGCAGCTCTACCCACTAAAACCCGGCGAGTGCCACCAATGCCGCCTTTGGTGAGGTGCTCCGGATCTAGTAAACAAACAGGCCACCTCGACGGCTAGTCAGTCCTGCAAGGGACCGACGCCACCTCCACAGAGAGGTTGTCCCTTACCACAGAACAACCCCTTCCAACGTCGGTACAGTACAATGGGGTGAGGTTCCCGTCCTCACCCCTTGCCCCCTGCTCTTATGTCCCCTCTTCTTATAAGAGGGGTACAAAGATCCCCCTTGGCCCAATTATCTTCGATCAAGGTGCAGCGGCTCACCCTAGGTTACTGAGCCCCACCGCCACGACAAGGCCTGAACCATGGTGGGGATCGATAAATACCTTTACCTAATCACACTTAATTAATTAAAACAATGTTGTTATTAAATAAACGTTCTGGTGGAACTTGTCCGCGGAGGCGACGGTACACCACGCTCTGTGGCTAGAAATCCTCCTGCATAACGAGGTGGAGGAAGCATGTGGGCACTCGCACCACGAACGCCTTGAAGTTGACGTTGCGGTGCGATTCCAGTAGCTGCGCTCTCGCTGTGTACTTAGTCTTTTGGCGCACGTACTCCACTATGTCTTTCGCCTCAGTGGTGTAGTGTAGGGGGGAGATAAACACCGGGGTACTCGGTCCTCCAACACGTGTACCGTTGGTATCCTTGGGAGCCGTGCCACAGCGGTTTTTAATAGTCTTATGCATGCTTTTTTGCTGCTGTAGGCTACTTTGTATTATACACAGATAACATCATATACACATATACAATTAGCAGTTTATATTATAATAGCAAAAACATAAAGATACAAGTAAAACCTAATATTAACCTAAAACTAAACTTATAACTATTTATAAAATATAATAATTTATTTAACATAATATATACAAACACATCAAAATAAAATTTATTTACATATATCATAAATTAATATTTAAAATACATATTAAGTGATCGTTATCGACAACTCCGTATCGATACACATTTATCGACACGGCCTTTTCACTAAAGCCGTCGACATACGTATAGCTATACGATACCGGTGGGCGCGGCGATGCGCCCGCGCTGGTCCCTGCATACAAAACCGGTCCCCAGTCGAGACTTGCTTGTGTCACGGAACCCGCGCTGCCTTGCTATAGCGAACTGTAACGCTTTAACATTATCTCGCTATATTGTGTGCTTTATTTCTATCACTAGACTTTATGTACTGTGCTATCTTTTCTGTGCCTATAAACTGTTTTCGTGTCTATCCTTTCCGTGCCTTTTATCTATATTAAATGGTGTGAATGTGGACAATATACGTGTTTGAACTGTAAGTGTTTATTTCTTAACTAACTATCACAGCTAATCATAGTGGTACATTACCATCCACTCAACCACACCATACTGCGCCATAAAACCTTCATCACTTCTATGCCTTCTAGGGTAAGGGTTTCGCTTCGAGGAAGAATATCATCGTTAGTTTTTTTATGTTAGTTGGATAGGAAAACGGGCAAACGAGCCACATGGCCATCGTAATCCGTGAATTTTTTTTTCTCTCTTACGCCGGGAAATGCTCTGACGCATCCCGCGGGGGTGTGGGTCTCCCCCGGCGGGTATGTAGAACTCGCTGCGCTCGAAAGGTGGTAAGGTGAATGCAGCTCTACCCACTAAGCGCGCGCGATGAACCGCGCCCCCTGCGGGGCGCGGAGGGGGGCGTACCCCTTTCGAATATTTCTTAAGTGAGCCATCTGTTCACTTACTGTACCGATTGAACTTAAAGGCCATCAGGCCGTAAAGTCTAGCCCTTCCGAAAAAAAAAAAACCGGGTCGAACAAAGCGGAGCGGCTTTAAAACTTTATAAATATCCTGTGACTAAACTATTGATTCTATTGGTCTAAGTTTTGGTGTGTAGCCTGAAAATGGTACATAGTATACGTGGTTTAACACTAGGAAGACCGAAATTTTGAACTACCATTTTGAACTACCTAGAAAGACCACGAGCGGTCAAATGGCGTATTTATGTGTTTTCATGTTTTATTTATATGTTACGCTTTGATAGTTGTAATTTAGACATTGTGTAATTATGAAAACAACCAAAGGACATAAATATATTTATTTTAAATAATAAATCTACAAAAATATACAAGTTTACGCACAAAGTTGACACTTTAATATTTTTGTTCACATTGCAAGAACCGCATAATGGTTTATTGCAGGTGTCACAATGTTTGTTTATTTCTGCATTTTTGTATAGAACACTGTCTCCTCTTCCTACTATGTTCCACTTCCAGCACTGGAAGGGAGTCAGTGCTAGGTGGTGAGGTCACTGCTGAATATGTGTGAGGTCACTTCTGAATATGCCGCAAAATGGAATCATCAATAATGAGTTTCCATGCTGATAAAATGCTACCTTTGAAACACGTTTTGAAAAAGAAGTGGGTCCAGCTCCTTCTGTCAGAACATTTTGCCGTGGACGGCGACCAGGTTGATCTGATGCTGACAGATTCCAAGGGCTCCAAAGTACGCCATTAGTAGATACCACGCCATCGGTATCTTGATAAACAACTTCAGATTGTGCTCTTGATATTTGGCCACGATATCTTTGACTTCGGCCTCGACCACGGGCTTGACCTCGACCTTGACCTCTTCTTACGTAATTAGAAAGGGGTAGTGAATCTAAAACAATCATATATGTATCTGAGAGTACTGACAAAAATAATTTATTTGAAATTTCTACACATAACTAGATAAGACAGAAATATGTTTACTTACCATCAGAATCGCTGCGAGTACATTCATCATCATCACTAGAAAAATCACTTTCTCGTCTAACTGCATTGTAATCACTGTCTTCACTATCAGAATCTAATTGCAAAATACGTCTTTCTTCTTCAGTCTGTTCACAATCTGATTGGTCTTGGTACATTTTGCAGCAATTCAAGTATTTCTGGATCGCGAAGAGAACGGTCCCTCGACATGATTATTGTAAAATAAAAGGGAACAATTTTACGTCGTGACTATGCCAAGAACTATACTAAATGATTTTCATTTCAACATTGCGGTCAAATGACCATTGTGGACTTTCTGGGTAGTAGGTCGATTTGTATAAACATCAATAAAGCTTTCGTTATAAATAGTTCAAGAAACGGTAAACAAAGCCGAATTATTAAAAGTCGTAAAACAAAAACGACGACGATGTCTTGGTTCCGGGTATAGGTCAGATCAAAAATGAAATTGCGGTCATTTGACCGCTGCTGTCTTTCTAGTGTTAATTTAATGCCTCTCGTTTTTATCAACCTTGCATACGACGATGATGTATGTCATGTAGATTACCTACGAAACTATTACAAGGATGCCTTGGAGCGTTTCCCGGCGTATAATAAAAAATATATACCTATATTTTATTTAGTCATAAAAATTAAATAAAAATTTGACTCGATGACGTACGTCACTTAAAATGTAGCTTATGTTATTCGGACTATAATATTTAATTGATACCTAATTTACTGAATTGGTAGCTACTTTAGGCGCTAAGGTGTGAATACAAATACAGATAATGTTCAAGTCATAAAAAATAAATAAAATATAAATGTTTCTTTTTTTCTTTCTTTTTCTTTCTTTCATAACCCAAACAAGTATTATGCCTACGAGTTTGGACTAACGCACCTCATATCGTTATTGTGCTTAATTAGCGAACAAGATTCACAGTGACAAAATTATAAAAATATCACTTATCCATTATAATTTACACAACTTTAGTTGTTTGATTATACGTAAAATCACGTCCTAAAATATAAATCACGTAACTTAGTTTCATTATTTTAGTCAACAATATCATTAATATTTAGATATCAAAGACCATCGTTAGAACTCTTTAATGACTTCATTCATCCACGAGAGAGTCATGCATAAATTAATTTCATTATTATCCTATAAATAATTATTATGTGGGCGATGTATATTATTTTATCCTGGTACTGAATTCTTAACTGAGTTAAATGAACGCTCACAGATATTTTTGTTCTTAATATTTCTATGTGAATCCGAAAAAAATAAATAAAATGAACCTAAAATATAGCACGAAATAGTACCTTACGACTTAATCTGGATGGTAATGAGCAAACTATGATACAAAGTTTCTAAATACCTATTAACGAATTTGTTCTTCCGCCCTTATGTGTATTAGTTACAGTGGATTGGAGTGGATTGTGGCTTTGGAAATCTAAAATACCACCGCTGGTTTGCAATTTAATTAAACGTTACTGAAAACGTTTGATTTTGTATCATTAAGACAATATTGTTTGATCATAAACCTTCATGTGTTGAATACAAACACAACTCAATCTTTATATATGAAAATCTCGTGTTACGGTGTTTATAGCTCCGAAAGGGCTCGACGATTTTTATGCTTTTTTTTAAATATTATTTTAATTGTAATGAGAAGAGGTCATGAAGTGTGTAACAATGTAATTATTTTTTCTTCTATTCTATTCTATTATAATATTATGTATTTCATACCGCTTGGTGATTAAAGTGACCTATCTAAAAATCCTTTCCTTTGAACAATAAATAATAATAATTTTTAAGGACGCTTTTACATCACGTCAATCTGGTCCCGTGGTAAGTTCTCGAAGAACTTGTGTTAAGGGTACCAGATAACTAACTATATTTAATACCTACTAATATACCATACTCATATTTAATGTTTTTATTATATTATAATACACATCCATGACCCAGGTACACAGATTTTTTTTTGTTCTCTGGCATGATTCGAACCCGCTACCTACGGCTTCAGCGCCAACGCGCCACTGAGGACGTACAATTTAAATCACTTTTTTTAATTTGTTTTTTTTTATCTATAAATATTATATACTATACCGTCGTCTATACCGCAGAGTTTGAAGACGAAAGTCTTCGACCAATGCGTTCTCCCCGTGATGACCTACGGGGCTGAAGCGTGGCCTCTAAATATAGGACTGGTCCGCAAGTTTGCCGTAGCTCAACGTGCTATGGAGCGTGCTATGCTGGGTGTTTCTTTGACAGATAGGATTCGGAAGGAAGACATACGTCAGAGAACTAAGGTAACCGATATCACGCAAAGAATCAGCTCGTTGAAGTGGCAGTGGGCTGGTCACACACTCAGAAGAACGGATGGCCGATGGGGCAATAAGGTTCTAGAGTGGAGGCCACGTTTAGGTAGACGAAGTGTTGGTCGGCCATTGACCAGGTGGGAAGACGATCTCCGTGCGGTGGCCGGTCCATGTTGGATGCGAGTGGCAAGGGATCGGCCATCTTGGCGTTCATTGAGGGAGGCCTATGTTCAGCAGTGGACGGATAGAGGCTGATGATGATGATGATGATGATGATTATATACGGTAGAATAACGTTAAATGAGCAGTATTATTATAAACCTTTAATTAAAACGTCAAAGTTCTGCCCGTGGGTACAGTAAAAACTTCGGAGAAAACCTGAGTATGTGAAGTTGTCATTGTATACAAACTTTCCTGTTAACCAACTTGTGAATATGTAATCTTATCTGGTTTTCGTATTACCTGTTATTGCGACATTGTCCACGTGGAGTATATCTACGAATGCAATTAAAGTTAGTTGAAGCCACAAACTAACCTAAATTTTATTACATGTTAGCTTGTCTCATATACTTAGTATTTATAACAAAGTAACTATTTACTCAAAAATAACTTTAAATTATATAACATTAGCTGTTGCCTGCAGCTTCGCCTGCGTGGACTTACTTAACTGTGATGTTAGCCTATAGCCTTCCTCGATAAATGGGCTATCTAACACTGAAAGAATTTTTATAAATCGGCCTAGAGGTTCCTGAGATTAGCGCTTCAAACAAACAAACTCTGCAGCTTTATAATATTAGTAAAGATGAGATCATAATATGCGTCATTTAGAAATAAACTTTTTTTCTGTTCATAGCATTTTAAAGTGTTCTAAACTCTTTAACTTTGACTTTAATAAAACATTGGGAAAAATCACACATTTTCATTATAAAAAAGATTTTATCCTCACATGTTAAGACACATTCTCGTTTTACATTTATGCATTATTCAACTTCATTAATTTCAATCGAAATAAAACGATTTTAATATAAAACGTAGTATTCACGAAAAGTCCAACCTTGACAATTTCATAATACAAATGCCTTCATTTAGAAACCGAGACGAACTCATTCAGAATGAACCAAGATAAACTCATTCAGAATACGTTCAAAATGGGGTTAATGGTCCCCGAAATTTTGAGCTCATTCTGTTCCGGCCACGCCGTTATATTTCCTCTTTCTTATTTTACGAGACGTTTTTTAATTTTGCGTTTCTTAATGAAAAATTATATGGCCACAATATTGATATAAGGGGGAATAAAACGTGGTTATTAGAAACCTGCCAGAACACGCAAGAGGGTTCCGTATTATATATTTTTATCTTTATTCACATTATAATATGCCTGTGTCTTTTAAGGAATAGCTAAAACTTTTACCTCAGTATTATTGGATTGATATGATGGTAGCTCCCCACCATGGTTCAGGCCTAGTCGTGGCGGTGGGGCTCAGTAGTCTAAGGTGAACCCATCACCTTGGGCGAAGTCAATTAAACCGAGGGAGCTGCTCTTAATACATCTTTTAAGAAAATGGACAAAAGAGCAGGGGGTGCAAGGGGTGAGGATGGGAACCTCACCTTATTGTACTGACCCGACGTTGGGACGGGTTGTTCTGTAGTGCTGTACAACCCCTTTGTGGAGGTGGCGTTAGTCCACTGAGGGACTGATTAGCCGTCGAGGTTTGCGCATTAGATCCGGAGCACCTCACCAAAGGCGGCATTGGTGGCATTCGCCGGATTTTAGTAGGTAGAGCTGCATCCACTTACCAGCTTTCGGTCACAGCGAGTCCCACATACCCGCTGAGGAGACCCACACCCTCGCGGGATGCCTCAGAGCATTTTCCGGCGTTAAAAAAAAGATAGATTTACAGTGATCTCTCACTATCACACATATCAGATGTCATACTCATTTCATACAAAATACTAAAATACGAAAATAATCGCTAATACCAGCACGAAAGTATAAAGAAACACAAATGACATTAGAAAATAAGATAATGAAAGATTGCAATAAGGAAAAAGAAGAAAACAAAAACATCAAACGCATAATATAGTAAAAGATATTGTTCCACGACATTTGCAGACAACTAAACCTAATATAAGGCAATATCTCTCGGTTTCACGTAATAGACACGACCGACGGAATACGAGAATCAGACACGTGCTCCTTGAACCAAAGGTATGCCATTTACTTAGGGCATAATATGTCTTTATATTTCTAGAACATATTGCTGTCATGACTAATCACAATTAACAAATTATAGAAGATTCGATTCCACATTTATCATACGTACTGCTAAATTATGGAATTCGTTACCAGCATCTGTGTTTCCGGATACTTACAACTTGGTGATATTAAAAACAAGAGTGAATAGGTACCTTCTAGGCAAGCGTGCTCCATTGTATCATCTCAGCGAAAGGCTGGCCCCGGTGAAGGCTAAACTTCTCCTCGTAAGGGCCCAGGTTCAAGATCAAGCGATTTACGGGCGCTCCTTGATAGTAGTGACTATAAGGTTGAACAAGTCGACGGCGCGAACTCCAACTAATAGAATGCTATCTCACCTGACATAGTTAGAATGAAATGCACATTAATTCATGCCTAAAATGTCCATTTAGCAAAACAGTTATTATAGAAACCACCCCCCCACAGAACAACCTCTGTGGTGCGCAAGGCGGCAGTGATGGCACTCGCCGTGTTTTAGTGGGTAGAGCTGCGCCCACTTACCAACTTACCATCTCTCGAGCGCAGCGAGTCCCACATACCCGCCTGGGGAGTTCCCCCTCCCCTGGGGCTCCCCTCAGAGCGTTTCCCGGTGAAAAAAAAAACATCTACCTAGCGTCCCGTGACGGCTATTTTATTTTATTTCAGGTGAAACCGCAGGGGAAAGCTAGTGTAAGATAAAATTGATATTTTCGCCGCAAACAAGACCGTCCATTCAGCGCTGCCTGTCGCTTGTTACAATTTTTCCGCTCTGTTTTTTCAACGTTCGTCTAAATAAAAGGATGCAAAAAATATCGAACGCATTTCAATATTCTTTGTTACCCTTTCGTACTTTGGCCTATGCTATATTTAAACATCACATTGGATCATAGTCTGATCAAAGAGGGTTTTTAGTTGAAATGACTTTTTTAGTTTTCGCATGAATTTCACTTATCATCATCATCATCAGCCCCTAATTCATAATGAAATGATTTCAATATAATTTCGTCGTTCGTCGACCGCTAGTTTTGTAGTCGCTGTGTGATTATTGTCTATAAATTGTATAATCTTTATATATATATATTTCTTGTGTGCGTGTGTATGTCACTGAACTCCTCCTAGACGGCTGGACCGATTTTGATGAAATTTTTTGTGTGAGTTCAAGGGGATTCGAGGATGGTTTAGATTCACAAAAAAAAATTGTACAGGACAACGTCTGTCGGTGCCACTAGTATTATTATAATAATTATAGAATTTATAATTAATACATTAACTTTGCTCGGGTTAAAATTAGATTTGCAAACTCATTCGTTTTGATGATGTAGTGGTATGAGGTGGTTGCTGCTTTGCAGCCGAATTCGACCGGCATGACCAGGCCTGTACCTCACGCTTACATAATGCCGGCGTAAGGTGACAGCTATGCTGTAATTTTTCGTACGGATTGTGAGTTTTCGGATGCCCATTGGGGGAGGAGGAAGGCAACACATCTGTTAGTTGTGTGTGTATGGTTGTCGATAGTCGCCAAAAGGCTTCGATTCTCGTTTGTCCTCCTATGCTATAAAAAAGTAGTTGCAAATACTCCTCCTAACAAAACTCACAATCCTCTTTTAAACATCAGTATAAAAGTTACCAGCATTTCAAACATTCATATTCAACATCGTACTAAAACCCATGAACACATAAACCCTTCACCTACTTAGATACGTGCTGATTTACGTGTTTCCTCAAAAAGTATCCTTATGTCATGCTCGTTAGTATCCTGGATGTGAACCTAATTATTTTAATTGGCTGTTTATGGCTCTCACCTGCTTGGGATCCCATTATTAAAACAATTAAATCAAAAACCAAGCTAATATAAGTACCACAGATTAAAGATGCAGTTACCACTTTCTGCGTAGAGAGGACTAATTAAAATATTGATGTATCATAGGGTAGTTTCGAATAACTTTGTAACATTAGGACGTATGACACCTCAGTCTTTTTTTTCCGCCAGGAAATGCTCTTAGGCATCCCGCGGGGGAGGGGGGACTCCCCAAGCGGGTATGTGGGGCTCTCTGCGCCCGAAGGATGGTAAGGTGAGCGCAGCTCTACCCACTAAAACCCGGTGGTGTTCTCTAGTCGTGCTAGCCCGGTGCGGGAATTATGGTATAGTCCGCACCGGCGACGAAGTGCCTGGAGGCACTCTCCTCAGGAGGTAGGGGATAGCGTTCCCTCCTCCTACTCCGCTTAAGGCACCCTGAACACTTAAGGGTGCCTTATAGCCTGTACCTTACGCGCGCGTGGCAGATCCCCCGATCGGCCGCGCACAGGTCCCTCACGGCGGTGCGACCGCCTGTCGCCGCCGCGCTCTTCTGCGAGAAGGGGCGCCAGTGCACTCTCCCGCTCCGCCTCCTCCTTCTGCGGCATCACAACTTTGCAGAAGGAGAGGACCGCCTCCCATGCACTCTCACTGGAGATCATCGCACGGATGATCCCAGGGGGTGAAAGGTCAACGCCGACCTCAGCGACGAGGTCCGCTCTTTCGGACGCCCACGCAGGGCACTCCGCCAGGGATGACACCTGTCCTTTTTTTTTTCCTTTAATGCCGGGAAATGCTCTGAGGCATGCCGCGGGGGAGTGGGTTTCCCCACGCGGGTATGTGGGACTCGCTGCGCCCGACAGCTGGTAAATGGACGCAGCTCTACCAACTAAAACCCGGCGAGTGCCACCAATGCCGCCTTTGGAGAGGTGCCCCGGATCTAGAAAACAAACAGGGCACCTCGACGGCTAGTCAGTCCCGCAAGGGACCGACGCCACCTCCACGAGGGGTTGTACCGCACCACAGAAAAACCCCTCCCAACGTCGGGACAGTACAATGGGGTGAGGTTCCCATCCCTTGCCCCCTGCTCTTCTGTACCCTCTTCTTATAAGAGGGGTACAAAGAGCCCCCTCGGTCCAATTAGCTTCGCCCAAGGTGCACCGCTCACCCTAGGTTACTGAGCCCCACCGCCACGACAAGGCCTGAACCATGGTAGGGATGACACCTCAGTCCTCCCGTGACCATGGTTGCTGTAAAGTATCCGAAACGTCGGGCTTGTAAAAATCTTAATAAACCGATTAAAATCCGTAAAAATTCTTTTATTATAATGAGTTATTATATTATACAGATACTTATAATTGCTTGCTATGGAATGCTTATTTATTCCGCCAAAAGGGCTTCTGTGTTTACAAATACTATTATTTGTTCTGTGGTTCACGTAAGAAGAAAATAGTCAATATTTCTGCATCTAATGATAGGCGATGTGTCTTTTTTATGTTAGTTTGATAGGCAAACTGTCAAACGTGCCAGTGGTCGCCGTCGCACACGAACATATTATACTAGTTTACCTGGGACTAGCCCAGGCACGTGTTGCCTGTCCTGAGACATAAGATGTTAAGTCTCGGTGCCAGTAATTACACTGCCTGTCTTGCCCTTCTCTCCGAAACACAGCAAAGCTGTTTGACGGGAGAAACAAGCAAGATGGTGGTACCCATACATCTGGTGTCTGGATCTAGAGCAATACTGTTAGTCTATGTTTATGGACGACGTTGACAATTTTAGCATCATCATCACCATCATCAGATCAGCCATCCATCCACTGCTATACATAGGCCTCCTTCAATGAACGCCAAGATGACCGATCCCTTGCCACTATATGATAGTATATTATACAATATAGAATGCCACCTTTAAATCTCAAAATAACGCAGAGGCCGCAAACATACAGTCTCTAATATAATAAAGCTTAAGTCATACTGAGATAATCCTATAATTTGTTTTCCAAGTTTTGCAGTATTGATGTACACGCTAATTTCCTGTAGGATCAGTGAGATGAGCGAGATGAGTCAGATTAAAGTAAAGGTCATGCAATTAACATTAAACCAAATTTCGGAAGACGTGCCCGGGTTGGGTATGAGTACGGTATTATACACGAACGAGAATTCATTAAATCATGATAACTGGCTGTTTGAATTATAAAGATATGGATTTGTTTAAACTGGGACCCTTTGAAAATATAGATGTAAGAGTCTAGTTGTCTTCATAATATTGCAATAATTATTACTAAAAAATATGGATGTAAAAAAACTGAATTAAATTGTTATTATTATTAATGAAAAAAAATATTATTGTTAATAATAATAATAAAATTACTTTTGCATTGTAGTTGATGGAGTAAAAATATCATGGAATTTTGATCCCATTTTTAAATAGGAAAACAGATTTGCATGAAAACAAGATTACATTGAAATCAACAATTCCATATTGCAATAGGTTTAAATTATTTGAAGAAAGTAAAAAGATTTGTTTTAAAACTTGAACGAAACTGTAACTTGAAATGTAGACGTGAAAGTGTCTGGTTATCTTGACCTCGTCACGAATGTTGCATGTATTAGTTTAGGTCAAAGAGAAACATGTCTACTTTGATAGCTTTATTCATGACCAAAGTATGCATAGCATAACATACCTATTGGCATAGTAGGTATTTCTTTCTTTTACGCTGGGAAATGCTCTGAGGCATCCCGCTGGGAAGTGCCCGAATGGTGGAAAGATGGACGCATGTCTACCCACTAAAACACGGCGAGTACCACCAATGCCGCCTTTGGTGAAGTGCCCCAGATCTAATGAGCAAACAGAGCACCTCTACGGCTAGTCAGTCCCTCAAAGGACCGACACCACTTCCACAGAGGGGTTGTCCCGCACCACAGAACAACCCCTCCCAACGTCGGTACAGTGCAATGGGGTAAGGTTCCCATCCTCGCCCTTTGTCCCCGTGCTCTTTTTCCCACTCTTCTTATAAGAGGGGTACAAAGAGCATCTCCCTTGCTTCAACCAAGGTGCTGGGCACACCCTAGGCTACTGACCCCCAATATATGATACCCCAATCACCACGACAAGGATTGGACCTAAGTGGGGCATAGTAGATAAGGTCATCATCATCCAATTAGCTTTTTTTTATGACAAAAGGAAGCTAACGAGCAGTCGGTGCCTTATGGTGACTACCGACGCTTATAGACATCCGCACAACCAAAAGGTATGCAGATGCGTTGCCCTCCTTTTCCCTATCTCCCTAATGGGCCACCGGAAACTGTGGCCCAATTCGACTGCAAGACAGCAATGGCTTTAACAAAAAGCGCGTCTACTATGTAGGTACCTACTATGAAATTATAAAAAATATCGCAGATATTGTAAAGTCTGCTGAATTTTACATTCTTTAAAATTCAGCGTGTTTAATATAAGCATTTAATTTTATCACAAAAATCAAATTAATTCTTAGTCAAAAATTCTATTTCGGGGCTCAGCTAGCTAAGCAAATCAATTTAATTTGAGGGCATCAAATCCCAAAATCGAGAGCTCCGGTGCGATCCCGAGCACATTCACTTCGGGTCACGAAATGGCATTTTTTTCGCATAAAATCACAGCCATTATACCGTTTATCACATAAGCGTTCTGGGTTTACGAAATTACGTTTTGGTGAGTCTAAATTTAAAAAACTTTTACCGTAGTTGTAAGCTGATGATAATGACGTAACTCAAGTGTTCTCAACTCAAGAAACTTAATTTTCTAATAATTATTTGTAATACGACGAGTCCTGGACAGCGATGGTCTCCTTTAGCGAGGCAGTAATGTCCCAGAAGGAGGCCAACGAGCGGGTGAGAGAGGAGGCCCCCGACGAGGCCTCCCCCGCGGGCGACGAGTGGGGGTGCGGAGGAGGCGCATTAACGCGCCTCCAGTAATGCCCCTGTGCTCGTGTAGGGTTCAGGATGGGAACCTGGGCCCTGTATGACACAACGTCGGGGTACTGCTTAGTAGCGGCCGGGCAGCCCCCCTTACAAGGAGTTGTCTGGCCTTCGCCGGGACCAGCCTGTCGCTGAGGTAAATACGTTGAATGCAGATCCGGGACCCTCAAAAAGAGGCTGAAGGCGCTCGCAGTGGTTTTAGTTAACGGGTAGGGCACTCCTAGGTGCGAGTCTCACATATGGTCAGGATCTACCCGAGATCCTGGCTATATGCGTAAAAAGCATTTCCCTGCGATTACAAAAAAAAACTTCATTCCTACAAAGGTTCTTCTTGAAAGAAAATACATTCAACAGCAATTAGTAAAAATATTAATGTTACCTTATTTATTTTATATTAAATTCAAGAGTAAAAAAAGTAATAAATAAGTTGCCCAAGTTTTGATGTAAGAACCAAATTACTTTTTCTTTCAACATAATTTTCTGCCTTGATACAAAAGGTGAAACCCGACGATGTTCTCGGGATAAATTTTGACACAGGTACAAAAAAAAACTAAATTAGATAAAAAAACATGAAATATAACTTCAGGTGATTCACTTAACATTTTGTTAGATTACCAAACTCTGATGTTGGCAAATCCTCGTGCGTGAGATTTTTCAAGAAGAAGAAGACTTTGGAATAAGGAAGGATAACTCATGTCTCATACCGCCAAATAGATCGTAAGCGCATATTACGAAAATATTTAAAATATTTATTGCCATAGACAAACAAATTATAGATACACATTGTTTTAATAATTATTCCGCTTATCATAATTCATTTTTCGAATCAAAACAAAGCTATTCCGCGAATAAAATTAGCAGAATTTTCATGCCGTAGTAGATTTTCTTCTTTATAAATGTAGTGATACTTAAGATATTATATTGCCTTCTCATGTTTACTCCAATTTAACTTACTAAATATAATGGAACTACTTTTACGGATTTTATTGCGGATTATTAAGATTTAAACATGGCTGTTCAGATACTTTACAGCAAACATGGTCACGGGAGGAACGTCCTCCCGCCCCACCATGGTTCAGGCCTTGCCGTGGCGGTGGGGCTCAGTAGCCTAGGGTGTGCCCAGCACCTTAGGCGAAGCGAATTGAGCCAAGGGGGATCTTTGTACCCCGCTTATAAGAAGAGGGGACAAAAGATGATATCTCTTATAAGAAGATGTTATGTGGCGCGGGACAACCCTTCCGTGGAGGTGGCGTCGATCCCCTGAGGGACTGACTAGCCGTTGAGGTGCCCTGTTTGCTCAACAGATCCGGGGCACCTCACCAAAGGCGGTATTCGTGGCACTCGCCGGGTTTTAGTGGGTAGAGCTGCGTCCACTTACCAGCTTTCGGGCGCAGCGAGTCCCACATACCCGCCTGGGGAGACTCATTCTCCGCGAGATGCTTCAGAGCTTTAATTTAATGAAAAAAAAGGACAATCCCCCCTAACTCCGTAAAAGTTGTTTCATAATAGTGATAACACATTTTTTATTCAATATGTTACATATTATAAAGTACCTTAATTAACAATTTCTCTCTACCACGTACCTCATATCACAAATAAATACGAACCGTAAAAAAACTATACAAATAAATAAAATGCCTGTCGGTCTGTTTGTTCCGGCTAATCGCTGAAACGGCCCATGGGGGGATATGGAAAAGGAGGGCAACGCATCCGCATAACTTTTAGTTGTGCGGATGTCTATGGTCGTCGTTAGGCAGGTTCTGACTGTTCGATTGCCCCCTTATGACATAAAAAATAGTAGCGTAGAGTTTCGTAGACTTTAAGTGGCAAAGTAAGTCATTATCATCAAGATTTTTCCACTAAATGCTACTGGAAGATGTCTAGTTAATATTTATGTCTTCAAATGATAACACGAATTTTTATAATGTAACTTTTACGGATTTATAGCGGCTTATTAAGTTACCTTTAAACTGTTTTAGTAGTAAGTTTTTTTACATCCCAACACCTCAGTTCCTCTGTGACCATGGTTGCTGTAAAGATCCACATCAATTTGACATGAGCTGCTGAATATTTTATGACATCCGTGTAAACAAGAGGTTGGGATATATAACTGAGAAAATCACATTTACGTTTATTACCAGTGAAGGCTCATTTGGGATGGATATGGAGCCGTTATTAGGATAATTTATTGGTCATTAACCACTTTCTAGTGCAATAAAAGAGCATAATTATGTTTGAAAGGCCAGCAACGCCTGCTAATGATAAATTGGGTATGGATGTCGCTTATCACTTACCTACCACCAGGTGAAACGACTGTCCGTTTGCCCCCCCCTTTTATAATGCTTAACATTGTAGGGATCTATTATCAAATTTCCTGGCTCGCACGACGAATATATGGAATCAGCTGCCACTTACCGAACCGATTCGACTTAGGGACCTTCAAGAAAATAGCATTCTCATATTTGAAAGCCGGCGACGCATCTGCCTCCTCTGGTGTAGCGGGTGTCTGTGGATGTCGCCTTTCACTTACCATCACGTGAATCGACTGTCCGTTTACCCCCTCTTTTATAAAAAAATAAAAAAGTAATTAAATATTAATACTATTGATATGAATGTTATAGGTAAGCGTATTTCTTTCATTTGTAGCAATATAAAAACTGCTCATATTTGATATTAATATGTAACCAAAACCCGACATTACTTTGATAAACTCCAAACGATATAAGTTAACTGCTTTCTAATGATTAATCGTCAGACAACCCGTAATCATGGTTGCTGTGAAGTATCTAAAACGTCGAGAATGTAAGAAAAAAACTAAAGACGATTTTTTAAAATGATTGTCTATATTTTATTTGATCTATAATTAATAGTTATATTTCTCCACCAAGTGACGCTGTAAACATAGCTTATACTTTGTACTACCGGGTGGGTTAGCCAAGATGCCATTCTACAATCGTAAACGCTAGAAGAAAACTAATAAATGTATGGAAATGACGTTTAAGATCACGTGATTTATCGGCGTAAAATGTCATTTCCATATATTTATTAGTTTTTTTCTAGCGTTTACGATTGTAGAATGGCATCTTGGCTAAACCACCTGTGGTACTATTAAGTGTCATGAAAAACTTTTTTTGCGCCATCATTTTTGTTCATGACATTGCCTTTTTAGGAACAAAAGTTATACAAATATTGTCCAAATTTTAGAATAACTACAAAACTATAGAAAAGCTTGCAAGAGTTATTTTCAAGTATCGTTCTTCTGTAATTTCATAGAACTGGACCCCTTTAGTTTTATTCCATTACAACTATGCCATGTAGAAATTGGTATTATAATATAGTGAGTCAGAAAAGAAGTGCTGGTCGACCATGAACCGGGAAGACGATCTCCGTGCAGTGGCCGGACCGTGTTGTATGCGAGTGGCGACGGCGGGGGATCAGATGGCTTGGCGTTTGAAGGGCTATGTTCAGCAGTGGACGGATAAAGGCTGATGATGATGCGTCAGCAAAATATCTATAAGTCTTGTACCCTTACATGGTCATACGAATGCTATCGAGAAAACTAAGGCATTCAGCGTAAGACTGACGACGCCTTCTGTAATTATTATGTAAGATAAAATATTCGCTCAGTGTCATAAGGATTCATTATCTTTTTATAGTCTCGTGTTTAACACTCATTACTCGTCACTAATCTCATTATGTAAGAAGAGGTATTTAAGATCACTATACAAGAATTTCAGTGAAGTTATTAAATTGTGTAGTGTGTTAAATATGACGAATATAACGCTGTAAGTACATTTTTTTGTTTTTATAATTATTAGATCGTGAAAGAAAGAAAGAAAACAAAATTTTACTGCTTACCTTAAAAAATAATAATTGTATACAAGTTGTGTATAAAAATCTTTTAAACAAAAATGCAGCCATAGTCCTAGTGAAAGTAAATTGATAAATTAAATTAGGTTTTGAACTTGAGACAGTAGCTACGCCAAGTCGATGGTAGTCAATCGCTAGCTTAGGCATGCTAGTCAAAACTGAATGATGATTGCCTTGTAGTGGCTAGAACAAGCAAAGAATCAGTTGTCTTGTTCAGAGATTCCCAAAGTGGGTTCCGTTGAAAATTCACCAGGGTTCCGCCAACATTACTTGTTATCAGCTGATAAGTTAGAATAAAACAAGAAAAAAAAAAGTATTAGAAAACAATAAGCTACTTACACCACTACAAGGCTGGTCGAGTGTTCAGGTTACTTTACGCAGCGGTCGCGGGTTCGAAACCCGTATGTAGAGATGGGCCCTGCCGCGCGTCGGTCCTTACGCATTACTAATATTCATATTTCTTCTTAGAACGACAGGCAGTATAACTGTGTACTCGCACTGTGAAGTACCATCTTACGTTCCAAGAAGGGCATGTTTTCAGTTCCAAGAGTTTTCTGGACGAGTCCCGAGTGACGGTACGTCTATCAGTTTGCTAATCCTTCTAATAAACCAGCCACAAATATCGATAAAACAAAATACATTAATACCAATCGGAGATTTTATACCACAGTAAAATGTTTCCTTAAGCCCGTATATTTTCACATTTCCATTCAGCATCTCACAATGCTATACTTCTGTATTTTTTTGCGATCCTTTGTATTTAGCCCGCATCGGGAGAATATTTTGCTGCTTTTGTGTTGTATTGACACAACGCGGACCATCTTATCTTTTTTTTTTTTTTTTTTTTTTTTTCGCCTGACCCAATGTGGGATTCGCACCTGGGAGTGCCCACCCTAACTAAAACCACTGCGAGCGCCTTCAGCTGCTTTTTGAGTGTCCCGGATATGCAGGCAACAGACAGGATCACCTCAGCGACAGGCTGGCCCCGGCGAAGGCCAGACTACTCCTCGTAGGGGGGGACTGCCCGGCCGCTACTAAGCAGTCCCCGCGACGTCGTGCCATACAGACCCAGGTTCCCATCCTGGGCCCGACACGAACACGGGCGTTACTGGAGGCGCATTAAATAGCGCCTCCTACGCACCCCCGTTCGTCGCCCGCGGGAGGTGGCCTCGTCGGCGGCGTCCTCTCTCATCCGCTCGACGACCTCCATCTGGGACATTACTGCCTCGCAGAAGGAGACCATCGCCGTCCAGGACTCATCGTCACCGAGCATCGCGGTGATGACGCTCGGCAGAGACAAGTCCCCTCCGATGACTGATGTCAGACCGTGACGCAGCGCTGCCCATCTCGGGCACACCTCGAGTATGTGCTGGGCTGAGTCCACCGCCGCGCCACAATCATGACACACTGTCAACGGCTCCCTGCGGGCCGTCCGGCACAGGTACTCCAAAGCAACCATGCCCGGTGAGCACCTGTGTCAGACGAAAGGTGAGGGGTTTGCGCTAGCGGCGCATCCACCGCTCAAGGACCGGACGCAGAGCAACCGTCAGGTTTTTGCCATACGGCGGCTGCGCCAGGTCCTCCCCCCAACCATCTTATCCTTTGCATTATAATACCCACAGTGCATAAATACCCTTGCGAGTGCTATTTAGCGATTGGACATTTTTTATGTTACCTATATAAGGTACTATCAGCGCCCTGCGGTTTCACCTGCGTACTTCCCATCTTCGTGGAAGTACAGGGATAAATTATAGCTTATATGTTATTCTGATGTATAAACTATGTTATTGTGAAGTTTCATTAAAATCCATTCTGTAGTTTTTGCATGAAAGAGTAACAAACATACATCCATACATTCTTACAAACTTTCGTGTTTATAATATTAGTAGGGTAACGCATATCACTTAATCATAATAATGGTCTACGCTAATAATAAAAAATCTTATATGTCCCACTGTTGGATACGGGTCTCGTCCTCGAAATAAGGTGTTTTTTAGCCTTAGTTCACCTATGCTCTGAATCAATGCGGGTTGGTGAACTTATATAACAGGCACCAAATATTATGTGATCCAAATCGGTCCAATAGTTGAGCGGAATTAGTTACATTCGTACAGAATATTTTTTATATTTAAAGTAGATTGACTTTTGTAAGATGATGATGATGATATCAAAGAGTTTTCCTCGCCCTTTACAAAGGGCGTTGTAGAAGACTCGATCCCTATTTGTGAGGCTTACGCAAACAAACTAGAACAAATATTGACTAGACGATATTTGTTTTTGCTATATATAACGCTACAGCCTTGTTAATCTTAATTAATAGAACTAATAATAATATAACTAATAATAGTTAGGTATCCATATACTATTTTTGTCTGTGGTTTTGTTTGTGTAAATTTGTAAGAGGTAGTGCCATGCTGCTTTGCAGCCGAATTGGGCCGGCATGCCGGCGTTAAGTGACAGTTATGCTGTCGCGTTTCGTGCGGCTTGTGAGTTTCCTGTGGCCCATTGGGGGGATAGGGAAAATGAGGGCTACACATATACATAACTTTTGGTTGTGCGAATGTCTATGGCCTTCGGTAGTCACAATAAGGCTCCGACTGCTCAGTTGCCTCCTTGTGACATAAAAAAGAACATATTTTAGCGCTCGTTTCAATAATAACCCGGGAAAAAAATGGGGCTGTGTCGGTTATCTCATTCTAGCTAGGAAATACATAAGCTACTTTTTCGAAAGCTATAAGAGCAAAGCAGTGGGTAAAAGCTAGTAGGTTATATTTTGTTAATAATAATTAATATTAGGAACACAACTTCAAAGCAGTTACCGCCAAATACAAAATATAAATGAATATTTTATTAGTTATTTTTATATTAGACATAATTAAGTCATCATCATCATCATCATTATAAAGTTTTTTTACGTTCATTGATACATAACAGGCGTCCTGTTTCATGAACGCCAAGACGGATGTGTGATCGTCACTGTCTAGGGTTGCCAGAAGTACGAGAAATCTCGTACCATTACGAGATTGAGTTTCTGTACGAGATACGAGAATAAAAAATGTGTCGTACACTTTTGAACGAGATTTTAACAATAATGACTTCTATATCAGCCAAAAAGTGTTATAATTTGCATATTTACCTATTTCACACACTACAAAACGATCGACTAGGGCACATCACTAAATGCACTACCTTATTATGAAACTATACAGCTTCAGTGAGGAATCCCCGTTTAATGTACTTATTTGTTGCTATCCTTATTTTTTTTAATTAATTAATACATATTATACAAAAAAAAGAAAAGCTTATAACTATGATAATTACAAAACATCGGTTAGAATTCAGCATAAAATAATTTTCAAAAAATTAAATTATAATCTGAAATAACAAAACATTAATTATTTAATTTAAATATTATTTTAAAAAAAAAACTATACACGGACTAATTACACTAATGTTTGCTACGTTTATGTATCTCTCTTACTGACACCTAAACACCGGTTTTTACCGTATGATTTTGTAAATTGCTCAAATATAGAAATAAAAATACATCGCCTTTTTAATGAACAGTTCAACAATATTCAATGTACCTTGGACCAAATTAACATTATCATAACTCATTCGGTTCCGGGATAGGGGCAAAAAACGGACATAATATCGCGAAAGTGTGTCAACGAATTTTCCCCGAGTAATATTAATATCGTAATATATTACTAAACTTGCTCCTGCGATCAGAACGGTTTTCATTGTCGCACATTTCCTGTTATGCTTATGACTGAATACAATAGACCCTTTTATACGAAACTAGCTGTAGCCTGCAGCTTCGCCCGCGTTACTTAACTCCTATTAGTCACAGCGTGGTGTTATATAGTTAGCCTTCCTCAATAAATGTGCTATCTAACATTGAAAGAATTTTCCAAATCAGAACAGTACTTCCTGAGATAAGCGCGATCAAACAAACAAACTCTTCAGCTTTATAATATTAGTATGGAAATATCTAAATCCTACTAAATTATAATATATGCTAAGGATAAATAGACGGACTTTAGTTAGTTGTCAGGTATAATAAGTTGTGCTTCTGAGACGTATCATCTGTTCTAATATCTGTGGCTCAATGGTTAGCGCGTTGGCGCTCAAGCTCAAAAATATTAAATAATTTATTAATATTCTAACTCTTAAAGTATAAACATATATATCAACACTTTATAAAGAACCTAAAACTAAAAACCTTAAAAAATATAATAAAATAACTTAAGTATATTAATAAAAAGGAGTCCCTTTAGGCAGTTTAGGTTCCGAAGATACTGGCAGCGTTCCCCCTTTGAATTGCTAGACTAATTCTTTGTCCGAGGTAGCTGCCAGCTCTTCGGTCTCCTGTGATGTCGACTAACCTTTTTGATATTTCCTTAAAGAGTCTTAAAGCGCTAGGACCCCACGGACCAAGGGTCTCGACGCCAATGGGACAAAATCATATTCGGAGCCTAGACCCCTGTATTTGCAAAATATTTGCATATTTACCCCGTTGTCTGGTACCCGTAACACAAGTTCTTCGAGAACTTACTACGGGGCCAGATTGACATGGTGTAAAAGCGTCCATAGATAATAATATTATTATTATAAACGAGAAAGTTTGTAAGAATGTATGGATGTATAGATGTATGTTTGTTACTCTTTCACGCAAAAACTACTCAATGGATTTTAATGAAAATTAGTGATTACATAGTTCATCCATCAGAATAACATATAGGCTACAATTTATTCCTGTACTCCCACGGGAACGGGAACTATGCGGGTGAAACCGCGGGGCGCTGCTGGCAATAAAGATATATTTGTGAAAATTGATGTAGATTCGAAGATTTTAGAAAGTACTTTTATACCATAAATATAAGATAAATTTTCATCACTACAATAGAACGTTATCACTGAGTGATTAAGGCTATAAAATACTTATCATTAATCGGGATGCGGCTGTTAATCTAAGTTAAGGCGACGCTGTGGCCAACAGATAGTAATCATCATCATCAGCCTTTATCGGTCGTCTTGGCGTTCATTGAAGGAGGCCTATTTTCCTCTAGTTTTATGTATTTATAAATACGCTTAAATAATATAATATATATTAGTGTATAGGTATATATGTCTATATGTATATTATATCATTTGATGAGTATCGATATAAGTATGTTTATTTAGAATATTATGTAATATTATACATATTTATTTGTGTTTAAATTATATAGTATATATTATATTATCTATTTAAATGTATACATATTTCTTTTATTTTAATTTTTTTCTTTTCTATTCATAACGACCCTATATGTATTCAAATTCTCCTCTCCCTAAGGTTGTCTGGTAGAAATCGCTACCTTAGCGATAAGGCTGCCTTTTGTGTACATTTTTTTTTCTGTAATTTCCATTATTGATGTATGTATTCTCATGTACACAATAAAGTATATTTTCTTTCTTTCTTCTTTCTTTCTAGTTATTACTATAATATTAAAATCAGGTCTTTGAACTATTGGACCTTATTCTTTATATAATTTAAAAACAACCTGTAGATAAGCTACCTGATGGTCGATATCACATTATATTTATTTTTTATAGCCCATACACATCCGCACAACCACATATTATGCAGATGCGTTGCCCTCCTTTTGTCTATCCCCCCAATAGGTCACCGGAAACTCATAAACCACACGAAACGTAAACAGCATAGCTGTCACTTGACACCGATGTTATGGGAGCGAGAGGTACCACCCCGATCGTGCCGGCCCAATCAGCTTCAAAGCGGCATGGCATCTTGAATAAAAAAAAACATGATAATATCAGTTCCTCAAATTGTTGTAGAATACATATTATTTGAAAAAATTAGTTCCACTGAGTTTGTTTCGCCGGTTCTTCTCAGTGGGCTTGCCTTGGAACCGGTGGTAGATTCAATTGACGTTCAAAAAGATACTGTATTGATATTGAGGTTTTTTTGATCTCAGTCATTTATTGTGCCAGGTCAACTTATTCATATCGCTGAGGCGGTCCTGTTGCCTGCAGATGCGGGACCCCCAAAAGTTTGGGTATACACTGCCCAAGAGTGACCCCCACATAGGGGCTGGTACCTATCCCGGTCCAGGCTATATATATAAAGGATTTCCCTTCATTAAAAAAGAAGTTCACTATTCACTTCTTATTTTTAAAGATATAATCTAATATTTTAGGAGCAAAGATTTGTAGATACGGGGGGTATCTCCCTCGGTTATCACGTCATATACTTGTAAATTCTTATATAAATGGACCTTAAAAATGTTACCCTCTCCTTCGTAGAATCTTGATTATGACCTGACTAGGATATTATTTTATAAAAGGTCCTTAGAAATTTTACGTTATTTTTCAAGACCTCAAGCAACGGTGATTCTCATGAAAAGAATTTCGTACCTCGGCTTTGTATATAAAAAGTTTCGCTATATTTTTTATAATTTTACAACATCTTCTCTGTAGTACACAAAAATTGGTCATATAGTAATTTTGGCGTTTGAGTTTATGTGTGTAGAGAACACTTTCTAACATACAACTTTCATCATCATCATCATCATTATCACCTTGATAATCATAAACATCATAATTTTTATGAATATAAAAAAAATCCTTGATATTTATAGTATTTTCGTAAAGTATTTCCTTTGGTCTTTAATACACTTACATAATACATTATACATTGTGTATTTTGAAACGAACCAACACACCCCTTATTGTTTGACATACACCGCTTAGTGGCCGGAAGCCAAAAGTCAGGCGTATACAAGATGCCTGATATAATATTTAAGTTTGATCTTATTATAATTCAACTATTTCGTATGATAATAATATTATTGAACGATGGGGGCTTAGCGCGAAGTAAGTCGAAAAGAAACACACAAAATAAAAATATGTATATTTAAAACCGCAGTCAAACTATGTAAACAGTTTTGCGGGACAATTTGTAAACTTAGAATTATGTTGAAAGTTTAAAAAATAATATATATAAAAAAACACGCTGTCTGTAGTCAACTTAAGATGAAAGCTAGAACTCAAAAAAAACATGCCATTTAAAAAACCTCCGGATGATGATTTTAATCACCAATTCCAGCCAGAAGCCAGACCAAATCAAGATCCTTGTGAATAGATGATGAATTAATCGACTTACGAGCCCCGACGTGTATGCTCCAAGTTGGAAAGCTTACAAGTTTGCTGAAGACGTAATATGTTCTCTGAGGTACGATTTGGTAACTATCTAAATACAATGACTAAATTAAAGTACTGATTAGTTTATATTATACAAAACGTGAAGGGTAAGACCAAATTGTTGTGTTGTTCAAAAATAATCTTAATAGATACTTATTGGCATTAAAATCCCAAGAACTCAAAATCATATTTTAATATCGTTTGTTTAAAAATGCCGCCAAAATGACAAATGCCGATGACATTATGTCATCTGAGAGTGACGTCACATTTTGTGATCATAACTCAAAAAAAAAACAGCTCATGCTAACATGCTCCTTGGATTGTCCACAAATGACGTCTCACACTGTGATCAGTTTTTCAGTACAGATTAAAAATATTGTTAATACAAAAATTCTACATTTAAAAATATTGAATAAATTTTAATCAATTATTATTCGATAAATAATCGTAAAACGGTAAAATATTTATTTTATCTAAGGATATTTTAGATTTTAATCTGTTTACTTTCAGATTGATTAACCCTATAATTATGATCGTGTGAAGTTTTATTCAACATACGAGACCAAAAATATGGCATTATTATCATTTTCCTCGTAAGTGTTAGGTATTTAATATAATATGTTCCACTAGACACGAGTCTCCTCCTCGAGGGTGATGGGCCACAATCTAGTTGGATTGTGGCCCATCACCCTCGAGGATATGTTGTCCCAATGCGGTAAGTTTTACCCACTCTCAAAGATCTCATCAGCTATGCGGGTTTCCTCACAATGTCGATCGATGTTCTCATGTTAAGGTGCAAGAAGAAATTTCAAAAACCCACTTTTGTTACACTGGTCAGAATTAAAGATATTAAAATTTAAGAGGTAGTGCAATGCTGCTTAGCAGCCGAATTGAGCCGGCACGACCGGGGTGGTACCTTTCGCTCACGTAACACCGGTGTTTGTTAGTTAATACTTTTGTTAAGATTGTTATGTAGATACTAGATACCTTAGAATAATTTTATGTAAAACTTAAGTACATACTTAGATTATAATTATTGTTATTTAAATTGTATGCAACAGTGTAAGCAACCTAAATATTTTTTTTCTATTCTATTCTATTCTATTCTAAAAGGAGGGCAACGCATCTGCATAATCTTTGGTTGTGTAGATGTGTTTGGGCGTCGGTAGTCTCCAAATTGCTTCGACTGCTCATTGCCCTACTATGCCATAAAAAAAAGTAGTTCCTGGACTGATTCCGAGGAGGTTCTTGTTCAATATTAGGACCTATTCAAATATTTTTTACTATTATATACGTTAAACCACCATCATCCCATTTTACTGCGTTCAGTGATACGAAGAAAATAAAATAATAATAAAAAAGATATACAGTTTTAAAGGAGATTTGACTTCAAATATAGTGGATATTTCCTGCGGCTTTGCCCGCATTTAAGTAAAACTTTCTGTGTTAATCTAATCTTTGTTGTGTATCGGAAAGAAGAACAGAACAGGCAGTGTGAGTGCTGATACCATCGGGCATAAAACCGGAATAGACCGGTAATTTTATGTTTTGTATGAACACAAATCCCGCCAAATTTGTGCTGCGACGTTGCACCGGTTCTGTGCTCTGATTGGCCGACTGTAGGCCATTCATAGATGGCCGATCATCAATTGGCCGATGGGACGTAGATCAGATCACTGGTTCGTTGAATTGCTATTACGTCAATGACAAATCACTGGCCAGTTTCGGAATTTATGGCTTATATTACTACTCTATCCGGTTATATGTTCGATGGCTGACACTAGATATCTGATGTTCCAGATGAACTCGTTAACATTTAGGGGCGACGTTGGTCACTTACAATCAAGTAGCACATCCGTTAGTTTGGATACCCATCTAACATGAAATACACAATTTGTTACAAATACTTTCTTTCGTCACCTGGAATATTCTGCTCCTGCTTTGAACATTCAAACAAAACACTAAGGAAATAATGTTTTAATGTATATAATTTATACATGTACCTTATACTAATAATAATAATATAAACCCTATTATGTATGGTCCACTGCCGGGCACGGGTATCCTCCTTGAAATCAGGCGAGAAGGGTGTTGGGCTATAGATCAGCGATGCGCTGGTCCAATGCAAGATGGTGAAATACACACAACTTCAAAGATTGTAATCTCATCACACACGCAGGTTTCCTCACGATGTTTCCTTTACCGGTGAGCAAGCGATAGTATCATGTTCAGCTGCACGTGGAAATTAAAAAAAGCCATTTCAAGGCATCACAGGGTCGAACCCGAAACTCTCATTCAATAAACCGAACCCATACCAAATAAACCGCCGTCGCTCAAGGACCATGTTACAATATAGATAACTCGAGGGGAGTTTGATTACTTAATTAAATGAGTTTTGTGCAATAATAAACTTGACACTCCAATATTTTATATATAACAAACATGTCCACCATGGTTCAAGCCTTATCGAGGCGGTTTGGCTCAGTAGCCTAAGGTGAACCCAGCACTTTAGGGGAAGCAAATTGAACCGAGGGAGCTGCTCTTTGTACCCCTCTCAAGAAGAGAGGACACAAGGACAGAGGGGGAACAAGGGGGCGAGCATTTAAATGGGAATGGAATCGCACCCTCCCGACATTGGTATGGGTTGTTATGTGGTGCTGACAAACCTCTGTGTAGGTGGCGTTGGTCCGTTGTAGGGCTGACTAGCCATCGAGGTGCCCTATTGCTCGATCCGGGGCATCTCACCAAAGGCGGAATTGGTGGCACTAGCGGAGTTATAGTGGGTATTCGGCACAGACATGGGCCGTGAGTCCCACACACCATTTTTTTTTAACATACGCACAGACATCTTTCTTATATAGATAGATTAAAACGATAAGCAAAGAGCTGTTTAGTATTTTCATGAAGTAGGTAAATGAAAATTATCTGCCTAATATTTTACGACGGTACATTTTATTGTAGGACTTATCTTTATAAGATGACTGTAGACGTTATAATAAGATTATATTATTATAAACAACAGCGTAATTTCTTTAAACGTTACGATAATAAAGCGAAGGAAATAAAAGTTGAAAGATACTTAAAAGATAATACTATAATGTATATTATATTATGGGTTACATAATCTGCCAAAATTAAGTAGTAGTTCAAATCCTACTAAGAGCGGAGGATTTTTTTTTCTTTAACCCCGGAAATGCTCTGAGGCATCCTGGGGGGGAGTGGGTTTCCCCACGCAGGTATGTGGGGCTCGCTACGCCCGAAAGCTGGTAAGTGGACGCAGCTCTACCCACCAACCCGGCGAGTGTCACCAATGCCATCTTTGGTGTGGTGCCCCGGATCTGTTTAGGCAAACGCCCTGTTTGCCTAAAAACCTTGACGGCTAGTCATTCTCTGAAGGGATCGACGACTCCATAGAGAGGTTGTCCTGCACCACAGAACACTCCCAACGTCAGGACAGTACAATGGGGTGAGGTTCCCGTCCTCACCCGTTGATCCCTGCTCTTTTGTCCCCTCTTCTTATAAGAGGGGTACAAAGAGCTCCCTCGGCTCAATTAGCTTCGCCCAAGGTGCAGCGGCTCACCTTAGGCTACTGAGCCCTACCGCCACGTCAAGGCCTGAACCATGGTGGGGAAGAGCGGAGGAGCAGAGATTGAGATCCACCTAGTAAGTATCATGAGATACTTGTGACAGATGGACTCGCTCTTCCGTAACAAATGTGAACATTTAACAAAATAAAAAGACATTGATAATGAGCAAAGTTACAAGTGTTTGATCATAAGATTAGTTTCAAACGAATAAAGTAAAAAATAAATAAAAATGAAAACAAGTGAAAAAATAAATAAATATACTAACTAAGCGTATGGGTGTGTGCACTGTGCATGCGTGCATGTGTGTGTGTGTGTGTGTGTGTGTGTGCGCGTGTGTGTGTAATATTATGATACTTTGGTAACATACTGCAGAATCGATGGTCAGAGGGTAATAGAGGCTTAGAGTCGAGGGAAAACGAAGGGCCGGTACACTTCCTAGTAACTGGGGATTCACCCGTCCTTGCGTTCGTTGAAAGAGGCCTATGCTTTTAGACGAAAGAATGTTAACAAATATGATGATAATTATCAGATTACTTCTAAATATAAATACTTTAAAATTATTAAATTTTCTGCCTCGCACGACCTCTATATGGAACCAGCTGCCCCCCTTAAGGTCCGTCCACATGACCGCATCGTACGCACTGCACGGACGGCACGCAAAGAAATTTAATTATTTCGTATATAAAGTTACACTTGAGTGTGATCCGTACGGTGCGGATCAGTGGACGCACTTGTATGACGGTCTATACAAAAGAAACTAAAATCCGTTGCGTTCCGTGCACGCGTTGTATCCAGCGGGCTTACTCCTGACACTCGATCCTATTGAAATTTGGGATCGGGATCGAGAACCTGTCAATCGGTACTCTTGTACGCTACACTAGCGCACGATTTGATTCGTTCACAGTGGAATTTTATGTAACTAATTGAAATTAGTAGTTCTCAACATCGTACATTTTTCGCACTCTTGACAATATTTTGAGGTAGAATATCGACTTCGAAATCGAGCGTGGGATCGAATGACGAATTTACATACTAGTCTGGCCTTCGCAGGGGCCAGCCTGTCGCTGAGGTGATCATGTTGTGTACAGATCCGGGACCCTCAAAAAGCGGCTGAAAGCCAGGTGGTTTAGTGCATTCTCAAGTGCGAGTCCCCAAGTAGGTCCAAGAGCGTCCGAAGTAAACCTGGATCTATAAGAAAGGTAACTTTTATCCACATACATACATACATATCTGATACGAGGCAGTACTAATAATACGTTAAAGTAATGTTTTCTAATGTTTGCGCGAATTTCACTCATTATAATGAAACAATTTTTACGGATTTTATCGCGGTTTATTAAGATTTTTACAAGCCCGACGTTTCGGATACTTTACAGCAACCATGGTCACGGGAGGACTGAGGTGACAGATGTCCTAATGTTACAAAGTTATTCGAAACTACCCTATGATACATCATTATTTTAATAAGTCCTCTCTACGCAGAAAGTGCTAACTGCATCTTTAATCTGTGGCATATTATGCTTGGTTTTTGATTTAATTATTTTAATAATGGGATCCCAAGCAGGTGGTAAGAGCCAGCCATCTTCTCTATTGAAATTTGGATGTTTTTTAATTTCAATAGCCTCGCGGATCATCCTTGGTTGGAATCGGTGTTCTTTTGCGAGTATCTGTGGTTTATCAAATCTAATATAATGGCGAGCTTTGTCTAGACTATGTTCACAGATTGCAGACTTAGTGTAGCGACGGTGTTTTAAGTCAGCTATATGTTCTTTAACGCGAGTTTTAATTGATCTTTTGGTTTGGCCTATATAAGAGAGGCCACAATCACAATCAAGCTTGTATACTCCTGCATCTTGTAAGGGTATATGACACTTGACAGATGGTAAGAATTGACCTATCTTTTTAGGCGGCTTGAAATAAGTTTTTATAGAAGCTCGCTTTAGGATGAAGCCAATCTTGTCAGTGACGCCTTTCATAAACGGTAGCACAGCAGGTACTCGCTCGACGGTGGCTGGTTTCACACGTTCACTGTGACGGAGACGCGGTACCCGAAGCTTGTTGTCACGCAGTACTTGCTTGACATGTTGAAGTTCGGTCTCCAGGTGCTGCTCATCACAGATCCCTTGTGCTCTCTGTAACAAACACTAAGTCTGCAATCTGTGAACATAGTCTAGACAAAGCTCGCCATTATATTAGATTTGATAAACCACAGATACTCGCAAAAGAACACCGATTCCAACCAAGGATGATCCGCGAGGCTATTGAAATTAAAAAACATCCAAATTTCAATAGAGAAGATGGCTGGCTCTTACCACCTGCTTGGGATCCCATTATTAAAATAATTAAATCAAAAACCAAGCATAATATGCCACAGATTAAAGATGCAGTTAGCACTTTCTGCGTAGAGAGGACTTATTAAAATAATGATGTATCATAGGGTAGTTTCGAATAACTTTGTAACATTAGGACATCTGTCACCTCAGTCCTCCCGTGACCATGGTTGCTGTAAAGTATCCGAAACGTCGGGCTTGTAAAAATCTTAATAAACCGCGATAAAATCCGTAAAAATTGTTTCATTATAATGACGTTAAAGTAATTCGGAGAATAGATGGCACATACCAGCACGCATAGACACACCCTACCTTTTGTTTTGTACTACGTTACTGAGTCATCGATTAGTGTAGTTAAATAATATGAGGGGTCTACATCACCTAGCTAAGTTAATTTACCCCTAGGCTCCAAATTGCTGCCTTTCGCTTAGGGGCTTATTGGAATTCAACCCCACAATATCAAACTAGATATTTTGTAAGTTTCAGTGCAAATTAAATTGGAAGTATTTTATTGTATAACCAATTCAGATTCCTTAATGTATATAGACAATATTTTGGAAGGATTTCCAACTTAGGGACATTATGTTACAGAAATATAATATAAAAAATATTGATTTGCGATCTATATTATCATCAAACAGTATTCGTTTATTGCCTTTTTTATGTCATAAGGAGGCAACTGAGCAGTCGCACACGAACAAGTCGACAATTCGTGCCTCAGCGAACATGACCGATGCTTCAACGCCAGGGCAGCCCCATTAGTAGGTACTTATACAAATCTAGAGAAAAAAAAATACAAGCAAATAATATGCCATAATTGCTATTTTCCTGTAAATTATTTAGTTTCCACTAGTAGAACTCTTCGTTATCACTAATTACACTTAGTGCATAATGTAAAAAAATCGTTACCAGTCTGTAGGAATACAACTCCAAGTTAAGCGTCACCGCGGGAAACTATTATTTAAAAAATGAGAATCTTTATATTTCAGGTTTTTTGGGTCATATGGCCGGTTCAGAGTTTAATCTTGCAGAATCCTAATACTGCCATGAATCTGTTGAGACACAGAAACTGGTCACTTAGGTCACACAACAAGGCTTTGGATCATTAGCTTTCTACACACAAACAGTTTCATCCCTAGTCGTCGGCCGTCTTAGATAAGCCGTGTTAATGGGACTAGATGAGTACAATATCTCCACCATGGTTCAGGCCTTGACGCGACGGTGGGGTTTAGTAGCCTAGGGTGAGCACAGCACCTTGGGCGAAGCTAATTGAGTCGAGGGGCTCTTTGTATCCCTCTTGTAAGAAAACCGGTTTTACCGGTGGGAGGGAAGCGCTGTGCCGCGCTCCCGGCTGCATGGGTACCACTATCTTGCTTATTTCTCCCGTGAAATAGCTTTGCTGTGTTTCGGAGAGAAGGGCAAGACAGGCAGTACAATTACGGGCACCGAGACTTAACATCTTATATCTCAGGATAGGCAACACATAAATGAGTTGCCTGGGCTCGTTCCAGGTATACTAGTTTATGTTCATGGGCGACGTCGACCACTTAACATCAGGTGGTACGTTTGCCAGCTTGCCTATCCAACTAACATTTAAAAAAAGAAGAGGAGACAAAAAAGCAGGGGGCAAGGAGTGAAGACGGGAACCTCACCCCATTGTACTATCACGACCGTGGGAGGGGTTGTTCTGTAGTGCCGGACAACACCTCTGTAGAGGTGGCGTCGGTACCTTGGAGGACTGACTAGCCGTCGAGGTGTCCTGTTTGTTTATTAGATCCGCCGGGGCACCTCATTTAAGGCGGCATTGTTGGCACTCGCCGGGTTTTAGTGGGTAGAGCTGCGTTTACTTAGCTTTAGGGCACAGCGAGTCCCACATAAAAGAAAAAAAAAGATAGTACAATATCCTACTTTCTCTCTGTGCCATGCATCGTATCAATATAAAAACAATCACGAACAATCGCATCTTCGCGTTCATTGAAATTTGCCTATGTCGAACAGTGGAAAGAAAAAGATTGATGACGATGATAATGGTGTTGACGATGATGATGATGATGATGATGATGATGATGATAATGGTGGTGGTGGTGATGATGGTGGTGGTGGTGGTGATGATGATGATGGTGGTGGTGATGATGATGATGACGATGATTGCCATTTTTGGACCTTATTAATAGTAGTTCCAACTACATTTCTATAAAATCGCAATAGTTATATATATACAAAAGATAGTTTCTGTTGTAACCTTCACTTTTCACATAAATTATCCCAAGGAAAGAGACTGCTTAGGTTAATGGGTGATAAATCTTGTCAAATACAGGCCACCGTTAAGGAAGCTCTCATCTTAAATTATATTGTTGTCTCTCTTGTATAATGGAATACGAATATGGAATGTAAACAATAATATACCGATGTTGTTCTTCTGCTGTTTCAAGCAGCTTTTCTCCAGGATGGCAGGTTATACAGTATGTATACTATACTGAGTTTGAGTTCAGGCAACCAGGCAACTTGTGGTAGAACTCAAACAACAAAACATAGTGATATTTGGCTTTAACCTACCACCAGGCTTTCCAGCCAGTTCGCCTGTCTAAATTATATTGTGGAAGACATGTTATATTGCTTATTTCTTACACAGGGTTAATTTGAAAGTGATGTGAAATTGAAGAAATGATAAGTTATACTACCTCAGTGTTGTGTACGAGTCATTAGAACTTGGTATTTATATTAACTCGTCTTCTTCTTCTTTGGCTATAGCTAACTTGCGAAATTGCCAGTGTCACCCAACTAGTCCTGGTTTTTTTTAAATTGTCACGGATAAAATTAATTATTTACCCTCGTGTCAAGTAAATTAAATTAAATAATTAGATATTAACCAACATTCACTCAGACTCATGAAGACATCTATTTAATACTCATGATACGACTTATCTGTACTCGGCGGAATTCGAACCCGCGACCGTGCGTCAAGTGTCTAACCTTTTTTTTTTCTTTTACGCCGAGAAATGCTCTGAGGAATACCGCGGGGGAGTGTATCGTGGGTCTCCCTAGGCAGATATGTGGAACTCGCTAGGCCTGAAATCTGGTAAGTGGACGTAGCTCTGCCCACTAAAACCCAGCGAGTGCCACCAATGCTGCCTTTGGCAAGGTGCCCCGGGTCTGTTGAGCTTGTCAGTATCTCAGGAGACCAACGCCACCTCCACAGAGGGGTGGTTTCGCACCACACAACAACCCCTCTCAACATCGGGACAGTACAATTGGGTGGGGTTCTCGTCCTTGCCCCTTTCCCCCTGCTCTTTTGTCCTCTCTTCTTATAAGAGGGTTACAAAGAGCCCCCTCGGCATAATTCACTTCGCCCAAGGTGCTCGGCTCATCCTAGGCCACTAAGCCCCACCGCCATGACAAGGCTTAAACCATGGTGGAAAAACTACACGAACTAACTACGAAAAAAAACACAGGCAGACAAAATTAAGATACTCAAGAAATAAAATTCTTCAACCGATATCGCGTTGGTACAAGTCATGTCTTAATACCAATAAGCTACGCTCGAGTTACAATTACACGCGACCGATACTATAAGCTTTGTTATTGATTTCGTTATACACGAATAAACTTTGTATTCCATTTGAATATATTATTCGAGATAACAAACTAGTGCTTTACAAAGTTATGTAAAAGATAAGATTCGTATTTGTCAAAGTAATCCAAAGGCCGGCCGCATATTATAAGAATGTTTATGATCCGAAAATTTCTGACAGCCGCTGGACGCACTCTTCTCATAATATGTTTTGTTGTAGACCCCGCATACTATCAGAATAATTCTGACGTGTCTGACGTCCGCTACTATGAGTCTCGGATGCTATCGATGGGACGGCAGAATTCTGATCGGAAAAATTCTTATAATATGTGGCTGGCCTAAGTTTGCTCATTTCAAGGATTTTTTTTTCGGTCATGTTATCATTTCTTGTGAATTGGACGGGTCAATATAGGCAGTGTGATTACTAGCACTAACATTTAGGCCCCATACAGTGCCATGCGGATCGTCCGCCGCGGATTTGCACGACGGACGTACAAAATTAAATGTATGAAAGCATCATCGCGTTTAGTGCGACGCGGAGCGCGGAGCTATTTCTTTTAACTCGGTACGCATATTTTAGATGAGATAAAATCTCTGAACTCGCGACACCGCACACGAAACGCTGGAGACACAGTTTGACGTTTATAATATGACGTGGACTCGCGACACCGCACGCAAAATGCCGGAGACGCAGTTTGACGTTTGATTTATTTATATAAGATTATGCAATATTTGTTTTGTAAATTGTGTTGCTACTAAATTATATCATGCAGCCATTTTGAGCGCCGTTTAAATTGTATGGGTTGTCATAATTTTTTTCAGCCTGTATTATAGGTATTTGAATTTAATTGTTTTGTTTTCACTTCTATCGGCAGTCCCTGTAACTTTATGCCAGTTAGTCGATCTAACATGAATAAATGAAGTCTCAATGATAATAGTTCCTTGATCCTTCGCCTCAAAGGGGGTTCATGTGACCAGGTCACATTTTAACGGGTAACCAGCTCATGTCAATACCACAAAGAAAGACATCATGTGGAAACCTGTATGATGGGATTATAAGTCTTGGAGGGTATGTGAAGTTCGTCAAGCTGCATAGGGCTTGGGAACTATGACCGAATTCATTCTTGATTTCGAGGAGAAAACTTGTCATTGCCAGTTACGGCAATAATGATGTGTGTCTTCATACTGTTGTCGTCAATGATGTTGTTATTGATGATGATAATGATGATGACGATGATGATAGAGATTATGATTATGATGATCTTGTCGATCTTGATGATAACATTGATGACGATTCACAAAACGAGAGCACATATATTATGAATAAGCATATAAATTCGCATCATATATTTACTGTCGTTACACAAGTTGATATAAACATTTTATTTATCATACTCTCATAGAGCAAACTCCACTCTATTCCGGCCTGTATTTGGATCTCAAAGAACACGATAATGCGATACTCGTGTTAGATCTCAGGAGACTTATTGTCAATAAAGAACATAATAGTAGATAAATATTCACCTTGTGATATTTTGAGAAAGTTTTCCATTGTGAGAATATCGCATGTGTTGGGTAGGCGAAATGACGAGTCACGTAGGTTAACGTCGCCTGTAAATATAAACAAGTTCACGTCAGACTGTCCCTGGCGATTCTCTCATTCGTTGCTGTTGAGTCATAATAATGTGGTAAAATTCAGTGACAGCAATTACAATCCCTGTCCTAATCTTCTTTCTGAAACGGCAAAGCTGTTTGACGAACGAAATTAGCAAGATGGTGGTACATGCAGGTTGGCACGCGGCAGAGTACACGCAGATTGGCATGTGGCAGAGCGCATTACTCCTACTGGTATAGATAATAATAGTCATTAATCTTTTAACAACTAGGTACCGATAAAAATTTTGGTCGTCATAGGATGCCCAACAGATATAAATCACTGTTAATATTAAGTTTCCTAGTTAATAGAAATAATATATAACAAATATGGAATAAAATGCAGAAAGTATATTATGTAAAGACATAGATCTTCCCGAGAGCATCTTCTTTTCCTGAATACTCGCCTATTAGATTGAAGGTGATTGAACCAGGGCACAAAACGCTTGTTCAGCGCCTTAAAAAGAAAACATGATAAAAATAAGAGCTCTAAGTCGTCCTTACGGGTGAGTGTTATAAAAATCACTGAATCTACATAAAATATTTTATTACGGTGTAAAAGTTTAGGTACCGTTTTGGTTATTGTTTACGCGTGATTGGGCGGGATATTCTCACTGTCAGATAATTTGGTTTATGTGAGCTTCGAGCGTTTATGGAAATCTTCGTGATAACCACATTCGAGGACTGTTTTATGGCGGAAATTTTGGGATATTTTTTTATAAAGACATTTATATTGTTCTAGCGAGCCCGACAGACGTTTTCCTGTACAAAAATTTTTTTGCCAAACGAATTGTTAATTTAAACCAAAAATCCACTTGAATACACATACAAAATTATCAAAATCAGTTCAGCCGTTTAGGAGGAAAAATTTATATATATATATTACATAATATTAAGATTTAACACCATCACTGTATTTTAAAGTTAGTTTTATTTAATTTAAATTGGCAATTTCATTTGTCAAATTTTGCTATATTTCGAGTAGAAGGGCAGTTCAAACAGTACAAAGACGTCCCGCCGAGACTTATCAATTTAGGTGTTAGGATTGACATTCATATGTAAAAGTAGCCCGCCTGACCCGTAACAACAATGTCGCCCACTTACCATTATTTGTGAATGTTTTCTCATGTTAGTATCAAAATGAACCCAGAAAAGCGTGATGATGATGATGACGATGATTGCTATTTTTGGACCTTATTAATAGTAGTTCCAACTACATTTCTATAAAATCGCAATAGTTATATATATACAAAAGATAGTTTCTGTTGTAACCTTCACTTTTCACATAAATTATCCCAAGGAAAGAGACTGCTTAGGTTAATGGGTGATAAATCTTGTCAAATACAGGCCACCGTTAAGGAAGCTCTCATCTTAAATTATATTGTTGTCTCTCTTGTATAATGGAATACGAATATGGAATGTAAACAATAATATACCGATGTTGTTCTTCTGCTGTTTCAAGCAGCTTTTCTCCAGGATGGCAGGTTATACAGTATGTATACTGAGTTTGAGTTCAGGCAACCAGGCAACTTGTGGTAGAACTCAAACAACAAAACATAGTGATATTTGGCTTTAACTTACCACCAGGCTTTCCAGCCAGTTCGCCCGTCTAAATTATATTGTGGAAGACATGTTATATTGCTTATTTCTTACACAGGGTTAATTTGAAAGTGATGTGAAATTGAAGAAATGATAAGTTATACTACCTCAGTGTTGTGTACGAGTCATTAGAACTTGGTATTTATATTAACTCGTCTTCTTCTTCTTTGGCTATAGCTAACTTGCGAAATTGCCAGTGTCACCCAACTAGTCCTGGTTTTTTTTAAATTGTCACGGATAAAATTAATTATTTACCCTCGTGTCAAGTAAATTAAATTAAATAATTAGATATTAACCAACATTCACTCAGACTCATGAAGACATCTATTTAATACTCATGATACGACTTATCTGTACTCGGCTGAATTCGAACCCGCGACCGTGCGTCAAGTGTCTAATACCTTTTTTTCTTTTACGCCGAGAAATGCTCTGAGGAATACCGCGGGGGAGTGTATCGTGGGTCTCCCTAGGCAGATATGTGGAACTCGCTAGGCCTGAAAGCTGGTAAGTGGACGTAGCTCTGCCCACTAAAACCCAGTGAGTGCCACCAATGCTGCCTTTGGCAAGGTGCCCCGGGTCTGTTGAGCTTGTCAGTATCTCAGGAGACCAACGCCACCTCCACAGAGGGGTGGTTTCGCACCACACAACAACCCCTCTCAACATCGGGACAGTACAATTGGGTGGGGTTCTCGTCCTTGCCCCTTTCCCCCTGCTCTTTTGTCCTCTCTTCTTATAAGAGGGTTACAAAGAGCCCCCTCGGCATAATTCACTTCGCCCAAGGTGCTCGGCTCATCCTAGGCCACTAAGCCCCACCGCCATGACAAGGCTTAAACCATGGTGGAAAAACTACACGAACTAACTACGAAAAAAAACACAGGCAGACAAAATTAAGATACTCAAGAAATAAAATTCTTCAACCGATATCGCGTTGGTACAAGTCATGTCTTAATACCAATAAGCTACGCTCGAGTTACAATTTCACGCGACCGATACTATAAGCTTTGTTATTGATTTCGTTATACACGAATAAACTTTGTATTCCATTTGAATATATTATTCGAGATAACAAACTAGTGCTTTACAAAGTTATGTAAAAGATAAGATTCGTATTTGTCAAAGTAATCCAAAGGCCGGCCGCATATTATAAGAATTTTTATGATCCGAAAATTTCTGACAGCCGCCGGACGCACTCTTCTCATATGTTTTGTTGTAGACCCCGCATACTATCAGAATAATTCTGACGTGTCTGACGTCCGCTACTATGAGTCTCGGATGCTATCGATGGGACGGCAGAATTCTGATCGGAAAAATTCTTATAATATGTGGCTGGCCTAAGTTTGCGCATTTCAAGGATTTTTTTTTCGGTCATGTTATCATTTCTTGTGAATTGGACGGGTCAATATAGGCAGTGTGATTACTAGCACTAACATTTAGGCCCCATACAGTGCCATGCGGATCGTCCGCCGCGGATTTGCACGACGGACGTACAAAATTAAATGTATGAAAGCATCATCGCGTTTAGTGCGACGCGGAGCGCGGAGCTATTTCTTTTAACTCGGTACGCATATTTTAGATGAGATAAAATCTCTGAACTCGCGACACCGCACACGAAACGCTGGAGACACAGTTTGACGTTTATAATATGACGTGGACTCGCGACACCGCACGCAAAATGCCGGAGACGCAGTTTGACGTTTGATTTATTTATATAAGATTATGATATTTTTGTTTTGTAAATTGTGTTGCTACTAAATTATATCATGCAGCCATTTTGTGCGCCGTTTAAATTGTATGGGTTGTCATATTTTTTTTCAGCCTGTATTATAGGTATTTGAATTTAATTGTTTTGTTTTCACTTCTATCGGCAGTCCCTGTAACTTTATGCCAGTTAGTCGATCTAACATGAATAAATGAAGTCTCAATGATAATAGTTCCTTGATCCTTCGCCTCAAAGGGGGTTCATGTGACCAGGTCACATTTTAACGGGTAACCAGCTCATGTCAATACCACAAAGAAAGACATCATGTGGAAACCTGTATGATGGGATTATAAGTCTTGGAGGGTATGTGAAGTTCGTCAAGCTGCATAGGGCTTGGGAACTATGACCGAATTCATTCTTGATTTCGAGGAGAAAACTTGTCATTGCCAGTTACGGCAATAATGATGTGTGTCTTCATACTGTTGTCGTCAATGATGTTGTTATTGATGATGATAATGATGATGACGATGATGATAGAGATTATGATTATGATGATCTTGTCGATCTTGATGATAACATTGATGACGATTCACAAAACGAGAGCACATATATTATGAATAAGCATATAAATTCGCATCTTATATTTACTGTCGTTACACAAGTTGATATAAACATTTTATTTATCATACTCTCATAGAGCAAACTCCACTCTATTCCGGCCTGTATTTGGATCTCAAAGAACACGATAATGCGATACTCGTGTTAGATCTCAGGAGACTTATTGTCAATAAAGAACATAATAGTAGATAAATATTCACCTTGTGATATTTTGAGAAAGTTTTCCATTGTGAGAATATCGCATGTGTTGGGTAGGCGAAATGACGAGTCACGTAGGTTAACGTCGCCTGTAAATATAAATAAGTTCACGTCAGACTGTCCCTGGCGATTCTCTCATTCGTTGCTGTTGAGTCATAATAATGTGGTAAAATTCAGTGGCAGCAATTACAATCCCTGTCCTAATCTTCTTTCTGAAACGGCAAAGCTGTTTGACGAACGAAATAAGCAAGATGGTGGTACATGCAGGTTGGCACGCGGCAGAGTACACGCAGATTGGCATGCGGCAGAGCGCATTACTCCTACTGGTATAGATAATAATAGTCATTAATCTTTTAACAACTAGGTACCGATAACAATTTTGGTCGTCATAGGATGCCCAACAGATATAAATCACTGTTAATATTAAGTTTCCTAGTTAATAGAAATAATATATAACAAATATGGAATAAAATGCAGAAAGTATATTATGTAAAGACATAGATCTTCCCGAGAGCAACTTCTTTTCCTGAATACTCGCCTATTAGATTGAAGGTGATTGAACCAGGGCACAAAACGCTTGTTCAGCGCCTTAAAAAGAAAACATGATAAAAATAAGAGCTCTAAGTCGTCCTTACGGGTGAGTGTTATAAAAATCAATGAATCTACATAAAATATTTTATTACGGTGTAAAAGTTTAGGTACCGTTTTGGTTATTGTTTACGCGTGATTGGGCGGGATATTCTCACTGTCAGATAATTTTGTTTATGTGAGCTTCGAGCGTTTATGGAAATCTTCGTGATAACCACATTCGAGGACTGTTTTATGGCGGAAATTTTGGGATATTTTTTTATAAAGACATTTATATTGTTCTAGCGAGCCCGACAGACGTTTTCCTGTACAAAATTTTTTTTGCGAAACGAATTGTTAATTTAAACCAAAAATCCACTTGAATACACATACAAAATTATCAAAATCAGTTCAGCCGTTTAGGAGGAAAATTTATATATATATATATATATATATATATATATATATATATATAAAATAAATTATATATATATATATATATATATATATATATATATTACATAATATAAAGATTTAACTCCATCACTGTATTTTAAAGTTAGTTTTATTTAATTTAAATTGGCTATTTCATTTGTCAAATTTTGCTGTATTTCGAGTAGAAGGGCAGGTCAAACAGTACAAAGACGTCCCGCCGAGACTTATCAATTTAGGTGTTAGGATTGACATTCATATGTAAAAGTAGCCCGCCTGACCCGTAACAACAATGTCGCCCACTTACCATTATTTGTGAATGTTTTCTCATGTTAGTATCAAAATGAACCCAGAAAAGCGTGAGTTTGAATCGCATGTTCAGGGTTCCCAAAGGTATAAACGGGAACCAAGACTCCGCTGTCCGTCTGTCACCAGGCCGTTTCTGTTGCCGCTTTAGCAACAAATACTTCCTCACCATGGTTCAGGCCTTGACGTGGCAGTGGGGTTTAGTAGCCTAGGGTGAGCTCGGCACCTTTGACGAAGCTAATTTTGCCGAGGGGGCTCTTATCCTTCTTATAAGAACAGCTACAAAATAGCAGCAAAACAAAATACCATTGTACTGTCCCGACATTAGGAGTTGTTCTGTGGTGCGGGATAACCCCTCTGTGGAGGTGGCGTCGGTCCCTTGGGGGACTAACTAGCCGTCGAGGTGCCCTGTTTGCTCGTTAGATCCGGGGCACCTCACCAAAGGCGGAATTAGTGGCGCTCCCCGGGTTTTAGTGGAAAGAGCTGCGTCCACTTACCAGGTTTCGGGCGCAGTGAGTCCCATATACCCGCGTGGGGAGACCCACTCCCTCGCGCGATGCTTCAGAGCATTTCCCAGCATTAAAGAAAAAAAGCAACAAATACTTAAGCAGAATCAAATTATTTTTATTTATGGGGGCTCCCATACAACAAACGGGATTTTTTTCTTATAAGGGTTCCGTTTTGTCATTTTGAAAAAACTGTATATTACATTTTGAGCCAAGACCTTGTCGTTGATAGCAGTATGAAATGAATAACTTCTTGAAGCAGCCATATACTATCCTCGATTGCGTATTAAATTGGCTATTGCTATTGTAGTTTTTACTATAGTTTTTTCCGTTCTAATTCCAATGTGAAGATTAATTATTGCTCCTATATGAAACTAGGTTACTAGCCACTGCATTATCGATTTATCTATTGTCTTTGAGTGATGACCTGCCGTAGAGACTAGGTATCATAGATTAGTATTTTATTTATGTTAGTTGTAAGGACGAATAAAAAAGGGCGTGCACATGTCAGAAGTGAAATATATTTGGCAAACTAATTTTTAAATCTCGTTTATATTATATATAAAGCTTTAAATTTTCGAGACTTGCGATGCGACGTTCGCTCTATCTCACTCTCTCTCGATCTTTCTTACTCGCTTGCTCCCTATTCTCACTTCATGTGCTTCATGCTACGTTCACCCTTTTTCACTCTCTCAATCGGTCTCAATCACTCTCCCTCTTCTTGGACAAAAACGTTGCACATTTTCGTGAAGTTTCATCCTTACAAAATTATCATCGTGCGCGCAAAGAAGTTTCACTTCAATAAACGAGAACTCCCATGAATGTAAACTTAACTTTTTATTTTACTAACTTTTATTTAATTTCAATTAACATCATTCTTAACGCAAGAAGGGTAGAAATAAATTAGTGGGAACTAGATCCCTCCCACCGGTAAATCAAATAAACAGAAATGTATGTTTGATCGGTTTCAGAACACATTAAATAAAAAAAAATTACTCTTAGAATTTTAGCAGCTTCAGGTATGGAAAAGCGATGAAAATACAATCCAAAAGTAAACGCAACGTTTTAAAATGATACTCTCTTAAGCAAATATCTTTATAAATACGTCTGGAAGTTTTATATTCAACACTTTTAGTTGTCTAAGAGCACGGCGTTAGAGAGCTCTACAAACATCGCGTCTTCTAAAACAATTTGTTAGGTCACAGGCGGCATGCGACCGCATACAATGCATTTGTTTTCCGTTTCATATGCACGCTTTGAATCATATTATTTATTTCACGGTTTTTTTATTGAATATTATTAAGTTTACGTTTTCTGTTGGGCTTATTGGTGCTTTTTTTTAATCTTGACGCAAAATACTTGTGTTAAAGTTCTCAAATCGATTTGGGTATTATTTTCATTCAAAGATTTTCCAGCGGTGGTTCTTATCTTTTTGGTGTGTTATCAAGTAAGCGAGTAAACCAATAACAGGTGGTGCGTTGGTTTGTAGTGTTAGCTCCGTAAACGTCGTTGATGTTGCGTGCCGCTTGTGCCGCGTTGCTGCCACGACGGTACTCATATTCCATAATTACTCGAATTTTTAACTTATCCATGATGAAGAAAAGATTGAAATGAGATGAAAATGTAACACTAATAAATAAAAAAAATACTACTTTTGGAAAAAGAATTCCATGTTTTTAAAATAAAATTAATTTGAAGTTAGAATTCTTAGCCAAACAAAAATTATTTTGATTTGAAATGGCCAGTACTGCAGAACGGCAATTTCATAGGTTCAAGGTTTCTTCTTTAAAGCTCTTGCGCGGCAATGTCCCTATTTGGCTGTATGAAAAGCATTAAATGATATATACTGGTTTTTTTTTTTGATTTGTCCTCAAATTTGTTACGTTTTTAGCTAACGGTGGGGCTCAGTATCCTAAGGCGAACCCAGCACATTGGGCGAAGTGAACATAGTGGCTGATCTTATAAGAAGAGGGGATAACAAAGTAGGTGGGACAAGGGGTGGGGATGGAAACCTCACCCCATTGCACTGCCCTGACGTTAGGAGGGGTTGTTTTGTGGTGCGGGACAACCCCTCTGTGGTGGTGGCATCGGTCCCTTGGGGGACTGACTAGCCGTTGAGGTGCCCTGTTGCTAAACAGATCCATAGCACCTTACCAAAGGTGGTATTGGTGGCCCTCGCCGGGTTTTCGTGGGTAGAACTGCATCCGCCTTACCATCTTTCCGGAGCAGCGAGTCCTACATAACCGCCTTGGGAATCCCCCTTCCCCGCGGGATGCCTCAGAGCAGTTGATGGAAAAGAAAAAAAAAATGCTAAGCATTACTTTTAGTTCAGAGAGCCGTTTCTTAGCAACTCATAACGCCAAATGCTTTATTTGGAATATGGTGTTCAGCAATATGGAGCCTTTTAACCTGCCATATCCCAAACCTCTATCCCATCCCTATTTTTTTTCCTTAATTTCAAAAAATAAAAAAGTTAGATCTCAACAATGAAAATGAGTGGCCTGGGCTGGATCCGGGTGGGCTGGTTTATGTTTATGGGCGACCTCGACCACTTACCATCAGGTGGCACGTTTGCTAGTTTGCCTATCCAATTAACATAAAAAAATGAAGTTGTCATGTCTATGGAAGATAATCAATTACCATTTCATGAGCCGGTTCTTCTTTACTTTATAATATAACAAACATAGCGATGAGATTAAATATTTTTTAACCAACTTCAAAAACATTGTGTTTTCACAATATCTAGCGCAAATAAAAACATTTACTTTATGTACATCCAATCCTATATATTTTATGTTCAATAAACGCTGAAAAAAATATTCATAACTCGTTCAGACAATAACGCTTGGATCTCGGCTATACAAAATAAAACAAAAAGATGAGAAACAAAGACGGATGAGTGTTAAACGTGGCTAGTGAAAACCGTCATTCATATTGAAGTCCCCACAGATTACTGGGACACGTAGACTTGTCAGGATATAGAAGTGGCATTTACATTTTCATTCAAAAATATTGTTACGTTATTATTGGTTTCAATTGATCGGTTGCTTTATAGTATCATTACAATGCACTAGCTGTTGCACTCAGCTTCGCCCGCGTTAACTTAGATTTATATCCGTATACGGATAGTTGATGATTATTTTTATAGCTTAAGTTACTCCTTATAACATCAGCTATCTGTCAGTGAAGAAGTGAGTCACGTCAAAATCGGCCCAGCCGTTTCAGAGATTAGCCGGAACAAACAGACAGACAGCCAAACAGACAAAAATTGTAAATAAGGCTATTTTGGTATATGTTCCGTTTCATCATCAGCCGTTATCCGATTCCGTGCCACTCGCATAAAAACAAAGATTATGGGTAAGCATTTCTTCTATATTGAACAAAGGCCGATGGAGCGTGAATGTCCTAGAGTGGCAATCACGTATCGGAATACAGAGCATGGATAAATTCCCTACAAGGTGAACCGACGATCAGGTGACGGTCGCAGGAAATCTTTGAAGAAGGCATATTCCCCGTAGTGAACATCTATCGGCTGCGACAACGATATAATATTACATTGATATAGAAGATCAGATATATTAAGCATGCTTACATTTTTTTCCTAGCCATTTATTCCACTGCTGGGCAAAGGCTTAGACCGGTACCTGTTCATAAGTTTCTGATGAGTCACCTCAAAAACTTTTGCCATAAAACATAACTCAATAAACGAAGTACAAAAAGGTTCGTATATAAGTACATAGTGGACCTTTAATTAAATTAGAATCGACCCAATCGAATTAATCCCTTGCAAAATAAAATTACACCACCTCTATCAACCCTTATCTCCGGGGATGTTTTAATATAACTGTAGGACTGAGGGTTAAAATCAAGACTCACGTTGCCTGATTTTCATGCATGCTTTTAATAATCCCTTCTTTTGTTTTGTGGATTGGTGGGACTTGTTTTTGTTCCTGCTAATGATTTTGTCCGTTTGCAATTGTATCATTAGGCAGATTTAGTCAATGGTAGGTGGTGACGTCGTGATGCGGTGATGTCGCGACGCAATGATGCCTTGATGTTACCACGTTGTTTACATGGTGTGAGCTGCTGCCTAGCGAGTAGACAGCTATTTGTCTACTCGCACGCCAGCAGCTCGGCACGTCTTAGTCATCTACGCGATACATAGTAGCTGCAGCCCCTGCAGGTGAGAGTGTTTTAGTTAATAAAACGGTGATTATAATGACAATGACCTACTTAATTGATCTTCTTTAATGAAATTCTTGATGACTTAAAAAAAGTAAGAAAAGGGTTTGACTGGCGACCTACTATCGAAGGCGTCCAAACAGTGCGCGCTGCACTGCAGTTTTTCGACGGGCTAACTCGTACACTAGCTCACATTATGTAAAGTAGTCATAACGCTGTGACGTCGTGATGCTGTGACGCAGTGATACTGTGACATGCTGACGTAGCGACGCAGTGATTCGGTGACGTGGCTTGCGTCGAGTTTAAGCGTAATGTTTTATTTGGAATAAGTAGCCGATTGGATTGAATCGAGAGCGTTGATTAATTTATGGAGCTTAAGAATTTTTTTAAATATGAATATGCACAAAGTCAAAAAAAAATGCAGATATATTTATCATATAAATTATCTGACTACAAAACTGTTCTGTCTATTGAGATTTATGTCGTCGAAAACGTTCAACGTTGTCAGATGACCTAATGTCACAAAATTATTAATTATTTGCATTTGATGGGATTCGAATCCATGACCGCGTAATTATAATATTTATCAGACGTTTGACCCCGAAATGTCTTTAAAATTAGCGTTTATCTCGTATTTTTATCTCAATCAGTGTAACATTTATCAATTTGATTATCAATGAAACGTATAATACAATCCGCGAATAGAATATAAGCCAAATCCCTTCAGCGAAATTTTTTAAAACCCCATTTAAAGCGACACTCCAGCCATAATCAAATCAGCGCAAAACGCCTCACTCAATATCTTACTCAATTTTGGATTACGAAATACAATTCCAACGTAACTGAAACGTAATTTGAAATTACGTTTCTGGGTTTGTTAGGTACGGAGATAATATTATGTGTAATTCTTATTACTAGTGGCAACTTTAAGTTTTTTTTTTATGTTAGTTGGATAGACAAACTGGCAAACGTGCCACCTGATGGTAAGTGGTGGATGTTGCCCATGAACATAAACTAGTTTACCTGGAAGTTGGAACGAGCCCAGGCGCATCTATGTGTTGCCTATCCTGAGACATAAGATGTTAAGTCTCGGTGCCAGTAATTACACTGCCTGTCTTGCCCTTCCCTCCGAAACACAGCAAAGCTGTTTCACGTGAGGAACAAGCAAGATGGTGGTAAACCACGCAGCCGGGAGCTCCCACCGGTTTCTTAGGCGGTCCAGTGATATTTAGATAACGTACATGTATGGTAAATTTAATTAACATTTGGCCGTCCCGGGACGCAAGGCCGATATGAAAAAAATATTCCCCAGTATATCCACAAGTGGACAGTATATTATCCACCAGTGGATAGTAATTCCACCAGTGGACATAGACCTGTTTCAATAAACCTAGTAAGAGGTAGTGCCATGCTGTATGCAGCAGAATCGGATCGCTCGCTCACATAATACCGGCGTCAAGTGACAGCTGTGCTATCGCGTTTCATGCGGTTTGTGAGTTTCCGGTGGCCCACTGGAGGATAGGGAAAGGGAGGGCAAGGCATCTGCATAACTTTTGGTTGTGCAGATATCTATGGGGGTTGGGAGTCACCATTAGGCTCCGACTGTTCGGTTGCCTCCTTATGGCATAAAAAACCCTATGTTGACATTAGGGCATTTTTTTAACGTTTATACAAAAAAAAAATGTATTGTATATTTACACAAATTTAAATTCAGATTTATTTTTGTAGGTGTCATACTAGTAACACTTGAAACGAGCCTTAAAATATCTTCAGAGTTATTATATTTTAGTTTAAATAACGAATTACGATGTTTTACATGTATAGCGCTTGCAGGGTTTGAGATAATTTACATTTTCTTTTGAGAGTTTATGAAAATTTCAATTTCTCTTTCCTTTTGGGGACTTCTCAGAGGCACCCCTGCTGTTACTTATTTTAAGTGATGTCAAGTGGCAAATGTAACCTTAATTTCGTCTTGGCTGCGCTACGTAAAGTGTTTCTTACCTCTGATGAAATTTCATAGATCCATAAACTTTGGGTGGTATAACGATGAAAAATTTAGTGTGTATACTATTATACTACTAATTATTATACTTATAGTATTAGTATACTTTTTTTTTAATGCTAGTTGGATGGCAAACTGGCAAACGTGCCACCTGGTGGTAAGTGGTCGACGTCGCCCATGAACATAAACTAGTATACCTGGAACCCAGGCAACTCATTTATGTGTTGCCTATCCTGAGACATAAGATGTTAAGTCTCGGTGCCAGTGATTACACTGCCTGTCTTACCCTTCTCTCCGAAACACAGCAAAGCTGTTTCACGGGAGAAACAAGCAAGGTACTACTAATATTAACACTTGAAGTGTCAGTTTGAGGCTATTTGTAGCGTCGATGTCCAGGATGTCCATTTTTTATGTTTAAGAACTTTCTTTAACTATATTATATAATAATATCAACCCTTATATGTTCCACTGCTGGGCATGGTTATCCTCCAGGAAATCTGGTGAGGAGGGCTTTTGGGTCATAGTTCATCGATGCGCTGGCCCAATGCGGGTTGGTGAGCTTCACACACCTTCAAAGACTTTTAATCTCATCAGGCATGCAGAATTCCATCCTTGTTTTCTTCACTGGTGAGCAAGGTATGGTCTCATTTTCAGATACACGTATTTTTTTTATTTTTTTTTAATTATCGAACCTGGACCTCTCTGACTCACTCCGAGCCTATACTCACTAGGACATCTTAGCTAACAATAACATAATCCTAAAGAATATATTTTTTTCTTTTTATTGATTTGTATTAGATTAATCAATCATTTTCTTTAATGAATTGAGGAGCTATAAATCTTATTTGACATGTCCCTAAATGTTATAATGAGTCAATATTAGTACTTTTTTTATATTATTTCTATTAATTATTATTATTTTAGCATGCAGATTTCATGTATAAGTGATTGTTATGCATTTGACCTGTTCTCTAGTGCATGTGTTTTATACAATTGTCCTACGTATATAAAATTTTTGATGAACCAAATAAATAAATAAAGAATACTACTTAATCCGAAGTGTTGGTCGGCCATTAACCAGGTGGGAAGACGCTCTCCTTGCGGTGGCCGGTCCGTGTTGGATGCGAGTGGCAAGGGATCGGCCGTCTTGGCGTTCATTGAGGGAGGCCTATGTTCAGCAGTGGACGGATAGAGGCTGATAATGATGATGATGATTGTATAATAAAAATCTTGAATATATTGTATAGATAGTACAAAAGTATTAAATATTATATTTCCGTGGTCTGGTACCCGTAACACAAGTTTTTCCAGAACTTACCACGGGACCAGATTGACGTGGTGTAGAAGTGTCCTTAGATATATTATAATTGATAAAATTCAACTGAATATAAAGTTAAGTCAATTGAGGATTAGACATTTAAATATATCTTATATCTTTAAATAAGTAATTCTTGTATATATACAAGAATTGCTCATTTAAATATATATAATTGGAATCTCGGAATCGGCTCCAACGATTTTCATGAAATTTAGTATATAGGGGGTTTCGGGGGCAATAAATCGATCTAGCTAGGGATCATTTTTAGAAAATGTCATTTTATTTAAAAAAAAAAAAAAAAAACCGAGCAAAGCTCGGTCATCACCTGGATGACTTATAATATGAATGAAAAAATGAATGAATACTTATAATATTATATTAGGTATGCACCATAAATAGCCCATTGGGGTATATGTAAAAGGAGGGCAACGCATCTGCATAAGCTCTGGTTGTGCGGATGTATATTATGAGCGTCGATAGTCGCCGAAAGGCTCATTTGCCTTCTCAACGCCCTCCTATCCTATAAAAAAAAGATGAAAAAGGAGAAGAAATGAAACAGATTCAAGAAGTGAGAAAAAAACAGAAGTCATACTCTTCCCATCTTTCCTAGGTTGTACAGATTATTATAGTTCCTAATATTTTTGGCAACACACATCAAATGCCTGTAACTATAGAAGGCGCAAGAGATGAAGATTAAATCTAACAATCCAAAATTAAATTTGTGCACATTTTCACATCTGTTTTAATTAGGGCCTTTCAAAATGCCAAGTACTCATTTAGACCACGAATGCCGCGTTAAATAAAGCTGTTTATGAGTTATTTATTTTTTAGACAGGCTCGGGGTTGAATTTAAACAGAGTCAGTGACATTTAATTTAGTTTAAGGGTACTTCTAACTACAGTTTTATATCTAGCCTTGACCCAGTGAGTCAAATTACGTAATTAAACGTACGAATCTAGTTTCTGTGGATTTACGTAAAATACGTGACTTTAAGGTATATTATAACTGTCGTGGTTTTTAGTAATTTAAATTAAATATTGTAATAATTGTGGATATAGGTAGCTGGCGTTGGCGTTCATTGAGGGAGGCCTATGTTCAACCCCACCACGGTTCAAGACTTGTTGTGGCGGTGGGGCTCAGTTACCTATGGTGAGCCCAGCACCTTGGTCGAAGCAAATTAAACCGCAAGGGGCTGCCCTTTGTAACCCTCTTATAAGAATTGGCGTGGTATAAAAGCGTCCATTGATATTATTATTATTAGTTTGGTATACGCCAAGGCAGTCTACCAGTATATTTGTGTAGGGTGTTATTCTGCCGAATTATATTGTGATCTAAATTCAAATGTGTTAATCGGACATTTCTGCTGCGAGTTATTTCATTTTGTAAACCTATGTTACCAGCCTCTGGCAACACCAGCCTCATGTGACGCTGGTCACCTATCTACAGCTTGGCAAAAAAGAGTATGACGTGGTGACAGGTGGAACTAAATATTTTACTAAATGGAAACCTATGATGTTGACAATACTTGGCCGACAAATACTAGATTTTGAGTAAAGCTTAGTGTTTCACATTTATTTTTAACAATTTGATTAAATTATCTTGCTGATTTTCTATATTATGATGAGACCTAAGTGAAAGTGGCGCCCTCATTTTTTCCATACTCTTTTTTGCCAAGCTATACATACATCTATTATAATAATAAACTTTAGGCGGCGCCGGACGGATGACGAATGACGGAACGGATATTGTATTAGTGATAATGTTGAATAATAATTAAAGAATAACATTAATAAATGTAAATGTACATGATTAATATAATAATAATGATGATATTATTAATAATGTATATAGGTACAATAATTATTTATAATATTATGACGACATTTATAATAAAAGATAGAAATGTGTGATTATTTCCACTGCAAACTAAAAGAAAATGTCAATTAATGCGTAGTGTATCCACACGGAACGCATTAAGAGGACGCATTGAACATTTTGGCGTCAATATTTTCAATTTATTTCAGTTATTCATCAAAACCTTATTTTCGTAGTTTTCAATACATGATTGGGTAAGTTTTGTAACAGAGCAAAAATTGGTTGTCTGTAAAGTTGGTTTATGGACGATAGTGTAACGTGACAACGTCATAACAAAACGCAGGCGTACAATGAGCGTAACGGGACAGTGAGCGTTACGGTACTGTGATGCAATATTTCACGAAAATGCAGCCAGATTTCATCGATTTATTAGACGTTGTCACGTCAAAAAAATTCAAACATAACTCTTTTTTAAAAGAGATTCACATCTTCGGGCAAACGGGATCGGCTTAAGCCTCTTAAGTTTCTTCGTAGATGAGTCTATACGTGTTCTTAAAAATTATAGAAAGAATTTCTCCAATTATCTTTCTCCAATTATCTTTTTAACGCAATAAAATAACAAAAACCGTAAAACATAAAACTTAGGCAAAATAAATTATAGTAAAAAATATATTAAAGATAATACCACAATATATTGCAAAATATATGCAAAGTAATATAATATTATGTATTTACACTGTGATAATACTAGAAAAACCCAACGTAATAATAAAAATAATAATATCAGACGCCTTGAAACAACAGAACCGATTTTGATAACACATGTTATAACCACTGGTAGCACCAGTCGGATGTGACGCCAAAAGTATGTGTCATTCGTAAGTATAATATTGGTTAATAATTACATTTTAACATTAATAAATCTAAATATATGTGATAATTATTAATTATAATTATTAATAATGTATTTAAAATAATTAATAATAATATTATGGCGATACTTATAATAATTCGATTTGGTATAAAAGGACGCCAATGGCGGTCTTGTGATGCATTCTATTATTATACGTTGTGAAGGGCGTCAAAATATATTGTGATCGAGAAGATTCTTTTGTTTTAATTGGTTATTTGTGCTGAGAGTCGTTACACTATATGTCTAAGAACCACCACCAGCGAATATGATTTTAAATAAGAAAAGTTCATATGAATTGGTTCACCTATTTATAACGGTGTCACAGACAGACACTCAATTACAAACTTATATCACCCGTCTTGCGTCAGAGAAAATTAAAAATAGCTTAATTTACAATGTATAAATATATAGTCTGTGATCGTCTTTAATTTCATTTTTCCGTAGCCGCCCGTAATTCCAGAACTTTCATAGACTCTTCGACTTGTGTTCCACGAAGGATAATTTGATTCTGAACTTATGAAGATCTTCTGTTAAGAATTCGGACCCGAATAAACTCCTGGCATTGCTATAATATAATGGGGTTTCGTTTTTAGGCAAGGCAAATATTTATTCATGATTAGTCATCATTATCAATATTTTTTCGTCCACTGCTGGAGATACGCCTCTTTCGATGAACGCCAAATCGACCAACACAGCACTTTAAGTATAATTTTAGATCATGGACATCTATTATATTTACTAAAATTATTTAAACGGGATATTTTTATTATTTTTTTATGACCTCTGTGGCTCAGTGGTAAGCGCGTTGGCGTTCAAGCCGGAGGTTGCGGGTTCGAATCCCGCCAGGGAATAAAAATATTTTCTGTGTTCCTGGGTCATGGATGTATATTAAATTTGTGTATTATATAATAAAAATCTTAAATATATGTAAGGTATAAAAGTATTAAATATATTTCCGTTGTCTGGTACCCGTAACACAAGTTCTTCGAGAACATACCACGGGACCGGATTGACGTGGTGTAAAAGCGTCCATAAATATTATTATTATTAATTATCATGTTTTTAACTTTTATTTCGCGAAGCTCGATATTTCGACATTATCTACGAATGTCTCTTACACAAGAACAAGATTTTTAGTTAAGTCTCATGAACATGGCATTCATAGATAATGACGCAATATCGCGCTCCGCGAAATAAAAATGAAAACATGGTAAATATCCAGTTTTACATAATTTTAGTAATAAAGATAACCGTAGTAACTTAAAATCGATTATCATTATCATCATCATCATCAGCCTTTTTCCGTCCACTGCTGAACATAGTATATATTATAAAATCTGTTATAATCATCGTTGATACCCCGAGTATTTTTACTATATTCTACCTGAGAGAGAATAGTCTTAGTGGTGGTCACTTTAATTTTAACATTGCACTATGTAACAAGAATTATGTTTACATAGAAGAAGGGTTAGTTGGATAGGTAACGGACAGACAAGCCACATGACGGTAAGTGATCAACGTCGCCCATAAATGTAAGTCAACCTAAGACTAGCCCAAGCAAATCATTCATATATTCAGGATATTGAAAATTATTGATCTAAGTTCATTAAGAAAGATAGAGTAAGAAAAAATATTATTTTAAAATTTCCATTAGCAAACGAGCGAGAAATACAAGACACCTTAAGTGCCTTACATAGTATTTTGTATTGCGACATCTGCTTAGTCCGCTCAATTATTCAGCGAATCTTTCTCTTGCATTTTGGATAATGAAATTTTAATTTATCCTTGAAAATCAGCACTTATTTTCCTGCTTTTTTGTCCCTACATTTCCTCATGATTATCAACTAGTTGTCACTTATTCTTCTTCTAGGTTTTATATGTTTTTTTTATATTCATTCGATCATTGCCTAATCCAATTATCATTACTAATGTTTATGTTTGTTCATCATCATTATCATCATCATCATCATCGTCATCATCAGCCTCTACCCCTCCACTGCTGAACATAGGTCTCCCTCAATACAATAGGCCTTGTTTGTTCATACAATTTTTCGTTCATACTTTCCTCATTCAAAACATTCACTAATAATGTTACCATGATATTCACTAATGATAAATTGTAGCTCATAGTTCAATGCTAATAAACAATGTAGATCTAACTCGATCACACCAACAACGATGCTGTCAGCCATCAAGCATCATATTATCAGCTGCTTAGCCAAATTTAAATGGATAGATTTATTTCAAGTATTAATATACGATATTTAGAAATTAGGTTCACACAAAGGTTCTTTTTTCTTTCATAAAAGTGATTACATTAACTGTAGAGTAACTGCGTATAAGTCAAAACCTTAAAAAATATTCTGATTAAGGTCTGATTTAGTCATTAACATCAAAAGTTTACTCATTTCGTATTTTTAGTTACTTTAGAGGAAAAGTGACACACAAAAATGATGATAAATGGCGAACGTAATTAACAAATTGGCCCTTGTTGGCCTAACCCCTTCAAGGCCGGGCCCGCATGAACCGAAAATCTGTTGCTTACTCTGAAACAAAGGGTAGTGGTACTGGCTATGAGTTACATCGACTCCGGAACAAAGGCTCACTTAGTGAAAGCCAAAGCGATCTGTAAGCTTTGTAATCTGCAACTTTTCTTATATAGTGCCTGGAGTAGTTAAATAGCAATAACCCTTTTAAGCTATTGCTATTTTTTACAGATTTTTCAAGTAGATATTGAAGATGATAGATGATTTAAAATAACACCTTATTTAAACGGGACATTCATGATACTTTTGGATTCTCGTGGAGACGTCAAGACATTCGTAGACCATGCCGAAATATGAAGTTCTGCGAAATAAAAATTGAACACGTTTATCACGTGTAATTCATGTATATTCCCGTTTTAAATAAATAATAAATTATGTTAATTTAAAAGGCTTTTCTGTATTTCGAAGAGAACGGCAAGACAGGAAGTGTAATTACTGGCACCGAGTATTAACATCTTATGTTTCAGGATAGGCAACACATGAATGAGTTGCCTGGGCTAGTTCCAGATAAACTAGATTATATTCACGGGCATCGTCGACCACATACCATCAGGTGGCACGTCTGCCAGTTTGCCTATCCTACTAACATAAAAAAAGAAATGTAAAGTAAAATGCAAAGCTAAAATATAACTGGCACCTTAAGCCAACGTCAATAGAACTTTCCAATACCAGCTGAAATGTTGGGCTTCGTTTCCATAAAAGTAACTTAATTTGATTGTCATTGCGTAATTTTATGATCAAATAAAGAGACATCCAAAAGTCTTTTACAGTCAAGACTGGAATAAAATAAAAAATTCAGGAGTAAGGAAAGTAAACGATCTAATCTTATTGGACAAGTTTGTCTCAAACACAAACACAATATTCAACTTGAACGAAGTTCGCTAACTCGGTAAATTTATTTTAATACAAATACCTTAGATAAATTACAAAATTTTAATCTCGTTACTTTTACCATTAGATTTCGTTTACTTTCAATAATCACAAAATTGTAATATTCATTAAATTTGAAATGTTAAAGATTACACACAATTATAACAAGTCATGACTCCCTTCATTAATAATAATATAATTAATTAAAAAAGTCGTAATGCTTACAGTGACTGGTCTGGTGAGTTTTGTATTTTATTTATTTATTTTATTTTATTTAACTTTATTGTTCCAAATTTAAAATTAATAAGCATTACTTAAAATTTAATCATTAATTAATATCAAAATGAATAATGAATCTATATTACAGAGGAATACGCCGTCTTGGTATTCATTGCAAGAGGTATATGTCCTGCAGGATAAAAAGGTTGGTAGGTGATGACGGTGAAGCAATATCGAAGAAGCACAGATGGTTTATGTTTTTTGTTTTTCTTTTGCTTTTCTCAGAGAATGAGACGTGTGAAATGAGAGAACCTTTTGGGATTAGAAAGACCGAACCTGTAACTTTATAAAAAAAATTGGCCTTCACGGACATCAGGCAGATGTGAAACAGATTAGTTAATATTGGAATCCATAGTTAATAAAAGTATAACTAAAGATAGAAAAAGCGCGTACACACAAAGTGGCGAGACGTGAGTTTTTTTTTAATCTAGATTTATTTAGGAGTTATATTGTACATAGAAAGTGAAATAGAACGCCAATTGAATCTACCAATTTCATACACACAATATTCACAACACATCCCTATTCAGCAATCTATATCTAATAAATATCTAGGCTCTAATTTCTACGCTACATTAGTAGAATAGAAACCACCAAATTACAATATAATCTGCCTTTGCTCAGTAAATCCATGTGAATCGCCAAATTGTATCATTGCTACATGTTTGGTATTAATATACAAATAACTCGTTTCTATTCTTATCATCATCGTCAAAAACATTTTCTTTACAGCTGAAATAGGCCTTTTTTTCTTTTAAGCCGGGAAATGCTCTGCGGCATCCCGCCTGGGGAGTGGGTCTCCCCAGGTGGGTACGTGGGACTCGCTGCGCCCGAAAGATGGTAAATGGACGCAGCTCTACCCACTAAAACCCGGCGAGTGCCACCAGTGCCGCCTTGGTGAGGTGCCCCGGATCTGTTAAGCTAACAGGGCACCTCGACGGCTAGTCAGTCCCGCAAGGGACCGACGCCATCTCCACAGAGGAGTTGTCCCGCACCACAGAACAACCCCTTCTAACGTCGGGACAGAACAATGGGGTGAGGTTCCCATCCTCACCTCTTGCCCCCTGCTCTCTTGTCCCCTCTTCTTATAAGAGGAGTACAAAGAGCCCCGTCGGCTCAATTGGCTTCGTCCAAGGTGCTGGGCTCCATTAGGCTACTGAGCCCCACCGCCACGTCAAGGCCTGAACCATGGTGTGGAGCTAAAATAGGCCTTATTCATTGAAAGCCAACACTTTACAACACCTATTAGCTAACAAAATTGCTACCATCATTTTATATCATCTTATCATTTAGGTTAATAATACAGATTATTAGAAGAGTGAGTTCATTTTAAAATTCGACTACGTGAGTTCAAAGTGATGAATAGTTAATTTTAAGAAGCAGTATCCGCCATTTCGAGCAGAATTTACGAGAGTAAGATTTTAGTTATACCTAAAGCACGAAAGTATTTATTGCTGCACATTATATCCTAAAATTAGTTCATATTAATGTTAATATTTTCGACGACAAATTAGATAATAAGGTACATTAAAACTAACAGCTTGCCACTTTATTAAAGAAAAGTTAAGAAATTGCTATAATAAACTTTATTTATGTAATATATAATAACTCTAAACGAGCTATAGTTAATGCAAATACTGAAAGTACAGTTGCTGGCGCTAAAACGTTGATAGCCAATACAAATAGAGCTATTTTGCATTCAACTGATACTACTGATACGACTACTGCATGGGCAGGGTAGTTCTTTTTTTTATAACACCCTGCGTTCTGGTATATCCGGGCCCTATGCGTGACTCGCACCTGGGAGTGCCCTAACCAAAATAAAACCACTGCGAGCGTCTAAAAAGATATAGAAATTGAAAATTTCATAAACCCCCAAAAGAAAATATGAATTCTCTAAAACCCTGATCCAATAGCTCTATATATGTAAAACAGCGTAATCATTTATTCAAACTAGAATGAAATAACTCTGAAAAGGTTTTCAGGCTGCTTTCAAGTGTAATTAGTATGTTACCTACAAAAAAAGTTAATTCTGAATTTAATTTTGTATTAGTATACTAATTTTTAACCGACTTCAAAAAAAAAAAGGAGGTTCTCAATTCGTTTGTATGTTTTTTTTTTTTTTTTGTATGTATGTGACACGATATCTCCGCCGTTTGTGAATGGATTTCGATGGTTATTTTTTTTTTGAAAGCTGGTGTTTCCAATTTGATCCCATATTAATTTTATTAAGATCTGACAAGCCGTTTTTTAGTTATTCCCAATAATGCCTATTTGGTTGGTTTTGTTTATCTTGATGATATGATAATTTTATTACGTGTCGATGTAACTAACAATTGTATAGGATGCTTTGGTAGCACACCATAGTATGTCGCGGTCATCGTAATCATCATCATCATCACCATCATCACCATCATCATCATCATCATCATCATTTATCCATCCACTGCTGAACATGCCTCCTTCAATGAACGCCAAGACGACGAATTTCGGAATCACTAAAAATTAAGAAATAAAAACATTTTACAAAAAATTAAAACCGACTTCAAAAATACTAAACTAAAAAGTAATAAAATAACAGTTTCTTTAATTTTTGTGCTTACAACATATAATCAACTTAATCTTCTACTAATGTACAAACTTTGCGTTTACCACGTCATTATAGTTACTTTTGGAGTCGGTGTCGTATTTGTTGCTGTACATTACCTACCTACCTTGGCTGACACCGACTCCAAAAGTAACTATAATGACGTGGTAAACGCAAAGTTTGTACATTAGTAGAAGATTAAGTTGATTATATGTTGTAAGCACAAAAATTAAAGAAACTGTTATTTTATTACTTTTTAGTTTAGTATTTTTGAAGTCGGTTTTAATTTTTTGTAAAATGTTTTTTTGAATTAACGTTCAAACAAACGCTCTAATGATAAAATAAGGTTTTTTTCTTTGATAACGCAGGTAAATGCATTTTGCATGTAGCCAGGTTACCGAAGTAGGTTCCTGACCCTATTTGGGACTCGCACTTGACAGTACATTAAACAAACTAAAACACCTACGATCGCCTTCAGCCACTTTATGAAGGTCCCGGATCTGCAGGCAACTGATCACCTCAGCGGTAGGTTGGCCCTAGCGAAGGCAGCCTACACTTCTCGTAAGGGGGGGGGGGGGGTGACTGGCTTTTACTAAGTAATTACCGTGACGTCGTGCCATAAAGGAGATAATTTCCGTTCAGGAGTCGTCGTCCCCGAGCATCACGGTGATGACGCTCGGCAAGGACAAGTCCCCTCCGATGGCCTATGTCAGATTTTTTTTTCAGACAATTGCTCCCAAACTTTCAGCAACATTTCCTACCATCAGCTTTGCTGTTTCGGAGAAAAGGGCAAAACAGGCAGTGGCTTGATACGAGCAGCTTTGCCCATGTACAGAGCTTAACAGCAGAAACAAGACGGGTTATTATATTTTTTATAGCCTGCATCACTAGTGGTTAAGCATCATTATATCAGTGAAAGATTTTAAATTTCAAAGAGCCTCGTACATCAAAACTTACAAACATTACATTATAATATAAGTATAGAAATAATATATTGCTGACTGTATTATGAAGATTACATTTCAGCTAAAGTTAAGATTATCCTGCGAAAGTAAGGAGCACTACTGACTAGATATTAAGTTTAGTTAAGAGTAGTTTATTTTAGTTTAGCGCTCTTGTGATATGTCAAGATCATTAATCTTTAGTGACTTCCAAACTTTTAGTTGGACTAAGTCAGTTGTTTATCCTGTTCTATTAAGAGATGGTAAGAAATTGACGGAATAATAAACTTTAGTTCTACTTGTAGTTTGTTGGTTGATATCCGACTCGAAGGACCAAGACAATTCATTATTTTAGATTTTAATAATTGTATGATAAACAAATATCATAATATAAGGCATTCAAAATCACAATTGTATCATTAACATAATTATAATTGAATAACATCATCATTAGGTAAGGTATGGTTTTTAAAGGAACTAAATATTAAAATGAAATTAGGGCTGATTATTTAAGCATTTTTTAATTTGTTTTTAACCTGTATATGTAATCTCCCATATTTTTCTTACATTGTCATCGTCATCGTCATCTTTAGTGACCATTTTTATTTCAATAGCTAGATATAAGCCACTATCAATTAGCACCAAAATAGCCGCAACTCAATTAGGTTTGGGAATGCATAGATTCAAATAAAAGCATGCAATTTATTTTTACATATTGAGAGTGTTTTATATAAGTTTTGAGTATTTTATATAAACAACGATGGTCTAGTTATGGGTATGGGCTCGGCCTCTTGAATTAAAGGTCCGGGTTCGATCCTAACACATGTGATGCCTTGAAATCTACATCATCGCTTGCTCACCGGTAAGGAAACATCGCGATGAAACCCGCATTCCGGAAATTGAGCATAAAACCCGAATAGAGCAGTAATTTTATGTTTTGTATAAAAACAAATTTCGTTTTTGTCCTGAGACGCTGCGCCGGTTCTGCGTTTTGATTGGCCGACTGATGACCATTGATGGATGATTGGCCAATGAGAATTTCATACAGATTACTTGTTGGTTGAATTACTATTACGTCAGTGAAAAATCACTAATTAGATTTGGAATTTTATGGCTCACATTTGATGATGATTCATGAGATTGAAAGTCTTTGCATGTGTGTGCAAATTCACAATACGGTTAGCGAGTTTACCAACCGCATTTTTTACACATTGGGCAAGCACATTGGTGCACTATGGCCCAACACCCCCTTCGCCTATTTTCCAGGACTCCTCCTGGACCCGTGCCCAGCAGTGGAACATACAGAGTTGATATTATTATTATATAATATAATATAAGTTTTATATCCAAGATGTGTTAGTAAAATTTTAAGTCGATTCAAAATTGATACAAAAACTATAAACCATCTCAGAACAAACAAGAAATATATTGATGGCGAAAACATATGCAGATGCTATGCTTTTTCGTATGAAAAAACTTTCATAGCATAGACTGCACAGAAGAATTACTTGAAATGTTAATGGCTTTACCGGTCGGAGGGTTGCGCTGTGCTGTACACTCTCGCCCGCTTGGCTACCATCATCTGCTTGCTTCTCCTGTGAAAGTGTAATTACTGGCACCGAGACTTTTTATATCTATTGTCTCAGAATATTATGAAGTGCCTTTTTTACGCCGGGAAATGCTCTGAGGCGTTCCGCGGGACAGGCGGGTATGTGGGACTCGCTGCGCGTGAAAGGTGGTAAGGTGGACGCAGATCTACCCACTAAAACCCGGCGACTGCCACCAATGCCGCCTTTAGTGAGGTGCCCCGGATTTGTTGAGCAAACAGGGGCACATTGACGGCTAGTCAGTCCCTCAAGGGACCGACGCCACCTCAACAGAGGGGTTGTCCCGCATCACAGAACAACCCCTCCCGACGTCGGGACAGTACAACGGGGTGAGATTCCTATCCTTGCCCGTTGTCCCGCTGCTCTTTTGTCCCCTCTTAAGAGGAGTATAAAGAGCAGCTTCTTCGACTCAATTTCTTTCACTGGGCACACCTTAGGTTACTGAGACCCACCGCCACGACAAGGCTTGAATTATGGTAGAGAGGATATAATGTGTCTGGGCTAGATCCAGGTAAAAGTTCATGGGCGACGTCGATCACTTACCCTCAGGTGGCTCGTCTGCCAGTTTGTTTATCCAACTAACATAAAAAAGGCTGGGACGAAATTAACGTATTTTTTTTAGCGATAACCTAAAAAATAACCCCTTCTCAGACTTTCAAACTATATCCATACCTTTTACTTGGATCGGTTTGGCGGTTAGACTAAACGTAGAACAGTTTGTTCAAATCATAATTCGAATCGATATTTGAACTTAACTTTTTTAACAATGACTGTTACTGTGGTTTAACTATAATAGTTAGGTTGGGGATTTTTTTTGTGACTAATCACAAGTACTTTTAATATTATTTTATATATCGTTTGTGGTTTTCGCAGAGCACGCGAAATAATGATTTTTATCGGCAATATTTTGATACCTCAGGTTACATTGTTCCAATTTAGCTAGGGATTTCTATAATATAATATAGTTTATGTTACAGGAATGATTTAGCTTTCTAATGGTGAAAGAATTTTTCAAATCGGTTGAGTATTTTTTTAATTAAATCAAAACAAAGAAACAAAAAATCTTACCTTTCCTCTATATAATATTAGTATAGAATATGATAATTATCACAAATTAATAATTATTTTTTTGAAAAGCATATATTTTGCATGAATAATTGAATGTCAAATAGCTTTAGATTTAAAAAACCGGCCAAGTGCTAGTCGGACTCCCTCACAAAGGGTTCCGTACCATTATATAATATACAACATTAGACACTTTAACAAAAATTAAGGTTTATGTTTATGGAATTAAATATTTTTTTTATATATTTGAGTTGGTTGCATGAAAGGTTTGCGGTTTACGATTTATGACGTATAAAAAAACTACTTACTAGATCTTGTTGCGATGCCGCGATGAAATCCATAAAAGCTGCTTCATAATAATGACTAAAATGAGCGTAAAAATTAGAAAACAATACTCGAACTGAAATCACTAAATATAACTTTTTCGTGAGTGATGTAAGCCTAAAAGTGCTACAAAGATAACGTTTTTCCTATTTCACTCTAATTTATACATGATTAGAGTTGTCCAAAATATTCGAGACAGCTTTCAGGGTTATGATATAGCCATGTTCAAGAAGTGGCTAATGGACCTAAAACTTTTACAGTTCACTTTAAACTTTAATTTTTACCGCGTAAGGTTCAATTTCGTGAAGATAGAGCCTGGAAGATGGAGCATAATCGCATCCACTTAGGCGTTTAATTTATTATTTGTTTCGTCTTTCAACAGATATTTTACTATAAGTTATAATATTCTAAGTTTGTAAATTTACATTTGTAAGTAATTGTGTTCCTTTCGAAAGTTGTTTTATGACGTATTAGTGTCTATTATACAATCATCATCATCTTCATCATCAGCCCCTATCCGTCCACTACTGGACATAGATCTCCTTCAATGAACGCCAAGACGGCTGACGGCCACTCGCATCCAACATGGACCGGCCACCGTACGGAGATCGCCTTCCTTTTCTTTTCTTTAACACCGGCATCCCTCTCTGATCATCCGGCTCTGGGGTATCCCGCTGGGGAGTGGGTCTACCCAGACGGGTACTGGGACTCGCTGCGCTCGAAAGCTGGTAAGTGGACGCAGCTCTATCCACTAAAACCCGGCGAGTGCCACCAATACCGCCTTCATGATGTGCCGACGCCACCTCCACAGAGGGCTTGTTCCGCACCACAGAACAACCCCTCTCAACGTCGGTACCTCGCCTCGCCTCGGGCTTCTTTGTATCCCTCTTATAAAAAGAGGGGACAAAAGAGCAAGGGGCGAGGACGGGAACCTAACCCCATTGTACTGTCCCGACGTTGGGAGGCGTCTTATCTAGAGTTCCTTCTGTGTCTCATTTCATACATTATGTTTAGTTAAAAAGTTAATAAATTAAGCAACTATAGTATAGTGTTTAGCCTTAATATTAGCATTGTTAATTGTATGGGACGGGAAACCCACGGTACATTAAATACAGCTGTTTATAACTTTTAGTTTAGCCCCATCACACATTATATACATATTTTGATATAAAACATTTATAGATTTTTTATTACCGGTGGGAGAAAAGCGATGTGCCGCGCTCCCGGCTGCATGGGTACCACCATCTTGCTTGTTTCTCTCGTGAAACAGCTTCGCTGTGTTTCGGAGAGAAGGGCAAGACAGGCAGTGTAATAATTACTGGCACCGAGACTTAACATCTTATATCTCAGGATAGGCAACACATACATGAGTTGCCTGGGCTAGTTCCAGGTAAACTAGTTTATGTTCATGGGCGACGTCGACCACTTACCATCAGGTGGTAGTTTGCCTATCCAAGTAACATAAAAAAGAAATAAAAAAATTACAAGAAGTATAAGGATTATACCATGTTATTTCAATAGTAGTTGAACTCACAACATTAAATATTAATAGTCTGTTTGTTAAGACGAAGTTAATTTAAAATATATCACCGTGATATGAAAAATAATTTATTTTAATAATATGTCTCTTTTTTAGTTCAACAATATTATTCGTAAGTGATTTTAATGTAATCTTAGAGAAATAATAAAGATCTTTTAAACATCTTTTTAAGATAAAATCATTTTGCCCTCAGATATTTGTTTATGCCTTGGTATAAATAAGTAAAGCTATTAATAATGAAACAAATTATATGAATTGTATCGTGATTTATTAAGTTTTACACATGCCTGACATTTCGAATACTTCACAGCAACCATGGTCACGGGGACTGCTGCTGTGCATGTCCTCCCGTAACCATGGTTGCTGTAAAGTATCCGAAACGTCGGTCATATAAAATCTTCATTGACAACGATAACCGTAAGAAATAGTTTCATTATAACGCAGCAGATATATAAATTTTGTTTATAATAATATAAAAAAAACTTTATTCATTCATTAGAAACGCTGTGTGTGCATTGATATGTTGCGTGAATTGAGAAATCATAGGTATATAAATAATATAAAAATAAAAATTAAGCTTTACATTTATATTATATTCGTTTATATATACTCTAAAGTGTGCGCATGTAAGCCAAATACACTAATTTGTTCATCATGTTCGAGTTATGTGTGAGTTTAATTAGATCCTCGTTCGTAAACAACGGCACTAGTTTATTCAAAATTCATTTATATACAATACTAACGGACCAAACAGGCGTTGTCCTGTCCTCGTTTTATAGAGGACCGAACTATGAATCTAAACCGAACTCGAATTCACTTAAACTCACACAAAAAAATCACCAAAATCGATCCAGCCGTTTAAGAGGAGCACAGTGATATACACATGCTTGGCAAAAAAGAGTTTGGAAAAAATGAGGGCGCCACTTACACTTAGGTCTCATCATAATATGGAAAATCAGTAAGATAATTTAATCAAATCGTTAAAAATAAATGTGAAACACTAAGCTTTACTCAAAATCTAGTATTTGTCGGCGAAATATTTTTATAATATTTATTAATATTTTTAATATATATATATATATATATATATATATTATAACTGACTTCAAAAAATAAAATTACAAATTTTTATTTATTTTTCATTAATAGTTATTTTATTACCTTTTTTTTTTTTTTGAAGTCGGTTTATTTTTTGTTTAAAATTTTTATTTCTTAATTTTTAGTGATTCATTAATGAAAGGCATACAGACATAGACATTTCGGCATATTGAACCGTATGAAGTAAGCTCAACAAAAGCTGTAATCGTCGAGAAGTTCCCTGGACTGTCTATGTTCTCCATCATCAGACCTGTAATGGCACGTATCACCCATAATATGGGTGCAAAGTTCTCCACCATGGTTCAGGCCTTAGCGGTGGGGATCAGTAGCCTAGAGTGAGCCACTGCACCTTGAGTGAAGCTAATTGAGCCAAGGGGGCTCTTTGTACCCCTCTTATAAGAAGAGGGGACAAAAGAGCAGGGGGGGGCAAGGGGTGAGGATATTGTAGTGCTTTAAAGTGCATAATTAAAAAAAAATAGGCGCACTAGTCGCTCCGAAGACTTTCGAAAGTTCCCCTCGATTTCTCTGGGATGCCATCATCGAACCCTGGTTTCCTTATCATGAGACCATTTGGCAAGGCACCCTTTCAAACAAAAAAATAATTTTGAAAATCGGTCCACAATTCGGAGAAATCGGTGTTACATAAAAAAAATGCCGATCGAATTGATGACCTCCTCCTTTTTGTTTAAGTCGGTTAAAAATGAAACCCTACAAATGTGACGAAACGAGAATTTTTAAGTCAATTATAAAATTATGTAGGTATGCTTATAATTTATTTATTTAGACCTATACATTTTACACTGTATGTATGTTTGTTTATTTATTTAGAACCTAAGTGTTGAACACTCGTTCACGTTTACGACATACACCTACTGAAACAAACATGTAAAGGTTATGACTATTAAATAATTTTATTCTTCAGGTGCTCTTGTAAAAGGAAGTGATTAATTGTCACATGTTTTTAGAACCCCATCATGGTTCAGGCCTTGTCGTGGCGGTGGGGCTCAGTAGCCTCAACCCAGCACCTTAGGCGAAGCGATCGAGCCGAGGGGACTCTTTGTACTTTGCTCCCTGCTCTTTTATTCCCTCTTCTTATAAGAGGACACAAAAGAGCAAGGAGCAAAGGCGAAGATGGGAACCTCATCCCGTTGTATTGTCCCGACGTTAGGAGAGGTTGTTCTGTGGTGCGGGACAACCCCTATGTAGAGTCAGCAAGGGTGGCGTTAGCCAAGTTTTTGTGGGTAGAGCTGCGTCCACCTTACCATCTTTCTGGCGCAGCGAGTCGGACATACTCGCCTGGGGAGTACCCCCTCACCCGCGGGATCTCTAAGAGCATTTGCCGGCGCAAAAGAAAAAATAATAATATAACTCACTTCCATATTTGTAATATATAGGATTATTGCTATCATAGCTCACATTTCTTTTTATCAATACATGCTTAGGTAACTATTTATAATGTTTCACAATTTGAAAAGTTACGAATGTGTATAAGTATATTATTACTTTGCCGTTCTGTTCCAAGTACTACTTCACTTGAAGAATACTTGGAACAGATACAACGTACAAACATCTCTGAGACTGGATTCTTAGGATTGAAGCCCAGCGAAAAATATACACTGTATCAAGAATTTTACTCCTTGTTTATCAATTGTTTACAGATTTTACGTGGTTTTAAGTTACGTTCCTAAGGTTTTGGATACTACGATGGTCATGGGAGGACTGAGATCCAAAATTTGATTGCTACTACTTAGGTCATTCCTTGTATAATTAGATATACATCTTAAAGTTTTCAAAAAGGCTTTTTCTAGACCTTAAATGATCTATGACAAATTCTCGGAAGTCTACAATAATTTTCATTTGTATTTTAGATAAAATGATTTTATTATTTAAGGACGCAGTAATATTAATATTCCTAAACATTATCTTACGTACTTTATTATCTTTTCCATTTCTCGGGTTTCCTTATTTTTATGAAAAATCTTCATATTTTCATAAAAAGGGTTCAATGCAAATAAAAACAATTTCTGTTTGGGCAGTTTTATTTGGCATTGCGTCAAATGTGAGAACAGATTTCTATCGTAGATAATATCAAGATAAAGAGCAGTTCTACACTCTCAGTTGAGAGCACTAGCTTTGTCTCGTGCAAGGCCTCTCGTCCTGCCTATTAATATATAAACGATAGGCTGAGGCGGGCGAGTGCTACCATTTACACTCTCGCACTCGACCTGCCTTGGACTGTCTCGGGGAGAGTGTAGAGTCGCAATTAGGATTTTTTTTAGGACCACGTGGCTAAGCTATAGCACGAATCAACTCATTCGGTTAAGCTACGCTTGTCGGTGTTGGTCCGTGGATGGGTGACAATCTTTACATACCAAGACTCCTCCGTACCTCAGAAAGCATGTTAACCTTGGTCTCGGTTATCGAGAGTGTAGAGTCAAAATTAGGATTTTTTAGGACCACGTGGCTAAGCTATAGCACGGATCAACCCATTAGGTTTAACTACGCTTGTCGGTGTTGGTCCGTGGATGGGTGACCATCTATACATACCAAGACTCCTCCGTACCTCAGAAAGCATGTTAACCCTTGGTCTCGGTTGTCATTAATCTTGACAGTCGTTACGGGTCGTAAGAAGCCCATAAGTCTGACAACCAGTCTAACCACGGAGTATATATTACCCAGTTACTGGGTTGTGGAAGTCAGATAGGCGAGTGTACGCATATGCAGTGTGGGAAAGGAGGGCGGTGCTATATGCATGCATATACGTGCACTCACACATTTGCTGTAAAGACTGCGTTTTTCGCGGGATAATTGCTAATTAATATAATTAATTTAATATCTTATATAATGGATTTCCGCAAGGTAACGCCTGATTCTATTAACTAGGAGATGTTGTATTGATAAAAAAAAAACAATAATTAAAACCGACTTCAAAGAATTAAATACTTATCTAAAAAGTAATAAAATAATCGCGTTTCTTTAATTATTATGTCTACAATTAATAATCATCTTATACTTTACTAATGTAAAATGTTTGCGTTTACCACGTCATTATTGTTACTTTTGGACACAGTATGGTGTTCCAAACACAGTACCTACAGCAACAAATACGTCACCTTCATCCGTCACCGGTGTCGTATTTGTTGCTGTAGGTAGGTACCTTCCTTGGCCTTCCGGTTCAGTTCACCACGTTTAGATTCATAATACCAGTAATTAATTGTTGCTAACGCAGCAGCAGACTCTCCAAAAGGAGCTTGTAAATTTTCTTGAGATTCCTTGAAGGTTAACCCTCGTTCATAATCAAGGAAAATATGATTTTCTATTTTATTAATGACACGAAAAGCTTCCCGCGAGACTTCCATTTTGCAAACAAAAGATGAGTAACTGCAGATAATATTTGACCTGTACAAGTAGGATGCGCAATGATGAACGCAACCGCTACCGCCAGCCAGATAGTCCGTATGACGTCCGGGAGAGTGAGAGAGAGATATCTAAAAACTGGCCTACCTGAAGCTCTCTCTCGAAAACGTTGCTAGCTCCTATACGAATAGTAGTAGTGGAGAATCTATTTTATTCTGAGAAATTTTAAGTAAGCTAACAATATCAGCTATACGGTTTTTTTATCAGCTATACGGTTTATTTAATCATCATGTTTTGCTAATGATTATTATAAGAATGTTGATACCGATGATGCAATGATCTAATTTCCCTGATCACGATCATCATGCCACGTCATGTAAACCCACGTCACTGATGTTAATGCTAATTAGATTAGCGTTGATCAGGAATTTATCTGCTTGGCGTGATGTGAATTGGTTTCAAGTCTGTACATAATACGAGTCGAGTGGTCAGTACACTAGAGCAGTCGCGGGTTCGTATCCAAGTGATGATTCGTATGATGATTATATAATAGATGTCTTTATCGCAAGGAAATGAGGTCAGTGATTTCTTAAAATTCCTAGGGATCATTAATATATATTATTAAATTTACTACCGTTTCTAGTACTTGTATTTTTTTTTTTTTTTCGGATGGATCTATGCTAATGGCCCGAAGGCCCTAATGCTTCAACGGATTAGTGTGAGCCCATTCGGCTCACTTTTGATTGGGGGGTTGCCCCCCGCCTACCGTGCAGTCTGCGACCACACGGCCTCCTGGCGTCGGTTGTGTATCAGTGGCGGGACTGTGCCGCGTCACCGTCGGGTGGAGTGGAGCCCCAGGCGGTCTACCCCTACCGGGTGGGCTCATTGGCGTAAGGACCCGGCAGATGGCGCCAGCGATACTGGGGCCCACTCCGCCGGTCGGAGTTGCAGCGTCCGCCACAGGAGGTCTTGATGAGGGTTGTTGGGCGGGGCCCCCCTCGACACCCCGCGGTGGGCATCGCCTATCTGACGCAGTACTTGTGACAGAAATTCTTATGAAGTATTTCTGATGTTTACGCGAATTTCACTCATTATAATGACATAACTTCAAGGATTTTATCGCGATTTATTTCGTTTTTTACAAGCCCGTTTACATACTTACGTATGGTTGTCACGGCAGATGTCCTTACAAATCAAAGTTATTCTACCCTAAGATACATCAATAATTTAATGAAAATGATCAATGCATACAATGTTAACGTCTTTAATCTGTGTTTTATTTTATGTTAGTTAGATAGGCAAACTGTCATAAGTACCACATGATGGTACTTACCATCAGGTGGTACGACGTCGACGTCGCCCATGAACATAAACTATTTTACCTGGAACGAGCCCAGGCAACTCATTTATGTGCTGCCTATCCTGAGACATATAAGATGTTAAGTCTCGGTGCCAGTAATTACACTACCTGTCTTGCCCTTCTCTCCGAAACACAATAAAGCTGTTTCACGAGAGAAACAAGCGATATGTTGGCTTCTCTCCCACCGGTGCACGCAGTGCCTGCACCTTCACCCGCATTAGTATTTGTCCTTATTAATATTATAAAAATCAAACGTATGTTAATGTAACATATCTCACATACTATATTGAAAGACTTTTTGGCGTTCGGCCAGTTCATATACATTTTGTGCGTTTAACAATAATTAATATTATGTACTATACGTCGCTTTTGACATTTCAATTGACGTAAAATTATGAATTACTACTAATAATAGGGCAAATGTAATTCCCGTGTGAACTTTGAACTATTGGAGATAAAATATGGCCTATGTGCTATTCTGGTATAAAAGCAACAGCACTGCCAAATTTAATCAAAATCCATTCACTAGTATTGTCGTGATGGAGGAACAAACATCTAAACATTCAAAATTTTGCATTTACAATATTTGTAAGATTACAATTTTCGTTTTAGATTTTCAGGAATTATGAATTTGAATATTGGCAGCTGACATTCACATACTGAGCGCATTAACCGCCAACTTTTTTATCGAGGACATTTAAAAATAAACTTCTATTATAACAATAATGTGAACGTTATAACTATGGGTATTATTGCACTGCAACAAATAAGTTATTAATATAAATATGATAAGAGGGTTCATGGTATCAATTGAGGAATAGTCTTAGCACTGAACTTGATGTCCATCTCTTTTACTTCTAAAGCATTGGAAGGGGACAGAAAATTATGTTGCAGTCATCATTGTAATTATACTTTAGTCGTGATAAAAATATATTGTTTCATTTTTATCGATTTTCGTGACCAAAAGTATCATCTTGTTGAAAAAGACCTTACAATCAAGAAAACTTCCCCATATACTATAAGAGGCGCATTAATCTTAGAATGTAATACGTACATACGTCATATTACTAAAATTATTTAAAGCGGGATATTTAAGGCTTTCGCAAGAGCTTTTCAACAATCGATCATATACATACTCTAGAACAAATAATGGAAAAATATCAAGAGAAGCAAAGAACGCTCTACATTGCATATATCGATTACAAAAAAGCTTTTGATACCGTGTCACATTCAAGTATATGGACTGCTCTGCAAGCTCAAAAAGTCGAACAAGAGTATATACTCTTATATGTATCTATATAGATATAATCAGAAACACTTACAAAGGCAGCACAGCAAAAATAAAACTAGAATCTACTGGTCCTACGTTCTCCATCGGAAGAGGCGTGAAACAAGGCGACCCGCTGTCTCCAAAATTATTCATATCTATTCTAGAGTCAATAATAAAAAGATTCAACTGGGAAAAGACAGGATTAAACATCAATGGCAAGTATTTATCCCACCTACGCTCGCAGATGACTTAGTTCTGCTGTCAGAATCTAGCACACAATTACAAAACATGATCGATTCACTAAACACAGCTAGTAAGCAGGTGGGACTGGAAATAAATCTTTCGAAAACAATGGTCATGACAAATAGTATACAGAGAAGAATATCAGTGGATAATGAAACTCTGAAATATACAGAGAAATACATCTACCTCGGAAAACAAATTGGATTCAACAGAAAACAAAATGAACTAGAAGTAGAACGAAGAGTACAAAAAACTTGGAACAAGTACTGGTACTTAAAAGAGATATTCAAAAGTAACATGCCAACAAATATCAAAACAAAAGTCATGATGTCATGCCTCCTACCTTGTCTAACTTATGCATGTCAGACTTGGAAATTTACGTCCAAATTAAAAAGCAAAATCACTACCTGCCAACGCGGTATAGAACGAAGTATGCTCAACATTAAAAAGATGCAAAAAATCCGTCACACAAAATAAGAGAAACCACCAAAGTGGCGGATGCTCTACCCTACGCTAAGAAACTAAAATGGAAGTGGGCTGGACACGTAGCGAGGCTAAAGGACGAGAGATGGACCAACAGGGTAACAACATGGAACGGTCCAATCGGCAAACGTCTCAAAGGCAGACCCAACACGAGATGGGCAGACGATTTAACGAAAATAGCTGGTACCTGCTGGCCGCAAATAGCTCAAGATAGAGACACATGGTATTCTTTAGAGGAGGCCTTCACCTTCACATGAGGAGGGGTTCATGCAAAGAAACTTCTGTATTATTATTCAGATTTAAACATTTTTCAAAACAAGTGAAACACGTGTAAATAACATCACTATTTTTCTATTCTATTTTTTTATTTTTTCTTTAAACTGTGTATGTACCTACTTTTTACATGAAATAAAAGGCTTATTATTACTATTATTATTTATTTAAGCACCATTTTTTTCACTTTAATTATGCGGAGCTCGATATTTCGAGATTATCTACGAATGTCTTGTTCGTAAGTCTTGTCATGAAGACATTTCTCGAAGACGACTCCAAAAGAAACAATAATGACGTGGTAAACGCAAAGATTGTACATTAGTAAAAGATTAAGTTGCTTATAAGTTGTAAGCACAAAAATTAAAGAAACGCAGTTATTTTATTACTTTTTTGTTTAGTATTTTTGAAGTCGGTTTTAATTTTTTGTAAAAAAAAAATATACAAACTCATTTTGGTTCTTTAGCAATTTTTTTAATATGTCATATTTTTGATAAAGTAATTATTTTTTATCTATAAACCTTTATACTGAAAATCTATCTATATAAGTCCAGCGACAATCTTAATGGGTTTTGAAAATATATCTAAGAGGTGGTGTCTTATAGTAATTAATAAAATAAAAATAACTAATGTATTGTGTTTATGTTGTTGATGTGCCGAAATAAATAAATAAATAAATTATAAATAAATAATGGCCTTTTATGTTATAAGACAATATTGATAATTACCATCAAGTGGCTTTCAAAATACTACCGGTTTTTTAACTAAAAGATTTAAGAGTAGTGAGAATATCAATATATTTTAGGTATATTAATACTAATTATTAAATTATAATTTAATTAGCAATAATCCGGCAAAAAACGCAGTCTTTACTGAAAAGTTGTGAGTGCACGCATATGCATACATATAGCACCGCCCTCCTTTCCCACACTGCATATGCATACACTCGCATGCACCACCACCCCAAATGCACCACAACCACAGTTAAAGACCACCACCACACAATCTACGCACGTTTCGCCCCGACACCGATGAATGTGTGATGCATAATTGCGTGCACTCACACATTTTCAGTAAAGACTGCATTGTTTGCGGGATTATTGCTAATTAAATATAATTTAATCTTATATAATGGATTTCCGCAAAGTAACGCCTGATTATATTAACTATATTAATACTAGTAGACACGACAAACTTACAAAACATTTTACAGTCGACCGAATTGCGAATCAAAACCATTCTCGAATCCAAATTGATGCAGCCGTTTAGGAGGGGTTCTGTGAAATACACACACAGAAGAATAATTATAAAGACTGGACTGCAACATAACGAATGTAGATACTTCGCGAAATGTCGATGTTTTTCCACCGCCCGCAACATGTCGAGTCCAGTCAACGAGGGCTGACAGACAGTCAGTTTGTTTTGAAGTGTATCATATGTAACGCGCTCTTCTAACAAGGTATTTTTTAATTTTTTGTGCACTATTTTTTTACATTAAACATAATTTTAATAGTGATCATGGTGATTAGCTATAAACTTAAGTGTCAAAGTATTTTAAATTTCTTCTTATTATTTTTTTACATAAACATGGTTTAGTCGGTATGTGCTCGGCCTCTTGAGCTAGAGGTCCGGGTTTGATCTTGACCTCTGTGGGGCCTATATAAGAGGTTTTCTAAATTTTAACGTGCATCTGAACATGAGACCAACGTTTGATCACCGGTGAAGGAAACATCGCGAGGAAACCTGCATGCTTGATGAGATTAAAAGTCTTTGAAGGTGTGTGAAGATCACCAGCCCGCATTGGGTCAGTGCATCGGTGAACTATGGCCCAACACTCTCCTCGCCTGATTTCGAGGAGGACATCCATGCCCAGCACTGGGAAATATTATAAGGGTTGATATTATTATATAATTATATAAGTAAGTAACATCACCTATGCTTACTCCTCAGTGCTAGACCAACTAGATTTATCTTTTCGAATTGCAACTATAAGTCTCAATATGCTTCATTGGGTGTTTTGGAGCTTAAGCGACGAAAACCTTCATATAACATTAACGAAATATTCATCCCAATCCTACATAAAGTATTCCATGTGCATTTTGAACTGGTATTCCAAAATCCTATCATTCAGTCTTCCAAAATCTTGTATCTCATATTCCCTTTATCCTGCTTATTATATCTGTAACAGTATTACATCCCAAAGTCAAAGAAAGACTTTCTTAATAAAAATCTCATCATATTTTACATGTAAAAATATAAAAAGCTGTTTTATCATAAATAATTGCATTATTGTTAAAAGCTTTACTCAATAAATATAAACTTACGGAAGAATATTAGCGACAATCTCGCTCGCGTACTTATTCCTTTAATAACTTAGTAAACACGTTAGATGCTGAAATTAAGGCCAAAGTAAGGGAACTTAGTCTAGTTAGTGCCTTAACTAGATGTCTGTGGCTTTGCCTGGTTTACGAGGAATTATGAAGGCCTTATTTGGGATTAAGAATAAATTATCATCCTTTTCCGTTCCCTTGGCCTTTATTTTCAGGAGTATGAATTTACTATAATAATTAGCCCTTTTCCATCGCAATAATAACATTAAAATTTAGTTGAGTTTCATCATCATCGTCATCATCACCATCATCATCATAATCATCAACATCATCATCATCCTCTATCCTTCCACTGCTGACCGTATACACTACGATAGGCCTCATTCAATGAACGCCAAGACGACCGATCCTTGCCACTGGCATCCAACACTGACCGGCCACGAACAACGAACATAAAAGTTTATTCGTAATAAATCCATGCGATTTGCCACATGGTCATCATATTATCAGCCCGTATCCATACACTTTTTTAAAAGATCGGTCATCTTTGCGTTCATCGAAAGAGCCCTATCAACTGTGGATGGAATTGATTAAAACGCACCATTTAACTGACTTCGATACGCACAAGATGTCGATCGTTAGCTAAGTTATGAGAATTTGTTATTCTGTGAGCTGGTAAATCAATGGGCGAGCTAAATATAGTGGTAGTTCTTGTCATTCTAGCATATTATATTGTTTGTTTGTTTGTCAAGCAGAAAGACGAGCCAATGGTAAGCGTTACACATAAATATAATTTCATTTGATTTTGAAATTTTGAAATTGCTCTTCTGCGTATCTTAAGATTGTATGTCTCGGTCTTGCCCTTCTTTCCGAAACACAGCAAAGCTGTTGCATAGAAAAAATAAGCAGGATCCATGCAGACGGACGCGTGACAGCACATCTCTCCCATCGGGAAAATAATCTGTAAATATGTAGTACTGATCCATGTCATTATCGTATACACAAGTCTCCTTCAATAAGTTACAATGTGGCCGATCCCTCGCCCCTCGCATTGGCCTCGGATCAGCTGGGAACGGATCCCTATTCCAATCTAGTGAGATGTGACCTTCCGTACCGTATTACTTCAGAACCGTAATGTTCCATCTTTAGTTCTTCAGAGAGTTTAGTTCTATTGTCACTTGAATTTGATTATTCGTATGTCTCTACTGAAAGATAGCTCTGTAAAAAATACCCCAAAAGATCACAGTACTTTGTATAGCATAGAAAATTTTTGAATCACCTCCGCTTGTTCATAAAAGGCTCCAGTCGCATTTTAAATGGGTCATTCTTAATTTTCTCGCGCAGTTCCTTGTTAACTCATTCACTGATGAACTCAAATATTATCATGTTCAAACATACAAAACAGATAACGAATTAGCTAAGTATACTGACAGGAGTGGGCTAGCGATCTGTCAAACTAAGCTTATGCCCCCATTGCCTAATTTCGAGGAGGAGACCAACCCAATACATATCGCTTGTGCTATACATTATATAGTATTTGATAAGATTTTTATACGAATGTATGTGATTAAAAAACATCTCATACAAAATTTTAATTTAGCTTACGGTAAATGTAATACAAAGCACAAAGCGCTGAGATAATTAGCTTTAGTAAAACGTTATTATGCTAGGGAATATTAAAAACACATCTTGAATTAACTTTATATTGTACTTTATTTTCATGGCTGCTTTCCGCTTTTTGTCCGTAGCTTTTTATATCAGGTATCAACGTTAGCAAGACCAACGGACAACTACCTATAAGGAATCAGCTGCTACCTAGAGTATTACCGTACCGATACGACTTAGGGACCTTAAAGAAAACAGTATAGTCGTAATTCAAACGACGGCAACGCATCTGCTAATGATGTAGCGGGAAACTGCGGATATCGCTTATCACTTACCACCAGGTGAAACAATAATCGGTTTGTCCCCTCTTCTATAAAAAAAGAAACATACTAGCTACCTGAACTTAAGGGACAAGCGACACCTATGATTTATAAACATAGCCAATTTCAGATGGGACTAGCCCAGGCAACTCATTTATGCGTTCCCTATCCTGAGACATAAGATAGTATGTCACAGTACTAGTAATTACATTGGACTGCCATTATATCCAAAATACAACGAATGACGGAAGAAGTAAGCAGGACGGTGGTACGCAAGCCACGAGCGCATATACGCGTAGCTATCGACGGTAGTATATCTTTTGAAACCCCATCTCATATTTTGTGTGCCTATCATTGTTAAATGACAAGTTAAATTTCACGTATAATTTATTGAAAGTTAAATTTAGTCAACTACGGATTCCTAACTTTTTCCCCAGGTGGGTATGTGGGACTCGCTGCGCCCGAAAGCTGGTAAATGGACGCAGCTCTACCCACTAAAAACCGGCAAGAGCTACAAATTCCGCCTTTGGTGAGGTGCCCTATCTGATCTGTTGAGCAAACAGGGCACCTCGACGTCTAGTCAGTCCCTCAGAGGACCAACGCCACCAACCCAACTCCCAACGTCGGGACAGTACAATGGGGTGAGGTTCCCGTCCTCGCCTCTTGCCCTGTCCCTCCTCTTTTGTCCTCCCTTCTAATAAGAGGGGTACAAAGAACCCCCTCGGCTCAATTCCCTTTGCCCAAGGTGCAGCAGCTCACCCTAGGTTACTGAGCCACACCGCCACGACAAAGCCTGAACTATGGTGGAAGAAGGAAGAACCGGCTAAACAAATTATAACTAACTTTTTTAATATACCCTTAAACGTTCCTTAAAAGTTTTCCCGCATTTATATTATTTTATAATGTTTTTTAATCTAATTGACAAGATCATCGTAGACCCATTCACACAAACACGCTAACAGCACAACATAAATATGTTAGTCACGAGGCGACAAATTATACCCGATTTGTAAATGTGATTGGAAAATAATTTCCCAGACGATTTCAAATATTAATACTTGGTCATACGGAGGATTTGAGAATGTCCTAAAGACAATTATTCGTGTCGGCAAATCGGACGATTCAGGCCTATTTACATGATTAGTGTTTGAATTTTTCATATTCATATCGTGCAGTGGTCGGTCCGTGTTGGAGTTGGAGAGTATTAAAGTTTTGACATTACATTGTCTGTGAAGATAGCGTGACGGTATGAATATGACGATATATGGCATAGAAGTTATAATAAAACGAATAGAGAAAAGGATACCGTGTTTCAAAGTTTTTACGATCCAATCCCTTGCCACTCGCATCCAGCACGGACCAGCCACCGCACGGCGATCGTCTTCCGACCTGGTTAGCAGCCAACCAACACTTCGTCAACCTAAACGTGGCCTACACTCTTTAACCTTATTGCTCCATCGGCCATCCGTTCTCCTCAGTGTGTAACCAGCCCACTGCCACTTCTAACGAGGTTATTCTTGGCGTAATATCGGTAACCTTAGTTCTCTGGCGGATGTCTTTTTTTTCTAATCCTATCTCAAAGAAATACCCAACATAGCACGCTATGGTCAATCACTCACTAAATTATTTTATTTAAATTTCCTATCTTACTATATAAAATTATTTGATTTAAATTTAATTTTATAATTCAATTTTGCATACGATCAAATGTCAAACAGGACAGCGTTTACGAGTTTCTTTAGAGTCGCGTGCAGCAAATTGCATAATGAGCGCTTTTGCGATGTCAAATTAAGCAAATCAAAACGAAATCTTCTATCGCCCCTGAATCACTAACTCGGTAAACAAAGTTTGAGATTTTCATGGTTTATTTCAATATCAAAGAGCTGAACTAAAGCCCTGCATAACTCATTCATTTATTATTGAGCATTATCAACAACAGTTGTGACAGCTATTGTTTAGATGAATGATTTTTTTAAATAAATTTATCAAATGCAAGAGATTTAATAGTTAACATTTTCAATCCTATAGCTCCTTTCCATAGCTTTTCCCGAGTTATTATACAGCCTTTTTATTGAAGATAAGATTTAATGCTTTTGCATGATCCATGTTTACCTCGAGTAAGGCCCCTAGACCTATATGGGGACTTGCACTTGCGAATGCACTACCCCACTAAACCACCTGCGAGCGCCATCAGACGCTTTTTGAAGATCCTGGATCTGCAGGCAACAGGGTTACCTCAGTGATGTTATTGTATATCCTGTGTCTATTAGTAATACAATTATCCTGGTGAAAGTTTTTTTTTCTTTTATCGCTAAATATCACCCCATTATACAGATTATTATTATAGCGAAATTCATTCCTTGGATCATTTAAATGGATTCGCATGAAACGATATTTAACATTAGGAACTTGAAGGGGCTGGGCGCATATGCTGGAGCATTGATGACAAAAGATAAGTGTACTAGATAGTCGTCTAGATTTATTATGATGACTCTCTGTCCAAGTTGGACTCGAGTGATTTCGATGGTCACTAAGGGCTATTCATCCCCTGATGGATACTAGTATGATGATATAGTATAGTCATCGAGAATATAACCTAAATAGAGCGGTCATGTATTTTGACTTTTGTATGAAAACAAATTCTGCCAAATTTTTGCTGCCACGTTGCACTGTGCGATCTGATTGGCTGTTGGTCATTTCTAGATAATTGGCAGATGGGTCGTACATACAGATCACTGGTTGGTTGAATTGCTATTATTTCAGTGTCAAATCACTGACCACTTTCTAAATTGTGTGCCTTACATTACTACTCTATCCGGCTATATGCTCGATGGGTATAGTAGGTATACAACACCAAAATATTCTTAAGAGCGCGGCACAAAAGTGTTTTTAATGCATGTGCATTTCCCTTAGAATATATTTTCTATTTAATGCATTAAAGCCAAAGTAACATATTTTAACGACTTAAATATCGGTTAATTGATACACTTGGCAAGAGTTTCATGTTTCGGATTGTGAGGCGAAATTACAGCTCGTCTCTTTCGCGGATAATCTCGCTTGTTACTGCTCTTTCCAGTTCGCTATAATCACCGCTGGTATTTGCTTCTGTCGACAGAAATTATTTTACAGTGAATTCGTTTCAACAATTTGTTTAAACGATTTCCTTGAAATGAGACATTTCAAGAAATTCGTCTTCATTTTTTAGAAGCTAGAGTGGAATTTGAGTGAATTACATTTTACTAGCTGTTTATCACAGTCTCACTCAATTCTATATTGAAAATAAATCCTCCAAAATAGAAATACTTCCTCGATAACGGTAGGAAGTGTGAAAGTATTTTTTCAAATTCTATCCTAAACCTTGTGGCGGACCAATCAGCGCCACATTCCTGAATCACGCTATCGAAGTTCCGCAGCTCGTCGCTATACATTCAACAGCTGAATTGATAGCAAGTGGGCTTCGGCCTAACCGTGCATACCATGAACCATCTCGTTCGGTCGGAGATCTTCCTTTGGGGCTTTTCACCTTACATCCCACAAACTCTTATTTTCTATATTAGTACAGATTCATTTATAATTAATTCTGGCAGAGTGGAGCGAAGAAAAAGTGGACGAGGCACGTACGATTATCGTAGCTACCGCTGTATCAGCCGTATTAATGATACGTGGCCCCCGGGCTACAAGGACTCCTTTAAAAAAAATCTGTTTGGACAATCAAAAAGTGTGTCAAAGGGCTTTGCGTCAAAATTAGTGAGGAGGCCCCCTCATTTGACACTAAGCCCATTTAGAGCAAGCTACGCCGCTAGCCGTAGGGGCTGCACCTTGGGCGATGCGAATTGAGCCGAAGGGGCTTCTTGTAGCCCTTTTATAAGAAGAGGGAAGAAAAGAGCAGGAGGCAAGGGGTGAGAACGGGTACCTCACCCCATTGTACTGTCCCGACGTTGGGAGGGGTTGTTCTGTGGTGCGGGACAAACTCTCGGTGGAGGTGGCGTCGGTTCCCTCAGGGACTGACTAGCCGTCGAGGTGCCCTGTTTGCTCAACAGATCCCGGGCACCTCACCTAAGACGTCATTGGTGGCACTCGCCAGGTTTAGTCGGTAGAGCTGCGTCCACTTACCAGCTCTCGTGTGCAGCGAGTCCCACATACGCGTCTGGGGAGACCCTCTCCCCCGCGGGATGTCTCAGAGCATTTCCCGGCGTTAAAGAAAAAAAAGTCTGTATTAATATCGCTTCTACTAATATTTACTAATATATTCTCTCGGCAGCAGCTAGATTGTACCGTATTGCAGCTGCCAATCAAATATTCGCTTAACTTCTCTCGAATGGATTTAGCCGTTAAGTTCGTCCGATTGCTCTCATTGTTCATATCTCGTATCTGGGGCGACTTTGGTTCTATAATTTTCTAAAAATATTCAGTGCTTGTGAGTCACTTAAATCTAAATCTCTGCTGATTAAAATTTGAGTGATTTTACCTGTATTTGATTCTATCATTTTTATTTTATCTTTCTTAATGCAGCATTGTTAATCTCTTATTGTCTGAAGAGTTACTGAAAAGATGTATGAATAGACAGATATTATGGTTATATATATAGATATATGGATAGATAGACGGATAAATGATTGGTCGAATGAATTAATGACTATCATCTTGCGCTTAAATTGGATTTACGGTCAACAAAATACGAATGGATGATGATAATGATGAATGTCCTCTAATGTCCATGAAACAAATTTGGGTGCGTGTACCACCGGTTACGCGGAAGTGGGGATCAACAGATTAATTTAAAGTCGTCAAATTAAATTGTTCCTCTACCATCATTAGCATCAGCTTATTTTTTTTTTTTCAATGCACCAAAGGTCCGTGATCAGTGATATTTGCTACTTCACTTTTACTTCGAGGAGCCTGCCGTTAGGAGCCTTCTTAGTCGTAGTTTTTAGAGTGTAGAGTGAGGTCGTGGTTGTATTGTTGATATCAATAGATAATATGTTCCCTGATTCCCACTGCTGATTGTCGCTACTTGCGAGGGCACTCGACCTTGGAACTATCAGTCACTTCTGATGACATCTGTTCATCGTGTCCCACCCGCTATGAGATCTTCTTACGGCCCCTGGATGACGAGCCTTTATATTCGTGTTTCTTGAGATATGGTAAGAGATGTTATGAGGACTATAATTATACACCAGGATATTATGTATTTGCCATTTCTGCATTACATAATGCTGAAAGCGTTGCTGTGTTTCGAAGAAGGGTTTTTTGCAGTTCTAGTAGTATAATCACTGAAATTAGAACCTATGTCTCAAGAAGGCGACGTATCACTGAGTTACCGGGGCTAGTTCCGAGTGAACCTGTCTGTATTTACGTTCACCATCAGGTAACTCGTTCGCCAGTTTTATATTCCACTGACACATAAATGTATAAACGCAGTCGAATGTCTGAACCACACTGATACATACGATTATAAATGTAACTGAATCAGATAACAGTCAACAACAAATAGTTAAACACATCCTTTATAATCACTTAACGTAAGTTTAACATCAAGTCAAAGGAACCTAGTTTTGTGGCTGCTAGTTCGCATTTGATTTTAATAGAACATAGACTTACTCCGTTATAGTTTAACTCAAATAGTTAGTGAGCAGTTAGTCGTTGCCGGTGCGGTTGTGCAGAATGTTTAACTCACTTTGTATTTTAATTTCAAATGTCGTTTAACGTGACACCGTTTAGGAATTTACGTTGTTTTATAGACTATGCTATTTGCTTTCGTTCATCTGATGGTAAGTGATGGTCGTAACCTATAGACACCATCAGAGGACACTAATAGGCATGAAAGGGCATTGAGAAATAAATAGGCTTTTATCTTTAAGATACCTATAATTTCCATAGTTAAATCATGTTGGTTTGTTCAAAAATTACAATGTGTGTAATCCAAAAATAAAGAAATACAAAACAAAAGCATTTACATAAGAAATACATAATGAATTAATCATGTATTTCTCATGTAAAAAAAAACACAGAAAGTGTTCGACAAAAAGCCCATTTGCGTTCCATAGAGACGGATGAGTTCATTAAGTCGTATGACTTCAATCGGTTTGTGTCGGGTGAACTCATAAAGCTTTATGGGTGACGTTGACTACTGTTTTTAAATAACTGGTTTCATTTGACATGTAACTAACAAAAACGTAATATCAAAATTTTATGGTCATTTAGAAACTAATGTTATTCTAGGATTTATTGAACATACAATTTATAGTCGTATATGATGTAAGCTTGTTTGTTAGGAAATTATATTTAAACAATAGAAAATAAATTAGTAACATCACAGTATTCTCGCAACAAAAAGCATCATCTAATAAATGTATACGTAACATATAAAGCAATCAATTATTCATCTAAAAAACAATATTATGTAAAAATGTCGAAATATCGAGCTCTGCGAAATAAAAGAAAAAAACATGGTAAATATCCCGTTTTAAATAATAGATAAAAAGCCACCTCCGTGCAACAGTCGGTCCTGGTTAGATGGGTGGAGGGATCGGCTGCTTTTGCATTCATTGAAAGTCCTGTCCAGTGGTGGAACAAAGCTGATGATGATGAATAATGATCTAATTGGATCACACGACTATAAATTTGAATAGTTTACATTCTATCAAATATGCAAATGTATACAATTTGTAAAGTTTGCCCAAAAAATATTCCAGTGAGACATTATAAAATGTAGACGTCAATGTCTTTACAAGCAATTTTAATTTCAGTACCGAATCCATCTTAAATCTCGGGATAGGCTTTTCATGGACATGTCACATGTCTTGCTTACTTTTGAAGTGAAACTTTAAGCACATTAGGGTGACTTAGTGCTATGACGTGACAGTGAAATGTTTGAGTGACACGGTCATGTGACATGGTCGGGTCCGCTCGGCCCTTTTCGGTTCGGCTCAGCGTGCCCACGTGTTCCACTCGTTCTCACAGCTGACTGCAGCCGATAGCGGCTAGTTTAGTAACGCTAACCGCGTGTTTTTATACAAAGTTACAGTGTCTGAAATATGTAATATATGAATTGTATGATTGATGAATATTTTCTTATATAAAATAAAATAAGCTTTGACTATCTCAACTAATATAATGAAAATAGTAACTGCGGAAATAAAAAATTACAGTCAATTGGGCATTTTGTCATTTTTTATAGCATAGGAGGGCAAACGAGCAGCAGAAGCCGTTTGGCTACTATCGACGCACATACACATCCACACAACCAAAGATTATGCAGATGCGTTGCCCTCCTTTTCCCTATCCCCAATGGGCCACCGGAAACTCACAAACCAGCATAGCTGACGCACTTAACGCCGGTGTTATGTGAGCGAGAGGTACCACCCTGGTCGTGCCAACCCAATTCGGCTGCAAAGCAGCATGGCACTACCACTTACTAAACTTTTTTAGACTTTAGAAATGTTTAATAAATAGGAAAAAATTATGTAACCATTAGGTGTAATTATTAGGCGTAACCATTACCTATATATTGTAACAAGAATAAAATGTTGGTATGTGAAAGAAATATCTGCCTTTGACGACATATTATTATGAATCCTAAGATTAGATTGTTATTTACCGAAATAAGATTTTATCTAATTTCGGTAATGGCAAGCGGTTGGTTATAGTAATAATATAACATTTCAATTATATTTCTTCATATAAAAGTATAATGAATTAATCGTATTGAAAAATTTGTTGACAGTAATATAATAGTTACACTAATATAACATATTTATTATATTATTAGTGTAACTATTATATTACTGCAGTCAACACACAATATGTTACAAATGAATCACCTGTAACTACTTAGATAATAATAATTGAATACTTTTAGGTGTTATTTAGCATGTGTTTCTATGTTCAGCAGTGGACGGATAGAGGCTGATGATGATGATGATGAAGTGTTATTTGTGCCTGTAATTCATTGAGAGACAATCTAAGTGCAGTGGCCGGTCCGTTTTGGGTGGCCGATGGGCCAATAAGATTCAAGAGTGAAGGCCGCGCTTAAGTACATATAATATGTGTACCGCCCGCTTTGCTTGCAAGGATCTATCCTTCGAGATAGAATAGAATAGAACATAATAGAAATTTATTAAGGAATATTATACACCGTTACACATACTTAATCTTATAAAATATACGTGTAAGTGACACGGCAATTATAAAAACTGAAGTTAGGTGCCTGATTAAATTTTATTTCAAATTGTGAGGAATTATATTACACTGTTGAGCATTTATGTAACTACAATTATTTTTAATTTTCTGTTTTAAGTCAATAAGTGTTTGATTTTCTATAGGATATATTATAAACCCTGCATTGGTGTCGCCATGTATCTTTATCATTAATCTTTCTATATGTTGTAGGTATCTCTCTTACTCGCTCTCTGTGTAAAGTTTCGTCCGGATCCTTTCAGCTGTTTTGGGCTGATTGAGTAACAAACATCCACACAAACTTTCTTATTTATAACATTAGTACACAGTTTAAACTATTCAACTTACATAAATTTTATGAATTTTCCATAAAATCTTAAAATTTACTACAAACTTTAGCGTTACACTCCACGAAACACTATCTGTCCATCAAAATATTATGATAAAGAATCTTAATAAATATGCTTACAAACCGTTTTCATTGTACCTATACCATCCAATCAACTCTTCGATTTTCAAACACGCTTAATTAATCAAAAACAAATCTTTTCGGAGCAACTTAGACTTAACTCTTAATTGATTATGATTAATTAAAGTGAATCTTATTAATGTAAATATTTGGAAACTCTTAAAGATTGATGATTAGAATTTGGATGTGCTGTGCGATTATTATGACAGCTTATGGTTAATGATAATTCATTATGGATCTACATTTTTGAAGTTATACTTCTTTTGGCGCGCTAGGAAAAAATGATGAGAGTAAATTTTTACGATGCGCGCACACACCGTCACGAAAAAAACCGACACCATGAAGTTAGTAACAATTTTCACATAATGACAGTAACAACAATAAGCAAAAAGGTTACAGATAATGAAATAACGAGTTTAGATAAGTACACACACACTTTTTTTGTGTTATAAATTAACACAACAAAGAAGACAGCTAATGGTTTACCTGTGGAAGTGATGTACTGCGCCACGCGCCATTCTGGATCGGGTACCATCATCCAACTTTAGATTTTCACCGGATAACGGACCACCCGGTCCGGTATCTGTCACCAAAAGCGGTGGTCCATCCGGCTCAAAACATGGTAAAAACATGTTCAGTTATCAGGTGAAAAACGAATGTCTACAAGCGCTCTTATTATTGAATTTTATAAATAAGTGGACAGGCTGTGTAATTATTGGCGCCCGGACTTATCAAATTCCATTTCAGAGTAGATAACGCAAAAATTAGTTACTTCGTCTAATCCCTAGTATTTATTCGATGAACATAAAAATGGTGTGTAAATTATATCACCCAAAAAAGACTCTTCTTTCTCGGAGAGTCAACTTTTTTTGAAAGCTTCTCATAGTATATAGTATATAATAATAAAAATTGATAGCGAAATCGCTATCAGTTTCTTTTTTTTTTATTATGTAAAACAACCTATGCGGGAGACCGGTTGTTAGCGTTATATATAGCTGTAGCACTGTCTTCCAAATTTTTTACTAGTAAAAGTTGATCTAATTATTTCTTTGTTTGTTCAAATATGCTTATCTTCGGAACTGTCACTGGTATATACTTACTACAACAACAGTAGAGAGAGAGAGAGAGTTACGCTCTCTCTCTTTCTATCTTCACTAACTTATATCTCCCTCTCAACTTCCGTTCTCCTCGCCCAATCACACTTTTCGTAACGTTCTTGTCAAGCATTCACAAGCTTAACCCCCTAGTCAAGCGTGCGTAAAGAAGTTATACTTGAATAAGTTATTTTAACGTCACGTACGATTCTAAGAATATTAATATTAAAGATTTTCAAATCTAGTCCATTCTTCTCGCCTTTTTTCATATTTTTTACAACCTACAGAATATCCAACTTTATATAGAAATCCAATAAGAATCAATAATAATGCTCTCATAAAGTAAAAGCAAACAAAGGCATAGCGGAGAAAAAATGTCTACGAAATTCATATTGGCGTTCCGACGGTGACCTCTATAGAATTTACAATCCAATATTCTGCGATTGACATATCGATAGTCAGCTAGCTCACGTCTCAAGATAAATTTTGAAAATATATTAGCAGTACGAAATATTACTACTAAAATAGATGGAAACCCATAAGAAATAGAGTTTATCACATAACTTCGTATGTGTACGAGTACTAAGGAAGATTTTTTATTAAGGCCAACACCCATGCGTTTCGTGAGATGAATTATGAAGAGACTTTTAAAAAGTAAAAATTAGTCATGCCTATAATGTTACAAATGAATCACCTGTAATTAACCAATGGTAGATAATTATTGAATTCTTGTAGAGTTATTTGTGCCTGTAATTCATTGAGAGACAATCTCCGTGCAGTGGCCGTCTTGGATACGAGTGGCAAGAGATCGGCGTTCATTGAAGGAGGCCTATGTTCAGCTGTGGATAAATAGACGCTAATGATAATGCAAAAGTGTCATTTGATAGGCAAAAGAGAAAATAAATATAGATAATATATTCGATACACAAACTTTCAGACCAGCCACCTGATAGATGAACTTCATCCATAATCATAATTAACTTTACCTGAGATAGAGTATACCTACTAGAAATAACTGGATACAGTAGTAATATGAGCCTTAAAATTCCGAACCTGGTCAGTGATTTGTCACTGATATAATAAGAATTCAACCAACAAGTGACTGACTGAACACTTTATCATATTCATTTGTACCCTGTCACTTGTATACAAATAGAACATCAATCATTCAATGGCCTTCTTTGTTTCAGTCAAAAAATGGTGCTAAAGTACTCAAATATGAAGTATTTCCCGCTGCTGGTGTTTCAGCTGGTACTGATGGCGCTGTACTTCGTGTTCGTGAGGTATGGAGGGGAAAAGGACCACGATATTAGAGGTAAGATTTTTACTAGCCGTAGAACTAAGTTTATCCCGCGTGGAAATAATATTATGTTATGTTAACCACGGTTTTGCTTAGTGCGAAAATTAGGATTTACCCAACTTCACTCTATTATTCTGAAAATAAGCCTATAGATATTTTTCAATACTAGGCTATCGAATTATAGAGAAATATATTTTCGAATTTGAGTTGCAGAAGACGCAAACATCTTTTCATCTTCTGAGTCATGTAAGGTTACTTTTTAACATGAAATAAATTAAAATTAAGTTAAAATTACTATTTTGGGATGGGATGGGATGCAAGAGGATCAGAAATCTTGTCGAAAGAGACATAATATCAGTTTATCAAATTATTTGTCACAATCATTACACCATAATAGCACAATACGAAGTCAATACAAGAAAACAAACGACATTTTTTGTCCAGCAGGGGACGGGAAAACGTCCAAAAATAAGTAGAACTTAATAATCTTGATACAACATAAAATAAATTGTCAAACAATTAAAAGTGAAGATTCAGTTAGTTGACCCTATAGTTAGTCCAAGGTATAAAATAAATAATTTATGAGATGTCTCCGAGGAACTTTTTACCTCAAATGTATGGAGTCTATTTAATTCTCCCAAAGAACAAAGGTTCCAAACTAATTCATTCTGGGGTTTTTTTGTTCTTTCCCGTGGGAACTCCTTAATTTTCCGGGATGAATTTAAATAGAGGTGCAGTTTTTGTCACTCTTTATCTTGAATAAAATATGAAAATAGTTTTTATGATGGATAGGCAAACTGACAGAGATTGTAAGCGGTCAACGTCACCCTTGAACACGGTTCACCTGACTCCTTATTAAATTAAATCTGCACTTTTACGGCATTTCCTGCCTTTCATGACCACTATAAGGAACCAATTATTGCCTACGGTATTTCCGTATCGATACGACTTACGGACCTTCATGAAAAGAGAATACTCATATTTGAAAGGCATTGCACCTGAAAATCCTCTGGTGTACCGTTTATGTCCGTCCCGGATATGCAGGCAACAGACAGAATCAACTCATGGACAGGCTGGCCCCGGCCCCTGACTAGACTACTCCTCATGATGGGGGACTGCCCGGCCGCTACTAAGCAGTCCCGACGGCGTCAGGCCATACAGACTCAGGTTCCCATCCTGAGCCCGACACGAACACAGAGGCGTTACTGAAGGCGCATTAAGTAGCGCCTCCTACGCACCCCCGTTCGTAGCCCGCGGGAGGAGGCCTCGTCGGCAGCCTCCTCTCTCACCCGCTCGTCGGCCTTCTTCTGGGACATTACTGCCTCGCAAAAGGAGACCATCGGCACAAGTATTTACTAAAGCAACCATGCCCGGTAAGCACCTGTGTCAGACGGAAGGTGAGGGGTTTGCGCTTACGGCGCATCCACCGCTCAAGGGCTGGTCGCAGAGCAACCGTCAGACTTTTTCCATATGGCTGCCGCGCCAGGTCCTCCCCTCACCTCCGCATTAACGCCTCTTGCCCTAGTCGGCGAACCCGCAGGATCCCGTCCAGCGTAAGGCTTTCACCTCCGAGACATAGGAGTGCGTCTCGGCAAGAACCTCCGCCACGTTCGTTTGCAGCCTCATGAAATTAAAAAATAAACGGTTCAGTAGTTGAGGAGTTCATCGTGGACAAACAACGTGATACGTAATTTTTATTTAATAGAAAGAAAGATAAGATATGGGTCGGTAGTACCCACAATACTACATACAAAACTCAAATGCTTCTAAAAATATTTTAACCACTGATATTTCATTTTCATTATCACAGAGTAGAGTGCATTTAATATATTATTTTAAATGACCTAAATTAAAATTGATGACATGAGGTCAATAAACTCTGACACGGTTTGATAGATCATTATGAAAATTTTATAAGAGGTAGTGCCACGCTGCTTGTAGCCGAATTGGGCCGGCACGACCGGGATGGTATCTATCGCTCACATAATACCAAGTTAAATTGACAGCTATGCTGTCGCGTTTCGTGCCGTTTGAGAGTTTTAGGTGGCCCATTAGGGGAGGGGATAGGGAAAAGGAGCACAACCCATCTGAATGATCTCTGGTGGTGCGGATGTGTATGTGCGTCGATAGTCGCCAAAAAGGCTTCGACTGCTGATTTGCCCTCCTATGCTAAAAACAAACAAAATAACGCTCCAATTTCATCAATCAAAAAAAATGTGCTGAAGCCTTGGTGAATTGGGGGGGGGGGGGGGATTGAGACAAGCCTAGTGGTAAGTTCTCGAAGAACTTGTGTTACGGGTACCAGACAACGGACATATATTTAATACTTTTATACTATACATATATTTAAGATTTTTATTATATAATACACATATTTAATTCACATCCATGACCCAGGAACACCGAAAACTTTTTGTTCTCTGGCGTACCCGCAACCTCCGGCTTGAGCCACGGAGTTCAAAATGGATGGAAACCGCCTTATAATGTTAATCCAATATATTGTACATATAAATGGGTTTCTATTTCTTTTCAAAGTTCATCGATAAGCAATGATGTGTGTATTTTATTTTAGTAATGTAATATTTTCTCCTCTCTGTGGTTTTTAATCCTGTATCCATTAAGATCTTTAGCTCAGGAATCCTTTGTTGCACCAGCACTGAAAAAATGCCAAGTCTGATGATGTGAGATCAGCAAGCAGAATCAGTATGCTATAATGATTTTATTGAGGCTTTATTCATTGCTTTCGATGATCAAGGTCATTAAAGTGACATCGAAAGAAATACTTATATGTTAATCAAAACCATAGAAACAAATATGTTTAGAATTAACTAATTCTTAATTAATTATAAGGGAATTAATTTGAGGCTGGTCTAGTAGTTTTTTTTTCTTTAACGCCGGGAAATGCACTGAGGCATCCCGCGGGGGAGTGGGTATCCCCAAGCGGGTATGTGGGACTCGCTGCGCCCGAAAGCTGGTAAGTGGACGTAGCTTTACCCAGTAAAACCCGGCGAGTGCCACCAATGCCGCCTTTGGTGAGGTGCCCCGAATCTGTTGACCTAACAGGACACCTCGACAGCTAGTCAGTCCCTCAGGAGACCGACGCCACCTCCACAGAGGGGTTGTCCCATACCACAGAATAACCCCTCCCAACGTCGGTATAGTACAATGGAGTGAGGTTCCCATCCTCACCCCTTACCTTCTTTTGTCCCCTCTTATAAGAATTGTACCCCACAAAGAGTCCTCTCGGCTCAATTCGCTTCGCCCAAGGTACAGCTGCTAACCTTAGGCTACTGAGCCCCACCACCATGACAAGGGTTGAACCGTGGTGGGGTGGTCTACCAGTCGGTCTATCGCAACTCAAAGTTAAAAATATATCATACATTTTCTATTTTAATCAAAAGTTAATTAAAAGGTCACTCACATTGATTCTCGTAATAATACATCAACAAGAGCTCGCATTACAAATTGACGCGAATTATTCTACTTGATGACGTCACACAACGAAACTTCTTGTGGTTTGTTGGTTTTGGTCATGTGACCAATACCAACAAACCACAATAATAGCTTGTGATTGGGCGATTTTTGTTCCTTGACATCACTTCCGTGAAATATACAATGACTTTTTTATATAAATGGGCTGATGTAGTCATAGTACCTAATAGTGAAAACCACCATCTTGACAATATCTTTATGAAAGATATATAGTTTTTATTACTAGAAATACATAGTAGTAAAGTGAGAATAATGTTCGGCGACGTTGACACGACATAATTATTACAATTTAATGACAGTTAGTGTATCTCACAGTATTGCCACATCAATTGTTACTCAGTATTGTCTGACAGATGTCGCATAGGTATACGGGAAAAAAGGTTTCTCAAATCAAATTTTTGAGATATGCACTATTAAATGTCGGTCTCACAAAAAATGTCAGATACACCTAAAGAAATTGTCTCATTATACTTTAAACGAATTAACTCAAAAAATGATCGTTGTGTAAGAGCACAAAAACTTAGGTTCAGTTTTCCCACACGCGCTTTTTTTTCCCATCTAGTCTTTTGTCTTATATATTTATATAACAGCTATCTTAGCTGGTGCCTACGATACATCTAGATCACATTAAGATTAATAACATCTTGACACAGAAGGACATATGTGTTAGAATTAATAAACACGATCTAGTAATCCCGTAGAAACATGACACTTTTAATTGTTCTCATTGTTTTAATTGAAGCTTTTAACCTCATTTTGTGCAAGTATTAAATTTGTAGCGATGCGTTTAAAAATAAATTATTTGATGGGTTTTTAAATTGCATGTAGTACTTAGTCATCATGTTACGAGAGATATATAAACACTCTTCTACTATAGATGAAGAACAATGTGATTTTTCAAAATCACCTGAGACTAGCCCATTCTATGCTAGAATCCTAACGCGTACTCTTGGAACGTTATCTTAACACTCATAAGACTGATGCTGAGGTCTAAATTTTTGAAGTGAAAACTTCTTTAGACGTGTTGACACTTTATCATCATCATCGTTATCAGCCTATATCCGTCCACTGCTGAACATAGGCCTCTCTCAATGAACGTTAAGACGGCCGATCCCTTGCCACTCGCATCCACCACGGACCGGCCACCGCGCGCAGATCGTTTTCCCACCTGATTAATGACCGACCAACACTTCGTCTACCTAAACGTGGCCCCCACTCTTGAACCTTATTGGCGCATCGGCCATAAGTTCTCCTGAGTGTATGACCAGCCCACTGCCACTTCAACGAGCTTAATCTTTGCGTGATATCGGTAACTCTAGTTATCTTGCGGATGTTTTCGTTTCGAATCCTATCTGCCAAAAAATACGTGCTATGGAGCATGCTATGATGGCAGACTTACAGACCAGTCGTATATTTAGAGGACACTCGCGACATCGTTAGGGTAAAACCGGGATAGATGCCGCAGCGGGATAGATGCCTCATATCCTGAAAACCCAACTTCCCGAACTCGCAATTAAAAATTAATCGCATAAGCAGGAGCCACAGTCACCACGTACCTAAGTTACCCACGGACAACCCGCGAAAAAGAAAACATTTAGCTCGTGTGTGTAATTATATCCGCGGCGAAATTCACAAACACGTCATAGATTTAAAGGTTACTATTTCGCGTTGTATAACTTTTTAATTAGTAATAAATTTAGTGCTATTTCGTATTAAGCTAATATATTGGTTCATTGAGTCTGCGTCTAAGTGTTAATAGATGCTATTTTGTATATAATCGGCCCACATTTCGAACAATTGGGTCCGAAGGTCGTGAAGGCGGCGAGTGCGCTGGGCAGACTCCTCCCGAACCTCGGAGGACCCAGCGCCGCCTGCAGGCAGCTATACTCCGGTGTCTGCCGGAGTATGGCGACGTACGGTGCTCCGATTTGGACGGATCGCCTTACCGCGCGGAGTAGGGCCCAGCTGCGCTCGGCGCAGCGGGTGATCGCGGTAAGAGTGGTCCGGGGGTATCGTACGATATCATGGGCTGCAGCTACTGCCTTAGCCGGCGACCCCCCGTGGGAACTCGTGGCGGAAGTTCTCGCCGAGGTATACTCCTATGTCTCGGATAGGAGGTCCCTCGGAGAGGACGTGACGCCGGACAGGATCCTACGGGTCCGCCGACTAGGGCAGGAGGCACTAATGCGAAGGTGGGGGGAGGACTTGGCGCGGCAGCCGTATGGCAAAGGCTTAACGGTTGCCCTGCGCCCGGTCCTTGAGCGGTGGATGCGTCGTAAACGCAAACCCCTCACCTTCCGTCTAACACAGGTGCTCACCGGGCATGGGTGCTTCGGTGAGTATCTGTGCAGGACGGCCCAAAGGGAGCCGGTAACTGTGTGTCACGATTGTGGCGCGGCGGTGGACTCGGCCCAGCACACCCTCGAGGTGTGCCCGAGATGGGCGGCGCTGCGTCATGATCTGACATCGGTCATCGGAGGGGACTTGTCTCTGCCGAGTGTCATCCCCGCGATGCTCGGCGACGACGAGTCCTGGACGGCGATGGTCTCCTTCTGCGAGGCAGTAATGTCCCAGAAGGAGGCCGATGAGCGGGTGAGAGAGGAGGCCGCCGACGAGGCCTCCCACCGCGGGCGACGAACGGGGGTGCGTAGGAGGCGCTACCTAATGCGCCTCCAGTAACGCCCCTGTGCTCGTGTCGGGCCCAGGATGGGGTTTTAACTGGGTCCAGCTAAACACGACGTCGTCGGGGACTGCTAAAAGTATCGAATCAAACGAACAGCCGAGCAGTCCCCCTTTAGAGGAGGAGACTGGCCTTTTCGCCGGGGCCAGCCTGTCGCCGAGGGTCCTGCGTTGCCTGCATGATCCGGGACTCTCATAAAAGGCGGCTGAGGGCACTTGCAGCGGTTTTAGTGGGTAACGCATCTCCAAGTGCGAACCCCACACACGGCTAGGTTTAAAACTCACCCCGGTCCTAGTTATGGTTTGGTCTGCAAATTTCCGCTGCAGAACAAAAAAAAAAAAAAAAAAAAAAAAAAAAAAAAAAAAAATATATATTGGTTCATTGAGTCTGCGTCTAAGTGTAAATAGATGCTATTTTGTATATAATTTATTTAAAAAATACGTGGGCATCTATCCCTATCAAAAAGGATAGTTGCCCTGATTTTTCGAAGTATAGGTGCCCTTAGGGCATCTATGTATCCCTCCATACGTACATATACGCAGTAGGTGTATATTTTTAAAACATTTTCAGTACCTGTTATATTTTTTAAGTGTAGGTATAATATGTACCTATATTTATATTTGGGCTTTTTAATTATTCTAGCAGAACTATGCCACAAAAACAAATTAAAACTAAGTTACACAAGAAAAACAAGACTGGAACAAGCAATGGACTTAAGATAATAAAGAAAGAAACCACAAATAAAGAGCAAGACAAAAAATAATTCTTTTAGTGAAAATGACAATGACAACCTCGCTGACTTGTATGATAAAGAAAATTATAATTTATAACCGGATGGAGTAACGTGAAACTTGTCAGTGATTTGTCACTGACGTAATAGCAATTCAGCCAACCAGTGATCTGTATATGTACGTCCAATTATCCATCAATGTTCATTAGTCGGCTAATCAGAACGCAGAACGGCGCAGCGCAGCGTCGCAGCACAAATTTGGCTCAATTTGTTTTCATACAAAACACATAACATTACCCCTCTATTCCGGTTGAGGTTCTCGATGAGAACTATCTAGCATTTGGTTTTGGTTTTTCGTTAACACGGTATAAAGGGCATCTATCCTTCTCGGTATCTTCATGATGGGGCAACTATCCATATAGGCATCTATCCTCAAAAAACATGTCCCACGAAAAGCTAATTTATGCAAAATCTGTATATAATAGGTAAAAGAATAATAGTAGAAATTCAACATAAAGGATTAAACTAGCTATATTAATAAAAACTATTCGTATAAAATTAATAGTTTTAAAATTATGAGGCTAATTCAAAAAGTGGGGCATCTATCCCGGTTTTATCCCTCATCACCGAATGCTTCTAATGTAACATTTATGACGTCATTAAATGAAATTTCAATTTTTTTTTATTAAACTTAGTCTTAATTCTGAGTTATAAGTTTTCAATGTTATTGCCGACCCTACGACTGCCAAATGAGATATTGTACATTAATTTCATAGTTGATATCACTAATATAGCAGCGATCCACTAATAGTAAGTGGTTAACGTTGCTTATAGACATAAATAAGATCACATTTTTTGACACAGGGAAATGCTTTATGCATGTAGCCAGGTACCTGGGTGGTTCCTGAATAAACTAAAACGGAATCACTAAAAATTTTGAAATATTTTTTTTTTAAACAAAAATTGAAACCGACTTCAAAAAGTAAAAAATAAACTAAAAAGTAATAAAATAATTGCGTTTCCTTAATTTTTGTGCCTAGATATTATAATCAACTTGTTATTTTACTAATTACCTACAATCTTTGCGTTTACCATGTCATTGTTGTTACTTTTCGAGTCGGTGTCAGCTAAGTTAAATAGACCGTACAGCACCAAAACCGTCGTCAGTCACCGGTATATATTTGTTGCTGTACCTACCTACCTGTCTTTGCTGACACATTGAATGAAACATTATTTCAATGTTAGATAGCCCATTTATCGAGGAAGGCTATTATTGAGCTATATAACATCACGCTGTGACTAATAGTACTTAAGTTGAGTAAGTTAACGCAGAATCACAACCGACGCCAGGAGGCCGTGTGGTCGCAGACTGCATGGTTGGCGGGGGGCAATCCCCCACTTTTATAAACCAAAAATGAGCCAAATGGGCTCACACTAATCCGATGTAGCATTAGGGACTTCGGGCCGTTAGCATAGATCCATCCGAAAAAAAAAAGTTAACGCAGGCTCAGCTCCGGGCAACAGCTAGTAGAGAAATATAAATATAAAAAAATTTTGAAGCTTTAAACAAAAGACAATACTAAAATATATTATTACTACAATGTTACCGGGAAACACACGGTTATTCCGCGTTTTACTAGTACTAAGTCTTACAGACAACATTGTTTTTGTAGAGGTTTTTGCTTGCACGTATTTTACGCCACATATTTACCTTAACGCCCCGCTTCAAAGAGACATAAATGATATAAAAAAGGGTCTACAACTTGTATCTTTGCTGGAATATTGCGGTATGGGTATATGTTTAGGAACATTGTCCTTAACCCGTTATTATTTACCATTGAACCTACCGCCAAAACAGTAGTTATTTAACGGTCTGAGAAAAAGATATGAGAAATTAAAAAAATATTGAATACGAAGGTGACAACGAATCTCCTTAATATGTTCTTATTTAAACTCCCTTCTTTTTAAAGTCGGCTAAAATGTAGCCTGTCACCTTTTTTCTGATTTTTTTTTATTTTGCTACGGGTAATGCTCTGAGGCATCCCGCGGGAGGGGGGACTCCCCAGGCGGGTATGTGGGACTCGCTGTGCCCGAAAGGTGGTAAGGTGGACACAGCTCTACCCACTAAAACCCCGCGAGTACCACCAATGCCGCCTTTGATAAGGTGCCCCGGATCTGATGAGCAAACAGGGCACCTCGACGGCTAGTCAGTTAATCAAGGGACTGACGCCACCTCCACAGAGGGGTTGTCCCGCACCAAAGAACATCCCCTCCTTATATATATATATATATATATATATATATATATATATATATATATATATAATTATATATATATATATGTATATATATATATTATATTTATATATTATACTCCTTATGTTGGGACAGTGCAATGGGGTGAGATCCCCATCCTCACCCCTTGTTATCCCTGCTCTTTTGAGAAGTCTTATAAGAAGAAAAATAGCAGCTCCCTCGGTTCATTTGCTTTGCCCAAGGTACTGGGTCCACCTTAGGCTACTGAGCCCGACCTCCACGACAAGGATTGAACCGTGGTGAGGAGCTTACAAATAGACTTCGATAACGAACTGTGAGTGTGTTATATAAAGGTCATTGACTTATATATTTAAAACTAGCTGTTGCCTGCAGCTTCGCCCGCTGTACAACTCCTATATGTCACAGCGTGATGTTATATAGCCTATAGCCTTCCTCGATAAATGGGCTGTCTAACACTGAAAGAATTTTTCAAATCGGACCAGTAGTTCCTGAGATTAGCGCGTTCAAACAAACAAACAAACTCTTCAGCTTTATAATATTCGTATAGATTAAAATAAGTAACTAAAATGTATTACGACAGCAAATATGTATCAATATTTAATGCTAGTTGAAACAAACCGATAAATAAACCACATTATTTAAAGCGGTCATTTTCCATTATGTTTCATCGTCATCATCTTTTTAACACATATTTTGATAGCCGGCTACTCGAGTGGTCACTTCATGCAGCGGTCGTGGGTTCGAATCTCGCCAAGAGTATGTAATTTTTATCTATATCTATCAATATATATGTCTTTTTATGCTAGTTAGCGTTAGTTGGTTGGTAGTTGAAGCATCTATTGGCGCGACTTGGCAATTAAATCAACTACAACACCGCGATGGCAAGCTGCATGACGCTGTGCGTATTTCACTCCATCTTTTAATATACAACTTTTTTCTATGATTTTATCGGGCTAGGTCCACCACTCGTTACCACCGTTGCAACTTCTTTATAGCCAGGATCGAGCAGTAACTACCAAATGACCCTTTGATACGAACTTTGAGAGCCCAAGGGACACGTTAAAACTGCCTTGGGACCCACAGAAGGATTCTGTTTCCCTCCCCAATTAAATCGGGAGCAGAGCATAGCAATGACTAAAAAAAGTCAAGAAAAGACCAAATGTATTTTATCATGATTATCATCAGCCACTCATTCAAAGAACGTTTCTAAAATGCTGCTTACGTTAATTAATGAAATTCCCTTCAAGTGCAGTTTCAACTTCGAGATCTGATAATTTATTTAGGCGCTCGGCCTGTTGAATGAATTAATAGAATATTCAAAGGTTGACCTTGAAACAGCTGAACTGATTGAGATAAAGTGTTTTACTACTAAAAATCTGCTTTGTAATAAAAAGCTGCCAAATCTGTGCCCAGGTTTGAGAGCTACGATGATACAGACAGACGTCACGCTTACCTATAGGTAAAACATAACATCCTTTTTGCGTCGTGGTTTCAAAACAATCGGAATAGCAATGATACATTATGTTTTTTTTATTTTATTTTGTTATCGCAGGGAAATGCTTTTTACGCGTGTAGCCAGGATTTTGGGTACATCCTGACCCTACGTGGGACTCGCACCTGGGAGTGCCCTATCCAAAGTAAAACAGCTGTGAGCAGGATGTGAACAGGATCACCTCCGCTGGCTGGCCCCGGTGAAGGCCAGACTATTCCTTGTAAGGGGGGACCGGCCGACCGCCACTAAGCAGTCCCCGCGATGTCGTGCTATTGTGCCCAGGTTCTCATCCTAACCCGACACGAGCACAGGGGCGCTAGTGGAGGCCACGAGCAAATAACCGGATAGGGTAGTATTGTGAGCCATAAAATTCCGGTACTGGTCAGTGACTTGTCACTGACGTGACGTAATATCAATTCAACCAATAATGGTGATCTGTATGTACGTCCCATTGGCCAATGATACATAAATGGCCATCATCATTGATGCCAGTAATTATATTCCCTATCCCGTCTTACTTTCTGAAACATAACGACCTCTGTGGCTCAGTGGTAAGCGCGTTGGCGCTCAAGCCCGGAGGTTGCGGGTTCGAATCACGCCAGGGAACAAAAAATATATTCTGTGTTCCTGGGTCATGGATGTGTATTAAATATGTGTATTATATAATAAAAATCTTAAATATATGTATAGTATAAAAGTATTAAATATATTTCCGTTGTGCCTGGTACCCGTAACACAAGTTTTTCGAGAACTTACCACGGGACCAGATTGACGTGGTGTGAAAGCGTCCATAGATATTATATTATATTATTATAAGAAACCAGAAGGGAAATACGTTTAAAAATAACAACAATTTATTCGTATTAGTAAAAGAATAACAATCTCAGGGTTGGCTGATAACATTTAGATGTAAATGTGTGGGCACACGCATGTGCATGCATAAAGCACCTCCCTCATTACTCACACTGCACGTGCATTCACATACCTAAACCACACACATCACAAATACTACAACAGACAGCTACATAATCAAAAGAGAATGGCTTTACCGATATTAATTAACAAACTTAACATGACCGATAGCCATTCGGCCAGACTTCCGTCCTCCTCCAGCTCACAATTACAATTCGGCCCTTCGGACTAGGTGTACCTCAATTTTATAGTCATAGTTGGGTGTGACGCCGACAAAATCAAAACATTCCTACCGCTCGGCCGTCCTACCCTCATTTTTACAAAATATCCCTAACATTAGATTATATATTATTATAACAAAGCGTTCACGATAGAAATATGGTAGGAATACCCATGCAGAGAAGCACGTGTCCAAGTGCGTCCTTCTCACCGGTTTTCACTGAAATATTATATTCCTCTAACAACTTGTCCAATAGTACATAGAATTTTTTTTCCAACCCGACGCCAGGAGGCCGTGTGGTCGCAGACTGCATGGTTGGCGGGGGGCAACCCCCCACTTTTATAAACCAAAAATGAGCCACACTAATCCGATGTAGCATTAGGGCCTTCGGACCGTTAGCATAGATTCATCCGAAAAAACAGAGTTTTACTCTCTCGGGCAGATTCCATAACAATCAATTTGTAACCATATATTAAAAACATTTTCAATGATAGAAGCCGAAAATTCATTACCAATTAAAAAAACGATAACCGTATACCACGAGATATCAGTTGAAATAAAATATATTTGAATTTATCAAGGGTCTCAATGTCGCGCCCACGGACCGCTGTACGCGACCGTCGAGATGATGTCCTGATTGGTTCAACATTTATAGCACACTGTGATAAGCGAAGCGGGCAGTAATTCTACTTACATTATAAACGCGAAAAATTTTAAGAGTGTATGGATGTATGTTTGTTACCCTTTCACCCAAAAAAAATCCATTCAGTGGGATTGAACTTTAAAATAGCATCGTTTATACATTAGAACAACATATAGGCTATATTTTATCATTGTACTCTTATAGGAATGGGAAGTACGCGGGTGAAACCGTAAGGCGTCACTAGTAATTAAATATTTTTATGGGTCTACCTTTATTGGCCGGGTATTAGGTATTTTTAAGTGAAATATCATCTTAACGTCATTAAAAAAGAGCTGGTAACCTTGAAACTGCTTTTGGAACTGATTTTGATGAAGCATATAATATAAGAACCCACATATCCGCCTGGGGAGGCCCACTCACCTTCATGATCCCTCAGAGCATTTCCCGGCGTTGAAGAAAAAAAATCCTTCTACAGATAGTACTTTTTTATTTCTTTAATGAATTTCAGGATGACATATTTTAATGGATCGGCTGACAATCATACATCCGCCCGCCCCTATTTATGCCATCAGGTTAACCTAACCCTCCCCACTTTTATCCAACCTGGGTTACCTCAATCTCAGATCAACAAACGTTCCGTCTTTTCAATTATCTCGATAGTGTTATCGTATTGAATTGATCAATATGATTTTCCATCGCGAAAAGTCGACTAATAATAAACGACCTTTGACAAATGGTTTTATAATTCGAGAGGCACAAAATTATCTTAACAAACTTTCTGAAAAGCTTAGAAAAAATATTGTATGTACTACCTAGGTAGGTACTTTGTATTCTGACTGTTGCGTCTCAATACATCTTAGAAAATTTACTGTATATCTGTAAAAAAGTGATATTCATAGTAGGGATATACGTAATATACACAGGGGAGATGAACCAGTGATTAGACTCATAAAAGTAAGCAATTCTTTAGAAGGCAACTGTATCATCATCATCATCATCCAGTATCCGTCCACTTAACATAGGCCTCCCGTCAAAGAAGTCAAAGAACACCAAGATGATCGATCCCTCGCCCCTCGCAACTGGGCAACTGTATACGCTTTTACAATAGGATCGCAGAAAATTTTCAGTTTGAAAATTCAAAAAAGTTATTAAAGAGCGTTTGCGTAGTAAAGGATATTTATAAGAAAAAGATTTCATGGAAGATACCACACCTTGGTAATAGGGCGTTCCTCCCAGGCATTTCAGGATAAATTTGTTATAGAATAAATATTTGAAAAGATTAGTTCCACTGAGTTTCTTTCGTCGGTTTGTCTCAATGGGTTCAAAATATTTTGATTTTGCTTTACCATTTTACGCCCCAGGATATCTTCCATACATCCAACGACTTGACGACCTCTGTGGCTCAGTGGTAAGCGCGTTGGCGCTTAAGCCGGAGGTTGCGGGTTCGAATCCCGCCAGGGAACAAAAAATATTTTCTGTGTTCCTGGGTCATGGATGTGTATTAAATATGTGTATTATTTAATAAAAATCTTAAATATATGTATAGTATAAAAGTATTAAATATATTTCCGTTGTCTGGTACCTGTAACACAAGTTCTTCGAGAACTTACCACGGGACCAGATTGACGTGGTGTGAAAGCGTCCATAGATATTATATTATTATATTACATCCAACGTATGGAAGAGGAACGCTAGTCTTGAATGAAATGTTTACTCACATCTATGTTTTTACCTTGTCTTCTTTTCACTTGAAGATAATTATAATATATAATTAACCAGACCTGTTCATTTATCTAAAGGAAAAGTAAATAAAAAAATATGGATCTCATATTAACGCTGCTTTGGTCACAATGAAAGCAAGTTACGAAAAAAATTTCCTATATAATATGTTTTTAATTACAATAAACTTTATTATTGACATTTTCTAATTCTATTTATTTTTAGTTGGTTTGGGTTAAGTGTTTTTTTAGTTACAATAAAATATTTTCTTATGTTTGTAAATTACATTCTCAAGATCTGTGAATACAGTCAGGATATACAATGCAGCTGCAATAGCCTTTCTACCGCTGAAAACTATTGGTTTTTTCACTGAAAATATAACTACCTAGTACTAATTTAATATTTCTTCTAAATATCATTAAGAGGATGCATTAGACATTTTGGAATCAAAAATTTCAATTTGTTTTGGAATTACTGCCAAAACGAATGAAAATATAAGTTGGTGACCTAATATTATATAAATAATAAAACTACCAAACATAGCTCTTTTAAAAATATATTCACATCTTATGCGCAAATGGGACCGGTTTAAGCCTATTAACTTTCTTCGTAGATAAGTCTATAAAATAATATGTTCTTTAAAATAAAAAAAGTAATTTCTCTAATAATAGTTTTTACGCAATAAAATAACAAAAACTATTTTGTCGTTTACGTCCTTTAGTTATAAGCTCGCGCGCGTATGGGGAGCCTCACACCGCTCAGGACGCTTAGCCCCCACAGACGCGTGTCTAGTATTAGAATGTGTGGTAGTGTTAAAAGTGGTAGATTCAATTGACGTTCAAAAAGATACTGTATTAGTACTATTTTGAATAAAAAAAATTTGATTTTGATTTTTTGATTTTAGAATTATTGTTTAATAATGCGTTGCCTTAATGAAAACTTATAATACCTGGAATGAGTGTACATTACACATAAAATATGAATATGTCTAATTGATCAAACAATTTAGTTTACAAATTTGCAAATAGCGTACATATTTTATGAATTTACAATATTGAGTAATAATTTCATCATCATCAATACATTTCATCCAATATTGGGTGACAGCAATTAGAATATTGGTGTTGGTGCCATGTTCCTATTTTATTCTTCAGTATAAGAAGATGGAGAAAGTTGACGTAATAATGGATTCTTTTTTTATGATAGTTAATTGTAGATAAATTGGCTGACGAGCTAACCTTATGGTGCGTGGTCAACGTCGCCCATGAATTTATCACAAGAGATATTATTACTTTCACACGCAATTAGCAAAATGTTTATTTTGAGATTACTAACAGACACATTTAATATCTTCACATAATACTATGTTACATATAGTCACCCTAAGTACCTAGGTACTATGCACCGTACATTCCACGCCTCTTCAAGACAGCGTCAAGTGGGCAAATCCCAAAATTAACTATCATCATCATCATTATTATTTTCCGTTCACTGCTAGACACATGACTCGTTTAATGAAAGCCAAGATTCCACTTGCATCCAACCATCGTTGTTGATACGTTTAATATAAAATATGCTGAAAAACAGGATAAATATAATATACCTACTTAGGATAATGATATTGTTTTCAAATGTTTAAGCGCATTTCACTGATTACAATGAAACAAATAACATAAAAAAAAAGAAAAAAAACATCCCTTATGGATTTTATCGCGGTTTCTTAATACTTTTACGTGTCGTTTCGGATATTTTACAGCAACAGCGGACAGTCCCCCCGTGACCATGGTTTTTGTAAAGTATCCGAGATGTCAGGCTTGTAAAAATATTAATAGACCGCGATAAAATTTGTAAAAGTTGATAAATATTAAAAACTGCGAAATACATTTTTTTCTTATGTCAACGAGCAGTCGGAGTCAGAAAACCAAGGCCATGCAGATGCGCCACCCTCCTTTTCCCTACCCCCTCAATAGACCACTGGAAATTCACAAACTACACGAAACGCGACAATATAGCTGTCACTTGACGCCGGTGTTATGTGAGCGAGAGGTAGTACCACCCCGGTAGTGCCAGCCCAGCTGTTCGGCTGCAATGCAGCATGGCACACTTAATAGATACAAAAAATGAATATTATAAACAGCGCTTCTCACCAGCGTGGACTGGTATACGTAAATAATGCGAGCGTTTAATTGAAATGCACCAAGAAGCGACGAGTGCACTTTTAGTGATGACGTGCAACCGGGTCAACGGGCAGATTTCAAACAACACTCGATATCATGAGCTAAATCTATCGGAAAAATCAGAGACAAAACATCATTCTTTCTGATATAACTTTAAAATTCATTAGTTTTTAGTATTTGACTCTAAAACAGGGTTTTTATAGAAGAGATAATATATAGATCATCAAAAATAAGATGTTTTTTTGTCATTTGATAAAGAAAAGAAATAAAATCTTTGAAACTGAACTATTATATTAAGTATATTTATTTGCATTGCATTTTCATTATGAATACAAAATATAAGATACTCGTTAGTTCTTACATGTATATCTGTATCATATATATTATATGTAAATAAAAGCTTTGGATCCTTGTTTATAAATAAATTGATTTCATACATTGGTATCTTAAAAACGATTTCGATAAAAATGTATTTAATTAATGTTACATTTTTTAAGTTTATCTTGAAATATTGTTTGCCACAAAATACACGAAATTTATCCACGACAATTATATTATTATGTATATTTCGTCTGTCTTTTATTCGCTTTCAGTCTAGGTTAAGATAATAAATTAACCTAATCTGTTCATTTATCTTAGGGAAAAACAAATTTAAAAAATATGTATCTCATAGTAACGCTGCTTTGGTTACAATGAAAGCAAGTAACAAAAAAAATCTTATATCTGTTTTAACCGCCTTCTAAAAAGGGAAGACGTTCTCAATTCGGATGCTTGTATGTTTTTTTTTTAAATTACAATAAAGCTTTGATATTTTTCTTATCCTATTTATTTTTGGTTGGTTTGGTTTCAAGTGTTTTCGTTGCAATAAAACCTTTTCTTATGTTTGGTGTCTGCGCTCTCTAGTCTTTATCTATGAATTTTTCGGTCGGATTACCACGAAAAATAAACAAAGATTACGCGAACTAGCTTGTATTGTGTCTGGCTTAGGTCCAATGCGGTTTTTTAAAAACATTTCCTTTTAACTGACGTAGATGCAGCCAAAAGTGTTACTTATGCTATCCTAGCTAAGATTATTCATAATTTACCCACTTTTCTGTATGAACATTTTTCTTATATCCATCGTCGAATTACTTACGCTTTCAAAATTTAGGATATATTTTCTTTTACGCCGGGAAATGCTCTGAGGGATCCCGTGGGAGAGTGGGTCTCCCCGGGCGGTCATTATGTGGACGCAGCTCTAGCGACTAAAACCCGGCGAGTGCCACCAGTACCGCCTTTGATGAGGTCACATCTATTAAGCAAACAGGGAATCTCGATAGAGAGGTTACCTTACCTCTCCCGTCGTCGTCGGGACAGTACAATGGGGTGAGGTTCCCATCCTCGAACCTTGTCCCCCTGCTCTTATGTCGCCTCTTTTTATAAGGGGTACAAAGCAGCTCCCTCGGCTCAATTTGCTTCGCCCAAGGTGCTAGGTTCATCTTAGGCTACTGAGCCCCACCGCCACGACAAGGCTTGGACCATGATGGGGTTCGAAATTCAACGATATTTATACTCTGCTAACTATAATAGAATTTTGTTGTCAGTTTGTCACATACGCTAGTTTACTTTTATTATGTATTCTTACTACCGTGATCGTAATTCAAAATCCGCTGATGCGAGTTATGTCCGAGCCGGATTTATTGACCAGGGTCACACCTGGCACCATGTTTTAGTTTTACGTCTAACTTTATTACGCAACTTATTAATTAAACCATAAACGTGAGGGAATGTTGGGGTTGAAATATTAAATATATAACTGGTGTGAAAATCGTCGTGAGGAAACCTGCAGTACGTCTAAAGAGATTAAATGTAATCAATTAAAATTAAAAATAAATTTATTTCCGTGTCACATTTTTTTAACAACATTGTTGGAGTCTCCATTTAGGCAACATATTATGCCCATACCAGTCTCCCTTCCTTATGTTAGAATTACTTAGTCCGCCACCATTCTCCGCCTTAGGCTTCAAAGAATGTGAAGTTCACCCTACATTGCGTCAGTTCATATGTGAACCGTTGCCCTAAATTCTCCTCGCCTGATTTCGAGGAGACCCGTGCCCAAAGGTGAAACAATAAAAGGGTCTATCACGATAATGATAAAACATTTAAAATGAACAATGACACATCCCCCGCTTCACGAATCAGCTAAGTACTTACCCTACCATCACTAAAATTTGACCGATATGTCAAAAAAACCTAATAACACGCAGATAGAGAAATGAACATTTTTTTTATGAAAGGAAAAAAAATAGAGGACTTAAGACTTGAGAATTATGCGTAATGTCCTTAAGGATCTGATTTGATAAGGATTTGATTTCGACGACCTCTGTGGCTCAGTGGTAAGCGCGATGGCGCTCGAGCCGGAGGTTACGGGTTCGAATCCCCCCAGAGAACAAAAATATTTTCCTGGGTCATGGATGTGTATTAAATATGTGTATTATATAATAAAAATCTTAACTATAATATGTATAGTATAAAGTATTAAATATATTTCCGTTGTCTAGTACCCGTAAAACAAGTTCTTCGAGAACTTACCACGAGATTGACGTGATGTGAAAGCGTCCATAGATATTATTATTATTATATGATGTAAACATATTTTGAAGTTTAGCATATTACCATATACATATACCTAAGGTACGTATACATAATATTTTAGTTAAGTGCGTCTTAAAAATCATTCAAACCACAAAATAAACGGATATCCCAAATACAAGCTAAGCTTAATCAAGACGATTGGGACTTATCTCGCTCCATACAAGGTAATTTCATCTGGAACATAATATTGGAAATGATTGAGCTGAGCCAGGTGAAGCTTAATCCCAGATATTGTATTAGTTGAGGCAATTGTAAGGGACAGTGGGACGATTGAATTATGATAAGAAGACGTGGATATTTAATTATGGTTTGAAAAATTAGTGTTCGTGAGGGGATTCATGCTCATAATTGCCACGCTTAGCAGGCGGAATGGCATTCGCAGATGATGATGGACTCGCATTTTGTTTGCGAGTGACAAGGGATCGGCTGTGTTGGCGTTCATTGAGGGAGGCCTATGTTCAGCAGTGGACAGATAGAGGCTGATGATGATGAAACTAGTGTTATCTAAAGATCGTCTAGATTTGATAACCTATAACTTTTTGTGTTAAGCATAGGAGGGGAAACGAGCAGTCGAAGCCTTTTGGCGACTATCGACGCACATACACATCCGCACAACCAGATGTTATGCAGATGCGTTGCCCTACTTTCTGCTATCCCCCCAATGGACTACCGGAAACTCACAAACCATACAAAACGTGACAGCATAGCTATTACGGCGTTAGTATTCTGTAAGCGAGAGGTCATGCCAGCCCAATTCGGCTGCAAAGCATGAATTGACTGAGCTACCTCAAAATGAAATTACCTAGATTTTGGTAACCTGTATCTTACCTTAAATAACAATAAAAGACTAGACTGTAGACTGATCTAAGCCTTTCCATAATAAAACTATGGCGTCAGGAGTTAGGACAACAAAAATAATGGAATTAAACTGAGTTACACTGAAATTTAAATTATGGCGTCGAATTGTAAGAAATGTATGAAGGTGGTATCCTAACCATGATGTTTTTTTTTATGTTAGTTGGATAGGCAAACTGGCAAACGTACCACCTGATGGTAAGTGGTCGACGTCGCCCATGAACATAAACTAGTATACCTGGAACGAGCCCAAGCAACTCATCTATGTGTTGCCTATCCTGAGACATGAGATGTTAAGTCTCAGTGCCAGTAATTACACTGCCTGTCTTGCCCTTCTCTCCGAAACACAGCAAAGCTGTTTCACGGGAGAAACAAGCAAGATGGTGGTACCCATGCAGCCGGGAGCGCGGCACAGCGCTTCCCTCCCACCGGTAAATGTAATGTCTTGCCTAGACACAATGAAGTATGTAAATTCAATGATATGTAGTACATATTAGTAGTATGATTAGTAGTTCTTGCATGATTGAGGGATATAGCTCACTTTCACGTTCTAATATTTATTCATCACATTAGTAGCTGGTGCCAGTGACATCGTCTGCGCAGGATAAGATTTTTGACGTGATAACGTCTTATAATTCGATGGAGGCGGCTGAACGAACGAAAAAACATTACGTATGCGGCGTTACCTCTGAGGCATTCCATTTTCTTATGACGTTGTCATGTTCAACTATCGTCAGTAAACCGACTTTACAGACAACCGATTTTTTTTTCATAAAAAGTATCCAATGTGAAAACGTGAAAGCGTAACAAACAAACTTAATTTCAAATATTATATAATATTAGTAGGATTATTAGTAAGGAAAAATAAGTTACCATAAAATGACATATTTTATCAGTTTCATAGTTTACATGAAAGCCATGAGAAATAGCTTATCCATATGATTTAGAGAATGTTTTTATAAAATTTTACTTTCAGCATGAAATTAAATTCACAGTCCGATTAACATCACAAAAGTTAATTTAAAATATATTCAAAACCTTTTTGATCTCAAATACAATTATATGAATTAATGAAAAGATGGGCGAGAAAAGAAAAACAAAGATCATAGAGATAGAATGTAGGGAAAATCTAATTTTTGTTACATAAAGTTACATTTTTTTTCTTCATAAAAAAAACATTTATAACGACGCAAAAATTGAACAGATGGAAAGACTGATGCAGGTTTTTTATTGATAGAAGAAGCTTAAACATTCTGTCATTATCATTATGCAGCATATTTAAGTCAAAGATTACTGCTTATTTATTATTTGGACATAACGCCTCTTGTTGTATCGACAGTTGCCTTCTGTGTCCAAAGAAGCACACATACAGCAATGTGTGCAGAGAGTATCCCTGTATGAATTTCCAAGGTCGATCCTCGAAAGCAAAATCCCAGCGAGGATTTTTTTTTATGTTAGTTGGATAGGCAAACTGGCAAACGTACCACCTGATGGTAAGTGGTTGACGTCGCCAATGGACATAAACTAGTATACCTGGAACGAGCCCAGGCAACTCATTTATGTGTTGCCTATCTTGAGACTTAAGATGTTAAGTCTCGGTGCCAGTAATTACACTGCCTGTCTTGCCCTTCTCTCCGAAACACAGCAAAGCTGTTTCACGGGAGAAATAAGCAAGATGGTGGTACCCATGCAGCCGGGAGCGCGACACAGAGCTTCCCTCCCACCGGTAGCTAGCTAGACGATATTAAAAACTGGACCAAACAAAGCTATACGCATGAGAAGGAAGCAGCATGGGATTGCTGAACATTTTGCCAACTGACCTCCGAACTTTTAAATGAAGATGGCATCTGATGATGATGATGATGTATCGACACGGCCAATCTACCATTACTAGGAACAACCACCGCGCGGTGGTTGGTTCGTTTTAATAAGGAATATTTTCCTTATTAATATAATAATGTCGAAGTAAGGTTACTTCATCCAAAAGTCCCACATATTTTCATTATATTTTACAAGATGATAAGGTCATGAAATGCTGTAAATCTTAATTTCAAATCGAAATAAAAATAAAGGTCCCATGAAGGTATTTTTTTTTCAGATAGATCATTACTTAAAGATCTATTATTTACTTGAGATGACAAAAAGTAAATTTATGTTTTGCCTAAAACTAACAAATTTTTGTGGAAAGGGTTGAGAACGGGAACCTCACCCCATTGTACTGTCCCGACGTTGGCGGGGGTTGTTCTGTGTGTGTTCCGGGACAACCCCTCCCCCCAACCCCCGAGATGCCCTGTTAGCTCAACAGACCCGAGGCACCTAACCAAAGGCGGCATTGGTGGCACTCGCCGGGTTATAGTGGGTAGAGTTGAGTCCACTTACCAGCTTTCGAGCGCAGCGAGTCCCACATACCCGCCTGAGCGGGATGCCTCAGAGCATTTAAAGCGGCGTTAAAGGAAAAAAAATGTCAGATATAATATAAATAAATAATAAATAAAAAGCCTTGTATTTCACGTCTCTAAATTTACATAATTCTACTTAAATAATTTTAATCATATACACAAATATTTTACTTTTCATTTAAACATTTTTTTTTTTAAGCAGTGTATTATATATTTTTAAATTTATGTTAAGAAAAAATTATTTTACGTGAACCCCTCTATTTGAGGGTGAAGGCCTCCTCCAGAGACGACCAGTAGTCTCTGTCTGTAGCTTTTTCCCTCCACAGTCTTCCAGCAGTCCCTTCAATATCATCCGCCCATCTACTTCTAGGTCTTCCTCTCTTCCTAGATCCCATGGGCCCCTGCCATGAAGTCAGCCGAGAAGTCCATCTATCATCATTTAATCTTGCTACATGGCCCGCCCATCTCCACTTTAACCTCATAGAATATGTTAGTGCATCTATTACTCCTGTTGCTTCCCTTATAGTTGAGTTGCGAATTTTTTGAATTTTTCTAATTTTCATCATGCTTCTTTCCATGCTCCGTTGACATGAGTTTATTTTGTTTTTGACATTACGCGTAAATTTCCATGTTTGGCAAGCATATGTCAGTGATGATAAGAGACAGGTATTCATGACATTTCGCTTAATTTTTAATGGCATTTAACTTTTAAAAATTTATTTAAGGCTCCAATACTTCTTCCATGTCCCTTTTATTCTTCTCTCAATTTCTTGCTCATTACCTATATTATCAAAAGAGAGTTGTTTACCTAGGTAGATGTACGAATCGACAAATTCTATTAAAGTATTATGAACTTTTATATCATTTTTTAATGAATTTGTCATCACTTTTGTTTTGTCAAAGTTGATTTCTAGGCCTGCCTGTCTGCTAGATGTTTGAAGTGTATCTATCATGTGCTCTAGTTCCACGCTGTTTTCGGATAGCAAGACAAGGTCGTCAGCAAATCTCAAGTGATTTATATTTTTTCCATTTATATTTAAGCCAATCTCTTTCCAATTAAGTTTATTTATTATGGATTCTAATACTGATATAAAAATTGTTGGTGACAGAGGGTCCCCTTATCTTATTCCTCTTTTGATTGGGATGGGGGTGCCAGTTGTCTCTACTTTCACTCTGCTAGTGTTGTGATCATAGATATATTTTAGCACTCTGATGTATTTGGCCTCTACATTCTGTGAGTTTAGGGCTTCCCAAATAGATGAATGGAGTATAGTATCAAAGGCTTTCTTATAATCTATGAACGCTATGTAGAGCGGTCTCTGGAATTCCTGGTACTTCTCGATAAGTAGCTCTACAGAATGAATATGATCGATTGTAGAGTAACCTTTTCGAAAGCCCGCTTGTTCTATTGGCTGATATGCATCGAGTGAAGATCTAATTCTATTTTTGATAATCGCCGAGAAGAGTTTATATAGCGACGGCAGAAGGCTGATAGGTCTGTAGTTGCTTATATCCTTGGGATCGCCTTTTTTATACAACAATATAATGTTTGATTCTGACCATTGCTGAGGAGTTATAGAGTTGTCGAATATTTTGTTAAACAGAATCATCAGCGGTGTGGCAAGGATCGTGTGAGCAGCTTTTATGGCTTCGTTAGTTATTCCGTCCGGTCCTGGGCATTTTTCTGTTTTAAGGAGCTTAATTTCTCTTATAAAATCTGTCTGGTTTACAGGGTTAATTTTTGACGTATTAGTTTCTTTTAGCCGATGTACAGTATTTTCGTCTTGTATTTCTGGGGCATTATATAGAGTTTGGTAAAACTTAGTAGCTATATTGAGTATGTCCTTTCTATTGTGTGATACTCCCTCTGCCCCGCAAAGACCTTCTATCCATGTTTTGTGAGGTCTTAATGCGCTATAAGCTCTTTTTAAGCTCCCTGATGTGCTTAGGTGTCTTTCTATGGTTTGTCTTCGGTGGTCTTTGTAGTCTTGTCTTATATACTTGCTTATGAGTTTGTAGAGGGCACTTAATTCTTTTTTCATTGCTCTTGATTTGGACTTCGTCTTTTGTAGGTCTTTCCTGCGTTTTATTAATCTTTTTGTCCGATGAGATATAGCGCCACAGTTGTTACTGCCAGGTAGTAAGGCTGTTTTTAAACTATTTTCAATAGCGACTATTATCTTATTGTAATAGATCTGGACAGTGTCGCTTTCGTGTTGATTAAGAGTTTCTTGATATTTTCTCAGTGTTTCTATATATCTTAAATTTTGTTCGTCATTTTTTAATGTGTTTTTCATGTAACCTGAGAAGTGATTTATTTTTCTTTTAATAAATTTTTAGTTAAAAGTTGCCCTTACGCATCTGTGATCTGATGGGAAATGAATATTTAGTACTTCTACATTTTGAACATTTTTAGGTATGTTGGTAAGTATATAGTCTATTTCATTTTTTGGTTTTTCCATTGGGAGATCTCCACGTCCATCTTTATTTACTTTTCTTATTGAAAAAGTTCATGATGCTAAGGTTATTTTCGTGTGCAAACTGAATCAGTCGTTCGCCATTGCTGTTTCTTTTACCATATCCAAATTTGTTTACAACTTGACTATCTGCAGGTGTCGTTTGTCCTATTTGCGCGTTAAAGTCACCCATAATTACAACGTTTTCATCAGATAATTTAACAGCGTTTTCTATGGTGGTATAGAACGACTCTTTTGCTTCTTCAGTGGCCCCGTCTGTGGGCGCATATACTTGTATGAGGCTTATTTTGAAGTCGTTTATATTTAGTTTTAATAGTGCCACTCGTTCTGATAAGCCAACAAAACTTTCTATAAAATGTTTAAGACAAGGAATCCCACTCCATACAGTCCTGGGGTTTCTCCTATGTAGTAAAGTATTACGTTTTGGTATTCCTGTATTGTGTTTCCAAGTCGTCTTATTTCCGATAGGCCAATAATGTCGAACTTTGTATTTTTCTAGTGCATCTAGTAGCTCTAAGAGGTGTGCGTGAGTCGATAGAGTTCTTACGTTATGTAGCTAAATAAAATAGGTTTGAGTTTTTTGACATTAAGTTATTTATCTCTGGAGGGTTTTGGTCTAATTCTCCCGCGGTGACCAGCCGTATTGGGAGATTGCAGTAGAGAGGGGTTCGTGTTATTTTAGTATTGTCTTGTTGTGGAGTAGGTTGAGAGAGAGTAAGAACTGGGTTTTTTATAAAATAGTTTGCCATGTTATTATTTTTAACAATTTTTGTTGACTGTTTTTTGTTTCCACTATTGCTGGAGCCTCTCAGTGATTCCGGTGATTTTGATGAGTTTCTTTTCTTAACATTTTTCCCTTGTTCTATTCGTTCAACTGAATTCTCCTGTTGTCTATTTTTGGTTCCTAAAAGTACAAGTCTATAATATTTTATAAATGCCCTGTTCCCGGATTCCCTCTCCATATTTAGCTGAATTTGAAGCTCTTTGTGTTTTTTAAGTATTTCTGGGGGAAAATCTTCTTTTATGTAGAAAGGTGATGATGACAGTTTTTTCTTGTTTTTTAGTATTTTTATTTTTAGTCCCATAGTACTTAATGTTACTATAATGGGTCTCATTTTTCCCCCTTTTTTTCCAAGTCGCCTTACAGATTCGATATTGTTACCGTTACATTCAATGTTTAGATGTTTGTTGATTATTTCTAGCACAGTTTCAACTAAATCATGATACGAACTTTCCTCTTCTTCAACTCCGAAAAAAAGTAGATTTTTCTTTCTTATTAATCTTTCTATATTTTCTATCTTATTTTTCTGCAATTGTAATTGTTGTTCTAGTAACTCATTTTTTAATTCAAGACCGTGGAACTTTTCATTTATGTTACTTATAATGGTATTTTTTAATTCTTCCTTCATGTCTTACATGTCCGCCTTTTGCTGTCTCATCTCTTCTTGCATATTTCTTAGTATATTTTTTATTTCCTCCATTTTATATAAGTTGGTTGTTTGTTTAAATTTTATAGCTTTTCTTGAGTTTGTATTAATTACTAACTCCCTCCTGTGGTCTTAGTAGGCCAACAGCAGACGATGTTGTATTTAGTTAATTGAGTTTGTTGTTTAAGTTCAGCTATTCTTCGCTAGATAGCGCTGATTCGTACTTTCCAGAAATGGCCGTTAAATTGGCGAAAAAAAAATATTCATTTAAATTAGCACTTTGTTGAAAACAGATCACAATAACAAATCACAATAACAGTTTAGCGATTTTAATGTTTATTTATGTTTAATCACTGTATGTTACAAATTCTAGATCGGTTTCACTTGAATTTATTTAAAAGATAACGTCCGTGGTAGGTCCTTTGATATTTGTTCGATTTTGCACAATTTCGCACTCTCACAATAAGAAACTCTTTGTTGATATGATTTCTTAGTTGTTTCACATTGATTTATCACTACTTTCACGCAATTTTGCAACTTTTAGCATTTAATAATTAACTTGAAACACAGACTCCGAAGTGAACCGTGTCACAGCACAGCGCCCTCCGCTCTCCCTCCGTCAGATATAATACCAGAGCATAAATTTTTATGTCAATCTGTGGTGGGATCAATCCCGATCGAAATCCTCTCTCTGGTTTTTAGTCATAAAACTACAGGAGTAAGTAAGGTGGTTTTTTTAATCATAAAACAGAGGCCTTTAAAATGATTCTTAGCTCTGTCAAAGTGCCAAGTATTAGTTGTGAATGAGTGTAATTCTATCTGAGCGTCTATACGAGTCAGTTTTCGTTTGGATCGCCCCCTGGGGTCCTGTTACTGGATATTGTACGATTTGGTACCCGATTTTTCATCTAACTGTTTTCGCTATGTTAGGTTAGCGATATTAAACAAAGAAATGTTATCTCTTTCGACAAAAATGTGTGAGGTAATCCTATTCACGGCATTTTTTCTCGCCTGTTTTTGTTGGAAATTTAGTAAATTGGGCGTCGAACTCTGATATCTTCAATGGTTTGATCAGTGTAACAATTGTTGAAAAGCTTTAGATTATTTATATCTTACAATTTATATATACACCTAAAGAAACAAACAGTAGTAACAATACATACTTGTCCACAACTCAACACCGAGCAGGAATCAAAGATCGTTCTTTCAACCGACGTTCCCGTGATCGACAGAGGAAAATTTAGAAACTCTGCTCTCATATTATTGCCCTTTCTCCTTAAAAAATGGCCCGTAAGGACCATAGAGGAACTTAGAACGGGTATGAGTTCAAATTCGGGCTCGTCAATATATTATTATATTCAGATGCAGTTTAAACAAACTTCCTGCCTATACATACATACAAACAAATCACAGATAGTATTCAGCTAACAAGTGATCTGTGAATAGGCTTTTGTGTGAATTAAAGTTATATTATCTTTTGATCGAAATATTTTCAGGTTTTGAATAATTTCATTAACTTGCTCCACAATAAGACTCCAAACAGGTGAACTACATTTCACATTCCGTCGAAATACCAACTCGTATAATGAGAATATAACCATTGTATTAATTTGGAAAAAATCCAAATTACTTTTATACGTTCCGTTATATAATACACTGGGAGAAGTTCAATCTACATGTAAGTGAGAAATATGTGTTGAAAAGTGTCTCGTTTTTTGTTACTTGAATAGGCAAACTGGCAGACGTTCTTGAGGCGAAAAGAAAAGGCTCAGCGCCAAACATGAACATAAACGAGTTTACTAGCCGAGGCAAATCATTTTTGAATCTTGAGACGTAAGAGACGCGTTTGTGCCCTGCTTCCTGCTTATTTCTTACCAAAAACAGTTTTCAACACATATTTCCCGTATATTTCACACATAAAAACAGTTTTGCCGTGTTTTGTAAAGAAAGATAGGCAACGCATAAATGAGTTGCCTTATTTTTTCTTTAACGCCAGGAAATGCTCTGATGCATCCCGCTGGGGAGTGGGTCTCCCCAGGCGGGTATGTGGGACTCGCTGCGTCCGAAAGCTGGTAAGTGGACGCAGCTGTACCCACTAAAACCCGACGAGTGCCACCAATGCCTTTGGTGAGGTACCCCGGATCTAATGAGCAAACAGGGCACCTCGACGGCTAGTCAGCCCCTCAAGGGACCAACGCCATATCCACAGAGGGGTTACCCGCACCACAGAACAACCCCTCCCAACGTCAGAACAGTACAATGGGGTGAGGTTCCCGTCCTCGCCCCTTGCCCCTACTCTTTTGTCCCCTCTTCTTATAAGAGGGGTACAAATAGCCCCATCGGCTCAATTAGCACACCTTAGGCTGCTGAGTCTCACCGCCTCGTCAAAACCTGAACAATAGTGGGGATAAATAAGTTGCCTGGGCAAATCCCGACTGAACTTGTTTGCGTTCATGGGCAACGAAGACCACCATCACATGGCTTGTTTGTCTGTTTACTAATCTAACCAACATCTATTGACTGTATATATAATCATCATCATCAGCCTCTATCCGTCCACTGCTCAGTGATCGATCGCCAAAACGACCGATCCCATTCCATTCGCACCCAACGAAGCGGCCACTGCTAGGAGTCTCCCATCTGGTTAATGGCCGACCAACACTTCGTCTACCTAAACGCGGCCTAAATAATCATAATTCTAAATAATCACGATAACATCATCATCATCAGTCAACATCTGACCACTAATATAACATCAAATTAACACCGACACCACACTATTTTACAATCTACCTTATACGATATTAGATATGAAGTATATATAAATGCAAATTACATAAGATAATGCTAGAACACGATATCAATAATACATTAATTAACAATCATATCGGAATATTAATTGTGTAAGTCTGGCTGGGATTACATATCTCAATAATTACAAATACATTCTGCGAAGGTGAAATTTATAATAATACATACATAAGCGGGTTTCGGGTGAGAGCTTTTGCCATGGCTATTAGGGCATAAATAAATATGAGATATTATTATTATATAATAATATAATATATTATATTATTACATAAATATATAAATATAATAAATATAATATTATAAAACAACATTGCTACAGTATTACCAGTGGGAACGATGTACTGAGCCACGCTCGCGTCTGAATTGACACCACAATCATGATTTTGTCTTCTTGCTTTGGTGTGTTCCGAAAAATATGGTAGCACAGGCTGTATAATTACTGGCAACGAAATTATATTACGTCCCAGGATAGGCAATGCATGAATTAGTTGCTTGGGGTAATCCCAGGTGAACTACAACCCGTTTACGGAAAGAGGACCTCTCTGGAATGTGACGCCTCTCCCGCTTCCCCGCTAGCTACCCGCGTTCGGCCTGTTCGGCTCTACAACAGGCATCTCGTGGGAGAGTGGGTCTCCCCAGGCGGGTATGTGGGACTCCCTGCACACAAAAGTTGGTAGGGTAGACACAGCTTACTAAAACCCGGCGATTGCCGTTAATGGCGCCTTTGGTGAGGTGCCCCGGATCTTTGAGCAAACAGGGCACCTTGACGGCTAGTCAGTCCCTTAAGGGACCAACGCCACCTCCACAGAGGGGTTGTCCCGCATCACAGAACTCCTCCCAACAACAGGATCGTACAATGGGGTGAGGTTCCTGTCCTCGCCCCCTTGCCCCCTGCTCTTTTGTCCCTTCTCCTTATAAGAAGGGTACAAAGAGCCCCCTCGGCTCAATAAGCTACGCCCAAGGTGCTGGGCACGCCCTAGGCTACTGAGACCCACCGCCACGTTAAGGCTTGAACCATGGTGGGGGACATAAAGGCCTGCCTCTTCCAAATATATCCTGGTAATTTTCTTGTCAATAATACTTCTCTCTCTCTTCCAGGATATGAGGACACGCACGTCATGATCTTCATCGGTTTTGGCTTCCTGATGACTTTCCTGAAGAAGTACTGCTACAGCGCCCTGGGATTCAACTGGTTTTTGGCAGCAATGGCGGTGCAATGGGCTTTGCTTTGCCAGAATTTCTACCACATGGAGAACAGTCAAATATTCATCACAAAAAGATTGATTTTAGGTAAGTACGATACTTAATCATATACCTGCAATACATGTTGGTCGAGTTTAGGCCAATGCGAGCGTAGGAAAATTAATACAAGGCAAGCGCTACTGCCTAGACGTTTGGCAAACCAATGCAAATGGCCAATATACACAAGCTTTGAAGAGGTGCCCACACGTTGGACACTGTCAGTTTGTATAATGCATTAAAATAATATAGACGACGTCGAAGTTATTGCAGCAGCTGCTGTTTATTTAATGAGCGCTTATAATTATTACATCAGTGTATACACTAAAGTTGTGTAAAAGGAAAGGCAAAAAGAAGTTGGTGGATGTTGAGTATACACAGAGAAATAGAATAAGTCATGTATAGGATAATTTTTGTATCTAATAAATTCTAATATCTTCTTTTTTTTTGTTGCAATTTTGTTGAATTGTTTGGCGCGCGGACAAACATGTGAACACTATTGGCCAAGCGCGCGCGAGCGCCTTTGATTTGTGCAGAAAAACCGACACGGCTTCGAAATGTGGCGAGTGGCCACGAGCGGCAAAGCCGGCTGTACACATGGGGCCATGGTGTTGGGCCAACGTGTTGGGCCAACGTGTAGAGAGCTACTTGGCGGTATGTTGGCTTAATTGGTCTAGTTGGCGCCAACATTGGCAGGCCATCCGAATAGTGTCGGTTTTTAGTGCATACATCAAAGGATCTTGGCGCGCTCCGCAAACAGCGTTCACACGTTGGTGTCTTGTTCAGTTCGTTGTTACTCGTCAGCGGAGACAGTATCGTTGCGCGTGAGTGAAATTTACGTTCCCATGTTCCAATAGCGATGGCGGCGCCGGTTTGGACAAGTAATGAGGTTTTACAATTCATAGAATTGTATCGACATGAAGGAATAATTTGGAATCCACGGCATGAACTACATAAAAATAAAACCAAAGTAAGTTTTTAAACACATTTTTTATTTAAAAAATTCCATTAACAGTTACCTACTTTTTGTTTGACATTGTATTGTGTACAATGTAATCTGCTTGTTGTGGTGTTTCCAAAAATGTTTTATACTTTTTCTATAATGTAGGTATATGTAAAAGTTGTGTGCTGAATTATTTCTAAATGATTTTACTTATTGCGAACTGAAGGCTCTTCCAGAGGATACAATTATAAAGCCTGTTTTTTTTGTAGGCAATTTCTTGTATTTGTATATCGACTCGCTTCTGGAAGGGCCCCAGGGGCAGGTCATTTAAACAATTTCTATTATTCATAATGAACTATTTTATATTTCAGGTTAATGATGCGTGGATTCGCATAGCGGATAAAATTAATATACCTGTTAATGAATTGAAAAAGAAAAAAGAGTCATTAATGACAACATTCAGAATGCATCACAAAAAGAAAACTCAATCAATAAAATCAGGAATGGGTGAAGATGAACGATGTGATCCTATTTGGCCGTATTACGAGCCTCTCGAAGCTTTTTAAAAGGATGTCTATGTATGCTCCAGTGTGATTAACAATGAAGAAAAGATTATACAGGTAAACAATTTTTTAATTTCACAAAATCTTAGTGGTCTCTATTTCTAAAAAAGTAATTCATAAAATCCAATCTTATTTGTGTCGCAGTATGCGGCGGTCTACGCGGTACACTTAATAATGGTAAAAACGAACTATCTCCATTATTTCTCCATGAACCTGGCCGCACTAGATCTTCATTTTGATAAATATCGAATGAACCAGGAGGTGAATAAATATTCTTTGAAGAAGTACTTTTTCTCAAAAAATTATGTAGATATAGACATGTCATTGTAACAATAGAAGCTTTGGTAGGTTCGAAGGGTATATTTTTTTTAAAGATCCTGAACCTGGCGGTTAGTATTCCAAAAGTATTTTCTACTTTTACTCGAGAACGGGATAATTCTTGATTGAATACTCTTTCTGGGGACCCTAGTGCGTGATGACCGGGAAACGGTTTCATTAAATGGGTACTGAGAGCAAATGCACCATCGCCTAAAAATACGTAAGGCATGACTATGTCACTATTAGGAAGTGGAATAGGACGGGGTAAATTCATACTGTTAGACGATAGTTTTTGATATAAGATACTTTGATTGAAAACTCCTCCATCACTAATCCGTCCTTGAGAACCTACATCGGCAAACAAAAAACAATAATTACTATCTACTAGTGCTTGTAAAACAATGCTAAAGTGGCCTTTATAGTTAAAGTATTCAGTTCCCGAGTGTAAAGGTGATTGTATATTGATACGCTTCCCATCTATAGCGCCCAAACAATGCGGGAAGCTGAATCCTTCTGAAACGGACATCCATTCGCTCGCAGATTCAGGCATCTGAAATAAATAAAAAATAAACTGATATCACTCTTTTACTACAGGATTCGTCATCGACACGTGACTACGAAACAGAGGCAGAAACCGACTTCAATCGTCCCGTTATTGAAAGTGACACATCTCAAGACAAAAGTTACTGCTCTTCCAACTCAAAAGCGCCGTTCGAAAAATCCACCAGAGTTATCAGAGGCCAGCAAGGAGATGGCAAATGCTTTTGGCACATTAAACAGAGTGCTTGATAATAAAACTGCAAGACATGATGATGATTGTGATCTATATGCTAAACTTCTTGCCACAAAATTAAGAAAATTTCCAGAATATGAAAGAGAAGAAATTATGTTAGAGATTGATAGCATGTTGATAAAAAGACGTCGAGGTAACCAAAATACTATTACTGATTCCACTAATATGAATCGTTCATCCTCCTCACAAAGTTCTTATCGCTCAAACTGGTCTCGCTCATGTCCTTCACCACACTACCGACCCAACTCAGCACAGTCCATCCTTCCAACTTACGTTACTATTCCCAATCAATCTCCGCATAACCCATCCCATTCACCGTAGTATGTTTTTAATGAACCCCAAACTCCCCAAACTCAACGTATTCGGATATTGTCTAATGATAAAATATATTCACAATCACAACTAATGCAGTCTTCATCTGCTCAAAGGCTACAAACAGCATCACCAGAACTACCTGTTGAACTTCATTTACCAGAATTATCTGATAGAACGTACGACCAGTCTCAGTCTTTAGAGACTCAAAATATAATATATCAGGCATATGAAGACGTATAAAACACACAAATGAAAAGTTCATGTGATGCTAAACATTGTTTCATGATGATTCAAGTAATTGATCTCTACATGGTAAAATAAAGACTGTTGTATTTTGAAACTCCAGAACTATTTTGTAACTCTTTCTTATAAACATTAATAAATAATAAATTAATAACATGAAGTTTTACTTACTTTAATCATATCTTGCAAAACATCATTGAGTGCCAAACAGACTTCGATTATTATGCGTGAGATAAGTGAACTTGATATTTTAAATAGATAGTGTAAGCTTCTGTAGTCATCTCCAGTAGCTAAAAATTTCAATGTCAATGCAAGTCGTATTTTTGTTGGTACAGCTTCCCTTCAAGTAGTATCTTGCTTAGAAACCACCGGAGAAATTTTTTGTAGCAGGTATTCAAAATCAGTGCATGACATTCGAACTGTTATAACCCTGACCTGCCAACCTTATTCATTACTCAGCATCCCTATCCTACCTATCTAGCACTTCTATCCTTTAGTAGGTGTTAATACGTATCCGTCCCATCAGTCTCAATTCCATCTTCCGTCCACGCTAGACGTGTGCATTAAAATTAAATATAGTTTTTTTTTTAAAAAGACTTCCGCCTTGAGGCTCTTAACATTGGTGGCAGCGGAAAAGGGATCTGACGGGTCCCAGGAAAAACGTCTCTATCCTTCAAAGTTTAAACAAGCGATTTAATATCGATTTAATATCCAAAAAGTACGCGATTTTAGTGTTTTCTAAAGACGTTGAAATTGTGTGACAGACAATATATATTTAGTTCTCATTATAAATAAAATCATCAGTGCACACCTCATGAAGTAAATCCATATTCATATAATAAACATCGAACCTGTGACCGAGAGTATAATCGATCAACGCAACGTTTGGAGGCTTGGAAACACGATACGCAAGACGACGCGTGGGACGAACAGCAATGATAAGGCGCATCGCTATCGCTCTAGCTGCATTCCTGTAAGTCAATTCTATTTTTGTCATTTGGTCATTGCGATTCATCATCATAATTAACTGTTATAACAATATTGTTAGATTATAATATAAGAAAACTTTTATACACATCATATTATTCAAATTTATTAAATATAGATTTTGTAACCCAATACATTTATACATACTATATACATTAAAAATGGCAAACAGCAGAGCTCCGAGCCCAAAATTCGAAAATCCTGACATATATTTAACTACCGAGCAGGATGGTGTTACTTGCACTCCTCCCGTGGAGTCGCTTCCATCTGGACCTGTTACTAGGTCCAAGAAAAAAACTGGCACCAACACCGCTGGCGCATCAACTAAGATAGAATTAGATCTTTCAACTTTATTAAAATTCATAAAACCATACGATGGCTCGAGGGAAACCCTGAACTCATTCCTAGTAAACTGTAGCAATGCCTATGACCTAGCCACAGAACCACAGAAAGATATATTATTCAAATATATACTTTGCCAACTACAAGGTAAAGCCCAAATCGCTTGCTCGATTAAAGAATTTTTAAACTGGCCACAACTCAAAGAATTTTTGAAAACACAATTCAGCGAGCGGAAGCATTACGCTCACTTACTGACAGACCTTCAAGAGTGCAAACAGCTATCAAACGAACCTGTTAGCCAGTATGCGTTGAGGGTTGAAACTTGTTTATCGCAACTCCTTACAGAAATATCAATAAGTCATGGTCACAAAAGTAGGGAAATGATAGGAAGGACAGCGGCCATGGAAGAATTGGCGCTTCATCACTTCCAAATGGGACTAACACCACGTATATCAAACATAATCCGGTGTAAATCCCCTAGAACTCTTAATGAAGCTGTCAATATAGCAATTTCGGAGGAAAAGATTCAACAATTTCTTTATAAAAATTCACAGTCTAGCGCGAGATTAGAGAAACCAAAAATGAGGTCTAATTTTAACCAATATTCCTATAATCAACAAAATAATAAATTCAACCGTAATAGCCCAAACCAATCAAATTTTAAGTCATCTAGTAATTATCATAATAATCAAAATCAGGCTTCAACCAGTAGCTCGGAAATATTCTGCAGATACTGCAAGATACCGGGACACACGCTAGAACAATGTCGTAAGCGACAGTATAATAATGAACGGTTTAAATTCAACACAAACAATTCTAAGACGCAACACCGTGTTCATTTTGTGACCGACAACCCTGATGAAGGTAACTTAATAAGTGTAGCTAACCCCACAGAGGGCTATGACACCGTAGACTTTAGCTCAAAAAACGAGTAAATGTCTCGTCCCAGTATCGTGCGGGACTTAGTCGAGTACAAATCGATACACTTACTCATAACCATAATGTTAAATCTATTGACTCTAATCACAAGGTCCTGACTCCGCTACATGGAAGTCAGATTTCTAAAATCCAACATAATTCTAAGCCTGCGTCGCTACATGATCGTCAGGCTAACACTTATTCTAAGGCCAATTACAAACAGGGTAACCAGCCCCAACCTTATAGTGGCTATAGTAATACTAAATCCAACATTTTTGAAATTACCAATGACCCAGCTATTATGCTCCTACCACACGTAATCGTAGAATCCTTAGTATCCGATATTCCTCTCTCCTTACTTGTTGACTCAGGTGAGACTCTCGAAAAAGAAACTCGATGAATATCAATCCGCGACAGTTAACCATATAAATGCTTATTCTAATGCTACTAAACGCACAGAAGAAGTTCTAAAACAGCTACGGGTCTCTCACCTCAATGATGAAGAAAAGGGTGCCCTTATGCAATTATGTTCAGATTACTCCGATATTTTTCATCTCCCGAGCGAGAACCTGACGTTTACCAATGCGTTAAAACATGATATAAGGACGACTACAGACGCCCCAATTCACACCAAAACTTACCGGTTTCCTGAGGTGCATAAAACTGAAGTTCGGAACCAAATCACTAAAATGTTAAATCAAAATATAATTGAACCATCAAACTCACCATGGTCATCCCCAATATGGGTCGTACCAAAGAAACTAGATGCGTCTAATATCCAAAAATGGAGAGTCGTAATAGACTATAGAAAACTGAACGATGTAACAATCGGCGATACATATCCCATTCCCCAAATTACAGAAATTCTCGACCAATTAGGCCAAAGTACTTACTTCTCAACTTTAGACCTTGCATCTGGCTTTCACCAGATTTTATTAAATGAAGAGGATAAATCCAAAACAGCATTCACTGTCCCAGAAGGTCATTTTCAATTTCTTCGTATGCCGTTTGGTTTAAAAAATGCACCTTCAACTTTTCAGAGGTTGATGAACTCTGCTCTCTCTGGACTACAAGGTATACGTTGCTTCATATATCTCGATGACGTCATTTGCTACTCTCACGACATAAAGACACACATACAAAATTTAGAACTAATTTTCCAAAGAATGCGAAATTTTAACCTTAAGTTGCAACCTGACAAGTGCGAATTTTTACGCCGAGAGGTCGCCTACCTTGGTCATGTCATTTCTGCCGACGGCGTCAGGCCGAATCCAGACAAAATTAAAGCCGTACTCCAATTTCCTACTCCACAGAACCCTAAGGACATAAAATCATTTCTCGGACTGGTATCCTACTATAGACGGTTTATACCCGACTTCTCTAAAACCGCTAAACCTTTAACTAGTCTCCTAAAGAAAGACCAACCCTTTGTTTGGCAAAACCAACAACAGATAGCATTAGAAACCCTAAAAAATAAACTTACATCAGCTCCCGTCCTTTGTTATCCCGATTTCACAAAGCCTTTTACGCTCACGACGGATGCATCAAACTACGCCCTTGGAGCGGTTCTTTCTCAGGGTCCCTATGGTCAAGAACGACCAATCGCCTACGCTTCTCGAACTCTCAATAAAAGCGAGAGCAACTATAGTACTACGGAGAAGGAACTGTTGGCGATATTATTCGGATGCAAAACCTTTAGACCATACCTCTACGGCCAAAGATTCCAAATTGTCACTGACCATCGCCCTTTAAAATGGCTCTTTAATCATAAAGACCCGTCAAGTAAATTACAAAGATGGCGTCTCAAGCTCGAAGAGTTTGACTACGAAATAGTCTATAGAAAGGGTAAACTTAATTCAGCTGCAGATGCTTTGTCCCGTTATCCTGTTAATCCCATATATCCAGAAATCAATAATCCGTTACCATTAAGCAGCGACCCAACACTTCTACCAGAACCCTCTATTAGCGATAATGAGCTAAGTGAATGGGCCAACGAGAATCCATTACCATTAACTAACGTCCCGACACTTTTGCCGGGACCACCTGTTGACGATAACGAACTTACTGATTGGGCCAAGGTAACATTCAGCCCTATGGATGAAAGGGATCTAGATTTTACACCCTTAACCCCTCCTGTTCCTATCGAAAAACCAGTCACGCCCAATAACATGAATCCAAATCCGATCATTAATCCTCAACCGTCAACCAGTTGGCAAGTGCCATCTCTACCCGAAATTCCTAACCCTCAACCACATCCTCAAATACCGGAACTGACGTCGATACCAACAAACATACCAAGTCCCAAGTCAAATCCAGAGCAACCTCTAATCACTTTGGAAGAACTATACTTGCCCGTGACTGAAAATCACGAAACCTTACGAACGGCCTCAAACGAGATAGAAAATTCTGTCGCACCACAAAGATCCTTACCTTCACCCGACGAAACATATAACGATTTCTTGAAATCACCTATAACGTCCTTTAACACACAAATAATAGAACACAATAATAGCCTGCTTAAGAACACCCAAAAATTGATAATAATACCTACCTCAGTAGACTTGGACGAATCAATGCCCTACGTCCAGGAAATAATTAATAATTGTCCGGAACCTACTCGCAACGAATTTTTAAATCTAGAGCGAAGTCTATATACCTGCTTACCTTTAGAATATGAAAATAAAACTTACCTATTCACGTTCACGAAGGTTCACTATTTCGACGATCATTCATACCCAGATATATTCAGATCCTTAAAATACGTACGAGATGAGATTATGATGACTTATCCAACTGAAAACGACATATGTATATCCGATTTCAAAAATCCATTCGATAGGCATTCTTTCGTAAAAATTTATAATATGTTGAGCTATCTGTTTGATGGAACCAATATCAGAGTTCATATATATCATGACCAAATAATATATCCAACGTTGAATGAAATTCCAAAAATTCTTAAGGAAAACCATGACTTACCTATTGCTGGTCATCTTGGAACCAACAGGATGCTTAGCCGCATTAAAGAACGATATTTCTGGAAAAACATGCGAACCGATATTGAATCCTATATAAAAAAATGTCAATCTTGTCAATCTAATAAAGCCTTGCGCAAGATAAACCGAGCACCGATGGTTATAACGTCCACATCAACTTCACCATTCGAAAGATTATCCATAGACATTGTCGGACCTCTTCCTGAATCTGGAACGGCTAAGTTGAAATTCATCTTAACTATGCAGGATGATTTAACAAAATTTAGTTTAGCATATCCAATCCGCAGTGTCACCGCCGAAGAAACAAGCGAGTGCCTTCTACACTTTGTATCCCTATTTGGAATCCCTAAACACGTACTTACCGATCAAGGGACAAACTTCACTGCGGAACTGTTCCAAACAATGTGTAAATTTCTGAAAATCAAACATTTATTTTCCTCACCATATCACCCACAGACTCAAGGAGCGTTAGAGAGATCGCATTCTACCTTGAAAGAGTACCTCAAATCATACATAAATGACAACCAAGACAACTGGCCTCGGTATGTTTATACGGCCATGCTAGCATATAATACAGCCGTCCATTCAACCACTCATTACTCCCCATACGAATTACTGTTCGGACATAAACCGCATATTCCAACATCGGTCTACGAGGAATCATCAACAGCTACTTACCCCGAATATGTGAGGATGCTACAACATCGCCTTAAACTCACTCGTGACAAGGCACTAGAGTTTATACACAAATCCAAAACAACCTCTAAAGAATACTACGACACTCGCACTCGTGCTGTCGAATACAAGGTTGGCGATTACGTTTTACTCAAAAATCACCTAAGACTACGCAAAGCCCTATCCCCAGTATGGAAAGGGCCATTCAAGGTGGTAAAAATACATGGTAACCACACGCTTTCACTACTCATTAACAGGCGCCACGTCAAACACCATTATGACGAAGTAAAACACGTGGAAACCGAGGGTACATCTCATCCTGAAACATAAAATATTATAATTAAGATCACTCCATTACAATATTTATAAAAAACCTATCTTTTCTTACAGCATGACGGCTCATGCTCTCCAAGAGTATACCCGTCCAATCAAGTCTGGCCCAGGCATTTACTTTGATCCAATCGGGGAACTTAAGATTAACGTTGGTCGTCTAGATATTGTTACTCCCTACGATATTTCCTACATTGAGCCGCATATGAAAAATATTAATTCTATCTTAGGTACGGTACGATTTTTATGTAATCAGATCCAGATGGAAACAATGATTAACCTAGAATGTCATAATATTTTAGAACCACTAAGTGTAAGGTATAATGATATTGTCTCAGCATATTCTTCTATTTCACATTTAATTAGTAGTAAAAGATTTAAAAGAGCCTGGATAGGTGCCGTAGGAACCTTGTCTAAAACTATATTTGGCACTTTGAATGAAGATGACGCAATTAAATACGATAACGCAATACAAAATGTCCAAGATAATGAAAAAAGGCTTAGTTCATTGATGAAGGAAAATATTTTAGTCACAACTACAACCTTATCCAAATTTAACGACACTCTTCATAAAATAAAGATCAATGAAGCTAGCCTTGATGAAGCCGTTAACGACCTCTCCTTAAAACTTAAAAATATTTCTAAGATTTCTGTTGAATTAAGTTACAAATCAAACATAGATTCGATCTTGACCAGTATAGAAGCATCCTTGCTTACATTATCGTTTCAAATGGAGGATATAACCAATGCAATTTTGTTCAGCAATCGCAATACCTTGCACCCTGCTATATTACCTCCGAAACAACTGTATAAAGAGCTGGTCGACAACTATAGACACTTACCAACGAATGTTAAATTACCAATAAGTTTAGAATTAAGGAACATTCATATACTACTAAATGTATCTAGTATAGCTTGTTATAGTTTTAACGATAAGATAATATTTGTATTAAGATTACCATTAGTCTCTCCAAAGGAATATGAATTATTTCATAATATAGCATTGCCCACTCCACATAATGATGTAAACCTAAATACTTTTAGTTTTATAAGACCTAGCAGTAAGTTTATCGCAATGACCAAAGATAAGACAGAATACTGTTATCTCGAATCGCTTACGGATTGCCAAGCAGTTAGCGCAAACGACTACATCTGCAACGTAATGACCGTTTTTCCTACAAGTTCTCATCCAAATTGTGAAAGTGAATTAATGTCAAAAGTTATCAGTGTTTTACCTGTGCAGTGTCAAACAGACTTCCTCAATGGAATATTAGACTTATGGAAGCCTATTTCAGACAATAAGTGGATCTACATACAATCCCAGAATAATAAGGTGTACTTGGACTGTATTAATCAGAAAATTGTAGAATTAGATATAGTTGGTACTGGTATTTTGAAGGTGCCACAAAACTGTGTCGCATTTTGTAAAACTACGAAATTAGTTCCTAGATTCAGTGGCTTAAAGCTAAACATAAGTGTCCCTCGTTCTGATTTTAGTTTGATCAAAGATCCTTGTTGTGTTTTAGATAAGTTCCAAAATGAAATAAGTAATGAGCCCCCTATTCAACTCCAAAATATTGATTTAGACATATTCACTTCAGAAACTAGTATAAAGTTAAAATCTATGTCAAAAGAAGCTGATAAAATCTTAAACCAACACCAAATTATAAAATACGGGACTCACTACTCAATATCTATAATGCTAATGTTTTCTTTAATTTGTATTTACTGTATTTCTAAAATGTTTTTATGTATTAAATCGCAGCGTCTTTCCCATCGCTTTCCTAAACTCTTCCAATCAACCCAAGACCAAGACATAACCCTCGATCCTATTAATCCCGATAGAAATCCCAAATCCTCGGTGGAAGAATCTTCCCCTAACAAACTTACCAAACCCTCTTCGGTTGAAATTCCTTCTCCAAGCATTAGGGTCAAAGTGTGACCTTGCATTCTCTAAACTTCAGGCCCCTGAAGTTTATTCTACCCCGGGGAGGTGTTATAACCCTGACCTGCCAACCTTATTCATTACTCAGCATCCCTATCCTACCTATCTAGCACTTCTATCCTTTAGTAGGTGTTAATACGTATCCGTCCCATCAGTCTCAATTCCATCTTCCGTCCACGCTAGACGTGTGCATTAAAATTAAATATAGTTTTTTTTTTAAAAAGACTTCCGCCTTGAGGCTCTTAACAGAACGAAATTATCGAACTCCCCAGATGGTTCTGCAAGAAGCTCGGCAAGCTGTTGATTCATAGTCTCTCTAAAAACAAAGAAATATTAACAAAGTTAGTATGGACATAGTATTAATTAGTTGCATATAATTATACAGTGATAATTACCCCATAGCAAAATTTTAGGAAGTCAGTCGGTGTCTCATTCATAACAAGTTTCTTTATGGAATCAATGTCGAAATCTCAAAAAAATATTACGTTTTTCCATACAAATCCAATCAGCTGATCGAGTCTATTTTTACCCACGACGGTAAAAATAGACTCGAAAAAGAATAAAATAACTCAAAACCCCCGACTTAACTTAGATGTAGCGATTACAATTTTACCATAATACATAACCGTGATTTTATTCTTTTTCGATGACATTTTTACCGTCGCGGGTTTTTTTTTTAATTTTGTTTAATTTTTCTATGTGGTACATACATGGACTCCATAGAGAGAGTTACCTATTGTAAATGTGACACTGACCTCTAACTTTTTGCAAAATTAATATCAGCAGTATATCAATAATAACTAATAATACATATATGTACTTCGTTCTATTCCGATGAATAGTCAGCATCCACCACCTTCTTTTACGCCATTTCTTTTTAGTCACTCTACTTTGGTGCACATGTACGTAATAATTAAACGCACTGTATAAATAAATTGCCGCGGCTGCAAGAACTTCTACGTCCATCTTTGAAGCGCCAATGCAGAATGATCAGTAAGCCAATGTGTGAACAGGAATCTTGGTTTCCATCATTTTTGCCCAACACATTGGCCCAACACCTTGGCCCCATGTGTACAGCCGGCTTTAGAGTTGTGACAAGCTACGCCAAATGAGTCCTATACACGTTGGCGCTTGCCTTTACTCGGCCAACTAGGCGAGCGACACCAAGCGATGGCAAGACAATGCAAACATAGTCTATATATTGGTATTGGCCTTCACTCGTAAACACTCGGCCAACATGTATTGCAGGCTATAGATTTTAAATTAACATGGCTATTTTAATTTATAAAAGTTCAAGAGACTCATGAACAAGGGATTCGTAGATACTGTTGAAATATCGAGCTTCGCGAGATAAAAGAGAAATAAATAACCCTTTTTAAATAGTATTCGTAGTAAGTAGAAATAAAAAGGATAGAACATTATTTCTAATTTATTTACAGAAAGCTCATTTATAAATTTTATGACTTAACTTTTATTATATCGTTTTCCATTGTTATGCTGCGAAAATTTATATTAACCTTTTTTTTTCTTTAACGCCGGGAAATGCTCTGAGACATCCCGCGGGGGATTGGGTCTCCCCAGGTGGGTATGTGGGACTCGCTGCGCCCGAAAGCTAGTAACTGGACGCAGCTCTACCCACTAAAACCTGGCGAGTGCCACCAATGCTGCCTTTGGTAAGGTACCCCGGATCTAATGAGCACACAGGGCACCTCGACGGCTAGTCCGTCCCTCAGGTGACTGACGCCACCGCCACAGAGAGTTGAGGTTTCCGTCCTCACCCCTTGCTCCCTGCTCTTTTGCACCCCTCGACTTAATTAGCTTCAAGGTGCTGGGCTCAGCCTAGGCTACTGAGCCCCACCGCCACGTCAAGGCCTGAACCATGGTGGGGATTTTATATTAACCTAAGTAACCATGAACTTAAAAAATTACTAAACCAAATTCGACTTCATTTTCATTTAACGCAAAAAATCTCCACCAAATTATTTTCAAGTAAATTGTGGTTGGATCACACTGAAAAATTGTATCAACCCTTTGCAGAAAGTGTTTTAAGGTTTTTAATCTTGACGAATAAGTTGTCGGAAAACCCAGATATATTTTTATTTAGTGCGTTATTTTCTTGAAACAAAATTATTTCAGTTTTAACTTGTATTGAAAGTTAAAATAAAAATATTTTATATATTGGTTGGACAGGCAAACCAGGTGATCTACCTGGTTGTAAGAAGTAAATATGTAAATTCAACAAGGACTGCCCCAGACTCATTTATGCTTTGTCCACCCTGAGAGATGCAAGGTAAGTCTAAGTGCCAATAATTACACTGTCGATCATTCTGTCCAAAACACAGCAAAGCTGTGTTACGGAAGACTACAGAATGGTGTCCATGCTGGAATTTCCAGTATGTGAAAGTAATGAAATAAATATAAAGCTTTATTATAATGTTTAAAATATAAGCATAGCATGAGTGATGCTTAAATACATCCCAATGCGGGGCACGAACCCTCTCTTCAAAATAAAGCAAATCAAGCCATATTGTATGATTTTGCGCTGGCTCAATGCGGGTTGGCCTCATGTAAAAAGAAAAAGTTCACTCTTATTAAATTTTAAGTAAATAGTTCAGTGGGGATTCATTTCAAGGTTATTTACTTCTAAAATTACAAAGCATAATATGAAATAAAAGATTATATATTTTACTTATATGCGATAGCGCGCCTTTCTTTGCCCATCCAACTTATTTCTTTCGTCAAACATCTTAGCTGTGTGATGGCCCGCTAGTCGAGTGGTCAGGCTACTGAACGCTTTAATAATAATAATAATTTATTTCCGTTCCTAGTACCCGTAACAGAAGTTTTTACAAACTTACCACTAGGTTAACGTGGTGTGATTCTTATATAGGTATATTATGGGGCAAACGGACAGTCGTGTCACCTGGTGGTAAGTGAAAAGCGACATCCATAGACACCCGCTACATCATTACCAGCTGCGTTGCCAGCCTTTCAAATATGAGTATGCTTTTTCTTAAAGAAAGCCATCTCAGTTGATTGTGGATTGATATTTATTTATTTATTTACTGTGAAAAGGATAGAAGAGGCAGTGTCTTTTTTTATGTTAGTTGGATATGTAAACTGGCAAACGTGCCACCTGCCGGCCTACTCTTGACACTCGATCCTATCGAAATTTAGGATTGGGATCGAAAAGACGCTACAACTAGCGCACAATTTGACTCAATTACAGTGAAATTTTATGTAACTAATTGAAATCGGGATTTCTCGATCTTGTTCATACATATTTCCTTAATTCGTACTCTTGACAATATTTTGACGTTGACGTATCGACTTCGAAATTGAAATTGGGTTCGAATTTACACAGTTCATTGTTCAACAAAACCTATGTTTTTAGTGTTCGATTGCGTTGTGTTTTTGTTTAGTGTAGTGTTTTTTATTAAAATTATGGCACGATTGGCACTTCTTTTTGGATATATTAGGATATATCTAAGACAAAGGCGAAATCTAAGAAGAATGGCGCATTATATGCCAATAATGCGTTCATCATGAGTGATGTATTGCCTCAGCAAGGAGCTTTGAAAGTTGTTCATAGCGATTTGGATTTGTATCTACTATCTAGTATCTAGTATCTACGCGTTATAAGGTATGTCAATAGAAATATCTATAATCTAACCTCTTCTATAGTTCATCTTTTCTCTTTACTTACGGCCTATGTAGGATACATAAAAAAAATATCTCAAATTATTTTATTATTGATTGGTTCTACATTGTTCTTCATATTATGTGATACCACAGAACTATATCAAGATAGAAGTAAAGAGTTCCGTAATTTGTATGGGGACCGAGCGTGTAAAATGTTGTGTAGGTACGATGACGTCAAGTGTAATTTAGTGATGTGAAACACATAAGCCGCGCGAAAACAATTCAAAAGCATCGATTCACAGATCGATTACCTATAACATGGCACCGATTTTATCAGTAGTATTGTTCAAATAAACTATTTTATGATAGCGTGCTATGGACGATAAACTATATTTTTATACATTGAGTAGCTATATTATAGACTATATTATAACGTGTAATCATTTAATAGCTTGTTTTTTTATTATTGATAATTAAAATGTTGATTTGATCAGATAATATAGTTAGGGCGCCGACCGTCCACTGGCGCCCTTATTAGAGGGATTGTAATTTCTAGTAAATCAATCAATTTCTTTAAAGTCATCAGTGATAATAATTACTGTTGTAGTTCTTCTGATTCAAATATTGGTCTTTGTCACATAGTGTCATTTTGCTTATTTTTAGCTTAATCATCTAAACGGCAAACGGTGGCCACTTTTTAATTTAAGTAATTAATCCAAAAATACGGAATATAAAACTATATCACATAATTCAATAATAATTGGAGAATGAATAGGCCTACAAATAATCACTGGTGGATGGAGAAAAAATTAACTGGTTTATTAAAAAACACAATCCAAAATATTTTTGGAGTTATACTTCTTTTAGAGCGTTAGGGAAAAATGATGAGTCACGAAAAACCGACACCCTGAAGTTATCTATAGTCAACATTATTTTATATAACAATATTCACATAATGACAGTATAGACGTCAAAAGAAGATATAGTTTTTAACTACACAATAAGCAAAAAGGTTACAGTGTAATGAAATTGTACTATGTATTTTTCTTTAAGGAGTATTACTTCTAACGCGTGTACATAAGTACACACACACTTTTTTATATAAGGATCATTCGGAAAACTGAAATAAACTTGTAATATAGAAGAAGCCATAACCAGTTAGAAAACAATACATAACCAGTTTCTCAATAATATTTGCTTTGCATTAAAAAATGCTAACAATAAAGGTTTATTATTTTTATTTTATATGTTACATACATTAAATTATAGCTACTTAATAATATAAAATGAAATTATCATTTCCTCTGCTTTCGAAATAGATTTTAATCGAGTAAGAAAATCGCAGTGTAGGTATAGCACTTTTGACAGAAAAAATGAGAAATCGTCTTCAACGTGACCTGACAGTTTTAATAGCATATTTTACATCGCTGGTTTTGAACGCCCGCCAAGTCTGGCTCATCAAATAAAAGCCGCAATGGAAAACTAGCGTTAGACGCAATCGCCCGCTACTGTTTTGATAAAAATAGTAAAATAAATGGTTTTTTTAAATTAATAACAGATTTTTTAGGACAAATAGTACTTACTGGTGAAAGGAAATGCCTCCATTAACAGCTCCAACTTTACTGGTAGTGTTTGGACAATTAATTATTGAACAACGAGTCATTTTGTTTTAAAAACCTTACGTCGCATGATGACCGCGGTCGGGAGTATACTAAAGTTCGCGGCCAGGAATGGAGACGTCGAGTCGTCTTTTTGCCACGCGAGGTACATACACTCTTTACTTCTATCTCGATATATTTCTGTGTGTGATACCTATCTATTAGACAAATCAAAGTGCTAATTATAATAATCTATTTGACTTATTGAGTTACATATATTTGCATTATTTTATGAAAACTTCCAAATAACATCCGTAGTAAGTGCTATTGATGGTACTCATATGGCTATCATATGTCCAGCCCAAAATGAGAGGTTTTATGATAGAAAATGATTTCACTTAAGAAATGTTTTAATTATAAGTTGACTCCTGCATTCTGTAATTGTATAATTTAGTTTTAATAATGCCTTTTCTTTTATTAGTAATACCTTTAAATTGTATAATATATTATACAATTTAAACAAATTAATTATATATATTAATAGGTATATTCTTTTAGTAATACCTTTAAATTGGCAAATAACATAAACATTATAAAGGAATCTTAAAATGTGTTCATTCCTTTTTAAATTTTGGGGAACTTGTTTATTTACTTGTTAATTCTAAGTTAAAATCATAAGAAAGTGATCATTTGTTTCATATATCATCAATATTATATTGCAATAATTATATGTTTTAGGAGACTCGGGCTATGGCCAAAGAACTATTATGATGACACCTATTTGGATGCTCCGGCTGGCTCACCTGAAGAACACTACACCAAGTTTCATTGCGTGGCACGCAATACAGTAAAGCATACTATTGATGTTCTGAAGAATAGGTGGCGATGTCTCCTAGGCCACAGGGTCCTTCACTATAAGAAAGTGATCATTTGTTCCATACATAAATATTATATTGCAATAATTATATGTTTTTAGGAGACTCGGTCTATGCCCAAAGAACTATTATGATGACACCTATTTGGATGCTCCGGCTGGCTCACCTGAAGAACACTACACCAAGTTTCATTGCGTGGCACGCAATACAGTAAAGCATACTATTGATGTTCTGAAGAATAGGTGGCGATGTCTCCTAGGCCACAGGGTCCTTCACTATAAGAAAGTGATCATTTGTTCCATACATAAATATTATATTGCAATAATTATATGTTTTTAGGAGACACGGGCTATGCCCAAAGAACTATTATGATGACACCTATTTGGATGCTCCGGCTGGCTCACCTGAAGAACACTACACCAAATTTAATTGTGTGGCATGCTATACAGTAAGCATACTATGGGTGTTCTGAAGAATAGGTGACGATGTCTCCTAGGCCACAGTGTTTTTAATGCTTTCATTAAACTCTTGTTAAACTACTATTTGTTTTTATTTGCCTATCTATATTTTTGGATATTGATTGATATAATCAATATTACAATCACAGTATTTATAAAAATAAGTACATAAATACTTAACAATAAGCCTTTTATTCTCTTTTAACCTAAGGTAGCAATATTTAAATGTAACAGTTTTTATTTCCCTGTCTACATTTTTGGTCATTGATTGATATAATCTATATTACAATCACAGTATTTATAAAAATAAGTACTAAAATACTTAACAATTGATATTTTATTATCTTTTAACCCAAGAAAGCAATATTTAAATAAATCACAGTATTTTGTAAACAAATTAAGCCTATGTTTATGAGTAAAATACTTCATTTTCAATAAATAAACCCCAAGATGACCAATCACTAAAATACATAACAATAATAATTTGTGTGTTGTCTGTCAGAACTTCAGTTATTATTTTGGAAAGCCTTGGCACCAGCATTACTGGTAAATTAAGAAAGAAGATGATTTCTATTTTATTTTGTTTACTATATTTTGAGCTATTTTGAAATTTGATGTCTATTCAAAATTGCGCGTAAGCTTTTTTTATAGCAGCAATACACATTATGCCAGAATGTATAATAATTTATTTTGCTTTTAATGCTTTAAAAAAATAAGTTTAGGTTTAATTTAAGGAACTACATTATAATAGATAATAATTAATTATTGGAGACATATTTTAATTAAAAAAAAACATAAACATCATAATATGTTGAATTTTATTTTGTTATTATATTTTATTATAATGGCCACATCGGTCGTCGATTTCAATTTCAATTCAATCGTAAACACGATTTGTTCAAGAGTACTAATATACTCCAGATTGGAACTGGAACTGGATTGAATTCGTATTGTTGTGAGATTGGAACTGCAGTCAAGAGTAGGCCGGCTGATCTGTGTGTTACGAGCCCAGGCAATTCGTCTATGTGTTGCCTATCCTGAGACATGAGATGTTAAGTCTCGGTGCCAGTAATTACACTGCCTGTCTTGTCCTTGTCTCCGAAACACAGCGAAGCTGTTTCACGGGAGAAACAAGCAAGATGATGGTACCCATGCAGCTGGGAGCGCGGCATAGCGCTTCCCTCCCACCGGTATTTACTGGTACCAGGACTTATCATCTTATATATATAGGTTATGTTCATGCAACGTTGGCTACATACCACCAATGGCTCCTCTGCCCGTTTACCTATCAAATAAGAAAAGGTGGACAAAGTCGGGTAGAGGGCCAATACAAGAATTATAAAACATCCATATATATATATAATTTCCAACAGAAATTTCGTAGCGATGCCCGTGGAAGTCTTAAATATTTTAACAATCTGCACTGTTAATTTAATATTGCGCAACGTATTTATTTTTCTCAAACAGGAATCGCCTGGAGATAAATTAACATCAGAATACTTAATTAAACCATTGACTGTGTTAATATACATGCATATATATATATATATATATATATATATATATATATATATATATATATATATATATATATATATATATATATATATATATGCATGTATATTTAAATTTCTGTTGGAAATTGTGTAAATAATTTGCTAATAAATCTTGGAATCAGGTTTGTCTTGCAAGACAGAATTGTCTAGTCAACATTGTGAATTTACAAAAGATTCTTAAAGGCTTACATTTTTTCCTTTTTTATTGCATAGGAGGGCAAAAGAGCGTTGCCCTCCATTTCCCTATCCCTCCAATAGGCCAGCGGAAACTCACAAACCTCACGAAATGTGACAACATATATGTCACTTGACGCCGGTGTTATGTGAGCGAGAGGTACCACCCCGGTCGTGTCGACCCAGTTCGGCTGCAAAGCAGCATGGCACTGCTTCTTATAAAGTTTTTTTTAACAAGATCGATATTTCGGCACAGTCTAAGATGCTTTTTTCGCGAAAATGAAATTTTTCGCTTTTGCTAATAGCAATATAATAATAATAATAATAATAATATAGCCTTTTATTCAGATCTTATGGAAATTAAAACTGAATTTAAACTTACAAAGTAAAAAAAAACTAATAATAATAACAATAGACTCTTAAATTAAATAAAGTATTTAAACTAATATTTGTTGCTTAGTTATCTTTGCTAGATCTGTTTACCCGTCGGCAAAGGCCTCCTCCAACCTTTTCCATTCTTTTCGCTCACGGGCCACTCTGTTCCACATGACTCCAGCGACTTGTCTAATGTCATCATCCCACCTTGGAGTAGAAGAGTGTTACAGTGGTACCCCCGAGAGGGCAATAGGAAGAGAGGTAGACCGCAGAAAAGGTGGGATGATGACATTAGACAATAGCAAAATAACCACCTAATAATATAATAGATGCCACTGCACATAATAATAGATGCCACTGATAACATAAAGTTACAGGCATCAATATCAATAAATACTGATATAGCTGATAATAATGAACTTAGAATCACCAAGAAGGATATTAAATGGAAAAATTCCAAAAAAAAAATTCCAACTACGCGCGAAATTGTGTCACTGAATAGAGGCACATATTTTACGAAATGAAAACGCAAAATGATATTCGTAAAGCAATGTTTCAAAATTCGTAAATATCATACAAATAGATTTTTCAGAATTCGGTCTTAGTACTTCAGATGAATGAGGTTCTTTCAATTATAGAGGTCTTCCTGGAACGGGTACACCGTTGATACTAAAAACAAAAATGTTGCAATTTTATTGTTCACGTCGTAACTTTTATTGATAACTATGACTGATATGATTTGGTAATATTATTTTTTTGCACTCATACATTAGATAAAATATAGCCCATCGATTTTTACTCAGGAATAATAGAATTATGGATATATGCTATTTATATTATGATAGTTAACATGACTCAGTGTTGCAATGCCATGTTGATTTTTTTCATATATTTGTTTTGCTAACTTTTGCTTAATATATTATATAAATATAATTTACAGGTTTTATTGCTAGCTGTTGCCCGCAGCTTCACCAACGTTAACTAAGATTTACAGCCGTATTCGGAGTGATGATGATTATTTTTGCAGCCTAGGTTATTCCTTATAACATCAGCTATCTTCCAATGAAATTACCGTTACAATCGGCCCAGCCGTTTTAGAGATTAGCCGGAACAAACAGACAGACGGACAAAAATTGTAAGAAAATAAATTTGGTATATGTATCGTGTTTAAATTCATTGCATTTAGTATAAAGTGGTTATTTTAATATTACGCACACTCAAATTTTATTTATCTGCATAGATGTATAGATGTATGTATTAACTTTAATACATACATCTTACCACATAGAGTATCAGCATATTATGTTTACCTTTATACATAGTCTACCGGCTTGTAGTTAATATCTTAACTATAGAACAACAAACACCCTTCTCGTCTGATTTCGACGAAAAGCAGTGGGGTATAAGAGTTGTTCATGTTTTACTTACGCTAAGTTCGCAGCCGTTATTTAATCATCTATATTTTCTTAGAGGCTAGCCCTCCCCACCACGGATCAGGCCTTGACGTGGCGGTGGGGCTCAGTAGCCTAGGGTGAGCCGCTGCACCTTGGGCGAAGCTAATTGAGCTGAGGGGGCTCTTTGTACCCCTTTTATAAGAAGAGGGGACAAAAGAGCAGGGAGCAAGGGGCACGGATGGGAACCTCAAACCGTGTACTATCCCGACGTTGGTAGGTGTTGCTCTGTGGTGCGGGACAACCCCTCGGTGGAGGTGGTGTCGGTCCCTTATTATTATTTAAGGGTGGGGACACCAGCAAGGCCAGACGGGTGATCAGTCCTCATTAACGGGACCATTTCACCCAAGTCGGTCCCTTGGGGGACTGACTAGTCGTCGAGTTATTATTAGATTAATTTAATTAATTTATTAATTTTTAGTTATTCGTTGTTTATTAGATCCGGGGCACCTCACTAAAGGCGGCATTGGTGGCACTCGCCGGGTTTTAGGGGGTAGAGCTGCGTCCCCTTACCAGCTTTCGGGCGCAGCGAGTCCCACATATCCGCGTGGGGAGACCCACTTCCCCGCGGGATCCCCGCAAATTTCACCCACACCACCTTGATGTCCGAAATCCACAACATCTAGATTTTTACGGCATTTCCTGCCTCGCACTACAAATATATGGAATTAGCTGCCACCTATGGTGTTTCCGAACCGATACGACTTAGGTACCTTCAAGAAAAGAGCATACTCACATCTAAAAGGTCGGCAACGCACCTGCTGATCTCCTGGTATAGCGGGTGTCTGTGGATGTCGCTATTCACTTACCATCAGGTGAACCGACTGTCCGTTTGCCCCCTCTTCTATATAAAAAAAAGAGGCTCGCCCTACCACTTTCTCACAACGCAAATATTTTCTACTAATGTGTGGCTACTCATGTCGGTAACTACCAAATTACCATTTGATACGATCTCAGAGAACCCGATAGATACATTAAAACTTTCTCTATCTATGTATCTATCTACTATAACATAGAATGAACCTCAAAATGACCAATGTTTTTGCTTTCCTGAAAATTTTAGCACACCTATAGCTTTTTACTATTTGCTAGTTTCCAGTTTTTGTTTCAACATAACTCTTCACCAATGTAACATAGTTGTTGACTTTATTACTCTACGTCTGCATGCGGGATTCGCTGAATATTACATTCGATGTTGCTAGGGTTGTCAAAAAATATAGAACCAAAAATTTATAGAACAGATTTTAGTATTCAAACTGCGTTACAAAAAATGTATAAACAAAAGGACACGGCAAATAAATTAAACATCACATACAGTCGATTGATCTATGTGTTTTTATAAACTAAAAGTCCTCGCAAAATAACACCTGAGTATAATTCTGAATGAGGCTGTTGAGGTTATATTTATGAAAAAAATGTCCGTGCGTACAAAGTACACGTCAGAAGTGAAATTTATTTGGCAAACTTTTTAAATCTCCTTTATATATTTTATACTAATCTAAAGCTTTAAATTTCAGAGACTTGCGATGCGTCGTTTGCTTTATCTCTCACTCTCTCTTTCTCGATCTTTCTCACTCGCTTGCTCCCTACTCACACTCCATGGCTATGTGCTTCATGCTACGTTCGCCCTTACTCTCTCTCTCTCTCTCAATTGGTCTCAATCACTCTCTCCCTCTTCCTGGACAAAAACGTTGTACATTTACGTGACGTTTCATCCGTAAAAATTTTACCCTCATGCGAAAGGAAGTTTCACTTCAAAAACTTCAATACAAGACCGAGGATTCATGACAACATTTTCTACTTAGATTGTACTAATTAAAATAATCGATAAATCAAATTGTACTTGGAATAGCTTTTACATTAGTACGTTTGACAACCTATTTATACGGTGTATAATATCGTGTTTGTTATAATTTGTCCAGAATTTTCGAATGTCATTAGACTAGCTACACCCTTGCTACACCCCGGTTTTACCCTCCCCAATATTAAATAAACGCTTTTTCTTTAAAATGTATAACTTTTCTGAAATAATCGCAAAAAATAATTCGTTATTACAACCATTCAGATGAATCTCTAATGAGATTAGACAATGCAGGCCAAGTAATAATTTTAATAAAATTTAAAATCTAGGCAGTGGCAACCCTATCCCAGTCATTCGGTACATGTCTTTGTGGTGTAAACAGGGACGACATATTTTAATGTGGGATAAATCATGATAAAAATTGTGTCACGACAAAATGGAACAAAATATACGACGCTACACAAATTAAGCAATTTATTAATGAATGGGTTCAGGTTTTGTGTTTGTTAGATAGGTACACAAGAACCATGGAATGTGGTCGGGGTTGCCCATGAATATGTTATGTTTCACACGGGTCTAGCCCAGGCTACTCATTCATCCCCACCATGGTTCAGGCCTTGTCGTGGCGGTGGGGCTCAGTAGCCTAGGGTGAGCCGCTGCACCTTGGGCAAAGCTAATTATGAAGAGGGGACAAAAGAGCAGGAGACAAGGGGCGAGCATGGGAACCTCACCCCATTATACTGTCCCGACGTTTGGAAGGGTTGTTCTGTGGTGCGGGACAAGCCCTCTGTGGACGTGGCGTCGGTCCCTTGGGCCTTGGGGGACTGACTAGCCGTCGAGGTACCCTGTTTGCTTATTTGATCCGGGGCACCTCACCAAAGGCGGCATTGGTGGCACTCGCCGGGTTTTAGTGGGTAGAGTTGCATCCACTTGCCAGCTTTTAGGCGAAGCGAGTCCCACATACCCTCGTCGGGAGTCCCACTCCCCCGCAGGATGCCTTAGAGCATTTGCCGGCGTTAAAAAAAAGGATACACATTCATGTGTAGGCCGCAAGACATGAAGTAGCCAGGGCTATCCTACGATATTTGATGTTACAAATTACACAACCTGTCCTGCTCTCCTCACCGCGACATAGCAAAGTTGTTAATGGAAACTACTCATCCAGTTTAAATTCTTCGTCAGTAAGTGGCATATGCTTTTAAATCATCATCAGTCAGTACAGGCTGTAAGCCAAAGTAAAGGGAGGCGAAACGTGTCCAACCGAGGCTGTCTCAGTTAAGTATAGATCAATTAGCATTAATTATCCGATTGGCCAATTAGGGGTTAGTGTTAATTAGATTTATATTTTGAGGCATCGACACACCGGAGAAGGCTCAAGACGTCGCTTAGGTAATTGAACAGTTTTATATAGCTCCGTGATAAACGCGGACCGTTCTTCCCCCCTTGAATTCCGGATAATTATACATATATATAGCTTCCACTGCCTTTCCTGCTGAATCCGGATACGGGAATGAACAACAGGCAATAACTAGTTAATTGATATGTTCACATATGGTTTCATGACGAGAGTTATGAAAATATTACAAAAAGTGATCAATAATAATTAAAAAACATTTTTTACTTTGACATGCAAATGATCGATGACTTAATTATATTTTTCATTGAAAAAGCAATCAGTAACTTTGATATGGATACTTCAAATTGAATTAATTAATGTAAACGAGGATTTCAATTTTTTCCTTTGATTGAGATTTGACTTGTTAGATATGGATAATGATCATTGTGATTTGAACCAATTAAACGTGATATTGCGGACTTCGGGCAAGGTCGGGCCTGCTCGGCTCTTATCGGCTCGACCCAGTGGGACCACGTGTTCCACTTTCATACAGGTAATTGTAGGTGATTGCGACTAATTTAAGTACTTGCGGTTATTATTTACAGTAATTAACCGTAGGTAAATTCCTAAATTTTTAACTTTCGTCAGATTTTTTTTTATGCATGTTCCCCGATTACTCGAAGATGGCTTAACCGATTTGAAAAATTCTTTTTTTGTTTGAAAGCTGGACGCTGGTGTTACAATTTGGTCCCATATTAATTTTATTAAGATCTGACAAGTCGTTTTTTAATTATACCCAATGGCTATTTGGTTGGTTTACTTTACCTCGATGATGTGCTCCTTTATTACTTGTCGATGTAACAATTGTATAGGATGCTTTGGCAGCACACCATAGTATACCTATGCAGCCGGGAGCGCAGCACCGATAAAGATGTGTTGAGAAATATAAGCAGACGACAAAGAGAAACGTTTTTATGACTATGGATTGACTAGTTACCATCATTTAGTTTTTTAATATAAAGGTGATAGAATTTTCTTTGCTTGGTGTAAATTATTTAAGTCTATTTTCTTTGCAGAGGCTGATATAATGGCTGCTACGGTTTTGATAACTTTTGGCGCTGTGCTGGGCTTGGCGAGTGGTCTACAGCTGTTGTTTATTGCCATCGTCGAAATCGCCATAGCCTGCTTCAACTTCTGGCTTGTAGCGGATGTGTTCAAGGTTGTATTGTGTTTCCATGATCGTAAAATTATTAAACGAACTAGTTGCTTCTACAACTTTTGAAAGTTTCCCTCGATTTCTCTGGAACGCCATCAACAGATCCTGTCCTTATCATGGGACCACCTCGGAAGTGCACTCTTTCGATTAAAAAAAGAATTTTGAAAATCAGTCCACAATTGACGGAGAAATCGGTGAACATACATATGTAAATAGACCGTACTACAACACTATTTGACCGTTTTGTTGAAATTTTCTGTTTTAAAGCAGAAGGAAGTAGAAAACCCTTACTAAAATAAATAATTAAACATATTATATTATGTTAGATCGGTAAACTTGCATCTAATTGTAAAAGGTAACCATCGCCCATGAACATAAACTAATTAACTTTGGACCCTTCAATTAGTCCAAGCCATGTATTCTAAGACGTTTTGATTTAACCGCCATTTTTTTACCTCGTGTTAAGTGGCCATCGTCACCTAGGAACATAACCGTCATCTAGGAAACCACTAATGTGGTGCCTATCTGAAACGTTAGATGAGCTTTGATGCCATTTATTACATTGTCTGTCTTGCCCCTTTTCAAAGCTGATTTATAGAATTCATAAGAATAATGGTGGTACCTTTGCACACAATTGCGGCACATCCCTCCCACCAGTAAATAGTGACCGTAAAAAAATTACACTATTTTCATTTTTAAAATAAATGGTAATCAATCAATCATCTTGGAAAAACGTTTGATAGTTATTATGCGTTTCAAATAAGAAGAGGAATGTCAATAACCTCTATCTGCCAAAAATCACTTGGAAAGTACAGTTTATAAAAAGCTTATTTGCATAATTAATAGTTTTAAATCGAATTTAAATAAAAACTTTAAATAGTCGAATATATTAAAAATATTACAGTAATAATTCGTTTTGAAAACCATACAATAACATCTTTTTTTATTGTTGCCCAAAAGGCCCTGGAGCCATGCCACAATTGTTAAAGAAAATAAGGACGCTGGTCGCCATCTTGCCGTTTTTAGTGTGCTCCGTCGTGAGAACCTGAAGGAAATAGAAGTTTGACACATGAAAAGTATGCTACCATTTTGCAAACACTGCAAAATGCAAGTAAAGTGACCAAGCGTGTTCATTTGACTACGGGGATAAATAAAAACACGTTAACACGTATCTGACGCGCGCTCGGACAGAAAAACAGAGATGAGCGGGATTGAAGAGCTAGATTCTGATTGATTTTTTTTCATTTATTTCTGTAAATAAATTTAATTAAAAGAAGATTTTTTTGCCCACCTTACCTAGCTGGTATAAATTGACAGCTATGACGTCTCAATATGGCGCTAAGTCCGTCCTATTCTCATTTGAAACGCATAATACATCTTTTCACACAAGCATGATACACGAACAGATTATACAGTTTACGCTGCTTCTATTATCCTCGTCATTACCGTCTTTATCATCATCATCGGTATCGTCATCAACATCATCATTATCATCATATTTTTAGCGTCATCATCATCAGCCTCATCTTTATTATTTCCTTCAAACAAAAAAATGTTAAAACACAAAACGCTACAATTAAAATTAATTTTAGGCGGCAGACGTGGGTGGATCCATCGCTATCCACGCATTCGGTGCTTATTTCGGCCTGGGTGTTAGCTGGGCTCTGAAATCGAAGAAAACGGAAGACAAGGCCACTAACGTGCCTGCTGTGGATTTGAGCGGTCCAAGCTATACCTCCGATGTTACAGCTATGATAGGTAAGTTAGTTATATGTGGCTGCCTTAGTCATTGCAGTTTTTTTATCCATAATATTTATTTAAATATTTGCGTATTTGCATTATTCAAGAATTTTAGATGAAACCTGTCTTGCAATAGAGAAACGTGCTGAAGGAAGACGATAGGCGTCTTCGGCAGTAGTTTGTAAATGTCGCCAGTCTTTACAGCTCTAGATGGTTCTGGCTAGTGGGTTAATATAACGCATAGCGCCATAACGTAGCGCGCTATTCATACTCAACGTATAGCGTACGCTATATAAATTCCTATTCGGCGCTATAACGTAGTGCCTCGCTACATTAGGTATGTAGCGAGGCGGGCGCGTAGGCCGTAGTTATAACTTTATAACATTCGAACTACGTCAACGTGCTAAATCGTAGACGCTAGACGTTATAATTTATAGTTTATACGTCAGTCAGCGTCGAGCGCGCGCTAGCGCTAGATGTGTCGTGCGCTATCCCGGCCGGCTCACGCGAGTTACGTAATTCTAGTCTTGCGACTACACGTTATAATATAGTCTATAAAATAACGCGCTAGAAAAATATAGTTTATAGTCCATAGCACGTTATCATAAAATATTTTATTTGCACACCACTAGTTCTGGCAATAAATAGCTCTCTCGCATATAACAAATATTGGTTGTCTGTAAAGTCGGTTTACGGACGATAGTTTAACGTGATAACGTCATAAAGAAACATTGATGAAAAATTATTACCTTTTTTGCCGCTGTTTTGAGAAAAACAGTTAATTGAAGTGAACAAAATGAAATTAGACTGAAAATTATGGAGGAAACCACATTACATCTTATTAATATCCTTGAGGCACACTTTAGTTTATGGGATGATTGTTGTCAACTAAATCTATAAGGATCTAGTAGTAGTAGTAGTATATATATATATTTCAATTTATATCCTGAACTATTTTGTTGTTGTCTCTAGTGTGTGGTCAAATAAATGTTTTTCTTTCTTTCTTTCAAATAGAAATAAACACAAAACACGTGGTCGCGCATTAACATTTGTTATAAATAATGGTTTCCTATCCAAAGCTTGGGCCTTTCTATCGTTTGACAGCGGAACGAGATGCTTTTTCGTGCGCGCTGCCGGTGTTCATCAATTTGTAAGACGTTATCACGTCAAAAAAATCCACAGAAGGCTCACAGCTCTAGCTGTATACAGCTATAGCTGTATATAATATGTTTCTGGAAAAAATGTAGGTCAGCTTTTTAGGTATGATTTTTATTGCAGGATCGATATTTTTGTGGATCTACTGGCCGTCATTTAACTCAGCATTAACAGCCTCCAACAGTGAATATCAGAGGGCTGTTGTTAATACTTACCTGTCGTTGGCAGCGGCAACGGTATGATATATTTGTCAATTTTATTCTCTTTGTAATATCGCTAGTGTGTCAAAAAACAGTGTGTGTGTTTTGATACCAAGAGATACAAAAAAAAATATACAATTACCTAAACAAAAATTAGATGTTTATAGTAAAAATTGCTATTGTATGTCATCAAAATCTACAATAAATTACCTAATAATATAAAAGAATAAGAAGAAAAGAAAACTTTTCAAATTTCTAATGGTACAATGATTTTATTCTTTACAAGAGTTCTTTAATTATAAGTAATATTGTAATGACAAATTAAAAAAAAAAAAAAAAAAATTGGATTTCGGTAACGACAGAATATGTGATACCACAGAAACATGTAAGACCTAAATTGTACCATATTTCGCCCAAATATATTATTATTATTATATTATTATTATATTATTATTATTATTATAAAACAAAGTGTAAGGTATAAACTCGCGCGCACAGAATATAATGATGCCCTTTAATATGACGGCAATGTATTTACATACATTCCAAATCGTGGCAATAAATGTTTGAACCCATCAAAAACTTGTTATTCAATTATGGCACCAGGTTACCACCTTCGTGGTATCATCAGCGGTCAGTCACGGGAAGCTAGACATGGTGCACATCCAGAACTCCACCCTAGCTGGTGGGGTGGCTGTGGGCTCCGTCAGCAACATGCACATCTCCCCTGGTGGTGCTATCGCCATCGGGATGGCTGCTGGGCTTTTGAGCGTATTGGGATACAAGTATTTGACGGTAAGTATCGATCAGCCGACACAAATGCTCTAACAGAGTAACGATAAAGAAGGAGGATCGATTTAATTAGATGGGACGATATCCGTGCAGTGGCCGGTTTTAGTTAGATGCGAATATCTTGGAGTTCATGAAAAAACCAGCACTTGATGGAAAATTGATCATGAAATATCGGTTTGGGTACTTGGATGTAATCTTATTTTCATTAAAATGACCCATCATTAATAAAGGTACTTTCGAATCTGACTGATGCAAAAATTAAAAATAAGTTTTGCTCAGGAGGAAAACATTATGGAAGTATGCTTGTATGATAATACTAGCTGTTGTTACTCAACTCCTATAAGTCACAGCGTGATGTTATATAGCCTTCCTCGATAAATGGGCTATCTAAAACTGAAAGATTTTTTCAAATCGGACCAGTAGTTCCTGAGATTAGCGCGTTCAAACAAACAAACAAACTCTTCAGCTTTATAATATTAGTATAGATTTGTTTATATAGTTATATAGTATATATAGTTACCAGTACTTAAAATATTTTATGGTCCAAAAAAATATCTTGCTTAATTTTTTTATGAAAAATATAATTGATTATTGCCTCATGCTTTCAATTCATCTTGCTATTTTCTGCTCGTGGCGGGTTGGAACCCATAATACGCGCCTACACGAAACGCGCATTATGCAGGTACTACCCGCAACCCCGTCTGAATTTACTTAGATTTACAGCCTATTTACACTAATAATATGTATAGCCTATATTTCTCAGTTGAAACTAAGCCTTGTATTGGTGAAAAAATGTACATAGGATGGATAATTTTCAATTGTTTTAAGCTAACGCGACCACTGTTTATGTTAATTGTTCGAGAGCTTACAGCATTTATAGTTTTATTGAGATCTCAATATTTCGGAATTATTTCAGTTGCCGTGATCAAGAAGAAGAATATAATATATTTAAAGTAGTTTCCAAGTTTACCTCCTATTTTCGTACTAACAAAATCCCTCTTTTTAATATAAGTATAGATAACATGGTTTTTGATTATTATATTCCAGCCAAGGCTAGCCAAACTTGGTGTAGCCGACACATGTGGGGTCAACAACCTGCACGGCATGCCTGGTATCCTCTCTGGTATATTCACCATACTGTTTGCTGCACTGGCAACCAAAGACCATTACGGAGCACAACTGGGTGACGTTTTTGAAGCTATGAATGCGGTAAGTTGTCCTATTTTTGTGTAAGCAAACTGAGATGTGCCAGTTCATGGTCCTCACCATCAATCGCCCAGTAATGGTCAGGGAATCGCCAGGGCAACTCATTCATGCTGCCTATTATGGGACGTAAGATGCTGAGTCTTAGTGCCAGTTATCACGGTCCCATCCTTGTTTTCGTCAAAGCGTCCCTTCACTTTAAACAGCCTTTAAAAAATAAAGATCATGTTATTGATGGTCAATGGATTGTTTTTGTGTCCATTCTCAAAAAATAAGAGTATCCATTAGTAAATTCATTTTAATGATCGTCTCGTATAGCTGTAAAGTTATAAGTATATTAAAACCTAAAATTTACCAGTGGGAGGGATGCGCTGTGCAGTGCTCCCGGCTGCATGGGTACAACCATCTTGATTGTTTCTCTCGTGAAACAGCTTTGCTGTGTTTCGGAGAGAAGGACGAGACATGCAGTGTAATTACTGGCACCGAGACTTAACATCTTATGTCTCAGGATAGGCAACACATAGATATTGAGTTGCCTTTTTTTTTTCTTTTACGCCGGGAAATGCTCTGAGGCATCCCGCCTGGGGAGCGGGCCTCCCCAGGTGGGTATGTGGGACTCGCTGCACCCGAAAGATGGTAAATAGATGCAGCTCTACCCACTAAAACCCGGCGAGTGCCACCAGTGCCGCCTTGGTGAGGTGCCCCGGATCTGTTAAGCTAACAGGGCACCTCGACGGCTAGTCAGCCCCGCAAGGGACCCGACCTCCACAGAGGGGTTGTACCGCACCACAGAACAACCCCTCCCAACGTCGGGACAGTACAATGAGGTGAGGTTCCCATCCTCACCCCTTGCCCCCTGCTCTTTTGTCCCCTCTTCTTATAAGAGGGGTACAAAGAGCCCCCTCGGCTCAATTAGCTTCGCCCAAGGTGCTGGGCTCACCCTAGGCTACTGAGCCCCACCGCCACGACAAGGCCTGAACCATGGTGGGGATAGATGAGTTGCCTGGGCTAGTTCCAGGTAAACTAGTTTATGTTCACGGCCTACGTCGACCACTTACATCAGGTGGCACGTCTGCCAATTTGCCTATCCAACTAACATAAAAAGGTACTTAAATATCCTTGACTTAGTAGAACTATCTATCTATGCCTTGGTCGATTAAGTTTAAGTTAATAAACTTGAGCACTTACCTACCTACAAATAATAATAATATCTAGGGACGCTTTTTACACCACGTCAATCTGGGCCCGTGGTAAGTTCTCGAAGAACTTGTGTTACCCGTAGTTCTTCGAGACAACGGAAATATTTTTAATACTTTTATACTATACATACATTTAAGATTTTTATTATATAATTACACATATTTAATACACGTCCATGACCCAGGAAAATATTTTTGTTCCCTGGCGGGATTCGAACCTGCAACCTCCGGCTTGAGCGCCATTACCATTGAGCCACAGAGGTAGTCAAGATACAATTTGGTCAGTTTTTAAGACTTATAGTAGCAGCCCAGAAAAAAAATCTTCTTCTTTAATTATAACTTCCTCAAGGAGAAAATTGTATCAATTATAAAACATAATAACCTCTAATTGAATGTTGGATTGGAATTGGCAAACCTTCTTACAAATATTTTCACAATTCATAATACGTACTATAAATTTTCAGGATGGAACAGGACGCACTGCCGGGAACCAAGCTTTGTACCAGCTTTGGGCCCTTCTCGCTACCATTGCCATATCTATTGTGGGTGGTATAATAACTGGTAAGTAATCTATACTAATATGTTAATGATAAGAGTATCAATATGTTAATGATAAGAGTATCAATATGTTAATGATAAGAGTATCAATACGCTGATTTCTACTCATCCTTCATAGTAAACCTTTTTTTTCTACTACAGGATGGCCTTTTTCAATTAATGCCCAGACTGAATGTATTTACCATGATTCAGGCCTTGTCGTGGCGGTGGGGCTCAGTAACCTAGGGTGAGCGGTGCACCTTGGGCGAAGCTAATTGGGCCGAGGGGGCTCTTTGTACCCCTCTTATAAGAAGAGGAGACAGAAGAGCAGGGGGCAAGGGGTGAGGATGGGAACCTCAGCCCATTGTACTGTCCCGACGTTGGGAGGGGTTGTTCTGTGGTGGGGGACAACCCCTCTGTGGAGATGGCGTCGGTCCCTTGCGGGACTGACTAGCCGTCAAGGTGCCCTGTTTGTTTTCTAGATCCGGGGCACCTCACCAAAGGCGGCATTGGTGGCACTCGCCGGGTTTTAGTGGGTAGAGCTGCGTCCATTTACCGGCTGTCGGGCGCAGCGAGTTCCACATACCCGCGTGGGGAGACCCACTCCCCCGCGGGATGCCTCAGAGCATTTCCCGGCGATAAAGAAAAAAAAAAAAAAAAAAAAAAAAGACTGAATGTATTTAAACTGTATTTAATTTTTGTTAACCTGGTGGGAATTATGATGCAGATGTTTTTTGTTTATAAAATGATACTCAATGATATTCATGCAGTACAGGAAGCTTAAGTTCACGCAATTGACACTTATTGAAAATTATAAAACGAAACGTCGGATTTTTACACTCCCCAGCTCTTGTACTCATCTCCTCACTTCCGTTTCCGTGAGATTTCTTTGGGAGCAAATTTAATATTTACCATAACGGAGAAGCATTACGCGTAATGTAAAAAACAATATTTACTTTTTTTTATCAGCGTCGATCGTTTTTAACATCCATATATAATTATTGCAAATGCGAAACTAAATCAGTCCGTTTCACGCCTAAACAACTTATTGTACTCATTAAATTTGGCAAAAATAATCACCTATAGACCATTTACAAGCAAAGCGAAGCTGTGGTCAAAAGCTAGTTATACGCAGTATTGAAGGTGCCTTGTTAATGTTGTGTACAAAATAATTTATAATAATAGATCTTAGAAAGCTAATAGAAACAAAAGTATGTTGAGCTAATATAATTACAATAATTATATCAACCCTTATGTGTCCGACTGCTGGGGCACGAGTCTCCTTCTTGAAATCAGGCGAGGAGGGTCTTGGGCCACAGTTCACGGATGCGCTGGCTCAATGCGGGTTGGTGAACTTCACACACCTTCAAAGACTTTTAATTTAAGGCATGCAACTTTTTTCACGAAGTTTTCCTTCGCTGGTGAGCAAGCGATTGTCTCATGTTCAGGTGCACGTAGCAATTTAAAGAACCCCATTTCAAAGCACCACAGGTTAGGATCGAACCCAGACCTCTCGGCTCACATTCAAAAAGCTGAGCCCATATACCCACTAGCCTATTGTCGCTCACTATAATATGTGAACTAATCTATACAAATATTATAAAGCTAAGGAGTTTGTTTGTTTGAACGCGCTAATCTCAGGAACTACTGGTCCGATTTGGAGAGTTCTTTCAGTGTTAGATAGCCCATTTATCTATAGGCTATAATTATAATATCACGCTGTGACTAACAGTAATTAAGTTGAGTAAGTTAACGCGGGCGAAGCTGCGGGCAACAGCTAGTAATTACATAAAATGCTATATACAATAGTATACCAGTTGCAAATTTTATTACATGCGAGGTAACCTTAACTTGTTAAAAATACTAAACTTTATTCATTTTACTAGACTGAATCATCTTTAATATCAATTTCAGTGTATCCATGATTACAAAACTGAAAAGCTCTTACTAAAGTGACGCTAGTTCAAAACTAAATTTCAAAGTTTATCTTTTCCCGTGTGCTTAGACATAACTCGGTGCAAAGCGGATCGATCCCATTATAATATAAACACAACAACTGCACCGGGGTATCGGCTTAAATACACTGCAGTAATCCTTTGTCGGTATCCAAAAACAACGCGACCGTAATAACAAAATTTCGTTCGTGAATACAGGCTGTTTTTTAATGTTGTTTTTTTTATAGGCTAGACTTATGAGTTTAGTTTACTGAGGCTACACTATTTAGGATAAGCTACTGATAGGTGTATATAGACTTGTGGGGAGAGAATATTGAGGCTGTCTAGCCTCAATAGTCTTATTGAAGCTAGACTATTGAGGCTACACTTTTTTTTTACGCCGGGAAATGCTCTGAGGCATCCTGCCTGGGGAGTGGGTCTCCCCAGGTGGGTATGTGGGACTCACTGCGCCCGAAAGATGGTAAATGAACGCAGCTCTACCCACTAAAACCCGGCGAGTGCCACCAGTGCCATCTTGGTGAGGTGCCCCGGATCTGTTAAGCTGACAGGGCACCTCGACGGCTAGTCAGTCCCACAAGGGACCGACGCCACCTCCACATAGGAGTTGTCCCACACCACAGAACAACCTCTCCCAACCTTGGGACAGTACAATGAGGTGAGGTTCCCATCCTCACCCCTTTCCCCCGCTCTTTTGTCCCCTCTTCTTATAAGAGGGGTACAAAGAGCCCCCTCCGCTCAATTGGCTTCACCCAAGGTGCTGGGCTCACCCTAGGCTACTGAGCCCCACCGCCACGTCAAGGCTTGAACCATGGTGGGGATTGAGGCTACACTACTGAGGTTACAGTACTAAGGATAGGCTACTGATAGAAAGATAAACTTCTGAGGATAGCATACTGAGGCTAGACTACTGAAGCTAGACTATTGAGGCTACACTACTTATGCTTGACTACTGAGGCTAGTGATAGACAGTTTAGCATAACTATGACTGTAGTTTTATACTTATACTTAAAATAATAGCAGTCCTGCCAGTACCACTTACGTGGCCAAAACTATAACAGCTCTCAAATTGGACCAAAAGACACACAGTAAGCAAAATCATACATACATTTAAAAACAATAGACGGAAAGGGGTTTATAAGAAATATGATATTAATGATAGATATTATATGAGAAATATAATATATTATATAGGTTGTAAGTTAAAATAATACAATTTCTCATGCAAAAATCCTTAGGCATGTGATTCATAGACCAACGATAACGCTGATAATTAAAACGAACTTATTGTTTGCTTATGAAAGTGATAATTCAATATTACTTAGAAAGAAAGAAAGTCCAAAATATTTTTATTCAAGAATACCATAATGGAGCAACCTGTATAAAAGTTAGTTTGGAACTAAATATCTAGTTACCTCTTAATACGGGATTTAAAGCTACTTACCATTAGAGTCGATTCAAATATTCAAATATGATTAAAATCTTTAAACCGCTTTGAAGACGTGTTTTAGATGTGACAACGTCTTATAATTCGATGGAGCCGGCTGCAAGAAAGAAAAAACATGACGCATGCGGCGTTACCTCGCTCTGAGGCGTTCCATTTTCTTATGACGTTGTCACGTTCAACTATCGTCAGTAAACCGATTACAGACAGACAACCGATTTTGACAAAATATATTTGGTTTCAATATTTTATATTAGCTTACGTCATTGTTAATTTTATGGTATCCCAAACAAAGACTCTTTAACGTCATTTATTTTAATTTGTTTTATTTAATTAAAGCTTACCGTTTTTCAGCTTTGTAAAGCTTAAAGTTTTTGTGATCGTAAATTAGGGATGTACTTTAATCATTTCATATTTCATGGTTTAATTTTCATAGTAGAAGTCGGAGAATAAAATAGGTGGAAGTGATTTGGATGCACCCGTTGGAATATATTTGTCCAGTTTTTATGTTACTTGGCTAGGTAATGGGCAGATGAACCACATAATGGTAAGTGGTCAGCGTCGCCCATGAACAATAAGTTAACCTGATACTAGCCCAGACAACTTAATCACTTTTTGCCTAGCCTGATATGGTATGTGTTGGCGCCAGTAATATTATCGCTCCGGTAAAACAGCGTTGCTGTGTTTCACAAAGAAGGCTAGAGCGGTGTTATTACTATGGCGTTTAAACTCGCTATCTTATGCCTCAATATACAAAAATCATGAAGAAATAACATTTAAACGAAGTTTTTTTTAATGATATCAGGATAGGCAAACTGGCAAAAGTGCCACCTGATGGTAAGTGGTCGACGTCGCCCATGAACATAAAATCGTTTACCTGGAACGAGCCCAGGCAACTCATCTATGTGCTGCCTATCCTGAGACATAAGATGTTAAGTCTCGGTGCCAGTAATTACACTGCCTGTCTTGCCCTTCTCTCCGAAACACAGCGAAGCTGTTTCTTTTTTTTATCTTTATTAGGGAAACAAACAGTAAATTATACTTAAATCTACAAAAAGAAAAATAAGAATACATAAACATACATAACAGTTTCCACAACTAACTTAAACACACAAGTTGATAGTAATCGTTTGTAAAATAAAACTATAGTTTAACTATAATTTAAATTTAGTCTAAAAAAAATCTAGAAATAAGAAAAAGAAAATACATATATCGAAGTTAAAATACATTCTAATATACTTATTCTACTCTTTGAATACATTACTGAGCTGTTTTTTTTAATTGTGGCAAGACAAAATATTAAAAACATCAAAATATTTACAATTGTTGTCAAAACAACGACAAACACCGTATAAAAAGGTATAACTCACATAATTAGTTCTAACAAAAGGCATATAAAAAGTTGGCTTATGTCGGGCTCCCAATCGGGGACAACGAAAACGAATCTCACTAAGAAGATAGGGAGATTCTATTTGGTTTGTTAATAGCTTAATTTTTTTTTATGATAGTTGGATAGGCAAACTGGCAAACGTGCCACCTGATGGTAAGTGGTGAACGCCGCCCATGAACATAAACTAATTTACCTGGAACGAGCCCAGGCAACTCATATATGTGTTGCCTGCCAGTAATTACACTGCCTGTCTTGCCCTTCTCTCCGAAACACAGCAAAGCTGTTTCACGGGAGAAACAAGTAAGACGGTGGTACCCATGCAACCGGGAGCGCGGCACAGCGCTTCCCTCCCACCCGTAAAAATACTAAATCTCTCTTAGTTCGACGCTTTACAAGAGAATATAAAATAGGTGCTTCCGAATCTACACACCTATGACGCAAGTGCTTAGTATTTTTTTTTTTTATATTTTCAATTGCAAGTATATACTTTTTGTAAAATGGATTCCAAACTGTAGATGCATATTCCAAATGTGAGCGCACATACGAGTTGTACAGAAGTATAAGAGTTGATGCATTTTTAAAATCCTTACCAACCTTAAGCAAGAATCCTAGCATTTTGTATGCGCTTTATTTAGAATGTGATTTATATGGTAACTGAATGTTAATTTACTGTCTATATAAACACCTAAAACTCTCACCTCATTTATACGGTTCAAAATTTCATTATTTAGCCGATATTGGAATGAAATCATTTTTAATTTTCGAGAAAATGTCAGGACACTACATTTCTTAGTATTTAAATAAAGAAAATTTTGTTTATAATAATGATAAAGATTATCAAGATCAATTTGCAAAAGGCTACAATCTGAGGGTTTATCAATAATTCTGAAAATTTTCATGTCATCAGCATACAGCAAGAAAGAAGAATTTTTAAAAACCAAATTTATGTCATTTATAAAAATGTTGAACAAAAGTGGTCCAAGGTGAGAGCCTTGGGGAACTCCTGATGTCACAGGAATGAATGAAGAGCAAAAACCTTTTACAGTTATAGCTTGACTACGGTCACGGAGGTAGGAAGCTAACCAACGAAGAAGGTCGCCGTGAATACCAGCCTCTCCGAGCTTATGTATAAGCAAGCGATATGAAATTTTATCGAAAGCTTTGGAGTAGTCCGTATGAATGACATCTACCAGATATCCCTTCTTCAACGCAGCAGCAGTTTTATGTATAAATTCACATAGGTTCGATTCCGTCGACCTTCTGTCAATAAAACCATGTTGTTGATAAATTATAAAATTCCTGAGTGATGGGTAAATGAAGTCATATACGATTTTTTCAAATAATTTTGCTACTGTGCTTAGTTTAGAGATAGGCCTATAATTAAGAATATTATGTTTATCACCTGATTTGTATATTGGTACCACATAAGAACGTTTCCAAACGGGTGGAATTATACCCGACTTTAAGGATTTATCAAACAAGTAATAAACAGGGTACGCTAAATACTCATAACAGGATCTTAAAAATATTGGCGGTAAATCATCAGATCCACTCCCCTTAGATATATCTAATTTCTTTAAATAATCTCGAACAATGACGGACGGAAGAAACAAGCAAGATGCTGGTACCGATGCAGCCGGGAGCGCGGCACAGCGCTTCCCTCCCACCGGTGTATTTTCGCTTTGGACAGATTGCATTTGAGCAGATTTTACAAATTATAATATTATTTCAATTTATAATACATTCATTTTACTATCAATAACATGAAAGCCTGAGTTGGCTTAGCCATTTATAACATAAAATCAAAGACTTCGATAAATTCTTTCGTTTAACCTATTTAGTACCACACGAAAATATTTTTGACTTTCAGACATCCTTGTGGCGAATATAAATGCCTCAATGTCATATTAACATGATTTAATATTTTAGAGTTATTAACCCAAGTGCCAAAGGAATTATGGCACCATTCTCCATCATTGGCATTTATCTTTAATACCTTATTAGTAATATATTCAATATATACAGATAAATAAAATTGGAGTGTCTGTTGGTAATATTAAAATAACCGCTTTTTATTAAATACATATAGATATAGGTATACACGGTACATAATAATATACCAAAATAGTCCTTTTTACAATTTTTGTCTGTCTGTTTGTTCCGGCTAATCTCTGAAACGGCTGGGCCGATTTTGATGGTACTTTCACTGACAGATATCTGATGATACAAGGAGTAACTTAGGCTATAAAAATAATCACCATCAATCCGCGTACGGCTGTAAGTCTAAGTTAACGCGGGCGAAGCTGCGGGCAACAGCTAGTGAATAATAATAATAAAAATGATTTTAAAGAGTACTGGGTCGAAACGCGTAATAATAATGGTATGAAACGCGTTTTCTCGACCGCGTTTTTATAAGGGTAGGGTTCATACAGGCAGTAATCACTGACTGAAAAATTACCAGCTTTTTTGGTCAGTATATAATTAAGTTATGTATAGTCTGCGGCTTTAAACGTAAGAACAAGGACAAATGAATGTTATCAACCTTCCTCTCTAAATTTCGAGGAGAGATTACAAGACAATAGGAAGATAAATCGTACCTTCTTAATTTATATAATTTATATTGTTTTTACAGGTCTCATAGCAAGGATGCCTGTATTGGAGCCGCTAAAGGAAAACGAGAAATACGATGACGAAATCAACTGGGAACTGCCATAATCAAATGTATATCATATCATAAGAGTTGTAGTATACCAAATATATAAGATTTTTAAATATTATTATGTGTTTCATTTTAGAGTTAGCAATTACTGGCACCGAGACTTAACATCTTATGTCTCAGGATAGGCAACACATAAATGAGTTGCCTGGGCTCGTTCCAGGTAAACTGGTTTATGTTCATGGGCGACGTCGACCACTTAACATCAGGTGGCACGTTTGCCAGTTTGCCTATCCAACTAACATAAAAAAAGAGTAATAGAGTAGAGGTATACCCCACCATGGTTCAAGCCTTGTCGTAGCGGTGGGGCTCAGTAGCCTAAGGTGAGCCCAGCACCTTGGGCGAAGCAAATTGAGTCGAGGGAGGGAGCTGCAACCTCCTCCAAAAAAAAATGGAAGATGGAAACCTCACCCCATTGTACTATCCCTACGTTAGTAGGTTTGTTCTGTGGTGCGGGATAAACCCTCTGTGGAGGTGGCGTCGGTCCCTTGAGGGACTAGCCGTTAGATGGCATTAGTTAGACTAGGTGGCATTAGTGGCACTCGCCGGGTTTTAGTGGGTTGAGCTGCGTCCATCTTACCACCTTTCGGGTGCAGCGAGTCCCACACACCCGCTTGGGGAGACCCACTTCCCGGCGGGATGCCTCAGAGCATTTCCCGGTGTAAAGAAAAAAAAGAGTACAGGTATTGCTATATACTTTAATTACGTATGTGAAATGCATTTTTATCCACCACTGGTGTTCCATAAAAGCCTCCCCTCGAATAAAAATCCATATCTTCACCAAAACATCAGAAAAACCAAAAGAAAACATCGTGTGGAAAACTAGATATACCATGCAAAAAAAAACATCTCTGAGGTTGCCAATGCATTGGACCAATGCAAAGAAGAACTACTTTTTTTTTTGTTAGTTGGATAGGCAAACTGGCAAACGTGCCACCTGATGGTAAGTGGTCGACGTCGCCCATGAACATAAACCAGTTTACCTGGAACGAGCCCAGGCAACTCATTTATGTGTTGCCTATCCTGAGACATAAGATGTTAAGTCTCGGTGCCAGTAATTTCACTGCCTGTCTTGCCCTTCTCTCCGAAACACAGCGAAGCTGTTTCAAGGGAGAAACAAGCAAGATGGTGATACTCATGCATCCGGGAGCGCGGCACAGCGCTTCCCTCCCACCGGTAAAACTACTGCCTAATTACCTCCAAGAATATTTTTGACTAATCGAGGATACTTGACCAGCAATGGAATAAAATAAATTAGTCAGTTGCTATAATAATAATAAGAATAACCCTTATTATGTCCCACTGCTGAGCACGGGTCTCCTTCTTTAAAATCTGACGTGGAGGGTGTTGGGCTTATTGTTCACCGATGCGCTGTTTACTTGAGCACCCACCGGTGAGCAAACGGTGGTCTCGTGTTCACGTAGAACAGAAGATGCACGTAGAAATTTGGAAAAATCCATTTCAAGATATCACACGGATCAGAATCGAACTCGAACCTCTCACTCAAGAAGCCGAGTCTTTTTTTTTTTACGCCGGGAAATGCTCTGAGGCATCGCGCCTGGGGAGTGGGTCTCCCTAGGTGGGTATATGGGACTCACTGCGCCTGAAAGATGGTAAATGGACGCAGCTCTACCACCAAAACCCGGCGAGTGCCACCAGTGCCGCCTTGGTGAGGTGCCCCGGATCTGTTAAGCTAACAGGGCACCTCGACGGCTAGTCAGACCCGCAAGGGACCGACGCCACCTCCACAGAAAAGGGGTTGTCCCGCACCACAGAACAACCTCTCCCAACGTCGGGACAGTACAATGGGGTGAGGTTCCCACCCTCACCCCTTGCCCCCTGCTCTTTTGTCCCCTTTCCTTATAAGAGGGGTACAAAGAGCCCCCCGGCTCAATTAGCTTCGCCCAAGGTGCAGCGGCTCACCCTAGGCTACTGAGCCCCACCGCCACGTCAAGGCCTGAACCATGATGGGGATACCCACGAGAGTCTAGACCATCATCGCTCACTATGCTATACTGATATTTAATTGTTGGCCCGCCAAATTTATATTCGTACTAGTGGCCCCGATAGACGTTGTCCTGTACAATTTTTTTTTTTTTGGATCTAAACCATTCTCGAATCCACTTGAACACACACAAAAAAAATCATCGAGATCGGTCCAGCCGCTAAGGAGGAGTTCAGTGACATACACACGCACAGATGAATTATAAATATAAAGATTTAAAAACTAAATGTCAATAAACTTATAAGATCATAAACTGATCTCCGAAATATATTCTTTGAATAATAGTGTCTAGCCACAAGATTATTCTACTAGCTTAGCCCACACGGAATAACACGTCTTAGAGGCAGTAAAGTTAAATCCCTCTAAAGAAAAAAGTCTACAATTTTTCTTTAACTTAGAGATTCTTATTTTCTTGGATCAGACAAGACAAAGCGATATCCAAATTCATCCGACTGTTTTATTCAGATTGGGGTCTTTTTACACATTCAGTACACCACTGCTTCCAAGGTTAGATACATACTATTATTTGTAATTTTACAGCTAGCAAAAAATACATGTGTTTTGTGTCAAAGTAAATCATATTTTATAATTCATCATTATCAGCTTCTATCCGTCCACTACGGAAATAGGCCTCCCCTAATGAACGCCAAGACGGCTGATCCCTTGCCACTGCACGGAGATCGTCTTCCCATCTGGTTATGGCCGACCAACACTTCTACCTAAACGCAGCCTCCACTCTTAAACCCTGTGTTAATTCATAATGTATTTAGTCATTAATTTTTATTTAATGGCAAAAAAATAATTCGATGTTCATCATCACAAGACTCATAACTTGCTTTTGGACAGCACTTTTATAATTTACTATTTTATTTATGGGTGGGGTCACCAGCAGGGCCAGACGGGTGATCAGTCCTCATTTACGGGACCATTTCACCCAAAATTATTATCATTTACTAGCTATTGCCCGCAGCTTCGCCCGCGTTAACTTACTCAACTTAATTACTGTTAGTCTCAGCATGGTGTTATATAGCCTTCCTCGATAAATGGGCTATCTAACACTGAAATAATTTTTCAAATCGGACCAGTAGTTCCTGAGATTAGCGCGTTCAAACAAACAAACAAACTTTTCAGCTTTATAATATTAATATAGATAAAGTCCCTGTTCCAAAAATTAAGGAGAAAACTTGTACACAGTTAAAAGTGAAAATGGTGTTGTTTAAAAACGCTGTCATGCTACTATCTATCTGATATTTTCATTTTCCATTTTTAATCCATTGAGGATTAGGATCTATAAAGGAAAATAGGAACAGGTAGGAAAGCTTCATGTCTTATGTGATTAGAAGTCTTTGTACAGTTCACCACTCCGCATTGGGCCATTGCATTGGTAAACTATGGCACAAGGGTCTTGTGACATATTACTCCTCCGATTTCTAGTGGAATATTTAGGATCTAACTGGATAATTAGTTAAGACCAATCTTGCTGGTTTCTCCCGTGAAACAGCTTTGCTGTGTTTCGGAGAGAAGGGCAAGACAGGCAGTGTAATTACTGGCACCGAGACTTAACATCTTATGTCTCAGGATAGGCAACATATAGATGAGTTGCCTGGGCTCGTTCCAGGTAATCTAGTTTATGTTCATGGACGACGTCGACCACTTACCATCAGGTGGCACGTTTGCCAGTTTGCCTATCCAACTAACATAAAAAAAAGATTATATCTTATAAGAGGTGTACAAAAAACAGTCCCGCCGGTTCATTTGGTCCTTAGGCTACTGAGCCCCACTGCCACGATAATGCTTGAAACATGGTAGTGTTACCCAGCATACCTAACAAACCCGTAAGATATGATGAAACTTAATACAACTATCCCTTCTGAATCCATTCAAAAAGTTTACTAAACAAAAAGTAAATCCCCGATCGCAGATAGGATCCATTTGAATCGGAGCTCAACTAAATAGCAAGTACATAGAGCGATAGGCAGCGATTTATTGTTGAACGATCGACGTTCACCGGTTCGACTATTTAAGATAATCTGGACTTAACCGTGATTCTTGTGAAAATGTCCGTATCTTGATTTACAGTTTGCGAGTACTTTTTACCCTACTGCGTCACAGATCTTTTTTGTCGAGTTTATGTTTGTATTTTTTATTTTATATTTCTTAAATTTTTTAGGCAGCTATTTTTTTGTGGAGCGATTGGCCAGTTTACTAATAGATAACTTAAGGTGATAAGTTGCAGTGGGCTGGTCACTCAGGATAACGGTTGGCCGATGGACCAATAAGGTTCAAGAGTAGAGGCCACGATTAGGTAGACGAAGTGTTGGTTGGCCATTAACCAGATGGGAAGACGATCTCCGTACAGTGGTCGGTCCGTGTTGGTGAGGGAATGGAAAGAGGAATAGTGAGGGATCGGTCGTCTTGGCGTTCTTTGAGGGAGGCCTATGTCCAGCAGTGGATGGATATCCGGGCTCAGCTGTGCATTTTGTGAAGATGTCCGTATCATTTACAATTTAGGTGTACTTTTTACCCGAAATAATCTAAAGGAATGCGTGTATGTATGTATGTATATTTAATTAACTCCTATTTAAATAAAGATTATACAAAATGTGTATTTATGCTCTGTTTGTCTGTCTGTTAGAAGAACATGATGTGTTTTATCTTAAGAGGTGTTATTAAATTCCTCTTAATTCCTCAGTGGTATTGGAGGAGGTCAAAATAATACTTTTGGTGTTAAAGCGTTGTTCCCCAGGGTATGAATCATTTCGACATTACTATTTGAATAATGAAAACTGAGTTTGAAATATTGAAATACTAACCGTGAAATTCTCAGACTTAAATATAATTATTATTGAATAAGTTGTTAACATTTTACATCAGCAAAAGTTATTCTGAATAATTTTAGCCAAATAAAAATGTTTCCTTAGAATCTTCCAAGAGGACAATAAATGGTAAATTCAAAATCAAAAATACTTTGCGAGAATAAGATATTATACAATTTATAATGCTACTTTGGCAACGCACCCGCAAACCTTCCATATCCGAGGTAGTGTCATAGAAAGATTTTTTTTTTTTTTTTTTTTTTTTTTTTCGCAGGGAAATCCTTATGGATGCAGCCAGGATCTTCGGGTAGATCCTGACCCAATGTGGGACTCGCACCTGGGAGTGCCCACCCTAACTAAAACCACTGCGAGCGCCTTCAGCCGCTTTTTGAGGGTCCCGGATATGCAGGCAACAGACAGGATCACCTCAGCGACAGGCTGGCCCCGGCGAAGGCCAGACTACTCCTCGTAGGGGGGGACTGCCCGGCCGCTACTAAGCAGTCCCCACGACGTCGTGCCATACAGACCCAGGTTCCCATCCTGGGCCCGACACGAACACAGGGGCGTTACTGGAGGCGCATTAAATAGCGCCTCTACGCACCCCCGTTCGTCGCCCGCGGGAGGAGGCCTCGTCGGCGGCCTCCTCTCTCATCCGGTCATAGAAAGATGCTCGTGATCAATTAATATTATCAACTATCATTAGGTGAACCGTTTGCTTTATTTATTTTTTATAAAAAATGCTACTCACAGATATTTCAAAACATAATGAACATGAATAATTTATCTCCATCTATTGATAACACTTACATATAAATTATACTCATAATATATACATTATTCCAATTTTCCAATAAAAATAAATGTCTCATACATTCGCAGAAAAACGTGAATTCGATAAATACAAATAATTTACATGCCCTAAGCATTTTAAAAAGATAACAAAATATGTTCGCTTTCGACTTCGGTATTCAGAATTACACTTCAATTTTTGCTTCAGGCAACACCTGGGACAAAGTCAGATATGCCATCAATTTGAACCTAGCATATGTGGCATAAAGCTGGTTTTCGTACGTTTTCCTTGGGCCATTCCTAACTCGCTGTCACGGAGACCAAAAATAATGGTACACGAGAAATATATGGAAATTATTTGTATAATAATATAAATAGGGTCATAAAAAATGTTTTCTTAATGTATAAATTATATTTTGCTACGTGTAAAGTCAGAGAGAATTTTCTGGAAGTTTCTTTAAATAATCGTCTTGAGAGTGTATAGAATTAATTGATGTATTGTATATCTGCAAGGGACATTCTTGGTGATCACAACTACAGCTTTGCCATATTCTGGCAAAATCATGAAATAAAAAATGTTGATACACCATACTCATTTATTAATAATAACTAACTACTGGTTCCGAAACTAGTCAAAAAAAAATCAAATTAACAGATTGTGAAAAGTCTTGTCGCGAACGTCTTATTTCCAAAATTTGGATATTAACCAACTAGCTGTTGCCTGCAGCTTCGCCCGCGTTACTCAACTCCTATATATTGTCACAGCGTGATTTTTTCAAATCGGACCAGTAGTTTTTTTTTTTTTTTTTTATATAGAAGAGGGGGCAAACGGACAGTCGGTTCACCTGATGGTAAGTGAATATCGACATCCACAGACACCCGCTATACCAGGAGATCAGCAGGTGCGTTGCCGGCCTTTTAGATGTGAGTATGCTCTTTTCTTGAAGGTCCCTAAGTCGTATCGGTTCGTAAACACCATAGGTGGCAGCTGATTCCATATATTTGTAGTGCGAGGCAGGAAATGCCGTAAAAATCTAGATGTTGTGGATTTCCGGACATCAAGATGGTGTGGGTGAAATTTGGAATTCTTACGCGATGTCCGGTGGTGGAATTCTGCCGCAGGTATTAATCCGAACAATTCCTCAGAACACTCCCCGTGGTAGATGCGGTAGAAGATGCAGAGCGATCCGACATCTCTACGCAGCGCCAAGGGATCAAGCCGATTGGAGATCACATTATCATCGACGATTCGAGCCGCCCGGCGTTGGACGCGGTCAAATGGAAGGAGCTGATATTGGGGCGCTCCAGCCCAGAGGTGAGAGCAGTATTCCATTCCTGAGATTAGCGCGTTCAAACAAAGAAACAAACTCTTCAGCTTTATAATATTAGTATAGATTAAATTATTTATTTTATAATAGCCTGTACACAAAAGTTCCTAGAGAGGTTTGTATCTTGTAGGCAAATATTTTTATCTCTCACACTATTTTTTTATATAGAAGAGGGGGCAAACGGACAGACGGTTCACCTGATGGTAAGTGAAAGCGACATCCACTGACACCCGCTACACGAGAGGGTTAGCAGGTGAATTACCGGCCTTTCAAATGGGAGTATGCTCTTTTCTTAGTCGCTAAGTCATATCGGTTCAAAAACACCGTAAGTGGCAGCTGATTCCATAATATATTCGTCGTGCGATGCAGGAAATGCCGTAAAAATCGAGTCGTTTTGGAGTCGTACATCGAGATGGTGAGGGTGAAATTTGGAGCTTTTACGCGATGTCCGATGGTGGAATTCTGCTGCAGGTATTAGTCCGAACAATCCCTCAAAACACTCCCCGTGGTAGATGCGGTAGAAGTTGCAGAACGATCCGACATCTCTGCGCAGCGCCAAAGAATCAAGCCGATTGGAGAAAACCTTGCTATCGACGATTCGAGCCACCCGGCGTTGGACGTAGTCAAATGGAAGGAGCTGATATTGGGGCGCTCCAGCCTATAGGTGAGAGCAGAATTCCATGTGAGGCCAGATCTGCGCCTAGTTTAATTGTAGGCAGTATGAAGGCATGAAATACTCCTTCGCCCTACTGAGCACGCCGTGTTTTTTAGAGGCTAGTTTAGTCTTGCCTTCTAAATGACCACGAAATTGCATATCTCTAGATATGTCGATACCAAGTATCCACATGCTGGGTGAGGCGGTTAGGGAAGTGCCTTTGAATTGTAGAGGAACGGTGAAGGGTGATTTTTTTGTTGTAAATGCGCAAACTCGTGTCTTGTTGGGGTTGAATTGGACTAAGTTGCCCCAATTCCGAGACTGACTGAGAGGCAGACACAAGTTTGTTCCGACACACATCGACTTTTTTTATTTTTTTAATTACCTAGATCTAGCGCAAGAGGCGTTAATGCGAAAGTGGGGGAAGGATTTGGCGCGGCAGACGTATGGCAAAAGCCTAACGGCTGCTCTACGTCCAGTCCTCGAGCGGTGGATGCGCCGTAAGCGCAAATCCCTCACCTTCCCTCTGACACAGGTGCTCACCGGGCATGGTTACTTTCGTGAGTACCTGTGCTGGACGGCCCACAGGGAGCTGGTGACAGTGTGCACGATTGTGACACGGCTGTGGACTCGGCCCAGTACAACCTCGAGGTGTGCCTGAGATGGGCGGTCATCGGAGGCGACTTGTCTCTGACGGGCATCATCGCCGCGATGCTCTGTGACGACGATTCCCAGAAGGAGCCCTCCCCCCGTGGGTGACAAACGGTGGTGCGTAGGAGGGCCTAATTAATGCGCCTCCAGTAATGCCCACATGGGCATTACTGGAGCCCAAAACTCTTATCGTGTGATTTCGCGGAGGAGACCCGTGCCCAGCAGTGGACATAAGGGTTGATATTATTATTATTATATGATAAAATTCTCGCGCACTGACAAACCGATGCTATGCTAATGATGTTGACAGAATGACAGATCAACTATTTAATCTTTAGTCTTGTAGTTTATTTCTGATTCGACAACCAATTGAAAGTTTTAGGATTCTTAAAATTTCTGAACGCACTAATACTTGACAACCAAGTGACACCGGAGACCCTTTACCCTAGCGACGGGACAAATGGGCTCGTGTTGGGTTCCTGGGCCCAGTATGGCACGACGTTGCGGGTCTACTTAGTAGCGGTCGGGCAGTCCCTCCTTACGAGGAGTAGTCTGGCCTTCGCCGGAGCCAATCTGTCACTGAGGTGAGCCTGTTGCCTGGAAATCCAGGACCCGCAAAAAACGGCTGAAGGCGCTCGCAGTGTTTTTTTTATTATTACTTTACTACTGTAAGTATTTATTGTAACTGCAACTTTACCTCTACCATGAGTTTTGCTACAAGCGTAAATGACATAACTATCGTAGTTACGTAAAACGCAACACGAATAGAAAACTAAGAAGAAAACTAAGATATGATATAGTTTTCTATTCGTGTTGCGTTTTACGTAACTACTATACTTATGTCATTTACGCTTGTAGCAAAACTCATGGTAGAGGTACAGGTTGTCCTTCATAAATAAATAAATAAACAAACTTCTAGTATGATTTTTTTTACAACTACATAAAAATTTATCACAATTGGTAAATTATGTCAATGATTTAGCATCACCACTCCTCAGCATTCAATACAAACCCTCAAATGCTTGTCAAATCCTTTTGTTCTCGCATTATACTTTGACACTGGATACCTGTCTGTAGCTAATACAAACGTAAGCGATGTATGGTTTAGTAAGGCCTGGAACACACGTATTATTAAAATTAAAATCTAATAAATATCGTTTGCTAATGTTTAAGGTTCAAGAGTGGTGGCCGCGTTCGGGTAGACGAAATGTTGGTCGGCCATTAAAAGGTGTAGCGTAGGGAGGCCCTCGAGAAGGTGGACTGGACGTTATGGGAAGCCTTTGGATGCAGACTAGAGCAGTCAGATTAGAAACCCTGACCTATGGGGGAATGGGGGGAGCCTATGTTCAGCAGAATACATCTGTTGGATAAAACGAAAAATAACTTTTTTTAAAGAAGAGGGAGCAAACAGAGAGTCGGTTCACCTGACGTTACATGACAAGCGACATCCACAGACAACCGCTACACCAGAGGAATAGCAAGTGCGCTGCCGGCCTTACAAATAAGAGTACGCTTTTTCTTGAAGGTCCCCAAATCTTACCAGTTCGGAAATACCGTAGATCTTGTAAGAGGTAGTGCCATTATGCTTTGCCGCCGAATTGGGCCGGCACGACCGTGGTGGTACCTCTCACTCACATAAAACCGACGTCAATTGATAGCTATGCTGTCGCGTTTCGTGTGGTTTGTGAGTTTTCGGTGGCCCATTTGGGGGGGATAAGGTCAACACATCTGCATAACATTTGGTTGTGTGGATATCTATGGGCAACACCCATACAAAATGGTTGTCACCATAAGACTCCGACTGCTCGGTTGCCTCCTTATCACATAAAAAAAGATGGCAGTTGATTCCATGTAGTGGTCGTGCGAGGCAGGAAATGGCGTTAAAATCGAGTTATTTTGGATTTCCGGACATCGAGATGGTAAACTTAAAATAATTTTAATAAAACTTTACACAAGGACGGAAGATCTGGTGATGGATCAGTCAGGTAGAAGAGCCTTGAAGGCTTATGCTTAGAAAATCTATCGGCTGAAACGACGACGATGACGAGGTACTTCAGTTTTTTAAGGCAAAAACATTTGAGGCGAATTTGATTACAATTCAGTATCTATTTAGTCTGTTTTACCCCCAGGAGCGTCGTCTTTCAGTTAAATAAAATACGTAACAGATCGCATACTGTGAACTAGGCCTTAATACATTTGCGCCGCAAATCGGAATATACTCCATTTGGGCATCTGTTGACAATGACAACGTTTTGATTTGCCATGGGTGTGTACATGTTCCAATTTTAGAATTTTAACATCAAATATAATCCGAATCAATTATTCAAATACAATATAGACTAAATGAAATACTTTCAATATTATAATGAAACACTTTTTTACGGATTTTATCGCGGTTTATTAAGATTTTTACAAGCTGTATGGGTTGCCGAAAATACACAAGGCTAATGCTCCATTACATCCAATTGTAAGTCAGATCGATTCACCAACTTATAGATTGGCTAAGCATGTGGTCCAAGTACTGTCACCACTGCGTGGACAAACCACAGCACATACTCGGGATTCATACCATTTTGTTAATGAGATCAAACACCTACGTCTCAGAGACAATAAAACAATGGTCAGTTTTGATGTGTAATCTCTCTTCACCTGCCTACCTGTGGAAGACTGCATAACAATAGTAAGAAGAAAGTTAAGGGAAAATGACATACCAATGGAATATGCTGACCTTTTGGAACATTGCCTTACATCTGGCTATATGTTGTGGAATAGTTATTTCTACAAGCAAGTAGATGGAGTGGCCATGGGCTCACCAGTATCCCCTGTTGTTGCCGACATATTTATGGAGGACTTCGAGGAGACTGCTCTGCGAACTTCGCCCATAACACCCAGGTTCTACAAGCGGTATATAGATGATACTTTCACAATATTACCATCTGACAAAGTAACCATATTCCTAGACCATCTTAATTCCATTAATCCAAAAGTTCAATTCACAATGGAATTAGAAGCAAATAATTCTCTAGCCTTCTTAAATGTATTAGTGATCCGTAATCCCAACAATACCTTAAGCCATACAGTGTATAGGAAGCATACTCATACGAATAAGTACCTAAACGGCGAATCTCACCACCATCCAACACAGTTAGCTACCGTGGGTAAATCTTTGTTTCAGAGAGCACAAGGGATCTGTGATGAGCAACACCTGGCAACCGAGCTTCAACACGTTAAGCAAGTACTGCGAGACAACAAGCTTCAGGTGCCGCGTCTTCATCACCGTGACCGCGTGAAAGCAGCCACTGTTGAGCGAGTACCTGCTGTGCTACCATTTATGAAAGGAGTCACTGACAAGATTGGCTATATCCTAAAGCGAGCTTCCATCAAAACCTTTTTCAAGCCGCCAAAAAAGATAGGTCAATTCTTACCATCTGTCAAGTGTCATATACCCCTTACAATATGCAGGAGTATACAAGCTTGATTGCGACTGTGATCTCTCTTATATCGGCCAAACAAAAAGATCTATTAAAACTCGCGTCAAAGAACATATAGCTGATTTAAAACACCGTCGCTACACTAAGTCTGCCATCTGTGAACATAGTCTTGACAAAGCTCGCCATTATATCAGATTTGATAAACCACAAGTCCTCGCAAAAGAACACCGATTCCAAACAAGGATGATCCGTGAGGCTATTGAAATTAAAAAACATCCTAATTTCAATAGAGAAGATGGCTGGCTCTTACCACCTGCTTGGGATCCCATTATTAATATTGTCAAATCAAAATCCAAGCATAATATGTCACAGATTAAAGATACAGTTAGCACTTTCTGCGTAGATAGGACTAACCAAAATATTGATGTATCATAGGGTAGTTTCGAATAACTTTGTAACATTAGGACGTATGACACCTCAGTCCTCCCGTGACCATGGTTGCTGTAAAGTATCCGAAACGTCGGGCTTGTAAAAATCTTAATAAACCGCGATAAAATCCGTAAAAAATTGTTTCATTATAATGAGTGAAATTCGCGTAAACATTAGAAAACAATACTTTCAATATAATAATATTATCTATATCTGGGATGTCGCTTACCATTTATCACCAGATGATTGGACTGTGCACTCATTCCTTTAATTGAAACCTTGTCTTTTAATACCCATAGCAATACAAGTGTTTTTTTACACTTCCTTACTTTACGAAATCAAGTATAGCTGTTTTAGGAATTTTTTAAGTGTAAACTTCTTTTAGCGTGGTACGCATACCGAAGGGGAATCCTTTATGGACATAGCCATGATTTTCGGGTGCATCCTGACCCTATCTGGGACTCGCACCTCGCACCTTAACCTAAAATAAAAATACTGAGAGCGCCTTCAGTCGCATTTTGATCCCGAATCTGCAGGCAACAGGATCACCCAGCAACAGACTGACCCCGGCGAAGAGGCATTCGTAAGAGGGGACTGACCGGTCACTACTAAGCAGTCCCTGTGACGTCCTGCTATACTGGGCATGGGTAATCCGCACACCATTGGGGTGGGGCCCCATCAGCAGTCTCCTCTCTCACCCACTCATCGGCTTCCTTCTGAGGCATCACTGCCTTGAAGAAGGACACCATCACAGTCCAGAACTCGTCGTCACCAAGCATCGTGATGACGCTCCGCAGATTCAAGCCCCGACACTGTTAGATCGTGATACAGCGCCGTCCATCTCAGGCAAGCTCGAGGCGGTGGCCTCGCATGCCCAGTCGTAGCTATGCCCTACAGGATCGAACCCAAAACTGATCCCTGTGGGACACCGCTACCAACTCGCCACCACTCTACGGACCCATATAATTGGTTCTCGCAGGCTACCCTCCTTTCAGAGAGGTACGCCTCTAACTACTCTACTCCATAAGTACGGGGGCATTCTTAAAGTAATGTCACTTATTATACTTTACTAAATAATCTTACCAATATAATTATTATAAAGGCGAAAGTATGTAAGTTTGGATGTTTGTTATCTATAACAAGAAAGCCGTGGAACATTTCATACATTTCTTACGTGTGATCAACGACTGAAATGTTTTAATTTGGTGTCTCTTAGTAAATCGTCATCATCGTCACCCTCTGTGGAGGTGGCGTATGTCCCTTGATGGACTGACTGGCCGTCGAGGTGCCCTGTTTGATCATTAGATCCGAGCACCTCACTAAAGGCGGCGTTGGTGGAACTTGCCGGGTTTTAGTGGATAGAGTTGCGTCCACTTACCATACCACCTGGAGAGACTCACTCCCTCACGCCATGCCCCAGAGCATTTCTCGGCATAAAAAAACGGGTCGTTTGCCGTTCTTCCGAACGTTGTGTTACATTTTGATATCTTATTGGATCAATAAAATATCTTGACTATTTTATATCTTACTTTCATGTTCTTAAAAGCTACAATAATTATTAAAAAGTTATAAAAAATAATTTGTTTTAATTTGACTTTCCATTCAAAGTCCATTAATTGTATGTCTACACGTTTGATAAAATTGCTAACCCATATTTCCGTAAATAGACCCTACCTGAGTTTTAAAGGACACTCCAAATTCACGAATCTATGACCAGTACTATATTGCGTCAATTAAATAGACTCCCTAGTCGTTAGGGTTTGATAATTATTTGCCATGCAATAGAAACTAGAATGGCAGAGATGGATAGCAAACATGCGGTTGAGGACGCTTGTCTCCAGATTTGGTTTAACGAGTTCTAAAGCGTTCTAATTCAAACCCTATCTAGAAAGACTAAAGCTTATTTTCAGCTCAGGGCGACTTTACAAGCTAGGTGAAAGGTACTCTAATATAAGCGTGAAGGAATTTGATATTTTGGTTGGAAATTAAAAGTCATATATCTAGCTTGGAAATTCGTGTTCGTTCTATGTTATGCGATTCTTATTATGCAAACGCGGAACGTGCATATGGATATTTTAACACGAGGTTACTTTAGAATAACATGAAGATACGATGGGTTATTTTGTCTATGTATATGTTTGTATGGAGATGGTTATGATTTTATAATATTTTTCTCGTTGGGAGGGAGACGCTCATGCTCTTGCATGGGTACGGTCCATACCATCTTGATTATGTTTCGTGTGCTATGAAATTAGCATGCATAATTTGAATTAGGATGTGACATAGGCCGCATACCTAAACACGACCCTACATTTGTCCAACATTCTGCTCAATGTCCTGTTGTGAATTAACAGATTGTATAAAAAAATATAAATAAAAAATATAAAAAACCCAAGCAATCACTGCCGATAGTAGTGAAAACAAAACAATTAAATTCAAATACCTATAATTCAGGCTGTAAAAGACATGACATGACATAATTTAGAAGCAAATCAATTTGCAAAAAAATTATTGCATAATCTTATGTATATAAATCAAACGTCAAACTGTGTCTCCAGCGTTTTGCATGAGGTGACTAGGAGGTGACGCGAGTCCACATCATATAAACGTCAAACTGTGTCTCTAGCGTTTCGTGTGCGATGTCGTCAATTCAGAGATTTTATCTCATTTAAAAAAGTTCATTACTCATGAATATTATAGGTTTTTAATGGTCCCCACCATGGATCTGAGCCTTGTCGCGGCGGTGGGGCTTAAGCCTGGGGTGTAATCCAGCACCTTGGGCGACCAATCGGACCACGGGCGGCAGTTGGTTTCGACCACTGCCGGCCAAGCCGCTCCCCGGTCCATAGGGGTGGTGGTCGCCATCTTACGTCGAGATGGGGACCGCGAGGAAGAAAACCTCTCTAAAAAATTACCACAATCCCAAGATAAGCTAGTGCGCAGCGAGGGGATGAAAGGCTGGAGGGTCTCCAGTCGTTAGCGCACAATGTTTTTTTTTTTTTGAGGAGTCTACGGGTTCCGCTCGACCCTAATGAGCAGACTAAAACATGAACACAGGCAGTTATGAAAATAGTCCCCGGGCGGGTCCCCGAGAGGGGGAATCCCGCACCACGCCGGAATCGGCGGAGGTCAGCCCCACGTACTACGGGGGGGGGCACAACCTGCTTCAAGGGTTCGGTTATACCGGACTCTCGCAACAACGACTTGGCAACCACACTGGACAAAGATGCACGCAATATGGAGACTGACGACCGTAGGAGCGAGGGGGAGGAGTATAAGAGTATGAAGGACAATTTTAGACGTGAGAAGTCGTCATCGGTGGTAGGGCGGGTGACGCGCCAGTCTATCGCTCGTGCAGGGGTATCGCTGGACGAGCTCCTCGGGACGGAATCTATACCGTCCATGTCGGAGTCGGAAGTCTTTGGGAACAAGCGCTTGTTCTCGGAGGTCTCCGGCTCAGACATGGAGGATGTGTCGGAAGGGAGGGCGGGGGGCGCAAAACTGCTGCCAAGCGCGGAAAAGCGCGCGGGTCGAAGTCCCGGCTCGCCGGAGCTCGCAAGGCGCTTAGGGAGCGAGAGGAGGTAGCCCGTGAGGCCGAATTTGTGGCTGCCCTTGAAAAGAGAGCTTATAAGAAGGCGGCCCCCAAGGCCAAGAATACGGAGATTCCTCCCGGCTCCCTCGACCTAGATGTCGACGCAATGGGGGCCGTGGAGTTAGGGAGCGCAGCCGAGGCAAATCTGGCCGAGATCCTTGGCATTGCTGGAAGGTCCACCAACCTAAAAGGTGGATATGCCAGCAAAATAAGGCGGGCGACCGGGGCCGTTAAAACGGTGCTGGAGGCACTGGTGACACGCACGGAGGCAGACGAGACGCGCCGCCTCCGTGCAGATCGGACCTCCTCCGAGAACGGAAGGTTGCAGCGAGAGGTCGCCAACCTTCGCGAGGAAGTGCGTGCCAACCGGCGCGACTTTGAGGAGGCCAAGACAGCGGCGGCGCAGAATCCAGCCAGCCTGTTGTCCACCGAACAGCTGGGTATCCTTGAGAGCAACATGGCTCGGCTGTTTGGCAATCTGGTGGATGGCCGCCTTGCAGCCTTGGAGGAGCGGTTGCTGCCCCCTCTGATCGTTCGTCCATCTTTGGCAGCTGACAGGAAGAGGACGACCCGTGAAGCTGGAGTAACTGAGGCGCGACCGCCCGTGCCAGCAGCACGGGAGAGGTCACCCGTTCTGAGGGCGACCCCTAGCAATGCGCCGCCGAGCACTGGCGTAGCGCAAAAGAGTCGGAAAGAGTTCCCGGCCCTTCCAGTGCGTCCGGCTGCGCGACCAGCCTTTCTAAGAAGGGTAGGAAAGAAGCCTGGACCAATTTCGGCCCTGCCACTTCGAGGGATGTTAGGGCATCTGAAGTGGTGCCAGTAACGGCGGCAGCGGCACCTGCGCATGCGTCTGCGTCCTCGACACCTACCGGGACCTGGTCGGAGGTGACCAAGCGCAAGGCGCCAAAAAAGAAGATGACGGAGAAGATCGAGCCTCCTGCCTCCAGTGGTAAGAAGAAGGGAGCAAATCTGGTGCTCCCTAGCTCTTCGGCCATAATCGTAAAGCTACGGCCGGAGGCCGCTCAGCAGGGGGCTACCTACTGCTCTGTGCTGACAAGGGCCCAACAGCAGCTTAATATCGAAGAGCTGGGAATTGGGCCCCTCAGGGTGCGTACGGCAGCTACAGGAGCTCGCCTTATTGAGGTGCCGGGGCGTGCCAGTGGCGAGAAGGCGGATGTCCTGGCCCAAAAAATGGGAGAATTGCTGTCTGGCGTCGCGGAAGTTGTGCGGCCCGTCAAGTCCACGGACTTCCGGCTGACAGGTCTCGATGAGACCGCGACGACGGACCGGGTAAGGTCGGCGGTCGCTGCGGAAGGGGGTTGCACAGCCGCGCAAGTGTGGGTCGGAGAAATCTTCTTCGGCCCACGCGGCGTGGGATTCGCCCGTATATCGTGCCCGCTGGTGGCAGCTAAAAAGCTGATCCAGCTGGGCGCAATCCGCGTGGGTTGGAGGCAGGTGCAGCTCCGGCACGAGGGGGCTCGTCCCAGGCATTGTTTCAAGTGCCTAGGCATGGGGCACTCGGCTAGTTTGTGCCCCTGCGACAAGGACCGCAGCGGGCTATGTTACCGCTGCGGCGAGCCGGGCCACAAGGCCTCTGAATGCCAGTCGGAGCCCCGCTGCGCCGTCTGTAATGACGCAAGCCGAAAGGCCGACCACGTGATGGGGGGCAGATCATGCAACCCCCCATCAACCCGTGGAAAGTTTTTCTTCTCCCCAAGTCCATCGGAGAAGGGGTTGGCGGCGACTGAGGCCGAGATGTCCGAGTAATGCCTGTATATCTTGGCTTCCTCCAGGCCAATGTTAACCACTGCGCCGCGGCTCAGGACCTTTTCCTGCAGTCGATGGCGGAGTGGAGCATTCACATGGCGGTGGTAGCGGAGCCCTACTACGTGCCTCCCCAACCACATTGGGCTGGGGATGATGCCGGCTCCGTTGCCATCGTGGCGAGGCCATGTTCTGGCCCTCCCCTCATACCCAGAATGAAGGGGCCAGGGTTGCCGCTCGGGGGGATGTCATTGTCATCGGCGTCTACTTCTCACCGAACCGCAACCTAGCCGCCCTGGAACGTTTCCTCAACGTTCTAGGGCCGCTGATCAGGAGGATGGCCCCCCCTTCCCATCATCGTGGCGAGGGATTTCAACGCCAAGTCCTCGGCGTGGGGTTCCCCGGTCACGGATCCGAAGGGAAGGGAGGAGGAAGTAGAGGAGTGGGCCCTAGCCTCGGGATGCCTTAGCCTGCTCCAAAAAATCTTTTATGGCCGCTTTCGCTTCAACAAACCGTTTGTGATTGACCTCTTTAATCTGCTGACGCTTTTGTGGTCTCTGTTTCTTAAGTCTTCTAAATCTCATTTTACATTTGGAGACAACATTCTCGAGCTGGGATACTTTATTTTTCAGAAATTTGTTTTCGACATACAAAATTCTTCTATTCCTTGATGCTAAGTTTCTTCTACTTTCTCTTTGTGAAGATGCTGGGCTTGATATTTCTTCAGTTCTTTTTAGCATTGCTTGTTTGGTCCGATATTTCTTAGAATTTTCTTTCCAATATTTTCTTATTTTCCTCTGTTGTCGAGGTGTGTGGTCTTTTATTGTTTTAATTAATCCCTTTTCTTTCTTGTTATGTTATCTCTCTCTGTCTCTTCTTCGCACTTCTTCTAAGGCTGCAGCATCTTTTTAAAGTTTTTCGCAGTTTCGACGCATACTAAGTCTTATTTGCTCTCTTCTTCTTTCATTTTTTTCTTCAGCAGACAATTTTTTCGTTTTTGCCATTTTTGTACGTACCTAATAACGAAAAAGATGCCCATGACCAAAATATTACATGCAATTTAAGTAAATGGAAATCTTTTTATTAGTTTGCAATGAAAAACACACACACAGATAGCCAAAACATCATTTCCGTGAAACTCGTCAATTCCGTGAACATGGCCGATTAACGAAATTTACTATGTTTTATGTTCAATTTACACAAGGAAACAGTTAATTTAAGCCAAATGTCATGTTTTAAGCAGCACATTAAGTCAAAAACACTGACATCGCCAACGCCTTTAACAGCCTTCCCCACAGCGTAATACGGGAGGCACTGAAATATTTCGGGGTGCCCCCGTATCTTGGTAGGCTGTTGAGGGCGTATCTTTCGGATAGAGAAGTGGTGTATGAGGACCGGTCGGGGTCCCTAGTTAGGCGGCGAGTCAGGTGCGGCGTCCCACAAGGGTCGGTTCTGGGCCCAACTCTGTGGGACGTCGGCTACGACTGGGTCCTGCGGAGCGGCCTACTCCCCGGGATGGATGTCATCTAGTCTAGTCTTATCCCGGGGACGATCATACAAGGAGGCTGCGCGGCTGGCTAAGGTGGGAGTATCCCTCGTTGCCAGCCGCATAGAGCGACTGGGGCTTCTGGTCCGTTTCGATAAGACCGAAGCCCTGCTCTTCCGCGGACCTGGAAAGAAAGGGCCCCCACCGGGAGCACGGCTTCTCATCGGAGAGATGGAGGTCAGGATGAGCCCCACAATGAAGTATCTGGGGCTCACCCTAGACGGGAGGTGGACCTTTGGCCCCCACTTCCAACAACTGGGGCCTAAGGTCATAAGGGTGGCGTCAGCGCTGGGCCGACTCCTTCCTAACATAGGAGGGCCCAGCGAAGCCTGCAGGCGGCTATACTCCGGAGTCTGCCGGAGTATAGCCACGTACGGAGCCCCAATCTGGGCGGACTCCCTTACCGCTAGGAACAAGGACCTGCTGCGGAGTATGAAGCGGGTCATAGCGGTAAGGGTGATCAGGGGCTACCGTACGGTCTCCTGGGTGTCAGCCACTGCTCTGGCTGGAGATCCGCCATGGGAGCTCGTGGCGTTGGTGCTTGCCGAGGTGCGCCTCTTCTGTTCACAGAGGAGGTCACTTTTTGGCGAGTCACCGACGTGGGAGGAGCTCTCAAGCGCGCGGAAGCTGGGGTAACAGTGGTTGCTGCGAAGGTGGGGGAAGTCCTGGCGCAGTCACCGTACGGCCAACGTACGGCCGAGGCACTGCGTCCGGTCCTGACGGCGTGGATGCGCCGCCGGAAGAAACCCCTCACCTTCCGCTTGACGCAGATGCTCACCGGACACGGCTGTTTCGGTGAGTACCTGTGTCGGGTTGCCAGGAGGGAGCCAACACCAGCCTGCCACGAGTGCGGTGCTGTGGAGGACTCGGCCCAGCACACCCTAGAGGTGTGCGATAGATGGGCCGCACAGCGTCACAATCTCGTGGCTGTGCTTGGAGGGGACCTCTCGCTCTCGAGTATGGTGCGCTGCATGCTCGAGAGTGATGAGGCCTGGCAGGCGGCGGTCACCTTCTGCGAAACTGTCATTTCGCAGAAGGAGGCCGCGGAGCGGGACAGAGAGGACGACGCCACATCCGTCCCGCTCCGTCGACGTAGGACGGGAGTGTGGAGGAGGCGCTATGCGCACCTCCTGCCTCCCGTCTAACGGGACTCGGGGTAAGGTTGGGTACCTGCCCCGGTAGAAAAGTTCCGGCGTCGGCGGGGGTGCTCCAGGTTGTCGGAGCTCCCCCATACTAGGAAGAAGACCGGTTAGCCCTTAGAGGGAACCGGCCGGTCGCGGGGTGTGTTCTGTGTTAGAAAGATCCGGGACACTCCCCTTCAAGCGGCTGAAGGCAACTCGCAGTGGTTTTAGTGCGGTATACCGGCGCTGGGGTGGGGCGCCGGGAGTTCCACATATCCCCGGAGACGCCCCATCCCCGGGTGAATGCGCAAAGCATTTCCACTGCGTCAAAAAAAAAAAAAGTTTTTAATGGTGGTGTCCTGTGTTAGTCAGATCTGGGACACTCCTCTTCAAGTGTCGGGGAGCGCCGGGAGTACCACATATCCCCGGGGATACCCCATGCCCGGGTGAATGTGCATAGCATTTCCACTGCAATAAAAAAAAAGGTTTTTAATAGTGGAAAAATTATTGAAATCGGTGCAATGAATTTAGAGATCACAATCGATTATTTTCGAGATTAATTTATGATTTAATTAAATAATACAAAATCAGGCGTCTTTGTTGTGATAAGAAATTTGTCTAAATAGTTTCTAAAAATATTTACCAAATTTTTAGGTACTTAAATACATTTTTAATTATTCGCGGTAAATGTGTACACACCTTTTCATATTTACGAACATTTTCTGGTAGGGTTTACCAATTCATTCCCTAAGTAAATATAGTTGGCTTTTGTCCCCAAGGGATACCGGTTAAATGACTATCTTTCCGGGAAAAGACGAGTTCACGAAGGTTTCGCTAGCCATTTATGACTACTGAACCCTGAAAATAGGTTTGATTAAGATAAATTACGACGTGACGTTTTGAGATACAACATTGTCAGTAATCTTGTACTATGTGTTTTATGATTACAATGTTCCCAAATAAGTAAACGCATACGAGCCACCTGATGGTATGTGATCTGCGCCGACCATGAGTAAGTTAACCTGAGACTAGCCCAGGCAACTCATTCATCCCCACCATGGTTCAGGCCTTCTCGTGGCGGTGGGTCTCAGTAGCCTAGGGTGAGCCCAGCACCTTGGGCGAAGCGAATTGAGCCTCACCCCATTCTCCTGTCCCGTTGGGACGTTGGGAGGGGTTGTTCTGTGGTGCGGGACAACCCCTCCGTGGAGGTGGCGTCGGTCCCCTAAGGGACTGACTAGCCGTCGAGATGCCCTGTTTGCCTAAACGATCTGGGGCACCTCACCAAAGGTGGCATTGGTGTCACTCGCCGGGTTTTAGTGGGTAGAGCTGTGTCCACTTATCAGCTTTCGGGCGCATCGAGTCCCAAATACCCACCTGAGGAGACCCACTCCCCCGCGGGATGCCTCAGAGCATTTTCCAGCTTTAAAGAAAGAAAAATGGCAACTGATTCACTTGTTGCCTATCCTGAGGAGTGATGGGTGAGGAGTGTCTCTGTACCAGTAATTACACTGCCAGTCCGTGTCTACTTTACGAAACACAGCAAAGCTGTGAAATCACTGACTTCAAGACTTAACATGTGAATGAGTGTTCTGGGCTAGTCCCAGTTTAAACTTATCATGGGTGACGCTGATCATTTACTATCATTTGCCCGGTTGTCTCTCCAAGAAAAAATAAAATTTAAACTTGCCCATAAACTAATACATACTAAATTGTACCCTGCGTGATGGATCTAATCAGCGAATGACAAAACCCGACGCTCGGCAATCCATCAGGAACTTGATGTCCTTAATATTGTCGATAGATGATTTACCTCGTGATTACTATATTAATAGTCCCGTCCAAGATGGCCTAATTACATAGTGGAATTTGAAGTAAAAGTTTGTGCGTCCCTAAAAAATAAAAATGACTTTATTTTGATATACCGATCATTTAGTAACATAGCTTGTTTCTCTTGGGGAGGGGGGACTTTCCAGGTATGTGGAACTCGCTGCGTCTGGAAAGACAGAAAAGTGCACGCAGCTCTACTCACTAAAATCCGGCGGTGTTCGTGCTGGCCCGGTGCGGGAGCTATGGTCGTCCGCACCGGCGATGGTGTACCTGGAGGCACTCCAGGGCCACTTCGAGCCAGAGACGTCGGATCCTAGTGACAACCTAGGTGTCTCCGACTACCGCACGTATGCGGGCCTACGAAAAGGTACCTCTACGCGTGGGAAACCGACCTTATGCCAGACATGCGCTTACGAGGTTTTTGGTGTACCAGAGGTGGTATTTCGCACCGTTAACCGCGGCAGCACCATGAACAACTCTCCGTCTACTCCGGGATTTCCGCCTCAACGCTCCATGGCCCACCATCCAGTGGGGCTATTGGCGCAGACACGTTGCATCTTTAACCGGGGAATAAGGCCGGAACTATTCCGGCCAAGAAGTCAGGCTGAGACTCTCCATCAGGGGAGGAGCAAAGGGGTACAGCTTTTTGCGAACCATCCTGCCTCCCCTACGGATCTCAATGCTTGCTTTGGCCTATAGCAATCTGCGATTCCCCGGCGACAGTCCTGTAGATGGAGTAAAGCCACCACTCTTCCACTTGATCCAGGCGTCTCCGTCTGCGGCTTCGGGTGTACTCACGTCTCCCCGCTACGTATGAAAATCGTGTAGTAAAATAAAATGAAGTTGTATCTATGACACGTGATTATACTAAGTGTAAAACCACCCCACCATGGCTCAGGCCTTGTCGTGGCGGTGGGGCTCAGTAGCCTAGGATGAGCCCAGCACTTTGGGCGAAGCCAATTGAGCCGAGGGGGCTCTTTGTACCCCTTTTATAAGAAGAGGGGACAAAAGAGCAGGGGGCAAGGAGTGAGGATGGGAATCTCACCCCATTGTACTGTCCCGACGTTGGGAGGGGTTGTTCTGTGGTGCGGGACAACCCCTCTGTGGAGGTGGCGTCGGTCCCTTGCAGGACTGACTAGCCATCGAGGTGCCCTGTTAGCTTAACAGATCCGGGGCACCTCACCAAGGCGGCACTGGTGGCACTCGCCGGGTTGTAGTGGGTAGAGCTGCGTCCATTTACCATCTTTCGGGCGCAGCGAGTCCCACATACCCACCTGGGGAGACCCACACACCAGGCGGGATGCCTCAGAGTATTTCCCGGCGTAAAAGGAAAAAAAAAAGTGTAAAACCATCGTACTCTTGAGTTGAATATACTAAAAATAAACACAGATTTCCAAACACCACAGGGCATGCACAAAACACAAACAGACTCAACGCAAAAGAAGTATAAACGTTTTGCAATACATAATTCAATAATTTCCATTTGCTTTGAAAATCACCAAGTGCAACGTAATTAGCTTTTCATAATACATTGGCTTTGTATTTTCAATTCGGTGAAAATTTGTTTGAAAGGCCCACATTAAATATTAAACAGACGTAGCTGCTCTCGAAGTGCCTTATTTAAGTCCGTTTGTTTATTTTGTAACTGGCTTCAACTTTTACGCATCATCAGCAATATTTCAGTGTCAAAACCTGGGGCCTAGTTTAAGCGTCGTTCCGTTTTACCATGTCGGGGATTTTTGAAGTGCGCATGAGGGTAAAAATTTTACGGATGAAACGTCACGAAAATGTGTAACGTTTTTGTCCAAGAGAGAGAGAATGATTGAGACCGATTGAGAGAGTGTGAGAAAGGGTGAACGTAGTATGAAGCACATAGCCATGGGATGAGAATAGGGAGCAAGCGAGTGAGAAAGATCGAGAGAGAGTGAGATAGAGCGAACGTCGCATCGCAAGTCTTGCGATGCGACGTTCGCTCTATCTTCTTCGCTCTCGATTAGTATAAATATAAACGAGATTCAAAAATTAGTTTGCCAAATAAGTTTCAATTCTGACATGTGTACTTTGTACGGACGCACTTTTTAAAGCGGATCCTGGACGGTTTTAAAAATTAAGCTTACATCCTTCTTCTTCTTTAGCTTCGGGCCCCAAACTTCTCTTTGGGGTATAGGGACCCGTTGGACACGGGTTTCCTGGGGCGTGGGGTGCCTGGGATTTTTGGGCACTGTACAAAACACTGTTATTTCCATAATATGATATAAAAAGTATTAAGTGTTACCTTCTCTTGTTGCCAAAACTGCCTGCATCCAGAAATCCACCTTGAACCGGAATACGTTTGGTTGCAAACCGACCACCTCAACCACCCTGACCGACCATGTCTTTTATATTATAACCGGCAGCACTGCCAACAAAATACGCCCAGGACCTCGCTCTGCATATTTTATTGTTTTATCTATATTTTGTGGAATAATATTGTAATTGACGACCTCTGTGGCTCAGTGGTTATAACGCGTTGTCGCTCAACCCGGAGGTAGCAGGTTCGAATCCTGCCAGGGAACAAAAAGTTTTCTGTGTTCCTGGGTCATGGATGTATATTAAATATGTGCATTATATAATAAAAATCTTAAATATATGTATAGTATAAAAGTATTAAATATATATTTCCGTTGTCTGGTATCCGTAACACAAGTTCTTCGAGAACTTACCACCAGATTGACGTGGTTTGAAAGCGCCCATAGATATTAGTATTACTATTATTGCATCGGACTCATATTTTATTTTCTCTGGCGTAACAATAGCACTATAACACACTTCAAAATGCCAACTGCCAAAATGGCAGCTGCCTTGTTTAAATTGGTTTACAAATTGATAAATTTTAATTAATACTTATTCCAATTTCAATAGGCGCGTTAAACCAAAAAAGTATTAGATTTAGTTTATAAGACCGTATTTTGCTTGTTGGGACTTTAACAACCGTCGCAGTGTGACGAGCATTTTCATATATTGAAAAAAAAACATCATAATGAAACAATTTTTTACGGATTTTATCGCGGTTTATTAAGATTTTTACAAGCCCGACGTTTAATAAAACGCGATAAAATCCGTAAAAAATTGTTTATTATAATGAGTGAAATTCGCGTAAACATTAGGGAAAAAAAACATACTTAATAAATGCGGCAAAAGACACTCTGCTCTTAAATGTGTTACGTATCTTGTCGCAGGGGCCCATCTCTACGATTTGTAGCTTCATTATGACGGATGTGCTCCCAAGCAAATACCAACCCATAGTTTTATTTTTCCTTTCTTTAAGACTCTCCCAACAATGTTACACTGAGCGTATTTTTCTCTGGGTCATTTTCATACTTTGACCTTTCAGTTTTAACTTAAGATATAATCCGGGCTCGCGAAACGTAAGCTCAATTGAGATGGTAGATGGCATTTGCAGGTAAAAGGATCACATCAGCGACAGGCTGGCCCTGGCCAAGGCCAGCAAGCAAGATGGAAGCGCTGTGCCGCGCTCCCGGCTGCACGGGTACCACCATCTTGCTTGTTTCTCCCGTGAAACAGCTTTACTGTGTTTCGGAGAGAAGGGCAAGACAGGCAGTGTAATTACTGGCACCGAGACTTAACATCTTATGTCTCAGGATAGGCAATACATAAATGAGTTGCCTGGGCTCGTTCCAGGTAAACTAGTTTATGTTCATGGGCGACGTCGACCACTTACCATCAGGTGGCACGTTTGCTAGTTTGCCTATCGAAGTATCATAAAAAAACACATATCGGATATATAAAATTCTCGTGTCACGGTGTTTGTTACCAAACTCCTCCGAAATGACTAGGTCGATTCTCATGAAATTCTGTGTGCATAACGGGTAGGTCTAAGAATCGGTCAAAATTTATTTTTCAAACCCCTTAATGTTAAGGGTGCTCCTACCCTTTTTTTTTACTTTTTTTTATTAGCAAACAAATAGTTGAAGCTTTAGACTAAGGCTTTTTCTAAACAACCAGAGATTATGCAGATTTGTTGCCCTCCTTTTCCCTATTTCCCCCAATGGGTCACCAAAAACTCACAAACCGCACAAAACGGGACAGCATAGCTATCACTTGACGCCGGTGTTATGTGATCGAGAGGTACCACCCCGGTCGTACCGGCCCAATTAGGATGCAAAGCAGCATGGCACTGCCTCTTACTAAATAATTAATATTGACAATTAAAATTATATAATATACCTAATACATAATCCTCTGCCTCTCTGATGAGTTTTCCCGTCTGGTCTTTCTTTATCGACAACTTTAACACCGCAAATATTTTTTCTTAACGAATACTGAATTTAAATGAAGAGAGCTATTTAGATAGAAGTTAGGCTACCTAGCTTATCCTAAGTCTATAACCTGCCAAACAAACGGAAAGAACTTAAATTCCAGTCTGAGCTGGTTCGTTAAATCCTATTCTTCGGAGAATCAACAAGATGTCTGACGCTATTATGTTCCATCCTGTCGACTATCGAGGTTTTTATTTCGCTGGCTTTAGTGTCATGTTTGGAGAGTTAATAACTGTAAACACGATACGCTCAACCATTATACGATGACACATGAAATGAAATTGCTGGTTTTGATTTTTTTGTTATCTTCATTTTGAGAATCACCATCAGAGTTTATCAGACCACTGATTGCCTCTTCCAAAGACCAATTTGGAAAAAATCTACTGTGAAAAAGGTTAAATATAAAAAGGTTATAAAAGAAAACCCATTAGCGTAATAATACGAGAGCTGATGACCTTTAAACCGACCTGATGACGACCTCTGTGGCTCAGTGGTAAGTGCGTCACCGGCTAGGGCAGTGGCTGCCGCTCACGATACCGTACGATACCCCCGAATCACCCTTACTGCGATGACCCTCTGCGCCGAGCGCAGCTGGGCCCTATTCCTCGTGTTAAGGTGACCCGCCCACATGGGTGAACAGTTCGTTGCCATATCCCCGCAGACTCCGGAGTATAGCTGTTGCTTGCAAGTGGCGCTGGGTCCTCCGCAGGAGGAGTACACCCAGCGCACTTGCCGCATTCACGACCTTCGGTTTCAACATTGAGAAATGTGGGTCGAAGGTGCACCCTCCGTCAAGGATGAGCCCCAAATCTTAATAAACCTAGATAAAATACATATTAAGTTATTTTTTTATAAATTGAAATTCACATTATCATTAGAATCTGTCTATTATGCTTAAAACAATTTCAAATACAATATGTAAAAAGCTCAGAACAAAACTTTACAGATGTAAAAAGAAAATAAAACATATTTAACCATTGTTTAGACTCCTAGAATAAAACACATTACTTAACAACAAAACACAACATAACATAACAACAACAGAGAATAGAAACAGTGAATATGACAAATGTAGAAATAATTTTACATTTCTATTTATTTGTTTTTTCTTTGTTTCATTAAAACGGACGTAAGCGGAAGAAAATGTCGGCTTACATTCGACGATATTGTTCGTTTTCCTTTTATTTTCACACGTAAATGTCGTATTAGGTGGTCGGATTATCGCAATTTTCGCAGTCAGGGCAATTTTACATTCGCTGATTCGACAGATTTACTGTTTCGAAAAGGAGGGCAAGACAAACAGTTTAATTACTGACACCAAGATAATCGCTGGCTCCGAGACTAACCATCTCACGTTCAGGAATGAGTTGCCTTTTTTAAATGCATTTAGGCATGTTGCCAGGACCCTCGGGTAGGTTCCTGACCCTATGTGGGACACGCCTGGGAGAGCCCTAACCCAACCCAACCCAACCCAAACTAAAGCCACTACGAGCGCCTTTAACCGCTTTTAAGGGTCCCGTATCTGTAGGCTACAGGTGCACCTCCGTGACGTGAATGAGTTGCTTTTTTTTTTCTTTAACGCCGGGAAATGCTCTGAGGCATCCCGCGAGGGAGTGGGCCTCCCCACGCGGGTATGTGGGACTCGCTGCGTCCGACAGCTGGTAAATGGACGCAGCTCTACCCACTAAAACCCGGCGAATGCCACCAATGCCGCCTTTGGTGAGGTGCCCCGGGTCTAGAAAACAAACAGGGCACCTCGACGGCTAGTCAGTCCCGCAAGGGACCGACGCCACCTCTACAGAGGGGTTGTCCCGCACCATAGAACAACCCCTCCCAACGTCGGGACAGTACAATGGGGTGAGGTTCCCATCCTCACCCCTTGCCCCCTGCTCTTCTGTCCCCTCTTCTTATAAGAGGGGTACAAAAGGCCCCCTCGGCCAATTAGCTTCGCCTAAGATGCACCGCTCAGTGAATGAGTAGATAATTACGTTTATGGCTACGCTGACCATATTCAACTATTATATCATAAACAAATCTTGCATGAATCGTTCATGGCATTTCTGAACAGTCTATTTAAATTAAATTATGAATAGTATGTAGTTACGAAATTAAATTCTGTACCACTGTAACGTATGTACTCTAATATTATATTACATACATATATATTGTCCCCACCGTGGTTTAAGCCTTGTCGCGGCGGTGGGGCTCAGTAGCCTAGGGTGAGCCCAGCACCTTGGGCGAAGCGAATTGAGCCGAGGGGGCTCTTTGTACCCCTCTTATATAATAATAATAATTATTTATTTATTTCAAGAAAATACAAATTCGTTACACAAGCATACAGAGAATAGAAGACAATTATTAATTACGTCAATTTAGATTTTGTAATGATAAACTTTAAATATTGATCAATATTAACTTCAATTTAAATTACTTTAATTTATGTTTTTAGATAGGTAAACGGCGTCACACACAGCTGGTGTTGCCAGTGGCTTGTAACATTTTTTTTATAGCATAATAGGGCAAACGAGCAGTCGAAGCCTTTTGGCGACTATCGACGCCCATACACATTCACACAAGATTATGCAGATGCGTTGTCCTCCTTTTCCCTCTTCCCCCAATGGGCCACCAGAAACTCTCAAACCGCACACACGCAACAGCATAGCTGTCACGTTACGCCGGTGTTATGTGATCGAGAGGTACCACCCCGGTCGTACCGGCCCAATTAGGATGCAAAGCAGCATGGCACTGCCTCTTACTAAATAATTAATATTGACAATTAAAATTATATAATATACCTAATACATAATCCTCTGCCTCTCTGATGAGATTTCCCGTCTCGTGTTTCTTTATCGACAACTTTAACACCGCAAATATTTTTTTCTTAACGAATACTGAATTTAAATGAAGAGAGCTATTTAGATAGAAGTTAGGCTACCTAGCTTATCCTAAGTCTATAACCTGCCAAACAAACGGAAAGAACTTAAATTCCAGTCTGAGCTGGTTCGTTAAATCCTATTCTTCGGAGAATCAACAAGATGTCTGACGCTATTATGTTCCATCCTGTCGACTATCGAGGTTTTTATTTCGCTGGCTTTAGTGTCATGTTTGGAGAGTTAATAACTGTAAACACGATACGCTCAACCATTATACGATGACACATGAAATGAAATTGCTTGTTTTGATTTTTTTGTTATCTTCATTTTGAGAATCACCATCAGAGTTTATCAGACCACTGATTGCCTCTTCCAAAGACCAATTTGGAAAAAATCTACTGTGAAAAAGGTTAAATATAAAAAGGTTATAAAAGAAAACCCATTAGCGTAATAATACGAGAGCTGATGACCTTTAAACCGACCTGATGACGACCTCTGTGGCTCAGTGGTAAGCGCGTCACCGGCTAGGGCAGTGGCTGCCGCTCACGATACCGTACGGTACCCCCGAATCACCCTTACTGCGATGACCCTCTGCGCCGAGCGCAGCTGGGCCCTATTCCTCGTGTTAAGGTGACCCGCCCACATGGGTGAACAGTTCGTTGCCATATCCCCGCAGACTCCGGAGTATAGCTGTTGCTTGCAAGTGGCGCTGGGTCCTCCGCAGGAGGAGTACGCCCAGCGCACTTGCCGCATTCACGACCTTCGGTTTCAACATTGAGAAATGTGGGTCGAAGGTGCACCCTCCGTCAAGGATGAGCCCCAAATCTTAATAAACCTAGATAAAATACATATTAAGTTATTTTTTATAAATTTAAATTCACATTATCATTAGAATCTGTCTATTATGCTTAAAACAATTTCAAATACAATATGTAAAAAGCTCAGAACAAAACTTTACAGATGTAAAAAGAAAATAAAACATATTTAACCATTGTTTAGACTCCTAGAATAAAACACATTACTTAACAACAAAACACAACATAACATAACAACAACAGAGAATAGAAACGGTGAATATGACAAATGTAGAAATAATTTTACATTTCTATTTATTTGTTTTTTCTTTGTTTCATTAAAACGGACGTAAGCGGAAGAAAATGTCGGCTTACATTCGACGATATTGTTCGTTTTCCTTTTATTTTCACACGTAAATGTCGTATTAGGTGGTCGGATTATCGCAATTTTCGCAGTCAGGGCAATTTTACATTCGCTGATTCGACAGATTTGCTGTTTCGAAAAGGAGGGCAAGACAAACAGTTTAATTACTGACACCAAGATAATCGCTGGCTCCGAGACTAACCATCTCACGTTCAGGAATGAGTTGCCTTTTTTAAATGCATTTAGGCATGTTGCCAGGACCCTCGGGTAGGTTCCTGACCCTATGTGGGACACGCCTGGGAGAGCCCTAACCCAACCCAACCCAACCCAAACTAAAGCCACAACGAGCGCCTTTAACCGCTTTTAAGGGTCCCGTATCTGTAGGCACAGGTGCACCTCCGTGACGTGAATGAGTTGCTTTTTTTTTTCTTTAACGCCGGGAAATGCTCTGAGGCATCGCCTAAGATGCACCGCTCAGTGAATGAGTAGATAAATACGTTTATGGCTACGCTGGCCATATTCAACTATTATATCATAAACAAATCTTGCATGAATCGTTCATGGCATTTCTGAACAGTCTATTTAAATTAAATTATGAATAGTATGTAGTTACGAAATTAAATTCTGTACCACTGTAACGTATGTACTCTAATATTAATTTTACATACATATATATTGTCCCCACCGTGATTTAAGCCTTGTCGCGGCGGTGGGGCTCAGTAGCCTAGGGTGAGCCCAGCACCTTGGGCGAAGCGAATTGAGCCGAGGGGGCTCTTTGTACCCCTCTTATATAATAATAATAATTATTTATTTATTTCAAGAAAATACAAATTCGTTACACAAGCATACAGAGAATAGAAGACAATTATTAATTACGTCAATTTAGATTTTGTAATGATAAACTTTAAATATTGATCAATATTAACTTCAATTTAAATTACTTTAATTTATGTTTTTAGATAGGTAAACGGCGTCACACACAGCTGGTGTTGCCAGTGGCTTGTAACATTTTTTTTATAGCATAATAGGGCAAACGAGCAGTCGAAGCCTTTTGGCGACTATCGACGCCCATACACATTCACACAAGATTATGCAGATGCGTTGTCCTCCTTTTCCCTCTTCCCCCAATGGGCCACCAGAAACTCTCAAACCGCACACACGCAACAGCATAGCTGTCACGTTACGCCGGTATTATGTGAGCGAGATGTCACATAATACAGGCGTAAATGAAATAGTTTTAATAAGACATTCATTAACACCATCACCATTGCTTACTATATTTAAAATATTATTTGAGAGCCTTTTAAGAAAAGTCTTTATTATCGCCGAGGAAATCGGATCGCCTTATGTAAAACGTTTGTTACAATATGTGTTAAACTTTATTGCGTTTTGTTAGGCTTTATGTCAGTATCATTTATACTCCAATGATCTAGGTTTTTATATCATCCAATTGTACCTATAATATGTTAACATTATCATCGACTTTTCAATAGTAGTTGTTAAAATAAGTTCGCAAAAAAAATAACAAGACAAAAGTTAAGACGATCTTTCCCACCATGGTTCAGGCCTTGATGTGGCGGTGGGGCTCAGTAACCTAGGGTGAGCCCAGCACCTTGGGCGAAGCTAATTGAGCCGGGGGGCTCTTTGTACCCCTTTTATAAGAAGAGGGGACAAGGGACGAGGATGGGAACCTCACCCCATTGTAGTATCCCGACATTGGGAGGGGTTGTTCTGTGGTGCGGGACAACCCCTCTGTGGAGGTGGCGTCGGTCCCTTGCAAGACGTTGACTGGCCGTTGAGGTGCCCTGTTAGCTTAACAGATCCGGGGCACCTTACCAAAGGCGGCATCGGTGGCACTCGCCGGCTTTTAGTGGGTAGAGCTGCGTCCACTTACCATCTTTCGGACGCAGCGAATCCCACATATCCGCTTGGGAAGACCTACTTCCCAGGCGGGATGCCTCAGAGCATTTCCCGGCGTAAAAAAAAGAAAGATGATGACATCTTGACATACCTAATTCCCGCAAAACTACTTTATAGCAAGTAGAAGATCATTGTAATTATGGTCATATTTCACTGAAAATAAACAACATGTGAAGAGACTCGACCTGGCACAATATCGTCAGTCATGAGTGGAACAGTTGCTGTTCATGTCATGTCATTTTTTTATATAGAAGTGGGGGCAAACGTACAGTCGGTTCACCTGATGGTAAGTGAAAAGCGACATCCATAGACACCTGCTACATCATAGGATTTTTAATATGTGTGCGTTACCGGCCTTTCCAATATGAGTACCTATGCTCTTTTCTTGAAGGTCCCTAAGTCATATCGGTTCGGAAACACTGTAGGTGGCAGTTGATTCCGTATATTTGTCGTGCGAGGCAGGAAATGTCGTAAAAATTGAGTTGTTGTGGATTTCCGAACATCGAGCTTTATTACTCAACCTCAGGTTACTCGTCTGCCGTAAATTCTAAAGCGTGTCTATCACGCGCGGCGCGATCGTACATTGGCCCGCGCGGCAACCGCGCTTTATAGATACTGACTTGCCGCCGAACTCATTCCCAGTATCTATAACTTGACCATTTAATTTAAGTTTAGACTCAAAACAGGACAGACATATTTATTGAAATTATAGGTTCTCAACTTTTAGTAATAACTTATTTTATATATTTTATAAAACTTAATATTTTAATTATTTAATGAACTGACAGTTCACTTTTTCGTTATTACTCTGAAACGTTTTTTTTAATATATTAATAAAAATTAAGGAGATTTTGAAATAAACAGGACATTTTATTGGGATAACAGGACAGGTTACCGTCGGGTGACGTTTTGTCACGTTATGTATTACACACGGTAGAATATTCGTTAATTTGTCACGCGTAATCGATACACGCCTTTAGATATAATTTTTTGTGTTATACCTTATAAAATAGAATCAATTCAGCATAATTTTAAACTGAATACCACATGATTTACATACTATTTATTAAAAGCTGGCCTTCAATGAAAAGACAAAGTTTTTGCTATGTTTTCGACGTTCTGTGAATTTGCGAGTTAAGCTACAGAATTGATATTCGAGCTTTAAAAAGCTCTGCACTTCAGTACCACTTGTATGCACTTTGAAACAAGCAAGCGAATATAATATTTTTAAATGAAAGTCGTTGAAATATAAACAATACTCGTGACATTTATCTTTCCTCTGAATATTCAAGTGTTCTGATACTCAATGGCTGTTTGAGTTTTATTTTTATGCTCTTCGATTTTTATATTATGTAGAAGTATTGATAAGGCTTGATTTATGAGAGTTCTCACATAATACTCAGTCCGGTTGCCTTAGATACTAAGTAATTTGAAACTACCCATCTGATTAAAAAATATGTATTTTACGAGTATATAATAATTCTAATTAGTTATCCCTGGGTGCTCTAAAAATTATGATCAGTCCGGATATGGCTGTAAATTTAAGTTAGCTTGGGTGTAGCTGCGGTAGGGATAGTACCTATAGTAGGTAGAGTAGGTATAGTTAGCTTTTACAAGTGTGGAGGAAGAATTGGCGCCACAATCCTGAATCGCGCTATCGAAGTTCCACAGTTCAGCGCTATATAATATACGACAGTTGAATTGATAGCAAGTGGGCTTCGGCCCGACCGGCCGAATAATACCATCTTGCTCGTTCGGAGATCCTCGCTCTTTATCCCCCCTGCTGTTTCGTCTCTTTGTACCCCTCTTCTGATAAGAGGGGTACAAAGAACAGCTCCCTAGGTTCAATTCGCTTCGCTCAAGGTGCTGGGTTCACCTTAGGCTTCTGAGCCCCAAGGCCACGATATGGCTTGAACCCATGGTGAGTGCGTTGAATATCTACGACAGATGAGCAAATCACCCCATCTACACGTCAGCGGACGCGTCTGCCAATGTGTGGAGGGGCTATTAGAAATTTTAGAACTAAAAATTTTAAATTTCATAATGACGCCATAAATATGAAATGACCATGTAATAAGAACCTAGCATGTTGGTAACGTAAACGAAACTTAATATTTCCCCCTACCAAAAAGTCCTCAATTCGGTGAAGCTTTCACTTCAAAACCATAATACTCGACTGGTACTTTTAAAGAATTGCACTTTCAACCAAACAAACTCTAAGTTTTATATAGATTCACGTGAAAATAAAACAAATACAAATATAATTCATACAATAATTAATGAATAAGTTTATCATTAGTCCATTTTAGTACAAATAGATTGTAGCCTTTGACAGTACGGTTATGATCTGACTAGCCTGCAATTTAAATTATCGCAAAGCGGGAATCACAAAGGCACTGATCAACATTTGAGTCTCCGGCAATCTGTATTTGATTGGACAAAAGCTTGTTATCACATCAAATGTTGATATTATGGAAATGTTCGGATTTCCATCAATTGTTGGTTATCACGCACTATAATATGTCATAAAGTTATGTAAAATTGAGTTAACCAATGTTGTAGAATTTTGAAGTGTAAACTTCTTTTAACGCGGTACATATTTTTAGTTGAGATAAAATCTCTGAACTGAACACCGCACACGAAACGCTGGAGACGCCGTTTGACGTTTAATATGACGTGGACTCGCGACACCGCACGTGATCCGCTGGGGACGCAATTTGACGTTTGATTTATTCATATAAGATTATGCAATATTTGTTTTACAAGTTGTGTTGCTTCTAAATTATGTTATGCGGCCATTTTGTACACCGTTTAAATTGTATAGGTTGTCATAATCTGTTACAGCCTTTTAATTTGAATTTAATTATTTTATTTTCACTTCTATCGGCAGTCCCTGTGACTGGTTGGGTTTTTTTTCCTAAAGAGGATTCCTAAGATCTCCGTGCTGTGGCCGGTCTGTGTTGGATGCGAAAGATCGGCAGACTCGGCGTTCATTGAAGGAGGCCTATTTTCAGCATTGGAAAGATAAATGCTGATGATGATGACGAATAAAATTTTAAGATAAATACATAGTTGACTTTATATACTTACCTGTTGCTCAACATATCCGGGGCACCTCATCATAGGCGGCATTAGCACTCGCCGGATTGTAATGGGTAGAGCTGCGTCCACCCGCCTGGAGGGTCTCCCCTCCCCCGCAGGATGCCTAAGAGAATTTCCCGGTGCAAAAGAAAAAAATCTACAAACTGTAGAAAAATAGACTTATTCAATTTTATAATATAAGCTAACAAACCCCAAGAATAGCCATAATTTAATTACCTTGATAATAAACAAAATTCCACCTAAAAACGTCTGAAAAATTAAAAACGAAGCAGCACCTTTGGGCGTATTTAAAAAACTTCTCCGGCCTTATCCGGCGCATTATTTCCACGGAACGATCCTAATTCGGAACGCCTCTCGGCTAATTGAAATAAACGCGGAATTTTAATCTGAGAATAAATGTACTAATGCCCACCCTTTATCCGTGGGATCGTTTCTGGAAGTATTTTTCATTGGATGTTTGAAAATGATTAACGTTTGATGTATTTTACATCTTGTGCTGTATTCGAATAATAATTGTAATGTTTATATTTCTTACTTCGATGAAAATGAAACACTGATTTTACACACAACCTAAACAATCACAACAAACGAACATCTGGATTCTAGTCTCATTCCACTGGACTATGCTTTTATCAACTCGATATGAGATTTATCTATCTCCGTGGAATTTTGTTTTGACTTTAAAGTTGTACGAGGTGAATTACGTAGGTTTTACGAGTCAGCGGATTGTGACACGCGCTTTATTAATGAATCAGTTATTAAATGCAGTTGGTACGTTCCGAGCTATCAAGGCGATCGCGCGTGCTCACACACCGGGTCATTGGATCATATCAAGGGATCATAAATCAGTATATTTTAATTAATCGTGGTTCGGGTTTCATTTTGGTTATCAAGTCAAAAGTGTGTACCGTCAATCAATGGCGCTACATACTATATCGAGTAAAAAGTGTGTAGAGTCCAACAAGGACGCTACAAAAGTATAATATTTCCGATGAGCTAGAAATTTAAAATTCCGATTGCTCAAAAGTGGTATACGCCCGTGGTATACGCCCATCAATCATGTAACCAAATGTGAGCAATAAAATTCCGAAACCGGTCAGTGAATTTTCACTGACCTAATAGCAATTCAACCAACCAGTGATCTGTATACATCCCATCGGCCAATCATCCATCAATGGCCATCAGTCTGCCAATCAGAGCGCAGAACCACCGGCGCAGCGTCGCAGCAGAAAGGTGGAATTTGTTTTTCAAAAAAACCCATCACATTATCGCTCTATTCCGGTTATATTATGCTCGCCATAAGCTCTTCTAAACAAGTAGCCTTCCGCGTGAATACTTCGTATAAATTATTTTTAAATAACTTTCCCCCTGGCTAAACTTTATAATAAAAAATACCTCGCAGCTTCTTCCCATTAACGTTCACTCAGATGTCACATAAAGTCGTGTAATGGGATAAAGGGAAGATGGCGGACAAATGTGATGAAACGAGTGACAAACAATGTATTTTACTACATCTATAAAGATAAAGCCATACAAGGTATAAATAATGATATTGTATGTGTCGCATAAAATTGTATGTAAAAAAATTAAAATTACCTCCACACATCGAAGTGTTGGCTACAAATTAATATTTTGACGTGATAAAGTCTTACAAATCATCCGGCTGCATGCCGAACACTCACGCACGAAGAAGTGTCACGTTCCCCCTGAACCGAGCGTGCAAGCGAGAGCGCGGAACATTATGACGTAAATATATAATGTGTTATCGCGTAAAATTATCGTCCATAAACCGACTTCACAGGCAACAGGTAGAATTTTTCTTTTTAATATTGAACCTACCTATTTATTGAACGTAAAATTAAATTTACCACAGATCACAGATACAAAAAAAAGTGTGAGCGTACAAAGTACATAATATTATGTCAGAAGTTAAACTTATTTGGCAAAATAATTTTTAAATCTCGTTATAATCTAAAGCTTTAAATTTTGATACTTGTGATGTGACGTTCACTCTCTCTCTCGATCTTTCTCACTCGCTTGCTCTCTACTCTCACTCCGTGGCTATGTGCTTCATGCTACGTTCGCCCTTTATCACTCTCTCTTAATCGGTTTCAATCACTCTCTCTCTCTTCTTGGACTAAAACTTTACACATTTTAGTGGCGTTTTATTAAAAATATTACCCTCATGCGCGCAAAAAAATTTCACTTCAAAAAGTGTTCCACCATGGTACTTAATATGTTATTTACGTTATCGACCCTACGTATGCCAACATGACGTGTTAGTGCCTTTTCGCACGTGCCGGTTGCCGGGTAGCCGGCGCCTCTGGATCTGATAGCGAAGTGTATGGGCGTGTATGGCAGCTTTCAGACGTACCGGCGTGAATTCGCTGGCAAGCGGTCGCCGGGTGCACACCGAATTCACCACTGTGCGTCCTGTGCGACTCACAGTGGTGTATGGAATACGTAGCATGCTTTTATACGCATCGGCGACCAGTCGCCCAGGTACACAGAGAGAAACGCTACTTGATACAAAATCGGCGAAATGAGTTACCGGATAACCGGCACGTGTAAAAAGGCACTTATTATTAGAATAAACATGAGACCGTCATACCGGGTGCTGTCACTGTAAACAATAACTTTATTTCTACTTTAGGTCATTTGACACCTCAGTAGGTACCAGCTGCCACAACTTTGCTATAAGTATTCGAACAATTATAATAATATAGTAAAAATCCTAATAAAATAGGATAAATCCTTAAGAAGTTGTTCTATTATAATTATTGCTCACCTTCCACATTACTCCTAGCGCTTACGCTCACACACAAAATCATAATAAACTAACGAAGTTATGATCAAAATTGAAAACCCAGTATTTTGGTCCGAGAAATATATTTCCTACGTTATTTTGAATGTTTGTCGTCTGTATGTCACTACAGTGCTAGACAGTTCCTCAATAGCTTCCGTTTGTGGTTTGAACGTTCTAGAATCACTTAGTGAATTTTCATGTTACTTTCATCAGAATATGTGTGCTAAAGAATTTATCTAATATACTTTATTTAGTTGAAACTAAACGTATGTAATATAATTATAATTACAGATCCTGAAAAATATAAATCTCTTACATTTTTTTTATAATGTGTTGGGACAACTCACACACGGCCATTTGATCCCAAACTAGGCAAAGCCTGTTCTAATGGTAACTAGACAACTGATACATACTTATATATTTCTAAATACATACATAATATTATAGATAAATTACACCCAGACACAGAACAAAATGATCATGCTCATCACACAAATATTTGTCCTGGGTGGGAATCGAACCCACAACCTTCTGGTTTAGCAGTCATGGTCACTAACCACTAGACCAACAGGCCAGTCTTACATTGTTAGTTTGTTCTCGTTTTATTATAAAACAATGGATCGACATAATATATTGGATCGAGACAGATGAAGAACTGGAAAACTTTGGCAATTTTTCATCCGGGGACAGATAATGTTATCTTCATTCCCTTTTTATTTAGTGTATTATGTTTACAAAGTGACGGTTGTCTAAGTAGTTGTTATCGACTTAAAAAGGTTTGGGTTGTTGCGTGACGAAATTGACATGACAAAAACGCCTGGGTTTTCTTTTGTAATTTTTTTAGCATGCACGTTTGATATTTGGGCAAAGGTTATATAACTTATGGCTTAAAGCCTCCTCGACTAATTTCGAGGAGCCTAATGTGTATTATTTGTTGTGAGCTGTAAATACTTAAGTTTGAATATACTTTTTATAGCATAGGTGGGCAAACAAACTGCCGAAGCCTTTTGGCGAGTATCGACGCCCATACACATCCGCACAACCAGGGATTATGCATATGCGTTGCTCTCCTTTTTCCCTATCCACCCCCCCACCCCCAATAGGCCACGAAAACTCTCAAACCGCACGAAACGCGACATAGATGTTAGTTCGTCATACACTTTCACAATTATTTGCTCAACTGAATTATCGATTCCAAGAAGGGCTTCATGAATTTCCACTGAATGTAACTAAAATTTTGAACATCCAAATGAAAGTTTAATTATTCACCTCACAAAGAAAGGTTATTTACATATTTAATGACCATTATAGAGTTTTAATTACTAATATCTTAAGAATAAATATTTTGCCAAAATAATACCACTCGAATATTCATTACCTTTTAATAATTATTTGGTTGGTCAAGGGTTCTTTCCGTCCTTTTCTTTCTATAAAATTTTGACTTCTAAACGATAAAAATTGAGCGACGCGATCTATAAGACATTCCTATTCAAAAATGTGAATATCAAAACCATTTTCTGCTAACGTAATCGTGCTCAAGAGGGTCTAGGATGAGTCGACAATTTTGAATATCTCCAATACTATGACACACGCGGTCGATTGTCCATCGTTTTGGGGGCTTTAGGGGCTTGGGGACATGCTCTTTTTATGGGGCATTTAAGAGGTTTAGGGTCATAACGATCTCATAGCTCACGACGAATCGACGAAATGTGTATCGTTGGCCTGTCTAGGAACTGAAATTTAATTGATTATTTAGGCTTAATAAATCGAGTATAGGTACATACTTTTATTGTGAGATTTTAGTACACTGCAAACGGGAGGTCGCGGAGTCTAATTTTAATAATATGAATACGATAGTATACTCGGACCAAACCAAGCTAAAATTTAATGTGATGAATACGAAAGTTTTGTACCGTTTGTAGGTATATTATATTGTATTACCTGTATTAATAAAAATCTGAAAACTTATTTTCGTTGCAACTTACCTTGCTTGCCTGAAGTAATTGTAGTCAATTTTCAATCAGTCAATTTTATTTATGATATTTGTAAAAGCAACCGGGCAGAGGAGCCACATGATGGTAAGTGGTTGGCATCGCTCATGAACATAAACAAGTAACCCTAAGACTAAGGCAGCTGCTCTTTGTACCCCTCTTATAAGAATAGGGGACAAAAGAGCAGGGGCAAAATGGCCGAGGATGGGAACTTCACATCATTGTACTGTCCCGACGTTGGGAGGTGTTGTTCTGTGGTGCGGGATAACCCATCTGTGGAGGTGGCGTCGGTCCCTTGTGGGACTGACTAGCCGTCGAGGTGCCCTGTTAGCTTAACAGATCCGGGGCACCTCACCAAAGGCGGCATTGGTGGCACTCGCCGGGTTTTAGCGTATAGAGCTGCGTCCAACTTACCACCTTTCGGACGCAGCGAGTCCCGCATACCCGCATTTCTCGTTGCAAAAGAAAAAAATGTTATGTAATAAGTGAGCCTCAAAATAGGAAATGGACAATCAGGAACTAGCATAATATCTGTTATTTCACTATGAATCAAGTTTTAGGGAAGTCATCCGAAAATTGATAAATACGGTGGACCGGTGAAGGGCAAGACTGTCCTGTGATTTATTGGTTCCCTGATTGCTATCCCGATTGCTCAGCACGAATTGAAACGGGCAGTGTTCGCTATGAAATATATTGCTTAATACTTCGATCGTCCTTTCTATGGTCGAAGGTTTAATACAAGTTCTCTTTGATCAGTTTTATGGCCTCCAAGTTCGTGTGATAATTATGATCATCGCGTCGACCTCCAACTAGACGAATGATGATCCTAGGACTAGGACTACTAGGACAAATTAAACTACCTAAACTGATTAATCATCATCATCATCAGCCTCTATCCGTCCACTGCTAAACATTGGCCTCCCTCAATTTCCATTCTATTTGGAATTACTGAAATAAATTGAAATTATTGACGCCAAAATTTCCAATGCGTCGTCTTGAATAACCTGAAAGGAAACTGTCATTGATGAGGTTACAGTTTCCTGTTCTTATCCCAAAAAGTTAACGTAACAAATAATTACACTCATTACACCTAACTGAACAGTTGGGCAAGTCAACGGCGCAGTAAACATCTCGAATTAACTTCTTGTCTCGCTTTTGTTAGCCATGTTTTATACCCCCATAATGGAAGCTTCCATTCCATTAAGGACGCCTACGAAAACGTAATTTTGTGAAAAAGGCACCATTTTTATAGCTAGTTGGGCGGATGTATATCATTTGTTTCAGTCCAGCGTAATGATGCTGATAAAGGTATGGGGTTCGAATCTTGTCGCAGTATTTGTTAGATGAATTTTGTTTTTATTTATTTTATTTTTGGGGATCCCTATAGGGTTAAAGGGATCCCCAAGGTGACTAACTAAGAATGGATTTATGGTTGAATTCAGGAAACCCACAATATTCAGATGCATTTATGAAAGACACAGTCTAAAGCTAGCGTGATAAATTTCAATTGATATATTATGTGCTAGTGGGCACGGGTCTCCTCCTCGAAATCAGGGTGTTGGTCATAGTTCTATTCGCTTTTTTTTACCCCGGGAAATGCTCTGAGGCATCCCGCCTGGGGAGTGGGTCTCCCCAGGTGGGTATGTGGGACTCGCTGTGCCCGAAAGATGGTAAATGGACGCAGCTCTACCCAATAAAACCCGGCGAGTGCCACCAGTGCCGCCTTGGTGAGGTGCCCCGGATCTGTTAAGCTAACAGGGCACCTCGACGGCTAGTCAGTCCCGCAAGGGACCGACGCCACCTCCACAGAGGGGTTGTCCCGCACCACAGAACAACCCCTTCCAACGTCGAGACAGTACCATGGTCTATATAGCCTGAACCATGGTCGGGATAGTTCTATTCGCTGTCCTAATGTGAGCTGGTGAACTTCACACACCTTCAAAGACTTTTGATGATTCAGGCTTCATTTAGATGTCTTCTTCATCGGAGAGAAAAGGACGTTCTCATATTTTAGGTGAAAGCTTTATTCTAAAATAATATCTTAAACATTTAGTTATAGACTGAACTCTTCCTAAAAGGCTGAACTGATATTGATAAAGTTTTGAGTGTGTTCAAGTGGATTCGAGAACGGTTTATATTCATAATCCGGTCCACTAAAAATGTTTTCCACAGGACGACATATTCTGTCGGGTCCGATAGTTAATTTGTATATACAACGATAATATATTCAAAATTATAAACACTTTCTGTTTTTAAATATTGTTATAGTTATTTAAGTAATTAATTATTATCTGCATCATGTTTTATTTTTTTCTAAAACGCCGGGAAATGCTCTGAGGTATCCCGCGGGGGAGTGGGTCTCCTTCGGCCCAGCACACCCTCGAGGTGTGCCCGAGATGGGCGGCGCTGCGTCATGATCTGACAACGGTCATCGGAGGGGACTTGTCTCTGCCGAGTGTCATCACCGCGATGCTTGGTGACGACGAGTCCTGGACGGCGATGGTCTCCTTCTGTGAGGCAGTAATGTCCCAGAAGGAGGCCGACGAGCGGGTGAGAGAGGAGGCCGCCGACGAGGCCTCCTCCGGCAGGCGACGAACGGGGTTGCGTAGGAGGCGCTATTTAATGCGCCTCCAGTAACGTCCCTGTGTTCGTGTCGGGCCCAGGATGGGAACATGGGTTTGTCGGGCACGACGTCGTGGGGACTGCTTAGTAGCGGCCGGGAAGTCCCCCCCCCCCTACGAGGAGTAGTCTGGCCTTCGCCGGGGTCAGCCTGTCGCTGAGGTGATCCTGTCTGCTGCCTGCATATCCGGGACCCTTTAAAAGCGGCTGAAGGCGCTCGCAGTGGTTTTAGTTAGGGTGGGCACTCCCAGGTGCGAGTCCCACATTGGGTCAGGATCTACCCGAAGGTCCTGGCTGCATCCATAAGGATTTCCCTGCAAAAAGAAAAAAAAAAGGCTAGTCAGTCCTCCCAACGTCGGGACAGTACAATTGGGTGAAGTTCCCGTCTTCACCCCATGCCCCTTGCTCTTTTGTCCCCTCTTCTTATGAGGGGTACAAAGAGCTCACTCGGTTCAATTAATAGGCTACTGAGCCCCACCGCCACGTCAAGGCCTGAACCATGGTGAGGATCTGTATATAATTTTCTATAATATAATGTAACAAATACATAACACTTGTAACCGCCTGTCGTAAATAACAGAATCAATATCGGATGGGTGTCGGTCGCACTTTGCGTAAATATCGAGTTATTTATGATATTGTATTAGGGCCACCATAATACACAAACATTGAGCAAATCAATTTGAAAATTAAAATGTAGGACTTTTATGCATATCCCCTTCTATGGACGTAGATTTTTCTGTGTAGATTTTTATTCATAAAATAATTTTGACGACCTCTGTGACCCAGTGGTTGCGGGTTCGAAACCCGCCAGGGAACAAAATAGGTTTCTGTGTTCCTGGATCATGGATGTGTATTAAATATTTATTTATTTATTTAAAGGCCACCAGCAGTACATACGTTGACACATTTATGATAAATATGTGTATTATATATTTATTTTATTTTATTTATTGCTTAAGTACATATATACATTTTACAAAATAAACATAACGATTAACATTTGGTGTACAAGGCGTGCATAGAAATCTCTTCCAGCAAAACCATTGGGTTGTGGGATATATTGTAATTGCAGATCTTCATAATAGAGAAGACATAATAGCAACTTATACATATACAAAATATAATATGTTCATACATATATTATACATACATACACAAACATACATAAAAATATAATACTATATAAATATACTTATATACACGTACATATATAAGTTGATAAATATGTATCATAATTATACTATATTGAGTGAGTTAAAAAATGATTTTTGGTGCATCTTTTAAAGGTGTCAATGGAAGGGCTGTAAGTGATAGACAGGAGACGAGAATTCCATAATCGTGCTGCGGCCACCGAAAAACCATTACCATAAAAGTTGGTATTGTAATAAAAATCTTAAATATAATAATATGTATAGTATAAAAGTATTAAATATATTTCCGTTGTCTGGTACCCGTAATACAAGTTCTTCAAGAATCTGGTCACGTCAATCGTAAGCCACGGGACCAGATTGACGTGGTGTAAAAGCGTCCATAGATATTATTATTATTATTATTATTATGTCCTAGGTTATTAATGCGTATGGAAAACCTAGGTTATAATATAATACATAAAATATGTGTTAGTATTGACTAACACATATTTACAACAACAGTTTATTTTGGAATGCCGTGGTTTGTACATAAATTTGAGGCTTTTGCGAATGATAAATGATAGTTTTACATGGATTTCGTACTAAATCCAACGTTTCTGCGTATTCGTCATCTATATTGATACATTTTTTTATATTTTTAATGGAACATAATATATTTTGGAATATAGTGTATTTACATGGTATATAAATAATAAGAAACATTAATTAATAAGTACTCCGTTAATTTAGTCATATAGAAAGCTGCTTAGAATTTGTGGTATGCGTAGGTACTGGTAAAAATATTTTATTTATGTCATCAGGGGGCAAACGTGCAGTCGGAGCTTCACGGCGCCGACACCCATACACATACGCACAACCAAGATGCACCGCCCTCCTTTTCCCTATCCCCCCCATTGGCCACTGTAAACTCACAAACCGCACAGAACGTGACATAATGGCTGTCATTTAACGCCGGTGTTATGTGAGCGAGAGGTACCACCCGGTCGTGCCGGCCCAGTTCGGCTGCAATTCAGCATGGCCTACCTCTTACTAGATTATTTTTTTTATTAATTATGTAAATTATACACGTATGGGCCATGGCCCGATGCTAGTATCTATATTATTCATTATATAAATTGTCCGCGCTTGAATTCGAATCAGCTACCGTGACCAATGTTTTATTATCAGTGGTCATCTGACCACTCGGCTGTCATATAAAGCTGCTTCAATTAATTTTTATGTATTATTTTGAATAGGAAGAGAGTGCCGGATGGCACGCCATCTCCGGTGCGGACAACCATAGTTCCCACACCGGACCAGCGCGACGAGGAACACCGCACGTCCACTTTACCATCTTTAAGGCGCAGCGACTACCACATATCCCCCTTGGGAGATGCCCCTCCCCCCAGAACGCCTAATAGCATTTCTCGGCAAAAAAGAGTAGATTGAGTTACTAATCAACATAAAATAGGTAAATCAAAGTTATTTTAACGTAATTTATCATATTTTTGCATAATTACTGCCTATACTGCTGGATTTGAACCAGCTCAACATATATTCCGAAATCCAAAACGTATAGGATCATATATTTTGTTTATGACAAGGAGGCAACCGAGCATTCGGAGCCTTATGGTGACTACCGACGCCCATAGACATCCGCACAACCAAAAGCTATGCTGATGTGTTCGCTCCTTTTTCCTATCCCCCCAAATGTTAAAACAATTTTCTTATAAGAAAATACATCCGTACGTACAAATAATAAATCAATTTAGAAATTAAACAAATTTTCTTTATTTATTCACGGTCCCTTTAGAAAATTAGCTGAGTGGATTTATGAAAGTAAAAGATGATAAATAAACACAGGGATTGAATAAGTAAATACCAGTTTTAATTTAATACGATCACAAGATCTGTCTGTAAGGCTGTTTGAAATAACTTGACAGTTGATAATATATTTAATTAATGATTTTGTTAGCTAATATTTTTGTTTTGTTTATCAATACTAATATTTTTTGAAGTGAAAACTTCTTTAGGTGCGATAGGCATATTTTTAATAGAATAAAATCTCTGGATTCGCAACACCGTTACCACCTGTATGAGACGCTATTTGACGTTTATATGACGTTTGATTTATTTATATAAGATTATGAAATATTTGTTTACTTACGTAAAAAAGTTTCAGCGTGTTTGACGATCGTCAAACAAACGTCGGTCCCGTGGTAAGTTCTCGAAGAACTTGTGCTACATGTACCAGACAACAGAAATCCATTTAATACTTTACACTATACATATATTTAAGAGTTTTATTACATAATACACGTATTTAATACACATCCATGACCCAGGAACATAGAAAAGTTTTTTGTTCCCTGGCGGGATTCGAACAAACTACCTCCGGCCTGAGTCACACAGGGCGTCTAAATATATAGCTGAAAAGTTTGTATGTTTGGATGCGCTAATCCGTGACAGCAATGGCTCGTGTCTTTGGTTACCGATTTTTATTTATTATGATTTTTTTAAACATATTTTAACATAGATGTTTATGTTCTGCCAGCGACCCGAATGGGTCAACTTTTTTACATACTTTTTAATAAAAGGGCGGGTTTTTAGCTGATCCGTGTCGGATGCGTGTGGCAAGGGATCGGTTGTCTTGAAGATCATTGAAAGAGGCCTGGATGGCACCCACTGCCCTGGCTTGAGATCCGCCGTGGGAGCTCGTGGCGTTGGTGCTTGCTGAGGGGCGCCTCCTCGTCTTACAGAGGAGGTCACAACTCAGTGAGTCACCTAGTTTGGAGGAGATCTCACCAGTGCGGTGGAAGCCACGGATGCCCCAGGCATCAGTGGCTTCAGAAGATGGGGGGAGGTCCTGACGCAGTTGCCGTACGTCCAACGTATGACCGAGGTACTGCGTCCTGGTGGCGTCGATGCGCCGCCCTCTCCTTCCGCCTGACACAGATGCTCACCGGGCACAGATAAATCGGTGCGTACCTGTGTCGGGCTTCCAGGAGGGAGCCGAAGCCAACAATCATTTCAATTAATAATTACAATTACAAGGGACTGTGGCAACACTAGAGTTAAGACGTCAAACTAAAGTTCTCCCAAATATAATATTCTAAAAATATATTTTTAATGTAAATAAGCTTGCTCTAATAATATAAAAATAAACATTATCAGTGTAAAATTCAACTAAGAGATAAATATTGTGCCCACAACCAGTTCTTGTGTATTTGTAAAGGAATATATCCAACTTCATACCGACTGTCAAGGTAACGGTAACATTTTAAATTAAAAGTTTTTTACGCCTATTCACATTTAAATTAGTAGTACTTTATATTTAATTAGTCCTACCTAGTAGTATTAGACGTACCTAGTAGTTGGAAATATTCACTAGGTATAAATTTCCGTCATAAGCTTCAGTTCAGAATTGCACCGTAGATCTATATTGATTTATAGCTTGCGATATTGACACATCTCAGATTCATCCATTAACATCTTATTCACCCTACTCGAGCGTGCGTGACCACTATACACCGCGCATACACTTAACCATCTAAAAGTGTTGAGTAGCTGGGACTTATAGGGAGGACTGGGCTGTGTTAGTTGACGCCAGCTATTTATTTTATTATCTTTCATTATTTTCCATTGCCTGTTTCTTCTTATATATAAACAAAATGATGACCCGAGCAAACCTGGCCCGCCAGACAGAAGAACAACTTCGCCTGGCTCTCCAGGAATTAAAAAAATATAAAAAGCAATATGAACTGTTGCTCTCTGAACGGAACGATAACGAACAAGAAATGCTACTAGTATTACAAAAAAATACAGACTTGAAATTTGAATTAAGTAAATTAAATGAGGATTATAATAAAGTCGCTCACCAAAACCAAGATCTACAAAGCATTGTAGACAGTTTTGACCAATGCCGGCATGAGTATGAAGAGTCACTGAGGAACTCGGCTACATTAAAATGCAGGCTGGAAGAAGCTCAGGACCGTATTACTGAATTAGAAGAGCTTACACGTCAGAAAGAAGTCACAACAACTCAAAACTTATATGATGAACTGATTGGGAGGGAACCGTGCCTAGTAGCTGATATCATCACCCCCATGAACATTACCACTATAGATTTGACTGATGATACGGTGCCTTCCTATTCTTTTCACAGTAAAAATAAATTAAAAAAATATATTAAAATTAAAAAAATCCATGAAAAAAACACAGGAACTTCTTTTAAAAAACAAAAGAATTATTAATAAAGTTAGTAAATTATCGCAAAATAAAATAAAAATAACAAACCAGTATTCCAATTCCTTAATGGAATTGGAAAATGTTAAATGTAACTATGAGGCAGATGTTTGCAGCCTTCAAGCTGAAATCTCTGAACTCCATAGTCAATTACAAATAATATCCAGTAAATATGAAATAGCCCAGAAAGAAATAGCGGGACATATATCAGCTCTGAGTGGTTTGCTGGACATATGCCATTACAATGAGGACAGGGTTGAGTCTTTATTGAGTCGCAACTCTCAATGCATATGTTCAACTGTGAAACGCTCAGCGCAAAGTATAGGTCAAACTTACACGGGTCCAAGCTTGGAGGTGCAAGCTGACCCCTTTAACAAATCATTTATAAAAACTGTACCACCAGCCTCTACAAATAAGTTTATTAGTTTATATAGTGATGAGATAGGCCAAGAGGTTGGTGTGTTGTTACACAGGTTGTACGAAGGACAAAAATTGACTAATACTTGTATGCCGGGGGCATCCTTTGATCAAGTTGTAAATAAGATTTTAAATGCCACACCAAATACAACCATTGTAATTATAGTTGGGAGAAGGGGAGGTGTGAACGGGAAACAACTTGCTAAATATATAGAAAATCTTTCAGGTTTACCCAATGTTGAGAGGGTATTTCTATTCACATTTCCCTACATTAAATCAGACAAGTTGCCACAGGAGAATAAAATTAGACTAAAATTAAATAGCCTGTTACACTGTGCATGTAACAATAACTGTATTTTACTTAATGAAAATAAAAGTAACATAATAAATATAATTGACATTAACAACATTTTAAATGATAATAATTGTAACAATCTGACATCTGATAGGTATTACCTATCAAAATTTTATAAGCGACAAATAGCAGCCTCGCTATTATATTTTTTATCTTTAAGTCCAGCCAAGTATTTGGCTAATCCGACCACTGTTTTATTTGAACAGTGTGATAATAAAACATACAATTTTACAAATTTGGAATACGTTCCAAATAGTTTAAACTAGAGTATAAGACAATAGAGGAAATCTCTAGCCCATTAATTAGTAATAATAATAATAATATATTAAATAAAAATATTGAACAAATCAATGTAAAGAAATTAAATAAAAAATTGTACTCATTTAACCTGGTGCATCAAAACTTACAAGGAATGTTAGGCAAAGACTTGGAAATTGAATTGTTCTTAAAAAACTACAATATAGACATACTGTGTATTACCGAACATTGGTTAAAAAAAAATGAAATTATGTTCAGCTTCAGTGAGCACCAGGTGGCAAGTTCGTTCAGTAGAGAAAAAGCCATAAGAGGTGGCTCACTAATAATTATTAAAAATGAAATAAAATTTAAGGAACGTACGAATATTGTGGGCCTCTCTGCTGAGCGTACTATTGAAATAGCCTGTATAGAGATGGAGCGCCTTATTATTGTAAGTGTATACAGACCTCCAAATGGATTATATGATTCTTTTGAGAAAATCATGGAAGAATTATTAACTAAAATATGTGGGTCTAACAAGCCCATACTAATTTGTGGTGACTTTAATATTAATTTACTAGAAAATAATTCCACCACAGTTAGATTCACATCATTGTTAAAATCATATAATCTGACTAATCTATTTTCAGAACCAACAAGAATTTGTAGTTCTACAGCTACATGTATTGATAATATTTTTAGTAATTTAACTCCTGTCCACAAAGAAATTATCAACAAGTTGAATTCTGATCACTGTGGTCAATTAGCTGAATTCCTTATAAGTTCTAATAGTAAAAATTGTAACAAAAATAATGTGTTTGTTCCTGTGAATGTAAGACGTATTGAGAAATTTAGGAGTAGTATAATGGCAAATATTACATATTTGAAAGATAACAAAAGTCCAGATTTCGCTTTTGGTGAATTGTTTAAATTAATTAATACACATTTTAAAGCCATTTTTACTTCTAAAACAGTCAGTTCCACAAATAAAAAGGGCTTTAATGATTGGGCAACAGCAGGAATCCACAATAGTAGACGCAAATTATATGACCTTTACCAAGAACGCACATACAATCAAAATCAATCATTTAAGCAGTATGTCAAAATATATTCAAAAACATTCAAACAAGTTTGTATCGCGGCCAAATCGCTTTATATTAAGGAAAAAATTAAAAACGCAAAAAATAAAATAAAAACTACTTGGAACATAATAAAGGATGAAACTGGGAGAGTGGGTAGTCGTAGCTCTGAATTTAATTTAAATATTGAAAATAGAATAATTAAGTCTGACGAGGAAGTTGCGACAGTATTTGAAAAATACTTTTCTGACATCCCGATTTCGACTACAAAAAATTAAATCTCATGTCCTGCAATTGCCGAATCATTGCTTAAAACCAATGTCAAACAATGTGAAGCTAACTTTAAGTTTAAAGAGATAGGACCCAAAGATATTTTAAATGCATTTAACTTATTAAACAATAAAAATACCCCAGATTTATGGGGAATATCTGTAAAAGTCACTAAGCTCATAGTTGATGTAATTGCACCCCATCTAGCAACAATTTTTAATAAATGTATTGATAGTGGCGTTTTTCCTGATTTAATGAAACATAGTCGAGTCTTGCCTCTTTTTAAATCTGGCAGTACATCAGATGTTACAAATTTTCGACCAATATCAATACTCCCCTCATTTAGTAAAATTTTTGAAAAAATTATGTTAAATCAGTTACTATATTACTTTGAAACCAATATGTTACTGCACAAAAAACAATTCGGATTTAGAAAGGGTCTCTCCACAACAGACGCTGGCGTTAACTTAATTGACCACAATTATGAGGCCTGGGAGGAGTCACGTGATGCTTTGGGAGTTTTCTGCGACTTATCCAAGGCATTTGATTGTGTACAGCATGAGACCTTGATCAGGAAATTACGCCACTATGGGATAGACGGTACGGCACTGGATCTTTTGAATTCCTATCTTAAAAACAGGACTCAAAAGGTCGAGATAAATGGTAAAAGATCATCCGGGACTAAAATAGAGATGGGGGTCCTACAGGGGTCCATTCTAGGTCCATTTCTTTTTCTAATTTATGTAAACGATTTACCTTACCTAGTTAAAGATAGTCAAGAGGTAATGTTGTTTGCTGTTGATACTTCACTTATTTTTAAAATCAAACGACAAGAAACTAATTATGACGAGGTAAACAACACACTTTCGAGAATGGTACATTGGTTTAGCGTTAATAACTTGCATTTAAATAGTAAAAAAACTAAATGCATAAAATTTTCCTTGCCAAATGTTAAGCAACTGCAAACAAATGTACTCTTAGACAGTGAAAACTTGGAATTGGTGGACTCCACAGTTTTTCCTAGGAATAACTCTAGATCTTAAGCTGCAGTGGGGTCCCCACATAGCTAAATTGGCGAATAGACTCAGTTCAGTAGCATATGCAGTGAGAAAAATAAGACAGTTTACTGATGTAGATACAGCGCGAATAGTATATTTTAGCCACTTTCATAGCATTATGTCTTATGGCATACTTTTATGGGGAAATGCAGCCGACATAAACAACATTTTTGTGCTGCAGAAGCGGGCTATTCGTGCAATTTACAAGTTGCCTCCCTATTCATCTTTGAGAGAAAAATTTAAAGAAATAGGAATTCTGACTGTCACCTCTCAATACATCTTAGAAAATTTACTGTATGTCCGTAAAAACATAAATGAATTTTGTAAGAAAAGTGATATTCATAGTAGGAATACACGTAATAGACACAGGTTACATGCACCAATGATTAGACTTTCGAAAGTAAGCAATTCTTTTAAAGGCAACTGTATACGCTTTTACAATAGGATCCCAGAAAACGTTCAAAAGCTCTCCATAAAAAAATTCAAAAAAGTTGTTAAAGAACGTTTGTGTGGTAAAGCATATTATAAAGTAAAAGATTTCATGGAAGATACCACACCCTGGGAATAAGGCGTTCCTCCCGGGCATTTCAAGATAAGATGTTAAAATTGTTATTAATATATATTATTTGAAAAGATTAGTTCCACTGAGTTTGTTTCGCCGGTTCTTCTCAGTGGGCTTACCTTGGAACCGGTGGTAGATTCAATTGACGTTCAAAAAGATACTGTATTAGTACTATTTTGAATAAAAAAAAAAATTTGATTTTTGATTTGAATTTTTCGACTTCATTATCAATCTTTCCGAGACTGCCAATCCTCCTCTACTCTTATACTATTATGCGCGCCTCTGCACGGAGATCGTCGGTAACTACTTGGAGGACGACCCTCGTTCTTTTTGAGTGTGACCTCTTAACCAAAACTCTCTATGTCCGCCGGACATCAGTTTTTCAAGCTGGCCTGGCCCACTGCTTCTTCAGCCTTTTTTTTTCCTTTACGCCGGGAAATGCACTGAGGCATCCCACGGGGGAGTGGGACTCAATGCGTCCGAAAGATACTAAGGTGGACGCAGCTCTACCCACTAAAACCCGGCGAGTGCCACCAATGCCGCCTTTGGGCACCTCGACGGCTAGTCAGACCCACAAGGGACCGATGCCACCTCCACAGAGGGGTTGTCCCGCACCACAACAACCTCTTCCAACGTCGGGACAGTACAATGGGGTGAGATTCCCATCCTCATTATAATAAAACATTTTTTTACGGATTTTATCGCGGTTTATTAAGATTTTTACAAGCCCGACGTTTCGGATACTTTACAGCAACCATGGTCACGGGAGGACTGAGGTGTCATACGTCCTATCATTACAAAGTTATTCGAAACTACCCTATGATACATCAATATTTTGGTCAGTCCTATCTACGCAGAAAGTGCTAACTGTATCTTTAATCTGTGATATATTATACTTGGATTTTGATTTGATAATTTTAATAATGGGATCCCAAGCAGGTGGTAGAAGCCAGCCATCTTCTCTATTGAAATTAGGATGTTTTTTTAATTTCAATAGCCTCACGGATCATCCTTGGTTGGAATCGGTGTTCTTTTGCGAGGACTTGTGGTTTATCAAATCTGATATAATGGCGAGCTTTGTCAAGACTATGTTCACAGATGGCAGACTTAGTGTAGCGACGGTGTTTTAAATCAGCTATATGTTCTTTCACGCGAGTTTTAATAGATCTTTTAGTTTGGCCTATATAGGAGAGACCACAGTCACAATCAAGCTTGTATACTCCTGCATATTGTAAGGGTATATGACACTTGACAGATGGTAAGAATTGACCTATCTTTTTTGGCGGCTTGAAAAAGGTTTTGATGGAAGCTCGTTTTAGGATATAGCCAATCTTGTCAGTGACGCCTTTAATAAACGGGAGAACTGCAGGTACTCGCTCGACGGTGGCTGGTTTCACACGTTCACTGTGACGGAGACGCGGTACCCGAAGCTTGTTGTCACGCAGTACTTGCTTGACATGTTGAAGTTCGGTCTCCAGGTGTTGCTCATCACAGATCCCTTGTGCTCTCTGAAACAAAGATTTACCCACGGTAGCTAACTGTGTTGGATGGTGGTGAGATTCGCCGTTTAGGTACTTATCCGTATGGGTATGCTTCCTATACACTGTGTGGCTTAAGGTATTGTTGGGATTACGGATAACTAATACATCTAAGAAGGCTAGAGAATTATTTTCTTATAATTCCATTGTGAATTGAATTTTGGAATTAATGGAATTAAGATGGTCTAAGAATATGGTTACTTTATCAGATGGTAATATTGTGAAAGTATCATCTACGTACCGCTTGTAGAACCTGGGTGTAATGGGCGAAGTTTGCAGAGCAGTCTCCTCGAAGTCCTCCATAAATATGTCGGCAACAACAGGGGATACTGGTGAGCCCATGGCCACTCCATCTACTTGCTTGTAGAAATAATTATTCCACAACATATAGCCAGATGTAAGGCAATGTTCCAAAAGGTCAGCATATTCCATTGGCATGTCATTTTCTCTTAGCTTTCTTCTTACTATTGTTATGCAATCTTCCACAGGTAGGCAGGTAAAAAGAGATTGCACATCAAAACTAACCATTGTTTCATTGTCGCTGAGACGTAGGTGTTTGATCTCATTACAATTACACAAGGCTAATGCTCCATTACGTCTAATTGTAAGCCAGATCGACTCACCAACTTATAGATTGGCTAAACATGTGGCCCAAGACTGTCATCACTGCGTGGACAAACTAGAGCACATACACGGGATTCTTACCACTTTGTTAATGAGATATTGAAATTAAAAAACATCCTAATTTCAATAGAGAAAATGGCTGGCTTCTACCACCTGCTTGGGATCCCATTAATAAAATTATCAAATCAAAATCCAAGCATAATATTATATCACAGATTAAAGATACAGTTAGCACTTTCTGCGTAGATAGGACTGACCAAAATATTGATGTATCATAGGGTAGTTTCGAATAACTTTGTAATGATAGGACGTATGACACCTCAGTCCTCCCGTGACCATGGTTGCTGTAAAGTATCCGAAACGTCGGGCTTGTAAAAATCTTAATAAACCGCGATAAAATCCGTAAAAAAATGTTTTATTATAATGAGTGAAATTCGCGTAAACATTAGAAAACAATATTCCCATCCTCGCTCCTTGTCCCTTACTTTTGTCGCCTCTTCTTACAAAAAGGGTACAAAGAGCAGCTCCCTCGACTCAATTTGCTTCGCCCAAGGTGCTGCGTTCATCTTAATCTTCTGAGCCCTACCGCCACAATAAGGCTTGAACCATGGTGGGGACTGCCACTTCACCCTGCCTAACCTTCGTCTACTTTTGAAACTAGGTTAAATTAATAAAATTATAAATAGCACCAAGTTTTTGTATGGCAGTAAAACTTTTGTTTATAACCTTCGAAACTAAACTAAATATAGGTCTATAAAAATTAACAACCATCAAGTCGGATAAACAGCCTAATATCTGTTATTTTTATAGACGAATTTATGTTTCTTTTTATGTATTTGTTATTTAAGGTGAAATGCGATGGTCGAATTGTTACAGCTCAGTGGGCTTACTCTTAACACTCGATCCTATTGAAATTTATGATTGGGATCGAGAACTTGTCAATCGGTACACTATCGCATGATATGACTCGATCACAGTGGAATTTTATGTAACTAATTGAAATTAGTATTTCTCAATCTCGTATATTTTTCGCACTCTACAATACGTTGAACTATGTAAATTCTTTATTCCACTGTAATTGAGTCAATCGTGCGCTAGTGTAGCGTCTTGTACGCTACATTAGCGTACCAATTGACTGGTACTCGATCCCAATCCAAAATTTCAATTGGATCGAGTGTCAAGAATAAGCCCGCTGATTCTATGTTGATATAACTCTGATAGGTAAGTTTTGAAGATGGGTGGAAGGGCTAGGAACATTTTGTGAGCGGCATGCTTATTTTGGAAGATGAAGATTGACTCGATATATTTTAACTATATAATGTAGGTATTTTTTTATGGACCGACGATGGCCTATAGTGCATATGGACTCGGCCTCTTGAGTGAGAGTCAAAAGGTCTGGGTTCGATCCTGATCCCCTTTGATAAATGGGTTTTTCTAAATTTCTATATGCACCTGAACATGAGACCATCGCTTACTCACCGGTGAAGGAAACATCTGCATGCCTGATGAGATTAAAAGTCTTTGAAGGTATGTGAAGTTCACCAACACGCATCGGTGAACTATGGCCTAACACCCTCCTCGCCTGATTTCGAGGAGACCCGTGCCCAGCAGTGGGACATAATATTAGGGTTGATCTAATTACATTTGTGTATTTTTATATCATAGGATAGCAAATAAGTAACATTATCAGTGTTTATCCATTCACTACTGGACATAGGTCTCCTTCAATAAACGTTAAGACGGCTGAACCCCGGCACACGCGTTTAACCAGGACCAGCTACTCAAATCTGGGTGGCAGCCACTGCTCTGGCTGGAGATCCACCGTGGGAGCTCGTGGCGTTGGTGCGCGCGCGCGGAATCTGGGGCAACAGTGGTTGCTGCGAAGGTGGGGGGAGGTCCTGGCGCAGTCGCTGTACGGCCAACGTACGGCCGAGGCACTGCGTCCGGTCCTGGCGTCGTGGATGCGCCGCCGGAAGAAACCCCTCACCTTCCGCCTGACGCAGGTGCTTACTGGACACGGTTGTTTCGGTGCGTACCTGTGTCGGGTGGCCAGGAGAGAGCCGTCGCCAGCCTGCCACGAGTGCGGCGCTATGGAGGACTCGTCTCAGCACACCCTAGAGGTGTGCTGAGACGAGAAGAGAGAATGGACGGCTGGTATCATTATTATTATCTATTCTCATCATATTAGCCAGAAAATTAAACAAAAGGATTGAAGTAAAATCAACAGTAAAATTTACAATAACAGGAACAAACGAATCGAGAGCCTTTACTCTTAAATTAATTTGACTTTCTGGCACAAATAAAACTTATTTGTGAATTGATTAAGATTGATGGAATATGATAGGGGGCAAGGAGCGAGGACAGAACCTCACCCCATTGTACTGTCCGACGTTGGGAGGGGTTGTTCTGTGGTGCGGGACAACCCCTAGTGGAGTGGAGGTGCCCTGTACATTCATTAGATCTAGGGCACCTCAACAAAGGCAGTGTTGGTGGCACTCGCTGGGTTTTAGTGGATAGAGCTGCGTCCACTTACCAGCTTTCGGGCGCAGCGAGTCCCGCATATCCGCGTGGGGAGATCCACTCACCCGCGGGATGCCTCAGAGCATTTCTCGGCGTAAAAATAGAAGGGCTTAAAAGTAAAACATTATTCTTTTATTGAAATTCCATTAAATATTATTATTCTTTAGCTAATGCTTGAGTCTGTGTGCTCTTTGATACTGTCTCTTTTTCGTCAATCAAATTCAAAACAAGGAAGTTTGGAACTGAGTTTGGATGACCAAAAATAGGCAGAAAATAGGCAAAAAAAAAGGCCAAAAAAGACCAAAAGAAGGTCCCGAAGAACTTCTGTTACGGGTACCAGACAACGGAAATATATTTAAGTAATACTTATACTTATTAAAGTCGCATACTTGGGGTACGTGCTAAGGAATGACCGTTACGAGATCCTCCAACTTATTATGATGGGAAAAGTTGCCGGAAAAAGAAAAGCTGGTCGAAGAAGGAAGTCGTGGCTGCGTAACATCAGAGAGTGGATGGGCATCGCGAGCGCCGCCGAACTGTTTCGCCTCGCGAGAGACAAGGAAAAATATGCAGAGCTGACTGCCAACCTTCACTAGTTGGAGAGGCGCCTCAAGAAGAAGAATATTTTTATATTAGGTACACATATATTTAAGGTTTTTATTATATAATACACAATATAATAAATATACATCTATGATCTAGGAAGACATAAAACTTTTTGTTCCTTGGCGAGATTCGAACCCGCCATAACCATTGATCCAAAGAGGTCGTCAGTCACAATCACTAAGAAATCTTGATTCAAGCATTAATAAGCATATTTATTTGATCGATCCTTTTTACAACAGATACTTCAGGTAACTTCCAAATCAGCTTGGTAACGTGAGCAAACTTTGCAAATGGATTGATGCGGATAAAAACAATTTGATGGATACGTTTGTAGACTCGTTTCTCACAAAGCTTATCTTTCATTATGATATATTTTCACAATGAACAGCTACGGGTTAGTAATTATACAGATCATCATCATCATCATCAGCCTCTATCCGTCCACTACTGAACATAGACCTCCCTCAATGAACGCCAAGACGACCGATTCCCCGCCACTCGCATCCATGACCTAAGTATTCAAACTTATACACGATTTTTTAAATTAGTATAGATAAATGCGAGACCTAAGTTTTTTTTTTACATTCAAAATAATATTTTATACATATTGTTTCAAGGTTAAGATTAAGTTTAGTCGTACATAAAAATGGATGTATCAATAAAGTTTCGCCGCGAGGTTATTTTACAAACTTGAAATATACTTACGAAAGGCAATAACTTAGAATTCCATATTACACGCGCTATCATCGTCCAACCCCTAAAGTTTACCAATATCATATTTTTCATGAGATTTCACTTTTTGCGGCCAAACTTTCCTGATAAGCCCAAATTGATGTTTATGAAAATGTCATAAGCGATATACGAGCTTTATAATTCATTGAGCTTAAAATATAATATTGTTACGAAAATATTTGTTCAAAAATAATTATGAGGTATAAAAAATAATGTGAGCAAATCAGTGGGCCACGGCTTGTGCAGGAATATCATTAGATACATTTGTACAATACTAGCTGTTGCCCACAGCATCGCCCGCGTTAACTTAGATTTACAGCTTATTTTATAGCCTAAGTTATTCATTATAACATCAGCTGTACAGTGTAAGTCCCGTCAAAATCAGCCCAGCCGTTTCAGAGATTAGCCAAAGCAAACAGATATACAAACAAACAACAGACAAATTTTTTGTGGGTATCATATAGCTTTCATATTATGTATTTAGTGAAAAATAGACACTTCAATTTTATTTATATGTATAGATTATTTGTATTTTATATGTTAATCGCCTCAAACGTAAGATAGGTACGTCGATTAGTACCCGCATATTCTTCTATGTGGAATCTCTTTGTGAATGTTATCCTGTCGTTGTCGTCTTTATACTTCTTTATACTTTATACTTCCTGTCCAATACAGTGGTATGTTATCTTCCAATCGAATGAAATGCCGATTCTATTTATACTTGGGGTGATGACAGACATCAAAAAATGGTAGGTATAGCAACGAATTTGGTAATAAAATTAAATAAATCATATTGCTGATATTACCTACATCTAGACTAAAACATACAAAATACTCAGTCAAAAGGTAGTGCCATGCTGCTTTGCTTCCGAATTGTGCTGGCACGAACAGGTGGTACCTCTTGCTCACATAACACCGGCGTCAAGTAACAACTATGTTGTCGCGTTTCGTGCGGTTTGTGAGTTTCCGGTGGCCCATTGGGGGGATAAGGAAAAGGAGGGTAACGCATTTGCATAACTTTTGGTTGTGCGAATGTCTATGGGCGTCGGTAGTCACCATAAGGCTCCAACTGCTCGGTTGCCTCCTTGTGACATAAAAGAAAAAAAATACTACAGCACAGTAGTGCTATGTACAAAATATGTCTTACATACAGTTTTGACTTCAGATTGTATTTGTATAACAACAAGACTTTACTGACAATAAAAGTCAAGACGAGATTATTCTGAGAGAAGTTTCACAAAGGTTTTTTTCATGTGACACTAAGATGAATTCATAGTTTAAAATATTGGGATATAAGTGTCAAAGCAAGAAGAGAAAAACTCACGAAATTACATTAAAACAATATCCACACAAACACACGGATTTCGGTCACTTCTTAGAAATAGCGTAGTAGAAATTGCATATTGAGACTAAACCTATGATGTATAAGCTCCAATTATCCAAGCAAAGCATAAATTAAATAAGTGTATTAATTTAGAAAGTGTCTTTATCTAGTCACTATACGGGTACCCTGAGATTAAAGTTTTGTATTACAATAGACCAAATTCAACTCAACAGAGTACATTAAGGAACTTTGAATAAAACGGTCTGATACTGATAATCAGTTTTAAACAGACTTAAAAAATCTGGCTGGCCTCACCTTAGGCTACTGAGCCCCACCGCCATGACAAGGCTTGAACTATGGTGGGGAGAATCAATATGCCTAACAATATTATATAATAATAAAAATATCAACATGGACGCTTTTACACCACGTCAATCTGACGTAGCCAGATTCTGAAGTAACCATTGAGCCACAGAGATCGTCAAAAAAGATTACTTATATTTTTTTTCGTTTGTTAGCCCGTATTGGAACAGCGTGTCTAATAAATTGCAAAGTAAAAAATTAAAAATCCATCAGATTGTTCTTAGAACTCTTGCATAATTTTAAGATATAGACTTAGCAGTAGTACGCTGTCTGCTATATTTTGAAAAGTCGTTAAAAATCACAACAATCACAGTCGTAAGAACATAAGACAACTAAAGCACCCCACCATGGTTCAGGCCTTGTCGTGGCAGTGGGGCTCAGTAACCTAGGGTGACCTGCTGCACCTTGGGCGAAGCGAATTGGACCGAGGGGGCTCTTTGTACTCCTCTTATAAGAAATGGGGGCAAAAGAGCAGGGAGCAAGAGGCGAGGATGGGAACCTCACCCCAATGTACTGTCCCGACGTTGGGAGGGGTTGTTCTGTGGTGCGGGACAACCCCTCTGTGGAGGTGGCGTCGGTCCCTTGCGGGACTGAGTAGCCGTCGAGGTGCCCTGTTTGTTTACTAAATCCGGGGCAACTCACCAAATGCGGCATTAGTGGCACTCGCCGGGTTTTAGTGGGTAGAGCTGCGTCCACTTAACAACTGTCGGGCGCAGCGATACCCACTCCCCCGCGGGATGCTTCAGAGCATTTCCCGGCGTTCAAGAAAAAAAAAAAGCAAAACTAAAGCAACAATTCTCTGCCGTGTATTATGAAGAAATTCCATTTGAAAATTCCTATTGTCGCCCGAGGCCCTGGTTCACCAAGTTGCCTTAAGCTAATAAAAACTTTTTGGTGTATGCTAATACTGACCCTTTTCAAAATGTCTGATGTTATAAGAACCATTGCGAGATGCTTACAAACTTTTAATACTGTGTAAAATATCCCTAACTTGCCGAATAAGATTTATAGATATGAACATGCTGAAAGGTTCTACTGTCACACGAGAAAACTGTTAAGAAATGTTTGTGTAAAATTTTATAAAACATTTTTACAATTAAATTTATTAAATTTTTATTAAATATCTCACACCTTGGAAATAAGGCGTTCATTACAAGGATTTTCGGATGTTCTATAACTTAGAAATTGTGGTTCTTTAAATTGAAAATTATGATAAAATACTTAATATATTAGGTAGTTTGACGAGTTTTGGAACTTGTAGAATATTATTACGTTAAATGAGAAACTGGATAAAGTTTTATGTTAAACTAGCTGTTGCCCGCAGCTTCGCCCGCGTTGACTTAGGTCTACAACCGTATACGGATTGATGATTATTATTTTTATAACCTAAGTTACTCCTTATAATACCAGCTATCTGTCAGTGAAAGTCCCGTCAAAATTGGCCCAGCCGTTTCAGAGATTAGCCGGAACAAACAGACAGACGGACAAAAATTGTAAAAATGCTATTTTGGTATATGTACCGTGTATACGTCCATATACACTTAGTAAAAAGCGGTTATTTTAATATTACAAACAGACACTCCAATTTTAGTTATCTGTATAGCTGTAACAGCTATCTATACATCTAGTATAGATAGCTGTTGCCCGCAGCTTCGCCCGCGTTAACTTACATTTACAGTCGTACGCAGATTGATGATGATTATTTTTATAGCCTAAGTTACTCCCTGTAACATAAGCTATCTTCCAGTGCAAGGCCCGTCAAAATCGGCCCTGCCGTTTCCAAGATTAGCCGGTACAAACAGACAGACAAAAATTGTAAAAATGCTATATATAAATCTATACATCTATACATATTAATAAAATTGGAGTGTCTGTTTGTAATATTAAAAGAACCGTTTTTTATTGAATGCATATGGAAGCATACACGGGACATATTATACCAAAATAGCTTTTTTTACAATTTTTGTCTGTCTGTCTGTCTGTTTGTTCCGGCTAATCTCTGAAACTGCTGGACCGATTTTGACAGGTTTTTCACTAACAGATAGCTGATGTTATAGGGAGTAACTTAGGCTACAAAAATAATCAGCATCACTCCGGATACGGCCGTAAATCTAAGTTAACGCGGGCGAAGCTGCGGGCATCAGCTAGTCTTATATAGGCTGCATCTCAAAATCCTTTCTTAGGGGATGCCTACGTCGTAGTAGCTTTATGCATGGACAGTTTCATACAAACTTTCATCCCCTATTTTATCCCCTTGGGGGTAGAATTAATCAAATCAATCCTTTCTTTGCCTAAGTCATAAATAACATCTACCTGCATGCCAAATTTCAGCCCGATCCGTCCAGGGGTTTGGGCTGTGCGTTGATATATCACTATGTCAGTCAGTCAGTCAGTCACCTTTGAGTTATTTATATATTATAATATTTAGACTAGCACCGCCTTTGCACGATTTCACCCTCGCACTTCCCACTTTCGTAGGTTTTTTTAATAGCATAAGAGTGCACACGAGCATTCGAAGCTTTAAACTACCGACGCCCATACACCAGGCGCAACCAGGAGTACAGGGATAAATTATAGCCCATGTTATTCTAATCTAAATCCATTCTGTAGTTTTTCTAGGAAATAGTAACAAACATACATCCATTTTTATTTAACGCCGGGAAATGCTCTGAGGCATCCCGTGAGTGAGTGGGTTTCCCCAGCGGGGTATGTGGGACTCGTTGCGCCCGAAAGGTCTGCAGCTCTACCCACTAAAACCCTGCGAGTGCTACCAACGCCGCCTTTGGTAGGAGCTCCGAATCTCTCACAGAACAACTTCGGTTCACTTAGCTTCGCCCAAGGTGCTGGGTTCACCTTAGGCTACTGAGGCCCATCGCCACGACAAGTCTTGAAGATAATCGAGTTGCCTGGCCCAGCACTTGGTGAAGCTGACCAATTTATCACCAAGTCGCGTCTGCCAGGTTGCCTCTCCAACTAACACAAAAATACGGATGAAAGTTTTCTCCTTGAACGAGAGAATGAAATCCAATAAAGGAAATCTCAAATCGTACTGGACTTAACATTCACTAAAAATAAAATGTTCTAACTGGGTGCTGGAAGACTTAAAACGCTGTTAAATAAAACAAGTAGGTATCGTAGTTGTACACCGTATAGTCACCGTTAAAGTGCTATTTCGAGGTACCTGTAAATAGCGTTTCAGTGCAATTTTTGCTAAATTTCACACTTTTTCTTATAAAGAGAAAGTGGATGAAGCCAAAGGTGTAAGGATCGTACCATTTAAGAAATAGTTAGCTGCACAGAAATATAGTGGTTGGCTGCCACGAGAAGCCCGGCGAATGTGAAACGAAATACGCACATACAAAGCGACTCCTTTGAAACTGGCGTTGTAGTGAGGGCGTCACGACATGACAGCGTCACGTCATTTGGGGCCAAGGCCAATATATAAGTCACATATAAATGAATATAACTTATGTAGAGTAGCTATTTGTATGAATACAATATTAAAGCACAATTTTTTCGACGCATGAAAGTAATAATATATTAACACCTACTAAAGGATAGAAATGCTAGATAGGTAGAATAGGAATGCTAAGTAGGGATAATGTTAACAGATCAGTGCGGGCGAAGCAAATTGAACCGACGGGGCTCTTTGTACCCCTCTTATAAGAAGTAGGTGGCAAAAGAGCAAGGGGCGAGGATAAGAACCTCACCCCATTGTACTGTCCCGACGTTGGGAGAGGTTGTTCTGTGCTGCGAGACAAAACTTCTGTGGAGGTGGCGTCGGTCCCTTGAGCGACTGACTAGCCGTCGAGTTGCCCTGTTTGCTCATTAGATCCGGGGCGCCTCACGAAAGGCGGCATTGGTGGTACCTCAGAGCATTTCCCGACGTAAAAAAACACTACGTAATGTATACCTACATTTTTCATACACCTATTATAGAGGTGTAATCATTTTTATCATGATGATGATCATTGGTCAATCGGAATTCAATCATGTAGGATCAATCAGCGTCAATCCAATACGGACTGATAAAGAATTCCGTCAGGTACAAAGCGGTCCTCTGTCAACAGCTCTCTAGCTTCCTAATCAACTGACTTTGATTGAGATGGTCCATTGTTGGCCTAATTAATAATATATTATAATATGGTACCTACAGCTTTGTAGCTTTGACAAATACTAACGGTATTGGTGATATAGAATCTTGTTTCTAACGGGATCATGTTTTGGTTTTGTTAGGCGGAACTAGATATATATTTTTAAGTAGCTATAATAGTAAAAATAAGCTTGAAAGTTGAAAATCGAACATTGAAAATTCATGCAGGGTAAAATAAGCGGTGCGTCATATTTTTATATTTGTATATATCTGGTGTCAACCTAAAATTTTTGTGTTGATATTTTTTATCCCAGTAATCAAAAGGATTTTTTACATTTTTATTATGTCCGTTGACGAATATAAAATTGTAGAAAAAAAGACTTATTTATATCACTAAAGCTCGATAAGACACTGAACAATTTAAGGTGAGAAGAAAAAAAATCGCGAACGAAGCCGCGGGTAACTTATAATAATACTACGCAATGAATACATCAAAATATCCGAATCAAAACAACCAAAACAGAGATACTATGATCATATTTCGGAAATCAGATAATAACTCTAGCTATTGTATTGAACACCATGTACACTCAATTTCAATAATATTATGTACATATTTCGTATTTTTCATAACACTCATTATTGCAAATAACCGCGGTTTCAGTCACACTAAATTAAACGTCTAAGGGCCGATTTTTCAATCGCTAGATAAACAAACAGATAGGGTTTATTCGACAGATAGCAAAATATTGAATTTTTCAATAGTCGGATAGGACTTATTTGACGAATAACCCCAATATCTGAGGAATAAATATATCTGCTACTTATATCTTCTATCTTTATAACTCAACTATTCGATGGATAGTTTGACATTGATGGCGTATCTTAGTAAAAAGTGTTTTAGTTTGAGGTTATTTCTTGTGTTTGAACGAAGTATTAATTATGATAAACAATTATTATGGATATTTTTGATAGTATTGATGACCTGGATATTGAAGAAGAGGCCATAATAAATAAATTATATATAAATCCGGGTGAAACACTAACATGGTTATTTTCATTGCTAAAATTATTTAAAACGAGATATTTATATTACTATGTTTTTTACTTTTATGTCGCGGTGCTCGATATTTCGAAATTATCTACTACTCTCGTGAACAAGACATTAGTAGATACATAATGTCGAAATATCGAGCTCCGCGAAAGAGTGAAAAACATCGTAAATACTAAATATACAGTTTTCAATAATTTTAATACTTAATGAAAATAAACATGTTAACTTTAACAAATATATATAAACTTATAAGTAACTGAACCTCAGCAGTATTAAAATTTAGATTCCATGATTAACACAATCCACATAATACAACTTCAATATCAGACAGAGTAGTATCGAACTAAAATGCTAACAAACCGAACATAAGTTATAACTCGTATACTAAAAAAAGGATCTATACCTACATGAGCCTAAAATAATAAACGCGTGTGACGTTGTTGACAGAAAATGGATAGAGAAGTCTGTCTTGCTCTAACACTTGTCTAAGCAATATATTTGTTTCGCTTCTCTGAATCTTGAGTTGCCAAAGTAGAAATATTCGGTCAGATAGTTATCAATGGAATAAATGACGATTGAAAAATCGGTAAACAATTATCCGTCAGATAAACAGACTTATAACTTTATTCGTTAGATAGTTATTGGACCATTTATTTGACGATTGAAAAATCGGCCCTAAATATTATAAAAATGTGCGTGCGTACCAAGTTCACATGTCAAGTGTGAAACTTATTTGGCAAACTATTTTTTAATTCTCGTTTATATTTTTACTAATCTAAAGCTTTAAATTTTGATACTTGCGATGTGACGTTCACTCTATCTCACTCTCTTTCTCGATCTTTCTCACTCGCTTGCTCTCTACTCTCACTCCGTAGCTTCATGCTACGTTCGCCCTTTATCACTCTCTCTTAATCGGTTTCAATCACTCTCTCCCTCTTCTTGGACAAAAACGTTGCACATTTTCGTGATGTTTCATCCGTAAAAAAAATACTCTCATGTGCGCAAAGAAGTTTCACACACACACTCGCAAAAAAATCTATATGACAGCGTCAGGCTGTTTGCCGTCATGTAATGTGAGTCGATTTAACTGCTACGGTACTGCCAATTGCAATAGATGCTGAACATTAAAAAAACTTTCTCTATATTCCTTAAAAGCCTGTCAACGGGAACCTTTGTACTGTCCCGACAATGGGAGGAGTTGTTGAAGTGGCGTTGGTCCCTTGGGAGAATGAATAGCCGTCGTGGTGCCCCGTTGCTCAACAGAACCGTGGCACCTCACCATAGGCGGCAGTGGTGGCACTCGCTGGGTTTTAGTGGATAATGCTGCGTCCACTATCTTTCTATGCAATGCTTGTAAAAGGCGCTAAAGTTATAAGTACCTTTATAATAATTATGAAACCATTCTGTATGTGCACTTGTTGCGATAAATATTTTGAATTAGAATTTAAACGATACATAATATTATTGTGGGTGACTGTACAAATTGAATAACTCGCGAATAATGCTAAAACAATTTTGTGTACGGGTGAGCCGACGAAATGAGTATGGCTTAGTATTGCTATACAAGTAACAAACAGCTTACGTTTGTTATTTGTTATTTCATCTACCAATCATTCATGTCTATTTAAATATTTCACATATTGTGTATAGTTAATATCTTTATCAAACGGTATATAACAGTTATTCAACGGTATGAAGAGCTCCAAATAACTCCCACGAAACAGTTTCGCTCTATTCCTAAAAGATGACGAATAGGCAGGGATAAGAAACTAAATTTAGTAGTGTTAAAGAACGTTTGGCGTTCTTTGACGGAAAGGATCTGATGATGATGATGATGATGAGTGTACGTTTGTGTGGCAAGGGTTTCTAGGAAAACTGATTTATTGAAGATTCACTTCGGGATTAAAACATTCGCATAAAATGTTTTTGGTGTATGCATGTGTATGTAAATAATTTGACAAAAGAGCAACACTTATGTTTCACTTCGTTTTTCTAAGTGGGCTGCATTCCAAACGAGTTTTTTTTATACTAATTCATTTATTTGTGTTTCTTACTAGCTTTTATAATTTAGTGTCAATTTTTCATGTTTGTTACCTGTGAAATAAAGATGAATGAATAATAATAAACTTAATAGCACATAAACATATTAATTTACACATTAATAAAGATAAAGTAAATAAGTACAATTGGCGGCCTTATCGCTTTAGAGCAATTTCTTCCAGGCAACCACCACAGGAACACTTTCTAGGTCTTTCTCGTATGTGCACGAACCAAATTTAAATCAACACAGACAGACTTATATTCTAACACAAATAATAACAACCAAAAACTAACTGAAAGTAATAGTATAGAATAAACAAAGATACAAAATAATCAATATTAACATTAGTTAATATTGATTTAGTTAACATCAAATACATAATTATTATTATTATTATTATACCGTATCCATTTATAGTATGTGTTTGACACTACAATGCTACTATCTATCAATGCCCTTTTTTCTAGGCTGAAGCATCTTCGTCCAAAGGATTTGAAAATCACATGTCTGGGATAAAGTAATATGATTTTTTGAACGTATTATTATAATAAAAATCAAATATAAGTAATACGTATTCCAATTTCCAGCAATATATTATGATAATAATATGTATGTAATAAAACTTTGTTTATGTTTACTTCAAAGACAAAAGTAACAAAATCCAATAACGTTTTCATTTAAGGTACTTACGCATGTTTTCTTTGGTTTAATCAAAATATATTCAACCGACTTCAATAGGAAAAAGAAAATTATGAATGGATTTTGATGATTTATTTTTTTTTTATTTAAAGATTTTTTTTTCTTTAACGCCAGGAAATGCACTGAGGCATCCCGCGGGGAGTGGGTCTCCCCACGCGGGTATGCGGGACTCGCTGCACCTAAAAGCTGGAAGTGGACGCAGTTCTACCCACTAAAACCCGGCTAGTGCCACCAATGCCGCCTTTGGTGAGATCCCTCGGATCTCATAATCAAACAAGGCACTTCGATGGCTAGTCAGTCCCACAAGCTGAACCGACACCACCCCGACAGAGGGGTTATCCCGCACCACAGAACAACCCCTCCCAACGTCGGTTTCCGTCCTTGTCCCTTGCACTTTTGTCCCCTCTTCTTATAGGAGGGGTACAAAGAGCCCCCTTGGCTCAATTAGCTTCGCCTAAGGTGCAGCCGCTCACCCTAGGCTACTGAGCCCCACCGCCACGTCAAGGCCTGAACCATGGTGGGGTTTTATTTAAAGATATTGTTTCCAATGTGGTCCCATTTTAACTGCTTTTTCTCACCACTACAGCTCCGTTAGTGGAAGCGCACCCTAGTGATTTGTGGCACCATCGACCACGAGACTTTGTGAACAGTATCCACTATACAGGGTGCAATTGAAATCATGGGCATCCTTTCAAATTTAGACACTACTAATGATATTATTTGCATTACGGCTAATAATAAGCTGATTTATAAAACAAAATGCAAGCAAGGGATTTATTTATTTATCTATTTATTTACAAACTATTTATTTCTAATAGATAGGTATCCGTCACGTACATAACTGACGCGAGGTCTACGTATTCCACACGGCGCGGGCGGCATTTTCGTAAACCAAACTGCGCCCAACCGAACTTAATACTTTTTATGACAGGATTTAATTATAAGGGTTTTCAATAACATGCTTTAATTTTATTGTTAGTATTCGTAACATTAGTAGTTACATGGGCAGTGTCTAAATTTAAAAGGATGCTCATGATTTCAATTGCACTCTGTAGTCTATAATACAGTTGTATATAAAATTGGATGTGGCAATTATTTTCGGGTCCGACATTGTCCATTCCAGGTGGGATTGACGGAATGTATGGAAATGGGGTTTAATTAACATTCGCATTGCATCACGCATTTAATGATCAGCGCAGATATGAATTAATGATGCCTGATTGCCATTTCAATATCGGTTTTAATTGGGCTTAATAAGGACGTGTAAAATACTTAGAATAGTAAGTATTGGATTGAATTTTAATGACTGATGAAATGATGATACAGATTTCTTTTGCATATATTTTTTTAAACTAGATTACTTATATTTTAGAGAGGCTCAGTATCATCACCCCACCATGGTTCAGGCCTTGACGTGGTAGTGCGGCTCAGTAGCCTAGGGTGGGCCCAGCAACTCGGGTGAAGCTAATTGAGCCGTGGGGGCTCTTATAAGAAGAGGTTACAAAAGAGCAGGGGCAAAAAAAAGGCTCAGTATCATCAAAATATAACCCTTTTATGATGTGTCAATATCCCTCAAAAACATATTTGAGGGATATTGACACATCCTGAATACGTTGCAAATGAAAGCGTTTTTATTTCCAATCCAACAGAATTAGGTTGTTTTATCAAAAAGTTCGTCTAAAACGTAGTTCCCTAGATTTTTTTCAACATTTTGTTTATCATCGACATGTTATTTAGCTACCAACCTTTCGTTTTTCTTTTAATTACCTTTTTCTTTTCTTTAACGCCGGGAAATGCTCTGAGGCATCCCGCTGGGGAGTGGGTCTCCCCACGCGGGTATGCGGGACTCGCTGCACCTGAAAGCTGGTAAGTGGACGCAGCTCTACCCACAAAAACCCGGCGAGTGCCACCAATGCCGCCTTTGGTGAGATCCCTCGGATCTAATAAACAAACAGGGCACCTCGACGGCTAGTCAGTCCCTCAAAGGACCGACACCATCTCCACAGAGGGGTTGCCTCGCACCACAGAACAACCCCTCCCAACGTCGGAATAGTACAATGGTTCCCGTCCTCGCCCCTTGCTCCCTGCTGTTTTATCCTCTCTTCTTATAAGAGGGGTACAAAGAGCCCCCTCGGCTCAAGTATAGTGTAGTGCCATGCTGTATTGCAGTCTAGCTGGGCCGGCACGACTGGGTACCAACCTCTTGCTCACATAACACCAGTGTGTGACAACTATGCTGTCGCGTTTCTTGCGGTTAGTGAGTTTTCGGTGGCCCATTGGGGAGATAGGGAAAAGGAGGACAACGCATCTGCGTGGCCTGGGATGTGTATGGGCGACGGCGCCGTGAGGATCCGACTGCTCGTTTGCCCTCAGATGACATAAAAAAACCTACATTTCTATATATATTTTTTGACGTATTTCACGTGTAGGTACAAGTTGTTACTTAAAATATGTACAACTAAAATAAAGATATTTTGATTTGATTTTGTTATCGTTAACATCATAATTATCAGCCTTTATCGTTCACTACTTGATAATATGCCCCTTTAATGAACTTCAAGATGGCCGATTCCCACTTTCGCATCAAGACTAGCCTCTGTACCGATATAATCATCCAATATAGATGGAGATCTACCTACCCGGAGCCACGGGCGGTGGTGGTCTCAGCCGGTCCGTAGGGTCAGGAATCTAATAAGATGGGGACCGCGAGGAAGAAAAAAAATGTTTTTTAATGTAAAAAGACGGTAATATAAGTTTCAGTGTGTCTGTGTCTTTTTCTTGACACGTTTTTATGGGGTTAATGCATTCGTATAGCTATCTAAATTACTATCCATCCATTCATTCATCATCCCGCTTATGTCTTTTAAACAGTTTTGCTGTGTTTGAAACCAAACTCTTATTCCGGTATTAAGTGGGCTACCACCAATCGTTACCACCTGCTACCCATGTATAGCCAGGATCGATAGTGGTTACCACTAAATGACCCTTTAATACGATCTCAGGGAGCCCGCGGAATACGTTGAAACTGCCGACCCTCAAGGATTTTTTATTTTTTATTTTTTTATTTTTTATGTTTATCAAAAGATTTCAGTAGGACTGGTAAATATGTTCCAGTTTTCCTCCCGTAAGCGACGATCTGTGAGTGACGATGGTCTAGTGGGTATAGGCTCGAGCCCTTGAGTGGGGGTTCCTTAAAATGAGTTTTTCTAAATTTCTACGTGCACCTGAACATCAGACCATCTCTTGCTCACCGGTGAAGGAAATATCGTAAGGAAACCTGCATGCCTGATGAGATTTGTTTACTACACCTTTTTATTGGCTTCTTTTTTGACGTTTTTCAAGTGTAAGATATTTTGATTTGATTTGATTAAAAGTCTTCGAAGGTGTGTAAAGTTCACCAACACGCATTGGGCCAGCACATCTGTGAACTATGGTCCAACATGGATCCTCCTGACTGATTTCGAGGAGGAGACCCGAGCAATGGGACATAATATAAGGGTTGATATTATTATTATTATATGTTTTCTCCATAATTTAAGCAGAATTTATTCCGGTAATAGGTTTTTGCAATAGTCTCAGCGAAAATAAGAAATCCGTGTCTGAGCATGACCAATGTATCCTCAAATATCCTGACCCAATGTGGGACTCGCACTTGGGAGTTCCCACCCTAACTAAAACCACTGCGAGCGCCTTCAGCCGCTTTTTGAGGGTCCCGGATATGCAGGCAACGGACAGGATCACCTCAGCGACAGGCTGGCCCCGGCGAAGGCCAGACTACTCCTCGTAGGGGGGGACTGCCCAGCCGCTACTAAGCAGTCACCACGACGTCGTGCCATACGCAACCCCGTTCGTCGTCCGCGGGAGGAGGCCTCGTCGGCGGCCTCCTCTCTCACCCGTTCGTCGACCTCCTTCCGGGACATTACTGCCTCGCAGAAGGAGACCATCGCCGTCCAGGGCTCGTCATCACCGAGCATCGCGGTGATGACGCTCGGCAGAGACAAGTCCCCTCCGATGACTGATGTCAGACTGTGAAGCAGCGCCGCCCATCTCGGGCACACCTCGAGTGTGTGCTGGGCTGAGTTCACCGCCGCGCCACAATCGTGACACACTGTCAACGGCTCCCTACGGGCCGTCCGGCACAGGTACTCACAAAAGCAACCATGCCCTGTGAGCACCTGTGTCAGACGGAAGGTGAGGGGTTTGCGCTTACGGCGCATCCACCGCTCAAGGACCGGACGCAAAGCAACCGTTAGGTTTTTGCCATACGGTTGCTGCGCCAGGTCCTCCCGCCACCTCCGCATTAACGCCTCTTGTCCTAGTCGTAAGGCTCTCACCGAGACACCTCCTATCCGAGACATAGGAGTGCATCTCGGCAAGAACCTCCGCCACGAGCTCCCACGGGGGGTCACCGGCTAGGGCAGTGGCTGCTGCCCACGAAACCGTACGGTACCCCCGGATTACTCATACCGCGATGACACGCTGCGCCGACCGCAGACGGGCCTTATTCCATATAGGGGTCCCTATTTGAACGGGGGGCCTTACGTATTTGTTGTTTGCTAATAGGTTTATTATAAACTACTAAAGCCAAACACCTCAACAACTAAGCTACTCTTCGATCACCAATACAAAAGTTCACGCAGGCGAATTCACGTACAACAGCTAGAGTACAATAAAAACAGAGCTTACATAACCCAGCATCTTGTTAAACAAACTTGTGAAGAGAAGTTTAATTAATATTGTGTACATTTCCTTGGAAGATATCTATTACTCTAGGGAGGTATATCTTAACTAAAAGTCTAATGCATTATAAGACTGTGGCTTTATGAAAGAACAATTGAATACATGTACTTCATCCGCCTTTTTCTTGTTGACTATCTGTTGCCTGCAGCTACGCGTGCGTTGCTTTATATTTACAAACGTATCCTGATTGATGATTTTTTTTTTCTTTTTCTTTAACGCCGGGAAATGCTCTGAGGCATCCCGCGGGGGAGTGGGTCTCCCCACGCGGGTATGTGGGACTCGCTGCGCCCGAAAGCTGGTAAGTGGACGCAGCTCTACCCACTAAAACCCGGCGAGTGCCACCAATGACGAGAGGTTGTCCCGATACCGTGTCCCGCACCACAAAACAACCCCTTCCTACGTCAGGACAGTACAATGGGGTGAGGTTCCATCCTCGCCCCCTGCTCTTTTGTCCTCTCTTCTTATAACATGGGTACAAAGAGTCCACTTGGCTCCATTAGCTTCACCCAAGGTGCCGGGCTCACCTTAGGCTACTGAGCCCCACCGCCACGTTAAGGCCTGAACCATGGTGGGGATTTTTTTTTTCTTTAACGCCTGGAAATGCTCTGAGGCATCCCGCGGGGGAGTGGGTCTCCCCACGCGGGTATGAGGGACTCGCTGCGCCCGACAGCTGATAAATGGACGCAGCTCTACCCACTAAAACCCGGCGAGTGCCACCAATGCCGCCTTTGGTAAGGTGCCACGGATCTATAAAACAAACAGGGCACCTCGACGGTTTGTCAGTCCCGCAAGGGACCGACGCCACCTCCACAGAGGGGTTGTCCCGCATCACAGAACAACCCCTCCCAACGTCAGGATAGTACAATGGGGTGAGGTTCCCATCCTCACCCCTTGCCCTCTGCTCTTCTGTCCCCTCTTCTTATAAGAGGGGTACAAAGAGCCCCCTCGGCCCAATTACCTTCGCCCAAGGTGCACCACTCACCCTAGGTTACTGAGCCCCACCGCCACGACAAGGCCTTAACCAAGGTGGGGATGGTGGGTAATATCTCTATAGCCTTTGTCACTCAATGTTAACATAGCATTAGAATTATTAAAGAACTTTTAAAATCGGTCGAGTAGTGACAAGCAGTAGTTAATTCATAATAAACGAACATACATAGAAGTACAGATATATCATCATCATCAACCTCTATCCGTCCACTGAATATAATAGGCCTACCTCAAATGCCGAGACGGTCGATCCCCTCCCACTCGTATCCAACACGGCACGGCCACTACACGGAGATCGTCTTCCCACCTTGATAATGGCCGACCAACGAGTTTTTTTTGACAACCTTTCCCTATTATATTCTATTCAGCGCTATTCAGTATTCGCAATTTGCTATTTGTTTGCTATTCGCCATTCACCATTCGCCATTGTCTAATTATTGCTATTTGCTATTCGTTATTCGTTAATTGTTATTTGCTATATGATATATTTTCCTATATGCTATTTGTTATTTTCTGTCGGCTTGCTTTTCACTATTCGTTATTTGTAATTCGTTATTCGCTTTTCGTTATTCGTTATTGGATATTCGATTCATATTCATTATTCGCTAATCGCTATTTATTATTTGCAATTCGCTCTTCGCTACGACGTAATTATTTACAGCCTTGTTCGGATTAACGATGATTAATTATTTTTAAGGCCTAAGTTACTCACATGAGAAAAAAAGTCCCGAATCAGTCGATCTAGCCGTATCAGGGATATGCCGAATAATGAGATGAAAATTTAAAGAAAAACATTTTATTTCAACAAATAACTCGAGCAAAGCTGCAGGCAGCAGGTCGTATGTGTAATAATATTGAAGAAAGTAATTATTTAATTAATTAGTTCCCAAGTACTATACGTAAGACTATTACAAATGTGAGTTCTAGAGGAATATAATGTGGGAGGTTGTACTTTATAAGCTTCTTAGAAGCCATTTCGGTTTATTGTCAGTAAATATAAGTAGTATAATGCTGGATACACAAAATATTATATCGGCCTCCATTGGGCTACGAGTTTTTTTTATTATTTATTTATTTAGAGCTGGATTCGAGTAAACTGCACATTTATTTTAGTTATTAAATTAGTTTAATATAACATTTAATATTGAATATTATAATCTTCTACACTTCATATTTTTTCCTTACTGTATCTTCTCTATTGATGCACATGTGCTGTTAAAAGTTTTTATAAATTTATTTTTATTATCAACCACTCTTAACTATTTTACACTTTTAATATTACTATAATAATAATATATTATATATACTAAATCCGACTTAATACAACAAATTCAAATATTATTATATCTTCAAGTTTTAGGAGCCATAATCAATATATATTTCGTCTAAATATAATATGATTACAATCATTATCGATCCCTTCCCACCGAGACGACCTCCGTGGCTCAGTGGTGAGCGCGTTGGCGCTCAAGCCGGAGGTTGCGGGTTCGAATCCCGCCAGGGAACAAAAATATTTTCTGTGTTCCTGGGTCATGGATGTCTATTAAATATGTGTATTATATAATAAAAATCTTAAATATATGTATAGTATAAAAGTATTAAATATAGTTCCGTTGTCTGGTACCCGTAACACAAGTTCTTCAAGAACTTACCACGAGACCAGATTGACGTAGTGTAAAAAGCGTCCATAGATATTATTATTATTATAAAATATACATAATATAAAAATAAAAATTTACAGTAATTTACGAGGTAATTTATTAAGATACGATAATTTTATCTAAAAGAACAATAATTTTACGAAACGCCATATTTAAATTATAAATTTAAATATGGCAACTTGTAACACTTTGCCATTGAAAATCAATTAGGGCAAAGGGCTTGTATCCAGCTCTTAATAAATTATTAAAAAAAAACAAATAATTATACCCAATAAATCAGGGAATGGCGGGAAGCATCGAGGCGTGCGGTTGTGTTATTTCTTTTGGTTTCCCGTTAATTAATTGATATTTCGTGTTTTGTCCATTCAGAGTGGTTTCCTATAGTGTTTGTTTTAAAAACTTGATCTTTATAATATATTATGCCTTGATCTTTATAATAGCCAATGCCTTTAAATGAAAATAATAATAAAACCAATAAATCAGAAACTCTTTTGAATATTGTGTGAATCTGATGAGTGTCGGGATTTGAATTAAGAGAAATTTGCCAAAAAGCAAATAGTTTTTCGTTAGGTACCGTTGATTTTTAGGTGAAATTTGTATGGAAAGTGATCAATGTTTGATATTTTTGCGTACAGTAACGAATACGATACGGACATAAAAAAAAGAAAATGATTGCCTGGTAAACGCAAGGAATTGAGTGATATTATTGAAAAATACGCAATAAATATTTTCTTACATTTTGGTTTTTGATTAGAATTTAAAATTTTTAATAAAATTGATATTCTTCTTCGAAGTATTTATCCGTAAAAAATATTGTTTACTAGCTGCTAATTCACACAATATCTTTATAAATTATAGTCTATGTGTTATTCTGATTTTTTCAGTTTCATTCAAATCCATACAGTAGTGTTTGTGAGAAAGAGTAAAATATCCACACATACAAACTTTCGCGTTTATAATATGAGTAGGATTTATACGCCAATACTGCATGGCGTTCACTTACTATTATGGACTATGGCAGTGGTTGAAGGAAACTAGCAACTCGCTACAACTTCATTCCACTATGGTGTTGCTAATACATGCAATAAAGCACGGAAACGCGATTTTCTATGAAAACTAAAATGAAAACGAGAACGGGAACGGAAAAGGAAACGGAAACGAGATCTGGGAGAGGACCGTCTTCATATAGGAATAATGATAATAATTAACAGAGTGAATTATGGATTTAAGCTAAGGTGGGTAGGAGTATAAGTACAAGAAAACAAGAGCGGAAACTGTTATGAGATAAAGAACCAGAGACTCAGCAAAATTCTTTGAAAATGTCAAGTATCTATTAGGATATCTACCTATAACAGAAATTGCGTGACGGATAGATCGATGATACTATCTTTTGTGTAAGTACGACACTCTAAAAACTGGTTTAAAACGCTAAACACATTTAGCTTAATCTGTATAAAACTACTATCAAATGCCAAGAATTCATCACGCAAAATAAAAAAACAACAATGACATAAATCAAAAAACGGAAAATGGATTGGGACGAACTGCCAACTATAGATGAATTCCTTTTATGCATCGAGCTAAAAGAAGGCGCTAGATTGATCGCCGTATTTGGAATCATCTACGGTCTCATTGGCCACCTATTAATTATTTCTATGCTTATAAATTATCAAGAATGGAGGATTGTGTATCAGTCAAAACTCGATGAACTCATTTATATTCTGTCTATATTCATAATAATATGCGGACTGTTTTATGCGAGTTTGGTGTTATTGGTTGGAACTGTTAATGACAACGAGTTTCTAGTGCGAATTTATTTATGGAGCGTCTCAATGCATGTGGTTCTAAATTGGGTGATTAGTTTAGTGGTGTGCTGTTATTGTTTGTTTTTTGAGAGTTGCCTCAATAACCCGTCCGGTGGCATGATTGTGGGGACCATCGTGTTGGCAGCTCTGTACACTGTTTTCTGGTTTTACTTGATTATATCTGTAAATAGTTATCGATTGGAACTATAATGGTATTTGGTAAGCTTTATTGAATATATTTTATGTATTTATGCATTTTTTTATATAAATATAAATTCAAAATAAAGATTACATCAGATTTATTCCTGTGAGAACGGGGCTGGTACCATTTCTTTATTCCTTCCATGAAATAGCATTACAAGGAGGAATGTTACTACTGAAGACGAGATTTACCATCTTGCGCCTGTTGCCTAGGCCCAGCACGATAAGGACTGATCCCGGGCGAATTGGTATATGTTCACGAAGCAAGAGAACGTTTAGAGGTGTATTATCTACAAGTTTGTTAGAGTAATTGCAGGGACTAGATATTATATGTGGCATCACAGAAAAGCTACTTTTTTCACGCGTATTGATAAAAAAATGGTTGCCTGTAAAGTCGGTTTTACGGGCGAAGATTTTACGTGACATCGTTTCGGTGACTCATCGTAACGTTACCGAGCGTTACACTTTTTCATAAGTGACTCCCAGCCGCAACCTAATTTAAGACGTTGTCACGTCAAAAATTGATATACATATATTGATACTGCAAATTCATTTTTAGGCCACGTAGCATCAAATTCGATTATGAGACTCGATATAAAAATACTGAATAAAATAAAAATAACAAATAAAAAACTAGTCCATAATTTATTCATATTGCAACAGTGAGGTATCATCGAATACTTATTGATTATAAATATCGATTCAACACTTGAAGTCCGAGTGGAGATCGATTTGCGATGCGAGTTCTCCATGTTTCCGATGAGCAAATGCAAGTTGAGCGTATTGAATTAATGGGCTCTTAGGCGTGTTCAATATTGGTACAGCTGAAATTGGGAGAAATGATTTAATATTTCCAATTGAATTGCATTATTAGCCTTTGTTCCTCGTTGAATGGAAACGTTGTTTCTGAAAATGAATACACTCGCAGTCGATGTATGTCACCTTATTTGTTTGTACATTCTAAATATTGGACTGAATTTACCATAGAGGAGATTTCTAAGAACCGTTCTTTGAAAATTCCCTGCAAATGAATCCTTAAGTCAACCCGGAGTCCTGGAAATTCATACGTCTAAATAAAGTAACAATGTTTCAAACTTTAAGGCTCGACTTTTAAAATCAAAATGTCTTAATTTCATTTTGGACCACTAAAAATATTTCAAATTATATACACATTTTAACAATGTTGCTTTTTAAGGGATTTCTATGAGAAACATTGCCAAATTCGAAGAACCCAGACCGTTCACGTCTTTGCTGAGCCTTACTAGATCTAGTCACATATTTAAAAAGTTATTTATAAATCTGTGAATTAGTCTATTAATTTACAAAATTTCATCAAAACGGGCTTATTCATGGTCGAGTTAACCTTTAATAGTGGAGTATAAAAACTGCAACCTGTTATTACTATAAAGACTATTTAATTATTACTATTCAAAGCAATGAAATGTATATAGCATTTTTTCTTCCTGGAATGTTAAATTAAAACGAAGAGAAACGTAAAGAACATGTAAATGAATAAAAACTGAGATGTAGCGTTGTGTGTACTTTGTTATAAACAAGAACTGTTCTTGAATTCATTAAAATGTTCAGAATAAAAAAAAAGTTTCTAATTATATGATCCGTCCACTGCTAAACATAGGCCTGCATCAATGAACGCCAAGACGGACGATCTCTTGCCACTTGCATCTAACGCGGACCGGCCACTGTACGGAGAACGTCTTCCTACCTGATTAATGGCCTCTTCCTAGGCATTACGGTGAAACAAGCATACACACTAATGAATTTGCCTTTTAAATTCCATATAATCGAAAATCTTTTTTGTAGAATAAAATTTCCTCACATGAAACGGTGACTAGACGACAATACTAATTCTTTTCTTATTTCGTGCTTGAAGCTGCTAGCCAGAGATATCATTTATCATAATTATCATCATCATTAACCTTTTCCCGTTCGCTATATGACCTGTTTGGATAGTGAACTTTAGTACATTCTTGACCTCTAGTAGATCGTTGTCCCATCTAGTTGGTTTGACAAAATTCCTTCTTCAGACAAACTTTTTCTGATGTACAAATAAAATACATTACATACATACATTCCAATAGCATATATAATAACATTAGAAAGAAATAAAATAAAACTGATATAAACACCATTTTATTACTAAAGCATATTGTAAATTGTCTCCAAAACACTGGTTTTGTCCCCATTGTTTGTAATCGCCCTTAAACGGGTCAAAGTTATCTGGATTTATACGATAAGGCTTTGATAAAGAGGCATTGAAGAAGATTAATGGCCATTTTAATGAAAATAATAGGATATGCTTGTAATCACAGCATTGTAATACTGTTCAGACTTTTGAAATCAATTGGATCTTGCTACTGTTGAGTTCAAATTTTGTAGAAGTTGAAAGATTTAGGAATAAGAGTGGTATTGTTTAATATTAGGCTTCTAAACTAAATTATAAATAATAAACTATTCTAATTAAATAAAGCTTGTAAAACCAATCTCATTTGCTTTTGACGTGACAACGTCTTATAGTTCGATGGAGCCGGCTGCACGAACGAAAAAACATGACGCATGCGGCGTTACCTCGCTCTGAGGCGTTCCACTTTTTTATGACGTTGTCACGTTCAACTATCGTCAGTAAACCGACTTTTTGACGTGACAACGTCTTATAATTCAATGAAGCCGGCTGCACGAACGAAAAAACATGACGTATGCATTGACGTATGCGGCGTTACCTCGCTCTGAGGCGTTCCATTTTCTTGACGTTGTCACGTTCAACTAGCGTCAGTAAACCGACTTTACAGACAACCGATTTTTTATGTAAGTTGGATAGGCAAAATGGCAGACGTGACACCTGATAATATGTCGACGTTACTTATGAACATGAACTAGTTTACATAGAACTAGCCCAGGCAACTCCTTATGTCCCCACCATGGTTCAGGCCTTGACATGGCGGTGGGGCTCAGTAGCCTAGGGTGAGCCCAGCATCTTAGGCGAAGCTAATTGAGCCGAGGGGCTCTTTGTACCCCTCTTGTAAGAAGAGGGGACAAAAGAGCAGAGGGCAAGGAGCGAGGACGGAACGTCACCCCATTGTACTGTCCCGACATTGGGAGTGGTAGTTCTGTGGCCTCGGTAGCTTTGGGGACTAGTCGTCGAGGTACCCTGTTTGCTCATTAGATTCGGGGCACCTCACTAAAGGCGGCATCGGTGGCACTTGCTGGGTTTTAGTGGGTAGAGCTTCGTCCACTGACCAGCTTTTGGGCGCAGCGAGTCTCACATACCCGCCTGGGGAGACCCACTCCCCAGGCGGGATGATGCCTCAGAGCATTTCCCGGCGTAAAAAAAAAAAAAGGTGGCACTCTACAATCGTAAACGCTAGTAAAACTAATAAATGTATTGTGATTGATATAACATAAACTAGTATACCTGGAACGACCCCAGGCAACTCATGTATGTGTTGCCTATCCTGAGACATATTAAGATGTTAAGTCTCGGTGCCAGTAATTACACTGCCTGTCTTGCCCTTCTCTCCGAAACACAGCAAAGCTGTTTCACGGGAGAAACAAGCAAGATGGTGGTACCCATGCAGCCGGGAGCGCGGCTCAGCGCTTCCCTCCCACCGGTAGGGAATCTACCAAAGCTAGGAAAAGATAAATAAGATCTTACAATCTTCGTGTATAACACGAAATCGGGTGCTTTAAGTCGCTATTACATAGAAATCCAAAATTGAAATTTTAAGGAAGCATTAAGAAAGTTCAGCGGAGTTCTACTCGAAGCGTGAATTTATCTGATATTCAAAAGATATTTTGCGTCGGCCTTAATAAAGTATATTGTTCAATATTTGAAAATTAATACCTCTGGAGCAAGCGAAGCATCTTTTGAAAGAGTGTTATTAAATGCCAACATCATCTTTATATAGATACGAAATTTCCTACTTCCTTCTAACATTATAAACACGAAAGTTTGTAGGAATATATGGATGTATGGTTATTTATTCCCCACCATGGTTCGGGCCTTGACGTGGCGGTGGGGCTCAGTAGCCTACGGTGAGCCGCTGGACCTTGGGCGAAGCTAAGTGAGCCAAGGGGGCTCTTTGTACCCCTCTTATAAGAAGAGTGGACAGGACTCTTAATTCAAATCTGGGCTCGTACCAGGTATACTAGTTTATGTTCATGGGCGACGTCGACCACTCAGGTGGTACGTTTGCCAGTTTGCCTATCCAACTATTACATAAAAAAATATAACTGAAATTATCTTCTTTTAATACAAAAGTTACTCATTTTATCATTAATATGGATATTCCAGTACCAATTTTACTTCAACGGAACTGATGTATAGTCCCGTAAATTAACTGGCACAAGAGTATTTAAGTGCTAAATAAAAGTTCTTGAAGCGTCGAATCAGGTAATTTCAATCGACATTAGGCGAGCAATTAGCAAAGTGCAAACCCGACAAACTGTAATTAAACTTTTCTATCTACTAACTACAATTCGATCTTGTTTGGGAGTTGGGGATAATGCAAATATTTGTATCGACGTTTTGCCTTAAATATTCAAGATTTTAAATTTAAATTACACTTACACTTTCTATTACACTACTTACACTACTAACCCTTACTATTAATTACACTTACACTTACTATTACACTACTTACTCTGCTTACACTTGCTATTAATTACAGTTATACTTATTTAACTTGGAGAACTCGGTCTAGCCGTGTCTGCCTATTCCTACTATCCTGGTACCACCGTGAAGTAGTTAGTATGTCACACTAGCGACGTGCCACCTGATGGTAAGTGGTCGACGTCGCCCATGAATCTAAGCTAGTTTACCTGAAACTCATATATGTGTTATGTGTGTGCCTATCCCTATTATTTTTTTGATATCACGGGGTAATTCTTTATGGATGTAGCCAGGATCTTCGGGTAGATCCTGATTCCATATGGAACGGGCACCTGGGAGTGCCCTGCCCTAAACTAAAATACCTTGGCCGCCATAATATAACCTGGCCGCTTTTTGAGGCTGGCCCCGGAAAAGGCCAAATTACTCCTCGGATGAGGGGACTGCTCGGCCGCCCCTAAACAGTCCCCATGACGTCGTGTCTAACTGGGTCAAGTTCCTATCTTGAACCCGACACGAGCACAGGGGCGTCATGTGTTGCCTACCCTGAGACATAAGGTGTAAGTATCTGCACCAGTCTTGCCCTTCTCTCTACCAAACTAACTAGGAGCGCGAAACAGCAAAACCCACCGGTAAAAACACAGACTGATTTCTGGCATCGAGACCTACCATTTTTTTTTCTTTAACGCCGGGAAATGCTCTGAGGCATCCCGCGGGGGAGTGGGTCTCCCCACGCGGGTATGTGGGACTCGCTGCGCCCGACAGCTGTTAAATGGACGCAGCTCTACCCAATAAAACCCGGCGAGTGCCACCAATGCCGCCTTTGGTGAGGTGCCCCTGATCTAAAAAACAAACAGGGCACCTCGACGGCTAGTCAATCCCGCAAGGGACCGACGCCACCTCCACAGGGGTTGTCCCGCACCACAGAACAACCCCTCCCAACGTCGGGACAGTACAATGGGTTGAGGTTTCCATCCTCACGCCTTGCCCCCTGCTCTTCTGTCCCCTCTTCTTATAAGAGGGGTAAAAAGAGCACCCTCGGCCCAATTAGCTTCGCCCAAGGTGCACCGCTCACCCTAGGTTACTGAGCCCCACCGCCACGACAAGGCCTGAACCATGGTGGGGATCGAGACCTACCATAATCTCACCTTAGGTCGGGTATTCTTTGTTGACCTATAAATAAATATAATAGAGCTAACTTGAAACTGTGTGATTCCATCCATCCATCCATCAGACTACGAGAGTAGTCTCAACAGGTAAGGTCTTATAAGAAGAGGGGACAAAAGCGCAGGGGGCAAGGGGCGAGGACGGGAATCTCGCCCCATTGTACTGTCCCGGCGTCGGGAGGGGTTGTTCTGTGAAGGTGGCGTCAGACCCTTGGGGGACTGACTAGCCGTCGAGGTGCCCTGTTTGCTCATTAGATCCAGGGCACCTCACCATAGGCGGCATTGGTGGCACTCGCTGGGTTTTAGTGGGTAGAGCTACGTTCACTTACAAGCTTTCGGGCGCAGCGAGTCCCACATACCCGCGTGGGGGCAGCAACTCCCCCGCGGGATGCCTCAGAGCATTTCTCGGCGTAAAAAAAGGGTCAGTATCTACCCGAAGATCCTGGCTATATCCATAAAGAATTTCCCCTACGATATAAAAAAGGTAATTTCTTCTGGCCTAAGGAATTGAAAGTATATAATATAATTAAAACGTATAACGTCACTCATGAATATGAATCAGTTTATTCAGGACCCAAGCAGCTCACCCATGCGTTGCCTATTGAGCGCAAGACGGTAAGCCTAAGTGCCATTAACTACTAAGACAGAGAACTAGAGTAAACGTTCTTGCCGTCTTGATAGTAGAAATATGCAAGATATAATTATTTGCTAAAATATACTAGATGTTGCCCGCAGCTTCGCCCGCGTTAACTTACTCTACTTAATAACTGTTAGTCACAGCGTGATGTTATATATCCTATAGACTTTCTCGATAAATGGGCTATCTGACACTGAAATAATTTTTCAAATCGGACCAGTAGTTCCTGAGATTAGCGCGATCAAACAAACAAACTCTTCAGCTTTATAATATTAGTATAGATTACTAGTTGGGTAAAATGGTCCCGCTAATGAGGACTGATCACCCGTCTGGCATTGCTGGTGTCCCCACCCTTAAATAATAATAATAATAATAGATTACTAAGCTGGTGCCCACAGCTTCACCTGCGTTAATTTAGATTTACAGACGTATCCAGATTGATGATGATTATTTTTATAGCCTACGTCCTAGTCCAAGGTATAAGCCGTAATCATTTAAACGTTCAGTCAAATCAGTTCAGCCGTTTTATCGTGAAAGATCTACAAACATCCATACTCACAAACTTTCGCCTTTATAATATTGGTAAGATTTATATATTATTTATTTGTAATAATTTCTGGTAAAATCAAAAGCGTTCTTTGGAATAATAAATAAATTAATGTACTAATATATTTTTAATATATTATAATGCTAACAAAACCATACATAATTTATTATAAGAAATATATCATAGTTAACAGTCATCATAATATCGACATAATAACTCGTTTGTATGTCTGTATGATTCTCAGATCGTTGAATATCACGCCTGAAAAGAAAACATATTTGAAAAGGCCTTAGTGAATAAAAAAAAATTAAATATTTATATAATTGCCTTAACTTTAAAACACGTACAGTATAAGGCAACTCCTCCCCGAAATGAGGCAAGATTATAAGGCCATAATCCATATAATAATAATTATATAATAATATTATGTCGGGACTCACACACGGCCATCTGATCCCAAACTAGACAGAGCCTGTTCTTATGGTAACCAGACAACTGATAAACACTTTTATATTTTTTAAATACATACACATTATAGATAAATTACACCCAGACACAGAACAAATGATCATGTTCATCACACAAACATTTGTCCTTGGTGGGGATCGAACCCACGACCTTCTGGTTTAGCAGTCAGGGTCACTAGACCAACAGGCCAGTCTTTATTCGCTAGCCAAATGCAATAGCGGACTTCACGCTCTTCAAAGATTTTCAATCTCATCACGATGATTCCTTTCAGAAGCAAAGAATGTTGACAACATCAGGCATTAAGACGAGGCACAGGCTACTGAGCCCCACCGCCACGTCAAGGCCTGAACCATAGTGGGGGGACTAACCATCTGGTGAAAGTCGCAGTAAGCCATGCAGGCAGCAAAATGCCGGTTAGATCCTTGGGGGAGGCCTAAAAGCATAGGCCGATTCATAGATTATCCTATTCATAGATTGGCCTATACTATATGAATCGGACAATATTGTTAATTTCGACAATGGTCACCAGTTATCTAGGATCACGCCTAGATCCATCATAGCACAATATAATATTTTTAAACAACATTATTTCGAGATGGTAAATCCATAAATTTCCTTTTATTAACCTTTGCTTAAAATACACTTTGCTTAATAAAATTTATCAGTGTGTATAAACTTACAGATCAAAGTAGTCGCAGAAAGCAAGAAGACAGTAGCAAGTAAGTAATGCATCACATGATAACCTTTCACTATGAAATAGACTCCTGCGGTGATTCCTATTATAGTATCAAATACGCTTATCAATAAATGCAACCAGTATCCGACTTCCAGCGCCATTAGATTTTCCTGAAACAAACTGATATTGCCTATTTGGTTTTTACAGGTAGGAGAGATTCGCGCGCTTATATCTCACAGTATAAGTTAAGGAATAAGATCTGGAAACCGTTAATGTTGGTATTATTAAAAAAAAAACATACAAACATCCGACTTGAGAACCTCCTCCTTCTTTTTAAAAGTCGGTTACTAAAATACCTTTTACTGAACCCTCAGAGCTCGAATTAGTTTCGCACTTGTCTCTCATTTTTACACCGCAAAGAAGCTTTGCTATATTTCAGAGAGAAAGACGTGATATTGATATCATAAAGCTGAAGAGCATGTTTATTTTATTGCGCTAACCTCCGTAATTTTTTTTATGTACAAATCGATTAGAAAAAACTTTTGCACGTCTCTCTTATCTGGGACAGCAAATAGCGTTAATGCTGTACAAAAAGTCAACGTGAAAGCCTTCGCTTCACACAAAGGCTTTTTTGTAGTTCTGTTTAGCATCACAAATAAAAAACCTTAAAGTCAAATAGTAAAAGTAATTTGAATGCGCTACGCTTTTAATATTAACAATTTCAAACTGCATACAGTAATTACTTTCAGAGAAGATGAATAAATAAAATAGACTGAACGACAGTTATTTTTTTCCTGGAATTAAAACAAAAACTGACATACTAAAGGGAATAATTGTTCTCTAATGTTTCCGCGAATTTCACTCCGGATACTTTACAGCAACCATGGTTGCTCACAGCAACGTAAAACGTCAGGCATGTGAAAACTTAATAAACCGCAATAAAAGCCGTAAAATTGTTTCATTATAATACTAAAAGAAAGCTAAATACAAATTAATATATATTTAATAATTACTGATAATAACGCAACATTAACTTAGCCCTGTGGTAACCGCTTGTACCTACTCTCTCTCTCTCACATACACACACACACAACGGAACGGACGGAACGAAAATAAATTTAAGAAATATTTATATATCAATACTCATTTATGGCCTGGTGCAGACATCTATATTTAGCATACAAATTATCTGCACCTGGATTAGAACTTGCGTCTGCTGCGTGTAGTGTTCAGTCATTTGACCACTTGGTCAACTAAAATAACTAAATCAAATCGTATTATATTCTAGCTGTTGCCGATGGATTTGACGGCGTGCAGAAAATTAATATAGTCAAATAACTTTAGCAAACAATAAAGCCGACGAGTTTTCTCCTAGATTGCGCCAATCTCCATATCTACAAGACGGGTTCGAAAAAATATTTTTGCGTTTGATAGCCAAAATTATTGAGGATTTATTTTTGAGAACAAATTTTTTTGTCAAAAAAATGGCGCGAGCAAAAACGTGAGAAACAACTAGTTATCAATAATTCCGTTGCTTTTAGGTAATGCTCACCTACTTACCGATGAAGCTCTTAAGGCTATTAGCCCATTAGCATTCAGTCTAGCCATTCCGAAAAAAAATCCGTTGCATACAAAAGTTGGCCATCACGGGACTCCGGGCAGATGTAAAATAATATTCATAATTAATAATAATATTAATGATAAGAAAGTAATGATAATAATTAATAATAATAAAAAGTTGGCTGTCACGGGACGCCCAGCAGTTGTGAAAACATAGATATATTTTCACATCTGCCGGGCGTCCCGTGTTAAGGCGAGTCACCGGACGGGGTGAAATTTTATAAAAATATAGGATTTGAGATTTAAAAAAATTAAAATCGACTTCAAAAATACTAAACTAAAAAGTAATAAAATAACAGTTTCTTTAATGTTTGTGCTTACAACATATAATCAACTTAATCTTCTACTATTGTACAAACTTTGCGTTTACCACGTCATTATAGTTACTTTTGGAGTCGGTGTCAGCCAAGGTAGGTAGGTAGGGTACAGCAATAAATACGACACCGACTCCAAAGGTAACTTAATGACGTGGTAAATGCAAAGTTTGTACATTAGTAGAAGATTAAGTTGATTATATGTTGTAAGCACAAACATTAAAGAAACTGTTATTTTATTACTTTTTAGTTTAGTATTTTTGAAGTCGGTTTTAATTTTTTGTAAAATGTTTTTATTTCTTAATTTTTAGTGATTCCGAAATTCGTCGTCTTGGCGTTCATTGAAGGAGGCATGTTCAGCAGTGGATGGATAAAGGATGATGATGATGATGATGATGATGGTGATGGTGATAATATGATGATGGTGATGATGATGATGATTACGATGACTGCGACATACTATGGTGTGCTACCAAAGCATCCTATACAATTGTTACATCGACACGTAAGAAAATAATCATATCATCAAGGTAAACAAAACCAACCAAATAGGCATTATTGGGAATAACTAAAAAACGGCTTGTCAGATCTTAATAAAATTAATATGGTACCTAATTGGAAATACCAGCTTTCAAACAAAAAAATAACCATCGAAATCCATTCATAAACGGCGGAGATATCGTGTCACATACATACAAAAAAAAAAAAAAAAAAAAAACATACAGACGAATTGAGAACCTCCTTTTTTTGAAGTCGGTTAAAAATAGCACATTCTCTACAGTATTGAAAATTATTTCCATAAAAATATGTGGAACCTTACATATTTTACTAGTAAATTATTCGTTTTAGTTTTTATTTTAGCATGTTTTCAGGATTTTTATGATTAAGTAAATTACATCTTATCGTGTAACCAATTAGAAAATTCTTTAGATAATATCTTTAAATGTCTCTGATATTTTTTGTGAGAACGTTATTTAATAGCAAACATTTCAAAAATTTGATTTGGTAAACCCTTTTTCTCGTTTCGCCTGCGGTGACTCGCCTTAATATATTCATAATTAATAAATATAATCTATAACAAAAGATAGAATAAAATACGGGCCCGCACACACAATTGATATCACGACATGACAACGTCACGGCATTTTTCAAAAATAACTCCAAGTTACCTTTATCGCTCCAACTATCAGGAGTATACCTCTGAAGGCGATCGGCGGTATCATGGTCAGCAGCATTATTTGTATCCCATAGCATATACCGTCGTTCTTGCAGTGTTGACCAACCAGCCAGCACGCTATTCCGTGGAATATTATTGAGAGCTGAAAAGTATTTTATACTAGTAGCATTGAAAGCTTCTGGCTTCTGGATTTCGATGTTCCGAATGGATTTAACCCCTTTACCCGGATCATAGTTTGCCCGGGAGAAGCTCAGACTTTTTCATCTGTTGCCTATCCTCAAATATAAGATGGTAATATATTAGAGTTTAGTTGTAGTTTAGTAGAAGGGTCCCGGGACGTATCGTGTCTCGAAGTCCCAGGTTTTTTCGTCATTTTAGTTGTCTAGGGTCTCGGGATTTTCGGTTTTTTCCTTATTGAATACGTTTCACCAGAAATTAACTCAATTAAAATTCTTCAAAAAAGGCTTAGGTACCCCTCTTAAAAAACAAAATTTGAATTCCTTTCCGAGAATTTCCGGGAATTTGACTGTAGGCTGTCTCATGTCCCGGGACTTTGAAATTATCGGGAATTCCCAAACTCTAATCTACATAATATACCTAACTAGCTAGCCCCTTTTTCTTCGACGCCGGGAAATGTTCTGAGGCGAGTGCGAACAATGCCTCACCGAAGGTGGGATTAGTGGCACCCGTCGCTCACTCGCCACATACCCGCCTGGGAAGTCCCCCCTCTCCCCAGTGCAGTGGATGCCTTAGAGCATTTCCCGGCGTAAAAGAAAAAAGGCTATACAAATAGCCATAATCAGTCCTGTTGTAGCTGTCAATCTAAGCTAAGTTAGGAGGCAGTAAATAATTGAAGTCAAGCATTGTATTCATGAAACTTAAATGGGTCGCAAAGGCCTGATAAGCCGATTCACAAGATAAGGATTTGATAAAGGGCCGTTGGAGAAGATGAATTCCTATTATTAGAACGAAAATAATGTAAATTATTTCCTTTATCGGTTGTTTTATTTATATAGAAGAGGGGGCAAACGGACAGTCGGTTCACCTGATGGTAGGTGAAAAGCGACATCCACAGACACCCGTTAAACCAGTGGATTAGCAGGTGCATTGCCGGCCTTTCATATATGAGTATGCTCTTTTCTTGAAGGTCACACCGTAGGTGGCAGCTGATTCCATATTATAGTTGTCGTGCGAGGCAGAAAATGCCGTAAAAAACGAGTTGTGCCATGAACAGTTTCAAATTCTTATTGCCCACAGCTGAGCATAGGCCTCCCTTATTTTCTACCAAACTCATCGGGTTCCTTGCCTGCCTCATACATGTTTTGCCCATCAGCCTTACCACGTCATCGGTCCACCGAGCCATGGGACGTCCTGGACTTATCCGACGCAGTCTGGGCCACCATTTGGTTACCGCCGTAGACCACCTGCCATCCCCACGTCTAGTCAAAAAAACTTGCGGCGTCAAATATTCCAGCTTGATTTTATTAGCTTATAAACTTTCAATAAAAAAAATCCAGCGTCCTGCGGGGGTCAAAATTCAACCTCATATCGTAAACCCTACAATGATATTATAAGGTTGAATTTTGAATTTCTTAACAAAAACTCCCTGAAACCTATAGATACTCCCATCTCATGTGAATACTCTTGATGATAAAGCAGTTCAGCAGTAGAAGAAAGGCGCCCTGGCGCACCCATCTGCATAACCAACAGCATGGCTAAAGCAAGAAACTGGACCGAGTTCTGCTGGCTATTCCCGGGTAATCTCATACATGGTCACTTCAGACAATACTGCATACCAGCTCGTCTACCAATTTGCCTATTCTCTAAAATAGTGTCAAAAACTTACTGTGTCCATAGAAGCCATGAACACAATCGAGTCCCTCAAAGCCCTTTTTCTAAAGGCCGAAGCATCTTCATCCAGAGGATCAGAAAACATGAATATATTATGCAATTAAAATAACTTTACCTTTAAGGAAATTATGATGTTGTTTTAAACTAATGTCATATGAGGACAACTGGCATTTTGATGACACTATTCTTTTTTGCGTCATAAATGGTGTGGCATTGGTTTTCTTCTTATATTCCGTCTATAAAAATCGTATCGTTTTATTATTCAAGTCCAACTTACGTACGACTTAGTGACAAGAAAATACGTATTTTTTTCAATAATAATGAATTACTAATTATTTTATTTATAACTCTATGCTTGTAATTCGCGTGCCGGATGGGGTCCATAATTTATATTTTATTTATACCGGGTGTATTTTGAACGCTTGCAAAGATTTAACCCTAATAACATACTATTTATATACTATATAATTCATATAACCATTTATCTCAGAAACGTTTTTTTAAGAAAAATTTTAGGACTTATGTATTTTGCAAACCCGCAATGTATTTGTATACACGCGAACTCTGTCAGCTGATGCGGTCCGCTGACCGGCGTGAACCATAAACCGTTGCCGTTTTTTTAAACGATTATTTTAAAGCATTCATATCATCAAATTTCTGTAACATTATGTTTATTAAACCGGATTATACAAAAAAAGGCAACCAAAACAAGAAACGCGTTTATTTCACTTGTATCATGTCAGGCTACGCCAACACTATCATACCTGTTCATTTTTGCAAACCTTCCAAATACACCCGGTATAAAAATACCACTTCTTGATATATACAATATTATGATTTTGCAAGATATTGAGCATTGTCATACGATTTTCCAGACACCGAATAATTTAGAGAAAAATATAGAAATAGTAATATAAAACTATAAAAAAAACATTGATAAATATAATATTTTATTTATTCAGGTTTTGATTCACTAATATTTATTTATAGTAGAGGAGGCCAACTGGCTAAAGTTTCTCCTGACAGTAGGACTTACTGACACACCTACCCACACTAGAGAAAGGTTGCAATTGCGTTATCAATTATGTCCCTATACTCTATAACTATACTCTTCAAGGTCCCTAAGTCTAATCGATTTGAAAATACCGCGGGCTGGCTCATACTGACAAAAAGCTATAGTACAAGCAAAATTCTTTGCAAAGTCAACTATTATAAAGTTATCTGCTCTATATACCTGGTGGAAATTAGTTTTGACGTTTCACTGCAGTTTTTCTCTGCTTTAGTCGCGGGTTTTTTTATCTGTTGCCGGAAGCGATTGCAAAAAGGGATTGTTTTCGGTTTGAAAAATCCATTCGTTTTTGAGTATTTCTTTTTCAGCGTTAGTTTTCTGGGCACTCTGTTGTTGGGATTGTATATGTGCTATACGCCTTTCCAGTGCGAGGTTTTAAGGAAAGCGTTGAAATGTTTATCCCAAATTTTTAGTCTATGTAGAACGGATACTATAAGAGATTAATATGAATAGACATCGCGTGAAAATTCCAAATTTCACCCACACCATCTCGATGTTCTGACATTCACAACAACTCGATTTTTACGTCATTTCTTCGTTTGACGACTATATGGAATCAGCTGCACCTATGGTGTTCCAGAACTGATACGACTTAGGGACCTTCAAGAAAAGAGCATACTTATATTTGAAAGGCACAAAATGGCCGCATAAGATAATTTAGAAGCAACACAATTTGCAAAACAAATTTTGCATAATCTTTTACGAATTAATATAATCTTAAATATAAATAAATCAAATGTCAAACTGTGTCTTCAGCGTTTCGCGTGCGGTGTCGAGAGTCCACGTCATATAAACGTCAAACTGTGTCTCAGTGTTTCGTGTGTGGTGTCGCGAGTTCAGAGATTTTATCTCATTTAAAAATATGCGTACCGCGCTAAAAGAAGTTTACACTTCAAAAATAGAATTAATAAAAATCTGTAACGAAAGAAGCAATAAATTACGCACGCACACACACTAAGGTTTCGAAAGCGACGGCGTGATGACGTCATGACGGACAGCGTCACGGCGTTTACGACCAAATTGCAATAGATTTTTCCTATCAAAGAGATAAAGATGTAAGAGGTAGTGCCATGCTGCTTTGCAAGCTTGCTTTGCTAGGGAAAAGGAAGAGCGCATGATCTGCAAACCTCGTGGTCGTCGGTAGGTACCCTAAGGCTCTGACTGCTCGATAGCTTCCTTAAGACATTAAAAAAAAATCGTGACTGACAAAAAATTTAATTTAAAGTAACCTGAATTATTTTTAAGCAATTAGTATTCAAAAGGATATTAATGTCAATATTTGTTATGACATAGAATAATAACTTTATTAATACAAGTTGGAAATGAAATAATTTTAAGGATGACCCAAAAAGGCCTCTCCAGAAGTCAGATATTTATGTAGAAACCCTTATTACATACTGTATTTTTAAAATCATCATCATCATCATCCCGTAACTATCCACTGCTGAGTAAAGGCCTCCCTTTTTTCTGCCAATCTCCTCTGAGCCTTGCCTGCCTCTTTTTTGGTTGTCTGTAAAGTCGGAATACGGACGATAGTTTTACGTGATAACTTCTTTTTCATTTCTTGAGATTAGAAGTTAGGTTGTTTCGTTCAAAAAATAGTTAGTTTTGTCATTGTTCTTGTTTGCAATCTCCAATTTTAGTCTATTTTTAGGTGGCGTTCTAATTTATAATGTTCCTCGATGTATAAAATCATAGCTGTCCGTCACCATATTATAACAGAAAAAATCTCTTTGTATTGTCTATGTCCTTAGCGCTGTTTTATTACTTTTGGTCCTCACTTTGAATGTACTTTTAGAGTACTTATACCTATTTTTAACTGACTTCAAAAAAAGAGGAGGTTCTCAATTCGTCTGTGTGTTTTTTTTGTATGTATGTGACACGATTACTCCGCCGTTTGTGAATCGATTTTGATGGTTATTTTTTTGTTTGAAAGCTGGTGTTTCCAATTTGGTTCCATATAAATTTTATTAACATCTGACAAGCCGTTTTTTAGTTATTCCCAATAATACCTATTTGGTTGATTTCTTTTACCTCGATGATATGATAATTTGCACATTTTATTACTAGTCGATGTAACAATTGTATAGGATGCTTTCGTAGCACACCATAGTATGTCACGGTCATCGTAATCATCATCATCATTCTTTATACATCCATTGCTGAACATAGGCCTCCTTCAATGAACGCCAAGACGACGAATTTAGGAATCACTAAAAATTAAGAAATAAAAACATTTTACTAAAAATTTAAACCGACTTCAAAAATACTAAAATAAAAAGTAATAAAATAACTGTGTTTCTTTAATTGTGCTTACAATTTATAGTATAATGTTCTACTAATGTACAAACTTTTCGTTTACCACGTCAATAGTTACTTTTGGAGTCGGTGTCGTATTTTTTGCAGTACCCTACCTACCTACCTACCTTGGCTGACATTATATAAATTGTAAGCACAATTAAAGAAACACAGTTATTTTATTACTTTTTGGTTTAGTATTTTTGAAGTCGGTTTAATTTTTTTGTAAAATGCTTTTTCACTATTTATTTCTTTCCAAATTAGTCTTTTATATTTAATTTTACAGTTTTAACACAAAGCCGATGTTAATAGTGGCTCTGCCTTAATACTAACTTAACATAATTAAAATCAAAGACCGAAAAACAAATTTAAACAAAAAGCGAAAGTTTTAGTTTTAAAAGGTAAAATTACGATAGAGCAAAGAAAACTAATCCTAAATACATACGCTTGTTTTTATAAAACGAGGAAATTATTTTTCATTATTGTAATAATTAAATTCATACAAATGGTATTAAATTGTGTTGACTCGCTGATGTTAAAGAGGTATAAAAAAATGTTTATTTCAGAAACTTACATATTATTAAGTAGGTACAATAAAATCTATTATTACAATGAAATGTTACGTTTCTTAGGTATTTACAATATGTGTACTGACTGCCTGAACTAGGAAATCCTGTAAATCCTGAAATATCCCGGGTGAGTTTAATATTGTAAACCTACTACAAAATTCATATGGAAATAATTTTCTGAAATTAAGATTTATTATTGTACTAAGGTGTTTAATGTAATCCAATTTTGTTGAGACTAGCCGATGAGACTTAGTTTTATGTATAATGTTAAAATTAAATGTATATATACAAATGTACATACATAATACTAAAATAACAGTTCACATATTTATATAATTCCCCATCTTCACAGTTCACGGGCCCTGGGTTAAGGCCTGGTTTCCTTATGGCATCGGGCATATAACCGGATAGAATAGTAATGCGAGCAATAAAATTCCGGAACTGGTCAGTGATTTGTCACTATCATAATAGCAATTCAGCCAAGTGATATGTTTGAAATACGTCCCATCAACCAATCATCCATCCAGGCCATCAGTTGGCCAATCAGAGCACAGAACCGGTGCAGCGTCGCAACACAAAGGAGATAGTCCAAAATTAGACCCTACTTTTGTACAGGTAATGAGATGAAGGAAAGAAAATATTTAAACAGTTTTGATTTGCTCATATCCATGAGTTTATTAATTCAACTTAATAAAGGGTAATAATTAACCGTCTGAGGAGCGCCATCTTCATGTGGAATTGCCAAAAGGTTAAAAAAACTTGAAATAGATTTTTATTCTTTACTTTTAATTTAGTTTCTTAAACTAATTTATTTTATTTTTATTGAAATCTATTTTTTTTCCTCTATTTATCTTAGTTTAATTAAATGTACTTTTTTTCTTTTCTCTCTTAGTAAACTTAAGTAGATAGTAATTGATATAATATATACATATAGTGTGCATATAACGCTCTATTCCGGTTATGTGCTCGATACCTTATGGCAAAGACGGTACTGTTAATAGGCGCAGAATTACTTATATATGCCACGCCACAGGAAATCTCATCTTTCAGGTGATCGGGTGCGAGCCTAGATCACTTTAAAGAGACCAGCTAGAAGTCCTTAATCTTTATTATAATAATATAATATCTGTGGACGCTTTCACACCACGTCAATCTGGTCCCGTGGTTGGTTCTCGAAGAACTTGTGTTACGGGTACCAGACAACGGAAATATATTTAATACTTTTATACTCTACATATATTTAAGATCTTTATTATATTATACACATCCATGACCCAGGAACACAGAAAATATTTTTGTTCCCTGGCGGGATTCGAACCCGCAACCTCCGGCTTGAGCGCCAACGCGCTTACCACTGAGCCACAGAGGTCGTCATATGTAATACACACTACAACTACTAATACAACAAATTGTTACATTATTTGAAGAACAAGCGATGTCAACATGTTCATACAACTACAATGCACTCGTCTGTCACGAACAAACAGAAAGCGGTCAAAGTTTGATTTTGTTAACTGTACGATGTACGACGATGTAGACTGTACAATGACATCATCTTTCCAACACTAGTGATGATTATATTTCATCATATATAGAAGAAACATCTATTGGCGCTCCCCACCATGGTCCAAGCTGTGGCGTAGCGGTGAGGCTCAGTAGCTTAGAGTGAACCCAGCACCTTGCATGAAGCAAATTGGGCCGAGGGAGCTGTTCTTTATACACCTCTTATAAGAAGAGGGGACAAACGAATAGGTGGACAAGGGGCGAAGATGAGAACCTCACCCCATTGTACTTTCCCGGCGTTGGGAGGGGTTGTTCTGTGGTGCGGGATAACCCATCTGAGAAGGTGGCATCGGTCCCTTGAGGGAATGACTAGCCGTCGAGGTGCCATGTTAGCTCAACAGATTCAGGGCACCTCACCGAAGGTAGCATTGGTAGCACTCGCCAGGTTTTAGTGGGTAAAGCTGCATCCACCTTACCAACTTTCGGGCGCAGCGAGTCCCACATACCCACCCGGGGAGACCCACTCCCCCGCGGGATGCCTCAGATCATTTCCCGGCGTTGAAGAATAAAAATTTTTGGGCACAGCCTGGTAATAAAATCAACTGGTAAGACACGATGACAAACGAAGAGACGCGATCATGTGTCATTGCGCATATATTTGTACCTTTATTTTATTTCATCTTTCGTAACACCTAGATTAGCACGGGCGACTCATTCATGCGTTTTCTATGAGAGGTAAGCATCAGTGTCTGTAATTACAATGCCTCTCCAATCCTTCTTTTCGAAACACAGCAAGCAACAGACTATCGCAAAATCCGCTCCCGACTGCATAGGTACCACCATCTTGATAATATCTCCCGTGAAACAGCTTTGCTGTATTTTAAAAAGAAGGGCAAGAGAGGAAGTTTTATTACTGGTACCGAGACATAACATCGTATGTCTCAGGATAGGCAACACATAAATAGCCTGAGATAGCTCCAGCTAAACTTAGTTATGTTAATGAGCGACGTTAACCACTGACCATCAGGAGGTACGTCTACCAGTTTGCCCCCCATCGATAGAATCTCTATGACAATTATTAAAGCTAATGACAGTACTATTGAATTTTTTTCCAAATCCAGCTTGGGCACAGGTTACAAGACCAGATAAAATGGATTACCCTTGTTATATTTAAATGAACATGTAGCGGAAATACTGAAATTAAATTTATGGCGTGCGGTAAACCAATATACGGCAGAAATAATCAGGAAATTCGTTGGATCTCTCCGAAATCAGAGTGGTGACAATGCCGTTATAATATATTATGTATAAGCTGAACATTTAGTTTGCTCTTCAAGAAATCTCCAGAGGCTAAACACAGAATTATAGGCTATTTACATGTATTGGAAGTTATTTTATAAACCGGTGCAACTATACAACTTTATTAAACCTCTAAATCCAAAAACAATTATTGGCAATTTGACTAAATATTTTACATTGCATATTGTTTTAAACTAACGCGATCACTATTAATATTTATATTATTATTGTTACGGGTGCTTACCGCTTATTGTTTTATTGAGGTCCCGATATTTCGGCAATGTTTCAATCGACATGATCACAGGGAGACTGACGTACGGTGCTGGTGGATCAGAAAATTCTGAGCCGAGAATGACCTCAATAAAACAATAAACGCGGTAAGCACCGGTAATAATAATATATTTTACAATTAACACTGTTTCTACAAAAATGGAAAACAAATCAAATATTCCACGTTATTGAACTGTGGAGTTAATCTAAAGAATTTATCTATACACACGCAGTCAAGGCAATCAAATTTCCACAACAAATGAATATATTCCCTGAATTTTGCTTTTCGTCCGACTCGATGGATGTCGATTATACAGTGTGATTTCATTTCGACCATATCACGGGTATAATGTATTGAAGGATTGGGAGGGCTTTCAGAGGTTTAATGGATAGGGCATCCCTCAATTGTTGTTATGGAAATGTCAGTAATAAGGATTCTTGTAATGACCGTAGCAGAAATGAATACTGCAAATGTACGTGATATACTGAAAGGAATATGTTTAAATGTCTAGTATTATGTTTTTTAACGTTGTTAAACTAGTAGATCAGTTACCTGGTAAATTTTGTATGTGACATAAAATTAGTCTTTATTTTGCCTGACCTAAGCCCAAGATATTACCACCTATATTGTGTTGCAGCTTGACGCAATATCCTCTTGGCATAATAATTATTACACTACTGGTTTTGTCATTCATTTCAGAACATGGTAAGCTTCGATTATTATTATAGATATTATGGCTACAGCCTAGTAACTAACAAGGCTTTAGCTCAAATATAACAAAATATTTAATATAGTTTAAGAAGTAAGAGGTAGTGTAAGGATGGGTGTCGAGATGTAATACAAATTGATAATCAGAATATTCCAGGTTCGAATCCTGGCAGGGTCGCCATGTAAGGATGGGTGTCGACATGAATTAAAAGATGTTGCTGCTTCACAGGTCAACTTTATTATGCGTCAACATATTAGTAACTATGTATGTATCACTACACTACAGTAGTGCCATGCTGCTTTTCAGACAAATTGGGCCGGCACGACCGGGGTGGTACCTCTTGCGCACATAATAGGTACCGGCGTAAAGTGACAGCTATATTTCGTTTTGTCGCGTTTCGTGCGGTTTGTGAGTTTCCGGTGGCCCATTGGGGGATAGGGAAAAGGAGGGCAAATCATCTGCTTAACCTCTGGTTGTGGGGATGTGTATGGGCGTCGACAGTCGCCAAAGGCTTTGACTGCTCGTTTACCCTACTATGCTATAAAAAAGTTATAATTATAAAATTTTACAATTACGAATAAATTAATAAGAATCTATTGTTATAAATACTGAAACTTTATATTTACGCACCTTTATTATCATTATATAACTGTTAACATATATTTCCCAAAAAAGATGAGACAATGTTGAATAATTCAAATACAATTTATTGGAGGATGTTCCAAAAAAAACTTGAAAGCATACGTAGGCACTTACTCAAAGAAAGTATCAGCGATACGTCAAGAGGAGCTTACGGGAAAAGTTTCTGATATCACGGCCGAAGTTTTTGAAATATCACAAAGTTGAAACAAATTTTAAGACTCCATTCACCCAGTTCAGTTCGTAAAGTTTAATCTCATCCCGTTTCCATAGCGAGATAAGACCGTCTCATATTTGATTAAATTTTTCGTTTGAACATTAGCTCATATAACATTGTCTTTTAGATATATCGTTGAAACATCTGTTTGTTTGTTCGGTACTTTTGAAGCTTTGATATTGAATCATATAAAATGTTGTTCTACTGAAACACTTATTAGGTTGTAAGATGAAAGTATTTATGTACATTGTGTAATTTCTTCGAAATATTTTGGGGCTTATATCTACTTAGACATTATATTTAACTCTAACATGTGTTTTCTTCAATAGTTACTAAAGTTTATGGCATCTGTCTATTGTCTGCCTATTTGTAAGCCTAGTAGGCTTTCGTAGGCATCAACAGCTTAGCTCCTCTAACTCAAATCCCTTGATAGTCACTCTGATTTATTAAATGCCCACACTCTGTCATCTATTAAGAAATTAATTCGTAATCCTTTAACTATGACAAGTCTGTACAAAAGTGGTTCCATCCTCTAACCTTGCGGAACTCCTTTATACAAGATTGATAAAAGCGAGAGGCATTAAATTAAACCACGTATACTATGTACCATTTTCAGACTACACACCAAAACTTAGACCAATAGAATCAATAGTTTAGTCACAGGATATTTTTAAAGTTTTAAAGCCGCGACGCTTTGTTCGACCCGGTGAGACGCAACCTGTGCCGCACCGACGTAACGTGCTGTGTGACGTTGCCTTTTAGATTTGAAGGACATTTTACAAAGGTTTACAAAGGCTGTTTACGTTTTACTTTGACTATTCACGTATTTCAGTTCTTTGAAAAACTTTTTTTATTGCTCTCAAACTATTTTTTAATAGTTTCGGATTAACCGTAAGCATGTGTAGTATATGTGGTTTAATTTAATGCCTCTTTTATCAACCTTGTATATCGATATTACGTTCTTAGAACAAAAATATTTATTTAACTAGTTCTAAGTCTTCTCTAAAGTACTAAATACTAGTACTCTTAATAACACTAGATATTAAATAGTTAAGAACTTTGATAAGAATCTTGAGCACTAGAAAAATAAAATATGAAACTCACGGTACGCCACTAGTTGAATTTATCTCTCAAATTAATTTTCTTAACCTGTGCCAACGAACATCTCAAACGGCTTTATTGCGGATTAATTAAAACGTACTTTGAATTTCACGTGAATGAATACAATTTGATACGTAAAGTATGATACGGTACTTGATCCTCATTTTTATTATACCCAATACCCGACTACTTTTTGAAGATAATTGAAGACTGAAGGGGGAATATTTTAATACTTTCAGGTTGAATAGGCCTCATTTGGAACCCCACCAAGGTTTAAGCCTTGTTGTGGCAGTGGGGCTCAGTAGCAGGTGAACCTAGCACCTTGGGCGAAGCTAATTTAGCCGAGGGGGTATTTGTACCCCTCTTATAAGAATAGGGGACAAAAGAGCAGGGGGCAATGTGCGACGATGGGAACCTCACCCCATTGTACTGTCCCGACGTTGGGAGGTGTTGTTTTGTCGTGCGGGACAACCCCTCTGTTGAGATGGCATCGGTCTCTTGGAGGACTGACTAGCCGTCGAAGTGCCTTGTTGCTCAACAGAACCGGGGCACCTCACCAAAGGCGGCATTTGTGGCATTCGGCGGGTTTTATCGGGTAGAACTGCTTCCATCTTACCATCTTTCGGGCGCAGCGAGTCCCACGTACCCTGGGGAGTCCGTTCCACCTCAGTGGGATGCCTCAGAGCATTTCTCGGCGTAAAAGAAAAAAGAATGCCTCATTTGGAAAACTTTATAGATGTTAGTGGTGATAATGACGTCAATATTAAGACATGCATGAGTAAGTCTGCATTTCCCTTTCTTGTACTAATACTTATAAAATCCATGTATGTGTTTACTTATCCTGCAAGATAACATAGTAAATTCCAGTGGAAGTTGTCATTGCCTAACCTGTCCTTCTTTTCTTCCTCATCCTTTATCTGTGTATGGGACACAGTCAAATCACTTCCTAAAAGGTATAAGCTGGATGTTAGTGTTGGCACCAATGCAGACAAGCGCGCGGGCACATAACGTCTCTTCCATCTATAAACTACCTCCTATGATATCCCTCACACATGAAAATGACATTTAATAAAGTCGGTTTCATTCTAAACGTTTCATATCAAAGTGTTACCTAAAGCAAGTTAATTAAAAACTATTTAAACGTGTTTCGGCTTCGAGCGTCTATGAGTAATTTACTGTACAGCGCTACCGTGAGCTTCGGTCAAACGCTTCTAATTTATTTACGTACTTGTGTAAATTTATTGCTTGTAATAGATTACTGCACGAATTTAAATGGAAAACTTATTTTGCGTTCATTTGTTAGCACGTTCATGTCAGGTCATATTAGGGAATTGCAAACCCCTTTCTCTTACCCATGAGTTCAATCGGATGACCACTGTTGGTCCTCGACTCAGACACGGGCTGAATTTAAGCCCGCATTTCAATGCCATTATTAATCTTTACAGAGAAATAAAGATACTATGTATGATTGCTTCTACCTCATTTAGTTCTATTGATGAAGTCTTATAGTAAACCAAGTTGAGTGCAAGTGCCAGGATTGGTGCAGCGAAGCTGGATAGTCTGAAAATTTCGTAAAGTTATCGTTGACGATTACATCGCTCGAGGCTTGCAAATACTTTTCTAGCCTTTAGTAAGTGTCCTTTAATTATTATTATCTTTATCAGCCATTTTCCGCTCACTGCTAGACATAAACTTCTTTCAATCGATTAGGAGCTGCAAATGCACGGAGACTATTTTAAATATATAGAAGACTAGTGGCACCGACAGACGTTGTCCTGTATAAAATATTTATTTTTGTGAATCTAAACCATCCTCGAATCCCCTTGAACTCACACAAAAAATTTCATCAAAATCGGTCCAGCCGTCTAGGAGGAGTTCAGTGACATACACACGCACACAAGAAATATATATATAAAGATGGGGCATACGGACAGTCAGTTCACCTGGTGATAAGTGATAAGCAACATCCACAGACCCCATTACAGCAGAGGATTAGCAGGTGCGTTGCCAGGCTTTAAAATATGGGTATGCTCTTTTCTTGTCTTGTCTTCTGTTTTGCTGATTCCATATGATAGTCATGCGAGACAGGAAATGTCGTAAAAATTGAGCCGTTTTGAATTGCCGGACATCGATTTTGACGCGATGTCCACACTCCTCTTGGGTCCCCTCTACGCAATGCCAAAAAATCAAGCTGATCGGAGAAAACCTTGTCATTGACAATTCAGCGTTAAACGCAGTCAAATGGACAGAGCTAATATTGGGGTACTCCAGCCCAAAAGTGAGATTCTCATCCCATCTAGTTAGTTGGTTATTTCGTATCCATATAGAGAAAATATACGTAAAAAAAATAAAACTAAATCAATAATACAAACAAAACGAATTATTCATTAGACGTCAGAGCTGTGATAAACAGATTTCATGAGAAATGATCGGATCAATTAAATCCTCATTTGGAAATTTTTATCTAATGAAAATTCGCGTCAAGTTTAAAGGAATTTCCATTCATAGAGATTCTTTAACGTTTCACCTCCGGCCAGTCATAATGGCTGAAGAGTCTTTTGACGAAATTATTAAAGACATTGAGATCAAAGGACAAACTTGTGTGGGTTGTGATTACGTGATCGTTTCTCTTGACATTTGTTACGCATTAATAATTTGCTGTGTTTCGGAACCTTGCTTCTGATAGGACAGAATTCATTATAATGAAACAACTTTTACGGATTTTATCGCGGTTTATTAAGATTTTTACATGTCCGACGTTTAGGATACTTTACAGTTTACAGTAACCATGGTCACGGGAGAAACATAGCATAGATGACACATACCATCTTAATTCAGTATAATCACATCACGCATGAGTTGCGTGATGAGGTGAGTGAAATCTGTTATTAGTAGTAAATCATAAAGTAGTAGTAGAAGTATCTAACATCACCTTAATGTTGAACAAGTCGACGACGTGAACTCCAACAAAAATAATGCTATCTCACATGACATAGTACGTGAACATGTGTGCTAGAATGAAATGCACAATGATTAATTCCTAAAATGTCCATTTAGCAAAACAATTATTATAGAAAAACTATTAAGTGTATGTATCTTTTTAAAATAAATTTATTTTTAACTTTTGAATAACTAAACTATGTCTGTACGGGCTTTTTAAGTTTTCGTGCTCCGTATACCATTTATTTTTGCCCAAAATTGGGCTAAAAATAGTGTTAAAATACGAAAGTTCAGAAGCTTGTATTTTTTCAATGTATATTTTTTTTACGATTTTGGGTACATACAGACATAGATAATGACGAGATCAATTTATATTATCCTTAGCTGTTCTGCGTTTGTATGGAAAGATGAGCTACTTGTGTAACCTTAGTAGCTCAGGTGCCTAGAGGTACTTCATTGTAAACACCTTTTAGCGTTTACTAGCATTTCGTCAGTTGTCAATGCATTTGTAACATTATTAGCCAATCCGGAGACACGGTAGTGTCTCGCGCCAAGTACTCGTTCAAATACATGTGCGTTAAAGGTCACTTGATAGCGTGAGCCGACGTGTTTATATTCTCCGCTCGTATGTCGATTTAACCTCACTTACTTTTGACGTGACAACGTCTTATAATTCGATGGAGCCGGCTGCAAGAACGAAAAACCATGACGCATGCGGCGTTACCTCGCTATAGGCATTCCTTTTGTACCACACCTCTGAGGTGTAACAATGTGCAGTACAGTAAAACGTGCAGTACTGTAAAACGTACTGTACAATAAAACGTGCAGTACAGCAACAGTAACATCGTGCAGTACCATAACAATATGCAGTACCGTAAAACGTGCTGTACAGTAAAACGTGCAGTATAGTAACATCGTGCAGTACAGTAACTTCGTGCAGTACAGTAAAACGTGCAGTACAGTAAAACGTACTGTACAATAAAACGTGCAGTACAGCAACATCGTGCAGTACAGTAACATCGTGCAGTACCATAACAATATGCAGTACCGTAAAACGTGCTGTACAGTAAAACGTGCAGTATAGCATCATCGTGCAGTACCGTAACAATTTGCAGTACAGTAACATCGTGCAGTGCCGTCACAATGTGCAATACAGTAAAACAAGCAGTACAGTAAAACGTGCTGTACAGTAAAACGTGCAGTACAGTGTCATCGTGCAGTACAGTAAAACGTACAATACAGTAACATCGTGCAGTACCGTAACAATGTGTATTACAGTAACTTCGTGCAGCACCGTAACAATTTGCAGTGTCGTAACAATTTGCATTATAGTAACAGTGTGCAGCACCGTAACAATGTGCAGTACAGTAAAACGTGCAGTACAGTAAAACGTGCAGTACAGTAAAACGTGCAGTACAGTAAAATGTGCAGCGCAGTAAAACGTGCAGTACAGTAAAAAGTGTTGTACTATAACAATGTGCAGTACCGTAACAATGTGCAGTACAGTATAGCGTGCAGAACAGTTAAACGTGCAGTACAGCAAAAGGTGCAGTACAGTATCATCGTGCAGTACCGTAACAATTTGCAGTACAGAAACAATCTGCAGTACAGTATCATCGTAAAGTACCGTAACAATGTGCAGTACAGTAACAATGTACAGTACCGTCACAATGTGCTGTACACTAAAACGTGCTGTACTGTAACATCGTGCAGTACCATAACAATGTGCAGTACCGTAAAACTTGCTGTACAGTCAAACGTGCTATACAGCATCATCGTGCAGTACCTTAACAATTTGCAGTACAGTAACAATGTGCAGCACCGTAACAATGTGCAGTACCGTAACAATTTGCATTACTACAGCAACAATGTGCAGCACCGTAACAATGTGCAGTACAGTAAAACTTACAGAACAGAAACAATCTGCAGTACAGTATCATCGTGCTGTACCGTAACAATGTGCAGTACAGTAAAACGTACAGTACAGTAACATCGTGCAGTGCCGTAACAATTTGCAGTACAGTAACAATGTACAGTACCGTAACATTGTGCTGTACACTAAAACGAGCTGTACTGCAACAATGTGCAGTACAGTATAGCGTGCAAAACAGTAAAACGTACAGTAAATGTATCATCATGCAGTACCGTAAAAATGTGCAGTACAGTAAAACGTACAGTACAATAACATCGTGCAGTACCGTAACAATTGGCAGTACAGTAACAATGTGCAGTACCGTAACAATGTGCAGTTTAGTAACTTCATGCGGTACAGTAAAACGTGCAGAACTGTAAAAATCTGCAGTACAGTATCATTGTGCAGTACAGTAACAATATGCAGTTTAGTAACTTCGTGCAGTACAGTAACATTGTGCAGTACCGTAACAATTTGCAGTACAGTAACAATGTGCAGTACAGGCTGTACAGAAAAAAGTGCAGTACAGGAACGTCGTGCAGTACAGTAACAATGTGCAGTACAGTAAAACGTGCAGTACAGTAAATCGTGCTGTACAGTTAATCGTGCTGTACAGTAGAACGTGCTGTACAGTAAAACGTGCAGTACAGTAACATCGTGCAGTACACTATCATCGTGCAGTACAGTAAAACGTGTTGTACAGTAAAAAGTGCAGTACAGTAAAACGTGCAGTACAGTAAAACGTGCTGTACAGTAAGAACGTGCTTTACAGTAATACGAGCATTACAGTAACATCGTGCAGTACACTATCATCGTGCTGTACACTATCATCGTGCAGTACAGTAACATCGTGCAGTACCGTAACAATGTGCAGTACAATCAAACGTGCGGTACAGTAAAACGTGCAGTTTAGTACCTAACTTCGTGCAGTACAGTAACATCGTGCAGTACCGTAACAATTTGCAGTACCGTAACAATCTGCAGTACAGTATCATCGTGCAGTACAGTAACAATATGCAGTTTAGTAACTTCGTGCAGTACAGTAATGTCGTGTAGTATACTATCATCGTGCAGTACAGTAAAACGTGCTGTATAGTAAAACGTGCAGTACAGTAAAACGTGCAAACAGTAAAACGTGCAGTACAGTAACAATGTGCCGTACAGTAAAACGTACATTACAGTAAGACGTGCAATACCTACAGCAAAAACGTGCAGTACCTACAGTTAAAACGTGCAGTACACTAAGATTGGCAGCACAGTAACAACGTGCAGTACAGTAACGTCGTGCAGTACTGTAAAAACGTGCAGGAAAGTAAAGCAGTACAGTCACATCGTGCAGTACACTAAGATTGGCAGTACAGTAAAAACGTGAAGTATAGTAACGTCGTGCAGTACTGGAGACATTACAGTAGACCGAAGAGCTGACAGCTACCTCGAACAAAGAATTAGTCCTGCAATTCAAAGGGGGAACGCTGCCAGTATCTTTGGAACCTTGCTTAAAGGGACTCCTTTTTAATAATATATTTTACTTGGTTATTTTTTGGATTTTATTATTTTTCTGTCAAAATCATTTTAAATTTTAATAAATGTTGAATGTGTACTTGGCGCGATGGTTTACAGTGAAACTCTTTTTTGTTGGATATAATGTTTCTAATATTTAAGTAACCAATGAAAAAATCGAAAGCCAAAACACTCAATTCAAATTAAATATTCAATATGATTTCTTCACTCTATTGTTACTGCAAATTACAAACCTATTGATGTTGAATTTGGTATTTTTCATATTCGATTGTTTGATTTTATGTTCAATCCTTTGTGAATTTAACATTCATCTGATTTTGAACTTGATTGGCTTTTTAATAACTATGAATTTTTATATTATTATTATCAAGTATACACGCTTTTTTTTTCTTTAACGCCGGGAAATGCTCTGAGGCATCCCGCTTGGGAGTGGGTCTCCCCACGCGGGTATGTGGGACTCGCTGCGCCCGACAGCTGGTAAATGGACGCAGCTCTACCCACTATAACCCGGAGAGTGCCACCAATGCCTCCTTTGGTGAGGTGCCCCGGATCTAGTAAACAAACAGGGTACCTCGACGGCTAGTCAGTCCCGCAAGGGACCGACGCCACCTCCACAGAAGGGTTGTCCTGCACTACAGAACAACCCCTCGCAACGTCGGGACAGTACAATGGGATGAGGTTCCCATCCTCGCCTCTTGCCCCCTCTTCTTATAAGAGGGATACAAAGAGCCCCCTCGGCTCAATTAGCCTCGCCCAAGGTGCTGGGCTCACCCTAGGCTACTAAGCCCTACCACCACGTCAAGGCCTGAACCATGGTGGTTGCTGAATATAGACCTCCCATAATGAACGCTAAGTCGATCTACTGTTACCCTTATATACTTGCCTATACTGAGAAGCAAAATGATAGGTAGCAGTGCTAGTGCGACTGTCCTACCTTTCTTACCAAAACGCAGATATACACGGAAGAAATAGCAGCTATTTTATATGCAGAAGAGTACGAGGCACGACTTTTTTAACCTATTCTGCACACTACACTAATAGCTCTCGAAAAAGTATTGGGAAGTACATATTAGGAAATAACATTGATAGAGTAGGGAAAGTCAAATTTATCGTATTCCTTAATCAGTCGAAAACTTGTAAGAAATGAAGAAGCCCTTGACTATTTCGCCAGTTCATGACTTTTGTTCGTTATCTCAACCGAACGAATACTTCGAGTTTGTTGTTTGATATGTTAGAGCTAAAATAAATGTAGTAAGTTAGATCATACATGATTAGTCCCTATGATTCTTTAGATAGTATTATAATTTTATAAATTCTTTAGATAGTATTATAATTTTATAAATTCTTTAGATAGTATTATAATTTTATAAATTCTTTAGATAGTATTATAATTTTAAAAACCAGTATGCTTTTTTACCAATGGTCGAAAGGCGCTTCTACCGCTCGCCGATTTGCATAGGAACCATCGTCCTGCATATTTCTTATGTGTAAGTGCTAGCTTGTTTTAGAAAGAAGGCCAGGGCTGGCAGTTTTACTTAATTACTGGCACTAAGACTTACCACCTTTGGTTTTAGGGAAGGTAACGCATGAAATCGTCTGCCAGTTTGTCTACTTGCATAAAAATGTAAGTAGATATTTTTGAAACTACTGCCTATACAATTAGAGATACGGATGATTACCAAATTTTTTTATTCACCAGAATCAACCGTCTTACCAGAGGCTTAGCAAAAATCTAAAGGTTTACCGGTGGGAGGAACTCGGTTTTCTCGCTCCCGGCTGCATGGGTACCACCATCTTGCTTCTTTCTCCCGTGAAACAGCTTTGCTGTGTTTCGGAGAGAAGGGCAAGAAAGGCAGTGTAATTACTGGCACCGAGACTTAACATCTTATGTCTCAGGATAGGCAACACATAGATGAGTTGCCTGGGCTCTTTCCAGGTAAACTAGTTTAAGTTCATGGGCGACGTCGACCACTTACCATCAGGTAGCACGTTTGCCAGTTTGCCTATCCAACTAATATTTAAAAAAATGAACAATTAAAACTAGTCCAGGTAACTCATTCACGTGTTGCCTTTTTTTCTTTAACGCCGGGAAATGCCCTGAGGCATCCCGAAGGAGAGGGGGCGTCTCCCCAGGCGGGTATGTGGGACTCGTTGCACCCGAAAGCTGGTAAGTGGACGCAGCTCTACCCACAAAAGCCCGATGACTGCCACCTATGCCGCCTTTGGTGAGGTACCCCGGATCTAATAAACAAACAGGGCACCTCGACGGCTAGTCAGTCCCCCAAGGGACCGACGCCACCTCCACCGAGGGGTGGTCCCAAGAAAAAACCCCTTCCAACGTTGGGACAGTACAATGAGATGAGGTTCCTATCCTCGCCCCTTGCCCCCTGCTCTTTTGTCCCCTTTTCTTATAAGAGGGGTACAAAGAGCCCCCTCGGCTCATTTAGCTTCGCCCACCCTCGGCTACTGAGTCCCACCGCCACGTGAAGGCCTGAACCATGGTGGGAATTCACGTGTTGCCTACCCCAAGACGAAATATGTAGAGAAGTCGAAAGTAAAAACATGTTAATGAAATAAATCTAGGTAGATTTATTCCTAGGTAGATTATAAATCTAGGTAGATTGTTATTATATCCATACAGGTGTATGGAGTCCATAAAAATCGATTTAAAAGACGTGTTTCTAAATCTTGTATAAGTAAACCACTTATTATTCAGAAACCATATTATACGTATAATATATTATTTAAGCGAAATATATGAAGGACGCAAACAAAGAAAATAATATTTATAAATAGCGAAAACCTTTGTACAAAAGCTAGTTTTTTATAAATAGAATATTTAATAGAAACTCTCTTTGTTGCGTTTTAAATAATGTCTTCAAAAGTAGGTAAAGAAATATAAGAAACGATATCACTAACATTTCCTTTTGGCAATAAAGTTTATTTTAAAGAAATTAGTATGTTCTTGAAAATAATATTTAAGCGCTAGTAGCAATTAAATATCTTGAATTAATTAATACAAAGAAAAATATAGAGACGAAAGTAAAGAAATGAAACCATTTGTAAAAATATTTTTAAATGCTTTAAAATAAAGACTTCAAAAGTATTTTTAACTAGCTTTACGCCTGCAGTTTTATTTGCATTAGCTTGAATAAATACTAATTATTATCTTCCGAATATAATGTAACGTATGCCATTGTTACGACTTTTAGTCCTGACTATAGCTGAGGTCCCACCTTTTAGTCCTGACTATATAATAGCTGAGGTCCCACCTTTTAGTCCTGACTATAGCTGAGGTCCCACCTTTTAGTCCTGACTATATAATAGCTGAGGTCCCACCTTTTAGTCCTGACTATAGCTGAGGTCCCACCTTTTTGCGAAACACACCCAAAATCACTATCTTCTCTTATTGCTTCTTTCTTTTAATATGCTGTTCTTAATCATTAAAATTTAAAATGTACTGCTTACCACAGATGTTATACAATGTGTTAGGATAGTGTGTTTACCAAATAAAGTTTTATTTATTTAACACTAACTAACTGTTAAAGAACAGTTTAACTTTCTAAATCTGGAATAATAATTATTATCAATAGTTCAGTAGTTACGTATCGAAGTCAAACTAACAAACATTTCCATTGCAACAATAATTACCGTTTTCCCCCTCTTATATAAAAATAAAAATTTATATGCTTTTTTTTTTCTTTTTTTTTCTTTAACACCGGGAAATTCTCTGGGGCATCCCGCGCGGGAGTTGGTCTCTCCAGTCGGGTATGTGGGACTCGCTGCGCCCGAAAGGTGGGAAGGTGGACGCAGCTCTATCCACTAAAACCCGGTGAGTGCCGCTAATGTCACCTTTGGTGAAAGAAGATAACATCAAAATATTAATCATAAGGTATAAGAAAGTCATGAAAAATGTCGCGAATGAAAAACCTCCTCAAGGATGGGAAATATCGGCTCCGCAAATACCGTCTCATACGCGACCAAATATTATATAACTTAACAGCGTTACAGGCTTATATTATGTCTCGGAATACGTACGAAATTAATTTCGCAAGGCGCTTTGGTTTACATGAGAAACGTTATTATTAAGAGATTTTTTTTCACTCCTAACCCTAGACCCCAGAGAGACCCAAGGGTCACGGATCTGTAAGCAACAGGATCGTCTCAGCGACAGCCTGCCCCTGGAAGGCCAGGCTACTCTTCGTAAGAGGCGACTGCCTGACCGCTACTGAGCAGTCACCGTGAAAACATAGGGTCCAGTTTTCCATCCTGAAGCCTGGAACGAGTACAGGACATTACTTTAGGTACATTAAGTAGCGCCTCCTACTCATCCCTGTGCGCCTAACGCAGCTGGGCCTTAATAAGCGAGGTAAGGTGACCCCAGCCTCAGATATGCGCAGCGCACTTGCCGCCTTCACGACCTTCGGTCCCGGCATTGAGAAATGTGGGCTGACCACTTCTGTCAAGGATGACCCCTAGACATTTGATATTGCCACTAGCATCTAACAGGACACTGCACGGGACAATAATGGTACATAGTTTCCCGTTTTGAACAGTTTCATTTAATAAGACTGATCTACGCTACAATTTGCACACATTTTTGTTAATATTAATTGTTCTATGTACAACTACACAACTACAAAAACAAACAATGTTTTAAGTTCTTTTCATTTTGAATGCATCCACGACGCAAAATACGGACACCATATGTCGCGTACAGAGTTCTAACTTAATAAGTGAATTAGGTTAAAAAATTAAGGCGAACATGTTTATTTAAATATGAACGTTTTAGTCTTGAGAAATATTTAACTAATTCAGCGGGACAGGAGTACATGCTGCTTTTGAGCCGAATTGGGCTGGCAGGACCGGGGTGGTACCTCTCGCTCTCATATCACCGGCGTCAAGTGACAGTTATGCTGTCGCGTTTCGTGCGATTTGTGAGTTTCCGGTGGATGGGGAAAGAAAGGCAACGCATTTTTATAACTTTTGGTTGTGTGTATGTCTATGGGTAGTCACCATAAGGCTCCGACTGCTCGGTTACCGCCATATGACATAAGAAACAGGTGATGGGTACTATTTTATTTCCAAGGCGAGCAAAAAATTAAAGACTACGACTACGACTTAGGGATCTTCAAGAAAAGAGTATACATATCTGAAATCATATCTGAAAGGCCGGCAACGCACCTGCTAATCCACTGGTGTGGCGGGTGTCTGTGGATGTCGCTATCACTTACCATCAGGTGAACCGACTATCCGTTTGCCCCCTCTTCTATAAAAAGAAACATGTTTTCTCTAAACATAGCAGGACAGGCATTGTAATTAGTGGCACCAAGAGGGGCCAACCAGATGGGCGTATTTCACGAGCAAGAAGACGACAAAAATCCCTTACGATAAGGTCTGATTATGAAGGGTTCCTAACCTCCCGTGAAACAGCTTTGTTGTGTTTCGGAGAGAAGGGCAAGACAGGCAGTGTAATTACTGGCACCGAGACTTAACATCTTATGTTTCAGGATAGGCAACACATAAAGTTGCCTGGGCTCGTTCCAGGTATACTAGTTTATGTTCATGGGCGACGTCGACCACTTACCACCAGGTGGTACGTTTGCCAGTTTACCTATCCAACTAACATAAAAAAAAAACCTTTAGATAGTTGTCAGAATCGCGGGAACGCTTTTGTATAACATTACCCAGTGTATTATTCCATTGAGACGGTATCCCTTCAAGGTAAGGTAAAGTCCCTCTTTATCAACTCTTTGGGATTATTCGAAAGCCCTTCGCATATGCCCCAAAATCTCCCGCGCCAGTTTTCTTATATCACTAAAACCAATAATATGTAATGAGTATCTGCACTATAGCTAAGATTTTTTTGTAAAAAATACACACTTTTTTCTAAGTATTAAACATATTTCAGCATTGTATTGGCAAAATAAAACCATATCAAATCAAACCAAATAAACCCAAAAGTTTGAACAAAGAATCACAACTCAGGTCAGCACTTGTCTCGAATCAATATGTCTGATCACCTTCCACCCGACCAGTCAAACGGCGGGCCAATCGATCTCGTTATCGACGGACGGCGTGATATTTCACGTAGTAATGGTTCCAGTTCGACTGCTCAAAGCAAAACACTGTAACATATGTTACTATTCGTGCAATCATTGAAAATGTCAAAATTAATAATCCTCAATGTACACGTCATAAAAAACAAGATATTCTTATACTTCGTCATTATCGTTTTGTAAGAGGTAGTGCCATGCTGCTAGTAAGAGGTAGTACCATGCTGCTGTAAGACGCAGTGTCATGCTGCTGTAAGAGGTAGTGCCATGCTGCTGTAAGAGGTAGAGCCATGCTGCTAGACTTAGTAAGAGGCGGTGCCATGCTGCTAGTAAGAGGTAGTACCATGCTGCCTTGCAGTTGAATTGGGCCGGCACGGCCGTCTTGTGGTACCGCGGTGGCACCTCTTGCTCACATAATACAGGCGTAAAGTGACGGTTTGATGTCGCGTTTCGTACGGTTTGTGAGTTTCCGGTGGCCTATTAGGGGATAGGGAAAGGAGAGCAACGCATCTGCATAATCTCTGGTTGTACGGATGTGTAAGTCGTAAGTCGTAAAAAATATACATTTTTATTTATTTATTTTCTATATTATATATTTCTTTACATTATGTATTCTAATCTACTTTTTTCTACTCTAGCTGAGATGACCAGAGTGTGACGTAAGAGTTTTATTTAAATTGATTTGCTGTTTCGGAAAAAGGGTAGGACATAGAGTGACACTGGCTACTACTCTACCGTTTGACGTTTTAGGGTAAAGAACGCATTAATGAGTCACCTTTAAAAAAAGACAGGAGTATCTCTCTCGGCTCAATTTGCTTCGCCCAAGGTGTCGGGTTCACCTTAGGCTACTGATCCCCACCGCCACGATAAGGCTTGAACCATAGTGGGGAATAAGGAGTCGCCTGGCTTAATCCCAGACTCCTCTGTCAGTTTATCTATCGAACTAACATTTTTTTTTTTTTTTTTTTTCATCAATCATCAATTGTGTCATTTTTGTGAGTGCACACATATCTATGCATAAAACCACCCATTCTCCCATTCTTTTGCCTTTTGTTTGTAATCACAATTGGAAACAAACCTTAAATTTACCTGCCTTAGCAAGTAATGAAATAGTGTTTCGCTAACAGCTAACGTTGTTTACAAGCTGTACCGCTGTTGACAACTGGAGTAGCGCTCGTATTACGCGATTGGCCGCAAACAGCTTGTTAATTAGAAGTGTGCTCGACGTATTTGTAAAGTGAGAGATGTTTTGTTTTGTCTAAATTTATGAACAAAATATCATTGATATTTTGTAAGTTGTATAAGAAAAATCAACGGTAGTATTTTTGTATGATGCACATATAGCGTTGTCAGTAATTTCCACTGTTTGTCCACCGCTCCAAATTTCACCCTCTCCATCTCGATGTTCGGAAATCCACAACAACTCGATTTTCACGGAATTTCCTGCCTCACACGATGAATATATAGAATCAGCAGAACTTACGGTGTTTCCGAACCGATACGACTTAGGGACATTCAATAAAAGAGCACACTCAAGGTGAACCGACTGTCCGTTTGCCTCTTCTATGAAAAAAAATTTCACCGCCTGTCCCGCTTACTGAATCGCAGCTAATCTATTTCCCAGAGCAAACCTATAAGGATGGTGGTACCTATGCAGTCGTCTAATACTGCGTGAGGCTCACCTGTAAACCCCTTCCATGAAAAAAGATGACCACATATTCCTACCCGCGGAAAAACGACACCTAAACATAATATGATATATGCGTATTGACCAAGCAATCCTTTCTAGAACAAACTCTTAAAAGTCCTTCAATCTAGTGAAACATATGTGGATTTCTATAACACAATTTAACTTTCTAAGAAGGATTAAATTATATATTAATAACCATTAAAGACTCGCAATGTAGTTAATGCATATCTAGGAATTTTAACTAGGTCAACTTGTATTATAAGAACGGACCCCTGAAAGCCCACAATCTTAGGCTCAGGTTTTGGCTAGGCAATCCTATGTTCTGAGTGCCCCCAAAATGCCCCTAAAAGCCTCCAAAACATTACGTACGCGATAATTTATATCACATCCCAGTACAATCATCCGCGCAGCTTCGATTCCGATTCAGCTGATGCTGGAATTGATTTGATTGTGATCCGATTTGCATTTTCACAATCCAATTCATTCCCCAAATTCCATTCATTCATCATTAATATCAGCTTAATGATTGGTTTAGTTATATGCAACGGTCGCGGGCTTGAATCCCGTCATCTACACAGATAAACAAAATTGGAGTGTCTGTTTGTAATACTAAAATAACCGCTTTTTATTAAATGCATATGGATGCATACACGATACCAAACCAGCCTTTTTTTACAATTTTTGTATGTCTGTCTGTCTGTCTGTTTGTTCCGGCTAATCTTGGGAACGGCTGGGCCGATTTTGACGGGACTTTCACTAACAGATAGCTGATGTATTAAGGAGTAACTTAGGCTATAAAAATAATCATCCAGTCCGTCTATGGCTGTAAATCAAAGTTAACGTGGGTGAAGCTGCGGCCAACAGCTAGTATATAATAATATTGAAACGTTTGTTTTGTTTGTTTTAACCCGCTAATCTATAAAATAATATATTTTCGTTAATTGTGGTGTTCGCAACCGGAGGTTCCAAAAAAAATTAATTTATGATTTTATTGTAATAAAATATAATTACAATTAAACTTAAGACTACTGGCTTGGATCGAAGTTGGATCTGAAGTGAAGAAGCTTACTACATTGACGGTCCCACGGAGCTGGGGTCACTGCGATGATCCAGGAACCCTGCGTTGGCATTTCCATTGTCTAGTTTCTGTTCATTTGTGAAGGTGTCGTAAATTCGACAGAAAATGCTTGAGTTGTGATTTCAACTTAGTCTAGGAGTGTGACTTTAATAATTTCATGTTATCAATATTTTATTTTAATTATAGTCCGAGGCCTTATTGAGATTTGCTTTAACTCGCTGATAATAATGATTCTGTACTATGTCCATTTGATATAGGTATAGGTTACATACGTAACACGTTTGATTTGTAGACTTATTGTCATTGAGATACGCCATTATCAAATTACTATTTATTTTGGCTATACGTGCTGGCTATACGTTCTGGGATTATATTATAGCCAAATCTACCGCTGCCTTTGGTGGTCTTAACCGTGTTTGGAAATCTCACGATCTAAGCCTTTTTTTTTTTTTTTTTTTTTTAGGCCGGGAAATGCTCTGAGGCATCCCGCCTGGGGAGTGGGTCTCCCCAGGTGGGTATGTGGGACTCGCTGCGCCCGAAAGATGGTAAATGGACGCAGCTCTACCCACTAAAACCCGGCGAGTGCCACCAATGCCGCCTTGGTGAGGTGCCCCGGATCTTTTAAGCTAACAGGGCACCTCGACGGCTAGTCAGTCCCGCAAGGGATCGACGCCACCTCCACAGAGGGGTTGCCCCGCACCACAGAACAACCCCTCCCAACATCGGGACAGTACAATGGGGTGAGGTTCCCATCCTCACCCCTTGCCCCCTGCTCTTTTGTCCCCTCTTCTTATAACAGGGGTACAAAGAGCCCCCTCGGCTCAATTAGCTTCGCCTAAGGTGCTGGGCTCACCCTAGGCTACTGAGCCCCACCGCCACGACAAAGCTTGAACCGTGGTGGGGACGATCTAAGCCTGCAGACCAAGATACTTGTCTACAAGGCCGTGGTACTGCCCATTCTGCTGTATGCTGCAGAAACTTGGTGCCTATATAAAAAGGATGTAAGAAAATTAGACTCCTTCCATCTCAGGTGTCTTCGCTCTATCCTTCCCATCAAATGGCAAGATCGTGTTCCAAACACCGAGGTTCTGCGCCGTACCAAACTGCTCGGTATGGAAGCCATGCTGATGAAGTGTCAGCTCAGATGGTGTGGGCATGTTCTACGTATGCCAGATTCCAGAATGCCAAAATCCGTGTTCTATTCAGAACTGAAGCGTGGGAAACGGAACCCAGGCGGGCGATTCTTGCGATACAGGGACGTGCTCAAGCGCCATCTGACCGCATGTGACATTTCCCCAGACAAGTGGGAGGAGCTTGCCCCGATGAGGCCGGAATGGCGAGCCGCTGTTCAGATAGGACTCGAGAAGTTTGAAGAGTCGTGTCTCGAAGACCTAGATGCCAAGCGTCTGATACGGAAAACCCGTCCAAAGCCCTCCTACAATTATACTTACAATAGTTCTGGGTATCTTTACTGCGCACAGGATGTTTAAAGCGAAGATAGGGTTTGCAAGTCACGTTCGTTTCCATCATAGGAACTCATAGCAAGGGTCGCCGTTGTCGAATACGACAAGGAGGACATCATCACTATTTATTTTAATCATAACAAAATTTTTCAGTATTGTTTTAGTTTTATACAACTCTGTAGTGGATTAAATGAATGAAATGAATAGTCACAGTCAAGACTATAAGCCTCCCTCCTTACCATGGTTCAGGCCTTGACGTGGCAGTGGGGCTCAGTAGCCTAGGGTGTGCCCAGCACCTTGGGTGAAGCTAATTGAGCCGAGGGGGCTCTTTGTACCCTTCTTATAAGAAGAGGGGACAAAAGAACAGGGGCAAGGGGCGAGGATGGGAACCTCACCCCATTCTACTGTACCGACGTTGTGAGGGGTTGTTCTGTGGTGCGGGACAACCCCTCTGTGGAGGTGGCGTCGGTCCCTTGCGGGACTGACTAGCCGTCGAGGTGCCCTGTTAGCTTAACAGATCCGGGGCACCTCACCAAAGGTGGCACTCGCCAGGTTTTAGTGGGTAGAGCTATGTCCATTTACCAGCTTTCGGGTGCAGCGAGTCCCACTCCGCAGGCGGGATGCTTCAGAGCATTTCCCGGCGTTAAAGAAAAAAAAAAGTAAGCCTCCCTCAATGACCGTCAAAGCAACTGAACCCTCGCCACTCGCATCCAGCTGGGACCGGCCGGATCTTCTTCCCGCTTGGTCATGGTCGACCAATACTTCGTCTACCTAAGCGCGGCCTCCACTCTACAATAGTAAGAACTAATCTAGATCTAAATAAAGAGTCAGTAAAACACACAAAGCCGAAGTTAATAACTAGGAACTTAGAATTTAACTTTAATTGCTTTTTTCTTCGAATACCTGAAACGCTAGGGCTGCTAACCGAACGTATTAAGCTAAAAAAATCCGTCAATTTGTGTCAAAATGACGAAGGTAAAGAAAATTTGAATTACAGAAAGGAAAAGAAAATTTGAATTAAGGATACCAATTTTGTTGAAGCTGTCAAAAATTAAGGATCTTAATAACCGACAAAGTTTTGTCATCTATATTAAATAATGATTTTTCGTTTTAACTTAATTATTACACGAGTTTTGTCGTAATATAAAGTTACAAACATAAGTAAAATTAAATATACGTTTATCATCATCATCATTGGCCTATTACATATTTGAAAGATGATTAAAAAAGCCTCAATACGAAAACGTGTATATGAAAATAATTCTTAAATGTTTTTCAGTTTTTAAACTGAATAATTGAAATTCAATATTTAATTAAATATATTTAAAAAATAATTTCATTTTAAATTGCCACTATCGCCTGCTCACCGGTAAATTAAAACAGCGTGAGGAAAGCTGCGTGATGAGATTAATAATCTTGGAGATATTAAATATTAATACTGGAAGAGATTCCATCTTGGGATAAGTAGTGCCTTTGTAGCCGTATTGTTTATACGTGATATTTCCAGGCTATATCTTATTGTTACTGTATAGTAGTGTAAATAAATTGTTAAATAAATTAATTATATATATTAGTTATACGCAGCCAGGTCAAGTTGGTGGTAGCGATCCGTAAGCCCGGGGATTCTTAGCACCCGCTGTCCCACCGTAACCTAGGCTGCTACCGTAACCAGGAATAGTGGGATGGCGGGGAACTAGGAGCCTTCTCTTGTGCCTGTAATGATGGTGAGAAGACGATCTCCGTGCGGTGGCCGGTCCGTGTTGGATGCGAGTGGCAAGGTATCGACCGTCTTAGCGTTCAATGAGGGAGGCCTACGTACAACAGTGGACGCATAGAGGCTGATGATGATGATGATGATATTAGTCAGCAATAATTCCGTGAAATCCGCAGTTCTTACTGCAAATGTCACTAATAATTAATAATAATATAATATCTGATATGACGGATTTCCGCAAAGTAACGCCTGCATAGCCACGCATTTGGTCAGCGTCTTGGTGAAGTATGGTCCAAGAAAATTCGCCCAATTTTGTGGAAGAGACCTATACTCAATAGCACATAAGGTTTCTTATATATTAATATACAATGAGTTAAGGGAGTAAATGGTAACCCTAATAACCGCTAGTGGACAGAAGTCAGCGTTTTGCAAGTTTCAAAGTTTCGAAGTGGCGGACATCGAAATCACAAAGTTGTTACAGTTATGAAATATGATTATACAAGAATAAATGTATAGACAGGAATAGTTTGGCGTCTTGACTTCAGAGACTGCAGAAATGTAATTCTGTTGAAATACCTCTATATCGAGACTGTAATATTATATTAATTTTATAAAAATATTCAATGGTTAAGTTTTTTTAGAAGTATAAATTTACTTTTAATAAATCCTAAGTAAGTAAGAGGTAGTGTCATGCTGCATTGCAGCCGAACTGGGCCGGCACGACCGGGGGACCTCTCGCTCACATAACACCGGCGTCAAACGACAGCTATGCTATCGCGTTTCGTTTTGTGAGTTTCCGATGACCCATTGGGGGGATAGGAAAAAGGAGGGCGGCACATCTGCGTAGCCTTGGTTGTGCGGATGTGTATTGGCGTCGGCGCCGTGAGGCTTCGACTGTTCGTTTGCCCCCTGATGGCATAAAAATAAAAAAAAATCCTAAGTAAAAAAAAAGCCGATGATCTTGGAACGGCCAAAGCTATTTTGATAAAACATGTCTAAGAACCACCGCTAGAAAACTTTCTTTCAAATAAAAAATCCGTTTCTAAATCGGTATATTTTAAAACAATAGTGCCACAAGTTTGACCGCTATATGTATCCGCCACATGTAGGTAGCGGTCAAACTTAAAACACCAGTTTATTTGCGAGACTCGAGTCCCTTTTTGTTAGTTGGGTAAATTAGCAGACGAACTGAGGTAAAAGGCGAATGTCATCAACATACATCATCACCAGGTCGTTCTGTCCTACTCTCCGAAACTCAGCTCCGTTGATTCAAGGAATACTAGGTTGTGGTACACATGCTTTCAAGTCTTGTCGTGGCTGTGGGGCTCAGAAGCCTAAGGTGAACTCAGCACTTAGGCGAAGCCAATCGAACCGATGGAGCTGCTTTTTTTACCCTTCTTATAAAAAGAGGGGACAAAATAGTGGGGGGACAAGGTGCGAGGATGGGAATTTCACCCCATTGCACTGTCCTGACGTTGGGAGGGGTTGTTCTGTGGTGCGAGATAACTCGTCTGTGGAGGTCGATCCCTTGAGGGACTGACTAGCCGTCGAGGTTCCCTATTTCTTAACAGATCCGGAGCTTTACCAAAGGCGGCATTGGTAGCACTCACCGGGCCGGGGTGGTACCCATGCAGAGCAAATACCATAAACACATCCCTCCCACAGGCAAATGCCCTATAGGTTATAAACCTACAAATATTTGAATACTACGAATTCAGTTAAGCTAAATCGACATGTTAATAGTTTCTGTTCCACGAGACTATTTAATCAATAGCAATTCGATTGACATGTATAATTTAAATTAATTGAAATAGTTATTCGATGATTCAGTAATATCTTTCATGAACTCTAGATTAAATATTTATAGTAAATAATACACTATAATGCGATGATAATTTATTACAAAGCAATAGCACAAAATAAATACTAACATGTCTTAGCAAAATTATTGAATATTCGAAGTAAAGAGAGAAATCATTGAGTATTCGAAGTAACGAGAGAAATCATTGAGTATTCGAAGTAACGAGAGAAATCATTGAGTATTAGAAGTAACGAGAGAAATCATTGAGTATGCGAAGTAACGAGAGAAATCATTGAGTATTCGAAGTAACGAGAGAAATCATTGAATATTCGAAGTAACGAGAGAAATCATTGAGTATTCGAAGTAACGAGAGAAATCATTGAGTATTAGAAGTAACGAGAGAAATCATTGAGTATGCGAAGTAACGAGAGAAATCTTTGAGTATTCGAAGTAACGAGAGAAATCATTGAGTATTAGAAGTAACGAGAGAAATCATTGAGTATGCGAAGTAACGAGAGAAATCATTGAGTATTAGAAGTAACGAGAGAAATCATTGAGTATGCGAAGTAACGAGAGAAATCATTGAGTATTAGAAGAAACGAGAGAAATCATTGAGTATGCGAAGTAACGAGAGAAATCATTGAGTATGCGAAGTAACGAGAGAAATCATTGAGTATTCGAAGTAACGAGAGAAATCATTGAGTATTCGAAGTAAAGAGAGAAATCATTGAGTATTAGAAGTAACGAGAGAAATCATTGAGTATTCGAAGTAACGAATGAAATCATTGAGTATTCGAAGTAACGAGAGAAATCATTGAGTATTAGAAGTAACAAGAGAAATCATTGAGCATTCGAAGTAACGAGATAAATCATTGAGTATTCGAAGTAACGAGAGAAATCATTTAGTATTAGAAGTAACGAGAGAAATCATTGAGTATGCAAAGTAACGAAAGAAATCATTGAGTATTAGAAGTAACGAGAGAAATCATTGAGTATTAGAAGTAACGAGAGAAATCATTGAGTATGCGAAGTAACGAGAGCAATCATTGAGTATTCGAAGTAACGACAGAACTCATTGAGTATTAGAAGTAACGAGAGAAATCATTGTGTATGCGAAGTAACGAGAGAAATCATTGAGTATGCGAAGTAACGAGACAAATCATTGAGTATTCGAAGTAACGAGAGAAATCATTGAGTATTAGAAGTAACGAGAGAAATCATTGAGTATTCGAAGTAACGAGAGAAATCATCGAGTAATAACAAAAATATAAATATCGACGTTATATATGAATGTATAGTATATAGTATGTAATAGTAATAATATATAATAATAAATATAAAATATTATGTATGAAAACGATTTCTATTAATAATTTTTGAGTAGGTACTAATTGGGAGACGATTTTTAACGAAACAACTTTTAAATGTTATGAAACACTTAATTAATGTTTTTAAAATAGTACAGAATAGTAATATTTTGCTTAATGATAGTATTATATGAAGACTATAATTTTATGTCATTAAAAAAACGTACATCATTTTCAATTCAACTAATTTAACTTTTTACTACACTTTGCAACATTTTAAAATTTGTCAATAGTTACTATTTATTTTGAAAAAGTATCTGGCCTGTTGGTCTAGTGGTTAGTGACCCTGACTGCAAAACCAGAAGGTCGAGGGTTTGATTCCCACACATTTTTTTTAATGTTAGTTGGATAGGCAAACTGGCAAACGTGCCACCTGATGGTAAGTGGTCGACGTCGCCCATGAACATAAACTAGTTTACCTGGAACGAGTCCAGGCAACTCATCTATGTGTTTCCTATCCTGAGACATAAGATGTTAAGTCTCGGTGCCAGTAATTACACTGCCTGTCTTGCCCTTCTCTCCGAAACACAGCAAAGCTGTTTCACGGGAGAAACAAGCAAGATGGTGGTACCCATGCAGCCGGGAGCGCGGCACAGCGCTTCCCTCTCACCGGTAAAATGTTTGTTTGTGATGCTCATGCTCATCACACAAATGTTTGTGTGATGAGCATGATTTCATTTGTTCTGTGTCTGGGTGTCATTTATCTTTATTATTATGTATGTATTTAGAAATATATATCAGTTGTTCATCAGTTGTCTGGTTGCTATAAAAACAGGCTCCGCCTAGTTTGGGATCAGATGGCCGTGTGTGAGTTGTCCCAACATATTATTATTATTAAACTGGTTCTTCTTATAGTATATGGAGGCAACCGAGCAGTCGGAGCTTTATGGTGACTACCGACGACCAACATCCGCACAACCAAAAGTTACGCAGATGCGTTGCCCTCCTTTTTCCTCCGTATGGGCCACTGGAAACTCACAAACTGCACAAAACTCGACAGCATAGCAGTCACTTTACATGGGTATTATGTGAGCGTGTGGTACCACCCCGTTCGTGCTGGCCCAATTCGGCTGCAAAGCAGAATGGCCTCTTACTATATTGTTGCTTAATAAAAGTCTATCAATAATGTGACGAAGAGACGAAGAGAGAGTAGAGATAACCTGGCACAAACATTTCTACGCTAAAAAGGTCCCCTTATTGCTCAAGATTACGAAATTAATGGTTTTTATCTTTCTTATAATAACTTTTGCACGTTTTTTTTATTCAAATACTACTTTATAGAACAGGAATTATAAAAAAGCAACACCGCAACAGCTCTACTCGCTATTTTCCCAGTCCACATTTGCATATTCCCACAAAATATTGGAAAAACCCCATAACACAAAAAGAGAAAACAGTACGTTTGTCTATGTGCAATTTGATCGTTATTCGATGCTCATGCAGAAGATAAACAACAGAACAGATGAATACTACACAATATTTTTATTTTCGCAGGATAATAAAAGACTATATAGCTCCATCTATTTTTAGAGACAAGCAAACCAGCAAACAAAACACTTTAAAAACTACCACCTGTTCAGGAGTGCGAGAACAGACTCGGAAGCACAGCTCTCAATTCAAGGCCTATGGTAACTAGACAATCGCTAAAAAAATTACCATAAAAAATGGATAAATAATAATCGCCATTTTCAGAACGTTTATACATATTCAATTTGAGGGATCATACAAAAATACGAAAAGGGCCAACGTTCCTTGTTTATCTGTATAAATGTATAGATATGTATATTTATATTACAATTAAAATGATGATAGCTTAATAACAACAATAAAAAGTATGCAAATACAGGGGGGTCTAGGCTCCGAATATGATTTTGTCCCATTCGGTGTCAAGACACTTGGTCCGTGGGGTCCTAGCGCTATACGGCTTATTAGGGAAATAGCAAAAAGGTTAGTCGACATCACAGGAGACCGAAGAGCTGGCAGCTACCTCGGACAAAGAATTATTAGTCTAGCAATTCAAAGGGGCAACGCTGCCAGTATCTTCGGAACCTTGCCTAAGGGACTCCTTTTTATTTTTTAATAATATATTTTAGTTATATATATATATATATTTATTAATACATTTTTAAGGTTTATAGTTTTAGGTTCTTTGTACATTATAAGTCATTATAATAATAATATCACTTTAGCTTTAAATAATTATCTATAATTGTGAATATACTAATGAATGAAATAAACAGATATAATATTAACGTACAAAAAGACATTTCTATTTAGCTTCCACATATGACCAAAATTAACGTAACATACAAAAAGATGCAATCAGGAAACAGGGAAAATAAAATAGTGATATTCCGAAGGTAGATTTAACTTTATCAACGTCTTTTGTGCGCCACAATAGTTTTATAACGTGGAAAAAAGGACGAAGAGCGTATTTTATGGCGCAAAAGCAGTCTAATATCGTCTTTGTTGTGTATTTTTTTCGAATCCGTCATAGGAACTGAGCTACGCTGCAATTTTTATTTTTTATGTAACATTTATTGACGCGCCTCAGCAATAAAATCTACTCGAATGATATAACTGAAAACGGTATGTTGATTTCACGACGTTCGTTTCGTTATAGAATTTTATTATTTACTAACTGGTGCTCTCGACTTCGTCTGCGCAGCAAAGATTTTAGTTTTTTTATAAAAAGTATCCTATGTCACTTATAATACCTCCAAGAATGTGTACAAAGTTTTATGATGATCGGCTAAGTAGTTTTTGCGTGAAAGCGTAGCAAACAAACTTAATTTCACATCTATACTAATATTATAAAGCCGAAGAGTTTGTCTGTTTGAACGCGCTAATCTCAGGAACTACTGGTCCGATTTGAAAAATCATTTCAGTATTAGATAGCCTATTTATAGAGGAAGGCTATAGACTATATTATAACATCACGCTGTGACAAAAAGTAGTTAAGTTGAGTAGATTAACGCGGGCGAAGCTGCGGGCAACAGCTAGTTCTTAATATTAGTATGATGAACTCTATACTTAATTGAAATTTGTGGATGTTTCTCATATTATGCGGGGCGATGATAATTATTTTAGCTAACTGTTGCTCGCAGCTCTGTCCACGTTAACTTAGATTTACAGCCGTGCCCGGATTGATGATGATTATTTTATAGCTTAAGCTACTCCTTATAACATCAACGATCTACCAGTGAAAGTCCCATTAAAATCGGCCCATCCGTTTCTGAGATTAGCCGGAACTAAAAGACAGCCCGATAGACAACAACAGATATACATCTATATGCATTTCGTAAAAAGCAATTACTTTAATATTAGAAACAGACACTCCAATTTTATTTATCAGCTTTTTTTATGGAGTATAGATCATAATTTATTACTGCAACACACAAATTTTAATCAAATCATTCGTTTTTAAACAATTTCCTACATACACACAAACTTTGCTTCTGTAATTTTAGATTTTTTTTTTCTTTTTATCACAAGGAAATGCTTTTTACGCATGTACCCAGGATCTCGGGTAGATCCTGACCCTATGTTGGACTCGCATCTGAGAGCACCCGTAAACTAAAACCACTGCGAGCGCCTTCAGTCGCTTTTTGAGGGTCCCGGATCTGCATTCAACAGGATCACCTCAGCGACGGAATATTAGAATAGCTTAAACAACTAATAATAATTGTTTACTTTCTTTATTTCAGCCTTTTCGTTTCTTTTTTTAACGCCGGGAAATGCTCTGAGGCATCCCGCGGGTAGTGGGTTTCCCCACTTTTGTTTCTGCCCAAGCTAAACCAGGTGTAACGAAGAATGAAATAAAATAAAGATACTAATAATAATTAATAATACCTATATGCGCCATGACATATCATGCCAGCGTCTCCGTTTGTCATCGTGTCTTACGAGTTGATTTTACCGCCAAAGTGCGCCAATAGTTTTTTTTTTCTTTAACGCCGGGAAATGCTCTGAGGCCTTCCGCGGGGTGTAGGTCTCCCCAGGCGGGCATGTGGGACTCGCTGCGCCCGAAAGCTGGTTGCTCTACCCACTAAAACCCGGCGAGTGCTACCAATGCCGTATTTGGTTAGGTGCCCCAGATCTAATGAGCATACAGGGCACCTCGACGGCTAGTCAGTCCCGCAAGGGATCGACGTCACCTCCACAGAGGGGTTGTCCCGCACCACAACTCGATTTTTACGGCATTTCCTGCCTCGCACGACTAATATATGGAATCAGCTGCCTCCTATGGTGTTTCCGAACCGATACGACTTAGGGACCTTCAAAAAAAGAGCATACTCATACCTGAAAGGCCGGCAACGCACCTGCTAATCCACTGGTGTAGCGGGTGTCTGTGGATGTCGCTCTTCACTTACCATCAGGTGAACCGACTATCCGTTTGCCCCCTCTTCTATAAAAAAAAAAAAAAAAAAAAGCCACCGAACAACCCCTCCCAACGTCGGGACAGTACATTGAGGTGAGGTTTCCGTCCTCACCCCTTGCCCCCCTGGTCTTTTGTCCGCTCTTCTTATAAGAGGGGTAAAACGATCCCCTTCGGCTCAATTAGCTTCGCCCAAGATGCAGCGGCTCACCCCTTGGCTATTGAGCCCAATGGCCACGTCAAGGCCTGAACCATTGTGGGGTTTTTTATTGAAGCCAAAAAATTTAGCTAAAGTTATCAATCCAATGTATAATTTTCGGAAAGTATTTTTGCATTAATTAGAATCAAGCTATCGTTAAATAAATAAGTAATCATTAGTGAAGTAGTACATTATAGTAGTATTATACAAAGAAAACATCAATAATAGCCGCATAAAAACACCAATCCAACGCACCGCATAGCAACCTCATTAATGAGAACAAGAAATTTAATTTTATAAAGTATCTAATCAATTCATTCCTCCATATTGTATCGCTATTACCAATTACCACTTGAATACAACTAGTATTATATAAGGGAAATATCTACAAAGCACCGATCATAAAAACATTTTACAAGAAATTAAAACCGGACTTCAAAAATACTAAACTAAAAAGTAATAAAATAACTGTGTTAACTGTATAACTGTAGTAATAATATAAGTCTTGTTTAAAGTAATAAAATTAATATGGGACCAAAATGGAAGCACCAGCTTTCAAACAAAAAAATAACCATCGAAATCCATTCACATACGGCGGAGTAATCGTGTCACATACAAAAAAAAACATACATAAATAATCGGTTAAAAATATATATTTCTTTTTTACTTTCAAATAATCACCTGCTTTAATAACACAAATCATTATAGAGCTAGCTAGATATAAAGAAAACATCTACACAGCCGCATAAAAGCACGAATCCAACGCACCGCATAACAACCTCATTAATGACAACAAGATGCACAACCGTATGTTTCATGTGCACTCAACCAGCTCAATAGCATGTTGAATCGGAAACAAGTTGAACCATTTCGCACCGCCTGATTACAGTCGGGTTTACTTTGCATGTTCATGAATGTTTTACATTCCCGTCCAACAAACGAAACGGTAAACATTTATTCCCGAACATTTAAACCGGGAAACGGAATAACTTAATTTCGATTATGAATGTACAATTGTTTTTTATGTTGATTGATACGTCTAGGATGCTACAGGCTAACTGGTAGTACCATGGTTCAAGACTTGTCGTGGTGGGGCTCAATAGCCCAAGGTGAACCCAGCGCCTTGAGCGAAGCAAATTGAGCTAGGTAGCTGCTCTTTGTACCCCTCTTAAGACAAAAGAGGGACAAAAGAGCAGGGGGACAAGGTGCGAGAATGGGAACCTCACACTATTGTACTGTCCCGACGTTGGGAGGGGTTGTTTTGTGGTGCGGGACAAGCCCTCTGTGGAGGTGGCGTCGGTCCCTTGAGGGACTGACTAGCCGTCAAGGTGCCCTGTTTGCTTATTAGATCCAGGGCACCTCACCAAAGTTGGCATTGGCGGCACTCACCGGGTTTTAGTGGGTGCTCTACCCACCTTATCACCTTTCGGGCTCAGCTAGTCCCACATACCTGCCTGGGGAGACCCACTTCCCCACGGAATTCCTCAGAGCATATCCCGGCGTTAAAGAAAAAAAAAGGCGAACTGGTAGATGGCATAATGGCAGGTAATCAATACCCACTAACATAAAGTCAATTCCTTATTATGCTAGGCCTAGATCAATGGTGACAGAAGTCTGCCACACGCTGCCTCTCCTGCCCATCTTTCCGGAACGCAGAAAAGTACGTTAGAAAGAAGCAGAATGTATAACACCGTACTGATATTTGAAAGCTGGCAACGCATCTGTTAATTCTCTGGTGTAGCGGGTATCTATGGATGTAGCTGATCACTTACCACTTTGTGAACCGACTGTCCGTTTGCCCCCTCTATAAAAAAACATACATGCGTAACGTGATACACAAAGTTTGCACTTTACCCTTCTCTTGTTGACGGTGAAGCTAGTACCATCAGCCTGTAAATACACTTTCAATCATCAAGCCTTGAAACATCTCCAAGTAGACTGTCTAATTTATATATTGTTAAGGAGGACACAAGAAGACAACTTCAGATACATCAGCAGAAGCCCGCAAATCGATATAAATTAGACCGGCCAAAATGTGAAGATTCTTCTTCCCGAGTAGGAGATAGACTCTTACTAAGAAGAAGAAGACTGACCGAACAGTCTTTACTTCAGTACCTCTACGTTAACGTTAACGTTACGTTACGTATATAAATAGTTAACGTAAAAACGCAACACGAATAGAAAACTAAGGTATGATATAGTTTTCTATTCGTGTTGCGTTTTTACGTTAACGTTACGTTACGTGTATAAATAGTTAACGTAAAAACGCAACACGAATAGAAAACTAAGGTATGACATAGTTTTCTATTGGTGTTGCGTTTTACGTAACTACTATAGTTATGTAATTTACGCTTGTAACAAAACTCATGGTAGAGGTACAGAACAGCGTTCATGTAATTTTCAGTTTTTATACGTTTTATGTACAGCTACCATACAAAACTTTGGAGATATTAGCATTTTAGTTGGCTCCGCCGATGGCGTGCCACTTCTGCCAAAACGCACAAAATGGCCGTGCCACGGGAGGGGTTAAAAACCGTAGAACCGCAGCCGAAAAACTAAAAGATCAATGGAAGCTATTCTGGAGTAAAAGCTATACGGGAAGAGTCTATCTAACAACCAGGAATGATGATCTTGACATCGCGATATTAGATCGATCTATCGCTAAGAGCGGATAATCTGATGACATGCAAAATTATTAAAAGCCTCCTGAAACGTCGCTCGGTTATGACAAAGCCGTAAATTCCACGGTCAATTTAATTGTGAGCGAGGGACAGAGTGCTCGGAAAATGATCATCGGATTTAGATCTGTTATGTTCGGAAAAACTATATCAGTCACGCCAGTGTGGATTGTAACTGAAAACTATTAGTCGCTAACCGGTTTTATTATACAGTGTGTGTGGTTTTTTTTTCATATGTATTTTCCATAGTTTCTTTCAAACAAACTTTTCAAATTATCGTTCTTGATATTCAGTCAATTATCTTTTATTTATATAGGTAGGCAAAGTGATCTTATTGGTGACCAATTCGGATGATTTCTTAGAAAGCAGTTTAACTGTGTTTCGAAGATAAGGACAGAACAAACTCCTCGAAACCAGGCGAGAAAAATATTGGGCCACCGATGCGCTGGCCCAATATGAGTTGGTGAACTTCACACACCTTCAAAGACTTTTAATCTCATCAGGCGCAGGTTTCCTCAAGATGTTTTCCTTGATCGGTAAGCAAGCGATGTTCTCGTGTTCAGATGCACGAATAAATTTAGTAAAACCCATTTCAAAGCATCACAAGGGTCAGGATCGAACCCTGACCTCTGACTCAAGAGGCCGAGCCCATACCCACTAATTACGAGAGCATGATCATCTGTTCGGTGTATGGGTGTCTATGTCTCTAATTTAACTACGATATAACCATAGCACATAACAAGTGATAAATACACTTGTATTTATCTATTGTTATGTGCATGTATCAGTTGTCTGGTTGTCATAATACAGTCTCCGCCTAGTTTGGTATTAGACGTCGCCCATGAACATAAACTAGTTTACCTGGAGCGAGCCCAGGCAACTCATCTATGTGTTGCCTATCCTGAGACATAAGATGTTAAGTCTCGGTGCCAGTAATTACACTGCCTGTCTTGCCCTTCCCTCCGAAATACAGCAAAGCTGTTTCACGGGAGAAACAAGCAAGATGGTGGTACCCATGCAGCCGGGAGCGCGGCACAGCGCTTCCCTCCCACCGGTATGTGACCGTATGTATTTTTTATCACATTTTTTAAGGTAACATGGTTACTAGTGTCAATATAAAAACTATTCAAAAAGCATTACTTACTATTGTTAAAGGTGAAATATTTATGCTAACACGACTGAGACTCGTGTAGAGCACAATTAAAAAACAGGTTTAGCAACAAAAAAAAAACAAATACAATTTATTTACCAAATTAAATAATTAACTCGTACATTACAGTGATTCGCGGAAAGCGCTCAGAAATTGGCATAACGCGGAATAATGGTTGTTTCCCACCGCCATACAAATCCGAACATTTTAATTAAGTAAGGCTATTTGAGTTCCATTTGAGCGCCTATTAATTAACGGCGATCTGGATTATAACCTTGTTGGGCGTCAAATGGTTTGATTTTACAGTTTAGCTTAGTAATTATCTCTCATCATTATAATCGATATTTAGTTGACCGAAAAATATAATGCAACTTATTCTGCTAAAAGCGTGGAGTTATATTCTAGTAAATTATGCTATGAGTTCGATAACCTTTTTTCTTTTCCGCCGGGACATTGATTTAGACATCCCGCGGGGCAGGGGGGACTCTTAAGACGGGTATGTGGTACTCGCTGCTCATGAAAGATGGTAAGTGAACGCAGCTCTACCCACTAAAGCCCGGCGAGTGCTGCCAATGCCGCCTTTGGTGAGGTGCCCCGGATCAGTTGAGCAACAGAGCTAGTCGACTAGTCAGTCCCTCAAGGGACAAACGCCACAGAAGGGGTGCCCGCACAACAGAACAACCCCTCCCAACGTCGGGACAGTGCAATGGGGTGAAGTTCCCATCCTCGTGCTCTCTCCTACCCTTTTGTCGCCCGTTGTCCCCTCCTAGTGGGTGGTTCACTTGGCGCACCTCCAAGTGGTTCAATTTGCTTCGCCCATGGTGCTGGGTTCACCTTAGGCTACTGAACCCCACCGCCACGACAAGGCTTGAACCATAGTGGGGTAAGCTCGATAACCTGGGTAGAAATGAAATGACTTATATTTCAGCTTGAACAAAAAAAAAAATTTCAGCTTAATCGTTTTGTATTAATTGTCCGTCTCTAGTGAAGTGAAGAATATTTTAAGCTTATTATAAGGGAGAAATGCAATATTATGGTAAAATTAGGGAATTATTATTTACGGATTTTATCGCGGCTTATAAGGATTTTTACATGCTAACGTTTCGAACATTTTACAGCAGTCCCCTCATGACCATCGTTGCTGTCTTAGGGGATACACAAGAAAATACTAGTTTAACGGTAATAAGCATCTCTTGGGGGTGAATAAAAAGAAAAAAGAATACCTATCATTATTACAAATATAGCAATCATTTACAGCTCCTTGTAATTAACTTTTGTATCTTTTTTTTTTCTTTTTTTATAGAAAGATATTATATTATTTTTCCTTTTATTTCAAAACTACGGATACAAAAAGTCAAAGAAGTTAACCTCGAAAATGTAGTATCTACACGCTTAGGGAATTGTGAACTGCTCATAGACATGCTTGTGCATGTCATGTCATGCATACATTCTTAGAATACAGCTATTCTTATCGAACGACAGACTTCTCCTCGTAAGGGGAGACTACCTGGCCAGGAACTTTAGGGCTGCTCCAAGAGTAAAGGTGTAGTAACATTATTTTATAGATATGTCAATTGTAAACAGCACGTTTCTAATTTAGAAATACAAACTTCTACACAATGTACCTACGACATTAAAACACAAAAAGAAATAGAAACAGGATGATAAAACGAAACAAAAAATAAAGTGCCTGATAAAAAAACGCAGCAACGTAATTTTCTGCGTATTGCAGACATATTTAGAAAGTAAAGTTTTCCCATTATTCAGAGATCTTGTGAAACAAAACAACGACATCCAGGCAGTGACGGATAGTAGGGGAGAATGCACATTAGCGGGTAAAATGTAGTCAAACATGAATTCTTGGACTCAAGCTGAAATTCCTGAACAGATGATAAACAATTTCGCTACGTCATTTAGCCAGCATTTCAGGCTAGAAACTATATGCGTTTGCAGCTTAATATTAATTATTGAAGCAAAATTCGTGTTGCCTTGTTATTAATCAATCACTATTTGGCGGGTTTGAGAGAGTATTCGCTGACTGTGGCTCCTTTGTAATATTATGAGAAATACGATGTTGTGTTAATGAAGTATTATATTCTTTTATTATGATATTAATTATGGGAGCAAGTATGCTAAGTGGTTACGGATTCAAATACTACAAAAATTAGGGTTTATTTGTCCCACCACTCTTCAAGCCTCTTGTCGTGACGGTGGGGCTCAGTAGCCTAAGGTGAACCCAGCACCTTGGTCGAAGCCAAGTGAACCGAGGGGGCTGCTCTATGTATCCCTCTTATGAGAAAGGGGGACAAAGGAGTAGGAGGGGACAAGGGGCGAGGATGGGAACCTCACCCCATTGCACTGTTTCAACATTAGGAGGGGTTGTTCTATGGTGCGGGACAACCCCTCGGGGCACCTCATCAAAGGCAGCATTGGTGACACTCGCCGGGTTTTAGTGGGTCTGCGTCAACCTTACCATCTTTCAGGTGCAGCGAGTCCCATATACCTCCGCCATATTCCTAAGAGCATTAAGAGCGGAAAAGAAAAAAAAGGGCTTACATTAAAAATTCATATTGGTAGGATATTATAATTATTATCAATACGGTGAATGTTTGAAACCTATGCTTGATTCTTTTCACCGTTTTCATAATAGGTACCTATATGTAAAAAAATTGTCAGCTTTTCTTACTAAAAAGACTCTTCTTTGATTTGGACTTTTAAAGCACGGAGCTAAAATTTGTTTTATCAGCCATCAATCTCCCACCACTAAACAAAATCAGATTCAGTGAAATATTATTATTATATTTAATGGAATAGTTAAAAATAAATATTTTTGCAACATCGATGGTACGAAGAAATTTGTTTAAACGATTATACGTCTTTTTCTTTGAGTAAAAGCAAAATTTTCATGTAATAAAACTCAGTAAATTAGAAAAATACTTTGATGGCTTCGTGGCAAAGACTACAAGTGCCTTCTACTTTTTTAATATGAAAATTTAATAAAGTGACGCTTTAAACAGATCTTTATGATCAAAACAATATTGGCTGTGATAAAAATTTAAAGAAATAGACCGTACACTTAATTAAGATACTTATCCATTCAACATTGAAAATTATAATTTTTCTACTCAACAAGTATTAGGATTAGTTGTTCCGGCGCACCTTTGCACGAGTACCACCATCCTGTTTGTAACTCCCGTGATATCAGTGTTTTGAAAAGAAGAGCAGTACAGACAGTGTAATTACTAACACTGGGCATTACCATTTAACGTCTCAGGGTAGACAACACGTGAATGGCATGGATTGGTGCCGGATAAATTCAATTGGTTTTATCGTTAACCACCTACTAATAGGCTCACCTGCTAGTTTGTCTGTCCAATTAAGCATAATAAAAAAGAAATATACACCATTTTTCCTAAAATATCCCCCTTCTGTCGGAGTTCAGCTTGAAACCTTTTTTTACACAGGGAAATATTTATGGATGTAGCCAGGTACCTACCTGGGTGGTTTCCTGACCCTGTGTGGGACTCATACTTGTAGTGCATACCCAAACTAAAACACGGTGAGTGTCTTCAGCCACTTTTTAATTTTTGAGGGTCCTGGATCTGCAGGTAACAAGAAAATCTCAGCGACAGGCTCGGATCAAAACCTAATAAATTATACTTATGTTTTTTTTTTCTCACTCACAGCCTTGCTCAACAAGAACCGGATTTGTTAAGAATAGAGTAATAAGCTGATGTTTAAATTCATCATTATCAGCAACAATATCATCATTGTTATTACTTCCATAATAACTTTATTAAAGACGACAAATAGCAACCAAAGCACCAACATTAACAATTTTTCCAAAACCGTATTCGTTTCTCAGATTCTGTCATCAACACTACGATATGGGCTTTATGAGCTGCAGCCAAGGCCGCGTGAATAAAAAGATATCCATGCTGTTGAAAACAAAAGGAAATATTATATCAAAATAAAAAATATCGAAAATTATAATCAAATTTGGCAACCTTATATTAACGCTATGAAGTCATATTCACAATTAGTAAATAAACTGTGCCTTAAGTATAGCCCAGCGCTAAATTCACCGTTCGCCCCTGGACATCAAACTTACCCCCGCTAAAAGATAAGTCCCTTAACTGATGACAAAAAGCCAGCTAGTTTTTAGCACTCAATGGTAAAGATGGATAAACCAATAATCCTCCGCTTTGTTTGTGTCCAATTCAGCTAAGCGTGAGTTTTAATCGCCTTAGTTGTAGCTTACGTTAGCTCTGGCGTTTGGAATGGAGCATCGAAATGACTTGCTAGTGGGCTTTCAGTTGTTTTGTGTTGCTTTGATAGGCAATGATAGATGAGAAATCTTGAGTACAAGTTCGTAGCCAACTACACGCAGCAGCAGCACACGACGTGTCGTTGCTTCATGTCGCCATATCATGTCGTTGCGTCCTGTCGCTGCAGTCATGACTTCAAATCTGACTGCAGACTGCAACAGCATATTTCATCCAGTTACCAGTTAGTTTCAAGCGTGAAACCAGATGTCTGACGTGTTCGCCAGCAGCACTACTGATCTGCGGTCAGACTACAGTGTCGCGTGCCGTTCGACATCGCATCGCTTCCTGTCACGTAGAGTCGCTAATTATTACTGAGGGAATTTCATAGAAATCACTAGTGTCGTCGCGACAAGTTGTATGCTGCTGCTGCGTACAGTCGGCTCTAATTTGTACCTTTATGTCATCAACGTGACTCATGATTTTCATGAATGTATAATATAATTAGCTATTCTTTGAAGCGCCATTTGATATAGTCAATGTCATACTATCAACGAGTTGACGAGCCTGGATGACTCATTCCTGCGTTATCTAACCGTAGTGAAATGGTAAATCACAGTGCTAGCTATTGCACTGCCTATCGAGTTCCTCTCTCCGAAATACTACTAGCTGTTTTACATAAAAGCCGGTTGGTGCTACCAATATGATAGACCACAGAAGTGTGGTATCCATGCAGATGGCCACGCTACATATACGGAGTTCTTGCTGTTTCAGTTACGGTACAGGTGGTACTCATGAAGGTTTTACCACCAACTCTAGTTTAATTTTAGTTGAGTGGTGAAATTGTCTTTGTCTACTGTTTTGTATGATAATGTATCATCCTCGCCATCATTATCATTACGTATTCATTCACATTTGGTCATAAACCTATTTCAGTATATAGTTTGTATAATTGCCTCAAATGCAAAAATCTATTCTACTATCTTGTTGGAAGTACAATTAATAATTTATCGAAAACGATACTAGCGTTGTGTAAATTTCTCATTACAATTTCACCGCCATATCGGATAGCAGTAAAATCCAAACCAAGTAGCCTAACTTCCCGGTCAGTACCTACGACATTATGATTTCATAGGACCCCTCCTACTCTTCGTCACACAGTGTCCACTGTGTGAAACGTGTGACGTAAATTTACATGGTATCATGGGTTCCCAAAACAGCCTCATAAATATTTCTCTTTTCTTTTCTCTCACAACTAAACAGTTGTGAGAGAAAAGAGGGAGAATATGCGGGAGAGCACTTAATACGCAAACATCTACATGGATATATCTTCTGTGGTCTTCGAAACAGCTTTGCTTTCCAAGAACAGGCATTGTCAGTACCGGTACGTTTATTTACTCATGTAAATTCGGTACCAGCGTACCGAAAACCACCTTTTTGTACTGAACATGCTGAATACCTTATTGTATTGTGGGCAATAATTAGGCGAGTCACATGGACCTAGCAGAAAAGAACTAGTTTTTGAAGCAAACATTTCACGTATCACGTGATAAATTACCGGTGACTTAAAAATCACGTGATAACTACGTTGTTTATCATGCAGAACTGATAAAATTTTTCAAAAGCCATGCCAATTCATATTCATATCACATTTATGATATAGGTCGCCTGTGACTGGTGATCACAGTGATAAAATATAGTACATAACGCGATATGTTTTTTAAAGAGCTATAATTGACATCACATCTAGTTTTTGTATATAGCATATAACGCATATTATAGCTATACATAGCTTTGACAATTTTGGTTTATGAGATACATAATATATTATATATAATTAAAGTGCATCTATCTAATTTGACGACTTCTGTGGCTCAATGCCAGCGGGTTCGAATCCTGCCAGGGAACAAAAAAAATCTGTTCCTGAGTCACGTGTATTAAATATGATGTGTATTATAAAATAAAAATCTTAAATATATATACGTATAGTAAGTATAATTATATTGTATAAAAGTATTAAATATAATATTTCCGTTATCTGATAGGTACAAGTTTTTCGAGAACTTACCACGGGACCAGATTGTAAAAAGCGTCCATAGATATTATTATTATGAGACCAGCCTAGTATTAAATCATGTCACGTATGGTAAAATAAATAAAAGGATCTAATTAAAACAACGCTTTTACATACTTTGTTCAATAAATTCTCGAATGTTTACAAATTGGGGTGGATTGATAAAAGGTTTCGCTAAAGCGAGTGTGGTTAGGCCTTAATGTCAGATATGTTGAGGGAGCGACCTTTTGCCTAACCACTTTGATTTAATGTCCTATTTTATCCCACACGCACAATTTAATAAGGTTAAGTGATAGTTAAGAGTGGAGACATGTGGAGCTGCCTAATGGTTGCTCTTAGGGTTTTAGTTTATTTAAATTATACACGCTATCATTAAACTAGAAATCGCCTAAATTTAGATTCACGTAATAGTCTAAGAGCCCGTGAACCCCAGACCTTCGTTATTTTATAAAGGCTGAAAACTTGTCAGCGCATGCTCCTAACACAGGTAAGAACGATGGACCATTATGAAGTTTGGGTTACCCTGGCTTTGGCAGGTAAACGGTACTAAAGGTGTGTAAAATACCGATCTAAATTCATCAAATAATAAAGTGTGATTTTTTGGTATTACCTTCAGAATATTACTAAAAATCACGTCATTAATTGCCAGACACTTAACATCGTGGCAACCCCTTGCCAGACACCCTTATTGTTCATGAAATTATAATTCTACTTACGTTATAGTATAAAAGCTGAATTTTATATATAATAAATACTTGGGTAATAATTAGATAATGTTTCCTCATTAGCCAGACATTTTTGATAGTTCCAACCCCTTGCCAGACAAGCATGTAGGGTAGCTGTAGGAGCGAGCGCGAGACGGTATATATGGGTGGGTGCGAGAGAGATGGCATGATTATAATGACTTATACAAATAAACTTTTTGACACAGATTTATATAACTAATAATCTGTGTAAATCTCAAAAACATCTCAAGAAAAGACATTCGATGCTACAGCTACATTAAATTGTAAAAAATTTCAATTTATTCTATCAATAACAGGTTATAAAAAAAACCAAACAAAATAATACTCAAAAATTTAATTAAAAATAAATGAATGACATTACAATTATTTTTATAAAGTATTTTTATTATTATAAAGTATAAAAAAATAGATTGATGACATTACTGATTATTATTATTACACTGTATAACAGAAAATATTATTTCATTCATTATCATCATTATGATTAATGTTATCATTTTCATCGTCACTGTTACTCTATTCGATATCGTCATCTTCTCCTTCGTCAGTTTCGATCGTTCGTTGTCGCATTTGAATTATTGTTTAGATCTCACTACAATCGAATTATAGCAGTTCCTTCATACTTTACAGTTAACTATTGTTTTTTTTTTTGTATTGTATAATTATTTATTATACAATATTGTATTATTACAGTATAATAATATATTACATAGTTATATAGTAGGTATAATATTAGGTATTGACTACTGAATAATTTATTCCTTTGCGTTTATGATATTAGTAGGATTTAAATGTTTTGTAGTCAACTTTTATTAATACAAGTTAAAAATTTTGTGATGTTACGACCCATTTGGTTGTGTGTACCTACACAATCTATACATCTATTCGGATAAATAAATTTGAAGTGTCTGTTTCCACTATTAAATTAACCGCTTTTTATTAAATGGATATGGTTGTGTATACGGTACATATAATAAAATAGAATTTAGTATTTTTGTCTGTCTGTCCGTCTGTCTGTTTGTTTCGGCTAATTTCTGAAACGGCTGGGCCGATTTAGATGGGACTTTCACGGGCAGATAGCTGATGTTATACGTATATATAATAAGTTAGTTATATCATCAATCTACGTATGGCTGTAATTTTAAGTTGACGCGGGCGAAGCTGCGGGCAACAGCTAGTTGATAATATTAGTCGATAGGTTCGCAACTCGCTAACTAAACAAGGAACTAAGCGGCTTGGTTCGTGAACTAGTTTTTTGTTCCGAGACTACCAAGTACATACCGAATGCTTTAGTGAACCAATCGATCGATTGAACGGGTCGAAAGAACCGGGTCATTTTTTGAATGGTTCAGTATGGACCCGGGTCTTTAAAATTGAACGAGCTACACATACTAAGTACTAAGTACTAAAGAATACATGCGCACTAGTAATAAAAACTGCGCAAGTAGGGATCGCGGCCGACCTAACTCGCTATCTCACTCGCACCCACATATATAAACTGTCTCGCGCTCGCTCCTACAGCTACCCTACATGCTTGTCTGGCAAGGGGTTTGAACTATCAAAAATGTCTGGCTAATGAGGAAACATTATCTAATTATTACCCAAGTATTATATATAAAATTCAGCTTTTATACTATAACGTAGTAGAATTATAATTTCATGAACAATAAGGGTGTCTGGCAAGGGGTTGCCACGATGTTAAGTGTCTGGCAATTAATGACGTGATTTTTAATAATATTCTGAAGGTAATACCAAAAAATCACACTTTATTATTTGATGAATTTAGATCGGTATTTTACACACCTTTAGTACCGTTTACCTGCCAAAGCCAGGGTAACCCAAACTTCATAATGGTCCATCGTTCTTACCTGTGTTAGGAGTATGCGCTGACAAGTTTTCAGCCTTTATAAAATAACGAAGGTCTGGGGTTCACGGGCTCTTGCTCTATAAGTATTTTCGTCGCTTTTTCGTTTCATGTAATGTCAAATTACAGCAGTACTTAGAAATTTTGTTATACTCTGTACATATTTTATCGCTGTTTATTGTAGTTTATTACCTAATAATCAAAGTTATTTACATAAACATTAGAAATGAAGTTTTACAATTAAAGATAATTTATTTCTCATGAAATTACATCGAATAACTTACTGGCAAAGTAAAACATAATAGAATTGTTTATCTACCCGGCTGGCAACGCACCTGTAGGGTGACCACTTATGTACCACCACATGAACTGAGTATCCGCTTGCCCCCCCCCCCCCTTCCCACCCCCATACAAACAAAATTGAAAGGTTTATCAATAATAACAGATAATCCAAACAATCAAATTGTAATCTAGTCAGTTCCGTAAAGTCAAATTTGTGATCAAGGCCTGGTTGAGCAAGCTTGATTACTGTGAACATTACTGTCTGTTTGTAAAGTCCTCGAGTATCCCACTACAGTGAATATATCAAATAGAGCTTTGAAGGTACTCGGATATTTATATTGTACAATTTATCGTTACGATTTTTGATACGAAACATATTATATTATCGCGTCTTGGTTTTAAATCTCATGACTACTGACACCCCCATTACACCGTCGCTCTGGACACAGTATATATAATATGGTATGCAACCAGTACGGAAACTACGAACAAATGCTCGAAACGACACACTCACACAAACAAGCGCATCGACGAGACCTCTAAGCTCTTCTCGGAGCTCATCTAATTGCAATATGAGCTTAGATGTTTCACATCTCTCGGGCGTCCCGTGATGGCTAACTTTGAATAGTTCAGATAATATAGAAAAGATAAGCCGAAGAACACATTTTGTGAAGGTCTCAGCATCGTCTTGCTTGAAACGGAATTTGTTAGGGTCTCAGTACGGGTCCCCACCATGGTTCAGGCCTTGACGTGGCGTTGGGGCTCAGTAGCCTAGGGTGAGCCCAGCACCTTGGGCGAAGCGAATTGAGCTGAGGGGGCTCTTTGTACCCCTCTTATAAGAAGAGGGGACAAAAGAGCAGGGGGCAAGGGGCGAGGATGGGAAACTCACCCCATTGTACTGTCCTGACGTTGGGAGGGATTGTTCTGTGGTGCGGGAAAACCCCTCTGTGGAGGTGGCGTCGGTCCCTTGCGGAACTGACTAGCCGTCGAGGTGCCCTGTTAGCTTAACAGATCCGGGGCACCTCACCAAGGCGGCACTGGTGGCACTCGCCGGGTTTTAGTGGGTAGAGCTGCGTCCACTTACCATCTTTCGGGCGCAGCGAGTCCCACATACCCGCCTGGGGAGGCCCCCGCGGGATGCCTCAGAGCATTTCCCGGCGTAAAAGAAAAAAAAAGGGTCTCAGTACCGGTAATTAGAATGCCTGTCTTTCTTCCCAGAACGTAGCAACGGATAAAATAAACAGGTAAAAACTTTTTTACCCATATAGATCATCGTTTTGCACAAATATGCATCTCTACCATATGTTATCTCTACCATATGTTATCTCTACCATATGTTATCTCTACCATATGTTATCTCTACCATATGTTGGTGCTGGCCAACACTGATTTTGTTACAACCATTGAGTTGAAATTCGTTCAATTTAGTAATATAAAGCATGCTACCAAAAACTGGCTACTATTTTCTATTCCTAAAAGTAAATAAATGCCACTTTTTAAAGATTTTTCCCTGCCTACAATCCTCTAAAAATCGATTTCTGTAGATAACATTTTCAGTGTGAGTAAATAATATCAGCCATTCGCTGTTCATTTGGGCCTATGCACAGAAGTGGACTGAAAAAGATTCCCAATGATGATGATAAAACTATCCGTTACAATAGTCGTGATTTAATTAAAATATCGTATCGTATAAATAAATATACATTGATGTTTAGACAAGATCTTGCAGATCCAATCAGTGCCCCTTATTACTCTGCGATAAAGATTACTTTATTACTTCAATTTTGTTTCAGCAAAATGTAAAACTTGTAAGTGATTTAGGCAAGCTCTAGTTGAAACATGATCTCAACATTGCCTTTGATGTGACATAAAAAATAGATACACTATGGTTCAAATTTATTTTTAATGATTCGTCTTAATGAACGATCTTAGGAAATTAAATCAAAGGGTCTTAGAACAACTTCGTCTTGCTCAATCGTTCCATTATTATGGTTTCTGCAAAATATCCGAAACGACAGTATAGTATTAGGTATCATTGATTGAATTGTACGTCATGTACATACATATTAAATTTATGTTAATTATATGTGATTGACGATCAATATAATTATAGTAGTAGCAATAAATTTTCTCCTTTTCATTAAATATTTGGCCATCTTAGCGTTCATTGAAAAAAGCCTATTAACAAGCAATGAAAGGTTACAGACTGATGATGATTATAATAAAATCTAAGTGTAAATGAGTTAGGAAAATGGAATATTGAATTTATTTAAGGCCCGGCTATAACCTAGACTTAGCTTTTAGGCTAAGTCATTTATCCAACCTACATACGGGTAAGCCCTTTTTTATATTATATATTGCAGGGAAACCCTTATAAATGCAGCCAGGATCTTTGGGTAGATGCTCCTGGGAATGCTCTACCCTAAACTAATACCAACGCGAGTGCCTTCAGCCGCTTTTTGAGGGTCCAGAATATGCAGACAACAGACAGGATCACCTCAGCGATAGGCTGGCCCCAGCGAAGACCAGACTACTCTTCGTAAGGGAGACTACCTGGCCGCTACTAAACAGTCCCCACGACGTCGTACCATACAAACCCAGGTTCTCATCCTTGCCTTACTCTTTTGTCCTCCCTTTTTATAAGAGAGGTACAAAGAGGAACTCCCTCGGCCCAGTTAGCTTCGCCCAAGGTACTGGGCTCACCTTAAACTACTGAGCCCCACCGCCACGACAAGGCTTGAACCATGGTGGGGATACGGGTAAGCAATACCCGTAATATATGATGTACAGAAAATATGTAATATATGGTTTTCTTGAAGTTTTTTGAAGTATAGAAATCGTGAAAACTGCTTAGTATTAGATATAACAGATAGTATAGAGAGACAGTAGAAAAATATAGATTATAGTCCATAGCACGCTATCATAAAATAGTTTATTTGCACAATACTATCCGAATCACAGTTAAGTTATTTCATAAAAGAAATACTTAAAAACAGCCTCAGTACCACTACTAAGAAGCCTATTGGTCCGACTCCATAAAAGTTATTTCAATATAATTGAAAATAAAAACTTAAGCCGTTGGTGATTGCTATCGAAATCGCTTATTTCCAATAAACGACTTTGCCAATTAATAACTTTTACTTAATGAAGTACTTTCAACATTAATATTGACAGTTATTTCACAACAATATTGATCAACATCGTTGGTCTTAAATATTTTTTTCTAAAGGTTTTTCAAGTAATAAAATATCGATCTAAATATTTAGTATGTTTAAATGGGGTAATATCAAGAACTTTATAGTGTTTTTATAGAAACTTTCAATTTATTTATTAAATGTATCTTTACTGCCAAATATATCTTACCTTATAATGAATGAATTAATCTATATTATCCTTTTAAACTAATAATATAAAGCTGAAGAGTTTGTTTGTTTGAACGCGCTAATCTCAGGAACTACTGGTCGAATTTGAAAAATTATTTCAGTGTTAGATAGCCCATTTATTGAGGATGGCTATAATATAACATCACTCTGTGTCTAATAGGATTCAAATTAAGTAAGTTAACGCGGGCGAAGCTGCGTGCAACAGCTAGTTAAAGCTAAATTTAGAGGAAAATTCAGCATCCAGTTCTATCTAGCACAAATAGCTTGTACGATCTTTATATGTCCTATTGCTGGGCGCTGGTTTTGTCCTTGAAATCCGCCGAGATTTAGGTTACACTAGCTGTTGCCCCCAGCTTTGCCTGCGTTTACTTAGATTATCAACTGTATCCGGATTGATGATGATTATATTTATAGCCTAAGTTAAAGTCTCGTCAAATTCGGCCTAGCTGTTTGAGAGATTAGCCGGAACAAACAGACAGACAGACAGACAGACGAACACGGGATGATAATAATGAAATCACAAATAAACGATTTTCATGCTCAACGAAGCAATTATGAAAATCGAATGTTCACCATTAAAAAATTAATTAATGTCTTAATTAAGGGCCGTGTTGACGTGATATATCTAGGTCGTTATTTTACATCAACGTCGCTCAGTACAAAATTTCCATTAAAAGTATAAATTGAGAGATTTTACAAAACTGATCAAAAACAGGTAATGCTTGTTATAGTTTTATTAAAAATACAATTAATATTTACTGATGGGATGCGCTCCAGTGTACAGCGTCCTGCTTATTACCATGGAACAGCTATGCTGTATTTCGGATAGAGGGGCAGAACAGGCAGTGTAATTACTGGTACCTACCGACTTACCATCTTAGGATAGGCAACACATAAATGAGTTGCCTGGGCCTGGATAATATGTAGTACGTTTTATTGTTGTTGTTATGTTATTAGTAAAAAAAGTGTTAATTATTCCACTCGTTTTAATAACTATGTTCCCGGAACCGATACTACCGGGCACCGCCTCGCTCTTCCTACAAGATATAATTTATGTACATACTAGCTGTTGAACGCAACTTTGCCCAGATGATAGACGTGAGTATATGAGTTTCGCCACTGAGCCAGCGCATAGGTGAATACCTAATACACTCCTCGGTAGATTTCGAGGAGTGGAAGCATAGTGCATTAGGCACTAAGCGCTTATGACTGTAGATACACTTACGTCAAAAATTTTCAATATAAACGAATAAAATATAAATGAACTAGCAGCGCCCCATGGTTTCACCCGCGTGATTCCCATTCCCGTGGTAGTGCAGGAATAAATTATAGCCTACATGATATGTAAGCTATATTATTGTAAAGTTTCATCAAAATAAATTCAGTAGTTTTTGCGTGAAAGAGTAGCAAACATATGTTATGTTTTTCAGTAGTATTTATATTAATATCGATTTTGTGCGTCACTATTTTCAGTAGTTTGAATTATTTATATTAATATCGATTTTGTGAGTGTTGGTAGTTATAGGTTTGTCTATTGTCAGTTTGGTATAAAGGGACGCCGATGGTGGTGTTGTGGGGCATTCTACCAGTATACTTTGAGAAGGACGTTACTCTGCCGGATTACATTGCGAACAAGGAGACTCAATTGTGTTAATCGGACATCCGTGCTGCGGAATTGTTTCATATTGTAGACCTAACAAATAAAGTATTTGTAAATGGAATACCGTATTTTCTTCACACATACATCCATACATTCTTACAAACTTCCGCGTTTATAATATTAGTAGGATAGGACTAGAAGGATGTGTAATTGTTTATGTATTATATATGTATATATGATTAAATAGGTATGTTTAATTATGACCAATTTTACTAGAATACTGTGCAAATAGATCTAATTGTAATTATGAATGATAATATATTTATTTTTATATTTAAAGAACTGGCAACATCGCTTTACTGTTATCATATAAATTTCTGTTGGCAGAGGGAAAAGTGAATGAAGATAGTGAACCATTCCGGTGATAATTCTTTTTTTTAAATGATAAAGCTGATGATGATGATTGTGATGGTGCTGAATAATTCAGATGACTTAGTATATCAAACAATTCAGTACTCAATCTTTCTTAGAACATAATAAATTTTGTACCCAAGCATGATGACATTGTCGTATGAATGGATGTTACATTAGGAGTGCTGGTGAGATATTGTCCTCCAAGACAAAGAGCTGGGATGAAAGGACGTGCATGCGTCTGATTACTCCCAGCCTCTGCCGGTGTTGCCACTTTATGAACTAAACTCCCCAAAAAATATTAATAAATAGATTAGAATCATTTATTTGGGAATTCTTTACTGTAATAACTACTTTACCATTAGGGTGGATTTTTTTTTATTTGAATTTATTTTTCGCTAGAATTTAATGTGATGTGCCAGTAAGTCGGCTATTATGCAGTGATGGCAAATGGTATGACGCTGTCAATTCTTTATTTTCCATAATTCGCTATAGATTTTTATTAAATACAAATTATAATTTTTACGTGTCATACCAACGTAACTATTCCATATTTAACACTTGATGCGTAAGATATTACATATTAACCGCAAGGCTAAAAGTCGAAGGCAATATAAAAAGTAAAATATATTATATCAGTGATCTATGTGATATTATTCTGTGACTGGTAAAGATTAAACTTATATAACCAATGTAAAATGTACTTTTTCTATATTTGGTACATACATAAGACAGACTTTAATTAAATTAAGCTTAAACATTCTGCAGGATCAAATGCCGCTTAACATGACAAAATTTCGCTAAATCTAGCTAAAAAGTCGCCAAAGGCAGCACCTTTCCGTATGTAGGCCACCGAATTCATTTTATGGAATTTTATTTGCATGTCCCAACAATGCCAAAATCCATTTAATGATTTGTAGAACTTTCTGGAAGATATAGTTCTGCCTTTTTCTTTACTTGGATGTAATTGCTTTCTGAATAACGAATTCAGATTTCTGATAATTTAATTACGAGTACTGTGAGAGATTTATTATTATTGAGTTTTTTTCTTGTTAAATTTTAGGAAATTTAATAAGTATGCGTAATTGAAACTGGTATCATCACCATATGCCTCTCTTAATGAACGCCAAGATGACCGATCCCTCGCCAGTCGCATCGTACTTAATCAAACATTACATCATGATTTTTATTTTATTTCTAACTAGCTGTTGCCCGCAGCTTAGCCCGCGTTAACTTAGATTTCCGGCGTACATGGATTGATGATGATTGTTTTTATAGCCTAAGTTACTCCTTATAACATCAGCTATCTGCCAGTGAAAGTCCCATCAAAATCGGCCCAGCCGTTTCAGAGATTAGCCGGAACAAACAGACAGATATACCAGTCCATCTCCTCAATATGATGACCACTTCTTTTTATGTTATATGGATAGGTAAATTGGCAGAGATAACACCTAAAGAAAAAAACATCAAGGTGAGCGACGATGGTATAATAGATATGTGCTCGGCCTCTTGAGTGAGTGAGGTTCGATCCTGACCCCTGTGATGCTTTGAAATAGGTTTTTCTAAATTTCTACGTACCTGAACATGAGACCATAGCTTGCTCCCGGTGAAGGAAACATCGTCAGGAAAGTTGCATGCCTGATGAGATTAAAGTCTTTGAAGGTGTGTGAAGTTCACCAACCCGCATTGGGAATTATAGCCCAAAACCCTCCTCGCATAATAAGGGTTGATAGGTATTGGTCTAGGAAACACATTTGGGCGTTACTTATTCCGAGTCGTACAATGGTGCTCTTCGTTCGTATTCGTACCAATAGTGTTTAATTAAATATTGTAATAATTTTGAGGACGTAGGTTTAAGTTTGTCTTTTATCGGTTTACTATAAAAGAACACCAATGACGGTCTTGCGGTCACTCTACCCATATACTTTGTTATGTACTCTGCTGGATTATATTGTGATCAAGGAGATCCAATTGTGTTAATCGGACATCAGTGCTGCGAGTTGTTTCATATTGTAGGCCTATCAAATAAAGTATTAGTTAATGGGATTTCGTTATTAAACTAGTAATTAAACTTATAGCGTTTATTTCATATGCTATTATTATAGTATCATCAAGATCATCATCGTAATTATTATGATTATCATTTACACCATCAACAGCCAACAGCGGTCACTGGGCATTCACGGCATCTTATAAAACGTACAAAGTCAAGTGGGTCACGTCAATATGTACACAACCAGCAAACACCGGTTGTGTTACATAACTCCCCAACTTCCTCCTCGTTTTTGAATGACGTTGACAAACATGTCCCGAAGGATTCCCCAGAAATCAAGGATAAGATTTGTTTTGATGTTTGTAAAGCGTCAATGGTTCAAAACGTCTTTGAGTTTCTGAGGTTATAAATTCGAATCCACAACTTGAACTCGTGTGTGATAATATCATCATCATCATCCTCTATGCGTCCACTACTGAACACAGGTATCGATCCCTTGCCATTCCCATCCAATACTATACATAATATTATACTTTTGTGATAGTATAGGTGGGGTAATTATTTATTCATAAAATGTTCTTGCTGTTTGTGTGGGTTACCGCATATCGTAAACTTGAACTAGTTGGTATTATTTCACACGGATACACGTTCAAATCCCGTTTTTTTTTTTTATAGAAGAGGGGGCAAACGGATAGTCGGTTCACCTGATGGTAAGTGAAGAGCGACATCCACAGACATGTGACCGCTACACCAGTGGATTAGCAGGTGCGTTGCCGGCCTTTCAGGTATGAGTATGCTCTTTTCTTGAAGGTACCTAAGTCGTATCGGTTCGGAAACACCATAGGAGGCAGCTGATTCCATATATTAGTCGTGCGAGGCAGGAAATGCCGTAAAAATCGTGTTGTTGTGGATTTCCGGACATCGAGATGGTGTGGGTGAAATTCGGAGTTTTTCCTTGATGTCCGGTGGTGGAATTCTGCTGCAGGTATTAGTCCGAACAATTCCTCAGAGCACTCCCCGTGGTAGATGCGGTAGAAGATGCAGAGCGATCCGACATCTCTACGCAGCGCCAAAGAATCAAGTCTATTGGAGATAACATGGTCGTCGACGATTCAAGCCGCCCGACGTTGAATGCGGTCAAATGGAAGGAGCTGATACTGGGGCGCTCCAGCCCAGAGGTGAGAGCAGTATTCCATGTGAGGCCGTATCTGCGCCTTGTATAATTGAAGGCGGTGTGAAGGCATGAAATACTGCTTCGCCCTATTGAGCACGCCGAGTTTCTTCGAGGCTAGTTTAGCCTTTCCTTCCAAATGACCACGAAACTGCACATCTCTCGATATATCGACGCCAAGTATCCCAATGCTGGCTGAGGCGCTTAGGGAAGTGCCTTCGAATTGTAGAGGAACGACGAAGGGTGATTTTTTAGCGATAAACGCGCAAACTTGTGTCTTGTTGGGGTTAAATTGGACTAGTTTAAGTCGCCCCCATTCCGAGATTCTGGCCAGCAGAGACTCGATTTCAGACACAAGTTTGTTCCGACACTCATCGACTTGTTCCCGAGAAATATTAGGGCGGGCAGTGTATAAAGCATCTCCAGTGCTGTCATCTGCATAGCAATGAATGCCGCTGGTTTTCAGCATATCATTGATATGCAGAAGAAACAGGGTTGGAGATAGTACACAACCTTGGGGAACACCAGCATTTACAGACTTGAGGTCCGAGCATGCACCGTCGACAACGACCTTAATGCTCCTGTCTACCAAAAAACTGGTGATCCACCTACATAATTTCTCGGGAAGCCCATAAGATGGTAGCTTTGCAAGAAGTGCTTTATGACACACCCGATCAAAGGCCTTCGCTATGTCCAAACTAACTGCCAGCGCCTCCCCCTTGCTCTCAATTGCCTCCGCCCATCGTTGCGTTAGGAATATTAGAAGATCACCAGCTGAACGATTCCGTTGAAAGCCATATTGGCGATCGCTAATCAGCTGGTGCTCCTCCAAATATCGCCGGAGCTGGCAGTTGATTATAGATTCCATAATCTTTGAGAACAAGGTAGTTATAGCTATTGGTCTGTAGTTGGACGGGTCTGAGCGGTCCCCTTTCTTAGGGATCGGGTGTACCAAAGCTGTCTTCCATGGGGCGCGTGCCGAGTGCCGGAAAAGACGCGTAAGGACGGGTGTCAACTCAGGAGCACAAGTTCGTAGCACTAACGGAGGGATGCCGTCAGGCCCACTCGACTTATGGATGTCCACCGAAAAGAGTGCTTTGCGTATGGAGCTCTATCGGAAAATTATTTCCGGCATTGAAGTATCACACCGAGGGATCGTCGGTGGTATTTTTCCCTGGTCATCCAAAGTCGAGTTGGAAGCAAAAAGAGTGCCTAGAAGATCGGCCTTCTCCTTCGCGGTGTGGGCCAACGAGTCATTCCTCATGTGCAGAGATGGTAGGGATGGCTTACAAAAATTCCCTTGAACAGCCTTGGCAACCGTTGAGAGTTGATATTCGTATCATAAATATAATCACGCTCACTAATAAACTCAGTACAAGTTATTTTGTTGGTCATGATTCTGGGTTAACGCGGTATGAATGGTCATCTTTATAAAGCCACAGAGTGTTTTACTAAAATATTAAAAGCAATTGTGTTCTTTTTATAACCAAATGTATAGTGAAACCTCACTTTAATTTTCCACTTGATTTAAATTATTGTTTAAAACTAGTTTTACCTAATAACTAATTAAATATTCATAGTTCATACATTATTATAAAAACCATACATAATATTAAGTAGGTAATATACATGTGATGTAACATGACATTGGTGACTTTCTCTTCAACCGGACACGCAGACTCAATAAACGTATATATTATTAAAAACGAACACTTATCTCTGAAATAGCATATGTATTTCTTAATAATTACACTTTTATATGAACCTTATTTAAAATCCGAATACATCTTAAAGGTAGTGCCATGCAGCTGCTGCTGCTCTGCAGCTGAACTGGGCCGGTACGACCGGGGTGGTACCTCTCGCTCACATAACACCGGCGTCAAGTGACAATGCTGTCGCGTTTCTTACAGTTTGTAAGTTTTCGGTAGCCCATTGGGGGGATAGGGAAAAAGAGGGCAACGCATCTGCATAACTTTTGGTTGTGCAGATGTCTGTGGGCGTCAGTAGTCACCATAAGGCTCCGAATACTCAGTTGCCCCCTTATGACATAAAAAAAGCATTTTACAAAAAATTAAAACCAACTTTAAAAATACTAAACTAAAAAGTAATAAAATAACTATGTTTCTTAAATTTTTTTGCTTACAACTTACAATGAACTTAATATTCTACTGCTAATGTACAAACTTTGCGTTTACCACGTCATTATAGTTACTTTTGGAGTCGGTGTCGTATTTGTTGCTGTTGCTAACCTACCTACCTACCTTGGCTGACACCGACTCCAAAAGTAACTATAATGACGTGGTAAACACAAAGTTTGTTTATGTTTAAACACATGTTTAGCAGTGGACGGATAAAGGACGATGGTGGTGATAATGATGATGATTACGATGACCGCGACATACTATAAATAACCATCGAAATCCATCCAAAAATCCAAAAAAAAACATACAGACGAATTGAGAACCTCCCCTTTTTTTTGAAGTGGGTTAAAAATCTAGAGTTAAGCACGTACAAAATAACAAGAAGGAACCTTTCCAGCTGTATTATACTAGTAATTATATTCAAGTCAACTTAGTGAAATATGACTGACTCTAGGAGGACGTCGATTTTAATCTTGACAATAATCAATGACAATATACCTATATGGTGTTTATATCTGTTATGGATGTTGACGAAGTTGATTTGTTCTAATCATTAAGTATTCTGTTATTCGAGTGTGATTTTTGCTTCCCCAAAAATATGTTTTTTTTTTTAATTTTTACAATTTTTTATACAAAAATATCTATAAAGCAAGATATCATATATTTTGTAATGTTGAGCAAAAAAAATCTGATTGTCACATATTAATATGAAAAAAAAAAAACTTTTTTTTTGGTATGAGTTCGATAATGAATTATATTATTATGAATTTATACAATTTTGACACGGCACTCGAGCCTATTGACACTGCCTACTCGCAATAAAATTTTCACATCAATAAAATATTGCGTCACTTTTCTGGTCAATATCTTATGCAAGTTATAAAACCTTACCCATAAATGTACAACAATACAAAGACAAGTACTAAATCTCGGGCCTATCCGAGACAAACGAACCTTGTTATGATATCGATTTGGACCTTAGGGTACTAAATACGCTGACGGCACCGATTAAGGTAATAGGGCACGTGTCTCCCAGGGGACCTTCCACGCGATTGGAATTGTTAAACATTTGCAATTATATCACGGAGTAGCGCGGTGGATTAATTGTGAATCGCTCTGTACTGGCAACATTTTTGAAGAACCAAAAATCTGTTGGATTCAAATGACAAAGCAGAAAAATCAATTTGTTTTATTAGAAATGGATATATTTGTATTTTAGGAAGCCAGATCGTACAGGAGAAGACGATCTAGGCATCCGACCAACTCAAAGATAATATTATGTCCGTTCTACTTAAAACGACTATCCGTTTCCTTCTTCAAAAATACTTTAAGGTGCCGTTAATGCTAGAGCCTGAATCCTACAAAAGAAAGATAGTTAAGGCATCAACTTTCATATTTGTCTTTATTGGTGACGCTGTTCACTTACCACCACGTCAACCGCTTGCTCGAGCTTCAACTTACGTCATAAAAAATATAACAAGGAGGATTTTTTTTAAATAACATGTGTGATTTATCCAAAAACAAGTAATGTTTATTGCATGCATTTCGTGTGTTACATAATAATTACTTTCATTATAAAATGACTATGGAATTTTTAAGCAAACGAAATACAAAAAAAATATCGATATGCAATAAGTCATATCGTATAAAGTATAAACATATTTTGTTAATGGTTCTGTAATTGACGATAGTAACGAGTTCCTTCGAAACGATTTGTCATTAAATGTGCGACATGATATCATTATTCACTTATACTTTCACATTAAAATATTGTTATGTTAATTTAGCTAATTATCATATAATAATGAACTCTATTATCAAATTTGTAAGCTACTATAGAATTGTTGGCTACTCGCCAACGCCTCGCGTTTTTTTTTCGTTTTTCCAAGTTCCAGGTTTTGTGTTTTTTAGTTGGTAAAAACTCATAAGAAACCTGCTAGTCTGAGGCTAATTATTGCCTTATCATCAATCATAAGCATGTTTGGTATAAAAATATATTACTTAAAAGCATTCCTGAAAAAACACGTTAAAAGCACTACGTTTAAACTATTGACCTGAAAAATGTAAAAATGTTTTAAAACGTATATGCTGTTATATCCATTAAACTTATTAAAAACAAGTAATGTCGAGTCTGTGTACGCATTGTACAATTTTAAAGTATATGTAGCCTTCAGGCTGCTTACCGAGCTTAAAATTGTGTAATTAAAAAAATATAATTCGGAAAAAATTGATGAATCATTCATCCTGACACAGTAGACGGAAAGGTGATGATGATGAGATTAATAACAAAAAAAAACTACATGTATCATAATTATCATCGTTAGCCATCATCCACAGCCTCCTTCAATGTACGCCAAGATGACCGATCCAACCGATGTATATTTGTTTTTATTATTATAAAATAATGACTGGAATCCTATTCTACAAATATGAATCTAAAGCGGATCTTTGATAGGACGATTAAATTCTGGAGGGCAGGCCAAGTTCAGGGGAATGGAAGATGGATGTCCAACTAGATTTTTATATATGTGGATAAGCAAATGGACAGACGAGCCACATGAATTACGATGGTAAGTGGTCAGCGTCGCCCATGAATAAAAAAGTTGATCTCATAATGCCCACGCGACTCGTTCATGTGTTGCCTATCCCCGAGACATAAGCCTGTTCTCTCCGAAACACGTTTTTATTTCACGGGAGAAAAAAGCAGGATGGTGGTACCCATGCAGCCGGGAGCGCGGCACAGCGCGACCCTCCCACCGGTTCAACTAGATATGATGACGATGTCCATGTAGTGGCTGGTCCTAGATGAATGTGAGTGGTGAGGGTTTTGTCATTTCAAGAGGTAATCCAGCAGCAGAAGTGTGATGATAATGAAGGTGACAACCTCTGTGGTTCAGTGGTGAGTGCGTTGACGCTCAAGCCGGAGGTTGCGGGTTCGAATCCCGCCAGGGAACAAAAATATTTTCTGTGTTCCTGGGTCATGGATGTTTATTAAATATGTGTATTATATAATAAAAATCTTAAATATATGTATAGTATAACAGTATTAAATATATTTCCGTTGTCTGGTACCCGTAACACAAGTTCTTCGAGAACTTACCACGGGACTAGATTGACGTGGTGTGAAAGCGTCCATAGATATAATAGATATTCAATAAAAAATTATAATTGCTTTCATTTTCTTAAATTTATCAAACTTTAGGCATGATTGATTTCGGGAGTTAGAACTAGTATTAAAATTTATTAATTTAGAATTTATGATTTTAATATTGAAATTAAACTTTCAACTTTCAAAATAAAAGGCATTAAGGTACATCTATTCAAAAAATTGTATTGAATATCATATTAGTTTAATATAGCTACATAAGTAGCAAATATTAAACATTCAACATCAAACATAATATTTTAGTGAGCCTGGCTTTTTGTGTCCTGCCCTTTCCCTTGAAGACCGCAAAGCTGTTTGACGGATTATACAGGAGTCCGGGCAGATGGGAGTGACCCACAAAGACTTGAGGAACCTTATGATTTAAGATAATTACAATATATAGAAATATATAATTATTTATATAAATCAATTTTACAGATTTTATCGAGGCTTATTTACATTTTTACACACCTCGGCGTTTCGGATACTTTACAGCAACCATGGTCACGGGAGGACTGAGGTGTCAGACGTCCTAGCGTTACAAAGTTATTCGAAATTATTCTATGATTGATCAATATTTTAATTAGTCCTCTCTACGCAGAAAGTGCTAACTGAGGCTAATCTTTGGCATATTATGCTTGGTTTTTGATTTAATTATTTTAATAATGGGATCCCAAGCAGGTGGTAAGAGCCTGCCATCTTCTCTCAAGCAGCAATGATCCGTGAGGCCATTGAAATTAAAAAAACATCTAAATTTCAATAGAGAATCAGTGCAATAGGGTGTGGTTCCCATCCTCGCCCCTTGTCCCCTCCTACTCTTTTGTCCCCTATTCTTATACGAGGGGTAAAAAGATACCCCTATCGGTTCACTTAACTTCGCCCAAGGTGCTGGGTTCATCTTAGGTTCCTGAGCCCCACCGCCACGACAAGGCTTATACTGTAGTATGCCTACTCTACTCTCTACTCAGTGATATAACATAATACGTGTAAAATAATTTATTAAATCGAGTTATTGTGAAAATTACCTACATCCTCCCTCACATATACCATTTACTATTAGTTTAGATTATATGTCTACTCCATTTGTACATTTGACACTATGGACACTGGAGTACCCACTTGTAACCCAGACTAGCTTCAAGTCATATGATACGATGAGTATAATTATTATATGAAACTAGGTATGTTTGACGAATGGAATGTCTCTTTAATCATGGCATAATACTTTGTAGTAATAAATAATAATGTATGTAGTTGACAATAGTTATTTTATTTTATTTTATTACTTTAGAAAACTTACAGCTAGTATACTTATAAAAACAGCAATAGTATAGGAAGGCCAATTAAAAGTTTTCACAAATAAGGAAATGAGTACATAACAGAAAAAAGACAGTAGACAATCGTAAACAGAGTAAGGTAAAGAACTACAACTAGTACATGTAAAATTTAGTGCTTCTCGAAGAAAGTAATACTTATTAAGAATTTGTTAAAATTTTTTGATACTTGTATAAATATAAATCAATATCGACACTCTGAGATACCTCGTTATATGTTTTGCTAGCTCTTAACATGTAGGAATTACGTCGATAATTGGAATTAGTAGGTACGATATGCAGAAGCTGACGTTTCCTAAATGCAGTTAATTATTGAGAAACAGCTTTGCACGTTTTCACTTGGTTTACAAATAAATACGGACAGATGTTTATTTTGATGTCTTTATCATATAATCCATCTCCTTGCAAAATATCAAAATTCGATCAGCGATTTCGGCGTTGAAACGCCGCAAAAAAACTCACTTTTGCGTAAAATAGCGATATGCGTGAATAAACGAGCATGAAATAATTTAAAAAAAAAACTACTAATGAAATATATTATTAGGTAGTAAAAAAACAGTGCTATCTAGGAACGTCCGAAAGAAGCGATGCTCTATTGAAACAAGCAGAGCAGCATCAAATATGTACTCGTGTATTTTAACACTTTTACTGTGAGCTATTTCAAAAGGAAATGTTCTTAATTTAATAGTTCCCTTTATACATTTTTTGATTTAGATTATTATTGGATTTTTTAAACAATTAGTAAATTCTAAATATTACACTATGAAATTAAATATTACTTAAGGCCAGAATTATTATCCCAAATCACATATTTTTAATTAAGTTGTAAACATAGTAATATATTTTGTTTTTTTGACCTGAAAAAAATATAATATGTTGTAGTTTAATAAACGTTCTTAATTATCTAACTGTTCAAAAAACGATAATTTTAACTTGCCTCGATAAAAAAATCACATTAGGCTACTGAGCCCCACCGCCACGACAAGGCTTGAACCGCGGTGGGGTTTCCCATTTCGCCTGCGGTAACTCGTCTATACAGATAAATAAAATTGGAGTGTCTATTTATAATATTAAAAAACCGCTTTATACTCAGTGCATATGGATATATACACGGTACATATACCAAAATTACATTTTTTTAAATTTTTGTCTGTCTGTCTGTTTGTTCCGGCTAATTTCTGAAACGGCTGGGCTGATTTTGACGGGACTTTCACTGGTAGATAGCTGATGTTATAAGAAGTAGGCTATAAAAATAATCATCATCAATCCGATTACGGCTGTAAATCTAAGTTAATGCGGGCAAAGCTGCGTGCAATCTATCTATACTTTATTTTTAATGATTTATAAAATTTGCAGCTTACTACTTTATTATTAACTTCTAATTTTTTTTCTAAAATAATGAATGATTTGCGAGAAAATTTTAGAAACATGATATTAATCACTATCCAAATAAATACGTCATTATTCATATGGATTTAATTTTGAACATGACATTGCTCGATTTCAACGAATATCTTAGGAGATTTAATCAAGTACCACGCGCACATTTATGACGTGCAAACCGGTCGTCATTAGCTCTGTGAGGTACCATGCCACGTGGTCGGCTCCTAAGGGAACGATTGTCCTGCGTACTGCTTTTAAATATTTTGTTTTTGTGTGTGGGATGGCCGATGGGCCAATAAAGTTCAAGAATGGAGACCGATAGAAAACGTTGAGGTAGAGGAAGTGTTGGTTGGCCATTAACCAGGTGGGAAGACGATCTCCGTGCAGTGGCTGGGCGTTAATTAAGGGAGGCCTATGTTCAGCAGTCTCGAGCGTGGTGCGCTGCATGCTCGAGAGTGATGAGGCCTGGCAGGCGGCGGTCACCTTCTGCGAAACCGTTATTCAAATTACCAATTATAATAAAATAGAAATATATATTGTGTATTATGGAATCACAATTATACATAAAGATAATATATATTAACTTTATGCAATTATATAATGTATATATGGAAACATATTTATTGCTAATTAATAAACTGTAATGCGTAGGTACTAAGCGTTAAAAATGCCGCGCGTTTAGTGCAACTACATCTGACGCACGAATAGGGTGGCCTTTCGGTGAGCACGTATATTATGTGAGCGGTTCAAACGTCCGTAAAGAAAATCGTTTGTTAACTCGCGGATAATAAGCGGTCTCCATTATCAATGAACCTTAAGAACAAAAACTAATAGAAAAATATTAAAAACCTTAAATGGACTAGGATATGTTTTTTTTTTTAAGATTTTAAACATGTCAGTGTGACAACCCTACGTAGTTTAGGTGCCTTCACAAGCAACGGTAATATTTTACGTAAACAAGACAACGTCACTCTATTGTGATGCAAATTCTCAAGTTGGGGACCTACATGGCAGAAGTGGCATGAATGCATACACTTATATACTTCTACTTATAACTCTACAAAGAGGTAAAATAAATTTATGGGACTGAAAATATATATTTATGACTCACTTCACTATACATAACTCGTAACGTAATCCTGATACACATAATTGGCATTTTTCTGGTAAAATATTTGTGTTGGCAACACCAACAACATTATGTAGTGGATATTTATTTTTTAAGTTTGGTAACATTTTTGCTTTATTATCTGTTAGAATAAATTAATTCGATCTGTTCACTCAGGGGATTGTCTGTAGTCAAAACTTACCTTACTTTTGTGGTTTCAATAAACGTCTAAAAGTGGAGAAAATTAGTTTAAATTCAGCCATCAAGATCCCGACCATTATCTCCAGCACCGAAAATATACAGTGCAGTCCCTTAATTTGCTGTTCTGATTTCAAATATTGCTACAGATTATTTTCATCAACCAGTACCGGTGGAGGGAAGAGCTGTGCCTTGCTCCCGCTTGCATGGGTACCACCATCTTGCGTGTTTCCCCCGTGAAACAGCTTCGCTGTGTTTCGGAGAGAAGGGCAAGACAGGCAGTGTAATTACTGGCACCGAGACTTCTTGTGTCTAAGAATAGGCAACATATGAATGAGATGCCTGGGATCGTTCCAGGTAAACTAGTTTATGTTCATGGGCGACGTCGACCACTTACCATCAGGTGGCACGCCTGCCACTTTGTCTATCCTACCATAAAAGTATCTTTTCCTCGTGTTATTAATAAAAATAAAACCTTTATAATAAATATTCATAATAATATATAACTTTTCATATAAATATATAAATAAAATATAATAATATAACTTTTCATAATAATTAGGCTATTCACTGCCCTATTTTTTTAATCTGACTCATAATCAAAATCCTTTAAATAAACAAACAAACTATTAAGCTTGGTTTTATTAGATTAAAACCGCAATCTTCCACATAGTGTCAGATATGATGATTGCATCACTAATGCATCACGATTTTTTTTAAATGTTATTATTCTCAACGATTGCGAGTGCATCGTTCTCTGGCACAGTCTAATACCTATATTTGATGATTAACCTTGTTACACTGCATCACTAATGCGTCATGATTATAATTGAAAATATATCATTCTCTGGCACACTTGTCACTTATGACTCCTTCACCATAATCGAATAGAGAAATGAACAGCAGAGGACTTCGTGTCAAATTGACAATACATCGATGTAACGTAAAGTATAGACAAGATAAACAAATTAATGAATTTTTTAATCTATGAAGGTACTATCAAAGAACCGAAATATAAAAATCTTATTAAACGCGATATAATAAAAATAAGTAATTTACATTATTAATTCTTACTTTAATTCGATCTATAATTTAGTTATTCATTCGTACTTTTAATTTGATATAATACATCGCGCTCGGCTTTTACCTGTTACCTCACGATGGCGTAACAGCAGGTGGTAGGTGCTGGTAGGGAGGTGGTAGAGCGGTGGTGGGAGCCAGTTTCACAAGTGTCGCACCAGCTCACGGTTCACGGAGAGTGCACGGTAGGATTATTTTTGTTACACATTATGTTATACAAATTAGTAATATGTAGTGGATATTACTTTCGTAAATTTATTTTGTACATTGTAAGTTATTGGAATATGGGTTGTGCAGTCAGTTTGGTGTTGAAACCAGTGATAAGATTTTAGTTAATCTCAAAGTTTCAAATTGAAAAATAAGAGTGAAACCCATAAATAAATTTATAGCGAAATATAATCGGCGTTTGGTGAAAAATTCAAAGTTTCAACATTAATTTAATCTTATTATATATTTATTACCTACCATATATAACAATTATTCCTTTTTATTTTATCAAAAGGCAAAAATAATTTTATATAATTACTTTTAGTTATTAATAAAATTAAACAAGTTTTTTTTTTGTTTACAAAAGAAATTAATATTCTTATTTCTTATCAAATACTTAGACTTTTTAATTTAATTAAAGGACCTGTAATAGTGGTTTATTAAAGCTATATTAATATTGTAACGAAATTTCGCTATTAACGTCATCATTAATAAATTAAAAAATATGAACTAAATGCACTTTCTCAGATGACTCTTCTGACAAAAAACCTTTAAAATAATGTAACATCAATAATCTATAGGTTTAATATATCATTGCATGTAATGAATCCGTTAATAAGTTGTAAAGTCTACAAAGATTACCTTGTAATAGAATGTTTTGTTCCGTTAATCTTGAAACTGTTAATTGGCCATGGTTTTATATATATTTTGTCAAAATAAGGTATAAAGTTATTTCAACCTTTCGCTAATCAATATTTTCCATTAATAATAATTCCATCATTTTTTTTTTGTTTTGCGCCGGGAAATGCTCTTAGGCAGGGGGAGGGAGGACTCCCCTGGCAGGTATGTGGGACTCACTGGGTGCTACCCAGCGAGTTCCACCAATGTCGTCTTTGTTGAGGTGCCCTGGATCTGTTGAGCAACAGGGCGCCTCGACAGCGCGCCAGTTCAAGGGACTGACGCCACCTCCACAGAGGGCTTGTCCCGTACCACAGAACAACCCCTCCCAACGTCTGGACAGTGAAATAGGGTGAGGTCCACATCCTCGCCCCTTGTCCTACCTTGCTCTTTTGTCCCCTCTTATTAAGAATAAGAGAGGTACAAAGAGCAGCTCCCTCGGTTCAATTGGCTTAGCCCAAGGTGCTGGGTTCACCGCCACGACAAGGCTTGAACCATGATGGTGATGTTTTCCATTATGCTAATTTCTTACGTGAAACAATATTGCTGTTCGTAAAGAAGGGCAGTTTTTGGCGTCAAGACTTACCATCTCACATCTCAAGATGAATGACTTGTACTAGTCCCGGAACTGATCTGTGTTCATCATCTTCTTCTTCTTCATCATCATCATCATCATAATCATCATCATCATCATCCCCTATCCGTCCACTGCTGAACATCTTTCTTGAACCATTGTGTTAGGCGACAAATATTTCCAAACAGTACCATCATTAGAACCTGCTAAATCTAGGCCGCTTTCTAGGTTTGAACGAGTTGCACTAGACCTATAAACCTAAACAAGACCTATTACCATAACCTGTGTCACTTGTTTTTGATTATCACCATGGAAGGATAACTCTGAATGTATTTTTTTCCTCTGAACTGATTTCTCTGTAACTGATCTTGTTGACAATTTTTTATATATAAGCGGGAGAGGTGTCACATTCCAGTGAAGTCCATTCTTTCAGTAAACGTTGTCTCGCGGTCTTCGAAATCAGGCAAGCAGTGTGTTTGAGGTTACTTGTGGGAGGGAAGTGCTGTGCCGCGCTCCCGGCTGCATGGGTACCACCACCTTGCTTGCTTGTTTCTCCCGTGAAACAGCTATGCTGTGTTTCGGAGAGAAGGGCAAGACAGACAGTGTAATTACTGGCACCGAGACTAAACATCTTATGTCTCAGGATAGGCAAGATATAAATGAGTTACCTGGACTCGTTCCAGGTAAACTACTTTATGTTCATGGGCGACGTCGACCACTTACTATCAGTGTTTGCCAGTTTGCCTATCCAACTAACATAAAAAAGGGTGGGTGATGCAAATATACGCTAGCCAAATTTAATGTGAGTTGGTATACTTTACACAGCCTTTAGTCTTTTGATCTCATGAGGCGCACTAGACCAAAGACGGTTACAGGTTATGGTGATTATGAAAATGCCTTGTGATTTCGAGGGTATTTTGTTCTCAGTAATACTCCTTGTTCATATAATATTCTGTGTATAAGGGATTCAATTTTGAACTACTGGTTCCATAGAGACGTTTATACCAAAGTAAATCGTATTTACCTAACTACTCACAGAAATCATACATATCTTGTATGTTCGTCATGTTGTATGTACGTAATTTGGACATTTCAATACACGTATATCATTAGTATACTAATAGATATTTTTTTAAAAGTATGGGCGTACAAATTACACATGTCAGAATTGAAACTTATTAACCGACTTCAAAAAAAGAGGAGGTTCTCAATTCGTCTGTATATTTTTTTGTATGTATGTGACACGATTACTCCGCCGTTTGTGAGTGGATTTTGATGGTTATTTTTTTTTGTTTGAAAGCTGGTGTTTCCAATTTGGCCCCATATAAATTTCATAAGGATTTGACAAGCCGTTTTTTAGTTATTCCCAATAATGTCTATTTGGTTGATTGCATTTACCTCGATGATATGGTTATTTGAGAGCAGAGAGCAGAGTCGGTGTCGTATTTGTTGCTGTACCCTACCTACGTACCTTGGCTGACACCGACTCCAAAAGAAACTATAATGACGTAGTAAACGCAAAGTTTGTACATTAGTAGTAGATAAAGTTGATTATAAGTTGTAAGCACAAAAGTTAAGAAAATGAAATTATTTTATTACTTTTTCGTCTTTTATTTTTGAAGTCGGTCTTTTGGCAAACTAATTTTTAAATCTCGTTTATATTTATACTAATCTAAATCTTTAAATTTCCGAGACATGCGTTACGACGTTCGCTCTATCTTACTCTCATTCTGAATCTTGCTCACTCGCTTGCTCCCAACTCTCACTCCATGGCCAAGTGCTTCATGCTACGTTTGCCCTTTCTCACTGTCTCTCAATCGGCCTCAATCACTCTCTCCCTCTTCTTGGACGGAAACGTTGCACATTATCGTGACGTTTCATCCTTAAAATTTTACCCTCATGCACGCAAAGAAGATTCACTTCAAAAATATTAGTCTGTGCTCAGTTCCTAAATATCATCCATCATTAAATACTCCTTCAATTGTATTTTTTAACTAACCCCACAGAGTACATTTTAGCCTTGACCCACGACCCCCGTACGGAGGATATGTAAATACGAATATGATTAATTGTAGAATTGTATTTACAATGGCAACGAGGTGGTATTTTTTCCTCAATTAATGGCTGACCAGAATAAATGGAACAATTTTAATTATAGCGATCCTTTTCAACATTTACATTTCACCGGTGCGGTTTTTATTTTCTTAATTTCAATTCCGTATAAATTGTTGAGGGATAATTTGTTCACGGCTATCTCGGGGCTAAAATTTTAAGGGCTAAATTGTTTGTGTTCTTTAAGGGCATTTTTTATGGATACATTGTCGTTATCATTTAGGATAGCAATACTTAATAATATCTGTGGCCCTAAGCAAATTTATTGTTTAGATTTAATGATTGTATTTCATTGTAATTTTTACAGTCACTTTTAGAATATTAAAATAGAGCCAATTCGTTAAATCTTTGATATTCAGGTATTTCATTCATTAATTGGTGATTCACTACTTACTCCTGATAGTCTCATCTATAAATCTAAAACGTTTGCTGCAACCTTCAGCCAAACTCTGTCTCTAAGGTCGTATGTAACCTACTCTATGTTGTACATATAGATGTAGATGTAGTATTATTACCAATTCGAATATGAAACACATGACCTTTATTTTTCAACTCAAAATGGGAAACAAAACTTTAAAAAAAATCTTAGTTAAGTTTTTTCATTTGTTTTTTTCTGATGACATTTTAGTACTTTTTTTATAACCTTTTACTATTCATTAATGAAAATACACGAGATTTCGAACAAGGGACAAATTGGGTTCCTGAGTTTTTTTTGAACAATGTCTGGACTCGTTACACATGACCCATTACCCCACTAATGAACAATTTATTATTCCAACATCATATGACCTACAATATGAACTTATTCCAGCCAAGTTTTGCCCAAGGGAGTAATTGTTACTATAATCTTTTACTTTGTATGCAATACACACTATGTAATTTAAATACAATACATATTCAATAGGTTTGTGCTATTATTAAAATACTATTTTTTTTAAGATCTTCCTATTTTTATGTATGATATTATATACGGTTAAATTACGGATAATTAAGTAATGTTTTTTTTTTTTTTTTTTTTAATTTTATAAATCTTATCAGTATAAAAACAAACCAAGCTTATACGAAGGATATAATAATATATTAATCTACCATCCGTACAATATTAATCATAATTTAATTGGCATATGTAATATTCACAATAGAAATACACATTTGAATATTTAAAGTTCAAAATATTATGGTTCAAAGAATTACCCACTGCCGTATGATAGAACTATCAATTTGGGGTTCCTTTGGCAACCTTTTGGATAAGGAACACTAAAAAAATTCTTGAAGGTTGTCAGAATTGCTTGCATTGGGCCAACATACTAATAAGTATTCTAGACCTAAATCGAACTGTGGCCTAACACCCTACACGTTTACTACAATTAATGAGTGTCTAAATGGACCATGAGCTTTTAATCAAATCTATATATTTATATTAGCATACCCGGCCACGCGTTGCAGTGGCTAAGGTATATATATAGTTTGTAAGGTATTATACTTAACAAACGTCAAAAAATAATGAAGGTAGTGCCATGCTGCATTGCAGCCGAACTGGGCCGGCACGACCGGGGTGGTACCTCTCGCTCACATAACACCGGCGTCAAGTGACAGCTATGCTGTCGCGTTTCGTGCGGTTTGTGAGTTTCCGGTGGCCCATTGGGGGGGATTAGGAAAAGGAGGGTGGCGCATCTGCGTGGGCCTTGGTTGTGTGGATGTGTATGGGCGTCGGCGCCGTGAGGCTCCGACTGCTCGTTTGCTCCCTGATCACATAAAAAAAAAGGTCAACAAACAAACATCTTTCTGTCTAAATGAGTTTTGGATTTGACATCATCTTTAGAATTTGACATCTGCATACAGTAACAAAATATAAACATTTAATTTGCAATAACAAATATTGAGATCAATAATTGAGATAAAAACTACCCTATCTCCCAAGTTGGACCAAATTACAAATGCTTACAAAATTTGATAAAAATTGCTTCAGTAGTTTAGGAGTCCATCGCGGACAAACAACGTGACACGTGATTTATATCTATAAAAAGATTATGTATAATTCTTTTGTTCGTGTTTGTGTGTGTGTGTGTGTGTGTGTGTTTGTGTGTGTGCGTGTGTGTGTGTGTGTGTGTGTGTGTGTGTGTGTGTGTGTGTGTGTGTGTGTGTGTGTGTGTGTGTGTGTGTGTGTGTGTGTGTGTGTGTGTGTGTGTTCTGTGCTTTAATAATCTAATATTTTGATTTGATTTTATATATTATAAGAAATAAACGTTTGCTGAGTTTGTAGTAAGTAATATAATTATTTTATTATCAATATTATTTAAACCATAACCGTCGGTTGTCTTTCGTAACAATCCTTGACTTGTCGAATCAATTAACGTATCTTAGCCAACATAACTGTTAACTTGACAGTACCAGAATTGCACCTTGAATGTTCATTATTCTTAGTTTCAAAAAGCTTTTTTTTTAAGACTTTTGTCTTTTCTGACGAGGTCTACATAATAAGTGGAGTCGAGCTGGAGTCAGTCTCGCGCTTGCTGGGTTTTCTTCTACAATGACTCTTCCGAGGCTATATGGTTTCTTAATTATTTAAAACTTTTACTTATGGTCCAGGATACAGGGTTTTTTTTGCACCATTTTTGCACTTGATTACTATCAAGCTAATTTTCCGTGAGTGGCTTCATTTTGATGAGACGCAAAACAATTTCCTGTGAATTGTGGCAGCTAACAGAGGTAGCAAGGATAAAATATGTCATACTGATGATTCTCAAAAATTTATTTTACTGGACCATTATGGTTATTTTCACTATTAAACTGTTGAAAACGTCAAGTGCCTTATCAGTATAGGACAAGGCATTCGTAGGCAATGTCGAAATATGAACCATCGTAAAAATGAAAAATAATAAATATTTAAGTTATGTACGAGATATTAATCGTTTTTTTTTATTATTTTATTTTATTTAGTTTCAATATTCGAAGAATCAGTCAATTTAGCAGCGTACCCATACTTATATCATACGACTTTTTGTACGACCAAATCAAAGGAAATAACCAAGTATTATAATATAATACTTGGTTATTTCCTTTGATTAGAAGATATTATCTTCTTAGAAAAATCTTAGAAACTTATAATTTCTTGGCGCGTATAACGTATATAAGAGATAGTACATATATAACTTTCCTAATTTAAGTTAATATATATTATAATAATCATATGTATGGACGGATTATAGATTCGCTGTGTTTCGCAGAGAAGGGCAGGACATCAGGAGAAGCACAGTCTCAGGATAACACATGAATAAGTTGTCTAGTCTTTGTTTTATGTTAATGGGTGACGCTGACCACTTATCATCTTGTGGGTCGTCTGTCCGTTTGCGTATAGTATACCTATCATAAATAAAGTGTAAAAGTCGATACGTTAGCAGTAATTAGTCCGTAACGTACATGCATCACTGGGGTGGATTTCACCAAGGCCATCGTATTCGAACATACTATGGATAAAATTACTCTCGACTAATGTCTTCATAAGAGGTAGTGCCATGCTGCCACTCTGACTATTATATATTTCCCTATCCCCCCAATGGGCCACCGGAAACTCACAAACCGCACGAAACGCGACAGCATAGCTGTCACTTGCCGCCGGTGTCATGTGAGCTAGAAGTACCACCCAGGTCGTACCGGCCCAATATGGCTACAAAGCAGCATGGCACTACCTCTTACTAGATTTTGGAATACCTACCTACAAAGCTAGTGTCAAATAAGTTTCCAAGTGCCGCAATCCGTGTGACAATCATTTCATAAGCGATGACTCAATCTGACCATCGTTCGTCCATTATTAGATTAGTTATGTCTAATGGTTTATAATTTAATGGCTTAAAATATGCATTGCAGCAAAACCTCACTTAGAGAACATTTTTTTTTTATCGCAGGGAAATCCTTATGGATGCAGCCAGGACCTTCGGGTAGATCCTGACCCAATGTGGGACTCGCACCTGGGAGTGCCCACCCTAACTAAAACCACTGTGAGCGCCTTCAGCCGCTTTTTGAGGGTCCCGGATTTGCAGGCAACAGACAGGATCACCTCAGCGACAGGCTGACCCCGGCGAAAACTACTCCTCGTAAGGGGTGACTGCTCGGTCGCTACTAAGCAGTCCCGACGACGTCGTGCCATACAGACCCAGGTTCCCATCCTGAGTCCGACACGAACACAGGGGCGTTACTGAAGGCACATTAAATAGCGCCTCCTACGCACCCCCGTTCGTCGCCTGCGGGAAACAATTACACTACGTTAACCAGGTTTAATGACTGGTTATAAGTTGTGTTTGGTGATTGAAACTATTTAAAAATGCCCATAATAGTTTTCAGTGTGACAGGAATTTGTTTAAAATAAATAGAAAAGACCACACTTTTGACAAGACTTTTGGGTCTAAAACTATCCAATTTCTCAAGTACGAAATAATTTCATTAAAATCGGTCGAACCTTAATAATATAAACGAACATAGTGATTGATCAGACCTTTTGATTCAAAGATTATATTATCTTCATCCATGACCTGGTATAGACATTAATATTCATCTAACAATAGTCTGCCCTTGGTGGATTCGAATCTTTGACCTCTATGTTAGAGGCATGTAACTTTAGACTAGGCTCTTTATAATAATCCCCACCATGGTTCAGGCCTTGTCGTGGCGGTGGGGCTCAGTAGCCTAGGGTGAGCTCAGCACCTTGGGCGAAGCCAATTGAGCCGTGGGGGCTCTTTGTACCCCTCTTATAAGAAGAGAGGACAAAAGAGCAGGGGGCAAGGGGTGAGGATGGGAACCTCACCCCATTGTACTGTCCCGACGTTGGGAGGGGTTGTTCTGTGGTGCGGGTGGAGGTGGCGTCGGTCCCTTGCGGAGCTGACTAGCCGTCGAGGTGCCCTGTTAGCTTAACAGATCCGGGGCACCTCACCAAGGCGGCATTGGTGGCACTCGCCGGGTTTTAGTGGGTAGAGCTGCGTCCATATACCATCTTTCGGGTGCAGCGAGTCCCACATACCCACCTGGGGAGACCCACTCCCCAGGCGGAATGCCTCAGAGCATTTCCCGGCGTAAAAGAAAAAAAAAAAAGGCTCTTTATAATAAACCTACCTTTAAGGGGTTTAATCGAAGTTTATTACGATTATTCCCCCTTCCTAAAAAGGTTTATGTAAAGTATCTGAAACGTCGGGAATGAAAAATCTTAATAACCTTTGATAAAATTTGAAAAGTACCATCAACATCGTTTTGTTAATGTGTTAAATTCGCGACAGTTTCAGTAGAAGCTGTAGTAGATACGTAAAATATTTCTTACTTGCCACGAAATCACAATAATTTCATGTATTTTTTCATCCCCCACCACACAACTCACTGTTCTAAGTTTGAAGCGTGTGTCTTTCTGTGAGACTGTAAGACTCAAACAAAGAAAAGTGGCAGTCAAATAAGCTTTTTTTTTATATTTTTTAACGCCGGGAAATGCTCTGAGGCATCCCACGGGGGAGTAGGTATCCGCACGCGGGTATGTGGGACTCGCTGCGCCCGAAAGGTGGTAAGTGGACACAGCTCTACCCACTAAAACCCGGCGAGTACCACCAAAGCCGCCTTTGGTGAGGTGCCCTGGATCTAATAAACAAACAGGGCACCTCGACGGCTAGTCCGTCCCCCAAGGGACCGACGGCACCTCCACCGAGGGATTGTCCCGCACCACAGAACAACCCCTCCCAATGTCGGGACAGTACAATGGGGTGAGGTTCCCATCCTCACCCCTTGTCCCCTGCTCTTTTGTCCCCTCTTCTTATAAGAGGGGTACAAAGAGCCCCTTCGGCTCAATTAGCTTCGCCCAAGGTGCAGCGGCTCACCCTACGCTACTGAGCCCCACCGCCACGTCAAGGCCTGAACCATGGTGGGGAGTCAAATAAGCTTCTATCCTATGAACCAAGAAGACCTATAATGAACTTCAGATTATAGAAGATCATCAGCTCTGATCTAGCTAATAAGTATCTAATAACTTATATTCTAGGCATTCTATTACTTGAATCAAGTTAATACTTCAAAATAAATTAGCCTGGCGTGTGCGAAGAAAGAGAAAATTTAGCCTTCATTTCATCACAAGGATAAAGGATAAACCCATAAACGAATAAAACCCCATTCAACGTGATAAGGGGGAATGAATCTTTCACGTGAACGTTTAAATTAAGCGTGTTGAGGTTTACTGATTAATGACGTGAAAAATCAATATGGAGACAATTGCACGTCCCAAATGCTAGGTGATATTATGTTAGTAATCCAAAGGTATAAAATCTCGTGTCACGTTGTTTGTGGTCGCACTTCAACGGCCCGACGGTATTTTGTTTCTACGTAGGTACATTTGTTAGGTACGAGCCGTAACGTATATTTCATACCACTAGGTGATTGGGACTACCTCACATTGGGCCAACGCATAGGTAAACTATGGCCCAACACCCTCCTCGCCTAATTTCGAGGAGGTCCGAGCCCATCAGTCCCCCATCATCATCATTTATCCGTCAACTGCTGAACATAGGCCTCCCTCAATAAACGCCAAGACGGCCGATCCCTTGCCACTCGCATCCAACACGGACTTGCCACTGCACGGAGATCGTCTTCCCACCTGGTTAATGGTAACACTTCATCTACCTAGGTATCCCGAAATGAACGGAAAATAGGCGACTATTTTATATGTAAGCCTTTTTTTTTACGCCGGGAAAGGCTCTGAGGCATCCCGCCTGGGGAGTCGGTCTCCCCAGGTGGGTATGTGGGACTCGCTGCGCCCGAAAGATGGTAAATGGACGCAGCTCTATCCACTAAAACCCGGCGAGTGCCACCAGTGCCGCCTTGGTGATGTGCCCCGGATCTGTTAAGCTAACAGGGCACCTCGACGGCTAGTCAGCCCCGCAAGGGATCGACGGCACCTCCACAGAGGGGTTTTCCAACACCACAGAACAACCCCTCCCTAATTCGGGACATTACAATGGGGTGAGGTTCCCATCCTCACCCCTTGCCCCCTGCTCTTTTGTCTCCTCTTCTTATAAGAGGGGTACAAAGAGCCCCTTCGGCTCAATTAGCTTCGCCCAAGGTGCAGCGGCTCACCCTACGCTACTGAGCCCCACCGCCACGTCAAGGCCTGAACCATGGTGGGGAGTCAAATAAGCTTCTATCCTATGAACCAAGAAGACCTATAATGAACTTCAGATTATAGAAGATCATCAGCTCTGATCTAGCTAATAAGTATCTAATAACTTATATTCTAGGCATTCTATTACTTGAATCAAGTTAATACTTCAAAATAAATTAGCCTGACGTGTGCGAAGAAAGAGAAAATTTAGCCTTCATTTCATCACAAGGATAAAGGATAAACCCATAAACGAATAAAACCCCATTCAACGTGACAAGGGGGAATGAATCTTTCACGTGAACGTTTAAATTAAGCGTGTTGAGGTTGACGTGATTAATGACGTGAAAAATCAATATGGAGACAATTGCACGTCCCAAATGCTAGGTGATATTATGTTAGTAATCCAAAGGTATAAAATCTCGTGTCACGTTGTTTGTGGTCGCACTTCAACGGCCCGACGGTATTTTGTTTCTACGTAGGTACATTTGTTAGGTACGAGCCGTAACGTATATTTCATACCACTAGGTGATTGGGACTACCCCACATTGGGCCAACGCATAGGTAAATTATGGCCCAACACCCTCCTCGCCTAATTTTGAGGAGGTCCGAGCCCATCAGTCCCCCATCATCATCATTTATCCGTCAACTGCTGAACATAGGCCTCCCTCAATGAACGCCAAGACGGCCGATCCCTTGCCATTGGCATCCAACACGGACTTGCCACTGCACGGCGATCGTCTTCCCACCTGGTTAATGGTAACACTTCATCTACCTAGGTATCCCGAAATGAACGGAAAATAGGCGACTATTTTATATGTAAGCCTTTTCTTTTTTACGCCGGGAAAGGCTCTCCCGCCTGGGGAGTCGGTCTCCCCAGGTGGGTATGTGGGACTCGCTGCGCCCGAAAGATGGTAAATGGATGCAGCTCTATCCACTAAAACCCGGCGAGTGCCACCAGTGCCGCCTTGGTAAGGTGCCCCGGATCCGTTAAGCTAACAGGGCACCTCGACGGCTAGTCAGCCCTGCAAGGGATCGACGGAACCTCCACAGAGGGGTTTTCCTACACCACAGAACAACCCCTCCCTAATTCGGGACATTACAATGGGGTGAGGTTCCCATCCTCACCCCTTGCCCCCTGCTCTTTTGTCCCCTCTTCTTATAAGAGGGGTACAAAGAGCCCCCTCGGCTCAATTCGCTTCGCCCAAGGTGCTGGGCTCACCCTAAGCTACTGAGCCCCACGGCCACGACAAGGCCTGAACCATGGTGGGTGGGGACTAAATGTAAGCCTATGCAGACAAAGTTATGAGCAACTTCTAGTATAATATAACTTTTATGTACAATTCATAGGGATATCTAACTTATCCAACCCAAAAGTTTAAACAATAAAATGTATTAAATTACCTTCACAACTATCTCAGCTACATTCTGATAAGTTTCACTTAAATACCAAACAGTTGTACTGTACAGCTGCTGCGGGCTTTGAGAGTGGATACTATTGTATTAATTTTACTAATAACCTGGGCAGCCTTCATCATCATCATCGGCCTCTATCTGTCCACTGCTGATCATAGGCCTCCCTTACGACAAGATGGCCGATCCCTCGCCACTCGCATCCAACACGGACCGGCCACCGCGCGGAGATCGTCTTCCCACCTGATCAATGGCCGACCAACACTTCGTCTACCTTGGGCAGCCTTGTCACATTAAAAACATAATTGAATTATTGAAAAAAATCCGACATTGAAGCATTAAAAATTGTTAACTTAAAATATTTAATATTGCATATTAGCCAACGATTTGAAAATAATATTCTGGTACATTAAACAAATACAAATAAAACATAATCCGGTTTCTGGTGCAGGCGGATAATAACTATTAGAGTCACCTATCGAGTCCAAAACTATATTTTCCTAAGTCAAAGCAAATAATAAACCCACTTAAATAATTTCTGTAATGTATTGTTATATAAGTCATTAGTAGACATAAATCATCTGATTTTGAATTCGACTCTACTTAAATATAAAATAAATAATAAAAATAAAATAAATAAAAATAGTCTTTATTCACCGATACCTACCTTAGAGTACTAAGAGTACTTTACTACCCCACCATGGTTCAAGCCTTGACGTGGCGGTGGGGCTCAGTAGCCTAGGGTGAGCCCAGCACCTTGGACGAAGCCAATTGAGCCGAGGGGGTTGTTTGTACCCCTCTCATAAGAAGAGGAGACAAAAGAGCGGGGGGCAAGGGGTGAGGATGGGAACCTCACCCCATTGTACTGTCCCGACGTTGGGAGGACTCCTCTGTGGATGTGGCGTCGGTCCCTTGTGGGACTAACTTGCCGTCGAGGTGTCCTGTTAGCTTAACAGATCCGGGGCACCTCACCAAGGCTGCACTGGTGGCTCTCGCCGGGTTTTAGTGGGTAGAGCTGCGTCCATTTACCATCTTTCGGGCGCAACGAGTCCCACATACCCACCTGGGAAGACCAACTCCCCAGGCGGGATGCCTCAGAACATTTCCCGGCGTAAAAGAAAAAAAAAGAGTGCTTTACTAAATAACTATCTATTACTATATGTTTACTTCTGTGTGTTTTTTTTTCATATTTTATTGGTATGCCACACATTATTTGTTTATTTTTGTGTAATAATTCTGCTATATTTGGGTGTCGGGTTGTCCTAGGACATAGGCCTCCTCCTTGTCGCGCCACTCGAGTCATACTCCTCTTCAAAACCTTATTAGTCTATTGGCTTGCATATTAAAGCTATCTCTACTTTAGTTCTCATATAAATAACTTAAATACAAATATAAAACCTCAATATAAACCTCCTATTATGACACCAATTCATTTGAAATCACGTCATGTATGCCAATAACCTTAAACACAATTTCTTACAAAAAATATTACATAATACACGCGTAACACGCGAATGTCATAACTCATAATGAATTTAACATTCATTGATGATGTTTTTCAACGCCCAACTTAAGCGTGTGTATAAAAGAAGCGATGTATGTTTAAATTAACGATTCCATTGTGATTGCTGGTTCGGAAATGTATATACTGTTACGAGCGCCTTTCACTTTCAATGCCAGTTTTTGCGTCAGGTTTGTAAGGGCGTTGTCACACGGCGGTAAAAACGCAGCGGTTCTTATATGTCGTCGCTGATGTAAGGTAGTATTTGCTAGTGGGAGGAAAAAATTAACATTGATGACGATGATGATGATTAAATATGCTTCATTGCACAAAACATGATATTCTTTGTATTTCCAAGTTCAATGCTAGTTAGAGGGAATCGGACTTTTTTAAACGCAAAAGGGTCATATTATGATAATGAGAATGAAAATTGAGATGACGATACAAATGATGAAGATTGTTAGTGTAACCTCGCCTTTATGTTTGATTAAGGCCAAGTACAAACGGGTGGAATGTAGTATGAATAATTGAATACAGTAATACTGATTTATTATCTATATTTTTTTAAAGATGAGGGTGCAAACGAATAGTCGATTCACCTGATGGTAAGTGATAAGTGACATCCACAGGTACCCGCTTCACCAGAGGATTAGCAGGTGCGTTGCCTTTAAAATATGAGTATGCTCCTTTCTTGAAGGGTTTCTTGAAGTTCGGAAATTCCATATTATAGTGGTCGTACGAGGCAGAAAATGCCGTAAAAATGGAGTTAAAAAAATATTTGAATACATTAAACGAGTTTTAATCAAGCATAATTAAAATTACATACTTAGTAATTATGAAACTTTCTTTCAGTGGCATGCGATATACCGCATTTCATGGATTCCACAATACTTATTTCTTCCGTAAAACAGCTATGCTGTATTTCAGAAAGAAAGACACAACAGTGAAATCACTAGCTCCTAAACATTTTACGTGCCCTGGCATCATGCTATGCTATTATGGGGTGAAATCGTTACGATGTCTTACGGCCTTACGGGCCTGCGATGACCACATTCCATTCAAATAACATAAAAATACTTTAACCGTCCGTCTGTAGCGAGCTGTAAGGTAAACGACATAGAAAGTGTTGCGCGCTCATCAAGATAACGAGATGCATAATAATACTAACTACTGCTCGTGGTTTCGCTTGCTTGGTTTGAATTTTTGTAGTAAATAGCCTACCTACTCAAAATAATTTTGGCGTAATCCTTTGTGAGAGATTGGAGTAGACTAGGTTGAAGACTTGCAATCAATCGTTCTTATGATATAAGATCGATCGGTAGCAAGTACTTACAGAAAATATTACGTGTATAAAAATTTAATATAATTTTGCACAACGAGCAAATATATCGTATAAAGCATAAGCATGTTCATGGGCGACGTCGACCACTTACCATCAGGTGGTACGTTTGCCAGTTTGCCTATCCAACTAACACAAAAAAAAATAAGCAGTAGGTTTCAAAGTCATACAGACTTTTATATCCACCTAAAATAATTAATAATAACTACTACTATAATATAACTATAATTGAAATTACAAACCCGGTAACTATAAGTATCCTTCTTTCTTTTATTTCTTGCTTCAAATATTTCTTTCTTTCTAAACCTGAAAAAATAGAAAATTAAAATTACCAAAAGAACGAAATGACTTAGGTAAGGTTTTCTTGCCACTCATGACTCTATGTCTATAGCCCAATAGGTTTTGATTTGACACACAGACCACGAAGTAATATATATTTTATAGAAGAGGGCCAAACAGACAGTTGGTGCACCTTATGGTAAGGTATAAGCGAAATCCATTGACACCTACACAAGAGTATCAGCAGCCGCGTTGCATTTTAAATATGAGTATGCTTTTTTCTTTTCTTTCTAGAAATATTGACCTAGCATAATACAAAGAATCTAAATGAGGTTATGAAACTGCAAAATTTTCATACATATAAGTTTACCTTATTATAAGCGTTCATTGAGTTCTGTGGATAATGTTGTATATCACAAAGTACACGTTTTCGCAGTTACAGATATAATAAATATTATATTGTATCAAATTTCCCCAGGGAGTGTGTATCTGTATTGTGATGAGCTCTTCTATACAAAACGGTTTTCCTTTTATTTCCTTATATTATACTATTCGCACCCGCGACTTTGCATACAAACCCAGATTTGATGGGCTAATAAAAATATTAAAATTGTTTAAACGGAATATTTGTCTTATTGTAATTAAAAAACGATAAAGAATATTGAGCTCCAAGGAAACCTGTGGTAAGTGGCTAAATCGCACATAAACCCAAAAAATGTCACTAGCCCAGACTACTTATTCATGCTTGGCCTATTCTGACGAAAGATAGTATGTCTCGATAAATTATAGCACATACCGTTGTAGATAACATCGAATTATCGCGCTCCTCGAAATAAAAATAACAAACTTGGTAAATATCTTATTTTAGACAGTTTTAACAGTAAAATTAACGATGCTTATTTAAAAATTGCACAATACGAATGGCAGCTAATCAAGGTAAACAGAACCAGATCTCTTATTGTACAGAAAATATATACAAAGCGAAGCCACGTTATACTGTAAATGTAAAGCTTGATGTGTCGCCGTGTGTACATCTTGATAAATTCTTCAAATATATTTATGGCAATGAGTTTATTTATTAATTCTTCCCTTTCCAACCCAACATACACCGAAAATTAGGCGTAAATCAAGATTATAAGATTTTTAATTCTATTAATAAACAAAATTTATTGTTCTATAATCATTACCATATACATATAGGTAAGAGACGGCATAGCCCAGGTATATAATTTACATAGTTCACAGTGTAATAGTGAATATGAGAAACTCAAACGCGAGTTAAGGTATGCTCTGTTAAGTTTTATATGAAAATTTCACTCCTGAAATATATCGTGCTATGTGCAAGGTAATTTCGAGCATAGTTTGGCCTTTGAGTTTGGTTGCCCCATTACTTCAAATGCGAATATTATAATATGTTAATGTGTAGTTAGGTGAATTAGGGATCGCAGATTAATTCCGATAAAAGAACTTGTGTGATAAATGTTTGAAAGCACATGGATCTATCTGGACTCATGTAGGAGCATAAATGAATTTTGTGAGAAAAGTGATATTCATAATAGGAATACACGTAATAGACACAGGTTACATGCACCAATGATTAGACTTTCGAAAGTAAGCAATTCTTTTAAAGGCAACTGTATACGCTTTTACAATAGGATCCCAGAAAACGTTCAAAAGCTATCCATAAAAAAATTCAAAAAGTTGTTAAAGAGCGTTTGTGTGGTAAAGGATATTATAAAGTAAAAGATTTCATGGAAGATACCACACCCTGGGAATAAGGCGTTCCTCCCGGGCATTTCAGGATAAGATGTTAAATTTGTTATATACTATACATGTGTAGTATATAAAATTTCCATGTCACAATGTTAGTAACCGTACTCCTCCGAAACGGCTTTACCGATTTTTACCAAATTTTATATGCGTATTCAGGAGGTCTGAGAATCGGCTACTTTCTATTTTTCATACCCCTAAGTGATAAGGGTGGTCAACCCCTCAAATTTTAAAAGTTAACGCGGGCGAAGCTGCGGGCAACAGCTAGTACTATATATTATTTGAAAAGATTAGTTCCACTGAGTTTTTTTGCCGGTTCTTCTCAGTGGGTTTACCTTGGAACCGGTGGTAGATTCAATTGACGTTGAAAAAGATACTGTATTAGTACTATGCACGTAAATTTAAAAACTGGGTATTTTGTTGATTCACAGAATAATATGTTATTTCCAGGCAGCGGTCTGAATCGCATAAATACCATTTTGAAGTCATCGATTCACACCAACGATATGAATCGAGGAAGGGCTATGTTGTTCTTCGTCTGTCATTGGTCAATGGTCATTGTGCTATCACACCACGACACGATCCGTTCGTGGTGTGAATCAACGAAAGACCCAGGTCACATGTTAATTATTACATAGCATCGGGTCTGCTGGCTTAGCTATGTAAATTTATATAAGCTAAGACAAGGTACATTAATCTAAAAATAATAAACTTATCCATGAGAATTAATGAATTAATGGATTAGTAGGAAGAAAGAATAAGGCTGAGGCAAAAAAACTGAATTGTCGCATACAGAAAGACTTTTGACATTCGAAACATTCGTTTAAAAAGCAGTAAGCATAAGACTCTCCAGTATAGTAGGTAGGTATTTATCTAGGTCTATGACTTACAAACAGTTAAACCGATTGTCCGTTTGCCCCCTCTTCTATATAACTATTGTCTAACAGATTGTCCGTTTGCCCCCTCTTCTATATAACTATTGTCTAACAGATTGTCCGTTTGCCCCCTCTTCTATATAACTATTGTCTAACAGACTGTCCGTTTGCCCCCTCTTTTATATAACTATTGTCTAAACGATTGTCCGTTTGCCCAATCTTCTATATAAATATTTCTAGATCCGCTTACAGTCGGCAAAAGTAGCTTAATCCCTATAGCCTAATATCATTTACATTTTAACAAATGTTTGAGGAAGTTATTCAAAAGTGTAATTAAAAGAAAGTGCTCTGGGAAATCTAAGAAAACATGTTGTATCAAGAATAGAATTCCAAAGAAGTCCTTGGTGCATACTTATAGTAGTTTTGTATTCAGTTATGTTATACCTTTGAAAATTGCTAGCAGCTGAAAGAATTTTCAACGCCACTTAGGATTTAACCCACACTTTTGAATGTAAATTTAGTTCCTTTAATAATTTAAGTAAATTTAATGTAAAGTTTTTTCTTATTTATATTATTTTTACTTAATAGTTTATTATTTACTTTACTAGCTTTATTATTATTATTTATTAGCTCATCAAATTATAGACAAAACTCATTTTTTATAAGATCGGCTAAGTTATTAAACAAGCTAGATGATAATCTTAGTTTTGATGTATTTCATTCAGAAGTCATTGCATTCAGAAGCACTATTCCAAAACAATGGTTATTTATATAATTTGTAACTCACTCACATTTTTTCTTTAACGCCGGGAAATGCACTGTGGTATCCCGCCGGAGGAGTGGATCCCCCCGGGGGTATGTGGGGCTCACTGCGCCCGAGAGCTGGTAAGTGGACGCAGCTCTACCCACTAAAACCCTGCGAGTGCCACCAATGCCGCCTTTAGTGAGGTGCCCCGGATCTAATGAGCAAACAGGGCACCTTGACGGCTAGTCAGTCCCTCAGGGGACCGACGCCACCTCCACTGAGGGGTTGTCCTGCAACACAGATCAATTCCTAACAACGTCGGGACAGTACAATGGGGTGAGGTTCCCGTCCTCGCCCCATGCACTTTTGTCCCCTCTTCTTATAAGAGTGGTACAAAGGCCCCGTCGGTTCAATTAGCTTCGCCCAAGGTGCTGGACTCACCCTAGGCTACTCCACCGCCACGTCAAGGCCTGAACCATGGTGGGGGTAACTCACTTACTGTACTTGCTAAAAAATACAAAAAAAAACAAGCATATTGGTTTCTATAAGCGAAAACGTGTAATCGGTGTCTTGATATTTTATTAGATTACTAGCTGTTTCCCGCAGCTTCGCCTACGTTAACTTAGATGTACAGCCGTACGTCGGGCCCCTCCAGCCGGATCTTACCTGATCGTGGGGGGAACTTCCATTGCTGTCCAGTCGACCATGAGGTACCTGGGCCTCGTCCTTGACAGTCGGTGGAACTTCCAGGAACATTTCCGGCGCCTAGCGCCGAAGTTGCTTGGAGCTGCACGGGCGCTGAGCCGTCTTCTCCCTAACATGGGAGGGCCAAGCGCTGGCTGCGGCCGCCTATATGCGGGTGTCCATGGGGCTGTATGGCGCGCCGATATGGGCGGCTGCTTTATCGGGACAAAACGTGGCTCTCTTGCGACGTCCGCAGAGAGTCATGGCAAACAGGGTCGTCCGTGCGTATCGCACTACCTCATACGAGGCTGCGTGGGTACTGGCTGGATCTGCACCGTGGGACCTGGTTGCAGGTGCCCTCGCGCGTTCTTGGCGGAGGATACGTGGAGAGGACCAGGAGGGAGTCCCGGACGAGACCGACGAAGTTGAGGAGGAGAGCTGGCGGAGGCGTCTTAAACGACGAATCCTCCGAAAATGGAAGGAACGGCTAGAGGAACCGAGTGCTGGCCATCGCACGGTGTCAGCCGTCCGACCAATCCTGGAGGAGTGGGTTGGCCGGCGGCATGGCGTTATTACCTTTCACCTTGCACAGATCCTGACGGGGCACGGATGCTTCGGGAGTTATCTGTGCAAGGTGGCAGGCTCGGAGGAATCGCCAGGGTGTCATCACTGTAGCAGTGAAGAGGACACTGCTGATCACACCTTGGCGGAGTGCCCTGCGTGGGCGCCAGAAAGGGCGGACCTCGTGGCCGAGGTCGGCGCCGATCTTTCACTCCCTGCGGTCATCCGTGCGATGACCGGCAGTGAGAGTGCATGGGAGGCAGTCCTCTCCTTCTGCGAAGTCGTGATGCCGCAGAAGGAGGAGGCGGAGCGGATGAGGGAGCGCACTGGCGCCCCTTCTCGCAGGAGAGCGCGGCGGCGACAGGCGGTCACACCGCCGTGAGGGACCCGTGCGTGGCCGATCGGGGGACCTGCCGCCCGCGCGTAATGTTCATGCTATAAGGCACCCTTAGGTGTTCGGGGTGCCTTAAGTGGAGTAGGAGGAGGGAACGCCATCTTTTACATACTTTTGGAGTCGGTGTCAGCCAAGGTAGGTAGGGAGGTAGGTACATCAACGAATACGACACCGGCTTCAAAAGTAACAATAATGACGTGGTAAATGCAAAGATTGTACATTGGTAGAAGAACAAGTTGATTATAAATTGTAGGCACAAAGATTACGGAAATTATTTTATTACTTTTTAGTTTTTTATAATTTTGAAGTCGGTTTTAATTTTTGTTTAAATTTTTTTTATTTCTTAATTTTTAGTGATTGCAAAATTCGATAACTGATTTTATTTGTCTGAAATATGGGTAGAACTATTAAACGCGTTGCTCAGATTAGATAGCGCTGTATTAATGAGATGAACGTAGAAAGGGTTTAAATCATTACATAACAAATGTAAAAACTGAAATGGAATTGTGTAAAACTTTATATACATGTAATTGAAAGCAATCACGGCAGATTTGCTGCTATTCATTAAATGATTCAGTTATATATAGGTATAGAACATCACCATCACCAATTTAAAGGTATAGAATGGATATTATGATGACCTTGAAATACTATGATGCGCTTCCAAGACACAGTTGTTTTTTGTTCATTTAACAACGACGAGTAAAATTAAATTAATTAAACAAAATTACATGATTTTGGTATATTATTTAGCCGTATGAACTAAGCCCAATAAAATATAGGCCCAATAAAGCCCGTAAATCGTCGAGGATTCCCCTCGACTGTGTAAGGTCTCCATCATCACACCTATAATATCGCTTATACCCCATATGGGTGCAAAATTCTCATCAATTTAAATTAATTAAGTCCAATCCCTACCATCTTTGCACATGAGGAACGACTCGTTGACCCACACCGCGAAGGAGAAGGCCGATCTTCTAGGCTCTCTTTTTGCTTCCAACTCGACTTTGGATGACCAGGGAAAAATACCACCGACGATCCCTCGGTGTGATACCTCAATGCCGGAAATAATTTTTCGACAGAGCTCCGTACGTAAAGCGCTTTTTTCGCTGGACATCCATAAGTCGAGTGGGCCTGACGGCATCCCTCCGTTAGTGCTACGTACTTGTGCTCCTGAGTTGGCACCCGTCCTTACGCGTCTTTTTCGGCACTCATACTCATTAGGCGTCGTCCCATGCTCGTGGAAGACAGCTTTGGTACACCCGATCCCTAAGAAAGGGGACCGCTCAGACCCGTCCAACTACAGACCAATAGCCATAACTTCCTTGTTTTCAAAGATTATGGAATCCATAATTAACTGCCAGCTCCGGCGGTATTTGGAGGAGCACCAGCTGATTAGCGATCGCCAATATGGCTTTCAACGGAATCGTTCAGCTGGTGATCTTCTAATATTCCTAACGCATCAATGGGCGGATGCAGTTGAGAGCAAGGGGGAAGCACTAGCGGTTAGTTTGGACATAGCGAAGGCCTTTGATCGGGTGTGGCATAAAGCACTTCTAGCGAAGCTACCATCATATGGGCTTCCCGAGAAATTATGTAAGTGGATCACCAGTTTTTTAGCAGACAGGAGCATCAAGGTCGTTGTCGACGGTACATGCTCGGACCTCAAGTCTGTTAATGCTGGTGTTCCGCAAGGCTGTGTACTATCTCCAACCCTGTTTCTTCTGCATATCAATGATATGCTGCAAACCAGCGGCATTCATTGTTATGCGGATGACAGCACTGGAGATGCCTTATACACTGGCCGCTCTAATATTTCTCGGGAACAAGTCGATGAGTGTCGGAACAAACTTGTGTCTGAAATCGAGTCTCTGTTGACCAAAGTCTCGGAATGGGGACGACTTAACCTGGTCCAATTTAACCCCAACAAGACACAAGTTTGCGCGTTTACCGCCAAAAAATCACCCTTCGTCGTTCCTCTACGATTTGAAGGCACTCCCCTAACTGCCGCAGCCAGCATTGGGATACTTGGCGTCGACATATCGAGAGATGTGCAGTTTCGTGGTCATCTGGAAGGAAAGGCTAAACTAGCCTCTAAGAAACTTGGCGTGCTCAATAGGGCGAAGCAGTATTTCATGCCTTCACACCGCCTTCAATTATACAAGGCGCAGATCCGGCCTCACATGGAATACTGCTCTCACCTCTGGGCTGGAGCGCCCCAATATCAGCTCCTTCCATTTGACCGCGTCCAACGCCGGGCGGCTCGAATCGTCGATGATAATGTGATCTCCAATCGGCTTGATCCCTTGGCGCTGCGTAGATATGTCGGATCGCTCTGCATCTTCTACCGCATCTACCACGGGAAGTGTTCTGAGGAATTGTTCGGATTAATACCTGCGGCAGAATTCCACCACCGGACATCGCGTAAGAATTCCAAATTTCACCCACACCATCTTGATGTCCGGAAATCCACAACATCTAGATTTTTACGGCATTTCCTGCCTCGCACTACAAATATATGGAATCAGCTGCCACCTATGGTGTTTCCGAACCGATACGACTTAGGGACCTTCAAGAAAAGAGCATACTCACATCTAAAAGGCCGGCAACGCACCTGCTGATCTCCTGGTATATCGGGTGTCTGTGGATGTCGCTATTCACTTACCATCAGGTGAACCGACTGTCCGTTTGCCCCTTCTTCTATATAAAAAAAAAAAAAAAAAAAAGCTACTGTAAACTGTTGAGGAGTTCCCTTAACTGACCCTTCATAACAGTCACAACCCATCTAAGTGTAAAAAGACGAATTGATAACCTCCTCCGGTTAAAAATGGATAAATAATTGCGGACTTTTTTGTAGATCTTTCTACGGTGTACAATAATGTAGTAAATTATTTTGATCTATCTGTTAGTGTTCATCCAGCGTTTGCAATGTAAGTGCAAAAAATGTGTTTATTTACGACATCACATTAGAAACCTCAAAAATAACAGTATTTTTCCACTATTTAATGGATGTTATTATACATATAAACCTTCCTCTTGAATTACTCTATCTATTGAAAAAAACCGCATCAAAATCCGTTGCGTCGTTTTAAAGATTTAAGCATACAAAGGGACATAGGGACAGAGAAAGCGACTTTGTTTTGTACTATGTAGTGATAGTGATAAGCTAGACCAATTAAACACTGTATGTGTTTCGAATAAAAAAATAGATTAATTAATAAATAGATCAAATCCTTTTAATTAGGTAAATTATCCGTTAACAGCAATTTAAAAAAATCAGTTTACCGGTGGGAGGGAAGCGCTGTGCCGCGCTCCCGGCTGCATGGGTACCACCATATTGCTTGTTTCTCCCGTGACACAGCTTTGCTGTATTTCGGAGAGAAGGGCAAGACAGGCAGTATAATTACTGGCACCGAGACTTAACATCTTATGTCTCAGGATAGGCAACACATAAATGAGTTGCCTGGGCTCGTTCCAGGTAAACTAGTTTATGTTCATGGGCGACGTCGACCACTTACCATCAGGTGGCACGTTTGCCAGTTTGCCTATCCAACTAACATAAAAAAAAAGTTTAGAAACAAATGAAAAATAAACTGTCTTTTTTACCTGTTTATAATAGCCAAGAAAGATAGCCATCGAATCCGGCCAAGATTTTTTTTTTATAGCATTGGAGGGCAAACGAGCAGTCCAAGCTTTAGACTACCGACGCCTATACACATCTGCACAACCAGAGATTATTCAGACGTGTTGAAAAGGAGGGCCTTTTCCCTATCCCCCCATCGGCCACCGGAAGATTTCAAAGCGTACGAAAGGACAGCAGTCACTTGACGCCGGTATTATGTGAGCGAGAGGTACCACCCCGGTCGTGCCGGCCCAAGTCGGCTGCAAAGTAGCATGGCACTACCTCTTACTACAAACCTTACTTAAACATCAAACCTCACTTATCAGGGAAGAGGTCATAATGACGGTCCTTAGGGAGTACCACAATCCTACTTACGTCTGTCATGAAACAGCTTTGCTGTATTTCGTAATGAAGGAAAAGGCGGGTGTAATGAAGGTGGATCTGGTTCTGAACTAGTTTATGTTCCTGGGCGACACTGATCACTTACCGTGGTTTCGCTCTTGTGCCTTCCCTATTTAACTAACAGTTGAAAAACAAGCAGTAACCATATTGTCTACAAGGCAATTCTTCCATCCTATTTATTTATTATATCCCAAACATGACACCTATATCCAAAATAAAACATATGTATAAATGTCAAAGGTGGGATAAAACGTGAGAATGGTCCATGCATCATCGCGTGAATCCCAACGAACGTGTAGAAAGTGAATACGTGAGCGCCGGTGTATATTTTATTGTGGTTTGTAGGGATGTACCGCGAAACATCGATTTATTGTTTTGATATACGTTTTAGTTAATCTAAACGCATATCCTATTTTAAAGCAAATAAATAATTATTAATATAAACCAACAATCGCATACGGTAGGCCTATATTCAGCAGTGGACGGATAGGTGCTGATGATGATCAAATCAAATCAAATTTTTTTTATTAAAAATAGTACCAGTACAGTATCTTTTTGAACGTCAATTGATCTACCACCGGTTCCAAGGCAAGCCCACTGAGAAGAACCGACGAAACATACTCAGTGGAACTCATTTTTTTCAAATAATGTATATATGTATTCTATAACAATTTTAACATAGTATCCTAAAATGCCTGGGAGGAACGCCTTATTCCTAGGGTGTAGTATCTTCCATGAAATATTTTACTTGATGGTGATATAAATTAAAGGCAAATTTATAGGCAATTTTTTTCTACTTTTAGTATTTATATCTAGGATTTAGGCAAGGTAACGGCAACTTCAGTAGATAGTTATTACAATCGACAGTCAATACTTAGGAAACGCGTGCGTGTTTTTCTAGATAACAAACATAGCATTGTTTTATTATTATTAGTTTCCCACAGTAATAATCGTTTATCTCGATGTGAGAAAAGTTGCAACATGCCTCCTATGAAAAACATAATATCCTACTAAAAACTATCTTTCCTAGTAAGTTACATTCGTAATCCTATTAATATAAAATGAAAAAGTTTTGAGATGTTTGGGTGAATTAATGTGAGTAGGTAGATAAAGATTTATTACTCAATCACCGATCAAGTGTAAAATTATAATAATACTTTTATAGACCCTACTTTTACACTATTATATTCTTTAGCATCATCTTCAACCCATAATATGCATCATTTATTAATATAAAGTCCACGCAGATTAAACACAGAACACATCTCCATCATGGTTCAAGCCTTGTCATGGCAGCGGGGCTCAGTAGCCTAGAGGTGAGCCCAGTACTTTGGGCGAAGCAAATTGAGCCGAGGGGGCTGCTCTTTGTACCTCTCTTATAAAAAGAACGGACAAAAGAGCAGGGAAATAAGGGGCGAGGACGGGAACCTCACCCCGTTGTACTGTCCCGACGTTAGAAGTGGTTGTTCTGTCGCACCCTTAACGGACTGACTAGCCGTCGAGGTACTCTGTTTGCTCAACAGATCCGGGGCACTCAAGGCGGCATTGGTGGCACTCGCCGAGTTTTTTTGGGTAGAGCTGCGTCCAACTTACCACCTTTCAGGCGCAGCGAGATCCACATTCCTGCCTGGGGAGACCCACCCCCCCTCGGAATGCCTCAGAGAATTTTCCGGCGTAAAAGAAAAAAAAAGTAAAAATAACACATAACTTCAAATTAAGTTAACTGTAGCGCTGCGCGGACTTTTCCCGGAATTCTAATAAATTGTTATGAATCGGTCTAATCTTTGCCCTAAAATATGAATATCTTATTAAATATTTTCCTTCTTAACCAATTTTATTTTTTATTTTCAGAAAATGAAGCCGTGTTGGTACTTCGTTATAGCAGTATTGATTACAGCCACAAAAGCGGCTGTAGACGTAGAGAAAACTGTGCAGCAAGTTCAAAGTATTTTGAAGTCAAATACCCTATTACCGAGACTTTCAAGAGAAGAAATATTACAACTTTTAAATGACATTAAAGCAGAAGATGCTAAAAGCACAGCGTCGTCTAGGGAAAAGTCTAGTGAAGTAATTATCACTACAACTTTCAAAAGTACCGAGGAGAATGAGGTCATTCCAAGAATTGAGGAGCACATAATAAGAGAAAAGGATGTTTCGAAACAAAACTATGAAGTTGCATCGGAATCTGCAACAACCGAAACTATTGATACAACAACAAAATCTAGTGGACCAACGCTAACAGTAGTTCTTCCTTACACTCCACGCGATGGGTCATCTTTACAAGAACTATACACCAGACCACCGAGGCTTGAAATTGTACCAGATAATGTTACTCCAAAGCCTGTTAAAACGGCTAAAGCTAATAATAATATTCATGATATATTGACTTCTAACTCTAAAATGGCCAATAAAGAAAAATTTGATTTGCCAGCTGAACTCCAAGCATTTTTAGATAGCCATGGATTACAAGGTAACTTGGAGAAAGATCACTTTCTCTTACCTCTAGATGGTTTTAAGCCACTCCCACCTGGACGAGTAGTGGATGGAACTATCCAATTGCCAGAAAATATTTTACTGACTTATGATCTTATATCTCCTGATCTAACTTCATCACACAATGAACATGTAGCGGCATATTCAAACAATAACTACTTATATGAGCCCTTACGCCCTGAATTTCCTTTTGAGCTAGATACTTCATCTTCTGAAATAAAAGACACTATTTTACCATTAGATTTGCCAAAGCCGAGGAAACCTAAAGCCGCGGATCCAAATTATGAACCTATAGATTACGACTCAGTCAAAGTAATACCTTTAAATCAGGGCCCTAGTCCTAACATAGTTGAAGCACTACAAAGCGAGCCAAACAAAAGACAAGCTAACTTGTCTGATATGACTACAAATGAAACTACAACTATTGCTATTACAACGAATGCAAATACTGATAGTCAAGAAAGAGCTGAAACAACAACTACAGCATCAACTTCAACTTTGACTACATCAGCATCAGCATCAGACAGTGTACCAGCTGATTCAGATTCCGGTGCATCGATTGCTGATCTTGAAGACTCTTTTGGTGGTGCTGCTCCTGTTCAACCCGGAGATTCAGTTCTTCCACCACCGAAAAAGAATGGATTTTATTGGATGTTAGATTGGAATAGCTTTTTAGAAGTGGGAGATGGTGATAGTAAAGTTAATATTAGATTTGAGCCTAAGTTAGGAGATCCACAAATGTTCTTACCTGTTAATGTACCGTGAAGAGTAAATGTAAGACGAGTAGGTTTCTAGTCTTAGGGGGTTTATTTAATGGTGTAAATATTAGAGGTACACTGAGTTTTTTTATTTATAGTGGTCTAAGTTAAAGTTTTCGTGATCAAATACTGTTATTGACAAGCATCTATATAAATATACAAAGATAGAATGAATAGTATATATTAGAATAATAATTGATTACATATACATTTAATAGGTATTATTCTTATTTTCAGCATTATATATAAGATTTAGATACCATTATCGAAATCAACATAATATGCATATAATGAATATTTAAAAATTATTATCTAATTCTCTAAGGAGAATTAAGCTTTAAGATTATTTATTGAGATTATTAAGATTATATATTATGTCGAATTTGTTTTCTAGTATTTTTAATTCCCGTTTTCACCAGCCTATTTTAGGGCCTTTTATATTTAGCTATAGGGCCTACAGGGCCTCAATAAACTATTAGATGCTCACCACCCGATCAGGAGGCTTGTCATCTATCAAAATTTCAGAGTTAGATGCATCCACCAACATCACAGTAACCCAATATTATATTTAAAATCTATATATATATATATATATATATATATATATATATATATATATATATATATATAAATCTATGTAATAGATAATTTTTAGGGTGAATAGATCTCTGCACCTAGGCATGGTCGTGTATTTAATGTATTTATAAAAAATAAAAAATAAAATAATTTCGTTCCTAGTAGGTACCCGTGATCTTACTACGGGGCTGGGTTAACGTGGTGTGATTGTTAAATATTATTTATTTATTTAGTTATTTACCCTTTTCTCCCCCAGTCTGTCGTGCTCTATCAATGAACGCTTTTTTTATTTACTTATACGTTCGTAAATATATCAAAAATGTTGTATAGAAAATCCAATAAACCGATGTGGAGAAAATTGTAAAGGAACATTATTAGTTTTGTCATGGTTGTTACACAATGGTGAACGAAAGCAGAAACGCCTTATATTCTATGTTTCCAGGGTTACCAATTTGTTGGAAATTCCCCAAACTGTAGGAAAGTTTCTATCAATTGGAGTTTTTTTCAAGGAGCTGTGAGAGGATATGGAAACAAATATAGTATCATTATTGTTATTTTTTAAATATCGAAACCAAATATATAGAAAGTTTATCAATAATTATTGTTGTACGTATTTTTTATATTTTTTTGGTAATTTGGCAAATACATTTTTTCAAGGACTTTTTGGGGAAATTTAAATAAGTTGCACTGGCAACAGTCTGTTTCGATTAGAGAAAGTAAAGTATTTTATATTACCAATATTAATATCGAAGTATTAACTTTAATAGGTTTTCCTTAATAAAACATTAATTAAATTATTCAATATGAAAGAAATAAAATTTTATTAATGTAACTTTCCAGCTGGTTCCCGAGTTGGCTCCTATTATTACTACTGAATATTTTAGTATAAACTTCTTAACGCTTAAAGTTCGTAGGTAAAGAGAAATTTCGACTCTCAGCACGCTTAAACTGTAATAAAAACTGCACTAGATCAAGTTTAAAATATACTATATTTTTGACGCACGACGCAATACCGATGGGTTTTATAAAATTGACCGTTAGTGTATGTCTATGTATCTGTAGAGACACGATTGCTCTTGGGTTGAGCCGATTTGGATGCGATTTGTTTGTTTGAAACATCGAGCATATAACCGGATAGAGTAATAATGTGAGACATAAAATTCCGAATCTGGTCAGTGATTCACCACTGACCTAATCGCAATTCAACCAACCAGTGATCTGTATGTACGTCCCATCGGCCAATCATCTATCAATGACCATCATTCGGCCAATCAGAGCGTAGAACCGTCATAGCGTCGCAGCACACATTTGGCGGATTTGTTTTCATACAAAACACATATCATTACCACTCTATTCTGGTTATATGCTCGATGGTTTAAAATCTGGTTTCTTAGCAGTATTTCTAAATATATTGTATCAAAATCAGTTTAGCTGTTTCGAAACTATCAGTAGAGATGTGAAAAACGGCTTTTTATTTTCAACACATTTAAACGTGTTGCTTTTATTTTTAAACGTGTTATAAAAAAACGTTGCTTAAAACGAGCAAAAAAAAAAACTAATACACATTATTTAAAGTGTTGGTCTTAATATTAGAAGCACCTTCACCATTACAACTTATTAATGTAGAATAATTATTAACTAATTGTTAATGTTCTCACCACCATTCTCTCCACTAGACCCACCACCACCAGCACTCTCACAGCCACGACCCTGCCGTTGAGATAAAGTTATCTCTGCCACTGGAGGTGCTTGAAGCGTATATATTGTTTGGTTGTGATGACACCCGCGAGACAAATTCATTAAAAACACTCAAATGTCTTTGTTTTAGATGTTGTTTGAGTTTAGATGTTGTTGATTTATACGATATTTGTTTTTTACAAGTTTTACACTGATCGGCAAATTTATCAACTTGATTTCTTTCAAAATAGTCCCAAAACATTGCCGCTTCTTAACATCTTAACACTAATTAATAATTATTATATAATATTCACAAATCACAAAAAAATAATATTTATAACCATGAAAGCTTACACAACTAATTTTAATACTATAACCTAATAAGTTCTTTTACTATGTATAATTTAAAACTATAATTAATATTCACCAATAATGTCCCATAGCAAAAGAAACAAAATATTTAAGAATTAACACAATAATTCTCTAAGTTCGTAAATCGAAATCGTATATGCACGGCGCACGCAAAGTAAAAACAAACAAACAAGCTCATCCACAGCGAAAAACGTACTGTCTTTAAAACACATTGCCCATTGGTCATTTAAAACATTGTTCATTTAAAACGGAAGTAGATTTTTTAGTTTTTGTTATAAAAATCAATAATCAAACGTAGTGACTTAAAATTTAAAAACACATTTAAAACGTAAATTTAAATTTTTGTTTGTGTTATATAACTAATTTAAACTAAAAAACCTATAAACCAACCAAGAACGGAGTGTTGTCAGTCAGAAACAAATATTACGTTAAAAACAGGACGTTATAATTTAGCCGCATAATACGTAACCAATCCAATTTGGTCGTGATTCTTAAATGTAAAGAAATAAGGTTGTGAATCTAATGTTACTATCTACGTTTAAATGAAATCGGTTTAAATTTTTAAACGCAGTTGTTTGTTTATTTTGAATAACAGATTATTTTAAGCATTAATAGTTTAAACGCCCACCACTAACTATCAGGTCTTTTGTTTGCGTTTGTTTTCGTAAATTTTAACTTTTATTTGCCTTAAAAGGGTATGCTAAATATAAAGCAAACTCCAGATGAGCCGCCATATTGATAAATGTCGCTAATGAACAAAAACCATCGCCAGCAGGGAACACATAATTCCATGATCCGCTTAATGAATAGGTCACATAAAAGAGTGCAGGTGTCAAGTAAAACATCTTCCCATTCACGCATTGCCTATCCAAAACGCAAGATGATCTAGGTGCCAGTAAATATATGTCTTGGTCTTTTTCCCGAAATACAGCGAAGCTGTTTCATGGGAGAAATAACCAGGATAGCCTTGAAGACGGACGCGCGGCACAGCGCATCCTCTCTTCGCTAAAATAATAAAAAGATTTTTGTAACAACCTTTTGACGAACCCAATTCCATGAAACCAAAATCCACGAAACCAGAACTTTTCTTTTTCTTTCACGCCGGGAAATGCTCTGAGGCATCCCGCGGGGGAGTGGGTCTCCCCACGCGGGTATGTGGGACACGCTGCGCCCGACAGCTGGTAAATGGACGCAGCTCTACCCACTAAAACCCGGCGAGTGACACCAATGATGCCTTTGGTGAGGTGCCCCGGATCTAGAAAACAAACAGGACACCTCGACGGCTAGTCAGTCCCGCAAGGGACCGACGCCACCTCCACAGAGGGGTTGTCTCACCATCTCGATGTGCGGAAAACCACAATAAGTCGATTTTTACAGCATTTTGTGCCTCGCACGACAACTATATGGAACCAGCTGCCACCGTATTTCCGAACCGATAGCTGAGCTGCTGAGATACTCATATTTGAAAAGCCGACAACGCAGCTTCTATTCACTTCTATTATCACTTACCAACAGGTGTAACCACTGTCCCATTGGGCCCTCTTCTAAAAAAAATAAAAATATAAGAATGCGCGGCACACCACATCTTAATAACACCAATGTATAACAATATAGTATATCATATTACACAGGCTATATTGTTTCATGTTCTCTTTTTTAGTGACTACAGAAAAACAGCTTTTCAAGAAAAATATAAGCAATATGTATTTCACTGCCCTCCATACAACAAAGCCTGATAGAAAAATACAATAACATATCATCAATTTTCCTTAAGCTCAAATGGCTTTCTATAAGGCTGCGTCGGAATACCCACATTCTTCATCTCCTTTACAATATCCTCTTTAATCCAAATACTCCCAGCTATCTTAAAGAAAAGTTCTGCTACCTTGCCGATCACTCAACTATCCTTCGCTCTTCTAATAAACTGACACTTGCCTTTCCTATTCATAAAACTATCTTCTTTGAATATTCTTTTACTGTCTCAGCTATTCGACTATGGAATGCCTTGCCCGAATCAGTGCAAAAATCACAATCCATTAATGTATTTAAGAAACGTCTCAAGGAGTACTATTTGACTTTACCCGCCTCATAGTGCCTATTAAACTTCGTGATTCGCCCTTCGAGATTACATATATTTACAAGTAGTACCACATCCCATGTGCTACCATCGTACACACTTTTAGAGCAACGCTAGACAAAGTAAACTTGTTTTCTCCACTGACAGCATATAACAGCCTGCAGACTTCACCTCATACACGTTTTGTGTGCCAGCCATCGTGCACGCATTTTTTCCTTTTAAAGTGAAATTTATAATCAATCAAAATTTAAAACTTTTTAGAAGCTTGTAAAAACGCAAGAATTACAAAATAAGTAAAATAATTGGAAGATAGTAATATCGAGTCTATCTTGAATATTTTACCCAATACTAGTGGCCCTGACAGACGTTGTCCTGTACAATTTTTTCTTTTTTTGTGAATCTAAACCATTCTCGAATCCACTTGAACACACACAAAAAAATCATCAAGATCGGTCCAGCCGCTGAGGAGGAGTTCAGTGACATACACACGCACAGAAGAATTATATATATAAAGATTGCACCAGAGAATATAATTGAAGGTAAATCGAAAAATATATTTTATATAGTATTTTCAATGTTCAATTGAGTTTAATCTAAAAGATTTTTACCCATTAAAACAAATAAAACTCATATAATGTTGTGTCGTTATCTTAAAGTGATGCACATAATTCTAAAACTATAATTGAGGCTAACGCATATTTTACACAATATCAAACCAGAGAATACTATTGACGTTAAATCGAAATATTTTTATAAAGCCTTTTTTCAATGGACAATTGAGTTTAATCTGAAAGATTATTACTCACAAAAACCAATCAAACCGTCCTATAAGGTTGTGTCGTTATCAGTGATGCATATTATTCTAGAGCATAATCTGCGAGATTTTGTCGTGAATACATTTTAAAGTTTTTTAAGAGTACAGAACGTGAGACTGTATCATAAAAACTATCCTAGATGCTCACAAATATTTTACTAAATATTGAAGATAAGTGGAAAAATATATACACCGATTTTTTCAACGTACAATGGAGTTACCCACAAAATCAAATAAAACGATCGTATAAGGTTGTGTCGTTATCAGTGATGCATATTATTCTAGAGCACAATCCGCGAGGTTGTGTCACGAATAAATTTAAAAGTTTTTTAGAGTACAGCCCGTGAGACTGTATCATAAAAACTATCCTAGATGCTGACAAATATTTTATTATATATTGAAGATAAATGGAAAAATATATACACCGATTTTTTCAATGTACAATGGAGTTACCCACAAAATCAAATAAAACGATCGTATAAGGTTGTGTCGTTATCAGTGATGCATATTATTCTAGAGCACAATACGCGAGGTTGTGTCACGAATACACTTAAAAGTTTTTTAGAGTACAGCCCGTGAGACTGTATCATAAAAACTATCCTAGATGCTGACAAATATTTTATTATATATTGAAGATAAATGGAAAAATATATACACCGATTTTTTCAATGTACAATGGAGTTACCCACAAAATCAAATAAAACGATCGTATAAGGTTGTGTCGTTATCAGTGATGCATATTATTCTAGAGCACAATCCGCGAGGTTGTGTCTCGAATACATTTAAAAGTTTTTTAGAGTACAGCCCGTGAGACTGTATCATAAAAACTATCCTAGATGCTCACAAATATTTTACTATATATTGAAGATAAATGGAAAAATATACACACCGATTTTTCAATGTACAATGGAGTTACCCACAAAATCAAATAAAACGATCGTATAAGGTTGTGTCGTTATCAGTGATGCATATTATTCTAGAGCACAATCCGCGAGGTTGTGTCACGAATACATTTAAAAGTTTTTTAGAGTACAGCCCGTGAGACTGTATCATAAAAACTATCCTAGATGCTGACAAATATTTTATTATATATTGAAGATAAATGGAAAAATATATACACCGATTTTTTCAATGTACAATGGAGTTACCCACAAAATCAAATAAAACGATCGTATAAGGTTGTGTCGTTATCAGTGATGCATATTATTCTAGAGCACAATCCGCGAGGTTGTGTCACGAATACATTTAAAAGTTTTTTAGAGTACAGCCCGTGAGACTGTATCATAAAAACTATCCTAGATGCTGACAAATATTTTATTATATATTGAAGATAAATGGAAAAATATACACACCGATTTTTCAATGTACAATGGAGTTACCCACAAAATCAAATAAAACGATCGTATAAGGTTGTGTCGTTATCAGTGATGCATATTATTCTAGAGCACAATCCGCGAGGTTGTGTCACGAATACATTTAAAAGTTTTTTAGAGTACAGCCCGTGAGACTGTATCATAAAAACTATCCTAGATGCTCACGAATATTTTACAAAATAATATACCAGTGAATAGAATTGAAGGTAAGTGGAACAATATTTCATACCGATTTTTCAATGTGCAATGGTGTTTAATAATAGAGATTATTACCCACTACAACAAATAAAACCGTCCTATACGTCCATGGTGACGTAATCTTCAAGCGATGCTCATTATTATAGAGCACAATCCGCGAGGTTTGTCATGATATTAATTGAAAGTTTTTTAGAGTACAGCCTGTGAGACTGTATCACAAAAACTAACCTAGGAGCTAAACATCCTAGACTAAGGTTTAACTTAAGGGTAAGGGACTAAGGGTTTATATAACGGTATGTAGCAATAATTATTATAAAGCATATAATTATGATTTATCAGATAATAATAATGAATATGTTGGGAGATTTGACCCCAAACTAGGCAGAGCCTGTATCATGAATATCAGACAACTGAAATATACTGAGTTACTGAGCCCCACCGCCACGACAAGGCCTGAACCATGGTGGGGACCTAGACACTGTTCAATTGATCATGCTTATCATACATGAGGGCCTGATATAAATAAAAATATAGCTAGCCATTATACCGATATTATGGTAAATGGGCTTAGAGGGCTTATCTATCTATATCCACTCTTAACCCCAAGAATAAAGGTGGCAGTTAATGTAAATGGTTGCCATTTTACAAGAAAAGCGAAATCAACTGATGTTACTATATCCGGTGTGGCTGAAAATTTTAACCTCATCATGAATGTTATTTAATCTCGCAACAATAACGATAATCAGTAAAAAATACTGAACAATGTTGGTCGTATTTTGTGTTATGTATTTGTAAACCGATACCAAAAAAAAAAGCTAAAACTCATAAAAGTGACTTCTAAGACTGACGCTGAGATGAAGTTTTTTCAGTAGCAAAGAGGAGGTCATTACCATCCAGGAGACGTAATGAGCCATCCACCTCTAGGTCTCTAAACTAATAGGGCCCGCCTCCAACTCCAGCTCCTCAGTCCTCACAACTGAATCCGAGCTTCACAGCAGGTGTGCGCAAAGGGCGGAGCGACGGTGCCTGTGCGCCGGTAGATAGCGCTCCTGACACAACTCCACTCCAGCACCAACAAGCAGGTACGCTTTCATTCTTTAAAAAGGCATAGGCGCAGATCACGAGGGACACTGTGATATTATCTTGGATACAAGGTTTACGTGTACCCTTTTATTCTGCTGTGGTCTAGAGTCTAGGCAATCATACCTGTGTTCATACATCTAAAAATATCATGTATGACAGGGAAATAAGAAGTTAAATCCTTCTTTAGGTGCGATAATATGTGAATGTTCTGGTCAACTTCTATCGCATATATTTCGATATATTTTAAGAAGTGTAATTTATTATGAAAAAGTGTAAAGGTAAAATTGATATTTTATTTTGAACTTTAAAAATTTTAATAATTTTTATACCTGAGCTGCGCCACACTTCAAACTTGAAGATTTCAGGACAGCGTTAAATCTTATAATGCCAATTTTTTCTAAGAAAGATATGAATTTCAAGTTTTAGCATTCGGCTTAAACATTAGCGCTTTCAATTTTTTTTAAATAATGCGACCAGTTATACAATGTTTAACTAATCGGGGCTAATTATCTACCTATTACATAGGTATGAAATATTTTCTTATTACACAAATAATTGATAGTAATGGAAACAAAATTATTATCTGACAAAAAATTACTCGTAATTTTGTGATTTACATTCGAAAAAGGAAAAATTCCAAGTCAGTTAATCTTTTTTAGGTTTTTTCTGCTTGCCTCCTTGTTTTCTGTATATAGCAAACCAACATATTCGAATTTCAAAGAGATGTAAACTGCGACGCTTTGCCCAATTGATAGAATTATTAATATCCAGCAATACAATGTATATGCAAAATGGTACTCATAAAAAAATTTTTGAACGCATTATCTTTATTTAAAAGAAAATGATGATTACGGGCAATAAGGAAAATATTAATTTACCAAAACATTTCATCAGTGATTTCGACGGATGGATTTATAATATGTATAAAATCTTTAGCTCCATTCAGACAGGCAATTATCGAATGGAGATAGGTACTGCCTGTCCCGTCTCGTACAACATTCTTAAGACTTAAAAGTGGCATTTTTCACATTACATACTTTTTTTTTTTTCAAAACTCTTAGAAAATAACTAAATTCTATTGAGAATTATTGACAGCTTCACTTCTTCCGCTGCGGTCATCTTACATAAATAGGATGGAGAGGGAGGTTATTCGGTACCCTCATTTAAACTATATTAGTAGAATAGTTTGGAGGTAGTGGGAACAAAAAGATATATATTACGCATCCTGCGAAAGGTCGAAAGGAAAAAAATGACGCAAAGTCCCGTCGCGTTCAGATCAGAGGATCAGAATGATCCTGAGTTGGAACAAAAACTTTGTAATAATTTTGGAAAACCAAAAATACAAAATCGTCGGAGTCGTTGTTGTACCATTATGGCTTAGTTAGCCTTAGTACCCTTTGTTCACAAAACTAAATTTTGCAGATTTCAGATATTTTCAGACGCGATGTTGTGTTAACGTCCATTACGGATAACATATTACATGTATAAATATTTCCTTTGTATAAGACAACGGTACTAATTTTGTATGGTCAAGAAGATATTTTATACCGCGTCAGTTTGTGATAAAATTCATTTTTTAATCAAATTAATCTACTTTCTTTAAGCAATTATGGGATTTCCATTCCATTAATTCTGCTGAATCGGGTTTAACACTAATTGTAGGCTCAAATATTGTAAACGACTTAAGAATTAAAAAAAAATGTAAGGGAGTGTATAATTTACGCACTCCGTTTCCAAAATATAACACAATTTGGGACCCCACAAATTGTATAAAATTATTTAGGCAGGCTATATTATTATTATCCTAATGAAGAATAATCATTTGAATTATACTTGAATAAAACTTTGAATAAAACTAGTATATAACTTGGCCTTAGTTACGACCCATCGTGTTTAAACACTAACGCTAATAAAATTATTAAGTATTATAAAAAATTACAAAAATAATTTTAATATGTTTTAATATGGTTTTAATATATTTAGTATATTATATATAATATTAATATATATATAATATTATGAGACAACTATTTGCCTAGCTAATACTATAATTTAAAATTATCTTCTGAAAAAGGCCCTAAAATTGTTATTTATTCCGAAATCGTTTAAGTATGTCAGTTCACAGACTTGAGCCGTTGGATCCAAGAGAGTGGGATTGACACATCAGCGTTTAGTGCCCACAGTGAGAGTTACGCAGCTCCTGCTGCGACCCGACTTAGTGTCAATATCTAAGACGTTAGAAAACAAACGTTAAAATACAAACATTTTGCCAAATTTAACAATAGAGAGGTAACTACTGATACATCACATTCATTTGCTTACTCTCTTGTAGGTTGGCTTCCAACAGGTAACGCTAATCTTATATTAATGTATAAATTTCATTGAGTGTGATTATTGCACTTTAATATATGGAACATATTTTCTGATATAATTCTTTTGTTATATCCACACTGTGTTTTTTACAAGTGTAATTGGCTATTTCGTAGGGCGAATCACGAAGTTTAATAGAAAATCAAACGAACTTACCTGTAAGTGAAGTTCGATTGTTATTAAACGAAGTGATTCGCCCGAGAGATTACAACCCTCCCGGACCCTAATTACATCTTTAGTTTTTAAAATGTAATATCCCTTAGATTCGAAATAGCTAACAGGAAAGCCGTACACGACAGAAACGTGTATGAGGTGACGTCTGCAGGCGTCAGTGGAGAAAACAAGTTTACTTTGTCTAGCGTTGCTCTAAAAGTGTGTACGATGGTAGCACATGGGATGTGGTACTACTTGTAAATATATGTAATCTCGAAGGGCGAATCACTTCGTTTAATAACAATCGAACTTCACTTACAGGTAAGTTCGTTTGATTTTCTATTTTCGTTGCTTACGTTGTGGCAATGAGATATATGTATTTATAACATTATGTATTTGAATATGTATGTATGAGTGTATTTATTATATAATTATATATTATAATATATGTGTTTATATATTAAGTATAAGTATAGTTTTTATTATTTAAGTATATAATATTATGTAATTTTTTTAATTTTTTTTTTAATTATAGTAAACTCGATAATCTAAAAAAAAAGAATGCTCGTACCTAAGTCTTACCTCACCTACATTGTCATCTCTTCATCAATGGTCGTCTAGAAGAGACCGCTTGGAGCGGTAAGACCGCCTTTTTTGTACTTAGATAAAATATTGTACTGTATTATTATTATTATTGTATTGGTACAAAATAAAGCATTTATTATTATTATTATTACATCTGTTGCGAAAACGGTCAACTTGAGTCTTGACCCAGAAACAAAGATCCAATAAATGGAATTTGCCAAAATTAATAAGCTTGTAACTTTCGCAACGCATAAATTTAAAGTAATAAATACTTAAAATAATATTGTTTTAACAAAAAGCCTTATTGTGGAAGTCTGCATTGTAATATTAGCATAGTCTTAAAAGGAACATTCTTGTGAAAATTGCGTTAAACTTTTATGAATTTTTTACAAAGCAATAGCTTAGAAATGATTTATATGAAAGTGATCCCATACACTGGTGATCGAGTGATTTCCACACAGATATTGAGTTCGAATTTTTGCGATAAATATGAACAATCTATTAATATTATAATTACGGATTTCTTAAATTTATTTTCGTTTATTAAACCCTCCTCGCCTTATTTCGAGGCCGTATACCCGTGCCCAGCAATGGGACATATAAGGAATGGTATTATTATTATTAAAGCCGTAATAAAAATTCCTACGGGCCGTTTTCGTTTTCATTACTGGTTTTATTAAGTTTAAGTTAAGTAGGTAAGTAAGTTAACTTTAAGTATTTAATTAATTGAGGCTTCCTTTAAGGGAGCTCAATCAAAGAACACCAAGAGTGACCATCTTACCTGCTCATGATACTGCTTAAGAAACTGATACTGCTGCTTAAGATAATTATTTTTTTATGACACAAGGAAGCAACTGAACTGTTGGAGCCTTATGGTGATTACCGACGCCCATAAACATCTGCACAACCAAAAGTTATGCACATGCGTTGCCCTCTTTTTTCCTATAATGGGCCACTGGAAACTCACAAGACACATGAAACGCGACAGCATAGCTATCACTTGACCCCGGTATTATGGGAGCGAGAGGTACCACCCCTTGAGTTGAAGTTCCGGCAACGATAACTTACCATCATCTTGTAAAATGTCACCCGACAGATATAAAACATCTATGAATATAATATAATTAATGATATAATATGAAAATTTAAATTATAGAAAAATCTATAATAGTAGATAAAATACAATAGAAAGATTCCGACGAATTGATAACCTCCTCCTTTTTGAAGTCGGTTAAAAATAGAGTATACGCGGGCGTACACGCAAAGGAGTCGAAAGCGTTTATAGCGGCATGTCATTGGCTGTCATGACATTCAAGTCGACATAACTGCCAAGGCGTCTCAATAAATGTAGCACATCAAAAAAAAAGAAAAAAAATAGTACAAGGAATAATATTAAATTACAAACAGCGCCTATTTCGATTTAGTACGCCTTTAAACTTATTTGTATTTGAAACTTGGCTCGAACATAAATTTCGAACTCGGTATTAACAACAGCTGTTTCTACGAACTATGTAACTCGCAGCATGCTACATCCAACATAGTTTCATGTCTTCACCATCTTCATATTTTGCAGGGATTCCATTGGAATTTCTTTGTGAAAACATGAATATGAAGTATTTTGCGCTTGCACACAAAATATTTGTGAAATTTGGAATCATTCCTCCTTACAGATGAATTATATTTAAGACTAGCTGTTGCCCGCAGCTTCGCCCGCGTCACATTACTCAACTTAATTACTGTTAGTCACAGCGTGATGTTATATAGCCTATAGCCTTCCTCAATAAATGAGCTGTCGAACACTGAAAGAATTTTTCAAATCAGTTCCTGAGATTAGCGCGTTCAAACAAATAAACAAACTCTTTAGCTAAAATATTATTAGATTGACTGTAAAAAATATTTCATAAAGTCTTGACCAAATAAGGCTGCCGTTGTACAAAGAAAAATATATTACATATCTCAAATCGTTAAAAAATATCATATGGCATATTTTATTAAGTTGGGTAAGATTTTTCTAAAGTTAAAACTTATTATGTAAATTATCATCATCATCTGCTCCCCACCATGGTTCAGGCCTTGACGTAGCGGTGGGGCTCAGTAGCCTAGGGTGAGACCAGCACCATAGGCGAAGCCAATTGAGCCGAGGGGGCTCTTTGTACCCCTCTTATAAGAAGAGGGGACAAAAGAGCAGGGGGCAAGGGGTGAGGATGGGAACCTTACCCCATTGTACTGTCTCGATGTTGGGAGGAGTTGTTCTGTGGTGCGGGACAATCCCTCTGTGGAGGTGGCGGCGGTCCCTTGCGGGACTGACTAGCCGTCGAGGTGCCCTGTTAGCTTAACAGATCCGGGGCACCTCACCAAGGCGGTACTGGTGGTACTCGCCGGGTTTTAGTGGGTAGAGCTGCGTCCATTTACCATCTTTCGGGTGCAGCGAGTCCCACATACCCACCTGAGGAGACCCACTCCCCAAGCGGGATGCCTCAAAGCATTTCCCGGTGTAAATGGAAAAAAAAAAGAAAAAAACACTATCAAACAAAATTTGCAATGGTATGGTAATACAAATGGTAAATGTTGCCGTGACTTATGTTTTGTATAAAAGAGGAGGCTAACGGACAGTCTTTTCACCTGGTGGTAAGTGATAAGTGACATCCATAGACACCCTATGTGTTGCATACACATGTTTATACATTTCTTTATTTTTCTTTATATATGCATATGCGTGCTTTGACCACGAATCAATTAACTTAAAAGTCTTTAAAGATGTATAATAATATGATTATTATTTTACTAAAGCTCTCTTACTTAGATTTTCGCTAAAGCAATTAAAGTATGTTTGTCGGTCAACGTGACAATCTCCGAAAGTACTAGTGGAATTTTGAATAGTCGAATTTTCGAAGCAGCTTTTTTTGAGGGTATTCATTTCTTTCTCAATTTTTGACCGGATAAAACAGCAATGAACAGAGTATTATAATGAAGCTGAAAAGTTAGTAGGCTATTTCTCAGAAATTCCCGAGTCAAAAATATTTAGCATTTTAAAACCAATCCAAGCAATAATTTTGGAACGGGCGAAGTCGAGATGGAATTTATGTAATAGAAACAAACAATACTCAATACTTTGTTAATTAAATCCCTAATGTAACAAAACAGTCAATTTAAAACACTGGTCCGAATTTCGTGAAGGAGCAGACCCAATTCGTTATGGCTACTTTAACATTCTAATTCTCATTAAAATAAGCGACCTACTGACCTGAACAAAATTGAAGTACTCCGAGAAAACCCTTAGTACAAAATGATGAGGAGTTACGGAAAACTTTGATAATTTACTCCGGCATATTTTAATTTCTCATACTCTACGGAGATCATTTTTTTAGACTCTTGTGAGAACAATGATGTTAATTTTGACGACCTCTGTGGCTCAGTGGTTAGCGTGTTGGCGCTAAGCCGGAGGTTGCGGGTTCGAATCACGCCCTGGAACAAAAAAGTTTTCTATGTTCCTGGGTCATGGATGTGTATTAAATATATTTGTATTATATAAAAAAAATCTTAAATATATGTATAGTATAAAAGTATTAAATTTATTATATTCCGTTGTCTATTACCCGTAACACACCGGGACCAGATTGACGTGGTGTAAAAGCGCCCATAATAAAAAAAACATATATAGGCTTGGCCTCAAAATAAGAGACTATGTTGAAGCCTGACTAACAGTTTTCCTAAATTTTCCGAGGTCCGGGTTCGATCCTGACCCCTGTGATACCTTGAAATGGGTATTTCTCACGACTATGAGACCACCGCTTGCTTATCGTAAGGAAACTTTCATGCCTGATGAGATTAAAAGTCTTTGAAGGTGTGTGAAGTTCACCAAACCGCATTGGGCCAGCGCATCGGTGAACTATGGCCCAACATCCTCCTGACCCGTGCCCAGTAGTGGGACATACGAGGGGCGATCAAAAGTAATGATAATGAGTATAATAAAACAACGATTCTAATTTAAATTTAATTTATTTTTCTACGTAGTCTCCTAACAAGTCGATACATTTAGTCCAACGTTTCTCTAAACCTAAAATACCCTTTAAAAAAAATCTTTATCAGAGCTCTCCCAAAATGCCTCTACAGCAGCCATCACCTCGCTATCATCGTCAAATTTCTTGCCCCTGAGGTGTTCCTTGAGCCGAGGAAACAAATGAAAGTCGCTGGGGGCTAAATCTGGAGAATAGGGCGGGTGTTCGACCAATTCGAAGCCCACTTCTCGAATGGCAGCCATCGCAACTTCGGCTTCGTGTGCAGGAGCGTTGTCCTGATGAAACAGGACTTTCGCTCGGAGTTTGCCGCGTCTTTTTTCCTTTATGGCTTCTCGCAGTCGTCTTATTTGATCAGCGTAGTAGGAGCCCGTTATAGTAGCTCCCTTTTCTAGGTAATCAATCATTATGATTCCCTCAGCATCCCAGAAAACGGACGCCATAACCTTGCCCGCCGAGCTTGAAACTCTGAACTTCTTCGGCGTCGGTGAGGATGGCCTTTTCCAAGTCATCGATTGTTGTTTGATCTCAGGATCAAAATGATGAATCCATGTTTCGTCCATGGTCACAAATCGAGACAAAAAATTTTCTTTGTCAGCCTGGAACTTTGCAAGATTGGCTCTTGAAATGTCAACTCGCTTTTGCTTTTGTTCGTCCGTTAACATTCGCGGTACCCAACGAGCGGAGACCTTTTTCATATTCATTTTGCTGGTCAAAATGCTTTGAATGCTGCCATATGAGATCCCTGTGACCTCAGCTAAATGTCTGACGGTTACTCTTCGGTCTGCTAATACGATTTCTTCGACTTTTTTCACGTTTTCCTCAGTGAGGGACGAGGTTGGGCGTCCCTCGCGATGTTCATCTTCTGTGGACGTTCTACCCAGCTTAAACTCTTTGCACCACCGTGCCACCGTAGAATATGGAGGAGCAGAGTCCCCTAATGTCTACACCAAATCAGCGTGTATCTCTTTGGTAGACATTTTTTTTCAAACAGAGGTACTTGATGACGCATCTCACTTCGTGTTTCTCCATTTTCGTGTAGTCGCTCCGACTGCTGGTATTCAAATGAATGTAGCTCCTGCGAATGACGTCCTATTTATACAATTATTTAGCTAAGAAGTCGTGAGGGACTGAGGAAGTGAAAAACATTTTTTTGGATTTTTATCTTCTTTAAAAATACCTGTTTATCACTATTTTTTGATCGCCCCTAGTATAAGGGTTGATATTATTATTATTTGATTTAAGGAAATCATCGTGGTAGCATGCATGATTAATGATGATTAAAAGTGTTTAAGGGTGTGTGAAGCTTGCCACCAAGGATTGGGCCAGCGTATTGGATAACTCCCCACTACGCTTCAAGTCTTGTAGTGGCGGTTGGGCTCAGTAGCCTAAAGTGAGCCCAGCACCTTGTGCGAAGCAAATTGCGCCGAGGGAGCTGCTCTTTATACCCCTCTTATAAGAAGAGGAGACAAAAGAGGGACAAGGAGCGAGGATGGGCACCTCACCCCATTGTTGTTCATGTGGTGTTCCCTGCCTGTCCTGCAACACAGCAGGACAACCCCTCTGTGGAGGTAGGGTCGGTCCCCTTGAGAGAATGACTAGTGGGTAGAGCTGCGTCCACCTTTCGGGAGCAGCGAGAGCCTAGGGAGGCCCACTCCCCCGCGGGATGCCGCAGAGCATTTCCCGGCTTAAAATAATATAAAAAGCGTATTGGATAACTGTAACCAACAGCGGTGGGACCTATAAGGGTCACTTAGGCTACGCTTTTATGCTTTCTTTTCCGCTACAGGCAAGGGCGTTCTGCCAAAGATAACAGTCCCACCTGTCTTGTTCAAAACTATAATAGCTCTCCAAACTACCAAACTACACAGAGAGCTAATTCTTATTACTATCGGTCCATTAATTCATTGACAAAAAACATGACAATATTTGAAAAATATAAACGAATATTAGTATAAAACAAATAATATCTAAATGTCACTTCAATGGAAGTCTTGACTTCCAAGTTATTAGAGGATCTAGAATAATCTGGAATAACAACTGTTCCATCGAACGGGAAAACTTCCAGCTTGTTAGGAGAAATTGTTCTGGTAATATTCGATTCCCATGGGAACGACCGCTCTTAGACGGGAACTGTTTATAATAAGGTGCTGTTTTTGACGTGCCAATATTTTACGGAGAAATATGATATCTATCAGAATTGAAAATTATGTTCTTTGAAATGGTATCTGGAATTTGTTTTCGTGTTTTGGAATTGACTTTCTACGGGAAAATCAATTCCAAAACACGTAGAAAGTCAATTCCACACTATAGGAATGGAATTTGTCTTAAAAAGGTTTCGGATTCAAAATCAGCTGAGAGTAAAAACTCGTACAATTACTATTTATTAGTCGATGGAAGATTATATTATGTTAAATATAATCATTGAAGATTATATTTAACATATTAAACATATAATCTTTACTAATATTATATAAAGCTGAAGAGTTTGTTTGTTTGTTTGAACGCGCTAATCTCAGGAACTACTGGTCCGATTTGAAAAATTATTTCAGTGTTAGACAGCTTATTTATCGAGGAAGGCTGTAGGCTATAAAACATCACGCGGTGACTTATAGGGAGTTAAGTAACGCGGGCGAAGCTGCAGGCAACAGCTAGTCTGTAATATTTTTAAATTGTTTATCATAAACTATTTTGTTGTCTCTAGTGTGTGGTCAAATAAATGTTTTTTCTTCTTCTTCTTTCTTAAAATCAAAATCAAAATCAAATTTTTTTTATTCAAAATAGTACTAATACAGTATCTTTTTGAACGTCAATTGAATCTACCACCGGTTCCAAGGTAAGCCCACTGAGAAGAACCGGCGAAACAAACTCAGTGGAACTAATCTTTTCAAATAATATATATTAATAACAATTTTAACATCTTATCTTGAAATGCCCGGGAGGAACGCCTTATTCCCAGGGTGTGGTATCTTCCATGAAATCTTTTACTTTATAATATGCTTTACCACACAAACGTTCTTTAACAACTTTTTTGAATTTTTTTATGGAGAGCTTTTGAACGTTTTCTGGGATCCTATTGTAAAAGCGTATACAGTTGCCTTTAAAAGAATTGCTTACTTTCGAAAGTCTAATCATTGGTGCATGTAACCTGTGTCTATTACGTGTATTCCTACTTAGTTATTAGTATTAGTGTTCAGTATGTTATTTTTAGTTTAGTCTTTGTTTGTTTAGAATGGTCAGCGTCACACGTAAACATTAATTTTGGTTTGCAAAATCGTCAGGCAACTATAGGGAAAAAGTGTTACTAAGGACGAGCCCAGGCAATTAATTTATGCGTTGCCTATCTTGAGGATAATAATATTATATATTATGTAAGATGTTAAGTCTCAGAGCCTGTAATAACACGGCTTGTCCAGTCCTTTTCTTCAAGATACAGCAGAGCTGTTTCACGTTTTTAAAAGGCGGGATTGTGAAACCCATGCTGACGGACTATATCGGACAGGTAATTATATCAAAGTTATTTTCATTAAACCCTCATGGCACTAGTAAGATTAGTACTTTCAGGTTTACCACGGGGCTAAGTTAACGCGATGTTTTCGTGAATACTTTTATATTTTCCCCATGGATTTGTTATCTCCTTCAACAAAATAATTTCTGATATATTGAGAATATTCGATTTTAAAGTGTCCTCTGCAACTGATTCGAAAGGGCACTCCATCTACTTAAAAGTTATGTCAAAAAATCTAAATGTCTATAAATTTATTCCTCTTCCCTCCTATTATTTATAAATTCATGATCACTTATTATTATTATTAGAAGTAATGCTGTTTTTTTTAAATAAAAAACAGCAAAAATAGAATATAAAACTTATGAGACGTTAATAAAATGTTTAAGCAGACAGTGTTTACATGGAAACACGATACAAGCAAGTATCAAACAACTAACAAACTACTAAACGTATGTTAAATAAGTTGTGGTTCTTTTAAAAGTTTTGATAATAAATAACTAAACAGGCAAATTTTAACCGGTGCGATATGCGCTACGTAGCGCTTTTTATATATCTTAGCGCTTTATATATATCTTAGCGCTTTATATTATATATCTTAGCACTTTATATATATCGTAGCGCTTTATATTATATATCGTAGCGCTTTATATAATATATTGTAGCGCTTTATATTATATATCATAGCGCTTTATATTATATATCATAGCGCTTTATATTATATATCATAGCGCTTTATGTTATATATCGTACCGCTATTATATATCTCACTAATATTATAAACGCGAAAGTTTGTAAGAATGTATGGACTAAACTACTCAATGGATTTTGATGAAACATTACAATAATATAGCTTACACATAAGAATAACATATAAGCTATAATATATTTCTGTACTCCCACGGAAATAGTAAGTACACGGGTGAAACCGCGAGGCGCTGCTAGTTTATCATAATTATGATATTGTCTTTTTTTTTCGCGTAACAGCTTGAGTGTTTAACTGGTAAGATAAATATTACCCACCTTTGATGTATTTCTATTGACGTGCCCAGCCAGTAAAAACGCCTCGAATGCCGTGTCGTGAAATGGCTTGACGCATCATACTCTTCTAGATCTTTATTAATTACTAGCTGTTGTCCGCAGCTTCGCCCGCGTCAACTTAGATTTACAGTCGCATGCGGATTGATGATAATTATTTTTGTAGCCTAAATTACTCTGCCTGTTATCTTCCAGTGAAAGTCTCGTCAACATCGGTCCAGCCGTTTCAGAGATTAGCCGGAACAAACAAACAGACAGAAAGACAGACAAAAATTAAAAAATTGCATCGTATATATTTTCATATGCATTTATTGAAAAGCAGTTTCATATGATAAAATTAATTTTATAATATATAGAATGTAAAGCCTTAGTTTGTTCATCTGGTTCGAACCCAGTAACACCGACATTTAGAGGCCGAGCTACCACCATAATATACCCACTAGACTGTAGTCACTTCTCTATTCGCATTAATATTTCCTGCACAAATTATTGATTAAATGCAAAACTTACTGAAATAGTTCTAATAATCAATCATAGCTTTTGTGCCATGAAATTCGTTCGAAAATATTTCTCATAGACTCATTGAAACAACCAATCGACGTATTGAATATCATCCACGGTCCAATCAGCGCTCTATTTCATGCTTCGAAACTTTTCTATAACAGTTTGTATGTAGGGTAAGCCGCAAGTTTACATAATGCTGGAGCGAAATATCTGAACGCATGAATGGCTTTTCATTGGTTTTTTGAGCTGGCATAAAATCGATAGGTTTTTAATTAATTTCCCGCCACGGAAACCTTCCTTTTGTGCTCGATTTCAAAGTTACTTTAAAAATAGCACTGGTCCTAATGCTATACAGTATACACTATAAAATTGAATCGAGTTCAATTCATACACCGAAGAATTATTTCTATAGCATATTATATTTAATATTTTAAAGCAGTCGAAGCCTTTTGACGACTATCGACGCCCATGCACATCCCCACAACCAGAGATTATGCAGATGCGTTGTCCTTTTCCCTGTCCCCCCTCCGCCCCCAATGGACCACCGGAAACTCACAAACCGCACGAAACGTGACACCATAGCTGTCACTTGACACCGGTGTTATGTGAACGAGAGGTGCCACCTCGGTCGTGCCGGCCCAATTTAGTTGCAAAGCAGCATGGCACTACCTATTACATTATGTTCATTCAGCTTCCTATGAAAACAGTCTTTTTGTGTTTGCACTCTTTTTTATCGCATATATAATAACAAAATTACTTATTATAAAAAGGCGTGCTTGTAACTAAGTTTTATATTAACTTCACTTTTAAGAAATAGATACCGATGTCATATTTTTAATAATGAATATTGAGCACCTCACGCTTTTTTACAATAAGTAATTTTGTTAACCCATTTAATTCATCCATTAAAAATTATTTTCAAATTTTTAGTTGGGTTTGCTATTAATGCGTGTTTTTGAGTTTTTTTAAACTATAATTTATTTTTACTTTTCAGTGTTGATATTTTTTTTAAAGATTTTCTTAATTTAAAGTACTCAACCAATAACAATCACTTTAGAAATGAGTGAGAGACTAAAAACAACATAAGTGATGTAGGTAACTTGCGCGCCTTACGCCTTCCTTTTTTTTTTTTTTTCTTTAACGCCAGGAAATGCTCTAAGGCATCCCGCGGGGGAGTGGGTCTCCCCACGCGGGTATGTGGGACTCGCTGTGCCCGACAGCTGGTAAATGGACGCAGCTCTACCCACTAAAACCGGGCGAGTGCCACCAATGCCCCCTTTGGTGAGGTGCCCCGGATCTAGAAAACAAACAGGGCACCTCGACGGCCAGTCAGTCCCGCAAGGGACCGACGCCAGCTGGGGTGAGGTTCCCATCCTCACCCCTTGCCCCCTGCTCTTTTGTCCCCTCTTCTTATAAGAGAGGTACAAAGAGCCCCTTCGGCCCAATTAGCTTCGCCCAAGGTGCACCGCTCACCCTAGGTTACTGAGCCCCACCGCCACGACAAGGCCTGAACCATGGTGGGGCCTCACCCCTTGCCCCTTGCTCTTTTGTCCCCTCTTCTTATAAGAGAGGTACAAAGAGCCCCTTCGGCCCAATTAGCTTCGCCCAAGGTGCACCGCTCACCCTAGGTTACTGAGCCCCACCGCCACGACAAGGCCTGAACCATGGTGGGGCCTCACCCCTTGCCCCCTGATCTTTTGTCCCCTCTTCTTATAAGAGAGATACAAACAGCCCCTTCGGCCCATCGTGCTATCCTGATTATCCTTATCAGGATATTGGAATAATTTTATCAAATTATTGTATTGTCATCGGTCCTCGATAAATCTACAAAGTTTGAACAAAATCTGGTCGTTAGAAGTCGGTCAAAATCAAGTCTAAGGGAGTCGTTTATATACATACAAACAAGCATACATACAGGTGAAACTAATAAAAGCGTGTTAAAAAGTGGATCAATTAAGTTACTCCAATGCGGATTTGAATTCTTTTTTTTTCTCTCATTTACGCCTTTGATGTCTATTCTTGTGAGGAGTCTTCTCAATCTAGTTTTCGATTCTTTTTTACTGTTTTTCTTGCACTTTGAAAGTGGAGCTTTAATTTTTTATTTTGTTCAGATTTCTTTTGAATTTCGTCTATTAGTCTCATGAAAATAAAAAAAATCGGATTCCTTCTCATAATTTCGTCTTTGAAAGATCTACATATTCTTTCTTCTCATCTAGCCTCCTCTTTTATAGTATTATACCTTTTAACAAAAGGCAAGAAAGAAGAAAATTATTAAATGAACAATAATGTGGTTTTCTCATTCACATTTCCACAACTTTAATAATTGTGTAAAGTTAAACGTTCAAACAGATACCAAACAACTGACAACTTATTAAGGAACCCCCGATGCTTTTCTTGTTTAGTAATCACATTATGTGTTTGTTTGACGTAAATAATTATTTTAAACAGTTTCAAAGTTGTAATGCCTACGTTTTAGCTGTGGAAGATGTTAATTATAAGTTGTATGTATCTTCGCCCGAGTATTTCTAGATTTATAATTAGGCAAATATTATTTTTATGTTCTAGTTGGATAAAGCAAAAAACTGCGAAAGCAATGAAGACACTGCAGACACACCCTGGCGGAGTGCCCAGCTTGAGTGGAGGCACGGGTGCCTCTCATCGCTGAGGCCGGTCATTCGAGTGATGACCGTCAGTTAGAGAGCATGGCAGGTGGTCCTCTTCTTCTGCGAGGTAGTGTTGTCGCAGAAGGAGGAGGTGGAGTGGGAGAGGGAGCGCACTAGCGCGTCTTCCCGTACGAGAGCGCGGCGGTAACAAGAGGTCGTACCGCTGTGAGGGGTCTATCGGGGAATCCACCGCGCGCGCCTTAGGTTCGGGCTATAAGGCACCCTTATGAATGGAGGATGCCTTATAACCCAATAGAGGAGAGTGCCTGTAGAGGAGAGTGCGTCCAGAGGAGAGTGCCTCCAGAGGAGAGTACCTCCAGAGGAGAGTGCCTCCAGAGAAGATTGCCTCCAGAGGAGAGTGCCCCCAGAGAAGATTGCCTCCAAAGGAGAGTACCTCCAGAGGAGAGTACCTCCAGAGGAGAGTACCTCCAGAGGAGAGTACCTCCAGAGGAGAGTACCTCCAGCGGAGAGTGCCTCCAGGCACACCGTGGCTAGTGCGAACGATCATAGTTCCCGCATGACGAGGAGAACCGACGAGTAGACCTGACCATCTTTCGGGCGCAGCGAGTGCCGCTTACCCGTCAGGGGAATGCCTCAGAGCATCTCCCGACGAAAAATAAAAATAAAAACTGCTGAAATTATTTTAAATATTACCCGCATGTTGGGCAACATGCGGGTTATAATTTCAGCAGTTTCTGTGTTTTGGGTTCAAGAGTGGAGGCCGTGTTTATGTAGATGTCAGCCATTAACCAGGAAGACGATCACTATGCAGTGGCCGGACCGTGTTGGATGCAAGTGGCGAAGGATCGGCCGTCTTGGCGTTCATTGAGGCCTACGTTAACAGCTGTTAACGGTTAGAGACTGATGATGATGATTATGATGTGGGTGTTTTTACGGATGTACAACCGCAGCGCCTAAACCACACATGAAATGATATAAATAAGGTGTTTAGTCTTTTATTATTATGGTCCGGGTGATGACCTACATTTTAACGAACCACATGAGGATGAGTTAAGTTCTTCGTTTTTAACTGTTTTTAAACTTAGAAACAAGTAAAAGTTTAAATCGATATTGAAGGAAGTGTACCCCCAAATTAAGTTCGATATAACTAGCTGCTGGTATCCTTCCTTTGTGTTCCTCAGTGCTGAGGGTCGTTACCTCCCTTCTTTCTTTTGGTATTCGTTACTAGCTACTAGCAGCTCAAAAAATTATATCGCCATAACAATAACAATTATACTGAAATTGATGTTTGAATATTTGATCAAAACATATTTTGTTTGCGATTCCGTTAATAAGTTGTTAACTACTCATAAATATTTAAATATGGCAAAATACGCCAATTTAAATATGAATACTAAATATTGAATGGTAAATAAAACCCCTACTAGCATTTCAAATATATCCATAGAGTTTATAGTATATCAAAATCAGAGCACTTTAAGGAAAAACTAAATTGTATTTATGTGTATAGTCTTTATGTATTTCTTTGTATTTATGTGTATAGCCATTATGTATTTCTTTGTATTTATGTGTATAGTCTTTATGTATTTCATTGTATTTATGTGTATAGCCATTATGTATTTCTTTGAATTTATGTGTATAGTCTTTATGTATTTCCTCGTATTAATGTGTACAGGCTTTATGTATTTCTTTTGTATTTTTGAAAAAAATTGTATAACCATCTGCATCTTACATCCCAGGATTAAAAATCTTTAAGTATGTGTAAATTTTAACCCTCCGGCTATAAGTTTAAGGTAAGCCTTTTCGATTGAATTTGAGAAGACCTCTCTGATGTGAAGAGCTCTATGTTCATGAAACCGTACTCTTAATCTCCATTCTGATCATTATCACCTTTCTGACTAATTTTGGAAATGGTTTATATTTGAAAAGTTGTATAATAGAGTTATTAAATTGTTGTAAGTTAAAATAAAAGCTACGCAAGTTTAGTTAGAAAACGTAACTTAATTTGTAAATGTCTGAAACAGATAAACGAATAAAAGTTATTTAAAGAAAGAGTTGTTCCGATATATTATAATACTAACATTTGTTTGTTTCGTTCTATGGTGAATTCGGCAAAAACGACGACGATAATGATGATGTGACGATGATGATGATGATGATGATGATGATGATGATGATGATGGTGGTGGTGGTGGTGGTGGTGGTGGTGGTGGTGATGATGATGGTGATGATGGTGGTGGTGGTGAAGTGATGATATTATTTTAGTCGATTAAGCAACCTGGAACCTAGACCTAAGCAAACTAGATCAGGTAAATAGGTAAATCAACATCACTTATGAAAATACATGAGTGCAGCCGGGTCTGGTTTATTTATGCGGTGAAACTATAGTATGGTAAATATCGGTGTCTATAAGAGGTAGTGCCATTGCTGAATTGCAGCCAAATTGGGCCTGCATGACCGGGATGGTACCTCTCGCTCTAACATCAGCGTAAAGTGACAGCTTTGCTGTCGCGTTTCGTGCGGTTTGTGAGATTCCGGTGGCCCATTGGAGGAATAGGGAAATGGAGAACGCATCTGCAGAAAATGGTTGTGCGGATGTGTATGGTCGCCAAAAGGCTTCGACTGTTCGTTCGCCCTCCTATACTATATAGGTAGATCACACATTGTAATCCCGCCAACGATAAATATAGATGTCATTAACATATTCTAATATGCGCCTAACACTAGTTGTTCCCCGCGTTTTTCACCCCCCCTAAAACTTAACAAAAACCATTTATTATAATGAAACAAATTCTTACGGATTTTTTCGTGGTTTCATTAAATACAATCCGTAAAAAAATTGTTACATTAGAATAAGTGAGATTCAGGTAAGCATTAGAAAGCAATATAAGATCTTAATAATTCGGCTAACAAACCCTAAGAACATTATTTTAATCCTACTGTTAGTTTCAGACAGACAGACAAAAATTGTAAAAAATGCTATTTTGGTATTTAATACCTATTACAGACCCTCCAATTTTATTTATCAGTATAGATGTATGTGTCTTATTTGCGTATTATGTATCGTTTGTGTATAAATGTGTATTCCAGACTAGACTTAAGACACAGACATAAATATTTTGATTGAATGCTAACGAAGGTGACTTTCAAACAAATTAATTATGTCTTACAAATAGAGTTTTCAACATTTAATATTCATGAAGATACCAGGTATGTACTAATACATAAAATTATAATATTCTGGAGTTAGAGAAGATTACGCCTAAGGGCTGGGAATGGTAATTCCTACATTTAGTTAGCTAATAATATATATCCCGCGAGAAATATCCATCGAAGTTTCCAGAACGTGCTGAAGTTTCTTGACTACATGACGATAGGGGATTTGACTTTCTGGATGTAATCTTGAAATTTGGTAACATCTACAATCATCATTAAGACTTTAAGGGGATGATCACTAAGGGGCTTTTTGATTACAACCGACTATAATAAACTATCTTCTTCAAAGCCTAGGGGATGAGGGAAGTCACGTATACTACCATTGGTGAAACTAAAACACCGCACGACCCTTCATCAGTCCAATTTATTTACCGAAGGTGCTGGTTGCTGCACCCTCTTTTTGGTTAGAGGTAATGCCATGCTGCTTTGCAGCCGAATTGGGCCGGCTTGAGCAGGGTGGTACCTCTCACATAACATCGGCATCAAGTGACAGCTATGCAATTCTATAACGCTTATCGATAATTTAGGATTAAATACGGCAAACATTTTTATCTGTAAAACAAAACAGTTTTTAAAATGTTTTTTTTCAGCAAAATTGTATAAAATAAAATTATGAAAAATAAAAGATAAAATTAAAAGATCAAATTTCAACAAAATACAAAAAGATAATCTCTATCCTGATAAAAGCCGTAGATTATAAATTATTTTCAGTTAGATACAAATGTACATCAAACCATGGACAAATATGAATTTCATAAATACTAAATAGGTAAATATAAGTTGAGTTCTTATATTTTTCCAATGGAAAAGATGTGTTTTGTCCCCTTCTGCGTGGGTACTTCACAAGCACAATCCTGCTTATTTCTACCGTGAAAAAAGGCAGGAAGCCTTGTTTTCTGAAACGAGGCTTATATTTCAAATCCAAAAAAAAATCTAAGCTTATTTCTTAATCGCTTGCCAATAGTAAAATAACTCTAAGAAATCCATTCAGCGTACTCGAAGTTGGATCACATCCTAGTTTCAAAGTCAATTGGCCGTGGGTTTGAGTGGGGGAATCTGAAGGACTCTACACACCTACTTTATATTCTCGACCACTATGGAGTGGATCATCCGCCTCATACGAGGAAGAACGTTTGTTGGCATAGCTTTGTGCTTACTGTTATTTGGAATCGCTTATGACTGTTGAAAGAAGCACAACTGTTCAAGTTCCATTCCAATATTCTATTCACAGCAACCACCATAAAATCTTATCTTTCTTATATCTTTAAATGAGCAATTCTTGTATATATATAATTGGAATCTCGGAATCGGCTCCATCGATTTTCATAAAATTTAGTATATAGGGGGTTTCGGGGTCGATAAATCGATCTAGCTAGGGATCATTTTTAGAAAATGTCATTTTATTTTAAAAAAAAAAAAAACCGAGCAAAGCTCGGTCATCCAGGTACTATATACATAAATCGGCCGTTCGATTGCCTTTAACGCCGGTATAAAACAACCAAATCCGTAGGTATAACTAGTAGATATAATAAGATAATATAATGTTCAGAATCATCCGGTTACGTCCGTGATCCACCTGGTGCCATTCACACTCCACGGCGCACACAATTTAATCTTGCTAAATTTTAGCACAGAGTAAGTAACGTTGATACAGAGGTTATAGTGCGTTGCTGAGGTGATCCTGTTGCCTGCAGATCCGGGACCCTCAAAAAGCGGCTGAAGACGCTTGCAGTGGTTTTGGTTTAAGGGTGGGGCACTCCCCCAGGTGCCAGTTCCACATTGGGTCAGGGTCAGTCTACCCAAAGATCCTGGCAGCATCCATAAAGGATTTCTCTGCGATAAAAAAGACGTGATAGTGTGGGTTCGAATTCCACTGATATATTTTCGTCTACTGTAGATGAGAAGCTTTGTCGTGGCGGTGTTACTCAAGGTGCTGGGTTTACCTAAGGTGAACCCAGCATCTTGGAGGAAGCCAATTGAACCGCGGGAGCTACTCTTTGTACCCCTCTTATAACAGGGGACAAAACAGCAGGTTGGACAAGGGGCAAGAATAGGAACCTCAGCCATTTCCACTGTCTTGACGTTGCGAGAGGTTGTTTTGTGGTGCGGGACAACCCCTCTGAAGAGGTGGCGTTGGTCCTATGAGGGACTGATAAGCCATCGAGGTACCCTGTTGCTTAACAGATCCGGAGCATCTCACCAAAGACGCCATGGGTGGCACTCGCCGGGTTTTAGTGGGTAGAGCTGCGTCCACCTTACCATCTTTTGAGTGCAACGAGTCCCACATACCCCTCCCCTGCGGGATGCCTAAGAGCAGTTCCCGGCGCAAAAGAAAAATAATGATCTAAATAATGATCTGAGTATAGTATCTAGATCTGGTCAAGATGCGAGGGCGGAGGATCGGCCGTCTTAGCCTTCATTGAAAGGGACCATCAGCAGACGGATACATTGATTATGATATTGCCATATTTAATTAAATTATATTAAGAAATTGTAATACAATATTAGATCTATTCAAAAAAATATGATAAGATATAATATAAAGTTTTCGAATTTTCTAACATAATTTAAATCTGGAATCTGATTCCAGGAATGTGTCTATGATATATTGTAAATTTTTTAATTATTTTTCGTTATTCTTTCATCGTTATTTCTTTTTGTTCAATGGTTATTTTTATAAAAAATATTTTACAAAACAATTTAGTGATACATACATTTCTTATAATATTAAATTTCAATGAAGAGAATTTTCAAAGCAATTTTAGAATTCCGTTCCGAAGCTTTTCTTACATGAATCAATATACTGTTGATTACTTTGTGTTATTGTTTCCAAAAAAGTAGAAAAATACCACAAAAGATTTATAAAGTTTCTGCTTCATTTCTTTTATAAATATTTTCCTATAATTTTCTTATTTGAAGTCATTCAAGCAATTTTAGAATTCCGTTAATATAACGAAAAATGTATCTGTCAGAAATTTTCAGTATGTACTAGGTATATAACACGGCCAAAATGAAGAAATTTTCTTCAAAATACGTCTTTTTATACGAATGATTGACAAGAAGGATTGCTATGTGTGAAATGACGGTTCTTCTCAGTGGGCTTATCTTGGAAGCGGTGGTAGATTCAATTGACGTTCAAAAAGATACTATATTAGTACTATTTTGAATTTTTTTTTTTATTTTTTTGATTTGATTTTGATTTTGAAATATGCATGTATGTCTGTTTCTTTGGTACTACTTACAAGTGCTTAAAAATTTAGTAATACGATTCATCGCCTTCACCATAATTATCATCATCATCAGCATCACCATCTATATCAACCTGGAACCATCTTTTGGTTACTTATACATTACATAATTTAAGATGCCATGTTTCTGAAAGTTACAATGCAGGGATGCTTCAAATGAAACCAACCAAGCACAACTAACAAAACTCTACACAGGGCATGTAGGTTCTGAATTTCTATAGTCAAAGTTAGTTTGCTTTCACCAGCCAACAAGACATTAGTTCGCTAGTAATTTATACTGAGCTCATTTGCATGAAACTTCTAGTAGAATAGGTTTTTTGGTGTATTTATTCATGTATAAAAGGAAAATTGTTAAAGCTTTAAAATTTAATGCTTTGTTCTTTTTAAGTGGTCTTCCTTTGAGTTTCTACTGAGAGGTCAATGGTATCGCTTTTAGCGAATACGTAGTATAGAATACAGCAAATATCTAGAGTATTAAATTAAATTAAATATTTCTGAACATCTGAATACTAAATAATGGAATTGAATTTTTTTGTTATAATATGTACAAATTATATTATATACTCATATTTGAAAGGCTGGCAACGCACCTGCTAATGATTCGGGGGATGTCTATGGATGTCGTTTATCACTTGAACCAGGTGATACAACTGTCCGTTTGCCCCATTGCTTCCTCTAAAAACCGGCCAAGTGCTAGTCGGACTCACAAAGGGTTCCGTACCATTACATAATATACAACATTAGACACTTTAACAAAAATTAAGGTTTATGTTTATGGAATTAAATGTTTTTTTTAATATATATTTGAGTTGATTAATGCATGAAAGGTAAATTGCGGTTTACGATTTATGACGTATAAAAAAAACTACTTACTAGATTTTGTTCAAACCAATTTTCTGTGGAATTTTGAATGGTAATGTACATCATATATTTTTTTTAGTTTTATCATTCTCTTATTTTAGAAGTTACAGAAGAGAGGGGGGAGACACATTTTTCCACTTTGGAAGTGTCTCTCGCGCAATCTATTCAGTTTAGAAAAAAATGGTGCTAGAAACCTTAATATCATTTTTGAAGATCTATCCATAGATACCCCACACGGATAGGTCTGATGAAAAAAAAAATTGAGTTTTAGTTCTAAGTATGGGGACTCCCAAAATTTAATTTTTTTTTTCTACTTTTGTGTCAAAATCTTAATGAAGTTCACAGAATACAACTATTTACCAAGTATCAACAGTATAGCTCTTATAGTTACGGAAGAAAGTGGCTGTGACATACGGACGGACAGACAGACAGACAGACAGACATGACGAATCTATAAGGGTTCCGTTTTTTGCCATTTGGCTACGGAACCCTAAAAAAAGACAGTCTCCATTTAAAATACTAGTGTATCCAGCTGCATTTAGTTAGACTGACCCAACATAGTTGGGATAAGGCTAGGCAGAAGAAGAAGGTAGATACTATTATAAGTTTTATTATTAAATAAGTACATAGCTAATACAAAATATAATAATATTTTATCTACTCTTGCTGACATTAGTCTGTACAAGTCAGTAGACTGTACAAACATGTTTATCCTCCTATGAACGCGATAAAGTGTGTTTTGATATTTTGCTTGAGTTATTCTTATTATGTGATAAGATTTAACAGGTTCGAGAAGGTGGCGCGCTGTGTTCCGCGTGCATCTCTCAGGAGGGTTTGGTAGCTGTTAATCAAAATACCGACTACGAAGAGTGACTGACAGGTGGGCTGGCGGCGGGGGATCTGGAGAATGCAGGAGTGTGTACCCCGTACCGCTTACAGGTCAGATTGGGAGTCTGCATACCCCTTGTATTTTGTCAAAGCGGAGGGATAGTCCAAGAGAATTTTACACCACAAAAGAAATATGTTTTATTGAGGATTCATATTATGTGTGTAGATAAAGTCTTGTATGCAACTTTTTTTTTTTTGTTTTTTCGGAGGGATCTATGCTAATGGCCCGAAGGCCCTAATGCTTCATCGGATTAGTGTGAGCCCATTCGGCTCACTTTTGATTTATAAATTGGGGGGTTGCCCCCCGCCTACCGTGCAGTCTGCGACCACACGGCCTCCTGGCGTCGGTTGTGTGTATGCAACTGTTGATAATAATTAGGTATTAAAACAGATATGACTTATGATTCTATTATCACATGAAGCGAAGCCGAGTTCTCACCCACATTCGTGTTTTAATACCCGTTAAATGTTGATCCCAGCTGTCATATTTAGATCTTTAACAGTCGTTGCGGGTATTCAAAAGAACGAAAGTCTGACAGCCAGTCTTAGCATAGGGTATCGTATTAGGAGTACGGCAACTTACGGTGCACCCATCTGGGCGGGTCACCTTACCATGAGGAATAAGGCCCAGCTGCGCGCGGCGCAGCGGGTCATCGCGGTAAGAGTGATTCGGGGGTACCGTACGGTATCGTGGGCGGCAGCCACTGTCCTGGCCGGCGACCCCCCGTGGGAACTCGTGGCGGAGGTTCTTGCCGAGACGCACTCCTATGTCTCGGATAGGAGGTCTCTTGGTGAGAGCCTTACGCTGGACGGGATCCTTCGGGTTTGCCGACTAGGGCAAGAGGCGTTAATGCGAAGGTGGGGGGAGGACCTGGCGCGACAGCCGTATGGCAAAAGCCTAACGGTTGCTCTGCGTCCGGTCCTTGAGCGGTGGATGCGTCGTAAGCGCAAACCCCTCACCTTCCGTCTGACACAGGTGCTCACTGGGTATGGTTGCTTTGGTGAGTAGGTACTCACCAAAGCAACCTGTGCCGGACGGCCCGCAGAGAGCCGTTGACAGTGTGTCACGATTGTGGCGCGGCGGTGGACTCGGCCCAGCACACCCTCGAGGTGTGCCCGAGATGGGCGGCGCTGCGTCATGATCTGACATCGGTCATCGGAGGGGACTTGTCTCTGCCGAGTGTCATTACCGCGATGCTCGGTGATGTCGAGTCCTGGACGGCGATGGTTTCCTTCTGCGAGGCAGTAGTGTCCCAGAAGGAGGCCGACGAGCGGGTGAGAGAGGAGGCCGCCGACGTGGCCTCCCCCCGTGGGCGACGAACGGGGGTGCGCAGGAGGCGCTACTTAATGCGCCTCCAGTAACGCCCCTGTGCTCGTGTCAGGTTCAGGATGGGAACCTGGGCCCAGTGTGACACGACGTCGCGGGGACTGCCTAAGCAGCCGGGCAGTCCCCCCTTAAGAGGAGTAGTCTGGCCTTCGCCGGGGCCAGCCTGTCGCTGAGGTGATCCTGTTGAATGCCTATCCGGGACCCTCAAATGAAAGCGGCTGAAGGCACTCGCAGTGGTTTTAGTTTACGGGCAGGGCACTCCCAGGTGCGAGTCCCATATAGGGTCAGGATCTACCCGAGATCCTGGCTACATGCGTAAAAAGCATTTCCCTGCGATAACAAAAAAAAAAAAAAAACGGGTATCGTATTACCCAGTTAGTGAGTTGTGGAGGTCAGATAGGTAGCCGCACCATTTAAAATACTGGTATCCAGCTGCATCCGGTTAGACTGGAAGTCGACCCCAAAATAGTTCGGAAAAGGCTAGCAGATTGATTGATTGAGTAGATTACCTTATAAGTAATACTAAACTCACATATTAATAAAGATGGCTGGTTTTTGTTTTTATGTGATTGGCTTGATTGACGCGCGACTCATACTGCACAGCAGACGGTCTCTAAGTTGCAAGAACTGGGGTTGGAAGCTCTCCGTTATCCGCCCTACCACTAGACCTTGCGCCTACAGACTACAACTTTTTCCACGCTTGGTGGGAAAAAAACTTCCGTCCAGCTGATTTCTTTAAGAAGGGCATCAATAAACTGCCACTGCGTTGGCAAAGATGCATTGATTGCATGGGTGATTACTACAAATAAAAAATACATGAAAAAAAATATGGGTCTATTAATACAAATAAAAAATACATGAAAAAAAATCGTTTAATTTAAAAGTAAAGTTAATATATTAAATATATATATCACTGTTCCTATCAACTGATTTGGCAAATGATGTCTATCCTATGTATATACCTAAGTATAATATGTAATTTAATCACACCTAAGTAAGCATTGATTGGATATTTCGCTTCATTTGACAGAGGTTTTAGTTGATAATCCATTGTAACTAATGGATTTGGAATTTAAATTAAATGACGGCTGATGTAGTGGTAATCAAATGTAGACAGTTATTATTATTATGTTACTTGGATTGGTAAACTGATAGTTAAAATGTATGAACAAGTGACAAACATGGCACCTCATTCATACCCAGTGGTACAAAAGAACCTAACCAGGACTGCCGATAGAAGTGAAAACTGATCCACACAGCACTCCGCATTGAAGGGCAGCTGATCTTTCTTATCTTTCTGTCTTTCTCGCTCGGGCACACTCGGCGGTTCACCCGATTGAGCCTTTCACCTCCGAGTGTAACGGATCAGCTACAAAAATCTGTGTGCGGTGCGCCAAAACAAGTATTCACTTCAATAACTTATTTGTGTTGACTACCTTGAGACGTAAGATGATAAGTCTCGGTGGTACTCACCACCTCTACAGGCAGTGTAATTACTGGCACCGAGACTTAACATCTAGTCTCAGGTTTTTTTTTTCTTTAACGCCGGGAAATGCTCTGAGACATCACGCCTGGGGAGTGGGTCCCCCCAGCTCTACCCACTAAAACCCGGCGAGTGCCACCAATGCCGCCTTGGTGAGGTGCTCCGGATCTGTTAAGCTAACAGGGCACCTCGACGGCTAGTCAGTCCCGCAAGAGACCGACGCCACCTCCACAGAGGGGTTGTCCCGCACCACAGAACCACCCCTCCCAACGTCGGGACAGTACAATGGGGCAAGGTTCCCATCCTCACCCCTTGCCCCCTGCTCTTTTGTCCCCTCTTCTTATAAGAGGGGCACAAAGAGCCCCCTCGGCTCAATTAGCTTCGCCCAAAGTGCTGGGCTCACCCCAGGCTACTAAGCCCCACCGCCACGTCAAGGCCTGAACCATGGCCTTGACGTGGATAGGATAGGATAGGATAGTCTCAGGATAGGCAACACAAAAATGAGTTGCCTGGGCTCGTTCCAGGTATACTAGTTTATGTTCATGGGCGACGTCGACCACTTACCAGCAGGTGGGTCGTCTGTCCTTGTGTCTGTCTTTAAGTAAGCAACCTAGTACAGAGTATTTATACAGAGTGTTCGCAAATATGTGATGATCTATTTTCCTTTCCTCGAATAATTCATGGTACTAACAAACTTCACAAACATTGTTTATAAAAGTACTATTTCCTTACATATACAAGGAAGGGTTTTATGTTTCCTCCATTACAACAAGAAATAAGTTGGCAGTAAAACTAGGGGCGCTCACGAGAGATATAAACAAGGGTACGTATGAGGGATACACTTCCACGCACTTTTTATAATTCTGTTCTTATTTCAAAACACGGTCATCATCATCATCAGCCTTCATCCGTCCACTACTGAACATAGGCCTTTTTAATGAACGCCAAGACAGCCGATCCCGTGCCACTCGCATCCAACACTGACCGGCCACTGCACGGAGATAGTCTTCCCACCTTTTTTTTTTTCTTTAACGCCGGGAAATGCTCTGAGGCATCCCGTGGGGGAGTGGGTCTCCCCACGCGGGTATGTGGGACTCGCTGCGCCCGACAGCTGGTAAATGGATGCAGCTCTACCCACTAAAACCCGGCGAGTGCCACCAATGCCGCCTTTGGTGAGGTGCCCCGGATCTAGAAAACAAACAGGGCACCTCGACGGCTAGTCAGTCCCACAAGGGACCGACGCCACCTCCTCAGAGGGGTTGTCCCGCACCACAGAACAACCCCTCCCAACGTCGGGACAGTACAATGTGGTGAGGTTCCCATCCTCACCCCTTGCTCTTCTGTCCCCTCTTCTTATAAGAGGGGTACAAAGAGCCCCCTCGGCCCAATTAGCTTCGCCCAAGGTACACCGCTCACCCTAGGTTACTGAGCCCCACCGCCACGACAAGGCCTGAACCATGGTGGGGATAGTTTTCCCACCTAATTAATGGTCGACCAACAATTCGTCTACCAAAACGCAGCCTCCGCTCTAAAACCTTATAGGCCCATCGGCCATCCGTTCTCCTGAGTGTGTGACCAGCCCACTGCCACTTCATCGAGCTTATTCTTCGCATGATATCGGTAACGTTAGTTCTCTGGCTAGATGTCTTCGTTTCTAATACTATCTGCCAAAGAACCCAGCATAACCCGCTTTAAAGCACATTTTTATCATCGTGAAAATCAGAAAAGAGTGGTTGCAGGGTCGACTTTCTACCGGATTGGATGACTATTCCAGTGCTGGAGCCGGTCCCAATTGGATGCAAGTGGTGGGGATCAGCCGTCTTAATTGAATGCCACTATCCTATCCTATGTCCACCAGCGGACTGAAAGGTTTTCTTAGAATGAACTCCGATTCTCCTACTCGTAACCAAATTGGAACCATTACATATATCTTCATACTTTCCAGGTATAAATTGACCCTACATCATAACTTTATTTGTTCGCCGTCAGTTTTTTTTTACATCTTTACCAGCGTTGAGATTCACAGACGCATCCGATAATAATTGCTTTTACAGCCTTATCGCTCAGTAACAATGTGTGTATTAAATTGGTTCCGTATTTTTGAAGACCTTCTTTCTCCAAACTCACGGTACCTTTTTATTATATCAGTATGTAACTAGAGATGACGTAAATAAGGATATACACAAAATTAATGGTTACTCTTTTCCGATAACCATAATGATTCTATCTTATGGTCATACAAAGATAAGAACTGGTATCTTATATCCTTAATCTCACCTATAGTGGACGTTTGTACTAAACTGTTATCGTAACATAAAGTAATTTTTCCCATGAAAAGAAGATTAGATTGTATTATGACCAAATATATAACATACATACTACTTATATTAAATAGCAATTGAACGGCCAACGTATTTTTTTTTTCTTCGTCTTCGTTGAGGTGCCCCGGATCTGTTGAGCAATAAGGCACCCCGACGGCTAGTCAGTCCCCCAAGGGACCAACGCTACCTCCACAGAGAGGTTGTCCCGAGCCACAGAACAACCCCTCCCAACGTCGGGACATTGCAATGGTGTGAGGTTCAACCTCACCTTTTGTCCCCCCTGTTTTTTTGTCTCCTCTTCTTATAAGAGGGGTACAAAGAGCAGTCCCCTCAGTTCAATTGGCTTCACCCATGGTGCTGGGTTCACCTTAAGCTACTGAGCCCCACCGCCACGACAAGGCTTGAACCATGGTGGGGCCTGCCAACGTTAACCTAGTCCATAAGATGTAATTACTGGCACCGAGACTTAACATCTTATGTCTCATGATAGGCAACACATAGATGATTTGCCTGGGCTCGTTCCAGGTAAACTAGTTTATGTTCATGGGCGACGTCGACCACTTACCATCAGGTGGCACGTTTTCCAGTTTGCATATCCAACTAACATTAAAAAAAATAAGAAGTAGTTTATAAGAAATTCTCGGCTAGGACCTAGCTCTGGCATAATACAGTGACCGAGGCCTATATATTCTTGGATGAAGTCGATCGTTTATTATGGCTATGCCATCAGTATAAAACACTTTTAGGTATAGTTATAGAAAAGGCTCGCCCGTTTCAGCTACTATGCCACCGACATTATACCGGTTAAACATATACAAACATTTTGCGTCGGGGGTTAAAAATGTGTTCTATGTAAGCAGAAATCAATATGAACTCTTGTTCAAAGCTTATGATTATTTTCTGATATTGAAGTTGACGAGGGTCATGCTCAGATCAGCACATTGTACCCGCGTGTATCAATTTTGAATATTGTTTCTGCAATTGTCCAAAATATTAGTTTTCTAGGAATATCCTCTAAAACGTATCATCATCATCATATTCATTGCTGGACAAAGGTTCCAGTGAACGCCAAGACTAATCACACTAGGATTGGTGGAAGATTGTCGTCCCATCCATCAATCCATCCATCTATCCATCCATTCATCCATCCTTTCATCCATCCATCCATCCAGATGGATCTATCCATCCATCCATCCATCTACTTGGAGGTCAACCCACCAACGTATAAAGATGAATAATACGGTATGAGATGGCCCAAAAGAGGCTTGCCGGCTGTCTGGTCAAGTGGCTACTGGCCACTTTACGCATCGGTTGCGGGTTCGAATCTCACCAAGTGTAGACAATTTGTATGAAGACTGTCTGCAAAGGGTCATGGACGTGTATTTATATAAATTTATTTCCTAGTACCCGTAACAAAACGGTTTACCGGTGGGCCGCGCTCCAGGCTGCATGGGTACCACCATCTTGCTTGTTTCTCCCGTGAAACAGCTTTGCTGTGTTTCAGAGAGAAGGGCAAGACAGGCAGTGTAATTACTGGCACCGAGACTTAACATCTCATGTCTCAGGATAGGCAACACATAGATGAGTTTCCTAAGCTCGTTCCAGGTAAACTAGTTGATGTTCATAGGCGGCGTCAACCACTTACCATCAGGTGGCACGTTTGCCAGTTTGCCTATCCAACTAACATAAAAAAAACAAAACTCCTTACCAACTTACGGATTAGTGGTGTGACTGTCGGTTAATATATTAATAATATTTATATAATACTTACATTTTTTTTCTTTAATGCCGGAAAATGCTCTGAGGCTCTGGGTCTCCCCACGCGGGCATGTGGGACTCGCTGCGCCCGAAAGCAAGTAAGTGGACGCAGCTCTACCCACTAAAACCCGGCGAGTCCCACCAATGCCGCCTTTGGTGAGGTGCCCCGGATCTAATGAGCAAACAGGGCACCTCGACGGCTAGCCAGTCCCTCAAAGGACCGACGCCACCTCCACAGAGAGGTTGTCGCGCACCACAGAACAACCCCTCCCAACGTCGGGCAGTACAATGGAGTGAGGTTCCAATTCTCGGTCCTTGCACCCTACTCTTTTGTCCCCTCTTCTTATAAGAGGGGTACTAAGAGCCCCGTCGGCTCGATTCGCTTCGCCCATGGTGCTAGGCTCACCCTAGGCTACTAAGCCCCACCGCCACGTTAAGGCCTTGAGCCATGGTGGCGTCCAAATTTACGCGTGTTTATTCGTATAATTTACGAATTTTGTATCAATTGAAGTTCCATATTTTTTTTTTGTGTGACAGACCAACTGACTGACAAACGGACAAAGGAGTGATCCTTTACGGGTTCCGTTTTGTCATTTTGAGGCGCGGAACTCTAAAAATAGTACCATTACGCTTACAATTTATTTTCCCGGAAGTACCTAAAGCTATTAACAGAAGGTACTTTTCAGCGTATAATATGAGCGAGCGTGAAGCTTGCTCAATCCCGCACTTACAAGGTGTGAGTACTTTTATACGCCCTTAATCCCAAAACTGTGAGCAAGCTAAACAAAAGGCATAAATAACGTTTCTATATACAGGTTGTCGCTGAGGTAATCCCGTTGAATGCAAATCAGGGACCCTCAAAAAGCGGCTGCAGGCGCTCGCAGTGGTTTTAGTTAGGGTGGGCACTCCCAGGTGCGAGTCACACATTGGGTCAGGATCTACCAGAAGATCCTGGCTGCACCCATAAGGATTTCCCTGCGAAAAAAAAAGCAATGCCACATTGAAGCAAAGTACCTTGAATATTGTAGAATGGAACATTTTACTGAAAGAAGACATTATTTGAAAAAAAAAAACAATTTCAACTGCATTCATAGATATTTAAATAATTACATGGTTGAACCGGGAATCGAACGCGTTACATGAGAAAAGAATTAACCTGTAGCTTTATGATACCGAACGAAAGGCTTCGTCATAAGGATAATTTTTGCTAAATAACATAGTCAGAAATAAAAGGAAGACCATACATTTTATCATTTTTAATACAAAATTAATCAAGTTATCAAATGCTCAAAATGAGTCCCTTCCTGTTGAATATAAGGTCGCAATCTTTTGATTATGCCACCCTGTCGATTTTTGATCTTGTTGTGGTGGATATTGAGAGTAATTTCTAAGTTCTGTTTGCAGCTGGTGGAAACTTACATACTGGTTCTTGTAAACTAGTTTTGACGACCTCTGTGGCTCAGTGGTAAGCGTGTTGGCGTTTAAGCCGAAGGTTGCGGGTTCGAATCCCGCCAGGGAACAAAAATATTTTCTGTGTTCCTGGGTCATGGGTGTGTATTAAATATATTGTGTATTATATTATGATAAAAATCTTAAATATAATAATATGTATAGTATAAAAGTATTAAATATATTTCCGTTGTCTGGTACCCGTAACACAAGTTCTTCGAGAACTTACCACGGGACTAGATTGACGTGGTGTGAAAGCGTCCATAGATATTTTTACAAAAAAAATCTAACGGGGCTAGACCTGGGGATCTCGGCGGCCATCTTATTTTTCCATTGGTCCAAATCCAGGGAAGAAAGTGTTCATTGAGATAGTCCCTTGTTCTGTGACTGTTATGAGCCAGAGGCCCATCTTGCTGAAAAGTAAGATTTAGTCGTTCTGCCACTGGAAGATTATTTATCTCATTTCTTAGAATCTCAAGTATTTATAAATACCTTTCTGTTTATTTTTGGATGTAAACTGTAGTATAGCTTAAATTATTATTTTGAATAATTAAAACCCAACTGTGTTGTCACAAGTAACTTTTATATTTTTTATATATATGACATAATAAAGCAATGATAGATGTGTCCTGTCAAAAGAAATTTAATTGCCTTTAATCTTGCAATAGCAACACGCAGATCTTCTGGTTGCATCTAAAAGTTGTCAGGCGCTACACGTCTGAACACTTTCCGTATTCAAATGCCCTTCGTAAAAATGTATTAAGAGGACCCGGTTTTTTCCAATCCCACACCAACAGTCGAAAAATGTACTTGATTATTAGTCTTGCGGATACGTAAGGGATTCTCCCAGGACCAAATGCAATTATTGTATCAGTTGTACATACCATTGCTATTTTGCTAAGCCAAAAGATTGTGGGTCCCCATCCAGAAAAAATCTCTGTGTGATGAGCATGATCATTAATTGTTGTGTGTCTGAGTGTAATTTATCTATAATAATTATGTATGTATTTAGAAATATATAAGTATATAATTGCAGTTATCTGGTTGCCATAAAAAGGCTCTGCCTAGTTGATGGCCGTGTGTGAGTTGTCCCAACATATTATTATTATTGAAGGAGGTCAGCAGTGGAAGGATTGAGGCTGATGATGATGATGATGTCTAACAACCATGTCAATCAACCAGAAAAACTGCTATAGAAGAAACTGCGTCGAAATTAGTTCACTCCTTTCAGAGATTGCCGCACGCAAACCGTCAAACCTATAAACCTCTTTTGCATTCGGGTTAAAATAGATGTGTTTTGCTCAATTATACAAATAAATTTTAATTTACTAAACGAACGTTTAATTTCAAAATTAGCATTTTCATTAAGGTTATTATTATTAAATTATTCATTATTGGCTTTGGGTGACCAATATTGGATAGATAATAAATGCTTTTGAATAAATAAATTAGTGTCTGACCATGACACCTTAAGCGGGTTTGTCCAAATTTTCCTGTGAACTTTATTTATATTTTAAGTAGTAGCCGCTTACCTGGCGGTTAGCCTATTCTGAGTTGTGACCTTTTTGATTAGGAAATTTCAATTTTCTATTTACTGATTCTTAATTCTACTTCACTGAATGTATAAATGAGCATATGACAATAGTTACTGTATAGTATTCTAAAGTTTTGGCGTTTATTGCCTATGTTCAGCAGTGGATGGATAGACGCTAATTATGATGATGATTCGAAACAACGAGAAAATAAAAAGCTATAAAAACTTCATAAAACTATGTTTCATTATAATCAACCTTACGGTAAAGCCGCATGAAAAAGCTTATAATAACTGATAAAAAATGACAATACAATCCGAGGAAAAAAACTACCGTCCCTCTACTATCAGGAATACAAACATGACGATAATGGCGCTATACAGTGCGACGCGGACCGTTCGCCGCGGATTTCCGCGACGATCTCTCCGCGGACTGCGACTTGGGTCTATCCGTGACACGGGCGCTCCGCGTCGCACCGTATTGCGCCTATATTCTATAGTAAAACGACTCATTTATTTCATGCAACAATGTATACCATAGGGATGAGCTATGTCAAAATATTTTACATATCGATACTGAATTAATCATTTTTTTGTGTCACGTAGTATTGCTCTCATAGGGAGACATGATTAGAAAAACACTCACATTTTTTTTCACGACTCAATAAGTCCAAGTAACCAGAGGTAAAACTCTGCTTTATTATATTAGCTCTGGAAACTATCTGCTTTATTAACTTACCTGAGACATATCTGGATTGGAGCCTCAAAATTTGGAAACAGAAATTATTGGTGTCTTGATAACCAAGTTAAAAAATAAGATGGCACAAATATATCACACGCGATTGCGTGTGGGATATATTTGAGATTTTTGAATATTTGAGATTTCAAACGTCAGGAAGGCTACCCAACCAAAATCACGACTAACAATTACGAATCTGTAATACATAACTCGGAAAATCCTTGAAGGTTATGTACAGTGGACTTCTTTTAACTGATGAATGAATACAGGTACATTAATTTTGTTCACAACACTATCTTTATAACTTAATTTGGAGTATCGATAATGTCGATACTTTTAATCGATATATATTATCGATAAATAAGTATCCGTGTACAAACTACACTGGTAATGATTATGATAAGTCCTTTGTGATTTTCGCTATAAAAGAAGCGAAATACAACGCGCCTGAAATTTATCATCCATTTGCGATTCACAAAGGCTATGCAATTTTAACTTGCTAAATATTAGACACGCTTGCTTTCTTTGTATGTGGTTCTTTATACGTTTTAAAGCGGGATTTGTTTAGTTTTATGGAAATGAAAATCAAAGTGTAAGTGCGAAGTCTTCTCTTGATCACGATTGCTGTAAACTTGTATAGTATCCCCACCATGGTTCAGGCCGTGTCGTGGCGGTGGGGCTCAGTAACCTAGGGTGAGCCGCTGCACCTTGGGCGAAACGAATTGAGCCAAGGGGGCTCTTTGTACCCCTCTTATAAGAAGAAGGGACAAAAGAGCAGGGGGCTAGCGGCCAGGACGGGAACCCCACCCCATTGTACTGTCCCGACGTTGGGAGGGGTTGTCCTGTGGTGCGGGACAACCCCTCTGTGGAGGTAGCGTCGGTCCCCCTGAGGGACTACTAGCCGTCGAAGTGCCCTGTTTGCTCAACTGGGTCACCTCACCAAAGGCAGCATTGGTGGCACTCGCCGGGTTTTAGAGTGTAGAGCTGCGTCCACTTACCATCTTTCGGGCGCAGCGAGTCCCACATAGACCCACTCCCCAGCGGGATGCCTGAGAGCATTTCCCGGCGTTAAAGAAAAAAAAATCGTATAGTTTTTTTTAAGTTAGTTGGATAGGCAAACTGGCAAACGTGATGGTAAGTGGTCGACGTCGCCCATGAACATAAACTAGTTTAACTGAAACGAGCCCAGGCAACTCATCTATGTGTTGCCTATCCTGAGACAAGATGTTAATCCTCGGTGCCAGTAATTACACTGCCTGTCTTGCCATTCTCTCCGAAACACAGCAAAGCTGTTTCACGGGAGAAACAAGCAAGATGTTGTTACCCATGCAGCCGGGAGCGCAGCACAGCGCTTCCCTTCCACCGGTTCGTAGACATCGATCACTTATTATCAGTAGAATTAACAGACTTTCTCGCACTTTAATAGGCTTATTACATACCCGACTACAGTACAGTCACGGAAGGTCAGTCCGTTAGTATCATCATCATCATCATCAGGCACCATCTTCATATTGAAGTTCGGTCAGTTGATAAAATGTTCTGCTTCCTTAAGGCTATATTGCATGCAATATAGCCTTGTTTGGTCCAGTCTTTAATGACGTCTGACCACTTTCTACTCTGACGCTTACTTACCACTCTTACCATCGCTTACCAATTCACATTTTTATTAAGATCAATCTTCTTCACTTATAAACATTTAATATAAAAATGGGATGGTTGGAGCAGAAATTGTTTCGGCGTAATACCTTTTATACCCGTCCCGATTTTTGCGCCATTGATTTGGAAACCTATACAGATGTATTAATAAAATAAAATCGTAAAAACTGAAATAGATTCGGGGATATTATATTAAATATAGAATACTGATTGTGATTCACCGGTTGACTACCATTCATTTTAATAAAACTCGAAAATATTTAGTGATTTCCTCCGCACGTGAGGACGGTAATTGAGGTTATCGAATTTCATGCATAGGTATGTGGTTTGAGATATCTTTATTCTCATAAGAATACAATAATTCACTTATATGAGAATACAATTCCTAAATAATATACCTACTACATTTTTTATTGATAGGTACGTTGAATACCCCACCATGGTTCAGGCCTTGACGTGGCGGTGGGGCTCAGTAGCCTAGGGTGAGCCCAGCACCTTGGGCGAAGCTAATTGAGCCGAGGGGGCTCTTTGTATCCCTCTTATAATAAGAGGGGACAAAAGAGCAGGGGGCAAGGGGCGAGGATGGGAATCTCACCCCATTGTACTGTCCCGACGCTGGGAGTGGTTGTTCTGTGGTGCGGGACACCCCATCTGTGGAGGTGGCGTCGGTCCCTTGCGGGACTGACCAACCGTTGAGGTGCCCTGTTTGTTTACTAGATCCGGGGCACCTCACCAAAGGCGGCATTGGTGGCACTCGCCGGGTTTTAGTGGGTAGAGCTGCGTCCATTTACCATCTGTCGGGCGCAGCGAGTCCCACATACCCGCGTGGGGAGACCCACTCCCCCTCGGGATGCCTCAGAGCATTTCCCGGCGTTAAAGAAAAAAAAAGGTACGTTGAATTCACAAACAGTACAAAGTTAAATGAAATGTGGGTAAATAGAAAAGAAGTTATGCATAATATTTTAAATACTAATAGGTCTTTACCTATGAAATTGCCGTTCTGCAGTACCTACTGGCCCTTTCAAATCAAAACATTTTTTGTTTGGCTAAGAATTCTAATTTTAAATTAATTTTATTTTAAAAACATGGAATTCTTATTCCAAAAGTAGTCATATGTTTATTGATTAGTGTTACATTTTCATCGCATTTCAATCTTTTCGTCATCATGGATACGTTAAAAATTCATGTAATTATGGAATATGAGTACCATCGTGGCAGCACGCGGCACAAGCGGCACGCAACATTACGACGTTTACGTCATTGGTTTGCTCGCTTCCGTTCTTGAAATTTCAAGCTGAAAAATGAACCTCGCGGTCGTCCGAAGACTTTGGTCGACAGTGATGAATTAAAGGCGATTGTGGAAGCTAATGATACACAATCTGCATCTCTGAATCTCATCTGCATCCGCTGAATTAGCAGCAGCTTTCGACGTTAGCGTCAAAATAATATTGGTCCATTTGCGTCAAATTAGCAAGGTAAAAAAGCTTGACAAATGGGTGCCCCACGAACTCAATGATCGCCAGCGCGAAGTACGCGTCGAGACGTGCCTCGCACTGCTCAACAAACACACAAATGAAGGAATTTTGAACCGCATTATTACCTGCGATGAAAAATGGATTTTGTTTGATAACCGCAAGCGCTCAGCATGTTGGTTGGATCCTGGTTCAGCACCTAAACAATGCCCTAAACGAAAACTTACCCCTAGAAAAGTGATGGTCACTGTTTGGTGGTCTAGCGCCGGTGTGATTCATCACAACTTCTTACCAAATGGGGTGAGCATTACTGCAGATGTGTACTGTGAAGAACTAAACACAATGATGGAGAAGCTGGCACATCTCATGGCAACCAGCATTGGTCAATCGCTCGTCTCCGCTACTCCTGCACGACAACGCGCGACCTCATACTGCACAGCAGACGGTCTCCAAGTTGCAAGAACTGGGGTTGGAAACTCTCCGTCATCCGCCCTACTCACCAGACCTTGCGCCTACAGACTACTACTTTTTCCAGAATTTGGATAACTTCTTGGCGGGAAAAAAATCCAATACCTGAGAGGCAGTACAAAATTCCTATGAAGAATTTGTTGCCTCCCGTCAAGCTGATTTCTTCAAGAAGGGCATCAATAAACTGCTACTGCGTTGGCAAAGATGCATTGATTGCATGGGTTTGATTAATACAAATAAAAAATACATGAAAAAAATTCTTTTAAATTTTTTCATACAAAACGGTAATTTCATAGGTACAGACCTAATATTCACATCCTATTTGTACCGTATAGGAGGAAGGAGATAATTGAAACTTGATAGTCTTTTTAAATTACATAATATATTAGGTTTTTTGTTTTTTTTATAAACAGGCAAAGGTTCAATTTAATGTATGCACATCGGCGTGGTGTTAGGAGGCAAGTGTTGTATGACGGGTGACGTATATGTGAGAGCGCCTGTGATTGGCTGAAATTGATATGATGTGATATGTATGAGTTGTGATTGGCCAAACGCTATACATTGCAAATAACTATATATAAATAACAATAAATTAACTTAAAACTAGTAAAACGGAGCGTCGCGAACACTATTTATTGGCACAATTACCAGGAGGTAGTGCCATGCTGCTTTACAGCCGAAATGCGCCGATACGTACCTCTCACTTAACATCGGCTTTAAGTGACAGCTATGCTGTCGCGTTTCGTGCGGTTTGTGAGTTTCCGGTGGCCCATTGGTGGGGGATTGGGAAAAGGAGGGCAACGCATCTGCACAACTTTTGGTTGTGTGGATGTCTATAGGCGTCAGTAGTCACTATAAGGCTCCGACTGGTCGGTTGCCTCCTTATGGAGTGAGCGAGAGGTACGACCCCGATCGTGCCGGACCAATTCGGATGCAATTCAGCAATGGCACTACCTCTTACAACAGATAAAGACATATAGACAGGGACTTAAAGAAGCAGTTTTAGAGATTCCTATATACTTTATATAGGGATCTCTAAAACTGCTTCATCAATAATTTATTACTATTCCATTTTATATAAAAACACAAATAGTGATTTATTTTATTATTTCCTTAAAGTGTTCAAGTGTTCGGCTTTAAACAAATAAAGATGTTTCCTTTTTTTTAATTTCTAATTTGTTAATTTATATTTTTTTCTAATATTAAATGTAAAACTTCTTGTCACGGATTTTATCTCAGCTAAGATTGACATTCTTGCCGGCAATTCTGACGTATTTAAACTTTTTTTTAAATAACGCTACAACATCACGAACTCTTTGGTCCGTGTCTTTTTTGTATTAATACTATTGTAAGAGTTTAATTAATTTTACATCGCTACTTCCAGACAGGGTGGAGTCCGTCCAGATTTGTTAGTACCACAAATGTTTTCATTACCAACGTATTGAAATGTTGGGAATGATAGATCTCTTGCTGCGAAAACACCCGTAAAAGGTGTTTGATTATAATCCTAAAATAATTTTGTGTTTTTTTTTAGATAATATGGAATTAAATTATCCAAAAGAATTCATGGATCCACTCCTAATATGTTTCGATTTGCTGAATCGATCTAATATTAGATTTTTCGATGAAAATCAAGGGTTTGTGAGGAGGCACTGGCGATCGTTCTTCATAGCGCCTTTCGTATTGATACATTTCACTGCGATGTCCTTCTACATACGGACGCTGTCTACTCAGATGAACATATCCAAATTGGCGTTTATGGTGTCTGCTTACTTGGTGACCACGCAAGGTATATTTTAAATTATATCAAGGATTCAGAGGACCTAAATTTTCTATCACTTATAGAGGTTTCTTTTTCATTATTATCAGTGTCGCCCATAATTTAATAAGAGTTAGTGGCAAGCTGCTTTGCAGCCGAATTGGGTAATTTACAACTGTGTATTATAATAGTAGGCAACGCACCTGCGCAACCTTTTTTTTTTTTTTTTTTTTTTTTTTTTTAATGCAGCGGAAATTTGCAGACCAAACCATAACTAGGACCGGGGTGAGTTTTAAACCTAGCCGTGAGTGGGGTTCGCACTTGGAGATGCGTTACCCACTAAAACCGCTGCAAGTGCCCTCAGCCGCCTTTTATGAGAGTCCCGGATCATGCAGGCAACGCAGGACCCTCGGCGACAGGCTGGCCCCGGCGAAAAGGCCAGACTCCTCCTCTAAAGGGGGACTGCTCGGCTGTTCGTTTGATTCGATACTTTTAGCAGTCCCCGACGACGTCGTGTCTAGCTGGACCCAGGTTAAAACCCCATCCTGGGCCCGACACGAGCACAGGGGCGTTACTGGAGGCGCATTAGGTAGCGCCTCCTACGCACCCCCGTTCGTCGCCCGCGGTGGGAGGCCTCGTCGGCGGCCTCCTCTCTCACCCGCTCATCGGCCTCCTTCTGGGACATTACTGCCTCGCAGAAGGAGACCATCGCCGTCCAGGACTCGTCGTCGCCGAGCATCGCGGGGATGACACTCGGCAGAGACAAGTCCCCTCCGATGACCGATGTCAGATCATGACGCAGCGCCGCCCATCTCGGGCACACCTCGAGGGTGTGCTGGGCCGAGTCCACCGCCGTGCCACAATCGTGACACACTGCCAACGGCTCCCTGCGGGCCGTCCGGCACAGGTACTCACCAAAGCAACCATGCCCAGTGAGCACCTGTGTCAGACGGAAGGTAAGGGGTTTGCGCTTACGGCGCATCCACCGCTCTAGGACCGGACGCAGGGCAACCGTTAGGCGTTTGCCATACGGCTCCCACGCCAGGTCCTCTCCCCACCTCAGCATTAACGCCTCTTGCCCTAGTCGGCGGACCCGCAAGATCCCGTCCAGCGTCAGGCTCTCGCCGAGAGACCTCCTATCCGAGACATAGGAGTGCACCTCAGCAAGAACTTCCGCCACGAGTTCCCACGGGGGGTCGCCGGCTAGGGCAGTTGCTGCTGCCCACGATATCGTACGATACCCCCGAATCACTCTTACCGCGATGACCCGCTGCGCTGAGCGCAACTGGGCCCTACTCCGCGCGGTAAGGTGACCCGCCCAAAGCACCTGCGCAACCTTCGGTGTTGGCATATAATGAAGTTGTGGCCGCTTACCACCAGGCAAACCGATTGTCCCTTTGTTGTCCGATTGTTCTATTAAAAATAATGAAAATAAAGCCGAAGACTTTGGACACACTTATCTACGAAACCAGGATATAATTAAAAAAATCCTTTTATAGCTCAATCAGTGAAGATAAAGGACTAGATATTTTAGGTTCTTTTTCAATTTTGGAGGAAGATTTTTTATTATTTTGGATGAAACCGGGGGGAACAGCTAGCTTATTATATTTATAAACAATATATCTAAGTTAACAGTCTAACCTCGAAGTTCATAATAATGTGAGAGACGATCGTTCAATTGATATGGGACGACGGCCTCGAAGTGAGGACTGAGGGGTCAGAGTTCCTAGAACGGCGATTGTCTCCTTCTCAGAGGCAGTAGGTAAATGTCCTGGGCTAGCCGGCCGGGGGAGGCCGACGAAGCTTCCCCAGCCTAGAAGGCGCTACTTATTGCGCCCCTAGTAATGCTCCTGTGCTTAGGATAAGAACCTGGACCCAATATGACACTACGTCGCGGGAACTGCTAATTAGCGGTTGGGTAGTTCCCCCTTACGAGGAGCCTGGCCTTCGCCGGGACTGCTGATCTGGGACCCTCAAAAAGCGGCTGAAGGTGCTCGCAGTGGTTTTAGTTTACGGGTAGGGCCCTCCACATAGGGTCAGGATCTACCCGAGAATCCTGGCTACATGCGTAAAAATCATTTTTCTACGATAACAAAAAAAGAGAAAAAGGTATTTGAGTTCAAACTTGACTTGTGAACTCATCCAAAAAAAGAACTTTCTTAATTTATCTGTACTCCCACTGTATTCGATTTGAAAGAATTTAAAGCTCAATTTGTATCAGCTAGTACATTTCGCACTATAGCATCCTCGAATGATTTCGAGGAGACTAAAAAATATAAGTAGGAGACTAGAAAATAATACATATAAAATATATTGAAAGGGCCGAATCATTTACCGCTATTGACCGTTTTTATCTCTTTATAAGTTTGGCGTTCTTCCAAATGCTGATCCGCTATAACACCCAAATAATCTCGCCTATCTAAAACTACATCTAGATTTTACCGGGGTCGGTAAGTAAATTGTCAACTTAACTTCGGCAAACTTCACATAAAGTGGATTTTGTATTGTCAATGTTATTTTTTCAGTTATAAACATTTTTTATGTAAGTCCGGCAATCTGATAAAAATGTAACACAAATGTAAATATTTTTTTTTATGGTGAGGTGAAACACACCAGGCTTTTCATTTTTTATTATTTTGGTAGTTCATGCAAGTGTGATAAATGTATGCATGTGCGTGCACTCACACAATAGTGTAGAATCTGGAAATAGTGGTAACAAATTACTTACTAAAATTATGTAAAACGGGATAATAACCATGTTTTTCATTTTTATTTCGCGGATCTCGATATTTTGACATTATCTACGAATGTCTTGTTCACGAGACTGAAGTATGCGGGTAGATGTTGACGGCAATAGAGGAGTCCGTATCGGACTACCTCCTTTCTCGGACGTTTGCTTGAAAAAATCTATACCGATTTCAAGAAATAAAAAATATTAAACTCCAACAGTAACAATTCATATTGGGGAAGTAGTCGTGTGAAAAACATAAAAAAAGTAAAAAATGCATACAAATTGAGATGCTCCTCTTTTTTGAGTCGGTTGATAAAATGTACAAATATGTTTAGTTTAATGTTAAGCCTATAATGAGCTTCCCGCACTAAAAGCGAATTTACTAAGCAGATAGTCTTTTAAGCTTCGCCTTGTATAATGTAGAATGTTTTTGTCTGGAAAAATAACTAATTTATGTTCTCAAAATAAAATTTATATCATAAAGTTTTGGAAGAAGATTATACTGGTCAGCTTAGCGTTATATTTACGGAGTTTGATATTTCAAACTCCGTAAATATAACGCTAACGCTAATAAAAAAAGTAACAACTTTTATACAAACTATATTAAAGACCGGCTATAATTAAGATGGCTGCATGTAGCGGTTGCAGGATCGAATCCCACTCCCCACCACGGTTCGAGCCTTGTCGTGGCGGTGGGGCTTAGTAGCCTAAGGTGAACCCAGCACCTTGGGCGAATTTTTACCTTTCTTTGTACGCCTCTTATAAGAAGAGGGGACAAAAGAGTAGGAGGGGACAAGGAGCGAGGATGGGAACCTCACCCCATTGCACTGTCCCGATGTTGGGAGGGATTGTTCTGTGGTGCGGGACAACCCCTCTGTGGCGTGGCGAGGTGGCGTTGATCCCTTGAAGGAATGACTCGCCGTCGAGGTGCCCTGTTTGCTCAACAGATCCGGGGCACCTCACCAAAGTCAGCATTGGTGGTACTCGCCGGGTTTTAGTGGGTAGAGCTGCGTCCACCTTACAATCTCTCAGGCGCAGCGATTTCCACATAGCCGCTTTGGGAGTCCCCCCTCCCATGCAGGATGCCTAAGAGCTTTTCCCGGAGGAAAAGGAAAAAAAAGGATCAAATCCCGCTGGACGCAGATAATTTGATAAGATGGTAAGAGGTAGTGCCATGCTGCTTTGCAGCCGAGTTGGGCCGGCGTGACCGGGGTGGTACCTCTCGCTCACATAACACCGGCGTCAAGTGACAGCTATGCTGTCGCATTTCGTGCGCTTTATGAGTTTCCGGTAGCCCATTTGGGGGAGTAGAGAAAAGGAGGGCAATGCATCTGCATAACTGGATGTCTATGGGCGTCGGTAGTTACCATAAGGCTCCGACTGCTTTAATTAATTTCGCGTACATACATATTAGAAAACAATATATTTCCGATCTAGATAGCCCGTAATCTAGATAAAATTTCTCTCTTTTTAACCTCATTAAAATTTCTTAAAGTTGTTAACAGAAAACTTTACTTAAGATTTATCTTTTCAGCGATACTCAAAGCTATTATTATTATTTCTAACAAACGTGATGTTCGAAAGCTGGTACACAGCCTTGGTGCGCTGTGGAAAACTGAAAACATACCTCATGCCCAAGCAAAGAAGAGAGCAGGTTTTTTGAAGAGACTTAACATCGTTCGGAGAAGTATGCTTATATTTATAAAATAAAATAAAAAATATAATATGTAAGCTTGTAAGTGGTAGTGCCATGTTGCTTTGCAGCGAAATTGGACCGGCACGACTGGGGTGGTACCTCTCGCTCACATAACACCGGCGTCAAAAGGCAGCTATGCTGTCACGTTTCGTGCGGTTTTTGAGTTTCTGGTGGCCCATTGGGGGAGATAGGGAAAAGGCGGGCGGCGCATCTGCGTGGCCTTGGTTATGCGGATGTGTATGGGCGTCGGCGCCGTGAGGCTCCGACTGCTCGTTTACCTCATGATGACATAAAAAAAATACATCCATATGCATTTGGTAAAAAGCAGTTATTTTAACATTACAAACAGACACTCTAATTTTATTTATCCCTATAGATAACATAAGTGAAAATGCAATATAGTATTGTACACTAATTTAAGCATTTATTCGCAAAATAAATTAATATATTCCAGAAATTTTCAGGATTTCAAATGACGTTAAGTAAAACACATGAAAATGTTTCATAGTTTATCATTAATTCGTTCCAGTTTTCTACTGGAGCAGCATAATTGCTACATGGCAGAACATGTTGACTCCTCTATTCATTACGCTCCTTCAACAAGTCCAAGGGAATAACGAACTGCAATTACCCTTGGGATATATTCTGCCTTTCAAATTGGACACTTGGAAATACCTTGGCGTGTACATCTTTCAATTTTACACAAGTAAGAAATAGTCATTTTTATGTTAGTTGGATAAACTGGCAGACGTGCCACCTGATGGTAAGTGAGTGACGTCGCCCATGGACATAACCCAGTTTACCTTGAACTAGCCCAGGCAAATTATTTATCCACACCATGGTTCAGGCCTTGTCGTGGCGGTGGGGCTCAGTAGCCTAGGGTGAGCCCGGCACCTTGGGCGAAGCCAATTGAGCCGAGGGGGCTCTTTGTACCCCTCTTATAAGAAGAGGGGACACAAGAGCAGGGGGCAAGGGGCGAGGATGGGAACCTCACCCCATTGTACTGTCCCGACGTTGGGAGGGGTAGTTCTGTGGTGCTGGACAACCCCTCTGTGGAGGTGGCGTCGGTCCCTTGCGGGGCTGACTAGCCGTCGAGGTGCCCTATTAGCTTAACAGATCCGGGGCACCTCACCAAGGCGGTACTGGTGGCACTACTGGTGGTTTTGGTGGGTAGAGCTGCGTCCATTTACCATCTTTCGGGCGCACCGAGTTCCACATACCCACCTGGGGAGACCCACTAAAAAAAAGGCAAATTATTTATGTGTTGCCTATCCTTTTTTTTTGTTTTTTTTATAATTATAATAGGTGGGATACCTCAGAGCAAAAAAAACAAAGGGGGAGTGGGTCCCCCAGGTGGGTATATGGGACTTGCTGCGCCCGAAATGTGGTAAGGTGGCTCCTATGAGCTCCTCCTATGAGTCTGATAACAATTGTCATAATTTCAGTGTTTCGTCTAGCCTATGTTTACATCGGAACTGAGCTACTGAAGATAATGATGTGCGCATACCTCAGCATCGAGTTTATGATGCTTCGAGAAGACCTACACGTAGCGTATACCGACGAGCTCGACCTGGCAACAAGAGGGATATCTGTGAAGACCTTTATTAGCAGACACCAAGCATTACTGAAGTAAGAAAGTTATTTCGATGAATTTTTACTTCTATATTCTTCTATCAATTTCAACGCCTAAAATTCCATATTTTATGGTCCAAGTAATTAATTAATAGGGCATTATTCACAATGCCCAGGCAGATATGAAAATACCTTAGTTAAGAAGGCAAGGCTGGTTCAAATAGTTTGATCAAATTGGCATGAATGTCTGAGGGAAAATTTAATAAGTTATCAAATGGCTTGAAGATTTTGATTGGATACGTAAATTCATATGAATTTTCGTATTTTTATTTGATCAAACAGTTTGAAGAAACTGTGATTAAAAATTTGATTGTGTGTGTTGCGAGCGTTCAGTTGCTGCCGCGAAAATGTTCCTATGCGGATGTGTTGCATTGCATAGTGACTAACCGCGATGTATTAGAAGAATTCTTACAAAACTATCAAAATCATTTCTGTTTATGGAATAAAAAAAATAAAGATTACCATAACAGAGATATTAAGTGGAACGCTGCTTATATTAAACTAATAAAAAACTTTTGTGACCCTTCAAAAAGCAAACACTAAATCTGAAAAAATGCTAAAGCGTCGTTTGTAGACATTTTTAAAGAAGCACGACAACTCTTCTTCGATACTCAACTGACACCGCTTCATGCCTGCATGAGGGTGTGTCGCTTGAGAGATCATGCAAATTTGATGAAACTGTTTCAACCAGTCCGTTTGATCAAATTACTTGATCGTATATGGCGGCCATTAGGTTACTTACCAGACAATAGTTTATGTATTATAATAAATAAGGCAATTTTTAAATAATGAGTAAATTGGCAAAATTTAACCGGTCGTTATTAACAATGCCCGGGCATTGTTTATAATAAACTTGCCACACGTATCCAACACAGACCGGTCACTTCACGTAGTTATCGTGTCCAGTTACAAAAATGTAATTATTACCGCTTAAAGTTTTGTTTTTTTTAGCTTATCAATATTATTAAATAAAATATTAAACAAGATGATTTTCGTCGATCTGCTATTTGCCACAGTAACAGCTTGTTTCTTCGCCTTTGCAGCTACTGTAAGTGTATTTTAAATGATCAGAACGTATCTGAATATTAGTCATGTTTTCATCGCATAATATTTTCCGATTGTTGAGTTGCCGATTCACCAGTGATAGGGATGCACTGATGCGCGCTACCGGCTGCATGGGTACCACTATCTTGCTTGTCTCTCCCGTGAAACAGCTTTGCTGTGTCGAGATAGGGGCAACACATGCAGTGTAATTTCTGACACCGAGACTTAACATCTTATGTCTCAGGATAGACAACACATAAATGAGTTACCTGGGCTGGTCTTAGGTTAATTTATTTCTGCTTATGGACGACACTGACCACTTACCATCATGTGGCTCGTCAGCTCGTTTGCCTATCCAACTATTATAAAAAATGTTTCGTGTCCAACACGGTATATTTGAGGATGTGTGAAGTTCACCCGTGTCCAACACGGTATATTTGAGGATGTGTGAAGTTCACCCGTGTCCAACACGGTATATTTGAGGATGTGTGAAGTTCACCCGTGTCCAACACGGTATATTTCACATGTTAACGCGGTAGAAGTCGCGGGTGGAAGCTAGTTATTAATACATCTGAGTTTAATATGAAAATATGTAATTCAGGTAACACAAAATGGTGTGGACATGGCTTGTAACTTGATCGCCGTGTTCGTCGTGATGACACCCATATACATATACTGCTACTACAGCACGATTTTGGGACAAGAAGTAAGTTAGATTTTAGCGTTACATGGTTAATGGAGTGCTGACCAGACAACAGCGCCACCTATTCTGCTCAAAATTATGCAAAATTTAATTGAAATCGGTTTAGTAGTTAGTAAAATGTCCGCGAATTCAAGACTTTGTGGGCATACAGCGTAAAACAATTTTTTACATATCTATTACGATATCAATTAGGTATGCTAATTACGCGGTTAGTATTAAGATTACCTAGTACTTACAATATACTAAGCTTGGTAAGATTTTGACATTCCTGATGTTTCGTATACTTTACTGCACTCACTTTCGGGAGTAGTGGAGTATGAGATGTATCAAATGATTCTAAAAGCTTTGATTACATCCGAAAAACAGGTTTTATTCCAATAACTATAATTCTCATAATATATAAAACAATCTAAGCCAATAACTTTCCTGTAGGACCTAACAACATAAATCTGACAATAACAAACTGACCTATATTAAAGTGCTTACGTTTAAAGCCTATAGCGCTTAAGTACTAGCTTAGTACAGTTGTCGTTAACCTGTTTTATTATCGTGGTCCAAAAGGCCCCATTTATCACAAAAAGAGTAGTTTTGAAAAACAGCTATAAATATTAATTATCCTCGCTTTTAGAGCTCCGGAGTGGCAGATGCTGCGTACGAGAATTTATGGTACCAAGCCGGTACGGAATACCAGAAAACAATATGTTTTATTATTGCAAGGTAAAATAAAATTATACTAATGTACAAAAAACCGGTGGGAGGGAAGCGCTGTGCCGCGCGTGCATGGGTACCACCATCTTGCTTGTTTCTCCCGTGAAATAGCTTCGCTGTGTTTCGGAGAGAAGGGCAAGACAGGCAGTGTAATTACTGGCACCGAGACTTAACATCTTGTCTCAGGATAGGCAACACATAAATGAGTTGCCTGGGCTTGTTCCAGGTATACTAGTTTATGTTCATGGGCGACGTCGACCACTTACCATCAGGTGGTACGTTTGCCAGTTTGCTTATCCAACTAACATAAAAAAAGAAGTTGCTGAAATATGACCAAAAACTGCCACAACCAAAGTAAAAATCTTTTGATATCCAATGTAAATGTAAAGTAAAAAATATGCAATATCTTACTAATATTATAATGCGACAGTTTGTAAAAATGTATGGACATATGTTTGTTAATCTTTCACGCAAAAACTACTAAATGTATTTCAAAGAAACTTTACAATAATATAGCTTACATATCATAATAATATATTGACTAAAATGTATCCCCCTACTGCCACGGGAATGGAAAGTACGCGGGTGAAACCTCGGAGCGCTCCTAGTTGGACATAAGTGCATCATAATAAACGTTCAATACAACTCTACCAATAGAGTGCCATATACCGTGATGAGGTATTACATTATAGATTTGTATTATAAAGGCAAAAGTTTGTAAGTTTAGATGTTTGGGTGTCTGTTGGGCTTTCACGGCAAAACGGCTGAACTGATTTGGCTGAGTGTTTAAATGATGATAGACCTTATATTAGGACATAGGCTATTAAAATAATCATCATCAATCCGGATACGGCTGTAAATGTAAGTTAACGCAGATGAAGCTGTGGGCACCAGCTAGTATGGAATACGATAGTGTGTAGTCACGATATTAGAGATGATTTTACTACCAAAGCGCGCCAATAAATGTGCCACATCAAAGACTGTTTGAAAATTTATACAGTAGGTATAGACATTTAGAGGAGAAAAATATTTTAAGCTTGCTTGCTTGCTTTTAACTGCTTGTACCAGAATATCCCGCTCTTCCTTCTGCTATTAATTGTAATTATTACATTAAATTCAACCAGATTTGGCTGATCTGAAGATTGCCTTAGACTTCATCAAAATAAGTAATAAGTAAAAGTATTTAATATGAACATCAATGTCGTAACTTTAAATCATCAAAACAAACAACGTTTAGAACATCACCGATTCAATTCCAACAAAGTGTTTATTTGACACTACAAAACAAATAACAAATGTAATTGAATGACGAAAAATGTTCGTTTATTTTGATATTTGTATACCACATGGAGAATTCAACAAATACATGAATTATAATAAAACGATTGATATATATAATGTATTAAATATAATATAACAAACACTACATTTTCACATCTAGAAATTTTATTGTTACACTTCTGACATTTCGGATACGGATACATTATATCAACCGTGGTGAGGAGGACTTCATATAATATTTTCACTAAGTGGTACAAATATAATATAATCCGCAAAAAGTAGTATATAGTAGTATAGTAGTATAATTATATTAAATTAAATTTATGTAAACTTAAAAAAACGTTTTCAAAACGGTATTGTCAATAAATTTTTAAATATAAGAAATACTCCATAAAATAAAAAATTGTGTAGCTAAATAATTACAAGTTGATAAGGGTCAGACAGCTTGCTTTTTTAAAAAGATATCACTACTTATCATCATCATCCCATTGTACTGTCCCGACGTTGGGAGGGGTTGTTCTGTGGTGCGGAACAACCCCTCTGTGGAGGTGGCGTCGGTCCCTTGCAGGACTGACTAGCCGTCGAGGTGCCCTGTCAGCTTAACAGATCCGGGGCACCTCACCAAGGCGGCACTAGTGGCACTCGCCGGGTTTTAGTGGGTAGAGCTGCGTCCATTTACCATCTTTCGGGCGCAGCGAGTCCCACATACCCACCTGGGGAGACCCACGCCCCAGGCGGGATTCCTCAGAGCATTTCCCGGCGTAAAGGAAAAAAAAAGAAGGTAATAGTTCACCATCCTCATCATTATCAACCTTATTCCGTCTAATTCCTAGACATAGGTTTTTTTATAAACGACATTACTGCAGAACTGCAACGGCCCGTAGACGGAGATTGCTAATTAATATACTTACTATTTGATATTTTTATAGGTCCCAGCGACCCTGTCACCTCACTGCGCTTAAACATACTCCGCTGACTCTGCATACATTTTCTAGGGTAAGAAATGATTACAATTAGGATACCGTTTCCAAAAGTTTTATTTTGTATTTAGATGAATAAACTGGTAGATCATAATATAATGGTCAGTTTGGTTCATCTGGGGTGTATGTGCGTTATCCTGAAACACTAGATAGTAAGTTTGCCAGTCTAATTACACTGTCTACCTTAGGTACTGTCCGAAACACAGCCTAGCTTCACGATAGTAAGAAGCAAGAAAGTGATACGCAGAAGGGCGCGTGGTATAAAGCTCACACGTAAAAATCTTGATTAAAATATATAATTTCATTACAATGATTAGGATTCGCCTATACATGGTGTCCCAAGTTTTTTTTTATATTAGTTGGATAAGCAACTGGCAAACGTGCCACCTGATGGTAAGTGGTCGACGTCGCCCATGAACGTAAACTAGTTTACCTGGAACGAGCCTAGTTGCATTTATGTGATCCTTGATATCCTGAGACATAAGATGTTTAGTCTCGGTGCCCGTAATTACACTGCCTGTCTTGCCCTTCTTTCCGAAACACAGCAAAGCTGTTTCACGGGAGAAACAAGCAAGATGGTGGTACCCATGCAGCCGGGAGCGCGGCACAGCGCTTCCCTCCCACCGGTTCGTATCTCGCAACTCACAAACCACGCAAGACGACGAATAGAATAGCTGTCACTTTACGCCGGTGTTATGTGAGCGAAAGGTACCATCCCGGTCGTGTTAGTCCAATTCGGCTGCAAAGCAGGGCACTGTCTCTTAAATAAAGGCACGGTCGGGCATTCTACCATTTTCTCTATCTAACTAACATAAAAAACGTAAGCATACCAGGATGTATTTATCTATAAAAATATAATATAGTCTATATCTTTATGACTGAGCACGTCGCAATTCTAAAGGACGTACTGTCTTCAAGCCAATGATTGTAGACTTATTTTTATGAGCCATTAAGATAACCATCACGGAATAACACCGCTAGGCCACGTTATTGGTTTTTAAGATTCCCTTGAGCTTAAATTCAAACACAAAAGATACTTTGGGAATATTTGGATTTAGTATGGTGGATATTTTTTATAAAAAAGAATTCGTCTGCATCTTGGAAATGTTATAAACGCTAAGGGCTCAGAAGCAGAAATCAAAATGTCGCAAAACTATTTTTGGGGATTTCTGATTATCCTAGAATTTCCACTTAGTAAGTTGTTATTCCCAATACAAGGACAAAAATGATTACTGTATCTGTTAAATATTATCTGTTGTTTCACTATTTAGGATATTCTTCATAAACAAAACTACAAACATATAAAGTCGCGGCCCCACCGTGGCACACGCAGAAGCTACGCACGTGTGTTAAATTATTTATTGTCAGAAAATGTCAACTAATAGTAGCGTAGCCCACGGAGAGTTGTAATGGAAACAATCAAATACATTTTCTAGCAAAGCGAAACTTGGCAAAATGCGAAGCCCTATAACTGTGCACTGCAATGAAGCCGCGCCATAATAAAGTAGCTCGTTTTCACAACAAACATGAAAATGAAGAAACTAGTAAACGAAACAAAACTTTTAACCCTTGATAGCAGAAGTTAAGAATACAGAACCCTATAAGACCGACTCACTCTTGACCAGCTTTTAAGATGTTTTAAATATTTCAGGTGGTGAGCACTACCTGGTCCTACTTTTCGCTGGCAAGAAGTTTATACTCCGAGTAGAGTAGACGTTAATATTTATTATATTAATGGCTACTCTTTAATTATAAATACTTAATAAATCTTTAGTACGTAATATTGTCTAAATGAAGAGTAATATTAGGTCAATCTTGTTTATTTAAGAAACTTCTAACTGGAAAGCGATCTTATTATTTCAGAATATCTTAGAATAATTAAATCATGAAAATTCATACTAATATGAATAACCATACTTAATTTTATAAATATAAATATACCTAAGTCTGCGTTTCTGTTTGTTTCAATTGCAACAATTTCACGCCTAAACTGCTGACCGCATTTCGATAATGTTTGCATGGAAATAGGTTACATTACATAATAGGGAAGGACATTAACAATGCAAATAAAATTTGTGGATCTTCAATCTTCGGGCAAATTGTATGCAAGTGGAAAAAAATATTTCTAAATAATAAGAAACGTTTCATATTAATCTCATAAGAACTTATGAGTTTACCAAATAATCTAAAGTTGTTGTTGATTTACGGACTTCGAGGTAGTGTGGGTGAAATTGGGCATTTTAATGCGATGTCCGGTGGTGGAATTCCACTGCAAGTATTAGACCGAACAATAAGAAAGATTTTATTTTTACAAAAACATAAAATTCTTATATAAATTGTAAGGCCAAGAAATTTTAATATATTATATTATATAGTGAAAAAATTATTACAATAACTTGAAAAATGACAAAACGAATCTACTACTACTGAACCCCTAACGCGCGTGGATCATTGGGCGAGACTTGTGACGTCAGAGGCCGCGCGCCACGAAATTTTAGAGAGAACTGGAAAAATATCATAACTTCTTCATTTATGGAGATAATTGAAAAAAAAAATCAATGGGCTTTATCGCAAGTTTAGTGCTATTTTTAAAACATAAATAAAAAAAAATGGAAAGTTCCTCATTCCTCAGAACAGTCCCCGTGGTAGATGCGGTAGATGGGTAGATACGAACATTGATATGCATCACATATTATGAAAAATTTATTCACTTTTCAAATAGAAATAAATATAGCATTCATGGAGGTTATAAAGTAAAAACCAATATTTCAGTGGATTGCAAAAATGGACGTAAATAGAATTATTGGAAAATTCCACATATTCATCATGATAAAAGTAGAAGAATTTCATACTCGGCCATCCATTCAATGGTTGAAATTCCCTTTAGTACATCAACTCTGAATTCCAAGCAGTTATTGACATAGCAATGGGTACCTAAATAAAAGCCTTTACAATATCGTCTATGTTTTTACTTTAAAGATTCTATTTGTATATAATTAAAATCAAAATAAAAATAATTTTCCATTAATTTTAAGTTTTTTAAATGTAGGGAATGTAGGGAACAAAATTATACATTTCACTCTCTTACACTCACCTATCTCTATCTCTCTCTCTGTCTCTCTCTCTCTCTCTCTCTCTCTCTCTCTCTCTCTCTCTTTCTTTTTCTACATATACATTAGAGAGGCCCGTAGGCCCATAATGTTAGATGTAAATAAAACAAATATTATAGCATTGTATACTCTCGCGTTCATATTGTGTAAATACGCTGTTAATGTACTACGTTATTAATCATGGGTTTGTGTGTAGTAACTATACCATAGATAACAATTCATAAAACAATAGTTTACCCATTGTTACTATTTATGTAGTTTACCCACACATGACACACTTAAATAAACAGTTTGGTTTCGCCTTTTGGTTTGCCCTAAACGAGTACCTACTCGGGTTTGCGCAAGCCGCGCCCCCTTCAAACACTCGAAGAAAAAATATTATTTGAAGAACATGTTAAATATTAAAATATGTAGGATAGATCAACGAATAATAATCCCCGGTAAAAAATGATTAAATAGACTTTTCAATTCAATTTAATTAACAAATTAATTAATAATTTCATTTAGCTTGCAATTAACATTGCAAATGCAATAATTATTATTAAACTATAATTAATCTCACTTTTTTAGGGTTCCGTAGCTAAATGGCAAAAAACGGAACCCTTATAGATTCGTCATGTCTGTCTGTCTGTCCGTCCGTCCGTATGTCACAGCCACTTTCTTCCGAAACTATAAGAACTATTTATTTATTTATTTAAGGAAATTATTACAAAAGAGAATTAAGAAAATCTTAATGCGATACAAAAGAAGAAAAAACACAATAAATTTTGGGGGTTCCCATACTTAGAACTAAAACTCAAAAAAAAACTTTTCATCAAACCCATCCGTGTGGGGTATCTATGGATAGGTCTTCAAAAATGATATTGAGGTTTCTAATACCATAATTTATTCTAAACTGAATAGTTTGCGCGAGTGAGTGAGTGGGGATCTACCTCCCTACCTACCTTGGCTGACACCGACTCCAAAAGTAACAATAATGACGTGGTACATAAATGCAAAGATTGTATATTAGTAGAAGAACAAGTTGATTATAAATTGTAGGCACAAAAATTAATGAAATTATTTTATTACTTTTTAGTTTTTTTTTTTTTTTAATTTTGAAGTCGGTGTTAATTTATTATAATATTCTCTACCAAACAAAAGCTCTTTTGTAACTTTTGAGGAATATCGGCAAGTATGGTCCAGTAATAAAATACTAGTATATTAGCTATGTAAAACAGCGTGCAATAGCCTAGCATCACAAAGTCTTGGTAATTCCACTGAAAGACATTTTGTAATAAAACATCTATTGTCACAAACATTGCCGAGATCCTAATCAAAAATCCCTAATAGCCTGATGCATATAACATTCCTCTTCTATTTATCTACCAACGCAGTTATTACTTCATTTTATTGCACACATCAAACAGCCTCTAAAATGTGTTTTATTTCATATTATATTATATTATTTTCATTATTTTTATTGTGAGTGACAAACGGAGAGCTCAGTCATAATATATATATTTTTTTTGTTTGCGTGTTTGCCTATCTAACTAACATACAAAAAATGTATGTAATAATCATAAACTGGGATAGTTGGTAGTAGTTACCCAGTGACGTAAGACGCCTCAATTCCATGTCTGGCATTGGTAATTACAATGTCTGTCCTACCTTTCTTACTTAAATGGCGTAATTGTTTAGAAGGTGAAATTAACTTAAACAGCTATGAACACATCCTTAACACAAATAATAATATCTGCACTTTTTAAAGTTCTAAAATGATCTATTTATATACTAAAGCATCAGTTGCATGTTTTATTTTGGAAGTTTTTTTTATATAACTGTTCAGTCAGTGATATTTTTTGCATTTTGTTTCTTTTATTTAGAAAGCCAAGGATTGTGTGTATAACATTCACATTAAATACTTTAAGCGTATTTACTAAGATACTGACATTTGAACCTTCGCATGCACACTTAAGGTGTGCACTTTTTTCTAATTTTCACTGTTTTCCAAACTATTTTTAACTTAAATGTGCGGTGAATATAAACAAAAAACAATTATTATTCCTTTTGGTATGGCATTTAATTCTTGGAACGAAATGTATAAGTATAATTTTAAAATTTGAGGATTTTTCGCAAAGCCTTTATTGTGGGCATTTTTTTTTTCTTTTACACCGAGAAATGCTCTGAGGCATCCCGTCTGGGGAGTGGGTCTTCCCAGGCGGGTATGTGGGACTCGCTGCGCCCGAAAGATGGTAAGTGGACGCAGCTCTAGCCACTAAAACCCGGCGAGTGCCACCAGTGCCGCCTTGGTGAGGACCAACGTCGGGACAGTACAATGGTGAGGTTCCCATCCTCGCCCCTTGCCCCCTGCTCTTGTGTCCCCTCTTCTTATAAGAAGTAGTCTTTGTACCCCACAAAGAGCCCCCTCGACTTAATTAGCTTCGCCCAAGGTGCTGGGCTCACCGTAGGCTACTGATCCCCACCGCCACGACAAGGCCTGAACCATGGTGGGGGTGGGCATATAACTGCTTCCCACTACTTATCCATGATTTTCAACTTTAATTTCTCGATATTATTTGTGATGTTAAATAATACGTTTTTACATAATATTTTAAGTCTCAATTATTGTCGCTCAAATCTACGCCAAAAGCTAACGAACTGGCTTCATCAAAATAGCTATCAAACATCTTACAAAGAGTGTTAAGGCGGGGATGCAGACCTCTACTTACCCCTCTGGGTGATGAGGTGTGGGGCGCCGCGTATGTGGCGGCCGCGAGACTACGCATTATGACAATTATGCGGGAATTTTGAATTTTATTACGTATGTCACTCGCCGGAACATTGATGCATAATTAATTTCTTATTAAAGTACTGTATTCAATTTATAACTATCTTACAAACATTAAGACACATACTCCAGAGCAGTAGTTATTTTATTAAAATCTAATATGATTTCTGCACGCCCTTTTGTTACCATTAAAAATATGCCGAATATCTTAAAACAACAGGCGTAGAAACAAGACATTGATTCAGGGTTAGCTTTGATTACATAATTTTAAGAACTTTCTAATTATGTAGCTGTAGCTTTCATACTTAAACCACTCAGTCTCTAACCTATTAAAAAGTATATTATTGTTAAAACACAACACGAGGCAAAAGCGGAGTACGTGAACAGAATTGGCGAGAGATTGGTTCGACTTCCTTCGGGAACTCGTGCATTCTGGTCTCTTGCCAAGGCTGTTCAAGGGAATTTTTGTAAGCCATCCCTACCATCTCTGCACATGAGGAATGACTCGTTGGCCCACACCGCGAAGGAGAAGGCCGATCTTCTAGGCACTCTTTTTGCTTCCAACTCGACTTTGGATGACCAGGGAAAAATACCACCGACGATCCCTCGGTGTGATACTTCAATGCCGGAAAAAAATTTCCGACAGAGCTCCGTACGCAAAGCACTCTTTTCGCTGGACATCCATAAGTCGAGTGGGCCTGACGGCATACCTCCGTTAGTGCTACGAACCTGTGCTCCTGAGTTGACACCCGTCCATACGCGTCTTTTCCGGCACTCTTACTCATTAGGCGTCGTCCCATGCTCGTGGAAGACAGCTTTGGTACACCCGATCCCTAAGAAAGGGGACCGCTCAGACCCGTCCAACTACAGACCAATAGCTATAACTACATTGTTCTCAAAGATTATGGAATCCATAATCAACTGCCAGCTCCGGCGATATTTGGAGGAGCACCAGCTGATTAGCGATCGCCAATATGGCTTTCAACGGAATCGCTCAGCTGGTGATCTTCTAATATTCCTAACGCAACGATGGGCGGAGGCAATTGAGAGCAAGGAGGAGGCGCTGGCGGTTAGTTTGGACATAGCGACGGCCTTTGATCGGGTGTGGCATAAAGCACTTTTTGCAAAGCTACCATCTTATGGGCTTCCCGAGAAATTATGTAAGTGGATCACCAGTTTTTTGGCAGACAGGAGCATTAAGGTCGTTGTCGACGGTGCATGCTCGGACCTCAAGTCTGCTGGTGCAAGGTCCTAAATGCTGGTGTTCCCCAAGGTTGTGTACTATCTCCAACCCTGTTTCTTCTGCATATCAATGATATGCTGAAAACCAGCGGCATTCATTGCTATGCGGATGACAGCACTGGAGATGCTTTATATACTGGCCGCCCTAATATTTCTCGGAAACAAGTCGATGAGTGTCGGAACAAACTTGTGTCTGAAATCGAGTCTCTGCTGGCCAGAGTCTCGGAATGGGGGCGACTTAACCTAGTCCAATTTAACCCCAACAAGACACAAGTTTGCGCGTTTACCGCTAAAAAATCACCCTTCGTCGTTCCTCTACAATTCGAAGGCACTTCCCTAACCGCCTCAGCCAGCATTGGGATACTTGGCGTCGATATATCGAGAGATGTGCAGTTTCGTGGTCATTTGGAAGGAAAGGCTAAACTAGCCTCGAAGAAACTCGGCGTGCTCAATAGGGCGAAGCAGTATTTCATGCCTTCACACCGCCTTCAATTATACAAGGCGCAGATCCGGCCTCACATGGAATACTGCTCTCACCTCTGGGCTGGAGCGCCCCAGTATCAGCTCCTTCCATTTGACCGCATTCAACGCCGGGCGGCTCGAATCGTCGACGACAATGCTATCTCCAATCGGCTTGATTCTTTGGCGCTGCGTAGAGATGTCGGATCGCTCTGCATCTTCTACCGCATCTACCACGGGGAGTGCTCTGAGGAATTGTTCGGACTAATACCTGCAGCAGAATTCCACCACCGGACATCGCGGAAAAACTCCAAATTTCACCCTCACCATCTCGATGTCCGGAAATCCACAACAACTCGATTTTTACGGCATTTCCTGCCTCGCACGACTAATATATGGAATCAGCTACCTCCTATGGTGTTTCCGAACCGATACGACTTAGGGACCTTCAAGAAAAGAGCATACTCATACCTGAAAGGCCGGCAACGCACCTGCTAATCCACTGGTTTAGCGGGTGTTTGTGGATGTCGCTCTTCACTTACCATCAGGTGAACCGACTATCCGTTTGCCCCCTCTTCTATAAAAAAAAAAAAAAAAAAAAAAACAATAAATCAGATTCGATCCACATATTATATGAAACATTTTTATTAATTTATTAAAAGTAATGTCAGCCTCATTTGCTGAAGGCTTTTAATATCACTTTTTTTACTTGTTAGTAGTACTTAATAGTTTTCGTTTGATTGGCAGCTCCTGAAAACGAAACTAAAAAACAAGGTACTTATGAATATGTAATAGTTGGTGTAACGTTTTTTTAAAACCTATTTGATGTCAATAATTTAGTTTCACCTTTGTGTACGATATGCCATCAAGTTTGCATCATCAACTTTATTGTCACACTCTGGGATAACGTGGCTGTGTGGCGATGGAACACATTGATTTGTGAAACCCTTTTTGTGTAGATGTCGTAAAATAGAGTTTGTCCAGTCTTTTTGCCATTTTCCAGTAGCCCAGTAATTCTACTGGGTTAATCGACTTCTACAGAGTTTTTGCCTACCTATATATTTTTTTTAATCAGAATTATTTGGTTCTTTCCCATTAAACTATGGGCTTAAAAATAGATCGTTTCTCTCAATTTTCGCGTTGGGCGCACTCTTAACCAGCTGTGGCCCGCAGCTTCGCCCGCGTTAACTTTTAAAATTTGAGGGGTTGACCACCCTTATCACTTAGGGGTATGAAAAATAGATAGTAGCCGATTCTCAGACCTACTGAATACGCATATAAAATTTGGTAAAAATCGGTAAAGCAGTTTCGGAGGAGTACGGTAACTAACATTGTGACATGAAAATTTTATATATTAGAATATTCAGTAACCCACTTACTAACCATAAAATCATAAAATGCTGTCAGGTGGAGCTTCAAGCGCCATCTTGAAACAAAGTTTTTGGCCGATATCTCTGAAATTATTCACAGTGATTGGGTATATAATATAGAAAATAATATTTCACATCTTTTATTTGCTGTAAACTTTTTTGTAAAACTTGCCACTAACGATTTATGGCTCATTTAATGAAGGAGTTTCTCTATCTCGCCGATAACCCTTAAAATATTGGATTAATCAATAAAATGCATCTATCTATTTTCAATATTTTATATGTTTATAATTATTGCAGGCGGTGACAAACTAATAATTGAAATAAATTTTATCGATTTGTAGAAATGTAAGTAATTTCTACTAAAGTATTCGCACTAAATTATACAGTTTGTTTTTCCCTTTTAGTTAATGGCTATTTTTTGCAGTCGGGTTTTATTATAATTATTTTTATTCCCGTATTAATAGTCACAATAAGCCTGATGTTTTTTATTTGGCAGTAAAATCTCGTTATTGTTTTTTCTGTCGGGCGTCCCGTGATGATCAACCTTATTTTCATTTTTTAGAAGATAAGAGGCCTATAAACCAATTCCCAATCAAAAGCAAATAACCTGCCTACTCTGATACAAAAGAAAGTGGCATCTTGTACAGTAATTACCTATCTATCTTTTCTATTGCACACACAACAAAACTGTTACACACAGTAAAAAACATAGTACTCATCGAGCAAAAATACCCATCGCTCCTACTTATAAACTATTTTGCATTAAAAAAACTTTATTAAGTATATCGTAAATTTCCCTTAAAGAAACTGCACCTAATACTCTAAAAGTTTTTCCGGAGAGTATTTTTACCGTCATAAATATACCTATATATACATACATTTCTATGTTCTTAGTTCTCTTAAAGGTTTTTTTACGACTGGGACACGTATGTTACTATTCTAACCCAAATTTTGTGTCATAAAATGGATGCCTGAAATTTTTGCTAACACAGACGGATGGACCAATTACTTACGTGGTCCAATAGGTTTAGCTTACAGATAGTTCGGGGCCCTTTATGATATAATAGATATGTATAAGTAAAATATTATTATCAATTCAGATTTTTGGCGTGATAACGTCTTACAAATCAATGAACGCCGCCTGCACGCACGAAAAAGTATCACGTTCCATCTGAGCCGAGTGTGCAAGCGAGAGCACGGAAGCGTTGGGCATTTTGACTTTATCACGTAAAACTATCGTCCGTACACCGATTTTACAGACAACAGGAAGGTATGCATTAATTTCATAGGCATACATAGAAAACTGGTTAACGATCCACCTCATTTATAATAGTAAAGTTGTTCAACATAAACGAGTTCCTAAGGTTCCTAGGATTCATCTCTCCGTGGCCTATGGAAGTAGAAAGTCCCGTTACTATTAATTGCCCTGTCTATTCCATCCTTCTTACTGAAACTCAGTAATATACATTGGAAGACGAACCTCTGAAGAAAGGTTAGCACATTGGATTCTGACAAACAAGATCTGGCTCTGACAGACCCACCAGGTACTTTTTTATCACCATTTTAATAATTTTTTTCACACTTCCTCTGGTGCCCAGGGGATTCAGGGATCTTTTTATTTTTTTTGGAGTTATACTTCTAATGCGACTTCCAATTTCCAAATCAAGGTTGCGTTCACGGGGTATAAACTACCTAACATTGACAACTAGACTTCCCGCAGGAAGGGGGGAGAGAGCAAAATTGAAGCGCCGTCTATAAATATTTACGGAAATAAATTTCAATTAGTATATTATGTCAAAAATAGCCGCCATATTTTAGTCTTAGTATTATGTCGTATTACAATAATGTTATATTTGTATTTAGTAAACTTGTTTGTGTTTACTATTTTTGTGTTGAACTTACATGTGAAAGTGATTTCCATACATTTTCGGTCCATATATCAATTAAAAACTAAAACTTTTGAGTTGTTAAGTCTTAGTAAGCGGGGGGATTTTCTTACACAAAATGCCCAATTGTGAGAAAAGACTTCGAAAATGGCTGAGTTTATACCACAAACACAGGAAAGACACGTATTATGAGTTCTGGTTGTCCCACTTTGTTCCTGCAATCAGAAATACCGGGACTCCAGTCTCCAACAAATTCTCTTCGTGTGACTTCTGGTGAGTGAATATGAACTTGTCTTCGTTATGAATCTTATATTTTTATATTACGAACCAATAATCGGTTGAGGTGTAGCCTTAGGGGCGCTATGGGCGGCGACTTAGAAAATTTACGAAAATTTTTGATGTCATGATAACCCCCAATTTTTTACGCTTATCATACAGTATATAATATTATAATCTACTAATAATCCATAAACTTTCCATACATATTAATGTACCCAAAAATATATTTTCATGTTACAGAATCTGTGCCACTCTTTGATCATGTTTAAATTGCAAGAGAATTTATATACTTATGTACAATGATCATTGCAAATTATTGGATCCTACATGTAATATAATAAATTAAACCGAGCAGTACTGCTCGGTATGGAAGCCATGCTGATGAAGTGTCAGCTCAGATGGTGTGGGCATGTTCTACGTATGCCAGATTCCAGAATGCCAAAATCCGTGTTCTATTCAGAACTGAAACGTGGGAAACGGAACCCAGGCGGACAATTCTTGCGATACAGGGACGTGCTCAAGCGCCATCTGACCGCATGTGACATTTCCCCAGAAAAGTGGGAGGAGTTTGCCCCGATGAGGCCGGAATGGCGTGCCGCTGTTCAGATAGGACTCGAGAAGTTTGAAGAGTCGCGTCTCGAAGACCTAGATGCCAAGCGTCTGATACGGAAAACCCGTCCAAAGCCCTCCTACAATTATACTTACACTAGTTCTGGGTCTCTTTACAGCGCACAGTGTGACAGGATGTTTAAAGCGAAGATAGGGTTTGCAAGTCACGTTCGTTTCCATCAAAGGAACTCATAGCAGGGGTCGCCGTTGTCGAATACGACAAGGAGGACATCATAATAAATTATCAGCTGGAGAAGGCTGTCACAAACAGATGGAGCAAATGCTTGACCAAGTTGTATCTACAGTTCTTAACTATTTAACTGATCCTGTAAGTATGAATATAATAATATGTAAATATACAGTACAATAAAATTTAAATGAAAAATGATGGTTTCGTAACTTTTTCAAAATTGTTAATTTATTATGGGAATCCATTATAGAATTTACTAACTTTAATAATATATTTATTTTCTGACTGGCAAATTTAAAAAGGAATCCTTATTACTTATTAATATCCAATGTTTGTTAGTAGTCAGACGTCTACTAGTAGTGTTATTACTTCCATAACATTGGAAAATCATTTGTAGCATTTGCCATTTTGCTTCTCTTATGCGTTTAGGGATCTCCGTTCACATAATATATGAAAAATATTTACCTAGTTTTTGTTAGAATTTAATTAAATTGGTATTTATATTTATCTAAAATATATTAGATCTCTTATTTATTAGTTGGTGCAACGAGGCACGAAACTAGTGTTGGAATAAATTGTGAGTACAATTGTTTCAGTTGCCGTTACAGTGGAGTACATTTTGTTAATAATATAACGACCGCCTGATGCTTAAAATATAGAATATCTAATGTTGAGACAGACAAATTAAAGATGCTCAGAGGAAAAACGATTTAGTGTGTCAGTCTTATTGGTAAGTTATTAATGGATTTAAGTGAATATTAATAATAATTTATTTTCTCTATATAGAATGCTACTTTATAAATTTAAAATAAGTTATAGTTAAGTATATGGCCCCCAACGTAAATGTAACTGAGAAATTGACCTGAAATTGGAACCACGTTTTCATATGTGAATGTTTCAATACAACGGTTTCTAATTCTACTGAATTTGTATTTAGAAAGTGAATGAGATTCTTTATCTAAAATAGTGTAGTACTGCAATAGAATAATATTATTAATACAAATATGATATTTATACATAGAGTCCAGTATCTATGAAAAACTTTCAATAATAAAAAAAAAAATTAATATGCTCATCCCAAACTAGACAGCGCCTGTTCTTATGGTAACCAGACAACTGATACATACTTATATATTTCTAAATACATACATATTATAGATAAATTACACCCAGACACAGAACAAATAATCATGCTCATCACACAAACATTTGTCCTGGTTGGGAATCGAACCCACGGCCTTCTGGTTAAGCAGTCAGGGTCACTAACCACTAGACCAACAGGCCAGTCATTTACCCCACCATGGTTCAGGCCTTGACGTGGCGGTGGGGCTCAGTAGCCTAGGGTGAGCCTAGCACCTTGGGCGAAGCTAATTGAGCCGAGGGGGCTCTTTGTACCTCTCTTATAAGAAGAGGGAACATAAGAGCAAGGGGCGAGGATGGGAACCTCACCGAGGATGGGAGGGGTTGTTCTGTGGTGTGGGACAACCCCTCTGTGGCGGTGGCGACGGTCACTTGCGGGACTGACTAGCCGTCGAGGTGCCCTGTTAGCTTAACAAATCCGGGGCACCTCACCAAGGCGGCACTGGTGGCACTCGCCGGGTTTTAGTGGGTAGAGCTGCGTCCACGTACCATCTTTCGGGCGTAGCGACTCCCACATACCCGCCTGTGGAGACCCACTCCCCAGGCGGGATGCCTCAGAGCGTTTCCCGGCGTTAAAGAAAAAGGGCCAGTTATTTCTATATGTAGATTTGTTTTGAATATTCTTTTTTCTGTTTCAGATGGTTGGCAGTTACAAAAAAAGATCAATAGGCTAGTAGGACGAGTTAAGTATAAAGAAGATAAAGAAAAATGAAAATTAGGAAGAAACTAGTTGTAGTTTGTGAAAATTAATTTATTTAATTAAAATTAAATAATAAGTTCCTAAAAAAATAAAGGTTTTTATTTGCCCCGATTCTCTACCATAAATTAATATAAAATAACCAATATTAAAGAGCAATTTCGGAAAAAAAAATAACAGGCAGCATGGCCTCGGGTCTTAGGCCTTAGCCTGTTCCAATAGAAGAAGAAGGAAAGATAAATAAAATTCAAACTCTATTTTGCTTGTCAGCGGGATGTCTGCGATCCTTGTGATGAGTGGTGCATCTGAATACGTAGTATTTATCTATATAGTTTATGGTTGCGTTAAAAGTTTAACGCTAAGCAGGTATGAAAGCACTATTGCGTAACCAATAGCGCGATCTAATTCACTGCACAACGCCATCTATTGATACATTAATTGAACTGAAATTAATAAGTATTTTTTTCATGCCGGTGGGAGGGAGCGCTGTGCCGCGCTCCCGGCTGCATGGGTACCAACATCTTGCTTGTTTCTCCCGTGAAACAGCTTTGCTGTGTTTCGGAGAGAAGGGCAAGATAGGCAGTGTAATTACTGCCACCGAGACTTAACATCTTATGTCTCAGGATAGGCAACACATAGATGAGTTGCCTGGGCTCGTTCCAGGTAAACTAGTTTATGTTCATGGGCGACGTTGACCACTTACCATCAGGTGGCACGTTTGCCAGTTTGCTTATCCAAGTAACATAAAAACATAAAAAAAATGCAAATATGAATAAGGTTACACCGCGCAACTACACGCGCGATTTATTGACGATATGGAAACGTCATTAATAATTTTAATATAAATAATTATACAGTGTAGACCGTGAAGTGATTGCCATAAGTTGAGTAGGTACTTTAAATTAATAAAATAAATTACTCATTATTTGTATGTATCTCTATCAGTGTAATGAAATTGTACCATGTATTTGTATAACTTCTAACGCGTGTACATAAGTACACACACACACACTTTTTTTGTCATCATTTTAAATATTGTTTCCAATCTATTTTTTTTGAGATCATGTTAGGTTTGGCCACCAAGCCAAGAGTTAAAACGGTCAAAATACCAGAACTAGTAGGCACTTTTATCTAAACAATTTTACACAATCAATGTTTATAACGTCATTATCATCATCATCATCAGCCTTTATCCATCCACTGCTGAACATAGGCCTCCTTCAATAAACGCAAAGGCCGCCGATCTCTTGCCACTCGCAACCAACACGGACCGGCGCGTACGGATTTCGTCTTCCCACCTGGTTAATGGTTGACCAACACTTCATCTACCTAAACGCGGCCTGCACTCTTGAACCTTATTGACCCATCGGCCATCCGTTAATAAAGTTTTATCTAAAATGATACAATATAATCATGTTTAAAATATAGACAGTCCCATCCGATATACCTTATAACTTTTGACTACCAAGTATGCTTTTTTTATTTAATGCCGGAAAATACTCTGAGGCATCAAGTGGGTCTCCCCACGCGGGAATGTGGAAATTGCTGCGCCCGAAAGCTGGTAAGTGGACGCAGCTCTACCCACTAAAACCCGACGAGTGCCACCAATGCCGCCTTTTGTGAGGTGCCCCGGATCTAATAATGAGCAAACAAGGCACCTCGACAGCTAGTCAGTCCCACACCTCCACAGGGGTTGTCCCGCACCATAGAACAATCCTCCCAACGTCGGGACAGTACAATAGGGTGAGATTCCTGTCCTTGCCCTTTGTCCCCTGCTCTTTTGTCCCCTCTTCCTATAAGAGGGGTAAAAAGAGCTCCATCAGCTCAATTAGCTTCGCCCAAGGTGCTGGGCTCACCCTAGGCTACTGAGCCCCACCGCCACGTCGAGGCCTGAACCATGGAGTTTCTTACTAAGCATACATGGTAGTCCCCTACCATGTATGCTTAGTAAGAAACTTTATAAACCCAAATGTAACATTCTTATGATCAATATAATACAGGTAACACATAATCGAATCCGTTTCGATCCTGAATAAGTTAGTGATGGATGGTCCTTTGTGACTCCGCGTTATGTAAATACTGTGAATATGTGGATGTTTGTGAACAAATCAATCAACCGCTCGACGTATGAAGTTTCATGTTTGTACATTTCTTGTTCGCCTGTGGTTTTAGGCAAATTGTTTTATTGAATGTGTCCGTCAAATTTTTAATAATATCTGTGGACGCTTTTACACCACGTCAATCTGGTCCCGTGGTAAGTTCTCGAAGAACTTGTGTTACGGGTACCAGACAACGGAAATATTTTTAATACTTTTATACTATACATATATTTAAGATTTTTATTATACAATACACATATTTAACACACATCCATGACCCAGGAACACAGAAAACTTTTTTCCCTGGCGGGATTCGAACCCGCTACCTCTGGCTTGAGCACCAACTCGCTAACCATTGAGCCACAGAGGTCGTCATCAAATCATAGTCATCATAGTCTTAATCATTTTGTTGCTATCCACTTGACTCTCACGAACGACTCGCGATATATGTCGGAAACATGTGGTCTTTCGGTCCACTTCTGGAGATAGGTACCTTTTTAGGAACCAGACAGATGATTGCTCAATCACTTCAACTTGACATTTAACTGATAAAATTATTGCCAATATTATAACGAATAAATGTTATACAATATATGATATATAATATTATATATTATGAATAATATCTAAATTAAATAATTAATGTTTTGTTATTTCAGATTTTAAATTTAATTTTTTGAAAGTGATTTAATGATGAATTCTAATCGATGTTTTGTACTTAAGGCGAGGTTATGAGAAAACACCGCTGATTAGACCCTTTTTTCGTGATCAGTTTGGGGCACTTCCTTGAATGATAAAATATTGAAAAAAATCATGCGTAAATAATAGATACTTAATTAAATACTAATTCGAGCAGAATCTTAAAATTTATTGTAATTTTTTTGTAATAAAATTCATAAGTTACATATAAAATATTATTTTTCAGTTCAAAGTTCTCGTTTATTTCAGTGACTCTCGTTTATTTTAACCATAGTTTTTTTTTCGAGAATATAAATCGTATAATATTCACTTAGATACTAATTCAGCCACATTTTTTATAAGAACCCCCCTTTTCTGTAAATAAACAAAAATGTTACAATAAAACCATTTATGCGTCCTACAAATTTCACACGCCCTTGTCCTGCTAAACAAATCTCAACTTTGTGAACGGAGCGCAAGCGTTTCATCAGATTGTACACTGGCGGCAGTCGACAAGCGAGGCTTGTCTCGATCGGGTGTGGTCTGCACGCTCTCTCGCTTGGCGATTTCGCAATAGGGAATAGTATGCGTAGTTTACAAGATAGGAAATATATTATATATTTTTTTTTAATCTATGGACGCTTTTACACAATCAATCTGGTCCCGTGGTGAGTTCTCAAAGAACTTGTGTTACGGGTACCAAAGAACGGAAGTATATTTACAGCTTACGACACATATATTTGACGACCTCTGTGGTTCATTGGTTTAGCGCGTTGACGCTCAAGCCGGAGGTAGCGGGTTCGAATCCCGCCAGCGAAGAAAACAGTTTTCTGTATTCCTGGGTCATGGATGTATATTACAATATTATATAGTATAGTATAATGTTAGTTCATTTTGCGACGAAATAGTAATCTGACTAACTTATCTCTCAATATTATTGTTTATATATTTATTTTATATTATTTTGTAATTAATATATTGTTTATATATTATTATTTTGTAAACTAGTATTGACAAGATAAATAAGTAAAAATAACATGACACTAACTGAACTGGTCCCGGTACAACCGATACAGAAACAAAACAAGTAAACCATAAAAATACACTCTGCCCAAATTATATAGGTATGTACCAACCTAGGTACCGAAACCATACAAACTGTACTTGCGCACCTACCTAGCAATTAGCAAAAATTTCTGACAAGTTGAACACGGTCTTATTCCTTTTTTTACATCGCAGGTAAATTCTTATGGATTCCTCCTAAGCGGCTTTTTTCTTTTACGCCGAGAAATGCTTTCAGGATTCCCGCGGGGGAGTGGGTCACCCCGGGCGGATATGTGGGACTCGCTGCGTCCGAAAGGTGGTAAGATGGACGCAGCTCTACCCACTAAAACCCGGCGTGTGCCACCAATGCCGCCTTTGGTGAGGTGCCCCAGTTCTCTTGAGCAAACGGGGCACCTCGACAGCTAGTCAGTCCTCAAGGGACCGACGCAACCTCCACAGAGAGGTTGTCCCGCACCACAGAAAAATCCCTCCCAACGTCAGGACTGTACAATGGGGGTGAGGTTCCCATCCTCACCCCTTGTCCCCCTGCTCTATAGTCCCCTCTTCTTATAAGAGGGGTACAAAGAGAAGCTCTTTCGGCTCAATTTGCTAGGCAAAAATCAAAGGTTACACCTTAGGCTACTGAGCCCCACCGCCACGAGAAGGCTTGAACCATAGTTGCGCTCCTAAGCGGCTGGACCGATCTTGATGTTTTTTTCGGTGTGTGTTCAAGTGGATTCGAGAATGGTTTATATTCTAAAATAAAATAAAAAATTACGGGACAACGCCTTACGTCTGTCGGTACGGTAGTTTATTATAAAAGTGAAAGTTGTGTGTGTGTGTGTGTGTGTGTGTGTGTGTTTGTTACCTCTTTACTTCTAAATAGCTGTATGTATTTGGATACAATTTGGTCCATATATAGATATTGAAAGTACCTTTGTTATAGTCTACTATCTCAATAATATTATAAATGACAAAGTTTGTGTGTGTGTTTGTTACCTCTTCACTCCTAAATAGCTGTATGTATTTGGATACAACTTAGTCCATATAATATAGATATTGAAAGTACATTTGTTGTCTACTATCACAATAATATTATAAATGAAAAAGTTTGTGTGTATGTGTGTGTGTTTGTTACCTCTTCACTCCTAAATAGCTGTATGTATTTGGATACAATTTCGTCCATATATAGATATTGAAAGTACCTTTGTTATTTACTATCTCAATAATATTGTACTACCTGTTGCCCGCAGCTTCGCCCGCGTTAACTTAAATTTACAGCCGTACGCGTATTGATGATGATTACTTTTGTAGCGTAAGTTACTCCCTATAACATCAGCTATCTTCCAGTGAAAGTCCTGTCAAAATCGGCCCAGCCGTTTCAGAGATTAGCCGGAACAAACAGACAGACAGGCAGACAGACAGACAAAAAATGTAAAAAAAGGCTATTTTGGTATATGTATCGTGTATACATCCATTTAGTAGTATTCATTTAGTAAAAAGCGGTTATTTTAATATTAAAAACAGACACTTCAATTTTATTTATCTGTATAGATGTATAGATGACAAAGTTTGTGTGTGTGTGTGTGTGTGTTTGTTACCTCTTCACTCCTCTCCACCATGGTTCAGGCCTTGACGTGGTGGTGGGGCTCAATAGCCTAAGGTGTGCCCAGCTTCTTGAGCGAAGCTAATTGAGCCAAGGGGGCTCTTTGTACCCCTCTTATAAGAAGAGGGGACAAAAGAGCAGGGGTCAAGGGGTTAGGACGGGAACCTCACCCCATTGTACTGTCCCGACGTTGGGAGGGGTTGTTCTATGGTGCGGGACAACCCCTCTGTGGAGGTGGCGTCGGTCCCTTAGGGGACTGACTAGTCGTCGAGGTGCCCTGTTTGCTCATTAGATCCGGGGCACCTCACTAAAGGCGGCATTGGTGGCAGTTGCCGGGTTTTAGTGGGTAGAGCTGAGTCCACTTACCAGCTTTTGGGTGCAGCGAGTCCCACATACCCGCGTGGGGAGACTCACTCCCCCGCGGGATGTTTCATTTCATGACTTGCACATTACAGACTACTGATTTTACTAATGGGATACTTATCTAAAAATATTTCAACAATGAATTTAAATGTATTTATTTATAAACATTGCTACAAATAAATAGTACTTTGTAGGTTTTGTTTTTTTTATATTTGTTTGAATGTTGAATAAGTATATCAAAAGTATTTTAAGCAATTAATACTTTTTTATATTATACTTACTAATATACTCGTATAAAGAAAATACTGCAGTCACTCTCCTGATAATTCATTTATAACTTAAATATTTTAGCCGCCACCAGGGAATTGTAATTACTACGTAGTAATATAGGTAGTTCAAGTACGCTAGTAATATAGTTCAATGGCCCCACACGATCGGCACGAGCGGGACGCGCGGAGAGCGCCCCGCGGATTTCCCCGCACCTCACCCCCTGTGATCGGCCCGGGCGCCTCATAAGCCCGCCTTAATTATCATAGTTATAAGATTTTCTTTTTCTTTTGTATATGGATCTTTGATATCTGAGTTACGAATAAATAACGAAGCAATGATTGTAAATGAAGTATTTTAAGTTTGGATGTATGATATAATCACAAATTAGTAAGAGGTAGTCACATGCTGCTTTACAGCCGAATCGGGCCGGCACGACCATGGTGGTACTTCACACTTACTTAATACCGCTTACTATTAATACATAATACCGGCGTAAAGAGGCAGCTATGATTTCGCGTTTCGTGAGTTTAAGATGGCCCATTTGGGGTGTAGGGAAAAGGAGGGCAACGTTTAATCTCTGGTTGTGCGGATGTGGGCGTCGATAGTCGCCTGCTAGTCGATAGACCGCTCGTTTACCTAACGTTTAACTCATCAACCGATTCAAATAAAGCTTTAACAGTATATTGTGATTTTTTTATAGAAGAGGGGGCAAACGGACAGTCGGTTCACCTGATGGTAAGTGAGAAGCGATATCCATAGACACCCGCTACATCAGAAGATTAGCAGGTGCGTTCCCGGCCTTTTAGATATGAGTATATTCTTTTCTTGAAGGTCCCTGAGTCGTATCGATTCGGAAACACCGTAAGTGGCAGCCATGTTGTCACTGAATGAGAGAGGCTACTAAAATGAACGTTGTCAGTCTGGTGACTGGTCACGACTGGATCTTGTGCGGTGAAGTTGCGGGCAACAGCTAGTTAATAATATACTAGCTGTTGCCCGCAGCTTCGACCGCGTTAACTTAGATGTACAGCCGTACACGGATTGATGATGATTATTTATCTATGGACGGGCGTAGGACTTTATTTTATACCGTATTTTTGTAAATAGCTTTTACATTACCGCTTTATAATTGCCAAATTTTAAAGTATTAAAATGGATATAGGTAGTATGTTATATTTAACTAATATAGACATATTATGCCATCGCGGACTTTTCAGTAGGCATATTAGGATACACAATTCTACCATATTACATTGATACAATAATTATTATTATCCTAACTTTCGGAACCGGGGCCGGGCCCGGCTCGGGCGCGTGGCGCGGCATCACGGAGTGCCCGGCTCGCGCGGCTCGATCGATATCACGGTGTCGCATTATTTTGATTTTGCTATATCTTCTAAGATATGCATTTAATTTGCATGGTGTAAACGGGAAAAACATACTTCATGAAATGCTCAAGTTAACTAACATATTTAAAATGATAAGGATTAATACCACATTTGTGTAAATAGCTTTCCAACTACCGTTTTATAATTGCCCATTTTTTAAGTATTAAAATGAATATAGTATGTTATCCTTAAGAGATACACATATGCCATCGCGGACTTTTTTGTAGATCTTTCTAAGTTGTACAATATTTTGATCTATCTGTTAGTGTTCATCCAGCGATTGCAATGTAAGTGCAAAAAATGTGTTTATTTACGACATCACATTAGAAACCTCAAAACTAACAGTATTTCTCCACAATTTAATGGGTGTTATTATACATATAAACCTTCGTCTTGAATCACTCTATATATATAAAAAAACCGCATCAAAATCCGTTGCGTAGTTTTAAAGATTTAAGCATACAAAGGGACATAGGGACAGAGAAAGCGACATTGTTTTATACTATGTAGTGATGACTAGAAATAATAGTTACTTCTTTTTATCAAATTTAGCTCATATATCGAAAGCCATAACATATATTATCCTGGAAACAATTGTTTTCGAAATTAAAACAGAATTTCATAAAACTTTTATGACATGCGTGCTACGTACTTCGGGTTTTAATAATACTCGCACATCATAAAACAGGTGGAAACGGAGCCAAGGTACCATCGTATATACCCAAATGAACCATACGGAGTTTTATCTGAGTCCGTGACGGATCATATCGGTAGAGGTCTGTTTATCATCATCATCGTCTGACAAAAATTGTGGACGTCCTATTACGAAATATTGATGGGAATAATATAGACTTCCCTAGTCTCTACTAGTATTACAAATAGTGGTTCGACCCGGCTTCGCACAGGTAAGCAATTTATTTTCTTTTTCTTTGTTAATCGCTGATAATGTGGCTTTCTATTATAGGTCCCCACCATGGTTGAGGCCTTGACGTGGCGGTGGGGCTCAGTAGCCTAGGGTGAGCCGCTGCACCTTGGGCGAAGCTAAATGAGCCGAGAGGGCTCTTTGTACCCCTCTTATAAGAAGGGGGGACAATATTATTACTAAAACTATATCACTATTTGTCCAAAAGGCATATTGCTTAGAAACGACGATATGGATATTATTGATACACGCCCCAGGCGCTGTATCTGTTGCCAAAGGTAGGCTTACTGTTCGGTACTCGGTAAAATACAACCCTCGAGCATATAACCGAATATATACTCGATGAATACGACAAACAAATCATTTTATATTGTCCACTGACTTAACTTGTCCTTTTTGTCTAAACCAACTTTGGTCTAGTTTTATAATGCTGGATATTTATTGAAGCGAAACTTCTTTGGGCCATTGTGATTTGAAAATTAGATGAAACAAAAAAGCGACACCAAAAAGGGACATAAAAAGGATTTAATGGAAAATATTTAGAAAATAATAATAACATCTATGGACGATTTTACACCACGTCAATCTGGTCCTATGGTAAGTTCTCGAAGAACTTGTGTTACGGGTACCAGACAACGGAAATATATTTAATACTTTTATACTATACATATATTTAAGATTTCTGTTATATTATACACATATTTAATACACATCCATGACACAGGAACACAGAACACTTTTTTTTCCCCTGCGGGATTCGAACCCGCTACCTCCGGCTTGAACGCCAACGCGCTAACCATTGAGCCACGGTCGTCAGAAAGCAAGTGTGTTTCCTATTATGTATTTGTAAAAAAAAAATCGATTTGAGTAACCGTTCAATGTAGTCTTTATGTATGAGGTTCCTGTCCGGACCCCTGATCCCTCCTGCTCTTTTGTCATCTCTTCTTATAAAAGGAGTACAAAGAGCCCCATCGGCGAAATTCGCTTCGCCCAAGGTGCAGCAGCTCACCCTATGCTACTGAGCCCCACCGCCACGACAATGCCTGAACCGTGATGGGGCGGCCAAATTCGCCTGCAAAGCAGCATGGCACTACCTTAAATAAATTAATAATAAAGGTACGTGCGCAAAAGCCTGATAAAAAAACTTCTAAGTTAACACCCGAAATTGCAAACTTTTTCCACAATATGATAGAATTAATAGAATGTTGTCGTTACTTTATTCGAGCCAATCCCTCAATCTGCAGCTTACAGCAGACTTACCCGGAACAGCTTACAGGAACAATGCTTTTAATCCAGACGAGAGATACAATAAAAGGAATGCACGGATATTAATGTTCAGTTTTAAAATCCCGAAAACATTGAGTTTCGGTATTTTGTTCCTATTCATGGCTAACGATAAGAAAAACAAATATAGTATATTTAAAAACATGATAAAATATATTTTATGGGACATATTTTTAGAAAGTTTCTGAATTATTTTCTTTTAAAAGCCTTTTTTATGCATTTAATTTTTTAAGGTATTGAACAGCCATGTAATTTACAGCCTTTTAATGATAAAGGCTTTTTGAAATAGCGTAAACTCGTTATTATTATTGTTATCTTTTTTTGTACCGGGAAATGCTCTTCATACGCGGGAGAGGAGGGACTCCTCAGACGGGTGTGTGGGGCTTGCTGCGCCCGAAAGATGGTAAGGTGGACGCAGACCCACTAAAGTCCGGCGAGTGCCACCAATGCCGCCTTTGGTGAGGTGCCCCGGATCTGTTGAGCAACAGGGTACGGCTAGCCAGTCCCCCAAGGGACCAACGCCACCTCCGCAGAGGGGTTATCCCGCACCACAGAACAACCTCTCCCAACTTCGGGACAGTGCAATGGGGTGAGATTTCCCCTCTTATTACAAGAGGGGTACAAAGAGCAGCTCTCTCGGTTCAATTGGCTTTGCCCAAGGTGCTGGGTTCACTTGAAGCTACTGAGCCCCACCGCCACGACAAGGCTTGAACCGTGGTGGGGATTATTACCTTATCTAATTTCGACGTCGATTAATATGGCAACTAAAATGCTGAATAGATACTTTAATTCATCACAAAAATCCTATGATAGAATCATCATCACAATTTTTTATGATTATGATGATGATAAGGTGATGATAATAGTAATTATGATTATGAGGATGATAATGATATTCATACGCACGCCTTCAGTGTCTCAACGTAATGGATACTTCAGAGGGTTCTCTAGACGTCATTATACAAGACACTCGCCGTGATAAACTAGACTTAATGAGATTGTGTTATACATACACAGATCATTATTGTAATGCACTCCTGTGGCGACTGTTTCTAGTAACGGGTTCTGAGACAGCCCGATGGAGCCCGTGCGCAGGGCTCCCATCTTCCATAAACACGTTTATACCTACATGTTTTCGTTCATACCTACATAAAAATAGCTTTATGTGTTAAAAAGCATTTTCCGTTTCAGAGATATGGATGTGCGCATAAAATTTGTTAAGGAAATGCTTAGGTTATATAGTTCTCGTAATATTCTAAAGAGAAATGAAGCATAATTCCAAGTGTTTTCACTTTTGTATGTATATATTATAATATAATTTATTATTGGATCATCATAATTAGCCTTTCTTCGTCTACTATTGAACATAGGATTTTAAAATGTAATTTACTACCTGTTGCCCGCAGCTTCGCCCGCGTTAACTTACTCAGCTTAACTACTGTTAGTCACAACGTGATGTTATATATTATTACTCCTCGATAAATGGGCTATCTAAGACTGAAAGAACTTTTAAAATCGGACCAGTAGTTGATGAGATTAGCGCGTTCTAACAAACAAACTCTCCATCTTTATAATATTAGTATAGATTAGAAAAAAAACATTTTAGGTCCCATGAAATGGAATTTATAAAAAATAAACTAATTCCACCCACAAAGCATAGCAAACATAAAACATAGCAATCTAAACACCCTAAGAAACCCACAGACCGTAATGCGCGCGTAAAATAAATCTAAAATGGAATTTCAAAGTTCGAACTTCGAACGTTGTAAAACATAGCGCTTAAGCTGTCATGTTTGCACTGGACCTTCATAAAAGCGGTTACCTAAAGAGTTATATCTGGCCAGTATTGACCTAAGGCAAGTAACTTTTTAAGTATTTTCTCCCCGTTGAATGTTACATTATCTCATTCATGTGCAAAGTTCGACAGCTACAATGTCTACTACATTTAAGATGCTGTATTATTTTCTAATAATTACGTGAATTTAGCTCATTATAATGAAACAAATTTTAGATTAGATAATAATTACTACGACAAAGGCTAGTAAAGGGTATGTTGGACACTTCAGTCCTTCTGTCACCAAAATAATAATAATAATGATAATACCCTTATAATATATCCCACTGCTGGGCACGGGTCTCCTTCTCGAGGAGGGTTTTGGGCCATAGTTCACCGATACGCTGGCCTAATGCGGGTTGGTGAACTTCACACACCTTCAAAGACTTTTAATTTAAACAGGTTTCCTCACGATGTTTCCTTCACCGGTGAGCAAGCGATGGTTTCATATTCAGGTGCACGTAGAAATTTAGTAAAACCCATTTCTAGGCATCACTGACCCCCGTATTACAGTACACTGTCAGGATTGAACCCCTACCTGTCACTCAAGAGGCCGAGCCCATACCCACTAGGCCATCGTCGCTCACGTTCACGTTCCGTTCGTATTCGGGCATGTAAAATACTGAATAAACCGCCATAAAATCTGTAAAAGTTGTTTCATTGATATCCTAAATCAGCGAGGACGCGTGAATGAGGATTAGCCCCCAACTAATACGTAAAGCTAATTAGGGCTAATTGTTTTAGATTAAATACTACGGGAGGTTAAGGCAACTAATAAGTATCTTTATAACATCATCTACTATTATCATCTCATACTTAAAGTAGTTTGATAGTAGAATTTAATAGTACCAAATTCTAGTATTAACCTGTTGAAGATTAAGCAAATTTTTAACATACCATGCTAATCAAAATACTCTTTTAAATAATTTAAATTAAATGATAACCATAACTAACTAAATGATAAGCCCATTGCACTATTCTTTTAAGTAGAACACTCGATAAAGTTTTCCAAGTTAAGGGAGTGAAACAAAATGGTTCCTAAATTTCGCTAAGCCACCGCTCCAGCGATGATTCTAATTTGTCTGAAACGCTTCGGAAGTTAAGACCGTTGTGTCACGCCTATGTTTCCCTCTTCGCCTATAAATTTCGCTAGCCGAAAGGAAATTTATATAAAGCTGTTATATTATTTATGTCACTACTAGTAAAAGGAATTTCGTAGAAATATAATTGTTATATTAAACTCTTACTTGACGCTTATGACGTAAACGGCAATAAAAATAATACTTATTACACAATATTTTCCATTTTCTACGACAACAAACTTTTTTTAAATTTGAACATTTCGTTGTGACTTAGTAGCATCTCGACGGCTAGTCAGTCCCCCAAGGGACCAACGCCACCTCCGCAGAGGGATTGTCCCACACCACAAAACATCCCCTCCCGTCGTCGGGACAGTGCAATGGGGTGAGGTTCCCATCCTCGCTTCTTGTCCCCCCCTGCTCTTTTGAGCTCTTCTTATAAGAGGGGTACAAAGATCAGCTCCCTCGGTTCAATTGGCTTCGCCCAAGGTGCTGGGTTCACTTAAGGCTACTGAGCCCCACCGTCTCGACTTTTTTTTACCATCATCATTATCAGCCTTTTGCTAAACATATATCGCTTACAATGAACGCCAAAGCGGTTAGTCTGCTGCCAACAGCATGCAACCGTACCGGTCGCTGCATGGATATCGTTGCAGTTATACATCAAAATAGAAGAAATGTTAAAACAGCTCTACATAATATATCTCTTCAGGACATATCCGATATTTAATTTGAAATATTTATTAGGTCGTTGGACTTTTGCTCTTTGGGGTTTTTGCGCTTTGGCATTCACTGTAAGAGATCTACTCTTACAGTGAACGCCAAAGCGGTTAGTCTCTGCTACCAGCATCCAACCGGACCGGTCACTGCATGGAGACCGTAGCAGTTATACATCAAAATAAAGAAATGTTAAAACAGCTCTATATATATATCTCTTCAGGACACATCCCTGGCAGACGTCCCTTAATCCGATATTTAATTTGAAATATTTATTAGTTCGTTGGACTTTTGCTCGGGTACATGTAAAACCTAAGAGAAAACAAACATGGCCGATGTTTTTTAGACGTCGGCACTTTTTAGGGTTCTGTAAGGGTGTAATATGGGGGTTAATGCACAAAAAATTAGTCCTTGCATCTGTTATACACGAAATTTGTAGTAGAATAAGTTATAATTTATGTTAATGTGATAAGGCAAAGTGACTACCGAGATATCTGACACTTTGCCTTATCCACGAGCCAGTACTTACACTGCCTGTTCTGTTATCCTTTCCGAAAGTAGTTTCGCGGAAAAAGTAAGAAGGATGGTGGTGCCCATGCAGATAGGTGTGCTGCACAAAAGATCCCTCCCACCAATGTAACTTATATGTAGGCTTTTTTTATGTAAAAAAATATGTGAAAAATGGGAACTAATAATTAATGTATTTGATAGAGATAATAACCAACAAAACTCAAATATTTTTTTGACTCCACAATGAAATGGAATAATTAAACATCAAAAAACCCCGAACCCAATAAAAAAGGGCCTGAACTGATTTTGATAAAATATGATATGGTAACCAGCGCTAGGAAACCTGCTTTAAGGTTACACAAGTCGCTCATCTTTCCATACAAACACAGAACAGTAATTACTACAATGTTTGACGTTGACCATGAAAAACTAAGGATAACATAAATTAATCTCGTCGTTATCTATGTGTGTATGTATCCAAAATCGTGAAAAAATTATACATTTAAAAAATATAAGCTTCTAAACTTTCGTATTTCTACACTGATTTAAGCCCAACTTTGGGCGTAAATAAATAGTATACCGAGCACGAAAGCTCAAAAATAAAGCCCGTACAGATTAGTTTAGTTATTCAAAAGATAAAATAAATTTATTTTGAAAAGATACACTTATTAGTTTTTCTATAATAACTGTTTTGCTAAAAAGACATTTTCGGAATGAATCATTGTGCATTTCATTCTAGCACACATGTTCGCGCACTATGTCAGGTGAGATAGCAATCGTTTTGTTAGAGTTCGCGCCGTCGACTAGTTCAACCTTAAAATAAAAAAACCGCATCCAAATCTTTTTCCATTTAATATAATAGGTCTTTACCTATGAAATTGCCATTCTGTAGTACTGGCCATTTCAAATCAAAATAATTTTTGTTTGGCTAAGAATTCTAATTTCAAATTAATTTTATTTTAAAAACATGGAATTCTTTTTCCAAAAGTAGTCATTTGTTTATTGATTAGTGTTACATTTTCATCGCATTTTAATCGTTTTCGTCATCATGGATACGTTAAAAATTCGAGTAATTATGGAATATGAGTACCGTCGTGGCAGCAACGCGGCACAAGCGGTACGCAACATCAACGACGTTTACGGAGCTAACACTACAAATCAACGCACCACCTACGTTATTGGTTTGCTCGCTTCCGTTCTGGAAATTTCGACCTGAAAAATGAACCTCGCGGTCGTCCGAAGACTTTGGTCGACAATTAAAGGCAATTGTGGAAGTTGATGATACACAATCTACGGCTGAATTAGCAGCAGCTTTCGACGTTAGCGTCAAAACAATATTGGTCTATTTGCGTCAAATTGGCAAGGTAAAAAGCTTAACAAATTGGTGCCCCACGAAGTTAATGATCGCCAGCGCGAAGTACGCACGTCGAGACGTGTCTTGCACTGCTCAACAGACACACAAATTAAGGAATTTTGAACCGCATTGTTACCTGCGATGAAAAATGGATTCTGTTTGATAACCGCAAGCGCTCAGCAAGTTGGTTGGATCCTGGTTCAGCACCTAAACAATGCCCTAAACAAAAACTTTCCCCTAGAAAAGTGATGGTCACTGTTTGGTGGTCTAGCGGCGATGTGATTCATCACAGCTTCTTACCAAACGGGGTGAGCATTACTGCAGATATGTACTGTGAAGAACTGAACCCAATGATGAAGAAGCTGGCACATCTCCAACCAGCATTGGTCAATTGCTCGTCTCCGCTGTTCCTGCACGACAACGCGCGACCTCATACTGCACAGCAGACGGTCTCCAAGTTGCAAGAACTGGGGTTGGAAGCTCTCCATCAACCACCCTACTCACCAGACCTTGCGCCTACAGACTACTACTTTTTTCAGAATTTGGATAACTTCTTGACGGGAAAAAAATTAAATACCCGAGAGGCAGTACAAAATGCCTTTGAAGAATTTGTTGCCTCCCGTCCATCTAATTTCTTTAAGAAGGGCATCAATAAACTGCCACTGCGTTGGCAAAGATACATTGATTGCATGGGTGATAGATTAATGCAAATAAAAAATACATAAAAAAAATTGAATTTTTTTTTTTCATACAAAACGACAATTTCATAGGTAAAGACCTAATATTAAGGCCCCGACGCAAAAAGATAAGTGTTATAAGGTTAGGTACCTTATAACCTTATAACACGGGGGTCGGGGGTTATAAACACCTCTTACGACTGAACCACACACTATGTAATGTACACACTTGGCCGTTTTTTATTTGCTATTTATATTTCGCATGTTGCCTAACTGTCAACATTAGATAACATTCGATTTAGAAGCTATTATTTCTCGATACGAGGCGCTTGAGCCCGACATTCAAATTTGTTTTTTTTTCAGGGGAGCTTAAATAAAATACAATGGATTTGATACATGCACCTGTCATAGTTTTTTGTACATTTCACGGGCGAAATATTTAATTTTAATTAAAAATCCTATGGACTACTGAATTAATGATATTACAAAATTCTTGACTGGAAAAATGAATTATTTTGTGAATAAAATATTATGCTATTAATATTCGAAGTCCTAACTACTAGGTGTAATACTTTTAACTATTACTATTTTTTTTATAAAAGTATCTATGTATGTAGGCCTATGTTCAGCTCTCCTTCTGCGAAGTCGTGATGCCGCAGAAGGAGGAGGCGGAGCGTGTGAGGGAGCGCACTGGTGCCCCTTCTCGCAGGAGAGCGCGGCGGCGACAGGCGGTCGCACCGCCGTGAGGGATCTGTGCGTGGCCGGTCGGGGGATCTGCCTCGCGCGCGTAAGGTTCGTGCTATAAGGCACCCTTAGGTGTTCGGGGTGCCTTAAGTGGAGTAGAAGGAGGGAACGCCATCCCCTGCCTTCAGAGGAGAGTGCCTCCAGGCACGCCGTCGCTGGTGCGGACCATACCATAGTTCCCGCACCGGGCCAGCACGATTAGAAGAACACCGCTGGGGTTTAGTGGGTAGAGTCTGCACCCACTTTACCAACTTTTTTCGGGCCCACATAACCCACGGGCTCCCCCGGGCTCGGAGGTATGCATCAGAGCATTCCCCAGCGGGAACAAAATAAAAAATAAAAAAAATAGGCCTATGTTCAGCAGTGGACGGATAGAGGCTGATGATAATGATGTTGAAGATGATGATGATGATGATGAATGGATATAAAAGTTCATAACATTATCATAATCGAGAGACATATTATATTACAAAACGAGTTCAAGATATATTTCTAAAGTTCATCATCTGCCTTCATCTTCTACATACTTCTGAATATAGGCTGTTTTAATTCGCTAGAATTCGGTCTTAGCTTATTTGCTGGCAAGGTTTGCACCAAACTTGTATTGACTTTTGCAGAAGATCTTTATTCCGAAACTCTATTGATCTGACTCTTTGTGCGACTCTCGAGCTCTTTGTCCCATAATGTTTGGTTTGTCATCTCTATTTAGCTTAATACGGTACCATTACATTATCATAGTGCATAAAAAACTAAATAATATAATATTTTAAAACCCATTACCGAGATTAAAAGTATCCTATATTTTAATACCGTGTATGGACTGTTAAAAACTTCAAACACGTCGTTTATTCGTGATCGAATAAAAATTAAAATAACAAAGTTACCTATTACTAAAATTCTGCACTAGTTTCATCCCGCGACATCAAAGGCACAAAATTTTACATTTGGCAAAAAACCTCCTGCATAATTCTAGGTATATAACTCGTACAGCAATAATCTATGTGCCAATTTTTGTCTCAAATTCGTTTAGCCATTTTGCGTATTTGAGTAATAAACGTCGAATTTTACAAACATTTACATTTATAATAGGTTTCAATATGTGAGCCAAGATGGCCTAGTGGGTATGGGCTCGGCCTCTTGAGTGAGCCAGCCAAGAGGTCTGAGTTCGATCCTGACCCATGTGATGCCTAGAAATGGGTTTTTCTAAATTTCTACCTGCACCTGACCATCGCTTGCTCACCGGTGAAGGAAACATCGAGAGGAAACCTGCATTCCTGATGAGATTAAAAGTCTTTGAAGGTGTGTGAAGTTCACCAACCCGCATTGGGCCTGCGCATCGGTGAACTATGGCCCAAACCCCTCCTCGCCTGATTTCGAGGAGGAGACCCGTGCCCAGCAGTGGGACATATAAGAGTTGATATTATTATTCAATATAGATATAGAAAACTCTCTAAAAATGTCAAGCATAATAAAAGCTCGGCTTGAAACAAGGCGCGACATGGATCCGTCCTGGTACACGCGGCTTCAGCGCGATTGGCCTGATTGATATAGTTTATTCATGTAGACCTTGTTGATATTGGCCTTTTTGAAATGTTCATATGATCGAGCAGTTGTTTTAAAATATTTTTATTTGGCTTTTCAGTTTTTACCCAATGGTAATGCTGAACGTAGGGGTAATGATTTTAAGAGTTCTTATACATATGTACATTTGTATGTGCATTACAGCGTATTTGAGGGTTTTCTTTGAAGAAGTAATTTTTTCTCTAGACATAATATCATATATTTTTCTTTGTCCCAACCATGGTTCAGGCCTTGTTGTGGCGGTGTGGCTCAATAGCCTACGGTGAGCCGCTGCACCTTGGGCGAAGCGAATTGAGCCGATGGGGCTCTTTGTACCCCTCTTATAAGAAGAGGGGACAAAAAGAGCAGGGGGCAAGGGGCGAGGACGGGAACCTCACCCCATTATATTATCCCGACGTTGGGAATGGTTGCTCTGTGGTGCGGGACAACCCCTCTGTGGAGGTGGCGTCGGTCTCCTGAGGGAATGACTAGCCGTCGAGGTGCCCTGTTTGCTCAACAGATCCGGGGCACCTCACCAAAGGTGGCATTGGTGGCACTCGCCGGGTTTTAGTGGGTAGAGCTGCGTCCACATTACCACCTTTCGGGCGCAGGGAGTCCCACATACCCGAGTGGGGAGACCCACTCCCCTGCGTTAAAGAAAAAAAAGGGTAGGGTTAACTGAACATGTTTTAGTTTACATAGGTACTTTAGCTCTTAGTTTTGTTTTGACATACAGACAGATATACAGACAACGTTCACTTCGTGGTTCTGTCTGTCTGTTTGACAGTTTTTCAGTTACGTTACGTTTTGTCCTTAAGGGTTCCATTTTTACATTTGAGGAACTGAAAACTAAAATGACAATTATGTGATTGTCATTTTTTAATGTTGTGTGCGCATGCAAGTTTACGCATATGCAGTGCGAGAATGGAGGTGATTTTTCTGCATTGTATTTCTGTAAGGACTTCGTGGTTCGTGGTATTATTGTTCACAAAACACGCGATTCTATAACTAGCTTCTTGCTTTTCATGATTCTTTGTCAATGGGAGTATCCCTTAGGTTTTGGTTTGAGAGTTGGTGGGGTTCTTTATGGCATTGTAAGGAATGGAACACAATCACCATTAAAGGCCAGCAATGCACCTGCTAATCCTCTGGTGTAGCGGGTGTCTATGGACGTCGCTGATATTACCAGGTAAACCAACTGGCAATAGCCCCTCTTTCATAAAAAAATATTGATTGTCTGTAAAGTCAGTTTACTGACGATAGTTGAACGTGACAACGTCATAAGAAAATGGAATGCCTCAGAGCGAGGAAACGCCGCATACGTCATCTTTTTTTCGTTCGTGCAGCCGAATCCATCGAATTATAAGACGTTGTCACGTCAATAACAAAGTTACCTATTACTAAAATCCTGCAGTAGTTTCATCCCGCGACATCAAAGGCACAAAATTTTAGGTTTGGCAAAAAAAACCTGTATAATTCTAGGTATATATACAGGATTATTCTATGTGCCAATATTTGTCTCAAATTCAAGTTTAGCCATTTTGCGTATTTGAGTAATAAACGTCGAATTTTACAAACTTTCACATTTATAATAGGTTTCAATATGTGAGCCAAGATGGCCTAGTGGGTATGGGCTCGGCCTCTTGAGTGAGCCAGCCAAGAGGTCTGGGTTCAATCCTGACCTGTGATGCCTAGAAATGGGATTTTCTAAATTTCTACCTGCACCTGACCATCGCTTACCTTTTTTGAGAAAAACAAATGAATTGAAGTGAACAAAATGAAATTAGACTGAAAATTATGGAGGAAATCAATTACATCTTATAATCTTAGAAATAAACACAAAACGTTGTCGGGTATTAACATTATAATACATAATGGTTTACAAGCCAACGCTTGGGCCTCTATCGTTTGACAGCGGAACGGGATGCTTTTTCGTGCGCGCTGCCGGTGTTCATCAATTTATAAGACGTTATCACGTCAAAAACACAAAAAGTGTCGTATCAAATTGTATAATGGTGACAGCACTACATGTACTGTAACGTGATAGGACATTTCGGTAAAGGTGCAATAATTGACCTCAGTTAACCGACTACTGACATGGTCATTACATCGGCTCCAGCAATTGGACCGGTAAATTAGGGCTCTCTTTCATTACCTTCCTTTATAGGTATATATCTTTACAGCCTTGCGAAAAAAGATGGCGAAGAGTGAAAATTGTGTTTTAGCGGACTTCTAAGCAGTGTATTTTTTTTTACTTTAAAGTAATTTTTTATTGCAGAATATTCTTTTTTCAAGTTGTTTTTGTTAAAACTCTTGATTATTATTGTCTTGAGATACTTGGGAAGGTGACCACTTTAGAATTTTTTTGCAATACTTTTGCTCACCAGTGAATAAAGGTCAAGAGATACTCTCATAAGATTGTATAAATGATTGTTTACTTGATTTGTGATTAGAAAATAAATGTCGCCCGTTAAATTGTATCGAGTCAACCAGAAAAAATTGGTTGTCTGTAAAGTCGGTTTACTGACGATTGTTGAAACTGACAACGTCATAAGAAAATGAAACGCCTCAGAGCGAGGTAACGCCGCATGCGTCATGTTTTTTCGTTCTTGCAGCCGGCTCCATCGAATGTAATTCATTATTGACGTTGTTTAATTACAACTGTCATTTTAAATCTAATTTCAAGGCATAAGGGCGTATTTAATTATGGGCCCCACTGCTGTTCATAAGATTTATCGAAATCAGGCGAGGAGGATTTTGAGCCATAGTTATAGCCATAGCTCACTATGGGGTGGTAAACACATACTTTTGTAAAAGGTAGTGCCATGCTGCTTTGCAGTCGAATTGGGCCGGCACGACCAAAATGGTACCTCTCGCTCACATAACACCGGCGTCAAGTGAGAGCTATGCTATGCGATATGCGAAAAGAAACGCATCTGCATAATCTCTGGTTGTCATACACATCCGTGTATGACCGTCGATAGTCGCCAAAACGCTGCAACCTGCTCGTTTGCCCTCCCATGCTATAAAAAAAACTCAAAGACAATATCGAGCATCCTGGTTTCATAGACATCTCTAACAGAAAGATCTTAAGCAGCCATTTACTTATTTACTAACATATCAGTATGACAATAGCTCCCCACCATGGTTCAGGCCTTGTCGTGGCGGTGGGCCTCAGTAGCCTAGGTGAGCTCAGCACCTTGGGCGAAGCGAATTGAATCGATGGGGCACTTTGTTCCCCCTGTTCTTTTGTCCCATCTTCTTATACGAAGACGGGACAAAAGAACAGGGGGCAAGGGGCGAGGACGGAAACCTCACCCCATTGTACTGCCCCGACGTTGGGAGGAATAGTTCTGTGGTGCGGGATAGCCCCTCTGTGGAGGAGGCGTCGGTCCCCTGAGGGACTGACTAGCCGTCGAGGTGCCCTGTTTGCTCATTGGATCCGGTGCTCCTCACCAAAGGCGGTATTGGTGGCACTAGCAGGGTTTTAGTGGGTAGAGCTGATATCCATATACCCGCCGGGGAAGACCCACGGGATGGCTCAGAGCATTTCCCGGCGTTAAAGAAAAAAAACCATGACAATAGCTCCTATTTAGACGCCCCATCCGTGTAGAGTGAATTCCAAAGTCATTGTCACTCGCATACTCTTCACAAAGGTCATCCAATCTAATTGATCACCATCACCTATCCGCTTTTCCAAACTTAGCCTCATTACAGAACAAAATGACCAGCTGTTTCAAATTGATTTGATAAAAGACTGATGACAATCCCAACAAATATTAATAAAAGAATTTCATCAAGAAAATATATAAATAAGTTTGCACAGAAACGATTCCGGATGAGAGGACATTTCGAAAGCGAATTCAATTCCTCTAATGGAATGAACACAGAAAATGTATAATATCCTTTCTGCGACTTATTACTTGTATAATTAAAATTAATTCTCAAATTATTGAGACTTTTACGATTTTCTGTAAAGTTTTTTACTAAATTTCATGACATATTTTTTATGAAAATCAGTGAAGCGTGCCATGGGAGTAAAATCGACTCGATTGCCGTGACGGCAAACAGTCATGACAGCGTCATTATTCCATCCCTCATTATAGTTTTGGAACGTAGTTCCTTATCGCGCGTTGTTAAAGGGGGCTAGACGGAAAAAATTCAGGCGAAAAATTGGTACGACACTTTTTGCTATTGCGTGTACACACATACACCTATTTGTGTGTGTGTATGTGTTTACAGTTTATATAAAAGTTTGAAACCTTATCCATTAACATCATGTCACCTAAAGCGCGATGCAATTACTAAACAACGCCATCTATTGGTGAATTCACGGAAACATTTAATAAATACATATAAACGTACCATGCCATCTATTGGCAGTTTTATGTAAACTTTAAATAATTATACATATGTACCACGCCATCTATTGGCAGATGTACATAAATGCTTTAAGAATTATACAATTGAAACGTGTTTGAAAAATTAGATAAGTAAGTAGTTTTCATTATAACACATTCCACGTACCTACAGTTGACTTAATTTGACTTGCAAAAATTGTTGGTAATGTGTTTTATTAATAGGTCTTCACTAATTAATCGAAAGGAACTTCGTTCCATCCGGGTGTCCCTTGACACCTCTCTTTAGTTTTTTTTTATTAATAATGAATTCTAACATATCTACCGAGTATCCTGTGACGGACATCTTTTTTAATAGAAGCAAAGGCAAACGGGCTGAAAGGGAGCCGGTTTACTTAGTGGTAAGTCAGCACCGTTGAGCATATAACCGGAATAGAGCGGTATGTGTTTTGTATGAAAACAAATTCCGCCAAATTTGCCGGTTCTACGCTCTGATTGGCTGACTTATGGCCATTAATGGATGGTTGGCCGATGGGACGTACATACAGATCACTGATTGTTTGAATTGTTTTTACGTTATAATCAAGTCACTGACCAGTTTCGGAATTTTATGGCTCACATCAATACTCTATCCGGTTATATGCTTTTTTTTCTTTTGCGCCAGGAAATGCACTTAAGCATCCCGCAGGGGAAGGGGGACTCCCCAGGCGGGTATGTGGGACTCGCTGCACCTCAGAAATGGTAAGGTGGACGCAGCTCAACCCACTTAAGCCCGGAAAGTGTCAACAATGCCGCCTTTGGTGAGGTGTCCCGGATCTGTTGAGCAATAGGGCACCTCGACGGCTAGTCAGTCCCCAAGACGACGACACCTGCACAGAGGAGTTATCCCGCACCACAAAACAACCCCTCCCAACGTCGGGACAGTGCAATGAAGTGAGGTTCCCATCCACGCCCCTTCTTTTTAAAGGAGGGGTACGAAGAGCAGCTCTCTCGGTTCAATTAGCTTCGCCCAAGGGTTCACCTTAGGCTACTGAGCGCCACCGCCACGACAAGGCTTGAACAATGGTGAAGATCCAGTTATATGCTCGATGGTCAACACCAAAAACCATCATCATCATCAGCCTTTATACGTCCTAGACCTCCTTTAATGAACGCCACAGAGTACATTGTAACGTATAGATGAACGCCCAGACGACCGATCCTTTGCCACACGCATCAAACACGGGCCGGCCACTGCACGGAGATCCCCTTCCCGCCAGTTCCCATAGCTATCATCATCCCGCTACACTGGAAGGTTTGCAAGTACGTTGCCGGAATTTCAAATGAGTATAATAATAATAATATGTTGGGACAACTCACACATGGCCATCTGATCCCAAACTAAGCAGAGCCTGTTCTTATGGCAACCAGACAACCGATATATTATACTTATATGTATCTAAATACATACATATTATAGATAAATTATACCCAGACACAGAACAAATCATCATCATCATCATCAGCCCGTTATTGCCCAGGCAAGGGACAAAGGAGATTGGCAGAAAAAAAGGGAGGCCTATGCTCAGCAGTGCCTATGCTCAGCAGAGCAAATGACCATGTTCAATTGTTCTGAGTGAGGATCGAACTCACGACCTTCTGATTTAGCAGTCAGGGTCACTAACCACTATAAAGCGTCAAAGTATGCTTGAAAGTCGTTAAGTCTCAATGTCCTAATGTCGTATCGGTTCGAAAATACCACATGCAACTCTTAGGAATTGCCAGCTCTTGAATAGTTTTAGATTACAGTCGAATTTCATTAATAATAATAATAATATCTATGGACGCTTTTGCACCACGTCAATCTGGTCCCGTGGTAAGTTCTCGAAGGACTTGTGTTACGGGTACCAGACAACGGAAATATATTTAGTACTTTTATACTATACATATATTTAAGATTTTTATTATATAATACATATCCATGACCCAGAAACACAGAAAATATTTTTGTTCCCAGGCGGGATTCGGACACGCAACCTCTGGCTTGAGCGCCAACGCGCTTACCACTGAGCCACAGAGGTCGTCAATATGAAGATGAACAAGATAGCCACAAATTATATGCCGCGAAAGATGTATGCCAAGATCGTATTAGGAGGAAACAAGCTACTATCCCGATGGGAAAACAGCGTAAAAATATATACACTTCTCCTCCTCATACGTGCGACTCTATAGGGTCCCTTGCAACCGCAGTTTCAAATCCAGGTTTGGGTTTGCTAGTCATGCTCGCGATCATGCAAGGAGAGCCCAGACCATTAACATGGTGTTGCCGTCGACGGATACGTTTGGGAGGACTTTTTTTATGCTATAAGGAGGTAAACGAGCAGTTGGAGCCATATGGTGACTGACGCCCATAGATAACCAAAAGTTATGCAGATGCGTTGCCCTTCTTTTCCCTATCCCCCCCCCAATGGGCCACCGGAAACTAACAAACCGCACGAAACGTGACAGCTACGTGTAGTTTTGTGAGCGATCAACATCATTATCATTACATATATAGATATATATATATATATATATATATTTGTCGTCTGTTCGTGTGTCTATCGCTGAACTGAATATCTAAACGGCTGGACCGATGTTGATGATTTTTTTTTTTGTTTAAGTGGATTAGAGAATTGTTTAGATTTACAATTCGTTCCACTACAAAATATATCGTCTGTAGGTCATCTAGTGTTGGTGGGAGGGATGCGCTGTACCGCGCTCGCGTCTGCTTGGGTACCACCATCCTGCTTTTTTCTCCTTTTTAAAGAGTTTTACTGTGTTTCGGAAAGAAGGGCAAGATAGGGTGTAACTACTGGCACATCGGAAACACAAAGACTTAACATCTTATTTCTTGAATAGGCAACACGTGAATGAGTTGTTTGCGCTAGTCTCAAGTTAACTTGTTTATGTCCATCAGCGACGCTAACCACTTACCATCATGTGGCTCGACTGCCCGTTTACTTATCCAACTATCATAAAATATTTTTTATGATAGTTGGATATACAACGATTGATAATATTGGGGACATTTCACAAATAACATAACTCACTTTTATTAGAGAACTGCTTTACCCGAGAAATATCTGATTGAATTTTTTTGAGCTGTAGGATCGTAGGTGATAGCCGCAAATGGAGATCTCCGACCGAGCGAGATGGTATGCTCGGTCAGGCCGAAGCCCAATTGTTATTATTTCAGCCGTCGTATATATCGCCACAGCGGCGAACTGTGGGGACTTCGATAGCGCGATGTAGGACTGTCGCGCTGATTGGTCCGCCACAGAGCCAGCATATTTTTATTTTCATAAGTGATATACTGACATCTACTAAACTGAAGTACTAACTCTGACTCACGTTTACGTGACTGACAGGACGATCAATGAGAAACTTGATGTCCCCTGAGTTAGAAATTCGACATTAATTTTATTATTTTCGACACAGACACGAACTACGGATTACTAAACTATTATTATTATTTTAAATATTCATTGCAGTCAAGTGGACGTAAAATTAAAAACATTTCAGTACATTTCAGGATCGAACTCCGACTGAGTGATGACCGCACTCAACGTAGCTTTTCATCCAGTAATAAAACGAAATTTTCCAACTATATAGAAATTTATTTAGAAAACACCATTCAACATGTTCCGCGATGCAGTTGAAACCAGCAACAAACCGCGGGACAATTAGCACTCTATTTAATTGAAGCTACAAACGAGATTCGCGGTATGGAATTTTGTATAATGGCATAAAATCTGATAACATTACGGCGGGTGGTTCGCTTTCATTGCGATATTCTGATGTAGCATCAACAAGAGGTATGTCGTCTGTCCTTATTTCTCTATGTCTAAATTTCCAACCGAACACCATCGATATGAAGTATATTAGAATGCCAATGATCACACCGCCTACCCATGTCTTGAACGTTTTCGTTTCTATTTCTTCGTGTACTTCAACTTTCTTCATTTCTGTGCACATATAACTAGAGCCTAGTGTTGTTGTGCAAAGCTTCACTAAATACTTACTAGCTTTTAACGTTTTCACTACAATACTTGTACCGTTACTTCCAACGCACGATACATGAGGTAAAGTTCGGCTCAAGTCATTTATTTTTATATTTGGATATATTTCTATATTATAGCACAATACAGGTCCATTGGTGTGTTTTGGTGGATCCCAATGTACTGTTACGTAGCCATCAGTAGCACTTGCGTGAACTATAGTTGCGATATCAGCATTTTCCGTTCTTAAAGTTCTAACAAATTCTCTAACGGTACGGCTGCAACTATTAACTGTGCATGCCCTTAGTTCAAATCTATAATCTCTAAACGGAGCTAAGCCATTTATTTGATAACTATTAGCAGGTCCATATAAATCAAACGACATACTTTTAACAATTCCTCCTTTTGTTATATTTTTAGGTCGTTTGATAAATTCATTATGACCGCATCCATTCAGAGCACTGCATACATCAAAATAATCTTCAACCATAGCACCAACGGTGACAGTCGATAGAAGACCACACATAGATTCACAAGATTTTTCATAGCGTCTTGGCGGTCGCATAACTTTGGCATGTCTTGCATAATCTATTTCTAACATATTACTATCGGGAATAAGGCAATTATCTTTATAAATAACGTCCATATCAAATACTTTGATAATATTTATATCTAGCTCATAGTGATGTATGAATGGCTTGAAATCTATATGATCCACCCATCTGATTACAATTGCATCAGACAATGACGCAATAAGCTCAAGAATAAACGGTGGTTCAGGTTTCCCAACTAGAGTCGTAAAATTCACTATAGCACTACGAGCTATATAACTTGATGTAGATTCATACGTTTCAATACAAGCAGCGTAAGAAGATGCAGGTTGGAGATTTAGTAATTCGACTTCTGCCAAACCATTGGTAGTTGTAGGAACATTGATAGCATGCCACTCAAATTCACTACACGTTTCGGGTACTATAGTTGCATTTACTCCATAGGGTATACGTACGTATAAAACTGTGTAGTGAAAATCAAGTTTAGCTTGGGGATAAAATGTCGCTACAGCTGACGTCTCGTTTGTAACTCTTATTTTTAAGTCTAGAGACACTTCTTTACAACTTCCACTATAGCTGTTCATGCCCTGGGGTATGTCTTGTTCGTTCGGGTGTACGGGAAACAAAGATTTCAACTTTTCGATTTGTTTCATGCATAGCATTGGATTTCTGTATAATCCTAAAGTGCCTCGTTCAACTTTTAAATTTTCCGTCACATTGGGAAGAAATATTGTCTGCAAGTTATGCATGTCATGTATTACTAAGCTGTACTTTTCGCTGTATAAACGCAATCCCCTTACACGTTGTAAAGATGGTAGAAAGTGTAGAGATGTCAATGTTAAGGAGCCGAAAATTAAAACATAGTCTGACACTTCCACTATATTTTTCAGATAGAATTTTAGCTCACTTTCTACGCCCGGTATCGATCTAACATGAATTGTTAAAGATCCATTGATGTAAACACACTTTTGAGCTTCCTGTATTGAAGCTAATGTTTGGAGAGTTAAATTCCCGCAAGTCTGAAATCAAAGAAATAATATTTTATACAATTCCAATGAGGTCTCTCTCTGGAATTGAAATACGAGAGAAAGGTAAGCGAGGTATGTAGTACGATGGAAATAGAATATATCATATACATATTTGCTAACTATTAGCTGCCTAGTTGTATTTAATCCCAGCAGAATAAGCTTGTGATACCAACCTAGATATCTAAGTTTCATTTTTAATGTTTCAGACTGCTGAAGTCGTTTATTGCTGACGCTTTTTACTTAGTATAATGAAACAAGTTATTGGAATTTTATAGCGGTTTTAGGATTAAATTTTTGGCGGAGTCTGAAAGTCCCATCTTATGAACATGGTCGCTCTACAGGGAAGAGAGGGAATAAAAGGAAATTCCCTTATTTATGTAAAATTGATGTGTTGATAGACAAAATGCCGCCAACAATTTGGGACTTTTAGTGCTAATTACATTCTAGTTCAAAAGCAAATCGAAAAACACACATTTAGGAATGTTTGTCTGTCTGTCACAAACGTTCCGAGACTATTGATATATAGTTGAAACTTTGAATGGTTTCAGAAAGCCAACACTTCCCGAGTAAACTTCGACCGCCTTATTACAAAAAACTGATCTAGTACCGGGATTTAACCAAGACTAAAAAGTCCAGGTTTGTTACGGTAATAACGTTAGTCCATGGACTAAAATTCATTCTTATTACAAATCGAGGACCAACCGAGGTCTAGCTAGTACCAAAGATCGTCCCTGGTTTAATTGTATCCACAGATTATTGAGCAACATATCATTCATTTTGTTCGTTCAATATTTGATTAGTTCGGTACACCGTTCCTTTTTATGCAAAGCTCGCTAATTTATAATTAAATATAATGTGGAAAATACATCAAAATTTTGATAATAAAATTTATTGTGTTATTTAAAATGTTTGAAATCTTTACTACTTTGTACTTTGAGGTAGTGTGATTTAAATTCTTGTTTATTACACACAAATATTGTAATATATCGCTGTTAAGTTGTTTATATAGCTAGCGTATAAGGGAATGAAATACAAAGCGCGCGTAGTTCTAATGTCATCGAAATGTTTATTGTTTAGTTATTGCAATGTAAGTCGAGTTACTACTTACCAATAGTTACAATACAGTCATTATTGTTCTTTGATTCTAAATTATATTATATCTATCTAAATTATATTCTAAATACTTAGTATAATATTTTTTGTTGTGATGTTTTGTTGTGTGCCACGAACATTACTTATGCTGTAAAATGAATCAACAAGAGAAAAAAAAGGGATGATAATTGGACTTCTCAAGAAAAGGTTAGTGTATTTATTTAATCCAAACATACATGAAAAATATCAGAGTTAATTAGAATTATTACATATGATATAAAATAGGTATGTATATCAATGACAAATTACAATACAACAAAATTACAGAAATAGAATGTTAAATTATATAAGGATGTCAGGGTAATTATTTTAAACGTTAGTCCAATTCAACAATGTTGTCTACATCGAGTTCATTTAATTACCTTTCAATAGGTACAATTAATACGAAAAAACGCAAATTCAACGCATATGACATCTGATAATTTGAAGTTTTGAGGTTAGTACCGAAGTTAAACTAGGGGTCACGGTGGTCTAACTTTAGTACCATAGATAGTCCTGGTACTAGCGTTAAACTAGTTTTTGTAATAACATTTATATTAGTCCATGGTTTAAAGCTGGTATTAAACTCGGTACTATATTATTTAGTCTTCGTTTTGGAATAAGGCGGCGAAAGTTAAAGTTAAAAGGGAAGTTTTGGGATGGTTTACCGAAATTATGTAGGGACATTCCTATCCTAAAACCAACGGTTAAAGTTAAGAAAGTTAAAAATTGTTTGAAAATATTCAGTTTTAAATGTTTATCGATTTTCAATGCGATTATAATATGATATAAACGATGGTATCTGTATCTTAAACAATTTTGCCAAAAAGCCAAAAAAAAACTACTGTTGAAATAACATGAAACAAGTTGATAAACATATTATAATAAGTATGAATATCGTATTTTTTACTTTGTTATTAATTATTGCTTTATTATCGCTTTTGTTTTTAATTTTTCTTTTTTTTTTCTTTTACATTCTTTAGTACCATGTCCGCTTCAGACTCCTCACGCACTCTCTATGGTTTGCTGGTAGAGATCTCTTATAGAGATAAGCACGCCCATTTGTCATACGTATCTATTATACAAGTTTTTATATACAAGTTGATACAATATAATTATTTATGTACATAAAGAATAAATAAATAAAAAATACTGTTGGTAACAGTGTACCTATAAACTATAAATATTCCTTAATAAAATTATAATGTATTCTAAATTATACTATTCTTTTTTTTTTTTTTTCCTTAACGCCGGGAAATGCTCAGAGGCATCCCGCGGAGTGGGTCTCCCCACTCCCCCGGTGGCACTCGCCGGGTTTTAGTGGGACTCGCTGCGTCCGACAGCTCGTAAGTGGACGCAGCTCTACTAATGCCGCATTTGGTGAGGTGCCCCGGATCTAGTAAACAAACAGGGCACCTCGACGGCTAGTCAGTCCCGCGAGAGACCGACGCCACCTCCACAGAGGGGTTGTTTCGCACTACAGAACAACCCCTCCCAACGTCGGGCCAGTACAATGGAGTGAGATTCCCGTCCTCACCCCTTGCCCTCTGCTCTTCTGTCCCCTCTTCTTTAAGAGGGGTACAAAGAGCCCCCTCGGTCCAATTTGCTTCGCCCAAAGTGCAGCGGCTCACCCTAGGTTACTGAGCCCCACCGCCACGACAAGGCCTGAACCATGGTGGGGATATTATACTATTCTATTCTATACTATTCTAAATTGGCAAACCAGCCCACGAGTGACGAGTCTAAGCCTTATTTCAAACATTTTTATGAGCACCGTGGGAACCATGAACTTGTGCCATACTTTATTTATAGCAGAGGGGGCAAAACGGACTGTCGGTTCATCTAATGGTAAGTGATGAGCACTCGATAAATACCCGCTACATCAGAGGATTAGCAGGTGCGTTGCCCTTCAAATATGTTTATGCTCTTTTTTTTTGAAGGTCCTTAAGTTATCGGTTCGGAATTTGTTACTGCATCTAACAATAAATAATTTTTAATTGAATTGAATTGAATTGGAAACACCGTAGATGGCATCTGATTCCATATAGACGTCGTACGAGGCAAGAAATGCCGTAAAAATCGAGTTGTTGTGGATTCTTCTGTATGGGTACCACCATGTTGCTTATTTCTTCCGTGAAACAGCTCTGCTGTGTTTCGAAGAGAAAGGCAGGACAGGCTGTGTAATTATAGGCATTATATTATTATATCTTTATAATAAAACAAATTTTAGGGATTTTATAATGAGTGAAATTCGAGTAAACATTAGAAAACAATAGATGTTATACCTTTTTACAATCATCGCAGCGTATACAAGTAGTGATACCACTTTCATTCTTCTTAACATAGTTGTCTGGGCAGGTCGAGACGCACCTGCCCTCCCACGGCCAGCGGTTGAGGCGCTGGCACTCTGTGCTGGTGACACAGTAGTTACTGACAGATAGCACCATCCTGGATCAAATCAAATTAAAACATTATAAAAAGTATTCTATATGTATGTGTATATTAATATGCGTACAAAGTACACATGTCAGAAGTGAAACTTATTTGGCAAACTTATTTTTAAATCTCGTTTATATTACTAATCTAAATCTTTAAATTGCCGAGGCTTGCGATGCGACGTTCGCTCTATCTCACTCTATCTCTCGATCCTTCTCACTTGCTTGCTCCCTACTCTCACTAGTCACTCCATGGCTATGTGCTTCATGCTACGTTCGCCCTTTCTCACTCTCTCTCCATCGGTCTCAATCACTCTCTCTTCTTGGACAAAAACGTTGCACATTTTCGCGACGTTTCATCCGTTAAAAATTTACCCTCATGCGCACAAAGAAGTTTCACTTCAAACACCAACGCAACAACAAAGCTGATATCCTTGAAACGGTTGAGGACACGGTGATTAGTGACTTGGCCAAAGACACTATAATCACCGTGTCCTCAAAGTTCAGCAAGAAATCTTAACTCACGTTTCAGATGGACATTGCGACACGCAGTTGTCTCCATGTGTGAACTCTTTGCAGAGAGAACAGCTGTTGGGGTTGGTCTTTCGGCACCCGATGCATTTACTGCTGCATTTCTCGCCCTCAGGACCTTCGAGGTAGCGCTGGCACTTTCTGGAATATTCCAATGCTATATATTACTATCTGTTTTATGCTGAATGGATAGTCAAACTGGCAGACGTGCCACCTGATAAGTAGTCAGTGTTGCCCATGAACATAAACATATTTTTTATGGTAGTTGGATGGCACACTGCCAGACGTGCCTGATGGTATGTGGTCGATGTCACCCCTGAAAATAAACTAGTTTACCTGGAACTAGCCCAGGCAACACATTTATGTGTTGACTATCATGAGTCATAAGATGTTGTCTCGGCGCCAGTAATTACACTGCCTGTCTTGTCCTTGTCTCCGAAACACAGCAAAGCTGTTGTCATATTTTATATCAGTACACAGTTTATTTATAATCAGCACACAGTTTATTTATAATCATCATCCTCATAAGACCCTATCTGTCCACTGCTGAACATAGGGCTCCCTCAAAGAACGCCAAGATGACCGGTCCCTCGCCACTCGCATCCAACACGGACCGGCCACTGCACGGAGATCGTCTTCCCACCTGGTTAACTCGACCAACACTTCGTCTACTTAAACGCGGCCTCCACTCTTGAACCTTAACGGCCCATCGGGTATCCGTTCTCCTGAATGTGACCAGCCCACTGCCACTTTAACGAGATTAATCTCCGCGTGATATCGGTTACTTTAGTTCTCTGGCGGATGTTAATGTCAACAATTTAATGTTACATTATTACTAAGCAGCATGGCTGTAAAAATTATCGCCGTCATGTCATTGTCAGTCAGTCATGAGTCTGTCACGATACAATTGTAAATGTAAATAACCGCGGGCGAAGCTGCGAGGTTTAATAGGTCTATCTACTTAAACTAATAAAGTATCGATTGACCGTCTGTGTCACAGTTCAAACAAATTAAACGATCATCAATAATTGGTACAGTCACCCCAATAAAATCGAATTTATCAAACGATCATTTCTTTTTGTTCGTTGGATAATGGATTAAAACTAGTAGTAGAGCCAACTACTAGTCCTGGGACTATTGTAGTAAAAAAAACCAACCAGTCATAGGGATTGCCTAAAAAAGTGAAAACAAAACAATTTAATTCAAATACCTATAATACAGGCTGTAATAGATTTAACAATTTAAACGGCGCACAAAAATATGGCCGCATGATATAATTTAGAAGCAACACAATTTTCGAAACAAATATTGCATAATCTTATATAAATAAATCAAACGTCAAATTATGTCTCCAGCGTTTCGTGTGCGGTGTCGCGAATTCAGAGATTTTACCTCATCTAAAAATATGCGTACCGCGCTAAATGAAGTTTACACTTCAATAATATTACTTATTATATAAAAGCGTGAGGTGCTCGATATTCATTGTTAAAAATATTTCCTCGGTATTCTATTACTAAAAGTGAAGTTAGTGTAAAAACGTAGTACAAAGCACCACGATTTTTTACAATAATCAATACTATATTTTTTTGTTAATCCATTTAATTCTTGTATAAAAGTTTGGTTTGCTATAATAAAGAGTGTTTTTTTAACTATAATTTATTTATTATTTCTAAATACTCGGTGTGACTTTTAGTATAACAAATCTAACTTAAGACATTAACGCTCCAGAGCTATCCAAAAAAATTGCCATAAATATATAAAACTCCAGAGGGTCACTTAAGGATACCTGAAAATCTCAGAAACTAGTAATGTTAGCAAAATAAAATGAATTCTGTTTAATAGACAATAAAATACTCCTTTAACGAAGGTATTAAAACTTCTTAGTTATTGTAAAATTATGACATAAAAATTTTTTAAAAAGCGTGACTTTCGAAGATAGAACTACGTAATTACTGCATTTAATTTTGTTTTTGTTTCTAACATGTTAGTGGGTATATATATAAACCATGTTTATAGTGTTCAATATCGCTTACACCTAAAGAATGTACCAGAATTATCACAATTTACAGCATTGGTATAATTCTGGTACATTGGGCAGGCCGGAGTCAGCGCGATATAACCACGCTGTGTCACTGTCAACAGTACAAAGAGTTCTACGATGTTACGAGAAAACTGGTTCTAGCCAACGCAGATCAGGAACAAGCAGAACCAGGTGTACGCCAGCACGAGAAGAATGATACTTGGTTATATTACAGGTTGGATTGTGAATAACCTTCCAGGAGATGAACGTTACTCGTATGGAGTGCTCGTCACGCTATAAGTGACCCGGATTCGTTGCTCTCGAGTGTACGTAACATAACTCCCTATTACGTACTCCGATAAAAAGATGAAAGATATGTGGCAGACCAATTAGCGCCACAATCCTGAATCGCGCTATCGAAGTTTCATAGTTCTGCGCTATAAATACAACAGCTGAAATAATAACAAGTGGGCTTCCGCCTGATCGAGCATGCCATTTTTCTCGGTCGCAGAACTACTCTTTGGGGCTTTACACTTATTTCCCACAAGTACTCATATTACTAAAACAAAACTCCAAATCACATCCATAGATTATACAGATATGCAACATTCCCTCGATATTTTCCTCCACTTAAAGGGAAGTGACACTTGTCTATGTCAGGGGAAAATTGAAAACATTTTCAACAAGCACACAGCTCGAATTGAAACCGACATTCAAAGAATTTCTCACAGGTCAGAAGTAGAGCGTTTTCTTACAGTCTTAGCCTGCTTTCGACTTTGAAAAAGTGTTGCATATTGTAGGCTATCGATAAGAACTAGTAACTAAAATTATTAATTATTACTGGTATATCTACTATATTATGTTATATTCTCTAGTATATCGATAAAGCTAACAAGATCCTCTATATGTATTGGGGCCCGGTACTATTTACCTAACCTGGCACTTTGACCCTATAGGATCTTTTATTCCAAAAGGACGAAGCAATACTTAGTAACTAAAATCTATATTATGTAGTATATAATAAAAATATAAACACAGCAAATCTGTTTCACGGTAGGAATAAGCTGGATGGTGGACCCAGCCCCACCATGGTTCAGGCCTTGACGTGGCGGTGGGCCTAAGGTGTGCCCAGCACCTTAGGCGAAGCTTATTGAGCCGAGGAGGCTTTTTGTACCCTCCTATAAGAAGAGGGGACAAAAGAGCAGGGGGCAAGGGGCGAGGACGGGAACCTCATCCCAATGTAATGTCCCGACGTTGGGAGGGATTGTTCTGTGGTGCGGGACAACCCCTCTGTGGAGGTGGCGTCAGTCCCCTGAGGGGCTGACTGGCCGTCTAGGTGCCCTGTTTGCTCATTAGATCTGGAGCACTTCACCAAAGGTGGCATTGGTGGCACTTGCCGGGTTTTAGTGGGTAGAGCTGCGTCCACTTACCAGCTCTCGGGCGTAGTGAGTCCCACATACCCGCCTCGAGAGACCCACTCCCCAGCGGGATGCCTCAGAGCATTTTCCGGCGTAAAAGAAAAAAAATGGATGGTGGATCCATGCAGATAAGAGTGTGGCACAGCGCATGGTCTCACCGGTTATTATTATTTATCGATGTCAGACTTATCACCTATCATAGAACAACACTGGAAGTAATGTTGTACTACGATAGGTTAAATATATAAAACGTATGACAGAAATGAAATGCGTTACATATATTTAGGAAAACCTATTCCAAGGCACCATAGGGATCAGGATTGAAGAGGCCGAGCCCATACTCACTAGAGTATAGACCAAGGCTGACCAACCCGCGGCCCGCGGGCAACATGCGGCCCGCCGACTCTCAAAAGCCCGCAAAGCTGTTTTTTTTTTAAATAATATTATTTTTTAGCAAAGAAAAAAATATTTCACAATACTAAAATTACATTACATACTTTTTCAAATATTTCTTCAAAAATAATGTTTTTTTTTGTGCTTTGGTTTATAGCTACTTACATAAATTTTGCCTAGTGCGGCGCAGTATGAAATTCCATTTCAGGATTTTGGCCCGGGTACCGAAAAGGTTGACCATCCTTTGTCTAGACCATTGTCACTCACCAAACAGTTACTCACTTATTATTCCAACAGTGATTAGTCGATGAGTTTCTCGAACATGTACACTTCATGTTGCAGTCCGCGTGTCTGTCTGCTGAACTGAGGACATGTCTTGACTTGGGCGCGATCAGGTCCCAATCAATCGTGTCAACGTAGCAGGTGAGGGGCCCGCCCCATATAATAACACCTCCCCGATCAATTTTCAGCAAATTGAAGAAGCCTATCTGTAATGAATTAAATGTTATGTCACCCTAGACATTTCAGTTTACCGGAATATCCGATTTAAATATCGAACCGAGCTTAGTTTAAAATAATGTTGGATCATGGGCGTGGTATGTTTTTAACATGGTTGCATCTCTTTAACGATAAGATCAAACAACATTCACACTTGAGTAACATTTGTACACAAGATGTTTAGTCACGTAGAAAATAGAATACATCTATAATATTATGGAATTTTTTTTTTTTAAATCTTTATTCAAACAGGAGTTTTTGTCCAACAAGGCTCGTCGACTCCATTGCGCCTACTTTAAACAATAAACAAAATAATCTTTAATAATTAATATCTTTAATAAGATAATAGAACCAGATTAGGGGTTTTCTAAAATAGATATAATTAAACCAACATCTATTTAAATTAAATTCTGTTATAAGAACTACTTTTTTACGTTCGTTCCGAAAACAATCCATCAACAAATGCACATCCTCAATTTCCCCTTATCTGTCACAAGAACGCAGATTTTGCTAATGGATAATGTCCAGAACGAAGTCATTATTATTGTTCGACTTAACTTATTGTTAATAAACCAGGAATAGTGAAGAGATTCGCTCTGAATTGCCCTAAACCAGATTCCCTTTTTGACGTGATAACGTCTTATAAATTATTGAACACCGGCAGCGCGCACAAAAAAGTGTCCCGTTCCGCCTGAGCCTGTCAAATGATAGACAGGCCCAAGCGTTGGCTTGGAAAGCATTATTTATAACAAATGTTAATACACGACAAAGCGTTTTGTATTTTGTTTGTGTTTCTACAATTTAATAAGATGTAATTGATTTTCTCCATAATTTTCAGTCTTATTTCATTTTGTTCACTTCAAATAACTGTTTTTATCAAAACAGCGGCAAAAAACGTTCATCAATGTTTCTATAAGACGTTATCACAAAACTATCGTCCGTAAGCCGACTTTACAGTCAACCATTTTTTTTTAATAAATATTGTTTCGGGTGCTTACTCCGTTTACAGTTTTATTGAGGTCCCGATATTTCGTAAAATATGTTTCATCAGTCTCTCTCCCCGTGATAATAGCGACTGTGAGTTGTAATTACTACGCTAGTAATATATAGTTTCAATGCATAGCGATTGAAACAACCATAAACTCAATAAAACTATAAGCGCGGTAACCTGAAACAATGTTTACTTAAATATGAATAAATTTAGAGCGTTAGTTTAAAACAACAGATTCCCTTTTCTTAGGGATGCGTTCAAATCGTTTATTATTTTACTGAATAAATACGGTTGAAATCAAAAAATATTTGCCCATATCAGTGGGCAATAACTTGGATATCTGATCAGCCTCTATACCCCTTGTGTGAAATATGTTAAATGGTGATAAAATATTTTTTTAAGATAAGTCCAGAATATTATAAACTAGCTGTTGCCCGCAGCTTCGCCCGCGTTAACTTGATGTACAGCCGTACACGGATTGATGATGATTATTTATCTATGGACTGTGTCCCGATTACATAAAAAAAACTTTTTTGATGTCCCTGAAAATGTTACCTAGAATACAAAAAGCCACTCCCTGAAAATCCGCTAAGTATTTAGGCACTCCTCCGGCTTTGCCAAAAATCTTACCTCTCGTAAATTCGGCATATCATACACAATCAGTGCGTAGTTATACAGGAGAGTCGTGCCCCGTATCCTTGCCAAGTTCGGGAATAATTTGCCGAAAGATTCCAGCCCTGCCACCCGGTACACGATCATGAAACCTGTTACCTGCAATAAATAATTCATGGAGCCAACAGGTGGGGTTCGTTATAAAACGACTTAAGTCGACACTAATCTGTTTCACAATTTAACCGCAAGAGGGAGTTGATGTTGACTATCACGAGACGAAAAGTTGCCTTGTTGGACACGTGCAAAGGACCCCTCTATGAATTTCCAAGGTTGATCCTCGAGGGTAATCCCAAGCCGTCAGAGGAGAGAGTGGTCAGACGTCATTAATGACTTTTTTTTTCTTTAACACCGGGAAATGCTCTGAAGCATCCCGCGGATGAGTGGGTCTCACCAGTCGGGTATGTGGGACTCGCTACGCCCGAAAGCTGGTAAGTAGACGCAGCTCTACCCACTAAAACCCGGTGAATGCTACCAATGCCACCTTTGGTGGGGTGCCCCCGATCTAATGAGCAAACATGTCCTCTCGACGGCTAGTCAGTATTATATATACAGGCTTGTTATAAGAGGGGTACAAGCACAGAACAATATTACCCTAGCGGGAAGGTCAACTTCATACAAAAATTTTTAGGACAGGACACAGCTGCCATCTATGTTAGTCCCACAGAAACTGTTTGAGCGGCAATTTTAAATAACCCTGATTAGCATGGTTTTTTATTCAAAATAGAATATACCTACTTTGGCTTCAGAATTGATATCGAAACTTCCATAAACAGATCTTATAAGTGCCTTGAATCAATTCAAAAGCCAAATTATTCATGATATCACATTAAATAAAACAATTATAATTTTGTGCTAATTTTTTATTCACCTCAGTTAACATTTACTATTTCTATAAACAATAATATACAATCCTAACAATTTTTATACGTTAATTTCCAACTGCTTCCTTTATAATAATAGTTTTATTGATATTATCACTAATTAGTAAAATCACACGTAATTATTGTCTTTAACACTAAAAGTCCTATAACACTTTCACTTCACATGATTACGGAGATGACTGGCTCAACTCAACCCAAAAGCAGAAAAACTTCAACAAAACGACAGTAATTACATTTATATTTCAAACTATGAAAACCTACATGAAAACAAACAAAGCAGACCATTTTATAATAATTCCAAGTTAAAACTTCAACACAGACTAAACTTCAAGTGTAGTAATGTTACCATTGCATAAAATTAATATAAAACTTTCACTATATATATTTTATTTTAAGTTTATTTACTTTTTAAACACAAAATGCTCAAAAATTAATGTTTTAAAACTTATAATAATAGTTAAATATTTTTACTAATAAGAACTCTTCAGCTTTGTGAAGTTTTTTTATTATGAAAGACCCATTTTTATTTATAGGCTTGCAGCACTGAACAATCCCCAAAGAGGTCTCAAATTATGTCGAAGTTGACCACCCCTGGGTACAAGGAGCCCCCTCAGCTCAATTAGCTTCGCCTAAGGTGCAGCGGCACACCCTAGACTACTGAGCTCCACCGCCACGTCCGTCCAAGGCCTGAACCATGGTGGGGCCCCTGATGATGATGATAGTACAATATAAAGGAGCAATTCTTATATTTGAATGGGATACAATATAAAGTGTATATACTAATATTATAATAAGGATTTTTATGTTTGTTTCTATTTATTGAAACTACTAGACCGATTTGAAAATTTATTTCATCTACAGATAGCCACATTATGAGTGAGTAAATATAAGTTTGGGATAGGTCGTCTTGGCGTTCTTTGAGGGAGGCCTATGTTCAGCAGTGGACGGATAGAGGCTGATGATGATAATAATGAAATATGAGTTATCCGTGTCTCCCTGAGTGTGTGACCAGCCCACTGCCGCTACAACATGATTTTTTTCACGTGATATCGGTTACGATAGATGTAACATCCGTGTTGAATGCGATTAGACGTGCCACCAGATGGTAGGTAAGTGGTCAAAGTCACCCATGAACATAAACTAGTTTACCTGGAACCCTCTCACCGGTAACAAGGGAGGGCATTGTAATAATTCCTAGCATATAGATTTAATATCTTTTGTCTAAGGGTAGGCAAAACTTAGATAATATAACAATAAACGAATGGTTTTCGGTTTTGACGTGACACGTCTTATAATTCGATGGAGCAGGCTGCACGCACGAAAAAACATGACTCATGCGGAGTTACCTCGCTCTGAGGCGTTCCATTTTATTATGACGTAGTCACGTTCAACTATTGTCAGTAAACCGACTTTACAGACAACCGATTTTTTTTCATACACCTGAAACCTAGATTCTAACCAAATTTAATGGTTCTATGACTTCTATGTAAATGGGTATTAATAGGTTTCGGTTTAACAGACCGACAACAAAGTTATCATATACGGGTTCCTTTTTTCATTTTGAACTGAACTCTAAAAAGCAAAATAAAAAATTTTGAAAAAAACCCACGACGGTTAAAACATAATTGAAAAATGATAAAATAATAAAAATCCCCGACATTTAAACAACAGAGTATCAGTTTTCATAGCACTTCCCTACGCACCTATTTAGTTCTCGAAGATGTAGATGTGGCAATAACATATTATTCAAGTCCCTATGAACTTAATATAAAACCCAATATAATCCGTCGGGGGATGCCATTGAATGGACTAGATTTGTAGTTTTATAGTAACGTGAATAATTTGAAGATATTTTATTGCTATACTTATATTTCTTCAAATTTAAAACAGTGATGAAACCGCATAAAAATTTGACTAGTAGTTTTGGAGAGAAATGGGAACATTTTTTTACGTTTATTATCTCTAGTTGCATAAATTCTTTAAATCAAGGATTTTTTAATTATTTTATTCTTTTTCAATTACCTGCATTTTAACCATCTCGTGGGTTTTGGTAATTTTGCTTTTTTATATTTATGTTGAAGTTTAAAATAGTGATGGCAGCCCCCGACGGATTATATTGGGTTTTATATTAAGTTCATAGAGACTTGAATAATATGTTATTGCCACATCTACGTCTTCGAGAACCAAATAGGTGCGTAGGGAAGTGCTATGAAAACTGATACTCTGTTGTTTAAATGTCGGGGATTTTTATTATTTCATCATTTTTCAATTATGTTTTAACCGTCGTGGGTGTTTTTTTTAATTTTAAATTTTGCTTTTTTTTCAAACTTTTTATAGAGTATGCTCTATAAAAATAATTAATATTAAATATGTAGAAGCTAAAATCAAATATATTAATGACTGCAGCGCCTTCAAGTGATTTACCACCGTATCATCTGTTTAAGAACCTTTACTGATCAACCACAAACCCTATAATGAATACCGCATGAAAATCGGACTAGATATCACTGCAGCATCACCTAGTGAGTTAATACCGTAACATTTATTTAAAAATCTTCACTAATCAACCAAAAACCCATTATTAAAAGCCGTATCCAAATCGGACCAGTAGTTTTGGTTTTGTAAAAGAAATGTTTACTGCAGCGCCCCCTAGTGAGGTGTCACCGTAACACATTTTTAAGAACATGCAACACAATTTAAACCGAACCTACAACCGGAAACCACATCCAAAACGGACTTAGTAGTAGTTGCACAAACAAAATATTATGTTTTCTGCAGCGCCCCCTGTAGGGCTAGCATACGCGCACGACAAAATTGTATCTACCCCTTTTCTCGTATTACTTATATGAAATAATACGAGAAAAGGCATAGACTAAATTTTGTCCTGCGAGCATGCTAGCCCTACTGGTGAATTTTCATCGTCATAAAAAATATATGAATATCCACCAATCAAACCAGAACCCACCACTGAATGAAAACCGCATCAAAACAAATATTTACTGCAGCGCCCCCTGGTACGTCGTAATTGTAACACCTATCTGATAACATGCACCAATTAAATCCAACCCCATAATTGAAACCCGCATCAAAATCAGACAAGTAGTTTTGGAGAAAAATTGCAGGATTAGTTTGTACAAATAAATGTTTACTGCAGCGCCCCCTGGTGAGTCGTCACCGTAACAATTAAACCCGAACCTATCACCGAAAATCTCATCTAAAGCGGACTAGTAGTTTTGGTTTTCCACAAACAAACATTTACTTCAGCGCCCCCTGGTGAGTTTTCATCGTAACACATAATATAAGAACATGGACCGATCAAACCCAAACCCATCATTGAAATTCGTATCAAAATTAAAATAGTAGTTTAAAATAGAGAAAAATGGCAACATTGGATTGTACAAAAAACGTTTACTGCAGTGCCCTCTAGTGAGTTATCAACTTAATATCTAATAATATGCACCAATCTAATCCGAACCCATCTCTGAAAACCGCATTAAAATCGGACAAGTAGTCTTGAAGATAAGCGGCAAAATAGGTTTACACACACAAACTGCCTCTCACCCCAAACGCATATACAGTCTCCGTTCCGTCGCGGGTAAAAATTACTATAGCTGATGATGATAACTTAGGTATCAAAGAAGCAAGCCACGTACGAACACCAAGCTCCTATTGATAACGACTGAGGCGTGAATCGCTCACGATATCTCAGGATTTCAACAAAAATGTATAAATCCCACATTTTGTATGGCACGCGGCTCACATATTAAGCGGCTGAGAAACACATTCACAAGTAGACTGTTAAAGGTATTTCATGTGGATATTTGGTTGGATCGGCGAATTACTTTCACCTGATGGTAAGTAGGCAGTGACGCTCATTTACATACAAGTAACCTGGAACGGGCCGCGCATCACTTGCTCCATCAAGTGATGCGCGGCATCAAATTGCAAGACCGCATTCGCAATACCGAGATCCGATGTCGTACGATGCTCAAAGACGTTGGAGATAGGGTAGCGGAAAAAAATTAATGGCCGTAACCGAATAGTGACTTAGACTGGGTTGAAGAAGTTGAGGAAGTCCTATGGCTCAATGGACCAATGATGTAGGAAGGCTGATGAGCAAAACATGGATGAGATCGGACATCGGACAGCGGAGATTGACAGAAAAGAGGAGGAGAGGAGAAGAGGCCTATGCTCAGCAGTTGGCAATAACGGTGTGATGTTGATGAACCTAGAAGGAGCTCTGGCAATTAAATTATGAGATTTAAGATGGTGATGTTATAAATTTCGGTGCCAGTAAACTGCCTTTTCTATTCTTCTTTCCAAAATATAACAATACTGTTTGTTGGAGAAATAAGCAAGATGGCGGTCCCGCTGCACAAGTGCATGGGTCAATTTGGGTAACACATAACAGAGAGGTCTGGCTTTAAAAGTTCATATTTACCTCTTTTAACTTCGGGAATGTGATATTAATAAAGTCCTTAGGTTTAGTCCTCTCCAAGAGCAGAAGTTTTAGGTCTCCAACCACAATAGTGCAGTTCTCCAATTTCTTCAAATTTGTCATACTATTACAGTACATGTTCATGCAGAATCCATTGTGCTCGTATGGCACTTTGGATTTGAGGCCATAGCTTTGGCCTACTATGATGAGTATTAACCTGAAAGAAAAGGTATAATTTTAAATCTGTCTTCTTGTCACGGAATGAATAGGTTCCTCACCTTAAGGCGGGGATGTCCGAAAACTGGATGAATATGGAGCTCCGCTCGGAACTGACACCGCGTCGAGCGCTTTCACTGATAAAAATATTTATTTAATTGAAGGGAGGGATTTATAAAAAAAAATATTTTAAGACGACCATTTTAAATCACTTTTCAATAAGGTTTATTATGGCATAAGTTTTATTGTATAAAACCTGATAGAACTTAAAAAATATTTTTTTATAGCGTAGGAGGGCAAACGAGCAGTCGAGCCTTTTGGCGACTATCGACGCTTATACACATATGCACAACCAGAGATAATGCAGATGTGTTGCCCTCCTTTTCCCAATGGGCCACCGGAAACTCACAAACTGCACGAAACGCGACAGTATAGCTGTCACTTGACGCCGGTATTATGTGAGTGAGAGGTACCACCTGGTCGTGCCGGTCTGCTCGCAATTCGACTGCAAAGCAGCATGCCACTACCTCTTATTTCCTTTTGCATTTGATATTTAAACCGTGAACGTACAATATTTTTTAATCATCTGGGTCATTACAGGAAAATAGTGTAATGTTATTATTTGCAACATGTCTCTAATTAACTTCAGCACCGGCTGTATCGAGCTAATTAGCTAAGAATAGGTTCACCGTACGAAACGGGATATTGTAATTATTTTACTCTAACTGTTCCCCTCGATTCCACCTGCTCCAAAAATAAAATAAAAATATATTAAATATCTCAGTATATAATTACTAGCTCTCTCTAGGTACCTCTAGGTACCTCTCGCCAGTAGCCTATTAGGGGGATAGGGATAAGGAGGGCAACGCATCTGCTTAACTTTTGGTTGTGCAGATGTCTATAGGTGTCGGTAGTCACCATAAGGCTTCGACTGCTCGTTTGCCTCTTTATAGAATAAAAAAGTCCATTTGCAGCTGGTAGATCCCGAGATTAGAGTATTAAAACAAATAAAGTTAAATGCATGTCTATAAAATAATATTTTGTATTTTGGAATGGTCAGTCCTGAGTGCAGCCCTAAAATTGATTTTTTATTGTTTATTATTTTTTGCTGTTACTATATCACGTAAACAACAAAAATAATAAACACACTGTCAATGTATAGCAATAAAAATGCGCAATTAGATTATAAAAATAATTTTTTTTTTTAATAAAATATGCATATTTAGTTGAAATTATATGGTCACAATAGTAAAGTACTACAAATACGTACAGTCAATAACCCCAAAGCTACGTAACTCTGGGGTCGTTGAACTGCTGTTCGACTCATCTGTATTCTTTACATTCAAGCATTTAAAAAGTTAAGGATATAATATACCAAAACCGGCCATGTGTAAGTCCGACTCGCGCACGAAGTGTTCCGTACCATTATATATAACACATTAACACATTAATTTAATTTTATTGATTAATTAAAAAAGGCGTGAATATTAGTTACTCTGACTGTAAATAGGACATACCGACGTAGTTATAACATATAACATATATATTCCAATAAAATAAGGAATAAACCAGCATGCGGATCCCCAATTTTAAGTATTACCTATCGTCATGTACGATAAAGTGGTATGATTAAAAAAAAATGTATTTATATAATATGACCTCGTCTAGTAAAAAAACTTTGACTAAAAAGATTAGGTCTCCAAATTTTGACGATAATAAATAGAGGGTATATGAAGGTTATAACCTACATATACCCTCTATTTATTATTTTCGATTTGTAATGTAATTATATTGGATTCAATAAAAATAACCCATACAAGATAAAAAAGTTTGATTAGGTTTTATTAGTTTTAAAAAATGGAATCGGTTCACTCATTTAAGAGCTGCAATGCCACAGGCAGACATAGATACTGACCAAGAAAGCGGCAAATCTTAAAACATTATCTTTCATGCATCGGGGATGATTTTTTTTGATATTTATTTATTTTCTATACGTTTTTAATATAAGTTATATTTTTTTTGTGATAAATCGTATTAAAAAAATTGTGAATACCATAATTTGTAACAGTACTATAGAACTGCGAGCTTTGGCAATGATCCTGTGTTTTCTAGAATATCGTGGAATAAAAATTGAAATTTAGCTGATGTACTAGATTGTATTGGGATATTTTTTGACCTGGACGTGGGGTCGAAGCCAAAGTCGGGGAATTTTATTAAAATTTGGTCTTATCTATTTCTATCCTAAAATTTCGTATCACCACTATCATCATCATCATCATCTTTCGCTGTCCGGTGCTAGACAGTGCCCACATCAGGGAGCACTAAGAACTAAGACTATTATAAGGTCAGCCGAATAAGGCAGCCACGGCCGGGGTTCCTCTCGCCCACATAATACAGGCGTAAAGTGATAGCTATTCTGTCGCGTTTTGTGCGGTTTGTGAGTTTCCGGTGGACCATTGGGAGGATAGGGAAAAGGAGGCAAAATATTTGCATAATCGCTTGTTATGTGGATGTGTATTAGCGCCGATAGTTGCCAAAAGGCTTCGACTGCTCGTTTGCCCGACTATGCTATAAAAAATCCTCCGTCACTTGTATACATAAAATTACATGTAATAGTAAACTGTAAAATACTATAAATACGTAGAGTCAATGACCCCAAAGTTACGTAACTCTAGGGTCGTTGAACTGCCACTCGACTCAGCCACAAAATAGATATAATATATATAAAATAGATATAATATATATAAAATAGATATAATATATATAAAATAGATATAATATATCTATTTTGTGATTGTGACTCAGCTGACTCCTTTACAATCGAGCGTTTAAAAAGATTGAAGAAAGTAACAATAATTGCACAATTATTAGGATAGGATTTAGGCTTATTGTCTTATAGGTATTATCTTTCTCCCCACCACGGTTCAAGCCTTGACGTGGCGGTGGGGCTCAGTAGCCTAGGGTGAGCCCAGCACCTTGGGCGAAGCTAATTGAGCCAAGGGGGCTCTTTGTACCCCTCTTATAAGAAGAGGGGACAAAAGAGCAGGGGGCAAGGGGTGAGGATGGGAACCTCACCCCATTGTACTGCCCCGACGTTGGGAGGGATTGTTCTGTGGTGCGGGGTAACCCCTCTGTGGAGGTGGCGTCGGTCCCTTGCGGGACTGACTAGCCGTCGAGGTGCCCTGTTAGCTTAAAAGATCCGGGGCACCTCACCAAGGCGGCATTGGTAGCACTCGCCGGGTTTTAGTGGGTAGAGCTGCGTCCATTTACCATCTTTCGGGCGCAGCGAGTCCCACATACCCACCTGGGGAGATCCACTCCCCAGGCGCGATGCCTCAGAGCATTTCCCGGCGTAAAAGGAAAAAAAAAAAAGGTATTATCTTTCTAATATCATACACGGGAAAGTTTGTAAGAATGTATGGATTAATGTTTCACGCAAAAACTACTGAATGGATTTTAATATAACTTTACAATAACATAGATTGTACATCAGAACAGGCTATAATTTATCCCTATACTCCCACGGGAATGGGAGGCACGCGTTTGAAACCGCAGGTCGCTGCTAGTTAGATATATTATGTGATCATTATTGTTTACGTTAGTGTACCAATTTTTTTCTTGATGAATTAAATATGTGTTTATTATTATGATAAATCTGTACTCTTCAGAGCGCGCATTAGGTTGAAGAAGTATAAAATTGTCACCCGCATCTACACAAAGTCGAGAGCGTCTTGCCATGATTGGAATTGGATTGTTAAAGGTTGATTAAATAAATCGGTTTCTTCCACAAGGTCAGATTAAATTTAATTATAATATTTAACTAGCTGTTCTCTGCGGTTTTCCGCACCCTGAAATCAAAAAATCCCTTCAGGTAGCCTTACTCAATAATTGAGCTGTTATATGCAGAAAGAATTTTTGAAACGTAGCTTCTAATTACGGACGTTCACGCCGCTTGCCGCGCTAAGCGTCATATTATTATATTACGCTTTACCACAGTGTAGGACCTTTTTTTTTTTCTTTCACGCCGGGAAATGCTCTGAGGCATCCCGGCTGGGGAGTGGGTCTTCCCAGGCGGGTATGTGGGACTCGCTGCACCCGAAAGATAGTAAGTGGACGCAGCTCTACCCACTAAAACCCGGCGAGTGCCACCAGTGCCGCCTTTGGTGAGGTGCCCCGGATCTGTTAAGCTGACAGGGCACTTCGACGGCTAGTCAGTCCTGCAAGGGACCGACGCCACCTCCACAGAGGCGTTGTCTCGCACCACAGAACAACCCCTCCCAACGTCGGGACAGTACAATGGGGTGAGGTTCCCATCCTCGCCCATTGCCCCTTGCTCTTTTGTCCCCTCTTCTTATAAGAGGGGTACAAAGAGCCCCCTCGGCTCAATTAGCTTCGCCCAAGACCACAGTGTAGGGCCTGGAACAACAGTGTCTAGGCATTCGTCATTGCTGCAGGGTTGTCACAATATTTACATATATTTTATATCATCCGTTCTATACTTGTTTATTCGTAGTATGTGTATGTAGAGTACCAGGGATAAAATGAAAAAAATATTGAAATATATGTAAATAATAATAATAATAGAAACTTATTAAGGAAATCATACACTGTTACACAATATACTTAATCTAATACAAACTTGCACAGCACATATAAAAACTGTAGTTAGGTTTTAAATTAAATATTGACAATTTAAACATGAGAATACGTAGTATTAATATATAGTTTATACACATAAGTAAATATGCGCCGGAAAATGCACAACAGTGTAATCTAATTCCTTAAAAGGTAACCACTCAGTTGTGTGATTGTGGTATCCGAAGAAACCACATCCTGATTTTATGTGGTCCCTAATAATTCTAATCTAATTCTAATCTAAATATGTATTTTGTAGTATATAAAAATATGACAAGTTTTATAATAAATACTATAAAGCTTCGCTTCTTTCGGGCGTCCCTACACATAGCGCTGTTTTTTTTTTTCAAATCCGACTGGCAGTTACGTAGATTTACATGTCCAACGAACTCTCCAGCTTTATTATATTAGTATCGATAAAGCGAGTATACATATTATATGGGAAGCATTCCGTATGTACGGCCCATGGGCTTAAAAACCATTATGCATATTTCTTTGAAAAGCCTTCCCGTGTTTCGGAAAGAAAGAATACGGACATGCTTGGCTTAGCGCAACAAGGGCTCCTAGTTGAACTTCTTATCTCAAAATTAATAAAATATGTTAAATATAAAATTTATTAAATAAGTTAAGAAAAACAAAAGACCCGTCTGGAAAATTTTGAACTTAAAATTCTCAAAACTACTTTGAAGTAAAACATTAATATTTAATTAATTACAAAGAAAGTTTTTGAAAGAATTACATTTAGTTTATATTCATGGGTGACGTCGACGACTTACCAACAGGTGCAGTTTGCCTATCTACGTAACATAAAAAAGGCCAAGTTTTAAAGAATATGACTTTCCCGCGTATTGCAGATTTTTTTTATAGCATAGGTCAAATGAGCAGTTGAAGCCTTTTGGCGACTATCGACGCCCATATACATCCGCACAACCAAAGATTATATTATTGAGAGGTAGGTACTAGGTACCACCCCGGTCGTGCCAGCCCAATTCGGGTGCAAAGCATCATGGCACTACCTCTTACAAATTATTTTAGAAGCTAGGCCCACTACCCGTTCCCACTGCTAATACTCCTGTGTAGCCTGGATCGATTCGGATCAAATTATTTGCAATAATGTAGATGCACGGAAATCTTTGTAATGTCACTTATAAGGTATCTATTTATTTTTGAACTCACAACGAGACACAGACATATTTTACTAAGAAAAATACTTAAATTTTGTTTTTGACGTGACAACGTCTTATAATTCGATGGAGCCGGCTCCACGAACGAAAAAAGATGACGTATGCGGCGTTACCTCGCTCTGAGGCGTTCCATTTTCTTATGACGTTATCACGTTCAACTATCGTCAGTAAACCGACTTTACAGACAACCGATTTTATTGAGTTTTTTTCTGACGACCTTTTTTAGACTTTTCTTATTCGGTTTTTTTACCGATGGGAGGGATGCGCTGTTTGATGATTGATGATTTGAAAAACGGGACAACGGGGCAGATTACCCAAAAACGGGACGTCTGGTCATGTTACTCTTAACCAACCTCAGGCCGGTAAAGTTAATCTTACTAATATTATAAAGGCGAAAGTTTGTAAGTTCAGATGTTTGGATGTTTGTTGATCTTTCATGGCAAAACGGCTGAACTGATTTGGCTGAAAGTTGAAATGGTGATGGCTTATATCTTAGACCAATTACTGTTGCCTGCAGCTTCGCCCGCGTTACTCAACTCCTATAAGTCACAGCGTAATGTTTTATTTAGCCTATAGCCTTCCTTTATAAATAAGCTGTCTAACACTGAAATAATTTTTCAAATCGGACCAGTAGTTCCTGAGATTAGCGCGTTCAAGCAAACAAACAAACTCTTCAGCTTTATAATATTAGTATAGACTAGGACATAGGCTATAAAAATAATAATCATTAATCCGGATACGGTTGTAAATCTAAATTAAAGCAGGCGAAGCTGTGGGCACCAGATAGTATGTATGTATGTGCGTATGTAACAGTATGTCACTGTAAATATAATATATTTACCATATCACCGTCGCCATGTTACTCTAAACTTCTTCTTGTCAAATCTCTTATACTTCTTCTGCTTGCTCGCTGTGTATTTCTTCTTTAACGTAAACCTTCCTAATAATTTAATGCATGTCCAGGCATTGAAAGGAGAACACAGCATTTTATATCATCGCCCTTCAAGGATAGAAATATATAATCTGAAACAAACATACACCATTAATTTAGTCCCGTATTTTTCCCCACTAAGGTTCAAGCCATGTTGTGGCGGTGGGGCTCAGTAGATTGGTGTACCCAGCACCTTGGCAGAAGCAAATTGGACTGAGGAAGCTGGGAAGCGGAAGAGGGGGACAAGGGGCGAGGATGGGAACCTCACCCCATTGCACTGTCCTGCGTTAGGAGGGGTTGTTGTCGTGACGAACCCTCTGTGGAGGTGGTGTCGATCCCTTGAGGGATTGACTAGCCGTCGAGGCCCTGTTTGCTCAATAGATCCGGGGCACCTCACCAAAGGCGGCTTTGGTGGCACTCGCCGGGTTTTAGTGGGTAGAGCTGCTGCTGAAAAATACTTATCTAACCACACATACAGTCATCATAAAATATATAAGTATATAATTTAGTTTTCTCCATTAAATTTTAAATTCCATATTTGCCACTGGCAGAATGGTGCACAATAGAAATCGCAACGTCGATGTGTCAAAGATAAAAGAAGAAGTAGAAAACAGAGAAAATTAAATTCTGTAGACTCTCGAGTTCTATAACTATAATGGTAATCTTCTGGTGTAGCGGGTGTCTGTGAATGTCGCTAATCACTTACCATCAGGTGAACCGATTGTTCATTTGCCCCTCTTCTAACAAAACAAGATATATCGAAAGTCGAAATATCGAGCTCCGCGAAATAAAAGTGAAAAACATAGTTAAAATCTCGTTTTAAATATACATACGTAGTTTCAATAAGTTGTAGATGTATATAAATGTAGGAAGAGGTCATGCCATGATGCTTTGCAACCGAATTGGGCCGGCACGACTTGGCTACCTCTCGCTGTCATAACACCGGCATCAAGTAACAGCTATGCTGTTGCGTTTCGTGCGGTTGCCAATGCCCATTGGGGGAGGGGGGATAGGCTGCATAATTTTGGTAGTACGGATGTGTATGGGCGTCGGTAGTCAGCATAAGGCTCCGACTGCTCGGTTGCCTCCTTTTGACATAAAAAATAAGATATTATTCTTACTTCTTCTTCGTGTTTTTAGATATGCCACATACCTGGATCATATTTATTTTCGAATTTAAACATTACCTAAGAAAACTCTCATAGGTCCCAGTGAATACCGATACAAAGTGTGAAACAGAGCGTATTTTAATAAAATTGTGTTAACCACAACACCGGGACATTCGTTGGACCGTAGCAGGAAATCTGTTGTTTACAATGAATTACTCCATGTGCACATGACGTGTTTTGATAATGTTGCATTAAATAGAAACAACTAAAAGTTTAATTATACTTTTAAAAACATTCAACGCAAAAAAGCTGATAACCATGAAACGTATAGTGATTTTTAACTCCATAACAAAATAACCACAGAAAACCTGATTTTAAATATGACTGCATCAAAATCGGTCCACTCGTTTAAGAGGTATGAAGGTATGACAAACTCAGCGGTCAAATTTATACTCTATTTTGTGCTTGTAACAGTGAACCGTTTGCCCCCTCTTCTATAAAAAAAAATACTCCACTTTTCGTTTCTTTTACACACATATCTGTCAAAGTTATGCCATTCTTTTTTTAAATCATAATTAACTTTTTTTTAAGTCCCCTCTCCCTAGTATTATTTTCAAATACTAGTATTATTATTATCACAAGATTTGTATCTATGATCAGTAACTTTATTTTATTAATTCGTTTTATGATGTTACCAGGCAGGTACTACTTATTATGAAATTCACAAACAAAAAATACGCAAAACTATCTAAATTTCTACATCTTTTCAGATCTACATTACCCTACTAATATTATAAATGTGAAAGTAAGTTTTTTTGCTACGCTTTCACGCGAAATCTACTTAACCGATCATCGTGAAACTTTGTACATATTCTTGGAGGTATTAGAAGTGACATAGGATACTTTTTATGAAAAAATAACTAAAAAATCTTATCCTGCGCAAACGTAGTCGCGGGCACTAGCTAGTAAATATATATAATGAAACAATTTTTACGGATTTTATCGCGGTTTATTAAGATTTTTACAAGCCCGACGTTAAAGGTAATGCAACGGTTGTGATGGACACGTCAGATTACAATGATAAAATTCAACAACTATTATTGGATGAAAGCACTTACACAGATCTCAAAGCCGATCCAACTAACAAGGTCTTGAAAATCACCAGTGACCTTATAAAGAAGCACTCCAGTTCATTGAATCTAGACGTCAAATCATTGATTCCTTCTTGTCCAAAGCCACCTAAACTGTATGGGCTGCCAAAAATACACAAGGCTAATGCTCCACTACGTCCAATTGTAAGCCAGATCGACTCACCAACCTACAGACTGGCTAAACATGTTGCCCATGTACTTTCGCCGCTGCGTGGACAAACCAGAGCACATACACGGGATTCATACCACTTTGTTAATGAGATCAAACACCTACATCTCAGCAACAATGAAACTATGGTTAGTTTTGATGTGCAATCACTCTTTACATGCTTACCGGTGGAAGATTGCATTAATATTGTATCAAGAAAGCTAAGAGAGAATGACATGCCAATAGAATATGCTGAACTTCTAAAACATTGCCTGACATCTGGCTACATGTTGTGGAATAACCAGTTCTACCAGCAAGTAGATGGCGTAGCTATGGGCTCACCAGTATCCCCCGTTGTTGCCGACATATTCATGGAGGACTTCGAGGAGACTGCTCTGCATACCTCACCAATAACACCCAGGTTCTACAAGCGGTATGTAGATGATACTTTCACAATATTGCCATCTGATAAAGTAACCATATTCTTAAACCATCTCAATTCCATCAATACTAAAATTCAATTCACAATGGAATTGGAGGCAAATAATTCTTTAGCTTTCTTAGATGTATTAGTTATCCGTAATCCCAATAACACCTTAAGCCACACAGTGTATAGGAAACATACCCATACGGATAGGTATTTAAACGGCGAATCACACCACCATCCAACACAGTTAGCTACCGTGGGTAAATCTTTGTTACAGAGAGCACAAGGGATCTGTGATGAGCAGCACCTGGAGACCGAACTTCAACATGTCAAGCAAGTACTGCGTGACAACAAGCTTCGGGTACCGCGTCTCCGTCACAGTGAACGTGTGAAACCAGCCACCGTCGAGCGAGTACCTGCTGTGCTACCGTTTATGAAAGGCGTCACTGACAAGATTGGCTTCATCCTAAAGCGAGCTTCTATAAAAACTTATTTCAAGCCGCCTAAAAAGATAGGTCAATTCTTACCATCTGTCAAGTGTCATATACCCTTACAAGATGCAGGAGTATACAAGCTTGATTGTGATTGTGGCCTCTCTTATATAGGCCAAACCAAAAGATCAATTAAAACTCGCGTTAAAGAACATATAGCTGACTTAAAACACCGTCGCTACACTAAGTCTGCAATCTGTGAACATAGTCTAGACAAAGCTCGCCATTATATTAGATTTGATAAACCACAGATACTCGCAAAAGAACACCGATTCCAACCAAGGATGATCCGCGAGGCTATTGAAATTAAAAAACATCCAAATTTCAATAGAGAAGATGGCTGGCTCTTACCACCTGCTTGGGATCCCATTATTAAAATAATTAAATCAAAAACCAAGCATAATATGCCACAGATTAAAGATGCAGTTAGCACTTTCTGCGTAGAGAGGACTTATTAAAATAATGATGTATCATAGGGTAGTTTCGAATAACTTTGTAACATTAGGACATCTGTCACCTCAGTCCTCCCGTGACCATGGTTGCTGTAAAGTATCCGAAACGTCGGGCTTGTAAAAATCTTAATAAACCGCGATAAAATCCGTAAAAATTGTTTCATTATAATGAGTGAAATTCGCGCAAACATTAGGAAAAAAAAAATAGTAAATATATATCATGAATTCATGAACTTACAATCTACATTGCATTTTTTATTAATCAAACATTTTCATCAAAATTACCTATACCTTAGTAGATAAAAATCAAAACTCTATTATAAACGTAATGAAAAAAACCGACCAAAATTAATCAAAAAAGATTTAAAAAAAATATAATGCGAAAAAAATTAACACTAATAAAATTATATTTAAAATACATACTTTTTTATCGATGTGATTTTTGGTTGCACAACACAAACTCGATATTTCTATAGGTGTTGACAAATTAAAGTTAGCTCGCAGACTGAATTACATGCTGGGTGCAAATTATTTAATTATGCTTCTGGCTCTGGGCTACCGATGGGCTCTCAATTAGTGACCTCAAAAAAGTTATATAAAGGATGCTTTATAATGATTGACTCTAGTTTTGTAAAATATAGAGTTCGATTACTAAAAAGGCAAAAACATTTATAGCAAAAATAAAAAATATAAAACATAATATCTAATAATATATCTTAGAACATTATTAACGTAATACTTATAAGATTGAGAGACTGTGTTAATATATAAAAATATTCTCATACATCTTCCTAAAGGAAAGAATCAAGAATACCGTATATAATCCTTATATAATAATATACATTTACCTCTTCCAAAATCGTAAAATTATTTTGAGATACTTGGGTTGTGTGTTTATGAGCGTGCGTTTGTGTGTATTTGTGTGTGTGTGTGTTTGTGTGTGTGTGTGTGTGTTTGTGTGTGTGGGTGTGTGTGTGTGTCCGGGGCATTCACAATTGGTAATGCCAATTAAGTTTGACGAACTTCGCAGATTTTTCAAACTATTTTTTTAAATATATTATGCATATTTTTTTAACTTACATTTTAACTTTTTATGATATTAAATATCTGAACTTTAAATTAATCTTTCGTTCTCCCACCATGGTTCAGGCCTTGCCGTGGCAGTGGGGCTCAGTTTTTTTTTTTATGTTAGTTGGATAGGCAAACTGGCAAACGTGCCACCTGATGGTAAGTGGTCGACGTCGTCTATGAACATAAACTAGTTTACCCGGAACGAGTCCAGGCAACTCATCTATGTGTTGTCTATCCTGAGACATAAGATGTTAAGTCTCGGTGCCAGTAATTACACTGCCTGTCTTGCCCTTTTCTCCGAAACACAGCGAAGCTGTTTCACGGGAGAAACAAGCAAGATGGTGGTACCCATGCAGCCGGGAGCGCGGCACATCGCTTCCTTCCCACCGGTAAAGTAGTAGGTCCCTCAGTAGCCTAGAGTGCGCCCAGCACCTTGGGCGAAGCGAATTTAGCCGAGGGGGCTCTTTGTACTCCTCTATAAGAAGAGGGGACAAAAGACTAGGGGAAGACAAGGGGCGGGGATGGGAACCTCACCCCATCGCATTTTCCCGGCGTTGGGAGGGATTGTTCTGTGGTGAGGGACAATCCCTCTGTGGAGGTGGCGTCGGTCCCTTGAGGGACTGACTAGCCGTCGAGGTGCTCTATTTGCTCAATAGATCCGGGGCACCTCACCAAAGGCTTCATTGGTGGCACTCGCCGGGGTTTAGTGCACGGCTATTAGAGCTGCGTCCACCTTACCATCTTTCGGCTGAGCAAGTCCCACATACGTCTGGGGAGTCCCCCCCTACCCTGCAGGATGACTTATTGCATTTCCCGGCGGAAAAGAAAAAAAAGGATAGGCAACACATAAATAAGTTGCCTGAGCTAGATTCAGGTAAAATAGGTTATATGAATAGGCGACATCAACCACTTATCATCAGGTAGCTCGTATGACGATATGCCTATCCAACTAACATAAAAAGTATAGATTATCTTTTTTAATGAAACCACTTTTTTATGGATTCGAAAGCAATTTATTAAGATTTTCATAATCCCGACGTTTCGTATAATAATATTATGATGAAATTTCAATTTTTTTCATTATTATCTTTTTAACCGACTTCAAAAAAAAGAGGAGGTTCCCAATTCGTCTGTATGTTTTTTTTTGTATGTATAAGACACGATTACTCCGCCGTTTGTGAATGGATTTCGATGGTTATTTTTTTATTTGAATGAAAGCTGGTGCTTCCAATTTGGTCCCATATTAATTTTATTAAGATCTGACAAGCCGTTTTTTAGTTATTCCCAATAATGCCTATTTGGTTAATTTCTTTTACCTCGACGATATGCAGATATGCTCATTTTATTACTTGTCGATGTAGCAATTGTATAGGATGCTTTGGTAGCACACCATAGTATGTCGTGGTCATCGTAATCATCATCATCATCATCGTCCTTTATCCGTCCACTGCTGAACATAGGCCTCCTTCAATGAACGCCAAGACGACGAATTTCGGAATCACTAAAAAATAAGAAATAAAATCATTTTACAAAAAATTTAAACCGACTTCCAAAATAATAAACTAAAAAATTTTTTACAAAAAATTAAAACCGACTTCAAAAATACTAGTTATATTCTTCAGTACTACTACTACTTCAATAATAATAGTATACGAAGTTTGTACATTAGTAGAAGATTAAGTTGACTATAAATTGTAAGCACAACAATCAAAGAAACAGTTATTTTATTAATTTTTAGTTTAGTATTTTTGAAGTCGGTTTTAATTTTTTGAAAAATGATTTTATACTTACTGGAGTCAGATTTTATTCAAATAAAGATATCGCATGCAAGCAAGCAAGCCTTTTTGTATCAAGGAAGGCCTTTTTCCATTTTCTGGCATATGAAACCGCGCGAACGGCTAAACAAATTATATATCAGTCGCTAAAAAGAATATTGCACGCCACTCACAGACGCCTTGACGTTCCAATTTTAAAATGTTATATACATCGCACATTTTAGGGGAAGGGGTATTTTAAAATACCTCCCGTGGATTTTCCAAAGTGCATTTTGCTGTTAAATTTCATCATTCCGCTTTTATCTTGATATTTTTAAACATAACAAAATTTACAAGTTGGGGGGCCATTTAGTTCCCACTTCTATGTGGGCAAAAATATACAATATTTTTTTTAAATGGCAAGAAGTTATTTTTTTGCCAGTGTCTTGTTTCAAAATAATCTTTCTACATGATCTTTTATTTTCCCTTTATAATGTGTAATATTTCAATGCTTCCTGAGAGAAACTTGCCGATAACGTGTGAGCAGGTTGGAAAAAAAATCATTGTAACAGCCGACGACTTTTGCTTACCTTAAAATGGTTTGTCGTATGGTTTATTTTAACTGCCATACTACGTTGTATTTCGTAAAATTGGCATTTTACCCAGAAGAGGATGGGGACTTATAGCAATAAAATTCGCACATAAACCACCGGCAAAAATCGACTCCGACAATAAAAAAACAACTTTATTGATATCCATTAATTAAATTAATAACTGACAAAGCTTCCAGATTCAATCACTTAGCGCTTATGATAAAATTAATTTTAATATATTTCGAGCATGCCATTTCACTCAAAAGCCTTCTATAGAATTTCATAACAGTAAGTGGCGTGTAGCAATAACAGCCTGTATAGCTCAGACCCACGGGTCAAGTGGTCTTATCAAGCAATATTGCATTTTGTTCCTCGTTCTGATGAGTACATAATAATATAATATCGCGCATTTACCTGAGACTTGGATATATTTTGAGACAGGCAATGGGTTATAAATTAAACATTAATTACAAGTTATATTTCCGCGAACATTGTGGAGGACTGTTCTGGCGCGGTTTTCTATAGTAGGACTGTTCTAGCGGTTTTATATAGTGTTCGATAATGTAATTGGTTGGCGAATATTGTGGTAAACTGTTCTGGGTGGGTAGAGTGATAAGTGATAATTATTTCATGGGGACTAGAGGAGCGAAATCGCGCTCCTTGGTGTTCCCTCCGTTTCTCCATACAGTCTAAATATTGTTTACGACAGACAGGCAGCATTGACTCTGGTCTTACCCGGTTCCAACAGGAACGAAAATAACAATAAAAAAAACCGCGGTTGCGCGTACTCCAAAACCTAAATTTTTGTTGGTAACTTATAACTTTCATTAGTTGGGATATCAAAAGCAAAAGTCAGGTTCCAGTAAAGTTAAAAAAATCACATTATACCAGCTGGTTCCGAAAATTTATAGCCACCATAAACATATAATATTATACTATCGTAGCATAGACTTAGAATATACTATCATATATCGTAGTTTATTTTCATTTAAAGGCATTAGCTACTAGGCTATTAGCCATACAAAATACAATATTCGGTCTGTAATACTGAGAAATGGCGGGAAACCCCAAGGAGTTGGGGGGACCCCAAACCCCAGGCGCACAAGTCTTGAGTACTAAAGCTGGTATTCCATCGGGGCCACTGGCTTTATTCACGTCTAGATCCCGTAACGCTTTGCGAACCTCTGTTTGGCGAATACGTATATCTGGCATTTCTGTCTCGCATCCAGGTATACTCGGAGGTACAACGTTTCCAGCATTCAGACGGGAAGCTTCCGCAAAAAGAGAAGCAAACAAGTTCGCTTTTTCTTTAGCGGTGTGAGCCAGTGAGCCATCGGGTTTTCGCAGAGGTGGCAATGATGAGCGGCAGAAGTTCGCTTCTACGGACTTGGCAAGGGACCAGAATGCTTTACTTCCTGCTGGGTAAGAAGCAAATCTGTCTCCTATCCGTGCTATGTGGTCAAAACGTGCCTTCTGCATAGTTTTCTTACATCTCTTGGCGGCTCTATTAAAGGCTCTCTTCTTTTCGCGTATATCTCCTGTTTTACGTTTTCGCGCATCGACCCACGCGTGATATGTGTCATATTTTTCTGCTTCAGCGTATCTGCACTCAGGTCCAAACCAAGGTCGAGTGTAGTTTTCTACAGATATGTCCGAAAAAGGTATAAAATACTCCATAGCTTGGCACAATACATCCTTCACAGAATATGCGCAAACAGAAGAGTCGCCGGAAGTGAAACAAAAAGCCTGCCAAGGGTACGACGCAAGAGAAGTACGCATTTCGTCCCAGCGTGCTAACTTGTAACGCCATATCCGTCGGGTACCTTTCGGACTGGGATCAGGTGGAGAATATACTGAGACCGACTGAACTAGACAGTGATCAGAGCTTCCTAACGGAGGTAAAACCGACACTGCGTATCGGTCTGGTTCAGTCGTCAACAAGAGATCCAGACAGTTTGGTGTCTGTGTCACAACATCTGGCACCCTTGTAGCCTCCTGGACCATCTGGGTGAGATTTAGTGCCAATGCTAATTTCCGCATTTCTCTTTCAGCATGGTCGGTGTGCTGGTATGGGAAGAGCCAATCTTGATGGTGGGCATTGAAATCCCCCAAGAGCACTAATTGGGCGGAGGGGTACCTCTGTTGAATTGAATCTGCCACCTCCATAAGGTACTCAGTGAGCCTACTCGTTTCCTGGTCACCGCTGTGCGACCGGTAAACACAGGCATAAACTATTTTGTCTATACCAGTATCCAGCATAATCCACATCACCGATAAAGTGGGATCTTCGTGTTGCCGGAGACGCCGATAGCAGATGTCGTCCCGGGCGTAAAGGCATACTCCTGCTCGTGGAATAAACTTTTGTTCCAATGTATACCCTGGGTAGGACAAGTACGCCACATCAGACGGACAAGAGATCTGCGTCTCCGAGAGAAACAAGAGCGCTGGTTTTTTAGTCTCGAGGTGATGGTGGACTGCAACGAGATTTGAGTGCAAGCCTCGGATATTAGAGAGGTGCACTTTAAGAGAGAGGGAGTGCAACCGCTGTGTAAAAACCTTTCTAGTGTTTCTCTTTTTCATATTTAAAGTTTTTCACATGAAGTGAGCTGTCTCATTTGCACGTTTCATTGCAACGTCCGAGTATTTGTGAATAGTATATTTAAAATTATGAATGATTCTTAGTAGTAGTACATGACACCTCAGTACTCCCATGACCATGTTGACTGTAAAGTATTGGATACTATGAGAATGTAAAAAAATGTACACCGAGAAAATCGGCAAATAGTAGTTTTATTACAATGAACTATTCTATGAACGAAAATTTGAAAACAAAATAATATATTATTAACGACTTACCGATTCCTTTCCCAGATAAGTCCATTTCACACATTTCAGAGGTTAGTCAATAGCTTCATCAATTACTTGCGAAGGTTGCAGAACTATCTACCTTTAGACTGCTCCTAATCATAAAGCACAATCCCTTTTATTTCCCATTGTAAAGTATGCTGACTTTTGCTATTTAGATGCAACACAAGAGCTACTTAACAAACTCGAAAGGTTACAAAATCTGTGCATCCGAGTTATTTATATTTATTTGGTTTGCGCAAATTTGATCATAATTCCGTAAAATACTCAGTGGAGGATGGTTTCCAATTCAACCTTGCCAAAATACGCACATCTTGATTTCAAGTTAACATAACTATTTTCATTACTAAAATTATTTAAAATGGGATAATTACCATGTTCTTCACTTTAGTTTCGCGGAGCTCGATACTTCGACATTATCTGTCGAGGATGAGACCGGTGAGCAGGTTCTCGAGAGGGTTAGGGATGCCGTCAGAGCGAAAGAAGGGGGTGTTGAAATTGAGAGGGTGAGGAAAGCTAAAGATAGGAAAATTATCGTGGGCTGTAGAAGTAGAGAGGAGAGACAGAAGCTGAAAGATAGATTAAAGCAGGCAGAGGAGCACCTCAGTGTGGCCGATATTTACAATAAGGACCCGTTAGTCATACTAAAAGACCTTATGGCTTACAATTTGAACGAAGAGGTCCTATCCGCACTTAGGAAGCAGAATGTGGACATCTTCAAGGACTTACGTGGGGAGGATGATAGGGTAGAACTTAAATATAAAAAGAGAACGAGGAACCCCTTGACAAACCACGTGGTCTTGAGGGTGTCACCGCAAATCGGGACAAGGATGCTGAGGGAAGGCACTGTGAGGATAGATCTGCAACGAGTTCGAGTTGCAGATCAGTCCCCCCTCGTCCAGTGCTCCTTACGCCTTGGCTATGGGCACAGTAGGCGTTTCTGCGCAGAGAAAACTGAAAGATGTAGTCACTGCGCAGGATAGCATAAAAAGGCAGACTGTCCGGATTGGTCTGCGGGCAAGATACCAGTTTGTTGTAATTGCACGCAGGCCAAGCTGGAACAGAGAGACCATAACGCCTTTGACACTGAGTGCCCGGTAAGACGTAAGTGGGACGCACTGGCCAGAAGCACCACGGCGTATTGCTGAGGGCACGCATGTAGTATATTGCATATACCCGCGAGATAGGGGGCAGATGTTAGCTGAGAACCCGAAATGGCAACCACATCTGGCTGGAGTCTCTCTGAGAGATACTCCAGTCAGATATTTATTCGCATTTAAACGGCATAGCATAATCTGTCCTCCTACCCTCAGCGATATCCATGATATTATCCTGTGTATCATGTTGGCAATTCGTCCCAAATCTTTTCTGTCTCAATGTTGTATTGTTACCATCAGTGTTGTAAAGGGAGTTGGGTGTAAGTCTGCACGGAAGCATAAAATGAGAATGGCAATGTTAAGTAGCTATTATAGTAATAACAACTTTAACATTCGCACAGTAATAAAGAGAACATATTATTATATTGAGCACAAACCCTTTTTAGAGTTCAATTGGTCATTGCTATTTGTTGCAAACTGTCTACAATCATTAAAATATCTAAAATTAGACTCGACTTCAATGTTTAAAATCAAACGCTGAATACAGTATACGGTTCGCCCACAGTAAATGTAATCCTGTAACATCTGGTAAATGTATACAAAATGTAATAATTATAATAAAGTGTGTTTTTATCACTTGTTTAAAGATAAATAGTTAAGAAAGTTAAAAACAATAATAGACTAAAGAATTGGTACACTAAATTTGGGAACCAGGTTTTGTCGGAGTTCCGGCGCGCTACAGTGACGAGCTTCTAGACCACTTCGTAAGCGGCGCGTCGAATCGTGGGGGACGTCTCCGATGAACCTTGGTTGTTGAATTTTAGTTTTAAAATAGAAAATATAAAATTTTAGTATAGAAAACTTTGTATATAATTTCAACTTTATAATGTTTAAAATTTGAAATGTAAATTATTCGCAAGCCTATAAATGTAATCTGTAATAAATAAATTAATAATAAAAATGTGAATAATTACCAAAAATGAGAAACAAAGTCTCTGATTCAGTCAGGGGAATTCGCGGACCGAGCCAATTAAGCGCCCGGACAAAAAAAAAAAAAAAACTAAAACCACTGCGAGCGCTTTCAGCCGCTTTTTGCGAGTCCCTGATCTGCGGGTAACAGGATCACCTCAGCTTGTAATGGGGGACTGCCCGACCGCTACTAAGTAGTACCCCCGACGTCGTGCCATACTGGGTCCAGGTTCCCATTCTGAAGCTCGACACGAGCACAGGTGCGGTACAGGAGGCGCATTAAGTAGCGCCTCTTACGCACCCCCGTTCATCGCCTGCCGAGGAGGCCTCGTCGGTGGCCTCCTCTCTTACCCTTTTTTTTTTTGTTATCGCAGGGAAATGCTTTTTGCGCATGTAGCCAGGATCTCTGGTAGATCCTGACCCTATGTGGGACTCGCACCTGGGAGTGACCTACCCGTAAACTAAAACCACTGCGAGCGCCTTCAGCCGCTTTAATTTGAGGGTCCCGGATAGGCATTCAACAGGATCACCTCAGCGACAAGCTGGCTCCGGCGAAGGCCAGACTACTCCTCTTAAGGGGGGCTGCCCGGCTGCTTGGGCAGTCCCCGCGACGTCGTGTCATTCTGAGCCCAGGTTCCCATCCTGAACCCGACACGAGCACAGGGGCGTTACTGGAGGCGCATTAAGTAGCGCCTCCTGCGCACCCCCGTTCGTGGCCCACGGGGGGAGGCCTCGTCGGCGGCCTTCTCTCTCACCCGCTCGTCGGCCTCCTTCTGGGACATTACTGCCTCGCAGAAGGAAACCATCGCCGTCCAGGACTCGACGTCAGGGAGCATCGCGGTGATGCCGCTCGGCAGAGACAAGTCCTCTCCGATGCCTAATGTCAGATCGCGACGCAGGGCCGCCCATCTCGGGCACACCTTAGTGTGTTCTGGGCTGAGTACACCGTCACGCCACAATCGTGACACACTGTCACCGGCTCCCTGTGGGTCATCCGGCACAGGTACTCACCAAAGCAACCAAGCCCGGTGAGCACCTGTGTCAGACGGAAGGAGTGAGGGGTTAGCGCTTACGGTGCATCTGCCCCTCGAGGACCGGACACAGACCTATAGGTACAAGATAGGACCTCAGCAAGAACCTCCGCAACGAGCTCCCGCCAGGGGTCACCGGCCAGAGTAGTAGCTGCCGTCCAGGATACAGTACGGTACCCCTGAATCACCCTTACCTCGTGGTAATTTTAAGAGAGGTTTTTTACTCGCAATCCCCATCCCGACGTGAGATGGCAACAAGCTACCCCGGTACGTACCGGGGACTGACTTTCCCGGCAGCGGTCAAACCAGCTGCCACCCGGGCTTTGATTGGTCGCCCAAGGTGCTGGATTGTGTCCCAGCCTTAAGCGGTAAGCGCGCCTCCGCCACGACAAGGCTCAGATCCGAGACATTCCTAGCTTATTAATACTTTCAAATAGTATCGTCTCAAGCAATATTTTCTGAACCCATTCAGAAATTGACTAATGAGACATAAGTCTCATTAGTCCAAAAAAACTAACTTATGTTAATCGGTGACCACTTACCATCAGGTGGCATGTCTGCTAATTTGCCTATTCAATTAACATAAAAAAAAACCAAGCTCATCGTCAATTTTTATTATAAGACAGGATACTAAACATAGATGTGATGGGCGCAGTGTTGCGAACTTAAACTGGTGGTTTTGACCCCCCTGTTAGTGGCGAAATTTTGCTTTTAGTGGCTGGTGGATTTTTTGTGGTTTTTCATACGATCACTTATCCAATAAATCGGGAAACATTGATAAAAAAACATAGATAAAAGAAATCTTTAATAACGGTTGAACGAGCACTTAAGGGTGAACCCAGCACCTTGGGCGAAGCGAATTGAGCCGAGGGGATCTTTGTACCCATCTTATAAGAGGGGACATAAGAGCAGGGGGCAAGGGGCGAGGATGGGAACCTCACTCCATTGTACTGTCGTCGGGGTGCCCTGTTTGCTCAATAGATCCGGGGCACCTCACCAAAGACGGCATTGGTGGCACTCGCTGGGTTTTAGTTGGTAGAGCTGCGTCCACTTACCAGCTTTCGGCAGCGAGTGCCACATATCCGCCTGGGGAGACCCACTCCCCCGCGGGATGTCTCAGAGCATTTCCCGGCGTTAAAGAAAAAAAGGCGGGAAAACGATCTTAATGCAGTGGCCGGTCCGTGTTGGATGCGAGTGGCAAGGGATCGGCCGTCTTGGCGTTCATTGAGGGAGGGCTATGTTCAGCAGGACGGATAGAGGCTGTTAATGCTGATAATGATGATGATGATGATTGCGTTTCAAAGGTGCTTAAGGAGAATCCAGATTTGAAGAACGAGAACGCTGATGTTGAGAGATTATTTAGTGGTATGAAAGTAAGAAAAAATAAACAAAGGAATAAAATGAACCTTTTAACTGCTATATTTATGCGCTGTGGTTTAAAAGAAAATACTACTATATTATTAACTACTATAATCTACCGCCGTTTCCAAGGCAAGCCCACCAAGAAGAACCGGCGAAACAAACTCACCAATATTTTTAACGAATGTGAAATTCCCATAAACTTTGTAAAACAAATTAGTAGCAAAGAATCTTATCAATCTGAAACCGACAACGATGTTGCAGATATAAGATTGATTCACCTGAAAACGAATTAATTTAAAATTAGTAGCTGTTGTTTTTAAATATAATATCCCTGATCTTCATTTGTTGAAACACTTATTATAATATGTTTATTTATTGATTGTTAGCTTTTTATTATGTAATAATAAACGCCATTAATTACTAATAATATTATGCTTATATTTTTCTTTCGTAATGACAAAAATTTTGTTTAGTGGAAAATTTAGTGATTATGAGATTAGGTCCGTTTTTTGTCATTGGTTTTCTGGTGGTTTTTGCAGTTGAATCTGGTGGAGAGCTAGCATAATCGTTGGCAAAACTGGATAGGCGTAAGAAGAAGAAAAAAAATCATTTAAACGAGCGTGTCAGATTTTTAATCTCGATAGGTGATTACATAATGTCAATATTAATATTATTATGTTAACTCTTTGTTTGTTTTAATTTTATCTTTGAAGTGTATTTTAGTATTTTACAACTATGAAATGTCAGATTCAAATGTCACATGACATTTCAGTATTGCTTGTCTGAATTCTGATTCTGTTTACAAATAATAGAATATTTATGTGGTAAAAGGTTAGAAAGTAAGCATTATTATCACGATATTAACACGTAAGTGTAAAAAAGGATAAAACAACTATGCAAAACCGTTCAAATTTACTGCCGTAAGTTATTTTATATCAATATAATGTGTTCATACAATTTGAAACTTAATACGAACACAAATTTTAAACGGATGGGATATTGCTGATTTATTGCTTAATTTCAGCCCAATCTTTCCTATTTTGAAACGACCTGACTGCCACTCTACGGCCTCACAAAATCTTTAACCCAGAACTTGATTCTATTTTAAACTCTGTTGCAAAATATGGAACTTACTAAATCCAAAATTATTATTTATTAAAACCGATGCTGGTTCTTTATTATGTAGATATGTTAAATATATAGCACCCACAATTAATGCCACGTCTCTCTTAATGCACTTAATTAAAATTAAATGTGTTTAAATTATATAAAAAAAAATAACCAAAATGATACTTTACTAAAAACATTCAAGAATATTGTATAAGACATTTAAAATCAAATAAGATAATTAATGTAATTATAAAATATTATCATGCCTTTTCCTTGATCTGTATATTTTATTGTTTTTTCCAACTTTCTTGTTAATAAACAAATTATTGGTTGATTGTGATTTTTTGTATTTATTACATAATTGTTGGGATCATATACTTGAAAAGATATAGTGTCTTTATGACTATGAGTCGATCGACCTCAGTCTTGATGTAATTACTATTTCCATGCAGCAGCTAGCAGTTTAATTTGTGAACAGGGGACTAGCCATCTTGGCGTATTTGTAAGCAGTCCTTTCTTGAACTGGCTGGCTAAAACAATCTATAAAGTAAACTTATCAGCCTGTCTAAGTGTATAGTTTAATGCTGCATTTGTTAGATAATTAATAATTATTTTGGAATGTGTTTTGTAATATTTGTAAGCAGAATACGCGATCATTTTAATAAAACTATACTGGGTGTATTTGAAACGCTTGCGAAGATTAAACCCTAATAATATACTATTTATATACTATATAATGCATATATAACCATTTATCTCAGAAACGTTTTTTAAAGAAAATTTTAGGACTTGTGTATTTTGCAAACCCGCAATGTATCTATACACACTATGCACTCATGCTAACCGCGAGACGTGCAACTAGCGGGCGCACTGAAGACACGCGCGGTGCGAGAATTCGTTCACCTCGTGCATGCGGTGAACGCTATCAGCTGATTCAGTCCGCTAGCCGTTTATTTAAGTTAAGTTTATTACATTGCTGTTTTTTTCAAAAAACCATTAAACCATTATCATCAAATTCCTGTAACATTATGTTTACTAAACCGGATTAGACAAAATAAAAAGGCAACCAAAAATAAAAGAAAACACATTTTTTTCACTTGTATCATGTCTCTCACATCAGATAGATGGTCACATCTATCATACCTCTTCGTTTTCGCAAGCGTTCCAAATACTCCCGGTATAATATCAACCTTTTATGTACCATATTTTTATGCAAATAAATAAATTTGAATTTGAATAGAATATTAAAAACCATTTAAATCAAGGTGCAAATTTATAGGTGATAGATCCACATGTCATAATTAACTTCATTAACTTAGAAAAAGTTTTACTAGTGATTTGAAACTCATTAAGTAAATAAATTAGTATTAGCCAACAATCTCGCTATGTTAACCTAACATATTAGTTCGTAAGAACTTGTATTACGGGTACTAGGAGTGGAAATAAATTTAAGTTTTTCAGTCATTCATTTTCATTCAGTCAAAAGTCATTGCTTGTAAGAGGTTGCATTGCTACATTGCAGCCAAATTAGTCCGGCACGATTGGGGTGGTACCTCTTGCTCACTTAACACCAGTGTATAGTGACAGTTATGCTGTCGCGTTTCATGAGGTATGTGTTTCCGGTGGTTCATCAAGGGGATAGGGAAAAGGAGGTCAACACATCTGCTGTCTCTCTGATGTCTATGAGCCTCTATAGTCACCATAAGGCTGCAACTGCTTGTTTGCTTCAAATGCTCAAAAAAATATCCCATGCAGACTGCCTGACCACACAATAGACCAGCCTATCGCCCAGCACACCTGTCTTATTGTTAAAAGATCCCATTTTAAACCCTATATTTTGGCTAATAATTTCTTCTACCTGACTTGTCTGCCTTTCTCAGGTCACAGTCAGGAGATAGTAGTAAGAAGTGTTAACCAGCTTACAAATCAAAAAAACACAAATTAGAAGTAATTTTCTTTAAAGTCAGCCTATAATGACCATTATTATTGATAAATTAAAATTCTATTATTTTATTATTTGTATATATACCCCTTTAAGACGAAATTGTTAATTTTTTTGTAGCTTTTCAATTTTTTTTCCATTCTGCAACATGGCAATCTGTTCAATCTATACTAATATTATAAAGCTGAAGAGTTTGTTTGTTTGTTTGAACGCGCTAATCTCAGGAACTACTGGTCCGATTTGAAAAATTCTTTCAGTGTTAGACAGCCCATTTATCGCGGAAGGCTATAGGCTATATAACATCACGCTGTGATATATAGGAGTTGAGTAACGCAGGGGAAGCTGCAGGCAACAGCTATTAACAATAAGCCTTGCTTCTGGCCGATGTATAGATCTGAAGTAATTTAAGTCACATTGGACATGCCAATTGGAAAATTTGGAAGGCTATCACTTCATAAGGCAGAATCTATCCAGAAGCGTAGGATATGCATACGCAATGTCTTTTTAATTGTTTGTACTGTAGTGATCCACATCCACTCAGTTTTGTAGCTTTTTTTTATGCCGTAGGGAGACAAACGAGCAATCAGAGCCTTATGGTGACTACCGAAGCCCATACAACCAAACCGCACACGCCGCACAACCAAAAGTAACCCCAATGGGCCACCGGAAACTCAAAAATCGCACGAAACGTGACTGCATAGCAGTCACTTGACGCCGGTGTTATGTGAACGAGAGGTATCACCCCGGTCGTGCCTCCTCTTACTAGTGCATTTTTGTGTTGAGATAGTCTCTCTTGATATTTAATACTTTTCAAGTGTAAGAAATTAAAAAAAGACATAACTAGTTTTAACTTTTACAGGATATCAGGTTTCAAAGGTAAAAATACTTCTCAAATGACAAGCAATGCTACATATTCTCAGAAGTCTCTCTTAGATAGTAATGTTCAAATTCCCCTGCCAAATCTTGGTCAGAAAAAGAAAAGAATTCGGACACGGAGAAGGGGAAACAAGACTTTTTTAACAGAGCAATCAAACGCTAGAGAATTTGAAGACAATCCTTTTTTTATAAGCTTCGAAGATCCAAAGGAAGAACATTTTAAAAGGTAAATGCTCCAATCAACATGTAATGATGTACCATTGCTTTGATTTTGATGTCATAAACTTTATTTTTATAGACGAGGACGCAAACGAACACTCATTTCACCTAGTGGTAAATGATCAGCCACATCCATAGACATCCGCTAAACAGGCGGCGTTGCTGTCTTTAAAAAATAATTTAATTTGATTTCAGATATAATTGAAGGTCCCTTTCAAGAAAAGAGCACACTCACATTAATCGTATGTTTATGGTTTTATGTATTATGGTTCGGAAATATCGTAAACCAAGCCTTTTCTGAAAATTAACATTTTAGATTAAGACGCTGAATAGAGCAAATCAAATCTGCGATTTCAATTTTTCAAACCACGCCCACAATGTCTCCGATACCGTAGCGCCGTATTTAAAAGAGCGGTAAAAGATCGAACTACTACCTACCAGCATGTGCGTGAATAATAAATGTCAACATAGATGGCGTTTGAATAAATAATAATGAATTGTTTTTAGTAGAGCTAATAGTAAATAGATAGGGCAAATAAGAAAGCCGGGTATTATTAGTTTTATTTTTTTACTATTACATATATTATAATTAATGTTCAACACATCATTTGAAGGCATGTTTATTGCGTTAAATTAAGTCAGTCGGGATATTTCTATAATATATACGCTACTACCGTATAGTTGTATGTATTATAATGTAATACACACACAGGTTTTTTATAGAAGAGGAGCAAACAGGCAGGCGGCTTACCTGATGGTAAGTGCTCTCTAACGCTCATAGCCAACGCCATATGAATCTGCGTTGTCAGCCAAGGAATAGGGGGGGGGGGGTGCTAATAGGGGGATGGGGAAATAAGTGGTCATGGCACAAATTATAATAGCCTGACCGACACCGCTGTACCGCGCCTTAGGTATGCGCGGGGAGAGTGAAGTCGGAAGGAAAGAAAAGAAAGCATCAACTCACATGAGATAAATAGTATCGGACAGATCTCACGATATAGAAGTACAATATTTTGAAGCTACATAATATGCATATTATATTAACATGTTACTGCTACAATGCTAATGGGATAGGTATTAATAAAAAACCAATATACATAAATAAATTTAATATATCATTTCTTATTTAGGAAGAGTAGTAGAGTTGCAGAAGGGTTTATTACAGGTCTGTATATGTAAGGTATCTTGAACGTGTAGGTTGTTGTATGTCTGTGTGTTTGGATATGTGTTGTGTGTATGTGCGGGTGGAGTATGCAATATTTCTTGTGATGTAATTTTATCTCTTATAGGTGTGTAAATCTGGGATCTACTATTTCAGGTAGCAGGTGTAGAATGTAATCTTTTTGTAATTTCTCCTCCATTTTTTCTTTCCAAAATAAATCATCTCTTTGTATTATTTCCATTTTCAATTTCTCTTCTTCTCCAACCCATGCAGCAAATAAACAACAACAATTATGTCACTTTCCATGCCTGTCGAAGAGCCAGAGTAGTTCTTAAAGCACTTATGTTCTTTTACAGGCAATTTCTTTTTCTCCGCTCTATCGCAGGTGTAGCAATATTTATTTCGGACTCCGTAATACAAAACTTCCCCTGTTTGCCGCCCAATAATGGTACCAGCACCTGATAGCGCCGAATAATTTGTTTTATATGATCTTTTGGAATAACATCCATCTACAATCACGTCAATAACAGGGATTCCATTTTTGCTAACACTACCTTTAGTTATAGCCATATTTCTTTCTTTTTCAGCGGCTAGGTCCATAGAATCCTGTGCAACCTGTTCCCAACTTTTAGACAATTTCTCGTGAATAGTTTGATATTTTTCATTAGATATAACAGGTAAATTCAACGCGGAGGAAAGTTCTTGTAAATTTGAATGTCCTCCACCAATTGATATCATTCCACCTACAGCACAATCGTTTACAGGCAAGTAATTCTCGTCTCTTGAATCGCTCTCAATGTAAAATTTTAAATTGCACATCCTACACAAAAATGTAAACTTTGACGACAATACATTAACCTTTTCCCCTACCAAATCTATATGACATAAATTGCAATCCAATGGCCCGTGGTTCCAGATTTTCTGAAGATTTTTGAAAAAATTCGATAAGTTTATGATTCGTCTTCCGATGTAGATTTCTTCTTCTGGAGCGTGACTCGGCAAAACCTAAAAGTGTTAGATTACTCAAAGGTTTGGAAAAAGAGCACAATTTTTTGACTTGTAAGAGAATATCAACTAGATTTAGTGTAAGTTCATATTTTACAATCTCAGATTTAAGCCAAGAGCACGTGATAAATTACCTCAAGCTTAGAAAGGTCGTCGGTGACTTCATCAGCCCTAGTTTCTTGACTAGGAGGCGTGATACATTCATACTCCAACCTAAATAAACATGTGGAGTACTATGTAGTACTGTTTATGACTGGCCTCTTCGCAGGTAGCAGGAGTTGGGACACAAGTGAAACGCTTGTATGCTAGATGCCAACTGTTTTTTGTATTAAACTTAAAACTATATCACACATACGTCACACACACAAATACATCTTGCACGCGTCATCATTCGCACACCTATGCAAGATCCCCACAATATTCCCCCCTTTTTTGAAAAAAAATATATTCATATTTTCCATGCTAGTACAACACGCAAGTTATATTATTCTAACATTACTTATATTTCATTACACAAGTTTCACATTTAGCTACATAGACATAATATCTATATCATAGATAACAGGTTACATTAATTATTTAACATTCTAGATTCTTCCCACAAAATATTAAATACATGATATTTTATTAGATTTTATTAGATTGCAGAAAGGTTAGTTCACGGGCGGCGCTTAGAGAAAAGCGATACAGGTCCGTCTAGCAACTCGCCTCAGCGATCACTGTCAAACTACATAGAAGTAAAAGAGATGCGACATGATTCCGTCGTCAAGCACGTTGGGCAAGGATTTTAATATAGGAATAAAGCTAATATTATCAAAATATGATAAGTAATCAAAATATAAATTAACACGTCATTTTATAATAATATGATCTGTTACTGTTATAATTTTCACCAACATATGTTGTTAAGTATAGGAGATATTTACGTTATAAGCGCATTAAACACTGCTTAATTGACGTTTTTTTTATCGAGAAAATTTATAGAAATCGTGTTTTTGACTTTTGTGTGTGCTTGGAAATATCATGGAGTTTAACATATATTTTTATCACTACCGCAAACCGTGCCAATTTTGCTTAAAATACGTTTAAGTGAAGCCTATTTGACTCTGTTCAGCGTCTTAAGAGTCCAAGAGAACTGTGTCTTTTTGCCTTGAATATAGCATAACATAATATTTGTGAAAGAAGTATCTACAATAGTTTTCAAGAACTTCACTTATTATAACGAAATAACTTTTACGGATTTTATTGCGGTCTATGAAGTTTTTTTTACATACCTGACTTACAATAGGACTAGGATAACGTGGTGTGATTGTTGGTTAATATTTATTATTTATTTTTCAGCACCAAAGAGACTCCGTCAACTTCTCAAAAGCCACAAAGCTCAGAACAAGGTAATGCGATTACTAAAATACTGTAAATAATATATTATACAGAGTGGATTTTTGAGACTGGTTAATAAGGGCAGGTACCTTAGCCGTTATTGTTACCGGAAAACGCTACTAAGGAGACCATAACTTTTCAAGATATCCTGAACTGCATTCACAGATTTTTGATAAAATTTACGATCAGCGAAATTTTGTGTCTTACTGTAGTTTTTGTTTTTAAATTTCAGTTGGCCTTTAAGAACCAAAGTTAGAAATATCTCGTTTTCAGTACAAAATGTATGGAACATGTTTTTGGCGATTTCTGACATTTCTAATACTGATACCTTAAATGGTCCCATAGAGTCTTTTGATCCCTATATGAAGTAGGATAGATAGGCATAAAAATATATTTATTTGGATTCTAGCATTTTTTTTGCTGGCTGTACATTTTCTCAATAATATGTAAATGCAGTTCAGTATATAAGTTATGGGTTGTTATGTATATATAAATTATCCTATGAACGTTTTCCTGTAACTATATCGGTTAAGGCCTTAGAGTATACATAATATAATATAGAGCGCGCGTCACTAAGTATGAACTGTAAGCACAGGTATGAACATAGACAAAACCATTCTTGGAAACGTTCAATCAGTGTCAAAACAGCACGCACTTTTCATCATATTTGTTTTTATGTTAAAATGGTAAAATATGAAGTGCCAATTTGTAAGAATGATTCCTGGAAGCGAAATAAAAGAAAGCAATAATATTTCTGTTTTTTCGTTCATCGAGGGGTGCCTGTGTTCAATTACAGTGGATGGATAGAGACTGATGGTGATGATGATGATGATGAATGTCTTAATTTAAAATATAGATATTTTTTAAACATATTACGCATGGAATGTCACGAACGGCACAATAAAGTGGCGTGACAGGTAGCACTCTATATTATATTACTAGCTGTTGCCTGCAGCTTCGCCCGCGTTATTCAACTCCTATATATCACAGCGTGATGTTATATAGCCTATAGCCTTCCTCGATAAATGGGCTGTCTAACACTGAAATAATTTTTCAAATCGGACCAGTAGTTCCTGAGATTAGCGCGTTCAAACAAACAAACTCTTTAGCTTTATAATTTACACAGGTTAAGGCTCTTATTGACCCGTCAAAAAAAATCCATTCTGTATATGTATAATATATAGCCAGGCGCAGTGCATGGTTAAGGCCTTGACGTGGCGGTGGGGCTCTGTAGCCTAGGGTGAGCCCAGCACCTTGGGCGAAGCTAATTGAGCCGAGGGGGCTCTTTGTGTCCCTCTTATAAGAAGAGGGGACAAAAGAGCAGGGGGCAAGGGGTGAGGATGGGAACCTCACCCCATTGTACTGTCCCGACGTTGGGGGGATGGTTCTGTGGTGCGGGACAACCCCTCTGTGGAGGTGGCGTCGGTCCCTTGCGGGACTGACTAGCCGTCGAGGTGCCCTGTTAGCTTAACAGATCCGGGGCACCTCACCAAGGCGGCACTGGTGGCACTCGCCTGGTTTTAGTGGGTAGAGCTGCGTTCATTTACCATCTCTCGGGCGCAGCGAGTCCCACATACCTGGGGAGACCCACTCCCCAGGCGGGATGCCTCAGAGCATTTCCCGGCGTTAAAGAAAAAAAAAAGTTTAATATGATCGTGAGCGACGTTGACCATCAGGTGGCACGTCTGTCATTTTGCCTATCCAACTAACATTAAAAAACTCATAGATATAATAATCATTTGTTTTTGTGTTTAGAAAGCAAATCAGAAGAAAAGTCAGCCGCCGAAATGAAAAAAGAGGACACCCCAGGTAATTTAATATGGCCTGACCAAAAATATATAAACCCTGTGTGGTGTCGCCACTTTTACGTCAACACATAGTATCGTCCATACAGAAATTAGTTCCAAAATTTTCCGCAATATGACGAGGGTTTTTACTCTTCTGATCAGGCTGTAGTACACACACACTACTTTAAGTTAAAAAGAGCTTATGTGGCCGATCCCATTTTGATAAAAACATGTCTAACAACCACCATTAGGAAATCTGCATTAATTTTTTTTTGATCGTATTCAAATCGGTTTGCGAACTACAATGTCACAGATAGACACAGAACAGTAAAACTTATAGGACCCTGGTGGCTCTCTTGTATCAGGAGTTGTGCTCTTAGTGTATGACCAATTTACTATCGCTTGATTGAAGTTTGTTTCAAAGTAGTAGTACAATCATCGCTATCACGAGCCTCTATCCGTCCACTACTCATAAACATAGACCTCCTAAACACTGAACATAGGTCTCCCTCAATGAACGCCAAGACGACTGATCCATCGCCACTCGTATTCAACGCGGACAGGCCACCGCACAGAGATTGTCCTTTACGACTTTGTCGAAACCGGTCGTGTAATTTTATCTTAATTTGTAACGTATCTATATAAAACTAGCTATTGCCCGCAGCTTTGCTTGCGTTAACTTAGATTTACAGCCGTATACGGACTGCCCATCCGTAGAAAGATAATATCATGATGATCATTTTACACAATACATTGATACACCACCTAAACTTTCGGAACCCCTGGCTTGGACGCGAGGCGATGCGTCACGGAGAGCCTGGCCAGCGCGCCCTGGTCGAAAACACGGCGATGCATTATTTTGATTTTGCTATATCTCCTAAGGTGTTCATTATATGTGCATGGTGTAAAGCGAAATATAATCTTCATGAAACGCTCAAGCTAACTAACGTATTTAAAATGATAAGGATTAATACCGCATTTGTGTAAATAGCTTTCCAATTACCACTTTATACCTAATAATTGCCCATTTTTTTAATTATTGAAATGGGTATCGTATGTTATCCTTAAGAGATAGACATATGCCATCGCGGACATTTTGGCAGACCTTTTTAAGGTGTACAAAACTGTAGTACATTATTTTGATCTTTAAAAGTCGCTTTATACTACTACATACTAGTATAAAGCTAAGTCTTAGCTTTATACTATGTAGTGATAAAAGTGGAAAAGTGAAAAAAAGAGTTTTATAATTGTTATGAAAATATAATTATTATGAAAATGAATTTCCATCAAGAACCATCAGTACATTCAATCAGTTAAATCTTAGTTAATGCGAACGAAGCTGCGGGTAACAGCTAGTATATAATATGTCTGTTTTTATTCAGGGCCGACCACGCCAACAGCCGGATCCAGTATCCCAACGTTGTTCCGACGGTTGGCAACTCAATCGCACCAATCTCTAAACATGATAAACGCGAATAAAGAAGTCATCAGCCAGCCACAGTTGTATTCACCAACAGAGATGACCATGGAGCAACACAATCAAGGTACGCTGTATATCACCTACTGCGCTGATCTTCGGAGCTACCACCCAAGAACCCAGCACCTTGAGCGAAGCCAATTGAACTGAGGGAGCTGCTCTTTGTACTCCTCTTATAAGAAGAGGGGACAAGAGATGAGGATGGGAACTTCACCCTATTGCACTGTCCCGACGTTGGGAGGGGTGGTTCTATGGTGCGGAACAACCCCTCTGTGGAGTGGACTGACTAGCCGTTGAGGTTCTCTGTTTGCTCAACAGATCCGGGGCACCTCACCAAAGTCGGCATTGTTGGAACTCGCTGAGTTTTAGCGGGTAGAGCTGCGTCGACCTTACCATCTTTCGGGCGCAGCGAGTCCCACATACCCGTCTGGGGAGTCCCCTCCCCTCCGCGAGATGCCTAAGAGCATTTCCCGACAGAAAAGAAAAAAATAACAAAGAGACGTAGGGACGAAGATCTCCGGGCCTATCCTGTTAAGGAGACCACCAGCAGTAGATACAAAAAGGTTGATAATGAGAAAAAATCGATTATTGCGTTAGCAGATGCCTTGCAGACCTTATGGTCTATTCGATTCGTCCCCGAGCATAATTTAAGACTGGTGAAAACAGGCCAGAAAAGACCAAAAAGAACCAAATTATTACTAAAATGTGAGTAGTCTCCCACTATCGGATCCGTTACCACTTCAACCCAATGCACTCTTTCAGATGAGCAGGACATCTCAGAACACGAAGCTGGGCAGAAACGGACGAGCGCATTCGACAGGCTCGGACCTGTAACGCAGGTGAAGAAACCAAAGCTCACCATCAACTTGAGCCTGAAGAAAGATCAACCGGTCAGGTAAGGGTTAACGTAAAACGGTGCGGTCTCACGCGGCGCGTGGAAGCGATGTGCAAATGTACGTCACTACAATACATCGAGCATACCTATAACCGGAATAGAGTGGTAATGTTGTGTTTTTTATGAAAACAAATTCCGCCAAATTTGTGCTTCGTCGCTGCGACGGTTCTGCGCTCTGATTGGCCGACTGATGGCCATTGATGGATGATTGGCCGATGGGACATACATACAGATCACTGGTTGGTTGAATTGCTATTACGCCAGTGACAAATCACTGACCAGTTTCGGATTTTTATGGCTCACTCTATCCGGTTATATGTTTAATGCTACAATACTACTTCTATTACTACTTATGGGTTTGTAACGGTGTCATAATCTATAACACACATAAAATGATGTTTAACTCTAAAAAGAAGAATGAAACGATTCAGCTTAGAATAAACTTTTAACTTAAAAAAATGTTTTTTGATATGTATATTTGATATGTACCTATCTATGTATGATATATTCCTTGGCACGGCTGACGATGATTAATTTCAGCTGAAGCTGTGTCGTTTAATTTGTCTTAATTGTGACAATGTCTGGCTGGATTTTTCGAAATAAAAATGGACGCTTTATTATGTTTCAATTATTTTTTTCTTAAAAATAAGTTTATTCGTTTTTTTTATTAATAAATAAATAACCTATTACAGGGAGGTAGTGGACTTATCGGAAGAGCCAGTTTACGTTCCGATTCATGAACGTGAGGATATCATATCCAGCACCGACGAAACGGTCGTCAGGTATCTACCGCGGTGGCCGTGGAAGAAACAGTTGCCCGTCAAAAAGAGCTTCACGGTCCGATCGTCGAAGGTAATGAGTAATTACAACACACATATTTTAAAAATCGAGGTATATACCGTACTGTAATCTTGTTCCACTGATTTCCCCGGATCCAGTAGATAAAGTATATAACCGGATAGAGCCATGTAATTCCGAAACTGGTCAGTGATTTGTCACTGACCTAATAAAACCAACCAAAAACCAGTTTACTGTATGTACGTCCCATCGGCCAAACATCCATCAATAGCCATCAGTCGCATGCAGAACCGGCGCAGCGTCGCAGCACAAATTTGGTGAAATTAGTTTTCATACAAAAAACATAACATTACCACTCTATTCCGGTTATATGCTCGATGCCCGGATCTAATCAATAGATTCGCTTTGGAACTGGCGGTAAATTCAATTGACGTTTAAAATGCAATGGAATCAATAATTTGAATTTGTCGCACCTTCCGGTCGTCGAAGGTAGTGTTTTATACACTTTTACAAAATAAAAGCGTAGGTACATCAAATAAAAAAATATGATGTATAATTTTCTTTATTCTTGATTTCGATCGATATCATAAAATTTAAATATGACCTCTGCATTATACCCTTGGAAAAAAATAAAGAAATTTCCAAATCGGATCAGGCGTCTTCGTCGTTTTATAAAAAAAAAATCGATGAATTAAAACCTCCACTTTTTTAAAAGTCGGTTAAAAACAGTTGCTATGTTTCAGAGAGAAGGACAGGAAAATCTGTGTAATTATTATCCCAAGACCAAATTAGAAATTAACTAATCGAAATTAAAAGAATATTTTTTGCACTTGATAGCCCAATCATTAGGAAAAAATGAAAAAAAAAACATTTCACCTTAAACAATGAAGTATAGCAGCCCCCATTTTTTATATCACCTATCAAAGAACACTCGGAATAATGAGACGAATCTAACGATACCTTCATTAAAGAATTACTTCGAGTGGTTTGGAAGATATGAGAGAATAAAGAATGTTACAAACGAAGATAGTTTTCCTTGCAACCGGGTATTTTTTTATATCAGCACCCGAGTTGTCGGAGCCTTATGGTGAATACCGACGCCCATACACATCCGCACAACCAAAAGTTATGCAGATTCGTTGCCCTTTTCCCTATCCCCCCAATGGGTCGCTGGAAACTTACAAACCACACGTAACGTGACAGCATTGCTGTCACTTGACGCCGGTGTTTTGTGAGCGGGAAGTACCACCCCGGTCGTGCCGGCCCGATTGGCTACAAGCAATCACAATTCGCACTACCTCTTACAAAAACATTTAACGTTAATTTTGTTTTCAGTCAGTCATGTTGATGGAGAAAGAGCAAGTTATGGAGATATACGCTAAAGATGTATACTTCGTTGGCGTTACCGTGAGTGAAACAACTGTTATTGATTAAGTTATCTTTGTTATTTTCACTGTTTAAACCATGGCTAAAATGTTCAAAAGGATTCACCATTTTTTACTTCGCGTGATAGTAATGCTGAAATATCGAGCTGGAAATGCTGGAAATATCTCATTTTAGACAGTTATATAGTGTCTGTATATCATCATCAGCCTCTATCCGTCCACTGCTGAACATAGGCATCTATCAAAGAACCCCAAGACAAACCAACTAACGTGCAATGAAGCGTGTTATGCTGGGTGTTTCTTTGGCAGATAGAATTCGAAACGGATATATCCGCCAGAAAACTCAACTTACGGATATCACGCGAAGATTAAGCTCGTTGAAGTGGCAGTGGGCTGGTCACACGCTCAGGAGAACGGATGGCCGATGGGTCAATAAGGTTCAAGAGTGTCTGTATAATATAAAAAAAGTGCGTGCGTACCAAGTACAAATGTCAGAAGTGAAACTTATTTGGCAAACTATTTTTTTAATCTCGTTTATATTGACACTAATCTAAAGCTTTAAATTTGAGACTTGCGATGCGATGTTCGCTCTATATCACTTTCTCTGTCTCTATCTTTCTCAATCGCTTGCTCGCTACTCTCACTCCATGGCTATGTGCTTCATGCTACGTTCGCCCTTTCTCTGTCTCTCTCAATCCGTTTCAATCACTCTCTCCCTCTTCTTGGACAAAAACGTTGCACATTTTCGTGACGTTTCCTCCGTAAAAAAATTACCCTCATGCAAAGAATTTTCACTTCAATAATAATTAAGGGCTTCGATAGATTGAAGGTGAATGTATTTTCACAGTCGCGACGTATATAATACTTTAAATCGAATATCTGGTTCTTCTTACTTGTAAAAAATTTGTTAAACCTGAATAATTATCTCCAAAGTATTTTCATTGCTTAGTAGATATGTTTAGGTATTGGGATGTTTTTCAGGTTAAAGGCTACCCGACATCTTGGACGAAGGAGGACGTGTTAGACGCGCTCTTAGCTAACCTGCAGGGGAAATCCTTCATACCATGTTTTATTGACGTAAGTTTTTAATATAAGTAATAATTTTGTGAGAGGTTGTGCCATGCTGGGGTACCTCTCGCTCACATAACACCGGCGTCAAGTGACAGCTATGCTGTCGCGTTTCGTGCGGTTTGTGAGTTTCCGGTGGTCCCTTGGGGGGATAGGGAAAAGGAGGGCAACGCATCTGCATAATCTCTGGTTGTGCAGATGTGTATGAACGTCGGTAGTCTAAAGCTTCGAGTGCTCTTTTGCCCTCCTATGCTATGAAAAAGGTTAATACCTACGTAAAGAAACCAACAGGTTGCCCCGATTTCAATAAAATATGCCTAAGATCTACCGCTAGAAAAAGTGATTTCAAATAAAAGAGGGGTTGTTCCGCACCACAGAACAACCCCTCACAACGTCGGGACAGTAAAATGGGATGAGGTTCCCATCCTCGCCCCTTGCCTACTGCTCTTTTGTCCCCTCTTCTTATAAGAGGGGTACAAAGAGCCACCTCGGCTCAATTCGCTTCGCCAAAGGTGCTGGGCTCACCCTAGTCTACTGAGCCCCACCGCCACGACAAGGACTGAACCATGGTGGAGGAATGCTTCAAATCCTAACTATTATTAGTAAATAGTAGTTGTCTAAGTATGTTTTTAGGGTTCCGTAGCCGAATGGCAAAAAACGGAACCCTTATAGATTCGTCATGTCTGTCTGTCCGTCCGTATGTCACAGCCACTTTCTTCCGAAACTATAAGAGCTATACTGTTGAAACTTAGTAAGTAGATGTATTCTGTGAACCGCATTAAGATTTTGACACAATAGTAGAAAAAAAAACAATAAATTTTGGGGGTTCCCATACTTAGAACTAAAACTCTTTTTTTTTTCATAAATCCGTATGGGGTATCTATGGATAGGTCTTCAAAAATGATATTGAGGTTTCTAATACCATTTTATTCTAAACTGAATAGTTTGCGCGAGAGACACTTCCAAAGTGGAAAATGTGTATCCCCCCCCCCCCCTGTAACTTCTAAAATAAGAGAATGATAAAACTAAAAAAAAAATATGATGTACATTACCATGCAAACTTCCACCGAAAATTTATTTGAACGAGATCTAGTAAGTAGTTTTTTTATACGTCTTAAATCGTAAACCGCAATTTACCTTTCATGCAATCAACTCATCACACATTTAATTCCATAAATATAAACCTTAATTTTTGTTAAAGTGTCTAATTGAAGGTTAAACAAACTCACCTGCAGTGTAGTTTGACCGTAATTATACAAGTCGCTGCATTCGAAGAGATTTTATATTTACCAAGTAGTCCACTTCTTAATGTACTGGGCACCGAACACATTTTTAGAGCTAATAACCCTAAAAATTAAAAAAAAGCACAAGTATTGAAACGACTCTGCGGTGGTGGGAGGTTTCCTCTGCCGACCGCCGCACGAGCCTACCAAACCATTCATTTTAGAGTTTTTATTTCTATGATTTCACTAAAGATACTTTTACTCAGGGAAAGATTTCTGCAGGCAAATCTTATGGGTGGGAGGGACCGAAAATCTCTTCGAATGCAGCGACTTGTATAATTACGGTCAAACTACACTGCAGGTGAGTTTGTTTAACCTTCAATTATACTTCGTCGCTGCATTCTTTGAGATTTTATATTTACCAAGTAGATGTTCAGAGCTTTAGGGAAATCACAACACTTTATACAGGAATTGTTTTATTACAAAATAATAAAAAAACAAATTTAATAATTGTCACTAATAGGAATCGAATCAGACATTATTACACTCAGTCTATCTGACTGATTTTTTTTTTTTTTTTTTTTTAAAGATTAGTTAACATTATCATGATCAAATATCGCATTTGAAAATATAGGTTCATGAGTAGAATTAACAGGACGGTTATAAAATTTAGCAAAAACAAGAGAATTACCAGACCATCCGGCAGCTTTCTTAATAACATCAATGGAGACGCCTCTACGACAAGCAGCGGACGTTGACGCATGCCTAGAGCTATGCGCAGAATACAGACTTGTGTCAATGCCACTCTCTTGTAACACTAGTTTGATCCAGCGGCTAATTGTAGATGCGGTTGCATTGTGGTATGGTTTCTTAGTAGTTAAAATCAATTTATCTGTATTAGAATTACCCCTAAAGGGCCTTGTTATCTCTATGTACGCTAACAGAGTATATGCGGGACAAATTTCCTTCTTGCTAGGATAAAAAGGAATAATTAGATGTGGCTGAAGCCTCCCCGGAGCTGAAGTTTTAACCAAATCATTTATGACAATATCAATGCTGGAATCATTAATTTTAATTTTAGATAGCGGAATCAAAGATAGCGTCTGCACACGTTGTGCAGTTGACAACGCGAGCAGAGCTACCAACTTCTTTGTAATAGTTGTCAATGGTAATGCCTCGTTGGGATACCATCGACTTAAAAAGTCGAGCAATACATTTGTATCCCAGGTGTGTTGGTATCTCGGGAAACAAGGACGAGTTTTAAATACTCCTTTAAGTAATCGGCCAACATTAGGGTCTAAACTAAATCGCTTACCTAATATAAGAGAGAGCGCCGAACGCAGTGTATTTATCGTGGAGTAATTTGCTCCTTGCTTGAATTGCTCTGATATAAAATTTAAAGCTACCGGGTTGGAAATGGATAGGCAATCATTAATCTTATTAATATTACAGAATTCCCATAATTTTCTATATGCCGTATCGTATTATTGTTTAATTGTACTATGAGATAATGATGCAATCAATATGTCTATTGTGCCAATTGTTAAAGAGTGGCGTGAAAACGCTTCCCTGACAAGCGGCACGACACCAGGGTAAGGCTTCGCCACAGGGGATGTTGAGTCCTGGAAGGAGAAAGTAACAAATCAGGTTTGGGCGAAAAAAATATTAAATCAGAAGAACGAAGTTCTAAAAGCAATGGATACCACGGTTGACTCGGCCAGTAAGGAACTACAATGATACCAGACGCTTGGTCATTTATTACTTTTCGCAAGCATTTTAACACAAGTGAGAAAGGTGGGAAGCAATAAAAGTAGTAATCTTTCCAATTTAGAGTAAATGCATCAATATTGAACGCCTCTGGATCTCTCTTCCAAGAGACATACTTCCGACATTTTGCATTTAATCGCGAGGCAAAAAAATCTATATGCGGAGTCCCTAATTTATCTGTTATTTTAAGGAAAGCATAGTGCGAGAGACTCCACTCGGTGTCAATGTTACTACACCTTGACTATCTGCGTCTACGTTGTCTTTTGACTTTATATAGGATGCGAAAATAAAAAGGCGGCGTTTTTCACACCATTTCCACATTTCTTGGGCTTCTGTATTAAGATGCTGATATTGGATACCTCCCATTCTATTGATGTAGGAGATTGCTGTCGTATTATCGATCCTCAAAAGAATTTCGGTGTTAGACAAATTGTTCGCGAAGCATTTTAAACCTATAAAGGCTGCTCGTAATTCTAACAAATTAATATGTCCTTTTTCGGACGGACCCCAAAAACCATACGATGTTTCATTATTGCAGGCTATACCCCAGCCAGACAGACTAGAGTCTGAGAAAATTTCTAAGGAATATCTATTATGACGAAAAGGTCAGCTGACATGATATTATTCTCCCACCAATCGAAACTGGGAGCTAAGGCCGGACTTAATTTCATAGTTGCATCATAATCATTATCAGATAATTTCAATGCGAGAAATTTTTCCCTTTCGAAGTCTTTTGTATATAACCATCCATAATCTACGGCTGGACATACAGACGTCAGAAGACCTAAAAACTTTGCAAAATCACGAATAGAAATAGAACGTCTCTTGGATGTATTTTTGACTGAAGTTAGAATCTTTGTTCGTTTAGGTTGAGGTAATTGAAGAGCCATTTGTTTCGTATTTATTTCGAAACCTAAAAAAGTCTTTTGTTGTCTTGGAATAAGGTCACTCTTCGTGAAATTTATCAAAAATCCTAATCTTTGTAAAAGGCTCACTGCCTGTCCGGCTTTCGTAGTACAGCCTATATACGACCTGTCTATATATAATATATCATCAATATATATAACAAGCCGATGACCTTGATTCCTTAGATAGGTTGTCACCGGTTTCATGAGTTTTGTAAACACGAAAGGCGCGGAACTCAAACCAAAAGGTAAACATTGAAATTCATAAGTTATCCCTTGAAATTTAAATCTTAAAATTTTTTTACAGGATGTGTGAACAGGAAGAAAAAAATATGCATCCTTTAAATCAATTTTAGTCATATAGTCATTTTTTGATATAAGATTAGAAGCAGTTCTAATATCTTCCATTTTAAAATGATGCATTTCTACAAATTTATTAAGTTTTTTTAGATTGAGTATAAAACGAAAACTACCGTCGCTTTTCGGAATAAGGAAAATATTCGAAATAAATTGTCTGGAATGTCACGACATTTAGTGATGGCGCCGGATTGCAATAATTTACAAATTTCTACATTAATATGCCTTACCTCAATAGCCGAAAAAGAGGGTGCTATTGGTTCGTGAGTTTGCATTACAGGACTTAAAAAGGGGATTTTGTATCCCGACACATACTGAAGTATTAATGGATCCTCCGTAATGGATTTCCATGCATTTAAAAAACATTTCAATCTACCAGCATAGCGCATTACCTTGTCTAATTCTTGTGAGGCGGTTTGATGCTGTTGGTTCTGGCTGGAGCACTGTTCAGGTCCGTCGCTACTAGAGGAGGACGCCGGTACGCATGATTCTGTGACGTCGGTGGATACCGGTGCCCACCCCGTCTGCCTCTGTGAGCTGGTGGTCTGGGTGGGCCCCGTGAGTTTCCCTGGCGGCCTGCCGGGTGGTTCGCTCGAAAAGAAGTCGACGGCTGAGGTTCAAAAGACCTTTTCATCTGTAAGCCTGATCGTTGGGCGTTTTTATTGGCTTTTATTTTTAACCGACTTCAAAAAAAAAGGAGGTTCTCAATTCGTCTGTATGTTTTTTTTTTTTTTTTTTTTTTTGTATGTATGTGACACGATATCTCCGCCGTTTGTGAATGGATTTCGATGGTTAATTTTTTGTTTGAAAGCTGGTGTTTCCAATTTGGTCCCATATTAATTTTATTAAGATCTGACAAGCCGTTTTTTAGTTATTCCCAATAATGCCTATTTGGTTGGTTTTGTTTACCTTGATGATATGATTTTTTTATGACGTGTCGATGTAACAATTGTATAGGATGCTTTGGTAGCACACCATAGTATGTCACGGTCATCGTAATCATCATCATCATCACCATCACCATCACCATCATCATCATCATCCTTTATCCATCCACTGCTGAACATGCCTCCTTCAATGAACGCCAAGACGACGAATTTCGGAATCACTAAAAATTAAGAAATAAAAACATTTTACAAAAAATTAAAACCGACTTCAAAAATACTAAACTAAAAAGTAATAAAATAACAGTTTCTTTAATGTTTGTGCTTACAACATATAATCAACTTAATCTTCTACTAATGTACAAACTTTGCGTTTACCACGTCATTATAGTTACTTTTGGAGTCGGTGTCGTATTTGTTGCTGTACATTACCTACCTACCTACCTTGGCAGACACCGACTCCAAAAGTAACTATAATGACGTGGTAAACGCAAAGTTTGTACATTAGTAGGAGATTAAGTTGAATATGTTGTAAGCACAAACATTAAAGAAACTGTTATTTTATTACTTTTTAGTTTAGTATTTTTGAAGTCGGTTTTAATTTTTTGTAAAATGTTTTTATGTCGGCTAAGTTTTCACCGAACAATAAAGAGTCTCTTTTAACCCCCTGTATTAATGGCACAAATTTCTTGTCCAAGCTAAAGGTTATCAGCTTTCTCCTTGCGGAGGTATTCTGGCAATGCAGGTCTAGGAGCACTTGCCCAACCTCGGATAATTTCTTAATAACCTCATTTTTCTCCAGCTCGCCATCAATGAGCGTGGACATGAGGTTTGTTATCGCCGCTATTCCTATTCCCAAATGATTTTGCGCCTTCTCGAGGCGTTTATCTCTGTTTCTAGTTGATTCGGATAAAACGGCTGCCATTTCAGTATTGAGAGCTGGAGCCTTCAGCAGCTTAAAATTTTCTGGTATTAAAATATTCTCAGTGAGTGTTTGTAAGGCCTCTTTACTCAGTCCGTTTATTATAATCTGGCCCCAACGTTCAGAGATCTCCTCTCTTATCTTAGGTGCGAATACTTCGGCTTTAACCTTAGAGACTCCCAACGATTCTAATATTTCTTCAGCCAGAGCTGGAGCCTTTGGCGTAGTGCCACATCCATCACTAGACTGAGCAGGAGCCGTATCGGCAAAATCTGGGACAGAGTTAACTTCCAGAGGTATCGAGACCACCGACTGAAATTTTCGGAATCCCAATCTGGAATTATAACACAAAATCCATTCACATGATTATGCCATACGGTGGTAATCGCATCACCACTCATAATGTAAATTAAATAAGTAACCAAACATTTTTACAGACTGTAATCGCATCACAGTTCATAAACTTTTTATGTAGGTAGTTAATTATTTGGCCGTAATCGCATCACGACTCTTCCGCTACTACAGGTAGCCGCATGGTTATTAAAAATTAAACATCGTCAATAACATAAAAATCACGGCGTAATCATCCCACTGCTTGATAATAGTAAGCCGCAAAGACTACGATCGCATCGCAGTTCAAATATAAACAAATTACGCAGTTAAAATACGAAACATATAAACATCAAAAAAGAAAACAAAAATAGGTACCTAATACCTGATGTGTAGGTAGATATATTATTATTTAATATTTATTTCCACTAACAAGACTATTAATAGCTTTAATAAAAAACAAAAGTAGGGTAGACCATACTTCATTATATTTTCATATTATGATGAAGAGATTAACAACCATTAAATCAAAAATAAGCCAGTAGGTAATAGCATAGTAGGTAGTAGGTACTTACGTTCGTCGTTGTCGCTCGGACTTGAATATCTATCCAAGCGACGCTCTAAGCGTCGGATTTTACGGCGAATCTCCTCGTTCGTGCGCTTACGCTTTCCCATTTTGGTTATATTATTCTTGTACTAACGCAATTTTATTAATTTAATTATACTAATATTAAAGTAACGAGAAGGTACGTGCTTCGATGCCCGAACACTCGAAGCGAATGGTTTGGTAGGCTCGTGCGGCGGTCGGCAGAGGAAACCTCCCACCACCGCAGAGTCGTTTCAATACTTGTGCTTTTTTTTTATTTTTAGGGTTATTAGCTCTAAAAATGTGTTCGGTGCCCAGTACATTAAGAAGTGGACTACTTGGTAAATATAAAATCTCAAAGAATGCAGCGACGAAGTATAATGTTGTATAATGGTACGGAACCCTTTGTGTGCGAGTCCGACTAGCCCTTGGTCGGTTTTTTTTTAATATTTCGATCGTAATACGTAAAATGTGGGCACTGTTTTCATTCGTAGGGTTTCATTCATCATAATTATAAAACGCCACCCTTATAAGAATCACTACGTTGTTTACTTCCAGTTGAATAACGAATGAAAAATCTAAAACCGTGAATTTGTTGATATACTTACAGCTTGGCAAAAAAGAGTATGGAAAAAATGAGGGCGCCACTTTCACTTAGGTCTCATCATAATATGGAAAATCAGTAAGATAATTTAATCAAATCGTTAAAAATAAATGTGAAACACTAAGCTTTACTCAAAATCTAGTATTTGTCGGTCAAGTATTGTCAACATCATAGGTTTCCATTTAGTAAAATATTTAGTTCCACCTGTCACCACGTCATACACTTTTTTGCCAAGCTGTACACATGTAGTCAACAAGTTCAAAAACGAATATAATAGATATAAAGTACTTAAAAATATGAAAGATAGCTCGTAATATTGGGAATGACGCCTAGAAAAATCATAGAGCAGTTTTTTTTTCGGAAGGCAACTTTTCGGCTTGATGGCCTTTAAGCTCAATCAGTGAGCAGATGACACACTTAAGATTGAACAAGTCGACGGCGCGAACCAACTAAATGAATGCTATCTCATCTGACATAGTGCGCGAACATGTGTGCTAGAATGAAATGCACAATTACTCATTCCTAAAACGACCTTTTAGCAAAACAGTTATTATAGAAAAACTATTAGGTGTAGCTTTTTAAAATAAAATTTAAACTTTTGAATAACCAAACTATGTCTATACGTGCTTTATTTTTGAGCTGTCGTGTTCTGTATACTATTTATTTTCGCCTAAAGTTGGGCTAAAATTAGTGTTGAAATACGAAAGTTTAATGCGGTAATGTTATGTGTTATGTATGAAAACGAATACCGCCAAATTTTCGCGCGAGTCAAACTCTCATTTGGTTGTTTTTTTTTAATTTATTATAACTAGTCCTGTTCTAATTGATACAAAGGAAATAATCAAACAGAAAGTATGTGAATCAGAATTGTTTTGCCTATTTTAAATTTTGATTTCAGTTCACAAAAGAGGAATGCAAATTCCTAGTCCACAAAAGTCGGAGCGCGCTTCTGGAGATACACGCTCTGGGCTTCCTCATCAGGTATGATGACGTGGAGCTGGTGATCACCATATCGCTGGTCTACGTCACCGTCAACCATATTGACTTCTTCCCCACGATAGTGCTGAAGAGGCGATTGGATCTAGGATACAGTGGGAAGAAACTGGACTTGAATGCGTTTACGTTACAAAAAGGTACCGGGTAAATTTTTTGACAAACAAATAACGTTTTGAAAAGCAAGTAACAGTTCTCAAGTAAATTCCTTTTTTTTCGGAAAGATCTATGCTAACGGCCAAAAGGCCCTAATGCTTTGTTGGATTATTGTGAGCCGATTTGGCTCACTTATGATTTATTATTAGTGGGGGGGTTGCCCTCCGCCAACCGTGAAGTCTTCGACCACACGGTCTCATGGCGTCGGGTTGGGTAGTAAGTTAATTTATATACGCATTTTTTCACAAGTAAGACCAATCTAACGACCATTTTAAGCTAAAATCTACCAAGCCGTTAAGGCTGTAAAGCGTGCCAAAAAAATAGCCATACATACTTACACAGAATAACACACTCGAGAAACATACACAAATACAGGTAAAAAGAGCCCCAAAATACGAGTACCACCATTTTTTATTAAGTTACATACGACTTAGGGACCTTCAAGAAAAGAGCATACTCATATCTGAAAGGCCGGCAACGCACCTGCTAATCCACTGGTGTAGCGGGTGTCTGTGGATGTCGCTCTTCACTTACCATCAGGTGAACCGACTATCCGTTTGCCCCCTCTTCTATAAAAAAAAAAGTTACCTAGGCGTGGGGTTAAAACTGTAAGAAGTAGTGCCATGCTGCTTTGCAGCCGAATTGGGCCGGCACGACCGAGATGGTACCTCTCGCTCACATAACACCGGCTAATACTATTCTCGAATCCACTTGAACACACAAGTGGATTCGAGAATGGTTTATATCCACATTACGGTCCACCACAAAATCATTTATGTCATCAGGGGGCAAACGAGCAGTAGGAGCCTCACGGTGCCGACGCCCATACACATCCGCACAACCAAGACCCCTATCCCCCCCAATAGGCCACCGGAAACTCACAAACCACACGAAACGCGACAGCATAGCTGTCACTTGACGCCGGTGTGGCATTACCTAAAAAGGATAACGTCTGTCCACTAGGACAGACGTTATCCTTTTTAGGTAGTGTGTTAATACTAATTAACACAGATGTGAATTAAATTATTTTGTTTATAGATGTAAGCCACTTTCTGTACTACCCGCTAAATCATTCATATAACCAAAGAGAGTTGAGACAAATACACTGCAACGTGGACTGGGTGAAGCTCACTGAACTGAACTTGTCACATAACAGGATCGAGTAAGTATCTAACTATCGTATTTTTGTCCAGATTTATATGTCCTATGCTTAGAGTATACATATTATATAGAGCGCGTCACTAAGTATGAACTGTAAGCACAGGTATGAACATAAACCGTTGTCTTGGAAACGTTAAATCAGTGTCAAAAAAACACGCGTAACATTAGGTCCGCGAGATGCAATGATTCCTGGACGCAAAATATAAGAAGTAATAACATTTCTGTCGTTTACGTCCTTTACCTAGTTATAAACTCGCGCTTATATTATATATTATTATAGAGAGCCTCACCCCGCTCAGGACGCTCAACCCCCTCTAGCGCGTGTCCGATATTAGAATTATTCTTTAACAATGCGTCGCCTTAATAAACCTTTATAAAATCCGGAAAAAGATATTTCATTACCATACATTCCTAGGTACAACATTTAAATAATTTATGTTTTACAGCAATCTAGATGGATTCGATTTACCTTCACTTACTCCTAATTTGCAAAGTTTGGATGTTTCATACAATCTTATACCAACCCTTCCCACGTTATTGTCTTGTCGAGAACTACCTTTGAAGAGGCTACGTTTGGAAGGCAACCCACTATGTCTGGACTATTTGAACCCGAGGAATTACATGGAAACAGTGAAACTGATGTTTTCGAGTCTTAGAGAATTGGTAAGTAATTTTACTAAATGTTACACTCACAAGTTTTGATTTTTAAAGTTTTATTCCTTTTATAGATATAAGTTCAAATCTGCAGATGGAGATATATAATAGGCAATATTAAGGCAAACTAGCTTAATGGCCCCACCACGGTTCAAGCCTTGTCGGTGGGGCTCAGTAGCCTAAGGTGTACCCAGCACCTTGGGCGAAGCCAATTTAACCGAATGGGCTGGTCTTTGTTTTTTTTTATGTTAGTTGGATAGGCAAACTGGCAAACGTACCACCTGATGGTAAGTGGTCGACGTCGCCCATGAACATAAACTAGTATACCTGGAACGAGCCCAGGCAACTCATCTATGTGTTGCCTATCCTGAGACATAAGATCTTAAGTCTCGGTGCCAGTAATTACACTGCCTGTCTTGCCCTTCTCTCCGAAACACAGCAAAGCTGTTTCACGGGAGAAACAAGCAAGATGGTGGTACCCATGCAGCCGGGAGCGCGGCACAGCGCTTCCCTCCCACTGGTAAACCTCTTATAAGAAGAGAGGACAAAAGAGCAGGGAGGGACAAGGGGCGAGGATGGCAACCTCACCCCATTGCACCGTCCCGTCGTTGGGAGGGGTTATTCTGTGGTGCGGGACAACCCCTCTGTGGAGGTGGCGTCGGTCCCTTGAAGGACTGACTAGCTGTTGAGGTGCCCTGTTGCTCAACAGATCCGGGGCACCTCACCAAAGGCGGCATTGGTGGCACTCGCCGGGTACCTTTTAATAATAGAAATATAAATTTATTAAGTATAATACACCGTTACACAATATACTTAATCTAATACAACCTTAAGCGGCACAGTACTTAGTTTAAAAATAAAAAGAAAAAATTGTACTTTACAAAAATAAAATTGTCAGTTTAGACATAAAATACCTACATGCACCGGAAAATGCACAACAGTGTAATATAATTCCTCAAGAGGTAACCACTCAGTTGTGTGATTGTGGTTTCCTAAGAAACCGCAATCCTGATGTTATGTGGGTAGAGCTGCGTTTACCTTACCATCTTTCGGGCGCAGCGAGTCCCACATACCCGCCCGGGGAGTCCCTTTCCCCCGCGGGATGCCTAAAAGCACTTTCCGGCACAAAAGAAAAAACAGACATGCTGAATGGCACGTGGTGAGCATCGCCCACAAAGACAAGTTCACTTGCAACTCATTCGTCTTGTTCACAGTAGTTACAATACTCGCGTTTGTCCCCTCTTCTTATAAGAGGGGTACAAAGAGCCCCCTCGGATGAATTAGCTTCATAACAATCGAAATCCATTCACAAACGGCGGAGTAATCGTGTCACATACAAAAAAAACACAGACGAATTGAGAACCTCCTCTTTTTTTTTTTAAGTCGGTTAAAAATAGCATTATACACTTTTTTTGTCTGTTTTTCTGTCTGTTTGTTATATGCTATAGCTGATGTTATAAGGATTAACTTAGGCTAGAAAAATAATCATCATCAATACGGCTGTCATTTGTCAATCTAAGTTAACGTGGGTGAAGCTGCGGGCAACAGCTAGTTTTATATAAAATGCTTCAGCCATTACGAGGTCATTAGCACTTTTGTTATTGCGTTGGGTTTTAATATAAAGTTTTATTATTACCTCATCATATTTTCAGGACGGTGAAACAATCACGCTCAAAGGTGAAATGCCTGAGTTTAAAAAGAACTACAGCCCAGAGGATTCGGTGCCTGTCGTTGAGAAGTTTCTGGAAACATTCTTCCCTTTGCTGGACTCGCCAGACAAATACCTTATAGAGAACATGTATGCTGAGGACGCCATCATGACTATAACGCTACAGAATAAAATACGTAAGGTCTATCATTATATCTTCTGTGCGTGTGTATGTCCATTAACTCCTTTTTTTTCGCAGGGAAATGCTTTTTACGCATGTAGCCAGGATCTTGGGTAAATCCTGACCCTATGTGGGACTCGCACCTGGGAGTGCCCTACCCATAAACTATAACCACTGCAAACGCCTTCAGTCGCATTATGAGGGTCCCGGATTGGCATTGAACAGGATCAGCTCAGCGACAGGCTGGCCCCGGCGAAGGCCAGACTACTCCTAGTAAGGGGGGGGACTACCCTGCCACTACTAAGCAGTCCTCGCGTCGTCGTGTCATACTGGGTCCAGGTTCCCATCCTGAGCCCGACACGAACACAGGGGCGTTACTGGAGGCGCATTAAGTAGCGCCTCCTACGCACCCCCACTCGTCGCTCGCGGGAGGAGGCCTCGTCGGCGGCCTCTTCTCTCACCCGCTCGTCGATCTCCTTCTGGGACATTACTGCCTCGCAGATGGAGACCATCGCCGACCAGGGCTCGTCGTCACCGAGCATCGCGGTGATGATGCTCGGCAGAGCATGACCCCTCCGATGACTGATGTCAGACTGTGACGCAGCGCCGCCCATCTCGGGCACACATTGAGGGTGTGCTGGGCCGAGTCCACCGCCGCGCCACAATCGTGACACACTATCAACGGCTCCCTGCGGGCCGTCCGGTACAGATACTCACCAAAGCAACCATGCCCGGTGAGCACCTGTGTCAGATGGAAGGTGAGGGGTTTGCGCTTACGGCGCATCCACCGCTCAAGGACCGGACGCAGAGCAGCCGTTAGGTTTTTGCCATACGGCTGCCACGCCACGTCCTCCCCCCTAGACGGCGAACCCGCAGGATCCCGTCCAGCGACTTCATATCCGAAACATAGGAGTGCATCTCGGCAAGAACCTCCGCCACGAGTTCTATCTCGCTTAAATGATTGCTATCTCACCTGACATAGTGCGCGAACATGTGTGCTAGAGAACAAATGCACAATGATTCATTCCGAAAATGCCCTTTTAGCAAAACAGTTATAGAAAAACTGTTAAGTTTATCTTTTCAAAATAAATTTATTCCAACTTTTGATTAACTAAACTATGTCTGTACGGGCTTTATTTTTGAGCTTTCGTGCTCTGTATACTTTTTATTTTCGCCCAAAGTTAGGGTAAAATCAGTGTGAAAGTTTAGAAGCTCGTATTTTTTAATATATATTGTTTTTTACGATTTTGGGTACACATATAGACATAGATCATAACGAGATCAATTTATATTATACTAGCTGTTGCCCGCAGCTTCGCCCGCGTTAACTTTTAAAATTTGAGGGGTTGACCACCCTTATCACTTAGGGGTATGAAAAATAGATAGTAGCCGATTCTCAGACCTACTGAATACGCATATAAAATTTGGTAAAAATCGGTAAAGCCGTTTCGGAGGAGTACGGTAACTAACATTGTGACATGGAAATTTTATATATTAGATTTATTTTATTGCACGTATATATTAATATGCACGATTTCACGTAATTTCACAAAAATTCACAAAGCTAAAATTCTCAGCGATGCGCAATATGCCGAGAAATGTCAAACAGTTGCAATAACGGCTCTGTTATGTCGCAGCACGCATCTGTTTTTATCACAGTGTTGCTGCTAGTGGCATCTCACTCGCTCAGCTTTTGTTCCTCTATTCCGCTAGGTATATTAACTTTATGGTCCACCCTCCCCCGGGGGACGCTTAAAAGAATTTCCCGGCGGAAAATAAGGAAGCTGAGACCATCCAAATTCTAAGCCTATCCTAAATATCGGGAATGTAAAAACCTTCCCATAAATTGTTATTTCGTTATACAGCGTTTTTTACTTTCAGGTTACGACCCGGACAGTATACGATTTAAAAAATACTTTCGTCATATGTTCCTAAAGAGTCGTTATTTAGACCAGAAAGCATACGACTATGTCTACGGGGCTGAAAATATAAAGAATGTGATTGAAAAATGGCCGCGCCTCATGCACGACCCCACCACGTTCTGCGTTGATGTGCTTCATCACGATGTAAGTCTTGAAGAATTATTTTGAGTAACCGTGCCTCTAAATTACAATGATAACTCCCATTATCTGTCTGCTTGCTAAAGCAAAATCTTTAGGGCACTTCCCATAAGAATTACTAGCTGTTGCCCGCAGCTTCGCCCCCGTTAAGTTAGATTTAAAGCCGTACCCGGATTGATGGTGATTATTTTTATAGCCTAAGTTACTCCTTATAACACCAGCTATCTGCCAGTGAAAGTCCCATCAAATTAGGTCCAGCCGTTTCAGAGATTAGCCGGATCAAACGACAGATAGACAGACAAAAATGGTAAAAAAGACATTTTGGTATAATATGTACCGTATCCATATGCATTCAATAAAAAGCTGAAAATTTTAATATTACAAACAGACACTCTAATTTTATTTATCTGTATAGATGAAATTTGGAAGAAGTCATTTCTCACAGCTTAAGAGGAAACTTACTTGGTCTCTCAAATAAATAAAAAATAGGTATTTTAATAAAAAATCCTGTCTCGCTGTATGCCGCCGCCGCGCCATTAAGCAAGAAAGGGACAACTGCAGCTCAGACCGGTTCAGGTAGATGATAATTAATCATCATCATCGTTAGCCTTTATCCATCCACTGCTGAACATAGGCCTCCTTTGATGAATGAAGACGACCGATCCTCGACCCCACAATGAATTCTTGATTGAAACAACATTTTCTAGTCTATTATTTCCACCGCCAAAACATGCACAGTTAATTATATTTTTATATAACTAAAAAACCTTCAATTATGGCCCTATGTTCTCGTATTTTTCAAATATGCGTTTTTTTTAATGAGTGTCTTTTTATTTTTATTTTAAATGTTAGTTGGATAGGCAAACTGGCAAACGTACCACCTGATGTTAAGTGGTCGACGTCGCACAACATAAACTAGTATACCTGGAACGAGCCCAGGCAACTCATTTATGTGTTGCCTATCCTGAGACATAAGATGTTAAGTCTCGGTGCCAGTAATTACACTGCCTATCTTGCCCTTCTTTCCGAAACACAGCAAAGCTGTTTCACGGGAGAAACAAGCAAGATGGTGGTACCCATGCAGCCGGGAGCGCGGCACAGCGCTTCCCTCCCACCGGTGTCTGAAAATGTATAAAAAATTAGGCAATATTTCTAGTTTTTGAAGACTTCCTACGATAATAAGAATATGAAAAAACCAAGACCTTGGGGCATGGTCATGACAGTTGAAGGTTATATGGTACAAAAATATTTGATCTAATGTCATTATCCAGGGACCAGTTGAGTACGTTTGTATGGAGTAAGAGCCGGTCCTTTCGTCTTAAGGGGTCTCATGGTCGTTTGGGTACCATGGTTTTGATGGAAACATGAAAAGTACGAATTTAGAACCGCCAGAGAGTGAGACTCACGCTTATCTGCTCTCATAAAGTGACGGACGAGCAAACGGATTCCAAAACTAAGTGTTAACACCTCCTATAGGCACGCAACTTAATTGTGAGGGATTAAGGGAGGAAGTGGAAGTAATGCCCGCCATAGATCAAACCTTGTCGTGGTGATGGGGCTCAGTAGCACTTGGGCGAAGACAAGTGAACCGAGGGAGCTGCTCTTTGTTCTCTTATAAGAAGAGGGGACAAAAGAGCAGGGGGCAAGGGACCCAATTGCACTGCACTGCAATTGGGTCCCTTGCCCTGCAAAACCCATTGCACTGTCCCGACGTTGGGAGAGGTTGTTTTGTGGTGCGGGACAACCCCTCTGTGGAGGTGTTGTCGGTCCCTTGAGGGACTGACTAGCCATCGAGGTTCCCTGTTTGCTCATTAGATCCGGGGCACTTCACCAAATTAATGGGTTAGATTAAAACTAACGAGTTGAGTAAGATATGATTGAGTCGCGCCCGATATACCATCCGAAAACGTACCGACTGTTTTAAATGATACATAAAATATATAAGGCATTAGCGCGGTGTCGCTAACGCGGACATGTTGTTGTTTGGTGATTGACCGGAACAGGTGTATACAGGGTGTGTATGACGGTATCATTTTTCTTTATACCACGTGTCAGGGATAATGTTACTAGCATATACACAAGAGAATATTTAATTAATATTATTAAAAACAAAAATGTTTATTTTCTCAAACTAAGTAAACTCCTTACAAGATGCAGGAGTATACAAGCTTGATTGTGACTGTGGTCTCTCCTATATAGGCCAAACTAAAAGATCCATTAAAACTCGCGTGAAAGAACATATAGGTGATTTAAAATACCGTCGCTACACTAAGTCTGCCATCTGTGAACATAGTCTTGACAAAGCTCGCCATTATATCAGATTTGATAAACCACAAGTCCTCGCAAAAGAACACAGATTCCAACCAAGGATGATCCGTGAGGCTATTGAAATTAAAAAACATCCTAATTTCAATAGAGAAGATGGCTGGCTTTTACCACCTGCTTGGGATCCCATTATTAAAATTATCAAATCAAAATCCAAGCATAATATGTCACAGATTAAAGATACAGTTAGCACTTTCTGCGTAGATAGGACTGACCAAAATATTGATGTATCATAGGGTAGTTTCGAATCTCTTTGTAACATTAGGACGTATGACACCTCAGTCCTCCCGTGACCATGGTGGCTGTAAAGTATCCGAAACGTCGGGCTTGTAAAAATCTTAATAAACCGCGATAAAATCCGTAAAAATTGTTTTATTATAATAAGTAAACAATTTATGATTTATCATTCGCTAAACTGACAAAATATGTCATTACGCCGTCAAGGCTAGTAAGCACTATGCTAATAATTTTAGTACCTATTTCATAATTCATTGGATGATGCTAAAGAATCCTTCGATAGTTTGAGAACGCCATTTTTACGGCAACTAATGAACTTGACTAATCCGACAAGTTCCGACCCATTTAGCCAGTGAACCAGTGAGCACGGACGTGTGGTAGCAGGTGCTACTCACCCAAAAAAATATAAAAATGGACGACGACGATAAATTCGACTTGACTCAATTACTTACTAACCTACCTACTCGACTTTGTGATGTTCAGATACGTTTAGCTACTAAATTACTCAGTACTATACTAAAATACTGGCATAGTGCGAACTCGGCTTAAGCCGCAGTTTTCATACTTGTGATGAAGACGCACGGCGCGCGGCACAACCGACGCCAGGAGGCCGTGTGCACGACTGCACGGTAGGCGGGGGGCAACCCGCCACTTTATAAATCAAAAGTGAGCCGAATGGGCTCACACTAATCCGATGAAGCATTAGGGCCTTCGGGCCATTAGCATAGATCCCTCCGAAAAAAATAAAAACGGCGCGCGGGGGCCGGTGCGCCACATCTATGTGCATCTACAGTGTGCGTAAAACTTGTGAAAATGAAAAAAAATCCCGTGCCTAAAGTATTGAGTATTTTTAAATAATTATTTTATGTACGTTCTAACTTAGTAACACTATCCCTTTTTTTCTTTAACGCCGGGAAATGCTCTGAGGCATCCCGCGGGGGAGTGGGTCTCCCCACGTGGGTATGTGGGACTCGCTGCGCCCGAAAGATGGTAAGTGGACGAAGTTCTACCCACTAAAACCCGGCGAGTGCCACCAATGCCGCCTTTGGTGAGATGCCCCGGATGTAACAAACAAACAAACAGGGCACCTCGACGGCTAGTCATTCCCGCTAGGGACCGACGCCACCTCCACAGAGGGGTTGTCCCGCACCACAGAACAACCCCCCCCCCGCACATCGTGACAGTACAATGGCCCCCAAATTTTCGCCCCTTGCCCCCTGCTCTTTTGTCCCCTCTTCTTATAAGAGGGGTACAAAGAGCCCCCTCGGCTCAACTAGCTTCGTCCAAGGTGCTGGGCTCACCCTAGGCTACTGAGCCCCACTGCCACGTCAAGGCCTGGACCATGGTGGGGTAGTAACATTATCCCTGACACGTGGTATAAAGAAAACTGATACCGTCATACACAATATATAAACACATACCTACATAATATTATGTATCTAGAAAAAATATGATTAAGATTTTTTTATAACTGATTGATTGTACTGATGGTTCTTGGTGGAAATTCATGTCTCATAATAATTCTACAAATCTTTTTTCACTTTTTCCACTTTTATATATTTAACATATAAGTGGAAAAAGTGAAAAAAGATTTGTAGAATTATTATAAGATTTTTTTGCTATCATGATTTCTTTTTTATTTATAGTATTGTGAATTGTTATAAAGGATTAGGGCCCTTTACGGTCATGGTCACTTAACCCAAAAGGCCGTATATGTCTGCCTCTGCTTTACCAAGAAATAGGTCTTTTGAAAAAAAAATGCTACATGAATTTGTGGATTACCATTCCATTAAATGTCTAGGATGCATCGACAGTACTAAGAATCACGGGCATTTTGAAAATAGTAGCGGATACCTTAGCTGAAGACGAGCCGCTCCTAGCTTTCTCCCGTACAATGCATCTTCACACTACAGACCAGGTGGAGTACAGAATAAAAAATGAAATGCTGTATTGGGACGTGCCGACTCCAGAGTATGCAGATTCTGCCTTCAAATTGATAAGAGTAAGTTGCTTATTAAAAGGATTATTTTCGCAGTCTTAATTTTGTAGTAAGAAACTTTTATCTGAAATACAGCAAAGCTAGTTTGGCTCCTGAGGAACTGTAGAAAATTTTCTTAATAACCTTAACATAAAACCCAGGTAGGTTTGCCTATGTGTTTGTGTGCCAGTGCATTATTAGCTGATTTCAAAAACACAGTTAAAAAACCGGCCAAGTGATAGTCGGACTCGCGCACGAAGGGTTCCGTACCATTACATAATATAAAACATTAGACACTCACAAAAAATATGGCTTATGTATATTGAATGAAATGTAAATTGCGGTTGACATATAAAAAAAAACTACTTACTAGATCCACTCCTAGGTAGTGCCATGCTGCTTTGCAGCCGAATTGGACCGGCACGACCGGGGTGGTACCTCTCGCTCACATAACACCATCGTCAAGTGACAGCACCTATGCTATCGCGTTTCGTGCGGTTAGGGTATCCGGTGACCCATTGGGGTGGATAGGGAAAAGGATGGGCAATGCATCTGCATAATCTCTGGTTGTGCGGTATGTGTATGGGCGTCAATAGTCGCCAAAAGGCTGCGACTGCTCGTTTAATCCTATAAAAAATGTATATATTTTTCAGTCTTACATTTGAGAGGACTACTTACATGTTTAACATACAGTTTAAATCCATACTACCAGGCTAGCCGTTCATGTGTGATACAGATAGCACACATATTTTTTTCCTTAAGGCTTAACAAGACTAACTGCAATTACATGAGGATAATAATATATATACATATACATATTATATTTAAGATTTTTATTATATAATACACATCCATGACCCAGGAACACAGAAAATATTTTTTGTTCCCTGGCGGGATTCGAACCCGCAACCTTCGGCTTGAGCGCCAACGCGCTTACCATTGAGTCACAGAGGTCGTCGTTACTTTTACTTGCTTTAAGATTATTACTTTGTCTAATAAATTTAATCTACAGTTTAGGTCCATGCTACCCCCATAGCTGCCCCTAAGGCCTTCAACAAGACCAACTGCAATTACATGAGGATTAAGTTTATTACTTTTACTAGCTTTGATTAATATTATTTGTGTAACTAGCTGTTGCCCGCTGCTTCGCCGGCGTTAACTTACTCAACTTAATTACTGTTCGTCACAGAGTGATGTTATATAGCCTATGACCTTCCTCGATAAATGGACTATCTAACACTGAAAGATTTTTTCTAATCGGACCAGTAGTTCCTGAGATTAGCCCGTTCAAACAAACAAACAAACTCTGTAGCTTTATAATATTAGTATATATAAATAAAACAGTAAGTACTTAAAATAATCTTTATTTTGCCGAGTTTCAATGTGCATTAATATCAATATCTACCTTACATCTATTACTTGCTATGACATAACTCACACCCCCAGATCTTCATGTAGAATAAGTGTCAAAGATATAAAAGTATTATATTCAGAATAATAGCATCCATGAAATAAATTCACTTAAAGTATTTTTAGACAGTATTAATACATATATCCAATGAATAATTATAATAAGGCTAATTAGTATAACTATGACACTTGCAAGTGTTGTACCTATTTTGACTCAAATTGTATACATAACTTAAAAATTGTATAAATCATAAATTGATTAAAATAAACATAATTTACTTGGCACTATTGCTTTGAAATACACTTACAGGATGTGATACACATAAATCTATAACTAAGTCTATAGACATAAAAAAAGCTTTTCTCACACTGTATCCATTGACTCCTCGTTTGTGGGTTCAGTCTCCATTTCCATTTCCTTATCATCACCGCCACCTGCATATTTTAATCTTAACTTCTCATAGTGTAATTGTTCCTTGGAGGATACAGATGGCTTACATTTACCCAGTGCTGCTCTAAAATCCTCGAATGTTACAAATATATCTCCTTCCAGTGTTTCATTTGATATATGATTTGTGAGGGAGTTAGTGGCAGCTGCTCGTACTAAACCAGATAAATCTGCACCTGTGTAACCTTCAGTGAGGTCGGCAATCACTTGCAAATCAACATCAGGTCCCAATTGTGGTTTTGTTCCATTCTTTGTCAATTTTTGTAAAATATCATATCTGTCTTCTCTGGCTGGCATGCCAACATACATGATCCTATCCAAACGACCTGGTCTCAATACAGCTGGGTCAATAATGTCAGGACGATTTGATGCAGCAAGTACAAACACACCTTCACGGGTTTCTATACCATCCATTTCAGTAAGCAACTGGTTGACTACTCTAGCAGCACCATTGTTATCATGTGAACTACGCCTCGGACATAAAGCATCAAATTCATCGAAGAATATAACACAAGGAGCAGAATTGCGAGCCCGACGGAAACATGTGCGTACAGCACGCTCACTCTCACCAACATACATGTTCAATAGCTCAGGCCCTTTTACAGATATAAAGTTTACACCAGCCTCGTTAGCCACAGCTTTTGCTAGCAAAGTTTTACCACAACCTGGTGGGCCACAAAGTAATACACCACTTGGTGCTGATAAACCCAATTTCTTGAGTTGTTCAGGATACTTAACAGGTGCTAATACAGCCAGTTGCAAATCTTTGCGGACTTGATTTAGAGAACCTACATCATCCCAGGTCACATCAGGAACTGTGACAATACCTTCTCTAACAGCGCAAGGCTTAGTAGTTTTAAGAGCTTTTAGGAAGTCCTCTTGTCTAATAGCTAATCCTGCTAACTGCTGTTTTGTATAAGGAACATTGTCCTCCAAAAGACTCATTACTTCTTCAATTGGATCTATTGGCTTTTCCACAGGCTTTGGTGTGACAATTTCTACAGCAATTGGTTCTGGTTCTTGAGATTCTTCTGCTTCTGTACCTTTATTTGAACTGTCACCCTCTTCTGCGGGAATTTCTGCTTCTACACTAGTTTCATTCACATTGTTGGTCTCACTTTCTTTCTCTCCATTGGGAATTGAAGTATTATCTATTGGTTTATTGTCAGTTTCTTTTACAGATGGCTTCTGCTCGAGAGCTCTAATTTCTATGAATATTCTCTTCACTGCATATGTACTTGCTTTATTGACAAGGGCTTGTAAATCAGCCCCCACAAATCCAGGGGTTATTTGAGCTAAAGAATTCATATCTATGTCTTCATTGAGTACCAAGTTTTTACACAAGATTGAAAGTATTTCTTTTCTAGCCTTTAAAGATGGGATGCCTAGAGTTATTTCTTGCTCTAGACGACCTGCTCTTCTCAAAGCAGGATCCAAGGTATCAGGGTTGTTTGTCGCTGCTAACACTAATACCGAAGCACTATTTTCTGATAGGCTATCTAAACTTGCTAAAAGTTGTGCCACCATCCTCTTTTCCATATCTTTTTGAGCATGAATCCGATTTCCGCACACAGCGTCAATTTCATCTATAAACAGTACACAGGGTTCAATATTTGTTGCCTTCTCGAATAATTCTCTTATCCTTTCCTCAGATTCCCCAGATACTCCACCTACCAATTCAGTCCCTGTCACTGAGATGAGTGGCAACTGCAGTTTACCGGCTATGGCATTTGCTAACAAAGTTTTGCCTGTTCCTGGAGGACCATGGAGCAATGCACCTCGAGGAGATTTAATTCCTAATTGTAAATACACTTCAGGATGCTTCATATGTAATATTAAATCACAAATTTGAGTAACAATATCTGATATACCACCAATATCTTCAAAACTAACCTTTACATTTTTAATAGCAAACTCAGTCTTTTTCTTTGAAATTGAAGTTTTGTTAACATCTTGTTTTTTTTTCTTCTCTATGTTTTGGTTTATTTGTATTTTTACTGGGCTTTCTAATATCGTACTGTTTGCATTATTACGTGACGGTATGTGCGGTGTAATTGTTATTTGGTCATTTATTTTTGGCAATTTCGGGGCAGCTGTGCCATCTTCATCACTACTGATGATGTCAATGGGTTCCCCAGATTTGGACGTTGTGCGGCGAGCGGCAGCCGGACGCTTTTTATCTTGTATATTGTACATTGCTAATAAGCGATCATTAAGAGTGCTGTTGTTTTCGTCTAACATCTCCAAGTCAGATTCCTCCGAACCTTCGGATGTAGTTGTTCCATCAAGTCCGTAGCTTTGCAAAACTACTTTATAGGCATTTTCTACCATTTGACAGAAAGCGCTGTCGCTTCTATTGCTGTATTCACGATAGCGCTCTTTGAGAGAACGCGCCATTTGGCTCACATCGACGAAGGTTTTATCTACATTCTCGGCAAGATAGTTTTTAACACGCGATACAATAACTGGATCATTAACAGTTTTCTGTCTTGACTGATGTTTCTTCATGATTTTCTAATTAATTTTCATATAACAATCAAATCCAATAATACAATAACCACAACCTGACAAATCTCAATGTTTGACAGAAAAAAATTGACAACACGCACGCCTGCCCGGTAGCGTTGCGATGCCGAATCAATTGAATAGTTGCCATATATGATATAAATGCTGTCATAATTTAAGTGAACTAACAAATTTACGTATGTTTTCAGATAAGAAATAAAAAATTAGAACTAAAATTTGACTCGCCTCCAGACAAAGAAATTCAAGAAAAACTTATAAAGGCATTTATGAAGTTAACAGAACTAGACGCAAAACCTAGTCGAAGGTACATGTTATTTAACTTTCTTTGAATTTTATTACTTATTTCATTTTTTTAATACTTACAATATTATTACTTATTAGTTAATATTTGAATACTTATTTAATTAAAGTTTTAACTTGGCAGATCGTAGTTAGTTTACATAGTTTGGAGCATGCGCGCCTAGCATTTTATATACACAAAATATAACTCATTTAAAATATTTTGTGTTTTCGAATTACAGTTCATAATGCGACTCAGTGTCGCACAATGGCGAATTGTGCTAAGTTCTAACTGCTAATGCTTAATTGGAACGTAAGAATTTTCAAGTCCACCTGCAGAGTGCGCTATGTTCAGTTTTTATAAAAAAAAATAGTGAAAGAACTCGTTTTTCCATGGTTTTCCTATATTTTTATTTTTTTATGAATCGTCAATGTTTCTATGTACCTTCATCCATGCTTATATTTATTTTTAACAGTCTGAATTCACTTTTCATTATTTCAAAAGAATTACAAGACGACAAGCTTTTAATTTTTTTACAACAATAAACGTTGATTTACTATGTAACGATAATATAAATATAATTTCGTTCAATGCCAACTCAAAGAAAAAACACTTGTTAATTTTCTGCTACTGCATCACGCGAAAGCACTACATTTGAGAGTGCTCGATTGTGCGAAGCGGTGCTGTAATGTAATGGGAACATCAACATTGAGCATTATGTCGCATAATGCGCGTTAGTGCTGAAATTAGAAAACACACTTGTATGTACAATGTACCATGATATTTTAACGGACTAACGCCCGAATACTCAAACGAATCTCAAATTTAAGACGTACTTAAACTCGTGTTGTCCTTCTTTTTTTCTTTGAATCTGACACGTCGTAGCATGAGTTTAAGTACGTCTTACATTTGAGATTCGTTTGAGTATTCGGGCGTTAAACGCATATATTTTCTTCGTTTATATATTCTCATGCATTGTCATCCTCTTAATCTAAGGTCCTCTGCTATGGTAAAAATTTCTAGTCTTCTAGCTCAACTTCCCAAACCTTAGTTTAAAATAGTTTACATTTCTACCCAGACAGACAACACCCAAAGCAAATTAATAATAACATGGTAAAAGAATAAAAGTGACGTTTTTATATCACTTTAAATAAAGCCCGGCTAAGTTAAATCGAATAATAATAATGCTAATAATAATGTATTGTAATAAAAAGAAAATTAATTATATTTTTTTCCTTTTAGATGCTTAGAAGTAAAGGAGTGGCATTTAAAAAATGCCTTGGAGTACTTTATCAAGTTATTAAAACTTGATAATTTAGGAACGTTATATAAAACAGATGAAAGTTAATAAAATTTTCAATAGATACATGATTTTATTTCATTTTTTTCCTTAATTGATTACAGTATTAATATTTTAAACCAAATATAAATAACGTGACCCACTCTGTAATTACGTCAATATTACAGCTCTTGGTGACATCAACTGTAATTTATAGACATATTTTTTAAGAGGTAGTGCCATCCTGCTTTGCAGCCGAATTGGGCCGACACGACCGGGTTGGTACCTCTCGCTTACATAACACCGGCATCCAGTGACAGCATAGCTATCGCGTTTCGTGCGGTTTGTGAGTTTCCGGTGGCCCATTGGGGGGATAGAGAAAAGGGGGGCATCGAATCTGCATATTCTCAGGTTGTGCGGATGTGTATGGGCGTCGATAGTCCCCTAGAGGCTTCGACTGCTCGTTTGCCCTCCTATGCTATAAAAATAATAATTGATGACGGTATATTGAAGTCCATACCTCAGAGAGAATAATTATAGTTTCACAAAACAAGTTTAAGTTTTTAATTTAAGTGTTTTAAACACTCAATAATATAAAATTGTCATCATCATCAAACTAAATATGTCTCACAGCTGGGCATGTGTAAATCAGGTGAGGGGGTTGCTAGACCATTCAAAATGTGGGATAGTGAACCTCACACATCCTCATAGACTAAAAGAATTTAACATAATAAGATATCCTGGTTTCCTTACGTTTTTTGCCTTCATCAATAATATTAAATCAAATGTATAATAATGTAATTTAATTTCATTTGTTACATAACACACAGGTATATTTAAAATTTGTGTTGTTAGTATTGAATTAACTTTATTAAATTATACAATCATCTCAAGATGTTTGGCATATTCAATGGTCTGCTCGGCCAGTTCTGATGATGGGAATACACCAGCAGCAGCAGCACATGTCTCTTCGGCAGCATTAAAGTGATAGCAGTTATCAGCACCCAATATCCAATTTCTCTGTAAATTTTTGCACAAAGTAAATAAAATTTATTTGGAAACAGTAAAAGATCGTATAAGAGCCAGGTATATTTTCCTGTTTCCTTAGCTTTAAGGAGTAATTATATTTACGACACATGTTGATTATTTATCATTTTAAGCAAACACAAGTGAATGTAATATAAGTGTTTTATACCAATACAAATATTTTCAATACTTCTTTATATAAAAAAATATTAAGTCAAGTATGTAATGCCTTTCATACTTGTCAACATTAGAAAATTGATATTAAATCAACGAAATTATAGAGATCACGACATCGAAAAGAAGTTTGATATTTGGAGGCATATTGAAGAGCCATCTTTGGCTATTAAACTAAATTGTACATGTTTTTTTCATGAGATATCTAGTAACCTCTTAAATATAAGACCACAGCAGCAGCATTGTTTTAAAACTGTGAAGAAGTGTGTCTTGACTGTCACAAGACTGTAACTTTCATGTTGGTGTAAATACATATTATTCACCAATAACACCACAATAACCTACCTATAAGGTAAGTTTGTAAGAATTTGTGTTTGGGATACAATGCCCGGAAATAAATTTAAGAAATTTATATAAATACTCGTCCAAGACCTGGTGATCTATATTCATTGGTGGGATTCGAACCCGCAACCACTCCATTGAGTATCCAGTAGCCAGACCCGTCAATGAACATTATATTGTGTTTATGGGTTAGACGCCTAATACCTCATAACATTATTTCAAATAGATGTGACAGTTAAAAAGAATGTAAATAATAAAAAAACATAGAGAATGAGAAAAGTTATGGACAAAATCAAATTTTGTATGAAATTTGTTATTTACCTTTTTCCCGTATTCTAGTACTGCTTGTTGAGATGGAAGATTTAGTCTCCTAGCTGCCTCTGCAATTGATATACATAAGTATGCTTTCTCGATGCATGCAGCAATTTCTCCTCTTACCGTATCAAGTAAAGTATCCATAAACAATGTATAGCTTTCTGCTGGTACATTGTCCTGTAACAAAAATTATAATATACTCCTAGGTTTCATTTTCTGTCATAATTTACAATGTATCAATAATGTTGATGGTTCCTACTTTGCATATATGAAAAACTAATTTCAACATTATAAAGTTAGAGTAGTTTAGTATCAGTAACCTTTTTTTTAGGAATGATCTATGCTAACAGGCTAATGCTTCGTGGGTTTGTTACGGAGCCAGCTGGCTCACCTACGATTTATTATGAGTGGGAGGTTAATACGCCAACTGTGAAGTATTCGACCGCACAGCCTGCTGAGTTTGTTTCTGTGGCAGGCCGTGTCACCGTTGGGTGAAAGTATCAATTACCATGAATACAACATGCATTACTATATAAATGGTTATCTTATAACTACTAAAAAATATATTGATGGATTTAAACATGAATAACTGATAAATAAACATTAATTTGTTAATCTTATTAAAATATAAGAGTTAATCCATGATCACAATACTCATATAAAGAATGGTTTAATTATTTATTAATACTAATTGTACTAAAAGAGAAAACATAACAAAACATGAACATTCAACAATATATAGATAAGATAAGAAGTTCTAGTTTAATATTAATATGATTTACATTCATTTTTACCTTTGCCAAAAATATTTTGTTATAACTACCCTCCATCAGGTATTGTTCCAGAGCAAGAGGATGGCGCACATATGGATCAGCTCTGATAACATCAACTGAGAGTCTCTCTAGCTCCGTATGGAACTCAGCTACCCGATTTTGAGATAAAAGAAAGAGTAAATTCAATCCAAGAAGCTGGTACATAAATGCAGATTCTGGTAAATGGTCTCTAAAAATCAGATGAATAATATAATATATATATAAATGACATTTGTAATTTAATCAGCCTATGTATGTGTATAAGGAGCTTGGAGAATAGAAATTAGTATACATATAAGGTATACATTTGTGGATGTAAATCCAAATCCTAATGAAATACATTACAAGTTGATCAGTATAGTGTCCTGTCATAATATGTCAATAATTTTTAAATGTTCAAAACTTTTGATGTGACAATGTCTTATAATTCGATGGAGCCGGCTGCACGCAAGAAAAAACATGACTCATGCGGCGTTGCCTCGCTCTGAGGCGTTCCATTTTCTTAAGACGTTGTCACATTCAACTATCGTCAGTAAATGACTTTACAGACAACCGATTTTTTATATAATTTGTATCTTGTAAATAGATGTTTTTTTAAAATGTTATAGGTACTTATCTGAATTGATGTTTAAAATGTAGCCAGTTATTTCAAATTCACGCATTCACATTATAGCAATGAAAGAGAAAAGGTTCACTCATCACATAAGTACCAATTTGTTTAAAAAATAAAACTTGAACATGCGACCTTCAACACTTCAAGACAACTTACTTATAATCGAAATAGTAGCATTTTAACTGTGACATATATCGTTCAAATGCTTTCACGTCTTTAGCGGCTACTGCCCATTGTGCACCGATCTCAAGAACATCTCGAGCCAATATTAACTCCTTCTGATTAGCCGACGTATTATTACTTGGAAGAAAAGTGAGTTGTGTTAGAGCAATCTGAAAATAATTCATCATATGCTATTAAAAACACAAACTTGTATCACTTTTGACGAGTCATGCTCAAACATCCGTACCTTAATTTTGTTTAGAAGCTCTCCACATTTATCAAGCTTACGTGGCTTTTTAGCCCACTCTGTTTTTAGATTTTGATAAAGAGTAGCCAAATCTTTTACAGAAGCCATATTTTACTATGTGATTTTATTTATTTTTATCCAGTAACGCAAACGCAGAATTCAGATTTCAGTAATGTATATTCTGTCAAGTGTCAGTTCTGTCACCAGTTACTTTTTTTTTTTTTTTTTATAATATTTTATGGCCTGGTTACGAGACCTTTAAGCCAAGTCAGATTTTAGGGCACAAACTTTTATCCTTTAATGTATCAATTACACTTCACTGATTTTATTTTATTCTATTACATATTTAAATTTTCACTACGGTATTTTTTATGTATTTATATAATGCACTATAACACTTTTTGTTTTTCAGCAAATCACACAAGTGGCGGCGGGAGGTATCACTAAATTCTATTATTTCGCTTGCCATTATTAGTCTTTGGAAAATAAACATTGGATTTTGACACTTGAAGAAAATGTGGTCAATGTCGGCGATCCCGTTGTTACAGAAAGTACAAATATTATAATTTATTATCTTGAGTCTTGCTAGGTGTGAGGGAGCAGTGTTATGGCCAAATCTTAATCTGTTGATTGTGGTGATGTACTCACGGCTAGCTATATCCAACTCATCATACCAGGGTTTTCTCGGTAAATTCTCTTGAATACTTCCGTACCATTTTCCTTTATGTTTTTGATCCTCTTTCCAGAAATCTAGCCACAATTTTTTTATTGAGATATTAACATTGTAATAATAGTCGGTCATAGGAACATGCACCACATTTTTGACGTCAAGAGCATTGACCCCTTTATATGCAGTTTTGTCTGCTATTTCATTACCAGAAATACCTTTGTGTGAGGGAACCCACATAAAGGCAATTGTTATTCCTTTGTTATGCAAACGCCAGACAAAATCTTTAATAAAATAAAGAATATAATTAGTTTTAAAATGAAAATTTACATATTTAAGACTATTTAGTAGACTTAAAGAGTCTGTTATTATTAGAAAATATTTATAATTGCTTACGTAACTAATTGCTTTTATAGCTTCAAAAACTGCATATGCCTCTGCTGTAAAAATGGAACACTGTTTATTTAGAACAAAGCTTTGAGCAACATTTTTTTGGGGATCATATACTGCACTTCTCACATATTCATCACTTTTACTGCCATCTGTATAGATTGTATAATATTTTTTATTTTCTTCTAAGAATGATAAAAAGTCTGAATTGTTATCAATTGACTTGGATAAAATCATAATAGGATGTATAATACTATTGTATGAATGATTATAACATGGCCAGTGAAAATGTTTTCTTATGTTCGAATAATCGGATTGTATTTTTAGATAAATTCGGGACAGAGTTGGAGATGTACCTTTCAGAAGATCCTTAGATGAAGTCAATGGACCTACAATATGGATTAGGTGAGGAATGATTTTATTTATAATTTGGAAATTATTTGATGAAAATAGTTTCAGGCAGTATCTTTCTGCAAGCATAAGTCGTCTCAATATCAATGGCATAATATTTGTTTCGACTTCCATGGCCCTTATGGGAGTTGAACACATTGCCCCTGATATGATCCTCAAAGCCCTGTTCTGTAAAACATCTAATTTTTGTGTATGAGTGCTATTTAAATAAGCTAAAGAACTATAGTCAAAATGACTTCTTACTATTGTTTTATATAATACTGACAGTATTTTAGGATCTGCACCCCATGCAATACCTGCTAGACATCTTAAAATATTAACACCGATTAATGCATTTCTAGATATATATTTAATATGTTCTTCAAATGATAGTTTTTGGTCAATAATAATACCCAAGAATTTGTGTGAGGTTACTCTTTGTATAACGTCACCATTATAAGCAACATCAATTATTGGTGTGTCTTTTCCAAATATCATGACACTGCTTTTGGCAGCATTTATTTTCAAATTTAATCTGTGTTGATAATAGTTGCACAACTGCCCTAAACTGGTGTTAACATTTTCGATGGCTAATGTCAAATTTACATCTGAACTATACAACACTAAATCATCTGCGAACTGAAGTATATTTACATTTTTAGTAGGTATTTACATATTTACATATCTCACATGTATACAAGTTATATAGCAAAGGCGACAGTGTTGCACCTTGTATAGTACCCTTTGACACAATTCTAAGTCCATTCAATATATTGTTGTGCCTAACATATAATATTCTGTTATTAAGGAAATCATAAATCCATTTACACAATTGTCCAGGTACCCTAGCCTTACTCAGTACCTTCACACTATCAGGATCCACACTATCAAATGCGCTTTGTACATCTAGAAATACACAAACTGTGTGTAATTTATTGTTTTTTGCATTTTTCAGATCATATATGATGAAACTGTCGCCACAGCTTTTTCCTCTACGGAAACCATATTGGACATGAGGGATAATACTCCTAGATTCTGCATACCAGTCAAGGCGAAACTTCACCATGTTTTCAAAAATCTTTCCAAGACATGATGATAGTGAAATTGGACGATAGGAACTAGCCTGTTCAGGTGATTTATTTGGTTTAAGTATAGGTATTACACATTGAGTTTTCCATGAAATTGGTATTAATTTTTTATGCCAGAGACTATTGAGAATATTTAAAAATAACTTTTGTATAGATTCAGGTAGATATTTTATTATTAATTTTGGAAAATCATCTAAACCAGGACAAGTATTCCTCCTAGATTGTATACTCATTAAAAATTCATTCCATGAAAAAGGTTCCATTAAAAATCTTGATTGAGGATTTTCATTGTTAATATTAAAATAATTGTCTAATGAATCTAGGTCAACTAAATTAGTACAATCTGATAATTTGTCTAAAAGTGGTTGTACAAATTCATCCCTATATGACTTATTACCAGCTCTGATACTCTTAAATCTTTTAATGAGATTCCATATTTTACTAATAGGGGTAGTTCTATTGAAACTGTTACCAAAACTATTCCAACTGATTCTTTTTTGTTCCTTTATAGTTCGCTTTTTTAAAGCATCTAATCTTTTATAGTTTATGTAATTATGTATTGTTGGATCGTTTCTGTAAAGTTTCAGTGCTTCATAAGATTTAATGACTGCTTGTTCACAAATACTGTTCCACCAGGGAGCTGGTGGTCTATTCCTAATGTTAGTCCTTGTGAATCTAGGAACCACGATTTGTTTAAGTTTATCAAGCCGATTACAAAACTCATCATAAGATTTTATTGGGTTCTCTTCACTAACCATCATGTCATGAAATATTGAATTAGCTAATTGACTATATTTAGTCCAATCTGTTCTATTGTATAAAAATCTGTCAACATGTTTATTAATTGTGTATCTTTCAATGCATATCCTAATGCTTGTGATGGTTGGATAATGATAGCTACCCAAAGCATCATCATGCACTGACCATTCACAAAGTGGGGCCAAATGTGGACTAATAAAACTTACATCTATTGCTGAGGGATTGCGTGTGGGATAATTTACTGTAGTGAAGCTACCATTATTTAATATGTATAAATCGCATTCATCAATTATATCGTACAAGTTTTGGCCTCGACTTTTAGTAGACAGACATCCAAAAGCAATATGATGTGCATTGAAATCACCACTTACAAATACAGGTTTTGGTAAATCTCTTATAATATTGCGCAATCTATTCATTCTTATGTGTCCACTGGATGGAGGACAGTACACACAGAGAATAGACAAAGTAGTATTCTCTTATGGCTACATACACTTATGGCTATTGTTTGTATATCTTCATAAAAAGTAGTATTTATAACATTATGTTTCAAATATGGCTTAATTAATATTCCAACACCATTACAAGTGTTTTTAGAATTTTTATTGTAAAAATTATAGCCAGAAATATGAAATGTTTGATGGTCTTTTAACCATGTCTCATTTAATAGACAAATATCAATATCTTTTTCGTTCAAGAATTTTGTAAGTAGAGGTTTTTTATGATTTGCACCTTGAACATTGAATTGCGCAATACTTAGAGAGGGTGTTTTATAAGATTGTGTATCCATTATGTTGACAGATTTTTAATTAATACATCTTTAATAAATGTTGTTGTAATTGGCTCATTATCAGTCTTATTACCTAATTGAACCAGTGTCTGTACTAGGGCCATAAGTACATCACTGTTACCAATTATTTGTGATTTAATATCACTAATATTTACAGTCTGTGGAACAGTTTTAATATTTACAGATTTATTTACAAGTTTCTGTACATTATTTACATTTTTCTGTGCATTATTTACAGGAATGGCTCGTGATGGCAGAGGAGGGAAGTCCATATTCTCTTTGGTAATAGCAACGCTTGCATATGTAATTTTGTTTTTCTTTTCTAGAATTTTCTTACTTTTAATAGGACATTGTTTAGATATAGCCAAATGAGGTCCACTGCAATTTATGCAGCAGATCTCTTCTGGTTTACTACATTCTTTAAAATAATGTTCACCTGAACAAATTGAGCAACGCTGTTTGCCATTACATGTTTTTGCGGAGTGGTTAAATTTGAAACATTTGTAACATTGTTGTAGAGGAGCGATATATTCGAAAACTCTGTATGAAAATAAATCATATTGTACATTCTCGGGTAAAGAGTTCGACAAAAATGTGATGCTAACAGTTTGTGTTGGTATCAGTTCATGACCAACTTTTCTCATGAATCTCCTAACTGCAATAATTTCATATGTAGATGTTAATTTTGTAAATAATTCCTTATTTGTTATATTTGCAGGTACAAATCGTATGATACCAGTTTTTTCAATTTGAGTTGTTGGAATATAAGCTTTTATTTCATGTCTGTCAAGTAAATTAATATTGTTTATAAAATTGTTGGCCGTATTATGCTGTTTAAAAATCACCACAATTTTATTGGCGTTAATACGCCTTATTGCCACCACACCTTTAACATTCGAAAATATATTGTTTAAATAAATTGGACTTTTATTTCCCAATTTTTCATTTATGTTTCTGCTTTCAATAAAAACCTTAAATTCTGTATTAATTGAATTTTCTGGGTACAGTCTTTTGTAGTTAGGCTTGCGATATGGTAAATAAGAGTCATTCTCACCACCTCCGCCGCCAGTACCAGGAACATCGCCAGAACCATCCCGCCGTGGTCTCTTTTTGGAGGAGGGCGGGTTATCCCCGTCCTCCTCGTTTCCGTCCATTTTTATTACTTATATATTATTTATAAAATATAATTTGTCTATTTTAATTGTTATTTGTATGGAAAATATGTTCTAATAAATTTAAAATACAATTTTGAAAAAAATTGCAACCGCGCTTTTTCGAATTCCCGCCCACCACTCACCTGTCAATTCCAATTGTTTTTTTTTTTTTTTTTTTATTTATTTAAGGCATTAGTTACAAACTATCAGCCACGAGGCAGTTATAATATTCAGGTGACAAAACAACAAATTATTTGCATTAAATCTTAAGCTAAACAAAATAACATTTCATACTTTAAAAAAAAAACAAAATAAAATAAAACAATTATACAAAACTTAAATTAGATCATCAATTAAACTAAATTAACAAATTAAATTTCTACATTTGTATACATTAAAAATTCATATAATAAAGAATAAAGTTCAGTATGTTTTAACAAGTCTTTAGTATTTTGCGGTAAATCCAAGGTTTTTAAAATATCTTGACTTTGACAGATAAAAAGTAATCTTTCAATTGCAAATTTAGGACATTTAAATATTATATTATGATCCAAATCACAATCTTCAGCGTTACAAAATTTACATAAAGAGTTTTCAGATAACTTTAATCTATAAAGATGGCTTGGAAATCTTCCATGACCAATCCTTAGTCTACACATTGTTGTTATGAAATGTCGATGGCTATACAATTTATATTTCTCAAACCATGCCTTTGTAGATGGATGTGTTTGTATTTCAGCTAGCCATTTTCCTTTGGTTTTTCTAGTATTATTTAAATTGTATAACCAACGATTTAACATATTTTGTTTTAAATATACGTGTAAATCTGAAAATGGAACTTGGTAATTAGTTTTATTTACAGTATGCGAAAATCTTGCCATTTTATCAACTAGTTCATTACCAAATATTCCTGAGTGGCTAGGAACCCAAGAAAATTCTATTTTACATTTTACAAAGATAGTAGACAAAGAATTTTATTTCATAAATTAAATAATTTGTAGATGCCGTCATTACATTTTCTTTCAAAGCTCTTAATACACTCATGGCATCTGAAATTAATAAGTATTGTTTCCAATTTTTATCTTTTGACATTACGATGTGCTTTAATGCATACAGTATACCGAGACACTCTGCGGAAAATATTGAAAAGTTATTATGACATTCGTATACTTTTCCAATTTTTGATCCGGAGTCATAATACGCGAAACTAGTCTTATCAATACATTTGGAACCATCTGTATAAATTTTGACAAAGTCCGATTTTGATTCCAAAAATTGAAGAAATTCATATTTATTTTCGTATCTAGTTAAATTTATGTCAATTTTACTAAAAATACTCCAATAGGTATTACTAAAACATGGTAATAAATTTGATAACATGGCAATAGATTATATCTTGAAATTCTGAATTCAGGGAAGCTACAGAATGGCTCAAAGAAGTATGTGCAGATAATGTAAATAAGTTATCCTTCGGATATTTAAAATTTTCTAAAAGTCTACTAACAACTACATTATCTCTGCTGGCTAATTTCAGACAGTATTTGTCAATCAAATAGGATCTTCTAACGTACAGTGGGGGTATTCCCACTTCAACTTCTAAAGAATTAATAGGAGAAGACATCATGGCACCGGATATAATTCGTAGAGCTTTATTTTGGATTATGTCTATTTTTTTTAATAATTTCATGTTTGCTTCATTAAAAATTTGACAACAATAATCAAAGTGGGAACGTATATCTTAGGATCGGATCCCCATTTCACGCCTGTTAGACATTTTAATATATTTAAATTTAATTCAGCTTTTTTACAAATGCGCTCAATATGAAACTTCCAACTTAATTGTGTATCTAATATTACTCCTAAATATTTAACGGATAATTTTGCAGGAATTATCTTATTATTATATATTATTTTAGGAAATAAATTTTCCCTGCAGCTTTTAGTGAAAAGAATTACTGAGCTTTTGTTTGTATTTATTTCTAATTTCATTTTTCCGTAGAAAATATTTTTCAACTCATCTAAGCAATTGTTTAAAGTCCTTTCGCCTTCAGCAATTATTTTACAACTGACATAAATAACAAAATCATCAGCAAAAAATAAGTGTCTTATGAATTTAGAGATACTTTGAATTAAAGGAACCATGCTAAGTATAAATAATAACGGTGATATGACAGAACCCTGCGGAGTGCCTCTAGTAGACAACTTTGGGCCGTAGAGCTTATTTTTTATCTTTAAATGTAAATTTCTATCAGACAAAAACTTGTAAAACCAATCCAACAGCTTACCCGGTAGTCCTAATTTTTGTAAACTTCTAATTAAATAATAATGATCAATATTATCGAATGCTCCTTTGATGTCTAAGAATACAGCAATGATATTTTCTTGTTTTTCAAAGCTGTTATGAATATCACCTACTAAACACGCTAAATTATCAATTGTACTTTTACCTTTTCTAAAACCAAACTGGGTATCGGGAATAAGTTTATTTTGCTCAACATACCATTCTAGTCTATTTTTTAACATAGTTTCAAACAATTTCGAAAAACATGAAGTTAATGCAATGGGTCTATATGATTTAAGTAAGTTTTTATCACTATTGGGTTTTAAAATGGGGACAACATGTTGTATTTTCCAATCATATGGAATAATTCCAGCTAGCCATAATTTATTATATAAACATAAGAGGATTTCAGATACTGCTTTTGGAAAATGTTTTATTACTTTGTAAGGAATGCAATCTGGTCCAGGAATTGTGTCTTTTTTATTTGACAAAGCGGAAATAAATTCATCGTAAGTAAATTCATTTAAAAGCCAAGTTGCATTAAGTTTTCCCTTAGATAAAAGTATATTATGCAATTTATCGAAGTCTATTTTATCACTAGCTGCAGTTAGTTCGGATAAATATTCATACGCACTTACATCATTATCCAAATAAGGGGACATAATTATTACTTTGAATATTCAGTTTTGAAAATTTTAATTTTCTTATACTATCCCAAATAATTTTTGAAGGAGTCATGCGATTAAAAGAAGAGCAAAAATTGGCCCAGCTTGTACGTTTTTCTTCTAATATTGTTTTCCTTTTTTTGGCATCGAATTGTTTATATAAAATATAATTTTCTAAAGTAGGATATTTTTTATACGATGCAAGAGCTTGTTTTGCCTGAAATACTACAGACTGGCATTTTTCATTCCACCAAATTTTATATTTGCGACTTTTATTTAGATTGCAACATTTATTTTTGTTGTTTATAAAATATGTCTCTAAAATGTCATTCATTATTCAATGTACCAACAAATCGATTATAGTCAGCTTCTGTATTATTTGTAAAAGTAAAATAATTGAATTTATCAGTACAGATTTTTCCAAATAATGTCCAATCTATTTTATTTAAATTTAATTTAAGCAAAGCATTGACACCTGCAGAGCACGTAGAACGTTTCAACGGCGAAGAAATCGAAAGAAACTGTACATTCAATAGTATGGGATAATGATTGCTACTAAGAGGATCGTCTAAAATTGAAAATGTACAACTTGAACTAATGCTTGAAGAGGCAAAGGCTAAATCTAACACATTTCCTTCGCAACCATATGGTGCTAATGTAGTTATATGGTGATTGTTGAGACAAACCAAATTTAATTTATCAATCAAATTTTGAATAACATGACTCTTTTATTGTTTGTTTTAGAACCCCAACAAAAGTTATGAGCATTGAAATCTCCTATTATTAAGTGATTTTTAGATGTTATTTTAGAAATACATTGGGAAAAATAATTAATGTTGAACTTACCATTAGGAGGTGGTGGGCAGTAAACAGCTAAAATGTCTAAGATTATATTTCTCTGATTTATAGAAATGAGTAAATTTTGACAATCATAATGGGATTCAGTATCTAATATTTTATAGTTAAATTTATTTTTTATGGCTATAGCCACTCCACCATGTAGTTTAGTTGAGTTTTTATATATAATATTGTAACCAGAAATTTTAAGTTTATCACCATCACATAACCAAGTCTCATTTAATAAAATTATATCAATAGGATGGTCCAGGCCATGAATGTAGTTCATGAGTTGATCTACTTTAGGTAATATACTGCGTGCATTCCAATGTAGTATAAATAATTGATTCAAATTATCCATTAAAACTGAAATTCGTTATTAAGAGCTCTTTTACATTTTTAGAGGAAATATCAAAACCTTTTTTGTCAGTCTTAAGTTTCATAATGTCTACAATCGTTTTAATTAGTGCATTTAATATCACATCCGAATTAATTATATCAGTACACAAAGATCTTTTATGAGGAGAATTATTAATAATTAGATTCTTACCTGTATTTGATGAAGGTTCAGATATGATTTTGATATTTTCTTTTGTAACCGCTTTAGCATAAGTAGTTTTACCTGATATTTTATTTTTTATTTCAGCAAGTTTAGCTGTCTTTAAGGGGCAAGAATAAGATACTGCAATATGTGAACCATTGCAATTAATACATTTTAACTGATCTGTATTAGTCCAATTTTTATAAGAGTGGTTAAGGCTACAAATAGAACAGACAACTTTGTTCTTGCAAGACCCACTCCCATGGCCAAATTTATAACAATTATAACATTGTAAGAGGGGCTTGATATATTCTGAAACAGAGAACCATATTCGATCATATATAACATGATCAGGTCGGCTAGTTGATAAAAAAGTTAGCATTACAGTTTGTAATGGAGCTAATACGCCATCTTGCATCTTTTTATGAAAACGTTTTACTCCTATGACATTTGAAGAAATTAAAAATTCTGTAAGAAGGTCTTCCTCAGTTAACTCTATCGGGGCTCTGATTATTCCTTGTGTCTCCAAGCGGTCATACGGAATTTTAGCTTGTAGATTGTGTTCTTTTAAAAATTTCGTGTTCAATAAAAAATTGTTAGCTTCATTTAAAGTGTGGAAAAATATTTTGATAAACTTTTTATTTTGTGGTCTAATGTAACCAATACCAGATGTATTTTGAAGTGTTTTATTTAGTCTAATTAAATTTATGTCATCATCATTTTCATATCAAATAAGTACTGGATATTCTTTTCTACTATTGTCCGTATAAATAGGATGGTATTCTTTAAACAGTCCTCTTCTATTTCGTAAAAATTTAATATTAATTTTAGCCGAGTTGGCGCCATTCGCATCATCATTGGTCAATTTTCTTTTCAATTTATGGGATCCACCTAACTGAATTACACCGGCACTTGTTTCGCTCATTTTGATCGGGATAAGAGCCTCTAACTTATTTATAAAACAATATTATTTAACGAATTAAAATTTATTTAAATTTACGCGCCCTCACCCACAAAAGCGTTCCCGCCTTTTTTTTCTCACGGCATTTTTTTTTTTTTTTTTTTTTTTAAATAATATTTTATGTCTCACGGCATTCAATTCCAATTGTTATTTATTTTATTATTATTTTCATTTAAAGGCATTAGCTACTACGCTATTAGGCATACAAAATACAATATTCGGTCTGTAATACGGAGAAATGGCGGGAAACCCCAAGGAGCGCGGCTTCGCCCCTCTAGCCCCCATCAATCAACTATCATTCTCCATTCCATCCACCCAAGGCAGTCCACCACAATATTCGCCAACCAATCACAATATATAAAGATCAAGATTTTAAAACAAACACTATAGAACCACTCTGAATGGACAAAACACAAAATAACAATGAATTAACGGGAAATCAAAAAAACACAACCGCGCGTCCCGATGTTTCCCGCCATTCCCCATTCCAATTTTTTTTTTTTGTTTTTAATAATATTTTATGGCCTGGTTACGAATTGTCACAGATTTTTGTTATTATTATTGTTGTTAGTTTTGGTCCTGTTAGAACCGGCTAAGACCAGAGGCCATGCTGCCAAGTCTGTCTTATTAACAATATTTTGTCTGTGCTTTGGAGAAACGGCGGGAAATCACAAGGGGTGCGGCTTCGCCCCTCTGGCACCTATCGATCAACTATTACTTCTCATTCTATCCACCTAGAACAGTCCACCACAATATTCGGCAACCAATCATATTATTTTAAATTAAGTTTTTAAAATAAACTATAGAAAACCACCAGAACAGTCCTACTATACAAAACCGCTCCAGAACAGCTCTCCACAATATTCGCCAACCAATCACAATATATACAGATAAGTTTTTAAAACAAACATTGTATAATAGGAAACCGCTCCGAATGAAAAAATAAAAATTAAAAACAAAAAACACAACCGCAAGTTTTCTTTTTGGCTATTTTATTTTAACCGGATATTTTTTTGGAAATTAAAAATAATATAATCTGTAACTAAGTACCTTTAACACACGGGAGTTCTACTCTAAAGTTTTGAATGACTATTTATGTCCGTTTTTGTAACAAAACGCAGACGTCCGCAAAATGGCTCTCATACACTGTGCGAAGAAAATTTGAATCTCCTCTCCCTAAGGTTGTCTGGTAGAAATCGCTACCTTAGTGATAAGGCCGCTTTTGTGTACAACTTTTCTTTGTAAGTTCCACGATAGATGTAATATGTATTCTTATGTACACAATAAAGTATATTTTCTTTCTTTCTTGTTTTGTAAGATGCAGCTTATCTAACAGCACAAGCTTGGAAAAACGGGGGAAAACTCAAACTCAAACAAAATATTGTTAAACAGACTTAGCAGCATGGCCTCTGGTCTTAGTCGTTTCCAAGAGGAACAAAAATAACAAAAACAAGTGTTGGCGGACGGTTGGCGGTAACTTGAGAATGGCGGGAAGCATCGGGGCGCGCGGTTGTGTAATTTTTGTTAATTAATAGGGATGTTGACAGTATTCATTTAAAAATAAAATTTTAATGTTATTTGATAGTTTATATGATAGAATTCTGAAACAATTACAACTTATTTAGCGGAAGCGGGAGAATATTGAGGTACTTCTACACACCATTTTCCGTACGCAGTAGGTACTTAAAGTAAAAACAAATTTTCAGGCGTTTTGACAGTGTACGCACACATAGCCAACACATTTTTTATTAACGACAACTAGAATCATTTTATCACCTTTACGATGTTTAACAACATATGACGTCACGTGACAAGTGTTAGCGTTTTTGAACGAGATTTTAAAATGCATTATAAAAAGTAAGATTTTATAGGCATTAGACGTATTTAAGCAAAAGTTAATATGATATTTAGGCTCCATTAGATAAATAATTTAAAAACATTTCTGAAAAATATCAACATCCCTAATATTGTTATTTTGTGTTTTGTCCATTCAGAGTGATTTTCTATAGTGTTTGTTTTAAAAACTTGATCTTTATATATTGTGATTGGTTGGCGAATATTGTGGTGGACTGCTCTGGGTGGATGTAATGGGGAATGATAGTTAATTGATGGGGGCTAGAGGGGCGAAGCCGCGCTCCTTGGGGTTTCCCGCCATTTCTTCGTATTACAGACCGAATATTGTATTTTGTATGGCTAATAGCCTAGTAGCTAATGCCTTTAAATGAAAATAATAAAAAAATAAAAAATTGGCGGTAACTTTGCCGCCAAAGGACATAATCACGAATAAAAACTCTGTTTGAATTTCGGAAATCAGAATTCGGAAAATCGTTTAGACTTTAGAGTTTAGGCGCATTAATTCAAAATTTTGGATAATCGGACGATACTGACAAAATTGATCGAGGATTACTTTTTTATTAAAACACTTTATTATGGTATGTATAGCTTATTATTTTAATATAATATCATGTTTGGTGTATGTACTACAGTAATAACACAAACATAATATTATTATACTTAAATTTTATAGATTCTTATTATTGCCACCTAGTCTAATAGTAGGTATAATTTTTGCAGATTTTACATTGAGACGTATAAAATAAGTTTCATTGCAATCAAGTAAACAATGAATACATTTTTTTTTAATACTCGATAAAATATAAGAGACCGGTACCATATAGTAAATTTCGTCTAAATTAACTTGGCGACAATATTATGCTCATCAGTGTCTTACTTTCTTTGCTGCTATTAGATTTTATCTTCGTGTAGTCAAAATAATTTGACCGTTTATTTGTGGGGTGTGTATTTTACCGGTGGGGGGGAAGCGCTGTGCCGCGCTCCCGGCTGCATCAGCTTTGCTGCGTTTCGGAGAGAAGGGCAAGACAGGCAGTGTAATTACTGGCACCGAGACTTAACATCTTATGTCTCAGGATAGGCAACACATAAATAAGTTGCCTGGGCTCGTTCCAGGTAAACTGGTTTATGTTCATGGGCGACGTTGACCACTTACCATCAGGTGGCACGTTTGCCAGTTTGCTTATCCAACTAACATAAAAAAAACTCTAAAACTTGCAAATTTCTCAAATTTTAAAACTTGTGTGTGTGTGAACAAAGAGTTATGCGTTCTTTCTAGAAAGTTTCACTAGCTTGTCAAAGTTAAAAATTCATATAAGTAATCACTTTCCAGAGTAAAATTGCTCGATTTAATTTAAGACAAAAGCCCCGTGTGAGCTACTATGAACCTGAAGAGCCTAGTTTGGATGAATATGTGTGTAAGTACTTATTTTGTAATACATTTACTGTCTAGTATTTAGGGGCCATTCATAAAGGCGACATTGGTGGCACTCGCCGGGTTTTAGAAGGTAGATCTGCGTCCACTTACCAGTTTTCGGGCGCAGCGAGTCCCACATACCCGCGTGGGGAGACCCACTCCCCCGCGGGATGCCTCAGAGCATTTCGTGACGGAAAAGAAGAAAAAGCCCCCTTAAATATTTATTTTATTTTGTTGTTATAGCGGCAACATTAATTTAATATATTCGCTTGCGGTTCTACAGCCTTGTGGTAGCGAAGTCTTAGTAATAAGATTTCGTTTTTAGCCTTGTTTTACGGAACCCTAAAAAGAGCCCAAATCTAAAGTGGGTAAGGTATGGGCCAGCATAGGTTATTTAATTTGAAAATGGTGAACGCCACAACACTAATGAGTGCATACGGTTTTCGTAAAGCTGCTTAATAGCTTGTACACAATAATTATTATTGTCTTAATTCAAAGTAAATTGTATTTTATTTTATTAAGCTGGCAGCTTAAAAATCATTGTTATTGTCTCGAAAATGTTGTTATAATTTAAAATAATACATGAATATAAATGTGGACTATTTGAAATGTGTTTTTTTTAGTTTGTTCTGAATGTGGCGACTATGTATACGAATATTGCTCCATTCATGGCCCTCTGCTGGTTATTCCTGATAATAAGGTAAGTTATAGAGTATAGACGGTCTCGTGAACAAGACTTTCTTTGACAATGTCGAAATAACGAAGGTAAATATCGCATGTTCAATTTAAAAAGAAACTTGGTAATGTAAAATCTTATATAAAAGAGGGCATATTTATATAGCAACGATCGACATATCCAAAATATACTATTAAATGGGGCAAGTGGATCGACGCCATCGTGTCTCAACTCAAAACCGATATCCAGCAATTGAGGTAGTGTGAGTCAATATGTGATTAATCATAATTGTTAATTTTATATCTTTAGAATAGGCATGACGTACACCCCCACCATGGTTCAGACCTTGACGTGGCGGTGGGGCTCAGTAGCCTAGGGTGAGCCCAGCACCTTGGGCGAAGCTAATCCCACCCCATTGTACTTTCCCGACGTTGGGAGGAGTTGTTCTGTGGTGCGGGGCGACCCCTCTGTGGAGGTGGTGTCGGTCCCTTGAGGGACTGACTAGCCCTCGAGGTGCCCTGTTTGCTCGTTAGATCCCGGGCACCACACCAAAGGTGGCATTGGTGGCACTCGCCGGGTTTTAGTGGCTAGGCTTGCGTCCACTTACCATCTTTCAGGCGCAGCGAGTCCCACATATACGCCTGGGGGACCCACTCCCCCGCGGGATGCCTCAGAGCATTTCCCGGCGTTAAAGAAAAAAAGAACATACTTACATGATTGTAACTTTTATAGGTCTTTTTAAATGCCACAGCACGTAAAGAGTCTTTTATTTGAATTCTGACTGTCGCTTTTCGATACATCTCAAAAAAATTACTGTATCTATGTCCTAAAAAACATACATGAATTTTCTAAGAAAATTGATATTCTTAGTAGGGATATACGTAATAGACACAGGCTAGATGTACCAGTGATTAGACTCACAAAAGTAAGCAATTCTTTTAAAGGCAATTGTAATCTGTATACGCTTTTACAATAAGATCCCAGCAAAACGGTCAGAAGCTACCATTAAACAATTCATAAACGTTTTTAAAGAGCGTTTGTGTGGTAAAGGATGTTATAAAGTAAAAGATTTTATAGAAGATACCACACCTTGGGAATAGGGCGTTCCTCCCAGGCATTTCAGATATTATATAAGATTTAAAATTAGCTTAGTTATTTCCATTTATAAAACTATTGAATTGAAAACAGGATATTTGCCATTTTAACTTTGACTTCGACACACGTGCCTCGTGAACTACATTCGTAGATGATGTTGAAATATCGAGCTACGCGAAATAAAAGCGAAAAAGATGATAAATATCCTGTTTAAAGTTTTTTTTAAATATTTCTTGAAACTGTCTTCATGTACGTCTTCCTTCCTATTCCTTTTTAGATCCCAAGCAATCCTGACGTCCCATCTTTCATCCCCCGCGCTGCTCTCACAATTCCCAACGTGTTTCTACATCTCAACTATTCCAAAATTCCAGGTAAAACTTTACTTTTATTATGTGACGTTTATTTTTTTGTTACTTTAAATAGGAAATCTTGCAAGCTTGTGGCTCATTGCTTGTAAACATAAGATTTTTGACAATTATTATAATAATATTATTAAATTATTTATATTTTCTGACGGCCGGCTGGTCCAGTGGTCAGACTACTAGACACTTTACGCAGCGGTCACGGGTTCGAATCGATGTGCAGATAATTTGTATGATGAATATAGATGTCTGCATCGGGTCATGGACGTGTAATATATTATGTATTTATATAAGAACGGAAACACAAGTTCTTACGAACTTAGTACGGCACTAGCTTAACGTGGTGTGATTGTTGAGTAATATATATTATTTATTCATTTATTATTATTATTATTATATTAACTGATGTAACAAAAACATGAAAACAGTGTTTGGACTTCCAGACATTGTTTTCATATTTCATACTACGTTGAAAATTTCAGAACAATGGTAGGTACGTACTCATGCTGATGGAAATTCATGTTTCTAAATGACGTGTACACAAGACACCTTGGTATCGCACTTCATACACCGATTTAATAACTCCTTCCCTAAAGAAGATGTAGACAGTCTGCTAGTGATGTAACGAATTATTCGCGAATGTTTTGCGATTATGAATATCAGAACAAAAAAGCAATTTGAATTATTAATGAAAAAAAAAAAGCAATTTGAGTATAATCGTAGGTTAATAATATCAAAATCCTTTTCCTTTCTTATTGTTCGCGATAACAACTGATTACTTAGTGACCATGATGATGAATAATTAGTATTTATGAATAATTCTAAAATCAAAGTTAAAAATGATAGTGAAGACTTCCATAATATTCCATAATATAATATTAACTGTAATATTAGTGATAATATAACTTATTGGTGATAAAAAGTAATCAGCACACCTGCATACCTATTCTATTGATTATAAAGATTGTTTAAAAGCGTATTCTTTTATATATATGCCAAGAAAAAGACAATAAACTGTGTTATTTTACATGAACTTACAATGCAATCGTTCTAAATTCTTAACTTTAATGTTTTTCTTTTTTTTTTTTGAGTGGTATCAAAATTTTGACCGGTTCACGCAAACTTATAAATAAAATTTTCAAAACGGGTCTAATAATGTCCAAACTTTAGAGACAGCGTAATCATGCATATTATGGAGAGTACAGCCTGTGAGTACAGCCAACTTTCGAATGGCTTTTTCTCAGAAATGGTAAAATCTTAAGAAAAAATCATAATTACCTGATCCACAAATTCAGTCTTGAGCTATTTTTATCTTAAAACTATTTAGCAAAAAAACCCATTTTTATGACTTTGCGACCTTGGATTTTCTTTGCTCACACGGGATCAATGGCTGCTTCTCAGGATTTCATTAAAGTGCTATCAGACCTCTTATGTGTCTGTAAGTTTTCAGTATGTTGGGAATTAATAGGTCTTTACCTATGAAATTGCCGTTCTGCAGTACTGGCCATTTCAAATCAAAATAATTTTTGTTTGGCTAAGAATTATAATTTCAAATTAATTTTATTTTAAAAACATGGAATTCTTTTTCCAAAAGTAGACCTTGGAATACACATGGAAACCACATCGATCCGGATCGATCGCGGAAGCTTAGGTTCGAATGATCGAATCCGATACGAGTAGACACAAACCCAGACCGCGCAAACAGCGCTAGCACTACGCTACCGCTAGATTGCTTGGGCACCGCGCATGACCCGCTTCCCTCTCCAGAGGGAGGGATGAGGGCCGGCCCTCATGATGATAGGTTAAATTCAACCGTAAAAGATTCGTCGACCGTATCGGATTTGACTAGTCCAAATCCTGCTCTCCTGAGCAGCGCGCGCGATGAACCGTACCCCCTGCGGGGTGCGGAGGGGGGCGTCCCCCTTTCGAATATTTCTTAAGTGAGCCATCTGCTCATTTACTGTACTGATTCAGCTTAAAGGCCATCAGGCCGAAAAGTCTAGCCGTCTAGTCAACCCGAGAGGCAGTACAAAATGCCTTTGAGAATTTGTTGCCTCCCGTCCAGCTGATTTCTTTAAGAAGGGCATCAATAAATTGCCACTGCTTTGGCAAAGATGCATTGATTGCATGGATGATTACTTCGATTAATACAAATAAAAAATACATGAAAAAAATTCGTTTAAATTTTTTATACAAAACGGCAATTTCATAAGTAAAGACCTTATATAAGAGACAATGTCTCTTTTGACCGGGCTGAGTTCGAACGCACAATTTCTGTTTTTATGCCTAATAGGTACATTTTCATACCCTGGGCTTGTTTGTATATGAAAATCGACTCTTAAAGAGTAACCTCCAAAACTATAAATTTGTAAATTTAATATATAGGTGCAGGTTTGGGTGTATTTACTACACTAACATTACCACGCGGCGTTCGCTTTGGTCCCTATAAAGGAAAGAAGACAGATGAAATTAAATCGTCGTATTGTTGGCAGGTAAGCTATTGTTGGCAGATAGATTTATTATTACATTTTGTAATAATATTATAGCATAAGTTACTCTTTATAACATCAGCTATCTGCGAGTGAAAATGCGTCTAATCAAAATCTAAAGCGGCCCATTCGTTTCAGAGATTAGCCGGAAAAACAGACAGACAGACAAAAATTGTAAAGAACGTTATTCTGGTAAATGTACCGTGTATATATTCATATGCATTTAATAAAAAGCGGTTATTTTAATATTACAAAGTACAAACAGACACTCCAATTTTATTTATCTGCATATATAGATCGTAATATGAAGTTGGTATTATGCCATAGTACGCATAAATTCTGAAACGAAGCGAGTAAGCGAACCTTACATAATATGCGTGAGCATATATAAGGTTTGAAGGCAAGTCTTTGAAGACTTGCATGCAACTTTCCCTACCAAGTTTTTCTTACCCGGTATCTTATGTTTGACAAGATTCACAAAACAAGCAACCTATCACAAAGCAACCTATCTCGAGCGTCGAGAAGTCTTGCCTTACTAGCGTTGCTTTAACATGAATTCGTAATTTTCATCATTAGGTCCGCAACGTTAATAATAGACCGAGCCATGTAGTAGACGCATCAGATCCTAATAGCTCCAACTGGATGCGGTACGTGAATTGCTCGAGACACTGGTTCGAGCAGAATCTCGTGGCTTACCAATACAGGGGACAGATATACTACAGGTAAATAAGGTTTTGGTTACACATATTGTTTTCTAATGTTTACGCGAATTCACTCGTTATAATGAAACAATTTTACGGATTTTGTCGCGGTTTATTAAGTTTTTTACAAGCCCGACGTTTCAGATACTTTACAGCAACCATGGTCACGGGAGAACTGAGGTGTCTCCCCGCCACGGTTAAGGCCTTGACGTGGCAGTGGGACTCAGCACCCCAAGATGTGCCCAGCACCTTGAGCGAAGCTAATTGAGCCGAGGGGGCTTTTTACCCCTATTATAAGAAGAGAGGACAAAAGAGCAAGGGGCGAGGACGGGAACCTCACCCCATTGGACTGTCCCGACGTTGGGAGGGGTTGTTCTGTGTTGCGAGACAACCCCTCTGTGGAGGTGGCGTCGGTCCCCTGAGGGGTTGACTAGCCGTCGAGGTGCCCTGTTTGCTCATTAGATCCGGGGCACCTCACCAAAGGCGGCATATGTGGCACTCGCCGGGTTTTAGTGGGAAGAGCTGTGTCCACTTACCAGCTTTCGGGCGCAGCGAGTCCCACACACCCGCCATCCCCAGCGGGATGCCTCAGATCATTTCCCGGCGTTAAAGAAAAAAAACAAGAAAAAAATACGGACGGACAGACAGACAGACAGACAGACAGACATGACGAATCTATAAGGGTTCCGTTTTTTGCCATTTGGCTACGGAACCCTAAAAAGGACAGGTGTTACATTATGTCCTAACGTTACAAAGTTCTTAAAGCTCGTTTAAGTTATTAAAATAATTAAATCAAAAACCAAGCAGTTAGCACTTTCTGCGTAGATAGGATTAACCAAAATATTGATTTATCATAGGATAGTTTCGAATAACTTTGTAACATTAGGAAGTATGGCACCTCAGTCCTCCCGTGACCATGGTTGCTGTAAAGTATCCGAAACGTCGGGCTTGTAAAAACTTAATAAACCGCGATAAAATCCGTAAAATTGTTTCATTGGTTTTGGTTAGCCGTTAGTTTTTGTTTCTAAGTTTTAACAGAACCAGTATCAATCTTTTATAATGAATTTTTAAATAAATTAATATCTAGAGAGAAAACAAAACCGAAATAAGCCATAAAATATTATTGCATAAGTACTACTTTATGCATACTGTTTATTTCTTCCACGATGCTTTTTTACTGTGTTTCGGAATAAAGGTAGGAAATGCAGTGTTCGTGTTTTGTGAATACATCAATCTAATAAAATGTGGGATAATTCTTGGGATAACTCGTTCGTGGGTGCGATGATCACTTACCATTAGGTGGCATGTTTGCCAATGGAAACAGCATAAAAATAAATATGAGGTTTTATTTAATGTAGTGCTAATTTTTTTTATAGCACGGGAAGGCGAACGAGCAGTCGAAGCCTTTTGGCAACTATCGAGGCCCATACACATCCGCACAACCAGAGATTATGCAAATTCGTTGCCCTCCTTTTCCCTATCCCCCCAATGGGCCACCGGAAACTCACAAACCGCACGAAACGCGACAGCATATCTGTCACTTGATGCCGGTGTTATGTGAGCGAAGGTACCACCCCGGTCGTGCCGGCCCAATTCGGCTGCAAAGCATGATGGCACTACCTCTTACAAAACTCAACAACTCTTACAAAATCAATTTCTTTTCAGAACTATCAAAATAATACCCCGGTTTACTGAACTTATGGTATTTTATGGAAGTGAGTTTGCTTGTGAACTTGGTATTGATCTGAAAAAATATAATTCACCCTCTACATTTGCACAAAAGTTAGGTGGGTTTATAAATTGTTCGTAATTGATTATTCCTCTTTATTATCACTAGAATGTACCAATGGACACATTAATTCATGTACGTATGGATATTTATTAATTCCCAAGATATACATATAATTTGCTTTTTAAACTAGTACAGTCAAGCAAATTAAATTTATTTATCTTTTAGGTACCCAAATCTCAGAAAAAGCCCAGATAAAAACAAAAAATACACCACAGGAAATAAATGAAAATGATAACTCAAAAACATCTAGTATTAAAAAAAGTATTAAAAGAAGGACAAAGAAAATAAATACGAATAATACAACGGATGTGATCAGAAACCCTACTAAAAATAAAACTCAAACGAGTATTGATTCTGAAAAAATAATTAAACCATCACCTGAAATAAATAGAGATTCCTCCGTCATCGTCGAACCATCGAAATCATCTCAGAATAATAGGAGTCCTATTGTAGCGGAAAATACAAATTTTCATAACATCTCCGAAAATAATTCTAATATTATATTAAATATACAAGACACTAATAATAATGTTTTGGAGTCTCAAAATAGCTATGAAGTAATATCAAATACCAACCAGAGTGCCGAAATAAGTGAAAATAAAGATGAAAATAATAACTGTAAAAGGAAATGGATTACAAAATATAATTGTGATATTTGTTCATATGTAGCCAATAGAGAAAGTAGTTTAAATAATCATTTACTTCTACACGCCAATGTCAAAGGAATTCAATTCTTTAAATGTAAATACTGTTTATATGTTAGCAAAACTAAAAGTTATTTATCGGTACACGAACTCTCTCACACAGGCAAACTGTATTCTTGTGATATTATATGTGGACGTAAATTCTCTCAAAGTAATCATTTAGTAACACATAAAAGAACACATACTGGTGAAAAACCGTATACTTGTGATATATGTGGACGTAAATTCTCTCAAAATATCTCTTTAATAACACATAAAAGAACACATACTGGTGAAAAACCGTATACTTGTGATATATGTGGACGTAAATTCTCTAAAAGTAATCATTTAGTAACACATAAAAGGACACATACTGGTGAAAAACCGTATACTTGTGATATATGTGGACGTAAATTCTCTGACAGTAGCTCTTTAGTAAAACATAAAAGAACACATACTGGTGAAAAACCGTATACTTGTGATATATGTGGACGTAAATTCTCTCAAAATATCTCTTTAATAACACATAAAAGAACACATACTGGTGAAAAACCGTATACTTGTGATATATGTGGACGTAAATTCTCTCAAAATATCTCTTTAATAACACATAAAAGAACACATACTGGTGAAAAACCGTATACTTGTGATATATGTGGACGTAAATTCTCTGCCAGTAGCTCTTTAGTAAAACATAAAAGAACACATACAGGTGAAAAACCGTATACTTGTGATATATGTGGACGTAAATTCTCTGACAGTAGCTCTTTAGTAAAACATAAAAGAACACATACTGGTGAAAAACCGTATACTTGTGATATATGTGGACGTAAATTCTCTCAAAATATCTCTTTAATAACACATAAAAGAACACATACTGGTGAAAAACCGTATACTTGTGATATATGTGGACGTAAATTCTCTAAAAGTAATCATTTAGTAACACATAAAAGGACACATACTGGTGAAAAACCGTATACTTGTGATATATGTGGACGTAAATTCTCTGACAGTAGCTCTTTAGTAAAACATAAAAGAACACATACTGGTGAAAAACCGTATACTTGTGATATATGTGGACGTAAATTCTCTCAAAATATCTCTTTAATAACACATAAAAGAACACATACTGGTAAAAAAACCGTATACTTGTGATATATGTGGACGTAAATTCTCTGACAGTAGCTCTTTACTACCACATAAAAGAACACATACAGGTGAAAAACCATAAACTTGTAATATAAGTTATAATTTAGTAACACAAAAAGACCTCATACTGGTGAAAAAGCATATACTTGTGATATATAGAGTTAAATTCTCTCACAGTAGCTCTTTAATAAAACATAAAAGGACACAATACTGGTCACATACCGCATATATTAGTTATAGACGACCACTGTGGCTCAATGGTTAGCGCGTTGGCTCTCAAGCTTTTTGTTCGAATCCCGCGGGGGAACAAAAAGTGTTCTGTGTTCCTGGGTCATGGATGTGTATTAAGTATCATATTATTTTTTAAATATAATATGTATAGTATAAAAGTATTAAACATATTTCCGTTGTCTGGTACCCGTAACACAAGTTCTTCGAGAACTTACCACGGGACCAGATTGACGTGGTGTAAAAAGCATCCATAGATATTATTATCATTATAGTATTACGTATGTATTGAAATATATGTTCTCTTATCTCGCTGATATTCAGCGAGTATCTATTTTATATGAACTTTGTAATACATGTACAATAAATCGATTTCTACTAATATTATAAAGAGTTGTGTTTAAGAGTTCTGGTGTAGGTGTTAATTTTCGGAAGCATTCATATGATTTAAAATCTTTACAGTACTATCGTTTTTTTTTCTTTAACGCCTGGAGATACCCTGAGGTATCTCGCGGGGGAGTGGGTCTCCCCACGCGGGTATGTGGGACTCGCTGCGCCCGAAAGCTGGTAAGTGGACGCAGCTCTCTGCTCTTGCTACTAAAACCCGGCGAGTGCCACCAATGCCGCCTTTGGTGAGGTGTCCCGGATCTAATAAACAAACAGGGCACCTCGACGGCTACTCAGTTCCCCAAGGGACCGACGCCACCTCCACCGAGGGGTTGTCGCGCACCACAGAACAACCCCTCCCAACGTTGGGACAGTACAATGGGGTGTGGTTCCCGTCCTCGCCCCTTGCCCCCTGCTCTTTTGTCCCCTCTTCTTATAAGAGCGGTACCAAGAGGCTCCTAGGCTCAATTAGCTTCGCCCAAGGTGCTGGGCTCACCCTAGGCTACTAAGACCCACCGCCACGTCAAGGCCTGAACTATGGTGGGGTTACAGTACTACACTAAGTTAAGATATTTAAAATAAAACTTCACCAGTCTGGATACGACTGCATATTTAAGTTAACGCGGACGATGCTGCGTTACATGCGTTACTGCGAACAGCTAGTTCTATGTTTACGAATAATCGTACCTTATTAACATCCTCACCATTGTCATGGAGGTGGTGGTCAGTACCCTAAGGTGAACCTAGCACTCTTATAAGAAGAGGGGATAAAAGAGCAGGAGGACAAGTGGCGAGGATGGGAACCTCACCTCATTGTCCTTTCCCGACGTTGGGAGGGGTTGTTCTGTGGTGCGGGACAACGGAATTGAAGAACGGAATTACGGGTGGGCGCTCCCGGCTGCATTGGTACCACCATCTTGCTTGTTTCTCCCGTGTAACAGCTTTGGTGTATTTCGGAGAGAAGGGCAAGACAGGTAGTGTAATTACTGGCACCGAGACTTAACATCTTATGTCTCAGGATAGGCAACAGGTCAATGAGTTGCCTGGGATAGTTCCAGGTAAACTAGTTTATGTTCATGGGCGACGTCGATCACTTACCATCAGGTGACACGTCTGCCAGTTTTCCTATCTAGCATAAAAAAAAAATGCAACCAGCGCCTAACCAGTGGTTAATCAAAAGAGAATTATTATAATATAATAATAATTAAATCTACTAAATGAAATCCAATTAACTGCTGAAGTTGGCAATTAGGCATAAAACTTTTTTAGGATGGGGAAAAATGTTCCGATGATTACTTACTACCAACTTACACAAATTGATAGTTCTCCATATTATACAAGGTTGATAGAAGCGACAGGCATTACATTAAACCACATAATATACCTACTATACGTGCTTACGGTTAATCCAAAAATTGGTTTTTTTATGTCATTAGGGGACAAACGAGTAGTCTGAGCCTTATGGTGACTACCGACGTCCATACACATCCGCACATCCAAGGCCACGCAGATGCGCCGCCTACCTATTCCCCCCCCCCCCCCCCAATGGGCCACCGGAAACTCACAAGCCGCACGAAACTCGACAGCACAGCTTCACTTGACGCCGGTGTTATGTGAGCGACAGGTACCACTCCAGTCGTGCCGGCCCAATTCTGCTGCAATGCAGCATGGCACTACCTCTTACGAATGTTTACAAGGAAAAACTTTTTTCAAATAACTGAAATAGCTGAATAGTCAAAGTAAAACGTAAATAATAAACATCCTTTGTATAAATGTGTACTGAGTACTGACCTGCGAATCTAAATGGCTACGTCGCATGAGAAAGCTTTTGACTCGGTTGAAACCTGGGCTGTTCTGGAAGCTCAGCAGCGATGTCAGACCGATTGGCGATATGTTGAAGTGTGGTGAGGACTATACGGCGCCTTTATGTCCGTTCTGATTATGTTGGGTCAAACAAGACCAATCCATGCAGCGAGGTGTGCGACAGGGAGATGTTATTTCTCGAAACTGTTTACTAATGCTTTGGAAGACGTTTTTAAGACAGAATGTGGCATAAACATTAGCGGCGAGTATCTCTCACACCTTCGTTTCGCCGACGATATCGTTATACTGGCCGAGTCGTTGGAGGGCTTGCAGGAGATGCTGCACACTCTAAATGGATCCTCCCGACGCCTTAGGATGAACTTCGACAAAACGAAAGTCATGTTCAACGAATACGCTATCCCTAGGCCGGTTAACGTTGATGGCATAACTCTCGAAGTCGTGCAAGAGTATAATGTCTATCTTGGACACACTTTGCAGCTAGGTCGACATAACTTCGATAGCGAAGAGATGGGCAGCATTCTGGAAGCTTAGCCATATTCTCATGTCGTCTATACCGCAGAGTTTGAAGACAAAAGTCTTCAACCAATGCGTTCTCCCCGTGATGACCTACGGGACTGAAACGTAGCCTCTAAATGTACGACTGATCCGAAAGTTTGCCGTAGCCGTGCCGTGCCGTGAGAGAGTGCTTCTTTGGAAGATAGGATTCGAAACGAAGACATCCGCCAGAGGACTAAAGTTACCGATATCACGCGAAGATTAAGCTCGTTGAAGTGGCAGTGGGCTGGTGACACGCTAAGGAGAACGGATGGCCGATGGGCCAATAAGGTTCTAGAGTGGAGGCCGCGTTTGGGTAGACGAAGTGTTGGTCGGCCTATAACCAGGAAAACGATCTCCGTATAGTGGTTGGTCCGTGTTGGATGCGAGGGGCGAGGGATCGGTCGTCTTGGCGTTCTTTGAGGGACGCCTATGTTCAGCAGTGGACGGATAGAGGCTGATGATGATGAGGCACTTTTATTTTTAATTTACCCTATTTTTTAGATAAAATCCAATCAATTTACGTATATAAATGAAAATTAATAAACTAATACTTAGCTAAACTACTACACCATATCCAAACATTCTTGGAATGCATCAATAGTAGTCTGAGCTTCTTTGTCGTCTAGAGCACATTCTATAGAGTCATTTTCTTCTTGAAATCGTACATTTCATTCGAAAACTTTTCCAACATTGCTGTCTGTCGGAGTAAATATAACTCAAGACTTATAATTTATTTTCAAGCTGTTCCTCGCCAGCATCCAGTTTTGTAACAGATAATCGGTTCCAAAGCTTATTTTTAATAATAACATAAATAGAGAAAGCCATAAGTCACGTTAACCACCTCCCCGTGTTCCGCATGTTGCAAAGAAATTCGAAGGATTTAAAAAAAAAACGGAGGTCTTCCGTGAGTTTGAGTGTATATATGTGTATATATATATATATATATATATATGAACTGTTCTGATTCGAAGGTCGAGGTGTAATTGTTGTTGGTTCGTAATGAACCAAGGAGAATTAGTATTATCCTAAGCATTTTTTATTGGAAGCGCTGTAGGATTTCTATATTTGAGTTGGATGCGGACCCCCAAAGTTGAATCCCGTAAGTCCAAACAGGTTTGAGTATACACTTGTATAGTAGTAACTTATTTTCCAGAGACAGTTGTGATTTTCTGTTGAACAGCCAGTACATTTTCCTGAGCTGTATGCCAAGGGCTTTTCGTTTTGTAAATATATGATTTCTCCAGGTAAGACGACGATCTAAATAGACTCCAAGGTATCTGGCTTCATTTGTTTGGGCTATTTGAACTCCATTAAGCGATACGGGAGGACACGTTTCTCGTCGCGTGGTGAAGGTTACCTGTACCGATTTTGTTTCGTTGGCCTTTATCCGCCAGGCACGCAACCAATCTGTGATATAGTTAAGGCATCGTTGGAGTATGTTACTGGCTTCCGTCGGTTCATCGTGGACTGTTCAAGCTGCTGTATCGTCCGCAAAGGTACCTATCAGAACTCCGTCTGTCATAGGTAGATCTGATGTAAAAATAAGATATAGAGTTGGGCCGAGCACGCTACCTTAGAGGCACTCCAGCATATTATATCCTATGGAGTTTTGTCGTGTCTTCTCCTAACTTTACATAGAAATATCTCTCAGCTAGATATGATTTAAGAAATATGTAATAGTTGGTTGGGAATAGTGACTTTATTTTGTAAAGCAAGCCTTCGTGCCAAACTCAGTCAAACGCCTGTGAAATATCCAAAAACACTGCACAACAGTATTTCTTATTTTCGAAGGCTTTATGAATTTTTTCTACTAGTCTGTGGACCTGTTCTAGAGTGTACCATGCTTTTTTCTATATCCAAACTGATGGTCAGGTATTATATAATTTTCGGCTATGACTGGGTTCAATCGGTTAAGGAAGAGGATTTCCATTACCTTTGACATTATGGGCAGTAGGCTGATCGGCCGGTAGGATGATACGTCTTCAGGAGCTTTGCCAGGTTTCAGGATCATTTTGATTTGAGCTACCTTCCATTGAGGTGAAAAATGCCTCTGAGGAGTACAGCATTGAACAAGTGTGTCAAAAATGTGATAACTACTTCTGGTATTTCACAGAGAAGTTTTGCGGCAATCAGATCATACCCAGGTGCTTTCTTTTTATTGAGTTTTCTAATAATTTCAATTACTTCTTGTTTCTTTATTTTTCTTAACGGGGGAAGTTGTCGAGTTGGAAAGGCTCACCCAGGCGCTTAAGGATATCTTCACTATGGGGACTTGATATGTTATCCATTATGTTTGGTGTGAAGACATTACCTAAATGAGAAGCAAAAGCTTCAGCTTTCTCTAGGTTGATTTTAGCCCAAGAGCCATCCCGTCTGCGTATCGGAGGATTGGAAGCAGTTGGTTTTTGGTTACTTTCCATAAGGAATAGTTGCTAGCTGCAGAAGTATCCAAGTTGCGCAAGTGGTTCTGTATCATATCGTTTTTTTTTTTTTTTTTTTTTTTTTTTTTTTTATGTTAGTTGGATAGGCAAACTGGCAAACGTACCACCTGATGTTAAGTGGTCGACGTCGCCCATGAACATAAACTAGTAGACCTGGAACGAGCCCAGGCAACTCATTTATGTGTTGCCTATCCTGAGACATAAGATGTTAAGTCTCGGTGCCAGTAATTACACTGCCTGTCTTGCCCTTCTCTCCGAAACACAGCAAAGCTGTTTCACGGGAGAAATAAGCAAGATGGTGGTACCCATGCAGCCGGGAGCGCGGCACAGCGCTTCCCTCCCACCGGTAAGGTGTCTTCAGTTCTTAGTAGTCTTTTTAAGCTTTGCGCGCTTGTCTTTTTTCTGCTACAAGTTCTCAAACTGACTTCGAGCAGTCAGAATTAAGGGAATCTTTTGTGGTAGGGGTGCTGTTCCATGCTGCGTTTTGCACAATCTCATTGAAACGTTCAACCGCTAACATAATCTCCATTTCCGTTTTCAATGGCATATCTGTGTTGAATGTGGTCTCTACTAGTGAGGGAAACCTGTCCCAGTCAGTTCTGCGACCATTTAACCATGCTGTTGGTTTTACGTGTATGAACTTCTGGGAAACCTCCAATAGTATAACGCTATGGTCAGATGAGAGGTCTTGTGATGTAGTGCATTTGATATAATTTTATATTATATTGTGATTGGTTGGCGAACATTATGGTGGACTGCTCTGGGTGGATGGAATGGGAGTTTTTTTTTTATAGAAGAGGGGGCAAATGGACAGTCGGTTCACCTGATGGTAAGTGAATAGCGACATCCACAGACACCCGCTATACCAGGAGATCAGCAGGTGCGTTGCCGGCCTTTTAATTTTAACTCACATAGTTAGGGGGCTAGAGGGGCGAAGCCGCACTCCTTGGGGTTTCCCGTCGTTTCTCTGTATTACAGACTCGATATCGTATTTTGTATGGCTAATATATAATATATATATATATAATAGCCTAGTAGTTAATGCCTTTAAATGAAAATAATAAATAAATTTCTGAGTTCTGATTTGACCGTAGACAGAGAGTACTATAGACTGCTGCCAGCCGTGGCGACATGAGATAGATATATTGAAGTGACGTCTGAAATGGGGGTTGCTATACAAAAACCTTTTGCCTACTTTAAGGCAAAACGCTAAATATAAAAAAACATGACAAGCTAAAACATTACACATATTATTATGTTTTTATTGGTATTTTTTTTGTTTTGACAAATTATTTTATACTGTGTCCGAATGTTTGAGATTCTTTATTGCGTATTTAATTTAAACTGATACGAGGGCATACTTTTAGCTCCGGTAGACCCTATGATCTTTTATAAAAATGTATATTAGAACTCTAATGTATTAGAACTGGATAGGTATCTATACATCTATACAGAAAAATAAAATTGGAGTGTCTGTTTGTAATATTAAAATAAGCTTTTCATTGAATACATATGGATGTGTACACGGTACATATACCAAAATAGCCTTTTTTTACAATATTTGTCTGTCTGTTTGTTCCGTCTAATCTCTGAAACGGCTGGGCAGATTTTGATGGGACTTTCAATGGCAGATAGCTGATGTTATAAGGTGTAACGTAGGCTATAAAAATAATCATCACCAATCCGCGTACGGCTGTAAATCTAAGTTAACGCGGGCGAAGCTGCGGGCAACAGTTAGTAAATAATAAAATAAAGTCGATAAATATGAAACAAGAAAAATTATCATATTAGCATAAACATCTGGACTTTTGACATAAAATTCTCAAAAGTCTTACTATAAAAATAAGAGTATTGGAAAGGAAAGGAGGAAAGGAAGAAAATAAGAGTATAGAAAATTAGTGATAAAAATAATTAAAATGCACATCCATTAAACTATTTTTATCACTAATTTTCTATATATAAAAATAGTTAAAATAGATGTGATTTATTTACATATTGTAGGTAAAAATTGGCATTAAAAATTAAACAAAAACGATATTTATATGAAGACGTATTTTTTTTACAGAGAAACGTACGTAACGGCACAGTTACTGCATCAAATTACACATGCGTTGGTTGCTCTTCCATTGTTTTTGTGAATGGTATAACAGCAGATGGACATGGCATGGGTTTATTTATCTCTTCAGTAGCTCCAAGCTGAAATATGAAAAAAAAAACTATTTTGTTTCCTTAAAGTACGATTATTTTTTATAATAATAACATATCTTTGTTGTGGACGATAAAATATTTTTCTTTCTTTCTTTAAAGAATGGAAGTCAAAATGATTCAATTTAGCATGAATATAGACTTATCCCATCAACATAAGAGAAAGTAATTTGTCCAAAAACCACATACTTACATAGTTAAATATTTATTTAGTTAATACTCACCTTAACAACTGGAAAAGCATCAGGGTGTATGTATACCTTCCTTTTTTAAGATATGTTTTGTATCAAAGTGCAAACAGCAAATCTTTGAACACTTCTTTGGAATCCAGTCATTTCGACCAGAGGCTTTAATCCATTTCTTCCGAATGTCAGGATTAACTGAAACTGTGATGTAAGATTAAATTATGAGTAACAATTTATAATTGAGAAATTGGTAACTTAAGGTATAAATAGTAGATACAAATGAATATTTACATTATTTAAACTTTGTTTAATTTGAAATAAAACCTGCATTTTTGTAATTAATGCAAATATTCCTTCCCCCTTCCCCTTTTCTTCTTAAATATACTCCCTAGCGAGAAGGCAGGTGATGGGATAAATAAAGGAACATCTTTTTATCCCTTCCCACCCTCTGTTCCTCACTTTCCAGGTGTTAACTATTTTCAGGGATAATTTTTCTTCCTGCCCCCTTTTTCCTAAAATATGAGTTAGCGGCAAAGGGGAGTAGAGGGAAGAGGGATTGATAGAGAGGGAACTCCATTCCTCTCCTACAACCTCTTTTTTACGACACCTGTTGCGGAGTCCAGCCTCAATTTTGTAAAAATATTTAAACTTAATTAAATTGAATCCTTAACCTATTCTAGAAAATTTAAAATGAAGCAATTATTATTATTATTTTTATATACTATTATATACTATTATAATCATTTATATATTAAGTTAAGTAAGTAAGAATATTGTATAAAAAATTAAACCTAATTTATATTTCTATAATATTTTTCTTATTTAAAACACCTCCAAAAGTTCTTTAAAACTTTTACGATTTAAATAAAAATATCTCACTTTTAATTTAAGGATAGCTTTTGGAGATAAATTCAATCAAACAACACAATTCAAAATATTAATAACATACATTACTGGGAAAAGGAAAAACATAATACTAGCAATTTTAACATTAAAGACGTCACAAAATCAATATTAATTATTACCTTTTTTTCAATTTAACTTATGAATTATAAACCAATGAACGTTATTCAACCACTATTAACCACAATATGAAATAAAATATGAACTTACGAGTAAAAAGTCAATTTTGGAATTTTCCGGTCACTATCACTTTTACAATTTATAACATGCACCGAACCATTGTTAGGGTATTCCAGAATGTTTTTATTACCTTCTGTTTTTTTAATTACCAATGAATTCTTTTAATTACATTAGAAAATACTAAAATAGCACTACACAACTCACTAGACGTTGTAAACAAATTACAAATGTCAAAATTTGTGTAGCAACATATGTTGTTTGACCTTGAAAAAATCAGCACGCACTGAGAGATGCCAATAGTATAGTCTTGTCCTTGTTTTCCCTTAATTATTGTAATAAGCACATCTCTTTTATGTGGGAAGGAGTAAGCATTATCCAGCAGTCTATAGTATTCTCTGTCTACGGATTTGACCTAAGATTTGACAATTGTCTGACTGACCCATAGACATAATATAGAAGGACTGGGCATACCTACGAAAAAAGGTGTATACTTACAAATCAAATCGGCACTTAACATGGCTACCATTGCTAGGGTTTTGACAGGAAAACCACAAACAATATAGAGAATACTATAACTGTGAAAAGGGCACTCAAGATGGCGGATCATGCGCTCACTTACAGCCTAAGATCAAGTATCAATAGATTTGACAAGCTAATAATAATACCGTATTGGAACGAGATAACAACATACGAATAATTCCAACAGTGACAGAGACATAGACACTTTGTTTTGTCTATGTCAGATTATCACACTTTGTTTGTTGGGCACAACAATGATGTGCCCAACAAAAAATTATCGACGAAATTTGTATGCCATACAAACATTCTCACTCGCGAACAGTTTGTCACATTCTGTCACACTGTCCGCCATTTTGTACTACTTTTTAATTTCGTCGGTTTATAAGATATTGTATTGTGATACCAGTTTTGTTATAGGCAGATTACCCAAGAATGTGGTATTATATAAAAAGGGTGACTCTTTGAATCTTCGAAATCACTACATAGTATAAAACAAAGTCGCTTTCTCTGTCCCTATGTCCCTTTGTATGCTTAGATCTTTAAAACTACACAACGGATTTTGATGCGGTTTTTTTAAATAGATAGAATGATTCAAGAGGATGGTTTATGAGTATAATATAAATAATAAAATAGTAGATAAACACTGATAAGTTTAGAGGTTTCTAATGTGATGTCGTAAATAAACCATGTCCTACGCCATCCATAAATAAATAAGTCCATAGATAAATAATCATCATCAATCCGTGTACGGCTGTACATCTAAGTTAACGCGGGCGAAGCTGCGGGCAACATCGATAATCCGGAAAAATGCAGCTGTCTAAAATTACAATAAATGTTTGGGTAGGGCTAATGCTTATAGTTGTCTATCAACCTTTTCCAGTTTTTTTATTATCTATACGAATATTGTAAAGCTGAAGAGTTTGTTTGATACTTGTTCCTAGCTTACAGCTGTAAGTTTAAAGAAAGGGGCATCTCCTTTTATTTCCTAATTTCATGGACTGACCCGTCAGTCGTCACCCGTCACTCGTATCACGTATGTCAAATCACAAATGTCAATTATTGTCAAAAGAAAATATAGATGGAGAGTACTGCACACTCACAGAACTAGAGACATAAATTTTCTTCGGGTCGAGGTTTCTTATCACAATTTTTCGATTATTTATACAATGAAAAACGTAGGTGTTAATGTAGAAAAAATATTTACTAGGCTAAAATTGAATCTAAAATGAAATGAAAGTTTTAGATCATGAGTTCTCCGTCGGCTGTTGTATGTCGAGAAATATTCGATGAAAATAGTCAACCCTCTGCGGAAGGTAAGTATCTGATCTGCATTTTCTGTTTTAATAAAATGTTTTAATAGGTATTAACTTAGGGAACTTTAAATATTCGTCTAAAAACTTTAACTTCTCTATGGTACCATTATATTAATATTATTTTACCGATAATTTTTATTTTTGTAAAATCACAAAGGGAAATAATTAAGACTATGTTCGTTTCATTAATTAACATAAATTAATAGCATATACTTTGGGGTTGTTAAAAGCAAAAAATACAATGAGTACAAGTACAGAGGGAACAAACTGAAAATTCTATAAAAAATGGTATTAAATTAAGCTGTTTTTTTAATATTCGTGACATACATCCAATAGTTTCAAGTGAGTGTCGCTTTAGGCTTTCTATATTGTAGATATTAAATTTCCACTAATAATTCATAATTAAATGTTACAAAAAACCATTGTTTTATTAATTTGGAAATAATACACTCCAAATAGTCTATAAACAGTCTATTAACAATACAAATAATAATGTAAAATCCGTAAAAATTGCTTCATTATGATGAATGTAATTGTAGGTATCTAGTAGCATAGCAATATTTCATATTATAGTGTCTATCTATTTTGCATAGAGTTTTCATCTTTTTTGCCCCAATAAAAGGCTTTTCTTGATGTTTTAATATATACTGTGTAATTGTGCATCCAATTGTCTTTAGACTTTTTGAGTTAATGTTGACATTGGGTTTTCTTAAAAAATTCTAAAGAAAAAAATAACTTACTACATAGGAGCTACAGCAGACCTTGATGGTGAAGTAGGTTGAAACTGTGTAATGTGTATTAAATATGAAATGGAAATAATAGGTGAACCTTTATTATTTAGGACTAGCTGTTCCCGCAGCCCGCAGCTTCGGCCGTGTTAACTTAGATTTCCAGCCGTACCCGGATTGATGATCATTATTTTATAGCCTAAGTTACTCCTTATAACATCAGCTATCTGCCAGTGAAAGTCCCATTTAAATCAGCCCAGCCATTTTAGAGATTAGCTGGAACAAACAGACAGACAGATAAGAATTGTAAAAAATACTATTTTGGTATAAGTCCTTATGCATTCAATAAATAACGGTTATTTTAATATTACAAACAGACACTCCAATTTTATTTATCTGTCTTAAATGTCTTCTCTCAGTGGAAGGGTTGTGTTTGGTGCACCACATTTATTTGTATTTGTACTACCATCCTTTTTTTATGCCAGAAAATGCTGAAATGGAAGGGACAGTACAATGTGGTGAAATGCCATCCTCGCCCCTCGTCCCCCCTGTTCTTTAGTCTCCTCTTCTTATAAGAAAGGTACAAAGAGCAGCTCCGTTGGTTCAATTTGCTTCGTTCACCCCACCCAAGGTGCTGGGTTCACCTTAGGCTACTGAGCTCCACCACCATTTATTATTTAGTCAAACAGCTTTCCTTTTGAAAGCCAGAGTATAAACATATCGCCATACCCCTGACGCCAAGCCACCATTTCTGTGATTTGATTTTCATAAAATATAGGGATGCTAATAATTTTATTGAAGTCCAACTGAGTTTTTATTTTCATCTCAAATTTTCTAATGAATAGTACTTACGACACTGAGATTTTATTTACCCAGCAACTACTTCCCAAATGTAGCATTAACATTACAACACTATTCAACATATTCAACAATTTTATGACATTCTTACATCTGAATTAGAGATGTAGCAGTTTACAAGTTGGTTAACAATTTTTTAAAAGTATTCTTACCTAATATGATATAACTAACTAATATAACTATATCTAAAATGTGCGAGGATTTTAAATTTTGTAATAAAAAGATCCTATAGAAATCAGTATTTTAATATATCATTTTATAATATGGTTTATTTTGATTTTTTTTAAATATTTGAGTTGATTGAATGAAAGGAAAATTGCGGTTTACGATTTATGACGTATTAAAAAAACTACTTACTAGATCTCGTTCAAACCAATTTTCGGTGGAAGTTTACATGGTAATGTACATCACATATATTTTTTAGTTTTATCCTTCTCTTATTTTAGAAGTTACAGGGGGGACGACACAATTTACTACTTTGGAAGTGTCTCGTGCAAACTATTCAGTTTAGAAAAAGATGGTATTAGAAACCTCAATATCATTTTTGAAGATCTATCCATAGATACCCCCACCCCACACGTATGGGTTTTATGAAAAAAAAAAAATTGAGTTTCAGTTCTAAGTATGAGGACCCCCAAAATTTATTGTTTTTTTTCTACTTTTGTGTAAAAATTTTAATGCGGTTCACAGAACACATCTACTTACCAAGTTTCAACAGTATAGATCTTATAGTTACGGAAAAATGTGGTTGTGACATACGGACGGACAGACAGACAGACAGACATGACGAATCTATAAGGGTTCCGTTTTTGCCATTTGGCTACGGAACCCTAAAAAAGGAATGTCTGTTTCAGAAATTTCCGAATATGCTTGCCAGCTCGGAATTGATCCTGATAGTGAGAGCCATCTCTTGCCACTTGCTAGAGATGGCCTTATGCAGGCTTTACCAGCTCCTTGGAAGGCATAGTAAGTATTTTACAAAGTTAAAGTGATAGAAAAATATATTGTAGTCAGCATTTTTTATTCAATATTGTATTTTTAATGCTAGCTATGATCACAGATTGTGAGTGAAAGAGTGAAACAAACTCTGTGGAACTAATCTTGTAAATAATTCACAAAATTAAGGTAAGTCAGGCTGCAATGCCTCCCCACCATGGTTCAGGCCTTGTCGTGGCGGTGGGGCTCAGTAACCTAGGGTGAGCGGTGCACCTTGGGCGAAGCTAATTGGGCCGAGGGGGCTCTTTGTACCCCTCCTATAAGAAGAGGGGACAGAAGAGCAGGGGGCAAGGGGTGAGGATGGAAACCTCACCCCATTGTACTGTCCCGACGTTGAGAGGGGTTGTTCTGTGGTGCGGGACAACCCCTCTGTGGAGGTGGCGTCGGTTTTTTGCGGGGCTGACTAGCCGTCGAGGTGCCCTGTTTGTTTTCTAGATCCGGGGCACCTCACTAAAGGCGGCATTGGTGGCACTCGCCGGGTTTTAGTGGGTAGAGCTGCGTCCATTTACCAGCTGTCGGGCGCAGCGAGTCCCACATACCCGCGCGGGGAGACCCATTCCTCCGCGGGATGCCTCAAAGCATTTCCCTGCGTTAAAGAAAAAAAAAAAAGAAAAAGGCTGCAATGCTTGGTTGCAAGGTTGGTAGCAAAAGCTGCAAAGGGACTGTTTGCATCCCTCCAGGCAGAGTCTGTCCTGGTTTGATGCAGTTGGTGGAGATGGCCGTCTTGGCGTTTATTCAAAGGACATGTCAATGCATACAGGACAATGTCTGTCGGGGCCTCTAACATTAATATGATTTTTTTTTTATGTCACAAGGAGGCAACCGAACAGTCAGAACCTTATAGAGACTACCGACGCCCATGGACATCCGCACAGACTAGTTATGTAGATGCGTTGCCCTCCTTTTCCCTGTCCCCCCCAATAGGCCACCAGAAACTCACAAACCGCACGAAACGCGACAGCATAGCTGTCACTTGATGCCGGTGTTATGTGAGCAAGAGGTACCACCCCGGTCGTGCCGGCCTAGTTCGGCTGCAATGCAACATGGCACTACCTCTTACTAAAGGCTGGTCTGGTTCTAATCTTTTTAGCGCCCAACTTTCGTTAAATATATTTTGTAATTAGTAAGAATCTTTGTTCCTTAACAGTTTTGACGAGAAACTGCAGACTCATTACTACTACAACGAAGATACAAAGAAAACTCAATGGGAGCATCCACTAGACCACATATATAGAGAACTTGTGAAGAAGGCCAGGGACACATCTATGCAAGATGATACTTGTGCATCAGTACAGGTATGGAGTTGTTATCCGCTAAAATCTCTAGATTATTGATACGCAAATTCTATATTATGTCTATCCTACTCTACATAGATAGAACAACAAGGGATCCCTGTTAGTAGAAAAATAAATTGGGGATTCATGAGATGAAAATGAGGTTCCAGGACTGTTTAAGGTTATTAATTATTATAATCATTATTTGCTGTAAAAAATTGACACTACAATTGAAAAGAATTATTTGAAATATGACAAGTTTTTTTTTTTTTTTCGGATGGATCTATGCTAACGGCCCGAAGGCCCTAATGCTACATCGGATTAGTGTGAGCCCATTCGGCTCACTTTTGGTTTATAATAGTGGGGGGTTGCCCCCCGGCAGCCGTGCAGTCTGCGACCATACGGCCTCCTGGCGTTGGTTGTGGGGACATTATCTTGATTCAACATTGTGATCTATATAAATTGACAAAAATGGCAAGTAGTGTTCTAGACAATATATTATATTTATAAATATGTTTGGAGTATTCTTCACTGGCCGAATTAGTATCTTGCTTGCTTTCTTTTGGAGCACATTTCATACATCAATAAAACTCAACTAGATTTGAATAAACTTAAATTAATACTAAATGCTTCTTGAATCTATATGTAACAGACAAATTCTGTTACCCAACTTCCTCTTAAACAATTCTTATTAATATTATGAGTACATATTTTATGTAATACACTTTTACAGTATTACATATTATATAGGTTTTGGTTCGACAGATGACTAGCGAACAGGAGTTAAATATGTGTATTATATATTAAAAATCTTAAATATAATTACAGTATAAAATATTTAATATATTTCCGTTGTTTGGTACTTGTAACACAAGTTCTTTGAACGGAAACCAGATTGACGCTTTTACACCGTCCATAGATATTATTATTATTACTAATGGAGTGAAGATCACTGGCAGGATAATGGTTTTGTTATTGATGTGAAACATCTATAGCCGCACGTAAAACCGATTTCTGGCGTGGCGACGCATGCCGTGGCGACGCGTCGCCACGCTATACGATATTACATATTATATGCATATTACTTTTACAAAATAATGTCGATGTTTCACATCTGCCAGGCGTCCCGTGACGGCTCACACGGTTTTTTTTTGGAATAAGAAACCCTAATAAATGAATGAAGAGCCTTAAATTATTGAACATCTTCAGGCTTTTTATAATGAAACAATTTTTTACGGATTTTATCGCGGTTTATTAAGATTTTTACAAGGCCGACGTTTCGGATACTTTACAGCAACCATGGTCACGGGAGGACTGAGTTGACAGATGTCCTAATGTTACAAACTTATTCGAAACTACCCTATGATACATCATTATTTTAATAAGTCCTCTCTACGCAGAAAGTGCTAACTGCATCTTTAATCTGTGGCATATTATGCTTGGTTTTTGATTTAATTATTTTAATAATGGGATCCCAAGCAGGTGGTAAGAGCCAGCCATCTTCTCTATTGAAATTTGGATGTTTTTTAATTTCAATAGCCTCGCGGATCATCCTTGGTTGGAATCGGTGTTCTTTTGCGAGTATCTGTGGTTTATCAAATCTAATATAATGGCGAGCTTTGTCTAGACTATGTTCACAGATTGCAGACTTAGTGTAGCGACGGTGTTTTAAGTCAGCTATATGTTCTTTAACGCGAGTTTTAATTGATCTTTTGGTTTGGCCTATATAAGAGAGGCCACAATCACAATCAAGCTTGTATACTCCTGCATCTTGTAAGGGTATATGACACTTGACAGATGGTAAGAATTGACCTATCTTTTTAGGCGGCTTGAAATAAGTTTTTATAGAAGCTCGCTTTAGGATGAAGCCAATCTTGTCAGTGACGCCTTTTATAAACGGTAGCACAGCAGGTACTCGCTCGACGGTGGCTGGTTTCACACGTTCACTGTGACGGAGACGCGGTACCCGAAGCTTGTTGTCACGCAGTACTTGCTTGACATGTTGAAGTTCGGTCTCCAGGTGCTGCTCATCACAGATCCCTTGTGCTCTCTGTAACAAAGATTTACCCACGGTAGCTAACTGTGTTGGATGGTGGTGTGATTCGCCGTTTAAATACCTATCCGTATGGGTATGTTTCCTATACACTGTGTGGCTTAAGGTGTTATTGGGATTACGGATAACTAATACATCTAAGAAAGCTAAAGAATTATTTGCCTCCAATTCCATTGTGAATTGAATTTTAGTATTGATGGAATTGAGATGGTTTAAGAATATGGTTACTTTATCAGATGGCAATATTGTGAAAGTATCATCTAAATACCGCTTGTAGAACCTGGGTGTTATTGGTGAGGTATGCAGAGCAGTCTCCTCGAAGTCCTCCATGAATATGTCGGCAACAACGGGGGATACTGGTGAGCCCATAGCTACGCCATCTACTTGCTGGTAGAACTGGTTATTCCACAACATGTAGCCAGATGTCAGGCAATTTTTTAGAAGTTCAGCATATTCTATTGGCATGTCATTCTCTCTTAGCTTTCTTGATACAATATTAATGCAATCTTCCACCGGTAAGCATGTAAAGAGTGATTGTATTGTATGGGCTGCCAAAAATACACAAGGCTAATGCTCCACTACGTCCAATTGTAAGCCAGATCGACTCACCAACCTACAGACTGGCTAAACATGTTGCCCATGTACTTTCGCCGCTGCGTGGACAAACCAGAGCACATACACGGGATTCATACCACTTTGTTAATGAGATCAAACACCTACATCTTAGCAACAATGAAACTATGGTTAGTTTTGATGTGCAATATAATTAATAGCAATATAGCTTTTATTATAATTTTTAATAAGGTTTTTATTTTTCTGGTCAAGCTATACTTGACCAGAAAAGAAAAAGTAATTTTCTATAAAAAAATAGTGACTAACTATCAGCCAAGTGCTATTTTTACTGATCAAATAATGTTCTATTCCAGGAATTACTCACGTCTGAAGAATACACTAAAAACCTTGAACGAGTTGAGACTAAAGTGGAAAGTGATGATGAAGATCTGACAATAGATAGTGAACAGCAGCCATCAGATAAGAAAGATATCCCTGGGCATAGGCGCTTGGCACCACTCGGGAGACCTCCTCCTGCTCCGTTATCTAGATTAGACAAGAAACTAATTGACATGAGAATATCACCTCTACGGAGGAGTGCTGATGGTCCATTATTAAAACCCACACTCGTGAGGAATGCTTCGGATAAAGACATTTTACATCGACCTACGTTTGAGAGACCTAAGACTTTATTTAAACAACAGTCTGAGATTATTGATCTGAAAATGCATGTTCTTACTAGTCCTGAAGAAGAGAATTTCTCTCCTCTGATAACGTCAAATAAATACGAGAAAGGACTTCCTTTTACGGGTGAGTTTTTTCCAGTCTCGTAAATACGTCGCTACTACAATAAACAATAATTCGATGCCAAAAACAATTTAACTTGTATGAGCTGAAGGAATGTAATCTAGGGCACCACAGGTGGCCTAGACTGGGTCGGAGAAGTCCAGGACGTCCTGTGGCTCGGTGGACCGATGACGTGGTAAGGCTGATGGGCAAAACATGGATGAGGCAGGCAAGGGAAAAGGGAGATTGGCAGAAAAAAAGGAGGCCTATGCTCAGCAGTGGGCAATAACGGGCTGATGATGATAATGCTGATGATGATGATGAGGTGACTTCGCAAAATATTTTTTATATGCAAAAATAACTTCAGTGTTCAAGTTTAATTATTTGTACTGTGTGCTATCAGATATTAGTAATTAATTATGGTTTATTAAAATATTTACTACTCCACCAAAACAACTAGGTCCATGACATACGACGCCCGAATCCCGCCTTTTGGTCCAGTAGTATATACACATCTGTGACTGTAATGAGGAAGTTTTTATTTTTCCAAAAATATAAAAGTCTTATATAAATTATAAGACAAAGAAATTATAATATATTATTATGTGGTGAAATAAATATTTCAATAACTTGAGAAATGACAAAACGAATCAACTTTTAACCCCGAACGCGCACGGTGTATTTGCTCTGTGACGTCAAAAGTCTCATCCAGTGGCGTAGCTACCTAGGGGCTAGGTGGGGCAGTGCCCCGGGGCCCTCATGCTCAGGGGGCCCTCCAATCCTTACCAGAAATCTTGATCGAACTGAACTTTTGGATATTTCTCCCATTTTCAAAATTAATATGACAGGTTGCAACCCCACTTTAATCATGACAACTCAGTTGAGAGAAATTCAAAAGTTATGCCTTGGGAATCCCCCTAAATTCTTTCTGTAGGTTGGCAGTGTTGTCAATTTGACGGATAGTGATATGTGCGTTTTATTATTCATCGATGTGCGTTTTATTGTGAATTCGAGTTAAGATTTTTTTTTCCTTTTCAAAAGGTACCTTCTTGTAAATGTGTTGCCCTAACTGAATAAGTGCTGATTATTATGGGTTAACTTGAATGTTTATTGCCAACAGAGAGCACATACCATAAGATGGCTAGCCACAGTGGCGTTTCTATAGGATGGCAGGGGTAGCAAATTGCTACGGACCTCCGTACCAAGAGGCTAAGCTCAAAATAACCTAAGATTTTTAACATTTGATTTGCTGAAAAAAAAGGTCAGCAAAATATTTACAGTGTTCAACTTGAAAATGTATAAATTTGCCACTTCCAAATTCAAGAGTATAAAAAAGGTCAGCAGAACTACTCCAAGGCCCTATCCAAAGAATTAGCCACAGGCCTCAGGAGGCATAGTTACATTGCTGGTTAGCCAAGTCGCAAATCTCAATTAATAGTTAATACAGTCAAAAAGTTGAAAAAAAAAAACGGTGACTAAGCTATTAAGAAGATTTATCCCTTTTCAAGTCAGTTAAAAATCTATTTACGAATCATTATGACTAAATTCTATTTTTATTGCAGGTAAAGGTAATATGTTTCTGAAGATATCGCGTTCAAATCTCCCCAGTCCGGACACTGATAAGTCTTTACCCCTAGACTCGGTGACTAAAAGTGACCCGCCCAGAGGTATATTAAGGGAGAAGACTTCAGAAACGATTCAGAGGAAAATCGATACTATGTTAGCCGGCAAGGCGAAGGCAGTGGCTAGCTTTGATGATGATAAGAAGAGCGTAAGGTGCGTTACATGTTAATATTTGTAGCTGTTTATACGACAGAGGAGACAGGGGTCAGTTGATCTCCAATTAGATATGATCAATTGTGATCACCCTGTCTCTCTCATCTGCCCAAATGTGGCCTCCACCCTATAAATCTCGTGAATATGATGGAAAAACATTTAATGAGGTATTCACTTTGATAAGCCGTTAAGTAGCTGTGTGAGTGACACCCGATTGATTTCAACCATAGAAAATATTTTATTACAGATTCAAGTTGGAAAACTTACCAGACCCCACCATCAGTCCCGGCTCGAACAGTTCGTCTGAACAGAATGAAGCCCATTCCATCATAAGTGCGGTGGCTTCTATCCCATCACCCGTGACCCAACCCAACATTCCATCACCCATCATCCCCTCATCACCTATGTTGCCTTCACCGATCACTCAGTCTGTGCCTTCGATGCAAAATCCCATTCTGTCACCTCTAGTCGGTAGACCACCCTTGCCCCCACGTTTCTTGGACAGTCCAAGGGAAGGGAAGAGTGTCTCTGCTAGTGGGGATTCTTTAGGTAAGTAGAAATTAGCTATGAACTATAATATAATATAAAAAAAGATAAAGATACTTTATTTGCATTAACATATTGTGATTATACATTGAGCATGCAAGCTGTTACAATAGTGACCTTAGGACAACATGGTATACTGAAAGTCAATGTGAAAATTGATGTCATAGCGTGCCGGATATATAATATAACATTATTGCAACTAAAATTATATAAAACAAATTATTATGTCAATATAAAAATAAATAAATTAGAATAAATATTAGAAAATGTCAATTAGAAAATCATTTGTATTATAATAATATTTTTCAGTTAGAAATTTTTTGAATTGCATTTTAAATCTGTTGGTATTTAGTACCCTTAAGTGCTTAGGTATTTTATTAAAAATCTTTGGTCCCATACAAACTATACTATTTTGAATTAGCGCGGTTTTGGAAGTGTGTGTACTTTGTGGTCGTCAGGTATATTTCGAACTATAACAGCCGACTTTCTTTGAAATAAGTATGGATTATTTTATAATATAACTAGCTGTTGCCCGCAGCTTCGCCCGCGTTAACTTAGATTTACCTGGATTGATGATGATTATTTTTATAGACTAAGTTACTCCCTATAACATCAGCTATCTGCCAGTGAAAGTCCCATCAAAATCGGCCCAAACGTTTCAGAGATTAGCCGGAACAAACAGACAGACAGACAAAAATTTTTAAAAAGGCTATTTTGGTATATGTCCCGTGTGTACATCCATAATTATGCATTCAATAAAAAGTGATTATTTTAGTATTGCAAACAGACACTCCAATTTTATTTATCTATATAGATATAATAAATATTTTTATTTTTTTATAGTTTTGACAAACAGTAATTGCTACATTACAATTTTCACATAAGAACTAGACTAAAAATGCACAACATGTTAATGAATTATCATTAACATGTTGTGCATTAATATATAAAAAAGCTATTTTTATATATTAATATAAAAATAGCTTTTTTCGACATAGATATTGTTTTTTTGTGAATACAAAAAACAAGGTCTACTAGTCAAGATATGGTATACTTTTTTAGATATCCTGGCGGTATCAGTAGGGCTAGCATGTGCGCACGACAAAATTTTGTCTACTCCTTTTCTCGTTTTATTTCATACAGTTAATACGAGAAAAGGTGTAGACAAAATTTTGTCGTGCGCGCATGCTAGCCCTGCAGGTCAAATTTCTAGCAAAATCTTACTAATATAATAGATAATATCTATGGTTATATATGAACAATCATATGTATGGACGCTTTTACACCACGTCAATCTGGTCCCGTGGTAAGTTCTCGAAGAACTTGTGTTACGGGAATCAGACAACGGAAATATATTTAATGCTTTTTATACTATACATACAATTGACGTGGTGTAATAGCGTCCATTGATATTATTATTATTAATGACTTGCCTGTGCTAGTCCAACTCGTTTACTTTAATGGTCGACTATGATCAATGAATAAAACAAAAAAAAATACCATCTGGTGGCTGGACTGCCTGTTTACTTAAAAAAAAAAAGTTCATCACTTACTACGCCAGCCAGTAAACCAAAAAAATATATCTAACAGACAGCGAACAACGGGGTACTTCACCGAGGCGTCGACTGGTCAAGCCACCACCCGGTGATTATATCAGGCCGGAACTGTTCCAGAAGAACTTCCACAAGATATCGGATATGGTGCGTCGGGCCGACACGGAACCGCCGGTGACGCTGGAAGAGCCGGTCACGGATAAGGAGGAAAGACCTAGGTATGATTTAGTTTTATATTGCAATTTGCATATGTGGAAGAGGTTCATGGTGGTGTTGCGGTCGGGCAGGCCCTCCTTACGAGGAGTAGTCTGGCCTTCGCCGTGGCCAGCCTGTCGCTGAGGTCCTGTTGCCTGCATGTCCGGTCCCCTCAAAAAGCGGCTGAAAACGCTCGCAGGTGGTTTTAGTTTACGGGTAGGGCACTCCCAGGTGCGAGTCCCACATAGGGTCAGGATCTACCCGAGATCCTGGTTACTACATTTCCCTGGGATAACAAAAGAAAGAAAGGTTCATGGTGTTGATGAAAATGATGATGTTATTGATAATGGATACGTTGAAGTAACTTAATAAGAAGTAACGATTATTATGATGATACTATTTACCGATGGCAAGGATTTATAGATTTATATCTGTGTCTCGGGTAAAAATAAATTAAAAGAAAACGCACAAAATCTTTATTTAATTAACGCTGTAGTTGTTTGAACTTAGTACAATAAGAGCTGTATTCTGGTTAAAACTCGTTTATAATAATCAAAGGAACGCTGATCACGTAATACCATATATCTTGTTTGCAAGTTTGCATATATTGCAGATATGAAAAATCAGAAATTGGCTTCACTTTAAAATATGTCTAGGTTTTACAAGATTAACTTACATATCCCTTCGCTCAACATTTCAGGTCACCGATGATACCTCAGAAAAGTAAAATATCGATTAATCTTATGGAGAGTATAGAGTCAGAAACGTCAATCGATTCTCCTGATAGGGAATTTGCGAATTTGGACCTCAACGATCTAGATACTTCGAACGACAAACCAGACGACGATGTGGAAGAAAAAGAAGATTCCCATTCCAAATGTGAAATACCAAAGCCAATCCCGATACCACAAATCAAAGTTCCTAAATTGAATCTCATAACCAAGCAATCGAATTTCACACATTCCGACTCGGAGGACTCGAAAAAGTCGAAAGACGAAGAACAGAAAAGTACCACTAGGTCTAACAGTATAGAAATACCTAGGGACCAGAAAACACAATTCAAACTGTCACCTACACCAAGTCTGGGTTCTGAAAGGTCACCTAGGGTGGAATTTATGAAAAATTGGAGTACACCTCTATCCACATTTAAACCGCTCTACAAGTCTGTCAGTCCATTGAAGTCATCTGATTCGGCGTCCAGCTTGGGCAAAGGCCTCACCAGTCCAAGGTTAGATGGAGTCATCCTATCCCAAGGGAAGTCAAGCTCTGACAATGTGGTGGTGGTATACCAATTCGAAACTCAAGACGAAGGTCTGAAGCCAATAAAGTCACCATTGATACCGGATATGGGAGTCAGAGAAATGATGGAGCGTAACAAAGCGGATGAGAGAAGAAGACTGGAGCTGGCTATGCAGAAAGAGTTGGAGGTGATTCGGATGGAGTGGGCGGCGAAAGAGAAGAGAATGAGGGGAGAGCTACAGGAAGAGTTGAAGGAGTCTGAAGAGAAGTTTCTGAAGGAGAAAAGAGTGAGATTGACGGAGCAAGCGGAACGGCATAGGCGAGAGATGGATGATGTAAGTAAAATATGGCTAAATAAATAAACATTAGCCAACAATCACACCACGTTACTGTAAGTACAGGCTAAGCTCGTTTGAACTTGTATTAGGGATACTAGGAACGGAAATAAAATTAATAAATGTATATAAATTCATATATACACGTCCATGACCCGGAGACATCTATATTCATCATACAAATTACCTTCACTTGGCGGGATTCGAACCCGCGACCGCTGCGTAAAGTGTCCAGTAGCCTGACCACTCGACCAGGCGGCCGTCAAAATAGGTACTGTGTATCTTAATTATATTTCCACAGACATTTCACTTCTTGAAGTTAAATTTAATTAGGCGCGACTAAAGGGTAATTCAAGTTTTTATGAACTTCAAGCGCGAGTAAAGATTACGCACATATTTTTTTTCATTCATACATGTTTCTTACGCAAGATTTCAAATGTGACGGCAATAAAATATACGAAATATTAGGATGACATTGTCATAAAGTTGTTAATTTTATATTAGTTACTCTATAAATAATATAAAAAAGACAGCAAAAATAACTTTTTATTTCGTTTTTTAATTTACGAAAATAATTTATTTTTTAATTTAAGGCCCTTGCGACAGCCGAAAGAAAACACCAGCAGGGTTTGAGCGATAAGCTCAAAGAACTAGAAGAGAAATATCTAAGCGACGTAGAGGCGGCAGAAAATCAGCACAAAAAGAACATGGCGAAGCTTCGAGAAGATTTGAGCAAGAAACTGTACGAACTTCGAGAACATTTGGAGATTGGTAAGTTTTCTATAAACCTAGGTAGGTACTACAAGATCAATATTTTTTACAAACACGGGACTTTTCCTGTGGAGTATCCGAGATATTGAATTCTATTATAATATTTCATGCGATAAAATCCGTAAAAGTAGTTTCATTTAAATGATTGAAGCGTATCGTCTTTTCGTTTTCAACCTTTTCCATCCACTGGATATACAACTCCATCCACTCAATGAACGCCTAGACGACGCGCGGCGCCGCCTCTCGCAACCATTAGGGATGGCTGCCAAGGCTAATAACAATATATATATTATATACTATATGAATGGCCGATGTGCCAATAAGGTTCAAGAGGGGAGGCCGCTTTTAGGTAGACGAAGAGTTGGTCGGCCATTAAGACGATCCACACCATTGTTCAAGCCTTATCGTGGCGGTGGGGCTCAGTAGCCTAAGGTGAGCCCGGCACCTTGGGCGAAGCAAATTGAGCCGAGGGAGCTGCTCTTTGTACCCCTCTTATAAGAAGAGGGGACAATAGAGTAGGGGGACAAGGGGCGAGGATGGTAACCTCACCTCATTGTACTATACCGACGTTGGGAGGGGTTGTTCTGTGGTGTGGGACAACCCCTCGGTGGAGGTGACGTGGGTCCCTTAAGGGACTGACTAGCCATCGAGGTGCCCTGTTAGCTCAACAGATCCGGGGCACCTCACCAAAGGCGGCATTGGCGGCACTCGCCGGGATTTAGTGGGTACAGCTGCGTCCACCTTACCAACTTTCTGGCGCAGCGAGTACCACATTGTCGCCTGGGGAGACCCACTCCCCCGTGGGATGCCTCAGAGCATTTCCCGGCTTTAAAGAAAGAAAAATTTCAATTTGCTTCGCCCAGTGCTAGGTTCACCTAAGGCTACTGAGCCCCAACGCCACGACAAGGCTTGAACCTTGGTGGGGTGTGTCACCCTACTTAGCGTAAGTTCGCGCATCGATTTTACTTGAGAATTACGATGAGCTAACTTCCCCCACCACGCCAAAACCTTAAGAAGTTACATGCCTCGAGTAATACCTTATTAATTATTTCTATGCCCTGTTTATAGAAAACGACCGCACCTTAGCTGACATACGCGAACAACTCCGAGCTGACCTGAACAGAGAGAGGTCTCGGATGATAGACGAGAATCGAGCGACGCTGCAATCTTTACGGGAGGAGCATACTACACGCGTCACCGACCTGAGACACGACTATAGAGCGGAGGTGAGCTTATATAATTACGTACGGTTATAAGTCTCCTCGAAAATAGGCGAGGAGGATGTACCTACTTAGTTTGTGAATGCGCTGGCCCAATGTAGGTTGGCGGACAACGCATATTCATCTTACATACCTATTAGTGTTATTGGATTACACAAGGGTTTTCGACCTTCGCTGTCTGTCTGACTGACAAGTCGCTGGCACCCATCTTGACGTAGTGTTACGAACAAAATCAAAACAGTCAAATCTGTATCTAGTATTTTAACCAAAGGTAAAGGAATATTGTCCATCGCTATCCCTCTCAATATTTATTAAACCAACATCGAAGGTGCAGTATCCATGGACCACAAGAGTACAGCAATAGAGTAGTAGAGTAGTAGAGTAGTGATCGTCTCAACCAACGCGCAGGTGGAGCGTCTGCGAGCGCAACAGGCGTGCCACCTGGAGGGGCTGCGGCGGCGACCGGCGCCCGACCACGAGCGCGCGCTCGCAGACAAATACCGCTGTCTCAAGGAGAAGTACGCGCGGCTCAAACACGACGTCAAGGTGAGAATGTGTAACTTCTGTACCGATTGAGCTGAAAGGCCATCAGGCCGAAAAGTCTAGCCTATCCGAAAAAAATGGATGTGTACCAGTAGGGTATGTCCACGCACCGGGAGGGAAGTGGTAAATAATATCTAGTATTATTAGGGGGGCAACCTGTACCTCGGAGGACCCAATGCCGTCATTAACCTGGCTACGTGCTTAAATAGCATTTCCCAGCGTCATTTAAGGGGGGGGGGGGGGGGCAACCTGTATTTGGTATACAGGTTGCCTCCATACATTAGTTTAAAAATTTCGTAAATTAGAGTTACGAAATCAAATTGCAAAGAATAATATGATAAAGATATTGTTGTTCTTATCGGTATATAGCTTATATCAATAAATGAAAAAAACCCAAACAAAGTAAGGTGTGGGATTTAATCCCTGTCTCAATATTTGATTGTAATTTTATTGGTCTCTGCCAAAGCCGAATGTTATACCATGCAGTAATAAGTAACCTACTCGCGGAAGACGGGGCAGTATAACGTGTAATAAATGACATCGTGTTTTCGCAAGTACACGGGTGACGTCACAAAGTCAGAGATGCCCGTTGTGTGACGTATGTTTATTTACAACATATTAATAATACATTTTTATTTGAAGTTTTACATTGTTTACAGATATCAATAGAAAGACGCAATAAGAGGCGGGAAATGAGCATGACCACTGGTTCGGAGACTGAGAAATCTAATTCACACAAGGCGAATCAGTCGTTGGAGAGGTATATTTAAATAACGCCACATTTTCTTCTACTTTTTCTTACCGAGCAGTCGGAGCCGTGTGACTACCGACGCCCATACACATCAGCACAACCAAAAGTTATGCAGAGATTGCCCTTCTTTTCCCTATCCCCTCCAATGGGCCACCGGAAACTCACATACCGCACGAAACGCGACAGAATAAGTGTCACTTGACGCCGATGTGAGCGGTTGTGCCGGCCCAATTTGGCTGCAAAGCAGCATGGCAATACCTCTTGCTCTATATTTACCGTGTAAAACTTTACATTACGAATAAGTAATGGATTTTACCAGTGAGAGGAATGTGCTTTGCCATGCTCTAGTCTGCATCCAACAGCTTTGCTGTTTCGGATAAGCAGAGTTATTCCTGGCACAGAGCCCATTATATTATCAGGATAGGTAAGACACGAATATGTTGCCTGAGCTGTTCCGGTGATTTTTTTTTCTGATTCTCTCCATTTGCTTTCCGACTAACACAACAAAATGAAAAAAGTATCTTACATTTTCGATTTAGGTTGGGTTTTGACTCTTTTTGTGCCTATGATGCAAGCACTCCTCGCCGAATTTCGAGGAGATATTATTATTACTCCACACCAGTATATTATTTCTCCAGGTGTAAAGAATTGAACGAGACCTCAGTGAGTGTGGTGATTGAACAAGAGCCGAAGGCGAGGAACAACAATCTGTCTGTGAAGGGCAACGACAATGAGACGTCCCACTCGGAGAGCAACGCGCAAAGGACCGATAACAACAACGAGTGGCGGGGAGGGGATCATGTGAGTACTTGATGAATAAAACAGTGAAACTGTGGACATTTTTTTATGTCATAAGGAGGCAACTGAGTAGTCGGAGCATTATGGTGACTACCGACGCCCACAGACATCCGCACAACCAAAAGTTATGCAGATACGTTGCCCTCCTTTTCCCTATTCCCCCCAATGGGCCAAGCGAAACTCACAAATCGCATGAAACGCGTCAGAATAGTTCTCCCCACCCCGGAAAGCAGCATGGCACTACCTCTTACAAACATACGACAATAAAGTATTTTCTAATGATAATCACAACATGTTAAGAATCTAATGGGTGCTAGCAGTGGAAATACATTTTCTTGTTAGTTTTTTTTTATGTTAGTTGGATAGGCAAACTGGCAAACGTGCCACCTGATGGTAAGTGGTCGACGTCGCCCATGAACATAAACTAGTATACCTGGAACGAGCCCAGGCAACTCATTTATGTGTTGCCTATCCTGAGACATAAGATGTTAAGTCTCGGTGCCAGTAATTACACTGCCTGTCTTGTCCTTCTCTCCGAAACACAGCAAAGCTGTTTCATGGGAGAAACAAGCAAGATGGTGGTACCCATGCAGCCGGAGAGCGCGGCACAGCGCTTCCCTCCCACCGGTAGTTGGAGTATAGTTGTTGGTAACGGACAGAATCCTGGTTTCCTCACAATGTTGCCTTGCCCGATAAAATTCCCGGATTTCTAAGAAGAGACACGTGACAATTATTTACTTAAACGAGGACAAAATATTAATATAAATCGATTTACATTTCGAACACTGACGGAACATTCCAGACGCTCCAGTCGGACACGTCGCAGGGCAAGGAGCCGCGCCGCCGCGCCGCAGTAGCGTTCCGCGAGCCGCCGCGGCGACGGCGACACAGGGACAACGGTCAGTTACTTGTAAACTGGCAGACATTTTTTTATTATGTCATAGAGAACCAACTGAGCAGTTGGAGCCATATAGTGACTACCAACGCCCATAGACATCCGCACAACCAAAAGTTATGCAGATGCGTTGTCCTCCCTATCCCCCCCAATGGGCCACCGGAAACTCACAAATCGCACGAAACGCGACAGCATAGCTGTCACTTGACGCCGGTTTTATGTGAGCGAGAGGTACCACCTCGGTCGTGCCGGCCCAATTCGGCTGCAACGCAGCATGGGTTTATCTCTTACAACTATGACATAATTATATCTTTGCTAATACTGTCATCTGGATCATGTCAGGGAGCTGCTCTTTGTGTTCTTATAAGAAGAGAGGACCAAAGAGCAGGGGGGACAAGGGGTGAGCGTGGGAACCTCACCCCATTGTAATGTCCCGACGTTGATAGTGGTTGTTCTGTGGTGCGGGACAACCCCTCTGTGAAGGTGGAGTCGGTCCCTTGAGGGACTGACTAGCCGTCGATATGCCCTGTTTGCTCAAAAGATCCGGGGCACCTCACCAAAGACGGCGTTGGTGGCACTCGCCGGGCTTAGTGGTTAGAGCTGCGCCCACTTACCATTTTTCGGGCGCATCGAGTCCCACATACCCGCCGGGGGTGTCCCCACTCCCCCGGCTGGTTGGTTGAATTTCTATTATGTCAGTGACAAATCGCGGACTGGTTTCGGAATTTTAGGGCTTACATTACTACCCTATCTGTTTGTATGCTCGATGAGCCAAACACTAATACTCAATCCATCTCCATGAGCCCCCTAGGCTCATCTCTAAAATTACTAGACGGATTAAAAAAATATGTTTGTAATAAATAATAAAATAATAATAATAAAATGTTTATTTCAGAAACTTACATATTAAGTACAATGTAATATCTATATCTATATCTATGGATATCATATTGCATTATCAATAATTATAGAAGTGATAGTCTATTTATTTTTTATTTTAGAGGATTTTAAAAGATCCAGCTGACGAAATCTCTCAGCTACTAATGCGCGACGCAAAAGCGCGACGCGAACGTCACAACATACACAGAATTACAACACACGTTGCTAGGTCCGTCATATCATTAAGATTGTCAAATATATTCGTTATATCTAGTATTAATTTATTGTGTAAATTGTGTATTGCAGGAACTACGACCGACTGCCAAGACTCGTCAGATGCGACTACTGCGGATGAGAAACCGAAAGAGGCGATGAATGGTATATGGTTTTTTATCAGAGACAAATATGTGTCACTGTATGCGTGGTTGTGTGATTGTCTGTGATCTGAGCGTATTCTGTAATTTAAATTAAAAAAAAAAAACAAGACAAGCGCGTGCGTGACTTGCGCCCTGTGGGTTCCGATGAACTTAGTTTTAATGTAATCATCATCATCATCACCATCAGCCTTTATCCGTCCACTGCTAGTATGTCTCCCTCAACGAATGTCAAGATGGCCGATCCCGATTTATGTAATTCAAGCTGTTGCCCTTACGGTAACGCCGCATGCGTCATGTCTTTTCGTTCTTCCGGCTCCATCGAATTATAAGACGTTGTCACGTCAAAAACAAATTAACGGTTTTGAGTTTTTCTTTTACTTCCATTGTGAGACCTAACATCTTACCATATTTCATAGTTCTATGCCAATGGGAAGTACCCTGTAGGGTTTGGTTTGACAAACAGCCAGACAGACAGACAGACCTGACAGTGGACTGATCCTATAAAGGTTCCGTTTTATCATTTCGACATCTATATATTTATCATTATTAACGGAACACTGATGTCTATATGATACGATGTACCGCCATTCGGCTTATTTCTGGCACCGATACTAACCGTTTACTCAGAATAGCCATTGATCAGTTGCCTAAGCTTGTTCCTATCGAGCATAATATGGGCGCTAATGTTGCGTGTACTCATATGTATAGCCCATCGAGCATATAACCGGATGCAGTAATGTGAGCTATACAATTCCGAAACAGGTAAGTGATTTGTCACTGACGTAATAGTAATTCAACCAACCAGTGATCTCTATGTACATCCCATCGGCCAATCATCCATCAATGGCCATCGGAGTCGGCCAATCAGAGCGCAGAGTCGCAGTACAAATTTGGCGGAATCTGTTTTCATACAAAACACATACTATTACCGCTCTATTCCGGTTATATGCTCGATGCTTGTTCCAGATGAACGCTATGTTTATGGGCGACGTTGAGCGTTTAAAATCATAATTAACTGTATCTCAGGTCACGGACGCCGGCGATGTTTCACGCGGCTGAAGTCGGCGTCGACGTCGCGTCTCAACTATTCACCCAAGTATGTGTGAATCTTACGTATTTGTAAGTTACATTGGTTATTATTGCATGATTTGATTAAAGATGATTAAATATTAATATTTCTCTTTTGAGGAAACAAGGCAGTTTTTCTAAAAAATATAGGATATAGAAGTTATTATATATCTAGCCTTACTTGTTAAAGAGTTACCGTTTGGCTCCCTTTTGGTTAATACAGTGGGGGGTTGCCCCCCGCCAACCGTGCAGTCTGCGACCACACGGCCTCCTGGCGTCGGGTTGGAGTTATGTAATACGATTGTATCGAATATATAGATGGAATGTGTGAAAAATGTGAATAAGGAGCCTTCCTTATAAAAGAAATGGTAAGAGATAGAAAAAATAAAGGATGACCTTTGATGATAACTTCTAATTTACGAAACCTACTTTCAATCAAACCGACTATAGCAAAGGCGAAAGACAAGGACTTTAGTAGTCTATATGTACATGTATGTATATTTACGTTTGATCCACAGTAGAGCTTACATGCCCGACGTTTTGGATACTTTACCTGATTAGTCAAAATTCTACTTTCTTAAGTATCGGCTGCGCGTCGTGACGGGGGTGGCCTAGTTTATAATACTTAGGGTTAGGGTAGCCATCTCCTCCAACTGAATCGATTTCCTCTTAAAGTCCGAAAGGCAGAAATTATACCTAGATCATTAAAAAAAAAACAAACACACTAACATTATCCCTTCATAATATCAGTATAAATAATGTCGATGTACAGACGCGGCGAGGGCTGGTCGAGTCCCTTGGAGGCGTTGCGCCAGCAGCTGCGGAAACTGGACGACCTGGAGGAGCAGTTCCCGGACCTGGCCTGCCAGCCCGCCTACAGCCTGCGGTACCCCTTCGCCGAGCTAGGTGTGTGACGTCACTAGTTGAGGGTTACTTGTAGATATTTTTGAAGATTTTAAAGAAGATACCACAAATTTGGAATAGTGCGTTCCTCCCAGGCAATTCAGGATAACAACATGTGAAATTTGTTATAAAATATTTGAAAAGATTAGTTCCACTGAGTTTGTTTCTTCCAGTTCGCCGGTTCTTCTCAGTGGGCTTGCCTTGGAACCGGTGGTAGACTCAATTGACGGCTCTTAAATTAGGGAGAGAAATATTTCGTACTGCCCCTAAATTCTTCACGTTGAATTCGTTGCAGTTAACATAATATCTTTTTGGCTCCCTGAGATCGCCGGGCAGTGACAGCGCGAGTAACCTATTTACTTCCCTGCCTAAAAAGGCTGAGGTGGGGCATAATAAGTTTATGGGTGATGTTGACTGCGTACCATCAGGCTTTTATTATGACTGGCTCCCCACCATGGTTCAAGCCTTTTCGTCCCGACGTTGGGAGGGGTTGTTCTGTGGTGCGGGACAACCCCGTGGTGGTGTCGTCGGTCCCATGAAGGACTGACTAGCCGTCGAGGGGCCCTGTTTGCTCATTAGATCCGGGGTACTTCACCAAAAGCATTGTTTAAAAAAAAGTGACTGGCTAGCTATGCGTATGGCTCTCTACTAACATCATATTTCTATGTCAAATTAATTATTAAAAAAAAACCTTTATAGGTCCAGTAACGAAGGCCGACACTCCGGAGCTAGAGTTCGTCCGTCACCGCGCGCTCGTAGAGAGGGAAGGCATGCGGCGGGCGCGGGCGGTGCTCAAGCGTAGGCGGGCCGCGCTCAGGGAGTCCCGGGCCTCGCTGTCGCCGCACAGGGCTCCGTCGGTGAGTCGAACAATCAATGTTATAGTATACTGTTGTAAGTCTAAGTGAGCGATGGAATTATATAGTGGATATGCGATGTTTCGACCAGTGTGTACTATCTGTGTGCTGGGGATATTATATATCCCCACTACGGTTCAACCCTTGTCGTAGCGGTGGGGCTCAAGTCAGTAGCCTAAGGTGAACCTAGCACCTTGGGTGAAGCCAATTGGACCGAGAGAGTTGCTCTTTGTAGAAGAAGACGGGACAAAAGAGGACAAGGGGTGAGGATGGGGTGACCCATTGCACTGTCCCGACGTTGGGAGGGGTTGTTCTGTGGTGCGGACAAACCCCTTTGTGGAGGTGGCGTCGGTCTCTTGAGGGACTGACTAGCCGTCTAGGTGCCCCGTTTGCACATCAGATCCGGGGCACCTCACCAAAGGTGTCATTGGTGGCACTCGCCGGGTTTTAGTGGGAAAAGCTGCGTCCACCTTGCCAGCTTTCGGGCGCAGCGAGTCCCACATACCCACCTGGGTAGACACACTCTCCACCGGGATGCCTCAGAAGTCAGAACATTTCCCAGCCTCAAAGAAAAAAGTGTGTACTATATATTGTATAGTATTGTAAATCTAAGTGAACGAAGGTGTAGACGTGGTTAGTTATCGATAAAGATATATAATTCATGTGAAATTTTATAGATATTATGAAGTGAATATACATATTATATAGATAATATAGTACATCGACGATCGACAAAGATCGTAATTAATAGTACATATATGCCAATCTTACAAAGACAAATTTTAAATATTTATCATTCAGATCGAAGGGCATATTTAGAGGTTAGATCTTCTTCCACATTCAGTGTTTATATGTTCTAGGGAAAAATCAATACAAATGAAATGTCCGTTGAAGTTGTACTTTTAATGTGTGCTGGGACACATAGTAAAAGTACAAATTCAACGGACAACTTTCACTTTACCCTTACTCCGCGGTCCACCGTCACACGACATGCAATAGATAGACGAAAAAGTTTGGGGCTATGTAATAAAAGTAAATCGTCTCCCAAATCGGTGTTGAGATGTTCTTGATACATACAACATAGGAGGAACGCGAGACGACGGAATTGGAGGTGGCGTTACACCGGGCGCGCGCGCTGCTCGGCGAGAAGGAGATACGGCTGCGGCACATCGAGCGCGCGCTGAGAAGACTCGCCCACCCGCCGCTCATACAGGTCACACGTTACGACATTGAATGAACCACACCACTCACTCTCTCTGATCTCTCCTTTCGCTCCCACTGATCTCACCGGAAAATGTTATCGTGGGAGAGATTCGTCGTGCCGCGCACCCGTATGCCCGATGCACCACCATCCTGCTTATTTCTTCCAACAAACAACTTTGCTTTGTTCGAAAAGAAAGGCATTCGTGTGCCCATAGTGAGTCGTAATGTTCTTTCCAAAATAGAGTAAGCAATAAGTACCCGTACCTATGTAGATGTGCGCGCGGGACAAGCGCATCCTCCAAGGCTTATGGTTATATTTTTCAAATATGGCACTACCTCTTGTAAAAATATCATTAGCCGTGTGTTCATTTAATGTCGTAATGTCATCTAAACCTGTAGACGGCACATTTAAGTTCAGCAATTGTCGAGCGTTCGCTGATACGCAACGCGCTCGTAGTTTATACGCACATTTTTATTTTTGTCGCCTTGTTCACAGATTATTATTTTCTGGTCGCTGCTTTGGTTCTGGTCGTATTATTTTTATTCGATGGATTATTTCTGAATGTTATTCTGTTGTTTCTGTCTCGTCTGTTGTAATTTGTTTTCGTATAGCTTGCTTGGGGCTTTAGCATGCCTTCCATGTTGTTTTTAATTGTTAGATAATTTCTTTATACTAATAATATCGATAAAGTAAGGAAAAATTTGGTCCAAAAAACGTTTATTTATTTAGCTTTGAAGAAATGGTAGAAAGTAAAAAGAGAGATAGACTTTTTGTATCCGAACATGTTTTTTGAAATTACAAAAGGCTTTATTTCAATGGTTCTAGGCAAGTCAGCTCATTTCTGCAGCTTTTGTGATCAGAAAAACTCAAGAATCCCATTTTTGGATTCTTTGAATATCGTGGAGCACCACATATACTTAAGAAAATTGTACGTCAGCTATATTGTAACTATACTATTCTATTTATATTAAAATTGTTACGGGTGTTTACCGCGTTTACAGATTTATTGAGGTCCCGATATTTAGGCAATGTTTCAATCGTCATGATCACGGGGTGACTGACTTTTAATATAAATATGAATAGTGATCGCGTTAGTTTAAAACAATATTATTCTACTGTAACTATACTATTCCTTTCCAGTATTGTTTTTCTTATGTGTAACCCGAATTTAATTTGAATACTTTAGGAAGCGACAACTAGCGAGGCGTCGTCCGGCAGTGAGGCGGAGTGCGGGGGCGGGGCGGTGGGCGGGGTTGGTGTGGGCGGAGCTGGCGCGGGCGGTGCGGTGCTGCGATCGTTGCGGGCGCTTCACGCGGACGTTCGCGATATATGGCGCGCGTTGGACGCGAGACGCGCGCACACCGGTATATTCTAGATGTTTTATTGATCCGTGATTATTGATTTATCATCCTATTTCGCATATACCTAAGTTTTATTCACGATGATTGATTTATGGATGATAATCTTTAGGTAGCAGCGAACTTAGCCTAGTCTACTAGACCATCGTTGGTATGAGCTCGGTCTTGAAGTGAGATCTGGGTTTGATGAAATTGAGTGCACCTGAGAATATTGCTCGCTCACCGATGAAGGAAAACATCGTGAAGAAATTTATATGCCTGATAAGATTAAAAGTCTTTAGGACAACTCCATCCTCACCTGATTTGCATTTCATAGCATTCGCAATATTTGTTAAAATTATTGGTTATGTATATTACCACAGCCACATTTATGTGAGTTTGTTAACAAGAAAGTAACTGCATGAGTTGAATCGTACTAAAACATAACTAGAAAATAATGGTATGTATAGTGGCATCGAATTCTATAGAAATCCTAAATTGAGAATTTTGATGATGTCATTTGTCTGAATTTAGCACGCATAGGGCGCGATCACAAACTCGCGTTTTCATGTGATAATTAGTGTCCTTAAGTCACTTAGTTTAAGTAATTTCTGTTTCAGCATCGCCCGAAACGAGTTCCTGCAATATGCCAACCACGTCTCAAACGAGACTGACTTTGTCTGCTGTAAGATTTATTTTTATTATCTTAATTTTTAGTGTTAATTGTTAGCCTTGTACATAAGGGATCTTAAAGGATGGTAGAGATTTTATTTTCATATGTTCTGAGCATTGAAAGGGGCAATAATAACAAGAAACCTCGTCGGTACTTTCTTTATATTTATTTTCCTAAGCATCTTATTATACATGAATTGAGCGCCTCAAAATGCAAAAGAAATCGAATCTCGTTTGATGTTTAAATATAAATATCTCGAAAAGACATTACAAAATATTTGTCAAGAATTTGCATAGAAACCATAGGTTATAGATTTGCGAAAACCGCATTAAATTATATGTGATTATAGTTCCCCTGCACTGATTTATAGGAAAAACCGATGGGAGGGAAGTGAGCCCTCAACTAACATAAAAATAAATAAATAAAAAGCTTGTGGTCGAATAAGAATCGTTTTACAGCCGGAGCCGGTGATTCAAGACTCTGACAGCGTCGCCGAGAGGGCCAAGGGACTGCGCGCTTGGCTGCAGACCGCGCCGTGAATACGTAATGTATACTCGTACATACTGTGCAGGTCCCGCCACGTGAATTGCTCTACCGTATCTAGGTGTTTAACTTATTGGTACATAACCACAAAAGTAATATACTCCTTCAGAGGGTACTTACGTATTTAACGGTCTGATTCGTGGTAGTAAAGACATGGGACTTAAGCTACAATAGTCCTATAAAGTTCTCCAGGATCAATCAATAGGTGAGCCAGCTGGTTCACCACCAAACCGATGTAGGATTAGGGCCAATAGGCCATTAGCTTAGACAATTCGAAAAAAAAGAAAAACTCCAGGATCGGCTATGTTAAAGAGTAAGTGTAAAAAAATACCACTTTAGGTATTAACCGGTATAACTGCGCTCTTTACGTGACGGCACCTGAACGTCTAAGTCAATTGACTGATATCGTATGGATATTTCTAGAATGTATTAAATATGCTAGTCATTTGTGATTCTCTAGAGTAATAGTGAAATTGTCACTTGACGTTTTTCAATTGTTTATATAATTTTAATAAAATATAATTGAAGGTGTAATTGTATTTCGAAATGTAATTTCAGTTTGGTACGATGATAATGTTTTGTGGATATGATGGAATTTGACTGATTTATGTAGGCAGTAGTAAAAAGGAACTGTATGAAACGTATTCAAAGAAAATGGGGTAGTGGGTAGTGTTTCCAAGAAACAGTGTTGATCAAAATTCTGTTTCTGTTACAGTAGCGGAATTTCCGTATTTCGATAACATTATTCCGCTACTGTAACAAACCCATTCAAAATTGATTGAAAATCCTCTGGTTCTAGGCGGTTAAATATAATTTACGTGTAGAGAAGGAGAGTAAAAATGTAGGATGGTCTCATAATTATATTTAGTGTATTTTCGATTCTAGACAAATTAATATCAATACTAGTTTTGGGCATTTGGTAATGCGATATGAAGATGCTAAGGCAGAATGGTGATGAAGTGATTAAGTTGATATAAATAAATGTGGTTCTTCACTCAACAGATATAATAAAATCACATTTAAAGACGGATGAAAATACTATTAAATATACAAAACTTTACAATACTGTATATATCATGTGGAAAAATATGAGCTTTATTCACTGTTATCTCCTTTTCTAGCTTTTTAAGTTATTGTAATCGAATCAAGACAAAAGAAATCTGTACAAACTCCTTGTTTAATTAGACTGATTGATAAAATTTGGCTTGCTGTAGATTTTAGTCACTTCGTCGCCATTCCACAGATCTGCGAACCTATTATAATTATTTTATAACATTCCATGAAGCTTTAATACGCACAAAGTTATTTTATATTACATTAAGATATAGTTACTTTGATTGTTAATAAATTAAATTTTATTTTTTCTATTACGTGTAAATTGCATTCTATGCTAAATATATTTTCGTCACGCTTTTTACAAGAAGTAACCTAATTTTACATATTTTAATTATACTTTAGCGACTTAACATACAATTTTATATTAAGTCATTAAAGTGGAGTATAATAATATTAACTAAACATGTCAATATAAACAAAAACCTTATTACGCGGAATTTAATTTCATTTTATTGTCATTACTTTAACATTAAACTACATGAATACGTAAAAATATATCGAAAATCGAATCATAAGAAAATGTACATTTCTTGGATTATTTATTTATTAAAGATTACTTTATACGACTTACAGTTTCTAAACCAAACTTTAGAGGTTTAAAAAAATCGGGTATAACTTCGTAATTATATTAAAATGCATTTATTTCAATAATTGTAAATATAAAATTATATAATTTAATTCATATTATTCTCAGCGTTTATACGTGTGTTATAAAAAGATCTTATTATATAGTAAATTACGCACAAATTTAATTTTTAGTCAATCTTTCCCTTTGGTTTTTCATATACATATAAGAGTGAGAAGTCGATTTAAATCGAAGTTTCTTGATGTAAAATCATTAGTTAAGGTTGTAAACCTTTGTAGGAGAATTGGGCTAAGCTTAGAATAAAAGCTTTGGCCTAATATCGATTGGACGAGTAATTAATAAGAATTAACTTGGAAACCTAAATCAGATTTTACCATGTGAAATGTTCAATTCCTATTCTTAATACCGTATATTGTTTTTACTTGAATTGCACATGTAATTACAAAGATATCGCTTGCTAAATAAACATGGTAAACAAAGGATATAAAAAAAATCGGTAAAACTGTAAAGTCGGTTTACTGACGATAGTTGAACGTGACAACGTCATAAGAAAATGGAACGCCTCGTTTTTCGTGCGTGCAGCCGGCTCCATCGAATTGTAAGACGTTGTCACGTCAAAAAAGAATTGTTCTGAACTTAAGGTACCTTGAATGGTTTTGATTTCTAACTTCCGTTGGTTGCTATATTTCTGTTTTTTGATATTAATATAGTGATTCGTAACCGTCTTATGTTATGAGAACAAAAAATAATATAATTATGTCTTTATAAAGTTTCCAAATTGAAAGGTCTTATTGATTATTCGTCGCTAAATTGTCTGTTATAGATGTTATTTCAAGTCCCACATGATCCTTAATAGTAGACTGAATATTATAATGTATATCGAAATGAAATCATTTTAACAATTCTCTGTACTAAATTGTGTAATCTGTTTATGGAGGATATATATCTGAACCACCAGCCCGTCTTTCTAAGGAGGCGACGAAGAACTCGACATTTTATAGGTATCTAGCTTCGTGAGTGTGTAGTCTACAGCTACGAGCTAATACTTAAAGCTGGCCAAAAATAAATTAAACCTCACCGTACATAACAGCAGAATTATAACAGTTATTGTATCGAACTGACTTGAATATATCTAATTAGTAAGAGAATTGTTAAAACGAAGGTTAGAGCAAGATACTGTGATAATAATGTAGATTCATTAACTCATTTTCCCTTAGAAAAATGCACTGTTTTTAATCTGTTTTACAATCGGCCTACGTAGATGACTTAACTATATTGACAATAGTCCTTGAATGTAAAATATTCTTGTATGCGGACTTCATAACAATAATAATATTAATCTTCGTTTGTACACATACAACAATATAGATATTATTAAAAAGACGAAATATTGATGAAAAGTACATTATGGTTTTATCACTCTTAAATGTTTCTTTATTCTGTTCATCGGAGTCGTTAAATCCTATCCTTGTTTTAGTCAATTAAATTATGTCATAACTATAATTTGAGTTGCCTATTCGCAATTTTGAAACGATCATTTACATGGTTTCAAAGTAAAGCTTAAGGTAAAAGACTTCTTGAAAGTAAATGAAAGATTACGTCGTACTACAATTTTTCGTTTTATGTACTTTTTATACAACATACAATTAGAACTCAGTGCATTTTTCTTATCATTTCATCCAATATAGTTTTAATAGTTCTATACAATTATTAAGGAATATTATTCCTTGTCCAATTATAATAATTGTAATATAATTTGAATCGTAATGAACATTGATAAATTAAATAAAATCCTATCTGCTTATGTCTATATCAAAGATATTATTAAAATGTTGTATCAACTTAAAATGACCAAAGCATATGAAAATTTGACAATGATTTATTAAAGTAATTAAAAATTTAATAATGAATAACTTAATGTTCCTTAAAGTATTAAAGGTTTTCTTAATCGTAACTTAATTATATTTACATAATGTTTATTTATAAGGGCAGTTTCGCTGCGTATGAAACAGGACATATAAAACATTATAAAATATAAAATTCAAATAATCTTCAAATGTGTTATATTCTTAAGAAATAGTGACGTTTTTATTTAAGTTTTTGATCGCTAAATGGGTTTTCTTTCAAGAAATGAGTCAAGTATCAATAAAATGATTTGACTTTTTCTACATATTGATAAATAAGACTAAAGCTAAATGTAAAATGTAGATAGTTTGTAGCAGCGAAACTGTTTATTAATTACGTCCAATGATTTTACACACGTTTCTCATTTAAATGTTTATAATTATGAATCTTATAATAAATTCTGCGCACATATTTACTAAATATTTATAAATAAATAATCTTCTAAGTTAACGAATTTCGATTAGCGAAGTAATGTAAACTTGCCAACACTTTTACATCTCCACACGGTATAAAAAAATTGTTTGTTACTTAAACTTTAAAACGCAAAAGAATATATGATAAAAAATATTTTTATTTAAATATGAACCAAGTCCGCCACGCGGTACTTGCCGAATAAAGATTACTTATTATTAAAAATACATCACTAACCTGTCATTTCTGAATTATATACGAGAGGAAATAACTCGAATTTTTGGCATTAAGTACATAATATAATATATTATATTTTAATTTGTTTGAATTTACGACCATGTGGTGGTGCAAAAGTTAAATCTATGAGAATGGAGTTACAAATGTTCATTTTGTGTTTATATGATAAAAAATGTAAAACGTATATTAGACAATATTAGCATGTTATCAGTCGACTTATTAGTATTCCAGAAATTTTGGTCACGTATTATAAGTCCGCGAGATGCAAATTCCGCTAGACATATGCGATGTTTGTATTCGTACGCAATTCAATTGTAATAATAAAAATACTATTTCACTTTTTTATACTTTTTGTCCGCTAAAGTAAAACGTTGTTACTTTAGCGGACAAAATGTCCGTGGACAATAATCCTGGCTGGACAGACTTGCCATATTAACATTACAAAAAATTTTACAAACTACAATCTGTGTTCATATTTTTTTAAACTATGTGCCAATAATAATGTAGCTCCATCTCACATTGTAAGTCAACGACTCACTGGAATAAACTGATATTACAAGAAATGTTTCTTTTAATTTCAAAGTTATTTGGTCTATAGCCCTGTCAAATAAACCAAAATCAACCACGGAGTGAGAAATAGCCTAAGGTACGGATTAAAACTAAGGTACGGATAACCTTTGACCTGGAATAACTTGCGACGTTGATACGAGATTTCAAGAGACTTTTGCGACATATTTTAGAATAGAAAAATAGTAAAAACGTGTTTACACTTTATTGTATCACATTCTGAGGTGAAACCCCATTATATGACTGAAATACTAATCCTTTTTACAGGTCAAATGTACACCGGATTTGCACAACAGCAAACATTGATATTATACAACATTAAATTAAGATTTTAAGTTAACATGGTTATTTTCATTACTTAAATTATTTAAAACGGGATATTTACCATGTTTTTCACTTCTATTTCGCGGACCTCGATATTTCAACATTGTCTACGAGTCTTGTTCACGAGAACTTGTCAATCTCGCTCGCAATCCCTTTTTAAATAATTTTAAGATCGACTTATTAAAACATTAGGCATCAGACCACAAAAAACCTGGCCTTCAGGTCTTTTGACCTTTTTATAGCTAGCCTAACTAGAGTATCTCTTCTGACTTGCAATTAAAATATTTGATTTATCACCGTACTAAGATCACAACTGCTACAACGAAGGCAGACAGTGTTGCACCTGAAAAAATCATGAAACGAGTGATAAATAAATAGATGGAAATCAAGTGTAAGAAGATATCTCTCTCTATAGATAAGAGAAGCTTTGGTCTTTCACATTGTTTTACATCTTTTTAATATAAATTTGAAGTGTTTGTTCGAACGCGCTAATCTTCGGAACTACTCGGTTTGTTCGGAAATAGTCGGAATTGCAATATGCTTTTTGAGTTTGATAGCCAAATTATTGATAAAGAATAGGCTTTTTTCAACTTTTTTTGGAATGCCACGTGTCCACATGCAACAGCTACAAATACTTGCATAGGAATCAGTGGCGTAGCGTGCCTTGGCCCCGTATAAAAATTTGTTTGGGGGGTAAAAATTTGTTTGGGGGGTAAAATTTTCTCACAAAAGAAAAAAAAAATGTTTGCATAAAATTAAAATAAATATTTATTCGTCATAATAACAATTTTTACAAACAATACAAATTAAATATACACTCTCCTTGCCTTTTTTAACGGACTTCTGTTTGTTGTTGTTTTTTTTTTATTTTTGTATGTAAGTGACACGATTACTCCGCCGTTTGTGAATGGATTTCGGTGGTTATTTTTTTTGTTTGAAAGCTGGTGTTTCCAATTTGGTCCCATATTCATTTTATTAAGTTCTGACTAGTCGTTTTTTAGTTATTCCCAATAATGCCTATTTGGTTGATTTCTTTTACCTCGACGTATGTTGATATACTAATTTTTTACTTGTCGATGTAACAATTGTATAGGATGCTTTGGTAGCACACCATAGTATGTCGCGGTCATCGTAATGATCATCATCATCGTCCTTTATCCGTCCACTGCTGAACATAACGGTGTCGTATTTGTTGTTGTACCTTACCTACCTACCTTGGCTGACACCGACTCCAAAAGTAACAATAATGACGTGGTAAACGCAAAGATAATTAGTAGAAGATTAAGTTGACTATAAATATTGTAAGCACAAAAATTAAAGAAACAGTTATTTTATTACTTTTTAGTTTAGTATTTTTAAAGTCGGTTTTAATTTTTTGGAAAATGTTATTTCGACTAACTTTTTTATTAATTTTTGTTTTTATACGGGGCCCCGTATAATTGATACGGCAAATACGGCGGTAGGGCGGTAAAGGCGGAAGGCCCCTGATAGGAATGTCATAAGGTCATCATACACTAGCGCTGCTCTGCTTTACTGTGATTATCCCTTTAATGACTACTTACCATACAATCTAATAGCTGAACTGTATTCAGCTGATCGTCCAGTCACCAGCATGTTATCGGAGTTGATTTCAGGACTGCACACCACCTTGGCGCTGTCAGACCTGGTGTAGGAGAAGGATGACCACACGTCCCATAACTTCGAGGACACGTTCCATTTGTGTTCAGTGAAATCTGCTTGGACCTGCATAAAAATAATGATTTCAGCCAATTTTTGTAAGAGTGCCATGCTGCTTTGCAGCCGAATTAGGTCGGCACCTCGGTCACATAATACCGGCGACAAGTGACAGCTATACTGTCAGCTTCGTGTTGTTTGTGAGTTTCCGGCGGCCTATTGGGGGAATAGGAAAAGGAGGTCAACGCATCTGCATAACCTTTCGTTGTGCGGATGACTATGGGCGTCGAGTCGTCCCGACTGCTCGGTTGCCTCTTTCCGACATAAAAAATAAATCAGCAAGGAGAATCTCTTAATTTTATTTTTAATATTTTGTTTTTGTTTAATATTTACATTTACATTATATAATACAAATACATTTTATATTTCTAGAGTTATCAATGTAATATTCTAATGTAAATTAAAAGAACAGCCCGTGCACATGGTAAGTGATAGCCACAAATTGTCTCCTGCAATTCCAAAAAAGGTGTTCATTATTTTATTATAAACCTGTAATGTAGTTAGAACTACGAACTAATTAATTTATTTAAAGAGATGGGAAAGGTGCTGTATCTTACCAACAACGATTTCATTTTTCTGCAGTTCATATTATTCTGTAAGGATTTGTTTTATTCATGTACAATTTTGTTACTTACTTGGTTAGTTCATGGTGAATACTTATATTCTTTTTCTTGGTGTTCATTGAGGGAGGCCTATGTTCAGCAGTGGACGAATAGAGGCTGATGATGATGATGATGATGAATACTTATATAATATTTTATTTAAGTTAACAGTGTTTTCATATAAACGAAAAATTACTAAGCCAGTGCAAAAAGGCAAAGGCACTAAATCCTTATCAATGGATGACATAACTTTACCTTGTTATCTCCGACCTTCCACTGAAGTTTGGGCGCAGGTAGACCTGAGGCCGAACAGTTGAGCATAACATGCGATGGCGAAGACTTTTCAACTGTAGCACTCATTTCTGCATCCGTGGGGGGGACTGGAATAAAAATGTTAGTATAGGCATACCGTAATGAGAAAAAATAAAACATATTTATTTAATTTGAAAAAAGCTTTTAGAAACAGACAATAGGTATGTGGGTCTCTGTGGCTCAATGGTTCACGCGTTGTTGCTCAAGCCGGAGGTATTGGGTTTGAATCCCGCCAGGGAACAAAAAGTTTTCGGTGTTCCTGGGTCATGGATGTGTATTATATAATAAAATTGTTAAATATATGTATAGTATACTTATAAAAGTATTAAATATATTTCCGTTGCCTGGTATTCGTAACACAAGTTCTTTGAGAAATTACCACTGGACCAGATTGACGTGGTGTATAAGGGTTCATAGATGTTATTATTATTTTTTAGGTAAACAAATACTTTTTTTAGTTCTTAATTATTTACAAAGATGTTTGTTAACCTGATCCTCGAAACAGCTGAACAGTTATAGGTAAATGTTGTGTTGTGGTCTAGTCAATAACTATGTATGTATATTACCTCTACCTAGTAGCTACATAAGAAAAGGGGTTTATAGCAGGACATCTCCCCGTGGCAATAATAGACATATAAATCTTATAAAATGAATACAAAATCTTACCAAGCGCTTTCACAAAGATGTCCTTCTTTCCAATACGAAACATAGGTCTTTCCCCTGACACCTCACACGAGTAAAAGAAGTCACTTGGTGGTTGGTATGGCTCCAGTATTAGCGTGCACCTGCCTTGTCTACCCCTCTCCTTGGTGATCTCACAGGTAATACTCATCACCTTGTCGGGGGCATCAAACTTTTGACTTTGAGACGGCCCGTGCATCTAAAACAGACATTTGTATTTAAAGAACAGTTCTTTGAACATTGAAAATGACGTCACGCAAGCGTCTGATAGGTCACTTTTGGCCGCATGACGTTATTACGATAACAATAGAACCATATTTTGTACGCTGCGTGTTTTGCTTTTAGATTCGTTATTAGCTTTATGGGAGTGACCTAAAACCTCTGCAAACTATGTGGAGTCACAAAAAGACTTATTTGTTGATGGAATTTTAATAGGACTACAAAGAGAATGTTTTTTTTTTAATATTTTTTTCTACGCAAATCAAAAAGACCTAACATATTTATAATATTAGTCATGCTAAAACCGCCGTCATAACGACGTGTCGACGACGACTACAGCCGTAGCTGTTAAGGCGCAGTCATAACATTCACAAAACTGGGTTTCTTTGACGTTTGAGTACCTGCGAGGAAAGCCAATGAAAATATCCCCCGCAAAAAATACAGAGCATAGAAAAAGGTCTAAAGAAAAATGTTAACCGAATAGAATATTGAAAATTTGTTTATTTGGTTTAATATTTCCCAATAAAAAATCGTACCTAATTTGCATCACAAAAATAAACTTCGGCGTCGAAATTTTCTGTATGTCTTTTCAAAGGTGGGTAACAACAATATTAATAATATAATAGGAGGTAATGCATATATTCTGAGTTATCTAAGGAAAACTCACTTATTCAATTTTAATTTATTTGCACCCTAGATACATCTTTAAGAAAAATATGCTTTGTGTAAGGATTTTTTATGGAAATATTTAATAATCTATTCAGTCATCATTTTCTTTAGACCTTTTTCTATGCTCTGTATTTTTTGTGTGGGATATTTTCATTGGGTTTTCTCGTACTCGAGCGTCAAAGAAATCCAGTTTTGTGAATGTTAAGGTAAGACCGCGCCTCAAGAATCGCTATAAGAGTCCCTTTCTTTAATTGACTGAGCTATATGCTATGCGCTAGCAAATAAAAATATTCAACGTTATTTATATAAAAAAAAACATAATAATTGACCCTCACATGACCACCGGTACTCTTCATTAAGCCCATCAAGACACCAATAATTTGCTTAAAGGAAACGGATGCCCAATACTTCACTAGCTAAGTGGTGACTCAAGTCATTGTAGTTTACTAAACGGATTTTTATTCAACGATATTATGCCGAATAAGAACGTTTTGAGCTGGCTTTTTTGAGGATATTTGAGTATGAATGTATATTTATTTAAAATTCTTTAGCAAACTTTGCAGTACCAGTCATTTGATTTAGTTGTGTAAATTATTCTAAGTGGATAGTCTTAAATTTGTAATTTAATTATGTATATTTTTCGTTAATTATTTTATGATAGTTGGATAGGCAAACTGGCAGGCATGATATCTGATGGTAAGTGGTCGACGTCGCCCATGAACTTAAACTAATTTATCTGGAACTAGCCCAGGCAACTCATTTATGTGTTGCCTATCCTGAGACATAGAAGTCTTGCTGCCTGTCTCGCCCTTCCCTCCAAAACACAAGGCTGTTTCACGGGAGAAACAAGCAAGATGGTGGGTACCCATGCAGCTGATAATGTAAATTACTTATATAAACAATCACAACACGTTGATTTATTTCTATACAAGATATGCGTTTCAGGTCTGTTAGTCTAGTAATAAATTCCTGTAATATTTCATTGAAGGTTATAACGACTGTAATACATTGATACAATTATTATTTTTACGAGGCATATCGAGGGTTTATGAAGATTTTTAAATCCCCTTTGTTTGGGATAGGTACTTTGAACTTTGAAGCTACCATGGTCATATGAGGTCACTCCACAATCAGTCGTAATGTCCTCCGGTGACCATGGTTGGCTTTAATAAACTGCGAAAAAGCCTCTACAAAGTGGTTCCATTCTGGAGTGGAATTCGCGTAATAATAGATAATAATAATATGTTGGGACAACTCACACACGGCACTCGGGGCAACTAGGCAGAGCCTCTTCTTATGGTAACGAGACACTTGATACATACTTATATATTTCTAAATACATACATATTATAGATAAACTACACCCAGACACAGAACAAATGATCATGGTCATCACACAAACATTTGTCCTGGGTGGGAATCGAACCCACGACCTTCTGGTTTAACAGTCAGGGTCACTAACCACTAGTCAAAGAAATATTGAATGTTCACCTCCGGCCTGTATATGAGGAACTGCTGTCCGTTGTTGTACAGACGGACGGACTGGAGTGTGTCGTTGGCCAACGTCGCCCATGTGCACGAGACCTCCCAGCCCAGCTCCGGCCTCCACGTGCTGGTTACGTTCACATCTATGGCGTGGACTGTTGACACTGGAATCAATATGGTTGTAAAAGATGTAGGCTGTACCCAACTTCATGATTATAAGTTCATTTCTGGCAGACGCGCCAGATTTACCATCTGCCAGTTTGCGACTGTGTCATGAATATAAAGAAGGTCACCAAAGTTACGCCCAACTCATTTGTGTTGCCTATCCTGAGAGGTCACCATCAAGGTTCAAGCCTTGTCGTGGCGTTGGGGCTCAGTAGTCCCACATCCACGCCCCTTGTCCCTCTTTTGTCCCCTATTCTTATAAGAGGGGAACAAAGAGCCCCCTCGGCTCAATTAGCTTCGCCCAAGGTGCTGGGCTCACCCTAGGCTACTGAGCCCCACCACAACGTCTAGGCTTGAACCGTGGTGGGATACTTTACAGCAACCATGGTTACGGGAGAAAAAAACAAAAAAAAGGAATATTTAATATAGATCGAGAAATACATTTATGCATATCATGTTGTAAATATCAAAATGAGACTACATACATACTTCTTTGACACATGTTTCGTTTTGCTATATTGTTTTTTATGTTCTAAAATAAACGTCAATTGGTTCTGTTTTTTAATCTCAGCGAAGTCACGCACGTAACACGTTGTTTTATTTTATAATAGGTTATGGGCCCAGAACCAGTCCCAGACCAAGCTCAGGACTAGGTCCCGTATAGTTAGCTTATTTGAGTTATTGTTAGAATTATCATTATCGGTGTGATGAACAATAATCTCTGCGTATTGCTAAAGTGAACTGTAACCGGTATAGTAAAAGTGATACGTGACTGCGTGAGTGACAATCATGGCGTCTAGCTCGAACTATTTAGTTAGCGTACCAAAGCTAAAAGGACGCGAGAACTATAGCGAGTGGTGTTTCGCAGCGGAGAATTTCTTGGTGTTAGAAGGAATGGTTGGGTGCATAAAACCCGAACCCAATCAGCCGCCAGGAGTCGCAGATGACGCGAAAACGAGAGCCAAGCTGATTTTAACTATTGACCCAGCGCTTTATGTCCATATCAAAAACGTCAGGACATCGAAAGAGTTATGGGATAGATTGAAAATCCTATTTGATGACTCGGGGTTCACTAGGAAAATAAGTCACCTGAGGAACCTTATATCTATTCGGCTAGAAAACTGCACTTCGATGACGTCGTATGTGACACAGATTGTTGAAGCGGGTCAGAAGCTACAAGGAACGGGATTTGGATTAAGCGACGAGTGGATTGGTTCCATCATGTTGGCTGGTTTAACGGAAAAATACATGCCCATGATAATGGCAATTGAACATTCCGGGATGATAATTACATCTGACGCCATTAAAGCCAAGTTGATGGATATGGAACCAGAAGAGAGCGATGTTAATAATGCGTTTGCATGTTTTCGTAATAAAGCCAATCAGCATTCGAGAAATGTGAAGTATACACCACAATCTATAGCCAATAAAGATGGCAAAAGTGGATCGATAGCCGTCAAGGGAAAGACAATTAATGTTAAATGTTATGGTTGTAAGCAATATGGTCACTATCGCAACCAGTGCACTAATATGGCCAAATCTTCTAAGAATACGGAAAGTTCAGAAAAATCTACAAAAACTTCTAACGCGTTTAGTGCTGTGTTCTTGAATGGTACATTTGACAAGAATGATTGGTACTTAGACTCGGGTGCCAGTTCCCATTTGACAAGTAACAAACATTGGATGATCGACTTATGTTATTCTGGTTTTCCTAAAGAAATCATGGTGGCCAATCAGAATAAAGTTCCGGTGATGTGTTGTGGAAATGTAAATATTATAACCTCAACCGAAGAATGTAATTATGACATAACAGTTAAAGAGGTTTTATGTGTTCCTCAGTTATCGACTAATTTATTGTCAGTTAGTCAACTTTTAAAACAAGGCAACAAGGTCCATTTCACAAGTAAAGGGTGTGAAATACTTAACAAAGAGCATACTCTGGTAGCTACTGCTTCGCTTGTGAATGGTGTTTATAAATTGAATATCGCTACTTGTTTAGTGGCAGCAGTGGCCGAGTCTCAAGATGTTTGGCACCGTAGGCTGGGACATATAAACAGCTATAGCATGAATAAAATGCAGGATGCTGTGGAGGGAGTGAAACTCTCTGAGATGGCTAATATCAGCAAGTCTAACTGTATAGTGTGCTGCGAAGCAAAGCAAACTCGGCTACCTTTCACTCATGAAGGCAACAGGAGTACTGAGCTATTGGGTGTCGTGCACTGCGATATCTGTGGGCCAATGGAGAAATTATCCCTAGGAGGATCCAAGTATTTCCTCATTTTTGTTGATGATCACAGCCGCATGACACGTGTTTATTTTTTGAAAGAATAGAACTGTGAAGAGTATATTAAATAATCGTACACCATATGAGTTATGGACGGGTTCCAAACCAAACCTCAGTCATTTAAGGACTTTCGGTAGTACTGTTATGAAACATATACCCAAGGAGAAAAGACGTAAATGGGACAAGAAGTCAGAACAATGCATTCTTGTTGGTTATCCTGACAATATTAAAGGATACAGAATATACAATCCATCCACGCGATCAATCACGACAAGTCGAGATGTCATAATTATTGAAGAAAACAACTTGTCCGGTGAAGATGGCGGAAATAGAAGTGATAGATGACAAACTAAAAGAATGCAGAACGTCTCAATCTGCAGTGGGAGATGTAACAGACACCAACAAAGAGGATTCATTTATTTCGATGGAAAGTGTATATGACCTAGATGAAACCTATGTTCCTGATGAGGAATTGATGAGATCAGACGAAGAGTCACAAACAGATTATCAAACGAGGACATTACCTAAAAGACAAAAAAAAACAACCTGACAGATACGGATGGATGTGTAAAGAAGGTATTGATTCTCTTAGCGATGAATTGACATTAGAAGAGGCACTGCATGGACCAGAAAAGAAGCATTGGGAACAGGCTATCAAAGAAGAGCTGAAAAGTTTTGAAGACAACAAAGCTTGGGACATTGTTGATATTCCTGTTAGTGGTAATATAGTGAAGTGCAAGTGGGTCCTGAAAAAGAAATGTGATTCTGAAAACAATGTGCGTTATCGAGCCAGACTTGTGGCTAAGGGTTGTTCTCAAAAAATACGGTATAGACTACAGTGAAACTTTTTCTCCCGTTGTGCGGCATACAACACTGAGGTTATTATTTGCATTATCGGTGCAGTTAAATCTAGACGTGACTCACCTGGATGTAAAAACAGCATTCTTAAATGGGGATTTGTCTGAGACTATATATATGAAAATTCCTAATGGTTACGTTTGTGCAGATGATAAAAAGGTTCTTAAATTAAATAAGGCTATATATGGTCTCAAACAGGCATCCCGAGCATGGTATAAGAAGGTGGATGCTTGTATGTTAGCTGATGGTTATGTAAAATCAAAAATAGAACCATGTTTATATATTAAAATTGTTGGCAGTAGCAAAAGTATAGTGACATTGTATGTTGATGATTTTTTTGTTTTTTCTAATGATATAAGTGAAACTAATCATTTTAAAAGTATGTTGAGTAAGAATTTTGAGTTAAAAGACTTAGGAACTGTAAGGGATTGTCTTGGAATGTCAGTTAGTTTTGACAATCAGAATTGTACTGTTACTTTAAGCCAAGAGAAATATATTGATAAGTTACTGTCTAAATTCAATATGACTGATTGTAAAACAGTTAAAACTCCGATGGAGGCAAACTTAAAAAGTAAAAAGGAGAATAATTATTGTAATAATCACAATCCCTATCAGCAGCTTATTGGGAGCTTAATGTATTTAGTTGTTCTTACGCGCCCCGATATAGCGTATGCAGTTTCATATTTAAGTCAATTTAATAATTGTAATACTCAAGATCAGTGGCTTTATGCTAAAAGGATATTAAGATATTTAAAAAACACGAAAGAATTAGGTTTGAAATATAGCAAAGATAAAAATGTTAATATTGAAGGCTATGTGGATGCTGACTGGAGCAATGACATAAATGATAGGAGATCATACTCAGGATTTTGTTATACCTTATCTGGATGTGCTATATCTTGGAGTTGTAGTAAGCAAAAATGTATTGCGCTTTCTAGTACAGAAGCCGAATATGTATCAATTACAGAGGCTTGTAAAGAGGCAGTGTATTTAAGAAATTTGCAATATGAAGTTACTAATAGATTATATAAGATTAAGATTTATAATGACAGTATGAGTGCACAAAAACTATTACTGAACCCGGTTTTTCACAATAAAACCAAGCATATCGATGTCAGATATCATTATTGTAGAGATATGATAAATGAAAACATTGTTAGTGTTAATTACTTGTGTACATCAGATATGCCTGCAGATTTGCTCACTAAGAGCTTAGGCACTATAAAACATTATAAGCATTTGAATGCTTTAGGGATTGTTAAGGTATGATTTCTGTGTTTTTTGTTTGTTCTGTTATCAAGTAGTCTCAATTTGAGTGGGAGTGTTGTAAATATCAAAATGAGACTACATACATACTTCTTTGACACATGTTTCGTTTTGCTATATTGTTTTTTATGTTCTAAAATAAACGTCAATTGGTTCTGTTTTTTAATCTCAGCGAAGTCACGCACGTAACACGTTGTTTTATTTTATAATATATCAGTCTAAAATGATGATGACGAAACTTATATACAATTTATGAAGAGGAACGTAAGTAAGATTAGAAGGTAATTATTTATTATAATTCATTAGGATCCCTTTTGCGGTTGGGATAATATGTGAATAAATGAACGTTATTTCTGTTCAAAGCCTCATTTACATGTACGGTTACTTAATTATAAGAATCTCTTTGCCGACCCTCGGTAGTAAACCAAGTTATTAGCCATGCAAGCAAATTGGGTAAGCGATCCCGCTTATTTAGTTTAAAACTTTGCTAATATATATTAATACTAGCTGTTGCCCGCAGCTTCGCCCGCGTTAGCTTAGATTGACAGCTGTATCCGTAGTGATGACGATTATTTTTGTAGCCTAAGTTACTCCTGATAACATCAGCTATCTGGCAATGAAAGTCCCGTCAAAATCGGCCCAGCCGTTTCCGAGATTTGCCGGAACAAACAGACAGACAGACAAAAAGTAAAAAATGCTATTTTGGTAGGTAGGTATATGTACCGTACATACATATTATAAATTCAATAAAAAGCGGTTATTTTAATATTACAAACAGACACTCCAGTTTTATTTATCTTTATAGATGTATAGATAAGACTTACAAATGTAAGCAATTCTGTTAAAGGCTCTTATAACTTATACGTATATTAAGCTGTATACGTTTCTTTCGGCCTTCGCCGGGGCCTGTCGTTGAGGTGATCCTGTTGAAAGAAGATCCGGGACCCTCAAAAAGCGGCTAAAGGCGCTCTCAGTAGTTTTAGTTTACGGGTAGGACACTCCCAGGTGCGAGTCCTACATAGGGTCAGGATCTACCCGAGATCCTGGCTACATGCGTAAAAAGCATTTCCCTGCGATAAAAAAGTAGGATCACAAAAAATTTCCAAACCTCTATTGCAAATAAATATTTTAAAAAGATGATGATGGGCATTACCTCGCGCATGATGGCACACTTCTTCCACCCATTGATGATAATTATAATAACAATAATGTTGATCACGATGGCGATAAACATTCCTGTCACGAACCTACGTTCTCTACGATCGATGCTCTGAGAGAAACACAATTAAGTGAAACTTATGGCGAAATTTATATTCGCAATAGAAATAAATAAGGGGAGTTTATTTACATAAGTAAATCGTTCCGTTCAGCCGCGAGTGGATTAAACAATTCATTATGCAAATACGAAGGTATGAACACCGCTTAACAAGGGTTTGGCACGCCACACCGAAATAATTGTGTATCACACGATTGGTGACATGTAAATACGTATAGAAGAATTAGATTTGGTAATAGAGCATAGCGAAACTTATAAATATAGTACATGAAATAATAATTATTATTATATGTAACCAAATTTATGTAATACAGGTTGTAAAAGTTTTCCCTACCACGGTTTAATCCTTGTCGTCGCGGTGGAGCTCAGTAGCCTAAGGTGAAACTAGTACCTTGGACGAAGCGAATTGAGCCGAAAGGGCTCTTTGTACCCCTCTTATAAGAAGAGGGGACAAAAGATTTGAAGGGGACAAGGGGGCGAGGATGGGAACCTCATCCCATTGCACTGTTCCGACGTGGGGAGGGGTTGTTCTGTGGTGCGGGACAACCCGTCTGTAGAGGTGGCGTCGGTCCTTTGAGCTCAGTAGCCTAAGGTGAAACTAGTACCTTGGACGAAGCGAATTGAGCCGAAAGGGCTCTTTGTACCCCTCTTATAAGAAGAGGGGACAAAAGATTTGAAGGGGACAAGGGGGCGAGGATGGGAACCTCATCCCATTGCACTGTTCCGACGTGGGGAGGGGTTGTTCTGTGGTGCGGGACAACCCGTCTGTAGAGGTGGCGTCGGTCCTTTGAGGGACTGACTAGCCGTTGAGGTACCCTGTTTGCTTAACAGATTATTATTATTATTATTATTATATTATTATTATCTGTCTGAGTCTTTCTCCGGTCGTAACGGTTTCCGTTCCATTGGGTTCAGAAGGACAAGGACGAGTATATACACCTGTGTTTCGCCTGTACTCTTATGCTTGTGGCAGACCTATCAGCGCCACATTCCTGAATCACAGCATGTAGGCTTCGGCCTGCCCGAGCATACCATCTCGCTCGGTCGAAGATCTCCCTTTGGGGCTTCCACCTATGTCCCACATGCTCCCTAATATATCCTTCCGTTACTGGACTCCGCATCAGCGCCAAATTCCCGCTTAGGAGTTTTATGGTCGCTTGGCTGAAACCGGTCGGATAGATCATCATCATCATCATTATGTACACAAGTCCCTCAATGTTTCTTTGATTGTTACTCGATCATGTAAATGGTTGAACGAATTTCCTTAAATTTTACACATAGAGTATGAGCCGGGCTTGAATACGGATTTTTTTATTCCGTTTAAATTATTTTGTAGGATAATATTTTTTCTATTAGTTTTTTTTCTCGCGTTTCCAAATGACTTAACAATTGGTATCGTATTTTAAAAGCACCCAAGTCGTAGCTAGTTACAGCACAATAATTATTCTCCCCAAACTCCATTAAGCCTTTTATCCTTTTCATTATACCTTTCTACCCAAATCACGTAACACCATAAATTATTTAAACGACACATAAGTGAACATGAGGACTTAAACGACCCTAGTTGAAATTTATTTTTTTGAATTAGACAAATTAGGAGGGGACGCCATCACTTGTTCCCCATATCTTCAATCTGCGCAACTTGAAATATAATCTGTTATAAACTTTTTTACTATTTACTTTATTATTATTTGCTTTATATTTCAATAGGTACTAGCTGTTGCCCGCAGCTTCGCCCGCGTTAACTAACATTTACAGCCGTATGCAGAGTGATGATCATTATTTTTGTAGCCTAAGCCTTTATAAAACATGGTACGTACATATTTTTTTTAATGTATGTTGTTATCTATACTAATAATATAAAGCTGAAGAGTTTGTTTGTTTGAACGCGCTAATCTCAGGAACTACTAGTCCGATTTGAAAAATTCTTTCAGTGTTAGATAGCCCATTTATCGAGGAAGCTGCTATAGGCTATATAACATCACGCCGTGACCGTAAGTTAACGCGGGCGAAGCTGCGGGCAACAGCTAGTAATTTTATAAAAATTGATTAATTATATTAACTTAAAATTTCCAATGCAGAGAGTTTACAATTTAGCGTGGGATATGTTTATAAACTATGAGTCTAAATTGGAAGCACGAGACTCATGAGTCAATGATGTGAATGACTTAAATCCTTAATGTGCTCAATTGGAGACGGCCGCCTTAATATTTAATATTAGGACGCGTTTGATACGGTTAAACAACACGCGAGACAATAAACGATTGACATAGAAAATCATCATAACCAATGTTATTCCTTCCGCGATGCTCGGTGACGACGAGGTGAACGAGCGGGTGGGAGAAGAGGCCGCCGACGAGGCCTCCTCCCGCGGACGACGAACGGGGGTGCGTAGGAGGCGCTACTCAATGCGCTTCCAGTAATGCCTCTGTGTTCGTGTCGGTCTTCAGGGTGGAAACCTGGGCCCAGTATGACACAACGTTGCGGAAACTGCTTAGTGGTCGGGCAGTCCTTTCACTCCTTACGAAGAATAATCTGGCCTTCGCCGGGGCCTGCCTGTCGCTGAGGTGATATTTTTTTTTTTTTTTATAGAAGAGGGGGCAAACGGATAGTCGGTTCACCTGATGGTAAGTGAAGAGCGACATCCACAGACACCCGCTACACCAGTGGATTAGCAGGTGCGTTGCCGGCCTTTCAGGTATGAGTATGCTCTTTTCTTGAAGGTCCCTAAGTCGTATCGGTTCGGAAACACCATAGGAGGCAGCTGATTCCATATATTAGTCGTGCGAGGCAGGAAATGCCGTAAAAATCCAGTTGATCTTATTGCATGTAGGTCTAAGACCCTCAAAAAACGGCTTAAGGCGCTCGCACTGGTTTTTGTCAAGGGTAGGGCACTCACTGGTGCAAGTACCACATAGCGTCAGGATTTTCCTGAAGAACCTGGCTACTTCCATAAAGGATTTCCGTTTATTTCCATTACGATATATATAAGAAAATCTTATTACTTCTATTGCTGGATTCTGCTATCCTCTATCAATAAATTTCAAGTAGCCAACAATGGCCGGCTATTGTGTAGAGATCGTAAACACAATTATATAAAAGTGAACGTTTTCTAGTCGGTAAAGACACGGCTTCGAAAGTGAGAGTTGACCAGGTCACTCGTGTAATTGCTTTTTCTTAATTACCCTGATGCGTTCCTCACATCGCAAAGAATTTGCATGTCTGATGAGATTTAAAGAAAAGTTTTTGACAGTGTGTAATATTTGCCAAATCGCGCTGGCATAGGCAAACTATGGCCAAATACCCTCCTCAACTGATTTGGAGAATTTTAAACTCGTCCACGAGCAGTACATATAATGTTTATGTTTTGCTCATAGTAAAAAATGTGGATAGACAAGAAACGTTAAGAAAGAATAGATAAAAATGGCGATTATATCACGAGAATTTCTTAATCTCTTCTTAATAAAGTAACATAGCAAGCAATATCGTAAATGAGAATGTAGTCTATTACATTTTTATGACATAACCATGAATTGGACTGATGAAACTGGACAAGAATATTTTTTTTATCCTTACAAAGGATACATGTTATCAACGTTGATGGGGCGAATCCACGGCAATAGCTAGTATTTAATAAATATTGGGAAATTTAGGGGAAATAATCGCACCCCAACTTTCTGCAGACATGGCGTCTAAAGATGCAAGAACGGGGGATACAAAATTAAAATATTTAAATCTCTTCATGTCATCCAGTAATAAGGGGACCGAAGGATATTGAAAATTCATCTAAATCTGAGCGAATTTTATTCATCGTAAATATTGGACGTACATTTGTAGACTAATGCGAAAATAGACAATCTGGCAAACGAACCACTTTAAGGTACATTGTTATCGGCATCCATGAACACAAACTAGTCACCACGGACTAGCTTAGACAACTCATTCATTGGTTGCCTATTTTAAGACGTAAGATGATAAGCCAGTCGCTGCCTGTCCTGCCCTTCTTACCGAAACAAACGGCTGGAAAGGAGTGGGGAAAGATTGTTGGCAATCGTGAAATGCGCTGGGCCTGGAATAATAAGGAATATGCTATGTTACTGAATCTTGACGACCATCAGAATACCAGTTGTATTCTTAAATACCATTAAAAAAGCACCGGTAAGGGATGCGCTTGGATCGCGATTGCGTTACCATATGTACCACCTAAGAGTACCACCATCTTGCTTGTTTCTCCCGTCAAACAGCTTTGCTGTGTTTCTTAGAGAAGGGCAAGACAGGCAGTGTAATTACTGGCACCGAGACTTTACATCTTCATGACTTCATCTCCACAGCGCCATACTCGTGGCGTCGGATTCCTCCTGGCAACCCGACACCAGGAACATCCAACTCCGGTAAGCATCTGCGTCAAGCAGAATGTGAGGGGTTTCTTCTGGCAGCGTATCCGGTATCCACACCACCCAGTCTCGGCTGTACGCAGGCCGTACGGTGACTGCGCCACTACCTCTCCCCACCTTTCTAACAGCCACGGTTTCCCCAGCCTCCACACGCGTGACAACTCCTCCCAGCTAGATGACTCACCGAGTTTTGACCTCCTTTATAAAATGAGGAGGCGCTCCTCGGCGAGCACCCACGCCACGATGTCCCACGGCGGATCTCCAGCCCGGATAGTGACTGCGACCCAGGATACTGTATGGTAACCCCTAATTACCCTCATCGCTATGCCCCGCAGCAGCTATTTATGGTTACACGGTTTATCCACCCAGATAGGGGTTCCGTACGTGGCCAAACTCCTACAGACTCCGGAGTACAGCCATCTGCAGGCTTCGCTTGGCCCTCCTATATTGAGCAAGAGTCGGCCGATCGCTGACGCCACTCTCGTGACCTTCGGCCCCAATTTTTTGAAATGGGGGCCGAAGGTTCACCTCTCGTCGTGGGTGAGTCCTAGATACTTCATCGTGGGGCTCACCCAGACCTCCGTCTCTCCGATTAGAAGTCTTGCTCCTGGGATAGTCTCAGGATAGTTTATGTTCATGGCCGACGGTGACCACTTACCATCATATGGTTCGTATGTCCGTTTGTTTGTCCGACTATCATAAAGAAGTATGTAAAACAACCCAATACGCCATTCCATGTTTGAGTACCATCATAATATTGCAGATGTCTCCTTAATTACGACCAATTGAAGGCAATTACAAAACAAGTTGACAAGAGCTTCTGAAGGGAGATCATAATTGCAATAAATTTTTAATGGCCGTCGTAAAAATGACATTTGTTTAACAAAACACCATTAAAATTATCGTTTATATTCATCTTCAGCGAAAACTTAGCAATGGACAGTAATTTATTTGAATGTGAAATAAAAATGCTCAACGCCCTCTATTAGAATTGGTTAATACTTTCTTATCTAAAATAAATCATGGATTTTATATTGCTTTGTTTCACTGATTAATATCCTAAACGCTTAATGTTAGCCTAACTGTGGAAATACTTGAAATAGCTATAATATGTATATTTAAGAAAACAAGGTATGTATTGACGTTTATTGTGATCGTATTAGGTAGCTTCCCGGCACTTGCCGGGTTTTAGTGGGTAGAGCTGCGTCCACTTACCAGCCACATACCCACCTTAGGTGACCCGCTCCCCAGCGGGATGCCTCAGAGCATATCCCGGCGTTAAAGAAAAAAAAGTGGCATTACATATTATATTGATTATTGAACAAACTCTAGTTGATGTGAATGTATAGCTATTTAGTATTAGAAAGACAAAACTCGAATCAAGCGCGAATTGCTTGCTGAGGGTTCTGAAAAACGTTTGTAATGTAACAAAAAATTAATGGTTTTCTGATTTTTTACATTTATTTATGTTATTAGACCTAGCTTCTTACCAAATTTCATGATACCAATGGGATTGGGTTGGACAGACCGACAGACAGACAGATAACGGACTGATCCTATGTAATATTAAAACCATACCTAAAGGGGCATTGATTTTAATTTAGATCAATTTGAAGGCTCAAGTGTATTGTAAATATCTATTAACTTTAATTAGTACATCAAAGTCCCAAAGGGTACACTAGAATCTCTAATAAATTGTTGACATTAATTTTGTATGCATACTAATACATACATACAGAGGTATTGTTTGTGAGTCTGGATGTAAATCTTCCACCGGTGTAATGGCATGTAAAACATTGTATAGCATTTAGTCCGTTATAATTTTTTTAATGAGCTATTCTTGTACTGATTTTTCAAAGTATATTTGCAAAGAATTGCAGATTACTGATAATTATTTTTTTACTCGACAGAAAAATATTTTTAAATTCAATCTGCTTTGTAAGTTTAGGTAAGTACCATTAATATGGATAACTAGCACTAAAGTGAACATAAGCACCAATTAATAATAATAATATGTTGGGACAACTCACACATCCCAAACTAGGCAGAGCCTGTTCTTATGGTAACCAGACAACTTTTTTTTTTCTTTAACGTCGGAAAATGCTCTAAGGCATCCCGCGGGGGAGTGGGTCTCCCCACGCGGGTATTTGGCAGCTCTACCCACTAAAACCCGGAGTGCCACCAATGCCGCCTTTGGTGAGATGCCCCGGATCTAGTAAACAAACAGGGCACCTCGACGGCTAGTCAGTTCCGCAATGGACCGACGCCACCTCCACGGAGGGGCCGTCCCGCACCACAGAACAACCCCTCCCAATGTCGGGACAGTACAATGGGGTAAGGTTCCCATCCTCGCCCCTTGCCCCCTGCTCTTTTGTCCCCTATTCTTATAAGAGGAGTACAAAGAGCCCCCTCGGCCCAATTCGCTTCGTCCAAGGTGCAGCGGCTCACCCTAGGTTACTGAGCCCCACCGCCACGACAAGGCCTGAACCATGGTGGGGGTAACCAGACAACTGATAGGTACTTATCTATTTCTAAATACATAAATATTATAGATAAATTACACCCAGACACAGAACAAAATATGATCAAGCTCATCACACAAACATTTGTCCTGGATAGAGATCAAACCCACAACCTTCTGGATTAGCAGTCAGGGTCACTAACCACTAGACCAATAGGCCAGTCGATGTTAAATAAAAATAATGCCTACATCAAAAGAATCTACCTAAGGGTGAAAAAATAGGATGTATTTATAAGTATAATTGAGGTTAAAATTATTTTTTTTTGTCTATAAATAACACTGATATCTAAAACTTATATACCGACACGAAACGGCATTGTACTTTTAAGTTTATAAGAAGCAGGTCAAATTTTTGCCACAAATTATTATGACATTTAAAGTCTAGAACCAATATTGTTCCATTACTACCACGTATAATATAACATATTATTATTATTAACAAAATAAAATCCTGCAACTTATTAAATGATGCACAAAACGTTACCTAATAAAAGCCAAATCATCCTTCCTATTACCATCGTCACAGTCACTAATTAAACTGAATACACAACAATTAACTACACGTCCTCTTTACTGAGTAGTTCACAATAAACTGTGGTGTATGCGCGCGCGCCGATCTCGATTGTACGTACGACCAAGCAGCGTGCGTGCGTTTTGTAACAATAGATTATGAACAATAATTCAATATTTTTATTTGTCTGAAGTTTGCTTCTTATCAGGTTTAATTTTTTAAACTTTATTTTATATTATCTGGTGCAGCTTCACCCGCGTTAAGATAGATTTAGAGCCGTATCCGGGTTGGTACCTAATGATTCGCCCTCAAACGCCTGCGGGCGGTGACGCGTGAGGCGGAACACAGAGGGGAGGTGGTGGTCGCGGTGTCCTTGGACATCGCGAACGCCTTCAATAGCCTCCCGCACAGTGTCATACGGGAGGCCCTGAACTACTTCGAAGTGCCTCCCTATCTCAGGAGGCTGTTGGAGGCGTACCTCTCCGAAAGGAGGGTAGCCTGCGAGAACCGATGTGGGTCCGTAGAGTGGTGGCAAGTCGGCTGTGGTGTCCCGCAGGGATCGGTTCTTGGTCCGATCCTGTGGGACATCGGGTATGACTGGGTCCTGCGAGGCCGTCTCCTCCCCGGGATGGGTGTCATCTGCTATGCGGATGACACCCTCGTCTACGCCCGGGGACGAGACTACAAGGAGGCGGCGCGGCTGGCCGAGGTCGGGCTCGACCACGTGATCAGCCGCATAGAGAGGTAAGGGCTTCGAGTCAGACCATCTAAGACCGAAGCTCTTCTCTTTCGCGGGACGGGTCGGAAAGGACCCCCTCCGGGGGCTGCCCTCCAGATCGGAGGGGTGAGGATCAGGATGAGCCCCCATATTAAATATCTGGGGCTCATCCTTGATGGAGGATGGACCTTCAGCGCACACTTCGCACAGTTGGGTCCGAAGGTCGTAAAGGCGGCGAGTGCGTTGGGCAGACTCCTCCCGAACCTCGGAGGACCCAGCGCCGCCTGCAGGCAGCTATACTCCGGTGTCTGCCGGAGTATGGCGACATACGGTGCTCCCATTTGGGCGGGTCACCTTAACGCGCGGAGTAGGGCCCAGTTGCGCTCGGCGCAGTGGGTCATCGCGGTAAGAGTGATTCGGGGGTATCGTACGATATCGTGGGCAGCAGCAACTGCCCTAGCCGGCGACCCCCCGTGGGAACTTGTGGCGGAAGTTCTTGCTGAGGTGCACTCCTATGTCTCGGATAGGAGGTCTCTCGGCGAGAGCCTGACGCTGGACGGGATCCTGCGGGTCCGCCGACTAGGGCAACGCCGACGAGGCCTCCCACCGCAGGCGACGAACAGGGGTGCGTAGGAGGCGCTACTTAATGCGCCTCCAGTAAAGCCCCTGTGCTCGTGTCGGGCCGAGGCTGGGGTTAACCTGGGTCCAGATAGGCACGACGTCGTCGGGGACTGCTAAAAGTATCGTGAAAACGAACGGCCGAGCAGTCCCCCCTTTCGAGGAGGAGTCTGGCCTCTCGCCGGGGTCAGCCTGTCGCCGAGGGTCCTGTGTTGCCTGCAAGATCCGGGACCCTCAAAAAGGCAGCGGAGGGCGCTTGCAGCGGTTTTAGTGGGTAACGACACTGCCCAAGTGCGAAACCCACACACGGCTAGGTTTAAAACCAACCCCGGTCCTAGCTATGGTTTGGGCTGCAAATTTCCGCTGCAGACCAAAAAAAAAAAAAACCTAATGATTATTTTAAATGTTATGTTACTCAGTGTTATCGTAGAATTCTAATGGTCACCACCATGGTTTTTAGCCTTGTCGTGGCGGTGGGGCTCAGTAACCTAAGGTGAACCCAGGACCTTGGGCGAAGCAATTGAGTCGAGGGAGCTGCTCTTTGTACCCCTTTTATGAGAAGAGGGGACAAAAGAGCAGGGGGTACAAGGGGCAAGGATGGGAACCTCACCCCACTGCACAGTCCCGACGTTGGGAGGGGGTGTTCCCTTGAGGTACTGACTAGCCGTCGAGGTGCCCTATTTGCTCAACAGATCCGGGGTGCCTCACTAAAAGGGCACTCGGTTTTAGTGGGTAGAGCTGCGTCCACCTTACCACCTTTCGGGCGCAGCGAGTCCCACATACTCGCCTGGAGAGTCTCCACTCCCCCGCCGGATGCCTAAGAGCATCATCCGGTGAGAAAAAAAAGCATTTTAATGGTGAAAGCATTTTTAAAATCGGTTGAGTAGTTTTTTAGTTAAATCGTTACAAATAAACAAACATAAATTCTAATATTTTCTCTTTATCATAATATATAAATTTTTTTCTTTAAATGGCTAAAAATACAGGCTCATGATAGCTGGAGAAACAATTATGTATACTTTACCAATAGGTTTCTTTGGATAGGAAACCATAAGAAGATCTCTTTTAACCGATTACCTTATGTTCTTTTGTTTCATCAGACAGGCGGCTTTGCTGCAAAGTGAAACGTCTGAAAATGAATCTGACCTGTAAAATAAGTTTATATGAAGTTTCCTGCGTTTGTTTAACTGTTAAAATTAGGAATGAATGCCTAGTTTCTAGTAGGCCCGTGCCTACCTGTGAAATTTTCAAAAATCACACATGCTTATGCAATTATTGTAAATACATTTCTTAAACAGAAATGTTCACGTTTTCACGTTATCACGTTTTCTTTCAATTTTGTGCGTGCTTTTGTACAAACAAAGCTTAATGTCCAATATACTTTTAAAATATTTACGCTCTTTTACATAGGCAATGTAATTACGGGCACAATTTATATGCATCAGACCAGCTTCCACTTCAATTATGGGATGATACGGCTCACTGGCTGACAATATCGTCTTCTTGTTTGGGAAAATAAGCAATTATTCGAGTTAAATTTATATAATTACTAGCTGTTGCCCGCAGCTTCGCCCGCGTTAATTTTTAAAATTTGAGGGGTTGACCACCCTTATCACTTAGGAGTATGAAAAATAGATAGTAGCCGATTCTCAGACCTACTGAATACGCATATAAAATTTGGTAAAAATCGGTAATGCCGTTTCGGAGTAGTACGGTAACTAACATTGTGACATGGAAATTTTATATATTAGATAAGTAGATGTGTGGTGTGCTTTAAACGATTAGACCTAATAGTCTAGAGAGATTTGAGACTAGCTTAGTAACGTGTGACGTTGACCAAGAGGCCAATGCCACGTGTCATCAAATAGCTCGTCTGCCAATTTACTTAACTAACACAAAATAATACAACTTTTTTTTTGTCAATAAACCAAACAACAACTATCGAAGAAAAAAAAAACATTATCACATAGGTACAAATCCGTGTGTCTAAAATTTAACTTAAAAACATCCATTTCAAATTGTTACTTCGCTATTCACAATAAAGTTATTTAAAATAGAGACAAGCACGTTAATGTTTTATTCAACCGCTATAAACACAATTTCACACTGTACGCGATTTCGCATGAATGACCAATTCACATTCAAAACTACGTTTAAATTTATAAACCACTCCCAGAGAATAAAAATCCATTGTCTATCCAATTTAAGGGCTGGCTTTTAAAATAATAGTCATAATGATGCGCTCTAATTGAGCGAGCGTGTTATAATCAAACTATTAAAATTGATTTTGTTCTAATTCATTGTTCAGGTTTGTTGATCTATTTGGATGTAATTTGAATAGATGTGGGTAAACAAAGTCTTTGTCATATTAAAACGATTTTGGTACATTTACTACACTTATTTTTAGACGCACTTATTACTGAATGACATAAGCTACTATAGCAGACTGTAGAATCCTCCCAGGGTTGCGTAGCTGTGGCTTGTGAAATAATCCTGCTTGTTTCTCCCGTGAAACAGCTTTGCTGTGTTTCGGAGAGAAGGGCAGGACAGGCAGTGTAATTACTGGCACATAGACTTAACATCTTATGTCTCAGATGTGTGACGTGTTGCACACACGTCACATACTGGCACGTCGGCTAGTTTGACTATCCAACTTACATAAAAAACACATTTTTTATATCGTAGGAAAATCCTTTGTGGATGTAGCCTGTATATCCCGAGTGCGCTTTTTTTTGAGGGTCTTGGATCTGCATACAACAGGATTATCTCAGCGACAGGCTGGCCCCGGCGAAGGCCAGACTACTCCTCGTAAGGGATAGAGAGAGTGAGAGGGAGGGACTACCCGACCGCTACGAAGCAGTCCCCGCGACGTCGAACCATACGGGGCCCAAGTTCCCATTCTGAAGCCCGACACGAGCGAATTACATATTTAAATGATTATTATCATGATTATTATTATTATTATGTTGATAATAATACGATTTTTATTCGAATCCAAAACCTCTCAATAATATTATGAGGCACAACTGGCAATTAGAGCTAATCTCTGTAAGAACTTTTATCTGTAATGTAAATACTACGTGTATTTACATTACAGATAAAATATTTTAAATTAATATTTATTTTCACTTTTAAAACTATTTAAAATGGGATATCCCCTCGTCTGAGGCGGAACCTCCATGTTACATCTTTTTATTCGGCGCATCTTTGGAAGAACCTTGAAAGGGCTCCGTCGTTTGAGTTTAAATTTTATTTAAATAAGCACCAACGAATACGTTTTGTCTCTATTCGGCATTAGGTTGATGATAAAAAATGGCATAAAATTTTCGATTCGAGAATCTTTTCCTTGGATAATTGTAGGTGCCGAGCCGGTCCCCTGGATACTTATAGTGGAGCGGGAGATCAGCCGTCTTGGCCTTCATCAAAGAGACCATCCAGTAGTGGAAAAAGGTTGATAATGATGATAATACATAGCTTTATCAAGTAATCATTTTCCCAGAAGCCTTACGAATACAAGAATTTGCAAAAAAAGTTCTTCTTAATATTTCATGTATAGTGTCCCGTCAATTGATCTTATAAGCAATCCAAAGTTTTTAAGTGAGAAAAAGAATAATTAAGAGTGCTATTAGGGCCACCGCTCAAAGATGCAATTTGTCTTCATTAAAAGTACTTCGTCGTTCGCATTTATCACTTCTTAGACCATTACTGCTGAAATTATGTGCCAGTTGTCACCAACCATTGGCATACATACAGGATGTTTTTTTTGCTTTTATTTCGCAGAAGTTGCGATAAGTACAGTAAACAAAGCATTCTAGTGTCAAAATATCGAGCTCCACGAAATAAAAGTGAAAAAGGTGATAAAAATTTTCGTTTTGCCCTGTGTTAATTTAAAATTTTATAATTACATACAGTATATACAGTATGTTAAGAGAACATTATAAATCAAGTGTGACTAGAATTAATTGTAGTTGTATTGAATGTTCGTTATTGTTAGGCGGCTGGTCGTGGGTTTGAATCTCGAATAGTGCAGATAATTTCTAGGGCGTGAACATCCGCACTAGGATGTGTATTTATGTGATTGTATTCATTTCTGAAAATTATTTTCGTTACGTTAAAATCTTAGTACAGATCTGAATTGACGTGGTGTGACTTTACTATGAGACTATTTTTTTTGTTTTTCGCAGTCCTGAATCATGCACTCAAAATTATTACGTGATCTAACTTCAACTGACTGTACTGAAAAATAAAATACTACGCTATTGTGGCAAGTGAATTTAAAGATGGCGCATTTAGTCTGGAATTGGGATAAGAGGTAATCATCGGGATATTTTTCAAGTAATACTTAGTCTAAAGTCTAAACTAATATAAGGAAGAGGCTAATGTTCGTTAATTTAGAGAAGTAATCTTTGAAAGTAGGCATGTACTTTTAAGTCTTTCATCCTTATAGCGTGACAGGCAATAACATCATCATTAGCGACCATATGGCAGTACATCCATGGTTCAGGTCTTGACGTGGCGGTGGGGCTCAGTAGCCTAGGGTGAGCCCCGCACCTTGGGCGAAGCTAATTGAGCCGAGGGGGCTCTTTGTACCCCTCTTATAAGAAGAGGAGACAAAAGAGTAGGGGGCAAGCGAGAGGATGGGAACCTCACCCCATTGTACTGTCCCGATGTTGGGAGGGGTTGTTCTGTGGTGCAGGACAATCCCTCTGTGGAGGTGGCGTCGGTCCCTTGCGGGACTAACTAGCCGTCGAGGTGCCCTGTTTGTTTATTAGATGCGGGCACCTCACCAAAGGCGGCCTGGGTGCCACTCGCCGGGTTTTAGTGGGTAGAGCTACGTCCACTTACCTAGCTTTAGCTTTTAGCGCTCCCCCACGGGATGCCTTAGAGCAGGGGTGGCCAACCTTTTCAGCAGCCGGGCCGAAATTCGGAAATAGAATTTCAAACCGGGCCGCACTACCAAATTTTAGGTTTTTTTTGGAAGGGCTAGACATTTCGGCCTGATGACCTTTAAGCTCAATCGGTACAGCAAGTGAACAGATGGCTCACTTAAGAAATATTCGAAAGGGGGACGCCCCCCTCCGCGCCCCGCAGGGGGCGCGGTTCATCGCGCGCACTGCTCGGAAGAGCAGGATTTGGACTATTCAAATCCGATACGGTCGCCGAATCTTTAATGGTTGAATTTAGCCTATCATCCTGAGGGCCGGCCCGCATCCCTCCCTCTAGGGAGGGAGGCGGTTCATGCGCGGTGCCCAAGCAATCTAGCGGTAACGTAGTGCTACTGCTGTTAGCGCGGTCTGAGTTTGTGTCTACTCGTATCGGATTCGAAATATAATACATATATTTAATACACACCCATGACCTAGGAGAAAACATCTCTCAACATCGGGACAGTGCGATGGGGTGAGGTACCCATCCTCGCCCCTTGGCCACCCTGCTCTTTTGTCCCCTCTTTTTATAATAGGGGTACAAAGAGCCCCCTTTACTTGGCTTCGCCCAAGGTGCTGGGTTCATCTTAAGCTACTGAGCCCCACCGCCACGACAAGGCTTGAACCTTGGTGGGGTTAGTTTAAGGGCCTATTGAATCAACTCTTTTTACGGCTGTCGTCCACTTTTTCCTCATTTTTTGGCCCTCAGGCACATAAAAAAAAGAGTTGAGTTGAAGAACCAAGGCACAGTACAGTAATTTTTTTTTTCATTTTTACCACAGAGAACTATATAATTTTGATTTTTATTGCGCAAAGTCGTGCGAACGAGAACGCGACTGTCGAATGATGTGTGACGTCATCGGCTAGTGAGCGCCCGTCCGTGTTTTTAAAAAAACTTCTGCTGAAAATACGCACTTTGATCGTAAATATCTTAAAAGCAAAAACACAGATTTTCTCGTAATTTTTTGTAGATTTATTTGGCATATCTAGTAAAAAACGTTTGTCAGACCCATTAGTGTTTTAAAAAAAACTTTTTTTATAAATTTTATATAATATACAGTCACTTTAGTTAACAATTTAACCAGCTCCGCGGGCCACAATTTGACAGTCGGCGGGCCGCAAGCGGCCCGCGCGCCGCGGGTTGGCCACCCCAGCCTTAGAGCATTTCCCGGCGTTAAAGAAAAAAAAGTACATCTAGTTAACACGAACGAAACTGTTGTCAACAGCTAGATAATAACAATCTGCAATTTCAAAGAGAAGCTAGACAAAACAGGTAAACCCAGAGTACTATTAAAGTAATTGCTTCAGTCCCTTACATCGAAAACCACGAGATCGATTTTCATCTCAAGCCAATATAGATGTGTCAGAAACATTTATGATCAGCGAAGTACAGGCATTTAATGAGAACGATGAATATTTCAAAATATGAGCACCAAATAAATGTATGAGGTTAAACATTTCAATAAACCAATTATATAAATATAGGTAGTACTGCTTAGCAGCCGAATTTGGCCGGCACGACCGAGGTGGTACCTTTCGCTCACATAACACCGACGTCAAGTAACAGCTATGCTGTCGCGTTTCGTGCGGCTTGTGAGTTTCCGGTGGTCCATTGGAGGGGACAGGGAAAAGGAGGGCAACGCATCTACTTACATAACTAGTCTGTGCGGATGTCCATGGGCGTCGGTAGTCTCTATAAGGTTCTGACTGTTCGGTTGCCTCCTTGTGACATAAAAAAAAATCATATTAATGTTAGAGGCCCCGACAGACATTGTCCTGTATAAAACATATTATAGTGGAACGAATTGTGAATCTCCACGAATCCAGTTAAACACACACAAATTTTCATCAAGATCGGTCCAGCCATTTCAGAGGAGTTTAGTCACAGACATGCATATAAGAATAATATACTTATATAATAATTCTTCTGTGTATTATAATTGTGTAGCTACGAATAAATAATAAGTCTATTTATTCGTAGTTGTGTAGGCACTAATTGTTGCTTGCGGTTTCGCCTACGTGAATTTAGATTTACAAAACACCAAAAAAAAAAAAACTTACCTTTAACGTATTAACTAATTAAGTAGGTATGTACCAAATTTCATCGATCTTAGTCAAGCCACTTCTGAGTTATAAGTTACAAAAAGAAAGATTAATTGAATATGGTATAATTGATGTTAGTCAATTACAAAATGCAAAAATTATTATATATTTAAGAATTCACGAAATTTAATTCCTTCCAAAGATACGGTTTCTGTAAGTTAAATTTAAATGTAAAATTGTACAAAATATGCTTCATATATTATTGCCATTAGTTTAAATTCGGTCGGTCGACTTAGCGTTCTTTGAAGGAGGCCTATGTTCAGCAGTGAACGGATAAAGGCTGATGATGATAATGAAGAAGAAGGTAATGATGATGACGACGATGATGACGAAGTATAAATTAAATCTGAAGTTCAAAAGTATATAAAAAAAATTGGCAGACAGAACTAGGCGAAGCATCTCAGTGATAAAATATTAATATTAAATACAACCCAAGACATCTTTGAGACCATACTGACTTCTCGTTCAAATTCTTTAATAAAACGTAATTATTATTTCGCTTACGAAAAGGTTGCGGACCGCCGACGTGGATATTTTAATTTTCCGCTGTACTTGCGGTAATGCGTACTAAATTTTCTCGTTAATCTATCTATTATTATGTTGTTAAGGCTCATTTTTACCTAACGAACAAATTATTACAATTATTCCTACGAAAATAATTTACAATTAAAATGGACAGCCGACTTCTTATTGGATTTTTATAAAATTTACCTTTTCTTGAGAACAAATGACGATTACTGCGTATGATTTTGCAGTTTATTCAAAGTTTTGATCATTAAACCACTTATTTATGAAGTAATTTTAGGAATTAAAAAAAAGCTAAAAAACATGATTAAAAAATGGTTAACTTTTGCAAAATGCATATGGGGGTAAAAAATATCGCAAATATGAGTCACCCCTATCACCTTCTAGTGAAAATATGTTGAATTACATATAAACCTGTTTATTTCCTACAAAAGTAGGAAATTCATATCTTATTTGCAACGAATTAGAAAAGGTACTTATTTGTGTATATTGCGAGCAATTTAATGATGTTATTTCCCTTTCCACCAAGGTAGTATTCTGAGAAGAACCAGCGAAACAAACTCAGGGAAAGTAATCTTTTAAATATTTCACAACTTGCTGGTGCCTGCAGCTTCGCCCGCGTTAACTTAGATTTACAACCGTATCCGGATTGATGATGATTATTTTTATAGCCTATGTCCTAATCCAGGGTATAAAGTATAAACCATCACCGTTTCAACTTTTAGCCTAATCAGTTCAGCCGTTTTGCCGTGAAAGGTCAACAAACATCCAAACATACAAACTTACAAACTTTCGCTTTTATAATATAAGTAAGATATTACATTTATTAACATAAGCCTCATAGCGAACGTCTTATTCCCAAGGTGGTATCTTCGATAAATTCTTTTATTTTTAACCGACTTCAAAAAGGAGGAGGTTATCAATTCGTCGGTATCTTTTTTTTTTTTTTTTTTTTTTTTTTTATGTATGTTACCTGATTACTCGAAGATGGCTGGACCGATTTGAAAAATTATTTTTTTGTTCTAAAGGGTATACTTCCCAAATGGTCCCATGATAAGGAAACCAGGATCTGATGTGAATCCCAGAGAAATCGAGGGGAACTTTTGAAAATCATAGGGGTGACTAGTGCGTTTGATATTTTTTTTATAAAGTGTTTTGAAGGACTACAATTTAATGAAGGTCTAAAGTCTATCTGATGCTGGAGCTGAAAGACAGTCGAGGGAACTCCTCGACGATTTATATCAGTAACCTTGTGTTTGGGCTTGATTAATTTGTAATGATGAGAACTTTACACTTAGATGGGTTGTGACTGTCATTAAGGGTCTGATGATGAAGACAAATGACAGTTAAGGGAACTCCTCAACAGTTTACAGTAGCTACCTTGTGTTTGGACTTTTTTTTTTGAATTAATTTAAATTGATGAGAACTTTGCACCCATATGGGATATAAGCGCCATTATAGGTGTGATGATGGAGACCTTATACAGTCGTGGGGAATCCTCGACGATTTACAGCTTTTATTGGGCTTAGTTCATACGGCTAAATAATATACCAAAATCATGTAATTTTGTTTAATTAATTTTATTTTACTTGTCGTTGTTAAATGAACAAAAAACAACTGTGCTTTGGAAGCGCATCATAGTTTTTCTAGGTCATCATAATATCCATTCTATACCTATATATTGGTGATGGTGATGTTCTATACCTATATATAACTGAATTATTTAATGAATAGCAGCAAATCCGTGATTGTTTTCAATTACATGTATATAAAGTTTTACACAATTCCATTTCGGTTTTTTCATTTGTTATGTAATGATTTAAACCCTTTCTACGTTTATCTCATTAATACAGCGCTATCTAATCTGAGCAACGCGTTTAATAGTTCTACCCATATTTCAGACAAATAAAATCAGTTATCGAATTTTGCAATCACTAAAAATTAAGAAATAAAAAAAATTTAAACAAAAATTAAAACCGACTTCAAAATAAAAAAAAATAAAAAAAATACAATTTATAATCAACTTGTTCTTCTACTAATATACAATCTTTGCATTTACCACGTCATTATTGTTACTTTTGAAGCCGGTGTCGTATTCGTTGATGTACCTACCTCCCTATCTACCTTGGCTGACACCGATGCTGATACCATGCTTTATTACACAAATATTCTTAAAAAGTTTTTAAAATTATTATGTATAAAGTAAAAAAAAATGTTGTACATAACAATATGTTATTGAACATCCCATCATCTCTAATATCATAACAGTCATGTGTCATGAATAATAACATTGCATCCACTTGAATTCAGTAACAAATCCACAAACGGTCAAAATCCAATATTTCGAAAAAATAATGATTCTGTAACGAACGAAGTATTTAAAATGTTTAATCCCTCAGTCAGAGGGATTACCGCTGCCCTACATCCTAAATGGAAATGTTTGTGTACACTGGGAAAGATATATTTTATGTGAAACAAGTCAACTAATGCGGTTTGGGTTGCGATCTTATATAAAGAGTATTTCTATAAACAATATTTACTATTTATTATAATAATACATCTTATTGCAGATTTTATTACGCTTTATTAGCATTCTCTACGTTTTTGGTACTTTACAGCAATTAGGGTCTCGACACAACTCATGTGTCAAATGGTTGCTCCAAGTAGGTGCATAAGATTTATCAGTAATTCTGTTTTAAGATGGTTTTAAGAGTGGACCAATTACTAAATCTATTTTGAATTGATTATATATTTTTATAGCCTGACCAGAAATATGAAAACCGCCGCCATATTGCGGAAAATTTCGGAACTAATTTCTGTATGGCCGGTTCTATGTGTTGACGTAAAAATATACAGTGGCGACACCACGCAGGGTTTATATATTTCTGGTCAGGCTATATATGTAATAGATCCGTAAAATACTCCAAAATACAGTTTGAATTAAAGTTTAATAGTCAGTTTTTTAACATGGTGGTGGAGATGATTTGATCAAACCTTTAAATCATCGAGACGCAAGATCATACGTATGATATGTCCAGGAAAAAAACAGTGCTCCGAAAAATTCCCGTGAAACAGGATCATGGCGTTGACTTTGATTGATGTTCTAAACAAAATATCAATAGAATCAGCGACCGCTGAATTTTTGCAAGGGTTCAAAGGTAAATTGTTTTTGAGTATACCTGTGCAGGTTTATTTACATAACGTTTATTGGTTGTTTGTTTGTTGAGAAGGGCAATAGTCTAGGGTGAGTGTGTAGCGAGTCTGGGTTTGAACCTGACAGGTGCAATCTAGTTAAATTACTGGCACCGAGACTTAACATCGTATGTCTCAGGATAGTCAACACATAAATGAGTTGCCTTTTTTTTTTGTTATCGCAGGGAAATGCTTTGTACGTATGTAGCCAGGATCTTGGGTAGATACTGACCCTATGTGGAACTCGCACTTGGGAGTGTGCTACCGTCACCGAGCATCGCGGTGATGACACTCGGCAGACTTCGGCTTACAGCATTTCCCGGCGTTAAAGAAAAAAAAGTCTCGGTGCCTGTAATTAGTAAGTAATTATTTTGAATATTACTTTTTTTTGATGTCACAGCGAAATCCTTTATGGATGTAGCCAGAATCTTCGGGTAGATCCTGACCCTATGTGGGGGGGACCCTTCAGCCGCTACTGCTCGTAAGGTGGGACTGCCCGGCCGCTATTAAGCAGTCCCCGTGACGACGTGTCATATTGTGCCCAGGTTTCCATCCTGACCCGACACGAGCACATGAGCGTTACTGGAGGCGCATTACCACACCTCGTACTCACCTCCGTTCGTCGCCCGCGGGATATCACATGATGTTAGTCATTGAAGAATAAAGAAGAATCGGGCGACGTTAACCAAGAAAATACAATTACCAAGGATTTACATATTATGAAATATGCTACAACTTTCTATAAATTTCACTTACAGCGAACAATGTTCCCCAGCGGACCGCAGCCCCAGAGGTCTTACAACACTAATAACTATTCCACTGCTCGCAATCTTTTGTGCTCGTACAAGACCTTTAATATCGACTTGGTAATTGCGTTTTATTAGTTTGCTATTTAATTTTCAAAGTATTCCAATAAGGCTTGTGGTGGGCCAAAATGAGGTCATTATGAGGTCTATGGATGGCGTACACGAAATTTTTATTTATTTATTAATTTTAGATACAAGCTCTCCCCACCGTGATTCACCTTGTCGTGGTGGTGGGGCTCAGTAGAAGAAGAGGGAACAGAAGAGCAGGGAGCAAGGGGCGAGGACGGAAACCTCAGGGACTTCCCCGAGGGACTGACTAGCCTTCGAGGCGCCCTGTTTGCTCAACAGATCCGGGGCACCTCACCAAAGGCGGCTTTGTTGGCACTCGCTGGGTTTTAGTGGGTAAAGCTGCGTCCACTTACCAGCTTTCGGGCGCAGCGTGTCACACATACCCGCCTGGGGAGACCCACTCCACCGCGGGGTGCCTCAGAGCATTTCCCGGCGTCAAAGAAAAAAAAAGATACAAGTTCTAAAATTTTAATACAATGGGTGTGTTTTCGTTTCGATATTTTAATTAAGAAAAATGTCTTGAAATTTGTTCCATTTAAATTTTAAATTCACTCAGGGATGACCTGGATATTGAGCGAGAGCGCAGGGCCTTGTGTGAGGGCTAGTGTGATAGCTAGTGTGATAGCTAGTGTGATAGCTAGTGTGATAGCTAGAAGGTATATGATACAATATGATAAATCAACACATAAGTTCGAACTATTTAAAATGAGATGCTAATCATATTTTTTCGTATATAATTAGTCGAGCTACGAATACCTTGTTCACACGACTAAGTGTTACGTGAACAAGCCATACGCAGGTGCATATCGGGGTCCGCGGTATAAATGTAACAATTTGGTAAGTAGTATTAAACTAATATATTATAATCTTCCTAATTAATTTATTAATAGAATTCATTATATTATTATTATAAAAAAGGAATTCTTATATATAATAATGAAGCGGCTGAAAAAGCTAAAATATGCAAATACAGAGGTCTAGGCTCCGAATATGATTTTGTCCCATTCGGTGTCGAGACCCTTGGTCCATGGGGTCCTAGCGCTTTAAGGCTCTTTAAGGAAATAACAAAAAGGTTAGTCACAGGAGACCGAGGAGCTGGCAGCTACCTCGGACAAAGAATTAGTCTAGCAATTGAAAGGGGGAACGCTGTGAAAATCTTCGTAACCTTGCCTAAAGGGACTCCTTTTGATTAATATACTTAAGTTATTATATTATATTTTTTAAGGTTTTTAGTTTTAGGTTCTTTGTAATTTATATCCAATATGTTTTTATTTAATTATTTAATAATTTAAAATTGCAATAAATGACAAAGTACTATTTATAAACAATGCTAGGAACAATAATAAAATATATGAATAAAAAATATAACTTTTTCGTAGTTTTTTTTGCTGGTAGTAGTTTGAAAACTAATTTGAATTAAAATATTGATGTATCATAGGGTAGAAAATACGAATAATTTTGTATCGTTAGGACACAAAATACTATAGGACGTCTGACACCTCAATCCTCCCATGAACATGGTTGCTGGAAAGTATCCGAAACGTCGGGTATTTAAAAATCTTAATAAACCGCGATAAAATCCGTAAAAGTTATTTAAATATAATAAAAAAGGTACTACTTAATAAAATAAATATATTTTATAAAAACGTACTATCGGGCCTTACAGTGGAAGTAAATAGTATTCTTTAAATTATTATAGTTTGTAAATTGGAACCATTTTTTTTTATGTCACATGGAGGCAACCGAGCAGTCGGAGCCGGAGGTGACTACCGACGCCCATAGACATCGGCACAGCCAAAAGTTATGCAGATGCGTTGCCCTCCTTTTTCCTATACCTCCCAATGGGCCACCAGAAACTCACAAACCGCACGAAACGCGACAGCATAGCTGTCACTTGACGCCGGTGTTATGTGAGCGAGAGGTACCACCACGGTTGTGCCGGCCCAATTCGGTTACAAAGCAGCATGGCTACTACTACTTTATTTGAAAAATAAAATTTAAAACAATATTTCTTGTACGCAGACGAAGTCGCGGTTAAAATCTATGAAATAATATACTGTACTTACATTAAAAAAAATCATTTTTGACCGTCTGTTTGTTCCGGTTAATCTCTGAAACGGCTAAGCCGATTTTGACGAGGCTTTTACTGGCAGATAGCTGACGTTATAAGGCGTAACTTTGGCCATAAAAATAATCATCATCAGTCCGAACGGCTGTAAATCTAAGTAAACGCGGGCGAAGCTGCGGGCAACAGCTAGTATTATATAAATAATTTTCACTTTACACGTGCATTCAGGTTATATTTAAGCTTTATTTTTAATTATATTACTATTTTAAGCTTCCAGAACGTGAGGCTCTATGATTCCATCAGGTAAATAGAAATCAATTCATATCCTTTAATAAATTTCTTGAAGGTTAAGAATTCCATGAATAAAATATTGCTTACATAATACATTCGATAAAATATATTTCTAAAACTATTTTTTAATAGCATGGGAGGGCAAACGAGCAGTCGAAGCCTTGCGACTATCGACGCCCATACACATCTGCACAACTAGAGGCCTCTGCCTGTGCAAACGGGACCGGTTTAAGCATCGTAGATGAGTATCTATACATGTTCTTTAAATAATAGAAGGAATTTCAACAATTATCGTTTTTAATGCAATAAAATAACAAAAACCATTTTGTCGTTTACGTCCTTTTGTTATAAGCTCGTGTGCGTATGGAGCATCACGCCTCGCTCAGGAGTCAGGACGCTCAGTCCCCTCTGGCGCGTGTTCGGTATTAGAATTATTGTTTAACAATGCGTCGCCTTAATTCCATCATTCCACTGTATTCTGTCAAATTTAGCATTCCTGAAAAAAATAGGAAAGGCACCAAGATCTATCCTAAGTCTTAATCAACGCATGGTCATGTAATTCTTGGCATGGCATTTGAAGGTCTCCCAGGTGAGTGTTACGTACCTTAATCACTTAGCTCCCTTGTCTGCCAGTTCGCCTTTTTTTTTTTTTGATATCGCAGGATTTTATGGATGTAGCCAAGATCTTCGGGTAGATCCTGACCCTATCTGGGACTAGCACCAGGGAGTGCCCTACACCAAACTACTGCGAGCGCAAAAGGATCATATTGAAGCGAAGGCGAGACTACTCCTTGTAAATCCTTATCCTTTCGTCGCCCGCGGGGGTCTGCCAGTTTGGCTAAGGCAACATATATAATATAATAATATCAACCCTTATATTTTCCACTGCTGGGCACGAGTCTCCTCCTCGAAATCAGGCGAGGAGGGTTTTTGGGCCATAGTTGACCGATGCGCTGGCCCAATGCAGGTTGGTGAACTTCACACACTTTCAAAAACTTTTAATCTCATCGGGCATGCAGGTTTCGTCACGATGTTTCTTTCACCAAACGCAAACGATGGTCCCATGTTCAGGTGCACGTATACATTTAGAAAACCCATTTCTAGGAATCACAGGGGGGGGGGGGTCAGGATCGAACCCGGACCTCTCGGCTCTCACTCAAGAGCCCGAGCCCATACCCAATAGGCCATCGTCGTTCAATAAGTAGAAAACTAATTAATATAATTATTAATTACATCTATTGTAACTAATACTATAATGAATTGTCACGAATTGGGCTTCCAAGAAATGAATATGAAAGTCATGAGAATACATATTATTTAGTTCGACATTAGATTCTAACAAGTTCACAGGCGTAACCGACAATGTTAATTATAAAGTTAGACAAGATTAAAGCCGAAAACTATTTGCATTAAACCACTTAGACTTATAAATAAGACCTAAAGTCTAAATAAACAAGTTTCTAGTAAATTTTACTAGATTAGAATAGTTGAAAAGTTCACTGCAGGAATTTTAAATATTTCATATGGAGGGTTGAAGGCCAATCCAATTATCAATCCAAAAAAAAAAAAGTTTTTATTGAAAGCAATACTAGTAATTGATTTGAAGTAAAGAAAGTTATATAAGTGCAGCATTTTCAAGTATCTGGTGAATTAATATTGACCCTGGGCAAAAAGATCATCTCTGGTTTGATTTGATTTGGACAGTAGTCTGGTGGTTAAATGACTGACTTACCCCCAAATACTCAAACGAATCTCAAATTTAAGACGTACTTAAACTCGTGTTGTCCCTCTCTTTGAATCTGACACGTCGTAGCATAAGTTTAAGTACGTCTTAAATTTGAGATTCGTTTGAGTATTTGGGGGTGACAAACGCAGCGGTCGCAGCTTCGAGTCCGGCTAAGTGCAGATAATTTGTATGATGAATGCATCCGTTTCGTTCGTACTTCGTTCTTCCTTTCTCACTCTCTCTCAATCGTTCTTAATCACTCTCTTCCTCTTGTTGGACAAAAAAGTTGCACATTTTCGTGACGTTTCATCCGTAAAAATTTTACCGTCATGCGCGCAAAGAAGTTTCACTACAATAAAATATATATTCACTGAAACTTCCAGGTACCGTATAACTAATACAGATTTCGATACGGAATATTTTATTTGTTTCCCTTTTTTCACATTTCGTATGTAGCCCAGGAGCCCCAGGACGACATTGGAGCATTACTTTGAATAAATAAGTACAGGCGAGGCCATTTAAGAAAATGAACTTGTTTTAACATGCACGCCTTAGGCCAGTGTGGGAAAACTGATACAAAAAAGGTGTGATTTTTGCTGTGATTGTTTCTCTTTGAGTGGTTGTTGAAATCCACATGTTTTATTATCTCATTATATATTTGAATTCCACTTAAAATTCGACCTATAATTTGTTTTTTTTTTTTATCACACCACATTTTAATAAAAACGCAAGTCTGCCATTTTGCCTATCCAAGTAACATGCAATAAAAATAGAAATATAAAAAAAGGCAATGATAGAGTCCAGGGCTAATACATTTACAGATCTAGAGAAGTTTACCATTTATAATACTCACCAATGTGCATTTAAGAGGTAGTGCCATGCTGTTTTGCAGCCGAACTGGGTAGGCACGACCGGGGTAGTACCTCTCGCTTACATAACACCAGCGTCAAGTGACAGCTATACTGTTGCGTTTCGTGCCGTCTGTGAGTATCCGGTGGCCCATTGGGATAGGGAAAAAGAGCATGAGCAAAAGAGATGCATTTGCATAATCTCTGGTTGTGACATAGACAGTGGACGGATAGAGGATGGTGATAATGATGATGATGATAATGATGATGATGGTGATGATGATGATGATGATGATAATAATAATGATGATGATGGAGACTTACCAACTTACGTGTCAGGATAGGTAACTTAATATGAGCTGCATGGGCTAGCCCCGGTCGAACTCGATTATACGGGCAACCCTGACTTTTAAAGGAGACTACAAACGGATAGTTGCATCTCTGGTGGTGATTTCGGACATCCATCGACAAAATATGCTACATTGGAGGATTTGTAGGTGCGTTGCCTCTAAATTGAATATGCATACGAGATAGGTGGCCAGCGACGCCCATGAATATAAACAAGTTAACCTGAGGGTAGGGGCGGTGGGGCTCAGTAGCCTAAGGTAAACCCAGCACCTTGGAAAAAGCAAATTGAGTCGAGGGAGCTGCTCTTTGTATCCCTCTAATAAGAAGAGGGGAGAAAACAGCAGGGGGACAAGGGGCGAGGACGGGACCCTTGAGGGACTGACTAGCCGTCAAAGTGCCCTGTTTGCTCAACAGATCCGGGGCACTTCACCAAATGTGGCATTGGCCGCACCCGCTGGGTTTTAGTGGCTAGAGCTGTGTCCACCTTACCACTTTTTGGGCGCAGCGAGTCCCACATACCCGCCTGGGGAGACCCACTCCCCCGCGAGATACCTCAGAGCATTTCCCGGCGTAAAAGAACAAAAAGAAACATGAGAGTAGCCCAAGTAACATATTCACGTGTTGCCTATATTGAGATGTAAGATGGTATCGGTGTCAGTCTTATACATAATAATATATAGAGTGCGCGTCACGTCAGTATGAACTGTAAAGCCTGCAATACATGTTGGACGAGTGTTGCCGAGTGAAGGCCAATACCAACGTATAGACAGTATATTATTTGCATTGTCTTGCCATCGCTCGGTGTCGCTCGCCTAGTTGGCCGAGTAAAGGCAAGCGCCAACGTGTATAGGACTCATTTGGAAGCCGCTCGTGACCACTCGCCGCACTTCGAAGCCGTGTCGATTTTCTGCACAAATCAAAGGCGCTCGCACGCGCTTGGTCAATATTGTCCAACGTGTGGGCATCTCTTCAAAACTTGTCTATATTGGCCATTTGCATTGGTTTGCCAAACATCTAGGCAGTAGCGCTTCCCTTGTATTAATTTGCATACGCTCGCATTGGTCTAAGCTCGACCAACATGTATTGCAGGTATAAACACGCGCAGGTATGAGCATAGACAAAATCATTGTCTTGGAAACGTAGAAACGAAAGCAGTAACATTTCTGTCTTGGCGTTTATTGAGGGGTGCTTATGTTTAGAAGTGGCTGGATAGAGGCTGATGATGATGATGATGATGATGATGATGATAATGAATGTCCTAATTTAAAATATAGATATTTTTAATGCATTACGCATGAAACGTCACTCTCACAGCGCTTGACTATAGATATATATCTATATAACGCATCTGATTACGATCGGCACAATGAAGCGGCGTGACAGTAGCACTCTATATGTTATGTATAGTCTAAGGTGTCAGTACTGTCTGTTCTGCCCTTCTTTACAAAGCACAACAAAGTTATTTGACGAAAGAAACAAGCAGGTGGTGGTACTCATGCAGACACATACGCACATCCCTCCTACCGGTAAACACAAATATTTATTACATGTAATGGGTGAACCTATATAAATGGGTTGCATTCCTTTTAGCTGTTTCATACAACTACAGTTCCCGCAAACACTTTTGAAGGCAGGAAGCATGTGCCTTTATAAAATTTCATCAGGCCGACATCAGCCTTTGTCTGGTTCTTAAGATTCACAAGCCGTAACGTTATTGTACCACGGGTATGATCGCACATTGTAGCTGTGATGAAAATGTTTGAAAGATTATTATTTAAAGGATATCTATAAATAAGGTAGTAAGTAAATATTTGGCCAAGGCTTTGCTAACTTTGAAAGTTTTTTTTTGACGTGACAACGTCTTAAATTAGGTTGCGGCTGGGAGTCACTTATGAAAAAGTGTAACGCTCGGTAACGTTACGATGAGTCACCGAAACGATGTCACGTAAAATCTTCGCCCGTAAAACCGACTTTACAGGCAACCATTTTTTTTTCGGAATGATCTATGCTAATGCCCCAAAGGCCCTAATGATACATATAGGATTAGTGTGAGTAACATCGGTATCATAGTACCAACGGCACTTGAAGCTTTGTGTTCCAACCCGATGCCAGGAGGTCATGCGGTCGCAGATTTCACGGTTGTCGGAGGGCAACCCCCCACTTTTACAAACCAAAAGTGAGCCAAATGGGCCCACACTAATCCGATGTAGCATAAGAGCCATTGGGCAGTTAGCATAGATCATTCCGAAAAAAAAGCTTAGTGTTACTATACCAGCTATGTTTATAACAACAAAAAAATGCGCTTTACCTTGATATAACTCTCCACAAATAGATTACTCTATAATAGAGCTACTTTACCGAAATGATTATTGTTAGTAAATATTTAATATGATTAATCGAGATAAAGAAGTAAGTATAATCAGTGTCTGTTTTTTTATATCGTAGGGAAATCCTTATGGATGCAACCAGGATCTTCGGGTGCACCCTGACCCAATGTGGGACTTGCACCTGGCAGTGCCTGCCCTAACTAAAACCACTGCGAGCGCCTTCAGCCGCTTTTTGGGGGTCCGGGAAATGCAGGCAACAGATAGGATCACTTCAGTGATAGGCTGGCCCCAACGAAGACCAGACTACTCTTCGTAAGGGGGACTGTCCGGCCGCTACTAAGCACTGACCCTACATACCCAGGTTCCCATCCTGAGCCCGACACGAACACAGGGGTATCACTGGAGGCGTATTGAGTAGCGCCTTCTACGCACCGCCGTTTGTCGCCCGCGGGAGGGGGCCTCCTCTCTCACCCACTCGTCCGCTTCCTTTTGGGACATTACTGCCTCGCAGAAGGAAACCATTGCCGTCCAGGACTCGTCGTCACTAAGCATCGCGGTAATGACACTTGGCAGAGACAAGTCTCCTCCGATGACTGAAGTTAGGCTGTGATTCAGCACCGCCCATCTCCGGCACACCTCTAAGGTGTGTTGGGCCAAGTCCACCGCCGCACCACAATCGTGACACACTGTCAATGGCTCCTTGTGGGCCGTCACAGGCACTCACAAAAGCAACCATGCCCGGTGAGCACCTGTGTTACCTATGTGTGTTTTTATTATACGAGATGGTAAGAAAATTAGGTAGGTATTTTTATTTTATTAATTGCTTATCGTAGATTCTACATACTGAGGATGCCTTGGTGTCAAGACGAAACATGCATCGATTGTATGGTTTCGTTTTTATTGTGATGTGTGGTGGTGGTGCATGCAAGTGTAGGCATATGCATTGGGGGTAAGGAGGGAGGTGCTATATGCATGTACTTACTTATTTGCTGTAAAGACTGTATGGTTCGGCGAATGATATACTTTAATATCTATTTCATATAATGGATTTCAGCAAAGTAGCCTCCTATTAACTTACAACCTATTATAATAACGTCTTTTTTCCCTCCATTTTTGAACGAAAAAGTTCATAGACGCGTGAATCAATCGGGCCTCGCACTGTTCCTAATGTGCCGTGATATCGTGTCCGTGAACGGTGTATATATTATGTGCGTTGCGCGAGCACACGTTGTATGTAGATTGCCTTCTGTTCATATCTATTTTGTGGTGTTAGTTTTATACAGTTCTAATTAGAAAACACTAAAAAGTTTTCTCTTATGCTTTAGCCGATGTAGGAGATCTACACGATGATGATCATTTTAAAATAAAATATCTACTTAAAACATTTTATCATTTATTTCAATAAGCCGATGATTTTATTTAATATGATTTTACTGCGCATACGGACCGAAATACGGATTATAATTATTTAATGATTCAGAAATCAGAATATTATATTTCGTTCAATTATTAGCGGTGAAATGTATTTCAGAAATAATCAGTAGTTAACGGTTAGAGAAAAGTGTTGTTGAACGCCAAAACGCAACATAATTACTGGCACTGAGTCATCATCTTGTCTCAGGATAACAAAATGCCTTTTTTTGCGCAGGGGGCGCGTTTCATCGCGCGCGCTGCTTGGGAGCGCAGGATTTGGACTAGTCAAATCCGATACGGTTGACGAATCTTTTACGGTTGAATTTAACCTATCATCATGAGGGCCAACCCTCATCGCTCCGCCTGTAGAGGGAGGCGGGTCACGCGCGGTGCCTAAGCAATCTAGCGGTAGCGTAGTGCTACTGCTGTTAGCGCGCCTGGGTGATGTTCCTGTTCACGATGACAGGAACATCACCCAGATCATGACAAAAGAGCAGGAGGCAAGGGATGACCCTTGCCCCTGCTCTTTTGTCCCATCTTCTTTATAAGAGAGGTACAAAAGCCCCCTCGGCTGAATTTGCTTCGCCCAAGCTGCTAGGCTCACCTTAGGCTACTGAGCCTCACCACCACCTCAAGGCCTAAGCCATGGTGGGGAGACTAATCATCTTGTCTCAGGATAGCAAAATGCCTGGTCTAGCCCCAGATGAACTCGTTTCTATGCATCACCGATCACTCTTTGGCTGACTGATAGTTATTAATGGATGAGTGGCCGATGGGACATACATCCAGATCCCCACCATGGTTCAGGCCTTGACGTGGCGGTGGGGCTCAGTAGCCTAGGGTGAGCCCAACACCTTGGGCGAAGCTAATTGAGCCGAGGGGGCCCTTAGTACTCCTCTTATAAGAAGAGGGGATAAAAGAGCAAGGGGCAAGTGGTGAGGATGGGAACCTCACCCCATTGTACTGTCCCGACGTTAGGAGGGGTTCTTCTGTGGTGCGGGACAACCCCTCTGTAAAGGTGGCGTCGGTCCCTTACGAGACTGACTAGCCGTCGAGGTGCCCTGTCAGCTTAACAGATCCGGGGCACCTCACCAAGGCGGCACTGGTGGCACTCGCCGGGTTTTAGTGGATAGAGCTGCGTCCATTTACCATCTTTCGGGCGCAGCGAGTCCCACATACCCACCTGGGGAGACCCACTCCCCAGGCGTGATGCCTCAGAACATTTCCTGGCATAAAAGAAAAAAAACATCCAGATCACTGGTTGGTTGAATTGGTTTTACGTCAGTGACAAATCACTGACCAGTTTCGGAATTTTATGGCAGACATTAGGTACTACTCTATCCGGTTATATTATGCTAGATGCTGTGCATCATTTTTTTTGTTCATGCAGGCAACTTACCACTGGTGGCACGTCTGCCATTTCACCTATCACATTAACTTGAAAAAATCTAATGTCATTTTTTATCTTGTAAAGTTCCTCAAGAATTTTGAAACAATAGCTGCAGTAAAATTAATTATATAATTTTTAATTTCCTTTTTCATGGGACGTTTAAGTTATTAAATATTTTCTGCGAAGAAACCACAATGTGCGCTGGTCCTTAAGTTTTAAGCTTGCGTACTCGTGTTAGTAGTCTATAAACTAACTGACGGCTAACTCTGACTGTTGAGAGTGGTAAGTTCAAAGATATACTTATCTCGAATATATGTATATTCTTATCACGTTACGAATTTGTAATTATAATTATTATAGTTAACACTTCCTTAATACCCGACTACGGGAAACGGTTATGATTCTAGCAGTATATTATGTACCTATGCATGTATTTTGTATTTTTCATGCATTTAAACCACTAACCTAACACATACAATGTGTTAGGTTACATTTTGGGTTAAGTTTTTTGTAAGTGGGTCATAGTTCTTACCTCTTATAAAACGAATTAAATTATCATTGATAGTACTGACTGAAAGTTTATTTCGATGTAGTATACATATTATATAGAGCAGATTTTTATATGAGATGTCGTTTCTATTTATATAAAGAAGAGAACTAGGGCAAACTATTTTCAAATATTAAAGGAAACCTTTGGGAAAGTATCCCTTGCCAATTCGATAATAGGTAGAATTTAAAAATATGGATTATAAAATTTACTAAATCTTTCTTCAAATCATATCACGTCTTATTATGTGATTCGCAATATTATTGAGATGTTCGCTAATTAAAAATACAGTCTCTAAACACAGCAAAATTAGTAATATCTATATTTGCTTGGACAGATAAAGATTATTATTTGTAAGAATGGTCCTTCGAGCCACCAAAGATTTTCTCGGTATTTCTAGAATATTCTTGAAGCTAACCCTTCCGATAGTTAAATTATAAATGGCATGTAATTCCAGAAGTCCCCTAATCGTGATGATCTTACAAATCGGAAGGTGTCCGAATTAATACAGTGGAGCGTGGAATTCTTTAGTTAAGTTCTACCTTCTCGCACTGTTGTTGGACATTTTCGAGTATACAATAAGCCAAATTTAATATAAAATTTATAAACAGATTGAAAATCAAGATATTTTAGGAAGGAATGAAAACGAACGCAGTTGTGCACTTACAAAAATCTTCCACCCGACGGTGACGCGGCACAGTCCCGCCACTGACACACAACCGACGCCAGGAGGCCATGTGGTCACAGACTACGCGGTAGGCGGGGGGCAACCCGCCACTTTATAAATCAAAAGTGAGCCGAATAGGCTCACACTAATCCGATGAAGCATTAGGGCCTTCGGGCCATTAGCATAGATCACTCCGAAAAAAAAAAAAAAAAAAAAAGATTTACAAGTACATCATAATTTAATGACACATTACAAATAACAGGAAATACATAAACATATTATATAATTAGCACAAAGAGGTTGTCTTACCGCTATGAGCAGTCTCTTCCCAACGACTATAATTCATAAATAACCCGCCATCTGAGTAGATGGAGTGTGTGACTTTTTCAACTGACTGGGCTGTAGTTTAGAAAAGTCCCTCTAACTAATTACTTATCTGACTATACTAAACACGAGAAGAAGAGAGCTGTAGAGCTGTCATTAATTCTGCAGTGGATAATGTAAGCGATTTTATTGAAGACACAAACTCGTATTAGATTAATGGCCAAAGGTAAATAATGTTTATTAAAACATATTACATGACGTGTATAGTGTGTACAAGTATCTTATCGAAAGTCAAATTCAACTTAGAAATCACTAAGGATATCATCGACACGTTATTAACAGACCATTATTCACCGGTGGGTCTTGCTTGTTTCGGAGAGAAGGGCAGGACTGGCACCGAGATTAACATAAACACCTTATGTCTCAGGACAGGCAACATATAGTTATACCCATACATAGAGAAACATAGCCAACATAAAAAAAAAAACTTCATGAGCGCTGAGACTGGAGAAAGCGACGATGAATAATAAATAAATTGGGAAATAATTGATATATTCCAATCACTATCACAAACTTACTTAGCCATGCTATATTTATATAATACTAAAATAAAATACACAGAAATAAAGAAAATTTCCATAAAAAATTAAAAACACCGTAAAAAGTAATATATTTCTACATAAACCGCACTATCGCGTTCCCGGTGTGTATGCAAATAAGTTACTTGTGCTATATTTTTGTTATTTTCTCTCTTAAACATTAAAATATAACCTTTTTGATATCAAATATGCAATGAAGCTTGTGAGAGAAAAAAATTAAGTGTTCTTTTTGTACATAAGTTTTTTTTTTATTATTTTGATGTTTGTTTTGAATTTAATTCTCCTTGAATATAATTTTTGCAACCAAATCAAAATTTAGTTAGTTTTGTGCAATAACGAGATTGCAAGTAGATTATAAGTACAATTACGATCAACTGCTGAATTGGGCCGGCACGACCGGGGTGGTATCTCTCGCTCATATAATAATCACATAAATCGTCTTTAGGCCTATGACAGCTATGCTGTTGCGTTTTGTGAGTATCCGATGACTCGTTGGGAAGGAAAAGGAGGGCAACGCATCTGCATAACTTTTGGTTATGTGGAAGTCTATTATGGGCGTCGGTAGTCACCATAAGGCTCCGACTCCTCTGTTGCCTCCGTATAACATTAAAAAATTGAATACTTGATTTTTGATGATTTTTAAGAAGATAAGCAAGCAGACAAACCTGTAAGACTCGCTCCTGTTGCCTGGGGGCCTCTCAAAAAGTGGCTGAAAGCGCTCGCAGTGGTGGCAATATACTACCCAAACTAAAAAGTTTGGGTAGTAAATTGCCCTAGTGTAAGTCCCACACAAGTTCAGGAGCCCTATGTAACTGGATACATAATATGCAAATGCATTTCCCTGCATCAAAAAAAATGATAGTGAACCTCAACAAAAAACCGGTGTGAGGGAAGCGCTGTGCCGCGCTACCGGCTGCATGGGTACCACCATCTTGCTTATTCCTCCCGTGAAACAGCTTTGCTGTGTTTCGGAGAGAAGGGCAAGACAGGCAGTGTAATTACTGGCACCGAGACTTAACATCTTATGTCTCAGGATAGGCAACACATAACTGAGTTGCCTGGGCTCGTTCCAGGTATACTAGTTTATGTTCATGGGCGACGTCGACCACTTAACATCAGGTGGTACGTTTGCCAGTTTGCCTATCCAAAAAAAACCCTGTTTCACGGAAGAAACAAGGAGTGGTGGTACACATGCAGGCGGTTGCAGCGCATCCCCCTTAACTGCAAAATGTCTAATTATTGTTTTCTAAATTCAAATTTAAATGCCACCCTAACACATAAGTAAAGTTTTACGCATTAACTGCAGACATTAATATTATATATTATTAATTATATACTCATTAAAACACGTTAAAATATAGAACTACAAGAAGTTAACAAGAAATATATACGGCTGATAACCAATATATACAAAATAGGAAAGCAAAAAGAAAAACAGAAAGAGAGGGGGAATATTTCACTATAAAAAGAGGAGTAAGACAAGGAGATCCTATGTCAACCAAACTTATCTCAGTAGTTCTGAAATATATATTTAGACGACTGCACTGGAATACTTACGGACTAAATACTAACGGAGTACAACTAAACCACTTAAGAATTGCTGACGATCTAATACTAATTTCCGAAAATCTATTAGACTTACAAGAAATGTTAAAACAGCTTGTGTATAAAAGAAATTATCGAAGAACACAGTTTAAAACAAAGTGATGTCAAACTCCAAAAAAATAAGAAACAGAACAAAGAACATGTAGAAGCAAACACTTAACTTGGAAAGATCATATCCCCAAATGAACTTACAACAAAAGAAATAAACAACCGAAACCTGGCATGGAAAAGATCGCTCAAGGAAATTATGATAAATCCTCAAGTCCCACGGAAAGTAAAAAGAAAGATATTCGATGCGTGTATTTTACTGTAATGCTGTATGAATGCCAAACGTAAAGCCTAACAGATAACAAGATACGTGAAATGCCAAAAATAAAGGATAAGAACAACAATATACGCAAAGTAGAAACCTGCACAACATGGAGCGAAGTGTACTCAATGTCATAAAGAAAGATATAATGAAACAAGACAACATATAACTAACTATATAAAAAAAATGGAGACAGACTGGTCATATGAATAGAAACAAAAAAGGTAAATGGTCTAGAAAATAAATATATTGTAATAGGCTACGTAAAAAGCTTTGTAATTGCGGATCTACACTCTCGATCGAGAGCTCTCGCTATGTCTCGCCTGAGGCCCCTCGGTCCGCCTATTAATATATTAAAACGACCCAGCAGGAATGTCGGATTAAAACGTTTGAATCTTCTCAATCAATATATATTTCGGCAGAGTAACGCCCTTCACAAAGTATACTCCTAGAATCCCCACAAGGCGTCCTTTTATACCAAATCGATGATTCCATTTGGTATAAAAATCGCCATAATATTCATCGTCATTCATTAATTATCATCTATATTTAGATTTATTAATGTTAAACTTTAATTATTAATAAATATTATCTTCATCACACATCCTTTTGGCGCCACTGGAAGTCTATAATTTAAATTAGATGCAAAAAGAGAGGTAAATGGCATTATATCCGGCTGGTGTTGCCAGTGGTTCGTAACAATATAAATGCCAGGCCGAGACAGGACGAGCGCGAGAGTGTGGCGCTCGCCCTGCCTCGGACTGTCTTGGGGAGAGTGTAGAACCGCCATAAAGATTGTAAATAAAGGCTGTTATTATTAATATTAATTAAAAACCAGTATAAGCAGCGAATACTAACAACAGTGCGCATGTGATATAATGTGGCATTTCTGATAAAATTTAAATTCGGTCCCAATCTCGCACTCGATTGTCAAAGACTTACCCCTAAGCTGCTTACGTGAATAAGAAGATTTGGTTCGGATCCCGCTGCCTGCAACTTTGTGGACTTAAAAATTTAAATATCGCAGAGTTTGTCGAATGAGTCATATTGACCAATGATATAAGCGAACAAAAATTAGTTCATATCATTATAATCGTATAAGGGAACGTGCCAATACTACTTGACCGGGGTGTGACTTTAAAAATACCACATTTGTTCAGTTCACGAGGGATGGGGATGGGGGATTTGTCTTAGGTTTTCGTCACGTAGTCAATAATCTATAGAATCTATCTATCTATCTGACGCTTTTTCGAACTACATTCAAATATGGCTCTTTTTAAACTCATATTAAATTTTCTTTTTACTTTCCGTTTGCAAAAACTAGACAAGCGTGAGTCGCATACCCGAGATTACGCCGATGTTCTCCTTTTTCCTATCCGCCCCCCCATTGACCACCGGAAACTCACAAACCTCACGAAACGCGACAGCATAGCTGGCCCTTTACGTCATTATTATGACATGAGGAAGAGGTACAATTCGGCTGCAAAGCAGCATGGCACTACCTCATACTTATAATAAAGAACATAATATTAGTTTTTTTGGCATAACTTATTTAGTATTTTTTTTGTATCTAGTTGGAGTTTGTATGTAGTTCAATGCAGTGGAAACTTTTGTTCCTGAAGCAGATAATCCTTGCGATAATATAATAAGGACAAAATTGGTAAATATATTTTCCTGAATCGTAAATAGAAATAAGTCGTTTTTATTTGCAAGAAATAACTTTGGAACTTTAGAACATAATTATAAATATTTCATTTAGTCATTTCAGGCTTGCCTCAGGGATTCTTGAGGACAATGGTGAAGTCGATAAAAAGTGAAAGCAATAGAATTTTGAGGACAGGCTCCAATGAGACGGATGAACCTTAATTATCCGGTTACCGTTCTTGATCGTCAAGAAAAAATCTTATCCGGATCTCTGTTTCGAAGATTTTAGATTTGATCTTCATGTTAATTGGCTTCTTTTTGTTAAATTTTTATTTAACAATTTATTTAAAATATTAATTTTAAGATTTTTTGATGAACATTTCTGACGACCTCTGTGGCTCAATGGTTAGCGCGTTGGCGCTCAAGCCGGAGGTTGCGGGTTCGAATCCCGCCCGGGAACAAAAAGTTTTCTGTGTTCTTGGGTCATGGATATGTATTAAATATGTGTATTATATAAGAAAAATCTTAAATATATGTATTGTATTGTTTTCTTATGTTTACGCGAATTTCACTCATTATAATAAAACAATTTTTATGGATTTTATCGCGGTTTATTATCGATAAAATCCGTAAAAATTGTTTTAATATAATATATGTATTGTATAAAAGTATTAAATATATTTCCGTTGTCTGGTACCCGTAACACAAGTTCTTCAAGAACTTACCACGGGACCAGATTGACGTGGTGTAAAAAGCGTCCATAGATATTATTTATTATTTATTTCTATTGTAAAAGGTCCTTTATTCAGAAGCAGATGGATATTGTTGTTGGACTCTATATTGGCTCTAGCTAGCACTGCGTTACATTTGTTTGACTGGCCTGTTGGTCTAATGGTGTATGACCCTGGCTGTTAAAACAGAAGGTCGTGGGTTCGATCCCCACCTAGGAAAAATGTTTGTGTATTGAGCATGATCATTTGTTATGTGTGGGTGTAATTTATCTATAATATGTATGTATTTGGAAATATATCAGTTGCCTGGTTGAAGAACAGGCTCTGCCTAGTTTGGTATCAGATGGTCGTGTGTGAGTTCTTATTATTAATTCATCATAATGATAATTATCAAGCGTTTTTCGACCACTGACACAGGCCTCTTTCATTAAACGCCAAGATGACCGGCGACCGAGATCGTCACCCCATCAGATACATTTAGACTTTACACTCAAAAAAGCCCTGGTATCTAGTTTTAAATAGATAGTTTAACATTGAAACTGTTAATTTTACTTAGTTGTATCTTAATGAAAACTTAGTAAAAAATATTATAATAAAACAAAGTGTACGGATCAGTCCTCCCGTGACCATGGTTGCTGTAAAGTATCCGAAACGTTCGGCTTGTAAAAAACTTAATAAACCGCGATATAATCCGTAAAATTGTTTCATTATAATGAGTGAAATTCGCGTTAACATTAGAAAACAATATTATGATATCATCATCATCATCATCAGCCCCTATCCGTAGGACGACGGATGATAATCATGATGAGGGACCGGTCGTCTTGGCGTTCTTTGAGGTAGGCCTATGTTCAGCAATATTTATAAGTAAAAATTTGCCGAAATTAGTCATACTAATGTTAAATAAAAAAAAAAAACTATTTGTTAATGAAAAATATTGCTGCATTCGCTATGCTCAAGTTCAACTCGATTTCGGCCATTTTTTGCATTTATATAAATACAAAAGAATCAAGACTAGCGAAAAGTACTAAATCATTAAATTCTCTAAATAGAAAATTCCATTTCAAATTCTTGATGGAATTTTTTATTCTATTGGAAAAAGGTAAAACGGCACGGATGAAAATACATCGATTGACGGACGGAGAAGAATCTGTCGCGTGGTTTGGTTTTATACATATCTCTATTTTTGGCCTATTTGAAGTCTTTATTAATTATTACTTTTTTATGTCATAAGGAGGAAACCGAGTAGTCAGAGCCCAATGGTGACTACCGACGCCCATAGACGCACAACAAAAGGTTATGCAGTTGCGTTGCCCTCCATTTCCCTCTCCCCTCCAAAGGTCCACCGGAAACTCACAAACCGCACGAAACTCGATCTCTGCTGATCGGCGTTTGCGTTGTTCATGTCATTATGATTTTTCATTACAGCGCTACGCTGCCCGAAACGAGGTCGGAGTCGGTGGACGATGCTGTGGCCGTACAGGCTCCTCCGTCTACTGGCCCCTTATCGCAAGTGCCTGTAACCTGCTCCGACTCTGTCGTTGAGCTGGTGTCTGCAGTGCCTCCGTCTGCCCCAGAACCGGAACCGGTGCTGTCGCCCGTTGGTACACCTGCGAGCGGCAGCCCTGGAGGTGACGAGGCGGATAGGACGAGCGAGATGGACCTCGTCAGGGCATTGGAGGAGGGAGCGGCCAACATCTCTGATGGCACACCGTTCTCTTCAACCGATTAGCGCTGTACAGGCAAACATCCACCACAGCCGCACCGCAACGGATCAACTACGGCTGTGGATGGAAAACAAATACCGGGTCATAGCAATGATCCAAGAGCCGTGGGTCAGAGACGGGAGAATATGCGGCCTCAACCCAACAAGAGGTAAATTGTATACTTGCAATCAAGATACACCGAGGACGTGTATTTTTACTACTAACCAAATAACAGCTATGCCACTTAACGAGTTCTGTTCCAGAGATCTAACAACAATAAAACTGCGACAATCCGAACCGTTCCCAGACATAGTGCTGGCATCAGCATATATGCCGGACGGTGAGGAAGCACCACCCCAAGACCTGGCCGCCTTGGTCAGTTATTGTGAGAAGGAGGGACTGGAGCTTGTCGTAGCTACAGATTCTAATGCACACCACCCTCTGTGGGGAAAGGCAAGCAGCAACAAAAGAGGTGAGGATCTAGTATCGTACCTATTTACAACCAATCTAAATCTATTAAACAAAGGCTCAGAGCCCACATATGTGACAAGGAGATGTAAAACAATCATCGACAGGCTTACACTAGCCACGAACAACGCGACGGATCTCATCAAAAACTGGCATGTATCCAACGAAGCATCATGCTCAGACCATAGATGGATCCGATTTGAGATAAACATTAGCACAAATACTCCCACTCCTAGGAGGAATCCCAGGAAGACTAATTGGAACACATACAACAAAATCATAACAAACAAATTCAACACAGACGCACCGGATCAAATCAGGAGCGTAGAAGATATAGAGACACAGGTGACAGACCTGACAGATACGATCATACAAACCTATCACTCAACATGCCCCCTGACCAAACCTACAACGCAACCAAGAAGGCCAACCATATGGTGGGGCCCAAAACTTGAAAGGTTAAGGAAAAAGGTCAGAAGGCTACTAAACAGAGCCATGAACACCAGCGACAGAATAGACTGGGACAACTATAGGGAAACTAAAAACCTATATAAAAAACAAATACGGGCCAGGAAAAGAGAATCCTGGCAAAAGTTTTGTGAGAGCATAGAGTCCTGTAGCGAGGCTGTGAGAATAAAAACTATCATGGCCTCAGGTGGAAACCCACACATAGGGTCAATCAAAAAACAGGACAATACATACACTAAAACATATGAGGAAACAATGCAAGTCCTCATCCAGACTGCAGCATCGTTACATAAGCAAGATGGGAAGACGAATATATAATACCACCAGACACTAACAAATGGATGATTGCCCAAAATGTAGCGTCAAGAGACAAAATTACGTGGGCAGTCAACAGCTTCCAACCATATAAATCAGCAGCTGTAGATGGCATCTTCCCAGTCTTGCTCCAAAGAGGGGGTGAGGGAGTAATTGGGGCCCTAGTCAGGATACTCCAATCATGCCTGGCATATGGCTACGTTCCCAAGCTATGGAGGGAGGTAAGAGTCGTCTTCATCCCAAAACCAGGTAAGAGTGACTACACAGATGCGAGATCCTTCAGACCTATCAGCCTGACATCATTCATGATGAAAACTCTGGAAAGGCTATGCGATAGAGAACTGAGGGACAAAGCACTGAAAAACTTACCAATACACCACAACCAACACGCTTACTCATCGGGAAAATCCACAGAGTCAGCCTTACACGCAGTGGTAAGCAAAATAGAGCATGCCCTGCAAAACAAAGTCATATGTCTAGGCACGTTTATTGACATCGAAGGTGCCTTCGACAAAACAAACTTTGACAGCATAAAAACAGCACTAAACAGGCACAACATAAATCCAATAATAGCAAATTGGATCCACAACATGTTAGTTAAAAGAATCATTACGATAGACGACAAGGGCGCACAGAAAGCTGTAGTTGCCAAGGGTTGCCCACAAGGAGGAGTACTATCACCTCTCCTGTGGAACATAGTCGTAAATGACCTCATAACTAAACTGAACAACAGACATTTCTACACAGTAGGGTACGCTGACGACTTAGCGATACTCATAACGGGTAATCATGCAAATACAGTATGTGATCTAACTCAGACAGCTCTTCGAGTGGTAGACCGGTGGTGCAGAGAATCTGGACTCACCGTCAACCCAAACCAAACAGAACTAGTAATGTTCACCAACAAAAGGGTACTAAACAATTACACACTCCCTAAACTAGGGAGCGTTACACTCCGATTGAACACACAGGTGAAGTACCTAGGAGTAATCCTTGACAGCAAACTAAATTGGAGTCAACACCTAGAAGCCAAACTAAACAAAGCCTGCATTACATTCTGGCAATGTAAAAGAATGATAGGTAGGTCATGGGGCCTAACTCCGAGAATAGTGCTATGGCTCTACAGTACAATCATCAGACCAATAGTCAGCTATGGAGCACTAGTCTGGTGGCCACGAACACGCCTAACAACGGTAAGTGACAAACTACAACGCTTCCAAAGGTTGGCATGTCTTGCCATCACAGGTAGCATGAAAACAACACCGACCGCAGCCATAGAAACTATGCTATCCCTGCTTCCACTACATCTCTTCACACAACAGGAAGCAGCGTCTGCAGCGGTAAGGTTACGAACACTTAAACTATGGAAAGACATCAGGATACCTCACACAAAAATCTTAGACGAGTATCTAGATGAATTTCCATTGCTGCAGGCCCCTAGCGATGTCATACCCAAAACGTATGTATTCAACAAACAATACAAAATCCAACTTTTCGAGTCCCCATCAACAAATACATCCTCTAAGGAGCTGAGTATTTACACCGACGGGTCGAAAACACAACAAGAAACAGGTGCAGGGGTCTTCTCAGAAGAACTAAACCTCCACCTGGCTGTACATTTGGGCAAACACAACTCCGTCTTCCAGGCGGAATGTGTGGGTATAGCCCAAGCAGCGAGAGCCATAATAGAGCGGAAAGTAACAGGGTATCCCATAAGGATCTTATCCGATAGTAAGGCGGTACTCCAAGCACTAAACTCATACACAACAAACTCGGGCCTAATTCACGAATGCCACTGTTACCTCGAAAGAGCATGCCAACTTAACACAGTGACCCTTCAATGGATAAAAGGGCACAGTGGCTCAAGAGGTAATGATGCAGCAGACGAGCTGGCCAAACATGGAGCAAATATGGAGGTCAAAGGTAATGAACCAATGACCCCGCTACCATATAGCAAGTTAAGGGCATGGGTGAGAACGCACGCAAACACACAACACAGAGAGCTCTGGACGAGCAGAGACGATTGCAGACAAGCAAGGGAAGCGATGCCAATAGGCAACCCACGCGTCTCTCGTCAATTAATGCTCTTAAAACGATCAGAACTGCGCCTGATAACAGGCACCATAACAGGACATGGTCACTATAACAAGCATCTTTTTACTATAGGTGTTACAGACAGTCCGCTATGCAGAGCCTGCGTAGTGGAGGAAGAAACAGCAGCCCATGTACTACTGGAGTGCACAGGAGTAGCACCGCTACGGGCTGCCCATCTCGGATGCCCGAGAACGCTCCCGGAGATTTGCGCCGATGTCAAGAGACTGCTAGCATTCTTGCGGGAGCTTAACTGGCAGTAGGGAGTGCTTCAGGCTCACAGCACGCAAAATAGGCGCAAAAGCGTCGAGTTGCGGAAACCAGCCTGACCTCAAGTAACAAGTAACAAGTATGTCATTATGATAAAATTAACGTCAAGATGGTTGATTTCCTTTCACGCTTAGTACTTCGATTAAATAATATTGTATACTCCTCTATATTAAATTGTGTGATAGAGGAGTCCCACCAATCCAACGCCAGGAGGCCGTGTGATCGATGACTATACGGTGGGCGGAGGGGCAACCCCCCAATTAACAAACCATAAGTGAGCCAAATCGGCTCACACTAATCCGAGGGCCTTTGGGTCGTTAGCATAGATCATCCCGAAAAAAAGAGGAATCCCAAGAAATACTAAAATATTAATTCTGGCTGTTGTTAGCGTTTGGTATTTGGACTAATTTAAAGTCATATTTTGTGATCAAAAATATTTTATATGCTATTCCAGACTGTTAGGTATCTGTGTGTCAAATTCTATACAGACTCTCTAAGTCGCTCTGGCATTATTGGAAAAGAGAATATATCCATTCATCCAGTTCATCAATCTATTCATATCTGATGAATAATTTTCATTATTAAGCTGTAGTTTTCATTCATTTATTTCAATGAACAATTTTCACTGATAAGGTTTAAGTGAATTTAAATTGGTCACACCATTAAAATATTAAACAGTTAATCATTAATTGCACAGCCAGTAAGCGAATTTCAACAAATTGGTAGTTTAAAAAGCTATGTTAGCACTTCACATCAGAATTGGCGAAGTTTCATTGTTAACCTTGCTGCGGGTTTGCGAAGGCGGACTACACACGTGGCGTTTGATTGAAGATATTTTTTATATGTATGTATGTAGTTTTTATATTAGTTAATAATAAAAATAATAAAAATAAAAAACTTTATTTATCCTCACATACACACATCGTTATACAGAAAACTTATATAGAAAACAAAAAATGCAACATAACCACCAATAAATTTGAAAATATGTGGATGGTACCATTAACTTAACCTTATAGACTATAAACATTATAATATGCAACTTAAAATATACACAATAAATTGAAAAATAACAGGTAATGATAGGTACCTACCCACCGGTGGGAGGGAAGCGCTGTGCCGCGCTCCCGGCTGCATGGGTACCACTATCTTTCTTGTTTCTCCCGTGAAACAGCTTTGTTGTATTTCGGAGAGAAGGGCAAGACAGGCAGTGTTATTCCTGGCACCGAGACTTAACATCTAATGTCTCAGGATAGGCAACACATAGATGAGTTGCCTGGGCTCGTTCCAGGAAATATATAAAGAAATAAAAAAAAGGAAGCGGCAGTCAGCATAGAGATGTATAGATGGGAATAATGAAATGGATGACGCTTGGCATTTGTTGGAGAATCAAGATTCTTCAACGCCTATTTTATAGGCGTATTATACGCGAGTAGTTAGGATGGGCAAATTTCCGAACCTTCAAGAAAAGAGCATACTCATATTTGAAAGGCAACGCACCTGCTATATAGCGGGTGTCTATGGATGTCGCTTATCACTTACTACCAGGTGAAACGACTGTCCGTTTGCTTCTATTAAAAAAAGGTAAGTGTAATCTAAACTAATCCCGAATTAACAAACAAGTTAATTTGGGATTAGGTTAGTAGTAGTAGGATCTAGCCAAAACGTCTTACAAAGCGCTTTCTTTCTTTCTTTTTTAGAAATGTTTTTACAATTTTGTTGAAATTTGTTTTGCGTTTCGAACGCGTAGTGCATGCCACACATGAGAGGTAGGCAAAGCCAAGTAAAGTGTTATTGGGTAAACAAAAAAGTACAATAATAAAAGCTTGCACTTGAAAAATCTTTAAAACAATCTAAAAGTAAAGAAAAAACCATTATTTACTGGTGTTTTGATATGAAACAGAAAACATTGTACATATTGAAAATGAGAATCGAATCTTTTATTTAGATTTAAAAACGATGTAAAAATTGAAGCTTTTTAAAAAACTTATTCACAAAACTTTGAAAAACGTTTCATTCAATCGTTTTTATAAACGTTACGATATTAAAACAGCGCGTTTCGATCGCTCAGCGCACGCCTCTGGGACATACCTAACAAATAAAGATATTACGAAAAAATAATGCAATATTGAATATTGTCAGTTGAAAAATGTTTTTACAGTCAAAAACATTCAAAAGTTTCAAAATCATTATACTAGCGTTTTAAAAACGTTTTCCAAAATAATAAGACAGAGCGTTTCGATCGCATAGTGCACATTTCCCTGTAAGATGTAGCTAACGAGTCAAGATCTCATTAGGAAGCTTTGTTATGTGAGCACGCTGTTCAAGTTTGAGTGTAGCCGCTACGTTACCTGGTAAGTATACTGAGTTAATGTAGATTGGAATCTCCGCTGGTATAGTTTTAAAACTAGTTCGCTGGGAACATTACACTGTTGCCTTTGATTCGAATTCTTTTTTATTATTTTACTTGAGAAAAGTAGAACGGTGCTTATGGTAAGTGGTCATGACCATAAACGGGTTCACCTGTAACTATCTTTGTCTATCCTAAAATTAGTGTAAGTTTTTTTTTTCAGTTATATTGCCAATCTTGCCAATTCTAGGAAATAGGAAAGATTTTTTGCCCGCAGTCCTTTTTTTTGGCTTCGCTGGAGAATGCATTTAGGCATACCGGACCAGTGGTGCCGGATCCGGGGGAGCCGACGGTTATATGGGAGTCTCTGCGCCCGAGAAGATGGTAAGGTGGACGCAGACTCTTACCCACTAAACCCCACTAAACCCCAGTGGTGTTCTTCTCGTCGTTTGGGTGACCCGGCGCGAGAGCTGTGGACGTCGACGAAAAAATTATAAACTTCTAAAAAAATATTCCTATACTTATTCTTTGTTGTCTTTGTTCCGATCCATAGCAGCTTATTATGTAAAATTGCAGTAATTACTTTGTATAAGGAACTTTTTAAACTTAGTATAAATATTTCTAGAGCTTTCACTTGAGTTAAGATATAAAGGTTTATAGTTATTTTGTTATCTTGTATAATTTTTACATTGCGTAATATGGTTTTTTTTATGTCATCATGGGGGCAAACGAACAGTTGGATCCTCACGGCGCCGACGACCATACACATCCGCATAACCAAGGCCAAGGCCACCCTCCTCTCCATCCCCCAACGGGCCACAGGAAACTCATAAACCGCACGAAACGCGACAGCACAGCTATCACTTGACGCCAGTGTTATGTGAGCGAGAGGTAGCACCCCGGACGTTCCGGCCCAGTTTGGCTGCAATGCAGCATGGCACTACCTCTTATTGTGTTGTGTGTGTGCTATTTATATATAGGTAGATATGAATGTGTCATATTTTTAGGGTATCGTTTTGTAATTAAGAGGAACGGAATCAATACACTTAAATTTATCTTAAAAATCAATGCCCCTTTTGGCTGGGTTCAAAATTTAAATATTATATTGGATGAGTCCTAAACTTTTATCGAGTTTATGCGGTTTATATGCCTGACAGAAGGACTGACTCTACTCAGATGGGTGGCGCTGGGCCGCGGTCTGACATCGTTCATCGGAAAGGACTTGTCTCTGTCGAGCACCATCACCGCGATGCTCAGTGACGACGAGTCCTGGACGGCGATGGTCTCCTTTTGCGAGGCACTAATGTCCCAGAAGGAGGCCGACGAGGCCTCCCCTCGTGGGCGACGAACAGTGGTACGTAGAAGGTGCTACTTATTACACCTCCAGTAACACCCTGTGCTCAGGATGGGAACCTACGCCCAGTATGGCACGACGTCGCAGGTATAAATTTGTGGCGTTGTATTTTGGGGCTAATTTATAATTAGGACAAGACTTCACGGTGCATTCGTGAGAATGGGACATTAGGGTCCAACACGTCCTGCGTAGTTCGGGGTACATTAAAATAATGAAAATGTTACCGCGGATAAGAGTGGGTACAGTCGGCAAAAAAGTTTCTTAATTTATCTTTATAAATCGAATATCAAATTTTTACAGTCGAACAGGCGAATGAATAATGATTAGTAGTAAACGTCGCCTATACCAGAGCTTATCCGGGATCAGCCCAGGAAACTTATTTATGTTTTGTCTATCCTTTTTTTTTCATTAACGCCGGGAAATGCTCTGAGGCATCCTGGGAAGGCTGGGGAGTGGGCCTCCCCACGCGGGTATGTGGGACTCGCTGCGCCCGAAAGATGGTAACTGGACCACTCTACCCACTAAAACCTGGCGAGTGCCACCAATGCTGCCTTTGGTAAGGTGCCCCGGATCTAATGAGCAAACAGGGCACCTCGACGGCTAGCCAGCCCCTCAGGGGACCGACGCCACCTCCACAGAGTGGTTGTCCCACACCACGGAACAACCCCTCCCAACGTCGGGACAGTACAATGGGGTGAGGTTTCCATCCTCACCCCTTGCTCTTTTGTTCCATCTTCTTATAAGGGGTACAAAGAGTCGCCTTCGGCTCAATTAGCTTCGCCCAAGGTGCTGGGCAGGCTACTGAGCCCCACCACCACGGCTAAGCCTGAACCATGGTGGGGATGTTTTGTCTATCCTGAGACGTAAGAAGGTAGGTCTCGGTGCCCGGAGTTACACTGCCTGAATTTCCTCCGAGAAACGGCAAAGCATTTCTCAAACTGTTTCCGTATGTTTGCACAAAACTCGAGGAACATTTAATGTATTCACTTGTATTCTTAACACAATCTTGCATTTTTATACAAGTTTATTATAATTTTCATACTGAAATCCCTTTGGGAATGAGAGCCGCAACAGAGCATTGCATAGAAAATTTCTTATAATTATTGTACGTAAGATTTTCAGTATCAAAATGCAACAACCGTGTAAATAAAGCGTACGTACGTAAACGTGAATGAACACAATAATAACAATATAAGTACACAAGAATATAATGCTACATAATAATATAATGCTATGTGTCGTTATCCAAAATTTGCTCTATAAAAAGTGAAAAACATGAAGAAATAGCCACGTTAATTTAAATATCTATGGACGCATTTACACCATGTCAATCTGTCAGAGAACAACACAACAAGTGTTGTTCTCTGGCGCGATTCGAACTCGCTACCTCCGGCTTGAGCGCTAACACGCTAACCATCCACATAGCCACGTTAGTGTCCTCCTAGAGTCGGTGACCTTAATTTTGAGGACTGCGATCCATACCAGATATAGGTACAGTTTAGAAACCTGGAAAAAAATTTGCATAACAAAGTACTATTGGTTTCATTTCATTCATTCATTCATTCATTGGTATCAAGTAGAAGAGAGCTTTAGTCTATTTTTAAGTCTAAAATCCCTATTAGTACATGATTTTAAGAACTATTTCGAACTATCTAATTACTTTGATACCATATATTTTCCAATACGGTAACCTAATTTTTCTGCTATCCGTACAAGAAACTCGGCGGTGAAAGCACCAATTAAAAGGTTTCGCCTGAAGAACATTTAAATAAAAACGAATACAGGTAGATTATTTTTATGTCAGTGCACATTTCTATAAAAAATACAATACACAATAAATACAGGTCGACATAATTTCGAGAGGGAAGCCGATAGGAGGATTCAATTGGGATGGGCAGCATTCAGGAAGCTTACCCATATTATATCTCACGTCGTTATACCTCAGAGTTTAAAGACGAAAGTCTTCGACCAATGCGTTCTCCCCGTGATGACCTGCGAGGCTGTAAAGTGGCCTCTAAATCTACGACTGGTCTTATTACGAATATACGAATTAGCGTTTATTGAGGGAGGCTATGTTCATCAGTGGACGGTTAGAGGCTGATGATAATGATAATAATTCCCAAAAGAAATATGATAATTACTAACCTTTTTCAGTTAACTGTTGGTTATAGGACTCTTTCAATTAACGCCCAAAGAGCGGGTCCCTCGCCACTCCAAGCACGGCAAGTGTACCAACACCATCGTCTTATCTAGCTTCTGGTCGATTCTCCATCTTCCCGGACGAGACATCCATTCCAGAACTCATAAGCCCACCGGCTATCAGCTCTTCGGCGTAATGGCCACTGCCACTTCAGTATGAGAATTGTACTACGTGAACAAGGCTACAAGAGAAGTATTATAATTGAATGAAATACATTATAATTTAGGATCACTTAAAAACGTCACTAGGGGTTCATGCATGCCTGGTGAGACAACTTTTACGGATTTTATCGTGATTTATGAAGTTTTTTACATTCCCGATGTTTTGGATACTTCACAAGCTACAGCAACCATGGTCACGGGAGGAGGAGGTTACGTGCATGTTCCTCATCATAATGTCTGATGAGATTAAGAGTCTTCGAATGGTGTGAAGTTCACCAGCATTGGACTAGAGCATAGGTAAACTATGCTTGTTTGCCCAACACGTCTTGTTTAATTTCGAGGAAAACCTGATAATTTTTTTAGGAAAACCTGTGCAGTGGGACATTCATATGAGTCGATGATGATGATGATGAACAGATACAGGCTGAGACTTTATTGAGACCTCACTTTTGCTCCTAGATATCAATTATAAAAAATCAAATGGTACACGGTAAAATTTAGGAAAACCCATGTGTATCCGATGCAACCCTAAAAATGGGATTTCCTAATTTTCGAGCGATTTCAATCCCGAAATTTGACCTTTTGATCTAAGGACGGAACCTATAATAATACGACCGCATTTATGTAATCAGCCTGTATAAATACATATTAATATGCCACTATTTTTGTAACGTTTTTCTTGTTCATTATATCCAAATTGTAGAAATGTTGAATGAAAAGTTAGCATATTATAGTGGATATAATAAACATAATATAAGATTTTAAGTTAACACTAGCATTTGCCCGCAGCTTCGTCCGCGTTAACTTAGATTTACAGCCGTATACGGATTGATGATGATTATTTTTATAACCTAAGTTACTCCTTATAACATCACCTATCTGTTGTTACAGATTGTTACGGATTTACCATGTTTTTCACATTTATTTCGCGGACCTCGATATTTCGACATTATCTACGAATGTCTTGTTATTAGCTCGATATTGTCTATGAAATTTCATAGACAATATCGAGCTTCGTAAAATAAAAGTGAAAAATATGGTAAATATTTATTATTATTATTCGATCGGTGGGAAAGCTGGGAAGCGCTGTGCCGCGCTCCCGGCTGCATGGGTACCACCATCTTGCTTGTTTCTCCCGTGAAACAGCTTTGTTGTGTTTCGGAGAGAAGGGCAAGACAGGCAGTGTAATTACTGGCACCGAGACTTAACATCTTATGTCTCAGGATAGGCAACACAATATAGATCAGTCGTTCCAGATAAACTAATTTATGTTCATGAGCGACGTCGACCACTTACCATCAGGTGGCACGTTTACCAGTTTGCCTATCCAACTAACATAAAAAAATATCTCGTTTCTAATAATTTAAATTTAAATTTTATAATAAACTAGTGGCATCGACAGACGTTGTCCTGTACAAAATATTTTTTTTTGTGAATCTAAACCATCCTCGAATCCCCTTGAACTCACACAAAAAATTTCATCAAAATCGGTCCAGCCGTCTAGGAGGCGTTCAATGACATACACACGCACACAAGAAATATATACATATAAAGATATGTTACAAATGTATTTTTTATAGGAATAAACGGACAGTCGTTTCAGCTGGTGGTAAGAGATAAGCGACATCCACAGACAACCGCTACATCAGAGGATTAGCAGGCGTTGCCGGCGTTTCTAATATGAGTACTTTTTTGAAAGGCCTCTAGACTCTCAGCAGGAATGACCGATTAAAATAATATAATCTTCTCGATCACTATATATTTGGGCAGCGTAATGCCCTTTGCAAAATATATTAGTAGAATGAATCTAAGAGCGCTATTGGCGCCTTTTTATACTACATTGATACAGTCAATAGACAACTATTTACTAACTAAATTATTATAAATATTGAATGAATGAATTAATGAATGAATGAATATACTTTATTGTGCACACACAAAATAACAAACATGAAACACTCAAAATTTAAAAGTTAAATATATAAATGCAGACATAAAGGCGACTTTATCGCCGAAAAGCGATCTCTGCCAAGTAACCTTAGGGTAAAGAAAATATTGAAAATGTTATGGGTAGTGCATCTAAAATATTATAACAAATTAAGTACAAATTATACAAAAGTTAATAATTAATATAACACACATACGATATATCTATAAACATACATACTAACTAATAAATAAACATAAAAGTACTCAAATACTTATATACACGTACATACACATGATTACACACATACATATTATATATATTCAGTATTTATAACTCATAAAGAAATGAAATACTTAAATATGCGAATTAACGGTCATTTAATTTAATTATTGATATAGTATTATAAATAATTATTGTAAATAAATTAATAATTACAGCATCATTATTATTATATTAATCATGTACATTTACATTTATTAATGTTATAATATTATATATATTAATATTAACTATTTATTATATCACTTGTTATCATTTAAAGATTACAAAGAAACTAAAACTAAAAAACCTTAAAAAATATAATATAATAACCTAATTATATTAATAAAAAGGAGTCCCTTTAGGCAAGGTTCCGAAGATACTGGCAGCGTTCCCTCTTTGGATTGCTAGACTAATTCTTTGTCCGAGGTAGCTGCCAGCTCTTCGGTCTCCTGTGATGTCGACTAACCTTTTTGATATTTCCTTAAAGAGTCTTAAAGCGCTAGGACCCCACGGACCAAGGGTCTCGACACCGAATGGGACAAAATAGAGATGTCAATATTAGTTGAAATTTTATATCAGTTAACGGTTAATTGTTAAAAATAAATATCGATATTTTTATAGGTTGAAAATATTAGTTAATATTATTTGTCAAATGTCAAGTAAACGATTTGCTTATTGGTTGATGTTAATGAAGTTGAATATTTTATTCTATTGTAGCATGATAGAATAAATATTAAGTATAGATGTTAATAGGTTAATACCTATTATTAACATCTATACTTAATCTTTAATATGTTAAATTCAATGAACTTTCCTTCACACTGGAACTGGCTTAGGACTTTCTAGCTAGTGTTTTATTATTACATTAATACAAGCAGTTGAAATGTTTTCGATTTTTTGTGTTTTTTTGTTTCTTTTTTATCTGAATCTGCACCATAGCTGATATTATAATATTATATGTACGACTCGTACAATAATTATCCTTATATTATTTACCAATTGTGTTTTCAAATTATTAGTTGTAGTAGATTAAAAGATAAATCTTCTGTACAATACTTATCACTTATCAATAGGTATACTAATAATACACTTATCAAAATTGTCAAATATTGATTTCATCATTCCGTCTTGACATCTTAATAAATGAACTTCTTTAAATAAATTATAATATAATACATACAAGAAATTATCAATTCCAACACTATTCTGATTAAAATAAGGGCGACAATAGAATGTCAATGTAGGCAACTTCAGTCCGGTGATATAATATTATGTGAACGTACGAAAATGTTCCTTATTTAAAAGGCGTTACAGGTAAAATTTCCAAGCATTCAATATAGTTGATTCATCAACCCAGGTTGAGACGGTTGAAATTAATATGATATATTTATTCGATAATGTTAATTTTGTTTATTGAATATAATGGTTAATTTTAAATATTAGTTAAATTTATTGGTTGATAGTTATATTCAACATCTCTAGGACAAAATCATATTCGGAGCCTAGACCCCTGTATTTGCAAATGTTAATGTTATACTTTAATTATTATTCAACATTATCACTAGTACAATACACATCCATTTTGCGCCACCTAAAGTTTATTATTATAATAGATGTATTTAGATAAGTAACAAGCGTAATTTTTTTATGTCATACGGAGGCAACCGAGCAGTCGGAACCTTAAGGAGACTACCGACGTCCATAGAGATCATGAGGGCATTGCTAATATTATAATATATATTTAAGCTTAGGAAGTTCCAAGAAACTCATTCAGTGTAGTCAAAGTCCAAGTCAGTTAGCATCTATTAGCAAATAAAACTCTTCGGGAGAAATGAATAACCTGTGTGAGTGGTCTTTTATTTAATTTGTGTAAACTTCTATAAGCGCGGTACGCATATTTTTAGATGAGATTAAATCTCTGGATTCACGTGCTTTTTTCGTTCACTGGGATTCGCGACACCGTTACCACCATTATGAGACGCTATTTGACGTTTATATGACATTCGATTTATTTATATGCAAATGCAAATAATGCAAAAGTTTAGATTCAATCGTCAAACATACTGAAATGTCAATGTCATGCGGCCATTTTATGCGCCGTTTAAATTGTATAGGTTGTCATAATCTGATACAGCCTTTTTTTTTTTTATTATCGCAGAGAAATGCTTTTTACGCATGTAGCTAGGATCTCGGGTAGATCCTGACCCTATGTGGGACTCGCACCTGGGAGTGCCCTACCCGTAAACTAAAACCACTGCGAGTGCCTTCAGCTGCATTATGAGGATCCCGGATAGGCATTCAACAGTATCACCTCAGCGACAGGCTGGCCCCGGCGAAGGCCTGACTACTCCTCTTAGGGGGGGACTACCCGGCTGCTTAGGCAGTCCCCGCGACGTCGTGGGCCCAGGTTCCCATCCTGTTCCCGACACGAGCACAGGGGCGTTACTGGAGGCGCATTAAGTAGCGCCTCCTGCGCACCCCCGTTCGTCGCCCACGGGGGGAGGCCTCGTCGGCGGCCTCCTCTCTCACCCGTTCGTCGGCCTCCTTCTGGGACATTACTGCCTCGCAGAAGGAAACCATCGCCGTCCAGGACTCGTCGTCACCGAGCATCGCGTGATGACACTCGGCAGAGACAAGTCCCCTCCGATGACCGATGTCAGATCATGACGCAGCGCCGCCCATCTCGGGCACACCTCGAGGGTGTGCTGGGCCGAGTCCACCGCCGCGCCACAATCGTGACACACTGTCAACGGCTCCCTGCGGGCCGTCCGGCACAGATACTCACCAAAGCAACCATGCCCAGTGAGCACCTGTGTCAGACGGAAGGTGAGGGGTTTGCGCTTACGGCGCATCCACCGCTCAAGGACCGGACGCAGAGCAACCGTTAGGCTTTTGCCGTACGGCTGTTGCGCCAGGTCCTCCCCCACCTTCGCATTAACGCCTCTTGCCCTAGTCGGCGAACCCGAAGGATTCCGTCCAACGTAAGGCTCTCACCAAGAGACCTCCTATCCGAGACATAGGAGTGCGTCTCGGCAAGAACCTCCGCCACGAGTTCCCACGGGGATCAGGTCACAGGTCACCGGCCAGGGCAGCCACTGCCCTGGCCGGTGACCTGATATGACTGATAAATCTGATACAGCCTGTATTATAGGTATTTGAATTTAATTGTTTTGTTTTCACTTCGGCAGTCTCTGTGACTTGGTTGGGTTAGTTTGTTTTTCTCGCAAAATGTGGATACAAGTGGTGGTGGAACTTTTCTGTAACGTTCATATTAATTATTATTATTCTCAAATAAGCGATATAATAAGTATATTATGTTTTTATTGAGAATAAAGTTTCCTTAAACATAAAGTCATTTCTCTGCCAACGTTTTTTAGAAAAAATATTTCAAGCTTTGAAATAAAACCATTTCATAAAATGTCAAGGTTAAATTTACGGCTGAGTATTAATCAAGCTTTTTAAGTTCTCAATGAAACACAACGTAAATTATTTTGACTTGTTTATTATTTCATAAAATATTTCTTAATACCTTGGTTCGATCACGCAAGCACGCAGAGAAAGTGCTAAATGAGTACTTACTATTTTTCTAGTTAAAGGGCCTGAGAGGGTATCGACTTTAAAGATAACTCTCAGGGGTCTTAAATAAGTTGGTATGATTATCAAGAAAGCTAATTCTATAAGAAAGGATGAATAATGTACCCTGGTTTGATGATTTACAAAGAGTAGATATACTAAATAGTATGAAAGACCATCTCCGTCCAATGGTCCGTGTGGTGAAGGATCGGTCGTCTTGGCGTTCATTAAAGGAGACCTGTATTCAGCATTGGACGGATAGGGGCTGATGATGATGATGATGAAAGAGTAGACATTCTTATGATTACTATACCGAGAGTGTAGCGACAGTGAACACAATACCTATATATTTTTTCATGTTAGTTGGATAGGCAAACTGGTAAACATTTAGCGTGCGGCGTGCCCATGAACATAAGTAAGTTCACCTAGCCATCTAGCCCAGATTACCCATGGTCCCCACCATGGTTCAGGCCTTGAGGTGGCGGTGGGGCTCAGTAGCCTAGAGTGAACCCAGCACCTTGGGCGAAGTCAAGTGAACCGAGGGGTCTGCTCTTTGTACCCCTCTTATAAGAGGAGGGGACAAAAGCGTAGGGGTGGACAAGGAGCGAGGATGGGAACCTCGCCCCACTGCACGGTCTCGACGTCGGGAGGGTTTTCTGTATTCCGGGACAACCCTTCTTTGGAGATGGCGTTGGTCCCTTGGGGGACTAACTAGCCGTCGAGTTGCCCTGTTTGCTCAATAGATCCGGGGCACCTCATCAAAGGCAGCATTGGTGGCAGTCGCCGGGTTTTAGTGGGTAGAGCTGCGTCCAGCCAGTCCAGCAGTACCAGCTTTCTGGCGCAGCGAGTCCCACTCCCCCGCGGGATGCCTCAGAGCATTTCCCGGCGTTACAAAAAAAGGCAACTCATTCATGTGTTGTCTATCCTGAGACATAAGATGTTAAGTCTCGGTGCCAGTAATTACACTGCCTGTCTTGCCCTTCTCTACGAATCACAGCAAAGCTGTTTAAGGGAAGAAATAAGCAGGATGGTGGTACCCATGAAGGTCGTATGATACAGCGCATCCCATCAAATGATGATCGCAATCACTAATACTACATAATATAAGTTATTACTAGTCTACTATGATTTATTTATTTATTTAAGATGTATAGTTTACGTAAGGGATTAATCTTATTATATTTCTTCATAATAATAATCATCATCATCGGCCTTTATCCATCCACTGCTGAACATAGGCCCCCTTCAATGAATGCCAAGACGGACCGGTTACTGCACTAATTTTTTTTTCTTTAACGCCGGGAAACGCTCTGAGGCATCCCGCGGGGGAGTGGGTCTCCCCACGCGGGTATGTGGGACTCGCTGCGCCCGACAGCTGGTAAATGGACGCAGCTCTACCCACTAAAACCCGGCGAGTGCCACCAATGCCGCCTTTGGTGAGGTGCCCCGGATCTAGAAAACAAACAGGGCACCTCGACGGCTAGTCCCGCAAGGGACTGACGCCACCTCCACAAAAGGAGTTGTCCCGCACCACAGAACAACCCCTCCCAACGTCGGGACAGTACAATGGGGTGAGGTTCCCATCCTCACCCCTTGCCCCCTGCTCTTCTGTCCCCTCTTTTTATAAGAGGGGTACAAAGAGCCCCCTCGGCCCAATTAGCTTCGCCCAAGGTGTACCGCTCACCCTAGGTTACTGAGCCCCACCGCCACGACAAGGCCTGAACCATGGTGGCGACTGCACTAACTCATATATTTATTAACTTCAATGTCCAACTTTGTATATTAATTTACCCTTCGACTTTGTATGAAGCCTCTCGACAACTTAATATCTTATTGACAATTAAAATCGAATTTCCCTTTGGACAGGATCATAAAACGTACATGTTTAATTACTAACGCTAACGACGGGCATTAACTTATGCCATTAGTACTATCCAACGTTAAAAAAGATTCTTTAGTCATAGGTTTTCTGGGTACCGTTCTAATATTCGTTGGATTCGATTGATATTGACTTTATTGTAAAAAAAATAATAAGCGCGAATATGACTCGTGTGCTGAGGGTTCCGTAAAACGTGTTTGAAAAAACTTAAGAATGAGTGAGAGCATGAGTGATGTAGGAATATTGCGCGCTTTATGTATTTATTGGATGAACTAGATCTCCCGTTGAAAATTGATATTTTTATCGATCGTTATCATAATCGGGATATAAACAAACTTATAAAATTATTGTATTGTCCTTGAAAAGTGTGCAAAGTTTCAATTTAATCTGTCATATTAAAGTGGGTAAAAGATTCCGTTACAAAGATAGATAGATAAAGATGAAGCTGATAAAAGCGTGCTAAAATATGTTGAGTATGAAAGAATGAATTTCTATGGCATGGTCGTAGCTGTATACCACCTGTACATTTCTTCAGTGAAACAATTCAACTTCAATACAGGCAGTGTCATAGCACCGAGGCTGGCCATACCAGGTCTCATAACAGTCATATGAAGGCATTGCCTTGGCTAGGCCCATGTGAATCGTTTATAGCGTATTTCAGAGCCGTAGCGAATCATGAGTTAATTCGATACCATACTATATAATTTTATTGCAACATAATATTATAAAAATGTTATAGTACCTACAGCGCCTACGGTAAATATTAAACTTATATTTTCTTGTTCCTGGCTATGTGTAGACATTAGGCGCTTTACATTAATATTGTATTCCGGCTCGTATAACATCGGTTATCTTCGTAAAGTCCGTTGTTGGCCTCGAGAGTTTTAGAATCTTCATTTTTCAGTGCTGTGGGGTGCGCAAATAATGTGGGGCGAGTGAGATCCTTTTTCACCGCATCCTATGATATTATGGTGGAAGGCGTTGGCCTTGGTGCTGAACCTGCTATGGAGGCGCAGCCCTGGCTCTCTTCAACTAGACCTTTGGACCTGGAAGAGACATGGTGGACATCGGGGGCAAAGTGATCTTAGCCTGCTCGTCGCGGATATTATTTCGAGGCTAGGCACATGAATTTGGCCTTGAACCGAGGTCCCAGAGACTGAAGACCGATCACACGCAATTAGGTTCCCCTTTCATTATAACCTAAAGAACACAACCGGACCCTCGACCAAAATTCTCTCATGGTTATAGGTATTTGTGGACTAATATAACCATATTGGGCGCATATTTTATTTTAATTTCTTACCTCGAGCCCAGAACCTTTTAGAACATCTTTTCTTAGTAGCAGCTTGGTTGTGCGGATAGTCCGCAACATCCATTTACCACGCTTCACTAGAAGGAGGTATGTAACAAAAAGGTTCAAAGTCGATTACTATAATGAAGTCAGGGGAAAATACTAGTACACATAAGGAGCCCTTTAAGGTAATGATCGGTGGCATGGCAAATCACGTTTATGACGTCATCAATTGAAGCAGACTTTATTGCACAGCCCCAGTTAAGCACAATCAGTTAGCAAATAGCTTCAATTTCCGATACCAATTCCGGTTGCCAGCGATGTTAGTTAAAAAATAGAATATTTTAACAAGCAGTTTACTATTGTAACGAAAAAATATTTTATTTAATGGTATGTTATAATATAAGTATTGGGTTTTTTAGTTGGTTTTTTTAGAAAGCGTATTGTAGAAGGACCACAATCTTTGGAACTATAGAAAAAATCGATATGGTTTTGAGAAGTTATTTTCTATTTGATAGTATGCTAGGAATACCCGAAAAAAATAAAATAGTTATCGAGGTTTTGATGGAAGTTAAAATAAAATGTTTTCTTGTGCTCCTAAATTCTTCTGATAAATTTCTAGCGGGCTAACTGAGGACGTAACAAAGGATCATTTGGTGGTAACTGTTGTTGATCCTGTCTATAGAAGTAGTATTTGTGGCAACGAGTGGTGGGCCTAGCTCGTAAGAGGCGTTCATTTGGCCTTTATTACTGACCATATGACATAGATCCACACAGACTGCAGGACATAAAAATATCTATAAATAATTGTTTAACCCTTAAACAATTATTTATAGGTTAATTATTAATAGGATCTTGAAATAAAATAAGTAAAAACTTTAAATAATGTACCTATTAATTTAAAATTGACAAGAATTATTTTTGCATCATTATTATGAATTATTGTACACCATAGTAATGGTAAGATGTAAGGACTGTATATTCTTGTAACACCTGTAATTTGTTACTGCACCTAACAATAAAGAATTATTTTGAATGTGAATTTGAACAATATTTTGTCAATAGTTTTTTTTTCTTTAACGCCGGGAAATGCTCTGAGGCATCCCGCGGGGAAGTGGGTCTCCCCACGCGGGTATGTGGGACTCGCTGTGCCCGATACATAAATGGACGCAGCTCTACCCACTAAAACCCGGCGAGTGCCACCAATGCCGCCTTTGGTGAGGTGCCCCGGATCTAGAAAACAAACAGGGCACCTCGACGGCTAGTCAGTCCCGCAAGGCACCGACGCCACCTCCACAGAGGGGTTGTCCCGCACCACGGAACAACCCCTCCCAACGTCGGGACAGTACAATGGGGTGAGGTTTCCATCCTCACCCCTTGCCCCCTGCTCTTCTGTCCCCTCTTCTTATAAGAGGGGTACAAAGAGCCCCCTCGGCCCAATTACCTTCGCCCAAGGTGCACCGCTCACCCTAGGTTACTGAGCCCCACCGCCACGACAAGGCCTGAACCATGGTGGGGTCAATAGTTAATCTATACATTGTACATCAATTTTAGGGCTCAACCCTTACCTTTTAATAGCCAATTACAATTACAATGCCACATTTAGGGTTCCTTGAGATTTCCGTGTAACTGCCGTATGCGGCACTCTAATGCGTGGATCCGCAACAAGGATATGTGATGGTATAGAAGAGCCATAAGTGGGATTAATAGGATAGGTTCACCACTCGTTCCCACCGCTGCTACTCCTGTCGCTACCACTGATGCGTTGCTTGCAGTGGTTTTAGTTAGGGTGGGCACTCCCAGGTGCGAGTCCTAAATTGGGTCAGGATCTATCCAAAGATCCTGGCTGCATCCATAAGGATATCCCTGCGATAAAAAAAGGATCGAACAATAAAAAATGGTAACGACTAACCGACCTTTTTATGCGATCTCAGGGATAACGAGAGATACATTAAAACTATCTTGGGACGCGAGTTTAATCAGAAGGATTCAGGAGTAGGAAGTATTTTCCAGTTTCCATCCACAATTAAACAAAGAAAAATCATATGGGGGTATATAACGTATCTCGCACTTATAAGAAAAAGTCTCTTCTAGCAACTCTTTTTTATATTTTACGCCGGGAAATGCTCTAAGGCATCCCGCAGGGGAGTGGGGACTACCCCGGCGGGTATGTGGGACTCGCTGCGCCCGAAAGATGGTAAGTGGACGCAGCTTTACTCACTAAAACCGGCGAGTACCATTAATGCCGCGGCTTTACGGTTAACTCTACGGCTAGTTAGGGACCGACGCCACCTCCACAGAACGTTCGGACAGTACAATCGGGTAAGGTTGCTCCCCACCCTTTGTCCCCCTTGCAGCTCTCTCGGCTCAATTTGTTCGGCTTCGTACAAGTTGGTCTGGGTCCAATGAGCCCCACCGCCACGACAAGACCTGAACCATGGTGGGGCTAAAAGTGTCTCATCTAGTAACTCTATCCCAACCGTCTAGTTTCCTATTGTATACTGGTAGCGTGTTAAACGATGGAACAGGCGTCGTTGGCTTTAATGTGCTGTTGTCATGCCATTCTGACACGCGCTGAGTCACGCTGGGTCTAGACTTTTGAAAATTCGCAATTAATTTAGCTTGCATTTTGATAAGTTTTAAATTATGAGGAAGAAAATCTTTTTGAGGGAAAAATGATTTTAGGAAGCAGATCCTACATGGAAACTTATGTGGGACTTTGGCTCGGCGTACACTGTCAGAAATTCTTTCTTCCTAGATAGCTAAAATTCAGGTGCTGCCGGATCTGACGGCAATAGATGAAACCTGCACCGACCCGGCCATAAGGCTGCATACCTAAGAACGTCTTTTCGTTTGTGTGAAGGTTGACAACTGGCATTAGATTTTGGACAGTTATCCTCCTCGCCTATTTCCGAGGAGACCGGTGCCCAATAATAGGAACAATAACGTCCGTGGATTATAAATCGCCGTCGTAGACATCAAAACTTAAATCATATGAAATCAAATTACCATTATTTCGTAGGTAATAACTTTTACACTTTTTTTTTCTTTAACGCCGGGAAATGCTCTGAGGCATCCCGCGGGAGAGTGGGTCTCGCCACGCGGGTATGTGGGACTCGCTGCGCCCGAAAGCTGGTAAGTGGACGCAGCTCTACCCACTAAAACCCGGCGAGTGCCACCAATGCCGCCTTTAGTGAGGTGCCCCGGATCTAATAAACAAACAGGGCACCTCGACGGCTAGTCAGACCCCCAAGGGACCGACGCCACCTCCACAGAGGGGTTGTTCCGCACCACAGAACAACCCCTCCCAACGTCGGGACAGTACAATGTGGTGAGGTTCCCATCCTCACCCCTTGCACCCTTCTCTTTTGTCCCCTCTTCTTATAAGAGGGGTACAAAGAGCCCCCTCGGCTCAATTGGCTTCGCCCAGGGTGTTGGGTTCACCCTGGGCTACTAAGCCCCACTGCCACGCCAAGGCCTGAACCATGATGGGGTACTAACTTTTACACTTGAAATATGTCAAAAAAGTAGTCAATAAAAATTACATTAAAAAATAAAAATAAAAACTCGTTTGAAATGCAGGCTTAAGAAAAACAAGAAAAAAACTCAGGAGTTGCTCTTTTGCCAAAAAAAAAAACACAGATTAATTAATTAATTTATCAATTTCTAATTTATTTAAATATCTAATTTAAGGTCTTGTTATTTTCGTTCTTGTTTCATATTATAACTGTTTATTATAATATTAATATAATTATTATAAGACCGTTTTTGTTTATTTTATTCTTATATTTAGATTTAGTCTAAAAACTTTCTAATCTAATACCGTGTACATAAAGTTTACCGTTTGTAAACTTAATAGACGGATTTTCCCCGGGGAGAAGGATTGGAATTAGTGAATTTAATCTTCTTTAATTTTACACTACAAGTTTTAATACATTTTGTGTTTATAATTATTTTAACGAAATTGTCCACTTGAATCACTTAGTTTAAGTAGGGGTATTTTTATGAATATTAAAATTCATTTTTTTATTTTAACTAATTATATAATAAATAAAATAAAGAGATTTTATTATAGTGGTAATAAAAGGAAGCTTCACTGTGTTTGGAAAAACTGTACAGCGTATTTTCTGGTACCGTACATTTAACGTATCAAGATAGGCAACGCATAGGCAAAACGCTTGATATTGTCTAGTTCATCGAGCACATAACCGGATTAGTAAAGTGAGCTATAAAATTTCGAAACTGATCAGTGACTTTTCATTGACGTAACAGTAATTCAACCAACCAGTGATCCGTGTCTACGTCCCATCGGCCAATCATCCATCAATGGCCATCAGTCTCCCAATCAGAGCACAGAACTTGCACAGCGTCGCAGCACAAATTTGGCGGAATTTGTTTACATACAAAACACATATTAAACACAAAACACATTACCGCTCTATTCCGGTTATATGCTCGATGGTCTCGATGGTTAAAGACCTGATATGGCATTTACCAAAATTCATTATTTAAAAAATTAAGGCGAAGTACTTACCGTCATGGGTGCTCTGACCATGTCATACGAATAGTATTTGATTAAACTATTAATCATTTCACCATCATAAGCCTCTATCCATCCACTTCTGAACATAGGCCTCCCTCAATGAACGCCAAGACGGCCGATCCCTTGCCACTTATATCCAACTCAGACGAGCCTCTGCACGGAGATCGTCTTCAACCTGGTTAATGCCCGACCAACACTTCGTCTACCTAAACGTGGCCTCCACTCTTGAACCTTATTGGCCTATCGGCTGTCCGTTCTCCTGAGCATGTGACTAGCCTAGACTTCAACGAGCTTATTTTTATTAATCACTAGCTGTTGCCCGCAGCTTCGCCCGCGGTAAATAATATTTACAGCCGGATGCGGATTGATGATGATTATTTTTATAGCTTAAGTTACTCTTTATAACATCAGCTATCTGTCAGTGAAAGTCCCGTCAAAATCGGCTCGGCAGTTTCAGAGATTAGCCGGAACAAACAGACAGGCAAAAATTGTAAAAAATACAATTTTGTTATCTGTACCGTGTATAAATCCATAATCACTTAGTAAAAAGCGGTTATTTTAATATTACAAACAGACACTCTAATTTTATTAATCTGTATAAATAGATTTAAAAATATTTATTTGAATTTTAGTCATTTGAGGACATAAGAAATTAGTTCTTCATTAGTGGATATGATGAAGATCACCTGGTAAGGTAATGACTACTTCGCCCGCTCTCAAGTTCCTACAAAGTCGCTTGGTTAATCAATAAGTTCAGAAGTTCCCTTGTCTCGGAGTTTATAAATTATAATTTGGTTGAAACGGTGTCACCTGTCGCCCTGATAAGTATTTGACACGCATCCGACAGAGCCTTCCAATAAGACAAGTAAGTGTGTAAATTTTCATTACAATCGTCATCATTATCAACCGTTTTCTATTTTAGACGTAGGCCTGTTTCAATGAACGCCAAGACCGTGACCGCGTCACTCTCATCCAATCAGTGTATAATTTAGTTTTGATCAATATAGAAAATTATATCAAATATCGGTGGGAAGGTACTTTGTACCGCGTGTTTGTCACCATAAGTAGTGGTAGTATAAGTAGTGGTAGTAATTTGGTAAGAGGTAGTGCTTTGCAGCCGAATTGGGCCAGCACGACCGGGGTGGTAAAAATTACCTTTCTCATTAACTCAACTAATAAAATGTGTATTAATAAGTTGTATATCAAAACATAAATGACACAATATTTAACTTTATATTTTGGAATTTTTGTACATTTTTACAAACATGATAAAAATAATTTCGATGAAAATCTAGTTTCTCTTCTATATTCCGCTAAAACAGTATTACGTTTCCAGTTGTATTTACGTAGTTTTGGTAAATTTGACGACTGAACACTATAAACTATTAGACGGTATAATATTATAAATCAATACCGACGAAGATACGCTCCTGAATACAAAACCGTTGCTCAGGGATGCGTCTCGAATCTTGTTTTGATTTGAATCAACAGGGACCATGGCATTCGGTTCGGTGTTTGGAAATCATAACGAGGATTCATCAAATCTATACAAACTAAATATACTAGGCATGCCTTTTAAGTTCTGTCGTTTCCATATTTCCCGTCAATTTTGAATTTGGAACTGTTCTATATTCTAATGTGTTTAAATATTGAATCTCAAAACAGTTAAAAGTATTAGGATTAATGCTATTGTTTAGTCACAGCTTCGGTTGGGGTCTGTCAGGTCACGTACGAAAATTAATCTTTCTAAGGAAAATGTTCTGAAATAATTTTCTACTTTAAAAGAGGCCTGGCACGGCTTCAGTGTTTTGAAGAGATCTGTGTTCAGTGATGAAGCCCCAAGTCTGCGGACAGTCGAACGCTGGTATTTAGAATTCCAGCGTGGACATACTAGTATTAGTGACAAATCTCGCGAAGGACGCCCAGAATCCGCCTTCACTGAAGATAACATTATTGCTGTGAGGCAACTAATTCTCGAAGATCGTCATGTGACGTATCGAGAGTTAGAGGCTCTATTAGGCATCTCAGGGACAACCATTCAGAAGATGATGCATGAACCGCTTGGTGTGACAAAGCTAGTTTGCCGTTGGATACCGCATCTGCTTTCCGACGACCACAAGGCGGTCACCCGCGTCAGATGGTGTAAGAAAACTCTGCAAAGGTTCAACCGAGGTTTTTTTTTTTCGGAGGGATCTATGCTAATGGCCCGAAGGCCCTAATGCTTCATCGGATTAGTGTGAGCCCATTCGGCTCACTTTTGATTTATAAAGTGGGGGGTTGCCCCCCGCCTACCGTGCAGTCTGCGACCACACGGCCTCCTGGCGTCGGTTGTGGCAACCGAGGAGAGTCAAATCACTTCTACGACATCATCAGTGGTGACGAATCTTGGATCTATGCCGACGATCCTGATTCCAAAAAACAATCTACAATCTAGGTCTTTCAAGACGAGCCAAAGCCGACTAAAGTTGTTCGTTCTCGAAGCTCTTCAAAGAAGATGGTGGCCCATGATACTCTACTCACTAAAATCCGCGGGTTTTAGTAGGTAGAGGCTAGAGGGTAGAGCTACGTCCACTTACCACCTTTGGGGCGCAGGGAGTCCCACATACCCGACTGGAGAGACCCACTCCCCCACGGGATGCCTCAGAGCATTTCCTGGCGTTAAAGAAAAAAATTATCTTCGGTTAGGTAAATTCCAGCTAAACTAGCTATTATAAGTAATTCCCATCTACATAATATAAAATAACATTTTATTCGTACGGTTGGTAATCAGATTCGCTTTACGCTCAAAAAGGGGACGAAAGTCAATTTTCTTATCAATATAACACAAAAGAAAATTGCTACGATAGAAGAAATTTGAGGGAAATGATGCTATTACTCAAAAGCTGACCCCGACTCTACTCAAATATACCCATTCGACATAATGACTGCAACATTTTTCTTTTTGGAAAACTAATAGGTGGGTGTTATATGCGTTTTGTAATTAATGTTTAGGTTTTCCCTGCTGTTTTCCGCGAGATATGAAAATAATTTGAGAATCGACCGGCTGGTATGTAATGGTGATTATACAAATAAATTCAAAACGAGTTTTAAAAATTCAAAATTTGGTGCACTTATAAATTTATCTTCTATTGAATTTCTGTCTTCTCGTATTTCTTAGTACTTTGCACCATTATCTTACTAATAGTATAAACTAGCTGTAACCTGCAGCTTCGCCTGCGTTAACTTAGATTTTCAGTCGTGCCTACCCGGATTAATAATAATCATTTTACTGTCTAAGTTACTGCCAGTGGAAGTCCAGCCAGCCAAACCAGCCATTTCGGAGACAGGCCGGAAAATATAGACAGACATACAAAAATTGTAAAAATGCAATTTTGGTATAATATTATGTACCGTGTATAGGTACATCCATATGAATTTAATAAAAAGCGGATATTTTAATATTACAAACAGACAATTTTATTTATCCGTATAGATGCGAAAGTTTGGATGTTTGTTGCTCTGTCAGAATAGAACTACTTAACTGATTTTAATGAAACTTTGCAGTTTTGTAGCTTATATACGAGTATATATGCAAAATTTTATCCCGAAAATTGAAAGTTCCTACAGGAACTACATTTGCCTTATTAAAACGACGTGATTATTACACGAAGAAATTTAATTATAAACTAGCTGCTGCTTTACAGCCGTATGCAGATTAATGATGATCATTTTTATGTTAAAAAAAGAATACATGTCATTTATGTAACGAATGTCACTTTTTGAACATTCACGAATTCGAATGCGAATATCTGCTACGGACATTCGCGAATGCGAATATTCAGTTTTGGAGGTTACTCCTTAAGAATCAATTTTTACTTACACAATATAAGCCCGGAGTATGAAAATTTATGGGGCATAAAAACAAAAATTAATGCAATTGATCTCAGCCCGGTTAAAATAGACATTGACATAGAAAATTTACAGATACGTAAGGGACAGTACTCCAATGAAATCCCGAGAAGTCTCCATTGATCCCGTGTGTGCAAAAAAAATCGAAGGTTGCAAAGTCGCAAAAACGGGCTCTTTTGGCCCAACGAAAGTTTTGCGATAAAAATAGCTTAGACTAAGATTGTAGATCAGGTAATGATCTACTAAAATTATCCTTACGTTTTTTTCCCTAAGATTTTACAATTGCTGAGAAAAAGCCATTCGAAAGTAAGCTGGAGTTGTATCCTCCATATGTCTCTGAAGTCTGAACATGAGACCACTATAAAAAATTAAGAAAAACATTAAAAATATTTGAGAATTAAGAACAATTGCATTGTAAGTTGATGTAAAATAAAATCTGTTGTCCTTTTCTTGGCTTATATACAAAATATTATTACGCTTATAAGCAATTTTTATAATCAATAGAATATGCAGGTGAGCATACTACTTTTTATAACCTATAATTTACAAATTAGGAGTCTCATATATTATTATGGATTGTAACCCAAATTGTAACCAAATACTCAAACGAAACTCAAATTTAAGAAGTACTTAAACTCGTGTTGTCCCTGTTTTTTCTTTGAATCTGACACGTCGTAGCATGAGTTAAAGTACGTCTTAAATTTGAGATTCATTTGAGTATTTGGGGGTTAGCTTTACTGTCATTTTAAATTTTGGTTTCATCTCTATTCACTAATCATTAACTATTCATCATCATGATGTTATCGGCTATCGCGAACAATAAGAAATGGATGGATTTTTTTCTGATATTAATATTTGCAAAACATTCGCGTATATTTTGCGAATACGATTTTTTTCCACTTTGATTGCGTCTTAAATAAAGTTAAATAGACCTGCTTTTTTCGTTCACTGAATAGACCAGACAAGAAAGTTGGGCTAGATTTTTTTATAATCAGTCAAATAAAATTAATTTATAAGTTCCATTATTTTATTGACTAAAGAAAAATCTCTTCCAGTCTCCATGTGCATTAATTTGACAAATGTCACACATATTTCAAAATGGCGGCGACCCACGAATTTCTACACGCAACCCCATCATATTTGCGGTATAATTTTCTAATATTTTCACGTTACTACTACGTTACTCTAACGTGCATATAATTTTAATATTAGAAGAAATTAATTGCGAGGTTGATGCATATTTTAAGTTCCAACCATATATAAAAAATAAATAATAAATTGTTCGAAAAAAAATATTTTCGTATAAAATTTTATGTTAGTTTTTTTATATATTTTTGTTGGTTCATGAATGTAGTTACATAAGCATAGGATTGCGGTTACACTTAAAGCCTTTGTTTAATTAGGGATACCTACCATCACTTTAACCAAGATGTTTTGACGTTATAACATCTTGTAAATCCATGAACGCCATGCACGCACGAAAAAGTGTCACGTTCTGCCAAAGCCGAGCGTGCAACCAAAAGCGCGGAACAAGCGATACAGAGGTACGATCGCACTATGACGGTATCATGTAAAATTATCGTTCGTAAGCCGACGTTACAGACAAAATGTAGATTTTTGAAGTGAAAACTTCTTTAGGCGCAGTACGCATATTTTTAGATGAGATAAAATCTCTGGATTCGCGACACCGTTACCACCGCTATGAGACGCCATTTGACGTATATAGAAGAAGAAATATATTTTATTGTGCATATAAACAACAATTACATCTTAAATAAAAATTTATAAAATAATATTATGCAAAAAGACGGTCTTATCTTCGGATTTCTTCCAGACAACCTTTATAACCAGAATTAAAAATAATAGTAGAGTAGGTCATCAAAAAGCAAAACAAAATAGAAATTAAAACAATGAGGATCCTACATAATATACTGAGCATGGAGTAAATAAAGTAAGTAACCATCTCTGTGTTTGAAAAGTGTCCGTGAACAAATTATAGGTGGCGCCACAGTAGCAAGTGGAAGGATTTCTAAACGTGTGTGTGCCAAGATATTATGCACACACACATTTATATTTATATACATGCTACACCAGCGCCATTGTGGACGGTTTTTGAAACTGTTGTTTTATCTTTGAAAGGATTCCTCGTCAGCTATATACTAAGAGCTACATTATGTGGTCATCGTCGATTCCTCTTAAGACCCATGTTTATTTCAAGATTCGTGATAATAAGACAGCCGATTGACATCCCCGTGTACTATTAAATAGGTCGTACAGAGTAGTTTGAATGTAGAGATTTTGAAAACGATTTTTTCATTTTTTATAGCATAGGAGGGCAAACGAGCAGTAGAAGCTTTTCGACTACCGATGCCTATACACATCTGCGCAACCAGAAATTATGCAGATGTGTGGCTCTCTTTTTCCCTATCCCCCCAATGGGTCACCGGAAACTCAGAAACCGCACGAAACGCGACAGCATACACTGTCACTTGACGCCGGTGTTATGTGAGCGAGAGGCACCACCCCAGTTGTGCCGGCCCAAGTCGGCTGCATAGCAGCATGGCACTACCTCTTACTAACTTACATTATTAATAAAGAGGAAGATTTAATATAAATAATCAATTTTTGCGTACTTCTATATTAAGGTGGTATTTTTTTTAGGTAAGATAATATTAGATGGTACGATAATCAGTTCAGTGGCCGATACTAGTTGAATGAGATTGGTGGGGGATCGGCCATGATCGCATCAGAGGTCGGTAGGGAGTGGTGTGTGATGAATATGATATTGACGCTGTTTTTACAAAAAGACTACTATTCGAATACTAGAATCCTATACTCCTCATTTTATCGGATATTTCCGAAAATTGTAAAAATAATAAAACCTTTTTATTTATCGCTCACAATGAATCAAAATATGACATTAACCAATCTGAGAGGCTGAATCTATACTAGGACAACCCAGTTACAGTATACCGACCCCCCCACCTTTATACAATACTAAGATAAATTTAAAAAAATGTATACTAGATTATACAACTTTAGTATTTTTTTTAAAGTTTAGGTCCACGAAGTGTTGGTCGAAAGAAAAAGGCGGGGAGGCGATCTTTGTGCGGTGACCTGTCCGTGTTGGATGTGAGTAGCAAGGGATCGGCCTTCTTGGCGTTCATTGAAGGTGGCCTATGTTCAGCAGTGGACGGATAAAGGCTGATGATGATTGAAAGTTTAATTTAATTCTCTATTGCTCTAGATAGAGCATTTTTGAAGGTTTATCATATCTACCTATCTAGGTACATAAACCTTTTTATTTTATAGAAGAGGGGGCAAACGGATAGTCGGTTCACCTGATGGTAAGTGAAGAGCGACATTCACAGACACCCGCTACACCAGTGGATTAGCAGGTGCGTTGCCGGCCTTTTAGGTATGAGTATGCTCTTTTCTTGAAGGTCCCTAAGTCGTATCGGTTCGGAAACACCATAGGAGGCAGCTGATTCCATATATTAGTCGTGCGAGGCAGGAAATGCCGTAAAAATCGAGATGTTGTGGATTTCCGGACATCGAGATGGTGTGGCTGAAATTTGGAGTTTTTCCGCGATGTCCGGTGGTGGAATTCTGCTGCAGGTATTAGTCCGAACAATTTCTCAGAGCACTCCCCGTGGTAGATGCGGTAGAAGATGCAGAGCGATCCGACATCTCTACGCAGCGCCAAAGAATCAAGCCGATTGGAGATAACATTGTCGTCGACGATTCGAGCCGCCCGGCGTTGAATGCGGTCAAATGGAAGGAGCTGATACTGGGGCGCTCCAGCCCAGAGGTGAGAGCAGTATTCCATGTGAGGCCGGATCTGGGCCTTGTATAATTGAAGGCGGTGTGAAGGCATGAAATACTGCTTCGCCCTATTGAGCACGCCGAGTTTCTTCGAGGCTAGTTTAGCCTTTCCTTCCAAATGACCACGAAACTGCACATCTCTCGATATATCGACGCCAAGTATCCCAATGCTGGCTGAGGCGGTTAGGGAAGTGCCTTCGAATTGTAGAGGAACGACAAAGGGTGATTTTTTAGCGGTAAACGCGCAAACTTGTGTCTTGTTGGGGTTAAATTGGACTAGGTTAAGTCGCCCCCATTCCGAGACTCTGGCCAGCAGAGACTCGATTTCAGACACAAGTTTGTTCCGACACTCATTGACTTGTTCCCGAGAAATATTAGGGCGGCCAGTGTATAAAGCATCTCCAGTGCTGTCATCCGCATAGCAATGAATGCCGCTGGTTTTCAGCATATCATTGATATGCAGAAGAAACAGGGTTGGAGATAGTACACAACCTTGGGGAACACCAGCATTTACAGACTTGAGGTCCGAGCATGCACCGTCGACAACGACCTTAATGCTCCTGTCTGCCAAAAAACTGGTGATCCACCTATATAATTTCTCGGGAAGCCCATAATCTCCAAATAACGCCGGAGCTGGCAGTTGATTATGGATTCCATAATCTTTGAGAACAAGGTAGTTATAGCTATTGGTCTATAGTTGGACGGGTCTGAGCGGTCCCCTTTCTTAGGGATCGGGTGTACCAAAGCTGTCTTCCACGAGCATGGGACGACGCCTAATGAGTAAGAGTGCCGGAAAAGACGCGTAAGGACGGGTGTCAACTCAGGAGCACAAGTTCGTAGCACTAACGGAGGGATGCCGTCAGGCCCACTCGACTTATGGATGTCCAGCGAAAAGAGTGCTTTGCGTACGGAGCTCTGTCGGAAAATTATTTCCGGCAATGGAGTATCACACCGAGGGATCGTCGGTGGTATTTTTCCCTGATCATCCAAAGTCGAGTTGGAAGCAAAAAGAGTGCTTAGAAGATCGGCCTTCTCCTTCGCGGTGTGGGCCAACGAGTCATTCTTCATGTGCAGAGATGATAGGGATGGCTTACAAAAATTCCCTTGAACAGCCTTGGCAAGAGACCAGGATGCACGAGTTCCCGAAGGAAGTCGAACCAATCTCTCGCCAATTCTGTTCACGTACTCCGCTTTTGCCTCAGCAATAGCTCTTTTGAAGGACCTGGAGGCAAAGTTATACTCCTTTTTCAAAGCGCTGGTCTTTACATCCTGGGACATCGATGCTTTGGCCCAGGCTCGGTAGCTTAACCGTTTATGGCGTGTAGCCATCTTACAGTTTTCACCAAACCAGGACTTGGATTTGCCGCCTATAGGCACTGCAGAGCTTGGAATGAAAAGCTCCATGGCTTGCAGCACCACATCGGCAACAGAATCGGCAACGATGTCTGGATCATCCAGCGAGAAGCAAATTCGCCCCCATGGGTAGGATGCAAAGAAGGACCGCATCCCATCCCAATCAGCTGACCTATAGTGCCAAACGCGGCGACAGCCCGCAAAGCGAGGCCATGATGGGCTTGCGACGGGTACAGAACTCCGGATCAGACAGTGGTCCGATGAGCCAAGTGGAGCGTCCACGGAGACCACGTAGTTGTCCGGGTGAGAGGTCAGCAGAAGGTCCAACAGGGAAGGCGTATGATCTTCCACATCAGGGATACGAGTTGGTGATACCACCAATTTGTGTCAGATCATATGCTGAGGCAAACTCGTAAACAGATCTTCCCGCATGATCGGTTGTACGAGAGCCGAGCCACTCGGTGTGATGGGCGTTGAAATCACCAAGAATAACGATCTCTGCGGATGGGATCTGTTGTAGCACGGAATCTGTAGCCATTTGAATGTGCTCCACAAGTCGGTCGGTTTCGTCATTACCGCTATGGGACCTATATAGGCAGGCATAGACGCGGGGATGGTCGTCGCTGTTAATGCGCAACCAGAGGATGGAGAGGTCCCTACCTTCAAGACTGCCAAGGCGACGAGAGCAGACATCCTCTCTGACGTACGCGCAAACTCCAGCCCGCGGTACAAAAAAGTGTTCTAATTTGTACCCCGGACAAGAGAGATAATAAGTATCAGCCGGAGATGATATCTGAGTCTCGGTTAAAAAGAGCAATGCCGGCTTCGCCGTCTGGAGGTGGTAATGGACGGCGTCAAGATTGGTATGAAGTCCCCTAATGTTACAGAAATCCACGGTCATAGTGGTAGGGGACTTCTGCCGACGGCTCCGTTTACCCCGGGCAGTTTTTGTGTTGAGCACAGATTCGCCCCCCCCAGAATACGCGGGGCTGCCCAGGTCTCCGGGTTCAAGTACCTGTCCTGAGCCCGGAGGCCTAGAGAGGGATTCTCCGGTGCTTGCGCGACCGGTACCCTCCTGGGGTAGTCTTTGAGTATTCTGTGCTGTCATGTGTGTGTGGGGGGAGGGGGGGGGGCACCGGATCTCTCACAAACCGAACGAAACACGACGACGACACAGCTGCAAAGCAGCATGGCGCTAATTCGTGAAAATGACCACGAAACTGCACATCTCTCGATATATCGACGCCAAGTATCCCAATTCTGGCTGAGGCGGTTAGGGAAGTGCCTTCGAATTGTAGAGGAACGACGAAGGGTGATTTTCAACCTTCAAAAATGCATACACTCATCTCTTCCCTTCTCTTCTCTTCTCTCAATTCGCTCTATCTTCTGTCACAGATAGTTGGATAAACGTCTTAGATCTTTAATAATGTAAGAGGTAGTGCCATGCTGCCACCTCTCGCTCACATAACACCGGCGTCAAGTGACAATTATGCTGTCGCGTGACGTGCGGTTTGCGAGTTTCCAGTGGACCATTGTGGAATACGGAAAAGGAGGACAACGTATCTGCATAACTTTAGGTAGTGCTGATGTCTACAGGCGTTGGTAGTCACCTAAAGGCACCGACTGCTTAGTTGCCTCCTCGAGACATATAAAAAAAACAGAATAGGGTATTTTGCTACTGTATATTTGTACTATTAAAAAATTATTTGAAATAATTTGTGTTTATAACTACTCTATGTCCAAAGAGTGCCAATAATATAATATTAACGTTTGTGTTATCCCCTTTTTATTGATATGGGTCACCATAAAGGGAGTGTCAAAGATTAATCCCATAAGTTTCAATAATAAATGATTGTAGATCAATATCAGGAAAAATGGACTTCATTCTACCTTTTCCTATTTCATTTTTGAGAGTAATAAAATATGTAACCACTTCAGTATTACCATCGTACATAAATAAGCATTTGAAGGGGTAGTGCCATGCTGATTTGCAGCAGTATTGGGCCAGCACGACCGGGGTGGTACCTCTCGCTCACATAACACCGGAGTCAAGTGATAGCTATGCTGTTGCGTTCGTGCGGTTTGTGAGTTTCCGGTGGCCCATTTGGATAGGGAAAAGAAGGGCAACAGCTGCATAACTTTCGGTTGTGCGGATGTGTATGGGCATCGGTAGTTACAATAAGGCTCCGACTGCTCATAAAAGAACCACGGCAGAAATAAGCTAATTAGTATATGCATGTTTCTTCCCTGAAACAGCTTTACTGTGTTTTGGAAAGAAGGATAGGAGAGGAAGAGTTATTAGTTATAACTGGTAAGTGTAATGTTTTCTGTGAGACAAATTACCGGTGGGAGGGAAGCGCTGTGCCGCGCTCCCGGCTGCATGGGTACCACCATCTTGCTTGTTTCTCCCGTGAAACAGCTTTGCTGTGTTTCGGAGAGAAGGGCAAGACAGGCAGTGTAATTACTGGCACCGACACTTAACATCTTATGTCTCAGGATAGGCAACATATAAATGTTGCCTAAGCTCCAGGTAAACTGGTTTATGTTCATGGGCGATGTCGACCACTTACCATCAGGTGGCACGTTTGCAAGTTTGCCTATCCAACTAACATAAAAAAAACCAAAGACCTAGGGATGTTGTTCTAAATATTGCTCTGGATCGTTATTATTTATATTCTGCCTATAACTGGCTTAATATGCCATCTAGTTACAGGGAATGAGATCTTCTCGTTTTTCACAACAAGTACTAAGTACGTTAAAGATTCTCACTATTTACGTATATCATAAATTAACGCCATGAAATGAAATCGAATAAAAAACCCAGTTCAGACATAATTGGCATATCACCTTTTCGTCCCTAATAAATAAAAAGAATATGGAGATGCTATCAAATGCACCTGTCGATTCTTCTCGTTAGTATAGAGACGGCTTTTTTACCATTGTTTGAAATTTTGTATTGGCGATAATTGACAGTACAATGCTTGCTGTGTTAAATGGGACCATTTGTTTAGTGGCGTGGTGTGGCAGAAATTGGAACTAAATTTTGACAGCTCACAGCTTTGTTGACTGTGTAGGCCATAGAAATATTAAGAAGTTATTTCAAATATGGGTGTAGGCGAAAGGAAATAGGGTTTGAATGGTATAAGAATTAAGATGCTTTTTATATGAACTAGCTGTTACCCGTAACTTCGCCCGCGTTAGCGTTGTATGTAGTTGTACCCGGGTACGGCTGTAAATACAGCCGTACCCGGATTGATGATGATTATTTTTATAACCTAAGTTACTCCTTATAATATCAGCTATTAGCCAGTGAAAGTCGTATCAAAATTGGCCTAGCCATTTTAGAGATTAGCATGGAACAAACAGACAGACAAAAATTGTGAAAAAGGTTTTTTTGATATATTATGTACCGCGTATACATCCATATGCATTCCATAAAAAGCGGTTATTTGAATATTACAAACAGACACTCCAATTTTATTTATCTGTATAGATGTATAGATATCATCATGATATAGAACATCTCTTATAAAAAATCTTAAACAAATTAATAAAAGTAAATAATTATCCTAATAATCAACACCATTATGAAGAATCTGACAACGAAGCTTGGGGTTATATAAATAAAAATGAATATAACCTAAATAAATATATTAAGAAGGGAATCACCGTGTCCATCGTTTTTAGCTGTCCTCCCAGACATGTTAACACGTACGACAATGAGCCGAAACCTTTATGTTAAGCTTTTAGACCAACCGAATTTAGTTGACTATTTTAGTTCTCGCGCTTTGCAAGGATTTTGGAGTCTAGACATACAATTGCGAATTTTATTGTGTATAATATTTTTTCCAAAGGAAGTCTGACAAAATTTATCAAAGGATTTATTTGGATATATGTATAAACTTTTTGATGTGAAACTTCTATATCGACGTATGGGAGAAATCTTATAGTAATGTTATAATGCCATCTTGAAAAACATCGTCACATTTTCTGTCACTTTGGACCGTCACGGCGCCATGCGTGTTTACTATGCGGACCAAATAAGAATGCTACTGTCATGACGCCATTTTGTTAAGAAATACTCGAGAACTTCATTACCAAAGCGCACGGTGTGCAAAAAAAAAATAACGAAGAATTATACTCAGTTAAATTTTAATGTTTACTTTTTTGGTATATCTAATCGATTCATCGGTTTTTCTAGAGGTCTAACTCAGTGCCAAATTTCTTTTTGTAAGTTTTTTTCTACAATTATTTAAAGTTTTTTCCGAAAACAATTTAATCTTGTAAAATATTGCCTAGAAATGTCCGAAATAACAACCAGTAAGTTAGTTATTTCGGACATTTCATTTATTTTTGCCATTATTTACATAACAAGTCTAAAAATAAAAATTGGGCTGCCACACTTAGTCTTTCGACTTGCTCATAATTGCCAAGCTGAATTTCCGATATCTTATATAAAAAAGCCATTTTCACCCCAATCGTTAAGAGAATAATGGAAGGTGTAATGTGATGACAACGACCCAACGTCAAATCGGGTTTCGGACATTTCACACCCGATATGGCGCCCCTAGTAAATTTTGCATAAGATGGCCGACCAATATAAGATGGCTGCCCAATAAATAATGGCCGGCAGAGTGACGACATAATTTGATAACGGAAAAAATGTTTGCCTCTTAATTTACGATTGATTTCCATTTGACGTTAATGTCAATTTCGATTCGAAACTTGACAAGATTCCAAACGAATTCGGGGACTTTTTAATTCGAATATAGAACAGTTTCTTAATTCGTTTCTTGTGTTGGAAATATTCTCTTATTGGGATTAAGCTGATGTTTTTATCATAGAACACAAGTCATTATTACGTAACTTCCTAAGTCTAGGACACTAGATAAATGTCATTGTATCTAATAAAAAAATCGTTTTACGTGGCCCTAAATGTTATTAATAAGCGATATTACAATATTTTCTATATTTATAAATGTCTTGGCTTTTTGCATAGCATTTAATTTTGTTTTGAGCTTATTTTACTGTAACATTATGGATATATGTTTCAAGGTTGTTAAAAAAAATAAAACATAAAGGTTAAGGTAAAATGTTTCAAAAATAATGTTTATGAAATAAATGTAAATTTAATTTGATTTGCAAGACCTTAAGTCTAGCATCAAAGTGAAGGTTAAGGTAAAATGTTTCAAAAATAATATTTATGAAATAAATGTAAATTTAATATGATTTGCAAGACCTTAAGTCTAGCACCAAAGTGAAGATTAAGGTAAAATGTTTCAAAAATAATGTTTATGAAATAAATGTAAATTTAATTTGATTTGCAAGACCTTAAGTCTAGCACCAAAGTGAAGATTAAGGTAAAATGTTTCAAAAATAATGTTTATGAAATAAATGTAAATTTAATTTGATTTGCAAGACCTTAAGTCTAGCACCAAAGTGAAGGTTAAGGTAAAATGTTTCAAAAATAATGTTTATGAAATAAATGTAAATTTAATTTGATTTGCAAGACCTTAAGTCTAGCACAAAAGTGGCTCAGTGGTCATAATAGTACATAGAGGCAGACCCACATTATGGCATTATAAAACTTTTCTTAATTATCACAATAAAAGCTGAGTTCTATGAAAGAGGAGGACAAATGCGCCTCTATTATACTGAAGCAGGCTTAAATTAGGCTTGCCATTCACGGGTCTAAAATATTGAATTTGAGCTTTGTTTTTTGTTTTTTTTCGGATGGATCTATGCTAACGGACTGAAGGCCCTAATGCTACATCGGATTAGTGTGAGCCCATTTGGCTGACTTTTGGTTTGTAAAAGTGGGGGGTTGTCCCCCGACAACCGTACAGTCTGCAACCACACGGACTCCAGGCGTCGGGTTGGATTTTAGCTTATGTGATGGAAATTGTAAGGAATGCATGGTGACATTCAAAGTCTTTGAAGGTGTGTAAAGTTTACCACCCAAAGTGGCGATTTGTGGTTTTAATAACTTGGTTGAGTGTTTGCCAAAATAACTTAATATGGAAGTAGTTATTAGTGCACGTAGTGCAAATAGTTATTAGGGGAAAAGAAATATTTATTAAAATATTATGAGCATATTCCTTCAATCAGATTAGCCAGATACTTCATAGAGTTGGTTGTAGTCCTGTAATTTTCGTGAAAATATCATGTAGATATAGTCTGACCACCCCACCATGGTTCAAGCCTTGTTGTGGCGGGGCTCAAAAGCCTAGGGTAAACTCAAACCTTGGGCGAAGCAAATTGAGCCGAGGAAGCTGCCCTTTGCACCCCTCTTATAAGAAGAGGGGACAAAAAAGGACAAGGGGCGAAAATGGAAACCTCACCCCATTGTACTGTCCCGACGCTGGGAGGGGTTGTTCTATGGTGCGGGACAACCTCTCTGTGGAGGTGGCTTCGGTCCCTTGAGAAACTGACTAGCCTTCAAGGTGCCCTGTTTGCTCAACAGATCCGGGGCACCTCACCGAAAGCGACATTGGTGGCACTCGCCGGGTTTTAGTGGCTAGAGCTGTGTCCACCTTACCACCTTTCGGGCGCAGCGAGTCCCACATACACGCCTGGGGAGACCCACTCCCCCGCGGGATGCCTCAGAGCATTTCCCGGCGTAAAAGAAAAAAAAATATTGTTATTTTTTTTTACTTAACCGCGCGTTTATAATTATTGTCGTCCGTATAAAAGGTTAGCTTTAAAAGATAATGATCACCTACCGTTAGATAAAATACAATATTCAAAACCCCTCGAATGGCTAGATTTATTATATCATTGAGAGGTAGCGGCTCAAAACGTCGAGGTATTATAAAATAAGTTTAAGTCTCTTTTATGGTTAGAGGAAGCTGATTTGAAAAATGAATGTAACATTTTCCCATTAATGTACGAGTATGAAGATTTATATGAAAATATTTGATGCGCCTCTTAAGTAGACTTACTGTAGTTACCTACCTAATCATATAAGTTTTAAATTTTAAAACTATTTAAACTTGGTCAGTCTCACGAACAAATACTGAAATAAAAGTGAACAACTCGGTAAATATATGTTTTTAACTGAGCCTATATTTATTTTAAATATGAAATTTTTGAATCGTTAGAATATATGGGTACAGACGGTAATGATCCGAACGTCTATCACGTAATTAGAACTGCGGATTTTGATGAGATAATATATTATTATAGTTCGAAATAGAAAATATTTTTAATTTCGAAAAATATGCATTAGATTGGGATAGCCATGAACAAATTCACTATTTTGTTTTGTAACTAACAAACAAAAATTGTTTGTTAGTTACTTACACATAAACTGATGCCCATGTTTTCCTCAAAGGATATTTTTGATAAAGGTAAAAGGTTAGTGGAATAACACTAATAATGTTTTAAAATTCTATGTTTTGTTATTTTCTGGAAAGAACTATGCCCCACTCACTGTGTAGCCAGGGTCAACAGTCGTAACAACCGTGGTGGCACATTTGCCAGTTTTTCTATTATTGTTAAATACACTTAGATAGGAAAAAAAACAGCTGCCACCTATGGTATTTCCAAACCGCTACGACTTAGGGACCTTCAAGAAAAGAGCATACTCATATTTGAAAGGCAACGAAACTGCTATTGATGTAGCGAGTGTCTATGGATGTCGCTTATCACTTACCACCAGGTGACACGACTATCCGTTTGCCCCCTCATCTAAGAAAACTAATATAAAAAACCACAAGTTACCAATGAAGCTAGACCTAAGACTTATAGCCTCTTTACACTCAGACAGATGCATCGGCAGATGCATCTGGCGACGTCTGCCAGATGTATCGGAATCCGTCCACACGTCTGTCGGACGTCAAACGTTTGTGCTCAAACCCCTTGATCCGTGTCGAAAACCGACAACAAAGTACAAACAAAAACAAAAATAGTTACTTGCAAAAAGTCTTTATGTCATTTTAATATATTGCAGGTCTAAGGACTAATCTTTTTTTTATTTCATCAGGGGCAAACGAAAAGTCGGAGCCTTACGGCGCCGACGCTCATACACATCCGCACAACCAAGGCCACGCAGATGCGCTGTACTCCTTTTCCCTATCCCCCCCAATGGGCCACCGGAAACTCATAAACCTACAACATAAATGTTATGTGGGCGAGAGGTACCACCCCACTCATGCCAGCCCAGTTCGGCTGCAATGCAGCACGGCACTACCTCCTACAAAATCTATACTTATTAACTTAAAAGTATATCTTTGCGGGTTTATATTTGTGTTTTTTCTTATAAAAAACGAAGAAAAATAACATCAACTGTGCCAAGTTTTCGAATGCGTCACATCAACCTAATCAAGTAATCACAAATTTAAACAAATATAACGACACAGAGAAAAGTTTTCTAAGTAATGACGTACTGTTCATTTCCCCAAGGAAATGTTTCTTGGGATAAAAAGTAGACGATTCTATTTTCCGGTCCTCCGTCACGATGAAAATCTTGTTGATTCGCCGCTTGATTGCGATTTGAAATAACGAACGAACAAACACACAAATACACATTTACAATATTGTTACGTGTCATAATGACGTATATATTAGTGAGAATACCTCTCGTAGGTGGTACCTCTCGCTTACATAACACCGTTGTCATGTGACAGATATGCTGTCGCGTTTCGTGCGGTTTGTGAGTTTCCAGTGGCCCAATAGGGGAGATAGGGAATGAGAGGGCAGCGCATCTGCATAACTTTTGGTTGTGCGGATGTCTATGGGCGTCGGTAGACACCGTAAGGCTTCGACTGCTCGGTTGCCTCCTTATGGCACAAGAATATAGGTACTTCACAAGCTGGCCAGCATGACTGTATATGAGTATTTGGCATATGTCCATTGGCATGTATCACCAATGGCAGCATTAGTGGCACCCGCTGGGTTTTAGTGGGTAGAACTGCACCCACCTTATCATGTTTCGGGCGCAGCGAGTCTCACATACCCGCCCGGGGAAACCCACTCCCCCGCGGGATGCCTAAGAGCATTTCTCGGCGGAAAAGAAAAAAAAAGATCTATCTCCAACTAGATGAGACGATAATGTCTGTCTTGGAGTTCATTAAAAGAGTCCAGTATATGGACATTAATCCTCATTTTCTGTCACTCAGTAAAATGAACAACAAAAGAAGCTACTTTTGTTGAGGGACCTTTGGACCTTCCATATGAATATTATTCATTTTCAAGTTTTTTTTAATACACAGCTAAATTTTAAGCCCGAGGTCAAAGTTAAAGGCTATACGGTCATAGGTCATATGTCAAAGATCATAGGTCACATGTCATAAGTCCTCGGTTATAGGACATAGGTTATTGCACGTTGAATATACGGTTGATTTGTAAGCGTACGGCTTAGTACCTATCTGTAACCTGGTACTATTATTTATTCTGTGTAACGCAAGATTTTCCGAGATTACTTACGACAGAAGTACAACACACGGTGCTAGGTACACCTGCACACCGCATGGGCCTCGGGGTCGTAAGCGACGTCGACCCTTACACATGGAAACCACATCGATCCGGATCGATCACGGAACCTTAGGTTCGAATCCGATACGAGTGGATACAAATCCAGACCGCGCAAACAGCGCTAGCACTACGCTATCGCTAGATTGCTTGGGCACCGCGCATGACCAGCCTACCTCTCCAGAGGGAAGGGTGAGGGCCGGCCGTCATGATGATAGGTTAAATTCAACCGTAAAAGATTCGTCGACCGTATCGGATTTCACTAGTCCAAATCCTGCTCTCCCGAGCAGAGCGCGCAATGAACCGCGCCCCCTGCGGGGCGCGGCGGGGGCGTACCCCTTTGGAAGATTTCTTAAGTGAACCATCTGCTCATTTACTGTACCGATTGAGCTTGAATGCCATCAGGCCGAAAAGTCTAGCCCTTCCGAAAAGAAAAGATTGCTTACGAGTAATCAATATCAACCTTTTTTGTCCATTGCTTCATATCTCTTTCAACTGACACTAATATTATAAATAAAAAGCGAGCGAAGCCGTAGAACATGGCTAAAGTAATTCTTATTTAATTAACCTTATGTGACAAAAGAAACAAGATAAAAGCATCTTGTTATTCTTAATTTTCCGGCATGATAATGTTAATGATGTATAAACACGGATTTATTTCTTACTAGAAACGCTATTTTAAGTTACTTGCTCAAGAACAACAAATCCATTTTCTCTATTCATCTATGGAGCATTTTTCATCTCATCATCATCATCATAATCATCAGCCACTATCCATCCACTGCTGAACGTAGGTCTCCCTCTATGAACACCAAAAGTGAAATCCAACACGGACCGGCCACCGCACGGAGAATGTCTTCCCACCTGGTCGACCAACACTTCGTCTACCTAAGCGTGGCCTCCACTCTTGAGCCTTATTGGTCCATCGACTATCCGTTCTCCTGAGCGTGTCATCAGTCCACTGACACTTCAACGAGCTTATTTTTCGCGTGATATCGGTAACCTTAGTTATCTGGCGGATGTCTTCGTTTCGGATGCTATCTGCCAAAGAAACACCCAGAATAGCACGCTCCATAACACGTTGAGCTACGGCAAACTTATGGACCAGTAGTAAATTTAGAGGCCACAGGAGTGGGTTAGAACGCATACCTTGGTCGAAGACTTCTTCGTTCTTCGTCTTCCAACTCATATATATTTTATCGGTGGGAGGGTTGCACTGTGCCATGCTCACGTCTGCTAGGCTACCACTATCTTGCTTGTTTCTCCCGTGAAACAGCTTTGCTGTGTTTCGGAGAAAAGGCAGGAAAGGCAGCGTAATTACTGGCACAGAGACTTAACATCTTATGTCTTAGGATAGGCAATACATGAATGAATTAGCTGGACTAGTCTCAGGTTTACTTTTTTAAGTTCATTGGCAACATTGACCACTTACCATCAGGTGGCACGTCTGCCAGTTTTCCTATCCAACTAACATAAAAAAATCAAAGACTTCAAGATCTCGACAGTTGCTTGCATCATAAAGCGATGTGAAATTAACATTTACTGGGTTAAGAAAAACCATCCATGATAAGTCAGTCTGGAACCCAGACCTTTCACTTCAAGGCTGAGCCTTTACCAATTAGAATGTCTTCACCCGCAGTCAGAAAAAAATATAAAAAATCACTAGAAAAAGTTAGAAATTATCATGCCTTTATCAGTAAGGTCGTTCCTGGTCACCATCTTTTATATCGAAGTGAAAAATGATCCCAAGGGTACGGTTCTCGCGTGAGCTAACATTATTTCATATACAATATCTAATCTAATATATAAAATTTCCATGTCACAATGTTAGTTACCGTACTCCTCCGAAACGGCTTTACCGATTTTTACCAAATTTTATTTTCATATTCAGTAGGTCTGAGAATCGGCTACTATTTTTTTTTCATACCCCTAAGTGATAAGGGTGGTCAATCCCTCAAATTTTAAAAGTTAACGCTGGCGAAGCTGCTGGCAACAGCTAGTTTATTATAAAAGTCCCGTTGAACGACGTTTAACGTATATACTCGACGTCAGACCATTGGAATAGATAATGTTATGTGTTTTTTATGAAAACAAATTCCTCCAAATTTGTGCTGTGACGCTGCACCGGTTCTGTGCCCTGATTAGTCGACTGATGGCCAATGGGACATACATGTATCAATTGTCACTGACCAGTTTCGGAATTTTATGGTTCACAGTACACTATCCGGTTATATGCTCGATGGCTAGAGAGCGTAGAATAACTGTTGACTGATAAGTGATAGACCTACCCAACTTCCCAAGGTTGGTGATCTTTAGGTCGGAAAAATACGTTGGGGTGATCTCAGAATTCAGATCATTATTATTGGTTGTGTCTTTTCTCTCAGATTATAGCTGGTTTCTACTACATTCACGGGCTAGTACCAAGCGAGTGCATGTTTGGTGTATTCATGTTGTGTTGTGTTGTGTTGTTTATGTAGTAGTAATATCTATGGACGCTTTTACACCACGTCAATCTGGTCCCGTGGTAAGTTCTCGAAGAACTTGTGTTACAGGTACCAGACAACGGAAATATATTTAATATTTTTATACTATACATATATTTAAGATTTTTATTATATAATACACATTGAGGAACACAGAACATTTTTTTTCCCTGGCGTGATTCAAACCCGCTACCTCTGTTTGAGCCATAGAGGTTATCGGAATTTTCAAACTATTCGGCATCTATTTAAGAAAATAGGTTAGTATTATAAATTAGTAGTATAAAAGTAGGCTTAGGGACCCCCCCAGCTTACTAAGAATACTACACGAAGATCACCCCATGTAACTAGATACTCATGTTTGAAAAGACTACCTCTCGTTGATGGCTTCTACTCCTGAACTCCATAATTTCACTGGCCTGCAACGTTTAATAGTTCCTATGTATATTATATTATATTATACTAAACAATTAAAAAAAGTATATTATACTAAACAATTAACGAAATGTGGCTGAAATTTCAGTTAGGTAAACGTTTTGATCGAAATCAATTCACTCAAAAGTTATTTAATATTTAATTAGTGTTTCATTGAGTCAATTAGCAATTATAGATTGATGTGTTTGGGGTAAAACCACGGGTCATCGTTGGTATTTGAACACACTTTTTACTTAACTACTATTCAAATATATATGAATAGAAGGTTGTTATTAGTTTGTTCCATGTCACGCATTTATGGAAGAACGGTAAATTATATAGATTTGCCGTATTGCGAAAACAAGTGCCGAACCCTCCCTTTTTTTTCTTCTACGCCGGGAAATGCTCTTAGACATACCGCCTAGGGAGACTCCCCAGGCGGGTATGTGGGAATTGCTGCGCCCGAAAGGTGGTAAGATGGATGCAGCTCTAGCCACTAAAACTCGGCGAGTGCCACCAATGCTGACTTTGGTGAGGTGCCTCGGATCTTTTGAGCTGACAGGGCACCTCGACGGCTAGTCAGTCCTGAAAGGGACCGACGCCACCTCCACAGAGGGGTTTTCCCGTACCACAGAACAACCTCTCCCAACGTTGGGACAGTACAATGGGGTGAGGTACCCATCCTCACCCCTTGTCCCTCGGCTCAATTTGCTTCGCCCAAGGTGCTGGGCTCACCTTAGGCTACTGAGCCCCACCTCCAACAGGCTGTCCCCTCTTTTAATAAAATACTGGCGGTGCTCCGCAGTTTCTCCCGCGTACCCATTCCCGCGGGCCTACAGGGATAAATTATAGTCTTTGTTTTATTCTTATGTATACACTATATTATTATAAAGTTTCATAAAAATCCATTCAGTATTTTTGCGTGAAGGTAACAAACATGCATACAAACTTTCACATTTATAATATTAGTAACTTATAAATAATTTACAGTCCCCATTTAACGATTTTCACAGATAGACAGCAATAAACCAGTAGTGTCCATTATTAATTAGCTTGACAGCGTTAAAACCGTCTTGAGGGCAAATAATCAAATTGAAACGTTAAATTGTTCTTAACACTATTTTGCTCTTTGACTATATTAAAGCATTTTAAAAAATATTTATAAACAATGAGCCAATGCCAATCTTATTTAGTCCGGTCTTTATTTAGTAACTTATATAATTACGTACAGGGCTATTGTGTAATATAATCTCTCTCTCTCTCTCTCTCTCTCTCTCTCTCTCTCTCTATTTAAGAGCCTTGCTCTTGTCGGTGGAGCAGTCGCCAATTCTTCCTTCTCTCCGCCAATACCTTCACCTCCTGATATGATACGACTAGCTGGCTTACTCTTGACACTCAATCCTATTGAAATTTAGGATTGGGATCGAAAATCTGTCAATCGGTACACTAGCGCACGATTTGACTCGATCACACTGGAATTTTATGCATTTAATTGAAATTGGTATTTCTCAATCTCGTACACTTTTCGCACTCTTGACAATATTTTAACTTTGAACTGTGTAAATTCGTCATTCGATCTCAAACTCAATTTCGAAGTCGATACCTCAACGTCATTTTTTTCTTTCTTTAACGCCGGGAAATGATCTGAGCCCCCCCCCCCCCCCCCGGGGGGGGGGATGGGTCTCCCTACGCGGGTATGTGGGACTCGCTGCGCCCGACAGCTGGTAAGTGGAGGCAGCTCTACCCACTAAAACCCGGCGAGTGCCACCAATGCCGCCTTTGGTGAGGTGCCCCGGATCTAGTAAACAAACAGGGCACCTCGACGGCTAGTCAGTCCCGCAAGGGACCCACGTCACCTCCACAGAAGGGTTGTCCCGCACCACAGAACAACCCCTCCCAACGTCGGGACAGTACAATGGGGTGAGGTTCCCATCCTCACCCCTTGCCCCCTGATCTTTTGTCCCCTCTTCTTATAAGAGGGGTACAAAGAGCCCCCTCGGCTCAATTAGTTCCCCCAAGGTGCTGGGCTCACCCTGGGCTACTGAGCCCCACCGCTACGTCATACCTCAACGTCATAATTTATACTACTTTTACCGTGATTTATTGAAATTTTTACATTCCCGACGTTTAGGATATCATACAGCAACCATGGTTACCATAATATACCATAGAAAGTTCGTAAAAAGTAGCCTTATTGAAAAAATATAAATGTTTGAATTAAAAAAATCAAAAATATCAAATATTTGATAAAACTTGTCTAAGAATCACATCTGAAAACCTGATTTCGAAAAACAAAACAAACACATCGAAATTAGTTTACTCGTTTGAAAGCCGTGATGCCACAGACAGAATTACTTTTCGGCCCTACCTACACCTATCTATTAGTGTCTGGGGTTGGAAGGTACCCAAAAATAATATGACTAACTAGCTGTGGCCCGCAACTTTGCCCACGTCAGCTTAGATTTACAGCCGTACCCGGATTGAGGAAAATTATTTTATAGTTAGTCTATAAAATAGTTACTCCTTATAACATTAGCTATCTGCCAGTAAAAGTCCCATCAAAATCAGCCCAGCCTTTTCAGAGGTTAGCCGGAACAAACAGACAGACAAAAAATGTAAAAAATACTATTTTGGGATATGTACCACCATACATCCATATGCATTTAATAAAAAGCGGTTATTTTAAAATTACACTCAAATTTTATTTATCTGTTTATTTATATGTATGTATAAACGTGTTTGATAGAGTGACGACGGCGTCAGATAAGGACCAAATCTCGAATATGCAACATAAAGTTGGAATTTCTTGTAGATACATAAAAACATAATATTAATAATAATGATAAGGATGATAAGTAAAAAGGTCTTAAATTACGAAGAAAACTTTAGTACTCTTATTCAAATATAAATATATACACATACATACCCATTATACGATTCAAAACCGCAACTTCTCGCTATAATAGCAAAGCTATTTAAAATGTGATATTTCCCATGTTTTTCACATTTATTTCACGGAGCTCGATATTTCGACATTATCTACGAATGTCTTGTTCACGATACTGAACAAACAAGAAAAACATGGTAAATATCCCGTATTAAATAGTTAAATAGTGAAAATAATGTTTACTTAAAATCTTATATAATAGCCAGCAGTTACCTGTGGCAGTTACGCAACTTAATCATAAAAGCTTTTTAGCAAATAATTACAACAACATCAATCATAGTTTTAAGGTTATATCGTTAATCCTATTACCAAATATATCTAAATCCAAATTACTACTTATCTTTAAAACTTCAATTTATTAGGAACATACATTTGCTTATTCCCAAAAAAAAAGTTTCTCCATAAAATTAAACGTAATAAAAAACTTTTATTAAACACTTAACCAGCATGTGTGGTGTGGTGGTTATTTAATTAATAATCCGATGCCTTTAATTAGACGAACTTAGTGTTTATACATTCCAAAAGGTTTAGCGATCCTTCACTCAGTCGTAACATAACCGCGGTGGCGAAGTAACGTGCGTCGTGTTGTGACGCGAGTTACGTTTTTGTGCTTATCGTAACTTACTCTGGTTGCAGTGGATAAATATCGAGTAAGTGTTTTTATATGTATTAAAATATTTTTGGAAATTAGGTCTGTATAAAGTTTAAGGTAGCTTTTTGTTGGTTAAAAGTTTATATAATTTAGTTTCTCTAAATTAAAGTTAAGGAACAAATGAAGCTTTATTTAAAATTTAGTTGAAGTAAAGTGAATTTTAAAGAATATCTTTTTAAATCAAAGCATAATTTTTTTCGTTAGCACTATTTATATAGGTTATAAATAACGCTAATAAAAAAAAATATGATAAAATTATTGATATAGATAAGCACTAAACAAAAAATTTTGTAGTCATTTTTATAGATGCTAATTCAAAAGTCATCGAATCCATATTTTTCATTGGTCGTTTTTATGGCTCCCGTCGAGGAGAGACCATAAAATTATTGAGATTTTATGTTTCAATATTCCTATAAAATACCTTATTATAAAAGTTATAAAGTACTTCATAGCGGGAAATAAAGTCTAATTGAACTTTTATAGTTGAACTTTTTATATTTTTATTTCCATTTCCTTCCTTTTGTGAGCTACAACTATAAGCTCTATTATAAGTTTTAGTGTTTTAGAGCTTTACTGGAGAGGTTTTGTCAGTATATATTTTACATTTCTGTACCGTAACAGATGGACAACATGATGACTTTTTATTTGTAAAACATGATAATGTATAATATAACATGACATAAGTATTTTTAATGTTTAGTTATTTGCTAATCTATAAATCTTGTGTCACGATGTTTGTTCAAAAACGGCTCGACGAATTTTCTTGAAATTTATGTTTATTTCGTAAGCATGAGAATAGGTCGTGAAGTGTATCACATACAGTGTCTCCAGATTAGAAAAGTGAAATTACAGTGAAGGCTATTTAAAATTACAGTAGATTCATAAAAATTACAGTGTTTTCCTAACCTGAAATACAGTATATTTTACAGTAGATAATGGTAACATTTTAATTTCTTTTTAATGACTAAATCGAAGGGGCATGAAGTTTGCCCCGTTAAAATAAGATAGGGCGGATCGGATCAGGATCGGGCTCATGTCACTGTAATAAAAAGAGAGAAAAAAAAATCCTCCTATGACATTATATACGACGCGACGGCTTGAAGTTTTGTGTCTAATATTTAAATTATTTGCGATTTTCGAATCCGTAATTATATTAGATAGTAATTTAACGAGGTGGTGGTGTTTGGTGTAAAATAGTGTTCTCTGCAATAAAAGCGGCTGTTTATTGCAGCTGTTTTCTTATTATCTTCCCTTGAACCCAACAAAAAAACAAACTTTTCTGTAACGCATTAGAAAGAAATAAACACAAAGCACCTTGCTAAATTAAAACCCATAGCGAAAGTAAAATTCGTCTACATAATTTTACTGCCTAATAGCTCCACAGTCCACAGTTTGTCAGCGAATTCCCCTCCCTCGCAGGTCATAGGTATCAACTATTGTCAATCAGCCGATGAATCATAGACAAACACTAAACTAAAACATTTCGTTTCATCCATTGATATAGGTTTTTTACTAATAAACTGAATAATTAAGTTTCTTTTCTTATTTTGTAAGATTTTTTTAGAAACTCGAAATTACAGTGACTTTTATACACTGTATTCACTATAATACAGTGTACAGTGAATAGAGTAGAATTACAGTAAATCTACTGTAATTACAGTGTATCTGGAGACACTGATCATATACCACTAGATGATTAAGTAATCTTGGCTTGGTATGCTATCCCGAAATCATTTATATGGTAGAAAAACGTTTTCCGGGTCCTCTAGCCCTACTTATATTATAAACGCGTTTGTATGGATGTATGTTTATTACACTTTCACGCAAAAACTACTGAATGGATTTTAATGAAACTTTACAGTAATATAGCTTGTACATCAGAATAACGTATATGCTTTAATTTATCCCTATTCGCCCACGGGAATGGGAAGTACGCGGGAGAAACCGCGGGGTGCTGCTAGTATGATATATTAGTCTATATGAATTATATTTGTTCATTCCATGTTAAAATAAGACGTCATTTAAAAAAACCTTGACTTTACTTCTGATGTCAATTGGAAGTTTATCATTATTGACATAATATATTATATTATCAGAAATAAAGCTATAAAATAATATATATAATACTAGTGGCACTGATAGACGTTGTCTTGTACAAAATATAAATTTTTTCGTGAATCTAAACCATCCTCGAATCCCCTTGAACTCACACAAAAAAATTCATCAAAATCGGTTCAGCCGTCTAGGAGGAGTTCAGTGACATACACACGCACACAAGAAATATATATATATAAAGATTTTCAACTGGAAAACGAGATTGGATTTTATTTATTAATAACTAACTGGTGCCCGCGACTTCGTCAACAACAACAACCCGTGACAACGTCTTATAATTCGATGGAGCCGGCTGCAAGAACGAAAAAAGATGACGTATGCGGCGTTACCTCGCTCTGAGGCGTTCCATTTTCTTATGACGTTGTCACGTTCAACTATCGTCAGTAAACCGACTTTACAGACAACCGTTTTTTTTTCATAAAAAGTATCATATGTTACTTCTAATACCTCCAATAATATGTGTACAAAGTTTCATGATGATCGGTTAAGTAGTTTTCGCGTGAAAGCGTAACAAACATCCACGCTTTCACATTATCAGTGAAGTTATTATAATAATAATATAATGTTAACCCTTATATGTCCCACTGCTGGGCACGGGTCTCCTCCTCGAAATCAGGCGAGGAGGGTTTTGGGCCATAGTTCACCGATGCGCTGGCCCAATGCGGGTTGGTGAACTTCACACACCTTCAAAGACTTTTAATCTCATTAGGTATGCAGGTTTTCTCACGATGTATCCTTCACCGGTGAGCAAGCGATGGTCAGGTGCAGGTAGAAATTTTAGAAAAACCCATTTCTAGGCATTACAGGCGGGGGGGGGGGGGGTCAGGATCGAACCCGGACCTCTCGGCTCTCACTCAAGAGGCCGAGCCCATACCCACTAGGCCATCGTCGCTCACGAAGTTATTATATTTGATTAATAATTTGAACTTTATTTAATAACATGAATATTTACAGGAATTTATCCTGTAAATATTCATGCTATTTCATAATCAAATGAAAATATTTTACATCGCTATTGTACATGAACATTATTTATGTGTATTTTATACCCGTCTATATCGTCGACACAAAAATGTGCCTAAACTAATGTTATACATGCTAGTTGTACTTCCCGGTTTTACCTGTTCAACATAAGTCATTCAAAATAAATAACTTAAGCCCTTGCTCAATATTAGAGCTATCAAATAGTATTTTTTTCAAATTTTCAAAAAGGTCCGTTTATAAGCGCGTTTAAACATACAAACAAGCGAACTATTCAGCTTTATTATAAATAATAATACATAAATATTAGTATATACAATCACACCACGTTAGCGTAAGTACACGCTAAGCTCGTTTGAACTTGTATTAGGGATACTAGGAACGGAAATAAAATTAATAAATGTATATAAATTCATATATACACGTCCATGACCCGGTGCAGACATCTATATTCATCATACAAATTATCTGCACTTGGCGGGTTCGAACCCGCGACCGCTGCGTAAAGTGCCCAGTAGCCTGACCACTCAACCAGCTGGTCAGCAGATCTTTTTTTTCCACTCACGTCTGCCTGGTCGCAGTAGGAATTTTGGTAGCAGGAACTGAAATTACATTAAGAACTCTAGAGTTTACGCAAATTTCACTCATTATAATGAAACAATTTTTACGGATTTTATCGCGGTTTATTAAGATTTTTACAAGCCCGACGTTTCGGATACTTTACAGCAACCATGGTCAAAGGAGGACCTCAGTCCTCAGTTCATTATAAAGACCTCTAAAATTACATTGAGACCTTTTTTTAAAGTACATGATTTACACACGTCATTACAATAACTTAAAAACTCCCGTTTGTAACGGAATCATGGATCAAATACGAAAAGTATATAGCAGGTTCAAATCTGTGTCCGCCCCAAAGTAAAAAAAAGTGAAATAAAAAAAATATAATTCATTCATCCGTGAGTCATAGTTCCACTGAAGTTTCCGTTTTTCGAAATAGAAGAGGAGTTTTCAATCGACAAAACGAAAAAAAAATCGGAAAACAAAAATAGTTTTTGCATTTGCACTATAGGATTGTATACTATTGTTTAAAGTCTAAAATAAAAACTTTTTATTATGCTTTATTAATTATCATCATCAACAGCCTCTATCCGTCCACTGCTGAATATAGGCCTTTTTTCTAAACGCCGGGAAATGTTCTGAAGCATCCTGCGGGGGAGTAGAGCTCCCCAGGTGGGTATGTGGGACTAGTTTTCCCGCACCACAGAATAACCCCTCCCAACGTCGGGACCGTACATTGGGGTGAGGTTCCCATCCTCGCCCCTTGTTGCTCTGCTCTTTTGTCCCCTCTTATAAGAGGGGTACAAAGAACAGCTCCTCAACAGAAACACGTGAAAGCCTAGTTTCAGGTGAACTTGTTTATATTCGTGGGTGACATTGACCAGATGTGTTTACCAATCCATTTAACAAAAAAAAACCTATGCAAGCTGGCACCGACGTATTCCTTCTACCGGTAAAAATAAAAGTATAAAGGAAGTTACAACATTCGGAATATTTTTCATTAATAGGCAGCCTTGGAATAAAAGCCTTGCTAACGCGTTTTTTTACGTCTCTCAAACGTCAATAGCTTTGATTACACTCTACATAAAAACAAAGTTAGTAAAAGCTTAAAAGTTTGTCCCCATTTGATTTGGTTTGTGAAATTTTGCAAATAAAATTCATATTTTATTACGAAAATACCAGAACAATATACATTTTTGTCAACATTGTATTATTTTCGGAATTTTTGCTTAGTATTTTTTACTTGTGTATACAAGTTTTATTCATGACTAGCTGTTACCCGCAGCTTCGCTCGCGTTAACTTACTCAACTTAATTACTGTTAGTCATAGCGTGATGTTATACAGCCTATAGCTTTCCTCGATAAATGGGCTATCTAACACTGAAATAACTTTTCAAATGCGACCAGTAGTTCCTGAGATTAGCGCGTTCAATCAACCAAACTCTTCAGCTTTATAATATTAGTATAGATATAAAAAAAATGTGAACAATCAAACCGCGTTAGCTCCTAAGGAACTGTTACAATGTGAAACGTATTAACATTTAAATGTTTTTTTATCCTGCTCATAATTTTTACTTTATTAGTTTGTTTCGGGTAGATGGCTGAATGGATTTGCATGACATTTTACTTTTATTCTCTATGAAACTAAGACAGGAGTACTCGGATACTTCTTACCCCGAAACAAATCGTCTAATATTTAATTAGTACTTTTTTTCGCCGGGAAATGTTTTGAGGCATCCCATGGGAGAGTGGGGACTTCCCAGGTGGAACTCGCTGCGCCCGAAAGGTGGACGCAGCTCTACCCACTAAAAGATGGTGAGTGCCGCCCTTGGTGAGGTGCCCCTGATCTATTGAGCAAACAGGGCACCTTTACGACTAGCCAGTCCCTCAATGGACCGACGTCACCTTCACAGAGGGTTGTTTCGCCCAACAGAATAACCCCTTCCAACTTCCAACTTCATCAAAGAAACCTACGTCAGACAGTGGATGGATACGGGCTGGTAATAGTTAAGGCACCACTACGCATATAATAGTAATTTTATTAACATTTCCTTTCCTTTCCTTTCCTTTTGGGTGAAATGGTCCCGTTAATGAGGACTGATCACCCGTCTGGCCTTGCTGGTGTCCCCACCCCTTAAATAATAATAAACATTTCCTTATTACAATACTCTCGTCAGTGGAATACCTAGAAGTAGATGGGCGGATGATATTCAAGGGACTCCTGGAAGACTGTGGAGGGATAAAGTTACAGACAGAGACTATTGGCCATCTCTGGATGAGGTCTTCACCCTCAATTAGGTTAGGAGGTTCACGTAAAATAGATTTTTTGTTTATAAATTTTGAACATTATTTAAAAATTGTAAAAATACAATTCTAAATGTGTTTTTAATTATAAAATAAAATAAAATAAAAATATTTGTATATATGGTACTTAAAAAATGTATAATATGTCTACTTACAGGTGTGAAATAAAAGGCTTTTTTTTATTTATTATTTATTTTGTGTTACAATACTCATATGCTATTTATCAAAAAACAACATAATACATTTGACATTGTCGTTGACAGCTGTACCAGTATGAACCATGTATGAACTGTGTCACAGCTGTTCGCGCCTTCCTGACAATCTCCTATACATTATTGTTAATCTTAGTCTGCATAAGGCAGTGGTATAAGGTATAGTCCGACGATGGTCCAGTGGGTACGGGCTCGGCTTTTTGAGTATGAGGTCCGAGACCAATTCTGACCTCTGCGGTGCTTTGAAATGGGTCTTTCTTAATTTCTACGTGCATCTGAACATGAGACCATCGCTTGCTCACCGGTGAAGGACATATCGTGAGGAAATCTGCGTGCCTGATATCTTTGAAGGTGTTTGAAGTTCACCAACCTACGTTCGGTGCAGCGCATCGGTGTACGATCCAACACTCTCGTTGTCTGAATATCGAGGAGGAGACCCGTACCCAGCAATGGGACATAATATAAGAGTTGATATTATTATTAAGTCTATATAAATGAAGCCAAATTTCAAGTTATATATCTTATTAGTAACAAGAGTTCTATAGTATTTATAAGTAAACTGCCATTTCACCGAATTAAAAAGACTTTCACAACCAACAATTAATGACGTAGTAGATTGAAAGAAAACGTATAAAACATACAGAAGCAGTGTTTATCTACTAACTGGTGTGTTATTAATAGTTTCAAAATAGCTGAGTCAACTGTTCCGCTTGTTATTATTAAGTGACAGCTCTATGGTATAATATCTAATATATAAAATTATCGTGTCACGGCGTACATAATTGAACTCCTCCGAAACGGCTCGACCGATTCTCATGAAATTTTGTGTGCATATGGGGTAGGTGTGAGAATCGGTTAACATCTATTTTTCATCCCCTTAAATGTTAAGGGTGGGCCACCCCTTAACTTTTAGGGGGAATTTGGAGAAAAGTTTACGCGGGCGAAGCTGCGGGCAACAGCTAGTCTAATTTATAAAATTCTCGTGTCATGGTGTACGTAATTGAACTCTTCCGAAACGGCTCGACCGATTCTCATGAAATTTTGTGTGCATATCGGGAAGGTCTGAGAATCGGTCAGGTCGGGTGGTCCACCCCTTAACTTTTAGGGGGAATCAAATTTAAAAAGTTAACGCGGGCGAAGCTGCGGGCAACAGCTAGTCTAATTTATAAAATTCTCGTGTCACGGTGTACGTAATTGAACTCCTCCGAAACGGCTCGACCGATTCTCATGAAATTTTGTGTGCATATCGGGAAGGTCTGAGAATCGGTCAGGTCGGGTGGTCCACCCCTTAACTTTTAGGGGGAATCAAATTTAAAAAGTTAACGCGGGCGAAGCTGCTTGCAACAGCTAGTAATCTATATAAATAAAAATGAATCGCCGAAATGTATGTACGCACATAACTTCAGAAGCATTGTATAAAATTAGATTTTTTTTTTGTTATGTGGTTTATCGACAAGACAAGGTTTTTATAAAAATATGATAAAAACCCATTTTTCTCTTTAATTTTTTCATCATATTTTTTTAGACAAGAGTAGGACAACGCTTGTAATGTATAAATATGAATAATAGTAACACGTTTTACTGGTGGGTGGGATACGCTTATGCCACGTCTTCCTAGTACCACTATTCTATTTTCTTCATCCGTGGAAAACAATATTGTTTAAAAGCACAGGCCAGTCAACATCGGCACTGAGATCAACCATCTTAGGTTTAAAGGTAAACAATGTACATATAAAAACGTTGCCTTGGTTAGTTATGGGTGACGGTGGACGTTGTATACAGTAATGGAATTTGTTGATACCTTGGATATAAATCCTTTTTTATATCATAAGGAGGCAACCGAGCAGTCGGAGCCTTATGGTGACTACCGACATCCGCACAACCAAAAGTTATGCATATATGTTGCCCTTCTTTTCCCGATCCCCCAAATGGGCCACCGGAAACTCACCAACTGCACGAAACGCGACAGCATAGCTGTCGAAGCCGGTGTTATGTTAACGAGAGCTACCATCCTGTATAATAATATCTTGTAAAATTTTGTCTACCCCTTTTCTCGTATTACTTATATGAAATAATACGAGAAAAGGCGTAGACAAAATTTTGTCGTGCGCGCATGCTAGCCCTACTGGTCGTGCCGGCCCAATTCAGGTGCAAAGCAGCATGGCACTACCTCTTACAAAAAATACAAATATTACTTTAAAAGTTACGTAAAATATTTCACTTATGTATTCAAATCCCAGATCTCTTTATATCTAAGAGAAATAACGAATCGTAATGGAAGAAACTAGAGTAATTTGAAACAAAATACAGCGTTTGAAATCCAAAGCCGTTCAGACTTACCCGATAATTGCCCCCAGAACATTTAAAACTAAAGTCCAGTATAAAATAACCTATTAAATAAGCTATTTTAATATTTCCAGCGCTTAATTGTGGATTCAGCGCTTTACATCGCACATTAGTTTTTATTGAAATTGTCTCCAATACTGTGGGATTTTTGTATATGAATGTAAAGTTTTGGCGTCAAAGTTATGACGCTTTTAAGCAATAGTGTAACTTAGTTGCCATTATTATTTTACATTTTATATATTTTTTTATATATTATACAGCGAGTAGCAAGGGATCGGTCGTCTTGGCGTTCATTGAAGGAAGCCTATGTTAAGGACGGATGGACGAATAAAGGCTGTTGATGATGATGTTACAGTTGTTCAAAGATTAACTTGAGTCAATCATTATCATTATCAAGATAGTATTTTTATAATGCTATAATTATTTTAGAAAAGATTTACTTTTTGTGCTAAATCTACTTTAGTTATCTTAAGGCTTTCTTACAGTAAATGGATACGTTCCGGATATAGTTCCTTAATGGTGATTGACGTTAAGACTTTAAAACCTTTTAAGAAATTAAAATAGACAGTAAATTATTTAACTCGCCTTCCTATTTCTTAACAATTCAGATATCATAGATTTTTTTTTCCTCATGGGTAGACGACGTGTTGGTCGGCCACTAACCAGGTGGGAAGACGATCTTGGTGGCCGGTCCGTGTTGGATATGAGTGGCGAAGGATCGGTCGTCTTGGCGTTCATTGAGAGAGGCCTATGTTCAGCAGTGGACGGATAAAGGCTGATGATGATGATGGAAGGGAAGTACCTAATTATTTTAAAATTTAGACACTTTATATTTCATATTTTTTTATTTGTAAAGGCAAACACACACAAGGCTACATCCACTGTTTTTTTTAAAACTATACAATATCTATATGGTAAAAGAAATCACTAATTATTTACATTATTTTCTAAGTGTCAGCTTTTGCACGTTTAAGGATACTGTAGTAGTTTATAATATGTATATAATAATAATAATAGCCCTTTATATGTCCTACAGTTGGGCACGGGTCTCCTCCTCGAAACCAGGCGAGGAGGGTTTTGGGCCATAGTTCACCGATGCGCTGGCCCAATGCGGGTTGGTGAACTTCACACACCTTCAAAGACTTTTAATCTCGTCAGGCATGCAGGTTTCCTCACGATGTTTCCTTCACCGGTGAGCAAGCGATGGTCAGGTGCAGATAGAACTTTAGAAAAACCCATTTCTATGCATCACAGGGGGGGGGGGGGTCAGGATCAAACCCCGACCTCTCGGCTCTCACTCGAGAGGCCGAGCCCATACCCGTAGTTTAGGCTCACATTATACCGGCGCAAAGTGACATCTATGCTGTCGCGTTTTGTGCTGTTTGTGAGTTTCCAGTGGCCCATATAGGGAAAAGGAGGGTAACACATCTGCATAACTCTTGGTTGTGCGGATGTCTGTGGGCGTCGGTAGTCACCATAAGGCTCCAACTACTCGTTTTCCATCCCATGCTTTAAAAATATACAATATACGTGTTCAGCACATATTAAATTTATTAATATGTGGTGATAACGTAAGTTAAATAATAAGTTAGACAATCCATAAATCTCTAGATCATGTAAATTTATCTCTATATTCGAATCGATTACTTTTGTTACCAACCCGACCACTAAAACATCCGCAAAAATAAATTAACTCAGTGATAAAGAGTGAAATGGCTACGATAATTATCCTATCCCTCCTTTAAATGTAAATTTTAAGATTACAAGTCGAGAAGTTTTGATTAGTATAGGGCATTTTGTCCGTAGAACGGGAATTCGTGCCTTCGAGATTTTAACCTTTTATAACGTGCAATTATTTTATTTGACGGATAGCTGAACTTTGAAACTCGATATTCAATTTCCAGTGAATTACCGGTCGCTCTGACTGGTATCCAATAGGAACTAGAACTCTACCTAGTTCTATGTGGTACAAATCTAAATGAACTATTGGAAAAGATGGATGGATTGGAGTGGAGGCCGCGTTTTAGTAGTCGAAGTGTTGGTCGGCCATTAACCAGGAGGGAAGACGATCTCTGTTCAGTAACCGGTCCGTGTTGGATGCTTGTGGCAAAGGATTGGCTGTCTTGGAGTTGAGAACTAGGCCTATGTTCAGAGTCGAATAAAGACTGAGGATGATAGGAGGTAGGGAAGCTAGGAGGGGTTTCACAACTTCGAGGCATCCGTGGTGAGAGTGTATAAGCCGCGTAACGAAGACATTACCGCCCTGTTTGTCTTTCGTGAAATAGTCTTGCTAAGGTTGCTGTGGGTAATATGCCCCAAAAATAGAAGATAGGAACGCTACCGTTCTATCCAAAGGAGAGCCTGTCATGAGGGAAGACCGGCACCCGCTATCGGGGTCGCGGATGTTATGCGAAAGCGTTCTCGTGACACCGGCAAATAGCGGAAGGTAGGACACCGTGGGGTTTTAGTTGGTGCAATCCCGACATAATCAGTCCTCGCCCCCGCGAGGACAGGTATGCGTAAGGCATTTCCCCACGAAAAAAAAAAGAGGTTGCTGTGGGCAAGACAGGCAGACGTTGACATACCAGCAAGTGACTGTCGGTTTGACTATAAAACTAATAAAAATATAATCTCACCATAACCGAACTACATATTCACACACACAACACAACATAAAAGTAATATTAACTACTGTATGACGTAACATATACTTTATATATTACCGGTGGGAGGGAAGCGCTGTGCCATGCTCCCAGCTGCATGGGTCCATCTTGCTTGTTTCTCCCGTGAAACAGCTTAGCTGTGTTTCGGAGAGAAGGGCAAGACAGGCAGTGTAATTACTGGCACCGATTTAACATCTTATGTCTCAGGATAGGAAACACATAGATGCCTGGGCTCGTTCCAGGTAAACTAGTTTATGTTCATGGATGACGTCGACCACTTACCATCAGGTGGCATGTTTGCCAGTTTGCCTATCCAACTAACATAAAAAATACACTTCATTAAAAACTTTTGACATGAAGTTATTTAGCATTACATTATTAATATTAACGGCTATTTCAACCCTCACGATGGTTTATTAATATGATTAGGGCTTATCCACCCTTGTGCTTTCTAACTAATAACATTTTTTACTAATTAAAAGAAGCTCTTTATCATATAATTAATGTGTTATTAATTATGTTCTAAATGGTATTGATTACAATCTATTTCGGTCGCTTAATTAAGTTGATTGGACCTTTGGCTGTCTGGTGGCCTTCATGGGTCGCGGGTTCGAATTCTAATAGCAAATTGAACCTACTTATTGTACGGGATTTTGAAAACCCGTACGTTTTATGGGGGTTTATTAAGATTTTTTCATGCCCGACGTTTTGGGTTGATTTTATCACTTACCATCAGGTGAAACCCAGGTAAACCTGACCCTATGTGGAACTCGCACCTGGTAATGCCCTTTTTTTTTATGTTAGTTGGATAGGCAAACTGGAAAACGTGCCACCTGATGATAAGTGGTCGACGTCGCCCATGAACATAAACTAGTTTACCTGGAACGAGCCCAGGCAACTCATTTATGTGTTGCCTATCCTGAGACATAACATGTTAAGTCTCGGTGCCAGTAATTACACTGCCTGTCTTGCCCTTCTCTCCGAAACACAGCAAAGCTGTTTCACGGGAGAAACAAGCAAGATGGTGGTACCCATGCAGCCGGGAGCGCGGCACAGCGCTTCCCTCCCACCGGCCCTACCCTAAACTAAAACCACTGCTAGCGCCTTCAGCCGCTTTTTGAGGGTCCCGGATGCAGGCAACAGGATCACCTCAGCGACAGGCGGGTCCAGCGAAGGCCAAACTACTCCTCGTAAGGGACTATCCAGCCGCTACTAAGTAGTCCCCGCAACGTCGTGCTATACTGGTCCCAGGTTAACCGTTTGCCCTCTCTTCTATATAATATATGTAGGATGTGAAAATTGGAACGTGTATTTGTATGAAAGAGATAGATAAGTGATTAAGAAGTTATGTGTGAAAGAGACAGTATGAATGGTAAATGATGTTCGCTGATTGGTTCAATGGAGTGTAAGGTAAGATGGCGGATTTTGACTTGGGACCGGGCGGAAGGAACATGTTAAAATTGATTAAAAGTGGTAATTAAATAACTATTTGTATTTTTCTGCTGATCACCCATCCCACATATATATAAAGTCATGAAGTAGCTTACTGTTAATGTGACAAATTTTGATTATATGACTAATTGTGAAGTCGGTCAATATAATAGAGTTCGTCTAGTCGTCTAGTCTTTGTGCAATTTAGTTCCATTATCTTGTGTCCACAGTGACCGTCTAAGTTTATACGGGATATTCTAGGATTGACATTAAGGAAATTTACATATTTTATTAATAAGTAGATGTTCTGCAGGGTCGGATCAACCACCTCACCATGGTCCAGGCCTTATTGAGGCGGTGGGGCTCAGTAGCCTAGGGTGAGCCCTTGGGCGAAGCGAATTGAGCCGAGGGGGCTCTTTGCACTCCTCTTATAAGAATAGGGGACACAAAAGCAGGAGGCAAGGGGTGAGGACGGGAACCTCACCACATTGTACTGTCTCGACATTGTTCTCGGGTTGTTACGTGGTGCGGAACCCCTCTGTGTAGGTGGCGTCGGTCCCTGCTGTTTGCTCAACAGATCCGGGCTCACCAAAGGTGGCATTGGTGGCACTCGCCGGACTTTAGTGGGTAGAGCTGCGTCCACTTATCAGCTTTCGGGCACAGCGAGTCCCACATACCCCCGTGGGGAGAACCACTCCCCAGAGGATGCCTCAGAGAATTTCCCGGCGTTAAAGAAAAAAAGGAACCACCAGTGGTTAAGAATCGGTGATCTAGTCGGTCGATTTTGGTCTAAACGTTATCTACCTCTATCAGACTTCATAACCTTGAATCTGAATGTGAAATTTACTGCGCGAGAAATTTACAAGGAATCCTTAGTTATTTATTCAAGAAAAATAATTAGATTAAGCAGCTGCGAAAACTGTTAAGCTTAAACAATGATGTTAATAATTTAATAAAATAATTTCAGTAAACCGTCTTTCAAGATAATCTTGATAATAACTCTTGATTTTCACAGTAAATAAAATATTTGGTTAATCAGCTCTAAATCTTATTAGTTTTTTAAAATGTTTTATAAAACATTAAAAGTGTGATTTTTCTGTTTTTTTTTTATTTAACTTCAACCGGTCAGAGTAGAAATATTTTTTTAAGATTAGTCATTCTAAACAAACAAGAAACAAGCTAAGTTTCCAGCTTCATTAAATTATTAAGTTGTCAGCTGAGATAGGCAAACTGGTAGATAGTAGATGTACTGCGTATTTTTTTTATTTTTTACAGCATAGTAAGGCAAACGAACAGTCGATTCCTTTTGGCGACTATCGACGCCCATACACACACCAGAGATTATGTAGAAGCGTTTCCCTCCTTTTCCCCATCCCCCGCACACAAACCGCACGAAAGGCAACAAGCATAGCTGTCACTTGACGCACATATTATGTATGCGAAAGGTATATAATTCGACTGCAAAGCAGCATGGCATTACCTCTTAGTAAAGAATATTCTGAAATGATGCCAACTAATAGGTATTTTTTTTGTTCAAAATACAGCAAAGCTTGATTAAGCAGGATAGTGGAACTACCCCACCATGGTTCAGGCCTTGACGTGGCGGTGGGGCTCAGTAGCCTAGGGTGAGCCTAGCACCTTGGGCGAAGCTAATTGAGCCAAGGGGGCTCTTTGTACCCCTCTTATAAGAAGAGGGGACAAAAGAGCAGGGGGCAAGGGGCGAGGATGGGAACCTCACCCCATTGTACTATCCCGTCGTTGGCAAAGGTTGTTTGTGGTGCGGGACAACCCCTCTGTGGAGGTGGCGTCGGTCCCTTGCAGGACTGACTAGCCGTCGAGGTGCCCTGTTAGCTTAACAGATCCGGGGATTGGCACTCGCCGGGTTTTAGTGGGTAGAGCTGCGTCCACTTACCATCTCTCGGGCGCAGCGAGTCCCACATACCCGCTTGTGGAGACCCATTTCCCGGCGTAAAAGGAAGAAAAAAAATAAAAAAGGATAGTGGAACTACTTCCGTGGACGACGGGGTTACGTAGGAAGCGTTACCTAATGCGCCTCCAGTAACGTCCCTGTGCCCGTGTCGGGTGAGGATAGGAACCAGCTTGTCACTGAGGTGATCACAGGATCACCGATGATTGCAGATCCGGGACCCTCAAAAAGCGACTGAAGGCGCCCGGAGTGTTTAGGGTGGGGCACTCCCAGGTGCAAGTCACATATAGGGTCAGGATCTACCCGATATACTGGCTACATGCGTAAAAAGCATTTCCCTGCGATAACAAAAACAAAAACCTTAAAAGCGTAAGTATTTTCATTAGATAGTTTGTCTAGAATGAGAGTGGCGGGGGATATGTAGTCTAAGCGTTTATAGAAAGAGGACTTTACATAAAAAATTCGTTATTGATGATGATAATTATAAGTAACTAGCGGCCCGGTACGTGCTTCGCTACGTATAAAGTGAAATAAAAAAATGGATCATCAAATTATTTTATTCAAACAAAAAATATATTATTATTGCTAGCTATTTTAAAACTTAATATTGTACTGTCAACACTGAAAAAAGTTTCAATATGACCCCAACTGTAAAAGTTTCAATTTGACAGCAAAATCTACATTAATTTATTGAATTAAAAAATGTGATAAATGAAGAACCGCTCGACCGATTTTGTGCAAACTTCACACAAACCATCTACTAAATAGTCCAAAAAAAGCCTAAACATTTGGTTGGGATTGGTGAGCCCGTTCTTGAGTTATAAAATTACAACGAAAAGTGGCATTGATTTTTATATATAAAGATATTATATAGAAAACAAAAATTAAACTCTCATAAAAATCAACCCAACACAGTAACCAATGTTCTCTGAAAGTCAATTAAATACGGACGTAAATCAAAACAAAACGAAAGCCATGAATAATAAAACAAACATTTATCTAAATTACCTTTCCCGAATATAATATTAGTGGAAACAATGGTTTCGACCATTTATTAAGTTTTACGACAGATAATAGATTAATTTTGTTGTTTATGGTATTTCCAAAATGTCCATTAGACTGATGCCTGTAAACGTGAGTGACTTTGGTTGATTATAACTTCATTTTTTTATCGACGTATGGTAGCTACTATATAATAGTTAATAAAACTATTTTAAACGGGATATTTGCCATTTTTTTCACATTTATTTCACAGAGCTCGATATTTCAACATTGTTTACGAATGTCTTGTTCACGAGACTTTCGTAGATTTCAGTCTCGTGAACAAGACATTCGTAGATTCGTAGATATAGATATAGAAGATATTCGTAGATATAGATTCGTAGAACGGGATATTCATGTTTTTCACTTTCGTAGATCTCAGTCTCGTGAACAAGACATTCGTAGATAATGTCGAAATATCGAGCTCCGCGAAATAAAAATGAAAAACATGGTGAATATCTGGGACCCTCAAAAATTGTTTTAGTTAGGGTGGGCACTCCCAGGTGCGAGTTCCACATCTGGTCAGGAAGGAATTCCTGGAAGGTCAAGGAATTCCCTGTGATATAAGAAAAAGACAGACGATGTAATTACTGGCACCGAAACTTACCATTTTACATCTCAGGATAGGCAACACATGAATGAGTTACTGACTGGGATAGTCCCGAGCAACTAGCATACAACCGGATAGAGTAGTAATGTGAGCTATAAAATTTTGAAACTGGTCAGTGATTTGCCACTGACGTAATAGCAATTGAACCAGCCAGTGATCTGTATCATTGGCCAATCATCTATCAATAGCCATCAGTCGGCCAATCAGAGCACAGAACCAGCGCAGCGGTGCAGCACAAATTTAGCGGAATTTGTTTTCATACAAAACCCTTAACATTACCGCTCCCAGACCAGACTCGGGAACATCTCCATCTAACCAGAATATGGTTAGATTGAGATGTTCCCGAGTGAATTTGTTTACATTTATGGACCACAGTGACTACTTACGATAATGGCTCGCAGTTTTCTAATCTAATTTGTATAAAAAGGCTACTAAAATCATAACCCTTTGCTTAGTTGCCGGATAAAAGTTTTCACCCTTGGTTTGAAGATAATGCCTCCACAAAGCATTGTTTTTCCTTTAATAAACATCAAATACACGTCTTCATTAATAATACTAACAGCTTATATGATATCGCGTTACTAATTGGCATGGATATACTGACACTTATATTATACGTATCGGTATTTATCGGCGTTATTATATTTTCCCCTAAGAATATTCCATAAACGATAAAGATATTTTATTACCAAGCATAATACTAGGTGCTGTTACCACATACACATACACAAACACAAACACAAACACACACACACACACACACACACACACACACACACAGATACAGAGACTTGTGCTCATTTTGTTGTAATTATACCGTATACCGTATAGGTATCTTTGTTTCGGTAAGTCAGACAATGTAATTACTTCTCTGTACCTAGGTTGGGTCGCTGGATAGGTGTGATACAGTGTCTATTGTTATAATTCGAATAAATTTATTAATTGACAACCCTATTATATTATCATTAGGAAGATTTTTATAAAAACGTATACAATTACCAATAAAGGAGTTACAAATTTTACAGTGTGAGTGACACAATGACCTAGTCTCGGGTAAACACATTTACATAATATTATGTTAATAGGGAAACAGGTACGATACAACGGAATAGCCTTGGGTGAACTCATTTATGTTAATAGACGTTGTACTTACTGTATGCTCGCTTGTGTATTAGTTTTCCCATCTTTTAAAAATAGCTTAACAAAGAGTAAAACAAAATAGCTTAAGTCCGTAACTGAAGAATTTAATTGTTCCTCTCCGGAGTGATTGGCGTAAATAAACATTTGTTCATTCGTAATTAATTCTAAGACGTCTTGTTATGAAATACAATATTCTGTTTTCTTAGTTATATTAAATGAAATGTGAATCTTACATAATTACATTAATTTTGTAAAGTGTTATAGCGATCGGCCTGTGATCGCTTCCTCTGAGAATGGAACACAAATATAATGGTCTAAGATCTGAACCTTTTTTTTTTTTTTCCTTTTACGCCGGGAAATGCTCTGAGGCATCGCGCCTGGGGAGCGGGTCTCCCCAGGTGGGTATGTGGGACTCGCTGCGCCCGAAAGGTGGTAAATGGACGCAGCTCTACCCACTAAAACCCGGCGAGTGCCACCAATGCCGCCTTGGTGAGGTGTCCCGGATCTGTTAAGCTAACAGGACACCTCGACGGCTAGTCAGTCCCTTAGGGGACCGACGCTACCTGCACAGAGTGGTTGTCCCGCACCACAGAACAACCCCTCCCAACGTCGGGACAGTACAAAAGAGCAGGGGGCAAGGGGTGAGGATGGGAACCTCACCCCTTGCCCCCTGCTCTTTTGGCCCCTCTTCTTATAAGAGGAGTACAAAGAGCCCCCTCGGGTCCATCGCCCAAGGTGTTGGGCTCACCCTAGGCTACTGAGCCCCACCGCCACGTCAAGGCCTGAACCATGGTGGGGTCTAAGATCCGAACCTAAATCGACCTTCACTAAGCTGATAATAGAATAAAACTTATTTTATAACAAATTTAGTATATAAGAAAATATATTAAAAATGGGTTGCTTAAAAAAATCTAAGACCGAATATTTTTGATTATTAAAAAAAATGATTTTTCATTAAATGTTGTAACATCTAGATAATAAGAAAATATACTCGACTATAATGGAAAATAATTAAAAATATTCTGTTCAGGATTTTTTTAGGCAACCGATTTTAATATAATTTCTAATATTCTAAATTCATTATAAAATAAGTTTTACTCTATTATTATCAGCTCGGAGAAGGTCGATTTAGGTTCGGATCTTCTACTATAATAAAAATAGTTGGCTGTCACGAAACGGGGGACAGATTAGAAATATCTTTTATGTACATAATATTTCAATTCATAATTATTAACAATGTATTAGGAAAGATGAAATAAAATACACAACAAAGGAGCGGGAGCGGCGGCGTGGAGGCATCACGACATAACAGTGTCACGACATTTACGGCCAAGGCGCGCCAATAAATCTTTATATATATAATTCCTCTGTACGTGTGTATGTCACTTAACTCCTCCTAAGCGGCTGGACCGATCTTAATGAATTTTTTTGTTTGTTCAAGTGGATTTTTTTTAATGTTACTTGGATAAGCAAACTGGCAAACGTGCCACCTGATGGTAAGTGGTCGACGTCGCCCATGAACATACTACTAGTTTACCTGGAACGAGCCCAGGCAACTCATCTATGTGTTGCCTATCCTGAGACATAAGATGTTAAGTCTCGGTGCCAGTAATTACACTGCCTGTCTTGCCCTTCTCTCCGAAACACAGCAAAGCTGTTTCACGGGAGAAACAAGCAAGATGGTGGTACCCATGCAGCCGGGAGCGCGGCACAGCGCTTCCCTCCCACCGGTAAATTCGAAAATGGTTTAGATTCACAAAAAAATGTACGTCTGTCGGTCTAGTATATTATAAAATCCTATTCTGATAGTTTTCAAACTTAGATACAGAAATACATTTAAATTAGCTTCTGCGATAACAATCCACTGACTCAAAAAAATGTTATCCTAGCTAAAATCTGGTTGAAAGCAGACTTTTCTTGTATGATATAATACATGTGTATATGGATATTTGTTACTCTTTCACACAAAAATACTATCTATGTATGGATTTAATGAAACTTTACAATAATTTAGCTTATACATGAGAATAACACATAGGCCGAAATCTAATCCTGCGCAGACAAAGTCGCGGGTACCAACTAGTCGTCTATAAGAACCTTTCACCAGAGCACAGACTCCACCTAATGATCATCAGAAATCAGTCAACTTTTTAAACTAACTTCACTAACTTCAATAATATAATATTTTCCCATATTTATAACAAGTAATAATTACTTTGTCACACAATACTTTCAATATTCAAATTCAAATATTACGCACGCATTAATCTGTTCATGTTCCAATAACGAGTAAATGAATAAATATTTGAACATAATGATATTGTTATATGTAATCATTGATTGTTAAACGCTGTGGATACTATACAAATAATATTGTGTTTCCAAATGAAAATCGGATTTTATTAGATTATGGTGTTTGTTGGTTCTTTCTTATGTTAGTTAGATGATGTAAGATTGGGATGTAAAATATGAAGATGGCTCTGGCTGATGTCGCCTTTTTTTTTTTTTTTGTCGCTGGGGAAATCATCATGATACCCCGGGCCCGGGGGAACCCGGTGGTTATGTAGGACTTTAACCCAAACTAAAAACCCAGCGGTGTTCCTCCCCATCGTTCAGACGAGCCCAGAACGGGAACTGTACCTTCCGCACCGGGCCCGGACGCTGTGCCCATTGGCACTCTCCTCTGGAGCTAAGGGGTGGCTTGGCTGATATCGCCTGCGTTAACTTACTCAACTTAACTACTGTTAGTCAAAGCGTGATGTTATATTATAGCTTACAGTCGATCTAATTAAATCAAATCAAGTCAATTTTTTTTATTCAAAATAGTACTAATACAGTATCTTTTTGAACGTCAATTGAATCTACCACCGCTTCCAAGATAAGCCCACTGAGAAGAACCGGCGAAACAAACTCAGTGGAACTAATCTTTTCAAATATTTTACTATTATATATTCTATAACAATTTTAACATCTTATCCTGAATATGGTAAGTAGTCATCGTCGCCCATGATAAACTAGATCGGGAATAATCCAGGCGACTCATATTCATTGCCTATCTTGAGATGTGTCGCAGTGCCAGTAATAACACTGCATGCCCTGCCCTTCTTTCTGAAACCCAACAGAGATGTATCACGAAAGAATTTACTAGAATGGTGATATTCAACAGATGAGCGCGCCCTATGCGCTTTTCCAACAATGAAACTTAATTACATAGCATTAAATCCTGGAGGCAATTGTAAGAATTTTAAAGACAGTGGGACTTTATTGGTAGAAAAAATTGTGCGCTCATTTAGCAGCCTTACAATCTAGCGCAACAGGATGTTATAGCTGACATGGATTGTCTGTCCGTCTTCCCATCTAAACCAAACAATAAAAACTTTGAATAAAATAAAAAATGAAGTTTTTATAGCAAGATAACCGTAAAGTATAAAAACATCCCAAATTACTATTATATTTTATTGTCATCGGTTCTTGATAGTGTGCAAACTTTCAATTTAATCAGATGTTTAATGTAGGCAAGTTATAATAAATAAATAAATAAAGAAAGAAAGAAACATTTATTCGACACAAACAGGAGAAAAGAAAAAAAAAAAATTTCATTCCAGCTCAATAACATTAAGTAATATGATTTCTTAGACTTTCTAGAAGTTATAACGAACAATTTTGCATGCAGGCTTGAGCCATTACAAGTCACGGGTAAGTCTAATTGACGTGTTCACTTTGTAATGGAGCCCATCGAGCCGGCAAACAATTTAGCTGTATTAGGTCTTTGCCCTGTTGTTAGACTTTATTTTAATGCCAATGATTCTCTGTTGACACAAGCGTGCTTTTTTTATTTTCTTTTCCGCCGGGAAATGCTCTTAGACATCCCGCGGGCGAGGGGGGACGCCCCAGGCGAGTATGTGGAACTTGCTGCACCTGAAAGATGGTAAGGTGGACGCAGCCTATCCACTAAAACCCGGCGAGTGCCACTAATGCCGCCTTTAGTGAGGTGCCCAGGATCTGTTGAACAAACAGGGCACATCGACGATTAGTCATTCCCTCAAGAGACGCCACCTCCACAGAGGGCTTTTCCCGCACCACAGAACAACCCCTCCCAACGTCGGTACAACGCAATGTGGTGAGGTTCCCGTCCTCACCCCTTGCCCCTGCTCTTTTCTCCCCTCTTCTTATAAGGGGGGTAAAAAGAGAAGCCCCTTCGGTTCACTTGGCTTTGCCAAGGTGCTGGGTTCACTTTAGGCTGCTGAGCCTCATCGCTACGACAAGGCTTGAACCATGGTGGGGTCACCAGCATGCTCTGTCTTACTGTATGAAGTATCATTATTAGTACCTAAATAATGTCAGTTTGTAATTAATCCTTTTTATAAAAACGTGGAAGGGATGCACTTATGTGACGCTCCCGTCTGCATGGGACCACCATCCCGTTTGTTTCTTCCGTTTTGATGTGTTTCGGTGAGAAAAACAGGACGTGTGTAATTACTGGCACCGTGTCTTATCATCTCACGTCTCAGATTAGAAAACAAGTCCTCCAAAAAAGATGAAATGGCGTATACCTGATGCATGTTTGTAATATGTCGCCAATTTACAGATGTAGAATGACATTGAGAGGAGTCTTAAATATCCGATAGATTAAAAAGTCTTTGAGGGTGTTCGGTTCGCTATCCCGCTTAAGACCAAGCACATCAACGGATTCATATCCTTCTCCAAATTTTGAAATTTTGTCCAGCGTGTCCAGCATTGATCTCTTGTTTGCTTATGCAGCAATTTAAATTATTTTTAATAATATTTTTTTTTTTTATATCATAAGGAGGCAACCGAGCATTCGGAGCCTTATGGTGACTACCGACGCTCATATACATCCGCATAACCAAAAGATATGCAGATGCGTTGCCCTCCTTTTCCCTCTCCCCCCAATGGGTCACCGGAAATTCACAAACCGCACGAAACGCGATAGCGTAGTTTGATGCCGGGGTTATCTGAGCGAGAGGTGCCACCCCGGTCGTGGCGGCCCAATTCGGCTGCAATGCAGCATGGCATTACCTCTTATTACGGTCCTGCCACGGTAGGTATCTAAGGTAAAAATTTAAATTCTAATCTTAGTAAAAATAATTAATATGATCCATCTTTTCTTTAAAATCTTTTATTTTTTTAAATCATATACTATACATAACTATTACTATTTCAATTAAAGTATGTAGGTATTATTATTGACAGTTTTAAAAGTAGGAACGGCAATTATAGCCAAACTAAAAAAAATTATGCACTATCAAATCTTTTTGTTTTTGTATTTTTAAATGAATCAAATTATCGTGTTAGATCTTATTTTCCTTATATCATGATCTAAATGTAACTTACTTTTTTTCTTTCTTTTATATTAAAAGACTCAAATTATTGTGTTAGATCTTATTTTCCTTATATTCTGATCTAAATATAACTTACTTTTTTTTTCTCGTTTATTAAAAGATCATTTTACTTAAAACAAAAATTGATTTAGTATTGATAATAGATAATTCGATACAAAAAGGTAGAGGCAACTCTTTGATATGATCTCAGTAAGCCCGAGGGACAAGCCTTTGGCTCGAAACAAATTCAATTAGAAAAAGATAAGAGTAGACTATAGATAAGAGAAGACTACGAGATACATTAGCTACTCCTCAAAAAATTGGAGAGACAACTAGATTACACTTTATGTACTTTACATCAAGAGAGTTTGGTTTCAGGATTTATTAAATTATTTTCTTTTGCTTCTATGAACTATTTTCAAACTCTTGCCAAAGCAAAGATATTTAAAAAACTTTATTAATGCTACAATTAGATTTTTGTAATAAGACATATTCTAAACCTAGAACTTAAAGAAGCTTAAGCTAGAAGCTTTTTACACGCTTTATAATAGCTTCACCTGTATGTTTGTAACCGACTCCTTTAGACTTGATTTCTCACTTCTAACGACCAGATTTTGTTCAAACTTTGTAGATTTATCGAGGACCGATGACAATACAATAATTTGATAAAATTATTCCAATATATATCCTAGCACATGTTAGGAAGGCGTAAGGCGCGCAAGTTACCTACATCACTTATCTTGTTTTTAGTCTCTCACTCATTTCTAAAGTGATTGTTATTAGTTGAGTACCTTAAATTAAGAAAATTTTTAATTAAAAAAATCGACACTAAAAAGTAAAAATAAATTATAGTTTAAAAAAAACTAAAAAACACGCATTAATAGCAAACCCAACAAAAAATTTGAAAATAATTTTTAATGGATGAATTAAATTAAATGGGTTAACAAAATTACTTATGGTAAAAAAGCGTGAGGTGCTCAATACTCATTATTAAAAATATTTCATCGGTATCTATTTAATATAAAAACTTAGTTACAAGCACCATGCTTTTTTACAATAAGTAATTTTGTTAAGCCATTTAATTTAATTCATCCATTAAAATTTATTTTCAAATTTTTAGTTGGGTTTGCTATTAATGCGTGTTTTTTAGTTTTTTAAAACTATAATTATTAAAGAGTTCAAGTCGCTAATCTTATTGGAATCCAAGGAAAGGGATGTTTAAAAAAAACTACAATGAGTCGGTATTAGTAATTAGCTTTCTAACTTAGAATAATCGAATAATAAGATATAGAGTCCCTATTTTTAAAACAAAAATCAAAAAACCTTATCCTACTACTATTTTCATAAAAGTAAAATAAAGGCATTTGTAAACAAAAATTGGGTGTTACATTCGTTTAAATACAGAGTGTATACTTGACTAGTGAAATTCTGTGCAGAGCTTAAGCAGTTTTGCGGCGAAATTATCATAAGAGATATTACGGTAGCAGTTTAACGAACTCTGGAGTATTTAGGTAACGGGATTTATACAAAATATATTATATTAACACAAGGATTTATTTTCCCCACCATGGTTCAGGCCTTGGCGTGGTGGTGGGGCTCAGTAGCCTAGGGTGAGCCCAGCACCTTGGGCGAAGCTAATTGAGCCGAGGGGGCTCTTTGTTCCCCTCTTATAAGAATAGGGGGCGAATAACAAAAGAGCAGGGGACAAGGGGCGAGGACGGGAACCTCACCCCATTGTAATGTCCCGACGTTGGGAGGGGTTGTTCTGTGGTGCGGGACAACCCCTCTGTGAAGGTGGCGTCGGTCCCTTGGGGAACTGACTAGCCATCAAGGTGCTCTGTTTGCTCATTAGATCCGGAGCACCTCACCAAAGGCGGCATTGGTGGCACTCGCCGGGTTTTAGCGGGTAGAGTTGCATCCACTTACCAGCTTTCGGGCGCAGCGAGTCCCACATACCCGCGTGGGGAGACCGACTTCCCACGGGATGCGTCAGAGAATTTCCCGGCGTTAAAAAAAGGTGTGCTTCATTTTGTTTAAGTAAAATAAAACGTATTATAATTGTGAGGTAGGAGAATGCACATTCTGACATGTCCGTCTTCATGGGCACATTTCTCTTTACTGATTTGACGTGTTCTGGAAAAGAAGGTGATATTAGTGTCAACATTACTGGCACCAAGACTTCTTATGTCACAGGATTCTTTTTCTTTTGCACCGGGAAATGCTCTTAGATATCCTGCGGGGAAGGGGATATGGCTCTACCCACTTAAACCCGGCAGGTGCCACCAATTCCGCCTTCGTTGAGGTGCCCAGGTTGAGCAACAGGGCACCTCCATGGCTAGTCAGGTACCGACCACCAGCCAGTCACCTCCACAGAAGGGTTGTTCCGCACCATAGAGCAACGACTCCCAACGTCGACAGTGCAATGGAATGAGGTTCCCATCCTCGCTCCTTCTACCCTGTTCTTTTGTAGAGGACAAAGACTTCTTATAAGAGGGGTACAGAGATCAGCTCCCTTGGATCAATTGACTTCGCCTTAGGCTGCTGAGCCTCAACGCCTCATCAAGACTTAAACCATGGTGGGGACGTCACAGGATGTCACCAACCCAAGTGAACTCGTTTATGTTCATGGGTGGCACAAAAGATTCGCCATCAGGTGGCACTTCTGCTAGTTTATCCATTTAACTGACATATTGTTTTCTAATGTTTGCGCGAATTTCACTTATTAAAATGAAACAATTTTTACGGATTTTATCGTGCTTCTATAGAGCTTCTATAAAAACTTATTTCAAGCCGCCTAAAAAGATAGGTCAATTCTTACCATCTGTCAAGTGTCATATACCCTTACAAGATGCAGGAGTATACAAGCTTGATTGTAATTGTGGCCTCTCTTATATAGGCCAAACCAAAAGATCAATTAAAACTCGCGTTAAATAACATATAGCTGACTTAAAACACCGTCGCTACAATAAGTCTGCAATCTGTGAACATAGTTTAGACAAAGCTCGCCATTATATCAGATTTAATAAACCACAGATACTCGCAAAAGAACACAGATTCCAACCAAGGATGATCCGCGAGGCTATTGAAATTATAAAGCATCCAAATTTCAATAGAGAAGATGGCTGGCTCTTACCACCAGCTTGGGATCCCATTATTAAAATAATTAAATCAAAAACCAAGCATAATATGCCACAGATTAAAGATACAGTTAGCACTTTCTGCGTAGAGAGGACTTATTAAAATAATGATGTATCATAGGGTAGTTCGAATAACTTTGTAACGTTAGGACATCTGTCACCTCAGTCCTCCCGCGACCATGGTTGCTGTAAAGTATCCGAAACGTCGGGCTTGTAAAAATCTTAATAAACCGCGATAAAATCCGTAAAAAATGTTTCATTTAACTGACATTAATAAACTTAGGTTAGTTTTAGTTCTTGGACAACTTTAATTATTTGGTGACTCGACGCTAATTTTTCTATCTAAAAATGCTACTTCCAAATTCCAGTTCCAGCTTTTTGTTTTTGCACTAATTCCAATGCAACTTTTCTAGGACAGCAGACCAGCTGAGGTGTCTAGATTTTCTAAAATGTCCGCAATTTTGCCTTGCAAATTGTGCAGGCTGCGAATTTTAGATGAAAGTCACTGGCGTTTTGGACACGGAAATATTAGATTTTAGAAATTAGATCCCACAAGATTTTTTTGGTTTTGAAATAATGAAATATTCTATTAAACAATATAGTTATTTTGTTGTCACAATTTTATAAATACAACATGAAAAAATGTACAACAAAAGAGACAATGATGAAAATAGGATGCGAGTGGCAAGGGATTGGCCGTCTTGGTGTTAATTGAGAGGGGCCTATGTTCAGCAGAGGCTGATGATGATGATGATGATGATGATGATCATGAAAAGAGACAATATAATTGGAATAAAATGAATAAACACAACAAGCATGAAACAAACACGGGATGAACAAACTGTTTCTGCTAATTAAGAGACTGTGTCAACTGTCAAACAGAAAATAAAAAACACAATTAAAAAACCAAAAAACACGCTTTAATAACAGACCGAACTAATTAGAACATATTAATAAAAAATATTGCTAAAAATGAGAAAATATTTTGTAGTATAAGAATTAAATGGAATAAAATGATAATAGTAAAAAAGCGTAGTGTGCTCTGTTCTTAATTTTTATACTAACTTCACTCTTAGAAATAGCTACTGATTAAAAGTTTATTTATATATCATTAAAAGAAGAACTTTCGATTTAGTAATTTACCTGTTCCTTTTTTATGTTAGTTAGATAATGTAATATTTTAAATACGACATGATATTGAAAGACGGTAAGTCTCCGAAATTGTTCGTCACCTTTAAAAACAGAAATTATACATTCTATAACGATGACTTGGCAATTGCCTTTCAAAAAACCTTTGTTTAATTTTGAGCTTTCTGTTCAAAATTTGCAAGATTTGAGCTGAAATTTTGCAAATATACTTAACTACTACTTATAGAATATTATAAATAAATAGAAATTGCTACCCTTAATAAGCCAAGAGAAAATCTCTATGTTAGTAGTTGAAATTGAGGCTTAAGTTAAATGGTTTTTAAATATCTCGTTCCAATTAAAATATTATTAGATTGTGGATTTTAAGACAGCTAAAAACGTATCGTTTAAGATTTCTTACACGCAACGCTTAACACAAAACATGCAATAAACCAATTATAAGTGATATACTTTTGACTTTTTAGAATAAAATGCTACCTAAGTATGTAGAACGAAATATTTATATCGATATTATAATATATGAGCATTTCAAACAAATTGTATTATTATAAATCAAGAATTGGACGAATGTAACGTAACGAAATTGAAAATAAAAACGACATGCTTTATAAGAATTAGCTTTTTGACGTCTTTTGTGACGGTACGGTTATGCCACTATCTTCTAGCCTAACACCCGTATTCATAAACGTTACTGTGCGGTCTCACAGTGTGCGCGAGCGCACAGGGCCCGTAAAACTTATTCATAGACAATACTTGAGTGGCGGCTAGCCCTATGCGTCCCTTAGAATGAACGCACAGCTAAGGTAGACTGCTAGCTGTTTTAAGCAACGCATAGCTATTGTCTCTCGATTCTCTGTGGTCTATTATGTGTTACGATAAATATTTTTCGGAGTTGGATTTTACTGTGTGTCATAATTTTCCATTTTAATAGCGTGCTTATACAATAGATTATAGTAGTGAAGAAGAATTTGATAATTATATCAATGAGAGAAGCACAATAATTACCAGAAAAGTGATACGGGATTTCCTAAATCCTTTTGATTATTATATATTATTATGTTGGGTTAATATTAATTAATAATATAATATCTAATATATAAAATTTCCATGTCACAATGTTAGTTACCGTACTCCTCCGAAACGGCTTTACCGATTTTTACCAAATTTTATATGCGTATTCAGTAGGTCTGAGAATCGGCTACTATCTATTTTTCATACCCCTAAGTTATAAGAGTGGTCAACCCCTCAAATTTTAAAAGTTAACGCGGGCGAAGCTGCGGGCAACAGCTAGTAATAATATAAAAATATTTAAAACCAAACTAAAAAATCATATTATGTAGTAGTAGGCTTCAATAAAGTAACTACTTTATTGAAGCCTACTGTATCCAACGGCCCAGATGTTAAAACTGTTTTGTAAATGTATAAAAATATTGTATCTCATTTTAAGTGAATTGTAAATTCTTATGAGAAATAAAAGTTCTTTAAACCTTTATATAATTTGGATGAATTCAGACGACGCTACAGGTTTTCTAAAGATGTGGTACTTTTTATACTCTTGCCACCCTACAAATACCTACACAATAAAATCAACACGAAGACGAACGAAATAGTTTTCGAACACCGGTCACCATTTATGTTTTGATTATGATTTATGACAACAGACAAATGAAATAAACGTCAAGCAGCGAGCGAAGTGAACTAAGCAACACAAACGAACCAATGACAGAGCTCTATTCAACGCTGTGCGTTTGCTTAGTCAAGGGTCGCTTGAGTATTGTTTATGAATTAAAAGGCTTGCCATATGCAACGCAGTGAGAAATGCCTTACTTCGCATAGCGTTGCTACTTTACTGAGAAAAGTATTGTTTGTGAATACGGGTGTGAGACTAACTAGCTTTTAGAGAAACTGAAGAATATACCATATAATTAGATTTTAGGAACTGGAGGATATACCATATAATTAGCTTTTAGAGAAACGGAAGAATATGCCATATAATTAGCTTTTAGAGGAACTGAAGGATATATGTACCATATAATTAGCTTTTAGAGGAACTGGAGGATATACCATATAATTAGCTTTTAGAGGAACTGGAGGATATACCATATAATTAGCTTTTAGAGGAATTGGAGGATATACCATATAAGTAGATTTAAGAAGAACTGGAGGATATACCAAATAATTAGCTTTTAGAGGAACTGGAGGATATACCATATAATTAGCTTTTAGAGGAACTGATGAACTATAATTACAGGAACCGAGACTTATCAACCATTTTGTTAGGCTTAAAACTGGTAGCACAGTTTTGCACAATGGTGGCTAGATCCAAATTAATTCGTAAGAAGAAAGAAAGAAAGAAAAGAAAATATACTTTATTGTGTACATAAAATAGGTAAACTTACAATATCGTGGAGATTGCAGAAAAATAATTGTACACAAAAGGCGGTCTTATCACTAAGGTAGCGATTTCTACCAGACAACCTTAGGGTGGAGGAGATTTAAAGTAGATATAGGGTCGTTATGAAAAGAAAACAGAAAATAACAATAATAATAATTAAAAAAATAATAGAAATATGTATACATTTAAATACATGTATATTATATACTCGTACTTATTTATTTTAACAGAAGACGATTACTTATCATCTAGTTACGCTGAATCATATCCAATACCTAATGTAAAATAAACCTTATCTTACTGTCCCAATAAATGAGCCCTAATTGGTATTAGGACTCATCTGTGGTCATCTGTGGTCAGAGCTTCTTTTCTGCGTCTTAAATGTGAATTAATAGTTAATGTTAATTAATAGTCTTAAATGTAAAAAATATAGTTTGAGAAGATTTCACCTGTCTCTTTAACTACTATATAAGTTACTATTAGATACCCTACAAGTTAATTAATTAGAAATTACAAACTTATGTTGGTGAGGTGTTTCAGGAATATAATAGGTTCAAAATTAGATTTGAACCTCAGCCGCTGTTATATTTATAATATAAAAAATAAATTTAAATTATGATACACATTGAAGACTAGCAGTATCCCGCGGTTTCACCCGCGTACTTTCCATTCCCGTGGGAGTACAGGGGTAAATTATAGTAAATTATGTATAAAAAACAAAAAAGAAGTCACCTGAGATCGGTGGGATTCGAAGTTGCTAAACAGCCCCAATAGTTTAATACACATCATCTACCGACGCAGTGATGTGTCAGTCAAATCGTCTAGGGGCTTCCGCAACGCATCGTAAGGAACTTCGTTCCAAAATTATATTACTTCTTTGCAGCTTTAAAGGTCATAAGGACCAAAAGCATACGAAAAAATACCTCTTTGTAATATAATGAAAACTTTTCTCGGGCGTTGCAGACTTAAAATAAAATTATATATTAACGTTGAGTCTGTGTTGGATGGATGAAGCATGAAATTGGTTTTTTTTTGTATCTAAAACTGTCAGTCTGTCATAGTGTGAAACTGGTGACTGGCTACTGGAGCGTCACTTAATATGAAATTGGTAACACCAGCAGTTTCCTACGGTTTGGCCCGTCCCAAGAAAAAAAAATCCTTCAAATAATAGCGCAATGACGCTACGAAATGCAAAACATTTTTTTCACAAAAGTTAGTTCCGGGGGTTTGTTTTTTTTTATAGAAGAGGGTGCAAAAACAACAATCACTCACTAGATCATTTATAGCAGGTGCGTTGGGTTTCAAATATGAATATGCTCTTTTCTTGAAGGTCCCTAAGTCGTATCGGTTCGGAAACACCGTAGATGGCAGCTGATTCCATATTATAGTTGTATGTTGTGTGTTGCGAGGCAGGAAATGGCGTGAAATTCGAGTTCATGTGATATTTGTTTAAAGGAGGCAATAAAAACTACCAGTCGGATTTGTATTTTTTTTTATAGCATACAAGGGCAAACGTGCAGTTGAAGCCTTTTGTCGACTATCGACACCCATACACACCCGCACAACCAGAGATTATGCAGATGCGTTGCCTTCCTTTTCCCTAAATGGACCACTGGAAACTCTCAAACTGCCCAAACACGACAGCATAGCTGTCACTTGACACCTGTGTTATGTGAGCGAAAGGTACCACCCGGTCGTGCCGGCCCAATACGGTTGCAAAGCAGCATGGCACTATATTTTACTTGAAAATTCGTTTAGCATTTGATATTCAATGAGTAAAGTCATTTGCCTATATATTTGGTAATGGTAATGGCATATATTATTTACCTAAATCTAAAAAAATCTCTGATTTAAAATATAACATGGAAATAGGCCGATAGACGAGGAAAGAGTTCAATTAGCTTTATTGTATATTAATAGGTTAGACAAACGAAAAGGTTTTTATAGAATTTAAAAATTGAATATATAATGTTCGAGGCCAGTATTGAATAAATACAGTTTGAATTTTAATAATCGACTTAATTATTACGATTTAAATTTGCCTTATTTTAATTAAAATTAATAAATCAAACAACTGTACAACAATATTTGAATAACTAGCAATTTTTATACATATTTTTGTAATATAAACAAAATTTAAATATGGGAACAGAAATTGCCCCATAAGTGGTTTCTATTGCTTCCCGATTCTTTATTATTTTCGCTCTTTATGTAACCATATTAAATTTCTGATTTCCATTTAGTTCACGGATAATTATTATAATGCTCTTATAACTGTCTACATAGTTGCGAAACACTTAATTTTCAAATGTTGGATAACCATGTACTATATAAACCATCAAGGTATGTTTGTACTTTTATATCAAAACCAAGGGTCGAGTAACCATGAACCAGACTATTTCATGAGACGAAATTTGTTATTTTTGTCCAAAACCGAGTGTTAGGCAACCATGTCCCAAAAACCATCTCATGAGAGGGGCTTGTTCGTTACCTACAAAACCAAGTGTTGCGCAACCATGTATCCAGTCTCGTGTATCTATAGAGTACCATTGACATATTATAATGTATTATGCTTTCAATGCTATTGTTTTAAGAGTGTATTGGTTATAATCAAATACTTACACATCCCGCCATTGTTGTGTGATTGGTCGCGCTTGATTTGATATTAAGGCTAACTAAGAGCGCTCTGGCTGGCTCATCACTTTTATTTTTTTCTTCATTATGATCAACATTTTTCTGCACTGGATATATTGTTTAAAGAAATACGAAAATGGCTCTAAGTCTGTCATTGTCACATTTGATCATTATCCTACTAATAATATTATAATCATGAAACTGTGTATGTATCAATGTTTGTTACTCTTTCACACAAAAACTACTTAAAGGATTTTAATGAAACCCTTCAATAATATAGCTCATAAAATAACAGAATAACACATAGGCTATAATTTATAAATATTTCGTGTGAATGATCTAAAATTCAATACTGCGCAAACAAAGAAGCGGGCAATAGCTAGTTATACCTACATATAAATGCATTAGCTTCTGAGATTCGATAGTCTTTCAATGATCGTCAAAAATGACGTGGCGATAAGTCATTCCATGTAGCCAAGAGAATGTAATCACTACGTTTACCATGTAGTACAAAAAGAGAGATGTTAAGGGACACCCAGATGGAACGAAGTTCCTTTCGATTAATCAGTGAAGGAATTGTAATAAAAAAATTTTATATATATACACACACACACACATACACACACACACACACACACACACACATATATATATATATGTATGTGTGTTACCGTACTCCTCCGAAACGGCTTTACCGATTTTTACCAAATTTTATATGCGTATTCAGTAGGTCTGAGAATCGGCTACTATCTATTTTTCATACCCCTAAGTTATAAGGGTGGTCAACCCCTCAAATTTTAAAAGTTAACGCGGGCGAAGCTGCGGGCAACAGCTAGTAATAATATAAAAATATTTAAAACCAAACTAAAAAATCATATTATGTAGTAGTAGGCTTCAATAAAGTAACTACTTTATTGAAGCCTACTGTATCCAACGGCCCAGATGTTAAAACTGTTTTGTAAATGTATAAAAATATTGTATCTCATTTTAAGTGAATTGTAAATTCTTATGAGAAATAAAAGTTCTTTAAACCTTTATATAATTTGGATGAATTCAGACGACGCTACAGGTTTTCTAAAGATGTGGTACTTTTTATACTCTTGCCACCCTACAAATACCTACACAATAAAATCAACACGAAGACGAACGAAATAGTTTTCGAACACCGGTCACCATTTATGTTTTGATTATGATTTATGACAACAGACAAATGAAATAAACGTCAAGCAGCGAGCGAAGTGAACTAAGCAACACAAACGAACCAATGACAGAGCTCTATTCAACGCTGTGCGTTTGCTTAGTCAAGGGTCGCTTGAGTATTGTTTATGAATTAAAAGGCTTGCCATATGCAACGCAGTGAGAAATGCCTTACTTCGCATAGCGTTGCTACTTTACTGAGAAAAGTATTGTTTGTGAATACGGGTGTGAGACTAACTAGCTTTTAGAGAAACTGAAGAATATACCATATAATTAGATTTTAGGAACTGGAGGATATACCATATAATTAGCTTTTAGAGAAACGGAAGAATATGCCATATAATTAGCTTTTAGAGGAACTGAAGGATATATGTACCATATAATTAGCTTTTAGAGGAACTGGAGGATATACCATATAAATAGCTTTTAGAGGAACTGGAGGATATACCATATAATTAGCTTTTAGAGGAATTGGAGGATATACCATATAAGTAGATTTAAGAAGAACTGGAGGATATACCAAATAATTAGCTTTTAGAGGAACTGGAGGATATACCATATAATTAGCTTTTAGAGGAACTGATGAACTATAATTACAGGAACCGAGACTTATCAACCATTTTGTTAGGCTTAAAACTGGTAGCACAGTTTTGCACAATGGTGGCTAGATCCAAATTAATTCGTAAGAAGAAAGAAAGAAAGAAAAGAAAATATACTTTATTGTGTACATAAAATAGGTAAACTTACAATATCGTGGAGATTGCAGAAAAATAATTGTACACAAAAGGCGGTCTTATCACTAAGGTAGCGATTTCTACCAGACAACCTTAGGGTGGAGGAGATTTAAAGTAGATATAGGGTCGTTATGAAAAGAAAACAGAAAATAACAATAATAATAATTAAAAAAATAATAGAAATATGTATACATTTAAATACATGTATATTATATACTTGTACTTATTTATTTTAACAGAAGACGATTACTTATCATCTAGTTACGCTGAATCATATCCAATACCTAATGTAAAATAAACCTTATCTTACTGTCCCAATAAATGAGCCCTAATTGGTATTAGGACTCATCTGTGGTCATCTGTGGTCAGAGCTTCTTTTCTGCGTCTTAAATGTGAATTAATAGTTAATGTTAATTAATAGTCTTAAATGTAAAAAATATAGTTTGAGAAGATTTCACCTGTCTCTTTAACTACTATATAAGTTACTATTAGATACCCTACAAGTTAATTAATTAGAAATTACAAACTTATGTTGGTGAGGTGTTTCAGGAATATAATAGGTTCAAAATTAGATTTGAACCTCAGCCGCTGTTATATTTATAATATAAAAAATAAATTTAAATTATGATACACATTGAAGACTAGCAGTATCCCGCGGTTTCACCCGCGTACTTTCCATTCCCGTGGGAGTACAGGGGTAAATTATAGTAAATTATGTATAAAAAACAAAAAAGAAGTCACCTGAGATCGGTGGGATTCGAAGTTGCTAAACAGCCCCAATAGTTTAACACACATCTACCGACGCAGTGATGTGTCAGTCAAATCGTCTAGGGGCTTCCGCAACGCATCGTAAGGAACTTCGTTCCAAAATTATATTACTTCTTTGCAGCTTTAAAGGTCATAAGGACCAAAAGCATACGAAAAAATACCTCTTTGTAATATAATGAAAACTTTTCTCGGGCGTTGCAGACTTAAAATAAAATTATATATTAACGTTGAGTCTGTGTTGGATGGATGAAGCATGAAATTGGTTTTTTTTTGTATCTAAAACTGTCAGTCTGTCATAGTGTGAAACTGGTGACTGGCTACTGGAGCGTCACTTAATATGAAATTGGTAACACCAGCAGTTTCCTACGGTTTGGCCCGTCCCAAGAAAAAAAAATCCTTCAAATAATAGCGCAATGACGCTACGAAATGCAAAACATTTTTTTCACAAAAGTTAGTTCCGGGGGTTTGTTTTTTTTTATAGAAGAGGGTGCAAAAACAACAATCACTCACTAGATCATTTATAGCAGGTGCGTTGGGTTTCAAATATGAATATGCTCTTTTCTTGAAGGTCCCTAAGTCGTATCGGTTCGGAAACACCGTAGATGGCAGCTGATTCCATATTATAGTTGTATGTTGTGTGTTGCGAGGCAGGAAATGGCGTGAAATTCGAGTTCATGTGATATTTGTTTAAAGGAGGCAATAAAAACTACCAGTCGGATTTGTATTTTTTTTTATAGCATACAAGGGCAAACGTGCAGTTGAAGCCTTTTGTCGACTATCGACACCCATACACACCCGCACAACCAGAGATTATGCAGATGCGTTGCCTTCCTTTTCCCTAAATGGACCACTGGAAACTCTCAAACTGCCCAAACACGACAGCATAGCTGTCACTTGACACCTGTGTTATGTGAGCGAAAGGTACCACCCGGTCGTGCCGGCCCAATACGGTTGCAAAGCAGCATGGCACTATATTTTACTTGAAAATTCGTTTAGCATTTGATATTCAATGAGTAAAGTCATTTGCCTATATATTTGGTAATGGTAATGGCATATATTATTTACCTAAATCTAAAAAAATCTCTGATTTAAAATATAACATGGAAATAGGCCGATAGACGAGGAAAGAGTTCAATTAGCTTTATTGTATATTAATAGGTTAGACAAACGAAAAGGTTTTTATAGAATTTAAAAATTGAATATATAATGTTCGAGGCCAGTATTGAATAAATACAGTTTGAATTTTAATAATCGACTTAATTATTACGATTTAAATTTGCCTTATTTTAATTAAAATTAATAAATCAAACAACTGTACAACAATATTTGAATAACTAGCAATTTTTATACATATTTTTGTAATATAAACAAAATTTAAATATGGGAACAGAAATTGCCCCATAAGTGGTTTCTATTGCTTCCCGATTCTTTATTATTTTCGCTCTTTATGTAACCATATTAAATTTCTGATTTCCATTTAGTTCACGGATAATTATTATAATGCTCTTATAACTGTCTACATAGTTGCGAAACACTTAATTTTCAAATGTTGGATAACCATGTACTATATAAACCATCAAGGTATGTTTGTACTTTTATATCAAAACCAAGGGTCGAGTAACCATGAACCAGACTATTTCATGAGACGAAATTTGTTATTTTTGTCCAAAACCGAGTGTTAGGCAACCATGTCCCAAAAACCATCTCATGAGAGGGGCTTGTTCGTTACCTACAAAACCAAGTGTTGCGCAACCATGTATCCAGTCTCGTGTATCTATAGAGTACCATTGACATATTATAATGTATTATGCTTTCAATGCTATTGTTTTAAGAGTGTATTGGTTATAATCAAATACTTACACATCCCGCCATTGTTGTGTGATTGGTCGCGCTTGATTTGATATTAAGGCTAACTAAGAGCGCTCTGGCTGGCTCATCACTTTTATTTTTTTCTTCATTATGATCAACATTTTTCTGCACTGGATATATTGTTTAAAGAAATACGAAAATGGCTCTAAGTCTGTCATTGTCACATTTGATCATTATCCTACTAATAATATTATAATCATGAAACTGTGTATGTATCAATGTTTGTTACTCTTTCACACAAAAACTACTTAAAGGATTTTAATGAAACCCTTCAATAATATAGCTCATAAAATAACAGAATAACACATAGGCTATAATTTATAAATATTTCGTGTGAATGATCTAAAATTCAATACTGCGCAAACAAAGAAGCGGGCAATAGCTAGTTATACCTACATATAAATGCATTAGCTTCTGAGATTCGATAGTCTTTCAATGATCGTCAAAAATGACGTGGCGATAAGTCATTCCATGTAGCCAAGAGAATGTAATCACTACGTTTACCATGTAGTACAAAAAGAGAGATGTTAAGGGACACCCAGATGGAACGAAGTTCCTTTCGATTAATCAGTGAAGGAATTGTAATAAAAAATTTTTATATATATACACACACACACACACATACACACACACACACACACACACACACACATATATATATATATATATGTATGTGTGTGTGTGTATGAAAGAGAGAGAGACAGACAGAGAAACGCGCACGCCGCACGGCTTACAACTATAGCAAAAAGTGTGGTTACAACTTTTGGTCTTAATTTTTTCGGTCTAGCCCCCAGTCGCAACGCGCGATAAGGAACTTCGTTCCGATTAATTGGAATGATGATAATGACAATGATAATAGTCCTCAACTATTCTGCAAATAATTAACCACGAAGTTTTTATTGTTTTAGTTTTATTTTTCATATTTAAAACGTCATTCACTTATGAAATTCTCAATTTACATATTATATTTTTAAAGGCGTCCACAATTTTACAATACTGGTCGTAACGACTATTGTAAAACTGAAAATTAATGTTAAGTATATTCTGAATTATTTATTAACCCAAGTGTAGACAAACTGTACTACATTTGGTGGCCTACGCAGTAGTTAACAAAAATATATGGCGTCAATATTTTCAATTTATTTTAGTAATTCTAAAACGAATGAAAATATAAGTAGGTGACCTAATAGTTCTTGATAAAAACCTTATTTTAGTTTTCAATGCATGATTAGGTAACTTTTATAACAGAGAAAAAAATATCAAACATATTATCTCTTTTTAAAAAAAGATTCACATTTTATGGGCAAACGGGACCGATTTAAGCCTCTTAAGTGTCTTCGTATATGCTCTTTAGCATTATTGAAGGAATTTCTCCAATTATCGTTTCTGACGCAATAAAATAACAAAAACCATTTTGTCGCTTACGTTCTTTAGTTTTAAGGTCACGCGCGTATGGAGAGCTTCACCCCGCTCAGGACCCTCAGTCCCCTCTGCCGCGTGTCCAGTATTAGAATTATTGTTTAACAACGCGTCACCTTAAGCTATACAAGCTACTTATAAGTATTTATTGTTAATAAGCAGCGCTATTTAACGAACGAATACTAAAGTAATAGAACCGATTATTCGTTCCTGTCTGCTTCAAGCCTCTGTAACAAGTTAAAAAGCGCTAAAAATAAACGAATCACGGACCACTCGTGATTAAATAAACCACATCCAATCCAGTTTCGGCAGTTAATTGCAGTGTAAAAACGCGAATCGTACAATCGGTTCATTAGTTCAGAGATGTACAAGCTTAAATCGATTATAATTGAGGAATCGATTTAACGAAATGTGGTTTCATTTTTTATTTACAACACGGATGAATGAAAAACTGGTAGGGAATTAAGCGTCACAAGCGCTTTTTGCGCTTCCATGTGTTTAATTTATTCATTCTGAGTAGGAAAACAGTTTTGAGGATAGGAATATTTATAGTAAGATTTACAGGTGCAAGGTCAGTCAGGTAGTAAGAGGTAGTGCCATGCTGAATTGGACCATTTATAACATAATATATTATGAACATCCATTTTACCACTTTTAAAGCAAATAAATTTTTGATTGATTGATTGATTTGATAAGGAAAAGAAGGGCAACGCATTTGCATAAATTTTGGTTGTGCGGATGTCTATGGGCGTCGGTCACCATAAGGCTCCGACTGCTAGGTTGCCTTCATAAGACATGAAAAAAGTTACTACAAGACCTAGACCTTTAGTTCGAGCTAGCCTGACTGGGGATTAAAATATAAAAAAAAAGGTTTTTACTAAGGTTTTAACTTTAAGTTAGGTAAAGGTAGTACCCGCATATGGACCCCACCATGGTTCAGGCCTTGACGTGGCGGTGGGGCTCAGTAGCCTAGGGTGAGCCCAGCACCTTGGACGAAGCCAATTGAGCCGAGGGGGCTCTTTGTACAGGGGTACAAAGAGCCCTTATAAGAGGGAACAAAAGAGCAGGGGGCAAGGGGTGTGGATGGGAACCTCACCCCATTGTACTGGCCCGACGTTGGGAGGGGTTGTTCTATGGTGTGGGACAACCCCTCTTTGGAGGTGGCGTCGGTCCCTTGCGGGACTGACTAGCCGTCGAGGTGCCCTGTTAGCTTAACAGATCCGGGGCACCTTACCAAGGCGGCACTGGTCGCACTCGCCGGGTTTTAGTGGGTAGAGCTGCGTCCATTTACCATCTTTCGGGCGCAGCGAGTCCCACATACCCACCTGGGGAGACCCCAGGCGGGATGCCTCAGAGCATTTCCCGGCGTAAAAGGAAGAAAAAAAAGTACTCGCATATGGAAAATTAATGTACACGATACAATATGTATTTATATTTTCTTTTATTAATCAGTTTAGAATAGGCGCAACGCTACTCACAAACTTACCACGGAGCTAGGTTATGTGATATTTACAAACTTCCGATTATATAAATTTTAAAAGGACGTACGTACTTTTTCAATCAGTTCGCTTTTACAATATAAACTAATAGATTGTATAGTGATTCTATAAATAATTTATATCGTCAAACAATCAATTTTACACCAGAATTTCATTTATCGGAGGCGAGAGGCACTCGGTGGCTGTCGAATTAATTACTCCCAAATATTAAATCATTTGAACCCGACTGAATACATACATATTTATACACTTCAACTAGTGACGAGATACCCTCCTACAACACAAAACTATCCTGACTCTTATGTTGAACCTACAGAGTAAGCAAAGTTTAAACTTTAGAGGGTTAATAGCGGACAAACAGCATAAAATGAAATTTTCATACAACGCTATTTCTTAATAACAAAAAAAAAATGTTTTATTTAAGCATTATAGACGTGCAATTAAATATTCAAAAATATTTAATTGCACTTGCAATCAAAGTTGCCTTTGAAAATATGCATACTTACTTAATTTAAATTAAGTAATTAATGATAAATATAGTAAAATACTACAATGTAGAATCAATGAGCTCAAAGTAAGTCAAAGAAAAATTAACAAAACTAACAAATACTTTCAAATAAATAGTGTAACTGACAAAAAATATTAATAAAGTAATAATTGCACAATTATTATGGTATTTTGTCAATAATTTCCAAATGGCTTTTATTCTTATTTCAAGTAGATTTGATCCGTATCGTTTACTGATTATGTACCTACAATGTTTTTGGTGAATAAAATAGGTTCTGAGTTCTTGTAATCAGAACCTCTACCAACCCAAGAAACACACTGTCACGCGGCAACACCGTATTAAAATGGCATTGGGGTATATTAATATAGCAGTGGCCGCGTGATAGTGTGTGTCATTAGTTGGTAGATTCTGATTGCAAGAATGCAGAATCAAAGCCGAGTCATATGTAACCATCTGATTCACCCTCATCATTGGTAGTTATTGTGATGATGAGGATCAGTCCGACCGGTTTCGGCCATGGCGACTACTTATGATTCCCGGAAATTTAGCAATGATGAGCTCGAAGATGGCTAATATAGCCTATCTTCGCGGCGAAACTCTACGCACACTGAGGGTACGTGAGTACGCCGTTCACATAATTCATATTTTTTTACCAGTGGGAGGGAAGCGCTGTGCCGCGCTCCCGGCTGCATGGATACCACCATCTTGCTTGTTTCTCTAGACTCTAGAGAAACAGCTTTGCTTTGGTTCAGAGAGAAGGGCAAGACAGGCAATGTAATTACTGGCACCGAGACTTAACACCTTATGTCTCAGGATAGGCAACACATAGATGAGTTGCCTGGACTCGTTCCAGGTAAACTAGTTTATGTTCATGAGCGACGTCGACTACTTACTATCAGGTGGCACGTTTGCCAGTTTGCCTATCCAACTAAATTTTAAGTATTAAAATTTAAGTATTAAAAATCTAACAAACGTAATAACTCGCAGCTTTAACCCTAACAAATTCAGTAGCTAATATTTTACAACTTGACTTAATGAAACGCACTTTTGACACATACATAAATAACAAGCGATTAAAATTAGACTAAAACTTATGATAACATCAGAAATGAAATTCTAGGAACATAGCGTGTTAAGACCGCTTAACGTGTGAAGTGACCCTTAGATCGCAATCAAAGCTCACGCGCCTTTATTTGTTATAATTATTCCAAACATTATCCGTAAGTATCACGGCAAGTACACTTACAATATGAAGTTATTAACTGTATTAAGTCATACAGAAATAGGCAACCTGTTTTTATGGTAAATACTTTATTCGTCATTATATTTTTGAACGACGATCTCCATGCAGTGGTTAGGTAGGATGAGGGCGGCGATCGGCCGTCTTGGCGTACATTGAGAGGCGTATGTCCAGCAGCTGTACTGCTGCAAGTTTTTCGAATATTTCTTCAGTGAGCCATCTGCTCAATTATTGTACCGTTTCAGCTTAAAGGCCATCAGGCCAAAAAGTCTAGCCCTTCCGAAAAAAAAGAAAAAAAGCTACAAGTAATTTTAAAACAGGCAGTTCCATGCGAGGCTTCGATAGTTCTCAAACTTAAGGTTACACAAGTCGCTCATCTTTCCATACAAACGCAGAACAGTAATTACTACAATGTTTGAAGTTGACCATGATAAACTAAGTTTAATATAAATTGATCTTGTCGTTATCTATGTCTGTATGTACCCAAAATCGTAAAAAAAATATACATTTAAAAAACAAACAGCAGACAATTGTTGTTTTTTTCCACTTTGTTGCATTTAATTACTGTCAGGAACGTTGGGACTTTTTCTGGGCAGTTAACTTTTAGTTAATGTTTGATGTTTCCTTAATATAATTCCACCACAATTATTCCGAGAGGGTTAGGTTTAGGTATAATTAAATGTTTTGTCATATCAGATCATAATTGTTGTCTTTTTGTATTAAGTGTAGTGCTTACTGGATTTTAGAAATAGTCAAAGTGGAGTTGCTACTGTCTACTTTATACGTTATTGGCGTTTAATGCACTGTACATACTATAATATATTATTACCGGTTGGAGGGATGTGCTGTGCCGCGCTCCCGGCTACATGGGTATCACCATCTTGCTTGTTTCTCCAGTGAATCAGAAAGCTAGTTTTTTAGTACATTCTGTACATAGTACATAGTGTTCAGTGATCAGTGATAACTTACCACCAGGTGAACTGTCCGTTTGTCTCCTCTTTTATATAAAACACATTCTTAACCGTGTGCCAAAGGTTGCTAACTACTGTATGATTTATTGCCACTACTTACCAGCTACGTGCTTATCTCTTCGTGACTTATTCACTAATCCGACTTTAAACTGATGTTTGTTTGAGAATTAACTTCAACCTTTTGTCATAACTTTTGAATAATGATCATAAAATATTATTTTAATGATGATACATATTGAATGGTTGGATATATTTATGTAGCAGTAGTACAGCAGAAGCAAGTTGGGTGGATACAAATTCAAATCTCGTACGTGTCACGATTCTTTCTTAAGGTTCACCAACCTGATTTTTAGCGAAAATATCATTATTACCCCTATCCACTTACAATAGTAAACGTCACAACGGCTGATTTGTCACTTCCAACATGAACCATCGACTTCATGGCTTTTAACCTAGTTTTAGCTCGACCATTAGCAGCCACAATACTCCTCTTCAGGATCTCGTTCACTTATCAGTTTAGTTCTTCAATCCTCTGCTACGTCAGTAACTTAGATTTTTTTTTGTCTGTCTGCTTGTTCCGGCTAATCTCTGAAACGGCTGGGCCGGTTTTAACAGGACTTTCATTGACAGATAGCTGATGCTATAAGGAGTAACTTAGGGTATAAAAATAATCATCATCAACCCGTATATGGCTGTAAATCTAAGATAACGCGGGCGAAGCTGCGGGCAACAGCTAGTTTTTTATATAATGCGTCCGAAGACTGGTGAAACATGGAGCTCCTCGAAAAAAAAGTAAAAATATGGTTCCGTTTTGAACGGGTTACATGGTGAACACAATATTTTATAATAATCGTAAAACACTTTTTTCACGTTTTCCACTTTTATTTTATATATTACAAATTTAGATTAAATTACACGACCGGTTTCGACAAAGTCATCGTCAGGTGAACATAATATTGTTAGCTTAAAATAATATACGAGAAGAATTTTAACTAAACCTTCATATTTACAAGAGCGCTATGACATTAATTCTGCTTATGAATTTCGCTACCGTAAACACGATACGAAAGAGTTGGCCAACTTCGATGTCCAAACTTTGGCGGAGTTGGCCAAAATTAACGTTCTTGTTGTGACTACAATGGATAGAGCAGACAAAGTTGTTTATTTTAATTTATATTCAAATATATTATACTTTTGAAAGTATAAATACACTGGTAACAAAAATAATGGTGTATTTATGAATGTAAAATATTATACTTATCAACATTTTCATTAGGTCTTATAAGTGAGTAGAACTAAATGTCTTCCCCACCATTGTTCAGGCCTTGTCGTGGCGGTGGGGCTCAGTAACCTAGGGTGAGCCCAGCACCTTGGGTGAAGCTAATTGGGCCGAAGGGGCTCTTTGTACCCCTCTTATAAGAAAGAAAAAGACAGAAGAGCAGGGGGCAAGGGGTGAGGAGGGGAACCTCACCCCATTGTACTGTCCCGACGTTGGGAGGGGTTGTTATATGGTGCGGGACAACCCCTCTGTGGAGGTGGCGTCGGTCCCTTGCGGGACTGACTACCCATCGAGGTGCCCTGTTTGTTTTCTAGATCCGGGGCACCTCACCAAAGGTGGCATTGGTGGCACTCGCCGGGTTTTAGTGGGTAGAGCTGCGTCCATTTACCAGCTGTCGGGCGCAGCGAGTCCCACATACCCGCGTGGGGAGACCCACTCCCCGGCGGGATACCTCAGAGCATTTCCCGGCGTTAAAGAAAAAAAAAAAAACTAAATAAATATGAGTGCATTCTCACATTTACTTTCGTACTTTTTTCGTCGAATCATCATTATCATTATCCCCTATCCATTTACTGCTGAACAAAGGCCTCCCTCAATGAACGCCAAGACGACCAATCCCTTGCCACTCGCATCCACGGACAGGTCACCGCACGGAGATCGCCTTCTAATCTGGTTAATGGCCGACCAACACTTCGTTTATCTAAACGTGGCCTCCACTCTTGAACCTTATTCGTACATCGGCCATCCGTTCTCCTGTGTGTGACCAGCCACTGTCTGCTGGTGCCACTGCCAAAAGGTACTAAGGTTTTTTCATTTGAAAGCAGTCTTTTTACCAGTGGTTTTAGACACATTATCAAAATAGTTTTAACCGTTTTTTTAAGTAAACCTTTTGATTATCAGATTCAGTCACAATGGAACTCCAACCATTTCGAAATTCAAATTCAAAAGCTCTAAACTGGTAATATACAATTTAAACTAATATTATGATTTATTGCTCACTGAGGACCTTAGCTCGTAATCAAAAACACCAAGTTTTTAATTACAAAAGCGAGTCGGTACAATTATAAATTTTATTTAACCACGTTAGGGTGCAGGTTAATGACCTCTACGAAATTCTCGGCCCAAGAGCTTTATGGCTAACTTTGTACACTATTATGGACTGGGGTGACCATTATATTTGAAATAGCATTTATGTTAATAATTTGTACTACCTATAATATAATATTTGGTCCTTGTAGATAAAAGTTCGTTATAAAACATACTAGAGGTACACTACACTATACATATGAAAGCTGTCAAATTAATCAAATCCTAAACTTCTATATCAACAGACAGAAGTGGCAGTGGGCTGGTCACACACTCAGGAGAACGGATGGCCGATGGGCCAATAAGGTTCAAGTGTGGAGGCCGCGTTTACGTACATGAAGTGTTGGTCGGCCATTGACCAGGTGGTAAGACGATCTACGTGCGGTGGCCGGTCCGTGTTGGATGCGAGTGACAAGGGATCGGCCATCTTGGCGTTCATTGAGGAAGGCCTATATTAAGCAGTGGACGGATAGGGGCTGATGATGATGATGATGAGACATTCATACAACTATGAGATTCAATAAGTATTCTACAACATAGGCGGAGTCGATTTATTATTTAATAATTAAAAACTATGCAGTAGGTATTAGGTATCGATTCCGAAAAATAAATCAATATTTTTTTAGTCAAGTTTAGACTACACAATGATCATCATTTATTTAACATTTTAAAAAAATGTCCACTACATCCCTTAATTTTACGTATTTTACTTTCATTCAACGTATTTTTGCATCAATAAACATAAAAATAAAATAAAGCATTGGAAAATAATAGATTGGTGGTCATTAGTTATTGAATCTTATTTTATTTTGACATATAGATATCCTGTAAGGGGAATCTAAAATTTTTTTTTAATTTTAAGCTTACCTCATGGTGACCGTACAACCGCGACATATTTATAAGCCCTGCGATAATTAAGGGAAATATTGTTGGACGGAAACTACAAATATATTTCCTTTTACGGTGTAGCCACGTTATAACAGTGTTTGTACAAGATAAAGTTGCAGTGGGTTATACCATACATGGCCGTTGGGTAGATAAAGTGGAAAGTACATTACTTTACTTTAGTTATAGAAAAGATATTAAATAATATATAATAAAATAATAGAGTTTCGCCGCGAAGATAGGTTACATTAGCCATCTTCGAGCGCATCAGCGCCAAATTCCCGGCTAAGAGTCTTAAGTGGTCATCATGGTAGACACCGGTCAGATAGATCATCGACGTCATTACCTATTAAATAAAAACATAGTATATTCTTCAATAGAAAACATTTTTATTTATAATTCTTCTGTATATGTAAGTTGTGACTGAATTCCTCCTAAGTGGCTGTACTGATTTTGATGAGCTATTTGTGTGGATTCGAAAATAGTTTAGATTGATTTGATCCACTAAAAAAAATACAGGACAATGTCTGTCTGGTGTGCTAATATTAATTCACTACAATTGTGTTAAAAGAAGGAAATTTATATTTACAGTAACGTATAAAAAAAAGATTTCTGAAATGATAAATGCATACAGTTTAATATAGATAACCGCACAGTATTCGGTCAGAGTAATTATAACAAACTTGCCCTATTTTTGGTCAGTCTGTCTGTTTTGTAGTTTGTGGTTCACCTCACCACACCTTCGACCCGATAGGACGATCGCCAACGGAGTGTATCATCATTATCAATCCTTTTTCATCTCACAGCTGGACACAGGCCACTTTTAATGAACTCCAAGAAGACTGACCTTCTAACTTTATAAATAAATGAGTTGCCTGGGCTCGTTCCAGGTATACTAGTTTATGTTCATGGGCGACGTCTGCCAGTTTTCCTATCCAACTAACATAAAAAAACTAGGACCGGTTAGTACTTGGAGATCGTTATTTTATCTGGTAAAAGACACAGTATACAAGTACTGTAAACAAAGTAAAGTACACAGTTTACCTGTGGGAGGACTGCACTGTGCCGCGCTCGCGGCTGCATGGGTAACACCACCTTTCTTGTTTCTCCAGTGATAAAGCCTTGCTGTGTTTCGGAGAGAATGGCAGGACAGAGTAATTACTAGCACAGGGAGTTAACATCTTATGTCTCAGGATCGGCAACACATGAGACCGTTTGTTGTTGTTGTTCTTGGACTAGTCCCAGGTTAACTTGTCTGTAACGATGTATAAAATGGAAGAAAATGTCGTTAATCGATGCTAAGTCATTAGTACTCGTGGAAGAATAATTAAGAAAAGAAGTTCTTTTTTTGAAGGTCTTTAAATCATAATATTTATCTAGTTGGTAGGCTCTAGTTATCCGAAAATAATGACATACAATAACAGGAAATATGCAGATGGTCAATCCATATGCGAGGCCTTTAACGTATTCTTCCAAAGCGTTTTTGGTACTGGTTCAGTCATAAATCTTACGTTAAACATCGACGAACATACGCCTACGTCAGACTCGATCTCGAAACTGCACATTGATAAAGACACACTAGAAAAGTGTTTATTACAATTAGATGTTAACAAAGGAGCCGGTAGCGACGGTATACCTCCACTGTTTTGGCGCAAATGTGCTAAACAGCTGTCAGCCCCTCTCACCTTCATATTTAATAAATCTCTAAAAGAAGGCGTATTTCCCACTGTATGGAAAAATGCACATATAGTACCTGTTTACAAAAAAGGTTCTAAGGTAGAAATCGAGAACTATAGAGGTATATCCATACTCAATACAATAGGTAAAATATTCGAAAAATGTGTATATGATGCTATATATCCGGTCATCGTTAAAGGCATACCTAATAACCAGCATGGATTTCTTAAAAAGCGCTCGACAATTACCAATCTTACATGTTTTTCAGAATTTGTACTATCTAATATGGAGAAGGGTGGGCAAGTAGATGTTATCTACACGGATTTCGAGAAAGCTTTCGACCGTGTGGATCACATAATACTATTGCACAAACTACAGAGGTTGGGAATACACGGTGACCTGTTACGATGGATAAAATCCTATCTTACCAATCGTTCACAGGCAGTCGTAATAGGCGGTTTTAAATCAGACTACGCTAAAATACCTACAGGTGTCCCTCAGGGATCACATTTGGGACCTCTTTTGTACAACTCCTACCTATTTGACATATCAGCCTGCTTAAAGCACGCCAAAAGTTTGATGTACGCCGATGATAAAAAAGTATACATCAGAATTAAAAGTTTAGAGGATTGCTATCATTTACAGTCTGATTTGAATTCACTTTATGCGTACTATGAGCGAAATAAGATCAATATCAACATTAAAAAATGCCAATGTATCACGTTCACGCGCAGATTAAATGCTATAAGATTCTCCTATAATTTTGATGGCAAAGTGATTGAACGAACTAACCACATTAGGGACCTCGGTGTGTATTTTGATAGTAAAATGACATTATCGCTTCACAATTCAACAATACTACAAAAAGCTTTTAAAAATCTGGGATTCGTTCTGCGCGTATGTAGGCCGTTTAATGACATAAATGCGATTATTAGTGTTTACTCTTCATATGTTCGAAGTGTTCTCGAGTATGCATGTCCTATCTGGTCCCCGCAATATAACATTTTTATAGATCGTTTGGAAAGGATCCAAAAAAAATTTATCAAACACATTCTTTATCGAAGCCGACAACCTTCCCTATCTTATTCTGAAGATTGCCACCTCAATAATCTACTTACGCTAGAGGAACGTCGTAAAATGCTTAGCCTTTCTTTATTATATGATATAGTGCATGGCCGCGTGGATTGTCCTGAACTTGTAAGCGCGATATCATACTGCGCACCCAGGCGTCGTACCCGACATACACCGCTGCTATATGTGCCAAAGTGTAGTACCAATTATTCCGCCAATTCTGTTCTGTCTAGACTACCTCGTCTATATAATGAATTGTGTAAGGACCTAGATATATTTGTAAATTCAAAACCTCAGCTAAAAAGTCATATAATAAGAGTTTTTAAAAATAAAATGTAAATTAGGAATCTCGTAGCAACATAAACGTAATAAATTCAATATAATAGGTACATACTAATAGTTAATTTTAATGTGTGTTTACTAATGTTTGTGATAACAGTACTAAGATGTTTAGATAGGGGAAACCTATTATTGGCCTTACTGTTAATATTACTTTAGATTATATGTATACGAATTGTAACGCTGTTGGTTTTCCAATAAATAAATAAATAATAGTTAGAGGTGCCACCCGACCTGGCACAGTCCCGCCATTGCAACAAACCCGACGCCAGGAGGCCGTGTGGTCGAAGATTCCATGGTTGGCGGGGGGCGACCCCCTCATATAAAAATCAATAGGTGATCCAGCTGGCTCACCACCAAACCGATGTAGCATTAGGGCCAATAGGCCATTAGCTTAGGCCGCGTTTCCACCTGCAAGCAAACTCGCGGAACTCTTGCATGATGAGTTCCTTGCAATATTGTTTACATTTCGTACTAATTCTTGCAATTTTTTTCTGCAATAAATATCTTGCGAGAAGCTCACACACGAGAGCTTACGAATGTCGCGATAGGAACTTTTGCAATTTATTTCATTCTATACTGTGGAATCATGCCGTCAAGACGCGCACGTGTAGCAGCTGCATTAACAATTTTGTTGTTTAAAAAGAAAAAAAGATCAATTTGGGTTCGAGAATGGATTTCTAGGAGACGTGAAGCTGGTGCTTACCATAATTTATTACGCGAAAAAAAGAGGCACTAATAACAACCCAGGAAATGTAGCCCAGCAAATTCGTGAAGCGTTTAAAGATTATTTTATTTCTCCGGAATGTGAAGTAACATGACAATATCAGCATATTTAATCATCAGTAAAACTTATTTTATTAATAAAAATTAAATAAATTAATCAGTGTATATTATTTCATTTAGAAGAATAAATAAATACCCATTTATCTATTTACCAAGGCATCAGTACTGGGTGCGCTGCCCACATCTAAAAACGTAAGAGCCTCGAAATAATCCCAGTTGGATTTGTAAAGATCATCTTGGCCACTTCCACTCTTCTTGATCTTTAATTTCTTCAATTCATTCTGCCATTGACTTCTTAAATTATGCAGTTTTTGGGATATTTCATTCTCAGTTGTAGGGAATTCTTGTGAGATGGAATTCAGCACAGAGCTTTTTTTAATTCGGTTTTTATAATTCGCATGCCGGTTGTCCCACAAACAAGGATTGCACTTATAAAATCCTATTAACTTTATGGTTTCTTCACGAGACCATTCACGACTTTGTCGTTGACTCATTATTTTAAACAAAAACACAAGCCGTGCGTGCGATACTTGCTGCGAGATATACGAAACTATACCGATAAGCAGCGAGATCTGTCGCGACTCCATGCAGACATGTTTAGACATGCTTTCGCAACTACTCGCAGGAAGCGCTTGACAAACTGTCGCGACAGCACTTGCTACGGCGTTTACACTTACAAGGTGCTGTCAGACAGACTGTCAGACACTTCTCACGGAAGTTGTCTTGCAGGTGGAAACGCGGCCTTAGACAATTCGAAATAAAAGTTAGTGGTGCTCTGTTTTAGAGATTTCTTAGAATATAACCGTGATTTAAAATTAATAAAGATCAAATATCTTTATTTAATTGATTGTTTAGTGTGAGCTTTAGATATTGGTGCTCAAATTACAAAAAAAATCTAAATAAAGTCAAACTATAAAAAAGTTGTGATTAATAATATTGTAACTATTGACTTGGAGCATTTTTTAATAAAACAGTATTCTTCTAGTTTTATAGCCATTGTAACGGGTAAAAACTAATAAAATTATAGGCCATTTTTATATTTTATATTATAATGATAACAAAGCACAAACAACAAAGATTTTTTTTCTTTGTTGCGCCAGACAGCGACGGGACAATAGAGTAAATAGGAATTACATACTGGAGGCGGTTCTAGGGTTTTAATGAACTAATTAACTTTAATTGGGCATGTGGCAGGATGCTGGTGAGACAAAAGGACTTGACATCTTCATGCCGATTAATTATTGTAACGGGTTGGAGCGTATTAAAGGATGCAGGTTCAACTACAGTTTTCTATTAACTCAATTTTTAGAGCAATTTCATAATATTTTTAGTTTGTGTTGATTTCTGATATGAAAATGTAATAAATGTATATAGTATTCAATACCAGGCGGCTCGAATCTCCGATAGCAAGATTCTCTCCAATCGGTTTGATTGTTTGGCGCTGCGTAGAGATCGCTCTGCATCTTCTACCGCATCTACTACGGGGAGTGTTTTGAGGAATTGTTCGGACTAATACCTGCAGCAGAATTCCACGACCGGACATCGCGTAAAAGCTCCAAACACCACGTTAACCTAGCCCCAAGCCAATCCAACCCGACGCCAGGAGGCTGTGTGGTCGCAGACTGCACGGTTGGCGGGGGGCAACCTGCCACTTTTATAAACCAAAAGTGAGCCAAATGGGCTCACGCTAATCCGATGTAGCATTAGGGCCTTCGGGCCGTTAGCATAGATCCATCCGAAAAAAAAAACCTAGTCCCATGGCATTTGTGGGTAACGGGTGCTACGAACGGGGATAAATTTAAGATTTTTTTATAAATACATAAATATACGTCCACGTCCCGGTGCAAACTATCTATATTCATCATACAAACACTTGGCGGGATTCGAACCCGCGACGGCTGCGTAATGTGTCCTGACCACTCGACCAGCCAGCTGTCATTAGGGAGTAGTAGGTTTTAAGCCAACCATTCAGTTATCATTGTTAATAAGCTTCAGCAAAAAGCTCACAAACTTGTACGATGAAAAAAGCTAATTGTATGGGACTTGTGACAGTTTCGCATGAAAATTCCATTGTCCTGAAAGTTGAGCTTTTTAAGTCGAGGCTAAATAGGTTAAAAAAGCTTTTCAGCTGGCTAGTACTAAATTAAATTTCGACTCTTGTCTGGAAAAGTAAAAGCTAGTTATAAATATAACATGTGGGTGCGTTTTTATCTGTATTTAATATTGTAACGATAATCTTTTTCGGATAAGATGATATGTAATCTTGAAAGAAGTTTTAAATAATATAATCATACGTATACCTAGTGAATAAGGCTTTATTAACATATTATTATACTCTTAAGATTTTCAAGTTTATGTCATTTTTGTCAAAAGAGCAGCGCCTAGATTTTTCCTCGTTTTTCTTGAAACATTGTTTTTGTATTTTAATTTTGATTAAAATATTGTATGTTTGTTACTACGAAATAACGATTTTTTGATATAATAATAATAATCAGCCTTAATCCGAATAAAATTAGAACGTCAAAGGCTAAAGACGTACGGCCATTGTTATAATAATAATAATAAAGTTTTCAATAATAATAAAATAATAATAAAGTTTTCAAGGCTATATTTAGCCGTGGATAGAAAAAGCTTGATAGTGATGACGAGAAATACAAAATATGAATGTTTTTGATAATTAAAAGGTCAGGGCGAGGAGCAGATGGCCGCTAAACTCGATTAATTGTTACAATACAGATAAGCGAATATGAAGACCTCTTAGTGTTAAGTTTATGTCACCCGTGAACAATATTGTCATTGTGTCAGAAACAGGTTCATTCATGACTTGACACAAAAGACAATAGGTTAGCCTATTATAGGTAATTGCCTGTCCTATTCTCATATCTGTGATGTACCATAAAATTAATTCGTCTGTACACAGTCTGGCCATAAATAGTGTTACAATAAAAAAAAAAAAACATTTGAGTTTGGAATCTGTCATTTTTATATAATTGTTCATTATGTTTTCTCATTTCATTTTGTTACAACATTTAGCAAGGACGTTGTTCTGTACAAAACATTTTATACTGTGCTTACTGGGCTGAATTGTGGATTATTATGCAATGTCCACATAAATTAGACTGTTAATTCGTTGCTGAGCAACTGTGGACCACATGTTGCTTAGAAACGAAAAAACAGTCAACAACAATAACAGTTTTTTGAATGTAGAGCATAGACTTCAAAAAACTTCCGTCAGAAAAAAATGACTCACGACCAATGCAAGTAATTTTTTTTAAATATAGACTAAGCGTTACTTCCGTCAGAAAAATAATCTGAGTTACCCTCTAGTATCGGCTGAAGAAGTTTTAATTCAAAAACGTGAAACAAATTATACAAAAAAAATTACCGTTACGGGACGCCCGACAGGTGTGAATTATATAATATATTGATATTACAATTCATAATTAATAAAAATCTATACATAACGATATAATACGCGTGTTTGTCGTTAGCGCCGCTTTGCGTCATGCCATTTGAGTAGATTTTACTGCCAAGGTGCGTTAATATATGTTTAAAATTAAAAACAAAAAGCAAAAAAAAACAAAAATTCTTTAACTTTATATCTTTATATATATATTTCTTGTGTGCGTGTGTATGTCACTAAACTCCTCCTAGACGGCTGGACCGATTTTGATGAAATTTTTTGTGTGAGTTCAAGGGGATTCGATGATGGTTTAGATTCACAAAAAAATATATTTTGTACAGGACAACGTCTGTCGGTGCCACTAGTATATTATAATTCTTCCGTATGTGTGTATGTCATTGAACTCCTCATAAGCGGCTGGACCGATCTTAATAAACTTTTTTGTGTGTGTTTAAGTTGTTTCGAGAATGGTTTGGATTCACAAAAAAAAATGTACAGGATAACGTATCGGTGCCACTAGTAGTATATAATTTACCAAGACTGTATAAATTGGGAAATACTTGGTTAATTGTTAATAATAACTATTATTCCTTATCAAAAATAACAAAAAACGTAGATAAATGCTTATCATCGATCCGGATATTTCCGTAAATATAAGTTAACGCGGACGAAGCTGCGGACAACAGCTAGTAAAATTATATAATTAGTAAAATATGTGAAAAATACACATACATAATTTAGTATTTTTCGTACGCGCGTTAATTATACACACGGGTAAACTATTTGTTCCAAACGATTACGGTGTCAGTATTTTAACAATACGTTTTTAATTAATTCATTAAGACATACACGCAACACGCAATGTAACGCATAATTTGTTATGCTATATATTATGCAATACAACGTATGTCATGCAACGCTTGTCATACAACGCATGTTATACAATAATTCGTATGGCATGCGTTGTATGGCGTGCTTTGCGTTGCTTTTTTAGTACCTACATATGATTTCAATCGATTTATATGTAACATCACTATAATAATATGGTTTTAGAGAATTTAAAGAAAAAAATATGAATTATGCATTATATTCTTTTTGGGTACATTAAATAAGTAAATAAGTATCGGTGTCCGTTATAAATTTTAGGTAACAGGAAGTCGGTATTCAGATTCTAATTATTTATATTTTTATTATCAGATAATAATTCTGCGGGTAAGTGAACTTCACTAACCCGCATTAGGGTAGCGTATCGGTGTTACCATGGCCCAACACACTCCTCGCCCGATTTCAAGATGGAGACCCGTGTCACTCGTATCCAACTAGGATCGGCAACTGCACAGTCTTCCCATTTGGTTGGAAGTCATCTGACCTCTCCTCTGTCTTCCTGAACGCGGCCTTCTCTCCAGAATTTCAGGCCACCAATTACTTCCCTCGATATACCTACATTATCAAAATAGTGAAAGTCCGGGTATGACTGTAAATCTGACTTTGAAGTCAGATTCAAGTTTTACATACCTGCTACAATGTAACTTAAAACAATGCTTACCTTAACAGCCAAGTAATGTAACTTACTTATCCCTAAAATGTATCTCTGGTGGTTTGCGAAAAGCTGCCTAAAACTGAATACTTAAAACTTAATTTGGAACTCAAGCAATTATAAGCTTTAACACCTTTGGCTAAGTTAAAAATTCAATAAAGTACAACTTTATATGGCAACATTTACGTTTAAAAGTTTTTCATGGCGACTTGTAGTTTTCACGTGAAATGTGTTTTCTTTACCCAGCGGACCCTCATAAACGTTATTTCACTAAAACGAATATTATGTTAGTAGGTACAATGTTTTAGTCACATCCTAATTCTAAATACATATTTTTTTTCGGATTGATCTATGCATATGGCATAATGACCTTGGTGGGAGGGATGCGCTGTGCCGCGCTCCTGGCTGCATGGGTACCACCACCTTGCTTGTTTCTCCCGTGAAACAGCTTTGCTGTGTTTCGGAGAGAAGGGCAAGACATTCGGTGTAATTACTGGCACCAAGACTTAGCATCTTATGTCTCAGGATAGGCAACACATAAATGAGTTGCCTGGGCTCGTTCCAGGTAAACTAGTTTATGTTCATGGGCGACGTTGACCACTTACGCACGTTTGCCAGTTTGCCTATCCAACTAACATTAAAAAAAATGCTTCGTCGGTTTGTTGGTGAACCAGCTGGCTCACTTTAGTATTATTATGAGGGGAGGGGGGGGGGGTGCCCGACGTGGAGTCTGCTACCACACGGCCTCCTTGCGTCGGGTTTGTTTGCGGCGGGACTGTCCCGCGTCCGTCGGGTGGACAAATCTTAATAAATCTTTTTTTTATAGCATAGGAGGACAAACAAGCCCTTTGGCAACTATCGACGCCCATAGACAATCGCACAACCCGAGATTATGCACATTCGTTGTCCTCCTTTACCCTCTCCCTCCAATGGACCACCAGAAACTCACAAACCACACAAAACGTGACTGATCACGATTGATCATTTGTATAAATAGTTGTCCGTCCGTTAGCCATATTAGACTAATAAGGTTGCTCAAGGGAATAATAGTAGTTCATAGAGAGTGAGTGATCAATTAATTATATATCTGTGAATGCAGTTCCGAATATCTAAAAAGTTAATAATAATAATATCTATGGACGCTTTCATACCACGTCAATCTGGACCGGTAAGTTCTCGAAGAACTTGGGTTACGGGCACTAGACAACGGAAATATATTTAATACTTTTATGCTATACATATATTTAAGATTTTTATTATATAATACACATATTTAATACACAACCATGACCCAGGAACACAAAATATTTTTGTTCCCTGGCTGGATTCGAACCCGCAACCTCCGGCTTGAGCGCCAACGCACTTACCACTGAGCCACAGAGGTCGTCAGTATGTCAGTTATGAATGGTCTCCTAGGAACGCTTTCGTGTAACTATAACGGTTGAGGTACCCTTACTGACCCTTCTCAAAAATCCATTCTGTATATATTAGGCTAGGAAGTCGCTAATCAGATGCTAAAGAATCTGATTGTCCAGGGATCTCCTGGACAATTGATGAAATGGAAATGATGTCCCTAGAAATCATAATCATCATCATTATAAAACTTTAGGTGAGCGACAATGGTCCAGTGTGTAAGGGCTCGGCATCTTGAGTGAGAGGTCTGGGTTCGATCCTGACCTTGTGATGCCTTGAAATGGGTTTTTCTAAATTTCGACGTGCACCTGAGACTATCACTTGCTCACCGGTGAAAGAGCATCGTGAGGAAACATGCATGACTGATGAGATGAAAAGTCTTTAGGCTACGTAAAGTTCATACACTCTGCCCCAATGGTCAGTGTTTATGTGAGCAATTTTTTTTCTTTAACGCCGGGAAATACTCTGCGGTATCCCGCGGGGGAGTGGGTCTCCCCACGGGGACTCGCTGCGCCCGAAAACTGGTAATTGGACGCAGCTCTACAAACCCGGCGAGTGCCACAAATGGCGCCTTTGGTGAGGTGCCCCGGATCTAATAAACAAACAGGGCACCTCGACGGCTAGTCAGTGCTCCAAGGGACCGACGCCACCTCCACCGAGGGGTTGTCCCGCACCACAGAACAACCCCTCCCAACGTCGGGACAGTACAATGGGGTGAGGTTCCTATCCTCGCCCCTTGCCCTCTGCTCTTTTGTCCCCTCTTCTTATAAGAGAGGTACAAAGAGCCACCTCGGCTCAATTCGCTTCGCCCAAGGTACTGGACTCACCCTAGGCTACTGAGCCCCACCGCCACGTCAAGGCCTGAACCATGGTGGGGGTTTATGTGAACTATGGCTTAACACACTCCTCATCTGATTTCGAAGAATCCACTCTTAACCTGTAGATAGATAGATTTATACAAAAGAAAAGGAGGAGAGTCAAAATGTCTAAATTCATATGAGCTAATAATGGTTCTGTAAGCAACTTGATTCATGTAGCAACTTACAATAATAAAATGGGATTAAAAACGTATTAATATTACCTTAGTTAATGTGTTTCTAGTAAAGTAAGTAATAAAACGATCACAACTTCTAACACAATAAATAAGTTTACAGATTAAAAAAGGCTTTTCTATATAAATTTAAAGAACTAAGCGTTTTGCACCTTATTTTCACTCGCGCAATTCTTAATAAATAACTTGATAACCGGATTATTCTACGGAGCAACAGTGTTTCATTTACCTTAATTATATTTAAATGCTACAAATATTATCTTTAAGTTTCTTTTGTTATTTCTGTTCGATAGGCAAAAGGACAGACGAGCCTCCTACGTATGGTAATTGATCAATGTCGCCCACGAACAAAAATGAGTTTGTGGCGGACCAATTAGCGCCACAATCCTGAATCGCGCTATCGAAGTTCGGCGCTAAACATACAATAGCGGAAATGATAAGAAGTGGGCTTCTGCCTGACCGAGCATAATATCTCTCGCTCGGTCGGAGATCTCCCTTTGGGGCTTTCTCTGGTAACCTACAAGTTCATTCAGGATAGCCCAGACATTCATGCCTATTCTGAGATAATAAATGATAAAACTTGATGCCAGTAATACTGGTGCCAGTAATACACTGTCTGTCGTTTCTTTTGGACACAGATAAGCTATTTCACTGAAATGGGTTCCCCATACACACGGACGCTCAGCAGCGCATACTATCGTGAAAGCGATGAAAATACGTATGAGTACAGATTTTGAATAATTAATGTAAATGTTTTTTTTTAATTGCTATTATATTAAATAAAAATATAATATATTTTGTGAAAAAATATTCTTATTGAACTAGAATAATAAAAACGACGTATACGCATTAATTCACAAGTATTACAACAAATTAAAAAATTAATGCGTTCCAATTTTAAATTTTGCCTCCATTAAAATTGTCTCTCTGTGAAACATGTGTAGCAAGAGGAATGGCGGGAAGCATCGGGACGCGCGGTTGTGTTTTTTTGGTTTCCCGTTAATTAATTGTTATTTTGTGTTTTGTCCATTCAGAGTGGTTTTCTATAGTGTTTCTTTTAAAAACTTGATCTTTATATATTGTGATTGGTTGGGTGGATGGAATGGAGAATGATAGTTGATTGATGGGGGCTAGAGGGGCGAAGCCGCGCTACTTGGGGTTTCCCGCCATTTCTCCGTATTACAGACCGAATATTGTATTTTGTATGGCTAATAGCGTAGTAGCTAATGCCTTTAAATGAAAATAATAATAATAATACATGTGTAGCAACAACAACAACAACAATAACAAGCAGTAAAACACTGCAGTGAAATAAGTAGTCCAGTAATTAATTCAAAATGGAGTAATTAAATGTTGATGGAAATGATGAAAACTTCGCCAATATTCCGCTGATTGGACACGCTGATGATTTTGATGATAATGCGGTTTAGTTAATAGGATATAGGGCATTTAGAATGTGTTACGTTGTTCTGTCTTAATATATATATTTCTTCTGTGCGTGTGTATGTCACTGAACTCCTCCTAAGCGGCTGGACCGATTTTGATAAATTTTTTTGTGTGAGTTCAAGGGGATTCGAGGATGGTTTAGATTCACAAAAAAAATTACAGGCAACGTCTGTCGGTGCCACTAGTATATTTATATATTTGGTTACATGCGTTTAGGTTATATTAGATCACATTATAGATTTTTTATATCTATCTTTGTCAAGTGAAATAAAAATCCTCTTCTGATTTCGAGGAGTGTGTAGCAGTAGGAATCGCTTATGCATTAATGCTATCATAATATTTTTAATATATAATAAGATATTTTATTATAAAAAAAAATGTTCTTCTAGAAACTATAATTATTTTTATACACGGAAAATTCTTAGAAACGTTCTATCTAAATACGTACACGAAATTCCTTGAAAGCACTTTATAATTTCGTACGAAAAGTAAAGTGGTAGGTTCTAGGAATTTTAAAATATTTCCGTTGCAATATTGAAGGATAAAATATTGATTTTGAAAACAAAACTAACATACACAATTTGTTTCAGATTGCTCCAATGTGAACGGAAAAATGGATTTCAAGTATTTAATTCTAATGGTTGCCTTTGCGACTGTGGAGATTAATCTAACTGAGAGCCGTCAAAATGACAAGCGAAGATGGAAAACAGATAAATCATTATATTCCCATTACGTTAACATCTGTGACATACAAGACAGAGTGTCCAAAGTGCACTGCTATTGTGAAAGCGTCAAAATGAAGTCCGCTACCAAAGCAGATTGTTGGGTCTTCAATGGTGGTATTGCTGAAGATGATCCGTTCTGGTCAAATTTTTACTCTCAACCCAAGATAGAAAGACTCTCATTCAATGTTCGAGCTGATGGAGGTTTGACGTACGTTCCTTCGAAGGTCATTGTAAGGCTTGATCGTCTACAACACATTGTTATACAATATGCAAACATTTTTAGCATACCTTCATTCGCTTTCACAAATTCAACAACACTAAGAGAAATATCTTTACCTAAGAATAAAATTGCGAATTTGGAAAAAATGGCTTTTGCACACATGATTATGCTGTCCAATGTGAGTTTGACGGAAAATCAAATATCAGAACTGAACCAGGACGTATTTTATGTACTTCCGAATTTACAGAGGCTGTATCTATCTAAAAATATCATAAGCGTGCTCCACGACGGATGTTTCCAACATTTGAACAATTTGATAAAGTTAGATTTGAGCAGCAACCTACTATCTGTAGTTGTCAGGGAGAATTTTCAAGGTTTGTCAAATTTAATTACGTTGGACATGAGAAACAACAAACTAATGATGATAGGGGATCTCGCTTTTGCGGAACTTTGGAGTCTCCAAGAATTGTATTTAGATGGTAATGAAATTGAATTTATTTCCGAAAGGGGTTTTGGTGGATTGACTCAACTCAAGAAACTTTCTATACCCGACAATAACTTGGCCGTGTTGGACGAGGGAGTGTTCGACGATATACAAAAGTTAAACGTACTTGATTTGAGGAATAATAATCTGGAGACATTAAAACAAGAGGCCCTGAGAAGTGTTGTGGAAAACATGAAATCGAATTATGCAGTAATCTCTCTTGACGGTAAGTTGTGGATGAATTTGTTGTTATACGATTTTATGATGCAACTGAAAAGTTTAAAAGTGATTTGTTAAGCAAATTTAATTTTAAATTAAGATAGTCCTTGCCTTTAATTAATTTTGTGAAGGTCTGCAGAAGTTGCGATATTGAGCTGAGTAAGATAAATGATGTTTAAAATTAAAATTAAGAACTTGTGACTACGATTAATGTGATTTGTCATATTTTTTATATCTAGGATCAATCACATTTAGTTTATCTATAAATAAGAACATGTGTTATTGCAATATTATGTATATATACTTAACATATTGTTTTCTAATGTACGCGAAAAAACTGTTAGGCGAATTTAGTGATTTTAAACACTATGAATTAAGTTCAATATTACCACAGCCAATTTATACTAATATATAGAGCTGAAGAGTTTGTTTGTTTGAACGCGCTAATCTCAGGAACTACTGGTCCGATTTGAAAAATTCTTTCATTGTTAGATAGCCCATTTATCGAGAAAGGCTATAGGTTATATTACATAATGCTGTGACTAATAGGAGTTAGTTTACGTGGGAGAAACTGCGGGCAACAGCTAGTGTGTATATAAGAATAAATAAGTACTCGACTTACGACGCAGTCAAATATTAAAGAGAAAAACAAATGTAATAAACTTGAAAGATAAGCTCGTTGAAGTGGCAATATGTCGGCCACACACCGAAGAACTAATGGTTTGTGGATCATTAGTTCGTTAGGCTTTGGTCCAGAAAACGGAGGGTTCAGTACCTTGTAATATATGGATGCTGATCTCTAGTCATTAGCCGTTCTGTCAAGTGCGACTTGCTTGGATAGGTCTTGTTTAATTAAAAAAAGCTTACATCGTCTAGAAGGAGGTTTTCATGAGATTTGACTATAGATGATTTTGATTTAAAACTTTACATACAGTATGTATACGTACAAGTCTTAGAATTTAATCTTGAATCAAGTTTTTGTCTATTCTGGGATGTCTACTTTTAAAGCCGCCACCGGACATTGCGTTAACCTTCCAAATTTCATCCACACCATCTAGATGTCCGGAAATCCACAACAACTCGATTTTTGCGGCATTTCCTATCTCGCACGACGACTATATGGAATCAGCTGCCATCTACGGTGTTTCCGAGTCGATACGACTCAGGGACCTTCAAGAAAAGAGCATACTCATATTTGAAAGGTGCTGGGTTCACCTTAGGCTACTGAGCCCCATCGCCACGGAGTAAAATAATATTTTCAACATTATACTAATCTAACGTCAAAATTTTATTAGACAACTCACATTAGGAATGGCCAAATAAATTCAAATCGTAGCCCAGAGTGGTTCTCATTCCATAAAAATAAGTTACAAAGTACAGCAATATTTGTATGTATAAACGCACTAGATCCGTTTCCGTAATTAAATTTCAGTCGTGAATCTCCAGTTAGATATGATTATGTACGGACCGAAGAAGTATAGTTTAATTTCATCATCATCATCAGCCTTTATCCGTCCACTGCTCCCTGAGGCCTCAATGAGCGCCAAGACTGCCGGACCCTTTCCACTCGCATCGCATACTTTAATTTATGGGCGCAGAATTGTAAGGACATAGGAGAGTTTTTAGATCCGTGTTTGTGTAAAGATTTTCAACTGCTCAATCCCAATTTGATTTAGGTGACCTCTGTTTTAACATATAGAAAACATACAAACAGAAACGAGGCTAAAATCCATATTTTGGTATCCCCAGAAAATATACCAATCCAGGAAATATAACGATAAACGAACACTAAACAATTAAATTATTACTATATTATTAACATTGTTAAATTACTAAAATTAGTAACAAAACTACAATCTCTGCATATGACGGCTTTATATTAGTTCAACGTGCTTAGTTTATTTACAATAACAGCTGTATTCATACAAAAGCTTCCGGCGAGCTAATTACTTGGTATTATACAAGAAAATAGGACGTGGTCGGGTGAGATATTTTCATGTCTGAAAGCTAATGAAAGGATTCTAGAATATTCATTATCATTTATTTTATTTTTATTAGGTGTTGATTGGGTTGCGACCTTAAAAGTGCTATGATTTACAGGGGATAGAGTTACTGGTACCGAGATCTGACGTACCAGTAGACCACGAGTTGCCTGGTTCCCGGATGAAACATGTGTGACGTTGACCATCCATCAGATGGCTCGAATGTCTGGCTTTCGAGAACACCCTTCCTTATACACATACACTTTACAACAAAAAATATATTTAATTTGAAGGGAAATTGATGTGTGTACATTTTTTTATAAAATTAGATCAAAACAGTAATTAAGGTTTCCCCACCATGGTTATATCCTTGTCGTGGCGGTGGGGCTCAGTAGCCTAAGGTCAACCTAGCACCTTGTGCAAAGCAAATTGAGCCTAGGAAGCTGCCTCTATTCTCTCTTCTTATAAGAGTTTTTAGTACATTTTAAGCTATACATGTCTTAGGCAAATGTTATCAGTTTCTTTATTTAAGTTTTAAGATTTTTTTATTATGATTTCCACCTTCGGTATATATTTTGTGATTTGTCATTCTTTCGAGGCGTTGTACGTTTCATGTTGATGCAGAGTCATTTGCTGGTCGAAATTTTCCTTATTTCAAACCCGTACAATAAAAAAGCTGTTTCTTACTTTTACGTTTTCACGAAATAAACTCCAACTATAACTTGGAAATGTTGATCTGAAAGTTTTAACTAAATCGAAGTTTGAAAGACTCCTGAACTCGTCAAAAGTTGAACTGAAAATCGACATATTACTGGTTTTCAATTGCGCAAGGGGTTTTAGTATTAATAGCGTTTTATAGGTCTAAGAATAAGTCCTTAAGTTTCAGGTCTAGATTTTAGATTTATACTAATACTAGCTGGTGACCACAGCTTCGCCTGCGTCAAATTAGATTTACAACCGTATCAGGATTGATGATGATTATTTTTATAGCCTATGTCCTAATCCAAGGCATTTTTCGATCAAGGCAAAATGAGTGTTTTAAAAGAAAATTCTGAGATTGGTATTCCTTCGCGATAGTATTTTCAATATAATAGGCAAGTAAAATTTGCATTAATATTAGAAAACAATATGTAATTTTTAAATTTATATAGATACATAACACAATATTGGGCTACCATTTCATACTATATAGGTATAATTATAAGGCAATATCCAATAAGTCGAGAGTAGTCCTAATTCACGCAATCCTCTTGGGTCTAAGAGAGAAAGATCAATTCTTGCTCGAATTTTCTCGACGCATCAGGCCCATCAAAGTGACACTTGTATGGAGTTTATTGATACGTATTTATGTCAATTTTATTGCTATCTAACCCTTAGGTAATAAATAGTCTACATCAAAAAATTTATAGCCTTGTATAAACATTAAAGCGTCTGATACAGCACAAATGAACAGACGGCTAAAGCTTAACCTCGCATGATAAATGTTCAGGCCGTTTTGCTCCTTGTTGACCCAGAATACAGGTTGTTTTTGGCTGTACCCTAAATGTGTATGAATTGTATACACCTGTATAAGCTTAATACATTCGCAGTAACAAGTCTATGAATCAGAGGTTAAAATATAGTGGTTTGTTGCAGTGTGACATTTTAATGGGGAACATATTTCGCGGTCGGGGGATTATATTTGCAACAAAAGTTCTCGTTACTTTGAACAAATTTTCGGATTTGATTTTATGATTTGATTGATGTAACGTCATTTTATTAATTAATGCTGTATTGAGTTTATATATACAGTTACTGTAATTATGCAATTACTTTTAATTATAATGGTTTTATTTGGAACTACATGTATATTTAATATTATAGTGCATCCCTAATGTCTCTTTTTTGATCATTGTTTCCATTAGTGACAAAATTTTAATTAAAGATGCCGTATAATGGTGATTTAACGGATTTCCGGGACATTTACCATGTTTTTTCACTTTTATTTCATGGATCTCGCTATTTCGGAATTATGTACAAATGTATTGTAAATGCATTCGTCTAAATTGCCGAAGATTTAAACAATTTTAAAAATAATGTTTAGTGATATTAAAATGATCACACATTTAATAAATCTTTATTTTAAGAATTCTAATATTCATAATGATTTGCAGGTAACAAACTGACATGCGACTGCCGACTCTCCTGGTTGCACAAACTTCGTAACGAAACACGCAGCAAACGTGTCAAAGCTTCCCTCGACAGACTTAACTGCATAATGGACAACAAGCTCAAAGTGAACCTTGGAAACATGAAAACACTAAACAAGATACCATCAAAAATAAGCACCATTAAGAAAGAAGACAAAACTTATGAAGAAGATGAATTCGATGAAGATAATACTTACGACGACACGATGCAAGATCAAGACGTTATGGACACGAAGATTGAATATCGCAGAAGATTACTGGACATTCCAACTGAAATGCTTCCGTGTGCTAGCAAATTAAGCTATGAAGCTTCTTATTCCCCACCCACACAAGATGAGGTAAAATATTATAAGACTTCTGGATGTACAAAATGCTTCGTTTCCAGTATTTTATTTGCGTTTATTATCCTTAAGAATTTGTAGTAAGTTGACTGAATTTTAGAAAATACGATATTCGATAAGATCCGCCTTGTTCACGCGAAATACTCTTGTTTCATGTAAATTCTGTTGTGCTAACACAAAAAGCAAATAGTTTGGTGAATTAATATCTAATTCTAAAACAAAAACAACTGTTTTGAATAAATAACGTTAGCTTAATTAATTCGTGGTGTTAACTAAAACAAAACAAACGAATTCTGCTTTTCACTATTTGAAATGTATTACATTTACACGCTCGTTTGGAAAACAGTCTTAACTTGATAAAAAAATGTTTTTTTTAAATATGTCATACTTATAAATTCTAGCTAATACCAGTCAATCCATGCCCTGATTTTAGGGTTCCGTAAGGTTAACAACCCTATTACTAAGACTCCGCTGTCCGTCTGTCACCAGTCTCTATCTCATAAACTATGATAGTTAGAAAATTGAAATTTTCACAGATGATGTATTTCTGTTGCCGCTATAATAATAAATAAAACAGAATAAAATCAATATTTAAGGGGGGTGCCGATATAACAAACGTGATTTTTTGCCACGGGAACAGGACAACGGCAACGGCAACAGGATGACCCTTGAAATATTCACAGAATAGAATTGTCTAATGTTGTAATATAATGGTATGGAACCCTTTGTGCGCGAGTTTGACTCGCATTTGGCCGGATTTTTTTATTATATCGTGATACACAACAGAATTGACATCATATAAAATTTAAAAAAATAATTATAATAAAGTCTAAGCATTTATCATATCAATATTTGTAATAATTAAGCTAAGTAACGATTTGTAATGTTAAATATTTTTTTCATAAAATAATAATTATAGGTATTTTAAATAATTGCTTTTTTTTAATTCACTGTTTGGGCCCAAAATTAATATTTTATTGTAAATAAAGATCTATACTTTGACAAATATGAAAATCTAATACTATTGAATGTTTATTTGTCCAAATAATATTAAAGTACATAATAATATAATGGTCCAGGTTCCACGGTCCATTTTTGCACTTGACTACTGTCAAGATAATTTTCCGTGAGTAATTTTATTTTGATAAGACGCCCAACAATTTCCTGTGTGAGTTGTCGATTGTGGTAGCTAACAGAGGTAGCAAGGATAAAACCTACCGATTTCCCAACCCGACGCCAGGAGGCCGTGTGGTCGCAATCTTCACGGTTGGCAGGGGGCAACCCCTCACTTTTATAAACCAAAAATCCGATGTAGCATTAGGGCCTTTGGGCCGTTATCATAGATCATTCCGAAAAAGAAGGATAAAATGTGTCCACTTTATAATATCAAAATGAAGCTACTAAAGCTAATCACGTGCAAAAATGGACCGCAGAACCTGGACCATAAAAGAAAATACTTAATCAAAATACTCAATTATAATGAAATCCGTGGTCTCCCGTGGTGACCATGGTTGTTGTAAAGTTGGGCATGTGTTGTTTCATTATGAGTGAAATTCGCGTAAGCATTAGAAAACAATACAAAATAATCAAATAATATGTTAAGCAAAAAGTAAGTTATTTCGTAATTATAGGTTATGTTAATTTATTGATAAAAATAGATTGATGTTCATTATTAATGTTGTGGTTTTCTTTATTCTGTAAATTATCAACTGTTCATAATATTTAAGAGTTTTTCAGAGTATTTGTAGTATTGTAATATATTCATTGTCATTCCATCATTTCACTGCATTTTTGTCATCATGACTCTTTTTAGAAAGAAAGAGAAAGAATTAGCTTTATTTGACACAAAATATACACGCACATATCTGAAATGATGAAAAAAGGTTAAAGTCAAAAAGGCAATCAGTTCAGCATATTGTGTTGTGTTTTCACCTTCGCCTATTACGAAACATGAGTTCTTGGTGATAAATGAAACGTTTTTGTCATTTAGTTATTTAAAACCAATCGAGAATATAACCGGATAGAGTAGTACTATGAGCAATAAAATTCCGAAACTGGTCAGTGATTTGTCACTGACATAGCAATTCCACCAACCAGTGATCTGTATGTACGTCCCGTCGGAAAACCATCCATCAATGGCCATCAGTCGGCCAATCAAAGCGCAGAACCGGCACAGCGTCGCAGCACACATTTGGCAGAATTGTTTTCATACAAAACACTTAACATTACCACTCTATTCCGTTTATATGCTCGATGTTTAAAACATTATCAAATACTAATTTAATTGAAATGTAAACTACTAGTTAATACACACTCAAAAGTTTTTTGATTTTGTGTATGTCCATTGGTTAGTATACATAGTAGACACAGTATTGGTCGGCCATTAACCGGATGGGAAGATGATCTCTGTGCATTGGCCGGTCCGTGTTGGATGAGAGTGATCGGCCGTCTTAGCATTCATTGAAGGAGACTTTTATTCAGCAGCGAGCGGATAGAGGCTGATGATGATGATGATGATGATTATATCCATTGACCTACCGGGCCTAGACCTCATCTATAAACAACAAGATGGCCTGCGTTATTATTATGTGGAATACGCAACTGGAAACCTAAGTCCACGTACATCCACGGTATAGTATTAGCTAGTAATTCCATATTCCAACATCAAATAAAGTTACCAGATGAATAATAAACTAGCTAAATTGTATACCGAAACGCAACGCACAATTGTGCTTAGAATTAAATATTCCAATATTTGATTAACAAAGACTTAATTAAATATTAGCCTATGCCTGCTCTGTTTATTTTTAAAATCAATATGCTGTGAATTTTAAGGGTTAATATAACATAATACCTATACCCTAATTATGGGTATGGGCTCGGCTTCTTGAGTATGGGTCTGGGTTCGACCCCGACCGGTACTATGAAATGGGTTTTTCTAAATTTCCCCGTGCACCAGAACATGAGAATATCGCTTGCTCATCGGCGAAGAAAATATCTTGGGGAAACCTGCATCCCTGATGAGATAAAAGTCTTTGAATGTGTGTGAAGTTCATCACCCAGTATTGAGCCAGCGCGTCGGTGACCTATGGCCCAACACCCTCCTCGCTTGATTTCGAGACCTGTGACCAGCTGCAGTGAGACATTTATTGATATTATTTGCCTTTCATATATAAGTAATATTAACTAACGTGCTGATTTATGCTATTAGAACTATTTAAAATAACGATATTCAGGTATCGTGTAATATGCATTCGGAGTGCCGAAATATAAAACTTCGAGAAAGAAATTTAAAAACTTGATCACGTTTTAAACAGTTTCAATAAAAAATAAGTGAATATTATGTATAAAGTTTTTCCATGTTGTATTTAGTTGCTCACATATCCATATTTTTAGTATCTATGTTTTTATATATGTATTAACATGTTAAAAAACACATTCGACTGAAAAATCTTAAATTGAGTCGGGATAAAAAAGGTGAGACATCTCTGCAGCTGAGTCAGGTTTGTAACAGACATATTACATAATATTTAAAGCCAGGGTTTATAGTATGTATTTAAATAAATAAAAATATATTTTGAATTTCAATATGGCGCTCATTTGTCAGGTTTCTTAAGGAGATTATATTAAGTTTTTTAATTTATACCAAAGATTTCTCTACCTCTATTATGTAATAACACTTTCTTGTCATTAAAAGTTCATGTAAATATACTTTCAAATTTTATTGAAATTCGGCTATGTATCATAAGTGTGAGAATAAATTGATACTTTTGCAAATAAAGGGATTTTTTATTACGTTCCTACTAAAACTTTATATAATTGGCATGAATCTACATCAGGTACAAATCCTATATAGATCTACTATAAATTAACTAAGTAGACAAAATAGATCGAATCTGATATCGTGGTCAACGTTGCCTATGAAAATAAATAAGTCCCCATGGGACTCCAGACAACTCATTTATATTGTAGCGGTGGGAGAGGAGGCCACGGGCGACGAAGGGGATGCGTAGGAGGCGCTACCTAATCTGCCTCCAGTAACGCTCCTGTACTCGTGCTGGGTTCAGGTTGGGACCCTGGGCCCAAGATGTCATGACAGCCATGTGGCGGCGGACAGTTCCTATACGAGTAGTCTGGCCTTCGCCGGGACCAGCCCGTCGCTGAGGTTATCCAGTTGCCTGCAAATCTGAAAGCCTTAAAAAGCGGCTAAAGTAGGCACTTGTTTTTGTTTTAGGGTAGGGGAATCCCAGGTGCAAGTCCCACATAGAGTCAGGATCTACCCGAAGATCCCGGTTACATCCATAAAGAATTTCCCTGCGATATAAAAGAAGGCAACTCATTTATTGCCTTTCTGGGGATGTAAGACGGTAAGTTATCCTGGCTAACATGAGTAGCAGCGGTGGAATCGAGTGGTGAAACCTCTAATGGGAATGACGAATGATATTTGATGTTTTTTTTTACTAAACATTTTACTAAACATTTATACTAATATCATAAAGCTGAAGAGTTTGTCTGTTTGTTTGTACGCGCTAATCTCAGGAACTACTGGTCCGATTTGAAAAATTATTTCAGTGATAGATAGCCCATTTATAGAGGAAGGCTATATAGGCTATATAACATCACGGTGTGACTAACAGTAGTTAAGTTGAGTAAGTTAACGCGGGCAAAGCTGCGGGCAACAGCTAGTCTGAAGAGAAAATCATTAGTTTGATGATTGCATCATCATTTCCTTTTGAATGGATATTTGTATTCCCAGAGCCAATTAATTAAAGTAAATCTTTTTGGGTACAATAGATATTTCATTTTAGGTTGAGTTGCTAGACTAGCGAAAAAAGCGGTTGTAGCAATATCAAGACGAACAAGACCTGTGCATATTACACGGACATCGTTGAGGAAGCCTATATTTCATCAGGCAGGCAACAAACACCTCTGTGGCTCAGTGGTAAGCGCGTTGGCGCTCAAGCCGGAGGTTGCGGGTTCTGGGAACAAAAATATTTTCTGTGTTACTGGGCCATGGATGTGTATTAAATATGTGTATTATATAATAACAATCTTAATTATGTGTATAGTATAAAAAAAAGTATTATATATTATATTTCCGTTGTCTGGTACCCGTAAAACAAGTTCTTCGAGAACTTACCATGGGACCAGATTGACGTGGTGTGAAAGCGTCCATAGATATTATTATTATTATTATTAAAAAAACAAGTCAGCCAAGGAAAAGGAAAAATTACAAAACAAACATAATATAACAAAAAAAGGAATTTTACTCGAAAATAAATAAGCTATTAAACGATATTTCCTCAATAATGGGCTATTTCACTTACATACAAAAAATAATATAAGAGACAATGCGATGCAACATAAAGACTTTTTCGCGAAATTCGGGATATTCCCTTAGGGATTCATTCATTAGGGAGAATTCCCCTGGCGGGTATATGGGACTCGCTGCGCCCAAAAGATGTTAAAGTGGGCGCAGTTCTACCCACTAAAATCCGAAGGTGTTCTCCTCCGGCGATGGTGTCACCGAGGCACTCTCATCTGGAGGTAGTGGGGTGACGTATGAGAAGCGGTTCACATACTCCGTTTAAGGCACCCTGAACACATAAGGGTATTTCACATACTAAGGGCTTGTTCCGACACGGTGAACCGCGCGATTTCGGAATTGCGTGGGAACCGCTCAGGTCTTATTTATGGGCTTTTACAGACACGGAGACAACCGCGCGATTTCAATATCGCGTCGGTCTCCGGGAGCCGCACTATTACATGTCAAATTTGAATTTAAAGTTCTGAAATCACGCGGTTGTCCCCGTGTCTGAACGAGGTCGAGGAGTTTAGTTCTTAGGGTACATTTGTTTTCAAAATATTGCTAAGCTTTTAATTAAAAACATTAATACACTTGTATATATAAACTCCTACATAAACTTGCCTTATAAACCCGATAAGGGATCCAAAACAAGCTGTTAAGTTAAAATAACTGTTACACAGAATTATTTCTTCGTAGCAACAACAAGATTGTTTATATTTACTTTGAAGGTAGGTACTCGCTTTTGTACAACGATTAAAGCTTTAGATTTTAAGCATAAATAGCTTTGTAACTTTGCTAAGGCGTGTATGTGATAAGTTTATAATTTAATAGGCTTATTTTTTTCTTTAACGCCGGGAAATACTCTTAGGCATCACGTGGGTATGTGGGACTCGCTGCGCCCGAAAGCTGGTAAGTGGACGCAGCTCTACCCTCTAAAACCCGGCGAGTGCCACCAATGCCGACTTTGGTAAGGTGGTCCGGATCTAATAATCAAACAGAGACAAATCGACGGCTAGTTAGTCCTCCAAAGGACCGACGCCACCTCCACAGAGGAGTTATCCGGCATCACACAACAACCCCACCCAACGTCGAGACAGTACAATAGGGTAAGGTTCCCGTCCTCGCCCCTTGTCCCCTGATCTTTTGTCCCCTCTTCTTATAAGAGGGCCTCTGAGGGCACTGCCACGTCAAAGCCTGAACCATGGTGGGGATACATAAATAGCCTAACTTAACACTTAATCATACTAAGTACTATTTACCTTAAATATTGAAGACCACATATATTATATTCACTAATTTAAAAGCAATACTTGGGTAATGAAAGCTAATTTCTAAACGTGTTAAACACATACAAAGCGGCTATAAACATACCCATTTGGCTACTATTTGGCTTTGCCGTAGTCGAGTTAAAAATGGCACGTTGATTGTTTCTATATTTTGGTATATTTTGGTACACCCTGTATAAGCCAATATCCTAAAATTCATACCACCCTGTATAGTCTGAACGTACCAAAATCCCCGAGCGATAATACGTAAATTGTATTGCGTAACGGACAAGTAGGTACGGTTAGCACGAAATTTCGTAAATTAATGGTTATAGTGAGTGACAATTTTATGTTCTTTTGTGTGTGTGTAGTAGTCTTAAGTAAGGTTTATCTGCAAGGCTACCATTATAGGTAATTATGTCTTAACCTTATACACAACATGTAAATATATTTCTCCTAATTAAAAAGAAACCATTTTAAAAGTTTAACGTAGTCAAAAAACCAAAAAAAAAATAATTAGATATATTATATCTTGTTTATTTCTACCGTGGAACAGATTTACTTAATATTAACAAAAGCCAGCACTGCACCTGGCAACTAATCAACTGGCACCGACTATAATTTGCCACGCATGTACTAATTACCTGCATTACATAGAGAGGCCGATCCTTTTTATTTTTTTTGGTCCGCAGCGGAAATTTGCAGCCCAAACCATAGCTAGGACCGGGGTTGGTTTTAAACCTAGCCGTGTGTGGGGTTCGCACTTGGGCAGTGTCGTTACCCACTAAAACCGCTGCAAGCGTCCTCTGCCGCCTTTTGGGGGTCCCGGATCTTGCAGGCAACACAGGACCCTCGGCGACAGGCTGACCCCGGCGAGAGGCCAGACTCCTCCTCGAAAGGGGGACTGCTCGGCCGTTCCTTTTCTCGATACTTTTAGCAGTCCCCGACGACGTCGTGCCTATCTGCACCCAAGTTAAACCCAGCCTCGGCCCGACACGAGCACAGGGGCATTACGAGAGGCGCATTAAGTAGCGCTTCCTACGCACCCCTGTTCGTCGCCTGCGGTGGGAGGCCTCGTCGGCGGCCTCTTCTCTTACCCGCTCATGGACCTCCTTCTGTGACATTACTGCCTCTCAGAAGGAGACCATCGCCGTCCAGGACTCATCATTGCGGAGCATCGCGGTGATGACGAGGTGCTCGAGAGAGATGGCCAAAACCTTCCCGTGCACTCCGTTTGGACCCGGCGCCCTCTTCTTACTCTGGAGGCGGGACAGAACCGCCTCCATTTCAGCCTCCGTGAACATAGAAAGGCCGATCCTGCCATGCAAGCTGTACTTACTTTATTTACTTGTAAACTTGAATAAGTGGGATTCCTTATTTATTATTTGTTCGACAAGACTCCTCGTCGAGGTCGCTCTCCACCTAGGTGGAAAGTTGATCTCCGTGTAGGGGCCACACAGTTGGATGCGAGTGGCGAGGGATTGGCCGTGTTGGCTTTCATTATAGGAGAACAATCATTGTACGTATGTACATCTGGATTTTATCACTGCTCGTAATAAAGTCCTGCTGCGGAAAATGCAGCGGGGCATAGCTGCTAACTTTTTTTTTTTTTTTTCTTTAACACCGGGAAATGCTCTGAGACGCGGGTATGTGGGTCTCGCTGCGCCCGACAGCTGGTAAATGTTGGTGAGGTGCCCCGGATCTAGGAAACAAACAGGGCACCTCGACGGCTAGTCAGTCCCGCAAGGGGCCGACGCCACCTCCACAGAGGGATTGTCCCGCACCACAGAACAACCCCTCCCAACTTCCGGACTGTACAATGGGGTGAGGTTCCCATCCTCACCCCTTCCCCCCTGCTCTTCTGTCCCCTCTTCTTATAAGAGGAGTACAAAGAGCCCCCTCGGCCCAATTAGCTTCGCCCAAGGTGCACCGCTCACCCTAGGTTGCTGAGCCCCACCGCCACGACAAGGCCTGAACCATGGTGAGGATAGCGGCTAAACTAACCTAACCCCTGATTACCCATTAGGGGTTAGATTAGGTTAGCCGCTGGAGATCCGCCGTGGGAACTCGTGGCGTTGTGCTCGCCGAGGACCACCTCCTCGTTTTACAGTAGAGGTCACAACTCAGTGAGACACCTACACCTACAAATCATTTTATACCCACATCATTCTACAACAATTAAAATTGTGTAAATTTTTCCAATCAAAGCGTTTCCCCCTTTGCAACAGATGGTATTCCATTTTGATAAAAATGGGGAAATTAAACCGGGAATGGAATTCCCGAGGGAAACTCGTGCGGAAGTATTTTTTTCTCTCACAATGGGTAAGCTTAGATTTATTTGTACCGAGATAACCTATGGTTAAGAATTAAGAACAGAATCGCTGATGTGATACGATAATGATGAGTGAGGCTTCCCTTACATTGTATTTGATTAGATTTTGAATTTCCCGAGGGAAAGACTAGTTTTCCGGCCTTATTACTTCCCGGTTTTCTTGATAGAATATATATTATTATTTTAATTTATCATTATTATATGTTAATTGGAACTTATTTATACTTTTTTAGACTAATATAGGAAATATTTAAAAATGCATATTTAATTTTGCACTACTAAATACTAATATTTCACCTAGTGTAGCGTCCTTGTTGGACTCTACACACTTTTTACTTGATATAGTATGTAGCGCCATTGATTGACGGTACACACTTTTGACTTGATAACCAAAATGAAACCCGAACCACGATTAATTAAAATATTCTGATTTATTGATCTCTTGATATGATCCAATGACCCGGTGTGTGAGCACGCGCGTTCGCCTTGATAGCTCGGAACGTACCAACTACATTTTATATGCAATTCAGTAATAAAACGCGTGTCACAAACCGCTGACTCGCTAAACCTACGCTAATGTACGATTTACCTCGTACACCCAGGTATTCAAAAGAAATACCCAAATGAGACCTAAATTTTGAGAAGTTATTTAAAATTTAAGATAAAAAACTACACCAATATAAATAATCCAAATCGTGCTATTCAAAAAAACGTTACTCGATCCACGGACGCGGGGGCAGATTTTCGTTATTGGAATATGTTTTATTAATAATAATATTGCATCCTTGAATGAAAGTAAAATTATCATAACTTATATTTATTAATTTATCTTCTTTTTAGGCCTTCTCCAAGGACCTCCCCAACGCCCGGTCCTGTAACACCCACATCCAGTGGAATCCTGCAACCTTTACCAGGTCATCGATCCTTCTAGTGGGAGGCCTACAAGCACTACGCTTATTTATCTTTAGTACCTGGATGTATTTTTTAATAAAATGACATTTTCTAAAAATGATTTCTAGCTAGATCGATTTATCGCCCCCGAAACCCCCTATATACTAAATTTCATGAAAATCGTTGGAGCCGATTCCGAGATTCCAATTATATATATATATATATACAAGAATTGTTCATTTAAAGATATAAGATATATTTAATTTACCGGTGGGAGGGAAGCGCTGTGCACCGCTCCCGGCTGCATGGGTACCACCATCTTGTTTATTTCTCCCGTGAAACAGCTTTGCTGTGTTTCGGAGAGAAGGGCAAGACAGGCAGTGTAATTACTGGCACCGAGACTTAACATCTTATGTCTCAGGATAGGTAGCACATAAATGAGTTGCCTGGGCTCATTCCAGGTATACTAGTTTATGTTCATGGGCGACGTCGACCACTTAACATCAGGTGGTACGTTTGCCAGTTTGCCTATCCAACTAACATAAAAAAAAAAAATTGTGCGCGCGTATTCCAGAACTCCTCCACGTCTAGACCGATTTTGATGAAATTTTTTGTGTGTTCAAGTGGATTCGAGAAATTCCAATTCCATCCACTACGTTGTGTGCGATTATATTTTTATCTTTGTTGTGGGCAATAAAATATTTTTCTTTCTTTCAAATGTTTTGTAGAGGACAACGTCTGTCGGTTCCGCTAGTTTATATATAATTCGTCGTCCCCTATTAGTTGCATATTGAGTGGGGTTCCTGTATTCGATATCTCGAACTTGGATGCACTGAGTATTACGTGTCCTGAATATTGGCTCTGATGCACTTAAGGGGAATTTATGATAAGTAGATAGTGAGTACTTTTTTTTTTGGTACTTGATATTGAATGTAGTATTCGTCGTGGTTTGAAGGCCATGGAACTCGATGTCTATGATATTTCTATCAGTGAGTTACAAGTCAATGAGGTTAAAACTTTGTCATATAAACCAATTACAATTGATAATGTAAATAGTGTACTTAAATGAATCAATAACGATTAGAGTAACCGTAGTATATTAAGTGTATTATTTGCTAATTACTTCCTTATCAAGGTCCGATAAAGTTCGGTTAAAATCATGTATCTACTGAAGACGCAAATCGTCGAATATTGCTTGCATGAAAGATGCGCTTAATGGATACCGGGTTGTCGCGTGAAATAGCTTGAAGACTTCTGGTGTCTTGGTTTGGTTGGTATGGTTACGGCACAAGACGAGATGCTAATGTTTTGGCTATATTATACACAAAAGACTTTTTTAATTTCATTCATTTTAGCAACAATTCGCTCACACGGTGAAATTGCTCTCGCACTCGCTTCATCTGGTGTTGCAGCCACATTGCTGGGAGGCGGTCGAACAACCACTTTAGCGCCAATACTACTATTTAATATTCAAAAATCGAACTCCGACCTGCAATATTTTGAATAACTCTGTAATGGCAAATTTTTTGTAGCAATGTAAGATAAGAGTGTGGGATGAATGCATAATGGTACATAAAAAGTATTTAAGTCTTTGGAGACACAAGTCAGATAACGTCAGCGGATAAACTTAATGCATGTTTAAAGTTCTATATTTGTAGAAAATCGTAAAGATACTGAAATTTAAGCAAGAAAATGCGTGTCGAATTGCAAAATGATCAATTTTGAAAATATTTTCAAAACAACTCATTGACATTGATAGTGGCAAAATCCCTGAAGTCGTTTTAGCTGGCTAAATTACATTTCCTGACAATTTTTATCAGATTATTGAAACCAAAACCGTGCTTATTCAAAATATGTTCTCTTACGTCGCAAAAAATATGGAAGTATATGAAATAAATTTTTAAATTATAAATGTAAATGCCGGAGAATTAAGGACGTACAAATCAGTTGATCACGCAAATAATCAAGACGATGTTATAAATAATTTTCCACTAGAATTTTTAATGTTACTGGATTTACCAAGATTAATAATAATAATATCTATGGACGCTTCCACACCACGTCAATCTGGTCCCGTGGTAAGTTCTCGAAGAACTTGTGTTACGGGTACCAGACAACGGAAATATATTTAATACTTTTATACTATACATATATTTAAGATTTTTATTATTATATAATACACATATTTAATACACATCCATGACCCAGGAACACAGAAAATATTTTTGTTCCCTGGCGGGATTCGAACCCGCAACCTCCGGCTTGAGCGCCAACGCGCTTACCACTGAGCCACAGAGGTCGTCAAAGATTGCAACCACAATCTTCTATTAAAAGTAAAAACAATACTAGAAGAGAGATAAGAGGTGTTGTTACCTAGCATCCCAATGGTACCATATTCTGATGTACCATTTGTATTTCTAAATGATTACAATTTCCAGTGCTGCTTGCTTTCGCTATGACCATACATAAATACCATGGTTAGTTGTTGCGTGTCTGTCTTGGCCAGATTTTATTTGTCTTCCAAAACGGTTCGATGGGTTTTAAAATTTTTTAGGTAGTCTTAAAAAAGAGGTTTTTTTAGGTCGTAAAGTATATTTCATGTCGCTAGGTGATCTCAATATATTTATGTCAGAACAATTATGGCTGACCAGCTAGCATTTAATAAAAATCTATAATAGAAGATGGAATAAAATTGTGAAATGCGTTTATACAAACAGTGTATGAGAACGTCATACCGTCACGGCATTAGAATCATTACCAAGATACGCTAATAGATATTTCACATGAAAAGTTCATCCACCGCAAAGGATTGTATTGTAAACTTTACACGCGTAATATTTTAAATAAATCCAATACGTATCGCTCTGTTTACTCAAATAGTAAATATTCTCATAGCTTCGTGTGAAACATTTTATTGTGTTTTTTTGTAAATGTAACTGTCCCTAACATTTCACTTTATTGACTTCGCAAATATAGCGTGATATTCCGTATACATTTTTATTGTTGTTTCGTTTTTTATTATTATTGATTTTATTGATACTCTATTAACATAAAATTAATAGGCAATTTGGCAGAATCATCTGTCTTCTGGTCTTTGTTATAATACTATGTTTAATTTACAACACAGAAAAGATGCTTCGTAAACGAAAAAATTAAAATGGTGCCATACCACACAAAAGGCACACCCTCTTCCATATTTTAAGAAATATGAATATGAATGTAATTTCAACATCGCATTAAAAATATAATCAAAAGAATGTCTTCAAATATGAAAATTTAAGGGACCCTTAATACAATATAAGAGAGGTATTAGTCTCGGCCGATTATCTTTATGGGGGAGGGCAGATGGTAAAAGCATCAGCGTTAATAAGGTGCCATGTTGCCGTGTCAGGTATTAAGAGATTTGGTGACAAATTGTGTTATGCGTTCTCATTTGTTTATTGCTTTTTAGATGTGAAACGTCTGTCTACTTTTAAAATTATTCGAAGAAAGCTGATTCAAAATTTACTTTATCATTAATGTAATACTTATCTCATTTTTATTAGTTATAATATTATATGGATCAGCCATGATTTAAAATTGGTAGTAATTTTTAGTTGTCTTATTTTTTATATGTGCTGTGGTGGTAAAATTGATTATAATGACGTTACGGCAAAAGGCAGAAGATCCTCTGTGTAGGTATATTCAATATATTATGTAATTTTTTTCTCCGTGTTTGGTAAAAGATTTATATTAATTATGGACTCTTATATAATTTACACAGATGTATCATGTCTGCCGGGCATTTCGTTACGATACACTCGTGTTTTTTAATGTCTCGGCGTTAGTTGAAAGATAGTATGTTTGTGAGGATATGATCTGATAATTCGTCGAGAATGGCTAGAAAAATTAATAATAGTAAAGAATCTTGAACATTGAGCAATTAAGCAGTACTTAAGACGTTCATTTTGCTCAGACAAATCGATGTAGAGAAAATAGAAAAGTTAATTTCGGAATTCTCATTAGTGGTAGTAAATTCATTGAGTAATAGTCCTGAGTAACACTTTGGTGGATAATAGAATAGTTAATTAAGGAAACGAAACGCAGAAACTACCTTTTGAACATCTATTGTCTCGCCTTCCCCTCGAATGCCGAGATGGCGAGTGGCATGACGCTGTCATGTCGTGATACCTCGTCACGCCGTCGCTCCTGAAACCTTTTGTGTAAACTATATTACTTTATTTTGAATTGCTTTGTTAACATATTAGTCTAGTATACAAGTGCCTTTTTGACGAAATCCTGTTTAACTTCACCGAAAATTATGATTTTGGTCTCATTCGATTCAAAAAAAAAAGCTAGAAAAAATGGTCAAGTGAAAAATTGGAGCTCGCTAAAATTGTGAAAGTTATTGACAATTTAACTAAAAAGGGGGGTTGGTTTTTTTTTGTACATATATCTTAAACTATTTGAGATATCCAAATCAACTTTTTTTTTCTCACAAGTTACTGTACGCAGTTTCCCTCAGCCCAGTAATGAATTTCTCCCTATATAATTTGACTGCTAAATGCACAAAACATTTTACAAATTCCTTTGGTAGTTCCCGAGATAAACAAACAAACTCTTTAGCTTTATTATTTTAGTTACTATGCGCATTAAGTAATAAATAAGTGTAACAAAGCTCAAGGAAAAACATTTACTTAGTAGTTACTTAACCAATTAACAACATTTTAAGCACGACATCCCTTGGGGATGCAAGGAAGGGGAGAAAATCCTTCTCTTAAATGCGGAGAGCGGGAGGATTATATGATATTCAAAACTAAGTGAGTGCGTGTCAGAACTCGTAATGTTATTTTTTGAGGATTTTTTCGGGGATTCCCGTCTTCAAAAAAACCAAACCCAGATTAGTATCAGGTGATTTTACTTTACTTACTAGCTGTTTCCCGCAGCTTCGCCTGCGTTAACTTAGATTTACAGGCGTACGCGAATTGATGATTATTATTTTATAGCCCAAGTTACTCATTATAACATCAGCTATCTGCCAGCGAAAGTCCCGTCAAAATCGGCCCAGCCGTTTACAGATTAGCGGCTCAAATTTTATTTATCTTTATCGATGTACATAGGCTGCACTAAAAGTATCGGGAATGGAATAATTCCACTGTTCCTGTCATATTAAAATCTTTTTAATTAAAAACTCCTTGGTTTTAAAAATCGAATACCATTTATTTATTTAAAAAAAGATTCTCGGTCTTGTCACAGGGTCTTGTCAAACTTGTTTAGTCGTTGAGAAAATGGAATTGACTCGAGAAAATTCTAGAGCGACGATTTATTATGACTTTCGAAGTGGTTTAACACAAAAACAGTGTGTTGACCGGATGGTTTCTGCATTTGGTGATGAAGCCCTATCCAAAACCACAATTTATCGCTGGTTTGCTGAATTTCAACGTGGACTTGTCAAGCTCTGTGATGATCCCCGTCAAGGTCGTCCAAAAACTACAGTCACCCAACGTGACTGCTTGTGAGAAAACGTTGATGCTGTGCGTAAGCTGATTGAGGAAGATCGACATGTGACATACCACGAAATTCAGGCAACTTTACACATTGGCATGAGTCAAATACAAATAATCTTGCATGAACAATTAGGTGTAAAAAAGTTGTTTTCCCGATGGATACCGCATTTGCTCTGTGAAGAGCAAACAGCGGCTCGCGTTACTTGGTGCATCAGAACTCTCAAAAGATTCCACGCAGGATCCTCAAATGCTGTATACAACATCGTATAAGGTGACGAATCCTGGATATACGCGTACAAACCCGAAACAAAAAACCAGTCACGAGTTTGGGTGCTCGAAAATGAGTTAAAGCCAACAAAAATTGTTCGTTCACGGAGTGTTGCAAAAAAATGGTAGCCACGTTTGTCTCCAAAACCGGCCATGTTGCGACTATTCTTCTTGAAGGACAAAGAACGGTTAATGCAGAATGGTATGCTAGTATTTGTTTGCCATAGGTCGTTTCTGAACTCCGTAAAGAGAACTGCAACCGCCGCATCATCCTCCATCACGACAATGCGAGTTCTCACACCGCGCACAGAACAAAAGAGTTTTTAAAGCAAGAAAACATAGAATTATTAGACCAACCGCCGTACAGCCCCGACCTAAGCCCTAATGATTTCTATACTTTCCCTAAAATAAAGAATAAATTGCGTGGTCAGAGATTTTCATCGCCTGAAGAAGCTGTGGACGCCTACAAAACGGCCATTTTGGAGACCCCAACTTTCGAATGGAATGGTTGCTTCAATGATTGGTTCCATCGTATGGAAAAATGTGTCAAATTTCGCGGAGAATACTTCGAAAAGCAATAAATACATTTTTAAATAGTAATGTTGTGTCAGTTCCTTGATTCCCGAAATTTTCAGTGCCGCCCTCGTATATATTAAGAAGTGATACTACATCGTTGTTCGCCCGTCTATGTGTTCAAACAAAATACTTCCAATTACTATTATTATAATAATTGGTATTTATAAATTTCTACGTGCACCTGAACATGAGACCATCGCTTGCTCGCCGGCGAAGGAAACATCGTGAGGAAACCTGCATGCCTGATGAGATCAAAATTCTTTGAAGGTGTGTGAAGTTTAACAGCCCGCATTGGGCTAGCGCATCAGTGAACTATGGCCCAACACCTTCCTCGCCTGATTTGATCGAGGAGGCCCGTGCCTTGCAGTGGGACATACAAGGCTTGATATTATTATTTATTATTATATTATATTATTGTGGCTTAGGAGTGGAGGTGACGTTTAAGTAGATGAAGTGTTGGTTGGTCATTAACCAGGCGGGAAGACGATCTCCGTACAGTGGCCGGTCCGTGTTAGATGCGAGTGGCAAGGGATCAGCCGTCTTGGCGTTCATTGATGAACCTATGTTCAGTAGTTTAATTTAATGCCTCTCGCTTTTATCAACCTTGTATAACTGTTAAAGGTAGTGTAAAGTCAGACGTACACCGCAGAATAAAGCTTCCTAATTAAAATCTGTACAAACAAACCTTTTATCGGCAGACTTTCATTTCGAGTATTTTTAGCCCCGACGCAAAAAGATGGATGTTTAAACATTGAAAGGAGAGTGTCTTGACCGCGAAATGACTGTGATATCGTAGAATTCAAACAGGCAAACCGTATGAATGTAAGTTTTATATTTGAAAGGTTTCTAGTTGTAGTTTTATGTAAGTTGAATAGGCAAACGCGGTCAACGTCGCCCATGAACATACTGGGGAGACCAGTGATCGGTTCTTGGTCCGATCCTGTGGGACATCGGGTATGACTGGGTCCTGCGAGGCCGTCTCCTCCCCGGGATGGGTGTCATCTGCTATGCGGATGACACCCATCGCGAGAAGACCTGGCGTGGGAGCCGTATGGCAAACGCCTAACGGTTGCCCTGCGTCCGGTCCTAGAGCGATAGATGCACCGCACACTCTAGAGGTGTGCCCGAGATGGGCGGCGCTGCGTCACGATCTGACGTCAGTTATTGGAGGGGACTTGTCTTTGCCGAGCATCATCACCGCGATGCTCCGCAATGACGAGTCCTGGACGGCGATGGTCTCCTTCTGTGAGGCAGTAATGTCCCAGAAGGAGGCCGATGAGCGGGTGAGAGAGGAGGCCGCCGACGAGGCCTCCCACCGCAGGCGACGAACAGGGGTGCGTAGGAGGTGCTACTTAATGCGCCTCCAGTAACGCCCCTGTGCTTGTGTCGGGCCGAGGCTGGGGTTAACCTGGGTCCAGATAGGCACGAGGTCGTCGGGGACTGCTAAAAGTATCGTGAAAACGAACGGCCGAGCAGTCCCCCCTTTCGAGGAGGAGTCTGACCTCTCGCCGGGGTCAGCCTGTCGCTGAGGGTCCTGTGTTGTCTGCAAGATCCGGGACCCTCAAAAAGGCGGCGGAGGGCGCTTGCAGCGGTTTTAGTGGGTAACGACACTGCCCAAGTGCGAACCCCACACACGGCTAGGTTTAAAACCAACCCCGGTCCTAGTTATGGTTTGGGCTGCAAATTTCCGCTGCAGACCAAAAAAAAAAAAAATACTGGGGAGACCCAATCCCCCGCGGGATGCCTCAGAGCATTTTCCGTCGTTAAAGAAAAAAAAATGGCGTTGACCGCAGTTCTTCCCGCGTCAAGTTAGATATACAGCCGTACCCGGATTGATAATGATTATTTTTATAGCTTAAGTTACTACTTATAACATCGGCTATCTGCTAGTTAAAGTCTAATCGAAATCGGCCCAGCCATTTCAGAGATTAGCCGGAACAAACAGACAGACAGAAATAAATTGTAAAAAAAAATTATTTTGGTATAATATGTACCGTGATACATCCATATGCATAAATAAAAACGGTTATTTTAATATTACAAACAGAATCCAATTTTATTTATCTGTATAAATTAGATGTAGAAACATTAAATCTGTTTTGGATACTATGTGACAACTATCAGACAAAGCACCCGCACCATGGACTTATATCGTGTCGGTTGGGCTTAGTACCCCACACCCCACACCTCGGGCGAAGCAAATTGAGGCGAGAGAGCTGCTTTTTGTACCCCTCTTATAAGAAAAGGGGACAACAGAGAAAGGGGACAAAGGGCGAGGATGGAAACCTCACTCCATTTCACTGTTCCAGCGTCGGGAGCGGTTGTTCTATGGTGCGGGACGACCCCTCTGTGGAGGTGTTATCGGTGCCTTGATGGACTGACTAGCCGTCGAGGTTCCCTGTTTGCTCAACAGATCCGGGGTACCTCACCGAAGGCGGCATTGGTGGCACTCGCCGGGTTTTAGTGGATAGAGCTGCGTCCAGCTTATCATCTTTCGGGCGCAGCGAGTCCTACATACCCGCCTGGGGAGTCTCCCCCTTCCCAGCGGGATGCCTGAGAGCATTTCCCGGCGTAAATAAAAGGACATAGCGGCGGATTCCCATCTTGGCGTTTATTGAGAGACCAGGAGTGGACGGTGACAGGCAGAATTTTAAATATTAAAATCTTTTTTTCCTTTCGAGAATATTCTATTTTTATATCTTACTAAATTTAACTTTCTCAAAACTTAACTAAAGTCAATCGCTAACTTTTGGAAAGTTTCGTAGTAAACAAAACTTAATTTAATGTAAACAGAGTTTTAGGCTGTTTTTGAATAATGGAGAGCTACGAGAGCTTTGGACTACATTATGAAGGGATGCTTTCGTAGGACAATATTATATAAGGCTTTCAGTGTTTTGGACTTATTTTAATTGATAATTAAAAGGGGTTTGAATTATAACAGGATTTTAACGGCGATATCGTGTTTGAATCCCGCCAAATGTTGATGTCTACCGGGTTATAAATGTGTTTAAATATAAATTTCACCATTAGTTTTACGATTTTGCCATGGAACTAGGCTACCGTTGTGTGAATGTTAGTGTTAGTTAGTTTACGCGTTGCCCTCCCTTTCCCTATCCCCCGCAATGAGCCACCGAAAACTCACAAACCACACGAAACACGACAGCATAGCTGTCATTTGACATCGGTGTTATGTGAGGTACCACCCCGGTCGTGCCGGCCCAGTTAGGCTGCAATGCAGCATGGCACTACCTTTATAAAAATCTTACATACAGTCTTGTGTGTCTTTTTTATCTATACTGGATATATAAAAATAATAATTAAAAGTTCGTGAGATATAAACGATCAACAAAGAGGTTATTTAGCGTATAATCCTTAGTAAAAATAGCTTCTTTCCTGCATAGCTCGGACAAGTAATAAAAAACGGTGAAGCGCAAGCGGAACTTGCACTGAGGGTTCTGTACTTAATAGTTTGTACGTATGGTCAAACAGGGATGGTATAAAATATATTTATAACGTTAGTATGTATTGAAAAGCTATACCCGTACTTTAGCGGATTCAAAACCAAAAACTCTTTATCTTTTAAAATATGAAACGTTCGAGTCTCAAACTGCGAATACGATTATGAAAAATAACCTTCATATTTTTCTGTATCCATGATAGAATCTTACTGTAGAAAGTGTTAAGACTGAATATTTTTTTTTTATTTAATTTGAGTTTGAAATTATATAAAATCCGTGAAATAAGATATAATAATTATATCTATGGACGCTTCCAGAACTTACCACGTCAATCTGGTCCCGTGGTAAGTTCTGGAAGAACTTGTGTTACGGGTACCTGACTACGGAAATATATTTAAATAATACGTTTATACTATACATATATTTAAGATTTTTATTATATAATACAAATCCATGACCCAGGAACGCAGAAAACTTTTTGTTGAAAAACAAAACATTGAGCCACAGAGGTCGTCAATCGTATAATAAGTCAGATTTAAAAGATGATAGTGGCAAGGGATCAGCTGTCTTGGCGTTCCTTTCAGCTGTGGACGGATAGAGGCTGTTGGTGATGATGCTGATGACTTTCAAAAGCTATTTTTACGATACGGAACCCTAAAAACTGAGTTAACAGCAGCCCGTCACACAAAGGCCGTTCTAATGAAAGGGAGCGGACCGTAAGCCGCGCGATGGTTTTATTTTAATATCGGCTGATTACGTCTGTCCGTCTATGTCGCTTCAGATGTGGCATGTGTGGCAAGGACCATATTTAATCATCCTTATGAAAAACCGGACAAAAACTGAGGCTTATTCTTAAGTTTTTTTTTTGCGTCGGGAAATGCTCTGAGGCATCCCGCGGAGGAGGGGGAACTCACCAGATGAATATGTGGGACAATGCAGCCTTTAGTGAGGTGCCCCGGATCTGATCTGAGCAACATTTTTTTTTTTCGGGCTAGGCCCACCACTCGTTCCCACCACTGCTACTCCTGTATAGCCAGGATCGACAGCGTTAACCACTAAATGACCCTTTGATACGATCTCAGGGAGCCCGAGGGATACGTTAAAACTGCCTTGGGACCCGCAACGAATTTAATCAGAAGTATTCAGGAGGAGTAGGAAAAATTTCCAGTTTCCCTCCCCGGTTAAAGCGGGAGACAGTCCAAGAATGCAATGACTAACAAAGGTCAAGAAAAGACAGCAGCCAGGGGAAGCCCAGCTGCAATGCACCACGGAGAAACTTTTATGTCTACAAATATCTGCACAGTATGATTAATATACATATTGTATATCAACTATGAGTTATTATGTATAACTTAGTGATTATCATGGTTGAAACTTGAAATAATAATTGTTGTTTGAAAGTTGGTTTGTATTTTTAATTTTTTTTCGATCTGAGCAACAGTTTAACGGTTTTCTTGACGGCTAGTCAGTCCGCCAGGGGAACTACGCCACCTCCACAGAGGGTTATGCCGCAACACAGAACAACCCCTCCCAACGTCGGGATAGTCCAATGGGGTGAGGTTCCCATCCTCGCCCCTTGTCCACCTGCTATTTTGTCTCCTCTTCTTATAAGAGGGTTACAAAGAACGGCTCCATTGGCTCAATTTGCTTCGCCTAAGGTGTTGGGCACGCCTAAGGCTACTAAGCCCCACCGCCACGACAAGGCTTGGTAGGGTTATTGAAAAATCTAAAATAAGACAAAAAAAAACAATTTTTGAAAACAAAAATTGTAATATAAAATGTGTGTCTCACGTGTGGGTCAAAATGGTCCAGTTCAGCATTGTGTCAGGAAAATGTTTCCTAACGCTGATTTTTAACTGAACCAACTCAACCAATTTTCACCATAATAAAAAAAAATGGATCTATCGTGGTATATTAAGATTTTTACAAGCCCGACGTTTCTTTACAGCAACCATGGTCATTGGAAAAATTTAAAAAAAAAATCATTATAGTGTAAATTACATTAGAAAAAAAAACAACCAGTCACAGGGACTGCCGATAGAAGTGAAAACAAAACGAACAAGTCGCACAGTGGAGACAAAAGGACAATGTGGGAGTGATTTTGAAAGAAAAATAAATATGCAATATTAATTAATATCATAACTCATTTATTGCTCTTAAAATGTATACAATTCTAAAATCTACAGAGCAGTTGAGTACAAAGGTAGAGCAGTACAGGCAGTTCCAATAGTACAAAGGTAGAGCAGTACAGGCAGTCCCCAATAGTCATCACCTGAGGTGGATATGTACAATAGGCGAACTTCGATAAATATCTAGCTTTTGACTTTGAATCTAGGCCAGCAATCTAGCAATCCTGACCTTTGATGTTTCAGATTCTATGGACGTTTCGATCTCTCGTTTGAAATACAATCGGCAAAATTAGTACAGGACTAGGTAACTATCTAATTAATTGATCACTGCTTTAAATCGTCGACGACGACCTCTGTGGCTCAGTGGTAAGCGCGTTGGCACTCAAGCCGGAGGTTGCGGGTTCGAACCCCGCCTGGGAACATAAATATTTACTGTGTTCCTGGGTAATGGTGTGTATTAAATATTTGTATTATATAATACACATTCTAAATATATGTATAGTATAGAAGTATTAAATATATTTCCGTTGTCTGGTACCCGTAATATAAATTCTTCGTGAACTTACTACGGGACCAGATTGACGTGGTGTAAAAAAGGGTCCATATACCTATACGTGATGCAAAACGTAATTTATTCTACAATAAACAATCCTATATGTATGTATAGATTCTGTAAACTAGCTGTTGCGCGCAGCTTCGCCCGCGTTAACTTAGATTTACAGCCGTGTTCGGATTGATGATGATTATTTTATAGCCTAAATTACTTCTTAGAACATCAACTGTCTACCAGTGAAAATCCCGTCAAAATCGGCCTAGCCGTTTTAGAGATTAGCCGGCAAAAACAGACAGACAGACAGACGGACAGACAGACAAAAATTTTAAAAAGAAAATATTTTTGTATATGTGCCGTGTATACATCCATATTCATTTAGTAAACAGCGGTTATTTTAATATTACAAACAGACAGTCCAATTTTATTTATCTGTATAGATGCTATTTTTGTTTAAGTACCGTATATACATCCATATTCATTTAGTAAACAGCGCTTATTTTAATATTACAAACAGACAGTCCAATTTTATTTATCTGTATAGATGCTATTTTTGTTTAAGTACCGTATATACATCCATATTCATTTAGTAAACAGCGCTTATTTTAATATTACAAACAGACAGTCCAATTTTATTTATCTATATAGATGTATAGATGTTCACAGTACATTAATTGTATAGATATTTTAATCCCACAAAAAACAGTTTCACTGTAAAATGTCGCGCCAAGTACACGTCTAACTATATACATGTATAGCATAAATAAAAAAATAAACTAATCTTTACAAAAAATATGAAATAAAAAAACCAAGTACACAAAACCTCTCGGATTAAAAGAAACACTCATTAAAAACTGTGAAAATTAAAAAAACAATTGGTGTAGTATATTTACAAAAAAAAAAGAAAAATTTGCAATCTACAAAAAAATATAAATTAAAAAAAAAGTAATCATTGTGATTTTCAATAATTGCAAAATTTTTGTGGCAAATTTTACAATTGAAAACAATTTTTTAAACGTACTTTTTTTATACAGTGAAACTGTTTTTTGTGGGATATCTCTTTTTTTTGTAAAGCATATATTAATTAACATAATTACATTTCAAATATTTTAATATTTTAAATATTTATACTTCTTGAGTAATTCATTTCAAATACTTTAAAATTTTAAATTTAAACTTCTTGAGTAATTCATCAAAATTTTTATTCATAAATTTTCTCAAATAATTTAATAATAAAAGAGGTTAGTACTATTACAATACTTTTACTTTAAATGACGCTTGTGACTGACCAGTGACCAATGCAATATCGTCATATTTTTTTTTAATGTTATTTTGATTTTCAAAATTAACATAGAGCATGCGTTCCTGTTATTCCTCCTGTTTAAATATTTAGAGTGTAAAAGGGAAAGTTAGATACCAGATGGCGCAACATGCAACTTGACCGGCAGTTCAAATCAATAATTAAATTAAAGTAAAATATTATATTTGCATATTAGTAAATCATGTAATAATAAGCTCAAATATGTAATTAAAAAATTTAATATTTTTTGTTCTTGTCCAATATATGATTCATTATTATTTACCCTAAATTTATTGAGTTATAGTTGAAACTACCATGCCTCCAGAATAAAAAAAAAATTCAAAACTTTAGATGTTCTTGATCTTTTTTGATGTGATCTTTATTGTTTTCTTAAGAATAATTCAAATCCAACTCCATACGAAGAAAGTCATAAATTTACTTGATACCAATGTACTTATTATTATGTTTATTATCCTTTAAGGCCTTTAAATATTCTCCTTTCCAAAAGCTAAAAAAATGTAAAACAGTAAGGAAATAACTTCAAATGAAAATAATTAAAATTAAGAAATACTACACACATAATGTCTCGCAATTTTTGTTTACAACCAGCTCTTTTCCGCTTAAAGTTTTTTTTATTGCACGGTCTGTAACAATGGGAAAACAAATTGTATTGACAATAATAAAAGTATGACAAGTCAGAAATTTGAAGTAAAATTACTTACATAATATCATAATCAATACTGAAATTAACTTGTCTGTCTCTATTTGATTATTGGAACAAATATAAGTCATCAACATATAATGCTATAACAATTTTTACACCATTATTCATTTTTGTAAAAACAGATGGCTCTATACGACTCCTTTTGAAACCTAACTCACATAAACATTGCTCCACTCTCTAATACCATGATCTAGATGACTGCTTTAACCCATAAATCATCAAGTATCAGCACATGGGGTGGTGCAGCGAAAACGCTACTGATATCCGTCGAGAGAGCGCAGAGAGCAATTCTCAAGGTGGCTACATTTCGCCCTTTCCTATTCTCTACTAACCTTCTTTATAAAACATGTAAAGTCCTAACAGTCAGACAACTTTTTATACTAAACATAGTACTAAAACAGCACGCAGCTCTTGCCTACTGTACTGAACTTACTAAAAAACGAAAATTTTTTGTAATATGTGTAAAATTCGTAAAAAAAAACTTATTAAAAATAGTGTGAAGTCTTAGTGTTTTGGCAATAATAACAAAATTTAGCCCCAAAAATATGAGGAGGTTATGTTTACATATGTCTCAAGAATATATACACAGTGCCTCACGCCAAACTACTTGGATGTGTTCTTGGCGCTAGACACTAACGTGTCTCCTGATATTAGTTAGGTGTTATAAGTTTGATGTATAAATGATTTATAATTATTTAACTATGTCGGTCTGTGGCATTGTAACACTTAAACAGGTGATTTGATTTGGATGCAGATTATTTATTTGAAAACAAGTTTTCTAACGGAGACCTGTGCCCAAAAGTGGGAGATGTAAGGGTTGATTTTTTATGTCATAAGGAGGCAACTAAGCAGTCGGAGCTTATGGTGACTACCGACGCCCATAGACATCCGCACAAACAATAGTTATGCAGGTGCGTTGCCCTCATTTTCCTGTCCTCCCAATGAGCCACTGAAAACTCAGCGTATGAAATGCGACAGCATTTTTTATTAATAGAACCTTCTATTTATTAGGAAATTTAATAGGAATGTCTATTCACCCTCCAAGAGGACGATTCACATTTTTTTATATTTATACTCTAAGAGTTTTTTTTTACGTTAGTTGGATAGGCAAACTGGCAAACGTGCCACCTGATGGTAAGTGGTCGACGTCGCCCATGAACATAAACTAGTATACCTGGTACGAGCCCAGGCAACTCATTTATGTGTTGCCTATCCTGAGACATAAGATGATAAGTCTCGGTGCCAGTAATTACACTGCCTGTCTTGCCCTTCTCTCCGAAACACAGCAAAGCTGTTTCACGGGAGAAATAAGCAAGATGGTGGTACCCATGCAGCCGGGAGCGCGGCACAGCGCTTCCCTCCCACCGGTAAATATAAGAATAGATAAAACATTACTGGTTCAAATTCAACCAAGAGCCATATTGTGTCATGAAAATACACATGCTCCGACTTGTAAACTATAATATTTATCCTATATATGTCCTATTGTCCGTAATAGAAGTTCCGAGCATACCACTAGCCAAGAGAGAAACGAGTTATTGTAATATAATAATAATATTATGTCCTTATACATAATATGTCCCAACTGTTAGGCACGTGTCTCAGTAGGCGAGGAGGGTGTTGGGCCATAGTTCACCGATGCGCTGACCCAATGCGGGTTAGTGAACTTCACACATCTTCAAAGACTTTTAATCTCATCAGGTATGCAGGTTTTCTCACGATGTTTCCTTTACTGATCACTATCTACAATTAAACATTGTAATAATTACCAGCCTACAACCATGACATGGGCCTTTAGGAAACACCAAGCCGATCACTGTCTCTCGAAACTTGGACGGCCCTTTCGGAAGTCGTTTATCTACTTGAAGGTTGTAACCTAACTTTATTATATTGAATCTAGAAACTTTCATAAACACACTAAAAGAAAAACCGAAGTAAAAAAAATACGTCCGCCATTTCAACTGAGCTGCTTATCCCCTACTTGAAGGTATATATAATAACAATATCAACCCTTATACGTCCCTCTGCTGGGCATGGGTCTCCCCCTCAAAGTCCGACGAGGAGGATGTTGAGCCATAGTTCACCGATGCGCTGACCCAATGCGGTTGGTGAACTTCACACACCTTCAAAGACTTTTAATCTCATCAAGCATGCAGGTTTCCCCACGATACTTTTCTTCACCGATGAGCAAACGATGGTCTTTCAGGTGCATGTAGAAATGTAAAAAAAACATTTAATGTACCACAAGGGTCAGGATCGAACCCAGACCTCTAACACAAGAGGCCGAGACCATACCCACTGGACCATCGTCGCTTCGTCGACACTTATATATTGTGTACTTACCTAATTATATTGCATCAAATAGAAACAAAAATCACAAAAAATAAACCAATTGGGTCATTGTATTGTGGAACTTTTCCAATAACACTGAAATAATGAATGGCACTTGTAACGTCATCAACCATTGTCTGTGAAGAACTGATGCCTCTCGACCCACAAATCTAAATACGTATCGAGTGGGATTGTGCCTCTTCGAATCGGCTTAAATGACGAAATTATTGTTTAAGAATACGATTAATTCCGGGTATACAGATATTACATTTTGTGCCTTCTTCAGGAAATCTGGTTACTAAGTTGGCATATATAATGCTGATCCAATGGTCCAAATCCAATGTGGACGCATCAAAACTTTTAAAAGACATTATTGTGTTGCAACAGGATTTAAAATTGATAAAAGATACATGTGTGTCAAGAAAGGAGTTTTCTGATTTGAAAAATGATTTGGATGGCCTAAAGATGGAATCGCATGTAAACAATCACAACATAAATTTTAAAATAGGGGCGTTTTTATTAAGCGAGTCGGAGGTCAACAGTGGCCCTATGGGCATTAATTTTACAGAAAACGAAGAATTGTATCATAAGGAGAAATCAATAGTGCAATCTAAAATGAAGGTAGATGCGCATGTAATTTCAAATTCAACGGTTGCCGTCTCAACGAATAGCACCGAGGTTGCGCCCGCGCCTCCCGCGCCGCTCACTTCGCCCGCGCCTCCCGCGCCTCCCGTGCCTCTCACGCCTCCCGCGCCTCCCGCGCCTCCCGCGCCTCCCGCGCCTCTCGCGCCTCCCGCGCCCCCCGCGCCTGCATCGACTCGGCGTTCGAGTGACGTGAGTGAACAGCTGATAGCGCCCGCAACAAACAAATCGAAGCGCATACCTCACTTACACGACAACCATAAGGAAACCGAGTGGATAACGGTAACAAATAAGAAGAAAAATAAGAGATTTTCTAATATAATTGGGAATCAAATAGGATCCGCGACTCATGTTCCGAATTTTAAGTCGGCGGACTCAAAAATACCAATATTTATTACGAATGTACATAAAGAAACACAACCAGAGGCAATAAGTCAGTACATTTATGCACAAACAAATGAAAAAATATCGCTTATTAAAATATCACAGCGCAAGAAGAGGGGGTATAATGCGTTCAAATTGTTTGTTCCTCGGCACAAGTTGCATATTTTTCTTCATGAAAAGCTGTGGCCAGAAGGAATTATGTTTAGGCGTTTTTTGAATTTTAATGCTCGAACTGAATCTGAGGCTAACAAGATAGACCATAATGGAAAATGATAATTATAACAGGACGTATAGTAGTTTTATTACGTTTAATTGTAGATCACTAAAAAGATCAGTCGAGGGAGTCCGGCAGCCATGTAAAATTTCAGATATTGTTGCGCTTCAAGAAACATGGCTGCTGCCACATGACTTGTCCTATCTTTCGAGTATCGATAGTGACTTTGGTAGTGCTGGGACGTCTGCAGTAGACACGGCGGCTGGATTGTTGGTGGGGCGACCTTACGGTGGCGTCACCTTGCTCTGGAGGAAAAGTGCGTTTCCCTGTGTATCTGTTATACCGTGCTCCAGTGCGCGCATTTGTGCGATTAAAATGACGCGAGAAAAACAAACAATTATAGTGTGCAGTGTATACATGCCTGTTGACTGTTCTGAAAACCTGACTGAATTTACCGATTCTTTAAGTTACCTAAACGCTATAATAGAGGAAAGTGAATGTGAAACAGTGTTCCTACTTGGTGACTACAATGCTCATCCGAGTCAACTGTTTTATGGTGAGCTACAAAACTTCTGTGCGGATCAAAAATGGATTGTTGCTGACGTCAGTAGTTTAACCTGCAATTCTTTTACTTATGTGAGTGACGCGCGCGGGACGACGAGATGGCTAGATCATTGTGTGACTACTGAGTCGGCGTATAAGATAATAGACGATGTCAAAATTTTGTACGACGTATACTGGTCTGACCATTTCCCATTGCTAATTACATGCAAATTAAATTGTATTATACCTAAGGTTTTACCAAAATGTGATTTAAATAGTAAAATTATTTGGGGAGTTCGAACAGATGAACAAATAAAATATTATAATGAATTATGCAATAAAGAATTAAAATTAATTGATTTTCCATCTGAATTTACTGAATGTAGTTATAGTTTTTGTAATGATCGGTGTCATAAACATATTATTGACAATTTATATAACAATATAGTGAACGTGCTATCGTCGGCAGCAATTAAGAGCTACCGTAATTATAATAAACATAGAAAAAGAACTCTTATTGGGTGGAATAAGCACGTCGGTGAGGCGCACAGGGAGGCCAGGTCAAAATTTTTACTGTGGGTCAATTGTGGGCGCCCGAGACAGGGTTCAGTGTACAATGAAATGGTGAGTAGTAGGCGGGTTTTCAAAAGTAGATTAAAGTGGTGCCAAAAACATCAAAATCAAATAAAAATGGATATCCTTGCTACTCACCACTCAAAACATAATTTTAAAAAGTTGTGGCATAATTTAGAGGCTTTAGGTTTGCCCGATGGCTACACCGATCTGCTTAAGTACTGGTATTGTAATCAGGTGAACTATGTGAGATGGGCGAATATTTTTTCTGAACCGTACAGGATGGAATGTGGGGTGAGACAGGGGGGTCTCAGCTCACCAAGGCTATTCAACCTGTACGTGGACGAACTGATCCGGGAACTCAGCGCTATGCATGTCGGTTGTTACATTGGCAACGTATGTGTCAATAATATTAGTTACGCAGATGACATGGTACTGCTGGCGCCCTCTGTCTGTGCACTTAGAGCTTTGCTCGGTGTGTGTGAAAGATTCGCTATCTCACATGGTTTGCTATACAATACCAAAAAGTCACACTACATGGTCTTTAAGGCCGGTCGTAAATGTCCTAATAATATTCCCCCGATATATCTGAACAACGAACCTCTACAAAGAGTATACATCTTTAAATATCTCGGACACTTAATCACGGACGGACTTAAAGACGATGAAGATTTAGAAAGGGAGCGTAGGGCATTGTCGGTTACGGCGAACATGTTGGTACATAGATTTAGTCGCTGCACGGATACGGTTAAGATTACTCTTTTTAAAGCATACTGTACATCCTTCTATACCTGTTCTTCTATAGCTTATGGACCAACTATACCAAGAAAGCCTACAATGCCCTTCGTGTTCAGTACAACAACGCCTGCAGGGCGCTGATGCGGCTGCCGCGGTTCTGTAGGGCTTCTGTGATGTTTGCGCTAGCAAATGTGGATAGCTTTGAAACTATTTTGCGCAAGAAGACCACGTCACTGCTGAAAAGAATCCGCGGCAGCGGCCACAGCGTTCTGAGGGAAATAGTTGAAAGTGGGAATTGTCCACTGATCGATCATATGTTATATATAACTAGATCGCTGTTTAAAATAGAATACTAACATAGAATAAGAATTACTAACATATTACTTATAAATATGGATCTGTGTTGTCCGGAATAAAGATTTATTTATTTTATTTATTTATTATAAAAATGTTTGCTTTTACAGGCGAGCAAATGATCCCCACACGGTTCAAGCCTTGTCGAGTCGATGGGGCTCAGTAGCCTAAGGTAAACCCAGCACCTTGGGCGAAGCCAAGTGAACTAAGGGGGCTGCGGGAAGATGTCATTCTACGGTTGTAGAATGACATCTTCCCCACCATGGTTCAGGCCTTGACTTGGCGGTGGGGCTCAGTAGCCTAGGGTGAGCCGCTGCTCCTTGGGCGATGCTAATTGACCCGAGGGGGCTACTTGTACCCCTCTTATAAGAAGTGGGAACAAAAGTGCAGGGAGCAAGGGGCGAGGATGGGAACCTCACCCCATTGCACTGTCCCGACGTTGGGAGGTGTTGTTCTCTGGTGCGGGACAGCCCCTCTGTGGAGGTGGCGTCGGTCCCTTGAGGGACTGACTAGCCGTCGAGGTGCCCTCTTTGCTCAATAGATCCGGGGCACCTCACCAAAGGCAGCAATGGTAGCACTTGCCAGTTTTAGTCCACCTTACCATTTTTCGGGCGCAGCGATTCCCACATACCCGCCTGGGGAGACTCCCTTTCCCCGCGTGATGCCTCAGAGCATTTCCCGGCGTTAAAGAAAAAAAAAGTACAGCTTGCTTAGCAGGATCGGCCTTTCTATGTAATGCGGGTAATTAGTACATGCGTGGCAAATTATAGTCGGTGCCAGTTGATTAGTTGCCAGGTGCAGTGCTGGCTTTTTTAATATTAAGTAAATCTGGTCTACGATATAAAGAGACTTAGGAGATGGGATGATATTAAACAACTTTGTTTGAGAAAGAATGGCAACAAAAGAGTGTTCATGGCGACGCTGACATTTTACCATCAAGTGGAAGTCTTGCAGTTTACCTAACTGACATAAAAATAAGACAATTAATAATGAGACGTTAGTTATTAAATAGAAAAAAGCTTTGACGTGATATTCATTACGTGTCAAAAGACAGCGAACGCTATTTAAACAGAGTTTCCTATGTGGGGCCAGCCCAGGTTCCAAGACGTCATCCTTTATTTTTTTATTTAACGCCGGGAAATGCTCTGAGGCATGCCGCGGGGGAGTGGGTATCCCCCGGCAGGTATGTGGGACTCGCTGCCCCCGAAAGCTGGTAAATGGACGCAGCTCTACCCACTAAAATCCGTCGAGTGCCACCAATGCCGCCTTTGGTGAGGTGCCCCGGATCTAATGAGCAAACAGGGCACCTCGACGGCTAGTCAGTCCCTCAAGGGACCGACGCCACCTCCACAGAGGGGCTGTCCCGCACCAGAGAACAACCCCTCCCAACGTCGGGACAGTGCAATGGGGTGAGGTTCCCATCCTCGCCCCTTGCTCCCTGCACTTTTGTTCCCACTTCTTATAAGAGGGGTACAAGTAGCCCCCTCGGGTCAATTAGCATCGCCCAAGGAGCAGCGGCTCACCCTAGGCTACTGAGCCCCACCGCCAAGTCAAGGCCTGAACCATGGTGGGGAAGATGTCATTCTACAACCGTAATCGCTAGTAGAATACTTATGAATGTATGGAAATGATATTTAAGACCATGTGATTTATCGATATAAAATGTCATTTCCATAACTTTATTAATTTTCTACTAGCGTTTACGATTATAGAATGACAATTTATTGGCTGAAATGTCATTTTCATACATTTATTTATTAGTTTTTTACTAGCGTTTACGATTGTAGAAAACTAATAAATGTATGGAAATGACACTTAAGACCATGTGATTTATCGATGTAAAATGTCATTTCCATACCTTTATTAGTTTTCTACTAGCGTTTACGATTGTAGAATGACAATATATTGACTGAAATGTCATTTTCATACATTTATTTATTAGTTTTTTACTAGCGTTTACGATTGTAGAAAACTAATAAATGTAAGGAAATGACATTCAAGACCATGTGATTTATCGATGTAAAATGTCATTTCCATACCTTTATTAGTTTTCTACTAGCATTTACGATTATAGAATGACATCTTGGCTGACCCAAAAGACAGACAGATATGCCTAGAACGTCTCCGAGCTTTTCACATTGTTCACAAGAAAAACAACAAAACAGAGTAAATATCCTGTTTTAAATTGTTTTAAAAATAGTAGATTTGTACAACATTGCACTATAAAAATGGCGTCATTATAAAACGCTACTTTTTCGTGCGCACGCTATAGTTTATATTATTACCGGCTATAAGGGGAATGTTCCGTAATGCGGTACAATTAGCTACTTACATGGTTCACCTGTAAAACGGTTTGTTTGAACATTATATAAATATGACTGTAGTTAATTTAAATTACTAGTGTTGTACTGGGGTGGTCAGAAAGGTTCGGTCGTCAGGTGACTAGCTATATACGGTGGCGGATTCGAATCCAAGATAAGATATTTAAGATGAATATAGATATCTGGATCTAACCAGCAATGATAAATAAAGGATAGTTTGTGGGATATAAAATAGATAACTGGCATGGAGCAGTATTATGTGTTCTGTGCTCTGATTGGCCGACTTGTGGCCATTGATGGATGATTGGCCGATGGGACGCACACAGAGATCACTGGTTGGTTGAATTGCCATTACATCAGTGACAAATCACTGACCAATTCCTTATTTTATGGCTCTATTATCTCTCTCATTAGTACTCTATCCGGTTATATGATCGATGGTTTCATGCTAATAAAGATGCGACATATAGGAAAAGCTATTTATAAGTATTAATATTTGTTTTAGATATACTCTGAGAGCAATCATTACTTAGCTTCCTGTCTCTTTTACTTCTTTCCCAATAGATATATCTCCTACATAAAGCACATACATTAATGCTTCTTTATCCTGAGCTTGTGTGGGAACATAATCAATTCTATTACAGCCTATTGTTGGGTTAAGCTGCTACAATGGGGTATGAGGCTGGCTATTGTTGCACCCGAATATAGGATCCTTGGGGAGTTGATGCGGCATTTTAAAAAGGTACAATTTTTGTTGTATAGAGATTTTCGCTGAGAAAACTTAGAGGATGTTGGCATTAAACGCAATGAAGTTAGAAGATAGCTTAAATATCAAACGAAGTGCAAAGTCTCTTTAGGACTTGTAGTGGCTGATCTAGGCTGAATGTGAGGGATTTACCGTTTTTGCGTTCATTAAAAGATATCTAAAAGGGAGCGTTGCAGGCTAATTATAATTATAAATATAGTGGTAATCGATAATGATGTACCTGCATTTAAATTCGTGAGAAGTTGAATATTGTAACAGCGCCATCTAGCAGGCGATATACGAAACTTTGTGTGATACAAATAGCCTCAGTGCAAGTTCTATAAAAATTATGATGATAACGTCCTCCCGGCTTGGTAATTAGTGCTTTGGAAACCCAGATTCTTAGGCAACCGTCCCGGGGGAATTCTGCGAGCGATGGCACTACCTACTGGATGAAGTAGGTACCTTTAGGTATCCTGGATCTCTAGTGCGCAAAGATCGTCTCGAGAATCGTCTCGAGTCTGTGATTTCATCAAGTAGTTTGGAAATCACACGACCTGAAGCTCCACACAAAGGTCACGGTTTACAAAACAATTATTTTGTCCTTAATACTCTACGCTTCAGAGACCCTCGTGCCTTAACAAGACTGACATCGGGCGCCTTGACACCTTTCATCTATAAAAATAATGGCCCTGTAATAATATCTATATATCTTCTATCTATATATATATAAATCAATTGCTGTTCGTTAGTCTCGCTAAAACTCGAGAACGGCTGAACGGATTTATTTTCTCTTGGTATTGAAATGTTCGTGGAGGTCTAGGGAAGGTTTAAAAGGTGAGAAAAATTCGAATAATGGCCGGGAAAACCCTAAAAACAGCCCTTTTCTTTTTCCCATACAAACGTTTTCTAAATAAAATGTAAAGTCAATTTGAACTTTATTGCTATTCAATAAAGGTCATATTAAATTATAAGTTGTAATTATAGATTACACTGTTGTCTAAGCAATGTAGGTGTGTTCCTAACGTCAAAGAGTCAATTTGCAATTTATTACCACTGCATACAGTTCAAATTCAGTCTTCGAGTGCGCGTTGGAGGACCTAATGTCGCGTTCCGAAACTCAACAAAAGTGATAATATCGCGACCACATTGAATAGTCACAAAATGTAATAGATCATTAGTAGTAATGATTTTCAATTTGGTCGGCTTCGCGAAACTTAATTTTAGCTAACTTCAGTTGTTCATCTATCAGATTATAAATTTTTTTGATTGATAAATCTTAAGTTTTGTCACAAATTAAATTTCTGAACACAACCATAATAATTCGCATCGGCGGCACTGCTGCCTGCCGCCAATTCGATTGATGGTGCCGCCATCACTCGGTGCGATCGATGCTTAGTGATCAAGTCTATCTCACTGTCACGATGAGACAGACTGACACCAAGCAATCGATTCGCAGTATTAGCATCCTTGATGTTGGGGAGCTAAATGCCCTTTGACGACTTCTACGTCACCCTGGGCTGGTATTGGGGTAGGGGTATTCTTAAGCCGCCCCCACACAGCAATTCGCCGATGCGAATTCATCATCATCTGCGATTGCCAATCCGCCTGCTCAGCGTGGCAATTATGAGCATGAATCCCCTCATGAATTACAGGCACAAGAGAAGGCCCCTAGTTCCCGGCCGTCCCACTATTCCTGGTTACGGTAGCAGCCTAGGTTACGGTGGGACAGGGGGTGCTAAGAATCCCCGGGCTACGGATCGCTACCACCAACTTGACCTGGCTACGTATAACGGACGAACGTTGAGACTCGATGACCACCTGGTTGAACTGGAGGTGGAACTGGGAAGTATCCGATGGCACGTTTTGGGGTTATGTGAAGTCCGAAGACAAGGAGAGGACACCATAACTCTGCCTTCGGGTCATCTGTTCTACTTCAGGGAAGGCGACACTCCATCCCAAGGCGGCGTGGGTTTTCTCGTCCACAAGTCCCTTGTCAACAACATCGTCGAAGTCTCGAGTGTGTCGAGTAGGGTTGCGTATCTTGTACTCAAACTCACCAAGAGGTACAGCCTCAAGGTGATACAAGTATATGCGCCAACCTCTACACACTCCGACGACGAAGTAGAGGCAACTTACGAGGATGTCTCCAGGGCCTTACACAACACCTCCAAGGCTCACTTCAATGTTGTTATGGGGGACTTCAATGCCAAAGTAGGAGTACGAACAGGTATCGAATCGTGTTTAGGGCCACATGGTGTCGGCAGTCGTAACCACAGGGGGCAAATGCTGGTCAACTTTCTCGAGAAAGAGGGGCTCTTTTTAATGAATTCATATTTTAAAAAGAAGCCCCACAGGAAGTGGACCTGGCAAAGCCCCGATACTGTGACGAGAAACGAGATAGACTTTATTATGACGGACCGAAGGCATGCATTCAGGGATGTCTCTGTGATCAACAGGTTCAAAACCGGAAGTGATCACCGACTAGTAAGAGGATCTATGAATGCAAGCTTTCAGCGAGAGCGAGACCGTCTAATAAAGTCTACACTCCGACCTGACTTCCGGCAAACTGTGGTAGGTTCCAAAAAATTCCAATTGGAATTAAAGAACCGATTCGATAGCCTTAACATATCGGAAACCACAATGGCAGTTGACGAGGCACTGGGTGCCGTGGTGGACTGCATGCGGGTCGTGGGTGAAAGGTTTTATAGGAGAAAGCGTACTGGCAGGAAATCCAAACTCTCGGATGAGACGCTCGGTCTTATGAGGGAACGCAGAGCACACACAGACGCCACTTCTACAGATGTAAAGCTTCTCTCGAAGCAGATCCGCAAACTAATACGCCGAGACCTTCGCTGCTCAAATACGCAACGGATTACCGAAGCAATTGAGCAGAATAGAGGGTCGAAGGTTTTTGTGGAAAAGCTCGGGAGAAGCCACCTGTCGAAGATTAGGACCGCTACTGGCGCGACCGTTTCTTCTAAGCCTGGGATCTTGTCGGAGATCGAAGATTTCTATGGCAAACTGTACGCGTCCCATGCTCCTCAACCTGATCCCCGAAACAACGATCCGCGTGCTAGCCTAACACGACACCTCTCCGGCGAGCTTCCGAACATCAGCCTAGATGAGGTTAGTCTGGCTCTTAAGCAGCTTAAAGGGGGGAGGGCTCCGGGGAGGGACGGAATTACGACTGAACTCCTTAAGGCAGGTGGCGAACCTGTTTTAAGAGAGTTACAAAAGATTTTTAATTTCGTCCTTCAACGGGGCATTTCCCCCAAGGAGTGGCATGGAAGTGAAATCGTTTTGTTTTTTAAGAAGGGTGATAACTCCCTTCTTAAAAATTATAGACCGATATCACTTCTAAGTCATATATACAAGCTGTTCTCGAGAGTCATGACGAACCGCCTCACTAAAAAGCTCGATGGATTCCAGCCACCGGAGCAGGCTGGGTTTCGAAGAGGATTTAGCACCATAGACCACATTCACACTATAAGGCAAGTTGTACAGAAGACCCATGAGTACAACCAGCCACTGTGCCTTGCCTTTGTGGACTATGAGAAAGCTTTTGACTCGGTTGAAACCTGGGCTGTTCTGGAAGCTCTGCAGCGATGTCAGGTCGATTGGCGATACGTCGAAGTGTTGAGAGGATTATACGACGCCGCCTTTATGTCCGTTCTGGTTCCGGGAGGTCAAACAAGACCAATCCAATTGCATCGAGGAGTGAGACAGGGGGATGTCATTTCCCCGAAACTATTCACTAATGCTTTGGAGGACGTCTTTAAGACTTTAAACTGGACAAAATGTGGCATAAACATTAACGGCGAGTATCTCTCACACCTTCGTTTCGCCGACGATATCGTTATTCTGGCCGAGTCGTTGGAGGGCTTGCAGGAGATGCTGCACAGTCTAAATGAATCTTCCCGACGTGTGGGTCTTAGGATGAACTTGGACAAGACGAAAGTCATGTTCAACGAACACGTTCTCCCTAGGCCGGTTAACGTTGATGGCATAACTCTCGAAGTCGTGCAAGAGTATGTCTATCTTGGGCACACTTTGCAGCTAGGTCGACATAACTTCGAGAGAGAAACCGATAGGAGGATTCAATTGGGATGGGCAGCATTCAGGAAGCTTAGCCATATTCTCACGTCGTCTATACCGCAGAGTTTGAAGACGAAAGTCTTCGACCAATGCGTTCTCCCCGTGATGACCTACGGGGCTGAAGCGTGGCCTCTAAATATAGGACTGGTCCGCAAGTTTGCCGTAGCTCAACGTGCTATGGAGCGTGCTATGCTGGGTGTTTCTTTGACAGATAGGATTCGGAAGGAAGACATCCGTCAGAGAACTAAGGTAACCGATATCACGCAAAGAATCAGCTCGTTGAAGTGGCAGTGGGCTGGTCACACACTCAGAAGAACGGATGGCCGATGGGGCAATAAGGTTCTAGAGTGGAGGCCACGTTTAGGTAGACGAAGTGTTGGTCGGCCATTGACCAGGTGGGAAGACGATCTCCGTGCGGTGGCCGGTCCGTGTTGGATGCGAGTGGCAAGGGATCGGCCATCTTGGCGTTCATTGAGGGAGGCCTATGTTCAGCAGTGGACGGATAGAGGCTGATGATGATGATGATGATGATGATGAACCATAATAATATTTGACATTAGATTTGACAACCAACTAATAAGTCAATCCATCCTGTCGCACTTCAGAACACGGAAAAAAGTATTACGACGACCTCTGTGGCTCAATGGTAAGCACGATGGCGCTCGACAAGCCGGAGGTTGCGGGTTCGAATACCGCCAGGGAACAAAAATAGTTTCCGTGTTCCTGGGTCATGGATTGATGGTGTATTAAATATGTGTATTATATAATAAAAATCTTAAATATATGTATAGTATAAAAGTATTAAATATATTTCCGTTGTCTGGTACCCCATACCCGTAATACAAGTTCTTCGAGAACTTACCACGGGACCAGATTGATGTGGTGTAAAAGCGTCCATAATTACTATTATTATTAAATTATTGTGTTACGATATCTATACGTGCATCCTTCTATCTTTGTGAGTGACGATTACCGCTACGTGCGCGAGAACTTTCTTTACTTTGGTGATCCTTTGTGATAGGTTCGTTCCAAGTAATGTGCTCTTATTTTGTTTGTATTTTGCGATAGTGACACTTTACTGCTAAGTGAGCAAGAAATTTTCTCACTTTAATTAATTACAATTTACGATGCCGAGGAGAAGACGAACTGACTTAGGTTGTCGCAGTCAATCAAGTGTGCGAAGAACTACCTCACGTGTTAACCGCACTGATGACTAGAGCTCTCTCTAGACATATCAAGAAAATAGTCGTATTGCTATGTCAGAATTGCGTTATTCGGTGAGTAACAATGAAGTAGATATGCTCAGAATGCAACGAGTTCGTGCACATTAAACACAACAACAGCAAGCACGACATAATGAAATTGTGCGAATCCGCAGATGCAGTGCTCCTGTGATTCTTGAACGAGCTGCATTCCACTATGATCCGGCAATTGATTATTGTGCCGACAAATCGGTAACAATTGGGGAAATGAAAATAATTTGTAAATATTGTAAGGCGTTAAAATACACTGGTGAATCTACTGGATTATGTTGTGCTGGAGGCAAAGTAAAATTCGCACAATTGGTCCCACCATCAGATCCTTTTTACGCTCTTTAGTTTCTGGGATTAGAAATGATTCTAAGCACTTCTTAGCCAACATTCAGAAATATAACAGCTGTTTCCAGATAACATCATTTGGCGTAGCGCCAAATGATGTTATCTGGACAAAACATATTATACAGGACAATTTCATGCCCACTTTCAAGGTGTTATACCAGAATATTTTTTATAATATTCAAGTTTATATATATTTTTATATTTTATATATTTATATATATATATATATATATATATATATATATATATATATATCAGAAATAATTAATGGACAAATTAAAAAAAAAAAAGATACAAGGACAAATTTATCACTTACTGGGGGCACTGTTACCACTACCTGATGCAGATCATCAATTTTTACAAATTTATTTCATGGGCAATTCAGATGTGGAAGTTGATAATCGTTGTGCTCACAATCCAACAGTGAAGAGAACCATCCAAGAATTGCAAATGTTTCTTCACCAGAATAACAATTTAGTAAACATGTTCAAAACAAAAAATATAGTTTATGAGAAAGCTTTAAATTGATTAACAGACTGTATCATAACAGTGTGTGTCTGTCAATATCAAATTTAAACCGTAAATAGCCAGTATTTCAGAAAAACTCTGTTTTGTAAGTAAGCAACATGATGTGTCGAAAATAATAATAAAACTTCATGCTTCATTCAAAAAATGCCTTTTTATTAAATACGGATTCGTTTTGTTTGTTTTAAGATTATTTCATACAAAAGTTTAGGTCTTTTAGTGATCGATTGAGGCAGTACGATATCTGCCGGGTCAGCTAGTTATATAATAAAAATCTTATATACATATATTATGTTTATTATAAAAGTATTAAATATATTTCCGTTGTCTGGTACCCTTAACACAAGTTCTTCGGAAACTTACCACGGGACCAGATTGACGTAGTGTCAAAACGTCCATAGATATTTTTAATATTATTATTTCTTTGGTTCATAGCAATTATTCCAGGCTGTGCAAGTCGGTATCTACAGCTTCAGCGCGAAATAATCTCGTTTATTATCATCTAAAACAGTGTGGTTTAATAAGCAAATGAGGTATGCGCATTCCTATATATAATACCATATCCAATATTCTACACTCTTGGTGAGCTCTCAAGGCGCTGCATATTTCATATGTACTTTAGGCCAAAACTCGATTCAGTATCTGAGTGCCTGTCAATGTAGATACTAGGTTTTTAAGCAGTTTTAAGTCATTATCACCAGCAGGGATTGCTAAGAGGCATTCATCTTCATTATCCCTATTAAAACTTTTCCATTGCTGGACGTCTTTTTTAATAAGTAAGCTGTAAGAGGTAGTGCCATGCTGCTTTGCAACCGAATTGGGCCGTTATGTCACGACAGGGGTGGTACCCTTCGCTCACTAAACACCGGCTTCAAGTGACAGCTGTGCTGTTGCATTTCGTGTGGTTTGTAAGTTTCTGGTGGCCCATTGGGGGGGTAGGGAAAAGGAGGACATCAGCATAACTTTTGGTTGTGCGGATGTGTATGGGCGTCGGTAGTCACCATAAGGCTCCGACTTAGTTGCCTCCTTATGACATAAAAAAATAAACGCCAAGATGGTAATTAGTATAGTTATGTGGAATTGAAATTTTCAGAAATTTATATGGAATAATGGTTATAAAATGACGACGAGAGATGAATTGGAGAGCTAAGCTATCCCGAAAATGTGAACGATAATGGTTTAGTGAAACACGAGACTCTAGCTCGCGGTGAAGGAAAACATCACGAGGAAATCTGCATGCCTGATCGGATTCGGATTGAAAAGTCTTTAAAGCTGTGTGAAGTTCACTAACTCACATTGGGCTAGCGCATCGGCTATGCCTTATCGGCGAACCATGGCTCTAAAACCCTCCTCGCCTGAAATCGAGGACAAGACCCGTGCCCGATAGTGGAACATATAAGGGTTGGTTCAGGGCCGTCTTTACAGGCCGCATTATTTCGATCAGAATATGATTGAGTGATATTACAAAAATGATTGCTAATTAGAATACCTAGTACTGCCCTTATTACTTGGTTTATTCTTCTCTGATCCAAAAATCAGGCTAACAGATCTTAAAATTGTTTTTTTCGTCGGGGCCCCATTATCCTACTGCCCAGGGCCCGCGGGTTAAAGGGGGCATAGGGTTGATATCATAACCTTATAAAATGACAAGGAGAGATTGATTGAACTAAGCTATCCAGAAATTAAAAATAGGCGTGGAAGAAACTTTTCTTACTGACTTCCAAGCTTTAATATGAAGACGGCATCCGATGGTGATGATAATACAATGGTCTTGAAAACGTCAAAACTGGTGTGTTCTATTCTAGTATTTTCTGAGAAATAGTTCCATTCTTGAGAGATTCTTCTTCATGCTTTCAAAGCGGGTTCAAATCTCACTGTAAGTTGTATGATGAATTAAATTATACATGTAAGGATATGAAGACGATCTCCGTGCAAGTGGTAAGTGTTCGGCCGTCTTGGCGTTCATTATAGCAATAATAATATCTATGGACGTTTTTACACCATGTCAATCTGGTCCAGTGGTAAGTTCTCGAAGAACTTGTGTTACGGGTACCAGACAACGGAAATATATTTAATACTTTTATACTATACATATATTTAAGATTTTTATTACATAATACACGTATTTTAATACACATCCATGACCCAGGAACACAGAAAATATTTTTGTTTCCTGGCGGGATTCGAACCCGCAACCTCCGGCTTGAGCGCCAACGCGCTTACCACTGAGCCACAGAGGCCGTTCATTTAGGGGGACAGATAGAGGAGTAGCACAGATATTATGTTACTATATATCTATGCTACTCCTCTACATTACTATGTATGCATATGAATTTAGTTACGTTATCTACCATAACACACATTCTTCACAAGTCTTAGGACTGGGTTAACGTGCTAACTCATAAACTTACATGATAAGAACTTGACGTGGAAAAACTCCGCAAAAACTTTCACGTTGATAAAAACTTTTACAAATGGCCATAGATCGTTTTTGACGTGTATAAACGAGGCCAGTGTCAGACTAGAAGCCTTATGGACTCTTACTATTGGTGAATGAGTATTTTGTCCCTAAAGAGCCCATATTATGCTTGTTTATGTTATTTTCATAGGGAAATTGGCAGGCGTGACGGAAAGTAGTTAGCGTCACGTGATTCACGTCACACGTGTGACAAGCCTCGGAAAATTAATGTATTCCCGAAACACAAGATGGTAAGTATAGAATATGTAAGTGCAAATTACACTGTCTTTTTTTCCTTTTACGCTGGGAAATGCTCTGAGGCAACACGCGGGGAGTGGGTCTTCCCAAGCGGGTATGTGGGACTCGCTGCGCCCGAAAGGTGGTAAGGTGGAAGTTCATAGGGTCACTTAGCGTGGTGTCCAGCCCTTCAGCCAGGTCCAGCGGTCAGCGACGCCGAAGGCCAGAAAAAGCTCGCCTGGAGATTCCCAAGGTATGCCGATGATCAGTGTTTTCAAGGTTCGAGGAAAAGCGGGTCTGAAAAAGTGAGGTCCCCGCCAGATCTTCAAAAGAGGTCGCCAGATTCACGTGGCACGGTTAAGCTTCAATTGCAGCTCTACTTACTAAACCCGGCTAGTTCCAGTAATGCCGCCTTTGGTGAGGTGCCCCGGATCTAATAAGCAAACAGGGCATCTCGACGGTTAGTCAGTCCTCAAGGGTCCGATGTCACATTCACAGAGGGGTTGTCTCGCACCACAAAACTACCCCTCCCAACGTCGGGACAATACAATAGGGTGAAGTTCCCATCCTCGCTCCTTGTCCCTCTGCTCCTTCACCCCCTCTTCTTATGAGAGGGGTACAAAGAGCAGCTCTCCCGGCTCAATTTGCTTCGCCCAAGGTGCTGGGTTCTCCTTAGGATACTGAGCCGCACCGCCACGACAAGGCTTGAACCATGGGGAAATTACACCCCTACCTGTCTGTTCGTTCAAAAATACGGCAAAGCTATGCCATGGAAAAAAAAACAAGCTGTCGCGAGGCGCCTGGCAGATGTGAAACATGGAAATTATTTTGCACAAGTAATATGCATAAAAGGATCCTTTACGAAAGGAAATAAAAAATAACAAAATCAAATTGTATTCAACAATCACACCACGATAACCTAGCCCCGTGGTTATTTCCTAAGAACTTGTGCTATGGGTCAGTGGCGTAGCGTGACTTGTGAGAAAACTTGGGTAAAGTTTTCTCACAAAAGAAAAAAATGTTTGCATAAAATTAAAAGAAATATTTATGCATCATAATTATACTGTCAGATTTTCAAAATTTTACAAACAATTCAAATGAAATATACTACACGCACCTTGCCTTTTTTCGGCAAACTGATTTATTAAATTATTTATAGCTGATGATGACTTTAGTTTTTCTAAGTTTCTGCCTCTATGGACAATAGTGACAAATTTTTATTATTTTTTTCTTACGCACGTCGGGGGACCCCGTATAATTGATACGGCAAATACGGCGGCTACTACAAGCTACGCCCCTGCTATGGGTATTAGGAACGGAAATAAATTTAAGAAATTGGTATAAATACATATATATATATATATATATATATATATATATATATATATATATATATATATATATACACGTTCATTACCCGATGCAGACATGTACATTCATCATACAAATTATGCACCCAGCGGGATTCGAACCCGCGACCGCCGCGTAGTGTCCAATAGCCTGATCACTCAACCAGTATCTTCTGTAATACATACCATTAACGGATTGGACCCGTCGCGCGTCGGTCGGGCTAACCAGGTGGATTAGCCAAGATGCCATTCTACAATCGTAAACGCTAGTAGAAAACTAATAAATGTATGAAAATGACATTTTACATCGATAAATCACGTGGTCTTAAATGTCGTTTCCATACATTTATTAGTTTTCTACTAGCGTTTACGATTGTAGAATGGCATCTTGGCTAATCCACTTGACGAGTCGGGCTATAGATAATAATAATATCTATGGACGTTAAAACACATCCATGAACCCGGAACACAGAAAATATTTTTGTTCCCTGGCGGGATTCAAACCCGCAACCTCCGGCTTGAGCACCAACGCGCTTACCACTGAGCCACAGAGGTCGTCAAAATTGATATTTGTCATTTTTCCTAATCGGTCTGAGGTTAGTCACAAATGATATATTATTTATATTATATATTACTCTTTATGTATGACCTTCGTGAGATCCAAATTAATTTCAATGCAGGCAAGTTAAGTATGTAAATATGGAAAGGAAATATACTGATAAAAATTAAATGCATTATTCATACATGATAAAATAGCTCATAACATTTGTCATTTAATGTATGGGGGTTTTATGTAGGGTTTAAAATGCGGGAATATAATGTGTTTAACAAGAAGGGCTCGAGGGCTAAGATTTTTACGAGTAACTTAGATAATTCGTGTTCCCCACCATGGTTCAGGCCTTGTCGTGGCGGTGAGGCTCAGTAACCTAGGGTGAGCGGTGCACCTTGGGCGAAGCTAATTGGGCCGAGGGGGCTCTTTGTACCCCTCTTATAAGAAGAGGGGACAGAAGAGCAGGGGACAAGGGGTGAGGATGGGAACCTCATCCCATTGTACTGTCCCGACGTAGGAAGGGGTTGTTCTGTGGTGCGGGATGACCCTTCTGTGGAGGTGGCGTCGGTCCCTTACGGGACTGACTAGCCGTCGAGGTCGCCGTTTGTTTTCTAGATCCGGGGCACCTCACCAAAGGCGGCATTGGTGGCACTCGCCGGGCTTTAGTCGCTAGAGCTGCATTCATTTACCAGCTGTCGGGCGCAGCGAGTCCCACATACCCGCGTGGGGAGACCCACTCTCCCGCGGGATGCTTTAGAGCATTTCCCGGCGTTAAAGAAAAACAAAAAAAAAAGATATTTCGTGTTAACGTGTAACGTAGATTTTTTAATAATCCTACTATTATTATAAACGCAAAAGTTTGTATGTATGGAAGTTTGTATGTACATTTTCATGCAATATCCACTGAATAGATTTTAATCAAACTTTACAACTATAATTTTTCCCTGTATGTCCACGGAAATGGGAAGTACGCGGGTGAAACCACGGGGCGCTACTAGTTTATAACAATATTTATTACATCGTCATAATCTATTCTAGTAAAACAGGTTGCAAAGTGCACAAAACTTCATTAAAGTGTAAAAAACTTATATCACCAAGACAAAAAACCTAAGAAGCCAGTATGTTACAATGGACGAATGCAGACTGATGATAACTAAATTCTAGAAACCTCCAGGGTTCTGGGTAACATGTTTGAAACATCTAATATTTTAAATTGCATTTCCAACTACATCTAATTACCCCTAACTGAAATGGTTAATTCTATTGAATAATTCAAAGCAAACTTGTGCAACAGAATTTCATACCGAAGTTTACTTTGCGTTCTGACGGATATTAATATTATAAAACGTTCCAATTAGTACACGACGAAATAATTAGGACTCTAACCAATTACACTAAGTTACGTGAGTTTTGGTACACAAATTTATCAAGTATGTAATCGTATTTGCGGTAATTTGCAAGGCGAACGATGTATCTTTCTAAGCTCTACAAAAATTTGCAAATTGAGTGGTATATTCTTAACTAGCTGTTGCCTGCTGCTTCGCCCGTGTTACTCAACTCCTATATGTCACAGCGTGATGTTATATAGTCTATAGCCTTTCTCGATAAATGGGCTGTCTAACACTGAAATAATTTTTCAAATCGGACCAGTAGTTCCTGAGATTAGTGCGTTCAAAGAAACAAACAATCTCTTTAGCTTTATAATATTAGTATAGATTCTGCAAATATTGATCTAAAGTAATAGAATTAGGCGTATTTAAATGTGTTATAAACATACAGTAAGATAAGGACAGACAGTCCTTACTATATTCCACTCCACACCATAAAAATGAGCAGAGCAAAATCACACAATCGACGCTTAGGTATAGGTTTCGCCTCGACACCAAGGCATTTTATGTATACATAATATATTATTACTTGCTGAGCGGTGTATTTTGAAGTTTTTATTAAAATGTAAGTTACCGTACGGGTTTTTTATTAATTTAAGATTGCTAATATAACAATTCGGGTCATTAACGACCACACTTAATAATATTGGTAGGTAATTTATAAAAAAAAATTGTAAACAAAAATTATTTTTAAGAAATTTTGTGTTGATGAATATCCGTCTTGTTTGAAACAGTATTTAAAATTATTAAGTTTTTTGCAATCAAAATAAGAACATTTTAACAGTAGATGAATAATAGTTAAATCAGGCCACGCTTGCATTTGTTTTTGTTGGATAAAACGGTAACTTATCATCGTATCTTTTTATAAAATTCCAGTTCATAATATTATTTCTTGTTTTTTTATTGGGAATTTAGCATCTTACACAAAAATTTTTCTTCTTTTTAAATGTTTGTTCCGAATTACTAGCGATTAAAAACATTTAATCTATTTTTAATTTACTGTTGCAACATAAAGCAATAAAGTGACAAAAATAAAATGATAAACGCAAGGCAAAAGTTTATTTAATTATTCAGGTGGTCGAGCCAAGGAAATGAACACCACGGCTTCTGATGAGTTAGTAATTACTTGTCTTGGAAATGGAACTGGCTGGTTATTTTGAAATATTTTCATGTTTTTCAAACTATTTCTATTAATATGTAAACGTATTTGGATGTATGTTTGCATGAGTAACTAACAGATATCTATATATTGTTTTAAACTAACGCGATCACTATTCATATTTATATTAATATTGTTACGTGAAGGTCCGTCACGATATAGATGCTCAAAGTCCAAAAAAGACACTGTCAGTATAGTTTGTCGTGGTGAACAAGTGCGTCCGTGTGCCGAAACTAGTCGTCCAAAACGAAGAAGAAAGACGGTAGACAGATTTTTCTGATCTGTCACCATCTACCAGCACCGTACGTCAGTCTCCCCGTGATCATGGCGATTGAAACATTGCCGAAATATCGGGAACTTAATAAATCTTTAAACGCGGTAAGCACCCGTAACAATATTAATATAAATATTAACAGATATCTGTAAAAGGCAAACGAGCAGTCGGAGCATCCAGAGGTCATGCGGATGCGTTACCCTCCTTATTCCTCTCAAAAGATCACCGGAAACTCATTAACTACAAAAATCTCACATGCCTAATCATATTTATGATTTTGTTGGTCTCTTTTTGCTGTCGCTTTTTCGTTTCATCGAATTTTTTAATAACAACGGTACTAAAGAAGTTTCATTTTAGTAGTAAATGACATGGAGATCATTTTCAGCTTTCATCTAAAGATATTATTAATCTAAGGGATTTGACCATCGATCTGGTTTGTAGACGTAGAGCTAAATGCCTTTGAATTTGTGTTAAGCTTTCCGCTAAATCTCCCTGTGGTTAAACAAAGTCGTATGATACGTCGCATTTCGGGCCACACAGCCAACTTCTCACATTTGATGACAAGAACATGAGGTCCTGAGGGCCCTATTCGCTTTATGATAAGTGATATGCTGTTTATTTCGTTTATGATATTCTTGAAACTAAAAATAAACCATTTAGGATATATTTTGTATCCATACAATAAAAACAAAACATTTTTATTATACATAGAACCCAAAAAACTATAATTCATATTATACAAAAGATAGATACGGTTAAAGTGAATTAACTATTGCACCTTGCAGGAATTTCAGTACAAACTCATATTATATAGATTTAAAAAATATTATCAGTATTTATTTTTCCTACCAAAACACGACGGTATTTTTTTCCCATACGCTTCTTATATAGAAGAAGGAGCAAACGGACATTCGTTTCACCTTGTAGTAAGTGATAAGCAACATCCATAGACACTATATCATTGATACTGTGCGTTGCCGGTCTTTCAAATATGGATAGGTATGCTCATTTCTTGAAGGTCCCTAAGTCGTATCGATTCGGAAGTACCGTAGGTGGCAGCTGGTTCGATGTAGTTGTCGTGCGAACCCGAACGCTATTGAAGATAGCTATTAACATAGAACTAGTAGATATTTAAGTCGCATTGGCGCTGGTCTAAAAAGGACAGGATGCGTAGTGAAGCACCTTAGTCTATGGTTCAGTGTCCCCGAGTAGGCTAATAACCATTTGTCAACGGAGCTAACTCTTGTAAGCTTATTTCTGCTGACTATGTAAATAAAAATGTTTTCTTTCAAGCTTACTATACTACTGTTATACGAAAAAACATGTAGATGAAATTGATATTACCTTTTATTCTTCGATATCTTTTATTATGATATTTTGTATATTAAATATTAAGTGTTTGCCACGGTGGATGAGAGCAAGAACAATGTTGCCAGTTGACACTTTACAATTTTATAGATAAAAAATAATAACTAATACAGATAACCTTTAACATACTCCCCTGCGGTGACAAGAGTTTTATTACATCTACTATATATAAAATAAAAAACCATCTAAGCGCTAGTCGGACTCGCGCACTAAGGGTTCCGTACCATTACATAATATACATTAGACACTCAAAAAAAAAATGATTTATATTTATAAAATTAAATGTTTTTTTTTATATAATACTAGCTGACCCGGCGAACTTCGTACCGCCTAACAGTCAATGAATGTCGTCATCTTATATCCTTCCATTGCTGAACATTGGCCTCCCTCAATGAACGCCGTCATCGTCATCGGCCCATCCTTTGCCACTCGCATCCAACACGGACCGGCTACCGCACACCATAAAATATATACTTTTATTTTTATTACTAGATTTGTTACAAAAAATGTGATAACTGAAAAACCGCTCGACTGATTTTGTGCAAACTTTACACAAACTATCTACTAAATAGTCCGAACAAAGCCTAAACATTTGGTTTGGATAGGTGACCCCGTTCTTGAGTTATAAAATTACAACGAAAAGTGGCATTGATTTTTATATAATATATAGATTTGAGTCGATTGAATGAAAGGTAAATTGCGGTTTTTTATGATGAATTAAAAAAAAACTTTCAAACCAGTTTTCGGTGGAAGTTTGCATGGTAATGTACATCATATATATTTTTTTAGTTTTATCATTCTCTTATTTTAGAAGTTAAAGAGGGGGGGGGGGTGGGACGACAATACACATTTTACCACTTTGGAAGTGTCTCTCGCACAAACTATTCAGTTTAGAAAAAAACGGTATTAGAAACCTCAGTACCATTTTTGAAGAACTATCCATAGATGGAGTATCTATGGATATGGGTACACGTATGAGTTTGAAGAAAAAAAAATGAGTTTCAGTTCTAAGTACGGGGACCCCCTAAATTTTATTTATTTTTTCTACTTTTGTATAAAAATCTTAATGCGGTTCACAAAACACATCTTCCTACCAAGTTTCAACAATATACTTCTTATAGTTTCTGAAAAAGTGGCTGTGACATACGGACGGACGGACAGATAGACAGACATGACGAATCTATAAGGATTCCGTTTTTTGCCATTTGGCTACGGACCCCTAAAAATATTATGAACTATGCTAAATATTGACATTTGAGTTTTGACTTTGACAGTAATAAGATTAGTAAACAACGACCTAGTAATACAAGAATATTCCTACCTTTTTTTTTCTTTAACGCCGGGAAATGCTCTGAGGCATCCCGCGCGGGAGTGGGTCTCCCCACGCGGGTATGTGGGACTCGCTGCGCCCGACAGCTGGTAAATGTACGCAGCTCTACCCACTAAAACCCGGCGAGTGCCACCAATGCCGCCTTTGGTGAGGTGCCCCGGATCTAGAAAACAAACAGGGCACCTCGACGGCTAGTCAGTCCCGCAAGGGACCGACGCCACCTCCACAGAGGGGTTGTCCCGCACCACAGAACAACCCCTCCCAACGTCGGGACAGTACAATGGGGTGAGGTTCCCATCCTCATCCCTTGCCCCCTGCTCTTCTGTCCCCTCTTCTTATAAGAGGGGTACAAAGAGCCCCCTCGTCTCAATTAGCTTCGCCCAAGGTGCTGGGCTCACCCTAGGTTACTGAGCCCCGCCGCCACGACAAGGCCTGAACCATGGTGGGGAAGAATATTCCTACCTATTTGAGTATAAATTACTAAACCTGTCAATCCCATTTGGGAGCTAAGGCCAAAGAAGAAGAAGAATGACTAAACAATCGTAAAGATTATAAATATATCGTTCATCCCATAAAATCTTTGTACAACAATTAAAAAAATCAGTCTTTTCGGTCCATTTGCATTAAGACTTCGAGAATGCTCCGTGGCCTACTTTCATAGGCCTACAAGATAAAATGGACCATTATTTCCACAGTAAAATAAGGCTTGAGAATGTGAATTGAAATAGAACCTTAGACTTACCTGAATCTAAATGCAATCTGAGTCTAAAAAGACCTGAATAATTTTCACATTGCCTTCGAACCGTACGATAGACGTGGTCCGGAAAAAAGTTATTTATACCAACACTCCAATTGGAACGGAAATATAGACCTTATTTATATTGGAATAAGTGTATTATCTAACCAGCTTCACAGGTATAGAATATTCATAGCATCCAGGTAGGTTTTATATTTTTCATCATTATTAATATTTAAGAATAAGCTCCTTAAAGTGGGCTGGTCACACACTCAGGAGGATGGACAGCCGATGGGGCAATAAGGTTCAAGAGTGGAGACCGCGTTTAATAGACGAAGTGTTAGTGGGCCATTGACCAGGTGAGAAGACGATCCCTGTGCAGGGGCAATGGCGTTCATTGAAGGAGACCTATGTTCAGTAGTGGACGGATAGATGCTGATGATGATGATGGTAATAATTACCATAATTTTTATACATTGAAAGAGCCTACTTTTGGGCTTTTAAGGCCCAGAGTGGAGATATCTACACTTTTTTACACCAATTGAATAAAAAATATTTTTCCCAAAACATTACTTTCCATGACAGACCTAAAATATAATGTTTTAAAGATAATATTATGTTTATACTTTCTCATTACCATTGCCACAACAAGTCTCATAAAGAGAGGTCCTCATAGTCCTCCATAGAGGGGTTGTCTCGCACCACAGAACAACCCCTCCCAACGTCGAGACAGTGCAATTTAGTGGGGTTCCCATCCTTGCCCCCTGTCCACCCCTTTAAAAGAAACCCAGAAACTTATAAACGAATAAATAACCATATTATTACTAACTAGCTGTTGCCTGCAGCTTCGCCTGCGTTACTCGACTCCTATATGTCACAGTGTGATATTATATAACCTATAGCCTTCCTCGATAAATATGCTGTCTAACACTGAAATAATTTTTCAAATCGGACCAGTAGTTCCTGAGGTTAGCGCGTTCAAACAAACAAACAAACTCTTCAGCTTTATAATATTAGTATAGATTTGAATATCTAAAGACTACAAATTATCATCTAATATTTTTGTGATAAATTTAAAAAATAATTAAGGCTATTACTTACTAATTACACTGTGTTTACACAAGCAGCTCTTGCATGGGACGGAATCGAAGGTGTGAAAGCTGAGTTCACTTCTTTTTTATGTTATTTGGATAGGCAAACTGCCAAACGTGCCACCTGATGGTGAGTGGTCGACGTCGCCCATGAAGATAAACCAATTTACCTGGCACGAGCCCAGGCAACTCATTATGTGTTGCCTATCCTGAGACATAAGATGTTAAGTCTCGGTGCCAGTAATTACACTGCCTGTCTTGCCCTTCTCTCCGAAACACAGCAAAGCAGTTTCACGGGAGAAACAAGCAAGATGGTGGCACCCATGCAGCCGGGAGCGCGGTACCTCCCACCAGTAGAACTACTTAGCAACTAATATTAATTTCATGTTTATAGCTACTCCGAAACACAGCAAAGCTGTGTTTTTTTTATTATATCGAATAACCTAATAAAAGCTCGATTTTTATTGAATATTTTCATGTGCTAGGAAAGGACTCACATTTGCACGACTTCATAAAAATCTATACACGTAAGTAAAGTCCTCTTGTGCCTTTTCACGCGTGCTCTGTACCGCCTGAAAGCTAATTTATGTACACACTTATGCATCGTGTAAAATCAAGTATCAGTGTTTGCAGTTTTTCTTTTGAAGTTTGTGTGTAATGAAATCTAAACTTGGAAAGTGTATTGTATACTTTGTAACTTTAGGGCATAGGAATAGATTCTTATTTCTTTCATAAAGCTTTGTTATAGTATGTTACAGGGCGGTGTGCCCTTCGTCGTGGCCAGCCTGTCGTTGAGGTGATCCTGTTGCCTGCAGATACAGGACCTTCAAAAGCGGCTGAAGGCGCTCGTAGTGGATACTCCCAGGTGTGAATCCCACATAGGGTCAGGAACCTACCCGAGGATCCTGGGTACATGCCTAAGTGCATTTCCCTGCGTTATCAAAAAATGTCTGTGACGAAACAGTGTAATTACTGGCACGGATACCTACTGACTTATATTGACATAAGATTGACTCGGAGTCTATCTTTAGTCTATAATATATAAGGATAAAGTCTAAATACTACTAATCTGAGTCTCCTTTACTATAATAAATGAGTAAACTCGGCAATTTTCATTGACTCGTTTGACTACATACTTCTCTTCATATACCTATTATAACTATCATAAAAATATATTACCTTATGCATTTTTCGTGAGCGACGATGGCTTAGTGGGTATGGGCTCGGCCTCTTGAGTGAGAGCCGAGAGGTCCGGGTCTGACCCCCCCCCCCCCCCCGCATGTAATGCCTAGAAATGGGTTTTTCTAAATTTCTACCTGTACCTGACCATCGCTTGCTCACCGGTGAAGGAAAAATCGTGAGGAAACCTGCATACCAGATGAGATTTGAAGTCTTTGAAGGTGTGTGAAGTTCACCAACCCGCATTGGGCCAGCGCATCGGTGAACTATGGCCCAAAACCCTTCTCGCCTGATTTCGTGGAGGAGACCTGTGCCCAGCAGACATAATATAAGGGTTTATAATGAATGAATGAATAAAATGCATTTTTCGAAATTACATTATTTGCTATGCTATAATAATAGTTCTTTACAATCTGTACAAATAAATAAAATTAAAGTGTCTTTTTTAATAAAAATAAAATAAAAGAGTGATTTCAAATAATAGCTTTTCACTAAATGCACATGAAATTACACCAAAAAGACAATTTAAAAAAATGTCTATCTGTTTATTTCGGCTAATATATGAAACTGATTTTGACGCGACTTTCAATGACAGCTATTGTTATAAGGAGTAACTTTGGCTATAAATATAATCATCATCAACCCGGTTACGGCTCTTAATCTTAGTTAACGCGGGCGAAGCTGCGGGCAACAGCTAGTTATAGATATCTTAATTAAAAGCTACAATTTCCCAAGTAAGAAACCCGTAAAGTTGTAAGTCAGGCTTTTACATAAATAGCTTTTATTCCCACGTGATCACCGATACGTACAACTAATGCCTTAAGGCCATTCAATACACGAACTGCCGTTAGTAGGGCTCGCTAGTTGCCAACTCTGCTACAACTTTTGTGTTGGGGTATATAGTGTTCTGTAACTGTGTTAACTTAGTGCGTTATTAAACAAATTATAGATGCTGGGAGTTATGGAAGAATATTAGTTTTCATACGATATTTGGGAATACTTTCAGGGGTTTAGTAGGGTTTTCCACGTTAATTTGTTTGGGAGTGCCCTTGTTGAGCTCTTATCTGTACAGTTACATTCTACTTATTTCTTCCCGTGTGATAATTTTGCTGTTTCGATGGGAATTATAGAGCCCTTTAAAGAACTTGATGGTTTTCGTTTTTGGAACTAGCTGCCATCTATGATATTTCCGAACCGATACGACTTAGGGACTGTGGCGGATCAATCAGCAACACAATCTTATATCGCGCTATTGAAGTTCCACAGTTCGGTGCTATATATAAAAGCTGAAATGATAGCAAAGGGGGTTTTATGCCGAAACGAGCATACCTACCGTCTCGCTCGGTCGGAGATCTCCCTTTGGGGCTTTTCACCATTTTTTTTTTTTTTATGGCATAGAAGGCCGTTTGGCGACTACCGACGCCCAAACACATCCGCACAACCAAAGATTATGCAGATGCGTTGCCCTCCTTTTCCCTAACCCCCCCAATGGGCCACCGGAAACTCACAAACCGCACGAAACGCGACAGAATAGCTGTCACTTGACGCCGGTGTTATGTGAGCGAGAGGTACCACCCCGGTCGTGCCGGCCCAATTCGGCTGCTAAGCAGCATGGCACTACCTCTTAACAAAACATCCCATAGGACCTTAAAGTAAAGAGCAAGGGTGGGCTATGGTTGTTGCTTATAACTACTAGGTGAAATATCTGTCCGTTTGCCCCCTCTTCTATAAAAAATATTACGCGATAAACAACGCACGGGCTTGCCTTGGTCTAATTCCAGATGAACTTATGTCACGCGGATCTGTCATCATCATCCCAAAAATTAAAACCACTGCGAGCACCTTCAGCCGCTTTTTAGGGGTCCGGGATCAGCTGGTAACAGGATCACCCCAGCGACGGGCGCTTGTAATCAGTCCCCGTGATGTCGTGGCCCAGGTTCCAATCTTGAAGTCAGACACGAGCATTGGGGCGTTACTGGAGGCGCATTACGTATCGCCTCCACATGCGGGGGGAGGCCTCATCGGCGGCCTCCTTTCTCACCCGCTCGTCGGCCACCTTCTAGGATTATGCTGCCTCGCAGAAGGAGACCATAGTCATCATAACCCCGATTCAATTAATTTGATACAAGAAGTATTCATTTCATCGAAATGTGTAATATATCTATATCTATACATATAATAAATCTGTAGAGGTCTAATTTATGTACAATGAAAAAAAATGCTCAAAACCGAGTCAGGGGGATGTAAGAAATGTAATAGAACTAATTTGGATTTTTTTCGTTTTTTTTTGTTTCTCTGTTTGTCTGTCTGTTTGTAATGGCTAATCTCCGAAGCTACTGGACCGATTTGAATAAAATTTTTTATGGTGGTAGCTTATACCCCTGGTCAACATAAAGGATACTTTTGATCCCCGTAAATTAAAGACTTCCCGTGGGATAGTAAAAAAACTGTAATTATGTAATGAAACAGCTTTGTATACAACAACTTATGAACTTAATTTGTTATGTTGACGTTGTATTCAAACAATGTATGTTGACGTTGTATTCAAACAATGTATTCCCATAAAAGTTCCGAATTCCCGCGGGAAAGTAAAACATTACTAAAACAGTTTCTAGCATACTGTACAACTAGATGGCGCTAATAATATGAAATATTTACTATGACAGTATAATATTATAAGTCAAAATAATATTATAACGATTTCAATTCTTAGCTGTTAAATAAATTCGTAATAAATAAAGTAGATGGCGTTTTAGACAGTATTTTACATCGCGATGGGGAAAAAAATTATTGTGTAAGGATTGTCGTTTCGTACGTGGTCCAGCCTTAATTTATTTTGTATACATATATTGGAAAGAAAGTTTCAAAGGTTGCCTTAAGCCTTTATTTCTGCTAAGAGATTTATATTACAATTCTAATATTGGTCAAGTGTTGGTTGAAGATTAATTTGTACAAAATGCCTAGAAAAAGGTCGAAACTCTCTCAGTTCTCCAGCGCAGCTAAAATATTAAGGATGATGAGATCCCAAGAATCTAATGAAGATCATGAGGCGAGACTCTGTGAGTCGAGAACTAAAAAAAACAAAAATATTTTCAACAAAATTTTTGTCTGTCTGTCTGTTTGTTCAAGCATCACGCAAAAACTACCGGTTCGATTTCGATGAAACTTAGTATAATTATACTTTACTATCCGGGGCACCAACCTGGGTACTTTTTATCTCGCAAAAGTATACACATTAAAAACAAACTTAATTTTGCGGTTCGATCCCTAAACATGGTTACTGCTATACCAACATATTATTATATAATAAGTTTGTCGTACGTTACGTCAACCGCAGTGAAGTTTATGTTGTAATAGTAGGGCTGAAGGTCTAACTTGGCTCAAAGCGGCAGGCGGGGGCTGGGGATAACCCCCGCTAGCACCTAGCTAATTTCAGAGACATAGGCCGCGCGTATCGCATCATAGTTCATGTCGTACATTTTTGACTGTTATTGCGAACGGACGTGTTGAGCGGGAAGCGATTAGGTTTATTATAAGGTGTAGGAATAGATTTTAAAGTTAACAAAATAAAGTATAGGTACTGTATATTTAAGACTGTTTAGCTGAAGTAGGCACGGACCTGTCGCTCCCTGCGGTCATCCGATGCGACGACTGACAGTGAGAGTGCATGGCAGGCGGTCCTCTCCTTCTTCAAGGTAGTGATATCACAGAAGGAGGAGATGGAGCGGGCATAAGAGCGCACTGGCGCCTCATCCCGCAGGAGAGCACGGCGGCGACAGGCCGTTGCACCGCCGTGGGGGACCTGTGCGAGGCTGATCGGGGGATCCGCCGGGTCCGGGTTATAAGGCATCCTTATGTAGTTAAGGTGCCTTAGGCGGAGAAGCAGAAGGGGATGTCGCCCTCCCTGCCTCCAGTGGGGAGTGCCGGATGGCACACCGTTGTGGCCTGGTGTGGACGACCACAGCTCTCACGCCGGATCACCCAGTCGACGAGGAGAATACCGCTAGGGTTTAGTGGGTAGAGACTGCGTCCACCTTACCATCTTCTCAGATGCAGAGAGTCCCACATAACCCCCGAGACCCCCCGGACCCGGTGGTATGCATAAACCCCAGCGAAAAATAATGGAGGATTATTCATTCGTGTATTAATATGTTTTAGTAGATATTTGTTTAGACATTATTATTTTAATTTTATTTAGTTTAAAAAAAATTCTTTGGTATAGGTATTAGTTAAAATTCAATAAAGGTTTTCAATATAGGATTTAATAGGTAAAGTTGGATAGTTATTAATTTTCATTATCTAGATTAGGTGCGAGATGATTCTTTTTCTATAAGGGTAGTTTTGAAGATTTTTATATATTTAATACGGTTATAACACGATGCCTTCCAGAAAGAAAACTTCTCTTTCTGCTACATCGAAATACGTTAAGCGAATGAGATTAGTTAGATCACAAGAATCTGCTGAGGAGCGAGAGTCCCGGTTAAACCGCATGTGAGAGAGCATGACTGAAACAAGAGCACGAGTTAAGTGTGACAGCCCTAATAATATTGTATTTGTCAGCTGTCCCACTTAGTACTTAGACCTAAGCATCTTTTTATGTATAAATACTAATGTTTTTCATTAATGAGTGATTACCATTTTTGTATTAGAATAAGCTGTTACTCTGTTTGAATAAGTAAATAAATATTTTTTATAATAAAGTCGAAACCCAGTATTTAATTCACGCATTAGCAGCGCCGATCGAGAATATAAAACAAAACATAAATAATATAAAAAGAAAAAATATAATTTAAAACAAAGTCCTTCCTCGCGTCTGTCTATCTGTACGCGATTAACTCAAAAACTAGGTACAAACTAACTAAATGGATTTTCATGCCTGTTGTCAATAGGATATAGAGTAATTCCTGAGGCATGTTATAGTATATAATTTACCAAGACTGTATAAATTGATAAATAGTTGGATAATTATTGGGAGAGTCGGAAAAATTTAAGCCGCTTTGGAACTTACATTAAAAACACAGCCTTATTCTCTTAAGAGATATAACAAAGAAGTAAAAAAATGATCATCATCGCTCCGGATACGTCCATAAATATAAGTTAACGCGGGCGAAGCTGCGGGCAACAGCTAGTATAAAATAAAAGTGGAAAAAGTGAAAAAAGATTTGTAGAATTATTATGAAGAAGTATTTAGTCAAGCTATTACAATTTCATTAACACAATTAACACATAAGAATAATAACGAACCTTTATTTTAAGGCTGCATAGGCCCATAGATACCTTAAACTAAACATACAAAATGAAAAACAATAGGAATTCAATAAAAAATACCAAATTAAAAATAACAAAAAGATAAAAAAACCAATCCATTTTCATATCTTTTTTTAATTCATATATTTGTGGCCAATTTGTAGCCAATAATTATTTTCAACGATGCTTTTATATATTGCTGAAAACATTGAAATGCGATGTAGGATTTATACACTCCATAATCATTATTAACTATTGAAAACCCACTGTCTTTGATATGACCAAAATGTAAAATAAGATTACGTTCGTATCATATACGATCATGATCATTTAGTTCGTTACTAGCTGCTGTTGTCTACATCTTTGGCCATGTCTTAGATTTAAAGCTAAAAAAATTAAAAGCTACTAATTTGTTATGCTATCTCTCTGTGATAATCGTGAAAGAGTTTTTAAATCGTGTTTCGTAGAGTACCTCCTCCTCATCATCATCATCAGCCTTTATCCGTCCACTACTGAACATAGGCCTCCTTGAATAAAATGAAAAAAGGTTTCGTAAAATACCTCATTCATCCAAAAACAAGCAAACTTTTTATAATATTAGAGTAGATTTTAATTATTAATTATTATTCATTAAAATGACTAGCAACAGGTGGTAAGTGGTTTGACCAATAAATTTAACAAGTTCACCCATGAATGAATTTACTAACACATTCATTTGATACCTTAATCATTAATTAGGTATACTGCCTGTCCTACCCTTCTTTGTAAAACATATAAAAGCAGTATCACTGAAGAAATATGAAGTTGGTACCCATGCAGACGAACGCGGTACAAACGCTTCCCTCCCACCAGTAAGAAATATTATATATAAAACGCTGCACCATAGGCATGTGAAGGTACCTTATGTCATGAAATCCTCACTATACAATACAAGTATAACCTGACCAGAAATATAATATAAACCCTGCATTGGTGTCGCCACTGAGTCTTTTATACGGTAACACAGTGTATTGCATACAGAAATTAGTTCCGAAATTTTCCGCAATATGGCGAGGGTTATAATTTTTCTGGTCAGTAATTGACAAACTGTACAATGTCTTTATTTTGTTTCGTAAAAATTTTATGTAATGACATGTAACTAGGTGACAATGACTAAGAATAGCCGAAATCCCTTTTTTTTAACGCCGGGAAATGCTCTAAGGCATCCCGCGGGGGAGTGTGTCTCCCCACACGGGTATGCGGGACTCGCTGAGCGCTGGTAAGTGGACGTAGCTCTACCCACTAAAACCCGGCGAGTGGCACCCAGGCCGCCTTTGGTGAGGTGCCCGCATCTAATAAACAAACAGGGCACCTCGACGGCTAGTCAGTCCCGCAAGGGACCGACGCCACCTCCACAGAGGGATTGTCCTGCACCACAGAACAACCCCTCCCAACATCGGGACAGTACAATGGGGTGAGGTTCCCATCCTCTCGCTTGCCCCCTACTCTTTTGTCTCCTCTTCTTATAAGAGGGGTACAAAGAGCCCCCTCGGCTCAATTAGCTTCGCCCAAGGTGCGGGGCTCACCCTAGGCTACTGAGCCCCACCGCCACGTCAAGACCTGAACCATGGTGGGGAGCCGAAATCCCTGCCATGCCAACAACCAGAATAAATATATTTTTTCTAAAATTTTTTTAGTTGCACGTTTCTTATATATGTATAACTTATGTATATTTTTATTAAATATGCGGCTTTATAGTCCCTGATAATAACTAAGAATGTAAAATTAAATACTTTAAATATGTCTGTTTATAATACTGACATATTATGTATTCTATCATAGAAACTGAGGAAGTTACAGCATTTTATTTTGTACAGCTTCTCAAATCAATTTTCACATAGCTCGTCATCATAAATTACAATGTTGACCTAACTGTGTAGTAGTTCATCACTAAACACGAAAGCATTAAAATCCCAACTGAACGCATATCATCAAATCGTGGTATGCAATCCATAACAGATTTCTGCAAACAAATTTGGCAAAGCCTGTGCCGTATCTCACTGCATACAACGCGTGTACTATCCGTCGGTCTATTGACGCATATTGGTAATTGATTTGATAAGCAATTATTGATAAACTTGAGATAAGGAGATCTAATTCCCGATAAACGTTATAATTAGATTGATTCAGAGAGGACTGGTCCTCCCGAGACCATGGTTGCTGTAAAGTATCTGAAACTTTGGGCTTAAGTAAAAATCTTAATAAACCGCAATAAAAACCAAAAAAGGGGTTTCATTATACATATTAAATTAAATTCGCGTATAGATTACTAAAATATATCTTTTCTTTAACGTCGAGAAATGCTCTGAGGCATCCCGCAGGGGTGTGGGTCTCGCCAGGCGGGTATGTGGGACTCGCTGCGCCGGTAAGTGGACGCAGCTAAAACTAAAACCCGGCGAGTACCGCCAATGCTGCCTTCGGTGAGGTACCCCCGATCTAATGGGCAAACAGGGCACCTCGCGGGTTGCTTTAAGGGACCGACGCCACCTCCTCAGAGGGGTTGTCCCGCACCACAGAACAACCCCTCCCAACGTCGGGACATTACAATGGGGTGAGGTTCCCATCCTCGCCCCTTGTCCCCTGCTCTTTTGTCTCCTCTTCTTATAAGAGGGGTACAAAGAGCCCCCTCGACTCAATTAGCTTCGCCCAAAGTGCTGGGCTCACCCTAGGCTACTGAGCCCCACCGCCAAGACAAGATTTTAACCGTGGTGGGGAAGTAAAGCACACTACTTGACGACTTCACAACTGGTTCAATTAGGGCAAGCATCAACGACAGTCAAAATTGAAAAATTTAATTTCATCATTTTTAAACTAAAATGGTACCACCAACGTAGAGTTCAACATCAATAGTTGAATCTTTATCTGGTTCTAAAGCGCGCCCCCTGGAAAGAACAAACTCAGTGAAATCTTTACTGAAGTGTAAACTTCTTTTAGCGCCGTACGCATATTTTTAGATGAGATAAAATCTTTGAGCTCGCGACACCGCACACGAAACGCTGGAGACACAGTTTGACGTTTATATGACGTGGACTCACGACACCGCAGGCGAAACGCTGGAGACGCAGTTTGACGTTTATATGACGTGGACTCGCGACACCGCACGCAAAACGCTGGAGACACAGTTTGGCGTTTGATTTATTTCATTAAGATTATGCAATATTTGTTTTGCAAATTGTGTTGCTTCTAAATTATGTCATGCAGCCATTTTGTGCGTTTTAATTATATAGGTTGTCATAATATATTACAGTCTGTATTATGGGTATTTGGATTTAATTGTTGTATAGGTTTTCATAATCTTTTTAATTTTTAATTAATTGTTTTATTTTCACTTCTATCGGCACTCGGCAGTCCCTGTTTTGGTTTTTGGTTGGGTTTTTTTTTTCATAAATATTTCTGCGACTGTACATCAAAAGTCGCATACAAATCGCACGTATATATCAGTGTTTGTGACGCATTCGACCACACAGCCGCATTCGAGGAAAACATTTATATTTATGTTATGCTTCTTTGTACGGGGTCTGTTCTGCGATTGACCTCTTGTTTATTTCGCGCTTGATTGCTTTGCGGCTTTTCCTTTCTATCCTTTTGTATTGTTAAGTCGGGCTAAAGCGAATGTTTGAATTCTTTTCTTTTACGAACGGTACACAGGTCAAAAATTTTTCAAACTGATCAATTGTGATAAATAAAAATTAATAAGAAATAGAAACTTATTTAGTTGTTACGTAGTTAGTGCCAGTTTGGTATAAAAGGACGTCATTGACTGTCTTGGCGTAGGCGTAGACCTATCAAATAAAGTATTTATAAATGGGATTTCGTGTTTCATTAAAAATATTAAAAAAAAACGAACTGATGACCGTGCTAATCTTATATAATATAACAACGAACTGCTAATCAGATTTCGATTAAACATGTTTAAAAACCACCGATAGAACACCTGATCTCAAATAAAATAACTGAATCCAAATTGGTTTACCTGAGAACTACGGCGCTTAAAACAGGCACACGCACATCTTTTTTCGCCGGGGATAAAAGATAAAAATAGAAAACAAAAAATATAGAATATAAATATAAAAGAATTTAATAATCCTCCGAATATTATAAATGTGAAAGTAAGTTTGTTTGTATCGCTTTCACCCGAAAACTACTTATCCTTGAACACATATTCTTGAAGGTATTAGATATACATAACATAGGTTACTTTTTATGCAAAAAAATCTAAAATGTTATCCTGCGCAGACGAAGTGGCGGGCACCAGCTAGTGATAATATATTTTGTAGATGCCCACTCAGCCATAACCCAGAACTAAACAGAACCAACAATTACAAAAACATATTTTTTTCTTGTCTTTTTTTGTCTCTCCTGTATTTTTTATACATCAAACTTTTACGGAAGCTATAAGCAGGAATCGTTGGTCGTCTTGGCGTTCTTTGAGGAGGATCAGCAGTGGTCGGATAGAGGCTGATGATGATGATGATGATAAGCAGGATAGTGGACAGTAGGAACGCACAAAGCGAAAAATAATAACAATGAAGTGCATAAAATTAAATTCATAAAAAGAGCATATTTTGAATAAAATATATGCATATTTACCGCATATTCAGGTGGTAGAGAAATATATATTAATATTTAATACAAATCAGCATGCATAAATAATGCTTATCGAAATTTTTAAACATTATTTTAAAATGGCTTTTAAATATATTGTTGTTTTGTGCTAGTTGTGTGATCAAACGAAATAAGGCTTAACATAGATTTTTAGATTTCTACGAAGACTTGGCACATATATAATTTCTCTCCCTCTTCAGTTGGTCCCTCAATGTTGTGGATCGTGACTCCCATCAGGCATGTTCTTGTGTGTTGTTGATGACTTTTATCCACCAGTTTCGATATTTGGCTTCGTGGATGGAGTGTACTGTTGACCGTTATTTCCAGTTTTTGTACAATCTGGTCGGACCATCGTTTTGGGTCTTTCTGGATATTGGTCATAAATTTTTGTAGCCAAGCAAAAAAAACTTTATGTAACAATGTTTCATTCAAGTAGTAAATGCTTACATAAATTTCCAAGATGAATTAAATGTTAAAATTGAAGAAAATTATACCTATTGTTGCTTATTTAAACATAAATATAAATGTGTATGAAAATATCCAAGAAGTCCGAAGAATCTTAGTAAAACTTAGAAAAACAAAATCATGTATTGTAATTTTAGGTATGAAACCTAACAAAATTTTGTTTACACATCCTTCAAATATCTGAAATATGACAAAAAAGAAAGAAACAAACAAAAAGCAATAGAGAAATGTAAAGCTTTAGACCATGCAAGCACTTCGCAACATTAAAGAATCTTTTAATACCTAATATGGTAATTCGTAAGGACCTTTTGCGAAATCTTGAATCTCAACTAATACAATGTAAGCCTAGCTCCCGTAATCCTCCAAAGTAACTCGGTCCGTTCATTATAATTTTACAACACAACTTGGGAGGTCAAACTTGACAATGTCGATTCGTATGTAACAACAAACTGAGGATGGGTGACCATGTTAATGGATAAAAGAGGACTAGTTTCGAATATACTAGCATCAGACAATAAAAAGTTATCAGTCACGGGAGACTGGGTAGACGTGAAAAATCTATGCTAATATTGGGGTTCCTAATAATAAATGTGAGCGACGATGACCTAGTGTGTATTGGCTCGGCCTCTTGAGTGAGCTGAGAGGTCCGGGTTCGATCCTGACCCTCCAGTAATGCCTAGAAATGGGTTTTTCTAAATTTCTACGTGCACCTAAACATGAGGCCATTGCATGCTCACCGGTGAAGGAAACATCGTGAGGAAGTCTGCATGCCTGATGAGATTAAAAGTCTTTGAAGGTGTGTGAAGTTCACCCACCCGCATGGGGCCAACGGATCGGTGATTTCGAGGAGGAGACCCGTGCCCAGCAGTGGGACATAATATAAGGGTTGGTATTATTGTTATTATAAATAAGAATCGACAACAAAATAACATAGTCATCCCACTGGCCGTATCAAAAGTTACTGCAAAAGTGAACTCATAGATGCCTCATATCAAATATATGCAATTTTAACTGCGAGGGAACTAAACGAATAGAAATCAGGAATACTACAATTATTAGAATATAGAATACAATTATATTCATAAGTGCTCTATTGAAAATAATCCTACTACAGTTTGTAGTATCTATTTATTATAATTTTGGTTAACAACGGTTTAGTATTTTAGGCGTGAAAGCGTAACAAACAAAAATACTCATATTCCTTAAAACATTATAAGCAAAAGAATTAGATAGAAAGTACATATTACTGCTTTCTATCTAATTGTTTTGTTCAATTTAAGTCTGTCTACGTTTATTTCTAAATGCTTCTTATGCTTTTTCTAAAAGCGTTCCATCATTCATATCATCATTTTAAAATACGTTTTACATTTCTTAATACGAGATTTAAATTAGTGATTTTTGTAAAATATTAACTTTTAGCGTTATTTGAAGCCATTAATTTGCCCTAGTAATCTTTGTTCAGTCCCGACGTTGGGAGGGTTTGTTCTGTGGTGCGAGACAACCTCTGTGGAGGTGACGTCAGTCCCCTGAGGGGCTGGCAAGCCGTCGAGGTGCCCTGTTTGCTCATCAGATCCGGGGCACCTCAGCAAATGCGGCATTGGTGGCACTCGCCGGGTTTTAGTAGGTAGAGTCCACTTACCAGCTTTCGGGTGCAGCGAGTCCCACCTGGGGAGACCCACTCCCCAGTGGGATGCCGCAGAGCATTTCCCGGCGTTAAAGAAAAAAAGGGAAGATGGAGGATTGGTTTCTCTCCAACTAGAAGGGACAAAAATATGAGGCAAAGGAAAGGTCGTAATGGCGTTAATTGAATGGGTGAATGATAAGGTACTAAGTTTAGTAGTAGGATAGAAACAGAAGGCTTTTAAGGGATATTTTACTACTTCATCATAGCCGAAATTAGTATTTAGTAGTTATTTTACACGCAGAGAAAACTTTTTGTCATAGTCTAGATGGCGTCGAATTATGGTCATTGATATAATTTATTAGATATACGCCCGAATACTCAAACGAATCTCAAATGTAAGACGTACTTAAACTCATGCTACGACGTGTCAGATTCCAAGAAAAAAGAGGGACAACACGAGTTTAAGTACGTCTTAAATTTGAGATTCGTTTGAGTATTCGGGCGATAGACTTCTTGTCTTTTTATTTTACAGATTTTATGGCTCTATCTATTGTATATCTATTGTTGTTTCTTATACGTTATTTAATGATAATTAACTACAAGCTTATAATTATCCTGAAGCCTTATAATTATCTTAGTATCGTATATCGTAGCCACGTAGGCGGAGTATCAGCCTAGCTCCTTGAAGGTGTTTATTTAGCACCTTTACAAAAAATGGTTGCGGATTATAAGGATTTGTGATTCTTATACTCGAGTCTACTGCTTAAATTTAGCCGACGAGAGTATTTGATTATGGTTATATATGGATAATATATATATGGATAATGGTGTTAAGTTATAATGAAACACCTTTTTACGGATTTTATCGCGGTTTATTAAGATTTTTATAAGCCCGACGTTTCGGATACTTTACAGCAGTCCTCCCGTGACCATGGTTGCTGTAAAGTATCCGAAACGTCGGGCTTGTAAAAATCTTAATAAACCGCGATAAAATCCGTAAAAAAGTGTTTCATTATAACTTAACACCTCCTCAAGACTATTTATCTTATCTGGTATGTAACTTTTCTTTAATAGTAATCAAACAATTTGTTATATTATTTATTTAAAAATAATGCTTCAGAAGCCGAACGCTTAGGCCGATCGTACATCTCTATCGCTTCTTCTTCTTCCTTTACTATGGCATCTCTATCGCTTGTTCCGTGCTCTCACTTGCACACATGGCTACACTTTTTCGTGCATGCAGCCGGCGTTCATCGATTTATAAGACGTTATCATGTCAAAAACATTTTAGGTGCGTTAGTCAAGATTAAACCTTGAACTGTCACTTCGAGGTCGAAATACCCACTGCATTATAGTTGCTCATGCTAGTAAATATTTATCGTATTTGCAAACTAGAGTTGTACTACTTCAAACGTCCACTAGGTTACATTAACGGAGACAAAGCTCAGATGTCCACTTCATTTGGTTGCCAATTTTCTCAAAGCTCAATAGCTCTTAGCATTGGGAACTCTGATTAAGCGATGAAACACGAGTGGACTGTAGGGAGCCTGTTTACTGTGACTGTATGTATAATATAAAAAAAAAAAATTGGTCTAACAAATATTATTATTGTATTTATTGAGAAAAGTGTTTATAGCTGCCTAGTAAGACTTTTGTGGATTAATAAAACAAACAGTACATAGTATGTATTGTTGGTATAATATATTTAAAAAAAAATGAATAATATTAAACAAGTTCTATAAGTTTATATTATCTTTATTATCTGTAACCTTGTCCATTAATTTGCCCTAGTAATTTTTCTTTATCTTATATAGATAATATACATAAAACTATAGATAAAAGTACTTCTAACACGGTTTAATAGTAAAAACGTAAAAAGTAAAGATATATATTTTTTCCTGAGCCTAATAGTTTTTTTAGTGTTGATATTCATAATTGTTGTAATTGTACTATCAGTCCGTGGTAAGTACACAAATTTGAAAGATTTCGTTACATATATACAAACTGGTCACATATTATATAAGCATATTAATATGGCTTGTCCCATCTTTACTGTCACATATGGTCACCATCGCACCGGTCACATTATGACGGGCTAGTATTAAATTCAACTAATTTCAGGAGAAATTGACCGGATAACCCTCCTCGGAACGGCTGTACAAATTGTTATACGCCTGTGATGGGTCGAGAACCGTACTTGTGTTAATTCCGGGCTTGCAGTGATATTATTGAGAAATAATTTGTTTGGGATTCCTGAAGATTTTCTTCTTTAAGATAGGTTCATTTCCAAGTAAATGTGAATGATGATGGGTTCTAGATGCTTCTATTTGCAATAAATGTCGATAAAACCATGATACCACGTATATCAGGAGGAATGCGCTGTGCCACACTCCCGTTTACATGGATTTTTGCAGTGAAACAGCTTAGCTGTGTTACGAAAAGCAACGCAGGACAGTCATTGGTGCACTGTGCAGAGACTTATCACCTAATGTCTTAGGATATTTAATGATCGGGTAAGTGGCAGGGTTGCTAACTCAATATGTTCCTAGTTGCTAATGACGTCTCTATGCTAGATTGATAAAACATACAAAAATAGTGCTAATTTTTTTAAGACATGAAAAAAATTGTTAAATTTTTAATCATCCAACAGTAATAATAAGTCATCTGTTTCTACTACTGTATTTTCTTGTAGTTGTACTGTCACAAATTGGTACCACACATTACATGACTATCGTTCATTGCTTGAAGGCTCTAGGCATACTAAATATTATAACTTTTTTTTATTGCTGATTAGTCCTGGATTTAGTGCTAGGTGCTGAATGTTAAATTACAGTGCAAGTTCAGCTGAATTAATGCCGCGTAAAGTGAGAGCTATGCTGTTATGTTTCGTGCGGTTTATAAGTTTCTGTTGGTCAATTAGGTGGGAATAGGGAAAAAGAAGGCAACACATCTGCATAATTTCGGGTTGTGCGGATGTGTATGGGCGTCGATAGTTGCTAAAAGGCTTCGACTGCTCGTTTGCCCACCTGTGCTATAAATAAGGTAACATTTATGGACATGGGCGATGCTGACTACTTACTATAAGGTAGCTCGTCTGTTAATTTGCATATCTAATGGATTAGGTATATAAGTAGTGGGTGAGAGAGTAGAATGTAGAGGTCCATATCGCGTTAATGCAGTTTACTTGTTACGATACATTATCATTTATCACATAGACTAAAATAGAACTTATTTTATACATAGTCGGCTTGAGGGTAATATTTTTCTACTATAGACATTAATTACATATAACTACTGTGATAAATAATAAAAGTTTTCTGTGTTCCTGGATCATGAATGTGCAATGTTAATTATATAATAAAAATCTTAAATATATGTATAGTATAAAAGTATTAAATATATTTCCGTTGTCTGGTATCCGTAACAGAAGTTCTTCGAGAACTTACCACGGGATCAGATTGACGTGGTGTAAAAGCGTCTATAGATACTAATAATATTATTATTTTTACTGTCATCTCAAACAGATGTTTCTTTGTATAGAGATAATTAGCTACTTTGTTAATTTATATGTTTAGGGTATTTAAGTACCTTTATAATACCTAATTTGAAGAAAAAATTAAGTACCTAATTATAAGTTCGAGTATAAAAAAAATAAGTGTGAATCGAAATCGCACACGAAAAGTTATTATCAAATAATTTGCAGTTAAATACTGCAAACATTTTTCAATAATACGATTGTGAGTAGATAAGAGATGGTTCAATAGTGGACGGATAGAGGTTGATGATGATGATGATGAATGGGCATGGCATATTGCAAGAAGGACCGACAGTGATGGCCCCACGTTGGGCGCCAGGCGCTATCTCCAGCACCAGACCAGACCTCTATCTGCTAAGACGACAACATACTAATACATATATAATAACTGAGACTCACAAATCCTAAGTTTTTCAAGTCCATAAATACTAGATTAGCCTAACAAATTCACAAAGTCCAGCCCAAAGTACAGAAAAGGATAACAATGGCTAAAATATCCTTCTAAAGCTACAACATCCTATTTAGAGCATATATATTATATAATTATAGTAAAAATTGTATACTAGTGAATAATAGTTTTCTTAAACGCCATTGACGCATTAGCTGTAATAACATCTTGCACTTAGCTTTATCGTAAATGCGTGTTGCTTGTAATTTTCATAGCAAACTTGCATATAACAAATGTTAGGGTTGCGGTACAGTAAACGATTTATGAAATTTATTACATTGAAAAGACCAATGGTATAATACATTATATCTTTTGATTACCACATGATGGTAAGTGGTCAGCGTCGCCCATGAACTTATACAAGTGATCTTGGAACTAGCCCAGGCAACTCATTCACGTGTTGCCTCCAGACACTTAGATCCAAGTCTCGGTGTCAGTAAATTTCCTGTCCTACCCTTATTATGAGAACAAAACCACAAAGCTATTTCACGAAAGAATTAAACAGAATAGTGGTAGCACAAAATGTTTCGTATAAGTAGTCCGATACAAATCCTACTAATATTATAAACGCGAAAGTTTGTAAGAATGTATGGATGTATGTTACTCTATGACGCAAAAACTACTGAATGGATTTGAATGAATCTTTACAATAACATAGCTTACATCAGAATAATATATAGGTTATAATTTATTCCTGTACTCTCATGGGAACGGGAAGTATGCGTGGGAAACCACGGGAAGCTGCTAGTATTTACATAATTTAGAAATTTACGCGCAGTGCATCCAAACCCTTAACTCCTTACAATATAATTTCTACTTGTACGCTATTTTTACGAGTTTTTAAAGCAATGTTTTGAATGAAAATTTCAATCGAAACGCCCAAGATTGGTTATTAGAGGCATTATAGGGCTCTGGCGTGCAAAATGAAACAGCAATTTTTGTGTTGTAATTTTGTACTAAATTGCAATAATTTTGCATAATAATAGGAAAAATAATTCCTGGAATATTAATTTTAGGTTTTAGAAATCTAGTACTAAAGCAAATGACACGGCTCGGTTGTCTATCTATCTATATATCACAAGTCCTTTTAAACCTAACAATAAGTAATATTAATTTCAGTGCATTACTATAGTAACTAAAAGAAGACCACCATGGTTCAGGCCTTGTCGTGGCGGTGGGGCTCAGTAGCCCAGGGTGAGCTGCTACACCTTGAGCAAAGCTAATTGAGCCAAGGGGGATCTTTGTACCCCCCTTATAAGAAGAGGGGACAAAAGAGCAGGGGAAAGGGGCGAGGATGGGAACCTCACCCCATTGTACTGTCCCGACGTTGGGAGGGATTGTTCTGTGGTGCGGGACAACCCCTTTGTTAGGTGGTGTCGGTTCCCGCCCTGTTTGTTCAACAGATCCGGGGCACCTCACCAAAGGCGGCATTGGTAGCACTCGCCGGGTTTTAGTGGGTAGAGCTGCCTCCACTTACCAGCTTCCGGGCGCAGCGAGTCCCATATACCCGCGTGGGTTGATCGGGATGTCTCAGAGCATTTCCCGGCGTTAAAGAAAAAAAAAAGACCAGCAACGAATTTAATCAGGAGAATTCATAAAGAATAAGAAATATATTATGTCGCTTACTTTTAGGCGAAAATAGGTTTTGGTCTTTTTCGGAAAGAAAGTTAGAAATGCATGTGATGTTTCACTGCAACCCACGGACACGCTACGTATTAATTGACATTCTCCCTAACTTTTAGCACACGTGCGTAGCCTAAGATGCGTGCGCCGTGGTGGAGCCGAGTCTTAACGGTACAATCTGATGCTTAGCACGGATAGAGCAGCAAACGCCTACATAATATTATGTACCTATAATATTTATTATGTGAGCGGCCTAAACGTCCTTATAGAAGCTTCGCTTCTAGGCAGCAAATAGGCAAGTCAGCAGAGCCTTGAAAGCCAATGATCTTGAAAGATCATTGATTGGAATAAGAATAGTGACTAACCATGACATTGAAGAAACCTCTAACAGTAGAAATTTAGGTAATATTCCAATCTGCACGAACTTCAGTTATATACGAGCATTATCTGATCGGCGCGATTTATCCCCTGAATGCTAAAGACCTAGTCTTTAAGGATAATCGAAATTCGTAACGTACAACCTCTTTCATTCAACCTGTTTTTGTTCTTTAGATTTTGGTTGCAATATTAATGTACATTTTTTTTAAAGTAATTTTGTACTGTTAGTAGCTGGGACGAGTTTAATACGAATCTGTCATCTTGGCGTTCATTAAAAAGATCTATCATTGTATTGGTGGCTAGGATTAGTAGTGGCTGGGATTAGTAATAGCTGGGAATAGTAGTGGCTGGGAATAGTAGTGGCTGGGAATAGTAGTTGCTGAGAATAGTAGTGGTTTGGATTAGTAGTGGCTGGGAATAGTAGTGGTTGGGAATAGTAGTGACTGAGAATAGTAGTGGCTGGGAATAGTAGTTGCTGGGAATAGTAGTGACTTGGATTAGTAGTGGCTGGGAGTAGTAGTTTCTGGAAATAGTAGTGGCTTGGATTAGTTGTGGCAGGGAATAGTAGTGGTTGGGAATAATAGTAGCTGGGAATAGTAGTGGCTGGGATTAATTCGATGCGAGTGTTGGGAGATTGGTCGTGTAGATTGAAAATGTTTGATGATGGTGATGATGAACAATGGTGGTTTGAATCCCAGTAGACAATTTCAATGGTGATATTGACATCACCATTGAAAAATAGTAACGGCTATAAATATAGTAACGGCCTGATGATGACGACAAAAAATAAAAATCAAACATTAATTAATAGCAAAAAGAAAATATAATTGTCTTTTGTTTCACACAAGTTTTCTCTTAATATATTATTATCTAATTAGCAAAAAATATTATTCACTTTGTTCTCTGTGATAAAACATGTGTGACATTTTTATTGTCTGGACGAAATAGCTACTAATTAGGTATCATCATAATCATTATCATCATCAGCCTTTATCCGTCCACTGTTAAACATAGGTATACTTCAATCAATCCAACACGGACCGGCCACTGCTGCACACTCGCTGCGCCTGTATGGTGGTAAGGTAAAGCTCTACTCACTAAAACCCGGTGAGTGCCACCAAGCCGCCTTTGGTGAGATGCCTCGGATCTGTTGAGCAAACAAGGCACCTCGATGGCTAGTCGGTCCCTTAAGGGACCAACGCCACCTCCACAGAGGGGTTGTTCCGTACCACAGAACAACCCCTTCCAACGTCAGGACAGTGCAATGGGGTGAGATTCCCATCATCGTCCCTTGTCCCCCTGCTCTTTTGTACCCTTTCCTTATAAGAGGGGTACAAAGACCAGCCCCCTCGGTTCAATAGGCTTCGCACTAGATGCTGGGTTCACTTTAGGCTACTAAGCCCCACCGCCACGACAAGACTTGAACCATGGTGGAGAGTCCAACATGTCATAGACAAAAACTAACTAGCCCAGGCAATTAATTAATGTACTGCCTATCCTTTTTTTTTCTTTTTTCTTTTACGCCGGGAAATGCCCTGAGGCATCCCGCCTGGGGAGTGGGTCTCCCCAGGTGGGTATGTGGGACTCGCTGCACCCAAAAGATGGTAAATGGACGCAGCTCTACCACTTAAAACCCGGCGAGTGCCACCAGTGCCGCCTTGGTGAGGTGCCCCGGATCTTTTAAGCTAACAGGGTACCTCGACGGTTACTCAGTCTCGCAAGGGACCGACGCCACCTCCACAGAGGGGTTGCCCCGCTCCACAGAACAACCCCTCCCAACGACGGGACAGTACAATGGGATGAGGTTCCCATCCTCACCCCTTGGCCCCTGCTCTTTTGTCCCCTCTTCTTATAAGAGGGGCACAAAGAGCCCCCTCGGCTCAATTAGCTTCGCCCAAGATGCTGGGCTCACCCTAGGCTACTGAGCCCCACCGCCACGACAAGGCTGGAACCGTGGTGGGGAGGGATGTACTGCCTATCCTGAGGCATAAGATGTTAACTGTCGATGCCAGTGATTACACTGCCTGTCTTGCTCTTTTCTCCGAAACATAGCAAAACTGTTTCACAAAAGAAATAAGCAGGATGGTGGAACCCAAATAGACTGGGGGGTAGGTCCATCCCTCCCATGGGTAAAAAATGCTCTTCTACTGGCCCGTAGAACCAGATAAAAGGAATCTAGCTCTTATAGGAATAGGAAATTGGCAATTCATACTGGCCATATTGAACTCTACGAATGTGCAATACTTCGAGTCTTATCGTATCTTTTGCCTTAAATATTTTTGACTCCAAAGGTAGATTGTCGAACCCGCTTTATCTGTTTACTAGATAAGTAAGAACACGGTTTCTTTTCTCTTTCATTTTCGCATTTAATTAGAAGCTAGAACAAGTAATGATAGGATGCGAGGTGAGAACTTTTTTCTTTTCATTATGAAATTTGATAAGAAGTAAGACAAAGATGAAAAAACTGGTTGTCTGTAAAGTTGGTTTAAGTATAGTTTTACGTGATAACGTCATAAAGGAACATTGATGAAAAAATAATTACCTTTTTTTTTAATTACCTTTTACCACTGTTTTGAGAAAAACAGTTAATTGAAGTGAAAAAATTAACTTAGGCTGATAATTATGGAGGAAATCAATTGCATCTTATTAAATTGTAGAAATAAACACAAAACACGTTGTCGCGTTTCCAAGTCCACGCTTGGGCCTGTCTATCGTTTGACAGGCGCAGGCGGAACGGGATACTTTTCGTGCGCGCTGCTGGTGTTCATCAATTTATAAGACTTTATCACGTCAAAAAATAAAAGAAAAAAGTTATAGAGATAATATTCTATCCCATAGCTAAAACAATACAATAGCTAAATACTTCTTTGTCTATAACCTACTTCGCTGAACATTATTATGTAAGTTGGTTGCATTTCAGAAGAAATGATTCCTCAAAGGAACCACTTTATATTGTTTTATTATAATAAGAGTTTCCTGTCTTTGTTCTTCACTAAAAGTAACAATAATTTTGTCGAAATTCGTTGTTTCTCGATAAAATTGTGATAGTAAATGGCTTATTTGTAATTAGGGATCAGTTTAGATTTAACGTGTTTGTATAGGTAATTGAAAAATTGGCTAACGTACGGAATAGAGCGGTAATGTTATGTGTTTTGTATGAAAACTAATTCCACTGAATTTGTGCTGCGAAGCTGCGCCCTGATTGGCAGACTTATGGTCATTGATGGATGATTGGCCGATGGCGCGTACATACAGATCACTGGTTGGTTGAATTGTTATAACGTCAGTGGCAAATCACTGACCAGTTTCGGCCTTTTATGGCTCATATTACTACCCTATCCGGTTATATGCTTGATAGTAGTGTAATTATTAGCGTAAAAACAAACGTTGCTGTTAACGATGACAATGGTAATGACAACAATGCTGTCGTCAAGCACGAAGATGATGATGGTCAAAATGACAGACAAAACATTGGTGATGGAATTGATGATTAAGATGCAAATAAAGTTGATGAATACTGTGATCAAAATGATGTATCTGACGAATAAGAAGACGCCCCGAAGGCGTTTGAGGACATCCACGGTTAACCGGCGTGAACGGAACCCATATTGGGACTCTGATAAAAACTATTGCAGAATGAACTCTTATACCGCGCCCTGGCTCTAGGCTATCTAGCGTATAGTATATTTCAATAACATATTTATAATCCCTGTATTTTTCAAGGTAATGTCCAAATTGAATAATTTAATAATAAATATACAGGTGCGGAAACGTTGAATCGAAATTGAATTGAGTGATACATTTTTATAAAATAAAGTATTTTTTTTTAAGGCGGCGTTCTATTTTCTTTGACGTGATAACGCGATGACCGGCAGCGCACACGACAAAGTGTCCAGTTCCGCCTGAGTCTGTCAAACGATAGACAGGTCCAAGCGTTAGCTTGGAAACCATTATGTATAACAAAGTTTAAAAGTGTTTTGTGTTTATTTCAACAATTTTGTATTTAATTTCCTTCATGATTTTTAGTCATTATTTTTTCGCTTCAATTAACTATTTTTCTCAAAGCAATGGCCTCAAATTTCATCAATGTTTCTTTACGACGTTATAACGTAAACCGACTTGACAGACAACCAATATTATTATTATTACAAGATGATTGATGTGACACAACCATAGTTTAGAACCATATGGTGTCGCACCTGCACACTTTGACACATTTTGTTGATTATAATCTTTAGTATTGAGAAATTTAGTATCGTATTTTTTTCTATCATCAATAGTTTCCGCAGCGCAGGCGATGTAAGGAATTTTGTAGGTCATTTCCACTTTGGGTTACATAATTGCTAGTGATTTTGCTAGTGTTTGCTAAAAAAAATGAATCTTATTTATAGTGAATTTTTTTTATGTTAGTTAGATAGGCAAACTGGCAAACGTGCCACCTGATGGTAAGTGGTTGACGTCGTCCATGAACATAAACTAGTATACCTGGAACGAGCCTAGGCAACTCATCTATGTGTTGGCTATCCTGAGACATAAGATGTAAAGTCTCGGTGCCAGTAATTACACTGCCTGTCTTGCCCTTCTCTCCGAAAGCAGCAAAGCTGTTTCACGGGAGAAACAAGTAAGCAAGCATTGTGTAGTATTATTTTTATCGATGAAACAATTTCTTGAGTTGGTTAAGTAATTCAAAGCATCTAAACTCACTGACATCATTATTTTCATCAACCGATTAGTAAAGATAGTATTTTTTTTATATTTCAAGAAAAATATCTATATCTATACTAATATTATAAAGCTGAAGAGTTTGTTTGTTTGTTTGAACGCGCTAATCTCAGGAACTACTGGTCCGATTTGAAAAATTCTTTCAGTGTTAGACAGCTTATTTATTGAGGAAGGCTATAGGCTATAAAACATTAAACTGTGACTTATAGGAGTTGAGTAACGGGGTTGAAGCTGCAGGCAACAGCTAGTTTCCAATATAAAAGCTATCTCATATGCAGACAGCATGACAAAGACCTCCATGTAAGTTCTATATCAAAGCTCCACCGCTCACCGCTCACCGTACATGTTCACAAGTTATAAGCGTGGATTTTAGTTGGCAGTTGAAACGTCCATTAAACGCACGTTCGTTTGTTGCAAATTAGAAGCCCTTTTATGATATCTAGGAGCACTTTGTGCAGTTTAAATCGGCTTTATATTGACAATGGTCTGTCTGTTCATCATCATCATCATCATCATCAGCCTTCTTCCACTGATGAACATAGGTCACAACTAGCAGCTAATTTTCCGTTGATAGTTAAGCTGACCGGTGGCACTGACCGCTTGCGACTGACCGTTTGCGTATCAATAAAAAAGTGATTCTTTGTTTGTTTCGAAGGAAAGGTCGAACCTGAATTTTCCATGTAGTTTTCACAAAATTTCCGTCTCATTAAGGAAACATCTTGCGAAAACTTGCGGATAGACAAACTGGCAGTAATTGTATGTTGTCATATTCATAGATGAGTTAACCCGAAGCTAGCCCTGGCAAATCATCATTCTTGCCTATCCTTTTTTTTCTTTAACGGAGGGAAATGCTCTGAGGCATTCCGCGGGGGAGTGGGTCTCCCCACGTGGGTATGTGGGACTCGCTGCGTCCGAAAGCTGGTAAGTGGACGCAGCTCTACCCACTAAAACCCGGCGAGTGCCACCAATGCCGCCTTTGGTGAGGTGCCTCGGATGTAATAATACAAACAGGGCACCTCGACGGCTAGTCAGTTCCCTAAGCCGCCCTGAGGGACCGACGCCACCTCCACAGAGGGGTTGTACCGCACCACAGAACAACCCCTCCCAACGTTGGGACAGTACATTGGGGTGTGGTTCCCATCCTCACCCCTTGCCCCCTGCTCTTTTGTCCCCTCTTCTTATAAGAGGGTACATAGAGCCCCCTCGGCTCAATTTGCTTCGCCCAAGGTTTTTTTTTTTTTATAGAAGAGGGGACAGTCGGTTCACCTGATGGTAAGTGAATAGCGACATCCACAGACACCCGCTATACCAGGAGATCAGCAGGTGCGTTGCCGGCCTTTTAGATGTGAGTATGCTCTTTTCTTGAAGGTCCCTAAGTCGTATCGGTTCGGCAATACCATAGGTGGCAGCTGATTCCATATATATTTTGTAATGCGAGGCAGGAAATGCCGTAAAAATCTAGATGTTATGGATTTCCGGACATCAAGCTGGTGTGGGTGAAATTTGGAATTCTTACGCGATGTCCGGTGGTGGAATTCTGCCGCAGGCATTAATCCGAACAATTCCTCAGAACACTCCCCGTGGTAGATGCGGTAGAAGATGCAGAGCGATCCGACATCTCTACGCAGCGCCAAGGGATCAAGCCGATTGGAGATCACATTATCATCGACGATTCGAGCCGCCCGGCGTTGGACGCGGTCAAATGGAAGGAGCTGATATTGGGGCGCTCCAGCCCAGAGGTGAGAGCAGTATTCCATGTGAGGCCGGATTTGCGCCTTGTATAATTGAAGGCAGTGTGAAGGCATGAAATACTGCTTCGCCCTATTGAGCACGCCAAGTTTCTTAGAGGCTAGTTTAGCCTTTCCTTCCAAATGACCACGAAACTGCACATCTCTCGATATGTCGACGCCAAGTATCCCAATGCTGGCTGCGGCAGTTAGGGGAGTGCCTTCAAATCGTAGAGGAACGACGAAGGGTGATTTTTTGGCGGTAAACGCGCAAACTTGTGTCTTGTTGGGGTTAAATTGGACCAGGTTAAGTCGTCCCCATTCCGAGACTTTGGTCAACAGAGACTCGATTTCAGACACAAGTTTGTTCCGACACTCATCGACTTGTTCCCGAGAAATATTAGAGCGGCCAGTGTATAAGGCATCTCCAGTGCTGTCATCCGCATAACAATGAATGCCGCTGGTTTGCAGCATATCATTGATATGCAGAAGAAACAGAGTTGGAGATAGTACACAGCCTTGCGGAACACCAGCATTAACAGACTTGAGGTCCGAGCATGTACCGTCGACAACGACCTTGATGCTCCTGTCTGCTAAAAAACTGGTGATCCACTTACATAATTTCTCGGGAAGCCCATATGATGGTAGCTTCGCTAGAAGTGCTTTATGCCACACCCGATCAAAGGCCTTCGCTATGTCCAAACTAACCGCCAGTGCTTCCCCCTTGCTCTCAACTGCCTCCGCCCATCGATGCGTTAGGAATATTAGAAGATCACCAGCTGAACGATTCCGTTGAAAGCCATATTGGCGATCGCTAATCAGCTGGTGCTCCTCCAAATACCACCGGAGCTGGCAGTTAATTATGGATTCCATAATCTTTGAGAACAAGGAAGTTATGGCTATTGGTACAGACCAACAAAGGGGACCGCTCAGACCCGTCCAACTACAGAGTTGGACGGGTCTGAGCGGTCCCCTTTCTTAGGGATCGGGTGTACCAAAGCTGTCTTCCACGAGCATGGGACGACGCCTAATGAGTATGAGTACCGAAAAAGACGCGTAAGGACGGGTGCCAACTCAGGAGCACAAGTACGTAGCACTAACGGAGGGATGCCGTCAGGCCCACTCGACTTATGGATGTCCAGCGAAAAAAGCGCTTTACGTACGGAGCTCTGTCGAAAAATTATTTCCGGCATTGAGGTATCACACCGAGGGATCGTCGGTGGTATTTTTCCCTGGTCATCCAAAGTCGAGTTGGAAGCAAAAAGAGAGCCTAGAAGATCGGCCTTCTCCTTCGCGGTGTGGGCCAACGAGTCGTTCCTCATGTGCAAAGATGGTAGGGATGGCTTACAGAAATTCCCTTGAACAGCCTTGGCGAGTGACCAGAATGCACGAGTTCCCGAAGGAAGTCGAACCAATCTCTCGCCAATTCTGTTCACGTACTCCGCTTTTGCCTCAGCAATAGCTCTTTTGAAGGACCTGGAGGCAAAGTTATACTCCTTTTTTAATGCGCTGGTCTTTACATCCTGTGACATCGATGCATTGGCCCAGGCTCGGTAGCTTAATCGCTTGTGGCGTGCAGCCATCTTACAAGTTTGACCAAACCAGGGCTGGGATTTGCCGCCTATAGGCACTGAAGAGCTTGGAATAAAAAGCTCCATGGCTTGCAGCACCACCTCGGCGACAGAATCGGCAACGATGTCTGGATCATCCAGCGAGAAGCAAATTCGCCCCCATGGGCAGGATGCGAAGAAGGACCGCATTCCATCCCAATCAGCTGACCTATAGTGCCAAACATGGCGGCAGCTGGCAAAACGTGGCCATGATGGGCGGGCAACTTGCACAGAACTCCGGATCAGACAGTGGTCCGATGAGCCAAGTGGAGCGTCCACGGAGACCACGTAATTGTCCGGGTGAGAGGTCAGCAGAAGGTCCAACAGGGAAGGCGTATGATCTTCCACATCAGGGATACGAGTTGGTGATACCACCAATTGTGTCAGATCATATGCTGAGGCAAAGTCGTAAACAGATCTTCCTGCATGATCGGTTGTACGTCAGCCGAGTTACTCGGTGTGATGGGCATTGAAATCACCAAGTATCACGATCTCTGCAGATGGGATCTGTTGTAGTACGGAATCTGTAGCCATTTGGATGTGCTCTATGAGTCGATCGGTTTCGTCATTACCGCTGTGGGACCTATATAGGCAGGCATAGACGCGGGGATGGTCATCGCTGTCTATGCGCAACCAGAGGATGGAGAGGTCCCTACCTTCAAGACTGCCAAGGCGACGAGAGCAGACATCCTCTCTGACGTACGCGCAAACTCCAGCCCGCGGTACAAAAAAGTGTTCTAATTTGTACCCCGGACAAGAGAGATAGGAAGTATCAGCCGGAGAAGATATCTGAGTCTCGGTCAAAAAGAGCAGGGCCGGCTTCGCCATCTGGAGGTGGTAGTGAACAGCGTTGAGATTGCTATGAAGTCCCCTTATGTTACAGAAATCCACGGTCATAGTGGTAGGGGACTTCTGCCGACTGCTCCGTTTACCCCGGGCAGTTTTTGTCTTGAGCACAGATTCGCCCCCCCCCAGAATACGCGGGGCTGCCCAGGTTTCCGGGTTCAGGTACGTGTCCTGCGCCCGGAAGCCTAGAGAGGGATTCTCCGGTGCTTGTGCGACCGGTACCCTCCTGGGGTAGTCTTTGCGTAGTTTGTGCTGTCATGTATGTTTGGGGGGGGGGGGGGGATGGGCCACCGGATCTCTCACAAACCGAACGAAACACGACGTTGCGTTTTACGAAGTTGCGTTTCGGTTCTGGGCTCACCCTAAGCTACTGAGACCCAGCGCCACGTCAAGGCTTGGACCATAGTGGGGATCATTCTTGCCTATCCTGAGACATAAGATAATGAGCCTCGATGCCAGTAATCACAATGTCCTTTCATTTAATACAGCATTTCTTATATACACATTCAAATTGTTCAATCGACAACCCACCCAAACCCACTCAAACGCCCACTATTGAAGTCTGGATCCAGCGGCTTAAATAGTGACTTATTATCAATATTTTTTTATGTCATCAGGGGGCAAACGGGCAGTCGGGAGCCTCACGGCGCCTCCTTCCGATCCTCCCCGATGGGCCATCGGAAACTCACAAAACGCGACAGCTTAGCTGTCACATGACGCCGGTGTTATGTGAGCGAGAGGTCGTGCCGGCCTAGTTCGGCTGCAATGCAGCATGACACTACCTCTTACAACAGACTATAATTATAAACTTCTTTGTAAAAGATTAATTCTGACTATAATAGACCGTATCATCATCCAGCCTTTATCCGTCCGCTGCAAATAGGCCTCCTTCAATGAAAAATATACCGTATAAACCTAACAAATTAGAATAAATATAAGAGAAGCCATTGTTACCCGGCATGTTAACAAGTCGATTCAAATTAAAAGAGTTTAGTTCTTGTTTAGTTTTTAACGAGATATCGACGATATGGCCGTGTTCCAGTTGTTTATGGGGTGGCAGAACTGTTGATCAATTCCAACTTTTACTGGCATTATTTATTGTCAGGAGCTGTTTTGTTTTGTATGACCCATTGGGGTTGAGTTAATTTTTATAAAGGTACTTGGATATGCAAACTGACAGATCATAAGGTGGTAAGCTGTCAGCGTTATCATAAATTAACATGAGACTAGATCAGCTATTTACCAGGTTTCCAGCCTTGTCGTGGCAGTGGGGCTCAGTAGCCTAAGGTGAACTCACCACCTTGGGCGAAACAAATTGAGCCGAGGGAGGTGCTCTTTATACCCTTCTTATAAGAAGAGCAAGGGGCCAAGGAGTGAGGATGGGAATCTCACCCCATTGCACTGTCCCTACGTTGTTAGGGGTTGTTCTGTGGTGAGGGACAACCCCTCTGTGGCGGTGGCGTCGGTCCCTTGAGGGACTCCGTCGAGGTGTCCTGTTTGCTCAATAGATCCGGGGCACCTCACCAAAGGCGGCATTCGCCGGGTTTTAGTGGGTAGAGTCCACTTACCAGCTTTCGGGCGCAGCGAGTCCCACATACCCGCCTGGAGAGACCCACTCCCCAGTGGGATGCCTCAGAGCATTTCCCGGCGTCAAAGAGAAAAAAAGACCACCTAATTACCGTGGTGAGTGTTGCCCATAAACATAAATGAGTTTGTAGGGGACTAATCAGCGCCACAATACTGAATCGCGCTATCAAAGTTCCACAGCTCATCGCTGTACATACAACGGCTGAATTGATAGCAAGTGGGCTTCGGCCTGATCGAGCATACTATCTCGCTGGGTCGGAGACCTCCCTTTGGGGCTCACACCTATATTTCCCACAAGTTCAGAGATCTAGCCCAGGCTACTTTCAGTTGTTGCCTATTCTTACAAATTCCAGTAATTACATTGCCCCTTTTTTGCGAAACGTAGTGGAGATGTATTACTTTTTAATAAGCAGGTTAGTGGTACCAATACAGGTGAGCGTGCGTCACAGCGCATCCCTTCCACTGTTCGACATTAGATTATACATAAAAAAGTGACTCTTATACGTCTCAACGCTACATCCAAGGAATAAGGCGAGGAATATATGGGGCAGGAGTTTTCGTATAGATAGTTTTTTTTCCTTTTGCGCTGGGAAATGCTCTAAGGCATCCCGCGGGGGAGAGGGGACTCTCCAGGTGGGTATGTGAGTGGTGTGGGTCGCTGCGCCCGAAAGATGGTAAGGTGAACGCAGCTTTATCGACTAAATCCACGCGAGTGTCACCAATCCCGACTTTGGTGAGGTGTACCGGTCCCGTTGAGTAACAGGGCACCTCGATGGCTAGCCAGTCCCCCAAGGGACTGACACAACCTCCACAGAGGGGTTGTCCCGCACCACAGAACAACACCTTCCAATGCCCAGACATTGTACTGGGGTGAAGTTCCCATCCTCGCCCCTTGTCCCCCCCTGCTCTTTTGTGTCAAATAGCAGCCCCCTAGGTTCAATTAGCTTCGCCCAAGGTGCTGGGTTCACCTTAGTCTATTGAACCCCACCGCCACGATAAGGCTTGGTGGGGTCTCATATACCCTGGCCCAAAGCGAGGTGAACTTCGCAAAGTCTCAAAGACGGTAAATCAGGAAGGCATGTTTACTAACTACGCTTAACTTACCGGTAAACAATATATTAAGACTAGAGCCCGCGGTTTCATGTGTGTGATTCCCGTTCTCATGAGATTACTGAGATAAAATATAGCTTATGCTCTTGCTAAATATAGCGAACTTTTCATCGGTAGAATAATTTAAAACATCGGTTTTGTAGTTTAGACGTGAAAACCAAACTTATATTCTCATTTATAATAATATCAATTAGGTTTTTTTATGTCATAAGAAGGCAACCGAGTAGTCGGAGCCTTATGGTGGCTACCGACGCCCATAGACATCCACACAACCAAAAGTTATGCATTGCCCTCATTTTCCCAATCCCCCCAATGGGCCACCGGAAACTCACAAACCGAACGAAACGCGACAGCATAATTGTCACTTGACGCCGGTGTTATGTGAGCGAGAGGTACCACCCCAGTCGTGCCAGCCCAATTCGGCTGCAAATCATCATGGCACTATCTCTTTAATTAGAAACTATAATTATTTGGATGTACGGATATTAATATAATGGTAAGTCTAGGTAAGAAGGCCGTATAAGAGAGAGGATCAATATTAAAACATCCGGGACAGAATTCGGGTCTTTTTTGTCTGGCTAGTGTGCTTCCCGACTCGGATGCGATCATTTTTGGTGTGTGATGTTACGAAAAACAAAAAACAAAATTAAGTTAAATTATGCTATTTTTTGTGTTGGACATAATATCTCCTATACGATCTTTCTTATACTTATCCTATACATACACATATTATATATAATTTACATATTATTATGTATATATTACATTATATTATTAACACTGAACAATTTTTATTAGTTAGTTTGTCTGTCTCCACTAAGATATTAAACCATGAATTTGTTATGCTAAACTGCAGTCGTTTCGTTTAGCATCCCATCTCCTATTGCGAAAATGATTTCATTCATCTGAGTGTCACCTCTATTTACCTTACACCTTGGCATTAAAAGTTTTTATTGGCTTCAAGTTCGTGAAGGGGAAAATTGAAAAACTAGTTTCAAAATGCCTCTCATTCGTATTAGCAGGGACTTGCTAAGCTCTCGTTAATCAACCGTTAAGCGAGGCTTAAACTGTAGTTGGGAACTACTTCAAGTTTGATCCAGTGCTGTTAGGTATTTCACTACTTTACGGAGTTGACGGTCACTATTTTAGTGTTTCAGTAACTTTTTCAATATCCCATGATTAAGAGGCTAAGTTTTAAAATAAAGATCTTTATCGCCTTAGCTTTGATATATTTCTAGTTATTATTATCGGAAATTTTATGCTGGACATGGGCAAAGTTTTTAGACTTCTAAATTAAGAACACTTAAAATGAACAGAAAGAATGTTGTTTCCGAGATTTATAATTTTTTCATCATTCATCATCATTATCATCATCAGCCTCTATTAATGCTGAGACAGGCCTCCCTCAATGAACGACAAGATGACTTATCCCTCGCCACTCGCATCCAACACGGACCGACCACTTGTTCAGATATCGTCTTCCCTTATCGTATAAGTGATTTAGGTATTACAATGATAATTAAAACTTAACCAGAGCAAAAACAATGATGTCTGCTTCCTTTCTAGAATTAATGCAAATACATTATACTTATTTAAATTGTAATTTTAATTTATAAATATCTATATTAAGCCCTATAGGAAGAAGGATAATATGTTAGAGCATATTACTCTCAAAGACTTTTCTGCTCATCTGGCATGCAGGTTACCTCGCAATGTTTTTTAAAGATGTGCAAAATATGTTTAGTTTTTCAGACTTCCCCATAACATTGTGGTGTATTTAGAGAATAAAATTTTACAGGCTATCGTAAATAATAAATCAAGCGCCGCTCACAAAAGTGTATATGAAAAGATTTTATTTAACTCGCAATGTTTGTATGTATGTATGTACGGATCAAATCATGCAGGTGAATTTTAAAACAGTTATCTTTAACCGATTTAGATTAAATTTTATCTACACTTAAGTTATGATTACAATATATAGTTAGATAATATGACAAGTTGTTCTAAATCTAATATGATGGAATGTTAATTATAGCGGACATTCTGAAGTGAAAATTCTTTGCGCGCATGAGGGTAAAATTTTTACGGAGGAAACGTCACGAAAATGTGTAACTTTTTTGTCCAAGAAGAGGGAGAGAGTGATTGAGATCGATTGATAGAGAGTGAGAAAGGGCGAACGAAGCATGAAGCACTTGGCCATGGAGTGAGAGTTGGAAGGAAGCGAGTGAAAATCGAGGGAGAGAGAGAGCAAACGTCGCATCACAAATCTCGGAAATTCAAAGCTTTAGAATAGTATAAATATAAACGAGATTAAAAAATTAGTTTGCCAAATTAATTTAATTTCTGACATGTGTACTTTGTACGTACGCACTATTTTTTATAGAAGAGGGGGGAATCTATAGAAAAGGGTGGAAACAGACGGTCGTTTCACCTGGTAGTAAGTGAGTAAGAAAAACATCCATACGCTACATCTTTAGCAGGTACGTTGCCTTTCAAATATTTTGCTCTTTTCTTGAAAGTCCCTAAGTCGCATGCTTTTGTACACCATAATCTATTTTGTATATCATGGGTGATAAAGGTATCAAATAAGTTTGTTAATATAAAAAATAATGTTAAATGTTTTAAACTATCAAATTATTTTAAATCAATTTTGTCGTTAAGTTGCCATGTCACAGCGTCAAAATTAGCCCTAATTTATAACATAGACCACGCTGCTTATTATGTCCCGTAACAAGAAAGTTCCGAACATAAGCTAGTTGAGATAAATTGGAAGTTATTTTCCGGGCCGTCGCCGTATCGACGTTGACACCACATAAATCTCCTGGAAATAATTAAACGTTATAGACATATTTGGGAGTGGACAAATTTTGTATTTTTCATCCACTAAAAAGGGAAGTTTTTTTTATATAAGAGGGTAAATGAACAGTAGGTTCCCATTGTGGCCTCTGATTGACGACACCCATAGAACCGACACACTAGTTTGCAGGCCGTATGGTTCAGCCGTTTTAAGATCATCGCCTCTTTTCTTGGAGTTATTTTTTAGTATTTATGTACTTTCAGTTATCATCATTTTTTTCCCTGAATGTAGCATATAATATTGTATAAAAATAGACTTGTGCTCCTGAGTTGATACCCGTCCTTACGCGTCTTTTCCGGCACTCTTACTCATTAGGTGACGTCCCATGCTCGTGGAAGACAGCTTTGGTACACCCGATCCCTAAGAAAGGGGACCGCTCAGACCCGTCCAACTACAGACCAATAGCCATAACTACCTTGTTCTCAAAGATTATGGAATCCATAATCAATTGCCAGCTCCGGCGATATTTGGAGGAGCACCAGCTGATTAGCGATCGCCAATATGGCTTTCAACGGAATCGTTCAGCTGGTGATCTTCTAATATTCCTAACGCAACGATGGGCGGAGGCAGTTGAGAGCAAGGGGGAGGCGCTGGCGGTTAGTTGCTCGGACCTCAAGTCTGTAAATGCTGGTGTTCCCCAAGGCTGTGTACTATCTCCAACCCTGTTTCTTCTGCATATCAATGATATGCTGAAAACCAGCGGCATTCATTGCAATGCGGATGACAGCACTGGAGATGCATTATACACTGGCCGGGATACACAAATATTTCTCGGGAACAAGTCGATGAGTGTCGGAACAAACTTGTGTCTGAAATCGAGTCTCTGCTGGCCAGATTCTCGGATGGGGGCGACTTAACCTAGTCCAATTTAACCCCAACAAGACACAAGTTTGCGCGTTTACCGCTAAAAAATCACCCTTCGTCGTTCCTCTACAATTCTTAGGCACTTCCCTAACCGCCTCAGCCAGCATTGGTATACTTGGGGTCGACATATCGAGAGATGTGCAGTTTCGTGGTCATTTGGAAGGAAAGGCTAAACTAGCTTCGAAAAAACTCGGCGTGCTCAATAGGGCGAAGCAGTTTATGCCTTCACACCGCCTTCAATTATACAAGGCGCAGATCCGGCCTCGCATGGAATACTGCTCTCACCTCTGGGCTGGAGCGCCCCAATATCAGCTCCTTCCATTTGACCGCATTCAACGCCGGGCGGCTCAAATCGTCGACAACAATGTTATCTCCAATCGGCTTGATTCGTTGGCGCTGCGTAGAGATGTCGGATCGCTCTGCATCTTCTACCGCATCTACCACGGGGAGTGCTCTGAGGAATTGTTCGGACTAATACCTGCAGCAGAATTCCACCATCGGACATCGCGTAAAAACTCCAAATTTCACCCTCACCATCTCGATGTCCGGAAATCCACATCAAATCGATTTTTACGGCATTTCCTGCCTCGCACGACTAATACATTGAAACAGCTGCCTCCTACGGTGTTTCCGAACCGATACGACTTAGGGATCTTCAAAAAAAGAGCATACTCATATCTGAAAGGCCGGCAACGCACCTGCTAATCCACTGGTGTAGCGGGTGTCTGTGGATGTCGCTCTTCATTTACCATCAGGTGAACCGACTATCCGTTTTCCCCCTCTTCTATATAAAAAAAAGACTTAGTTTTGTGATAACTTGTCAATTGTATCTAGACTCAAACATAAAAAGCCATATTTGGCAGTTAGTTTCAACAAACTAAACACCATAAACCTCTATGAAAATTATGTCTTTTTAATGGAGGTCTAATTTTGATCCCCACCACTTCTGGTGTTTGTTAAAAAAGGCATTTGTCCAGTAGTGGACGGACCTATCTCCATCTCTCTCTATCTTGCTTCTCCATCCAGCCCTGAAAAGGAACAAGCCTGAGTGGACTTTTTTTGTTGTTGTTGTTGTTGTGGTAAGTTGTTGCTGCTGCTGCTGCTACCGCCACTAGTCACAAGGTAATTATTCTTTAGACCTAACCTAATTTCTAGTCTTAATATACCATAAACAATCATCAACATCATATTCGTCGGATAACGTGTCCCGGTAGCTGGCAGCCCTCTCCTGAGTCTTCACTATGTGATCCCACCCAGCAGAGGCAGACCTCCCGGGGTGCACCTCGGCGAGCATCGTCATCTTCTACCAGCGGCGACCACCATTGGCGAACGCCGCCGCCCTAAAGACCACCCCATATTGATGGGGTGCGGTAGATCCCGTTGCCAGGAGGCCGTGTGACCTCGATGCAGCTTCCTCGAGCTCTTTGCGGGGCTCTTAGAAGACCATCGATGGTTAGTGGAGGGAATAAGGCTGGTAGGTATTGATGATGAAAGACGTTTTTTGTTGTTTAGCGCCGGGGCATGCTCTGACATATCCCGCGGGGGAGTGGGTCTCCCCACGCGGGTGTGTGGGACTCACTGCACCCGAAAGCTGGTAAGTGGACGCAGTTCTACCCAATAAAACCCGGCGAGTGCCACCAATGCCGCCTTTGGTGAGGTGCCCCGGATCTAATATAAGCTAACAGGGCACCTCGACGGCTAGTCAGTCCCCCAAGGGACCGACGCCACCTACACAGAGGGGCTGTCCCGCACCACAGAACATCCCCTCCAAACGTCGGGACAGTACAATGGGGTGAGGTTCCCATCCTCGCCCCTTGCCCCCTGCCCTTTTGTCCCCTCTTCTTATAAGAGGGGTACCAAGAGCCCCCTCGGCTCAATTAGCTTCACCTAAGGTGCTGGGCTCACCCTAGGCTACTGAGCCCTACCGCCACGTCAAGGCCTGAACCATGGTGGGGATGATGATTGTAACCAAACATGTCTAAAACTCATTACATACTATATATCATATATATATTATATATCATATTATAATATATTATATAACATGTTAGATATTCTAAATCCGACCACATTTGCAGCTTCAGTATGCGTATTGTGATGAGCAATCAGTATTTGAACAATCAGCATCCAAGGCGTGTAACGTGAGATGCCGGGACGGAGATGATTTAGATCCTGTTTCACCCCCAATCCGGGATATTCTCATAATCATTATAATTCATATTAAAAAGTGAATGATTGTTCAAATTTAGAATTGTGTTGTGCATAGTTTGAAATTTCGTTAATATGAATATATGACATAAGTAATATTTGTAAATCGCGCTATTACTTGTACGACCGAGCTGTACATATAAGGTGTCCGGTATATCTGATCAATAGCAGATCAATGGAATTTTTAATTCATAAATCAATTCGTTGGGTTGCCCCCCGCTAAATTCATGGTTGGCGGGATAACCCCCCCACTAATAATCAATCTGAAGTAAGCCAAATCGGCTCACAACAGTCGGATGAAGCATAAGGGCCTTTTGGCCATTAGCATAGATCCATGCGAATAAAAAATCGGTTGTCTATAAAGTCGGTTTACTGACGATAGTTGAACGTGACAACGTCATAAGAAAATGGAACGCCTCAGAGTGAGGTAACGCCGCATACGTCATCGCATACGTCATGCTTTTTCGTTCTTGCAGCCGGCTCCATCGAATTATAAGACGTTGTCACGTCAAAACAGATCATCGCAATTCGTTTAGTTCATTAGGATAGTTTTTAGGTTTTTTTTATTTTTTCTTTAACGCCGGGAAATACTCTGAGACATCCCGCGAGTGAGTGGGTTTCCCCGAGCGGGTATGTGGGACTCGCTGCACCCGAAAGCTGGTAAGTGGACGCAGCTCTACCCACTAAAACCCGGCGAGTGCCACCAATGCTGCCTTTGGTGAGGTGCCCCGGATCTAGTAAACAAACAGGGCACCTCGACGGCTAGTCAGTCCCTCTAGGGACCGACGCCACCTCCACAGAGGGGTTGTCCCGCACCACAGAACAACCCCTCCCAACGTCGGGACAGTACAATGGGATGAGGTTCCCATCCTCACCCCTTGCCCCCTGATCTTTTATCCCCTCTTCTTATAAGAGGGGTACAAAGAGCCCCCTCGGCCCAATTCGCTTCACCCAAGGTGCATCGGCTTACCCTAGGTTACTGAGCCCCACCGCCACGACAAGGCTTGAACCTTGGTGGGGTTTGTGGATTTAGGATACTAAAAATATTCATTAAAAATAAGTTCTTTCAAAATAAATAAATTTCAATAGTAAACCTTGTTTAATTAATAAAACACATTTCTCATTATTTTTATTTATGAAATTGTCTTCATTTACATCGCAAGAATAAAGTCCTATTCTTATTAATAAAACCGTGTTTAAGGCGATATGTATCGTTTAGGTATATAATATTAACCCATGAGTCATAATTTTAATATGTTCAACGTATGCATTTGAATACAATATATTATGTATTCTTCGATTTCATAAAACATTTTACTTATTCTTTAAAATATACGCTTTTTTCTATTCTGCGTATAAAAAGGTATCTTAGACTGGTCCGACATATTTTTGTTTTAATATTAACAATGAGACGGTCAGACTGTATCATTTTTTTTAGGAAAATGTATAAAAAAAAATGTAAATGAAATTATAAAGTTCTTTAATGTAATAAAACAAAACACAATTGTTTTTCTAATAATTTTACATTGAGGATTGAACACAAAATACGCTCTCCTAAAAACCTTGGTTTTTGTCATGTCTATGTTAAAATAATAATTAAATAAAATTCCAGGCAATTTCATTAGAACTCAAATTAACGCCATAATTACACAGTTCTAACAAAGCGCGTAGCATCAAGATTCTGACCGCTACAGACATGTCGTGCTACGAGCTACAAGCTTTGATCAACGCTACGAGACCGCTACGAACGATTATAACGTAAGATGAAATTTGAGTTGTATTGTGCAAATAACTGACAAGTTTATTGCATAAGTTGAGATTTGAATGTATGATATTAATTTTGTAATTAACATAAATGTATAATATTGTTGGTAAAATATAAGTATTTTACTTGCAGCTCGAAAGGAAGAAAAAAGTAGGGGGAAGGACGCCTGTCGACATTTTTACCAAACTTTGCTGTTTTTTGGAGGGAACAAAACAGGCAGTGTAATTGCTGAATACTGACAACGAGATCTACCAATGTCTCAAGATAGGCAAGTCCTGGGGGAACTTCTTTGTGTTGGGTGACGTTGGCAATCATCAAGTGGCTTAACGGCCAGTTTGCCTATTTTTTTTATGTTAGTTGGATAGGCGAACTAGCAAACGTACCACCTAATAGTAAGTGGTCGACGTCGCCCATGAACATAAACTAGTTTACCTGGAACGAGCCCAGGCAACTTATTTATTTGTTACCTATCCTGAGACATAAGATGTTAAGTCTCGGTGCCAGTAATTACACTGCCTGTCTTGCCCTTCTCTCCGAAACACAACAAAGCTGTTTCACGGGAGAAACAAGCAAGATGGTGGTACCCATGCAGCCGGGAGCGCGGCACAGCGCTTCCCTCCCACCAGCCTATACATCCTTCTGGTTTTTATATTGATTTTTTACTATTGGTATCCAAGTAAACCAGTTTGGGTATTAATAGAAGTTCCTTTCATTGGAAGTTCAATATGTTTTGTTTCGTCCAGATTACAAATAGCACTTCAGAATTTTACCGTCCATCATCTGTAAGACCGACCTATTTTTGCCAATATGTCTGAAAAAAATACCAATATCACAGAAAACTAAGAATTTCTCATCTTACAAAATACAACTGTTATTTTAGTTGTACAAAAAAGGTAAAATATTCTAGTCTCCGTCAAACAATCTTTCTGCACGTCTTGCGAGGAGCCATGTCGTAATTTACAGCCGAAGCAAGAAATCTTGTTATTTACAACCGAATCTGTAAAATATCAGGTTTTTTTTTTAAATAACTAACATTTTTTTGAAAAACTTACATTTGCATAAATTAGTTTTTGGGACTAATCCAATATAAAGTATATAATTTTGAGATATGTTATTATTTTGAGATATGAGATATATTGATGTATGTGTAATTTTGAGTTATGTACGATAAAGGTTTTGATCATGAAGACGAATCAAATTTTTTTCGATTTTGTCAGCTGTCTATATTATATTAATTTTTAGTTTAAGAACGGCTTGGTCCATACGGATGAAATTCGGTATATATTATATCAATAAACCTAGCTGTCTGTCTGTAAGATTTTACACAAAATCCAATTCTGTGAGTATTCAATAACCTGAATAGGCTTTGCAATCTTTATTTAAAACATATTTTAATTTAAATGACTGGATAAACCAATCAATTTAATATATAAGTGTACCTTTATAGTGTATTTAATAATATGTAAGTGTACCTTTATAGTGTAAATATTTTCCGATTTCAGAGTCCAATTGCGCCCTAGCAAAGTAGTTAAGACAAACATAAACATATCAATCGAATTTGCAGTTCCATTAATTGGACAGCTTAGGTCAAAAGTGTGAAAATTTGGCCCCAAAAATCAGTGACCTGAGTCGCTTCCAAAAATGTTTGGTTATTTGTTACGAAATGCTTAAAATACTTAATTTTGTACAAAATTTAATATTAGTTCCCCAGAACATTAGACGAAAAAAAATCAGAGCTTCATTTCCACTTGACCATTGAGTGTTTGAGTCCGTTTTGACCTCAAAAAGTTTTTGAAAGAGAATCGCTTCCAGTTTATGTAAAGGGATCAAGTCATGGACCAAGGATACCTTTAGAGATAAACTCATGTAGAATTTTCCTTTTAAAGGTAAAACGATTTATGGTTCAAAAATTATGTGATATCTAAAGTTTACGAATTAAATAATTGTTGAAAACGGGATATCTCTTTTTTCATTTCACCTAGTTTGATATTACAACAAATTGTCTACAAATGCTTAGCTCGTTAAGACGATATCGTATTTTTTTCCCTTAAGGTTACACAAGTCGCTCATCTTTCCATACAAACGCAGAACAGTAATTACTACAATGTTTGACGTTGACCATGAAAAACTAAGTATAATATAAATTGATCTCGTCGTTATCTATGTGTGTATGTACCCAAAATTGTAAAAAAAATATACATTAAAAAAATACAAGCTTCTAAACTTTCGTATTTCAACACTGATTTTAGCCCAACTTTGGGCGTAAATAAATAGTATACCGAGCACTAAAGCTCAAAAATAAAGCCCGTACAGATATAGTTTAGTTATTCAAAAGATAAAATAAATTTATTTTGAAAAGATACACTTATTAGTTTTTCTATAATAACTGTTTTGCTAAAAGGACATTTTCGGAATTGAATCATTGTGCATTTCATTCTAGCACGCATGTTCGCGCCTTATGTCAGGTGAGATAGCAATCATTTTCTTAGAGTTCGCAGCATCGACTAGTTCAACCTTAAAGCCTGATAGTCACTAAAAAATAATATCGTGAGTTTAAAAGAAAACATATTATTGTGTAGTTGTTTATCTGAGCCTCCTTTTTACGGCCTTATCCGGCTCTAAAAGGTCTATCTATCTTTCACGCCCTTTCCACTCCTAATGATGATTTTGGTAGCTTATGTCCTTTCTTATAAATAAATATATATTGCTTTATCAGATATTGTACATTACATAGAATGTTGTTAAAAAATGTAAAGTTACTACCTAATTATTACGGTTCTAAACACAGCCCCGTGACGGAAGGGCGGACGGAAGCTGAGTATTAATAGGGTTTAGGGCTCCCCTTTAGGCACGGAACCCTTTAAAAGTATAACCAGCAATTTATAATTAGGAACCTGCCCCAGTTCATAAAAAGCTGACAGTGAAAACCGTATCAAAATCCGTTTATTAGTTTAGAAAATATCGATGCACAGACAGACCGACACGAAAAGCGACTTTAATTTATACTATGTAAAGATATGTATATTATCAATTTTATTATTTCGATACAAAAACTACGTTATTTATAAAAAAACTAAGAAAATTAGCGGAGCAAGACCTCATATTATTAGGTTTTCGGATTTGTCTTTGTGCTTTAGAATTATTTTGGACATGGATTGGTTGTCGAAGTAGAGAAATATTGCAAACAACAACTAGACTAACGATTAAGACTTACAAATACGAAAACGTTTGCTACTTATCAATATAATCAACCCTTCTTCTCCATTGCTGAATATAGGCCTCTCTCAATGAATGCCAAGACAGCTGAACTCCCGCCATTTGAATTTAACTAGGACCGACTGCTGCATGGGAATTTCACCACCCCGTATTAGGGCAGAAGACATGAAATATGGCCCAACGACCTCGAATGATTTCGAGGAGACACATGCCCAGCAGTGAGACATAAATATAAGGGTCGATGATGATAGTAATGATGATGATGACAATGAAGAAGAAGAAGATGATAATGATGATAATGTTAATGGTGGTGATGAATGAAAAATGATAGCAGATCTGTGCGATGTAGACAAGTACACTGTCCATTTGCATAGGTATAACCATTGTCGGGTAGGATTTTGCAAGGGCACAATACGCATCCCTTCCACCAAAATGCCATAAACGTGGATAAAATGATGAGTGAAAATATTTAATTGGGACTTTAGAAATTCAAAATTACCATTAATCACGGCCATGGGTCCCCCATTGTTCGTAAAACATTTATCATTACAATAAAAAACACCGAAAAAAGGGTTAGGATTAATGAATTTCCACACATCATTTTGAAAATATTCGCTTTATTCAAACGGTCGTAAAATGGTTGAAATATTCATATTATTTTTTTGTGTGTAAATGAAAGTTTAATTTTCCATATAAACTGCATGGTATCTCTCCAATCTTTGGCTATCCAAATATTGTGACCAATCTGCAACTAGATAATGAAATCAATGTAGAAGTTAGTAAGAGGTAGTGCCATGCTGCATTGCAGTCGAATTGGGCTGACACGACCCGGGTGGTACCTCTCGTTCACATAATACCGACGTCAAGTGACAGCTATGCTGTCGCACTACGTGTCGTTTTTTGGTTCGAGTTTCCGGTGGCCTATTGGGATAGAGAAAAGAATGTGTATGGGCGTCGGTACCATAACGCTCTGATCGCTCGTTTGCCCACTTATGACATAAAAAAAAGAACTTCAACGAGACTCAACGGCCGGTTGATGTAAGGGTCAGGTGACTGTTATTATACGAAGATATCATGATATGTGAATGTTCAGCGAGGAGCTGATAGGAGTTGCAATTTTCCTTTATTAAAAAAACCCCGATTAAAACACATAATTTGACGCAAAAATTCCGCCATTTTGTTTTTTTGATCGAAATACTATGTCACTGCTAAGAGAATGTAATCACTACGTTTATATCACTGTCTCAATTAATACAAATGTCATCGACACCTCTCAAGCTAAAATCCATTAAAATCCACAAGTCCACATTGTACGAATCGCACGGATAGCACGCATAGCACGCATCGGATTTTAGTTTCTTTGTTGACACTTAAATGCGGTACGTCCAGCGCGGGCCAATAGACGCGTACTTTTTGGCGTTTATTTATTTGGGCGTGCCAAAAAAGACGTACATTTGAAAAAAAAATGCTCTTTCTGAAAAATATAATGCTCTTTCTGACGCAGTCGGGTAAAAAGAGTGATGGGCTGATGACTATCATCATTAACTGTCCGTCTCTAGCTTTGTATATTTACGCTATTTTATTAATTGTGAATATGTTTTCTTTTTTTTGTATTTCTTTCTTTTTCTGTCTCTTTCTTCTCTCTTTCTTTACCGTTCTACCCAAATATATCTTAGCATATCATATTATACACTTTTTCCGTATGTTTACAGTTTACAGAAGTGCCAATTTGAGATTTCTTTCAGACCCGAATAATATATGAAAAAGGAAACCAACGTATTTCATACAAACATTCGTAAGTGCTGACCAAGTTCAGAAACGGTTAACAAATCTCAACGACCCAACTTTTGTTTTTCGGAAAGCAAATAAATCGACTTCACTGAACAATCACCGTTAAGGTTAGAACTCGAAGTAAACAAACTTCCACACAATAACAAAAAGGTTTTATATCGTTTTATTGTACCTACTATTAACCTGTAAAATGTAAGAAAACAGTTTATATTCTGGAATCCCGTCAACATTACTGTCATTAAGTTTTTAGGGTTCCGTAGCCAAGGGGTAAAACGTATAAAGGGGGAAACCCTATTACTAAGACTCAGTTCACGGTTCATGAGATTACAGCCTGGCAGACGGGCAGACAGATGGACCGTCTGCCCGTCTGCCAGACTGTATCTCATGACCCCACCATAGTTCAGGTCTTGTCGTGGCGGTGGGGCTCAGTAGCCTAGGGTGAGCCCAGCACCTTGGGCGAAGCCAATTGAGCCGAGGGGGCTCTTTGCACCCCTCCTATAAGAAGAGGGGACAAAAGAGCAGGGGGCAAGGGGCGAGGGTGGGAAACTCACCCCATTGTACTGTCCTGACGTTGGAAGGGGTTGTTCTGTGGTGCGGGACACCCCTCTGTGGACTAACTAGCCGTCGAGGTGCCCTGTTAGCTTAACAGATCCGGGACACCTCACCAAGGCGGCACTGGTGGCACTCGCCGGGTTTTAGTGGTTAGAGCTCCGTCCACTTACTACCTTTCGGGCGCAGTGAGTCCCACATACCCTCCTGGGGAGACCCACTCCCCAGACGGGATGCCTCAGAGCATTTCCCGGCGTAAAAGAAAAAAAAAAGCTGTATCTCATGAACCGTGATAGTAAGGCAGTTGAAATTATCACAGATGATACTAAAAACAGAATAAAATCAATATTTAAGGGGGGCTCCCATACAACAAACGTGATTTTTTTAAACCTTAGAATGTTGTTTATATAATGGTATGGAACCCTTCATTGCTAGTCCAACTCAAACTTGGCCGGTTTTTTAGTTGAAATGGCAGTGATGGGTTTAACGGTGGGAGGGATGCGCTTTTGCCACGCCACCATCCGTCTATTTGGTTAACTACTATTTATTAAGTAATTACTTTATACTAACTAACAATAACTATATACTATTTGTAGACGGATAAAGGTTGTTGATGATGATATAATATTTAATATTTAACTAAAGTTTCATTTAACTTTTTAAACAGTGAATATGTTTTCTATTATATTTTGAACTAAAGTTACAAACTTTTGCCAACAAAAAATCTATTCATAAGCTAGAATAATAGAATACTTAATGTGGTTTTAAAAAGTAAGTTTCAAGGAGAAGAAGAATATAATATAATAAAAAGAAAACAAACATAAATAAAACAACAACTTATAACAAAACATTAAACGACATTCTAGTGTCATTAAAAAAAAACTTTTTATTTCATACATCAATAATTTAATGAAAAACGTGAATTCATTTTTATTACTATACCTATTTTAAGAGGTTTATAATAGTAGTAGTAATATAATTAGATGTTTCCCGATAGAAAGAAAGAAAGAAAGAAAGAAAAATTTATTCGTGAAACTACTTAACTTAACTACATAAGACACAATTAATAATATAACATAATATTAGTATTGTTTACACAATTGTAGTTACACAAAACGATACAACTCACCTTATCTGTATAGCTTGCTCATGAGATGTGAGAGAAATCGTAAGGTTATCTACATTCCATTAAAAAAATATGTGTATGATTCATAACGATGCCCGTACGAATATAGTCATAACTTTCACGCTTGATTTCAAAGATAACTTTTTTTTTTTAACGCCAGGAAATCCTCTGAGGCATCCCGCGTGGGGAGACCCAGTAAGTGGGACTCGCTGCGCCCGAAAGCTGGTAAGTGAACGCAGCTCTACCCACTAAAACCCGGTGAGTGCCACCAATGCCGCCTTTGGTGAGGTGCCCGGATCTAATGAGCAAACAGGGCACCTCGACGGATAGTCAGCCTCTCAAGGGACCGAAGCCACCTCCACAGAGGGGTTGTCCCGCACCACAAAACAAATATTTAACTCGGGACAGAATAATGGGGTGAGGTTCTCGTCCTCGCCCCTTGGCCCATGCTCTTTTGTCCCCTTTTCTTATAAGAGGGGTACAAAAGCCCCCTCGGCTCAATTCGCTTCGCCCAAGGTGCAGCACCTCACCCTAGGCTACTGAGCCCCACCGCCACGTCAAGGCCTGAACTTAATGGTGGGGATTATTTTTATAGCCTAAATCATTCAGTGTTAACGTACCATTTTAATGATGAAAGATTTTTTAAATCAGTACAATATTTTGTGAGTTTCGTCATGACAAACATACAAAACTATGAGAAATCCTCGTTATAATATTAGTATGATAGTAGGTATTTTCATTATGAACGCAAAATAGTACAAATTGTTTTTTTATGCATTTTTTTAATGCTTGTTGCATACAATTTGTTTATATATATATATATAATATGCAATTTATTTTTGAAGGAAAGTGAGAAAGCGGGGTAAAAGTTTAACGTGGGCGTTACTTAAGCTTCATAAGTCAACTTTCATAATAATAAGCATAACGTCATTGCTGGTAAAGATGACAAAAACGATACAACTCACCTTATCTGTATAGTTTGGTTCGAACCATACTATATTTTGTACCCGCATAACAGTAGATTTACAACCGTATTTGTATTAATAATGATGTATGATTAATAACGATGCCCGTACGAATATAGTCATAACTTTCACGCTTGATTTCAAAGATACCTTTTTTTTTTAACGCCAAGAAATTCTCTGAGGCATCCCGCGTGGGACCCAGTATGTGGGACTCACTGCGCCCGAAAGCTGGTAAGTGAACGCAGCTCTACCCACTAAAACCCGGTGAGTGCCACCAATGCCGCCTTTGGTGAGGTGCCCCGGATCTAATGAACAAACAGGGCACCTCGACGGCTAGTCAGTCCCGCAAGGGACCGACGCCACGTCCACGTCCACAGAACAACCCCTCCTAACGTCGGGACAATGGGGTGAGGTTCCCATCCTCACCCCTTGCCCCCTGCTCTTCGGTCCCCTCTGCTTATAAGAGGGGTACAAAGAGCCCCCTCGGCTCAATTCGCTTCGCCCAAGGTGCAGCAGCTCACCCTAGGCTACTGAGCCCCACCGCCACGTCAAGGCCTGAACCATGGTGGGGATTATTTTTATAGCCTAAATCAAATCAAATCAAATCAAATCAAATCAATTTTTTTTTATTCAAAATAGTACTAACACAGTATCTTTTTGAACGTCAATTGAATCTACCACCGGTTCCAAGGTAAGCCCACTGAGAAGAACCGGCGAAACAAACTCAGTGGAGTCATTCAGTGTTAACGTATCATTTTAATGATGAAAGATTTTTTAAATCAGTACAATATTTGTGAGTTTCGTCATGACAAACATACAAAACTATGAGAAATCCTCGTTATAATATTAGTATGATAGTAGGTATTTTCATTATGAACGCAAAATAGTACAAATTGTTTTTTTATGCATTTTTTTTAATGCTTGTTGCATGCAATTTGTTATCAAAACAAAATAGTTCAATGAGAACGTCAATTCATTCAACCACCGACTAAAATATAATATTGTTTATCTGATTTAATTGTTTTTTTTTTATTTAATCTAATCTATATTGCTCACATAAGTTTTAATCTGCAACTAAAAAGTTATTTTTTTTTAATTTCATAATATTTTCGATACATAGAAAAGCTGCAATCTTTTTTACTTATGCATTTATTTATATCCTATAATTAACTTTGATAATATAACCAGAGAATAAAATAAAAGCGTGAAAAAATATGTTTCCAGCCACAAAGACTTTAAAATTACTTTGAAAGAGACAAAAATCGAAGAAGCTTTCAAGCAAAGCCTACTACTAAATAATAAATATATTACGTTTTGCCTTGACCGTTAAAAAATGCAAATTAAAACAATAACTTTCTATGTAAGTAGAAATTATCGAAGGCAAATTTTATTCAATTTATGACAGTAACAGCACGCCAAGGTTTTGCTTAAAAGAAAATTTCTTATTCCATATTCCCTTTATTTTTTCAACATAATTTTAATAGGTTCTTACGGAAATTTTATTTATTATTTTAAGTTTGTCTAAATAAACCGCGCTTTCCATCCATTCCATCCACCAAAAAATCCATAAAATATTACAAAATGTTTTTTTTGTGTCATATTTTCTTCGTGGCTCGAATCCAACTCTTGCGATCGGTCGTCTTGGCGTTCTTTGAGGGAGGCCTATGTTCAGCAGACGGATAGGGGCTGACGATGATGATGATATTTTTTTCATGATTTAACGAAATATTGAGAGCATTACGAGATACATATTTAGTCATTCATAATCGTACCTAAGATGAATGAAGAATGTTTAGTTCATTTTAAGGATTCTTTGTACCATTCGCTTCAATGCCTGAGGAAGAATCTTATGCTCATTTTTCCTACTTCACTTCTACTATTATTCCTATAATGCTCTACAGCCCGCAAGTGGTAACCGCATCTTCGACGAAAATAGCTTACATTATTATTATTTTTTAACGCCGGGAAATGCTCTGAGGCAGGGGGAGTGGGTCTCCCCACGCGGGTATGTGGGACTCGCTGCACCCGACAGCTGGTAAATGGACGCAGCTCTACCCACTAAAACCCGGCGAGTGCCCCCAATGCCGCCTTTGGTGAGGTGAAGGCCTTAACCATGGTGGTGAGTAGCTTACAACATACATGGACTGATGATGATTAATTTTATAGCCTTATCCATTCGTGATGATGTAGAATCATTGTACTGATGTAGAATTCATAAATCGCATAAGAAGTTTCTAAGATTATTTACATTCAAACTGAATATTTGTAAGACCTCTCTTTTATATTAGTATAGATGTTATTACATACATATTATAGATAAATTACACCCAGACACATAACAAATGATCATCACACAAACATTTGTCCTGGGTGGGGATCGAACGTACGATCTTCTGGTTTAGCAGTCAGGGTCACTAACCACTAGACCAACCTCTTTGTTTCCAACCTCCAGTCAACCTCTTTGGTTGAATTGTTTGTGTGACATTGGCCAACAAATTATTACTTTACATTTCTCTACAAAAATCTGATAAAACGCATATCATAACGACTCACATCTAGTGGGTAATTTACTAAACGATGTTATAATTAAGAAAGTTATAACGTTAATGTTTTAAATAGTGGGTGCCGCTCCATACGAGTAGAATGAGTTATGCGAACTACTGTGACATTTTTACGGTCGGCACATGAACTAGATTATGCAAGAGTCATAAAGGTGGTTTCAGACTGGATTATATTAATAAAGGTATGCAAATGACCATTACATTGACGGGTGGAATGCGCTATGCCTCAATATGTCTTTTTATTCTAAAGAAAATCAGGTAAGGCAATAACACCAATACTTACGAGCTTAGATCATAAGTTAAGCATCGCATAAATGAGTCGCCTTTTTTGGTTCTGCCGGGTGAAAGCATTTACGTATAAGCATTAACATAAATAACTATTCTTCAATATTTAATTGTAATTTACTTTCACAGGTTTATAAAGAAGTAAAAATTGTCTGATAGCCAACAGTGAAAATGTTAGCTATTACTTTTAAGTCAATAAAAAGACACCTTATGTTTCTCCCTAATTATCACCATCATCATCGACCCTTATATGTCCCACTATTGGGCATGGGTCTGCTCCTCGAAATCAGGTGAGGAAGTTGTTGTGTCATAGATATCACATTTGCGCTGGCCCAATCCGAGATGATGAACTTCACGCAACTTTAAATCCTTTAATCACATTATCATTGATTTCCTCACGTTGTTTTCCTTATCCAGAATCATCCCAATAAATTTATTATTCATATCTGTCTCTATGCCAACATTAAAGTCCACAAAAATGCGATTCAATTCATCTTATTGTAAAATTGCCGTTTAATACGAAACTCACATTGTCACGTGGTACTCTTGACAGTTTGCGTGTAAAACTTTTACTTGAAGCCTTCAAGGGGCCGAAAAGTATTTTATTTGAACGGAAAAACAAAATCTTTGCTTAAATGCGATTGAAAAATTTATAAAACAATGTAATATTTAAAGAATTTAATTATAATAACAAAGTAAATAATTATTATGAACTCAATATTAATAATGAAATATGTGATATTAAAAAAAAAAAAAAAACAAAAAAAATATGACCTAAGTAAATTATAAAACAAATTTTTAAATAACTAATGATAAACGTTTTTTTCGCAGTTTTAGTCTGCATGGGTACAACCATCTTGCTTGTTTCTCCCGTGAAACAGCTTTGCTATGTTTCGGAGAGAAGGGCAAGACAGGCAGTGTAATTACTGGCACAGAGACTTAACATTTTTTGTCTCAGGATAGGCAACACATAAATGAGATGCCTGGGCTCGTTCCAGGTATACTAGTTTATGTTCATGGGCGATGTCAACCACTTACTATCAGGTAGTACGTTTGCCAGTTTGCCTATCCAACTAACATAATAAAAAAAAGTTTTTAGTCTAAGTTTTTTTTAATATCATAGGAGGACAAACGAACAGTCGAAGCTTTAGACTACCCACACCCATACACATCTGTACAACCAGAGATTACGCAGATATGTTACCCTCCTTTTCCCCCCAATAGGCCACAAACCGCAAGAAACGCGACAGAATAGCTGTCACTTGAAGTCGGTGCTATGTGACCGAGAGGTACCGAGGTGTACATAAATTGTTAAATAAATACGTATCAAAACAGGTATTGTAACGTGGGAGCTTGCCTTCTGAACTTGTGATGAGTTCTGATAGTCGAGTTTCGATTATATGGAATAGTTATGTTGCCAATACTAGTTATTTCGTTTTGGTTGAATATTGCAGAAATGAGCGAATTGAGTACTGATTTTAATTTTGAATTAGCGATTGCAGGAATAATTACTCAGATTACACTATCCACGCTGATTCATAATCCATTTTCCATATCTACACAGCCTATTTCCGAGCGATCAGTGATTTCATTTTCTATTATTAGTAAATAGCCTGAAAATCTTTGGTCTCATAGTTTAGTATCTCACTGTCAGGAGACAGACTCATCACAAGATCCGATCACGCTAGTCCACCACTAGTTTATTCGATATTTGAAAGATTTAGGCTACTACTACCACCCTCTGGAGTAGCGGGTGTCAGTGGATGTCGCTATCACTTACCATCAGGTGAACCGACTGTCCGTTTGCCTCTTCTATAAAAAAAAATCATCATTATCCTTCTTCTTCCTTCCTTCCACCACTGCGTCTAGTAGGTCTCTTTTAATGAGCGACAAGATGGTCAATTCCCCGCTTCACATTAGGACCTTTTTTTTCTTTTGCGCCGGGAAATGCTCTTAGGCATCCTGTTGGGGAGGGGGGAATCGATGCGCCCGAAAGGTGGTAAGTTGGACGCAGCTCTATCCACTAAAACTCGGTGAGTGCCACTTATGCCACCTTCGGTGAGGTGCCCCGGATCTGATGATCAACATCACAACACACATCACAACAACCTTGACGCGTAGTCAGTTCCCCAAAGGACGGACGCCATCTCCACAGAGAGGTTGTCCCGCACCACAGAATAACCTCTCCCAACGTTGGTATAGTGCAATGGGGTGAGGTACCCACCCTCGCCCCTTTCCCCCTGCTCTTTTGTCGCCTCATATTGTAAGAGGAATAACACCGGCGTCAAGTGACAGCAAACCTGTCGCGTTTTGTGCGTTTTGTGAGATTCCGGTGACTTATTGGGGGATAGGAAAAGGGCGGGCAACGCATCTGCATAAATTTTGGTTGTGCGGATATCTATGGCCGTCGGTAGTCACCATAAGGCTCCAACTGCTCGGTTGCCTCCTTATGACCTAAAAATCTAATAAGAGGGGTACAAAAAGCAACTCCAGTGTTCAATCGGGTTCACCTTAGGCTACTGAGCTCCACCGCCACGACCAGGCTTGAACGATGGTGGGGTTCACATCAGTACCTGCATAAATAATGTCCCATCTAGTAGGTCGAGTTAAGAGTACAACATTCATGATTTTGGAACATAAATATTCATCATACGAATCTTGAAACTTCTAACATTGTGTGTTAATGATAATGTTTATGACAGGCTGTTAAGGTTGTATGATGACTCAAGTAAGATATCATATTACAGTAATTTTCCTTGCGACGATCATCTAGTAAGGGCTCAGCCTCAAAAATGAGACTGTTTTTTTCTCTTACACCGGGAAATGCTCTGAGGCATCCCGCGGAGGAGTCTGTCTCCCCAGCCACTCACTGCGCCCGAAAAAAAAAGAGCAGCAAAGAGCAGCTCCCTCGGTTCAATTTGCTTCGCTCAAGGTGCTGGGTTCACCTTAGGCTACTGAGACCCTGCACTGCCACGACAAGGCTTCAACCATGGTGGAGGAAAAAATGGGAAGTCTAGGTTGGTGGAGCCTGACCGGAGAAATCTTAATCTTAATTTTTTTGTGTCCTTACCGACATTAGGTCTGATGCACGGAGTAGACAATAATTAAATAGATGACATTTTTTGAAAAGTTGAAAGAGGAATGAACTTCTGTCAGATTACTGGTTACCATATTATATTATTTTAACAAAACTTTTTTGCATAATTAACTTCACAAAATACTCCGAATTATACCACTTAATGCAAACAAAAGATACACCGTTTTACAAAACACTCAATCAATCTTTTGGCTAAGTGCGGTACCATGAAATGACTTGTTCGGTGAGTCAGCACCTTAACAATGACACGTTTCAACGGAAACTATTCATTATATTGCGCTATGTCAGTACAAGATAAGGGTGGAAGCACACCGCATTATAATTTTATACTTTGCTTCAAGTGAATTGCCTAGGTTTAATATTTATGTGAGATTATTTATATTTATTATGATAAAAATAAAATCTAGATCTTCTATTTTATGATGTCCTAAGGTCTTTTATGGTGATAGGAAGCTGAACCAATTTTTTATGCTTGTCATAAGTAATGCAAAAAATAATAATCATGACGAATTTAAAATTGATGGTGATACATTAATTATTATTGAATCAAGTAATATAATTGTTCTCGTATATTATAGAGGAAAAGCTTGATTGTTTGTTTGCATATAATAGGCTCCAAAAGCAATGGACTGATTTTAATAATTATTTCACTTATAGAAAGACACTTAACCACCGAGTAACATAGGTTATAAATTGTTTCCCCACCATGGTTTAGGCCATGAAGTGGTGGTGGGGCTCAGTAACCCCAGTAGGGTGAGCCGCTGCACCTTGGGCGAAGCTAATTGAGAGGGCTCTTTGTACCCCTATTATAAGAAGAGGGAAAAAAAGAGCAGGGGGCAAGAGGTGAGGACAGGAACCTCACCCCATTGTACTGTCCCGATGTTGGGAGGGGAATTGTTCTGTGGTGCGGGACAATCCCTCTGTGGAGGTGGTGTCGGTCCCCTTAGGGGCTGACTAGCCATCGAGGTACCCTGTTTGCTCATTAGATCCGGGGCACCTCACCAAAGCCGGCATTGGTGGCACTCGCCGGATTTTAGTGGGTAGAGCTGCCTCCACTTACCAGCTTTCGGGTGCAGCAAGTCCCACATACCTGCCTGGGGAGACCCACTCCCCAGCGGGATGCCTCAGAGCATTTCCTGGCGTTAAAGAAAAAAAAAAGGTTATTAATTGTTTACCCAGGCGAAGCTGGGACGGGGCTAGTCAGATACATTATTAGCGTTAACAATCTCTACCTGCTAATTACTGTGTGTTTCACGCTTGCGAAGGCAGAGGGTCAACATTCAACTAGGTGTTACAACAATCTCCATGCAGTGGCTGATCTTAGGTGTATGTGAGGGAAAAACCATTTAGGACACGAAGAACAGTATGTTCAGCAATGCACAGGAAACGGGTTGGTCGCCAACACGATGACACCCGACGACACGTTTTTTTATGGCATTGGGGGTAACCGAGCAGTCGGTTAAGTGGTGACTACTGATTCCCATAGACATTCCAACAATCAAGTTATACAGATGCGTTACCCTCCCATTCCCTATCCCCCAATAGGCCACCATAATCTCACAAACCGCACGAAACGCAACAGCATAGCTGTCACTTAACGCCGGTGTTATGTGAGTGAAAGGTACCTTGGTCGTGTCGTCCCAATTTGGCTGCAAACAGCATAGCACTACCTCTTACACGTAGGTCGAGATTGGAGGGAAAGGTTCAAGGTCGCCTAGAGTGAGTTGATAATGATGAAATCAAAAGGACATTATCGCTATGGATAAAATTTGTGATGACAAAATTAGTATTTTCTGTAGTGTGCGTTGGAGTAAACTGAATGGCCAAAACGGCCTGGATTAAATTAACATTTTGTCATTAAAACCATGATATGGCGTATACATGTGGACTCTATAAGGGATCTTTTGTTGTGGGGTCTTGACTAATTAGTAGCCCTCCGGAATCGTATTTAAAAGCTTTGAAATGGCTTCTATTTTTATATAATACATGGTGTTCATTTTTATATTTCTTTTTGTGTCATAAAACATTTTTTAACCGACTTCAAAAAGGAGGAGGTTATCAATTCGTCGGAATCTTTTTTTTTATGATAGATATGCAAATTGGCAGACGACCATCATATCAAAATCCCCCATGAGCATAAACAATTCTTATTAGGCTTTTATTTATTGTAATATTTTTTATGGATTTTATTGTCATAAATATCACCTTGGGGACCAACATCCTGATTATTTCTTCTATGAAGCAGCTTTGCTGCGTTTCGAAGAGGAGACGAATAATAACTTAATATACTCCTCATCTGATTTCGAGGTGACATGGACATAATATAGAGATATCTTTATCATCATCATTATCATCACTATCAGCATCATTGGCAAAATTTTTAAAGGTGTAAACGACGATTATAATCAACCAAATATTTTACCGCAAAATCACCCCGTATATAGAATTTTCCAATCTTTTCCCCCATTATCGTTATTCCAAAGAGATTAGAAGACATGACAAGGGACAGAGTGAACGATTCATTAAAAGTATTACGTAACTGTTATAAGGGCTTGCCTTTAGAATACTAAGTTTTTGGGGATACCAATTTTCTTTCAGCGTAATTTATTGGAATTTTTACGCTGGCATAAATAGCTATAGCCGATTGAAATAATTTCTAAGGGCCTCCTTTTATACCGCATTGAATGTCAATATTGAATTATGGATAACTTATGCTTAGCATTTTTTTTCTTATATAATAAATGAGCTACCTGACGGAAACGGAAACATTTTTGCCCATGAACATGCAACATGCAATTACTCATTTGTATGTTATCTAACTAGGGATGTAAATATTGATCAATACTGATCATATACCTTTTACCACAGGTAGTTAATATATATCGGGTATGTGATAAGCGTCACCCATGAAACACAGGTTTACCTGGAACTAGCCCGAGGAATCTTTTTTACCTATCCTGAGACGATGGTGTGTCGGTGTTAGCAATTATACTGCCTATATTGCTCTAGTATATGAAAAACAGCTAGCCTGTTTTACGGTAGAAATAAGCAGGGAGGTGCAATCTGCAGCACAGCGCAGCTCTCCTACCGGCCCCAGTAGAGATTGAAATTTAAAATGAATTCATCGTAGAACTAATTTAGCCCCCAATGCGGTGGAAGATATTAGTTTGACCCCTGTGCATGTCTGTGGTAGGAACTATAGTTCTCAAATAGGTGAACCTATTTGAATAGGTTTTAAGTTAAGTTAAGTTTTAAGAGCAGGTTTTCTAGCTGTGGTTCTTAGAAATGTTGTATCAAAATAATTTCAGCCGCTTAAATCTAATTTATTATTGTATTGGGTGCTTTTTAAAGTATAACCTATTAAAATTTTTTATTACAGTTTTTCTCATTATTTTCTAAATATCCTTGGGTATAATGCAATAAAATAGGTATTTCATATCATAAACTAACAATGCTTTGTTTTTCAATTGATAATATTGTAGATCAAATATGTTACTCATTTTGAACCTTTGTATTTTTTACGCTTAAAATATAATTATTAAATATTATTATTCGTGTTTATTATTTGTTCAGAATTATTTTCTCTTATTCTTTAGCTCACAATGAAGTAGAATACAATAACAAATAGTTGCAAAACTAATAAAAATCTATATATAATATACATCTAAATTCACGGGCGAAGCAACAGGTACTAAATAAATAATTATCAAATCAATATCACTAAATTCATAACCTTGGTAACTCAGTATTGTGTTTGACACCTAATATCCCTTGCAGAGCCATAAATCCGCCTCATAACTTCCCATTACATACTCTAGGTAACGGCCTGGATATGATATGGTCTTTGATGTTATGTGAATACACCCACCTTGGATTAATTTCAACGTTATTAATTAGTTAATTCGTGTTCATTCGTTCCTTCTTTCATTCATTCATTCATTCATTTATTTATTCATCTAATCACTTTTAAAAAATCCTGAATTCATTAATTCATCCATTTTAATTTCCTTAATTAAATAATTAATTCATTCGTTCATATATTCAATTGTTCATTTATTAATGTTGTTGTATATTTGGAAATGCATTTTAAAATATTTCTTAGGTAATTAATAATTTCTTAATTAGATAATTAGAAACTATCACATGATCAATGGGTGAGCAATTTTTAATTTATTTTTCAAAAATATTAATTAATCTTAAAGTATTTTGGTCGGTTTTATTGATATTTTGGAATTTAGTATAAAATTTAATTATCATAATAAATATAAATCTTCCATTATGTTTGTTACCGTCAACTACCCTATTGTCCATTCAGATTCATCTAATGCCAGACATTATGGCTTATTCAATGAGTGCCAACCAATTCCTCTCTAATCGCGTCCAAAGAAAGAAGCCATCTATCAGAGAACGAATGTAGCTGTTACGCGATAAGTACGCTGAGCTGATTGCTAACTGCATCTGAGGATTATAGCCCTAAAAGAGAGGGCTTATTGTCATATTATAATGTATGGCCTTAGTGACGTCACGAGATAAATCACAAATCACAAAAAGCGACCAATCACAAAGGAGATAGTGCAAGCGGTCACGTGACGTCGTTAAAGACGATACGGTGCGACTTCATTTCATGTTTTGCCCCTAGTTTTTATTAACAGTGATAAATAGCACGGAAAGTATTATAATAATATGTGTGAATGGCAGAATATTCAGCGTTGATTGATTAATTAGAGTTCAGATACAAGGGGGTTTACTCTTATTAACGTATTTGACTATTTGGTTAAAATCTAATACAATTATCATTGTAGAAGCATTTAAATTTTATGTTTTAATGGCGATTTTTTTCGGAATGATCTATGCTAATGGCCATTATAACCGACTTCAAAAAATAAAGTAACTAAAATATTATAAAATAATCGCGTGTACAATCTTTGCGTTTACCACGTCATTATTGTTTCTTTTGGAGTCGGTGTCAGCTAAGTTAAATAGGTACCTACAGCAACAAATACGTCAACATTGTCGTATTTGTTGCTCTAGGTACCTACCTATCTACCTTGGCTGACACCGACTCCAAAAGTAACAGTAATGACGTGGTAAACGCAAAGATTGTACACGCGATTATTTTATAACATTTTAGTTATTTTATTTTTTGAAGTCGGTTATAATTTTTATTTAAAATTTTTTATTTCTTAATTTTTAGTGATTCATTAAATAAAGGCATACAGAGATAGACATTTTGGCATATTGAACCGTATGAAGTAAGCCCAAAAAAATCTGTAAATCGTCGAGGAGTTCCCTCGACTGTCTATAGTCTCCATCATCATAACGGTAATGGCACGTATCACCCATAAGGGTGCAAAGTTCTCATCAGTATAAATTAATTAAGTCCAATCACAAGGTAGCTACTTTAAACTATTTAGGAGTTCCCTTAACTGAGCTTCGTCTTCATCATCAGACCCCCAATCACAGTCATAACCCATCTAGGTGTAAAGTTCTCATCAATACAAATTAATCAAGCCCAAACACAAGGTTACTGAAGTAAATCGTCGAGGAGTTTCCTCGACTGTCTTCCAGCTCCAGCATCAGATCGACTCTAGACCTTCATTAAATTATAGTGCTTTAAAATGCTTATTTAAAAAAATATTAAGCACACTAGTCATTCCTACAAATTTCGAAAGTTTCCCTCGATTTCTCTAGGATGCCATCACCAGATCCTGGTTTCCTTATCATGGGACCAAATGGCAAGTATACCCTTTCAAACAAAAAAAGAATTTTGAAAATCGGTCCACAATTGACGGAGAAATCGGTGTACATACATAAAAAAAAAATACCGGCCGAGTTGAGAACCTCCTCCTTTTTGTTGAAGTCGGTTAAAAAGGCCCTAATGCTTCATCGGATTAGTGTGTGCCAATTTGTCTCACTTAAGATTGATTATTATTGGGGGGTTGCCCCCCGCCAACCGGGAAGTCTATGACCCCACGGCCTCCTGGCTTCGAGTTCCTAAAGCGTTGGACGGCATGAACGAATGTTGTAGTATGACGTCACAGTGTGACCATTGGAATCCCACATATTTTAACATTGCATATTATCTTAGCTACTACTCCATGTATCCAAATATTATGCTTTATTACATTGCTTTATTGACAATAAGGAAACAGTATTTTTATAAGTGTGTAATTCATAATATGGTAAATGATAAAAAAATCCACTACGTTAAATAAAAACAACAAAATCAGGTGTTAAGTTAATAAATAAAATCTTAACATAGGCCTCCCTCAACGCCAAGACGACCGATCCCTTACCACTCACATCCAACACGGACTGGCCACCGTGCGGAGATCGTCTTACCACCCGCTTAATAGCGTATGTTTAGCAGTGGACGTAAATAGGCTGATGATGATGATGAAAGAGATCTACAAGAATTAGATTGTAAGACGCTGATAAATAAATTAAACTATAATACATATAGAATGGGGTAGACGAAGTTGATCGGTCATTAATGAGATGGGAAGACGATGTCCGTACAGTGGCTGATCCGCGTTAGATGCTAGTGGCGAGGGATCGGTCGTATTGGCGTTGATGATGATACATACTTGTTTACGATGCTGTTAGGAAAACTGTTATACCTATAAGAACCCTCGATTCAGTGGTAAGGTAAATTCAAGCTGCAAGGTAGGTAAATCGTAGATGTACATTTTAAACTAAATTTACCTTTAGGGAGTAATAAGGTAAACCCTAATTGGATACTCGGTTAGATACTCGGTTAGATACACTCGTATATTGACTTTTACTATCCACGATTTATAATATGTAGCTCTGAGGAGTTTCCTTAGTCATACATACACATTATGTGTATAATGTACGTATATTATTATCTTTATACATAAAATTAAATGTACTTGTATTAGCTTATACATTATGAAGGACAGACGTAAGATCGATGAAGAATGATATAGGATATATGCAACTGACCTGGTATTTTTGATTCTTCTCCCAGAGATGCCAGCAGCTCTCGTATCCCCTCGTATAACCTTCAAACAGTTTGTAGATATGCGAGAACAACTCACACGCGTTCGCGTTTTAGTAACTTCGATTGGCCGTCTTTAGTTTAAAAGTTAGCGAAAAAGCGGCTGCACTAGTTGCCGGCGCGCGGAAAAGTCGACAAAGTGTCACACATATTGTATGACAGGAAATAAGTTGTAAGATGATAAGCATAATGCAAATTTTATTTAACTACCCTCAATTTTGTATAATAATTTGAAAGTCAACACTACATATGTTATTATTATTTATTTATTTGGAGAACAGTACAGAAACAATTACAAGAATAAATAAATAAATCCTAATGGATACCACCGGGCCTGGGGTTATATGGGACACTCACACTGGCTAAAACCCCAGCGGTGTTCTCTTCGTCGTGCTGGTCTGGGAAATGTAAAGACTGCAAGAATACCAGCCTAGGATAAAATAAAAAAGTGGCTGTGACATACGGACAGACAGACAGACAGACAGACAGAAATGACGAATCTATAAGGATTACGTTTTTTGCCATTTGGCTACGGAACCCTAAAAAAAGATATAAATTGTTCCCTCTTTGTCTCATTAACAGCATGAGGATTAGATTTTCGATTTTACATATTTATTTTAATGCTATAATTATAAGTTGCATAGGCTAAGCAAGCAAAATAACACGTGGAAGGCTTATAAAAATATGAGTAAATTTTTTTATACAAATTCGTCACAAAACCCGAGTTTGAGATAACGATATATTTGCACAGAATAAATTTTTCTTTATATCTCGGAAAAATAATTTCTACACAGCACTAAGTAAACAAACATGTTATCATATGAAATGTGTGTCAGTAAAAATGTATCTTTTTATTTACTAGATCTCGAGTGATAAATGCACATTTTTTGTATTAGAGTAAAAGAAAAAGGCAGATGAACTACGTGATGAGAAGTGGTCAACGTTGCCCATAAAAAAATATATTAGTTTGCGTAATTCTGACATAGAATTAATTTCGTAATTTACATGCGTTGTAGACTCACACTTTTGCGTTTTAAAGAGCACAAATATTTCTCTTTATTTTATAATATTTACATTCATTGTGAGTCTAATTCTTATATCACATCCATGTGATATCTATATCGTGTACATATTTGCGAATGGTAATATGTCCGGCATTGAATATACTAATTTCTAAATTATCTTAATAATGAATTTATAATTAATTTACAGGCATTTTTAAGATAAATATAATCCTAATATTAAGTTTATTATATTTAAAAAGTTATAATATGTATTTTAAGTTTGCAATGGCGATTTTAGCTGGCGATTCCAGAGATTGTAATTTAAAACTGTTGATAATTTTAAAATTGTCCAGCTCCGCGAAATACAAGTGTAAAACATGCAAATGTTACAGCTTTAGAAGTAAAAATAGTCTTTTTTTTCTTTAACGCCGGGAAATGTCCTGAGGCACCCCGCGGGGGAGTGGGTCTCCTCACGCGGGTATGCGGGACTCGCTGCGCCCGAGAGCTGGTGAGTGGACGCAGCTCTACCCACTAAAACCCGGCGAGTACCACCAATGGTGCGGTGCCCCGGATCTAATAAGCAAACAGGGCACCTCGACGGCTAGTTAGTCCCCCAAGGGACTGACGCCACCTCCACAGAGCGGTTGTCCCGCTCCACAGAACAACCCCTCCCAACGTCGGGGCAGCACAAAGGGGTGAGGTTCCCGTCCTCGCCCCTTGCCCCCTGCTCTTTTGTCCCCTCTTCTTATAAGAGGGGTTGAAAGAGCCCCTTCGGCTCAATTAGATTTGCCCCAGGTGCTGGGCTCACCCTAAGCTACTGAGCCCCACCGCCACGTCAAGGCATGAACCACGATGGGGAAGTAAACCATGTTAATTTGAAAAGATTATGTAACGTTTGATTTTATTTAATTTAATGTAATGTTGAACGAATTTCACTAATGGTATGATTTTTTTAAATTTTATAAAATATGTATTATATGCCTATTCAAATCGTAATATAAGGGAACATAATATTTTTACGCATGAAGCATTTGTAGGTTAAAAATAATAATCTCATTTGCAAACCGTTTATCTAACATTGAATATTTAAACGACAAGGTAAAAAGTATATTTTTTCAACAAGAATGATAATAATATCGAAATGGTAATGTAGACGGTAAATTGTAAGTAGTTGTATAAATTATCAAATTTTAGAATGAAATTCTAATAAAAAATAAGAAATCGTGTTATTATAACATATGCTACGCAAATAATATATTATATTCAAAAGTTATAGTTTCAGAATAATGAAGAAACAAAATAATCTAAAGAGTTTGGCAGATATATTATATTCATAGTATTCATATCATTAAGACAGTCATCATTTTAGCTGCAGTCTCATGAAAAATGCATTCTTAGTATTTCGTAGACAAACCTCATCCTTTTTTTCCCGCTGCGGACTGCTCTTATGCATACCACTGGGCGCGGGGGAGACCGGGGTTATGTGGGACTCTCTAAACCTGAAAAGATGGTAAACTCTACCCATTAAACCCCAGCGGTGTTCTCCCGCGTATGAGTTGTATGACCCGGCGCGGGAGTTGTGGACATCTGCGGAAACAAGCTTCAACCTCATAGAACTCTGCGAAATAGGAATTTTTATTCCTGTTAATTATATATTGTATTTGATGAGTAAATAAATTATTGAGCTCCGAGAAAAAAGAGGAGTGTTATAAGTTTGGCGGCTATTACCGTGGGGTGAACTAATTAACTCGGCCCAGCACACCCTCGAGGTGTGCCCGAGATGGGCGGCGCTGCGTCATGATCTGACATCAGTCATCACCGTGATGCTCGGTGACGACGAGTCCTGGACGGCGATGGTTTCCTTCTGCGAGGCAGTAATGTCCGAAGAGCGGGTGAGAGAGGAGGCCGCTGACTAGGCCTCCCCCCGTGGGCGACGAACGTGGGTGCGCAGGAGGCTCTACTTAATGCGCCTCCAGTAACGACCCTATGCTCGAGTCGGGTTCAGGATGGGAACCTGGGCCCAGTATGACACGACGTCGCGGGGACTGCCTAAGCAGCTGGGCAGTCACTCCTTAAGAGGTGTAATTTGGTTGGCGTTCCCCGGAGCCAGCCTGTCGCTAAGGTGATCCTGTTGCCTATAGACCCGGGACCCTTAAAATGCGGCTGAAGGCGCTCGCAGTAGTTTTAGTGGGGTGAACTAGTTTTTATGATGTTTTATTTAAAAGAAAAAAAACTCAGACATGTTTAATTAAAGTCAGTTAGCCGTTTCCTTGTCATCAGATCTTTTTGTTACGTTCGATAAGTATAATATTTTAGCTATGAATAGTATTTAAATATACACCCAAAACTTTTTAAATATTCGGTTCACGAGGTGTTAGTGGTCGGCGACATTTAGAGGATTTGCAGGTTTTTTGAAACCTGAAAATAATGCTTTCTTCGCGTACTCATAAATAAAAAATCACAACTTACAAACGCTGCATATTCATAGTTTACAAAACTTAACCAATTTACCAAAGTGTGTCAGTTTTAATAGGCACGACGAATTGAGTGCATAACAGTTGCCTTGAACGAAATCAAGCAAATTGGTCTTCTACGACCGATGCAACGGTGCATCGATCAGCAAGGGATAAGTACTTTGTGACGTAACGAGAACGTATAAAGTTCAAATTCCCATGTACGCTCATGAAAGTTTTAAGAGAAATTCTCGCAACCCTAGTTTGAATCTTACGATACTTTATGAGCACCCGAATGTAATGGTAAAAGTAAAATTGCTGGATGCCATTCCGATGTTTGCGAATAAGCTAATAAAGTTGATTCTTGTTTGTATACATTTCGTCCTTTTTTCAATTTGTTGCACTGTCTAACGAATAGATAAAATAAACGGTGTTTGATGAATTTTGGAGCAATAGCTGTAGCATGCATGTTTTATATCTTCATTTCCATTAGAGTTATCGGCTTGAGTGCTGATAAAAATATACTGTAAAAGTCGGTGGAAATATCGCGGGTTAAGAACTAGAGTAGCGTAAGGGCAAAATGACAACTTTTCAGGAGAGCCGAAAAACAACTCAAATTTACCTATCGCTATCTTATAGGTCTTCTATGGAAAAAACTATAATAATTATAAATCTGATTTTCACTAATAATAAAGCTTTATTTATCGGCTACAGAATAGTGTTACTTTTTGGGCGATTAAAAAACGTTTTTATTTTAATAAAGTTTATTTAAAAAAAAAAAAGGTTGACATACGTTATTTTGGCTGTTATATAAATTTAATAATTTAGAGAATGCAACGGAACTTCCGTTAAAATGGCCTTAAAATAATAACAAAAATCTTCTAAAAATAATAATTATTCGTGGTTGACTTGAAAATTTTTGGAAAAATCATGATAATATTATGTTGGAGGAATAAATCCAGATCGACACAGCTTTTGCAAATCATGGTACTTATTTGCTGATATAGCTATGTCACCACTGTAAGCTTTTTGAAAAATAACTCTTGACGAGGTTTTTTCTTTTTCTTTGACGCCGGGAAATGCTTTGAGTTATCCCACGGGGGAGTGGGTCTTCCCAGGCGGGTATGTGGGACTCGCTGCGCCCGAAAGGTGGTAAGTTGGACGCAGCTCTACCCACTAAAACCCGGCGAGTGCCACCAATGCCGCCTTTGGTGAGGTGCCCGGGATCTAATGAGCAAACAGGGTAACTCGACGGCTAGACAGCTCCTCAAGGGACCGACGCCACCTCCAAAGAGGGGTTGTCCCGCATCACAAAACAACCCCTACCAACATCGGGACAGTACAATGGGGTTCCAATCATCGCCCCTTGTTCCCCTGCTCTTTTGTCCCCTCTTCTTATAAGAGGGGTACAAAGAGTAGCTCCCTCGTCTCAATTTGCTTCGCCCAAGGTGCTGGGCACACCCTAGGCTACTGAGTCCCACCACCACGACAAAGCTTGAACCATGGTGGTGACGAGGTTGCTCTTTGCCTCTTCTGAATACCTTAATTTTGATTTTCAAACAATACACAGCTCCTCATCAGTGTCTGTTTAATCATAACAGTTTTCAGTTTTTTCAAATCAAAAAATCTTCCTGTCCCATTTATTATACTTTGTAAGGATTTATTTTTGACGCAGTCTTAATTACTAGTAGTGAAATAACGGACGGACAGATCAAAAATTGGTATTGATTTTATGGTCAGCTTTATAATTATAGTAGTGTGAATGTTATCAACTTCCATCTGACTGTGACCAGCTTCATCTTTGTCTTCTCGCTTGAATTTTTCTCTGTAAATGAGCTTCATGCTCACCTTTATTGACTTCTTTCTCTTCATCATTCATATTATCATACGCAAAACATTCATCGCTCATATCATTCCGTGGCTTATGAAAGCCAATAAGCTAAAAAATGTTTATTTCGACAGGTTTTTTAAATAGCATTGGAGGCAAACGAGCAATCGAGGCCTTTTGGCGACTATCGACGCCTATACACATCAGCACAACCAGAGGTTATGCAGATGCGTTGCCCTGCTATCCCCCCTAATGGGCCACCGGAAACTCACAAACCGCACGAAACGCTACATTGCTGTATTGCTGTTTTATGTGAGCGAGAGGTACCAACCCCGGTAGTGCCGGCCCAATTTGGCTGCAAAGCAGCATGGCACTACCTCCTACTTAACCACTTTAGGTCTCAGGCAGGCAACACAAATGATGTATGTTCATGTGCGACGTCGACCACTTACCATCAGGTGGCATATCTGCCAGTTTGCCTATCCAACCAACATAAAAAAGTAAAAAATCTTAATAAACCGCGATAAAATCCGTCAGTGTCAAAATAACGTACAGACCGTATTAGACGCGAAAGTGAATCAGAACAATAGAGATTTATTACGTGCTAAAAGAACGTATATAGCTTTTACACTTTTATTGACGTAAAAATTGATTTCATTACTTTAATTGTTTAGTGCCATAGTAGCGTATCGCACCCTTACGTTTTTTTGGCAGGGAAAATAATCACAAAAGCGCAGGAAACAAGATTCCTTTAGCAGTAACGGTACCTTTGCGCTTATTTGGCATGAAACAAGCTTTGGCTTCATAATCAAACTTTCTGCGTTAAAAATGTATGACAAGATACGTTATTTGAGCATTTACTTTCAAGGCATCTTAGGTGTATTATTCGCACTGTAAATCGAGTTTCGATTGTTGTGCTCTTAACTTTTTTGACAAAATAATGTCAGAATTATTGTAAGTAGAAATACTTCACTCTGGCAGTAAACGAAAATCAATTTTCTTTATATGCTATTTTTGTACTAAGCAATCTACACACTACATCGGTCTAGTTTTTTGGCACATAAAAATATGGGGATTAAAAAAGCGAATAGTGAAAAAAATTTTTTTTTGAATTTTTGCCCTTACGCTACTCTGGTTCTTAACCCACGATATGCTGTAAGTAGTTCAAACTTCGACTAAAGGGGGTGACGATTTTTGTGCTATGATAGGGACTAGTTTGAAATGAGTATTGAATATCGAGTTTGAAGATCGGTCGTCTTGGTTCAGATTAAAAATGATGATGACAGATGAGCTACAATTAAAAAGTCCACTGGGTATGACCCTTCTCGAGCCAGGGTGGTGCCAACCTTCATCGGAGGGGACTTGTCTCTGCCGAGCGTCACCACTCCGATGCTTGGTGACGACGAGTCCTGGACGGCGATGGTCTCCTTCTGCGAGGCAGTAATGTCCCAGAAGGAGGCTGACGAGCGGGTGCGAGAGGAGGCCGCCGACGAGGCCTCCTCCCGCAGGCGATGAACGGGGGTGCGTAGGAGGCGCTATTTAATGCGCCTCCAGTATCGCCCCTGTGTTCGTGTCGGGCCCAGGATGGGAACCTGGGTCTGTATGGCACGACGTCGTGGGGACTGCTTAGTAGCGGCCGGGCAGTCCCCCCCTACGAGGAGTAGTCTGGCCTTCGCCGGGGCCAGCCTGTCGCTGAGGTGATCCTGTCCGTTGCCTGCATATCCGGGACCCTCAAAAAGCGGCTGAAGGCGCTCGCAGTGGTTTTAGTTAGGGTGGGCACTCCCAGGTGCGAGTCCCAGTGGGTGGGACCCGAGTGGGTCAGGATCTACCCGAAGGTCCTGGCTGCATCCATAAGGATTTCCCTGCGAAAAAAAAAAAAGGTGGTGCCAACCTCTTTTTTTTTTAAAGAAACAGCAAAGTTGCTTGGCTGTATAAAACAGCAGTGCAAAAGCATTACAATCAAACGTTAAAGTACGTGCAATATTTTTTTTATATCATAGGAGGGCAAACGAGTAGTCAAAACTGTTTGGCGACTTTCTACGCCCATACACATCCGCACAACCAAAGACTATGCAGATGCGCTGCCCTCCTTTTCCCTATCCCCCCAATGGATCACCGGAAACTCACAAACCGCACGAAATGGAACAGCATAGCTGTCACTTGACGCCGGTGTTATATGAGCGAGAGGTACCTCGGTCGTGCCGGCCCAAATCGGATACAAAGCTGCATGTCACTACCTCTTTCATTATATATAATTAATATATTCGTTGAATTTCAACTAACTGAATTCACACATCACTCGAAAGTCAATCGACACTATAATTACATATTTCCAGAAATCCCATCCCAAAATTTATCCCCGAATTTAATTAAATTGTTTCTATTGAAAATTGTTCGTCCATAATTATTTCCGTCTGACGTTAAATGGACGTAATAACGTTAACACTTTTAACGTTATTAACGTACGCGTGAAAAATTCACGTCAATCCACGTAATCACTCCGCGGTTTGCAATACGAACATGTAATGGTTATTTTAAAAGCTATTTATTGCTGGTGTTCACAGCTTTGTTTGTATATTATAATATAATAATCATAAATTATTGATTAAATTGTAATTATATTGCTTTTCAGAGTTGGCATTCAGACAAAAGAACTTTGGGGGCTAGTGCAGAGTCGAATAATGTAGGTATGTAACTAATAATGAATTTCGTTGACAACTTAGTAAGCTAGGCTTTTTTGCCGGTTTGCATAACTCGTACGAGTATACAAAGAAGTAAAAATATGAAATTCATTTTTCGCATATTAATTTCTAATGCCAATTAAATAACGTAAGGACGTGTGATACTTCATTCCTCTCGTGACCATAGTCCCGTCTTAAGGTATTTTTTTAAATTCATATATATTTTTTAACTTGTGGATATTATATTGTCATCGGCTCTTGATAGGATAGGAAACTATGAATTTAATCCAACGTTCTGAAGTAGGTGTGAATTGTTTACATATTTTTACTAAGGTGATCTAATAAAATGGCGTTAAAAATAAACCCATTAAAGTCTATCGCCTCATGATCTTGTAATATTAAATAAAGTTATAAGAAACAATAAACTAGTACCTTTTCAATTTTAAACATTTATCGCAAGCGAACGAAGTTTCATTAGATTGTGGTTTAAAACTTGCATAACTCGTAAAGTTAGCTGTTTGATCGGAAGTTTGCAGCTCCTATTGCTTACTAATTAGGGTTGATACTTATTACCTTTTAATAGTCAAATACTTAGCTTACGGTGGAGGGTGGCCGTCTTGACGTTGATTGAGTGGTCTATGTGAACGGACGTGTTGATAATGTTGACCTTTTATTATATGTACAAAGGTAAAAAGCGTTTTTTAACGGTGTCCCACACACCGTTACAAAATATGTAGTGAAACAATAGCATAGGTAATCCCCCCACTTACTTTCACGAAGCAGAGACTGGCAGATACCTCGTCTGCCAGTATGATGCATGAATATAAATCGTTTCAAGTCTAGCTTTTATTAAAATTATTTAAAACGGGATATTTACCATGTTTTTCACTTTTATTTCGCGGAACTCGATATTTCGAGATTATCCACGAATATAAGTGCGAGAAGACTTTTCTTGTGAACAAGACTTTCGTAGACGATTATAATTACTGTAATAATAACATTTGTATGATGATTAGTTAGCAGTTCAGTTTAAGTAACAAACAAAACTTACATTTAAATGCGTGCTCTTATAATGTGCGTAAAACATTACCAATTACTTAGTTGAAAATTTTTTATTGTGCCAATTTAATAATTGAGAAAAAAATGGAAAACAAACTGCTCTCTTATTTGAAAATGTCATTGTCTTATTAAAAATAGCTTTAAAATAAGATATAAATAACAAACAAAATGGTTTAAAAGATACAGCATCTATAGTAGGAAACAGTCGAAATTTTGTTGCAAATTTATAAAGATTCACTTTTGAAATTACTAGACTTGCAATTCAATGACTTAATATGAACAATATTAATAAGTACATACAGAAATGTAATCCTAGCTACTAATTGGCTAAATATTAATATCGGGTATATACTGCAATATAATTGTCTAGCGAACTGGAAGCACGCGAAGTCCTCGATTAGAAATTTTGAATTTCAATCATGTATTGAGCGTCGATATTATTGTACGAATGATTTAGGTATTCATTAACATTATAATCATTTTATTCCTAGCCACATTTGATAATTTAAAAATGGAATGGTCTATCTTATTCTTATTAAAAACTATTAATCAGGGGCGAAAGTCATTGGGCGAAGCAAATTGATCCGAGGGAGGTGCTCTTTGTACCCCTCTTATAAGAAAAGAGGACTAGGACAAGAGGGAAGGATGGGAACCTCACCCCATTGCACTGTACTGACGTTGGGAGGGTTCTGTTATGTGGTGCGGGATAACCCTCTGTGGAGGTGGCGTCGGTCCTTTGAGGGACTGACTAGCCATCGAGGTGCCCTGTTTGCTCAAACGATCCAGGGCACCTCACCAAAGGCGGCATTGGTGACACTCGCCGGGTTTTAGTGGGTAGAGCTGCGTCCACCTTATCTTATCGCAGCGAGTCTCACATAAGCAAATATATTCTCAATATATTAGAGATCTTGCAAACGGGTTCCAAAATTTCCCGCACTTGGAGATATTAATTGATAAAGTCAATAACGGAATTGAAAATCTTGCGGCGGTAGACACAGAGTTTTAGGGCTTAACTGGATTGGTTTTTAGACTAGATCGAAAACTTAAATTATTTAGAACATGTTATTCAAAGAACGATGTACGTGCAATCTCACATACAAAACGTGGCCTTTTTATATTAGACTAGCTGTTGCCCGCAGCTTCGCCCGCGTTAACTAAGATTCACAACCATAATCAGAGTGATGATGATTATTTTCATAGCCTTATAACATCACACAAGTTACTCCTTATAACATCAGCTATCTTCCAATGAAAGTCCCGTCAAAATCGGCCCAGCTGTTTCAGAGATTAGCCGGAACAAACAGACAGACAGACAGACAGACGGACAGACAGACAGACAGACAAAAATTGTAAAAAAGGCTATTTTGGTATATGTACCGTGTATACATACATCCATATACATTTAATAAAAAGCTGTTATTTTAATATTACAAACAGACACAAAATTTTATTTATCTGTATAGATGTATAGATAGCCAAGTATCTGCTATGCTGTCGTGTTTCGTGCGGTTTGTGAGTTTTCGGTGGCTGCGGTGGCATTGAGGTAATAGGGGAAAGGAGGGCAGGACATCTGCATAATCTTTGGTTGTGCGAATGTGTATGGGTGTCGAGGCGCCAAAAGGCTTCGACTGCTCGTTTGTCTTCCTATACTATAAAATATGGCTTGCACTCACATTCACATTATCCTGGTGGTCGGCCTCTTATTAATTATTGGAACTTAGTTCCTTATCGCGCGTTACGAAAGGGGGAAAAAAATAAGATGAAAAGTTGGAACGACACTTTTTGCTTTTTGTTGACACATCACTGCGTCGGCAGCTGTTTTTGTTACACTATTGGGGCTGCTTAGTAAAACACCCCAGTTCAAATCCCACCGATCTCGGTGAGTTTTTTTTTGTTTTTTTTTAATTATATTACGCCGGAATTTTTATCGATAAAAAAATCATAACAAACTATACCTACCCGAATAATTATTTTCCTTGCACCTTTTTTTTGTTTTTTTATTAAAATTCCTTCACTTATCGAAAGGAACTTCGTTCCATCCGGGTGTCCCTTTACACCTCTCTTTAGTTTTTTATTATATTACATATTTATTAACCATCGACAACCCTGGAATAAAGACAGAGTCTTCATAAAACAAACAACTTTATAACTTGATCCTCGTGATGACATAATTAATAATTAACTGTATTAAATCCCTTCAGAATTTAGTCTATCCATTGTCAACAAAACTATTAAAACGAAAGCGTTTATGATAAAACTATTCTACGACTAAATTGAAGACCGTCTGCTCTTCACTTTTGATCTGGTTCGTCAGGACACTTTAAGCAGTGGTCGCAGGTTTGAATCCTCCCAAGTACAGGTAAGTTTGATAAATACCTATAATATTATGTCTACAGTGGGATATGGTTAAAAATATAAATTTCTTAAATATTTACTTTCCTTGCCTAGTACCAATAACACAAATTCTTAGGCTATGTTAAAGTGGTGTGATTGTCAGTTAGTAATAAAATAGTGCTAATTAGCTGTTGCCCGCAGCTTCGCCCGCGTTAACTTAGATTTAAAGCCGTACCTGGATTGATGACGATTATTTTTATAAGTTACTCCTTATAACATCAGTTATCTTCCAGTGCAAGTCCCATCAAAATCATCCTAGCCATCTCAGAGATTAGCCGGAAGAAACAGACAGAGAGACTGACAAAAATTGTAAAAAATGGTCTTTTGGTATTATGTACCTACCGTGCTGACATCCACATGCATTTAGTAAAGAAATTAATATTACAAACAAATACTCTAAAACAATTTTATTTATCTGTATAGATAGGGTGGGGGTGGGGGGGGGTACAAACGTAACAGGTATTGTCACGCCTATATTATATTTGTATCATATAGTATTTGAAGAATCTAAAAAAATATAACCAATAGTTAAAGAAATTTCATATAGGGGGTGTACAAACGTACACCCCCTATATGAAATAGAATCAGGCGTTACTTTGCGGAAATCCATTATATAAGATATTAAATTATATTATATTAATTAGCAATTATCCCGCGAAACACGCAGTCTTTACAGCAAATGAGTGAGTGCACGCATATGCATGCATATAGCACCGCCCTCCTTTCCCACACTGCATATGCGTACGCTCGCATGCACCACCACCCCAAATGCACCACAACCACAGTTAAAGACCACCACCACACAATCTACGCACGTTTCGCCCCGACACCGAGGCATCCTCAGGATGTAGACTCTACGATTAGTAATCGTTAAGTTAAGATTAGTAATAGTTAAGTTAAGCGCACGCATATGCATGCATATGCGTGCACTCACACATTTGCTGTAAAGACTGCGTGTTTCGCGGGATAATTGCTAATTAATATAATATAATTTAATATCTTATGTAACAGGTATTGTCACGCCTATATTATATTTGTATCATATAGTATTTGAAGAATCTAAAAAAATATAACCACTAGTTCAAGAAATTTCATTTGACGCTCATCGTAAGTACTTCTCAGTTCGTCCAAGACTTTCTTCCAGAAGTTTTTACTTGTTTTAGTTATGGCTTTTTAAAACCTTTTTACTAAAAGTACTTAGCCAATTCAATAAGCCATATCACCATTGTTTTACTATTTAGATTCTTTATAAAAGAGGGGGAAAACGGACAGTCGTTTCACCTAGTGGTGAGTGAGAAGCGACATCCATTGACACCCGTTATATCATTAGCAGGGGCGATGCCGCCCTTTCAAATATGAGTATGATTTCTTGAAGTTCCACCAACTGAATCTTTGAGATGATTTTATCTTCGGAATTTTCATTCAATCGAGCTTCTCATTGGAATGTGTCACGTCAATATATCATATAGAACCCCACCATGGTTCAGGCCTTGACGTGGCGGTAGGGCTCAGTAGCCTAGGGTGAGCGGCTGCACCTTGGGCGAAGCTAATAGAGCCGAGGGGGCTCTTTGTACCCCTCTTATAGAAGATGGGACAAAAGAGCAGGGGGCAAAGGCGGAGGATGGGAACCTCACCCCATTGTACTGTTACGACGTTGAGAGGTGTTATTCTGTGGCGCGGGACAACCCCTTGGTGGAGGTGGCGTCGGTCCCTAGCGGGACTGACTAGCGGTTGAGGTGCCCTGTTTGTTTATTAGATCCGGGGCACCTCACCAAAGGCGGCATTGGTGGAACTCGCCGGGTTTTAGTGGGTAGAACTGCGTCCACTTACCAGATTTCGGGCGCAGCGAGTCCCACATACCCGCGGGATGCCTCAGAACATTTTCCGGCGTTAAAGAAAAAAAATCTTGTAAAATATAGTAGGGGAGTGTCCTGTGTGTCCTTAGTTTCAGATCCGGGACACTCCCCTTCAAGCGGTTGAAAGCAACTTGCAGTGGTTTAAACTCGTAGTGGTTTTTTTACTATGCCGGTATAATATAAATATAAAAAAGGATGCAGAATTTAATTTAATATGAAACATCAAATATACAAGCCTTGGACTCTGTACAGACATTAACCAATTACCTCCCGCCAATTCATTTACATGTCATCATCCGATCTCATTACGCCCTGTGATTGGCTGATCGACAAACACTGTCGGCGCGGGATACGCTTCCCGAAAACACGTCACTTCGACTTCGAGTGAGAAAGTGGAAAGTCACCCCGTAAACATGGCCGCATAAAATAACCGCGCGTGTGTTAATTTAATCAAAATTTACGGACCTCTGACGGTGTAACTGACCGATATGTCAACCCGGACCATGGTTCATTAAGAAGCGGAAATTCAGTGGAGCCACAGGATTCTACAAGCATCAAAAGGACAACCGTCGCCGGCGACCAGCACACTGTTCGGGCGTGTCCTACCTGTCCCCCTGGATCCAGGTTAGTGCTGTTAGTTTTCTTTCCATTGGAATCCGCAAGGGCTAATCGAAGGGTTAATCGGAGAATGCAGTAACCGTTCCAGAGGTTCCCGGCATCCCCTTGGATGCCAACCCCACACACCCTTTCTGGTGCCTTCTGTTAGGATTGAATCTCCCCCTTGGGAGAACCCACACATCCTTTCCGGTACCATCTTGTGGGGCCGTGAGCTCCCCCTTGGGACCTCATTCATCTTTTATGGTGCCTCCTGTGAGGAAGACTAAAACTCCCCCCTGGGAGCCTCCTCACCTAATTTATTATATAGGTATAAGGTCCTGTGAGGAAGACTAAAACTCCCCCCTGGGAGCCTCCTCACCTAATTTATTATATAGGTATAAGGTCCTGTGAGGAAGACTAAAACTCCCCCCTGGGAGCCTCCTCACCTAATTTTATTATATAGGTATAAGGTCCTGTGAGGACTAAAACTCCCCCCTGGGAGCCTTCTCACTTAAATTTTATATGTATAAGGGTTATATTAACGATCTAAATGCATGAATTTATCGTAATATTCAACCTATATATAAACTATTTAGTGCGTCTAATAGTTTCTCAGGCCACCTAGGTCTTTAAAATAGTAATACAAATAAATAATTATAACGTAAGGTATCACATTTATAATTTAGTCCGGCATTATATAAGTTGTGCTCGGAGTTTCTAGAAAATTCATATATATATCTACCCACATATTCCGACCGAAACGGTTTTGTTAGTGGTGTAATTTATCATTTCAGTTAATAATCGAATATAAAAATATTAATTACTTAATTCATTTCTTATTTCGTTTCGGTTCGCTGAGTGACGCTGTGTATTATTCATTTCAACTTACGCTTAATATTTAATATACATAACTAAATATCGCTCAAGATGGCGAATGCTAACGTTGAAATAGAAATCAGGACCGCCATTAAAAAACGTGAATATGAGTTTAAAAACATGCAAATACTTTATGATTTAGCTACAGGTGTTAGTGAAAATAAAACTAAATTATCGTCTTTTCGAGCTAGGTATAAAAGGATAGAAACAGTTCGTGATAATTTTATACAGTATAATGATTATGTAATTCAGTTACAATTAAAGGACAATCCGAAGGCAGTAATAGATAATCAGGTCATGTTAGCTTTCGATGAACTATATTATTTTGTTATCGAGGTTGCGGATACTTACGACTCGAGCGCATCATGTACGACGTCCCGTTCGGAATCGGGTCAAGGTCACGCACAGTCGAGCGCTAACGTAAATTTACCGAAGCTACAGTTACCCAAGTTTGACGGTAACATAGAAAACTGGCCGACATTTAAAGATAGTTATACGCCACTTATACATAATAATGTTTCAATATCCGATACCGAGAAATTTTATTATTTACTTTCGTGTTTGTCCGGAAATGCCTTGACATTAGCTAAGGGCATTCCTATTACGGCGGCTAATTATAAGGTGATTTATTCAGCGTTACTAGATAGATACGATAATAAACGGATTCTCGCGACTGCGTATTTAGATAAATTATTAAAATTAAACACTATTCATAAATCGACATTATCGGACCTTTCCGAATTAACTAATACTCTTTATGAATCTGTAAACGCCTTGCGCGGTTTAAATATTGATAATTTGGGTGAATTTATTTTATTTTATCTTGCGTCGCGCCCGTTGGATACAGAGACTAGGAACCGATTCGAATTACAGAATACTGAGGAATTTCCTAAGTTCGATAACTTAGTTGTTTATTTACAAAATAATATAAAGGCTCTAGAAGTAAGTCAACAATCCTTTTCATTAAATTCTTTTAATAAGCCAACGCGCATTAATAATAATAAGGTTAAATTTCTTCGTCAACCAAGGTCATCATTAATGGCCTCGACTAAAGCTGGTAATAATAATAATATTTCTCCAGTTGCGTGCGTATGTTGTAATGAAAAACATCCCATATATCGATGTAGTAAATTTCATTCTATGACTATGCCACTGCGACTTCAGTTAGTCAAAGAGTTTCGATTATGTAAAAATTGTTTAAGGTGCGGCCACACTAGTCAAGATTGTAAGTCGAAGTTCACTTGTTTTAAATGCGGCGCTAAACATAATTCTTTATTACATTTTGAACAGAATACATTAGAATCGAATTTTGTCGAGTCGGGATTTGCGGATAGTGCCAATTCAACCACGAATACTGCACTGACTTGTATAAATCAATTCCACCGCTCGCCCGTTAGTGCTAAAATACTTGGTACAGCGATAGTGCGTTTGAAGACATACGACGGCGATCAGTGTGCGCGCGCCCTTATAGATAGTGGTTCGATGGATTCTTTTATATCAAGTAGTTGTGCGCGTCGGCTAGGGCTACAAATAAATAAATGTAATTTGACTGTAACAGGTCTTGGTGAAAATCCTGTTTGTAATATAAAAGGTTACACTTTCGGTTCAATATTACCGAAGTCGGGTAACTCACCTCAATTTGATATACCGTTAGTAATTTTACCTAAAATTACTTCAATGGTTCCTTCGAATCCGTTACCTACGGTCGTCAAGGAGAAGTTTAAACATTTGGATCTCGCTGATCACGATTTCGATAAATCGGGTCCGATCGATCTGTTGTTAGGAGTTGATTGTTTTGATAAAATTTATACTGGCTCACGTTATAATCCCGGGCCCGGTTACCCGTGTGCATTATCCAGTGTATTCGGCTGGGTAATAAGTGGCCAGTTTTTGATCAACACAGTGGCTCACACTCCGGCCACACCCGTTACGTCACTCGTCGCGTCTTCTAATACGCTCGACGAGATCGTTCAACGGTTTTGGGAATCTGAGGAGCCACCGAAATCCAAAATTTCCGCTCCCGAAGATGCCATATGTGATCAAAAATATAGAGAGGGCACATATCGCACCGCCGATGGTCGTTATGTTGTTCCAATAATGATTAAAGATGATGCCCCCCCCTTGGGTGACTCATCGCGTTTCGCTTTGAACCGTTTTTTAAATTTAGAACGGCGTCTTAATAGTCAGCCGGAGTTGAAGGCTGAATATAAGGAATTTATGAGGCAGTATGAAGACCTAGGACACATGCAGCCTAGCGCATCTTCATCTGACCGATATATCATTCCTCATCATTGTGTTATACGTCCCGACAGTGCCACCACACGTTTGCGAGTTGTGTTCGATGCTAGTAGCCGCACCTCGAACAACCTGTCACTAAATAATATTGTGCACGTGGGGCCTAAATTACAAACAGATATTATAGATTTAATTACGAAGTTCAGGCTTCACCAAATTGTTTTCACTGCGGACATTTGTAAAATGTATCGACAGATATTAATAAGACCAGAAGATAGACCTTATCAACATATCTTCTGGCGTAATGACTCAAACGAGACGTTACAAGAATACGAACTCAATACCGTCACATACGGTGTTAGTAGTTCCCCGTACTTAGCCATTCGAACACTTCATCAACTCGCTGAAGATCATGGTTCTGAGTATTCGAGTCGCGCAGCACAAGTTATTAAAGAGGACATATTCATGGACGACATTACGACTGGCTGTTCATCCCTCGATGAAGCCATTCGATTAAAGGCGGATGTCACTTCTTTGTTGTCCAAAGGTCATTTTGAACTTCGTAAATGGAGTACAAACGATACTCGGCTCTTAGTCGACGTTCCTCATGAATTCTGTCAAACTTCCAAATCCTTCGATGAATCAGGAAATGAGTTTGTAAAAATTTTAGGTATCCGGTGGAACCCAACTACCGATACTTTTTCATATACCTTTTCAGACACATTTGAAGTTAAATTTACTAAAAGATCGATACTTTCTGTGGTCGCTCGCATTTTTGATCCGCTTGGTTGGATCTGTCCAGTAGTTTTTGCAGCCAAATCCTTGTTACAGGAAATGTGGCGCTCAAATCTATCATGGGATGAAACTATCCCAAAACACTTAGCCAAACAATGGCATTTGATAGCAGCGAATTTAACTGATTTACAGAATATTTCTCTTCCACGATTGGTTGTACCTTCCAACTTTGTTGAGGTACATTTGGTAGGGTTTTGTGACGGATCTCTGAAAGGGTATGGATGTTGTGTATATGTTTGTGTGGTAACAAAAGAAAGCGATATAACTAAGATTAGTTTATTGACAGGAAAGTCCAGAGTGGCTCCTATCAAACCAACAACCGTAAATAGGCTTGAGCTAAGCGCAGCAGTGCTTCTAGCGAAGGTTCTATCACACATATACAACCTCCTTAAAGATAAAATACCTATTCAATCGATTAGGGCATACTCTGATAGCACGACCACGTTATCTTGGCTAAATACTGCACCGCATTTACTAAAAATGTATGTCGCCAATCGTGTCGTTCAAGCTACAGATTTAATTAGTTCGGACTACTGGTATCATGTTTCCACTAACGATAACCCGGCTGACTGTTGTAGTCGCGGAGTTTCGTGTCCTGAGCTTCTCAATCATTCCCTCTGGTGGGAAGGACCTTCTTGGTTGCAAAATTCGCCAAGCCAATGGCCAAATAAACAAGTCCTGCTCCCGAGAGAGGACTTACCAGAACTCAAACCACTGGAGACGAAAAGTCTTCATGTGATGACAGACAATGCACCTCTGTCAAACTTAATTTCTAAATATCCTTTTAACAAACTACAAAGAATAGTAGCGTGGATCACCAGATTCATATCAAATTTAAAATTAGACCGTACATTACGATATAACGGATCGCTTAGTAGTTCTGAACTTGAAAATTCAACTAAGGTTTTAGTCAAATTTAGTCAAAATTGTTATATGAGTTCTGACATCAGTCGAGTGCGAAATAATGCACCATGTGTCAAATCCATTCAAAAACTATCACCGTTCCTTGACAGTGATGGTATCTTGCGGGTGGGGGGACGTATCGATGAAGCCAACTTGTCACCATCTACGTTGCACCCTATGCTGTTGTCAAAACAATGTCCATTATCTCGACTTCTAGTCGACTATTTTCATATTAAATATTTACATTGTGGTCCTCGAACTTTACAATCTCTTATCCAACGAAAATTTTGGATAATCGGAGTTAGACTGTTAATACGTTCCGTACTCTCTAAGTGCGTGAAGTGTTTTAGAGTGAAACCAATTGCTTGTCAACCAATGATGGGCAAGCTTCCAGCTTATAGACTTCAACAGGCCCGTTGTTTTAATTCAACGGGCATCGATTTTGGTGGGCCATTTGTAATTAGAGAAAGTCGCCGTCGAGGCGCAAAGACTTGCAAGGTATATTTATGCCTCTTTGTATGCCTTAGCTCTAAGGCAGTACATTTAGAAGCAGTAACGGAACTTAGTTCAGAAGCATTCCTTGCTGCGTTAGACCGTTTTGTCTCGCGCCGTGGTATATGTCAGACTCTATTAACCGATTGTGGGACAAATTTTGTAGGTGCAAATAAATATTTAACAGAAGTTTCAGATTTGTTCCGCAGACATCACTCTGGAATATCAGATGGTTTGGCAACTCGTCAAATTAAATGGAAATTTAACCCTCCGGGTGCACCTCACTTCGGAGGTATATTCGAAAGTGGTATAAAATCTACTAAATATCATTTAAAACGCGTCGTAGGCTCTCAAGTTCTCACTCTTGAAGAATTCTTTACAATATTAGCAAAGATAGAAGCGTTATTGAATTCGCGGCCACTTTGTACGCTTTCGACTGATCCTTGTGAGTCTGACGTACTGACTCCAGGACATTTTCTTACGGGAGGCCCTTTAGTAGCTTTACCCGAAGAACCTCTAAGTGAAAACTCGTGCCCTCGCTCTCGTTGGGAGATGCTTAAAATGATAACCCAAAGTTTCTGGCGTGTTTGGCAGCGTGATTACCTTCATACGCTGCAACAAAAGGTTAAATGGTTTTTGAACCAACCTAACGTAAAAGTTAATGATGTAGTCATTGTTAATGAACCAAATCTTCCGCCTATGTTCTGGAAGTTAGCTCGCGTGGAACAAGTACATACCGGTTCTGATCAGATTGTTAGAGTAGTCACTCTCCGCACCGCTAACGGAAAGACTTTTCGTAGGCCAGTGGTAAAGGTTTGTCCTTTACCGTTTAATTAAACTTTATCATGTTAACTGAAATGTATATGCACCTTCTACTTCATCATATTATTCATAGGTCTTAACTTATGTATATACATTTCAAATTATGTTTCCCTAACTGAGCGCAACTTTTGATTTTCGAAACTGCATACTTCGTGAAACCCTTGTGGATTTCAGGTGGGGGGAAAATGTACAGACATTAACCAATTACCTCCCGCCAATTCATTTACATGTCATCATCCGATCTCATTACGCCCTGTGATTGGCTGATCGACAAACACTGTCGGCGCGGGATACGCTTCCCGAAAACACGTCACTTCGACTTCGAGTGAGAAAGTGGAAAGTCACCCCGTAAACATGGCCGCATAAAATAACCGCGCGTGTGTTAATTTAATCAAAATTTACGGACCTCTGACGGTGTAACTGACCGATATGTCAACCCGGACCATGGTTCATTAAGAAGCGGAAATTCAGTGGAGCCACAGGATTCTACAAGCATCAAAAGGACAACCGTCGCCGGCGACCAGCACACTGTTCGGGCGTGTCCTACCTGTCCCCCTGGATCCAGGTTAGTGCTGTTAGTTTTCTTTCCATTGGAATCCGCAAGGGCTAATCGAAGGGTTAATCGGAGAATGCAGTAACCGTTCCAGAGGTTCCCGGCATCCCCTTGGATGCCAACCCCACACACCCTTTCTGGTGCCTTCTGTTAGGATTGAATCTCCCCCTTGGGAGAACCCACACATCCTTTCCGGTACCATCTTGTGGGGCCGTGAGCTCCCCCTTGGGACCTCATTCAGACTCCATGATGGAAAATATCATGTCGCTGTTCTATCGTGATGTCTCCACTACGCCGTTGTTCTCGAAACCTTTTGTTTGTACGCAGACTTATTTCTTAATTTTATTCTATCTTTCGATGGATGGATAGTGAGCGACTCGGCCTCTTGAGTGAGAGGTGCGGGTTTTATCCTCACCCTGTAGTGCTGAAATGGGTTTTCCTAAATTTCTACGTGCACCTGAACATGAGACCAACATTTACTCACCGGTGAAGGAAATATCGTCAGGAAGCCCGCATGCCCGATGAGATTTAAAGTCTTTTAAGGTGTGTGAGGTTCACCAACCCGCATTGGGCTAACGCATCGGTGAACTATAATGGCCCAAGACCATCATTGCCTGATTTCGAGGAGCAGACCCGTGGGGGATAATAGGGTTGTTATTGTTATTCTATACCATCTTTTGTTATAGATTTTATAAATCACGAATTATAATATTAGCATCAATGTTTTACATAGTAGCCGGGTGTCCACAAGCAACATTTTCATTTTATATTCTATGGTTGACATTGTTGCAGTCTTTATCAGTCATCGTAAATGCATATACTCAAATAAACATTTTATATGAATGTTTAATTCAACTTGCGTGAAAGCCCCCTATAAAAGATAAAGGTAAAAAAGATATTGTCCGATGTTATCCGAGCTGGTCAGTGCAACGGAGCATTAGGGGTCGTAAATATAAATTTATGGTCAGTTGCATGGTAATCGATGAACTGCATAAAAGTGTCGCAGGTTCCGTACACCCACATTATGATATATCGAGTCTTATACCGTTTTATGTCTGAGGGAATGTTGGTATTTTTTCAAGCGCCTTTATTTTTTTGAAAATGATTGGTTTTGAAATAGGGCATTTCAGAACCGTTGTATATTTTGTTATGGAACAGGTGCGCCTCAAGATGGCGATTAATTTATCACCGACGCGGTAACTTTTGAGACACTTACCACTTTAAAAGTTTAAAGCATGCATCTTATACCTAATTGGGAAAGAAAATCATAATTATTAAGAATTGGACAAGATTCTAGGATAAGATTAGCTCTGCAGAAATTCTACGTGTTGAAATACATTGTTTTTTTATATCATAACATAAATATGGTAGCTTATTTATGTATTGCGTTCTTGCGTCATTAGATGATAGTTTTGGTGCCAGTACTCGCAGGGTAGAGATTGAGTAAATTAACATTATGGCGGAGCCTATTTATATGAAAGCGCGCCATAACGCATTTCCCCAGTAAATTATGCCCTTCTTTAACTCCTACAATAGGTATATATTCAATTAAGCAGCAGTACCCTAACTTTCTCTGCGTGTAAATATACCCCTGTAATCAGTCATTATCTATGTTTTTCTGTCATAAATATATCGAAGCAGATAAATTAGTTGATATACCGATTTTATTACACTACATTTTAAATAAACAAAGAGTAATTATTACAATAGATTTTTATGTACATACGTTACATTTGTGGTAGGATTGAGTTACTGGCATAGAGGCTTACCAACTTAAAACATGTTTTATATGCCTAGGGACATATCCCTAGATATATAAAACATGAATTAGTTGTCGTGACAAGCCCTTTTTTTTCTTTAACGCCTCTGGGGTCTCCCCAGGCGGGTATGTGGGACTCGCTGCGCCCGAAAGCTGGTAAGTGGACGCAGCTCTACTCATTAAAACCCGGTGAGTGCCACCAATGCCGCCTTTGGTGAGGTGCCCCGTATCTAATGAGTAAACAGGGCACTTCGATGACTACCCACTACGCCAGCTCCACAGAGGGGTTGTCCCGCACCACAGAACAACCCCTCCCGATGTCGGGACAGTACAATGGGGTGAGGTTCCCGTCCTCGCCCCTTGCCCCCTGCTCTTTTGTCCCATCTTCTATAAGAGGGGTACAAAGAGCCCCCTCGGCTCTATTAGCTTCGCCCAAGGTGCTGGGCATTCCTTAGGCTATTGAGCCCCACCTCCAAGTCAAGGCCTGAACCATGGTGGGGCCCTGACAAGCCCTATGTGAACTTGTATATGCTCATGAGTGACGCTATCCTTACCATTACGAGGTTAGTCTACCCATATGAATATCTAATTAAGGTGAGTCACCGGTACTGGCAGCGTAGCCAGCGTCGCGGCGTCTTATGAAAAATGATGTGCAAACCGAGATATTTTATTAGTAAACTAGTGGCACCGACAGACGTTGTCCTGTACAAAATATTTTTTTTTGTGAACCTAATCCATTCTCGAATCCTCTTGAACTCACACAAAAAATTTCATCAAAATCGGTCCAGCCGTCTAGGAGGAGTTCAGTGACATACACACGCACACAAGAAATATATATATAAAGAATATTCGTTTTAGTTTTTATTTTATTTTGGATCTAGTAAAGTACATCATAATATAGTGTAACCGATTAGCACACCCTCAAACCCTGGAATAAATTACTAAGGATTTAAAGTATATGCGCGCGGTCACACAAATAAGTTGAAAGAGTTGGTGCAGTGATGGTGTCACGTCATGACACGGTCAAACCGTTTACCGCCACAAGATTCCAGTCAAGGCGCGCAGATAGATGTTTCACATTCAAAAAATAATATATTATGACAAGTACAGACAGACGAATATTGTAAAAATACAGGCTTCAAGACATGGTAAGAGTGTCATCCGATACAATAAAATTTAAATGTTATTTTATTAAATTAATATTTATTTCAACAGAAAAATGCGTACTCTATATTACAACCGCCGGTGTTAAGATTAAGAATCTCTTATTGTTTTTATGTCATGAGGAGGCAACTGAGCAATCAGAGCCTCATGGTGACTACCGATGTCCATAGACATGGATAGAAGTTGTGACGATGCGTTGCCCTCCTATTCCCTATCCCCCCTAATGGGCCACTGGAAACTCATGAACCGCACGAAACGGGACAGCTAAGCTGTAAACTTGACGCCGGTGCTAGCAAAAGTTAGCATCCCGGTCTAGCCGCCCAATTCGGCTGCAACGCAGCATGGCACTACCTCTTACTAAATCACGGTATGGAAACTAGGAACAAAATTTATTTTGTAATAAAAAGCGACATCTAGCTGTCAGTTTTTTTTACTAAATTCAGAGTGTGGCTGTGTTAAAAATATTAGAAAGGAATATTTGATAATTTGGTAAAATTATTTATTCAAATAATTAAATATACATACGTTAATTTTCATAATAAATCAATAATCCAACATTATTTTATTTATATTGTAACGTATTTTAAGTGCCGTTAATACCTTTAATCTTATTAATCATAATTAGTTTTATTTGTAATATGGTAGGATTTAGAATTTCTAATATAGTAATACTGTGGTAATACTTATTAGTGCAAAAATGCAAATGGCCGCTTTTGTGGCAATAATTTGAAGTTCTAGAATAAGTTTTGGAAGTTCGAACTCATGTGCACTTTGTTCTTGAAATTTTAAGGTTCTGCTGGTAGTTATGCACGAGATGCACGCTCAAAATATGAATGCAGATGCGGCCTGTCATATTATTGTTTAAAAAATTATCTCATAGGTCTATCGAATTAATTAGTTAACATCATAGAAAATAAAGCACGGTAGGTAATGAGACAATTCTTTAAACAAAAAATATCACAGGTAACTGCATAAAATAACATAATAATCAATAGAAATAATAAACCTTACAATAATAATAAACGTATATATTATATAGACTATAGCTAGGTATAGGTTTTTAGTTCCATATCCAACAACTAGGTGGCGCCACGTACGGCTTACATATATTTGATTTGAGTTTCCAGTCTATCTCTAGTTAAACAATAGTAGTCTTTGTACTAAATGAAATATTATGTAATGGTCTAAGATCCCGATATAAAACCACCTTCACCGAGCTGGTTATTGGATGAAACTTATTTTATATTCAATTTGATATGTCAATAAATATATTGCATATGGGTTGTTTAAAAAATTTCAGTCCCGGATATGATTAATTAATAATTAAAAAAAAAATATTTTAACTTTTTTTTAAAGGTATTGGTTAATAGACAAATTCCATACCAATCGAAAGTATAAGCCCCATATAATATGCAAACGTTAGGTTGTCTTTCTTTTTCCCGTCACAACTCTCGGGTAGGCGGGTATAAACAGGTAAAACGATACTAGTTGTCTATAAATTTATTTTTGTTATAATTTTTTAAAAATTATTAATTAATAATAATCCTGGACTGAATTTTTTTAGGCAACCCAGATGCAATATATTTATTAATATATTGAATTGAATATAAAATAAATTGTTTTCTAATGTTTGCGCGAATTTCACTTATTATAATGAAACAATTTTTACGGATTTTATCGCGATGGCTGGCTCTTACCACCAGCTTGGGATCCCATTATTAAAATAATATAATTAAATCATAAACCAAGCATAATATGCCACAGATTAAAGATACAGTTAGCACTTTCTGCGTAGAGAGGACTTATTAAAATAATGATGTATCATAGGGTAGTTCGAAAAATTTTGTAACGTTAGGACATCTGTCACCTCAGTCCTCCCGTGACCATGGTTGCTGTAAAGTATCCGAAATGTCGGGCTTGTAAAAATATTAATAAACCGCGATATAATCCGTAAAAATTGTTTCATTATAATAAATATATCCAATAACCAGCTCGGTGAAGGTCCTCTTTATATCGGGATCCTATGCTATAAAGAAGATTATATTCCTAATAAATAATATAAGATATAAATAACGAGTTTCGCATAAACATATATTATCTTTCACTCAGTTATATAAATGGTACTTATCCTCACTGGCAATCACATAAAACACATGGCTTAAGAAAAGTATAATAAAAAAATATCTGAGTAACCACACTCGCAAATCGCTCCATTTTAATAATATCTGAGTAACTCCACAGAATAAAAAATAGTACTGTAACACTCAACATAAATGTTTATGATTCGTATTACAGCTTCATCAGCCTTTATGATTCATCGTGTAAATAAACAGACGAATAGACTTTGTCATATTTTACACTAGCTGTTGCCCGCAGCTTCGCCCGTGTTACTCAACTTAACTGTTATTAGTCAAAGCGTGATGTTATATAGCAAATAGCCTTCCTCGATAAATGGGCTATCTAACACTGAAATAATTTTTCAAATCGGACCAGTAGTTCCTGAGATTAGCGCGTTCAAACAAACAAACTCTTCAGCTTTATATTATATTATTATTAGTACAGATAATAAAAGTATCATAAAAAGATCTGAATTACCACACTCGCAAATCGCTCCATTTTAATAATATCTGAGTAACTCCACAGAATAAATGGTAGTACTGTAGCACTCAACATAAATGTTTATGATTCGTATTACAGCTTCATCAGCCTTTATGATTCATCGTGTAAATAAACAGACGAATAGACTTGTCATATTTTACATTGAAATTTCGTATGCCGATTCAGCAAAGGATAGAATTTGAATGGTTATCTTTAAAATATAAACGTGGTCTTTTCATATCGTACGTTTCAATATCTTTAGTATGTTTGTGCCTACAATAATATATGTTTCAATATCTTTAGTATGATTGTGCCTACAATAATATATGTTTCAATATCTTTAGTATGTTTATTATAAATACATCTTAGAATTAAATACATTACCGGTGGGAGGGAAGCGCTGGGCCGCGCTTCCGGCTGCATGGGTACCACCATCTTGCTTGTTTCTCCCGTGAAACAGCTTTGCTGTGTTTCGGAGATAAGGGCAAGACAGGCAGTGTAATTAATGGCACCGAGACTTAACATCTTATGTCTCAGGATAGGCATCACATTTAAAATGAGTTGCCTGGGCTCGTTCCAGGTAAACTAGTTTATGTTCATGGGCGACGTCGACCACTTACCATCAGGTTTATTTTAATTTATTGATACAGAAAGACTAACAATAATAATAAAAATATATCACAGAGACCACGAAGGTCTGTGCGTCATATTGTTTACATTCAACGTTTATTAATATTATTATATTATTAATATTAATAATTCGTTATTTCCTCAGTGGTAAGTATGAATAAACTTAATGAAATCTATGTGTTTTTAGAGTTTAGAGATCTATACGTATGATACCGTTCAAGCAATTGCATTGAGCCTGCAAAAGACTAAGACAGCCCTTCGATTATTATGTTTATATATTTTAATCGATTCAGATCGATGAATACAACACTTCAAAAGCTTCAGAAATCAGACATATTATTTCAGGATTTACCATGACCATATTTCCCGTATCAAGTCTATATTAACATTTGGAAATTGTTATGTATACTGAGTTTTACTTATACAACACAATAACCATTATTCTTCACCAACTTGCGTCCCTCGTATATGAAGCGGCCCTCTCGTTGCGATGCCATTTGTTCTCCAAATAGGAAGTAAAGTTGTTTACTCCTTTCTCTTGTGAGCGCTTCCAAACTTTTGTTTTACTCTTATAGCGTTGCATCACGAAGTTTCGCTGTTTTTGGTGTTGCTTCAGCCTAATATTGTCTAGTGTGGAGATTTAAGAGATCAAGATATAGTTGCGAGTTTGTGAACTTTGAGTTTTAAGAATATTAAATCTTTAAAACGCGAATCTTGGCACACATCCAATAGAGATGTTTAAGATGCAATGTTTTTGAATTGAAAGCAAATCTTAAGTGAATAAAGCCGAAGATAGTCACATCTATGTTTGTATGTTTACTCTGTGAAGCAGCTGTGTATAGTTTTGGGAGGGAGATAATCGAAGGTGCTTTTATTATAGTTATTATTGGACCTTCAAGAAAAGAGTATACTCATATTTGAAAGGCCAGAAATGCACCTTATAATGATGAATGTCTATGGATGTCACTTATGACTTAACACCAGGTGAAACAACGCTCCGTTTGCCCTCTCTTCTATATAAAAAACAACTTGTATGGGCAATGCACAGATTTATACAATATAGGCGAATCTAAGAAGAAACATTAAGCCTTACGTAAAACCAGCGGTAAGTTAAAACATTCATAGACTGTGATATGCCAGTGTACCTATTCCAACTAAAATAAAAGCGTAATCATATTTTTGCAAAATTCTTTTTTATTGCAGCATTGGAATTTTAAGTGTATGAAAGTTAAGAATCAGGCTAGTTCTTAACAAATGGCAAATTTAATATTCCTTTGAAATCGCAAATCCCCACTAGATTAGGGAAGTGGCTCAAACCTATTTGTCACTCAGAAAGGGATCTGAAGGGGCTATTGTTTTGTAAACTAAAATCGTCGAGACTAGCGACTAGCCATTTCAGTACGCACTTGCGAAACCCTCTTCATTGTTGTTTCGGGCCCACCCTTTGTATTAATATCCATATAATGAGAGAATTGTTTGTTTCTACTTAGAATTCTGTCATTAACAAATGATATTGTTAGTCTCGTGTTGCTTTTACCCGCGTCTCTGCTTTTCATTTCTCGTAAGTGATGAGTGAGTTCAGGCTCAAACTTAGACCTCTAAGTTTCAAAGCAGAACCTTAACAACTCCTCACCATGGTTCAGGCCTTGACGTGGCGGTGGGGCTCAGTAGCCTAGTTGAGCCGCTGCACCTTGGGCGAAGCTAATTGAGCCGAGGGGGCTCTTTGTACCCCTCTTATAAGGGGATAAAAGAGCAGAGGGCAAGGAGCGAGGATGGGAACCTCACCCCATTGTACTGTCCCGAAATTGGGAGGGGTTGTTCTGTGGTGCGGGACAAACCCTCTGTGGAGGTGGCGTCGGTCCCTTGGGGGACTGACTAGCCGTTGAGTTGCCCTGTTTGTTTATTAGATCCGGGGCACCTCACCAAAGGCAGCATTGGTGGCACTCGCTGAGTTTTAGTGGGTAGAGCTGCGTCCACTTACCAGCTTTCGGACGCAGCAAGTCCCACATACCCGCGTGAGGAGACCCAGAGGAAGACCCGGGAAGAGGCGCCAGTGCGCTCTCTCTCCCGCTCCGCCTCCTCCTTCTGCGACATCACTACCTCGCAGAACGAGAGGACCGCCTGCCATGCGCTCTCACTGTCAGCCATCGCTCGGATGACCGCAGGGAGCGACAGGTCCGCGCCCACTTTAGCGATAAGTGGCGCCCTTTCCTCTGCCCAAGCTGGGCACTCCGCCAGGGTGTGGTCTGCAGTGTCTTCACTGCTGCCACAGTGATGACACCCTGGCGAGTCCTCCGCTCCTGCCACCTTCCACAGATACTTTCCAAAGCAGCCGTGCCCCGTCAGGATCTGCGCAAGGTGGAAGGTGATTATACCGTGCCGTCGATCAACCCACTGCTCCAGGATTGGACCGACGGCCGACACCGTGCGCTGACCCGCACTTGGCTCATCCAGCCGCTCCTTCCACTCGCGGAGCACTCGCCTTCTCATGAGCCTCCGCCAGCTCCCCTCGTCTCCCTTAGCCTCGTCATCATTAGAGACCTCCTCTTCGGCTTCTCCTCTCCTCCTTCGCCAGAAGTACGCCAGGGCACCTGCCACCAGGTCCCATGGCGCAGAGCCCGCCAGTAAGCACGCAGCCTCGTATGAGGTAGTGCGATACGCACGGACGGCCCTAATCGCCATAGCTCTCTGCGGACGTCGCAAGAGAGCCACGCTTTCTCCCATCAAAGGGCTCGCCCATATCGTCGCGCCGTACAGCCCCATGGACTGCAAGACGCCCGCATATAGACGTCGGCAACCAGCGCTCGGCCCACCCACGTTTGGGAGGAGACGACTTAGCGCCCGCGCGGCTCCGAGCAACTTCGGCACTAGGCGCCGGAAATGCTCTTTGAAATTCCATCTGCTGTCGAGGATAAGGCCCAAGTATCATTCTATCAAATATCAAGCTCATATTCGCCTCGACAGAGATGGAAGTTCCTTCAACCATTAAGCTAGATCCGGGTGGAGGGGCTCGCCATGGCCCGTGAAAGCATATAGCCTCACTCTTCTCCAGGGCCACTTCGAGCCCGAGACGTCGAATCCTAGCGACGACCTGGGCGACTCCGGAAACCGCACGTAGTGTGCAAGAGCTGTTTGCTTCTTAAAATATATTCTAAGGAGGACCGAGACATAATTAGTTCATTAAATTTCTGAGCGTACAATATAACATAATTTGCGTTTCGTATAAAAACACAAAATGTATGTTTTATATTAAACCCTCTTTTAGTTTGAGAAAACAAGAGATTGAATTATAAAAGAAATTGTCAGTAATTTAATAGAAATGCAAAAGGGGAATTCGTAAAATAGAATTTTACTTACAAGATACATTATGATATTTGATTTAAACCAAATAAGTACTGCGCAGAGCCGTACTCAATTTAGCGGCAAAATGAATTGTCGCTGGAGTGAACAGAAAACTATTTCGTTTTCAGACTGAAATTGTTTTTGTGTTATAAAATAAAACGCTTTATGTCTCTTGGATATTTAAGTGTTTCAGGGTGAAGTTTGATGAAGGATCGCATTCTAGTGTTTGACAACTAAGTATTTGTTTGATTTTCGTCTTTTTATTGGTTTTGATCTTTTAACTTATTTTTTTTTTCTTTTATTTGTATGCATTTTTGATCTTTTAATAATTTTTTTATTAGCTGTATTAATTTAAAATTTGTTTGTTATTGGTTAAAGTTTGCTAAATAATTGCCTTCTGGTTTAGTGTTTGATGAAACATTTGTTTTATTATTTTTACCTTTGAAATTTTAGTTTTTAAGTTTTCTTAGTATTTCATATTTTGTGTGTTACATAAAAAATTATTTACAAAAGGTGCAAATTTGAAGAAAAGTTGCTTTATTAATCCTTTAGCGAAATATGGTCGGTGTTTATACATAGTTGATTGCGTGTTTCTGGATTTGCGGTAGATTTTCAAATTTCCTATATATCTTTTCGAGTGTGGACTTATGGCGCGTCTATTGATAGCTTTATTGTGTATAATATGTCATTGCTCCATGTAAACATATTGAGTTATTTGATATAGTTTTGGTTACGCATGATTTTCAGTACCATAATCTAAATAGACAAAGTAAAAGTAGGGAGCAATTATGTATGGTAATAAATTTAAATTTCTCGCAAATTTTACTAATTATTGTATCAATAAGCAAATAATATAGTGAGATGAAACGATGACGTGAGAAGCCTGATGGGCAAAACATTGAGGAGCTCCTGTCTCCTCAATGTTTTCTTCAAAGGAGATTGACAAAAAGAAAATTGGTTGTCTCTAATAATTAACATTGTTTGTAAATAATGGTTTCCAAAACGACGCTCGTTTGACAGCGGAACGTGATGCTTTTTCATGCGGGCTGCCGGTGTTCACCAATTTATTGTCGTTATCACGTCAAAAAAGGGAAGCCTATGCTCAGCAGTGGGAAATAACAGGCTGATGATGATGATCGTATAAACAACATCTATATTCTTTATATAATATATAAAGCTGAAGAGTTTGTTTGTTTGAACGCGCTAATCTCAGGAACTACTAGGCCGATTTGAAAAATTCTTACAGTGTTAGATAGCCCATTTATTGAGGAAGGCTATAGGTTATATAACATCACGCTGTGATTAATAGGAGTTAAATTAAGTAAATTTAACGTAGGCGAAGCTGCGTGCAACAGCTAGTAATAGATAATAGTGTGATTTCGAGTCCATTAAAGTAGTGTGAATCACACGATAATCTCCAATGATAATGAGAACACGTCTAGAATCGAAACTCCCGGGCAAAGGATCGGGCCAATGAAATTATTGTCAAAGTTGTTGGACTCGCGTTGCCAGCGGGAACAATTGCAAACGGGAAACTAGACACGATTTCATTTGGAGTTTCTGTACGAAAGAATTTTAATTTAAAATATGTCATAAATTATTTAAAACATTTAAGTCACGTGTTTTCATGTGGAAACATTAAATTCTATTTTTTTTCATAATTGAAATATGTTTTTGTTTTAAAATGAGATATTATTAAGGTTTTTAGGTTTTAAGGTAAGGTAATTATTCCTTCTGTATGTTTATTATCCTCTTATTTTCGGCCAGAATACCAATTTGAGTAACGATGCTCTAGTGGAAATGGGTTCGGGCCCTTGAGTCCGGGTTCAATGCTCACTGACCCCTGTGATGCCTTGAAATGGATTTTTCTAATTTTTAACGTGCAGCTAAACATCAGTTCATCGTTTACTTACCGGTGAAGAAAACACCGGTAGTAAGAGGTAGTGCCATGCTGCTATGCAGCCAAATTGGGCCGGTACGACTGGGGTGGTAGCTCTTCCTCGCATCAAATGGCAGCTGCTATGCTGTCGCGTTTCGTGCGGTTTGTGAGTTTCCGGTGGCCCATTGGAGGGGGGGGGGGTAACACCCTCCTCTCCTGATTTCAAGGACAACCCGTGCCCAACAGTGAGACATATAACGGTTGATATTATTATATATTTAAATTATATCTCAATTTTAATACGGGTATGCTTTAAAATCGGGTTGATTAGAACCTTTTATTCCCAGACTTGCTCACATGACAAAGCGATAATTTGAATTAGGTACTCAAGAAGTTTTAGGAACAACTTATAACTATACTTAGATTTGCGAAGACAGGTTTAGCAGGTTCTGTTATAATTAATTGTGAGACCAAACTAAGAGTATTTAACGGATTTGAATACTATTTCTTAGCTAAGATTGTCATTTGTACCAGCTTCTTATAAAATAAAGCACAACCTAAAATATTTGATTACAATTATTGTCTGATTTCAATCATATAACTCTTTTGAAGTATTGTTTTCGGTTTTGTATTTTATTCTTATGCTCTAATTCATTCAATAATTTTCGTTGGATGTTGAACATATCAAATTGTTAAATGAAAACCCAGCAATACTGAGATATCCATGAAGAGAGTTCCAAAGCAATGCAAACAAACTTAAAACACAAACAATATATTTGAAACTAAAGATAAAAACAACAAAGTTTAAAAATCATAAAGTGTTGAAATGTAGAAAGAAATTGCATTTCGTGCCGGAAAAACGAAAGTTTCGCGAGGTTTAAAGTAAAGAACTGTTGAAGGTTTTAGTCTATTATAGCTAAAATAAAACTGCAAGGAACAAAGCCTAAAGTAAGACTGCTCTTGCCAGAACTGAGGAATTATTTCCAACGAATCTAACTTTGAATTATGAAGTCAAGCGACTTTCTGAGTAAATTTACTTTATATCTTTCGTTGATTGTTTTTGACGGGTTTAGTTGGTTTTTCTAGTGCCACTATGCCACTAACTACTCGCTTTATGACCTCAATTGTTATATATGTCTCTAGGTCAGATGTCTTTCCCCACCATGGTTCAGGCTTTCTCGTGGTGGTGGGGTTCAGTAGCCTAGGGTGAGCCCAGTATCTTAGGCGAAGCGAATTGAGCCGAGGGGGCTCTTTGTACCCCACTTATAAGAAGAGGAGACAAAAGACCAGGGGATAAGGCTTAGGGGCAAGGACGGGAACCTCACCCCATTGACCTGTCCCGACGTTAGGAAGAGTTGTTCTGTGGTGCGGGACAACCCGTCTGTGGAGGTGGCGTTGGTTCCCTCAGGGACTGACTAGCCGTCGAGGTGTCCTGTTTGCTCAACAGTTCCAGGGCACCTCACCAAAGGCGGAATTGGTGGCACTCGCCGGGTTTTAGTGGGTAGAGCTGCGTCCGAGAAAACAAGTATATCAAAGTCTAAAAAAATGGTGATAAGTACTCTATAACTCTATATTATATTAGAATTTCATCTAAGCACTCATTTTTAATTCATCTTAGCACTAATTAAGCGATACAAACATAACCAAAATAGGTACTTTGCCGGTTTAACAAATTTCTTTCTTAATGGTTTCACTTTTAGGTTTAGTTTTAAGTAGTATTCTAAAGTCCTCTAAGTCCAAAGATCCATCCTGCAGTTCATTTATAGTGAAAGTTTCAAAATTTCGCAAATCGAGTCAGTATGTGCTTTGTATCAATTTTTCTATAATGCAATTTATCCAAAATTCATGCAAACGAAATTGGAGTACTTCGAAAAAAAACTTAAACGCTTTTAAAAATCTGGGTCGCCGAGATTCGTTTGTTTTCCTTTTCAACTGCATGCGCTTTAATTTAAACACCTTAAACTGCTGACGTTTCGGAAACTGAAATTATATTTTATTAAAATTTTGAGCTGATCGAACTAGAACCAAGTTGTGTATGTTCCTCACCACGGTTCAAGCCTTGTCGTGGCGGTGTGCCTCAGTAGCCTAGGGTGAGCCCAGCACCTTAGGCGAAGCTAATTGAGCCGAGGGGGCTCTTTGTACCCCTCTTATAAGAAGAGGGGACAAAAGAGCAGGGGGCAAGGGGTGAGGATGGGAACCTCACCCCATTGTACTGTCCCGACGTTGGGAGGGGTTGTTCTGTGGTGCGGAGCAACCCCTCTGTGGAGGTGGCGTCGGTCCCTTGTGGGACTCACTAGCCGTCGAGGTGCCCTGTTAGCTTAAAAGATCCGGGGCACCTCACCAAGGCGGCATTGGTGGCACTCGCCGGGTTTTAGTGGGTAGAGCTGCGTCCATTTACCATCTTTCGGGCGCAGCGAGTCCCACATACCCACCTGGGGAGACCCACTCCCCAGGCGTGATGCCTTTCCCGCATTTCCCGGCGTAAAAGAAAAAAAAAAAAAGTTGTGTATGTTGGGAATCGTTTTGGGATCCTTAAAGGCCTATATAATTTATTACAAGGTGAAATTTCTGTTTTGTGCCACCCTAAACGAATCTAATAAATAATGTTGCGGGAGAAGGTAGTTGAAAGTTTTTCTATTGACTATATCAGTTTGCTATAAAAGGACGCCAATGGCGGACAATGAAGGCATTCTAGAAGTATAAAATGTGAAGGGCGTTACTCTGCCGAATTGTTTTCCTGCTGCGAGCTGTTTCATATTGTAGACCTATTAAGGAAAGTGAGTTTCATTAAACTAGCAAGTATAGTATATTTATACTTGTTAATTATTATGATAGTTACCTTCGACAATGCCGTGGTAAACTTCTCTATAAAGTCATACAATAACAGTTCGCTTGTGGCATGAATTTTAATTTATTTCACCAAGTAGTATTGTATATTCAACCTACGAGTGTTTAACTTGTGTAATTTCCTACTTATGCTACTAAACTGTGTACTTCACACTATAAAGTACGTATTAGAAGGTCATCCTTGATTAAAATCATATCTGTATTATGTTCTGGTCTGAAATGAGACAATTTGTATCGTCGATATCATAATGTCTTAGAACGGAATCGTACGCAATGGTATGATTAATCTTCTATCAAAAATCTTGACGTTCATAGAAAGAGACCAGTGTCTGGCAGTGGACGGAAAAAAGTATGATAGGATTATGTAAATAGTACCTGGATCAAGGTTCGCCGAATTGCGAGAAACACATCAATAATCGAAAGTATGAAGGAATTATGATTTTTTTTGATGACGCCGATTAATACTTTCGCATGATCCAGATTTATCTTGGGTAGGTCCAGGAGCCGGACCTATGTGGGGACTCGCTCTTGGGAATGCCATATCCCACATTCAGCCGCTTTTTGAGGGCTCCGGATCTGCAGGCAACAGGATCACCTCAGTGACAGGCTAGCCCTGACGGAGGCCAGACTACTCCTAGGTGGGATTTCCCGGCCGCCACTAAGTAGTTCCCGCGACGTCGTTCCATACTGGGTCCAGGTTCCCAACTTGAACCCGAAACGAGCATAGTTCGTACTTCGTAGCCCGCGGCGGAAGCACTCGAGGGTGTGCTGGACCGAGTCCACCGCCGCGCTACAATCGTGACATACCATCACCACCTGCGCTTACGGCACATCCACCGCTTGAGGAGCGGACGCAGAGCAACCGTTAGGTTTTTACCATACGGCTACCATGCCAGGTCCTCCCCATTCTTCCGCCTCTTGCCTGGGAACCTGGGAACCCGCAGGTTCCCGTCCAATGTCAGGCTCTCACCGAGAGAGCTCCTATCCGAGACATAGGAGTGCGTCTCAGCAAGAACCACGAGTTCCCACGATCACCGGCTAGGGCGTGATGATGATTCCAGTTAAGTGGTTCATAAACTTTTCGTTTGGCAGGTTGTCTGAGTGGTAACCGAATAGTGGCCTGGACTGAGTCGGAGAAGGAGAAGAAGCGAGATGGATCGATAACGCGGGAAGGTTGGTGAGAAAAACATGCATGAGACAGGTAAGGGGCAGAGGAGATTGGCAGAGAAACAGGGAGGCCGTTCGTCAATAATGGGCTGATGATGAGGAGGTTTTTTTTAATAGTTTTATAGTTTTAATCCTACGATTTTACACGAAAACTGATATTTACTCAAAAAAATTCTACATCTTGGTGAAAAGTGCTTAAAATGCTTATATCTGGAATCTAGTAATCATGTCTTATGTACCCCTACAAATTATTCTGTTATATATGAAAACTGATTTATGCCTTAGGGGAAAACCCAGGCGGAGAGCACATATTCTAGATAGACAAAGCCGTTTTGGATTTTAGCACTGTAATTAAAATTACGAAAATATAATTCGCAGATCTAACTCAGCTGTAACGGCATTTCAAATGAGATACAAAAGCCCGGTACAGTCGAATTTAATAAAATTATTATATTCCATTTTTTTTTATATCATAGGGGAGCCCGTACACATTCGCACCACCAGAATTTATGCAGATGCGTTGCCCTCCCTTTCCCCATCCCCCCAACGGGCCACCGGGCGAGATTCTAGGTCTCTGTGATCTAGCTTAAAATCTTCACATAATATACCATTGGGGGGGAGGGATGTGCCGCGCTCTCTTCTGCGCAGGTACCACTATACTGCACGTTTCTTTCGTGATTTAATATCTTGTGTCAGGATAACACATAAATGAGTTGCCCAAGTCTAGTCCATAGTCTTTTTTTAGGTTGACTTTAATTTTGTCGAAACGAACATTGTCGTTGTGGTTCACTTACGACGACCTATGTGGCTCAATAGATTTGCACGTTGGCGCTCAAGTCGGAGGTAGCGGGTTTGAATCCCGCTAGGGAACAAAAAGTTTGTAAATATGTGTATTATATAATAAAAAACTTAAATATATGTATATTAAAAAAGTATTAAATATATTTCCCTTGTACTCGAAACACTAGTTCTTCGAGAACTTACCACGGGACCTGATTGACGTGGTGTAAAACCGTCCATAGATATTATTATTTTTATTATTACAGCCCGTTTGCATGTCCAACTAACATAAAAAAACATTTCGAGTGGAGGTGAAAGGTACATCACCTTTTAAGGATGTTTAATATCGTGACATTGTTTAAAAAATGAATACACTATTGCAGGCGACTGTACCAACAGTAAGGTTAGCAACAAAATTTTATCAGGGCTGTTTATTTATTTATTTATGAAGGTGTGCCAGTTGGCACTCTGTAATTTCATGGTAATATCTTGTACACCTACACACTTGATATCAGAAAAAGTTTATTTTTATAATCTTATATTAATGTCTAGCTAGTGGCTCGTGAGTACATCCAGGCAGCAGCGCCCCGTATCCTATCCAAAACTGTATTTTATCAAGTTGAACCAAACTGCATAATATGCAAAATTACATTCAAATTTAACCAGTAGTTTCGAAGTGCAGGTGACAAACGGGGCTGCGTAGGAGGCGCTACTTAATGCGCCTGCTTGTGCTTGTGTCGGTTTCAGGATGGGAGCCTGTGCTAAGTAGGCCACAACGTCGCGGGGACTGCTTGGTAGCGGCCGGGTAGTCCCCCTTACGAGGAGTAGTCTGGCCTTCGCCGGGGCCAACCTGTCGCTGAGGTAATCCCGTTTAATACCGATCCGGGACCCTTAAATGCGGCTGAAGGCGCTCGCAGTGGTTTTAGTTTACGGGTAGAGCACTCCCAGATGCAAGGTCCACATAGAGTCAGAATCTACCCTAGATCCTGGCAGCTTTTAAAATGTTAGTTGTTTCTGTAGTGAACGTCGAAAAACTTAAACGTTACGTATACCGCGAGGCAGTTTCACTGTCTTTTTGTAACCTTCTTATACACTTACTGGACAGGTAGTTTGATCAGTAAAAACTACTTTACATGTATACTGATGGTATTATCATTATTATTAAACTTTCTTCGTCCATTGCTGGCCCAAGTCTTCTTTCAACGAACACCAAGATGTCTAATCGCCCGCAACTCGCATCCTTGTCACCTCATGAAGATCGTTTTCCTATCTAGTCAGATAAGGTAGGTCTGTATCCCTTCATTTTCCCGAACGTAGCCTTCTCTACAGAACTCTTTTAATACCTGATTTAAACATAATGCCTTCTTTAACGCCGGGGAATGCTCTGAGGCATCCCGCGGGGGAGTGGGTCTCCCCACGCGGGTATGTGGGACTCACTGCGCCCGACAGCTGGTAAATGGACGCAGCTCTACCCACTAAGACCCGGCGAGTGCCACCAATGCCGCCTTTGGTGAGGTGCCCCGGATCTAGAAAACAAACAGAGCAGCTCGACGGCTAGTCAGTCCCGCAAGGGACCGACGCCACCTTCACAGAGGGGTTGTCCCGCACCACAGAACAACCCCTCCCAACGTCGGGACAGTACAATGGGATGAGGTTCCCATCCTCACCCCTTACCCCTGCTCTTCTGTCCCCTCTTCTTATAAGAGGGGTACAAAGAGCCCCCTCGGCCCAATTAGCTTCGCCCAAGGTGCACCGCTCACCCTAGGTTACTGAGCCCCACCGCCACGACAAGGCCTGAACCATGGTGGGGTAAACATAATGCTGCCCCTGGGCACGGTAACCCCAAAATACTAAAATTTGAGTCAAACTTATAGTTTATAAATGTTATGGTAGTCATAATAATTATTGTATTACATTATTTTTTTACAGGCAAACATGACCTGGATTTTTGAATTGCAAATTGGTCGATTAAACCTTCGCAATCTAAATGTTGAAGTTCGTCTGATTCGAAAAATAGATTAGCTAAGCTAAGTCTATATTTGGTTCTCATTGTAAAACGTAAGAAGTTTCTAAACTAAAAGTAGTAAGTAAAAGTTGAACTTAACACAAACAAGTACACATACTTACGCACTCACTTACACATACACACACATACAAATGAATATACATGCGTATACAAACTCACTTATACAAACACACACACACACACACACACACACACACACACACACACACACACACACACATACACACACACACACACACTCACACACACTCATACACACACATATTAATTTTTATTTATTCATTAATTATATAACATAATATATATTTTTATTTTACTTGTACATACTAATGAATACCAATATAAGTATGTATTTTTTTACTTTAAGGTAAACCTATTATTGGTCATTTTAATTCTCACTTGTATTAGCCAGTAAAATTTATAGTATTACGTTGTTGGTTTGCTTAATAAATAAAATGAACTCTTTTACATAAAAACAATCTTTATATTATACTAGCTGTTGCCTGCAGCTTCGCCCGCGTTACTCAACTCCTATATAATAAGTCACAGCGTGATGTTATAATATAGCCTATAGCCTTCCTCGATAAATAAGCAGTCTAACACTGAAATAATTTTTAAAATCGGACCAGAAGTTCCTGAGATTAGCGCATTCAAACAAACTCTTCAGCTTTATAATATTAGTATAGATTTCTATGTTTGGGAAAGTCAGTGTAAATATCGTTTGTATGTAAAAATAAACTTCTTGAATTATCAATAAAATAAAAAAATATTTTTATGTCATAAGGAGGCAGCCGAGCAGTCTGAGCCTTATGGTGACTACGGACATAGACATCCGCACAACCAAAAATTATACAAAGTCAGTTATTCAAACTTGTTATTCTTACATTTTACAGAAGTTATTATTACACTTTCGGAAACGAGTGACCCAATTAATAAAATAACCCCGATTTCGTACAACACGAGTAATTGGAATAATTTATGTTTTTATTTGGTAAGTTATTCGTGCACGGCCACCCGTCATAACTTCATGTTCCATTATCCGACTGAAAAAGGAGGAATTTTGGTATCTATGTATAAAATTTAAGTGTCTGTTTGTAATTTCAAATTAACAGCTTTTCACTAAATGCATATGAAAGTATATACTTTACATATAAAATCAATTTTAAAATTTTTGTCTGTCGGTCTGTCTGTTGTTTCCGGCTAATCTCTGAAACGGCTGGGCCGATTTTAACCAGACTCTCACCGACAGATAGCTGACATTAAAATAATCATCAACCGGGATACGGCTGTGAATCTAAGTTAAAGCGGGTGAAGCTGCGGGCAACAGCTGGTATAGCTGGTATACTTGTCTGGTTCGAATGAATGATGATGAGTGTCAAACTAACAATGGGTCTCAAGAGCTGAAATTGGACTCAATTGCGTTAATTTGGAGAGATATGTCCAGAAATTGGTGTATACGATACGATGTATAGCACCAGAAATATAAAAACCCTCGCCATTTTGCGGAAAATTTCGGAACTAATTTCTGTATGGATTATTTTATGTGTTACCGTTTCAAAGATACAGTGGCGACAACAATACAGGTCTTATATTTTTTTGGTTAGGCTATAATAATACATGTTTAATTTTACGCATCTAACATATTTTGACGTAGTATAAGTATTTTCTTAGTGGTGGTATTTTATATACAAAACTTACTTGGCACCTCTACCTAATGTGTCACACAGTAATAATTTACATGTTTAATTTTACGCATCTAACATATTTTGACGTAGTATAAGTATTTTCTTAGTGGTGGTATTTTATATACAAAACTTACTTGGCACCTCTAACTAATGTGTCACACAGTAATAATTTACATGTTTAATTTTACGCATCTAACATATTTTGACGTAGTATAATTATAAGTATTTTCTTAGTGGTTGGTATTTTATATACAAAACTTACTTGGCACCTCTACCTAATGTGTCACACAGTAATAATTTACATGTTTAATTTTACGCATCTAACATATTTTGACGTAGTATAATTATAAGTATTTTCTTAGTGGTGGTATTTTATATACAAAACTTACTTGACACCTCTACCTAATGTGTCACACAGTAATAATTTACATGTTTAATTTTACGCATCTAACATATTTTGACGTAGTATAAGTATTTTCTTAGTGGTGGTATTTTATATACAAAACTTACTTGGCACCTCTACCTAATGTGTCACACAGTAATAATTTACATGTTTAATTTTACGCATCTAACATATTTTGACGTAGTATAATTATAAGTATTTTCTTAGTGATTGGTATTTTATATACAAAACTTACTTGGCACCTCTACCTAATGTGTCACACAATAATAATTTATTTTTACACGCTATATGTGTATGGGAATTTATATTTGGAGTGACAAATGTTTTTGGGTCACACTCGTGTTTTATCATCATCATCATCATCATCAGCCCCTATTCGTCCACCGCTGAACACACGTGTTCACGCATTAAAATTTTCATAGCCATTCAGTTCATAATGAGGTTCGTGTTTCACACTTTCTTCTCTCCACTCCATAGTAATTAGTTTATAATGGACAAAAGGATTGCCGTTTCAATGATGTATCAGCTTTGTGCTTATTATCTTTTATCTGGTTGAAGATTGACCACCCCTCCAGTATCATATTTAACGCGAACAGATAGTAGTAAATCTTGGAAATAACACCAGTGTATTAAATTACAACCACTATTTTTTTGACGTGATAACGTCTTATAATTCGATGGAGCCGGCTGCAAGAACGAAAAAACATAACGCGTGCGGCGTTACCTCGCTCTGAGGCGTTCCATTTTCTTATGATGTTGTCACGTTCAACTATCGTCAGTAAACCGACTTTTTTTATTATAAGCGAGCGATGTTTTATTTTTTGTCTTTTTAAGCGAGTTATCTATACATCTATACGAATAAATTAAATTGGAGTGTCTGTTTGTAACATTAAAATAACCGCTTTTTACTAAATGCATATGGATGTAAACACGGTACATATACCAAATTAACATTTTTTACAATTTTGTCTGTCTGTATGTATGCTTGTTTGTTCCAGCTAATCTCTGAAACGGTTGGGTCGATTTTGACGGGACTTTCACTGAAAGATATCTGATGTTACAAGGAGTAACTTAGGCTACAACATTAATAATCATCACTCCGTACGCGGCTATAAATCTTAGTTAACGCGGGCGATGCAAGAACAGCTAGTATAATGATAATAAACAATGCTGAAGCTTAATAATACTAGCTGATATTGATAATAATAATAACACGCTTTCGTCTGTAAACTTACCCGTTTTTAAGTTACATAAGCAGTCAAAACTTTCTTGACCCTAACCCTAATTTTACTGCTCACTAGCAGTATAATAATAAGGCAGTAAATATGCTTTATTCATAATTACTGTATGTTTTGCCGCCCGCTAATTATACTACCATGATTTAATGTTATAGGGGTATTAATTTTGTGACAGGATGGGCGCGATTTTATGAATACTTTGAAAACTTATTCGGGCCGTTATGTTAATTTTGTTGCTGATATTTTATAGTTTTGGTGATTAGTGGATGGGAATTAATATGTTTATTTTATGTTGCAACTATCGTAAGGGATTAGCGTGGATTTGAACTTGGAGTCAGTTTTGAATTCGAGCCTGACCTGTTTCCTTAAATAATTAGGTAGTTTGTCCAAATCTTCCCGTGCTATTCGTCTAGACTTTGTCTGTTTCGCGACGGATTGGAAGTCTTTCAGAGTGGCCGCGATGATTAGGTTTCATCACGATGATTTTCTTTGCTGGTGAATAAACAATGTAACAGGAAAAAAAATGGGAAACTCGTACTAGGTCTCGTTAGGTACGAACCCAAACCTCTTATTTTTGGGTCTTTAAGAAATACAACAACAAACAATAACAAAAGCTCATAAGTTTCGCAGGAGGCCTAATATGTTCAGCACCCCACCATGGTTCAGGCCTTGTCATGTGGTGGGGCTCAGTAGCCTAGGGTGAGCCCAGCACCTTGGGTGAAGCGAATTGAGCCGAGGGGGTTCTTTGTACCCCTCTTATAAGCAGGGAGGCAAGAGGCGAGGACGGGAAATCTCATCTAATTGTACTGTTGGGACGATGGGAAGGGTTGTTCTGTGCGGGACAACCCCTCTGTGGAGTTGGTGTCGGTCCCCTGCGGGACTGACTAGCCGTCGAAATACCCTGTTTGCTCCGGGGCACCTTACCAAAGGCGGCATTGGTGGTACTCGCCAAGTTTTAGTGGGTAAAGCTGCATCCACTTACCATCTTTCAGGCGCAGCGAGTCCCACATACCCGCGTGGGGAGACCCACTCCCCGGCGGGATGCCTCAGAGCATTTCCCGGCGTTAACAAAAGGCAATGTTTAGCAATGGACGGATAGGGGCTGATGAATGATGATTAAACATTAGAACTTTTGAGACAGATTTACTTACTACTACTTATCTAAGCAGATTTACTTACATGTATCGGATGAAGGTATCTTTAACACGATTCTGTGGGATAAAGTATACAACTAGTTCTATTTATCTTACAAGTTGGAAACTTGAGAACAGATAGATTGCTCTAATTGATAACTAGTGATTCTGTGATTTGTGTTGTAATACTTTACTGTCTTGTAGAATTAGTTTGATTCTTTCAGATATTTTTGAAGTGTAAACTTCTTTTAGCGCGGTACGCATATTATTAGATGAGATGAAATCTCTGGACTCGCGACACCGTTAGGAGACGCTATTTGACGTTTATATGACGTTCTCTCGCGAAACCATTAAGAGACGCTATTTGATGTTAATATGATGTTTGATTTATTTATATAAGATTATGCAATATTTGTTTTCATAACCAATCGTCAAACACACTGAAATGACAACGTCATGCGGCTATTTTGTGCGCCGTTTAAATTGTACCTATACAATTTAAACGGCGCACAAAATGTCATAATCTGTTACAACCTTTATTATAGGTATTTGAATTTAATTGTTTTATTTTCACTTCTATCGGCAGTCCCTGTGACTGGTTTAGGTTTTTTTTTAGGTTTGTATCCATAATATGGCCGTGGAACCTGTTTTACGTGCGTCTGATCCTGTTTAAATTCAGATATGATAATATATATGTAAAACTCTTGAAACGGGATATTTTATTATGTTTTTCGCGTTATTTCGCGAATGTTGAATGAACGATGAATGAAAATTGATATTTTTTTTTTTTTACGAATGCCTTGTTTGGGAACTTTTTTCATTCGCATACAAGAAGTTTGACGACATCAGAACAGTGAACCCTATGCATAATATAGACCGTACAAAGTTATCCTTATTAGCTGCTTTATAATCAAATAAGACGTCTAAGTTTTAGAATTTCTCCCCTCATGGCTCTAATCGTCTTAGGATAATTCTAAGTTTTAAATGTATCAAGCTTAGAGAGTGTAAGTCAAATGAAGTTCAAGATTACCTACAGTATGAAGGATTACAAGATCAGACAAGGTCATTTTAAAATTGTATTTACGTAATATTGATATGTCATGTTACATTTAGATTCGATACCATGTTCCCGCCATTTGAGATCTGCGAATACCATATATTGCACTTGTATTTGCCTGCTGCTTCGGCTATCATAAGGTATACGCTATAAATCGTATTGGTAAATTATAGAGCCCAAGCTTTCAAGGTTTCTATCTTCCTGGAACATAGCAAAGATTAGCAACAGAATATTGGACATAGAAGCTGGGCTCACAACTCCTTCTCACCGTAGCTTTCCCTCCCCAATACAAGCGGGAGTTGCGTTGCGGGAGCGTCTGTCGACTGACTGACGAAATAAGCACAGGCTAGATGTACCAGTGATTAGACTCACAAAAGTAAGCAATTCTTTTAGCAACTTAAAAAGTTATTAAAGAGCGTTTGTGTGGTAAAGGATATTATAAAGTAAAAGATTTCATGTAAGATACCACACCTAGGGAATACGCCCTATTCCCTAGGTGTGGTGTGTGTCCTCCCAGGCATTTCAGGATAAGATGTAAACATTGTTACAGAATACATATTATTTTAGTTCCACTGAGTTTGTTTCGCCGGTTCTTCTCAGTGGGCTTGCCTTGGAACTGGTGGTAGATTCAATTGACGTTTAAAAAGATGTTTTTACATACCTATAATTTAATATTCCAAACAGTCGTCTGTCCCAAATAATATAGTGCCGGTGTCAACGTAGTAATGTAACAGTGTTTCGCTCTTTCAATTATTGGGATATTTTATCTCGCCTTTTTAGGGATAAAATGGCTGACAAATGTTCTTTTTTAGCATTATATGTTTTTTGCTTCGATATATGACAACGTTATTGTGTGAATTCAGTAAAATATTTTAACCGGTGGGAGGGAAACGCTGTGCCGCGCTCCCGGCTGCATGGGTACCACCATCTTGCTTGTTTCTCCCGTGAAACAGCTTTGCTGTGTTTCGGAGAGAAGGGCAAGACAGGCAGTGTAATTACTGGAACTGAGACTTAAGATCTTATGTCTCAGGATAGGCAACACATAGATGAGTTGCCTGGGCTCGTTCCAGGTGAACTAGTTTATGTTCATGGGTGACGTCGACCACTTACCATCAGGTGGTACGTTTGCCAGTTTGCCTGTCCAACTAACATAAAAAAATGAAATTACTTTCTCATTTTAGTATTAAAGTTTTATGATTATGACTTTTGATATTAATTTTATAACCTATTATAAAATATAGCCTATTAATAAAATAAAAAAATATTATAGGACTAGCTGTTGCCCGCAGTTTCGCCCATGCTAACTTACGATTTACAGCCGTATGCGGATTGATGATGAGTATTATAACCCAATTTACTCCTTGTAACATCATCTATCTGTCAGTGAAAGTCCCGTCAAAATCGGATCGGAGATTAGCCAGAACAAACAGATAGACAAACAGACAGACAGACAAACAAAATTTGTTAAATATGCTATTTTGGTATATGTACCGTGTGCATTTAGTAAAAAGTGGTAATTTTAATGTTACAAACAGAAAACTAAACTCTATTTTTATTTCTCTGTATAGATTAAGTCGTCTTGGCGTTCATTGAAGGAGGCCTATGTTCATTAGTGGACAGATAAAGGCTGATGATGATGATGATAGGATTTATACAATTTGCTAAGTTTAAAGCTTTATAAAAATGATTTTAATGAAATACCCTTTTACAAATTTAATGGCGGTTTATTAAGGTTTTTACAATCCAGACATTTTGGATACTTCGCAGTATCCATAGTCATGGTCGTGGAGGATTTCTTTAAATCAGTAGATATGAAGTAATACTTGAATATGATATAAAAAAACACAAATACGTGTAATTTATTAATTCATTTCAATTCATAATTCTTAACATTTAACCTTGCAGCATTCCCGATTGAAGTTTGAGGTTTGACAATAAGTTGGAGATGTTAATTAGTAAAACTGGAGTCAGAACACTGTAACCAAATGTCTTGGATTGCTGAGTTTACTTCACTCAGGGGAGTTCAAATTAGATTTGGTGTTTAAATTTGCTTATTAGAAACGTTTTGTGTTAGGATTTCCTAACATTTTTAGTAAGTTGTGAGTAAAAAATCTTTACTACATGCGTTAAATTGACTCCAATTAAAACTGCAATCATTATAAGAAATTGTAAGGAAAGAGGCGTGTGTACGGCTTGGGTGCCGAGATGATTCTCTTTATTTTATATAAACATTAACTTATATACATATAAGGGCACTACATTTCTCTTCCTAAAATAATAAAAAAAACTTTTGTTTTTTTTTAAAACAATATTGATTAAAATATAATAGGTATACTAGTCTTAATATTATGATTACATATTTAATAATAATAATGAGTAAGAATGAGTAACAATGACAAATGACAAATACATTTTAACACTCAATAATAATATAAACATTGAACAGATTAACAAACATTTTAAAACTAACATTATAATTCATAGTATTACAAGTTCTTGGGAGGTCGTAATGAGATGACATAGTTTGTTTAATAATTCCATTCTACATATAAGGTATCGATATCAAATACATCAGGCCAACGATATGTAATAACAAAGTTTCAAATATGACTTAACTATTTATGATCCTCGTTGCTAACTGATATTACTAGTCACATATAACATTCAACATCATCATGTCATTAATCACTTAATACTATATACATAACCATTTTTTTACGCACACATAGGTACATACAGTATATTCCTTCATATTTTGGTTTCTTTTACTCTTACTTTATTTCATCATCAACATTTTTATTTTTATTAGTCCTCTATTTATTCTCCGTTTATTCCTACTATCGTATCATATTCCATGGGTTTCACATATAACCTAACTTTATTTATTTCATCATCATCATCATCATTATCATTAATACTTTATTTATTCTCCATAAATTGGTACTTTCGTATCATATTTCACTGGCTTTCATACATACCCTTTTTCACATAATATACACTTTTATACTTATAATCCCTTTTTTATCTACTACCTATCTTTGACATATATTGTGGTTCTCATTTAAGTCTTTTTAGACTCCAACTTATCTCACGGAGGAAAACTCGTTCACACCATGATCGAATGGAAGGATTTAACACACAATTAGGACAGTATATTAACTGTCTCCTACTCTACATTTACTATCTTTTACATTTTTAATAATTCCTTTAACACATTTGTGGTCCTCATTTAAGTCTCTTTAGACTCCAATATATCTCACTGAGGAAAGCTCGTTCACACCATGATCGAACAGAAGGATTTAACACACAATTAGGAGAGTCTATAAACAGTCTCCTGCTCTACATCAATATCTTATAATTATTCCTCCTTTTTATATATTTTTGACTAGTCTTAAAATAATCCTAAAACTTTCACGAAAACGTCTCGCGTTTAACATGATCAAGCATTTGGACTATACGTCATTATTATTTGGTTTTTAAGTATTTCCACTCGACGGACGGGTGATCAGACCGTTCATCGAAGGAAGTGTTATTTCACAAAATATTGTCTATACTTTTGTCAATCTTTATAGAGAGTCATAACCTTCATTTATCGATATAATGCGTTTGCAGCCACATTATTCGTAAATCTAACAACTCTATCATACCTTCCTACTTTTCATTCATTGTGTCAGTCCGGTTTAAATACGTAATAAATGTACGTAATTTTTGTCATAAAATTTTTCATAGTTACAAGCGCTAAGCTGAACCTAACTGTACCTAGCTCATGATTTATTTTTTCCAATTAATATTACTTACTGTCATTTAATGTCATTATTTTAAACTTAATTAATTTCTAAAATTTTAACGAAAATTATCAATACGAGAAAATATTAAATATCTATTTTATTATATATCAATGTCTAACAAAGTGCATGAACATAAGAATGTACTACGTTGCATTAATAACTATAGTTCATATTACAGCTAAAATATACAAGAGCTTTAGAACATTATGATATGAATATAAAAACAAAATAATGATTTTAATGACAAATTATTCTAACCATACTCCAAACATAAAATAAGAAAATGTAGGTGAAAATAATTGTATAATAAAAGATCTTACTTTAAAATTTTGAAATTCATATTTTTATTTTATTTATTTTATTGCAACGTAAATTTATTTTTAAAACCATTTTAATATTTAAACTTTTTCTGACATAGAAATATTTAATATTAGCTAAATAATAAAAAAAATACCTATTATTTGATTAACTCAATAACTTTTTCTGGTAGGCAGCTTACGTTTTCTCCGATATCTCCCGGCACCTTTCTTCTGAACCTCTTCAATTTCAACATCACCGTTCCAAGGACAGCAACATCCCCCGGCGCCTTTCCTCTGGATTCCTTGGACACCAACATCTCCCGGCGCCAATTTCATTTCTTCTTAATATATTTTTCTTCTTTTCATCTCCTTGTTTTTATTGATGTAACTTCAAAACTTTTTGTCTTCTTATCATTTCATTATTCTTCAAGTGAGGCCTTTTTATATATTTTATTTCTTCTCTCATAATTTATTTATTCTTCACTTTTATATTTTCGATATTATTTTCTTTTGATTATCTATTTAATTAAATGTCATCTATATATTTCTTGCTACAATTTTATTTCTTATTTTATTTTAATATTCTTCATTTTTCGTCATTTGTCATAGTTATTTTCTTATATGTTTATATTTATCTTGTCATAATTATATATTTATTTTATCTATTTAAAATATATTATTAATTTTATTTTTAATATCTCGGGCTCAGCGCTGCAGCGAGGCAGCACTGGCTGGGTCGCCATGTAATATAGGATGCGTATGTATGGTTTGGGTGCCGAGATGATTCTCTTTATTTTATATAAACATTAACTTATATACATATAAGGGCACTACAAAATAATCATGATTGTAATATAAACACGCCGTATCATAGTGATAATCATAATATCTGTATTGTGTATCATTTTACTATGCAGATATTTGTAGACATTAGGTATGTTAGTTTCTCCATGGTGTATTATAGCTGGCCTTTTCCTGGCTGCTTTCTTTTCTTGACTTTTGTTAGTCTTGTACTGTCTCCCGCTTTAATTGGAGAGAGAAACTGGAATATATTTCCTACTCCTTTGGAATTCTTCTGATTAGTTTCAAGGTATCCCCCGGGCTCCCTGAGATCGTATCAATCGGTTATTTGGCGGTTACCGGATTTGACTCTCGATCCTGACTACATAGGAGTATACAATACGTTATATTATGTTAAATTGATGTGTAGTTCATTGTTATAATGAGGTGTAAAAAATCTGTAGTAGTACTGCCCGCCTCCCTACCTACCTCCCTAGGTCTACGGAACCCCGTTCCGTAGAATATTCATCAGGGTATCGCCAATATTATTTATTATCAGTGTATAATGTATATGTATAATTATCCATATGCATTCAATAAAAAGCGGTTATTTTGATATTACAAACAGTCACTCCAATTTTATTGGTATATTATATTTAATAGGTATTTGGCTCAAATAAATGTTTATAGGACTAAATTATTCAATGCTGTAAATCCTTATTCGCGCAAAACAAATGAGGAGTTGACATAAGCATTTTATCGGACTGAAAGGAATGCTGTGTTTATGTGCTCGGCTTATAGAAGGCATGTCATTTGAAATCACAGTTTTACTTGTGCATTCTGCAGTAAAGGATTTATTTGAAAGTGAGCTGCCTGCTAATCATCATCATCATCATCATCATCATTATCATCAGTCCCTATACGTCCACTGCTGAACATAGGCCTTTTTTTTCTTTTACGCCGGGAAATGTCTCTCCAGGTGGGTATGTGGGACTCGCTGCGCCCGAAAGATGGTAAATGGACGCAGCTCTACCCACTAAAACCCGGCGAGTGCCACCAGTGCCGCCTTGGTGAGGTGCCCCGGATCTGTTAAGCTGACAGGACACCTCGACGGCTAGTCAGTCCCGCAAGGGACCGACACCACCCCCACAGAGGGGTTGTCCCGCACCACAGAACAACCCCTCCCAACGTCGGGACAGTACAGTGGGGTGACGTTCCATCCTCACCCCTTGCCCCCTGCTCTTTTGTCCCCTCTTCTTATAAGAGGAGTACAAAGAGCCCCTCGGCTCAATTAGCTTCGCCCAAGGTGTTGGGCTCACCCTAGGCTACTGAGCCCCACCGCCACGTCAAGGCCTGAACCATGGTGGGGCTGAACATAGGCCTCCCTCAATGAACGACAAGACGACGAATCCCTCACCATTCGCATCCTGTTTTTAAAAACGGTGCCTGTTAATAATAACGTTTAATAAACATGAAATTTCGCTTCACTGAAATAGACCTTGGAGCAATTGGCAAAAAAAAAAATTGATGATGGTGATGATGGACATGAAGCCTATCTGGGATTGCGATACCCTTGGCTAAAATAATTATATAAAGTAGGTTATGAAACAAAAGATTAAAATCTAGGCAAATATTTATATCATCGGTACTATAATTAATGTGACATTTTTTTTTTTACTTTTAACCACAAACAGAAATTGTATTCTGTAGTTATCATACCGAATATGGCATAGGTTTCCTTGTTACTCTGTTTTTTCGCGACGAGAACATTTATAAAATTTCCCCCATTGCCAGACATGGACCTGGCAGTGGGACTTTTTTTTTAAATCATTCTTATAACACTTATATTAGTGTCGAAATGGAACAGTAACTTTATTTAATTAAAAAAATACTGGAAACAATTACTTGAAAACGAGTCTGCGATTCAAACTTACAAATAAAACGTTACCATAGAACATAGATGTATAATAATAGACAATACTATTTTTAAGCGAGCTAGCCTTTTCGTTTTACCGCTGCTACTTTTAAGCAGTCTAGGCCTCTCCTTCCTACTGATTTGATCGTAAGGAGCACGGTGCACGATGCTTCAGCACTATAATATTATGACTTGTCTACCGGCTCTAAACTTATTAAGTCTATGGGCGGTGATTGTTACTTGCTTTCACATAAACCGCTCTCAATTTTGTCACCCAATGCAATCAAAACGACGATTTAATTTATAAAGGATAAAATAAATGTCAGGAAAAGAGAAAAGAAATGAGCTTTTTCTGTAAGGGATTAGAAACTCTTATGATAAATTCTAGTCACAATAGCTTACCTTATCTAGTTATTATCTTACATAGATTTACCGTTAGTTATTAATAGTTTTAAATCTTCGTTTACTTATTCATTCACCACATTAATTCTACTTGGTAAAGCTGAGTTTTTTTACTTTTATATGCCCATATTTTATTAGACGGGTGATAAAATAGAAAATAGATACTCAACCGCTTTCAAGGTCTTAGATACAACTGATTCTTATTTAGTTTGAACACGTATTCTATATACTTATCCTACTTTCTCTAACTTACTTAGGATTAAAACAAACAGTTGAACCTTTTTCACTAATCTACTTAGATCTTCAAAGTCTTGTTAGTTAAGATTTTATTTGGTGAATAACTTTTTAAAAACTAGCTAAAGTATGTGCTTTAGAATACATGGATTGAAATTAGTACGCGCTTTACCTTTTTTACGCCGGTACATGCTCTGAGGCATCCCGCCGGGGAGTAGGTCTCACCAGGAGGGTATGTAAGACTCACTGCGACCGTAAGGTGGTAAGGTGGACGCAGCCCTACCCACTAAAACTCGGCGAGTTCCACTAGTGCCGCCTTTGGTGAGGTGCCCCGGATCTGTTGAGTAAACAGAGCACCTCGACGGCTAGTCAGTCCCTCAAAGGACCACCTCAAAGAGCCAACTCCACAGAAAGGTTGTCCCGCACCACAGAAAAACCCCTCCCAACGTCGGGACAGTACAATGGGGTGAGGTTCCCATCCTCACCCCTTGTTCCCCTGCTCTGTTTCCCCTATTCTTATGAGAGGTACAAACAGCAGCTCCTTCGGCTCAATTTTCTTTGTCCAAGGTGCTGGGCTCACCTTAGGCTATTGAGCCTCACCGCCACGACATGGCTTGAACCATGGTGGGGAGTACTTGGCTTTTGGGCATGTTAAGTAATTCGCATAGAAGTCACAGACAAATCAAGAGTGACGAGTAGGATGATACTTTAGCTGACTTCAGTCAGGCAAGTTATATATTATTTATTGTTTAAGCTAATTTCAATCATTTAATGAATTTAACAAAAATCTTAAAAAAAACTGAATTTGGGAAACTCTTTGGCAGTGGTCACGGGAGTGCTTAATAAATTGCTATAAAATTCCCAAAATGTTTTTTCATAATGCTTTTATTGGCCGTTTCTCATTCATTGATTGACTGATCGAAAACAAAATGGCATATACCATTCTGGAAGGAATCCTCTCATATATTTTACGCTTAGCAAGCAGATTGGTCATTACAGAGCTGAGACAATCGCATCGAAGTTTTCCGATTGTCATCAGGGACATCCATTTATCTTACCGTGATTAAGTTTCACTAATTAGTAATTAAGTTACTTAAATACTACTTATATAATCATTTAAATAAAAAGTTTGAAACATGAAAATGGATAATAAATAAAATATTTGTTATACCTAATTGAAATTTTATATTTATTAATAGGCATTACTTATTATGTATATTTCCCTATATTTTATTTTCTTTTGTTTAATGCGGAAATGAGAATAATTCGCGTTAAAATTAAAAAGCAATAAATAAAATAAAATAAAAATAAAAAAGCCTTTTATTTCTTGCCTAATCATAGTACAATTTCAGTTTTAGTAATTATGTGCATGCAAATTTATTCACATTTTCAAATTGATTTGAAATCAATAATAAAAAATAACATAAAAAATATAAAAAAATATAAAAATTATGTGATTAAGTGGTGGTATACATTCTAGTTTTCTTTATAATTAATCTATTAAGTCTAAATATGATTAAAAAAATGTTATTAAGATTCATAGCTCAACGCGATATAGTTTAATAGTAATTATTATTTTTAAAATGAAAATATTTATATATAATTGATTAATCACATTACAATTTTGTTGGCAAGAACCCCCTCAATGAAAGGTAAAGGCCTCCTCCAGAGATGACCAGTGCTCTCTATTCTCTGCCGCTCGCGACCATTTAGTACCTGCAACTTTTATTATGTCGTCTACCCAGCGTGCGTTTGGTCTTCCTCTTTTTCTCTGTCCTAGTGGGCCTGCCCAAAATGTTGTCTTTTTGGTCCAGCGATTATCGCTAAGTCTCGCTACATGTCCAGCCCATCGCCATTTAAGCTTTTGTGATTGGCTAAGAGCATCAATGGCTTTAGTTTTCTGCCTTATATCAGTGTGGCGAATCTTTTGCATTTTCTTAATTTTTAAGATACTCCTCTCCATACTCCTTTGGCAGGATGTAATTTTATTTTTTGTTTTTCTGGTAAATTTCCAAGTTTGGCAGGCATATATTAATGAGGGGAGTAGGCAGGTGTTCATGACTTTAGTTTTCATTCGTATGGTCATATCGCTTTTGAGTATTTCTTTGAGACTCCAGAACTTTTTCCATGCGGTGTTGATTCTTCTTTCTACTTCCAATTCGTTATTTTGGTGGTTGAATGAAACTTGTTTTCCTAGATAGATGTAGGTATCGACATATGTTAGAGGTGAATTTTCGAGATATATAGGTCTTTTAATATGGTTCGTCATTATATTAGTTTTTGTTAGGTTGATTTTTAGGCCTACTTTTCTACTTTCTTCGTGTAGAGTGTTTAACATTATTTGAAGTTGATTTGTGCATTCTGATAGCAGGACTATGTCGTCCGCAAATCTCAAGTGATTCAAGTAACATCCATTTATATTTATGCCAAATTTTTCCCATTTTAATTTGCTAATGATGGCCTCCAGCACCGCTATGAAGATAGTCGGTGAGAGTGGGTCTCCCTGCCGTACGCCTTTACTTATTTGTATGGGTGGGCCTGTAGTTTCCAGCTTCACTCGGCTAGTATTGTTTTTATAGATATTTATTAGGACTTTGATATAGTCTAGAGGCACTTCTTGAGAGAGTAGAGTTTCCCATATTGATGAGTGGAGCAGAGAGTCAAAAGCTTTTTGGTAGTCGATAAAGACAATATAAAGTGGTCTCCTGAACTCTTGGTATTTTTCTATCAACATTTCAAGTGAGTGTATGTGGTCTACTGTTGAAAACCCTCTTCTAAAACCCGCTTGTTCAATAGGTTGGTATTTCTCTGTGCTTTCTCTTATTTTTTTCTCTATTATTGAGGAAAACAGTTTATATAATGATGGTAGTAGGCTTATCGGTCTATAATTATTTACGTCGTTTGGGTCTCCTTTTTTATAGAGCAAGATGATTACGGATTCTGACCATTGACTAGGAGTGTGCGAGGTGTTCAGTATTTGATTAAATAGAAGAGTTAGAGGTTTTGCTAGATACGCGCATCCAGTCTTTAAAACTTCATTGTTGATCATGTCGGGGCCTGGGCTTTTCTCCATTTTTAGTGATTTAATCCCATTTATTACTTCGGATTCGTGTATAACTGCTCTCGCCTCTACTCTGTTTATAGCCGGTAGTTCATATGCTAGTTGATTCGGTGCACTGTATAGTTTTTTGTAGAATTCTGTCGCTATTTTCAGTATTTCTGTTCTATTTTGGGTATTTCCCGTTTTGTCTTTCAACTCTTCAATCCATAATTTATGTGTTCTCAGTTCCTTGTATGCTTTCTTGACACTATTTGTAGTATTAAGATGTTTTTCGATTGTTCTTGTACGGTGCGCTTTGTAGTCTAGATGGATACGTCTACTTATGAGTTTATAGAGTGCTTTAAGTTCATTTTTCATGGCTCTTGATTTCGGTTTTATTTTTTGTAGTTCTTGTCTTCTATAGATTAATGCCTTTGTGCGTGCTGATAGTGTTTGGTTTTTCCCTCGATTTGTACAGGATGAAAGCTCTTGCGTTTTTTTCAGGCTGGTATCTATTGCGTTAGTTATATCGTCATAGCGCTTCTGAACGGTGTCCTCATCTCTCCAGGTCTCAAGTAAATTTATAAAGCAACTATTCAGCGTTCGTTTGTATTCGTTTGTATATTTCCGTTTGCGAAAATAATATATTCTATTATTGCTTGTTTTAATGAGCTTAAAATCAATCTCACAATTTCTTGTCAATTCTAAGCTAATACAATTAATAATTTCATTATTATAATTATTGGTGGTATAAAACTAGTAAATTTATTAAAAATATTGTGTACTTTCAATATATTTTTTGGTTGTATCTTATTTTTACAGCACATCTACGATTCAGCCACAAAGGGTAGCCATACGTTTTGTTGAATTTGACCCATTTTAAACATTACAATTTAATTATTCTGCATAACTTATTTGAACAAAAGATTTTTGGGATCGTACACACGGCGCCACGTCAAGCTTTAATTTCCAGTATATCGTGGCCTCGCTTTGTATATATTTTCTGTACAATAAGAGATCCGCATAAACTGGTATATAGCTTGATCAATCGTCGTAGGTACATGTAACGTTTACATTTCGGTAAACTCTGTACCGAATAGATGTGTGATGATGTTTACATTGTAATATACGACGTAATATATGAATATACAAACGGCTTCTCAATATTATGTAAGTTGGATGGACAAACGGGAAATTAACTATAAGATCAACTTATCAATATGAGAGCAAATTAATCTAAGGTTTTCTTAGGAATTTAATAAATCCCGCTATAACTATTATCGGCTGGTTAGTTGGTATTCTACTGGTATCAAGAAGAAAGTGCCTATTGACAAAATCTTGAATTTTACGTTAATAAGGGCTAGTCCAGCTAAGGAGTCCACCCCACCATGGTTCAGGTCTTGTCGTGGCGGTGGGGCTCAGTAACCTAGGGTGAGCCGCTGCACCTTGGGCGAAGCTAATTGGGCCAAGCGGGGTCTTTGTACCTTCTTATAAGAAGAGGGAACATACGAGCAGGGGGCAAGGGGTGAGGATGGGAACCTCACCCCATTGTACTGTCCCGACGTTGGGAGGGGTTGTTCTGTGGTGCGGGACAACCTCTCTGTGGAGGTGGCGTCGGTCCCTTGCGGGACTGACTAGCCGTCGAGGTGCCCTGTTTGTTTACTAGATCCGGGGCACCTCAGCAAAGGCGGCATTGGTGGCACTCGCCGGGTTTTAGTGGGTAGAGCTGCGTCCACTTACCAGCTGTCGGGCGCAGCGAGTCCCACATAGCGTGGGGAGACTCACTCCCCCGCGGGATGCCTCAGAGCATTTCCCGGCGTTAAAGAAAAAAAAAAGCTAAGGAGTCCAACGTATCCTCGGGGACGATCCATCCCCTGGAACAATGCGTAAGGCATTTCCACTGCGACAAAAAAAAAGGTGAACTTTATAGGCGACGTTGACCATTTACCACCAAGCTCATAATATAAAGTAAAAATTGAAATGAAAGAAAATATTTTTGATATAAATACACTTGTACATAAATACCTAACATATAATTAATAAACCTAACCTAATATTTTGTTAGAATTAATATAGAAAGTAGGTTATCAAAATAAGAGAAAACTAAACCATGGCTTCCACACAAATAGATTTCTCTCAGCTTTTAGCAATAATGATCATCAGTGCACTTGTCCTTATAAAAATAAAGAATTATAGGATTTTTATTATAAAGTGACAAACATACAGATTTGGTGATAAAATCTGTGTCGCGTTCATTAAGCGCATAAGCATTACAAAAGAAAAATATAAATAATTAATATGAGGATAATATTAGTGGAGATGATCACCTGTTGATAATCTTTCCTTTAGAACTTCTATCTCCAAAGACCCTTTATGACCGAATGAAAATGTCAAACGCTTTGCCATGCATAAACTGCGTCATGACCGTCGGTTCCAAAATGAACAAACATTCCCTTGTTTTGTCCGTAATTGAAGCATTTTCATTGAAGTCCACACGAACGTTGCTAAGCCGCAATGTTCTTTGTATTTTACACGATATTTTCAGCTGAGATTGTTTTACTAGTGTGCCACTTAGCTGAAAGTTTGATTTAAAATATCTTGATTGAAGTATTAAATTCAATATGTTTTTTTTATTTTTATTTTTTATGTTAGATGGATAGGCAAACTGGCAAACGTGCCACCTGATGGTAAGTGGTCGACGTCGCCCATGAACATAAACTAGATTACCTGGAACGAGCCCAGGCAACTCATTTATGTGTTGCCTATCCTGAGACATAAGATGTTAAGTCTCAGTGCCAGTAATTGCACTTCCTGTCTTGCCCTTCTCTCCGAAACACAGCAAAGCTGTTTCACGGGAGAAACAAGCAAGACGGTGGTACCCATGCAGACGGGAGCGCGGCACAGCGCTTCCCTCCCACCGGTAAAATTATATTTATTAAAGTCTATTTAAACGTATTTTTTTGCAAGAGGTTCAAGTAAAAGCTTGAAAAATTATTTCTTAAAATAGCTGGTGCCACAGTTTCTTCGGAAGAGATATTAAAACCCGTGATTTTATTTCTAATGTTGAATAATTCGTTTTTTTTAATTAAAATATATTGCTATAATAAAAAAATTGGTTGTAAAGTTGGTTTACGGACGATAGTTTAACGTAACAACAAAACATTGATGAAATGATCGCATGCTTTTATGAATAAAATTGTATCATGTCAAGCGTATAATGAGCGTAACGGGACAATGAGTCATCCTTTATCGTGCATGCAGCCGGCGTTCATTGATTTATTAGACGTTGTCACGTCAAAATTTTATTAAAACTTTAATTTCCAGAACTTCTAATGGGATTATATTTTTTTTCATTAATGATTGGGCTATTAATCATTATTTTTAAGATAGATGAAACTGCAGAAAATCACTAGGAGGCATTACAAAAATTATAAAACAGTTTACTACCAAAATTAATTGAAGACAAAAATCTTATGCAGTCTATCCCTTACAAAATGTGCCAAGTGTATTTTCAAGGGGTGAATGTTTTATATCTCAAACAGAGCTGAGGGTTGAAAGCATTGCTGTGTTCTGAATACTCCGAACGTGATGTCTTTATAACAAGCTTATTGTTCGAGAAAAAATACTTAATAACCAAAGAGAGTTTTCTTGCCTCATGTAAAATTCAAATATTTGTGCTACCTTACATTAGGCTTTGGTTTAATACTGTCTGATATTGTGGTTTTACTCGCATCATCCAGTTAGCGAATGCTGAGCACAGGAAACCCTTTTTTCTCGCATATTGGTTGTATTCCAAATTGTGGTTTTTAAGTTGCCTAATTTATGACATTTTCGTTTAATTAACTTGGTTATTTTCAGATAAAGAATTGAAATGGGATATTTAACTTGTTTTTCATTTAAAACCAGGCAATGTACTTATACGAAAGAAATAAGGACAATCACTATTCTGCCTGCACATACAATTTTATATAGTGTGTCTTAAGTGTAGCATCGTTATATATTCTCTTCTTCTACTTCATCGTTCCCTCACTGCTTTTTTTTTCTTTAACGCAAGGAAATGCTCTGAGGCATCCCGCCTGGGGAGTGGGTCTCCCCAGGTGTGTATGTGGGACTCGCTGCTCCCGAAAGATGGTAAATGAACGCAGCTCTACCCACTAAAACCCGGCGAGTGCCACCAATGCCGTCTTGGTGAGGTGCCACGGATCTGTTAAGATAACAGGGCACCGCGACGGGTAGTCAGTCCCGCAAGGGACCGACGCCACCTCCACAGAGGGGTTGTCCCGCACCACAGAACCACCCCTCCCAACGTCGGGACAGTACAATGGGATGAGGTTCCCATCCTCACTTTCTCTTTTGTCCCCTCTTCTTATAAGAGGGACACAAAGAGCCCAATTAGCTTCGCCCAAGGTGCTGGGCTCGCCCTAGGCTACTGAGCCCCACCGCCACTGAGGCCTTGCCTGAACCATGGTGGGGATTCCCTCACTGCTGAGGATCGTGACAAAAATCAGGCATTCGATAACTCTTCAAAGTCTATAGCGGGGAAGCAGCCGTCTTAGCGTTCTTGAAAAAAACCATTGATAAAAATGATTACGATGATGATTATTTAGATGTAACAATGTACTAACCAGGTTGTGTAAAGTATCCGAAACGTCAGAAAAACCTTAATGTACCACGATAAAACCGTAACAAGAAATGTTACAAGGAAATAAAACTCAGTATTTTTATGCGAACATATTTAATGTACAAACATACATTCGGTATTTTATTACATGTATTATTTGATATAGCATAATGCTATCAATCTTTTGTATTACATTTGTTGAAAGCTTTCAGATATATCTATGGTATTATATAATACATTTTAATTGAGAATGGAAAAGAACATATTTATTTAGGTTCTTACTAGGTCAAAAGGGATATCAATTAATACCGACAACACTCTATCTATTTTATATTTAATGATGAGGTAATATTGGAGTTCGGGGGTATTCTTCAGAGGGTCTGGGCTTATTAGCCTGTGCACCCTTGAATGGGTTGTAATACTGAACATCCTGAAAAGCTTAAAAGTCTTTAAGGGTCTAAAGTTCGTCAAATTGTTTTGACCCTGTTGAGCTGAGCCTTACCTAGTTTCATGGACCCATTAGGGATATACAAGGGTCACTAAGCTAAGTATATGATTTATGTAAAATATATACATATGTTTTGCTATTTTTCTTTGGTTGTATGTTGCATGGTCAAAACTTGAGTCTTCTGCTTGAATCGCCAGTGCCAGAGAGTGCCCAGTGAGTTGGAAACTGTTGCTGCTGCTGGTTGAGGCTGGTTGGTCAAAGGTTGGTGAAGGCGGCGTGGTGTGGAGGGGTTGGTGTGGGAGTGATCATATTAATATCTTTCGACAGCCATGGGTCTGTCGAGGGCCACCTATAAGTGAAAAGCGAGATGGATTATATATATACGAAGAATTGTGAAAACTTTGATAGCGCGATTCAGGTTTGTAGCGCTAATTAGTATCTGCCACATGTTTTTATAATTGAAAATACTGAAGTATTTATAATTATAATATGTAAATATTTTAAATGAAATACCATATAAATTTCTCATAAATCATTCGAGTTCAGTTCAGGGTCCAAGTGACCAAAAGAATTAATTGGGTCCGACGCTACCCTTGTTCCCTTCTCCACAAAAACCTTCCGCTTAATTTATTTGTCTACTTATATCTTTGCATACTATCTGTTTCAATATGTAACGTAATTTTTACAAGGGAAAGGCTGTGCTTTGTGCAGTGCGGCGCCACTTTTTGATTGACGAATCGTCGGTAAGATAAATTTACTTTTAACACGCTTTTATTAGTTTTACCTATGCAGTTGGTGCGTTTGTTATATATTATCACATATTACTTATATTGTATCTCATATTACTTGCAAGATAATTCAAACACCTTACGATTTTTAAAATTATATAAAATTTTCACCTATATCTTTAGTCTTTTTCTAAAAATATTTACTTACTTTGATTTTGAAACTGTATTTTGAAACTCTGTTATACAAAGGCTTTGAGTTTATATAATATCATAATCAACATCAGAATACTTGTCTTTTCAGTGATATTATTATTAAAAATATACAAGCATACTACTTTAATCAATTTTATACAGAGCCTAGATAAATGATTAGTCAGTATTAGTAATATACGAGTGGAAAACGTCTCGGCTACATTGAAATACGCTTTTTAGGCTTCAGAAAAATATGACGTTGATGCTTTATTGGACAAACCAGTAGACCGGTAGACTTCTAATTAAGATTAAGTAGATCATGATTTTCCTTTGAACCTGAAGATCAGTCCGGAAGATAATAATAATAATAATAATAAACTTTATTGCACACATACATATTCATTTACACAATAATAAAGAAAAAGTAAATAAGCACAATTGGCGGCCTTATCGCTTTAGAGCGATTTCTTCCAGGCAACCAGCACAGGCAGGAAATGCACTTTTTAGGTTTTTCTCCTGTGTGCACGAACTAAAATTAAATCAACACAGAAAATATATACTAATATTCTAACACAAACAATAATAGATAAAAATTAAGCCAATAATAACAAATCGATATTAACTACCTAATTAGTATAACGATATTAAGATAAGCGAGTGTGGCGTCCACCAACAGTCTGCTGAAGACAGTGGCCAGATTGGACGTGGACAGTGCTCTAATGCAGCAATAGACTGGTGTACATTTGGTCAAAGCACCTTCCCATAATTTTAAAATAACGTACTAACATAGTTTATAACATTATATTGTTACTAACACTCTATGTGTATTTCTAAATCCTGAAATAAATTATTTTATAATTAAATTTTTAATAGCATTAATTCACAGAGACCTTATTAGAAAGAAGCGGGCTGACGATTATGATTGTTATGTTTTAGTAAAACACATTTTGTGGGATCTTTTACCTACAACCTTAAATTGGATCGCCGTAGGTAGTAATATAGAACCCCGACCGTGATTTTATGTGCTAAAATTTATATTCTTTACATATTTTGATAAATTAATGAAAACCTCACGGAAAATTTTAAATAATATTGGTAAGTAAAAACTTAGTTCGCTAAAATGGCTGATCTGATTTTGATAAAATATGTCAATATAATCATTAGGAAACTATTGCTTCCAATTAAATCAAACCACCTGTTTAAGCGCTACGCACTACATACAGAAACACTTAGTGGAAAACCTATAACACCTGTATTCTTGTGTCAGGGGCTTGAAATTCAATAGTTGTAATATTGACGTGACAACGTCTTATAATTCGATGGAGCCGGCTGCACGAACGAAAAAACATGACGTATGCGGCGTTACCTCGCTCTGAGGCGTTCCATTCTCTTATGACGTTGTCACGTTCAACTATCGTCAGTAAACCGACTTTACAGACAACCGATTTTTTAAATTAAATTTTACCCATTACTAAATTAACAATTAATGAGTGTCATGCATATAGATGCTTATGCGTTTGGGTAGGCGACGTGTTGGTAGGCCATTAACCAGGTGGTAAGACGATCTCCGTGCGGTGACCGGTCCGTGTTGGATGCGAGTGGCAAGGGATCGGCCGTGTTGGTGTTAATTGAGGGAGGCCTATGTTCAGCAACAGCAGGAGACGGATAATGGCTGAAGAAGAAGAAGAAGATGATGATTGTGATGATGATGGTGATAGTGGTGATGATAATGATGATAATGATGATGATGATGATGATAATGGTGATGATGAATATGATGATATTAAGAGACAAAATAATAGACGATGGTAATAGAGAGGGCACTGAGAAGAACCAGCCAAACAGCCTGGGCTCGTTCCAGGTATACTAGTTTATGTTCATGGGCGACGTCAACCACTTACCATCAGGAGGTACGTTTGCCAGTTTGTCTATCCAACTAACATAAAAAAAAAACTATGTGAAACTTATCTTTTAAAATATATTTCACAGTATAAAATATTTTAACAGAATTCGCTACGGCGAATGCTTTATCCCCAAGGTGCCTTATTGACCAACCACCAGCTATATTCTTCTATCTCAAATCGCAAATATTCTATGAACAAAAGTTTTAACAAAATAAAATGTCATATTTTTCTGGGTCTCTAGGTCTGAATGAAATTTGTATCATTTTTTTTTCTTATAAAACCGGGGGCAAACTGACAGACGGTTCGCCTAATGGTAAGCCAAAGCAACATCCACAGACACCTGTTTTACCAGAAAGTAAGTAGGTGCGTTGCCGGCCTTTCAAATATGAGTATGCTCTTTTCTTTCTTTCTTTCTCATCTGGTTGTATATGGATGAATTTTATATTTTTAAATGGCAGGATAAATTTACACGGGTACCATCCTGATTATTTCTCTTAAAGCAGCTATATTGAGGTTCAAACTAACATTAGGGCGAGACAGGCAATAGAAAAGAGTGAAATTACTGGTCTATTTACTATCTTAAGTATCGGGCAAGGTTACACATGAAGTTGTTTGGATCAGGGTGAACCAATTCATAAGATAGAAACTGGTATTTTACCCTCATACACATCACACTCATACAATTTTGTGTCATGGTAGAAATAACATACCTTGACACAGGGGTGTCCCCCTTTTTTACTGTTGGAAAATCTAAAAGATACCACCGGCCCTGCTGGCCTGTTGGTTATGTGAGACTCTCACCGCACTAAAACCCCAACAGGTTCGCCTCGTCGTTCAGCTGGTCCGGTGCGCGAACTGTAGTCTATTGTATAGGCATGGGGGTGTCCCCTGCGTATAACACGCTAGGTTCCTGCATTGCATCGCATCACTTTTTTCAAGATACTGGTATTGGTAATTGCGTTTTGATTATGATAGTAAGTGGTAAGTAGATCAAGTCATCGGGCTTCAGGCAAGTCACCTGGGCGCAATATGGCACGACGTAACGGGAACTGCTTAGTGGCGAATGGGCCGTCCTCCCTTACGAGGAGTAGTTTGGCCTTTCTCCAAGGCCAGCCTATCGCCGAGGTGCTCCTGTAGGAATGCAAATCCGGGACCCTCCAAAAGTGGCTCAAGGCGCTCGTAGTGGTTTTAGTTTGGGTATGGACAGCCCCAGTGTGAGTCCCACAGGTCAGGAGCCTACCCCAGGTCCTAATATCATCACGACTCACTACTATGATGAGGATGATGATGTCCTCCCAGACGTATCCGTCGACGGCGACACCCTTAGCCTAGGCCCTTGCATGGGCGCGAGCGTGACTAGCAAATCCAAATATGGTTTTGAAAGTCCTATTGCTTATAGGTTCTAATATCATCACGACTCACTACTATAATCATAGTGCGGTTACCAAATTATAATTTTTCTACGATAAAATGTTGATTTGAATCGAAAACAAAACTGCACCGGTGGGAGCGAAGCGCTGTGCCGCGCTCCCGGCTGCATGGGTACCACCATCTTGCTTGTTTCTCCCGTGAAACAACTTTGCTGTGTTTCGGAGAGAAGGGCAAGACAGGCAGTGCAAAAAAAAAAAAAAAAAAAACTGCAAGTGTATGAAGATTTATGAGGTGATCTAACTGCCGACTTTTCCAGTCTTCTATTAAAAAACTTAATAATTAAGACACAGGTGACAAGAAATATTGTACAAGGGATAACAATGTTGGCCGTCAATGAACGGCAAAAAAAAAAAAACAATTACATAAAAATCTATAAGTGAAAGAAAATAATGACATCACAACGTCATGTCATTCCAGCCATCGCGGTCACGGCATTCCAGTCGATTTTAGTGCTAAGGCTAATAATGTTCCAAATAAAAAATAATATTACATATGCGGTTGTTTCAATACAAATCATACCAGCAACAAACGTCAGACCACGAAGCGATGAGCCTTGATGGATTTTTGATTCGAGGCGTAACCACACCACCCGTCCAATTACCCGACATCTAATAGACTTCACTGAAATGCAAGATTTTAAAGAAGGCTAAGGTTAAACATTATTTTACATTGAAGTTCCGTATTTTTTTCGGGAGTTATTGTGAAATTTCTTACAATTAGTTGTAATAAAATTACTTTTTACGGGTGAATAAAGCTGTATAATTTCGAAAACACAAAAATGCTGCCACTTTACGATATTTTTGAACCGATAAGATCTTCAAGAATGCCCTACTCATATTTGAAGGAAACGCACCTGCTAATGATGTAGCGATCGTGTCTACGGATGTCGCATATCACTTACCACTAGGTGAAACGATTGTCCGCTTGCCCAGTCCTCCATAAAAAATATAAACATCGTAATATAGTATAATTGTAAATAATTATTTAATTACGATGACAGTAAGGTTGGCCGTCACGACACGTCCGGTAGATGTGACATAATTCTTTTTTTAATAATAATATATTCTATGGACGCTTTTACACCACGTCAATCTGGTCCCGTGGTAAGTTCTCGAAGAACTTGTGTTACGGGTATCAGACAACGGAAATATATTTATTACTTTATACTTTACATATATTTAAGATTTTTATTATATAATACACATATTTCATACACATCCATGGCCCAGGAACACGGACAACTTTTTGTTCCCTGGCGGGTTTCGAACCTGCTACTTCCGGCTTGAGCGCCAACGTGGAAACCTTTGAGTCACAGAGGTCGTCAAATCAATGTAATTAATCAATATTAGAATTCATGATGAATAAAAAACTATAACGAAAGATGGAATAAAATAAAGCTATATAGTATACGCGCGCACACACAAAAGGATTCGAGAGCGGCGGAGGCGTAGCGGTTTCTGGGGGCGATAAATCGATCGTCGTCTTATCCGTGTTTTCAGACAATGAAAACCTGCAACAATATCATTAGAATACAAAGATAAATTTCATTACTATTTCGATGTCATAATAGCTCAAATGGAAAATTGGGCGGTTCAGAAACCAGAAGAACACCTAATCGAACTGGTGATTCGAACCGGGATTCGAGTCTCCAGATCTCGATTTTTTTTTATTTCCTTCTCTGGTGAGAATGAGAGCTCTAATTCGTATCTAAGTATATATAAAAAAAACAGTGTTTGGTTTGAGGTTAGACCAGGAAAATAAATTGGATTTACAACAAAAAAAGAATACTGTCTTGTTCACGAGACTGAAGTATGCGGGTAGATGTTGACGGCAATAGAGGAGTCCGTATCGGACTACCTCCTTTCTCGGACGTTTGCTGCGTAAACACTGGTCACCACTATTATTGTCACTTTCATCCTTATTTTTTTCTTTTCCACCAGAAAATGCTCTCAGGCATCCTGCAAGGGAGGGGGAATCCCCAGGCGGGTATGTAGAACTCGCTGCGCTCGAAAGACGTAAGTTGGACGCAGCTCTACCAACTAAAACCCGGCGAGTGCCACCAATGCCGCCATTGAAGAGGTGCCCCAGATCAATTGAGCAAATAGGGCACCTCGACGACTAGTCAGTCCCTCAAGGGACTGACACCACCTCTGCATAGGGGTCGTCCGGCACCACAGAACAACCCCTCCCAGCGTCGTGACAGTGCATTGGGATGAGGTTCCCATCCTCGCCCCTAATACTCTACTTTTTTTGTTCTTTTTTCAAAGGTAGGGGGGTGGAGGGGTACAAAGAGCAGCCCCCTCGGTTCACTTGACTTCGTCCAAGGTGCTGATTTCACCTTAAGCTACAGAGCCCCACCGTCAGGATAAGGCTTGAACCATGGTGGGTACTTTCAACCCTACTATTGCACCTTGTTCAAATTTAAAAAAAATAGGTCTATTCTATTGTACGTAGAGCAACAATAATTGAGTTACCATGTTGCATGGAACGATGGAAATTATGGTTTGGTTATGAAGGCTACTAAAAATCAGAATACAATTTATGACCTCCGATAACAGTCACCAATCACGGATATAAATATTCATAGCAATTCCCCCCCGTTCTCTAAGGAGCTACAAAATGCTATATAAGGCGGTATAAAACATTAAATAAACGATTGACTGAGGGTGTTTCTAAATTATGAAAATATGAAGAATGAACCGCATCCAAATAATTACGACAACTACGGTGCCACTGACCCGTCTTTTAATGTCAGATTGGCCAGTCACCAGGACTGGCGGGGTATCGGGTATCGCGTCGTCTTGTGAAAGCGCTGGATAGTTTTGGGATAAATTTAAATAAAAAATATAGGACTTGAGATTAAAAAAATATCAAGTTTTCTGAAGTATTCAAAAATAAATATTTCCATATAAAATATATCTCAGATATTTTTTGTCAGACCGCTGTTTAATAGAGATATCTCAAAAAATTAATTTGGAAAACTATTTTTCCCGTTTCACCTGCAGTGGAACCTTAAGGACTCGCCTTAAAATTAATAGCGAACTGGACAATTACGAAATAAATAAAACAGAATATACGTAAATAGTAATTTACTATCGCCTCACTGCGGAGTACTTCCTCCTCGAAATCGAGCGAAGCTGTAATTTTCTTATGTAATCATTAACCTATATAACCATACATTAACCTCAAAATTACCCCAAGCTTTTCTCACGATGTTTTCTTGCACCGATTGCTTACAATATTAAATGGTTTTACTTCGAAGCCGCTGTCGCATTATAAGGAAACATTTTTTCCACCGAAATAATCGGGAATTAATTATAGAAGTTCACTGAACCCCAAAATTCAGGAGCACGATGAAATCACACGATCAAACGTTATCAAACGCCTTCATAGATACAGCCTGAAATCAGACAGGAAATTAAAATGGGCGGGCCGTCGAGTACTGGGCGGGCGGCGCATGCAGCCTTCGATAATTTTCAGGAAGTTGTTCAATGGCAATCTCTTGATGAATATTACCTTATCTATACTAATATTATAAAGCTGAAGAGTTTGTTTGTTTGTTTGAACGCGCTAATCTCAGGAACTACTGGTTCGATTTGAAAAATTCTTTCAGTGTTAGACAGCCCAATTATCGAGGAAGGCTACAGGCTATATAACATCACGCTGTGATATATACGAGTTGAGTAACGCGGGCTAAGCTGCAGGCAACAGCTAGTGTATAATAAGGGTGCCTTATCATTATTTTTATCATAATATTTTCTTTTCTTTAACGCTCTGAGGCATCCCGCGGGGGAGTAGGTCTGCCCAGGTGGGTATGTGGGACTCACTGCCCCTGAAAGCTGGTAAGTGGACGCAGTTCTACGCACTAAAACCCGGCGAGTGCCACCAATGACGCCTTTGGTGAGGTGCCCCGGATCTAATGAGCAAACAGGGCACCTAGACGGCTATAGTCAGTCCCATAAGGGATCTACGCCACCTCCACAGAGGGATTGTCCCGCACCACAGAACAACCTTTACCAACGTCGGGACAGTCAACGGGGCGAGGTTCCCGCCCTCGCCCCTTGTCCCCTGTTCTTTTGTTCTCTCTTCTTATAAGAGGGGTACAAAGAGCCCCTCAGCTCAATTAGCTTCGCCCAAGGTGCTGGCCTCACCCTAGGCTACTGATCCCCACCGCCACGTCAAGGCCTGAACCATGGTTGGGTGCAAGCAACAGCTAGTAAATTATATTACCGGTGGGAGGGAAGCGCTGTGCCGAGCTCCTGGCTGCATGAGTACCACCACCTTGCTTGTTTCTCCCGTAAAACAGCTTTGCTTTCGGAGAGAAGGACAAGACAGGCAGTGTAATTACTGGCACCGAGACTTAACACCTTATGTCTCAGGATAGGCAACACATAGATGAGTTGTCTGGGCTAGTTCCAGGTAAACTAGTTTATGTTCATGGGCGACGTCGACCACTTACCATCAGGTGGCACGTTTGCCAGTTAACTAACATAAAATAAAAATGTATAGATTAAATGTAATTTCTTATATCCAATACCAAAAAAAACAACAAATTAATGCTATTGTTACGTTGTCTTAAAGATAACAAAGCAAATTGACTACTATTTCATCGTAGGCTTCTCATTACCTCAAGAAAATGAAAATGCAAACAAAACCCTAGATAAATCTAGGTATGCTATAAATAAGGAAAGTATTTACATATTTTTAATAAGAGCGACGATGATCCAGTGGGTATGGTCTCGGCCTCATGAGTGAGAGATCCGGGATTGATCCTGACCTTTGAGGTGCCCTAAAATGGGTTTTTTTAAACACCTACGTATACCTGAACACGAGACCATCTCTTATTCACTGGTAAAGGGAAACATCGCGAGGAAACCTGCGCCTGATGAGAGTAAAGGTCTTTGAAGGAGTGTAAAGTTCAACAACCCGCTTTGGGCCAGAGCAACGGTAAACTATGGCTCAACACCTCTGATTTGGAGGAAGAGACCCTTGTCTAGCAATGGGACATAATATAAGGGTTGATATTATTATTTATTACTAGCTGTTGCCTGCAGCTTCGCGCGCGTTACTCAACTCCTATATGTCACAGCGTGATGTTACATAGCCTATAGCTTTCCTCGATAAATGGGCTGTCTAACACTGAAAGAATTTTTCAAATCGGATCAGTAGTTCCTGAGATTAGCGCGTTCAAACAAACAAACTCTTCAGCTTTATAATATTAGTATAGATAATGAAACCCCTGAATATAGTTTCATTCAGAAAAGCCTTTTTATTTACTTATTGTGATAGGAAAACTTACCATGGCCCGTGAACATAAATAAATATACCTGGAACTGACCCAGGTATTCACATGTTGTCGGGCTTTAGGGTGGGAACCTGGGCCCAGTAAGACACGATGTCTCGGGGACTGCTTAGTAGTGGCCGGGCAGTCCCCCTTACGAGGAGTAATCTGGCCTTCACTGGTGCCAGCCTGTCGCTGAGGTGATCCTGTTGCCTGCAGATCCGGGACCCTCAAAAAGCAATTGAAGGCGCCCGCAGTAGTTTTAGTTTATGATAGGTCACTCCAAGTGCCCCACCATGGTTCAGGCCTTGACGTGACCTTGGGTGAAGCTAATTGAGCCGAGGGGGCTCTTTGTGCCCCTTTTATAAGAAGAGGGGACAAAAGAGCAGGGGGCAAGGGGTGAGGATGGGAACCTCACCCCATTGTCCTGTCCCGACGTTGGGAGGGGTGGTTCTGTGGCGGGATAAGGAGGTGTCGTCGGTCCCTTGCGGGACTGACTAGCCGTCGAGGTGCCTTGGTAGCTAGCTTAACAGATCCGGGGCACCTCACCAAGGCGGCATTGGTGGCACTCGCCGGGTTTTAGTGGGTAGAGCTGCGTTCATTTGCCATATTTTGGGCGCAGCGAGTCCCACATACCCTCATGCCTCAGAGCATTTTCCGACGTTAGAGAAAAAAAAAAAGTCACAACCAGTGCAAGTCCTACATAGTACCCGGATCCTGGCAACATCCATCCACTTACAGATGATGACGGCGCGTCCCTCGCACTTGTGTGTTTTGCATTTGCAAAATTTACTAGTGTTTTGCTTGCGGGTCCGCTCGTGTAACAACAAGCACAGAAACTCACTTTTCTGGCATATAGGGGAGCCTTTGTACTATTTCAGTTACTAATATACCTACCTACCTATGGTCCTATAATCTGTCTTGATGGAAAATTTTATTTAAATCCCATCAGCTTTTTAGCGTAATTGAATTACAAAATATCTATCTGAACCTTCATATTTAAAATAAATGAATCTATAATGTATGTTATAACATAATTTAATATATCTTAAATAAATAAAATGAATAAAATATAACATTAAATAAATATTAGCCAATAAAATGACCTCTGGCTGATATTAATGTGAAAGATATTAAACTTAAAAGCATAATATTTACGAGCTTTCGTCTATTCAAATATGCTTATATTATTGTCATAAGAAATATTTAATAAATAGCTTTTTCCCTCGGCTTCACCCGCGTGGAGTTTGAAAATGTGGCTTATGTTTTTCCTTACTAATGAGATAAATAGTGTTTCATCATCATCAGCATTTAACCATCCACTGCTAATCATAGGCATTCTTCAATGAACGCCAAGTAGAGTTTATCTTTACTAAATTATTATAAAATAGAAACATGTTTTAATGTAACACATCTTTATATTATACTATATTAAAAGACTTGTTGCGTTCGGCCAGTACGCACGTGCGTTTGTGCGCTTGACAATTACGTCGTTTTTGTCATTTCAAGTCACGCAATAAAAAGGCAAATGTAATTCTCGTAGGAATTTTAGCTTTTCGGGACAAATTTAGCCTATGTCCTAATCTAACTTAAATTAGGACATAGGCTATAAGCTATACGAGGGCGGCACTGAAAATTTCGGGAATCAAGGAACAATTTTGGAAAAAGGAAAGCAAAAAACAAATTCGGGAATCAACACAACATTACTATTTAAAAATGTATTTATTGCTTTTCGAAGTACCTATTCTGCGCGAAATATGACACATTTTTCCATACGATGGCACCAATCATTGAAGCAACCATTCCATTCGGAAGTTATGGTCTCCAAAATGGCCGTTTTGTAGGCGTCCACAACTTCTTCAGGCAATGAAAATCGCAATTTATTCTTTATTTTAGGGAAATTATAGAAATCATTAGTTCTAAGGTCGGAGCTGTACGGCGGATGGTCTAATAATTCTATGTTTTCTTGCTCTAAACACACTTTTGTTCTGTGCGCGGTGTGAGAACTCGCATTGTCGTGATGGAGGATGATGCGGCGGTTGCAGTTCTCTTTACGGAGTGAGAAACGACCTGTGGCAAACAAATACTAGCATAGCATTCTGCATTAACCGTTCTTTGTCCTTCAAGAGGAATAGTCGCAACATGGCCGGTTTTGGAGACAAACTTAGCACCATTTTTTTTGCAACACTCCGTGAACGAACAATTTTTGTTGGCTTTAACTAATTTCCGAACACCCAAACTCGTGACTGGTTTTTTGTTTCGGATTCGTACGTGTATATCCAGGATTCGTCACCTGATACGATGTTGTATACAGCATTTGAGGATCCTGGGTGGAATCTTTCGAGAGTTCTGACGCACCAAGTCACGCGAGCCGCTTTTTGCTCTTCACAGAGGAAATGCGGTATCCATCGGGAAAACAACTTTTTTACAGTTAATAGAATCAGGCGTTACTTTGCGGAAATCCATTATATAAGATTTTATATTATTTTATATTAATTTTTTGAATTATATTATGTTAATTAGCAATTATCCCGCGAAACACGCAGTCTTTACAGCAATTGTGTGAGTGCACGCATATGCATGCATATAGCACCGCCCTCCTTTCCCACACTGCATATGCGTACACTCGCATGCACCACCACCCCACATGCACCACAACCACAGTAAAAGACCACCACCAAACAATCTACGCACCTTTTCGCCCCGACACCGAGGCATCCTCAGTAGTGCTATTCTGTAAGAAACGCAGCGCTGTCGCAACGCTGTGACAGCGCTGTGAATTTAATTTGGTATTCACTAAGTACGTCAAACCATGTCGAACATATACTAGCGCCGCCAAGGCTGTGACGGGAGGGACAAGAACTACTCTACGGCGAGTTTTTGACGTTTCTTCATACATTTTGGTATTCTGTAACAAAAATCAGTAGTGCTATTCTGTAAGAAACGCAGCGCTGTCGCAACGCTGTGACAGCGTTGTGAATTTAATTTGGTATTCACTAAGTACGTCAAACCATATCGAACATATACTAGCGCCGCCAAGGCTGTGACGGGAGGGACAAGAACTACTCTACGGCGAGTTTTTGACGTTTCTTCATACATTTTGGTATTCTGTAACAAAAATCAGCGTCGAGCTCGCCTCTCAGCCTCGCCTACAGCCTCGCTTTTTACTGTCAAATCCAAAAGCTTCATTTTTCGGGGTGAAAGTATGTAAAGAGTGTTTATTTATTTACAATTTAAACATATTTTAGACATAAAACTAGTAAGTAAGGCAACGTGACTTTTTACAATGCTTTATATATTGAAAGAAGCTAAAAAAGGGACGACTTAGAAAAATGATTTTCTTTAATTTATATAAAACCTTACGTATAGTTGGCATAGGGGAATAAAAAATGTTAGGTGTCATGATAAACGAAAATAATTTTGTGAACAGTCTAAAGTAAAGAGTATATAAACACTACGTTTCTGTGGTCTAAAGAATATAATATTATCAAAATAAATATATATAAAATCGGCATCGTAATATAATTTAATGTCGTCTTTCTTATTACAGGTAATATTTCCTTATTTTTTTATTATTAGTTTTGGTAAATATATAACCCAATTTTGTATTGTTTTCTAATGTTTAAAGATTAAAGATGCAGTTAGCACTTTCTGCGTAGAGAGGACTTATTAAAATAATGATGTATCATAGGGTAGTTTCGAATAACTTTGTAACATTAGGACATCTGTCACCTCAGTCCTCCCGTGACCATGGTTGCTGTAAAGTATCCGAAACGTCGGGCTTGTAAAAAATCTTAATAAACCGCGATAAAATCCGTAAAAATTGTTTCATTATACCCAATTTTGTTTTAATTTATCGTATGTAATAATTTATAATAATTTTATAATAATTATTAATGTAATAATAATATGTCTCGCCGAAATCATAGAAAAATGTTCTTATATAGTATAGTATAGAATATAAAAACCTATAGCATAGACGAACTAAATAATATTTTAAATATTTTATTTTGTTTTAATGTAAGGCAATAATAAGTTAATAGTTTTATTTATAATTCTAGGTGATTTAGGATATGCGACTAGCGTCGCTATTAAGCTACATCTTGCCAAGCCGCTCGTGTACGATTTCGAGTATGCGAGATTCGAGCGTACCTTGTGACAAGACAGCGTCTCTCTTCCAGACACTCCAATGATTTCTCCACTTGCGCCGTAGATGAGACTGCACAATTTCTTGACATTATGATCTTGTTATAATAAATAAACTTCTAAAAATAAATAAAGAAAGCGTACGTTTCATATGTTTATTATTTTATACCATAAAACACGAGTTTCATAACTACGGAACTACCTAATACCTATACTTGACAATTATTAGCCACGACATAATATGATTTAATTCGAAAATAATATATAAATTTCAAGGAATGTAACCTTTTATCGCCTAAAACTTAAAAACAAAACAAACAAAACCTTTTTTCTGCAAAATGTCAATTGTCAACTGGAAAATAAGATTTTAGGACATATTAATGAATAAAAAATGCTTCAATCTCACGTTTTCATGCAAAAGCAAGTCTAATAACAATATATTGTGCTTAATTATCAAGAAAAACCCTATTTTCTATTTTTATCGCTTACTAAACAGTTAACCGATATTTACCGATTATTTTGTCGAGACATTTGTGTCAAGCCCTAGAGCTCGACGACCTCACAGCGTTGAGAGGGCGCTCTCACGCACAGCCACGAATTCGTCGACGAGCGCATCGTAGTTGCAGAATACCGATGTGCTCAGCGCTGCGCTCGTCGTCGAGTTTAAAGATGTGGCAGCGACGAGCTCGACGCTGCGCACAGCCTAGAAAATGACTCTTACAGAAAAGCACTACAGGATGTAGACTCTACGATTAGTAATCGTTAAGTGACGTGCAGGCCCAAACACCCGCCTTATATTAGCTGGTTCCCCCACTACCCCCACCGAATAACTATGTATATATAACATAATTATGGGAGAATTCGTGAAATCGGTTTGGTCATTCAACAATGCAATCGATTTATTATTTTTATGTTTTATTATTTCGAGTTGTTCCAACACACTTAGTCGAAATCCCTTGTCGCATTTATGTAAAACCTGGAACGTATGGCCGCTACTAACGTTATGTCCTGTCTCTAGTAGATGTTTTGCGAAATGGGATTTTTGGGGCTGATCGTTCCTAAACGCTGAGATATGTTCTTTATATCTAGTTTCGAAATTGCGCCCAGTTTGGCCTACGTACAAGCCGTTATAACAGCCGTGAGCATTTTAATTTGTAAACACCAGATAAATATTTGCAATCTATTTTGTCTTTGTTGTTACAAATATTTCTTAGTGTATTATTAGTCTTGTAAGCAACATGGACATCATAATTTCTCAGCGTCTTTTTTACACCTAATTGTTCATGCAAGATTATTTGTATTTGACTCATGCCATTGTTTTAGACATTGCCTGAATTTATATGTCACATGTCGATCTTCCTCAATCAGCTTACACGCACAGCATTAACGTTTTCTTGGGTGACTGCAGTTTTTGGACGACCTTGACGGGGATCATCACTGAGCTTGACACGTCCACGTTGAAATTCAGCAAACCAGCGATAGATTGTGGTTTTGGATGGGGCTTCATCACCAAATGCAGAAATCATCCGGTCAACACACTGTTTTTGTGTTAAACTACTTCGAAAGTCATAATAAATCATCGCTCTAGAATTTTCTCGAGTCAATTCCATTTTCTAAACGAATAAACAAGTTTGACAAGACCGAGAATCTTTTTTCAAATAAATAAATGGTATTCGATTTTTAAAACCAAGGAGTTTTCAATTAAAAAGATTTTAATATGACAGGAGCAGTGGAAATATTCCATTCTCGATATTTTTAGTGCAGCCTATGTAAGCCATCACCATTTCAACTTTCACCAAAATTGGTTCAGCCGTCTTGCTGTGAAAGAGCAACAAATAAACAAACTCACAATACATTTGTAATATTAGTAAGGATTAAGTATTAGATTATCATTATTTTTAAGCTTATGTCCCTCAGTGATAATTTACCTACGGTCTTTGTAATTTCTACAAACTGATCAGACAGATGGACAGAGTTCCTGTCGCAATAATCATAATTTAAATAAGAGAAGAATATTCATGTTCAAAGCGAGTGGCAGTCATGGGATATCTTTCTCTCTTTTTTTTTCTTTAACGCTTTTCTGAGGCATCCCGCGGGGGAGTGGGTCATCCCACGCGGGTATGTGGGACTCGCTACGGCCGAAACTGGTAAATGGACGCAGCTCTACCCACTAAAACCCGGCGAGTGCCAGCAATGCCGCCTATGGTGAGGTGCCCCGGATCTAATGAGCAAACGAGGTACCTCGACGGCTAGTCCACCTCCACAGAGGGGTTGTCCCGTACAAGGTGCAGCGGCTCACCATAGGCTACTGAATCCCACCGCTACGTCAAGGCCTGAATTGACGTGGCGATGGGGCTCAGTAGCCTAGGGTGATCCCAGCACCTTGGGCGAAGCTAATTGAGCCGAGGGGGCTCTTTGTACTCCTCTTATAAGATGAGGGGACAGAAGAGCAGGGGGCAAGGGATGAGTATGGGAAACTCACCCCATTGTACTGTCCCGACGTTGGGAGGGGTTGTTCTGTGGTGTGGGACAGGCCCTCTGTGGAGATGGCGTCGGTCCCTTGCGGGACTGACTAGACGTCGAGGTGCCCTGTCTGCTTAACAGATCCGGGGCACCTCACCAAGGTGGCACTGGTGGCACTCGCCGGGTTTAAGTGGGTAGAGCTGCGTCCATTTACCATCTTTCGGGCGCAGCGAGTCCCACATACCCACTCCCCAGGCGGGATGCCTCAGAGCATTTCCCGGCGTAAAAGAAAAAAAAAAAGCGTTTACTTGCTAGAAAAGAAAGAGTGAAAAAAGAAAAATAACTATTAATAATAAATTTCTCTTTTTTCACTCTTTCTTTTCTACTGTCGCAAGTATGTAATATAAGAATTATAATATATAGAATTCGGTGATTGGTGCCGGTAAGAAACCATCGTGAGGAAACCAGCATGCAGATTAAAAGACTTTGAAGGTGTGTGAAGTTCACTAACCCACATTGGGTCAGCGCATCAGTAAACTATAATCCAACACCCCCCTCGCCTGATTTTGAGGACGAGACACGTCCTCAGCAGTGGGAAATATAAGGGTTGATATAATATAAGAATTATATAATATTATTTAGACATACACACATACAACAAAAGAACCAAAAATATATACAAGCAGACTACAATAAATCTCCTTTCTCCCTTAATCTTAGATAGCACCAAATCAATTACAATCGTCTTTTTCTTTCACAATCCGTTGGTAACGTGGTTACGTCTGCGGAAATGGAACGGTAGAAGTGATTTCGAATTGAGTGACGATTTCTGCCATTTACTGGACGTTCCGAATATATTAGAGTCAATTTGACAGTGACGACCATAGGAAATCATTGACACAATTCTTCAAAATAGTACTCTCGTTCGAGATATTTGACCGTTTTTAAAATACTTCAATCGTATTTTTATAGAGTAGATTCATTTTCTTCTTCTTAAGTTGATTGGCTTCTTGAATTTTCTAAGTCATTGCAATCCTTCAAATTTGATGCGGGTCTCAAGGCAGCATTAACGTATCCCCCAGGCTACCTTAGGTCAAATGGCATGTGTTGATCACCACTGTCGATCCTGGATACACAAGTGTATCAGTGGTGGAAACGAGTGGTGGTAGGCCCACCAAACCCTGACAACATTTTTTTTTTTAAACATTAAATCAGATATATAACCAAATAAAATAAACCAAAGGTACAAAAGCACGTATTTGTTTATGTCCGATTCTTTTTATTTTCATCATCATCAGTCTACTTCCATTCAAAGCAGGAAAACGGCTTCCTTTGATAAACGTCAAGAAGGCTAATCTCTACCACTTGCATTCCACAAAACTCCCATTATAGATGAAGATCAACCTTCTCTCTCGACGCCATATGTGGCTCAATGGTTAGCGCGATGGTGCACAAGTCGGAGGTAGTGGGTTCGAATCCCGCCAGGGAATAAAAAGTTTTGTGTTCCCGGGTCATGGATGTTTTTATTCTTCTCTGGCCGTATGTTGCACGTGCCTACTCTTGAACTCAACATTCACTTTGGTAAATAGCAAGTTGAACTATAGCTTCATATCAATTTAGCCAAACGTAAAAATTCAGGTCATTCTACTTGTAGAAAGAAAAAGTGAAACTAAAGCTTACTATATTATAAGCAGAAATAACTTTTAACAAGAGAAGTTTTTGAAGTCGGAAAAAGTTATGAATTTTACGCATAATAAGTGTATAAATTATTCTTAACAATCTTTAGTGAGAGTGTTTACTCTGAATCTCGAGTTTTTGCGAAATTCAGTTCAAAGTCATGACGGAGAAAAATTGCTTGGGACGAGGTTAGAATTAAGTAAAAGACAAGAAAAATCTTGATTCTTTGACTTTCTGTACAATGAAACTAAATTCTTACACCTGCGTAGGCACCGCAGCACGAGTAATGAATGCGTAGCAGTCATATTCGTAGCACTGCTACGAAATTATTAATAGGATTACCATCGTAGCACGAGGAATGATTATAATTATTCTAAGCTCGAAGTCCTAGCCTCGCTATGATTTTATTAGTAATGCTACGGTTACGTAGTACTAATAATTACTACACTCATAAGCTAATGGGATTGCTATTATTTCTTTCACACATATATTGCTGTCGCGCTCTCACTGTTTAGATGATATTGTATTTATTATTATATACACGAGTGTATTATATGTTCACTTTTTTTTTTCTATAACGCCGGGAAATGCTCTGAGGCATCCCGCGGGGGAGTGGGTCTTCCTACGTGGGTATGTGGGACTCGCTACGCCCGATAGCTGGTAAGTGGACGCAGCTCTACCCACTAAAACCCGGCGAGTGCCACCAATGCCGCCTTTCGTGAGGTGCCCCGGATCTAGAAAACAAACAGGGCACCTCGGCGGCTAGTCAGTCCCGCAAGGGACCGACGCCACCTCCACAGAGGGGTTGTCCCGCACCACAGAACAACCCCTCCCAACTTCGGGACAGTACAATGGGGTGAGGTTCCCATCCTCACCCCTTGCCCCCTGCTCTTCTCTCCACTCTTCTTATAAGAGGGGTACAAAGAGCCCCCTCGGCCCAATTAGCTTCGCCCAAGGTGCACCGCTCACCCTAGGTTACTGGACCCCACCGCCACGACAAGGCCTGAACCATGGTGGGGATATTTTCACTATGCTTTTATCCTTGTTATTGTATTTCTATTTGAAGAACATTTAAGTGTATTAAAAAGACATACTAAAACTTATATAAAAACCAAATAGACAATCAGGTTAATATAACAGATAGCTGTCCATTTCACAAGAGTGCATGCTTTTGTATTTTTCTGTACTTCGTAATTCACTAAAGAAGTTCCACTCCGAAGAAGAATATTAAATTTTATCTCAAATCTGTATTCTAACGAGCGCCGCGGCCTGTAAATAATGACGATTGCTTAATAAACAATTCTGTGGAGGCTTGTAAAGTTTTTATTAGGGTAAATAAAATTTTGTTTAACGCCAGCCTTCGATATTCGCATAATAGTCTCAAAGCAAACGTTACGTTGACGTGGATAGACAGACAGGAGGTAAGAATATTGGATATGAAATATTATCAGTAAGTATTAAAATTATTTAAAATGGGATATTTACTTTTTGATTTTTATTTTGGGATATTTCGGAAAAAATATCATTTTTGTTTTTAGATGTATCGACTTGCTTGAATTTTTTAAATATTTTTGATGATGAAAATAACCATTTTAATTTAGTCTTGTATATCAGCTTATACCCGTATGGTAAAGTAAGATGCTAGTTTGTTTAAAAGCGATAAAAGTTGCAGACACTACTTATAAGTTTCATAAATTTAATTTTGCTTTTAAAGGTAATCATAATAATACATTGATATATGTATGTATGACTAACATGTCGGTCTACCAGTTTTTCGTGGGTTCGATTCCCGCTCAGGACAAATGTTTGTGTGATAAGCATGATCAATTGTTCTGTGTCTGGGTGTAATTTATCTATAATATGTATGTCTTTAGAAATATACCGGGTGTATTTGGAACGCTTGCGAAGATTAAACCCTAATTATATACTATTTATATACTATATAATGCATATAACCATTTATCTCAGAAGCGTTTTTTAAAGAAAATTTTAGGACTTGTGTATTTTGCAAACCCGCAATGTATTAGTAAAAACTAAAACGATGAACGAGCGCTGAAGACGCGCGTGGTGCGGGAGTTCGTTCACCTCGTGCATGCGGCGACCTCGTGTAACGCTATCACCTGATTCAGTCTGCTAGCCGTTTATTTAAGTTAAGTTTATTACATTGCTGTTTTTTTTTCAAAAAACCATTATTTTAAAGCATTATCATCAAATTCCTGTAACATTATGTTTACTAAACCGGATTATACAAAAAAAGACAAAAAAAAAAAGAAAACGCGTTTTTTTCACTTGTATCGTGTCAGGCTATGCCAACACTATCATACCTCTTCGTTTTCGCAAGCGTTCCAAATACACCCGGTATATATGTATACAAGGTTGATAAAAGCGAGAGGCATTAAATTAAACTACATATATTACACATACTTACGGTTAATCTGAAACTATAAAAAAATTGTTTGAGAGCAATAAAAAAAAAGTTTTTCAAAGAACTTAAATACGTGATTAGTCAAAGTAAAACGTGAAAACTCTTTGTAAACCTTGTTAAATGTCCTTCGAATCTAAAAAGCAACGTCGCACAGCACGTTGCGTCTCACCGGGTCGAACAAACTGGAGCGGCTTTACAACTTTAAAAAATATCCTGTGACTAAATTATTGATTCTATTGGTCTAAGTTTTGGTGTGTAGCCTGAAAATAGTACATAGTATACGTGGCTTAATTTAATGCCTCTCGCTTTTACCAACCTTGTATATCAGTTGTTTAGTTGCCGTAAGAACGGACTCTGTCTAGTTTGGGATCAAATGGTCGTGTATGAGTTGTCCCATCATAATATTATTATTAATGATGAGAAGAATTTTCACCTAGTGACAGTATAGACGTCACAAAAAGACTTAGTTTTTTTTTAACAACACAAAAGCAAAAAAGTTACAGTGTAATTACATTGTACTATTATATTCTAACAGTTTGTAAGGAAATGTATGTTTGTTGATGTGAAAATTTTTACTTTCTGTGAACGTAGATAAAGTATGAATGATTCAAATATATAATAGACCTATCATAAAAAGGGCACAATTGTTCATGTACGTCGGTAAATAAAAATCTGTTGGTTTTTATCTCAACTTAAAATTTAAAAGGTAGGCATGCTACATTTCCTCTTCCATAGATATTCATGTTATGAAAAACAAAAATTTGTTAAAACAATAATTTGACAGATTATTTATTTTATTTATATTATTTAAATAATACCGATAATTTTAGTACTTGACAGTTATTTCAATTTGATATACAAACAGACAGGCTTGGTTCTCTGACCTTTAATAATTCGAAAATTTAATTTGCAGATGAAAATCAAACCTAATTTTGGTTAGATTTTCATCCAAGCCAAAATTGTACCATGCTGACCTACGATAAACTTGTGAATCAGAACCTTTAGAGTTAGAGGTCACGTCTCCGTAGATCAACGAGGCCAACGAACTAAAGGGCTATGAAACCGACTTCACAAAGTAAAAAATAAACTAAAAAGTAATAAAATAATTGCGTTTCCTTAATTTTTGTGCCTAGAACTTATAATCAACTTATTGTTTTCTAATGTTTGCGCGAATTTCACTCATTATAATGAAACAATTTTTACGGATTTTATCGCGGTTTATTAAGATTTTTACAAGCCCTTGTAAAAATCTTAATAAGGTTTATTAAGATTTTTACAATGGCTTGTAAAAATCTTAATAAACCGCGATAAAATCCGTAAAAATTGTTTCATTATAATCAACTTGTTATTTTACTAATTAAAATCTTCACGTTTACCATATAATTGTTGTTACTTTTGGAGTAGGTGTCAGCTAAGTTAAATAGACCGTACAGCACCAAAACCATCGTCAGTCACCGGTATCATATTAGTTCCTTTAACTGTCCTTCGTCTTCGTCATCAGACCCCTAATGATAGTCACAATTTATCTAGGTGTAAAGTTCTCATCAATACAAATTAATCAAGCCCAAAGACAAGGTTACTGCTGTAAATCGTTGAGGAGTTCCCTCGACTGTCTTTCAGCTCCATCATCAGATCAACTCTAGACCTTCATGAAATTGTAGTGCTTTAAAATACTTAATTAAAAAAATATTAAACGCACTATTTACTCCTACGATTTTCGAAAGTTCCCCTCGATTTCTCTGGGATGCCATCATCAGATCCTGGTATCTTATCATGAAACCACCTCGAAAGTGCACTCTTTTGAATAAAGAATTTTGAAAATCGGTCCACAATTGATAGAGAAATCGGTGAACATACATTAAAAAAAATATAGACACTAACATATTATAACCTCCTCCTTTTCGAAGTCGTTTAAAAATGATTTATGACGTACCAATTTTTCCTTTCTCCAATGTTACCATTAAATAAGATTATCTACGCTGTTGCTAACGTAAAGAAAAGATATGCATATTATATTTTATTTGATTTGATATTCGTTAAAACGAATGATACGCATAAAAAGTTTCATGATAAAATTAATACAAAATGAAAAATCCAATTCATTTTTGAAGTGGAAACTTCTTTAGGCGCGGTACGCATATTTTTAGATAAGATAAAATCTCTGGATTCGCGACACCATTACCACCGTTATAAGACGCTGTTTGAAGTTTAAATATGACGTTTGATTTACTTATATAATATTAACATTATGCAATATTTGTTTACATAACCAATCGTCAAACCCCTTTTGTGTGCCGTTTAAATTGTATAGGTTGTCATAATTTTTTACAGTCTGCATTATAGGTATTTGAACTTTATTGTTTTGTTTTCACTTCTATTGGCAGTCCCAGTGACTTAGTGTTGGTTTTTTTTACATAAAACAGTACCAACAAAGTAGCTTTTTCAATGACTATTGAATCTAACACCGGTGGCAAGTCTAGTCCACTGCGAAGATCCACCGGAACAAACTAAATGGAACTAACCTTAAAAAAATTCTATAAGAAATCTTACATGTTATCCTGAAATATACATTAAAAAAACGTGAAATATAATATTATCGTTAGTAAAAATTGTAAAATAATAAAAGTTACTTCGAAATTTAGGACAATTTGATCGGAAGCTTAACCTTATTCGTTTATCTTGTGAACATTTCGTTACATATGGAGAAGAAACTTAGATTGTTAAATATCTATCTATCAAAATATGGTGAGTGACCTGAAGACGCTAAGAGCTGAAATCAATAATGTAGTTTTACATATATTTTTTTCTTTTACGTCAGGAAATGCACTGAGACATCCCGCGGGGGAGTGGGTCATCCCAGGCGGGTATGTGGGACTCGCTGCACCCGAAGTAGTAAGGCGGTCGCTGCTCTACTCACTAAATCAGGCGAGTGCCACCAATGCCATCTTTGGTGAGGTGCCCCGGATCTGTTAGGCAAACATCGACGGCTAGTCAGTCCCTCAAGGGATCGACGCCACCTCCACAGAGGGGTTGTCCCGCACCACAGAACAACCCCTCTGTGGAGGGGCCCAACGTCGGGACATTACAATGGGGTGAGGTTCCCGTCCTCGCCCCTTACCCCCTACTCTTTTGTCACCTCTTCTTTTAAGAGGGGTACAAAAAGCCCCCTCGGCTCAATTAGCTTCAAGGTGCTGGGCTCACCCTAGGCTACTGAGCCCTACCGCCACGTCAAGGCCTGAACCATGGTGGGGGGACTATTATATCCCTATTTTCTGTTGATGTGTGTATATATTACATAGATGCCACATCCATTTCACAAGTATATTTATAATGTCTATATCACGTGTGGGCGCCATTCAAAAGACTTTATAGCATGAAATGCATAAAATAGATATATTGGAAAATATTTCTTAAACACTCAACATTTTATCTTCATATGTTTAATGTAGGGTTCCTTCTTATGGGTAATATGACAATGTTCTAGTCTTCTTCCAAGTCTTGCCAACTTGGAAGAGGACTGTCTGATGTTGAATAGAGGTTGATAATTAATTATATCCACATAATATAGTTGTTTTCCTGGATAAAAATACTTCCACTTTTCTATTTTTCTTATTAACTTCTTAATAAATTTTCTATAAAAATATAGACCATTTTCTATGTATTTAGGAAGAATTAGAGAAGGAAGAAGATAAGGAGTTTGTATAATAATTTTACTGTATGAAACGATATTAATTTTTTTTATGTCATAAGGAGGCAACCGAGCAGTTGGAGCCTTATGGTGACTACCGACGCCCATAGACATCCGCACAACCAAAGGTTATGCAGATGCGTTGCCCTCCTTTTCCTTATCCCCCCAATGTACCCAATGTACCACAGGATACTCACAAACCGCACGAAACGCGGCAGCATGTCAGTTGTCGCCGGTGATATGTGAGTGAGAGGTACCACCCCGGTCATGCCGGCCCAATTCGGCTTCAAAGCAGCATGGAACTACCTCTTACTATGTCCGTATGTCTTGAAATAATATAAAAGAACAAATACATATACAGACACATTTTTATTTTTATATTATTAGGAACAATATCGAGTCCCAATAGGCTATTAAAAGCATTCTACATAAAGATAGATTAAAGCGCGTCGTACATTATATCGATGTTTTTATTTCTAACTAGCGATGCGTCCTGGTTTCCGGCGGGTAAACAATATGCCATAATTTTACTTTATATAGGTGAAAGAATTTATCAAATCGATCCAGTTTCTGAGCTCTTCAATACAAACAAACAAACTAAATATATTTTATTTATAATATTAAAATAATTTTCTATAATTAATTATATGTGACACTATCTCTCATTATTATTAACGAGTTAACTCCAGACCTCGTTACTTATCCTAGGACGCAAAATGAAAGCAGCATGGTGTTAAAAATGCAGTGCAAAAAAAATTGAGGGAGATTGAGAAACCGCTACCAGTGCAAGTTGCGAGTTAGATTCGAGGAGATTTTTTTTTATATCTATTACGAGATTATCGATGTATGTTTTCAAAGGTCGGCGACGCTCATAATAAACCTTTCGTGGTAGTGGGTTCGTATCAGTGATCACTTATCACCAGATGATCCAACTGTTCGTTTTTCTGCTCTTCTATTTAAAAAAATCTATAGGCGTTCACCGAGTGATGATATTAGAAGTGGTCAGCGTTGTTGTTGATGAGGACCGGTAGGAGGGTTGCACTGGGCCACGCTCCCGGCTGCATGGGGCACAGAGTCCCATCCATTGCACTGGCCCGACATTGGGAGGGGTTGTTCTGTGGTACGGTACAACCCCTCTGTGGAGGTGGATTGGGCCCCTTGGGGGACTGACTAGCCGTCGAGGTGCCCTGTTGTTTAACAGATCCGGGGCCCCTAACCAAAGGCGGCATTGGTCACTCACCGGGGTTTAGTGGGTAGAGCGGTATCCACCCATTTTTTTATATCTATTACGAGATTATCGATGTATGTTTTCAAAGATCGGCGACGCTCATAATAAACCTTTCGTGGTAGTGGGTTCGTATCAGTGATCACTTATCACCAGATGATCCAACTGTTCGTTTTTCTGCTCTTCTATTTAAAAAAATCTATAGGCGTTCACCGAGTGATGATATTAGAAGTGGTCAGCATTGTTGTTGATGAGGACCGGTAGGAGGGTTGCACTGGGCCACGCTCCCGGCTGCATGGGGCACCATTCCCATCCATTGCACTGGCCCGACATTGGGAGGGGTTGTTCTGTGGTACGGTACAACCCCTCTGTGGAGGTGGATTGGGCCCCTTGGGGGACTGACTAGCCGTCGAGGTGCCCTGTTGTTTAACAGATCCGGGGCCCCTAACCAAAGGCGGCATTGGTCACTCACTGGGGTTTAGTGGGTAGAGCGGCGTCCACCCATCTTTCGGGCTCAGCGAGTCCCACACACCCGCCAAGTATAGGCAACACATGAGTGACCTGGACTAGTCTCTGGTTAACTTGTGTATGTTCATGGGTGACGCTGACCACTTACCATCATGTGGCTCCTCTGTCCATTTGCCTATCTAACTAACATAAAAAACATACATTTAATATTATCAACTATATTTTCGGTATACAGAATTTTACAATTCAGAATTGACCGCATTCAATATTCACCCAGGTTTCGTCAACGAGGCAAATAGACACAAGATTTGAATTGATTTCCACCCGGAGAACTGCGCAAATCGTAAGTGCATAGTCAACGTTGTGTTGACGAGTGGGCAACGCAGACAACGATTACTAAAGTGAGCTGACACCAACGCATAATACATTTATCGTGAATTATTATTATTATTTATTTCGCCTTGTCTAACACATAGTTGGATAGGCAAACAGACAAACTTGACACATAAACAAGGAAACCTGAGACTAGTCCAGGCAACTCATTTACGTTCCAGTAATTGGACGACACTGTGTAAAACAAGATAAAGCAATTTCAATGAGTTTGTGTCAAGTCAAAGTAAAGGCAAGACAGACTTAACACATCGAGTTACCGACTTTAAGACAACTTACTTACTTATAGCACCAACTAATTAAATTATTGAAAATCTACAGATACCTTATATGTTTTTGTAACATAACGTCTAAGTCCTCTCATGAATAAATTCGCTGTAAAGTAACCAAGTCGAGAAAAGAAATAGATTTAAAAAACCATAAACCTTTTTATATAAAGTATAATAATAATATATATCATATAATATACAATTTTTATTATTATTATTTATAATAATAATAATATAAAATTATTATTATTATTTAATATAAAGTCATTGTTATAAATTAAATTCGCTTAAGTTTTACAATCTGTATTTAGTTTTGTCGCTTTGATTATCATCATCATTTCGGCTGGAATCTTTTTATGAAATAAAATATATGCCTTAATTATTTAAATAAATGTATAGTTTCAAAATCTACAGATTACCAAAAATATTTCCTTTAAATAATATTATGGCTATTGTCCCACGATTCCAACCGACATAGTACATTTAAATTAAAACTTTCCTTGAAATAAATAATAGCCTTTAACATATTTTTGCCTATCAAAAGCAAAAAAAGCCCGTTCTGAAGATTTGCGCATTCAACAATTGATGAACTCATATGGGCAAAACGGCTGAACTGATTTGGCTGAAACTTGAAATGGTGATAGCATATACCTTTGATTAGGACATAGGCTATAAAAATAATCATCATCAATCCGAATACGGTTGTAAATCTAAGTTGACGAGGGCGAAGCTGCGGGCATCAGCTAGTATATAACAATAACAAATAAATAGTATCCAACAATCACACCACGTTAACCATGTCACAATGTTAGTTACCGTACTCCTCCGAAACGGCTTTACCGACTTTTAACAAATTTTATATATGCGTATTCAGTAGGTCTGAGAATCGGCTACTATCTATTTTTCATACCCCTAAGAGATAAGGGTGGTCGACCCCTCAAATTTTAAAAGTTAACGCGAGCGAAGCTGCGGGCAACAGCTAGTAATGTATAAAAAGTAAGTAAAATAAAAAAAAAATGTTACGGTGTGCGTTGTTCTTAACGTTATAAGAATTTCCTCAAGCACTCTTGTAAATTACTGTCTTTCATAACTCCTCGGGGAGATTTAATTAAATTACAATTTTATTACTCGACAAGCACTTTTATTGTAAATTGTTACCGTATGAGCATTTATTTGGCCCCACCATGGTTCAGGCCTTGACGTGGCGGTGGGACTTAGTAGCCTAGGGTGAGCCCCAGCACCTTGGGCGAAGCTAATTGAATTTGTGCCCCTCTTATAAGAGGGGAGAAAATAGCAATAGGGGGCAAGGGGTGAGGATGGGAATCTCACCCCATTGTACTGTCCCGACGTTGGGAGGGGTGGTTCTGTGGTGCGGGACTACCCCTCTGTGGAGGTGGCGTCGGTCCCTTGTGGGACTGACTAGCCGTCGAGGTGCCCTGTTAGCTTAACAGATCCGGGGCACCTCACCAAGGCGGCATTGGTGGCACTCGCCGGGTTTCAGTGGGTAGAGCTGCGTTCATTTACGATCTTTCGGGCGCAGCGAGTCCCACATACCCACCTGGGGAGACCCACTCCCCAGGCGGGATGCCTCAGAGCATTTACCGGCGTTAAAGAAAAAAAAAGGAAGAACAAAAGCATTGATTTGGAAAGTTCAAGGTTCGGTCCTCAATTAGGTTTGGAATTATCTTTGATATGATTATCTTTAATGGGCTTCCGCTTTAGCTAAAGGATCTTTTTTAATTCTATTTTTTATTTCCGTTGAAACGCACAAAATATTTATAGAAGAAAGAACATTATAAACATTTTATTATCGTGTCTTTTTTCAGTTTGTATGCTTGTTGTTATTCCAGATTGATACTTAAATAAATGGGCTAACAATTACCAAACTGGCAGACCTTCCACCTGATGGCAGGCCTACCAGTTTGCCTGTCAAAAAACATCCTCATCATCAACAACTGACAGATTTGATTTCATTTAATAATATCGACGAGTTTCCATTAAATTTTCTAATCATTTACTTATTAAGTAGTGACTCATAAAATGCATAGCTTTGTGCTGCACCCTTATTATATATTATTTATATACTAATATAATAAATAAATAACAATAAATAAATTCACAAAACATTTAAATAAATTCTATGTTACGTTTGTAAGGTACTTTTATTTTCTATGTAATGTTTTTAAATTTGTATAATATTAAAGTCTGTACCTGGGTCATTTTTTGATATAACACACGTATTTTATACATTATTACATTGTATTTATATACATTACATGAAGCACTAGTGTTCAAGGTAATGGGAAAACCATTTTTTTTGAGCCACCACTCACACTCACCACAATTTGAGCAAATAAATGAGTTATTATTATTACCTTGAACACTAGTGCTTAAAGCTCGCCCCATTGTTATACTTTAATTATTAATCAATGTTGTCTTCACGATTGGCACCTCGTTTTGGCGCCACCGGAAGTCAATAATTTCAATTTCTTTAATTGATTGGTTTAGAAAGGAAACGGCGTCACTTCCGGCTGGTGCTGCCATTTTGTAAAACTAGTTCTCATTCGCTTATCACCAGCTAACGTATGTTTGACCATTCAATATATTTCCCTATTTACCAAATTCAAGAACTTCATGTGTTGATTGGCTCCGTTGACAGTTAAGAAGATAAACGATCTCGTCATTTGTCATTCGTCCCCCTGAGCGTAGACTAAAACCCTGCGACACACTCATTTATGTCATCTTTCGATATGAAACAAGCCATTATAACCCTTAGGTTGTAGTTATAAGGACCACTCTCGGCTGAAACTATGTGGAGATATCGACTGTTTTGCGGGTAGACTGTAAAAACGCCCTATTAAATACAGCTAATGAGAATTTTTGTCGATTGATCGATGGGTTATCAGTTGAAATTGTTGTTTTTATGGTAATATATCAAAAATTCAACAATTGGACAAGTCTTGTCGGTTTTTTATGTTAAATTTAAAAAAACAAATGAAGCTAGACAATACCGGCGTATAAGGTCGCGTACGAAGCAGTGTTTCGTGCAGTTTTCGAGTTTCCAATAAAAAAGACAATATCATATTATATTTTAATGCATATAGAGCAAAATAATTAAAAATGTACGTATAATCTATTATAGTACGATATAATAAAGATTGTCCTAAAGGAGACTTACCAAAATGTGGCTATGGGACGTGAGTCTACTTTTGTACAGGTATAAGATGGAGGAATAAAATATTCAAACAGTTTTGATTTGATCATATCTATGAATTCATTTCAACTTCAGTGGTAGAATAATTCAATAATTCCAATACGTGTACATACAATAATGGCGTATATTCTTTGGCATTATCTGTCAAATTTAAGCAAATATGTCATTGTTCGATCTATGTATTTTTTCTATTTATGGTATACTGGTACGAGACCAGACCTAAAACAGACCGTCCCCTTTATTATAATATTTTGATTTCCTCCAAAAGTTTGAGTAATTTTCATTAGAGATAATCCAACAGGGCATGCCAAAATATCATAAAAAAATATTATTTAACTAAAGTTTCCTCGTCCTCCCGTGACCAAGACACAATCCGTAAAAGTTGTTTCATTATAATTAACTTCCCCTTCATTTACTAGGTAGATACTTGTAATAGGTAAAACCATGCTGTATTGCAGCCGAACTGGGCTGTCACGACCGGGGTGGTACATCTCGCTCACATAAAACTGGCGGCGGCGTGTTTAGTGCGGTCTCTGAGTTTCCCATTGGGGGGATAGGGTAAATAAAGGATGACCACGCATCTGCATAGCCTCTGGTTGTGCGGATATGTATGGGCGTCGGTACCATAAGGCTCCAACTGCTCGTTTACCCCCTTATGATATAAAAAAATAGATTACTTTGGACTTACAAAATGGTCCTTTAAAAATCGAATAAATATATGAAATGACGATGCTGAAGTTGACGTAATAGTTGGATGTAAGCGACATAAATATTTTCCTTCATATATTATTATAATATTATGTCCTTTGTGCCAAGCGGTGAATTTTATCATTCTGATGATGATATTCAAACACAATATATTAAGTAAGCTTCATTTTTCTTCACCTAGATAAGGGAATGAAGTGTATCAGAAAGAATATCAATCAATCAAAGAACTAGGCATTGGGTGGGCCGATAACTTTGACGTGTTAACAATCTTACATCTACTGAGAAAGTTATGTAGCGCGGAAATACAAAAAGGTATATGAAGAATTATCACGAAGATACCTTACTAAGATTCTGTCTTTAACTTTTTTAAATATAGCACAACCATGCTGCTTTGCAGCCGAATTGGGCCGGTACGAACGAACCTCTCGCTCACATAGCACCGGCGTCTCACGTTTCATGCGGTCTGTGAGTTTCCGGTGGTACATTGGGGGATAGGGAAAAGGAAGGCAACGGGTCTGCATAACTTTCGGTTGTGCGGATGTCTATGTCCGTAGTCACCATAAGGCTCTGACTGCTCGGTTGCCTCCTTATGACATAAAAAATGCTTAATAAACACAACAGAAATAATTGAAAACGTTTCAACGGCTTTTATTTGTAACTAGCTGTTGCCCGCAGCTTTACCCGCGTTAACTTACTCAACTTAATTACTGTTAGTCACAGCGTGATGTTATATAGCCTATAGTCTTCCTCAATAAATGGGCTATCTAAAACTGAAAGAATTTTTCAAATCGGACCAGTACTTCCTGAGATTAGCGCGTTCAAACAAACAAACAAACTCTTCAGCTTTATAATATTAGTATAGATGGTAAGTAAAAGGTGTCTGTGAACGTATCTATTAGATAATGACTTATTTTTTGGTCACATTTTAGTAGAATTATGGTAATAACTGCATGAAACTTTTGTGAGTGGTCTATGCAAGAATCTTCATGTCCTATTTCAAAATTATTTTTTAAATGTGAAGTTTTCTGCTGATAAACAAATACTAGGTTCTTTCACATGACTAAGTACTTTCATTTATAAAGATTATGGTATTTTTAGGGTTCCGTAGCCAAATGGCAAAAAACGGCACCCTTATAGATTCGTCATGTCTGATATTTTTGGGAATTTTTTTACTTAGAACTGAAACTCATTATTTTTTCAACAAACCCATACGTAGGGGTGTATCTATGGATAGGTCTTCAAAAATGATATTGAGGTTTCTAGTACCATTTTTTTTCTAAACTAAATAGTTTGCGCGAGAGACACTTCCAAAGTGGAAAAATGTGTGCCCAACCTGTAACTTCTAAAATAAGAGAATGATAAAACTAAAAAAAATATATGATGTACATTACCATGCAAACTTCCACCGCAAATTGCAAATTGGTTTGAACGAGATCTTGTAGTTTTTTTAAATAAGTCATAAATCGTAAGCTGCAATTTACCATTCATTCAATCAACTCAAATATATAAAAACATTTAATTCCATAAACTATATTTTTTGTTAGAGTATCTAATGTTATGTATATATTATGTAATGGTACGGAACCCTTCGTGCGCGAGTCCGACTAGCACTTGGCCGGTTTTTTTTCTTATGTATAGGTATTTATGTTGATTCCACGCATTACTATTTCTACATAGAAAGGAGTTATTCAATAATTGATGTACCTATATATTACTTTTGAATAACTTAGTAACGTTCTAGGACGTTTGGCACCTCAGTCCTTTTTTTGTTAACACAGAGTAATGAATTTCACATGTAGCCAGGTTTTATGTGGGAGTACCCATACATAGGAGTACACTACCTAAACTTAAACAGGCCGGTGCCAGTGAAGGCTAGACTACTCGTCGCCGACACGTCGTGCCTAACACGAGCACAGGGGCATCACTGGAGGCACATTAAATATCCTCGTCGACGGTCTCCTCTCCCACCCGCTCGTGGTCTCCTTCTAGGGCATTACTCAGACATTGTGAGAGGTGTGCGCTTTCGGCACATCCACCACTCGAGGACTGGACGCAGAGCAGCCATTAGGCATTTGCCATACGGCTGTCGCGCCAGTTCCTCCCCCCAACTTTTTTTTTCTTTTATGCCGGGAAATCCTCTGAGACATCCCGTGGGTTAGTGGGTCTCTCCAGGCGGGTATGTGGGACTCGCTGCGCGCGAAACGTGGTATGGTGGACGCAGCTCTAACATGGCACCTAGACGGCTATTCAGTCTCTCAAGGGACCGACGTTACCTCCACAGAGGGGTTGTCCCGCACCACAGAGCAACCCCTCATAACGTCGGGACAAAACAATGGGATGAGGTTTCCATCATCGCCCCTAGTCCCCTGCTCTTTTGTCTCCTCTTCTTGTAAGAGGGGTACACAGAGCAGCTTCCTCGGCTCAATTGGCTTCGCCCAAGGTGCTGGGTTCACCTTAGGCTACTTGGCCCCACCGCAACGACAAGGCTTGAACCATAGTGGGTATCCTCCCCTCCAAGACACCTCAGTCCTTCAGTGACCATGGTCGCTGTAAATTGTGCGAAACGTCGGGTATCTAAAAATTTTAATACACCGCGACCAAAATTGTAAAAATTGTTTCATAATAAAGAGTACGGTATGCAAGTAAAAAAAAACTATTTTTTTATATATTCTTACTATTTGTAAAGAGATAGATATATTATAACATTGATGAAAAAGAATCTTTATCTTATATATATAATATATATTTCTTGTGTGCGTGTGTATGTCACTGAACTCCTCCTAGACGGCTGGACCGATTTTGATGATTTTTTTTTGAGTGAGTTCAAGGGGATTCGAAGATGGTTTAGATTCACAAAAAAAATGTTCAGGACAACGTCTGTCGGTGCCACTAGTATAATTTAATATGAGAATAATGAAATAAAAACATAAAAGAACATGCACACATCCATGACATTTATATAAAGCAAATATTATATGGCGGAATTGAAACCCTTACTTTTCTTTATTATATTTGTCATCAATGTGTTAGTAAAAAAAATATTGCTCCTTTCCCCAAGGCAGACGGATAGACTTAATATAAACATTGTGCTTATTAAGCGGACAGTCCTGCTGCCGTCGGTCCGTGAAATTATGCTTTAGGCACCTTGATAAGCTCCCCATTATGTGGGATAAGTCAAAAACGATAGCGGATAGCATTATAAGATGTAGAAGTAAATATTTTGTGAAAAATAAAAACCTAACTCGAGGTTTCAAGGCTAATGCATTGAGAAGAATAAGTAAAATCAGTCGAACTAACTTATACTAATTATAATAGCACTTTTAGGTTTAAAACTATTTTAGAGCCGCCACGTTGATATGGTATATGAACTTGTTGTATTGATAAGATTATATTTATGAAGCGAAATTTTCTTAATTATTTTACAATAATCTGATCGAGTCATATGGCTAAAGATGCTTCTCGTACAGCATGATGTCATTTAACTTGATTGGTGTGAAGCTAGCTACAAATGCCGTCGCAAAGTGATTTTATATCGAGAATTATATATTTTTTATTTTTATACTATATCCATCGTTGGGCGCATACTCAAACGTCATGAAAACAAATTTAATCTGATCGAGTTAAATTGCGCGTACTGATCATTTAGTATAAACGATACTTAAGCTCCCATGTTTACATTCTATCAATAAATCTCTTTAAAATATGTAAGGCTATAAGATTTTTTTAATACAAAATTATTGTAATAAAAACTATTACTAGGTTTTTGTTACTTTCGAATTGATCAAAAACTGTACATAGTTATACTTAAGTTTAAACTGGTCCCTCGGGCCGGACTCGACGACTATATAAATAATTTTATTGAAAAACGTATTATTGCTTGAATAGTATTTAATATTATTTGAATAAATAATCGCTATTTATTTGAAAAATAATCATGCTACAGTAACGTAAATTTTAAAAGTCTCGAAATTTCTTAAATTAGGCCAAGTCCAGGCGTAATGGCAGCCATGGGGGAGATCTGTACGTAATACCTGGTGTTTAGTTTATGCTGAGGGAGTATTTAATATGGATATTGTAGCAAAAAATGTCCGTAATTATAGAGTTCCTAATCCGTAATAATATGCCCGTAATCCGTAATTTTTATCCGTAATAATGGCAATGTAAAAAATATTCTGACATTTTTCTTTTATTTCAAATATCATTGGATGTAGGTATAAATAAACTATTGTAGTGTAGTGAGTAATGGTACTTATATTATTTTATGTATATCTTACTAAGTAAGCATTTCACGTATATCGCTTTATTGTGAATATTTAATAAGTACTTTTGGTTTAATAATAAATGGGACTTCGAATCGAAAAGACGTTTTCCTAACAACCCAACTCTACATGTCTACATCTAGACACATCACACTATCAATCATCTTTGTACATGTGGTGTAATTATAGCAATTTTTAATGTAAGTTAAAAAAGCAAACAAAACATAATGGTTTACTCCATAAACATTACTGAGTTCCAGGGATTGCTACGAGGCTATTCTGGATGCATTACCTGACTTAAGATTCAATATGGTAGGTTTCACAGAACAGCGCATCTCTTCTGGATATATAATATTACTATCTAGAAATAAAATATTTTAATTAGACTTATATAGAATATGAAAACTAGGTGTAACAAATCTATACTAATATTATAAAGCTGAAGAGTTTGTTTGTTTATTTGAACACGATAATCTCAGGAACTACTGGTCCGATTTGAAAAATTATTTCAGTGTTAGACAGCCCATTTATCGAGAAAGATTATAGGCTATATAACATCACTCTGTAATATATACGAGTTGAGTAACGCGGGCGAAGCTGCAGGCAACAGCTAGTTTAAGTATATAGTAAACTTTTGTAGAAAACACTTTTAAAACATCCTTTTTACATAAAATAATAAACAAGGAGCATGTCTGAATATACAATCATGTCATTTGGAAGTCTAATTTCTAAGATATAATTTAATTAAGGTTCAATATCTTAACTAATGCACCCCTAAATCAAACAATTTTACGCCCCACCCTTGAAATGCACCCTTATGCATAGTGGGCTGGTCGAAGCACCCTCAACAATGAGCAATCAGTGGGTAAATTTAACTCCTGCTTATACCGTCGAGCTAGAGCACTGGAAAAGACGAAAAACAAAATTCAACGTTATTTTTATTGTTGTTAATGGAGGCTGCAATAAATCTTCTTATGACATACTTTAATGATCTCTTCCCCAAGTCCTTAAATTTCTCCGAATAATATCTGAACCAATGAATTCTTTCCATGATTGTATATCTGGCGATAGATCATCGAGCGGAATAGAGCGGTAATGTTATGTGTTTTATATGAAAACAAATTTCACCAAATTTGTGCTGCGACTCTGCGCCGGTTCTGCTATCTGATTGGCCGACTGTTGGCCATTTATGTATGAATGGCCGAAGGGACGTATACATAGATCACTGGTTGTTTGAATTGCTTTTATGTCAGTGACAAATCACTGATCAGTTCCGGATTTTTATGGCTCATATTACTACTCTATACGGTTATATGATCGATGGCCTAGATAAGCTTACTAACATATTCATATGGCCCTATCGACCTATTTAGGGAATACTTCTTCCACTAGACAAAATCATTAGATTATGTTGGACGACTGGCTGGTCGAGTGGTCAGACAACTGGATTGGAAGCGGTTGCGGTATCGCCAAGTGCAGATAATTTGTATGATGAGTATAGATGGCGGTGGGGCACAGTAGCCTAGGGCAACTTGGACGAAGCTTATTGAGCCGAGGAGGCTCTTTGTAGGTACCCCTCTTGTAAGAAAAGGGGTCAAGGGGCGAGGACAGGAACCTCACCCCATTGTACTGTCCCGACGTTGGGAGGGGTTGTTCTGTGGTGCGGGACAACCCCTCTGTAGAGGTGGCATCTGTCTCCTGAGGGACTGACTAGCCATTAGATCCGGGGCACTTCACCAAAAGCGGCATTGATGGCACTCGCCGGGTTTTAGTGGGTAGAGCTGCGTCCACTTACCAGACAAAAAAAAACTTAGCGCGGGGCTAGGTTAACGTGATGTATTTATTTCTTAATATAACATCGCTCGATATTTAGGCATCATCTACGAAAGCCGTAATAGAGTTCAATATTGATGTAAAAAGCATATTAAGATGATTGGGAGTGACTGAAATATTGGATCCAATAATCCTGTTCAGGGCTCTTTCCTATCTTAAGCGCTTTTGAGTTGTAACTTTCCTATCATTCGTTGACTCATCGGAACAATAGCTGATGATAGTTCATCCAGTGGTATTTCCAACAAGGGGCGGACCCCTTGTTTACCTAGCGTGAAGATCCTACAGTGAGTGATCGGCTTATTTTGGCGTAGATAATTAAGGGAGCACAAAGGAAATGTGTACACAGCCACACCTTTGTATTGCGCAATTTAATTATAATGATAATATTGTAGACTTATATCATCATCATCATCATCATGTGTCCTCTATGGAAAATAGGCCTCTTTTTATATATGAAGAGAGAAAACATCGAAGAGATAGTTTTCCGCGCGCCTGTCCGTATGGACACTACCTTCTAGCTTCACTTATGTTTCCTTCCATTCAGGCCCTTTTTGAACAGGACTGGCTTACTATCTTATACCATACTTATCATCCGGCGTTTCGGGATCGCAAGAATAAATTGCTTGGGCTAAAATGACGTGAAGTGCAGTTAGTGGGTGACACTGATTACTCCAGGTATTTGTCTGAACCCCACCATGGTTCAGGCCTTGACGTGGCGGTGGGGCTCAGTAGCTGAAGGTGTGCCCAGCACCTTGGGTGAAGTTAATTGAGCGGAGGGGGCTCTTTGTACCCCTCTTATAAGAAGAGGGGACAAAAGAGCAGGGGTAAGGGGCGAAGATGGGTACCTCACCCCATAGTACTGTCCCGACGTCGGGAGGTGTTCTGTGGTGCGGGACAACCCCTCTGTGGAGGTGGCGTCGGTCCTCTAAGGGGATGACTTGCCGTCGAGGTGCCCTGTTTGATCATTAGATCCGGGCACCTCACCAAAGGCGGCATTGGCGGCACTCACCGGGTTTTAGTGGGTAGAGCTGCGTTCATTTACTATCTTTCGGGCGCAGCGAGTCTCACATACCTGCCTGGGGAGACCCACTCCCCAGCGGGATGCCTCAGAGCATTTCGCGGCGTTAAAGAAAAGAAAAGGTATTTGTCTGAAAGTCACCGAACAAACATAAAATAGCCATTTCCTTAGATTTTCATGTGAAATATTTTTGACATTTTTCATTTATCAATGCTTCAATATGCTTTCAAAGACTGAAGAAAAGCTTAAAGCTTTATACGTCCATTGTTCTGGGGCATCCGAGCCAAATATGAAAGGTTTATGTCATGTATAAGTAATCTTGATACGGCTACAAAGTAAAAGCAATTGAAGCACTAAGAAGCCATAACATGAGATATTTCCGATGTCGGGATATTCGACGGTAAATTCGTCGGACTTTACAATGTACTTTTATAGCATACACTCGTAAACTAAATCCTCAAAGGGAACTAACATACTCATGTTTGGTTAGACTACGATATGTGTGGAGGCAAAAATTAAAATTTTGCTTTGAAAATTGTAATTTTTACGTAGGTTGTGGTATTCGATTTTTGTGTTGGTTAGATAGGCAAACGGAATAGGTCTGGCAAGGGTCATCTATGAACATACACGAGTATAGCTGGGACTGACCCTGGTATCTCATTCATCCCCACCATGGTTCAAGCCTTGTCGTAACGGTGGAGCTCAGTAGCCTAAGGTGAACCCAGCACTTTGGGCGAAGCAAATAGAACCGAGGGAGCTCTTTGTACCCCTCTTATAAGAAGAGGGGACAAAAGAGCAGGGGGGAACAAAGAGAGAAGATGGGAACCTCACCCCATTGCACTGTCCCGACGTTGGGCTCCACCCAATTGTTCTGTGGTATGGGACAATCTCTCTGTGGATGTGGCGTCGATCCCTTGGGGTATTGACTAACCGTCGAGGTGCCATGTTGCTCTGTTGAGCAGGGTGAGGCGGCATTGTTGGCACTCGCCGGGTTTTAGTGGGTAGAGCCGCGTCCACCTCACCATCTTTCGGCCGCAGCGAATACCACATAACCGATGCCTAAGAGCATTTCCTGGCGCAAAAGAAAAAAAAGTGGTAAATTTTATAAACACAATCCAGTTCAAACAAGTGTAGTTGTAATTCCATAGACCGAATAGTAGAAACTAACAAACCGCACGAAACGTAACAGCATAGCTGTCACTTGACGCCGATGTTATGTGAGCGAGAGGTACCACCCCGGTCGTGCCAGCCCAATTCGACTGCAAAGCAGCATGGCACTACCTCTTACAATTACACATCTTCCATGCTTTAGCTCTATTTGGCGCAAAAGAAAAAAAATGGTATCTCATTGATGCGTTGCCTATCCTGAGATGATGAGTCTCGATGCCAATAAATACACTGGCTGTCCTGCCCTTCTTTTTGAAATACAGCAAAGCTGTTTAATGGAAGAAATTAACACGTTAGTGTCCCCCATGCTTACAAGCGCAATCGAAAAATCTCATTCTTATAATTGGATATCCTGATTACTTTCTTTCTCAGTATAGATTTGCTGTGTTAAAATTTTAAAAGTAAGACTAACAACGTACCAATACCAACCATTCTTTGAGTTATATGGTTTTGTTTTAACGTTCATTGTAGATTAGTAGGTAATAATTTTCATTTATCTCGACTATTTATTTGCAAATAACAATAAATAAAATATTTATTTGCCTTTTGCAAGCTAATTAAGGATTTTTATCCAAACTCAGTTAAGAGGTAGTGCCATGCTGCTTAGCAGCCGAATTGGGCCGGCACGACCGAGGTGGTACCTCTCGCTCACATAACACCGGCGTCAAGTGACAGCTATGCTGTCGCGTTTCGTGCGGTTTGTGAGTTTCCGGTGGCCCATTGGGGGGGTTAGGGAAAAGGAGGGCAACGCATCTGCATAATCTTTGGTTGTGCGGATGTGTTTGGGCGTCGGCAGTCGCCAAACGGCTTCGACTGCTCATTGCCCTACTATGCCATAAAAAAAAAAAAAAAAAAACACTCATATCGTTATGTTCCAATTTCAGGCCATAAAAAATATAACAACTTTTTCCACTTGTACTTGTATTTTTTCCACAAGAAGCTCTAAATTTTTAAAAAGCTAACTTCATGATACAGGCCCATTACAGGTGTTATAAATTAAACTTATTAATTTATTTTGGCTTTTTTTACTTCGCCTAAGGCTGAGTTAACCTTAAGCTACTGAGCCCCAATGCCACCACAGGGCTTGAACCGTGATGGGGATTACAGTCAATACCTTAAAAATACTTAACATTTCTATATTGTGTAAAAACGTAACTTAAGTTCATACGTTATAGAGTAGTCATAAATGGAGCTAACAACCGCAACATAAGTCCTACAAAGGCTTCTCAGGAAGTCGCGAACCAATTTACAATAAATGCTGTATTGACTACAGCTCCACTAATAAACCTATTTCATTAGAGTTTTATTAGCGGTATTTTCTCGGACAAGTATTTACTACTTTCATTGCAAGAATATATATTATTAGTAATAAAATGTGGATTTTTATTACCATCTCGCAATTGCGTACTCAGAATGTTAATTATAGGTAATTACATTATTAACTATACGAATGCTGTATTATTTATATAGTTTTTTCTTATATTTATAGAAGAAGAGGTAGTGCCATGCTGCTTTGTAGCCGAACTGGGATGGCACGACTGGGGTGGTACCTATCGCTCACATAATACCGGCGTCAAGTGACAGCTGTGCTATCGTTTGTGAGTGGCCTGTTGGGAGTTAGGGTAAAGTAGGGCAACGCATCTGCATAACCTCTGGTTGTGCAGATGTGTATGAGCGTCGAAACCATAAGGCTCCGACTGCTCGTTTGCCCCCTTATGACATAAAAAAATAAATCCTTAATTGATTAATAGATATCCAACGGGAAGGCGCTTCTGCTTATGTTAAGTATTCAACTTTTGCTTGAATAATTACGAATCCAGAGGCCTATATTTCACCAGTATCATTTTTATCTTTTTTACAGTGCCTTTTCCATCAGCATTTTTATTTGAATGCCAAGACGCCGGATCCCCCACCACTCGAATTTTATCACATCTGTCTTTGAATATGGAATATTGATGCCTTATTCGATAACTACTTTAAGACGTATTAGTTACTAGCTGTTGCCCGCAGCTTCGCCCGCGTTATCTTACTTAACTTAATTACTGTTAGTCACAGCGTGATGTTATATAGCCCATAGCCTTCCTCTATAAATGGGCTATCTAACACTGAAATAATTTTTCAAATCGGACCAGTATAGATTCCTGAGATTAGCGCTTACAAACAAACAAACTCTTTAGCTTTATAATATTAGTATAGATTAGTGCAGACCACTACTTTTTTATTTTTGTCATACGAAGATGCCATGTTTAAATCGGCATATATTGTGAAACTGTCACAATATATTTGCAATGTTTATATGAACAAAATAAGCGTTGGACCGAAAATGTATAAGTTCATAACGTACATTAATCACGTGTACGTATCAGTATATCCAGCTGTGAGTTATTATCCAGTTACTGGCTAAATGTTGCCGTTCTTTCTTTATGTCGCTCACTCACGCACGTTGGCACACTGTTACGTCGTGACTTTGTTCATGGTTATTATTAATAATCATACAATTACACATCCGTGTGATTATTATTGGATTATTGATGTGATTACTACTAGAATATTAGTTCCTTTATTATTATTATAATTTCAGTGATGTAACGAAAATAATGATTATGAAATTTTTCGATGTATTATTTATTTATTTTTAAATGACAATCATAATTATATATTTTTTATTATTAACATCAATGTCAAACGTAAAACGTCTACTCCTGGACGTAAGCCTCTTTTAATTACCGTAAAACTGTCGGTCCCGGTGCACAAGTTCGTTCAATTTAATTCTTTGTCATTATCTATCGCTCAATTATCATTTAAATTGTTATGATCAAATTATATTTATCATGATAATAATTATTTTAATATGGAATAAGTAATAAACATTTAAATTATCACCACAAAGACCACTAGAAATAACAAAGTGAATTACAGCTTAACGCCCCATATGAAATAATCACACTAACGATTGTTAGAATATCAAACTATTAATTAAAATAATAAAGCAATTCTATTATTATCAAAATAATTAATAATCACTGCAATCCATGTTTATTGAAAATACTGTTAATAGGGGTTTTGGAAGTTCTATATAATTATAATATTAGATCAATTATTTTCGTCGGAAGTAAACTATTTTACAAACTTTTTATTGCAACTTGCAATGTATGATTTTACGGGTCAAATCTTGCAACTTAAATTTGAGGTAGATATATTTAACCGATTGAGCTGAAATTTTGTATACACGTTTAGTTTGGGTGACAATGCATGATTGGTTGTAAGATATCATCCTAAATCTAACATTGCGGAACAGCCAAGATGGCGGACTAGTTATTTTTAATGCACCCCTACGATATGGGTATCAAATAAAAGAGCTTGATGAGAGTAGCGCACTTCTAAAGATAGTGGACTAATTATTATTATTTTAATCATAACTAAACTGCACTTGGATGCCGATGCGATGCGCGTGGCGGGGGTTAACTATCTTGGTGTTTATTAAAGAGACCTAAGCCCAGCTGTGCTCAAAAAAATATTTGTGTACAAAGTCTGGTAAATCTGTTTAAGTGGAAAATCCAAAGTCGCAAACACAACAACTTTTCTATATCATTGTTTATTTATAGATTTGATTTGCCGTATTTCTGTATCCGTTGAAGCCACTTAACTCGGTCCAAATAAATATTTCATATGATTTATTCAATATGTAATGGATGCTCAAATTTCACAGAAATAATTGATTAACTTTGATGAAACTATTTTGGACGAGACAAATCAATTAAAATTTGCTTTCATAAATATTATATTTTGTGGTTTTTCCATGAATAAATTTATTAAACGTTTTATTAGTATGATTATTGTAAATTCCTTGAATATGCTTTAATCACGTGGACTCCAGACAAAATTGAAAAGGGTAAAAGAACATTAAAGTACGTTATTATTTATTTTCTACCTATGCGTTTACACCTTTTGTGTTTTGTGTTTAGTTTTCTTCTCTTACCTTTCCTTCTTTCTTTCGTCTTCTATCCTATCTTACAAAAATCTTATTTCTCAAAAGAAATATATTGATTTTAAATTGCCCTGGTACTTGAGGACATAGCCAAATAACATATCATTTGACTTAGTGGAATCATTGAAAATGATCTTCTCAAAGTGAAGACTTTATTCTTGCTGAAAGTGCAGGCTTACTAGTAAAAGCTACTATAATATAATCTCAGCTTACAGAGTTTCGGTATTAAATCCAAAGTACTTTTAAAGCGACATCAAAAGACGCAATTTTTGGTTGGACCGGATTATTTTTTAAATTGTCGAAACGGGGCCATTTTAATGAGGCTTTCGGGAAATCTTGCGAATGATTATCTCAGGCCATTTGAAAAGTTTTTAGATATGTTGTGGTTTAGTTATTTTCTTTTAGATTTTTTCTAGCTCTTGTGAATATTAAAAATCTTAATGCTGAACATTGAAGCCTTAATTTTGATGATCCAATAGGCTTATGGTGATAATAAATGTCTTAGCTTAGAACCCGCTTAACTGATTTTGCATGACTCTGTATTTAAATCGGGCTACGGAAAATTTGTCTTAGTACTGTTTATGTTCAAGGTATTAAACAATCTAAGCTATTGAACCTCCATAGAATCAATTGTGGTTAACTCATTAGATTAATATTAAGATGTACGTTTTGTAGTACCCTTATCTGTAATACGTCTTGTTGACGCACTCACTCAAAACTCTATGCACTATCTCAACCATCGAGCATATAACCGGATGGGCTAGTCATGTGAGCCATAAAAAGCCGAAATTGATCAGTGATTTGCCACTGACGTAATAGCGATTCAACCAACCAGTGATCTGTAGGATGTATTTGAAAAGATTAGTACCCCTGAGTTTGTTTTGCCGGTTCTTTTCAGTGGGCTTGCCTTGGAACCGGTGGTAGATTCAATTGATGATAATATGATGAGTGATACTCTGTTTGTAAAAAAAATATTTGATTTGTAAGAATATGTACGTCCTATCAGCCAATCATGCATCAATGGCAATCAGTCTGCCAATAAGAGCACAGAACTGGCGCAGCTTCGCAGCACAAATGTGGCGGAATATGTTTCCATACAAAAAATATAACATCACCGCTCTATTACAGCTATATCATCGATAATTTCTCTTTACAGAGGATTAAACAACTAAACGTCACCAAGTCGATTCCATACCCCATAAACTGCAATTCTATACAACCTGGAACAATTTAAAACGAATTACTAACGTGCCGATGCTTCATAAAGGATACGTAACAAAAATAACACAATTAATCCGCGGGAATATCATTTATTATAAGTTTTGAGTGGGACGCTCGTGGGCCTTCGGAGGGGATACTTCTTCCGTGTGAGCGACTTTTGTCTAACGAATACGTTCCGAGTTAGAGGCTGAAGCGATTGGTTTGACATTCTTATTTGGGTTATATTATATGCTAATAAATAAACTCTTTATCTTATAGATAAAGAGTAGGTACGGTTTAGTATTTATTTGTTTGAATGCGCTTAACACCGTTACTATTCTATGGATTAAAAAAAATATATTGCAATCGATCATAGAACAGGTATTGAATAAGCTTATTTATGTAATAATACACAGGTACCTTTTTTCAATATATGAAGGTTCACCTTTGGTTACTTCTTATATTTATTTGCATTTCTTTTTTGCGTCATCATTTGCATTACTCTATTTTTATAAATAAGATGTTTTATTGGCCATCATAGTTACAAAGTTGAAAAGTAGTTCATTCTTTTTATATTTTTAAATCTAATAATCATCCATGATATTATTATTCTAAATAAGTTATGAATTATATATTTTAGAATAAATATGTATAGTCCTGAGTGTCCTGAATATCTTTCACCAATTGGATAGGTCTCTTGGTTAAATTCAAACGGGCTATGCTTTATGTAATATTATTATTTTGTAAGATGCAGTGCTATGGTGCATTGCAGCCAAATTGGGCCGGCATGACCGGGGTGATATCTCTCGCTCACATAACACCGGCGTCAAGTGATAGCTATGTTGTCACGTTTCGTGTAAGTTTCTGGTGGCCCATTGGGGATAGGGAAAAGGAAGGCAACGCATCTGCATAACTTTCGGTTGTGCGAATGTCTATGGGCATCGGTAGTCACCATAAAGCTCCAACTTCTCGGTTATCTCCTTATGACATTAAAAAAAAAATTCGTTATTTTAAGTATTTTAAAAAATGACATAATTTCACAAATTTTAAAACGCCATACGTTCATCGCTTACAGGATCGTCTCATTAAATAAGGGTTTGTAACAATGCATCCCCATTTCGCACGTGAGTGACTTTTAGGTATCGATTATTATATGTGTAACATACGGTTTAGTTTGGAGGTGGTAACAGATTGTATTAGCCATTTCATGTGATTTTTTTGTACGCATTCTTATAAACAAGAAGATAACAATGTTATAATAATATAGGGATGTTAGACTAAGGGCGCAAAAAATGGTATTGTATTTAAAAATATAGACACACAATAACTTTAAGAAAGTAAGGATTGATTTCAAAAGTCTATAGAAACTGTCGCTGTTGATGCAGATATAGCCACCGTTATAAATATAAAGGATAATTTGGTTAAAAGTATGGTAGCACATGATATAAAAAATACGCCTTCGATTTTTTCTTTTAATCCAGAAATAATAGCTTTGAAGTCGTTAAAACAAACTATAAATCATAACGATCTCGTTATTTCTAAAGCAGATAAGGGCAATACGGTGGTAGTTATCAAACGGGAAGATTATATTGAAAAAGTTAACAGCGTTATCCGTGGCGATGATTTCATTCAAGTACAGTCTGATCCAACAAAACAATTCATGGCTAAAGTTAAAAGGGCAATCAATAATACTAAATATTTATTCAATACCGAATCATCGCAGAAAAGGTTGATCACAATGAACCCCAAAGCTCCATCTCTTTACGGTTTACCAAAAATACATAAATCAGATATACCCATACGCCCCGTTGTTTCATACATTGGATCACCCGCGTACCATTTAACTAAATTACTGAATGATATTATTAAAGAAAAAATAAATTTTCGACCAAAATATGCTATTAAATATAGTATTGATTTAGTGAATAAAATCAAACGAGCTAATATAAGGCGGGTGTTTGGGTCTGCACGTCACTTAACGATTGCTAATTGTAGAGTCTACATCCTGAGGATGCCTCGGTGTCGGGGCGAAACGTGCGTAGATTGTGTGGTGGTGGTCTTTTACTGTGGTGCATGTAGGGTGGTGATGCATGCGAGTGTACGCATATGCAGTGTGGGAAAGGAAGGCGGTGCTATATGCATGCATATGCGTGCACTCACACATTTGCAGTAAAGACTGCGTGTTTTGCGGTATTATTGCTAATTAAATTATAATTTAATGTTATATAAGGATTTTTTATTGATCGATTGGTGGAAGATTTTAATCGGATCGGCAACAGGAGAAAAAAATAGTCTTAATAATCCACAATATACCTAGGTAACACTGAAAATATTTAGAAAATGAAAAACGGCTTAATGTAGAAAGTTGCCAATACTTTTATTGTTATTCGAAGTAATCTCCGTTTCTTTCTACACATCGTCGCATTCGATGGAACCACTGAGAAAAGCAGTGGGCCCATTCTTCCTTAGGAGTCTCTTCTATGGCATTTTCGTACGCTTTCACCGCATCTTCAGGGCTCGTAAAGCGAATACCTCGAATTTTATCTTTAGTTCTTGGGAATAAATGAAAGTCGCAGGGCGCCAGGTCAGGACTGTAAGGCGGATGACTCATTATCTCGACACCTGCCATAGTCAAATATTCAACAGTCCGTTTTGCGGAGTGCGCTGAAGCATTGTCGTGGTGAAGGAGGATCCTGCTTCGTGGGCGCTGCTGTCGAATTTTTTCCAAGACAACAGACAAACAGCGATTGATATACCAGTCTGCAGTAACTGTCCTTCCATCTTCTAGTACAACTGTCGCGAAATGACCTTTCCGACCAAAGAATGAGGCAATCATCTTTTTTCCTTGACTTCTTCCTTTCTTTACCTTAGTTGGCCGATCCTCGAAAGGAAACACCCACTGAGCTGATTGTCTTTTGGTTTCGGGTTCGTAGCAATATATCCAGCTTTCATCACCTGTGATGATGTCAAATACAGCATTTGAGTTACCGCCGTTGAACTTATCTAACATTTGGCGACACCAGTCCATGCGGAGGCGTTTCTGGTCGTCGGTTAAAGTATTGGGAATCCATCTGGTACAAAGCTTCCTGACGCCTAAATGTTCGTGTAATATTTTTTGAACTTGACTCATACCAATGCCTAGGCTTGCCCGTATCTGCTGATAGGTCACTCTCTTATCTTCCTCTATCATGCGTCGCACAGCACTGATGTTATCTTCAGTAGTCGCTGTTAAAGAACGTCCCTCACGCGGATCATCACTGAGATTGCTACGTCCACGCTTAAACTCGTTAAACCAATTGTAAATAGTGGCACGAGATGGGGCTTCATAAAAAAATGCTAATCGCAGCCTATCATAGCTTTGTTGTTGAGTAAGCCCACAACGAAAGTCATAATAAATCATTGACCGAAAATTTTCTCGCGTTATGTTCATTTTCACGTGTAACAAGAGTTTTAGATTTGCCGCCAATTCACTAAAACAAATGACAAATGAATGCAATATACTAAATTAGGTTACCAAAGAGTTCTAAAATTGAAATTCAAATAAAGTTTTCATTTTCAATGTTTCTAACTGACCAGTTCTAAACATTTTCAGTGTTACCCACGTACAAGACTCAATGCAAAAAGAAAAAAATTTCGTTAGCAATATTTTGATATGCCTCCAATGGCTTCCGTAAATCCGGAACGTTGGAAAGTCTTAATAAATCTGTTAAAACTTGTTTCATATGAGTGAAATTCTGTGAATAAACATTAAAAAATTGCATATCAAATGATTTTGTTGCGTCCTGGGACATGAGACAAAATTGCAATCCTTTCTCATGATGAGTGCATATTCAAATTTGTAATGTATAATGATCCCTGTCTGCAGATTGTATGATAAATAATATGAACTATCTAATTTGTCGATCTCCGTTTTTTTTAAATATAAGTTCTTTAATATTTATAATCCCTTTCAATGCGCAGTAGCACATGATGATTTATAATACTACAATACCATAATGCAAAGCCAACATTAATTACCACCAGTCCCGTTCTGTCCTGTTCTGATTACCATCTGAGAGTTGGTCTCATTATTTATATAAAGTAATCTCACCAACATCTGTGCATTTATTCCATTCCAATTGTTTGTGAGATCGATCAGAGTCAGATTACTGATACTATTGATGTCATCCGCCATCTTTGTATTGTTACCAGAATGATCGGTCGTGCGGTATTTTATCGGCAATATTTTATTGAGAAAAACTTTGAATGATAAAGTATTTTTAAGTGGAATTATTTAGTTTATTCTTTATATAGGCTCTGAGTTTGTACTAGAAACGGAATCCGTTATTGATCATTTGCAGTGGAATAAACGACCGCATTTGCCTTTTGTGCTAACTTTGGATAATTTCATATTGGCCTTTTTTTTCTTTAACGCCAGGAAATGCTCTGAGACATCCCGTGGGGGAATGGGTCCCTCAAAGCGGGTAGGTATGTGGGCGCTGCGCCCGAAAGCTTGTAAGTGGCAGCAGGTCTACACACTAAAACCCGGCGAGTGCCACCAATGCCGCCTTTGGTGAGGTGCCCCGGATCTAATGTGCAAACAGGGCACCTCGACGGCTAGTCAGTCCCTCAGGGGACCGACGCCACATCCACAGAGAGTTGTCCCGCACCACAAAACAATCCCACCCACGTTGGGACAGCACAATGGGGTGAGGTTCCTGTCCTCGCCCCTTGCTCTTTTGACCCTTCTTATAAGAATGATATTTACTTAGCCCAAGGTGCTGGACTCACCCTAGGCTTCTGAACCATGGTGGGTAATGTCATATTGGCCTGAGACAAAGTTTATTAAGTCTTTTTTTGTGTTTTTATTAACAATCACACCACGCTAACCTATGTAGTGAGCTCACTAATACATACAATATAAATTTTATATTATAAAAATATAAGATGAAGATGGCTTAGTGGCTATGGGCTCGGCCTCTTGAATGAAAGCCGAGAGGTCCGTCCGGGTTTGATCCAGACCTGTGATGCCTAGAAATGGGTTTTCTACATTTCTACGTGTATATGAACATGAGACCATCGCTTGCTCACCGCTGAAGGAAACATCGTGAGGAAACCTGCGTCATTGATGAAATTAAAAGTATTTGAAGGTGTGCGAAGTTCACCAACCTGCATTGGGCCAACGCATCGGTGAACTATGGCCCAAAACCCTCCCCGCCTGATTTCGAATAGGAAACCCGTGCCCAGCAGTGGGACATAATATATGGGTTGATATTATTATTATTTTATTATGTATACTATATACATATTATATAAAAATGTATATAATATACTTATTATAATGTATTGACCATAACCTGATCATTCAAACTATTATATAAACTTTCCATCACTATCATCAACCTATTTCGTCCTTTCCTGGTACACCTCTTTTCAACTGACAATCTGAATACCACTACATATTATAAAACAAAATCGCTTCCCGTCTCTCTGTCCATATATATGCTTAGATCTTTAAAACTACGCAACGGATTTTAATGCGGTTTTTTAACAGATAGAGTGATTCAAGAGGAAGGTTTATGTGTATAATACATGCACAATATAGTAAGACAAACACTGATAATTTTAGAGGTTTCTAATGTGATGTCTTAAATAAATACATTTTTTGCGCATACTTTGCAAACGCTGGCGAAACCCTACAAGAAAGAACGAAATAATGTACTACAGTACTGTGCATACATGTGCATCTTTAAAAGGTCTACAAAATATCTGCAATGGTATATTATATCTATCTCTAAGGGATATTTAACCCACAATAACTATGTTTATCCTGTACATTTTAAGAGAAATAATGGCTTATTTACGAAGCGATTTTAAGCAATATATCAATAATCTTCATCCAATTAAGTACCATATACAATATAGGCTGCACTAAAGTATCGGGAATGGAATATTTCCACTGTTCCTGTCATATTAATATCTTTTTAATTGAAAACTCCTTGGTTTTAAAAATTGAATACCATTTATTTATTTTAAAAAAGATTCTCGGTCTTGTCAAACTTTTTTAGTCGTTGAGAAAATGGAATTGACTCGAGAAAATTTTAGAGCGATGATTTATTATGACTTTCGAAGTGGTTTAACACAAAAACTGTGTGTTGACCGGATGATTTCTGCATTTGGTGATGAAGCCCCATCCAAAACCACAATTTATCGCTGGTTTGCTGAATTTCAACGTGGACGTGTCAAGCTCATTGATGATCCCCGTCAAGGTCGTCCAAAAACTGCAGTCACCCAAGAAAACGTTAATGCTGTGCGTAAGCTGATCTGCGTGGTCAGAGATTTTCATCGCCTGAAGAAGCTGTGGAAGCCTACAAAACGGCCATTTTGGAGACCCCAACTTCCGAATGGAATGGTTGCTTCAATGATTGGTTCCATCGTATGGAAAAATGTGTCCGCGGAAAATACTTCGAAAAGCAATAAATACATTTTTAAATAGTAATGTTTTGTAACTTATACATTGTGCATTGAATAAAGATCAATATGGCCCTGTACAGCATGTAATTTAAATGAACTTTTTCGAAGATATTACAGATTTAAAATGCAGGGACATAGCGGCTGTGGCGGTACCGGCCGGGACAACCGATTTTCAGGGTCAAACCTTCAACGTTGCTGACTTAGATTTGAGCGTTGAGTATCAGCATTGCGAGCAAAACCGAGGCGGGTCGCTAGTGGATAATAAATAAAAATATACGTCATTGAAAATCGCATCATATTGTCTGCAAGAGATTGATCATATCGGTCAAATAATGATATAAAAGTAATAACTAGCCATTGTCAACAACTTCACCCTCCGATCCCTGGATCTATAACAAATTTGTTATTGGCGATTATAATAAAATGTATTCTATTTCATTGTTATACATATTAACATTAAGTTTTAGTAAAATCCAAATACCTGTTACTGATCCTAAAGATTAGATTAAGGAAAGTAAATATTTGTCACATATCATTGGGTACAACTTACGTAATGAGCGTTCATCATCATCATCAGCCTCTATCCGTCCACTGCTGAACATAGGCCTCCCTCAATGAACGTCAAGACGGCCGATCCCTTGCCACCCGCATCCAACACCGACCGGGCACAGTACTGAGATAGTCTAGATCACTGGTTAATGGCCGACCAACACTCCGTCTACCTAAACGTGGCCTCCACTCTCGAACCTTATTGGCCCATCGGCCATCCGTTCTCCTGAGTGTGTGACCAGCCTATGGCAATGCCACTTCAACGAGCTTATTCTTTGCGTGATATCGGCAACCTTAGTTCCTAGGCGGATGTCTTCGTTTCGAATCCTATCTGCCAAAGAAACACCCAGCATAGCACGCTCCATAGCACGTTGAGTTACGGCAAACTTAGGGATCAGCCGACATTTAGAGGCCACGTTTCAGCCCCGTAGGTCATCACGGGGAGAACGCATTGGTCGAAAACTTTCGTCTTCAAACTCTGCGATGTAGAAGTCGTAAGAATATGGCCAATGAACCTCGTTAAAAGGTAAGTATCTAATGAGCGCTTGCCGCTTAATCAGATCAGCTTTATTCAAACACATCTTAGACACAACACACGTTAGATATTGAAAGTCAAACACGAGAGGACACGAGAAAATAATTAGCAGTAAGATAATCTAACTTTTTTAATTTTTAAGAGTAAGCAAATAAATGGTAAATGCTAATGGCTCAATGGTAAGCGCGTTGGCGCTCAAACCGAAGGTTGCGGGTTCGAATCCCGCCAGGGAGCAACATTTTTTTCTGTGTTCCTGGGTCATGGATGTGTATTAAATATGTGTATTATATGATAAAAATCTTAAATATGTGTATAGTATAAAAGTATTAAGTATCTTACGTTCTACTAAGCAACTTCGCTTAAAATTTCCATCTTTCATCTTTTGCAATTACAACTATCAAATTATAGAATTCTCTACCTTTTGTTTTTGTTTTCTCTTTTTTTTTTTTGTATATAATATATATGACTATTTGTAATCATTTGAATATAATAAATATTTTAATTTATAACTATTATAATATATGTATTATTATATTTAATCAATAAATATTAGGTATGTATGTATCTATGTATATTTTATAATTATCTAAAAATGTACTCTGTATAGGCATATTGTTCTTTTGTATAAGGTTCACTGTCACCCCGTGAATTCTGTTATATCTTTTTTTTTCCTCTTCCCAATGGTTTCCTGGCAGAGATCGCTTATAAGCGATTAGGCCGCCTATTTGTTTTCATTTATCTTGATATTTTATTTATTGTGTCTCTGTATCTATATGTACAATGAACTAATAAAGAATATATAAATAAATAAATAAATATTTCCGTTGTCTGGTACTCGTAACAAAAGTTCTTCGAGAACTTACCACGGGACCAGATTGACGTGGTGTAAAAGGGTCCATATATATTATTATTATTATTATTAGATATTAATGATATTATTATGTGTGGTGCCGTCCCACAAACAATGGACCATCTCATGTCGTGTCCTGCACATTGCAGGACTTATTGGACGCTACTGAGAATGGAATACTCGTAGCTGAGTTCTGGGCGGATAAAATTTAGGTAGCCATCGACACGCTAAGAAGAAGAATGATGTAACAGTAAGTATCATTTTCCTCGTGAATAAAAATGGTAGACCCGGGACAGGCCCGTCTAGACCTAGGATTGAAAATCTCGATACTTGTTATTATTATTATGAATTATACTATTATTACATTATTGCTTATTATTATTTTTGTCTGGGACCAACAAATCTGGTTTGGATGAAATAGACCAAATCCTTTTGCCGATGTCAAACAAAGTCTGACTTTGCAGCTATAGGCATAACCAGTAATAAAAAGTACGTAAGTAAAAGAACAAGTTATGACTTGTTCCCACTATTTGTCGTTCATCTTCATCATTATCCCATATCCACATGTATAAAGGCTATAACTGTCCCCTGTACTCTCATACACAGTTCACACAAAGCATCCCTTCTGGAAACACCTAAATCTTTCATACAACACGCGTCCAACAATATGTTTGTCACTCCGCTCTAAGCGCCCGTCATGTGCGGACGTCTCATCCCGAGCTCCCCTGCTGCCCACGCGCAGTGCTCTCACCGTTCAATAGTGTTCGTGCTTTTAAAGACAACAGACGAGAAGATTCAAGATTGAAGAAAAAAGAATCAAGATTAAGGAAGCAAGAAGAAACTCAAGACCAAATAAAGCATCGCTACCCTAGCGGTGTTCTGTCTCGCTCGCACCCAAGCGACGCACCGGCCGCCATCTTGTGCACCGGCCGCCATCTTGTTTAGTATAGTGCAGTGTTTAGTGTTTGCTCGCGAACCGGGACACCACACACGTAAGTCTGTTATTTTATTATTAGGCACACACCCCTGTCATATACAGGGTTAGCCAAATAGGAACACACCTCCCTGCCTAGGCAGGGAGGACACATTTTCTTTTTTTCCATTTTTAATTATATACTCCCGTCCTTCCCACTGTGGAATTCGTCATGGATTCCCATGAACTAAATGGGCTATTACTCTTTCTTAAAGAGACAATACCAAATATTGAAGTACTCTACACAGAGTACAAAAAACGCGTTCCCACCGCGTCACCGTCGCCCCGTCAAGATTCGCTATTAGCTAAGCGGGAAACCCGAGGCCCCCGCGTGGACCCGAAAACCGCAAAGCCCGTGCAAGTGTCCTCAGCGACCGTACAAGCACCTGCAGTGCCCGTAACCGCGACCTCAGCGCCCGTAAATGCGCCCTCAGCGCCCTCGCAGTCACTTCTAAATACCGAGGACATCTCAATGTCCGAGGCAAGCGCCGTCGACGCCTCAAGTGACGATGACGGGTTTAGACCCGTAGAGTCGCGAAAGAGGCGCCGGCGTAAAGAAAAGGGTGCACCTACACCCCCACCTAGTAAGTCCGCCAAATCAGCGGCACGCGACGCACCATTGGAAGCGACCGAAATCGCTCACGACGTCTCAGTGGCTGGAAAAAAGCCACCTCCGGTCATACTCCAGGACAAAGCCGCCTGGAACCATCTAAATAAAGAGCTCACAGAAGCCAGAATAAACTATTCGTCCGCGAGGCTCACGCCCGACGGACTTAAAATACAAACAGACGATGTCGATACACATCGTCGTTTAACGCGATACCTCCGTGAGAGGAGCATAAGTTTCCACACCTATGCCCTCGAGGAGGAACGCCAACTAAGGGCGATTATTAGAGGTATACCGAAAGAGGTCACAACCGACCTCATAAAAGAGGACCTCGTCAACCAAGACCTTCCCGTGGAGTACGTCGTACGACTTCACAAACCCACAACAAAACAACCATACGACATAGTTATGGTTGTTCTGGAATTATCGCCCCGGGGCAAAAAGATCTTTAATTTAAGGAAAGTGGTCAACGTGGACCACATCCGCATCGAGGCGGCGCGCAAACGCGGCGCGCCAACTCAATGTCATAGGTGTCAACTTTACGGGCACTCAGCTCGTAATTGTTACGCCAGGCCTAGGTGCGTTAAGTGCTTAGGCGACCACGGCACTTCCGACTGTGCCAGGGGCGACCCAAAAACCGAGGTAGAACCACCCAGTTGCGTGCTCTGCGGTTCCTCAGGGCACCCCGCGAACTATCGTGGGTGCGTAAAAGCCCCGAAGAGGAACAGCAAAGTCAAAGCCGCTGCCTCTATGCGAGCCGGAACTCGCAAACCACAGCCTAAAAAAGCAAAACTTAGCGAGCCGGTCTATGTCCCAGCCCCGCCACCCACCACCAATGCGTGGTCTAAAAAAAAGACGGTGGACAGCCCAGTAGCAACTGCGGCTACCACCGTACCAAGCCAGGTCGCGCCTCGTGCATCCCTTCCATCTTCACCAGCACAAGGTCTCGACCTTGAGTCGATGAATGCTCTTTTTGCAAGTACCAGCGCTATGATGCAAGCCCTCACAACTGCATTAAATTTTTACAACCATATCAATGGCTGCGTTTAATGGTAGATTTAAGCCGCGATCCATAGTGTTGGCGACGTTTAACGCCAACGGCCTATACGGTACTATTGACGAACTGCGGGAATTCGTTAAAAATCACAACGTCGACATCATGTTAGTGCAGGAGACTTTCCTTAAGCCGTCCATGCGCGACCTTAAAATAGCCAATTATAACTTCGTTAGGAACGATAGGACGCGATCCGCGCTAGGTGGTACCATTATATACTACAAACGGTCACTTCATTGTGTGCCGCTTGACCCACCTTCGCTATCAGCATTGGAAGTATCTGTGTGTCAGGTCAGTATGACAGGTCATGCACCCGTCATACTGGCCTCGGCATACCTCTCTCCCAATAAACGTCTGTTAGAGTCCGACCTAAGGTCAATATTTAGACTAGGATCGTCGGTCATCATTGCAGGTGACCTAAATAGCAAGCACAGTCACTGGGGATCTCGCCGTCACAACACCAACGGCATAGCACTAAACCAACTGACTGATACATTAGACTTTGCAGTCATAGGTCCCAGTGAGCCCACCCGATTCCCCCACTTAGGTGGTAACCATAACCATCAACCGGACATACTCGACATAGCTCTCCTGAAGAATGTATCTCTCCAGATACACTCGATCGAGACAACAAGCGAATTAGACTCAGACCACAGACCGGTCCTTATCCGTCTTGGACCAGTCACTCCATTAGTTCCACCAACAAAGACAATAATAGACTGGAAGACTCTACACGAGAAACTACAGGCTACTCAGTCACAAAAGTTGGACCAAATCCCCGATCAAATAGACAGTGCTGAGGTGGCCCACGCCGCCACCTCCTTACTAACAGAACACATAAACGACTCTATAAAAAGCGCCTCTCGTGAGATACCTACAACACACGAGAGGCGCTGGGAGCTTCCCGAGCAGCTCAGAGACCTGCTTAGACGAAAAAATGCGGCCGGTCGCGCATACCATAGATATCCCACAGAAGACAATCGGCGTACATACCGCGATTTACAAAAGCAAGTAAAGCGCGATATTGCCGAACACAAAAACGAACGATGGGACCGATTCCTCAGTGAGCTTACGCCCTCTCATACGGCCTACTGGTCGCTGGAGAGGGCGCTCAAGAACGAAACGAGCGCTAATATGCCCCCGTTGAACCGTCCGAATCAGCCTCCTGCACTGGATGATCTCGATAAGGCCGAATGCCTCGCTGACACCATGGAGAGCCAATGCTCCCCAAACGTAGAATCTGTAGATCCCGCGCACAACGTCCTTGTGGAAAACGAGCTAGCCTTGCGCGCCGCATTACCTCCAGTGGGCGATCCGGTCCCCCCTACCGACGTAGAGGAAGTAACAGACATCATTAAAAATCTTCACGCGAAAAAGTCGCCCGGTCCGGACAGGATTACCAATAGGGTCCTCAAATATTTACCGCCCCCTATAATCTATCTTCTAGTGAGCATCTTCAATGCTCTACTGACAGGATGCGCCTTTCCAGATTCATGGAAAGAAGCGGTAGTTGTAGGTATCCACAAACCGGGTAAACCTCGAAATGAACCGACTAGTTATCGGCCTATTAGCTTACTCTCAGCGATAGGTAAGTTATACGAAAGGATACTCCTATCCAGACTCAAAAAAGTAGTAGATGAGCTCGGACTGCTCCCCGACGAACAGTTCGGGTTCAGAAACTCTCACTCCTGCGTACACCAGGTGCACCGCCTAACGGAGCACATCCTCACAGGCCTGAATAGACCCAACAGTAGGGCTAGAGTGACAGGGGCTGTGTTCTTCGACATAGCTAAAGCGTTTGATAAAGTCTGGCATAACGGCTTGATTTACAAGCTCTACCAACTACGTGTGCCGGACAAACTCGTGCTCATCATACGAGAATATCTAACAAATCGTACCTTTAGATATCGATCGGAGGGCACAATGTCCTCATTACGGCAGATAAGGGCGGGGGTACCCCAGGGCTCAGTCTTGGCACCCCTGCTCTTTACCCTGTACACTAGCGACATCCCCAGAATGCCTAACATCCATATAGGTCTATTTGCCGACGATACCGTCCTCTATACGACTCATCGCAACCAAAGATTAATAACGATCCGACTACAGAAAGCCGTCGACGCACTAGGCGTCTGGTTTAGGAAATGGCAGATTTCTGCCAACCCCGAAAAAAGCGCCGTGATTCGCTTTCAGAGAGGTAACAGTACCTCACACAGGCCTTGTAGGAATTTAGGTCAAATCTTCCTCTACGGAAACGAGGTGCCCCGAGTCAATCAGATAAAATACCTCGGCGTTACCCTCGATAGTAGGATGACATTTCATGCTCATATAAAAAGAATTAAAAAGAAGGCACTGTACGTACTACATCGCCTCTACCCAATGATTTGCAAACGGAGTAAACTGCCGCTTAGACATAAGCGGACACTTTACAAAGTTTGCATACTGCCTATATTCGCTTACGCGAGTGAAGTCTTTGCGCACATAGCACCTTCACACATAGAGACGTTACAAAAAATACAGAACCGTTTTCTAAGAACAGCAACTGGATGTCCATGGTACTATCGTAACGTGGACCTTCATAGAGAACTCGAGCTGCCTTCTGTAGCTCAACATTTTAAAGACAAATTAGAAAGGTTCTTTGAAAGAGCCAATAATCACCCAAATCCGCTAGTCGTACAGGCCGCTAGTTATGTACCCGATCCAGACTCACATCGTCTGCGTAGGAGACCGAGAAACGTCCTCCTCGATCCTCCAGATCCTATCACGGTTGCTAATAATCGTTTTCCTCTCCAACCTAGGGCATCCCGCCTTAATACACAGTACACACACAACAGTACATTCATTACACGCACTCAACACCGCCTCCACCGTAGGTGGCGACGACCTCGTTTCCGACCGTCGGTCCCGTGATCGACAGGAAGGAAATTAGAAGCCCCGCGTTCACATCGATGCCCCGTCTCTTAGATGACGGGACGGGGGCCCCATAAGGGCCTCCAAACACACTAAAACTTAGAAAGGTTTGAGCCTCGTTGCCTCACCTATTAGACAGATGAAGTTAGAACAGACCTCAGTCTACTAGCTTAGATCATTTCAAAAAAAAAAAAAAAAAAAAAAAAAAAAAAAAAATATGTTTGTATTGGTGGATTTTTTCTAATAATCTCTTTATGGAACGATAACCAACCATCAAGACCCCTCTTATCCGTTCATCAACTTTAAACTCTATCCTCGGGATATAAAGGCCACATAATCCTCGTTATTATAGAAATATGGTCGTATTACCATAATTTCATAACGAAGGGTGCCTTCTAATATAACACGTATTTTGATTTTTTTATAGCTTCGCCAACAAAGAGGATTCATATTTCGCATTGTTAAGAATAAATAACCCCCAAATAATGGTACGTTATGCCTTGAACAAACTTAATAAATGTGATAAATATTATTTTAATGAAATCTGGACGGGCGCTGGGAATTTATATAAAATGTGTGTCCTAATAATGACATTACTTTTAGCTTTACGTAATCATCATCATCACTTTCTTTCTCAGCTAGATGTAGGCATTCGCATTTAGGACCGGATTTATAGACTGCTCGGTCTCTCCCTATAACATTAAAAAAACTGACATTTTATCCCATATTATCCTAGACAGTATATATATTTTTTTAGCATAGGTAGGAGCACGACTGCACGAAGCTTTTTGGCGACCGTGGTGCCGGCCCAATCCGGCTGCAAAGCAGCATGGCACTGCCTCTGACGAGGTACTCCTACGCTAACATTATTATTATTTAAAACAAATATATTTGTAACATTGAAGTCTGGGATGGTAACTCCAGACTTAAATTGAATAATATGTTTGTTATGAGTAGCAAGACAAGATGGCCGATCTGTTGCCACTCACATCCAACTTAGACCAGCCACTACTAAGATCTTCATCTCATTTACCTCAAGAACTAATTCAACATTTTCCTATATACATTATCCAGTCATTGTTAAAAATCTGTAAAGATCTAATTTTATTGTAAGCAGCACTTTCAGACAATCAAGCAGTACCTACATAAAGATACTTAAAAATATTGAACGTCCCAGTTGTCCCGATAAATACTTAGTAACCCAATCTTGGTATTTTAATACATGTATTAAATAAACTAAGCCCCTCTCACAATAGCCCACATTCCAAAAAATCTGTAAACACGATAATGGCTCCATTCGAAGTATCCTCTTTGTAACTCAAGCACGGTAGAGCCGATGTATTCGTATAGCAAAAGCCTTTGTTCTTTAATGAAGTTATAGTGTCAACTTTATTCTATTTACTTTACCCACAGCTTTTCCCGCGTTAACTTAGATTTACAGCCGTATCTAGATGGATGATGACTATTTTATAGCCTAAGTTACTCCTTATAGCATGAACTATCTGTCAATGAAAGTCCCGTCAAAATTGGTCGAGTGGTTTCAGAGATTAGCCGGAACAAACAGACAGACACAAATTTTTAAATAGATTTTTTGATGTAACTGTTAATTTGAAATTACACACAGGGAACTTCAATTATATTTATTTTTAGAGATAATGAAACATTGTTTTATTATATCGCGGTATAAGATTTTTAAAAACATTCCTGGCGTTTTGGATACTTTAACACGTTCACTGCGATACGAGGCCTAAATCATCCCTCATGCAACTTCCCTGTGGTGCGGCAAGGAAAAACGTGAACTTCTCTGCGGTGTGAAGGGCATAACTTTGGTTTGGTCCAGTGTAGGAAAGCGATAAATATATATTTGAAATGCACTAATGGTCACGGTCTCGGTGGGATACCTACCTTGGTACCGGATGTTGTAGGCCTCGTGCCGCACTGAATAAATATAATTTTAATGCAGTGCGGAACGAGCTGAAAACGTCCCATATTCCCCCTGACCTCGTACCGCACCCAACGCGAGCTCCCCGCGACTAGTGCTGTGCGTCGCGTCGATTTTTTTATTTAACTGTTCTAATAAGTGTATTTTTAAAGAGCGAGGCATAATAAATAGGATAGTTTATTTTCTACTTCTTGTTTCCTTTTTTTCTATTCTGTGAACCGCATTAAGATTTTCAAACAAAAATAGATAGATAGATAGATTACAGCATTTATTACAGCAAGACAACACACATATACATTTTTACAACATGACGACACAAGAGTACAACACAAAAAACGGATATACATTTAAATAAAATTTCTACAACATTTAAACACAAAAAACAGATATACATACTAGTCACTTCAAGCACATAGTTTATACATTAATGCATATGGGTGTTGTCATTACACATAGGGTCCAGGTTCAGTGTATAGACACTGATTTTCAGTCTTCACCCAGATAAATAGGAAAAAAACAAAAACAAAAAGGGGGTTCCCCATACTTAGAACTGAAACGAATTATTTTTTTCAATAAACCCATTCGTGTGTGAGGAGTATCTATGGATAGTTCTCCAAAAATGATATTGAGGTTTCTAATATCTTTTTTTAACTAAATCGTTTGTGCGAAAGACACTTCTAAAGTGGTAAAAAGCGTTCCCCCCCGTAACTTCTAAAACAAGAGAAATATAAACCTAAAAAAATATATATGATGTACATTACCATAAAATCTTCCACCGAAAATTGGTCTGAACGAGATCTAGTAAGTATTTTTTTAATATGTCATAAATCGTGAACCGCAACATACCTTTCATTAAATCAACTTAAATATAAAAATAAAAAATAAACATTTTATTTCATAAACATAAATCTTATGCATAAACCGTAAGCCATTATTTTCTAATAATAAGTCTGTAATAGGTGCCTCTTAATTGTACGGAACGCTTTGTACGCGAGTCCGACATGCACTTGGCTGGTTTTTTTCTCTTTATGGTGCCATGAAACTCAATTTTGATTATTTAAAAAAAATTATGTATCCTTTGATAGCTTTGTGTTTTGCCCTCAAAAAGATCTAATAAAATATAATTGATCAAAATCGGTCGAGTCGTTGTGGAGTTATCAACACGTGGATATTACTTTTTCCATCACTAATCGTAGCGAAAATTTGCCCTATTTCAGTGCGATACGAGGTGTATAAGATCCCATATTTTGTTTTGCCTGTAATTCCTAAACTAGCTGTCAGATCCCGGGGCGACGGTAGATTAGGGTTCATCAATTCACTGTCTATATCAATAAAGACCAAAATTCTCATTTATCTTTGATTTCGCGCCTGAAAATAGATTTTAGTCTGTTAAAGGAGGTGGGGTCTAATTGACCGCGTGTCGCCCTAACGTCTGGTCATGGTGCGGGCCGATAACACCTCGTGCCGCAGGAACGGAAAGTATGCAAAAATTGGTGCCGCAGCGAACGTGTTAAAGCGACATGGTCACGAACGCACTTTTTAAATTCTAGTTATTTATTGATATAATAGACTATTAAAGATATGAAAGTGTTACTTTTTAACTGACTTCAAAAAAAGAGACGGTTCTCAATTCGTCTGTATGTTTTTTAAACTTAAATGGATAGTAGGTAGGTAAGGCCAACAAGTCAGTTTTGAATAAGGTAAAAAGTTTATCGACGGGTGCGGGCATTTTAGTAGGTACCTTAAAATTAAAGGGTTTTTTTTTATGTCATACGACTGCAAACGAGCAGTCGGAGCCTTATGGTGACTACCGACCGCACAACCCGAGGTTATGCAGATGCGTTGCCCTCTTTTTCTCTATCCCCATAACATAGCAGCATAGCTGTCACTTTACGCTGGTGTTATGTGAGCGAGAGGTAGGTACCACCCTGGTCGTGCCGGCCTAATTCGGCTGCAATGCAGCATGGCACTACCTCTTGCTATTTTTATGTTAGTTGGATAAGCAAACTGGCAGACGTGCTACCTGATGGTAAGTGGTCAACGTCGCATGTGCATAATTAATTACCGGTAGGAGGAATACCACACACTACGCGCTCTTCTTCCACCACCATCCTGCTTTTTTTCCAACGAAAAAACTTAGCTATGTTTCGAAAAAAAAAGTGAGGATAGCTAGTGTAACTACTGGCACCGCGACTAACCATCTTACGTCTCAGATAGACAACATGTGAATGGGTAACGTCTACCACTTGCCATCAGGTTTTGCCAATTTGTATATTATCCAATTGACACAAAAGAACAGTTAACAATATGTCTGCACATACGTACATATTACACAAGACAAATGTAGGTTTTAATAAATGCGCTACTAAAATCATCTTCTAAGCCACAAAAGATGCTTACATTGTAAGGCAATGATTGAGAGCCCTAACGTAGCTGCTTCTGAGTTCAGCATGAAAATCTATGTATTTTTATAACTAGACGAAAAGGAATTGTGTATGTATTGTGACAGACACATCGAGTATAAAATCAGATAGAGTAGTATATGAGCTATTGCTAATTGATTAAATTCCGAAATTGGTCAGTGAGTTGTTACTGAAGCAATAACAATTTACAGTGATCTGAGTATACGTCCCATAGGCCAATCATCCATCAATAACCATCAGTGGGCCAATCAGGGCGCAGAACCGGCGCAGCGTCGCAGCACAAATTTGGAGCAATTTGTTTTCATACAAAACACATAACATTACTGCTATATTCTGGTTATATTATGTTCGATGGACAGTGGTATGTCTGTTTATTGATCTAACTCTACTACAGCTAAAATATAATTTTGCTGTAAAACCTCTGCGCGCAGTGGCAGTAAAATTGACTCTTATGCCGTGACGGCAAATCAAATGACGCTCTCATTTCGTTGTTTTATTTCATCTTCTGTTTTTTTTTTTAATTTATATTAACATTAATGCGTATTCTTAGGTGAGACATCTGCTCTCCTCCATGGTTCAAGCCTTGTCATGGCGGTGGGGCTCAGTAGCCTCAGGTGAACCCAGCACCTTGGGCGAAGCCAATTGACCTTGATGGAGCTGCTCTTTGTACTCCTCTTATACGAAGAGGAGACAAAATAGCAGGGAGATAAAGGGCGAGGATGGGAACCTCACCTCATTGTACTGTCCCGACGTTGGGAGGGGTTGTTCTGTTGAGGCGCTGACTAGCCGTCGGACCTCACCAAAGGCAGCATTGGCGGCACTCGCCGGGTTTTCGTGGGTAGATCTGCATCCATCTTACCACCTTTGGGTGCAGCGAGTCCTATACCTACCTGCCTGGGGAGACCCACTCCTCCACAGGATGCCTCAGAGCATTTCCCGGCGTAAAAAAATGTGAGCCATCTGCCTCCATCACCTACTGTTCCAATTGATTTAAAGGCCAAAAGATCGAAAATCATAGAATTATAACAAAGTAAGAATAGTAAATAAATATAGTCTATGATTCTTACTGTTGGGCGTCCGAAGAGTTTTTCCACCCAGCTAGTTTAAGGAGCAGTATAGAGAGTGTAACGCTTTTTATCCTGCATATATTACCCGGTAAAATAAAAGGATCAAAACACACATATAACATTTCAAAGCGTCGGTGATTAAAACTTTTGTATACGTAATTTCGTTAACCTTCTTTTCAAAACATAGCACTCCTGTTTCACGGAAGAATTAATATCCGGATAAAGTAACTTAATGTGAGCCATAAAATTCCGAAACTAGTGAGTGATTTGTCACTGACGTAATAGCAATTCAACGGCCAATTACCAATCAAATAAGTCCCATAGGCCAATCACCATCAATGGCCGTCAGTCAGTCAATCAGAACGCAGAAACGAAGGAGCGTAGCAGTACAAATTTTACGCACTATTCCGGTATTAATATGAAGACTGGTACTGGTAGAACTTAGCAAAGCTTGACAAGATTAGCCATACAGGCGCTGCACTCCGAGGCAAAAATAACCAGATAACTGTCTGAGAAAAAGTTGCTAGGTAGCTGTCTGGCTGGCTGGACCTGGAAAAAATATTCATTATATTAATGGACGCAACAATGTAAACCTATTATTTTTATACCTCTTACAAACATAAAAGATTTTACCTGCATCCTAACAATCGTCATTGTTTTCGACGCTTTGTCTTATCTTCAAGTGTTTTTATTGGTGTAAAGAAATTTCAAGTGCCTCATACTTGGAATTATATGACTAAAGATTGTTAAGTTTAAGGATATTCTTGACCAAACAATGGAGTGAAATATTTTTTGTGAGAGATATTCAAACAAAAATACCTATATATAAGATTTTAAGTTATCATGGACATTTTCATTATTATATGTAAAATTATTTAAAACGGGATATCTACCATTATTTGAGTCTTGTGAACAAGACATTCGTAGATAATGTCGAAATATTGGACTCCGTGAAATAAATGTGAAAAACATGGTAGATATCACGTTTTAAATAATTTTAGTAGAAAAAGAATGATGAATTTGAATAAGTAGTAGGTATTTAAGTCAACACAAAAGCAATTTTACTAATTTTAATGACACTTGCATTATAATGTCACCCACATGAATAAAATATCTTTGTCTTACGGCAAAACTACTCAACGATAAAATTTGTCAAGGAGATGACAAATTTTATTCAATTGTATTATTTGCATCATAAAATCTAAGGAGATAGATTTTATTATGAAAATAATGGCGGATACAAACGTAAATTTAAGTAAACTTACGAAGCTGAAAGTAATAGTTTCTGTAATATTTATTAACTAGAGTCTAGACAACCCCATAATCGGCTTTTATCTATTAACTAGAGAATATCCCCCTTCAAGAACGTCAAAATGACCGATTTCTAATCGCACCGAAACCATCTAAGCGGATGTTGCATTTTACAACCCCGATCTCGATTTTGAAACCTTATTGCCTTCCCCAACATTTCTGGAACATCAAAGAAAGTGGAGGGATAGAAGCATTTGCACTAGATCGATCAAAAAAATTCACCATTGCCTCGTTTTTTTTTTTTTTTACGCCGGGTTAATGCTCTAAGGCATCCCGCCTGGGGAGCGGGTCTCCCTGGGCGGGATGTGGGACTCGCTGCGCCTGAAAGATGGTAAGTGGACGCAGCTCTACCCACTAGCCTCATAGAATTTCTCGGCATTAAAAAAAAGGCTTTAGGCAGTCCAATTTATTTCATTGTACATCTACGGACAAGCAACGCGTGTGGGAGTTTCCTAATTTTGTTCTTGTCTGACGCTGGCCAGTACGTGTCTAGCGATGTAGATATTTTGTCTATCCATCTAACAAGAAGTCACCAAACGGCTGACGTCACTGGATAAGCTAGTCCAAAATAACTAAGGAATTTTTATCGTCGACAAACAATGCTGTGGTTTTCCAAAAATCGATCACGTTTAATAAGCAGGTGACTCACTATCCGAAGTCAGGGGTAACAAACTATGGGGAATATTTAGTGAAACAATACCGTGCCCGAGGGTTCGTTATCTCTGCACTCATCGTATTAGGGTTTTAATAAAATAAAATGAAAATAATTGGACGTCTGGTCGTGTACACTATGAAGTACCTATTATTGTTGTTGCATTATTTCGTGTATGTTTTTGCAGAAATTTTATTTTCTATTTAAAGGTAAGGTTAATAATAAAAGAACCATAAAATAGGTTCTTTTATTAAATAAAAGAAACTACTATTTTCGACAACTTTTTTTAAAATTGTTTTTCTTTTTCTTTAGTTAATTTAAAAGTTAATTTAAAAGTTAGGTCAATGATTGTTTTCAAATAACTTTACTATTACCACTTATACTATTATTTATTCTGTGCTACTACTAATTATTATTGTTCGATAACTTTTTTTGAATGTAGAGATCGAGCTTAAATACATTTCTAAATATTTTCCATAACAAGTACGTAGGAATGATAGAAACGAGCAGTATTTGGACAAAATTAAATGGTAACATTTAATATTGTCATGGACAAAATATAGTCATGGACGACAACAATCACAGTGCAAGATTATACCAGCGAAGCGCTACTGAATATTTCATAATAAAGCCATAATGTACATCTTTTTATAGTTTTATTAATATAAAACAATCTCAGGATAGGCAATACGTGAATGAATTGCCTAAGAAGTCCATAGCAAAAGTACGCAAAAACATACTTAAATATTACATAACGTTTTGGTCATTTTTGTAGGCAGACATACATTAAGTGGACCTCAGCAAACCTTTTAGCGGATGACAATAAATAAAACTGTTAATTTATTTTATTTTTAGACATTTTTGTAACGCGAAAAGTCTCTAAAAAGAGAGTAGATTTTTTTATGTCGTAAGGAGGCAACCGAGCAGTCGAAGCCTATGGTGACTACCGACGCCCATAATAGACATTCGCACATCCAAAAGGTACGCAGATGCGTTGCCCTCATTTTCTCTTTACCCCCCAATGGACTACTGAAAACTCACAAACCGCACGAAACGGGACAGCGTAGCTGTCACTTGACGCCGGTATTATGTGAGCGAGAAGTATCTACCAACCCGGTGGTGCCGGCCTAATTCAGCTGCAAAGCAGCATGGCACTACCTCTTACATTATTTAGTATTAATAAATAGTTATAATATTTCTCTATATTAATAATATCATTAATACTATAAAAATGTTTACAACACCGACAAAACCCTAGATAAAATATAACGGATAGAGACAGATACGGTGGTGACAGAACAAAAAAGCTTTAAACTTTAAACTATCTATCATCCCCCACTCCCTTGGCCATCCTGAGTCAGTATTAAATTCGGCCGCGGACAGAGCGCTTGCCCCAACAGTTGAGAAAATACAGGGGTTACAAAACTTTTTCGTACGTTCCGCGATTGTGATTTTGTGCTTGAGTTTCGTGAGCAAATATTTGGGTAAGCCAGTTAACCATATTATTTGTGTTTCTTGATTATTTCGCTTGATAGTTTTCGAATAGTTTAATTTTGTATGCTATATTATTAGAGTCACTAGTAAAATTGTAAGTTACTAAACTTTGAAAAGCAAAAATAGTAATAACACAACATATTTTTGTTAATTAAAATATTTGTTATTCAATTAAATTATTACATTCTTATGTTATACATTTAGTGAAATAAATCATATTCTGTGAATTGATGATTCTGTGTGAATTAGCGGACATAATGAATTTTTTTTAATTATATTAGAATAATATAATAATTATAATAATTATATTAATAATTATTATATAGATAATTTGGATTATAATTTTTGTACAAAGTAGATATGCGAATATAAAGCTTTAACGACATTTTTTGGTGATTACGTGCTTACATTAACGAAAATAATAATTGAACAACAATGAACTTAAATAATAAATCTGAAAGATTATTATCATTGACTGAATTACAACTTTATGGAATTGCGTTATAAACAGTAGACAAATTACAAATACTAAGTTTATAATATTATTTAGAAAATATTATATGTAGTGACTAAATCACGGAAAGGCCAAAAACGGATACTCAAAAAACCGGCCAAGTGCGAGTCGAACTCATGTAAGTGTTTCGTGGTTTTGTGGCGTAAAAAGTCACGTTTGGTTAGGGGGGGGGAGGCTCCCTTAAATATTTATTTTTATTCAATAATTTATTTTTTAAGTTCCTAAAATAGTTTAAAGTTTATTAATTTCGAGGAAAAACGGAAAAACGTTCGCGTTTGTTGTTTTGAAAATCCCTTAAATTATATTGTTTCTATTCTGGTTTTAGTATTCGTTATTAGCGGCGGTTTTAGCGGCAACCGATATGCATCATGTGTAAACATTTCAACTGTCTGACTATCATGGTTCATGAGACCGACGTGGTGACAGACGGACAGCGGAGGCTTAGTAATAGGGTCGTTTAAGACCCTTTGGGAAATGCGTTTATTTCAATATATTTTACTAGATACATATTTAATCTGCCAATGGTATATTAATATGTAAGGCATACAAGTAATACTTGTCTGCCAGTTTGGTTATATTGATTATTTACATGTTGTCCTAATAAAACCCCTCACGAGAAAAACCATTACTGTATTATTTTAAAATGGCATTGAAGTTGTATGTATACAATAACATAATTAAATGTTTACATTGTCTGTTAGTAATTCTAAGAGGTAGTGCCATTCTACTTTGCAGCCGAGTTAGGCCGGCACGACAGGGGTGGTACCTCTCGCTCACATAACACCGGCGTCAAGTGACAGCTACGCTGACGCGTTTCGTGCGGCGGGGGGATAGGAAAAAGAAGGGTAACGCATCTGCATAACTTTTGTTTATGCGGATGTAGTCACCATAAGGCTCCAACTGCTCGTTTTCCTCCTTAAGACATACTAGCTGTTGCCCGCAGCTTCGCCCGCGTTAACTTGCTTAACTTCACTCCTGTTAGTCACAGATATATGTTATATAGCCTTCCTCGATAAATGGGCTATATAACACTGAAAGAATTTTTCAAATCGGACCAGTAGTTACTGAGATAAGCGCGTGCAAACAAACAAACAAACTCTTCAGCTATAAGATATTAGTATAGATAAAAAGAAAGAAAAAAGTTGAGTCATATTTCGACTCCTTGGAAAAACTTATTTACCCAGTATAAGAAACATAGGTTATATTATACTTCTTTTAGTATATTTTATTTCGCATCCCAATATCCGCACAGCAATAACAAAACACGTACCAACACGACATAATAAGAAATTTCCCCACAAGAAACAAGATATTAAAAACAGTACATTTGTGTCCCTTCATGCACAACCAGTATTTTGGCATTGACCCATTTGCAAACTTGTGACAATATTCGGCAACATATTTTCAATGAAAATAATGTATTGGAAACTCGTTCTTTAAGAATATATTTACAAAAGCAAATCCCGTGGTCGACATCTTTAAAAATACTTCTTTGATATTATGGATTGAAATACAAGAAATTGGCGCCAACTTTTATCTTAAATAATATTTTAAGTAAATAAAGGTCCACCCAATAGGAAACGTTATCTCCTAAAAACGTTATCTCCTAAAAACGTTATCTCCTAAAATGTTATCTCCTAAAACATTATCACCTAAAAACATGGATATCAATCTATAATTTAAATCAATGTGATTTCACGATTAACACTGTTTCTTGTGCCTGTAATTGTTCAAGAATGGCATTTAAGTAGACGTAATGTTGGTCGGCCATTAACCAGGTGGAAAGACGATCTCCGTGCAGAGGTTGTACGCGTTGGTAGCAAGGGGTCGTCTTAGCGTTCATTGAGGGCGGCCTATGATCAGCAGTGGATAGATGATGATGATGATTAAATGTTTAGAATAGATTATTTGAAATGTTTTAGACATATATTTTTCTGAGTTCGATATTTCGGGATTGTCTACGAATGCCTTGCTAATGTAACAAGGCTTGCGTACGATCAACGTCACGAGGATCAAGGCTTCTTTTGGGCCATATCCAGATGACTCATCATTGTTTATCTAGAGCCAAACGATTATTCTAACATGACCAGCTTCTTTATTTTCTTTTTTTAATATAATAAGGTAAATAATGTTCGTAAGTTTATATTTAGGAGGGAATTTTTTAAACTACTCATTCAAATTAAAAATAATATTCCACCGCTACAAACATTTATTTTTTCTTTTCCGCTGGGAAAAGTTATAGGCATCCCGGGGGGAAGAGGGACTCCCCAAGCGGGTATATGGGACTCGCTGCGCCCGAAAGATGGTAAAGTGGACGCAGCTCTACACACCAAAACCCGGCGAGTGCCACCAATGCCGCCTTTGGTGAAGTGCCCCGGGTCTGTTAAGCAACAGGGCATCTCGACCGCTAGTCAGTCCCGGAGCTGTCCCGCACCACAGAACAACCCCTCCCAACGTTAAGACAGTGCAATGGGGTGAGGTTCCCATCCTCGCCCCTTTTCCCACCTACTATTTTATCCCCTCTTATAAGTATACAAAGAGAAGCCACCTCAGTTCACTTGGCTTCGCCCAAGGTATAAAAGTAATCATTATCAGGCCGGAATCGGTTGTAAATCTAGATTAACTTGGGCGTAGCTGTGGGCAACAGTTAGTAACTCATATAGCGCTTATCTTTGCACTGCACAAGCTAACTTTAATGAAAATCAACAGAAACATTAATAATAACACAGTACAAAGAGTGAACAAGGGAGGCAAAATAAAGAAGTTTAAATTAAACCTAGAATCGGACTTTGTATAGTCGTATTTTTCAGTGTTCCATACTTTAATAAAAGGATTGTGTGGAAAACGGAATTTTTTATAGATAATAAAAAATATAAGTACTTAAAGTTAAAACAGCTATAATAGCTATCAAGTTTCCTTTTTCCGTCGTAGATGCAGTTAAGTTCCAGCGCCTATAATCTTTTTTAATCTTAGAATAAGTAGGTAAATATAATAAGGTGGAGATGCGCTAAGCCGCGCACCCATCTGTATTAGCCTTACCATTCTTATTTCTTCTTCTTGAATAAAATATTATTCTTAGCCTACCATCCGCGCTGGATACAGGTTTTAGACTATATTATTCCAAATATTTGAATTATAATACTGAACTGATGGACTTTCAAAAATATCTGCTAAGCGCTAAAAATAGCGAATTCCTTTGCATTGAATCTTTATACCTCTTTTGTTTTTGTAATCATGAACTTAGTTATTCAAATTTCTGCTTACAATAAAGTTGAAATTGCACATATTATTTGAGATTAAGACTTCACTTTTCAGAGTTTCACTCTCACTTTCAATTAAATCCATATATCCATGTCTAGACAGGCCATCGAGCATATAACCGGATATAGTAATGTGAGCCATTTCGAAACTGGTTAGTGATTTGTCACTGACGTAATAGCAATTCGACCAGTCAGTGATCTGTATGTACGTTCCAACGGCCAATCATCCATCATTGGCCATCACTCAGCAAATCCAAATTGTCGCAGCGCTAAGGCGGTTATATGCTCAATGGGGTAGGCAGAATAATTATTGCTTGTGAGACTGGCACCAAGTGGCACGTTGGCCAGTGTTCTACCCAACGAACATGTAAAAGTGATAACCGCAATAAAAGTGATAGTAAGTCTAAGGTTGATTGCAAGAGATGATGATGATAATGACGATATTATACAATAAAAAAAATATTATACAAAAAAGTTTTCAGCACACATAATGCTATATTGCACTTTATTAAAACTATATCATCACCTCTAGAAAGATATTTCTAAAGCGAGCACGAGCATTATAAGTTAACAATTTTAAAAACCACACCATGCACTATAAATTGTTGAACTTGCGATTTTTATTTAGAAAACGTCAAAGTGCTAGTAATTTCGTGAGATTTTTAAGAGAAATTCCGCTGCAAGATATCTAAGGAAAATCTCAAATCCAATTAGTGTCACCCATTTATTAGTTGCCAGCTTTGGACGGCGACTTATGTGTACGTTTTATAAAGGCTAAGTGAATTCTTGTTTATTCTTAGTACAAATTTTAAAATTTCTAAATTGAAGTATTAGGGTTGTCAACTTGACAGGAATTACTGTAAAGCTCTCTTGACAAGCTATCCTTGGTGCGCTTTATTTCAAAAGGTTGTGTTGAAAATTTTCCAAGAAGAGTATTATGAATCTATCGATTATATTGTGTAGCTTGCATATCGATTATATCAAAACCTTGCTAAGGTTTTGATAAAGCATGTAGTTTTAACCAGTACCTATCAAATTTATTTTAGCGTGAAATGACGTTGAAAAATGTACAATGTCAACAATTAAAAAAAAATAAAGTTTGTTGCCATTATAATTATTAAAATTAAAAAAAAAGTGCGTACAAAGTACACTCGTACACTTGTCAAAAGTCAAACGAATTTTTAGGTCTCGTTTATATTTATACTAATCTTATGCTTTAAATTTCCTTTTTCATCAATCATTCTTTCATTTTTCTTGGACAAAAACGTTGCCCATTTTAGTGACGTTTCATCCGTTAAAATATTATCCTCATGCGCGCAAAGAAGTTTCACTTTAAAAATTATGCGTGGAACTTAAAGATGCTATAGTAAAATCATATATTTTGAAGCATACATTAGAATTACTAAGGAATGATTACAAAAGCAAAAGAGCCATCAAGATGCAATGCAAAAGAATTGCTAATCCATTGAGCTTAACATATATTTTAGGAACTCAATTAGTTCATACATAAGTCGATTAAAATATGATGGTCTAGGTAAGCTTGCAAACCCCACCATGGTTCAGGCCTTGACGTGACGGTGGATCTCAGTAGCCTAGGGTGAGCCCGGCACCTTGGGCGAATTGAGCCGAGGGGGCTCTTTGTACCCCTCTTATATGAAGAGGGGACAAAAAAGCAGGGGGCAAGGGGCGAGGACGGGACTCACCCCGTTGTCCTGTCACGACGATGCGAGGGGTTGTTCTGCGGTGCGGGACAACCTCTCTGTGGAAGTGGCGTCGGTCCCTTGGGGGACTGACTGGCCGTCGAGGTGCCCTGATTGCTCATTACATCCGGAGGACCACACCAAAGGCGGCACTGGTGGCACTCGCCGGGTTGTAGTGGGTAGAACTGCGTCCACTTACCAGCTTCCGGATGCAGCGAGTCGTACATCGTACTCCCACGTGGGGAGACCCACCTCCCCGCGGGATGCCTCAGACCATTTTAAGGCGATAAAGAAGAACAGAAAGGTAAGCTTGCAAACAGTCACAAGATTAGAAGTTGTGACCTCCGTGTCCCTGAGCCTGAGCCTGAACTACGTCATATATTTAATTTAAATATCTCTAAACTTACAAAAACGTGAAACTATCTTAAAAAACTTATGCTATTTTTTAATAAAGCATACAAAACAAAATTTTCAATAACCAAATAAATATTTTTTGTAAAAAGTTTTTTTGTAAATCAAATAACCGAATTTTGTGTCGTGTAAGTTTTGTATTTTTTCATCGGTCTATAAATTTATTTTGTACGTAAATAAATATTCAATTTAAACGTTCCATGGATGACTGCATGTAATCGATCCTGAATGACAACTATAATAGAGGAGTTGTTTAAAAAAATAAGTTGATCAAAGCGAATGGATAACGAGTTTTAACAAAGTCCTTCTTGTACCAGGCTCAAGTGCCACCTACGATATGTTATTATAATAGTTGCTAGAGTTGCCAGTAAATAATTAGACGTAAGTTGCTAAATTTTGATGCCAGTAATTCAATGAGGTGTTAGTTGCTATGTTTTGGTATCAGAAATAATATATTTTTCGATAAATATATTTTTAATCCAATCGACTATGATTGGATTAAAAATATTTTTAGAATAAAAAGCTGCTACCAATTCTCTTGTTATCCGGCAACAATTAAAAAATAACTTTGTTACCTAAATGTAAATAGCATAAGCATTAATAATAATAATTGAGGTAAAATGACAAACATTTATTTTGAGTTTCGGTTCCATTCGTTTGGTAGTTCTTCAGAGTTGAAACAAAATCTTTAAATGATAATAATAATAGTAGATAACAAATACCCCAAGTATATTCAAACACCGTAAGGAACGGCAAATACAAAAGGGCAGTCTTATCGCTAAACTGATCTGTACCAGTACTATTACAAATATTGGAAGGGCCCATGGAATGGGCCCTACCCAAGGTGCATAAAAAACCAATAACCGTAGAATGTTTACACATTTTAGGGTCCAGTAACTTGAGGGACCCACGGATCCGATTCGTGTGTAATCAAGTTGAAAGAGGTATTTGAAATTTGTCAAGTTTAATGTAGAACAACCATCCCCGTTACGAACAATTTGTAGCTTATTTGCAATTTGAAATGTGTTTTTTTTAAACGTCTAAGAGTACATACTAATATTTACCACCGGGGCTTGGAGGTATATATTTATTTATACAAATTTCTTGTATTTATTTATGTTCCTAATACCTATAACACAGGTTCTTATGACTTAAACACGGGGCCAGGTTAACGTGGTGTGACTTTTAATTAATATATAAAGATAAAATAATAAACAAATTATATAATCAATAATAAACAAATAATAAATAAATAAGAGGTATTTACAAGCCTCCAAAAAACTAGTGTACCTATCAGAGAAGCTCGTGGTTTTTTGTAAATAAGTTCGTAGATAATTTTTCAAATTAAATAGATAGTAATTTGACAATTTTTTAGACAAACATATATTAATTTTCTGAAAATTTACCAAAAATTACGAGTACTACTGTACTCGTTAAAAACTGCTATATATTTTTATTAAAATAACCCATAAAGCTAACAGAATATACCTAATAAATATATTCAATTCCCGTAGCTATAATTCCATAAAAGTTGCCCATGTTTGTTCACGGATGAATCCTGAGCTCGGCCAACTTGTTATAACTTTGTCAATATACGAGTCTAAATCATCGATGTTCCAACTCACTGTTTCAAAAGAGAAATAATTTGAATAGGGATGATTAAACATTGACTGTTGTTATCATTATTATCAGCGTATTTCCAACGCTTTGAGAAATGCAAGGACTTTAAATTACGCCAAGACGATATATTTAGATTTATTATTATTCACTGTACTTTTTAGTAATGAGTATTATTTTTATGAATGGAACATCCTTTTAGCGCCACCGGAAGTCTATAATTTCAATTAATTTAATAAGGAAGTTTTTATTTTTACAAAAATATAAATTTGTTATATAAATAATTGTAAGGCAAAAAAATTGTAATATACCTGATGAAAGAATTATTTTAATTATTTGAAAAATTACAAAACGAATCAACTTTTACTGAATCCCGAATGCGCGTGGAGCATTTTATGTGTGACGTCACAAGTCTCGCCGGGTCATCCGTATGGGTTAGGCGGTACTCGACTCGAGCGAGCGAGTTGCGGCCTGTGGGCAAGACTTGTGACGTCAAGAGGCCGCGAACCGAGAATTTTTAAAGCGAACGGTAAAGTGTCATAACTTTGTCATTTATGGATATAAAAAAAAACAGTGGGCTTTATATTGTAAATTTAGTGCTATTTTTAAAACATTATTATATATTTTTTGTAAGAGGTAGTGCCATGCTGATTTACAGCCGAATTGGGCCGGCACGACCGGGGTGGTGGTACCTCTCGCTCACATAACACCGGCGTCAAATTTCGTGCGATTCGTGAGTTTCCGGTGGCCCATTTGTAGGGAATAGGAGGGCAACGCAGCGTCACAACTTCTTTCGTTCGTGCGAATTTCTATGGGCGTTGGTAGTCACCATAAGGCTCCGACTGTTCAGTTGCTTCCTCATGACATAAAAAAACATAGATTATAAAAATGGAAACTTGATGCATTTAGATGGTAAACGGCGTTACATCCGGCTGGAGCTGCCTGTGGTTAGTAAGAAGATATATATCAATTAATATACTACCTATAATTTATTTTATTTAAGTACGTTAAAATAAATTAAAACGTATACTTACACCTTAAAACAATAAACCTAATAAATAACTACTCTGAACTGTATTTAATTAACTTATTCAAATATATTTTTTATAATTTTATAAGTGCTGTTTGTAGTTTTCGTCCATTAGCCTGGCTTTGGTAGAATATATGGGAGTTCAACTAATGTGCATGTTACCGAAACTTGGGTTGTTGGCCAAAGTAGGACAATATACTTCACTCAATTATCTCGTTTGAGCAAAGCTTTGTTACTGAAACATAGAACATTCATTTCTTAATAGTTTATGTAAAATATAACAAAATAATATAAGGAGATAGAATAATATATAACGAGTCCCTTTGAGTTTCCCGAAACCATTTTCATTTGCCTACTTGCTTCGTGTGCGGTGTCGCGAGTCCACGTCATATAAACGTCAAACTACGTCTCCAGCGTTTTGTGTGCGGTGTCGCGAGTTCAGAGATTTTATCTAATCTAAAAATATGCGCTTAAAGTAGTTCACACTTCAAAAACTACGTTATATGGTACACAGAGATTGTAGAGATCAAATAATAAAATCTCATTTATCGAGACTGATTTATAAAATACGGCTTCTGAAGACTATGATTATGTTATTCGATATTTATTAGGAACGAACAGACCTACACGCATACACATACAAACCCACGCATCTGTAAGGGTGGCTACATTTAGTAGTGTACAAATAATAATGAAAATGAAGTCTATATTAATATAAATGCTAATTAAGATACATTTAATATCCTAAATTTTAATATTATTATAAAATAGAAAGTTGTATTTATAAATGTTTGTTACTCTGTTACGCAAAAACTACTCAATAGATTTGAAAAATAATGTAGCAACAGAATAACAGTTAGACTATAAATTATCCCTGTACTCCCACATGAATGGTAAATACGCGGGCTAAACCGCAAAGCGCTGCTAGTATATAATATTAATGACCCGGATGACCGAGCTTTGCTCGGTATTTTTTTTTTTTTAATAAAATGACATTTTCTAAAAATGATTCCTAGCTAGATCGATTTATCGCCCCCGAAACCCCCTATATACTAAATTTCATGAAAATCGTTGGAGCCGATTCCGAGATTCCAATTATATCTTATTATATATTATTCTTGTATATATATATATACAAGAATTGCTCATTTAAAGATATAAGATATAATATCTATCTTTAAATATTTTAGGTAGGACAAAGTGAGAAAGAAATATCTAATCACTAATATACATGTCAATGAAAACATTGATGTTTTTCTGAAACTGTACTGCACGTTTTCGAATATGTAACGTATATATTATGACTAAGCACGCTTATTTATTTTGCAGTAATAACGCATCATGATGTAAATAGTAATCATCTTATAGTTCATGATCATAGTAAGAGGATAAGTTACTATAGTGGAGGGTGTCACACAAGCTCTCACTATAATAGAAATGCTCCTTTGGGAGAGTTCGAATAATTGATGAAAACATTCATCTATCAAACTCATTCGCTGAAATCTTCAACTAATTGTCCCAAAACCGGTGCTTAAGAAGCACTTCTCAGAATTAACTTCGCTAAACTTGGGGCTTGCGTTAAATTTGGATGAACGGTTAATGCGGCCGGTGGATACAAATAAGATGGCTATTCGCGTGAGGACTAAATTTTGGTCTGTTTTAAAATATGCTAGAATTAGGGCGCGGCTACACCGTGTCCCACCGAGAGGCTACGCACATTTGTAAAGTTTCGCTTTGCAAGAAAATATATTTCCACTACAACCTACGAACACGCTACGAATCAATTTACATTTTCTTGCAATTGACATTTTAACACGCGTGCGTAGCGTCCGCGTGCGCCGCGGTGGAGTCGCGCCTTAAGTGCCTTTCAACACATGCATGTTTTATATGTCATAGGTACTAATGTATATTCTTGAGGGACTTGAGGAGCTCGTGGCTAAGTAATAACAACCGCTCGGATCGATCCATCAGGTTAAGCTACGCTTCCCGGAGTTGGTCCGTGGATGTGTGGCCATCTTAACATACCGAGACCCCTCCGAGCCTCGGAAAGCACATCAATCTGTTGGTCCCGGCTATCATTCGTGGATCTTTGACAGACGTTACGGGTTATCATTAACCCAGGAATTACACTGCCTGTCTTGCCTTTCTCTACGAAACACAGCAAAGCTGTTTCGGGAGAAACAAGCAAGATGGTGGTACCCTTGCAGCCAGGAGAACGGCACAGCACATCCCTCCCATCAGTAAAGTAGTTGCCAGTAATTTAATTTCGTTAAATATCAGACAAGTTATTTCTGTGTTTTTATAATCAAAAAACACTTTCTATTGAATAAAACTCTAGGTAGAGGTTCTTCAAGCGTTAGGTTCTTAGATTTTTTTTCCTATTGAATGTAAAAACAACTTAGAGATCGTAAAGACAATAAGTGTATTGTGTTGAACTTGGAAGTAAAAATATAACGTACCAGTTTGAAGGGCATGTACTCTGTAGTCATAAAAAGAAAATACGATACAAAGTCGTCCTTTTGAGTCCAACAGAAGTGTATTTATTATACGTATAAATCGTAACAAAGCTGAAGATTTTGTTTGAATGCGCTTGTCTTTGAATGCGAATGTCTGTAACTATCAGTCGAATTAATTAAAATTATTTTTTTTTAGTTTTTAGCCATATTTGAGAGAGGTTATAGGCTATTTTCTTTTAAAGGAAAACTATTTAAGTAAAGGGCAAATAAAGTAACTAAAATAGGTTAAAATACTGTACTTAAATGACCAATTTGAACTTTTATTGCATCTAATTGAAATGTTTGTGTATAAGTGAAGAGACGTGAAATGTCGCCTTCCTCCCGCTACTTAAACTTAACTGGAGCAAAGAACCATTTTATAAGAAGCTTATAAAACTAATGGAAACTTAAAAAATTAAATGAAAATTTTAAAATCCATTAATGACTTCTTAAAAAATGGTATCTACCACTTTGTTTAGCGCTAGGTATTGACTGTGGTTTCTGCTGCAAAATAATTGAAATTAAAATCTTACTACAAAGGCCTGACTGGCCGAGGTATGTCTTGTGATTAGTGACCCTGACTGGCCGAGGTATGTCTTGTGACTAGTGACCCTGACTGGCCGAGGTATGTCTTGTGACTAGTGACCCTGACTGGCAGAGGTATGTCTTGTGACTAGTGACCCTGACTGGCCGAGGTATGTCTTGTGACTAGTGACCCTGACTGGCCGAGGTATGTCTTGTGATTAGTGACCCTGACTGGCCGAAGTATGTCTTGTGACTAGTGACCCTGACTGGCCGAGGTATGTCTTGTGATTAGTGACCCTGACTGGCCGAGGTATGTCTTGTGACTAGTGACCCTGACTGGCCGAGGTATGTCTTGTGACTAGTGACCCTGACTGGCAGAGGTATGTCTTGTGACTAGTGACCCTGACTGGCCGAGGTATGTCTTGTGACTAGTGACCCTGACTGGCCGAGGTATGTCTTGTGATTAGTGACCCTGACTGGCCGAAGTATGTCTTGTGACTAGTGACCCTGACTGGCCGAGGTATGTCTTGTGACTAGTGACCCTGACTGGCCGAGGTATGTCTTGTGACTAGTGACCCTGACTGGCCGAGGTATGTCTTGTGATTAGTGACCCTGACTGGCCGAGGTATGTCTTGTGATTAGTGACCCTGACTGGCCGAAGTATGTCTTGTGACTAGTGACCCTGACTGGCCGAGGTATGTCTTGTGACTAGTGACCCTGACTGGCCGAGGTATGTCTTGTGATTAGTGACCCTGACTGGCCGAAGTATGTCTTGTGACTAGTGACCCTGACTGGCCGAGGTATGTCTTGTGACTAGTGACCCTGACTGGCCGAGGTATGTCTTGTGACTAGTGACCCTGACTGGCCGAGGTATGTCTTGTGATTAGTGACCCTGACTGCCAAACCGGAGGTCGTGGGTTTCTATAACCACGCAGGAGAAATGTTTGTGTGATCAATTGTTCTGTGTGTGGGTGTAATTTATCTTTAATAATAATAAATAATAAATAATAATAAATAGTTTATTTAACTGTAAGGTATACACGTTACACAAAAGGAACAGTGATTCCCACACTAGGCAATGCCTGTGTCGTGGGATTCAATAACACAAATAATTACCAGACATGGTGCGGCCTATGAAGGTAAAAATACATATATGTAGAAACATGAATTACAATACAATATATTTAAATTGCTTGTGAATTGATTAAGCATAGCTATAGTGAGCCAGAACTTTATCGGTAGCAATAAGATTAACAGTCAAATCATGGAAAACTTAACTTAAAAGTTTCAAACAGAGACTATTTGCAATATTATATTCTAATTTAAACTGAATGGTGTCAGTATTTACGATGTATCTTGAGGTGTGTGTGTGTGTGTGTGTGTGTATACAAATAAAAATGAGCTCGAGCAGAATAGTTGGAGGGAATTAGTAGCCCTACGAGTGGTTAGACTCTTGGGTTCGGACGGCAAACAAATTACAGTCCACTATAATTACCTAAGCACGAAGTATTTCCTCCGTCTTGTCGTAATCCCAGGATATCAAAAGCCTATATAAAAATATGTACATATGTATTTACAAATATAATATGAGTCTGCCTAAATTGGAATTCAAAACTTTAAAGAATATATTTTTGATGTAGGTAAATATCGTATAATTTCATACGCATATTAATGAAAAGATGTTTACTTAAAATTACAAACAGACACATCAATTATATTTTTTTGTATAGATTTAAGTAAGTGTATTATTATTTAATAATAATACACTTACTTAAATATATAATAAATAAAATATTATAATAATTTTATTTGCAAAGCCCACAATTAATAAAAAGCTTAAAATATAAAACAATTTTGGATATATATTTCGTGCAAGACAAGCAAAACAAAGCTCGTCACGCAGTTTATTTATTACCTCCCACAGTCATTGTAATTTATTTTACCTTTGGTAAAAATAATCTGCAAACAACCTTAGTAAAATGGCAATCCAGGTAGAGAATAATTTTGAAGTATCCTAATAAAAAATCTTTTACCGAGAAATCAAAGTGTCTTTGTGGAATCTTTTGTTCGGACGTTTCTTTTAGTCCCCTTTGTCCCTCGCTCTTTCGTTTTGTTAACTTTACAATACTTGACAAATGGTATCGATTTTACCTGGGCCCAATGAATTTGTTCCGTGGTACATATTACAATGTGTCAGGTGACTAAAGTATGTCATTTGCACGAATTGTAATATAAAAGAAGCCTTTTTTCGCAGTTTTGCCCGCATCGTCCGGGTTAACATTTCTGGATTCATGATTTTAGTTCATGTCACCCAGTGACATAGAACCGGTGCAGATATTTGAAATCTGATGAATAGATTTGAAGATTCCTTCCTACACTTTTACTTTATAACTTAAATAGATAATTGAAGACATTTAGGTTTGGTTCGCATGAGAGTTTAATAACCGTCGCCTTAAAACCAAACTTTAGCGCGAGTTCCGCGTTCCGTATGCTCAATGTCGAAAATCCAAGTGCTCGATAAAAAAGCACCGCGCTTTAAAACACCTTCATGTGAATAAATACATGGATATCCATTAGTGTCATTTAAACGTTTTTTTACCACTCGGTGAAAAAGCACTCGTGCGAACTAGGCCTTAGTATAATTTTTGGCACCGAAACCTAGTAGAATATAAACACCCGTCTTGTGACTCAAGGCAGGTTTTTGACAATTAAATGTTTCTTTACTTTAGGAGGACAAGACCCGGGTGAAATTATTTATATCAAAATTGTCTGCATAATATAAGTATAGTAATCAAATTTTATTTGTATTGTATTGTTTGTATTTTTTAAACTAATGGTTCTTCATACATTTTACCCCACGGTTTTACCCGCGTACCACGTCCCGTTCCCGATCACAGTACAGGGATTGATTATATTTTTTGAATGTTATTCTGATGTACAAGCTATGTTATAGTAAAGTTTCATTATAATCCATTCAGTAGTTTTTGCGTGAAAGAGTAACACACATACATTCTTACAAACTTTTACGTTTATAATATTAGAGGATATCTTGAAAGAAGTTATTCACACGTATGTGAGATTGTTTTTAAATATTTTTTTATGAAAACAAAAAAAATAATGGCATCAAAAAATTAATGACAAGTGTACATGTATATTTATAAGGTCATGTTGTTGTCAATCTTGGGTACCTACACAGCGTAGTAACGATGGGAACCAATGGTAGGCCTAGAATCTAAATCGTTTATTACAAAATGATGCACCACAAATTATTGATACTAACATCTTTGTAAGTAATACTTAGACATACAAAGACAATGATGATAACAAAACAGTATTATTAAGTAATACTGTCTAGTAACATACCTCAGTATTAAGTCACAATGTGCCGCCCTCTCTAATTGGAACACAACGCCCTCGCAACTAAATAGACAGTGTTTATGTACACCAAGTTTGTACGGGAAAATAGCTTGTATGAACAAAAAGTACGAACGAATGAAAATATATTCTATGTAAGAAATAAGAAAATCGTATGCTAGAGAGTCAGTGGTAAACCATTCGAATGATGGTTTGAATCTTAACGAGTTTCTGTCTGAAGACAGATTGAACAGGTTGAACAGATTGACATGTGAGCCAGATTCTATAAGATTCATTAGGTTTCTTTAACGCCGGGAAATGCTCGGAGGCATCCCGCGGGGTAGTAGGTCTCCCCAGGCGGGTATGTGGGACTCGATGCGCCCGAAAGCTGGTAAGGTGGACGCAGCTCTTACCCACTAAAACCGGCGAGCCACCAAGGCTGCTTCGAGTGAGATGCCCCAGATCTATTAAGCTAACAGGGCATCTCGACGGCTAGTCAGTCCCATAAAGGACCGATGCCACCTCCACAGAGGGCTTGTCCCGCACCACAAAACAACTCTCCCCAAAGTCGGGACAATACAATGAGGTGAGGTTCTCATCCTCGCCCCTTGTCCCCCTGCTCTTTTGTCCCCTCTTCTTATAAGAAGGATACGATGAGCAGCTCCTTCGACTCAATTTGCTTCGCCCAAGGTGCTGGGATCACCTTAGGCTACTGAGCCCCACACGGGAGATTCATTAGGTGCTTGGTCTATTTGTATTTTTATTTTGTACTCTCTTTAAAACACAGCGACGCTGCTTTGAGGAAGAAATGAGCTAGATTATTATAGGTACAGGCGGTCTAGGCTTATCCCTGTAACCAGTTCATAATCCATCCTCATCTGTTAATACTGCCAATCTCCCACTTCTTCTGGCAACCATTTAAAAGCTCTTCTCTTATGCCTGATCATCACACCCAACCGTGTGCACATAAGCTTTTTATTACACTGTTTTAAGTACCAAAGGTATGCTTAAGACCTCAAAGCATGAGCTTAATATTTGCTTACGCTGAAAGCTCAAGTGGATCAGTTACGTAAGCTCGTTACCTTAAGCTTGAATTCGTAAAATACGAGCTTGTTCAAATCACCAACTGTCGTAATGCGCAAACAGTCTTGTGAGAATTATGTTTCAACAGATAGTAAAACATATATTCTGACATCTAAACATCTGTGTGATGGTAATTAATTTGATGGCTGCCTGATTCATATCTTCTACTCAGCTGGTGGGGTAGAAGGTTTGATTCCTAGGACAGGCACGTTCTGAATTTAAATGTCAGCCGATTCCTAAGTAGGTTGGTAAGACATCTTACGACATGATATGCTTAAACTCCATTGAATCTCCCAAACATTTAACTAGGATGAATAAAAAGGACAACGAAATTTGAATAACTGTGAAAGTCATAAAATATGATTTTAGATACCTATAAAATAAAAAAAAATTTGAACAATAATTTAAACCGACTTCAAAAAGTAAAAAATAAATTAAAAAGTAAGAAAATAATTGCGTTTCCTTAATTTTTGTGCCTTGAACTTATAATCAACTTATTATTTTACTAATTACAATCTTTGCGTTTACCACGTCATTGTTGTTACTATTGGAGTCAGTGTCAGCGAAGATAGGTAGGTAAGTACAGCAACAAATATGATACCGGTGACTGACGACGGCTTTGGTGCTATACGGTCTATTTAACTTAGCTGACACCGACTCCAAAAGTAACAACAATGACATGGTAAACGCAAAGATTGTAATTAGTAAAATAACAAGTTAATTATAAGTTCTAGGCACAAAAATTAAGGAAACGCAATTATTTTATTACTTTTTAGTTTATTTTTTACTTTTTGAAGTCGGTTTCAATTTTTGTTTAAAAAATTTTCATTTCTTAATTTTTAAGTGATTCTGAAATTCGATAACCGATTTTATTTGTCTGAAATATGGATATAACTGTTAAACGCATTTCCACTGTCTATGCTCCTGTCTATACTCCATCATCAGACCTATAATGAGACTTATAACCCATATGGGTGCAAGGTACTCATCAATATAAATGAATTAAGTCCAAACACAAGGTAGCTACTGTAAACCGTACATGAGTTCCCTCAATTGTCTATGGTCTTCATCATCAGACCTGTAATGACACTTATAACCCATATGAGTGCAAAGTTCTCGTCAATATAAATTAATTAAGTCCAAACACAAGGTAGCTACTGTAAATTCCTGAGAAGTTCCTTTAACTGTCCTTCGTCTTCGTCATCAGACCCCTAATGATAGTCACAATTTATCTAGGTGTAAAGTTCTCATCAATACAAATTAATCAAGCCCAAACACAAGGTTACTGCTATAAATCGTTGAGGAGTTCCCTCGACTGTCTTTCAGCTCCATCATCAGCTCCATCATCAGATCAACTCTAGACCTTCATGAAATTGTAGTGCTTTAAAATACTTAATTAAAAAAATATTAAACGCATTAGTTACTCCTACGATTTTCGAAAGTTCCCCTCGATTTCTCTACGATGCCATCATCAGATCCTGGTTTCCTTATCATGGGACCACCTCGGAAGTGTTCTCTTTTGAATAAAAAAAGAATTTTGAAAATCAGTCCACAATTGACAGAGAAATCGGTGAACATACATTAAAAAATTTAAAAAAAGTAACACACGAACATAATATAACCTCCTCCTTTTCGAAGTCGTTTAAAAATTAAAGAAACACAGTTATTTTATTACTTTTTAGTTTAGTATTTTTGAAGTCGGTTTAAATTTTTTGTAAAATGTTTTTATTTCTTAATTTTTAGTGATTCCGAAATTCGTCGTCTTGGCGTTCATTGAAGGAGGCCTATGTTCAGCAGTGGACGGATAAAGGACGATGATGGTGATGATGATGATGATTACGTTGACCGAGACATACTATGGTTTGCTACCAAAGCATCCTATACAATTGTTACATCGACAAGTAATAAAATAAGCATATCAGCATATCGTCGAGGTAAAAGAACCAACCAAATAGGCATTATTGGGAATAACTAAAAAACGGCTTGTCAGATCTTAATAAAATTAATATGGAACCAAATTGGAAGCACCAGCTTTCAATCAAAAAAATAACCATCGAAATCCATTCACAAACGGCGGAGATATCGTGTCACATACATACAAAAAAAAAACATACAGTCGAATTGAGAACCTCCTCTTTTTTTGAAGTCGGTTAAAAATAAAGACATATACTTTTTATTATTTACTAGCTGCTGTTTTTCATGATTATTTCCATCTACGTGGGCGATAGACATTGCTCGAGCCTCTTTTAATAAAATGAGGAAAGTTCTTTGCTGTCGTCAATTGAATATAAAGCTCCGAGTCAGGCTACTCATGTGCTATATCTGGCCTATCGTCATGTATTGTTGCGAAACGTGGACCCTGAAAGAGTACACTACAAAACGCCTACAGGCATTCGAGATGTAGTGCTACCGTCGCATGTTACGCATTAGTTGGACGCAGAGGGTCAGGAACGAAACCGTGCTTCAGCGCGTTCATATGTCCCGGAAAATGTTGCCTTCTATCAAAAAGCGCAAGATAGAATATCTCGGCCACGTGCTCAGGAACGATAGATACATGCTGCTGCAGTTGATAATGATGGGCAAAGTGGACGGAAAGAGACGTGCTGTGCGAAGAAAGAAGTCATGGCTCCGGAATATCCGGGAGTGGACCGGTATTGCCTCCGTCGAACAGCTGTTCCGGCTGGCTGCTGATAGAGACCGCCTCAGCCAGCATTGGGATACTTGTCGTCGATATATCGAGAGATGTGCAGTTTCGTGGTCATTTGGAAGGAAAGGCTAAACTAGCCTCGAAGAAACTCGGCGTGCTCAATAGGGCGAAGCAGTATTTCATGCCTTCACACCGCCTTCAATTATACAAGGCGCAGATCCGGCCTCACATGGAATACTGCTCTCACCTCTGGGCTGGAGCGCCCCAGTATCAGCTCCTTCCATTTGACCGCATTCAACGCCGGGCGGCTCGAATCGTCGACGACAATGTTATCTCCAATCGGCTTGATTCTTTGGCGCTGCGTAGAGATGTCGGATCGCTCTGCATCTTCTACCGCACCTACCACGGGGAGTGCTCTGAGGAATTGTTCGGACTAATACCTGCAGCAGAATTCCACCACCGGACATCGCGGAAAAACTCCAAATTTCACCCACACCATCTCGATGTCCGGAAATCCACAACAACTCGATTTTTACGGCATTTCCTGCCTCGCACGACTAATATATGGAATCAGCTGCCTCCTATGGTGTTTCCGAACCGATACGACTTAGGGACCTTCAAGAAAAGAGCATACTCATACCTGAAAGGCCGGCAACGCACCTGCTAATCCACTGGTGTAGCGGGTGTCTGTGGATGTCGCTCTTCACTTACCATCAGGTGAACCGACTATCCGTTTGCCCCCTCTTCTATAAAAAAAAAAAAAAAAAATGAGATGAGTACAGAAAGCTAACGGCCAACCTTCAGGACTGAAAAGGCACTGGAAGAAGAAGAAGAACGTGGGCGACGAACAGGGATAAATAGGGGGCGCTATTTAATGCTCCTCCAGTAATGCCTCTGTGCTCGTATCGGAATCAGGGTGGGAACCTCGGTCCAGTATGATACGACTTAGTAGCGGCTGGCCAGGGCAGACAGGGCCAGCATATCGCTGAGGTGATCCTGACGCCTGCAGGTCCGGGACCCTCAAAAAGCCGCTAAAGGCGCTCGCATTGATTTTAGTGTAGGGTATGTCACTCCCAGGTACAAGTCCCACATAGAGTCAGGATCTACCCGAAGATCCTGTCTACATCCATAAAGAATTTCCCCGCGATATAAAAATGGTTATTTCGACCCTAAAATTAAATCAAAACTTTCGCCAAAACAGTCTATAACTTCCTTAGTAATTGGGCTATCAAATAAAAAAATATTTTTAACTTTACGGAGCTAGTGCCTTTTAACAAACAAATAACCTCTTGAGCTTTATTTCATTAGTATAGATTATGTTTTTAATTGTTCTCTGAGGACTAGTAGTAATATAAAACCACTAGCAGCGCCCTGCGGTTTCACTCGCGTACCTACTTCATATTCCCTTAGGAGTACAGGGATTAATTATAGCCCATATGTTCATTTTGTTCTGATGTATAGCTATGTTATTGTAAAGTTTCTTTGAAATCCATTCAGCAGTTTTTGCGTGAAAAAGTAGCAAACATACATCCATATATTCTTACAAACTTTCGCATTTGTAATATTAGTAGTATATAATATTTTGTTCTTATATTATTACTGCTTTTTTATATGAATTGTTAGTATTTAGACACGTGTATACATAAAAGATATGAATTTTATATGAAATGTTCGGACGTGCGGCTTCGTGGAGGCCCTTGGGACCTAATTGTTTGATCAGCATGAAATTTAATTCTACTAGTGGTCGCTTTGGGGTCGAGAATCGACCGTAATATAATATTTCGATGTAAACTAATTTCATTTTTGATGTGAAACTTCTATTGACGCGCCTTGATGGTAAAATCAACTCGAATGCCATGACGGTAAACGGATTGACACTCTCAGTCTTTCGTTGTATTTTTTTAGTATAGTACAGTACAGTATAGTACAGTACAGTACAGTACAGTGCAGTTCAGTACAGTACAGTATAGTACAGTACAGTACAGTATAGTATAGTATATAGTATAGTACAGTATAGTATATCAATGAAAATAACCATGTTAACTTAAAATCTATTATTATAGATGTCTCAAATCTGCCATGCGTTGTATTGGTGGTTCCGTGATGAATAACTTTTTTATTGATAAAATTTTAAGAATTATATATAATAATAATAATATCAACCCTTATATGCCCCACTGCTGGGCACGGGTCTCCTCCTCGAAATCAGGCAGGGAGGGCTTAAGAATTATTGTACAAAATTATAAAAATATCAAGGGTAAAAGCGTACGGAACTCGATTTAACTATTAAGGGTTGCATTCATGTCATTGTGTGCAATGATTTTTCTCAATCTGACGTTGACTTCTTGCTACATTGCCAAGATCAATCGAATCGAACTGGTGTAAGACTGCGTCATAAATAACGGGAATGCAATCTTCAGGTGGGAGGTGCCACGCGAAGATTAAGTTCCTGGTATAGTCCTGGTGAAATTAATGTTTTAAAATACTAGCTTTTGTCTAGGGCTTCGCTCGCGTAACTAGAGTTGCATCAGAGCTGGTTATATTTTATAGTCTTTGTTTTTAGGTATATTCTCGCAATTAATAGATAGGTCTGTAATTAAAGCACATAGTTTTACTCTTACATTTATAATAAGTATTAAGCATTTTAAGCAAATTCTTTAGTAAAAGGTGCCATTCTGCTTTGCAGCCGAAATGGGCCGGCACGACCTCTCGCTTACATAACACCGGCGTCAAGGCGACAGATATGCCAACACGTTTTTCACGGTTTGTGAGTTTCCGGTGGCAGCTTGAGGGGATAGGAAAAAAGGGGGCAACGCATAATAAATGTTGTGCGGATGTGTATGGGCGTCGATAGTCGCCACAGCGCTTCGACTGCTCCTATGGAATAAAATAAAAAAGTCATGATTTTTTTAAAATATGATTTATTATATTTATTATAATATAAAACAATTATAAATTATAATGTATTGGTTAATATATCTTATTAAAGACCCAAAAGTGTGTGATGGCGAAAAATGAGTGACGAATATAAAATAACAAAACACAATTGCTTTAATATAAAAAATAAAAGCTCCACAAAGTTCCTATCTAAAGAAAGTTTTCATATTTCATAACTTTTATGCGTCACTATAAAATGCATTGTCTGTTTTACAATAATAACATTTTATAGCAGCATTTTTTTGGTTTATTATATTTTACCTACGTAATTAACAGTATAACCCAACAGTAGGATATGGTAAGTGGTTACCATTAGCTACCACCACCAGAAATCAAGAACTCCTTTTGGATGTATATAGTATATACGCATCCAACTATATATACATATAGTACCTATAGATGCGAATAGCAGTGCATTTGTCCATGGTGCAACAGTGGTTGCTGCAAAGGTGGGGGGAGTACGGCCAACGTACGGCCAAGGTACTGCGTCTGATTATGACGGCGTGGTTGTACCGCCAGAAGAAACCTCTCACCATCGCCTGACGCAAGTGCTCACTAGACACAGTTATTTCGGTGCGTACCTGCGTCAGATGGCCAGGATGGAGCTGAGCTAGCCTGCCACGAATGCAGCGTTGTGGAGGACTCGACACAGCACACCCTAGATGTGTACGATAATAGGCCGCACAGCGTAATGACTTCGTGGTAGTGCTTGGAAGGTATCTATTGCTCTCGAGTGTGGTGTCGCATTGCTCAAGAGCGATCAGGCCTGGCAGGCAGCGGTCACCTTCTGCAAAACCTTGATCTTGCAGGAGGACGCCACGGAGTGGGACAGAGATGACGCGTCTGTCTAACTGAACTCGGGTAAGGTTGGGTACCTGCCCCGGAAACAAATCCCGGTGTCGGCAAGGGTTCTTGAAGCTGTCGAAATTCTTTCACACTAGAAGGAAGCCCGGCTAGCCCTTTTGAAGAAAATGGCTGGTCGCAGGGGGGTACCCTGTGCTAGTCAGATTTGGGACACTCCCCTTCAAACGCCTCAAGTCAACTCGCAGTGGTTTTAGTGCGGTATACCACGCTGAGATAGCGGGGAGCGTCGGAGTCGCACATATCCTAGGATATGACCTATCCCTGGGTGGTGAATGTGCAAAGCATTTCCACTGCGACAACAAACAAGAAAGATGATTATATACGAGACATTAAATTTCTTCTGCCTTTCCTTTTTAGTTTATCGGCTTTACTTATTTAACCTTGTCTACTAAACAGGGCACCCATTACAAAGTACCAAATCTGTATTTGATGCACCTGAATAACTACTTCACGTTTTAGGTTTAATACGAAACAAAAACAAACAGTATAGGTAAAGAGGAATTTATTATTGAATGGACTGTCATTTTATGTTTTAAAATAGACTGTGAAATCCGAATGCCAGTGTGCTTGAATATTAAAACTTAGTGAAGTTATATTACTGAAATAAAGCTGAAATTAATATTGTTGTGAATTAAATACAACAGCTACAAATAGATTTCTACTATTTCAGTTATAGAAAGTCATAATACAGAGACGCGAGAGAGAAGATGGTAGGTCACCACGCCAGTTATTATGCTAAATAGCTTGCCCTTCTTCTACAACAAGGTGTCTTGTCGTGTCGGTGGGGCTCAGTAGCTTGGGAAAAGCAAATTGAACTGAAGGAGCTGCTCTTTGAACCCCTCTTGTAAGAAGAGTGGACAAGAGAACAGGGGGAAAAGGGACGAGGATGGGAACCTCACTCCATGTCCCGACGTTGAGATGGGTTGTTCTGTGGTGCGGCACGATCCCTCTGTGGAGGTAGTGTCGGTCCTTAAGGGATTGACTAGCAGTCGAGGTGCACTGTTTGCTCAACAGATCCGGGGAACCACATCAAAGGCGGCATTGAACTAGCCGGGTTTCAGTGGGTCGAGCTGCTTCCACCTTACCATCAGTCGTGCGCAGCGAGTCCCACATACCCGCCTGGGCAGTCCCCCACCCCATCGGGATGCCTCATAGGATTTCCTGGTGTAAAAGAAAAAAAAGCTTGCTCTCTTTTTTATATTATGTACAGTTTTATCAAACAAGTAAGTAAGATTATGGTATCCACGAAGACGGGTACGCCATACAAACAGCATCCCTCCCAACGTAAACGCATACTTCTCACAAGTCTTAAATGTGTCCCAGTAATGTTCTGGATCATCGCATACATCTAGTGACTGTTATAGTTTTAATCTTAGTTCACTTCATTTGATGTTCAAGTAGAATGTCCAAGCATGATAAAATCCTAACCCGTATAAACACTAAAGTTTTAATTAAAGTTTCAAAAGAAGCACATTCCGTACAATAATCATTATTACAAAAGTCGCCGCCATTCATCTGTGCTGATGCTTCGATAAGGTCATTACTATAAAAAGAAACGAGTGTCTATCTAATTAAGGAGTTCTTAATTAAACATTAACCTCCGGGGAGAACGTAGTTAGAGGGGCGAAAGAACTAATGCTTACATCAAATTATTTTGTATGTGTAAAGGAAATTAGTGTTGTGTGCTATTGTACATTTTTTTTACAATGTATGATTTTAAAGTAGGAAGACTTTTACGTAATATTCCATTTTTCTTACATTACTGTAAGTAAATTATAGAGAAAGTAGCCTTACAACTTTCGATTTTATAATAATAATAATGATTGTTATTATTATTATTCTACATTAATTTATATGTCAACTAAATATTCGATTTTTACAAACATGAACTCCATCCAGTAAATCAACTATAATGTATTTAACACTCATTATTCACTGAATTTTAGTTTCTTTTTTTGCATAAAAATGTACATATTATTATAGTATAGGTATTATTGTAGATAGTCACTTTTTTCAAGCTAATAATAATAATATAATGATAAGATTTTAATTAACAACGTATTTGCATCGAAATATCGATTTCCGCTAAAAAAAAGTAAAAACCTCAGATTAAAAATAACGGAGACCAATTTTTAATCTATGGTAAAAACATCTAAAATTAGATATAATGAAATTTGCACATTGTAAATGTTCACACGAGTAACTAGTCGTATAAACTGCTGAATTGATCAACTTATTTGCACTTAGAAAACATTTAAGCATTGACCATGATGCTAACAATGTTAATGATGCTAATGATGGCGATGAAAAGCTTGCGAATCTAGGAACAATTGTACACAATTTTGCAATCGATAACAGTATTGCAGTGTCTATTCTGACACATGGCGTATTTCAAAGCGATTAAAACCGGCTCGCCTAGTCCTTCACACCGAAACATTGCTGCTTTGCGGCAGAATTATCAGATATATCGCTGCTGCATTACCGGGCAACGATGATTCTGGATTCCATTTTGTTGAAATTTACATTGGACCTTGATTTTTTTGGGTAAAGTTTTCAATTGCCAGGTATTGTCAATTAAAAAATTTAATTGACAATACCTGGCAATTGATTGATGAAACATTTCTAATAGGAGGAGGAATAGGAGTCTTATATTTTTTAACTGAAGGTATTTGGGTCTTTATGAATACCTAGGTATTCATATTTTTAGTGTATTATTAAATCTGGCAACTTCGTCTATATGCTCACGTTGGCATTTATATTTATTAAGGCTTTTCTAGAGATAATTCTTTTATCAAGTAATATGAAAAATTATCTATATTGAGAGTTAGTTTCCAGTGTAGCACAGCCACTAGCCACCGAATACCAGTACCAATATACTTTTCTAAACTATAATTTTATAATATTTGTAAATTTTTCACGAACTATTTTCTTACTTACAATTTGGTCTCCAAATTTATTCTTCGATAGTAAAATATATTTTTACTATCAACCTTCCACGTATAAAATACAAAGTACCCCAAGTGTACAGGCTGTAGTGAGTTTACGGTTATCGTGGCAGGGGAATAGAATGAGTCATCGACACGTCGGCACACGCCCTTCGAATTAAAGTAAATAAGTTTTATTTGTACGTTTTAGGAGTGTCTCACTAACAGTTTTTTGGTGTAGCGCACGTTATATCAATTAATGTAACTAGTATCTTTATTTTTTGTGAAAAATTGTGAAAACTTTAACAAATTCACAAATATAATCTCTGAAACGAAATCAGACAACGTAATATATCAAAATATATTTTCAGCGTGTGAACTTAAAAACTTTTACACTACAGTACCTACTTACAAAAAAACTAACTACTAACTAACTAACCTATTATTGTTTGTTGTTAGCATTTTAATTTTCGTTTCTCCATAACACATTTTTTTAAATTGATAGACCAGGGGACTATACACACCGCTTAATAGATTATATGTTTTTAATCAAGGTGACAAATACGATATCAAATCAAAATTCACGTAGCAAACAGCTGTGTACTAGTAAAAAATATAATTAATATTATAACCTTTTAATATTATCTGTGGGCGACCTGTTTATTTTCTCAAATCGAAAACCAGCGCTACGATAGTGACCTTATGAAAACTTCGAACGAAAATTCACTTTTATGAGATACTTTTATAACTTTTTGATGTCCTAAAATAACACTTGCTACAATGTTATGAAATCCGACGCACCTGAGAGAACTTTACTTATTTTAGCTTTAGCACAGAATCATCATTATTATCAATCTTTTGTGTCCACTGCTGGATATTGGCCTCTTAGAATGAATGTAAAGACGGCCAACTTCCAAACCGCATCCAGATAACCAGGTGCGGCCACTGCACGAAAATCGTCGTCACATCTAGTTAGATGTCTCTCCGTCTTCTATAATATGGTTTTCACTCCAGAACACTAACCATGTAACGATTGCTGAGAAAGGATTCTTGGTTGATAAGATTCTGAAGAGGTCATGTTAGGAGGGTCGGTCAACCCCAAAACTAGATGAGATGTCAATCTGCGTTCATGCCCATCAGACATCCGACCTCCAGCTGTCCGTTCATATTAATTGCTTTTGATTTTTAACACAACTACGTTTATAAACGTGAGCCTTAAAAACGCCTATCCTATTTCAAATGCACTTTAAGTTTTCCACATTTTACTCTCAAAGCTAAAATAACTATTAGCGGTATGAATGTGGTCCTAATTTCAATTGACGAGTTATAATATTTCCTGTTAATTGGTTCTTGCTCTGCAGTATTATATCAATTCAGGTTTCATAGAAGCTCATTCATAATATCATTGGAAATTATAAAGCTTTTAGCTACAAGCGAATATTCGACTATTTTGATAGGAAACATTTTGTAAAATTACTGATTGCAAACTATATTTTCCAAATAAAATCAACAAATTTACATAAATAATTTATGTACTGTTTTTTGTTGGAGGTTCATACCTCCTAATAACTAAACCGATTTCAATGAAATTGCAATCTGTACATTGTGCAATTCAGAGATATGATAGTTTTGGATACAATAGGTGGGGGGGTGTTGTCTGACACAGGGACTTTTTTGTCAGGCCACAGGCATATCATCATCATCTTTATTCGTCCACTGCTGAACATAGGCCTCCCTCAATGAACGCCAAGACAGCCGATCCCTTGCTACTATATACACAGGCATGTAAGCCCATCTTTTATAAAAACTGAACTGTGAAACGTGTAAAACTCTAAAACTTTGTGAAAGAAATCAGATTATAAAGTTTTTTAGATTATAAAGGTTTAGACGTACACGAAGGCGCAAGTGAAACAAATAAATCTAAGCGTTTGTTAAGACCCAACTATAAAACATATAAGCTAAGCTTGTCAAGGCTGAACATTAAGACTTATATAACTCTTTTGTGAATCTACAGTGAAATATTTGAGGCTGCCTTTTGTAAAGGCTTAATAGGAAACATATCAAACAAGAAGTTTTATAAGACTGAACAGTGAAAAATAAAGAATAAGTTAAAAAAGTTTATATTATAACACGATTGAAAACTATGACTAGCTATTCTGGAAACTTCATCAAATATTTTACTAGCGTATGCCATAATGCAACGTGAATTTATTTAAGCGAACTTTTGCCAAGGAGATAAGAAAATCAATGTCAGTTTCTATTTATATATTTTGTGTACTAAAAGCTTTTATATTAGGACAATCATTATCATATTTATACAATATCTGTTGCCCGCATCTTCGCCCGCGCTAACTTAGACTTACAGCCGTATTCGGGTTGATGATGATTATTTTTATAGCCTAAGTTATAACATCAGCTACCTGCCAGTGAAAGTTCCGTCAAAATCAGTCCAGCCATTTTAGAGATTCCGGAACAAACAAACACACAGACGGACAGACAGACAAAAATGATAAAATATCCTATTTTGGTATATTTACCGTGTATACATCCATATGCATTCAATAAAAAGCGGTTATTTTACTATTACAAACAGACGCTCCAATAGATTAAAACTTCTTAAACCGAGACTGTTACACAGTCGCGCTACGCGAAATAATCATAAAAAATGCTGCAAATATCTCCGTGGCAAACAGTTTTAATAGAGGAAATGTTCATGTTGATTATTATTTTTTTGCGAATAAAAGGCCAATTTTGAAATTTCACACTAACTTAACACACGTCAGAAATTTCTGTTCGTTTTAAAGTAATAGTTTCCATTCAAGAATTCCTCTCCTTTTTAGGGTTCCGTAGCCAAATGGCAAAAAACGGAACGCTTATAGATTCGTCATGTCTGCCTGTCCGTCCGTATGTCACAGTCACTTTATTCCGAAACTATAAGAACTATACTTTTGAAACAATTATTGATAAGTAGATGTATTCTGTGAACCGCATTAAGATTTTTACATAAAAGTTGAAAAAAAAACAATAAATTTTGGGTGTCCCCATGCTTAGAACTGAAACTCAATTTTTTGTTCATTTCATTTCAAACCCTTCGTGTGGGGTAGCTATGGATAGGTCTTCAAAAATGATATTGAGGTTTCTAATACCATTTTTTTCTAAACTGTATAGTTTGCGCGAGAGACACTCCCAAAGTGGAAAAATGTAATGCAAACTTCCACCAAAAATTAGTTTGAATGAGAACTAGTAAGCAGTTTTTTTAGTATGTCCATAAATCATAAGCCGCAATTTACCTTTCATTTAATCAACTCAAATATGTAAAAAAACATTTAATTAAGGCGCGCAAGTTACCTACATCACTTATGTTGTTTTTAGTCTCACTCATTTCTGAAGTGATTGTTATTAGTTGAGTACCTTAAATTAAGAAAATTTTTAATTAAAAAAATCTACACTAAAAAGTAAACATAAATTATAGTTTAAAAAAACTAAAAAAACACGCATTAATAGCAAACTCAACTAAAAATTTGAAAATAATTTTTAATGGATGAATTAAATGGGTTAACAAAATCACTTATTGTAAAAAAGCGTGGTGCTTGTAACTAAGTTTTTATATTAAGTAGATACCGATGAAATATTTTTAATAATGAATATTGAGCACCTCACGCTTTTTTACAATAAGTAATTTTGTTAACCCATTTAATTCATCCATTAAAAATTATTTTCAAAATTTTAGTTGAGTTTGCTATTAATGCGTGTTTTTTTAGTTTTTTTAAACTATAATTTATTTTTACTTTTTAGTGTCGATTTTTTTAATTAAAAATTTTCTTAATTTAAGGTACTCAACTAATAACAATCACTTCAGAAATGAGTGAGACTAAAAACAACATAAGTGATGTAGGTAACTTGCGCGCCTTACGCCTTCCTAACATGTGCTAGGATATAATATATTGGAATAATTTTATCAAATTATTGTATTGTCATCGGTCCTCGATAAATCTACAAAGTTTGAACAAAATCTGGTCGTTAGAAGTGAGTCAAAATAAAGTCTAAAGGAGTCGGTTACAAACATACAGGTGAAGCTATTATAAAGCGTGTAAAAAGATACAGTGGCGACACCATGCAGGGTTTATATTATATTTCTGACGAGACGATATCCACTATGACGAGATGATATCCACTATGACGAGATGATATCCACTTTAATCATTTCAGAGCTTCAGATATAACGATGATGATTTTAAAAGTTGTTATAACCGTAGTTGGAGTGACACTACATGGAATAACGTATTATAATTTAAATTGATTATTCAAACTGATCAGCCATTTTGCCCAAATAAAGGGAAATGCGAAAAAATTACTCATATTGGACAGCACAATTCCCATCGTTTACCTATCCGCATATCTCCGGAACGATTTAAGCCTCCCATTAAAACTGCTATACGCCCGTTAGCTTCGGTAGGCAATATTTCTCCGACGAGCATTCGTGTTACGGCTCGGTTACATTAGCTTTATCTAGAAAACAACACATCGTGTCACTTATTGTTATATTATGTGGTTCTTACTTACTTCGTGTGTAGAAATATTTTCTTAATGCTAAGGAATAGTACCTTTTTTCCTGAAAACAATATAACCTATCTATCTATCCATTTTCTCAGTATTTGATAAATTTCATAATTATTAGTTGAGTATTTGAGGCATTAAAAAATCATTAACATTATTTCATAAACAAACTAAAACCGGTTTCTCATCTATTATAGTAGTTAGGATAAGATAACTATTACGTCGCTGTTTTTTCCGTAGTTGTTACTCGTTGTAATTCATTATAACATCGTATTAATTTGTTACGACTACTAACTACTTTCTTAGATAATGCAAATGCTTGTCAATTTCAACGCTCATAGGTAAAAAAAAAAACGTGTGGCACTCGGGGACTGCCGCGGTAAAGCTATTGCATAGCATTTTTTATCAACTTATACAATTATAATAATTTAATTATGATCGCTCTCCTTTCTATTTAAGCTCCGTGACACACGCATAAAAATTTGACAACTATTATACTTATAATATTATGTCAATTCTTTTTCATTATTTACATTTTTTTAATCTAAACTACGCCATTATCCGAATATTGTGGATATATGTTGTCGATTCAAAGGATTTATTTAAATACGTTCATTTGAGAGGAGAACTTACCGTATCCCACACCTATATACTTTCTCACAAACAGCTGCTTACTTATTCGTCCTATTTCGGAGCAGCTCGTCTCTCGTCGGGTGTTAGGTTTTTTTCGTTACGGAATTTCTTGATTCGGTCGCCGCGCTCAAGGCCCACGATAAAAGCTATGCAAAAAACAATAAATTTCATAGCACTATGTACTAATTGGTAATAAACATTACACACGGGGGGTATAATTTCATTAAAATCGGTGCAGTAGTTTAGAAGTTTATCGCGGCCAAACAATGCGACAAGTTTTTTTTATATATAAAAGTAGATATTACGTTATATCTCTACGTAAATTTCGAACTAAGTTTTCCATTGCAAATATTATATTTCAGTGTAAAAAATGTGCATATGATATGGAATAATAACCTCAATTATACATTAAAAACATTCCACATATAAATCTCAAAAGAAAAATACGAAGTTATTAAATCGATATGGACTTTGCCTTTGAGCTTAACCGCAATTTCACTTAAATGTATTTTTTTACTTGTTTCAGGTTTGTGAATAAGCTCGGAACATGGAGACCGTCGTTCAATATTTACTCCTAGCTCTTGCACTGACCTCAGTGCAAATATCCTTTACTGAAAGCCGTCTAAATGAAAAACGCAGGGATAAAACTGAAAGAAGATATCATGCCGTACAGACGAAAGATAATATGTGTGAGATAACAAACAGAGAATCCAAAGTACATTGTTACTGTGAGAATACTGAAATAAAAACAGCTACTCGAGCTGACTGCTGGGTTTTCAACGGTGGTATCGACGAATCTGATCCGATATGGACGAGTTTCAACTCGCAACCGTTTTTAGAAAAACTAACCTTTAATGTGAGATCGGACGGAGCATTGAAATTTATACCACTACATATAATACATCGATTGAAGAGACTTCAGAAGTTGTACATTCATTACGCGACGCTCAATAAAATCGAGAAAAGGACATTTACAAACATCTCGACGCTGAGAGAAATAACTTTGATGAACGACAAGATAATGGCGTTGGACTTTTCAGCGTTCGCTAGTCTCCCGCTGCTTGTAAATTTGACTATAAAAGGAAACAAAATCATCGAAATACAGAGAGATGTTTTCGTCGATTTACCAAGCCTGCGGTATCTTGATTTGTCATTTAACAATATTAACTTGGCCCACGATGGATGTTTTGAACATTTAAATATACTCAACGATCTTGTGTTGGAGGGAAATTTAATTTCAGTGTTGACAAGAGACACATTTAAAGGTCTCTCTAATTTGACGAGGCTGGATTTGAGGTCAAATAAGCTGTCAATGGTCGGAGATTTGACGTTTTCCGAATTGTGGAATTTAAATGAACTTCTTTTGGATAATAATGAATTGAAATATCTGTCTGAGAGAGCCTTTGATGGCTTAGCGTTGCTTCAAAAACTGTCTATAACTGGTAATAAATTGCAGTCCGTCAATGAAGGGCTTTTGGAGGGCGTAAGAGGGTTGGAATTATTGGATTTAAGGAATAATGAAATCGAATTCTTTACCTACGAAACAGTTAAGCCGATTCTGGAAAATTTAAAAATGAAAACGTCTGTCCTCTACCTAAGCGGTAAGTTGTTATATTATGATTTAAATATTTTTATTATAATATAATCATGGTGAATTGCCACGGGTAATTAATATATTATTATGCTTAAAACATACTTCTCAATGAATAATATATTAGTTAGAGGTAGTGCCGTTCTGATTTGCAGCTAAATTGAGCTGGCACGACTGAGATAGTACCACTCGCTCACGTAATGCCGGCATAAAGCGACAGCTAGACTGTCGCGTTTTGTGTGGTTTTTGAGTTCCAATGAAAACGTTCGATGGGCGTCAATAGTCTCCAAAAGGCTTCAACTGCCCGTTTGCCCTTATATGCCATAAAAAATAAGAAATTGGGTGACAACAAACAAATAATATACTTGTAATATATCCCATCTGACGAATTCACCTGGATTCTGAAATTTAAATCAACTCCGTAATTTCCATACCGGTCCCATAAATCATCTGCTATACGTAGGTACGTATGTGACGAGTCAACAAAATTTTTAACGCAATTCTTCATCCTCGTACGTCAACTGTACAAATAGTATAAAGTTAATGTTGACTTTCCTCTATTATCTTTGATTCCAGAAAAATACAATACTGTACAACACCACATTATGTCGAAATCGAATGGGAAGATAAATAACATTATTTAGAGCCAACAATGCTTCCCCACTGAGTTTTAATCCCCTTCCAAAAGCCTACCCTCCACGTTAAGGACAATTAATGAGTGTAACAGTGCTTTAGTGACTCAACAATGGCGTAATAACACAATTTAGCACAATGGGAGATGAATTATTAAAAATCAACAACGAGTTCGCATGATAATTTTATTACCTACTGACTTTTGTTTGGTGAATCATGCTGGATTTCAATATTGGATTAAGAGTTCTAAATTGATATGGATATGTTTTTTTTTTATCAAGCTGGTTTTTTTAACTAACTTGGTATTTTTAATTTGCTAATTCATATTATTATTGAGTGGCTTTTTATGATTGAATTAAACCTTTATCATTATTATTTATCATCAATATTTCCAGGCATCTAAGCCATCAATTAATTAATTAGTAACCCGTCTAACTTCGACGCTTAGAATAACTTTATTAATAGTTATAACGATAATAATAATAATGGTGATAATATTGATTATAAAAGAGGCTAATGAGATAATAATGAACGTCGAAAAATATAATATAAAACACTTTATATTTTTCAACAGGTAACAAACTTAGCTGTGATTGCCGCTTAAGTTGGATTCAAACGCTTCGCAACGAAACAAACAGCGAACCTCTCAAGGCAGCACTGGACGATGTAACTTGTACCTACATAAACAGAATTGAAGGAGCAACGAACGAAGTGAGCGAGAAAAGTAAAGTTGAAAATGGCTTTGATCTCGACGCAAATGCTGAAGTTTTACAGCAAGACGGCAATGACGAAGAATACGACAATCCATTATACAAATACGAAGGTACCGTGAAACCTGTAGACCAAGTTTCTGTCGTGGACATTCCATCTAAATCTTTGCCGTGTCCTGGCCAATTGGTGCAAAATGGAGAAGACTCGCAAATGCTGTCTTCAAAAGACGAGAATTATTGGCAATCTAGTTCTAGTACCATGATACTCTCAAGTTTATCATTAGTTTTATCATTCTTCCTAATCGTGTTTCATTAGAGACTATGGATGTGTGATTTTGTAAATAATAGATCTAGTTAGTGTAAGAATTAAAATTGATAAGTAAGACTGGTTTAAGACGTTTAAGATATTTTTGACTCTATTAGATGTACTTAAGTTCAAATATACTTGATCAAAGTGAAAAAAATGTAAAAATATAAAGTAATTAAGCTTTCATATTTTCGTAAATGTTAAAATTAAAAAAATGTTATATTCGGTATGTTTATTTTAACTAAATATAAATTAAAGTAAGAATCAATCAAATAGAAAAACTGTTGCTTATTAATGCTGTGTAAATTATTCAACATTCAGTGTAAGACTTTTGCGAAATTCAATCAAATCAACTATAAATAAATACATTGAACAATCTACGGCTTAGTAACAGGTAAATATTATTATAGAGACGAATAACTAGAAGGTATAAATGCTCTTATGTACCTAATTTGCGATTTACTTCTAAGGAAGAAAATAAGATCTCTCTTATAAAATGACGATACAAAATATAAGAAACATGTGATCAAATGAAATGTAGCGAAATTTTTATCTGTTCATCTGTTAGAATAATATGTTTCATGATATGATGACACAATTTATAAAGTCTAATTTCGATGATCGAATGTAATAATTTAAAATCTACCAAAAAACTTTTACCCTAAAAATTATTTCAAGTAGAATATAATTTTAAGCATCAGAAAAAAACCATTCTCCCGTAAGTTACCAAATTTAAGGTACCAAAAAAGACTAAGTGCAAGCCACGTAAAAACGAATTTCCGCAAACAAATTTCAAGGAACTTGGAATCTACTTTAAATATATTGAAAGTATTAAGAGATATTAAATTCAATCATGTACTACCGCCGAAAGCCATCTGTAGTGATACTCAATACACTTATTCGTTGCCACATTTGGCTGGGTTTCAAAAAGATCAAACGCGGCAAATGCGAAAAATATTGTGTAAATAGATTTTGTTCGATCAGTAAGTAATAACTTCAAAGCAAGAATCGAAATATAATGGAAATAGAAGTGCACTTTCTATTTTGGTTGTTTGTTTTGTAACATCCTAACAAATTAAATGCGTGTTTTAAATGTTGTCCACCTTTTTCACATCAACGCCAAACTTCGGATCCCGAATGTAACAGTCTTGCTTCACATTTAATTCATGGGAGTTTGGATGGAATGGAATTTGTATAGATTTTCATTGGAAGCCCACCTTCTATCAGCAGCTGTTCTTAAACTTAGAGCTCACTGGGCGCTCATTACTTGTATAGCCTGACCCGAAAAATAAAAACCCTCGCCATATTGCCCTACATTTCGAAACTAATTTCTGCATGTGTTGTCACTACTATGTGTTGAAGTAAAAAAGATACAGTGGCGATATACAGATAACTATTATTATTATTCGTATACATGTCCTCAAAATCACGCCCAACGCTAGAAGCCCAAGATCACAAAAATATTGACCGCTACAGGCTACTGCCCGCAACTTCGGCCACGATAATTTAAAACCGAATACAGACTGATTACGATTATGTTTATCTGTCATTTGCTAATAATTACGAAGCATTATACTATTGTTTTCTAATGTTTACGCGAATTTCACTCATTATAATGAAACACTTTTTTACGGATTTTATCGCGGTTTATTAAGATTTTTACAAGCCCGACGTTTCGGATACTTTACAGCAACCATGGTCACGGGAGGACTGAGGTGTCATACGTCCTAATGTTACAAAGTTATTCGAAACTACCCTATGATACATCAATATTTTGGTTAGTCCTATCTACGCAGAAAGTGCAAACTGTATCTTTAATCTGTGACATATTATGCTTGGATTTTGATTTGATGATATTAATAATGGGATCCCAAGCAGGTGGTAAGAGCCAGCCTTCTTCTCTATTGAAATTAGGATGTTTTTTAATTTCAATAGCCTCACGGATCATCCTTGGTTGGAATCGGTGTTCTTTTGCGAGGACTTGTGGTTTATCAAATCTGATATAATGGCGAGCTTTGTCAAGACTATGTTCACAGATGGCAGACTTAGTGTAGCGACGGTGTTTTAAATCAGCTATATATTTACGTATGACACCTCAGTCCTCCCGTGACCATGGTTGCTGTAAAGTATCCGAAACGTCGGGCTTGTAAAAATCTTAATAAACCGCGATAAAATCCGTAAAAAAGTGTTTCATCATTATACTATTGTTTTTTTTATAGAATGGGTTGCCTCATTAATACCTTCTACATCAAAGTCACAAACATTCAAACAAATAACCTCTCTATTTAATTAGTACATACAATATAATAATATCAACCTTATATGTCCCACTGCTGCTCGTCGCCTCCTCGAAATCAGGTGAGGTGGAGGGACATAGTTCACCGATGCCCTGGGCCAATGCGGATTGATGAACTTCACACACCTTCAAAGACTTTTAATCTCATCAGGCATGCAGATTTCCTCACGGTGTTTCCTTCACCGGTGAGCAAGCGATGGTCTCATGTTCAAGTGCACGTAGAAAAAAAACCCATTTATATGCATCACAGGATTGGATTGAACGCGACTTCTCTGCTATCACTCAAGAGGCCGAGCCTATATCCACTAGGCCATCGTCGCTTATATTAGTGATTGCTAAGCACAAATAATAATGTATCATTCGCTTATTATCACATACAATAATTCTCTAGAGAAACTGGCTGTAAATATACTGAATTTAGTTATCTCACTAGTAATAATTATGTTTAATATTTGTATCTAAATATTATTTGCAGCCACCAACGCATATATTTCAGTGATACCAAATGAACTTATATTATTGTATAATACTAGCTTTTTCCCTGACCTTTGTCGTGGTGCTGAATTTTGATGTAAATACATATTCGAGAGATATGGTGGCACCCTTTTTTTTTAAGAGTCTTGCTCTTATCAGTAGAGTCATCGCCAATCCTTACTTCTCTTTGCCATTCCTTCACCTCCTGATATGATACGACCTGTACCTTCTCTTTTATATTTTGTTCTATATAAGTTCACTATAGTCTACCTTTTCCTCTTTCTTACTCCTAATCAGTCTGATAATGATGAGTTACATTGCAGGCTAGGGGTCCCTTAGCTTAGAAAAAAATCAAAAGGCTAATTGCATACTCAATAAACCAGCTTCTATTGTATTATTTCGTATGTTTACGTGAAGTTCTCATATATAGTGAAACAAGTTCTTATATATTTTATAGTGATATAGCGGACTACAATATACACTACAAATTGTTTTGCAAAGTCCAAACTACAATTCCACAACGTACAATAGGTTAAATAAACAACTTTATTGTTTTCTAATGTTTACGCAAATTTCACTCATTACGGATTTTATCGGGGTTTATTAAGATTTTTACAAGCCAAATCAAAATCCAAGCATAATAATATGTCACAGATTAAAGATACAATTAGCACTTTCTGCGAAGATAGGACTAACCAAAATATTGATGTATCATAGGGTAGTTTCGAATAACTTTGTAATGATAGAACGTAGACACCTCAGTCCTCCCGTGACCATGGTTGCTGTAAAGTATCCGAAACGTCGGGCTTGTAAAAATCTTAATAAACCGCGATAAAATCCGTAAAAATTGTTTCATTATAATCAACAACTTTATTTCAATAATCTCTTTACTAATATTAACTCAAGATCCAAAGGAATATTAAATTAGACCTTTTGATTGCCAAAATTAAAGTAAATCAGAATATCTGATTTTGATTACATTCTACGAAGGAATCTGAAATATTTCGTTTCGCACAATTGGTTAAACACACAACTCTTTTATGTACTTTGTTTAAACATTATTAAAAATCAAAAGGATAAAGTTTAAGAAAAAAACCCAACGCAAAAACAAAATATGATTTTTTTGCGCCGGGAAATGCTCTGAGGCAAATGTAATAGTAGTATGTGGGACTCGATGCTCCGAAAGGTGGTGAGGTGGACGCAGCTCTACCCACTAAAACCCGGCGAGTGCCACAAATGCCGCCTTTGTTGGTGAGGTACCCCGGATCTATTGAGCAAATAGGGCACCTCGACGGCTAGTCAGTCCCTCAAGGGACCGACGCCACCTCTACCGCAAAATCCATCCCAACGTCGGGACATTACAGTGAATTACATTTATGAATTACATTGAAACATTTTGTGAGGAGTAAAAGACGAATTTGTGTAAATAATAATTTATTAGTACATTACTAATAATAATTTATTAGTATAAAAAATAATAATTTATTAGTACATACAACTTTGTGTAATAATAAGTAATGGCTACATATTAATAATAGTTAATTAGTATTACTGTTTGTCGATTAGCAAAGGTAAATAAATTATCTTCAGCTTTGTGGATTGTTTTATAATATTTTTTGTTTGTTAAATTATGTAAACAAATGTAATATCATGTGTGTGCATGTTTTGGCTATGTTTTTGAAAATGTCTTCGTATAAGCCTGGTTAAGCTTTAAGAAGGCTTCATTTTGAGTTCTTTTCATATGACGAGTTATTTCAATTTATTTCTATGCTCTTTTGTAAATTAATGTCCATAATAAAATAAGAATAAACGAATTTTATAAAATGTACTTTTATTATTTTATTCCCTTTCTAGAGATTCATGTCGTGTGACACAAAAATATTCCATTACCACCAAATGACAAAGTTATCATTACGCTATTTTATGCTGTACCAAATGACAAAATTGGGCTACCCTTGGGCTTCACCGGAGGGATGCGCTGTGCCGCGCTGACGCAGCATGGGTACCACCAACTTGCTTATTTCTCTCTTCAAACAGCTTTGCTATGTGGCAGAGAGAAGGGAAAAACAGACAGTGTAATTACTGGCACCGAGACTTAACATCTTATGTCTCAGGATAGGCAGAACATAAATAAGCTGCCTGGGCTATAAGTTCCAGGTAAACGAGTGGTAAGCTGCATCATCAGGTGGCACGTCTGCCAATTTGCCTATCCAGCTAACATAAAAAACCCTTATGCGATCACTTCGTTGTCCAGTTGTCAATTTGTTTGTTTGTCAAACCAAAATCTATGGGGTTTCTTTTTTCTCTAACGCCGGGAAATGTTCTGAGGCGTCCCGTGAGGGAGTGGTTCTCCCCACGCGGGTATGTGGGACTTGCTGCGCCTGAAAGCTGGTAAGTGGACGCCACTAAAGCTCTACCCACTAAAACCCGGCGAGTGCCACCAATTCCGCCTTTGGTGAGTTGCCCCTAATCTAATGAGCAAACTGGGCACCTCGACGGCTAGTCAGTCCCCCAAGGGACCGACGCCACCTCCACAGAGGGGTTGTCCCGCACTACAGAACATCCCAATGTCGGAACAGTACAATGGGGTGAGGTTCCCATCCTCGCCCCTTGCCCCCTGCTCTTCTGTCCCCTCTTATAAGAAGAGGGGTACAGAGAGCCCCATTGACTCAATTAACTACGAAATAATATAGAATCATAAAATTTGGCAAGAAGGTCCTAAAAGATATGTGAAGGAAAATCTAGGAAATCGTTTGAGGCGGGGCTGTCCGAGAACCTGATTTAGTATGGAGCTCGAAACCACGTCGAGCGCTTTCGCAGCTAGTGAAAACACAATATATTTATTTAATTGAAGGGAGAGATTTATAAAAAAATAATTTATGACGACCGTTGTAAATCACATTTTCTACAAGGTTTATTATGGTATAAGTTTTATTGTTCAGAACCTGATATTACTCAAATAAAATTGATTTTTCATCTCATTTTTTTTAATGCACTAAAATATAAGTAATCGTGTATCGAACAACGGAAATGTTATGATGAAGGAGTTTTAAATAACATATATTTTTTTCAAAACTTAAATTGGCTTAGTTTCTAAATAGAATATAATTCAAAATGCCGTTTATCGGGAAAGGCCCGCCTTAAGTTGTTGTTATTATGCAACAAAAGATACGTCTTCCTTAACCTTCAGCACGCGAGACAGACTTGCGCTTGGCTGGGTTTTTTTGATAGTTATATAAAAAACTTATTAGCTTCTTGGCCTATAATAATAATATCTATGGACGTATTTTTACACCACGTCAATCTGGTCCCGTCGTAAGTTCTCGAAGAACTTGTGTTACGGGTAACAGATAACGCAAATATATTTAATACTTATACTTTACATAATAGGTATATTTAAAAATTTTATTATTATACATATTTAATACACATCCATGACCCAGGAACACAGAAAGCTTTTTGTTCCCTGGCGGGATCTGAAGTCGCTACCTCCAGCTTGAATGCCAACGCGCTAACCATTGATCCACAGAGGTCGTCACACCACAAAGACAGATAGTAAGTGGTTAGTGCTACCCATGAACACAAAAGAGTGCTAGACTAGACCGGGCAACTCGCGCCTTGTCTATCTTACAATGGTATATTTTGGTGCCAGTAACTACACTGCCTATCCTGTCCTTTTTTCCGAAACGCAAGAAGGCTTTTTCGTGGAAGTAATAATAATAATTATAATATTTGGCAGGTTGTTTACCTTTCCCCACCATGGTTCAGGCCTTGACGTGGCGGTGGGGCTCAGTAACCTAGGGTGAGCTGCTGCACCATGGGCGAAGCTAATTGAGCCGAGGGGGCTCTTTGTGCCCCTCTTATAAGAAGAGGGGACAAAAGAGCAGAGGCAAGAGGCAAGGATGGGAACCTCACCCCATTGTACTGTCCCGATGTTGGGAGGGGTTGTTCTGTGTTGCGGGACAATCCCTCGGTGGAGGTGGCGTCGGTCCCTTGGGGACTGACTAACCGTCGAGATGCCCTGTTTGTTTATTAGATCCGGGGTACCTCACTAAAGGCGGCATTGGTGGCACTCGCCGGGTTTTAGTGGTTAGAGCTACGTCCACTTACCAGCTCTCTGGCGCAGCGAGTCCTACATACCCGCGTGGGGAGACCCACTCCCCCGCGGGATGCCTCAGAGCATTTCCCGGCGTAAAAAAAAAAAAGGTGTTTACCTTTGTGGACCGACTCATCCCTGCCACTAGCAAATGATGCAACTTACCATCTCACCTAATAAGGATCATCATCATCAACTTCATCAGCTTCTATCCATGCACTGCTGAACATAAGCCACCCTCAATGAATGCCAAGACGGCCGATCCCTTGCCACTCGAATCCAACACGGACCAAGCACGGAGATCGTCTTGGTATTTCCAACTGGTTAATGGCTGACCAAAACTTCGTCAATTAAAACGCGGCTTTCACTCTTAAACCTTATTGGTCCATCGGCCTTCATTTCCTTGCGAACATATTAAATGGAAAAAAACAATGTGTAAAAGGGCTGGTTTTATAGGTAGCGCATGTTAACTAAAAAAATTGGCGAAATTTTACCAAGTTTTTCTACTAAACCAAGGTATTTCGTAGATTATTTTGCATTACTTCTTAACAAAATTTATTTTAAATGCTAGCAAATATGATAATCTTTCAAACAAGACTATTATAGTGCATGTGAGCGACATGAAAACATGAAAACAATGAGTTTTAATGAACTAAATAAACAATACGTTAGGTATATGATATAGTTTGGGACTTTCCTCATAGAATACACATTTCCCCAAACTATACAAAATCTTAACGAAAAAGTCGTCAAACAATACGTTGCACATATCGCTGCTTTGCATGAATACCCGCACAAAACCAAAATTTTGAAAATACTGGTTTACACCACAGCCAAATTCAAAATAGTCCTTATTTCATGGTCACTAAGACTCACATTCATAACGGCACAATTGGTGTAGTAGCGTGCATAAATGTCGTTATGTGATTGGTTGATTTATCACGCCATATTTGTGCAACAGTCGACGTTCGCCAGTTGGTATTACTGTTTTCGCGTGACCACATTAAAACTTTCGGGAATAATATAATATTTCTAAATAATCGTGTGTTTCAAGTGAAAAGTTCAGTAATATTTTCTGAAATATTGATTCATTTTGAGTTGTTTGATTATTCGAGATATAATTGTAATAATTTTCGATTTTTTTTTTGTTTAAAAGTGCTGCATTTAGTGTTACAACATTGTTCACGAAAAAGTAAGTAAGACAATAATACTTAATAAGTTTTATTTGTTTATTCAAGATAGAAATAACAAAATGTTTTAACATACTTACAAATAAGTTGATATTGCTTAGAATTAAAGCCCAATAATTTAGAACGAAAAGCAAGTTGTGTTACTTTTAACGGAATAATTTAACGTGTTTTGATTTTTTTTGTTTGTCTCGTGGCTTATTATAATATAAGGCCTTTTTTCTCTCTTTTACGCCGGGAAATGCTCTGAAGCATCCCGCCTGGGGAGTGGGTCTCCCCAGGTGGGTATGTGGGACTCGCTGTGGCCGAAAGATGGTAAATGGACGCAGCTCTACCCACTAAAACCCGGCGAGTGCCACCAGTGCCGCCTTGATGAGGTGCCCCGGATCTGTTAAGCTAACAGGGCACCTCGACGGCTAGTCAGTCCCGCAAGGGACCGACGTCACCTCCACAGGGGGGTTTTCCCGTACCACAGAACAACCCTTCCCAACATCGGGTCAGTACAATGGGGTGAGGTTCCCATCCTCACCCCTTGCCCCCTGCTCTTTTTTCCCCTCTTCTTAAAAGAGGGGTACAAAGAGCCCCCTCGGCTCAATTGGCTTCGCCCAAGGTGCTGGGCTCACCCTAGGCTACTGAGCCCCACCGCCACGTCAAGGCCTGAACCATGATGGAGATTATAATATAAGGCCTTTTATAACCGCGGTTTGTTATTTTATGATTTTTTCTTATTATTTACAGTGCCAAATCCCCGTACTCTACAAATAATCGGGAAACTCAAACAAGTTAATGAAGATATTATACAAAATGATATACCTACGACTTCGACTTCCATACAATTCTCTCAAAAGGAACAGTTCATTTTATTTCCCAAGCCTAAAGATAATATTGAAAATATAGATTTATCTAAAGTTAGTGAAGACTTTTGTTCAGATGATAGCGTAAAGGATCCTGATTATGTAGATATCGATACTTCCTGTTCTAAAAAGAGGTATCTTTTGAAAAATGAACGCCGAGAAGTGTTTAAATATATAATGAGTGGAATGGATTTGAAAGAAAAACAATATGACAATTTCAGTAACGATGTTTCCACCATAAACCAAACAAGTGCAACAATGCCAATAGCCCCCATGCAAACAAAATCTAGAAGCAGTTCATCTAGCTCGAGCGATGGATCTAGTTCATCTAGCTCATCAGATTCCGAGAGCTCATCAGAAGATGAATTGAACAGTGAACGTTTAACAGCAGTGGTTCAGTCTAGTGTAGATGCAAGCATCGAAGATGATCCTTCTCGCTATAATTCGATTGAGCCAATAGCTTCAACTTCATGTCTTATAGCTAATACGCCTCCAATTTCTTTAGAACTTACTTCTAATTCTACACATCATAATTGTGAAGACTCATATAAAGGAAAAAAAAGAAAATCTACACCCAACAACTGGTTGCGTAATAAGGCGAAAATCTTAAGAAATTCTGGTAAGTCTTATATATCCAATTCCAAAAAAGGAAAGACCGTTGTGCCCGCAAAGTCTCTAAAAACACCATGTACTCATAAATGCAAACAAAAGTGTACTCAAAATATTACAGAATAACAGCGCAAAGAAATTTTCGAATGCTTTTGGGCCATGGGAGATCTGCAAAGGCAACGAGAGTTTATTTTACGCCATCTTTCCGTCATCGAACCACGATACTCATACAAGATGCATAATAGTAACCGGGGGAAAAACAATGCTTTTTATTTGACCATTGGTAATAAGAGAATTCGAGTGTGTAAAGTATTTTTTAAATCTACGCTAGATATAACTGATACTTCTATCAGAACTGTTCTTCAAAAGAAAAAAAATTCATGTGGCATGTTAGATGTGGATAACCGTGGCAAACATAGTCAACATTTTCATTTAGATCCTTCTATTAAAGAAGGTATTATTCAACACATCAACTCAATTCCAAAAATTGAAAGTCATTACTGCCGTGCAGACACAAAAAGGGTTTATATTGATGGTGGCAAAACTGTAGCTGACTTACATCGGGATTACGAACTCGACTGTCATTCAAAAAGTCTTCCAAGCGCCAATTACCTTATGTATTACAGGATCTTTAGCAACGATTTCAATATTGCATTTTTCCAACCGAAAAAAGATCAATGTGAGGATTGCACATCATATAGTAATGCCACAGAAAATGATAAGGTAAAACTGAAAGAAAAGCTTGATAGGCACTTAAAAGAGAAAAATTTGTCAAGGCAAAATAAAGAAGATGACAAAAAGTTTACTCCTGATAATTGTATTGTAGCGGTTTATGATCTTCAGGCTGCAATGCCTTGTCCTAGAGGAGACGCATCAAACTTTTATTATGTATCAAAATTAAATACTTATAATTTCACAATTTGTGATATCAAATCTAAAGACACTGCATGTTATGTCTGGCATGAAGGTGAAGCTAAACGCGGAGCAATAGAAATAGGATCATGTTTACTCAAATACATACAGAGTTTAAAACTTAAAGCTGAAGAACTAGACTCAAAATTAGATTTGATTTTTTATTCCGACAATTGCTGCGGCCAGCAAAAGAATCAGTACATAATAGCTCTTTATGTATATGCAGTTTACCATCTCGATTTTATTAATTCTATAACCCACAAATACCTTATAAAAGGGCACACTCAAAATGAGGGTGATAATGTTCACTCTCTTATTGAAAGAGGAATAGGTAAAGCTCTGAAATCTGGACCTATATATACACCTGACCAGTATGTGCACATTATAAGAAATGCTAAAAAATCTGGTAAACCATATCAAGTAAGTGAATTAGTACACGATGATTTTTTTGATATAAAAGCGTTGGCAGCATCGATAGGCAAAAATTTTTCCAAGAATTTGGATAAAGAAACGTTAAAAATGACTCTAATTACTGTTTTTACTATAAAACATCGTATGAGGACTCAGAGTTTAAAACAGTCATGATAGATAAAATTGGTAAGACAAGAAACACTGCCAATAATATCACTGTTAAAAAGGCATACAGAGAGAAATTTTCACTATGTGAGAAGAAGAAGAAGTGTTTGCTAGACCTTATTAGGAAAAATATTGTACCAAGATTTACCAGATAATAAATACTTTTAAGAAGCATAATACCGATTTTATGTTAGTCTACAACTTTGTTTAATCTCTGGATTTCATGTTATTTAACATAATGCACTAATATGATAATCAGAAATGTGTTATTCTATAGAAAAATTCGTTCCGATGACTTCAACATAAAATTAATAAATTGGTTTGAGTTTGAACATACTTTTCATTAATATTATCTCTATCGTAATTGTGTTACTATTACATATATTTTTAAATATCTTGTAGAAAATATTACCGGTTATGCCATTCTAAAACTAAAATTGAGAACTACTCGAGTATAATATTTTGATTTACGTTCCTATTCATGATAATATACAAAAAAACATTTTATAACAAGTCAAACAACACTCAGATTTTAATTATTAATTAAAGTATTTGCAGCTAAAAACCTAAATATTAAAATTTTTATTAAACCTTGATTAATGCCCTTTCGATTTATACATTCTATTTTTCTATTGATTAAATACATGAAAAGTTATGACAGTAATTATTTTGTTTAATTTTCAAATGGCTACCCTGTAAAATTTGTGTTTCTTTGATTGTGTGGTTATTCATGCAAAGCAGCGATATATATATTTCTTGTGTGCGTGTGTATGTCACTGAACTCCTCCTAGACGGCTGGACCGATTTTGATGAAATTTTTTGTGTGAGTTCAAGGGGATTCGAGGATGGTTTAGATTCACAAAAAAAATATTTTGTACAGGACAACGTCAGTCGGTGCCACTAGTATTTATATATAATTATTTTGTGCGTATGTAGGACACTGGCTTTCTCCTTAACCAGTACAGATTTTAATGAACTTTTCTGAATGTGTTCAAGTCAATTCGAGAATGGTTTAGATTCACAGATTGGTCTTACAAAATTCACAAGACATTTTCAGTTGGGTCGGGTAAAAAAGATCAGCTAAGTGACACAATGTCAAGAATGGATACAAAACTATGAGGAAATGGTATGTCGAAGTTTTTCCCGTTTTCCCGTTTTCCTTGTCGGTTAAGTACGTATTTGTCAGTCGTATGAATGCGGAAACGGCTCGTTCGAGCAAAAGCCCTTGTATGTTAAACGATGATCCGTTTTATATCAATATCCGGGCTTTTGTACGCTTTATAAGTGTTCGAATACAGATATTTATAATAGTTTCCTTTTTCTTCAAATTTCTTTTTTTTTTTGTTTTTTTCTTTAACGCCGAGAAATGCTCTGAGGCATCCCGCGGGGGAGTGGGTCTCCCCATACTAGGCGAAGAAGCAGAGGTAAGATATCGACAGGTTTTTTTTTATGTTAGTTGGATAGGCAAACTACCAAACGTCTATGTGTTGCCTATCCTGAGACATAAGATGTTAAGTCTCGGTGCCAGTAAATTACACTGCCTGTCTTTCCCTTCTCTCCGAAACACAACAAAGCTGTTTCATGGGAGAAACGAGCAAGATGGTGGTACCCATGCAGCCGGGAGCGCGGCACAGCGCTTCCCTCCCACCGGTAAACCGGTAGCCAGATTTCAGCATAAAAGTTCCATCCACCAACTGTAATATAATTCCTATTAACATAAAATAAAACATCTACGTTTTTACGATCTCTGTGGCTATGTGCGTGGCAATGGTTAGTACGTTGGCGCTTAAGCCGGAGGTAGCGGGTTTGAATCCCGCCAGGGAACGAAAAAGTTTTCTGTGTTCCTGGGTCATGGATGTGTATTTAATATATGTAGGTATTATATAATAAAAATCTTAAATATATGCATAATATAAAAGTATTAAATATATTTCCGTTGTCTGGTGCCCGTAACACAAGCTCTTCAAGAACTTTCCACGGGACCAGATTGACTCCAGATTGACATGGTGTAAAACGTCCATAGATATTATTATCTACAAGAGAGGAACAGATGAGGTCTAAAGAATATAACGAGACATTTTTATGATATTCGCCTTACGTAGGATTTTAAATGTTTTAAAGCTATAGACTTCTCAAGCCATTACTTTGTCATAAAGACCAGTATTAACAAATAATAATCTAACTTAACTAAGATCTAATCATACCAAGTATACGAGTAACAAGGCAAGAAAACTTTGAAACTCGTAAAGAACCTATAAAATATAATATCAGATGCCGAAGTATTATCATGATAAAATATCGGCGAGATAAATATAAAACAAAATTGAGTAACCTAGCCAAGGTTCTAAAGAAAAACAAAACACTCGACTTCGGGCGTCGAATGCAAATCAGTTGTTCCAAGTTTCCTTATTAAATCCACCTAGATCCGCCTAAAAATACAACGGCCTAATAATAAATGAGAATATTATATGCCTCAAGAAATCCAGACGTTTCATCATACCTTTATACAACGTTTGATCCCCGAAATATCTAAAAATTCCTCTAGAGCAGAAATTTTAAAATAACTTTGTTCTCGCAAAGTGGACAAAAAGTATATCTTGGATATTTTTTGCGGTAACGTCAGTCGTATTAAAGACGTTGCCCTTACTAATGAAACTCGAAAGTTAAATAGAAAAATCAATGACTATAATTTTTTATGTAATTACAAGTACCGATGTCTATCATCTTACGTGTCAGAATAAAAAAACGCGTCGAGCTTGAAGTGAATTCTATCTTAAAAGGCAATGTTGGTGAACTTCACTCCCGTCATGAGACTCGTCCGTTTGTTAATTTTTTTATTTGTTATTTATATTAGAAGCATATTTTTTTAATTAACGGTAACAATGAAAGGCCTCCTGTCAATCCTTATACAATTTGTTTATTTTGAAACGATAGCAACATCCCAAAAGCGAAAAACCTATTCAATTTTATTAGTAAACTATAAAAAAAAGGCAAAATAATAATTGTTTTCTAATGTTTACGGAACTTTTACTTATTATAATGAAAAAAATCCTATCGCGGGCGATCTGATCGCGGTTATGTAAGATTTTTACATTTTCGCCGATTCGGATTTATAATATGGAAAGATTTGTTATACGGAAACGGCTTCTCATTTTCAGGCCTGTGCCGTTGAGTGAAACCTTATAATATATGACATAAAAATATACTTATCGAGTGGACAATTCACAATCATGTACAGGTTTTCTCAACCATAAAATAAAGGAGCTCTTCATTTTTAATTCCTATTCTTCTAGTTTTATATAATATAAATCGTATATACAAAAACATTAAACAAATGATTTGAAATTAATACTGTAATGAAGTAATCCTACTTTTTAAGATCGTGTTCAGAACGAGAATGCACGGTAGCATTTTTCTTAGCCGATGTTAATGCGTCTCCGAGATGGCCACCATTTACCGCTATTACTCCACAGAACCTCTATCGTCAAATGAGTTTCGCCATAACTCATTTCATCACCTATTTCCGAGCATATTTCATTCATTCATGATTGGGTTACTTAGGGGTCTATTCAGAGCCTATTTTATTTCCTTTGACGCGATGCTATTACGTATAATGATAATACAGTATTATGTATTTGATGTGTTATTACGTTTTATGTATTCATTTTTCTTGTATTTACTTTGCTAACTTTATGTGATATAAGAAAATCGATGAAAGGTATATAAGGTTACGATTGAATTCGATGCGTTCGATCGATACAGAAGGCGATTTTCTGATCGAAGTTCCGAGCATTACAAATATTTAAGAAAATATAACCACGTTACAAATAAAATACCGGTGGGAGGGAAGCGCTGTGCCGCGCTCCTGGCTGCATAGGTACCACCATCTTGCTTGTTTCTCCCGTGAAGCAGCTTTGCTGTGTTTCGGAGAGAAGGGCAAGCCAGGCAGTGTAATTACTGGCTTGGAGACTTAACATCTTATATCTCAGGATAGGCAACACATAAATGAGTTGCCTGGGCTCGTTCCAGGTAAATGGTTTATGTTCATGGACGACGTCCACCACTTACCATCAGGTGGCACGTTTACCAGTTTGCCTATCCGACTAACATAAAAAAGAAGCATAATCAATAAAGAAAGAAAATATTTAAGTATGTTTTTGAAATATATCCCTCGGACTATAATACCATCTCAACGAGTAATGATGACGTGATCTTATCATTACTTAGCCTGAGGCCACACCGAGGGTACTTGAATATGCGTGCTACGTGATTGTTTATTGGTTTGTATGTACCTTAAGATAAACTAGCTTAATAAGTCCATTGTGCTTTGCTGTGGCTCGACAAAATGATTTTATATGTAATTTTCTTCATACCTGACTATAATATAACATAAAAACATCGATGATATTCTTATATAGAGCATGGTGGTTACAAACATTATGAAAGCTAAGTTTTGATGTATGTGGGTATACTTGAGTCGCTTGTGTACCATAGATGCATTCATTACTTACATCAAATAATCATATTTTGGAGTTCTAGTGTCTTACATAGTTTTAAAAAACCCCGACTCATGTAACTAGAGATAATAATAAGTTGATTTGATCTCTTGCAGTGTCGGACATAATATGAACTTTAGTTCATATGATCGACACTGAAAATTTGGTTCTCGAAGATGTAGATGTGGCAATAAAATATTATTCAACTCCCTATGAATTACATAAAAACCCAAGACAATCCGTCGGGGACTGCCGTCACTATTTTAAACTTCAAAATAAATATAAAATGCAAAATTAAACTAAATCCACGACGCGACGGTGAAAATGTAGGTAATTGAATAAGGAAAAAATAATTAAAAAACAACCGACTTAAAGAATTGGTGTCAATATAACGATATGTATGTCGACCTCTGTGACTCAGTGGTAAGCGCATTGGCGCTCAAGCCGGAGGAGCCGGGTGGCGGGTTCGAATCCCGCCAGGGAACAAAAATATTTCCTGGGTCATGGATGTGTAAATTATAATAAAAATCTTAAATATATGTATAGTATAAAAGTATTAAATATATTTCCGTTGTCTGGTACCCGTAACACAAGTTCTTCGAGAACTTACCACGGGACCAGATTGACGTGGTGTAAAAGCGTCCATAGATATTATTATTTAATTATGCCCATCTAGTAACATACACCAATCAAATTCAAACCCATTTTTGAAAACCGGATTAAAATCGGACAAGTAGTCTTGGAGATAAATGGCAAAATTGGTTTGCACACACAAACTGCCTCTCACCCCAAATGCATATTATTATATTATATACAGCTTTGCTGTGTTTCGAAGAGAAGGGCAAGACAGACAGTATAATTACTGGCACCGAGACATAACATCTTATGTCTCAGGATAGGCAACACAGAGATGAGTTGCCTGGGCTCGTTCCAGGTAAACTAGTTTATGTTCATGGGCGACGTCGACCACTTACCACCAGGTGGTACGTTTGCTAGTTTGGATAGGCAAACTAACAAAAAAAAAATACCGTCTGCGTACCATCGCGGGTAAAAAGAGTTATTCTTTTTAGTTGTAGCTGGGACGACTCTGTGTAGTGGCAGGTCCTACAAATGCGGGTGGCAAAAATCAGCCGTCTTGGTGTTTTTTTTTATTTTTTATATGTTAGTTGGATAGACAAACTGGCAAACATACCACCTGGTGGTAAGTGGTCGACGTCGCCCATGAACATAAAATAGTATACCTGGAACGAGCCCAGGCAACTCATTTATGTGTTGCCTATCCTGAGACATAAGATGTTAAGTCTCGGTGCCAGTAATTACACTGCCTGTCTTGCCCTTCTCTCTGAAACACAGCAAAGCTGTTTCACGGGAGAAATAAGCAAGATGGTGGTACCCATGCAGCCGGGAGCGCGGCACAGCGCTTCCCTGTTCATTAATAGACGTCTTTGTCCAGCAGTGCACAGATAAATGCTGATAATGATGATGACGTATCCAAAATAGATGTACTTGATAATTGAAACATATGAGTGGCTTAAGCGGTTAGCCAACTACACCCGTGAAGGTTTAAGGTCAAAAGGGTAGATGTGTAATGAATATAAATGTCTCTGTATAAGGATGTGTGATACGTCAGTGAGACAAAAACGGCCTCAAAATCTGGGGACCACGCAGGCAAGATTACTAAAAATACTAATATTTTTAGGAAATTTACCGACGCCCATAGACATCCGCACAACAATGGTTAAGCAGATGCGTCGCCCTCCTTTTCCCTGGCCGACGCTGGCCACTTACCATCATTTGACTCGTCTGCTCGTTTGCGTATTTAACTAACATAAAAATACCTTTTACATTATTATAATGCAGTTATCCCCACCATTGTTCTGGCCTTGTCGTGGCGGTGGGGCCTAGGGTGGCCTAGGGTGAGCCCAGCATCTTGGGCGAAGCTAATTGAGCCGAGGGGACTCTTTTTACCCTCTTATAAGAAGAGGGGACAAAAGAGCAAGGTGCAAGGGGTGAGGACGGGAACCTCACCCATGGTACTGTCCCAACGTTGGGAGGGGTTGTTCTATGGTGCGGGAAAGCCCCTCAGTGGAGGTGGCGTCGGTCCCCTGAGGGCCTGACTAGTCGTCGACGTGCCCTGTTTGCCCATTAGATCTGGGGCACCTCACCGAAGGCGGCATTGGTGACACTCGCCGGGTTTTAGTGGGTAGAGCTGTGTCCACTTACCAGCTTTCGGGCGTAGCGAGTCCCACATACTCGCCGGGGGAGACCCACTCCCCCCACGTAAAAAAAAAACTGTAGCTAAAACTCCATTAACTTTTCGTTTAATATCAAGAAATTACAAACATGTCATTTTCCAAATGTCTAGTTTTATAGAATATTGAATTATACGTGTAATTAAAGCAATTTTCCAAGCCTACAATTATTTATACACGCCCGAGGCGTAGGAAACAGTATCGATTATGTTTGGTATAAGTTATGGATTTTTAGATGAAATATTTTTGACGTGACAACGTCTTATAATTCGATGGAGCCGGCTGCACGAACGAAAAAACATGACGTATGCGGCGTTACCTCGCTATGAGGCGTTCCATTTTCTTATTACGTTGTCACGTTCAACTATCGTCAGTAAACCGACTTTACAGACAACCGATTTTTTGACGTGAAAACGTCTTATGATTCGATGGAGCCGGCTGCACGAACGAAAAAACATGACGTATGCGGCGTTACCTCGCTATGAGACGTTCCATTTTCTTATTACGTTGTCACGTTCAACTATCGTCAGTAAACCGACTTTACAGACAACCGATTTTTTGACGTGAAAACGTCTTATGATTCGAAGGAGCCGGCTGCACGAACGAAAAAACATGACGTATGCGGCGTTACCTCGCTATGAGACGTTCCATTTTCTTATTACGTTGTCACGTTCAACTATCGTCAGTAAACCGACTTTACAGACAACCGATTTTTTGACGTGAAAACGTCTTATGATTCGATGGAGCCGGCTGCACGAACGAAAAAACATGACGCATGCAGCGTTGCCTCGCTCTGAGGCATTCCCTTTTCTTATGACGCTGTCACGTTCAACTATCGTCAGTAAACCGACTTTACAGACAACCGATTTTTTTTAATATTTTTAGGAAATTTACCGACGCCCATAGACATCCGCACAACAATGGTTAAGCAGATGCGTCGCCCTCCTTTTCCCTGGCCGACGCTGGCCACTTACCATCATTTGACTCGTCTGCTCGTTTGCGTATTTAACTAACATAAAAATACCTTTTACATTATTATAATGCAGTTATCCCCACCATTGTTCTGGCCTTGTCGTGGCGGTGGGGCCTAGGGTGGCCTAGGGTGAGCCCAGCATCTTGGGCGAAGCTAATTGAGCCGAGGGGACTCTTTTTACCCTCTTATAAGAAGAGGGGACAAAAGAGCAAGGTGCAAGGGGTGAGGACGGGAACCTCACCCATGGTACTGTCCCAACGTTGGGAGGGGTTGTTCTATGGTGCGGGAAAGCCCCTCAGTGGAGGTGGCGTCGGTCCCCTGAGGGCCTGACTAGTCGTCGACGTGCCCTGTTTGCCCATTAGATCTGGGGCACCTCACCGAAGGAAGCATTGGTGACACTCGCCGGGTTTTAGTGGGTAGAGCTGTGTCCACTTACCAGCTTTCAGGCGTAGCGAGTCCCACATACTCGCCGGGGGAGACCCACTCCCCCCACGTAAAAAAAAAACTGTAGCTAAAACTCCATAAACTTTTCGTTTAATATCAAGAAATTACAAACATGTCATTTTCCAAATGTCTAGTTTTATAGAATATTGAATTATACGTGTAATTAAAGCAATTTTCCAAGCCTACAATTATTTATACACGCCCGAGGCGTAGGAAACAGTATCGATTATGTTTGGTATAAGTTATGGATTTTTAGATGAAATATTTTTGACGTGACAACGTCTTATAATTCGATGGAGCCGGCTGCACGAACGAAAAAACATGACGTATGCGGCGTTACCTCGCTATGAGGCGTTCCATTTTCTTATTACGTTGTCACGTTCAACTATCGTCAGTAAACCGACTTTACAGACAACCGATTTTTTGACGTGAAAACGTCTTATGATTCGATGGAGCCGGCTGCACGAACGAAAAAACATGACGTATGCGGCGTTACCTCGCTATGAGACGTTCCATTTTCTTATTACGTTGTCACGTTCAACTATCGTCAGTAAACCGACTTTACAGACAACCGATTTTTTGACGTGAAAACGTCTTATGATTCGATGGAGCCGGCTGCACGAACGAAAAAACATGACGCATGCAGCGTTGCCTCGCGTTGAGGCATTCCCTTTTCTTATGACGCTGTCACGTTCAACTATCGTTAATAAACCGACATTACAGACAACCGATTTTTTTTATATTAAATTGTAAATGGCCAACCTCATAAGTAACAATTGATCAAGAACCTAACATTATTTCAACAGGCCTAGTTACTGTGTGACATATATGATGCCAACTATCAAAATATTTTCGTATATTATGTAGCTCTTTTGTAAATAAGACTTATAATATAATAATATCAACCTTTATATGTCCTACTGCTGGGCACGGGTCTAATAGAAATCAGGCGAGGAGGGTTTTGGGCCATAGTTCACGGCCGCGCTGGCCCAATGCGGGTTGGTGAACTTCACACACCTTCAAAGACTTTTAATCTCATCAGGCATGCAGGTTTCCTCACGATATTTCCGTCACCGGTGAGCAAGCGATGTTCTCATGTTCAGATGCACGTAGAAATTTAGAAAAACCCATTTCTAGGCATCACATTCGGCTCTCACTCAAAAGGCCGAGCCCATCCCCACTAGACCATCGTCGCTTACTTAATAATATTATTACTTACTTAGTAACAGTTACTAGAAATGAATACTTGAAAATGAACTCTTTTGCAATATAAACAATGAATATATTATTTGTAGATTGTACAAAAAGTCCACGAATTCTGTCCTATGGAATAGCAAAGCTGTTACGTAAAGTAAGCAGAATGTGGATGCACCGCCAATTTATGATTTTGGGTAAAATGAGGGAGAATAATACCTTGTTACACATGAGAAACAATAAAATAATATTTCGTAATGTTATAAAATAAACCTGATAACTTGAAATAACTCAGATCGACTGTGATGTGTCAAGTATCAAAAATTATAATTAAACATTATAGACGGATTTTATCGTGGTTTATTAAGATGTTTCTGATATTTTATAACAATACAGGGAAATATACGGGACCATGGTCCAAGCCTTGTCGTGGCGGTGAGGCTCAGTAGCCAAAGGTGAACCCAGCACCTTTAGCGAAGCAAATTGCGCCAAAGGAGCTGCTCTTTCTACTCCTCTTATAAGAAGAGGGGACAAAAGAGCAGGGGAACAAGGGGCGAGGATGGAAACCTCACCCCATTGTACTGTCCCGATGTTAAGAGAGGTTGTTCTGTGGTTCTGGACAAATCCTCTGTACAGGTGGCATCGGTTCCTTGAGGGACATACTAGCTCTCAAGAGGTAGAGGTACCCTGTTTGCTCAACAGATGCGGGGCACCTCACCAAACGCTGCATTGGCTGCACTTGCCGGGTTTTAATTGGTAGAGCTGCGTCCATTTTACCACCTTTCGGGCGCAGCGAGTCCCACATACCCGCCTGGGGAGACCCACTCCCCTGCGGGATGCCTCAGCGCATTTATCGGCGTAAAAGAAAATAAAGGGATACATTCTTCGTAAATTCTCAATGAACTGCCATAAAATCCGTAAAAAGTTATGTTATAATGAGTGAAATTCGCGGGAACATAAGAAATCAATACATATCCAGATTATTAACAGGTTTCATTCCCACTTAAAATTACCACTAGTTATTAGAGACTTAAAACTCACCCCGTGGGAACATTGATGTATTATTTGAACTACTCATTATACTGTGGAGGCGTTTCACACGTAGCAACAGGACCTGATTTTGAAAACGTGATTTTGTTTGCTCGCAATAGAGAAAAATAACACCTTAGCCGGCATTTTGAGTGATTTTCGTCACTTTTTTGTTTTACTTTTTTTAGATAGTATTCACCAAATGTTTATCAAGCAGTTGAAGCTTTAGACTACCGACGCCCATACACATATGTATAACGAGAGATTATGCAGATGCGTCGCCCTCCTTTTCCCTATCCCCCCCAATGGGCCACCGAAAACTCACAGACCACACGAAACGCGACAGCATAGCTGTTAATTGACGCCAGTGTCATGTGAGTGAGAGGTCCACTCTGGTCTTGTCGGCCTAAGTCGGCTGCATAACAGCATGGCACTACCTCTTACAATTAATTGGTTATGAATGACGGCACACTGCCTTATGTTATACACTAGATTTTTCTATAGTGTAAAAGCGATGATAGGAAAATACGTAATATTATAAATATTCCATTTGCCAGTTCAAGGGATATGGGTACAAATCCTTTTATTTGTCGCAGGGAAATGCCTCTTACGCATGTACCCAGGATCTCGGTTAGATCTTGACCTTATGTGGGACTCGCACCTGGGAGTGCCCTACCCGTAAACTAAAACCACTGCGATTGCCTTCAGCCGCTTTTTGAGTTTCCCGGATTTACAGGCAACAGGGTCACCTCAGCGACTGGCTGGGCACGGCGATGGCCAGACTCCTTGTAAGGACTGCCTGACAGCTACTAAGCAGTCCCCACAACTTCGTGTCTTACTGGGCCCGGGTTCCCATCTTGAACCCAACACGAGCACAGGGTACCACTATCCTGCTTAGTATTCCCATAGAGCGTGTTGGCTGTGTTCAGCGTGTCTTATAAACGGCTGGACCGATTTTAATTAAATTTGTTGTGTGAGAATGGTTTAGATTCAAAATACACTATAAAATGTTATGTACAGGAGAACTTCTGTCGTACCCACTAGTATTATACCTCTTCTCTCCAATTCATATTAAGGATTAGAAGAAACTTAAACGTTTCAAATTTTCCTATTAATAACAAGGGACTACGCCGCGTCTGCAAAACGCGAAAAAAACGACTTAAGTACGGCACGAGTCATTCCATACCATGTTAGTACAATTGTCAGAAGTGAAACTTATTTGGCAACATAATTTTTAATCTCGTTTATATATTTTATACTATTCTAAAGCTATATATTTCCGAGACTTGCGATGCGTCGTTCGCTTTATCTCACTCTCTCTCTCTCGATTTTTCTCACTCGCTTACTCCCTACTCTCACTCCATGGCTACGTGCTTCATGCTACGTTCGCCCTTTCTCACTGTCTCTGTCAATCTTTCTCACTCGCTTACTCCCTACCCTCACTCCATGGCTATGTGCATCATGCTACGTTCGCCCTTTCTCACTCTCTCTCAATCGGTCTCAATAACTCACTCCTTCTTCTTGGACAAAAACGTTGCACATTTTCGTGACGTTTTATCTGTAAAAATTTTACCCTCATGCGCGCAAAGAATTTTCACTTCAACACCCGATATTTGAAAAAATATTGTATTATTAATAGTGTGTTATATACCTACATATTATTTTATCTCAGATACCTATTCTTTATCCAAACTACAAATCTCATTCGTAACTTACAATTAGTACTGAAAAGAACTGAGAAACTACACTTTGTGAAAGTACTGTTAACATACATGAAAACCTCAAACAAAGAGAAAAATAAATTTTAAATTGTTTTTTAATTCAATTTATATTTGAAAACAGCACAAACGTGATAGCGTGAGACACGTTATTATAGTTACTGGCCCGTTAAATGTGGAAAAATTGTAATTATTCATTCATTCATGATTGCTAGTCTAATTAGTTGCTCGGTAATTGTGAACACCAAAAAATCATAGCTTTTTAAATGGCATAGTGACCAATGACCAATTAGTATTTTGGCACCTGATTGTAAAATATGATCATCATCCTAATATCCTACTAATAATTATTATACGTTACTTCGCGTTTATTATAATAAACGCGAAGGTTCGTATCTATGTATGTTTGTCGCTCTTTCACGCAAAAACTACCTAATGTATTTTAATGAAACTTTACAATAAAATAGTTTATACATCAGAATAATATATAGGCTATAATTTATCCTTGAACACCCACGGGAATAATAAGTATTCGGGTGAAACCGCGGGGAGCTGTTAGTCGTTTCTAAATATATGTAGACTATCTGAAGAATGCTACCAACTTTTGTTGTACCGCCATGCTGCTTATTTCTCCCGTCAAACAGCTTTGCTGTGTTTCGGAGAAAAGGACAGGCAGTGTAATTACTGGCACCGAGACTTAACATCTTATGTCTCTGATACGCAACACATAAATGAGTTGTCTGGGCTCGTTCCAGGTAAACTAGTGTATGTTCATGGGCGATGCTGTCGAAAAAAAAATGACAGACGATAAACTGCTGAATATCAATATTTTCAAAACAAGTTAAATTTTTGTAAAAAGAACCGCATATTGCTCATTATTTGGCCATATTTGTGAAGACTGTGCCTCAAACGACCTTCAGCTAGTTGTGAGTTGACCAACCATTGCCGTGCAATGGTTGGTCCTATGCGATCCGGATACGAGTGGCGAGCTTGTGGCGAAAAAATGTTGACAGTGATGATTGATATCTTAAATATCAATCTAGTTTTATATTTGATTTAATATAAAAATAGACAAAAGATACACAAACAAAATCAAAAAATATATGTGATTGCTCAGACAACAATTTTAAAAGTAATCCTGAAATATCTGATACATTCGGATTTGTAATTGCAATCTGTTGCCAACTTCAGCTGTAACTTGTATTAATATTTTAATAACAATATTGGCTATTTCATTTTAATTTTTTTTATTATTGGTAACTAATTTTTTTTACAGTTTTATTATAAAATATTATTTAACGAAGCTATTTTTGGTGGCAACACTATAGTTTCTTTAATACTATATCAAAATTAATGATTTACATGTCATTTTTTGTAAGAGGTAGTGCCATGCTGCTTTTCAGTCGAATTGGGCCGGCACGATCAGGGTGGTACCTCTCGCTCATATAACACCGGCATCAAGTTACAGCTATACTGTCGCGTTTCGTGCAGTTTGTAAGTTTCCGGTAGCCCTTTGGGGGGAGGTAGAGAAAAGGAGGGGAACGCATCTGCATAATTATAACATTTTCATCTTGTATTCCTAACTAATGACGAAAAATAGGTTTACTATCATTATTTCTCTTGTGGTATGGTTATGTGAGTTCTTATGTTGTTTCTCCCGGTGAAACACCTTTTCTGTGTTTCGGAGAGATGGGCGACACAGGCAGTGTAATTACTGGCACAGAACACCTTACATCTCACACCCAGGATAGGCAACATATAAATGAGTTGCCTTTTTTATTTCTTTTACGCCGGGAAATGCTCTGAGGCATCCCGCGGGGGAGTGGGTCTCCCTACGCGGGTATGTGGGACTCGCTGCGCCCGACCGCTGGTAAATGGACGCAGCTCCACCCACTAAAACCCGGCGAGTGCCACCAATGCCGCCTTTGGTGAGGTGCCCCGGATCTAGAAAACAAACAGGGCACCTCGACGGCTAGTCAGTCCCGCAAGGGACCGAAGCCACCTCCACAGAGGGGTTGTCCCGCACTACATAACAACCCCTCCCAACGTCGGGACAGTACAATAGGGTGAGGTTCCAATCCTCACCCCTTGCCCCCTGCTCTTCTGTCCCCTCTTCTTATAAGAGGGGTACAAAGAGCCCTCTCGGCCCAATTAGCTTCGCCCAAGGTGCACCACTCACCCTAGGTTACTGAGCTCCACCGCCACGACAAGGCCTAAACCATGGTGGGGATAAATGAGTTGCCTGGGCTAGTTCATGGGCGACGTCGACCACTTACCAACAGGTGGCACGTCTACCAGTTAGACTATCCAACTAACATAAAAGAATATAATTTTGACCTAGGCAACTGACTGTGTCCTATGAATCTAACGTTAGGCTATTTAATATCCTAACTTGTATAGGCAATGCTGACTCTCAGCTAATATAAGAAAAACTGATATTTTACCTGTCTCAACTAACAAAATAAAAATAATTAATAATGACATATAATAATAAATTTTCGTACTAATAATTATTTACGGTCAATGATTAGGAGAAAAACAAGGTAAGTGACATTAGTTAGTCATAATGGTGACATTATTAGAAATATATTGTTTCAACGAGAAAATGTTTTGCTAAGGAAACACGTAGCTATCTTCATTTCCTGGCCTCCTTTGTCCCCTAATGCTAAAAGGACATGAGATATATATTTTTTAAAAATGGTCTTCAAAGATATTTATAAAAACCCAGACTAACAAGTTCGACTCGCTCGAAAAAAAAATACATTTTTTTTATGTACTTAAAATATGTAATGTTTCTTAAAATATATAATGTATGTATGTCGTTTTTTTCCTTGTGCTGTGAGACCTTTTTTACGTTGGGAAATGCGTTTTGTATACCACCAGGCCGGGGGGCCCGGTGGTTAGGTGGAACTTGCACCTACTAAAACCCAACGATGTTCCTCCTTTCTGCTATTGGACAGGGTCATGGGAACGCCAGGCATACTACCTATGACCCCGTCAGTTGTTCGGTGAGACCTAGCTTCTTAACAAATTGCATGATTCTATATGAATAGGAAATACCATATAGATTTGGGTTTGACAAACAGACAATCAAGACAAAAGAGTGATTTTGAGCGTTTTGTCATTTTGGGAAACGGAATCTTATTTTTTTTTATTCAAAACGGTGCCAATAATAATTAAGTAAATAAAAAATAAAAGATTTTTTACAATTTTTTTAATAAAAACCTTTTTTTTAAAGGAAGTTTAGTGAGCGTCAGTTAAATCTACACACAGAAAAGAACTGGCGAAACAAACTCAGTTTGAAATGTTGTATTAAACTAGGTGTCCCCCTAAAATAATTAGAAAATCTTAGAATTGGTATTTTTAAGTAACATTTAGTATCAAGTACTTATATTTGTATTTGTAAATCCTCTAGATAGAACTCATGGAGCATCTATTAAAGAGGGTTAATCCCAGTGGCACTGCCAAAAGGGACTATGACCTTTTGCGGGTTAGACACCAAAGCGTAAACGTCCCACTTGACGGTGTGAGGAATTGAGAAGTGTGGTTTGGTCTTACATGATGTATATATAAACTATGTTTTTTATTTTTGTTGTAAAAAAGAGCAACCCGTAAGTTTTTTTTTTTTAGTTTTTCAAGGGAAGCATTTCAAACAAATATTTTTTTACCTTTTTTTATGTTAGTTGGATAGGCAAACTGGCAAACGTGCGAACTGATGGTAAGTGGTCGACGTCGCTCATGAACATAAACTAGTATACCTGGAACGAGCCCAGGCAACTCAGTTATGTGTTGCCGATCCTGAGACATAAGATGTTAAGTCTCGGTGCCAGTAATTACACTGCCTGTCTTGCCCTTCTCTCCGAAACACAGCAAAGCTGTTTTACGGGAGAAACAAGCAAGATGGTGGTACCCATGCAGCCGGGGGCGGCACAGCGCTTCCCTCCCACCGGTATCCTACTTTTTACTGACTGCCTTTTTGATTTATTTCAAGTGTACCTACGAAATAAATATATTTTGATTTGATTTGATATCATCTTTATCAACCTTTTTCGTTCAATACAGGACATCATTATCTTTCTGTAACAAGTATTTGTATAGAGGAGGAAGCCCTTTTTGTTATCGCAATAGAAAGGCCTTACCCATTCATCCGGGTCTTCCCCGTGTATACATGGGACTCCCCGGCGCTAGTCGCCGATATGCCGCACTAAAATCACTGCGTGTTGCTTACAGCCACTTCAAGGGGAGTGTCCCGGATCTGACTAATACAGGACAGCCCCGGTCCGTCCGTATCCGGCCCATTGGAGGGGATACGGAAAAGCAGGCCAACTCATCTGCATAATGACGACCTCTGTGGCTCAGTGGTAAGCGCGTTGGCGCTCAAGACGGAGGTCGCGGTTTCGAATCCCGCCAGGGAACAAAAATATTTTCTGTGTTCCTGGGTCATGGATGTGTATTAAATATGTGTATTATATAATAAAAATCTTAAATATATGTATAGTATAAAAGTATTAAACATATTTCCGTTGTTTGGTACCCGTAACACAAGTTCTTCGAGAACTTACCACTGCGATGTCGCAGGTGTGCGACGCGGCCATGCCGAGGATCGGTCGACGGCCCCCGCGAAACAGGAGGGTGTACTGGTGGTCGGAGGAGCTCGCCGAGCTTCGCAGGAGGTGCGTTGCGGCGAGACGCCAGTACACCCGAAGTCGAAGGCGAAGGCGCCGTGACGAAGTGGAGGAGGGGCGGCTCTATGACATCTACAGAGCCGCCGCCGGGGAACTGAAGATGCCAAGCCAAGGAGGCTGCCCACGGGGAAATGCTGGAGTCTCTGGACCGCGACCCGTGGACTCACCGTCGGCTTATCGACCGATCGTGCTGCTCGACGAGGCGGGCAAGCTGCTGGAGCGGATCGCAGTTGCCGGTATCGTCGACCATTTGGAGAACGTGGGGCCTAATCTCAGCGCCTTCCAGTTTGGGTTCCGGAGGGGCAGGTCTACCCTGGATGCTCTGGCCAGGGTGAGGACCCTAGCCGATGAAGCGGTCGAGGGGAGAGGGGTGCTCTTGGCGGTGTCTATTGACATTGCCAACGCGTTCAACACCCTGCCCTTCGACATCATTCGCGAGGCGCTGTGGTACCACGGCGTACCGGACTACCTGAGGAGGTTTGTGGAGAGTTACCTCTTAGGTAGGTCCGTTACCTATCCGACTGCAAACTGTTTGGGGAGGAGAGAGGTGTCCTGCGGTGTTCCACAGGGCTCGGTCCTAAGACCGCTTCTGTGGAACATCGGCTACGATTGGGTACTCCGCGGTGCGAACTTGACGGGAGTCGGCCTTACTTGTTACGCCGACGACACCGACGTCACCGCACGCGGAAGGTCCCTCTTGGAGACCCGCCTACCGGCTGTCGCAGGAGTGGCGCAGGTGGTGGCAAGGATTTGGCGTCTCGGGCTCGAGGTGGCCCTGGAGAAGTGCGAAGCTATATGCTTCCACGGGTCCCGTCGAGCCCCTCCAGCTGGATCCCACCTGATAGTGGGAGGAACTCCCATCGCTGTCGAGTCGACCATGAAGTACTTGGGCCTCGTCTTAGACAGGCGATGGGACTTCAAGGAGCATTTCCGGCGCCTCATCCCTAGGTTGCTCGGAACTGCCCGGTCTTCTCCCAAACGTGGGTGGGCCTAGTGCTGGCTGCCGTCGCCGAGTACACAGGCGTCCTGCGGTCGATGGCGTTGTACGGCGCGCCCATCTGGTCGTGTGCCCTGAAGGCGGAGAACGTGGCCCTATTGCGACGTCCGCAACGGGTTATGGCCGTCAGGGCCGTCCGTGCGTACCGTACGACCTCATACGAGGCTGCGTGCGTACTGGCGGGTACTGCGCCATGGGAACTACATGCCGAGGCCCTAGCGCGTGAGTGGAGAAGACGAAGGGGAGATGAGGAGGAGGTCTCTGATGAGGAGGAGTCTTGGCGGAGCCGCCTGAGGAGCGAGTGCTCAGCCAGTGGGGTGAGCGTTTCAGAGAGCCGAGCGTGGGACACCGTACAGTGTTGGCCGTCGGTCCAATCCTGGAGCAGTGGGTTGACCGGCGGCACGGAGCAATATCCTTCCACCTTGCGCAGATCCTGACGGGGCACGGATGCTTCGGAAGGTATCTGTGGAAGGTGGTAGGGGCGGAGGACTCGCCAGGGTGTCATCACTGTAGCAGCAGTGAAGACACTGCAGACCACACCCTGGCGGAGTGCCCAGCTTGGGCGGAGGCAAGGGCGCCCCTCATCGCTGAGGTTGGCGCCGTCCTATCGCTCCCTGCGGTCATCCGAGCGATGACCGTCAGTGAGAGCACATGGCAGGTGGTCCTCTCCTTCTGCGAGGACGTGATGTCGCAGAAGGAGCAGGCGGAGCGGGAGAGGGAGCGCACCGGCACCTCTTCCCGCAGGAGAGCACGGCGGCGCCAGGCGGTCGCACCGCCGTGAGGGACCTGTGCACGGTCGATCGGGGAATCGGCTGCGCGCGCGTAAGGTCCGAGCTATAAGGCACCCTTGTGTGTTCAGTGTGCCTTAAGCGGAGAAAGAGGAAGGGATGCCACCCCCCGCCTCCAGAGAAGAGTGCCGTATGGCTCATCGTTGTGGCCCGGTACGGACGTCCACAGCTCTCGCGCCGGGTCACCCAAACGACGAGAAGAACACCGCTGGGGTTTAGTAGTCATCACTAGGTACAAATATTATAATCATGATATTCTTTATCTGAGTGGCTGGTGATTTAAGCTATTTTGTCGATCCTTAAACTAATAGACGAAGAGCCTGCGACGGCCAGTCACTGGTCGTTTTTAAATATGTCAGAGACATACAGAGAAACTTTCAGCTTTTATAAAATAACGAATGCCTGGCCGTCGCGGGCTCTTGGTCTATAATAATAATACTAGTGAGTGTCTTTATCTTGTTCCTTACTGGATAATCACAGCCAGGAAAAAAATGTTTAGTAAATCTGTTTCTGTAAATCATTTTTTTACTTGGATAGGCGTTTGCCTATCCAAGTAAAAAAAATCTATCTCTATATATCTAATCCCTACCGGTAAGATTATTATTGTGTTTATTATTATAAAGGCCCTACTAATCTCATGCCCCCCGCTGACAAACATCTGTAACGTTTCATTCAACAAATGCCCGGATCGTCACTTGAGTTCATCAAACAAAATATACCCACATATAATAATTATAATACGTTTACAATAAACGTCGGTAATGAACAAAACAAACAAAACAATATGTGTGACGACCTCTGTGGCTCAGTGGTAAGCGCGTTGGCGCTCAATCCCGGCGGTTGCGGATTCGAATCCCGCCAGGGAACAAAAATATTTTCTGTGTTCCTGGGTCATGGATGTGTATTATATAATAAAAATCTTAAATATATGTATAGTATAAAAGTATTAAATATATTTCCGTTGCCTGGTACCCGTAACACAAGTTCCTCGAGAACTTACCACGGGACCAGATTGACGTGGTGTGAAAGCGTCCATAGATATTATTATTATTATTATAATATTGTTCAACAAAAAATCAAATATTGAACAATTTATGAAATTATGATACACTTTATAACAAATATGCGTTATGAATAAAACAAACAATTTGTACGGTCAACGAAAACTTGAACATACAATATTTAATTGTTATAAGACATTTCAATACGCGTACATAAGCTGTCAATATTTCATAGCAATAATGTTGCATTGTAAGCGTATTGTAGGGTCTATAATTATAATGGGGATACAATGTCGAATCCGATCTTGTGTTCTGGCTTCATCATTACAATAGATAGTTCTGGAACACAAGTTATAAATTTAATGACCTTATCATACTTTCTTCTTTCTCTCTTTCTTTCTTCTTCTTTTGTATTATTAGATAGATCTTTTGTATTATTACGCGAAAAATCGTAAATAACGTACTAATGAAGGCACAATTGATCGAATCGAAAGTGATCAAAATTCGATCTCAATTAAAAAAACCAACAGTCACAGGGACTGCCGATAGAAATGAAAACAAAACAATTAAGTTCAAATATCTATGTTACTGTTTGTTTTAAAAACTTAATCTGCATAATATATTGTGCTTGGTTGGCAAATACTGTGGACGACTGTTCTGGGTGGGTGCAGTGGGGAATTATAGTTGAGTGATAGGGGACTGGAGGGGCGAAGCCGCGCGCCTTGGGGTTTCCCGCCGTTTTTCCATATTTCAGACTTCGCTTCGGCCTTACCAAATAAATACAGACTTGGCAGTATGGACTCTAGTTATCTTTTGCCTTTACCTAATGAGATAAATTATCAACAACAACAACTATTGTTGTTATAGAAAAGTTTGACATTGTCTTCATTATCCAACTTTGAATGTAATCGTGTCGTCATGTGTGTAGCATTTTATTTAATTTATTTAATGTATTAATCATTCATATTAAACAGAAATAATAGCTTTTTCAACTCCCTCTCTATTAAATCTTTAACTGAACCAAATTTTAAATTCCTCCGTATGGGCAATCCTCATAAAAAGCGGACACAGCTCTACCCAATAAAAGCCAGCGAGTGCCATCAATGCCGCCTTTGGTGAGGTGCCCCGGATCTGTTGAGCAACAGAGCACCTCGACGGCTAGTCAGTCCCCTAAGGGACCGACGCCACCCCGCTACATAAATCAATCCCTCCCAACGTCATGACAATGCAATGGAGTGAAGCTCCCATCCCCGCTCCCTGTCCTCCCCTGCTCCCCAGTCCCCCCTTATAAAAGGGGTACAGAGAGCAGCTCCCTTGGTTCAATTGACTTCGCCCAAAGTGCTGGGTTCACCTTAGGCTACTGAGTCCCACCGCCACGGCAAAGCGTGAATCATGGTGGGGATTAAGTTTACCACTAACAATCCTACAAACATAAAAAATATGAGGACAAAATATTATACTGCCACTAGAAAAAGCAACAAAAGGCATGTTATTCTTTATTTTCGTATTTTTGTGCCAACAAAGACATTCATACACACTAAAAGCCGTGATATGAGGTATAATATAAATAATATTTAATACACCAATTGTGGGAGCTGTAAGCTATTTTATCACCACGCTAGATCTTCCATTTTCGCGTACGACGAACACACACGCAACAAGTACGAACAATAAAGTGTTAAACAAACGGTTACTTTACTCAACACGAAAAGTTTTTCTAGAAAATTTCACGTATGGAAATGGTTGGCGTAATTTGCTTTATTTCTTGTGGGAAAATGTTGATTATATGACGGCAAAGCTGAAGGGTTATGATTTGAACGCTGTATGTATGTTATTTTTACGAACTTTCCATTTTTTTTTTTGGTTTCTTTCCTAAAAATGACAAAACGGAAACCGTCACTCTGTTGTCCGTCTGTCTATCAATTTGTCAAAATAAAACCTACTAATGTGTATATTACATAAAAACACGTTTATCGGACCCTCAGCGTATGGGTCAGACTCGTGTCTCGGTTATTTATTTAAAAGCAGGGTTTTTTTTATCTGTTCTTAGATATGATATCAAAATCAGTTCAGACATTTCAAGTGTAATAATCTTTAAGTAATATAACAATTCAAACACACGGCCTTTCCTAACGGTCGAATTCTCCAGAACACCAGAAAGGTTATTATTAGCTTTTAGCCATTAATATGGACTTCCAAAGGATATTATAATATTTAGGATACTCCTAATGGACGTATCAAAAGCTCTTAAATTTGTACATTTTAAACTCCAATATTATTATTATTATGAAAGTTTTGTTAAAACTTTGTCATTAAACATTGATCAATAAAAATATTATAGCCATTTTTTACACCAGTGGGAGGCATGAAGAATACCACCATAGTTATTGCTTTTTCCGTGACACAGCCTTGTTGTTTCAGAGAAAGGGACAGGACAGGGAGAGTAATTACTGGCACCAAGACTCACCTCTTTAAAATCTCAGGAAAGGCAACACGTGAATGAGTTACATGGGCTAGTTTCTGGCTTCATCATCAGCCTCTATCCGTCCACTGCTGAACATAAGCCACCCTCAATGAACGCCAAGACGGCCGATCCCTTGCCACTCGCATCCAACATGGACCGGCCACATCACATGGAACGTCTTCCTACCTGGTTAATGGCCGACCAACACTCAGTCTACCTAAACGCGGCCTCCACTCTAGAACCTTATTGCCCCATCGGCGAAAATACGTAAATCGTGTTTTTATGTATTTATATAAATTAAATATTGTATTTCTAAAAAACCCAATTTTAAAAAGTAACACAAACATATATTTTCATCTAAATGAATATCACACTCATTATATTACAGATATAATATATTTTAATGAACCTTTTTAAGGCTTTTAATTAACAGAAACCTTATTAAATGCCTATTATTTTCAAAGCAGACGTCTGCCGCAGTTGCAACCTCTGCCAGCGGTTTGGTTTCAACAACTTTTTAATTAACTTCTCATCGTTAGAACACTAAGAATAAAAAGCACACAGGATATAGTTATTGCTATTTGTTCAACTTAAAATAGACAATGTTCAATTTTGTATGTTCCTTGTTGTTTGACTCGCCTCAAAATTAAAAACTATTCACTAGTATTTTGTTTATATTTAAAATTTAAATGTTCAATCAATGCACTGATCAGCGATACTGTAAATTTCATACGCAGAAAAAATATTTTACAATACGATGGATAGCAAAGGAGCTTATAAAAGTGATCTTTACTTGGGATAGTGCATGTTTGATGTTCAAGTGGGATTGCCATTCATATTCATTCCAATACAATATAATACTTATTACTACAGACAAAGTTTCCAACCGACGGTGACGCGGTACAGACCCGCCACTGAAACAAACCCGACGCCAGGAGGCCGTGTGGTCGAAGACTCCACGGTTGGCAGGCACCCCCTCATATAAAAATCAATAGATGAGCCAGCTGGTTCACCACCAAACCGATGTAGCATTAGGGCCAATAGGCCATTAGCTTAGACAATTCGAAAAAAAAAACTACAGACAAAGACTGTCTCGTGAAAAAATCATTAATTGTTGACTGTCTATTTATTAATTTATTAATCGAGTTTTGCGAAATAAAAGTGATGACATCGTATGTGTCCCGTTTTAAATAGTTATAAAAATGAAAATTTCCAGGCATAATATTACATAGTCTATATCTGACACTAGCAGACTGGTGATGGTTTTTGTACGTTACCATTTATATCAGAAATGGAACTGTAACCTACGATATTCATATTAATATTATAGCGAAGAGTAAAATACTAAATTTGTATTAAAATGTCAAACGTTGTGTTAAGACGAGTTTACACTGTATCTACATTTTAAATAATATACGCATCTCTGAAGAAAATATCGAAGACTTTGTTTTTTTTACAATAGTATTTTTATTACCAATCGGACATAATATTATTATACAAATAAAGCAAACAATGGCAATTTTTTTTACTATTCCTAGTAACTTTGGTCATGATAAGATAACAATATAATCTAACTCTACCTCAGAAACCACGGAGAGGGATCAAATCAGGAAAATAAAAATATGACAGAATGTCTTTTTGCTTTTATTCCAGGTTATTTTTCCCGCAACTGTGGTGACTATGACCACCAGGATCAAGAATTAATATTTATTTTGGGGGTATCTTTTATCAAGAAGAAACCCCCAAAATAAAGATTTCTTTAGAAATCATTCATCACATCTCTTAAAATCTGGATTTTTTTTTTAAATATGAAAAAAATCTCTTTTGATTCTTTCTTCCAAAAAACGTGAATATAATAAAACAATAATCTTGTTTGCACTAGAATCTGCGTTTGATTCGAGTGTGTATGACACACATAATATGAAAAAAAAACTAGACAAGCGCGAGACAGACGGACAGCGGAGTGATCTTATGTATAAGGGTTCCATTTTGTCATTTTGGGTATCGAAACCTAAAAATCGATAATAATCATTAAATTTAGACATTTAGAAATACCGGTGTTTTTCTTAGAAAATCTGAAAAACTTCAATGTAAACACGGCTTTACAACAAGAGATTCTACATGAAGTCGTGAGGACGGATATTGAAATTCTAGGGACTACGTGCGCTCTGACGTGCAATAGTCATGTATGCTTACTCTAAACAATTTATATATTGGATGAGACCCTCGCCGACTTCACCAGCCAAGTGTAATGATTGGAAAATATTCGCGAAATCAGATTAGCTTTGATTTTGATTTCAACTGAAATTAGAATATAAATCTATACAAATAAAACAGTAGGAGCTGGTGTATGGAAAATGTAGTTAGTCTGTGTTTCTGTCTGTCTGTATATTTACATATATCTTCATATTTATAGTATGGATTTTTATACTGTTTTCACTCATAAAATACGCATGTGTCTTGGTCAGTAGGTATTCAAGCTTAGTTTCATTGAAGTCGGACGACGAGAAAAAAAGTTATCAAAATATTTTGGCATTCAGTTATCATCTGCTTTCTGAAAGGAGTAATTTTACATACAATTGCTAGGTTGTTGTTTAAAGCATTAAAAAATTTACAACAACGCATGATACAGTTTTTTTTATTAAAAGTAGTTCGTTTAGTTATCAAAAGAAACCAATTAGTGGCGCTGCTCATTTTTCTAACATGCTAGCGATTTTTTTTAATATCAGGTGACGCTTCTAGCAATACTTGGCAGAGTTGTTTCATCGGAAGATGTATTCATAAGTGACGACCTCTGTGGCTCAATGGTAAGCGCGTTGGCGCTCAAGCCGGAGGTAGCGGGTTCGAATCCCGCCAGGGAACAATAAGGTTTCTGTGGTTCTAAGGTTCCTGGATCATAGATGTGTATTATACATGTGTATAATATATAGGAGTAGAAAAATTCAAATACATGGTAACAGACACTAATAGGGGAGAGGAGGAAATTGAATTTCGCGTTCAGGGTGCTCTAAGATGTGCAGCGGCTCTCCAAAAAGTGTTAGTGATCAAAATTATGCGTCGGAAAATAAAATACGGGTCTACAAGACTATCATCAGACCGATTCTTATGTATGGCTGCGAATCGTGAACACTGACACTGAGAGAAGAAAACAAACTTCTTGTTGCCGAGCGAGAAATATTTCGAAAAATTTTGAGACCAGTGAAGATGGAAGATGGCAGCTGGAGAATACGGAAGAACCAAGAGCTTGAAAATGTATTGTCCGAGCCCAACATTATAGGAGAATTTAAATCCGCTAGACTCCAGTGGCTTGGACATAAGAGAATGCCAGCTGACAGAGCGGTGAGAAGAGCCTATGAGGAAGAACCCTGTGGCTGCCGATCAGTTGGGATGGAGCAACGATAGACCTACGCGCACTGGGTGCCGTAAACTGTGAGGAGAACGCACAAGACAGGGCGCGGTGGCGCCATCTCGTATCCATTTCGGGTCGTTGAGCCAGCGGAGTAAGTAAGTAAGTAATGAGTATAATATAATAAAAATCTTAAATATATAAATAGTATAAAAAGTATTAAATATACCTTTGTCTGGTACCCGTAACACAAGTTCTTCGAGATTTCACGAGCCAGATTGACGTGGTGTTAAAGTGTCCTTAAAGATATTATTATATTATAAGTTCGGTATTCTACCGAGATATATACATACCACATCGAGAAAATTCTTGGTTATGTGAGCATACTCACTCCAAGTAATAACGATGCTGCTGCTATCAAGCATATTGACGAAGTCGCGAACATCAGCTAGTGTATAAAGGAGGAGAAATATATTTATTATTCACGACATTATCGTTTTTACTTAAGTACAGTCGCCTGCAATTATGTACACATTTTAGCTCTTCAAAATGCTTGCAAAGTATTGAATTCCCTTAAGGTTGAACTAGTCGATGGCGCGAACTCTAACAAAATGATTGCTATCTCACCTGACATAGTGCGCGAACATGCGTGCTAGAATGAAATGCACAAAGATTCATTCCGAAAATGTCCTTTTAGCAAAACAGTTATTTTAGAAAAACTCATAAGTGTATCTTTTTAAAATAAATTTATTTTATCTTTTGAATAACTAAACTATATTCGTATGGGCTTATTTTTGAGCTTTCGTACTCGGTATACTATTTATTAAAGCCCAAAGTTGAGCTAAAATCAGTGTTGAAATACGAAAGTTTAGAAGCTTGTATTTTTAAAATGTATATTTTTTTACGATTTTGGGTACATACACACATAGATAACGACGAGATCAATTTATATTATACTTAGTTTTTCATGGTCAACGTCAAACATTGTATTAATAACTGTTCTGCGTTTGTATAGAAAGATTAGCGACTTGTGTAACCTTAAGGTATATATCTGAGTAGAGGACATAGTATTTTGATAGTCACAAAGTACGTCATATTATATTCGTATACATTTTAAGAAAACTTCTGTGATATCATTTGAAAGTTGATTTAAGTTTATATTATTTATCGCTTTGACTGTACAAGTGTCTTTTGTAGTAGTTTGTGGCAAGTGCAGTTAATCCTCACAAAAACCCCAGTCCCACTTGCACCGTCTTGTATCGTTGCTTTACACTGTATGCTAAAAGTTTTTTTATCGTTCCATAGCTATACGAGTATGTACCTTGATATAGCTTGCTTTTATATAAGGTAACCATACAATTGCGATTTTATTATTTATTTATAGTTATTTTTTTATAATTACCTACATTTAGTTGATATTGGCTGTTCTCACTACTCTAACCAATACTTTTTTATGTCTCCACCGGCTGATCAGGCTACTGGAAACTTTCTGTAGCGGTCGCGGATTTGAATCCCAATGCAGATAATTTGTGAGATGGATATAGATGTTTGCACAGGGACATGAACGTGTATATATGTATTTATATAAAATTCTTAGGTTTATTTCCGTTCATTGAACCCGTAACACAAGTACTTAAGAACTCACCAAGGGGCTAAGTTAACGTGGTGTAATTGTAAAAAAAGTACAGACAAGCGGATCCTCTAACATTAGTACTACAGTAGATGTACGAAGATTGATGAGGTAGCAATGCTGAAAAATCAATCGGAAGGGATACATAAGTCAGGCGTAAACCCAAACCATCGAGCATAATATTATAGGAATAGAGCGGTAATGTACGTTTTGTATGAAAACAAATTTCGCCAGATTTGTGCTGCGACGCTACGCCAATTCTGCACTCTGATTGGCCGATACAGGCCGATCTGACGTATAATATACTGTTCACTGATGAATTGCTCTTACGTCAGAGGCAAATCACTGATCAGTTTCGGAATTTTATGGCTCACGTTGCAACTCTATCTGGTTATATGCTCGATGACCCAGACATAGCATTTTATTTAAGCTATTCTTCACCGACCTATACCTATTGCTGATATACATAATTAGAGAGTTTGATATGGTAATATTATATAGAGTATTGTACAAACATGCACTAAGCATTCATCTAAGATGCATGCATTTAGCGATCCGCACATCATAAACGCAAATGCGTTTAACGCATCTCGCATAATAATACTGTTTAGTGGATACGTGCTCATCACATGTTGCGGTTCATATAGAGATTGGACAATTTCAAGAAAGTCCACATATATTATTATAGAAAGAAATGAATATAAAAGCCCACAACTGTGTGTACTGAGAGTTGACCCCAGATAAACCAAGATCAAAACCTGGAAGAAGAGATAAGATGAATTATTAAGATTAATTTATTTGTATCAAATATGTACATCAAGAAGAGAAAATTACTTAATTAAGTGCCCCAGACTTTCTTTCTTGTTCTTTTTTTAAAGAATACTCTGCAGACCATTGGTCCGCACCATTGTTCGATTGTTTTTGATGATGATTGATCGTTACTTCTGTTGCTCCGCAAAATTTGAGATCGTTAGGAGGTTAGTTGATGATGATTGATTGATTAGCTTATGAGGAGCCGCTGGGGTGGAAGAAGGAGAGAGGATGTTACCACCGGTTCAAACCCTAGCCCTTTCCTGAGAAGAACCGACAAGAACTCAGTGGGCAGCGTCCCTATACTTGACACTTATAGATGGTAAAGTGTTTGCACGGTGTTTAGTGGTCACGCGCGCTCAAGTTGGTGGTTAAGGGCTCCTCTTAATTCTTGTTGAATTTATTACACTGGACCTTACGTTGCTAAAATCGTTTGCTCACGGGTAAATTAAAACATTGTAAAAATACTATATGCTTGATAAGATTTTATCTTATACTAGCTGTTGCCTGCGGCTTCGCTCGCATTACTCAACTCCTATATGTCACAGCGTGATGTTATATAGCATTTCTCGATAAATGGACTATGTAAGCCTGAAAGAATTTTTCAAATCGGAGCAGTAGTTCCTGAGATTAGCGCGTTCAAACAAACAAACAAACTCTTCAGCTTTATAATATTAGTATAGATAGGTAAGTCATGTAGGATACGAAGTAGGCTAATTTACTCACCTTTCTTCGAATTCACGTCAGTGGAAATTAATAATATTTTGAATAGAAAGTCATTAAATTTTGCTTTGGTAAACGTCATTATCTAGTCGTTTTACATAAAGCAGGTGCAAGTGCTACAGGCAAAGTTTTTTCTAACTTTGCCTGTAGCACCCAGATTAATTTACATTAGAGGAATATTACGGCTAGATCTAATGCCTAGTTTACCTAGGCAGTTAGAATTATCGATTAAGTACAATTCGGATCATACCACTATTGATACATACATATATAATTAGTAATATTAGTAATTATCTCTTGCGTTCAACACCATGAACTTAAAACGACCTATCCGTATCGATGATTATTTTTAAAGCCCATCTCGCGCGTATGAAGAGCCTCGTCCCGCTCAGGATGCTCAACCCCCTCTAGCGCGTGTCCGGTATTAGAATTATTGTTAAACAATGCATCGTCTTAACGCAGGCGAAGCTGCTGGCAACAGCTATTACGTATATAAAGTTCAATTTAATATCGTTACGTTTTTTTTTTAATAGAATAGGATAATACAACACAAAGATCAAAGCAGGAAGTGATAAAAATAATCAGGAGATTTTCAATCTTAAAATATCTCTTTGTAAAAAGGACATTTGTACAGTTTCTTCCTCTTTTAGAAGAAAAATTTTGTTTTGTAGCGAAGCAATCTTGGTAAATGTAGGAAGGGTGAGGTTTGCTACCCCGCTGCACTTGTATAGCGCTACTTCATCGGGCTTTCATATTTTGATGTTATAGTGACGACACATTGGAACGTTTTTTTCGTCGCAATCGTTTTTTTTTGCTCTATGAGATACCTACGAGACAAAGGTCATCATCAACATTATCAGCCCCTATCAGTCCACAGCTGAACATAGGCCTCCCTCAAAGAACGCCAAGACGACCGTACCCTCGCCACTCGTATCCAACACGGACCGGCCACTGTACGGAGATCGTCTTCCCATCTGGTTAATGGCCGACCAAAATTATAATATAGCCTAGATACAAGCTTATAAGTAATTTTAATTTAACCTAAATTGCGTATTTAAAGTTCTGCTAAGAATGTGTCCTTCGGTACTTTTCTTACACGTACGTACGTACGTACTTTCTTTCTTTCTTTCGGTAATCTCTAGTTAAGGGGAAGATACTCTGTTATTGTGTTCTTTCTGTAACACTCACTACACTGCACTTTGAAACACTATCACTTTTATAAAATCGTCGTCGCATATCGTCACAATCGTGATTTTCATTACTACGAGGTTGTCCCACACCAAAAAAACAACAATATGGTAAGGCTATCATCCTCACCCCTCCTCCTGCTCTTTTGTCTCCTCTTCTTATAAAAGGGGTACAAAGAATAGCTCCGTCGATTCAATTGGCTTCGCCTAATGTGCTAGCTGATTGGTAGTGGTGGCCTTAGTCGTAAGATAGTGTCGAAGAAGAACAATAGACGAGTAATCACGAATCATTATTTTTATGTTAGTTGGATAGACAAACTGTCATACGTGTCACCTGATGGTAAGTCGGCAGCGTCGCACATGAACATTAACCAGTATACCTGTAACCAGCCCAGGCAACTCAGTTATGTTTTGCCTATCCTGAGACCTAAGATGTTAAGTCTCGGTGCCAGTAATTACCTTGCTTGTCCTGCCTTTTTCTCTGAAATACAGCAAAGCTGTTTCAAGGAAGAAAGAATCAGAATGGTGGCAAGCAATCGCAATACCCCCACTGTTAAATACAAGCAACGTGAAGCAATTAACTTAACTACCAAATAAAATATACAGAAAAATATTAAATACTATCAAATAAATCGCCCGAGTGCTACTTTACTTTAGCTAGTTTCGCCGCGGCGTTAATAATAAAGACACAGGAATATTATACACGTAGATGTAGCGCTCGTTTTCATCACGCGCTATGCAGATCCACAAATCTTTGCAATGTTTCAAGACAGAGCTAATGAATATCTTTATCTTAGCGAGTAACCACGTAGCTCAGAACTTATGAGATTGCGACTTACACTAGCTGTTGCCCTTGGTTTCGCCCGCCTAAAATAGATTAAAATAATTATATTTTGATATGTAAGCGCACGTGTTCAGTAAAACTGGTAGCTCCACCCAACTAGAAGGAATAAAATGAATGAAATGAAATTTAAAATCTGGGGAGACAGTCAGAATTGTATATGAATATCAAAGAACAGCTAGCCTTTATTCAAATGAGATAGCATAGTCGTGTTGGCTTTTAAAATGTATTATTTACTATTTACAATTTACATAATTAAAGTTTTAGAAAGTCATTTTTACATCAAGAATATTTTAAGGTCTTTACACTCTTAATGGAAGGCGATGACCACTCTCCCCTCTGTTTCACAGTAAATTTTCTGTGTAATGTCTAAATATTTACGTGAATTCAAATTTTCACTAAGCTTACATGAGTTGTTGAATAATTAAGAGATAAGTTAGATAACAACTCGTTCAACGCTAAGCCTGATAGCGGCGCACCTGATAACTTTAAATTATACTTTGTGGTTTGTTAGTAAGTTGAATACGTTATAAATTAAAACAAATCCTTAACTTACACTAACTAATCTTGTTTAAACTAAAAATTCTAAATAAATAAACGAATTGGATGCAAACATGGTTGACGTTTTTAGAAAAAAGGGTAATACTAATTCTGAAAGATGAAAAAGATGACATATGAAATACTAAAGACAAAAAAGAACATACAGACGAATTGAGAACCTCCTCTTTTTTTTGAAGTCGGTTAAAAAGAATAGTAGGTACAATTACAAATTGCGACTCTCCCAAAAAAAGCCCGCAAAATATAATTATGATAACAATATTTTTTAAAGTTTTTACCGACTTCAAAAAAGAGGAGGTTCTCAATTCGTCTGTATGTTTTTTTTGTATGTATGTGACACGATTATTCCGCCGTTTGTGAATGGATTTCGATGGTTCTATTTTTGTTTTAAAGCTGGTGTTTCCAATTTGGTTCCATATTAATTTTATTAAGATCTGACTAGACTTTTTTTTTCACGTCATTTTAGTTACTTTTGGAGTCGGTGTCGTATTTGTTGCTGTACCGTACCTACCTACCTACCTACCTTGGCTGACACCGACTCCAAAATTAACTATAATGACGTGGAAAACGGAAAGTTTGTACATTAGTAGAATATTAAGTTGATTATAAGTTGTAAGCAAAAAATTAAAGAAACTGTTATTTTATTACTTTTTAGTTTATTATTTTTGAAGTCAGTTTTAATTTTTTTGTAAATGTTTTTATTATTGAACTAACCTGTTTGTTGTTTCTTTGTTTTTTTAGGTTTAATTTAGTAATGTTTGAGTAGTGAGTACCTAAAACTGTGTGACGACCATTAAAATTATATAATGTTGAGCAAACAGGGCACCTCGACGGCTAGTCAATCCCTCTGAGGATCCACGCCACCTTCACAGAGGGGTTGTCCCGTACCACAGATCAACCCCTCCCAACATCGGGATAGTACAATGGGGTGAGGTTTCCGTCCTCGCCCCTTGCTCCCTGCTCTTTAGTCCCCTCTTCTTATAAGAGGGTACAAAGTACAAAGAGCCCCCTCGGCTCACCCTAGGTTACTGAGCCACGTCACGTCACCTAGTCACGTCACCGCCACGTCAAGGCCTGAACCATGGTGGGGACATCACGTTAACCTGGCTCGGTGGCAAGTTCGTAAGAACTTGTGTTTCTGGCACTAGGAATTATAGTTCCTTTTAAGAAAATATAAATTCATATTATACACATCCATGACCCGATGCAGACTTCAATATTCATCATACAAATTATCTGCACTTGACGGGAATCAAACCCGCGACCGATACGTAAAGTTTCCAGTTGACCAGTCTTAGAGTATAATTGGTGAAGCTGGTGACGATAATGGTAATGACAGTCGTGATGCTGATAAGGAATTACTCAAATTGAATCAATTTAAATTAATCACAGCTAAAACCATGCAATTGTTACATATTGTGAACGATAACTAATCCATAACTAATATTGGCTGATATTAGCCCGTTATCGATGTCCGCCGGAGTGAATAATGATATAATTGCTTGATACGTGAACAATCACGGCGGTCTTTAATTAATATCGCCCTATTTCACGCTACTTGCTCCAATAAAGAAGAACTACATTATGACTTCTAATGAGATGCCCTTCTGATTTTTAACCGCCATCCTGCTTTTTTCGTAAATAAGCATGGGCGGTGGCACAATTAATTGTATCTACAGTTTTCAACTTGGTGATCTAAAAATGGCATGGCTCTCCTCAAAGTGCTGTATTTCGGAAAGAAGGCTGAAAGACAAAAACAAGAGTAAGAAGGAATGCCATGCTGCCTTGCAGCCGTACCTCTTACTCACATAATACTGACGTCAAGTGACACTTATGTTGTCGCTTTTCGTGCGGTTTGTAAGTTTCCGGTAGACCATTGGGGGGGGGGGGGGAGATAAGGAAAAGGAGAGCAACGCAAACTGCATAATCATTGGTTGTGCGGATGTGTATGGGCGTAGATAGTCGCCAAACGGCTTCGACTGCTCGTTTGCCCTCCTATGCTATAAAAAAAGTGCGTGCATACAAAGTACACATGTCAGAAATGAAACTTATTTGGCAAAGTAGTTTTTAAATCTCGTTTATATTTATACTAATCTAAAGCTTTAAATTTCCTAGACTTGCGATGCGACGTTCGCTCTATCTCTCTCTCTCTCTCTCAATCGGTCTCAATTACTCTCTCCCTCTTCTTGGACAAAAACGTTGCACATTTTCGTGACGTTTCATTCATACATTTTACCCCCATGCGCGCAAAGAAATTTCACTTAAAAAAAATAGAAGAATTACAATCAACAAAAGTTTTAAAATTTCATGGATCTGGATCAAGACCTGGCAAACCCAAAACCCAATCATTTTAAGCATTGGACTGTTTCAGATGGCAATCATTTATTTAGATTATTGCTATTTAATACGATACATTAAAAGGCATTTACGGGATTTGATATGTTTTTAAAATCGATGTGTATTAAGCTGTTATTTGTACATTACGGGCGGACGGACCTATCAATCACCAGATGGTGCTGCGCCATGTTGCCTTTCAAATTATCTTTATTTTTAATTTATTTTGGCTGCGTGTCGTCGGACTTTGGGACGAAAAATGCGGACAATTACGTAAGAGATCGAAATTTTGATTTTCTATGCCATCCTTTCCTTTCCTTTGTGAAAATATATTTCCACGTCATTTGTAATGGCAAAGCATGCGGCCAACCAGTTAAGATAATCTGTACAATTAACCATGCTTAAGGAAATAAATTATTATTATTATTATTATTCCCGAGAGAGTGAGTCTGGTTGGTACAGCTGTAAGTGAGAGTTTAGATTCTACCTGGCCTTTTCTTTTCTTTTACGCCGGGAAATGCCCTGAGGCATCCCGCGGGGGCGTGGGTCTCCCCAGGCGAGTATGTGGGACTCGCTGCGCCCGAAAGGTGGTAAAGTGGACGCAGCTCTACCCACTAAAACCCGACGAGTTCCACCAATGCCACTTTTGGTGAGGTACCATGGTGGGGAGGTTCTACCTTGCCAGTTCAGCAATTAATGATATTCATTTTTCCCTGTCATTGATAATATTATGTACCATGTCTCTGATAATATATCTTTTAATGTGTGAAAATCACCAGCCTTATATAATATTTGTAAGTTAAGTAAATTAGATTGTTGTTATGTAAGTCCACCATATGGTAGAAGCAAATTATATCTTTTCACTTAAAAAGTACGTCATAACTCATATTCACATATAATTTTCATTAAATCTTAAAAATAAAGCATTTGGTATATATTTTAACCGACTTCAAAAAGAGGAGGTTCTCAATTCGTCCGTATGTTTTAATTATGTGGCAATTGTTTACGTTTCAGGAGAGTATATACAAAACGTCAAAGGGAGTGTTTGAAACAAAAACAAACTTTCGGTGTAGGTTCGGTGTAGGTAGTTTACGAGTACGTCGGCGGTTGAACAAAACGCTCATATTATTATCTAATTATAACGAACGTGAAGTTTTGCATTCTATTAATGATATAAAATTTAATTATATGGTGAACAATAATAAAATTAATTTCGTTTAGAATGAGACACGCTAGTAGACATTCATTTCCCCACCACGGTTCAAGCCTTGTCGTGGCGGTGGGGCTCAGTAGCCTGGTGAACCCAGCACCTTGGGCAAAGCAAATTCAGAGCTGCTCTTTGCACCCCTCTTGTAAGAATAGGCAAAAGAACAGGGGGACAGGGGGGAGGATGGGAAGCTCACCCCATTGTACTGTCCTGACGTTGGGGGTTGTTCTGTGGTGCGAGACATCCGTGGAGGTGGCGTCCCTTGAGGAACTGACTAGCCATCAGGTTCGTTGCTCATTAGATCCGGGGCACCTCACCAAAGGCGGCATTGGCGGTACTCACCGGGTTTTAGTGGGTAGAGCTGCCTCCATCTTACCACCTTTCGGATGCAGCCAATGCTACATACCCGCCTGGGAAGACCCACTCCCCCGCGGGATACCTCCAGAGCATTTCCCGGCGTAAAAGAAAAAAAAGTAGACATTCATTTGGTCAACATCGCCTTTTGGCAGCTTAGGCAACTCATTTGTCAGTGAAAAAAAAAAGTCAGTGAAAAAGAAAATCGTCAGTGCCAGTGGGCAAATACCACCGGCCTTGGCCTTTTTTAAACATAGGTTCTTCGAGATTGAACAAAGCAGGATGATGGTATTCTTACGAGAGGATAGCATCGTCCTGCCATTGCTTGCATCCAGCGTTCCTTGTCAGTAGTTCACCACAACAACCTAGATTCTCAGTACTAATCGGAGTACTTGGGCTACGGTTTCCAATTTTAAATATCTGGTCATGGATAGTGGTTGATATAAGAGGATCATAATATGTTCTTACTACAGGGTCCCTATGAAGTGGAGTGGGAACACTACGACCTGTGTAGAGGTCCGAAAATGACGAATTTGACCACCGCCAGGGCTTCCTTGACGAGGCTAGAAAACGGTGATTACTTAGCATATTTGAATATAACGTTTTTTGATACTACCAAAGTTGAAGAAGTAAGTTGCCTATTTAATCCTATCCTACTAATATAATACCTATAAACGCGAAAGTTTTTAAGAATGTATGGATGTATGTTTGTAACTCTTTCACGCAAAAAATCCTCAATGGATTTTAATGAAAATATACAATAACATAGCTTATACATCAGAATAATATATTATAGGCTATAATTATTTATCCTTCCCACGGGAATGGGAAGTACGCGGGTGAAACCGCGAGGTGCTGCTAGTAGTAATTCTATATACAGAAAAAGGAATCCCTGAAATGTATATACGCACATAACTTCAAAACCCCTGCAAAAAATTAGGAAATTCTTTTTTTATGCTGGTTACCGCCGAAAGAAGTTTGGTATAAAAATGATGATAACGCTAAATATTTTTGGGTATGGCATATATTTTTTATTTTTATTCCTCGTTTCCGGGAATATCAACCCCCTCATTTGTTTCAGAAGATGCAAAAATTTATGTAGAGTACCTTTGCTTTTGTCTCTTCCTGGAAGTACTTGCGAATTTTTTAATCCAATAATAACTAAATGGGGAAAAGATCTTGGTGCGACGACGGTCTTAGTTGCAAGCGAGTTTGGAATCAGCCGTCTTGGCGTTCTTTAAAGGGAATCTATTTCCAGCATTGGGCGAAAAGAGGTTGACGATGGAGATCGTGATGATCTTTCTTGTCGATTAAGCAACCAGTAGGCGTTTTATAAATGAATGAATGAATGCATGAATGAATGAGGCATGTAAAAATCTTAATAAACCACAGAAAACCCGTATAGATAAAGTTGTTTTAGTTTTAGTTAATACTAGCTGTTGCCCGCAGCTTCGCCCGCGTTAACTTAGATTTACAACTGTATACGGACTGATGATGATTATTTTATACCCTAAGTTACTCCTTATAACATCAGCTATCTGTCAGTGAAAGTCAACGTCAAAATTGGCCCAGCCGTTATATGTACCGTGTATAGATCCATATGCATATTTTAATAAAAAGCGATTAATTTAATATACTATATATATATAATAATATTTGTTATTTATAGTTGTATATATATATATATATATATATATATATATATATAATAACAGACACTTCAATTTTATTTATCTGTATAGATTATATGACAGGCTGTTGATAACACGGAGCAATTACGATTATATTAATTGCTCTGTGGTTGATAATGGGTCCCACACGTTATTTAACTTTTCAATATTTCCAGATAAAAATGAACGTATATTCCGTCAAGGACTCCGGGAAGGTTTTGCTATGGAACTATATTATAAACAAGCCGTGTCAGCACTACGCCCTCGCAGCTGTTATCGACTCGCTGCCCAACGTGAAGAATTGTGTCATTAAAAAGGTATTTTTACACCGTTTTATGAAATATCGCTTATCAAACGGGCGGTGGAAAGTATGTTATTACATTAAATTGTATTAAGAAGGAACGAAACAAACAAGAAAAACAACATATTATATAAAATAAGAAATCCGTATTATGTAATTCATCATCATCATTATCTGCCTCTTTCCATCCACTACAGAACATAGGCTTTTTTCGAATTGGGAGGTGGAGGCCCCTTCAAAATGGGTTAATAAGCAAACAGGCTAAAAAATTAGTAGACGTATTTATTTCATTATTATCCTACTGATCCTACTAATATTGTTAACGTGAAATTTCGTATGTATAGATGTTGGTTACTCGTTCACACATAAACTCCGGAAGGGATTTTATAGAAAATTTACAATAATAATATGCATCACAATAACACAAACTATAATTTTTAAAAATTTTGCTACAAATCTAATCCTGCGCAGAAGAAGATGCGGGCACCAGCTAGTCGTGAATATTTATTGAATATTTATTAATATATATTTTTTGATATTTATATTTATTTATTAATATTTATTTATGTTTATTTATTTTAAGCGATTGAATACATAATGTCCCCTTTCTTATTTATCTATGTGATTGAGGCTCCCACGAATATTGAAGTAGCTGAGTAGCTGCTAAATTTAAAAACCTAAAGTAAAAAGCAATACCACGTTTAAAAAAAATCTTTTATAAAAAACATAGGGCCCTGGAATCCTGAAGGACCCAGTGCCATGGTATTTTAAAGGCCCTGAAGCCACGGCCACAGATAGTAATAAACCTCACTCTCACGTATTTGGCTGTATTGCAAACGTTGGCGTATCGATTTACATATAGATAGCTCAACAGTCAACAGAACGATGGGTGAGTGGTTGATGAGATCCGGGTTCGACTCTGATCAACGAGGATCTGTTTTAGTTTGGACCGGTGTAAGATTGAATCAAACTAGCTGTTGTCGTATCTTAATGACGGTAATTTATGTCACTCGGAGACATCGATCATATGACCGGAATAGAGCAGTAATGTTATGTTTTGTATGAAAACAAATTTCGTCTCATTTGTGCTGCAACGCTACGCCGGTTCTGCGCTCTGTTTAGCCGACTGGTACGTACATACAGATCACCTGTTGGTTGAATTGCTGTTACGTCAGTGACTAACCACTGACCGGTTTCGAAATTTTATGGCTCACATTACTACTCTATCCGGTTATATGTTCGATGCTCAGTGGTAGCGTAGTACGTAGACGAGATTTATTAAACTGGATCGGTATTCTTGAACAGTACCTTCTTCATACAAACTCACAAACTTAATATTAGGTAGGATACGATTTATTTTACCCATTCTGTCACTTGAAAAACGACGAAACTAAGAGGAACAAAGCTTTCATAAAATGCAAAGTACTAAAAACTTAAATTATTGAAATTCACTGAATTTTTTTTTTTGGAATGATCTATTTTAAAAGCCCAACGGCCCTAATGCTTTGTCTGGTAATTGTGAGCAGATTTGGCTCACTTAAGATTGATTATTATTGGGTGATTGCCCCCCGCCAAACGTGAAGTCTACGGCCCTACGGCCTCCTAGCCTCGAGTTGGAAAAATATGCTACATTTCCCTATGTTATAGGAAATTAGTTTACCTTTGTAGCAACATTTCCTCGTGTCATCTTCATTTGAAAGTCTCACCAACGAATGATTTTCTAAATAAGCATCTTTAAAAAAATATGTTCAAAGTACCTATACGTAAACTTGTATTTGTATCCTGTCGTCACAAAAAAAATCAACGTTTTATTTTTTTAGGGTGATTTCGTGATGGAGAATAATTTAACACAAATTATGAAACGCCAAGCGGGTCATTCATTTTTCTATGGTGATTACATTTTCAAAGTCGTAGTATCAGCGAAAAAAGGCAACATCGTTTGTCTCATGTTTGATCCAAAATTTAAAAAGGTAAAGAAAACGTGATTTTAGAGAAATAAAGAATTATAACTATTTTTTGTTTTATTACTAAAATCTGCATACATGATAAAAAAAAGTCATAGGAAAATTTTATTTATTGGCCTTGCTAATTACATTAAAAGTTTTGAATTAATCCCATACCGAAGCCACGCTAAAAATCCTTGGCTTTTTATTTTTCCTATAGTTAAGGCCTGACATTAAAACCCTATTTAGGGTAATTAGACTTACATCTAATTATGGGCTAAAATCTATAACAAAAGCTAGATATTCCCAAAAATAAATTCTCTTCAGTGCTGTGTGTTTTGGAGATCTATTTGTAGAAGACTGGGCTATTGTATGAGAGTGGAGAGTATTACTGCTAGCAATGGAACCGTTTTATTGGCTCCTTCAGAGAAGGAGGTATTGAGTATTACAATTGTTATATATGTGATATAGTATAATTCAGTGGGAAGAATCCTAATGTGCATGTAGTTGATGAAAATAAGGGTGAGATACATCATAATCATCATTATCGTCATCGTCATCGTAATCATCATCATCATATCAGTAAACTTACCAGTAAAATACCGGTGGGAGGGAAGCGCTGTGCCGCCCCCGGCTGCATGGGTACCACCATCTTGCTTGTTTCTCCCGTGACACAGCTTTGCTGTTTTTTGGAGAGAAGGGCAAGACAGGCAGTGTAATTACTGGCACCGAGACTTAACATCTTATGTCTCAGGATAGGCAACACATAGATGAGTTGTCTGGGCTCGTACCAGGTAAATTAGTTTATGTTAATGGGCGACGTCGACCACTTACCATCAGGTGGCACTTTTTCCAGTTTGCCTATCCAATTAACATAAAAAAAAACTTAAGTAGCACAATCTGCCGTCCAGCAAGTCGAGTAGTCAAGCTACTGGACTTAACACACAGCAGTCGCGGATTCGAATCCCAGCAAGTGTTGATAATTTATAATATAATAAATGTAAATGTCTGCGCCGGATCATGGATATAAAGTAATAATGATGCTGTAATGGTGTGGCAAGTGCTGAGTGGCTTCCCACCATGGTTCAGGCCTTGTCGTGGCGGTGGGGCTCAGTAGCCTAAGGTGAACCCAACATCCAATTGAACCGAGGAAGCTGCTCGTTGTGCCCCTATTATAAGAGGAGGGTACGGGGGAGCAGGGGGGCAGGGGGCGAGGATGGGATCGTCACCCCATTTCCCTGTCCTGACGTTGGGGTGGGTTGTTCTGTGGTGCGGGACGACCCCTCTCTGGACGTGTTGTCGGTTCCTTGAGGGACTGACTAGCCGTCGATGTGTTTGCTCAATAGATCCGGGGCACCTTACTAAAGGCGGTATAAGTGGCACTCGCCGGGTTTTAGTGGGCAGAGTTGCTCCTTATCATCTTTCGGGTGCAGCGAGTCCCACATACCCGCCTAAGGAGACCCTCTTCCCCGCGGATTGACTCCGAGCATTTTCCGGCGTAAAAGAAAAAAAAGTGCTGAGTTTATATAGTTCTACTAGCTGTTGCCCGCAGCTTCGCCTGCGTTAACTTTTAAAATTTGAGGGGTTGGCCACCCTTATCACTTAGGGGTATGAAAAATAGATAGTAGCCGATTCTCAGACCTACTGAATACGCATATAAAATTTGGTAAAAATCGGTAAAGCCGTTTCGGAGGAGTACGGTAACTAACATTGTGACATGGAAATTTTATATATAAGATAGATATTATTCTTTCTTTCTTTTAAATTACATCGCAACACAAAAATTACTTACCAGGGTCTATAAACGTGATGATTGTTAGTTGATACCAATATTCTTTATTAACTAGCACCTAAATAACACCGTACGGTAGTTGATAGCCTAAATGATTGCATACATTACCTTGATTAAAATCAATATAACTATAAAATATGTAGGTACTAGCTTTATTATTTTTTGATTGAATAAATTTTTACGACGCCCGCCCTGAATCAATACTTGAATTTACTGCTTCAGATAGACCTTGAAGCGAATTTATATTCTTGATCCATTTATATTATTGTAAGCGATAAGTTATTAGTATTATCTACGAAATTTATGTGAATTTTCACGCGAATATCTATTAGCATTGTGTAAGCTACCTTTCTCGGCTGGTGGAGGCTGATGATGATGATGATGGTGATGATGCTGCTATCTTTACATGTTTGCTCTCAGATTTGAAATCAGTTAATGAGACCATAATTACCCCATGTGCTGGCCCCACAGGTTGGCCCAATGATTCCCCTCGATGTTTCCAGTGAGCAAGGACAGCAATGCACTTTTTTCAACAAGCGGGGCATTATACCAGTGGGAGGGATGCATGCAGCCGCGCTCCCGGCTGCATGAGTACCACAATCTTGCTTGTTTCTCCCGTGAAACTGTTTTTTTGTGTTAAAGAGAAGGGCAAGACAGACAGTGTTTTTTTTTTTTTTTTTTTTTTTTTCTTTTACGCCGGGAAATGCTCTGAGGCATCCCGCCTGGAGAGTGGGTCTCCCCAGGTGGGTATGTGGGACTCGCTGCGCCCGACAGATGGTAAATGGACGCAGCTCTACCCACTAAAACCCGGCGAGTGCCACCAGTGCCTCCTTAGTGAGGTGCCCCGGATCTGTTAAGCTAACAGGGCACCTCGACGGCTAGTCAGTCCTGCAAGGGACCGACGTCACCTCCACAGAGGGGTTGTCCCGCACCACAGAACAACCCCTCCCAACGTCGGGACAGTACAATGGGGTGAGGTTCCCATCCTCACCCCTTGCCCCCTGGTCTTTTGTCCCCTCTTCTTATAAGCGGAGTACAAAGAGCCCCCTCGGCTCAATTAGCTTCGCCCAAGGTGTTGGGCTCACCCTAGGCTACTGAGCCCCACCGCCACATCAAGGCTTGAACCATGGTAGGGAGACAGTGTAATTACCTACTGGCACCGAGACGGTCTCAGGATAGGCAACACTTAAATAAGTTGTCTGGGCTAGTTCCAAGTAAACTAGTTTATGTTCATGGGTGACATCGACCACCTACTATCAGGTGGCACGTCTGCTACCTGATGGTAAGTTTGCCTGTGGGTTTGGATATGAATTGAGGTAGCAGATGTGGCACCTGATAGTAAGTTTGCCTATCCAACTTACAAAAAAATAAAAAGGCATAATATGACATTCCTCAACCGATAAAATATAGGTAGTATGAAATTAGTTACATCTGTGGGATTAAATTTATTTATATAATACATCACAGTTCAGCAGCAAATCTTCTGTTATTTCTCAATGGCCAAGACATTTTAAGTGGTTCCCATTCACCAGCTCAGGGATCGTTAACCAGTTTCGCCCACGAGCACGAACAATCCCGATTTAGAATCAGGTAGTGAATTAATTTGAAACGTGCCAATGATTTACAACCCCTATTTTGGACGTATTTTGGTTATGGATTGTGTGGTTTCGGTAATTACTATTCAGGAATATCTGATATTCTGTAATTTGTTTGATGTATTTATATTATTCTTAAATATATTTTTAGGCATCAAGTTTTCTATTATTTTTCCTAGATGGAATGACTATATTCACAAAAAAAAGACAATCACATCACAGATTATTATTTTTTGCACTTTTCATACATAATACAACTTTAGCTTAAGCACAAAAACCTGTCGTGGTAGTGGCACTCGTATCTATTTATACTTAAGTGCAGGTTAAGTGGTCAGTCTACTGGATACTACTATTTGTTCTTGTATTTAACACGTCAATATTGTTACTTTTGGAGTCAAAATCATTAGACCTTAAAAGAAGTATAACTTACTGGCAGTGCTAGAAACCAGAATATATATTATGCACATGTTATCTTAGCCACGAAACTACCAAATTTACAAAAAATATAAAATTACATTTATGTTTGTTGTAGATTTTTTCATAGAAGAGGGGGCAAAGTAGAGGGGACTAGAGAGTAACTCAGATTTTTATAAAATTTTACTTCAATCGCGCGTAAAGATAATTAATTTTTGCACAAGATCTCCTTATATATTCTGGTTTCTGTCACTGCCAGTCATACTTCTTTACAGAACACAACAAAGTTAGTCATGACACAAATAAGAAAGATGGCGGTACTTTAACTTCATGCGAAGTACATACCTCCCACGTCTTCTATAATATTATTAAACTTCCAACAAAAACTCCCACACATTATCTAGAGAGTAACCAGCCGCTTTTAAGGTCTAATGAATTTGTCAAATAGTAATGGGTGAGCGTGGGGTAATTAACCTAAACTTGCCGTAATGCATACCGAAAGTTTGTCCCGTGACAAAAACCACGTGGCGAAAGGTGTAAAGATAAATGATGTAGAGCCTCTAGAAAAGACATAGGACTTTTTTGTGTCGCCAGAAGTATGCTCTATGGGCCCTATTTGGAGGGGTACTCTACATGTTCCGAGATAAGTACAGGCCAAATTGGCGCATTTGTACCAAAAACTATTCTACCGCAATTTTTTATGTGATCCCCTTTACTTGCCCTACTGATTGAATGCATGCTACCAGGGGGCAACCCGGTGCCATATTTACCGGTGGGAGGGAAGTGCTGTGCCGCGCTCCCGGCTGCATGGGTACTACCATCTTGCTTGTTTCTCCCGTGAAACAGCTTTGCTGCGTTTCAGAGAGAAGGGCAAGACAGGCAGTGTAATTACTGGCACCGAGACAACATCTTATGTCTTAGCATAGGCAACACGTAGATGAGTTGCCTGGGCTCGTTCCAGGTAAACTAGTTTATGTTCATGGGCGACGTCGACCACTTACCATCAGGTGGTACGTTTGCCAGTTTGCCTATCCAACTAACATAAAAAAAAACGTTTAAACCGAAATTGCTTTAACAATTGCAAAGAATTTTTATTTTCCAACCGAACATTTTTTTATATTCTTTATTAAAATAAAAATGGTCGCGTGACTTTTCACAAGAAAATATAAAAATTAACCTAAAGTTAATATTTTTAAAGTTTCAAAAAATCTCAATTTTGGGTTCTCAAACTGCATTGCAGCCTAACTGGGTGGACACGACCGTGGTGGTTCCTCTCGCTCACATAACACCGGCGTCAAGTGACAGCTATGCTGTCGCGTTTCGTGTGGTTTGTGAGATTCCGGTGGCTCATTGGGGGGATAGGGAAAAGGAAGGCAACGCATCTGCATAGCCTCTGGTTGTGCAGGTGCGTATGGGCGTCGGTATCATAAGGCTCCGACGACATAAAAAAACATATCTATAGCGGCAATTTAATATCGCGTTAACATATTAAAATGGCACATCTAGAACCTTTACTTCTAGAACTTATTTACTAAGGAAGCACTTTACTTAAAACAAATTGCACGCCGCCTGTAAGGGTTAATTTATTTTTGCTGCTGGAGAAAAACAGAAATTCGCGAAAGTTTCATAACATTTTTATCATAAACTCAAGAAACACGTGGCTTGTATATTTAAGACATAAAACATGATGAAATTCTTGTCGCTGATGTCTCATAATCGGCAAATTGGCTGTATTATCTTTATTAATGCGAGACCAATGACTGCGAGACGACGACAAGAGAAGGTCCCTCACAAGTTGACAGACTGAAGGTCTCGTAAGGGTTGCGAGTTACCCCTAAATGTGGGCAACGTAAGACCGGTCACGTGGGGAAAAATCTTTTGTGGAGGCCTATATCTAGCAATGCACGTATATAGGCTGATACATTGAGAATATAACCGGATTCTAGCGGTAACTTTATGTGTTTTATATGAAAACTAATTCCGCCAAATGTGTGCTGTGACGCTGCGCCAGTTCTACGCTCTGATTGGCCGACTGATGGCCATTGGTGGATGATTAGCCGATAGGACGTACATGAAGATCACTGCTTGGTTGAATTGCTATTACGCCAATGACAAATCACTCACATATTTCGAAAATGTATGTCTCCCATTATTACTTTATCCAGTTACACGCTCGATGAGCTGATACGATGAAGACGATTGATTATTATCACACGGCCTTATGAGATAGGGGGAGTGGGTCTCCCTCGAGGATTGTGGGACTCGCTGCGCCCGAAAGCTGGTAAGTGGACGCAGCTCTACGCACTAAAACCCGGCGAGTGCCACCAATGCCGCCTTTGGTGAGGTGCCCCGGATCTAGTAAACAAACATGGCACCTCGGCGGCTAGTCAGTCCCGCAAGAGACCGATGCCACCTCCACAGAGGGGTTGTCCCGCACCACAGAACAACCCCTCCCAACGTTGGGACAGTACAATGGGGTGAGGTTCCCATCCTCGTCCCTTGCCCCCTGCTCTTTTGTCCCGTCTTCTTACAAGAGGGGCCTCGGCTCAATTAGCTTTGCCCAAAGTGCTGGGCTCACCCTAGGCTACCCCCACCGCCACGACAAGGCCTGAACCATGGTGGGGAGATAACAGCCTTGTTCTAACATAGGCGAAGCAAATTTGAAGACTCTTTAAAATTTCCAACGCACTCTACATTTTGAATATGGGTTTACCCCTATTAAATTACTTTCGGTCTTTCTAAAAAAGCGACCAAATCAAGGTTAACAAACATGTTCTTTATTTGGATACCTTTACAATTTCCCCATAGGTGGGGAACCGATGAGCTAATGAACATACGCGTAGTTTGTGTTGTAACGAAATATTTTTCGCCCTGGGCGCTTCACCCGGGGCATAAACAACTTTGATAAACGAAGCCCGGTTTGCTTACTTTACTATAAATATCGTGCAATTTTTCAAAAACATCGTACATTCATTATTCGTTTGACGATGAAAATGATAGAGTGCATATTAAAGGTGAAGAGACAAGCTGTTGATTGGAAAAGAATACGGATTCTTATGTATGGATGACATCATGATCGAACCTAGAAATTTGAAAAACCGGCAACGCTCCAGCTAGCCCTTCGCTGAATAACGTATTTATATAAGTCGTTGATAACTTAACTCTCAAGTGAACTATCAATGTTAGTAAAACATCAATGTTCATATTAGAATTTTTAATCGATAAACAAAATATATTGGTTTTCTGTAAAGTCAGTTTACGGACGATAGTTTACGTGATAACGTCATAAAGAAACATTGATGAAAAATGTATTACCTTTTTTGTCACTGTTTTGAGAAAAACAGTTAATTGAAGTAAAAAAAATGAAATTAGACCGAAAATTATGGAGGAAATCAATTACATCTAATCAAATTGTAGAAATAAACACAAAACACGTTGTCGCGTATTAACATTTGCTATAAATAATTGTTTTCAAGCCAACGCTTGTTTGACAGCGGAACGGGATGCTTTTTCGTGCACGCTCCCGGTGTTTATTAATTTATAAGATGTTCACTCCAGAAACTCTGACGAAATATCAAATTAAATAAAGGAATATAATAATTTACGCTTACGCACAGATAAGCGAAGGTGAATTGGGGGCATCACGGTTTGCCTTCATTGGATTCTAGTCGTTTTTGCTACCAAGGCCCAATGGATGTTCTACATAAAAAAGAGAGAGATATATTTTTCTATTAGTTTTTGCGTATACAAAGGCTAGTTTGTAGTGGCAATATGGTACCACTGCACAGCAAAAAGTAAAGCTACTATTGTTTTAATAAATAAATTATTCAGGCTGTTATCGGTAAAAATGGCAATAAAAGTGGAGTATTTTGAGGTTGAATTACTCGAAAATGGTTTTTTTATGTTAGTTGGATAGGCAAACTGGCAAACGTGCCATCTGATGGTAAGTGGTCAACGTCACCCATGAACATTAACCAGTTTACCTGGAACGAGCCCAGGCAACTCAGGTGTTGTCTATCCTGAGACATAAGATGTTAAGTCTCGGTGCTAGTAATTACACTGCCTGTCCGAAACACAGCAAAGCTGTTTCACAGGAGACACAAGCAAGATGGTGGTACCCATGCAGTAGGGAGCGCGGCACAGCGCATCCCTCCCACCGGTAAATTGTTTACGGTTTATTGTGAACTAATTTCAGTATTTTATTAAACCTATCTATATACAGCTTGGCAAAAAAGAGTATGGAAAAAATGAGGGCGCCACTTTCACTTAGGTCTCATCATAATATGGAAAATCAGCAAGATAATTTAATCAAATCGTTAAAAATAAATGTGAAACACTAAGCTATACTGAAAATCTAGTATTTGTCGGCCAAGTATTGTCAACATCATAGGTTTCCATTTAGTAAAATATTTAGTTCCACCTGTCACCACTTCATACTCTTTTTTGCCAAGCTGCTAATAAAACTCTTTTTAACTTTTGCATTTTCGAAATATCGGACTAGTACTTTTCCTTGACTTGTCTTGTCGCGGCGGTAGGGCTCAGTAGCCTAAGGTGAACCCAGCACCTTAGACTATGCTATTGCTATTACGTCTTAGGCTATTGCTATTACGTCAGTGGCAAATCACTGATCAGTTTCGCAATTTTATGGCTTACGTTACTACTCCATCCGGTTATATTCTCGATGAACTTAACATATCACACACGTTCCCTCGTGTAAAAACAATAAAACGATATGAGAACTATGTTACGTACCAAATCAAATTGTGAATAATAAAAATAAATTCCGGTTTTCCCGACGCGAGGTTATCAAATAAGTTAAACTCGATAAGTTTCGTCTCCCGGGTAACTTCAGGTAGGTACCTTATACCCTTTTTGTAACAAACTTGTCATATCTCTGTTATACGACTGGAAAAGTTTATCTATAAGGTCAAACCTTTTATTCCCAATTTTTAAGAGAAAAAGATTTTGTAATGTATTTCGTATTAGTGCCTATAATATAATCAATCTACCTGCAGCTTCGCCCGCCTTAAGTTATATTTACGCACGTATCCGGACTGATGATGATCATTATTTTACTTTTTTTTTTATATCGCTAAAGAGATCCGAGCCCAAAAGTGCGACATATTATAAGGGTCGATGGTGATGAAGCGGGTAAAGTCGAGGGAAATAAGCAATGTATATAAAACGATCTTCGTATCCATTCAGATTGATAAAATGTACCTTTTTTTCATTAACGCGGGGAATTGCTCTGACGCATCCCGCCTGGGGATGTGGAGTGGATCTCCCCACGCGGGTATGTGGGACTCGCTGCGCCTGAAAGATGGTAAGTAGACGCAGCTCTACCCACTAAAACCCGGCAAGTGCCACCAGTGCCGCCTTTGGTGAGGTGCCCCGGCTCTGTTAAGCTAACAGGGCACCTAGACGGCTAGTCAGTCCCGCGAGGGACCAAGACCACCTCCACAGAGGGGTCGTCCCGCACCAAAGAACAACCCCTCCCAACGTCGGGACAGTATATACAGTGGGGTGAAGTTCCCATCCTAGCCCCTTGCCCCCTGCTCTTTTGTCCCCTCTTCTTATAAGAGGGGTTTAAAGAGCCCCCTCGGCTCAATTAGCTTCGCCCAAGGTGTTGGGCTAACCCTAGGCTACTGAGCCCCATCGCCACGTCAAGGCCTGAACCATGGTGGGGTGATAAAATGTACCTAATATATCAAGGTGACATTAAGAAAGGCGTAAACCTTTAGCACCAAGATAACCTTGAAAATATGTTCCTAATGTTAAAAAAGCGGGCTATACATCTTGAGACTTATATTATCTCCTCTTAAGAAAGATTAGGCGGTTTAATGTTTCAACAAATCAGTATTTTTTTCCAAACGCGTAAGCAATTTTGCTAATCACACAGCAGTTCTTTTGTGAATGGTTTTAGTATCCGAAATGTTAAAAATCTTATTAACAGTGAAATACGTAAAGAAGTCTTATAATACTAGTAGCCAGTCCTCATCAGAGGCCTTTTACATCTTTACCAGATGATTCCATTCAGTGACCAAGACATACATTTCAGGTGGTGGCTGTGGAGAACCGCAGCAGCGGCTGCAAAAGAATCACGATATAGTTTCCAGTAGTGACATAATACTCTATAAACCAACTCTCTTCCAATTGATTTGGGTAATGGCACTTGCTTCGGCTCCAGTTTTATTTGTGTTCGTGCGTTCAGACGTTACACGACCAACCCGCAATGTGCGATACATTGCGGGTTTGTCTGAAGATCAATATATCTAAACTATAACTAACCAGACGATGGTGATAAAACAGCACCTAAACAATTATTACTTTGATGAAACGTTTTTCAATCAATATATTTTTTGTAAAATCCTCAACCTTTTCGTAAATGACTCATTTTGCACTTACAAAACGAAACCCTTTAATAAATTAAGAGAGAATGGAATCTTTAATAACGAAATTGATTCATTGTCCTCAAAATGTCTAGGGCCCTTGCGAAGGACCTTTTTCCTTCTCTAATTATGGGACAACTTAACGTCCAATCGGCAGATTTGGTAATTTTGTCTCTTCAGACCCTTCAAATTATATTACTCCTGTTGGAGAACTTGGGGCAGATATTTTTTGGGTTCTGTATTTTGTAGTCATTTTACTGAATATTAGGATTGGCAGACGCAAATTTTGTATCGTCACTACATAGTATAAAGCAAAGTCGCTTCCCGCGTCTGTCTGTATGTATGCTTAGATCTTTAAAACTACACAACGGATTTTTATGTTTTTTTTTAAATATATAGAATGATTCAAGAGAAAGGTTTGTGTGTATAATACATGCATAATATAGTAGAAAAACACTGATAATTTTAGAAGTTTCTAATGTGATGTCGTAAATAAACACATTTTTTGCACATACATTGCAAACGCTGGATGAACCCTAATAAACAGATCAGAATAATGTACTACATTATTGTACACCTTAGAAATATCTACAAAAAAATCCGCGATGGCGTATGTGTATCTCTTAAGGATAACATACTACATCCATTTTAATAATGAAAAAATGGGCAGTTATAAAGCGGTAATTGGAAAACTATTTACACAAATGTTGTATAATTCCTTATCATTTTCAATATGTTAGTTAGCTTGAGCATTTCATGAAGTATGTTTTTCCCGTTTATACTATGCAAATTAAATGCACATCTTAGGAGATATGGCAAAATCAAAATAATGCGACACTGTGATTTCGTCCGAGCCGGGCCCGGCCCCGGTTCCGAAAGTTAGGATAATTATTATTGTATCAATGTATGGTATAATTGTGTATCCTAAATATGCCTACTGAAAAGTTCGCGATGGCATAATATGTATTTATTATGTTAAATATAACATACTACCTATACCCATTTTAATACTTAAAAAAATTGCCAATTATAAAGCGGTAATGTAAAAGCTATTTACAAAAATACGGTATGAATCACTTCATATATTATAAAGCTGAAGAGTTTGTTTGTTTGTTTGAACGCGCTAATCTCAGGAACTACTGGTCCGATTTGAAAAAATACTTCAGTGTTAGATAGCCCATTTATCGAGGAAGGCTATAGGCTATATAACATCACGCTGTGACTTATAAGAGTTGAGTAACACGGGCGAAGCTGCAGGCAACAGCTAGTTACAAAATAAAGTCCTACGCCCGTCCATAGATAAATAATCATCATCAATCCGTATACGGCTGTTCATCTAAGTTAACGCGGGAAAAGCTCCGGGCAATAGCATAAAAAAAATCTTTTATTTAAATTCGCTAAAAAAAAAAACTACATGTTATAGATAAATTACACCTAGACAGACCAAAATATCAAGTTCATCGCACATTTGTTTGTATGTAATTTTAGTATGAAATACCTAGATTATTTTTTACATCGATAAATAAAAAAAAATAACTTGATCGTATCCAACATGGTGGTAATATCGGAAACAAAAAAGTATCAAATAAAAAATATTTATGAGTCATTATTAATTATTAAACACGCGTGCAAGTAGAAAAAACATAACAGTATTTTTTATGGTTTAATATTCAGAACAAATAAAAAAAAGTTATGTAATATATATGTATGGTACAATCCAGACGTCCTTTACCTAGATGGCAAATCGGAGCGCAGAACTAGCACAGCGTCGCAGGACAAATTTGGTGGAATATGTATCATACAAAACATATAATATTACCTCTCTATTCTGGTTATATTCTCGATATTACAATCATATGTCACAACACTAGCTGTCTTATATATAATATAAGACTATGGCGTGTGAGACACTCCTTCTATACGCATTTAACCTCTAATTTTTAAACATTAAATTTTTCGATATACATAATATTATGTTATTAATAATAATTTATCTCGGTTTATTTATATTAGCTTCATGCTATTAAATATCGTCTATATTAACCCCACCATGGCTCAAGCCTTGGGAATGCGTTTAGGCACACCCTTGGGTCCGGGGGGTCCCGGGGGTTATGTGGGACTCTCTGCGCCCGAGAAGATGGTAAGGTGGACGCAGTCTCTACCCACTAAACCCCAGCGGTGTTCTCCTCGTCGTCTTGGTTGACCCGACGCGGGAGCTGTGGACGTCCGCATCGGGCCACAACGGAATGCCATCTGGCACTCTCCTCTGGAGGCAGGGGGGACGACATCCCCTCCTCCTACTCTGCTTAAGGCACCTGGAACACACAAGGGTGCCTTATAGCCCGGACCTTAGCGCGCGCGGTGGATCCCCCGATCGGCCGCGGGGGCTCAATAGCCTAGGGTAAGCCCAGCACTCACAAGCTACACGAAACACGACAGCATAGCTGTCACTTGAAGCCGGTGTTATGTAAGCGAGGGATACCACCCCGGTAGTGCCGGCCCAATTCGGCTGCAAAGTAGCATGGCACTACCTCTTACAAAATGTTATGTACATCAATGGTTACAGACAAGATAATTTTATCTAACAAATTGTAATTATTTTCCCATATCGGTGGGGACTGGGGAGTAAAGCCCTCCTCTCTTTTGTCCACGTGTCTCTATCGACAGCCACACTACACCACTGGTTTTGAAAAGAGTCGAGGTCGTCCCGCTATTTCTGTCTAGGTCTGCCACGTCGCCAAATCCTGTTTAATGGGTCCCAGTCAGTAGTTTTCTTGGCCCACAATTCGTTGAGAATACGGCGGCCAGCGCAGTCCCATTTACAATTTATATCAATGATCATATTGGCAAAATAAATGAGCTAGTTATTTAGTTTTCCGAATGAATTATACCAAGAATTAGCTTACATGTCAAGCTAATTAGACACACACAAGTGATTGCTACATCACCTTTCTATAATTTCTACATTACCTTCAATTATGTTTCAATCAACTTCAACTACTTATAATATAACAGCTCTCCGTTTAACAGTCACCTCATTTTATTTATTTTTAAGTGTAGAGATTTGAGAATGCCACTCTACATACAATTTTTAGGTAAGAGTTATACAAATTATAATAGTATAATAAAAGAAAAGTTTATCATGATTGTTACATTCCTGACGTTGGCAGGTTTTTTATTTGATTTTGGGGCGGTAAAAACCGCAGGAACAATTAAGTTACATAAAACTAGCAGTGGGGTTTTTTTAATCTTTTGTCCAAAAAAAACAAAACAATTGTTCTGTACACAAACACACACACAAAGTGCAGGAGGAAAAGGGGAACATACTTCTAGCATGCAGTTGGGACAACTTAGTTCGCGGAATCGCTGCTAACAAATATATTAAAATATATCATTACAATTTTTACTTATTGTTTTCAGTGATAATAATTGCAATACATCAAGCGATTGCTGGTTTTTGTCCGGAAACGGTAGATGGCGTACATCAACGGCACTACCAATTAAAATTGAGTGGAGGAAGATACAAAGAAGTCGACCCATACATCTACTTTCGACCCACAAAACGTGGAGACTGGAATTGGTATCTCAACAAAATTAAATACATATTAGAAAGAGCTATATAATATAAAAAGGCGACATTATCATATTAGAACTAATTAATGTGGGATATTTGCCTTATTGTTTTTATTTTGATTCCGCAGAGTTGAAGTCTCTTGAATAAGTACCTCTACCATGAGTTTTGTTACAAGCGTAAATGACATAACTATAGTAGTTACGTAAAACGCAACACGAATAGAAAACTAAGGTATGTTATAGTTTATATTCATGTTGCGTTTTTACGTTACGCTATGTATATAACTAGTTAACGTAAAAACGCAACACGAATAGAAAACTAAGGTATGTTATAGTTTTCTATTCGTGTTGCGTTTTACGTAACTACTATAGTTATGTCATTTACGCTTGTAACAAAACTCATGATATAGATAAATAATCGAGAGTTTTAATAGTAAGATAACTATGGTAATTTAAAATAACATTATTATAATAAAACAATTTTTACGGATTTTATCGCGGTTTATTAAGATTTTTACAAGCCCGACGTTTCGGATACTTTACAGCAACCATGGTCACGGGAGGACTGAGGTGTCCTATCATTACAAAGTTATTCGAAACTACCCTATGATACATCAATATTTTGGTCAGTCCTATCTACGCAGAAAGTGCTAACTGTATCTGTGACATATTATGCTTGGATTTTGGAGACCATACAGTATAAGAATATATTGACCAAAGAAGGGAATCATTACTTGCCGGCTAGGTAAGCTAAAAAAATGAGCTGACACGCTCCGACGGACTACTGGGCTCATTAAGAACGATTGTCTTTGAACAGGCACAAAAAAACTTATTAGAATAAAAATATTTCACAATAATTTAACAATAATATTAACTGTCGATATCAATATCAATAATAAAACAAAACTTTAAATACATGCGGCAGCTGCCTCGCAGTATAGTGTGTACGTCGGCATCACGCAAGTAGGTATACAAGTTATACACACATTACTAAAAAGTGGAAAATTGTATCGAGGTCGTGAGATAGCTAAATTTATACACAGGTGGGAGGGAAGCGCTGTTCCGCGCTCCCGGCTGCATGGGTACCACCATCTTGCTTGTTTCTCCCGTGAAACAGCTTTGCCGTGTTTCGGAGAGAAGAGCAAGACAGGCGGTGTAATTAGTGGCACCGAGACTTAACATTTAAAATCTCAGGATAGGCAACACATAAATGAGTTGCCTTTTTTATGTTAGTTGGATAGGCAAACTGGCAAACGTGCCACCTGATGGTAAGTGCTCGACGTCGCCCATGAACATAAACTAGTTTACCTGGAACGAGCCAAGGCAACTCATTTATGTGTTGTCTACCCTGAGACATAAGATGTTAAGTCTCGGTGCCAGTAATTACACTGCCTGTCTTGCCCCTCTCTCCGAAACACAGCAAAGCTGTTTCACGGGAGAAACAAGCAAAATGGACTGGAGAAACAAGCCTGGGCTTGTTCCAGGTATACTGGTTTATGTTCCTGGGCGACGTCGACCACTTACCATCAGGTAGTACGTTTGCCAGTTTGCCTATACTGTAGTGCGTTATATTTTTACTTGAATCTTTTTTGTGCTACTAGTAAAGGAAAATTTGACTTGGAACTTGACCGCATTCAACGCCGGGCGGCTCGAATCGTCGACTACAATGTTATCTGCAATCAGCTTGACTCTTTGGCGCTGCGTAGAGATGTCGGATCGCTCTGCATCTTCTACCGCATCTACCAGGAGGAGTGTTCTGAGGAATTGTTCGGATTAATACCTGCAGCAGAATTCCACCACGGGACATCGCGAAAAAACTAAAAATTTCACCCACATCATCTCGATGTCTGGAAATCCATAACAACTCGATTTTTACAGCATTTCCTGCCTCGCACGACTAATATATGGAATCAGCTGCCACCTACGGTGTTTCCGAACCGATACAACCTAGGGACCTTCAAGAAAAGAGCATACGCATATCTGAAAAGCCGCCAACGCACCTTTTTTTTTCTTTAACGCCGTGAAATGTTCTGAGGCATCCCGCGGGGGAGTGGGTCTCCCCACGCGGGTATGTGGGACTCGTTGCGCCTGACGAGACGTAAGTGGACGCAGTTCTACCCACTAAAACCCGGCGAGTGCCACCAATGCCGCCTTTGGTGAGGTGCCCCGGATGTAGTAAACAAACAGGGCATCTCCACGGCTAGTCAGTCCCGCAAGGGAGCCACATCCACAGAGGGGTTGTCCCGCACCACAGAACAATCCCTCTCAACGTCGGGATAGTACAATGGGGTGATGTTCCCATCCTCACCCCTTGCCCCCTGCTCTTCTGTCTCCTCTTCTTATAAGAGGGGTACAAAGAGCCCTCTCGGCCCAATTCACTTCGCCCAAGATGCAGCGGCTCACCCTAGGTTACTGAGCCTCACCGCCACGACAAGGCCTGAACCATGGTGGGGAGCCGGCCACGCACCTGCTAACCCTCTGATGTAGCGGGTGTCTGTGGATGTTGCTCTTCAATTACCATCAGGTGACCCGACTGTCCGTTTGCCCCCTCTTCTATAAAAAAAAACTACAAGCCTTTCATTATGATCCTTAATGTTTGAGCAATATCAATATATATTACTGCTAGCTGGTGCCTGCGACTTAGGTCCCATCATTGAGGACTGTCCCCACTATCAAGGATATTTGATATAGGGGCGCATCCCTTCGATCTGAAGAACAGCCCTCAGTGGGGGACTTTTCCGCCCGCCCGTCTTATCCGGTCTGACTTGAAGCACTAACCTTTATGTGGCTGATCACAAGGTCAAACCCTACATCTACATACATACACAGACAGAAGATCAGATCATATTACACAGATCAAGATAAGAGATAAGAAAATAACTATAGTAAAATAATTATAGTTATTTTCAATTAGATTGACTTCTAGAAGTTTTGAAATTTTCTAACTAGAAATAGGCAGTTACTTTTACGCTCACCTTTTTTCTGGTGTATTTTTTTTCTTTAACGCCGGGAAACGCTCTGAGGTATCCCGGGGGGGGGTTCTCCCCAGGCGGGTATGTGGGACTCGCTGCACCCGAAAGCTGGTAAGTGGACGCAGCTCTAACCACTAAAACCCGGCGAGTGCTACCAATGCCGCCTTTGGTAAGGTGCCCCGGATCTAATGAGCAAACTAGGCACCTCGACGGCTAGTCAGCCCCTCAGGGGACCGACGCCACCTCAACCCCTCCCAACGTTGGGACAGTACAATGGTGTGAGGTTTCCGTCCTCGCCCCTTCCCCCTGCTCTTTGGTCCCCTCTTCTTATAAGAGGGGTACAAAGAGCCTCCTCGGCTCAATTATCTTCGCCCAAGGTGCTGGAAACACCTTAGGCTACTGAGCCCCACTGCCACGTCAAGGTCTGACCCATGGTGGAGTTTTCTGGTGTATGACTTGATCATGACGTATTATATTTTTTATTTATTCCTAAATATGTTAACGTGAAGTGAGTATTAAAACGCATTCATTCATACTCACGCCAGCTAGCTGTTACATTCAATTACAGACTTCCACAATCATAATAATAGTTTATGAAACTTTCTCAAAATTTATACTCACAATGCGAATTGCTAAATTTGAAGCCAAACCAGTTAGGAGTTTATTTAAACCTTCCCAGTTATTTAACTTATATTGGAATCAGCTTACTTTTTATTCACTTTTCTGGGTTCCATATTTAATTATATATTCTTCTGTGTTTGTCTGTTATTCTTACAGATATAAAAATAAATACAGAACCTTTTGTTTTCGAGTTTGATTTGCGCTTGTTACTTTCAAGAACGAAACGGCAGAATTACTTACTAAAACAATTTTAATGTACCATGTTTTGGTTGTCGCCATGAAAACGGATGGTCGATGGGCCTATTAAGGCAAGAGTGGAGACCACGTTTAGTAAGTGTTGGTCGACCATTCGACCACTAACCAGGTGAGGAGACAAACTCCGTGCAGTGGCCGGTCTGTGTTGGATGCGAAAGGCAAGGATCGGTCGTCTTGGCGTTCATTGAGGGCACCCTATCTTCAGCAGTGGATGGATAGGGGCTGATGTTGATGATGTTTTCAGAACGAATTAAAAGCTATATCCTTTATTTTTGTGTATTGTCATCCACTTGTGAGCTATGGTCAAAATTTCAAGTCTCTAGCTCATCGGAAACTTAGCTTAAAATCAAATGCTAAATTTCACTAGACAAAGCTCAAAGCAGGCTATTAACAACATTTTAAATTAAATTTAAGTTAAATAACAGAATACAATCTGAATTGATTTATTAAAACCCTATTCGGTCAATATGAGAAAACTTTAAAGGTAGTAATGTTTTCCTTAAAGACAAAGTGGTGCTCGTGGCCTTACATCAATACACTTAACTTTTATTAGAATTCTCAACGAGCCAACCATACACTCGAGTCGGGAAACAAAAATGGAAAAAAGCTTGGTTGATCAAGTGGAAAATTACGCCAAAGTACACAACTGTTATACAGACGGAAAGTTAGATGAGCATTCTTCAGAATAAAGCCTAATGGTGCTTAAAGTGAAGTAAAAATATCTTTGTATGAATTGAAAATCTTTTCTCTTTTATTTACTTACGGTTTGTATGAGTTTGTCAGTTCTTTTTTTAAATTACTTGTAAGTCATCTACTACCTACTATGATGACTTCATCCTATAAGGATGTATTTTAACGCCGGTTCGAGTTGTCAGGCTGCGTACTACTGGGCCTGCACGCAAAGGTCGCGGGTTTTAATTCCGCCAAGTCCATTTTGCATAATGAAATGAATACAGTCTGCACCGGTTCATGGTGTGTATATTTATATGCTATGTACTGTTAGTTGTTGCTAGTAGCTATAACAAGTTCTTAACTTAAACTTTAGGTTTGGGACTAGGTAAAGTTTGTGTGATCTTTGAGCAATAAGGTTAATTCACAAGTTTGAATCCGTCGAAGAATAAAGTAATGACATTTTCCACATTTCAATGAAAAGAAAGTTGACTGTCACACACAATAATAATATAATACAATTAATTATCATCATCATCATTATCATTATCTTCTTCTTAAGCTTCTTCTTCTTCATTATCATCATCATCAACCTTTATCCGTTCACTGCTGAACATAGACCTCCATCAATAAATGCCATTAAAATAAATAAAAATCTTGGATTTTACTACCAAGGGGCGCCATAGATGTTTTATATCGAAAACATACAGTCATTAAAACGATTTAATGTTTTTTTAATGAAACTAGACAGTGACATGGAATAAACTTTACACTACATATTTGTATATGCTACAAGACACATGACAGGATTCATTCCAGTTATTAACGAGGATGAATTCGAAATCTGTGTATTCCATTTCAGCAGACATAAGCTATCCGTTACTAGATGCATTCATGTAGGTATATATTATGGTCTCATACCTCCACATACCTTGGCATAATATGTTGAGGTTGAAGTTCTACAGTCAATGGATTTTGAGTTACCTATCAGTTTTTAAGTCAATTTTACAATTAATGAATGAATTATACAGGGTAGATTTTTGTGACGAGTCAGCACGGGCAGGTTAGGCGATTTCTGACATTTCTAGTAAGTACTAGAGATACCTTAAATGGTTCCATAGAGTCTTTTCATCCCTATACAAATTAGGATTGATAGACATATATTTTTTTTTTTTGCTGGCCGTACATTTTATCAAAAATCTGTGAATGCAGTTCAGAATATCATTAAAAGTTATCGATGATCTCCTAGGAACGTTTTCCTGTAACTATAACGGTTAACCTTACTTACTCAAAATCCATCCTGTATATTATAAAGTTCTTTTGTGATGTTAAATTATATTATATTATATTAGTCAGCATTGATTCCGCCAACCACGCAGTCTTTACAAAAATTGTGTGAGTGGGCACGCATATGCATGCATTTAGCACCCTTCTTTCCCACACTACATATGCGTACACTTGAAGGTACCACCACCACACCACAATAAAAAGTACTACCACATAATCAACGCACGTTTCACCCCGACACCGAGGTATCCTCAGGCTGTATTCTCTACGAATAACAATTGTTAAGTCGTTTTTTTTTCTTTTTTATAGTTACCATTTACATAGTTTTTTGAATTTATGTATACTAGCTTCTTACCCGATCAGTTCAAATATAAGACCTGAAATAAATCACCCAAAACCTTTCCTAACGATCGCGCTAAGTGAGGCAAAAAAGCCAGTTTGGTTGAATACGGGTTGCGGAGGAATGATGATGCGCAGAAATTCAAAAATATATTTTACAAATCTGACTAATTCTATGTCATAAAGACCCATATTAGAATGACGTCTTTTATTTGTTTTACACAAAAAAATATTTCACGTATGTAGTGATTCACAGAAGACTAACCACTAAATGAGCCTGAGAGAAATGTGACAACGGTTTGGATATTTTATAACTACATAACCTCGACTGACCACAACCAAAGGAAAGAAACTGCTTAATGCCGTAAGAGAGATGCATTGTGATACTATATCTACAGGGAAACCAACATATTGGCCTACTGATACTCAGAAAATTCCAGACCTAATAGACGTTTTTATTTACAAAAATATTTCATCAAGTTTCCTTCATATCCAAGAGGGCTACGACATGAGTTCTGACCATTCACCAATACTGTTAACTGTAAGTGAAACCATATTAGAGAAAGCAAGTAACCCCACCTTGGTTAACGCTAAAACGGATTGGGAGAGCTTTAAACAAGACTTAGAGTCAACCATAAATCTAAAAGTCCCGCTAAAAAATCATAAACAAGTTGATGAAGATCTAAAGAAGTTCATTTCGGACATTCAGCAGTGCGCTTGGAATAATACACCAGTCATTAAAAGGAAGACTAGAGGCCACTCCTACCCTATAGAAATAATAAATCTCATAGCTGCTAAAAGAAAACAAAGGCGGATATGGCAGAGCACCAGATTTCCACATGACAAAACGTTATTGAATAACATAACCAAAGAAATCAGAAGGAAAATTAAGAAGTTTCGACACGAAACTGTGAAAACCTATCTGACTACTCTAGCAAGTGACCACTCGACTGGTTACTCTCTATGGAAAGCTACAAAAATCTCAAACGGCCAATTATGCATATTCCCCCTATTAAAACCAACGGAAGATGGGCCATTAGTAATGAACAAAAAGCAAACACATTTGCCCAACATTTAGAACAGATATTCCAGCCTAATGTAGAAAACTCAGATGTTCTGGATAAAGAAGAAAAATCACAAGACCAGCGAAAAATACAACTCGTTAACCCTAAAGAAGTCCACAGCGAGATCCAGCGTCTAAAACAAAAGAAAACTCCTGGATACGATCTTATTACGGGCGAAGTTTTACGAAATCTTCCTCGTAAAGCAATAGTCAAGCTTATCACCCTCATAAATGCTGCGTTCAGACTGCAGCATGTGCCTGACGTGTGGAAAGTTGCCGAAGTCATAATGATAGCAAAACCGGGCAAACCACCCATGAAACAACATCATACAGACCTATCTCCCTGCTGCCAATTATGTCAAAATTATTCGAGAAACTTCTTCTAAAACGGCTGAAACCTTTTATAGAAGAAAGAAACATTATTCCTGATTACCAGTTTGGATTTAGAGAACAGCATTCTACCATAGACCAAGTGCACAGGATAACCAATATCATAGAAAAAGCATTAGAAGGGAAAAAAGTTTGTTCTACAGTGTTCCTGGACGTAGCACAAGCATTTGATAAGGTGTGGCATAATGGTCTCATACACAAATTAAATAAAAATTTTACCAAAACAGTTTACAGAAATACTGAAGTCATATCTTTCCAATAGAACGTTTAGAGTAAGACAAGACGATGCCTACTCTGAATTAAAACACATAAAAGCTGGAGTACCGCAAGGTAGTGTTCTAGGTCCGGTCCTGTACCTTTTATACACTTGTGATATTCCAGTACTAGAAAACAACACCATTGCAACTTTCGCAGATGACACAGCTATCTTAGCAACAGGAGTCACACATGCAGAGGCAGTGGAAAAAGTACAAACAGCCATTAATAAATTTTATGAATGGACGAAGATATGGCGAATCAAATTGAATAAATCTAAGTCGATTCACATAGACTTCACCACAAAAAATGAAAACTACCATCCGGTGTTCATAAACAACCAGGCAATACCATACGAGAATAAAGCCAAATACCTAGGCATGACTCTAGACGCAAAGCTTCGCTGGAAAGCACATGTCAAAAAAAACGTGACGAGTTGGAGCTTCGTCACAACAAGATGTACTGGCTACTTGGTAAACACTCATCGTTGTCAGTACAAAATAAATTGTTGTTATATAAACAAGTCCTGATGCCAGTATGGACTTATGGTATACAGCTCTGGGGCTGTACCAAACAAAGCAACATCCAAATAATACAGCGATTCCAAAATAAAGTGCTCAGGGGGATAGTAAATGCGCCCTGGTACATAAGAAATGACGACCTCCATCGGGACCTCGAAGTGGATACCGTCGCTAATGTTATAAAACATTATGCCGAAGCTCATGAGCATAGACTTCATCGCCATGTAAATGTAGAGGCCATCCAGCTCCTCGACAACACGGACCTAGTGAGAAGACTGAAAAGGACAAAACCTTTTGAGTTAGTTTTATAAAAGTGACAGTGTTGAATAGTGCAGTGTAGTGAGTGCTACAGAAAGAACACAATAACAGAGTGTCTTCCCCTTAACTAGAGACAATAAGAAAAAGTGCCAAAGGACACATTCTTACAAAAACTCTAACATTTCATTTCACAAAAGACTACCCACTAAATGAGCCTGAGAGAAATGTGACGGTACGGATGGATGGTCAGGACAAATTTACAACGGTTTGGATATTTTATAACTACATAACCAGTTATTTAAGGCTCTAAAGTCTTGTGGTCACCAGTGGGTTCTATTCGATACTTTGAATCATGTCTTACTTATATCATCTATCATCAGGTCATAGATGTTTCTAGTACACACGGCGGCACATAAAGCTTTACGTTTTCAATATAACGTTTTTATATCACAGGGAAATATATGGAAAATATATATAAAAAATTATGGAAGTGTAACGTGCTAATAAATGCTAATTTGGTTTCATTTTTCTTCTTCTTCCTTTACTATGGCTCGGTTTCATTTTTCTGTGGTACCTATTTTGAAACTTTTGACGGTTTCTTTTGGTTCGTTTTTGTATTTTTCTATATATATTTAAAAAAATTAATGGGGCGTCTCTTGAAAGTTCAATTGCTTAATTATTTTTTAATTTGCATGAAACAAAGCATAGTAATTCGTGAATTGAAATTTATTTTAGTATGTATTATAATATCATATGAATTGATGATGTCTCGGAAAAAATAATTATTTTTATTTCCTGTGCAGTATTTATGAAAAGATTTTTGGGACTTTAAAAGGTTTTTCACACTGACTAATTTTATACACTAAAGGTTTTTTTGGTGAATAAACTTTGAAAAACTACTATATCGATTTATTTATATAAAAAAATTCATTCATGACATAAATATTAATATCCATTTTACAAACAATACACTTGATTTAAACCAGCGGCTACAAAAACATCCAATCAATTTACAAACTCTATTGACGTTTAATTAAATTTAAAAAAATATTATTAAAGTAATATAAATATAAATATTTCCCTTTTGTAATTTAAAATTGAAATTTCAAGAATCAATTACAGAATTGGAAATAAATTTCACAAATGATCCGAAAACTTGAAGCTAAGTTACAAAGTTTTGACAAACTTCCCTATGGAAGTCACTTTTATAAATTTCCTCAATTATTTCTCATAATAACGATTGAGAATATTTTTGTTCGACATAAATTTTAGTATTCTAATTTATTTTATTCGATTGTTAAATGTAAAAGGTTGTTTTTATATTATCTATTTTGAGCAATAAACGGAAAATTGAGGCACAAAAATATACTTTCGTCGGTTGACACTGAGTATTTAAAGTATTTATGTATAAGCTGGTGGTTATGTGGGACTCACAATCACTAAGCAGTTTAAGTGTTAAGGTGTGCCCGAGATAGGCGGTGCTGCATCGCGATCTGACATCGGTCATCGGAGGGGACTTGTCTCTGCCGGGCGTCATCACTGCGATGATCGATGACGACGAGTCCTGGACGGCGATGGTCTCCTTCTGCGAGGCAGTTATATCCCAGAAGGAGGCATCAGCGGGTGAGAGAGGAGGCCGCCGACGAGCCCCCTCCCCCATCCCATAAATCTATACTAATATTATAAAGCTAAAGAGTTTGTTTGTTTGTTTGAACGCGCTAATCTCAGGCACTACTGGTCTGATTTAAAAAATTCTTACAGTGTTAGACAGCTTATTTATCGAGGACGGCTATATAGGTTATATAACATACGCTGTGACTTATAGGAGTTGAGTAACGCGGGCGAAGCTGCAGGCAACAGCTAGTTTATTATAATAGATATTGATGTGATCTAGAAAATAGATGTGAAGAATAAAATAGTAGCAAAAATGCCTTCCTTGGCTATCAAATGCCAATTTTCCAAACTCAACTGGTAGTTCCGCTTAGCGGGTTCGAACAAGCTCTTCATCATAATATTGGGAACTTACAAAATTTGATAAAGAATAAACATTTTTCACGAACACATTCACTAAACACGGTAAAAAATCTAAGTCATTTACATTGTTCCCGATTTCCGAACTCAAGTGAAGTGAGCCACGATTGCTAAATGTACTGTAATCGACGTCATAATCGGCGCAGTGAGCTGAACACTGAATAGGTGTATCTGAACTTTCCGGGCTTAAGTTTGAACGTAAATGGACATTAATGTTTCGCCAATTTACTTGTGTTGTTTGTTTGAGAGTCATCGTCATGATAAACCTATTTCTACTACGGCCGGTGATCCTGTAAAAGGACCGATTAATTATCTACCACTCCCAATCTGGCACCGCATGGATATCGTCGTCACGTCTGATTTGAAATTTGATTATAATGAAACAATTTTTACGGATTTTATCGCGGTTTATTAAGATTTTTACAAGCTCGACGTTTCGGATACTTTACAGCAACCATGGTCACGGGAGGACTGAGGTGACAGATGTCCTAACGTTACAAAGTTATTCGAACTACCCTATGATACATCATTATTTTGATAAGTCCTCTCTACGCAGAAAGTGCTAACTGTATCTTTAATCTTTGATAATCATCATCATTATCATCATCAGCCCAAATGCCCTCGCCCCACCATGGTTCAGGCCTTGACTTGGCGGTGGGGCTCAGTAGCCTAGGGTGAGCCGCTGACCTTGGGCGAAGCTACTTGAGCCGAGGGGGCTCCTTGTACCCCTCTTATAAGAAGAGGGGACAAAAGAGCAGGGGGCAAAGGACGTTGTCCCGACGTTGGGAGGGATCGTTCTGTGGTACGGGACAACTTCCGCTTCTTAATGAACCATGGTCCGGGTTGACATATCGGTCAGTTACACCGTCAGAGGTCCGTAAATTTTGATTAAATTAACACACGCGCGGTTATTTTATGCGGCCATGTTTACGGGGTGACTTTCCACACTCGAAGTCGAAGTGACGTGTTTTCGGGAAGCGTATCCCGCGCCGACAGTGTGTGTCGATCAGCCAATCACAGGGCGTAATGAGATCGGGTGATGACATGTAAATGAATTGGCGGGAGGTAATTGGTTAATGTCTGTACACCCTCTGTGGAGGTGGCGTCGGTCCCTTTTGGGACTGACTAGCCGTCGATGTCTCCTGTTGCTCAACAGATCCGGGGCACCTCTCCAAAGGCAGCATTGGGCCTTACCATCTTTCGGGCGCAACGAGTCCCACATACCCCCTTGGGGATTCTCCCTCCCCCGCGGGATGTCTCAGAGCATTTCCCGGTACAAAAGAAGAAAAATAACCTAAACAAGATATAGTACGTTCATGATGATAATCATAATATTGAACATTTTAATATCGCAAAGAGTACTTAATCGGGGTTACAAACAATTTCGATAATGCATACACTCCCAATAACACTCCAACTCCTAATATTAATTAATATATGATAATATGTAACCGGACTACACAAACCATGACTAATCATCATTATCACCAATATGATCCAGCCCACATCTATCCACAGCAGAATAAAGATATTAATAGACCACTCTAGTGGTAAGATACAGTGTGCCGCGTCTTGCATACCAACCATCCTGCTCATTTCTTCCGTGCTTTCGTGAGTTTTTGAAAGAGGAGTAGGACAGGTAGTGTAATTACTGGCACCGCGACTTACCAGTCTTACCCCCAAATACTCAAACGAATCTGAAATTTATGACGTACTTAAACTCATGCTACGACGTGTCAGATTCAAAGAAAAAAGAGGGACAACACGAGTTTAAGTACGTCTTAAATTTGAGATTCGTTTGAGTATTTGGGGCTTAGGGTAGACAACATATCATTGAATTATCTCGCCTAGTACCAGGTGAATTCGTTGATACGTTCGCATTAAAGGTGCAGATCCACCGCGGCGCACGGAGAGTCTACGCACGTTTGTCTAGTTTCACTTTGCAAGAAAATGTATGTGATTTTTACCACTGCAACTCACGGACGCTTGACTTCCCTTGCAATTTACATTTTAACACATGGCGTAGCCTTACGGTGTTTCCGAACCGTACGAAACCGACCTTCAAGAAAAGAGCATACTCATATTTGAAAAACCGGCAAAACACTTGCTATCACTTTGGTGTATCAGTCGATGTCGGTGTCAGTGGATGTCGTTTGACTTTCCATCAGGTGACCGACTGTCCGTTTGCCCCCTCTTCTATAAAAAAAGCCTCTGCGTGCGGGGCGGTGGAGCCGCGCCTTAACTAACAAACCACAAATATTATGACGAGTATAATAAGTGAAGTCAAGCAAATATAACGAAACGAAGCAAAATTCTAAATTGTATTTATAAATGGCTTAAAGTCTGAATTTCATACAATAGCACGTATTAAACACCAGAAATTCCTTTCAACGTCAAATTTAATTTTGATTATTCAATCATTTCGTATTTCTTACGGAAATTAAATACGTAAAGGTAATAATTTATGTTCGTGTGTTATTTTAAATAACATATAAGCAATCGTTTACAGTCTTAACACAGTACATGTACAAGTATGAAAATAAGCCCAGTTGATGAAATAAATACCTACTTTTCGCTGAAGCTAATAGGGTTGCAACTTTAAATGTTTTTGTTATTGTGCAAAAAACGATAGTTTCCATTCCGGACAATAGTAGAATATTAACACACAACAGCCTGCAGTAGAACTTATAGTTTATTTGTATAGGGCAGTGAGCGACGATAGCCTAGTGGGTATGGGCTTGGCCTCTTGAGTGAGAGCCGAGAGAGGTCCCGGTTCGATCCTGATCCCCCTGTGAAGCCTAGATATATGGGTTTTTCTAAATTTCTACGTGCATCTGATAATGGGACCATCGGTTGCTCACCGGTGACGGAAATATCGTGAGGAAACCTGCATGCCCAATGAGATTAAGTCTTTGAAGATGTGTGAAGTTCAACAACCCACATTGGGTTAGCGCATCGGTGAACTATGGCCGAAAACCCTTTTTCGCCTGATTTCGAAGAGACCCGTGCCCAGCAGTGGGACATAATATGGGGGTTGATATTATTCTTATATTATAATAATAATTACATTATAATAATAATTAATAATAAATTTCATCAATTTTCGTCGAAAAACTTATACGTGACGCGCCCGCCACGCGGCCACACGCGGCACTCGCTACTGACCACTGCGAGTGCGCACATTACATAACTGGGACCGAAGGTTGTAAGGTCAGCGCTAGGTCAACTCCTGTCCAATTTTGGAGGACCTAGCACTGCCTGCAAAAGGCTATGCTGGAGTATGTCTTAGTGTGGCATGGCATATTGGGTAGAAAATAACCTCTCGCTCGCAAACATAGTCCGTGCTTGGGAGTGACAGGACATGAGAGGCAATGGCGTCTTTCTGTGAATATATAATGACGCAGAAGCAGGCCGTGGAGTTGGTTAAGGAGAATGACGAAGATGCCGTCCCGCTTTGTGACGGTTGGGGGTCCAAACTACGCGTACTTTCTGCCACCTCTTGAAATAAAATTGGAACCGGGGTCAGATTGAGAACCTGATCTCATTACGGTCTATACGTTGTCAGAGGCTGTTCGTGAGTTTCCAGTGGCCCATGGGGGGGATAGAAAAAAGGAGGGCAAAGTATTTGCATAACTTTTGGTTATGCAAATGTCTATGGGCGTCGGTAGTCACCATAAGACTCCGACTGCTCAATTGCCTCCTTGTGACATAAAACTGGTAGTATGCGTCAAAGTTTTATCCCCACGAAAATAAAAAAAGAATTGCAGTGTAAGGAAAATAGTAAAGACTTGTAAAAAGAAAATAGTAAAGAAAGTAGAAGTACTTTGGAACCGCCGGAATTGCTATCAAAATGTCAACAGGCGAAAATAAGTACATTACAGAATTGGCTTCGCAAATGGAAAACCATTTAAGTCTCTGTTTTGCCGCCCGGCCGTCGCTCACACCGACTTTTAATTAATACTAGAGCTTTATTCATTAGTTTCTGATATTTTATTAATAGTTTGGTAAAAAATAGAGCAACTGATAGAAGTACTTGGTATGCTAAGGCCTTTTTTTAGAGCGGAAAATCTTCTAGAAGATCATCCAGAATCTCTTAGGAGAAGAGCCTAGGGTATGTGGAGACGTTTACCTTCGCGTAATTTAAGAAGCTCTGGGATCTCCGGAGGAACTTAATCAGAGCGATATGAAAAGGCCTATGAATATAATCAAATTTACCCGGAACAAGCCCCTTCTTTTTTTTTTTTTTTTTCTTTTACGCCGGGAAATGCTCTGAGGCATCCCGTGGGAGAGTGGGTCTCCCCACGCGGGTATGTGGGACTTGCTGCGCCCGACAGCTGGTAAATGGACGCAGCTCTACCCACTAAAACCCGGCGAGTGCCACCAATGTCGCCTTTGGTGAGTTGCCCCGGATCTAGAAAACAAACAGGGCACCTCGACGGCTAGTCAGTCCCGCAAGGGACCGATGCCACCTCCACAGAGGGGTTGTCCTGCACCACAGAACAACCCCTCCCAACGTCGGGACAGTACAATGGGGTGAGGTTCCCATCCTCACCCCTTGCCCCCTGCTCTTCTGTCTCCTCTTCTTATAAGAGGGGTACAAAGAGCCCCCTGGGCCCAATTAGCTTCGCCCAAGGTGCACCGCTCACCTTAGGTTACTGAGCCCCACCGCCACGACAAGGCCTGAACCATGGTGGGGGAACAAGCCCCTTCTGACGTGCTATTAATTAAAGCCTTTTTCTGGAACATAGTAAATAGGAACACAAAATCAGGATTGTGATTCTTATGTTATATAGTCAAGCCATGACTAAATGTAATAATTAATATTAGTCTGGTGTCGAGAAAAAATACAATCTGCTTATTAGTATGAATGCATTTTTCACAAATGTGAAAAATGCATTATTTATATATAATAATAACATAATAACATCTATGGACGCTTTTACACCACGTCAATCTGATCCCGTGATATGTTCTCGAAGAACTTCTGTTACGGGTACCAGACAACGGAAATATATTTAATACTTTTATACTATACATATATTTAAGATTTTTATTATATAATACACATATTTAATACACATCCATGACCCAGGAACACAGAAAATATTTTTGTTCCCTGGCGGGATTCGAACCCGCAACCTCCGGCTTGAGCGCCAACGCGCTTACCACTGAGCCACAGAGGTCGTGAATAATATATTATGTACTTAGATATTTACTCTACTACACTAAGCTGAGCATAAAATATTACTAACATAATTATATACATATATATATATATATATATATATATATATATATATATATATATATTTATGAGAGTGAGTGACGATCGTCTAATGGGTATGGGCAGGATCGATCCTGGACTTCTCAATCAAGAACAGTCTCTTTATTGAGAGGTCCGGGTTCGATCCTGACCCCTATGATACCTTGAAGTAGGTTTCTCTAAGTATCTATGTGCACCTGAACATAATACCATCGCTTGCTCACCAATGAAAGAATCATCGTGAGGAAACCGGCATGCTTGTTGAGATTTTTAGTATCTGAAGGCGTATGAAGTTCACCAACACGCATGGGGCCAGCGTCTTAGTGAACTATGGCCCAACACCCTCCTCACCTAATTTCTAGGAAACGACCCGTGCCCAGCAGAGTGACATATAAAGATTGATATACTTAAAATATCAAAAACACAATAAAATGATATTTAAGCACCATTTAGTACCCACAACGAATTTAATCATAAGAATTCAAGGGCAGCGGGAAATATTTTCAAGATTCCCTTGCCAATTAAAGCGGTACATACCTACTTACTTATAAATAAGCAAATACAACTATATACTGGGTGCAGTTGACTTGTAACTGTAAGCTTCCTAATCCAATCCATGGTAAAACAAAGGGGAATACGGACCCTTCTAGTTAATCTTTATCAATGGCGCTTGTTCACCGAATCAATTGATAGGAAAATCTTTGAATGCTAACATTGTTTGTGTTACATTTTGGAAAGACGGACGGCCTTTTTACACGGCTAAGAATTGGGGTTATGATTTTAACAGTCTATTTATGTAGGTTTATATTTAAGTATGTGATCAATATGCTCGTGATCGGTTCAAAGTTTTTTTTTTTTTTATACCTTATAAGTAAAATATCCTATAAGTGGATTACATTTACTAGATCAAACTAAAATAAAATAATAACAAAGACTGTTTGTTAAACATAATATATTTATTTTCCAAGCATAACTTGAAAAAAATATACAAAGGTTCCTTGTATTTTCAATTTGTCATTAATACTTAAAATATTTTAAGTTAAAATGGTTGTTTTCATTAATAAAACTATTCAGAACGGGATATTTACCATGATTTTCTTGTTTGTCTTGTGAACAAGACATTTGTAGATAATGTCGAAATATCGAGCTCCGCGAAATGAAAGTATAAACATTGTGAAAATTGCGTTTTATGTACTTTTAGTGATACAATACATTTTACTTAATGTACTATATCACTAAAACTAATTAAAATGTACAATCACAGTGTTGAAGTCTTGCATATAATTGGCTTGTTAATTAAAGAATATTTAAAATTATTAAAAAAAAACTAATTATTAGGTTTATTATTTGTATCGTAGTTTCTCAGATTTCACTCATAATGAAACAACTTTCCACTCGGACACTGGCAATTCCGCAAGGGGGCTACTGCCAAAGAAGAAAAAGAAGAAACAACTTTTATGGATTTTATGGTGGTTTATTAAGATTTTTCGGCTGACGCCATGGCAAAAATAAAGTAAATTAACACTTCCGTTCCACTATTTTCCAAAAATTAACTAAACGTTTTTTTTCTTTTACGCCGGGATATGCTTGTTGCATGAAAATATGTGTATATATATATTTATTAAAAATTATGTTTAATAAAAATAAATAAATTTAATAAATCTTGGCCTATGTTCAGCAGTGGACGGATAGAGGCTGATGATGATGATGATGATGATGATGATGTTTAATACATATATTATGTCAATTTAAAGTCGTTTAATAAAAGACTTTGTATTTATTTATTATTTAGGTATATATTAAGATTTCTAAAAGGAAAGTATCCGAAACTCATACGTTTTTGATACCTTACAGCAACCGTGGTAAAAGATGTTTCTCTAAATAAATTTGCACCGTGGCAATTAAACGCCCTTCCCTTAATAAATCTCATTACCATCCACTCAAATAATCTAAACGACAGTGTAAGTGGGTCCTCCCCTCCTTAGCCCCGTTAGCCGGGGATTTCTGAAAGTATAATGCTACTGTCGGATTCAACTAAAGTTTTTAATTAGTTACAATAGTTTGATTGGAAGTTATATTCATTTGAATGTTGGATGTAACTCTTTGTATTTCAAATAGATCATTCTTGAATTCACGTGAAAATGTAAAATGGCGAATATGGATGTTTCTAGATTGTTTCATATTTCCTGCTTTTCGTTTCGGTCCGGTGTACGAAATTTCACTGTAATCTTAAAAATTCCAACAACACGCACCAAGGGTTCCGAAAAACGTGTTCTTATACAGGGGCAGATGGTGAATTTGTGGGGCCCTGGGCTACTTGGGGCCTAACTAATTGTAATTTTTAATTCATAGCCAATTTCTATAATAACGACAAAATAAGACATAAATCTCAGAATGGCCAAAAGTTTTTATTTTGATATATTCATATTGTTTTCAACAGCAAACAACATTTTTGTGCTGAAGAAGCGGGCTATTCGTGCAATTTACAAGTTGCCGCCCTATTCATCTTTGAGAGAAAAATTTAAAGAAATAGGAATTCTGACTGTCGCCTCTCAATACATCTTAGAAAATTTACTGTATGTTCGAAAAAACATAAATGAATTTTGTAAGAAAAGTGATATTCATAGTAGGGATACACGTATAGACACAGGTTAGATGTACAAGTGATTAGACTTTGAAAAGTAAGCAATTATTTTAAAGGCAACTGTATACGCTTTTACAATAGCATCCCAGAAAACGTTTAAAAGCTCTCCATAAAAAAGTTGTAAAAGAGCGTTTGTGTGGTAAAGGATATTATAAAGTAAAAGATTTCATGGAAGATACCACACCCTGGGAATAAGGCGTTCCTCCCGGGCATTTTAAAAATTGTTATAGAATATATATTATTTGAAAAGATTAGTTCCACTGAGTTTGTTTCGCCGGTTCTTAAATTCTTTATAATATCATTAAAATTGGTTCTGATTTAATGTTTTTTTTTTATAGCAGAGGGGGCAAACGGGCAGTCGGTTTACCTAATAGTAAGTGAAAGCGACATCCACAGACACCCGCTACACCAGAGGGTTAACAGGTGCGTTGCAGGCCTTTCAAATGGGAGTACAATATGCTCTTTTCTTAAAGGTCCCTAAGTCGTAACTGTTCGGAAACACCGTAAGTGGCAGCTGATTACATATATTCGTCGTGCGAGACAGGATGCCGTAAAAATGTAAAAAGAACAATGACAAGATTGCACCTCAGTGTTTTTGGAAGTGCCTAAAAATGTCACTGTACACGTGTAATCATTTATAATGCAGCATTTTTACACATACTTGTTTTTTTATGTAAGATCCGGAATTATTTTTGTCAACAAATAAAAATCTCAATCGAATTCAAACCAAATGACCGCATGAGGTAAAAATCCAGGTATTTCGTTGTATGGAACTCTGCCATTGTTCTTTGTACATCGGTATGGTACATCACAATATACAAATACTAGATCTACTTACGTTGTTCGCGGCATATGCCAAGCAAAATTCAAAGATAATTTCTTCGTGTAACAATTTTTTGGTTCCTTATTTCTCTTATACCATAAATATGAGTCACATCGTCGTGCATATACGAAGAAAATATTATATTAATAGCTGTTGCCCGCAGCTTCGCCCGCGTTAACTTAGATTAACAGGCGTACGCGGAATGATGATGATTATTATTATAGCCTAAGTTACTCATTATAACATCAGCTATCTGTCAGTGAAAGTCCCGTCAAAATCGGCCCAACCGTTTCAGAGGTTAGCTGGAACAAACAGACAGACAGACAGACAGACAAAAATTGTAAAATATCCTATTTTGGTATATGTACCGTGTATACATCCATATGCATTTAGTAGAAAGCGGTTATTTTAATATTACAAACAGACACTCCAATTTTATTTATCTGTATAGATATCTGTACCTACCTATATAAAACGTATAAAATTATTTTGTTGAGAACTTACTTTAAGGGTGCAAAATATATTATCTTATTTTGTGGATAAATTATTTTGTGTGAATTATGTATATATTTTTGTTTGTTAATATTTGTGGATTATGCTATTTCGTAAGACTCGTTTAAAGAAAATAAAATATATAATTCTGACGTTCTCATATCATCTATACAGATAAATAAAATTGGAGTGTCTGTTTGTAATATTAAAATTAGCGCCTTTTACTAAACGCATATGGATATATTGTACACGGTACATATACCAAAATATCATTTTTTACAATTTTAGTCTGGCTGTTTGTTCCGGCTAATCTCTGAAATGGCTGGACCGATTTTAACAGGAGTATAGTATTGTTAAAAGGAGCAACATATTATGCTATAAAAATAAGCACTATCAATCCGAATACGGCTGTTAATCTAAGTTAACGCGGGCGTATCTGCAACAGTTTTTTTTTTTTTTTTCTCGCTGGGGAATGCGTTTAGGCATACCAACGGGTCCGGGGGGGCCCGTTAGTTATGTGGGACTCTCTCTCTCTGCGCCCGAGAAGATGGTAAGGTGAGAAGGTGAGCGCAGACTCTACCCACTAAACCCCAGCGGTGTTCTCCTCGTCGTCTAGGTGACCCTGCGCGAGAGCTGTGGACATCCGCACCGGCCACAACGTTGTGCAATTCGGCACTCTTCTCTGAAAGTGGGGGTAGTCCCCCCCCTTCTCCGCTTAAGGCACCCTGAACACATAGAATGCCTTATAGCTTGGACCTTGCGCGCGCGCGGCGGATCCCCCGATCGGCCGCGCACAGGTCCCTCACGGCAGTGTGACCGCCTGTCGCCGCCGTGCTCTCCTGTGGGAAGAGGCACCAGTGCGCTCCCTCTACCGCTCCGCCTCCTCCTTCTGCGACATCACGTCCTCGCAAAAGGAGAGGACCGCCTGCCATGCGCTCTCACTGACAGTCATCGCTCGGATGACTGCAGGGAGCGACAGGTCCGCGCCAACCTCAGCGATGAGGGGCGCTCTTACCTCCGCCCAAGCTGGGCACTCCGCCAGGGTGTGGTCTGCAGTGTCTTCACTACAGCCGCAGTGATGACACCCTGGCGAGTCCTCCGCCCCTGGCACCTTTCACAGATACCTTCCGAAACAGCCGTGTCCCGTCAAGATCTGCGCAAGGTGGAAGGTGATGATGCCGTGCCGCCGATCAATCCACTGCTCCAGGATTGGACCGACGGCCGACACGGTGCGGTGTCCCGCACTAGGCTCCTCCAGCCTATCCTTCCACTGACGGAGCACTCGCCTTCGCAGGCGGCGCCGCCAGGACTCTTCTTCTTCGGAGGTTTCCTCCTCCTCTTTCTCTCCTCGTCGTCTCCTCCATGCCTGCACCAGGCCCCTTGCGATCAGGTCCCACGGCGCTGAGCCCGCCAGTACGTACTGCGGGCAACAGCTAGTCTAGCATAAAATTGAAGATTTTAATTTATTAGGACGTCGGATTAGCTTTCATCAAAAGGCCTACATCCAAGCCTAGCTTATGACGGCTCTGTGGCTCAATGCTTGGCACGTTGTCGCTCAAGCCGGAGGTAGCGGGTTCGAATCCCGCCAGGGAACAAAAAGTCTTCTGTGTTCCTGGGTCATGGATGTGTAATAAATATAATATGTATTTATATAATAAAATCTTAAACATATGTATAGTATAGAATTATTAAATATATTTCTGTTGTCTGGTACCCGTAACACAAGTACTTCGAGAACTTACCACGAGACCAGATTGACGTGTTGTGAAATCCCTAGATTATTTAAGGTGAATTGTGATGTTGATATTACTTTACATTGACTAGCACTGACGGGATACAAACACGCATTCCTCGTTTTACCTTACTAAAACATTATCCCCACAATCCATTCATCCCATAAAATCAAAATTTTATTAATAATTATTTTCTAACCACTAAGGTTGACAAATGACAGTAATTGAGTGCTGGCCTATTATAGTTTGTTGCGAGTAGGTTTAGCGGAGTCCTAGAAAGAAGCTTACTTCAAGCTTTAGAAAGCAAGGACAGGTAAAAATAATAAGGTATCTTGAACAAGTAGTGTTTTCTTTTATTTATTTTATCTCTGAGAACGTCTACCAGCGCGGTTATTATGATCAAATACCTCTTATGCACGCATATAATAAACTAGCTGTTGCCTGCAGCTTCGCTCGCGTTACTCAACTCCTATAACTCACAGCGTGATATTATATAGCCTATAGCCTTCCTCGATAAATTGGTTATCTAACACTGAAATAATTTTTCAAATCGGACCAGTAGTTCCTGAGATTAGCTCGTTCAAACAAACAAACAAACTCTTCAGCTTTATAATATTAGTATAGATAATAATAATAATAATATCAATGGACGCTTTCACACCACGTCAACCTATTCCCGTGGTAAGTTCTCGAAGTACTTGTGTTACGGGTACTAGACAACGGAAATATATTTAATACTTTTATACTATACATATATTTAAGATTTTTATTATTATAATACACATATTTAATACACATTCATGACCAAGGAACACAGAAAATATTTTTGTTCCCTGTTTTTCAATTTCCGGGCTTGGGCGCTAACGCGCTTACCACTGAGCCACAGAGGTCGTCATAGATATTATATAATAAATAATAAAGACGATCTCCGTACAGTGGCCGGTCCGTGTTGGATACGAGTAGCGAGGGATCGGTCGTCTTGGCGTTCTTTGAGGGAGGCCTATGTTCAGCAGTGGATGGATAGAGGCTGATGATGATGATGAAATAAAAATATTTTACAGAATTCGAATTTTTAATATGAGACTTCTTTGACCAAAATAACGAAATGCTTTGAAAGCTGAAGCTGTGCGCAAAAACAATGTTGGAATAGAGAAGAGAAGGGAAAAGCGGAGAGGGGCGAGAGGAGAGGAGAAGCCTTTTATAGTTCGACCTAAAGTTGTGGGTAAAATTGACTAACGAATAAATAAATGGTTTTGTAAATTTGCTTTAACGCACATGATAAGTTATCGGAATTGGTCCCTGGACACTTTATGAATAAAACTTCGACAGATAATATTTATTCACACCTTTTAACAATATATTACCGTTACAAACTTTACACTACTTTAATGTATGGAAAATATAATGAAATATTATAAAGAGACACTGATCTCTATTCTTCAAAATGTGACTATGTAAGAAATATCAGCTAAATAACTAAGGTTTTTTTTTATGTCATAAGAAGGCAACGGAGCAATCGGAGCTTTATGGTGACTACCGACGCCCACAGACATCCAAACAACCAAGTTATTTAGGTTAGGTTAGGGTAACCGAGCAAAGGAGGAGGAACCCTCCGTAGAAGTGGAACCCTGGCGTAGCCGCCTGCGAAGGCGAATGCTCCGTCGGTGGAAGGAGAGGCTGGAGGAGCCTAGTGCGGGGCACCGCACCGTGTCGGCCGTTGGTCCAATCCTAGAGCAGTGGATTGACCGGCGGCACGGCATCATTACCTTTCTCCTTGCGCAGATCCTGACGGGGCACGGCTGCTTTGGAAGGTATCTGTAGAAGTTGGCAGGGGCGGAAGACTTGCCAGGGTGTCATCACTGTAGCAGCAGTGAAGACACTGCAGACCACACACACTCTGGCGGACTGCCCGCGGAGGCAAGAGCGCCCCTCATCGCTGAGGTTCGCCGGGGCTTTCGCTCTCTGCGGTCATCCGAGCGATGACCGTTAGTGAGAGCGCATGGTAGGTGATCCTCTCCTTCTGCGAAGACGTGATGTCGCAGAAGGAGCAGGCGGAGCGGGAAAGAGAGCGCATTGGCGCCACTTCCCGCAGGAGAGCACGGCGGCTACAGGCGGTCGCACCGCCGTGAGGGACCTGTGCGCGGCCAGCCAGGGGATCCGCCGCGCGCGCGTAAGGTTCAAGCTATAAGGCACTCTTATGTGTTCAGTGTGCCTTAAGCGGAGAAGGAGGAGGGGATGTCACCCCCCGCCTCCAGAGAAGAGTGCTTGTGGCCCGGTGCGGACGTCCACAGCTCTCACGCCGGATCACCTAGACGACAAGGAGAACACCGCTGGGGTTTAGTGGGTAGAGTGTGTATGTGTTGCCTATCCTGAGACATAAGATGTTAAGTCTCGGTGCCAGTAATTACACTGCCTGTCTTGCCCTTCTCTCCGAAACAGGGCGAAGCTGTTTCACGGGAGAAACAAGCAAGATGGTGGTACCCATGCAGCCGGGAGCGCGACACAGCGCTTCCCTGCCACCGGTCAAGAGGAGAGTACCGTATGGACACCGTTGTAGCCCGGTACGGACGTCAACAGCTACTCTCGCGCCGCGTCATCCAGACGACAAGGAGAACTCCAATGGGGTTTAGTGTTTAGTGGGTAGAGTCTGCGTCCACCTTACCATCTTCGCGGGCGCAGAGAGTCCCACATAACCCCCGGAACCCTCTGAACCCGGTGGTATGCCTAAACGCATTCCTCAGCAAAAACAAAAAATATATATGTGGCGCGATGTTTACTGGCGCGACCATAGGGTGTGGCGTATTTGGTGGAAAGAAAGAAGCTTAAAAGCTTAAGATTGTCAAAGCGGTAAGTAGCTAAGTTTCCGGTACGCAGTCAAAGGTACGAAAACCTTGACACGTGCACGTTTAACGACACTTAAACTTTGTTTAATCATTTTTATAAGCTAAGCTTGGTTTTAGAATTAAGATTTCTAATTTTAAATGACATAATATATCCATTGATATCTCAGAAATAATCTATCCATCTTTACGGCTTTGCCCGCATTTAACTTACATTTGCAATCGGATCCGGGCTGATCTTCTTAGTTTATTTTCTTTTTCAGTCTCTTTTGTTCTTTGAAAGTTTCAGTCTAATATAATTATTATTCAGTAATTTGCGTCATGAAATCGTAACAGACTAAAGTGGGAGCAACATTTTTTATGGGATTAATAATGAGATAAACAGGGTTTTTTATGTCATAAGGAGGCCGCCGATGACCCCACCATGGTTCAGGCCTTGTCGTGGCGGTGGGGCTCAGTAGCCTAGGATGAGCCCAGCACCTTGGGCGAAGCCAATTGAGACGAGGGGGCTCTTTGTACCCCTCTTATAAGAAGAGGGGACAAAAGAGCAGTGGGCAAGGGGTGAGGATGGGAACCTCACCTCATTGTACTGTCCCGACGTTGGGAGGGGTTGTTCTGTGGTGTGGGACAACCCCTCTGTGGAGGTGGCGTCGGTCCCTTTCGGGGCTGACTAGCCGTCGAGGTGCCCTGTTAGCTTAACAGATCCGGGGCACCTCACCAAGGCGATACTGGTGGCACTCGCCGGGTTTTAGGGGGTAGAGCTGCGTCCATTTACCATCTTTCGAGCACAGCGAGACTCACATACCCTCCTGGGGAGACCCACTCCCCAGGCGGGATGCCTCAGAGCATTTCCCGGCGTAAAAGAAAAAAAAAAAAAAAAAGGCCGCCGATGAGCCGGAGCCAAAAGCCCATAGATAATAACCAACAGTTATGCAGATACGTAGCCCTCCTATTCCCTATCCCCCCAATGGGCCACCGAAAACTCACAAACTGCACGAAAGGCGACAGCGTAGCTGTCACTTGACGCCGGTGTTATGTGAGCGAGAGAGGTACCACCCCGGTCGTGCTGGCCCAATTTGGATGCAAAGCAGAATGGCACTACCTCTTACAAAAAATTTGCTAATATTGGTCATTACAATTCACCTTGTATTAACTTCATCGAATCCGGAATTAGTAAGAGTTATAGTTTTATGTGATTACATGTAGAAACTGCAATTTAATAACAGATACAAACATAAAAGAAATATGTTGTAGTGATGTACCTACTACAACATATTTCGTCATTTCATTTTCCGTTTATCATCAGCCCCTATCCGTCCACTGCTGAACAAAAGCCTTTTTTTTCTTTAACGCTGGGAAATGCTCTTAAGCATCCCGCGGGAGAGTGGGTCTCCCGCACGCGGGTATGTGGGACTCAACTACCCCTCTCAACGTCGGAACAGTACAATGGGGTGAGATTCCCGTCCTCGCCGCTTGCTCTTTTGTCCCCTCTTCTTATAAGAGGGGTACAAAGAGCCACCTCGGCTCAATTAGCTCCACCCAAGGTTCTGAGCTCACCCTAGGCTACTGAGCCCCACCGCCACGCCAAGGCCTGAACCATGGTGGGGTGAACAAAAGTCTCCCTAAATAAAATAAGTACATACCTAAATAAAATCATTAATAAATAATGATTATCTGCGCACTAAATCGTTATCATTATTCATTATTAATCAAGATTTATGTTATGTGAATGGCTAACAGCGGTTTTATATTATAACAGCAGTCATTATTTGTTTTACTTTAGATTTGGGATCAGATTTAATGTCATTATTGTCATTTGGTTTGAAGGTTGTTTTGTTGTAATGGAAACGTATAAAGTTATTGTAATTTTTACCCAACTGCGTCAGAATGGAGATAACTTTTTCTGAGTGATGTATGTGTTTTTTTTTTGAAGTGAAACTTCTTTGCGCGCAGTATTTTTCACAACCGACGCCAGGAGGCCGTGTGGTCGCAGACTGCACGGTAGGCGGGGGGCAACCCCCCAATCAAAAGTGAGCCGAATGGGCTCACATCAATCCGTTGAAGCATTAGGGCCTTCGGGCCATTAGCATAGATCCATCCGAAAAAAAAAAAAAAAAAAAAAAAAAACGCAGTATTTTTTTACGGATGAGACGTCACGTAAATGTGCAACGTTTTTGTCCAAGAAGAGGGAGAGAGTGATTGAGACCGATTGAGACAGAGTGAGAAAGGGTGACCGAAGCATGAAGCACATAGCCATGAAGTGAGAGTAGGGAGCAAGCGAGTGAGAAAGATCGACAGAGAGTGAGATAGAGTGAACGACGCATCGCAAGTCTTGGAAATGTAAAACTTCAGATTAGTATAAAATATATAAACGAGATCTAAAAATTAGTTTGTAGTTTAAATTTAAAAAAAAATTGTCTCCAACCCGACGCTAGGAGGCCGTGTGGTCGCAGACTGCACGGTTGGCGGGGGGCAATCCCCACTTTTACAAACCAAAAGTGAGCCAAATGGGCTCACACTAATCCGATGTAGCATTACGGCCTTCGAGCCGTTAGCATAGATACATCCGAAAAAAAAATAGTATGCCAAATAAGTTTCACTTCTGACATGACGTGTACTTTGTAGGCACGCACTTTTTTTTTGGTTCTTAGGTCGATGGATTTGATCTTGTGAGATGTCGTTTAATTCGATTTAATTTTGAGGGACATAAATAAATAAATAAAATAGTGTATTTTAAGAAGAGAGTGAAAATCCAAATTAATCATTTTTCTGCATAAGTATTGGCAAATTTCCCATTTTAAACAATTGTAAGGCTTTTGTATGGAATAAAAATATTTCCGTTTCGGCCGCGGAAGCGCCGCCACACCTTGCCTAAAAATACATTTGACTATTTTACACAAACGAGAATTTGCGGTGACCTATTTGATATATGGCTATTAATATATTGAAAGCTGGTGAGAATTGTAGGGAATTCCAAAACCTGGAGAGGATTATCTTAAATTATATTGCCAAACTAGGAACTTAATTTTATATACTTAGCCGATGCGATTAGTAAGTATACTGTTGAAGTAGTAAGATGATATTGGTGATGTATTTTCATCATCATTTTCAATTTTTTGGCCATTGCTGGGTTTAGGCCTCTTTCAATGACCCCCACCACGGTTCAAGCCTTGTCGTGGCGGTGGGGCTCCGTAGCCTGAGGTGAACCCAGCACCTTGGTCGAAGCCAAGTGAACCGAAGGAGCTGCTCTTTATACCCTTCTTATAAGAAGAGGGGACAAAAGAGTCGGAGAGGACAAGGGGCGAGGATGGCAACCTCACCCCATTGCACTGTCCCGACGTTGGGAGGGGTTGTTCTGTGGTGTGGGACACAACCCCTCTTCGGAGGTGGCATCAGTCCCTTGAGGGACTGACTAGCCATCGAGGTGCCCTGTTTGCTCAACAGATCCAGGGCACCTCACCAAAGGCGGCATTGGTGGCACTCGCCGGGATTTAGTGGGTAGGGCTGCGTCCACCTTACCATCTTTCGGGCGCAGCAAGTCCCACACACCCGCCTGGGGAGTCTCCCCTCCCCCGCGGGATGCTTAAGAAATACCGTCGCCTCATCTGTTTGGAAGTCGACCGATCGTCCATCCTATCCAACCACCGGCCACCGAACGGACGTCACCGTTCATCTAGTACGAGGTCAACTCTCTATCTTCCCAATCATTGGTTATATTATGTAGTTCTTATACAAAGACTTTATACAGGTTAAAGTAACTTGCAGCACTAAACGTATCACTTGTGGTCACAAACACAGGCTATTTGGATAACAATTTAATTAACGTTATTAAACTTTCGGCCATGTGTAGTCCCGTGAAGTGGAACGTGACCCCGAGCCGGAAGACTCCCGGAGGTTAGCCATCCTGGAGATCGTATTGAAATGACCCAAGTACGGAGCTAACAGCGATATCATACAACTTGGAAAGCATTCTAAGAAGTTTACCGAAAGGGCTTGTTCACATCCTACGGTACGATTCCACAGCACCGTGCATTTTTGACATCACTTTTACACAAATGAACGCTAAAAGAGTGAAACATTACCTGAGACGTGCGATGTCAATGCGCCGCGATATACCGTTATATTTTTCTTTAACGTCGGAAAATGCTCTGAGGCATCCCGCGGGGGAGTGGGTCTCACCAGGCGGGTATGTGGGACTCGCTGCGCCCAAAAGCTGGTAAGTGGATGCAGCTCTACCCACTAAAACCCGGCGAGTGTCACCAATGCAATTCAAAACAGGGCACCTCGACGGCTAGTCAGTCCCTCAAGGGACCGACGCTTCCTTCACAGAGGGGTTGACCCACACCATAGAACAACCCCTCCCGACGTCGGGACAGTGCAATGGGGTGAGGTTCCCATTCTCGCCCCTTGACCCCTTCTCCTTTTTTGTCTTATATGTATATAAATGTATAAGAGGGGTACACAGAGCCCCCTCGAGCTCAATTTGCTTCGCCCAAGGTGCTAGGCTCACCCTAGGCTACTGAGCCCGACCGCCACGTCAAGACCTGAACCATGGTGAGGCCGCGATATACCGTGCATTAGCAGTGCGCGATACCGCAAAGAGCTGCGGCACCATTCCGTTCCACGTGACGATGTCGTGCCGTAATTATTTAGACAAGCTCTTACGAGACGCCCAGCAAATGCGAAACATCTCATTTATTTAATATCATAATTCATAAAAATCTATTAGAATGACAATTGTCCGTGATAAACGAGAATCTGTTTGACAGTTGTCATTCTACTCTACCTTAATTGTCTATAGTCAGTTGTTTCTATCGATTATAGGTATCAAATCCGTCCAACATTTTAGGCGTCAAACAACATTCTCGTGTTTATGCTTAATACAATCGATAACCAAATTTGTATTAAATTGACAACAGCCAACGAATTAGTACAGGTACCTAATTTGTTGACAACAGCCATTCTAATCGACATAAAATTTCATCATCGTCATTATCATGCTGAGCATAGGCTTCCATTAATGAAAGCCAAGACGAAGAGATTGCACAGATAATTTTCCTACGTGGTATATTATTAATAATAATAATAATAAATCATTTGTTCTCAGGCACTATATATTATAATTTTCATTCTGTAAATTAAAAAAAAAATGTGAACTTCAAAAACTCTATTTATTTTCTAACAATTACGTGATTTCCACTCATAGTGACACACAATATGTTTACGGATTATATCGCGGAATATGAAGATGTTAATATTTCTAGCTTCCAGTCCTTCTGTGATTGCTGTTAAGTATTCTAAACGTCGAGAATGTAAAAACTTTATGAATCGCGAGAAAACCCTTAAAATCTCCCCCTCTTTTGCATTACACCGGTGTTCCGGTGGCGCAACCCTTACAATATCGGTTTAATTGGACTGCACGAAATTACGAAGCCCCAATCCTTTTGCGGACCTTAGGGCATTTATTTCAATTAACTCGTTCGGAAAGTGTCATAGTTATGTATATTTATATATAAAAAATCTTGTTAAGTTATTTGTCACCGATGATCTCTTGAACCACCAAAAATATTTGATTATAGTTTATCAACAGGTTTTTCCAACTTGAGAAACTTTGGATAAGGTGATGTGTATGTGTTGTATGTATGTATTTGTTAAGTGTTCTGTCTGTTATCTGTACTTACACGTTTTGTGGAATTTACTATATTTTTTTTTAGACGGATTGATTCAGTCGTTCTTTTTTAATTAGTCTGAAGTTTTATTTTTATTTTATGCTATAATAATGTGTCCATTTATATATGTGTGTACTCAAAAATCGGTTAATTGTACTTAATGAAATTTAGCAAAAACTTGTATATGAATAAATGAACATTCATAATGTCAAATTGATCAATGATCATATATTTTTTCGTTTACAAGATAATTTAAGAATGTTTCTGTTAGTTTTTATTTTTTACTTTAATATATTAATACAACTGACTCGACTCGCAGTTTAACAAGCCCAGACTTACATAATTTTGGGGTCATTGACTCCACGAATTTTTAGTATTTTACTATTAGGATCATATTATTTCAATTATATAATATGCTTTCAAAGGCTCATTCTCACACAAGTCGCAACTTTCTCAAATATTTTAAAATCTTATTTCGCATTTATAATGATATGAAATATACCTTTTAAATAATTAAATTTCTTTGATAATTTTAATTTAATTGTGTGTGAGTGTTAAAATGCTGACATATTAAGAGATTCAGAGCTCACAAAATAATTAAACTATTAACGTTTAATTTGTTTACTAACACTAGATTTAAGAACATTGTTACTAACAAATATGGATATTAAAAAATCTGAATTAAATTATTATTATTATTATTATCAGATGTCGTACAGGCTTTTATCATGTCCCTTCCTACATATAATAAAACATACATTAAAGTCAAACAAACGCCATTAAATAAGTTGAAGTATAAAACAACTCCGGTACATTACGGGCATTAACTAAATCGACTAATGGCATGAAACATGTCTGTTGCCTGCGACTTCACACAGTTTCTGATTTACCGTTTGTTTATATGTAATATCGATTTTATTAACATGGCTATTGTTTTCTTGTTCACGCGAATTTTGTAATAATCAAAAGTAAGTAATAATCAGAAAAAGTAAGTCGACAAAATTCTCGAGCACTCACATGGTTGCTGTAAAGTATCCGAAACGTCTTCTTCTTCTTGGGATGCCATCTCCTACCGGAGGTCAGCTATCATTAAGGCTATTTTTACTTTAGAGACCGCTGCTCGGAACAGTGATCTTGTACTGAGGTCAAACCATTTCCGGAGATTCTTAATCCAATAAGTAGGCCTTCTCCCGGGCGGTCTATTCCCATGGATTTTCCCCTGGAATCCGATCCGCATTTAAAAATCTTAATACACCACGATAATATATACTAATATTATGGAGCTGAAGAGTTTGTTTGTTCGAACGCGCTAATCTCAGAAACTACTGGTCCGATTTGAAAAATCTTTCAGTGTTAGATAGCCCATTTATCGAGGAAGGCTATAGGCTATATAAAATCACGCTTTGACTAAAAGTAGTTAAGTTGAACAATTAAACGCGTGCAAAGCTGCGGGCAACAGCTGCTAGTATCAATTAAAGTTGTATCATATAATGAGTGAAATTAGCTTAAACATTAGAAAATTATAATATGGTTCACTATTTAAACTATTTGAAATGGTATGGTGCGGTGGCCGCTCCATGTTGGATGCGAGTAGCAAGAGATCGGCCGTCTTGGCGTGCATTGAGGGAGGCCTATGTTCAGAAGTGGACGGATAGAGGCTAATGATGATGATGATGATGCTCTTTTCTTAAAAGTCGTATCGGTTCGAAAACACCATAGGTGGCAGCTGATTCCCTATATTTGTGGTACGAGGCAGGAAATTCCGTAAAAATTCCGTAAAAACATCTCGAAGTTGAGGATTTCCGGACATGAAGATGGTGTGGGAGAAATTTTGAATTCTTACGCGATGTCCGGTGGTGGAATTCTGCCGCAGGTATTAATCCGAACAATTCCTCAGAACACTCCCCGTGGTAGATGCGGTAAAAGATGCAGAGCAATCCGACATCTCTACGTTCTTTAAAAGAGGCCTGCAGTGGACGTAAAGAGGCTGATGGTGATGATTATGCTATTGGCTACCAGTATCTTCTGCCCTTCTAACCCGGATTTAGTTGTTGTCAATTCATGCACGCCTATGTAGGTAGATCCTTTTTTGTAAATCTTAAAGTAGATTGAGATCTAGATGAGTCTGATATGAGTCTATAGATAGTGAATGGATCTGAGATGAGTCTCACACCAGCAAATTTTTCGACATTTTAGACTTTAGAGCAACGATTGTCATTTTTATAAATAGTTTATATTCTATCCAGAAAAAAATCTCATTAAACCACAAACATTGTGATATTCGCATAAACAAGAAACAGTACGTATTTTATCGAATGCATTTGGAGCCAACAAAATGAGCTCTAACACTAAATCCGAAATAGGTGTGAATTGGGACGGTCATGTAACGCCATTCCAACACTGGTATGTGACTATGGCCGTACACTTGCGAGCACTAAAATATGCATTCATTTTATTTTTGTTTTTTTTAGACTCTACCTTACTCTTTTACCCCCAACACGTAAAAAAGAGAGGCTAACGCGCTTAACTTTATATGCAGATGAAAATCGTTTTATATATTAATTTTGACTCTACGTATTTCTTTTATTAAATAAGTTTGATGTATTCCGGTTAAAGAGATTAGAAGTGAGAAGATAGTGTAATTATTGATTTCGAACGTGTATATCAAGCTCATAAATGCTTGAAAAAAATCAGTAATAGTCTTCTATTTTGTATTTTTTTCCGACTATTTTTAAATGATTTTAAAAAGAAATCAAGTCAATTTGAATAATAATTGAATATTCGACAGATAATATCTATACTTATAATAAAACTGTAGAAGTGTAAACTCTGTACATTGAAAATAATTAAAAAATACATAATTACTGTTGTTTCAAGCATCTCGCAAAAACTACCGGTTCGATTACGATGAAACTTGGTATAATTATACTTTACTATCCGGGGCACTACACTGGGTACTTTTTATCCCGGAAAAGTATACACATTAAAACAAACTTAATTTTGCGGCCGATCCCTAGATATGGTTACTGTACCAACATAATATATAATAAGTTTGTCCTACGTTACGTCAACCGCGGAGTTTATGCTGTAAAAATAGGGCCGAAGGTCCAACTTAGCTTAAAGCGGCGGGCGGGGGCCGGGGACCAGCACTGCGAGCACCTAGGTAATGTCAGACATTGTCCGAGTCTCAGGCCACGCGTATGATCATATGATGTAGTGCATCATACATTTTTAAATGTTATTGCGGACGGACGTATCGAGCGGGGAGTGTTCCTTAATAATAATTATTCATCAAGATATTTTATAAATCGTATGCCTGTTGCTTGCAACCGTGCTTATCAGCGCGTTTCCTTTTTGCATTTCCTTTATTTTTATTAAGTACAGTTTAGAGCAGTTACTTACTAGATTTATTATAAGGTGTAGGAATAGATTTTAAAGTTAACAATATCTTTATAGGTAGTATATTTAAGACCGTTTAGCTGAAGTGGGCGCGGTCCTGTCGCTCCCTACGGTCATCCGAGCGATGATTGACAGTGAGAGCGTATGGCAGGTGGTTCTATCCTTTTGCAAGGTAGTGATGTCGCAGAAGGAGGAGGCGGAGAGGGAGAGAGAGCGCACTGGCGCCTCTTCCCGCAAGAGAGCATGGCGGCGACATTACTACCTTGCAGAAGGAGAACACCGCTGGGGTTTAGTAGGTAGAGTCTGCGTTCAGCTTACAATATCTCTAATTCTCTGGCGCAGAGAGTCCCACATAACCTCCGGGACTCCTAGGACCCGGTGGTATGCATATAGTCGCATTCCCCAGCGAAATAAAAAAAAGGTAGGATTATTCATTCATGTATTATGTTTTAGTAGATATTTGTTTAGCGTAGACCTTACGTGGGCATTATTATTTTAATTTAATTTAGTTTTTAAAAATAATCTTTGGTAAAGGTAATAGTCAATTATTAATATATAATTCAATAAAGGTATAAGCTAAAGTTAGTTAGTTATTAATTTTCATTCTCTAGATTAGGTAGGTTCTCATAAAGGTAGGAGTAAATATTTCTATATTTTAATACGGTTATAACACGATGCCTTCCAGAAAGAAAACTTCTCTTTCTGCTACATCAAAATACGCTAAGCGAATGAGATTAGTTAGATCACAAGAATCTGCTGAGGAGCAAGAGTCCCGGTTAAGCCGCATAGCAGCGCCGATCGAGAATATAAAACGAAACATAAATAAAGTAACTGAATGGATTTTCATGCTGTTATCAACATGAGATAGAGTAATTCCTGAGGCAGGTTATAGTATATAATTTACCAAGACTGTATAAATTGATAAATAATTGGATAATTATTGGGAGAGTCGGAAAAATTTAAGCCGCTTGGGAGCTTACATTAAAAACACAGCCTTATTCCCTTTAGAGATATAACAAAAAAGTAGAAAAATTTTCATCATCGGTCCGGATACGTCCGTAAATAAAAGTTAACGCGGGCGAAGCTGCGGGAAATAGCTAGTTGGTAATAAAATGGACTTAAATATAGACTGAAGTGTAAAAAATATACTGCAGCATCATTGTTTCGATGTCACATAAGTAAACTTTTACATATTATATAATGCTAATGCTACTATGCAAATGCATAGCTCGTTTTTTATACAAAAACTGAATTTTATAATTTCATTACATAAATCTTGGCAAAGAAACACTTCAACATCTTCAAATAAACCTAGAATGCAAATTGCATAGTAAATTAAGCGAGGCGCATCCTCAGACAGTTGGAAGACATCTTCCAAACACATTTATCAACTTTAAGTTCTACCACACATTTTCATTGTCCCCCATTTCACGGGAATTATACAATGCACAATTTCCGATGAAAACGGCCTCGATTGAATAAGCAGCGATAGAACGAGATTCGGTTACGGATACGGTCTAATGCGTAAAATAATGTTTATATTTAATTTGAACGCGACTGTAATTTTGATGGATTGAATATGAAATGACTTTGTAATAATTCGATTATAATATTAAGAGGTTTGTATCGAGGTGAAGACATTTTTTAAACTTACTGAGATAAAAATTATATACTTACCTATATTATATAAATCTTGACGACTTAGACCTTCAAGAAAAGAACACACTCACATTTGAATGGCCGCCAATGCATCTGCTAACGCTCTGGTGTAACGGGTGTCTATGAATGTCACCTATCACTTACCACCAGGTGAAACGACTCTTCGTTCTTTTATAAAAAAAAATCTTAGAAACAGCTTCAATTGCATTTCCTATTCCTTCTTCTTTGTGTAAATATCTTCTCGTACAACATAATAAAATGTTATAACATTGTTTAATGGCACAGTTAATATTAAGTTTGTTATATTATTTAATAAATAGTTAAAGTTTGTGATAGCTCCATTATTATTATTATAATATATATTATATTATAATGTAGTTTTTTGTTTTGATGTCAATGACGTAAAAATGTATGCTTTTTTATAAAAAAAGGTTTAATAAAAAAATTATCATAAATAATAAACTGCTGCTGTCTGCTTCCATCTCGTTATAATGAAATGAAGAACCTACATTCACCCCTTTCGGGGGGAGGGGGAGGGGGTACGTCATGTTGGATCATCATAATTAAACTTCTCCACTTAAGGCCACTCTGATTCTGTACTGGGCCGTTTTCTTAAATAATTAACCCGTTAGTACGGATTACGGAACATATAAGCAAATTAAAATTAAGTATTTAATAAGATTTAAATAACCTTTCGGGGAAGGTTATTAAGGCTCTGGTTTAAAGCATTATAGGGGTCGGGATACAAATACGATATGAAATTATATGATACTAGCAACGCATGGCGGTTTCACCCGCGGAGTTCCATGGGAATACAGGGGTAAAATAATATAGCCTATTTAGAGAGTTTTAGGCGGCAAAACTCACATTCGCATATAATATATATTTTATGAGGATCAGACGTCTTGTCTTTTATAAATATTATAACACGGATAGATTGGTAATTGGAGCCAAAAAAATCCGAACTGGTCAGTGATTTGTCACTGACGTAATAGCAATTCAATCAACCAGACAGTGATCTGTTTGTACGCCTCATCGGCTATAGGCAGTCCTCGCGACGTCGTGTCATCAACCCGACACGAGCACAGGGGCGTTACTAGAGGCGCATTAAGTAGCGCCTCCTGCGCACCCCCGTTCGACGCCTGCAGGGGGATGCCTCGTCGGCGGCGTCCTCTCTCATCCGCTCGTTGGGCTCCTTCTGGGACATTACTGCCTCGCAGAAGGAAACCATCGCCGTCCAGGACTCGCCGTCACCGAGCATCACGGTGATGACACTCGGCAGAGACAAGTCCCCTCCGATGACCGATGTCAGATCATGACGCAGCGCCGCCCATCTAGGGCACACTTCGAGGGTGTGCTGGGCCAAGTCCACCGCACCGCGCAGTCCTTATGTTCTTAAGCTTCACTATTTGTATCTTCAGTTGGGCTGTCCTTTTATCTTATACTAGAGCTCTCAATATACATTGTCCTGTACGAAACATGTTGTGAAACGAAGAATTATTGTGAATCTAAACCGTTCTCGAATTCACTAGACACAAAAAAAATCGACAACCATTTGAAACTTGTTACGATTTTTAAAATTTCTGAACGCACTTATAAATATTTGACACTGGAGACCCGAATTTATCCTACCGAAGAGACGAATCAACGAATAACAAATTTTGGAAATGTGGAAACAAATTTTGGCTGTAGGAGCAGTTAGGTACTGTTGTAAAATTTAATTTTCCTGTACGAAACATATTCTAAAGGAACGTGAATCTAAACCGTTCTCGAATCCACTTAAATCGGTCCAGATGCTTAGGAGGAGTTGAGTGACATAGATATATAATATGTAGTATCTTAATTTGAGCTTTAGAACAATGATTTTAAACCAGATTCATGCGGGCACTAATAGTTTATAACTTAACCTAATTCTTAGAGCGAAAATATTAGTTTTATTCATCTTCGCGTATTGTGAGAGATATAGACATGTTGTTACCTGCAGCTTCGGCTGCGTAAACTTATACTTACAACCGTATAGGCGGCCGGTCGGTAGATCTATGACTGTCTACGAAGCGATTGCGGATTTGAATCGAGGTAAGTTAAATTGCGTGTAAGGTCCGTGTTGGATGTGAGTGGCAAGGGATCAGTCGTCTTGGCGTTCATTCAGGAGGCCTGTATTCAGCAGTAGACGGATAGAGGCTAATGATGATGATGATGATTATGATTATGACTGTATCAAAAAAAAACTGTAGGTTGAGTTTCAGTATGTGGGGAAGATGGAGGTAAAACGTTTATTTGAGAAGAAACACTAGGTAACATTGGTTTTTAGTGTATGTATACCATCATCATCATCATCATCAGCCTCTATCCGTTCACTGCTGAACATTGGCCTCCCTCAAAGAACGCCAAGACGGTGGATCCCTCGCCACTCGCATCCAACACGAACCGGCCACTGTACGGAGATCGTCTTCCCACCTGGGTAATGGCCGGTCAACACTTCGTCTATCCAAATGCGTTAGGTAGACATAAGTATAACTTCGAATGGGAAGCTGATAGGAGGATTCAATTGGGATAGGTAGTTTATTCAGGAAGCTTAGCCATATTCTCACGTCGTCTATACCGCAGAGTTTGAAGACGAAAGTCTTCGACCAATAGTTCTCCCCGTGATGACCTACCTACGGGATTGAATTTACGACTGTTCCATAAATTTGCCGTAGGTCAACGTGCTATGGAGCGTGCTATGCTGTGTTTCTTTGACAGATAGGATTCGAAACGAAGAAATCCGCCAGAGAACTAGAGTTACCGATATCACACCATTAGAAAATTTATAACAGCGAAAACAAATTCTAAGGCTTTAAGGGACTACTAGTGATCTTTAAATTTACAGTTAATACTTTAAGGCGGTATATTGGCAAATACACAGTGAGAAGCGCTTGGAAAAAAAATCAGGAAAATTATTAGCGCGTTATTTATCGGCCTGGAAAAAAGATATGTTATATTCAAGGATTAACTTGACTCGATCATAAAAAATCTCAAACATAGCATAAATTTTAGCAAAGCCTGTACACATTTGTAGGAAAAAATATTTCTTTTAAATTTGAAATTTATATCATAATTTTCTTCATTTCAACTTACGTAAACTATGTTTATTCAAATTTAATTTATTTCACTTTTTCGGTACAAAAACTTAAAAAACCATAAAAACAACAACTGTTTCTGGCGGGCCGATGCAATACCGTGCCGCCCGCGTCCCCGCAGTCGCAGTTTGGCCGCTGTCACGGTCGGATCTGTGTCAAATTTTTCTTTACATGTTTTAAACAAAAATGGCAAACAAAAACAATAAAACTAAGAGTAAGATCTCAATTTCAACATCGAGACGGAGATCAGTCAAAAAGAGATTTATGAAAAAGTAAGTATTCGTATATTATATTAAAGTTAACTGTTTTTTTTTATAACATACTATGACACTGAATCAGGATGTATATGAAGCAGTTAATTTTGATAACGGTAACCGATATTTTTTGAATTTATAGTTTTGCTACTATTAGGTAATTAAACAGATTCCTTTTTAACCGACCGTGCCAAAAGAAAGGAGGGTAATGTTATTCGGGTGAATTTATGTAGGTAAGTACGTTTATGGCCCCTCCTGCTGACTGAACGGCTTTAGTGATTTTCGTAAATGAGGTGTCGTTTATGAGGATGCTGTTGAACGGAAACAGACATACAATCAAAATTTTACATTAAATAACTGTTGTTGGGAAAATACTCCCTATATTTTAAAATTAGCAACTGGCATTCCTATTTCAGCTTGAAGTTTAACACTTCAGATGAAGAACCGCATTCAGAAAATTCACTTTGGTACAATGGAAAACAAACTGAAGTCCGCAGAAACCTTGAATTTTGAGACTGCTGACTCTAATTGTAACAGCTTGAAGCTCCTAATCAGTAACACCTTAGTGAATATACAGAAGAATAGGAATGATATACCTGATCTCAGACCAAACTTTGGAACTGAAGCGTAGACGAAAGGAATTAAAAGTCAAAGGACTAAAAGATTCAGAGGTGAGCAAAGAGTATGAAAAGTGTTATGCCAAAACCCTTTTCATACTCTATAACCTAAACCATTGCTAAATGGTTCAGAATTGATAAAGACAAATATACAGTAAGTGCTTGCTCAGAAATGGAAAAACACTTCTTAAAGTAGCAAATTGCAGACCTATTTAGGAAAGTTTGTTTACTTACTAAAGAATTTAAGCCTAAAACACGGCTAATAACATTAATGGTATATCTCTTCATCTATAAGAATAAATCGCTGAAAGAAGCTATTGTGAAGAGTTGTACAAAAGCAATACGATGGTTGACGTAGTGTGCCCTATGTATGATTGGGATAATTTAGAACTGCTGGAGTCTAAAACTCTGCGATCCAATATATATGCTGCTCTCAACTCCCTTAAAATGAGGAAAACATCAGATTCTGATGCAATAACGGCAAAGTTTTCAAATTTCTAGGTGAATCTGAAAATAGATGGGCTCCACGTAATTTGTAGCAAAGATTACCTGTTAGTCTAGTGGTTAGTGATCCTTACTGCTAAGCCAGAAGGTCGTGGATTCGATCCCCATACAGGACAAATGTTTATGTAATGAACGTGATCATTTGTTCTGTGTCTGGGTGTAATTTATCTATAATATGAATGTATTTAAAAATATATCAGTATTTATCATTTGTTCATCATTTTTTCATTGTATCATCAAGGCAGACCTAGTTTGGGATCAGATGGCCGTGTGTGAATTGTCTCAGGAAAATGGCAAAAGGCCTGGACAGACTCTATTTTATGACATCTACACAAAAAGGGTTTTACAAATCAATGTGTTCCATCGCCACACAGCCACGTTATCCCAGAGTGTGACAATAAAGATGATGATGCAAACTTGATGGCATACGTACACGAAGGTGAAACTAAATTATTGACATCAAATAGGTTTTACAAAAACGTTCCACCAACTATTACATATTCATAAGTACCTTGTTTTTTAGTTTCATTTTCGTATTGTTTTCAGGAGCTGCCAATCATACGAAAACTATTAAGTACTACTAACAAGTAAAAAATTGATATAAAAGCGAATGAAGTTGACGTTACTTTTAATAAATTAATACAAATAACGTTGTGTTTTAACAATAATATACTTTTTAATAGGTTAGAGACTGAGTGGTTTAAGTATGAAAGCTATACGTAATTAGAAAGTTCTTAAAATTATGTAATCAAAGCTAACCCTGAATTAATGACTTGTTTCTACGCCTGTTGTTTAAGATATTCAACATATTTTTAGTGGTAACAAAAGGGCGTACAGAAATCATATTAGATTTTAATAAAATAATTACAGCTCTGGAGTAAGTGTCTTAATGTTTGTAAGATAGTTATAAATTGAATACAGTACTTTAATAAGAAATTACTTATTCATCATAATAAAACAATATTCTCTTTTGTACGCCCCAAAATTAGTATCAAATTTTTTACTATATAGTAGACGTTGCCAAAATTGCGTTGAAAGAAAGAGGCGTATTTACCGTTTATCTAAAACTATGCGTGTTATAATTTGAAAAGTCTTACCAGACGGTAAGTTATGTCGAAAAAGAATGCCAAATATCAGCCTTATACAATCAACTAGTTTTGTTTTATTCATTATTTTGTCTTTCCTGTAAAATTGTACTTTTGTATACGCCCCTTTGTTATGAAGCCCTTGATATACATATATCCATTCAATAAAAAGCGGTTATTTTAATATTACAATCAGGCACTCCAATTTTTTATCTGTATTGATAAATACCAAAATCGGTATAAAATTAAATGATAGTAAGTATGAACAGCTCTATATAGTTCCGGCGAGTGACATACGTAATAAAATGTAGAATAAAATTCAAAATTCCCGCATTGTCATAATGCGTAAAGTCTCGCGGCCGCAACATACGCGGCGCCCCACACCTCATCACCCAGAGGGGTAAGTAGCGGTCTGCATTCTCGCCTTAATATCACAAATTTCCCGGTTTTAGTTGCTTACCAAACTGGCAAAATTCTATGGAAATGAGGCTTTATATAATAATTTCATCGATTAATTCTAATATGCGGTGAAACCTTAATTAATCTAGCTTTGACGACCCCCATGTAACGATTCCATTGCTAGGGATGTGAAATATTTTATATCGATAAAAATATTATCCTTATTATTGTTTTTTCTTACATTGTTATGCATGGTAGTGAACAAATAAAGCATATTTTTTGTTTGTTAGACAAATATTATGATAATGATGATGATGATCTTTTCACAAGCATCATAGTTTGTTCTATCAGTCTTAAAATTCAACTTAGATGTATATCTTTTTTCTCGATACTATTGTGTTTAAAGGCAACTACTTATGTAACACTAACGTTTCGATCATTATAGAATTCATGGTGTTTTGTATGAGTTTTATACGACGGTCACATAACATAATAATATGTAGGTTTGTATTGTGAAAAGTGAATTTCAAAAAAAAAAAATCATAAAGAGTGTAGATATATTCTTTATGAAATATATTGAATACCTTTCTTTAAATAGGAAATTTTTTACGCTCCCGGTATCTCTTATTTAAAATGAACAAAGAATTGTTAATACTTAGAAAATATAATTGATCCAATTGATAACAATGAGTACCATAACAAACAGCTTGTTATTGAACTCACTGTATTTACATTAATAATTTTATCTTAATTAGACCAAGTAGGTACCTATTCTCCACCGTGGTTCAGGCCTTGTTGTGGCGGTGGGGCTAAAGCTAATTGGGCCAAGGGGGCTCTATGTACCTCTCTTATAGAGGGGACATAAGAGCAGGAGGCAAGTACTGTCCCAACGTTGGGAGGGTTTGTTCTGTGATGCGGGACAACCTCTCTGAGGAGGTGGCGTCGGTCCCATGCGGGACTGACTAGCCGTCGAGGTGCCCTGTTTGTTTACTAGATCCTAGATCCTAGAATCCTAGATAGGGCACCTCACCAAAGGCGGCATTGGTGGCACTCGCCGGGTTTTAGTGGGTGGAGCTGCGTCCATTTACCAGCTGTCGGGCGCAGCGAGTCCCACATACCCGCGTGGGGAGGCCCACTCCCCATGCCTCAGAGAATTTCCCGGCGTTAAAGAAAAAGGAAAAAAAACATGGGTACCTATTAATGTTCCTGGCTGTAATTTGTGAAAGAATTAATAATATTATGTTGATAGCTTGTAGTATAAGATGTAAAAAAGTATATAGGTATAAAAAATGACAAAAATAAACTATTTTAAAAGGGTTTTTTTTATTTATTTCCATGATTATTAATTAAGAACATTATGTGTGCTTTTATGAGAATAACTAGTTCCCTTCGAAAACGTATTAAGACTGAATATAAGGACTGAATTTTTAAAATAGTTTGTTTAATTGACGATAAATGGTTTAATGAAGAAACAAAATGACAAGTGTCTTTTTGCAAATCATAGTGCGCCAAAAATTATTATTATTCGGTTCTAACTTCTAGAACTTACTTTGCGGATTGTCGAGTGTCGATATTATATATTTATTACCAATATATACTGAATATTGTGTTATGTAACTTCTGTAATTAACTGAATATACGGTTATAAAAGTACCTAAAAGTTTTGTTATCCTATTAAACATGTTTATTTAAACGTTAAGTGACTTATTATGAATGCGTCATGGAATTAAAACAAAAATCAATAAGGAAAAATTCTCTATTTAATTCAGGGACGCGAACTGGGATTGTATCATTTGATAGCGATAAACGCGCATGCAACTAGTGGTTTCTCACAACCGACGCCAGGAGGCCATGTGGTCGCAGACTGCACGGTTGGCGGGGGGCAACCCCCCACTTTATAAACCAAAAGTGAGCCGAATGGGCTCACACTAATCCGATGTAGCATTAGGGCCTTCCGGCCGTTAGCATAGATCCATCCGAGAAAAAAAAAGTGGTACCGTATAACAAGTATAGGTAACATTTAGTGCAAAGAACAAAGATTTAAATCGTATCTTTGGCAAATAATGAAAACAAGATCAGTCCCATGAAAAATCAGAAAAACCTGCATCACTGGTAACAGATACTTACTAAAATAATTTCATTTGATAAAAACAACCTTGGAAATAGACTAATACCTCATGGTTCTGATTGAATTAGATAAGTAGTAATTTGAAATTTTATGAGAAGTTCATAAAAACAACTTGAGTTTATAAGAAACAACGTTGCGAGTAGCTAAACTGCCATGTACCTATCTAACTTTGCAATTTTAAGTTCAGTATGATAGTTATAATACCATTTTCATGGATCATTATAAGAATACAATTTTGAAACTAAATAACCCTTCTACCTAAAACCTAAACCTAAAAAAAAATCTGATTTGTCTGGACTGGGATCCGAACCCAGAACCCAGATAGGTTAGAGGAGGGAGTTAAGCATGAAGTGCTCTAATCAATTGAGCTATCCAAGTCTTTACTGATTTCCACTATTTTTTTCAATTTGAATATAACTATTGAGAGAACTCCATAAAATATTTACAGATATCCCATATGATTAACAATGACAGTGAACTTTTCTCTTATTTTAGTTTATTCCTTACGCGATATGTTTTTATAAAAAATGAAAAGAACGTAACAAGATATCCACCGTTGGTTTTTAACTGAACATATCGGTTCTTTTCAAATTTTCAAACAGTTCTACCAAATATAATAATTTTAAAAGTTATTGAAACACAAAAAGTTCTCGAAGAACTTGTGTTACGGGTACCAGACAACGGAAATATATTTAATACTTTTGTAGTATACATATATGTAAGATTTTTATTATATGATACACATATTTAATACACATCCATGACTCAGGAACACTGAAAATATTTAGTCCCTTGGCGGGTTTCGAACCCGCAACCTCCGGCTTGAACGCCAACGCGCTTACCGCTGAGCCATAGAGGTCGTCAAATTATTATTAAATTAGGTCGTTATGTAAAAATGTATGATTGATAATAAAAAAAATCACATTGTTTTGCAGTTTTATTGTCTAAAATTTAGTCCAAATGTGTAGGGAAATTTTCCGTAGAGAAAACAAACTAAGTACTGACTATTATTAAGAACACTATCAATAAACAAAATATTTTTCGATTATATTTATTTTTGTAATACGTATGAGTGAACTTAAAACTCTCCTGTGTTCCAAATCTTTTTCATCATTCAAAAATTTAAATTTCCAGTACTCGTTTATCAAGCTCCGACTCATTGTTCGTGTTTATTTGGTTATTATTCGTAAATAGCTTCATAATGTAGGTACGATTACTTTAAATTATTGTTGAAACTTCCAAGAAAGATTATATTATATACTAGCTGTTGCCCGCAGCTTCGCCCGCGTATACTTATATTAAAGAATGATGATCATTTTTTAACTTTTTTTTTGTTATTGTTCTAAAGAAATTATGACTACGTTTTCAATGTAAGCTCCCAAGCGGCTTACAGTTTTACGACTCTTATAATAATTATCCAACTGTTTACCAATTTGTACAGTATTGGTGAATTATATACTATAACCTGCCTCAGGAATTACTCTATCTCATGTTGAAAATAACATAAACATCCATCTAGTAGTTTTTGAGTGAATCGCGTACAGACAGACAGAGGCGACGAAGAACTTTATAATGATGATAAGGATTAATATCGTATTTGTGTAAATATAGCTTTTACATTATCGCTGTAAAATTGCCAATTTTTTTAAGTATTAAATTAGATATAGGTATTTAGTGCATTGTTTTCTACTGTTTACGCGAATTTCACTCATTATATTGAAACAACCTTTAGTAACGGCGAAGGACTTCATATTGAGATTCGACCTTTTTCTAGACATTGTGTAGAAATAAGTCGTCAACAAACAAATGACCAATATTACAATTTTTAATTTAATCTCTAATTCTCTAAGCAAAAATAAAGGCTAGCTTTTGAAGCTTTCCTTCGAGATGTACAAAATAAATTTTACTTTGTTATTATGTCTGAGAATATTGGACCACGAACCACCACCGTGTTAGTTAGACCGCAGGCAGCGACAGGTCTCTGCCCAGGCTGGGCACTCCGCCAGGGACGAACGAATAACCATACGACAACCTTTACACAACATTCAACAACTTATTTTTCACTATATAATAGAATAGTGTCAGCGCCATCTAGTTTATTTAATATTTTATTAACGATTGGAGTCGATTAAATTATTTTCAAGCGTTGGCTATTGCAGTGAATGTAACATTTCAGCATCGCGATGTAGGATACTATCAGCGCCATCTAGTTAATACTGTATGTGTGATAAATGAATGTTGTATATCAAATTGTTTTTTAATGTATAAATTATTATTATATTGTATCATGATACCGGCAACATCAATACTTAATTAGGTGCAAACGTTGTATAATAATTTAGTTTTAGTAATTAAAGTTTTTTTTTTAATTATCCCACGGGAACTCTTTAACTATTAGGGATGAAGAGTATCTTAAATATTAGATGGGCATATAAAGTACGATCATAAAATTTCATATAAATCCGTTGAAAGACGCCTGCTAGACACTGTTTTTGTAATGTTTTATTTTCCCGCAGGTACTCCAACTTTATGGGACCAATAAATTTTATTCTAATATACATTGTTTAACCGATAATATAGGTAAATTAAAATTCATAAGTTTTTGTATACAAAGCCGTTTTATTAATTACAGTTTTTTAACTATCCCATGGGAACTATTTAATTTACCGGGATCAAAAGTATCATATATGTTGACCAGGGTTATAAGCTACTACTATACAAAATTTCATTAAAATCGGTCCAGTGGATTCGGAGATTAGCCACTACAAACAGACAGACAAACAGACAAACAGAGAAACAAAAAAAATTGAAAAACATCTAAATTAATTCTATTTCACTTCTTACATCCCCCTGACTCGGTTTTTAGCATTTTCTTCATTGTACAGGAATTCGATCTCTACAGATTTATTATAAGTGTTATTTAGATTTGTCATGTTTAATTTATACTACACTAAGTTTAGCAGCCATTTTTCTCGTCTAACACTGTTCATATTTTTTTTGTGCTGTAACACTTTTTTTTCTGTAAAGCTGAAAGCTGGTAAGTAGTCGCAGCTCTACCCACTAAAACCCGGCAAGTGCCACCAATGGCAAATTTGGTCAGGTGCCCCGGATCTAATGAGCAAACAGGGCACCTCGACGGCTAGTCAGTCCCTCAGGTGATCGACGCCACCTCCACAGAGGAATTGTCCCGCACCACAGAACAACTCCTACCAACGTCGGCACAGTACAATGGGTTCCCATCCTCACCCCTTGCCCCCTGCTCTTTTGTCCCCTTTTCATATAAGAGGGGTATAAAGAGCCCCGTCGACTCAATAAGCTTCGCCCAAGGTGCTCGGCACACCCTTGGCTACAGAGCCCCACCGCCACGTCAAGGCCTGAACCATGGTAGGAAACTTAAATACAATAATAAATAAATGATAATATAATATTAAAGTAAAATACCATTTCCGTCAACTTAGAATATTTATCACAGTTCCAGAAACTTTATTTTCCGTCGAATTCATAAAACTAATACGAAATCAGAACAAAAGTTTTTATTAAATATATTATCATTGGTACGTCACGCCCGGAAAGGTCCAAAAAGTATTATAGACCTCGTATACTTTTAACATAGACTAACTTGGAATGAGCAAGTTCCTAAATTGATTTAACTTTCTTATACAAGTATATTATGTTTATTTACTTTCTTTCTTTCTTTTTACCAATCTTTATATATATATCTTGTGTGCGTGTGTATGTCACTGAACTCCTCCTAGACGGCTGGACCAATTTTGATGAAATTTTTTGTATGAGTTCAAGGGGATTCGAGGATGGTTTAGATTCACAAAAAAATATATTTTGTACAGGACAACGTCTGTCGGTGCCACTAGTATACTATAAATAACCGTTTGGTTTATTTGGAAAGCAAAAGTAAAAAAAAATGTAATTTAGCTAAGTCAAGATCATTTTACTATATAATGTATAGTAAATTGAAAAAAAAAACTCAAAACGTTTTTATTACCCGCGACGGAACGGAGACTGTATATATGCGTTTGGGGTGAGGCAGTTTGTGTGTGTAAACCTATTTTGCCGCTTATCTCCAAGACTACTTGTCCGATTTTGATGCGGTTTTCAGAGATGGGTTCGGATTAGATTGATGCATATTATTAGATAAATATTAAGTTGATAACTCACTAGAGGGCACTGCAGTAAGCGTTTTTTGTACAATCCAATGTTGGCAACATTGGATTGCCCCCGACGGATTATATTGGGTTTTATATTAAGTTCATAGGGGCTTGAATAATATGTTATTGCCACATCTACATCTTCGAGAACTAAATAGGTGCGCAGGGAAGTGCTATGAAAACTGATACTCTGTTGTTTTAATGTCGGGGTTTTTTAATTATTTTATCATTTTCAATTATGTTTTAATCGTCGTGGGTTTTTTTCAAAATTTTTAATTTTGCTTTTTTTTCCTTTTTTTGAAACTTGAAATTGGATTGAATTAATTGTGTCATTAAGAAACGACGATATTGAAGTTTAATATTGTAAATTATAATATGGCTATAGGTTAACGGAGGTTTTTTTTGGAAGCCCATTTTTGAACTTTTACACCTTATAATAAAAAAAGATGCTTGTTTTAAATATTATGACAACCAACTAAGAAAAGGATCGCGCTTGCTCCCACCTTCACACGATGGCTGTGAAATTAGTTCTGCCAGCAAAAAAAAACTGTGAAAAAGAAATGTTATATTTTTTTATACATAGATTATTAAATAATTATTAAATATTTATTTATTATTTATTTACTATTTATTTATTATAATTATTAAATATTTTGAAATATTAATTAATGATTTTGATTCTCTATAATTAATATTTTTGGATAAATTAGTCATAATATTATGTATATGAAAACAATATTCATTAAAAAAATACCCAAATAGTCTAAACCTAAAAATAAATTTCATGAAAATTCGTTTGGTAGTTTTTGCGAAAAAGAGTAACAAACATTCATACATACTCACAAAATTTCGCATTTAAAATATAATATATTATATAATAATCAATATTAAAAATATAATATATTATATAATAATAATATCCAGACCCCTTTCGGTCACGGCGACCACTTCGACTCCTTGCTATTGGTGTCGGACGTGTGCTCTAACGTGGCTTACATATCCAATTTTATTAATAAATGTCCACACACATTGTGGACATGTTAGAACACCGATAAAGAAATTATATTTAATAGCCGTTGATGGTCGGGCTTTCAATTCCTCACGCTTGGTATCCAGCTCAGATAGCCGTTCAAAGTCGCGGACTTTAGTTTTCAAGCGTGACCTCCACTCTCCGCGGTTGGATGCTAAAACCTCCCATAGAGGAGGATCTACGTCACTTTCTTTCATGTGGCGCTTCAGCACATCCTTATATCTTAGGAGTTGTCCGCCATGCTTACGCTTGCCCTCCTGGAGCTCGGAACAAAGGATGCGCTTTGCCACTCTCTCTTCCGTCATCCGCAATGCATGGCCAGCGAAGTTATCTCCTCATGAGATATAACTCAATGCCTATGCCAATATAGATTGGCTCGTCTCAATTTATAATATTAGTCGGATTAAAACTGAAATATTAAAAAATATATGTTTATTAATACGCTTTTTTTCAAATTCATTAGAATTCATTTGAATTAATTAGCCAATACCAATACCAAAAAATTAATCATCAAAAATAATAAAATTAAAAGGAGTATCATTTTTATGTATTGAGTTTTTTTGCACACCGTACACTTGGGAATGAAGTTCGCGAGTATTGCTGAACAAAATGGCGCATTGACAGTACTATTCTTATTTGGCTTGAATAGTATGTAAATTATTTTGGCAATTAATTAGAACGTTCAGACTTTAGATATAATATACTTTTCGTAGTGGTTACATATTTTGAAATTATTTACTCTGGTTTGGAGAACACTATAAAGTTTATTGTAACAAAAGAGCACAAAAACGAATGAAATTCGGTATAGAAAACAAAAATATCAAATACAACAATAGAAAACAGGAGAACGGTCATAAATCAATAAAAAAGTTGGAACAATTTTCATTTTTCCGTTTTTTTTTGCGTCAAACAAAAGGTACGATTTGTTTATGCTAACAACAGTGGTTGTACAGTCAGCATCAGATTACCCCTTAGGGTATAATATGTTCCGTGGTTAGATTGAGCCAGGCTCCCAAATATGTGATGAACCAAGTCATGTCTTAAGATTATAAGTTAACAAGGCTATTATTTTCATTACTACAATTATTTGAAACGAGATATTTACCAGGGTTTTCACTTATATTTCACGGAGGTCGATATTTTGACATTGCCTACTACTACTAATAAAAGTGTAAAACATGGTAAATATCCCGTTTTAAGTAATTTTAGTAATAATAATAATAATTTGTTGGGACACCTCACACGGCCATCAACAGACAACAGATACAAACTTGTATATTTCTAAAATACATACATATCCTTACTAATATTATGAATGCGAAAGTAACTCTGTCTGTCTGTCTCTTCTTCACGCCTTAACTGCTGAACAGATTTGGATGAAATTTGGCACAAAGATAGCTTGAAACCCGAGAAAGGACATAGGATAGTTTTTATCCCGGAAATCTTACGGGAACGGGATTTATGCGGGTAAAACCCCGGGACTATCTATCTTCTAAACCACAGAACAGATTTGGGTGAAATTTAATATGAAGGTACTTCGAAACTTAACGTAGGATTTAAAATAAATCTTATCCTGAAAATCCTACGGGAATGGGAACAATGCGCGTAAGAACCCGGGACTGTCTATCTTCTAAACCACGGCACAGATTTGTGTGAAATTTGATATGAAGATACTTTGGAACTTAACGTAGGATTTAAAATAGTTTTTATCCTGAAAATCCCACGGGAACGGGAGTTGTGCAGCTAAAACGCCGGGACTGTGTATTTGTTAAACCACTAAACCGATTTGAGTGAAATTTGATATGGAGATAGTTTGAGAACCTAGGTAAGATATAAGATGTATAATTAGTGTAACAAGAAGTTTTTTAGATGTGTCAATAGATGGCGTTAACACAAAATGTAGATCACGCTATCCATTACAAGATGCGAATCCTTATGAGGATCGCACTTTTGTATTGCACGCGTTTTTAATTAAGTATTCATATATTAGTAATTTATCCAAAAATGATTTATTAATATAATTCATTATATTATAAAAAAGGAATACTTATATGTATATAATAATGAAGCGGCTGAAAAAGCTAAAATATGCAAATACAGGGGTCTAGGCTCCGAATATGATTTTGTCCCATTCGGTGTCGAGACCCTTGGTCCGTGGGGTCCTAGCGCTTTAAGGCTCTTTAAGGAAATAACAAAAAGATTAGTCGACCTCATAGGAGACCGAAGAGCTGGCAGCTACCTCGGACAAAGAATTAGTCTAGCAATTCAAAGGGGGAACGCTGTGAAAATCTTCGGAACCTTGCCTAAAGGGACTCCTTTTTATTAATATACTTAAGTTATTATATTATATTTTTTAAGGTTTTTAGTTTTAGGTTCTTTGTAATTTATATCCAATATGTTTTTATTTAATTATTTAATAATTTAAAATTGCAATAAATGACAAAGTACTATTTATAAACAATGCTAGGAACAAAAATAAAATATATGAATAAAAAATATAACTTTTTCGTAGTTTTTTTTGCTGGTAGTAGGTACTAATTTGAATTAAAATATTGATGTATCATAGGGTAGTTACTGTCCTAACGATACAAATAATTTTGTATCGTTAGGACACAAAATAAATACTATAGGACGTCTGACACCTCAATCCTCCCATTAACATGGTTGCTGGAAAGTATCTGAAACGTCAGGCATTTAAAAATCTTAATAAACCGCGATAAAATCCGTAAAAGTTATTTAAATATAATAAAAATGTACTACTAAATTAAATAAATATATTTTATAAAACGTACTATCGGGCCTTACAGTGGAAGTAAATAGTATTCTTTAAATTATTATGGTTTGTAAATTGGAACCACTTTTTTTAATGTTACATGGAGGCAACCGAGCAAGTCGGAGCCGGAGGTGACTACCGACGCCCATTTAGACATCGGCACAGCCAAAAGTTATGCAGATGCGTTGCCCTCCTTTTCCCTATACCTCCCAATGGGCCACCAGAAACTCACAAACCGCACGAAACGCGACAGCATAGCTGTCACTTGACGCCGGTGTTATGTGAGCGAGAGGTACCACCACGGTTGTGCCGGCCCAATTCGGTTGCAAAGCAGCATGGCTACTACTACTTTATTTGAAAAATCTTATATCTTTAAATGAGCAATTCTTGTATATATATATATATATATATATATATATATATATATATATAATATAATAAGTCGATGTAGCTAGGAATCATTTTTAGAAAATGTCATTTTTAAAAAAAAAAAAAAACCAAGCAAAGCTCGGTCATCCAGGTACTAAGATTTAAAACAATACCTACTTCTTATACGCGGAAGAAGTCGCGGTTAAAATCTATGAAATAATATACTGCACCTACATTAAGAAAAACCATTTTTGTCCGTCTGTTTGTTCCGGTTAATCTCTGAAACGGCTAAGCCGATTTTGACGAGGCTTTTACTGGCAGATAGCTGACGTTATAAGGCGTAACTTTGGCCATAAAAATAATCATCATCAATCCGAACGGCTGTAAATCTAAGTAAACGCGGGCGAAGCTGCGGGCAACAGCTAGTTATAGATAAATTACACCTAGACACAGAACAATAATTATTGATCATGTTCATCACACATATATTTGTCCTGGGTGGGGATCGAAACCAAGACCTTCTGTTTTGTGTTTAGCAATCAGGGTCACTAACCACTAGACAAACAACTGGCTTGTTATATCTTGTTAACAAATAAATATGTAAATCAATAAAGTTAATTAATTAATCAAAAAAAAATGTAAATCAATAAAGTTATGTCTTATGTCTTTCAGAGATAGCATAGTGTTAGATATTAATTAATTCTGTTCCCCGCCACATAATTGTTATTTTGCTAAATTTTTTATTTTGATGACGCAGACTTTCGCATTATCCAGGGTAATCCTGGATCCTCGGGTAAGGCTCCTGGACCTTTGTGAGTCGTACTTAGGAATGCACTACCCCACTAAACCAACTGCGAGCGCATTCAGCCGCTTTTTGCAGGCACCAGGATCACCTCAGTGACAGGCTAGCCCGGGCGAAGGCCAGACTACTCCTCGTAAGGTGAAACTGCCCTGCCGCTACTAAGCAGTCCCCGCGACATCATGCCATACTGGGCCCAGGTCCCCGAGCTGAACCCAACGTGAGCATAGAGACTTTACTGGAGGCGTATTAAGAAGCGCTTTCTTCGAACCCCCGATTGTTGTCCGCGGGGGGAGACCTACCATTCGTCGTCCCGAACGTGGTCTCTACCACAGAACTCTACTAGCCCACCGGCTATCGTATCTTCGATGTATGGAACTGGCCATCAAGCATATTACCAGAGCGGTAATGTTATGTGTTTTGTATGAAGAAACAAGCAAGATGGTGGTACCCATGCAGCCGGGCGGCACATCGCATCCCTCCCACCGGTCTAACGCCGACTGTACAAAATGGGCCTCAGGGCTCATACAAAATGAAAACCGATTTGTTTGCTGGCTGTACTCGCTGTACTACCAATTATTATAATCTTGTTTCGGTGACTTACGCTCTTTTGGCATACTAGCTTTCGTATGCGATGTTAATTGTCAATTTATTCTTACTTCGGTACACTTTATAGTCAATCTGTGAGCATGTTAATATGTTTGTGTGTGCATCTCTGCCTATCTCTGCTATATCACACTGGTTTCTAATAGCAATGTTTGTAGGCTGTTTCTCACAAGTTCTTATTAGACCCCACCATGGTTCAGGCCTTGACGTGGCGGTGGGGCTCAGTAGCCTAGGGTGCGCCCAGCACCTTGGGCGAAGCTAATTGAGCCGAGGGGGCTCTTTGTATCCCTCTTATATGAAGAGGGGACTAAAGAGCCCCCTGCTCTTTAGAGTAGTATGGGAACCTCACCCCATTGTACTGTCCCAACTTTGGGAGGGGTTGTTCCGTGGTGCGGGACAACCCCTCTGTGGAGGTGGCGTTGGTCCCTCAGGGGACTGACTAGCCGTCGAGGTGCCCTGTTTGTTAATTAGATCCGGGGCACCTCACCAAAGGCGGCATTGGTGGCACTCGCCGGGTTTTAGTGGGTAGAGCTGCGTCCACATCAGCTTTCGGGCGCAGCGAGTCCCACATACCCACGTGGGGAGACCCACTCCCCCGTAGGATGCTTCAGAGCATTTCCCGGCGTTAAAGAAAAAATATATACTTGTAGCTGGGAGTCAAATGTCTTCTTTTGTTGTCACAGAGGAAATGCTTCACGCATTCACCCGGCGATGAGTCGTCCCGGGAATACGGGCCCCTCCTAGCGCTAATCGGCGGTAAACTGCACTAAACACGGCGAGTTGCGTTCAGTCGCTTAATGGGGAGTGTCCCGGATCTGAATAACACAGGACGCCCCCTCTCTGTCCTGCTCCGTAGCCTCTTTATGCGAAATGACGGTTTCTCACAAGGTGACCGCCGCCCGCCAGGCCTGATCGCTCTCGAGCATGCAGCGCATTACACTCGAGAGCGAAACAATCCTACACAAGATCGTGACGCTGTGCAGCCCATCTATCGTACACCTCGTGTGATGGGCCGAATTGATGCTCATAATATTGTCCTTCCCTAAAATTTAATTTAAATATTATTCTTACCAAGGTCTATAACAATGGATTCATTATCACACAGAGAGCTGTCATACTTTATATGTCGGTAGTATTTGAGGTTAGAAGTGACTGTAGGTACGACGAAGCCGGTTCTTCATCGTGGCTAATAGAGTTCTGGTGTAGACGGAAGGTAAACACCTCTGACTAGTTAGGCTGACGATCTCCGCGCTTTCGATCGTTATTGAATGGCTTATGCCCAACAACAGTGTGAAAATAGTTGATAATAGTGATGATATTCTGATCTGTAATGTTAATGTATTGGTGCTGCCATACACGTTACAAACGTTAGTGAACATTTTTAAACAGCAGTGTGGCAGCACTATAATAAGATACATATTATAGTTTTCTGATGTTTACGCGTATGTTGCGTTTGACTGGCCTGTTGGTCTAGTGGTTAGTGACCCTGATTGCTAAACCAGAAGATTGTGGGTTCGATTACCACCCAGGGCAAATATTTGTGTGATCAGTATGATCGTTTGTTCTGTGTCTGGGTGTAGTTTATCTATAATATGTAGGTATGTATTTCGAAATATATAAGAAGGTATATATCAGTTGTCTGGTTACCATAAGAACAGGCTCTGTCTAGTTTGGGATCAGATGGTCGTGCGTGAGTTGTCCCTACATATTATTATTAATTCTTATTATTATGTCGATCATTATAATAAAGCAAATTCTACAATTTTTACCGTGATTTTTTTTATTATATTTTAGAGCACGAGAATTATTATTAGGTAGCGGGTGTCTATGGACATTCATAAACACCGGGGTGAAATGACTGTCCTTTTGCACCCTATTTTATAAAAAAAGGTCCTGACATGTTTCCAAAACGTCGGACATGTAAAAAACTGAATAAATCCAAAAAAGTTGTTATATTATAACTAAGATACAGATTTAATATCAGTGTGGGTTTACCTCAAAGCCGTGACAACCTTTCCATGGCCACGTATCAGCCAACAGATTGACAGACAGGTTAATTTTCCCCCTGACACCCGTCCACTCGGCATTGATCGCTTCGACTGCTCGTTAGCTGTGGGACCGGAAAGTCTCTGAAGTTTTAAATATCGTAACTGTTTCCATAGATATATTGTTAATTGTTAATTGTTATTCTTCACATATGGCATCTTTATAATGATCACTCGATCGTCCTAACGGCTAAATTTATAATGAGGGTTCGCAACGCACCCATGTCAGAAAAGATACCCACAAGAAACTCTGCTGGGTTTCTATCATTATTTTAGTTTTCCGGTTCACTATTTTAGGGTTTCGTTCATAAAATGTAAAACGGGAACTCTATTACTAAGACTCTGCTGATTGTCCGTACGTCTGTCTGTCCGTGTGTCACCAGACTATATCTCATGAACCGTGATACTTGGACAGTTTAAATTTTCACAGATTATGTATTTATGTTGCCACTATAATAACAAATATTAAAACCAGAAAAAGAAACAATATTTAAGGCCCCCCCATACAACAAACCTGATTTGTTTGTTTTTTTTCGCTCGATATTAATAACGGCAATAGTTATACGCTTTACAGAAAGGATCGTGTCCTTTCTCTGATTGAAGGTTAGACGCTTGAATAATTCACAGAATATTAAATTATGTATTAACTTTAAAAATAATAAGTGGCACCTATTGGAATGATATTAAATCAGAGAAATAACAATTGAATTATCAATAATAATTTAATAATCACCTCACTAGATGGCGCTTTTATAAACAAACAAACGTGTGTTTTTCTTGTTAGAGTCTAATATGGTGTATATAATGGTACGAAACCCCTCGTACGTAAGTCCCACTCACATTCGGTTGGCTTTTTCTAGAAATACTACACGAAAAACAAATGCTTTTCAAAGACTCTCCTTACACTTCTCTACTACCTTGGGGCCATTCATTAATTACGTAAGGACAATTTTGGTAATTTTTGACCCCCCTGCCCCCACGTAAGTATACATAAGATTTCTCGAACCCCCTTCCCTTTCTTACGTAAGATTCTATCTCGTTCTTCTAAATAATAAAATGTTAGATCAACGTGATTTTTTTATTTATTTAACAACGATTAAATAATAATTTAAATTATATTCGTCTACTGCTATAAGATTTAAACTATATTATATATTATTATATAATATAGTTATTATTATAAGACTATTATATTATTATAAGATACTATATTATTATAAGACCACTGTTTAGTCTTTGGAATATCAATATTAAAATTAAAAGTGATTTTTAAGTAATTTTAAAATCAGTAAATATGAATCAGTAAAACTACAAATTAATAATACTTTGCATATAATAATAATCGACTAGTTTCAAATTAGTCTTTAAAATATAAATAGTGAAAGGTAAGTTAAGTCAATCTTTGTCCGGACTGAATGGATTATTCAGTCATATTGTCTAATCGGAGACAATTGGTAACTCATCAGATGTAATGGTAGATGTAATTTCGTTAGGGACGTCTAATGGCACCTCATCCTTTTTTTTTTAACGCCGGTAAATGCTTTGATGCATCCCGCCTGGGGAGTGGGTCTCCCCAGGTGGGTATGTGGGAGAAACATGGTAAATGAACGCAGCTCTACCCACTAAAACCCAGCGAGTGCCACCAATGCCACCTAGATGAGGTGCCACAGATCTGTTAAGCTAACAGGGCACCTCGACGGCTAGTCAGTCCCGCAAGGGACCGACGCCACCTGCACAGAGGGGTGATCCCGCACCACAAAACCACCCCTCCCAACGTCGGGATAGTACAATGGGGGGAGGTTCCCATCCTCACCCCTTGCCCCCTGCTTTTTTGTCTCCTCTTCTTATAAAAGCGGCTCAATTAGCTTCACCCAAGGTGTTGGGCTCACACTAGGCTACTGAGCCCCACCGCCACGTCAAGTCCTGAACCATGGGGAATGGCACCTCATCTTCCTCTAGCCACACACTATAAAAAAATGAAGAAAACTATTCAAAATCCAAAATGGGATTAGATTCCTAATGTTGAATTTTGATTTACAAAGTATTACGTAAGAATGAGTTTAACCCCACTGCCCCCCTACATAAGGACATGTAGAGATTTTGTTAAACCAGCCCCCCCCCCCCCTTCCCCTCAGTACTCTTACGTAATTAATGAATGGAATTAATCTTAATTTCTTAATTTCTACTGCAACAATGTATTCTCATTATTGACTATTTTTTATTACGGAAAATCTAAGACAACATTGATAATATTAAAAAGTTTAATTTCATTCCCTGCAACAAGCTCAAATGTTTTTTATACACTTTATGAAAAAGTTTTCATAATTTAATATGCACTGCTCCACGGAGATCTAAGACACCAAGAAGAATATCAAGTATTTGTTGAGAAGAATTACAACTATGATATCTTTGTTAGTTGGGTAGGCAACTGGCAGACCACCTGATAATGGGTCAGTGTAGGCCGACAAAATGAGCTTACATGAAACTTACTCATATGTTGCCCATCCTGGGACATAAGACGTCTCTGTGCCAGTGATTATACTGCCTGTCCTGCCCTTTTTTGAATATAGAATTAGAATGAAGGTACCCATGAAGACTAGAGCGCGGCACAGCACATTCCTGCCATCGGTACCATTGTGATAGAAAATAAAATTTATAAATTTAATAATATTAAAATGAGTATTTATCCTTAATTTGTAATTCTATTTAATGTCTAAACCGCTGATAAGATTTCGATGAAAGGCAAAAAGATAGATTCTATTTCGAGAAAGGATATTTATTATGAAATTGTCATCTTTCCCAAGGCTAAGTTAATCTTGAATGTAACCGCTAACTAAATGTAATATAAAAAATATGAAAATTAAATTAGTACTTCAGATTTTTTTTTATCGCATAAGAGGGCAAACGACCAGCCGCCTTTTGGCAACTATCGACCCTCATGCACAACCGCACAACCAGAGATTATGTAGATGCGTTGCCCTCCTTTTCCCTATCACTCTCCTCCTACAAAAAAAATATATTTTATCCATGCACACTTTGTCCTAGTATGTTAAACTCTTTTCACACCAAACGATGCCTAGGGAATAGAATAGAATAGAATGTTTTATTTGCATTTAAATCCTTACTATGGTTCAGGCCTTGACTTGGCGTTGGGGCTCAGTAGTCTAAGGTGTGCCCAGCACCTTGGGCGAAGCTAATTGAGCCGAGGGGGCTATTTTTATTTCTTTAGAGAATTATCTCTTAAGAGAATAAGGCTGTGTTTTAATGTAAGCTCCAAAGCGGCTTAAATTTTTCCGACTCTCCCAATAATTATCCAACTATTTATCAATTTATACAGTCTTGGTAAATTATATACTATAACATGCCTCAGGAATTACTCTATATCCTATTGACAACAGGCATGAAAATCCATTTAGTTAGTTTGTACCTAGATTTTGAGTTAATCGCGTACAGATAGACAGACGCGAGGAAGGACTTTGTTTTAAATTATATTTTTTCTTTTTATATTATTTATGTTTTGTTTTATATTCTCGATCGGCGCTGCTAATGCGTGCTCTTGTTTCAGTCATGCTCTCTCACATGCGGTTTAACCGGGACTCTCGCTCCTCAGCAGATTCTTGTGATCTAACTAATCTCATTCGCTTAACGTATTTCGATGTAGCAGAAAGAGAAGTTTTCTTTCTGGAAGGCATCGTGTTATAACCGTATTAAATATATAAAAATCTTCAAAACTACCCTTATAGAAAAAGAATCATCTCGCACCTAATCTAGATAATGAAAATTAATAACTATCCAACTTTACCTATTAAATCCTATATTGAAAACCTTTATTGAATTTTAACTAATACCTATACCAAAGAATTTTTTTTAAACTAAATAAAATTAAAATAATAATGTCTAAACAAATATCTACTAAAACATATTAATACACGAATGAATAATCCTCCATTATTTTTCGCTGGGGTTTATGCATACCACCGGGTCCGGGGGGTCTCGGGGGTTATGTGGGACTCTCTGCATCTGAGAAGATGGTAAGGTGGACGCAGTCTCTACCCACTAAACCCTAGCGGTATTCTCCTCGTCGACTGGGTGATCCGGCGTGAGAGCTGTGGACGTCCACACCAGGCCACAACGGTGTGCCATCCGGCACTCCCCACTGGAGGCAGGGAGGGCGACATCCCCTTCTGCTTCTCCGCCTAAGGCACCTTAACTACATAAGGATGCCTTATAACCCGGACCCGGCGGATCCCCCGATCAGCCTCGCACAGGTCCCCCACGGCGGTGCAACGGCCTGTCGCCGCCGTGCTCTCCTGCGGGATGAGGCGCCAGTGCGCTCTTATGCCCGCTCCATCTCCTCCTTCTGTGATATCACTACCTTGAAGAAGGAGAGGACCGCCTGCCATGCACTCTCACTGTCAGTCGTCGCATCGGATGACCGCAGGGAGCGACAGGTCCGTGCCTACTTCAGCTAAACAGTCTTAAATATACAGTACCTATACTTTATTTTGTTAACTTTAAAATCTATTCCTACACCTTATAATAAACCTAATCGCTTCCCGCTCAACACGTCCGTTCGCAGTAACAGTCAAAAATGTACGACATGAACTATGATGCGATACGCGCGGCCTATGTCTCTGAAATTAGCTAGGTGCTCGCGGGGGTTATCCCCAGCCCCCGCCTGCCGCTTTGAGCCAAGTTAGACCTTCAGCCCTACTATTACAACATAAACTTCACTGCGGTTGACGTAACGTACGACAAACTTATTATATAATAATATGTTGGTATAGCAGTAACCATGTCTAGGGATCGAACCGCAAAATTAAGTTTGTTTTTAATGTGTATACTTTTGCGAGATAAAAAGTACCCAGGTTGGTGCCCCGGATAGTAAAGTATAATTATACTAAGTTTCATCGAAATCGAACCGGTAGTTTTTGCGTGATGCTTGAACAAACAGACAGACAGACAAAAATTTTGTTGAAAATATTTTTGTTTTTTTTTAGTTCTCGAGTCACAGAGTCTCGCCTCATGATCTTCATTAGATTCTTGGGATCTCATCATCCTTAATATTTTAGCTGCGCTGGAGAACTGAGAGAGTTTCGACCTTTTTCTAGGCATTTTGTACAAATTAATCTTCAACCAACACTTGACCAATATTAGAATTGTAATATAAATCTCTTAGCAGAAATAAAGGCTTAAGGCAACCTTTGAAACTTTCTTTCCAATATATGTATACAAAATAAATTAAGGCTGGACCACGTACGAAACGACAATCCTTACACAATAATTTTTTTTCCCCATCGCGATGTAAAATACTGTCTAAAACGCCATCTACTTTATTTATTACGAATTTATTTAACAGCTAAGAATTGAAATCGTTATAATATTATTTTGACTTATAATATTATACTGTCATAGTAAATATTTCATATTATTAGCGCCATCTAGTTGTACAGTATGCTAGAAACTGTTTTAGTAATGTTTTACTTTCCCGCGGGAATTCGGAACTTTTATGGGAATACATTGTTTGAATACAACGTCAACATACATTGTTTGAATACAACGTCAACATAACAAATTAAGTTCATAAGTTGTTGTATACAAAGCTGTTTCATTACATAATTACAGTTTTTTAACTATCCCACGGGAAGTCTTTAATTTACCGAGATCAAAAGTATCCTATATGTTGATTAGGGGTATACCCCTAATCAACATATATATATAAAATATATATAAATTTTGTATGGTGGTAGCTTATAAGCTACCACCATACAAAATTTTATTCAAATCGGTCCAGTAGCTTCGGAGATTAGCCATTACAAACAGACAGACAAACAGAGAAACAAAAAAATCGAAAAAAATCCAAATTACTTCTATTTCATTTCTTACATCCCCCTGACTCGGTTTTGAGCATTTTTTTTCATTGTACATAAATTAGACCTCTACAGATTTATTATATGTATAGACTAAAGCGGTATTAAAAAAAACTCCAACGAAACGATATCAACCTCTAACAAAAGATCAACAGTGATTATGTGCATTAATAATGATCATGAAAAAACGACAACGCCCCAATGACGTGACGTCAGAATTTGCAAAATGAATGCCGAATAAAAAGGGCATTAAAAGGGCTCTGTAATCCCCTCAAGCAAATGAGGCGATATTTTATGTCAGCGTATTTCGCATTACCTTTTCAGATCTGAATTATCGAATACACAATGATGTGTATATTGTGGTACAACATGAGCACCACTACCCTGCTTATTTCTATGTGAGGCTTTCAATATCCTGCTTAATCCTAATGCGACGCTTTCTCTATCCTGCTTTTTTCTAGTGTATGGTTATAACTATCCTGTTTATTAATAATGTGATACTTTCACTATCCTGCTTATTTCTAGTATGTTTTTAAGTATCCTGTTTATTCATAATGTGACGCTTTCACTATCTTGCTTATTTCTAGTGTATGTTTTTAAGTATCCTGTTTATTCATAATGTGACGCTTTCACTATCTTGCTTGTTTCTATTGTATGTTTTTAAGTATCCTGTTTATTCATAATGTGACGCTTTCACTATCTTGCTTGTTTCTAGTGTATGTTTTTAAGTATTCTGTTGATTCATAATGTGACGCTTTCACTACCTTGCTTGTTTCTAGTGTATGGTTTTAACTATTTTGTTTCTTAATAATGTGATGCTTTCACTATCCCGCTTATAACTAGTGTATGGTTTTATCTATCCTGTTTAATCATAATATGACGTTTTCACTATCCTGCGGCTGAATGCGATCGCAGTGGTTTTAGTTTGGGTATGCACAGCCCTGGCGTGAGTCCCACATAAGGTCAGGAGCCACCCAGGTACCTGGCTACATGCATAAAGCATTTTCTTGCAAAATAAAGCAAATGTAACGTTAGAAGACACGTTTTTCTAAATGCGACAGAAAATTTCGGAGATTAGCGCATTCAAACTAACAAACAAAATATGTTTGAAAGGCTAGCTATGCGCTGTAAAAAAATCTTTTCAGGCTTAATACATCGGCACTTTAGTACTAGTATATTTTATTCTGTGACATCGGTACAGATAATAATAAAATTATAACTCCTTGAAGGATCAGACTTGACCTTCGAACTACTGAGGACTTAATATCAAAAGGGATTATCTGAAATTTGAAACCTGAAGAAAATACAAATATATTTCCTATGGGATTTGTTTGATCTGCGTGGCGTCTACTTACAAAGGATAAACAACGCACGATTTTATATTTTTCCTTTTCAACATTACAAATACTTAACGTCTATCAAGTTTCAAGGGATTCTCTACAATGGATTTTTCCCTTCCCTTGCCCTTTTGTTGAAAGTTGATTTGGCCTTTGTGGTCCTGAATGATAAACGATCGCATTAGTTCTTAAAAATTTCATTAGTTTCTTAGCTTGATATATGAATTGGTTTTAATCAGATTTACCTTTGGTCATAGCCAGACAAACCGTCAGACGCCGACCATGGTTCAGGCCTTGACGTGGCGGTGGGGCTCAATAGCCTAGGGTGAGCCAAGCACCTTGGGCGAAGCCAATTGAGCCGAGGGTGCACTTTGTACCCCTCTTATAAGAAGAGGGGACAAAAGAGCAGGGGGCAAGGGGTGAGGATGGGAACCTCACCCCATTGTACTGTCCCGACGTTGGAAGAGGTTGTTCTGTGGTGCGGGACAACCCCTTTGTTGAGGTGGCGTCGGTCCCTTGCGGTGCTGACTAGCCGTCGAGGCCCACTCCCCAGGCGGGATGCCTCAGAGCATTTCCCGGCGTAAATGAAAAATCAAAGGCAAACCGTCAGACGAAGCTCCTCGTTAATGGTCAGCGTCACCCACAAACAAAAATGTGCACAAACCAACTCAGTCAACTCATTCATGCGTAGAAATATTATCATATATCATGTTAAAGTGGAGTTAAGGTGGTAAGTCTCTGCCAGTAATTACACTGCCTGTCCAGCCCTCCTTCCCCAAACACAGCAAAGCTGTTTCACGAAAAAAACAAGCACAGGCGTGTTGTAACTGCAGTCAACCTCTTAGTGTAGTGTACAACTCACACACGGCCGTCTGATCCCAAACTAGACAACTGATACATACTTATATATTTCTAAATACATCTATATACATATTATAGATAAATTACACCCAGACACAGAGCAAATGATCATGTTCATCACACAAACATATTATAGATAAATTACACCCAGACACAGAACAAATGATCATGTTCATCACACAAACATTTGTCCTGGATGGGGATCGAACTCACGACCTTCTGGTTTAGCAGTCAGGGTCACTAACCACTAGACCAAAAGCCAGTCATGATAAATGATCTATATCTACAAATTATTATGTTGATAAACTATACTGTACTAAATTGACCTATATTAAAATCAACATGGTTGTAAAAAATATTTTCAAATCTAAACGATGTTGGATAGACATTATATAGTAATATGGATTTTCAAACTAAGATACTTCACGAAATATTATGTTCCATTGGAACACATAAACCTTGATCATCGTTCACCCATCAGTACAGTTTAATTTATGTTGGAACCAGTATCGGTAAGGTATCGTCTTGAATAAGAAATCGTTATATCATATTTGGGAATAAGAAAACCTTTTATTATCACCGCTGGACTTGAATGTACTTATTTCCTTATGTTAGCTAGATAGGCAAACTGTCAGATGTGTAACATGTTTTTTTTCGCAGGGAAATGCTTTTTACGTATATAGCCAGGATCTCCTGACCCTATGTGGGACACGCACCTAGGAGTGCCCTACCCGTAAACTAAAACCACTGCGAGCGCCTTCAGACGCATTTTGAGGGTCTCGGGTCTGTTGTCAACAGGATCAGCTCAGCGACAGGTTGGCCCCGGCGAAGGTTAGACTTCTCCTCATATGGGAGGACTGCCCTGCCGCTACTAAGCAGTCCCCGCGACGATCCTGAATACGACACGAGCACAGGGGGGTTACTGGAGGCGCATTAAGTAGCGCCTCCTACGCACCCCCGTTCGTCGTGGGAGGCCTTGACGGCGGCCTCCTCTCTCACCCGCCCGTCCACCTCCTCTCTCACCCGCCCGGTGGCCGCCTTCTGGGACATGACTGCCTCGCAGAAGGAGACCACCGCCGTACAGGAGAGTAACATGATATGTGGTCAGCGTCGCCTTTAAAAACAAAGACTAGACGTGATGGTAAGTTACGGTGCCAGTAATTACACTGTCCTGCTCTTCTACCTGAAACAGAGCAAATCTGCGGAAGAAACAAGCAGCATGGTGGTACATGTAAACGGACGTGAGAAACAGGAGAATATGACGGAAGGTTTTTAATGTAATTAATAAAATCAACCCTTATGCCCCATTGCCGGGCACGGGTCTCCTCCTTGAAATCAGGCAAGGAGGGTTTTGGGCCATAGTTCACCGCTGCGCTTGCCCAATGCGGGTTGGCGAACTTCATTCACCTTCAAAAACTTTAATCACATCAGGCATGCATGTTCCCCCACGATGTTTTCTTCTCCGATGAGTAAGCGATGGTCTCATGTTCAGGTGCACGTAGAGATTTAGAAAAACCCATTTCAAGGTATCACAGGGGTCAGGATCGAACCCGGACCTCTCACTCAAGAGGCCGAGTCCGTACATTCCAAATATTATTTGTACGACTCACCTTGCGCACAATATGTATAAACCCTGTGAGGTTTTCGTGGCTGGGTTTTTTTTTTTAATCGTATTGTGTTTTTTTTTTGTTTTTTTAACAAGAAATAAAAAATACCCACTGGACCGTCGTCGGTTAATGTAACCTAAGTGTAATTTACTTTTAAACTTTTTTAATTTGTCTACAATATATTATAGCTCCTTAGGTGATAAGGAGTATGAGAATAAAAAGTTATCTAAGATTCTTTTAGCGCTTTATTTGTAAATTGTATTAAATAGTTTTGCTAAACAGAGTAAAGGACTAAGAATACAGCGCATTAGTATTCCAAATGAGTTTTACCAAGCATTAACATTCTGTGCTACAACTAAGAGGCATTTTAAGTCCATTCCAAAAAATTTAGGTATTGAACATGCTAAAAATCCTTATTGTTTTCACACTATAGTTGGGGCCTGGCAGGCGTCATTTCTCACCCCACCATGGTTCAGGCCTTGACGTGGCGGTGGTGCTCAGTAGCCTAGTGTGAGCCCAGTACCTTGGGCGAAGCGAATTGAGCCGAGGGGGCTTCCTGTATCCCTCCTATAAGAAGACGGGATAAAGGAGCAGGGGGCAAGGAGCGAGGATGGCAGCCTCAACCCATTGTACTGTCCCGACATTGGGAGGGGTTCTTGTGTGGTGTGGGACAGCCCCTCTGTGGAGGTGGCGTCGGTCCCTTGAGGGACTGACTAGCCATCGAGGTGCCCTGTTTGTTCAACAGATCGGCGGCATTGGTGGCACACGCCAGGTTTTAGTAGGTAGAGCTGCGTCCACTTACCAACTTTCGGGCGCAGCGAGTACTACATATCCGCTTGGGGAGACCCACTCCCCCGCCTCAGAGCATTTCCGGGTGTTAAAGAAAAAATAAGGACTACCGGGCATGTAATAATCTCATTACATTGAGTGAAATTCATGAGAACTTTAGAAAACAATACACAAAGTCACTTATCTATCATTTTTTCTGGCATTCGTCCTTACCTAAGTCTATAAACATTGGAACATTGGCATTTATAACCGCAGCCCAAATCAGTAGCCAAGAGTGTGACAGTGCCAAACATTTGTTACGTATATGATTAGGATATAATAGATGTTATACTTGTTTTATTAAACTATCTACTATTTGTAAAAAATCATCATCAACATAAAATTTATATTACTTATATTAATTTCATAAAATGATTAAGATCATAGATAATTATTTAAAGCTAAAGTGAGAATATACTAATATAAAGACTAATAATGTACAAAGAACCTAAAACTAAAAATCTTAAAAAATGACGTATTCAAATAAAATAATAATAACTAATATATATTATTAAAAAGGAGTCCCCTTAGGCAAGGTTCCGAAGATACTGGTAGCGTTCCCCCTTTGAATAGCTAGACTAATTCTTTGTCCGAGGTAGCTGCCAGCTCTTCGGTCTCCTGTGATGTCGACTAACCTTTTTGCTATGTCCCTAAAAAGCCTTATAGCGCTAGGACCCCACGGACCAAGGGTCTCGACACCAAATGGGACAGAATCATATTCGTAGCCTAGACCCCTGTATTTTGGCTTTTTCAGCCGCTTCACAAGCCGCACCAGCTCTGTTGTTGGTTCATAAATTAATAATACTGAATATAACCCATATATTTATTTTTGTCAAAAGGGGGCAAACGAGCAGTCGAAGCCTTATACACATCTGCACAACCAGAGATTATGCAGATGCATTTCCGTCCTTTTCCCTATCCCCCCCCCCCCCCCCCCAATGGGCCACCGGAAACTCACAAACCACATGAAACGCGACATAGCTGTCACTTGATGCCGGTGTTATGTGAGAAAGAGGTACCACCACAGTCGTGTCAGAAAATGCAGCATGGCACTACCTCTTACATAGGTTAAATATTAAAACTTGTGCAAGAGTAATCTTGAGCACACTTTAAGTAGACATAGGAGGATTAAATTGGGGTGGGCAGCATTCAGGAAGCTTAGCCATATTCTCATGTCTTCTATACCGCAAAGTTTGAAGATGAAAGTCTTCAACCAATGCGTTCTCCCCGTGATGACTTCGGGCCAAAACGTGGCCTCTACATTTACGACTGGTCTGGTGCCATGCTTGGTGTTTCTTTGGCAGATAGGGTTCGAAACAAAGACATCCACCAAAGACCTAAAGCTACCGATATCACGCGACGAATAAGCTCTTGAAGTGGTCGTGGGCTAGTCATGTACTCAACGGATGGTCGATGGGTCAATAAGGTTCAAGAGTGGAGGCCGCGTTTAGGTAGACTAAGTGTTCGTCGACCATTTACCAGATGTGAATACAATCTCCGTGCAGTGGCCGGTCCGTGTTAGATGCGAGTGGCGAGGGATCGGTCGTTTTGGCGTTCATTGAAAGAGGCCTATTTTCAGCAGGGGACGGATAGAGGCTGATGATGATAATGATTAAAATTAATATATATACCTAATAATTATAAATTATTGTAACTTATATAATATTTATAACATGATACTGTTGCCCACAGCACCCGTGTTCAACGCTTAACAGTCGGGATACGGCTGCAATAATTATACTTAAATTACAGCCGTACATAATTATTTTTAAATTGTATTGTATCATTCTGTGTTACGTATACACACACGTATACCAGTATCGTACACGACGTACGATACTGGTAATGTATTTTAAATTGAATTAATTGTTTCGAAGATTTCCTTGAACACACAAAATCACAAACATTATTTAATTTACGGATTGATGATGATTATTTTTATAGCTTATGTCCTAATCCAAGGTATTAATACACACTATGTCATACAATATGTCGCGTTCCGTGCGGTTAGTAAGTTTCCGGTGGCCCATTAGGGATAAGGAAAGGAGGGTAACGCATCCGCACAACCTCTGTAGGGCTAGCATGCGCGCACGACATAATTTTGTCTACACCTTTTCTCGTATTAACTGTATGAAATATGACGAGAAAAGGGGTAGACAAAATTTTGTCGTGCGCGCATGCTAGCCCTACTGGTTGTGCGGGTGTGTCTGAGCGTCGATAGTCGCCAAACAGGCTTCGACTGCTCGTTTGCCCTCCTATGCTATAAGAAAAGCCTTCAACTTGCAGCCAAATCAGTTCAGCCGTTTTATCGTGAAAGATCAACAAACATTAAAACATACAAACTTTCGCCTTTATAATATTGGTAAGGTGTTCTTTTTTTATTATTTAATATACTATTTTCATCAGAACAGGTCCCCATCATTGTTCAAGACTTGTCGTGGCGGTGGGGCTTAGTAGCTTAAGGTGAACTCAGCGCCTTGGGCAAAGCAAATTGAACCGAGGAAGCTGCTCTTTGTAACCCTTTTACAAGAAGACGTGACAAAAAAGCAGGGGGACAAGGGGCGAGGATGGGAATCTAACCCCATTGCACTGTTCCGACGTTGGGAGTTGTTGTTCTATGGTGAGGGATAACCCCTCTGTGGAGGTGGCGTCAGTCCCTCGGGGGACTGATTAGTTATTTCCCTGTAGATCCTATATGCCCATTCCCTATTTCCCTATATATCCCTATATATTATTATTTCCCGGCGCAAAAAAAGGGTGGTTAGGTTAGGTTAGGTACCAGTCGGAGGACTCGCCAGGGTGTCATCACTGTGGCAGTAGTGAAGACACTGCAGACCACACCCTGGCGGAGTGCCCAGCTTGGGCAGAGGAAAGGGCGCTACTTATCACTGAATTGGGCGCGGACCTGTCGCTCCCTGCGGTCATCCGAGCGATGACTGACAGTGAGAGCGCATGGCAGGCGGTCGTCTCCTTCTGCGAGGTAGTGATGTCGCAGAAGGAGGAGGCGGAGCGGGAGAGAGAGCGCACTGGCGCCTCATCCCGCAGGAGAGCACGGCGGCGACAAGCAGTTGCGCCGCTGTGAGGGACCTGTGCGCGGTCGATCGGGGGATCCACCGCGCGCGCTTAAGGTCCGGGCTATAAGGCACCCTTGTGTGTTCCAGGTGCCTTAAGCGGAGTAGGAGGAGGGGATGTCGTCCCCCCTACCTCCAAAGGAGTGTGCCAGATGGCATTCCGTTGTGGCCCGATGCGGACGTCCACAGCTCCCGCACCGGGTCACCCAAGACGACGAGGAGAACACCGCTGGGGTTTAGTGGGTAGAGACTGCGTCCACCTTACCATCTTCTCGGGCGCAGAGAGTCCCACATAACCCCCGGGACCCCCGGACCTAGCGGTATGCCTAAACGCATTCCCCAGCGATATCAAAAAAAAAAAAAAAAAAAAAAAAAGGTTAGGTACCAGTGGCTAGTCGATCAATTTGGCCACCCAACTAAGATCAACGACCTTGGGCTAGGGACTTACCCCTGTCACGGAGTCCCTTTTCACCTAGACGAAGATCTAAACGATTTAGGCGTATAACATGAAGCTTAGACAACAAAAGCTCTTAATGAAATGGAGCTTAAAAGATTCACGAGTACATTAAAAAGGGTTGTTTTATTAACACATTTTAGAACTTTCACTTAATACTTTTAACTTTTAAGGTTTGTTAATATTAAATTGTAACATAATATTATATTTATGAAACATTCGTTTTCATATTTATTGCCTCTCCTCATCATCGTGTATGTGTGTGTGTGTGTGTGTGTGTGTTGTGTATGGCCTACTTAGTAATACCACTTACGCTGTTGTAATACTTAGTAATATAATTTATCTTCTTGCCAAATTTAATAAGATCTGATCAGCTTCCTCTACTCCGATGACGACATCAATCGTGACGCTGCCCATCTCGGCCACACCACGGGTGTGCTGGCTCGAGTCCATCGCTGCGGTTAACCTGTCTTCTTCCTAGTATGGGGGAGCTCCGACAACCTGGAGCACCCCCGGCGACGCCGGAAATTTTCTTCCGGGGCAGGTACCCAACCTTACGTCGATAATAATAATAATAATAATAATAATAATTTTATTTGCCAGATTGTGGGTACATAACAAGTTAACAATAATTCAGTACAATCCCTTACACAATCGACTGTCACCGACAGTGTGCAAATATTTAAAGTTAAATTAATACATTTAAAGTTAAATACTTAAATATCTAATTAACGCATTATTAAACATTTCAATTGCAAAATAAATTTAAAATTATAATTAAATTGAAGAAATTAAATTACAAGATTAGAAAATTGTAAATTTAAATTAGATTACATCATGAAGTCAAATTACACAATAATATGGTTTATAATATGAAGTCACAGTAAAATTAAAAATAAAACGGTCAAATTAATTAGTTGCTTAATACGTCATTGTCATTAAGATATTCTTTTACACTATAATAATTTTTTTGGTTAAGAAATACAAAAATTTCTCGCTTGAATTTTATTAGCGGCAGATTTTTTTTACAGTCTGGAAGTTTATTAAACAAAGTAATAGCCATGCATGATGAATTGTGTGAAAAGACAGCCAACCTTTGTGGTGGTGCCCACAGCTTGAATTGTGGATATGGCCTTCCCCTCTTGTTGGGATACTTTTCATTTAATGTAGGAAATAGATTGGGGTTTTTCTTGACAAATAGCAATGCTTCGTAAATATAAAGGCATGGTAACGGTAGTATTTTGTTTTCCCTAAATAATGGTTTGCAACTGTCTAAAGTTTCAGTTTGACATACTGATCGGACACAAGCTTTTTGTTTAATAAATGCCTTGGAAGCGTCTGTTGAATTTCCCCATAGTAAAATTCCGTATCGCAAAATTGATGATACATACCCATGGTAGGCTAGGAGGGCAGTTCGTTTGTTACTAATTTGCGATAGCTTTTTCAAGACATACACGAATCTATCAATTTTATTACATAGTTTTTCAATATGAGCTTTCCAATTGAAAAACTTATCTAAAGTTAGTCCGAGAAATAAGGATGTATCAGCTTTATCAATTTTACATGAATCATATAATACGGTTATATCTGTCGGGTGCGAGTTAAATGTTTGAAATTGTATATAATGGGTTTTCTTCATATTAATACTTAGATTGTTTTGATTTAACCATTGTACAATCGATTTGAGTGCTCCATTTGTTTGAATTTCAAGAGTTTGTTTTTTTTTTTGTTTTAACTACAATCGTTGTATCGTCTGCATATAGAAAACATTTATGAGGGATTATATTGGGGAGGTCATTTATATATAAGAGGAACAATAATGGACCAAGTATGCTTCCCTGAGGCACTCCATACGGATTCTGGGTTTGAAACGATGAGCGGTATGAGTTTGTCACTCTCCCAGTGGTTTTATAAACTTCTACACATTGTTCACGCTCGAAAAGGTAGCTAGTTTACCCTTTTTATTGCTTGACCTCGTATCCCGTAGTTTTGTAATTTACTAAATAGTATTTTGTGACTTATTAGGTCAAAAGCCTTGGTCATGTCAAGGAAAATTGACACAACGTTATGACCAGTGTTTAGACTTTCCAAAACATACCTCGTTAAGGCGAAGCAAGCAAGAGTGGTACTACTTTGTTTTCTAAAACCAAATTGTTCCTCCTGTAAAATATTATTTGCTATTAAAAATTTATAGATCTTATCATACATAATTTTTTCAAACACTTTTGACAAAATTGGAATAAGCGTGATTGGACGGTAGTTATTTAAGTCATCCTTATTATTCTTTTTGTGTAAGGGCTTAACTATGGACTTTTTTAAATTGTTGGGAAATACACCTATTGTAAAGGACAAATTGATAATATGGCATAGAGGAAACGCTAGAAATTTAGCGCAAGCTTTGATTATCTTAGTATTAAGTCCATCATAACCCGTTGCGTTAGTATCGTTTAGCTGGTTTATAGCTTTATATACATCCTGCGGGATGACTGGAGTGAGGAATAAAGAATGACAGATGTTTGGCAATTTGTTCATCGAAGGTCTTATTACACTTTGAGTATCCGAGCCACGGTTGCTTATGTTAATAAAATATTTGTTAAACTCTTCAGCTATATCTAGAGGACTTGTCAGAGTTACACTTCCATTTATTTTTAATTCTTTTATTTCATTACTTATATTTTTGGCGTGTATGTTGGAATTTATAACATCCCAAGATGCTTTGCATTTGTTTTTAGATTTTTGTATGTAGGTAGTGTTAGAGATGCTCTGAGATTTGGCCATACATGTTTTCAAAATTTTTGAGTATGTATAATATTTTATTTTATTTAAGCGTTTATTAGCTCCCGAATGTCTATAGTTCAAGTATAATTTCCTTTTAACTATACTTGATCTTTTTAATCCTTTGGAGATCCATTTATTTTTAATTTGTTTATTTATTAATTTTACAACTATGATCGGAAAACATAAATTGTAAAAAAGAACTACTTCATTATGAAGTTTCTCAAAAGCTGTATTTGTGCAAGTCTCCATTAGTACGTCACTGAATGATAATGCAGACATACACTGCATAAATTTTATTTTATTGTTAGCTGAAAAATCTCTTCGCTTTATAAACAGTCTGTCATTTTTGGGTTTTATGACGCTAGTTCCAATTGGGAATGTGATCGTTTGTGCAGTTTCATGGTCAGATAAAGCTAGGTAATGTAACTCAGATTTTGCATCATTGATGTTACTAACTATGAGATCGATGCAAGATGACTTTCTGGTAGGTTTGGTGATATGATTTATTAAATTATAGCTGATAAGAAGCGATAACAATTGATCAGATAATTTATTTTTAGCTAGGATGTTTACATTCCAATCTCCACATAGAACCACTTTCTTTTTACTTTTAATTATCTTTAGTTTGCATAATAGCATTTCCAACTTCTCAAAAAAGATACTTATATTCGATGTTGGTGTGCGATAAATGCATAAAACGATAATGTTTAATGATTCTATTGACACACCGCAATATTCGAAATGGTGTTCAATTGGTTCAACTTTTTTGTATAGATCTATAAGGGTGATAAATTCTAGGCCTTTTTTTAAGATGATACAAGTGCCTCCACGTCTTTGATTCACTCGGGTGAACTGAGCAGCAACATTATAATTTTTAATTATCAGGTTAAGCTCAGATCCCCTTTTAATAAAGGTCTCTGTCAGGCAAATAATGTCAATATTGTGTATTTGAGTATTGTTTTTAAAGTTTTGTAATGTAAGTTCGAACAGGTCAATTTTATTTAATATGCCTGCTATGTTCTGATGAAAGATTGTTAAATTACTGTATGTATTAACGAAAAAACAAGGGTTTAGAATTCTGTGTTTTGGGTGATCCTGTAATAGGTGTTTTTGTAATTTTTAGTTTGAAATAATAGGGAATGGTACCTTTTTTCTCTTTACCCTCACTCTTTGTATTAATTTTGGTATAAATCTTTTGTAATATATTTTTCTGTTTCTGAGCCTCAAAGTAGTAAGGAATAGTTCCCTTCTTGCACGTATTTTTGAGATTGTTGTTTTTATTTATATGTTTTTTAATATTATTTATGTATTTTTCTTTATATTTTATATAGTCTATTTCAATATTTAATTTTTGACAGAGATACTGTACCCAAATTTGTTGTGGACAATTTGTAAAGTGGCAGTTATACTTGGGTTGTATGAATGTACAATTGCGATAATTTCTTACTAATAATTCAATGTTTTTGTTTAGCAAACCACAATTTAGGTAACGATTCTCATATACCCCTACTATAAAAACTTTAGTATTTTTGAGGATAAACAAAGCATTGCTAAGTGCTGAATATAATTTATAGGGGTTGGTGTCATTGGCTCCAGTTCCTATAATTACAATATCTTGCTCAGAATAGTCTTTGCAGTAGTTTTCACAATCTAGTAGAATTTGTGATGAATCAGCATAAGGTTTTATTGAGCCATAAATGGAATGAATATTGTTCCATGAATGCTGTCTCATCCGATGCATTTCACTTGACAAATTACATAGTTGTTGATCACCAATTATCAAAATGCGGGGTATTTGATTTGCTTCACTTGTTTCTTGTGTGTTGCTTTCCGATTGCAACGTCGAGGTTTTCTCTCGTATAGTCCTATCTTGTGTCAAAGTGCATGGGTTGGAGTTTTCTTTTTTCAGTACTATGGGAGGTGTAGAAGTTTCTTTAAGTATGGGTCCAACGCGTGAAGGGGTTTCTTTTTGTGCCTGTATAATTTGGAGGAGAGGTGGGCTTTTATTATCTGTGTTTATTTCCCTCTTATTAGCTGACAAGGACATACCACTTTTCGTAGTTTCAGTCTTCTTACTTTTAGGTTTTTGATTTGTATTGGGTTTTGAATTTAATATGTTCTTTTGGTTGAGAGTGCGTGACTTATTGGTTTTCCTAGGAGTGGAGGACGAACTCGATGTTTGGGTAGGTTTATTCTTCGCGCTAGTCTGGTGAAATGTAGCTTGAATGTTCCTATTAGCTGTTTGTGAATCATTTATAGTTAGCGTTAGAGTGCTATTGCAAGGATTCTGATCGAGTGCACAGGTCGTTTTTATAGGTGTTGTATCTAGGCTTGATGGATGTTGTACATTATGTTTTTTGTTTTTAATGGATGAAGGCGATGAGAGTGCTATTGATTTTCTTTCGTCCAGTGTTACTTTCTTGTAATTCCTTATAATTTTTCTGCAGTCTTGCAATTCGGATTTCAACTGGGTATTTTCAAAATTAAGGTTTTCAATCTCCTGTAGCGCACTTTGTAACTCCTCTGTTAAACCAGAGATCCTGGCTTTGAGGTCATCCGTGAGACTATCGTCCATGGGAGCGGAGGGCAAGCTAAGAACAGTGGTATCAAAAACATCAGAGTTATCATCAATTATAGTGATCTCTTCCTTGGTAATGTCCATAAGCGACTTTACTCTCCTTGGCCTACGAAGTGTTACCCCGGAACTATCCATTCTGTATCGTTAGTCTTCACGCCTTTATTTATATTATTAATTATTTACTTAGAACACACAGGCACATCTATCTACTATTTTATTTTATTAAATATAAGGTAACGTCCTCTGATGTTTCTCCGTGTATTGCGCTTGATTATATCTTTGTAAGTTATGAGCGCCCTCTATTAGTTGTTGGTGGATGCTCTTAACTTGGTATTTGGCTTTCGCTAGATGGCACTTTTTCGTAGGTTTATATTTTATTTAATGTCACTTTCAGATACCTAACAATGTTCGGTTAAAATATTTTTTGTATAATATTGATTTTGAATTGCAATTAAGAAAATACACAAAAAGTTCATTTGTAGCTTGGGCTCGAAACCACGTCCGCTCGTGTATAACTGACTAACAAATCCAATTAGCCACAAGTTACGATACCTAATAAGCGAAAATAGTGTTATCATGTAGATTGTGGACAAAGTTTGTAAAACGTTAGACAAGATATTTAAATCCGTCTTTTTTTTTTTGTACACCACCGTCAATGTGTTTGTTTAATTTTTTCACTTAAGCCCAATTTGATATTTAATGTGTTTAGGTTTATATGATTATTTAATTATTTTTATTATTATATTTTTTTTTTAGTTCAATCACAAAGTTTTTGCAATAAAATAGTTTCACTTTCACTATGATTTTTAGTATTTTTCACTTTATTGTTTATATTTGGTATATATAACACTGCAACAATAATTGTTTATAATTTCATATATATATGTGGCTAGAACACAATTAACTATTTTAATTATCAATTAAATACAGAGCTCACTTTTACGCGGGTGTCACTCGAAACGTCACTCAACGTCGAGTCCCGTTAGACAGGAGGCAGGAGGTGCGCGTAGCGCCTGCTCCGCACTCCTGTCCTACGTCGACGGAGCGGGACGGACGCGGCCTCGCAGAAGCAGGTGACGCGCAGAAGGTGACCGCCGCCTGCCAGGTCTCATCACTCTCGAGCATGCAGCGCACTATACTCGGGAGCGAAAGGTCCTCCAACTCCAGCTCCAAGCACAGCTACGAGATTTTGACGCTGTGCGGCCCATCTATCGCACACCTCTAGGGTGTTCTGGACCGAGTCCTCTATTTAGAGTCGACTAAATGGTGATGATCATTTCATCCGATTCTACAAAAATCAATTAGAAAAGTATTATTAGATAAGTATATATCTAAGATATTATAGGAAAAATCTCCGTCCTAACGAGGGGGCTTGATATAGACGAGATGTAATAAGAAGCCGAGAGCACTTTGATCTATTACCGTGATCGCGATTGTGCTGAAATATTACCTCCTTATCACTTGTTATTATAGCTAGTCTGGCCATAAATACTGTTACATAAAAACTTATCTTTTTTTTTCAACTTTTTAATTATTTTGAATTTGGAACACTATAATAATATTATTTTAAAAAAATATTTCGATTTTGCGCCATTTCACATATTTTTTCGAGTTCACTATCATATTACAATATGGAATGGGGTATTAAAGAAAATGAATGGACTTGCAGTAATTATTGCAGAACTTATGGCTGGAGTAGGTATATCGTTCACAAAAAAGGCGTCACCAGTAAGAAATGGTATAACGTAATTTCATATGGTGATTCCGATTTTAACCATGTTATAATGTTAAATATCATCATCATCATCAGCCTTTATATGTCTACTGATAAACATAGCCCATGTAAAATAGTTTTCTTTATTGTTATCGCAGGGAAATGCTTTTTACGCAAGTAGCCAGGATCTCGGTTAGACCCTATGTTGGACTCGCACCTGGGAGTGCCCTACCCGTAAACAAAAACACTGCGAGCGTCTTCAGCCCCTTTTTGAGGTTCCCGGATTTGCATTCAACGGGATTACCTCAGCGAGAGGCTGGCCCCGGCGAAGGCCAAACAACTCCTCGTGAGGGGGTTTCCCTGGCTGCTTCAAGCAGTCCCCGTAATGTTGTGTTATACTAGGCCCAGGTTTTTATTCTGACCCCGAAACGAGCACAGGGGCATTACTGGAGGCGCGTTAAGCAGCGCCACCTACGTACCCCCATTCGTCACCCGCGGGGGGAGGCCTCGTCGGCGGCCTCCTCTCTCACCCGCTCGGCGGCCTCCTTTCGGGACATTACTGATTTACAGAAGGAGACAATCGCCGTCAAGGACTCGTCGTCACAAGGCCGCCGTCAAGGCAGCGCCGCCCATCTCGGGCACACCTCGAGTGTGTGCTGGGCCGAGTCCACCGCCGCGCCACAATCGTGACACACTGTGAACGGCTCGCTGTGGGCCGTCCGGCACAGATGTAAGAGGTGCTGTTGCTGCTTTGCAGTCGAATTGGGCGAAATAATCAAGCTATAATCACCTATATACCTTTTCATTTTATTGTGTCTCCAACTGAAGATGTAGGCTATAAGAGGAAGTAATAAAGAAGTAATGCGAGAAGACAATATGAGTCAATGACCCCACCATGGTTCAGGCCTTGACGTGGTGGTGGGGCTCAGTAGCCTAGGGTGAGCCGTTGCACCTTGGGTGAAGCTAATTGAGCTGAAGGGGCTCTTCACACCTTCTCTTGTAAGAAGAGGGGACAAAAGAGCAGGGAGCGAGGACGGGAACCTCACCGCATTGTACTGTGCCGACGTTGGGAGGGGTTGTTATATGATGCGGGACAACCCTTCTGTGGAGGTGGCGTCGGTCTCCTGAGGGGCTGACTAGCCGTCGAGGTTACCTGTTTGCTTATTATATCCGGAGCACCTCATCTCAGAAAGGCGGCATTGGTGGCACTCGCCGGGTTTTAGTGGGTAGAGCTGCTTCCACTTACCAGCTTTCGGGCGCAGCGAGTACTACATACCCGCCTGGAAAGACCCACTCCCCGAGGGATGCCTCATAGCATTTCCCGGCGTTAAAGGAAAAAAAAGAAGAGTCAAAGAGTTTTCCTGTATTTCGGAAAGAAGAACAGTTTAATATTCCAGGAGAACTCGTTTACGTTCATAGGCAACTCACATACCATCTAATGGCACATCTGACAGTTTGACTATCCATAATCCCAAAAAGCCATTCTAAAAAAAATTTGAAGTCACATCTAAATATAAGCTAAGTAATCTTGTATGACAGCTGCATAGAAGACCCCGAGTAATATCCCCTCTCAGGTCACATGTGAATTCAATATTGAAATTGAAAACTTTATTCGATCTTATATAAATTGTTTATTTAGCCTTAAAAGATATATTTTATATTCGGAATAATATACAAAATTTATTCTGAAGTATCATAATCTGATCAAAATATAATATAACGTCTCAGAAAAGATGTCACGTATAACCGCCGCATTCGCGAATACGTACACATGCACGCATGCCAGCACGCACACATTCACGAAAGCACGCTCACATACACAAACAGCGCACAAGTGCATCAAAAAATGTCAGGTCTTTTTATGGTGTCAGACCCAACAGACTCATCCAAATACTATTGTATCTAGTCTAGACTTTTTACAGAAGCACATACACAATAATATTATATTAAAATTTATGCAACAGATAAGTGTCAGAGCTATCTCTTACTTAGCCTTTTGGTCTACAATATCTTATCTTATTAGAAATCACCTAAGACATAAGACCTCGATATAAGGGCGCGGCTCTACCGCAGCGCACGGGGAGGCGACGAACGTTTGTCAAGTTTCCCTTTGCAAGAAAATGTATATGATTGTTTCCACTGCAACCTACAACCCACAGATACGCTACGCATAAATGGTCATTTTTTTGCAATTTAATTAACACACGTGTTTCGCCTCTGCGATCACCGCGTTGGAGCCGCGTCTTAATAATACTATAGCTCAGGTCTTCACTCGATCTGAATTCACCATAATATCCGCATATGCTTTTTTTTCTTTTACTCCGGGAAATGCTCTGAAGCATCCCGCGGGAGAGTGGGTCTCCTCAGGCGGGTATGTGGGACTCACTGCGCCCGAATGGTGGTATGGTAGACGCAGCTCTACCCACTAAAACCCGGCGAGAGCCACCAATGTCGCCTTTGGTGAGGTGCCCCGGATCTGTTGAGTTAACAGGGCACCTCGATGGCTAGTCGGTCCCTCAAGGGACCGACGCCACCACCACAGAGAGGTTGTCCCGCACCACATAACAACCCTCCCAACGTACAATGGCGTGAGGTTCCTATCCTCGCCCCTTGTCCTCCTGCTCTTTTGTCCCCTATTCTTATAAGAGGGGTACAAAGAGCAACTTCAATTAGCTTCGCCCAAGGTGCTGGGCTCTCACCCTAGGTTACTGAGCCCCACCGCCACGACAAGGCATGAATCATGATGGTAAATAATATGCTGCTTATCATTTACTTATCAGTTACTCACATGTTTCTACTTTTTTTTATTCCAAGATCGGTCAAGTCATTTAGAACAGGAGGAACCTGTTACAGCATTTTATGAAGGGTTAAGAAGTTTGTTCATGAAGGGTTTTACCGACATCCATAGACACCTACTACACGGGAAAGTAGCGTAGCGTCCTTCCACTTCTATTGTAGCGTCGCCGGCGGTCCAGAAATACCTGAAACCGCTGGATATACTGAGTTTGCTTCGTCAGGTCGTTTCGTCGTAGACATACTATTCATATTTTTCTTTTTTCTGATGTGATGTCGTCCTCGTCGTATCCGACAACGGCGACCCTTGCTATGAGTTCCTTAGATGGAAACGAATGTGACTTGCAAACCATAATATATTTGCTTTAAGCACTCAGTCACACTGTGCGCAGTAAAGAGACCCAGAACTATTGTAGGTGTAATTGTAGGAGGGCTTTGGACGCTTTTTTATACATAATATACTGAAGAATATAACTGTTGCGAACCAAATGTATCGAATTGCACAACACTACAGTCTTATCGACTTTACGCTCGCATATTCCTACCGCGCCGCGCCCGCGCCACGGCCGCGCCGGCGCCTCGGCAGCGCCGGCGCCTCGGGTAGGGCCACGCAGTCCATCGCGAGTATTCTAACCGGCACGACGTGGTGTTCTTTTTGCTGCCGTGGCGAGCGCTATTTGTTACGTGATTCTCTTGTTCGCCTATTTGGGGCACAGTCACGTAGATTGATTAATTTGAGTATAATGAACTAATATAAATATAGTGTATTGACTATTGTGAATAATTAAGTGCCTAAAACAAGTTAGTGTGGAAAAGGTGACGCCGCCATTTTGTCGCCATTTGGTCTCCGCTGCGCCTCGTGTCCGATGGAAGTTGTCTCAGATAAGTATAGATCAATTAGCATTAATTATCCGATTGGCCAATTAGGGGTTAGTGTTAATTAGATTTATATTATGAGGCATCGACACACTGGAGAAGGCTCAAGACGTCGCTTAGGTAATTGAACAGTTTTATATAGCTCCGTGATATAACGCGGACAGTTCTTCCCCCATTTGAATTCCGGATAATTATATATATAGCTTCCACTGCATTTCCTGCTGAATCCGGATGCGGGAATGAACATAACAATTTAAGACCATATTATGTTAATATTTCAGCATTTCATCAAAACGCCACGTTTTTCTTATATTATACTTTTGACTTTTCTAATATAATCTGGTGGTAATATAAAAAATCCCCCAAAAACTCCCCTCGCACACATTAGCCATTTTCCGTTCCTATTATTGCCGCTTATACAATGCCTATCACATTATGAGAACACACGGCGAGGAATTGTGCCACGAAACGGCCGGCCGGGCGTTTTTTTTATGAACAATCTTTTCCACGTCGCATATAATAAATACTAAATGGCGAAAAGTTTGGAGAATAAATAAGAATTATTATCTTCTTATTATGACTATTATTAATTAATAGATTATTATTAGTGGATATAGTGATTAAATGATTAACATATTATATTAATTGATGATTTTAAATATTTATACATAAGAGTGAATTGATGAATTCAAATAAAAAAAAAAAAACTTAAACATTCATTTGACAACCTCTGTGGCTCAGTGGTAAGCACAGTGGTGCTCAAGCCAGAGGTTGCAGGTTCGAGTCCTGCCAGGGAACAAAAATATTTTCTGAATTCCTGGGTCATGAATATGTATTAAATATGTGTATTATATAATAAAAATCTTAAATATATGTATATAATAAAAGTATTAAATATATTTCCGTTGTCTGGTACCCGTAACACAAGTTCTTCGAGAACTTACCACGGGACCAGATTGACGTGGTGTGAAAGCGTCTATACATATAAAAAAAACATAGTATGGTACAAAAAATAATATGCAATGATAAAATACCTTGTACAGTCGTTAGATACAATGTAGCACTTCACAAAGTGTATTTATAATCCATTTTATTTGGGATATGATAGCTACAAAGATCCCATCAGCTATACTGATAAGATTAGTGATGTAAAACATCAAGTACATAAACGGATAGAGTAGTAATGCTATAAAATTATGAAACTGGCCTGTGATTTCTCACTGACGTAATAGCAATTCAACCAACCACTGATCTGTATGTACGTTCCGTCGGCCAATCATCCGTCAATAGCCATCAGTTGACCAATCAGAGCGCAGAACCGGCGCAGTGTCGCAGCACAAAATTGGCGGATTTGTTTTCATACAAAACACACACACATACACATATATATATATATTATAACATTACCGCTCTGGGTCCTATAATACCAGGTGAGTCTTAACACTAACTTAATAAAAAGTATAATATATTATCATAAAAATATCCTCGATTTCAGTAAATATTTGTCGAGCGATCTTAATATCCCGTAACAAAATTATTGTGACTAGCACCGGAGGTAAAGTTTCGTTCGTATGTTAATACTTTTATAACAGAATTGAAAACACTTATTTTTTAACTACGACACTTTGTATTGTTTTATAATATCATTTATTATAATAAATTGACAATAAATACTTTAAAACGTACTGAAGATGACAAAATACATAGAATAGTAAATAAGGGTAAATGAACGAATTGTATGAGAATTCATGAATTCACGAATATGCCGTTATGATCAATACACGAATACGTCTTCGCCATTAATCATAACGCATACTGCATTGGGCAATGGGCAACCGGCCATTATGAAAAAGTAAACTCCATTATAACAAAGAGTTTCTTGTTTGTGCAATTTTCCCCCGTATGTTTACACTCAACCCTCTAGAGAAGGAAATCGCTTATAAATAAACACATTAATGTAAAAGCCGGATTTGAGAGTGTTAACGAGATCCATTGTAGCCTGTTATTGACTTGACAGATGATTATCGTTTTTACATTATATAAGTGGATAAATAATAACCGACGATCACACCACGTTAACCTAGCCCCGTGGTAAACTCGTATGAACTTGTGTTACGTGTAGTAGGAGTGGAAATATATTTAATTTTATGTAAAAACATATATACACGTCCATGACCCGGTGCAGACATCTATAATCATCATAAAAATTATCTACACCTGGCGAAACAAACCCGCGACCGCTACGTAAATGTGTCCAATCCCTTATAATATGTCCCACTGCTGGGCACGCAAGAAGGGTGTTGGGTGAACCACACACCTTCAAAGACTTTTAATCTCATCACGCATGCAGATTACCACACGTTTCCTTCGCCGGCGAGCAAGCGATGGTCGCATGTTCAGGTGCGCGGAGACATTTATAAAATCCAATTTCATGGCACCGGTCAGAATCTAACCCGGACCTCTGACTCAAGAGACCGAGCTCATACTCACTAGACCATCGTCGTTCTTCATCCCTTCATCATCTAAGTGATATAGGCTATAATAATCACCACCAGTCCAGACACGACTGCAAATCAAGTGAATGCGGATCAAGCTGGCAACATGAAAGATTCATCATCATCATCATCATCAGACTCTATCCATCGACTATCGAACCTAGGCCTCCCTCAATGAACGCCAACTCCTTCGTCATATACCTATTAGAGAATAATAAATCTAAAGTTTGTTTAAGCCCACTAATTTACCCCCAGTACCAGTCAGATTATAGTCAGATAGGCTGTTAATTTTTGAGAAAAGGGTTTTTATTTTAGACGAATTGAAATCGTCAACGTCGTGAAAAATCATTATAATAGTATAATAATAATACATAAACACATTATAAAATATAGAATGAAGATGAAGACAAATTTATTATTTGGTACTGCTGCATGCAGCGTACCACACAGCAGAGCTAAAGGTCCCCCCAAGCACTGCTACGAAGTCATGACGCTGTACGGCCCATCTATCGCACAGCTCAAGGGTGTGCTGGGCCGAGTCTCCACAGCGCCGCAGTCGTGGCAGGCTGGCATCAGCTTCGTCCTGGCAACCCGACACAGATACGCACAGAAACATCCATGTATCTGTCAGACGGAAGTTAAGGGTTTTCTTCCGGCGACGCATCCACGCCGCCTGGACCCGACGCAGTGCCTCAGCCTTCCGTTGGCCGTACTTGGCCGTACGGCGACTGCACCAGGACCTCCCCCACTTTCTTAACAGCCACTGTTGCCCCAACCTCCGCACTGAGTTGTGACCTCCTGTGTAAAACGGTCCTACGGTGGATCTCCAGACAGGTCAGTGCCTGCCACCCAGGAAACCGTATACCCTTGATTATCCTCACCGCTATGCCCCGCTTCATTTTCCGATTATTAAACCATGGACATAATATGTAGACATCGATATTCATCATACAATTCTGAACTCGGCGGAATTCGCACTCACAACCGCTGCATGAATATCCAGTAGCATGTATACTCGATCACCAAAATTCCAATCTATATTAAAACATCTATTAAATATCCTACTAAACTCCACTAAACCAACACTATCAATTTTATATTCGAGTCCTGACAAAGGCGTGAAAAATTCGCAACAGATTAGAGTAGTACTTACCAATTCAGCTGGTATATAGATTGTGTCAGGTCTTCAATCACCCGGATGATGAATGAATGAACTATCGATCGTCCGATACAAGCCACTTGAACGTGTTTGACGGTTAACGAGTAATACACTCACGCCTGACTGTATGAAACACTAATAGTCCAAGAAAATAGGTCTTTAACCTTTTGAACGCCATTGTCACATATATGCGACAAACGAATTCTTGCCCTATACGCCAACGTCAAAAATATATGACAAAATACACGACGCGCCATATCATGAAATAAAAATAATTACCATTAGTTTGGTGTGTTTTCATTTCTATATTAATCTATCATAAAGTTTCATGCTATAAAATTTTGATAGCATGAAATTAATATAATACAATGTATTTATAAATTATTATCAATATCGAGAAAATTGATGTTTAAAAGTAGAATAATATGATAAATGCGTATAAGAGGAGTGTCTCACACGCCATAGTCTTCTACATATATGTGACAACTATAATAAGTGTTGTGACTTGTGACATAATATAGCGGTTATGTTATGTTCCGTATAAAAACAAATTCCGTCTTTGTGCTGTGACGCTCTTCCTGTTCTGCGCTAGAATTATCCGACCGAAGGCCATCGATGGATGGCCGATGAGTACATAATATAGATCACTGATTGGTTGAATTGCTATTACGTCACTGACCCGTTTCGGAAATAATAATAATAATAAACTTACTACTAAGTACTAGTACTAGTGTACTAAGATAGTGAAACCCTGAGTTAAATCTTGGAGTTATTAATTACATGGCTCATTTTGCCCTTAATTCTAAAACGCAGCGAAGCTGCTTCGCAAAAAAGTAAGCAGAGTGGTGGCACCATACAAACAGGCGCTTGCCACAGCGTATTGTTTGCAAGTATATTTTTTATTTTTTTAGGCTTTTTAGGTTAGGTTTCAAGGTTATTACGGTAATTTGACCGGATTTAAAGTAGGACACCTAAGTAAAATGCTAGTGGAATTCTTTAATTATTAATATTATTATTATTATATATTATTAATATTATACACCTCTTAATAATATCTTCAAAGCTACTTAAGATACCAAAAGAACTGCATTTTTCATTTGAAATCATAGATTCAGTGCAATGGATATATACTGTGTCTAAGATATTTTTTTATGAAATGAACCATACTTTGTGGTATTTCAAGCTAACAAAACTTGCCTTCAATAATAATTCGACGTTTTGTAATTTCATTTATACAATAAAAAGCAAAATTAATAATTTTGAAAAAATCCCACGACGGTTAAAACATAATTGAAAAATGATAAAGTAATTAAAAAACCCCGACATTTAAACAACAGAGTATCAGTTTTCATAGCACGTCCCTACGCACCTATTTGGTTCTCGAAGACGTAGATGTGGCAATAACATATTATTCAAGTCCCTATGAACTTAATATAAAACCCAATATAATCCGTCGGGGGCTGCCATTGAATGGACTAGATTTGTAATTTTATAGTAACGTGAATAATTTGGAGATATTTTATTGCTATACTTATATTTCTTCAAATTTAAAACAGTGATGAAACCGCATCAAAATTTGACTAGTAGTTTTAGAGAGAAATGGGAACATTTTTTTATGTTTTTTACGTTTATTATCTCTAGTTGCATAAATTATTTAAATCGAGGATTTTTTAATTATTTTATTCTTTTTCAATTACCTGCATTTTAACCATCGTGGGTTTTTTATGTGTAATTTTGCTTTTTTATATTTATGTTGAAGTTTAAAATAGTGATGGCAGCCCCCGACGGATTATATTGGGTTTTATATTAAGTTCATAGGGACTTGAATAATATGTTATTGTCACATCTACGTCTTCGAGAACCAAATAGGTGCATAGGGACGTGCTATGAAAACTGATACTCTGTTGTTTAAATGTCGGGGTTTTTTAATTACTTTATCATTTTTCAATTATGTTTTAACCTTCGTGGGTTTTTTTCAAAATTATTAATTTTGCTTTTTATTTCAAACTTTTTATAGAGTATGCTCTATAAAACTAATTAATATTAAATATGTAGAAGCTAAAATTAAATAATTATAATAATGACTGCAGCGCCTTCAAGTGATTTACCACCGTATCATCTGTTTAAGAACCTTTACTGATCAACTACAAACCCTATAATGAATACCGCATGAAAATCGGACTAGATATTACTGCAGCGTCACCTAGTGAGTTAATACCGTAACACCTTTTTAAAAAAATCACTAATCAACCACAAACCCATTATTAAAAGCCGCATCTTAATCGGACCAGTAGTTTTGGTTTTGTAAAAACAATGTTTACTGCAGCGCCCCCTAGTGAGGTGTCACCGTAACACATTTTTAAGAACATGCTACACAATTTAAACCGAACCTATAACCGGAAACCACATCCAAAACGGACTTAGTAGTAGTTGCACAAAAAAAATATTATGTTTTCTGCAGCGCCCCCTATAGGGCTAGCATACGCGCACGACAAAATTGTATCTACCCCTTTTCTCGTATTACTTATATGAAATAATACGAGAAAACGCGTAGACAAAATTCAGTCATAAAAAATATATGAATATCCACCAATCAAACCAGAACCCACTGCAGCGCCCCCTAGTAAGTCGTAATTGTAACACCTATCCGATAACATGCACCAATTAAATCCAAACCCATAATTGAAAACCGCATCAAAATCAGACAAGTAGTTTTGGAGAAAAATTGCAGCATTAGTTTGTACAAATAAATGTTTACTGTAGCGCCCCCTGATGAGTCGTCACCGTAACACATTTAAGAACACGTACCACAATTAAACCCGAACCTATCACCGAAAATCACATCTAAAGCGGACTAGTAGTTTTGGTTTTCCACAAACAAACATTTACTTCAGCGCCCCCTGGTGAGTTTTCATCGTAACACATAATACAAGAACATGCACCGATCAAACCAGAACCCATCACTGAATTAAAACCGGATCAAAACAAATGTTTACTGCAGCGCCCCCTGGTGTGTTGTAATTGTAACACCTATATAAGAACATGCACCAATCAAACCCAAACCCATCATTGAAATTCGTATCAAAATTAAAATAGTAGTTATGGAGAAAAATGGCAACATTGGATTGTACAAAAAACGTTTACTGCAGTGCCCTCTAGTGAGTTATCAACTTAATATCTATCTAATAATATGCACCAATCTAATCCGAACCCATCTCTGTAAACCGCATCAAAATCGGACAAGCAGTCTTGGAGATAAGCGGCAAAATAGGTTTACACACACAAACTGCCTCTCACCCCAAACGCATATACAGTCTCCGTTCCGTCGCGGGTAAAGAAGCGTCTCAGACATTTAATAATCCATTTCAATCGCGAAAATTTGCTCTTTTGTTTCCATAATGGAAGTCATTGAACAAAATGCGCGGTAAATGAGATGTGTTGATTTAAAATGGCCGCGGTTTGTGTTGGAAACGACGCGATCACGGGACAAGCCTCTTAACACCAGATTCTGCAATCATCGACTCACAATGTTTATTTTGCAATTTTAATGGGGGCTTTACGTTATTCATGAAGGAAGACGAATTTTCACATAAAAGGGAAACGTATTTCTTAGAAAGTAGGGTAATGGTTTTTGATGGTACTATTTTGGGAGTCGGAAATAAATGTGGGAATGTCTTGTTCAGCAATGTTACTTTTTTATGTCATAAGGAAGCAACCGAGCAGTTGGAGCCTTATGGTGACTACCGCCGCCTATAGATATCCGCACAATCAAAAGTTTGTACTCCTTTTCCCCTTTGCCACCACCACGTTTGCCTTTCAGCTTGTTTTAAATATATTTTTTCGCTTTAAATAGTTTTTATTTAATTTAGTTACGCTACTTGACAAACACCACGTCGCTACATCAACTAGTTTATTTGAAACAAATTCTTATTGTGCCTTTGACTTTCACTAGCGGGTGTCTAAGGATGTTGCTTATCACCAGATGAACCGACTGTCCGTTTGCCTTTCTTCTATAATAATTAAAAAAATATAATATATATTTTATATAACAGTCAAAATTATACCAACAATATTGAATTTAGATAAATATAACGCTATATTCAAACCAAGTCTAAATAATAGTTCAGAAAATTTCACGTATCCGCTTGTCACTTTCCAAACTAAACTCGCATATGGTACCTTAATAAAAATATTCAATTCTGTACAGACAGTTTGCATCAGGCAGACAGGTGCTCTTTGCGAAAAGAAATGCCTCAGATATTTTGCAATATCCACAATATTGGCACTTTCTTGAAGAAATCACAAATTATAAAATGCATTTTCTTAAGCTATTTTTTATGTAGTAATACCACTTCCCACCTGGTTAATGGCCGACCAACACATCGTCTAGCTAAACGTGGCCTCCACTCCCACTCCACCAGGTGGGAAGACGGTCTCCATGCGGTGGCCAGTCCGTGTTGGATGCGAATGAAAGGGGATCGGCCGTTCTGACGTTAATTGAGGGTGGCCTATGCTCAATAGTCAAAGGACAGAGGCTGATGATGATGATGATGATGAATACCACTTATCGGTGGGAAGCCGATGTGCCACGTTTGCCTTCATGGAGGTTACCTGGTTTATTCTTACGTAGAACAGCTTTGCTGGGCTTCAGGACGAAAGGCTGGAAAGGCAGTTTAATTACTGGTAAGTACCAATAATTCTTACTTCTCAGGATAAGCAACAAATTCAACATGGGTTACTTACCTTTTTTAATGACGCAGGTTAATGCTTTCGCATGATCTAGGTTTACCTCGGATAAGACTCGGGACCTATGTGGGGACTCGCACTTGGGAATGCACTACCCCACTAAACCACCTGCGAGCGCTTTCAGCCGCTTTTGATGCTCCCGTATCTGCAGGAAATAGGATCACTTCAGCGACAGGCTGGCCCTAGCGAAGGCCAGTCTACTCCTCGTAAGGGGGAACTGCCCGGCCACCACTAAGAGGTCCCCGCGACGTCGTGCCATAGTGAGCCAAGGTACCCAACCTAAAACCGGCACGAGCACAGGAAAGTTTCTGGAGGCACATTAAGTAGCTCTCCCCCCTCCCGCACCCTCGTTCGTCGGGAGAGACAAGTCCCCTCCGATAACTGACATCAGATCTCGCTGCAGCAACACACATTTAGGGCACACCTCGAGGGTGGACCGAATCCACCGCCGTGCCACAATCGTTAACTCCGGCGAAGCTGCGGGCAACCTATATAAAAGGCAAAAGTAATTACTCAGGTACAGGTAACAAACCCTTAAGGCTAGAAAATTGAAATTTCGCATTCATTAAGGAAGGATTTTTCAAAATTGAACCCCAAGGGGGTTAAATAAGGAATAAAAATTTATACGAAACATTTTAATCCTTGGACTTACATAAAATTTCGTATGAATTGAGTAAGGCAAATATAATGATTTGAGTATGTCTGCGCTTTTTACTAAAAATCAACGCATTATAGGGTAAAAGGGATAAAAGCTTTAAATAAAAGCACATACTAAACTTTTAAGGCTAGAAACCTTAAATTTCGCACACGTATTCCTCTTATGGCGTAGGGATCCACTAAGAAAGGATTTTTCAAAATTCATAGAGGATGTAAGTTGGCACGTAGTTTTTGTGGTCGCAGACTGTACGGTTGGCGGGGAGCAACCCCCCACTTTTACAAACCAAAAGTGAGCCAAATGGGCTCACATTAATTCGATGTAGCATTAGGGCCTTCGGGCCGTTAGCATAGATCTATCCGAAAAAAAACGTAGTTTTTTATGTAAAAGATAAAATGCCTCGCAGGACAAATTACAATAAAGCTACGGTTGCTATAATCCAAGAATCTGAGGAGCAAAGTTAAAATCCGTCAGGTTTTAGATTATGAACCAATCTAATGTAGGGCGTAAATATAACAGTGTCTTAAAAATATTCTATCCGTCACCAAGGACCAGCGAACAGACTTGATCCATTTTTTAATCTACATTAACGTGAGCAAAGCCGCGGGCAAAAGCTAGTCAATACATCTATACCAATCGAAAAAAAAATGTTGATATTAATTAATTAAGTTTAAAATGGAGTACGCTAAAGTTTAGCACTTGTTTAAACCCTATGTGGTTTTTTGATGCTAAAATCTTTGATATCTTCTGTATTTAATTTTTTTATTTGGTAATTTTAAAAAAATGTCTGTCTGTCTGTCTGTTTGTTCCAGCTAATCTCTAAAACGGCAGGGCCGATTTTGACGGAACTTTCACTGGCAGATAGCTACTGATGTCATAAGGAGTAACATAAGCTACAAAAATAATCTTAATCCCTCTGGAAATCTAAGTTAACGCGGGCGAAGCTGCGGGCAACAGCATGTAATGTGTATAGGAAATACCATTGTCTTTTTCTCGTAATAAGTAATCAATAGCCCCTATAAACATATTATGTATATTTTTTATTAGATCACTAAATATTTATTATAACAGTACATCGTAATTCGCATGTTTAAATCGAACGAGCAACCCATGTTTATTAATTTTATCTATTTATTTATTCATTAGTTCACATTTTAACACAATAATAATAATCTTATATATTATATATAAAATATTATATATAAAAAAATCGTGTCATGATGTATGTTCGCGATAAACTCCGCGATAAACTTTTTATCAAATTTTGTAAGCATTTGTAATTCGGTCCAACTTGGGAGATAGGGTAGTATATATCTCAATTCATAGTCGCAATATTTATTTATTTAAAATTAACGGCCTTACTTATAAACCTTTCTTAATATTTAATCAATTGATTAACAATTTATTAGCAAAAACCTCACTTATAAACACTATTTAGCGTTAAAAATTCTTTGAGTAATGCTTAAATAGCCGTCAAAATTAAACACTGCCGTGACATGGTTTAAGCCTTGCTAAGAAGCAAAATGGTTGATTTTACATAAATCAGCTGTTCTATTGACAACTGGTCTATAGTTTGACGTTTATTTCTTACTGACTTTTTTTGTTGGTGTTGGAATCAGTTAAGACCAAAGGCTATGCTGCCTAGTCTGTTGTATTATTTAGTCTGTAATGTGTGTAAAAATGAGAAACTCCAAGGTGTGCGGCTTCGCACCTCTAGTCCCCATCAATCAACTATCACTTCCCACTCTAGTCTCCACCCACCCAAAACTGTCCACCACAATATTCCCCAACCAATTAAGATATATTATTAAACAGGTTTTTAAAACAGACACTATAGAAAACCGCTTCGAAAAAACGAATGCACGAAATACAAAATAAAAATTTACTAACGGGAAACCAAAAAATACAATCGCATGCCACGATTTTTTCCGCCTATCCATATTTCCAAATTTTTTAATTTGTGCTTAAAACATTGATGGATTGGAAAATCTTCGTTATTTGCAAATTTTTATTATATTACATTTTCATTAAATATTTAAACTATTTACAAATTTTATTATTTTATAATTTTCTATTTAAAATAATCTGTCAAATTCACGACACTGTCATAGATGATATTATATGGAAAAAATCAAACTAGTTTATTATAATTTTACTAAAATATTTAAATTTTCATTAAGTATTTAAACTATTTACAAATTTTATTATTTTTAAATAGAAAATTTTAAAATAACCTGTCAAATTCACTACACTGTCACAGATGATATAAGAAAAAAATCGAACTATTGACAATTTTGTTCGTTCAATTTCTCTATCTAGTCGATTATTTTGGAAATAATTTGTGCCAACCATCTACGTATCGTTCTCTGTTCGTTTCTTAACCAAGCAACGGCTAATTAATGTTTATAAGTAAACAAAAGTTAATCATTGATTTATAGCTTAAGATTTGATTAACTAAGAGATGGCTACCTATTGCTTAGCGAGATTTTTATAAGTAAGACCGTAAATGTTTATATTTTGTAACTGTGTGCAGATGTCAAATTCTCAAAATCATGTCAAATCCAAAACTCATTTAGACAGAAAGATGTACGTATTAGACCAGTGGTTCTTAACCTTTAGCCCATGAGGGACCATTTCACCTAATATTTGGCTTTCCGGGGACCACCCAGTTGGTTTATTGGTAAATTATACATAGTCTTATCCTAAATATTGTTACATAGAAAAATATTATTTTTTTTTGTAAAAAAAAATGTATAAAATTATTACACTGGTGCGTTAGTTTATACCATTTGGGCGCGTCACCTTACCTCGAAGTATAAGGCTCAGCAGCTGCGCCAAGCGCAGCTGGTCATCGCGGTAAGGGTGATTCGGGGGTACCGTACGGTATCCCCGAATCACCCTTACCGCGATTCCAGGAGCGCGAGCACAGGGGCGTTACTGGAGGCGCATTAAGTAGCGCCTCCTGCGCACCCCTATTCGTCGCCCATGGAGGAAGCTTCGTCGGCGGCCTCCTCTCTCACCCGCTCGTCGGCCTCCTTCTGGTACATCACTGCCTCGCAGAAGGAAACCATCGCCGTACAGAACTCGTCATCACCGAGCTTCGCGGTGATTATACTCGGCAGAGACAAGTCCCCTCCGATGACCGATGTCAGATCACCTCAAGGGTGTGCTGGGCAGAGTCCATTGCCGCGCCACAACTGTGAAACACTGTCAACGGCTCCCTGCGGGCCATCCGGCACAGATAATCACCAAAGCAACCATGCCCGGTAAGAACCTGTGTCAGACGGAAGGTGAGGGGTTTGCGCTTACGGCGCATCCACCGCCTAAGGACCGGATGCAGAGTACCTCGCCATACTCTGGCAGACTCCGGAGAATAGCTGCCTGCATGCGGCGCTGGGTCCTCCGAGGTTCGGGAGGAGTCTGCTTAGTGCACTGGCCGCCTTCACGACCTTCGGTCCCAACATCGAGAAATGTGGGCCGAAGGTCCACCCTCCGTCAAGGATGAGCCTAAGATATTTGATATGGGGGCTCAACCTGACCCTCACCCCTCCGACCTGGCAGCCCCCGATGGGGGTCCTTTCCGCCTAATCCCGCAGAAGAGAAGGACTTCAGTCTTCTCAGGTCTTTTCTTTTTTATTTATTTTTAATCTTTATTGAAATTTTAAAAGCGGTTTTTATCCACATGGATACGCCAACCCAATCGTACCTTGTATATACAATGTATCTTATTACATAAACAACTTAACCTACTTATAAATGTATAAAAATTAATAAAAAAGAAACATTCATCAAGGGAATCACTGATAAGGCATAATATGTACCAAACTACACATCTTTTTTGCTAGTTCTGTTTTTGGCTGAGCTAGAATTCTCAGGTCTGATCCGTAGCCCTAACCTCTCTATGCGTCTGAGCACGAGGTCGATCCCTACCTCGGCCAGCCGCGCTGCCTCCTTATAGCATCATCCCCGGGCATATACGAGGGTGCCATCCAAGTAGCATATGCCACCCATTCCGGGGAGGAGGTGGCCTCGCCGGACCCAGTCGTAGCCGATGTTCCACAGGATCGGACCAAGAACTGATCCCTGTGGGACACCGCAGCCGACTCGCCGCCGCTCTACGGATCCACACCGGCACCCTAATTACGTATTTCAAAGCAACCGCAGCGCGACAGCCACGCGATAGCAACGCAACAGCAGAGCGACAGCGACCGGTCGAGAGGTTGCAAAAAGAAACGTATTATCTAAGTTTATCGTCTGCTATCTGCTCACTAGCCGCTAATGCACTTTTACTAGCGCCACCAGCAGCCAGGTAGCAATGGATGGAACTACAAAACGTCAAACACTTAACACACTTCAAATACTTTTAAATTTTAATCAATTTTAATGTAAATACTAAATATGGGGTACATACATATGTAATAACTAATAAGTAATAACTAATATTCAAAGAGTATATAAACACTATGCTAATATTATTCTGTGATCTGGCGGCCTACTCTTGACACTCGATCCTATCGAAATGTAGGATTGGGATCGAAAATATGCTACAATAGCGCACAATTACAGTGAAATTTAATGTGATGAGGAGTTTAAGAGATATTATCGCCTCAGCAAGGAGCTTTGAAGTTATTCATAGCGATTTGGATTTGTATCTACTATCTAGTATCTGCGGGTTATAAGGTATGTCAATAGAAATATCTATAATTAATCTAACCTCTTCTATAGTTCATCTTTTCTCTTTATTTACGGCCTATGTACAGTGAGTTGTAATTACTACAGTAATAATAGTTCAATGCATATGTAGGATACTTGAAAAATATATCTCAAATTATTTTATTATTGATTGGTTCTACATTGTTCTTCATATTATGTGATACCTATCTATTAATATAAATAAAATAAGTGCTAATTATAATAATCTATTTGACTTATTGAGCTACATAATAATATTATACAATTTAAACAAATTAATTATATATTTTAATAGATATAATATTCTTTTAGTAATACCACAGTATAAGAAGTCATAATACCTTTAAATTGGCAAATAACATAAAAATTATAAAGGAATCTTAGAATGTGTTCTTTCCTTTTTAAATTTTGGGGAAGTTGTTTATTCACTTGTTAAGTCTAAGTTATGATTTTAACTTAGAGTGAGCATTTGTTTCATACATGAATATTATAATGCAATAATTATTTATTATGTTTTAGGAGACTCGGGCTATGCCCAAAGAACTATTGTGATGAAACATATTTGGATGCTCCGGCTGGCTCACCTGAAGAACACTACACCAAATTTAATTGTGTGGGACACTATACAGTAAAGCATACTATGGGTGTTCTGAAGTATAGGTGGCAATGTCTCCTAGGCCACAGGGTCCTTCTCTATCATCTGGACACAGTTATTAGAATTATAAATGCTTGTTGTGTTTTACACAACATTTGTAATGAAGCAAAGCTTGAGTCAAAAAGACAGTGAGGATACCATACCACCTACTTAGTAGCAGAGACAGCACCCAGGAAACAAGTAGGCAGGATCTTCCAGAGTTAGTGTGCGTGAGCTATAATAGGCTGCTATAATAGCTATAAGTGTTTTTAATGTTTTCATTAAACTCTTGTTAAACTATTATTTGTTTTTTTTAACTATATTCTATATTTTTGGTCATTGATTGATATAATCAATATTACAATCACAGTATTTATAAAAATAAGTAAGTAACTAAAATACTTGACAATAACCCTTTTATTCTCTTTTAACCTAAGGTAGCAATATTTAAATAAATCACAATATTTAGCTTCTAATATTTAAATGTAACACAGTTTTTATTTCCATGTGTATATTAAATTTTTGGTCATTGATTGATATGGTAATCATACCTACAATCACGGTATTATAAAAATAAGTACTAAAATACTTAGTAACAATCAGTCTTTTATTATCTTTTAACCCAAGGTAGCAATATTTAAATAAATCACAGTATTCTGTAAACAAATTAAGCCTATGTTTATGAGTAAAATACCTCATTTTCAATAAGACCAATCACTAAAATACATAACAATAATAATTTGTATGTGGTCTGTCAGAACTTGAGGTGTTATTTTGGAAAGCCTTGGCACCAGCATTACTGGTAAATTAAGAAAGATGTATTCTAATTTTTTTTGTTTACTTTGTTTTGAGCTATTTTGAAATTTGATGTCTATTCAAAATTGCACGTAAGATTTTTTTATAACAGCAATACACATTATGCCAGAATGTATAATTTATTTGCCGTTTAATGCTTTACAAAATAAGTTTAGGTTTAATTTAAGGAACTAGGTACATTATAAAAGATAATAATTCATTATTGGAGACATATTTTAATTAAAAAAAAACATAAAACATCATATTGTGTTGAATTTTATTTTGTTATTATATTTTATTATACACATCACATCGGTCATCGCTTCCAATTTCAAAATCAATCGTAAACTCGATTTGTTCAAGAGTACCAATATACTCCAGATTGGAACTGGAACTGGATTGAATTCATATTGTTGTGAGATTGGAATTGCAGTCAAGAGTAGGCCGGCAGGAATCCTACTGTTAAGTCGCAAAACTCTTGACTTTTATATAGTACTTAGATCAATTTAATTTCATAAGTTAAAATCCTTTGAATGTCTGTTAAGAGATTGAAATTCCCAGTCGGACAAGTTGAATGCTTTGGCTTCCTCACGTAGTCGACGTCTCAGTGAGGCTGTGCTCCTGGTCTCCTGTCTTATCTCCTCAGCCTCTAATCCAACCATCAAAAGAAGTGCACGAGCCATTGTTTTAAAATTATAGTTTCTTTTTCAATAACACTGCCACTTAAAATCGAATAGGGTAAGTTCAATAAGAGTCACACAAGATAATATTACGCCTAAAATGTCTCTAACAGTCTTTTTCGATCACTAACCAAGTATTTTAAACAGTTTATATAGTAAGCAGACGAATAGCAACAGGCTTGCAGACACTACTTTAGTTGTTGTTAAAAAATCGCTGTTTGACATTTCAATCTGCTGTCGCGGGCTGCTAAATAGTTTACGTAATACCAAACAGTCAGCCAAACATACCAAAAAATGCATTTTTAGTTCCTCGGTCGCTGTCGCTTTGCAGATGGCGTTGCGGTCGATTATTTGAGCTTGTTGCTGTCGCGTTGCTAATAGGTAATACAAAATATGATTTTGACAGCAGATATTGTGCAATTTTTGCCTGTTGCTTGTAATTTCAAGATACGTAATTAGCCTGCGGTTCTTACAGGCTACCATCCTTTCGGAGAGGTACGCCTTCAACAGCCTCCTTAGATACGGGGGCACTCAGAAGAAACTTAGTGCCTCCCGTATCACGGTTTTTGAAGGCGTTCGCAATGTCCAATGACACCGCGACCACCACCTCTCCTCTGTCTTCCGCCTCACCCGTTGCAGGTCGCTCGGAGACCGGCTATCTCGGTCGACCACCAGTAGAGCGCCCGCCGCGGGGGTGGACGTCTTGCGGGCGGCATGGCCGCTCTGCAGACAGCTGTTAACGCGTCGCAGAGCCAGTCAGCCACCTCCGACCTCATCCACCCCTAGCTCTGACAGAGCTACTGCCCTAGCCTACTGCCTAGCCAGGTGACCTCCCGTGGGGACTCGTAGCGGAGGTTCTTGCCGAAACGCACTCCTATGTCTTGGATAGAAGGTCTCTTGGTGAGAGCCATACGTTGGACGGGATCCTGCGGGTTCACCGACTTGGGCAAGAGGTGCATTGAACAATATAAAACTGACAGATTCCAAATTCAAATGTAATACTTATTTTGATATTTTCAGTTGTAACAATATTTATGGCCAGACTAACACGATATAATATAACATTTACTAATTAATGTGAATGAATGAAGGGTTGTATGATAATCGATGCTTGTTTTTAAAAATCAGAAGCGTCGGCTTCGCGGACCACCTGGAATGCCTCCAGGGACCACGAGTGGTCCGCGGACTACCGGTTAAGAACCACTGTATTAGACCAACGACTTAGTAATACAATATATACCTCTATGTATATTTAGACCTCATTATTGTTTGACGTTTGTTAAGTTTTTTTTTTTTTTTTTCTTTTACGCCGGGAAATTCTCTGAGACATCCCGCGGGGGAGTGGGTCTCCCCACGCGGGTATGTGGGACTTGCTGCGCCCGACAGCTGGTAAATGGACGCAGCTCTACCCACTAAAACCCGGCGAGTACCACCAATGCCGCCTTTGGTGAGGTGCTCCGGATCTAGAAAACAAACAGGGCACCTCGACGGCTTCTCAGTCCCAGTACAATGGGGTGAGGTTCCCATCCTCACCCCTTGCCCCCTGCTCTTCTGTCCCCTCTTCTTATAAGAGGGGTACAAAGAGCCCCCTCGGCCCAATTAGCTTCGCCCAAGGTGCACCGCTCACCCTAGGTTACTGAGCCCCACCGCCACGACAAGGCCTGAACCATGGTGGGGGTTAAGTATAATACCTTAATAAACTTTAAATTATTATACCTTAGCCACTGCAACGCGTGGCTGGGTCTATATGGAGTATATTAATAATAATGTAACAGTTTACAAAGTAAGGTGTAATTAAAACTACGTGCAAAAAATTGCATAATAATTTTTTGTTTAATTAATCTGTGATTAATTCATTAAATTGTATTGTGGTTGTTTGTAAGTCTTGAGCCGTACGTATATTCTCTTCGGACCTTTCACACGAATCCCATATGTCACAACCGATATATATATTGACTGATACTGGATGGTTGTATACTGATGTAAGTCTCAAAACCACATATTTATATTGAAGCCCACCTCTTAGAACCTCAACAGTGGGACCACGGCCCACGCCTAGACGGTCAACCACTCTCATGTAGGTTATCTGTAAATGATAAAACATTCAGTAATCACCATTTTACAAAAAACTCTCCTCGATGTCATATGAAGAGGGTAAGCAAATGCTCAGTCACCTGATCCATATCCCTGCAAGTTGCCATCAAAATTGGTGTAGCCATTAAAAAAAAAGCGGACCTCCAAACTTCAATATGAAGATGGCTCCTCATGACGACGATTCAAAAATACAATGCAATGCAAAACATGCAGGGCAACAATTATTTTCCGGGATTTTAAAATGAAACTTTTATTACATCGCCTTAAACTTCTTCGTTCGTCTATTGCATATCGCGTGACGATGGACCGCGGAGTAAGGGTAAAGTGGAAGTTGTCCGTTGAAGTTTCACTTTTACTATGTGTCCCAGCACACATTTCGTTTTTATTTCTTTTGTCAGACCGTAAGATCGTATCCATCGAGTAACCGGATAGAGTGGTATTGTGAGCAATAAAATTCCGAAACTGGTCAGTGATATGTTACTGACGTAATATCAATTCAACCAACCAGTGTGTACAACCCATCGGCCAATCATCCATCAATGGCTATCAGGCGGCCAATCAGAGCTCAGAATCGGCGCAGCGTCGCAGCGTCGCAGCACAAATTTGGCGGAATTTGTTTTTTTTTACACATATCGTTACATTAACATTATCGCTCTATTCCAGTTATATTATGCTCGATGATCGTATCCTATGACCCCGTCCAATCTTTATTTCATTTTTTTTTTCAAATTGCAAGCCTCAAAATGAAAAAATGAAAAAAAGACAGAGAGATCATTAGCAGATTTTAAACGTCCAATACTGGACAAACTAAACTTTTTTTCTCAGGGAAATGCTTTTTACGCATGTAGCCCGGATCTCGGCTAGATCCTGACCTTATGTGGGACTCGCACCCGGGAGTGCCCTACCCATAAACTAAAACCACTGCGAGCGTCTTCAGCCGCTTTTGTGGGTCCTGGATGTGCAGGCAACAGGATCACCTCAGCGACAGGCTGGCCCCAACAAAGGCCGTAAAGGGTAGACTGCCCGACCGCTACTAAGCAGTCCCTGCGACGTCGTGTCATACTGGGCTCAGGTTCCCATCCTGAATCCAACACGAACACAGCGGCGTTACTGAAGACGTATTAAGTACCGCCTCCTATGTACACCCGCTCGTCGCCCGCGGCGGAGACATACTAAACGCTCTCAATGAATACTGAGAAGAATTATTGTCCCCTAGACCTAATAATTCCATGTAATTAGAGATCGTCCGACCTTCTGAACGCGACCTCCAATCTACGCCTTATTGACACCTTTTTTTTCTCTTTAACGCCGGGAAATACTCTGAGGCATCCCGCGGGGGAGTGGGTCTCCCCACGCGGGTATGTGGGACTCGCTGCGCCCGAAAGCTGTCCCGAAAGTGGACGCAGCTCTATCCACTAAAACCCAGCGAGCGTCACCAATGCCGCCTTTGGTGAGGTGCCCCGGATCTAATGAGCAAACAGGGCACCTCGACGTTTAGTCAGTCCCCCAAGGGACCGACGCCACCTCCACAGAGGGGTTATAACGCACTACAAAACAACCACTCCTAATGTCGGGACAGTACAATGGGGTGAGGTTCCCGTCCTCACCCCTGCTATTTTGTCCCCTCTTCTTAGAAGAGGGGTACAAAGAGCCCCCACGGCTCAATTATCTTCGCCCAAGGCGCTGGGCTCACCCTAGGCTACTGAGCACCACCGCCACGTCAAGGCCTTAACCATGGTGGCAAGGCCTTATTGACACCTAGGCATATGTAGGCCACATTCACCTCATGATATAAAATATATAAAAATAACATACGTACGCGACACTTAAACAACCGTCCATATTTAGCAACCACTCTCCTGTACGGTATATTTTCTTTATACAAATGATCTTGTGCGACTAGCAGATCGTTATTTTTGAACATACCCACATAAAAATCATGGCACACGGTTAAATGGAGAAAAAATAATATTAAAAGCCGCTTCATTGTGAATACTGTTCATATAATGGGTTTCAGTTTTATAGAAGCTGATTAAAAATTACATATAAGGTACTTTAATCGTAAAATACAATGTAATAAATAACGCTGTGAAGGTGTTAAAATAATGAGTTTATCGATAATTTTCCTTCGACGCATTTGATTAGATTCGATTTGTTAAGCCCTGTATCAAATCTATCATCAACGTCACCGGTGGAAGAAAAAAATTGTTAATAATTTGTTAAACCCGTATTAATAATTTGTTAAACCCCGTATCAATAATTTGTTAATAATATTCGTCAACGTCACAAAGAAATGACGCCGCTTGGGTACTACCATTCTGCTTAATTCTTCCGTGAAAAGGCTTTGCTGTGTTTCTTTTTTTATAGAAGAGGGGGCAAACGGACAGTCGGTTCACCTGGTGGTGAGTAATAAGTGACATCCATAAACACCCACTACATCACTAGCAGGTGCGTTGCCGGCCTTCCTAATATGAGTATGCTCTTTACTTGAAGGTCCCTAAGTCGTATTGGTTCGGAAATACCGTAGATGGCAGCTGTTTCCATATAGTGTACGTGCGAGTCAGAAAATGCCTTAAAATCGAGTTGTTGTGGATTACCGAATATCCAAGTGATATCGGTGAATTTTGACGATGTCTGGTGGTGGAATTCTGCTGCAGGTATTAGAATTCCTCAGAATACAAGATGCAAGCCACTCGTAGAGAACCTTGTCATCGACGATTAGAGCTGCCCGACATCAAACACGGTCAAATGGTAGGAGCTGATTTTGGGGCGATAGCCCAGAGGTGAGAGCCGTATTCCAGGCTGGAGGTTTCGGAAAGAAGGGCCGGATAGGGATTACATAGGGATTTACCTGTGTAAATTGATTGTGATTACACAGAGATTTACATCTCAGGATTAGTAACGAATGATCCCCACCATAGTTCAGGCCTTGACGTGGCGGTGAGGCTAAGTATCCTAGGGTGAGCCGCTGCACGTTGGGCGAAGCTAATTGAGCCGATCTTATAAGAAGACGGGACAAAAGAGCGGGGGCGAGGATGGAAATCTCACCCCATTGTACTGTCCCCACGTTGGGAGGGGTTGTTCTGTGGTGCGGGACAACCCCTCTGTAGGGGGGCCGTCGAGGTGCCCTGTTTGCTTATTAGATCCGGGGCACCTCACCAAAGGCAGCATTGGTTGCAGTCGCCGGGTTTAGTGGGCAGAGCTGCGTCCACTTACCAGCTTTCGGGCGCAGCGAGTTCCACATACCCGCGTGGGGAGACTCTCGGGGAGACCCTCTCCCGCGGGATGCCTTAGAGCATTTCCCGGCGTTAAAGAAAAAAAAAAGGTATTGTAAGTATATTTTACTGTTTTATGTAAAAAGGCCTGCACCTATGTCTGGTCTATGTTGAATATAATTCTAATTAGTTGCTTTTTGCATCGTGAAGATTGTATTTATACTTTTCTGACCACTTACCATCATAATAGGCGTCCGTCTGTCCGTTTGCCTATACAACTATCATTAAATAAAGAAAACGATCCTCGATATGTTTGAAATTTTATTTGAATCATGCTCAAACATTCATACGTACAAGTGAAACTGCTAACATTACCTACTATTTTGGATAATAATTCTACAACTCTTTTTTCACTTTCTCCACTTTCATTCGTCATGTGTCGATGACTTTATCAAAAGCAATCGTATAATTTTATATAAATTTGTAATACATGTGGGAATAATTGCTCAGAGTGAAACACCGTTTATACTTTAATTAATTTTATTCGAGCTAACACCGTTTCCGTGCAACTACAAATCCGCCATCTTAGCTTCTATATCTAACCCGCTCATACCTGACATCCCTCTCTTTCACTCACACTTACGTTCCGTTTCCCACATACATATAAAATAAAAGTGGAAAAAGTGAAAAAAGTGTTGTAGAATTATTAAAAAATATGAAATTCCACCAAGAACCATCAGTACAATCAATCAGCTACTTGCCTCTGCCTTTAAATTTCCAATTCCTTTTATATTTGATCAAAAATAATCAAGAACAGTTATTGAAACAGTAGCGCTAACTCAAGTGTTCAAATATGAAAGCGTATATTAAAACGTGCATATTTAATAGGAGACCCAAAATTTTCCAGGTGGAATTCAATCTAAAATTCCTCTTACACAATAACTTACCTATTGTAATAAAAGGTTTGAAATTTATTCAACTCAGTAAAATTTTAGTCTATTTAGAACATAATTATATATTAAAATGGTCCTGCAATCAGCCGGATAAAATACGATTATTAAAGTGAAAACTTCTTTAGGCGCGTTGAGCACTTTTTGGTAGGGCAAATCTATAAATGTTCGCGTCAGCTACATAACATACATGCATTAATTACTTAATACAAAATAAGTAACATTATGACGTCATTATGAAAATTCAAATTTTTTGTATTAAAATTTTAAATTTCGTAAAATTATAATTCTAATAAATGTATAAATTTTCACTTTTACATAGGGCGCACTAAAAGTTTTCGGAACTAACCAGTTACATAAACAATATTTAAAAAGTAATTACAACATTTGAAAATGAAACTCTTTGGCTGTAGAATGCAGTTTGTTTTATCTGACTGTCAATTGCTTTTACCATAGATTAAAAGTTGGTCTCTGTTGCGCTACGACTATCTAGTCCGCGCCGTACTTGTAATGTGCGGCAACAAATACCACGCCGAATTCGAAGTACCCGAGCCAGTCTCATTGCAATCGTTGTGTAAGGTGGAAGTATAGAGTGTTTTATTCAATTTTGGTCATTATCTGAAGTAAAATGCCAGTTTGCGAAGTGAAACTGTGTAAGAATAATATTACAAGATACTACAACTGGTCACCACTACTATTGTCACTAGTTTTGCGTACATTCGACACTCGATCCTGTGTTCGACAGACGAAACTCACCGTATCGGATCGGTTCGCGAATGTTCAATATTATTATCTATTGAAAAAGACAATAGTAGTGGTGACCATTGTTTACGCAGCAAACGTCCGAGAAAGGAGGTGGTCCGATACGGACACCTCTAATGCCGTCAACATCTACCGCATACTACAGTCTCGTGAACAAGACATTCGTAGATAATGTCGAAATATCGAAATCAGCGAAAAAAAAATGAAAACATGATAAATATCCCGTTTTGTTTTCTAATGTTTACGCGAATTTCACTCATTATAATGAGTGTTCTAATGTTTCAGAGAGCACAAGGGATCTGTGATGAGCAACACCTGGCAACCGAGCTTCAACACGTTAAGCAAGTACTGCGAGACAACAAGCTTCGGGTGCCGCGTCTTCATCACCGTGACCGCGTGAAAGCAGCCACTGTTGAGCGAGTACCTGCTGTGCTACCATTTATGAAAGGAGTCACTGACAAGATTGGCTATATCCTAAAGCGAGCTCCCATCAAAACCTTTTTCAAGCCGCCAAAAAAGATAGGTCAATTCTTACCATCTGTCAAGTTTCATATACCCTTACAAGATGCAGGAGTATACAAGCTTGATTGCGACTGTGGTCTCTCTTATATAGGCCAAACTAAAAGATCTATTAAAGGTTTATTAAGATTTTTACAAGCCCGACGTTTCGGATACTTTACAGCAACCATGGTCACGGGAGGACTGAGGTGTCATACGTCCTAATGTTACAAAGTTATTCGAAACTACCCTATGATACATCAATATTTTGGTCAGTCCTATCTACGCAGAAAGTGCTAACTGTATCTTTAATCTGTGACATATTATGCTTTGATTTTGATTTGATAATTTTAATAATGGGATCCCAAGCAGGTGGTAGAAGCCAGCCATCTTCTCTATTGAAATTAGGATGTTTTTTAATTTCAATAGCCTCACGGATCATCCTTGGTTGGAATCGGTGTTCTTTTGCGAGGACTTGTGGTTTATCAAATCTGATATAATGGCGAGCTTTGTCAAGACTATGTTCACAGATGGCAGACTTAGTGTAGCGACGGTGTTTTAAGTCAGCTATATGTTCTTTCACGCGAGTTTTAATAGATATTTTAGTTTGGCCTATATAGGAGAGACCACAGTCACAATCAAGCTTGTATACTCCTGCATCTTGTAAGGGTATATGACACTTGACAGATGGTAAGAATTGACTTATCTTTTTTGGCGGCTTGAAATAAGTTTTTATAGAAGCTCGCTTTAGGATAAAGCCAATCTTGTCAGAGACGCCTTTAATAAACGGGAGAACTGCAGGTACTCGCTGGACGGTGGCTGGTTTCACACGTTCACTGTGACGGAGACGCGGTACCCGAAGCTTGTTGTCACGCAGTATTTGCTTGACATGTTGAAGTTTGGTCTCCAGGTGTTGCTCATCACAGATCCCTTGTGCTCTCTGAAACATGTTTTATTATAATGAGATCTATTAAAACTCGCGTCAAAGAACATATTATTATGATTTAAAACACCTCGCTAGACTAAGTCTGCCATCTGTGAACACAGTCTTGACAAAGCTCGCCATTATATCAGATTTGATAAACCACAAGTCCTCGCAAAAGAACACCGATTCCAACCAAGGATGATCCGTGAGGCTATTGAAATAAAAAGTCATCCTTATTTCAATAGAGAAGATGGCTGGCTCTTACCACCTGCTTGGGATCCCATTATTAATATTATCAAATCAAAATCCAAGCATAATATGTCACAGATTAAAGATACAGTTAGCACTTTCTGCGTAGATAGGACTAACCAAAATATTGATGTATCATAGGGTAGTTTCGAATAACTTTGTAACATTAGGACGTATGACACCTCAGTCCTCCCGTGACCATGGTTGCTGTAAAGTATCCGAAACGTCGGGCTTGTAAAAATCTTAATAAACCGCGATAAAATCCGTAAAAAAGTGTTTCATTATAATAAATATCCCGTTGTAAATAAATTTCATAATGAAAATAACCATGTTAACTTAAAATCATATACATAATATTATGTTTGTATTGAAAATCTTAACATTTTATGTTGCTTGCATCTATAATCACATTTTTTTATGTTATTTGCACAGAAAATATTTTTAAGATTTTTCTTATTGTAATATCCCATTTATTGTTTGTCAACAAAGATGAAAATCACATTTCTTTCATCACGTCAATATCCTGATTATTTAGATGGCCTTCCTTCTTCAGTTATAATCTATCGTAGGTACGTGACGAAATATATCAGATAGGTTGATAGATCAGTTTTCTACTTTAGTTTTATTATAATAATATCTCTTAAGAAAATAAGGCAGCATTTTCAATATAAGCTCCCAAGTGACTTCATTTTTTCCGACTCTTTGAATTCAATTCTTTTGAATTGATAAATAAATTCAAACAATTATTGTAAAATATTTGTTCCGATATTATTTATTTATCAATTTACACAAAATTTTGGTAAGTATATTATATGTATATGCCTATAGCTTTGCTCTTGTTAACTTAGGTTAAAAAGAAAGAAGAAGAAGGAAGAAGTATCCGGATTGATGATGATCATTTTTCACGGCCTCCCTTTTCTATTAGAAGGTCTTCATGTATATAGCAACCATAATATATTAGATATTCCATTACTCTCCACACCAAATTAGTTCGCCGATACGAACAATAATATTGTTGTAACTGGTGAAGCACGTCGGATCTCCTTTCAGTTGATTTGATGCCATCTCGGCCGAATGGTGTACCCAACTGTAACGGTCATACGACGTATGACAAGTGAATCGAGTTTAATGAAAGTATTACTAAAAGATTTTAAAACCAAACTGTTTAAAAAAACAATCTCCTTACCGGTGGGAGGGATGCACTGAGCTGCGCTCCCGGCTGCATAGTACTTGATATACTGCTAGTATTATGCCGCGCGTCTCCCAAACCATCGCACTCCAACTAGAGCCGTAGACGACGCGTAATGGCGTTTTCCCGTCTCTTAAAGAAAAGGCATATGTCCTAGTTATGAGTCATATGTATATGAGCGATACGATGATACAATACCGGTGGGAGGGAAGCGCTGTGCCATGCTCCCGGCTGCATGGGTACCACCATCTTGCTTGTTTCTCCCGTGAAACAGCTTTGCTGTGTTTCGGAGAGAAGTGCAAGACAGGCAGTGTAATTACTGGCACCGAGACTTAACATCTTATGTCTCAGGATAGGCAACACATAAATGAGTTCCCTGGGCTCGTTCCAGGTATACTAGTTTATGTTCATGGGCGACGTCGACCACTTACCATCATGTGGTACGTTTTCCAGTTTGCCTATCCAACTAATATAAAAAAAAAATATATGATAAAATCCTTTATCAATAACGATGACAATAGATGATCTACAACACCACCTGGACTTCTAAAAACATCTAAATTTTATCAGGTATAATTTTAGCATGCCAAAGTCTCTCGTTCACCTTTTTATTGAAGTTTTGGGATATTTATAAAACAAACATGGCTGGTGTATTTGGGTCACTCGGTGATTCGGTCCATGCTTAAACAAACCCGTTTTGTGCACAAAAATATCTATTTTGTATAGAAATAGGTAGAATAAAGGTAAAACTTGATTTTTTTAATGTCATAAGGAGAAAACTGAGCTGTGAAGGTATACTCTATAATATGATATGTTTTGTATCTAGATGCATTATGTTAATCTTTATATTATAACATTTAGCTATGAAATATAATCAGTATTATACTGGCATCGATGCGTTTCAATTGTCTCCAACATCGCACCTTACATGGCGACCCTGCCTAAGGAATGCGCCTGAGCGCCGCCGCGAATTTGATCCTCCTCCTAATATAATATATCGGCTGTAGAATATTCGCAAAAATGGAGAGAGTTAAAATTCGTTTTAAACTGGACGTGTGTCACAATGGGCAAGCATCATCCTTACGATTATCATGGTGATAGTCCTACTTGGTGGATTATTCGTCATTTATCGGCTGTACAAAAAATGCCATTTAAAATGGATCACAAATTAAATTAATCGGACGACCGCAAGGAGGTCCTTGTTTCGTCTACAGTTGCAGTCGGGAGCCACCGGCACCATGGATACTTCAAAGAGTTATCCTGATGTTTAGAAGAATAATATCAGTTAAATGATGATAAAAGCAGTGATATAAATATCTAAAAAAAAACAGTGTAGTGCGATATAAATTTAAAAAAAAAAAATAATATAATATATAAAAATAATAATAAATATGTGGTGTAATAATAAATAAATATAAAAATAATAAATATTAAATATAAAAATGTAATAATAAATAATGTAATAACTATATAAAGGTATAAATAAATATAAAAATAATAATTATTAAAATATAAATAAGTGCGGGAAAAATATATATGTATTATAATCATAAAGTGTGGTGTTATGACAATACGTCCTCCGTCAGGAATGCAGAAACATACCATATAGAGACGTTGAACATAAGACTTGGTGTCAATTGACTTTACTTATAAATATTTATCATACTTTTAATTAATATCTTAATATGAATTACAGGTACTTAATATATAAGCGCGTTTATTTTGCACTACGTTTTGGTGGTAAGTGATGGATATTATTTTAACTCTATATAATGATTTGAAAGCAATTAGAGTATATTTAATAAAGATTGGACCAAAGAGAAGGTCAGAAAAGTTATTACAAAATAAATTAAATGAGGTACATGCTATTTATAAGCAATACGAGACTTGGTTAATAGACTTTAATGAAAAAGTTAGTAAAAATACTATAAGAATACGGATATTTTAATGTTAGAAAATTACTGTCAATTATTTTTAGAATTATATGAGGATATTTTATTGTTATGTCAAAGTGATAAATCAAATTCGGTTTCAATCATGAATTCCTTTGATTTGAAAACTGCTCTCAGTCTTTTACCTGTGATGACTAATGAATAAAAAAAAATCGAATACAAAACAACTCATTGACAATATACAATATTATGATTCAATATTAAAAGATACTTCATGTAAACAGAATTTGTTGATTTTTGTATTAAAGAGTACATTATCTCAAGAGGCAAAATTAAAATTAAAATCAAAGTATGATTCTGTCAGTGATTTGGTTTGTGATATGAAAGATTTATTACAAAATATTAGACAAAACGAGATGTCAATTGCAGATTATGGGAAAGAAATTACGGAGTTATTTGTGGACCTTACAATTTCGCAAGCCAATGGTAATGACCAATGTTATAATATATTAAAACCCATTAATGTAAAATACGCGATTAAAAAATTTTCCGATAGCCTGCGGAATCGTAGGTTGAGCACCATTATTTCAGCACGAAATTATAGCTCGCTTAAGGATGCTGTCCAAGCCGCACAAGACGAGGAAATCTCGACAGCTTCGACATCTGGAGAAATCATGGGTATGTACAAAAAATCACATACTAACTTTTATTATAGGGGACGTATAAACAATTACAGAGGCTCACGTGAGGACGCGGTAACTCTTTTTCGTATAAAGAACCGTCACGAGGTGAAGGTTACTGGAGCCGGCCACCTACACGAGGCCAGCGGACCAGAGGACGAACTACCAACCAACGGCAAACCCGAGGTAATTTTTATCCTTCAAATAAAAGAAATCAAGGGATATGCAATAAAAGTACCATAAATGTGGTTGATCATGCGGAAAATACCACAGAATCAGAAGTAACATCAAATCAGTTTTTTCGTGACTAAAAGTGAAAATGTTATTTTAGCTAGTGATAGTAATTGTTATATTTCTTTATATTCAACTTTAAACAAAAATTCAAAACATTTTTATCTATTAGATTCTGGAGCTTCACTATCCGCGTGCAAATATAAACATGCGCTCGAATTTAATATTCCTATTCATAACGAGAGTATAACAATAAAAGGATTAGGAGGCAAAGTCCAAGCCATTGGATACTCTTATTTACCTTTGGCTTTAGGAGATCAAATAGTTAGCCATAAGTTTTATGTTTTTAATAACCTGCCAATAAAGACGAATGGAATTTTAGGACGCGATTTCTTACGTAAATATAAAGCTCACTTAGACTTTAATAAAGACATTTTAAAATTAAATATACATTTATCTTCTATATATTTGCCAATTGTAAATACATGTAACGTGACTTACGATATTCCTGCGCGAAGCGAGTCTATACATTTCATTCAGACTAATATTGAGGGAGATTGTGTAGTATCAGCAACGGAAATAAGGAACGGTATATTTTTGGCCAGTTCTATTGCTTCTCCTAAAAATGGATTAATACCTATTCGGATACTTAATGCAACTGATAAGAATTTATCATTATCGAAAATAAATCCTAAAATTGAAACACTTTCAGGCTTCGATATTTGCTCATTTAGCGAAACAAAGAAAGATGCAGATAGGGTGAAAAAAATATTTTCTTATTTGCAATTAAAACATTTAAATTGTGAAGAACAAAAAATCATTGAGAATGTTTGCGCAAAGTACGCAGATATTTTTTACTTACCAGGAGATAAACTAAATACTACAGACGTGTACACTCATACTATAACTTTAAAACCCAACACAAGTCCAATTTTTTCTAAGCAATACAGATTACCTTATTCTCAGAAAGATGAAATCAAACGTCAAATAGACAAAATGGTACATGACGGTATTATAGAACCTAGCAGAAGCGATTGGTCGAGTCCAATATTATTAGTACTAAAAAAAGTCAAGCACGTCGTTAGATAAAAAATGGCGTCTAGTTTTCGATTATCGGAAATTAAATAATTGTATTGAAGATGATAAATTTCCACTGCCGGATATAACCGATATTTTAGAGTCGAGTCTTTAACTGGTAGTATTTATTTCAGTCACTTAGACTTACATCAAGGTTACTATAACGTGAATTTAGACAAAAATAGCAGAAAATACACAGCATTTTATTCAGGACAGTATCAGATGACCCGCATGCCTATGGGACAAAAAACTAGCCCAAGTTCATTTTCTAGAATGATAACAATGGCAATGACCGGTTTAAATTATGAAAAATGTTTAATTTATTTAGATGACTTAATTGTTTATGGTAGAAATTTAGCAGATTATAACAAGAATTTACAAGACGTTTTTGATAGACTGAAGTCAATTAACTTAAAATTAAACCCAACAAAATGTGATTTTCTTAAAAAAGAAATTTTGTATTTAGGACATGTAATTTCAGATAAAGGTATAATGCCTGATCCAGAAAAAATAAGTACCGTTAAGAACTATCCATGCCCTAAAAATACAGACGATGTAAAAAGATTCGTAGCATTCACAAATTACTATAGGAAATTCATACCAAAATTTGCAGAAATCACATATCCAATAAATAAATTAACCAGAAAAGGTGTAGTTTTTGAATGGGACCATGAATGTCAACAGTCATTTGAAATTTTAAAGAAACGTTTAATCACACCACCTATCTTACAGTATCCCGATTTTTCTGACGACAATTGTTTCATTGTACAAACTGACGCATCAAATAATGCAATAGGAGCAATTTTATCAAATATAAATGAATTGCCAATTGCTTACGCTAGTAGAAGTCTGAATAAGGGTGAAAAGAACTACCCAGTTATTGAAAAAGAACTACTGGCTATTTTATGGGCAGTAAAGTATTTTCGACCATATATATCCATATAAATATCGCCTTTTTAAAATACGCACGGACCATAAACCACTCGTATACTTATTCAATTTGAAAGACCCTTCAAGTAGGCTTATGAAATTCAGAATAGCCTTAGAAGAATACAATTTCGAAGTAGAGTACATTAAAGGTTCAGATAATGCAACTGCAGATGCACTATCTAGAATCACTATATCGGATTTGAAAGAAATGCATGAAAATGTCATTAACGTGATGACACGTGCTCAAGTTAAAAAACTAAATAAACCAGATGATACGTTAGATATAGTACACACTGACTTGAGGTCTGATCAACCAAAAGTTGTGAGTATTCATATCAAACCAAAAGAAACAGTCGAACTAAGATTTATTAGTATTAAAGAATTAGATGATTTAAGGAAAATGAAAAATATCACTTGTGAAAATAAAATACTATGCTACGTTGAAAGTAAAAAGACTATATATGTGAAATTTCTAAACTCTCAATCGCAAATGACGCGAGACGAATTTGTGAGAGAGCTAGATAATTTTTGTAATACTTTGAAAATAGATGAATTATATATCTTAAAAAACAAAAATAATAATATTTTTATCGAAAAGTTATTAAAAGAGATAAAGAATAAGAAAAATAGGTCCGGACCGCGTATTTGTATTTTAGGTGATGTAAAAAGAATTACCGATAAAGATGACAAACGTGTGATCTTAAATGACTTTCATCTCTTACCCAGTAGTGGCCATGCTGGTATGAGACGTATGTCGAATAATATAAAGAAATATTATTTTTGGCCTGGTATTGAAAAAGATGTTCAAGAATTTGTAAAACGTTGCGACAAGTGTCAACGACAAAAATATTCAATACCAACAAAAGAGCCAATGGTTATTACTAGTACAGCAAATACAGCTTTTGAAAATATTTTTATAGATATTGTAGGTCCTTTGGAGAAAGATTACGATAATTATTCATACGTGTTAACGCTACAATGCGAATTAACTAAATATGTAGAAGCATATCCTTTAATTTCCAAAAAAGCAGAAGAAGTGGCGAGAGCTTTTGTCAATAATTTTATTCTTAGATACGGAGTTCCGAAGGAAATAGCTACAGACAGGGGGAAAGAATTTCTTTCAGAAGTATTCCAGGAGGTATGTTAATTACTAAATATCAAACAACTCAATTCTACTGCATATCATCATCAGTCGATAGGAGCTTTAGAAGTCTCACACAAGCATTTGAATGCGTTTTTACGTATTCAAACTGACAACCATCCTGAAATGTGGAGTAAGTGGATTCCTTTTTGGTCATTTGCTTATAACACGTCAGTACATACGGAAACTCGTTTTACCCCGTACAAGTTGGTATTTGGTAAGAAATGTTCTCTTCCCAGCAATCTGACAAAAGAATTAGATCCGCTTTATAATTTTGATAATTATCCATGTGAATTAAAATATCGATTGCAACTTTCTCAAAAGGAGGCAAAAAATAACTTAATTCAATTATAATGAAACACTTTTTTACGGATTTTATCGCGGTTTATTAATTTACATAATTACATAAAAAAGATTTTTACAAGCCCGACGTTTCGGATACTTTACAGCAACCATGGTCACGGGAGGACTGAGGTGTCATACGTCCTAATGTTACAAAGTTATTCGAAACTACCCTATGATACATCAATATTTTGGTTAGTCCTATCTACGCAGAAAGTGCTAACTGTATCTTTAATATTCTGTGACATATTATGCTTGGATTTTGATTTGATAACATTAATAATGGGATCCCAAGCAGGTGGTAAGAGCCAGCCATCTTCTCTATTGAAATTAGGATGTTTTTTAATTTCAATAGCCTCACGGATCATCCTTGATTGGAATCTGTGTTCTTTTGCGAGGACTTGTGGTTTATCAAATCTGATATAATGGCGAGCTTTGTCAAGACTATGTTCACAGATGGCAGACTTAGTGTAGCGACGGTGTTTTAAATCAGCTATATGTTCTTTGACGCGAGTTTTAATAGATAACGTCGAGCTTGTAAAAATCTTAATAAACCGCGATAAAATCCGTAAAAAAGTGTTTCATTATAATGAGTGAAATTCGCGTAAACATTAGAAAACAACTTAATTCAAAGTAAAATAAGTAGAAAAGTAAGGTACGATAAAAATATAAATTCTATATGTTATAAGAAAAATGATTTAATTCTAGTTAAAAATGAATCACCTAGTAATAAGCTGGACAATGTATACATAGGTCCTTATAAAGTAGTGAGAGATATACCACCAAATGTAGAGATAATTGCCAAAAATGGTAAAAATGATATTATACATAAAAATCGCACTAAACTATATCATGAAACATTTAGTTCATAATTATATTATTCTGAATTTTCTTATATTTGTAATTTTATATACTCATATAAAAAAAAATCATTAAGCTTATTATGTATTTTTTTTCAATAACAGCGGTGATGTGAAGGTATACTCTATAAGTAATATGATATGTTTTGTATCTAGATGCATTATGTTAATCTTTATATTATAACATTTAGCTATGAAATATAATCAGTATTATACTGGCATCGATGCGTTTCAATTGTCTCCAACATCGCACCTTACAGAGCATTCGGAGCCTTATTGTGACTACCGACGCCCATTATAGACATCGGCACAACCAAAAGTTATGTGTTGCCCTCCTTTTCCATATCCCCCTCAATGAGGTAAAACCTAATAATGGTCAACTTTACAGTTTACCATCCTATCCTACTGATATTATGAGTTGGTAGGAATGAATGGATGTATGTTTGTTATTCTTTTACGCAAAAACTACAGAATGGATTTTGATGAGACTTTATATAAGAACTTTACCTACATATGAATAACACAATATATGCTAAATTTGTCCCCGTACTCCCACGGGAATGGCAAGTACGCAGGTGGAACCGTGTGGCGCCGTTAGTCCGACATAACCGAACGATAAGAAGACCAACCTAGGACCAAGCCTTACAGTTTAGCAGACCAGATAATTTAGGGTCAGATTGCCCCTTCTAAGATACTAGTTATAAAGTGGTCCATACCTTGCCATACATACAACCCCTTAAGAAGAAGGTAAAGAGTTAACAGGTTGTCCATCATGTGACTGTATGTACGGTTTTTTAAAGCAGGTTTTAAAGTTTGTTCTTAAAATCAATTTATCAAAATCCTTTTAGCCCGTTGAAGGTGCTCCTTTTTATGTGAGTTGGATAGACAGTTGGATAGATCGTTTAGTAAGAGGTAGTGCCATGCTTTGCAGCCGAACTGGACCGCCACGACCGTGGAGGTACCTCTTGCTCACGTAAAACCGGCGTCAAGTGACAGCTATACTGTCGCATTTCGTGTTGCCTCTCCTGGTCTCGGTGCCAGTAATAATTACACTGCCTGTCCTGCCCTACTGTCCGAAACACAGCAAAGCTATTTGAAGGGAGAAACTATCTAGTACTATGCAGCCGCGAGTTCAATTGGCTTCGTCCAAGGTGCTGGGCTCATCCTAACTAAGCCCCACCGCCACGACAAGGCATAAACCACGGTGGTGAGGACATATCCCTCTTTGAATAAATACTGAGAAGGCAGGTATAATAAAGACCCTTTCATGTACTTGGAGGTCAACACTTGACGTCATTCCAGCATCTGTCTCCAATAATTTATAGGATCGTCAGCCATAATTCCCTGGTTGTAGATGTCCGGCTCGTATTTGCCCCCCAAAACTTCACTCCCTTATCATTCCGTATATCCACCATATACGCCGAGACAGCCAAAGTTGACTTTCATTATTATCATTATAAACCGTTTTCATTCCACAAATGGATATGCTCTTTACATAAACGTCAAAACGGCACGCCACGCGCATCCAACTCACTTTATACATAAACACATTTTTTATATCATTGGAAGGCAAACGAACAGTCGAAGCCTTTTGGCGACTATAGACGCTCACACACATCCCAACAACCAAAGATTATGCAGATGTGTTGCCCTCCTTCCGCGATCCACCCCTCCAATGGGCGACCGGAAACTCAGAAGCCGCACGAAACGCGACAGCATAGCTGTCACTTGACGCCGGTGTTATGTGAGCGAGAGGTCGTGCCAGCCCGATTCTGTTGCAAAGAAGCGTGCCACTACCTCTTACAAATTATATAAATTATATTTGTAAAGGCTGTTACAAGATTTGAAGCCCTGTTCAGACTTACAATGGTTTTTATAGCCTATATTTTATGCCAGTTGAATCCAACTTCACCACCAAATTGGCGAGATCATTTCCCTCATTTTTGCTGCACAATAAGACACAGATTCCATTAGGAACAAGCACTAATATACCGCGCTAACTTCCCAGTTACAAGACGAAAACTTTTTCATTACAAGTCTCGGAGACACTCGGAGCGTACTAAAATCCACTCCACGCTACAAGTTTGTAAACTTTGTTTTTCCATTACGTAGATGTAGCATAAAATTCGACGACTAATCCGATGCATACTGCATGTCCACAAGCACAGATTTTTGTCGGCGGGTATGTGGGACTCGCTGCGCCCGAAAGGTGGTAAGGTGGACGCAACTGTACCTACTACTACTATTCTACTCTTTAGTAAGGTGCCCCGGATCTAATGAGCAAATAGGGCAAAATCGACGGCTAGTCAGTCCCTCAAGGAACCGACGCCACCGATTGTTCCACACCATAGAATATCCTCTCCCAACGTCGGGACATTACAATATTAGAACGGGGTGAGGTTCCCATTCTCGCCCCTTGTCCCTCTGCTTCTTCGTTCCCTCTTCTTAAGCAAATAGAGCCGAGGGAGCTGCTCTTTGTACCCCTCTAGTACAAAGAGCAGCTCCCTCGGCTCTATTTGCTTCGCCCAAGGTGCTGGGTTCACCTTAGGCTACTGAGCCCCACCGCCACGACAAGGCTTGAACCATGGTGGGGACAAGCACAGTACCATGATACTGCTTCTTTTTTCGTGAAACAGCTTCCTGTTTCGGAAATTAGAGCAGGACCGGCAGTGTAACCACTGGCATCGCGATCTTATGTCTCAGGATAGTCAACATTTGAAAGTCCCGGAAACACGTTTCTTCTTCTTGTTCTTTCATTTCTTCCCATTGTTTCATTTTGAATAGTCTCACTATATTGTGTGATTTTCATGTCCCAGAGAGCAGATCAATTTCAATCTCCGAAATAAACTTTTTGACATCCCGCACCCACGATGATCCGCGCGGCTATGCGGCGCCCCGTGTGTGAGGCGCCGCTCTACCGCGCGGACGGGCGGTGTACGTGTGTTAGGCATCTTCGGATTTATTAGAGGCCAATGCGACATGAGATCCGCTTCAACGCCTACCGCGGCGGTGCGCGGTGCCGTGTGTTAGCCGCCGTCGTATTTGTCATTGCGCATTATAAATCCAAGGTACTTTAGTTTGTGTTTCTTTACAGTTTTTGAAAAAGTTTATATTTTATATTACATAGATTAGCATTATAGACAACGTTGACCTTTTACAATGAAGCTCGTCTGCATGTTTGCCATTCTAACCTTTTTTTTGATGACGCAGGTTCCTGGCTTGATTTTAGGCTAAAATTAAGCACTTGGGAATGCAATACCCCATTAAACCACCTGCGAGGACCTTATACCGCTTTTTCTGGGTCTCGTATCTCCAAGCAACAGGATCATTGCCATTTTAACCAAACATACAAAAAGAATAATATATTATCTATATTCACTGGAGTAGTTAAAGAGTTTTCATTTATTAATTAAGTCTGCTATTTGCATAAACTTAAGCCTTTAAAATTTAGGAAATATGCCCCTTTATGCGGCGTGTCACAGATTAAAATCCAGAAGACTAAATCTATATTAGATAAATTAGACACTTTAATCTTGCCACCAGAATGATTTAATGATTTTGCTTGGTTGATAGCTTACCTTCAATGGCTACCAAAATTTGGATTATTTATTTAGATAAATAGCATAGCAAGATGGCCATGGCTCCAAGAACTAGTTAGCTTAGCTCTGGTCTGCCCCAGTACCACCCTTCTGCTTATATCTTCTCCAGACCAGTCAGCGTAATTACTGGCACCGACACCTTATGTCACAGAATGGGTAACACATGAATTAGTTTACCTGGTTCCATCGAACCATAAAATTCCGAAACCAATCAGTGGTATGGCACTGAAGTAATAACAATTTAACCAACCAGTACACAAATATCAATTTGTGTACGTCCCATCGGCCAATCATCCATCAATGGCCATCAGTCAGCCAATCAGAAAGCAGAACCGGCGCAGCGTAGCAGCAATAATTTGTGAATTGGTTTTCATAAAAAAAACATACATTACCGCTCGATTCCGGTTATATGCTCGATGCCAGCACGGATAAATCTAATGCAACAATGCAGTGACTTCGTTCATTTTAACCACTTGTGTCTTTTACTTATACAGTTGGCATAACTGTCAATTTGGTATACATAATATATTCAAAACGCGTAAAGCCTTGTATTTCAAGTAAAGTTACATTTAAGGACCGATAAATTTCATAAACAGCAGTATATCTCGGTACGTAAATCATTTGACAAACGACGCGTTCAATGAGTGAATACGAATTTAACAGTGAAATACTGATACACTAGAGCCATCTCTCGTTCCAAAGAGGCACTATTTTATGACGACCTCTGTGATTCAATGGTTAGCGCGTAGGAGCTCAATCCGGAGGGAGCGGGTTCGCCGCCAGAAATGACCTGATTTGATTGAAATTTTTAGGTCAGTAATGGATTTTAAGTGAATTCCTTGCCGGTTCTTCTTAGTGGAATTTGGAACCAATAGTAGACTCAATTTAACATTTAATTGGCTATTTCTAAGTATAATTTTTAATTTATTTTTGACGTTTATTTTTAAAATAATATAATATTTCATAAAAATTAGAGTACCTATAGGTACAATAAGTAAGCTATAGAATGCAAGTGTCACACCGCTTCATTGTGCCGATCGTAAGCAGATGCGATATAGATATTTATTTATCTATAGTAAAGTTCTGTGAAAGAGGCGTTTTCTGAGGCATCCTGCGGAGTGGATCTCCCCAGGGGTATGTGGGACTCGCTGCGCCCGAAAGGTGGTAAGTGGACGCAGCTCTACCCACTAAAACCCGGCTAGTACCACTAATGCCGCCTTTGGTGAAGGTGCCCTGGATCTGTTGAGCAAACAGGGCACCTCGACCGCTATTAGTCAGTCCCTCAGGGGACCGACGCCAACGCCACAGAGGGGTTGTCCCGCACCACAGAACAACTCCTTCCAACGTTGGGACAGTACAATGGGGTGAGGTTCCCGTCCTCACCCCCAGCTCTTTTATCCCCTCTTCTTATAAGAGGGTACACAAGATACTCACCAAAGCAACCATGCCCGGTAAGGCTAGGGATTTGCGCTTACAGCGCATCCAAGACGGACCGGTTTTTAACCGACTTCAAAAAAAAGAGAAGGTTCTCAATTCGTCTGTATGTTTTTTTTTTGTATGCATGTGACACTATTACTCCGCCGTTTGTGCATGGATTTTGATAGTTATTTTTTTGTTTGAAACCTGGTGTTTCCAATTTGGTCCCATATTAATTTTATTCAGATCTGACTAGCCGTTTTTTAGTTATTCCCAATAATGCCTATTTGGTTGGTTTCGTTTACCTTGATGATATGATCATTTTATTACATGTCGATGTAACAATTATATAAGATGTTTTGGTAGCACACCATAGTATGTCGCGGTCATCGTAATCATCATCATCACCATCATCACCATCATCATCATCATCCTTTATCCATCCACTGCTGAACATGCCTCCTTCAATGAACGCCAAGACGACGAATTTCGGAATCACTAAAAATTAAGAAATAAATACATCTTACAAAAAATTGAAACCGACTTCAAAAATACTAAACTAAAAAGTAATAAAATAACAGTTTCTTTAATTTTTGTCGGTGTCAGCCAAGGTAGATAGGTAGGTAGTGTACAGTAACAAATACGACACCGACTCCAAAAGTAACTATATTGACGTGGTAAACGCAAAGTTTGTACATTAGTAGAATATTAAGTTGATTATAAGTTGTAAGCACAAAAATTAAAGAAACTGTTATTTTATTACTTTTTAGTTACCGTGAAACTAGCCAACTTTGCCCATTTTTTTAATAAAAATGAAAAAAAATCATGAATTTTGTACAGAATGGTACCTAGGTATATTTTGTCATTTTCAACAACTTTGTAAACTTGTGCATGTTCTTGTTGTGCAAATTTTGTAATAAGTTAGAATTTAAAAAGAATTTTATTCAATTTTGATGACGGGCAAAATAATCTGGACTTCTAGCCAACATTGCCCACGTTGATTTTTTACCAAAATATAACTCGTATAAGTACGGCATCAACACCTCGACCAAAATTTGTGGCAATCTTGTCTTAGATTTCAAAATGATGTATGTAGTTTATACGTATTTGTAAATAAATTACTGGGTAATGTTACCCAGAGATTTTTGCTTTTTCCCATATGTTACGCAAGTAACAATTTAGAATGTTAAGGGTTGTCACATCTTAGTAAATTACGAAATGTGAATAAGAATATGAGACTTTTTTATTTTATTAACGATTGTACGTCTGGGGACGCCAAACTGTAGTTTGGCGGCTCTCGATGATATTTGTTTTGAAGAAACTGATTCACACGCTAGCATTTTCATCTGTCTTCGGTACAGTTTTTATATGCGCGAGCTCCTATTTTGCAACTACATTTTTTTTTGTCTGAAAATAAAAATAAAAAAGGTAAACAGAATTTTGATTTATAAGCATATATTAAAAATCAAAAATGAACTTTAAGACACGATTATCGTGATTAACGAAATATTAACATAATATGTATGTAATGTGTAAGTAATATATGTAATAATATGTGTAAGAGACGCACTGAGAGTTATCTACAAGATAACTCTCAGTGCGCAGTTTTAACCTCGCATCTGCACCATTTACGTTATGTTCTTATAAGAATTTATCACATATACCACGTAAATAGGTATTCGTAGTTTTTACATTCATAGAGAGGTTTATTCTCAACTGAGGCCATTACAGTTTTACAATATTGTGTACTTAGGATTTAACAAAGTTATGTAGTCACTTAAATTTAATGTTGGATAGACATGAATTGAGGATGATTATAAAATATCATAAATTTATTTTTTAAGTATGTAATAGTTGAAGACTTTTATTTATAAATGTAACATTGTCAAATGTACAAAGTGTAGTTAAAATAACATTTTAAACGTTTACAAATTACATTTTAAACGTTTACAAATTACATTTTAAACGTTTACAAATTACATTTTAAACGTTTACAAATTAGCGTTTAGCTCACCTTAGAAAATTTGTAAGCGTTTATATATTTGCATTTAGCCCATTTTAGAAAATTTAGCTCTCACTATTTTATCGGGCAAAACTAACGTTCAAAACGCTCTACGTAAGTCCGCCAGTGGATTAAGCTCACCTCATAGGTGACGTGGAAATTTCGCTAAAAACCGGTAGGTGGCATTAATTCGCCGTTGGCTGCAATATGTCTCCCCAAACTTTCCAATTTACACAATCCGATCGTAAATCTGGGGAGCTTTGTCTGAAATTTTAAAATATTACCCACGCGGAGGAGGAGGGGGTCCAAGATACCCCGGATTACATTTTAAGGGTTAAATGATTTATACAAAGCAAGTTTTAGGGTTTGGTCCATTCGACCGTGGGTTAGGCTTGATGAATCTACGCTGGGAAATGTTAGGAAATTCGAACATAAGTTACGAGGTCATATTATTTATGATTTAATATTTATATGAAACTAGACAACGTTGGGTAGAGGAGATAATCATTTTACCTATATCAGATTCGCTTATAAGTTATTGTCTTTCCTCTCCCTTTATTAATCGTTATTCTTTTCGTACAAGTAAGGGCTATATTACATTAAATAAATGCTCAAAAAAAATGAAAATAGAACTAAAAAGTAATAAAATAATCGCGTTTCATTAATTTTTGTGCCTACAACTTATAATCAACTCGTTATTTTACTAATTACAATCTTTGCGTTTACCAGGCCATTGTTGTTACTATTGGTGTCGGTGTCAGCCTACCTACCTGTCGTAGGTAGGTACAGCAACGAGGGACGGTTTTGGTGCTGTACTTGGTTTGGTTATTAAGCTTAGCTGACACCGACTCCAAAAGTAACAACAATGATATTATGGTAAACGCAAAGATTGTAATCAGTAAAATAACGAGTTGATTATAAGTTGTAGGTACAAAAATTAAGGAAACGCGATTATTTTATTACTTTTTAGTTTACTTTTTATTTTTTGAAGTCGGTTTCAATTTTTGTTTAATTTTTTTTATTTCTTAATTTTTAGTGATTCCGAAATTCGATAACTGATGTTATTTGTCTGAAATATAAATAGATTATTTTTTTCCATCGACAATTAATATAATGATACATCATTGACTACTACAATTTTTGTACGAGCTGAACATTTTAACATATTGAACCATACGAAGTAAACCCAACAAATTAAGCTGTAAATTGTTGAGGAGTTCCCCCGATTGTCTATGGTCTCCATCATCAGACCTATAATGACATTTATAACTCATATGGGTGCAAAGTACTCGTCAATATAAATGAATTAAGTCCAAACACAGGTAGCTACTGTAAACCGTTGAGGAGTTCCCTCGACTGTCTGTGGTCTTAATCATCAGACCTATAATGACATTTTTAACTCATATGGGTGCAAAGTACTCGTCAATATAAATGAATTAAGTCCAAACACAAGGTAGCTACTGTAAACCGTTGAGGAGTTCCCTCGACTGTCTGTGGTCTTAATCATCAGACCTATAATGACATTTTTAACTCATATGGGTGTAAAGTACTCGTCAATATAAATGAATTAAGTCCAAACACAAGGTAGCTACTGTAAACCGTTGAGGAGTTCCCTCGACTGTCTATGGTCTTCATCATCAGACCTATAATGACATTTATAACTCATATGGGTGCAAAGTTCTCGTAAATATAAATGAATTAAGTCCAAACACAAGGTAGCTACTATAAACTGCTGAGGAGTTCCCTTAACTGTCCTTCGTCTTCATCATCAGACCCCTAATGATAGTCACAATCCATCTAGGTGTAAAGTTCTCATAAAAATAAATTAATCAAGCCCAAACACAAAGTTACTGCTGTATATCGTTGAGGAGTTCCCTCGACTGTCTTTCAGCTCCATCATCAGATCAACTCTAGACCTTCATGAAATTGTAGTACTTTAAAATACTTAATTAAAAAAATATTAAACGCACTAGTTACTCCTACGATTTTCGAAAGTTCCCCTCGATTTCTCTGGGATGCCACCATCAGATCCTGGTTTCCTTATCATAGGACCACCTCGGAAGTGTATTCTTTCGAATAAAAAAATGATTTTGAAAATCGGTCCACAATTGACGGAGAAATCGGTAAACATACATAAAAAAAATACACACGAACATATAACGTCCTCCTTTTTTGAAGTCGTTTAATTAATAAATAAAACCGGAACCTTTGTAGGATAACTAGTTTGTCCGTTCGTTTGTAATGTTTACTTTTTTATCCCTTCCCCCTAAAATTATACTTCTCGTTGACCAACAATAATTATGAAATCCAAGAAGTGAGGTCTGACGGTACACTAAGCATACCTTAATAAATAAAACTTTGAGGTTCAACCAGTGAACGAAAAAAGCATTCACTGCGTTCAACCTTTTTTCTGTCCGGTAGTATATTGAAAACTGTAAGTGATAATTGACGACCTCCGTAGCTCAGTGGTAAGTGCGTTGACGCTCATGCCGGAGGTTGCGGGTTCAAATCCCGCCAGGGAACAAAAATATTTTCTGTGTTCCTGGGTCATGGATGTGTATTAAATATGTGTATATAATAAAAATCTTAAATATATGTATAGTATAAAAGTATTAAATATATTTCCGTTGTCTGGTACCCGTAACACAAGTTCTTCCAGAACTTACCACGGGACCAGATTGACGTGGTGTGAAAGCGTCCATAGATATATTATGATATATTATTATGATTATGATAAGGGACATCCACAGACACCCGCTACACCAGAGGATTAGCAGGTGCGTTGCTGGCCTTTCAAATATGAGTATGCTCTTTTCTTGAAGGTCCCTAAGTCGTATCGGTTTGGAAATACGGTAGATGGCAGCTGTTTCCTTATTATAGTGGTCGTGCGAGGCAGTCAATGCCGTTAAAACTGAGTAGTTGTGGATTTCCGAACATTGAATTTTCTAGGATTGAAACAAAATTTATTACTAAAAATATTAGAGGACTTATATCACAAATGACCAACCGCTGCAAGTGCCCTCAGCCGCCTTTTATGAGAGTCCAGGATCATGCAGGCAACGCAGGACCCTCGGCGACAGGCTGGCCCCGGCGAAAAGGCCAGACTTCTCCTCTAAAGGGGGACTGCTCGGCTGTTCGTTTGATTCGATACTTTTAGCAGTCCCCGACGACGTCGTGTCTAGCTGGACCCAGGTTAAAACCCTATCCTGGGACCGACACGAGCACAGGGGCGTTACTGGAGGCGCATTAGGTAGCGCCTCCTAAGCACCCCCGTTCGTCGCCAGCGGTGGGAGGCCTCGTCGGCGGCCTCCTCTCTCACCCGCTCATCGGCCTCCTTCTGGGACATTACTGCCTCGCAGAAGGAGACCATCGCCGTCCAGGACTCGTCGTCGCCGAGCATCACGGGGATGACACTCGGCAGAGACAAGTCCCCTCCGATGACCGATGTCAGATCATGACGCAGCGCCGCCCATCTCGGGCACACCTCGAGGGTGTGCTGGGCCGAGTCCACCGCCGCGCCACAATCGTGACACACTGTCGGCGAACGGCTCCCTGCGGGCCGTCCGGCACAGGTACTCACCAAAGCAACCATGCCCAGTGAGCACCTATGTCAGACGGAAGGTTTGCGCTTACGGCGCATCCACCGCTCTAGGACCGGACGCAGGGCAACCATTAGGCGTTTGCCATACGGCTCCCACGCCAGATCCTCTCCCCACCTCAGCATTAACGCCTCTTGCCCTAGTCGGCGGACCCGCAGGATCCCGTCCAGCGTCAGGCTCTCGCCGAGAGACCTCCTATCCGAGACATAGTAGTGCACCTCAGCAAGAACTTCCGCCACGAGTTCCCACGGGGGGTCGCCGGCTAAGGCAGTTGCTGCTGCCCACGATATCGTACGATACCCCCGAATCACTCTTACCGCGATGACCCGCTGCGCCGAGCGCAACTGGGCCCTACTCCGTGCAGTAAGGTGACCCGCCCAAATGGAAGCACCGTATGTCGCCATACTCCGGCAGACACCGGAGTATAGCTGCCTGCAGGCGGCGCTGGGTCCTCCGAGGTTCAGGAGGAGTCTGCCCAACGCACTCGCCGCCTTTACGACCCTCGGACCCAACTGTGCGAAGTGTGGGCCGAAGGTCCATCCTCCGTCAGGGATGAGCCCCAGATATTTAATATGGTGGCTCATCCTGATCCTCACCCCTCCGATCTGCAGGGCAGCCCCCGGTGGGGGTCCTTTCCGCCCGGTCCCGCGGAAGAGAAGGGCTTCGGTCTTAGATGGTCTGACCCGAAGCCCTAACCTCTCTATGCGGCTGATCACGAGGTCGAGCCCGACCTCGACCAGCCGCGCCGCCTCCTTGTAGTCTCCATCCCGGGGAGGAGACGGCCTCGCAGGACCCAGTCATACCCGATGTCCCACAGGATCGGACCAAGAACCGATCCCTGAGGGACACCGCAGCTGACTCGCCACCACTCTACGGACCCACATCGGTTCTCGCAACCCACCCTCCTGTCGGAGAGGTACGCCTCCAACAGCCTCCTGAGATAGGGAGGCACACCAAAGTAGTTCAGTGCCTCCCGTATCACACTGTGCGGGAGGCTGTTGAAGGCGTTCGCGATGTCCAGGGACACCGCGACCACCACCTCCCCTCTGCGTTCCGCCTCACCCGTCACCGCCCGCAGGCTTTTGAGGGCATCGATGGTCAACCGGCGTGCCCGGAACCCAAATTGGGACTCTGAGAGTCCCGGTCCCGGGCCCTCCTCCAGGTGCTGAACGAGCCGGGAAGCTACGACTCTCTCCAGAGCCTTCCCAGCCTCGTTCAGCAGCACCACCGGTCGCATCGACGAAGCCGAGTCCGGGGGTCGCCCTGCCTTCGGATGCAGACAGAGCCGACCCTCCTTCCATGCCCTCGGGAACTGTCCGGACCGCAGGCAGCGATCGAACAGCTCCCGAAGACTGTCGCCGAGGTGCTCTAGGGAAAGGGCCAGAACCTTCCCGTGCACCCCATCTAGACCCGGCGCCCTCTTCTTACTCTGGAGGCGGGTCAGAACTGCCTCCATTTCAGCCTCCGTCACGGGTGGCGGAACACCCTCCTCGTCCGGCGTCTGCCGAGCCATCCTGGGGGGCGTGAAGCCCCCAGGTGTGTCGGGGAAAAGTTCCTCAGTTCTCCAAATCCTCCTCAGTTGACCCGGCTGGAGCGTCTCGGTGATAGGGGCCGACTAGGCGCGGAGCTTGTCCCGCGCCCATTATATCACAAATGACCAAATCACTCTCACTTTAGTTTCACTTAATCTATACTAATATTATAAAGCTGAAGATTTTGTTTGTTTGTTTGAACGCGCTAATCTCAGGAACTACTGGTCCGATTTGAAAAAATCTTTCAGTGTTAGACAGCTTATTTATCGAGGAAGGCTATATTATAACATCACGCTGTGACTTATAGGTAACATACAACTTATAGTAACGCGGGCGAAGCTGCAGGCAACAGCTAGTGTCTAATAAAATACCTGTTTAACACGCTTTTATAAGATTCACCTAGATAAGGTTATGTATGAGGGTAGATATGTAACGGAAGCTTAGAACGTCATTTTCTTTCACCCCTGAATGCATCACAAAAACTGCATCGAAATCGATTTTCCCGTTTTAACATTACAGCACCACAGACAGGCACATTTAGGTAACGGTCAAACTTTATAACAAAAATTCGTACTATAATATTATTAAGATATAATTAATGCGCCTGTAAAAATTAAAGAACAATAACATAAAAGACCGACAAAAAATTATATTATGAAGGCGCTGCTGGAATTCTGCTCACGCTAGAGAAGTATACACGCAATACACGAAGTGTAGTTTATTCACATTAGGCGAACTTAGTAATTATTTTTAATGCTATTTAAGAGTCAGACAAACCTGGCAAGTGGCCAACGTCACTCTTCCAGACAGGGCCCGCCTCAAAATATTTTCCTCCGCTTGGCGCTGTCATGCCACAACACACTATCAAATACCTCTAAAATAAAATAAAACACAGAATTCTCCTAATAAGTAGCAAATTATTAACCTCTATCTCATATTCTTTTCTAATATTCACGCGAATTTCACTCATTATAATGAAACAGCTTTCTTAGATTTTATCGCGGTTTATTAACGAAGGGAATATCGGGCGTCGATAAAATCCGTAAAAGTTATTTCATTATAATCACTCTCTCTTAATTTAAGAGCCTTGCTCTTGTTGGTGAAGCAGTCGCCAATCCATTCTTCTCTCTACTAAACCTTCACCTCCTGATACGATACTACTTGTACCTTCTCCTTGATTTGCTTTATATAAGTTTTTAAGTAAATCCATGCATTAAATGCATGGATAATGGATGATGAATGGAAATGGAAAATATATTATTTCTCTATTTAAATATTTTTATGTCAATCTTACTCTGAAAGTTCGAACTGGCTACCCGTAAGCGTAACAAAAATCAAGGGAAACGAAATCCGCTCTGTTATTCATTCGTTTGTACCTTGGCAATACCTTTTAAGGTAATGAATGTTTATGGCAATTGCCTTTCATTTGACCTGAAACAAAACCTGATGGACCGTTGGAAATTGAGCATCTGCTGATTCAACCTTTATCGGGTTACATTACCAGAACAGGGGAAGGAATATTGGACGCGGTAAATATTTTCAAACTCGACCATTGCCTCTTTATTATAATATATTCTATGCGTGTGTATTGAACTTGATATATCGTGATTTTGATAAAAATAATTGTGTGTGTTTAAGTGGATTTTCATTCAGTGGATCATTCGAGAATAGTTTAGATTCACAATTCGGTCCACCGCAAAATGGATTTAGCAATCGTTAAATTAATAATTAAAATAATTAACGATTGCTAATCGTAGAGTCTACATCCTGAGGATGCCTCGGTGTCGGGGCGAAACGTGCGTAGATTGTGTGGTGGTGGTCTTTTACTATGGTTGTGGTGCATGTGGGGTGGTGGTGCATGCGAGTGTACGCATATGCAGTGTGGGAAAGGAGGGCGGTGCTATATGCATGCATATGCGTGCACTCACACATTTGCAGTAAAGACTGCGTGTTTTGCGGGATTATTGCTAATTAAATAATAATTTAATCTTATATAATGGATTTCCGCAAAGTAACGCCTGATTCTATTAACTAGGTGACACAGACATATTATACACACACTGTCAAACTTATAACATCTTTTTGCGTAAATGCTAACAAGAAGAAATCTATTTTTACAGGTGACACAGACATATTATTATACACACACTGTTAAACTTATAACCTTTTGAGACCTCTATTTTTTATCTCTGTGGTCCCACGCTATTGTACCTATTACTAACTCCCACATTATTGTAACTATTGTAAGTTTGACCACTATGTGGTATTTCCGAGGGAGTTAAAAAGGGACCTCCATTATATTTTACCTCCACGGGCTAAGCGTTCGGACATTGATTGTCGCAAATGGTTCTGTAAGTATATTGAGAAACTTGGAAAGTGGATTAATATTATTATATTCATTTCGTTTTCCCGTACAGGGTATTCCCTGTACGGGAAAACGAACTGAAACAAACAAGCATTGATGGGTTGGGCGTGATTTCATTGTTTTTACTTATTGGTGCAACCAATGATTAGATATGCACCTTTATGTTAGTTGGATAGGCAAGGCAGATGAGCCACGTGGTACGTGGCTAGTGCTGGCGATGGGCACGTATTACTTAAAATGAATTATTCGATTGCGCAATCTATTCGTATAACTACTAATTTTGATTCGATAGTATTGCGCGATTGTCATGCTACGTATGTCGATCATCATGGTCAATATCGATGGCACGCTTATCCATCAAGGAAATTGATCGGATGACTCAAAATTCCATTGATTTTTATTCAATCAAACTGGTGCGAACGCATAATATAACAACTCATTCAATTGTTCGATTTTCATTTGATTGTTCTATCGTGTTGACGAATAAATCGACATTTGAACATACGCATCTACGTTTGTCGATTCATTTGGTTTATTATTTAGGAACAAGCGCCCAACACTAGTCAGTGCCTATAAACATAGACAAGTTAGCTTGAGACTTATTAATTAAAGACGTACCTAACACTAGAAATTAACTGCCAGTCCTGATCGTCTTTCAGAAACAAAGCAGCCCTTCTTGATGGAACAAATAAGCAGGATGGTACCCTTTACCCATGCAGACGGAACCACCATCGGTAAATACTTATTATGCCCGCGATCATATATCATAGTTTTTACAAAATATGGCGTATATTACAATCTTAAATGGCGATATATTTTTCTTTGTTCGTTTTCAAAATAACAAAGCCTAAATATTGCACAAAGCTAAAATATAATTATCAAACCGCAAGAATATCGGTTAGCATATACACACAGAAAATATTGAAATAGATGCTTCCTCTGTTCAAATTTTGTATAAATAGGTAAATATTATAATAATATGTTTTACTAAAATAACTATGCTAGTTAAAAGTTTATTATGTTAAAACTAGCTGGTGCCCGCAACATCGCTCGCGTTAACGTAGATTTACGGATCCGGATTGATGATAATTATTTTATTTATAACGGAGCATTTTTGGAGAAAGATTTTTTTACTAATACCTTTTTCGAAACCTTCAGCGCACAATTCCGACTCTCGCGTGTCTTTTGTATGAAAGTTATAACGTAGTTGTCTACTGTTTGTCTGAAATAAATAAATAACTTTTGGACGCCTCTCCGCTGATGATGATGATCCCAATAACGATGATGGCTGATCTAAATGACACCTCCACCAAATGCTTGACGATTTGTTGTAAACATTTTCCACTTAAGCGCTCGGCAACACCTGTCACATAGCTAACGTTCAAAAATTTGATAGGCATGTAAATTTTTACGGTAAATAATATTCACATTTTCATCTATACAAATAAATAAAATTGACCAGCTCTTCACTAAATGCATATGAAAGTATACGGTAAGTTTACATAAAAAAATCAATTTATTATTGTTTGTCTGTTTGTTCCGGCTAATCTCTGAAACAGCTGAGTCGATTTTGATGGGACTTTCACTGGCATGACTGGCATAGCTGATGTTATGTTAGAAACTATCTAGAAAAATAATCATGATCCAGCCGAATACGGCTCTCAATCTAAGTGAACGCGGGCGAAGCTGCGGGCAACAGCTAGTACTTTATATATAATAATATCTGTTGAGGACAATAAAAGACTTGGAAGTTGTAAATCAAACAACTTCGAGTCGAAATAATATATTTATTTCACCCTTGCAGGGATCGTTACAGAAACAAGAAAACACAAGTTGAGTCCGAGGTGTTGGTCGGGCAATTAGAGATCAGACGACGGACCTTGCTATTCGTTCCTCGTCCATCCCTTCCCGCGTACAACGACGACGTCATCTGGTGACGCAGGCAGGTGGGGCGGTCCGAAGCTTCAATCGAAAGTGCCTGGCGAAATAGAATAGCAAACGCGTTCTACTTAATGTCAGGCTTTAACAACATCTCATGCCGTCTAGGGTTTGAATTTTATATGACAACTAGCTGTTGCCCGCAGCTTCGCCCGCGTTAACTTGCTTAACTTCAATCCTGTTAGTCACAGATAGATGTTATATAGCCTATAGCCTTCCTCGATAAATGGGCTATATAACACTGAAAGAATTTTTCAAATCGGACTAGTAATTCCTGAGATTAGCGCGTTCAAACAAACAAACAAACTCTTCAGCTTTATTATATTAGTATAGATTATGATAATATTTTAAAGGGCAAAAAACGGACAAAAAATATATGGCAGCACTAAGGCAACGTAGGCATTTAAACAGATTTTCGGGTCTAGCAAATCCCTTCCCTTTTTGTTCATGAGCGACTTTGACACTAGGTACGTAGTAATACGTCAAATTTGCCGTTCTAAATAATAATAATATCTATGGACGCATTTACACCACGTCAATCTGGACCCGTGGTAAGTTCACGAAGAACTTGTGTTACGGGTACCAGACAACGGAAATATATTTAATACTTTTATATTATACATATATTTAAGTTTTTTTTATATAATACACATATTTAATACACATCCATGACCCAGAAACACAGAAAACTTTTTTGTTCCCTGGCTGGATTCGAACCCGCAACCTCCGGCTTGAGCGCCAACTCGCTAACCACTGAGCCACAGAGGTCGTCAAATATCATTAAAACGGTGTACATATTAAAGTATAATATGCCTTTTTTTCTTTTCTACCAGAAAATGCTCTTAGGCATCCCGTAGGGGAGGGGACTCTATGGTAAAGTAGACGCAGCTATACTCACAAAAACCCGGCGAGTGCCACCAATGCCGCCTTGGTGAGGTGACCCGGATCTGTTGAGCAAACAGGGCACCTCGACGGCAAGTCAGTGCCTCAAGTGACCGACGCCTCCACAGGGGGTTGTCCCGCACCACAGAGCAATCTTATAAATGGGGTACAAAGAGCAGCCTCCTCGGTTCACTTGTCTTCGCCCAAGGTGCTGGGTTCACCTTAGGCTACTGAGCTTTGGCTTGAACCGTGGTGAGGATATAATTTGCCCTGCTTAAGAGCTAGAATTAATATGATATTTCACAATAGTTTTACAAGTCCGTAGGATATTAGGTCTAAATCCGTACTGGAATAAGAGTTTGAGTATGAAAATTGTACTTACGTTTAAAAATAAAATCGGATGAAAATACTGCTATTATAAGTCAGCATCAACGCCTCCATAGCTCAGGGGTTAGAGCACTGGTCTTGTAAACCAGGGGTCGAGAGTTCAAATCTCTCTGGAGGCAAGTTACATTTTCTTTGTTAGTAGTAAAAGAAAGTTAAGTTTTATATGTTAATTTGAGTTTCTTTCAAATATATTTTTAAAGACGTACATAATATTATCTTATCTTAAATCTTTAAATGAGCAATTCTTGTATAACATATATATATATATATATATATATATATATATATATATATATAACAATACGTTGCACATATATATATATAATTGGAATCTCGGAATCGGCTCCAACGATTTTCATGAAATTTAGTATATAGGGGGTTTCGGGGGCGATAAATCGATCTAGCTAGGAATCATTTTTAGAAAATGTCAATTTATTAAAAAAAAAAAAAAATACCCAGCAAAGCTCGGTCATCCGGGTACTAAGAATTTATTGCATGCTTCGATCCGAAGCGTTGACGTAGCGTAGCGTATGTCAAAAAAGCAGTTTTCTCGAAATTGAATTTGTTTATTTGTTATATAATATATCGCACTTACTTACAGTTATACTTAGCTTACAGGTTAATATGAGTGCACTTATACCAAGTCAAATAATCGGTCCGGCACATAAACATATTTCAATAACAATTATTTTGTTTATTAAAGTAAATAATATATAACATTAAAAATAATCTTTTCTGAACGTCCGTGTGTCTGTGTATGTGGCAGGGAAATTGGCCGAAAAAATTATCGTACCGATTTTTTTTCATCATAACGGCGCACTTTCTCAATTAATATTATGAGTGTTCAATTCAGTGTCGTATAATTTTTATTTTTGAAAAACTAAGATACAATTGTTATTTTTGACTAATTTTTATTTTTGAAAAACTAAGATACAATTGTGTATTTTACAAAAATATCTGACTGTTTATTCGTTGCTAAGCAACTGACAGGTCAATTCATGGTCAATTGCTTCGACATGTATTGGAAATGAAAGTGAGATAATGAAGGGTACACTTTTGGATTTTCCAAACGATTTCTTTTGGATTTGGATTGTGCAACGGAGTTGAATAGAATAGAATAGAATAAAACTTTATTCAGCAAACCAGACATTGCACCACAATTATACAGATGAGCATTATTAATAAATAAGTGTAGGTACAGAAAAAAAACAAAAAAAAACGTTTACATAATAAAATAGGAAAAAGAAAAAAAATAAGAATAATACATAAAATGCATAAAGTTGGGTCCTTGACCCCTGGTTCCAAATCATAGAGGCGACAAGAGGCGTATGTAACGCCTCCGCCGAACTCCAGAGCATGCCAACATCTACTACATTCTACCTATCCTGCTCCGCGGCTTCCTTCTGTGATATTACTGTCTCGCAGTAGGATATCATCGCCGCCCAGGCTTTATCTTAGAGAGCAAAGCAAAGAGCGGCGAATGAATTACTTATGAAAATTGTTTATGGTACGATATGGACCACCTAACATCATAGTGCTTTGATATCCTTTTTTTTTTTCTTTTACGCCGGGAAATGCTCTGAGGCATCCCGCCTGGGGAGTGGGTCTCCCCAGGTGGGTATGTGGGACTCGCTGTGCCCGAAAGATGGTAAATGGACGCAGCTCTACCCACTAAAACCCGGCGAGTGCCACCATTGCCACCTTGGTGAGGTGCCCCGGATCTGTTAAGCTAACAGGACACCTAGTAATTCCCGCAAGGGACCGACGCCACCTCCACAAAGGGGTTGTCCCGCACCACAGAACAACCCCTCTCAACGTCGGGACAGTACAATGCGGTGAGGTTCCCATCCTCACCCCTTGCCCCCTTGCTCTTTTGTCCCCTCTTCTTATAAGAGGGGTACAAAGAGCCCCCTCGGCTCAATTAGCTTCGCCCAAGGTGTTGGGCTCACCCTAGGCTACTGAGCCCCACCGCCACGTCAAAGCCTGAACCATGGTGGGGTGCTTTGATATCCTATGGTAGGTGTTAATTATTAACAGTGTAATATAGAACACACCTGCGGCCGCCGACCGGTTGATCCACCCAAATACTGCTGGAAGGAAGTAATGGAAGACCTACGCGCCCTGGGCGACGTTAAGTGGGAGTAGAACGCAGAAGACAGGGCGCGGTAGCTTCATCTCGTATCGGAAGCCAAGATCCACTTCGGTTTGTTGAGCCAGCGGAGTACGGAAGTAGTCAGAATGGAATCGATTACTGGTTACATGAAGACTACATCGATGCTTAGAAAATACTTTGTTGAATCTTAAATTTTAATTAATTTAATTTGTTAGATTTTTCCAATGTAATAATTGAATTTGTTTTGAAAGTAATTTTTAAAGACACAAAGGCCTCGAGCGGGGTCGAGGCGCCATCTTGACATCCGGTGGGTGACAGAATATAAACGGTGGTTGATCGTGGTGGATCACAATACGGGGCTGCACTAAAATTTCGGGAATCAAGGAAGTGACACAACATTACTATTTAAAAATGTATTTATTGCTTTTCGAAGTATTCTCCGCGAAATTTGACACATTTTGCTATACAATGGAACCAATCATTGAAGCAACCATTCCATTCGGAAGTTGGGGTCTCCAAAATGGCCGTTTTGTAGGCGTCCACAGCTTCTTCAGGCGATGAAAATCTCTGACTACGCAATTTATTTTAGTCTTTATTTTAGGGAAAGTGTAGAAATCATTAGGGCTTAGGTCGGGGCTGTACGGCGGATGGTCTAATAATTCTATGTTTTCTTGCTCTAAAAACTCTTTTGTTCTGTGCGCGGTGTGAGAACTCCCATTGTCGTGATGGATGATGATGGGGTGATTGCAGTTCTCTTTACGGAGTTCAGAAACGACCTGTGGCAAACAAATGCTAGCATACCATTCTGCATTAACCGTTCTTTGTCCCTCAAGAGGAATAGTCGCAACATGGCCGGTTTTGGAGACAAACGTGGCCACCATTTTTTTTGCAACACTCCGTGAACGAACAATTTTTGATGGTTTTAACTCATTTTCGAACACCCAAACTCGTGACTGGTTTTTTGTTTCGGGTTCGTAAGCGTATATTCAGGATTCTTCACCTGATATGATGTTGTATACAGCATTTGAGGATCCTGCGTGGAATCTTTCGAGAGTTCTGACGCACCAAGTAACGCGAGCCGCTTTTTGCTCTTCACAGAGCAAATGCGGTATCCATCGGGAAAACAACTTTTTTACACCTAATTGTTCATGCAAGATTATTTGTATTAGACTCATGTCAATGTCTAAAGTTGTCTGAATTTCGCGGTATGTCACATGTCGATCTTCCTCAATCAGCTTACGCACAGCATCAACGTTTTCTTGGGTGACTGCAGTTTTTGGACGACCTTGACGGGGATCATCACTGAGCTTGACACGTCCACGTTGAAATTGTTGTGGTTGTTACGGTGTGGTGTGTTAATACCGTGTTGAAGTCAGATTGGTACCTTGAACCCGCTGCTCGAATTAATCGTTTGATCAGAGTTATAAGTTATTGTGTTAAAACGTTCAATAAATTGTATGAGACAGTGAATAGTGTTTTGTGCTGGCATTTAACCCAATGAAAACGCCCACTAGACCCGCTACCACTAATGTTGATGTCGAGTGATCGATATTTCTCCGACATACATATTATAGAACACTAAGTCGAAATTAGCTTAAACCATTCTCAGTCCAACGTTATATTTATGTTTAGGCTCTAAAACTAATCTAGCTAATTGTATTTTGCAAACACAAATTCTCATTTTAAATTATGTTGCTTTGTTACTAATTGCAATTAAATTTAATGTTTATAATTTAAAATTTTAAAAAGTTCATCTTTAAAAATAACGCAATAACAAAATAGAGAAAAGAGACCTTTTTTTTTTTTCTTTTTTTTTAAATAACTCTGCAGACCATTGGTCCGCACCATTGTTCGATTAAAGTACTAAAGTAATGATTGTTATTTGCTCCGCTTGTTTTAGTTTTGTTAATGATGATGATTTTAATACTGCTTAGCCTAAGAGGAGCCATCGAGATGATGGAGGGAGAGTGACATGTTACCACCGGTTCGAACCCTAGCCCTATCCTGAGAAGAACCGGCAAGAAACTCAGTGGGCGGCCCCTATACTTAACACTTGATGATGGTAAAGTGTTTGCGCGGTGGATGGTGGTCACGCGCGCTCAAGTAGGTGGTTCTAGGCTCCTCTTATTTTGTCATTGTTAAATTGTCAGATTTAATCCCTGTCAAGGGGTGTGGATCCTAGTGATTCACTCCCGGTGCTCATAGCTGGTTAATGTTAATAATTGACTAAATGTTTATTTTTATTGTTGGGCTGCTCTGGTTGGTGTTGGGCGTCCCATTGTCCTCAAGTCCTGGTTAGTTCATTGATAACGGCCTGGTCTCTGCTGCGGATGACCATCTTAAGGTTGTAATCTTTAATTTCATTTTATTTGTGCGGGTCCATTGCCGGTTTCATTAATTTGCCCAATGCGTCATCGCTGTCATCTGTATAGTATATGAATTCCTTGTTGTGACGCGAGAGGGCAACCACTGCGCGAGACGCGCTATCATGGAGTCGTATCTTTTTCTTCTCGTTTCTTACTACGTACACGGTTTCGTAGCGGAGTCCCTGTGCTTCGTGGATGGTCAGAACTAGGAACTCTTCGCCCTCTCCGAACCCTTGGTCTTTTAGGGTGTACTTTCCCTCTTGAGTATATGTTAGGAAAAGCGTATTCGGGCGCTTTTTGTTGTTGTTTGCCTCCAGTAAGGGTCTTGTGCTGAGTGATTGCTTTACTTTACTGGAAGAGTATTCGTAGTAGAAAAGAGACCTTGAAACTACTGATTTTGATAAAACATAATAATATGTAGGAATCATCGCTAACCTGCTAAAAAGGGCATTTATAACGGCTCTTCTACAACGACAGAACTACGTTGAAAAGACATACAAACACAGTGGTCTTTATAACACCTGTCTTTTTGCGTAGGCGGTTAAAAAACTAGGTCCGAACTTGAAAAAAAAATCGTTTAAAATTAATCACTCTTTTCGTCAATAATTGTGTAGATGTAAACAAATTTGTAAGGTTGTTTTTCGATGAATTATTGATTAACCGTTTTTAATCAAATTATTCTCACGGTTTGATGAAAAATTAGAGATATAGCTTAAAACAAGGTCCCGTGGGCGACGAACAGGGGTGCGTAGGAGGCACTACTTAATACGCTTCCTGTACTCGTGTCGGGTTTAGGTTGGGAGCCTGGGCCTAGTATGGCACGACTTCGCGGGGACTGCTTAATGGCGGCTGATCAATCCCCCCTTAAAAGGAGTAGTCTGGCCTTCGCCAGGGCCAACCTGTCGCTGAGGAGATCCTTTTGCCTGCAGATCTAGGACCCTCAAAAAGCGGCTGAAGGCACTCGCAGGTGGTTTTGTGGGATAGTGTATTCACAAGTGCTATTCCCCACATAGGTCCAGGAGCCTTACCTGAGGTAAACCTGGATCATGCGAGAGCATAAACGTGCGTCATCAAAAAAAAAATTAAAACAAGGTGGCGCTGTTGTCGAAGGCTGGACATCTACCCGTCCCGCTAGGGTTGTGTATGTATGCAAAACATGGACTTACTCGAAGAAAAATTGCATTTAACAAGTTACGCCTCCCTTTAGTGTCGTAAGGATGCTCATTAATGAGTACTTATTATTATTATAATGTATCCCTGTACTCGCATGGGAAGTACGCGGGTAAAACCGCGGAGCGCTGCTAGTGATTATTAATAAGATTTTTTTTATTCTGCTCTGTGGCATCCCGCGGAGGAGTGGGTATGTGGGACTCGCTGCGCCCGAAAGTTGGTGAGTGGAAACAGCTCTACCGACTAAAACCCGGCGAGAGCCACCAATGCCGCCTTTGGTGACCATCCCCGGATCTATTGAGCAAACACACCTCGACGGCTAGTCAATCAATCAAGGGACCAATGCCACCTTCACAGACGGGGTGTCCCGTACCACAGGAAAATCCCTCCAAACATCAGGACAGTAAAATGAGGTGAGGTTCCCACCCTCAACCCTCGCCCCCCCCCTGCTCTTTTTTCCCATCTCCTTATAAGAGAGAGAGCAGCTCCCTCGGTTCAATCCACAACCGACGCCAGGAGGCCGTGTGGTCGCAGACTGCACGGTAGGCGGGGGGCAACCCCCCAATCAAAAGTGAGCCGAATGGGCTCACACTAATCCGTTGAAGCATTAGAGCCTTCGGGCCATTAACATAGATCCATCCGAAAAAAAAAAAAAAAAAAAAAAAATCGGTTCAATTGGCTTCACCCAAGGTTCTGGGCTCACCTTAGGCTACTGAGCCTCACCGCCACGACAAGGCTTGAACCATGGTGGCAATTAGTAAGCCTTCAGCTGTACCTTCATAATACCAACGATTGAACCGATTTAGATGCCGTTTTCATGATTTAAAAGCTATTTTTCTAGCGATTATTCTTAAACATAATAGTTTATTGATTAAAATCTGTTTATTGAATTCTGATACCTGTTACACGGTTATCCGCTGTTTTGTTATTACATTAGAGGAATTTTTAAGTACGCTTTTGGTTATAGAAAACATATCTCACCAGAGATTGAAGCGTTTCAAAATCCACGATCATATCCGTAAAAGTTATAATTTTATTAAATTCTTCGTCAAGTTTCAAGTGGAAGTCTAACGTAATATGCACTGAGTTTGTAATTATCTGGTCCTTGAGTTCGGATATTAATCCTGGGCACAAGGGTTATGTAATTAAATAAACCTCAAATTATTGGCTTTAATATTTCTTTGATGTTGTAGGAAGGGGAATAAGAGGGTTTTTTTTATTTATCTCCGGGAAATGCTCTAAGGCATTCCGTGGGTGAGTGGAAACACCCCCGGTAGGTATGTGGGACTCACTGCGCCTGAAAGATGGTAAGTGGACGCAGCTCTACCCACTAAAACCCGGCGAGTGCCACCAATGCCGCGTTTGGTGAGGTGCCCCGGATCTATTGAGCAAACAGGGCACCTCGACGGCTAGTCAGTACCTCAAGGGACCGACGCATCCTCCACAGACGGGTTGTCTCGCACCATAGAAACCCACCTCCCATCGTCAGGACAGTGCAATGGGATGAGGTTCCTACCCTCGTATCTTCTCCACTCCTCTACTCTTTTGTCCCCTCTGCAACCAGCAGCAGCCAGTAGCCACCTCGGTTCAATTGGCTTATACCTATAACCGTAGAACCGGGAGGAATAAGGCCCGGCTGCGGTCGGCACAGCGGGTCATCGCGGTAAGAGTGACCCGGGGGTACCGTACGGTTTTGTGGGCAGCAGCACTGCCCTAGCCGGTGACCCCACGCGTGGGAACTCGTGGCGTTCTTGCCGAGATGCACTCCTATGTCTCGGATAGGAGGTGTCTCGGTGAGAGCCTTACGCTGGACGGGATCCTGCGGGTTCGCCGACTAGGGCAAGAAGCGCCAATGCGGAGGTGGGGGAAGGACATGGCGCAGCTGCCGTATGGCAAAAACCTGATGGTTGCTCTGCATCCGGTCCTTGAGCGGTGGATGCGCCGTAAGCGCAAACGCCTCACCTTCCGTCTGACACAGGTGCTCACCGGTCACGGTTGCTTTGGTGAGTACCTGTGCCGGACGGCCCGCAGGGAGTCGTTGACAGTGTGTCACGATTGTGGCGCGGCGGTAGACTCAGCCCAGCACACACTCAAGGTATACCCGAGATGGGCGGCGCTGCGTCACAGTCTGACATCAGACATCGGAGGGGACTTGTCTCTGCCGAGCGTCATCACCGCGATGCTCGGTGACGACGAGTCCTGGACGGCGATGGTCTCCTTCTGCGAGACAGTAATGTCCCAGAAGGAGATCGACGAGTGGGTGAGAGAGGGGGCCGCCGACGTGGCCTCCTCCCGCAGGCGACGAACGGGGGTGCGTAGGAGGCGCTACATATTTAAAGCGTATTTAATGCGCCTCCAGTAACGCCCCTGTGTTAGTGTCGGGCTCAGGATGGTAACCTGGGTCTGTATGGCACAACGTCGTGGGGACTACTTAGTAGCGGCCGGGCAGTCCCCCATACAAGCAGTAGTCTGGCCTTCGCCGGGGCCAGCCTGTCGCTGAGGTGATCCTGTCTGTTGCCTGCATATCCGGGACCCTCGAAAAGCGGCTGAAGGCGCTCGCAGTGGTTTTAGTTAGGGTGGACATTCCCAGGTGCGAGTCCCACATTGGGTCAGGATCTACCCGAAGATCCTGGCTGCATCCATAAGGATTTACCTGCGAAAAAAAAAAAAAAAAGTATAGTGAGCCATAAAATTCCGTTTTCTTAGCCAACTGTGCTTAGTAACCACGTCAAGTTCGATATTTGCCATCGATGTATATCTAAAAGAACAAACACAAAATTATGTTTACAGACAGACTATACAATTTTAAAGTTGTTTCAATATGAGTCAATGTTTATACAACTGAATAAATAATTCACAAAATTCTCATACACATGAATTTTAATGAAAGCTATTCATAAGAATAGGAAACCATAAGGTCTATTATCAAAGTGGTAGCAAGGCCACTAGATGTAAAGTGGTTACCAATATTGGCTAATCATATTATCCATTTTATTGGTAGAGTTTACACTTTTTCATGATCAGCGTCGCCCATGGATATAAACAAGTTCACTTTTTTTTTCCTTTAACGCCGGGAAATGCTCTGCGGCATCCCGCCGGGGAGTGGGTCCCCCGAGGCGGGTATGTGGGACTCGCTGCGCCGAAAAGGTAGTAAGTGGACGCAGCTCTACCCACTAAAACCCGGCGAGTGCCATCAGTGCCTTTGGTGAAGTACCACGGATCTGTTAAGCTAACAGGGCACCTCCACGGCTAGTCAGTCCTGCAAGGGACCGACGCCACCTCCACAGAGGGGTTGTCCCGCATCACAGAACAACCCCTCTCAACGTCGGGACAGTACAATGGGGTGAGGTTCCCATTCTCGCCTCTTGCTCTTTGGTCCCCTCTTATTATTATAGGGATGCAAAGAGTTTCCTCGTCTCAATTAGCTTCGCCCAAGGTGCTGAGCTCACCCTAGGCTACTGAGCCCCATCGCCACGTCAAGGCCTGAACCATGGTGGGGAAACAAGTTCGCTTTGTTTCAGCCCCTATTTTGTTTTTTTTTTACATATATAGCGTAGGAGAACTAACGAGCAGTCGAAGTCTTATCTTAAGACTAGCTGTTGCCCACAGCTTCGCCTGCGTTCACTTAGATTTACAGCCGTAGCCAGATTGACGATGATTATTTTTATAGCCTAAATTACTCCTTATAACATCAGCTAAGTATCTGCTAGTGAAAGTCCCATCCAAATCGGCCCAGACGTTTTGTAGATTAGCCGGAACAAAGAGACAGACAAAAATTTTAAAAAATGCTATTTTGGTATATGCACCGTGTATACATCCATATGCATTTAATAAAAAGATTTAAACTTAATATTACAAACAGACACTCCAATTTTATTTATCTGTAGGTATAGATAATAACTAGACGCTAGCGACTTTTTTTAGCACTTTTATATATTTTACAACTTAAAAAAAAACCAGCCAATTTGGAGTCTAACTCGCGCATGAAGGGTACCATTGTTTTTTCAAAATCAAAATCATTTTTTTTAATTCAAAATAGTAACAATACAATATCTTATTGAACGTCATCCAAGTCAAGTCCGCCACGACAAGGCTTGAACCTTGGTGGTGTGATTTTCACTTAATATTTTAACATGATGTAAAGCAAAACTTACATACTAACTATTCGCCAGTCTCCTCGCATCACTAAGTGTGAGTTTGTAAGTAAGTTACCATACAATTAGTAACTCGCGGGGGAACTTTAACTTAAACTACTTTACTTAAAGGAAGTCAGGTTGACGAAATATAAAAATAGAAAAGTTAGCTCTAGGCTAGCAGGGTAACATCTAAATATTTGACCTGTCGCTTATAAATTTTCGCTTTTTGATTTTTTTCCGATTTGTAATATCTAAAATACTTTTTGAAATATAAGCAATAAACCCAACCTTTTTTTCAGTTTAAATTATTTAATGATTTTACTATTTTTGTGAGTGCATCTTGATTTTTTTTCAAAACTACCTACATGCGATTCTGAATCAAACAACACCTCAACCATATTTTAGGAGGTGGAGAAAAAATCACCTAAAAGAGTGACTTTTAGGTGATTTTTTCTATTATGTTGACTTGATCCACAAGAGCACCCCTCATCGCTGAGGTTTGCAAGGACCTGTCGCTCTCTGCGGTCATCCGAGTGATGACCGTCAGAGAGAGCACATAGCAGGTGGTGCTTTCCTTCTGCGAGGCAATGATGTCGCATGAGGCGGGGAGGTAGAGGGAACGCACTGGCGCAGCCGCAGGAGAACACAGCGGCAAGTCGTCGCACCGTCGCCTTTTAGCTGAAGGACCTATGCGCGTCGCGTTGTAGATGGCAATGATGGTTTACATAATATTATATCTATATTATGTATTTTTTCTTTAAATGTACTTTATTTAATTTCATAATCTTGTCTTAGTAATGTGTTTAAATTAAATTTCTCATTTTCTTTAAGCCCCCGAGGAGCATGAATAATTATCTCATAGAAATAATTAATATTCTAATCCGGATGTAGCCAATGGTAATATTACAGGCTTAGAATAATTCACGTGCGTTATTAAAATATATTCGAAAGAATATTTTATGACTTATTACTGAGCCACCGGGTATTAGTCGTAAGTTCGAATAGCCAAAGGCATTTCGTAGAATAGAATAGAATAAAGGAAAATTTATTTATCTTCATTACACTTGTACACAATTTATATAACAATTATTATCTAAGTAAGTACTTAAGTTTACTAAGAGAGAAATATAAAAACATTTAATTATTCTAAGGTATCTACAATACACAATACACATACCAATTTTGTACATACCTACTTCATAGAAATTTCATACGAAACACGTTTTTTTTCTTTTGCGCCGGGAAATTCACTTAGGCACTCCCCGCGGGGGAGTACCCGCGAGGCCCATATTTTTCAGTAATATTCATCTAGTAAGAAGTTAGAGGTAATGCCACCTTGCAGGTGAATCGGGCCGGCACGACCGGGGTGGTACTTCTCGCTCACATAATACCGGCGTCAAGTGACAGCTATGCTGTCGCGTTACGTACGGTTTGTTTATTTCCGGTGGCCCATTGGGAGGATAGGGAATAGGAGGGCAACGTATCGTCACAACTTTTGGTTATGCTAATGTATATATAGTCTTCGGTAGTCACCATAAGGCTCTGACTGCTCGGTTGCCTCCTCGTGACATAAAAAATGGATGACGTCATTTTAAGGTCCTGTATTTATTGGGTAACGAACAATCATATACTATTATATATATTTGTTTGATCGGTATGTAGCACGATTTATTACCCTAGAGATTGACCTCCAGGGTCATAAATCATGCTACAAATCAATCAGGCTAATCAATGAAGACCAATTATAATATCAAACCGACATCCTAGTCAACATACGGCTAGTTTCAAGACAATGGGTAAATTGCAGTGGTTAGATGAATGGGCGGTGAGTGTTGGCGTAAGACACTATGCAAAGCGATTTACTTAAGCTTAATAAGTCAAGTAGGCTGTTCGCATTCTCAAAAGCTAGGTATTAACTACTACTCTCCACCACGGTTCAGGCCTTGTCGTGGCGGTAGAGCTCAATAGCCTAGGAAGAGCCCAGCACCTTGGGCGAAGCTAATTAAGCCGAGGGGACTATTTGTACCCCTCTTATAAGAAGAGGGGACAAAAGGGCAAGAGGAACGAGGGATGAGGGTGGGAATCTCACGCCATTGTACTGTGCCGACGTTGAGAGAGGTTGTTTTGTGGTGCGGGACATCCCCTATGTGGAGGTGGCGTCGGTCCCCTAAGGGGCTGACTAGCCGTCGAGGTACCCTGTTAGCTCAACAGATCCGGGGCACCTCTCCAAAGGCGGTATTGGTGGCACTCGCCGAGTTTTAGTGGAACTGTAGAGCTGTGGAGGGGTAGAGCTGCGTCCACTTACCAGCTTTCGGGCGCAGCGAGTCCCACATACCCGCCTGGGGAGACCCACTCCCCTGCGGGATGCCTCAGACCATATCCCGGCGTTAAAGAAAAAAAAAATCCCGAAAGGGTGACAACAAGTCTTACCACGGGGTAAGACAAGTATTACCCAGTTACTGGGTTGTGGAGGTAAAAAAGAAAATACTGGTATTCAGCTGCACCCGGTTAGACTGGAAGCCGACCCCAACATAGTTGGGAAAAGGCTAGGCAGAAGAGAGATGAATGTTTCGCATTTCCGGTACAGCCAAATTTTTTAAAAAGAAACTAGTTGTTGCCCGCAGATTCACCCAAGTATTTTAGATTTACTGCCGTCCCCGGATTGGTCATGATTGTTTTATTGCCTAAATTCCTTATTACATTAGCTATCTGCCAGTGAAAGTAACATCAAAATCAGCCCAGACGTTCCAGAGATTATCCGGAACAAAGACGTTTTAGTGAAGTTTTAGATTGGGTATACACAGCTCAAGTGTGAGTCCCACATAGAGACAGGAAGCCTACGCCAGGTCCTGGCTACATGCTATTAAAGCATTTCCCTGCGTCTTTTGAAGGAGTATGACTCGGTTGTATGACTTGATCGGTTTTTTTGTATAAAACGTTACGAATACTTTTAACGGGACCTATTAGTACAAGTTAGACGCACTTAGCTGTTTTTTTGTATTCTGTTTTGTTTTCTCTTTCTCGTAAAAACTCGGAAGTGAAATAAAAAATAATAAAAACTGATGATCTTTGTGTTTTTCGTGCTATGGTCCTTTATGTCTCTATAAATACATTTTTTTCGGTAAAAATATAGCACCTTTGTGTGCACTCAGCAAATGATCAAAATCGTAACCTCACAAGAAATTTTCTGTATGTATAAAAAAGTTATGCGTGTTTTCAAACTAATTTCAGTTTAAGGGTTTCCTTTCATCGTTGACTAAATTTTTATCTTAAGACAAGCTAAAAAATAGGATACATTAGACGAAAACAAAGATTTTCTACTATACATTTGATGACTTTGGGAAAAAAAGTAAAACTAAAGCCGGTAGAGTGGTCAGGCTACTGGACACTTCTCCCAGCGGTCGCGGGTTCGAATCTCGTCAAGTGCTCATAATTTATATAATGAATATAGATATATATGCACCGGGTCATGGACTTCCATCAGCCATTTAGGAGTTCAGTGACAAACAAACACAGAAGAATTATTAATATGAAGACAAAAAATTCTCATGCTTATTCTCGTAACTAATATACGACTCAAGTTCTTACGGATGAGGCTAGGTTTACCATATCTAGTCGCTAAGGTGATCCTGTCTGTTGCCTGCATATTCGGGACCCTCAAAAAGCGGCTGAAAACGCTCGCAGTGGTTTTAGCTAGGGCACGCCCATGTGCGAGTCCCACATTGGGTCAGGATCTACCCGAAGATCCTAGCTGCATCCATAAGGATTTCCCTGCGATAAGGTACTATATCTAGTAACTAATAGATATTTATTACACCTCATCCCACACGCTACATCCTATCCTCCTACCAAACGTCGAGATAGACGAGCAGACAGTGGCACAGTTAATTCCGAGCTACGGAAATAACGCGCATTAGTCAACTGCACTCGGGTAATGTAACTGTACACACACCCTATATTTAGGATCGAGTACAAGCTAACAATGCTATCAAATTGTAACGTCATTCTGTATATAACGTGACCAAACATCCCGTTTTGAATGGGATACTTTTTTTTGTATTCTGTCCCAGTGTCCCCTTCGGGACCCGAAATATTCCGGTTGAAAATCTCATGAATTTTTTTTAATAAGAGAAAAATGGTAATTTTTTAATAAAAATTTGTAAGAACTGGGGGACTGACTAGCCGTCGAGGTGCCCTGTTGATCAACAGATGCAGGGCATGTCACCAAAGACGGCATTGGTGGCACTCGCCGTAGTGGATAGTGTTGAGTCCACCTTATCATTTTTCGGGCGCAGCGAGTTCCACATACCCTTCCCGCTAGATGCCTAAGAGAGATGCAATTTCCGGCGTAAAAGAAAAAGAGATGCATTTTCCGGCGTAAAAGAAAAAAAAGAAAGACGCAATATACGATACTACTTAGGGAGCTTCTCCGTGATTACTTTCCATCAGGCGAACCGACTGTCTGTTTGCTCCCTTTTATAAAAAACCGTGTGGTATCGTGGGACACCAGATAAGAACGAAGTGCCTTATTATAAAAATATTAATTTCGATTTCTATTCGAGTCCTAGAGAAAATAATTATTTGGGTATACATTTTCTATTATGATTTTTTTATGGATAAAAATCAGAGCATTTCCAGGCGTAAAATAAAAAAAGTCACAAGTTTTCTAGCAGTAGTCATCAGCTAATGAACTGTACCCTAACATATTATTAATAATCTTTGACCAGATTCTAACCCTAAACCTCCACGTAGCCCAATTTACCTTGACCAGGTCGCCGCTCTATCTTGTATCGTACTTGAAGCGTCGGACACGAAGATCCCATTAGAGAAATGACCAAATCAACAGGCAATCCCTTGTACTGGTCATAGCGATGGTTATTCGTCTTCAGAACACCGGTGTTGGGGCGAAACGACGTTTGTATGTCTTTAATGTTGCATGAGGTTGCAAGAGTATGCATATGTCATTCAATAGTCAGAATAGATAGAGACGGTAATTTGTTCTATAATTTATCTACCCATGCATTCACTTACTATAATATATAGAGTTAAATGTTAAGCACAAGTGACCTCGCAGGACTAGACAGCTTCCTCACCATGGTTCAGGCCTTGTCGTGGCGGTGGGGATCAGTAGCCTATGGTGAGCCCAGCACCTTGGGCGAAGCTAATTGAGCCGAGGGGGCTCTTTATACCCCTCTTATAAAAAGAGGGACTAAAGAACAGGGGTCAAGGGGCTAGAACGGGAACCTCACCCTATTGTACTGTCCCGATGTTGGGAGGTGTTGTTCTGTGGTGCGGGACAACCCCTCTGTGTAGGTCGCGTCGGTTCCCTGGGGGACTGACTAGTCGTCAAGGTGCTCAACAGATCCAAGGAATCTCATCAAAGGCGGCATTGGTTGCACTCGCCGGGTTTTAGTGGGTAGAGCTGCGTCCACTTACCAGCTTTCGGGCGCAGCGAGCCCCACATACCCGCCTGGGGAGACCTGCTCCCCCGCGGGATGCGTCATAGCATTTCCCGGCATTAAAGAAAAAAAGGACTACAGCTTACATTATAAATAAAAACGTTTGTTTATCGACTTTTGACATGACTCAATACATTATTATTTTATTATACCATCGTGATATTTGTAAGTCGTTTCGTTCATAAACGAAAAGAGTTAATAACGTTCAAGCAGACAGTTTTTGTATAATTATTTTTGAATGAAAATAAAATCTTACGAAATATCAAACGTAAAATATTATTTATATTATAAAGCTATCTATTCTTGCGACGTCACTGGTTTTTTACATAATATAAGCCCGTATATACTATGCCGAGGAGTTTTTCACTCCACAACCAGACTAAATAAGGATTCTAACCTACCCCATAATGGCATGAATGCCTATTTCTTTAGTACGCTCTGCCAACGGCACAATTATTATCATTATTATTATATACCTATCCTTTACCTTCTAACCTTCACGTTTGATATTATGAATATTTTATAATTATTCTTCCCTGGCAAATTCAGGGTATTAAAATTTAAAATGAAGTGTTATTCAAAAGACCGTTGAATAAATAATATATTAAAGGTATCACTTAAAAAAACTCTTAACCCAATAAAAAAGAGTTGATAACCTTAAAACGGCTGAACTAATTTTGGTAAAACATATCAAACAGCCACCGCTACAAAATCTGCTTTCAAATATTGAAAAGAAACATAGAAGTCGTTTTAACAAACATAAGCTTAATTGAATCTGAAAACTACAACATCATTATAGCAATTTATCATTAATTTAATGAGTCATTATTTTAATTAGAAAATTTAAAAAGAAGAAATAAATTATAACAAAAACATATTATAAACTTTAACAACATTTTACGTAATTTTTCCCAATAATAGAGTTGTTAACAAATGTTCTTAAAATTCAACTTTTAAAGAACATCTTGTTAATAACTCCAATTATTTTTGATCATTATTTTTCTCGTCACTGGGCTTAGTCAAATTGACGTATTTTTTCCTCATCATAAAATCAGGTGCAATAGTAAAAAAGACCGCGCATTCAGATGTGTAATATTTAATATCAGAAATAATGAATAATAACAATCGCATAAAGAATTCGAGAGTAGTATAATTATTATGATCAACATTATATTATAATTATCATAGTTAGCTTCGATAGTTTCGATCATGATAATTTTAACTATTAGCATAAATTTTTTCTAATGTTTACGCGAATTTCACTCATTATAATGAAAAAAATCGGTTGTCTGTAAAGTCGGTTTACTGACGATAGTTAAACGTGACAACGTCATAAGAAAATGGAACGCCTCAGAGCGAGGTTACGTCGCATGCGTCATGTTTTTTCGTTCGTGCAGCCGGCTCCATCGAATTATAAGACGTTGTTACGACAAAAATTTAACGGATTTTATCGCGGTTTATTAAAATAGCTACCATGGTCATGGCAGGACTGACCGCCTCCAGTAACGCCCGTGTTCGAGTCTGGCTCAGGATAGGAACCTGGGTCTGTATATGGCACGATGTCGTGGGGACTGCTTAGTAGCGGCCGGGAAGTCTCCCTGAAGAGTAGTCTAGTCTTCGCTGGTGCCAGCCTGTCGCTGAGGTGATCTTGTCTGTTGCCTGCATATCCAGGACTCCAAAAAGCGGCTGAAGGCGCTCGCAGTGGTTGTAGTTAGAGTGGGCACTCCCAGCTACGAGTCGCACATTGGGTCAGGATCTACCCGAAGATCCTGGCTACATCCATAAGGATTTCCCTGCGATAAAAAAGGAGTGACTGCTACTGCTGTAAGGTATCCGAAACGTCGGGCTTGTAAAAATCTTAATAAACCGCAATAAAATCTGTAAAAATTGTTTCATTATAATGCATACTCAAATCAATAATGTCAAGCTCTCGATTATTTTTAAACATTCACACTATTTTTTTCATTTGTGTTATTGCTATTAATCATCATTTTTTTTCTTTAACGCCGGAAAATGCTCTAAGGCATCCCGCGGGGGAGTGGGTCTCCCCAGGCGAGTAAAAATGTGGGACTCGCTGCGCCCGAAAGATGGTAAGTGGACGCAGCTCTACCCACAAAAACCCGGTGAGCACCACCAGTGTTTGTGACGTGCCACGGATCTGTTAAGCTAACAGGGCACCTCGATGGCTAGTCAGTCCCGCAAGGGACCGACGCCACCTCCACAGAGGGGTTGTCTCACACCTCAGAATAACCCCTCCAAACGTCAGGACAGTACAATGGGGTGAGGTTCCCATTCTCACCCCTTGCCCCTGCTCTAGCAGGTACAATAATAAGAGGGGTACAAAGAGCCCCCTCGGCTCAATTAGCTTCGCCCAAGGTGCTGGGCTCACCATATGCTACTGAGCCCCACCGCCACGACAAGGCCTGAACCATGGTGGGGAATTATGTAATTAAATATTAGATTTTACACATTTGATATTATGTGTTACAATTAAATTCCACATAAAGAGTTGCTTGAATTAAAAATCATAATGATCATTCCACGCAATCATGTTCAAATTAAGTTCCGCCATTCCAAATGTGAAAAGATGCATAAATTAAGACCGAACAAAGAGGACCATTAGGGGATGGGATAATTTAAAGAAACGCCACCTTTAAGCACATCATAATCGTAAAAAATCATCCCCGCCGGAGCCCGGGATATTATCGGACATTTGCGCTGATGACTCGCTTATTCCTTGAAATTAGATGAAAATGTACATTGAAATGAGTTTCAAATGTCTTTCATATTTATGGTATTTCTCTAATGTCTTCTTGAACCGACTAAAGGTATACAAAGGTTTCATTGGAGGGAGATACATGCTGAGTGACATACCTAGAGTTTCTCCCGTGAAATAGTTTTGCTGTGCTTCAGAGAGAAGGGTAAGACGGAGAGCTTCCAACCCCAGTTCTTGCAACTTTGAGACCGTCTGCTGTGCAGTATGAGGTCGCGCGTTGTCGTGCAGGAGCAGAGACGAGCAATTGACCAATGCTGGTTGGAGATGTACCAGATTCTCCATCATTGTGTTCAGTTCTTTACAGTACACATCTGCAGTAATGCTCACCCCGTTTGGTAAGAAGCTGTGATGAATCACATCGCCGCTAGACCACCAAACAGTGACCATCACTTTTTTAGGGGTAAGTTTTCGTTTAGGGCATTGTTTAGGTGCTGAACCAGGATCCAACCAACTTCCTGAGCACTTGCGATTATCAAACAGAATCCATTTTTCATCGCAGGTAACAATGTGGTTCAAAATTCCTTCATTTGTGTGTCTGTTGGGCAGTGCAAGGCACGTCTCGACGCGTACTTCGCGCTGGAGATCATTGAGTTAGTGGGGCACCCATTTGTCAAGCTTTTTTACCTTTCCAATTTGACGCAAATGGACCAATATTGTTTTGACGCTAACGTCGAAAGCTGCTGCTAATTCAGCCGTAGATTGTGTATCATCAGCTTCTACAATCGCCTTTAATTCATCACTGTTGACCAAAGTCTTCGGATGACCGCGAGGTTCATTTTTCAGGTCGAAATTTCAAGAACGGAAGCGAGCAAACCAATAACAGGTGGTGCGTTGGGTTGTAGTGTTAGCTCCGTAAACGTCGTAATGTTGCGTGCCGCTTGTGCCGCGTTGCTGCCACGACGGTACTCATATTCCATAATTACTCGAATTTTTAACGTATCCACGATGACATTTATCATTAATTTAATGAGACATTATTTTAATTAGAAAATTTAAAAAGAAGAAATAAATTATAACAAAAACATATTATAAACTTTAACAACATTTTACGTAATTTTTCCCAATAATAGAGTTGTTAACAAATGTTCTTAAAATTCAACTTTTAAAGAACATCTTGTTAATAACTCCAATTATTTTTGATCATTATTTTTCTCGTCACTGGGCTTAGTCAAATTGACGTATTTTTTCCTCATCATAAAATCAGGTGCAATAGTAAAAAAGACCGCGCATTCAGATGTGTAATATTTAATATCAGAAATAATGAATAATAACAATCGCATAAAGAATTCGAGAGTAGTTTAATTATTATGATCAACATTATATTATAATTATCATAGTTAGCTTCGATAGTTTCGATCATGATAATTTTAACTATTAGCATAAATTTTTTCTAATGTTTACGCGAATTTCACTCATTATAATGAAAAAAATCGGTTGTCTGTAAAGTCGGTTTACTGACGATAGTTAAACGTGACAACGTCATAAGAAAATGGAACGCCTCAGAGCGAGGTTACGTCGCATGCGTCATGTTTTTTCGTTCGTGCAGCCGGCTCCATCGAATTATAAGACGTTGTTACGACAAAAATTTAACGGATTTTATCGCGGTTTATTAAAATAGCTACCATGGTCATGGCAGGACTGACCGCCTCCAGTAACGCCCGTGTTCGAGTCTGGCTCAGGATAGGAACCTGGGTCTGTATATGGCACGATGTCGTGGGGACTGCTTAGTAGCGGCCGGGAAGTCTCCCTGAAGAGTAGTCTAGTCTTCGCTGGTGCCAGCCTGTCGCTGAGGTGATCTTGTCTGTTGCCTGCATATCCAGGACTCCAAAAAGCGGCTGAAGGCGCTCGCAGTGGTTGTAGTTAGAGTGGGCACTCCCAGCTACGAGCAATTGACCAATGCTGGTTGGAGATGTACCAGCTTCTCCATCATTGTGTTCAGTTCTTTACAGTACACATCTGCAGTAATGCTCACCCCGTTTGGTAAGAAGCTGTGATGAATCACATCGCCTCTAGACCACCAAACAGTGACCATCACTTTTCTAGGGGTAAGTTTTCGTTTAGGGCATTGTTTAGGTGCTGAACCAGGATCCAACCAACTTCCTGAGCACTTGCGATTATCAAACAGAATCCATTTTTCATCGCAGGTAACAATGTGGTTCAAAATTCCTTCATTTGTGTGTCTGTTGGGCAGTGCAAGGCACGTCTCGACGCGTACTTCGCGCTGGAGATCATTGAGTTAGTGGGGCACCCATTTGTCAAGCTTTTTTACCTTTCCAATTTGACGCAAATGGACCTATATTGTTTTGACGCTAACGTCGAAAGCTGCTGCTAATTCAGCCGTAGATTGTGTATCATCAGCTTCTACAATCGCCTTTAATTCATCACTGTTGACCAAAGCCTTCGGATGACCGCGAGGTTCATTTTTCAGGTCGAAATTTCAAGAACGGAAGCGAGCAAACCAATAACAGGTGGTGCGTTGGGTTGTAGTGTTAGCTCCGTAAACGTCGTAATGTTGCGTGCCGCTTGTGCCGCGTTGCTGCCACGACGGTACTCATATTCCATAATTACTCGAATTTTTAACGTATCCACGATGACGAAAAAGATTGAAATGCGTTGAAAATGTAACACTAATCAATTAACAATTGACTACTTTTGGAAAAAGAATTACATTATATTTTTAAAACAAAATTAATTTGAAATTAGAATTCTTAGCCAAACAAAAATTATTTTGGTTTGAAATGGCCAGAACTGCAGAACGGCAATTTCATAGGTAAAGACCTATTATTTAAGATTTTTATTATATAATACACATAATATTCATGACCCAGCAACACAGAATTTTTTTTTCCTGGCGGGATTCGAACCCGCTACCTCTTTTTGGCCGATTGATCCACAGAGGTCATCAAGGAATACTCCTTGGGGGAAAGTACCCAGTCCTCGTACGTACGGGAACTGGGTGAAACCTCGAGGTTCTACTCTAGCTAAATGACGGGTCCTTCGTCGGATTTCACCGTATTAGGCGATTAACGTTGCGTGCGTGTGTGTGTGTGTGTTTGTGTCATGTGTGTGTGTGTGTGTATGTGTTTCGTGTGTGTGTGTGTGTGTGTGTGTGTGTGTGTGTGTGTGTGTGTGTGTGTGTGTGTGTGTGTGTGTGTGTGCATCATATTTTTAACTTCATATTTTTTAAGCTTTAATAATTAATTTAATGACTTTAGCCTGCATTTATACAGTAATAGATACGTAGAGCTCCTAAAGCTATACTAGCCGCTCAATAGTAACCGGTAGGAGGGATACCCTGTGCTCCTCCCGTCTGCATGAGTACCACCATGCTGCTTATTTCTTCCATGAAACAGCTTTTTCGTTGTTTTAAGGCCAAGACAAGCAGTGTAATTACTGGCACCGAGACTTAACATCATGTCTCAGGACAACACTTGAATAAGCTGCCTGGGTTGCCTGGGTCGCAGGTGGTATGTTAATTGGTGACGCTTACTACTATTTACCTATCCAACTAACATAAAAGTAACAAATACTTAAAAGTGAGTCTAGATTTATAACGAATCAATATAGGCACTGTTCTATATTCCTGTGTCGATTGAAAAATTAATTGCGGCCCGGTTGAAACCGAATTTGGTAAATCCTGTAGCCCAATTTGTGTGATCTCTTTTGTCTTATGGCTTTTAGGTTCAGAGCTAGCTATCTTTGGGTATACGTACACAGACTGTATTTCCGAACCGATACGACTTAGGGGCCTTCAAGAAAAGAGCATACTCATATTTGAAAGGGTAATATGACTTATGGTCCAGGTTCCACGGTACCATTTTTGCACTTGATTACTATCAAGATAATTTTCCGTAAGTAGCTTCAGTTTAATGAGATGCCCAACAATTTCTTGTGCGAAAATTCTCGATTGTGGTCTAACAGAGGTAGCAAGGATAAAATATGTCCATTTGATGATTCTCAAAAATGTATTACTAACTGGGTTTTTTTTAATTAATGATATTAATGAATGATAATTGGAAAATTCATAATTGTCACAATCTACAAGTAAAAAATTGGAGATAACGGCAGTTGAGAGCGGTGGCATAGTGAGGGCCAGCAAGACAGCGTTTTTCCGTAGCCATCACGGGATCCCAATCGATATTATTGCTAAGGCGCGCCATTTTCTACATCATACATATATTCAATCACACATTGAACAAAAATCTGGTACAAGACTTAACTCATGTGTTATACTGAGATACAAGCTTATTTTTAATATCTGTGGATACAAGACTGCTAGAACTGACCTTACCGAAAGATGTTTCGTAGAAGAAAAAAAGAGGTTTTACCTAAAAGTTCTTCTCTACCATGGTTCAACACTTGTTGTGGCGGTGGGGCTCAATAGCCTAAGGTAAACCCAGCACCTTGGGCGAAGCGAAGTGAACCGAGGAGTGAAATAGAATTAATTTAGATTTTTTTCAAATTTTTTGTTTCTCTGTTTGTCTGTCTGTTTGTAGTGGCTAATCTTCGAAACGACTGGACCGATTTACATGAAATTTTGTACAGTGGTAGCTTATACCCCTGGTCAACTTATAGGATACTTTTGATCCCGATAAATTAAAGAATTCCCATGGGATAGTAAAAAAACTGTAATTATACAACGACTTATAAATTTAATTTAGTAAAATTCGGTATGCAGATACCTATATTATCGGTTCAACAATATATATTATGATACAATTTATTAATCCCATAAAAGGGAGTACCCGCGGGAAAATATAACATTACAAAAACAGTGTCTAGCAGGCGTCTTTCAACGGATTTATATGAAAATTTATGATCGTACTTTATATGCCCATCTAATATTTAAGATACTCTTCATCCCTTAAAATTAAAGAGTTCCCGTGGGATAGTTAGAAAAACTTTAATTGCTTAAACAACTTATTATACAACTTATGCACCTAATTTAGTATTGATGTTGCAAATATCATCATACAATATAATAATGTATACATTAAAAACTATTTAATATACAAAATTCATTTATTACACATACAGTATTTCAACTAGATGTCGCTGATAGTATTCTACATCGCGATGCTGAAATGTTACATTCACTGCAATAGCTTGAAAATAATTTAATCGACTCCTATCTTATTAAAGAAATAAGATGGCGCTGACATTATATAGTGTATTATGACAGTCCGCTGCGTGACAGTGAGCTGTGCGCACGCGTTGTGTTCTTTACTTTGAGTGATTACGTAAATCTCTTATAAATTTAGTTATTCAACTACTAATAAAGATAAATGGATGAAAACAGTAGTGAGGAAGATATAAGTGATTCGGAGCTGTTGGATAAATGTGAAAGGCAACTTAATGATATAAGTGCAATGGAGGGTAGCACGAGAATTGGAAAAAATGTTGATGAAAATATACAAACGGGTGGGAAGAGAAAGGAAAGGGAAGGTGAGCATAGTGATGAAGAGGAATTTACTCTTGTAAATCGAAGAAAACCTAAGAGATTAATCAGGCGTGAATCAATTATATTGGGACAGAGTGGGAGGGTAGTTGAAGAAAATAAAGATGAATCACAAACAAATATAGTATGTGTCACATCATTGAAGCAGTTACCGAAGCAAATAGCAATGGCAAAATTGCTTCGCATGGAAAATATAAAAGACATTTTGTCTATTAAGTTCAAAAGCCCGTATAAAGCTTTTATTCAATTTAATAAAAGGGAAGACGTCATAGGTTTAATTAATAGCCAAAAATTTAAAGAAATGGAGTTACGGTGCCAATTATTAGATGAAATATCTGTATCTTATGGAGTGATAAAAGGGGTTGATCTAGAAATTGACGAAAAAGAACTGGGCGAAATTTTACAATCAGATATTGAGATAATCACAATAAAGAGATTAAATCGTTTAAATATTGAAGGACAGTGGGTAAAAAGTGAATCTATAAGAGTGGGATTCAAATCTAATGTTTTGCCTGAATTTGTGTATGTTTACGGTTGCCGATTTAAAGTAGAATCTTTCATCTTTCCTGTAACGCAGTGTTCAGGATGTTGGCAATTTGGGCACGCAGTCAAGTTTTGTCCCACAAAAAAAATATTATGTCCTAAATGTGGTGGTGATCATGTCAACTGTAATACTCAAGACTTCAAATGTATTAACTGCAAGGGGAAGCATATGGCTTTAAATAAAACATGTCCTCTTTTTGTAAAAGAAAAGAATATTCGACTTATCATGAGTGACAGGCAAGTAACATATCGAAAAGCCTTGCAAATGCTTAAAGAGGTTCAACAAAAAGAAAGAAATTATGCAAATGAAGAGATTAAAAGTATTTTGTCGCCCAACACCAATAAAGAATTATACAGCAAAGTCGTAGCTAAAACAGTTGGTCATAGGGAAGCACATTTCAACGACGACGAAGCGGAGAATAATAGATCCAATGTAATAACATGTGAAAGAAATAGAAATATACCAGCGAAATCTAAAACTAAAAAGCAGACTAGGAAGAAAATTAATGTAGATAATTTGTCATCGGAACAGGAGTCTGAAGGAATGGCTGAGGAGTCAAACAAAGGAGAACAACATTTCAGAAGGAGTGAACAAGCAAAAGATAGATTGTGGATTTGGAAAATTATGATAAAAATTAAGGACGTTGCTATGTCGGATAGTAAATTTAAAGATAAGATTATAGATATTTTAAAAATACTTTGTGAAGGACTAAAAAGGTTTGTACGCAATTTGTTTTTAGAGGGAGGGGGAGACATTTTTGAACAAATAATTAATTTTATAAATGGATAGTTTAAGGGAAATGTTGAAGCTTAACATAGTTCAGTGGAACTCGCAAAGTCTCCGTCCAAAACTCACAACTTTTTCAAATTTGTTACTACAAGAAAATATTCATGTAGCTATTATTAGTGAAACATGGTTTGAACCGGATTCTGAGATTAATATTAGCGGATATAATGTTTTTAGGCATGACCGATTTGATTCCTATGGTGGAGTTGCTGTGATTGTCCATAAGTCGATTCAGGCCCATTTAAATCCACTTCCCGTCATAAACCCGGGCATTGAGACAGTATGTGTTAGACTCATTAATTGTAAAGATGTTGAATATATTATTTCAATTTATTGTGCTTCGTCAGTACATACGCAAACTACAGATTGGATAGACCTTTTTTCCGTCCTGCAAAAGAATACTATTATAGCAGGTGACTTTAATGCTCATCATACAAATTGGTCGGTCAAAGTGGATACACGCGGTACACAAATCATGGATGCGTCTTTAGATAATGATTTTATTTGTATTAATAACGGCCAATCTACGAGGATAAGACTTAGTAATGGCAACTTACAACAAACATCTCCAGACATTACATTCGTTTCCTCAGATATTGCAATTAAGTTTGATTGGAAGGTATTTAACGAAAATTTAGGAAGCGACCATTTGATTATTAAATTCTCAATTAATGTTTTTACGCTGACCAATATTATTAAAAAACGGAACTTTAAAAATGTTAAGTGGTGTCAATATCGTGAAACCTTTTTAGAAAGTATTGTATATTTCAACAATTCTGATAACCCTAGTGATGTTCAGCAAAGGTACAACGTATTCATAAATAAGATTAAATCTGCAGCGGATAAACACATTCCCTATTTTAAGATGTGTAAGAAGCCTGATAGTAAATTCAAACCTAAAAATTATTGGACCCCAGAGTTGTCGAAAATAGTCGCTCAACGAAGGCTAGCCTTAAAAACTTTTCGCCGTAATCCTACGCCAGAAAATTTAACTATGTTAGAAAATAAGACACTAGAATCACATAAACTAATTAAAAAAGCAAAAGCTCTTAGTTGGCAAAAATTTTGTAACTCAATCAATGAGGTAACTTCTGTATCCCGGATGTGGCAGCAAATGAAATGGATGAAGGGTATCACGCATCAAAGCTCGACACCACCCATTGAGAAACAATTAGAACTGTTACACTCTTTAACACCTGATAATGTATCGAATAAGGGTCCTTGTTTTGTATCTAGGAATGATATTTTGGAATCGCGATTTACCTTTCACGAGTTAATTAATTGTTTAAAAAAAAAGGACACAGCGCCGGGAGAGGATGGTATCTCATATTCAATGGTTTACAATTTACCGGATGCAGGTAAATATATGTTACTTCAAATATATAACAGCATACTTCATTCTGGCATTGTTCCCTATCAGTGGCGAAAGGTTCAAGTGGTTTCGATCCCTAAAGCTAACACTTATCAAAATATGAATGTTAAGTTGAGGCCAATATCATTGATATCGTGCCTGTGTAAAATATTTCATCTTATGATCCTTAAGCGATTAGAATGGTATATAGAACATAAACATATTTTGTCGTCTCATACGGTGGGTTTCAGAAAATCTTGTTCTACTTTGGACTCAATTTCAAGATTAGTTTCTTACATACAAATAGGAATGACTCAGAATATTCCCACTTTAGTATGTTTTCTTGACATCGAGAATGCATATAACAATGTCTCAATTATTGCTGTTACAAAGATTTTGGATGAGTTACAAGTTGGATCTAAATTATGTCGCTATTTGTGGTCCTATATGAATGAAAGACATTTACAACTTAAGTCATTTGATAACCGTACAAATCTCTGCAGATGGACTAATACAGGCTTGGCCCAAGGTGATCCTTTATCTCCGCTGCTTTTTAACATAGTTTCCCATAAAATATGTACACAAATTAAAAATGTTTCTATATCTCAATATGCGGATGATTTTGTTGTATATTTTAGAGACAAACAAATCAAAACATGTGAGCGTTATATACAAAATGCCTTGGATTTCATTATTGCTTCACTGGACGAAATAGGGTTAAATCTGTCTCCTGTCAAATCCAGCTTTTGTGTTTTTAGTAGAGGTCATACGAGGGTTCTACCTACTTTACTTGTATACGGACAATCATTAGCTCAAGTTCAATGTTTTAAATATCTGGGTGTATGGTTAGACAGTCATTTACGGTGGAATAAACATATCAGCGAGACCATCAATAAGTGCTCTAAATATATTAATTTATTAAAAGTATTGGCAGGAAGCTCTTTTGGTATTCATACTAAACATATGCGCACAATATACATTTCTCTTATAAGAAGTAGGATAGATTATTGTAGTTTTATTTATGACTGTAGTGCTAAAACTCACATCTCTCGGTTAGATAAACTGCAAAATCAAGCGCTTAGGGCCATTGGGGGCTTTATTAAAAGTACACCTATCCACGTCATGGAGAGCGAATTACACATACCACCATTATTTTTGAGGAGACAATATTTGACATACAAATTTATTTTAAAAGGAATATCAAATTCTAATAACATTAGCATTAAAACAATTTCAGAACTCAAGTCGCTTTGTAATACTAGTTACTGGACAAATAAAAAGAAACCACTACTAGCTTCCATACGTGAAGAAATAGGGCAAAGATTAATTGCTAGTTCTAATGTAAGTAGAATGTTTTCTCTTAGTACCTGGGTGTCAAAAATAAATGTAAAAGATATTATTGTTAGTAAATTAAAATGTGTTGAACAGTCTAAACACTCTTATCACCCGGTAATATTAAAGAGTGAAGTTTTAAATGAACTAAATAAGTATGATGGTTGGTGCCAAATTTTTACAGATGGATCAAAATGCAAACAGGGACAAGGGGTTGCGTTTTTCCATCAAAATATAAATTATAAGGCTAGTTTTAAGATTACTACAAATGTATGTATAATGACGTTGGAACTGATTGCAATATTCAGGGCTCTTTCATATGCTTTTGAAAATAGTTTCAATAATATAGTAATTTTTACGGACAGTCGGAGTGCTCTCCAACATGTGGCTCGATGCGCCTCTGATTGCAGAGGTGCATCGATAGCCTATGATATACTGAATATTATTAATTGTTTTAATAATAACGGTACCAGACTAATATTGCAATGGGTTCCAGCACATATAGGTTTAAGGGGTAATGAAGAGGCTGATCAGATATCCAAGTTAGCGTCTCATATGGGAAGGGAAATAACTTATGTGCCTGACTATTGGGAATATTTTGTAGATTTCAAACGTGGTTTATCTAATAAATGGAAAAAATATTTTGAGAACATCTCTATGGAAAAAGGAATCTGGTATAGGACAATACAGAGTGAACCTCTTCACTACCCCTGGTTGGTTAGTAATAAGTTAAGTAGAAAATATATTAAGCTAGTATTAAGACTTCGTTCTGGACATTATCCATCAGCAAAATTTGCATTCTTAATGCGGAAGGCAGACTCACCTAATTGTGATATATGCGGGAAAATTGAGGATGTGCAACATTTATTGATGGATTGCGTTCGGAACGAACGTGAACGAGAAGTTCTAATAACAGAATATAATCTGAATAGGTTAGATGTGGGATTAGTTGTGTCAATTTTATCAAAACCTACATCTGAGTTATGTGTTAGATTCTGTTCCCTTATTGTTTAGGCTATAAGAGTTTTATGTATATTGTCTAGACTCTAGAGTAAGCACAATGGAGTTGACGTGCCTTCTTGGACAAAAACTCCTATTTAATAAAGATAATAAAAAAAAAAAAAAAAATAGTGTATTATGACATTAAATAGTGTAGTATTCTATTATATAGTGAAAAATAAGTTATTGAATGTTGTGTAAAGGTTGTCGTATGGTTATTCGTTCGTCCCTGGCGGAGTGCCCAGCCTGGGCAGAGACCTGTCGCTGCCTGCGGTCGTCCGAGCGATGACCGTCAGTGAGAGCACATGACAGGTGGTCCTCTCCTTCTACGAGGACGTGATGTCACAAAAGGAGGAGGTGGAGCGGGAGAGCGAGCACACTGCCGCCTCTTCATGGAAAGCATGCACCTATGCGCGGCTGATCGGAAAATCCGCTGCGCGCGCGTAAGGTTCGAGCTACAAGGCACCCTTATGTGTTCAGTCTGAAGATGCTGTACTCTTAAACGGAGAAGGAGGAGAGGACCCCACCTCCGCCTCCAGACAAGAGTGCCGTATGGTACACCGTTGTGGTCCAGTGGGGACGCCCACATCTCTCGCGCCGGGTCACCCAAACGACGAGAAGAATATCGCTGGGGTTCAGTGGGTCGATTCTGCGTCCACCTTAGCATCTTCTTGGGCGTAATAACAACGTACAATTTATTTTGTACATCTCGAAGGAAAGCTTCAAAAGCTAGCCTTAATTTTGCTTAGAGAATTAGAGATTTAATTTAAATTGTAATATGTGTTTGTTGACGACTTATTTCTACACAATGCCTTGAAAAAGGTTGAATCTCAATATAAAGTCTTTCGCCGCGATTAAAGGTTGTTTCAATATAATGAGTGAAATTCGCGTAAATATTAGAAAATAATAGACCAATTTTTTTAAGTATTAAATTGGATAAAGGTATAAGTATCCAATTTAATTATTTAAATTAAAAAAATTGGCAATTTTACAGCGATAAAAGTAAAAGCTATATTTACACAAATACGATATTAATTCTTATCATCATTACAAAGTTCTTCGTCGCCTCTACCTGTCTGTACGCGATTTACTCAAAAACAACTAGATGGATTTTCATGCTGCTTTCAATGAGATAGAGTAATTCCTGAGGCAGGCTATAATTTACCAATTATACTGTTAAAGTTGGAAAAAAGTGGGAGAATTATTGTAATAGTCGTAAAACAATAAGCCGCTTGGGAGCTTACATTGAAAACGCAGTCCTATTTCCTTTAGAACAATAACAAAAAAAAGTAAAAAAATTATCATCATTCTTTAATATAAGTTAACGCGGGTGAAGCTGCGGGCAACAGCTAGTCTTAAAATAAAGGTTATCTTTTTTAGTTTAGTTAGCAAATAAAAAAAAAGGTTAGCAAATGAAAAATCTTGTCAATAGTTTTCTCGTTACTGATATGTTAGGGAAAACATACATACACATTCACCTTTTTTTTTCTTTAACGCCGGGAAATGCTCTGAGGCATGAGGCATGAGGCCGCGGAGGAGTGGGTCTCCCCACGTGGGTATGTGGGACTCGCTGCGCCCGAAAACTGGTAAGTGAACGCAGTTCTCTTCTTATAAGAGGGGTACAGGGCGCCCTGTTAGCTTAACAGATCCGGCGCACCTCACCAATGGCGGCACTGGCGGCACTGGTGGCACTCACCGGGTTTTAGTAGGTAGAGCTGCGTCCACTTACCATTTTTCGGGCGCAGTGAGTCCCACATACCCGCCTGGGGAGAACCACTCCCCAGGCGGGATGCCTCAGAGCATTTCCCGGCGTTAAAGGAAAAAATAAGTGTGATTACGTAAAGTATTTGTAGAGACCAAAATTTACTTTAAAAATGTTTATGCTTTATACCGGTCGCTGTTTCACCTGAGTAGTTCCCGTTCCCATGAAATTTTTTCAGGATAAAACTATCCTATCACCTTTTCTTGGTCTCAAACTATATTCATACGAAATTTCATTTAGATCGGTTCGATTGTCAAACTGATCGTAGAACAGTTTGCTTGAATCGTGACGTTTTTCTTACTTAGAGAATTTTTGTACCAGTCATAACTTCTAAATGAAAAGTCTTCTTCTTTTAAGTCCTTGCTTCCTTTAGGATTTGCCAAAAGCGAGAAATCCGATCCTATAAAGTGGAATTTACACTTAGAAAATGAACCTAATTTATCAAACAATTTAAATGGATAACGATTAATATCTTGATACCAATTTCACCACTATTAGCTTCCACCCATATTTGAACTTAAAAAATAAACAAAAACTGTTATTGTTGCTTAACTATAATTTATTACTATATTTATTTAGACACGTTCATAGCTTCATTACAGCACAATACCAACACGACGTTATAATAATTATAATATTTCCTACCTCACAGTTGTAATTAGATAAACGACATACAATATGTATTGTACATTTTATTTTATTACATATTAACACATACGGATATACAGAAGCCCGCTAGCTTTTTAAATTCATTAAAATAAATGAAAAAAACGACAGGTGCTTCTAATGATCAAAATCCAGTCCTATATCTTTGGGAATAATTATACCACGTCGAACATCACATATTGTGAGGATATTTTTTTTGCGTGGTTACACATTTTTAAAGATCTAGGTACATATTAAAAACGTTTGAAATATTATGTGGTTTCCTATTATTTTAATCGCTCGGTATTATATAAGTAGTCTTGCTTTATTTTCCCAATCCGACGCCAGGAGGCCGTATGGTCTATGACTATACACGGTTGTCGGAGGACAACCCCCCACTTATAACAAACCGTAAGTGAGCTAAATCGGCTCACACTAATCCGATGAAGCATTAGGGCCTTTGGGCAATTAGCATAGATCATTCCGAAAAAAAAGCTTAAAAATATTTTATATAAATTTCTTCATAGAATGTGAAATGTATTGTGAGGAACTTAATATTACCACGGTGCCCTTGATAAATTTATTTATTTCATAATAGCCACAACATAAAGAAAGTTCAACAAAACATGCTAAATCCACTTGTATTTTGTTAAGTCCAAAGCTATAGAAGGTTATCAATTATGCATTTATCAATAGAAGATAAGTTATGTGCGACTGATATATTATAATACATAGACTAACAGGGTAATGTGCTCCCCACCATGGTTCAGACCTTGTTGCGGCGGTGGGGATCAGTAACCAAGGGTGAGCCACTGCACCTTGGGGGAAGCGATTTGAGCCGAGGGGGCTCTTTGCACCCCTCTTATAAGAATAGGGGGCAAAAGAGCAGGGGGCAAGGGGGAACCTCACCCCATTCTTCTATCCCGACGTTGGGAGGGGTTGTTCTGTGGTGCGGGACAACCCATCTGTGGAGGTGGCGTCGGTCCCCTGAGCGACTGACTAGCCGTTGAGGTGCCCTGTTTGCTCATTAGAGCCAGGGCACCTCACCAAAGGCGGCATTGGTTGCATTCGCCGGGTTTTTGTGGGTAGAGTTGCGTCCACTTACCACCTTTCGGGCGCAGCGAGTCCCACATACCCGCGTGGGGAGACCTACTCCCCCACGGGATGTCTCAGAGTATTTCCCGGCGTTAAATGAAAAAAAAAGGGTATGTGCTAGTCCACCAAAACAATTAGGCGCATGACAGTGAAAGCCCGAACCCAGCCTTCGCCCCGCGCTCCCCCTAGCGTGGAGATGCGCGGATACCTAATTGTTTTAGTACATTAGTAATAATACAGTCAGCTAATAATGAATCGTGCATATACAGTGGCATATTTACGATTCATTACAAGTAATAATTACTGAATGTATAAAACTGATTCGATACGGAAATAACAATTTCTGATTCCTACGGAAAATCGATTATGATAATATTTCTCTACGTGGTTATAGTACTGATAAAGAGAGAATTTTCTTTAGAATTTTGGAGTATATTCCTTAAGATTGGATTTTCAGGTAAGGTATGATGAGGAAAATTTTGGTGATCAGACGACCAGACAGACAGAAAAGAAAAAGAAGAAGAAAAAAAAAAAAAAAAAAAAAATCAAACTAAATAACATTTGGAACATTTTTTTTTTTTTTTTTTTTTTTTCTTCTTCTTTTTCTTTTTGTCAACAAACAATTTCATATATATAAATATAAATATTAATAACTTGTAATATTGTTTGTTTACACAAATGTAGGTAGGTACATATTATTAATAAACATGGAACCATTCTCATTAATGTCGTAAGTTTAGCTACCTATTCGCTAAAGATTCTATGCGTATGAGAAAAAAGTGCGTTTTACTAAGTACATAATTATTAGTTTATTTATTAGAGTTACTGTAAATAATTTATTGTTTAGTGTGTTATGATAAGCTTGCGTGTGAAAGTATATTATGTATTTATGCGTGTGTGTTGTGAGTGTATATGTAAGTGAGTGTGAATGTATGCATGTGTGTTATGTGTGTTTGTTGTGGGTGTATATTATGATATTGTGTGTATGTATTTCTGCGTGCGTCTCACCTTGCGGTTAAATTTTGTTATTCAATGTACGAGTTTTTCAGTTTCATCATAGTTTAAGGTAAGTAGAAACCGTTTTAATATCTTTTTACACCTAGGGTCGGATGTCTCACATTGAACCAGGCAGCTACATTTAACCACCATTTTATTTCCGAAATGCGACGTTGCCAATTTCTGCAACTGAGGCTGAAAGAGAGGTATTTACTATCTCTGTCTGCCCACTAGTTTCCGTGGCGCCAGCGCGCGAAGAGGTTGTGTGAGGAGCATTTTTACGAAAATTAACTCGAAAAGTAAGTATTTTTTGCAAATTTCTTTCTTTTTTCACTTTTTTACAATAAATAATATTGGTCTTTTTATATTAATACTGTATACTGTAGTTATCCAGCTTGTAAATGCACCTTAATTCGTTACTGTGCAAGATTATTTTCCGGGTAAAATTTTGAGGTTAGTTGCCAAAACGTGGTCTGTCCCACAATGAGCCACTTGTAGGTGGTACACATTGAACCATGGCTCAATGTGTACCATCCCGAAGGTTAAATGTGTACTAACACTATAATTATTTATTTTGTTACAGTATGGCGCGAAATAAGGTGTTAGTAAGAAAAAGAGGTGGACATTCGGCTGCCAATATGCTTAAGGCCCTTCAATTGCATAGATCAGGCGAAAGTATAAGAAAAGCAGCGAAAACTTATTACATTGCGTACCCAACTTCACGACGCTATGTAGAAAAAAACTTGCACGTCAACGTAGAGGACCTTGCTAGGAAGAGATTGCTACCGAATTATGAAAATCATCTCATTTTTACCAGCGAACAAGAAGATGTTTATAAAGAGTACATTATAGAATGCGCTTTAATTTTTTTTTTAAAAAGACTGACAGACCTGAGCCTGATCCACAAGACTAAAATTTAGATCCCAACGCACAAAATGTTGAACACGAATCTGTTGAATCAGATGACACATATTGTGAAGATGGGAATGTGAGCCCATCACTGTTAAATTCTGATGATGTGGCAGAGATTAACACTGATCATGTGGCAAAGATAAACACTGATAATGTGGCAGAGATTCTAGGTATAAATTAATCTACAGAACGTATTTCTATAGCATCACCCCGGATTATTCAAAGTTCTCCAATTGCAGGATCATCGAAGAATATCTCTTTGATTTCTCCTAGACAATTCATGCCACCAATTAAAGCTGGGCCCAGATCTAATAATAGAAAAAATAGAAAAAAAGGAAAAAGCAGAATCGCAACTGACACTCCCGAGAAAAAAGAAATTACAGAAAGCAAGACAAAGAGACAAGAAACAAAATCTAAAGCAAAAGAAGTAAAACGCGCTATTAGATAAAAAGGTGAAAAGAAATGCCCCAAAGAAAAAAAGAAGAATGACACTGATGAGTCTACTCCTGAGGAAGAACTCGAAAACGTAATAGAAGTTAGTGAGACTGAAATAAGTGATATAGATGGATCTGAAGATGATGAAGAAATGTTGGTTGTGAGAGGAAATTTTGAGAAATTAACGCGTAAACTAGTTGAAGATGACTACGTTCTTGTAGTTTTTAACGCAAAAAATATTAATGTTTACTATGTGGGCAAGATTATTGAAGTTGACACTTGCAACTGGAGTTTCATTCATGCGGCTTATTAATAAACAAACTATGAAGTTCTGGATGCCATTGGAGCCTGATTTGGCTGATGTGAAATTAAAGGATATTAAAATGATTCTGCCACAGCCAAAAATTAATGGAACACAAAATCGGAACTCGACGTTCAACTTTCCAATACGTGTTGCTCCGACTATTAACTTACGTTAGATCTCATTATTCTATCTGTTTTTGATTATTTTATCTGCTGATATTCAGTAGAAGAATCATGTTTTTTATATGGTTTTCTCTGTTAATTACTTTTTAAGTTTAAAACTTTTTTGTTTTTCCATCGTGAAAGTTATTTAATAATGATGCCGATGGTAGCAATGTTTGACAAGACTCTAATTATGTTTTGTTACTTTAAATATTCTATTTTTGTTTTTACTGAAGTTACCTACCTTTTAGAATTATTATTATAAATAAGTAGGTATTTTACTGATGCAAAGGTCTAATAATTGAACCAAAGTGGAAGAAAAATGTTTTGTTATGCTTAAAGTAGGTTTATGTTATAAAATTTAGAGATATTATTAATTATTTTGTGATAAAAATCATGTTGCTCAAGTACAAATGAAGACTGACATTGTAAACTTAAGTTTTATAGTAAAATAATAAATATAATACTATCGATATTTAGCTTTTTATTACATTACAAAGCAATTTAAATACAAATTAGTCTAAATGTTAATGATTTATAAGGCGGTTCAATGTCGAAAATACCCCGGTTAAATGTGTACCTCCCGATGGACACATCGAACCAAATCTAATTTTTTAGAATTTATTTTTTATTGCTAAAACCAAACAGAATTTTAAATAAAATTGTTGACCTTATTGTAGTTAAATAAATTTTCAAACTATATTAAAAAAAATTGGGGAATCAATCTAAAAACAAGCATTCTACGAGACTTTGAAATTTACCTGGTTCAATGTGAGACAACCTACCCTATATTTATTTAAATCATAAATCTCATGAAACTTATTCACCCTATTATAAATAGAAGGTGCCTTATAAAAGAAAAAGCGACTAGCAAAGGTCGTTTTTATACGTGGGATGGTCCATTTTAGAATTTGTCTTCTTAAGTTACGTGGCTGTTCTTTGAAAAGTGGTGCTCTCGAATGATATTTAAGTACAGTAGATATTATATATAATTGCCTTACCCTAGCGACCGAGCACAGTTCATATAATTGGTTCGTCGGATACCAAATTGGTTTCCGATATGCCACTTTAAGGATACAGCGCTGTGTACGTTCAAGTTTAATCATTAAAGACTTACAGGAGGAGCCCCAGGTAATTATGCAGTAGTTTATTATTGACTCACATAGAGAGTTGTAGACCTGCTTGATAATATTAATACTAGCAACGGAACGCAGTTTACGAAATATCGCATATAATTCGTAAGTTTACTCAGACGCTTGCACACTGACTCAATATGGGCTTTCCATGATAATTTACTATCCAGGATAACTCCTAGATATTTTATGGTGTGAACTTCTTCGAGTGAATTGCAGTTGCAGTGACCGGGTAGATCAGAACCTTTGCATGTATGATGTTTAATGAAGAGTGGTTCCTTAGGGGCACTATGGTTAGTTATTTTAAAATTTAAGTACTTCGTCTTTGTAGTATTTATTGTAAGCAAGTTATGCTGCATCCAGTGAGCTATATGTCTTAGTCCTGCCTCAACAGCATCAACAATCTGTGCCCAAGTTTTGGCATAGAAAACAATGGCAGTATCATCCGCGTAAGTAAAGATTTTTGCTTGTTTGAGCTTAATTTTACACAAGTCGTTAATATAAATAAGGAATAGAGTTGGCCCTAGTTCACTTCCTTGTGGAACTCCAAAATCTACTGTTAAATAGTCACTGAACTGATCGTCCACCTTTACTCGTTGTGACCGGTCGCTTAAGTAGGAAGTAAACCATTTTAATGCTGTACCTCGCACACCGATGGACTCCATTTTTTTTAATAGCATCGGCCGCGAAACAGTATCGAATGCTTTAGCCAAGTCAATGAAAACACCGGTACAGTGATTACTTATGATCAAGTTTGCTGGAGATGGTGTTTATTAAATCATTTACTGCATCTTCTGTTGAGATTTGTTTCCTAAATCCATACTGATTTTCAGCCAGGTGTTTGCCATCTTCAAGATAGGCCAGAAGTCTTTTGTTTACTATCTTTTCGATAATTTTGGACACAGATGTTAGGAGCGAAATGGGGCGGTAGTTGCTGGGCTCGAATTTGTCACCTGTTTTATGAATTGGGCAAATATTTGCAACTTTCATATCGTTTGGTACACATCCAATTGCAAAACTAAGATTACATATATGTGCTAAAGGAGTAATGAGGTATATTTTATTTTGTATAAGGATATTGTTTGAAATGTTATCAAAGCCAGCAGCAGATCCAGGTTTTAAAGAACTAATTATACACAGAACTTCATCTGGGCTTGTAGGGGCCATGAAAAAGGAGTTCAATGGTGAGTTTTTATTTTGTATAGATGTCTCTTTTATTAACTCATTCTCTGTTTTGCCTATGTTTGTAAGAATATCATGTGCTAAGTTTTTGCCTACACTTGAGAAATATTGATTAATTTTATTTAATGAATGGTAGGTAGGTAGGTATGGTAAAGAACTTGTGGATGAGAATCCACAAGTTCTTGGTTGTATTTACGTTTATCGTTTATATTACAGATATTCCTAACAAATATAGTATTATATTTATAAATATTAATAATAAAATTCATATTTATGCAACTATATATATAGTCCAGTCGGGGCAGACATTTAAATAGAAAAAAATCCATCGAGCGATTTTTTTTAAACGTCGGAGGGGTTGGAAGTATAAATCTCGATTTTCTAACTGAGAAATTTAATTTCTCATGAGTTTGGTCATTATAATTTTTTACGCTAGGATCAATATCGTAATCTTCCTCCATGTTTGTTACATTTTCACACGTCTCTACGCTGAAGTGCAGACATAAAACAGAGCACTTGAGGCCCGCTTTACAGCAGCCGCACATCTTTACGCACTTGGATTTGCATTTGCAGGAAATTAATTTGAGCAAAGACTCCGGTGCTGGGTCAGCGATGGTTGTAATCGGTTCCAACCCACGATTTGTTTTCTTCCAACCCCAATCCGTTGAGAGCATCAAGTGCGAGAACCAAAGTTGAAGAAAATAAAAATCCACCCATTACGATTTTTTTGATAAACTTGATAGTATAACTCTGCAAATATTGATCCTAGCGTAAAAATGATAATGACCAAACTTATGTAAAATTAAATTTTCAACAACTTTGGATACAGCCATTTTTGCTATAAAGTTGAAAATTAACAAATTATTTCAGAAAAACCAAAAAATTGAACTTTAAAACAAGATGGCGGCGAGTCCTCTACCGGGATTAGTTAGAAAATCGAGATTTATACGTCCAACCCCCCCCCCCCCGCCCCTTCGACGGTAAAAAAAAACGACCCCCGGATTTTTTTCAATTTCAGGCTAGTTTTATGTCTGCCCCGACTGGACTAATATACCTATGGGCTATGTTCAGCAGTGGATAGATAGAGGCTGATGATGATATTTATGCAACAGATGGAATTAAATAAAGAAATGACAGCGCATGTTGTCACGGCATTTAAATCGAATTCACTGTCAAGGCGCGCTAATAGAAGTTTCAGATCATAAAACTGTCATCATAAATTGATCTACCAAATGGTAGATTTTTTTTAATCATAATATTTTAGTGCGCTCAAATAATAATCTATTTTTATGATACCATTAGCGAGCATTGGCATTGAAATGATAAAATTATATTATTTATGTCAAATCAATGACATAGATGCGAAAATATATGACATCCAATATAAGAATACATTTCTGGGTATGAATGATCGATAATTTTAATTCCTTTAAGTAACAAATCGTTGTATAGTGAACACTTTAAAAGGTCACTATGTAAATACGAGCGAAACTTAGTGAGATATATAAGAGGCTAACACAACATTTTAGTCGTAGTATCCTCCTTGACCAGAACAAACATGTTCTCCTTGAAGTTTTTAATCTGTCTATCAGCTTTGTATGTGACTGCTAATGCAGCCGTTTCTTTGATGAAGTCCGATGATAAACCAGCCAAATTCGGTATGTACCAACTTAGCATGTTTTATTGACTCGCTTTTGGTCTTGTCCGGGTGGAATTTTGTAATTGGTTCTAAATTAACTTCTTAACAAGCTATAGACTTGAAATTTTGATTATAGCTCAGAAATAGATGACAATAGTAAGATGTAGTGTAGTGATATAGACCGGGGTGGTACCTCTTGCTCACACAATACCGGTGTCAGCTGACAGTCATGATTTTACGTTTCGTATGGTTTGTCAGTTGGGGATAGAAAAAAGGAGGGTAACGCATCTGCGAAACTCTTGTTGTGCGGATATGTATGGGCATCGGTAATCAACATAAGGCTCCGACTGCTCGGTTGCCTCCTTATGACATAAAAAAATGTATACACGGTACATAATATACGTGTATACATATTTTGACGACCTCTGTGTCTCGATGGTTAGCCCGTTGGCGCTCAAGCCAGAAGTTGCTGGTTTGAATCCCGCCAGGGAACAAAAAGTTTTCTGTGTTCCTGGATCATGGATGGGTACCTTATAATAAAAATCTTAAATATGTGTATTGAATAAAAGTATTAAATATTATATTTCCGTTGCCTGATATCCGTAACACAAGTTCTTCGACAACTTACCACGGGACCAGATTGACGTAGTGTAAAAGCGTCCATAGATATTACTATTAATATAGACCAAAATAACATTTTTACAATTTTTGTCTGTCTGTCTATTTGTTTGTTCCGGCTAATTTTTTAAAACGGCTTGGCCGATTTTGATTGCACTTACAGAAAGCAAGCAAGCAAGGAGTAATATTATAGGGTATAAAAATAATAATCAACAATCAGGGTACGGCTGTAAATCTAAGTTAACGCGGGTGAAGCTGCGGGCAACAGCTAGTATATTCAGCCGGGGCCAGCCTATCGCTGAGGTGATCCTGTCTGTTGCCTATCGATATAAGTTGTTGCCTGGGATATAAGCATATCCGGGACCTTCAAAAAGCGGGTGAAAGCGCTCGCAGTGGTTTAGATTTAGTTTAGTTCTAGTATATGAAAAAAACGGATATTGGCAGGATACGAACCCTTTAACTGTAGACGATTTAACCATAGTAATTATCATTTATAATTCAATTAAGAATTTGGCATGTTTTGTACAAATAATATTTTATATAATATTGTAACTGTTAAAGGTTATCTATATGTATGTATAAGATAACCTGTATTGTCAGTAGGTTAACAAACGAAAGCGGATTTAATAAATATTGTTTGATGCTTATTAAAACTCGAATATCGTATTACTAAATACCTATAAAAACAATTAAAACCTTTTCCTACATATCAAAATCGTAAAAAAATCTATAAGATGTGCGTATTAAGCATAGATATGGAATTTATACAACTACAGGATATATCACTTACGAAGAACCTGAGAGTGACAACTCCTAATATAAATGCTAAACTACTTTTGGGCTTACAACAGCATAACCTAATCTGAAGTCCAGCATCTAAAGTCCCCGCCTCTGATGAGAGGAACATTGAATGGCTTCCCAGTCGAATTGGCTGTCTGTTATAGCCTGACCAGAAATAATAGGACCTACCTATGAAACTATGAAATTGCTGTTCTGCAGTACTGGCCATTTCAAATCAAAATAATTTTTGTTTGGCTAAGAACTCTAATTTCAAATTAATTTTATTTTAAAACATGATTTTTTTTTTTTCAAAAATAGTAATTTGTTTATTGATTTAAGTGTTACATTTTCATCGCATTTCAATCATTTTCGTCATCATGGATACGTAAAAAATTCGAGTAATTATGGAATATGAGTACCGTCGTGGCAGCAACGTGGCACAAGCGGCACGCAACATCAACAACGTTTACGGAGCTAACACTACAACCCAACGCACCACCTGTTATTGGTTTGCTCGCTTCCGTTCTGGAAATTTTAACCTGAAAAATGAACCTCGCGGTCATCCGAAGACTTTGGTCGACAATGACGAATTAAAGGCGATTGTGGAAGCTGATGATACACAATCTATGGCTGATTAAGCAGCAGCTTTCAACGTTGGCGTCAAAACAATATTGGTCCATTTGCATTAAATTGGCAAGGTAAAAAAGCTTGACAAATAGGTGTCCCACTAACTCAATGATCTCCAGCGCGAAGTATGCGTCGAGACGTGCCTTGCACTGCTCAACAGACACACAAATGAAGAAATTTTGAACCACATTGTTACCTGCGATGAATAATGGATTCTGTTTGATAACCGCAAGTGCTCAGCAAGCGCTTAGCAGCATAGCAGCAGCAGCTCAGCAAGTTGGTTGGATCCTGGTTCAGCACCTAAACAATGCCCTAAACGAAAACTTACCCCTAGAAAAGTGATGGTCACTGTTTGGTGGTCTAGCGCCGTTGTGATTCATCACAGCTTCTTACCAAAGAGGGTGAGCATCACTGCAAATGTGTACTGTGAAGAATTGAACAAAATGATGAAGAAGCTGGCACATCTCCAACCAGCATTGGTCAGTCGCTCGACTCCGCTGCTCCTGCACGACAACGTGCGACCTTATACTGCACAGCAGAAGGTCTCTAAGTTTCAAGAACTGGGGTTGGAAGCTCTCCGTCATCCACCCTACTCACCAGACCTTGCGCCTACAGACTACTACTTTTCCCAGAATTAGGATAACTTCTTGGCGGGAAAAAAATTCAATACCCGAGATGCAGTACAAAATGCCTTTGAATAATTCTTTGCTTCCCGTCCAGCTCATTTCTTTAAGAAGGGCATCAATAAACTGCCACTGCGTTGGCAAAGATGCATTGATTGCATGTGTGATTACTTCGATTAATACAAATAAAAAATACATGAAAAAAAATCGTTTAATTTTTTTCATACAAACCGGCAATTTCATAGGTAAAGACCTAAATACATAAACCCTGTGTGGTGTCGTCACTGTATCTTTTTTGCGTCAACAAATAGTAATGTACATATAGAAATTAGTAGCGAAAATTTCCGCCAGGGTTTTTGTTTTTCTGGTCAGGCTATACATTTCTCGATCATGAGAAACTTATTGTATTATGACTTATTTTATATATACTTCTTGGTTTATAATTAAAAAAAAACTTTTATTACACTGAAAAGTTAATTCAATACAAATTAAAAGTTAACTGGCAAAAGGCAAATGTCGCGCGCGGATCTCTCAAAACTGAGGAATTGTCTGGATGAGAACTGGAGATGAACTAACTAGTAGGACCGAGTGCAGGGATTATATATCAATAGGAAAGGCTTACTCTAGGCACTATTATATACAGGACTGGTATATAACAGCCCCCGGGGTTAGAAATAAACTTATCCCAGAAGGGTTAAGTTTATGGGAGAGTAGAGCGGATTTTAGGAAGTGGAGTTTCATTTATAGTTTCGAGTGGGATTTCAATATGGGACTCAGGAGGGATTTCAGAAAATTCTTCAGTTTTATTTATTTTAATATTACGTTTATTTAGAATTATTCGACATGTGCCTGGCCTTACAAATTTACGATATAGAATGATTAAAATAAAAATTATTACAAGGCAACTTATTACAATTGTAGAAAAAGAATAATACTGCCCATATAAAACAATATGGGGTTTTTCAATCATTTTATTTAAATTCTTTACAATATCATGATTTATTTCTATATTTTTCTGTGTTTTAATTAAGTCAATATTAATATCAGTTAGGTTTAATGTGGGGACAAATGGTTTTATTTTATTAAACATTTCTGACTTACAACAGGTAGCATTTAATAAACTGAAGTTAATATTAATTGGTTGTATTTTAATTGTTTGAGAGTTTTTTGGTATTAATTTAAGATCACTTTTAAAGGCTATACAATTTTCTCGTAAATTGAATATGCCGGTTCCAAATAAAACAATTTCCGAATTGACAGAATCTTTGCAATCTACTGATAATTTTTTTGGATTTGTATTGACATATAAAAATTTATTATTCGATAAACGGTGGAAAAAACTAAGGCCTCTTAAAAATTTGAATAAAAAAAAAAAAAAAACGGTGGAAAATGTCTAGAAAACCCACAAAAACCTTTGTTTCACATATAGAGGGCACGGACTTTAAAGGTTTTACAATGACTTCTGATTCGCAAATGGGGGATGTTGAGCTAGAATAAACATCAACATCGTTACATATATAGTTTGAATCATACAGAGACTTACAACTACTTAAACTATCCAGCTTACAATAAAAAGTCCTATCTCTACTTAATGCTATGTATTTAGATGTTGGTACTATTGTACTATATGTATCGTTAGCCACTAATACAGGGATAGGGTATGTTATGATACAAGTGATAATTCCTTAAATTTAGAAGTGGTAAACTTAACACAAAAACTATCTTATTATTACTGTAGTAAGAAGCAATTTCGCCTATACTTAACAATGTATATATATTTTCTATACATAGGGTTATAGGGAGCTGATGGTAATCAGCTAAAAATCTGTAATTTTCTCACATACCGGTCTGGGGAATCCCCCCTCCCCCGTGGGATGCCTAAGAGCATTTCCCGGCGGAAAAGAAAGAAAAAGCAGGTTATAAAAGGCTTAGACTTTATTTTGTGTTATTTGAATAGGCAAACGGGCCAAGCAGGATGGTAAGTGGTCAGCGTTACCCATGAGCAAGTTAACCTAAGACCAGCCCAGACAATTCGTCTATGTGTTGCCTATCCTGAGACATAAGATTTTAAGTCTCTGTGCCAGTAATTACACTGCCTGTCCTGTCCTTTTCTTCGAAACATAGCAAAGCTATTTCACGGGATGGTGGTACCCATGCCACCGGGAGCGCGACACAGCGCAACCCTCCCACCGGTAGTATATAGTAGGTAGGTAGGAGGTATATTGACAAACGTCTATACAGATTACAGAGAACGTAAAACCACTGTAATTAATAAATTACTGATCTGATATTAAACGCCCCCATTTAGAGATCCTTGCTTTAAATGACTGATGATTTTTATTATTTTTTCAGCCCATTTGGAGGGTTGTTATATGAAAAAATTTGATCACATCATACCATATGGTGAATCGTACAAACCAACTGGTGGCTATTGTGCAAGATATTCCTGCTCTGGGGGCGATGACATTCAACTGGCTACGTAAGTATAAAGTAAAAAAAAAAACATCAATTAATTCCATTCATAATTGGCGAAGTAAAGCATAAAAAAACATATAGGTATATGTTTTTTTAGGGGTCCAGCCATAAGTTCTGTTACAAATGAAAATGCATTTTTTTCAATAAAATAATAGTACCTGGATGACCGAGCTTCGCTCGGTTTTTTTTTTTTTTACTAAAATGACATTTTCTAAAAATGATTCCTAGCTAGATCGATTAATCGCCTCCGAAACCCCCTATAGACTAAATTTCATGAAAATCGTTGGAGCCGATTCCGAGATTTCAATTATATATATATATACAAGAATTGCTCATTTAAAGATATAAGATTGTAATTTTATTAAAATGTATCCTACATATTTATTAAAGTCTCAGCAAAAATTCAAAAAAGGTATTCTATTCGAAATGGTCACATTTGCCTTATATTTTTGGCCACGAATCTATATCTATGTATTTACGAACTGTTTCCAAGGGAAATTTTGCCACTGCTTGCTACAAAGATTTTTTAAGAGTCTCAATGTCAGCGTGTCTCTTAGAGGAGGCCATGTGCTCTAAAACTGAACATAATTTCAGCTCAGGCCTGTCTTCAGCTCTTATAAAGTTGTTGATTTCAAACCAGGCTTGGGTAGTTCGTGCCTTGTGACCAAGTGCAGAGTCCTGCTAGAAAGTCCACGGTATATTTTTAAAAAGTGTATTGCTGAGAGGTTTCACAACATGATCCAAGACTGTATCTTTACACTTTGGCTGAAGTTTTCACTCCTATTTAAAAAAAAATTAGTTTTGTGACTCCTTGATAAGAGACACGCCCCACCTAACCATCACTGACGCAGGATGTTGACCACGTTGTACCTTTCCGGCCACTTGAGCATCTTTTTTAGAACTGCTTGGTTGCCTCCTTATGACATTTTAAAAAATGAGAACCCTTTTGAAGTCGGTTAAATAGCTGACAAGTGCGAATCCGACGAGCGCGGAGGGTTCCGTGCACTTTAGCATTTGTATATTTTATTATATAAATTAACGATTCTCCGATTTTATCCTTTATTAATGACGTGAGACCTAGCTTCATGGCAAATACTTACACATTAATATATATTTTAATCCGACGCAATAAGGCGGCTGCAAAAAGTTTGTCTATGTGTGTCTATCTTATCGGTCAATATCACCATGTTTCTCAAACGGGTAGGCCAATTTGGAGGCGGTTTTATTTGAAAGCTGGTATTCAATAGTAGGTACACTTTAAACAAGTTTTATTAAAATCGGTTCAGTCGTTTCAAGATGATGATAATATACTTGCGTTGAGGATTTTTTAAAGTACATTTGATACCCCTAGGAGCGATTGTCTAGTGTGGGCGCGGTGTATTGAGAGAGATTCCATTCTAATCAGGTGAACCTAAAATTGGTTTTTCTAAATTCCTCCGTGCACTTGACATGGAAACGTCGCTTGCTCGCCAGCGTAACACCGTAAGGAAACCAGTATGCTTGGTTATATTTTGGAATACAAGTCTTTGAAGGTGTGAAAAGTGTTCCATCCTGCATTTGGCAATGCAAATGCAATGTATAGGCCTAACTATGGCCCAAAACCCTCCTCGTCTGATTTCGAGGCGGTGACTCGTGCCCTTGGCCTGATGATGTTGATTTTTTTTTTAAAGTTGTGTGAAGTTCTTTACCCTCAAAAGGCCAGCGCAAAAGTGTACTTAACAGGCTCCTCGCTGACATTTAGAAGGTGATGATAATAATGATGACACATAAAATAAATACTCAATATATTTTTCCAGGTGTGGATCAGTGGGTATACCTGATGGATGTGAAGCTGCTGCTGGAGACAAGAGCCTGCCATACCCAAAATGCTGTGGCGGTGTGAAATGTAGAAAAAGTGATGGAACCTACGATTACATGTTCCCGTAATATGTGAAAAATGTACCAGAAATCCCTATTACTACTATTTTTTCTGTGTACTATTATTTCTGTGACTCTGAAATTTTCTATTTTTAATAGAAATATTTTCCACGAATACAGTAATAACTCAAGGCAATAAAGATATTAATTAAATCGTGTACTTTTAAATTTATCGCAATTATAACTATAATAAAATAAAAAGCCTTTTATTTCTTGCATGCTTTTTACATTTTTTAAACGTTTACATTACATTTTTATAAGTAGTAGTTATATTATATTTACTGATTTCAATTGTACATTTTTTTTCTTTTTTCAAATTTTTTCAGTAACAACTCTGTCTTCATAGCTGCAGGCCTCCACTAAACTTTGCCAATTGTCTCGGTCTTGGTCTACTTCGCTCCAGTGTGGGTCAGCGATTTTTTTTATTTAATCCTCCCATCTTGTCTTAGGCCTTCCTATGCCTCTTTTGGCAAGTGAGCCTTTCCATGATAATGTTATTCTGATCCATCGTTGATCATTGAGTCGTGCTACATAATCTTCCCATTTCCACTTCAATTTTTTGCATATTGTAAAGCATCATACTTTGTTAGTTTTCTTATTTTTGCGGGTATTTTTTTCTTCTGTATTTTTCTGATGTTGAGGAATAGAGTGAAGCATGAAATCCTGAAGCATGCTTAACGCTTCACTGTACTGCCGTGTTAATTAAAAAGGGCACAACTAACATTTTTCACGAAATTGAGTTATATTTATATTATATTCGGAATCAGGAAAAAAGGCCTATCTGCCTAATTTTTTGTGTATTTTTAGCAACAAAATAAACAGAGTTAGCAAAAGCTTAAAGTTTAAAAATTGCAAAAAAATACAATACAAAAAGGGCACAACTGCACCAGTTGTGCCCTTTTTGTATTGTATTTTTTAAGTTTTTGTAAAGATAAAGGTCACATTGTGATGTATGTCTTCTATTTCACGATTTTTGTTTAAAAATATTTAATTACATAAGATGTAATTACATAAGATTTACAAAAAACAGAAACATTGTGAACTTTAATTATTCCTTATGTAATCGTTTTCTCACAAGAGTTCCCTTTGTTATAGATCTAGGTATACACCTTGATGATAAATTACAACTTCACCACCACGTTAATGAAATTGTTAACAAATCTTATAAAATGTATGGATTCGTATTACGTTCCACGACAGAATTTAGGAATCCTTCATCATTAATTTACCTTTTTAAAACCCTTGTACGTTCCCAACTTAAATACGCAGTTCCTATCTGGAACCCCTTCTATCAAAAATACATAGACGAAATTGAGAGAGTCCAACAAAAGTTCCTTCGTAGTGTTCAATACAAGTGTTATAAAAACACTTTGCCATATTCTAGCCTCTTATCAAAATATAAACTCCTGTCACTTGAGGCAAGGCGCAAATATCTTGAAGCTAATGTACTATATAATATTGTGCATAACAAATTTGATTGCATTGATCTTACATCTGAATTGTGTTACTCAGTGCCACGCACTGTCCTTAAGAGAAGTGTCCGTCCAGGTACACTCTTTGCCACAAACGTCTGTCGCACGAATTCTGGTTTACGTTATCCTCTACGTCGTATGGTTAAGTCCTACAACACCAACTTTATAGACATTGACATTTTTGCATGCCTCAGATGTAAATATAAAAGGCTTCTTATGTCTAAACTTAGTTCTGTCTAAACTTAATTATAACTGTACAAAAAATTTGAAAAAAATTCTATAAACTTACTATTAAAACTACACTATATCTAATGTTTGTTACATTTTTTATATTTTTATAATTTCTTCTTATTGTCGAATATTAGCTCATAGGTTTTTTTTTTAAAGAATTCATAATTGTGTAAAATATGTACCTTTCCTAGATTTAATATGTGGATAATGTCGTTGGCTGTAACATTGATAATTCATGTGTAATTAATGTTAAATATGTCTAAATAATATTGTATGTTATAGCTGTTTTTTATCCCTAATAAATAAATAAATAAATAAATTGAAAAGACATAATTGGCGTAAATCAAATATAAAGGGCTTATGTGGCAATTGTGCTAAGTTTTGATACCAACACCTTTGCAAGAAACGTAGAAGAAAAGACACAACTGGCGATTGTGTCTTTACTATTTACCCTACGCCTTAAATTTTTATATAAACATAGGACCACTGGCGGTTATGCCTTTATTACTTAACATTTATGAAGAAAGATGAAGTTCGGGGGGCCAGGTATGCGTGCGATTACTTCAGTTGTGCCCGACATTTTTGATTGGTTATATCACAATACATCTGATACATCACAACATCATACAAAATAAATGTAATAACATCACTTTTCACAGGAAATCTTTCAATATTTCGTAGTATCTTGTAATTAATTAGGTTTAAATAAAAACAATTTTTTTTTCAATGCTCAGTGTTGCCCGATTGTGAATCTATTTTTACTGATTATTTTCCCCCACTGATTAAATTTAAAACAGTTGCTACTGATATTTACGTAGGTACGTGACACGTTCTTGAATTAATGTGTTTGTGTGATTTAACTTTTTATACAAACTTTCGCGTGCCGCCCTCGTAACAATTTCAAGCCAATAAAAAATAAATATAAAAATGTATATTTTACTAATTACCGTTATATTTTCTTCGTTTCATATAAATAAACATTCTTATAATTTAACAATTATACATAATAAATAATAATATAGCTTGAGTATACATGATTATGTAAAGTTGTTATAAAATTCGGGAAAACTTCACCATATAATCGATTTACTTAGTGCTTCATTTTTGACAGAGCGCTTGTATGACCTTCTATTGAGTAATAATTATTCTAAGTGGAAACTATATTTTCTTTATTTTGATAAATATTGTTTATATTTCTTACTAGTTTTGTTACCTGATTTTTATTTGAAGAGATTTTGTGCTAAAAGCATTTTTAGTAATAAAAATTCAATTTAATTTTGTGATTTTCATTAAAATGTTAATTATTTGGTACATTATTGTTGCTATTCATAATTGATGATTCCTTTCTTTAAAGATATGAATTTATTTCTGTAAACTTTTTGAAATAAACGTTTGATTTTCTCGTAATTACGTTATTTTATTCACAGAGAAGGAACTTCTAATATTTTACTGTGTATATATATATACAAATAATAATACATTACAGGCACAATTGAATAAAAGTGCTCTTTCATTGTAACAATATAACAACAAATAAATTTTTCCTCAAATTTTTACATTCAAAAGGCACATTTCTTTGCATGTGCCTTTTATACGTAACATTATTGTTTTTTACTTATTTTTTATGTTAGGATGAAAAAAATTAGGATAATTATCAATAATATGGATTAAAAATTATAAAAAAAATTGCTATGGTCGTATATTATGTACTATATAAATGCAAGTATTGCCATTCGCAGAATTTCGGAAAACATTGTTTAGGGATGTTTTTTTCAACAAAAACAAAAAAAATATTTTATCTCTATTTTCTCAATATTTACAAAATGTTAATTATGCCCTTTTTAATTAAGACGGCAGTGTATTCCTCTTTGGCAAGTTCTGAGTTTCCCCTACAATTTTTTAAAACTTGGAGTTTGGCAGCCGTAACTTATTAGTCTGTACTTTAATCCCTGTAGTATGTTACAGGGATTCCCCTCCCGCGGCTATTAGTATCACTATGCTATGTCATCGCCATAGTTTTTGTTAAGCTCATTTCAAGGCCTAGATTGAACTTGCGCTATGTAGAGACCCAATGATATGTTGTAGTGCGAGCATGTTTTTACTTGTACCACACGATCGTCTGCGAAGTGGAGATGGTTTGGTACCAAATAAGAAATATTGTAAGCAGCTTGGACGGAGCATATATTTGCACAGATGACATCAATAAATATATTGACTGTAGTTATATAACATTAGTATTTGATGGCACATTGAACAGTGAACATGTTTTTCGCATTAAAATTGTTTTTATGTTTCGTATCACTGTATTATGTAGTCGTGGACGCGTATATGGCGATAGCTCTACCAGAAAATAAGCCGGAGAAATATGGTGAGTATTTTACTTTTGCCATTATGTAAGGGTTAAGGTAAGGGATGATGTACTGAGTCACCATAGTTCCTGATTTCGGTAGAAGCAGGCCTATAAACGCCTCCAGCATACTCCTGCTTGATTTATTCTGTGGAATCCCTTCAGGCCTTGACGCGGCGGTGGAGCTCATGTTCAAATGTTTAGAATACAATATATATTACAACGGTTATTTAATACTTCATACATTCACTAAAACACCTAGATCAATGTACTTACTGTGAGCAACAGTCCCTAAGTGCTTTCCGCCTCACCCGTACCGTCGACTCGTCGTGACTCGTGACGTCACAAAGCAAATTTTAAAATTTATTGGGCATTCAGTAGAAGTTCAGGTTTACAAGTTATTGAAAAAATTCTTTCACCATATTTATTATAATTTTTTGCCTTACAATTTATATAAGATTTTTTTATTTCTGTAAAAATAGAAACTTCCTTATTGGTCTCAATCACTCTCTCCCTCTTCTTGGACAAAAACGTTGCACATTTTCGTGACATTTCATTCGTAAAAATTAAAATATTCATGATTATGGTACCCATGATTTTAAGTCTATTTTTATTTTGCTATTTAGCTAAGTTTTATTTTGCTATTAATTCACTGCAGCTGACCAAGAAGGATGCTACTCATCACAATATGACATAGTCTTGCCGTACGACGAGCCGTTCACACCTACGGATGGATCTTGCCAAAGATATACTTGTAGGCGCAACAATGAAACGCAAATCGCAGGGTAAGTACTTTTTAACACATTGTATGAACTGCTGGAATCTCCTCAAAATATGGCGTAGGAATTGTTAGACTTAAGCCTCGTATCCACTAAGCAACATTTGGCATTATAGTAAGTAGTAAAGAACGTAAACGACAAAATGTCTTTTGTTATTTTGTCTTGCAAATATATATTTTGTCTTGGAATTTCTCCAATTATGGTTTTCAACAACCATAATTGGAGAAATTCCTTCTATTATTTTAAAGAGCATGTATATACTCATCTACGAAGAAAGCTAAGAGGCTTAAACCGGTCCCGTTTGCTCATAAGATGTGAATATCTTTTTAAAAAGAGGTATTTTTGATATTTCTTTTCTGTGTTACAAAAGTTACCTAATCATGTTTTGTAAATTAACAAAATAAGGTTTTATCATGAACTATTAGGTCACCAACTTTCACTTTCATTTGCTTTGGAATTACTGAAATAAATTGAAATGACGCCAAAATTACCAATGCGTCCTCTTAAGCAAAAGCTTCGCGCTAGCTTTACCAACATGTGACAACATTATGTGCAGCGTCACGCGGCAAATGTTGCCTAGTGGAAACGCGACTTAAGGTCTGGCGCTATGCAGTGAACTTAACTTCGCTTAACATACCCAAAAACTAATCAAGCGTGAAGATCCCACACACTGCTATCGCCGATGAGCAAGCTCTGATACCATGGTTATAATGGGAAGATATGCCATGTAAATGGTGCACCAATTAGGTTAGGTTACTCTTTAACGCTCTACCATTATACCTGGGGACCATGTGATACTTATAATATGGTATAGTTACACCGTTGCCACGAGGCTAGCTAAACCAGAAGACATTGTTCTTCTCTTTATGCTTTGTTCTTCTTCTTTCCTCTTCTTCTGGTTTAGCCAAACAGCTAGTTTCTACTCTCTATATCAAACTAGTAATCATCTGCTAGCTCGTGTGCCAGTTAATATATTCCTACTAACAGAAGTAAAGGCTTGTGTTTAATATGTGTATGTAATATATTTTAACCGCCCATAGAAAAAGAGGGGATTTATACGTCTGTTAGTGTGTCTGTGGCACCGTAGCTCTTAATCGGATGGACCTATTTCAATGCGGTTTTTATTTGTAAGCAGGTTTTTCGAGGTGGCTTAGATACGTTTTATGAGATTCGATTTCTATTTTTTTCATAAAGTCCGAGCGCAAACGAGCAATCGAAGCAGTTTGGCGACTATTGACGCCCATACGCGCACAACGAAAGATTATGCAGATGCATTGCCCTCCTTTTCCCTATCCCCACAATGGGCCACCGGAAACTCACAAACCGCACAAAACGTGCAGCATAGCTGTCACTTGACGCCGGTGCTATGTGAGCGAGAGATACCATCCTACGATATATACGAGAGGCACTACCTCTTACAAAATCAGCACGTTTGCATTAGGATTTTTATGTATGTTAATATAACCCTTTAGTGGCGTGTTATTTCATTGATGTACCTTTTAGATGTGGAGCTGTGGCAATCCCAGATGACTGTGAACCGGCTGAAGGTGATAAGAGTCTGCCATACCCAGAATGCTGCGGTGGGGTTAAATGCAAGAATGAGGACGGCACCTACTGTTATAATTTTCCATATTAATAAATTCTTCATATTATAAATATAAATGTTAGTTAGTTTTTTATTACCTTATTTGTCTTCACGCCTGAATTACTGATCATATTTCAGTAAAATTACAATCGGAGATAGATTTTATCATAAATATAGATATTTTATTTAAAAAAAATATCATCATTAATCCGGGTACCGCTGTCAACTTAAAGCGGGTGAAGCTGCGAGCTTTTTTTTTATTGACACAGTGGAAATGCTTTGCGCACTCAGTCGTCCCAAGGGATATGTGGAAGGGAAAGAACTAAAAGCACTGCCGCTTGAAGGAAGAGTGTCCCGGATCTGACTAACACTGGCTGATCGGCCAGTTCCCTCAAAAAGTCTAACCGGGCTTCCTCCTAGTATAGGGGAACTTTGAAAAGCCCGTCGACGCCACAACTCTTTTATCGGGGCAGGTACCCAACCTTACCCCCAGTCCTGTTAGACAAGGGCACGAGGTGCTTGTAGCGCCTCGTCCGGACTACTGTCCTAGGTCGACAGAGCGGGACAAACGTGGTGTCGTTCTCTGTACCGCGACGCAGTTTCCTACTTCGAAATTACGGTTACTCAGGAGACCGTTTGCCCTCTGTTGTGTATTTAAAAAAGGCATACAATTTACGATACAAATTGAAAAATAATTTGATGAGCTAGCTGCTAGACCATAATAATATGGCAGACAGACCGTAGACCAAATATTATGCCTATTTAACCTTTACTAGTGATGTTCGTAGCAATTTGTACCAAATATTCTTCTTAGATCTTTTTTTTATTGATTATTTTTATTGATAAATGAACCTATTTCCAGCAATTGACGGGGTTCGCGATAATGATGATGAATTTATCATTCAAATATGTAGTTTAACAAGACCTTACAGTACACTAGAACAAGACACATTATAGGTACAAATTTTTCGAATTTTAAAGGTGTGCACATTTAGCGCCACCTATCGTAACTAAATCTGACTATTTGATCTTATGTATCTTAACAAAGAGGCGAGGACGGGAACCTCACCCCATTGTACTGTCCCGACGTTGGGAGGGGTTGTTAATATGTGGTGCGGGATACCTCACCAATACCAGTTTTAGGACGCAGCGAGTTCCATATACCCGCCGGGGGAGACCCACTCCCTCGCGGGATGCTTCAGAGCATTTCCCGGCGTTAAAGAAAAAAAAGGAAAATTTCGGAACTAATGTTTGTATGGAGTCTACTATGTGCGACCGTATAAAAGATACAGTGGCGACACCAATGCAGGGTTTATACATTTCTGGTCAGCCTATAAAAATGAATTAGACATGAGTGTAGTAATTTAATTATAATTTAAAAATAATTTTAAACTTTGTCTAAAATTAAACTATTGTCCAATGTGTTTGTTTAATGTAATAATGTCAAGCTAATGTTTTTAAACTCTTAATTATTAATCGTAGTTCCTTAAATATAAGTTGGAGAGATCTAACTTTAGAAGCTATCTTGCCACCAAATTGTTAATGTAATTTATTTTATTAAATTAATCTTATTTTTTATGTTATTTTATTTTTATTCAGTGCATGTTTACATTGATAGCGCAGAAAGTAAATTTGAATGTGGAATGAAAGGAACGTAGGAAAAGAAAGTAATTACTGTGTCTTTTATTTTATGTCACAAGGAGGCCGAGCAATCCGAGCCTTATGGTGACTAACGACGCCTATAGACATCCGTACAACCAAAAGTTATGCCGATGAGTTGCCCTCCTTTTCCCTATACCTACCTCCCAATGGGCCGCCGAAAACTCACAAACCGCACGAAACGCGACAGCATAGCTGTCCCTTGACGCCGGTGTTATGTGAGCGAGAGGTACCACCCCGGACGTGCCGGCCCAATTCGGCTTCTAAGCAGCATGGCACTACCTCTTACTATCTATATTGATCAATTCTGGATATGGACTTCCTCTGGTTGAAAACTGACTTCTGAATAAACTTTGTGTTTGGATGATATTATAATGACAGAGAAATCGGTGAACATACATTAGAAAAAAAAAATATACACACGAACATATAACCTCCTCCTTTTCGAAGTCGTTTAATAAAAAAGCGTTGACGTATTAAGACTAGAACATGTTCATGTTGCTGAGGTGATCCTGTTGCATGCAGATCCAGGACCCTCAAAAAGCGACTGAAGGCGCTTGCATGTGGTTAAGTGAGGTAGTGTATTCGCCAGAGGACTCGCCAGGTTGTCATCACTGTGGCAGCAGTAAAGACACTGCATACCACACCCTGGCGGAGTGCCCAGCTTGGGCGGAGGCAAGGGCACCCCTCATCCCTGAGGTTGGCGTGGACCTGTCACTCCCTGCGCCGACAGGCGGTCACATCGCCGTAAGGAACCTGTGAGTGGCCGATCGGGGAATCCGTTGCGCGCGCGAAAGGTCCGAGCTATAAAGCACCCTTATGTGTTCAGTGTGCCTTAAGCGGAGAAAGAGGAGGGATGCCAACCCCTGAATCCAGAGAAGAGTGCTGGATGGCACGCCGTTGTGGCCCGGTGCGGACGTTCACGGCTCTCGCGCCGGGTCACCCAAACGATGCGGAGAACACCGCTGGGGTTTAGTGGGTAGAGTCTGCGTCCACCTTACCATCTTCTCGGGCGCAGAGAGTTCCACATAAGCCCCGGGTGCCTCCAGACCCGGTGGCATTCCCCAGCTAAATAAAAAAAAAAGTAATGTATACCCCGTAAGTGTAAGTCCCCACATAGGTCCAGGAGCCTTTTGTTTTTTTGTTTTTATGTTAGTTGGATAGGCAAACTGGCAAACGTGCCACCTGATGGTAAGTGGTCGACGTCACCCATGAACATAAACTAGTTTACCTGGAACGAGCCCAGACAACTCATTTATGTGCTGCCTATCCTGAGACACAAGATGTTAAGTCTCGGTGCCAGTAATTATACTGCCTGTCTTGCCCTTCTTTCCGAAACACAGCAAAGCTGTTTGACGGGAGAAACAAGCAAGATGGTGGTACCCATGCAGCCGGGAGCGCGGCACAGCGCTTCCCTCCCACCGGTAATTAGCCTTAGACGAGTTAAACCTAGATCATGCGAAAGCAAAAGGCTTTGCTGTTTTAGGGAGCAGGGCAGGACAGGTAACTACCGGCACAGAGACTTAACATCTCATGTTTAGGATAGACAACACATGAATAAGTTGACTGGGCTCATCCCTAGTAAAATCGTTCACAGGCGACGCTGACCAATTCCCATCAGGTGGCAAGTCTGCCAATTTGTCTATACAACTAACAAAAAAAATATGCAACCATGAAACATAACGAGTTCAACTAGAACGAATGTTTACTGTTGCCATGGTTATTCTACACGTTATCCGTTCTGTGAACAAGATGGCAGATCTCAAAGTTAGTAGTGAATTAAACTGCCTTTTTTGACCTTACCAAAACACAGAAGCTGTTTCACGGTAGAAGCATGATAGTACAAGAAGCATCTCCGAATCAGTATATCTATTTTGTTTAGTATATTTATACATTTTTTTGTCGTAGTTATTTATTTCGCTTAAAAAGTAATAGCGCCATCTCATGCGCTACTTAGTAACTAATAAAGACACCGTCCGTATTGTTGTTAAAATAGTCCGATTTAGTTACGAAAGGTAGCGCTAAATGTGGACATCTTCAAAATTCGAAAAGTTTGTATAATGTGGTTCTTTTCTTTAACGCCGGGAAATGCTCTGAGGCATCCCACGGGAGAGTCTCCCTACGTGGGTATGTGGAACTCGCTGCACCCGAAAGCTGGTAAGTGGACGCAGCTCTACCCACTTATACCTGGCGAGTGCTACCAATGCCGCCTTTGGTGAAGTGCCCCGGATCTAATGAGCAAACACCTCGACGACTAGTCAGTCCCCCAAGGCACCGACGCCACCTTCACAGAGGGGTTGTCCCGCATCACATAAAAACCCCTCCCAACGTCGGAACAGTACAATGAGGTGAGGTTCCCATCCTCGCCACTTGCACCCTGCTCTTTTGTCCCCTCTTCTTATAAGAGGGGTACATAAAGCCAATTAGCTTCACTCAAGGTGCTGGGCTCACCCCGGGCTACTGAGCCCCACCGCTACGTCGAGGCCTGAACCATAGTGGGGATATATAATGTATCGTGCTCAACTACATATTTTAATGAAAAATTCATCATCATCATCGCTAGCCCCGTCAATAGCTGAAAAAAGATCTTACGACTTAATATGAGGTAGAAATTGCTACGAACATCACTAGTAAACGTTAAATCGGCAAAATATTTGATAATAAATTTTGCCGATGGGAACCTCACCTCATTGTACTGTTCCGACGTTGGGAGGGGTTTTTATGTGATGCGGGACAACCCCTCTGTGGAGGTGGCGTCGGTGCCTTGGGGGACTGACTAGTCGTCGAGGTGTTTGCTCATTAGATCCGGGGCACTTCACCAAAGGCGGCATTGGTAGCACTCGCCAGGTATAAGTGGGTAGAGCTGCGTCCACTTACCAGCTTTCGGGTGCAGCGAGTCCCACATACCCACGTAGGGAGACTCTCCCGTGGAATGCCTCAGAGCATTTCCCGGTGTTAAAGAAAAGAACCACATTATACATACTTTTCGAATTTTGAAGATGTCCACATTTAGCGCTACCTTTCGTAACTAAATCGGACTATTTTAACAACAATACGGACGGTGTCTTTATTAGTTACTAAGTAGCGCATGAGATGGCGCTATTACTTTTTAAGCGAAATAAATAACTACGACAAAAAAATGTATAAAATACACTAAACAAAATAGATATACTGATTCGGAGATGCTTCTTGTACTATCATGCTTCTACCGTGAAACAGCTTCTGTGTTTTGGTAAGGTCAAAAAAGGCAGTTTAATTCTCTACTAACTTTGAGATCTGCCATCTTGTTCACAGAACGGATAACGTGTAGAATAACCATGGCAACAGTAAACATTCGTTCTAGTTGAACTCGTTATGTTTCATGGTTGCATATTTTTTTTGTTAGTTGTATAGACAAATTGGCAGACTTGCCACCTGATGGGAATTGGTCAGCGTCGCCTGTGAACGATTTTACTAGGGATGAGCCCAGTCAACTTATTCATGTGTTGTCTATCCTAAGCATGAGATGTTAAGTCTCTGTGCCGGTAGTTACCTGTCCTGCCCTGCTCCCTAAAACAGCAAAGCCTTTTGCTTTCGCATGATCTAGGTTTAACTCGTCTAAGGCTAATTACCGGTGGGAGGGAAGCGCTGTGCCGCGCTCCCGGCTGCATGGGTACCACCATCTTGCTTGTTTCTCCCGTCAAACAGCTTTGCTGTGTTTCGGAAAGAAGGGCAAGACAGGCAGTGTAATTACTGGCACCGAGACTTAACATCTTGTGTCTCAGGATAGGCAGCACATAAATGAGTTGTCTGGGCTCGTTCCAGGTAAACTAGTTTATGTTCATGGGTGACGTCGACCACTTACCATCAGGTGGCACGTTTGCCAGTTTGCCTATCCAACTAACATAAAAACAAAAAAACAAAAGGCTCCTGGACCTATGTGGGGACTTGCACTTACGGGGTATACATTACTTTTTTTTTTATTTCGCTGGGGAATGCCAGCGGGTCTGGAGGCACCCGGGGCTTATGTGGAATTCTCTGCGCCCGAGAAGATGGTAAGGTGGACGCAGACTCTACCCACTAAACCCCAGCGGTGTTCTCCGCATCGTTTGGGTGACCCGGCGCGAGAGCCGTGAACGTCCGCACCGGGCCACAACGGCGTGCCATCCAGCACTCTTCTCTGGATTCAGGGGTTGGCATCCCTCCTCTTTCTCCGCTTAAGGCGCACTGAACACATAAGGGTGCTTTATAGCTCGGACATTTCGCGCGCGCAGCGGATTCCCCGATCAGCCACTCACAGGTTCCTTACGGCGATGTGACCGCCTGTCGCCGCAGGGAGTGACAGGTCCACGCCAACCTCAGGGATGAGGGGTGCCCTTGCCTCCGCCCAAGCTGGGCACTCCGCCAGGGTGTGGTATGCAGTGTCTTTACTGCTGCCACAGTGATGACAACCTGGCGAGTCCTCTGGCGAATACACTACCTCACTTAACCACATGCAAGCGCCTTCAGTCGCTTTTTGAGGGTCCTGGATCTGCATGCAACAGGATCACCTCAGCAACATGAACATGTTCTAGTCTTAATACGTAAACGCTTTTTTATTAAACGACTTCGAAAAGGAGGAAGTTATATGTTCGTGTGTATATATTTTTTCTAATGTATGTTCACCGATTTCTCTGTCATTATAATATCATCCAAACACAAAGTTTATTCAGAAGTCAGTTTTCAACCAGGGGAAGTCCATATCCAGAATTGATCAATATAGATAGTAAGAGATAGTGCCATGCTGCTTAGAAGCCGAATTGGGCCGGCACGTCCGGGGTGGTACCTCTCGCTCACATAACACCGGCGTCAAGGGACAGCTATGCTGTCGCGTTTCGTGCGGTTTGTGAGTTTTCGGCGGCCCATTGGGAGGTAGGTATAGGGAAAAGGAGGGCAACTCATCGGCATAACTTTTGGTTGTACGGATGTCTATAGGCGTCGTTAGTCACCATAAGGCTCGGACTGCTCGGCCTCCTTGTGACATAAAATAAAAGACACAGTAATTACTTTCTTTTCCTACGTTCCTTTCTTTCCACATTCAAATTTACTTTCTGCGCTATCAATGTAAACATGCACTGAATAAAAACAAAATAACATAAAAAATAAGATTAATTTAATAAAATAAATTACATTAACAATTTGGTGGCAAGATAGCTTCTAAAGTTAGATCTCTCCAACTTATATTTAAGGAACTACGATTAATAATTAAGAGTATAAAAACATTAGCTTGACATTATTACATTAAAACTAGTAACACATTGGACAATAGTTTAATTTTAGACAAAGTTTAAAATTATTTTTAAATTATAATTAAATTACTACACTCATGTCTAATTCATTTTATAGGCTGACCAGAAATGTATAAACCCTGCATTGGTGTCGCCACTGTATCTTTTATACGGTCGCACATAGTAGACTCCATACAGAAATTAGTTCTAATATTTTCCGCAATATGGCGAGGGTTTTTTATTTTTTGAGTTAATGTCAACTGTTTCGTACTCTTATTTAAGTCTATGCTTAATATATACTGTTTTCGATATCACATCTCACGTCTGGACAGCAGTCAGGGTAGGGCCTCCTCAGGTCACCCTGTGTAATGTAACAGTTGGGATCTTCTGTGGATATTAACCCGCACCTGGAAAAAGTAAATAATACTATTTTAGTTACAACCTTTTTACACTTTTTAAACTTTCTTTAATCGTAAATTATATAATTAGTGAGGTTGGCACAAAAAAATCAAAATTCATATGTTGACATACTCGCATAATATATAAATTGTCCACATAATATTTTTAGCTCATAATTTACCAAAATGTAACAAAAATACACCATTTAAATATATATTTTTTTCAATTTGATATACCCAGTGTCACTCTGACACATGAATCTTACACCTGTCAAACTAAAATTCATCAAAAGCACACACGCCTTCTGGCGCAGTCGGGTAAAAGTACATATTTTATGACCTCTTACAAAGAAGGCTAAGGGTTGGTTATTTTTAATAATTCTTTAAACATCATTATGTCGTTTTAGTGACTGCATTAAACATTTCTGGTTTATCGAGATTGTAAATTAATCGTTATTGACCTTCTGCATATTAATTAGTTTTTGCAATACCTTGTGGTATTTAAATATCTATTAATCATTTCATATGTTTTTTTATAACCTGGCTGATTTTTGATGTGATAAAGAGGCAAACGAGCAGTCGGAGCCTTATGGTGACTACCGACGCCCATAGACATCCGCACAGCTATGACACTGACATATCTAAGTGTTGCTACCAAAAAGATCTCACCGAAATAAGTAAAAATTGAACCCATTAGAATATCACGATCAATATACCGAATAAATAATAATAATAATATCTATGGACGCTTTCACACCACGTCAATCTGGTCCCGTGGTAAGTTCTTGAAGAACTTGTGTTACGGGTACCAGACAACGGAAATATATTTAATACTTTTATACCATACATATATTTAAGATTTTTATTATATAATACACATATTTAATACACATCCATGACCCAGGAACACAGAAAATATTTTTGTTCCCTGGCGGGATTCGAACCCGCAACCTCCGGCTTGAGCGCCAACACGCTTACCACTAAGCCACAGAGGTCGTCAAAATTTTTTTTCAAAATCAAAATTGCCTATCCAGACATAAAAAAGTAATATGTATCGTATAAGAGGTAGTGCCATGGTGCTATGTTATGTGAGCGAGAGGTCCCCGGCACGACCGGGGACCTCTCGCTCACATAACACCGACGTCAAGTGACAGCTATGCTCGCGCGTTTCGTGCAGTTTGTGAGTTTCCGGTGGCCCATTGGGGGATAGGAAAAAGGAGGGCAACACATCTGCATAATCTCTGGTTGTGCAGATGTGTACGGGCGTCGGTAGTCTAAAGCTTCGAATGCTCGTTTACCCTCCTATGCTATAAAAAAAATCTTCGAAAATCAACTTACGATGCATAAGACAGTATTCCTCTTTCACATTCTATTCTGTAACACTCTCCTGGTGGTGTTACCTCCTCTCCGTAAGGTAGTACGTCATTGATTTCCCGCACAAAACAACCTTTTTTGTGGGCTGTAACAAGAAATAACATTGTTAAAGAAAATTATTTCAAGATTATACAGGCAGGAACTGGGCCGGCACGACCGGGGTGGTACCCTCGCTCACATAACACCGGCGTCAAGTGACAGCTATGCTGTCGCGTTTCGTGCGGCTTGTGAGTTTCCGGTGGCCCATTGGGGGAGATAGGGAATAGGAGGGCGGCGCATCTGTGTGGCCTTGGTTGTGCGGATGTGTATGGGCGTCGGCGCCGTGAGGCTCCGACTGCTCGTTTGCCCCCTAATGACATAAAAAAAATAGTATGGATCAGATGGATGTGTTGTGCCGTGCGCATGCCTGCTTATTTCTCCCGTGAAACAGCTTTTTAACCGACTTCAAAAGGGAGGAGGTTTTCAATTTGTTGGAATCTTTTTTGTGTTTTATGGAGAAGGGGGGAGAGACAGTTTACTGACACCGAGACTCACCATGGATCGTATGATGGTGACCCATGAATGAGTTGTTGGGCTAGTGCCGATAAACTCGTTTATGCTCAGGCGACGCTGACCACTTACAGGTGGCACGTGTGGAAGTTCCTTTGTTAGTTAGATAGGCCAACTGGCAGACGTGCCACGAGATGGTAAGTGGTCAACGTCACCCATGAACATAAACTAGTTTTAATTTTGCCTGTAACTAGCCCAGGCAACTCATTCATGTGTTGACTATCCTGAGACATAAGATGTTAAGTCTCGGTGCCAGTAATTACACTGACTGTCTTGTCATTCTCTCCAAACACAGCAAAGCTGTTTATCAGGAGAAACTAGCAAGATGATGGTACCCATGCGGCTGGGAGCGAGGCACATCGCCCCACCAGTTCCTATACAATTAACACAAATTATGACCTATCATATGCTCAGATCCTCATTATCGTGTCAAAGTGTTGAAATATTTTTTATTTATTTATATAATAATCACAACCACATCATACATTTTAAAACATTTAATTTTTAACTTATAGGTGGTATTGTAGGCGTACATAACATTCACTATAATTGGGTGTATAAAATAATATTTTTATTCCAACTAATTAATTCAATTTGGCTTTAAACGATTCCAATATTTTATTAACAAAATGGTTGTATGTGTTATGATATTATATATCAAGATCTTGAATTTTACCATTACATAATATATTATATTCATTAAGTACTCTCGTTAAAGGTGCCTGAAGATATTTGTTCAAGGGGGAGTATAAAAAGTGAACTTTGATATTTTAACTTCACAGCTCACAGTTATCCAACATATTCTGGTTAAACCAGAATGTTTTAGGAAAATAGTGTGAAAACTTGTATTTCCAATTTGGTAGGTTTAATAAGGAAACCATAACTAGCATATCAATTAACTTATAAACATTTATGAGTTTTTGATTATTTCTAATCAACGTCATAAATACGACACCCGGAAATCGTTGATAATTTATCATAACCGCTGTTAATGACGTGTGGTAGTGTCAAGAGAATCACACATCAAGGCTTTAAAAACCCAAAACAATAACTTTGTGATGAGCCGATTTTGATAAAACATGTCCAAGAATCAGATAGAGAACCTCCTTTGAAATAAAATAGCATCCAAATAGGTTCACTTGCGACAGTGCCACATACAGATGCCAGAATACAAACTACTAATTCTTCTACTAAATTGCTTTTTTTTGTGCCGGGAAATGCTCTTAGGCAACCCGTGGGGGAGGGGAGACTCCTAGGCCGATATCTGGGCATAGGAGATATACGCTGCGCCCTTAAGATGGTAAGGTGGACGCAGCTCTGTCCACTATAACCCCGCGAGTGTCACCAATTTTAGGTGCCCCGGATCTGTTGAGCAACAGGGCATCTCGATGGCTAGTCAGGCCCCCAAGGGACTGACGTCGGGACAATGCAAAGTAGTGAGGTTCCCATCCTTGCTTCTTGTCCTCCCCTTCTCTATTGTTCCTTCTTCTACTTTTTAGTGGGTACTCTTTAGTGGGTAGAGCTGCGTCCACCTTCCCATCTATCGGGCGCAGTGAGTCCCACGTGCGGAATGCCAAAGAGCATTTCCCGGCGGAAAAAAAAAACTAGGTCGCAACTTTTTCACTCTTCTGGAACATGGAAGAAATATGTGACTAGCGATAAAAATTAAAATATGGGAAAATTTAAATCAACTTAACATCATTAGGCAATGCTCAAATTAATTTATATTTATCTAATTTTAATGAATGCAAATTCATAATGAGTTCATTATATATTAATAAAGTTCTGTCATATCATAAAATTCTATTCATATTATTTCACGAATTCATAACGGAAAGCGGATACAAAATCCCGGATGTCAGCAAAGGAGGACAAAATTAAATCAATTTCGAAATTAACGAAAACGCGAGAAATCTACCTCTCAAGCGCATACCTACTAGTTTATTTGAAGAAAAAATAATACTATCTGAAACTCATTCTTATTTCGTAGAGCTTGAAATTTCAGTACTGTCTATGTTCAGTCTCGTTAAAAATAGTGGAAATATCCATGTAAAAATCATACACCTAATAAAAATAAAATAGAGCAAAAAGAAATAGACACGGCAAACACCGATATTTTCGTAGGAGGGAATCCCCACAAAAATTTAAAACACTTTTTATTAGAAAGTAAAGTCTCAGATAAAAGAATTTGTGAAAGTTTATATTTTATTTATTTATTTATTGAGTAGTTATTTAGACTAATAATTACTGCCTTATTATAGTATAAAATTTATTACATAAGTATAAGAGACAATAAAACAGTTCAGAACCGGAAACGTAAGAAACCAATAACATTATTTACAATCTGTCGCGTAAGTAATGCAGTTTTTATGTAAATTTTTTAAATAAAGTCTACACTGTAAGTTATAGCTGTTTATATACCAACGTATTTTACATTTTTTAATTAACAAGACAATTTTATTCCTTTTTGAAAGTTGTTTTGTGTAACATTCAATACACGAACAGATTTCTATATTTTACGCTTATATAAAACAAAAGGATATTTTTTTAATATTGGTTTCTTGTATGTTTACGACCTAACTCTATTCCTTCTTAGATAAATATACCTGATTCCGACGCCAGGAGGCCATGTGGTCGATGACTACAAGGTGGGCGGGGGGCAACCCCCTTTAACAAACCATAAGTGAGCCATATCGGCTCACACTAATCTGATGTAGCATTAGGGCCTTTGGGCCGTTAGCATAGATCATTCCGAAAAAAAAGATTCCTTTGTGGATAGAAATTAGAATTATTTTACTAATATAGTTTAGTTGATATTGTCACGACCTAGAAGGTCTGGGTTGTAGCTTTTTCGAAGCCATTTTTATACATCAATATGCATTAAATAAAAAGCGGTTATTTTAATGTTACAAACAGACACTCTCATTTTATCTATATAAATAAACCAGATAAATACCTATTTCCATATATACCATCATAGTTAGCCTCTATCCGTCCACTGCTGAACATAGGCCAAAAAAACCTTTACCTATATCTAATCGCCAATGTATATTTCCTTTAAAACAAATGTAAATTAAAATATTATATCAAAATCGCATATAAATATTTATGAATGCTAATCACATTCATTAAAATAATGTCCTTATGAACATGTAAACAAAATGAATCCACAGAATTACCGCCTTGTTTGTCGTCAAAAGTTGGCGCCAATTGATACAAAAACATCGTAAGAATACAATTTATTTGCTTATTTATATAAATTATCTTGTTATATATGCAAATTGTTTTATTTTTCTTATTTTTTGCTTCAGATATTTGTGATATCGGTTTTAAATCGATTCACTATCGACAAGAACATCGTTTATAATTAATTCTAAATGCCAAGATGGCGCCCAAAATGATTTTACAAATTCATAAAAAATACAATAAACGCGGATTTGAAATGCATTGGGCTCATAAATGTGGTTTTGTCACGAGGAGGCAACCGAGCAGTCGGATCTATCGTGACTACCGACGCCCATAGACATCCGCACAACCAAAATTTAGGCGGATGCGTTGCCCTCCTTTTCCCTACATACACAATCCGCACGAAACGCGGCAGTAAAGCTGTCACTTGACGCCGGTGCTATGATCTATAATTCTAACTGTTTTTGATCATTATGATTTTATTTTATTCGTTTTACATAATATTATTATGTAACTTTATATACTTTTGTTTGTGTGCACAATAAAGAATAATTCATTCATTCATTCATTCATTCATTATAATAATATGTAAATTTAATATTTGTTTATATTTCACACAAATTATAAATTCCTCGAAATTGTTAGCAACCGATATTTCCGAGCTTATGTTCAAATGTGTACCTTAATACCTATAACGCTAAAGAAGCTAGTAGATTAGTACTTCTCCAAGTACTTATGTAATGTATTTAAAATGATAAACTTTGTGCCTGTAAGGTTATCAGTATCTATGTTTAGTCTATGTAATTACTAATATTTCAAGTACATTTAACGTATTGACGAGAGTGGCGAGGAATAGCACGTTGGCGAGCAATACTTTTAACCGACTTCAACAAAAAGGAGGAGGTTCTCAATTCGATCGGTATTTTTTATGTATGTAAACCGATTTCTCCGTAAATTGTGGACCGATTTACAAAATTCTTTTTAACAATAAGAAACGGGTTCAAAATATAAAAGCTTAACGTGTGAAAGTTTTACTTACGTAAACGTAAGGATATTTTGTCTAAGAATGATTTATTACTCATAGCACATACTCAAAGCAGATTGGGCTTGGCAGCCCAATATGCTCATGCGTGCCGCCAAGCCGAATACGCCGGTGTATATCTCCCGCCTTCATTACACCACAAAGGCGGAGAACATCGCGGAATACGTGCGCTGGAAGTTGCAGTACTGTCCGAGGGTGCAGGAGTTGGAGTCGCGCCCCAACGTCAACTTCAAGGCGTTTGTGGTGCGAATACCGACCTGCTACCTGCAGGAAGTTTTACGAGAAGACTTCTGGCCTCAGGATGTGGTGTTCCGTCGCTTCCGCGGAACAGTACCACCGGAACGCACGAAGACGTAGCGCTAGGAAGTTTACTAACATAATTTTAAGGTTTTATACTAACCCTTGTGTGATATAATATATGTATGTTAGTGTGTAAGGTATATATCTATGGGCCATATAGTGCCTGAGAATAAATGATTTATTATTATTATTATTATTATTACATAGGTACATTTTAACAAGGATACATCTATTCAAATAAATAAAATTGGAGTGTCTGTTTGTAATTTAAAATTATCTGCTTTTGACTAAATGTTGGTATTGTTGATCGAAGCTAAATGCATATAGAGAAGTACATGATACACATATACGATACTTACATCAAAAATCATTTTTTTAGAATTTTGAATTTTTTAGAATCTTTCTGTCTGTTTGTTCCGTTTAATCTCTGAAACTGCTGGGCCGAATTTGACGAGACTCGCTAACAGATAGCTGATATTGTAAGGAGTAACTTAAGCTATAAAATAATCATCACCACTCGGGATACGGTTGTAAAGTTAACGCGGGCGAAGCTGGGGGGCAACAGCTAATCTATAGTAAGTGGGAGAATTCCAGCCGAGTTGTCTGCATGGATACCATCATCTTGATTATATCTTTTGCAAAGCAGGTTTCAATTATCTAAGAGCCTAAAACCTATTTTTTTTTTTTATAGAAGAGGGGGCAAACGGATAGTCGGTTCACCTGATGGTAAGTGAAGAGCGACATCCACAGACACCCGCTACACTAGTGGATTAGCAGGTGCGTTGCCGGCCTTTCAGGTATGAGTATGCTCTTTTCTTTTCTATTATGCGTATGAGTGGCTAAGAGACTAGGGCAAAGGACCAGTCCCTTTCGTACTAGTTTATGGGTGACGCTCACCATCTTCATCATTCATATAACCCTTTGTTTATAGCACTTGAATACTTTTTCATCTTTACTGTCTTAGATTTTTTTCCTAGCCTATAGGGCCTATAGGAAAAGGCCTCCGTCTCTTTTCCACGCGTCTGTATCATGAGCTGTACAACGTCTTAGTCTTAGATTTACAATTGGAATATTAAGTAGGTAGTTACATTATTGTTTTTACTTAATACGCCTACATCTCAATAAAGCGAGTCATACCCTCCCACTAGTGTTTGTTGTTTATTAGTCATATGTACATATTATTATTAATCTGTATACTAATATAATAATGTTGAAGATATTCTTCAAACGCGCAGGCTTGAGGGACTATTCGTTTTTGAAAAAATATTTTTGCATTTGATAAGCCAATCCGAGATTTTTTTTTAGGTGAGTTTTACCCGCATACTTCCTATTTCCATAGGAGTACAGGGATAAATTATAGCCTATATGTTATTCTGATGTATAAGCTATATTATCGTAAAGTTTCATTAAAATCCATTTAGTTGTTTTTACGTGAAAGAGTAACATACATATATCTATGGCGCCTGACCAAACATACCACCTCGCTCGGTCGGAGATCTCCCTTACGGGTTTTCACTTACATCCCGCACAACTATCCGTTTAAATATTTCATCAGTACTATGCAAAATTCTAAGAGTTTACAGTTATCAGTACAGGTTTTAAATCTGCAGTCAACACCAATTACTAACATACTTATGAATGAAGTAATGCAAGAGGATCGGCTCTCTTGGCGTTTATTGAAAGAAAGAAACATTTATTCGACACAAACATGAGACACAGAGAGATATAAAAAGATACTCAGAAAAACATTTTTGATCGCACGAACCCAAAAATATGACAAAAAAAATAAAAGCAATAATTGCAAACACAAAGTAACAAAATGTGTGTCTCACATATGTGTCAAAATGGTCCAGTTCAGCATCGTGTCAGGAAAATGTTTCCTGACGCTGATTTTCAGCTGAACCAAGAGTGTATCAGGTCACGGATGTTGATGATGATGATAGTCTCTATCATCATCATCATCAACCTACATCCGTCCTCTGCTGAACATAGGCATTCTCCAATGAACGCCAAGACGGCCGATCCCTTGCCACTCACATCCAACACGGACCGGTCAATGCACTGAGATCGTCTAGTAAGAGACTATCCCACAAAACACAATTACTCAAGGAGCTATGTCCAGTGGAAAAACGCAGATAATTAAATGTTATGGCAATTGAATTACGTCATGTACAAAAATAATTACTTTTGCGAAATACAAATATAGTATGTTCGGTGATTCGATTATGTTTTTGTTGGGTTCAAAAAACGTTGATGTTGACTTCGCGTTGTTGAATTGTACGTCTAAAAATAGAGGGATTTCTCATTCGTGCGAAATCGGATGATTTCATGTTCAGATATGAAAGTTCTTTATGCCCTTAAAAGGCTCCTCTTTGAATTTTGTACATCATCCTATCCTATAGTTTTTTTTTTTTTTCGCAGGGAAATCCTTATGGATGCAGCCAGGATTTTCGGGTAGATCCTGCCCAATGTGGGACTCGCACACTAACTAAAACCACTGCGAGCGCCTACAGCCGCTTTTTGAGGGTCCCGGATGTGCAGGCAACGGACATGATCACCTCAGTGACAGGCTGGCCCCGGCGAAGGCCAGACTACTCTTCGTAGGGAGGGACTGCCCAGCCGCTACTAAGCAGTCCCCACGACGTCGTGCCATATAGACCCAGGTTCCCATCCTGAGTCCGACACGAACACAGGGGCGTTATTGAGGCGCATTAAATAGCGCCTCCTACGCACCCCTGTTCGTCGCCCGCGGGAGGAGGCCTCGTCGGCAGCCTCCTCTCTCACCCGCATCCTATAGTTAATCTTATAATATCTAATGACCTAAAATACTCTCTCGCTTAAACAGGTTTATATATTATTATGTTTTTTAAGTTAAATTATGTATTTTATGATATTCCGTGTTGGATGCGAGTGGCTTCGGTCGTTTAGGCGTTCATTGAAGGAGGCCTATGTTCAGCAGCTGATGATGATGTGAAATTAATAGATCTGTGAAAACACGAAAAATGTATAATAATAATAATAAAATAAGAAATACATTTTATTTCAGAAAGAGTTTCATATTATCGGGTAACAAATATAGCTTATATTCTAGTGTTAGCAATTTTAATATCAATTGAAAATTTTAAATATTATTATATTATAAAAAAAATACGAATATTTTGTGTGAGGAAATAAACGTTTTTATTTATTATTACAATATTATTTATATTGTCAATTTTATAGTTATTAATAAAATTATTTCAATCTTAATATTAATTGAATGAAACTGTAACTAAAAATATTTAAACAACAATTCTTGTATGTAATGTCAAAAATTATTAACACAAAATGGGTGTAACATTTTTGTTGTAATTTTGTATATATTTATTAATTTATAATACGTCATAATTGAAAAAAGAAAAGGTTAAATAACAAACTTTTAAGCGTATATTGATACTATAAACATAAATTTACAAACGAGTTTAGTAAAGACGCAAAAACGCGGCGAAAGTCGACCGAATGTGTTGGGAAACCCAAATTCTTGTCTATATATATGTAAGATTTGCGGATCTGACAAGCGTTGTCCTGACATTTTAGTAAACTGAATTGTGAATCTAAACCATTCTAGAGTTCTTTTGAATACACGGATGTACATCAAAATCGGTCCAGCCGTTTTCAGGTTCAGTAGCATACATAAGAATTATATTTTAAGACTGTTGCCCGCAGCTTTTATTTAGACTTTATGTCCGTATCCGGATTGATAGTGATTTATTTATAGCCTCTTATAGCTTTTTACTTTTAAGGCTTTTTATAGCATTTTATAGCCTTTTATAGCCTGTATCACTCAGTGATATAGTAATAATATACTGGTGAAAGATTTTTTTAATTGGAGGTATAGTTTCGAAGATCTTCTACATCCAAACCCAATGACTTCTTTATTATATTCTGAAAAACATTTCCTAAAAATACTATGTATCTAGTTTTTAATGTAACAATAGCCTTTACAATTTTGCCAAGTTTTCCTATTTAATATGATAAAGATTTGTCATCATACCATTATTTAGTCACAACAGGACAAACACATAAAAACATTATACGGTGAATCACAAAACAATTATATTACAAAAGTTGACTAAAATAGTGTGTACATACCGTCAACAGATTTATATAGTAAAAATATGTAGAGCAAATAAAACATTTACAAAATCGTTTTAAAGATGTTTGTATTCAACTAATAGCGCCCCACGGATTCACCCGCGCTTTCTAATGTTGAAAGAATTATTAAAATCGGTCAAGAAGTTTCTGAGTTAAATCGAAACAAACAAACAAAAAAATAAAATATTTTCACTTTATAACATTAGTATTTGGTAACCTACGGATAAACACACCACTTTAACCTAGTCCCGTTGTACCTTTTGAATAAAAAAAATCAAATGTCTTTTTTTTTTTTTATTATAATTACTGTCGAGGTTTTACATGGTGCTATCATCATCCTCAGCCCCCATCCGCCCACTGCTAAACATAGGTCTCCCTTAAAAAACACCAAGACGATCGATCCCTCGCCACTATTATTAGCCTCAATAGTCGATGGTGCTATTATTCTTTGATATTTATTATGCGATATAAACTTTTTTAAACAATTTAAGTACTTTACATCGATACTGATATAAGAAAACTAAATACTTTGTATGCACGCTCTATAAACTACCAATCGAATATGAAAAATCTTTAGACATTTTAAGGTTGTTTTAATTTTGAAGTGTAATTCGGGGGAACACTAATTACCCCCGAATACTCAAACGAATCTCAAATTTAAGCCGTACTTAAACTCGTGTTGTCTTTTAATCTGACACGTTGTAGCATGAGTTTAAGTTCGTCTTAAATTTGAGATTCGTTTGAGTATTTGGGGGTCAGTGTTTTATATTATATAAACTAATATCATATAATATATTGGTAATGTTATTTTATACATACGGAAGTCTTCCGTGTACACAAATCTATATCAATACTACAAAGTACTTTGTCCGTCTTAACTTAAATCGCTGAACGAATTTTGATAAAATTTGGCGAAGAGAGAAGGTTCTTTAAAAGGACAATAAATAATCATCATATTATGCATCTAAGTTCACACGGGGGAAGCTATCAACATCATTAAATGGATTTGGATTGTTGGATTGATAATTGGAAATGCTAAATTTCCACTGCTTGAATAGGCTTATTTCCATGAACGCCAAGATGGCTTCTCCTCCATCCAAGTGCATATATAAGCAGAGTATTAGCTGTTGCAACATTTAAGCCGTATCCTGACAAATGATAATTTTATACCACATTATGTCAGTAAGATCCAAGTGTACTGGCCAATTTTTTTTTAGATAAATAGCTGTACTCCACTGAGTATAGTGGTATGTGTTGTTGTCAATAACACAAATACACAATATTTGTATGTAAATAACCCTTGTACTTACATAGTTCCTGTGGTTTCACCGGTGACCTCCCTTGAAAGGTTGCGCTCATTGCCAAACCAAACACCATGGATAGACACAAAATCCTCGACACCATTTTGATTTTTTTATCTAAAGTTACTTGTCTCGATTGTCAAACACGACTGGCGGGTTGGTTCTGCGCGAGATGGTTTTATTCTCGCCCGCGTGTGTTGCGGTGAATTAATGATAATTTTAGGCGGACTACTACAGACAGACAAACAGTTTAATATTAATATAAATACATTATAAATACAGTAAAGTTTAGAACCGATGTTTACGTAAGAAAATATTTAGATAATAAATGTTGGCTTATTAGCTCTCGTGCCGGGTCACCCAGACGACGAGGAGAACACCGCTGGGGTTTAGTGGGTAGTCTGTCAGAGTCTGCGTCCACCTTACCATCTCCTCGAGCGCAAAGAGTCCCACATAACCCCCCCGACATAAAAACTTTCACCGCATTCGTTACTAGAGTAGTGACATCTGTATTATTGAAATAGTCCCCCAGCACTTAAAACCCTTTATTTTTGTATTATTGTTTGATGATATTATCATCAACATCCCCTATCCGTTCACTGCTGAACATAGGCCTTATATAATAATAAGAAATCTTAGGTTAGAAACAATTTTTGTGTAATTTCTAGTCTTTAAGTTCACGTAGGTAAAGAGTATTACGTGTTAATATACGCGTTTATAGACAATAAAAAATTGAAACCGACTTCAAAAAGTTAAAAATAAACTAAAAAGTAATAAAATAATTGCGTTTCCTTAATTATTGTGTCTAGAACTTATAATCAACTTGTTATTTTACTAATTACAATCTTTGCGTTTACCATGTCATTGTTGTTACTATTGGAGTCGGTGTCAGCAAAGACAGGTAAGTAGGTACAGTACAAATATGATACCGGTGACTGACGACGGTTTTGGTGCTGTACGGTCTATTATACGAACATATAACCTCCTCCTTTTCGAAGTCGTTTAAAAAATGATATGTGTTCTGGGACACATAGTAGAAGTGAAACTTTAATTGATAAGGAAGAATTTAAGGAAAGGAAAGAACAATTTAAGGAAATAACAAAAAGGTTAGTCGACATCACAGGAGACCGAAGAGCTGGCAGCTACCTCGGACCAAGAATTAGTCTAGCAATTCAAAGGGGGAACGCTGCCAGTATCTTCGGGACCTTGCCTAAAGGGACTCCTTTTTATTAATATACCTACTTAAGTTATTTTATTTTATTTTTTAAGGTTTTTAGTTTTAGGTTCTTTATAAAGTGTTGATATATATGTTTCTATAATATTGACAAGTGAAGAGTATATTATATCATTTATCCCCTCTAAAGGGCAGTAATGCTTTTTCGTGATAGAAAAAATCCTAATTAAAGCTATATACAAGATTTACTTCAATAATGTAACGCGTTGTCGCAAGTTTGTAAGCGGCCTTATGAAGGACGGCGCTCGGCATTGGAATGCTCATGGGATCATCACCGTGATTCATCTCGATGTAAACAAACGTCACGCTACGTACGAGATCCGTGTGTTAATGTCCTCGTTTGGCCAACCATTTTGATATGTTAGCGCCGATTCCCAAAATTGTTGCATTTTTTGCATCTGGGAAATATTGTGTATTTTTAAGGTACAAAAGGTAAGTATTTGCCAGCTCGTATTCGACTACAATTTATACTTTTTGACTGCTAAAAGCACCTGAAAACAGATAGACAGACGAACCCGTTTTGCCACTTTGAAAAACGGAACCCGCACGACGCCAAGGATATTGAATTGAACTTAATTAGCTAATTCTTAGCATATATCATTTAGTTCTTATTATTTTCGTACCTATTTAACATACCTCATCAATATTGTACTTTATCCGCCCATTTCTGGGCTTCTTAATGAACATCAAAATGGCCGATTCCGAATAGTGTTCAAGATTGGCCAAGATATCTTCTAGTTAAAAAAGGTTCTGGAGATTGGCGCGTTCAAACAAACTCTTTACCTTTACTATGAAATTAGTCCTACTAATATTATAAACGGGAAAGTTTGTATGTATAGATGTTTGTTACTCTTTCACAAAAAAATACTGAAATGAATTTTAATCAAACTTGACAATAATATAGATTATACATCAGAATAATACAAGCTATAATATATTATAATACTAGCTGTTGCCCGCAGCTTCGCCCGCGTTAACTTTAAAAATTTGAGGGGCTTATCACTTAGGGGTATGAAAAATAGATAGTAGCCGATTCTCAGACCTACTGAATACGCATATAAAATTTGGTAAAAATCGGTAAAGCCGTTTCGGAGGAGTACGGTAACTAACATTGTGACATGGAAATTTTATATATTAGATAATTTATAAAAAATATGTGTCAACTGTCCAAAATCTAATATTGCTCAAGCAAAGTAGCGGGTGCCAGCTAGTATTAATATTATGAATTCATAGAAAAAAAAATATTATTAGTTTCGGAGCTTCGGTCAACAAATTCTCTTAAATAATTTACCTGACTAGTACGTAGAAGCGTCCTTACCTCATATTGGTTTCTTGGTAAATATTACTCCGATTCTGGATTTCCAAAAACACTCATCAGTGTTTCCTCTAAATGACCACCATCCTGCTTGTATCTCCCGTGAAACAGCTTTGCTGAGTTTCGGATAGAAAGGCAGGACTGGCAGTGTAATTACTGGCACAGAGACTTACCATCTTTTGTTTCAGGTTAGACAACATAAAAGTGTTGGGTACCTGCCCCGGTAGAAAAGATTCGGCGTCAGCGGAGGTGCTCTAGGTTGTCGGATTTCCCCCATATTAGGATGAAGCCCGGTTACGAGGGAACCGGCCGGTCGCGGGGGATGGTCTGTGTTACTCAGGCGCCACGGGTAGTTGGGGGGCGCCGGGAGTCCCACATATCCCCGGGAACTACCCATCCCCGGGTGAATGCGCAAAGCATTTCCACTGCGACAAAAAAGGCAACACATGAATGAGTTCGTTTGTGCGACGCTGACCACTTACAGACATGTCTTTCTACCTGTCTAACTAATATAAAAACGGGTATAAATCATATGAAACTCTGGGAAACAGATAGTTTGTAGTATATACGACTACGTTTTATCCTACATCCTTACAATAATAGTGTATTATAAGCCTACAACTTATACTTGGTATTTTTTTAAATAGGATACTAAAGACCTCACATATCCTTTATAAGATTTATTATTGTAAATAACATATTTTGTGAAATAAATCATTATAATTAATGTTACTAGTTGACCTTTTCAAGGGTTGAGAGTCTAGCTAAGTACCTACTCTTATAAATAAGCATTATAATATGACTTTAACCACTTATTTTGTTAAGAGCTTTTAAGATTTTTTTTCTTTTTGTAGCAGATGTTCTGCATGCTGATTGATGAACTACGTGAGGATAGTGAACGAATATGAGAGCAGTACCTCCTCTAGATTTAGTCTTCGCGTAGTTCTATTTTAGATGCATAACAATAATATATAACAATAAGTTTAAGTTTAAATATTATTTTAATGTATTTTACTTTAAATAATAATATAGTAATATTTTTAGAGTTTTAAAGTTTTTAAATGTGTAATACTAAGACATGGACCGTGGTAGTTTGAAATAAAGAATTTGATTTGATTTGATCGATCCACATTTCCTCTGGAGTCTAGACGAAAGGCCATCTGAAAAGTATTCTCTCTTAAGAGCCTTTTCTCGAAGTTGAGTGATGAGTATATTAAAATTAGTTGGTACAGCCAGCCATTGTGTCAAGCTTTAAAGAGTTACTTTTATCAGGCAAGTTTTTTCAGATACGGGGCACCTCACTAAAGGTGACATTGGTGGCACTCGCCGAGTTTTAGTGGATAGAGCTGCGTCCACTTACCACCTTTCGGGCGCGGCGAGTCCTACATACCCGCCTGGACCAGGAAGACCCCCTCCCCCGCGGGTGTCTCCAATGCTGCCTTTGGTGAGCAAACAGGGCACCTTGACGGCTACTCAGTCCCTCAGGGGACCGACGCCACCTCCACAGAGGGGTTGTCCCGCACCACAGAACAACCCTTCCCAACGTCGGGACAGTACAATGAGGTGAGGCTCTCGTCCTCGCCCCTTCCCCCTGCTCTTTTGTCCCCTCTTCTTATAAGAGGGGTACAAATAGCCCCCTCGGCTCAATGCGCTTCGCCCAAGGTGCTCGGCTCACCCTAGGCTACTGAGCCCTACCGCCACAACAAGGCCTAAGTCATGGTGGAGAATTTAACCAACTAGACCATCATCGCTCTAAACTTGCATGCATGACCCTTAAATGTCCCACAGCTGGACACGGATCTCCTCTTCATGGCAAGGAGGATGTTACGTCATTGTTCATATTATGTACCCAGTGTGACTGAACTTCACACACCCTCAAAGACTTAATCTTATCTTATTATTGAATATTGAAATCTTATAAATGAAGCCTTTTAAAAGGTATTCTCCCCAATAACCTTACAGTATAGTTTTACAAAGTATGCATGCTAATAAAATTTATGTATTTTTAAATATTGCTTTAAGAGGATAAGGCGTTATCAATTAGTGACCGTCACCTTTGTGAGGGATCAAAGTCATAGATAACGAATTTCATTGAATATTATTTATTTTCACTTATATTAGAACATAAATACAAAAAGGGTTTAATTTATTTCATAGTTTTAAATGATGGTATAGTGGTCGCGTGTTCGAATCCAAGAGCCCATATTTTGTTGTGTGGCGCAGCTAATGAATACAAAGGCGTATGCGGCATAAGATAAAATAAACTAAACAAGCAAATGACATGATTTTTCCCAATTTTCTAGATAAGCAGCATTTCTATCGCTTCTGAATATTTCGAAATATGAACATATATAGTTCCGGAATAATTAGAAAAAAAAGACAAAATGGAGTGTCCATTTTGTCTTTTTTTTGGAATGAAAATCTATCGGGGAATTTTTTACTACTCATGATTTTCTATCCCCGTTCATAAGAGTATCTAAAATGAATAATGAAAAAATTATGAAAAAAAACATACTAAAATTTCATTCATGTAGTTAACTTACTTTGCTTGAATCTTTAGAAGTCATTGAGTGAAAACACCTTATTTCAAATATCTGTGGAAAAAACCCTGACTTTGGCAATTCCTAAGGCAGTCCATTAATAACAATCACTTTAGAAATGAGTGAGACACTAAAAACAACACAAGTGATGTAGGTAACTTGCGCGCCTTACGCCTTCCTAGCATGTGCTATCCTGATTATCCTTATCAGGATATTGGAATAATTTTATCAAATTATTGTATTGTCATCGGTCCTCGATAAATCTAGAAAATTTGAACAAAATCTGATCGTTAGAAGTGGGTCAAAATCATGTTCAAAGATTCCATTACATACATAGATACATAGATACAACCCAAGCTAATATAAAAGCGTGTTAAAAAAGGAAGAAATTACTTTGCTTAGAATATCAAAAGGTACACTGATAAAAATTCGATAAATTTATATGGTTCGTCTGTCTGCCTATCTCCAACTAAATAAGCTGCGCAGTTTTTTTTTACAAACTGGCTTCTGTTTACACAAGGATTATGCTAATATTTTTGATTACAAATAAGACAACATATCGATGATATATTATACTACTTTTAATGGCGTAGGTCTGGCGCCAACCGTCCTTCTTGGAATTTGGTGGGAAAATGTAGACGGAATTTTGACAGATGTCGTTGCATACACGGTCGCGGGTTCGAATCCTGGCAAATTTATTTGTTTTTACCAGGGCATATATGATGTATTCCTAAATCTATATTAATGATAAAGATGTAATGTGAGTCTGGATGTCGAGATGAAGATCAAAATTACTAATGCTATTAAATTCTTTCACTAGTATAATGCTTCGTTACTACTGAGTGACATAGGCATCGAGCTTAAAACCGGAATAGACCGGTAATGTTATGTGTTTTGTATGAAAACAAATTCCGCCTTTGTACTGCGACGTTGCGCCGGTTCTGCGCTCTGATTGGTCAAATGAGGGCCATTGACTGATGATTAGTCAATGGCGCATACAGATCACTGGTTAAATTGCCATTATGTCAGTGACAAATCACTGACAAGTTTCGGAATTTAATGGCTCACATATACTCTATCCGGTTATATGACCGATGGGTATGGCAATGGAAACAATCATCATCATTCCGTTGTTCGTGCTCGTGATCGACTTAGTAACAGCAGTCATTTTACTCATGTAGGATAGGCTTGGACACGGTAGAGAACCAGTTATTTCGAAATATTGGAGGTAGTATCATTAAAATATTCTACAAAACAATTATTTAAATGATCAAACTCAAAGTTGTTGACAGCATAATATATTGCTGTATCAAAGTATAATACACAAAAAGAATTACATGACACAAGTCGCCTAATTCAAGGTCACATACCATAGCGAGGAATGTACAGTCATGTAGAAAAGTTTAAAAATAAAGTCATTAGCTGTTCCCGCTATCTCTGTCTACTTCTGTCGCCTTTTATTCCTGTTTCTTTCTCTTTCTGTAATCATCCCCTGCTTGATAGTTCTTCAGACCGGCAGTAGCCGGCTACCGTGGTCTCTATCTATAATCTAGCTCGAGGTCAACCCACGGGTTCCGGACTCTTTTCCAAGATGCTACAAGAATATTTAGATCAATTGGAATTATATAGCACTAGCTGTTGGGCGCAGCTTCGCCCGCATTAACTTAATTAACTTAACTCCTATTTGTCATAGCGTGATGTTATATGGCCTATAGCGTACCTCGATAAATAGGATATCTAACACTGAAATAATTTTTCAAATCGGACCAATAGTTCCTGAGATGAGTCCGTTCAAACAAACAAACTTGCTTGAATATTGAATTTTTTTTTTGATAGAAAAACGAACTGAAGTGCCACCTGATGGCAAGTGGTCTGCGCCTAACACACGCAAGTTTACTCGGGACTAACGAGGCAACACATTCATGCGCTATCCTGAATGTAAGTTGTAAGTATCGGTGTTAGTACCACACTGCCTGTGCTTCTTTCCAAAAGACAGAAAATTTGATTGACGAAATAAGCAGAACCCATGCGACAGAACGCGACATAAGCGCATAATACTGGGAAAAATATACATGGAGTAGATGGAATTCCATATTTGAATTCTTATCAAATATAGAATAAACAGGCGTATTATTAAAAATAAAAAAGCGTTATAAAATATTCAGACGAATCTCGAAGCTGTAGTACAGCGAACCGGATTTGCTCTAGACTGTCCGACTGGGCATCGACATTCCATTGCCCATCAAAACGGAAGTATTCACACGCATTGATATAGGCCTTGTATCATTGATGATCGTTAATCATTGATAAATAGGCCTTGAAACATCCAGTGCCTACAAGCATCGAAATAGGCCTGATCATTGTTGATCATCAATCAATGATAAAGGCCTTGAAACATCCTTGGAGTTATCATTATAATCGATCATTGAATGATTAATGCTTTTATGGACTGACCAGAAATGTATAAACCCTGCATTGGTGTCGCCACTGTATCTTCTATAGGGTAACACATAAAATAATCCATACAGAAATTAGTTCCGAAATTTTCCGCAATATGGCGAGCGTTTCAATTTTTCTGGTCAGGCTATATCTTACCGGTAAAGATGAACTTTGATGTGCATGTGTATTACCTTATTTATTTCGTGAAACAGCTTTGCTGTGTTTTGGAATTGGTTAAACGTAGTATTGGCTCTACGTCTATGGTAAGGCGTAGTTTAGAAGATTCAGCCTCAGGATAACACATGTCTTGCCAAGACTAGGCCAAGGTGAATGTTTTCATGGGTGACTCTGACCAATTACCATTGACTTGTCTGCCGGTTCGCCCATCCAATCATCAGTAAGATATCTTCTATTTTTTAACCGTAATATGTTTTTATTACGATGGGCACCTTGGGCGGAGCAAACTGAACCGAGGCCCGAGGAAGCTGCTCTTTGTGCCCCTCTTACAAGAAGAGGGGACAATAGAGCAGGGGGTGCAAGGAGCGAGGATGGAAACCTCACTCCATTACACTGTCCCGATGTTGGGAGGGGTCGATCCCTTGAGGGACAGACTAGCCGTCGAGGTGCCCTGTTTGCTCAATCGATCCGGGGCACCTCACCAAGGGCGGCATTGGTGGCATTCGCCGGGTTTTAGTAGAGCTGCGTTCACCTTCCCATCTTTCGGGTGCAACGAGTCCCACATACCCGTCTGGGGAGTCCCAGCGTAAAAAAACGATCGACAATTAAAGTTCTGTAGTTTTTCAATAAAACCGAGAGTAGGGCAATCTCCTACTATTTGACATATTATGTACACATGTTATCGCGTGATTCATGCCTTTTTGGATAGGATGCCGATTTAATATGAGTGACAAGATTTGCCATCGGTCTTTGACCCCCCAAATAGGACGTCAATAGTGTTATTTACCTAAATTCAACATAATAAGGACATATATAAGCAACTTAAAATTTTTACATAGCCATTTCGAACTTGTTTTCCAAATAAACGGAATGCGCATTTAGTGCGTACTAAATATGAATATTATAGAGTGTAGACAGTTACTTGGCGCTGCATCAATATTTGTCTGTTTGAAACTATCGCTAAAACATCAAATTTTATGTAAGACTAGTTGCACCTGTACATTTTTTTTTGTGATCAAAACTATTCTCGAATCCACTTGAACACACACAAAAAAAATCATCAAGATCGGTCCAGCCGCTTCGGAGGAGTTCAATGACATACACACGCACAGAAGAATTATATATATAAAGATAAAGACTATAAGTGGCACCGACAGACGTTGTCCTGTACAAATTTTTTTTTGTGAATCTAAACCATCCTCGAATCCCCTTGAACTCACACAAAAAAATTCATCAAAATCGGTCCAGCCGTCTAGGAGGAGTTCAGTGACATACACACGCACACAAGAAATATATATATAAAGATATATAAAGATGATACATTTTAAAAATGTATAAATTAATAATAAAATATTATATAATATTTGAATTGCGTCATTTCCATAATTTCAAATTTGAATTTTAAATATATAACTGTGTTAAGGTTTTTTCAATGTAAAGTTATGTCCTATTATTATTTTAAATTAAAAAATAATATTATATTTCAAATGATTAAAACGTATATGTAAAACATTTCTACATGACGAAAGCAAACAGGATCTTATTATACATGAGAAATAGAAATAATCTTATTCATGACGTCCTCAAAATGTCATGTATTATGATTACGAATGTACATTAAAAAAAGCCGGATTCGTTTGGGACGCCACGGCGCTATTTGGGGCATTTCAAAGAGAGCAAAACCTCTATAAAATAACTCGTTTTATATTAGGGACCTTAAAGAAATGTGACCAAAAAGAACTGCAACCAAAAATAAACCGGTTGTGTGCGAGATGGATGCCATATTTAGACATTTATAAATAGGCTTTGCCATTATTAAGGTCGAAGAAGAAACCCAAAAAAAACCTTTTTAAAGCCCCTTTCTAAATCCCCAAAAAAGGTTATCTTCTTTTTATTATTATTAACTTTATTTTTATTAACTCTTATTGCAAGGTTCTAGCCTAAAACAATATGTTCATAAAAGATGTCACGGCACTTTTTTTTTTTTTCTTTTACGCCGGGAAGTGCTCCGAGGCATCCCGCCTGGGGAGTGGGTCTCTCCCGGTGGGTATGTGGGACTCACTGCGCCCGACAGATGGTAAATGGACGCAGCTCTACCCACTAAAACCCGGCGAGTGCCACCAGTGCCGCCTTGGTGAGGTGACCCGGATCTATTAATCTAATAGGGCACTTCGACGGCTAGTCAGTCCCGCAAGGGATCGACGCCACCTCCACAGAGGGGTTGTCCCGCACCACAGAACAACCCCTCCCAACGTCGGGACGGTACAATGGGGTGAGGTTCCCATCCTCACCCCTTGCTCTTTTGTCCCCTCTTCTTATAAGAGGGGTACAAAGAGCCCCCTCGGCTCAATTGGCTTCGCCCAAGGTGTTGGGCTCACCCTAGGCTACTGAGCCCCATCGCCACGTCAAGGCCTAAACCATGGTGGGGATCACGACACTACTACATAATATTGTCAACCAATATGTTCTCTATAACACTACTGGATAATATGCCTTTTTATTCTTTAACGCCGGGAAATGCTCTGAGGCATCCCGCTGGGGAGGGGTTTGTGGGACTCGCTGCGCTCAAATGATGGTAAGATGGACGCAGCTCTACCCACTCAAACCCTGCGAGTGCCAACAATGCCACATTTGGTGAGGTGCCCCGGATTTATTGTGCAAATAGAGCACCTCGACGGCTAGTCAGTCCCTCAAGGGACCGACACCACCTCCAGGGGTCGTCCCACACCCCTTCCAACGACGGGACAGTGTGATGGAGGAGGTTCGCATCTTCGTCCCTTGTCCCCCCTGCTCTTTATTCCCCTCTTCTTATAAGTGGGGACTAAAGAGCAGGGGCCCCTATTCTTATAAGGGAGCTGCTCTTTGTACCCACAAAGAACAGCTCCCTTGGTTCAATTTGCTTCGCCCAAGGTGCTGAGTTCACCTACTGAGCTCCACCACCACGACAAGGCTTGAAACCTTGGTGGAGTGGATATAGGCCTCCGTCAATGAACGCCAAGACTACTATTATACTACCTTTAAGCAGATAAAAGGGCATTTTGATTATTAAAACCAATATGTCTCTATGTACCATTATAATTAATGATTTCGATCAAATCAATAGGCGAAAAACGTGATGATTAATAATGATGAAAAATCAGATCAAGTCCGGATAAAGGAACCAGTTTAAAATTCCGATCCGGCATTTCGAGATTATAATGACAACTGATAAATGATTGTAATAATTAACATTATTGTAGATAGAATGTAAATTTTGGCGCCACGATAACAAAACGAGCATATTGTTTATCGAAGGATTTTTTTTTGAAAATATATTCTAGAATGGAGGAGTGCCTTTTAGAAGGCTCCGAATACTCGGTTGATATAAAAAAATATATATCCTGAGTCGTAAGATAAGCTACGCTCCGTACGTCCTGCCCGTCCGGTCCATGTTGGATGCGAGTGGCGAGGGATCGGCTGTCTTGGCGTACATTGAGGGAGGCCTATGTTCAGCAGTGGATGTATAGAGGCTGATGATGATGATGATGATGATGATGATGATGATGATGATGATGACGATAATGATGATGATGGTGATGATGATGAACCAAAATAGTTATGCCTTATTTTTAAATAGATCCTTAGCAAAGTCACAATTTAAGCGCCTAAATTAATTTTTTTGCAGAATTTTCAATACGTTGTAATGCTTTGGGCTAATCTTATTTTGGATCTTAAATAAATAAGTTGTATTTTGTACGACTTGTAGATGTAAATAATACGATAATCATATAAATAAAGCAGTAATACCAGGTAATAATCACTGGAGAAATTCCTCCAGTGATCGAAGAGCTTCTTTAGGAAAATAATTATTTTTTCTCTTTCAATAGGTAAAATAATTCCCGTACACCTGACTACTTCCTCATTAAGTCTGGATAATATGATAATGAGATTAAAATATATGTTTTTTATTAAAAATATACCATCCTATATTGTCCAATCCGTTGCAGTAATTCGGGTTAATATGGGGAAGTCCACATAAACCTTTCATTGATACCGTTAGGTATTTTTATGGAGACAAAATGCTCTACATAAATGGCTGTATACGAGTGAGTTTTCTAAAAATAAATGGCAAAGGTATTAAAAACTAAATATACTTTATATTTTTATATTTGTAATGTATGTAACGCTACTTGGAGTTACATAGTTTTTTTATGTATTTCATTAGTATTCTCTTATTATATATTTTGTACTCAAAGTCACAGTCAAGGTATATAAGGCCACAATTTTGGTCCACATTAATTACAATTCATATTTATTTCTTTCACGTTGTTCATGTCTTACGCTTTCTCTGCAAGTACTCTTCTTAGAATCTTTCCCGAAGGATTCTTTGGGATACTATCAATAAATTCGATTTCTCTTATTTTCTTATACGGTGCTACTTTTGTATTAACAAAATCCATAATATCTTTATCACTTGACTTCGATCCGTCTCTCAGAACTATGAATGCTTTTGGTCTTTGTCCAGTCTTGGGATCAGCTACACCTATAACAGCTGCATCGAAAACATCTCCATGTTCTTTGATGACGCTCTCCAATTCAGCTGGTGGTACTTGATACGCGTTGACCTGGAAAATATTGAGTCAAAATTTTTAGTATATAAGTTATCTTTTACCTACCATAGAGTAAAGTTATACTTGTTGGCAAGTAGGATTGTCAGGTCCAAAATTAATTTTATTCAGTTAATCCATAAACTGCCTTGGTGTTTTTTTTATATTATACGAATGCTTAGGTATATTTAAGGTTCCCAGGCTAAGGCTTATAATTCCAGTTTATTTTTTCTTATGTACTTGGGACGCCTTTTATGTTATATACACATTTTTTTTGATTTCGCTGGGGAATTCGTTTAGGCCACCACCGATACCACCGGTTCCGGGGAGGCCGGGGCTATGTGGGACTCTCTGCGCCCGAGAAGATGGTAAGGTGGTCGCAGACTCTACCCACTAAACCCCAGCGGTGTTCTCCTCGTAGTCTGGGTGACCCGGCACGAGAGCTGTGGACATCCGCACCGGGTCACAACGGTGTGCCACCCGGCACTCTTCTTTGGATGCGGGGGGTGGTGTCCCATCTTCCTTCTTCGCTTAAGGCACACTGAACACATAAGGGTACCTTATAGCTCGGACCTAACGCAAGCGCGACGGATCCCTTGATCGGCCGCGCACAAGTCCCTCTGGGCGGTGCGACCATCGCCGCCGTGCTCTCCTGCGGGAAGAAGCGCCAGTGCACCAGGCGTAGCTAGAGATGGACTCTAGCTACGCCTGTTCCTTCTGCGACTTCGCGTTCTCGCAGAAGGAGAGGACCGCGCCAACCTCAGCAATAAGGGGCGCCCTAGCCTCTGCCCCCTACCACAGATAAGGTCAACCTATTCGGTACCTTTTTTCTACTCTGATTAAATTTTTTAAGTTAGGTATATCTACAAATAAACGGAAGCTTAATTTTTATATATTTATGTTCTTTTACCTTGATTAATTCTTTCAATCTATCTGCAATGTACACTGCACCATCTTCGTTAATACTGGCCATGTCCCCGCTTCTAAACCACCCATCGTCAACGAATGCATGTTTGTTTGCTTCTTCGTTATCTTTGTATCCTTTCATTACATTAGGACCTTTGATAAGTAGTTCTCCAACCTAAACAAATAAATAATAATATTTACACATGATAGTAATAAAATTACTTTTTGCTATTAATTACTTTATAATGGAAGACATTGTTATTGCAAACTATCCGAAACTTTGTTAAATATATTAATGTCGTCATTAAAATCAACCTTCGTCCGTCTACTGTTAGACATAGGCCTCTTTCATTAGATGCCAATATGGCAGATCCCACGCGGGTAGGACCTGGAACCCCCTTCGTCTATCCGAACGTGGCCTTCACTGCAGAACTCTATTGGTCCATAGGTGTCCGTATGTGACCGGCCCACTGCCACTTCATCGTGCTTATAATAATAAATAATAATAATAATATCTATGGACACTTTTTTTACACCATGTCAATCTGGTCAAGTGGTAAGTTCTCGAATAACTTGTGTTACGGGTACCAGACAACGGAAATATATTTAATACTTTTATACTATACATATATCATTTAAGATTTTATTATATAATTCTCATATGTAATACACATCCATGACCCAGGAACATAGATATGTTTTTTGTTCCCTGGCGGGATTTGAACCCGGTACCTTGCCGGCTTGAGCGCCAATGCGCTAACCATTGAGCCACAGAGATCGTCACGTGACTTCAGCATTTCTCTCGCTGGCGACTATAATATTGCGAATCCTATCTGGCAAATTTGCTGACCCGTTGTCAGAGGCCCGTTTTTTTATAAAACCCATAAATATGTTTAAGTAGTATTACATTCTACTAAACAAAAGGAATAAATTAACAAATAGGACGAAATATCTTAAAATGTGATTATTACCTCATTTGGTCCCAAATTCTCCATTTCATTATTGACCACGCGCAGTTTCGTGTTTGGTAATGGTATTCCCACTGACATGTGATCTTCGAAGTTCAGTGGGCTCATGGTAGCAACTGGACCCGTTTCTGTCAGCCCGTATGCTTGCCCGACGTGCACGTTGCGCTATGAACAGATAATTACCATTATTGCTTTTATAAATTATTGTTTCTTTATTGTTTATTACTTTATTGTTGTTGTGTTTGTTGGTATTATGATATTCGGCACTGCAAATTTCAATGCTCATAATAAACTAGTTCTTTCCCTTTGTAAAGATAAAATATTGTTGTTTCTTGTTTTATTGTCGTTGTTTTAATTTTATATTTTTTAAATATAATTTTACCTATTTTGTCGATATGCTTTTATGAATTTGTCATGCGAATCCGACTAGTTTTGAAGATTAGCACTCAACAAACTCTTCAGCTTTATTATTGTATACCTAGTCATTATAGTTACTCTGTCTGTCTGTTACTTTATCACGCCTAAATCGCGAATTAGGTTTTGATATACCGTCATAAGAAAAGGTAGTCTGTCGAAATAATCATCATCCGTCCTAATACAGCTTTGAATGTTACTACAATATAATAATAATAATATCTATGGACGCTTTCACACCACGTCAATATGGTCCCGTGGTAAGTTCTCGAACAACTTGTGTTACGGGTACCAAACAACGGAAATATATTTATAATACACATATTTAATACACATCCATGACCCAGGAATACAGAAAATATTTTTGTTCCCTGGCGGGATTCGAACCCGCAACCTCCAGCTTGAGCGCCAACGCGATTACCACTGAGCCACAGAGGTCGTATAAATATATTTATCTTTCAAGTGACAGATTAAGCTTGTTTAAATATAATAATATCAACCCTTATATGTCCCACTGCTGACGAGGTGGGTTTTTGGGATATAGTTCACCGATGCCCTGGTACCTGGTTCAGTTTTAAATCTCATCAGGCATGCAGGTTTCCTCACGATGTTTTCTGCATCGGTGAGCCAGCAATGGTTTCATGTTCACGCAGAAATGTAGAAAAACCCATTTCTAGGCATCAGAATCGGACCTTGTTTACAGAACATATATCAAACATTAACATAGTAACTATGAGATAACGAGAGAAAGGACAGTTTTTATATCGTCTGATATGTATTTACTTATGATGGTCCTAATTTCTATTATTTTTACCTTATCATTAAATTATATAATCTATGTTTGTAAAAATATCTTCGATAACGTTCAAACGTTATCAATGACGATGGCTAACAAACTATCAACGATTGATTTAATGAAAAGATTTTCCGTAAGCTTTATAACTGACACCAAATACTTGTAATCATTATATTTTAAGTCTATGCTTGTAATACCAAAATATTTAAGAATAATAATAAATATTACTAAAATTATTTAAAACGGGATATTTACAAATATCGAGCTGCGCGAAATAAAAATGAAAAACATGGTAAAAAATTGGATGAAAAACATTTAAAAAAATGGGATGAAAATAACCATGTTAACTTAAAAATGATAACCTTTTGATTTGATTTATTAATACTTTTGGTTTTAGCTATATCATAACAGCTGATCTTCAAAATCACATTTGTTTGGAACTCTACTCTAGTGAGTTTCCAATAGGACAAGCAGTGTAATTGCTGGCACCGAGACGTACCATCCTACGTCCCCGTAAATGAGTTGCCTGAGCAGATCCCATATGAACTAGTTTATGCTCATCTGACCCTTCATCAATTGGCACGTATGCCTATTCGCCTATTCAAGTAACAAAAGAATGTAATGAACCGCGATAAAATCTATGAAAGTTGTTTCATTGTAAGAAGTGAAAGAACATTGGAAAATAAATATAAAATTGATGTCTACTAATTTTTCAAGTTTTATATTGTTATTACATTCTCAACTTTATAAGACAAGTCCGTATTATCCAGTTGTCTCTAGTTAGTCTGTGGTATTGACTTGTAACTCTACATATAAAAATATGTACTCTACATATGAAAATTTGGACTCACATTGACTTTTGTTATAAATCTCTCAATATCTGGCTTGGGCAGTGGTGCTGCGGCTACTGTGACGCACCTTACATTTTCCAAGTGCTTCGGCTTTAGTTCCGGGTGGAATCCCATGAATAGTACTGAAAAAACATATTATTTAATTACTGAATAATGGTTGTGCAAATTTTCATTAAAATCGCTTCATAATTTAAGAGGACATCTGGACATTTTGACACAAAAAATATGATATATGCAATCCAAGTGTACTATTTTGAATATATTTTTTTATGATTTGATTTGATGATGTTGATGATGGTAATGATGATGATGATGATAATCAATCCTATTTTCCACTGCTAGACACGGGTCTCCTTGAAATCAGATGAGGAGAGCATTAGGTCATAGTTCTCCAAACGCGCCTGACAACACTGGCGATCATGTCACATTCTGAAAGACTCAATATTATCAGGCATGTGACTGACCTCGCGATGTATTTCCTTCCAAATATCTATTATTAAAGAAGAAATAAATAATTACCAGTAGGTGGAGCCACGTAGAACATGTTCAATCTGTGTTTCTCAAACGCATTCACAAACGTCTCTGGGAGGAATCTTGGTAGAGTCACCAGCTTAAGACCAACCGACATCTTATGGAGCAGTACCACTACCAGACCATATGCGTGAAACATTGGCAAATTCGCTAGAACTGTATCTTGATTTGTATCTGTAATTTTTAAAACCATCATTATTATATTTTACAGTTTGCAGACACTGTAAGAACTATCTGTGTGAATCGGATTAATAATAATAATAATAAACTTTATTGCATACATACATATTAATTTACTCATTAATAAAGATAAAATAAATAAGTACAATTGGCGGTCTTATCGCTTTAGATCGATTTCTTCCAGGCAACCAGCACAGGAAGGAAATGCACTTTCTAGGTTTAGTTATTAATTAATCTTAGAATTCTAATAATACAGCAGCATAGCTCAGCCACCGGCATAAATAATATGATATTTTGGAACCAATTTTCTTGTACGTAAGATCTCAACTTTAAAAAGCAAATCTTATTAGATAAATAAATAATAACTTAAAAATGATTATTATACAATCCATCATAGCCTTTTAATGAAGAATAAATGAAACCAATGAGCCTCTTCACTTACTATTATTTTTATTTCCCGACCTTTTCAGTACTAGTGTACGGGAATAGGTTGATGATAATCATCAATCACACTTCAAAGATCATTTTGGATCATTATCAATTATGATAATATCTTTATTAGCGAATATTGCGAATATTGCTTTAATTTGCATTCAATATAAGTTATGTACATATACGATAAAATTAACTTTTGACATTAAAACTTATTCAAATTTTAATTTTACAAAAGTAGAGGTAATTAATCGCTGTTAAAAATAAATTTCTAAAGATTTATTATTAAATGTTCAAATATTATATTAAAATAATATTTAAAGTAAGCATATAAAACTAAGTTTGAATTATTTTCATAAATTAGGTACTACTGATACTTTATGACGTCATCAGCAAAATATGAATTTGACATAAGTTACCTGTTGTATAATTATAATGTCTGATTTCCGTGTTTTGTTGCTCACAGTTGGAAACTATATTGCTGTTTGTCCATTCAACTCCCTTTGGTAAGCCCGTTGTTCCACTAGAATATGGAAGGACTACTACATCCTTCGTATTCCTTTTTACATCATTTAAGATACTTAAATCCGTATCTGATTCAATCAGTTCCTTATAAGATACTGTTCGGTCTGGTCTTTTGGTGTCTTCATCCATTACAATGATTGGAATATCTATTTTAGCTAACGCTAAAGCATCTTTCACAGTTTGCGCTATTTCTGGAATAACAACGATGACTTTTACGCCTGACATCGAAATTTGTTTTTGCAATTCATCTGTAAGTAAATTTTTGTGTGTTGAATAAAGTATATTTTCGGTTTTAAATAACCTGCCGAATAATAGAGTATTGCTTATGTTCAGCTGTGGACGTATAAAGGCTGATGATGATGAAGATAATGACGATGGGTCACCGTCTAGTATTAGGTTCTAATACCTATGGGCATTAAGACGTACAAACTCTCTGTATAAGTACTATTATTTTTGATGACGCAGGCTAATGCTTTCGCATGATACAGGTTTAGCTCGGGTAAGGCTCCTGGACCTATGTGGGGGGGACTCACACTTGCAAAACCCCTCTAAACCACCTGCGAGTGTCATCAGCCGCTTTTTGAGAGTCCCGGGTCTACAAGCAACAAAATCACCTCAGCCACATGATGGCCTCGGTAAACCCGACTACTCCTCGTAAGGGGGACTAAGCAGTCCCCGTGTATTGTCACTATGCTACTTAACTACTTAATTACGATATCTCTGATACCGTTTTCTGGAAACCCAAGGGATGGGATTGAAGAATGAATGAAACCCTTTTTTTGTGATGTCTTTTATAATTATCTGTAATCAAAACCATACAAGGTGTTTGAGTTATAGAGAATTTAAATTTTATTATAGTAAAAGCATAGTTCACTCTAGTTCTCCTTTACGAATTTTACTAATTATAATGAATTTACTCACAAGGTGTGTAGAGGGGGTTGACAGTCGTAGCAACCGCGCCAGCTGCCAAAATACCCAGTAAAATGATGGGATATTCAGGTACGTTAGACATCATAACAGCTACCGTTTCGCCATCTTTGATGTTAAATATCTTCCTCAAGCAGGCACCGAATTTTTTACTCTGATTGTACACTTGGAGATACGTATAGCTTCTATCTGTAACACCGCAAACCTGTACAAAAGTCATTATTAATAACAAGCAGTGAATTTTTACTAATATGACGATTTCCAATGATAATACCTCACAAAGGTATTGTCATTGGAAATCGTTTCAGACTAGTTCATCAGACCATATACAGCAATATAACATTAAATGAGAAAAGGCAGAAAATGATAATGGCGATGAGGGTAATTATGTTGTAGTAACTACAAGTTATATAATAATATCAACCCTTATGCCACTGCTGGGCACGGGTCTCCTCCTTGAAAACAGGCGAGGAGGGTTTTGGGCCATAATTCACCGATGCGCTGGCCCAATGCGGGTTGGTGAACTTAACACACCTTCAAAGATTTTTAATCCAAAACCTAGGCATCACAGGGGTCAGGATCGAACCCGGACCTCTCGTCTCTCTCTCAAGAGGCCAAGCCCATACCCACTAGGTCATCGTCGCTCACTACACTACAAGTTACTACAACATAATTAGTAAAACTTTGAAAAACTACCAGATTCATTTTTAGCAATGTTTTAGCATTACAGATAATTATTCATCCCACTCCTACGCACGGGTGTCTCTACTTTAAAAGTCAAATTTTTGTCAACATTCGCTCAATGGTTAAGGAAAACGTTGTAAATAAACCTAAACGATAAAATTTAAAGTCTGTAGGTTTGTGAAATTCAAAAAATTTAAAATCGAGATAGTTCATAGGTAAGTAGGAAGCCTACCCAATCAGCCAGATTTAGTGAAGAAGAACGGGTTTAATAGCAGGAATTAGGAACTCCTGTACTTCAAATTATAAAACACTAGCTGTTGCCCGCAGCTTCGCCCGCGTTAACTTGCTCAACTTAACTACTGTTAGTCACCGCGTGATGTTATAATATAGCCTTTCTCGATAAATGGGCTATCTAACACTGAAATAATTTTTCAAATCGGACCAATAGTTCCTGACATTAGCGCGTTCAAACAAACAAACTCTTCAGCTTTATAATATTATAGTATAGATGACTACATACCAGGGCTTTTTTTTTCTTTAACGCCGGGAAATGCTCTGAGGCATCCCGCGGGGGACTGGGTCTCCCCACGCGGGTATGTGGGACTCGCTGCGCCAGACAGCTGGTAAGTGGACGCAGCTCTACCCACTAAAACCCGGCGAGTGCCACCAATGCCGCCTTTGGTGAGGTGCCCCGGATCTAGTAAACAAACAGGGCACCTCGACGGCTAGTCAGTCCTGCAAGGGACCGACGCCACCTCCACAGCGGGGATGTCCCGCACCACATAACAACCCCTCCCAACATCGGGACAGTACAATAGGGTGAGGTTCCCATCCTCACACCTTGCCCCCTCTTCTTAAAAGAGGGGTACAAAGAGCCCCCTTGGCCCAATTAGAAACACATACCAGAGCTGTACGATTCGACCACTTGTCGAGATTCCTCCACATGTATTCTGTAACCGTTGTTTCTGGGATAACAATATCCTTGCACGGAGAACTGACAACCCGATCCGCGGCCCATACATGCTTAGTTCTCAAACCCACTTTTCTTCCAAACAAGTTACACCGAACCAAACGTTTATACATATTGACAACACAACACGTCTGATCGACGATTTGGTCGCGATAATACTAAATAACGAAACAAACCCTCTACATTGTTGGTTGTAGTAGCTGTGTTTTTGTGTAATCAGTCAGCATTTTTTGTGTGAGATAATGAGTAAGTAGATTTAATCTATTTCATAAAGATAATCAATTTATCTGCGCGTTTTGAGATTGCATTTTTTGAAGTTCAAACTCTGAATAAATTATTTCATCTAATTCTTAGATATTTATTTATTTGTGATGGTAATATATGTATCTAAATAATAAATCACTGTTGCCCACAGCTTTATCTGCGTTAACTTAAATTTACAACCCTATCAGGATTGATGATGATTATTTTTATAGCCGTATTGTACGTGAGTGTAGCGGGATCGGTCGTCTTGGCGTTCTTTGGTGAAGGCCTATGATGATGATTTTTATAGCCTTTGTACCATATAAGCCAAGGTACCTATATACCATAACCTTTTCAACTTTTAGCCTAATCAGTTCCGCGGTTTTGTAGTGAAAGATCAACAAACATTAATAAAAAAACTAAAGAGAGGTGTCAAGTGACACCCGGATGGAACGAAGTTCCTTTCGATTAATTAATGAAGGAATTGTAATAAAAAAACACATTACCAACAATTTTTGCAAGTCAAATAAAATCAACTATAGGTACGTGGAATGTGTTATAATGAAAACTAGTTACATATCTAATTTTTCAAACATTTTTAAATTTATTGTATAATTCTTAAAGCATTTATGTAAATCTGCCAATAGATGGCGTGGTACATATTATGTATAATTATTTAAAGTTTACATAAAACTGCCAATAGATGGCGTGGTACATTTATATGTAATTATTAAACGTTTCCGTGAATTTACCAATAGATGGTGTTGTTTAGTAATTGTGTCGCGCTATTGGTGACATGATCGAATACGATAAGGTTTCAACTTATTTTTAATATCTGTGGGTTTCAAACTTTTATAATAAACAGTAAACACACACACACTATAGCAAAAAGTGTCGTACCAACTTTTCGTCTTATTTTTTTCCGTCTAGACCCCTTTCGCAACGCGCAATAAGGAACTACGTTCCAATAAATAAATATTAACAGCCTTTATAATATTAGTTAGATTAGAGTGTCTCGTTATTTCAAATTCATTGCTTATAACACTAATGTAGATATGTCACTTCCTGGTACTGTTATTGATAGTGTTTTGTAACAATTAGGTTACATACTGACTTCCCATGTAAGATATAACTGTTCTTAGAGGTCGACTGAATATTAAAAGCGTCTGTCCATTTGTCAATTTTTGGCATTTTATATTTTGAAGATGAGAGACATCGAGTATATAACCGGAATAGAGCGGTAATGTGTTTTGTATAAAAACAAATTCCGCCTTTGTGCAGCGACGCTACGCCGGTTCTGCGTTCTGATTGGTCGACTGATGGCTATTGACGGATGATTGGCCGATGGGACGTAGGTTCATACAGATCACTGGTTGATTGAATTTCTATTACGTCAGTGATAAATCACTTACAAGTATCGGAATTTTATGGCATTACACACACATTACTACTATTATAAGGTTTCCCATATGATATAATCAACATAGAATTTTCATAAAGAGGTCAGACTGCTAAACCATAATGACTATTGTATTGTGCTTTGGAGGAAATTATCACATTTTTTGTTAAAGAAATCAAAAAGCCCATCAAAGCTTTCATCATAATGATCCCTTACCCCGCTGAACGTCGCTCTCAATGAACGCCAAGACGGCCGAGCCCCGTTTACTCGACGGACGGGCTACTCCATACTCGCCAAGTACACTCTAATCAACTAGTTCGAGCGACCAACTTTCGGGTCGATCGATTGCTGCATAGGTTATTGAAACCGGTTAATGTTAATATATGAAATTGTAAAGAATTTTGTGCTGTTCAATATAATAACTCTTTTGAATCGAGACATGATTTTTGCGGCGAGCCGGTTTAAAAACTCGACCTTGACTCGAGGTCAGTATATGAGGTGTGTACAATACACATGAACTTAGAGTTTCTGCATATTGACATTTAATTCAAGTAAAATATGTGCTAAATTTATGTACTAGATAAATTATTTAAAAAAATTAAACCAACTTCAAAACCACAATAGGCACTCAAAAACGAAAAATAAATTAATACCTAGGTATAATTATTATAAGCGCTATCCACTCATCTATTTGAAGTCGGTGCCAGCCAAGCCAAGTAGAATTTATTCGAGGCACGTAGCTTGGCAAGGCGTAGTGGGGGTAAGTTCGTGCATCGATTTTATTTGAGAATACAATGCGCAAAATTCTGCCACCACGCCAAAACCTTGCCAAGTTACGTACCTTGAATAATAGTAGATAGATACTATGCAGCCAAGTCTAATACCTATTAGACTTGGCTGGCACCGACTTCAAACAAAAAAAAATATAATAAAAATAATAATAACTATATATTATAATAAATAACAGTTACAAGCCTATCTATATGTAAAACTAGCGGTTGCCTGCAGCTTCGCCCGCGTTACTCAACTCCTATTAGTCACAGCGTGATGTTATACAGCTTTTCTTGATAAATGGGCTGTCTAACACTGAAAGAATTTTTCAAATCGGACCAGTAGTTTCTGAAATTAGCGCGTTCAAACAAACAAACTCTTCAGCTTTATAATATTAGTATGGATTTTCATCAATACAAATTAATTAAGCCTAAATACAAGGTAACTATAACTGTAAATCGTTAAGGAATTCCCTCGACTGTGTATGATCTCCATTATCAGATCTGTAATGGCACTTATGTCCCATATGGGTGCAAAGTTCTCATCAATATTAATAAATTAAGTCCTAACACAAGGTAGCTACTGCAAAACCGTTAAGGAGTCCCCTTAACTGGCCTTCGTCTTTATTATCAGACCCCTAATGACAGTCAGAACAAAGAATCATAAAAATAGGTTCACAATTGGCAATAAATATCGATGAACATACACAAAAAAAACATAGAGACAAACATAAGACCTCCTCCTTTTTGGAAGTCGGTTAAAAATGAGTATGTAAGTACATACTCATTTTCTAGTCTATTGTGTTTGTTTGATTCAATTATTGGGAGCTATACAGTGACCTTTACGTTAACGATGTAGTAATATTTGTGTACATTGATATCTAATGTATATTAGATAAAATCAATCAATATTACTCACTATAATCACTTCTTTTAATATTAATCTCTAAATAGCTTTATATAATAATAATAACATTAAATAAACCAATGATATCTTGGTTAAAAACCTGCATCTTTGAGCTGCCCCAGAAATGGGAGAATTCGAAAAAAAAGATAATTATAATATCAACTCTTATTTGTCCTATTGTTCGGCATGGGTTTCTTTCTCGAAATCAGGCGACGAGGGTATTTATTGGGTTCACCGATGCGCTGGCCCAAACTTTACACGCCTTCAAAGACTTTGAATCCCATCAGGCATGCAGCATTCCTATTTCCTCACGATTTTTTCCCTCACTGGTGAGCAAATGAACTGGTTATGTTTAGGTACAGGGACAAATTTAGAAAAAACCATTTCACGGCATGGGTCAGGATCGAACCTGGACCTCACACTCAAGAGGTCGAGCCCATACCCGACCGTCTATCGTCGCTCAAGCTCAAGCGTTACTTTGTACTTAAAAGTGAAAACAGAATCTCCGTAATATGATAGTTACTTTCTGAAAATAGCCGAGAAAACATTAAAAAATAAATTACAGTTTTTTTTTCTTAATTAATACTACGGAGATGAATAGCAAAGAGAACAATGGAAACACGTGGGTTTTTTAATAACAATAAGTATTATTATTACTATACTTTTGATGTAAATATTTATAGAGTTTGTATCTTAAATTATGTGAGATAAATTAAATATATCACAATGTACTTGGGCGATGCTGACCACCTTTACTTTCTATCAGATAGCCAATGTAACATTTACATAAAAATATATTAGAATGAAATAGCATTTAGATTTTGCGGATTTTACAGCAGTTTATTAAGTTTAACATGCCCCACGTTTTGTATACCCGATATATTATAGACTAGTTCCGCAACTTTGTAACGTTAGGACGTCTGACACCTCAGTCTTCCCGTGATCATGGTTGCTGTAGTGTCCAAAAAATGAGCATGTAAAAAACTTAATAAGCCGCGATAGAATTCGATTTTTAATTACAATAAATGAAATTCTCGAAAAATTATAAAACAATATAAAATCTGGTAAAAGGTAGTGCCATGCTACTTTGCAGCCGAATTCAACCGTATAAAACCCAACAGCTATGCTGTCGCGTTTTTTTTTTGTGAGTTTCCGGTGGCCCATTGGGGGGATAGGGAAAGGGAGGACATGGTTATGCATCTGCATAACTTTTGGTTGTGCGGATGTCTATAATGGACGTCGGTAGTCACCATAAGTCTGTCTAGTGTCTACCGACTGTCATAAGGATATGACATAAAAGGGGACAGTTAAATAAATAATTTTTGTTTGATATATCGATGTTTTTCAAGTACATCAATGACATTTTAACGACCTGTTATTATCATCTACCAGTCAATTACACGACAATGCATGGGTTATAATGTGGGATAATTGTAAACTCTTATTATATTTGTATTGTAGACATTAACTATAGACTAAATATTTGCTATTGTTTGTTATTTTATGGCTTTTCTCAATGTAAGTGTTGTCCATTAACATAACGACTGGTCTGTCTATACTCTATACTAAGATGGTAGTCTCGGTGCCTGTTCACTGCCTGTCCTGCTTTTCTTTCTGGAACACAGCAAAGCTATTGAAGGAATAAATAAGTAGGATATTGGTAGTCTTGCAGAAATGGACCGCACAGCGCCATCTTCCCGCCACGGCGGTGCAATGTATCATCACCATCATCAGTCCCTATCCGTCCACTGCTGAACATACAACGACTCTCCCTTTCCCCAGTGAACGCCAAGACGACCGATCTCTTCCCACTCGCATCCAACACGGACCGGCCACTGCACAGAGATCGTCTTCCCATCTGGTTATTGGCCGGCCAACACTTCGTCTACCTAAACGCAATTTAGGTGCAATGTATATTACTTACTCTTATGTTTGCTAATAAGATCTTTCAATATGAGAGGCAGCAAAGCAGTTTCACAAAAAATACCCAGGATTGTGGTACAAGTCAGTGATCGAGGAACCGGTATATAACGACAGGCTTTCTCGAAATTAAAAATATTCTAAACGTAAGTATCGGTACATCTGTAGAATATATCATATCCTATATCACGATTCTCTTGTCTTATCCTTAATTTCCGTATTTTCCTTCCTTAACCCCACACAAATTAGGTAAAGCGCTCAGTCTTTCAAGTTGTGTAATCAATAGGCGGTATCAATCGATTGCCTTTCCGTGAGCTTGCTCCTTCACCTTATAAGATAGGAATAAAACCAGACAAGCGCAAGGCAGACTCGAATGCTGAGGGGAGCGAAGAATGTGGTTTTTTTTTGTAATATAACAAAAAATTAACGGTTTTCAGACTTTCTCTTTTACTAATGTGAAACCTAGCTTCTTACCAAAGATTTCATCCATCATGTCAATGGAAAGTAGGTATATACTATAGTTTTGGTTTGACAGATCGACAGATTGACAGATAGATGGACAACGGATTGATCGTATAAGGGTTACGGTTTGTCATTTTAAGATACGGAATCCTAAAAACGACAAATATGAGTGATGTTGGTCGCTCGATAATGTTTTTGATTTATTCATCGGCGACCTTCGCCTATACTTTCTTCAAGTCATTGACTGAACTCATTATATTTTTACATTAATATACAAAAAAAAAAACGCAATTTATTGAGTGTATTTGAGCGTTATTGAGTATCAAAACACATGCTAAAACAAAGCGTTCATTTACAATATTCTTCGATAAGAATTCTCTTTAATATTTTTCCAGAAGCATTCTTTGGAATGCTATCAATGAACGAAACCTCTTTTAGATGTTTATATGGCGCTACTCTCTGGTTCACGTAATTCATGATGTCCATCTCAGTTATATTTTTATCATTTAAAAATATAAATGCTTTTGGTCTTTGTCCAGTTCTCGAATCTTCTACTCCAACAACTGCCACATCTACTACTTTCGGTATTTCCTTAATTATACTCTCTAATTCAGCTGGTGGCACTTGGTAGGCATTGACCTGGAATTTTAAGTAATTTTTCATTATAAGTTCAAATTACACCATTGCAAAATAAAGATTATCAAAATTTTCTATACCAATAAAGTTTTTAATTATAATAACTAGGTAAGGTAAATAAATGATAGTTGTAAGAGGTAGTGCCATGCTGCTTTGCAGCCGAATTGGGCAGGCACGACCGCGTTCGCTAACATAACACTGGTGTCAACTGTCTAGTCACAACTATACTATCGCGTTTCGTGCGGTTTGTGAGTTTCCGGTGGTCCATTGGAGGGATAGAGAGAAGGAGGGCAACGCATCTGCATAACTTTTGTTTGTGCGGATGTCTCTGCGGGCTGCTCGGTTGCCTCTTGTGACATAAAGAAAAAACACTTTTTTCATCACCCACCTTTATCAGGTCTCGTATTCTATCAGCTATATAAACAGCGCCCTCTTCATCTATTGATACTAGATCTCCAGTTCTTAGCCATTCGTCTTCGTGAAATGCATTTTTATTTGCTTCTGGATTATTTTTATAACCCTTCATTACATTTGGTCCCTTTATAAGTAGTTCACCTTTCTGTAATAATAATTGCTCAAAAAATATAAATACAAATTCATAATACCTTTAGCTGATTTGATTTACTTGAGCCTTAATTTATAACATAACTTGCTGGTGCCCGCAGTTTCGCCCGCGTAAACTTATATTTACAGCCGTCCGTATTGATAATTATTATAGTATGTCACTTATTTATGTGTCACCTATGTTACTCAGTGCTAACGTAGTATTCTAACGTTGAAAGAGTTTTTAAAATCGGTTGAGTAGTTTTTTTTTTTTGTTTTTTTTTTTGGACAAACAGTAGTTGCTACATTACAATTTTTTATAATAAATGCTATAATATAAATGAACTGCAATACGTAACATTTTAAGTTATGACAATATGCACAAAAAGAAATATAGCATATATAGCATAATATAAATATATTAAAAAGACTAAACAAATTAAAATACAGATGAAAATAATTCAAAAATAGATATAGCTAAAAATAGAAACAAACTGCAAGTACACAATAAATAGAAGCAAAATCATTGTATATTTAATCTCTCAACGTTCTCTAAGAAACTTCTTTGAAAGTAGGTAAGTTATTGACAAAAACATCCACCTTCTCATAAATGCAAAATATGTTTTGGATAAACAACTGGCAAACGGCTGATGCAACAGACCCGAATTTATAAGTCCACACTGAGGCACACGAAGTGGGACACGCAATTGAAGCGAACTCGAGAGGCCATGGCATTGACGACCTCTGTGGCTCAGTGGTAAGCGCGTTGGCGCTCAAGCCCGGAGGTTGCGGGTTCGAATCCCGCCAGGGAACAAAAATATTTCCTGTGTTCCTGGGTCATGGATGTGTATCAAATATGTGTATTATATAATAAAAAATCTTAAATATATGTATAGTATAAGAGTATTAAATATATTTCCGTTGCCTGGTACCCGTAACACAAGTTCCTCGAGAACTTACCACGGGACCAGATTGACGTGGTGTGAAAGCGTTCATAGATATTATTATTATTATAATTAAGTTTATTGTTTAGTAATTTTGTAAAAAATATTATGTCGTGCAGCTTTCTGCGCGTTGATAGGCCGTCCATTTTCAAATACAGTCGACATAGTAGATTGAATCCGTTTATGTACAACACAAGTAAAAGCAATGTGCTTCAAAAAGGGGTTCTGAAGGCGCTCTATTCTGAGCTAGATTGTAATGCGGTGACCAAACTATAGAAAAGTATTCCATGTGACTGACCATACATAAGTGATGTAGATGGTAATTTTTGTGTTTGGCTTGCGAAATAGTTTTCCGTTATGAATGACAAAGCAAAACATTTTAAAAGCTTAACTAATCGTGTAATTTAAAGGTAGAAATAATAATTTTGAATCAAAGAGGTCTTCTGAATCCCAGATCTCTGACCTTTCTTGCAATAAAGTTTAGGTAGAGATAAACTAAAGCTTCAAATAATTTAGCAAATACGTATGAAAATGAGATAGCTCATCCTTAAGGCCATTTTTCAACTACTTTGCAGTTTTCTAAAAATTAGGAAATGCAGCAGTTAATAAGTTATTTATGATAAGAAACAAAGGTAAACTAGACAAGGCACAATTTGCAATTAAAGATGGCGGGATTCCATCTGGTCCGGTCCCTTTGTGCACGTCAAGTGTCTTCAAAATCTGTATCAAAATCTGTTCAGTAGTTTAGAAAACACCGATGCACAAGCAAACCAACACAAAAAGTGACTTCATAATATGTAAAGATATAAATAACGCGGTTTTATATATTTCTTTTTCTAAACATATTTTAATCATTTCTGTAGTAAAAATAGTTAATTACGTACTATCTTCAAAATATATAAGTGCCAACCTCGTTTGGACCCAAGTTGTTCATATTTAAATCCACCACTCGTAGTGAAACATTAGGCAAGGCGAAACCAGCAGAAGTAATTTTCTTAAAACCGATTGGGCCTAATGTGGCAACAGGACTGGTTTCAGTTAAGCCGTAAATTTGGCCAATATGAATATTTTTCTGTAATATGAAGTTAATGGCAATATTATAATAAATTTTATTATAATATTTTGTAATAATTTATAAAAAAAATATAATAAATTGTATAAAAATCATTACCTTTGTCATATTATTATCTTTCTAAGGGAAAAAATCCAAGATGTATAGTAAAATCATATGTTACAATTATAAAAAAACATGCTATGAACTTACATCTATAGCTTTATCCAAAAGTCGTTCTAAGTCAACTTTTGGTATAGGTGCCGCGCCTATACCTATATATTTAAAATTTTGTAAATGCTTTGACCTCACTCTAGGGTATGAACCCAAAAATAGTGCTGAAACACATAATCACATATTACTGCACTGTGATTAAGTGCAAAAAATTACGGCCCCAAATTCATAGATTATTAACATAAAAGGAAGAGGTAGTGCCATTCTGCTTTGCAGTCGCATTGGGCCGCCACGGCCGGGGTGGTACCTCTCGCTCACATAATACCGGCGTAAAGTGACAACTATGTTGTGTCGTTTCGTACGGTTTGTGAGTTTCCGGTGGCCCATTAGGGGGATTAGAAAAAGGGGGGCAACGCATCTGCATAATCTCTGGTTGTGCGGATGTGCATAGGCGTCGATTGCCAAAAGGCTGCTCGTTTGCCCTCCTATTACATAAAAAAATCTATATCGCAAAATACCTGTTGGTGGGGTTAAAGTACAAATATTTATTTTATACTTTTCCAAAATGTTAATGAGTGTATCCGGCTGAAATTTTCTAACGGTGACTAATCTGATACCAGCCGATAATTTATGGAACAAATTAATACCAAATCCAGAGCTGTGAGAAAATGGCAAAATAGCTAGTGCTGTATCTTGATAGGTAGCTGAAATAAAAAAAAATCTAAGCTTTGATTTAGAAAATTCTTTTAATAAATCCAAGTCTTATAAAGAGATTTTTTTGTTAAAATTTAAATTCATGTGATGTCTTTAGTAATTCGCTGCAATGTTGATAGATTCAAAGGCAATTCAAAGGGCCTTATAATTACCTGATGTATCTTCATGTCTCCTACATTCAGTGGATTGCTGTTCCGAATTTGAAATGATATTTCTATGTGTCAATTCTACGCCCTTGGGTAGACCTGTTGTTCCACTGGAATATAGGACACTTGCTACATCACTAGAACTACGTTTTACTTCTTTCAAAATATGCAGATCTATATTATTTTCAACAAATTCCTTTAACGATGCCGTATCGCTTGAACGATTTTGTTCAATATCTACAGCTATCACTGGGATATGTTTCTTAGCGAATTCCATGGCTTGTTTTACAATAATCACATGTTCTGGCATTGTGATAATTAATTTAGCATCAGAAATCGATAACAACTTCTGAATTTCATCTGAAAGAATGATTAATTTTGATTAGTGAGCGATATCATTGAAAAGAAAGAAACCTATTACATTAATGTATATATATGTATATATATATATATATATATATATATACATATAATTATGTATAATTATTAGTTTGAATTGTTGAACACAGTAGGTACCATCATTACATTCAACTGCTAACATAATGCTCTTTATATAAAAATGTTCTCTAAGTGCAACTGTAATTCTAAAAGTAATCCTATTAATTTCAATTCGGTCGTCATTAAATTGTTAGTTAAAGTCGGTCTCTTCACTCTACAGTGGTCTATAAGTGTTTCGGTGTGTGTAACTGGATTTATCTCTCTGTCATGCTCCAAGATCATTGTTTAAGGTTTCCACCTAGCGATAACGCAGCACAGACCCACCACAGAAACAAACCAGACGCCAAGAGGCCCTGTAGTCGAAGACTCCACGGTTGGCAGGCACCCCTTCATATCGAAATCAATAGGTGAGCCAGCTGGTTCACCACTCAGCTTAGTAAATTCGAAAAAAAAATCATTGCTTAATGTAATAGGCAATATTATTTGTTGACTATATTTTATTTATTTTAAATTCAAATATTTTTATTTAACATACAATTTTACGACGTTTCTAATTGAATGTCAAAATTATTTAACTACCGATCCTAAAGCTGGCCCATTGAGAAAAACTAGCGGTACATCGGATATGAACAAAATTAGCCAATTAATATATTACAGCCGTTTGAAGCCTAATAAGGGAAATGTATGTTATCTTTTAATAGTCATTGCATACTTACAGGGCGTATAGAGATGATTGAATGTCGTAATAACTGCACCCGCAGCAAGAATTCCAAAAGCGACGACTGGGTATTCGGGAACATTTGAAAGCATAACAGCAATTGTATAAAGTTTGAGGAAGAAATTTAACATCTTTGATGTTAAATTTCTTCCTCAAACTTGCACCAAATGTTTGTGACTTCTGATACAATTGTAAGTAGGTGTATTGTCTATCAGTGCTACCGCATACCTAAAAAAATATAAGTGTATTGATGATTGAAATAGAAGAATTTGTGTACTAATATTTTTTGAGATACCCTTTAAATTACAAAACCTATATTGTTTTCTCTTATCTATGACGATTTCACTAATTTTATTGAAACAACTTTTTAAGTAGGTAAGTACTCTATCGAATCAAGTAGTTGAAAACATAAAACATTAATATCAGAATTTTAAACCGCAATAAAATCTGCAAAAATTTAACATTTTAATATTTTTGGCTATTGAAGAAATATTAAATATATATATTATATAGTAAAGTGCCAACAAATGATTTATATGGGTTTAAATTGAGATAAAAGTCATAAAGAAGGTTGATAATAATGACGATAGAAAGTCATAACATATTAACATATTTATTCAAGTAGATAACAAAATAAGATTAACAGAATAAGAAATTAAATAAATTCAAATCGTAATCAATCGTTTTATAATATTTGTAACATGAGACGAAATTAAAGTAAAATTATAAATAATTAAAAAAGTAGATATTAATTAATTATAGTAAAAAAAAATAAAAAAACACGCTTTAATTATAGCAAACCGAAAAATTTGAAAATAATTTCAATATTGACAAAAAAAATTATATTACTCCGTATTGTTGATTATATACGGATAATTATATTATCCGTATATAATCTGGGGTGGTACCTCTCGCTCACATAGCACCGGCGTCAAGTGACAGCTATGCTGTCGCGTTTCGTGCGGTTTGTGAGTTTCCGGTGGCCCATAGGGAGGATAGGGAAAAGGAAGGCAACGCATCTGCATAACATATTATAAAGACGTGCTTAAGAGACACATGAATGACCCATCTCGGTGGAAGAAGCAGGCCGCGAAACGACCGGAATTATGGAGGGCTTTTGTGAAATCCAAAGTTCACGATTTTGAATTGAAACGGTTTGCTGTGTTAGAACTTAAGCGTGACGAGTTGAAAGCCAGACCACCTAAGGCTATAACTAATAATTATATTAAGGGTGTTCTTATATGCCCGCATTGTACAAGGATCTTCTCAAATAAAATTGGCTACATATACGCCACGTGCGAGTACACTGGTGCGAGGAGCTGAATCTGTCGCCATGTCCGAAATGGGCCTAATTAATTCAATAGTTAACAACAACTCTTCTCAACTTCTTTAATTCCATAATAATATAGACAAACTTTACTATAGTAATGTCAGAAGAAGTGCCATTGCTGCTTTGCAGACGAATTGGGCCGGGGCTCACATAATACCGGCGTAAAGTGACACAGCTATGCGCGTCACGTTTTGTGCGGTTTGTGATTTTTCCATTTAGTTAGAATGAGGCCACATTACCTAATCCTTCGCGTATAAGAACCATGAAACAAAGCATTAGAAACACTACGATCATATTTACCACAGCTGTTTTATTCGCCCACTTGTCCAAATTCTCTCTCTCTCTCTCTATTTAAGAGCCTTGCTCTGGTCGGTGGAGTAGTCTTCCCTACTCCATAATTAAGGTGCTTAAAAAGTATAATAACCAATTTCTTGCTCGTTGTTATCTAATCCAGAGCCCTACCGGAATCCATTTCGTCGGCTTCTAGCCAGTACTGAAACCGCCGCTGCCCGGTATTAGGGGGAAAGCGCTTTATAGTAGGGGCGCTTGCTCGCTTCGTCAGAAGATCATCATAGGGCCTATGTAGCATTTTATAGGTTAACCAATCCATCTGGGCTACCCACTACATCCTAGTAATCATGGTCATCTTCTCGCTACTAATTTGGGGACTGCTTATTCGTATACTCGCAGCTAACCACCATATCTGATGGCCGTTCCACTATCCGCCACCTGTGGACCCCGTACATAGTCTGTAGCTCAGCAGACCAAATCACGCCACATATATTCGGAAATATTTATATTTGAAATATCGATTTTTTTAATTAATTTATTTATTTATTTAAACGGGGATAGCACTATTTTGTCCTCATTCCAAACATGACTGCCTCTAAAATACAACGTTAATTTTCGGTGTCTCTTATACATACATAGTTATAAAACTTACCGCAACACATCTAAAACATTTAAAACAGATGGCTTTATATTGAGTTATTTTTAGCCCGAATGTATAATTGTGCTGATAACTTTTATTTTAGTACTAGTTGTCCACAGTTTCGTCCGCGTTAATTTACAGCCATATTTCATTACTGATCATAACATTTTATAGACTAGGTACCTTACTATCATTTAATCTATCTCTATATATTTGTCAATGTTGAGATTTTTTATAGCATAGGAATTAAGCCATAACAGACAATTTTATTGAAAGTTTTTTTGGAGTTTACTCCTTAAGAAACGATTTGAGTTATACGGCCCGGTACGGAAATTTTATGAGGAGTAAAATCAAGTGTAACACAAAAGTTGAGGCGTTATACAGAAAGAGACAAACATATAAATCTGTATGATTGAACGTGTAAAAGAATGAGATGGAATACATTACACAGCGTATCTTAAAATAATGCCGCCAACACCATCTAACACGATATTACAGCATTAAAAGTCAATCACACGACCATTATATATGCAATATTATAAGATATTTATACAATTTTAGCTAATGATGAAAAAAAAAAGTGTGTGTGTGTCAGCTCCGACGCACGATTGGAGTTTACTCCTTACGAACGATAATTATGATATATATCGAGTAGAAAAAAAGGGTAATCTGCTAAAATGATAAGAGAAACAAACATATATCTGTAATTATTCGGATTATTTATATTACTTCAATAAAGCGTATTACATAAAGTATGTTACAAAATAATAATAATAATAACAAAGAGGAGGCCCCGAGAATAAGATCAGGGAGGATCAGGGGCATTTCACTTAGTACATTTGGTTTTTTGTATGAGATTAGAAAGTCGTTATATTGCGTTAGATGGCGTTATTTTAGTTTTCAATCAATCAATCAATCAATCATTTATTTGCATGGAATATGGTTTTTACAAGGATCTTAGGCTATAATATAGTAAGTTCTATCATATTCTACTCATACAGAGTGTGCAAATGGTGAATTACAAATCAATACATTATTTATAAAATTAAATTAGACATACTATCTGTATGTCTAATTTAATTTTATTATTCTATTATTAGGGTAATATCTATAAAATTGTCAAATAAAATAAAATTAAAAAACGCGTCAATAAAGTTAGATTCCATGTAGCAAGTAGTCATTAATGTCATAATATAATTTATCAATTAGTAATGTAAACAATGTTTTCTTAAATAATGAAAATGGTAGCTCCTTAACATTATCGGTAGTTTGTTATAAATTATAATCGACATGCAGTACGCGTTCTTTGTAAACACAGTTAGTCTTTGACACACAAAGTTTATGTGGGTATCTAGTGCACCGTGATGTCTTCTTTTTTTTTAAAATAGATATTGATATTTTTTTACAAATATACACATCTCGAATATATACAAACTCGGAAGCGGAAGTATTTTTAAAGATTGAAATAGTGTTTTGCAGCTATCCATATATCCTATACCAAACATTGATCTGATGCATTTTTTTTGTATTTTAAAGGCTTTATGTCCATCTACGGAATTACCCCAAAAGATCAACCCGTATCTTAGGTTAGAAAAAACATAACCATGGTATGCCAATAGACTAGCTTCAGGAGTTCCTATTTGATGTAGCCTTTTTAGAACAAAAATAAATTTATCTAGTTTGTTACATAGTTTGCTTATATGCTCCTTCCAGTTACACAATTTATCAAGCGTTAAACCTAAAAATACAGTTGAATCCACGTTATCAATCTTATTATTCCTATATGAAATGTCAATTTTTGGGATATTACTATTGAATGTCTGAAATTGTATGGCTTTAGTTTTTGTCAAATTTATATTTAAATTATTTTGTGTTAACCAATCAATGATTTTCGCAAGGGTAAGATTACATTCACGTTTAGTCTCTATAAAATTATCACTGCTGATGGTTATTGTGGTATCGTCCGCGAATAGAGTGCATTCGTGCTGAGTAACATCAGGTAAGTCGTTGATGTATATAAGGAACAAAAGGGGCCCCAAAATACTCCCCTGAGGTACTCCATATGCATTGTGGCGGTAGCTGGATTGAAAGATTCTCTTGTTATTCTCACAGGTTTTTGTTAATTCCACACATTGCGTACGCTTGCTGAGATAACTTTCTATCCAATCAAGAGCCTGCCCTCTGACACCATACTTATACAATTTATTTAGCAATATTGGATGTGACACGAAGTCGAAAGCCTTAGTCATATCTAAAAATAAAGAGACAGGATAGTTTTTTTTATTTAGGCATTCAGTAATCTTTTTAATTAGTACGAAACACGCTAGTGTTGTTGAGCTTCCTCTTTGAAATCCAAACTGAGAATTTTTTAATATATTATATTTAATTAAAAAGTTATATATTTTGTCATACATAACTTTTTCATAAATTTTGGAAATTATTGGAATTAGGGTTATCGGCCTATAATTTTGAGGACTTTTGGCGTCACCCCTCTTAAAAATTGGCTTCACAATTGATCTTTTTAGACTTGAGGGAAATTTCCCTTCTAAAAAAGAAGTATTAATTAAATGCGCAAGAGGAGTTGCCAAAAAAGGAGCACAAAGTTTTATCATTTTTGTATTAAGCATGTTGCACCTTTAATCAAATAAAAAATTAACTCAAAATTTGGGTTTTTTGAGTTAACACCGTAAAGTGAATTAACTTCGCAAGGAGAATACGTTCAATCCAACAGCCGTCTCGATACGATGAAAATGACGGAGATAGAAGACCGTAGTTCTCTTTTTGACAAACGCTCGCTAAAAATGTAATACTAGTAAAGTGAACGAATTTAGTATTGCGCCAGCGTTGGTCAAGCTAAGAGCTAGACAAAATTAGAGAAAAGCACAATAAATCTAAATAACTCTGCATATTAGTATTAAGATTTGTTTTAATATATTTTAATTTGTTCAAAAACTGTATGGCTGTAGACTTATTACAGTTTACTATAAAAAGGTGCATTCCTTTTCTGGTAAAATTGCGAGTTATTTCAGTTTTACATAAATTTTATTTTGTATTATTGTACCACTATTTGAAGTTGTTGCTGTTTTATAATATTATAGTCAAGTAAAATTTTAAGGAATGAGTATTGTTTCAGTATTTTACTATAATTTATCAAAAATTATGTATTTATCGGTTTTATTGCTGTTTTGGTTTTAATTTTTTTATTAAAACTATTAATTTATTTGAAATTATTCCGGTATTTTAATAATTTTACTGAATGTTTTGTTTACGTATTATATACTTACGCTCTAATTTATGAACCTGAATATTTATTTAAGATATTAATTAATTATATATTAATTAGCTATAATGCCACGAAATACGTAGTAGTCTTTACTGCAAATGTGTGAGGTGCACGCATATGCATGCATATAGCACCGCCCTCCTTTCCCACACTGCGTATGCTTAGACTCGCATGCACCACCACCCCACATGCACCACAAATACAATTAAAGACCACCACCAAACATTCTACGCACGTTTCGCCCCGACACCGAGGCATCCTCTAGGACGTTTTTTTTTATGTTAGTTGGACAGGCAAACTGGCAAACGTGCCACCTGATGTTAAGTGGTTGACGTCGCCCATGAACATAAACTAGTTTACCTGGGCCGAGTCCAGGCAACTCATCAATGTGTTGTCTCTCCTGAGACATGAGATGCTAAGTCTCGGTGCCAGTAATACCTATGGCAACCAGCGCTTGGCCCACCCACGTTGGGGAGAAGACGACTTAGCGCCCGCGCTGCTCTGAGCAACTTCGGCACTAGGCGCCGGAAATGCTCTTTGAAGTTCCCTCTGCTGTCGAGGATGAGGCCCAAGTACCTCATATTCGCCTCGACAGAGATGGTAGTTCCACCCACCATTAAGCTAGATCCGGGTGGAGGGGCTCGCCGTGGCCCGTGAAAGCATATAGCCTCACTCTTCTCCAGGGCAAGTTCGTACCCTGGCTACTAAATACTTATTTCAATTAATGCATTACATACATATATAGGAACATTTTTTTTCTTTTATTATCGTTATTTTTTATTATTCTTGTTACAGTTCTTATGTTATTAATTATGTCCATATACCTGTCTTGCCCTTCTCTCCGAACACAGCAAATGTGTTTCACGTGGAGGTGGCGTCGGTCCCTTGAGGGTCTGACTAGCCGTCGAGGTGCCCTGTTTGCTCATTAGATCCGGAGTACCTCACCAAAGGCGGCATTGGTGGCACTCGCCGGGTTTTAGTTGCCAGTTGGTAGATCTACGTCCACCTTACCACCTTTCGGGCGTAGCAAGCACATACTCGCCTACGTAGACTCACTCCGAACACACCCAGACCGCGGGGTGCCTCAGATCATATCATATTATCCCGGCGTAAAAGAAAAAAAAAGGCTCCAACCTTGTTTTTTCTGCATATCAATGATATACTGCAAACTAGCGGTATTCATTGTTATGCAGACGATAGCACAGGAGCTGATGTCCTAGACACAGGCTGTCGTAATATTTCTAGGGAACAAGTCGATGAGTGTCGGAACAAACTTGTGTCTGAAATCGAGTCTCTTTTCCCATCGTCTACAATCATACAAATCGCAGATATCTATCCCCACTTGGAATACTGCTCTCGCCTCTGGGCTGCAGCGCCCCAATATCAGCTCGTTCCATTTGACTGCGTTCGAATCGTCGTTAAAAACGTTCTTTCCGATCGCCTTGAATCCATCCATGATGACTTCCTGACCCATCCACGATGATGAGCCTTCGAGCCACGCTCACTCTGCAGCTTGTACCGCATCTACTACGGGGAGTGTTATGGGGAAATGTTCGGACTAATACCTGCAGCAGAATTCCACCACCGGACATCGCGTAAAATTTCCAAATTTCACCCTCACCACCTCTATGTCCGGAAATCCGCAACAACTCGATTTTTACGGCATTTCCTGCCTCGTACGATCACAATATGGAATTAGCTGCCACCTACAGTATTGCCGAATCGGTGCGACTAAGGGATCTTCTAGAAAAAGGCATATTCATATTTGAAAGGCCGGCAACGCACCTGCTAAAAAAATGATGTTTCTTATAACTTACCACCAGGTAAACCGACTGTCCGTATGCCCCATTTTCTATAAAAAAAATGTTTTCGAGGCAAGGGGACCCGATCCTGTACTAGGTATATAAAGCGAAAAGAAGGTTGAAGTGTGGCTATTGGCCTATCTTATATCGAGAGGATTAAACCTTTCGTATTATGCCCGGTTTTATGATTCTATATTATAATATTTTTTATTATAATATTAAGATCTCAATTTTTATTGATTAATAGATTATACTCTTTATAGATAAATAAAATAACCGCTTTTTATTAAATGTATATGGATAATATTATACACGGTACATATTCCAAAATAACATCTTTTACAATTTTTGTCTGTCTGTCTGTCTGTCTGTCTGTCTGTCTGTTTGTTACGGCTAATCTCTGAAATAACTGGGCCGACTTTGATGGGACTTTCACTGGAAGATAGCTGATATCATAAGGAGTAATTTAGGATATAAAAATAATCATCATTTATACGGGAATAATATATAAAAAAATATAAAGAAACATATTTTTACCACCTTTAACAAACCTATATTATTATTATTAAACTAAAATGACACTGAAACATTACCAAATATTTTTATGAAAACTTATAATTGAAAATGATAAATTGTAATAAATTTTAATATTTCACTAGCTTTCAGCATAACTTTCATGGAAAAAAGAATTATTTGCAATTACTTCGGCCAAATTGAAATTATTTAATTTTATGTTTTGTGAAATAAGTATGAACTTTTTTTTTAACGTTTATTTAAATGACTAGCTGTACTTATTATTAACATTTATTTTACGTATTCTAATAATGTATAAATTATTCTTCCCATACCTAGCTTTAGAATTGATCTAACACAGTTATTTATTTTATTACGATTTTTTCAAGTCCACTATGTAAACATGCAAAACTTTAAATGCGATTTCCCACAAAATTGAAATTTTGAGTTAATTCTTTATTTGAATAAAGGTGCGATGTCATAGCCAGTGGAATTTGTATTTTTTAATGTCGAAATAACTTTTAAAATGTCAAATTCATTTATCGGTCCTAGGAAAATACTATAATCGTTATTTGGTATATTATTTTCATTTGTCAAATTATTATTTATGTTATAATTAGTCAGATCTATAAAATAATTATTAAAGTAGTCGCAGATTAAGTTAGGGTCACTTATAATATCATTATTAACGACTATTTCATCTATTTCATTTGTTTTTATTTTGTTTTCATATGTGTTATTTATGAGCTTCCAGGATGCTTAACATTTATTTTTTGAATTTTGTAAATATTTGGTGGAACCAATTTTTTGCGCTTGATGTATACATTTTTTTTAAATTTTATTGTATTTGTTGTATCTGGTTTTATGTAGTCCGTTTGTATGGTTGAGACGATTTTTAATATACATTTTTCTTTTTACTATACAGCTTTTTTTAATCCCTTTAGTAAGCCATTTATTCTTCAAAGTTTTTTGTTTTATTTTATATCTTATAAAGGGAAAGCACAAATTAAAAAATAGCATCAAAAGTTCGTGAAATTCTTTGAAAGCAATATCTGTATTTGTTTCAAGATATACATTATTGAATGATAGGGCAGATATACTGTCTTTAAATTTCTTTACATTATCATCACTAAAATCTCTTTTACTTTCAAACCAATAATACAACGGAGGTTTATACGTATTATTAATATCTATATTGACTGTTAGACTTTGGGCTGTCTCGTGGTCAGATAAGCCCAGGGCATGTATGTTACCACAAGCGCCATTTAGGTTGCTTACAATCAAATCTAAGCAGCTATTTTGTCTTGTCGGTTTAAGGATGTGGTTATTAAGATTATAGTTTTTTAATAACGAATTTAACTCATAAGTTTCTTTGTTAGACTTAAGCATATCAATATTCATATCGCCACAGACAATAATTCTTTTTTTGTGTCTCCGTGTTAATAATTGCATTACATTTTCAAATTTACTCAAAAAAATCGATACATTAGAAGTTGGTGTTCTATATACACATATTATAACGATTAAATTTAAGTTTATAATGTCAACTCCACAGCACTCAAAGACGTAAGATTCAGAGTCTGGTATATTAAGGACTCTATAAGAAAAAATATTTTTTATTAGAATACATGACCCTCCCCTTCTAATTTCTCGAGATAATGATGAAACTAATTTATAGTTTCTCAGTTTAAGATTAGATTCTGATCCACGCTTTATGAATGTTTCTTTCAGACAGATAACATCAATTTTATTAAAGTTATTGTTAAATTCTTCTAGTGCTATATCTAGTATATCGAGTTTGTTAAGAAATTTTTACATGTTTTATGTTGAAGACTAGTTATTCTTATATAAAATATACGTGATTTATTTTTTAACAATTATAGGTACCTATTTAATACTTAATCGAAATTACAAGTTTTTACTTTTTTTTTTTTTTACTTTACTTGACAAGTTTGTACAATTAAACTTGAACCAAGTGTTCAATGGTCACACCAAATAATATATTTAGGGAGGCAACATTAATATTTTAAAGTTTCTGATTGATTAATTATCAAATTGAAGAGTTTCAATTTATTGTATTATTGTGAGAAATAAATTGAAAATTATAAATATGATTTTGAAAATATGAAAAAAATATTTAAAAAGAATAAATATATATTAAAATTACTAGACTTTTCTGGGCTGAAATTTAAAATAATTTTAAAATCGCCGCGAATATTGGAACGTAATGACTTTTTTTAGTCTGTGCTAACATTTCTCAATTTTGAATTCATTTTTGTTATTACGTAGTATTCCCTAGTTTGTGTTTTTAATTATTCAATCTTGAATGTGCTGTAGTTGTTTTATTTTCTTATCCACTCATGTTTTAAAAACCATTGTGAGTTGTGACTATGATAACGTAAGAAATCACACAAAGACAGTTTTCTATACGGAAATTAATACAATGCCAATTACATAAAAATCAAAATTGTGATTTCATATGCAATTTGGTTAGTAATTTTTTCACATACATTAGTGGTGCAAAGATATAAATAATATATTAAGTGGACGCAGAAAAGACACATTGATAGTGATACAGTAAAAATTTACCTAGTCAATATTTTAATAATAGACGAAAAATAAAATAATAATTAGTACCTACACATTGTTTTATTTAAAATCCTACATAATAACGTCACGTCAATTTTAGCTATAGGGATACATATTTGTCTTGCAAATCATTGCAACGGAATAAAGTATTATTCCAATTTTATTTTCATCATTAGCTAAAATTGTTTAAATATCTTATAATATTGCATATATAATGGTCGTGTAATTGACTTTTAGTGCTGTAATATCGTGTTAGATGGCGTTGGCAGCATTATTTTAAGATACGCTGTGTAATGTATTCCATCTCATTCTTTTACACGTTCAATCATACAGATTTATATGTTTGTCACTTTCTACGTAACGCCTCAACTTTTGTGTTACACTTAATTTTACTCGTCATAAAATTTCCGTACCGGACCGTATAACTCAAATCGTTTCTTAAGGAGTAAACTCCAAAAACTTTCTGAACTTTCTGAATTTATTTATTTACAAATACAAACTGGCCATAAAGTAGATTTCATTTCCTCTGTTTGCCTGTAAAAAAATATTGCTGCGTTCAAGGGTACAAATTGCAAAGAAAAAAACTTTCTGAACTTATAAATTTATTTATTTACAATTAAAAACTGGCCATAAAGTAGGTTTCATTTCCTCTGTTTGCCTGTAAAAAAATATTGCTGCGTTCAAGGGTACAAATTGCAAAGAAAAAAACTTTCTGAACTTATAAATTTATTTATTTACAAATAAAAACTGGCCATAAAGTAGATTTCATTTCCTCTGTTTGCCTGTAAAAAAATATTACAATTACAAAAATTTTGTTTGTTCCTTTAATATAAAATATTTCTATGACTTTCTTAATTAAATAATAAATGAAGAGTTAAATGATTATAGTAAATTGAAAAATAGATTGAAAAATTAATGAAGTAGTAAAAGAAGTAAGTACAGAAATAGCAGGCCATTAAAAATGTGTTTCACGCAATATCAATTTAAGATGGAGGTTTCAATCAATTTTAATCATGTGATTCGTTCGTGAAGCCACTTTTATAGGTAGAAGACTAAATAGTAACGAGTAACATAATTACTTATTTTGTAAGGTTTAAAAAGGCATTACTTTCATATTTATTTACTTACAATATTGTTCAATAAGAACTCGCTTTAATATTTTTCCAGATGCATTCTTTGGGATGTTATCAACAAATGTAATTTCTTTTAATTGTTTATATGGCGCTACTCTCTGGTTCACGTAATTCATTATCTCCCTCTCAGTTATATTTTTATCTTTTGAAACTATAAATGCTTTTGGTCTTTGTCCAGTTCTCGAATCTTCTACTCCAACAACTGCCACATCTACTACTTTTGGTATATCTTTGATTATATTCTCTAGTTCAGCTGGTGGTACTTGGTAGGCTTTTACCTGTAATTGCAATTATATTAATAATAATAATAAATGGCTAAATATAGGTAGTCTATTCCCAGAAACGGAAGGATTTATTATAGCCATACAAGATCAGGTCATAAACACCAAAAACTATAGAAAATATATAATAAAAGATCCCACCGTACCAAACGACAAATGCCGTAAATGTCACACGCAACCAGAGACCATACAACACATAACAGGAGCTTGCACAACCCTTACACAAACAGACTACACTCATAGACACAACCAAGTAGCCAAAATCATTCACCAAAAGCTGGCTCTCAAACATAAACTCATTCAAAACACAAATACACCATACTACAAATACACACCACAAACTATACTAGAAAATACATCACACAAACTATACTACGATCGCGCCATACTTACCGACAGAACCATACACTACAACAGACCAGACATAACTTTTATGGATAAAGCAAACAAAACCACTTATCTCATAGATATTGCAGTCCCCAATACACATAACTTACAGAAAACAATAGCTGAAAAAATTAATAAATACGCAGAACTAAAAGAAGAAATTACACAAATCTGGAAACAAGAAAAAGTATATGTCGTACCCATTGTCATTTCTTCCACCGGTGTCATTCCTAAACACCTAAAACATAGCCTTAAACTCTTAGACCTGAAAGAATCCAACTATATTGCTCTACAAAAAGTATATGTCATACCCATTGTCATTTCCTCCACCGGTGTCATTCCTAAACACCTAAAACATAGCCTTAAACTCTTAGACCTGAAAGAATCCAACTATATTGCTCTACAAAAAGTATATGTCATACCCATTGTCATTTCCTCCACCGGTGTCATTCCTAAACACCTAAAACATAGCCTTAAACTCTTAGACCTGAAAGAATCCAACTATATTGCTCTACAAAAAGTATATGTCGTACCCATTGTCATTTCCTCCACCGGTGTCATTCCTAAACACCTAAAACATAGCCTTAAACTCTTAGACCTGAAAGAATCCAACTATATTGCTCTACAAAAAGTATATGTCATACCCATTGTCATTTCCTCCACCGGTGTCATTCCTAAACACCTAAAACATAGCCTTAAACTCTTAGACCTAAAAGAATCCAACTATATTGCTCTACAAAAAGTATATGTCATACCCATTGTCATTTCCTCCACCGGTGTCATTCCTAAACACCTAAAACATAGCCTTAAACTCTTAGACCTGAAAGAATCCAACTATATTGCTCTACAAAAAGTATATGTCGTACCCATTGTCATTTCCTTCACCGGTGTCATTCCTAAACACCTAAAACATAGTCTTAAACTCTTAAACCTGAAAGAATCCAACTATATTGCTCTACAAAAAGTATATGTCGTACCCATTGTCATTTCCTCCACCGGTGTCATTCCTAAACACCTAAAACATAGTCTTCAACTCTTAGACCTGAAAGAATCCAACTATATTGCTCTACAAAAAGTATATGTCGTACCCATTGTCATTTCCTCCACCGGTGTCATTCCTAAACACCTAAAACATAGCCTTAAACTCTTAGATCTGAAAGAATCTAACTATATTGCCCTACAAAAAGCCGTCATACTAAATACCTGCAGGATAGTGAGAAAGTTTATGCAGGTAGAAACAAACGAAATAACACAACACAACCCTCCCCTACTGTAACACACCACATGCTTCATTTACTTGGTTTAGGCCCGTAAATGTAGTTAAAACTAGCCATGAGCTGCGAACAAAAAACAGTTCCCCATAATAATAATAATAATAATAACTCTCTGTGCCCGAAAAGATGGTAAAGTGGGCGTAGACTCTACCCACTAAATCCCAGCGATGTTTTCCTCGTCGTCTCGTGATCCGGCTAGGGAGCTGTGGACGTCCTCACCGGAGTAAATAATAGCAAACAATACATGCATTATAATTAACATGGTTATTTTAAGTGTTAATTCTAAAAGCATTCATAGATATAATTATTAATTAAATCCCCCATTTTACACCCACATTCTAGGTTTTTCTAGACTTGTAAACATTAGTAACGAGAACGGGCATTTGTAGACAATGCTGAAATATAGAGCTCCGCAAATTTTAAATAAAAATAGTAAATATTCCGTTGAAAAAATCCGAATAATTCGTATAATCATTAAACTGTTTTACCTTAATAAGGTCTCGTAATCTATCAGCTATATAAACGGCGCCTTCTTCATCTATTGACACTAAGTCTCCAGATCTTAGCCAATCATTATCTATAAATGCATTTTTATTAGCTTCATCATTATCTTTGTATCCTTCCATTACGTTTGGTCCCTTTATAAGAAGTTCGCCTTCCTGCAATCAAAAGTTAATGATATTGTTTATGTTAGTTGGATAGGCATACTTTCAAACGTGCCACCTGGTGGTAGTGGTGTTCAAATATAAAAGAGTTTACCTAGATTCTTTACTGACTTAATTTTTTTTTTATTTGAGGCATTGATTCACTATAATGTCATAACTTTTATTCACAAAACCGGTAAAACGAAATAACAAAATCTAACAAAAAGAAATTACCTCGTTAGGGCCTAAGTTTTTCATTTCAGAGTCCACTACTCGTAATAAAACATTAGGTACGGCGACACCCACTGATGTGGTTTTTTTGAAACCATACGGTGCCAGTGTAACAACGGGACTAGTTTCAGTAAGGCCGTAAATTTGACCGATATGAACGTTGTTCTGCAATCAAAATAACATAGTCTAAATGTATATAATATGTAGTTATTATTTACAGTCATTTTAACTTCATTTAACGAATATTATAAAGAATCACATGTTTACTACGTTCAATATGAAATAAATAAAAAACAAACAAAAATATGGCTAATTTCTCTTTACTTATATTTTCGTGTTTTAAGACCTTCAAATATACATGTTATTAATCAAGTAGTGCTATGTGTGTGCATTAAAATATTTCGATGCCATCTAATGATTACATTTGCAGAATAAACACTCGTTTTTTATAAGGTAGCAAGGGGGTTTACCTTATAAAAATATAATTGATACATGTGATAATCTTTAATCACATGTATATTAAAAAATTATAAGTCAGTTTCGTCAATGAAGTAAGAAACAATAAAGCAACAAAAGAACCGCTTAAACTCTTGTATTAATATTACCTATTAAAACTTACATTACACTTATCCAAGAGCCTTTCTATGTCAGCTTTCGGTAATGGTGCGCCGCCTACCCCAACATACCTCAAATGTTGCAAATTCTTGGAACTAACTTTTGGATACGTACCCAAAAATTGTGCTAAAAAACAAATTAAGTGTTAAAAACATAACTCAAACCATCGACATAGATTGATCAACCCAAAGGACCAAAAGAACTAACCTGTCGGTGGAGTTAAAGTAAAAATGTTGAAATTAAATTTCGCCAAAACATCAGGAAATGTATCCGGGTGAAATTTCCTAACAAGGACCAGCTTGACACCAGCCGATAACTTATGGAACATATTTATACCAATTCCCGAAATATGAGAAAATGGTAAAATCCCCAGTACGGTGTCTTGGTGATTATCTGAAACACAAAAGTATAGTTCTTATTCTCTCTGAGATTAATGTTTACAAAATTATCTCACGTACTTCTCAGTGAATCATAATTTCTATATGTAATATGTAGTAGCTTGGATATACGCTTTCTGTGGTACACGTACGTTCTTTTTCGGAATTCAGAAAAAACTCTCTGGACACCAGCATACGAATCTTTTTTGAAACGTAAGTCATTATGAGAGGACAAACTAATTGAACGATTTACATTATAAATAAATGATTTCTTATTGGACGATGAAAGTTGTCTTATGAATGGTGAACGTGTCATCTATGGGTAATAATAAAAATAAAACCGAACTTACAATTATTATTATATTTCTACTCGTACAAACGCGTGTTAAAAAGCAGTAGCTTTAACCTAAATTTAAAGTTAGTACACTGTGGTTACGTTACGCGGCATCAATTTAAAAATCTTTTTTGTTCTTTACCTGTTGTATCTTCATGTCTCCTACATTCAGTGGATTGCTGTTCCGAATTTGAAATGATATTTCTATGTGTCAGTTCTACACCCTTTGGTAGACCTGTTGTTCCACTGGAATATAGGACACTTGCTACATCACTAGATTTTCTCTTTACGTCTTTTAAAACGCTCAAGTCAATACTACCATCAATAAGTTCCTTAAATGATTTTGTATCATGTAACCGCCTTTGTTCAATATCTACAGCAATAATTGGAATATTCTTCTTGGCTAATTTCAATGCTTCTTTAATAACGAGTTGGTTTTCTGGTAGAGTTATAATTATTTTAGCGTTTGAGAGCGATAGTAATGTTTGAATTTCATCTGAAAAAATACGATGAAGTACATATACAACAGTTATTTGTGTAGTATTCATATTTATTCCATTTTTTTTTTATATTCTTTAAAAATGAAATAAAATATAAATACTTATTCCGAACACAACCGAGACTTAACATCTTATGTCTCAGGATAGGCAACACATAGATAAGTTGCCTGGGCTCGTTCCAGGTAAACTAATTTATGTTCATGGGCGACGTCGACCACTTAACATCAGGTGGCACGTTTGCCAGTTTGCCTATCCTACTAATATATAAAAAAATAAAAAAAAACACAAACGGAAGGTTTCAGATTTCTTCACCATGGTTCAAGCCTTGTTATGGCGATGAAGCCCAGTAGCCGAGCAGGGGAACAAGGAGCGAGGATTACCTTACCCCATTGTACTGTCCCGACGTTGGGAGAGTGTGATGCGGGACAGCCCCTCTGTGGAGGTTGCGTCCGGCGGGTTTTAGTGGGTACAGCTGCGTCCACCTGACCACTTTTCTGGCGTAGCGAGTCCCACATACCCACCTGGGGAGACCCACTCCCTCGCGGGATGCCTCAGAGCATTTCCCGGCGTAAAAAAAAAACTTCAGATTTTCCTTATCTAATTGTGGCAAGCATGTGATCCGTGTTGGATACGAATAGCAAGGGATAGGTCGTCTTGGTCTTCATTGATGTTTAGCAGTGGATGGATAAAAGCTGATGATGATGATGATGATAATGAATCAAAAGGTTTTTTTATAATTTAATTTTAACACCTTAATTTTAAAATTTGCAATACATATTAGCCATCATATCTATGTTAAGAAAGAATAAACGATCTTGATACTTACATGGTGTAAAAAGATGGTTGAAGGTCGTTATCACTCCACCCGCTGCCAATATTCCAAAAGCGACGATTGGATATTCTGGTATATTTGGAAGCATTACAGCAATTATATCCCCATCTTCAATCCCAAACTTCTTTCTCAAGCTTGCACCAAAAATTTGGGATTTTTGATACATTTGTGAATAAGTATACTGTCTGTCAGTAAACCCGCATACCTATAAATGCTAACGTTTATGTCTAGACTCTAGTGCTATTATAGCTACTGATAGAATAAGGACATAAATGAGTATCTCATGGATAAGGATGAAACAGGCTTATTCTATTGAATTAATTCTAACCTCAATAATATTGGTAATGTGCAAGCCCATCTTTTCCATTGGGCACTGTGGGCATGTGACCAGGGCCCCACGATCATATATTATAAACATATATAATTACGGTCAGTATTCTTAATAGAATAGTCCTTTGTGACTTGTAATGGGGGCCCCCTATCCTAGTACCCAGAGCCCCAAATAAGTTAAAGACGGCATTGGTAATTTGTTTTGTGACTAGTTTTCTTGTCTCGCCTAATTCACTGATCAGATTTTGATTTTTGGGAAGAAGATTATTAAGGTCCTGAGACCTAAGTATATATACATAATAATCATAAGTCTTATAACAACTGATAATAATAATCCAACTCCACGCAAGCAACGCCGAGGATAAAGAGAATTAAAAAAAATCGGACGAATGACTTCTATTACTAAGTATAGACATACGATAATGTTTTTGTATAGCTTTTCCCAACATTAAGTTACATAACAATACAATAATGGAGATAAAAAAAAACCGGCCAGGTGCTAGTCGGACTCGCGCACAAAGGGTTCCGTACCATTACATAATTTACAACATTAGATACTTTAACAAAAAATATGGTTTATTTTGAAAAAATGTTTTTTTATATAATATTTGAATTGATTGAATGAAAGGTAAATTGCTCTTTACGATTTATGACGTATTAAAAAAACTACTTACTAGATCTCGTTCAAACCAATTTTCGGTGGAAGTTTACATGGTAATGTACATCATATATATTTTTTTAGTTTTATCATTCTCTTATTTTAGAAGTTACAGAGGGGGGAGACACATTTTACCACTTTGGAAGTGTTTCTCGCGCAAACTATTCAGTTCAGAAAAAATGGTATTAGAAACCTCAATAAATTTTTTTTGAGTTTCAGTTCTAAGTATGTGGACCCCCAAATTTTTTTGTTTATTTTCTACTTTTGTGTAAAAATCTTAATGCGGTTCACAGAATACATCTACTTACCAAGTTTCAACAGTCTTATAGTTTCGGAAAAAAGTGGCTGTGACATACGCACGGACAGACAGACAGACAGACATGACGAATCTATAAGGGTTCCGTTTTTGCCATTTGGCTACGGATCCCTAACAACCAGCAAATGAATCTGAACGCAAACTTCACACACACACGAAATTAACCCTTATAGGAGACCAAAGTCTATATTTATCTGTGCCAAAGTCCAAACTACTGTATACTACTACCACACTGCTGTTTAAAAATCTTTACAATCATTTGTTACGTATGTAACCTATACCGATATCGAATGGACATAGTACAAAATCCTAAGTACCAGTGAATTATAGCCAATCTCAATAAGGCCTCGGACTATAATTAAAATAAAATATTGATAAGATGAAATTATTAAAGTCACACTCCTGGACTATATTAAAATCACAATTCAAGCATTTTCTGTGGAAATTACAACACCTTCGATTATGAACAGAAATCGGACAATAGAAATGCCAACGCAGGGTTCCTGGATCATCGCAGCGGCCCCAGCTCCGTGGGACCGTCAATTTAGTGTTAAGTTTATTCACTTTAGATCCAACTTCGATCAAAGCCAGTAGTCTTAAGTTTAATTGTAATTATATTTTATTCCAATAAAATCTTAAATAAAATTGGTTTTTTTTGGGACCTCCGGTTGCGAACACGTCACATATCACAATCGTTATCCTGCGATCACGCATGGTCGCTGCTCGTACTCTCAAGTACCTTGTCTATAATTCGAACTTTGGTTGAGTCGCGGCCGGATAAGAAGAACTCGGACACTACAATCAGTGGGCTGAAAAGTATGCGGTGAGTACATTGAAATTATTGTGCTTATTGTGTCGTATCCTTTTATTCCTTTATTTTAGTATAATTTACCAAAGTTTTTCACCCTCGGAAAGACGCTGAAAAATCTGTCTCTTCAAGACAGATCACTGCGCGACAACAGGGATTAGATTCACATAGGTTTTCTTTAGGTAATAATTCTTTAGATTTATTAATAGTTTAGGAAACAATTGTAGCTTAAGCGAATTAAAAGAAATGGACCCGGATATTATTTTCAAGGCCTTACGCCCGGTGCCGGAATTTGACGGCAATCCTAACATTTTACCTAGATTTATACGTATATGTGATCAAATAGTTTAAAGGTTCCTTAGGAATGATCCAGATGCAGAATTAACAAATTTATGTCTAATTAACGGAATATTAAATAGGATAACAGGCAATGCTGCCCGGACCATAAATTCAAATGGAATTCCGGAGAGCTGGCAGGGTATTAAAAACGCCTTAATAAATAACTTTGCCGATCAGAGAGACGAGACAGCTTTGTACAACGATTTATCACTTTTAAATCACTTTATTACAATTGGGAATAGCACTGCTGTCGAGTTCTATGATAGATGTCAGAACCTTTTTGAGACTATTATTACATACGTGACGTTACACGAGACATTGCCGACTACCATAGAAGCTAAAAGGGAGTCATATCGAAAACTAACACTCCAATCATTTATAAGAGGTCTAAAGGAGCCTTTTAAGAGTTCTCGCATACGTTGCATGAGGCCGGCAACGATAGAAAAGGCATTAGAATATGTTCAGGAAGTGTTGAACGTAATTTATATGCAACATAGGAATGATTACGGAGATAAAAAGACATCATCATCATCATCCGGTACACACCCACAGGCACCCGCAGCGTGGAAATTTCCCACTAACATGTTAAATTCACCCGCACTTAAGCCATTGCAATCGAATCATCATCAGCCTAACATGAATAGACCGATGATGATGACGCAATCACGTCCTATATTTAACACTCCATATAACATGCCAAATTTTTACACTCCACGTATGCCTACTCGCACACAACAGATGTTTAGCGCTCCACCACCTAATTATAACCGCCAACAAAATTATTTTACCCCTGCTCACATAAGCCCTGCTCACACAGGCCCTAAGCCAATGAGCGGCGTTAGTCATTTTGTAACTAAACAGCTACCACACACCGCTATGACAGGACATGACAGGACATGGCTCCGTACAGACCATCTAAACGCCGAAGAAAAAGCAAATTTAGAAGCTCTCTGTAAAAAATATGCTGACGTATTTTATATTGAAGGAGAACAACTTACCTTCACCAATAAAATAAAGCACCAAATTAAAACGACTGATGAACTACCCGTATACACCAAAACCTACCGTTACCCATACATCCATCGACAAGAAGTAAGGGAACAAATAACTAATATGTTAGATCAAGGCATAATACGTCCATCTGATTCTGCGTGGAGCTCCCCCCTCTGGGTAGTCCCAAAAAAAATAGACGCATCAGGAAAACAAAAATGGAGACTAGTGATAGATTTTAGGAAACTTAATGATAAAACTGTAGACGATAGATACCCAATCCCGAATATAACCGACGTAGGTACTTGACAAATTAGGTAAGTGTCAGTATTTTACAACACTCGACCTAGCATCAGGCTTTTATCAAGTAGAGATGCACCCTGACGACATCCATAAAACTGCATTTAATGTCGAAAATGGGCATTTTGAGTTTCTGCGTATGCCAATGGGCTTAAAAAATTCACCATCCACTTTTCAACGAGTTATGGACAATGTGCTAAGAGGCTTGCAGAACGAAATTTGTCTAGTATACCTAGATGATATAATCGTTTTTTCAACATCTTTACAAGAACACATTTTAAATTTAGAAAAATTATTTCACAGATTACGTGAGTCCAATTTTAAGATCCAAATGGACAAATCCGAATTTTTTAAATTAGAGACTGCGTATTTAGGACACATTATTACTAAAGACGGAATCAAGCCTAATCCCGATAAAATATTAGCCGTACAAAAGTACCCTTTACCTAAAACCCAAAAAGAAATCAAACAATTTAAACAAAGAAATTTTAGGACTTATTGGATATTATAGAAAATTTATACCGGATTTCGCACAAATAACTAAGCCCATGACGAGGTGTTTAAAGAAAAATAGCAAAATCATACTTGACCGGAATTATGTAGAATGTTTCGAAAAATGCCAAAACTTTACTATCAAATGATCCTATCCTTCAATATCCCGATTTTACGAAAGAGTTCCTTCTCACCACAGATGCCTCAAATGTAGCAATCGGAGCAATTCTAAGTCAAGGACCAGTAGGTTCAGATAAACCGATTTGCTATGCCTCTCGTACTCTTAATGAAAGTGAAATAAATTATAGCACTATTGAAAAGGAGCTCTTAGCAATAGTATGGGCCACCAAATATTTCAGACCTTACCTGTTTGGGCGTAAATTTAAGGTTTTAACTGATCACAAACCCCTTCAGTGGGTAATGAATATTAAAGAGCCAAATTCGCGACTTACGAGATGGAGACTCAAACTTAGTGAGTATGATTTTACGGTTATTTATAAAAAAGGGAAACATAATTTAAATGCAGACGCACTCTCGCGAATTGAAATCAATAATGAAGAATCCAGTTCTATGGTAGCCAATCCTTCAGAAAGGCCACCTTCTGTAGCAAGCTCCTCCACTCTCTCCGCCCACACTAGTGCTGAAAATCCTATCCTCGAAATCCCAATAATCGAAGAACCATTGAACAAGTTCAATCAGCAAATCTGTATAACTATTGTATTGTATATTAAGAAAAAGGCAAAAGTATTAAAACCATTCGAAACTCACACTCGCGTTTTATTAGGAGTATCCGAATCGAATTTAGAACAAGATATTGTCGATGCTATCAAAGAGTATGTAGATCCTAGAATTAAAACCGCTATCAAAATTACACCTCCATTAGGAATGGACTCAGTCATTCCTATTCTTCAAAATAGTTTTAGGTCTTCGGCTATGAAATTAGTGCTAACAACAAAAGAATTAGTCGACGTAAGTGACTACTTAGGCCAACAGGATATAATAAAAGGATATCATGAAGGTAAAACTAACCACAGGGGAATAAACGAGTGTTACACAGCCTTATCATACAGGTATTATTGGCCAAAAATGAAAGATGAAATAACTAAATACATTAATTAATGTTTAGTTTGTGGGAATGCTAAATATGACAGACGACCCGTAAGACCACAATTTAATATAGTGCCTCCAGCTAGTTACCTTTTAGAAAAGATTCATATGGACTTTTTCACAGTGCATGGCGATAAATTTGTCACTTTCATTGACGTATTCTCGAAATACGGTCAGTGTTATCATCTCCGAGATGGTACAGCCATCAGCATATTACAGGCCTTACTTACCTTTAGCACCCATCACGGTCTCCCACTCACTATCGTCACAGACAACGGAACCGAATTCACAAATCAAATGTTTGCTGAATTCGTAAGATTACATAGAATAACCCATCATAGGACCTTAGCTCATGCCCCTAATGATAACGGTAATATAGAAAGATTCCACTCAACCCTTTTAGAACATTTACGCATATTAAGATTAAAGTACCGAGATGAACCAATATCTAATCTCATGCCATACGCCGTCCTAGCCTATAACAGTTTGGTTCACAGTTTTACCAGATGTAGACCACAAGATATTATAATAGGGCACTTCGACCCTAGAGATCCTTTTGACATCGACACTACAGGACATATGATGCAGCAATATATAATATCTCACAAAAATAAAATGAAAATAGTATATGATAAAATAAATGAATTCTCTCTCGCTGATCGTACACGCATCATAGAAAATAGAAATGAAACCCGTGAACCCGAAATTGAATATGCACCTAACCAACAAGTTTTTGTTTCAAATCCGCTAGCGCAACGAAATAAAACTGCACCTAGGTACACTCACGACACAGTAGTAACAAATCTACCAATCCATATTTATACCTCACGAAAGACCAACCCTATTGCAAAATCCCGCTTGAAACGTGTCCCTAAATCCTCACAATTGTTGCAAGGTAATCCTGATCATCATCCAACTGACAATGATAGTGGCGCAAGAGATAAGACTTGAGAGCCTTGACAATGGACCTGGGATTCTTCCTTTCAAATGTGGACAAGCTAGACTCATAACTCATTACCACTCATTTTTACAGTACATTGACTTATCCGCAATTAATGACCAACTTGACAAAATAGACTCTCAACTTCTATCATTTGAAAAAGAGCTTAGTAATGAGACGTATACTCTCTATGAACTACAAATCAAATATCTTGGCTTGAAACTAATTAAAATTCGTAACCAGCTTAGCACGCTAGAACTTGACAGCAACCAACGTTTTAAAAGAGGTCTCGTAGACGGCCTAGGTTCCATAATCAGAAGCATTACCGGCAATCTAGACCAAACAGATGCTGAAAAATATAAGAAAGCTATTAGAATATTAGAAAATAACGAAAATCAAATTTTACCACAAGTAAATGAACATATAAGTCTTAACAAAGAATGGATGTCGCAACATAATATATTATTAGAACAGATATCAGAAAATCAGAAAAGCATAAATAGTACTTTCAGGTTAATTTTAGAAAGTAATGCTCAAGCAGAAATAAGTCTTTTTAAATATGCTAAGTTTGCACAGTTATTAGTTATAATTAGTGAAAATACTGAAGACATATATATATAGAACTACGTAGAATAGAAGATATTTTAGCATTTGTACGTGCATCGAGCACGCACCATTGCATGTTAGGCATTAGTAATTTAAGAAATATAATACATAAGCTAGAAGTAGTCTATGGTCCCGAGCAAGTTTTAAAGACAGATTTAAGAGAATATTATAGTATCATAAAGTCCGGTTATTACTATACAGGTAACAAAATAGTTATAACTTTTAAGTTCCCAATAGTTACAACAGATAGATTTGAATTATTTAAAATTGCGTTAGTTCCGAATAAGCTATCCCAAACTTATATCCCACCTTATCCATTCCTAGCGACCAATGGTATAACTTTCATGTACATAGAGGCTGAATGCCCGAAGTTCAACGATCAATATCTATGTGAGAATAAGCCCAATCATTTGTCAAAGGAGCATGCAGATTGTGTCCAAAGAATTATTACACATCAGGTTATAGATAAGACTTGCCGGCCCACCAAGGTTTCGTTCGAAAGGGAAGCAATCGAGCAGTTTGACGACCAATACTTTACGCTGATCTTTCCAAAACCGACTAAGACAGAATTATATTGTACAAAGAGAGAATTAGTTACCCTTCAAGGAAGTTATCTTGCAAAAATACCACAAAAATGTCTATTACGCACTGAGGAATTTACAATCATTAACGATAACGATCAGATCAAAGGACAACCTCTTATAATAAATGAAATACCGCAAAATTACTATGACTCCAATGCAGGTGTTGAAGTACAGCATACTATAAAACTAAACTCAATAAATCTAGAAAAACTGCATTCTATAGAAGATAAAATTGTTATGCAGCATCCTGTCAGATTAGAGAAGCCTGATATAATGGATTCTTCGGAAGAAAAATATCAAGAAAATCGAATTTTCTGAAATATCATATCAAGAAGAGCATATTGAAAATTCTGAAAGCCAGAAAGGATCCAATCCTGAACCAGCAATATTCTCGCTCAAAGTCCTCAAATAATATTAAAATCACAATTCAAGCATTTTCTGTGGAAACTACAACACCTTCGATTATGAACAGAAATCGGACAATAGAAATGCCAACGCAGGGTTCCTGGATCATCGCAGCGGCCCCAGCTCCGTGGGACCGTCAATTTAGTGTTAAGTTTATTCACTTTAGATCCAACTTCGATCAAAGCCAGTAGTCTTAAGTTTAATTGTAATTATATTTTATTCCAATAAAATCTTAAATAAAATTGGTTTTTTTTGGAACCTCCGGTTGCGAACACCATAATTCATTAGTAAACATTTTTAAACAGCAGTGTGGTAGCAGTATAAATGTTTACTAACGTTTGTAAACATTTGAAACAACAGTGTGGCAGCACCATGAGATGACCAGTAATTACAATGCCATAATAGCAAATCTGTATATTGGTGTATCCCTGAAGTTCCCCACCATGGTTCAGGCCTTGACGTGGTGGTGGGGCCACTGGCCAGCACATTGGGCGAAGCTAATTGAGCCGAGGGGGCTCTTTGTACCCCTCTTGTAAGAAGAGGGGACAAAAGAGCAGGGAGCAAGGGGCATTGTACTGTCTCGACGTTGGGAGGGGTTGTTCTGTGGTGCGGGACAACCCCTCTGTGGAGGTGGCGCCGGTCCCTTAGGGTAGGTACTGACAAGCCGTCGAGGTGCCCTTTTTGTTTATTAGATCCGGGACACCCCACCAAAGGAGGCATTGGTGGCAATTGCCGGGTTTTAGTGGGTAGAGCTGCGTCCACTTACCAGCTTTCGGGCGCAGCGAGTCCCGCATTGGAAGACCCACTCCCCTGCGGGATGCCTTTCCCGCATTTCCCGGCGTTAAAGAAAAAAAATCCGTGAACTTACAGCATAAAGCGCTTTTCTGGCACCGCAAGCATATTATGACCAGTGCCATAACACCCTCTTGCTGGTGGTGCTAGCGGTGCCTATTCAAAAGATATACATTTCTGGCTCAAAAATAATTATACAAAGAACGGGCTAGCCCTTAGGGGATTTTAGTCGCACAGTTTTACGACTAGTTATATACACTGATAATAAATTCTTAGCTTTCAATGAATTATGATTCTATTGATTACTTACCACAGCTGTTTTATTCGCCCACTTGTCTAGATTGCGCCACATATATTCAGAAATATTTATATCTGGAATGTCCACAGTTATAAACGGCGATCGCACAATTTTGTCTTTTGTCCAAACATGATTTCTTCTGACGAGGCAAATAACTCTTTTTTCTATTATTTGCACACTTTTAAACATTTTTATTCTAAAGTTTGAACTAATGTAGTGGAAACAAAGAAGTAATAAAGATTAATCTATATTGTTTTTGCTCTCATTCACACGTTAGTGCTGTTATCATTGTCATTAATTTGATACATTCTACGGTTTGATAAGAATTCATTATGTCGTGTTTATAAACCTTTATTAAGTAGAATAAGCATAATATAATCAAGACATTGTATGATGATAATTAAAACCGGTTATTACACGGAACTATGTTCGTGTACATTAGATATTATTTCTTTAACTTATGTAAAGCAATTTGCTTTTGCTAAAATAAAAAACCAAAAAAAAATGATAGCCCTGTGACAAAATATATTATAATATGAATGTTAAAATAGTGAATCTATTACGTGAAATAACTACTTCAAACCAAACCAAACCAAACCGAGCCTACCTTGGTTGACACAGACTGAAAAGGAGGATCTAGGATATAATTATAGAATAGAACATAATAGAATTCATGGGCGACGTTGACCACTTAGTCGAGTGCTATCTTTATACGGAAGTTTGAAGGTCAGTAGGTTCTTATACCACGCCATATTAATTATGAAGTAGTCAAACCTATCCCTATATGCTACCCAGCATATATCGATCGTAGCAATTAACATAGTCGTATGAGAAAAATCGCTACTTTACAGGACGGCCGTTCAAAGTTTCAAATATGTATAAAATTAACAATAGTCAATGTACCTTCACCAAATTTGCTATGATATAAATATATTAATTACCTGACGGAGGAGTATATGCAAATTTATCAAAACTCTATTGGAAATATCAGAAACTGCACATGTAACATTGTTATCCGCTGAATCATGCAAGTATTTTGTCGGAAATGTTAGAACCGACATTTTTGACAGAACTACAATTTATGAATTTGGATGGATGTGCCACAAATTTCATTGAAATTTCATTTATGTCGGATGTACCACTTAATACGTTATTCACCATAATATATAAATATTTTATGATGTAGATACCACTTACATTATTTTGGGGACTTGGGTAATACTATGTAGAGTTACATACAACATTGAAATACGTACCTGACACTGACTTGACATGTTATTTTATAGATATTGACATTAGTATTGACATTACAGCTATCTTGATAACGCTATAGATCGCGGATTGTACCTACAACCCGCTCATATTATATATGGACAGCCATGCTTTTAATTATCTGGCCAGGAAGGCATTTTATATGTAAGGTACATGCTAAATATTTTAATTTCCCAGAAAATAAGAAGTCACTGTGTTATGTTACCAAATTAAAATTCATAATTCAGACAATTCAAATTCAGACTTTTATAACATAAATAATAACTAACATCGCTAATGAACAAAATACGAATGAAGTTTCTTGTAAATAAAAAACAAAACAAAATATGAGAGTCTTGGGCAAAGGCCCTTGATACGCCTGATTCTGTTCAAGAACATTTTCCAGCCTTTTCTTGTTTCGGGTGCCAGATCGCAACATAACGATTTCCATTGGTCCTTCATCAAAATCGTTCTTATACTCTATTCTGTCGTTCTGTCCTGCACTTATCGACACCTTCTCGTTTTTGGTATTCTTTGTCTAAATCTTGTTTACTAGCAAGGCTTTGAAATCGAAAATGTCCTTTTGTCTAATTTTTTTCACGATGTAAGAATCACTTTCAGTTTTAGCCCAACGAACTAAGCAATACCATTCTTTTGGTACCCAAATCGGTTTGTGTTTGCTATTTCGTTCTAAAATCGCGTGTACACTGTCTCCCTCATTTTGTGTATGACCTTTTTCTAGGAAAGCATGGGTCACTGTTACTCCGAGCTTTTTTGCTACGCACATGTAGAGCTAAAACACGATTCCGTTCCTATTTTGGTCTGCGCAGTTGTCAGACCAAAAACGAAATTTCTTGACGCTTCGTTCAGCATAGAATTTTATGAAGTTAATTAGACACTTCTATAGAGCCACACCGAATGATTACTTCATGCCACATGTAGCAGGTGCCTATTTTTGATACTATTAAATCATAGACCATAAAATGTAACCAAGACGACAGATCCCTCGCCACTCGCATCCAACACGGACCGGCCACTGTGCGGAGATTGTCTTCCCACCTGGTTAGTGGCCGACCAATACACTTCATCTACCCGAACGCAGCCTCCACTCTTGAACCTTATTGATCATCGGCCATCCGTTCTCCTGAGTATGTGACCAGCCCACTGCCACTTCAACGAGCGTAATCTTCGCGTGATATCGGTAACTTTAGTTCTCTGGCGGATGTCTTCGCTTCGAATCCTATCTGCCAAAGTCACACCCAGCATAGCACGCTCCATTGCACGTCGAGCAACGGCAAACTCTCGGACCAGTCGCAAATTTAGAGGACACGTTTCGGCCCCGTAGGTCATCACGGAGAAAACGCATTGATTGAAGACTTTCATCTTCAAACTCTGCCTACGTGAGAATATGGCTAAGCTTCCTGAACGCTGCCCATCCTAATTGAATTTGTACCCCTGTTATAAGAAGAGGGGACAAAAGAGCAGGGGGCAAAGAGGCGAGGACGGGAACCTCACCAAATTGTACTGTCCCGACGTTGGGAAGGGTTGTTCTGTGGTGCGGGACAATCCCTCTGTGGAGGTGGCGTCGGTCTCTTGGAGGACTGATAGGCCGTCGAGGTGCCCTGTTTGCTCGTTAGATCCGGGGCACCTCACCAAGGGTGGCATTGGTGGCACTCGCCGGGTGTTAGTGGGTAGAGCTGTGTCCACTTACCAGCTTTCGGGCGCAGCGAGTCCCACATACCCGCCTGGGGAGACCCACTCGCCCGCGGGATATCTCAGAGCATTTCCCGGCGTTAAGGAAAAAAAGGTAGAACGTATTCGTCTTGTCCAAGTTCATCCTAAGGCCCACACATCGGGAGGATTCATTTAGAGTGTGCATCTCCTTCAAGCTCTCCAGCGACAGCGACAGCAACGTGAAACTATAGTAGCTAGAAATCGTTACCGAATTCACTGTATGAATGTCTTCCACGAGGTTCTTTGCACTATCATAAAAAATGTCTCCAATCAGTTCTTCTAGTTACACACCTTGCTCTTCAAAGTCAGCAGGAAGAGGCGACGATTTTCCTTAAATAATAGTTAATATGTAAAGAAATAAAGCAAATACCTCTTACAAGATAGCTTTCAACAAACAATAAAGTATGTAGTACCACATTAAATAGTAGTTTATTATCTTGAAGCGATCAATCATTTCGAATGTAATACATTCGACACCAAGAAATGAGAAATAAACAGTTAATAAAGTCAGTAATAACTTATCCGATTAAATACAATTAAACACACAGCAGCTAAAAATGTAGGAAGCGGTACATCCTACAAAACCAGTTATCACATGAACAGGAAAAAAAGTCTGTAGTCCCATATCCGACAAAATATGACTATCTGCGTCCAAGTAATAATGTATGATGTGACACATCCGTCACAGTAAACAAAATCTAAAACCATGAACATTGATTTATCTGGGATGATTGTCCGTTCAAAGTAGTTGTCAACATTTATAAAAAATATGAATTCAATAAGACACTAATAATAAACAATAATAAATTATGTCTAGGCTAGGCATGGTGAAATGTTCCACCCGCTAACATTGTCTGAAGTGGCAGATCCGCGACGCGCGCTCGCGTCTGTTACGCTCCCGCGTCCCGCAGCTAACGTCTCAATGTACTATGCGACAATATTAACCGTGCGCAATGAATATATACTACTTTTTTCGCTTGGAAAAATAAAGACGGTTGATTTTAGGAACTTAATAATTTGTGGGGGTATTCTTAAAGTTATTCTAAGACCTTTAATACAATAAAATGAAAATCGCAAAAATGTAGATCCAACAATGTTAATTGCTAAAATCGATATATTTTATATCTTATAACTAATTGAACTCTCATTCAGGATCAGGGTTCGAAATCAAACATATAATTACTTTTATCAACCCATTTATAAAAAAAACCTATTATTACTCGATATTTTACAGTCATATTGATGAAGGAAATATTTAATAATCATAAAACAAATATAAAATGATTCACGTATAAATATAACAATGTGACTGGCAAACAAACAGCAATAGCTTTCAAAGGTATAAAAATAAAATATAACATACATTAATTATTTAATAATGCTTCATTATTCATATACAAATAATAAACAAGTGTTTCAATTTTATACATAAAAAGGGTTATATCATATATTATAATAAAGTCGATTTCATTATCACATTTTTTTGTTTGTCACTACATAGTATATTATAGCAAAGTTGCTTCCCGCGTCTGTCTGTATGTATGTATGCTTAGATCTTTAAAACCATGTAACGGATTTTGATGAATTTTTTTTTAATAGATAAAGTGATTCAAGGGGAAGGTTTATATGTATAATACATGCATAATAAACTGGATAAACACTGATAATTTTAGAGGTTTCTAATGTCGTAAATAAACACATTTTTTTGCGCTTACATTGCAAACGCTGGCTGAACCCTATCGGATAGATCAAATAATGTACTACATTATTGTACAACTTAAAAAGGTCTACAAAAAGTCCGTGATGGCATATGTCTATCTCTTAAGGATAACATACTATATCCATTCTATTATTTAAAACATTGGCAATTATAAAGCGGTATTTAAGCAAATGCGGTATTAATTCCTATCATTTTAAATGCGTTAGTTAGCTTGAGAATTTCATGAAGATTATTTTTTCCTTTTACACCATGGAAATTAAATGAATACCTTAGTCCTTAGGAGATATAGCAAAATCAAAATAATGCGTCGCCGTGATTCGACCGAGCCGCGCGGGCGCTCCATGACGCCGCGCCTCGCGTCCGAGTTGGACGGAGTTTCCGTCAGACAATGTATGGTGGAATTGTATATCCTAAATATGTATAATACGGTTGTAAATCTAAGATAACGCGAGCGAAGCTGCGGGCAACAGCTAGTTTATTATTATATTAAAGTACTGTTGCTGCAGCTACTACAGCTTCTGTTGTAATGTTGTATTGTTACATGTTAAGTTTTCCTCTAGTATCTATTTATCTATCATCTAATAATGATGATGATTTCCTGCGGGACGTATCCATCATCGGCGATACCCTGTTAATTGGTGGTCTGGGCTCTCCTTGTATGGGCGCAAGCATGTACTCCAAATTTGGATTCACAAGTCCGGTTGCATGAGGCACAGTATAGAATGGGACTGATCCACATCATTTTTTTACGGATTCTGTTGTGGTCTGTTAAGATTTTTACATTCTGACGTTTTTGATAGTTTACAGCAACAGGCACGGGTTCATAGTCGAGTCTAATAAAATAATCAAAATCCAAAAAAACATTATATAATTTCATCTTTTTCTGATATGATTTTACCTCTTGTGTCTTCTGCAGGATCATCATTCGTATCATTATACGCAAAAAAACGATTATTTAGTATCACATCCTGAATATTAGATTGTTTCTCTCAATAATAATAATAATAATAATGTCTATGGACGCTTTCACACCACGTCAATCTGGTCCCGTGGTAAGTTCACGAAGAACTTGTGTTACGGGTACCAGACGACGGAAATATATTTAATACTTTTATACTATACATATATTTAAGATTTTTTTTTATATAATACAAAAAAAATGTATAAAATAACATTTTCAATGTTACATTTGCTCAAGGTGCAAATTACGCAATTTAAATTACGTACATTCTTGTCATATCATATTTAAGTCTTTGATTATTACTTACGCTAACAGTATTGCTTTCGTAATTCTATTCGTAGGATTTTTCCCGCCGATGATTTGGGAATATTGTCTATAATAACTATGTCGTCAATTCTTTTATATGACGCTACTCTTTCTGCAACGAATTCTGCGATATTTTGAACTGTATCAGTTTGTCCAGGTCTTAAACAAATGAATGCCTTTGGAGTTTCTCCTTTTGTTGGATGAGGAACACCAATGACCGCTGCGTCGCTAATCGCTGGATGTTCCCGAAGTACTGCCTCTAACTCCGCTGGAGGTACTTGAAATCCTTTTACCTATAAATATACAATATTAATGAAAAAATAACTATCTCTAAAGTAGAATAAGATGCTATAGTTATTACTTAGGAAGGCAATGATGGCACTAAAAAAAGATAAAAGATAAAAGATGAATTCCTGATTTTCCGTATTTGTTGAAAATTGTCTATATTACTAAAGCTTGTCTGTCAATATCATTATGAATTTCAGAAAGTTATGTAGACGGAATAACATGTAAAAAGTGAGACTCAAATAAACCATATTCGGAAAAGAATTATTTAAAAATAGTGAAATGTTCGTTCGTCTAAATCTTAAAATAAAAATTAATCCATATATTGACGAGTCTTTTGAACTGCATGTAAGAAACGTAAAATTATTTTTTATTAAGACAATCTATAGTATAATAATGATACGTTTTTTTATGTATGTTTTTTAAGCAAACTAGCAGATGGTAAGTCAGAGTTGCTTATGAACATGAAAGAGTTAACCTGAAACTAGCCCAGGCAACTAATTCATGTGGTGTCCTAAAATATAAGATGTTAAGTCTTTGTGCCAGTAATTTAACTGTTTGTCCTTCCCTTCTCTCCGTAACACAGAAAAGCTGTTTCACGGGAGAAACAAGCAGGATGGTACCCTACCGTCACACCGACACCTACTTCATTTAAATTCCAAAAAAGTCATTACCTTTATCAATTCTTTCAATCTGTCAGCAATTTTCAGTATACCCTTTTCGTTAACAATTCCTAAATCACCAGTTCTAAACCAACCATCAGCGATTAAGCATTCTGCATTCGCCTTTGGATTATCTTTGTAGCCTTTCATCACTTGTGGGCCCCGAACTAATAGTTCACCTGTCTGAAATTTGATAAAAATTTTCTTTTATATGTTCAAACTCAAATTCAAAAATTTATTCAAAATAGTAACCCAGGAAATAACTTTTTGAACGACAATTGAATCTACCACCATTTTCAAGGTGGGTCAACTGAGAAGAATCGTCGGAACAAACTTAGTGGAACTAGTATTTTCAATGGTCCGCCGAGACTAGCCGATGGTACATTATCCACGGCACTAGTACGGTAGCCACGGAAACTTATATATTATGATTTGACTATCCTGAAACTTTAGTAAAGTCTCGGTGCTAGTAAGTTAGCTATTCACCCTTTTATTTCAGTAGAAGAAAGAAAATTTTCTTTATATTTTTCTCAATGCTGTTTCACGGAAGAAATAAAGAGGAAATCGGGCACGGTACAGCCTACACTGCCTCACATCATTTTATATTTTTTGTCAAATAGTTCTACGTGGTTCTACTGTGTTCTAGAACGGACAGATAATATTGGCACTGTAATTACCTAAACCTGCTTCGGGCTTGGCTAAGGCTTTGGATTTATGGGTGACGTTCATACCTAGTGGTCTTCATTCACTATTTACCAAATTTACCAAATTTAACTACAATATAATGAATATATTTTTTACCTTAGGTACGAAGAAAATGTACATTATGAATAAATAAAATAAAGGAAAATTATAAACATATAGCTAGGTAATTTAAGTCATAAAATTTATTTGCATAAATTTATAATTTTGAGTTGGCTACAATATTAAATTAATTAAGATTTTTTACTTTCATTAATTAATATCACAAAAAGTTTAATAAATGAAAAATTTTAGAATACTGTTTTCGTCCAATTAATCAGAGTTAGAAAAACGACGGTAAGGAGAAGTGGGTAGTGTGTTGCGCGCCGATTGCAATGATACCATCCATCCTATCATTTTCCCTTAAAACAGCTTGATTGTTTCGATAAGGAACAAGGGTCCTGCTAATGTTCATAAGTAACTTCTAAGCCTAACACCTGACGCCTCAAGATCTGTCCAGGTCTTAGCAATTATTGCAAACGTGTTGTCTACAACACCTTTGCAATTGCTAAGACCTGCCGGGCTAGCACACACGTACAACGAGATCTCTCTTGATGAGAGCCATGCTAGGCTGGCTGGGATAGGTTAGGTTAGGTTAACTCCTTTATGACAATTGGCAATGTTTAAAACAAGTGGCCAGTCTATCTGAAAGATATGCCAGTCTATTTATTGTCATTATCATTATCAATCTTTTTCCATCTACTGCTGGACATATAACGTCAAGACCATCCCTTTTATCACACGCTATATTTACTATAATAAAAAGATCACCTGATTTGGTCCCAAGCTTTTCATGTCTCCGTCGACGATTTTCAATTCCGTGCTTGGAAATGGGTGTCCTACGAGGTCGTACTGTTTCAAGAATTTATCAGCAATGGAAACGACTGGGGATGTTTCCGTCAGGCCATATCCTTGACCAATGCGGATTTCTTGCTGAAAATTAAGATTCGTATAGAGTAGGAAATAAAACTGGCCAAGTTGAAAAAACGTCAATAAACGGTTATACCATTATTGGTCCAAAGTACCTATCTTTATTGCTAGCAAATGAAGTAAATTTAGCTGCCTAACCCAAACTGAACTATTTCTTCTTAACGGTTCTTCTTGTATTCTTAAACTCGTTTTTTTTTTAAGCGAGCGAGTTTATGGTAATTTAAGCATGTCACACTAGGTTCACCTAGCGCTTTGGGACTAAAAAGCTTTGTTATTTGTTGGCATTATAAACAGCAATGTACATCTATATTCCAGGTGCTATATTCTCACTGTACATCTTACAAATCGGAGAAGATTCAATTGAGGAGAAGCCACTATGCGGCCGTGTACTATCGTTAGGTATATGTATGCCTTACCTTTACGTTTGCTAATAATCGTTCAATATCAGAGGAAGCTAAAGGCGCAGCCCCATTTATCACATTTTGCAAGTATTGGAGTTTCTTCGGAGTGGCAGCAGGGTGCTTACCCATTAGTATAACTGAAAGATGAATAATAATAAGTTACTTAAATATTTAGCTTAAAGTTAAGGTTTTTTTTATTTAAATAAACGAATAATATTTGCGTAGTAAGACGCGCTCTGGAGAGCGAGGGTTCTTCATTCAACAAAAGAAACGAAAAATGGACACGAGAGGTCTTGCAAGCGATGTTAAAATTAATCAGACGAGAACCTATAACGGATCATCAAGTATTCAATTTCTTAAATTCAATAAAAAAATTCAATCATATATTCGACCTTCTTTTACATGGTAGGTACTTTATGTTAAAAGAACAGTTCGTGACAATATCTTTGGCCGGCAGCATTTACAGCTATTTATGGATGGATGGTAATTGTTTTCCTTATTAAATATTATGACTCAACTAAATTTTATAGCGACCCACCAAACGTGTTTAGGCGTTAAATAGTAGTAGATAGTCTGAGCTGCTTCCGCATATTCCATAATATTAGTATGGATTAAACTTGTTTTCTGGTCCTCCTGCGAGCAAATTTGCAGTAAAGAATCCGAAACGTGGGATGGTAAAAATCTTTATAGCTACCTAAAAATTTGTTGAATATAGTAAATTCAAATGATCAAACTTACTTATAGGTGGAGCAACGAATAGTACATTTATACGGTGTTCTTCTAAAGCATCTAAGTATTTGTCCGGCTGGAACTTCGGTATGGTCACCAGTTTTATGCCGTGAGACATCTTATGAAACATGAGGACGGATGCGGCATAAATGTGGAAGAACGGTAGAACAGCAAGCATCGAGTCTTGATAGGTCGCTATAAAAATGAATTTGAAGTTAGCCCTTCCAACTTTAGCAGAAAAACTTAAATAGAAAAAAATTGTCCACTTCGGCTTTACCGTAACGTTTAGTGCCCTAAAATCAATTACAACTTAATGTCTAGGTTTATTTGAAAATTCGACAAGAAAGAAAAACAAAATCCCGGCGCGACAAACAATTCTACCGAAAATTTGCCATTTTCATTTTATAATCTCGATATACCCTGTGTCACTTTTAATTAGGACGAATTTACGACATCTCTCAAGCAAAAAAATTTGTTGGATCAAACCGTACAAGCTCCAGGACCTACTCTCATAAAAACCTCTGATGAAGGTTTTTGTGTGCTACCTTTCCTGCGCCCCTTTCACTTTTTAGTAATGTGTCTTGTCTGTGTACTGTCGACGTCCACAGGGTGTGCTGCGAGGCAGTTGACGCACGGACGCGTCACTCACTATTTTAAAGTTTTGTTTTTGATACAAGTAGTATTAAGAGTAGCTTTTCTGTGTCTGTTTAAAGACAATAGTTCATCAGGTGTAAACTTCAGTCGTGCGTCAAAGCTGACACACACTTTTTATTATCCATTGATGTTGCTCCGGTTTCACTTGATCCCAATTCTGGAGTTCATGTGAACAAATCCACAAAGAGCCTTTAGCAGATGTTTTTATATTCAAATCTCGAATATTAGCAAATTTAAGAGATAGCTGGTGAATTGAGTAGGACGTTCTTCATATTTACTTTGTGTATAGTATATCAAAATTACCGGTGGGAGGGAAGCGCAGTGCCTCGCTCCCGGCTGCATGGGTACCACCATCTTGCTTGTTTCTCCCGTGAAACAGCTTTGCTGTGTTTCGGAGAGAAGGACAAGACAGACAGTGTAATTACTGGCACCGCGATTTAACATCTTTTGTTTCAGGATAGGCAACACATAAATAAGTTGCCTGGGCTCGTTCCAGGTTTATTTTTTTTTCGGAGGGATCTATGCTAATGGCCCGAAGGCCCTAATGCTTCATCGGATTAGTGTGAGCCCATTCGGCTCACATTTATAAAGTGGGGGGTTGCCCCCCGCCTACCGTGCAGTCTGCGACCACACGGCCTCCTGGCGTCGGTCGTTCCAGGTATACAAGTTTATGTTCATGGGCGACGTCGACAACTTACCATCAGGTGGAACGTTTGCCAGTTTGCCTATCCAACTAACAAAAAAAATAGCTTCTTATATTGCATTCCTAATTTTTTAAGATATAAACTATTTATCGTCTGCACAATAACAATAATAATATATATTGTTTTAAACTAACGCGATCACTATTCATATTTATATTAATATTATTACGGGGGATTTATTGAGTCCAGTCTCCCCGTGATCATGGCGATTGAAACATTACCGAAATATCGGGAACTCAATAAATCCTTAAACGCGGTAAGCACCCGTAATAATATAAATATAAATAATAATAATATATTATGTCATTGTTTTATTTATACAGTTCCAAAGTACACTTTTGTTTCTGTTATTGCATAAATTAGTATTTTACAACAAGTGAAGAGTTAAAAAAACTGTAACACTGGAAAAATTGGAATTGTAAGATGGTTAAGCACATGAATGCGTGGCCTGAGCGACTTCCAGGTGCACTCGTTTAAGGGCATGTGCGACGTTGACTCTTTTCCGTCAGGTGGCACAGCCAGTTTGCAAATCCAACTAACTTTTTTTAAAGAAGAGGGGGCAAAAGGACAGGCGGTTCACCTGGTTATAAGGGATCAGCGATACTATAGACATGCGCTACACCAGAGGATTAATAGGTACGTTGCCGGCCTTTCAAATATGAGTATTCTGTATAGCATATTGTTTTCTTATGTTTACGCGAATTTCACTAATTTTAATGAAACAACTTTTACGGATTTTATCGCGGTTTAATAAAAGTGAGCGACGATGGTCTAGTGGGTATGGGCTCGGCCTCTTGAGTGAGAGCCGAGAGGTCCGGGTTCGATCCTGACCCCTCCTGTGATGCATAGAAATGGGTTTTTCTTAATTTTTACGTGCATCTGAACATGAGACCATCGCTCGCTCACCGGTGAAGGAAACATCGTGAGGAAACCTGCATGCCTGATGAGATGCCCGATGAGAGAAAAGTCTTTGAAGGTGTGTGAAGTTCACCAACTGGCATTCGCCTAATTTCGAGGAGGAGACCCGTGCCCAGCAGTGGGACATAAAAAGGGTTGATATTATTATATTATTATTTATATTATTAAAAGATAAAATCCATAAAAGTTATTTCATTAAAATGCCATATAACGTTAAAAATGTCATAAATGTTATTTACCCGTTGTTTCATTATGACATTTGACCATAGGCTCATTCATTTGTTCACAGTTAGCAAGTATATTTCTATTCATCAGTTCCACTCCTTTTGGCAATCCTGTCGTGCCACTGGAGTATGGCAAGAAACAAACATCGTTAGACGATCTTTTGACTTCTTTGAGGCAGGATTGGTCAACATGAGTAGCGATAAGTTCTTCAAAATTAACAATTCCTTCTGGTAAAGATTCGTTGTTCTCTTTAATAGCTATTATTGGTAGGTCCAATTTTGCAATCTTTAAAGCCTCCTTCATAACTGGTACTATCTGTGGTAGTGTAACTATTAATTTTGCTTCCGACATTAACAACTGTCTTTGTACTTCATCTGAAATAAATGAATGTTTAATAATAATATTTTAACGTTAGTTACGTAGAAGCGATGCGCTGAGCCGCGCACCCGTCTGCAAGGGACATCGAGCATATAACGTAGTATTGTGAGCCATAAAATTCATAAACTGCTCAGTGATTTGCCACTGATGTAAAAGCAATTCAACCAACCAGTGATCTATGTACGTCCCATTGGACAATCATCCATCAGTCCGCCAATCAGAACGCAGAACCGACGCAGCGTCGCAGCACCAATTTGGCAGAATTTGTTTTCATACAAAACACAATATATCATTATCGCTCGATGGCATGGGTACACTTATCCCGGTTAATTCTTCCGTCACCTTTGTTTCGGAGATAAATCAGGCAGTGTAATAGCACCGCACTATTTGTATATAAACTCGTTTATGTTCATAAGCGATGCAGACCACATCTGCCTGATTGCCATGTCCAACTAGCATATTATACAAACTTGAGAAATGCTTTGAGGCATCCCGCGGGTAGTGGGTCTCCCCACGAGGGTATGTGGGACACGCTGCGCCCGAAAGCTGGTAAGGTGGACGCAGCTCTATCCACTAAAACCCGGTGAGTGCAACCAATGCCGTCTTTGGTGAGATGCCCCGGATCTATTGAGCAAACAGGGCACCGCGATGGTCCCTCCAGGAACCGACGCCACCTCCGCAGAACAACCCCTCCCAACTTCAGGAAAGTACAATGGGGTGAGGTTCCCATCCTCGCTCCTTGTCCCCCTGCTCTTTTGTCTCCTCTTATTATAAGAAGGATATAAAGAGCAGCTCCCTCGGTTCAATTTGCTTCACCTAAGGTGCTTTATTCACCTTAGGCTAGCTCTACCGCAACGACAAGGCTTGAACCATGGTGGGGACCCTGGCTTCAAATCAATTAAGATTTTCTTCGGTTGAGTCCGAGAGGAGGCGGTCATTTAGACATTATATGCCACTTTTATGCTTTGCTGCTCATCGAAATAAATTGATAAAGCTCGCCCGATCCGTATTGGATGCGAGTAGCGAGTTTCGCGTGTTTTGAGCGAGGCCTTTGTTCAGCAGTGCACGAATAGGGGATGATAATGATGATGGTACTAAATATCCCATTTTGATCAGTTTCAATTGTAAAAACAACCGTGCTAGTTTAAAATCGTCGAAGAAAGCAAGCTAAAATAATCTTACGTGCAGTATATATTGGGTTGATAGTACTAATGACTCCGCCAGCTTGTAACACGCCCATGCTGACAATGGGGTATTCTGGAATGTTCGGCAACATCACCACCACTGTATCTCCATCTCTTATCTTGAACTTTTTCCTCAAATTTGCAGCGAAGTTATTCGATCTTTTATAAGCTTGCCCATAAGTATACGTTCTGCCAGTGTATGCGCATACCTAAAATATAAGATACACACAAATAACAAAATAACTGATGACCATAATATGAAGGCTGAAATGATTTTGAGAAAAAGAGACATGAAACAAACATGACTATGGCCTAGTATAGGCCTATAGGACTATATCAAACCTTTATGTGCTGCAAAATGTATCACCTCTAATAAAAAACAACTTTGCTTTTTTATAAATAACCTGTGTAGGTACTGCAAGATATACTCACAGAAAGAGTCCTGTCGGACCATCTATCCAGGTGTTTCCACACATACTCCGGTACTGTACATGTTGGTACCTCAATATCTTTGTACGGAGACTTCACGATTCCATCCTGAGTCCACAAACTTTGGTTCCTCACGACCATAGCATATCTGGAGCCTTTGCACAATTCGCTCAAAGACTTCACTATTTTCAAACCCCTGGCCGTCATTTTGTATAAAACCACCAGCTCGACAGCAATGCTTGTTCACAACTGAAAACAGAAGTTAAAATTTTATTGTCTGATAAAAAAATGTTATCTCATGATATGGAGAAAATAAATAATTAAGAGAATTTTAGGGTTCTTCATTAAAAGCATAAAAGTGGCCCATAATGTCTAAAATATGACCGTCTCCTGTCGAACTTAAACGAAGAAAATCTTAATTGGTTTATTCGCTTAGAAGCTAGAGTGCCAGTGGTCCCTACCACGGATCAAGCCTTGGTGAGCCCAGCACCTTGGGCGAAGTAATTTCGACGGAGTAGCAGCTCCCTCCGTATAGATAAGATTAAGATTCATAAGAAGAGGGAAAGAGTGGAGGGGACTAGAGGCGAGGATGAGAACCTCACCCCATTGTACTGTCCCGACGTTGGGAAGGGTTGTTCTGTGATGCGGGACAACCCCTCTGTGAAGATGGTGTCGGTCCCTTGGGAGACTGAGTAGCCGTCAGGAGTTTCTGTTGTTAAACAGATCTGGGCACCTCACCAAAGGCGGCATTGGGGGCATTCGCCGGGTTTTCCGCATATCACTTCTCCTTTTTGTCAGGAGTCAAAAAATGAGTAGACGAACGTAAAATATGATTCAGACGAAACTAGAGTAGGTACGATAACAGAGTACCATTTACGTAAACATAACTTCTAAATAACGTGTCCAAAAACTTAAATTATAAAAATAATTAAATTTAAAATTTGCGACGTTGCTAGATTTTTTTTTAAATTCCTTATCTTAACAGACTTTAAAATGATCTGTAATTAACATAATGAACTTCGGTCTTTCAGAGCCGGATACTTCCTCACAACAAGATGCTTAGGAGCACTAAAGATTTCGTGTTTGCATATTAATTCTTCATCGAAATATAATATCTATACAGATCAATAAAATTGGAGTGTCTGTTTGTAATATTAAAATAACCGCTTTTTATGAAATGCATATACGGATGTATACACAGTACATAAACCAAAATAGTCTTTTTTACAATTTTTGTCTGTCTCTCCGTCTGTCTGTCTGTCTGTCTGTTTGTTCCGGCTAATCTCTGAAACGGCTGGGCCGATTTTGATGGGACTTTCACTGGCAGATAGCTGATTTTGTAAGGAGTAACTTAGGCTATATAAATAATCATCATCAATCTGCATACGGCTGTAAATCTAAGTTAACGCGGGCGATGCTGCTAGTCGAAATATAAAGAAATAGTGTAAATTAAACCTTTTCACCGCAAATCAATCGTTGAATCTTATAATAATAATATGAAAAATTATGTAATACGTAGACATGTATCTGTTTTTATATAAGTCCATTGTTTTAGTTTATATTGTCTACACTCATTAAGTACTACGTTTATTAACATAATTAATAACATAAGAACTGTAACAAGAATAATAAAAAATAACGATAATAAAAGAAAAAAAATGTTCCTATATATGTATGTAATGCATTAATTGAAATAAGTATTTAGTAGCCAGGGTACGAACTTGCCCTGGAGAAGAGTGAGGCTATATGCTTTCACGGGCCACGGCGAGCCCCTCCACCCGGATCTAGCTTAATGGTGGGTGGAACTACCATCTCTGTCGAGGCGAATATGAGGTACTTGGGCCTCATCCTCGACAGCAGAGGGAACTTCAAAGAGCATTTCCGGCGCCTAGTGCCGAAGTTGCTCAGAGCAGCGCGGGCGCTAAGTCGTCTTCTCCCCAACGTGGGTGGGCCAAGCGCTGGTTGCCGGCGCCTATATGCGGGCGTCTTGCAGTCCATTGGGCTGTACGGCGCGCCGATATGGGCGGGCGCTTTAACGGGAGAAAACGTGGCTCTCTTGCGACGTCCGCAGAGAGCTATGGCAATCAGGGCCGTCCGTGCGTACCGCACTACCTCATACGAGGCTGCGTGCGTACTGGCGGGCTCTGCACCATGGGACCTGGTGGCAGGTGCCCTGGCGCACTCCTGGCGGAGGAGGAGAGGGGAAGCCGAGGAGGAGGTCTCGAATGGTGACGAGGCCGAGGGAGACGAGGAGAGCTGGCGGAGGCGCGTGAGAAGGCGAGTGCTCCGCAAGTGGAAGGAGCGACTGGATGAGCCGTGTGCAGGTCATCGCACGGTGTCGGCCGTCGGTCCAATCCTGGAGCAGTGGGTTGACCGACGGCACGGTATAATCACCTTCCACCTTGCGCAGATCCTGACGGGGCACGGCTGCTTCGGAAGGTATCTGTGGAAGGTGGCAGGGGCGAAGGACTCGCCAGGGTGTCATCACTGTGGCAGCAGTGAAGACACTGCAGACCACACCCTGGCGGAGTGCCCAGCTTGGGCAGAGGAAAGGGCGCCACTTATTACTGAAGTGGGCGCGGACCTGTCGCTCCCTGCGGTCATCCGAGCGATGACTGACAGTGAGAGCGCATGGATGGCGGTCCTCTCGTTCTGCGAGGTAGTGATGTCTCAGAAGGAGGAGGCGGAGCGGGAGAGAGAGCGCACTGGCGCCTCTTCCCGCAGGAGAGCACGGCGGCGACAAGCAGTCGCATCGCCGTGAGGGACCTGTGCGCGGCCTATCGGGGGATCCGCCGCGCACGCTAAGGTCCGGGCTATAAGGCACCCTTTGTGTTCCGGGTGCCTTGAGCGGAGTTGGAGGAGGGGATGTCGCCCCCCCTGCCTCCAGAGGAGAGTGCCAGATGGCACACCGTCGTAGCCCGGTGCGGACGTCCACAGCTCTCGCGCCGGGTCACCCAGACGACGAGGAGAACACCGCTGGGGTTTAGTGGGTAGAGTCTGCGTCCACCTTCGGCCGTACCATCTTCTCGGGCGCAGAGAGTCCCATATAACCCCTAGGTATGCCTAAACGCATTCCCCAGCGAAAACATAAAAAAAAAAAAAAAGTGTACGAACTTCTTATATTATAATACCCTTTTTGTGGTCACGTGGTATAACTGGATCTTTAGATAGGTACTATTTTAGCTAAATTATCATCATCACCAAGCTATTTCCCCACATGGATATTTATTTTAGGAAGGATAGAACCGATGTATAATTTTCGGGCAAGTATGTAATGGAGTTGCTTTTTAGTGCATATTTCTTACCATAAATGTAATTTGTTTATAGAATATTCCACTGAGTTTGTTTCGCAGGTTCTTCTCAGTGGATGCCTTGGAACCGACAGATTTATAGCAACAAAACAATAATAGCAACAAAGTACCTTTATAGATGTAATCTATAATACTACTTTGTTGCTATTATTTTTAATAAACAAATTGAATTTGAACATATCTACGGAACCTGCTTATGATATGTTCTAGGTCTGTTTCGGTAACACCCTGATTAGATTAGTCTCAAATTACCAGCTCAAACGCTCCACGTAATGTTCCAGATAGTGAAGTTGACATAAGAGATAAAACGTGGCTTTAAAATACTTGTGGCATAATATTATGTGTACAACATTGCATTTAAAAAGTTTTTTTTTTTTAACGCCGGGAAATGCTCTAAGGCATCCCGCGGAGGAGTGCCGGGAGTGGGGACTTCCCCGGCGGGTATGTGGGCCTCGCCGCGCCCGAAAGATGGTAAGTGGACGCAGCTCTACCCACTAACACCCGGCGAGTGCCACCAATGCCACCTTTGGGAGTTGCCCCGGATCAGTTGAGTTAACAGGGCACGTCGATGGCTAGTCAGTCCCTCAAGTGTAAGCATAATGAAGGCTATTTCGTAACTTTCATAACCATCATACAATAATATATACCAATGTATAAAACTATATCAATATTAATAACGATAAATATAGTGAAGAATCTATTGTTAAATGTAAAGAGATATTAAGTTGTTTTATCAATTTAAAAGAGACTGAATTGACTAAACGGACCTGTTACCCGTTTAGTAGGGGAACGAATGGTAGCCCAGAAAAAAAAGCGCGCCTTGACTCCACCTTGACTCGATCGCCGTGACAGCAAAGAGCATGATGTCATGTCGTTTTTTAATTTCTATGTTTTTATTTCAATATATTTTTGATATTTTTATTATGGACCTCCTGCAAACCGAGCCTTCGGTTCGGAGCCTTATGATGACTACCAACGCCCATAGACATCCGCACAACTAAAAGTTATGCTGATGCGTTGCCCTCCTTTTCCCCATGCCCCCTATGGGCCTATGAAAACATGGCTGTACTATATTTGTTACTCTTTCACGCAAAAACTACTGAATGGATTTTAATTAGACTTTACAATAACATATCTTATACATCAGAATATGGTGGGAGGGATCGGTCGTCTTGGCCTTCATTCAAGTAATATTTATACATACCGGTGGGAGGGAAGCGCTGTGCCGCGCTGCATGGGTACCACCATCTTGCTTGTTTCTCCCGTGAAACAGCTTTGCTGTGTTTCGGAGAGAAGGGCAAGACAGACAGTGTAATTACTGGCACCGAGACTTAACATCTTATGTCTCAGGATAGGCACATAGATTAGTTGCCTGTGCTCGTTCCAGGTATACTAGTTTATGTTCATGGGCGACGTCGACCACTTACCATAAGGTGGTACGTTTGCCAGTTTGCCTATCCAACTAACATAAAAAAAGACATTTAAAAAAACACAAACAAAATTGTTAATTGGGAGTAACTTATTGCAGCGACCTCGTGGAGGATGTGACAAATTTCCGAGCATTGAAGCTTGCTACATTATTATTGGGGAACACAATTTATTCCCATGTCATAAATAACTCAATATCATAATCAGTCTCTATCCATCCACTGCAGAACGCAGGTCACCCTCATTGAACGCGAAAACGACCGATCCCTTACCAATCGTATCGTCTCGTCTTTCCACCTTATAAATGGCCGATAAACACCTGTCTGCCTTCCGTTCTCAGTTGGATAAAGCTATTTCTCTGGCGGATGTCTCGAATCCTATCTGCCAAAGAAACACCCAGCATAGCACGCTCAATAGCACGTTGATGATAATAATAAATATTTACCAACAATCACACTACTTTAACCTAGGTCCTGGGTCCATGATAAGTTTGTAATTTGAACTGTGTACTATTAATTTAATAAAATACATATATGAGATATTTATATAAATACTGCAAACATTACAGATCCATGAGAGACTCGAGAGAATACAATGGTTCCCAAATCTCGGGATCTCGGAATCCCGGCCGTTTTTTGGCCCCGAATACTGGGACTGTACCTACTTGGCTAATCTCGGGATTCACAAACAGGTCTAGTTTGCATTACGTAGTCTGTTGTGGCTTGACAATGGCCTTGACAAGATCATATTAATAGCATTCATTATATAACGACAAAAACAACCTTAGATACGCCGCAGTGACCGCACGGTTCGTACTAGACACAGCTACAGCCCTAATAGATAGCTCTAAAGCTTGTCGTAGAACTTAGAAAGGACTTCCCCGCTTGGAATACTCCTTTTTTATAGAAAGGGGGCAAACGGACAGTCGGTTCACTTGACGGTACGTGAAAGCGACATCCACTGACACCTGCTACACCAGAGGGTTAGCAGGTGCGTTGCCGGCCTTTCAAATAGAAGTATGCTCTTTTCTTGAAGGTCCCTAAGTCGTAACGGTTCGGAAACACCGTTCGCACTTCAATTAATGGTTCCTCTGCTTCTGCTTTATTCTTGGATGCTTTGATATTTCTGCGATAGTATTTTCCGAAAGTATAGTTTTGTTTTTTCTTTTTTCTTTTCTTACTTTATTGTGATGTAGGTATGTTGTGCAAGGATAATAAAAACATTTTTTTAAGGAACTCGTTTTTTTTTCTTTTGAGCCCAATTAAAAACCACCTAGTCTTATCCCGGTGTAGCCCCGGGATCCAGGGATATAAAAAGTCCCGTAATCCCGGGTTGAAAAACATGCTCGGGATTGTATTCTATAACCATGACCCAGTGCATTCTATAATCTATATTCATCATACAAATTATCTTCACTTGGCGGTAATCAAACCCGCCACCACTGCGTGCGGTAAACAGTCATTTGACCATTTGGCCAGCCGGTCTTTGTATTATAATTATGTACTATGGATGTACACGAATGACGCACGTATTTTTTATAATAATTTATCTGTGTTAATTTATAATCCTTGTCTTGGTACATTTAAAACATGTAAGTATTTATTTATTTTAAAGGAACACAAACGGTTGTACATAAGAATATTTAAAAAAATACTTATTTTGTAAGTGCATACGTGGGCATTACTCATACATATATACCATTCAAACCCAGTCTGGCTTCGGTCATTGTGGTCATGGTCTACTTAGTCCGCGTGAACCCAATTGGAATCGTCGACTTGTTTCTCCGTTTAAATTAGTGACCGCAAAATATCAGCGTACAAAGTCCACAGAGTTTTACTTCATTTCGTTTCGCTCTCAGTATAAATATTGATATTATGTACCTACAGCTGTGTTTCGGATCCATTCGGCATTGAGTGATAATAGAATAGAAAAAACCGGCCAAGTGCTAGTCGGACTCGCGCACGACGACTCTTTAACAAAAAATATGGTTTATGTTAATGAAATTAAATGTTTTTTTTTTAGCTTGGGTTGTTACATATTTGAGTTGATTGAATGAAAGGTAAATTGCGATTTACGATTTATGACGTATTAAAAGACCGGTGGGAGGGAAGCGCTGTGCCGCGCTCCCGGCTGCATGGGTACCACCATCTTGCTTGTTTCTCCCGTGAAACAGCTTTGCTGTGTTTCGGAGAGAAGGGCAAGACAGGCAGTGTAATTACTGGCACCGAGACTTAACATCTTATGTCTCAGGATAGGCAACACATAAATGAGTTGCCTGGGCTCGTTCCAGGTAAACTAGTTCATGTTCATGGGCGACGTCGACCACTTACCATCAGGTGGTACGTTTGCCAGTTTGCCTATCCAACTAACATAAAAAAAAACCTACTTACTAGATCTGGTTCAAACCAATTTTCGGTGGAAGTTTGCATGGTAACACATCACATATTTTTTTTAGTTTTATCATTTTCTTATTTTAGAAGTTACAGGGGGGGGGGACACATTTTACAGCTTTGGAAGTGTCTCTCGCGCAAACTATTCAGTTTACAAAAAATTGTATTAGAAACCTCATTATCATTTTTGAAGACCTATTCATAGATACCCCACACGTATGAGTTTAATGAAAAAAAAGTTTTTGAGTTTCAGTTCTAATAAGTATGGGGGGGACCCCCAATTTATTGTTTTTTTTTCTACTTCTGTATAAAAATCTTAATGCGGTTCACAGGATACATCTACTTATCAAGTTTCAACAGTATAGTTCTTATAGTTTCGGAAAAAAGTGGCTGTGACATACGGACGGACAGACAGACAGACATCTATTAGGGTTCCGTCTTTTGCCATTTGGCTACGAGGAGGAGTAAATTCCGTGAAGCATTTTACTTTATTTTGTTTTCAATTTTTCTATAAACGAGTGAATTATTTCAGCGGAATATAGGTAGTCCGCGAAACATTTCACTTTGCGGATGATAATCCGTTTCCAACGGTCCTATTTTAATATACCTAGTCGGGTACGCGATTTATTCGTCATACTTCAAAGTCCTAGTTATAGGTATTAGGTAGTTAGGTACATATTTTTACGGATAAAATATTTTTTATCCTTTATTGCTCCTCTAATTATTATTTAAGCACTATAGAAATAAGTTTTCTTATGTTTATCATACACTGTTGATTGTTTAGTTGTTTACTACAGTAATAATGGTCGTCGTATTGGCGTTCATTAAAGGAGTCCTATGTTTAGCATTGGACGGATAAAGGCTGACGATGATGATGATGATAGTACGCAAACATACAAATACAATATGATAATATTATGTCGGTCAGAAAACAATGTCACATCATGTTTATAATGGCTAATTCTGTTCCTAATTCTCCAAACCAATCATTCATTGTGAATTTATTTTTGGTCTAGTTATTATTATTACTACAATAAAGCGTGGTATAATATTATATTTATATATAATATTATAAATATAGCTGTGTATTGTTACACAGCTATATTTATTTTATCAAAACCGGCTTTGTGAGTTGTAATTACTACGGTAGTGATAACAGTCCAATGGGCCTATCGCATAAACGATCATAAAATATTATATTCATCTCAAAAACGACTGCAACAGCCAATAAGATGGGTACCCATAAAATTTAGGTCTTAATTAAATTGACATTAAATATATACCTGTTCATTTATAATAAATACATATACTTACATGTATGCTTTATCCAATAATTACACAAATATTAAACTAATATTCCGTACAAGTCACATACAACTTACGTGCTGTCTCTATTATTACATTCGAGAATCGAGTTTCGACTGAGTCCACGAGACGGGCGTCAGGCGACTGACGATATGATAGAGTAGTGTTGAATAAATAATGTAATCGATAAAATATTGAATTATAAGGAAGGACTACAATTAAATGGGTGAAATAAATGTTTAATTTATTGTGTATAAATGTTTTGTAGCTTTTGATAAAATAATCGTACCCATCCAAAGTTCCTTTATTCCAGAAAATATAAAACTAACCGTTTGTGAGCCCTATCCGTCCTACTCAATATTTTTAAAGAACATCAGTCATCAGTCAATCAGTAGACCGACTTATAGCTGTTTAAAACTTTAAGCAGCTGCTAAAAGATAATTATTCCATTCAGTTGATTGTGGTATGGTTCAGCCGCAAACAGGACAAGTTTGAGATAAATAACACACAAAGCCATACAAGCCTTTCAAGGACACGATATACAGAACTAAAGTAAGCGAACGAGAAAAAGACAATAGTTCGGCAAGTTTAATAAAGTAAAATGTAAAAAAAAAGCAATACTTTTACTTAAACATGTCTTTATTGAACGTCAAATTAATCGGTGACAAAGCTGAGAAGAACCGGCAAAACAAACACATTAAAACGAATACTTTGAATATTTTACAATATAAAAACCTCGTATTGAAAGCCTTATTCCCAAGCTGCTAGAGAAAGCAGCATTTTTTCTTTCATTTCTCTTCCGTCTTCAGTCTTAAGCACAGCAGTCATTCCAACTGACTGAAGATCTTTAATGATTTTACGTCTTTATGAGGCAAAGTAACACTTTCATCACCATTGCTGACCTTCTGTGTGTGTTCCTGTATTTGATATGCGTTGTGACACGCATGTTAACATGGGTACGCTATCCGGCTTATATTTCCTCTATTAACTAATAACTATTCACGACACGCACACACACAAGAACCGGACAAAACTGATCACACAGTTTTTATATAATAAGGTCTATGTATTTACAAGGGAATACATTCGGCGCCTTTCAATAAACGCCAAATAAAAAGAAAGAAGAATAAAGAATATAATATTGTCTGTGTTGGTTTAAAGTATTTTTGTGCACACAAGACCTAGATAGTGCATTTCTTTCCTAACAGTAATGATGATGATTAAATTCATTTGAATACTTGCTAGTTCTCACTCAAGTGGCTGATATATTAATGTATTTTATTTTATACTACTTTCTTGTTGTGCATTTAATTTTGCTCTATTCATTATACCTGGTACTATTCCTTTACTCCATATAGTAATAAAACAAAAGTTACGTATCGATGTTAATTATCGACTTGGTAATCGATATTCGATAATATGTAGGTCAAAGAACATCACTAACACATTACACAGCAGAAAATGCGCACACGCAGAGAGCGAGCCACTATTATTTTAAACGCTATAGAGCGAGCTAAATCAGTCTGCAGTGTTGCCATCTTCTGTCATTAAATCTGGCAGCGATTTTGTCATAAGGCTTTGTCGTTATATATCTGATTCTTTAGCGGTTTTAGCTTTTAGCCGTCAGTTAGCTTGTCAGTTTTGTCATTAAATCTGACAACTCGGCGATTTGGCATTAAACGTTTTTTTTTCCAATATTATTCTAGACCTTTAATTAATGTATTTTAAAACTCGTATTTCATCAAAATGTTTTCGAAGAAACCCAGCTGCGTATACAGAAATAGCCTGTGTATGTTTATTGACTCATCATAAGGGATCGGCTTGTAAATTGAACAACGGTGTTTTATAAGAAAAAAAAGTATTTCGACAACAATTTCTTTAATAAACAATATTAGCTTGATACAACAAGGTCCTTAACATATTATTATCAGTCAATACCTTGATAAGTACTTGTACCATTATCATTTTAGTAACATATTAAATTAAGGCGTATCAAGCCCCTTTCCATTTAAGTATCTCAGTCCAATGATAAGAATATAATATATGAACATTAAAAGTTTTCCAAAAAAAAACACTGAGTCAGATATGTTTGCAAAAATGACATCCAAAAATATTTCATACTTATGAGTAATGTTACTGCTATTTTTCTTTTTAATACATTTTAACCGATTTCAAAAAGGAGGAGGTTCTCAATTCGTCGGAATCTTTTGACGTGACAACGTCTTATAATTCGATGGAGCCGGCTGCGCGCACGAAAAAACATGACTCATGCGGCGTTATCTCGCTCTGAGGCGTTCCATTTTCTTATGACGTTGTCACGTTCAACTATCGTCAGTAAACCGACTTTACAGACAACTGATTTTTTTTAATTTATAGTATGCGTAATTTACTTTGCCCGTAATGAAGTTGTTATGAGTTTTGAGTGCGGCGAGCATAAAAGACCACTAGGTATCGTTTATATAGTAACTCTATCTATCTTCTAACCGGCAAAGATATTTATACGACGTATATGTAGTTCCAACGCCGTAATAAACGCCGTAAAATGTTACTTAAACCATAATAACTATTTTAAAACCGCAGGCGCTCTATTTTTACCCAGAACCAACCCATGTCCCGTACCTCAGTATCATGCAATAGACAATCATGCAAAATACATAATGTTCGTTGTATGCAAGGCCGATTGTAGGCAAAACGTAAGGACACCCAAAGAAGTAATAAAAACCTACTTATGTTGGTAAAATATTGGTAGAATAGATAATATTCGTAGAATAGACTCTAGAAAATGATAAAAAAAATTATAATTAATCTGGTCTTGATGTATAAATTTATAGGACTTTTTCTATAGGATAGGCTGAAATTAGACATATCATAATTTATACATGGTCAGATTACGTTTTATATAAATCAGATTGGAGGTAATCTGTATATATTATTTAATGTACTTAATAAATAGCATTTAAAAATACTAGAAAAAAAATTTGGCGACAATCATCTAGCTGTTGCCCGCAACCTTGTCTACTTAATTTAGACTCACAGCCGTTGATGATTATTTTGATAACCTTTAAGATAACTATAAAAATGATAACAATCTATGTTTTAAGCAAATTTTATCGAAATCGGATCAGCTGATTAGGCATGAAAATTTAAATGTAATAGACAGAAAGACAGAAAGTCCTACTTATAATTTTTTTACCTATTTAAAAATCAACGTAGCGAATAAAATTAATGTAAGCCCACGCGATTGATTTACTAACTGATATGACTTACTTTTTAATAATAGGTATTTATTAATATCATTATTATTTCAAACGAGAACATTTAAAGAGGTTTTTGATTACCTAATACATAAATTTTAGTTTCACTATTTCAATAACTGAATGTTAGTATAAAAATAGAAAAATAATGTATCACATTAGATCTCATATTATCACAGTGTTCTATAATTTAAGCATACATTTTCTTCAGCTCTCGCCTTAATACTTTTCCAGATGCCGTCTTTGGTATGTCATTCACGAAGACAACTTCTTCTATTTTCTTGAAAGATGCCACTTTCTCCGCGACAAAACTTTGGAGTTCATCCGGGGTCGTGTTGAGCCCGCTTTTCTTTATAACATATGCGACTGGTGTTTCGCCGTAGAACGAGTGCGGGACACCTATAACTGCCGCCTCTTGCACTGCTGGATGTGTCCGTAAAAGCCCTTCCAATTCAGCTGGAGCCACTTGCATTCCTTTTACCTGAAAATAATCATATGATCGTTTTAATGATTTTATATTATTTTCTAATCCGTACACGAATTTCACTCGCTTAAAATTTTGTTTTTCGGTAGCTGAGTGTCTTGTTGGTTTGATTTTTATTATATTTTCCATTCGAAAGCTCTCATCTCATTCTTCATTTCCTTTACTATTTTCTTTCTTTACTTCATATTTTTATGCGTTGGACGAGAGTTGAGTGTCAATGGCAAACGGCAATCACTAACCATCAAGTAAACCGCGTGCTCGATAGCAAGCCATTGTAATTAAAAAGTAATAATATAAATTAACCTTTATAAGCTCCTTTATCCTATCGGACACATATAATCCATGTTTTAAACTGTAGCTGCCTAAATCACCAGTTTTGAAGAATCCATCTTCTGTCATGCATTCTTTTGTCGCTTGTTCGTTTTTGTAATATCCTTTCATAACAGTGGGACTGCGTATACATATTTCTCCAGACTGAAAAAGAATACACTTATATTTCACCTATAACTATCATTTTGTCTAAACCTTTGTTTTTTTTTCTTTTCACAATTGATTCAAAAATATATTTTTTAATATTGGTAATATCAAAGTCAATGTTAAAAAACCATACCATACCATTAATATTACGTTTTCATCAGTTTCATAAGTTATGAGGTTTTCATAAAATATTAAAGTTAATATTAATGTTTTATGTATCATCATCATCATCATCCTTTATCCGTCCACTGCTGAACATAGGCCTCCTTCAATTAACGCCAAGACGACCGATCACTTGTCACTCTGATCTAACACGGACCAGTTACTGGAGATCGTTTTCCCACCTGCTTAATGGCCGACCAACACTTCGTCTACCTAAACGCGGCCTCCACTCTAGAAAACTTATTGGCCCATCGGCCATTCGTATCCGTGCCGTAGCTCAATGTGTTATGGAACGTGCTATGATGGGTGTTTCTTTGGCAGATTCGAAACGGAGAGATCCGCCACAGAACTAAATTTTATATAATATGTCACGTGTTCATTGCTAATTACCTGATCAATAGGTAAGTCCTTGCCAGACACGGGGTCAATGACCTTCATCTCCATATTGGACATAAGCTTCCCGCAAGCAGCATAGTCGATATCTTTCGTGCCGATCATCGTTGATGTGAACAGTGATGTGGTTTCAGTGGCTCCGTACCCTTGATTGATCTCCATTTTTCCCTGGAAACATAATAGAGAAACTTTAATATGAGTACAGAAAGGCCTCAGTAGAGCCATCGTATAAAAACATCCTTTTTCTCAAATTGGACAAAATTGTAATCCTTACAGTATTTATTAGTATAGCTATATATACAGCTTGGCAAAAAATGGTATGGAAAAAATGAGGGCGCCACTTTCATTTAGGTCTCATCATAATATGGAAAATCAGCAAGATAATTTGATCAAATCGTTAAAAATAAATGTGAAACACTAAGCTTTACTCAAAATCTAGTATTTGTCGGCCAAGTATTGTCAACATTATATGTTTCCATTTAGTAAAATATTTAGTTCCAGCTGTCACCACGTCACACTCTTTTTTGCCAAGCTGTACATTGTACAGTGTAATGTACACATATTTATTTATACTAATAAATAAAATTGAAGTGTCTGTTTGTAATTTCAAATTAACAGCTTTTCACTAAATGCATATGAGACAGACGATACTTGCAAAGAAAAGTCAATAATTGTTTGTCTGTCTGATTGTTCCGGTTAATCTCTGGAACTGCTGGACCGATTTTGACGGGACGTTCACTGGCGAATATTGTAAGGAGTAGCTTAAGCTACAAAAATAATCAACATAACTCCGGATACGGTTGTAAATCTAATGTTAACACCGGTGCTAGCGGGAAACAGCTAGTAAATTAATAAAATCGGATAAATAGTGGAGTTCATCGCAGACAGACAAAGTGACTCAAAATCTTTATATAAAAGATACTCTATAATATACCTAGATATAAGAACTTTTATCTGCTCCAAAATGAAAAAAATATTTCCCTTATATTATAAAATGAACACTTGCCTATCGAATGTAAAAACATATAGGCTATAATTTATCCCTTTACTCCCATGGGAATGGGAAATACGAGTGAAACCGTGGGGCGCTGATGTTATAATCTAGAGTTCAAACAAATATGGAGCAAATTACTACGATAAGCCTGTCTCGCGAATATTAAATGCTAACTGCATGGGCCTGGAGGATAAACGAATGTTTATCAGGCCTAACATTGGTGGAAGTCATTATAAAAAGGACAATCGAGATATAACGAACATCTAACTACATATATGCAAGTTCCGGCAGTCTTTTTCGTTTTTCAACCGACTTCAAAAAAAGAGGAGGTTCTCTCAATTCGACTGTATATTTTTTTTAGATAAAGTATTATAAGATCCCATCAAATTCTAAGTTTAAAAACAAAACATGTTGAAAATATATTTTGCAACAACAAAACATGTTAAAAATATACAATGCAACCAGCATACCAAATTAAAAAGGAACGCTTAGCATTTTTATAATTAACTTAAGTATACCTCAATAAATCGCAGATACCTTAATAAGTACCTTATTACCTTGTTTAATTGTAATAGATTTTGATCGTTTAGAAGAATGTGGACTTTACAACTATTACAATAAACAAAAACCAATTATTATATAATTTGACATTTCTACACGAAACATCACTGCAAACATGAAAGTGAAGGCGAAACGTCGAGCATCGATGTCGATAAACCGAACCTTACATATACATTCGACCGTTTATTAAGTTAGTTTTACAGACGTGCCATCTGATGGCAAGCGGTAAGCTTCATAAACGATTCTGCCCAGGACAATAGCGAGAGCTGTACTGCCTTTCTTTCCGGAACTAGAACAGGCAACTCATGCAATGTCTTTCCTGAGACGTGAGATGGGAAAGCTCGGGGCTAGTTACATTCGCCCTGCATTCATTCTGAAACACAGCAAAGCTGTTTTACGGAAACCAGATGGACAACACATCCCTCCCACCGGTAAATGGTGGTGACAAGGATATTTTCAAAAACAGTTGAAGGTCCAAAGAATCCAAAAGGGATGATATCTCTCTGATATCTTTCCATATATTGGTCAATATAGTCATACTGACACAGAGTGGTAAGCTTGAAGTACTTACATTGCCCTTTTCCAGTACAGCAATAGCGTCACTAGCAGCTAGCGGTGCTGCGCCGCACACGATGTGTCTAATCTTCTTGAAATGTTCGGGTTTGACATCAGGATGTTTTCCCAAGAATATAGCTGTAAATTAAATTAGCACTTCGTCATTTTTTGCTAGTCGTATTACGCAAGTGAATATTTATAGACGATTACGACGCGAATTATCATCGTCCCTATAGAATTAGCCTTTTTCCATTGGCTTCTTTCAACGAACGCCACGACGAGTAATATTGTTTCACTTGCGTACAAATATAGATCCGACCACGGTACGGAGTTGTCGCATCCTAGCTGTAGTCGACCGATCTGTCATAGCATTCATTAAAAAGAGGCTTCTGTCCAATAATAGACGGAAAAATGTAAATTATGTAATAATGAAGATTATCAATAAAACTACGTTTTGTGAAACGTGAGGAATGTACAAACTTTAAAGAAAAGTAGTCTCTAATGTTATTTCAATAAGATATGTAAATGATTGCTTACCGATGGGTGGTACAACGTATAAAATGGCTGGCTCGTCGTTCTTCAATACGTCCAAATATGTTGCTGCTGAGAATTTCGATAATGTCACCAATTTGCAACCGCTAGCAAAATGCCCAAATAGGTTTATCACCAGACCGTAAATGTGGTAAAAGGGTAAGATACAGGGTACCACGTCTTGGTCTTTTCCTGAAAATTGCATTTAAAAAACTATTAGGACTTATTTATTTATTTATTTATTTTTATATGAATCACCAACAAAAGATACAACCCATGCATTACAATATTTGTATGTGATTTGTATTTTAATGTGATTCGTAAGGTCTAATTAAAACAAATAAATAGGAAAAAAGATTTTCTGTTTTAATTGTGTTCTATAAGTTTTAAATTAATCTATCTGTTTTTCGATGAAGCTGAAATGTATCAGTAGCAGTAGCCCATTTGAAAGCAACAATCTCTCTAGTCTTTAGCACTCTTAGTATGTTACGACACAATGTAATAGATCCCGGTGGTAATAATTATGCAGTGCGTAAAGATAATTCTATAAATGTTTTTGCTTACGGCACAGCTGATTCACAAATAAAATGTATACCCATGCAGACAAGAGCGTCACCCAAAGTGCATCACTAACGGAAAAATCTAGAATCGTCTAAAAAAATTTCAAAGAACTCACCATTTGCTAATATTGGATAACAAACATCTGGTACCGACATAACTTCGGTGGCTGCAAGGAGATTTCCGTGAGTGATCACAACACCTTTCGGCAATCCTGTTGTTCCACTAGAGAACGGTATTACCGCTATATCTTCTTTGCTTTTCTCTACTTTGTCTAACATTACAAAATCTGCTTCTCCTGATTCAGCAACTTCACTGAATCTTATAGTTCCATTAGGTAATGAATCTTTAGAATCAACTATTATAATTTTAGCTTCTATTTTAGCAGCCTTAAGACTTTTGACTAATGTTTCGTAACACTCGGATATCGTAACGACGACTTTTGGATTTGTAGTAGATACATGGTGAGTTACTTCAACTGTAAAAGAGAATTTAAATATATAGTGAACGACTGGTATTAAGTCGGTGTTTTCGAAGTTTAAAAACACACCTATAAACGTTATTTAATCATTTATTTTAAAAAGTATGAGTAGGAAACTTTAACATTCAGAGATGGAGTTAGACCTTATAACTGTTGATGAAATTTGAAAAATATTATAGATAAATTACATTAGTTATCAATTTGGCGACATTAAAGGCATAGTTTATATTTTTTTTTATATGCTTGCGTTTGGCCATGTCTCACCTGATGGAAAGTGATGACGAGGCTGACGGTGGAGCACGCTTGCCTAGAAGGTAATATTATATTGCCTATAGATAATGTAGAAGTCAGCGACAACAGCTTATGGTAAAGGCTCCATCCCGAATGTATGAGGTCTGTATTCGGGCCTGACCCCCTGGTCAGAGCATCAAATCAGGTTTTCAAAATTTTACCTAGAGATTAACAATTCCTGTATGGGTGTGTATTTGCCACGTCGCATCGGATCAGTGCACAAGCGAACTATAGCCCAATTCCCTCCTTTCCTGGTTTCGAGAAGAAAATTCATGCAAAGACTTTGAAGGATCGCTTTGTACAATTGGAACATCTTAGAAGTCTCTGATATTTTACTCGGTGATGATTATTGCAGAATTTAATGGCCGATCTAGCGTTTGCTATTCAGTTTTTCTTCCGTTCCGTCAATTTATCAACCTTAAGACAATTATTTTCACGTTATATTATTTTTTCTAGTGAATGACGCGAACAAAACTCTAAAGTCCACGTTATTTAGACATAATTTAGAATAATCTTGTCTATTTAGAATATTTTAAATTTTATAAACCTGAACGTCGAAAGCACTTGAATGTCAAGAGGGTAATGTTCTGTGGTCAAGAGGATAGGCTTCTTGTATGTTCGTGTGTATTGTATCGTTTGTTAAAATTGTTGTGGTTTCGTATTTCTTTTCATGTCATAAAAATATTTTTATTTCAATTAAAAACTTTTATATTTTAATCATTTATCATAAACTCAAGAGCGTAATTAAATTAATTTTTCGTAGACTTTAACTTGATAAAATATTTTATTATTGTTTCTTTTTCGCATAAAATTAAATGTACGATATCTTAGCAGAATAGGTTTAAAGACGATTAAAGTTAATCGATTCACGATAAGCGTTGGTTTAATATGGGTATTGTAACAGCTTATATTTAATTTTGTTTTTGTATAACATTTAGCTAATTAGTCTAATAGGTTATTTCTTCGTGTTGTAATTTCTTATATGTTTTGTTATATTCTTATCAGCATTTTGTCGCTATATTATAATATTCTGTGTTTTTGTAATGATTTTAAGATGTTGTATATGTTTCTTGTATGTGTTCTTCTCTCAATGTATACATAAAATATTCTCCAAGGTAATACTAAAGCGACTAACAAATACCTGGTTGGTATATTATGGGTATTGTAACAGCTTATATTTAATTTTGTTTTTGTATAACATTTAGCTAATTAGTCTAATAGGTTATTTCTTCGTGTTGTAATTTCTTATATGTTTTGTTATATTCTTATCAGCATTTTGTCGCTATATTATAATATTCTGTGTTTTTGTAATGATTTTAAGATGTTGTATATGTTTCTTGTATGTGTTCTTCTCTCAATGTATATATAAAATATTCTCCAAGGTAATACTAAAGCGACTAACAAATACCTTAGACGAAAATCAACCAAAAGAACAGGCAGGGTTTCGAAGTAGTTTCTCTACTATAGACCACATCCATACCATAAAACAAGTAATTCAAAAATTTAACGAATACCAAATAAACTATTGCTTAGCATTTATAGATTATAGGTGATGACAAACTATATTAAAACTCCTATTATACATAATAACGCCATCGAATTGGAATATGTAAACGAATATACATATCTTGGCCAAATAATATCTCCCACAGATCTTACGACAAAAGAAATAAATAACAGAATATCAATAGAGTGGAAGAAGTATTGGGCTCTTAAGGATGTTAAAAAAAACAGCTGTACCAATTAAAGATAAAAAGAAGAATATTTGACTCATGTATTCTACCATGCTTGACCTATGAATGTCAAACATCGGGCCCCGGCGAGCCCCTCCACCCGGATCTCGCCTTGTTGTAGGGGGAATTTCCATCGCTATCGAGCCGACTATGAAGTACCTGGGCCTCGTCCTCGACTGTCGATGGAACTTCCGAGAACATTTCCGGCGTCTCGTCCCGAGGTTGCTCGAAACTGCACGAGCGTTAAGTCGTCTCCTCCCCAACGTGGGTGGACCGAGCGTCGGCTGCCGTCGCCGATATGCGGGCGTCTTGCAGTCCATGGGGCTGTATGGGCTAGCGCCCTGACGACGGAGAACGTGGCTCTTCTGCGACGTCCGCAGAGGCCGTTAGGGCCGTCCGTGCGTACCGTACGACCTCATGCGAGGCTGCATGCGTACTGGCGGACTCAGCGCCGTGGGACCTGGTTGCAAGGGCCCTGGCGCAGACGTGGAGGAGACGACGAAGAGAGGAGGAGGAAGAGGAGGAGGAGACCTCCGAAGAAGAGGAGTCCTGGCGGAGCCGCCTACGAAGGCAAGTGCTCCGTCAGTGGAAGGAGAGGCTAGCGGAGCCTAGTGCTGGACACCGCAACGTGCTGGCCGTCGGTCCAATCCTGGAGCAGTGGATTGACCGGCGGCACGGCATCATCACCTTCCACCTTGCGCAGATCCTGACGGGGCACGGATGCTTCGGAAGGTATCTGTGGAAGGTGGCAGGGGCAGAGGACTCGCCAGGGTGTCATCACTGCAACAGCAGTGAAGACACTGCAGACCACACTCTGGCGGAGTTCCCAGCGTGGGCGGAGGCAAGAGCGCCCCTCATCGTTGAGGTTGGCGCGGACCTGTCGCTCCCTGCGGTCATCCGAGCGATGACTGTCAGTGAGAGCACATGGCAGGTGGTCCTCTCCTTCTGCGACATCACGTCCTCGCAGAAGGAGAGGACCACCTGCCATGTGCTCTCACTCAGGAGGCGGAGCGGGAGAGGGAGCGCACTGGCGCCCCTTCCCGCAGAAGAGCACGGCGGCGACAGGCGGTCGCACCGCCGTGAGGGACCTGTGCGCGGTCGATCGGGGGATTTGCTGCGCGCGCGTAAGGTCCGAGCTATAAGGCACCATTGTGTGTTCAGTGTGCCTTAAGCGGAGAACGAGGAGGGGATGCCACCCCCCGCCTCCAGAGAAGAGTGTCATACGGCACACCGTTGTGGCCTGGTACGGACGTCCACAGCTCTCGCGCCAGGTCACCCAAACGATGAGAAGAACACCGCTGGGGTTTAGTGGGTAGAGTCTGCGTCCACCTTACCATCTACTCGGGCGCAGAGAGTCCCACATAACCTCCGGGTCGCCCTGGACCCGGTGTTATGCCTAAGCGCATTCCCCAGCGAAACCAAAAAAAAATGGATGTCAAACATGGAGCTGCACTAACAAAAATATGAAATCTCTAGCCACTTGTCAACATAGAATGGAGATAATACTCAATATACAACTAAGAGACAAAATCAGATTAACATCTATTCGGAAAGAAACCAATATTATGGATATAAAATACCGAATCAAACAATTAAAATGGAAATGGACTGGACATCTAATAAGAAGTAAGACGGAAAAATGGGCCAAACAAGTGATTGAATGGTGCCCTAGATATAGAAAGAGAAAAAAAGGCAGACAACATCGTCGATGGGACGATGACATTAAAAAGATAGCAGGAACAACTTGGGTGAGGAAAGCAGCAGACAGATCTTTGTGGAGAACACTTGGGGAGGCCTGTGCAGAAATGCAAGACAATCAAGAAACCGGCGTCTAATATATTTTAATTATTAAGTTGTACACAAAAACAAAATGTAATTTTAAAATTGTTAATAAAGGCTATCTTTATCTTTATCTTTATATGTTTTTTGGAATTAATAAGAAAAGCACGCACACACATATACACTATATACACGCCTACATAAGATTTGTGATGAACGCCAGCGCCAGTGCGCTAGCCTCTGATTGGTCGAGCGCCTACAATAATCGCACTAGCCCGTCGTCGCATCGCACGAGTAAGATTCAAATTAGAATGTTGGGCCCAACGGACAAATCACTATTCGCTCGGATTTTTTTTTATACAGATAAATAAAAATGGAGGATTTAAAAAAAAAAAAATTTTTTGCCCACCACTTAAAATCAACTGTTTCTTCGACTAATGTTCAATCATTGCGTTTTTTTTTCTAATGTTTACGCGAATTTCACTCATTAATCATTATAATGAAATGATTTCTACGGATTTTATCGCGGTCTATTAAGATTTTTACAAAACCGATGTTTCGGATACTTTCTCGGCTTGTAAACCGCAATAAAATTCGCAAAAATTGTTTCATTATAATCTTTGCATTTACTTTTGAAGTCAGTGTCAGCCAAGATAGTGTACAACCCACTATCTTGCTGTTGATCCTGTTGCCTGCAGATCCGGGACCCTCAAAAAGCAGCTGAAGGCGCTCGCAGTGATTTGAGTTTGGGTAGGGCACTCCCAGGTGCGATTCCCACTTAGGGTCAGGAACCAACCCGAAAATCCTGGCTACATGCCTAAATGCACTCCCTGCGTTATCAAAAAAAAAACGTTTGTCTGTAAAGTCAACGTCAACAAACGTCATAAGAAAATGGAACGCCTCAGAGCGAGGTAACGCCGCATGCGTCATGTTTTTTCGTACGTGCAGCCGGCTCCATCGAATTATAAGACGTTGTCACGTCAAAAAAAGGTAGCTACAGCTACAAATATGACTGAATCTACTTCACTTCATAAATATCGCCATCTATAGGTATAAATTGTCATTCAAAAAGACACTTTGTTAGTATTATTGTGAATAAAAAAATGAGGACATTTTCTTCACTTACACTCTTTATAAACAGGGTTTATAGTTGTCACTATGCACCCAGCTTGTAAGGTTCCCAGCGTAACCACGGGGAACTCTGGAGAATTAGGCAGCATGGCCGCAACGACATCATTCTCTTTCAGACCCAGCTTCTTCCGTAGGGATGTAGCGAACACCGCTGAGAAGAGCTGCAACTGTTTGTATGTGTACTTCTTCTTCGTTTCGGCGCATTCCTGTAAAACAATTAGTAACGTCAAAATAACTCTGAAATCCATTACGATTTTTCCTTCCTTTTTTGACTAAAGTTATGGGATATTGGCCTTTTTTGTCGCAGTGAAAATTCTTTGGTCATTCACCCGGGGATACGTCGACCCCAGGGATATGTTGGACTCCTAGCGCTCCCCGCTCTACCCGCGCCGGTATAACTCACTAAAACCAATGCCAGTTGCCTTCAGCCGCTTGAAGGGGAGTGTCCCGGATCTGACTCACACAGGACACATGGGATATTGGCCTAACTAGTTTTCTGCTAGAATGTTATTTTACTAAAATACTAGTCCCTCTCTATTCTAACCCCCAAATACTCAAACGAATCTCAAATTTAAGACGTACTTAAACTCGTGTTGTCCCTCTTTTTTCTTTGAATCTGACACGTCATAGCATGAGTTTAAGTACGTTAATTTGAGATTCGTTTGAGTATTTGGGGGTAAAAGTGGCAATGTACAAGTTGAAGGTTAGCTGATGGTATGTTTTACCAAATTACCACTCATGTTTAGGCGATTTATTTAGGCAAGAATGTTTAAATATTGCACAGGTGAGAATCAAACCCGTTTTTAATGTTTCTCTGCCATCGCTACTAACCACTATTCAAATTAACATGTAGTCTTGTCAGTTCTGTTGTTTCCATGTCTACACAACACATTATAATCATAAAGAGACGTGGCACTTTATAAATGGTTACGGACATGCAAACAGCAAATCTGTTTATCTGTTCACAGTCAGAAAACACTATTTGTCTATTCAGAAATCAGATTTGTAATTATTATTCAGATGTAATGTGATGTGGTCACTTTAAATAATTTAAAAAAAAAAACATAAAATTACAATCTAAATAATTAGATTTCTGTGAATGTGACCATGTGTGTGTAAATGTTATCATCATTGTCATCAGCCTCCTTCAAAGAACGTCAAGACGACCGATCCCTTGCCATTCGCATCCAACACGGTTTAGTTACTTAGCGATTGGAAATAATAAATATCTAAACTAAAACAAAACTCCTCATAGAAAGGAAAACCTTATTTAGTTTCGTCATGTAGTAATTCTTCTTCTCGTTCGTTTACATGATTCCTGAAGGTACCCTTGAAATGTGGTAATATTGGTACATATATGGAAATTTTGTGAGCCATGACTGCTTTGCTCTTTTTTTTCTTTAACGCCGGGAAATGCCCTGAGGCAACCCGCGGGGGAGACCCCCTGCGGGTATGTGGACTCGCTGCCCCCGACAGCTAGTAAATGGACGCAGCTCTACCCACAAAAACCCGGCGAATGCCACCAATGCCGCCATTGGTGAGGTGCCCCGGATGTAGTAAACAAACAGTTACGACGTAAAACTCGACGGCTAGTCAGTCCCGAAAGGGACCGACGCCACCTCCACAGAGGGGTGGTCCCGCACCACAGAACAACCCCTCCCAACGTCGTGACAGTACAATGCTGCTCTTCTGTCCCCTCTTCTTATAAGAGGGGTACAAATAGCCCCCTCGGCCCAATTCGCTTCGCCCAAGGTGCAGCGGCTCACCCTAGGTTACTGAGCCTCACCGCCACGACAACGCCTGAACCGTGGTGGGTACACACTGCTTTGCTCTAAGCTTTTGCACAAATATTTAAAATGTAATTTTAGTACGTAATGTTTTTGTTTTAGGTAAAGTCATCGACGGCTTGTCACAAAGTGTTAGTGGACAGGACTTGCCCCTCAAATTCCTTCTCCTATCTTACAAATAACCCCCTAAGCGTTATAAGCACGTTATCGCTATGACGCGATATGTCTTACGCACTTTCTTTTGTTCAAGATTACGCTAAATCCAGACCATTAAACTGATAACATGGGTAGAGTCCAAGGTTGAATGACTTCCAAATTTAATAATATAACATTGTAAAGGCGTTTATTGTACGATAGCTTATCAATAGGTGTGGTTTTGCTAATCAGTAATTCGACCACCCGTCATATTTAAATTATAAAGCTATTTATAGCCGGCGGCTTCGCTTGCGTTTGGGTTCCAGTTGTATCCGGGTATATTTATCTATACCAATATTATAAAGCTGACGAGTTTGTTTGTTTGAACGCGCTAATCTCAGGAACTACTGCTACGATTTGAAGAATTCTTTCAGTGTCAAATCATTAATCAAAAAATCCATTCTTAAATGAATCTGAATTTATTTCTACTATAATTTATAATGAAACAAGTCTACGGATTTTATTGCGGCATATTAAGTTACTAGCTGCCCGCACAGACTTCGTTCTGTCGAAGGGGGAGGGGGAGGAATTTCTTAAAATCCGTTCTTAGCTGACCTCTACATGGCAAAAGTAATATTCCTACCAAATGAGTCAGTTTAAAGAACAGCTCCTATATATATATATATATATATATATATATATATATAGATAATAGATAGAGATAGATTATTACACTTTTGACGCTTCGGATACTTTACAGAAACCATGGCCATGAGAGGGCTCTGGCATGGAGATGGCAGTCCTAACAGAAACATTATTATTATTCAATAATATTGCGTGTTTCTTGCAAGCAGCAGCTTTGCTGTTTTGCTGGCACCGAGTCTCAGCATTTGCGTCCTATAGTAGAAATAGACAAGATCCCTGGCACAATAAGGTATGAATCCGTTTATGATGTGCGATGTTGACCATGTCATCTGCCACTTCGTCTAACTAAATAAAAACATCTGAACCGATCTCTACTTATTTCCGGGTTACCTTGAATTAGTAATTATTTAAAATATTATCAATGACTTATTTTTAATTCGTCAAAAACCTATTATCAATACCTTATCATTTTCGATAATCGGCTGGGAGTACTCACAATATTGTGTATTCACAATAAAGACTAATTGTTGCCCGCAGCTTCGCATTCGTTAATAATTTACAGCCGTATCCAGACTGATGGCGATTATTTTCGTAGCCTACGTCTTTCAGGGGATTTTTTTTAAATTAGATGAATGGTTGAAATGAAAAATGAAACAACTTACAGATTATTGCAGTTTGTTTAGATTTTTACTAATGGACAGTCCATCCGTGACCATGGTTGCTGTTACGTATCTGATAATCCGTAACTGCAGTTGATCATTTCATTCGGATCCGTAGTTACGAAGACCATACATCCAAACTCACAAACATAATGTCTGTATGTCAATCTATTTCGCTCCAACTAATCAACGCTATATAGGTAAAAATATACCCTAATTCCTCGCCTAATTTCGAGGAAATGACCCGCCAGGCTCTGACAGGCGGACCTGTCTGACCAAGACATCGCCAGGCAGATGTGTGACTTACAAAACCTAATGTAATTACTGGCACCGAAACTTTACATCTTATGTATCAGGATAGGCAACACATAAATGATTTGCCTGGGCTCGTTCCAGGTAAACTAGTTTATGTTCATGGGTGACGTCGACCACTTACCATCAGGTGGCACGTTTGCCAGTTTGCCTATCCAAATAAAATAAAAATAAAAAAAATGTGCGATAATTTTACGCGATAACGACATAATGTGTCACAAACCGAACGTTTAGGCTGATAGTGCCTTTTGCCCTTTTACACTTGCTTGCACGTTCGGCTCAGGCGAAACGTGACACTTTTTCGTGCGTGCAGCCGGCGTTCATGGATTTATAAGAGGTTATCACGTCAAAAATATAGTATAAAATGTATGATATGTGCATCGCTTTATATTACGATAAGAAAGAAGACTAGCCGCGGTTTAGAACATTATGACATTGCATAATATTCATATATACCTATTATTACCTACTTAATTAACACAACAGTAATAAAGAGATTAGAATAATAAAATAATTTTATGGTCGGTATGTCCTTGGAGTATAAAAAACTGTATTTAAAAGACGAGGTAATTATTTTCTAAAGTAATGTCTATTCTTATATACATAGACATATAAATGTCCTGTCATATGTATGTCCGCGATAGAGTCAACTGAACCGATTTTAATTAATTTTTTCTCTAATTCAGCTTTAGGTTGGATAGTTTTGGACACGATCGATGGCGTTTTTAACCGACTTCAACAAAAAGGAGGAGGTTATCAATTTGATCGGTTTTTTATGTATGTACATCGATTTCTCCGTCAATTGTAGACAGATTTTCATTTTTTTTTGAAAGGATATACTTGCCCAATGGTCCCATGAGAAGGAAACCAGGGTCTGATAATGGCATCCCAGAGAAATCAAGGGGATTTTCGAAAATCGTAGGAGCAATTGGTGCGCTTAATATTTTTTTTAATTAAGCATTTTAAAGCACTACAATTTAATGAAGGTCTAGAGTCGATCTGATGCTGGAGCTGAAAGACAGTCGAGGGAACTCTTCGACGATTTACTTCAGTAACCTTGTGTTTGGGCTTGATTAATTTGTATTGATGAGAACTTTACACCTAGATAGCTTGTGACTGTGATTGGGGGTCTGATGATAAAGACGAAGGATAGTTAAGGGAACTCCTACATAGTTTACAGTAGTTACCTTGTGTTTGGACTTAATTAATTTATACTGATGAGAACTTTCTACTCGTATAAAAAAAAAAAAATTAAGAAGAAGATTATTTTATTACTTTTTAGTTAAGTAAGTACTTTATTTTTTAAGTCGATTTTAATTTTGGTTTTATCTCTGGCAACACCTTTCCGGGACCACTAGATTTTCATGTACAGACAGATAACAAATGTAGCTAGACCGCGAAAATTTAATTTTCGTTCAACTTTAAAGATACGATAATTTTTGGAACAGATGGAGATGTAGTTTGCGCGAGTCACTACTCAATAGTCCATATTAATATTATAAAGTGACTTGATTGTTTGTTTCGATTTAACTCAAAAACTATTCGACCGTTTTAAAAATATTTCACCATTAGAATGCTGCGCAACACTAAGTATCATAGGCTATAAAAATAGACATCATCATCCAAATTACGGATGTGAATCTAAGCTGCGATAAAATTTATATTATACTAGCTGTTGCCCGCAGATTCGCCCGCGCTAACTTAGATTTACAGCCGTAGACGGATTGATGATGATTATTTTTATAGCCTAAGTTACTCCCTATAACATAAGCTATCTTCCAGTGAAAGTCCCGTCAAAATCGGCCCAGCCGTTTCCAAGATTAGCCGGAACAAACAGACAGACAGACAGACAAAAATTATTAAAAATGCTATTATGGTATATGTACCATGTATACATCCATATGCATTCAGTAAAAAGCGGTTATTTTAATATTACAAACAAACACTCCAATTTTATTTATCTGTATATTTTATTTATATATATATAAATTTATATAATTTCATACATATATATAATCATAGTAGGTACATATTTTAGGCTTATTCCAAGAATCCCCATCGTCAAATCAGTGGGGTTTATTTTTTCAGAAATGATGATGACGAAAATCAAAGATTTTTTCTCTAAAAAAAATCTTTCATTAATAAGAAGTAGTGCCATGCTGCAAAGTGCCTTCCATCCGAATTGGGCCGGCACGACCGGGGTGGTACATAACATTGGCGTCAAGTGACAGCTACGCTGTCAAATTTCGTGCGGTTTGTGAGTTTCTGGTGGCCAATTGGGGGGAATAGGGAAAAGGAGGGCAATGCATCTGCATAATTTTTGGTTGTGCGGATGCGTCGATAGTCGTCAAACGCCTTCGACTGCTCGTTTGCCCTCTCATGGTATAAAAAACAATCCCCGTGTGTTTTGGGTGTGTGGGGATATGACAGTGGGGATTATTGGAATACCTAAGCCATATTTTCTTTCCAGTACCTTTACCAGTATATTAGGATCTGACTGAAGAATGGTATTAGGTATCTCTGTCATCCTAAAATGGGCCTTTTCTTAAAGCGTTGCGCTTCACTCGTTATCATTATAAGATAATAATACAATTATCTTCATATCACACGCAAGTTGAAAGTCCTCGTTTTATCTTTCCGATCACGGAAATAAGGTTCATAATCATATTATGTAATATTTTTAAATATACCAAATATAGAATTGATATTTATATTAATAAATTGTCTTTATTTTGCAGATGGTATGTACAATATAATATTATTCTGACATGATTCTGACATTTTGTTCTCATAGCGTGCAAGTCACGTTTATTAAATATTTTTAATGTAAATTGTATAAAATTATTTTTTCCAAAAAAATACTGACGGACGAATAATATCGTGTTGCTTCTCAACTATACAGATCCCTAAAAAGTAATCATAAAAAATCTAGAAAGGAAAAAAATATTGTGATTACTAATATAATATTATATTACTTATAACTTAATTGCGTTTTTATTAATATAATATTACAATTTTCTTTTATTTATGAATTTTTTATCGTAAAAAAATATAAAAAAATACATAATTGATAATAATTATTAATATAAGCTAAAGAATCTGATGGTTGTTTGTACGTTACGTTACTTTTAATTGCCAGTTACGTTTTATATTATGAGGCCGAGTGTAGAAATATATCATACTAACAACGCTCCGTGGTTTTACCCGTGTACCTCCCATTGCCGTAAAATCCACAGGGATTTATAGCATATAATATGTTACTCTCATGTATAAATCATGCATCAAGCAAAAATTATTTTCAAGTTGCATTAAAATCCATTCAGTACTTTTTGCGTGAAAAAGTAACAAACAGACATCCATACTTTCGCGTTTATAATATTAGTAGTGTTTACACTAAGTTTTTTTTGTATATTGAATAAATCACACAAATGTACAGAGAATAATTTCTGCAAAAATATTTAGTTTTATTTATATTTATGTCTTAAAATATTTTACTAATAATGTTGTTATTTTGAAAAACAGTATTTTAATATAAAATTATATTCCCTTCATCATCATCACTAAACCATCCCTTATTCACCCCCCCCCCTGATCACGTGATTCTTATTCGAAATCACACGAGGTAGGCAACACGCCCACAACTTTCAATTTTCTGAGCGTCTGTAAGCGGTGTTCACTTACGATATCGTGTGTACAGTTCTGTCTGCACTTGGTGCTAATAATATAGTCTAGAATATATTTAACATTTATTTTCTGTATTACAAATATATAATGGTTGTAGGACGCCTCCAAAAATACATATATTAAATGTAAAAATGTATATATTATATGTTAATACATATTACGTATAAACTATAAACACATTACATGAGTGTATTTTTGGGAATAGAACGTCTCACAATTTTGGTCAAGTTCTTACAACGTGTTTATGTGTGTTTTATTATTATTTACATAAACACAGGCCGCATACGCCTGAATATGGTGAGTTGTTCACGTTGTAAGAACTTTAGTCTCTAGTCATTTCCCAGAGATGAAAATTGTGAGACGGTCTATTCCCAAAAATACACTCATGTAATATGTTTATACGTATGTATTTTTGTATCTATAAACTGCGTTCAACGTTCTATTTCGTAGAAAGTCGCATACATAATGAGTTGAAACTTGTTTAACTAGTTTGTCTATCTTAATTTTCTCCTCGTGTATTGGTAAGGAAAATAGAAATAGTATGTCCACAGTAATTAAAATATACTTACTGTTCTTTGATTGTGTTCTTTTAAGTAAAACTTCTGTAGGCGCGACTAGAGGGTAGTAACACGGATAGTGTACTACCTGTCCTGCTCTTAGGTACCTTCCGAATCACAGCAAAGCTGATTGACGGAAGAAATAAGCAGGATAGTCGTACTCAAGCAGAGAGCCACGCGGCACAGCGCATCCCTATTCCCTCCCACCGATAAAAATAAAGTATTTGGACTGACAGTGACTACTATTTGCACATCAGGAGCGCAACGATGTCCCCACCATGGTTCAGGGTTAGCAAATCTAATTGAGCCCAGGGGGCTCTTTGTACTGTCCCGACGTTGGGAGGGGTTGTTCTGTGGTGCGGGACAACTCATCTGTGGAGGTGGTGTCGGTCCCCTGAGGGGCTGACTAGCCGTCTAGGTGCCCTGTTTGCTCATTAGATCCGGAGCACCTTGGTGACACTCGCCGGGTTTTAGTGGGTAAAGCTGCGTCCACTTACCAGCTTTCAGGTGCAGTGAATCCCACATACACGCCTGGGGAGACCCACTCCCCAGCGGGATGTCTCAGAGCATTTCCCGGCGTAAAAGAAAAAAAAAAGAAACGCAGCGACGCATTAATGTCCGTTTGTTCCCTCTTCTGTATAAAAAAGAGCAAATCCAATAAAACGTGTTTGTATTCATAGGAGACTTTATCTCAAGGATCTTTATCTTAATATCTTGCTTATCTGAATGTTGACGAGTCGTGGTGACTTAGCATGAAAAATGGCAGTAACGGACTATGCTCTCACTCAATACAAGGTTAAATCCACAAACAAAAAAAAACGATTTTACGGCATTTCCTGCCTCGTACGACAGCTATATGGAACCAGCTGCCTCCTACGGTATTTCCGAACCGATACGACTTCGGGGCCTTCAAGAAAAGAGCATACTTATATTTGAAAGGCAACGAACGTGCTAAATATGTAGCGGGTGTCTATGATGAAACGACTATCCGTTTTCCCCCTCTTCTATAAAAAAATATGCTCTCAGTAACTAACACCAAATTAGGGGTTTTCTTGAAAACAGACAAGGAGAGTATAAAACCATCGCCTATAAACCGGGTCTGTAAACTTTACACAACCTTAAAGACTTTCAATCTTATAAATATAATAATAACTACCTTCCTTGGAAGGAACAAGGTCAGGAGAACACTAGAAAAAAAATTAAGTGTCCTCAATCAAGCACGAATTAATTTTTCTCCTAGATTTGAACCCATAAAACCGAGACATTTAAAGATGTTATATTGTTAGTGAGAGGTAGTGCTATTCTGCTTTGCAGCCGATTTGGGCCGGCACGACTGGGTTGGTACCTCTCGCTCATATAACACCGGCGTCAAGTGACAGCTATGCTGTCGCGTTTCGTGCGGTATAGGGAAAAGGAGGGCAACGCATTTGCATAACTTTTGGTAGCCAGGAAATGCTCTTAAGCCTCCCGCGAGAGGGGACTCCCCAGGTGGGTATATGGGCCTCGCTGCGCCCAAAGGATGGTAAGGTGGATGCAGCTCTACCCACTAAAACCCGGCGAGTGCCATCAATTCAATATCCGACGACCTGTTGACAACCTCTGTGGCTCAGTTGTAAGCGCATTGGCGTTTAAGCCGGAGGTTACGGGTTCGAATCCCGCCTGGGAACAAAAATATTTTCTGTGTTCCTGGGTGATGAATGTGTATTAAATATGTGTATTATATAATAAAAATCTTAAATATATGTATAGTATAAAAGTATTAAATATATTTCTTATACAACAAAAATATATTAAATATTCTTGTAAAACAAATTCTTCGAGAACTTACCACGGGACCAGTTTGACGTGGTGAAAGCGTTCATAGATATTATTATTATTATCCTTTGGTGAGGTGCCCCGGATCTGTTGAGCAAAAGGGCACCTTGACGGCTAGTCTCCCAAGGGACCAACGCCACCTCCGCAGAGGGTTTGTCCCGCAAAATAGAACAACCCCTCCCAACGTCGAGACAGTGCAATGGGTTGGTTCCTATCCTCGCCCCTTGTCCGCCCTGCTCTTTTGTCCCCTCTTCTTATAAAAGGGGTACAAAAAGCAGCTCCCTCGGCTCAATTTGCTTCACCCAAAGTGCTGGGTTCACCTTTGGCTACTGAGCCCCACCGCCACGACAAGGCTTGAACCTTGGTGGATATTATAAATCTTACTTTTTTTTCTTTTTACAAAACGAACAAAGTTTCATTAATAACTCAATTGGTCACTTTCAATGAACGACAAGACTACCTTGGCGTTATTATGGCGTACATTCAAAATCATAGCAAAGGAAATACTTTTTGAGTAGTAACACAATTAGCATATAACCTTCAAGAACTAGGTTGTCTAATTCGAGCTCGCCGACTAGGTACATACCTGGTTATGGCATATTTCCATATACGGCTTAGACTAGAAGGTGTATAATATATAGATAAGATATAGATACTCACATAATAAAATTTTCTATTTATTTTCATAATATTTATTCGTTTCTATACTTATAATATCATAAGTGTAGGAAAGAATAAGGACCGATATGACTTAGACCTTCAACTAAAGAGCACACTCATATGAAAGGCCGGCGACGGACCTGTTAATGATGTAGCGAGTGTCTATCGATGTCGCATAACACTTACCATCAGGTGTCTGACTGTCCCTTTGCCAGTTGCCCCTCTTCTATATAAAAAAAATTTTACGAGTGTGATTGTTTAAAACATTTAGATTTTTTTTTTTTTGAAAAAATGTGAGCCGTTTTTACGTCCATCCTTACAAAGGTCAATTAGAAAAATGAAAAGACATATCAGATTTGTTTTATGACATCAAAAACAGATTTTATCGCGGTGACATAGTTCTTAAAGTTGACTATCTTGATAGAAAAAAGTTGTTTCATTAAAATGTGAAATTCGTAAACATTAGATAATTATACGTGAATACTTGGTGCGATATGAGATCTAGTCGTTACGTCTAAAATAAAAATATTCTTGACTAGCTCTTGCCTGCAGCTTCGCCCGCGTTAACTTACTTAACTACTGTAGTCACAGCATGATTTTATATAGCCTATAGCCTTCCTCGATAAATGGGCTATCTAACACTGAAAGAATTTTTCAAATCGGAACAGTAGTTCCTGAGATTAGTGCGTTCAAACAAACAAACAAACTCTTTAGCTTTATAATATTAGTATAGATTATCCTTACTTAATGGCAAGGAATCGACCGTCTTGGCTCATTGGGGGAGGCTATCATGAGGCCATCGAGCATATAACCGGATAGACGGTAATGTGAGCCATAAAATTCCGAAACTGGTCAGTGATTTGTCATTGACGTAATAGCAATTCAACCAACCAGTGATCTGTATGTACGTCCCATCGGCCAATCGTCCATATTGGGCCATCAGTCGCCCAAAGAACGCAGAAATGGCGAAGAGTCGCAGCACTTTGGCGGAATTTGTTAAAAAATATATATGTTGGGACAACTCAGACACGGCCATCTGATCCCAAACTAGGCAGAGCCTGTTCTTATGGTAACCAGTCAACTGATAAATACTTAGATATATATTTCTAAATACATAAATATTATAGATAAATTACACCCAGACACAGAACAAATGATCATGCTCATCACAAAAACATTTGTCCTGGGTGGGGATCGAACCCACGACCTTCTGGTTTAGCAGTCAGGGTCACTAACCACTAGACCAACAGGCCAGTCATACAAACATAACATTACCGCACTATTCCGGCTATATGTTCGATGAGGAAGGCTTAGCAGTGAATGATGGTCATGATGATGCTGATCTTCTCGTCCTAGTGGTAGGTATGTTCATTCGTAAACGATGACTTACAAAATTGTATATATTATATGTATAATGTATATATAATGTAAATATAAATAATTTATTAGCAGTACTCTGCGTAATCTCATTAATATTATAATTGTAGAAGGTAGGTTCTTAAAGAAAAAATAAATAAATATTGAGGCAGGCGAATATTGTATCGCCACCGTGGTTTAAAACTTTTCGTGGCGGTGGGGCTCAGTAGCCTAAAGTAAACCCAGCACCTTGGGCGAAGCCAATTGAACCGAGGTTATTATAAGAACGACTTATAAGAATTACATACCCCTCTTATAAGAAGAGGAGACAAAAGAATAGGGGGAACTAGGGACAAGAATGGGAACCTCACCCCATTGTACTGTCCCGACGTTGGGAGTGGTTGCTCTGTAGTGCGGGACTAGCCGTCGAGATGCCCTGTTGCTTAACAGATCCGGGGCACCTCAGCAAAGGCGGCATCGGTGGCATTCGCGGGGTTTAGTGGGCATTCGGCACAGATATGTGCCGCGAGTCTCACACACCGGGCCCCACCCAGGACCGTTTGACGGTGCGAAAAGGGGTTTAAATGTTGCAATTTATGGATATCCCATTTACATTAAAGTACATCAAAGCAGAATTTGCGGAATAAGAAGAACTTAAGATTTACACAAGAGTGTTATATTTTTTGAGTATTTTTTTAATAAATAAATATAACAGTGCGGCTGCAGTCGCAATTCATCCGAAATTAATTGAAGTTTGTACCTATTTTGGTAATACATAATTTACTTATATATTTATTCATGTGAACAACATATGGTTTTCTAATGTTTACGCGAATTTCACTCATTATAATGAAACAATTTTTTACGGATTTTATTGCGGTTTATTAAGATTTTTACAAGCCCGACGTTTCGTATACTTTACAGCAACCATGGTCACGGGAGGACTGAGGTGTCATATGTCAAACGTCTTGTAAAAATCTTAATAAACCGCGATAAAATCCGTAAAAAAATGTTTCACTATAATCATGGGAAGAACGTTATAAAACGTCTCTACGTATTAAAATTATGTTTGACGTCCGTACCAACGTAAACAAAATGTTTACATGGGATTATTATATTTGTAGAGCGTACCTAGCGTGTACCTACATAAAATATGTTAATTATTCATAACCGTAAAGGCCGAAGGTCTACCAGGCCAACAAAAATAAAATAAATGTTTTTTGCATCTTCCCTCGTTTATAATATGCCACAGTTGCAAAAAAACGTCATTTTTTTTACTAATAATAAATAATAATACAAATAATGATTGCACTCAAATAATAATGAATCTATTATGACGGATCGCCCTTTAAGCATTCTAAACACAAAAGCCACCTGGAACGGTACTGGTAGGAGATACCCGTCTCTCTTCAAAATCAGACGAGGAAGTTGAGCTAGATAAATGTCATAGTATACGTAGGTGATGTAAATGTTCCCCACCAAGGTCAAGCCTTGTCGTGGCGCTGGAGCTCAGTAGCCTAAGATGAACCCAGCACCTTGGGCGAAGCAAATTGAGCCGATGGAGCTGCTCTTTGTGGGGTACAAGAAGACTTATAAGAAGAGGGGACAAAAGAGCAGGGGGACAAGGGGTAAGGATGGAAACCTCACCCCATTGCACTGTCCCGACGTTGGAAGGGGTTGTTCTGTGGGGCGGGACGATCCCTGTGGTGGTGTCGGCCTCTTGAAGGACTGACTAGCCGTCGAGGTGCCCTGTTTACTCAATAGATCCGGGGCACCTCATCAAAGGCGGCATTAATGGCCCTCGCCGGGTTTTAGTGGGTAGAGCTGCGTCCACCTTACCATCTTTCGGGCGCAGCAAGTCCCACATACCTACCTGGGGAGTCCCCCCCTCCCCAGCGGGATCCTCCCCTCCTCAGATCATTTCCCGGCGTAAAAGAAAAAAAAAAGGTGATGTAAATATTTGTGTGTTTATTATATTATATCGGTGCTAGTTAATCCATCTCGTAGAATCTAGAACGTCTGTTATCAACGTAACTGAGCAAACGTTTCGTAATCTTTGTGTCGATTATTAGTCTAGCAATCATCATCATCATCATGTCCTACATGTCTTCTAATGTTTACGCGAATTTCACCCTTATGATGAAACAACTTTTACGTATTTAATCATGGCTTATTAAGTTTTTAAATGCCGACTTTACAGCAATCATGTTCACGGAAGGATTGGTATAATATACGTCCTACAAGCATCTTCCGTATCATAAACAGACGCACAGAATTATGGTAAGTCCAAGAAAGTTGGCCGTATAAGAGAGATGGCCAACACAACAAAGTTGTCGATAGAATTAAGAAATGGCGTCACTGCCTTGCTAGTTTGCTTCCCGACTCGTGCACGTGATTTTACGAAAAAATTAAACAAAAAGTAAGTAGTTAAAATATGCTATTGGCTTTGACATATTTTTTGTTGGATTAGCATTATCATCATCACTCAAGTTTATTCCATTCAAAAAAGTTTAAAATTATTAAATCTCTAACTATATTATTATGTTAGTTTGATAAGAAGTTGTCAGGAAACTACAGAGAAACTGCTAACCCCTTCACTAAAATCTAATGACCGAATATTCCTATAGGTATATTTAATATGTATATAATATAATTTTTCTGTGAGTGTGTATGTTCGAATATCTATATAACTAGTCTGGCCATAAATACTGTTACATAAAAACTTTTCTTTTTCAATTTTTTTATTATTTTGAATTTGGTACATACACGTATATATTTTAAAAATTCTTTCGATTTTTAAAATATATATTGCGCCGCATGCTGTTAGAACTACAAAGGCTGTTGTTAATGCTGTTAAAGCCAGAATTCGTCGAAACCCCATTAGATTAGAAATGAAGATTCCCGCTAAGACTCTGTCGCGTATTATAAAATAAAACAAGAACTGAAGCTCGGTGCTTATCGTCGATATACAGGACAATGGACATGGCCCAAATCAATCTTTACAATTAAAGAGAGTGAATCGATCAAAACGCCTTCTATTGTGATACGCATGTGAAAGGCAAAGATATATACTCTTCATCGATGAAAAAAAAATCACGATTGAAGAACACAAGTGGTCGGAAAGATACAACGTGGTCATCATCCTACGTCAGTGATGGTTTGGTGGGGCGAGCTGAAGACTGGCCCTCATCTAATCCAGACCTCAACGCTTTAGACTTCAAATGATGGTCAGTTTTAGAGGACATGGCCTGCTCTAAGCGACATGGCGCGCGGCGACATTGAGTCTCTTTAAAAATCTTTGGAGCAAGCAGTGACGAAATTTCCCCTGGAAACAGTGCGTAAATCCCTAAATGCGTGGCCAAACAGATTAAAGGCCTGTATAAAAGCCAAAGGTGGCTTTTATTTTTATTTCGAATAGAATATTTTTTTTTATTTTTTGTTGAGAATTTAATAAATATGTATATAAATACCTACATAGGTACCTATACATTTTAATAATATTACATTGCTTCATGTGAAAAAATAATGCATTTTCGTTTGTAACAGAACTTATGGCTGGACTAGGTACATATATAATTCTTCTCTTATTTTTTCTTGTGACGTGTTCAAGTACATTCGAGAATGGTTGAGATTCATAACGGTCCACTACAAAATATTTTGTAAAGTATGTTCATGAAATCTAATTAAAATATATTTCTATACTATCATTTTCGTTGTACCTCGACCTCTTCTACATACAGAGTTTGGACGTCTATTGTTTGTATCTAGAGCAAGATAATGACTGACAAATTTTCAACAGACAATTAGCATCGCTTAAAGAAATGAGGTTATTGGTTGGCCTCCATCGAATGTTTTTGATTGAAATAAATGCAAGGGTTATGGAGTTTTCTTCAATGTACACTTGATATTTTAGTAGAGCCATCATCAGTAATTGCTATTTGATAATTTAGTATTTTAATAGAAGAGGGGGCAAACGGACAATCGCTTCCAGCTTTACCTGTGGGTAAGTAATAAGCGTCGAGCTTATAACAACAATTCCGCCAAGTTTGTGCTGCGACGCTGCACTGATTTTGCGCTCTGATTGGCCGTCTGATGGCCATTGATGGATGATTGGCCCATGGGACGTACATACATATACTGGTTGGCTAAATTGCTATTACGTCAGTGACAAATCAATGGAGGCAATCTTTTTTTATATACATATCATAGGGGGCAAATGAGCAGTCGGAGCTTAGGTGACTACCGACCACTACTACCGAATGGGCCACCAGAAACTCACAAATCGCACAAAACGCGACAGCATAGCTGTCACTCGGTGCTATGTGAGCGAGAGCCCGGTCGAACCCGCCCAATTCGGCTGCAAAGCAGCATGGTACTACCTCTAACTAAAATCTGCGTGATCTTTAAAATGACTTTATTTTCCTTATAACATAATAATATTTACAATTCACTGGCGTGAACTATGGCCCGTCGCCTGATTACGAGAACCGTACAATGGGACCAGACGCTTCACAATACCTGACTGATTAAAGAAGCTGTTGTTTTTACGTTTATAATCATCATCATCATCTATCGTTCTTTAGTAAACGCTAAAGCAAACAAACCATTTTTATAGAATTGGGGGCAAATCACGGATATTTGAAACGGACGGCCAGTTAACCTGGTAGTAAGTGGCGACATCCAAAGACGCCCACTACACCAGAAGATTAGCAGGTGCGTTGCCAGCCTTTCAAATATGAGTATGCTCTTGAAGGTCCCTAAGTCGTATTGATGCCGATGGCAGTTGATTCCATATAGTGGTCGTGCGAGGCAGGAAATGCCGTAAAAATCAATTAATTGGTGGGTGTGAAATTTTGTCAATTTTATAAAAATGTCTATTTTTGCTATTTTTATATACGGAATTGATTTTGTTGATAAACTGATTAAGTAATAATCATTTGACAGGCCTGTTGGTCTAGTGGTTAGTGACCCCGACTGCTACGCCAGAAGGTCGTGGATTCGATCCCCACCCAGGACAAATGTTTGTGTGATAAACAAGATCATTTGTTCTGTATCCGGGTGTAATTTATCTATAATATGTATGTATTTAAAAATATATAAGAACAGGCTGCCTAGTTTGGGATCAGATGGCCGTGTGTGAGTTGTCCCAACATATTATTATTATTGAAAAAAAAACTCAATATCGTCAATAATATTGAATCTTTAGTTCACAGTAAAAACTCTTAAACTAGCAAGATAATCTAGTATTAATTTATTTATAGAACATAATGTACATACGATTGCGATATGGTCTTTGAAATTAGAGTCATTCTTCCACAGGCGGTCTACGAAGCGTGTGTTCGGGACAACGATCTCCTGTAATGAAGACTTCACGATTGTTTGACGTAGGATGGCACTGGTGGATAAATTCCTTGAGTTCAGTACGCGTAATTGACGTAAAAATATTCTACGCGCCATTTTTGCGTGCGTTTCCGTCGGTCGTGCGGTGATAACTGATTAGAGTTTAGACTCAGGTTGTGAGTTGTGACTTGTGCGAATTGCCATGCGTTTGTAGATTGTAGCCCATAGGCCATACTGTACGTGTTTACTGTTTACCGGTGGAAGGGCGCTATAATTATATGGATATTACCTACTATTATGTTTACAGTATACTTCTTCCGTGAAGTTGCGCTGTTGCTATAGAAAGATAGCGCAATTACCGGTACTATATTTACCATCTTGTGTGTCTAATTAACATGGGTATTTACCGGAGAGAGGAATGTCCTGATGCCGTGCGCCCGTGGCCGTATCACCATCCTTATTCTCCCGTGAAACAGCTTTGCTGTGTTTCGGAGAAAGGGCAAGACAGGCAATATTACCACGTATTACCTACACTGCCAAGTGTCACAGAGACTTAAAGCTTGGCAAAAAATAGTATGACGTGGTGACAGGTGGAACTAAATATTTTACTAAATGGAAACCTATGATGTTGGCAATACTTGGAAAACAAATACTAGATTTTGAGTAAAGCTTAGTGTTTTACATTTATTTTTAACGATTTGATTAAATTATCTTACTGATTTTCCATATTATGATGGAACCTAAGTGAAAGTGGCGCCCTCATTTTTTCCATACTCTTTTTTGCCAAGCTGTACCTATCATTTGACGTCTTACAGACATTGCATGAATTAGTTGCCCGGGCTCGTCCCAAGTGAAGTTGTTTATGTTCATGGGCGACGCTGACCACTCACCATCAGTGAGTGAGGTGAGGGAGTGATTTAATTAATATCCAGAAGGAGGGCGTATTCTTGTCGAGGGTCACCAATGTGGAATGTAGGGTGAATGCCCCAAGTGCCTCCTTATGTAACAGACTTTCTTAGAAGAAACATTATCTACTTACATGAGCTCAAACTTACGTTTGGTACATAGCGATGTTGACCACTAGATGTTTTTTTGCTGTAAAAATATAAAAATCTGGGAAAGCTTTATTATTATTATTTTTATAGCATAGGAGTGCAAACAAGCAATCAAAGCCTTTTAGACTATCGACGCCCATCATCCGCACAACTCATGCAGATGCGTTGCCCTCCTTTTCCCTATGCCCCCCCCCCCCCCCCCCTTAATGGGCCACCGGAAACTTACAAACCGCACGAAACGCGACAGCAAAGCTGTCACTTGACGCCGGTGTTATGTGAGCGAGAATTATGTTTTGTTACTAAAAAAAAATTAAAAAAGACGCATAAAACTAAGATTTTTTTTATTTAAAGCATTTTAAACATAACAAGCCCTTTACCCGTAACATCAGTACATAAGCTCATACATAATGAATATAACTTAAATAATATACAATAGTGTTTCAAATAATTTTATTTTGAGAAATAATGATAAAATATGGAGTATAAATTTTGTAAAAAAAAATTCATGAATATTGCACTTATTTTCTTAATATTTTCTAATATAACGTTTATTTTTAGAGTACAAATATTATGTAAAAGGCGACGTTAAACAATAATTCAAATACCGGACACGCGCCAGAGGGGCCTGAGCATCCTGAGTGGGGCAAGGCTCTCCATACGAGCGTTAACTAAACTAAACTGTCGAACTAAAGGACGTTAACGACAAAATGGTTTTTATTTTATTTAGTTGAAAACGATAATTTGTGAAACTTTCTATTAATTTAAAGAGTATATATACTCATCTACGGAGAAAATTAAGAGGCATAACCGGTTCTGTCTGCCCTTAAGATGTGAATACTTTTTAAAAAGAGGTTTGTTCGATATTTTTTCTCTGTTACTAAAGTTACCTAATCATGTATGCAAAACTAACAAAATAAGATTTTTCAATGAACTATTAGGTCACCAACTTATGTTTTCATACGTTTTGGAATCACTAATAAAAAAAATTGAGAATATTAACGCCAAAATTTCAAATGCGTCCTCTTAAACTTATATAAAAAACCAAATTTCAAATTTACATGAAAATATTATTGATGAAAACTACTAATTTATTAAAATGTATATAAATAAAAGTTCTAAATACTTTTTTGTGTAATGGCAGTATTTTTGTATTATGATACAATATCACATGAAGTATTTTATAAGTTTCGTGTATTTAATAGATCGTAAGTGTATACATTGTAAACTTTTTATCTTACATACAAATAACTATATAAAAAAGTTTTAAGTAACCAACCTTATAATACATAAACAAAATTGTGTGAAAACATTAATGATAACAAAACTTATTGTACAATTTAAAATAAATCTTAACATATAATAATATCCCACAGAAATATACACTTAAATTTATGGTAAAAATTTATTTAAAATCATCTTGAAAAAATATTTAAATTAATTTATGAAAGAAAATCGTGAAAATTTAATTTAATTAAATTAAAAAATATATTGCAGTAAATATTGTATTTTATTTTTGTTCCATGTCCTTATTTTGTGTTGTGTATAAACAGTTAAAAATTTAAAAAAATATAATGGCACAAAAAAATTAATAATTTATATCCTTATTTATAAAATTATATGGAACATAGAGAGTAATGGTTAAATATCTTTAGCATTAAGGCATCGAGCATATAACCGGAATAGAGAGGGAATGTTATGTGTTTTGTATGAAGACAAATTGCGCCAAATTTGTGCTGCGACGCTGCGGGTCTGCGCTCTGATTGGCAGACCGATGACCATCGGATTTTTATGGTTCACATTACTTCTCTATCTGGTTACATGCTTGATGCATTAAAGCTACAATGTATTGTGCTTACTGTATTAAATTGATTATTGGCCGAAGAAGTCTTGTGACGCTGATTATAAAAATGTATAATATACAGTTATAACTACCAAACCAACGCAACAACTTTAACAAATGACAAAAGCGTAGTAAAAGGTATAAAATATAAATTGATTCTATATAAATGTTCACTTATTTACTTAAAGTTAGTTCTTAATTTAAAATTGGTCCCAACCCTATAAAAAAATGTAATCTTTATACATAAATAAAACATCTCAACTATATAAACTTTAATATAAAAAACAGATATTTTTATGTTTTCTTTCTATATTAAGACTAATAGAAAAATGACTCTTTACAAGCTGAAAGTTTCAGTCGGTAACTCATGTTTGAATCACAATACAACTTATAGTTCTTTGTAGAATTCATCTTTAATATGTTATTTTGTCTTAGAATAATAACTCTATAGAATCCAAGTCCACGCGCCCATTTGTAAGCACCTTTCTTGGAGCCATCATGGCTCCAAATACCGGGTCGCTCCGTAGTCATTGAAACAAAATGTTTTAAATTAAACCTAATTAGTAATTAACTACGAAATATTGAAAGATTTTGTGTGAAAATTGATTTTACTACATTTATTTTGTTTTTCATATGTATTGTGATACAATTCAACTGCACAAATCGTCATAATTATTTTTTTCGCGAGACACGTAGCTATTTATTTATTATTGCTATAGCAAATTATTATGTCAGCGGCCAACTCATTCCCCGTTTTCAGGAAAATTTTACCACCACTGGCAACATTGTGAATGATTTATACTTCATTTTTGACAGAGCACTTGTATGAAGACTGACTTTCTATAGTGTAATTATTTTAAGTATTCTATCCTATTCATATAAAAGCCACTTAACATGCGTACAAACTTATCTTATATTCAGAGTATAAAAAACTTTTAAAAAATATTATAAAATTTGATCATTAATTAACAATTGTAAATCATTATTTAAAATGTCTATACCTTCTAAAATCTTCATGAACCATGATATTGAGAATTCTATAGATATATATCTAAGCATAGCAGAGGTTTTTTAATCATATCATCAATATTTTAAGTTTTGTTACATACATGATACAATCAAATCGCTATACTAGTCATTTAAAAGAATATGATATTGTGAAGAATGTTAGTTTTAAAAACTTTACACGATTCGAATTTAACATCAATAACTAATAACTAAGAACACTTTCATTAACAATACTTCATTTTCAAATCCTTCTTCAATATCTTGCCAGCCGCACTTCTAGGAACTGACTCTACAAACTGCACTTGCTTGATGCCCTTGTGTGACACCACTTTATTGTTCACATATTCCATCAGTTCCTTTTCAGAGATGTTTTGTCCAGGTTGAGACACCACGAAGGCCTTGGGGACCTCCCCACATATGGGATCTGGGATCCCCATGATAGCACAGTCAGACACCTTCGGATGTGTCCGGAGTATTGTCTCCAACTCCGCTGGAGCCACTTGGAAACCCTTTACCTATAAGGATAAATTGTTTTTAATAGTATAACGTGAATTGTGATGCAATTTACTTATGACGGTCAATGAAAATAAGTAGTAAGAGGTGCCAGAGAGGTGGGCCGACACGACCGGGATGGCACCTCTCGCTCACATAACACCGGCGTCAAGTGGTCAAGAAAAGGAGGTCAAAGCATAACTTTTGGTTGTGCGGATGTGTTCGGGCGTCGGTATAAAATGTCGTTCGGGCCATAAAATGCGCATCCTTTCTAGGATACTTTAAAAATCTCGGCCATCATGAGGCATAGGTTTCTTCCTATGATGGCCTCATGATGGCCGAGATTTTGAAAAGTAATTACTGAAACTAATTAAACTAAACGTTCTAAAAAACCATGACTATTTTCATATTTTTATTAATTACCGTCAGGTTTACGGATCCTTGATCGGACACGAACATGGTAAACGGACTGAATTCTAACACTAATATTAAGATGTTGCTAAATTTAAATTTCGACTATGACCTATCTTAATCAGTGGGGGATTTACAATAGGGGCAATCGGGGCTAGTGCCCAGTGCGGCAAATTTTCTAGGGCGGCAAAATTTAGAAACTGTTTTTTTTCCAGTCTTATCAAGATTGCTAAATATAATTAATTAATTATTTTAATAAATATTTTTTTATTATATAGATAATTAAAGAAATTCATTTTTATATAATATGAAGGACCTTTACACTGAGTTTCCAAACGTGGATTTATGATATTAGCTGCAACAAACTGTAGCACTAGTACGATCGTATTCATGTTTGAAAAGAGTTAAAAACTTTTTACGTTCTACAATGAGTGCAAATAGGCTCAATAGCTTAGATATTCTATTTTTTTTTCGGAATGATCTATGCTAACGGCCCAAAGGCTCTAATGCTACATCGGATTAGTGTGAGCCGATTTGGCTCACTTTTGGTTTGTAAAAGTGGGGGGTTGCCCCGCCAACCGCGAAGTCTGCGACCACACGGCCTCCTGGCGTCGGGTTAGTAGATATTCTATGCAGTGAAACTGCAGTATTGGGGCGGCATTTTTTTCGGTGCCTAGGGGCGGCATTATGTTTAAGTCCGGCCCTGCCTATCTATAGGGTCCAACGCACTACATACCTTTATAAGCTCTTTCATTCTGTCTGTGATGTACATGTGGTTGTCCTCGTCGTATTTGCCGATGTCGCCTGTCTTGAACCACCCGTCTTCGGTCATCACTTCGTCCGTGGCCGCCTGGTTGTTGTGGTATCCGTGCATGATACTCGGGCCGCGGAAATATAGCTCACCCTCCTGGAATAAAAATAGCTCTTCAAGAATTTTGTCGACTACTACTAGTGTAACACCCATGCCCACCAAGGTTCAACCCTGCACCTTGGGCGAAGCAAATTGAACCGAGGAAGCTGCGAAGATGAGAACCTGACACCATTGCACTGTCCCGGCGTTGTTCAGTGGTGCGGTAGGTACGATCGCTTTATGGAGGTGGTGTCGATCCCTTGAGGGACTGACTAGCCGTCGAGGTGCCCTGTTTGCTCAATAGATCCAGGGCACCTCACCAAAGGCGGCAGTGGCCTCCTGGCCGAGCATACCATCTCGCTCAGTCGGAGATCTCCCTGTGGGGCAATTCATATATTCTCACAACGCCAATTCCTTTTGAGTAAATAAAAACTTCGTAAAGTCAAAGTTCGAACTAGCTAGTATGATACAGATGAAGACTGTTGCGGAGGTGGCTATAAAGGCGTACAAGACCTATATGGGTCTCATATTTCAACGTTCTAAAGTCTAAACGGTTCCAAAAGACTGTTTTTTCTTGAGCTGATTTGAATGACAGGCAAAATGGCACCAAAATGCCAAAACTGTTTCTCTCTTTTACGTTATTTTATTAACAATTTTAGAAATACTATTAAACATATTTTATGCTCTATCTCACTCTCTCTCGATCTTTCTCACTCGCTTGCTACCTACTCCCACTCCATGGCTATCTGCTTCATGCTACGTTCGCGCTTTCTCACTCTCACTCAATCGGTATTAATCACTCTCTCCCTCTTCTCTGGAAAAAAATTACCCGCAAAGAAATTTTACTTCAAAAAAACTATACTCCTACAAATATACATTTGGAAATAATTGACACTGATGGAACTAATAATGACAAATCCAGAAACTTCTTTGAAGTTTAATAATGTATCTTACCTTTCCAGGGCCCAAATTCTCCCCCGTCTCCAAGTCCACTATCTTGGCCTCACAGGAGCCGAACAGGTGTCCGACGGACTCGAACTTGTTCGGATGGCCCTTCTTCAGCACGGACATCGAACCGCTGGTCTCAGTCAAACCGTATCCTTGGCGGATCACTATGTTCTTCTGAAATTTGAATAAAAGAAACGTTATGTATATTTCATCATCATCATCCTGTATCCGTCCACTGCTGAACATAAGCCTGCTTCAATGAACGCCAAGACGATCGATCCCTTGCCTTTCGAATCCAACATGGACCGGTTACTGCTCGGAGATCGTGATCTGCCAAAAACAAGCCAAATCGTCAGTATCTGACGTTAGTTAGTGAAGAATGTCTAACTAACCTAGGATTTTTTTTTCAACATTGGTAAGGGTGAGTTCGTTAATATAGTTATATACCATTTCGTATAAAGTGAAATAAAAAAAATTGGAACATCAAATTAATTTATTCAAACAAAAAAAATATTATTAATTGCTAGCTATTTTAAAACTTAATGTTGTACCGTCAACTCTGAAAAAGTTTCAATTTGACAGCAAAATCTCCATTAATTTATTGAATTAAAAAAAATGTGATAAATGAAGAACCGCTCGACCGATTTTGTGCAAACTTCACATAAACCATCTACTAAATAGTCCGAACAAAGCCTAAACATTTGGTTTGGATTAATGAGCCCGTTGAGTTATAAAATTACAACGAAAAGTGGCATTGATTTTTATATATAAAGATTATAATATAGTTATAAGATATCCAGTACTTTCAGCAGATGTGATACATAAAAACAATTAACAATTTTGTATTTTTGTTTTTAATAACTTTACAACACGAACTCTTTGGTCCGTGCCTAAGAATTTTCTACTTAATCCGTGGAAAAAATATGTTTTTTTTATGTTAGTTGGATAGGCAAACTGGCAAACGTGCCACCTGATGGTAAGTGGTCGACGTCGCCCATGAAAATAAACTAGTATACCTGGAACGAGCCCAGGCAACTCATTTATGTGTTGCCTATCCTGAGACATAATATGTTAAGTCTCGATGCCAGTAATTTCACCGCCTGTCTTGCCCTTCTGTCCGAAACACAGCAAAGCTGTTTGACGGGAGAAACAAGCAAGATGGTGTGGTGTACCCATGCAGCCGGGAGCGCGGCACAGCGCTTCCCTCCCACCGGAAACACTGTTGTTTTAATTTTTTTTGTCGGGCTAGGCCCACCACTCGTTCCCACCGCTGCTCCTGTATAGCCAGGATCGACAGCGGTAACCACTAAATAACCATTTGATACGATCTCAGGGAGCCCGAGGGATACGTTAAAACTGCCTTGGGACCCGCAACGAATCTAATCAGAAGAATTCAGGAAGAGTTGGAAAATGTGGTTTTAATGTAAAGTTAAAAGTTACCGAAGATAGATTTTGTCAGTTAGATAGACAAACTGTCAGACGTGTCATCTGTTTGTAAGTCAACATCGCCCATGAACACTAGCAAGTACACCTGGAAGGGTACAACTCTTTCATCCGTTGCCTAGCCTAAGATGTAATATGGTAAGTCTTGGTGTCAGTAGCCCGTCCGAAACACAGCAAAGCTGTTTTTTCCAAGAAAATAAGCACGGGTTGGTACTCACCAAAATGTCATAAGTATTTTTTTTTTTTTATATCTCGTGCTAAAATATGCTACACGTTGGCAACTCTGTGGCGTACAATTAGCGCCACAATCCTGAATCGCACTGCTAATATTTTTATATCACTCCTTCTATAGTAGTAATTAATGTGTGGCTGTTTTGTCTCTGTGTGAACCTAATAGACTTTGTGGAAGCGTGAGTTGCTTTATTCGCATCGACCAGCACCGCTATAACTACGTCATAACACAACTATTGGTGACCCATCACACTACTACTCCAAAGAAACATATTGATATACGTTGATAACAATACCTACAAAAAAGAATTTTCTAAGTCCGTGGAAAAATTACGAATTATTATGTTAACGATGTCAAATTATTCAAACGAGTTATATTTTTTCTATTCTTCTTCATTAAATATATTAATTACATATGAATTATTCAAACGGCTTATACTTTTTTTTATAAGCGTCATTTAATATATTTTTGGAATAATACCAAAACATGAAAAATAGAAGTAAAATTCTATAACATAATAATTATTGTGGTTGTCGATTTCACCAAAAAAATATTTGTCTAAATGTATGTCAAGTTTTCTTGACTATTCTGAAATGTAAAGTTAAAACACAATTATTGTTTTTAAAAATATTTGACCTTGTAAAATGTAAATAGTCAAATTGTTTGCACAAAGTGTAGGTAAATTATATTACTTGGTTATTTTTTACCCGCTTTAACTAGTGAAGGTTGGCAGTCAGCTCTACATATTTTTCCTTGTCTCTCGCGAGGCGAAACAGTGAATTTATACATATCACCACCATCTTGCTTGTTTCTCCCGTGATTCATGAAACAGGTTTGCTGTGTTTCGGAGAGAAGGGACGGATAGGCAGTGTAATTACTAACATAGAGACTTACACTTTATGTCTTAGGATGAGTTGGATATTTTTTTGCAGGGAAATGCATTTACGCATGTATCCAGGTTACCTAGATCTTTACCTCAGGTAAAGCTCCTGGACCAAGTGTGACTGGAGAAGTCTAGACTGAACTCAAAAGGTGAAACAACTCACGAACATAGAGTGGCTCCTCTGCCCTTTTAGACCAAACTCTTTTAATTATCATTAAAAATGTAACGGACTACTTTCGAACGTGGAACTGGAACTACGAGTAAATTAATACTTACGTTTTTACTGACGACTCCTTCCGCGTCAGACCTGGGTAGAGGGGCGGCGCCGCAGATGATTTCCCTGACCGTCTCCAAGTGAGCTGGTGACACTGCTGTGTGCTTCGCAAGGAACATCACTAGAAACAGATATTTTGGGAAGCTGCGAGACGTCAGTCTTGTGAGCAAGACATTCGTAATAGTTCCTAGTAATAGTCCATGCTGCTTTGCAGCCAAATTAGGCCGGCACGACCGGGTGACCTCTCTCTCACATAAAACCGCCGTAATGTGACAGCTACCTATTGTAACAGCTCACAGTGTGTGACAGCTCATTGGGAGGGATAGGGAAAAGGAGGGCAACAAACAAAAATCTCAGGGTGTACAGATTGTGTATGGGCGTCGATAGTCGCTAAAAGGCTTCGACTGCTTGTTTGCCCTCCTACGCTATAAAAAAATATATCGAACGTAGTGGCACGATTCTCGAGGTAAGTATCCCGTTTTACAGTACTTTGATAGAGAATGGTAATTAAAAAATTTGATATTCTAGATAGGTACCATTTTATGGTGTAGGTACATTCAACAATTAAAAAGGAAAATAATAAAGTAAAGCGCATACAATATTTTTGATATAAATAATTCAGGGTACAGCGGTCGAGCATATATTCATTATAATGAATGTATAAATTATAATAAAATTTATTTTACAGTAATTATAATCCATAATATACTTTAAAAATTAATGCGAAAAAAAAAATATTTTTATTAAATTCTTAGAAGATTTAAATAATCAAGATAAAGTGTCACAGAAAAACTGTTGGCGTCAGAGGACGCCGCGCCCCCATAATCGCCCGGCCCGACTGTTAGCCCGCGGGTTGCGCGCATGGGTCGAAAAGACCCAGTACCTCGATTTTTGTTCGATAACTTTTTAATATCACAATTCATATTTAATTATTCCATACGCGACCGGACCTAAGCAGAGAGACGTGCAAGCGCAGACCTCCCACCGGGCACCATCGGGCGTGTATAGGTACCATCGTGCATATAACCGGAATAGAGTGGTAATGTTATGTGTTTTTAAAACAAATTCCAACAAATTTGAGCGACGCTGCGCCAGTTCTGTTCTCTGATTGGCCGACTGATGGCCATTGATGGTTGATTTTCCAATGGGACGTGCATACAGATCACTAATTGGTTGAATTGCTATTATGTCAGTGACAAATCACTGACCAGTTTTGGAATTTTATTGCTCACATTACTACTCTCTCCGGTTATGTGCTCGATGGTCGGTACATACGTTATATTGTCTGTTTGTGTGATAAGTGATAACAAACTTACCCATCGACGGGACCAGATACAAGTTTTCTACTCTATACTTCACGATCATGTCTAAGAACACTTCAGGCTTAAACCCCTGCATCGTGACTAACTTCACACCTCTCGACATGAGATTAAACATCATCACGTTTATGCCATATATGTGGAAAAATGGTAGGATCGCTGGTACGGCTGCTTGGTATGATTCTGGAACAAGAAATTCAAGTATGATAAAATTAAGCTCTAAATATTATATAAGTTGCCCGCAGCTACCGGTGGGAGGGAAGCGCTGTGCCGCGCTCGCGGCTGCATGGGTACCACCATAGTGCTTGTTTCTCCCGTGTTTCGGAGAGAAGGGCAAGACAGGCAGTGTAATTACTGGCACCGAGACTTAACCTCTTATGTCTTAGGATAGGCAACACATAAATGAGTTGCCTGGGCTTGTTCCAGGTATACTATTTTATGTTCATGGGTGACGTCGACCACTTACCATCAGGTGGCACGTTTGCCAGTTTGCCTATCCAACTAACATTAAAAAAAGCTTCGTTCGCATTGACCTTTTACAGTATTTATTATAGTAATGCCGATTCATTTTAGCCTGTCTCTCAAGGTTGCCCAAATCCTCCGCAAGGTAATTCTTGAGTGACTTGAGGATGTATAACTGGATATATCGCAAAAAAAAACCTCTTTTGTGAGAAGTAGAGCCATGCTGCTTTGAAGGCCAAATTTAGCCGGCACGAGTCACGACCGAGGTGGCAACGCTCGCCGACGTAAAGTGACAGCTACGCTATCGCGTTTCGTGCGGTTTGTGAGTTTCCGATGGCCCATTGGGGGATAGGGAAAAGGAGGGCAACGCATCTACATAATCTCTGGTTGTGCGGATGCGTATAGGCGTGGATAGTAGCCAAAATCCTTCGACTGCTCGAAGGTTTGCCCTCTTATGCTGTAAAAAGTGCTTATGCAAATTTAGATAACACGCCTTTATGTTATTTAATATGCCGTCTTACAACATGTTATCAAACAAGTTTTATTTGGAATTAGTAAACGACAATGAAGTCAAGTGCAAGGTCAAATTAAATTTCTTTCTATTTGCTTAGGTTAGGTTCGAACAGAACTATTGTCCACCCCACCATGCTTCAGGCCTTGTCGTGGCGGTAGGGCTCAGTAACCTTGGGCGAAGCGAATTGGGCCGAGGGGGCTCTTTGTACCCCTCTTATAAGAAGAGGGGAAGATGGGAACCTCATCCCATTGTACTGTTCCGACGTTGGGAGGGGTTGTTCTGTGGTGCGGGAAAATCCCTCTGTGGATGTGGCGTCGGTCCCATGCGGGACTGACTAGCCGTCGAGGTGCCCTGTTTGTTTACTAGATCCGGGGCACCTCACCATTGGTGGCACTCTGGTTAAAGATAAAAAAAAGAACTATTGTCCAGTTGCTAACTAATATTCTCCAGATTAGTTAGCAACTGGACAATAGTTCTTTTTTTTTCTTCTTCAGTCATGGCCCGTATCTGGCCGGCTAGTATAGTGGTGAGGTGATTGGATTGGGCGAAGCCAATTGAACCGAGGGGCTGATCTTTGTACCCCTCTTATAAGAAGAGGATACAAAAGAGCAGGGGGGACAAAATAAGATATCAAGCATATAACCGGATAATTGTAATGTAAAACCGGATAGATTAGTCATGTAAAATTCCGAAACTGGTCAGTGATTTGTCACTAACGTATTAGCAATTCAACCAACTAGTGATCTGTATGTACGTCTCATCAGCCAATCATCCATCAATGTCCATCAGAGCGTAGAACCGACGCAGCGTCGCAGCACAGGCGGAATTAGTTTTCATACAGAACACGTAACACTAACACTCTATTCCGGTTATAAGCTCGATGGCCACAACCCATTTTACGACTTCACTATTACTGGAGTAATAGACAGCATCTCAGGAAATGTCAATACTACCTAAATCGAGCATATAACCGGAATAGAGCTGTTTTATATGACAATAAATTCCGCCTACGTGCTGCGACGCTGTTGTTGCATTTGTTTATATAATTAATTACTACCAATGAATTACAAAACGTTACATGTAGGTAGCTCCGTTTAAATTTGCAATATTCTAACAATAAATGTTTTGCACCGAACAATGCAACGACCGAACAATAAAAAATTCATATTTTGCGGGCCTGGGAACTATATATTGTGAATGTCCATTTGTTGCGTTTTGTTAAACAAAATATTATGTACCACGTATTGTTTCTTTATTTAGTTACGTTTCAGTAGATATGTAAACAATTGTATATCATCCTTAAGAATATGGCATTCTAATTTAAAAAATTCAACATGTCTGCCGTTTAGTGGTCCAACAATAGTAACTTATACAAACTGATTATTATATTAACGGCGATAGGTTAACTGGCAGTCGAGCCAGGTAGGCCCAATATCATAGAACACAAGATCGTTAATTAACAAAGTTAACATTTGGTTTAACAAATTAACTTTTAACAAAACTAAAATTTTTAACGGACGGGAGATCACTTACCATCAGGTGTTGGTCCGACAGTTTGTCTAACCGAATAACATTAAAGATATACCAAAGACATCGACTTTTCATCATTGTGATGTTTTTTTTGGGAATAGTAAGTAAACTGACACTTGCATGTATTTACTTACAGATTTAACAGATACTAATAGATAGCTAATACTAACAGCTTTTTTTTCTTTTCAGCTGGGAATAGGTTTTAGACATCCCGCGGGGTTGTCCAGCACCACAGAACAATCCCTCCCAACGCCGGGACAGTGCAATAGGTCGAGGTTCTCATCCTCGCCCCTTGTCCACTCCTAATCTTTTGTCCCCTCTTCTTATAAGGGGTACAAAGAGCAGCTCCCTCGGTTCTAATAGCTTAGCCCAAGCTGCTGGGTCCACCTTAGGCTACTGAGTCCCACCGCCACGACAAGGCTTGAACTATGGTGGAGTGATACCTGGTCTGATTATAATAAAACATTTTGTCGCAGTTTATTAAGGTTTCCTTTGGGAAACATAGTTGTTTGAAGTACTTATCCAAAACATCGGTGATGTAAAAATCTTAATATCCGCCATAAAATTAGCAAAAGGTTGTTTCAGTAAAAAAATAGTTTTATTATAACAATTATAATGAGTAATATTTGGGTCAACTTAAAAATACCTGATCTTATTTATTAATTTCATAATTGGTCATTTCGTACTTGCAACACATCGAGCATATTATATTGACTGTGCTGCGACGTTGCGCCGGTTCTGCGGTCTGATTATTCGAATGATGGCCATTGATGGATAACTGGCCGATTTGACGTACACACAGATCACTGGTTGGTTGAATTGCTCTTACGACAGTGACAAATCACTGACTAGTATCGGAATTGTATGTCTCATATTCCTACTCTATCTAGTTGTATTCTCGATGTTGCAACACAAGTTCCCAGTTTCGTCAATAGGTTAATGGTGTGTGATTATGAAAAAACTCAACCATATTTGAAATATATTTGTTTAAAATATATTTCGACATAGAAGATTTCTAAATTTAAATAAAAATAAAATTTAGAGGAGATGTTAGTTGGTTAATTATTTCACAGTCATTGTTACACGAGAACTAATTATAAATTATTATAGTAACGGATCATTTAAAATATCATCATCAATCCACTAACGGCATTGTACCTTTGGCCCCTCTTATTTATAAAAAACCAAACCAATCATAGGGCCTAGAACTAGGGGATAGAGGTGCAAAGAGCAGCTGACTGTGTCTTCCTCGTTCGGGCACACTCGGCGGTCCCGAGTTCACCCGATCGATCCTTTCACCTCCGAGCGTGACGGATCAGCCAGCGTGTAAAATCTGTGTGCGGTGCGGCAAAAAAAGGTTTTCACTTGAAAAAAAAACACTCGTTTTGGATTTAAGGTCTTCAGGGAGTTAGACTCACGGAGAATCGTCGATGCGAGTGGCGGTGGATCGTTCATCGTCTTGGCGATTACTATACAATGGATTTCAAAATCAAAATCATTTTTTTTAAATTCAAAATAGTACTAATACAGTATCTTTTTGAACGTCAATTGAATCTACCACCGGTTCCAAGGTAAGCCCACTGAGAAGAACCGGCGAAATAAACTCAGTGGAACTAATCTTTTCATTTTAATTTTAATAAAACACTAATTTTTGAGACGGGTCAGTAAGGGCTGGTACCTTAACCGTAATAGTTATAGGTAAACGTTCTTAGGAGACCATTCATAGCTTTTTGAGATATTCTGAACTGCACTGTCTCCAAAATCCACTCTGTATACCTACTTGGCGAGGGCTATACTAGCAGTGGACGGTAACAGATAATGATGGTGATTATGTATTTATTTGAAAAAATGCTATTGTTGTAATTGTACAATCTGTATGTATAAATTTGATATACGTATTAATTTTATTTGTTAAAACTAACGCAAAAATATTTATTAATAAATAAATTCCTGAACATTTACGGAAAATAATACCGATTTTTTTTAACAGTGTATGCAGACGAGCGCAGCAGAAATTGCATTCCAGTATGAAAGGGTAAACTTATCGATAAGATGACCTTTCAACGTCAGGGCAGATTAGACTGATAAATGCCTAAGTATTACTGATATTGACCCTTATCATGACATAGAATTGTTAGTACAAAGCCACTGACCGCTAGAGATTATCGCTTACGATTTATTTGACTTGGGTAAACCAGTTATGTACATACAAGATTTGAAATCAACATGGTTATTTACACTTTCACTAGTCGGTGTTGTATTTGTTGCTGTACACTACCTACCTACCTACCTTGGCTGACACCAACGCCAAAAGTAGCTATAATGACGTGGTAAACGCAAAGTTTGTACATTAGTAGAATATTAAGTTGAATTTAAGTTGTAAGCACAAAAATTAAAGAAACAGTTATTTTATTACTTTTTAGTTTAGTATTTTTGAAGTCGGTTTTAATTTTTTGTAAAATGTTTTTATTTCTTAATTTTTAGTGATACCGAAATTCGTTGTCTTGATGTTCATTGAAGGAGGCATGTTCAGCAGTGGACGGATAAAGGATGATGATGATGATGGTGATTATGACGATGATTACGATGACCGCGACATACTATGGTGTGCTACCAAAGCATCCTATATAATTGTTACATCGACATGTAATAAAATGATCATATCATCAAGGTAAACGAAACCAACCAAATAGGCATTATTGGGAATAACTAAAAAACGGCTTGTCAGATCTGAATAAAATTATTATGGGACCAAATTGGAAACACCAGCTTTCAAACAAAAAAGTAACCATCGAAATCCATGCACAAACGGCGGAGTAATCGTGTCACATACATACAAAAAACATACAGACGAATTGGGAACCTCCTCTTTTTTTTTAAAGTCGGTTAAAAATAAAACACTAAGTATTCTACTTGTTTCAACGGGAGAAACTAGTAGAATAGTGGTAGCCAGCAGAGCGCGGTACCGCGCAAGCCTCCAACCGGTAAAGTTAAAAATCTGTTGCAGAGGGCACGTTCGGAACGAAGGAGGACCTCAGACCAGTCGTGCCATTTATAGTATAGTTATACACAAAACCTAACACTGTGAGACCATATACATAATTGGAAATGTATTCTTTAAGCCGCGTTTCCACTGTGAAATATTTGGTGACATGATGCACAACATGTTGAAACGGCTGCTTTTTGATGCGTTTTTTGATAAAATTATAACCACTGCCGCTGAAATCAACACTAGTTCTGGTGACATGTTGTCACGACTGACATAGTACAGTGAAACATGGTTTAATGGGACCTGGATAAGTGAGAAACCTCTATTATTGAAACTACAAATGAGGTCCCGGCGCTTTTTCATCGAATTACTTCTGGATAAATTTAAAACTGGATAAACGAAAGCCTCTTTAAATGGTACAAAATCCTTGGTGCCTTGAGATACCATTAACCAGGTTTCACTGTAATAGATGCGTTGACAGAAAACGTTAGTGTTAGAAAAAGTTCCGCGGTAATTTCCAACATTTGGCTCGCGACATGTTATACAACATGTATAACATGTCGCGAGCCAAATGTTCCCTAGTGGAAACGCGGTTTTATATTACTATCGTAGACTGTATGGGTACCACCATCTTGCTTGTTTCTCCCGTGAAACAGCTTTGCTGTGTTTCGGAGAGAAGGGCAAGACAGGCAATATTACCACGTATTACATATACTGCCAAGTGGCACAGAGACTTAAAGCTTGGCAAAAAATAGTATGTTAGTTGGATAGGCAACTAACATAAAAAAAGACTTCTTCCCGATCAGACGCAAGAATACACGAGAATCAAGACCAAGAACTTAAAGGAAATCTCATAAATTTAAACATTTGAATCCTCTGGCATCTTATCCGAATTATATACAATAAAGACTAATTAGATGCAATCATTTGCCCTAAAAACTGGTACTAGTTAGGGCAAATAAATAAATAATGTATTTAAGTTGAATTACCTACAATAAGGACAGATAAGGGACGGTACATACATAACGCGGTTAAGCGTCAAAACTTTCACACTAGCCGCCTTATTCCAAAACGAAGACTAAATATAGTACCGAGTTTAATACCAGCTTTAAACCATGGACTAATATAAATGTTATTACAAAAACTAGTTTAACGCTAGTACCAGGACTATCTATGGTACTAAAGTTAGACCACCGTGACCCCTAGTTTAACTTCGGTACTAACCTCAAAACTTCAACTTATCAGATGTCTTATGCGTTGAATTTGCGTTTTTTCGTATTAATTGTATTGAAAGGTAATTAAATTAATTCGATGTAGACAACATTGTTGAATTGGAGTAACATTTAAAATAATTACTCTGACATCCTTATATAATTTAACATTCTATTTCTGTAATTTTTCATGTATGTTTGGATTAAATAAATACTATATACTACTATTTACTATATATAAAATACTAACCTTTTCTTGAGAAGTCTAATTAATTATCATCCCTTTTTCTTTTGTTGATTCATTTTACAGCATAAGTAATGTTCGTGGCACACAAATTCACAACAAAAAATATTATACTATTCTTATGAACAACGTACCGTCTATTTAGAATCATCATCATCATCATCATCATCATCAGCCTCTATCCGTCCACTGCTGAACATAGGCCTCCCTCAATGAACGCCAAGATGGCCGATCCCTTGCCACTCGCATCCAACAAGGACCGGCCACCGCACGGAGATCGTCTTCCCACCTGGTCAATGGCCGACCAACACTTCGTCTACCTAAACGTGGCCTCCACTCTAGAACCTTATTGCCCCATCGGCCATCCGTTCTTCTGAGTGTGTGACCAGCCCACTGCCACTTCAACGAGCTGATTCTTTGCGTGATATCGGTTACCTTAGTTCTCTGACGGATGTCTTCCTTCCGAATCCTATCTGTCAAAGAAACACCCAGCATAGCACGCTCCATAGCACGTTGAGCTACGGCAAACTTGCGGACCAGTCCTATATTTAGAGGCCACGCTTCGGCCCCGTAGGTCATCACGGGGAGAACGCATTGGTCGAAGACTTTCGTCTTCAAACTCTGCGGTATAGACGACGTGAGAATATGGCTAAGCTTCCTGAATGCTGCCCATCCCAATTGAATCCTCCTATCGGTTTCTCTCTCGAAGTCATGTCGACCTAGCTGCAAAGTGTGCCCAAGATAGACATACTCTTGCACGACTTCGAGATTTATGCCATCAACGTTAACCGGCCTAGGGAGAACGTGTTCGTTGAACATGACTTTCGTCTTGTCCAAGTTCATCCTAAGACCCACACGTCGGGAAGATTCATTTAGACTGTGCAGCATCTCCTGCAAGCCCTCCAACGATTCGGCCAGAATAACGATATCGTCGGCGAAACGAAGGTGTGAGAGATACTCGCCGTTAATGTTTATGCCACATTTTGTCCAGTTTAAAGTCTTAAAGACGTCCTCCAAAGCATTAGTGAATAGTTTCGGGGAAATGACATCCCCCTGTCTCACTCCTCGATGCAATTGGATTGGTCTTGTTTGACCTCCCGGAACCAGAACGGACATAAAGGCGGCGTCGTATAATCCTCTCAACACTTCGACGTATCGCCAATCGACCTGACATCGCTGCAGAGCTTCCAGAACAGCCCAGGTTTCAACCGAGTCAAAAGCTTTCTCATAGTCCACAAAGGCAAGGCACAGTGGCTGGTTGTACTCATGGGTCTTCTGTACAACTTGCCTTATAGTGTGAATGTGGTCTATGGTGCTAAATCCTCTTCGAAACCCAGCCTGCTCCGGTGGCTGGAATCCATCGAGCTTTTTAGTGAGGCGGTTCGTCATGACTCTCGAGAACAGCTTGTATATATGACTTAGAAGTGATATCGGTCTATAATTTTTAAGAAGGGAGTTATCACCCTTCTTAAAAAACAAAACGATTTCACTTCCATGCCACTCCTTGGGGGAAATGCCCCGTTGAAGGACGAAATTAAAAATCTTTTGTAACTCTCTTAAAACAGGTTCGCCACCTGCCTTAAGGAGTTCAGTCGTAATTCCGTCCCTCCCCGGAGCCCTCCCCCCTTTAAGCTGCTTAAGAGCCAGACTAACCTCATCTAGGCTGATGTTCGGAAGCTCGCCGGAGAGGTGTCGTGTTAGGCTAGCACGCGGATCGTTGTTTCGGGGATCAGGTTGAGGAGCATGGGACGCGTACAGTTTGCCATAGAAATCTTCGATCTCCGACAAGATCCCAGGCTTAGAAGAAACGGTCGCGCCAGTAGCGGTCCTAATCTTCGACAGGTGGCTTCTCCCGAGCTTTTCCACAAAAACCTTCGACCCTCTATTCTGCTCAATTGCTTCGGTAATCCGTTGCGTATTTGAGCAGCGAAGGTCTCGGCGTATTAGTTTGCGGATCTGCTTCGAGAGAAGCTTTACATCTGTAGAAGTGGCGTCTGTGTGTGCTCTGCGTTCCCTCATAAGACCGAGCGTCTCATCCGAGAGTTTGGATTTCCTGCCAGTACGCTTTCTCCTACAAAACCTTTCACCCACGACCCGCATGCAGTCCACCACGGCACCCAGTGCCTCGTCAACTGCCATTGTGGTTTCCGATATGTTAAGGCTATCGAATCGGTTCTTTAATTCCAATTGGAATTTTTTGGAACCTACCACAGTTTGCCGGAAGTCAGGTCAGAGTGTAGACTTTATTAGACGGTCTCGCTCTCGCTGAAAGCTTGCATTCATAGATCCTCTTACTAGTCGGTGATCACTTCCGGTTTTGAACCTGTTGATCACAGAGACATCCCTGAATGCATGCCTTCGGTCCGTCATAATAAAGTCTATCTCGTTTCTCGTCACAGTATCGGGGCTTTGCCAGGTCCACTTCCTGTGGGGCTTCTTTTTAAAATATGAATTCATTAAAAAGAGCCCCTCTTTCTCGAGAAAGTTGACCAGCATTTGCCCCCTGTGGTTACGACTGCCGACACCATGTGGCCCTAAACACGATTCGATACCTGTTCGTACTCCTACTTTGGCATTGAAGTCCCCCATAACAACATTGAAGTGAGCCTTGGAGGTGTTGTGTAAGGCCCTGGAGACATCTTCGTAAGTTGCCTCTACTTCGTCGTCGGAGTGTGTCGAGGTTGGCGCATATACTTGTATCACCTTGAGGCTGTACCTCTTGGTGAGTTTGAGTACAAGATACGCAACCCTACTCGACACACTCGAGACTTCGACGATGTTGTTGACAAGGGACTTGTGGACGAGAAAACCCACGCCGCCTTGGGATGGAGTGTCGCCTTCCCTGAAGTAGAACAGATGACCCGAAGGCAGAGTTATGGTGTCCTCTCCTTGTCTTCGGACTTCACATAACCCCAAAACGTGCCATCGGATACTTCCCAGTTCCACCTCCAGTTCAACCAGGTGGTCTTCGAATCTCAACGTTCGTCCGTTATACGTAGCCAGGTCAAGTTGGTGGTAGCGATCCGTAGCCCGGGGATTCTTAGCACCTCCTGCCCCACCGTAACCTAGGCTGCTACCGTAACCAGGAATAGTGGGACGGCCGGGAACTAGGGGCCTTCTCTTGTGCCTGTAATTCATGAGGGGATTCATGCTCATAATTGCCACGCTGAGCAGGCGGATTGGCAATCGCAGATGATGATGAATACGCATCGGCGGCACTGCTGCCTGCCGCCGATTCGATTGATGGTGCCGCAATCACTCGGTGCGATCGATGCTTAGTGATCAAGTCTATCTCACTGTCGCGATGAGACAGACTGACACCAAGCAATCGATTCGCAGTATTAGCATCCTTGATGTTGGGGAGCTAAATGCCCTTTGACGACTTCTACGTCACCCTGGGCTGGTATTGGGGTAGGGGTATTCTTAAGCCGCCCCCACACAGCATATTTAGAATCAAAGAACAATAATGGCTGTATTGTAACTATTGGTATTTAAGTGGTAACTCGACTTACATTGCATTATCTAAACAATAAACATTTCGATGACATTAGAACTACGCGCGCTTTGTATTTCATTCCCTTATACGCTAGCTATATAAACAACTTAACAGCGATATATTACAATATTTGTGTGTAATAAACAAGAATTTAAATCACACTACCTCAAAGTACAAAGAAGTAAAGATTTCAGATATTTTATATAACACAATAAATTTTATTATCAAAATATTGATGTATTTTCCACATTATATTTAATTATAAATTAGCGAGCTTTGCATAAAAAGGAACGATGTACCGAACTAATCAAATATTGAACGAACAAAATGAATGATATGTTGCTCAATAATCTGTGGATACAATTAAACCAGGGACGATCTTTGGTACTAGCTAGACCGCGGTTGGTCCTCGATTTGTAATAAGAATGAATTTTAGTCCATGGACTAACGTTAATACCGTAACAAACCTGGACTTTTTAGTCTTGGTTTAATCCCGGTACTAGATGAGTTTTTTTGTAATAAGGCGGTGAGTGTCCTGACTCGGTCTAGGCTTGGCAACATGACCGTTAAAAACGCTGATACGCGCGCAGGAGGGATCGTCCAAAATTCAAATGGACAGTCACACTTTTTTATATATATAGAAGAGGGGCAAACGGACTCTGCGAGGCAGTAATGTCCCAGAAGGAGGCCGATGAGCGGGTGACCCTCAAAAAGCAGCTCAAGGCGCTTGCAGGTGTTTTAGTGTGGGTAGTGCACTCCCAAGTGCGAGTCCCCACATAGGGTCCTGACCCTACCTAACCTACCTTCCCTAATATCCCGGTAACCTAGCTACATGCAAAATGCATTCCCCTGCATTATCCAAAAAAAGGCAACTCATATATGCGTTTCAGGAGACATGAGATGTCTTAGTGTCAGTATTTACTCTGCCTGTCCTGCCCTTCTGAAAAAATATATCCATGCAGGAAGGAGCTTGTTAAAAAGCAATGAAACTAGTATATAAGGAAACTAAGTAAGTATGTCTGACGCATTATCGATTTAGTGATAAGAAGCCAAATTGTTCAAGTAATTTGTAAAGGAGGAAAGACTTCATACTATGTAGCCGGCTTAAGTATTACGTATATACATAACTAGCTGTTGCCTGCAGCTTCGCCCGCGTTACTCAACTCCTATAAGTCACAGCGTGATGTTTTATAGCCTTCCTCGATAAATAAGCTGTCTAACACTGAAAGAATTTTTTAAATCGGACCAGTAGTTCCTGAGATTAGCGCGTTCAAACAAACAAACAAACTCTTCAGCTTTATAATTTTAGTATATATAATAAAGGTAATATCTGTAAATCATATACAAGTGCGCTGTGAGTTTGGATGTAGAAGGCAATCTTGGAAACTTTTAAAAATTAATTAGGTAGGTACTTAATGAAAAATTTGTAAGAGGTAGTGCTATGCTGTTTGGCAGCCGAATTGGGCCGACACGACCGGGGTGTACCTCTCGCTCACATAACACCGGCGTGAAGTGACAACTATGCCGTCGCGATTCCTGGGGTTTTTGAGTTTCCGGTGGCCCATTGGTGGGGATAGGGAAAAGGAGGACAACGAATCTGCATAACTTTTGGTTTTGCGGATGTCTATAGTCGGGTAGTCACCATAAAGCTCCGTCTGCTCGGTTGGCTCCTTACGGCATAAAAAATAAATATAAAAACTACTCAAAAAAAAAATCACTTGTGCAATGGTATGTCCCTATTCGTATGTCTATACGAATAAATAAAATTCCTGTCGGTTTGTATTTTAAATACCAGCTTTTCACTAAATGCATATGAAAGTAAATACAGTACCTACCTACTTACATCAGTCTTTTTTGTCAGTCTGTCTGTCTGTCTGTTCCAGCTAATCTCTGATCAATCACTGGATCAATTTTGACGGGATTTAAACTGGCAGATAGCTGATGTAATAAGGAATAACTTAGGCTATAAAAATAATCATAACCAATCCGGGTACGGCTGTAAATCTAAATTAACGCGGGCGAAGCTGCGGGCAACAGCTAGTTACTAAAATTACTTACCAGTGGTCTCAACTATGTCAATGACGTTGGGGTCGAAGATCATTTCGTTAAGAGCATTAGTACTTTTATGTGTAATAGCCACAGCCTTCGGTAGACCTGAGGTTCCACTGGAGAACGGCAACAGCGCTATGTCTTTGTGACTTCTATTCACCTTCTTCAAACATGCTGTGTCGATGGCGAAATCTTCAGCGAATTCCGCGAATTTTATGGTACCTTCTGGAAGGCCCTCGTTGTCTATCAATATGACTGGAATGTTGGACTGCAATTGCTTCAATGCTTCAACAACACTCGCGTACGAGAGTTTGGACGTTACAACCGCTTTGCACCCAGCGATCTCTAGTTGGGGTTTAAGATCAACTGCAAAGAAAAATTATGGTATTTTTCCACTTTCTTGTAGGAGGATTGCGCCGCGCGTTCGATTGCATGGGTACCACTGTGGTACCACCACCCTACTTATTTACACCCGTGTTATCGGCTTTGCTGTTTCGAAATTAGAACACGACAGAAAGAGATTTCCTTTTACTTAGGCAAGACATGATTTGCCAAGGAAAGTACAGCATAAACTCGTTGATATTCATGAGTGATGGCCACCAGGTAACTTGTCTGCTTAATTGCTTCCCCAAACAACAAAAAATTGGTTAAAATTTTTAGTGAAAATTAAGTAAAAGTAAAGTCAAATAGGTCATTGGCCGGTCCGTGTTGGATGCGAGTGGCAAGGGATCGGCCGTATTGGCGTTTATTGAGGGAGGACTTTGTTGTCAGTGGACGGATAGAGGCTGATGATGATGATGAAACTCAAATAGAGTTGACGAAACTTAAGTGTTAAAAAGTTAATGACATCATGCATATTGTTACTATGCCCAGGCAATCGTACAAATTATTATATTACGTCTATTATATCAAAGACCAAAGAATCAATACCTATTAATTTTATATTTTAATATTATAGACTTGGTCTTTGTGAATATGCCTTTTATAAGATTTCAGGAAAAAGATGACAATCTAAAGCGGCTTTAGGATTTTAATTGGATTATGAATCAAAGAAGCAGTAAAAAGTAAAACTGCATTTGACCAGCTTATGTTCAGTTACTACTGGACTCTTACTCTATTGTTAGCTAATGTTCACGCGAATTTGACTCATAATGAAACAATTTTTTACTGATTTTATTTATACACATTTTCATTACATTTTTCTGAACTTCGCGTGAGTGGAATGAGCGAGAATCCTAGTACCTATCACACTGTCCATCTGATTTAATAATACTTAATGATATATATGTGGAGACAACTCACACACGGCCATCTGATCCCAAACTAGGCAGAGCCTGTTCTTATGGTAACCAGACAACTGATATATACTTATATATTTCTAAGTACATACATATTATAGATAAACTACACCCAGACACAGAACAAATGATCATGCTCATCACACAAACACTTGTCCTGGGTGGGGATCGAACCCACGACCTTCTGGTTTAGCAGTCAGGGTCACTAACCACTAGACTAACAGGCCAGTCGAATTTGATATTATATATATTATATTGAAGTTCTGCGTAAGAAATGTAGTGTTGGACTTACCAGCCGTATATGCAGGATTCATGACAGCCGGTATACAACCAGCTTCGAGTATACCCAATGTGGTGCACGGGTATTCTGGAATGTTCGGCAGAATAACAGCCACTTTGTCACCGTCAGTCAATTTTAGCTTCGTCCGGAGGGATGCCGCAAAACACACAGACATCCTGTGTGTTTGTGCATATGTATATCCGTGACCTGTCACTGCACATACCTGTATGAAATGGATACATGCTTAACATCAGTAAGCCTCATATTATGTTAAACTTCTGGGCACGGGAACCCTTGACATCAGGCGAACAGGATAGGGGGTATGTGACCGTATGTGGAAGGACATTGTTTGCTCAGCCTCCTTTTACTGTATACTAACTGTTGTCCAAAAAAGCTATTTCACCATGTTTACTTTTTACAGCCATACCCGGATTGATAAAATTTATTTTTATAGCAAAGTTACTCCTTATAACATCAGCTACCTGCCAGTGAAAGTCCCATCAAAATCGGCCCAGCTGTTTCTTAGATTAGCAGGAACAAACAAACAGACAGACAGGTTTTTTTTTAATGTTACTTTGGTATATGTACTGCATATGCGTTTCGTAAAAAGCAGTAATTTTAATATAATAAACAGACACAGAGCAAGACAGGCAGTGTAATTACTGGCACCGAGACATAACATCTTATGTTTCAGGATAGGCAACACATAAATAAGTTGCCTGGGCTCATTTCAGGTAAACTAGTCATTGTATAGGCTTTGCCTGGAAGTGGGAGGTTATGTTTGAGTCTGATGGTGCACTCTAAAATGGGATATATTAAATGCTCCAAATTTAATGAGTATCACTTGCTAACTGGTAGAAGAAAAGATTTAAAAAACAATTATGTATATGTATACTGATTTGAAATGTGCTGCAAACTGACAGTATATGAAATTGTTTTGTAGCAAGAGCCATAACAATTAATTGACTTTGCCCTTTTTAAGTACAAAGGCCATAATTTATCAGGTAGATAACATATTGCTTGTTATAATCGCTAATATTTTTGTAGATATGACAATGATCTTATTCTGATAACTGTATGAAAATGACATCTATACAATATATCGTTCAACCAGATAATACTCTTTTCAAAGCAACCATATTTTCAGTGCATTCCTTCTCTCGCTATCAAAGTAGAGTACAGTAATGCTGTGAATATCCAGAATATGAGCCATAAATTCTCACTGGTATTTTATAATTATTTATATTTTATAGTGGTACACAGGTATTTTATTGTGAAACAAAAACACTTTTACCAAAAATCGGGCTTATCAATGTATATACTATTGATCTGAAATTTGATCAACACTTCTATCTCACACAACACAACTTACAATTAAGACACAATATAGAGTTAAGTGTTGGTTGGCCATTAACCAGGAAGACGATCACAGTGCGGTGGCCGGTCCGTGTTGGATCCCTTGCCACTCGGCAAGGGATCGCCATCTTAGCATTCATTGCCTATGTTCAGCAGTGGACGGATAGATGATGACGATGATGATGATGATGATAGAGTTAAAAGGCTGGAGTCTATTATTCTACATCTATCATACTAAACCATCATTTTCAATTTGCTTTACATAATACGTATTAAACAGCTTTAAATAGCTCGTATTCAAATACATTAAATACTTTTAAACTAACACTGGCAGAATATTGCAACCATGATATAGCCTATAAGAAAAAAACTCACTATCATAGTTTTGTCTGGCCACCTGTCCAAGTCTTGCCACACATATTCATCAATTGTATACTTAGGAATCTTCACATCATTGAAGATAGACTTGTGAATATTGGCTTCTGTGCTTTTTTCTCTACAAGATATTGGTAAGAGTCTTCTCCTGTATATCTGTCTAGCAGTTTGACGTAACACAGTTGCCATAGTGTAGTCCTACAATAGAAAAGTTATAGTTATAAACTGACAACATAATATGGTGTATACATTTACATACTTTTTTTTTATGTGATCAGGGGGCAAAGGAGCAGACAGAGCCCCATGGTGCCGACGACCATACACATCCACACAACCAAGTTCACGCACATGCGCCGCCCTTTTCCCTTTCCCCCCTAATGGGCCGCCGGAGACTAACAAACCGCACGAAATGCGACAGCATATCTGTCACTAGACGCCGGTGTTATGTGAGCGAGAGGTACCACCCCAGTCATGCTGGCCCAGTTCAGGTGCAATGCAGCATGGCACTACTTCTTACTTTGTTATATCATTATGAAAGTAGTAAAATAGTTTGTGCATAATAAGGTATCTAATACTATTTAAACTTGGCTTTAAGGTACTATTAGGTACTATTTAAAGTTCAATAAACAAAAATATGTGGCCAGGTTAAGTTGGTAGTAGCGGTCCATAGCCTGGGGATTCTTAGCATCCCTTGGAAGACATGGGAAGACTATCTCCATACAGTTATTTGTTAAAAAGTTCGTTATTATTTATGTACCTATCCTGTTAGCTTAACTGGTTTTTAAGAATCTCACTGACCACTGTCATTATAGGTAAATTTGATGATTCCAAAATATTATTTTATGTTCATATAACAAATATTTTAACGTAATGAAAGAAATTTGTAAGTACCTAATAACATATTCAAACTACTTATTATAAACCAAGATATAAAAATATAATAAACATATCACCAAAATTTACCTTTCGGAATCAAGGTTGCGAAAAACTTTACTTTAAGTAGGTACATACATAAAATAATTTCAAACTCAACCGAGCTGAGGTTATATGAATAATTACACGAACAATTAAATAATGTTTACAAATTTATCCAACAGCTTTAATTACTGTCGAGAAATTAATGAATTAAAGTCACTGAAAGTAAAACAACCTTTTAAATCACTCAAAAAGAAACTGTAGGTACATGGAATCAGGAATGGAATAAATAAAACTTTATCAGTACTGAACAACACAACACTAATGAACACTATTAATCGTAGCGGAGCTGAACAACGACTAGACCGTATAACGAAATAAATTAAATAAAGTGTACCTACTTAAGGCTCGATAGTCGATACTACTCGATAGTAAGCTGCAAAGACTATATAAACGTTAAACACTACGTGGTAAGCTGTAAGATGATTGACGTGAATACGTGATTGTCAAGATTGTGAATAGTAAACAGGCTAAACAGGTATTAAACAATATACAATAATTAACAACATAAATAATACACTTGTTGTTCAAACTTCAAACTTCAACTTTTAACACGTCAAAAACTTTTGCTGTTTTGTAATGCTAACACCACACGTTGGTCTACTTATCGCTCGTCTTACGTCGATCGTATGGTATTTCATCTTAGTTTCTAATTTCTATTCTATGTGACTCTACAGATATTTTATATATAATATATTAGGACATTAGATACGCTAGTCGCTACTGTAACTGTTGTATAAATGCGTGAAATGGAATTGTATGTATCTATTATAATCAATGATTATAATATGATCATTTCACAGAACTATTAAATGCTAACAATGATATTTTATTATGTAATATGTTACTAACGTAACCAAAATACGCATTACTTATGTATACTTACGGTACTCCTTATTTTTAAGTAATTTAATTTAGTAAGAGGTAGTGCCAAACTGCTTGCAGCCGATTTGGGCCGGCACGACCAGGGTGGTACCTCTTGCTCACATAACAACGGCGTCAAGTGACAGTTATGCCGTCGCATCTGCATAACTTTTGGTTGTGCCGATGTCTATGGGCGTCGGTAGTCACCATAAGGCTCCGACTGCTCGGTTGCCTCCTTGTGACATAAAAAAAGTAATTGCCAATGGTGTCTATAAAACACGTTTTGTGACAAGATAGCCGCTCATATTATACGTATAACTATAAATAATTATTGTTTTTTATTAAAACTACATAGTTCCGTTATAGGAACGTTCAGTAGAGCGCGCGTGTTACCACTAAGTTCAATGGTGTGAATTAGCTCCGTTATCCTAGTCTACCTCAGTTATAAAAGAAGTCTTTGATGCATTATAGTATGTAAGTTTATGAAACGTTCACCTAATCCTGATATACGAGCCCCTCTACAAATCCTTCGTAGACCTTCGATATTCAAGGGCGATGCTGATCACAATAACCATCAAACTGACAGGTTGCGTTCAGCTAGTATGTCAAGATTAAAAGGTCTCCTATTATCTAGCAGTCGAAATTCGCACTCCTAACGCTAGTGATAGCTAGATATTACATTTTTGAAGAGTAAACTTCTTTTAGCGCGGTACGCATATTTTTAGATGAGATAAAATCTCTGAACACCTGACACCGCACACGTAACGCTGGAGACACAGTTTGAAGTTTTATATGACATGGACTGGCGACACCACACGCGAAACGCGAGACATAGTTTGACGTTTGATTTATTTATAAAAGATTAAACAATATTTGTTTTGCAAATTGTGTTGCTTCTAAATTATGTCATGCGGCCATTTTATGGGCTGTTTAAATTGTATAGGTTGTCATAATCTATTACAGCCTGTATTGTCCCCACCATGGTTCAGGCCTTGAGCGGTAGGGCTCATTGCCTAGGGTGAGCCCAGCACATTGGGCGAAGCTAATTGAGCCGAGGGGGCTCTTTGTATCCATAAGAAGAGGGGACAAAAGAGCAGGGGGGCAAGGGGCGAGGATGGGAACCTCACCCCATTGTACTGTCCCGACGTTGAGAGGGGTTGTTTTGTGGTGCGAGACAACCCCTCTGTGGAGGTGGCGTCGGTCCCTTGTGGGACTGACTAGCCATCTAGGTGCCGTTTGTTTATTAGATCCGGGGCACCTCACCAAAGGCAGCATTGGTGGCACTCGCCGGGTTTTAGTGGGTAGAGCTGCGTCCACTTACCAGCTTTCGGGCGCAGCGAGTCCCACATACCCGCGTGGGGAGACCCACTCCCCGCGGGAGGCCTCAGAGCATTTCCCGGCGTTAAAGAAAAAAAACCTGTATTATAGGTATTTGAATTTAATTGTTTGTTTTCCACTTCTATCGGCAGTCTCTGTGACTGGTTGGGTTTTTTATCATTTTTTATAGAAGACGGGGCAAACGGATAGTCGGTTCATCTGATAGCAAGTGGCAAGGGACATCCACAGACACCCGCTACACCAGAGGATTAGCAGGTGCATTGCCGGCCTTAAATATGAGTATGCTCTTTGCTTGAATATCCCTCAATCGTATCGGTTTTAAAATATCGATCAGATAATTATAGATGGCATCTGATTTCATGAAGTGATCGTAAGAGGCCTAGGAAGTACCATAAAATCCAGTTGTTGTGGATTATGGATGAAATTGTAGAGGAACAACGAAGGGTGATTTTTTGACGTGACAACGTCTTATAATTTGATGGAGCCGGCTGCACGCACGAAAAAACATGACTCATGAGGCGTTACCTCGCTCTGAGGCGTTCCATTTTCTTATGACGTCGTCATGTTCAACTATCGTCAGTAAACCAACTTTACAGACAACTGATTTTTTTTAGCGGTAAAAGAAACAATAATGATGTGGTAAATGCAAAGTTTGTACATTAGTAGAAGGTTAAGTTGTAAGCTCAAAAATTAAAGAAACAGTTATTTTATTACTTTTTAGTATTGTATTTTTTAAGTCGGTTTTAGTTTTTTTGTATATTCTAAGTCTATGGTTTTTTGTAAATATTTTTTATTATTGACTTCTTTTTTTGTTGTTTATTTGACGTATTTCAAGTGTACGAGTGGTTACCTAAACGTAGTGATTACATTGTCTTGGTGGTTACCTACGAAATAAAGATTATAGCTATTGGTCTTGTTACGGCTGTCGGGTATGACCGGTCGAGCTTGGGCAGTTCTTCGGTATGTCGGTTGTACTGTAGCTCGCCGCTTGCCTGGGACAATCTCCCACTATAGTTTGACTTACGTCTTTCCTTCGTTCGCTGGTAACGTACGCCACCACGCACCCCTGAATGCATTATAATTTTGGCACTAAGATCGGGAGGATCTCGGGAGAGGCGTATGCGAATTGAAACAGAGTCGGGGATCTCGGGAGTCAATAAGTAAAACCACTATTTTCTTCACACTCGCTTCAAGGTCTCGGCTCTTCCTTTTGTTCGCCTCTTCTTATTCAGCTGTTCTCGTCGGACGACCGACCCAAGGACGAGTCGCGTCTCGCGTTGTGCTCGATTTGCGCGTCATTTTTGCTTTGAGCCGAGATCTTTTCCGCTTTTCTTTATCCAAAATCTTTACATATTATACATATTTTAAAACGTTACAACATTATCTATATTATGAAACATAAATTATAAACATATATTTACACAATAAAAAAATTTGACAAAAACATAGCAACATAACAACAATTTCTAAGTTTTATCACACAATTCTGTTAATATCTCAAAAACTATAAACACAAACTTTAAAGAGAATACTAAGACTATAAATTCTATCAGAATGAATCTTTTCCTATAATAAACTATAGATTAAAACCTTTCTTTTAACATAACTTTCAAGACAAAATTCTAATAAATAATATCTTAAATTTTCATTTTTCGTTAATTCGTAAAAACAAAGTAGTTTTCTGTACAAAAACCCTATCAAACTATGTATCTATATTCATAGTAATCTATATAAAAAATGCTAAAATAAACCTTTTAAAACATCTAACAAGTATTAGAAAACAATCTAATTGACCTAATTAGCAACTTTCCTATTAGACTCAATTTCCTATATAACTATCATACCAATATACTTGAATTATTGTTTTCTACATCATATTTACATAGATAAACCTTAAAATATTCACTTTAAATTATTATTATAAACATAAAAATATCAAAAACTAATTAAAATTAATCTTATTGGAATCTCATCGTTGCATCTCTCTTACTCCTACACATTACGAGCGAGAGGTAAACACTTTTAACTATTTCTGCTTATATTTTCAAAATTACCATCCTGATTATCATCCTAATTTTAATCATTGTATCCTATATTTACATTATAAACATCATTCATCAACATATTTTCATGAAATCATACTAAAATAAACGTATCAAATTTCTACAAGGTATGTCATCTTACAGGGTTGACCAAACCGGGGCTGGGATTTGCAACGAATATGCACTGCAAAGCTTGGAATAAATACCGGTAGGAGGGAAGCGCTGTGCCGCGCTCCCGGCTGCATGGGTACCACCATCTTGCTTGTTTCTCCCGTTAAACAGCTTTGCTGTGTTTCGGAGAGAAGGGCAAGACAGGCAGTGCAATTACTGGCCTCAGGATAGGCAACACATAAATAAGTTGCCTGGGCTCGTTCCAGGTATACTAGTTTATGTTCATGGGCGACGTCGACCACTTACCATCAGGTGGTACGTTTGCCAGTTTGCCTATCCAACTAACATAAAAAAAAAATGGCTTGCAGCACCATCTCGGCAACAGATTTGGCAACGATGTCTGGATCATCCAGCAAGAAGCAAAGGATCGCATCCCTTCAGCTTCATCAGCTTACATAATATAGTGCTAGACGTGGCGGCAGCCCTCAAAACGAGGCCATGATAGGCGTGCAACTGGCACAGAAATCCGGACCAGACCGTGGTCTGACGAGCCAAGTGCACAGTCCCTTAAACTTAGATTTTAAATATTGCCACACTAAGCTGTATTTGTTTATTGTTTTGAGATTATATTGAATAACAATAAGTACTTAGATTTTAGTAGATTTAGATATGTGACGCTATCACTAAGATCCTATCAAGGGGGTGATTAGGTCGTCACTCATACACGTTCTTATCAAATAACTAGGTATCACAGAAAAATATTTATACGCAAACAATGCAAGCGATAAAAATAATATTGAATATCTATGCTTATTTATTTTATGTTCCATTTTTACCATCAGGACAATTAAATAAGAAAGTTCGTTTTGGGCGCGTCCGACTGGCCTTTAAACATTTTTTTTTCTTAAATATTTGTAAAGTAAATATCTTCCGGTATGTGGCACTCGCGGCATCCGAGAGGTGGTAAAGTGGACACAGCTCTACCTACTAAAACCCGTCGAGTGCCAACAATGCCGCCTTTGGTGAGGTGCCCCGGAACTGTTGAGCAACCAGGGCACCTCGACGGCTAATCAGTCCCTCAAGGGACCGATGCCAGCTCCACAGAGGGGTTGTACCGCACCACAGAACCCCTCCCAACGTCAGGACAGTATAATGGCGTGAGGTTTCCAACTCCAACCCTTGTCCCCCCTGCTCTTCTGTACCCTCTTCACATAAGAGGGATACAAAGAGCAGCTCCCTCGATTCAATTTGCTTCGCCTAATGTGCTGGGTCCAGCGTATACATAACATTTATTAAATAATTTATGGATTTAATAAACGACTTTTAATTAAAAGTATTTTAATGTTTTAAGAAATGACTCTGATGATATGCACATTTGTCGCTGGTAATTCTTACCAGACACACACAGATAAACTTTCAGCTTTTAAATAAATCCCTGGCCCATAGACAATACTCTAGTCTGGCCGTTACGGGCTCTTGGGCGATACAAAGGGATAGGAATATAATATAGTATTACTAGATCTTTGGGGTGATAATATGTGCGATTGTCTGGACTGAATGATTGAATGGAGAGAGTATGGAGGGTAGAGACAAAGAGGGTTCTCCTCTGTGTATGGAAAGTAAAAACTACTGAAGTCATTACAACAACTATGCTCATATCATAGTTTTTCCTTACTCGGACGCCAGCGCTCTGCGCTATTGTGGTAGGCACTGGAAATAAATTCACAATGAAATCACAAATAATTTTCAAAAAATCAAACTAATAAAATCTGTCTGCAGTATTTTGCGGGACACTCTTTTGACTTTCGCCCCATAAGAGATGGTTCTTTTTGTCTCTCCTCTGTTGACTGTACTGACAGTACATACTTTTTTCATTTTCGACCAGCGCACATGTATGATATTTTACATTAATTGTAATTATTACAGGTACCTATGTATTGTATATTTACTACAATTATTGCTGGTTATTAGAAAATCGTTTTTTCTTGGTTCTTAGGAAAAAACTTTGCTTTTTATTGTGGTAAGTACCTAGAAAACATGTATAATATGAAATAACTTTAGGTACAAATTGAATAACAATAAGGTGGTAAAAAAACAACCTTTTATTACAAGTTTAATTTATAATAAAAAAATCAAAACATTTTTATATTTTTTTGAATTCTCATACAAATGGTTTATTTCTCATGGAGTGCACTTATTGCATTGCCAATGACGAGTTAATATTTAGTCTGTACCTACTATGGAGAAACGGCGGGAAACCCCATGGAGCGCGACTTCAGCCCTCTAGTCCCCATCAATCAACTATCACTTAAGAACAGTCCACAACAATATTCGCCTACCAATCACATTCTATATACAGGTTAAGTTTTTAACAAACATTATAAAAAAAACGCCAAGACCATCCTACTATAGAAAACCGATCCGAATGAACAAAATACATAATAACAATTAATTAACGGGAAACCAAAAAAACACAACCGCACGCCATGATATTTCCCGCCGTCCCCTAATTGTTACTTCATTGGCGTCAAAAAACCTCAGCAATCACAAAATAGACAAAGATCATCAAATTTTGTCAAAAGTTTAGGTTTAATTTTTTGGACATACTTTTATTATATAGACTTATTTCGAAAACCAATGCTGCATAATTTGCGATCACTTTAGGAAAAATAAATGAATAAATTCTTCTTTCAATCATATTGATAAAAAAATACACTAAGGGCGATTACACACCGCATCTGCCCTGAATCGATCAAAATATATTTCTAAGTGGCCGCCGAAAAATTAGTCAACCAAATTTTCTCCGTCATTCGTGAATCTCAATTTTCAAATATTATGATTATTGGCTGACCAAAGCAACCATAGTTTAATTTGGATAAAGTGGCAACGGGGCAAGATCATTTTCTAAATTTGTATTTACACGGATTTGGATCAGTTGCAGTGTCAAACCCTAACAATTTCAATAAATATAGGATTCATTTTTGTTAATAATTCTCTCTATCTCTCTCTTATCCTTAGAAATTTGTACAACGACCGATTTGTTAACAGGAGACATTTACGGTTTTTAGATCTGGCAACATTTAGGTGGAATCTATCAATAGGATACTTACTCAGTCGTTAATGGAGAGAGGAACCTGTGTAAGAGTGAAAGAGACGACGTTACTACTAAGTTTTTTAAATTCCTGACATTTAATAAATAAATGTTAGAAATTAAATGGCTATTGAAAATTTCTAAACGAATTTAAGTTCAAAATTCAAAATATTTCGACTTTTTTATAATCTTTTATTTGCTGACGTCATTATAAAATATTTGTCGTGCAGACTATATGTACTATGGCTGGTATTACAATAAATGCTTCATGAGTCTATTATATATGTTATACAGTCAAAAACTAACTTATTACAAAAATAATCAAGTATACATATGACATTCGAACATATAAGGTACAATAATTTGAAAAACCTAAAATAAATAATCCTTTTAATTCCAATTTTGATGTAAAAATGCCCATTTCAATGTAATATGCTTTAAAAATCTATTTTTGTTAAATTATTTAACCATATCAAATGATAAAATGTTGACTAGAATGTCACTATTTTGGTTAGGAAAAACTCGCTAAGATAAGTGTTTTACACAGTACACATTTTCACAGCATCTTTAATTGAAAATGTACAAAACAGTTTCTCAGTTTTTTTTAATTGTTTCGCATTTACAGTTTTTTTTATTAACAAGAACTAACTTAACGAACAATTACTATTGTCTTTTTGGATTTTGTTTTATAATATTACTAAAACATTACACAATGTTACAACATAAAAAGATAGTTACAAATTACAGTTATTAACAAAATTAATAATCATTTTTCATAACTTAAGGAATAAAATGACTCCGAAAACTTATCACTATGCCAACTCTTCATTAAATATGAAAATATTTAATATCTGGCAACACAACAATAAATTAATAATGGAGTGTCTTATCCGGGCTATAATCAGAATTTTCTTTGTACCATTGCTGACTTTATTCGAGTTCATCCAAATGAGACTCACAAGTTTTTGATGGCTTTTGCCTCCATTTTTATTGTAAAACGATACATTCCTCTCTGCAAAATTATACAAGGCTATCATGAATCAATTAAAAGTTGAATCCCATGGGTTTGTATAAAATATGATGGATGTGGGAAGAGTTTGTTGGCAACTGTGATGGGATCTTGAGGATCAAAGAGGATTTTCCTTCATCCCCTGGACAGATGTAAATATGAATCGGGTGTGATGTTGCTCATAGGAAAAATATTATTTATTATGCTATGGTGGATAAGAACGAGTGTCCATCATACAGATGTTTCATCAGCGAAGATGAATTGACATACAATATGAGCCAGTATGATGTAAATAACAAGTGTGACTTAAGCCCTTCTCAATTAACACCAATTCAGCCTATCCCGGATACCTCACTTTTTTATGAACAGGAACAACCACACAACCACTGCACAGAGATCGTCGTCCTACCTAGTTGGAAGTACCAACACTCCATCTTCCCAAGCTTTCATAGCACATAATTTACTGACCAGTAATTTTAGAGATTCCCAATCTCCTCCTCAAACTTCCTTTTACCGCCTTCCAATTTCTTCTCAGCATCTTGACCATACTTCATGGTAAACTCCTCATGTCTGATCAGCCACTGGGCCCAGTGCTCTCTCAGTTTATCGGTAGACAGATGGAATACATCAGCCTTGGAACCATCCGTGTATGCGATCACCAACAGTGCATCTCTCACATTGAAGTGTTTGTAGTTGAGGTCGTTACACACTGCCCCAAAGTACGCAGCGACTTGGACAGGGTTATCGTACGTCATCGATATCGATTTTCTTGGCTTATCCGATTTCTTCCATTCTATTAGCATTGGTTTATCTCTGAAATATAAGAAAAAGAATTAGGTTAAGTTATTGATAAACGAAGGTTTGCCGTAACTCAACATGCAATGCAGCGTGCTATGCTGGGTGTTTCTTTGGCAGATAGGATCCGAAACGAAGTCATCCGCCAGAGAACTAGCGTTACCGATATCACGCGAATATTAAGCTCGTTGAAGTAGCAGTGGGCTGGTCACACACTCAGGAGAACGGGTGGCCGATGGGGCAATAAGGTTCAAGAAGAGTGGAGGCCACCTTTGGGTAGACGAAGTGTTGGTCGGCCATTAACCAGGTGGGAAGACGATCTTCGTACTGCCGGTCCGTGTTGGAAGCGAGTGGAGACGGATCGGTCGTCTTGGCGTTCTTTGAGGGAGACCTATGTCCATCAGTGGACGGAAAGGGGCGGTTGATGATGATAAGAGTTTATGCAGGTTAAGAATTAAATAGGCAGAATTCGGATTGCCTTGGTCCTTGTCCTATTAAGTAAACGGTAGTAATTTTAGTGACAAATATCTGCGCAGACAAATTTTTGAACGAGTTTCTGCGTAACCATTGTATGTTTTCTTAAGGCCAAGATAGTTAGACTGTAGTAGTGCGAATGGGTTATCGATCTCGTGTAGTAGACAAATACTACTTACTCGTAATCAGCTATCGCATCAAAAATCCCTCGGTACTTGAGTACTGGATGCACCACGTTAGATTCTATCGCCTTTGGTGAGGATATGTTCTTCAACACCTCTGCAACTGACACCCAGACGCCCTCAACCTCTTTTTCAATACGAAGCTGTGTTTTAGGTTGAGTGAAGTAGTTCTTGAGGGTATTGTGAAATTTTGTCCCAACCTCCATTTGTGCTGAAAAATTAAATAAAAATTTTAATACAAAATAATTGTATCATAATAATATTAAGTATATTATTTCGTATGGGAGAGTCGAAGAAGCGACACACACATTATAGGTGTTATAAAAAAAACAACACACAGGATAACAGTATTCCGCAAAATGACAAGACATGTATTGTAATTACTAGCATCTTGTCTTGGGTAAAAGGCATGCAAGAATCACAAGTGCTAGCGGGCCATTGGCCTTAAGTGTACCAAAAACCTTGACCTAGCATCAGATTACTGATGAATCAACAATATCTATGTCAAGTAACAAAAATGTACAATCAAGGGCGTCCTCAATAAAAACATACTATATGTACATACTACAATTTAGTTGATCAATTCAACTGACGAATCAAATTATTATTTAAATCATAAAAATATCTTAAGTTCCGGGTTCTTGAAAGTAGTCTAGTGTTGCACTAACCTTGACAATTCAAATAGCAGTCATACATGTCAGATGGCGGTATACCGAAAATTCGAGGTCTGCCAATGTTCAAGTTTTTTTATGTGAGGGTAAGCGGTTCAAGCCTTGTTGTGGCGGTTCGTTTTTTATGTTAGTTGGATAGGCAAACTGGTAAACGTATCACCTGATGGTAAGTGGTCGACGTCGCCCATGAACATAAACTAGTTTACCTGGAACGAGCCCAGGCAACTCATTTATGTGTTGCCTATCCTGAGACATAAGATGTTAAGTATCGGTGCCAGTAATTACACTGCCTGTATTGCCCTTCTCTCCGAAACACAGCAAAGCTGTTTCTCGGGTGAAACAAGCAAGATGGCGGTACCCATGCAACCGGGAGCGCGGCACAGCGCTTCCCTCCCACCGGTAAACATGGCGGTGGGTAACATATGGTCTATAATTTATCCCTGAACACCCAAGGGAATGGGAAGTACGCGAGTGAAACCGCGGGGCACTGCTAGTTTATAATAAATAAGAGTTCTTATCTTAGCATATATTTTGGCATGCGACCCATCACAAGACGTCCACGCGTCATATTATATGTGCCAATTAGCCGACGAGAGCATTGTCCGACGTGAACTCATTAGGTTTTTGTGCTCCTACTGACCCATATCACTAATGGACTTCTAATATTATAAATGCTAAGTCACATAACTAAACAAACTAGTATGTATCGATAGATTATTTTTTTCTTTAACGCCGGGAAATGCACTGAGGCATCCCGCGGGGGAGTGGATCTCCCAACGCGGCTAAGTGAGACTCGCTGCGCCCGAAAGCTAGTAAGTGTACGCAGCTCTACCCACTAAAGTGCCACCAATTCCGCCTTTAGTGAGGTGCCCCGGATCTAATGAGCAGACAGGGCACCTCGACGGCTAGTCAGTCTCTCGGGGGACCGCCGCCACCTCAACAGAGGGGTTGTCCGCACCACAGAACAACCCCTCCCAACGTCGGGACAGTACAATGGGGTGAGGTTCCTGTCCTCGCCCCTTGCTCTTTTGTTCCCTCTTCTTATAAAAGGGGTACAAACAGCACCCTCGGCTCAATTAGCTTCGCTCAAGGTGCTGGGCTCACCCTAGGCTACTGAGCCCCTCCGCCACGTCAAGACCTGAACTATTATATAGATAGACTATTATCACGATTATTAACCTTACATATTATTTTGATATGAAACATATTTTATATGTTCATCATAAGCGATTCTTATGTCTCACTGCTGGATACCAGTGTCCTCGAAATCGCACGAGGAGGGTATTTCGCGTGTTCACGTACTAGCCCAATGTGGGGTCGTGAGCTTCGCACACCCTCAAATACATTTTTACGATATTATCCCTTACCAATGAACACCTTTTTTATGGTAGTTGGATAGGCAAACTGGCAAACGTGCCACCTGATGGTAAGTGGTCGACGTCGCCCATGAACATAAACCAGTTTACCTGGAACGAGCCCAGGCAACTCATTTATGTGTTGCCTATCTTGAGACATAAGATGTTAAGTCTCAGTGCCAGTAATTACACTGCCTGTCTTGCCCTTCTCTCCGAAACACAGCAAAGCTGTTCCACAGGAGAAACGAGCAAGATAGTGGTACCTATGCAGCCCATGTAGCATTACCTTCAAGAAAAGAGTATAATCATATTTGAAAGACTGGCAATTTGCTAATGATGGTGTCTATGAATGTTGCTTATCACTTACCACCAGGTAAAACAACTATCTGTTAGCCCCCTCTTCTATAAAAAAAATACAACTACAAAAGCAAATTATTTTAACCACACAAGTTATCTAAAAGCGGCATTCAATAATTGCCTCCTTATCATTGCTGAGTTCAACGAGTCATAATAAGTCAATGTATTTAGATTAAGTTTTTCTTCCTTCTGTTCTATATATTTGTTATGACCAATAATATAAGAAAAAAGGATATTATGAACGTATTTCACAAGAAGTAATTAGTTAGGTACTCTGGATAAATAAAACTCCAATTTCTGAAGTACCTACAGAAATTTAAAATTGACTTAGCCAAACTTTTTTTATTTTTTTTATTTTTTTTTATGTTAGTTGGATAGGCAAACTGGCAAACGTACCACCTGATGTTAAGTGGTCGACGTCGCCCATGAACATAAACTAGTAGACCTGCAACGAGCCCAGGTAACTCATTTATGTGTTGCCTATCCTGAGACATAAGATGTTAAGTCTCGAATCAAACTACAGATAACCATCAGGACATCATAGTATTCATTTAGTACAAAGTAAATTAATAAATTTGTCATTGGCCTATCTTGTACAGATTGAGAAGTCAATAAAAATATCAAGGATATTATAGTAAATGAACATAAAAGGCCAGAAATTTAAATTAAAATAGTTATTTTAAAAACCATTTAAAATGTCAGAATTTCCAACCAAATTAGCTACATTATTAGGGATCATACCATTTTAAAGACTCTAAATAACTTTTATTTAATATGCATTTTTAACAAGTTAATTAATGTCATAGAAAGAACATAATGGAGTAGATTGGAGGAAGCCTTTGGCCACCTGGCAAACGGACACATTAAAATGGAACAAAAGAATACTATATGAATAATAAAGAATAATAGTTGTGTCCTAATGAAGGCTTATGATAAAATTAAAAATATAATCATGCATAAAAAGACAGTACTATTTTGGTTATGAACTATCAACACTTTTTTCTTTCCAAAATACTATTAAGCTGTTAAACATGTAATACATAAGATAGTGGTATCTATGCACACATGCCTTAAGAATTTCGCTCCTACCGGCCGGCAGGATGACTATATTTAAATTGAAAATAGCATGAATTAATTACCAGGTAGGCATAGTTCAAGTCCTATTGTATTGACAAACAATCATAAAAATCACGGACAAGAGATATGGATCCATTAACAAAAGATGCTTGCTCAACAATATAATTATCAATTTAATATATTTTGTTGATGTTTTAAGATAGGACATCAGGATAACCTATAATTAATTTCATTGGCAAGTTTTTTCTTTAAAACTATGTAGGGACACAAGTCAGTATGTATTGTCAACATAAGCACATTTAGTTTGTCTGATTACATATCAGAACTAGGTATTTTATTAATATCAGTACATGTGACAGTAAGTGACCCCAACGTGTGTGAACATGCAATCTTCTAATCTAATCAGAAATTGGAGAAAGAAAAAATAAACTCCTAAAATTACCTACATGTAAAATTTTTACATATACAGTGAAAACTCAATTAACCGGACCAATTGTTGTCGTTAGGCATACGGATAATTGAAAAAAGTAGGTTTTGTGCAAATGTAGTACATACCTAATGTTACATATTTATAACAACAACAAATACATATTAACGAAAATCAATCTCAATTATCAAACAAAAATTAAAATCAAGAAATTAAGAGATACATTATCCAACATATGATACCATCATGTATGATGTGTTACATACATAGGTATGTACATACATGTGTTTAATATGTATAATACATACCTACATCACAAAGTAAGCACTTATGTACATATTTTCTTAAATTACATACTAAAATACTTCAGCCTTAATCATAAAATAAAATAATAAGTAAGTTTAATTTTGTTTAAAATATGTGGGAATTGTCATTTAACGTCAGCCACTTTTTCTCTTCATTGCTGGTACATCACGAATTTGTTTGATCTATAGCAAACTCACAGTATCATTCTGTCTTTCAAACCACTTGAAAACTGTTTCCAGCGCCTGAACCGTCCATCTCGTGAAGCACTCATGAGATGATCCTGCATCATTTTTGCGTCTAGATTTAACTAAAAAATTACAAAATGCAATTTGTATGGTAAAAAAACCATTCCCCTTGCTATGCCCATTTTTTTTACAAGTTACAAGAACTAAATTATAAGATAACTTACCTTCATAAAACCTATTAAACTCCTGTAGACCCATTTCTGCAATTCTCTCCTGCTTCCATTTCTCCAAAGCTTTCCTAGACTCCTCTGTCATTGTTTTATTTAATATTAATGTTACTGATGGATATTGCTTTGTGTAATCAGTTTGATGTTGCTTAATCTGAAGGATTTTGTCTTCACTGGCATACCCAGGATGAGCAGCTGAACTTCTTGCTGCAGACTTGAATGAATTCGTTTTCAGATTCCTGACGGGGCCACCATTAAGGATAACCCCAGCGAAATTAAAACAAGTCCTCGTATTTTGCCACATTTCGTTCTTTAAAAACCCAAAAGTATTAAAGACACTGTAATTTTGACGATTCAATGCACTTTTCACATCATTTGCAATGTTCGCAAACTTCTGCGAGCTTCCTTTCGAAGTATTCGCTGCGTTGTTTTGATGTGATCTATTTTTAGCTGAAACAGACAATTTTATAACGTATGCGTAAACATACGGTGCCAAAGTGTCATATGATTAAATAATTGAAAGTCGACGTTTATACACGAGTTCCATAGCACCTCATAGTACTAACACAACGCCAATAACAATGCGAATGGATAGGAGTTGATCTTTCGAGATGTAAGCGGATAGAAAGTTGATACAAGGTTAAAATCGAATAACAAGATAACAACTATTAGTTTAACGAACCTGATTTTTTCTCACGACTAATTTTTTCTTTCTTGGTTTCTATCAGGGGGCCAAATAGGTCTTTATTTTCCTTATTGTAAAGTTTCAATTTTTCTGCCGGTTTCAAAATAGAAGCGGGACGCACAATTTTAGTTCTTACAAACTCTTTTTCTATTAAGATCTTTTGACTACCTTTGCAAATGGGTCGAAACATACTTATACGTAGTATTTATTCGTCTGTTTAAAATTATTTATCAGTAAAATGTTTCAAAAGTAGCTACCTAATACCCTTATAGCAATTTTATATTTATTTAATTTACGAAATGCAAAAAATTTACAAAATTAGAAAATTGGCAATTGTCATTCGCTAAAATGTTTTAAATTTTTATCTGACTAGTGGCTACATTCAGCATTCCAAATTTTCTTCTTCTTCTTTTTTTGTAAAACATTTTGTATTTAGAATAACCAAACACCATACAATATACAGCATTATCTTAAAAATTACCTACATGAATTATAATATTTTATATGTATTTGTAATTTGCAGAACATAAAAGATAAAAACTTAATAATAATATTAGGTACAAACAATTTTTGCCTGTACTGCTCTTTTTATCAGTCTTTTTTTTACTGCTCTATATACTCAATACATTAAATATTTTAAAGGAATTATTACTTAACTTCACTTTTAATAAATGTTTTTTAAATGTATGAAAAAAGATAAATAATTACGTCCACAGGTTATTGTTTACATCAACAAATTGAAATTACCTACAAAATACAATTGAATTTTTAAGTAAATATTACAGTGACATCTATTAGACAGTTTACAAACAACTAGCCACTAGGTGATTATAAGATCTTTAGCTAGGTATTTACAGTATCGCGTCCCTAGATGTCTCTTAGTATTTTTTTAAATGTAGTGTATTGTATCCATCATAATATAGAGTTTTGACTTTTGATGTAATAGTAAAATGTATTTTTATAATAGCGAATGTTTTAAATACTAATAATAATTAATTATGAAGTCTTAAAACAGTCACATATTGGTTTTTAATACATAAATCATACTCTACTGTAATGCGGCTAAAATAAGATGTCCATGTTAACTATCAGCGTAACTTCCATAGGTCATACTATTTGATTTTGTAGGATTAATAGTGTGTACCAAATGGCGGGAAATATAGATAGAGTTCCAGTCGGTGTCAAGACGCAAGCGCGTTATTCTGTAGACTGATTCCTGAAAGGAACTTTTACATTCAAATAAGCCGGCTGTCTTGCACGTTCTTCATCTATACGAGTTGATATTCGAAGTTTTTCAGTGACAAGTGCTCACAGTATTTGTGAACTGTAACTGTGTTAATAGAGGAACTGTAATAACTCTAAAATGCTGATAGTCCGGCTACAATAATTTTTCGGAGCGAGAAACATATTGCAAATAGAAAATTCGAAAGGTAGGTAAGGTAGAATATTTTTTATCTTAATCTCGCTTTAATAACACACAATTTATAAGAAATATACCGAAGATAGATACCATTGACTGAAGATTTAACAACTTCGTAGAACAGTAAAAGTAAATACCTATGTAGAGAATATTTTGATAGCTGAAGTACTTACCTATATTTTTTTCGTTCCGATACAATGGACAAATAATAATATTGTTTGTTAAATGAAAAGAACGAGTAAAGTAATAAATAATATTATTTATTTATAGTTCAGTAAAGTTGTTACATTTTAATATATTCTCTAAACTAGCTGCAACTCGCAGCTATGCCAGCGTGGTCCTAGGGAGATAATATAAACTTTGTATAATATTTATATTTCTATAATTCATGATTCATGACATTTATAAAAATCGCCTTTCGGATACCAAAGCCGACAAAAATTCTTAAGATCTGTATTGGAATTGGTAGCATAACAATTTAAATGGGGATTTACTTAAATGTTCACAATTAAATGAAATCACACACACATAACTTTCTATCATCGCTTTATTTTATTTTGTAAAAAATATTATAATCGATATTATCATCATAATAGGTTTTACATAAAACCGAATACCTGGCAGACTGGAGCAGGGTTGTAAGGTCTAACAAGATGGGCCCTTCATGAAGGTGATCGGCGGCATCTGCGGAGGCACTTGCAGTGGTTTTTATTGGAGGCTTTATGCAGAATCCCACATACACTTAAAATTAAGGTAGTAACTAGTAAGGTTGAGCCTTTTTTTTCTTTTACGCCGGGAAATGCTCTGAGGCATCCCGCGGGGGAGTGGGCTTCCCCAGGCGAGTATGTGGGACTAGCTGCGCCCAAAAGGTGGTAAGGTGAACGCAGCTCTACCCACTAAAACCCGGCGAGTGCCGCCAATGCCCCCTTTAGTGAGGTGCCCTGGATCTGTTGAGCAAACAGGGCACCTAGACGGCTAGTTAGTCCCTCAAGGGACCGACGCCACCTCTACAGAGGGGTTGTCCCGCACCACAAAACAACCCCATTGAACGTATATATATATATATATATATATATATATATATATATATATATATTATTATTATTATTATTAGCTTCGTATGTACTTATTATTATATAGTTTATTTAAACTAGTCGAAAGTAAACCCACAGATTAAATAATAGTACTGTAAACCTAAAAGAAAAAGCGTAGGCATAACCGTGTTAACATTGCCTGAAGTCTGAACATTAAAATTTAACTTAGAAGCGTAAGTGTAGAACGTGTTAACCTACATTCGCAAGTGTTTTCTTTATTCCATATTTGGCACCCAATGCTATTTCAAGGACCCAGTTGAGATTCTCTTTTCATATTTTGGAGATGGAGCAACTAATTAAAATATTTGAGTACTTTAAACAGTGCCGTAGCTTGTTCTAGCAGGGCTCCGTATCGACATGCCGGGCAACATTTTTGATCGGTATAGGGTAGTTTCAGTCCTAAATTAGGCAAACTGGGCCCCTAACCCCCAAATACTCAAACGAATCTCAAATTTAAGATGTACTTATCCTCATGCTACGACGTGTCAGATTCAAAGAAAAAAGAGGGCCAACATGAGTTTAAGTACGTCTTAAATTTGAGATTCGTTTGAGTATTTGGGGGTAAGTGTATGTTTTGGATACATACTCAACGACTTCAAAGTTAGTGGGTTCGCATTTGGTCTGAGTTTGAAAGGTTTTTGATGTGACAACGTCTAATAAATCGATGAGCGCCAGCTGCATGCACGAAAATGTCCTGTAGCGCTCATTGTCCCGTTACGCTCATTGTACGCTTGCGTTTTGTTATGACGAACTATCGTCCGTAAACCAACTTTACAGACAACCAATTTTTTAAATTTTCTCGTGCAAGGTATGTTTCCAATCTTATCGAAAATCTTTTAATTATCGGTGAAGAAAAACAAGAAATTTTATACTTTATAGAAGTGGAAGGAACTGACACTCATAGGCACCCACTACAATGGTAGGCTTAAGTGTTTTGCCATCCATTCGAACTTCACTTTCAAATGCCGGTATTGAATGTTGACAAGAAAAAAAAAAGAGCTCTTGTGTGTTCTTATGAAGCTCTACAACCTGTATTAGGCAATAGGTAAACTATGGCTTTAATATTTTTGTGTGAATTCGAGAACTCTCGTAACAAGTGGGACGTATGTCACTCTTATAAGTTTGATAATGAACATATTTTTTGCTATATCTCATCTCTTCTAATATAATTAATATTATGCAGTAAAGCGTAAGAGTTTGTTTGTTTGTTCATATGCATATGAACGCCCGATTTTTATGTTTTTTTATTGAAGTGAATCTACTTTGCGCGCATGAGGGTTAAATTTTTACGCATGAAACGTCACGAAAATGTACAACGTTTTTGTCCAAGAAGTGGGAGAGAGTGATTGAGACCGATTGAGAGAGAGTGAGAAAGGGCGAACGAAGCATGAAGCACATAGCCATGTAGTGAAAGTAGGGAGCATGCGAGTGAGAAAGATCGAGAGACAGAGTGAGATAGAGCGAACGCCGCATCGCAAGTCTCGAAAATTTAAAAATAAAGGCTTTAGATTAGTATAAATATAAACGTGATGTAAAAATTAGTTTGCCAAATAAGTTTCACTTCTGACATGTGTACTTTGTAGGTACGCACGCACTTTTTTATTTTGTAAGATTTTACACAATTTTATCGGGTGATATAAGGAAGTAGACATTGATGTTATATAGCTACTGGTTACATTCAAGTTGCGACACTAAACTATATTCGCTATCACCGAGCCTGAGCGAGTTAGGTCGCTGGTCGACGCCAGGTCTAGACTTAGAATATTTACAACATAGATAATATTATAATACCTATAAATATCTTTATCACCGTTTGTGTCACTATACTATCACCTACAATAATGGTCTTGGAATAATTGAATGGTATTGAGTGTTCAGACCCCGTGTGCGGGACCTTCATTGGATGACTTGGCGAAGGTTAGCATCCATCGCCTTGTGCTCTCAGGAATCTACTAGGAACCTTCCAGCTCGGGGGTGGCCATCCCCTGATGAACCACACCTATGATAAGTGAAAAAAAGGCACAGGTACCATAAAATAAAAGATTTGAATGAATAAATACATTAAGATCACTAGTATGATCTATGTTACCTCACGTAACTTTTAAGTAAATATGTAATTATTTGTTCTTATCTATACAGATAAATAAAATTAGAGTGTCTGTTTGTAATATTAAAATAACCGATTTTTATTAAACGCATATGTATGTACACAGTACGGTGCATATACCAAAATAGCCTTTTTTATAATTTTTGTCTTTCTGTCTGTCTGTTTGTTCCCGCTAATCTCTGAAACGACTGGGCCCATTTTGACGGAACTTTCACTGACAGATAGCTGATGTTATAAGGAGTAACATAGACTGTAAAAATAATCATCATCAATCCGTATACGACTGTAAATCTAAGTAAGCGCGGGCGAAGCTGCGGGCAACAGTTAGTGAGAAATATATCTCAATATTCATAGAGCCTCCAGAAAGTCGCACATATACCAGACAACACATAGTTTTAATGAACTAATACATATAGTGCCTTTAAAATCATTCATATATTGAATCTCATACAAATTACCTAGTTCGACGGGATACGAACTCGCGACTCCGCGTCAAGTAGCATGCAAATTTACATTATTATTTTGATTTATAAAACCACCAAGTAATAACGTAAGCTAATAAATAAAACAGGGATATCAAAATTTCATGAAGTAAAATTTAAAAAGAACTTTAAAAATAAAAGCATTAACCTTGATAAGAATAATTATTATTATCTTTAGCACATATGAGTACAAGATTTGTGAAATTCTCCGTAAAAACTCTATCGCACTCTTCCGTGCAATAAGCAAAGATCTATATAATAATATTATAGACAATAATATAATATATAGATAATAAGACAATAGATAGTTTGAATTAAAATTCCATTGCCCTGTTAGTTATTACTGTACTAAGCAATGAACATATTGGTCTAGGATATAGGGTCCATTTTTGCACTTGATTGCTATCAAACTAATTTTCCGTGAGTGCCTTCATTTTGATGAGACACCCAACAATTTCCTGTGTGAAAATTCACAATTGTGGTAGCTAACAGAGGTAGCAAGGATAAAATATGTCGATTTGATGATTATCATAAAATTATTGCTAACTGGGTTTTTTTGTTAGATCTGTTGATACGAGTAAATTATTCGAAAAAATATTTGTCCTACAAAATTTATTGTTTGATCAAAGAGTCCACTCCTTCCAACATGACGTATCGATAACGAGGTCATCAAAATGATTAATAACCAGCTGATTTTTTTTATTTTACTTAGTTAATATATTTTATATAATTTAACAGTAGCTTCTCGAGACATCATACGCCGGTCCCTTGCCACCGTCAACGTGCCAAGTCTACTTGAGCCGACTGGAATTGCAAGAGACGATGGCAAGAGACCGGAAGGTATGAGTTTGATTCCATGGAAGATGGGCCGGGTGCTGGTGTGGGATGCAACCTGTTCAGACACGCTGGCCCCTTCCCATCTACATGGAACCAACAACAGAGCAGGTGCGGCTTGTGAAGCGGCTGAAAAAGCTAAAGTATGCAAATACAGGGGTCTAAGCTCCGAATATGATTTTGTCCCATTCGGTGTCGAGACCCTTGGTCTGTGGAGTCCTAGCGCTATAAGACTTTTTAAGGAAATAACAAAAAGGTTAGTCGACATCACAGGAGACCGAAGAGCTGGCAGCTACCTCAGACAAAGAATTAGTCTAGCAATTCAAAGCGGGAACGCTGCCAGTATCTTCGGAACCTTGCCTAAAGGGACTCCTTTTTATTAATAATATATTTTCGTTATTTTTTTTAAATACATTTTCAAAGTTCTTTGTACATTATTAAGTCTTTATTTTAATAATATCACTTTAGCTTTAAATAATTATTATCTATAGTTATTGTTAATATTGTAAATATATCAATTTGTGTGTCAATTTTATGTTTACTTTAATGTAAAATGAGATTATTTAACAATCATATTGTCCAACAAATTGTGACGTTATCCCGGTCCTACGTTCATCATCAAATGGAAATATTTCATCCTTGCTACCTCTGTTAGCTACCACTCATCCAAATGAAGCCACTCACGGAAAATTAGCTTGATGGTAATCAAGTGCAAAAATGGACCCTATATCCTGGACCAATATGTTCATTGCTTAGTACAGTAATAACTAACAGGGCAATGGAATTTTAATTCAAATTATCTAATGTCTTATTATCTATATATTATATTATTGTCTATAATATTATTATATAGATCTTTGCTTATTGCACGGAAGAGTGTGATAGAGTTTTTACGGAGAATTTCACAAATCTTGTACTCATATGTGCTAGCTGTTCTTCGCGGTTTTATTCGCCCGTTTTTCCGGAGATTTCGAAGATCCGTAAAAGTTATTTCATTATAATGAGTGAAATTCGCCTAAACATTAGAATAGAAAACAAAACTTTTGATATTTAGTATATAACAATAAATGTTTTAAACTAACGCGATCACTATTATATTGAAATAAATATTGTGTTTGGAGCCTACCGCGGTTACTTATAAAACCATAAACGCGGTAAGCTCCCGAAACAATTTACTTATTTAAACAACAATAAATGTGTTATAAACATGCTAGATAACCCCACCATGGTTCAAGCCTTGTCGTGGCGGTGGGGCTCAGTAGCTTAAGGTGAGCCCAGCAACTTGGGCGAAACGTGTTGAGCCGAGGGAGCTGCTCTTTGTACCCCTGTCATAAGAAGAGGGGCCTAAAGAGCAGGGATGGGAACGTCACCCCATTGTACTGTCACGATGTTGGAAGGGGTTTTTCTGTGGTGCGGGTCAACCTGTCAGTGGAGGTGGCTAGTCGTGTGCAGTGGCAGTCGAGGTGCCCTGTTTGCTCAACAGATCCGGGGCACCTCACCAAAGGTGGCATTGGTGGCACTCGCCGGGTTTTAGTGGGTAGAGCTGCGTCCACCTTTCGGGAGCAGCGAGTCCCGCCTGGGGAGACCCACTTTCCGGCGGGATGCCTCAGAGCATTTCTCGGCGTAAAGGAAAAAAAATTGCTAGATAAAATACCAAAAACAAATACCAAAAACTATATTTTATATTAGAAGAGGGTATTTAGCACACGATGAAAGACCTTTTATAACAGAAATAGTTTATAGACTTAGTTTCCACCCCCGAGGGCCTACTAATATATTATTACTTGCAGGGGCAGATCTACATACGGGTTTTTTGGGCTGCAGCCAGGGCCCCGTGAATATAAAGGGCCCCATGCTGTTGAAAACTATATGAAATATTGAAGGAGGCCTATGTTCATTGTTCAGCAGTGAACGGGTAGAGGCTGATGATGATGATGAATAAATTGTGCCCTAAGTAACCCAGGGCTCCGTAATTATAAAGGGCCCCATGCTGTTGAAAACTATATGAAATTTATCAAAATAAAAAATATCGAAAATTATAATCAATTTTGGCAATGCTGACATTAACGTCTTATTTTGTCGTTACTATAGAAATTAGTTGTGAATTCAAAATTACACTAAATTAATAAAGTGTGCCCCAAGTAGCGGAGGCCCCCTTTTTACTGTCTGCCCCTGATAACTAGCGAACCTACCAATCTTGTTCTGCCATATAAATTATTTTTGTCAAAAAATACTAGATTTTTTGATGGAGACACCCTAATTTCAGCAATGCGTGATACCAAAAAAGCAAATCGAAATATGCTTTACGGTCTAATTTCATGCGTACCAACTATACATAAAATAAAAAAAATCCTTCGAACCCTTTCGGAATAGTGTGACAACAAACAACGAGACACGACCATTTACTAGCGGACCCGATAGACGTTGTCCTGTACAAAATATTTTGTACTGGACCGAATTGTGAATATAAACCATCCTCAATTCTTCTTGAACACAAACAAAAAACTTCATCTAAACCGGTCGAGCGGTTTAGGAGGAGTTCTGTCACGTACATACGCGCAGAATAATTTTATATACATACTAGCTGTTGTCCGCAGCTTCGCCCGCATTAACTTAGGTTTACATGCGTACCCGGATTGATGATCATTATTTTTATGGCCTAAGTTACTCATTATAACATCAGCTATCTACGAGTGAAAGTCTCATCAAAATCGGCCCAGCCGTTTCACATATTAGCCGGAACAAACAGACAGACAGACAAAATAAATGCTATTTTGTTCCATATTATGCATTCACGATTCAATAAAAAGCGGTTAATTTAACATTACAAACAGACACTCCAATTTTATTTATCTATGTAAAGATGTATAGATTAAGATACTTTACAATATCAACTTCAAAATGTAAGACTCGTATTCCGTTTACGTAAGCGAGATTATTCGGTCAGTGTACACAACGTAAGCCGGCGACTGCAATCGTTGATGCAAATCAGCAATACCTGGGAATCCACCGCTGTATGCTTACGAGGGATATTTGATAAGTACACATAGAATATATCAATATAATACTAGTGACCCGGGTCACAGACAGCGCCATCTGTGCAAAACTATCCTATCTTTTTTTAAGTTGGAAATTCCTTGAAAGTAGTGTGCATAATTTCATTAAAATTGGTTCAGTTGTTTAGGAGAAAATCGCAGACAATGCGACACAATTTTTACACATCTATACTAAAATAATAAAGCTGAAATGCATTTGATCGCACTAATCTTCTATACAAATAAATAAAATTGAAGTGTTTGCAATTTCAAGTATTTAATTTGCATATGAAAGTATATTATTATTTAAGGGTGGGGACACCAGCGAGGCCAGACGGGCGATCAGTCCTCATCAGCGGGACCATTTCACCCAATCAATCAAAATCACCATATGAAAGTATATACGATAGACAATTTTTAAAATTTTTGTTTGTTGATCTGTTTGTTCCGGATAATCTCTGAAACGGCTGGGCTGATTTTGAGAGGACTTTCACTGGCAGATAGCTGATGCTATAAGGAATAACTTAGGCTATAAAATAATAAGGAACGATCCTGATACGGCTCTAAATCTAAATTAGTGCGGACGAAGCTGCGGATAACAGCTAGTATACACTAGAAATCGGATTTTAAAAACTATTTTTGCATTTGACAGGCCAATTATAAAGAAATGTTAGAGGCTACTTACTTCAGAGGAAACTTTTGTTTGTGAGGGAGAAGAGGGTAAAACCTCCGGGAATAACCAGGGTATAATAATATTTAGTAACTGAAACATAATTTGCTTACCATGGGACTGAGTGAGCGTAGAAGTGACCACATACCAGGCGGGTCGTCAACCAACTTGCAAATCAAATTAAGATAATAAGTCAGCTTTCCAACATCATTAGTGGGTAGTCTGCGACCACCTAACCATCTTCTCGGGCGCAGAGAGTCCCACATAACCCCCGGGCTCCCCCGAACCCGGTGGTATGCTTAAACATATACCGGTGGGAGGGAAGCGCTGTGCCGCGCTCCCGGCTGCATAGGTACCACCATCTTGCCTGTTTCTCCCGTGAAACAGCTTTGCTGTGTTTCGGAGAGAAGGGCAAGACAGGCAGTGTAATTACTGGCACCGAGACTTAACATCTTATGTCTCAGGACAGGCAACACATAAATGAGTTGCCTGGGCTCGTTCCAGGTTTATGTTTATGTTCATGGGCGACGTCGACTACTTTCCATCAGGTGGCACGTTTGCTAGTTTGCCTATCCAACTAACATAAAAAAAAATCCCCAGCGAAAAAAATAAGCGTCCCAACATCTAGTACGTTCGATCCTCAAAATCCGTCTATTTTTATACTTGCCCAGTTATTCTATCCCGTTATTCCCGACTCCTGACCTCCATCAACCCAGATAAGCGTGAGTTTGACTAGCTTGCTGAGGATTTAGGGATACTTGTTTTTTTGTGAAATATACCGATACATTAATAGTTTTCACATTTTTACCTTCTTTAGTATTGTGTTTTACGCAGGTAGTTTTAACACCGGCTTCAAGTGACAGCTATGCTGTCGCGTTTTGTGCGGTTTGTGAGTTTTAGTAGGGAAAAGGAGGGCAGCGCATCTGCATAATCTCTGGTTATCCGGATGTGTATGGGCATCGAGAGTTACCAAAAGGGTTGTGAGATTAATGTCTTACTAAACATGATCCTTAGTCAATGGGTAGAACAAGAACCCTATAGGTTTTGGTTTAACAGACTGACAGACAGACAGGACAACGGAGTGATCCTATATAAGGGTTCCATTTTGTCATTTAGAGAAAAAGAACCTTGAAAACGACGCTCTATAATAATCACTTAACACAATATCAAAAGCTGATCTACCTAAGCGCTAACTAAAACAATTTGAAACTTAATTTCACTATTATTTAAAACTTAGTTACTTATTTAAAACTTAGACGATACTTGAGCAGATTTGGTGACCAACTTAGATCGTGTTCACGGGTGTACTAAGTTTCAGTTCCAAAACTTTGTACTGTTTAATACTTGGGGTTGAGTTAAATCAAGGGATTAGCAGTTTCCCAGCGAAGTAAATAGCAGCTTGTGCTTTAGCATTATATATGCTTTGAAAGTGCACTTGTGTAGCGTGAGTTCTTAATCCTAATAATATTATAAATGCGAAAGTTGAATGTATGGTTGTATGGATGTATGTTTGTTACTATTTCACGAAAAAACGTATGAATGGATTTTATTGAAACTTTACAATAACATAGCTTATATATTATACATCAGAATAACATATATGTTATTCTGATGTATAATATCAGTAATTTAAAAGTAATATTTGACCCCATACTTCCCTTATCTCTCGTTGGCCACGGGTTCCATATTAGGCGAATAAGATATTGTACCATAATTCTATAAAACGGTAGGATGGTAAAACGGTATATCTTTAAAGATGTTTTTCTATTTGATAGTTCAATTATAGAGGAAGGAAATTTTATTTATAAAACTTTGTTTTTTTCAATAAAGAGCTGGCAGGACGGAGAGCAACTGGGAACATACCTGTTCTCGGCGGTTACTACAGTATTTCTATGTTTGTTACGATTTAACTTAAAAACTGTTAAACCGATTTCTCTTTCACCATTAGCATTCTGCGCTAACAATGAGTGCCATAGGCTAAAAAATAATCATCATCAATTCAGATAATATGGCTGTAAATCTAAGTTAACGCGGGCGAAGCTGTCGTCACCAGCTTGTGTGATCTAACTCTACGCCACCTATAATGGAAGTGGAAAGAGGTTGATGATAATGATGATGATTTAACACAATCGTGACGTCATTGATTCATCATCGTGGGTGATGCAATTAGCATGACGCCAATTTGGAAAGGGCCTGTACTAATTTAACCTGTTGTTTGACTTTGCTTAAAAACACGTTACGGTGACCCATTTCGTTTGATTAGTATGGTGTTTACACGATGCTAAATTGTTTTTCCGGCATTTTGTAAAAAGGTTTATAAAGTCATAGTTCGATAGACATCCACTACTGGACGATTTTATAGAAGAGGAGGCAAACGGACAGCCGGTTCACCTGGTTGTAAGTGATCAGTTACCCCGCTACATTAGAGGATTAGCAAGTGTGTTACCGGCGTTTTAAACTTGCACTATATAAACAACTTTACTATTTTCTTGACGTAGGTCTTCAAGGACTTGGTACTGTGCTGCCGTGCTGCCCGTATTCAGCAGCTTACAAGTGTTTTATAGGCTAGTATCGGTTTTAATTGATTGCACAAACTATTGTCATCTTTCAGAAAAATCGCATTAGTAATTTTTGAGTAGGTACAGGTGATTATTTTGGGAAGCGAGTTGGATTATACCGCTTTTATCATCAGCCTGCTCTTATCATTATCCTGCTCTTGTCATTATCCTGTTTGTGTCATTATCCTGCTTTTTTAATTATCCAGCTTTTGTCATTATCCTGTTTGTGTCATTAACCAGCTTTTGATATTATCCTATTTGTTTCATTATCCTGCTTTTTTCAATAACTTGCTTTTGTCATTATTCTGCTTTTGCCATTATCCTACTTTTGTTATTATCTCGCTTTTGTAATTTTCTAATTTCTGTCTTAATCTAGCTCTTGTTATTCTTTTATTTTTCTCCGTATCCCGAGATTATTTCTTTGTTACGCAATTGTACTACGGCAAGAAATCAAAAATGTGCAAATCTTAGCACCTAGAGCAGTGTGTCTCAGAGTAGGCAACGCAAGTTATCTAGCGACAACAATCCTCCTTAGATAATCTCGTCTTTGTTCATGAATCATGAACAACGTTTACTACATACTATCTGGTGGATAGCCTTTTGCTTTGTTGGTGACTTAATATGATAAATGCAAAATTACATAACTTTTTATTTATGTTTGCCTGTTACCTTTTACGTCTAAGGTGATCAGTCTAGAACATATGTAAAAGGTGTGTGTGTGTGTATTAAAGATAACGGAACACAAACCAAAATACCTCTTATTTCATACCCATATCAAATGATACGATATGTATCAAATTAACACTGAAATTTATATACGAAACATTGTATGCGTATATCAGGGGTAGCATCAAATCTTGACGTGTGTAATTTTGGCGGAACCCTGATAACATTCGGAGCCCCTAGGTTCCGCGGAACCTAGTTTGGGAATTCCTAGTCTAGAAAGTTCATGTATGACTATCTTGAGAAATATATCTAAATGATGATCTTTAGTCCGTGTCACAATTAAATTAATGGGGTGCCAGCTAGAGCAGCTAGAGCCAGTTTGGGGTAGTGGATGCTGCTGCTTCAATGAACGCTGTGTGCCAAGGGGTCGGTCGTCTTGCCTTTCATTGAAGGAGGCCTATGTTCATCTGCCTATCCTTACATTAAGTAAGACCCTTTTTTACGCCGGGGAATGCTCTGAGGCATCCCGCTGGGGAGGAGGGAACTCCCTAGGCGGGTATGTGGGACACGTTGTGCCCGAAAGTTGGTAATGTGGTCGCAACTTTACCCACTAAAACCCGGCGTGTGACACCAATTATATTTTTTTAAGCTTACACCTCAACCCCGATATTATAAAATACTCTTGCGTTTATTCTCATAGCCATTGTTCTCGAAGGCTGGCACAATTCCTTTCACTCCACCGAACAGCCGGGAAATGTTGACAAGATTTAATGCACTCAGGTAGATTTGCTGAAATTTTTATTTAACTGGAGATTTTATTTTGGGTTTGTTTAAAGCTTGGTTTTTAGTGTGTGTTTCAATTTAGTCAAATGATATTGTGATATTTTTTTTTTTATGTTAGTTATGATTATTTTAATAGCTAGTATTCTATTGTAGTCATAATTATAAAGTTTCATTAAAATCTGTTCTACCTTAAAAAAAAACAACATTCATTACTAGGTACTACTAACTTTCCCAATTATTTTCCGTGTTTACCGGCAAGACGGAGATGGACTTTATTATGTGTACTTTATATTATATAGGTATTGTTTTATTAAATTTTCCAAATATTATCATTAATTTTATGCCTAGTAAAAAATAAAATGAAGCAGAATTAACCTAGAATCGTTGCAGATAATTTTTGTGCCAAAATATAGGGCTGTTTTTGACTGGCACACTTGGCTTAATAATAGATATAACATTATTGATATAGATTAAAATATGTTTAATATGTATCATGAATCAGGTAGAAAAAAAGAGGTGACCCGGGACGCTCGATAGTTTTTTTTATGTCACAAGGAGGCAACCGAGTAATTGGAGCATTATGGTACCATAGACATTCGCACAATCCAAAGATATGCAAATGCTCTCCCTCCTTTTCCCTATCATACCTATATATCGCAAACCGCACGAAACGTGACAGCATAGCTGTCACTCGACGCCGGTGTTAGGTCGTGCCGGCCCAATTCGGCTGCAAAGCAGCATGGCACTACCTTTTGACAGATGTGAATAATTAAAAAAAAAAATTAAGGTCATAATTATAAATATCTATAACAAAACATGGAATAAGGAAATGACGTCATGCCGTTTTCCGTCACGGCATTAAAATCGTTTTTACTGCAACGCCCAATATACATAAAATATCAACTTGTCGAAAATCGACATTTTCGTTAACAACCCAATATTACCGCATTTGTATTGTCAAGTTTGTATTTACACAAAAATTACCTTATGTGGAATATTTACTGTACGATTTTCCGTTTTAAATATTGAAATAACGCGGCACTGGTACACAAATATTTTTGTGTTGTATGAACTATGAAACAAGCTGCTGCATACATAATATATTTTAATCATATTATGGAGACTTTCAAATAAAAAAAAGAACTCTGACGTCACAACTTCCGTTGCTTGTTTGTTTCTTGCGGTTGTGGTAATGGTGTTGACTATCCACACTTTTTCTATCCTTTTTTTTATATCGCAGGGAAAACCTTTATGGATGTAGCCAGGACCGTCGGGTTGATCCTGACCCTATGTACCTGGGAGTGCCCTTTCTTCAAAAAGCTTCAGCCGCTTTTTGAGGGTCCGGGATCTGCAGCCAACAGGATCACCTCAGCGACAGGCTGGCCCCGGCGAAGGCCAGACTATTCTTCGAAAGAGGAGTCTTCCCGACCGCCACTAAGCAGCCCCGCGACTTCGTGCCGTACTGGGCCCAAGTTCCCATCCCGAAGCCCGAAACGAGCACAGGGGCTTTACTGGAGCACCTCCTATGTACCCCCCTTCGTCTCCTGTCGTGGACCTTTACTATCATGGGTATTTATGCCACACAGTTTTCGCAGTGATAAGCTTGGGACGCAAGAATATAGTGTAAAATAGATCTAATAAGATATATGTAATAGATTGAGATATAATTTTGAAGATTTTAGCACTCTGCCGGCTTTTCTTACTACATTATAAAGCACAAAACGACTTATTTCTATTGATTTTACCAGCTTGTGACGCATGCTTTATCCTTCCGTGAAACAGATCCACTGTGTCAAAACACAAAACTTTCTTTCCAAAGAAAGAAGGACAGGACAGGCAGTGTAGCAATACTATAGTGTGTATTCCAGTTCCAGCCACCATGGACGACGACAACTACTCATATTTGAAAGGCCGATCACTGATAACTTATCACCAGGTGAAATGACAGTACGTTTACCCCTTCTTTTATATAAAAAAACTTACCAGGAGACTCGTCTGCCAGTTTGCCTATAGTTATGTAGGCGGTTATGTAGAGCATTATTCATGTGGCAACTTTTTAGCGGTGATAAATGTTTTATTTACACGTTCTGCCTTTTAATGGATTGGCAATAAATATCAGCGCGTAGGCACCAAGGAGGTAACATTTACCTCAATGCTTTATTGATTGTGTCACAAACTTGCGACATAAGATATAAATCTAGGTTTGTCATTTGTCACAAGAACAACGAAAAATATGTTTGTAGTAAATATGTTGTTGGAAATGAAATCATTGGATTCGAACCCACGACTCAGAGATATTTGTTATCTGTGTTTGAACTATTGCGCAACTGCTAACAAGAGATGTTTATTTTTTTCTATTTTTCTTGGAAATTAGGACTTGTAGTTTTTTCTGCATCTATAATAAGCTAATATTGCAGACAAGTTTGTTTGTTTAGACGTGTTAATCTCCGGAACTACTCGAATCAACAATCTTTATGCACTTGATTGATTAAGAAAGGTTATATTTAAGTAAAAAGACGAACATTAATAGTTAAATAATATGTTATATATAAAAGTTAGTTGCTCATTCACTTGTATGAAAACAAATTAATTTTAATGACACCACTCCACTAACAAAGTTAAGGAAAATCTTAGGCTATAAAAATTATTTTTCTATAGCCAATTATATGGAATATAATTTAAAGTCTTATATGGGCGTTGCTATTATTTTTTTTACTCCATAAATGGAGGTAAATTTAAGCCCATTCAGTAGCCAACTTTTTGTGTTTTCTTCCTTGTGGCCTACGCGAAAATAATTTTGAATACTTTGTTAGCCATTTATCATTTTTTTATTTTATAGAAGAGGGGGCAAACGGACAGTCGGTTCACCTGATGGTAAGTGAAAACGACATGAAACGCTGTAAAATGAAAAAAACCGGTGGGAGGGAAGCGCTCCCGGCTGCATGGGTACCACCATCTTATTTGCTTGTTTCTCCCGTCAAACAGCTTTGCTGTGTTTCGGAGAGAAGGGCAAGACAGGCAGTGTAATTACTGGCACCGAGACTTAACATCTTATGTCTCATGATAGGCAACACATAACTGAGTTGCGTGGGCTCGTTCCAGGTAAACTGGCTTATGTTCATGGGCGACGTCGACCACTTACCATCAGGTGGCACGTTTGCCAGTTTGCCTATCCAACTAACATAAGAAAAAAAAATAGTTACATTTTACAGCGCCTTCTAAATTAGCTCTAGCTCTATATATCTTCTATGTTCTATATATTTCCGTCTAGTTAAGGACACGTTCAGAGAAAACACTAGCAGCCCTAAACCCTAGTTGCGACAATAGTAATTAATTATACTGAATTACCGCTTGAGACGTGGATGAAAGATGTATAGAGTGCGATGTTAAATCAATTGTGTCAAGCCTCCGTGATTTATGTGGTTTATTTGGCTATTGGTAATTGGATTTAGTTTGGCTAGAACGGTGAAGCTTTAGATTTTGAGTGGCGTAGCTTGCCCATTCGGGCTCCGTATGAAAATTTGCCATAGGGCTCATTCTTTTTTCTGGGCCACTCTGGTCCGGGGCCCAGTATTATTGATACAGCTAATAAGGTACTGCCATATGCTACGCATCTATTTAATGGACAGGATAAGTAGTGTTTAGCGAGATGCTCGATTGCTGATACCCTATCTGGTAGGGGTTTCTGACTACAAGAACTGTAAGAGATAATCACCAGTTTCCCAGGTCCTGGTGGTGTGCGTTATAAGTATTTTCCCCGCGAAAACAAAAAGAGACAAGCAGTGTTACTGACACCAAGTAAGAGGTAGTGTTATGCTGCATTGCAGGCGAACTGGCCCGGCACGACCAGGGTGGTAGCTCGCTCACATAACACCGGCGTCAAGTGACAGCTATGCTGACGCGTTTCGTGCGGAATGGGGAAAAGGAAGGCGGCGCATCTGCGTGGCCTTGGTTGTGCGGATGTGTATGGGCGGCGGCACCGTGAGGCTCCAACTGCTCGTTTGCCCCCTGATGACATAAAAAAAACCAAGATCTGAGTTCACTGTTTTTTGCTAAGTACCTATACTTAATACAAAACTTACTCTTTCCACTAGAATATATTGAGCAGTTTTTTTGGCTCCAATAACCTATTGCCCAAACAATGACCTTAACATTCAAAATCGACAAATGTTCTCTGTTCAAAAACTGAAAAGAATGTGCGTTAACAACCTGTATATCTTGAATTTACTGACTTTTTAAATTTCCGATTCTAAACATTTCTATTTCCGTTTGAGTTTCAAAATTATTACTGGCGTATTTATTTCGTTTTGAAATTCGATTTCCTTAAATGTCTTCTGGTGCCGTTTCATTTGCTCTGCGTTATTGGAATACGAATGTTGTTTTCGTCAATATTTGAACAGAAGCTCGACAGCTTTATGATAATCATCATCATCACCAGCCATTCCCACACTGCTGAACATATACTAATCCTTCAATAAACGCCAAGACGGCCGATCCCTTGCTACGCGCATCCAACACGCACCGACCACTGCACGGAGATCGTAGCGACTTCCAATCTTGAATCCTATTGGCCCATCGGGTATCCCATCGTTTATTTTATGTAGGCCCTTAAATGCAGAATAATTACTAACTTTTCATCATTACAATTACCCTAGGAACAAGCAATTACCAGCCTCTTTGCGTCCGCTGTTGGACCTTCTTTAATGACTGCCAAGACGGCCGATTCGCCACCACCCGTATCCAACCCCTGGTCACCGGCACGAAGATCTTCTCTCATCTAGAAGGTCCCTTTTCTCTTGATGAGAAAAATGTCCCTTTCATACGACGACTAGTCGAGTGGTCAGTCTTCAGGTTACTGGACTCTAACAGGGACATTAGAGCAGGGAGGGGGAACAAGGAACGAGAATGAGAACCTCGCTCCATTGCACTGTCCCGACCTTGGGGAGGGGTTGTTCTGTGGTGCGGGATAACGCCTCTGTGGAGGTGGCGTCGGCCCCTTGGGGGATTGATTAGTAGTCGAGGTGCCCTGTTGCTTAACAGGGACCAGAGGCACCTGACCAAAGGCGGCATCGGTGGCACTTGTCGGGTTTTAGTGGGTAGAGCTTCGTCTACCTTACTATCTTTCGGGCACAGCGAGTCCCACATATCCGACTGGGGAGTCGCCCCTGCCCCACGGGATGCCTAAGGGCATTTCCCGGCGAAAAAGAAAAAAGTTACTGGATTCTACACGAACTGCGTTATTACAACTAAGTTGTGGGTTGGTCCATACATGTTAGACGACGTAAGGGCCAGACAGCATAGACTTGTTGATATTTATGGGCTAAAATGACCACTTATCATCAAGGATCACTTCAAATTGGCTTCACCAGAGGATTTAGAGGATTTAGAGGATTCCTTCGAAATATGGTTTCAATAAGCCTATGACAATTGAAAATATTACAGTATACAAGGTCCAAAGTTAATTTCATTGAGATTATTTTCGTCGCTGTTTCTAATATATCTTTATATATATAATTCTTCTGTGCGTGTGTATGTCACTCAACTCCTCCTAGACGGCTGGACCGATTTTGATGAAATTTTTTGTGTGAGTTCAAGGGGATTCGAGGATGGTTTAGATTCACAAAAAAAAATATTTTGTACAGGACAACGTCTGTCGGTGCCACTAGTCTTTATATATATAATTCTTCTGTGCGTGTGTATGTCACTGAACTCCTCCTAAGCGGCTGGACCGATCTTGATGATTTTTTTGTGTGTGTTCAAGAGGATTCGAGAATGGTTTAGATTTACAAAAAAAAAAAAAATGTACAGGACAACGTCTGTCGGGGCCACTAGTCTATATATATAATTCTTCTGTGCGTGTGTATGTCACTGAACTCCCCCTAAACGGCTGGACCGATTTTGATGAAATTTTTTGTGTGAGTTCAAGATGATTCGAGGATGGTTTAGATTCACAAAAAAAATATTTTGTACAGGACAACGTCTGTCGGGGCCACTAGTATATCTATAAAAACATAATAGACAATAAACTCGAAAGATGAAATGTAATAGAAAACCATTCTTAACTTTAGATCTACCATTTAATGTCTGCGTCGGTGTAGTCGAGAATGTTCGCTCTACAAAAATAAAAGCTTTTTTACTGTTCCGCCGAGAAAAAATAATGAAATTAGCACTCAAGATAAACGATGTTAATTGTCTATTTATATATACGTCTTGGTCTATTATACTATGTATAGTATAATATACTTATTATATATATAATACTTTTTTTTGTTCCCGCTGGGGAATGCTCTTAAGCATACCACCGGGCCCGGGGCCGCCCGGGGGTTATGAGGGACTCTCTGCGCCCGAAAAGATGGTAAAGTGAGCGCAGACTCTACCCACTAAACCCCAGCGGTGTTCTCCTCTTCGTCTGGGTGACCCGGCGAGGGAGCTGTGGATATCCTCACCGGGCCACAACGGTGTGCCATCTGGCACTCTTCTCTAGTGGTGGGGGATGGCGTCCCCTCCTCCTTCTCCGCTTAAGGCACCCCGAACATAAGGGTGCCTTATAGCTCAGGCCTTACACGCGCGCGGCAACTCCCCCGATTGGCCGCGCACAGGTCCCTCACGGCGGTGCGACCACCTGTCGCCGCCGCGCCCTCCTGCGAGTAGGGGCAGCAGTGCGCTCCCTCTCCCGCTCTGCCTCTCCCTTCTGCGACATCACATCCTCGCAGAAGGAGAGGACCACCTGCCACATGGTCTCACTGACAGTCATCGCTCGGATAACCGCAGGGAGCGACAGGCCCGCGCCAACCTCATCGATGAGGGGCGCCCTTTGATCCGTCCAAGTAGGACACTCCGCCAGGGTGTGGTCTGCAGTGTCTTCCCTGCTGTCGCAGTGATGATAATACTTAAAAATTGTCCCTAAAATATATACCTACTGTGCAATAAAGCTGGAGATTTACATCAGCAGGCTTAAAAAAAGGTGTTTATCCTCCTCGCTTTATTTCGAGGAGGATAAACACCTTGACCCGTGACCCGTGCTGCTGGGCACGGGTCTTCTCAGTAAAAAATATATACATACTGTGTAATAAAGCTGGAGATTTACATCAGCAGGCTTAAAAAAGGTTTTTATCCTCCTCGCTTTATTTCGAGGAGGAGACCCGTGCCCAGCATACGAGGGTCGCTTATGCATGAATGCTACATGAAAAGCTTTTTGTAGCTACTCACATTTAGTTGCAGAATCCAACACACTTATACAATTAACAGACTCGAATTATTCTGTAATTTGCGATTTGTTGCGCATCAAAAAAAATTAGGGTTCTGTAATATCATCAGAATCATGAAACCATTGCCTTTTTTATTGTTTAGTAGAGTTGGTCCTATTAAACAGGTCTTGGATACGCGGTAGGATAGAGATGGCGGGACGACATCTCGTTGCTTTTCGAAAAGAGTGGTGTAGTGTAACTGTTGATAGAGACAAGCGAAATGAAGGTTGGCTTTTGCACAGCAGTGGGGCAGTATTGTGAGGGGAAAAAGTAGCATTGTCAAATCAATATCAATTTAATACAATTTCTCGTTATTATCTCGCCATATCTCAATTTTTCTTTAAAACTCACTTTGCAAGATTTGATCCAAACATACTAACATTGTGAATAAAATAAAAGCTGCTAAAAAAGCTTATTTTAAAAAGCGTTTTTAAATATTTTTGTAACCATGGAACCCTGGCTTTTCGACACACGCTTATTCGGATTATTCACTAAAATTTTATCCTGCATTTTTTTTACGTTGACTTTTATGTTGACTCTCCGTCTCGTCTGGAAATTGCTCGTAATAAAGGCCGGTAAATTGTATACATTTTGTTCGTAGGTATTTTTGTATTCCTTTTTATATCTTTGTTCTATTTTATTTACGAAATGTCATCATTTTGATGAAAAGGCAAGCATTTGTACAAAACCTTTTGTTCGTCAAATGCGACAATTAACACATTAATTTGCTGACCGTACCGAGTGTTTTTTTATTAGCCTGAAATGGGATTAATAGTAATGACTTTAATTATTTACTACATTTAAAGTCGAAGGGAGATTAACAGACGATCTGACTTGGAACGTCGAGTATGTACGAAATATAGTACCTACTGGAAGTCAATATTTCTATAATACGTGCCCGCAGCTTCGCCCGCGTTAACTTAGATTTACAACTGTATACGGACTGCTGATGATCATTTATCTATGGCGGAGGACTTTATTTTATAATATGTAGTGATTATTATCAATATTTCTCGTTCTATCTCTCTTATTTCCTGATATGGATAGTCTCCTCACAACGACGTTAAGGCTTTTGCTTCTGGAAACATAATCAAGTATCAACCTAGTTAGTTGATACTTGATTATGCAATTTTATATGTGATACCCATGGGCAGAGGTTGTCGGCAACATTGATGGGATAGGTATATAGAGATGACTTATGGGAGAGATTTATTTTTATTTATTAGAGTTCTGTACCCGAGGGGTACAACGGGACCCTATTACTATGACTCCGCTGCCCGTCCGTCTGTCAGTTTGTCACCTGGCTGTATCTCATAAACCGTGATAGTTAGACAGTTGAAAATTTCATAGATGATGTATTTCTGTCGCCGCTAAAACAAATACTAAAAACAGAATAAAACAAATATTAACGGAGCCCTTTCGTGATCATGGTTGCTGCAAAAAAACTTAATAAACCGCGATAAAATCTGTAAAAATTGTTTCATTATAATGAGTGAAATTCGCGAATAAATGAATGCCTTGTTCACGAGTCTCGTTCTCATTAAATAATGTCGAAATATCGAGCTCCGCGAAATAAAAGTGAAAAACATGGTAAATATCCCGTTATAATAAAACAATTTTTTTACGGATTTTATCGCGGTTTATTAAGATTTTTACAAGCCCGACGTTTCGGATACTTTACAGCAACCATGGTCACGGGAGGACTGAGGTGTCATACGTCCTATTATTACAAAGTTATTCGAAACTACCCTATGATACATCAATATTTTGGTCAGTCCTATCTACGCAGAAAGTGCTAACTGTATCTTTAATCTGTGACATATTATGCTTGGATTTTGATTTGATAATTTTAATAATGGGATCCCAAGCAGGTGGTAGAAGCCAGCCATCTTCTCTATTGAAATTAGGATGTTTTTTAATTTCAATAGCCTCACGGATTATCCTTGGTTGGAATCTGTGTTCTTTTGCGAGGACTAGTGGTTTATCAAATCTGATATAATGGCGAGCTTTGTCAAGACTATGTTCACAGATGGCAGACTTAGTATCCCGTTTTAAATAATTTTAATATTGAAAATAACAATTTTAAATTAAAATCATTTAATCAATTTAAACCAAAATATAAATTTTCTACACCTTTCTTTATTTTTCTCATTCACGATGAACTCACGCGGGACTGGCTGTCAAACAAACAAAAAAAAAGGTAATTCATGCACGTGTTGCCTATCCGGAGTCGTAAAATGGTTTCAGTGCCGGTAATTACACCGTCCTTTTTCCCGAAATATAGCGAAGTTATTTGATAAAAGAAACAAGCTGGATGGTGGTCATGCGGAAGGGAGCGCGGCACAAGCGCATTTTCTCACCTGTAAAGGTACGAGTAACTTACATCCATCATTGGGAGAGATTTTTGTCCGTCTGCATGGGTGCTACCATCCCGCTTCTTTCTTTCGAAAAGCATTGCTACTACATACTATTACATACTACACACTAACGGAAGCTATTACTTGAGTATATAGTATATATATAGTAATCCGGGTTAGTCATTAGCGTCAAACTGAAATATTATTAAAAAGCTGTTGTGCATTTTGCGCGACTAACTTTTAACAATGTTTTTGGGATGTTTTATAAAGTTATGAACACATCTAGTTGAAATTAATTTTTGAAAGTTCGCATCAACTGCAATCGTGAGTTTTTATTTTTTATATCGTGCTTGTTTAATTAGATCGGAAACGCTCTCAAAGTGTTGAGAGGATAATTTTAATTATGCTTTGGAGCAAATGATATTAGATTATTTCATTAATGTGTGATGAATATCTATTTTTGCAGCGCTATTTCATACTTATAGCGTGGATTATTAAAGGTAATGATATAATTGAATATATATATATGGACCGACTATCCGTTTGCCCCCTCTTCTATAAAAAATAAAAAATAAAAATAATTGCCAAAAGTTTTTTTAAATTTTGCAAAATAAATGCACGATTAAATTTATTCAAAATTTGGTGGGAGGGCTGCATGAGTACCACCATCTTGCTTGTTTCTCCCGTGAAACAGCTTTGCTGTGTTTCGGAGAGAAGGGCAAGACAGGCAGTGTAGTTTACTGGCACCGAGACTTAACATCTTATGTCTCAGGATAGGCAACACATAGATGAGTTGCCTGGGCTCGTTCCAGGTAAACTAGTTTATGTTCATGGGCGACGTTGACACTTACCATCAGGTGGCACGTTTGATAGTTTGCTTATCCAAGTAACATAAAAAAAATGAATAGAGTATTTACCAATTTATTTTTAGTCCCGATAATGTAATAGACGTGATACTTCGAGAAATGTGTATGTATCATATAAATTAAGGTAAGTGTGAATGGTTGTATAATATAAAAATACAATTAATATAATAAGATTTTAAGAGGATGCATTGGAAATTTTAACGTCAATAATCACAATTTTTTCAGTCATTCCAAAACGAATGAAAATATAAGTTCGTGACCTGATACTTCATGATAAAACCTTATTTTGTAAGTTTTCAATACATGATTAGGTAAGTAAGCCTCTTAACTTTTTTCTTAGATGAGTTTATTCACGCTCTTTAAAATTATAGAAATAATTTTACCAATTATTGTTTTTAAGGCAATAAAATAACAAAAACCAATTTGTCTTTTACGTCCTTTACTTATAAGCTCACGCGCGTATGGCAACCCTCGCCCCGCTCAGAACGCTCAGTTCCCTCTTGCGCGTGCCCGGATTAGAATTATTGTATAACAATGCGTTGCCTTGATGAAGAGAAGCTCTCTTGGATAGGGCGTAGGCTATCAAAATAATTCCTCCTTTACCGGATTTTTTTTTCTACATGCTTTGCATTGTATCTACTGTGTTTCGTAAAGAAGAGCAGACAAGATAATCACTGGCCCCGAGATTAACCATCTTATAGGCAACCCTTAAATGAGTTGTCTGGGTTGATCTCATGCTCCTTTATGGGCGACGTTGACTTCTTACCATTACGTGTCTGCCTGATTACATATCCAACCTAAAAAAATCATAATAAATAATTCTTCCACTGAATAAAATGATCCCCAAAACACATAAAGTCGAATTACTTCCTTTCACATTTTTAAACAAGCGATTGTAAATCAACAAACTGAAAAGCAGTAGGCAAAAGCTAGTGAATTCTTCCGTTTATTACAAAATGTTTTTTTTATGACAAAGTCTCTCGGGTATGTATATAATAATAACATATTATAAAACAAAGTCGCTGCCCGTCTGTCTGTCTCTGTATATGCCCTGTCCCTATATATCTTTAAAACTACGCAACTTTTTGAATATTTTAATGAATAGCTTTTGAACGATTTCTAGGATTCTAATGTATAAGCATATACAGTTACCTTTAAAAAAATTGCTTACTTTTGTGAGTCTAATCACTGGTACATCTAGCCTGTGTTTATTGCGTATATCCCTACTATGAATATCAGTTTTCTTACAAAATTCATTTATGTTTTTCCGGACATATTTAACAACATATTTCAAGAGTAACCTCTAAGGAAAACATGTTTTTATTGTCTAATGACAAAAAAGCTGTGAACGTTCTATATAACGACATTCTATAGAATATTTAGTATCAGCATTGCAACCGTGCGAAACCGGGGCGGGTCGCTAGTATAATTATATACGAGAAGGTAGGACGATAATATGTCTTATATCTATGCGTTAGACGGTACAGAAAAATAGGCTCTTATAAATTTTTATGTCTCCCTAAACGGTTCCGATCCATTTGAAAAGGTCAAACGTTTTGTATATCAAATACGGTCCTTTGATCGTTTATTTGAAGGACATTACCGGCTATGGAAGGAATTCATGCCCCACATATTTTATAAATAAGAACCTCAGTATCAATTACTTCGTATAATCGAAATTGATACTTAAAATACTCACAACTTCGCCAGTGATATTATACTAGTTACTGTTCTAGCATATAGCTTCGTTAGTGATGCTGTAGGTCCATCCATAGCTTCGCCACTAATACTGTACTAGCAAATAGCTTTGTTGGTGATGCTGTACTAGTAGTTCACCGCGCATGACCCGCCACCCTCTCCAGAGGGAGGGATGAGGCGACCCTCATGATGATAGGTTAAATTAAATCGTAAAAGATTCGTCAACCGTATCGGATTTGACTAGTCGAAATCCTGCTCTCCCAAACAGCGCGCGCGATGCCCTCTGCGGGGCGCGGGGGGTGGCGTCCCCCTTTCGAATATTTCTTAAGTGAGCCATCTGCTCACCGATTGAGCTTAAAGGCCATCAGGCTGAAAAGTCTAGCCCTTCCGAAAAAAAATGTACTAGCCTACAGCTTCATCAGTGATATCAATTGTTCTAGCTCACAACTTGACCAGTGCTATTGTACTAGTCTACAGCTTTGCCAGTGATTAGCCTAGTTTTACAATCATATGGGCTGATTATGTTTTTATAGAACCATGGTGGGGTTGGCTACCTGCCTGAACAGAGTTGGCTGACGATGAATAAAGATAAAATAATATATTAAAATGTATGACTATACAGGGCTTAGGGTTAAACCCCTCACCTTCCGTCTGACACAGGTGCTCACCGGGCATGGCTGCTTCGGTGAGTACCTGTGCCGGACGGCCCAAAGGGAGCCGGCAACTGTATGTCACGATTGTGGCGCGGCGGTGGACTCGGCCCAGCACACTCTAGAGGTGTGCCCGAGATGGGCGGCGCTGCGTCACGATCTGACGTCAGTTATCGGAGGGGACTTGTCTTTGCCGAGCATCATCACCGCGATGCTCCGCAATGATGAGTCCTGGACGGCGATGGTCTCCTTCTGTGAGGCAGTAATGTCCCAGAAGGAGGCCGATGAGCGGGTGAGAGAGGAGGCCGCCGACGAGGCCTCCCACCGCAGGCGACGAACAGGGGTGCGTAGGAGGCGCTACTTAATGCGCCTCCAGTAACGCCCCTGTGCTCGTGTCGGGCCGAGGCTGGGGTTAACCTGGGTCCAGATAGGCACGACGTCGTCGGGGACTGCTAAAAGTATCGAATCAAACGAACAGCCGAGCAGTCCCCCTTTAGAGGAGGAGTCTGGCCTTTTCGCCGGGGCCAGCCTGTCGCCGAGGGTCCTGCGTTGCCTGCATGATCCGGGACTCTCATAAAAGGCGGCTGAGGGCACTTGCAGCGGTTTTAGTGGGTAACGCATCTCCAAGTGCGAACCCCACTCACGGCTAGGTTTAAAACTCACCCCGGTCCTAGTTATGGTTTGGTCTGCAAATTTCCGCTGCATTAAAAAAAAAAAAAAAAAAAAAAAAAGGGCTTAGGGTTAAGACTCAAACATAAAAATAGAAACATCTTTTATGATGGCTTACTTTTGTTTCTAGGTTCTACACTCACTAAATCTTAAAACTGTTACGACCGTGCATTATAACTCAAAAGAAAATATACTGCTTAAAAACAAAAAAAAAAAACTGAGCCCATTTGGGCGCGATCCTAGAATATGTAAAAGTAATAAATCTGAGTAACTTTTGAATCATTTTCTCTAAGCTCTACTAATATCACATTTTTGTAAGAACATTAAAAATGGTTTCAGAAATACACCCGTTTCGAATCTGTCTTCATTAGACAGGATTCGCAACAAACATGTTCTATATAAAAAAAAATTAAACAAAAATTAAAACCGACTTCAAAATTTAAAAAAAACTAAAAAGTAATAAAATAATTTCCTTAATCTTTGTACCTACAATTTATAATCAACTTGTTCTTCTACTAATATACAATCTTTGCATTTACCACGTCATTATTGTTACTTTTGGACACTTTCGGTGTCAGCCAAGGTAGGTAGGGAGGTAGTACATCAACGAATACGACACCGGCTTCAAAAGTAACAATAATGACATGGTAAATGCAAAGATTGTATATTAGTAGAAGAACAAGTTGATTATAAATTGTAGGCACAAAGATTAAGGAAATTATTTTATTACTTTTTAGTTTTTTTTAAATTTTGAAGTCGGTTTTAATTTTTGTTTAATTTTTTTTTATTTCTTAATTTTTAGTGATTTCAAAATTCGATAACTGATTTTATTTGTCTGAAATATGGGTAGAACTATTAAACGCGTTGCTCAGATTAGATAGCGCTGTATAAATGAGATGAACGTAGAAAGGGTTTAAATCATTACATAACAAATGAAAAAACCGAAATGGAATTGCGTAAAACTTTATATACATGAAATCGAAAGTAATCATGGCAGATTTGCTGCTATTCGTTAAATAATTCCATTATATATAGGTATAGAACATCACCAATATATAGATATAGAATGGATATTATGATGACCTTGAAAAACTATGATGCGCTTCCAAGCCACAGTTGTTTTTTGTTCATTTAACAACGACAAGTAATAAAATTACATGATTTTGGCATAATATTATTTACCTAATGAAGTAAGCCCAATTAAAGCTGTAAATCGTCGAGGATTCCCCTCGACTGTGTATGGTTTCCATCATCACACCTGTAATGGCGCTTATAACCCATATGGGTACAAAGTTCTCATCAATTTAAATTAATTAAGTCCAAACACAAGGTAGCTACTGTAAACTGTTGAGGAGTTCCCTTAACTGTCCTTTGTCTTCATCATCAGACCCCTAATGACAGTCACAACCCATCTAGGTGTAAAGTTCTCATCATTACAAATTAATCAAGCCCAAACACAAGGTTACTGATGTAAATCGTTGAGGAGTTCCCTCGATTGTCTTTCGGCTCCAGCATCAGATCGACGACCTTCATTAAATTGAAGTCCTTCAAAACACTTTATAAAAAAAATATCAAACACACTAGTCGCCCCTACGATTTTCGAAAGTTCCCTTCGATTTCTCTGGGATGCCATCATCAGATCCTGGTTTACTTATCATGGGACCATTTGGGAAGTATACCCTTTAGAACAAAAAAAGAATTTTTCAAATCGGTCCAGCCATCTTCGAGTAATCAGGTAACATACATAAAAAAAAAAAAAAGATTCCGACGAATTGATAACCTCCTCCTTTTTGAAGTCGGTTAAAAAGAGCCCGACTAAGACACATGATTTGGCACAAAAAAAATTGCCTTTTTTCTAATATTAAAAAATGCCCTGTGTCACTGACACCCCCACCAAGGCTCAAGCTTGTCGTGGCGGTGGGTTTCAGTAGCTTAATGTGAACCCAGCACCTTGGACGAATAAAACAAACCTTGGACAAAATAAAACTCTCTAATTTCTTCTCTTCTCTTATAAGAAGAGGGGACAAAAGGGCAGGGTAAAAGGGGCGAGGATGGGAACCTCTCCTCATTGCACTGTCCCGACGTGGGGAGGGGATGTTCTGTGGTGTGGGACGACCCCTCTGTGGAGGTGGTGTCCCTCCTCGGGGCTGACTAGCCGTCGAGGTGCCCTTTTTGTTCAATAGATCCGAGGCACCTCACCAAAGGCAGCATTGGTGGTACTCGCCGGGTTTTAGGGGGTAGAGCTGCGTCCACCTTACCGTCTTTTGGGTGCAGTGGGTCCCACATATCCGCCTCAGAGCATTTCCCAGCGTAAAATTAAAAAAATGTGTCACTGACACAATTAAGACGAAAATAACGACACCTCTCAAGCTCAAATCCATTAAGCCATCCAGGATGTAGAATTGCCGTAGAAATAGACATACATACACTCAATAAACATTACCCTACTTATGATGAAATAAAAACAAAATCTTTAAAGTCCATTTTAAAGGAACTCCTATTGTCTTTTTTAAAGCTTTTTGATATCTTGCAGATTAATAAAATATTGCAATCTATGTTACTCCTACGATGAATCCGAATCGGCCGACAAATCTTTTAAGTCCAAGGCTAGTCGAACAGCTTAGGTTTTAACATAATGACGTTATATTAGACTTGTAGGAGTGAAGTGTAGAGCTATAAAGATAATACATACCAATATAATACGAAAACATGTTCATTGTTCAGGTATTGGTTCTGGTTTAAATCGCAACTTCAGCGATAAGGCTGCCTTTTATGTACAATAAATTTTCTGTAATCCCCATGATAGATGTATGTACTGTACGTTTCAAATGAGAATAGGACGGACTTAGTGCCATATTGTGACGTCATAGCTGTCAATTCAAACCAGTTAGGTAGGGTAGGCAAAAAAGTTTTCTTTTAATTAAATTTATTTACAGAAATTAAGTGACAAAAAATCAATCAAAATCTAACTCTTCAATTCCGCTCATCTCTGCATTTATGTCCGAGTGCGCGTCAGATACATGTTAACGTGGTTTTATTTATCCCCGTAGCCAAAAGAACTAGCTTGGTCACTTTACTTGCATTTTTCAGTGTTTGCAAAATGGTAGCGTACATTTCACGAGTCAAACTTATATTTCCTTCAGGTCCTCACGATGGAGCACACTAATAACGGCAAGATAGCGACCGGTGTCCTTATTTTCTTTAATCATTTTGACATGGCTCCAGGGCCTTTGCGGCAACAATGAAATAAAAAATGATATTGTATGGTTTTTAAAAACGAGTTATGACTTTATTTTTTTAAATAATTTATGACTATTTAACGTTTTTATTGAAATACGATTTAAAATTATTAATTATACAAATAAGTTTTTGTGCAAACCATACTTTTCAAGAGATATTTGACAGATAGAGGTCATTGACGTTCCTATTCTTATTTGAAACGCATAATATTTTTATGTATAAAATAAAGTGTATTCTCTCTGTTTTTTATTTTGAAATCAAATGAACTGAGCTTTTAGCTGCGTGCCTATGCACATATTTTTTATTTCTTACCTGAAGCTTTGTGATGTTTCGGATAGAATAGCAAAACAGGTAACAAAATTACTAATTACTGACTAGCTCTGATCTGATCTATAGAACTGATCTAGCGTCTCAAGATTAGGATAGTCCCGGATGAACTAATTCGTGGACGACATTATCCACTTAACATCAGGTGATTAGTTTGCCGGTTTTAATTTTATATAATCGCGGCTTTAGTGATGGTATACAACAAACAACTTTGTTGGTTGGTGTCTAGAGACTATTTATAAACCCAAAGAAGTTCCAAAGCTGAAAACTTGGTAATTTTAGGATGACCTGGGTCACAGCTTACATAAATGTTTTACGATGAAGCTGATTTCATATTCTATTCATGACTTCCCAAGTTTGCTGTTGCCAAATATTATGAGCATGTTTCTATGTTAGTCAGGTGTTTAGTACTAATAATATATGCATTAAATTATAATCTGTATTCATTGGTACAACAAAAATGTGTGGTGAAAATTGTTTTACTATCCGATCATTGTTGAACAATTCATCATTTTCTTAGGTGACTCGCCTACTGTACTCTTAAAGGCCACCAGGCCAACATCAATGCTATTAAAAAACACCATCAAAACACATCTATTACATATTTTTGCGCCGGAAAATGCGCTTAAGCAACCCACGGGTGAGGCGGGACTCCACAGGCGGGTATGTAGGACATGTTGCTGCGTCCGAATAATGGTAAGCTGGGCGCAGCTCTACCCTCTAAATGCCGCCGAGTGCCTCCAATGCTGTCTTTCTTTTGGTAAGGTGCCCCGGTTCTGTTGAGCAACAGGGCACTTCGATGGCTAGTCAGTCCCCCAAGAGACCGACGCCACCTCCACAGGAGGGAGGGGCTGTCCCACACCACAGATCAACCCCTCCCAACGTCGGGACAGTGCAATGGGAACCTTTCCATCTTTGCCCCTGCTCTTTTCAAAGAGCAGCTCTCGCGGTTCAATTGATTTGGCTTCGCCCAAGGTGCCCAACGATTGGCTTGAACCATAGCGGAAATCTACTACATATAATCAAGTGACCTGTAGTGAGACCTGACCTGACAAGTAGACCAAGTGACCATAAGAGTGATAGTAGAATTAATCTACTAAAATCATATTATGTTAGAAGAGACAAATCGGCTTAATGATACTCTCTTAGCCAGGTCTTAAGGAATAGAGTGGCCTTAGTTAATGCAAAAAGGTGATTTATGTTGGTATGTATTAGTAATTACATATCTTGCCTGTCTATTCGTAATTTAATAAACTAGCTACGCCTGCAGATTCGCCCGTTTTACTTGGACTAACGGCCAATGCAGTTGACTAATAATTTATCCTAAATCTTTCTTATAATATCTTGCCAAATGTTATCAAAACCGATCAGCTGTGTAGGCATTATAAAGATTATTTATAATGCCTACACAATTATATTAAAGGTCTCAATAGACCAACCAATAAATTTATTTATTATATTATACCTTGAATAAAGCCGCGATTAAAAATATAAAACTAAAACCGGAGTTACTTTCGTTTTTTTTAATCTTAGTTTGGTAGTAATATTCAAGATAGCATGCACTGACGAAGAATATCTGTGTATACTTTTTTGTTGGTTTGTCCGTCTTGTAACACGATTTGAAGAAATAAAATAAGCTTTAAGTATTTCCTAACAGCATCCCCGCAGAGTAAATTAAATATAAAAGTTCAGTATAAGTGAGATAACGAGTGGGGTTGTTAATTTTGTAAAAGTTTATTTCGAAAGTCGATCGAAATTGCCCTAAAGACGTATTCAGCTGTGCCCTTATTTCGCGTTGATTACCTTTTTATCCTTATAAGCGCTAAAAAACATAATCAGCGTTAATGTTACTAATTAATAATTATAGGCATTGAAAAAAAAATCGGGAAATTTGAAATGACTTTGAGGCATATTGATAAGTATCCGAAATTTTGGGCATGTAAAAACTTATTATAGTGAGTGAAAATTGCGTTAACATTAGAAAACAGTATAATATTAGAAATGCTTCGATAAAATTCTTAAAAATAATAAACCCTAAAATAGCTTAAAACGCTCTTTCTAATAAAAGCTCCGAACACAGACTCGATTTTGAGATAAGGACAATCTGGAGTCTATTTATGCTCGCAGTGCCCGATAGTTGATGCGGCCCTCAGAATATTCTGAAGTGCCATGACTCTGACAGATCTCATTTGTTTGAGTCAGCTCGGAATAGGGTACCGTCCTTTTATGTAATTGAACTCAATTCAATTTGGATGTGAGTTTATGGAGTTCTATTTTGTATATTGCACTTGAATGTTGTATACTTTTTTGGTTTCAAGTGGTCTAACATTATGGAATTAATGATTTCTGCCTTTGTGACCGACTTAGAAAACAGGACGAGGTACTCCATTCGACTGCATTTTTTTGTTTGTTACTTCAGATTATTTTTCTAGGTGAAGAGATTTTTTTTATTTCAAATCTGGTTCTTTCCATTTTTTTAAATAGCATAGGAGGGTAAACGAACAGTCGCAGTTTTAGACTACCGACGCCCATCAGCACAACCAGAGATTATGCAGATGTGTTGACCCTCCTTTTCCCTATCCCCCCAATGGGCCACCGGAAGCTCACAAACCGCACGAAACGCGACAGCATAGCTGTCCCACCCCCTGGTACCACCCCGGTCGTGCCGGCCCAATTCGGCTGCAAAGCAGCATGGCACTACCTCTTACATGTGGTTCCATTTAAATTTGATTAAGATCTAACGAGTAGTTTTTGAGTTATTCTCAATAATTTGTTTGGTCGACTTCGACCACTTGATGATGTCCTAATTTTATTACTTTTCGATGTAATTTTTTTATTTGTCAAATTTTTTGGTTTTTCAATATGAACTTGGCTTCATCTTTCCAGCACATTAGTGTGTCTATGTAAAAGCTTTCAAAAATATATTATTTATATGAAATGATTGATGTTATAAAAAAATAGTAAAATGTGGTGATAATTGCAGTATCAGTAATTTATGCTTATTATTTACTACATTATCAGGTAGACAAACGGTCTATGTTTTGTGGTATGTTTAAACCAGTAACAGTGTTTATCGTGATATTATACAGTAACAGTAAGTTTAAAAATGCATGAGATATGAAATATTTTTATAACATTTTTATTTAGATCAAGAGGTATTTTATTTTGGCTCAAATTACTTTAGTAATATTATTTATTCTCTTCTCAAATAAAAAATTAAGTCAAGGAGAAGCTAGGATCAAACAAACTTTGTACAAAAGAAAAAATATTTCAGAATTTATTCTGATAAAATGCTATGTGAAATAAAAATGAACGTTAAAATTAAAAAGAGGTTGGATTATTTTTGTTCAGACTGTACGTTATTCCTCGAGGTATCTTAAAATGATACGTATGTAATAAAACGAAACAAAATTACACAAATGCGCTCCAATAGCCCTAGATGAACTAATTTAGGTTCATGGGCAACGCAACTTAAACCATCAGATAGCTTTTCTGCCCGTATGCCTGTCCAAGTATAAAAATAAAATAAGTTACAGCATAAGGTCTCCAGGAGGTTACCCATACCGGGCGCTGCCCTTCAGATCGGAGGGGTGAGGGTCAGGATGATCCCCCATATCAAATATCCTTGACGGAGGACCTTCGGTCCCAACAAACGTCTCGTATGTCTCGGATAAGAGGTCTTTCGGCGAGAGCGTTACGCTGAACGGGATCCTGCGGGTTCGCTAACGGCAAGCGGGCAAGAGGTGCTAATGTGGAGGGAGGAGAACTTTTCGCGACAGCCGTATGGCAAAAACCTAACGGTTACTCTGCGTCCAGTCCTCGAGCGATGAATGCGCCATAAGCGCAAACCCCGCACCTTCCTTCTGACACAGGAAAGGAAAAGAAAAAGAAAGGTCCCGAGAGTGTTATTTAATTAAACGTTAAAAGATACGGTAACCTATTTTTACCTCGCCTTATCAAACACAAACAAAAAAGTATATTCGACATCAAGGCTACGACCTTTGATTGACAAAGTTTCAAAAGATTCAAAGATCTTAATATTCTCAAAGTTTTAAGTTTGCGCCCTATCTGTCGTCGCTGGCTTTTTATTAAATCCTTTTGTTGAAGATAAATCGAAACGGAGGTAAAAAGACTAAGGGCGAGACGGATTTGAAGGTTCCGTTACATTGTATAGCTACAATATTTTTTAATTCATATTATATTTTAGGTGTCTTTGATTTTTTTCTATATTTTATAGTAGTTTGATGATGATGCGAGTGACGATGGTCTGGATGGAAGGATGGATGAGTGAATAAGGGCTCCTCAAATTAAGACATCTGGGTTCAATCCTGTTCGTTGCCGTGAAATCCGTTTTTCTAAATTTCTTCGTGGTGAGGGAACGCACACGTCTGATGAGACTAAAAGTGTGAGAGTGTGTGAAGTACACCATCCCGTATTGGGTCAGAGCATAGGTGATATGTGGCCAAACCTCGCCCGATTTCGAGGAGGAGACCCGTGCCCAGTTCAAAAGAAGCCCTGTGAGAGATAGACAGAACTCTATAATAGAGTTTCGTTGGTATCATTTAGGTACGGAACTCTCAGTGAATATTTGATACTTTTTAATTTTCATAGCGCAAAGAAATTAAATGTATAATCTTTTAAATGTAGGAAAATAAAAACAGATTGGTCCGACGTTTTTAGAGCGCCATAAATTAGAAATGTCTTAGCGATAGAATTGTAAAATACCTTTATTTTTTAAATGCTTTCTTTGTTACTGGTTGGTGCTCGCAGCTTCAACTACTTTTACTTACACCTGTATCGGAATTGATGATGATGATTTTAATGGTCCTATATCAATGGTGCCTAATCTGATTGTTGTCAGGCTTAGTACACTCGTTGAAGTATCGTCTACTTTGAGATGTTAGACAGTTAGACAGCGTTCTTATTCATATAATACTAGCTGGTGCCCGCGACTTCGTCTGCGCAGGATAAGATTTTAGTTTTTGTATATAAAAAGTATCCTAAGTTACTTCTAATACCTCCAAGAATATGTGTACAAAGTTTCATGATGACCGGTTAAGTAGTTTTCGCGTGAAAACGTAACAAACATCCACGCTTTCACCTTTATAATATTATATATGTAATAAGTAAGGATTATACCCAAACATATTATGTTCCGAAAAATGTGTTTAAATTCGAGGATTTTTGATTTTTTTCCTTAACTTATAGTGTGATCTAGCTGTTTGCCAAATTTCATGATTCTATATCATTATGGGAAGTACCCCATAGGTTTGTCGGACTGACAAATAGAAGGGCATCGGAGTGAACCTTTGAGGGTTCGGTTTTTGTCTAAATGCCTTTTCACTATGTTCGTTCCCAATAATCTTGAATATTAGGTATACATAAATAAATAAATAATATCTATGGACGCTTTTTTACACTACGTCAATCTGGTCCCGTGGTAAGTTCTCGAAGAACTTGTGTTACGGGTACGAGACAACGGATTTTTATTATATAATACATATATTTAATACACATCCATGACACAGGAACATATAAAACTTTTTGTTTCCTGACAGGATTCGAACCTGCTACCTCCGGCTTGAGCGCCAACACGCTAACCTTTGAGCTAGGTCGGTAGCATAGATCCATATCAGATGGCGCTATGTTCGCTAACTACTTTTATGCCTGTATAGAGATGGTCTTTGGTAGGCGACGTTTGCTACCGTTAGTGTATATATAAGGTTTTTTATTTACACAACAGAGCTACAATTATATAGTATCAGTGAAACAAAAACAACCGTTGATGAACCGCAGTCAAAGAGCGAAGTTCGTGCAAATAAAACAAATGTTTATTCTGTTAACAGCGCCCCAACTTCAGTGCGGTAATCTGATTAAATTAAGTGATATTCACAGTTTTGGGCTAGTTTTGGTCTGGTAGTGTGGGTAGAACTATTTTGTCTGTTGAAGATAATTCAGAAGGTACTAGATTGACCTTGAAAGGATATTCGACCTTGAGTTGTGCATCTATAAATTGGGTTTTTTTAATTTCATTATTTAATTGACATTGCCAACACCGCTTGCTGCAGTGAAATAATAGTTCATGGGGAAATAAATGTGACCTGATAGAACATCTATTTTAACGGCTGAAATTGGTCTATGGACGTTCAATTTATTTTTTTATTCACATCGGAAGTTTTGGACCTTGGGACTTGGAAGGGCCACTTTGGAAACCAATCAACGCATAGATGAACCTCATTTTTACTCTTGAAACTTTTCGAGTAGGTAGACGCATACCCAATACACGTACCTAATTTGTCGAAGTATTGTATTAATTTATAAATGTTCCAAGCGTAGATATTTAAAAGTAAAATTATCATAGTGACAAACCATTTGTATAATTAATGTTTAATAAATGGATTTGGTGATTCATTAATTACATAAATAATAACATAATGTTCAAATAGCTTTATGCAGCGGCATTGTTTGAGTGTTTTTAAGAATTTTAAGTGTTATACTACTATTAAATTAGTCAAATGATAAACGGAACAAAAAAACATAGACGCCAACAAAAAGTAATAAATTTGTTTTTTTTTAAACTCACAAGTACATTTTCATCTTATAATATGTATAATATGTATTATTTATACGTACGTTTTCGAAGTTTCGTATAATTTAAATTTATATATCACGGGAGCAGTGGGGCGGAGTGTAAAAATTGGTCAGTAGTGAAACAAATTATATATTACGTGGAGGATAAGTAAAGAAATCTGAAGTTGCTGCTCAGTGGTCAAATCACCTTTGAACTGATGGCCAACCAGCCAACGGAACAGCTTATCGAAACAAGACCGAACGAACTGAAACTGATCGGAAAAGAACTGATCGAAACAGAACGAAACGGAATAGAACAACTATCTCAGTCTACGAGCAACTGATCAACAGAGAGTGTCGCAAGGATCGGCCATTGTGACGTTTGTAATTTATTGTGATTGTGATGATGAAACAAAGTTAAAATTACATTGACTGGATAATATGTCATATACACTTTGGGGTAATTCTTAATTATATCATTTACAAACTTTTTGGGTAGAGCAATCAGCTTGATGTCATCTGCAATAACGGAGAGAAGAGATATTTTGGGATTAGTTGTATCAAGGCGGACCCTGAATTTGTGGGGCCCGAATTAACCAAAGTAATTGAAATTTGTGATAAAAAATAAATAATAAGGAAAGTTTTAATCAAACTTTTGCTGATATTTATTTATGGTCAATATTTCCTATCATTTTCAACGGAATTATTACATTTGGTCTTTCGCCTCAGTGCATGGGTACTGCCATGCTGCTTTATTTATTCTGTGGAACAACTGTTACGGAAAGAAGGGGAAGACAATTAATATACTAGCAATGAAACCTACCTTGTTTCTCAGGATAGTCGTGATTTTGATTTTTATTTGATTGATTTGATTCCTATTAAAAAAAATAGACAAGTGCAAACCGCACCGCACGCTGAAGGTTCCTTAAAAAGTATTTTTCCTATCCGGATGCTAAAAGGGTTCTGTTTTGTTATTTTTACAAACGGATACCCTATAAAACTACCGATTTATCTTATGTTTTAATAATAGGGATTACCGCAATAGTGTAAACGCAGGTGTTGGCATCGCCGAGGCCGGAACAGCCCACGTAAATTTTATCGATTCAAGACAGTCGGTACTCGGTACATGCATAATTTTAGCACGTTTTACTGACCTACATTAGTGTTGTCAGATCATTATATCGATATTAATCTATTTTATTCGATAGAATTCGATTACGTTACTATTGGTATAAATAGCGACGGGAAAATAGTTTGGTATTTGTTTATTTTAGTAAATGAAGCTTAAAATAGTTTTATTACCCATCGTGTTAGATCAGTTTTTTTGGAAGTATTTAACGGCGTTAAGAAATTTTTAAAGAATGTAATTTATTAAACACCGTGTGGTATTTAACATTGTAATCTTAAACGGAATTTAAGTTAACGTAAGTAGTATAAATTCATAACCTCACTTATTTCCTTTGTGTAATGGATAAATATTAAAAAAAATATCAGCTCCTAATATATTTATAATACTTTGGTACTCAGTGCAAAGCGACGTGACATAACGTGCTTAAAATTCGAAAGTGACCGTATATCTCTCATAAAGTTTGATGTGTTATTATTTATTGCCTGCTACTGTACAATGTACCTACATAGAATATTTATAACAGTCTTATGCGATATACAAGTTAATTGTGAGCACATCGAGCGAGAACAATATTTATGTGTTCAAATGTACGGGAAATTAAGAAGAAACCTATTTTAGACGTTAAAAAATTGGGCACTTTTATTTTTGAGACCTGAATCAATACGGCGAGACTATCTTTACTCATCTGTCCTTATTGTTTTATGGATGTTTTTACTCTTTCACAAAGAAACTAATGTGTAGATTTGAGTGAAACTTTACAATAATATAGATTATACGTCAGAACAACACATATACTATAGTTTGTCCCCGTATTCTCACGGAAATGCGAAGTACGCGGAGGAAACCGCATAAAAACTAGCTGTACTCTTTGTCAATTTGGAAAAAAATCTCTGAAATAAATAGATTACCTTTATCAATAATTAAGCTGTCAAATGCATTTTTATCCTTTAAATTAATAAATTTAGAGCTTACCACGATAAAACGTAAAAAAATCTCTTCAGCGTCGAATATTAGTATAGACAGACAACACTGACATAGTGTTGTTCTCAATATCGATTCATAACTTTATTGCTTTAACCTAAATTCTGTTTGTAATATCTCCCGTTTATACATTTTTACAACGTCTATGTAAATACAGGAAGGTATTTCGATACGGGAAACGTTTTACTGTTGGACGCATCCAGTGTTGTACGCTTCATTTTAGTACAGGCTGGTCGTAAAAATAGGTACACTCAATAAACCTAAGTACGAGAGACTCAGGACTAAAGTTTATCTAAGTAACTAGTTTAGGAATAAAGTCATGAATCACTTATTCTTACGTTAAAATTACATGAAATAGGTCCAGATTATTAAGAAGCTACACAAGAGTAATCTTATTTATTTTGCGCCAGGTCACCAGCATCATAGAAAAGTACATAATATCAAAAAAAAAACCCACAATATGAGCAAAGACCTCAAAAATTTGTTGAGTACGAACCCAAGTTAATTGACCCCATATGAGTTTTTGACGTTTGTTATTAGTTAGTGACTGACAGCTATGTTGTCGCATTTCATGCGGTTTGTAAGTTTCCATTGGGAGGGATACGGAAACGGAGTGCGACACATCCGCATAACCTCTGATTGTACAGATGTCTATGGGCGTCTAAAGTCACCATCTCTCCCCACTATGGTTCAATCCTTGTCGTGGCGGTGGGGCTCAGTAGCCAAAGGTGGACCCAGACCACCTTGGGTGAAACAAATTGAGCCGAGGGAGCTGCTCTTTGCATCCCTCTTATAAGAAGAGGGGACAAAAAGGCAGGGAGGGCAAGAGGTGAGGGTGGGAACCTCACTTCCTTGTACTATACCGACGTTGGGAGGGGTTGTTCTGTGGTACGGGACAACCCCTCTGTGGAGGTGGCGTCGGCCCCTTAAGGGACTGATTAGTCGTCGAGGTGCCCTGTTTGCTTAATAGATCCAGGGCACCTCACTAAAGGCGGCATTGGTGGCACTCGCCGGATTTTAGTGGGTAGAGCTGCATCCACCTTACCATCTTTCGGGCGCAGCGTATTCCACCTACACGCCGTGGGAGTCCCCACTCCTCCACGGGATGACTTAGAGTATTTCCCGGCGTAAAAAAAGTCACCATATCTGATAAGGCCCCGACTTAGTAATTTGCCGCGATTAGAATCCACAACCCTCGTTAGCTTGCACTATAATACGGATCACCAGGCGGTCATTTACCTTACGGTAAATAAGATAACACGTTAACCAATATATCCTGATATGCACGTTGAAGATCACAATAGAACAATAGAGCTCATCGACTGTAGCCGTCGGACGTGGATACAATATTTATTACCTTCATCGTACGAGATTTAAAAAATGTGTTCAAACATTGTTTTATATTTAATACTAGCTGTTGCCCGCGGCTTCGTTCGCGTTAACATAGATTTAGAGCCGTATCCGGATTGATGATGATTATTTTTACAGCCTAAGTTACTTCTCACAACATCAGCTATCTGCCAGTGAAAGTCTCGTCAAAATAGCCTAGCCGTTTTAGGGATTAGCCAGAACAAACAGACAGACAGACGGATAGACAGAAAAATTGAAAAAAATCTTATTTTGGTATGTGTACCGTGTTTAAATCCAAATGCTTTGAGTAAAAACCGGTTATTTTAATATTACAAACAGACACTCTAATTTACTATAGCTTAAATTCCAGGAGGTTTACAAGACACGGGTAACGGGTAACGTTTATAGGTTTTATAAGATGTTATATGTACATCTTAATAATTAAATATAATATAATAATATCAACCCTTATATGTCCCACTACTGGGCACGGGTCTCCTCGTTAGGCGAGTAGGGTGTTATGGGCTATGGTTCACCGATGCGCTGGCCCAATGCGGGTTGGTGAACTTCACACACCTTCAAAGACTTAAACTCATCAGGCATGCAGGTTTCCTCACGATGTTTCTTTACATGCCTACACCGACCTCCGTCTTCCCGGACGTCCACTCTATAACCGGAAACCCCACAGATTCTTCAGCCTGCTTAACCTTCATATGATGTGGGCTACTTTCGCTCTCTGATAGATGACTTCTTGACCAATCCTTGAACATTCATGTCCTGAGTATATATTGTATTTATTTACAGATAATCTCCGAAACAAGCATCTTACAAGTCCTTCGTTCTTAGCGAAAGCTAAAGATAAAACACCATAGGGTTCGCTTGAAATTCTGATACTGATACAAGTACACGTAAGATTTAAGTGGAGTCTCTTGTGATCATCACAGCAAATAAACTCATACATTTGTATTAAAGGAACAAACTATTTATTATTTCTTAAATAAACTCTTTCAATATTTGTTATCAATGACATATTGAACTTTAATAACGCTGCAGATAAAAATTGTATGCACTCGACGAACAATATAGCTTTATTTTTAAAAGAAGATAAAGTAAGATGCTATATTACACGAGTAAGTTTGCCAATGCCCCTGCCTAAAAAGAATGGGAATAAATCCAATCCGCTGCCACTACCCTGCCTAAAAAAGAATGGTAATAAATTTTTAATCCATTTATCATAGTAGTTAATGCAGAGGGAGAATCGAGGGGCAAAATGAGTCCTCCCATGACGATCTTAAATTTTTATTTCTACTACTCATGGAAAGTAGTAAATTAAGTCATCCAAATTCCTAGATCCTACAGGTCCTTCATCAGCGCAAGCAATCCTGCTTATTTTTTTCCGTGAAACAGCTCTGATGTGTATCGAAAGGCAGGCAGTGTAATTACTGGCACCAAGACTTACCATCTTGTCGAATATCAAAATATGTCACTGAGCATATTACAACCAGATAGAGTAGTAAAATTCCGAAACCCGTCAGTGATTTTTCACTGACATAATAGCAATATGACAGTGATCTGAATGTACGTCTCATCGGATAATTATCCATCAATGACCATTAATCGGCCAATCAGAGCGCAGAACCGGCGCAGGGTCGCAGCACAAATTTGTCGGAATTTGTTGTCATTACACATAACATTACTGCTCTATTCCGGTTATATATATGATATACGTACACTGTTACCCCATTGATCTTAGATATCATATAAATCTAGTCGGGAAACTGGATGCAACAGCTAGTTCATCAACGATAGTAATGTTTACAGTGTGCGCGGCCCTATACGGAGACGAGCCGTTTATTATGATAGATGACGGGGTCATTGAACTTGATAGACGAAATTAAATGTTTACTAATATCACCGTACTGTAGGAATCTTATAGAGAAATAGGAAAAGGGTTATAGATTTAATACGTTTTATAGACACGATAATATATGTGAGTAGTAATAGAACAATAGCCATTACTAATATATATATTATGCTGAAGTCAGTTTTTTACCTTCACGCCCATATCATCATCATCATCAGCCTCTATCCGTCCACTGCTGAACATAGGCCTCTCTCAATGAACGCCAAGAGATCGTCTTCCCACCTGGCCAACCAACACTTCGCCTACCTTAAAACGCACACGCCCTAATCGTTTAAAAAAATCCTAACCAGGCATGATACAAGCATTTTAAACACCAACATGATTTTAAGTTTAAGTTACGGCGGGCAATATCAGGCACGAGAAGTATAAAGTACTAGCTGTCGTCCCCAGCTTCAGCGGCTGTGATCTCAGCTGCCATCTAGTGCCATAAAGCGGATAGCATAAAAACATCCATGTAAAATACTAACGCCCGAATACTCAAACGAATCTCAAATGTAAGACGTACTTAAACTCATGCTACGACGTGTCAGATTCAAAGAAAAAAAGAGGGACAACACGAGTTTAAGAACGTCTTAAATTTGAGATTCGTTTGAGTATTCGGGCGTAAGCCAACTTTAATAGTGACCAGTCATACGCCTGAGTTTATCGATGTCGTATGTGCAGACATTTTTAACCGAATTCAAAAAAAGAGGTTCTCAATTCGTCTGTATGTTTTATTTATAAATAGAAGATTTATTTAATATACACGTAACAGATTAATCATTATGAAAATTGATAAGAAAAAAATAATATGAAAAGTTTACAATATATAGATTTAAGTCCAACCCGACGCCAGGAGGCCCATCCCCCACTTTTACAAACCAAAAGTGAGCCAAATGGGCTCACACTAATCCGATGTAGCATTAGGGCCTTCGGGCCGTTAGCATAGAACCATCCGAAAAAAAAAGATTTTTTAAGTGGTATGGAAGAAATATGACTAAGTCATTGTAAAATCTCCATTTCCATTGAGCAATGAACATAAAGATATATCAATGAGCAACTTCACAATCGATTTGTTCTCGAACACTCGTTGATCAAAGTAAACACTTCTCACCTAAACCTTATATTTTAGTACACTATAATTTCTACATGTCTTGCGACATACGAGCCACTGAACACACATCAGTTGCAACACGTGAGAATGGATCAGTTTTAGATATTGTTTAGAAACGAGTAGCTTCTTATAGAGCTTTGTTTTTATTAACACGTATCCGTTTAATCAGCTGTTTATTATTGTAATTTTTTTTTTTAGAATAGGCAAATGAGCAGTCAAAGCTTTTTGGTGACTGACCCATACAAATGCGCCCTACTCGATATCTGTAGGGATTTCAAGCGATTTACTGTATTTGCTTTACTATGTTAAACCTTATTTGCTTTAACTCCAGTAAACCTTATGTGACCTCACTCACTACCCTTATGAATTCAACTCATACCCCGAAGTTACAACTATCTACTCAATTAGACTTTACTCATAACTCCGCTAGGGTAATATTGTTCTGTGCTCATAACCCTTACAAATTCTGCTCGTACCCCGAAGTTACAACTATCTACTCAATTAGACTTTACTCATAACCCTTGCACATTCTACTCGTATTCCGAAGTTACATCTATTTAATGAAATAGACTTTACTCATAACCTTTACACATTCTGCTCGTATCCCGAAGTTACATCTATTTAATCAAATAGACTTTACTCATAACCCTTACACATTAAGCTCGTACCCCGAAGTTACATCTATTTAATCAAATAGACTTTACTCATAACCCTCACTAATTCTGCTCGTACCCCGAAGCTACATCTATTTAATCTAGCAGACTTTACTCATAACCCTTAAAAATTCTGCTCGTACCCTGAAGTTACATATGTTTAATCAAATAGACTTTACTCATAACCCTTACTAATTCTGCTCGTACCCCGAAGTTACATATGTTTAATCAAATAGACTTTACTCATAACCCTTACTAATTCTGCTCGTACCCCGAAGCTACATCTGTCCCTCAAGTAGATTTTAGTACACATTCATCAAAATAGGATTATTGGTATTAATTAAAGTCTATGTGACCAAATAGGAACAAGTTTATGGCGGGTCTATTAACCTGTTTCAACATCGTAAACCCAGCATTACGTCAGTAGCGCTTTACGATTGTTTTCCCGGGTCATAAGAACAGGGACTCTATTAAGGGACTATCAATTTCACTCATGGAGTCGAGAGTTTTTTATGGACCTTTGGACTATGATGATAGATGTGTTACGGTGTTCTTCAACGTAGCAATAAAAGGAAGTTGTAAATCTAATAGTGATAATTGATATCCATAGACTTTTTTTTTATTTTACGCAGAGAAATGCTCTGACACAGGCGAGTATGTGGGACCCGATGCACCCTAAACATGGTAAGGTGGACACAGCTCTATCAACTAAATCTCGGCGAGTGCCACCAATGCCACATTTAGTGAGGTGCCCCCGATCTATTGAGCATTTTGTTAAGATGTAGTGCCATGCTGCTTAGCAGCCGAAATGGGCAGGCACGACCGGGGTGGTACCTCTCGCTCACATAACACCAGCGTCAAGTGACAGCTATGCTGTCGCGTTTCGTGCGGTTTGTGAGTTTCCGGTGGCCCATTGGGGGGGTTAGGGAAAAGGAGGGCAACGCATCTGCATAATCTTTGGTTGTGCGGACGTGTTTGGGTGTCACGATGACACGATGAAATACGTAAAAATTCTATCATAATAATAATACAAGCTTGTTTTAAAATATCTTTTATGTAGTAACTAGCTGTTGCATGCAGCTTCGCCCGCGTTACTCAACTTCTATAAGTCACAGCATGATGTTTTATAGCCTATAGCCTTCCTCGATAAATAAGCTGTCTAACACTGAAAGAATTTTTCAAATCCGACCAGTAGTTCCTGAGATTAGCGCGTTCAAACAAACAATCAAACTCTTCAGCTTTATAATATTACATAGTATATATTTATATAGATATGTAGTATAGATTTCATGGTGGCTATTTTTTCTTTGAACTTCAAAATGTTTTGTCCATAAGTGTTAGAATATAATATAGAGAGCAGCGCCCCGCTCTTTCACCCGCGTACTGTCAATTCCCGTGGTAGTACAGGGATAAATTGCAGCCTATATGTTATTCTGATGTATAAGCTATGTTATTGTAAAGTTTCATTAAAATCCATTCAGTGGTTTTTACGTGAAAGAGTAACAAACATACATCCATTCTTACACACTTTCGCGTTTATAATAATTAGTATAATAAATAATATAATTAGTTGGATAGTCCAGGAGGATTTTACACCCTGAAAAAATATATTTTAGTGACGGATGTACTCGTTTTCGTCGATAAGTGCTTATTGATCATGCATTGCCTATTACATAAAAATAACATCTTTTATCACCGTCACGTCACTTCAGTCAATATTGATTTTTGTACATTCACATGTCTTCGTAAGCAAGTGGGAAGACTATTGATGTCATCTCTGATCCACTGGTGATTCTGATGGACATTAGGAATGACGATTTCGTAACAAAACCCATACGTTTTAAAATTTACGATCCACTAACTCATGTGGGACGGGCGTCGATATATTAACAAGTCAAAACAAAAATAAATATTGTATTTTACTGTTTTGAAGAATTGTAGTGGAGTTTGATATAAAAATGTCCGTCACGGGATCAACAATCTATAGTAATATTACAATATAAATTATAATTAATAATAGTGTAGGTGTAATGAATAAAAAAAAGTTACATCGTCATACCCTTTTTTTCTTTTACACCGGGAAATTCTATGAGGTATACCGCGGGGGAGTGGTGACTCCCCAGACGGGTATGTGGGACTCACTGTGCCCGAAAGGTGGTAAGGTGGACGCAGCTCTACCCACTAAAACCCGGCGAGTGCCACCAATGCCGCATTTATTGAGTTGCCCCAGATCCGTTGAAAAACAGGGCACCTCGACGGCTAGTCAACCCTTCAGGGAACCGACACCACCTCCACAGAGAGGATGTTACGCACTACAGAACAACCCCTCCCAACGTCGGGACAATACAATGGGGTGAGGATTCCGTCCTCGCCACTTGTCCCCTGCTTTTTTGTCCCCTCATCTTATAAGAGGGGTACAAATAGCCCCCTCGGCTCAATTAGCTTCGCCCAAGGTGCTGGGCACACTTTAGGCAACTGAGCCCCACCGCCACGTCAAGGCCAGAGCCATGGTGGGGATGCTAAGAGATGTTCATCGTAAGGATCATTAATTATTTGTTTTTCTCAATCTTTGGAACCGGTGACGTTTATTACAGGCTCCTTTGTAAGTAAAACGTTGTATGAAAAATGCATAAATTGCGATAACAAGACGAAGTTATGAAATTGCTAGTTTTATTCTTGTTCATAAGGTAGGTATACAATAATTTTAAAGTAGTAGTTTTTAAATTGAGTAAAAAATTTAACATACATCAGCTTGAATCATCCTGATCACCTGATATTTGACATGATTTTGTGGTTGTCTTTATGAGACATTTGTTTTAGAAAATGCTGGCCTATATTGAACTCCTTGTACTTCTCTTAAAGACGACCGACCTCTGTTCGCTATTATAATAAATATATCTTCATCACCACTGCTGGATAGAGGCCAAATATAATTGTTTATTATTCATAAATTAAAATAATAGCATAATATATCGATCTATATTTTTTTTTCTACACTCATATCGCAATTTTCCGATTTCAGACCAGAAAAATAGTATATCATTTTTCACTTGTACTTTTAAAAAGTTACTTCATGATGCAGGTCAGTATCTGTATCATAAAATTAACTTTTTTATCTTTATAGCACAGTTTTATTTTTAACTTATTAAATTAGGCTATGGCGTTAAGGCTGAATGTAAAAAAAGTGGCGTACACATGCGCTGTTTGAATTTGTGAAAAAAGTGGCGCCACTTTTCTTCTCATCTTCATTTTCCGGCCATTGACGTCCGCCATGCGAAATATTTTTTCCGGCTGTGTTATTTATTGTCTGTTCGTGAATTATTTTTGCTTCAAAATAAAATGGATTTGACAAGCGAAATTAGTGATAAGGAAAAGCAGTGAAAATAAAATTAGTGCAGATAAAATAGTGTATGCAACTGCATAGAATTGGATTATTAAAACACTCGTGTCAAACTAATATCACATATAAACAGACACTCATGCTTAACCCCTTTTATACGAAAGTTGCATAAAGTGATTGTACGTAACGTGTATCTAGAAGTTATGTTACATCGTGACTGTTTGTGTTAACGCTATATATGATGAGTGGTTATTGAATGAAAGTTTTAACTGAGCTCGGAATGTGCTTAGGCAGTTATGGTCACGCACTCTGAATTGTACTGATTCATACTAATTAATACTGTTACACGCAGTTTTGCTTATCCATCACTGCATATAATGAAAGTCCACCAATACATACCGCGCTCCCGGCTGCATGGGTATCACCATCTTGCTTGTTTCTCCCGTGAAACAGCTTTGCTGTGTTTCGGAGAGAAGGGCAAGACAGGCAGTGTAATTACTGGCACCGAGACTTAACATCTTATGTCTCAGGATAGGCAACACATAAATGAGTTGCCTGGGCTCGTTTCAGATAAACTAGTTTATGTTCATGGGCGACGTCGACCACTTTCCATCAGGTGGTACGTTTGCCAGTTTGCCTATCCAACTAACATAAAAAAAAACATGGACCTCTGTGCCCTATGACTGCTTGTCCGTCTGTCAGTAACTAACAAAATGGCAAGCTTGTGTAAACTCATACGTCTATACTTATGCAAAATAACAGCAAGTTTAGTAATCAGGTCAAGAACATCTCTTTTTCTTCTTTTATTCATTGCAAATGACACATCCGGCTCGACAAAATGTGAACTTTTTGGTGTTCTCGTTAAATAAATAGCTTTATAGCGGGCGAAAATACGATATAAGAAATATAATAGTATTGGTCATACGAAAGAAAGAGGAAAGAAACATTTATTCGACACACAGAGACAGAAAGAGAAACTCAGAAAAACATTTTTGATTGCACAAACATTAAAAAAATTAAAGACAACAACAACAAACAACTTGTGTGTCAGAAGGACAAGACACACAGTGTATTTACAGTAACCGAGACCTACAATATTCTATTTCACGGCATGCAATCATAGCAATTTATAGTTCATGGGCCTTACAATTTATATCATCTGCTAGATTACCCAATAATGGACATAAAAACTAGATACGTTTGTATCATCATCAGCCTTTTTATACACTGGACGTAGGCATTTTTCAATGAACGCCAAGACGGCTGATCCCACGCCACTCGCATCTATAGGGCTGGCCACTGCGCGGAGATCACCGAGCATCATCTGAGGATCGTGACTCTTCTTGAACTCGTCTATCAGTACAAGATCACTGTTCCGAGTAGTGGTCTTCTTTTTCTTGATCGCTCCCTCATTGCTGTGGATCGTTACTCCTCTTTATATTGTCTGTCAGCTGTCACCATCGGTTCCGTTCCGCCGCTTGATGTAGTACAGCGCTGGCCGTTTATTCAAGTTGTTCATACCGGTCTGACCATCATTTTTTTACGTTATTATGTGGGATTTCTGCCCGTCACTATTAGTCTCTCCAGATTCTCCACGCGCTATATAGCCGAAGTATCGCAATATTGAGAAATACTTAAGGCGGATCTTCTTTTTCCCACCTCAAATGGTCTTATAATATTATGTAATCTCGTTATCAGTCTCTATCTCGTCTCTGATGGCTATTTAACCAACCAAGATAAGCTAAGAACAAAGGGATCTGTTGATGAGTTGTGTGGTCCCATTTACTCCATGATAGTATTCATGCCTGATAACCTGTTTAAGAATAATGCAGACCCACAGTTTGGATGGATGGATAGGGAAAAGGAGGGCAACGCATCTGCATAATCTCTGGCTGTGCGGATGTGTATGGGCGTCGATAGTTGCCAAAAGGCTTAGACTGCTCGTTTGCCATCCTGTGCTTTAAAAATGTCTATATTCATCCTCGACTAGAGCTTCATGCTTTTGATGTTTGTTATTATTATCAACCTTCCGTCCACTGTTAGACATAGGCCTCTTGCAATGAACGTCAATCCCATCCAAGGCCGTTCTTATCCATTTTGGTTGGACGTCAAACGACCCTGTTTTTATTTAGTGGCCTTCACTTTGGAACTCTCATAGGCCTAAACACATCGACCAACATATCTGTGATGTGACTATCACTGCCACTTGATCCTTCGCGTTTTTCATATCAATTAAAAGTAATTTATACTTATCATTTTCAATCTTACATTTTAATTCCACAATGAGTCGTTAATGAGCTTGATATTTGGGGCACAGATATGAGTAAAAGTTTGAATTAAACAATTAACTTTTCAACGAATCTCACTTGTGCTGCCGCCTGCGGGATCACATGTGACCTGTAAACGTAATTGGGCCCCTGGGCTGAAATTGTTAATTATTATTCCTCGACTATACTTTGTTGTTTTTATTAGTGATCATTATAAAAGTATGAGCTTTTGTTTTATTTTGGAATTATTGATACAAACCGTCTATTGGAGCGTCTTGACAGTAAAATAGACTCGAATGTCGCGATGGCACATGGCATGACGCTGCCATGTCGTGATGATACTACGACGCGCCGCTCTCGGCTCCTTCGTGTGCGCGCGCATATTATTATTTTTTATATGTATGTCTGGGTATTTATACACTGTGTGACCAGTCCTGTCACACGGGAGATCTGCTTCACGAATTAAAAAATTAGCCATTTATATTTTTAATGCTTTAAAAGGTTCGATCGAATCGTTTTGTTCCAAAAACACTCAAATGAAATTCCACAAAAAAATCTTAAATTAATAGAGATGGGTCGAATGTGATTTGAACCGAATTCGAACTTCGGCCGAACTTTGGTTCAAAGCCCTTCCCTAAAAATTAAATTGGAAATATAAAAAAATATATATTAAAACAAAAATACTCGTAAACGTAATAGTCATTAGGTTAGGTTAGTTACGTTGCCTCATGGTAACCTAAATAAAGGAAGTTGTGATGTGAAATAACTTAATGAGTTTGTGACATAAACATCAATATTAGCTTCTTCTTGTAAATGTTAGCTACGCCAATCTGAATTGTGTGCGTTACAAGCTTTAACAGGGTATGAAGAGTTTTCTTCACACCTATATATTATATAGGTACACCAGTTAGTGTTTTGGAGTGCAGGTCACGTTCAGGAAGACGGAAGGTCGACCTAGGACGTCGATCTCTGTGCAGTTTGGATCAACCTCCAAGTTAGATGCTGGCAGTGAACCATCTTGGAGTTAATCGAAATAGTCCTATATAAGCAGTGGACGGGAGAAGGTTGAAGTTGAAGGCTTTCCTCAGTGGATCTTTGAAACCGGTAGTAGAGTTATCTGACGTCCAATAGTAGATATAGATAAGATATATATTATATATTAAATAAAAGCTTTTTTACTTTACTTTTTTTTGCATGTTCTATCTATTGAAAATACATGGATTTTGGAATGCGCGTCGAGAAATCCAGAGCACGTGGAAAATGTGAGAGATTTAAAATTGCGTCATCTTTATTGAATAGTCAATAGTTGCCTCTATATTTGAATGCGGAATTAGGATTTCTCTTGGGAATGGAGTTCATGCTATCCTTTAGCTATCCTGCTATAAGTCCAGAACATCATGTCAATTGATTTTCAGGTAGAGAGATACATAAACTCACAAAGATGTTTTATATATTATGAGCCCGGCCACGCATCATTATGAACCGTTTTCCTTGGGAATTTAGTAGTAAATTAAATTTGATAGGCAACAAAAAATATGCTTTCTATATAGAAATATATAACGTTGGATAAAATTTTCATTGTCTAGAAAAGTATTTTCGTCGACTTTTTTTAAAGAGTAGCAGGTCTAAACTCACCAAAGATGAAAATTTGTGTATGAAATTCTTGTCTTTTAACATTTAAATGTAATGTTTTATGAATCGTATTGTCATTAAAATATCTTACTTAGGGCTTAGATCCCCACGGAACGGAACGGAACCGCGCAGCGTGCAAACCACAGAAATCTAAATAATAAGACAATTTTTGAACAAAGAAATTGTCTTATTATTTAGATTTCTGTGGTGCAAACGTACGGTGCGCGGATTTACGCGACGCACGTCGCAGTTGATGTTTCATTGCCTAATTCCTTATAGCTCCTCTACAGTAGACAGTTCAACTGATGAAGGTATTAAACGACGGTAGATGCTTCCGCCACAAATCCGTTTGCTGTCGGTTTTTGTGACACGGATTTTGGTCCGCATGAGGGTTTCAGCGCGAACGTTTAGCGTCCGTCAAACGTGTGATTCACGTCGACGGATATATTGGCAGACGTTGGCGAATGCATCTGCCGACGTCTGTCGTTGTATCTGTCTTTGTGTGGCCTTTAGGGTTTACTTGTGCAAAAAGATGTCAGAAACGCACGGCGCGGCACCATATTAATGCCGTGGTGATGTGGACAAGCCCTTAATGAAGACATTAATGTCTAGGGTTCTGTAACTAAAGGGTAAAGCTGTTATTAAGGCTTCGCTGTCATTCCATCCTCCCGTTAATCTTTTGAAGTGGTAAATACTTGAAATTTTTGACGTGACCTGTATTAAAATAAAGTAAATTAAAAGATTTTCTTTTGTCGAGAGTCTAAAAGACAATCGTGGATGATGCTGAAATATCTTTTTTTTTCTTTAACGCCGGGAAATGCTCTGAGGCATCCCGCGGGGGAGTGGGTCTCCCCAGGTGGGAATGTGGAACTCGCTGCGCCCGAAAGCTGGTAAATGGACGCAACTCGATTCACTACAACCCGGCGAGTGCTACCAATGCCACCTTTGGTGAGGTGCCACGGATCTGGTGAGCAAACAGTGCACCTGGACGGCTAGTCAGTCCCTCAGGGGACCGACGCCACCTCCTGTGGGGTTGCCCACACCACAGAACAACTGCTCACAACGTCGGGACAGTACAGTGGGGTGAGGTTCCCGTCCTCGCCCCTTGCCCCCTGCTCTTTTGTCCCTTCTTCGTATAAGAGGGGTACAAAGAACCCCCTAGGCTAAATTCGCTTTGCACAAGGTGCTGGGCTCACCCTAAGCTACTGAGCCCCACCACCATGACAAGGCCGGAACCGTGGTGAGGATGCCGAAATATCTAGGGCCGCGCAATAAAATTAAAACATGATAAATATCATAATCAGTATTAAAAGGCTTAAAAGGTTCTTACGGTTAGGTATTTACCGGTGGGAGGCAAGCGCTTCTGCCGCACTCCCGTCTGCGGGGTAATGCCATCTACCGGCTAGATTCTTCCGAACAGCTTTGCAGTGTTTCGTACAGAAGGGTACAGGATAAGCAGTGTGATTACTAGCACAGAGAACATCTTATGTCTCATGATAGGCAACCTTATGGTGTAGCGGGTGTCCATGGATGTCGCTTATCACTTACCGCCAGGTGAAGGTTTGCCCCCTCATCTATATAAAAAAGCACATGAATGAATTTCCTAGGCTGGCCGGGTAAACTCGTTTATGCTCATCAGCGAAAAAACTGACATAAAAAATACGTTTGTATATAGGTATATACAAACGTATTTTTGTACTATAACAAAAAAAATTAAGGTGCGTTCGTGTTAAACCCGACTCGCTCTAATATTTTTTACTTATAATGACAAAGAAATTGTTACCATCATTTATGATTTTATCTTCGAAAATAATTTCTTATTTTCCTCTCACAAAAACGTTTGTGTTTTCCTTACAATTGGTTTTTACGATCTCTTGGGATTATCTGCATGAAGCTCTTATAAGATTACTCGTAGAATCCTCGGTGTGGAAGTGATACGCAATTTGTCTTAATTTATAATATCTCAATTATTAGCGAGTACATTAGCTTAAAAGCCTTAAATGACACGTTATAGTTATATACTTAACTTAAATTTTTGGGTTTATTAAGTTGGATTGTTTTGGTTTATTTATTATTGGACAACCTCTGTGGCTCAGTAGTAAGCGCGTTTGCGCTCAAGCCGTAGGTTGCGGGTTCGAATCCCGCCAGGGAACAAAAATATTTTCTGTGTTCCTGGGTCATGGATGTGTATTAAATATGTGTATTATATAATAAAAATCTTAAATATATTATGTATATTATTAAAGTATTAAATATATTTCCGTTGTCTGGTACCCGTAACACAAGTTCTTCGAGAACTTACCACGGGACCAGATTGACGTGGTGTGAAAGCGTCCAGAGATATTATTATTTATTAATGACGATGATGATTTCTTAAAACATATAGTAATGAGAGTCTCCACATCAAGGACACGGGATCGAATCCCGTTACAGAATTTAATTCGACCTTTTGTATGGTTTATATAATTTCTATGGTCTGTGGTTTATAAAGAAGTTTGTACCACGCTTATGTGATTTAAAATATATTCGATTTATATTTAAATTTAATTATGATTATAGTACCCTGCGTGTGATATCGGTAACACCTATCAAAGAAGCACCCAGTACAGCACGCTCCATAGCACGTTGAGCTACAGCGAATTTTCGGACAAGTCGTAAGCTTAGAGGCCACGTTTTGGCCCCGTAGGTCATTAAGGGGAGAACGTATATATAAGAAGACTAAGCAAGTCGAAGTGGCAGTGAGCTGGTCACACTCAGGAGGCCGATGGCCGATGGGCCAATACGGGTCAAAGAGTGGAGGCCGCGTTTTGGTAGACGAAGTGTTCGTTGACCATTAACCAGCCGGGAAGACGATCTCTGTGAAGTGGCCGGTCCGTGTAGGATGACGAGTGGTAGTTCATTGAAGCAGGCATATGTTCAGCTGTGGACGGATAAAGGCTGATGATGATGATGATCATGATGATAGTTCATTGAAGCAGGCATATTATGTTCAGCAGTGGACGGATAAAGGCTGATGATGATGATGATAGTTCATTGAAGCAGGCATATGTTCAGCAGTGGACGGATAAAGGCTGATGATGATGATGATCAGGATGATAGTTCATTGAAGCAGGCATATGTTCAGCAGTGGACGGATAAAGGCTGATGATGATGATGATAGTTCATAGAAGCAGGCATATGTTCAGCAGTGGACGGATAAAGGCTGATGATGATGATGATAGTTCATTGAAGCAGGCATATGTTCAGCAGTGGACGGATAAAGGCTGATGATGATGATGATAGTTCATTGAAGCAGGCATATGTTCAGCAGTGGACGGATAAAGGCTGATGATGATGATGATAGTTCATTGAAGCAGGCATATGTTCAACAGTGGCCGGATAAAGGATGATGATGATGATGATGATGATGATAGTAACGTTAACAAAAGTTATTAAGAGTCTTTTTTTAAACTATTCAAAAAAGGATATTTACTATGTTTGCCATATTGGTTTCCGGAGCTCGATATTTTTACATTATCTACAAATGTCATCTTTACGAGAAGTCACGTGTTTTAAATGTGAAAATAACTGTGTTAAATTAAAATCCTATAAATTAAGATTCATATTGGAACTAAGTCTAATGTAAAGCCTTAGTCTTTGACTTAGTTGAAGCCTTGTTCAAGCCTTGTCGTGACGGTTGGGCTCAGTAGCCTAAGGTAGACCTAGCATCTTGGGCGAAGCAAATTGAACCGAAGGAGCTGCTGCTCTTTGTATCCCTTTTATAAGAAGAGGGGACAAAAGAGGGGGGGGGGGGACAAGGTGTGAGGGAACCTCACCCCATTGTACTGTCCCGACGTTGGGAAGGGATTTTCTGTGGTGCAGGATAACTCCTCTGTGGAGGTGGCGTCGGTCCCTTAAGGGACTGGCAGGCCGTCGAGGTGCCATGTTTTCTCAATAGATGCGGGGCACCTCACATAAGGCACCATTGTTGGCACTCGTCGGGTTTTAGTGGGTAGAGCTGCGTCCACTTACCATCTTTCAGCCGCAGCGAGTCCCACAAACCCGCCGGTGGGGTTTCCACTCCCTCACGGGATGCCTTAGAGAATTTCCCGGCCTTAAATAAAAAAGGGTAGCAATGTGAGCCATAAAATTCCGAAACTGGTCAGTGACTTGTTCCTGAGGTAATAGCAATTCAACCAATCAATGATTTGTGTGTACGGCCCATCGGCCAATCATCCATCAATAGCCGTTAGTCGGCCAATAAGACCGCAGAACCGGCGCAGCGTCGCAGCACAAATTCATCGGAATTAGTTTTCATACAAAACACATAACATTACCACTCTATTAAGTTATATGCTCGATGAATTAAGTAAACTTGGTATAATAGTTTATAAGCAGGACTAAATATTTGTTGTATGGGCTGCATGGGTACCACCATCTTGCTTGTTTCTCCCGTGAAACAGCTTCTCTGTGTTTCGGAGAGAAGGGCAAGACAGGCAGTGTAATTACTGGCACCGAGACTTAACATCTTATGTCTCAGGATAGGCAACACATAAATCAGTTGCCTGGGCTCGTTCCAGGTAAACTAGTTTATTTTCATGGCGACGTCGACCACTTACCATCAGGTGGCACGTTTGCCAGTTTGCCTATCCAACTAACATAAAAAAAATGTATTTACTTCAAGTAAATAAAATGAATAATAAATAAGTAATCCAATTTTGATATAATTCTGTGAATACAATAAAAGGGTTGAATGATATCGAATGACTTTAGTCAGAAAACTTTGTAGTTTCGTGTAGATGTATGAAGTCCGTCCGAACTTGTTTATAAAGGTTTGTATATTTCGGGGGATATAAGGAAATCACTGGTACACCTGGTATTCGTTATTAGACGAGCATGGTATGCGAGATCTTGCGTTGCTCAGTTTACAAATATATGACGAGCTGATTGAGTGGTCGGCTACTATGTAGTGGTCGCGGGTTCGAATCCCGTCAAGAACAGATAATATAATGAATATAGATGTCCCGCACCAGGCCATGGACGTGTAAAGTAACGGAAACATCCCCACCATGGTTCAGGCCTTGTCGTGGCGGTGGGGCTCAGTAACCTAGGGTGAGCCGCTGCACCTTGGGCGAAGCGAATTGGGCCGAGTCGGCTCTTTGTACCCCTCTCATAAGAAGAGGCGACAGAAGAGCAGGGGGCAAGGGATGAGGATGGGAACCTCACCCCATTGTACTGTGCCGACGTTGGGAGGGGTTGTTCCGTGGTGCGGGACAACCCCTCTGTGGAGGTGGCGTCGGTCCCTTGCGGGACTGACTAGCCGTCGAGGTGCCCTGTTTGTTTACTAGATCCGGGGCACCTCACCAAAGGCGGCATTGGTGGCACTCGCCGGGTTTCAGTGGGTAGAGCTGCGTCCACCAACTGTCGGGCGCAGCGAGTCCCACATACCTGCGGGATGCCTCAGAGCATTTCCCGGCCTTAAAAAAATAAACGGAAACATATTCAAAAAAGAACCGAACACTAGTCCTTACGAACTTTAAAAAAATGGTCTTATATTTTTTTATAGAAGAGGGGGCGAACGGACTGTCGGTTCAACTGATGGTAAGTGATAGTGACATCCATAGACACGTGCCACATCATTAGCGAGTGTGGGCTTTTCAAATATGAGTCTGCTTTTCTTGAAGTTATCTAAGTCATATCGGTTCGGAAATACCGTAGGTATCAGCTGGTTCCATATAGTGCGAGGTAGGAAATGCCGTAAAAATCGAGAATAAGTTGGGCCACCACTGCGTAACGCAGATCCTGAATAAATTATACTGATAACTGAAGACTGATTTTCTGATGAATAAAATAAAAAAGCGAGAAAGCGTGTTTATCCTTTATTACTGACGGTTCTGAACAGGGGAGAGGAAGTGAATACTGAGTTGCCATAATATACAATAATGAATTATTCTTCCTCCATTTATTTAGATTACAAATCTTATTGCCAAAACTGAAAATTAAGATTTTCTATACAACTGACAAGTGAATATATGTACATGATAACCAAAATTAATATTAATGTGTGAAAAAAATTTAATAAGATATTAATTATATACATTTTTGCGTGAACAAGGAGAAATTTGGAATTTTTACGCGATGTCCGGTGGTGGAATTCTCCTGCAGATATTAGTCATATACAATTTACCATAAACTAATATATTCTAATATGATTAATCTAAAGTGTTTATTTGAAAATTTAATTTTCTAAAATGCAAGTCGCATTTGTAAACTTTTTTGTTTTAGATAGCTAAATTGTTAAGGTTATTTAGTGAAGTGTTTTAATTAATATTTAAAGCTCAAATGACACCACATTTAGAAATCCTGGAATAATATTAAATGTACGTTTTGAAATGGTTTTTATAAGAGAAAAGCAGTTTTCAATTAATCTAGCCCCCGTTATCTGTGTCAAGTGGAACAATAATTCGCAGCGTACCGTGAAGCGGGCACAATTTACAGCGTTATGCAGGCAGATGCATACGGAACCCGTAACACGAATGCTGATAGGACTGGAATATTTAGCTGAAGCCAGAGCCTAGGATAGGGTGTATAAAGATTTATAGTCGTTTTAGCGCTGATCATGATTATTTGGTCTATGCCGATTTGCTTCCCAAAATTTAAATGAATTTGGATGACTTTGGATATATCTTTGTTAGAGTTAGACTTTTTTCAGTTTAAAGTACCGCTGTTTACCGGTGGGAGGGAAGCGCTGTGCCGCGCTCCCGGCTGCATGGGTACCACCATCTTGCTTAATTCTCCCGTGAAACAGGTTTGCTGTGTTTCGGAGAGAAGGGCAGGACAGGCAGTGTAATTACTGGCACCGAGACTTAACATCTTATGTCTCAGGATAGGCAACACATAAATGAGTTGCCGGGGCTCGTTCCAGGTAAACTGGTTTATGTTCATGGGCGACGTCGACCACTTACCATCAGGTGGCACGTTTGCCAGTTTGCCTATCCAACTAACATAAAAAAAAAAATATATATATTCACATGCATTTAATAAAAAGTGGTTATTTTAATATTACAAACAGACACTCCAATTTTATTTATCTGAATAAATGACTCACACAAAAGCTTTTATTCATACATTACAAATAGATAAAGAATCTATTTATATATTTTGTTTGTGCTATAGACAATTGATTCTTAGACCATTTTCGTAGGTAGGTATATGAAGTGAAATATAGTCGAAATATCCATTACGTAAATAGAGATCGCGTTACCTTCAACAAAAGCTGTGACTGATGTTATTTGAGCTATAATATCTACGTTTTGTTGATCGAAGTATAATATAAATAGATGTTTACCTAAAATATGATTGCCAATAAAACTAAAAATTTCACACATATACTAAATCGATTAAATCTATAGTACCTATTACTATTTTGTTAATAATTGCTGTTGAGATGACTGAGTAATTTTCGATATAAATTGGTGATGAAATAGTTTTGTGTTTAAGATAAGAAAATTGAGTCTCAGCGTTCATTGATAGGCCTATGTCCAGAATAGAATAGAATATTTTATTCAGAATTGGAAAAGGTTGAAAATTATCATAAAGCTGATCGAGGAACCGCCTGATATTAAGGGACAACGTCACCTATGAATAAAGTGACCATACATCTCGTTATGAACGGGACTGTCCCGTTTTTGGGTAATCAGTCCCGCTGTCCTGAGAGACAGCTTCAGGATGTCAACGTTGTTCCGTTGACTAACTCGAGATAAGAGATGTCAGAAAAAATCTACTGAAAATTGTGTGTTCATCATCACTTTTTGAGAGCCAATTTTATGAATTGTTTGTCTCGTTTTGACTTAAAATATAAATGGTCACTTCACCTATGAACCTAAACAATTTCATACGGGTCTGTTCCTTATGCCATAAGAAGGGTTTGCCTTCTTATGGCATAAGGAACAGCAGTCGGTGCTTTATGGTGACCTCCGACGCCCAAAAACTGATGTCTATGGGCTTCGGTTGTACATCAGTACAACTGAAGGTTATGCAGATGCTTTGCACTCCTTATCCTTATCCCCCCAATGGGCCACGGGAAACTCACAAACCGCACGAAACGCGACAGCGGTCACTTGACACCGGTCTTATGTGAGCGTGAGGTATCACCCCGGTCGTGGCAGCCCAGTTCGGCTGCAAAGCAGCATGGCACTACTTCTTACAAAATCTAAGGGTCATTTGGTGAGTACCGCTATCAATATGTGTAGCCAGACACAGGAGAAGCAGCGGTGGTAATGAATGGTGTACCTAGCCCGTAAAAAATATTTACGGATTTTATAATTTACTACGTTTTTTACTAGAGATTGCCCCCTTGTGATGGTTCCTGTAAGTATTTGAAAAGTATGCAAATAACTAAATAAACGGCGATAAAATACGTAAAAATTTTTCATTGTGTCTTACAGCTTTTCTTGAATACAGTAAAGCTACTCCGCGGAAGAAATAAGCAGGATGTCGCATAAAGTGCTCTCGGAAGAGAATAAATTTAATATTGTAATGCTTAAGACTTACATACTCAATAAGGAAGGCTTACTGTAGAAGCGAACTTAGAAATAATTTAGATTTTTGTCTTTAGCTGCTCTATTGTAACAAAAAAAGCACCATCTACTCTAAAATGACGACCACTGTAGCTCAATGGTTAGCGCGTTGGCGCTCAAGCCGGAGGTTGCGGGTTCGAATCCCGCCAGGGAACAAATAAGTTTTCTGTGTTCCTGGGTCATGGAAGTGTATTAAATATGTGTATTATATAATAAAAATCTTAAATATAATATGTATAGTATAAAAGTATTAAATATATTTCCGTTGTCTGGTACCTGTACAAGTTCTTCGAGAACCTACCACGGGACCAGATTGACGTGGTGTAAAAGCGTCCATAGATATTATTATTATATTACTATCTACTCTAAAATAATAAAGAGGAAAAATGTATGTTTTTGAAGTTTTCTAGAGAATAAAATCAAAGAAAACTAGATCCATTTCCAAAAATTCTTTTACCATTAGAATGTGAAGTTATTCATTACTAACAAAGGCTATAAAAAGTGATTACGTATTTAACCGGCGGGAGGGATGATGTGCGGTCCCACGGTCCGTCTGAATGGGTACCGCTATCCTTTTTTTCGTGAAACACCTTTGCTGTGTTTCGGAAAGAAGGGCAGGACAGGCAATGTAATTACTGGCGCCAAGACTAACGTCTCAGAATAGGCAAACACGTGAATGAGTTGCCTATTCTGAGACGTTAATTCTGAGAGGTTAACTTGTTTATATGTGTCTCGTCTGGTCACTTGCCTATACAACTCACATAAAAAAATCATCAACAGTCCGGGTATGACTGCAAATCTAAGTAATTGTGGCCTGTGGGCAGCAGTATCTTAAAACTATAGAGTAGGTGCCAACTTTCATAATAGTCGGGAAACGGTGGAGTTTATTGATCTCATATACATCAACGTCTATTTCTACCTCCGTGATGCATAATAAAGTAACCGAGATATTCTCGTGTTATACCTACAAAAAATCAATCAGTAAGTTGGACAAGCGTAGAATGATTATCTAAATTGTAAACTTTTTAGACAACTAGATAGACATGATATCTAAACTTTATAGACAAACTAGATAGACATGATTATCTTAACTTTTTGGACATAATTATCTACACTTTTTAGATAAACTAGATAGACATGATGATGAACTAAACTAAACTTTTTTTTTCAATCTGACCCAAATTTGTTTATGTGACCAAAATAAATTTGAACTTATCTTGTATATTCGAAGTTGCAGTAGTAGTATTGTTGAATTTTATTTTCTCTAAAAACACATTTGAAATAATCACATATTTTCTACTTCAGGTGTCGTGTGCAGTTTGCACAACTTCGCCCCATTTTTCGCCACAAGTGGCCACCATTGTTTAATCTAATTTATTTACGTTACTCGTCCGCATTCGGATCATCAATTTGCATATGTGTACCAAATTTCAACCAAGTATTTTCAGAACACATTGGATGTGGCAGACTGACAGACATGTGACACGTGATTTTATGTTGGGTTCAGTTTATTTTTTAAAGTAGGGAACCCTAAACATTAGAATTAAAAAAATAACTACCAGATGGTAAAATATATTTTATTTGATCAAAGAGGCACTGTAAAGAAATATAAAAAGGTTACTTAGTAAGTAAGCTTTATTTATTTATATGTAATAATATCTATGGACGCTTTTACACCACGTCAATCTGGTCCCGTGGTAAGTTCTCGAAGATCTTTTGTTACGGGTACCAGACAACGGAAATATATTTAATACTTTTTTTAAATTATACATTATTTAGAATAGAATATAATAAAAATTTATTCAGCAAACCAGACATTGCACCACAATACAGATGAGCATTATTAATAAATAAGTATAAGTAAATAAAATGGCAAAAAAAAAACGTTTACATAATAAAATAGGAAAAAGAAAAAAAAAGATTTATTTAAGATTTTTATTACATATATTATATAATTCATAATATATTTAATACACATCCATGACCCAGGAACACAGAAAAGGTTTTTTATTCCCTGGCGGGATTCAAGCCCGCTACCTCCGGCTTGAGCGCCATCGCGCTAACCATTAAGGCACAGAGGTCGTCATTGATGATTATGATATTTTATTAACAATTTAGGACTTGCTGGTTTTGATATAACTATTATTTTATCCAACATCCACCTTGATTAACGTTCCAGGCCCACGGAAATATTTATTTGTATAATTATGAGACCATTAGTAAGCGTTACGGACTTGATAATTACTTTGATAACGAACATCATGATTTTTTATGTAATAAGGGGGCATTTTTTATGTCATCAAACGAGCAGTCGGTGCCTTATGATACCGACGCCCATACACATCCGCACAACCAGAGACTATGCAGATGCCTTGCCCTCCTTTTCCATATCCCCCTAATGCGCCACCGGAAACTCACAAACCGCACGAAACGCGAAAGCATAGCTGTCAATTGACGCCGGTGTTATGTGAGCGAGATGTACCACCCCGGTCGTGCCGGCCCAGTTCGGCTGCAATGCAGCATGGTTTTAATAATCGTTGAGTTGAGATTTGTTGATAATGATGATGTCGAGACGATGAAGCATATCGGCAGATGAGCTGATTGACGGTTAACGTCACCAAAGAGTATACTCGAGATCATCCGGGGCTAGCCATTATGGTTTCCAGGCGAATTTGTTGTTCCCCCGGGAAATGCTCTTAGGCATCCCGCGCGGGAAGAACTCTGAAAGATGGTAAGGTGGACGCAGCTCTAGCCACTAAAACCCGACAAGAGCCACCAATGCCTCCTTTAGTGAGGTGCCCCGGATCTATTGAGCAACAGGGCACCTCGACGGCTAGTGATGTCCCCCAAGAGACCGATGCCACCTCTACAGAGGGGTTGTCCCTCACCACATAATAACCCCCCCCCCCCCATAGTCGAAGAAATAGTGCAATGGGGTGAGGTTCCCATCTTCACCCCTTGTCACCCCTGTTCTTACAGGGTATAAAGAACAGTCTCCTTGGTTCAATTGGTTTAGCTCAAGGTGCTGGGCTCACCTTAAGATACTGAGCCCTAATAAACTGCATCCAAATCTGTTTACCAGTTTAATAGCTACAGTAGATACTACGGACAGTTGGAGCGTTCAAACTTATAACATTTTTTGCGTTCATCATCATCAGCCACTATCCGTCCACTGCTGAACATCGGCCTCCCTCAAATAACTCCAAGACGACCGTACCCTCGCCACTCGTATCCAACACGGACCGGCCACTGTACGGAGATCGTTTTCCTGGTTAATGGCCGGCCAACACTTCGTCTACCCAAACGCGGCCATCACTCTTTTTCTGCGTTAGGTATTAAAAGTTGTCTGCAACACAATCTTATGACTAACATTTTACTTAAACTCATTTCACAAAGCTGTTTAGTTAGGACTCAAGACGAGTCAAATGCACAATTTCTGCAGCAGCAGCTTCCAAAATTACCATAAGTTTCTAATGCTTATTAAGATATTATTTTAATTAAATCCGCAATATTAATAATGCAAAAACTACTATCCTTGACCGGATTTGAATAAATGGTTTCACCAGTGGGATGATTGTGCTTTCTCATTAATTTTATCAAAATTAAAAAATATTTACCCTGAATTTGTATGAAAATACTTTACTATAAAAATTCAACCCAGACCTATTACATCGAAAGTCCAGTATACATATAGCTACTCAATCATTGTCGCTCAATTTTTTATACATTTTCTGTATAGGTATACATTATACCTACACATATTATACAGAAAATTCTGCTTATTTCTTCAGTAAAAATGCTTTTCTGTGCCTTGAAAAAGCTTAGATAGTGTAATTATTTTAAAAGACAATACTGATTGCTGGTAATAATTAATGCTTTAAAATAATGAGCATACAAATGTAGGCACAAATTAAATTTAAATCTTTTGAATCCTACATTTATATGAAGAATCATGACACAAAAATTAATTGAATACGTGCAAGGGAAAATAAAACGAACGTCGCTTATTTTTGTGGCTCTGTTAAGAACCAGAACCATTTGAGTCCAACAAAAACGGTGAACTTTTAAATTAAATTTCTTGAACACATCCCGCTGGAATTTATCCAGCCATACCTTTATTGCTTTAGGATACCACCTGTAAAATGTCATGCCGAATATTACCTTTCGAAAGTTCAAAAAAAGATATTTTAATTTCCTTGTTAATAAATCATTCATAATAATTTTGTGACCGATAATGCTACAATGGTCTAGCAAGACTCTATGGTTTTGTATTTGTATGGTAGGTTTAGAAAAAAGAGGTCCGGATTCGAGCCCAACTATACCTTGGAAAAAAGAGTTTTCGCGCTTCCGGCTGTATGGGGTTTTTTTTGCTTACCATTTTGCTTGTTTCTCCCGTGAAACAGTTTTGCTGTGTTTCGGAGAGAAGGGTGTCATTACTGGCACTGAGACTTAACATCTTATGTAACACTTAAATGAGTTAAATGAGAGTGTAGTAACACTAGTTTACCTGGAACTAGCCTTTTTTTTCTCTTTTACGCCGGGAAATGCTCTGAGGCAACGCCTGGGGAGTGGGTCCGCACCACAGAACAACCCCTCCCAACGTCGGGACAGTACAATGTTCATGGGTGACGTCGACCACTTACTATCAGGTGGCACGTCTGCAAATTTGCCTATCCAACTAACATAAAAAAAGAGTTTCTTTCCTGAGGAAATATCTAATACTTTGAGGAAACCGGGAGAATTGTATCACACATGTTTGAATGTGTGAATTTTGTTTAGGTGAATTAAATAGGTGAATTAAATCTTAAAATACATTTGAGAATATTTTTACTAAACAGTATTTTAAAATTCAGCCCAAAATGAGAATTTAAAGAATCAATAAAAATGGCAACTGCTAAAAAAAATCTTTTTTATTTGTTTTTTTTCCCTATTATGTTGTAAGCAGTTGACAAACAGTTGAGAATCATCATCAATCAATCATTTAAAAACTGACAATAGCAAAATTAATTCGCAGTAACAGGTCTAAAACCATAGTTCTTGTTTGCCCTTCGCAATATTCAACATCCGTTCTGAGTAATCATGACATAAGCAATGACACATTTAGGTCCATTGTGATGGGAATAACTTCATCACTATTAATTTTGTTGGTCGCATAAAGAATAAAATGATCCATCTTTGTGTTTGTAAATGTACGTATGCACATTGTCTTTGCGTGCGTAAGCTCGGGAGCGCAGTTCAGTACGATGATAGGCTCCCTTTTTTTTTTTTTTTTTTTTGTTATCGCAGGGAAATGCTTTTTACGCATGTAGTCAGGATCTCGGTTAGATCCTGACCCTATGTGGGACTCGCACCTGGGAGTGCCCTACCCGTAAACTAAAACCACTGCGAGTGCCTTGAGCCGCTTTCATTTGTGGGTCCCGGATAGGCATTCAACAGGATCACCTTAGCGACAGGCTGGCCCCGGCGAAGGCCAGACTACTCCTCTTAAGGGGGGACTGCCCGGCTGCTTAGGCAGTCCCCGCGACGTCGTGTCACACTGGGCCCAGGTTCCCATCCTGAACCCGACACGAGCACAAGGGCGTTACTGGAGGCGCATTAAGTAGCGCCTCCTGCGCACCCCCGTTCGTCGCCCACGGGGGGAGGCCTCGTCGGCGGCCTCCTCTCTCACCCGCTCGTCGGCCTCCTTCTGGGACATTACTGCCTCTGTAGTTACATACAAGAATGCAGGTCTGTGTCACAACTACAAATACGGCTCATCCGCTTTCGTGAAATAAAATAACTGTATTTGAAACTTCAAAAGGAAGAGGTTCTTAATTTGATTGTTTTTTTTTTCTACGTTTGTTACGCGATTACTTTGCCAATCCTGCTGGCCTAGCATGTGCGCATGACAAAATTTTGTCTACCCCTTTTCTCGTATTATCTCTCTGTCTACAGTAGCTAACAGGCGTTTCCAATATTAAGGACAAGATAAAGTAATTTAAACTTAAATAAAACCGGGTGCCTATTTTGTGTCTACCGTGGCGTTTATCTACTATAATTATTTAATTTCGGTATACAAAGAGGGTTCTCGTAGCAGCACTCATCGTATACCGAATATCGTATTTGTGTAAATATAAATGTTAAATTACCGCTGTAAAATTGCCAATTTTTTAAAGTATTAAATGGGATATAGGTACTTAGTATGTTGATTTTAAATGTTTACGCGAATTTCACTCATTACATTGAAACAACCTTTAGTCGCAGCGAAGGACTTCATATTGAGATTCGACCTTTTTCTAGGCATTGTCTAAAAACAAATAGTCAACCAACATTTGACCAATATTAAGATTTTAAATTAAATCTCTAATTCTCTAAGCAAATATATTAACTTTGCATTGTAATAGTGAAAGAATTTTTGAAATATATTAACTTTGCATTGTAATAGTGAAAGAATTTTTGAAATATATTAACTTTGCATTGTAATAGTGAAAGAATTTTTGAAATCAGTCGAGCCGTTTTAGATTTAAATCGTAACAAACAATATCTAATCTTTTTCTTTATAACATTAGTATAGATATTTAAGTACATATATTTTGAATATAATTCACACCTTTGATATGACACCTTATAGTAGAATTCTTCTTAAAAAGAAGACCTTGAGAACTTTGAATTCTACCAATGTTTCCCTAATTCTTAGCAAAGGTCAGTATCAAAGCCCAAAATAATAAACCCCACCGGCCACACATTTTATTATTATTTATTCAAATTATAAAGGCCAATTATTATTCAAACATTAAACTTGTACCGGATACAACTGCATTTGAATCACACGTATCAAATGCGACCATTTATTACTTCTCCATACAAAGTGGTAGCGACCACCAAAATCGACACGTACGCCAGCCAACGCAAGTACATATTATTATCCTACTAATATTATAAACGCGAAAGTTTGTAAGAACGTATGGATGTATGTATGTTACTATTTTACGCAAAACCTCCTGAATGGATTTTAATGAAACTTTACAATTACATAGTTTATAAATCAGATTAACATATTATATGCTATAATTTATTCTGGTACTCCCACGGGACTGGAAAGTACGCGAGTGTAACCGCGGGGCACTGCTATCATTCATAAATTAGAAACGTTGCCTCTAATGGCAGTGACAAGCAGCGTCATATTTGACCATAGGTTTATTTTTATTTTTTTACCTTTTCGGCCTGATAGCCTCTAAGCTCAATCGGTACAGTAAGTGCGCAGATGGCTCAATCTGCTCACTTAAGAAAACCATAGGAGGTTATAAGCTAAGAAGTACTAAGAACAGCTATATTGTGGTCTAATACACCAATTTCACTCATTCTAATGAATCAAAACTTTTTACGGTTTTTAATGGCGGTAGCAATGGCGGTTCATTACGATATTTATATTCCCGACGTTTCGGATATTCGCAACCTTGGACACGGGTGGACAAAACCCTTAATAAATAATACTATACTTAATCTCAACTATTGATGGTTTCGAAAATCTAAGATATTCTTCATCAGTTCACTTCACTAATCACTTATGCAAAATATGGTATTTATACTACGATGAAAAGGTACATAATAAATATTAATAAATATATTTCTTCCATAGGGCGAGCAATGCAAAACATACAACTGTGGGATTAAGAACTATCTTGTACGCAAATCAACCGACGGACACGCCCAGATCGGCGGCGGGATAGGAGCTTCATACTTAGTACAGGTATATTGAATAATTTATTTTAATATTTTAAGTATTACAATTCATCAAAATGAATTACTCTAGCTGGGACTGGCTTAAGATTACTTGCTTTTGCTACTGGTAAATAAACAAGCAGGATAATGGTAAGACCCACCATGGTTTAGGCCTTGACGTGGCGGTGGGGCTCAGTAGCCTGCTAGTTTCTCTTTGTATTACACATGAACTACTTTACATACATGTTTTTCCTTAACATATAGTAGGTACATAATAAAATAATATTGGTACATATAATAATATATCCAAACGCGCGGGTAAAACCGCGGGGAACTATTAGTCTATCGTAATTCATGAGAACATAAACGAACCTGAACACTCCAGGTTCATAAAGTCTGGGGTATTCCCCGGCGAAATCACGGGCAACTTTAAGGACACTCAAAAACACTGTAAACCACTAAAGCAAATCTTTACAGAAGATATCTTATTTGCAGTTTATTAGTTTTGTCAGTATAGTACGCGCAGTTTTATAAATTTTTACCCTATGCCAAAGCCGAAAAAAGTGTTATGATTTTGGCAGTATGTATGCATGTAAATCCCTTATCCGATTTTACTAAATTAGGTGTCATTGGTGATTATGGTCCGTGTGACATAGGCTGCACTTTAATCGACTTAAAAATAAGGGGTTAAGTTTTTCGTAGTCGCGTCATAGATTTTAGGCTTTTTTTTTTTGTTATTTGGATAGGAAAGCTGGCTGAGATGCGACCTGATGGTAAGTGGTTGACGTCGCCCTTGAACATAAACTACTTTTCCTGGAACTAGCCCAGGCAACTTATTTAGTGTGTGCCTATCCTGAGACAAGATGTTAAGTCTCTGTGCCAGTAATTACTGACTGTATTTCCCTTCTCTCCGAAACACAGCAACGCTGTTTCACGGAACAAATGCAGCCGGGAGCGCAGCACAGAGCACCCACCGGTAATACTACTAATTGTTAGCATGCGTATCACGAGTCACGATTTTGAATAGAAAGTTAAATAGCGCGAACTGTAAACACCATGTCATATAATAATTGTAATAATTTATTATGAGAGTGTTTATAAGTTTGGATATAAGGGTGGTATTCCACTAGTCTTGAGAACTTGGAGCGAGTTTATGTGCTGCTATTATTATTAGGTTAAGATAAAAAAACAAAGTCAAAACAAAAAAAAAAATCTTCGGGTGATTCAATGGTTTCAAAGGCGAAGGGAAAAGCATTCAAGATAACTTACTTATGTCATTAAAGGGGAGGAGAAACCTTTATACCTATACGCGTTTTCTACGTATTAAATGATCAACAATTCATTTATAAGTATCATCGTATATAATATATAGAAAGGCAAAGTACAAACTTTCGGGATGATATCAGTGTCAAGGATCTTTGATCAAATATCGGTGTTGTTAGTACATTTGATCAAATCGTCCAATTGTTTTGATCAAAGTCACATTGGACAAATAAAATATTTGAATAGTATTGACTACTTAGGATTACCACGCTAAGAGGTAATCTTCGAAACTCTTCCGATTCCAAATGTTCTTTCCCTAGTAGGTACAACACTAGGTTCTCACCGAGCATCGAGCTTATAACCGAAACAATAATGTTTGTATGAAACCAAATTACGCCAAATTTTTGCTGCGACGCTGCGCTCTGATTAGCCGATGGAACGTACTACAGATCACTGTTTGGTTGAATTGCTATTACATCAGTGACAAATCACTGACCAGTTTCGGAATTTCATGGCTGACATTACTACTCTATCTGGTTATTTGCTCCATGTCACCGTTAAGCTATAAAATAATCTTCAGTCCGGTCTGTCTAAGTAAACGCAAAGCCAAGTAAAAAAGCTAGTTTCACATAAATCTCAATTCGGTTTTAATTAACTTCTGAACTCATAAAATGTTTATCGCCGGCCTAAATATGTGTCAAGCGGATTTAGAATTGTGTCTTTGTTTACCGCCAAAGAAATTTATTGTGCTCTGTGAAAAGTGTGCCACTTAAAAATATTTTGTTGTTATATTGGATCATTATCCTATTGTTTATGCGAATGTGTGTAAATAATCAATAATTGATATATGGCCGTCTTGGCGTATGTTCAACAGTGGACTGATAGAGGATTTGCCTCTGATGAAGAAGATGAAGATGATGATGATGACACAATAAACTTGAAAACTTAGAAGCGACTAGAAAAAGTACACATATACATATATTGCTAAAATTATAATCCTTCCTTTCGACTCTTGATACTATACAATCTATACATCCTCCTTGATCTGCTTTAGGTATATAAGTTCTCCTGGGTCTACCTCTACCTCTCCTTCCCTCTATCCTTCTATAGTATTTCTTAAAAAATGAGTATTGTATTAGATGGCCAATCATGTTTCCTTTTCAAAAAAATAGAATAGTCTAGAATTATTTTAGTCAGTCCTAGATAGGAACGGTGGCCTTAAAAACTCCAAGTATAATTTTCGGAAGCATTAATTGTTTATATAAATCAAAGTGAGATCTAAAATTCTCTATTTCTAGCGTTCTGAGTTTATGCGTAGGAATAATAAAAATACGGACTGTTTTATATGAATCACGATAATTGCTTTATGGACCGAAGGGCCTGTTTATCCCTTGAAAGTGTAATTTTATAAACTTCAAAACGATGAACTGCAGCTTACTAAAAAAGTTTGACGCTGCTTCCCCACCATGGTTCAGGCCTTGACGTGGCGGCGGGGCTCAGTAGCCTAAAGTGAGCCCAGCACCTTGGGCGAAGCTAGTTGAGCCGAGGGGGCTTTTTGTACTCCTCTTATAGAAGAGGGGACAAAAGAGCAGGGGGCAAGGGGCGAGGACGCGAGCCTCACACCATTGTACTGTCCCGACTTTGGAAGGGGTTGTTCTGTAGTGCGGGACGACCCCTCTGTGGAGGTGGCGTCGGTCCCCTGAGGGATTGACTTGCCATCTAGGTGCACTGTTCGCTCATTAGATCCGGGACACCTCACCAAAGCGGCATTGGTGGCACTCGCTAGGTTGTGGTGTTGGTGGTAGTGGGTAGAGCTGCATCCACTCATCAGCTTTCGGGCGCAGCGAGTCCCACATACCCGCGTGGGGAGACCCACTCCCCCGCGAGATGCCTCAGAGCATTTCCCGGCGTTGGAGAAAAAAAAGTTTGACGCTGCTTTCCATATTCGTTACTTTATCTATTCATCTGCACAAGTATCATTTAAAACTTAATCAATGTTTATGTTATACTATATATAACTAGAGCAGCGCTCCGCGGTTTCACCTGCATAGTTCCCAGTCCCGCGGAAATGCGGAAATAAAATAGAGCCTATGTTACTCGCTGATAAATTCACTCGCTTCCCATTGGTGAGTGATTTTTTTTATCGGTTTAGTGGTTGAGGCGTTTAAAACAAAATGACTCTGATTCGCAGTTATAATTTGATTTCCAAATTATAATTTAAGAATTAAGTAATCACTCAGAAAAGCCGCCATATGGTAAGTGGTCAACGTCGCCCAAAAACGAGTTTTCAAGACTAGTAAGATCGTATGAATGAGATTCATTGTCTATTTTAATTTTAAGATTCAAGACTTGTGATGCAGCTTTGTGAATAAAACCATGATAGTACCAATATATTAAGAAACTGTGTCACCAACTCATTAATGGTTAATTAAGGGCGTGTTGATTACTCTGTGTCCAGCTGGTATCGTAAATATTAAATGTGATTGTACATACATTTTTTTTTATTAAGACGGGGAAACGCCTTTTCGCGCCGTCAACGGACCCGGTGGGGTCCGATGGTGTGTAGGACTCGCAGCATCGAATACCCACTATAACCCCGAGAGTGCCACCAATGCCACCTTTGGTGAGGTGCTCCGGATCTGTTGTCCGACGGCTAGTCAGTCCCCTAAGGGATGCCCGCCACCTCCACAGAGGGGTTGTCCCAACGTCGGGACAGTGCATTGGGGTGTCCCCTTGTCTCCCCATCTCTTTTGGTCTCTCTTCTTATAGGGTGGGGGGGGGGGGGGTAACAAAGAGCAGCCGCGGTTCAATTGGCTTCGCCCAAGGTGCTAGGTTTACCTTAGGCTAACTTGAATTAACACCATAAAATTTATCTTTTACGGATTTTATCGCTTACACTTTTACAAGTTTTATTTCCAATATTTTACAGCAAACAGTCACTGTAATGTCAGATGTCCTAATGTTCCGAAGTTATTATGAAGTTAGTATTACTGGTGGGAGGGAAGCGCTGTGCCGCGCTCCCGGCTGCATGGGTACCACCATCTTGCTTGTTTCTCCCGTGAAACAGCTTTGCTGTGTTTCGGAGAGAAGGGCAAGACAGGCAGTGTAATTACTGGCACCGAGACTTAGCATCTTATGTCTCAGGATAGGCAACACATAGATGAGTTGCCTGGGCTCGTTCCAGGTAAACTAGTTTATATTCATGGGCGACGTTGACCACTTACCATCAGGTGGCACGTTTGCCAGTTTGCTTATCCAAGTAACATAAAAAAAAAAAAAAAAATGAAGACAATTGATGACTTTTCTTTAATTGAAAGAACTTTTTACTAAAATAAAATGTATATTAATAATAAATATTAATAACTAGCTGTTGCCCGCAGCTTCGCCCGCGTTAACTTATATTTACGGACGTATCCGGACCGATTTTTTTACTTCTTTGTTATATCTCTTAAGAGAATAAGGCTGTGTTTTTAATGTAAGCTCCAAAGCGGCTTAAATTTTTCCGAGTCTCCCAATAATTATCCGACTATTTATCAATTTATACAGTCTTGGTAAATTATATAGGTACTATAACATGCCTCAGGAATTAGTACTATTATATCCTATTGACAACAGGCATGAAAATCCATTTAGTTCGTTTGTACCTAGTTTTTGAGTTAATCGCGTACAGATAGACAGACGTGAGGAAGGACTTTGTTTTAAATTATATTTTTTCTTTTTATATTATTTATGTTTTGTTTTATATTCTCGATCGGCGCTGCTAATGCGTGCTCTTGTTTCAGTCATGCTCTCTCACATGCGGTTTAACCGGGACTCTCGCTCCTCAGCAGATTCTTGTGATCTAACTAATCTCATTCGCTTAACGTATTTCGATGTAGCAGAAAGAGAAGTTTTCTTTCTGGAAGGTATCGTGTTATAACCGTATTAAAAATATAAAAATCTTCAAAACTACCCTTATAGAAAAAGAATCATCTCGCACCTAATCTAGATAATGAAAATTAATAACTATCCAACTTTACCTATTGAATCCTATATTGGAAACCTTTATTGAATTTTAACTAATACCTATACCAAAGATTATTTTTAAAACTAAATAAAATTAAAATAATAATGCCTAAACAAATATCTACTAAAACATATTAATACACGAATGAATAATCCTCCCTTATTTTTCGCTGGGGAGTGCGTTTATGCATACCACCGGGTCCGGGGGGTCTCGGGGGCTATGTGGGACTCTCTGAATCTGAGATGATGGTAAGGTGGACGCAGTCTCTACCCACTAAACCCTAGCGGTATTCTCCTCGTCGACTGGGTGATCCGGCGTGAGAGCTGAGCTGTGGACGTCCACACCAGGCCACAACGGTGTGCCATCCGGCACTCCCCACTGGAGGCAGGGAGGGCGACATCCCCCCCTCCTTCTCCGCCTAAGGCACCTTAACTACATAAGGATGCCTTATAACCCGGACCCGGCGGATCCCCCGATCAGCCTCGCACAGGTCCCCCATGGCGGTGCAACCGCCTGTCGCCGCCGTGCTCTCCTGCGGGAAGAGGCGCCAGTGCGCTCTTACGCCCGCTCAATCTCCTTCTTCTGTGACATCACTACCTTGCAGAAGGAGAGGACCGCCTGCCATGCACTCTCACTGTCAGTCGTCGCATCGGATGACCGCAGGGAGCGACAGGTCCGTGCCCACTTCAGCTAAACAGTCTTAAATATACAGTACCTATACTTTATTTTGTTAACTTTAAAATCTATTCCTACACCTTATAATAAACTTAATCGCTTCCCGCTCAATACGTCCGTTCGCAATAACAGTCAAAAATGTACGACATGAACTATGATGCGATACGCGCGGCCTGTCTCTGAAATTAGCTAGGTGCTCGCGGGGGCTATCCCCAGCCCCCGCCTGCCGCTTTGAGCCAAGTTAGACCTTCAGCCCTACTATTACAACATAAACTTCACTGCGGTTGACGTAACGTACGACAAACTTATTATATAATATGTTGGTATAGCAGTAACCATGTCTAGGGATCGAATCGCAAAATTAAGTTCGTTTTTAAAGTGTATATTTTTGCGAGATAAAAAGTACCCAGGTTGGTGCCCCGGATAGTAAAGTATAATTATAACATGTTTCATCGTAATCGAACCGGTAGTTTTTACGTGATGCTTGAATAAACAGACAGACAGACAAAAATTTTGTTGAAAATATTTTTGGTTTTTTTTTAGTTCTCGAGTCACAGAGTCTCGCCTCATGATCTTCATTAGATTCTTGGGATCTCATCATCCTTAATATTTTAGCTGCGCTGGAGTACTGAGAGAGTTTCGACCTTTTTCTAGACATTGTGTACAAATTAATCTTCAACCAACACTTGACCAATAATAGAATTGTAATATAAATCTCTGAGCAGAAATAAAGGCTTAAGGCAACCTTTGAAACTTTCTTTCCAATATATACAAAATAAATTAAGGCTGGACCACGTACGAAACGACAATCCTTACACAACAACTTTTTTTCCCCATCGCGATGTAAAATACTGTCTAAAACGCCATCTACTTTATTTATTACGAATTTATTTAACAGGTAAGAATTGAAATCGTTATAATATTATTTTGACTTATAATATACTGTCATAGTAAACATTTCATATTATTAGCGCCATCTAGTTGTATAGTATGCTAGACACTGTTTTAGTAATGTTTTACTTTCCCGCGGGAATTCGGAACTTTTATGGGAATACATTGTTTGAATACAACGTCAACATAAGGTATCAGCAAATTAAGTTCATAAGTTGTTGTATACAAAGCTGTTTCATTACATAATTACAGTTTTTTAACTATCCCACGGGAAGTCTTTAATTTACCGGGATCAAAAGTATCCTATATGTTGACCAGGGGTATAAGCTACCACCATACAAAATTTTATTCAAATCGGTCAAGTAGCTTCGGAGATTAGCCATTACAAACAGACAGACAAACAGAGAAACAAAAAAATCGAAAAAAATCCAAATTACTTCTATTTCATTTCTTACATCCCCCTGACTCGGTTTTGAGCATTTTTTTTCATTGTACAAAAATTAGACCTCTACAGATTTATTATATGTATATGTAGATAATAAAACTTTTTACTAAAATAAAATGTATATTAATAATAATACCACAGTGTAAATACATATGAATTTGGTTATACTTATATTATTTACCAAACATTAGAAAACTAAAATAAGCACGTGATCAGTTTGTCTTCAATTTAATTGAAAAGGAATGGGATCCCATACGTTTATATAAATGTTTCTTTCTTTCTTTTCATATTAATGGGATTAAATAGATCGATGATGCTTAAGAAAACCCAAAGTAAGTGCAATAGATATATAATACTTTAGTTCATATTCAATTATTTCCTCATAGTTATTCAAACTATCGGTTGGATAACTTATACAGTCCTTCATCAATTTGATACTGAGATATTCAATATTCGAACAGATGTTACCGGTACGTGACAGTTTAGATAGGAAATTACTAAGATGTTCCAGTGTTACAGGTGGAACCGGATTTGTGAATCGCCGATTTAATATTATGTAATATGCTATCTATACTAAGATCTATAATATGGAGTCCGTTTGTTGTAACCATCGACCATATGACATTTATTTAGATATTTTTTTCCTTTTTTTTTTATTGTTCTAAATGAAATAAGGCTGCGTTTTCATTGTAAGCTCCAAAGCGGCTTACATTTTTCCGACTCTTACAATAATTCTCCAACAGTTTACCAATTTCTACAGTCTTTATCTTTATGTTTAAGACGATCTCCGTGCGGTGGCCGGTCTGTGTTGGATGCGAGTGGCAAGGGATCGGCCATCTTGGCGTTCATTGAGGGAGGCCTATGTTCAGCAGTGGACGGATAGAGGCTAATGATGATGATGATGATGATGATGAACCTGCCTCAGCAATTACTCTATCTCATGTTGAAAACAGCATAAAATCCATTTAGTAGTTTTTGAGTGAATCGCATACAGACAGACAGAGGCGGCGAAGAACTTTGTAATGATGATAAGGATTATACCGTAATTGTGTAAATATAGCTTTTACATTACCGCTGTAAAATTGCCAATTTTTAAAGTATCAAATTGGATATAGGTTCTTAGTATATTGTTTTCAGATGTTTACGCGAATTTCACTGATTATATTGAAACAACCTTTAGACGTGGCGAAGGACTTCATATTGAGATTCGACCTTTTTCTAGGCATTGTGTAGAAATAATTTCTTAGATTATGTAACAATAATATACCTACCCTTTATAACCACTACTTACCTTAGGCCTACTTCAATGCGAAGGTGGGGGGAGGACTTGGCGCGGCAGCCGTATGGCAAAGGCTTAACGGTTGCCCTGCGCCCGGTCCTTGAGCGGTGGATGCGTCGTAAACGCAAACCCCTCACCTTCCGTCTAACACAGGTGCTCACCGGGCATGGGTGCTTCGGTGAGTATCTGTGCAGGACGGCCCAAAGGGAGCCGGTAACTGTGTGTCACGATTGTGGCGCGGCGGTGGACTCGGCCCAGCACACCCTCGAGGTGTGCCCGAGATGGGCGGCGCTGCGTCATGATCTGACATCGGTCATCGGAGGGGACTTGTCTCTGCCGAGTGTCATCCCCGCGATGCTCGGCGACGACGAGTCCTGGACGGCGATGGTCTCCTTCTGCGAGGCAGTAATGTCCCAGAAAGAGGCCGATGAGCGGGTGAGAGAGGAGGCCGCCGACGAGGCCTCCCACCGCGGGCGACGAACGGGGGTGCGTAGGAGGCGCTACCTAATGCGCCTCCAGTAACGCCCCTGTGCTCGTGTCGGGCCCAGGATGGGGTTTTAACTGGGTCCAGCTAAACACGACGTCGTCGGGGACTGCTAAAAGTATCGAATCAAACGAACAGCCGAGCAGTCCCCCTTTAGAGGAGGAGACTGGCCTTTTCGCCGGGGCCAGCCTGTCGCCGAGGGTCCTGCGTTGCCTGCATGATCCGGGACTCTCATAAAAGGCGGCTGAGGGCACTTGCAGCGGTTTTAGTGGGTAACGCATCTCCAAGTGCGAACCCCACACACGGCTAGGTTTAAAACTCACCCCGGTCCTAGTTATGGTTTGGTCTGCAAATTTCCGCTGCAGAACAAAAAAAAAAAAAAAAAGGCCTACTTCAATGAACGCCAAGACGATGAATTTCGGAATCACTAAAAATTAAGAAATAAAAGCATTTTACAAAAAATTAAAACCGACTTTAAAAATACTAAACTAAAAAATAATAAAATAACTGTGTTTCTTTTATTTTTGTGCTTACAATTTATAGTCAACATAATCTTCTTCTAATGTACAAACTTTGCGTTTACCACGTCATTATAGTTACTTTTGGAGTCGGTGTTGTATTTGTTGCTGTACCCTACCTACCTTGGCTGACTTCTTTTTGCGGGCGTGGAGATTTTTTAAACTCAACTGAAGACAATCTAAACCTTAAAATATATAAGACCATTGCCTATGTGCTGGCTAATAAAAAATATTTAAACTAAAATATATTTTTAACCAGAACTTTTACATTGAGAGTTTATAGTAACAAAACAAGTCGTTCGCTTTTTCAATACATTAACGAATCTATACATCTATACAGATAGGTAAATAAAATTGGAGTGTCTCTTTGTAAGTAATATTTTAAAAAAAAAACACTTTATTAAATGCATATGGATACCATACGGCCAAAATTACATTTTTCACAATTTTTGTCTATCTATTTGTTTATTGTTTTCTAATGTTTACGCGAATTTCACTCATTATAATAAAACAATTTTTACGGATTTTATCGCGGTTTATTAAGATTTTTACAAGCCCGACGTTTCGGATACTTTACAGCAACCATGGTCACGGGAGGACTGAGGTGTCATACGTCCTATCATTACAAAGTTATTCGAAACTTCCCTATGATACATCAATATTTTGGTCAGTCCTATCTACGCAGAAAGTGCTAACTGTATCTTTAATCTGTGACATATTATGCTTGGATTTTGATTTGATAATTTTAATAATGGGATCCCAAGCAGGTGGTAGGAGGGAGGACCTCAGTCCTCCCGTCACCATGGTTGCTGTAAAGTATCCGAAACGTCGGGCTTGTAAAAATCTTAATAAACCGCGATAAAATCCGTAAAAATTGTTTTATTATAATCTATTTGTTTGTTCAGGTTAATCTCTGAAACGGCTAGGCCGATTTTGATGAGAATTTCATGGGTAGATAGCTGATGTTACAAGGAGTAACTTAGGATATAAAAATAATCACCATCAACCCGGGTACGGCTGTAAATCTAAGTAAACGCGGGCGAAGCTGCGGGCAACAGCCAGTTCTACATATTACCAAATCATTCCACAATGGTTATGTCGCCATTAAGCTTCTAAGAAACCTAGGACAGATAAGGGACCTCTATTGAGATTATGATATATCTGGATCGAAGCCAATTGTCCCAAGTAATACTGAATACTTGATATGATATAATACTCAATGAACGATTATACGTGTTCCATGATAAACTCAGTCGTCAGGGTTTTTATTGTTTCTTAATATATTTTATCGTATATGACGTAAGCGTGGACTAGATTTGTTTTTATAAACATTTATAAATAGAAAGTGAAATAATAGCTGTAAATTATTTTTGTACGGGTGATTCGTTGCGTGAAAATAGATAGGTTTGGATATTGTTTCTATGTTTTTAACAATTGCTGTGATATTTAATGAATTCAATATATTTGAATAAAAAAAACAACTGTTCACTATCAGGTATCTATAGATATTCGACTGCACAAAAGATGTCACGCATAATCTAGCTTATCTGCGAATGGCCACTTATAGTTATGTGACGTCATTTCCTACAATAATCACGGGAAATAACAAATTACTAAAGAAATATCGTCTATCTATGTTATAGGTCCAATTAAAGGTTTGCCCTCCCGAAACCAACGGTTGCAAAGAATCTGAAAAGCGGGAAAGTAAAAGTAGTACCAATAAAATAAGATAAAATCCAAAAAAGTTCTTTCATTACATTCAGCTTAAGATCGTAATGAAAGACATTAAGTTAGGCATGTACAAAGTACGTACACACGAAATTATACTATAGCCGAAATAGGTCGATAAGGTTTTGGAATGAAAACCGTTTTGGACGCAGACTTTTTGCTGGCCTAAAGTTGTTTGGTCCACGGGGACTTACAATTACATCGGTAATGTGGCTGAACCTAATGAGGGTTCCTATTGTGTGTTGAGAGTTTGGGAGTCCAGACCCTGACCTCATTTCCTAAAAGGCACGGTCATCAAGAGCGTGAAGGCGTCACGGAATGCTTGCGAGTTTGATGATAATATTCATCCTTAAGTCCTCGGAGTAACGTATCGACAAAAGACGTCATATAACCAAAAGCGACCAATCACAGAGCTAGATTGTTCCAGTGACATTTATGATGAAACTCTTTGAACAATAAGAAATTAGTGGAACTTGAAGACAACTACTGCATTAAGTATTCGGGTAGTCGAAGTAGATGTCCTAATGGCATTCATTAAGCATAGTACAAACGTCCTGTTGCTGGGTATGGACAAAATGGGACGTGGAGAATTTTGGGTTTATGGTTCGCTTGGGTCATTTTTTTTCAAGTCAAAAGCTTTAGTTACATTAGACGTTATTCCTAAATATGTTTTCATACATCGTTACACGATATTGACAAGGTGGGCACACATGAAAATTTAGTATAACCCTTAAGTGGTGCATAGGTTAGCTGTTTAGTAATATAGGCCTTTTATGTTAGTTGGCTACTCAATTGGGCAGACGAGCCACATGATGGCAAGTGGTCAGCCATTCACCCAGGGTGGGACTCAAGTCCTGGTGCCAGTAATCACACTCCCTGTCCGGGCCTTTTCCCTGAAATACAGCAGGAAGAAATAAGTAGTTGTAGTACCCATGCAGATGTGAGCGCGACACAGCACATCCCTCGCTTCAGTATTATATAGTATGTAAGATCAGTTTCAAACTTCTCTCTAATCTGCAGATTGAACATATACCTATTATTAGACTATACCCAATACTAGATTGTGATGATGGATAGCAAGAGCTTAGTGCAGGTAGGAAGTAATTAAAACAACATAGCACAAGTTGTCGAGTGGATGACGCAGCATTGTTTCCGATACATTTGCACTACTCCGCTGAACAATCAATTTGCGGAACGAACGCTCTTCACTGGCTTTGGTGTAATCAATCTTTCGTATCTACTTTATATCTATTCATTACAATCAAACTGTATCGTTAACTTACATCTATTCATTACCATTAGCATTGTATCATCAACTTCACATTTATGAATTACCATCGGCACAATAACATTAACATTACACCTATTCATTACCATCGGCACTGTATCATTGTTTTTTTTTTATAATATCTATGTACGCTTTTACACCACGTCAATCTGGTCCCGTAGTAAGTTCACGAAGAACTCGTGTTACGGGTACCCGACAACGGAAATATATTTAATAATTTTAAACTATACATATATTTAAGATTTTTATTATTTATTACACAAATTTAATAAACAGCCATGACCCAGGAACATAGAAAATATTTTTGTTCCCTGGCGGGATTCGAACCCGCAGCCTCAGGCTTGAGCGCCAACGCGCTTACCACTGAGCCACAGAGGTCGTCAGATTTACATCTATTAATTAAGTAAGAGTATTTAGCATAATTACTAGCACCGAGATCTACCGATCTTTCGGCGTATGCTAGGTTCTCTACTTAGCACAATTAAGGCTAATCCCGAATGAAAAACTATTTTTTGACTCTACTATCGATTTCCTTACCTTCCTTATTTATGTATTTTATGTTGACATATTTTTTTTTCTATACTAGTTCGCTTGAGTTATAAGGTTAACTATTGCTTGAATAATATATATGTCATTTTATTCTAAATGATGTAACTTCATAAGAAAACTGAAACTGAAAGTATTATATAGCAGTTTAGTAGATTTTAAAGGCCAGTAGGTGCAATCCTGCTTATTCTCTGGTGCATCAAGTGTCTATGTATGTCATTAAATAATACAAAAATAGGGCCACTTATAAACGAACACACTAATCTTTCCTCTGTATTAGTATAGAATTTGACGCATCTCGATTATGACATTAATAATGATTTCACTGAAAGATGACTCAATCCGCGGCGTGCAGTCTCAGATCTGCGATGATGTCATGGTACGCGAAATTAGAAATCCACTGGCACGGTGGCATACCGTAAACAATAACGTTTTATTAGTTATGAGTGTTATGACACATGAATTTGTGATTGTGTCACGCGATTTTGACACTTAAGTGGTTTCGAACGGCTATAGGGCATTTTAGCCATAAAAATTTTGGTCCAAGATCCGTTACTTGACACAGATTCAAAACTTTTTGCGAATGTACGATTTCAGTTCTTACTTTTATTGTTATCACACACAGACATAATGTTTTGTGCCTGTCGAAAATAGATTAACTTGCCTTGGATCCTGGTGGTTATGGGACTCGGCTCTGAGGATTCCTACCCGAAAAAAAAATGTATATTATGTGGTGCCCCGGATCTATAGGATATAGGATTATGAAAGACGTAGGGCCATGCTGCTTTGCATCCGAATTGGGCCAGCACGACCTGGGCGGTACCTCTCACTCAAAGTGACAGCTATGCTCTCGTGTTTCGAGCGTTTTGTGAGTTTCCGATGGTCCATTCGGGGGGATAGGAAAAAGGAGGGCAACTTCTGCGGATGTCCATACGGCGTCGATAGTTGCCAAAATGCTTCGACTGCTTGTTTGCCCTTTAATGCTATAAAATCGGGTCAGGTTCCTATTCAGATCCCCTGATATTGCGTCTTCCCTATGCCCATGAAAAAAGTCTCATTGCATATCTCATATATCAGCAGTTATAGACCAAGATGTACTGTACCCTAGATTTTTATAGAATAGATAAACTCTCATGAACCGCTTGATAAGTAGTTTAGAAAAACGATGATTTTACTATGTTACTTTTATAATATTGTTATGTTTTTCAATAATGTAAACGAGATGTTACATGTGATTACAAAAATCTGTTAAAAGTCATCAAACCATTTTGTACAGAGAGTTACTGAAACATTACACCTAGGGAAAATAAATAAAGCCCGCATTCCACAATTCGCTCTAGGCTATTGGTGTTAACCGCGGAAGTATTATTTTATTACTGATTGCCTGAACAAGAAGAAACAGGTGTTATTTATTATCAAACGGCCCATTTTTATTGATCATCAATTTTATATTGGTAGTACCGATATCACGCGAAAATGCTCGTTGAGTGGCAGTGGGTTGGTCAGACACTCGAGAGAACTGATGGCCGATGGACCGATAAGGTTCAAGAGTGGAGATCGTTTAGGTAGACGAAGTGTTGGTCGGCCATTAACCAGGTAGGAAGTCCGTACAGTGGCCGGTTCGTGTTGGATACGAGTGGCGAGGGATCGGTCGTCTTGGCGTTCTTTGATAGAGATCTGTGTTCAGCAGTGGACGGATAGGGACTGATGATGATGATGAAGAAGAGTAGAGAGTAGCAAAATCCTAATTAAGACACATAAGGTTCTTAAAAGTTGAAGAGTACACCGTGTCGTATTGGCGTTCATTGAAAGAGGGCTATGGCCAGCAGTGGACGGAAGGAGTCTGATTCGTACCATTAGAAATTAAGAGAAGATGTGTACATTAGTATCTCAAAAAGTTTTTCAAAAATTTTAATAAAATGTATTTTATGAATTAACAAACTGATATCTGGGAAACGGCTCCATAATTTTGTTTCAAAAATCTATATTTTAACCTTCGATGCAAAAACAGGGGTGTAGTCACAGAAATCTAAATAATAAGTCTTATTATTTAGATTTCTGTGGGATGTAGTACATAAACTAAAACGTATGCATTGATTTGGACGCGGTTTTTATCAATTAAAAGTTCGTTTCCTAGCGATGATTCTTAGATATATTTTGTCAAAATCCAAATGAGTTTTTTTATTATTTACTTTTATATATTGTAAAAACGCACTTATCATTATCTTCTTTATTCATTGAACCTGTGCAAGCCGGGTACACAGTTAGTATACAAATAATGTGGAGTGTAAATCATAGTATGTTTAAGTGAGCAACCAGGTCGTAAGAGCACTATATTTACCTGTTTTGGAAACAAAACAAAAGAAAAAAGCTTAAAGCTCCCACCGGATACGTTTGACAACGTTTTTCATATTTTTTTTCCACGTTTACTTCGGAACGTCGCTAAAAATAACATTTACAAGTATACTAGTACAAATAAACCAGATAAAACACAGATAACACGAGATGATGTTCCTCTTATGTAATACATTGTCCTTAAACTATTTGGAGCATACTTACTGACGCATTATAATTAAGATTTTTTTTCTATGAACACTTGAGTGCCTTTTACTAGGTAGCCCTTTTTAGAAATTACTTTGGAGATGTTTTAATAAAATCGGTCGACTGTAAGTCAGAATTGAAGGGTTATATACGCAAGCAATATTTAAAACGACCTAAAATACTTTCAGGTATTTGTGATTAGTTTTAGGGTGTACATAAAGTTAAAAATACGTTTTTTTTTGTGTGCGGAACCTATTAATTTCTTATTGCATTAAGTGGCTATGCAACTCGACTGTTACGGCTTTCAGCAAAATTCTCGTGGACACCATCATTTTTGTAAGTCGTTGGGGTGGTGGTGGAACAGCACTACCCTCCCACTATCATTCAAATACACATCATTTATAGACCCCCACCCATACAAAAACTTACATTTTACATAAGGTGAAGAGTTTGCATGGGAGCATAATGTTTGTATCTTTATGGCTTCTTTCCTTCGTGAAACAGAAACATGTGTTTCGGATAGAAGGGCAAGACAAGCAAGAAATCTTACGTCTCAAGATAATTACTGAACTCGTTTGTGTCTATAGGAGACCTTGGCTTACCATCATGTGACCGCCTGTTTGACGAGATTACTAAAAAATCCGGATAGATTTTTTTGATGTGACAACGTCTTATAATTCGATGGAGCCGGCTGCAAGAACGAAAAAACATGACGCGTGCGGCGTTACCTCGCGGCGAGGCGTTCCATTTTCTTATGACGTTGTCACGTTCAACTATCGTCAGTAAACCGACTTTACAGACAACCGATTTTTTATAACAAAGGAGGGCAAACTAATAGTCGAAGTCATTTGGCAACTATCGACGACAATTATATACATTCACACAACCAGAAAGTATGCAGATACGTTGTCCTCCTTTTCCGTATGGGGTATATGAACCCATATATATATACCGGAAACTCACAAACCGCAAAAACGCGAAAGCATAGCTGTCTGTCACTTTACGCCAGTGTTATATGAGCGAGAGGTACCACCCCGGTCATGCCGGCCCAATTCGGCTGCAAAGCATCATTGCACTACCTCTTTGAATTAAAAATAATAAAATCCCAAGCATTTTTAAAACCCATTAAAGTGAGACCATTGAAGTGAGATGTTTTAACTTAATCTTATACTATCAAAAGCGGACGTTAACCTCACAAAGCCCCTTTGTATCCGACTGTTATGTTCTTTACATTATTTGAACCCACATAAACTCTGAATAATGCCCTTTTGTTCGAAACCATAATTCTACATGAATTCAAAGAATTTAAATGATAAAAACATTCTGAGAGTAAATCCAGGCTAAGTTCGTGGTAGACACCAGGTTTTATTGTTTTGACCAAAAACTTTCATTATTTACGGATTATTAGGGCTTTTGGCTTCCCCATCATGGTTCAGGCCTTGGCGTGGCGGTGGGGCTTAGTAGCCCAGGGTGAGCCCAACACCCTGGGCGAAGCTAATTGAGCCAAGGGGGCTCTTTGTACCCCTCTTATAAGAAGAGGGGACAAAAGAGCAGGGGGCAAGGGGTGAGGATGGGAACCTCACCCCATTGTACTGTCCCGACGTTGGGAGGCGTTGTTCTGTGGTGCGGGACAACCCCTCTGTGGAGGTGGCGTCGGTCCCTTGGGGGACTGACTAGCCGTCGAGGTGCCCTGTTTGTTTATTAGATCCGGGGCACCTCAACAAAGGCGGCATTGGTGGCACTCGCCGGGTTTTAGTGGGTAGAGCTGCGTCCACTTACCAGCTTTCGGGCGCAGCAAGTCCCACATACCCGCGTGGGGAGACCCACTCCCGCGGGATGCCTCAGAGCATTTCCCGGCGTTAAAGAAAAAAAAAGGGCTTTTGGCTTGAATAATATTTTTGATTATAAAAAAATGATGCCCATTTAAAACAGACTTTTTATAGAGAGCAAAAACAAAAAAAAATGATCCAGGGTTAAATTTAATATTTAAAAAAAATAACTTATTTTCCAATCATCATTTGGGCAGCAGGCATGTTTGACCCCACCATGGTTCAGGCCTGTATGTGTGTGTGTGGTGGGGCTCAGTAGCCTAGGGTGAGCCGCTGCACCTTGGGCGAAGCGAATTGAGCCGGGGGGCTCTTTGTACCCCTCTTATATGAAGAGGGGACAAAAGGGCAGGGGGGGCAAGGGGCGAGGGTGCTAACCTCACCCCATTGTACTGTCCCGACGTTGGGAGGGGTTGTTCTGTGGTGCGGGACGACCCCTATGTGGAGGTGGCGTCGGTCCCTTGCGGGACTAAAGAGCCGTCGAGGTGCCCTGTTAGCTTAATAGATCCGGGACACCTCACCAAGGCGGCACTGGTAGCACTCGCCGGGTTTTAGTGGGTAGAGCTGCGTCCATTTACCATCTTTCGGGCGCAGCGAGTACTACATACCCACCTGGGGAGACCCATTCCCCAGGCGGGGTGGCTCCGAGCATTTCCCGGCGTAAAAGAACAAAAAAAATCCTTCATTTTTGACGATCTCCCTTCGCCAACCTAACGAAGGCGTACTAATAATTTATAATATTATGTTAATCTATTATGCTATAATGTTTAACCTGGCCTAATACCTTCGCTTGATTTTGAGGATCTGTACCCAGCTGTAAAAGTCATGATCATCAATTATTGTACTATTGTTGTAAACAACACACTTTCGAGAATGGTACATTGGTTTAGCGTTAATAACTTGCTTTTAAATAGTAAAAAAACTAAATGCATAAAATTTTCCTTGCCAAATGTTAAGCAACCGCAAACAAATGTACTCTTAGACAGTGAAAACTTGGAATTGGTGGACTCCACAGTTTTCCTAGGAATAACTCTAGATCTTAAGCTGCAGTGGGGTCCCCACATAGCTAAATTGGCAAATAGACTCAGTTCAGCAGCATATGCAGTGAGAAAAATAAGACAGTTTACTGATGTAGATACAGCGCGAATAGTATATTTTAGCTACTTTCATAGCATTATGTCTTATGGCATACTTTTATGGGGAAATGCGGCCGACATAAACAACATTTTTGTGCTGCAGAAGCGGGCTATTCGTGCAATTTACAAGTTGCCTCCCTATTCACCTTTGAGAGAAAAAATTAAAGAAATAGGAATTCTGTCTGTCACCTCTCAATACATCTTAGAAAATTTACTGTATGTTCGAAAAAACATAAATGAATTTTGTAAGAAAAGTGATATTCATAGTAGGAATACACGTAATAGACACAGGTTACATGCACCAATGATTAGACTTTCGAAAGTAAGCAATTCTTTTAAAGGCAACTGTATACGCTTTTACAATAGGATCCCAGAAAACGTTCAAAAGCTCTCCATAAAAAAAATTCAAAAAAGTTGTTAAAGAACGTTTTTGTGGTAAAGCATATTATAAAGTAAAAGATTTCATGGAAGATACCACACCCTGGGAATAAGGCGTTCCTCCCGGGCATTTCAAGATAAGATGTTAAAATTGTTATTAATATATATTATTTGAAAAGATTAGTTCCACTGAGTTTGTTTCGCCGGTTCTTCTCAGTGGGCTTACCTTGGAACCGGTGGTAGATTCAATTGACGTTCAAAAAGATACTGTATTAGTACTATTTTGAATAAAAAATATTTGATTTTGATTTTTTGATTTTGTTGTGAGCGACAATAGTCCAGTGGGTATGGGCTCGGCCTCGTGAGTGAGAGGTCCGGGTTCAATCCTGACCTCTGTGATATCTTGAAATGGGTTTTTCTAAATTTATACGTGCAACTGAACATCAGATTATCGCTTGCTCACCGGTGAAGGAAACATCGCGAGGAAACCTGCATACCTGATAAGATTAAGTCCTTGAAGGTCATGTGAAGGTGTGTGAAGTTCACCAAGCCGCATTAGGCCAGCGCATCAGTGAACTCTCTTGATTTCAAGGAGGAGACCCACGCCCAGCAGGGATACCCCTGCTGGGCGTGGGTCTCCTCCTTGAAATTATTACTATATATATACAAGGTTAATATATACAAATCCTTGTATATATTATATATACAAGGATTGATATTATTACTATTATATTACATACTTATGATAATGTTACCATTTCATACTCGATTTAGGCTGTAACCATAAATACATCGAAAAATAAGAAATCCAATTTTGAATATTAGAAAATTTCATTACATCAGCAGGGTCCTGACTCCATGCAATAAAACCCCGGCTCCTAATATCCAGTACTTTAGCACGTCGCCTGCGGCGATAAATTCTCAGTATTTCGGACTTTCATAATGCCTGGCTCTACCTTTGCTACGTGTTTATTTTCTATTGTTGAAATTCTTCAGTTTACTTTTCTGACAGACATGCTCCGGAAAATAATATCATTTATGTAACTTAAAATGTTGTTTTATTTATTGTTTTCTAATGTTTACGCGAAATGGTTGGTATTAAGTATCCGAAACATCGGGCATTTAAAAAACTTAATAAACAGCGATTCGTCTTTCACGTATTGCATTATTATAGTTTTATTTAAATGAAATTCGTCATTAAAATAAAACTAAGGATTATATAATTATCAACTTTTGGGTTCTTTAAAGTAGTTAATGTAAGAGGTAGTGCCATGCTGCTTTGCAGCCAAATTGGTCCGGCGCGACCGGGGTGTTTCTTCTAACTCACATAATACCGGCCTCAAGTGACAGATATGCTGTCGCGTTTCATGTGGTTTGTGAGTTTCAGGTGGCCGATTGGGAGAATAGGGAAAATGAGGGCAACGCATCTGCGTAATTTCTGGTTGTGCGGTTGTGTATGGGCGCCAAAGAGCGAGTGCTCGTTTGCCCTTCTATGCTATAAAAAAAGATAAAAACTTTTTGACAACTGATCGATCCACAGAGCTACTTTGTAATTCCAGTATATCTAAGTATACATAGAAATAATAAAATGTTTTAATGTGAAAAAAGTAAAAAGCCTATATACCGAGTGTAATCGTTAAGTGTGCACAGGCGATTATTCAGTAACTATTACAGATATCAAAAAACTTTAAACTCATTTCGAAAGTACTTTACCTAATGAGTAAAATGACAATAATAAATTAAAAAATAAAACGAGAAATATCCAAAAAAATTACATTACAATATGTGTATACGTACAATAATATCTAAACTAACATAAACAATATAACCGTGTTTGTCTAGGAAAACGCTCTCCACCAAACATGAAACGCAAGGAGAACTAGAGCCATTTCCAATGAATAAGTTTAAATCATAATCTTTATGTGTGTAACCGTCCATTAAACGCCAAAACGTCAGATCCCTTGCTACTCTCATAATTTATAATGTAGACATTCCTAATTTACTCAGTCTAGCCTTTAAACCTAAATACAAGCGTTTGTTATAGAACAATCTAGAAGGGTGTTAGCATACGCATGTGGCTTGGTTCATATATTGTTATGTTAATGTGTAATTTGTAAACCTGTCTACGCCGGTGTTTACGCAAGCATAGAACGTTGTTTGACGTAACCCATGTGTTTCTTTGATAATATATCTTTACTTGTCCTGAGATAAATACTAAGGATATTTCTCAAATGTTTCGTGGCCTCATTAAGCTGTGGTCTGGTATAATAATTTAATATGTTGGGACAACTCACACACGGCCATCCGATCCCAAACTTAGCCTGTTCTTATTGTAACCAGACAACTGAATACTGATATATACTTATATATTTCTAAATATATACATATTATAGATAAACTACACCCAGACACAGAACAAAAGATCATGCTCATCACACAAACATTTTTCCTGGGTGGGGATCGAACCCACGACCTTCTGGTTTAGCAGTCAGTGTCACCAACTATTAGACCAACATGCAAGTCAAAAGGTCAGTGGTAGATAGATCACAAGGCAGGCCAAGCTTAAAAGTCATCTGCGGTCCTATAACCTTCTCGCCTGAATACTAAGACTAGGAGACACGTGCAAAGGAGTAGGGTGTGTCGCTTATGATTTATGCAATTAGCAGAATTCAGAAATCATACGCTTAATTTAAGGAACAAGTATAAATTTAGTATTAGCGTTATTTGTGTAGTATTTGCTTGAGATTGCCATATTCAAACGGCGGATTTGCACTTTGATAACACAATGTCTTATTGTTTTTTTAATGTTTCCGCGAATTTCGCTCATTATAATGAAATAACTTTTACGAATTTTATTGCGGTTTATTAAGACGTCGGGCATACAATGTAAAATTCTTAATAAACCGCGATAAACTTCGTAAAATTGTTTCATTATAATGATACAATGTCTTGTCTATATATGTTTTTAAGTTAACATTCATCATTATGTACTAAAATTATTTAAAACGGGGTATTTATCGTGTTTTTCACTTTTGTTTCGCGGAGCTCGATATTTCGACATTATCTACGAATGTCTTGTTCTCGTTTTAAATAATTTTAATAATGTCTTGTCTATCTCACTTTCACAATGAGACAGAAGACTAGTTTTTTTCAGTCTATATGAGATAGGTATTGAAAATTGTCTACAGTAAACAGTTTTCTCATACAATCTCTGTGGAGGTATTATATAAGCTAATAACCAAACTTTAAAGTGGTTTTGGCTCAGGTGTAATAGCGACTGAAAATATTTTAGTAAGAAAGCACTATTCTTTATAAAAGGAGTTTGAAAGGATTTTGATATGCCGCATGGAGTTGTAAGGAAGTTTCAAGTACTTTATTTCTATACTGTGCTGTCCCGACATTGGGAGGGGTTGTTCTTTGGTGCGGGACAACCCCTCTGTGTAGGTGGCGTCGGTCCCCTGAGGGGCTGACTTGCCGTCGAGGTGCCCTGTTTGCTCATTAGAACCGGGACACTCGCGCTAATCCCACCAAACTGTGCATCAGTTTGTCGGTGGGATTAGCGCTTTTTGTATACACATTCACAATATGTAGGTATATTATGGTACTTACACCTTACTAAATATTATATTGTATCTATCATTTTTTTTGTAGACACTAACATACAGATTACAGTTGGGCCATCGACCACGTTAGTATTGTATACCACTTACCATCACTATCTGATCTGTTGTCATCTCTCATCAAAATCTTTCCCCCCAAAGGTATAGGTACATGATTGTTCTGTCTAATTAATTTCTGAATAATGAATTTACATCATTACATATAGCAGTGTAATAACATTAATCCTACATAAGATATATACTTATAGGTATGTATTAATTTATACCTAAGATGTTTAGTTACCAAATATAAAATACCAATAAAAAGTTTATATAAATTTCGATGATCCTAATTATATTGCAATCATCATCATCATCAGCCTTTATCCGTCCACTGCTGAACATACGAATCCTTCAATGATCCACTCGCATATATTTTATATTGTTGAAGGCTTGAGACGGGGGAGCGTGTTGGCGTTCATTGAGAAAGTCCTATGACCTAGTCGGAAAATGTTTTAAGATAACAATGATATATCATACAAAATGCCATAGAATTCAAATCAGCAAATAACTATAAACTACATTGATCGACATATTATACAAAATACGCCAGTATTTTCGAATAACATTCAGCGTTGGTAGACGCCGATGGAGTGAAAGAGTTATGAACGGGGTACCAGATGTTCGGAATGAACTTATATTTTACACATCGGATTTTTCATATGACTTTTAATAAATGCAAAGTTATGTGAATATTTATAAAAAGCTTTATAAGTTTCATCAATCATGTATTTAGGTGTTAAAGCTTTTACAAACATGGCCTCTGCTGGCAGTACTACACAGCCTATTATTTATTTACTGAACTGATTTTGATAAAAGAAAAGCTAAAAACCTAAAAAAAAACACATTCAATCGATTCACCCGATTAAGAGCTTCAGTGTCACAAACACACAGCGGTCAAACTAATAACACCCCTCTTTTTGCGTTGAGGGGTTAATAAAAAAACCATAAGTGCGAATCTGACCCATAGGGTCAGACAGACCGCTGAAAATGTTTTTTTTAATTCAATATAACAACAAATTAACGAATTCAAATTAACGGTTGATATAGCCTTACCAAAAATCATTCTAGGTTAATGGGAAGACCGATATACATTTTGATTTAATAGACCGACAGACAGATAGACATACCACAGCGTAATGACAAGAATGGAATAAAAATCATGGAAAGGTTTCCTTCCATACTATCTGTATGTATGTATCATAAAATATGTCATGAAGGATGTGCCACATTTATCATTCTTATTTTGGCGAGCTGGCCGTTATCATTAATGGAATTACGTAAATGAAGCGTGGTTTTCTGAAATGCAAGTTCAAATAAGTCTTAAGGTTTATGGAGGATACAGGGACCTAAAATGAAAACTCGGTAAATAGCATATTTTCGTAGAAATAAAAAAAATACTACCTACTTTATTTTGACTAATAAACCCCAGAAAAGCCTGACTTGCGTGCTGAGGGTTCCGAAAAATGGGCTTTTATTGTAATATGACAAAATAAAGAAATTCACCGTTTTTATTGTGTTTTCTTTACTTATGTTTTGGGACCCAGCTTCTTCACATGATTCTACGATACTGGGAAACCCTATAGGTTTTCGTTTGGGATTCTATAAGGGTTTATCGTTTTGAGAAACGGAACCCACAAAAATAATTTTATTTAATAAACCGAAAAAAACGCTTTCGCCTTTTGAAACTATTTTGTTCTTTTTTATGTTAGTTGGATAGGCAACCTGGAAAACGTGCCACCTGATGGTAAGTGGTCGACGTTGTCCATGAACATAAACTAGTTTACCTGGAACGAGCCCAGGCAACTCATCTATGTGTTGCCTATCCTGAGACATAAGATGTTAAGTCTCGGTGCCAGTAATGACACTGCCTGTCTTGCCCTTCTTACCGAAACACAGCGAAGCTGTTTCACGGGAGAAACAAGCAAGATGGTGGTACCCATGCAGCCGGGAGCGCGGCACAGCGCTTCCCTCCCACCAGTAAAATGCCTTTACCAGTAATGGAGCAAGTACAAATCATATACCTACCTGGTATATTTCATATATTATAATAGCCCTTGTCAATCCATTTCTCCGGACTCCGATCTCAGTAAAGCGCTATACGAGTATTCCTCGTACTCGCTTGTGGTCACGGGTGTTACAAACAGGAGTATCGATTTTCAATCTCAACAAGCGTCATAAATACATTTATATAAAATTCACATTATTTAGTAACGTAATACTATTTCTCACAATTGTACCGCTTGATAAACTTGTGGTTTTATTATTAGTTATTTAGTTATTGACTACGCATAATAAATATTCAGATCGCTTTATATATTTTTATGTTAGTTAAATAGGCAAACTTGCAGACGTGCCACCTGATGGTAAGTGGTTGACGTCGCCCACGAACATAAACTAGTTTACCTGGAACTAGCCCACGCAACTAAATTTTGTGTAGTCTATCCTGAGACGTTCATCGATTTACGTACTGTTTTTCTTTAATGCCGGGAAATGATATGAGGCATCCCGCGGGGGAGTGGGTCACCCAAGGTGGTTATGTGGGACTCGCTGCGCCCGAAAGCTAGTAAGTGGACGCAGCTCTACCCACTAAAACCCGGCGAGAACCACCAATGCCGCCTTTGGTGGCCCCGGATCTTATAAGCAAACAGGGCACCTCGACGGCTAGTCAGTCCCCCAGGGGACCAACGCCACCTCCACTGAGGGGTTGTTGCGCACCACAGAACAACCCCCTCCCAACGTCGGGACTGAACAGTACAATGGGGTGAGGCTCCCGTCCTCGCCCCTTGCCCCCTGCTCTTTTGTCCCCTCTTCTTATAAGAGGGGTACAAAGAGCTCCCTCGTCTCCATTCGCTCCGCCCAAGGTGCTTGGCTCTAATAGTCTAATAAGTCAATGTAAGATGTCAAGTCTCGGTGCCAGTAATTACACTGCCTGTCTTGCCCTTCTCTCCGAAACACAGCAAAGCTTTCACGGCAGAAACAAGCAAAATGGTGGTACACATACAGCAGGGACAGCGCATCCCTCCCGCCGGTATAAATCCAATTTCAAACCTATGCCCTCTCGGAAAGGTGCAAGAACCACTACGTATCATGTAATCGTTCACCATATTAGTTACAAATCTATCCCTACTGTGACTCCGCACGTCAATTTTATTCAAAGTGTCCTATAATAGCAATAGACGAAGATCTACAAATTCAAACTTACGCCCTCTCAGAGGTATATTCATATAATCGTTCATATTTCACTGTCTGCACTCGTGCTGTCATCGATCATACGTGAATACATTCACAAGCGCTTCTATAAAAACATCTCAAGTGCTTTCCAAGTGTCCATAAATTACTAATTTTAGGAGACTTATGGTTTTCTTTTATGTGAAACATCTTTTGGCGTCTCGGTAGTAAAATCGTTTGTCGTGACGGAAAACGGCATGATGCTGTTAAATTTACTATAACTGTAGTTATATTTCTTTATGGATTACTAGCTGTTGCCCGCAGCTTCACCCGCGTTAACTTACTCAACTTAATTACTGTTAGTCACAGGGTGATCTTATATAGCCTATAGCCTTCCTCGATAAATGTGCTATCTAACACTGAAATTTTTCAAATCGGACCAGTAGTTCTTGAGGTTATCGCGATCAAACAAACAAACTCTTCAGCTTTATAATATTAGTATAGATGAATTCTTATAAGTATAGATTCACATCTGCTATTTCATTGAAAGCATTATGTCCTGTGGACGGATAGTTGATAATTCCTAGGGTCTTTCTAGTGCCATATTTATTAAGGTTAATAAGCACGAAACTTAATCACAGAAAAATTACTCATTGTACAACCACCTAAGTTAGCTTACGCATCGCTATTCACTTACACACATACCAATTTTTTCCTTGTTACTAATATAAAATCATAAATTGTATCGCAATTTCATACAGCTCTGTTGAACATAAAACTAAAGAGGATTTTGACTCGAAATATGCTGTTTAAAAATGTTTGATTGTAATATTTTTTGGTGCATTAATAAAGCTATTATTATTGATTTAAGGTTTTCCTAAATTTATTAGGTACCTATATTTTAAGTGTATCGAACACATAATTTTATTGTTTGGTTTCAAATTACCACACCATACCATTAAAATATAATATATATAATAAAATAATAAATATAATAAAATAATTCATTAATGTTACTATTTTATGTAGATTGATTATTATTTTCAACAAAAATACATGTAATTATACTATTGAATACAAATAGCATTAAATAAATGGAATAAATGAAGCAAACAATATACGTCAGAGCGAAATTCAATATAATTTACAATATAGGTACTAAAAAAACAAAATCTATGAACAGCATTGTAATGTTTCATTCATATTCATACAGTAGCTTTTGCGTGAAAGAGTAACAAACATCCATACATACAAACTTTCGTGCTTTTAATATTAGGATTAACATAACTCTGATAAATCTGAGACTGTTGGAATCTATGAGAGATAATTATTCAGTCTTTAAATAATCGTTTACATTACATTCGATTGTGAACACAGCCAAAGCCGTAAGCAATACATTGTTATAATAAAAACCATATCAGTACGAGTCTGTATCTGTTCAGGGGTAAAGTACTGATTTTGTTATGACAGACAGACGGGCAACTTAGTAACTACAAAATTGGCTCTCTAATATATTTGATCCTGAAAAATATCTAACACTGAAAGATAGGGGCCTCTAATGTAAGCAGGCTGTTAGTAACCCGCATTCTCTTTTGCTTAGCTAAAAATATATTCTCGTTTAATTAAATATTGCAGCTTCAGCGGTTTTAGGGTTACGTTCCTCAAAATGACAAAACATAATCCTTATAGGATAACTCCGTTGTCCTACCATCTGTCCGTAGGTCATAACAAAACCTATAGGATACTTCTCATTAACATCAATTGTGGGATAGAGTGAGTAACTAGGTCTCGCTATATATACGGTGAAAATGTCCGTTAAATTCTTATAATATTACTATATAAAAAAAAAACAATTCTATGGAACCCTGAGTTCCGTTTATTTACTCATGTGCCCTGAGCGTCAGGCGCGTTATACAGCTTTAATTATTGGGTCTCCTCGTTACATTGCGGCGAGATATTAGATCTCAGATTCTGGAACATATGATCATAATTGCCATCTTAATGTTTAAATTGCAATTTTGTGACATAAATAAAATATACCCAAAGTGTGACTACTATTCAGAATGCTTAGCAGTAATATTTTTTAATATCTCTACTTAAGCTTTAAATTTAATGTATAAACATTATTAATTTCCCTTAAAAAATAAAATATAATATATATTTTTAGTTATTATGGTAGTTTTAGATATAAGAACTATATCTTCTCTATTAAAAATATTTGGATTCAGTATGTTCATTTTTATACTACTTGTCCAGAAAACGTAAATATACTGTTGTAAATATGTATGTAGTTTTAATACTATTAATTATAGGCGTCCCCTTGCTTCTAATTATTTACAAGTAAGAGTATACGCTAACTTAAATAGTACAAAAGTTATAAACCATGTCAAATTTTATATACAAATAATAAAAACTAAACTTCTCATATCCTTCAAAACTCGACAGTATTTCCTTGCAACTTCCGTACATCGTAAATACAAGCGTCGTGAAAGTTTCCCAACTATCCACCATCATGGTGCACCTACATTGACTGCCCTACTAGTTCAATAACAGCCACCCTCTTACTGCATTTACTATAATGGCTTCTATTTATTTTAGACTTTTAGATATTTATTCTAGTCGCTTGAGTTGAATTGAGACAATTTATAATTGGTTCGAATTTTAGGGTTCCGTTTTTCAAAATGATAAATCGTAGCTCTTATCACTCCGTTGTCCGTCTGTCTGTCTTCCGTCAGTCCGTCCATCTGTGTGTCCTGTTGTGTTGTCCTGTATTCCTGTTGTGTGTTAGTCGGTTTACCAACAGATGATAATTTTACGTGATAGCGTCATTATGCGTCACAAGCCGAACGCGTAGGCCGATCGTACCTCCCTATCGCTTGTTCCGCGCTCTCGCTTGCACGCTGGGCTCAGGCGGAACGAGACAATTTTTTGAAAATCGTTAATTTGCTGACACATTACGTAAACACGTCTTTCTTCCTCAGCGCACGAGATAGACTCGCGGTTTCCTGTTTTTATTCTAAAGTTTTAGCTTTTTCTTATTTTTACTTGCGGTTTTTCTTGTCCCGTAATGTAGTTTATTTAACGTAGCAAATTTTTCGGAAAAAACGGATACTTGTCTGTAACTAGACGTGAAGAATCTCGGTCTTTGTATCGCAGCCCATCTTTATGTTACTTGGATAGGCGAACTGGCAGACCGTCTGCCGCAGACGTGCCACCTGATGATAAGTGGTTGACGTCGCCCATGGACATGACCTAGTTTACTTGAAACTAGCCCAGGCCACTCATTTTTGTTTTGCCTATCCTGATTCTTGAGACATAAGATGTTAAGTCTCGGTGGCATTAATTACGCTGCTTGTCTTGTCCTTCTCTCCGAAACACAGCAAAGCTGTTTCACGGGAGCAACAAGCAAGATGGTGGTATCTAGGCAGCCGGGAGCGCGGCACAGCGCAACCCTCCCTGTTGAATACGGTCCTAGTATCGGTTCAACCCCCCTCTCATAAGAATCAATAGTTGAGCCAGCTGGATCACCACCAAACCGATTAAGCATAAGGGCCATTAGGCCATTAGGTTGGACAATTCGAAAAAACTACGAGTTTCGAGAATTTGTCATCTTATTATTCATTAAAAAACTATTGAGCCACAATTGATTTAATAAACTGACTTATAAGGATTGATGGCAAAAGAAATCTACTTTTGAAACCATGTATGTCGCTTATGATATGACCGTGTACCTACTAAATATGTAATCAGCATTTAAACTATTTTTGCATTGTTTAAATCTAGCCAGCATTTTAACTTTATCTACCTAGACCTAGTTAGTACGAAGAAATCTGGCAATGAAATATTACCTGAAGCTGTTGGAATACAGCCAAGTCCCTAACGGATTTACTGAATAAAGGAATTTGACTATTTCTCATATAACATACTCGTATTCTTTGACTTTGTTTAGTTTATAATATGTAATTATTATTGATTATTTTGACAATGTGTCATGAAACTTGAACCGATTTTAATACGGTTTTATATTATTTGCAAGGGTTTACTAGGGGCGTAGGAGGCGCTATTTAATGCGCCCCTGTGCTCATTTCGGGTTCAGGATGGGAACCTGGGCCCAGTATGGCACCACATTGCGGGAACTGCTTGGTAGCGGTCGGAGAGCCCCCCCTTACGAGGGGTAGCCTGGCCTTCGTCGGGGTCAGCCTATCGCATAGATTCTGCAAATCCGAGACCCTCAAGAAGAGGCTGAAGGCGCTCGTAGTGGTTTTAGTTCACGGGTGGGCACTTCCAGGTGCAAGACCCACATAGGATCAGGATCTACCCGAGATCCTGGCTAAATGCGTTAATAGCCTTTCCCTGCGAAAAAAAGGGTTTACTTAAGGGTTCTAATTGCATTGGATGTTTTGAAAAAGTAAAAAAGAATGAACACAACTTCTCCTAATAATTGATGCTTGTAAATTGAAACTATACTCGAAACGCTGCTATATGCAACTTTTAGCAAAGAATGAGTGACAGATGACTCTTAACTAATTAAAACCGGCCAAGTGCTAGTCAGACTCTCGCACGAAGGGTTCCGTACCATTACATAATATACAACATTAGATACATTAACAAAAAATATGGTTTATGTTTATGGAATTAAATGTTTTTTTATGTTTGAGTGGATTGAATGAAAGGTAAATTGCGGTTTACGATTTATGGGGTATTAAAAAAACTACTTACTAGATCTCGCTCAAACCAATTTTCGGTGGAAGTTTGCATGGTAATATACGTCATATATATTTTTTAGTTTTATCATTCTCTTATTTTAGAAGTTACAGGGGGGGACACATTTTTCCACTTTGGAAGTGTCTCTAGCGCAAACTATTCAGTTTAGAAAAAAATATACTAGAAACCTCAATATCATTTTGAAGACATATCCATAAATACCCCACACGTATGGGTTTGATGAAAAAAAAAATTGAGTTTTAGTTCTAAGTATGGGGACCTCCAAAATTTATTGTTTTTTTTTCTATTTTTGTGTCAAAATATTAATGCGTTTCACAGAATACATCTACTTACCAAGTTTCAATAGTATAGTTCTTATAGTTTCGGAAAAAAGTAGCTGTGACATACGGACGGACAGACATACAGACATACATAAGGGTTCCGTTTTTTGCCATTTGGCTACGGAACCCTAAAAAGCGAGAAGCTTCGAAAGAAACATGAGGAGTTTATAAAAATATCTTGGTGCAATTTGCAATCATTTTTACTCCTATTATTTACAGTTTCATACTTTTTTTGAGGAAAGGTATGTGTCTCGATATAAAAACAGTTTATAAATCTCTGTATATACTTAAAAGTCGTCTGTAAGTGTATCTGTAACCCTATTTCTGCTTAGCGCTGAATGGATTTGGTTGTAATTTCGTGTATATTGGAGTGAGTGTCTGACGTTTTTGAAAATATAGTTGTATACGATAGATGGCGTCGTGATCGTTATTTAATAGAAAAAAATACTATTTAGTATAAGTCCATATATAAAGCTGAGAATTAATATGATTTTAACCGAAAATATATTGCAATATTAATGGGAAATGGGATATGCGAAGGGAGGGATTGGCGAAGTAATTTATGGAAATATAATTTCCTTCCTTTCCAATAAAAATGATAGTTTAACACGTGATACCAATTTATCTGTTTCGAAAATCAACGCTTAAATAACTGTTATTATCCTCTTAAACAAGAATGCATTTTACACACCATGTATAAGACTTACTTTCCCATAGCCGAAATTACAGATAATTTTCACCTATACAAGATTAATGTTTATTCAAAACGGAACCAATTTAGCTCATAAAATGCACCTTTTAAGGATAATGATATACAGCGTGGGTTTGTAAAGCGGTTTTTAAATTATGCGCCAAGTTTATATATATTTTAGATTTAAAAAAAGCATAATCAATAAAATATTCCTATTTTTTCCCTTTTTGTGTTCAGTGATACTTCGAATCCCTAAAGCATCCTATTTAGTGTTTTTGGCGGCCGGTTTGCTTAAATGGTAATTTTACTGGACACTACACGAAGCAGTCGCGGGTTCGAATCTCTCGAAGTTAAATAATATTATTTGTGACTAGCAGCGCCCCGCGGTTTCGCCCGCGTACTTCCCATTCCCGTGGGAGTACAGGCATAAATTATAGCCTATATGTTATTCTGATGTATAAGTTATGTTATTGTAAAGTTTCATAAAAAACCATTTAGTAGCCACTTCGACACTCTGGGGTGTTTCGGGTTGGGCGTTGGCATAGATGGGATAGTATTTTTCGTGCAGATGCACCTAGAGTGGCGGGGGTGACCGTAAGGAGCGGGTTGATGATGATGAAGAGAATTTTCGTGCTTGGTTCTTTTAGTTTTCTTGTCGATATTTCATCATCATCATCAGCCACTATCCGTCCACTGCTGAACATAGGCCTCCCTCAATGAATGCCAAGGCGACTGATCCCTCGCCACTCGCATCCAACACGGACCGGCCACCGCACGGAGATCGTCTTCACTAGTTAATGGTCGACCAACACTTCGTCTACCTAAACGCGGCCGTCACTCTTGAACCTTATTGGTCCATGCCCCATCGGCTATCCGTTCTGAGTGTGTGACTAGTCGATAGTAACTACAGTTTAATTTGATTATTGTCTATACCATAAACATAATATTCTAAGTCTATGGTCTATCTTTATATATATATTTCTTGTGTGCGTGTGTATGTCACTGAACTCCTCCTAGACGGCTGGACCGATTTTGATGAAATTTTTTGTGTGAGTTCAAGGGGATTCGAGGATGGTTTAGATTCACAAAAAAATATATTTTGTACAGGACAACGTCTGTCGGTGCCACTAGTACTATATAAAACTCAAGACTTTTTTGAATGCGCTAAACACAAAACCTTCGAGTCGGAAACCAAAATTTTTGCAATTAATAGCTCCATTAAAGGCTGTTTAAGTTTTTTTTTTATTTTAAGGTCAAAACTGCGGAAAGCAGTTAGTATTTTTATATATTTTAGTTTAATAACTTTTTACTCTATATTATATATTTTTTATATAAATACTATTGTTTATACAGTTTATAATACATACATGCATACAATCAGAGCCGCATAATAATCCAATATGATGCAGTATTTGATTGGATCAACTGGCCCCTGATCCACACGTGTATGTAATTAAACTATGGTGTTCACTTGTATTGTTGGATGTATGGTGATCGTATTATCATCATCACCATCACCACTACCATTATCATCGTCATCGTCATCGTCGTCGTCTTTATCATCGCCGTCATCATCATCATAATGATCACCAACACCGCGCGGTATGGATAACAAGCCAATGTGGGGGTCGTGAGTTCTAATAAAAGGACAGCAAAATCTTTTTACCTAGTTAATAAAATCTTAAATCAAATAAAATTATAATATTGATTTATCAACCCATGACGCAAAAAAGGTGTCATAAGTTTGGCTGCTAAGTTCGTCTGTCTGACACCCTAGTGCTTAAACGGGTTACTTAAATGTGGATGTGGATGACGAATATTTTTTATTTGAATGGTGGTTTTCTAGCGGTGATTCAATTTATAAAAAAATGTTCCAGCAGTTTCAAGGTACACCAAGTTTCCCCACCTTGTTTCAGGCCTTGACGTGGCGGTGGGACAAAAGAGCAGGAGGCAAGGGGCGAGGACGGGAACCTCACCCCATTGTACTGTTCCGATGTTGGGAGGGGTTGTTCTGTGGTGCGGGACAACCCCTCGGTGGAGGTGGCGTCGGTCCCTTGGGGGACTGACTAGCCGTCGGGGTGCCCTGTTTGTTTATATATATGAGGTCACATATATTATGTTAACATCTTATTACTAACCATATTCTAGCAAATAAAAGATATTATTATTATTATTAGATCCGGGGCATCTCACCAATGCCGGTGGAACTCGCCGGGTTTTAGTGGAAAGAGCTGCGTACACTTACCAGCTTTCGGGCGCAGTAAGTCCCACATACCCGCGTGGGAGACCCACTCCCCCGCGGGATGCCTCAGAGCATTTCCCGGCGAAAAAAAACCTACAGGGAATTGATGATGAAAAATTTTGTTTACTAATGTATACGCGAATTTCACTTATTATAATGACACAACTTTTATACTCATCGCGGTTTAATAAGATTGTTACATGCCCGACGTTTCTGACACTTTACACATGGTCACGGGAGAGCGATGGAGACGCAGTTTGACGTTTTGACATTGACATTTTTCAATAAGTATTTTTTTGCAAATTGTGTTGCTTCTAAATTATGTCATGTGGCCATTTTGTGCGCAGTTTAAATTGTATAGGTTGCCATAATCTTTACAGCCTTTTTTTTTTTTTTTTTTTTTTTTTTTTAATTGTTATCGCAGGGAAATGCTTTTTACGCATGTAGTCAGGATCTCGGGTAGATCCTGACCCTATGTGGGACTCGCACCTGGGAGTGCCCTACCCGTAAACTAAAACCACTGATAATCTTAATCTTTACAGCCTGTATAATAGGTATTTGAATTTAATTGTTTTGTTCTCACTTCTATCGGCAGTCCCTGTGACTGGTTGGGTTTTTTCTACGCAGTTACATTAGGTAGTAGGTAGGTAGAGTCAGCGTCACTAATAAAAACAAACATTAATGTTTGCCTATCCAAGGATGTAAGATGGTAAGTCTCTGTGCCAGTAATTAATCTGCCTGTCCTTCTCTTCGACACAAAAAAGCTGTTTGACGAAGTCAGGCAGGATGGTGGTACCCATGTCGAAAGCACGACACAAGCGCAACTCAATGTCTTTATCATTTTTTTTCAACTTAACACAAATCTCAAAGCTTAAAAAAGGTTTACTGTGAATTTAAAATATTCATTCATTTTGAACAACTAACTTGGCTAACAAAGACCTAATGACACAATTGGCGAAACTAGGTGAAGAACTGACGTGAAATGAAAGAGCGAGTATAAATAGGTGGGTCATGATATTCATAATGATTCATTACGTAAACGAGTCATTAATATGAATAATCACACCACGCTAACTTAGTCTTGTAGCTAGGTAAAACTCGTGTTTTTTTTTATGTTAGTTGGATAGGCAAACTGGCAAACGTGCCACCTGATGGTAAGTGGTCGACGTCGCCCATGAACATAAACTAGTTTACCTGGAAGCAGCTCAGGCAACTCGTTTATGTGTTGCCTATCCTGAGACATAAGATGTTAAGTCTCGGTGCCAGTAATTACACTGCCTGTCTTGCCCTTCTCTCCGAAACACAGCAATTCTGCTTCACGGGAGAAACAAGCAAGATGGTGGTACCCATGCAGCCGGGAGCGCGGCACAGCGCTTCCCTCCCACCGGTACGGTGTTACGGAGACAAGGAAGGAGGAAAGAATTTATGATATTGTGTAGAGACAAGTAATTCAGCGTATATCCGGTCACTAACCGGATATCCGGATATACATTCGATGTACGGCCTATTCGGCTTGCATTTTGATTTTGATAGCCGGATTTCGGATAGTAGTATCCGCCTAGACTCATTGTAAGCTCGTAACAACTCGAGTTAAGGATACATGGAACTGATATGCAACTTAGAAATTTATTTATTAATTTATTTTTAGTCGCGACTAGCATTGCAACGGATATCTGGTTACTTTCCGGTATCCGGTCTATCCGAAGTCATATTGATGATCGGATGGTACCGGACAGAGGTGTACTACCCGTATGGTTACCAGATTGTAAATTCCAATTCTAAAATAATTCTGTTCGTTATGTTAAAATCACGTCAAATTATTATTTGTTGTTTTTTATCTGGATTATTGCGAAGTACTGGCGTGCCTTGGTTATAAAATCGACTTAATTGTCGTGAGGGCAAACGGTATGACGCTGTCATTTGTTTAATTTATTTCTTTATATAATATATTTATACTAATAGATGTTTCACATCTACCAGGCGTCCGGACGGACTACTTTCATAGTATTAGGTACTAGCAGTGGCCCGCGTACATCCATTTTATGTCATAGGGAGCAGTCGGAGCCTCACGGCGCCGTCGCCCATACACATCCGCACAACCGAGGCCACACAGATGCGCCGTCCTCCTTTTCCCTATCCCCCATGTATGGGAGTACGGGGATAAATCATAAACCGTCTGTGCGTTATTCTGTATAAGCTACAATATAGTTAAGTTTCATTAAAATCCAATCAGTAGTTTGTGTGTGAACGAGTAACAAACATCCACACAAACTTTCGCGTTTATAATATTACTAGCAGACCCGGCCATGCGTTGCAGTGGCTAAGGTATATAAAGGTTAGGTATTATAATTAACAAACGTCAAACAATAATGAAGGTCTAATACATCTTTCTGTCTAAATGAGTTTTGGATTTGACATCATCTTGAGAATTTGACATCTGCATACAGTAACAAAATAAAAACAAAGAATTTGATATAATTAAATATTGCGGTTATAAATTGAGATACAAACTACCCTATCTCCCAAGTTGGACCAAATTACAAATGCTTACAAAATTTTATACAAATTGGTTCAGTAATTTCGGAGTTTATCGCGAACATACATCGTGACACGAAATTTTTATATAATACTAGTGGCACCGACAGACATTGTCCTGTACATTTTTTTTAATCTAAACCATTCTCGAATCCACTTGAACACACACAAAAAAATTCATCATAATCGGTCCAGCCGTCTAGGAGGAGTTCAGTGACATACACACGCACACAAGATATATAATATATATATATTACTAGCGGTCCGGTACGTGCTTCGCTACGTATAAAGTGAAATAAAAAAAAATTTGAACATCAAATTAATTTATTGAAACAAAAAAATATATTATTAATTGCTAGCTATTTTAAAACTTAATGTTGTACTGTCAACACTGAAAAAAGTTTCAATATGACCCCAACTGATAAAGTTTCAATTTGACAGCAAAATCTCCATTAACAAAATGATCCGCCATTTATTGAATTAAAAAAATGTGATAAATGAAGAACCGCTCGACCGATTTTGTGCAAACTTCACATAAACCATCTACTAAATAGTCCGAACAAAGCCTAAACATTTGGTTGGGATTGGTGAGCCCATTCTTGATTTATAAAATTACAACGAAAAGTGGCATTGATTTTTAATTTTTATTTATATAAAGATAAAGATATAAGATTAGGATACTGCAATCAATGTTTTAAAGAGTTTAGTGTAATATGAAATGATTATGATTATGACGACAGTAATATTAACTTTTCTGAAAGGCTCATTTGAAAATTGATATCTCACTTTATTTTTATGTCGTCTCCGTAAAAATTTAATTTCAATGCTAATTCAACAATTTGTAGAAAGTAAATATAAAAAATGGCGCCTGGCAAAAAGTAATAGCAATCTGCTTGCAGTGTTATTATTATCAAAGCGTAGCCTTCCATTACTGGATATGGGGTTATTAATAATGTAATATGATTGGGTGGATAGGTAATAAGTGGATATAAATGTTAGAATGATTAAAACATTTCTAAATATTATAACTTTTTACAAGCCTTCATGAATAAATAAAACAATTTTTTATCGTATATATTTAATATTATTTATACACATATCGAGTTTTTTGTTTTTTAACCAAACTCTCCTAAACACCTGAACTGGTTTTAAAGAAACTGGACACCATGTGCAATTAAGTCAAACCCAGATATGATCCCCACCATGGATCAGGCCTTGTCGTGGCGGTGGGGCTCAGTAACCTAGGGTGAGCGGTGCACCTTGGGCGAAACTAATTGGGCCGGGGGGGGCTTTTTGTACCCCTCTTATAAGACGAGGGGACAGAAGAGCAGGGGGCAAGGGATGAGGATGGGAACCTCACCCAATTGTACTGTCCCGACGTTGGGAGGGGTTATTCTGTGGTGCGGGACAACCCCTCTGTGGAGGTGGCGTCGGTCCCTTGCGGGACTGACTAGCCGTCGAGGTGCCCTGTTTGTTTTCTATCCGGCGCACCTCACCATAGGCGGCATTGGTGGCACTCGCCGGGTTTTAGTGGGCAGAGCTGCGTCCATTTACCAGCTATCGGGTGCAGCGAGTCCCACATATCCGCGTGGGGAGACCCACTCCCCCGCGGGAGGCCTCAGAGCATTTCCCGGCGAAGGGCCCCTTATCCCAAATTGTTGTCTCTAGATCGAGGTGTTTTCATAGAAGTCGTCATTTTAAAATAATAATAAAAAAATAGGGTATAGATACATCTTTGATCTAGGGATTTTTTTGGATAAAAATACAATATTGAACATTTTACATGATCAAAAAAAAATTTAAAGTAACGTCGATTTTAAAAGCATTTTGAGTAGTATAAGACTTCGGGTAACTCAATTTTAATGAAACTTTTACGTTTAAATTGCTAAACGGAGATGACGTGGAAATGATTGGATAGATTTTTATTATGTTACTTCAAAAATTTTTGAAAAATTAAAATCGATAAAAATGGCTCTCGCGCATCGCTACACGTCGCGCCAGTACCCAGCCGGGCGTCATCGAAGTAGGATGTGTGTGCCGCTTTTGCTCGTGACAACATTGTTACCGCGCATTTCATATTATTACCTCTAAATAAATAAGACGACACAGTGTAAATAATATAGCTACTTAATACTTACTAACAATTGTTGTTCTTAGTTGTAATTAGTTTGTAATACAAAACCTTTAATTAGTGTAAATAAATAGATACTTGAGTTTGTGTAGTACCTAGTTATTTAATTAAATGGCGAATAAAAAAAGTAAAATAAGGAAAAATAATCTTAATACAGTTTTATCACAAACTAGCTGTTGCCCGCAGCTTCGCCCGCGTTAACTTAGATATACAGCCGTATACGGATTGATGATAATTATTTATCTATGGACGGGCGTAGGACTTTATTTTATAATTGGCAATTTTTTAAAGTATTAAAATGGATATAGGTAGTATGTTATATTTAACTAATGTAGACATATTATGCCATCGCGGACTTTTCAGTATGCATAATTAGGATACACAATTCTACCATACATTCATACAATAATAATTAATTCGGAACCGGGCCCGGCTAAGGTGTACAATAATGTAGTACATTATTTTGATCTATCTGTTAGGGTTCATCCAGCGTTTGCAATGCAAGTGCAAAAAATGTGTTTATTTATGACATCACATCAGAAACTTCTAAAATTATCAGTGTTAATTTTCTATATTATGCATGTACCTATTACCTTCCTCTTGAATCATTATATCTATTAAAAAAACCGCATAAAAATCCGTTGTGTAGTTTTAAAGATGTAAGCATACATACAGTCAGACGCGGGAAGCGACTATGCTTTACAGTTTATACTATGTAGTGATGTCTTCTGCCAGAAATTGTTAACACTTGAAGAATTCAAATTGCCCGACAATAAAGAAAATGAGGAACCTTCATCCCATGCCCTAACCACAGGGCAGTGTCGTGAGGACTATGGCCTTGACCCTCTTCTCAGAGGAGACCCATGTCTAACATTAATCGATGATGTATGGGTCGATGAAAATGAACCTGGACCTAGCATACGACAACTAAATTTTGTTGAATTTTAAAACAATTAAAACAATTAATATAGTATAAAAGAATATGTTTGTCTACAATTTTTTAATCTCCTACAAGCATTCTTAGAATGATTGATTTTTTTATAGCTTAGGCCTTAGGGGGACAAACGAGCATTCGGAGCCTTAGATAACTACCGAGTCCCATAATAATATCTAAGGACGCTTTTTGCACCACGTCAATCTGGTCCCGTGGTAAGTTCTCGAAGAACTTGTGTTACGAGTACGAGACAATGGAAATATATTTAATATTTTATACTATACACATATTTAAGATTTTTTAATTATAATACACATATTTAATACACATCCATGAACCAGGAACACAGAAAACTTTTTGTTCCCTGGCGGGATTCGAACCCGCAAGCTCCGGCTTGAACGCTAACGCGCTAACCATTGAGCCACAGAGGTCGTCCTCGTAAACATCCACACAAGAGATTATGCAGATGCATTACCCTCCATTACCCCATCCCCTGACATGGGACACCGGAAACTCACACACCGCAAGAAACGCGACAGCATAGGTGTCACTTGACGCCATTATCATGTGAACGAGAGGTACCCCTACGGTCGTGCCGTCCCAATTCGGCTGCAAGCAGCATGGCACTACCTTTTAGACCTATGTAGCTAATTCATCCTTCCTAATCCTTACTAATATTATAAATGTGAAAGCGTGGATGTTTGTTACGCTTTCACGCGAAAACTACTTAACCGATCATCATGAAACTTTGTATACACACCTTGAGGTATTAGAAGTAACATTATTATTAACTTTATTAACAAAGTAACTTTTTATAAAATAAAAAAAAAACTAAAGAGAGGTGTCAAGGGACACCCGGATGGATCGAAGTTCCTTTCGATTAATTAGTGAAGAAATAAAACTATCTTATCCTGCGCCGACGAAGTCGCTGGCACCAGCTAGTATTTCTATAAATCCAAAACTAGATAACTATAACAATAACAAGATTTTGTTATGCATAATTATTAATTATCACATCTAAGAATAATTCGAGCATAGTCAATCTACTGCTTATTCGTATACTGTGGCGTGCTTGCCGGCCGTGGTAGGTCACCGGAGTTCATATAAAGACATCTCCCGCGCAACGCAAGTGCAAACCGATTCGGTGCGTTAAATACTTATAGTTTTGGGAGAAGGGGCCCTTAATGAAAAAAAAAACCCAGATATGATAGTTTCAGTTTACCGGTGGGAGGGATGCGGGGGGATGCGCTTGTGAAGCGCTGCTGTCTGCATGGTCATCCTACTTATTTCTTCCGTGAAACAGTTTTGCTATATTTTGGAGAGAAGGGCAAGACAGGGCGCAGTGTAATTACTGGTACAGACATTCAATCTCATGTCTCAAGATAGGCAACACATAAATGAGTTGCCTGGGCTTGTTCCAGGTAAACTTTGGACCACTTACCATCAGGTTGCCCGTTTGTCTATCCAAATAACATAAAAAAAATGGGAATTAAAGTGAGTTGGTGGCGCTGTTGGACGTCATCTGTCCAGTCACTATTAAATTGAATTATTTTTTTAACTTGTGGTCTATTGTTTTGTAAAATGATGTCATATTGCGTACGTGATAGCTTTGATGATTCAGTATTGTATCTATTTTAAATTAAAAGCTTTATTTATAGGTATTATATACACACATTTCTTATAAGTCTTAGGTCATATTAGATACACAGAAGTACATATTATAAACGTAAATATAACATAAGTCATTATTTATTGTCAGTTAAATCAACTTCGTACCACGCGTAGTTCATCATCATACCACGTATCATCTTGTTCATTACTTCACATTATTCAGTGCAGCTATGCTGTGTTTCGGTAATACAGGTGGTATATTGGAACCATTGATTATCTTGCGTTTTATGGAGTTCTTATGATCTGGCACTACAAAAGTTAGTCTTGGATCTTCTTCTTGTCGAGTCGAATTAGCTTTGATCTTGGAGTCTTGGATGAACTCGTTTAAAAGTCGTTGATAACTTCCCATCTAATTACCTTTAGGTAGGTACATATATAAATTGTCATGAAATAATAGAAATTGCTTACACATATTTTTATATACTTAAAGGTCCCATCGCTTGTTATGTTATATTTATAAACTGAAAAAATATATAATAACTCTTCTTAATACTCAATATGTTTCTCAAATGTATAGCTAATGTATAATCTAATTGAGAAACAATAGGAACACACTTTAATTCTAATATAAGTTATATTACCTACTATAAACTATGACTTAATAATAAATTGGTGCTACTATATTATTATCATATGTAATTTAGTATAGAAAAGGAGTATACTATAGTGTACTTCTCTTGACAGCGTGAACTGTTAACTAATACAAAAAAAAATCTATTCCAGGAGCTGTGACGAGAAAATAAAATGGCACATTGGAGAGTGATCACCTTATTATGCATGGCATTTATATTTGTTGAAGCAAGAAGATCTCATATGAAACGCGACACCAAATCCCATTTGTGTGATCCCGTTTACAACAACACGAACAAAATACAATGTTATTGTACCAAAGGTGTACACGAGATGATAAAAAGCGCTGAATGCTACGCTACTGTAGATGGAATTCCATTAAATGATAAGATATGGGATTCGTTTTCGGAACTCCAAAATATAAGTAAACTCACGTTCACAAGTACGAGCGCTGAACTGAAGTACGTTCCGCTGCAAGCCTTGACGCACACAAAGAACCTACTGAAATTGGAAGTGAAATACGAAAACATAGAAGTCGTACAACCTTTCGCATTTGCTAACCTAAGTGAGATCAGAGAAATTATACTAAGTAGTAACCAAATTAAAACACTAAAAGTAGATGCATTCACACATCATAAAAACTTAGAAGTTATAAGCTTAGATATGAACGCAATTGTAGAAATAAACAGAGATGTTTTCATTGATTTGCCTTCATTGCAAAAGCTATTCCTTACTAGTAATAGAATTACAACAATACACGATAAGGCGTTTGTTCACTTGTCGAATTTAAAAGAAATGGAAATTAATAGAAACATTATATTTAGCCTAAATAGTGAAACATTCTCTGGGCTGAGTAAACTAGAAAAACTAGACTTAAGTCAAAATGCACTGGAAGTGATTGGTGATAACACATTTTCGCCATTGAAGAATTTGCGTTTCTTGAATTTAGAAGGAAATAAAATTCAGATGCTTGATGCTAAAGCATTTAATGGCTTGTCTAAATTAGAGACTTTATCCCTAGCTCATAATGCATTATCTGCTATTGACAACGAAAAGGTATTTGAGGGATTAAAATCACTTATTGTACTGAGTTTGAAAGGAAATCAACTTCGCGCTTTAAAACCAGAAGTATTGGCGCCAGTACTAGAGAACTTTTATGATCATGCAAGCAACCTGGATGTTGAAGGTACATTTTTATTTCGTATTTTATAACTTTTAATACTAAAATTGTTTTTTATGATAGTTGGATAGAAAAACGGGCAGACGAGCCATATGATGATAAGTGGTCAGCGTCGCCCATGAACATAAACAAGTTAACCTGAGACTAGCCCAGGTAACTCAATCATGTGTTGCCTATCCTGAGACTGCCCTTCTCTCCGAAACACTGCAAAGCTGTTGCACGGGAGTAAAACCAGTTGAAGAGATTAAACTTCACAAACTATCATAGACTTAAGTTTGGCAGGCGAGCAGGTTTGTTTACTCAATAAATTTTCCTTCTTAGTAGAGCAAGAACGACGATATATTGTGTGCAAATATTTTAAGGGTATGGACCAAATTTGGATCACTTGCTCCAAAAACTTAAAGACTCCGAAATAACTATACTATAATTAATTATACAGCTATTATACGGTGTTATATTATATTGTTTTGTGTTTATAGTAATTACCCAATAGAAGAACTTTGCTTTATAATATGGTCTCAAAAATATTAATCGATAAATTATGTGATAGATAAAGAGCATTTTTGTTCCGTGGGGAACGTCTAGTCCTGGATAAAGATTGAACATAATCAATAAATAGTCGTTTGCCTACCCCAGCTCTGATGTGACATTTACAGTAAAAAGAAGTAAAATTTGTACCTTCGATGACTTAAAATGTCATTTATTTTCCTTTATTACTCTACCTAAATTTAAATTTGCACCATGTGGATTTGGTAACATAAATGATTAGGTTCTGCGTCATAAATTTTGCAGAGCGTATAAATGCTGGAGACTCCCACAGGAGTTTAATGTCTATAAAATATCCATATTAAATTCAGTATTTCGAACTGCGTTATTAATGTTATATAATGTTACAATATTTGTCTTTGAGATACATTGATTTTCGTCAAGTTGGTTGTTCAGTTAGAATATGGCTAATATTCTAACTGAACAACCAACAGCTGGAGTTAAATGAAAAATGTGCATAGTTTAAACAAAAATAAACGTATGCAGATTGACATCCAATAGTAAATAAATAGATAAATACTACTACTAACGAATGTTTTCTCACTTTACAGACAACAATTTCCCCTGCGAATGCCAGCTTGATTGGTTTGTCTTGCTTATGAAGAATACTAAAAGTAATCATTTGAAACTCGCAACCGAAAACCTCAAATGTACACCTGAGCCTGACATCAGAGATAAATGGAACAAAGCTGCAGAGGCGGAGAAGACTTTACAAGAAACAGATGGAAATGCCAACACCGACTACGACTACTACGACGACACTCAACTCAATGGAAAACTATTTTACATAGACATGAGATATCTCCTCAACTGCAGCAACGTATACAGAGGTGAAATCATTAATATATCTAGCATAATAAACCCCCCAACAACAACAACTGCAAAACCAATTACAGAGCAACCGAAAATAAAACCCAGTACAACGAATGCACCTTTCAACGTAATAACTGAAGAGAAACCCAAACCAAAGATTGATGTTACTACTAAACTACCGAATAAGCTTAATGATAAGGATAAGTCAATATATACAACTAGTCGACTAGCAACTGTGTCTGCAAAACCGCTTAATAATAAAGTGTATGAAGCCAACAATATGGCTGCTGATGAAGCGAAACCAGACAAAATAAAAGCATCTCGAAGCATCCAAGACGGTGTAAAAGAAACTCCAGCAAATAAAGCTAGAAATAATGTGTACTCTATTTCCCTGCTTGCTATTGTATTGTATTTAACATTTTTTATGATTAAGCATTAGACAGTTTATTAATTAATTAATAATAATAATAATTTAATCCCTTACAAGTCATTAAAATAATAAAGTTAATTTAAGACTATATATTGTTTTATTGTTCATTGTTAAATAAATATGAGCTAGATTGCTATCTAATAGTAATAAACCCATAAACATAATAATTTACAAAGGGCATCCCGCCGGGGAGTGGGTTTCCCCAGGCGGGTATGTGGGACTCGCTGCGTCCGAAAGCTGGTAAGTGGACGCAGCTCTACACACTAAAACCCGGCGAGTGCCACCAATGCTGTCCTTGGTGAGGTGCCTCGGATCTAATGAGCAAACGGCGCCTTGACAGCCAATCAGCCCTTCAGGAGATCGACGTCACCTCCACAGAGGGATTGACGTTGGGAGGGGGTGTTGAACAACCCCTCCCAACGTCGGGACAGTACAATAGGGTGAGGTTCCCGTCCTCGCCCCTTGTCCCCTATTCTTATAAGAGGGTACAAAGATAGCTTACAGGGGGCCCTCGGCTCAATTAGTTTCGCCCAAGGTGCTGGGCACACCTTAGGCTACTGAGCTCCACCGTCATGTCAAGGCCTGAATCATGGCGGGGAAGGGACGGGTCTTGAGGTATTCTAAGGTGAATTGTTCATTTCGTCGTCTACCTTACAATACAAGATTTCGATGTCCCAGTAAAGGTTTTAGAGTATTGTAGCCGTGCACCAGGTGCATTACATACCGCATCCACCCCCGCTGTAAAGTTGAGAATAGCTTGAGAAAATATAAGCAAATATTACTGTCACATCGAGCATAATACAACTGGAATAGAGCGGTAATGCCAAGCGTATTGTATGAAAATAAATTCCGCCTTTGTGCTGCGACGCTGTGCCGGTTCTGCGCCCTGGTTGGCCGACTGATAGCCATTGATGGATGATTGACCGGTGGGACACACATACAGATCACTGGTTGGTTGAAATACGAATACGTCAGTGACAAATCACTGACCAGATTCGGATTTTTATGCCTCACATTACTGGTACTCTAACACACCTCACATTGCTATGACTAACGTTTAGGCGATCGGCTTGATCACTTCCAAGCGATTCTTTCTAAAGTAACTAGTAAATAAAATCTCCCACCGGCAGGGTCATACTTAGGACCTTTTTTCTTTTTTTTTTGGTCCGCTGGGGAATGCGTTGAGGCATACCACCGGGTCTGGGGGGCCCGCTGGTTATGTGGGACTCTCTCCCTCTGCGCCCCAGAAGATGGTAAGGTGAGCGCAGACTCTACCCACTAAACCCCAGCGGTGTTCTCCTCGTCGTCTAGGTGACCCGGCCCGAGAGCTGTAGACATCCTCACCGGCCACAACGTTGTGCCATCCGGCACTCTTCTCTGAAAGTGGGGGTAGCGTCCCCCCCTTCTCTCGCTTAAGGCACCCTGAACACATAGGATGCCTTATAGCTTGGACCGTGCGCGCGCGCGGCGGATCCCCCGATCTGCCGCGCACAGGTCCCTCACGGCGTTGCGACCGCCTGTCGCCGTGCTCTCCTGCGGGAAGAGGCGCCAGTGCGCTCCCCCTCTAGCTACGCCTGCTCCTTCTGCGACATCACGTCCTCGCAAAAGGAGAGGACCACCTGCCATACGCTCTCACTGACAGTCATCGCTTGGATGACCGCAGGGAGCGACAGGTCCGCGCCACATCAGCGATGAGGGCGCGGATGACACCCTGGCGAGTCCTCCGCCCCTGCCACCTTCCACAGATACCTTCCGAAACAGCCGTGTCCCGTCAGGATCTGCGCAAGATGGAAGGTGATGATGCCGTGCCGCCGATCAATCCACTGCTCCAGGATTGGACCGACGGCCGACACGGTGCGGTGTCCCGCACTAGGCTCCTCCAGCCTATCCTTCCACTGACGGAGCACTCGCCTTCGCAGGCGGCTCCGCCAGGACTCTTCTTCTTCGGAGGTTTCCTCCGCCTCTTCCTCTCCTCTTCGTCTCCTCCATGCCTACGCCAGGCCCCTTGCGATCAGGTCTCACGGCGCTGAGCCCGCCAGTACGCACGCAGCCTCGAGGCCCCAGGTCCTGGGACAAAAAATTTTTAGGTAATTTTGAAAACAAAAGTATAGTGAAAACATAAGTAATGATGATGCTGTGAGCTAACAGCAAATCTGTTGAATTAAACACACATATTAAATATGTGGACTGGTCATTGTGTCTAATTAATACAATCACAGTTTTACCTAAACATATCTACTACTACTGGAACACATCAGTACGCACATATATTCGTATTTTGGGCCCCCGTAAGGATAGGACTCTGGGCAAGTGCCCCCTGTGCCCTTTGGTAAAGATAGTATTGCCCACTGGTCTATCAACTCAGTATTCAGAAGTATTGTTGCTGCTCGTCGTATAATATATTAGAGTGTGAGATTTTCTATGTTCCTCTAGTATTCTAGGTATACGATGTCTTACGATAAAAGCACCACCTATCTCTCAAATGGGACAAGCTACACGCTGTGTGGAAAATTTCATTGAAATCGATTCAGTAGTTTGTACAATTCGTCGCGATGATCACAAGAAATATTTATCTGTTAAAAAAGAAGTACTAATAATATAGAATTATGAATTATCAGCCAACTGCGACTCTTTCTCCCGTTAACAATTATATTAATAATCTAAACTAGGTTTTTCGGAATATAAGAAAAAATGGCAGAAATATTTTCGAAAATAAATAATAATATCAATTCCAAATCATACTAATATTATAAACGCGAAAGTTTGTATGGATGTATGTTAGTTACTTTTTCACGAAAAACCTACTGAATGGATTTTGATGAAACTACAATAATAGGTATTATAGCTGATTTTTCAGAATAACATACCTATAGGCTATAATGGAGGGATCTGTGGCTACGGGGCCGGGAATAGGAAGTACGCGGGTGAAACTGCGGAGCGTTGCTAGTGTGTAATATTATTAAAAATTAAAAAACAATGTGTGATTAATATAAAAAATTTATTATTATTTACTATTACAATAATCAGATTGTTTTTAGATTTGTTGATTAAAGTTAGTTTTGTGCTGTTTAAATATAACAGTGGTTAATGTGGTCATTACCATCTACTACGAAAATCAAAAAGCGACATCTTGTAGAAACTTCGTGTACTATTTACTCAGCCCTATCTTTGGGACTTTGCCAAGCTAAATACAACAGGCAGTGTAGTAGTATACGTGTTAGTCAAGAGATGGCAGCTCAAGCGCACAGTAATATGAATTGATTTTGAAAATAGTAAATATTATCGTAAAAATGTTTTTAACATAAAGACGAAAACTTAAAAATTAAGAATTAAAAAAAATAAGAAGTAGCAGTGAATCTGATAAGATCATTAATTGTTAACAAATTTAACAACAGCTCGAAACAGATGTCTCTTGGCCCATTGGGTCCCATACATTTCGGGTTTCGCCTATATGAGATGGATTATTTTTAGTTATGTGGAAATGTTAAAACAAATTCTTACGAATTTCAAATAAATTTTAGTTTCATTTTAGTTTACATAATCTAACCAGTAAACTAGCCACCCGGATTGTAAGCTGTAAGTGGTCAACGTCGTCCATTTAGACTAAAGTAATTTATCCAGCAACTTTCCCGTCCTGCATTATATCTTTCAGTCTACCTTTTCCACTCTTGTATTTGGATAGAACCTACCTTCCGTCCCAAAAAGGGAATCTAACCCCCAAATACTCAAACAAATCTCAAATTTAAGACGTACTTAAACTCGTGCTGTCCCTCTTTTTTCTTTGAATCTGACACGTCGTAACATGAGTTTAAGCACGTCTTAAATTTGAGATTCATTTGAGTATTTGAGGGTAAGAGTAACAAAGGCTTGGCATATTTTTTCTGTTAGTTGTATAGGCAAACGGACAGACATAAAATGATGACGGTCAACGTTGCCTTATCAACATGCCCACCATGGTTCAGGCCTTGTCGTGGCAGTGGGGCTCAGTAGCCTAGGGTGAGCCGCTGCACCTTGGGCGAAGCTAATTGGGCCAAGGGGGCTCTTTGTACCCCTCTTATAAGAAGAGGGGACATAAGAGCAGGGGGCAAGGGGTGAGGATGGGAACCTCACCCCATTGTACTGTCCCGACGTTGGGAGGGGTTGTTCTGTGGTGCGGGACAACCTCTCTGTGGAGGTGGCGTCGGTCCCTTGCGGGACTGACTAGCCGTCGAGGTGCCCTGTTTGTTTACTAGATCCGGGGCACCTCACCAAAGGCGGCATTGGTGGCACTCGCCGGGTTTTAGTGGGTAGACCTTCGTCCACTTACCAACTGTCGGGCGCAGCGAGTCCCACATACCCGCGTGGGGAGACCCACTCCCCCACGGGATGCCTCAGAGCATTTCCCGGCGCTAAAGAAAAAAAAAAATGCCTATCAACATAAGTAAGTTAACCAAAAAATAGAGCAGGCAACTCCCGGGCAGCCCCCGGTGAGGTCTTTTCCGCCCGGTCATGTGGAAGCGAACGGTCTCGGTCTTCTCCACTCTGACCCAAAGCCCTCGACTCTCTATGCGGCTGCGGCCGCGTCGCCTTTTATAGCCTCGTCCTCGGGCGTACACGAGCGTGTACACCGCGTAGCACATGACAAGCATCTGGGGGAGAAGGCGGTTTCGCAGGACCCAGTCGTACCCATAATCCCCCAGAATCGACCACCGTGGGACAGCGCATTCGACTCGCCGCCACTCTACGGACCCCGACCCGTTTTCGTAGGCTACCTTCCCTCGGAAAGGTATGCCTACCCCGAGTGTTGTGCTGCGGAGGACTCGGCCCAGTACACTCTAGAGCAGGGGTTCCCTAACTTATTTGGATCACGCCCCCATTTCGAGTATAAAAAAATTGGCGCCCCCCGTCCTTCCTGTCAACATAATCATATCATAATTAAAAATTATACAATAACAAAATAAGTGTTTTTATTGCTCATTAAAATTTAGAGTTATATAAAAATCATACAAAAAATATTTGATATGGTAATTTCAATTGCTCTGTGGGTAATTTAGTCTCTACTTATTGGAATGTGATGGAGAGCTTGCATGGATTTCACGAGGTTTACAATTCTCGGGTTAACCATAAATATTTTTTCTTTTACGCCAGGAAATGCCCCGAGGCATCCTGCTGGGGAGGGGGAGGGGGATTCCCCAGGCTGATATGTGGGACTCGCTGAGCCCGAAAGATGGTAAGGTGGACACAGCTCTACCCACTAAAACCAAGTTTAATTTGCTTCGCCCAAGGTGCTGGGTTCGCCTTGCTACTGAGCCCTACCGCCACGACAACTGACAAGGAACCATAGAGATCGCACAACGCAAATCACTACCAATGTCAAGTTTATTTCTGTACTTGGTTTTAATTGCCACTATAACAGAAAATCCCCTTTCGAACGTCTCCAGAACGAAGTGCTTTTTCTGCTATTATTATTATTAAATGTGCTAATATTAGTAAAGTAATATTTGCCCCAAACCAATGATTGACCCATTTTTTTCAAAATCTTAATCAAATTATTTGGCTGCAAAGGCATCTTTTTGTAGTGTTTCTGGCAGTCGCCAGTCGATAAATAAATTGGGAAAGGAATTAAAATGTATTTTATTTATTGTTCGTTTGCCTATCCAACTAACATAAAAAAAAACAAGTAATCTAGAATATATTATTCTCTCAACGGTCGCAGGTTTTAATACTTAATTATACATGTGGCCCGCGCCCCCTTTTGAAGGTCCCTACGCCCCCCTTGGGGGGCGCGCCCCATAGTTTGAAAACCCCTGCTCTAAAGGTGTGCGATAGATGGGCAGCACAGCGTCATGACCTCGTAGCAGTGCTTGGAAGGGATGTCTCGCTCTCGAGTGTGGTGCGTTGTATGCTCATGCGAGCGATGAGGCCTGGCAGGCGGCGGTCACCTTCTGTGAAACCGTCATTTTGCAGAAGGAGACCGTGGAGCGAGACAGAGAGGCTGACGCCACGTCCGTCAGGCTCCGTCGACGTAGGACAGGAGTGCGGAGGAGGCGCTATGCGCACCTCCTGCCTCTCGTCTAAGTTCAGCGTTTTCCGTACCATATTATGGGGGAGGGTGTTGAAGGCGTTCCAATGACACGGCGACCACCACCTCCCCTCCGTGCTTCGCCTCACCCGTCCCCGCCCGAAGGCTTTTTACCTAGGTCGAACCGCCACATTAGGTATTTTACTACCATAAAAAATAAAATTAAATTTCAATTACAATATAAATGAATCAAAGCTATACAGATAGCCTTTAATTCAATTAATATTAAACAAATTTCCTCCCCTCCATTAGATGGTAATTTCTTCGAAACTTTTTATAATTAAATTAGGTTGGCGAAGCGCCTTTATTTAATTAACTGTGAGGTCTTTCCCTAATATATCCCAACATTTTTATGTAATAAATCCAGTTGCGAAGATTCTATACGGAAAAACAACCTAATTAGATAATTAAAATAATGAGATGGAAACGCATATCTTCATCGGTTTTATTCGTTATCAAACCTTCATCATTATTATGTCTGGCTTAGAATTTGATTAATAATCGTGTAATGTCACTTGTCAGCGTGCTGATTTTTAACCGACTTCCAAAAAGGAAGAGGTTCTATGTTCGTCTGTGTGTATCTTTTTTTTGTCATCGATATTTATCGCCAATTGTGAACCGATTTTGTTGATTCTTTTTTTTGTTGAAAAGGAGCTGTTTAAGGCAAGGGAGAGAAGGGGTCGCATGATAAGGAAACCAGGTTCTGATGATGGCATCCCAGATAAATCAAGGGGAACTTTCGAAAATCGTACAGGCGACAAGAAAAAGAATTATCTAATTTTGTACAGTGGTTCTAAAGTTATGTGCGTATATACATTTCGGAGATTCATTTTTATATAATTGAGATAATATATACTAAGATGTCATACATACATATTATATACATTATTACAGATACATTTACATTTGTAATGGGAGTATATAAGTAAGATGTGTATATCAAAGCGAAATAGATGGCCTTTTATAGAATGAAAGGATAAAATGGTCAAAGTTCGATAAAATAAGATGACTATCTTCGTGTACTGACCGACCGTATCGGATTTGACAATATAATTTATTGATCTCTTAACTCCATTACGCTAGCTTGTGATATTGAACGTAGAGAAATGTTTTAAACAGATGATTTTATAACATTAAATAACACCGTTTCACACACAGGAGTTAGGATCGAACCTGCACCTCTCACTCAAGAGTGCGAATCCATACTCACTGGACCATCTTCTCAAATTCTAGGTGTACCTGAACATGACACAATCGCTTCCTTACCGGTGAAGGAAACATTGTGAGAAATCCCGCATGCCTGATGAGAGTAAAAGTCTTTGAAGGTGTGTGAAGTTCCATGAGTAACCTAACCAACCCGCATTGGGCCAGCGCATCGGTGAACTATGGCCCAACACCCTTCTCGCCTAATTGCGAGGAGACCAGCTGTACCCAGCAGTGGGACACATAAGGATTGATAATATTATTAATTATTATAAGGAGGGTAAGGCATATCATCACATCTCGAATGATTAATGTAATTCTTACAATATTTTATATAGTGGGAATTTACAGTAGGTATGGTCCAGGTTCCACGGTACCATTTTTGCACTTGATTACTAATTTTCTGTTGGTAGCTTAAGTTTGATAAGATGCCTAATAATATCATGTGTGAAAATTCTCGATTGTGGTAGCTAACAGAGATAGCAATTCATAAAATATGTCGATTTGAATTGATAATTTGGAATCTGGACTAGTATTGTTATTTTCCTATTAGACAAAACGTCCATCCAGCAAAGTCTAAGTAATAAAAAAGTGAGATGAAATTATTTTTTATACAAAACTGTTGGTAAAGTTCGCCAATGCCGAAATGTCGGCCGCGCTCAGAGAAATGAAAAAAAGTTATATAGTGAAAATAACCATATAAATAAAAATCTTATGTGACTATTAATTAAACTTGTAGTAATTTAGTAAGTCACGTGTTGAGTTGCGATATAATTTCATAAAATATTACAGAGCCGCCGTCAATGAAATCGCGTTTGCCGATATTTATTACATTCTCACAAATAGGGTTCGTGTATTGTGACCCTGTTGTGGAGATTTCCAGGAATGTACTTGGAACATTATATTATGATAAACAACCATTTATGAAACATGTTTTTTAAGCTTAAGTTAAGCTCGGAAATTTTTCAATTATACAGTGATCATAGAAAATTATTTAAGAAAACAGCTTGGCAAAAAAGAGTATGACGTGGTGACAGGTGGAACTAAAAATTTTACTAAATGAAAACCTATGATGTTGACAATACTTGGCCGACAAATACTAGATTTTGAGTAAAGCTTAGTGTTTAACATTTATTTTTAACAATTTGATTAAATTATCTTACTGATTTTCCATATTATGATGAGACCTAAGTGAAAGTGGCGCCCTCATTTTTTCCATACTCTTTTTTGCCAAGCTGTACATAAAATTTCATGTCATTATTATGAACACATAATCTACTGAACAGTATTTAAATTTGCACGCTGTGTGCAGTTTGGATCAACTTAAGAGATTTGACAGTTTTTTCGATTATACATCTGTCACTTTTCATCTTGCGACAACTTTTACTCTGACAAATATTTTTATTTCTTTACCTTAAGCTGTATTTAAATCTTATCGAATAGTGACAATATTATGTTTTTCTTTACAATATAATATGATGATATTACATGCAATTTTACAGTTTTTTCTTCCTTTTTGCCTTTCTTTCTCTTTCTTCTTATTCTTTATTTTTCCTCTTCCTTCTCTTTTCCTTGTCTTTTTCGAGTTCCGTGCTATTGTGATCATTTATTTATTTTTCTATACTTATCTTTGACTACACAAGTTGCGACGCCAAGAATTTATTTCTCTTGACCTTGTATTCTATGATTTCTATGATGCTATCCTTTTTGGAGAGGACAGTTATGTAGATGAGGTAGGATACGACAGGCGACACTGTTGAGCTGGCCCTAGTTATACCTAAATACTATCTGCTTAGGCGTGATTCGAACCCAAGACTTTTGTGTGTATAACCTAATCACTACCACCCCACCCACCATCAATTACCCTTATATAATTTGGTAGATAAGTATTCTTCAAAATTTTAAATCTACATATTATTATATTATGTCTAAGGTTTGAAAAATAATAACGAATTCAATAATCTTCCACAACTTTTAACAGATTTTAACGTGGTTTATTAAGATTTTGCAAGCCCGACGTCGATTTTTAAAGCAACTATGGTCACGGGAGGACGGATCAGTATGCCCCACCATGGTCAGGCCTTATCGTGGCGGTGGGGCTCAGTAGCCTATAGTGAGCCCAGCACCTTGGGCGAAGCGTATTGAGCTGAGGGGTCTCTTTGTACCCTTCTTATAAGAAGAGGGGACAAAAGAGCAGGGGGCAAGGGGCGAGGACGGGAACCTCACCCCACCGCCCCGACGTTGAGAGAGGTTGTTCTGTGGTGCGGGACAACCCCTCTGTGGAGGTGGCGTCGGTCCCCTGAGGGACTGATTAGCCTTCGATGTGCCCTGTTTGCTCAAGGGATTCGGGGCACCTCACCAAAGGCGTCATTGGTGGCACTCGCTGGGTTTTAGTGGGTAGAGCTGTGTCCACTTACCAGCTTTCGGGCGCAGCGAGTCCCACATACCCGCGTGGGGAGACCCACTCCCCCGCGGGATGCCTCAGAGCATTTCCTGGCGTAAACGAAAAAAAGGATGGAGCAGTATTCCCATGGTTGCTTAATGCTTTGCAAAATTTAATATATCCCGATAAAATCCGTAAGAAGTTGTTTTATTATATCTAGTGAAATTCGCGAGTAAAATTATATAGAAGAAAGTTACAAGAGTAACTTAATTTCTGGAGCGTACTTCAAAACAACTTAACAACCCTAACAGCCCAAACTAGTATGGTCATAAAAATGATGGCACATTCTTGTAAGTTCTCACGTGCGTTCGTACAAATTATTATTTACTTCCTACCCTCGCGAAAAGCTTTCCCTTTCGGAAAACAAATACTTTAGGTATCTTCCAAGGTGATATTTTCTCTGTATGACTTAAGTGCTAAAATAGTCCTTATCAGCGTAATTGTAGACACTAAAATTATGAGATACATATAAAAAAGAACGTTTCTTTAATTTGCCTTGAGACGAAATATAATTTAAAAATTGGTTGTCTGTAAAGTTGGTATACGAACGATAATTTAACACGACAACGTTATAACAAACCGCAAACGTACAATGAGCGCAACGGGACATTTTCGTGGATGCAGCCAATGTTCATCAATTTATTAGACGTTGTCACGTCAAAAATATTTGTAGCGGTAGGTATCGGAAACAAATCCAACATGAATAAAAACATTTTACAAAAAATTAAAACCGACTTCAAAAATACTAAACTAAAAAGTAATAAAATAACAGTTTCTTTAATTTTTGTGCTTATTATAGTTACTTTTGGAGTCGGTGTCGTATTTGTTGCTGTACATTACCTACCTACCTTGGCTGACACCGACTGCAAAAGTAACTATAATGACGTGGTTAACGCAAAGTTTGTACATTAGTAGAAGATTAAGTTGATTATATGTTGTAAGCACAAAAATTAAAGAAACTGTTATTTTATTACTTTTTAGTTTAGTATTTTTGAAGTCGGTTTTAATTTTTTGTAAAATGTTTTTATTTCTTAATTTTTAGTGATTCCGAAATTCGTCGTCTTGGCGTTCATTGAAGGAGGCATGTTCAGCAGTGGATGGATAAATGATGATGATGATGATGATGATGGTGATGATGATGGTGATGATGATGATGATTACGATGACCGCGACATACTATGGTGTGCTACCAAAGCATCCTATACAATTGTTAGTTACATCGACACGTAATAAAATTATCATATCATCAAGATAAACAAAACCAACCAAATAGGCATTATTGGGAATAACTAAAAAACGGCTTGTCAGATCTTAATAAAATTAATATGGGACCAAATTGGAAACACCAGCTTTCAAACAAAAAAATAACCATCGGAATCCATTCACAAACGGCGGAGATATCGTGTCACATACATACAAAAAAAAAAAAAAAAAAAAAAAAAAAAAACATACAGACGAATTGAGAACCTCCGTTTTTTTTGAAGTCGGTTAAAAAATACGTTGACATCATAGGTGGATGTTTGGGATAATCCAAAGATTATTATTTTTATCTTAACTATGACCATACATGTTGTTTTTTCATTGACGTGAACTCAAACATTAAGAGCGCTTTATTATTATTTCCATTTTAATAAAAAAAAAATAGATTTGAATTCTAAGTTTTATTTTTGTATTAAAATTACATATATTCAACAAAATTATACACAACTACAAATTTAGATCTTGTTGTGCTACAAACAGAAAAAAGTATGTGAAAAATATGAAATGTCAATTTGACCGTTTTAAACGTGCACGTACAAAATGGCGTATCACCGCGCTCGCTGTTATTTGATTAGCCGGTGCAGATGGCTGCGGGTAATGACCGAGTACCAATATACTGTTCTCTAGCATATATCTTTATTGCATTTTATAAAAATCTTGTTTATATTCGCTTTTTTCATTTTACCTGGATCTCTACACTACTCTTACTCTCACTCTCAATTAGTCTACAACCCGTGACGCTGTAGTAGTCTAGTTGTTGTAGATTCGATTTCGTAAAGGTCTGAGTAGAGGCCACGACGTTTAGGTAGCCAAAATATAGGACGGTCACTAATCAGGTGGGAAGACGGTCTCCGTGCAGTGTCCGGTCCGTGTTGAATGAGTCGTCTTGGCGTTGTGTGGACGGATAAAGGCTGATGACGATGAAAGGCCTGGGTTCGAGCTGGACCAGTGTATCTCGGAATCCAACGCTTTTTCATCAAGGAAAACATAATGACCAAGATGCATAATGAGATGAAAAGCTTATTGAGAAGTTTACCTTACGCATGTAGCCAGTGTAGATATGAACCCTTTAGACTTTACTTACATATACTGCTAACACTACATGAAAACAATATTTCCTTTTTTATCAATATTCGATTAATATTTTCCAACCATACTTTAATTTTCACTGCCGTATTCGTGACCGAAGAATCCAGGAACATGTAATCAAAGTTTTCTATCGAAGTTATAAACGAGCGCCCATCGACATCCACTTGATTGATGTGAAGGTAAAAAATCTAATCCGCTTCCCAATCTTCTACAATGATCAAAGTTAAAACGCTATCAGATAAATCAATAACTATCTGGTTCTCAAATATTGCTAGTAGCTATTTTATTTAAGCCTTCATGTCTTTTTAAAACGATTGAATAATAACATCTCTGATTTTCCCATTAAAAATTAAATTCGTAAACAAAACGACAATATCATATGAAACGTTTTTGTGTAATTTATTTGATTATTAAATTACCAGCTACCCGCGGTATCATGCATTTACAGATTTACAAAACTTTAAGAAAGAATAAAACTCAAAGCAAGTTGTTAGTATATTCGATGATTCTGCAAGAGTAATAGGTAATAGCTGTACTAAATAAATATTTACTAAAAACGGTTAACAGAAAAAATAATAAGATTACATGAATACATAGGTATATTTTGTTCTTATATTTCAAAAGTTTTAAACAAAAATTAAAAGCGACTTCAAAAAATAAAATAAAAAACTGAAAAGTAATAAAATAATCGCGTTTATTGAAACGTTTTTGTGTAATTTATTTGTTTATTGTGTTTTAATTTTTAATTTCTTTTAATTTAAATTAAAACACATTATTATGAAATATTTAATTATTTAAGTTCTTTCATACGTCAACTTGTTAAAATAACAAACATGAATAAAGCCATAGAACCTTAGCACTATCTTTTAAGAACTACCTCTTTTTGTAGCAGACTCGGGACTCACATTCCTACATCACTGCAAAACAAAAGGTAGTCGTGAAATTAAGCACCTTATTCAAGTACTAGAGGAACCTGCAAGTAATAAAGCACTTCACCAAAGAGATCTTCAAAACCTACAGAATATTGTTTCTGCCAGAAATTGTTATTCCAGTTAATAATGATGCTTTGAGCGCTTAAACTAATCGATTCGCCCCAAGCAAAGTTTAATAAAGACAGATCTCCGCCCCTGACGACGCTAATTTCCAGTGTGATAGTATTTGTATAGCTAGGAAATAATAATGGAACTGTTTCAATCGTGATAGAGTTTCAAATTAAACGAATGAAGCTAAGTTTATGTATAAAAAATGATCGTCACGGGACTTTCGTTAGATGTGAAATTGTGTGTAACGAATAAAATTAAGACATTATATCGTATGCGAGTGGATACACAAGGAAGTCGAGAGCACCGACGTAGTAGGAGTATCACAGCATGATAGAGGCATACCGTTTGTAGTCACGGCATACAAGTCGATTTTACTGCCAAGGTTCGTTTAGTTGATAAGATTTTAGAATAGAGGCTTTATGCAAAAAAGAAGAGAGAAGACGATAGAATTATTTAATTATATCAAGTTGGTGCTACCAACTTGATAGAAACGGCTGCGCTAAACTCAATTTAGTCTGAGGTTTTGCGAAGCTATTTGTTGCTGTGTTTATATAAACTGTTTTATCTATTTTAAATAGTTTTTATGGGCGGTAGGCTGAATTTCTTACTCCCTTTTTATTAAAATGGGCTAGGCTTACGAATTAATATAATCGCTGCTACTCCCAATAGCCATTGACAGCACCTCACATTGACCCATGTGACCCTTTACGATGCTTTGAGTCTTAAAAGTCTCTTTAAAGTCGTAAAATTTCTTTGGGCCCTACAACGAATTCAATCATAAGAATCCGGGAAGAATAAAAAATATTTTCCAGTTTGCCCAATTGACAGGTTGTTAAATATTAACAATGTTCATATCGATTAGGAAGACACGTGGGTCTAATCAATCAATCTAAGAACCTTAATTATATTAAAGTTCGTTTAGTCCCAAGAGTTTCGCGTATTGCACAAGCGCTATGTTAGATATCAGCCGTATAGTATAGCTAATGTGAATTACTATAACTATTTGGTGTGTTAGATTAATTTAATCAATCATGTTTATTTTACAAATAATCATTTTTTTCATCTAAAGTAACACAAACACAAAATGTGTTGTTCAATTCACTTTAGTATTATTATTATTATATAAAAAAGATAAGATACCTACGGCTAACAAAATATGTGCATTTATATAAGTTTTTTCGTTGCTTAGAAACTGAAAGGCTTTTACAAATAATCAGTTTTATTGTGGAAAATGCATTTATGAGCCGTGCAATTTTGGATTTTCCAATCTTTTTTAATGAATTATCGTACTCTACTTTGTAGTACTAAAGTAGGGTCAGAAAAACAATAATAAATTTGTCCTAGATTAGCAAGTTCCAATGGTCCCTTGTTTACTACGCTCGATCTATTTCGTAAGCGGGAAATTGAAACCCATCGAATACGATTTGAGATTTCAGCCAGCGTCATAAAATATATCTCGATCGCTGGAGCCGGGACTAAATAAAACATTTAGCAACATATAAGGGTTAGACGGTTTATTAAATTACCAGCTACCCGCGGTTTCATGCATTTACAGATTTACAAAACTTTAAGAAAGAATAAAACTCAAAGCAAGTTGTTAGTATATTCGATGATTCTGCAAGAGTAATAGGTAATAGCTGTACTAAATAAATATTTACTAAAAACGGTTAACAGAAAAAATAATAAGATTACATGAATACATAGATATATTTTGTTCTTGTATTTCAAAAGTTTTAAACAAAAATTAAAAACGACTTCAAAAAAAAAAAAAAAAAACTGAAAAGTAATAAAATAATCGCGTTTATTGAATTTTTGTGCCTACAACTTATAATTAACTTGTTCTTCTACTAATATACCTACATGTTTTCTTTGCGTTCACCACGTCATTATTGTTTCTTTTGGAGTCGGTGTCGTATTTGTTGCTGTACCTATATAACTTGGCTGACACCGACTAACCGACGAAATCTGTTCACCCAGTCGAAAGATTCGAGGTAACATACATAAAAAAAACATACAGACGATTTTATAACCTCCTACTTTTTTGGAAGTTGGTTAAAAGAAGTAATTTTACTCCTTGACTATTTAACCTTTTTTTAAAAACAAAATTGTTAAGTACCAAGTTATGTTTATTCATTAATCCTATATAAGTTTGTACGGGCCTTATATGACGCTATCTCGCACTTGAACAACTTATATTTACGTTTTTGGTATGATAGAATTTTAAATATCATCTATATCTTATTAAATTGATATTGCAAAAATTACAATGCATAACATAAAGTTGCGGTGGGTAACTTCCGACATATTAAACGATATCGTGATGTGCCAGTAGAAAGAAAACGTCGTGAGGAAACCTGTATGCCTGATGATATTAAAAGTCTTTGAAGGTCTGTGAAGTTCACTAAGCCGTAATGGGTCAGCGTATCGGTGAAATATGGCCCAATGGAGACCCGAGCCCTGCAGTGGGACAATAAGGGTCAATGATGATGGTGATAGAAAGTACCCTAACTTTCAGTTGGTTTCTTTTTGTCCTAAAATCTTTCAGCCTAATAGCTGTGTAATTTCGTTACTGCTGGATCTACATGTATAATAACCGTGACACCTTCGGCATCAGATAAGGCCATGAAAATCCACAGCCGAGACAAATGCAGTATTTTATTTGAGTGTTTGTGTAAGTGCGTGCGTGGATTTTTTATGTCCTCATTCCTCGAAAATTCGCTACCGTTTGTGACAACTGAGTGATATGAGTGAAAATACTTTTGGGAAAATACTTTTTGTTCGGGGTAAAAATGTTATGAATATTGTTTTATTAATATTATATGTTGTGTTTTGTTATGGTTGAAAGTTAAGTGTAATTCAAATAGATGTTACGAAATTAGAAAATTTGTTGCTTTGTTATTAAAAATAACTTTGCTTAAAGGTGAAAAATTTGAGACAACTGAAAAATTTGAGTAGCAAAAAATTTCAGGAACATAATATAGAACCAAGCTTTGTAGTCAGGTTGTGGTTGACCAAAGGCGGTCCAGTAATTTCGCACCACCTGAACCCTCTGCCTTATTGCAGCCCTAATTCTATCTTCTAATAAAAGAGCAGCACTAATGGCAGCCTCCTTAGTTAAATTCATCATTATCATCTACCCATAAACGTAACCCCATTGTTGAACACGGGTCTCCTTGAAAGGAGAGGAGGATGTTGGGCCATAGATCATGCGCTGGCTGCGGGTTGGTGAACTTCATACCTTTAAAGACTTTTAATCTCATCAAGCAGGCAAGGTACGGCACGGTAAGGTAAGCACGCAAGCAGGTTTTCTTACGATGATTTCAACGGTGTGCAAGCGATGTTGTCTTAATCAGGTGCATGGGGAAATTTAGAAAAACCAGTTTACGTGGGTGCACGTAAACTGGTTCAAAATCAGGATCAAAATCAGACCATACTACTAGACCATCGTCTAAATTTATTCTTTTATATTATACATATTAAAATAGCTTCCTAAACGCAAGATATTCTTATATTGTGTTCAGGGTGCCTTAAGCGGAGAAGGAGAACGGGAAGTGGAGGAGAGACGCTACCCCCCCAGCCACCAGAGGAGAGTACCGGATAGCACACCATCGTGGCCGTGCGGAACACCGCTGGGGTTTAGTGGGTAGAGTCTGCGTCCACCTTACCATCTTCTCGGGCGCAGAGAGTCCCACAACCTGTATGCCTAAACGCATTTACCAGCGAAACCAAAAAGGTTCCCAGAGGTTTTGCGCCCCTGAAACTTGAAATGTAAGGATATGAGTGGCTTTACTGGTCCCAATTGAATTGGTTTACGTTCAATGATCACGCTGATTACTTGTCATGATGTCTGTCTGCCTATTTAACTAGCATAAATAAAAAACTAGCATAAATAAAAAACTAGCATAAATAAAAAACTAGCATAAATAAAAAACTAGCATAAATAAAAAACTAGCATAAATAAAAAGTTTTTAAAATCCATAGGCACAATACAAGCGGTGGGAGGGAAGCGCTGTGCCGCGCTCCCGTCTGCATGGGTACCACCATCTTGCTTGTTTCTGCCGTGAAACAGCTTTGCTGTGTTTCGGAGACAAGGGCAAGACGGGCAGTGTAATTACTGGCACCGAGACTTAACATCTTATGTCTCAGGATATGCAACACATAAATGAGTTGCCTGGGCTCGTTCCAGGTAAACTAGTTTATGTTCATGGGCGACGTCGACCACTTACCATCAGGTGACACGTTTCCCAGTTTGCCTATCCAAGTAACATAAAAAAAAAAAAAAACCGGCGAGTGCAAACGGCAAACCAGTTTGCCTATCCAACTAACATAAAAAAAACATTGCAGCTTGCTTATGTAATTGAATTTATTATTTTCCTATTTACTTTCCTCTACTATTTAAAATAATGTTAAAAATTAGGGGACCCTAAAACATAACACGCTTTCCACTTCCTGAATGACGGTAGATGACAATCATTACCGTCACGCGAGTCGCAAAGAAATATGCGTGAAAATACATATGACGTCATCACACCTATCTGTACATATAAATAAAATTGGAGCGTCTGTTTGTAATATTAAAATAACCGCTTTTTATTGAATGCATATGGATATATAATACACGGTACATGTACCAAATTAACATTTTTATAATTTTTGTCTGTCTGTCTGTTCCGATTAATCTCTGATACGGGTCCATTTTGAAGGGACTCGCTACCAGATAACTGGTATTATAAGGAGTAACTTAGGCTACAAAAATAATCGTCATCAATCCAGGTACGGCTGTAAGTCTAAGGTAACGCGGGCGAAGCTGCGGGCAACAGCTAGTAGGTAATATAATAAAGACGTAATGTTCCCAACATGTTTTTTTTTATAGCATAAGAGGGCAAACTAGCAGTCAAAGCCTTTTGGCGACTATCGACGTCCATACTCATCCGCACAACCCGAGATTATGCAGATGAACGTGCGAACCGAGTCTAATGCTATATCATCAAGCGGCGTCATTGTGCCTTAATAATAATGATCAGTCATGGATACGGCAAATACTTAACGCCCCCACCATGGTTCAGGCCTTGACGTGGCGGCAGGGCTCAGTAGCCTATGGTGTGCCAAGCACTTAGGGCAAAGTAAATTGAGCCGAAGGAGCTCTTTGTACCCCTCTTATAAGAAGAGGGAACAAGAGAGTAAGAGGCAAGGGGCGAGGATAGGAACCTCAGCCCATTGTACTGTCCCGACGTTGGGATGGATTGTTCTGTGGTGCGGGACAAACCCTCTGTGGAGGTGGCGTCGATCCCTTGCTTGACTGACTAGCCGTCGAGTTGCCCTGTTAGCTTAACAGATCCAGGGCACCTCACCAAAGGCGGCATTGGTGGCACTCGCCAGGTTTTAGTGGGTAGAGCTGCGTCCACTTACCATCTTTCAGGCGCAGCGAGTCCCACATACCCGCGTGGGGAGATCCACTCCCCGCGGGATGCCTCAGTGCATTTCCCGGCGTTAAAGAAAAAAAAAAACTTAACGCGCAGCCGCGGACAGCTGCTAGTATGAATATTTAAGTTTTTATATTTTATAAGTTATATTTCAGATGCCTATGTTCAGCAGTGGACGGACAGGGGCTGATGCTGATGATGAAGAAGAGGAAGATAATGATTCTGAAGAAGTAATACCTATTCCTCCATAGAGTGGTGAGTTTCTTTAGATTTATTAAATAATAAAATTTTCTAAGTCTGTGTAGTTGATACTATTGTGTTCATTTATTTAATGCGATACTCCACATTTTTATAACACACAAATTTTATTATACTATAATATTATGTTGTGAGTTCCTAAAAACTAACGTTACCAAATATTAGTAAACGATTACCTAATACATTTATATAACTACAATTATAAGTTATAATAAAGTATAAACATATTTACCCGACTACGGAAAAGCTAATTATGGTTATGCTCATGAAGGTTATCAAAGTTATTTTATGCGGCTATAGTTTTGAATGATTCGAACTCGCTAACACTCGTGTGGTGGGCCATGACACTTTTTGTATTTCAATATGTGAATTCATAAACAGACTATTTAGCATTTGTGGCCACATGTTCCACGTCAGGGTTTCATCGAGTGCTCCATCACTGTCGCCGTGTGTCGTGTCGTATCCGTGTCGCGTGTCGTGTTCGTGCCGTGTACATTCAATATAATCATTAGTTATATTAGTTGACACTAGCAGGTTACCTTTACTCAATTACAAAGGGAAGGTTATGATTTTGCAGGCTTTTTTATTATCTCCACCATGGTTCAAGCCTTGTCGTGGCGGTGGGGCTCAGTAGCCTAAGGTAACCCAGCACCTTGGGTAAAGCAAATTAAGTCGAGTGAGCTGCTATTTGTACACCTCTTATAAGAAAAGGAGACAAAAGAGCAGGGGGACAAGGGGTGAGGATAGGAACCGCACCCCATTGCACTATCCCGACGTTGGGAGGGGTTGTTCTGGTGCCGGGTTTTAGTGGGTTGAGCTGCGTCCACCTTACCATCTTTCTGGCGCAGCCAGTCCCACATACTGGAGAGTCCCCTCTCCCCGGGATGCCTAAGAGCATTTTCCGGCGCAAAAGAAAAAAGAGGATTTTTTATTATATGGTACACAAAAATCTATTATAATCGTGATTTTACTTTTCGGCCAGGAATATTTGTATTTCTGAATTGAATTAAAGATTATCTACTAGCTCAGTCTCTATTGCTACCACATCAGTAGGGCTAGAATGCGCGCACGACAAAATTTTGTCTACACCTTTTCTCTTATTACCTGTATGAAATAATACGAGAAAATGAATCGACAAAATTTTGTCGTGTGCGCATGCTAGCCCTACTGGACTATGCTGATGCATGTACCACCAACATTACCGCTGACCTTGGACCTTGACCTTGAAACTTGAGCGTCTCCAAAACTTCTGTATTAGATTCATATTTGGTTTACGCAAATATGACCACGTCTCGCATTTTAGTTCTTAGCTCAAGTGGCTCCCTATTCGCTTTCGCCGGAATACTCATACTCTTCACTTACTCTATAACATTTTATTTTCTCCTTCTACCCCGTCGTATCTAAATGAAAACTTTCTGCTCTTTAGTTCAGAAGATGGTATCTTACGTGTTACTAAGCAACTTCACTTAAATTCAAATTTATTTATTTGCATAAAAATACGGTACATAAAAGGTTGATATTATATAGTCTTATTAAGATGATCGCGTATTTAAAATTTCCGATTCATCATTCACAGTTCTATAACTCATCTTTTGCAATTACAGCTATCAAATTATGGAATTCTCTACCTTTAGAGACAATAATGGCTTCAAACATTCATTTATTTAAATAAATGCTCTATGATCATTATCAAGAATAATGCTTCCTGTAATTCTACATAATAGTGTTCACTATTTTTCGATTACTGACTTATTTCATATTGTATTTATCTCAAATCTGTATTTTAGTTTGGATTATGTATTTTTTTGTTTTCTCTTTTTTTGTATATATGACTTTTTGTAATCATTTGAATATAATAAATATTTTAATTTATAACTATTATAATATATGTATTATTTTATTTAATCAATAAATATTAGGTATGTATGTATCTATGTATATTTTATAATATCTCAAAATGTACTCTGTATAGGCATATTGTTCTTTTGTATAAGGTTCACTGTCACCCCGTGGATTCTGTTATATCTTTTTTTTCCTCTTCCCAATGGTTGCCTGGCAGAGATCGCTTATCGATTAGGCCGCCTATTTGTTTTCATTTATCTTGATTTTTTTTTATTGTGTCTCTGTATCAATGTGTACAATGAGCAAATAAAGAATAAATAAATAAATTATCCTTAATATAGCGAATCCATTAAATAACACTCAACTATGCGATCTTCATCCTAAAATTGATATTCCACTAACAGTTTACTACCATCTCCTCCAATGCAGCCATTAGGTACTTTAACGAACACCTGAACAAGACTCCATTTTGGTTAATAGAATTAACATATCTTACTAATATTATAAACGCGAAAGTTTGTGTTCATGGATGTTTGTTACTCTTTCTTTTTTTTTTTTTCTTTAACGCCGGGAAATGCTCTGAGGCATCCGGCGACGAAGCGAGCCATCAGTTACTGCATGATAAGTACAAGTTATAATTATGCTATATAATATACTACATGATTCGAGAAATAGTGCCAACAAATATATGAAATATCATAGTTTCGCTCTGAAATATCCCTAGACTAGCTTATTCAGATTCTTCGTTCAATATATATTGGACTATAATACAGTAAAACTCAATATAAAAAAATGTAAGTTCAGTATGTAGACACAGGATCTTACAACAAATATGCTCACATCTGCTGCAGGGTTCGCCGCTAAATGTATAAGGCAATTTTGTAAGGGACCAAACGTGGATGTACATTTTAAAAAGGGAGCAAATGTATAGAAAATGATATATTATATTATAAGGAGAAAAATAATAATACATATTGGGTGAATAACATGGTAGAATAATTAAACATATTATTTTCTAATTTAATACAAAATATATTATTTTTTGTAATGATTAGAACAATGCACTCCTTGTCATAAAATAAATGTAGAGTGGTTACTGGAGTCAAGCATATAGTATGGTATTTTTATAGTATAGCTATCCTGCTATCCCCCCCAATGGGCAACCGGAAACTCACAAGCCACAACACACAACAACACTGGCGTTAAGCGATACCATAGCTGTCACTTGACACCAGTGTTATGTAAGTGAGAGGTACCACCCCGGTCGTGCCGGCCAAATTCGGCTGCAAAGCAGCATGGCACTACCTCTTGCTAGTATCTCTTGGAAGTGTGGAGCCGAGTATGTACGCGATTGTGTAGTGCAATGAACCAAGCACTTTTTGTGTCGGGTGTAGCATAGTGTGTTTCAACGATCCGAGTGCGCTTTAGGTCGAATGGAGCCATACGCGAATCTATGCATCATTGAACCGAGCAAGTTTTGTGTCTAATGGAGTCAAGTACACAGGATTCTGTATATCACCGACAAAAAATGGAGCCAAGTAAACACGATTCTGTACATCACCAACACGAGCGCGCTTGGTATCGAGCGGAGCCGAGTATACAATATGATTCTGTTCATAATTAAAACGAGCGCGCTTGATTGCGACACTAACCCACGTTTCAGCGAGTTACCGATCCGGAGGCACTTGATGTTGAGAGTAGCAGAATAAACACGTTTCTCTGCATCATGATGAAAGCGCCTTGGTGTCGGGTGCACCGACTACCGAGAAAACACCAGTCCGTGCATCAACTAATAGAGCGCATTTATGTCGAGTGGGGACAAGTATACGCGATTCTATGCATCACTGACCCGAGCAAGCTTTGTGTCAAATGGAGGCAAGTATACAGGCTTCTGCTTATCACCGACAAAAAATAGAGCCAAGTAAACACGATTCTGTACATCACTAACACGAGCGCGCTTGGTATCGAGCGGTAACGAGTGCATCACCGAATTGAGCGTGTTTGATGTCGAGTGGAGCAGTGTAGTGACGTTTCAATGCGTCATCAGTCAGCAACATCGATTTGATAACGTCAGGCCTATTTTAATGATTTTTACATCACATGAATTAGCCGATATTTCAATTTACCTATAACAATTTACATAACAATATTATATTACTATGATATTAAGCTTCTATAAGTAAATAAAAATTTGGTTCCTTCTTTTTTATAGAAGGTGGGACAAACGGACAGTCGTTTGACCTGGTGGTAAATGGTAAGCGATATCCATAGACACTTCTTGCGGCTCTATGACTAAATGCTATGAGGCGGAGGTTTATTGACCCGTCTTCTGATGTCGTTAGCATAACTAATGTTCTTCGAACGCTAAACGTCACCTCACATTATTTAAAAATGAAACATGATTAAAAAGTTTAAAACGGGACGAACATATATTTTTTTATGTTAGTTGGATAGGCAAACTGGCAAACGTACCACCTGATGGTAAGTGGTTGACGTCGCCCATGAACATAAACTAGTTTACCTGAAACGAGTCCAGGCAACTCCTTTATGTGTTGCCTATCCTGAGACATAAGATGTTAAGTCTCAGTGCCAGTAATTACACTGCCTGTCTTGCCCTTCTCTCAGAAACACAGCCAAGTTGTTTCACGGGAGAAACAAGCAAGATTGTGGTACCCATGCTGCCGGAAGCGCGGCACAGCGCTTCCCTCCCACCGGTATTTTTTATACCGGTATATTTTTATTAAGTCGCGGAGTTCGATATTTCAGTCTCAGTCAGTAAGTTCTCAGTGTCTCAATATGTTAAATAAATCTATCTGTGTCAAAATATCTTGTTCACGAGACTAGTATGAGCAAACTTCAGAAAAATCTGAAATATTGAGATATAATAATATCAAAACAAGGAGCATAAAGGGTGTAGAAGGTATATAAGTGGTAGTGCCATGCTGCTTTGCAGCCGAATTGGGCTGGCACGATCGGGATGGTCCCTCTCGTTCACATAAAACCGGTGTCAAGTGACAACTATGCTGTCGCGTTTCGTGCGGCTTGTGAGCTGCCATTGGGGAATAGGGAAAATGCCTTTTGGTTGTGCGTCGGTATTCACCATTAGACTGTGACTGCAAGGTAGAATATCGTTATATATTATGTAAAGAAGACTAAAATTGATGTATGTATATTGTATACATTACGTTATCTTCAAGTGCAGATAATTTGTATGATGAATGTACATGTCTGCACCGAGTCATGGACGTGTATATAATATGTATTTATATGCATTTCTTAAATTTATTTCCGTTCCTAGTACCCCAACAGGAGTTCTTATGAGCTTACCACGGGATTAGGTTAACATGGTGTGAGTGTTGGCAAATATCTATTTATTTATTTATAATTGTTTTTATACGAGCATACATTTTTCCGGTACCCAATGCATTTTCCACTATATTTTTCAAACAATTCGTTTTATCATTCTTTCACATCTTTCAAACAAATATACTAGAAATACTATTACTTCTCTAAACTTTGATAAATTTAGACCATATTTAATATGTACCTTGTAATCTATTATTATTTTTGTACTTGTAATATATCAAAGCACATCCGATTAACTTGATTTAAACAAATTAGTTTTCAGACCCGTTTAGAAACTGTTTGAAAGTCCACAGGAAACTTCTTAAATGGGTTGAGTTATCTATTATCTTAGCATTAAGTTATTTATCAGTAGCAAAAATTTCCAGTGACAAAATATATTTCATCATCATCATCATCGTCATCATCAGCCTCTATACATCCACTGCTGAACATAGGCTTCCCTCAATGAACGCCAAGACGGCCGATCCCTTGCCACTCGTAAAAATATATTTACTAAACAAAAATCTAAGACTTACTTCACAGATATGTACCTTCATTGATATTACGTTCGGGCTCGCCTTGGAACCGATGGTAGATTTAATTGGGGTTTAAAAAGATACTTTCTTGGTACAACTTTAAAAAAAATATATTAAAAAAAGAACTCCGCCAAATACGAAAAACCAAAAATATCATTTTTAATCCTTTACCGTAAAGCTTCGTGTTCACAAGTATGAGAGCTCTCCAGTGTATAGCACCCTTCCTATTGTCAAGAAGCCATAGTGGCTTCGCTCTTAGGTACACGCAAGAGTCCTTTGCGTGACTGGCGTTGTTCTCACATGTCTAGAATAATATCCCATATTTCTGTTATGGGGTAAGACAAAAGACTTTCATTTTGCAGTGTTGTTTTTTGTGAAATGAAGTCTTCGGTATATGTTTAGCTACATATAGTTAGATACATTATTTAAATAGTCGTACCGTGTCTTTAGGTATCGTATAGGTAAGGTTATAAAATGAGTTAAAAAAACAAATTTAGAACTATCTTAGGTACAATGATCGAATTTGATAATGGATTAATATAAAATCAATGGGAGTATACCGTTTCATGTCTCAGGATAAACAACAAATGAATGAGTTGCCTAAGTCCATGGAGTAAATTCTGCCATATTTGTGTTGCGACGCTGCGCCGGTTCTGTACTCTGATTGGCCGACTGATGGCCATTGATGGATGATTGGCCGATGGGACGAACATAGAGATCACTGTTTAGTTTAATTACTATAATGTCAGTGACAAATCACTGACCAGTTTCGTTATTTTATGGCTCACATTACAGTATCCAGTTATATGCTCGATGCCTAAGTTTAAGTCCGAGGTGACCTTGATTGTGTTGACGACGCAGACGCCCAACAGGTACCTAAGTAGTTTTTCCGACTATCATTATAAACAATCAATTACCATTCAGGACAGGATCATCATCATTATCATCAGTTTCTATCCGTCCACTGCAGAACATAGGTCATTTCATATCATCAAACTAGTTGATAAAAGAGTCCACGAACCATTTGACATATTTCCAGTAAAACGAAGACAAAGAGACCTTTTTATGAATTATGAAAATTTACGCAAATTACAACTCAAAAATGTAATAAGGGAGCGCATTCATACGTTCTATTTAGTACAAAGAAATCTGGGACAAGATTACAACATAATTGAGCGGTCTTGGGGCGGATGATGAGGGCACTTGAGCAAATCGGATTTATGAGAGTATTACGGTTACTTTTATTTCAGTATAATATTCCTATAAAGATCAAGGCTGAAATAAACATAAGGCCCGGATTGACGCGGTAGACATGCGATGTTTGAATGTTATCATTATCGGATTTACATGAACGACAAGATGGCTCCGGACCGATCGCGAAAGCTTAGGTTCAAATCCGATACGAGTAGACACAAACCCAGACCGCGCTACTAGAAGCAGTAGCACTCCGCTACCGCTAGATTGCTTGGTCACCGCGCATGACCCGCCCCCCTCTCTAGAGGGAGGGATGAGAGCCGGCCCTCATGATGATAGGTTAAATACAACCGTAGAAGATTCGTCGACCGTATCGGATTTGACTAGTTCAAATCCTGCTCTCCCGAGCAGCGCGCGCCATGAACCGCGCCCCTTGCGAGGCGCGGAGAGGCGCATCTCCCTTTCGAATATTTCTTAAGTGAGCCATCTGTTCACTTACTGTACCGATTGAGCTTAAAGGCCATCAGGCCGAAAAGTCTAGCCCTTCCGAAAAAAAATGACAAGATGGCAGGCGGATTCTTTTCAAACTAGAGTAATTCTAGAGGTGGATACATAGTAGACTAGTTTAAAGGGATAGGTGGCCAGAGAGTCCTTACGAGTAGTCTGGCCTTCGCCGGGGCAAGTCTGTCGCTGTTCCTGTTAACTGTAGATCCAGGAACCTCAAAGCAGCTGAAGGCGCTCGCAGGTTTAGTTCAGGTAGTGCACACCCAAGTACGAATCCCACATATTGTCTAAGAGCCTACCCGGGTAACTAAAATACCGCGTCATCAAAAAAAAAGGTTAAAGGGATAGAAAGTACATACTATACTCGTTTCCCACCATGGTTCAGGCCTTGTCGTGGCGGTGGGGCTCAGTAACCCAGGGTGAGCGGTGCACCTTGGGCGAAGCTAATTGGGTCGAGGGGGCTCTTTGCACCCCTCTTATAAGAAGAGGGGACAAAAGGGGTGAGGATGGGAACCTCACCCCATTGTACAGTCCCGACGTTGGGAGGGGTTGTTCTGTGGTGCGGGACAACCCCTCTGTGGAGGTGGCGTCGGTCCCTTGCGGGACTGACTAGCCGTCGAGGTGCCCTGTTTGTTTTCTAGATCCGGGGCACATCACCAAAGGCGGCATTGGGGGCACTCGCTGGGTTTTAGTGGGTAGAGCTGCGTCCATTTACCAGCTGTCGGGCGCAGCGAGTCCCACATACCCGCGTGGGGAGACCCACTCCCCCGCGGGATGCCTCAGAGCATTTCCCGGCGTTAAAAAAAAAAAAAAAACTATACTCGTAGTCCCTATAGCAAGACATTTTAAAACATATTATACCTACACATAGGAATGTTAAAATATTATTAATATAATATAGTTTATTCAGATTTTTACAAGCCCGACGTTCAATCCGTAAAAATTGTTTCATTATAATGAGAGGTTCGCGTAAATATTAGAAAACAATACGCGAACATTATTGATCTTAAAACTCTAATAAAAAATTAAATCATAATAACTATCAGTTACATGCATATACGTTATTAGTTGGCAAAACTTGTTCAATGATTCGCTTAAAGTTCAAGTCAAATTTAATGTTTGAAATTGAATGCTCATGCGAATACTTCAAGCGGCGTTAATACAAATAAATTGCATAGCAAATCTTTAAAGAAATATTCCACCACTTTTAGTGGGCTATCAACTTTATACAAACGCTTTCATTTAATAGTCCCTTATATTTATAGTAAACTATTTGTGCTTAGTTATTTGATTTATATAGTTAAGGGAGACGCTTCATCCAATAATTATAATGTGTATAATTCGGTGTTGAGACCCTTGGTCCGTGGGGTCTAGCGCTATAAGGCTTTTTAGGGAAATAGCAAAAAGGTTAGTCGACATCACAGGAGCCGAAGAGCTGGCAGCTATCTCGTACAAAAAAATAGTCTAGCTATTCAAAGGTGGAACGCTGCCAGTATCATCGGAACCTTGCCTAAAGGGACTCCTTTTTAATAATATATTTTAGTTATTTTTTTTTAAATATATTTTTAAGGTTTGTATTTTTAGGTTATTTGTACATTATTCAGTCTATATTAATAATACCTGGTATAATAAAGTAATTCTAATAACAGAAATGCGAAAGTAAAAAATACAAACATACATAATAATATAATATATGTATATCGACCGCTAAAATTCGTCTTTCCAGTTTTGACGTAGTCGGGTAAAATGTAACAGTATCAATAATTTTACGCTATTGTGTATGTGCGTTAGTATTAAAGACGAAAGCTACTAGCGGACCATACAGACGTCCTGTACAAAATATTTTGTAGTGGAGTGAATTGTGAATCTAAACCATTCCCGAATATACTTGGATACACAGAAAATCTCATCGAAATCGGTCCAGCCGTTTAGGAGGAGTTCAGACGTACACAAGTAAAGAAGAATTATAGGTATACAGTTTATAAATACTAGGCACAAATCTCCCCGAAATCAGGCTAGGAAGGTTTTAATACCATCGTTCTATCCAGTGCATAATTCTCGCAATTCCGAATGCGGGTTTTGATAAATTTACACATTTAGGAGTCCACCTTTTGGACTGGTTTCGGTTAATTTGAGAATTTCATTGCTGAGTAAAGTTTTTAATTACGCATGCAATTATTAATTAAAAAATACATTTATAATTTTGCGCAGATTAAAATTTCACAAATATTTCCAATAAATCAGACCATATTTGCTAATTAGAAATCAATCATAATATATTTAGAAATCTACGAACCCTCTACACGTCGACAGATGCATCTGCAGACATCGGGAGGTACATTCGGTTGACGTGCGACGCTAAACGTTAGCGCTGAAAACCTTTCTGGATCTGTGGATTCGTGTCACAAAAACCGATAACAAATGGATTTGTAGCGGATGCATCTGCCGACGTTGAATACTTACGACAGATGAGCAAATCACACCATTTACACGTTAGCGGATGCGTCTACCGATGACGCCTGCCGATGCATCTGTCTACGTGTAAGAGGGGCTATAAAACTTTCTTTCCCTACAGTTATTTAAAGGTTTTACCTGTTTATCATTTTGAGTTTGTATGTAAGAGGTAATAAAAATAAATCTAAAGAGAGTACAGCTGCAGGCAAGAATTAGTTATAGAAACTGTTTAATAAAAACGTAGTGATAAAATTAGCTATATTCTTTACTTAAGCGTCCCAATAGCTAACAATTTAAATATTTATGAATGAAGAAAGTAACTCTGAAAACTAAGTGCCAAAGTTTTTGTTGGTCTATTTAGAAGTTGGAAACTTTTGCGGTAGATAAAGTAAATAAAGTTACCGATAATGGATGGGATACTTCATTGTTGTATATTTAGACGATTTTGTGCAAGTTTTGTTTTGAAACTATTTTAGCTGTCTGATTATCCCAAGTCTTTTAGCTGTTTGATTATTTAATTTAATCTATATTCTATACTAACTCTTGTGAAGGCAAGGGATGATGATGATGATGATGAAGCAACAGCCGGTTTTGGTAAAAGTAATTCCAATGATTGAGGAAGTTTATATGTTATTTGTTTTGTAAAGATTTTCTTATATTTTTTGGATGTTAAAACTATTAGAAAGTAACTAAAGAAGAAAATAATATTATACGTTATTTTTTTTCTTTTACGCCGAGAAATGCGCTGAGGCATCCTGCGGCAGTCCCGCGTACCCGTCTGGGGAGACCCCGAGTGGGTCGCTCGCTCGCTGCACCCGAAAGGTAGGTAAGGTGGACGCAGCTCTACCCACTAAAACCCGGTGAGTGCCGCCAATGCCACCTCTGGTGAGGTGCCCCGGATCTAATGAGCAAACAGGGCACCTCGACGGCTAGTCAGTCTCTCAAGGGACCAACGCCATCTCCACAGAGGGGTTGTCCCGCACCACAGAACGTCGGGACAGTACAATGGGTTGAGGTGCCCATCATCGCCCCTTGTCCCCGTGCTCATTTGTCATCTCTTTTTATAAGAGGGGTACAAAGAGCAGCTCCCTCAGCCCAATTTGCTGCACCCTAGGCTACTGAGCCCCACCGCCACGACAAGACTTGAACCATGGCGGGGATTATTCTTTATTATGATACCTCCTAGAAAGAAACTCAATCTTTATATTTTATATTATTCTTCTGTGCGTGTGCATGTCACTGAACCCCTAAACAACTGGGCCGAATTTGATGAACTTTTTGTGTGTCTTCGAGCGGATTCGATAATCTAGATTCACTACAAAATGTTTTGTACCGTACGGCTATCAGCTTATAGTTTTTTGAATTGTCAAAACGAAAATAAGCTCCGGTTTTGTAAATATAAGACGAAGTGAAACCAACAATAACCGGGATTTATGAATTATTCCGCTTGAAATGCTAACTCTATCATCCTTTGGGGCGCAACATAGATACAGTCAGCAAACAAATGTAAAATTGTACCTATTGCAAACTTATCGAGTGGAAGTGATGTATAAAGGGAAAAAAACTATACTCGTTGTTTGTCTGTCCGTTAACAATTATAGTAGGGTTAAAGGATTTGGTAGGTAAAGGAAGTGAAATTAAGGTAGATTTATTTAGATCTTCTGTCAAATCATTTAGCTGTCAAAAACTAACAGTGACTGAGAGTTACTATTATGTAAATTTGTGAAATACCTATACCAAAATGATTCTCTGTTATAAATATTTCAGTTGATAATATAGCATATCTTTCTATCTTTTGATGAAACGTTTTGTGTGAGTTCGAGGGGATTCGAGGATGGTTTAGATTTACAAAAAAAAAATTTTGTACAGGACAACGTCTGTCGGGGCCACTAGTAGTATATAATATAGTATAATGTAGCATAAAGTATTTCCGATGATGTTAAAACAAATTCTAAATCACTATAATTTTTTTTAACCTTTTTTGTTGTCCATATCTCTTAGAACCGACCGCGATTCACTCGCTTAGTCCTCCGCTAAAGACAGTTTCACACAAGACCGATGAAAGAGAATTTTTTACTTAGATAAAAAATAGATTAAAAGTTTTTCTGTAGTTTGTTAAACTTTTTAATTTTAAGTCTTCATAAAGAGGGTTATTTGATGCACAAACTGTCTGCAAAGCTAATTAAAAATAGTTCATCGTTCAGAAAAGCTGAGTTGGCCTTTATTAAAAAAAAAACATTTTTATATATAAGCGTATATAAAATGTGGATATGTAAAAAACTATTTTATGTATCCATTTTTTAAAGAAACAAATTGTATATTTACAAATTGTACAAATGTACAAATTACAATTGTACAAATTGTATAACCCGAACCTAGGAGAATGCAATACCAACTATCTACTCATCTACCAGTACTGTCAATCACTGTGGTACCGATGTACAACCATCGTGTTTAGTGTTTAGTTCATCCGTGAAACAGTATTGCTGTGTATCGAAAGGAAGACAGAAGACGCTGTGTAATTACTAGTACCCATAGTGAGCGTGATCACGTGAGCGAAGATGGTCCAGTGGGAATGGGCTGGGGCTTGAGTGAGAGATCTGGGTTCGATCCTGACCCCTGTGTAACCTTGAAATGGGTCTTTTTAAATCTATTGCTTACTTACCGGTAAAGGAAACCATCTTCAGGAAACCTGCATGTCTATGTGTGATATATAGGAAAGCCCCAAAAGGGAGATCTCCGTCCGAGAGAGATGGCATGCCCGGTCAGGCTGAAGCCCCTTGTTATTATTTCCACTGTTACTGTGCAATTTCGATAGCGCGATTCAGGATTGTGGCGGTGATTGATCCGCCATACCGGATTAAAAGTTTTTGGTTTAATCGACAGCCAACAGACAATCAGACGGACGGAAAGAGGGACAGACAGACAGACGGACAGTAGAGTAATCCTATAAGGGTTCCGTTTTATCATTTTGAGAAAGGGAACCCTAAAATAACTTTGAAAATGTAATATGTACGTTTGTCACATACATATACGACTAAGTTATAAGCTCTGTTACGTGCATAAGATCTCTAGAGTCTAGTATATCCAGTAGTCCATATACAAAGAGAATAATAAATCAATATTAATTATACTATGATTAAATAATATCTCATATTAATTTTATATTAGGAAATACGTTACGCAACGGAAACTATTTTTCCTTTATGAGCGAGGTGACTTTTATAACGCTTACGCAAATTTCACTCATTATAATGAATGATTCCTCCCGTGACCATGGTTGCTGTAAAGTATCCGAAACATCGGGATTGTAAAAATCTTAATAAACCGCGATCCGTAAAAATTGTTTCATTATAATAGGTAATTTCATTCCTAAAATAATCATGGGGGGATACAAATCGCCATAAACAAGGTGGTTGACAACTTTGAAGGTTGTCTCAGGGAGGATTGAGAATGGATTATTAAGTGGAGAATGTATTATTACGTTAAATTGTAAGAAAAGTGGTTTGTTGTTTCAAACCAATTTTTTATAAAAAAGAAACAACAGACAATTGTGAATCTGACTTGCGTGTTGAGAGTTCCGTATAAAGTATTTTTTAATAGAAAAAATAGAAAAAAAAATCTATTTTTTTCTATTTTTGACTTGTTATATTTATTGTCTGTTTTTTGTTACCTGTATGTTGCCTGTCATTTTTAATTAAAACTACTTTATTTTTAAATGAATGATGTTGACACGAAATAAATAAATAAATAAAGCTAAGCAATCATCACCGGCGGGGGTGGTGCCTCTCGATCGCATAACACCGGCGTCAAGTGTATGCTGTCGTTTTTCGTTCGGTTTGTGAGTTTCCGGGGGCCCATTGGGGGGATTGGGAAAAGGAGGGCAACACATCTGCATAATCTCTGGTTGCGCAGATGTGTATGGGCGTCGGTAGTCTAAAGCTTCGACTGCTCGTTTGTCCTCCTTTGCTATAAAAAAGTATTTCAGGATTTTGAGAATTTGTTGCGCTTCTTTAGAAAATATTCTGAAAGTTAGCGCTGACGACAGTTTTCACTAGTCGAGACAGTTGATAAACTCGGAAAAACTAAGCTGCTTATGTCACGTTTTCAATTTTCCTGGATTCTTTAGTAGCTTAAGAATTGGGTAGAGCTAAGAATAAAACGACGTGATAAGTCCAGGCACCGTTACTTGAGATGAGATAACTAATACCCTTTAGAACTGTTTCCTACTCTTGCTGGAATCTTAAGTTTCAATATTTTTTTATAGAAGAGGTATCCTGGTAAGAACCTGAAAGACACTGTAGGAAAAATCCGTGATAAGTTTTATTAGTATTATAAAGAGTGAGTTCGCGTTAATATTGGGAAACAGTAAGGAACATTGAAATTTTTTCAATTTTTCTATATAGCAAAAAATATTTTTTAACCCCGACGTTAAAACAGGGGGTTTTACGATTTTGACTGCATGTGATTTGATTTGGATGCATTTTATTCATTTTAAATGGGGTTTTAATTTTATAGCGATGGATCTTAGACATTATTTATTAAATACTTTTGTTTGTTTGCGTTGGTGAGTTATTTTTAAGTTTAATATTTGAGTAAAAAAAATCGTAAATAAATTATTTAAATAACACACACACACACACACACACACACACAACATGCACATGATAGCATTTCCGTTTCAATCCCTAACTTCAGAATTAAAGAAAAATTATGTACACAAATGTCATCGCACAATTGCCGATTTCTCTAACGTAATTCTAGATATCAGGAGACACGTTAGTGTCTAGCGCCAAGAACACATCCAAGTAGTTTGGCGTGAGGCACTGTGTATATATTCTCGAGACATATGTAAACATAACCTCCAAAAAAAAAAAAAATTTGGGGCTTTATTTTGTTATTATTGCCAAAACACTAAGACTTCACACTATTTTTAATAAGTTTCTTTTTACGAATTTTACACATATTACAAAAAAATATTGGGTCTCAGCAATTATTTAATACATTTCAAACATGAAAATTATTGCTTACGCCGTTTTGCGATTAAAGAGGTTCAGAGAAAATATTTTATATGACGTTACAGTGAGAATTTTGAGTTTTGACATCGAAGTTGGTTGCTTGTTTTTTAGTTTTATCCTATCGGAACAGGCAAAGGCTAGAGGCCATGCTGCCTATCGTTATCAATATATGGTGTTGTATTAAAAATTAAGTATTAAGTTTTTTTTCTTGTATTCTCTATAACTTATTTTTATTTATTTTTTCTATCATATTTTATATTTGATAAACGTCTTTCGTATAATATATTTTTTCTGTCGTATTTTTTATTTGATAAACGTCTTTTGTTTCATATATTCGTTTCTGTTAAGAGCTCAATCTTCTTGGTTTCTTCCCAGTTTCCCGTTAATTAATTGTTATTTTGTGTTTTGTTCATTCTGAGTGATTTACTAGTGTTTGTTTTAAAAACTGTATATATTGTGATTGGTTGGCGAATATTGTGGAGAACTGTTCTGGAGTGGTTTTCTATTGTAGGACTGTTCTGATGGTTTTCTGTAGTGTTTGTTTTTAAAACTTAATCTGTGTAATATATAATGTGATTCGTTGGCCAATATTATGGTGAACTGTTCTGGGTGAATAGAATGGGAAGTGATAGTTGATTGATGGGTGCTAGAGGGGCAGAGCCGCGCTTTTTGGCATTTTCCGCCGTTTCTACAAAGCACAGACAAGATATTTTTGTTAACACAACAGATATGGCAGCATGGCCTCAGGTCTTAGCCGGTTCCAACAGAAAATGCCAATTGGAAAGAAAAATGACAATACAGTCTAATTATTTTTCGAGAAATAATTATTTAACAAAGTGAGATGTACTATGTCTATAAGGTTCAACTAGTTATTAATTGTGATTCAAATAAGAATAAGATTGTTAAACAAAGTAATTTATGGTTTAAAGCAGTCATCTAGATCATGGTATTAGAGAGTGGAGCAATGTTTATGTGAGTTAGGTTTCAAAAGGAGTCGTATAGAGCCATCTGTTTTTACAAAAATGAATAATGATGTAAAAATTGTTATAGCATTATATGTTGATGACTTATATTTGTTCCAATAATCAAATAGAGACAGACAAGTTAATTTCAGTATTGATTATGATATAATGTAAGTAATTTAACTTCAAATTTCTGACTTGTCATACTTTTATTATTGTCAATACAATTTGTTTTCCCATTGTAACAGACCGTGCAATAAAAAAAACTTTAAGCGGAAAAGAGCTGGTTGTAAACAAATATTGCGAGACATTATGTGTGTAGTATTTCTTAATTTTAATTATTTTCATTTAAAGTTATTTCCTTACTGTTTTACATTTTTTTAGCTTCTGGAAAGGAGAATTATTAAAGGCCTTAAAGGACAATAAACATAATAATAAGTACATTGGTATCAAGTAAATTTATGACTTTCTTCGTATGGAGTTGGATTTGAATTATTCTTAAGAAAACAATAAAGAAAGTAATACATCTAAAGTTTTGATTTTTTTTTATTCTGAAGGCATGGCAGTGTGCAACTATAACTTAATAAATTCAGGGTAAATAATAATGAATCATATATTGGACAAGAACAAAAAATATTAAATTTTTTAATTACATATTTGAGCTTATTATTACATGATTTACTTATAAGCAAATATAATAATTTACTTTAATTTAATTATTGATTTGAACAGCCGGTCAAGTTGCATGTTGCGCCATCTGGTATCTAACTTTCCCTTTTACACTCTAAATATTTAAACAGGAGGAATAACAGGAACGCATGCTCTATGTTAATTTTGAAAATCAAAATAACATTTAAAAAAATATGACGATGTTGCATTGGTCACTGGTCAGTCACAAGCGTCATTTAAAGTAAAAGTATTGTAATAGTACTAACCTCTTTTATTATTAAATTATTTGAGAAAATTTAAGAACAAAAATTTTGATGAATTACTTAAGAAGTTTAAGTTTAAAATTTTAAAGTATTTGAAATGAATTACTCAAGAAGTATAAATATTTAAAATATTAAAATATTTGAAATGTAATTATGTTAATTAATATATGCTTTACAAAAAAAAGAGATATCCCACAAAAAACAGTTTCACTGTAAAATGTCGCGCCAAGTACACGTCTAACTATATACACGTATAGCAAAAATAAAAAAATAAACTAATCTTTACAAAAAATATGAAATAAAAAAACCAAGTACACAAAACCTCTCGGAATTAAAGAAACACTCATTAAAAACTGTGAAAATTGAAAAAACAATTGGTGTAGTATATTTACAAAAAAAAAGAAAAATTTGCAATCTACAAAAAAATATAAATTAAAAAAAAGTAATCATTGTGATTTTCAATAATTGCAAAATTTTTTTGGCAAATTTTACAATTGAAAACAATTTTTTAAACGTGTACTTGGCGCGACATTTTACATTGAAACTGTTTTTTGTGGGATTGTTTTATTAAACCAAGTGGTCCCAACTTAACCCTAAAATATAAAGACGAAAATAAGAAAGCAAAAAGTAAAATTAAATACTTACAAAGTATATATAAAAAATAACAGGAATTTTCAGCTTATGGTATAAATAAATATTCCTAGCTACCTAGTCCTAAGAGAATTATTTTCTTCTATTTTTTTCCTTATTGTGAGATAAAATCTTAAGGATATTTCTTAAGTAATTTCTTCTGTCGTTACGGTCCCCGCGTCTAAAGCAGTTCCATTGTGTGGCGTCTGTACTCAGTTCTTAATATTTTTCTTTACGCGAGCCTGTATAAAATTTCGACTTAGCGAGACAGTTTTTACTGAAATAAAGATAAAATCCTTCACATTCAACGACAATGGGACACTTGAAATGTTTTGTTATACTTATATTAAAAATAACAATCGTCTGCGGTTTGTGTAAATTGATGGTCGGGGGTTTTTGTGAAGAATGATATGGTTTTATCCATAAAAGTTATTGCCCGTGGTTTTTAGACTCCAGGTCCGTCTCAAGGGGTCTGAACCTTCGGGCGTATACTCAACATTTAAATTACTCGTCATTTGGAAATGAAATTTTTAGGACAGGATTTTTTTTAGGAACACTACCTAAGTAGCAAAAAACATTTTAAAATATTGTAAATTATTTACAAAGTATAGGTATCATAGCAGCTAAACTGTGGTGACTAGTATTTTATATGTAAAAGGTAGTGCTATGCTGCCTTGCATCCGAATTGGGCCGGCACGACCGGGGTCACCACCCCGTGCCTCTCGCTCACATAACACCGGCGTCAAGTGACAGTAATGCTAGTTATGTCGCTTTTCGTGCGGTTTTTAAGTTTTCGGTGGCCCATTGGGGGGATAGGGAAAAGGAGGGCATCGCATATGCATAATGTTTGGTTGTGCCACCAACCGCACATACCATACAATGTATACTGGCCGTCGATAGTCCCTAAAAGGTTTCGACTTTTCGCTTGCCTTTGTATGCTAGAATAAAAAAAAACCATTTTCAACTCACTATAGTATTAGGCTACTTCAATTAAACGCCATCCCTGGTCGTCCCCACGATCTATGTGCCGGTTATGGAGATTGCCGTCCCAGCTAGTAGGTGGTCGAACTATCCTCAGTTTTCTTGAACGTGGCTTTCACTTTAGAGCTTAATCAGTCCACTGGCTATCCTTCTTCAGCGTATGAGACGGGCCCGATTCAGCATGCTTATGAGAGTCCAGCAGTAGACGGATAAAGGGTCATAATGATGATGATAGTAATATTAATTCGTATTTGTCAAATTCATTTTTGTGTTGAGAAAGAAAAGAATAGAATCTAAAAATTGGGCGTGATTTCTAGGATAGGATAGGCTCTGGCTTATCCTCCTATCAATTAAAAAGGATATAGACATTATGAAAATATGGAATGAGATTTGGATTCAGGTTTCATTTAAAACTGAGACCGAAAGAAGCTTAGGGATAAGGATATTAAAAAAGATGAATATGATAAAATCTTCAAGCTTGACGCAAAATATACTGAACAAGGCCGAATGCCAAAATATCTCTCGGAATTATAATGAAAATTATGGCACATATCCCGTTTTAAACCGTTTGAATAGTGAAAATAACAAAGAAGGATAGCAGTTTCACAGTAACCCTAAAATACTAAATCTTAAGACCTTTAATTTTAATCTAAAAGATTAAGTGAATGGTATAAGTAAACAAAATGTAGATGTTAACCGCTCGATAGGCGGTTGCAGCGTATTTTAAAGTCAAATCCACATCGCAAAATATTCAAAGCCGCGGCGGGGTTGCTCCGAATTGCAAATGTTACCCTGTGTAGAATAGATCTAACAAACGCCTTGTAATTGTGTATCTGTTTGGAAACAATCAACGCTTTCAAGACGAGCCTGTCTCTTAAACACCCGACAAAAAACCGCGTGCTATATGTTTGGTCTTTGTAGGTCTATGAAGGGTCAATATCACGAACGCCTTGTAATTGTGTATTTGTTTTGGAAACAACCAACGCGTTGCTCGAGAAGAGCCTGTCCTTTTAACCACCGACGCAAAAAGAGTGGTGTTATTTGCTATTTGCCATTTGCCATTTGCCATTTGCCATTTGCCATTTGCCATTTGCCATTTGCCATTTGCCATTTGCCATTTGTCCGATGTCCGTTGTCCGTTGTCCGTTGTCCGTTGTCCGTTGTCCGTTGTCCGTTGTCCGTTGTCCGTTGTCCGTTGTCCGTTGTCCGTTGTCCGTTGTCCGTTGTCCGTTGTACGTGTTACGTTGTACGTTGTCCTTGTCCGTTGTCCGTTGCCCGTTGCCTGTTATTTGTCAATTGTCATCAGTCATCAGTCATCAGTCATCAGTCATCAGTCATCAGTCATCAGTCATCAGTCATCAGTCATCAGTCATCAGTCATCAGTCATCAGTCATCAGTCATCAGTCATCAGTCATCTGTCATCTGTCATTAATTGTCGTTTGTCATTTGTCATTTATCGTTTGTCATTTGTCATTTATCTTTTGTCATTTGTCATTTGTCATTTGTTATTTGTTATTCGTTTTCCGTTGTCCGTTGTCCGTTGTCCGTTGTCCATTATTCGTTATTCGTTGTCCGTTGTCCGTCGGTTTGTTAACGGTCGGCGTCGTATTTGTTGCTTTACCCTACCTACGTACCTTCCTTGTCTGACAACGCAAAGTTAAACGGTGAAGTGCGGTAAACGCAAAGTTTGTACATTAGTAGATGATTAAGTTGATTATAAGTTGTAAGCACTAATATTAAAGAAACACATTTATTTTATTACTTTTAAGTTGCCTCCCGTCCAGCTGATTTCTTTTAGAAGGGCATCAATAAACTACCACTGTGTTGGCAAAGATGCATTGATTGCATGGGTGATTACTTCGATTAATGCAAATAAAAAATACATGTAAAAAAATCGTTATTTTTTTTTCATACAAAACGGCTATTTCATAGGCAAAGATTAGAAGAAGATAGGCTAATATTTCGCCTTTGTCTATCAATGCCTAGTTCACGAGTCTTCTTATAACCGTGGGATGGAAGCGCTGCGCCGCGCTCCCGGCTGCATGGGTACCACCATCTTGCTTGTTTCTTCCGTGAAACAGCTTTGCTGTGTTTCAGAGAAGGGCAAGACAGGCATTACTGGCACCGAGACTTAACATCTTATGTCTCAGGATAGGCAACACATAGATGAGTTGTTTGGGCTCGTTCCGGGTGGGCTGGTTTATGTTCATGGGCGACGTCGGCCACTTACCACCAGGTGGCACGTTTGCCAGTTTGCCTATCCAACTAACATAAAAAAAAACATAATAATATTTCACATTTACTAGTAATACTATATGAAACGAGATATTTTTTTATGAAGCTTAATATTTCGCCATTGTCTATCAATGCCTTGTTTACGAGTCTTCTTATATATAATAATAATATTTCACATTTACTAGTAAAACTATGTGAAACGAGATATTTTTTATGGAGGTCAAGATTTTGACATTGTTTATCAATGCCTTGTTCACCAGTCTTCTTATAATTAATCATATCAACTGTTAAATGTCCCACTGCTGGGCACGGGTCTCGTGCGTCACGAATGCGCTGGCCCAATGCGGGTTAGTGACTTCACACACCTTCAAAGACTTGTAATCTCATCTGGGATACAAATTTCCTCACGATGTTTCCTTCACCGGTGAGCAAACGAAGGTCTCATGTTCAGGTGCACATAGAAATTTAGAAAAACCATTTTTTAGGCATTGAAGGGGGTCAGGATCGAACCCGGACCTCTCGGCTCTCACTCAAGAGCCCAATCCCATACCCACTGGACCATCGTCGCGAGTTTCCTTACAAATAAAAAATATATTAAAGTATATTTTGATAAAAATAAAACATAGTTAATATCTCGTATATCTCGCTTTAAACAGTTTTAATATTATAATATCTGTTCACTTATTATTATTTTTTGCTTTTGAAACATCTACTCATAATATCTCTGTAACTTTCAGAAGATATTCTGATATTTTATATTATTATAATCACGTATTTTTTTATTTTACGCCGGGAAATGCTCTGAGGCATCCCGCCTGGGGAGTGGGTCTCCCCAGGTGGGTATGTGGGACTCGCTGCACCCAAAAGATGGTAAATGGACGCAGCTCTACCCACTAAAAGGTTGTAGGTATTTATGTGGGTAGGTACCTAATATTCATTAGGCTTAAATTTATTATGTTTGATTTAGCTGTGTATTATATTCATATTTGTTACGAACACCTCAGAAGTAAGGGAAATCAAACGCTTCACGTATCACTTTATGCTTTTATTACATAATATTATATCAATCGCTAGGAATTATTACATTTACCACTCTAGCTATTCATATTAAAAATAATAATCACACCAGTACTGACCTTAGTCTTTTCACGAAGGCGGCTCGTTCCCAAGTGAAGTCGGTAGGATATGTCCACAAAGATGTTGACATATCTGACCCACACCGATGACAGATATACTTTTTAAATTAATCGGAATTAATACACTATTTAAGTTATCGATTCTGAACGTGCGCGTAACATATTATAATTTAATTATTGATTTACACAGTATTGGTACCACCTACAAAGTTTTTTTTTTTTTGTTATTATGATTTTTTTTTGTTGTCTTGTCTTGTCTGTAAATTATCTGTATATCGATGTGTGTATGTGAGTCTGAATAAACGTTTATTATTATATATTATTATTATAAAACCCGGCGAGTGCCACCAGTGTCGCCTTGGTGAGGTGCCCCGGATCTGTTAAGCTAACAGGGCACCTCGATGGCTAGTCAGCCCCGCAAGGGACCGACGCCACCTCCACAGAGGGGTTGTCCAGCACCACAGAACAACCCCTCCCTACGTCGGGACAGTACAATGGGGTGAGGTTCCCATCCTCACCCCTTGCCCCCTGCTATTTTGTCCCCTCTTATTATAAGAGGGGTACAAAGAGCCCCCTCGGCTCAATTGGCTTCGCCCAAGGTGCTGGGCTCACCCTAGGCTACTGAGCCCCACCGCCACGACAAGGCCTGAACCGTGGTGGGGATAATCACGTATAGGACTGATAAAAGTAAAGTACATACGTTCGAAGACGCGGGCAACAGTCAGTTGTTAATAATTCTAATTACAAACGCTAGATTGTCTTTGTACGAATTGTTCTATACGATTGTTAATTCCATTTATTTGCTTAAAAGATATCGAAATAGTTTGATTGAATTCGACTGTAATTGGTGGTGATTATATTTAAACTGATCAAAGGACTCTACATGTCGCCTATGGTCAGACGATCAAAATGGCATAGAATATATAATAGACATACATATTATGTTGTTCAAATATAATTAATGTGTTAGGATTGTCCTTTTTTTTTTTGACGCCGGGAAATGCTCTGAGGCATCGGGGGAGTGGGTCTCCCCACGCGGGTATGTGGGACTCGCTGCGCCAGAAAGCTGGTAAGTGGACGCAGCTCTACCCACTAAAACTTGACGTGTGCCACCAATGCCACCTTTGGTGAGGTGCCCCGGATCTAATCAGCAAACAGGGCACCTTGATAGCTAGTTGGGACCGACTTCACCTCCACAGAGGGGTTGTCCCTCACCACAGAACAACCTCTCCCAACGTCGGTACAGTACAACGGGGTGAGGTTCCAGTCCTCACCTATTGCCCCCTGTTCTTTTATCCCCTCTCCTTATAAGAGGAGTACAAAGAGCCCTCTCGGCTCAATTAGTTTCGCCCAAGGTGTTGGGCACACCCTAGGCTATTGAACCCCACCGCCACGTCAAGGCCTTTACCATGGTAGGAGGATTGTACTTTTATTCACCCGTATAAAATAGCCCATCATTTTTAGGGTTTCGTAGCCAAATGGCAAAAACGGACCCCTTATAGATTCATCATGTCTGGGTCATGGGTTCCGTTTTTTGCCATTAGGCCACGGAACCCTAAAAACAATAAATTTTGGGGGTGCCCATACTTAGAACTGAAAATTTAATTTTTTTTCATCAAACCCATGCGTGTGGTGTCATGCCATATATCCATGGATAGGTCTTCAAAAATGATATTGAGGTATTTCATACCATTTTTTTCTAAACTGAATAGTTTGCGCGAGAGACACTTCCAAAGTGGTAAAAGGTCTTCCCCTCTGTAACTTCTAAAATAAGAGAATTATAAAATTAAAAAAAATATATGATGTACATGCAAACTTCCACCGGAAATTGGTTTGAACGGAATCTAGTAAGTAGTTTTTTTAAATACCTCATAAATCGTAAACCGCAATTTACCTTTCATTCAATCAACTCAAATATAAAAAAACAGGTTAAAGTGTCTAATTTTGTATATTATGTAATGATACGGAACCCTTCGTTCTCGAGTCCGACTCGCACTTGGCCGTTTTTTTTAATATAACTGAGCTATTGAACACAAAAACATTATTAAAATCAGATTGGTAGTTTCAAACAAACTCATTTATAACATTCGTATAAATCATATCACAAAGTGTTTAGGCAGAAAGTCCAGAAACAAACTATTTTTATACAAGTTGTATACGTACTTTCCTTAAGAATCAAGTTAAATTCTTAAGCCAGCTACAGGGTATTAGAATCGCAAAACAGCTTGGCCGGGCCAAACGTGCTCCGCATATTTTGTGGATTAAGAATTTGCCTTCGAAATGAAGCGATAAGAGAAACGCTGAACGTCTTAAAACCATCGATTTTCAATAAGCAGGCTCGGGGATGAACCACGGATTAGTATTATACTTTGTAATTATTTTAATGTGCATGTTCGTGGGGATTTCGCGGGAAATGTATCAAAACCCAACAGGTTTTGTAATTAGGGTTCCGTTGCTCAAAATGAAAAAACGGAATTGATCCTATTTTTTTTACTTTGTTACACTTCTCTACCGGATTCTCGGCGCCAGTTACCCGGCAACCAGCTTGTGTGAAAAGGAGCTTACTGATGAAAACTTTGCAGCCATGTTAGATGCGTACAGCAGCAAATACGATCCCCGCCATGGTTCATTGCCGTGGCAGTGGGGCTCAGTAGCTTTAAAGGTGAACTCAGCACCTTGGGCGAAGCAAATTGAGCCGAGGGTACTGCTCTTTGTTCCTCTCTTATAAGAGGGGAAAAAGAGCAGGGGGGGCGAGGATCTGAACCTCACTGTACTGTTCCGACGTTGGGAGGGGTTTCTCTGTGGTGCAGTACAACGCCTCTGTGGAGGTGGCGTCGGTCCCTTGAGGATTGACTAGCCGTCGAGGTGTTCTGTTGCTCAACAGATCCGGGGCACCTCACCAGAGGCGGCATTGGTGGCACTTGCCGTGTTTTAGTGGGTAGACCTTCGTCTACCTTATCATCTTTCGGGCGCAGCGAGTTCCACATATCCGCCTGGGGAGTCTCCACTCCCCCGCGGGATGCCTCAGAGCATTTCCCGGCGTAAAAGAAAAAAAAGGATTTATCATCTCATCTTTGTATTTGTGTACCGCGTCATTATTATTACTTTCGAAGTCAGCATCGTATTTGTTTCTGTGTCCTTCTTGGCTGACAACTTTTTATTTCTTTTATTTTTTGAAGTGGGGTTTCCCTATAATTAAAAAATATTAAAAAATTTGTAGGTTAAATTTGTATGTTAGTGAATAAATCTAAATAAAAAATTTAAAACAAATCGTAAATTCGACTAGTCCTAAAGCATTTAGAATACCATGTACTAAACGGTAGTGATATGTAACAAATTTTATTTAAACTTAGTATCTGGACAAAAATTTAGAAAAAAATAGGAATATTATGCGTTGAGCAACGGCAAACTAAAAAGGCCCCACCATGGTTCAGGCCTTGTCGTGGCGGTGGGGCTCAGTAACCTAGGGTGAGCGGTGCACCTTGGGCGAAGCTAATTGGGCCGAGGGGGCTCTTTGTACCCCTCTTATAAGAAGAGGGGACAGAAGAGCAGGGGGCAAGGGGTGAGGATATGAACCTCACCCCATTGTACTGTCCTGACGTTGGGAGGGGTTGTTCTGTGGTGCGGGACAACCCCTCTGTGGAGGTGGCGTCGGTCCCTTGCGGGACTGACTAGCCGTCGAGGTGCCCTGTTTGTTTTCTAGATCCGGGGTACCTCACCAAAGGCGGCATTGGTGGCAAAAAAAGGCATACGTACGCGGTACGTTTTCTTAGCCGTGTGGTTAACAAAACGTGCTAGCTTGTACATGGCACGGCTAAGCTACCGCTCGAGACAACAGCGAGGTGCTGCTCAATTGAGATTGCCTATATAATAAAACACGCGAAAACGTGAAAACGTCCACTGTCGACACGCTCGCATACAACATTAATGAAAATCACGCCGTACGACAAGCTCCCATAGTAATCCATACGACACTGTCAAGCGTGTCTACTGTCTACGCGGTGAATTATTCGTACATTGTATACGCCAAAAAACGTGTATGGACGAGAGGCCTAACTTTCACTCCTATTAGTATGTACGTTAGTTATTTAGTAAATATTAGGAAATTGTAAAGTAAAACTACTTTAATGTAAGAGCGAATCAAACGTACTTATACGATACTTATCAAACGTACTTATGTATCAATTCACTTATTATATTTGACATTATACGCCTAATATTGGGATCAAATAAAGGTGGTCCTATTTTACTGTCGTCGGAACATAGCAACTCAATGTTAAATGTAATTTTACTTGGAAGCGTCCTTGATTTATGAAAATATATTTTACTTAATTTAATAAAATAAACATTTTCGGAGAGTATGTTTCGAACCCAATTATGAAAAATATCATATTTAAATTATTTTAGTACAATTTTTCCATGATACATTCGGAGAAGAGTAATTTAAGAACGCTTAGGTTGTTATTTTAGGATTCTTATTTTACTAATAGCGGTCTTTGGTCAAATGCTTTGTTCCTTTATGTGGGCTTTGATCATCATCATCTTCACTAACCCAAGCCAATTTATTGGTAGCGATTGATTTTGTGTAATGAATGTAGAAGACAACAAAATCCCGTAGCAACACAAAGATCATCGTTGTAACTCCAAATATGTTGGCCTAGTAGGTACTAGGCCACCTTCCACCTTGCGCAGATCCTGACGGGGCACGGGTGCTTCGGGAGGTATCTGTGGAAGGTGGCAGGGGCGGAGGACTCACCAGGGTGTCATCACTGCGACTGCAGTGAAGACACTGCAGACCACACCCTGGCGGAGTGCCCAGCTTGGGCGGAGGAAAGGGCGTCCCTCATCTCTGAGGTTGGCGCGGACCTGTCGCTCCCTACGGTCATCCGAGCGATGACCGTCAGTGAGAGCACATGGCAGGTGGTCCTCTCCTTCTGCGAGGTCGTGATGTCGCAAAAGGAGGAGGCGGAGCGGGAGAGGGAGCGCACTGGCGCCTCTTCCCGCAGGAGAGCGCGGCGGCGACAGGTGGTCGCACCGCCGTGAGGGAGGGAGGGATCTGCCGCGCGCAAGTAAGGTTCGTGCTATAAGGCACTCTTATGTGTTCAGTGTGCCTTAAGCGGAGAAGGAGGGGGGGACGCCACCCCCGCCTCCAGAGAAGAGTGCCGCATGTCACATCGTTGTGACCGGGTGCGGACGTCCACAGCTCCCTCGCCGGGCCACCCAGACGACGAGGAGAACACCGCTGGGGTTTAGTGGGTAGAGTCTGCGTCCACCTTACCATCTCGGGTGCAGAGAGTCCCACATAACCGCCGGGCCCCCCCGGGACCCGGTGGTATGCCTAAACGCATTCCCCAGCGAAACTACAAAAAAAAAAGTAGGTACTAGGCCAACTTTTCCGTTGAGTAGTTGATCAACTAGTGAAGTTGATTTATTATTTGAAGCTAGATTGAGTGCTCAACTAGTAGTTAAATTTGACTAACTAATCGACCAACTGATCAAGCAACTGGTTGGCCAAGTAATGAACTTCACATAAGAATGTAGACACTTTATTGGTTGATCAACTGATCGAGCGACTCTCTCAACTAATTGTTTAATTGTTTAATCAAGGGAGTAGTGATTTACTATGGTCGGAAAGAAATTTAAATCCTATTAAATATGAACTTGTGTTGTAGGTCTGCTTGTGGCTGATTATCACCTTTTTTACTGTTTTAAATTTTTTTTTTATTGAAAATATACAAAAGAATAAAAATCGGTTCTCTGTAAAGTTGGTTTACTTACGATAGTTGAACGTGTCACGTCAAAAATGCTTTCTTTAATGGAGAGCCTAATACCACACGTTCAAAATATTTGATTTATCGAGGGCTAAAATGGAACGTAATTGTAATATTTCAAAATCCTTGCGACCCTAATTTGAACTTGTAGAAACATAATGGAAGAATTCAATAAAACATTTGGGTAAGGATAAAATTCTTTGTAAATTTGGTAGCGTTGATTCCAATGTATATTACCATTTATTAAAACAAACAACTTTTGAAATTGTTCTATAAACAGTCATATGCAAATGGACACATTAATGGTAAATGGTCAACGTCGCATATAAAAAATAAGCAAGAGCACAATTTGGACACTAACTCTTCTTGTGGCAGGCACACATAATAATTTCCTCCATCATGGTTCAAGCCTTGTCATGGCGGTGGAGCTCAGTAGCTTAAGGTGAACCCAGCTCCTTGGGCAAAGCAAATTGAACCAGGAGTAGGGGGGGACAAGGGGCAAGGATAAGAACCTCACCCCATTGAACTGTCCCGACGTTGGGAGGGGTTGTTCTGTAGTGCATGATGACCCCTCTGTGGAGGTGGTGTCGGTCCCTTGAGGGACTGACTAGCCGTCAAGGTAACTTATTTGCTCAATAGATTCGTGGCACCTCACCAAACGCAGCTGCTCTTTATATCCCTCTTTTAAGAAGAGGGGACAAATAAACAGGAGGGACAAGGGGTGAGGGTGGGAACCTCACCCCATACTCTGTCCCGACGTTGAGAGGGGTTGTTCTGTGGTGTAGGGTGAGTCTCTCTGTGGAGGTGGCGTCGGTACCTTGGGGGACTGTGCCGCCAAGGTGCCCTATTGCTCAACAGATCCGGGGCACCTCACCAAAGGTAGCATTAGTGGCACTCGCCGGGTTTTAGTGGGTAGAGCTGCGTTTACGTTACCATCTTTCGGGCGCAGCGAGTTCCACCGCTTTGGGGGGTCCTCCGTCACCCGCGGGATGCATAGGAGCATTTCTCGACACAAAAGAAAACAAAAAAAGCTACACATAATTTGAACATGGGGACTACTCTTGCCCGATCATATTCCCGGGAGGTACACCACCTACTGGTCACGAAAACCCCTTAAGGATGGGAGAGAAAAAATAAGATCAGGCCTTTGTTCAGAATAAGGAATAAGTAGGGATTAGGCAGGTAAAAGCTTCCGCTGAAAATGTACGTGTGACTAAGCGTTACCATGCCTTTCTGGCGACTCAAAGTAGACGGTGCATGAATTAATCCCTTAAAATACTTTGTAATAGTAATAAGGAACATTATCTGTGCTGTGCTGTGTTGTGCCGCGCTCCCGGCTGCATGGGTACCACCATCTTGCTTGTTTCTCCCGTGAAACAGCTTTGCTATGTTTCGGAGAGAAGGGCAAGACAGGCAGTGTAATTACTGGCACCGAGACTAAACATCTTATGTCTCAGGATAGGCAACTCATCTAGAGTTGCCTGGGCTCCTTCCAGGTAAACTAGCTTATGTTCATGGGCGACGTCGACTACTTAGCATCAGGTGGCACGTTTGCCAGTTTGCCTATCCAACTAATATAAAAAATCTAATAGCCTACAAACAAAAAACGGAACTTTTGTAAACTGATTTTCTTTGTTAAAAGCTTTGTGGTACTTTTGATTGAAGAACCTTACAATTAGACACAGAATGTTTTAGAGTAGGCACCTCTTGATTGAAAAGACGGTGCTTAGACACAATGTAAATCTAATTTGAATGAGTAAGTAATGAAAGTCAATCACTAACTTGATTCTATCTGTGTGAAAGCGTTATTGTATAAAAATGAGAGACAAATTATTAAGTACATGTTTTCACGTTATTTGGTGAAAACATGCACTTACTTTTACTCTCATCTAATGCACAGGTTACATATTATATTATATATTTAAAAAAAATATTAAAACCGACCAGTCAAATGACTAGTAAACCAACCAATCGAGCGACTGGTTTATCAAATAATTAGACATCTGGTCAACAAACGGTATGACTTACTCATCGTGCAACATTCTTGTTTATAGTAGTTGGATCAGTTCTTGATTTGACAAATAGGCCACATAGGCAGAGGGCAAAATTTTGTGCGGCAAATTAGGAGTAAACGCAAGAAGGCGTAAAAGCAAAAAAAAAGAACGTCAACAAAGTCTTTACAACATACACCTTGCAATGTGTATGCTACAAAATTTACTACGGGCGGAAAATCTGTAAATCCAGCACTGAGTTAGATAGGCCATCCGGCAGACATGCCATCTGATGGTAAGAAGTCAATGTCACCCATGAAAAAACGAGCTTACCCAGAATTATGAGATGGTAAGTTTCCAGTTATACATAAACAAGCTCACCCAGGATTATGAGATAGTAAGTTTCCAGTTATACATAAACGAGCTCACCCAGGATTATGAGATAGTAAGTTTCCAGTTATATATAAATGAGCTCACCCAGGATTATGAGATAGTAAGTTTCCAGTTATACATAAACGAGCTCACCCAGGATTATGAGATAGTAAGTTTCCAGTTATATATAAATGAGCTCACCCAGAATTATGAGATGGTAAGTTTCCAGTTATACATAAACAAGCTCACCCAGGATTATGAGATAGTAAGTTTCCAGTTATACATAAACGAGCTCACCCAGGATTATGAGATAGTAAGTTTCCAGTTATATATAAATGAGCTCACCCAGGATTATGAGATAGTAAGTTTCCAGTTATACATAAACGAGCTCACCCAGGATTATGAGATAGTAAGTTTCCTGTTATATATAAACGAGCTCACCCAGGATTATCAGATAGTAAGTTTCCGGTTATATATAAACGAGCTCACCCAGGATTATCAGATAGTAAGTTTCCGGTTATATATAAACGAGCTCACCCAGGAAGGATTATGAGATGGTAAGTTTCCAGTTATACTGCCTGTCCTGTCCTTTCTTCCGAAACACGAAGCTGTTGCATTGAAAAAATAAGCAGGATGATCACAAGCGTATCCTTTGGTAACTGATCGATAAATCAGAAAAGTTGGCCGTCAAAGGACACTCTAAGGCAGATGTGAATCATCTATTTTTATATAAACACTAGCAGCGCCCTGCGGTTTCACCCACGTAATTCCCATTCCCGTGGGAGTACAGGGATAAATTATAGCCTATATGTTATTATATTGTGTTTAGTATTATGGAAAAGTTTCATCAAAATCCATTCAGTAGTTTTTGCGTGACAGAGTAAAAAACATACATCCATACATTCTTAAAATTTTCGCGTAATATTATTAGGATAGGTAGGATTAATACTATATTACTGAAAATCTAAAACAAAAGACGTAATAAAATAAAGAAATTACAGTATCATACCGTTTGCTGTCACTGGCTTTTAAGTCGATTTTACTACGGCCAATGATGTTAGATCAAACAATCCGTATAAAAACTAATCTAATACTAATCATTAATGTTCAAGTACCTCATACAGACTTTTATTTCCGCCGTGCAATGATGCAAAGAACTCGATCTACCTATACCCACTCAAGAATTACAAAGGCACTTTTTGAGAGACAGTAAGTGCTTTGATTCAATTTAAAATTGCTTGGATCTTGGAAAGGACTCGGTGCTTGGGATTATTTCACGCGTTAGAATTTGATCAATAACGTAATATTTTTTATACGAGTTTTCCCTAGAAGTATGCTCTCATCATCATTATCATTGCCCGTATGTCACACTGCTGGGTCTCCTCCTCGAAATCAGATGAGGGGAGTGTTGGGTCATAGTTCACCTGTGCTTTGCCCTAATGTGGGGTGGTAAATTTTACACACCCTCAAAAGTTTTTAATCACATCAGGCATGCAAGTTGCCTTATGAAATTCTCATTCACCTGTAAATAATTAGTGTAAACGGGGAAATTTAGAAAAAAAAATCTCATTTAAGTATACCAATCAGGAACGAACCCCAGACATCACACTTTAATGCTGCACCTTTACTCGCTAGACCATCGTCACTCACGATGAAAATGTTTTAGCTTTTCCATTATCTTTAACAGGACATTCAGGATTTTTTTTTAAAAATGGCTGTCTGCGAATTTGGTTTACGGATGATAGTTTAACGTGACAACGTTATAACAAAACGCAAGCGTGCAAAGAGCGTAACGGGACAATGAGCGTAACGAGGCATTATCGTGCATGCAGCCGGCGTTCACCGATTTATTAGACATTGTCACGTCAAAAGACTCACGTCGTAATGACTAGTCGAACTGAAAAGTCGAAAATGAATAAAAGGTAGAAAAACTAAAATAACACGCTTCACGCAGCGTGGATTGTCTACAAGAATTATTATTAATTATTATCGAGCACGGTTAATAATTAATTATTTTTAATTTTTTAAAATTATTACTAGCAAGGGACAAGTGTTTCCAGATCTGGGGTTGCTATTTAAACTTGATTAAATGGTGAACATAATATTTGGAAAAGGTTAAGATTTTATTTAAAAGCTTTTGATAAGCTAATAATTATGTTTTGAACATTTTTAAAAACTAGAAAGGTAGATATTTTTTCTGAATTATTACATTTAAGTTGTAGAGTATCAGAACGGAATGTTGTTAAGATTTCTGGCATCTTTCAAAGTTGGCATTCCAGTTAAAATAATAATAGATGAAATAAAGTATTACTTCCTCACAAATATAAATATATGGCCGATATAATAATGATGACATAATTATACTGGACATTGTAATATAATATAATATGAAATGATTAATAAATTTTTGTAATTAAATAACAATAATTATATTATTAACTTTTCGTAAGTTATTGAATTTATTATATTATTATACTAATTGAATTAAATATTCCAATTTAATAAAAAGAAATTGTACATAAAAATAGTACTAGCAAAATTTTGTATTGACTCTGAGGAGTATTAACTCCTTTCTAAATGTTGCCACTATATTATTCTTAATCTATTTAAGTCGGTAAAAACCGGTTAGGATTCGAAAAGTAGTAGTTAATGTCCACCAGCCCATTCCATAGATCCGGATAAGTGGACTCGCCCGGCAATATCCGGAAAAAACTGGATTAAAAAGGTCCGTTAATGGTTCCGCCGTGAAAAGTGACGCAATTACAAGGAATTGATTCCTCCCTTTGTTCTTCTTGATGTATTGACCTTAAGTTAACTTACTGACCGCTATGATTTTACCCACTGATTTGCTTGCTTGTGAGATAACGTCGATAATGATAGTGATGATGACGATGATGGCGGTTATTATTATTGTGATGTTGTGACGTATAGTAATTGAATGCGTCGCACTTTAACAATAGCGCATTTACATGACATTAAAGAGAAATGCTCTGAGGCATCCCGCGAGGGAGCGGGTCTCCCCACGCGGGTATGTGGGACTCGCTGTGCCCGAAAGCTGGTAAGTGAACGCAGCTCTACCCACTAAAACCCGGCGAGTACCACCAATGCCGCATTTGGTGAGGTGCCACGGATTTAATTAGCAAACAGGGCACCTCGACGGCTAGTCAGTCCCTCAGGGGACCGACGCCACCTCCACACCCGTACCACAGAACCAACCTCCAACGTCGGGATAGTACAATGAGGTGAGGTTCCCATCCTCACCCCTTGCCCCCTGCTCCTCTGTTCCCTCTTCTTATATGAGGGGTACAAAGAGCCCCCTCGGCCCAATTAGCTTCGCCCAAGGTGCACCGCTCACCCTAGGTTACTGAGCCCCACCGCCACGACAAGGCCTGAACCATGGTGGGGGCCCCTTGCCCCATGCTCTTTTGTCCCCTCTTCTTATAAAAGGAGTACAAAGAGCCCCCTCGGCTCAATTAGCTTCGCCGAAGGTGCTGGGCTTACCCTAGGCTACTGAGCCACCGCTACGTCAAGGCCTGAACCATGGTGGGGGTTAAAGAATGGCTAGTATGGATAAGCTAAAGAACTGATAGTTGATAGGCATATTATAGTTTCGAAGGGAAGATCAAATTCAGAAACACCTATAGCTTGCTCAACCTCAAAGCTAGATGGATGGCGATCGTCGTGTAGAGGTCGGCTTAGATAAATGTGAGCGAGATTCCTAACAGTGGCCGGGAATTGCGATAATGATGTATATCCCGCTTATCACTTTCGTCAAATAGTTTTTTGTATAGCAAAATATGCAGACGTTTGTCACAGAGTAGTGACAAAAGTCTGCATATTTTGAGCTCAGTGGTTAGCGCGTTGGGGCTAAAAGCCGGAGGTAGCGGATTCGAATCCCGCCAGGGAACAAAAAAAGTTTTCTGTGTTCCTGGGTCATGGATGTGTATTAAATATGGGTATGATATAATAAAAATCTTAAATATATGTATAGTATAACAGTATTAAATATATTTCCGTTGTCTGGTTAACACAAATTCTTCGAGAACTTATCACGGGACCAGATTAACGTTGTGTGAAAGTGTCCATAGATTAATATCTATCTTATTATATATATATATATATAGCTACTACTTTACAATATATATATATATAATTGGAATCTCGGAATCGGCTCCAACGATTTTCATGAAATTTAGTATACAGGGGATTTCGGGGGCGATAAATCGATCTAGCTAGGAATCATTTTTAGAAAATGTCATTTTATTAAAAAAAATAAAAAAAAATAACGAGCAAAGCTCGGTCATCCAGGTACTTATATCTTTAAATGAGCAATTCTTGTATATATATATAATTGGAATCTCGGAATCGGCTCCAACGATTTTCATGAAATTTAGTATATAGGGGGTTTCGGGGGCGATAAATCGATCTAGCTAGGAATCATTTTTAGAAAATGTCATTTTATTTAAAAAAAAATACTATCTACTTAAATCCAGGTACTTATTATTAAATATAGGTAAGCGGTTCATTGATATGTCATCATAAGACAGCCAGCGGTAGAATTTCTGATTTTTATCAAAAACATTGGTCAGTTACCATTAGGTAGTTTTTCAGTTGGTAAATCTATAAAATGTTCTGTTTAACCACTATTAAATTTCATTAACTTCATAGCTTACAATGGATTTTCATTAAATTCGTCCAGTAGGGAACATAATATTAAGGCTTATAACGATGACAGTTTTGAATGGAGTATGGGGATCAAAATATGGGACCATTGCATGAGTACTAGAAATGTCAGAAATCGGCAAAACGATAAATCAACTCGTTATATTCTTTATCATCAAACAACTGTATTTGTTCCTTAAAAAATTTAGTAAAAAGAAGTTTGAAAGTAAATTATGTACAGTAAGTATTCAGATCTCTAGTTCTTTTTTCAAAATCCGTTTTTTTTCATGTCATCTAGCAACACATACAAACTCAAAGCCTCGCTAGGATTAGGACCTACGTCATAAAAGGGAGGTTTATGACGGGTCCCTTTGTGTCGTTTTTAGGCTTCCTGTGATATTCGAGGCGAAAATAGAATCAATTGTATACTAACAAAACGTTTTCACGAGATTTTTGTATTCCATATATTGCTAGTTAACTTGTAAGGGTTCCAATTCAGGATATAAATGTAATTTTTTGTGCTTTATATGAAATATCTAATAAATACGCTTTAACAATAATTTCTTTAACACATTTTCTAGAGTAAGAGTGGGCGGGAGAGTATAGTAACCGATCCGTGTTGGATGCGAGTGGCAAGGGAGCAGTCGTCTTGACATTCATCGAAGGAGGCCTATGTTCAGCAGTGGATGGATAAAAGCTGATGATGATGAAGAGTGGAAGAAGATGGTAGGTTGTCTTGATGAAAGGGGAAAAGGTAAATAATGATGATGATGTTAATGAAACATTTTGATGTTAGGGTTCCGTTGAAAATGACAAAACTGAATTCTCATAGGACTTTGTTGTCCGTCTGTCTATCTGTCGGTCTCTCATACCAAAACCTATAGGGGACCATTAAATTTGCAAGCATGAAACTAGGTGTCGCAATAAGTGTAACATAAGAAAAGAGAAAAATCCGAAAACCGTTAATTTGTTGACATAACATACATTTAAAAAAACACATTTTCGGTACCCTTAGCGAGCGAGTCACTCGTGTTTGTCTTTTTTAAAGACAGGCTAATGGCTAATGGATGGTTATAGGCTAATAATAATGATCACATTGTAATGATCGGAAGCCTTATCCGTTTCGCCTACAAATTACCAGTAAGGAACGCGTAAACGTTCTGCAGACTTTCTAAAAGTTGCGAAGCTTGATTACAGTTCTCTTACACTCTTCATATGAGACAGACTAGTTACACAGAGACGAGACCAAGAAGACAACTAGAATATCCAAATTTATCTTAACTTTTGTAAAGTTAAGATTATCAATTGAGAATCTAATTTTTATGGTCTTTCACTTCACCTAAAAACCACAGATGTTTCGATTCAACTTCAACAAAATTCATTAATAATTTTAATCTGGTATAAAAAAAAAATGTCAAATATCAATTTGAAAATAATGAACTTCCAAAATATTTTCACAGATTGCTTTAACATTTTGTAGCTTATCAACTAAAATATAACAAACTTGTAAAGTAGTAGCTTGTAAAGAACCACTAGTTTCGATGCAGCTAATTCTTGACAAAGTACGCCTAAAGAAACGGACAACAGCTAGTCTGAAACTTTGAAATATATCATGAAGTAAAGAATTCATTTTGTTAATACTGTGAAAGTTGATATATAGAAGAATGAGGTTATTGTGCATGCTACTTTGGACAATGCATATTATGCTTACAATAGGATCCCTGTGCCGTTTACGTTCAAAGGCTTTGTAGAGGATATTCAAGAAGATAGTTGTGAACGCGGGTTAAAGAGAAGTCTTCTGAAATAATTTTGTAATGTTAGTTTAAATATGAATGAATAATGTTATATTACGATTCATGTTTAATAAAAATCTATGAGGAAAAATGGCAAAAAATAAAGAAGTATACGCATAAACGGATTTAAGAGAAGTCGCGTAGTGGGGGGCGTCACGACATAACAGCGTCTTGGCATATCAAGAAGGGAACAATTTTACAAATATGCTATGTATAATGTAATAATATAGTGTCTAGATTTAATATTACTTCTATGTCGCACCACACTTGGATATCCAGAACAAATTAATAAGTATCAAGAATCTAGATTTAATAAAACATCAATGTTGCCTACTGCAGTTGCCAACAGGTGGGCTAAGATAAACGGATCACTTAATTAGCGCTAATAAACGTTAAGTCCTAATCTTTATTGAGGCTTAACATTCAAATAAACTGATACTTTAAAATTCACTTACATTTAATTTTATCGGTGGCTAAATCCGTTTTATTGGCAGAGATTAAACGACGTCAGGTGACAAGCGTATTCAAATTGGTATGAGAATGTGGCAAATAGCAATTTGAGAGTCATAAAAGAAGAATAAGGAATCACCTTTTGATAACTGACTCTTCCTATTTTAAAAGATTGGAACCCAAAGACATTTTGTATCATTATTGAGAGCATAGTTACTTTAAATCATCAAAAGCATAATTTCAATCATAGACTTAGAATATACTTTCAATAATAAACTGAAATATGATTGTCTAATGTTTACGCGAATTTCACTCAGTATAATGAAACAATTTTTACGGATTTTATCGCGGTTTATTAAAATTTTTACAAGCCCGACGTTTTGGATACTTTACAGCAACCATGGTCACGGGAGGACTGACCTTTATCCGTAAACTAAAACCACAGCGAGCGCCTTCAGCCGCTTTTTGAGGGTCCCGGATCTGCATTCAACAGGATCACCTCATCTTCAGGCTGGCCCCGGCAAAGGCCAGACTACTCCTCGTAAGGAGGGACTGCCCGGCTGCTACTAAGCAGCCCCCTCGACGTCGTGTCATACTGGGCCCAGGTTCCCATCCTGAACCCGACACGAGCACAAGGGCGTTATTGGAGGCGCATTAAGTGGGACCTCCTACGCACCCCTCTTCATCGCCCGTCAGGGGAAGCCTCGTCAGCGGGCTCCTCTCTCACCCGCTCGTCAGCCTCCTTCTGGAACATTACTGCCTCGCAAAAGGAAACCATCGCCATCCAAGACTCGTCGTCACCGAGCATCGCGGTGTTGACACTCAGCAGAGACAAGTCACGGGAGGACTGACCGTGACCATGGTTGGTATCCGTAAAAATGTTAATAAACCGCGAAAAAATCCGTAAAATTTGTTTCATTATAATAAACTGAAATATTCTGTTAGTATTTACGTTTGTTAGTATGTATGTGGTATTGTTATTAATTATGTATTTTTTTATTCTATTGCACCAGATCTGCAAGTATTATCGGGTAGCTTGCTGTCCTATCCCTCTCTCCGAAACACAGCAAAGCTGTTTGGTGAAGACAGCGGCGTGCGGGGTGTGCGGCGGAGTGCGGGGCGGGACGAACCGCAAACTACGGATAGCTACCAGTAACCGACACACACGTCACGATAATAGATCTCAACGTCGACCGTATTTAATTTGTCGTTTTGTAGTCAATAAACCAGTGGTTGTTGCAGTCCGTTGTTTGATTACCACACAAACCGGGATATCAGAGCTCCCCAGTAGTGGTTAAAGGGGCACTGATCCCATCATATGGTCATTCAGCCGGATGACGATAGCCGACCGCAAGGGTCGGGGATGTAAACATAAAAATCTTACATTTGTGTGTTTGTTTGTTTAGCGACTAAGGCTGTACACCTCGAGCTTGTTTCGGATCTTACGAAGGAGGCCTTTCTTGCTGCCTTAAAAAGGTTTACATCGCGTCGAGGCAAACCCAAGACCATTTTTTCGGACAACGGCACTACATTCGTCGGTTCATTTAACGAACTGTCACATATTTTAAATCAGATTTCACCGACAGACATGACCGAGGACGGTATAGATTTTTCGTTTATCCCAGCGTATACTCCACATTTCGATGGCTTGTGGGAATCTGCGGTCAAATCAGTAAAACATCATCTCAGGCGAATATTAGGTTTGGCGTACCTTGACTATGAAGAGATGAGTACACTATTGGTACAGATTGAAGCCATTCTTAATTCTCGTCCAATTAATCCCTTATCTGACGACCCTTCTGATCTTTGTCCCTTGACTCCAGCTCATTTCCTCATCGGACGGTCTCTTGTGTCTGTTCCAGATCTTCAAATAACCAGCAGCCGGATGTCATCTTTGTCACGCTTTCGACGCATCGAGCTCCTGAAGCAACATTTCTGGGCCAGATTTTCTAATGAATATATAACTTTGCTTCAGCAGAAGACAAAATGGTTCCAGTCCCAGGGCACATTAGGGGAGGGTGCTCTTGTAGTGCTTAAGGACAAGCTTAGTCCTCCCTTGTTGTGGCCACTGGGTCGCATTGTTCGGGTGCTGCCGGGAGGAGATGGTGTCGCCAGGGTTGCTGACGTCCGGACCAAGAAGGGCGTCGTCCGTCGCGCCTTTAATACTATATGTCCCCTGCCAGTATCGTATACTTTTGAAGATACTTCAACGCGGGGAGTATATGGTGAAGACAGCGGCGTGCGGGGTGTGCGGCGGAGTGCGGGGCGGGACGAACCGCAAACTACGGATAGCTACCAGTAACCGACACACACGTCACGATAATAGATTTCAACGACGACCGTATTTAATTTGTCGTTTTGTAGTCAATAAACCAGTGGTTGTTGCAGTCCGTTGTTTGATTACCACACAAACCGGGATATCAGAGCTCCCTAGTAGTGGTTAAAAGGGCACTGATCCCATCACTGTTTCATGAAAATAACTAGCAGGATAGTAGCGTATCGCTCCCCACCGGTATTCATTACCGTATAGACGTATATCCAGTAAGCGGGAAAATATTGAAAACTAGCTGTTGCCCGCAGCTTCGCCCACGTTAACTCACTCAACTTAACTACTGTTAGTCACAACGTAGTGTTATATAGCCTATAGTCTTTCTCGATAAATGGGCTATCTAACACTGAAATAATTTTTCAAATCGTACCAGTAGTTCCTGAGATTAGCGCGTTCAAACAAGCTCTTCGGCTTTATAATATTAGTATAGATGATGATTTTAAATTTTCTAAGCTAACAATAAATGTTTTCGTATACATTAAAAACCACACATATGATACTGTACGTTTCGCACGCCCTTTATAAATTCGAAAATACATTTTCACTTGCGATTTCCATAAAATCTACTCCTTTCTCAGAACTTTTGTTATTAGCGGAAAAGGTTAGATAATTTTATGAATCTATAAATAAAGAATCCACTTCCAATTCCCAACACGTACGCGCTCAAAGCGAAAATTTAAGGATTTCTTATCTGTGCGGCCAGAATAAGGTATAATTCAAGCCTTTATGTTTGTACGAAAATAGCAGGGTAATAATATAACATGATATGTTAGCGCCATGCGAACTTATGCAGTAGATGTGCGCTTGTATATGCATAAAAGCCTCCTTTCCACACTGCATATGCGTACACTCGCACGCATATGCAGAACACCACACCATAATAAAGATATATTTCGCCATGACACAGAGGCACATATTCGTAGAATTTAAGGGACCAAATTTTACGCCCAAATTGATATTAAATCATCATCATTAACAGGAGTTGAAACAATTTAGAGCCAATGCCGATAATTATCTTCAAAAATTCTCCACTTTTCCCAAGTCAATTGGCAAAAAAAGATCCTCCATATTCTTTTCCCACTCATTGCACGGGATGAGAGGTAAGATCGGTATCGCCGAGCCCATTCAAGTGAAGCAAATTAACCCCTAGGGGACCCTTAACAAGCCTCGTGGAAAACCGAGTTTTTCGCAGATTATTATATCATCGTTACGAGCACCTTATGACATAAGTATGTGGTACCTTAAAAATTACATTAATCCTGCTTTAGAAAGAGCATTAATTTTTGTTGTAGGAGAAGGTTGTTAGACCACGCTCAGGCCTTTTTACAAACACAAATTTGGGGACCCTTTAGAAAGAAAAGAAAAAATGATTTTTTTCTAATCAAATATTAATTGCTATAATATTATTTAATATACATATATTATATATAATTAGTAAGAGGAAGTGCCATGCTGTATTGCAGTATATCGCTCTCGCTGACATCACATCAACACCGGCGTCAAGTGACAGCTATGCTGTCGCGTTTTTTGCGGTTTGTGAGTTTTCGGTGGCCTATTGGGGGGATAGGAAAAAGGAGGGCGGCGCATCTGCGTGGCCTTGGTTGTGCGTATGTGTATGGGTGTCGGCGCCGTGAGGCTCCGACTGCTTGTTTGCCCCCTGTCGACATAAATAAATAAATATTATTCCGTAAATATTACAGATATCAAAAAACTTTATACTGATTTTGAAAGTACTTTACCTAATGAGTAAAATGACAATAATAACTTATAAAAAATAAAACGAGAAATATCTAAAAGTTTTACATTAAACTCTCCCATACGTTTAGTATGAGGTAGTAGAAAGGTTTTACTTTCCTTATTTTAAGTGGAATAGTACCTACTCATTTAACCCTTATCATTTTATAATTATGTATAATATGATATTGATGAATTTCAAGTAGATACACGTGTAAATTTTTATATCTTACCACTTCAAATTAATAATAAACCTTGTTTCAATATCGTATTGATTTGAACTAACTGTAAAGCAACATACTAAATAAAAACAAAAAGAAAGATACTCTTTGGCGTTCGTTCTAAATTCAAATTCTTTATGGTCAATTTGCTTAATAAATGGCTTATTAGCCAATAATAGTGCAACCCCTTGGCCTGCCAGATCGTCGGATCTCACGCCTTGTGATTTCTTCCTATGGGGATTTGTCAAAGACCACGTATACGCTGAGAGAGTTCACAGCCTAGAAGAGTTACAGAATCGTGTACGTCCTCAGATGAAGTAAAAAAAGGTAGATGACGCACGGCCTTTGCTAATACTGAAGCCACAAAACTAAGCTCCTTCATGTAAATACACGCGCTCACGCACACAGATACACCAAAACTAAGCTCATTTTTGTTAGTATCTTACGAGTCGTCGTGCAGTAAGTTTGCCAAAAAAATACCGTTCTGTGTAATTAAATGGTGTAAAAACAATACAAAAGTGACCAAAGAGTCTAAAGAAATATCGTTTCACACATAAATAAACACAAGACTATATTCTTTTAAGATATTTTAACACTATTTTGAGGTTAATCAACATAAATAATATTATTGCCCCGAAATGACGTATCGGAAGAGTGTTGCCAGAAGTTAGTATTTCTAATAGCCCAATAGTGGGTAAGTCAATTGCAGGCAAAGCCATAGCAAAATAATTAAGTACAGAGGTGACATAATTATTATTTTATTATTTGATCGCTATATAACTGAATCGAAATGACCTCGTATAACCTATGTTGTATTTTTTTTGGGACTCACGTACCCACAGCAGGACTATGTATTTAATTATTTATAAATTCTAAGATTTACCATTTAATAAATTAAAAAAAATGTAACAGTGTGGCTTGCAGAGAAATGTTTTTATAATTTAAATGTTTTTTTTAAATAGAAAACGACATACTATGTATTTAATTTAAATTGTGTATTGATAAAATGTGACTTTCTAATTACTATTATAATCAATTATTTTGAAACTGTTATTCTCTGACAATGATTTTAAGGACATGTTGTATTTATCAAGTTTATTTAATTGTAACTATTTTTTCCTGTTAATTTATATTAATTGTTTATTTATGTAAAGTTTTATTTTCACACACCATGTTATGGTAGAATGTATAGAACTTGTTTTTTTTTTTTTTAATATCACCTACAGCTTGACAAAAAAGAGTATGGAAAAATGAGGGCGCCACTGTCACTTAGGTCTCATCATAATATGGAAAATCAGCAAGATAATTTAATCAAATCGTTAAAAATAAATGTGAAACACTAAGCTTTACTCAAAATCTAGTATTTGTCGGCCAAGTATTGTCAACATCATAGGTTTCCACTTAGTAAAATATTTAGTTCCACCTGTCACCACGTCATACTCTATTTATCCCCATGAATGTATTTACTACATTCATGGGAATAAATTAATAAATAAAACAATTGTGTCAATAAGATATCTATTGAGACAGTTTATAAAGTGATCCTACACGCCTCCTACATATTCGTAATATTATTGTATTTTATAAAAATATTCACTGTTGCATTCACTTATTACCTATTTTTATTAATATACAATTTTAAGGGATATTTTAAAAAATGGCAACCCTTCATTCACTCACACATACTTAAAAAAGTGGCTTCACTTTCTTGTTCCAAGTGCGCTATCTACCTTTTTTTACTTCATCTGAGTGTACGTCATGCAATTGCTTTAATTACTCCGCAAATTTTAAGGAAAGTTCATTTAGAAAGTGTAAATAGAGCTCGTCATTGTATTGCACAACGAAGACGTCACTTCGAACATCAGCTATGAATACAAAATTTTGTACTTATTAAGAAATAAAATGTATGGGAGAGTTTAATGTAAATTTTTTGTATTATTATTTAATGTAAAATAACAAGTTATTTACGAGGAGCTCTCACACTAGGATAGCCTGTATCGTGAGGGCTATTACGATTACAAAACATGTTTAACCTCGGTGTGTTGTATCTAAACTTTATTCCAAAAAGGTAGTATTGGAAGATAGATGTAACTGCAAGAGAAATATTATATTGGGAAAAGTGATAACGATGATAATATACGTACAAATACTAAATAATAGTTATATATTATGTACATAGATATACATATGTATGTATAAGAGAATATATAGTAATTAATATAGTGAAACCAGATCATAATCTAGGGATTTGAGGAAGTTTGCAAGGATACTTTTAGCTTCAGACGTTGTACACTTTTTAATTTCAGTACCTACTAATAAACTTTTGGTATATATTGTACTGGATAAACAGCAGCTTTGCGCGTATAGCTGTTTTTTCTTTTTAATTTTTTATTGCTAAAATGTTTGAAAATATTATAGTGGGCGATCTTATTTCTAGTAGATTGAAGTGTATTCGCTTAGCCGTTGTAGTCATTAGTGGTACAATTGGAAAATAACACTGAACAACATCTTCATTAATCCCCACGTTTGAAAATACTATTTCATAATTTCTTCTTCTTCACAGATTATAAACATATTACGTTTCTATACAGTGCATGTATTTACTCCTTTGATGAAGACGACGACTTTGTCTTCGCTCTGCTCCCGTTCTTTTTCTAGGAGGCAACCTGTTTCTGCCCTATGGTTTGAGCAGCGCTAATTGTCTGCACTTAATTGGTCTTTTTTCACTTATCCCACATACGTGTGGTGTGATCGCTTAGCAATGCCTTTTAAGAAGGAGGCTATTACCTGGTTTCCACTGTAAAATACTTTGTAAACTAGAAGCTTTTTGTAACAGTTATTTGTATATATATAATTCTTCTGTACGTGTGTATGACGCCGAACTCTTCTTATACGGCGTGACCGGGTGTCGGATGTGCTAGTTTATCTAGTTATGTTACACATCTAATAATGACCGGGTTATTCCAAATCCAAAGAATAATTTATTCTCATCACGAACAATGGCTATATATCGTTGAAGTGTTTCACTTTGTACCCGTCTGATAAGATAACCCCTTTTTAATGTTATTGCAATTTATTATATTTTATCTATCCTGTTTTTACCGGGTTAACTTCGCATCGGCTGTATCCGCCATCTTGTTTATCGTTGGCTAGTGTATTGTTTGATATGAAGTACCTAATTGAGATATTAGTGAAGAGTTAGAAAACTACTTGAAGGTAGTGTTCCTGCTTACATATATTAGTATTGCTCTTAGCATCATTATGAAAGGGGCTATTATTCAGTAGATGAAAGAAATAGTCGAAGAAATACGGTTGATTATAATAATGTAATGTTATTATTGCATAAATATTAAAAGTACATTCTAATAAATTATATTATTGATTATAAATTCCTTGAAAAGGGTGGTTTCATGGTCTTGAAAAATACATATTTTTTATAAAAAATACCATTATCACGATACTATGTCAAACATTTTTAACAACCGAATAGAAACTATTTTAATCGGGATATTTACTTTTTCCCTTTTTTTTCACGGAGCTTAATATTTTTATAGGAAGTCTCTATTTACCCGCCAAGCGGACGATTACATGATTATTAAAAAAAGTTCCATACAAGTAGTCAATAAATATAATGTATGTAATTGAAGTGTAAACTTCTTTTAGTGCGGTACGCATATTTTTAGATGAGATAAAATCTCTGAACTCGCGACACAGCACACGAAACGCTGGAGACGCAGTTTGACGTTTTTATTATGACGTGGACTCGCGATACCGCACGCGAGCTGCTGGAGACGAAGTTTGAGGTTTGATTTATTTAAATAAGATTATGCAATATTTGTTTTGCAAATTGTGTTGCTTTTAAATTAGGTCATGCGGCCATTTTGTGCGCCGTTAAAATTGTATACGTTGTCATAATCTTTTACGGCCTGTTTTATAGGTAAGTATTTGAATTTAATTGTTTTGTTTTCATTTCTATCGGCAGTCCCTGTAACTAGTTGGGTTTTTTTTTAATTAAAGAACTTTTTTGTTTGTATCTTTTGTAAGAAGTGAACCGACGTCAACAAACTGTATAAAGCTATTGCAATATTAACAAGTTAGCCATGCAAGTAATCATAAATTTAATATGGGTACAGCTACTGAATACATAATAAAAATATTCCGAATGGAAATATTACCTGAAACTTTTAGTTTTTCCCTGTAAAAGCATTTAAAAAGCACACTTAAAATATCAAGAAATCATTCCATTTTCGTAATTTACCATGTCTGTAATTTGTCATTGATTTCTTGAACTTAAGTCTCATTCATTGAGCAAATTACACTCAGGATAATTTGACTCAATGGCATATTTCTATTTTAATGAACGTCTAATTCTGAATAATTCTATGACGTCTTACGCATCCATGTGGTTAATGTGATGAGATTGTTCTTAAAAACATATGTCATATAGTATTTTTTATACCTGCCCTGCCTCTCTTTCTTTCCATAAAGCTGCCCGGTAAGAAAGAAAGAAACATTTATTCGACACAAACAGGTAAAATGTTAGGTTCCCTAAAGTTACATGGTGTTTTATTGATACTTAATTTCGAACACGAACAAATAAACTTCAAGTGAAGAAGATAAACTTGTGACGCTCGTAAAACCCACCACGATGGTTGATAAAAATTTTACTGGCGGTTCTGATGAATCATTTAAAGGTTTGGCGAAAAGTGAAATTCGCCATTCATTAAATTCTCTCGCTAGACGAAAACACTTTTACGACTCGAATGTCATGTGTATTAGATAAAGAATCTATATTTTGACATTGAGATTTTAAGTCTACAAGTTTACCAAGAATTGTAAAGTAATAAAAAAAAATAAAAATGCCTTTTATTTCTTGCAAGGGTTTTTTCTACAGACTAATACTACAAGTATCTACTAAACTAACATTTGATTTTTATTATGAATGTAATGTAAATAGGTATTATTATTTAGATCTTAATTTAACTTTAATAAATTTGATTAAAATTTTCTATTAGCTCAGTGCAAGAACTCTTCGGGTAAAGGCCTCCTCCAAGGACTGCCTCTCAGGCTAAGGGCTAACTTTTGAAAGTTCTGTCAAATGTCTTATTATTAACGACTAGCTGTTGCCTGCAGATACGCCCGCGTTTACTTACATTTACAGCCTTATCTGGATTATAATGAAACAATTTTTACGGATTTTATTACAATGAGTGAGATTCGCGTAAACATTAGAAAACAATACGCATCTGGATTGATGATGATTATTTCATATCAAGTGTCACTCAGTAATGACATAGCGTTATAATGGTATTTTTTTATATCGGATAAGTAAGTGGCTTTGAAGATTACTACACACATGTAACCTTACAAACATTTAATCTTTATTACATTAGTATTAGTATTCAGACAAGTTCTAGAATCTTTTAGTAAGAGGTAGAGACGTCATGCTGTTTTGCAACCGTATTTTATACCGGTGAGAGGGGAGCGCGCACACACAGCGCATCTTGCTTATTTCTCCCGTGAAACAGCTTTGCTGTGTTTCGGAGAGAAGGGCAAGACAGGCAGTGTAATTACTGGCACCGAGACTCAACATCTTGTCTCAGGATAGGCAACACATAAATGAGTTGCCGGGGCTCGTTCAAGGTAAACTGGTTTATGTTCATGGGCGACGTCGACCACTTACCATCAGGTGGCACGTTTGCCAGTTTAACTATACATCTAAAATTTAAAAAAAAAATTGCCGGCGCAACCGGCGTGGTACCTCTCACTCACATAACATCGGCGTCAAGTGACAGCTATGCTGTTGCGTTTCGTACGGTTTGTGAGTCTCCGGTGGCCCATTGTGAGGGATAGAGAAAAGTAGGGCAAAGCATAACTGCATAACTCTGCATAACTTTTGTTGTTCGTAGTCACCATAAGGCTCCGACTGCTCGGTTGCCTCGTTATGGCATAAAAATCTTCTGTAAATACATTAAACGTTCCATTTTACATATTATTGTAAAAATAAACATGTTAACTCCGTTTCCAGCCGAGCACACCCAGAGGGGTAAAGTTTAGCCGCACATCTGCATATGTCATAGTGAATACAAAAATTCAGTGGATGAAACGTATTCCCACAACGTTACACGGTCGTGTAGGGAACAGAAATACAAATATTTCCTTGGAAAATAAGATATTTAGGATTGTAATATTAAATTTTAGCGAATGTATTTTTAACAGTGGGAGTAAAACGTTTGTGCAGCGCTTGCTTATTATACTATCTTTATGCATATTTCTTTCATGACAAGGCTGTTTTTTCTCTTTTTATGTTAGATTCTCTAACTAATAATTAATGTGCCATCTGATGGTTAGTTATAAAAGACGTCCATGAACATAAAATACTGCTTGTCCTGCTCTTCTCCCCGAAACACAGCAAAGCAAAAAGAAACAAGCAAGATGGTGATAACCATGCAGCCAGGAGCGCGTCACAATAGCGTCGCGCATGCCTCCCACCGGTAATAATGTTTTGGACACAATGATAGGAAAGGCAAAAGGTAAGGTTAAGTTACTGACACTGAAAGTTACAATCTTATGTTCCACGATGCGAATGAATGATAGTGGCTAGTGAAGGAATCAATAAGTTTACCTGGGCTATTTCCGTGTCAACTGATTCCCACTCACTTTGTCAGTTGTCTCAGTTCTGCGACACGACACCCGCCAGGTGTCGGACGAGTTATGAAACATATAAGTATATATTAGAATTCATATTTAAGGCGGGGCTATCCAAGAACCGGATGAATAAGGAGCTCCGCTCGGCACTGAAGTCTGAAACCACGTCGAGCGCTTGTACAGCGAGTTAAAACACATATTTATTTAATTGATGGAAGGGATTTAAAAAAAAATACTTTATGGCGACCATTTTAAATCACATTTTCTACATTTTATAAATGTTATAAGTTTTATTGTATAAAAGTCTGATAATGAAATACTTCAAATAAAATAGTTTTTTCATCTCAATTTTGAACTTAAATTTATTATATTTTTTATTCAATTTATCTTTGCATTTTTTTTAATGCAGTAAAATATAAGTAATCGTGTATCAAACAACTGAAATGTAATAATGAAGGAGTGTCAAATAACTTTTTTTAACTTAAATCGGATTAGTTTCTAAATAAAACATATATCAAAATGCCGTTTATCGGGAAATGCCCGCCTTAATAAAAATCTTAAATGACAACGTCACGCCACGCCGCGCCGTGCCGTTTGCTGTCATGGCATTTCAGTCGATTTTAATTCCAAGACGCGGATAGGTATTTCATGTTTATAAGACCGTATCTATTGAACTTATTTTGTACTAACAAATGCAGTGTATTTACAATACAAAACTTATTTTATTTGAATTTCGTTCATCTCAAAATGTCTTCAATACTATTTATACTAGCCACCGACAGTCGACATGTGAAAACTTCTACAGAAATAGTTCCGTATCCTCTAGTGGAGAGATTTGTAGGGTTGGCGAATGATTAGAATTTATATTAAAAGTGTTAAGTAATCAAAGTATTTAAAAAAAATTCATTTGATTTTTGGAAACGAGGCCACATTCGGAAGTTGAATGATGTAGGCCGATCTACAACGAGTGAGTGAGGGATCGACCGTCTTAGCGTTCAGTGAAAGAGGCCTATGTCCAGAAGTGTGTGAAAAAGGTTGATAACAATACTAAAGTGTCAATAAACAAAAGGACAGGATTCAATCATTCAATAAAACTTTTTCTTCATTAAGGCTAACTAACTAACTCATTTTTAATTACAACCCACAATTACTTTCAAACTAATGACGAGTTACTTGTTAGAGAACCATTAGTATATAGCAATTAAGAGGTAGTGCCATGCTGCTTTGCAACCGAACTGGGCCGGCACGACCGAGGTGGTATCTCTCGCTAACATAGCACCGGCGTCAAGTGACAGCTGCTATGCTGTCGCGTTTCGAGCGGTTTGTGAGTGTCCAGTGGTCCATTGGGAGGGATAGAGAAAAGGAAGAAAAGGACGCATCTGCATAACTTTTGGTTGTCTAGGCGCGTGGGTAGTCAACATAAGGCTCCAACTCCAACTGCTCGGTTGTCTCCTTATGACATAAAAATATGTAACCCAGTAAAGCGGGAATAAAACGCACATTTCAAGGGTCACAGGTCAGTTAGACTCGGATCTTTATTTCTCGGAGATTTAATTTTTATTTATAAGACATGCTATGAGTAGCCCATGTTTCACCCTCTCAAAAACTCTACATAATATTATGAACTCTACTTCAAAATAAATAGTCTATTACTTTCCTTAATAATGATTGTGAAAGGCACAAGTTTTTTTCAAATTAAATCTGACTGGAACATCCAAACATTTATACTAAAGCTGAAAAAAGCTTTTCAGCTTTAGTATAAATATGATATTATAATATAAATATAATTATAACTTAATAAACTTAAAAAATAAATTAATAAAATATCCATGTATAAACGCCCTTACTGACCCCAGTCAAACAAATTCCAATTCATCATAACTTGAGGGGAATCCTGGAGGAGGCGTACATTAATTTACGGATTACTTGAACGTATTGTTCAAGTTTTACGATTTTTCATTTGAGTCTTCGAGTTGTTAAATCAATTAAGAATCTTGGCCTAGTATATTGTCTTGCGTTTCCAAATGCTTTTTTTAAAATTCATTTCTGATTTCTTCAGTTTGTTAATTTAATCACATGGCTTAAAACAGTTACAGTTAGTTAGTTCTCTTAGAATCACATATGATATTCCTATTTCTTGGCTACATTAAATTAAAATAAATATTTACATATATTTTTTCGGTTACGATTAAAACTCTTGATTTCAGTGTAATACCCCGACATCTGACTAATAATAATATGTACAAGGGACCTAGATAGCGTCTTTGATAAACCCAATTGGACCAAGGAGATTGTTTTAATACATTTCAGGAAAGAAGTTTGCAGCGTGAATTTCAAAGACTTCGCAATCGGGCCAGTTCATAGGTCAGAAGATAAAAAACTTGTCATCTGATATCAAGGGGAGTCCCCTTAGCTGGTCCCATAAGAGGCGCTTATGCTATACACTTTACGAAAAAACCCACAAATATTTTGAACATAGACATAAGCACCATCTAGTGAGGTGATCATTAAACTATTATTGATTGTTAGCTCGGTTACGATTTATCTGATTTAATACTATGCCAATAGGTGTCACTTATACCATATTATATTATTTTTGTATGGGAGCCCCACTTAAATATTTATTTTATTTTAATTTAATTATTTATTTCTGAAGTTATACATTACTAAATATTGTGTGAATATTTCATGGGTTTATCTGTTGCCGTTATTAATATCGGGCAGAAAATGGCAAAAAAACATGTTTTCTGTGTGGCCCTTAAATACTGATTTTATTCTGTTTTTACCGAAATACATAATCTCTAAAAATTTCAACTGTCTAACTATCACGGCTCATGAGATACAGCCTGGTGACAGACGGACGGACAGACGAATGGACGGACAGTGGAGTGTCATTAACACCCATTTTACCCCTTGGGCATAGAACCCTACAAACTACTGGTTCTGGCAAATTATATCCTTATTAATTAACTCTCTATTCAAAGCAAAAATAACGCTATAAACTATTTAATTAATAAGCCCATTATCCGGGCTCCATACAAAGTTATTAAAATACGAGAAATCCCGAGTTTTCAATACCCATTTAATAGTTTCTCACTGTGGGAGTGAAGTTAAAATGCTAAATAACGCTCTCTTAGCGCTTTTCAGCCGAGTTTATTTACCATTTATAATTATCGAGTGGCACAATCATGATCAGATGTTTCAGGGCGTCGCCTAAGGATAGGGTATTTTTTTACGATTGCTATTATGTCCTAAGGTTTTCTACTAATATTATAAACTTTACAATTACATGTGCATTAGAAAAACATATAGGCTTTAATTTATCACTCCCACGGGAATGGGAAGTACGCGGGTGAAACCGCGGGGTGCTGCTAGCAGATAATAATAATTAGACTTACACTCATGTGATCTCTCAATCCTGCCAACCCCGTCAAGAAGTAATTTAAAATATCTTCACCATCATCATCACCTTTTCCGTCTACTAATGATAACAAAAGGTGTAGTGTAGTAGTAGTAGGTGTAGGTGCTGATAACATCAGTAGACGGACGGACAGTAGAGTGTTCGGACGAAGGAGGATCGGTCGCCCCACCATGGTTCAAGCTTTGTCGTGGCGGTAGGGCTCAGTAGCCTAGGGTGAACCCAGCACCTTGGGAGAATCCAATTGAACCGAGTGAGTTGCTCTTTGTATCTCTCTTATAAGAAGAGGGTACAAAAGAGCAGGGGGAGCAAGGGGCGAGTATGGGAACTTCACCCCATTGCACTGTCCCGACTCTGAGAGCCGTCTAGGTGCCCTATCGCTCAACAGATTCGGTTTCAAATCAAATAAAAATATCTTTGTTTCGTAGGTAACCACTTGTACACTTGAAATACGTCAAAAAAAGAAGTTAATAAAAAGGTGTACAAATAAATAATAATAAAAACTCCGTGTAGGTGGCATTGGTGGCACTCGCCATGTTTTAGTTGGAAAAGCTGCGTCCATCTTAGTATTTTTCCCAAGCAAGTCCTACATATCCGTCTGGGGAGTCCCCCCTCCCCCATGAGATGCCTAAGAGCATTTCCTGGAGCAAAAGAAGAAGAAAAAAAGGTCAGTCGACGTCCAACTTGGTGTGAGGATGAACGTATTTGAACATTGGTCGTTTATTGTGTTGGATTGTCTCATAGGGGCATACATCCAACAGTGTAAGAATGGAGTTGATAGTGACGATTCATCCACTGTTAGTTGACCTATCCTGAGCCGTCAGAATTTTTTAAATGCTTGCGTAACTACGGTCTATCTATTCCTATGAAACACATTATAGCTGTAGGCATTCCGCCTGGGGAGCGGGTCTCCCCACGCGGGTATGTGGGACTCTTTGCGCCCGAAAGTTCGTAAGGTGGACGCAGCTCTACCCACTAAAACCCAGCGAGTGCCACCAATACCGCCTTTGGTGAGTTGCCCCGGATCTGTTTAGCTAAAAGGGCACCTCGACAGCTAGTCAATACCGCCAGGGACTGACGCCACCTCCACAGAGGGGCTGTACCGCACCACAGAACAACCCCTCCCAACGTCGGAACTACATTGGGGTGAGGTTCCCATCCTTGCCCCTTGTCCCCCTGCTCTTTTGTCCGCTCTTCTTATAAGAGGGGTCAAAGAGCAGCTCCCTCGGCTCAATTGGCTTCGCCCAAGGTGCTGGGATTACCTTAGGCTACTGAGCCCCACCGCCACAATAATCCTTGAACCATGGTGGGGAGCTGTTTAGATTAATAAAGCAGGATGGTATACTTTTAGCTGCTTGGATAAAAATAAATATCCTTGAATGGAAGCCATGTCATTAAAAAGTCACGACCGTTGAAATATGTTCGTTCTAAGCTTTTTAATTCCCATTCTTTACTATTTGAATTAACGATACTGTACCCCGGGGTAGTATAAAAATAAATGAATACTTATTAATGTAATGATTTTTGAAGCGAAACTTCTTTGCGCACATGAGGGTAATTTTTTTTACGGATGAAACGTCACGAAAATTTGCAACGTTTTTGTCCAAGAAAAGGGAGAGAGTGATTGAGATCGCTTGAGAGAGAGAGTGAGAAAGGGCGAACGTAGCATGAAGCACATAGCCATGGAGTAAGAGTAGGGAGCAAACGAGTGAGAAAGATCGAGAGACAGAGTCAGATAGAGCGAAAGTCGCATCGCAAGTCACGGAAAATTAAAGCTTTCGAATAGTATAAATATAAATGACATTTAAAAATTAGTTTGCCAAATAAGTTTCACTTTTGACATGTGTACTTTGTACGCACGCACTTTTTTTTACAAGCTGTGTGTACGTTAAATATGATATCTAGAACGACCTTTTAGGATATCACATAAAGCTTTAGCGTCTACTTATTTTTTATATGTAGTTTTAATAAAAAAATAACTCCTACTTATTAGTTAGTTTTTTGGTATTTTTTTACGTTGAGATAAAGCGTCAAAATATTTTTTTAGGGCTTACCTCGCCAATTCATTGCTTGCTTTGGGAAAGATCTATCTCGTTTCTAGTTAATTCACTCATATTTAAAATTAATTGCACAGAGCAAATAATTGCATGCTCCTTGATTTCTTGTAATTTTTTGTACCTATAGGGTCAGGATCTACTCAAAAATCCTGGCTAAATTTATTAAGGATTTCTCTGCGATATAAATAAGCTGTGTGTTGCTATGTTCCAGTCGGGATAGGACACTGGGGCAGTGTAATTTCTAGCACTGACATTATATTTCCCAACAGCACAGGCATGAGTTTCTTGAGCTTGGTACTATAACTGGCGGTTCTAGGGAGACTTATTCACGTACATGGGCGAGGTAAAACTCCTTTGCCGTGTTTCGAAAAGGTCAGTATGTAATTACTGGCATCAACAACTACCAATTTGTTTAAATTCTAAATTGTAAAAGGTACTCTATGAAAAATTTGCATACCATGAAAATGGTAAATTGTGAGGTCCCCACCATGGTTCAGGTTGACGTGGCGGTGGGGCTCAGTCGCCTAAGGTGAGCCCAGCACCTTGAGAGAAGCTAATTGAGCCGAAGGGGCTCTTTGTAGCCCTCTTATAAGAAGAGGGGACAAAAGAGCGAGGACGGAAACCTCACCAAAGGCGGCATTGGTGGCACTCGCCGGGATTTAGTGGAGAGCTGCGTCCATTTACGAGTTTTCGGGCGCAGCGAGTCCCATATACCCGCGTGGAGAGAGCCACTCACCCGCGGGATGCCTGAGAGCATTTCCCGGCATTAAGAGGGGAAAAAAATGTGAGTTATTTTTATATGTATGTATTTTTTGTGTCTCTGTTATCAAAATTTGAGCATGAGCAAGGTTCCTGGATCAGTCACGGCTGAGCTCGGTTTGGCGCATTTATTTTGCCTAAATATCCACAATATAAGACGTAGGTACCCAGTATTCGATTTTCGGACCGGCTGAGCCAAGTTTTTGTACCGACTGGAAGCTGCGCATACTAATACACGCCCCAGGCGTTCCCCGCGCCCGTCAGGGGTCACTGCGTGTTCGGAATGCTTGTGATCTCTATTACATTTTTCTAATATTTCTTTTGTTTTCTGCCTAGCGTATATATTATTTGATGGAACAATTTTGTAATAGATTGGACGGCCGTCTGGTATTTAAAGTTACTGAACACAATTATGTATAGGGCATGCTCGACCTCACATGGAATACTGCTCACACCTCAGGGCTGGATCACCTCAATATCCGTTGACAAGGTTTTCGATGACGAGATTTTCTCCGATCGGCTTGATTCTCTGGCGCTGCATAGACATCGTCGATGACTCCGCATCTTCTACCGCATCTACCAAGGGGAGTGTTCTGAGGAACTGTTCGGATCTGTAGCAGAATTCTACACCGAACATCGTGTGAAAATTCCAAATTTCACCCAAACCACCTCGATGTCCAGATATCCACAATAACTCGATTTTACGACATATACTGCCTCGCACGACCATTATACGGAACCAGCTGCCAACACACACACACACACACACACACACACACACACACACACACACTCACACACACACACTTACACGCGCACACACACTTACACACACTATACATACTGCACTGTTAAATTCACCAACTAATTTTATTAAGATTTGTTTATTTTTATTTTTCTTCTTTTTCTATTGTTAGTACCATATTATAATAAGTAACTTTTGCTTTGCTATGTTTAATATAAGTCTATCGTGGCAGATGAGCGGTGCACCCAGTAACACAGGTCACTAACCAAGTACAGGGGCCTTCCAACTAGGACGTAAGCAAATCTTGTTACAAAACAAAATATTTTTCATTTTTATTTTCGCTTATCGCTTACACCAGATGAAACCATTGTCCGTTTGCCCCCTCTCCTATAAAAAACCACGCAGTGGTCGCAGGTTCGAATCCTGATTCAGATAATTTGTATGTTGTAAAATAGATCTGCACCGGATTTTGGGTGCGCTTTATGTATTTATATAAATTACTTTTTCTGTTTCTAATACCCGCAACATAAGTGCTTACGAATTTACTATGATCTAGGATATTGTGGTGTGAATTTGAATAATTAGAGACATTTTATTGTTATTTGTTACATATAAACTTCCTTTTTAGATTTTATCGCAGTCCGTTTTTTCCACTCCCAACGCCAGACAACCGTCACAAAGTTATTCTGACTACGGTACATAAGATTCATCAATATTTTATTTAGTCCGCGGCAGTTCACCATTTTTACACGTCAATAAAAAGAAGTTTTATTACAATGCGCGAAATTCTAGAAAATATAGAAGTAATTAAATTAATGAATTAAAGCCGATTTTCGACCCTTATACGATCCTTTATAAACATGTTTATTGATACTTAGATTAAAGAGTTAGTAATATGATTAGAATAATTAAGAGCGTGGAGGTGTCAGTGGATGTCGCTTTTACTTACCATCAGGTGAACCGACTGTCCATTTGCCCCCTCTTATATAAAAATAATAATAGTAATAATTTAAGCCGATTGCAGACATGATCTTGTGCTGAGCTCTTCTGCATGGATACCATCAGTATGCTTGTTTCTTCCGTCAAACAGCTTTACTGTGTTTTGAAAAGACGGACAGCATAGTATTAGGTAATTACTGGCACCGATACTTACAACGGCAAGACGTGAATAAGTTGCCATTTTGTATTTCTTTAACGTCCGGAAATGCTCTGAGGCATCCGCAGGGGAGTGAGTCTCCCCAGGCGGGTAATTGTGGGACTCGCTGCGCCCGTAAAACCCGGCGAGTGCCACCAATGCCGCCTTTGGTGAGGTGCCCCGGATCTAATGAGCAAACAGGGCACTTCAACGGCTAGTCAGTCGCTCAGAGGACCGACGCTACCTCCACAGAGGGGTTGTCCCACACCACAGAACAACCCCTCCCAACGTCGGGACAGTACAATGGGGTGAGGTTCCCGTCCTCGTCCCTTACAAGAGGGGTACAAAAAGCCCACTCGGTTCAATTCGCTTCGCCCAAGGAGCTGGGTATTCCCTAGGCTACTGAGCCTTTCCGCTACGACAAGGCCTGAACAATGGTGGGGACGTGAACGAGTTGCCTGGGCTAGCCTTAGGTTTACTTGTTTATCGGCGACGCTGACCACTTACCAAGCAAGCAAAAATGTGTTATATTAAGGCGTCGTGCATATAACCGGAATAGAGCGATATGGTTATTTGTTTTGTATGAAAGAAAAATCCGCCAAATTTGTTCTGTGGCGCTGCGCTGTTTCTGCACTCTGATTGGCCAACTGATGATCGCTGACGGATGGTTGGCCAATGGGACGTACATACAGGACACTGGTTGGTTGAATTGCTATTATGTCAGTGACAAACCACGGACTAGTTGCGGAATTTTGCGGCTCATATTACTACACTATCCGGTTATATGCTCGATGGAAAGAACCTATTTAGGTATACTTTCCTGTCACTAAAGACAGACCGAGAAAGCAATTAATATTAAAATATATTTACATCAGAAACCGTGATGGCAATGAAATAATTTATAACGAAAACATTGCTTTTTGGAAACTCATAAATAATTAAGTGATAATGAATACCTTACAAAGCTTCGTTAAGCTTGATAAATATTGCACATGAAAATATAGTGCATTATACTGTCGGAAATCTGAACGCACTTTAACAAATATTAATTTATCTCACACGAGATTTATAATAATATGATCGTCTTTATCATTACCATCGTAATCATCATCATGACCACCACCATCATCATCATCATAATCATCATTATCATGATCATAATCATCATCATCATTATAATTATTAATCATCATCAATATCGACCCATTATAATATGTGTCCCATTGTGCAAGGGTCTTCTCAAAGTTCGAAGAGTTCACCTATGCGCTGGGCCAATGCGGCGTAAACTTCATACCTGCAATGACTTTAATTCTATCAAAATCACAGATCTCCTCACGGTGTTTTCTTTCACCAGCGAGCAATCTATTTACATGTTCGGGTGCACGGAGAAATTTTGAAGAACCCATTTTATGTGCACCGGTCAGGATTGCACCCAGGTCTCTCACTTAAGGCTGAGTCCATATACATATGGATATTGTTTGTATGTCTCATACAATTCGAATTCGTGGTATATAATTCGAATCCAAGACAGATAGTTGTATGAAAAATATATTTATTTTAGATGGATAGTAAGAGGTAGTGCCATGCTGCATTGCAGCCGAACTGGGCCGGCACGACCAGGGTGATACCTCTCGCTCACATAACACTGGCGTCAAGTGACAGCTATGCTGTACGGTTTTTGAGTTTCCGGCGGCCTATTGGGGGGATAGGGAAAAGGAGGGCGGCGCATCTGCGTGGCCTTGATTGTGCGGATGTGTATGGGCGTCGGCGCCCTGAGGCTCTGACTGCTCGTTTGTCCCCTGATGACATAAAAAAATAAAAAAAGGACTGGCAGACGTGCCACCACATGTTCGGCGTGAACGAGTAAATTAGATTAAACAGTCATTTAAACATTGCCACCTTGAAACACAAGATGTTAAGAATGTCAGTAATGAAAATAAAATTGCTAGTAAAATTTTGCTATTTTTTCCAAAACACAGCCTAGCAGTTGTACTTAACATATAAGCATATATGATGGTGGTAGCATGTATATTTAGTAGAAATATTCAACCCCACTAATTACACGGGCACTTAGTGCTTAATTTCTTCATATATCAGTTTTATAGTGTTCAGTATAGGTAGCGCAATTGAATGCTGAACAGATGCCTACTATTTACTCCTTATGATAGGCAACCTAAGCTTTTTTTTTTTTTAAAGCAAGGCATTTAGGGATGTAGCCAGGATCCTCGGGTAGGTTCCTGACCCCTATGTGGGACTCAAACTTCGGAGTGCCCTACCCAAACTAAAATCACTGCGAACGCCTTCAGCCGCTTTTTGAGGGTCCCGGCTCTGCAGGCAACAGTATCACATCAGCAATAGATAGGCTGGCCTCGCGAAAGCCATATTACTCTTCGTTATGGGGGACTGCCTAGCCGCCACTAATCAGTCCCCGCAAAGTCGTGCCATCCTGAGTCCGACACGACACAGGGGCGTTACTTAAGGCGCATAAAGTTAGTCCTCCTACGCACCCCCGTTCGTCTCCTGCGAGAGTATGCCTCCAACGAGACCTCAACCACTCATCGGCCTCCTTCTGGAACGTTACGTATACTCTTGCAGAAGGAGACCATTGCTGTCCAGGACTCGTCGTCACTGAGCATCGCGGTGATGACCTAAGCTACGTCTAAAATAAGTGTAATTAACTAGCGAATGATTTTATTTTTATTGAGACGTTGTCCATTAATCCAGATGTCTGGCCAGTTCTAACATAAAATAAATATTCCTTTCCTCTGTGAGTCCCTTAATTGTGGCTATAAGATAAAATGCGAAAAGTACAATTATTTTTTACGACGTCTGCTCGGATACGATCGTTCGATTCAGTTCAGAAATGCAGTTCCAGTTTACGAGCGTCTAAGATGTGATTTTACAATCGTTATGGAGATTTTTGAACGTTGTAAATGCAGACGTTTTGTAAATCTTATCTTGACTCACGTGATTTAAGCATAAAATTTTATGGTATGTCTGAGAAGGGTAAACTATGACACTGAAAGTCTTTGTTTTTCTTTCACGTTGCAAGGGACGGTTGTGCTGAGACAAGTCTGATGCCATGATAATAAATAAGTAAATAGTAAAACAGATATTATTGAGAAAAATAATATTTTTTACGCATTTTAAAAGTTATATTTTTATATATTATGAAAATTGAAACGACTTCAAATAGTAAAAAATAAACTAAAAAGTAAAAAAAAAGTAAAGTTTTCGTGCTGTACGGTCTATTTAACTTAGCTGACACTGACTTCAAAAGTAACAACAATGACATGGTAAACGCAAAGATTGTAATTAGTAAAATAACAAGTTGATTATAAGTTCTAGGCACAAAAATTAAGGAAACGCAATTATTTTATTAATTTTTAGTTTATTTTTTACTTTTTGAAGTCGTTTAAATTTTTGTTTAAAAAAATTTTATTTCTTAATTTTTAGTGATTCCGAAATTCGATAACCGATTTTATTTGTCTGAAATATGGATATAACTGTTAAACGTATTTCAACTGTCTATACTTTTGTCTATACTCCATCATCAGACCTTTAATGAGACTTATAACCCATATGTGTGCAAGGTACTCGTCAATATAAATGAATTAAGTCCAAACACAAGGTAGCTACTGTAAACCGTAGAGGAGTTCCCTCAACTGTCTATGGTCTCCATCGTCAGACCTTGTAATGATACTTATAACCCATATGGGTGCAAAGTTCTCGTCAATATAAATGTATTAAGTCCAAACACAAGGTAGCTACTGTAAACCGCTGAGAAGTTCCTTTAACTGTCCTTCGTCTTCATCATCAAACCCCTAATGATAGTAACAATTTATCTAGGTGTAAAGTTCTCATCTATACAAATAAATCGAGCCCAAATACAAGGTTACTGCTGCAAATCGTTGAGGAGTTCCCTCGACTGTCTTTCAGCTCCATCATCAGATCAACTCTAGACCTTCATGAAATTGTAGTGCTTTAAAATACTTAATTAAAAAAATATTAAACGCACTAGTTACTCCTACGATTTTCGAAAGTTCCCCTCGATTTCTCTGGGATGCCATCATCAGATCCTGTTTCCTTATCATGAGACCACCTCGGAAGTGCACTCTTTTGAATAAAAAAAGAATTTGAAAATCGGTCCACAATTGACGGAGAAATCGGTGAACATACATTTAAAAAAAAAAATACACACGAACATAATATAACCTCCTTTTCGAAGTCGTTTAATAAAGAACTGATTTTGCTTTGGTTACAGTTTAGTAATTTTGATTAGTTAAGTCCATTGGATTTTTTTTAAATCACGCTTAGTTCCTACGCTTTATACTATAAAACTTTGTTTCTATCACAGAACTATATCAAGATAGAAGTAAAAAGTTCCGTAATTTGTATGGGGACCGAGCGTGTAACATTTTGCGTTGGTACGATGACGTCACGAGTGTAATTTAGTGATTCGAGGTAAAAACACACATAAGCCGCGCGAAAACAATTCAAAATCATCGATTCACAGATCGATTATAACATGGCACCGATTTTATCAGTAGTATTGTTCAAATAAACTATTTTATGATAGCGTGCTATGGACGATAAACTATATTTTTATACATTGAGTAGCTATATTATAGACTATTATAACATGTAATCATTTAATAGCTTGTTTTATTATTATTGATAATTAAAATGTTGATTTGATCAGATAATATAGATAGGGCGCCGACCGTCCACTGGCGCCCTTATTAGAGGGATTGTAATTTCTAATAAACCAATCAATTTCTTTAAAGTCATCAGTGTAATAGTTGTAGTTCCTCTGATTCAACTTTTGGTCTTTGTCACATAGTGTCATTTTGCTTATTTTTAGCTTCATCATCTAAACGGCAAACGGTGGCCACTTTTTTATTTAAGTAATGAATCCAAAAATACGGAATATAAAACTATATCACATAAATCAATAATTGGAGAATAAATAGGCCTACAAATAATCACTGGTGGATTGTAAAAAAATTAACTGGTTTAATAAAAAGCACAATCCATTTATTTTAAGAAATATACTTCTTTTAGCGCGTTAGGGAAAAATGATGAGTCACGAAAAACCGACACCCTGAAGTTAGCTATAGTCAACATTATTTTATATAACAATATTCACATAATGACAGTATAGACGTCAAAATAAGATATAGCTTTTAACTACACAATAAGAAAAAAGGTTACAGTGTAAATGAAATTGTACTATGTATTTTTCTTTAAGGAATATTACTTCTAACGCGTGTACATAAGATGTACACACACACTTTTTTATATAAGGATCATTCGGAAAACTGAAATAAACTTGTAATATAGAAGTAGCCATAACCAGTTAGAAAACAATACATAACCACTTTTTCTCAATATTTGCTTTCCATTTAAAAATGCTAAAAATAAAGGTTTATTATTTTTATTTTATATTTTACATACATTACATTATAGCAACATAATAATATAAAATGAAATTATCATTTCCTCTGCTTTCAAAACAGATTTTAATCGAGTAAGAAAATCGCAGTGTAGGTACACCACTTTTGACAGAAAAAATGAAAAATCGTCTTCAACGTGACCTGAAAGTTCTAAAAGCATATTTTACATCGCTGGTTTAGAACGCCCACCAAGTTTGGCTCGTCAAATAAAAGCCGCAATGGAAAACTAGCGTTAGACACAATCGCCCGCTACTGTTTTGATGAAAATAGTAAAATAAATGGTTTTTTAAATTAATAACAGATTTTTTACGACAAATAGTACTTACTGGTGAAAGTAAATACCTCCATTAACAGCTCCAATTTTACTGGTAGTGTTTGAACAATTAATTATTGAACAACGAGTCATTTTGTTTTTAAAACCTTACGTCGCATGCTGACTGCGATCGGGAGTATACTAAAATTCACGGCGAGCAATGGAGCGGTCGCGTCGTCTTTTTGCCACGTGAGGTACATACACTCTTTACTTCTATCTCGATATATTTCTGTGGTTTCTATCGAGCGTCGCTTAGACGGTACTGTTTTATTTCCTTACATTTTTGAACATAATATTATGTCTTTTTCAGTGAACGCCAAGACGGGCGATCCAACCAGGACCAGCAAGTGCATGGAGCTCATCCCATCTACTTAAAGATCGTCCAACCATCGTCTTCCCGAACGTTACTTCAACAACATAACTCTATAAGCCCAAAGGCATCAGTTTTTCTTTATTATCTCTCTTTTTAACCGACTTCTAAAAGGAGGAGGGTATCAATTCGTCGGATTTTTTTTTTATGTATGTTACCTGATTACTCGAAGATGGCTAGACCGATTTAAAAAAATATTTTTTTGTTCTAAAGGGTATACTTCCCAAATGGTCCCATGATAAGGAAACCAGGATCTGATGATGGCATCTCAGAGAAATCGAGGGGAACTTTCGAAAATCATAGGGGCGACTAGTGCGTTTGATATATTTTTTATAAAGTGTTTTGAAGGACTACAATTTAATGAAGGTCTAGAGTCGATCTGATGCTGGAGCCGAAAGACAGTCGAGGGAACTCCTCGACGATTTACATCAGTAACCTTGTGTTTGGGCTTGATTAATTTGTAATGGTGAGAACTTTACACCTAGATCAGTTGTGACTGTCATTATGGGTCTGATGATGAAGACAAATGACAGTTAAGGGAACTCCTCAACAGTTTACAGTAGCTACCTTGTGTTTGGACTTAATTAATTTAAATTGATGAGAACTTTGCACCCATATGGGGTATAAGCGCCATTACAGGTGTGATGATGGAGACCTTACACAGTTGAGGGGAATCCTCGACGATTTACAGCTTTTATTGGGCTTAGTTCATACGGCTAAACAATATACCAAAATCATGTAATTTTGTTTAATTAATTTAATTTAATTTTACTTGTCGTTGTTAAATGAAAACAAACAACTGTGCCTTGGAAGCGCATCATAGTATTTCAAGGTCATCATAATATCCATTCTATACCTATATATTGGTGATGGTGCTGTTCTATACCTATAAATAACTGAATTATTTAATGAATAGCAGCAAATCTGCCGTGATTGCTTTCAATTATATGTATATAAAGTTTTACACAATTCCATTTTGGTTTTTTCATTAATTGTTATGTAATGATTTAAACCCTTTCTACGTTCATCTCATTTATACAGCGCTATCTAATCTGAGCAACGCGTTTAATAGTTCTACCAATATTTCAGACAAATAAAATCAGTTAAAAATTTTTTAAACAAAAATTAAAACCGACTTCAAAATTAAAAAAAAACTAAAATGTAATAAAATAATTTCCGGAATCTTTGTGCCTACAATTTATAATCTACTTGTTCTTCTACTAATATACAATCTTTGCATTCACCACGTCATTATTGTTACTTTTGAAGCCGGTGTCGTATTCGTCGATGTACCTACCTCCCTACCTACCTTGGCTGACACCGACTCCAAAAGTAACAATAATGACGTGGTGAATGCAAAGATTGTATATTTGTAGAAGAACAAGTTGATTATAAATTGTAGGCACAAATATTCCGGAAATTATTTTATTACTTTTTAGTTTTTTTTTTTTAATTTTGAAGTCGGTTTTAATTATTTAAGAGCCTTGCTGTTTTCGGTAGAGTAATCGCTAATCCTTCCTTCTCACCGCAAAAATCTTCACCTCCGGATACTGTACGACCTGTATTTACCTTCTCTTTGATCTGTTCCGTATATAAGTTCTCCTTTTTTATGTTAGTTGGATAGGCAAACTAGCAAACGTACCACCTGATGGTAAGTGGTCGACGTCGCCCATGAACATAAACTAGTATACCGGGAACGAGCCCAGGCAACTCATTTATGTGTTGCCTATCCTGAGACATAAGATGTTAAGTCTCGGTGCCAGTAATTACACTGCCTGTCTTGCCCTTCTCTCCGAAACACAGCAAAGCTGTTTCACGAGAGAAGCAAGATGGTGGTACCCATGCAGCCGGGAGCGCGGCACAGCACTTCCCTCCCACCGGTAAAAAAGATTCTCCTCGGTCTGCCTCTTGCCCTTTTTCCCTTAATCCTTCCTTTGCAACATTTTTTAAAAACTGGTCATGTATTATCAAGTGACCAATAATATCATCATCAGCCTCTAACCATCCACTTCTGAACATAGGCCTCTCTCAATGGACGCCAAGAATGCCAACCAATGCAAACCAATATACAGGCACAATATTAAACAATAATTTTACGTATTATTAATAATAATGGTAGGTATAAACCTACATTTTGGTATTATCATTAACCTTAAAACATTCGTGGAACAACACCCGCAAAAGAGAATTTGAAATTTCGATTCCGAAATTTAAATACAAGTAACAAAAGAATTCAAAACATTTCGAATATAATTATAACAGGAGGGTAGTTGATACGAATTCAGGCGCCGGCCGCTCTTGAGGTAGGTCAAGAGTTGAGGACCCTACAGCCTCACAAATGGAGAAAAAAGGTATTTGTGAATTGAAATAATTTTGGTATAACAAAAACACTAGTAAAAAATTGTTTTATATTTTGTAACTATATTTTTAGTATGATAGATATATTTTCAGACGTGTTTTTTTTTTTTTGCAAAAACTATAAACAATTGAGTAAAAAAAGGGGTTTGGTTTTCCACGAATATATCAATAACTATTGCGGATATCCAAAATCGCTGAAACGATTCTTAAATTTGAAAATAAATAAATAAAAGAGTCATACCTTTTGTAACTCTATCTCCAATATTTATCATTTTCATTAGGCCCTGAAAATGGGACCAAAAACGGGTGACGCGGCCGTCGCTCCCGTCTAGGGTTCGTTACCCGGAACAACAAAATTTAGTTTAACATATTAAGCGGCGCACTCGTGGCAGACTGACGTTGGCTTCCACCTGGTACGCACAGAAACAACCATGTCCGATGAGCATCTGTATCAGGTGGGAGGTGTGGAGTTTCTTCCGGTGGCGCATCCACGTTGCCAGAACCGGACGCAGTGCCTCGGCTATACATTGGCCGTACGACGACTGCGCCACGACCTCCCCACACCTTTGCAGCAACCAATGTTGCCTCACACCACGTACCAGCCAGCACACAAGTGACAGCTCGTCCCAGCTAGGTGACTCACTGAGTTGTGACCTCCCATGTAAAACGAGGAGGCGCATCTCCGCGAGTGGCTATACTCCGGCAGACTGCAGGCTTCTCGGGGCCTTCCTATATTTGGGCGGAGTGACATAACCTTCGGCCACAGTTGTTGGAAATCTGAACCCAGATATTTCATAGTGGGACTCACCATGATCTCCGTTTAGAAGTTGAGAAGTTGTGCTCCCGGCGGAGCCCCTTCTTTATCCGTCACCGACTTGAGACACCGGGCCATCCTCGATTCCAAATGATACAGGAGGCCAGTATCATTTCCAGGACCTTCCCCTCCTAATAAAATAAGATGATGAGCCAACCTTCCTTCCAGGCCTTCGGACCAGGTCCAGGACCACCTCCATTTCAGTGCCTCCTCCATCGAACACTCTCCTCGTTCATGAGCCCGGCGTCCGTCGGGCCATCCGCGGAGGGGTAAAGTCTACCGGGGGGTCGGAGAATAACACTCCCCGACGATATTTCCCAGCAGCTCTGGCTGGAGCGTCTCCGTCAAAGATTACGTACCTCTAAAATTACCTACCAAAATAACGTGTAAGCACAAAATATATTGTATACTAGTAGAAGTTAATTATAAGTTGTAGGCAAAAATGGAATTTGAAATTGTGTATAAAATGCATAGATATTATACATGTAATTCAAAGCATCGCAGCAGATTTTCTTTAATTTTTTAAAGAATTCTGTTATATATCACCAAAGATCTTCATCAGAAGATCAACAAATTAGAATGGATATTACGATAACCTCAAAGTACTGTGGTTTCTAAGCAATATATACAATTGTTTTTTGTTCATTTTACATCGACAAATAATAAAATTGCTCATTTTATCGATCATCATCGAGGTAAACTAAGTCAACCCAATAAGCATTGTTGAGAATAACTCAAAAAGATCTTGCTGAAAGCTGATCAGATCTTAATCAAATGAAAATGGGACCAAATTAGAAACACCAGCTTTCAATTAAAAAAAGAATTATCGAAATCCATTCACAATTGGCGGTGTAATCGTTTACAAACATGTAAAAAAAGACTAATTTAGAACCTAATCTTTTTTAAATCTGTTAAAAAAAAACTCCTTAACGTATAAAACACTTTACTGTTAATTAAAATGTGCAATCAATTTTGACGACCTCTGTGGCTCAGTGGTAAGCGCGTTGGCGCTCAAGCCGGAGGTTGCGGGTTCGAATTCCGCCAGGAAACAAAAATATTTTCTGTGTGCCTGTGTCATGGATGTGTATTAAATATGTGTATTTATAATAAAAATCTTAAATATATGTATAGTATAAAAGTATTAAATATATTTCCGTTGTCTGGTACCCGTAACACAAGTTCTTCGAGAACTTACCACGGGACCAGAATGACGTGGTGTGAAAGCGTCCATAGGTATTATTATTATTATTATTAAAACGATACTCGGTAAAATGACACTAAAAAGCTACAAATAGTGAGAAGTAAACAAAGCAATTAACTCTTAATTGTAGAGAGCAGAATATTAAAGTGAACTACTCAAAGGTACTGCATTTTCTAGACAATTTATTATAAAAGATTATACAAGTACCTACATGTTGTGGAGTTTGAGCCCGCCTTTTATTTTCTCGAGAAATACTCTAAGGAATCCCGCGGGGGAGTGGGTCTCCCCAGCGGGTATGTGGGACTCGCTGCGCCCGAAAGATGGTAAGGTGGACGCAACTCTACCCATTAAAACCCGGCGAGTGCCACCAATGCCGCCTTTGGTGAGGCCCCGGATTTGTTGAGCAAACCGGCTACCTCAACGGCTAATCAGTCCCTCAAGGGGCCGACGCCAAGTCCACAGAGGGGTTGTCCCGTACCACAGAACAATTCTTCCCAACGTCGGGACAGTACAATGGGTTGAGGTTCCTATCCTCGCCCTCCCTTCTCTTTTGTCCCCTCTTCTTATAAGAGGAGTACAAAGAGCAGCTCCTTCGGCTCAATTAGCTTCGCCCAAGATGCTGGGTTCACCTTAGGCTACTGAGCCCCACCGTCACGACCAGTTTGAGCCCGCCTAGAACAACGATGACTCGATGTTTTTTAAGGTTCCGTTGTCTGTAAACGACAGACAGACGTCTGTCTGTAAACCAAAACCTCTAGGGCTTCCATTGACATATACTCATACACCACGAAGCTAGGTTCCATAGTATTGGGAAAAATCTGAAAACCGTCAATTTATTGGTTTCACCCGCGTACTTTCCATTCTTTTTTTTTTTTATGTTAGTTGGATAAGTAAACTGGCAAACTTGCACCTGATGGTAAGTGGCCGACGTCGCCCATGAACATAAACTAGTTTACCTGGAACGAGCCCAGGCAACTCATTTATGTGTTGCCTATCCTGAGACAAGATGTTAAGTCTCGGTGCCAGTAATTACACTGCCTGTCTTGCCCTTCTCTCCGAAACACAGCAAAGCTGTTTGACGGTTTGACATTTGGAAGTACGGGGATAAATAAAATTATAGCCTATCTGTTGAATAATAATAATAATATCTATGGACGCTTTTACACCACGTCAATCTGGTCCCGTGGTAAGTTCTTGAAGAACTTGTGTTACGAAATATATTTAATACTTTTTGTACTATACATATTTGGAAGATTTTTATTATATCATACATATGAATAATACACATCCATGACCCAGGAACACGGAAAACTTTTAGTTCCCAGGGGGGATTCGAACCCGCTACCACCGGCTTGAGCGGCAACGCGCTAACCATTGAGCTACAGAGGTCGTCAAATGTGTTATTGTGATGTATAAGTTATTTTATTGTTAAGTTTCAATAAAATTCAATCAGTAGTTTTTGCGTGAAAGAGTTACAAACATTTATAAAAACTTTCGCCTTTATAAGTAGTAGTAAGTAGGAATTAAATGTAAATTACTTTTGGATGCAAGCTTTAGCACGCGAGCCAGGTTCTCACTTGTTTAGCTTCCTTGAATGGGCTTACGCTGGTGGCATATTAGCTACCGACTATTTTGATAAAGCTTTCATAAAAGCTTCATCAAAATAGTCGATAAGCTTTATTCAGGCTTATCTGAGATATATATCCTGGTGTTTGTTCGTAATTTTCATTGTATGTATGAATAAAAGTTTGCAGATTATGGAAACAGACAAAAATGTGTTAAGCCTCGTATGGACGTAGAAAATATTTTTCGTTAATTGGAAAACATACTTGAAGGTCCTGTTTATTGCGATTTTCACGGTCCCAGCTCCTTAAGGAATGAAAAGGAAAAACATTTTCTAGACTTACTAAATATGATTTATATTTCATAAATTGGTAGCGAATTGAAATGAGAATTACGATGTTGTATGGGAACTTATTATAATTGCTGATTTAACGTATATAATGACCAAAGATATTATTTTAGCAATTTTATATCCTGAAAACCTGATACTAAATCTTGTTAGGAAGGTATTTAGAGACAATGCCGAAATTTGGAGCTCAGGGAAATTGAAATGAAAAACATGGTAGGTTTCCTGTCAAATGAAAAACCTGTCATACTTTTTTAGTTTTCAATAATAAAAATAACCAGACCAGCGCGAATCAAAAATTGAAAAACTATGGTGAAAGTGTAAATTTGGTGTTCTGCGGCTCATTGGGGTGAGTGTAGGGCTTATATATTATATATTATGTAGGTTTGGTAGGGCTACACGAGCTGATTGGGTGTCTTGAGGTGTTGAAACTGCGGTAGCACTTTGAACCAGTGCACGCGGTTGGTAAATGAACCCTATCCCCCATCGGTGGGCAAGGGATGGTTTATTCACCACATGTAAAGTATATATCGTATACGTTTGTTGTAGCTTCCTCATTTGTTTAATATAGTTCGATACACAAACGGGCAGACGTTGGCATGTCTGGTAAGTGGTCGACATCGCCCATGAACTTGACATAAGATGTTAAGTCTCGGTGCCAGTAATTTATGATGTATTTTTATAATATATGTTTTTTTAAACTAATAGTAATTACACCAAAGTTCTAGAACTAGAAATAATCTAAATTTGAAGATTAGTCTGACTGATTTGTGAGTTTTATTTCCGCTCTCCTAGGTTACCCATTTTTAGTGTCATAAGGAGACAACTAAGTCGAAACTAAGCCTTTAAATTCAGAATCCACTTGAACAGGAAAAAAATCATAACTTCATAACATTCAAGAATTCTACGGAACAAACACTTACACGGGAGCCTGAATTTAAAATACGAAGCTTAACGATACATAAATAAGACTCAACGCGACATTTGCAGGCAGCGAAGCGGATGGAACATGTACCATGCTCCGAGGAAACCCAGCCGTGCGACGGCATCTACACATGCATAAAACACTCGCTAAAGATCCTTATGTATCCAAGTGAAACGCTTAAGAAACTGTGACTAAGGAAAAACATAACATCTTTTTTTAACTCGGTTAATGTAGCATACTTCTCGGACTATAAAAATTAGACTATTTAAAAAAAAAAATGTCATAAGGGGGCAGTCGAAGCCTTATGGTACCGACGCCCATACACATTCGCACAACCGGAGATTATACAGATGCGTTGCCCTCCGTTTCCCTATTCCCCCAAACTGTCCACCAAACCGGGTCACTGGAAACTCACAAACCATTTTGATATTTTGACCTCTGTTTTGCCTGTTACGATCAATGTTTCCAGGTTATAAGGATTTCTACGAGCTATATGACCAAAGTATACAAACATAGTACATTGATGGTTAAAAATTATAACCCTTCAGATTTGCAGAAGGAAAACATGGGGTGATTAGTAAGGTTAAATTACCGCTTTTGAAATTAATTTAGTTTTGACTAAAGAAGAGTATAATACAGAGTAGAAAGAATAGCGTAAAGAGTAGAGGAGGGAGTATTAGATAATTTTTTTGTATTGAAAGATTGGATCGAGATAAGTTATCGCTTGGTAATTAATTTTCTAACTCACATATGAGTCCTTTGATTATAATTTTCGAACGTTGTGCTTATAGATGAACATAAATGGTCTTAGAACTTATGCCAGACGCAATTGTGAAATTTCTCAATAAAGAGGTTCTTAAAATTATTTATAAAGATTGTGTCTTATAGTAAATGGTATATTGGTAACTTATAGTAAATGATTATGGAGAGACAAGAGAGTGTTCGAAGAGCTTAAATGTAAGTGGAATATTCTAAGACGCAATAAGATTTTTAGCTACTTGTCTTTCTTTCTAAAACACGCTCACACGCGTAGAAATAAACATTGATTGGGACAGTCTGTTACTAATATATACTGGTAAGGGAAACAGCGTGAGGTAACCTGCATGCCTGATGAGATTAAAAGTCTTAGAAGGTGTGTGAAGTTCACCAACCCGCATTCGGCCAGCGCATCGATGAACTATGGCCTGTGCCCCACCATGGTTCAGGCCTTGTCGTGGCGGTGGGGCTCAGTAACCTAGGGTGAGCGGTGCACCTTGGGCGAAGCTAATTGGGCCGAGGGGGCTCTTTGTACCTCTCTTATTAGAAGGGACAGAAGAGCAGGGGGCAAGGGGTGAGGATGGGAACCTCACCCCATTTTACTGTCCCGACGTTGGGAGGGGTTGTTCTGTGGTGTGGGACAACCCCTCTATGGAGGTGGCGTCGGTCCCTTGCGGGACTGACTAGCCGTTGAGGTGCCCTTTTTGTTTTCTAGATCCGGGGCATCTCACCAAAGGCGGCATTGGTGACACTCGCCGGGTTTTAGTGGGTAGAGCATTTCCCGGCGTTAAAAAAAAAAAAAAAAAGCGCATCGGTGAACTATGGCCCGACGCCCTCATCGTCTGATTTCGATGAGAGAGAAGCATGGGTGATGGATGATAATATAAGGATTGATAATAATATAAGGATCAATGATGTTCATAATATTACAAGATTTTAGTTTTGACGATCTACTAGAAGATTAATTTTGCAAAACTATATTAAAATCAAAATCAAAATTTTGCTTTCAAAATAGTACCAATACAATATCTTTTTGAACGTCAATTGAATCTACCACCGATTCCAAGGATAGCCCACTGACAAGAACCGGCGAAACAAACTCAGCGGAACTAATATTTTCAAATAATATGTATTCTATAACAACTTTAACATCGTATCCTGAAATGCCTGGGAGGAACACCTTATTCCCAGGGTGTGGTATCTTCCATGAAATCTTTAACTTTATACTATCCTATGCCACACAAACGCTCTTTAACAACTTTTTTGATTTTTTTAATGGATGGAGTTTAATTTATTAGAGTCAGTAAGTCTTCTATGTCAGTTCTCTATAATAAACATTAATCTGAGGAATCTCTGTATAATAATAATATGGATGCGTAATGGGATTCAAAGTTTTTGACGAGATGTATAGTTCGCTGGAGTGGAAGCATCTCATAGGTAAAGTTTTGCACTACGTTAGACACTTGGGACCTTTGATGTTGTTTTATTGTGTTGAATGATTTTATGTCTTTTTATAAACCAGGATTTATAATGGCTGGTGTTGTAAGTTTGACCAATAGCTTTGTGTCTGTCTGTCTGTGGTCGTTTGAATTGGGTGATCCAATATATATGCGTTTTAGAACGTGGTTTTTAGACATATTTTGTTCTAGTTTTTTTGTGTTATTGCGTTGGATTTCTTTAAGTTACCTTTTGAAAATATTCTACTTGATCCGAAATCACGACGGTCGCTTAACAAGTCGTTTTTGAAAGCTAGGACAGCTTCATACAAGTTGTCATTCAAAAATCTTCATACATCTTTAAACTCAGGCTAGGTTTTTATCATTGAGTAAGCAATACCATTGGCTTGTAAAATTCATAATAAACCGCGATAAAAATCCGTGAAAATTGTTTCATTACATTGAGTGAAATTCGCGTAAGCATAAGAAAATAATATTGACTAAGCAAGTTACAATGGTGAACTGAAGGATAAAATTCTGAAGAAGAAGATTCATTCTTCTGTGGTTAGATTAGAACACAGACTTCTCATTTTGAAACTCGAACTTATATCAACTAGACCATAGACTTTGTGTTAAGCAGACGAATATAATTCGCTCCAACGATCAAAGTAAACTTATCTTTTATTCCAAAACACGTATTTTCAACAGAGTGATGGTTTGACATTTATTTCGTAAATACATCACTCTATTGTTGGCTTCCTTTATGAAGAAAGATAAAATATATCCTGGAGCGAGTCAAGCATTGTTGGTGAAAAGTCTCGGCTGTGAGGCTTGTGGTATGGTCTATGACACGAGCGCAGCGATGTTATATTTGTAATACTAATTTTATAATCATATTGACATGCCCACATGACCCTTTTTTTTTTCTTTAACGCCGGGAAATCCTCTGAGGCATCCCGTGGGGTCTCCCCACGCGGGTATGTGGGACTCGCTGCGCCCGACAGCTTGTAAATGGACGCAGCTCTACCCACTAAAACCCGGCGAGTGCCACCAATGCCGCCTTTGGTGAGGTGCCCCGGATCTAGAAAACAAACAGGGCACCTCGACGGCTAGTCAGTCCCGCAAGGGACCGACGCCACCTCCACAGAGGGGTTGTCCTGCACCACAGAACAACACCTCCCAACTTCGGGACAGTATAATGGGGTGAGGTTCCCATCCTCACCCCTTGCCCCCTACTCTTCTGTCCCCTCTTCTTATAAGAGGGGTACAAAGAGCCCCCTCGGCCCAATTAGCTTCGCCCAAGGCGCACCGCTCACCCTAGGTTACTGAGCCCCACCGCCACGATAAGGCCTGAACCATGGTGGGGTGATCATGAACCCTACCATGGTTCAAGCCTTGTCGTGGCGGTGGGGCTCATTAGTCTAAGGTGAACCTTAAAAGAAAAATAGTTAATTGAAGTGAACAAAATGAAATTAGACTGAAAATTATGGAGGGAATCAATGAGATGTTATTAAATTGTAGAAATAAACACAAAAACACAAATAACGTTGTCGTGTATTCAACATTTGTTATAAATAATGGTTTCCAAGCCAACGCTTGGGTCTCTATTGTTTGACAGGCTCAGTCGGAACGGGACACTTTTTCGTGCGCGCTGCCGGTGTTCATCAATTTATAAGACGTTATCACGGTAAAAGAAAAAAAATGTACAAACAATTTAACTAGAACGGACTGAAGTAAGCTACAATTGTAATTGCGGGTGCCAAAATGAGTGCTCAAAACTCTCTCAAACGAATTCATGTAACGAAACCTATTTTATTTGCAATATTCTTGATTCTATCTATGTTAATGGAAAAATACCCTATAGGTTTTGGTTTGACCACTTGACAGACAGACAACGGAGTAATCCTATGTCGCTATAGCCTCTGCCATGAACTGTTTACGGACATAGATGGTTCCGTGAATTGACGAATATTTACATCGAAAAATTACAATGTTCAATACATATTGTTGTTTGAACGATTATTATTTATTATAATATATTTGTCTAATACTTAATATACCCTTGAATATACCCGTATCGAATAAAGATAGTAGATCTATAATAATATATTCGATAAGGGTATATTTATACTTTTTTTTTCTTTAACGCCGGGAAATGCTCTGAGGCATCCCGCTGGGGAGTGAGTCTCCCCAGTCCGGTGTGGGACTCGCTGCGCCCGAGAGCTGTTAAGTGGACGCAGCTCTACCCACTAAAACCCGGCAAGTGCCACCAATGCCCCCTTTGGTGAGGTGCCCCGGATCTAATGAGCAAAAAGGCCACCTCGACGGCTAGTCAGGGGCACCGACGCCACCTCCACAGAGGGGTTGTCCCGCACCACAGAACAACCTTTCCCAACGTCGGGACAGTACAATGGGGTGAAGTTCCCATTCCCTGCTCTTTTGTCCCCTCTTCTTATAAGAGGGGTACAAAGAGCCCCTCGGCTGATTTAGCTTCGCCCAAGGTGCTGGACACACCTTAGGCTGAGTCTCACCGCCACGTCAAGGCCTGAACCATGGTGGGTGGGTTAGTGTAACAGATGAAAAAGATTTTTTAATGTTAGTTGTATCCATCCCAGGCAACTCATTCAAATGTACCCATACAAGACGCGGCAGGAGTAATCAACAGGACTTTCAATAATTTATAAAATTTATTAGATTTTTAAATACATTTATTATTTTTTAAATCATCTTATATTTTTAATCGTAATAGTTTTTTTTTATTACACAAAATGCGCATTATTGTCTGCAATAAATAATAATAATATTTTATATCAAAAATTAAATTATTAGTTATTGTAAAATATGTTGATTGTTAATAATTAGCGTTGCTAAGTTTTATAATAGCAATTTGAAATATACATTTAGTTAAATAATCTACAGTGTACGAAACATTATCTATACCACAGATATTTTAAATAAGGAGATAATATGCTATTTCATTGAAAATATACGAGAGCACGACGTCGCCAGTTTTCTCCCACCACGCTTTTCAACACCGCGCACACATTTAGCTAATCATAAATCATAACATTCTAAACAATCAAAAATAAACCTTAAATTATCATTTACAGCGCTCATTCAACATGCACCTACATACGTAAATTTAAACTTTATTTTGTCACCCAAATTGCTCAATCTTAGGTACTGAGATACAACTCTCGCGCCTTGGTTTTATTCAATCAAATATAAACCTTATTTTAATATAAAAAGCGTGTGGCGGACCAATCAGCGCCACATTCCTGAATCACGCTATCGAAGTTCCACAGCTCGTCGCTATACATACAACGGCTGAATTGATAGCAAGAGGGCTTCGGCCTGACCGAGCATACCATCTCGCTCGGTCGGATATCTCCCTTTGGGGCTCACACCTAAATCCCACATTGGTGACCCCCGACAAGAACACGGCTCCTTCTGAACTTCATTATCATCACTCCCCCACCCCTCCGCACCACGCCAGCCAGCTTCAACCTCTTCGGGTATCTCGACCAACCAGCCCAACGCATCGCGGCACTGGTCGAACCCTCATCGGCTTCAACGGGCATTCTCACTACACGACCGGTCACAAGCACAGCACATCTCTCCTGGTCAGCACGTAGCATCGGCCCCGCACGGCAGCACTCCGACTCACTGGAGCCCGTGCAGCAGCAGCACAGTTCCGACTCACTGGGACTCTCTGGCACTGGCAACTCAAGCAAGAGGACTCAAGATTCGACCTCCAGTCTTCGGGGGGGAGTGATGTGGCGGATCAATCAGCGCCACATTCCTGAATCACGCTATCGAAGTTCCACAGCTCGTCGCTATACATACAACGGCTGAATTGATAGCAAGAGGGCTTCGGCCTGACCGAGCATACCATCTCGCTCGGTCGGAGATCTCCCTTTGGGGCTTTTCACCTATACCCACATTATACCCACAAGCGCTTATTTCGACTTGCACACTCACATTTTAACATTTTTCTGTGTAATATACAATTAGGAATAGTGATGTAAGAGGTCGATTCATACATTTATTTTGTATTTTCAGGTTTGTTATGGTGTCGTGAACGTCTTATAATTCGATGGAGCCGGCTGTACGAACGAAAAAACATGACGCATGCGGCGTTACCTCGCTCTGAGGCGTTCCATTTTCTTATGACGCGTGACGTTGTCACGTTCAACTATCGTCAGTAAACCGACTTTTTTTTTCGAGTAGGTAAAACCTTCAGAAATAGCATGTATATAAGGCCCTAGTGTGTGGTACATACACGGTCCTAGTCATCTTAAGCATAGTGTCTTATGGTAATGCATCTCTTGGCGGGTCAAGTAAGACGCGAGATTAATGCCTTTGGGATGCTGGGTAATATAACATTTACATGAGGCATGAGACGTTCTCTTTGACAAAAGGCAGTTCCAACTCGTAGCTCTTATGGTAATAGAAACTATTATTAGCACTTAATATATTAAGATATATTAGGTATATTTATTTTTGCACAAAAATGCCTTAGGGCAATATGTGATCTTAAACCGCATGAATCGTGTCAATGTTTTATTTGATTAAATGTATATAATTCTTCTGTGCGTGTATAATGTGATTGAACGTCTCCTTACCGGCTGGAATGATTTTGATGAAATTAGATGTGTGTGTTCAAGTGGATTCGAGAATGGTTTGGATTCACTGCAGTATCTTTTGTACAGGACGTCTGTTGAGTCCGCTAATATTAAAATGATTTCCGAAAGAATAATAATGAAGTGAAGACTTGTAAGCATTCTGTTTCCCTAAAGTCTTCTCCCCGGTGCAGCATAACTGGAACAGTTTATTGCCAATAAGTTGCTCGTACAATTTAATTTGAATTTCTATTTCAGATTGTAGCAAATAATATATTTTAAAGGCGTTTTGAGAGTTTATTTTATATTAGATAATATATACTATATTGATCTCTACTAGATATCAATCCTTTCTTTTGCCTAGCCTTTTCCCAAATATGTTGTGGTCGGCTTCCAGGTTAAGGTAGTGCCATGCTGCTATGCAGCCAACTTGGGCCGGCATCACCGGGGTGGCACCTCTCGCTCACATAACACCGGCGTCAAGTGACAGCTACGCTGTCGCGTTTCGTGCGGTTTGTGAGTTTCTGGTGGCCCATTGGGGGATAGGAAATATGAGGGCAACACACCTGCGTAACTTTTGGTTGTACGTATGTCTATGTGTGTCGGTGGTCACTATAAGGCTCCGACTGCTCTATTGAATCCTTATGTCATAAAAAAAATACAAAATTATTATACAAATAATATGTACATCCATGACCTAGACATATACATACATCACGAATTATCTGCACTTGACGAGATTCGAACCCGCCACCGCTACGTGGTGTCTAGTAACTTGACCACTCGACCGGTCTGTCCAATTACATCAATCATTTTATGCTCCTGTAGACAGGCTTTTCAACAGTGGACAATAGCGGGCTGATAATAATTGTAACCACAGCCTCAACTATAATTACTTCATATCACTACTTAAGCCCTAAGGCATTTTAATAAAAATATTACAATTATACAAACTAAAATACTCAGCATTTAACTTTTCAAAGCTGAAAATTTTCCCAGACTTTTGTAAATATTGAATTATGAAAATGAAAGCTGTTAATTTTTATATTATATTTTACAGCGTTCATGTATGCAATTTTAATAAAGGATTATCTTATACTAGCTATTGCCTGTAGCTTTGCCCGCGTTACTCAACTCATATAAGTCACAGCGTGATGTTTTATAGCCTTCCTCGATAAATAAGCTGTCTAACACTGAAATAATTTTTCAAATCGCACCATATTTATAGTATATTATAATATAGATTTTACAGAATCTAAAATGGACGCAAGCTCTCCTTGAGTTTTCCAAATCTAACTAGCAGTTAAGAGGCCTTCGGAAAAAATAATTTCAATGTATATATTCAACCTGTAAATAATTAACAGTATACTTTCGATTAAAGAAAAGATGTATGTCAATCAAATATTTAAAGAATAAGAATAATAATTAGAAATAATAAAGATAGTTTTCAATTAAAAATACAAAATTCATGTAAAAGCATTGCTTAAGCATTACTATTTTATTATTATTCAAATCCAACTTAGTAGTTACTAAGATTAGCGCGTTCAAACAAACATAATAATATGTATGATGACACATGTCATGACTCGTAACCCACGTAAGTCAACATAATATTATGTGACATACGCTTTCTTTAAACATTTTAATTAATAGTCTTTGAAGTGTAAACTTGTTTTAAGGCGGTACACATATTTTTAGATGAGATAAAATCTCTGAACTCGCGACACCGCACACGAAACGCTGGAGATGCAGTTTGACGTTTATATGACGTGGACTCGCGACACCGCACGCGAGCCGCTGGAGACGTAGTTTGACGTTTGATTTATTTACAGCCGTTCGGATTGATGGTGATTATTGTTATGGACAAAGTTACTCCTTATAACATCAGCTATCTGCCAGTGAAAGCATCGTCAAAATCGGCTTAACCGTTTTAGAGATTAATCGGAACATAACAGACAGACACAATTGATTTTTTATGTAAGTACCGTATATTATTTCATAGCTTTTACCCGCGACTTCGTCCGTATGCCCAACCCGACGGGGGCAGCACCTCACTTTTACAAACCTAAAGTGAGCCAAATGGGCTAACACTAATCCGATGTAGCATTAGGGCCTACGGGCCGTTAGCATATATCCATACGGAAAAAAAACAACGTGCGGATGTAAGATGTATTTAAGGAAATCTTATTTTTCAAATGTTACGGTTCCAATTTACAAACTATTATAATTTAAAGAATACTGTAAGGCCCGATAGTACGTTTTTTTAAATATATATTTATTTAATTTAGAAGTATATTTTTATTATATTTAAATAACTTTTAAGGATTTTATCGCCATTTATTAAGACTTTTACATGTCCGACGTTCAAGATACTTTACAGCAACCATGGTCATGGGAGGATTGAGGAGTCACACAACCTAACGTTACAAAGTTATTTGAAACTACCCTATGATACATCTATATTTTAATTCAAATTAGTACCTACTACCAGCAAAAAATAACTACGAAAAAGAAATGTTATATTTTTTATTCATATATTTTATTATCCTTACTTTTTTATTTTAATATTATAAATGTGAAAGCGTGGATGTTTGTTACGCTTTCACGCAAAAACTACTTAACCGATCATCATTAAACTTTATACACATATTTTTAGAGGTATTAGAAGTAACATAGGATACTTTTTATATAAAAATCTAAAATCTTATCCTGCGTAGACGAAGTCGCGGGCACGAGCTAGTTATATATAAGTATTCCTTTATTATAATATCATGAATGAATTCTATTTATAAATCATTTTGGATAAATTACTAATACATGGAACAGTATTCATTAAAAACGCGTGCTATACAAAGGTGCGATTCTCATAAGGATTCGCATCTTGTAATAGATAGCGTGATCTACATTTTGTGTTAACGACAGCTATTGACACATCTAAAAAACTTCTTGTTACACTTATACGTCTTATGCCTTGGGTCTCAAACTATCTCCATATTATCAAATTTCACTTAAATCGGTTCAGTGGTTTAATAAATACACAGTCCCGGCGTTTTAGCTGCACAACTCCCGTTCCCGTGGGATTTTCAGAATAGCAACTATTTTAAGTCCTACGCTAAGTTCCAAAGTAACCTCATATCAAATTTCACCCAAATCTGTTCCGTGGCTTAGAAGATAGACAGTCCCGGGGTTTTACCCGCATAGTTCCCGTTATCGTGAGATTTTTAGGATAAGAACTATTTTAAGTCCAACGTAAAATTCCAAAGTTTCTTCATATCAAATTTCACCCAAATCTGTTCCGTGGTTTAGAAGATAGACAGTCCTGGGGTTTTACCCGCATAGTTCCCGTTCCTGTGGGATTTTCGGGATAAGAACTATTTTACGTCCTACGTTAAGTTTTAAAGTATCTTCATACCAAATTTCATCCAAATCTGTTCCGTGGTTTAGAAGATAGTCAGTCCCGGGGTTTTACCCGCATAGTTTACTGTTCCCGTAGGATTTTCAGAATAACAACTATTTTATACCCTACGTTAAGTTCCAAAGTATCTTCATATCAAATTTCATCCAAATCTGTTTCGTGTTTCAGAAGATAGACAGTCCCGGGGTTTTACCCGCATAAATCCCGTTCCCGTGGGATATTCGGGATAAAATCTATCCTTTGTCCTTCCTAGGGTTTCAAACTATCTTTATGCCAAATTTCATCCAAATCCGTTCAGCGGTTTAGGCGTGAAGAAGACAGACAGACAGACAGACAGACAGAGTTACTTTCGCATTTATAATATTAGTAAGGATTAGTAAGGATTATGAAATATTTGTTTTGCAAATTGTGTTGCGCGTAATTCTAATTCTAATTAGTAACTAATCATAATTCTAATTTAGTGCGCCGTTTAAATTGTATAGGTTGTCATAATCTATTACATTGTATTATAGGTATTTGAATTTAATTGTTTTATTTTCACTTCTATAGGCAGTCCCTGTGACTGGTTGGTTTTTTTACAGACTTATAGGTACTGAGATTAGAGTAACCAAAATGACGTATGTTATAATTCCATATCCAATAAATATCCTCACTTTTCGATATCCGATCAAGTTCGTAAGCGTTTGAAATTTGACAGTACTTTACGATTAGATAAGGAATTGAGTTAACTCCGATTGCGAAGTTTCTTCACGATTCTTCCCCAATAAGATTACGGCCGATCTCCCCAAGTTTTAACTTACTTAGACTTATATTTGCTTACAAATCAGCTTTTAGGGTTCCGCATCGGGTTATCCGTTACCCGTCCATCCGCATTGAAATGGCTTTATGATGAGAAACTGCTCGACATGTTTGCTAGAAGTTTGGAAAAAATAAAACGTAGATGTCTTATTCGTTGTTTGACTTCAGCGAAAAAATTTTCGAATGGTCCTCGTTGAGGAATAAAGTGCCATCCCAAAGTGGAGAAATCCAAGTTTGGTTTCCTCCAGTCATAAAACCATGAAATATAAAAGGGAATAACACAAATTGGTCAGGTTTGTCCAGTATAGGAAACAAAGTGTAACAAACAGCGTTGCCCGCTGAGTGTAGCGTGTAGTGCAGCGTGATCTAGTGCTGGGTTAATTTAACAAAGTACAGAAAAGTATTACAAAAAATCCAACTTTCATAATGATCGGGAAAATACCATTAGGTTTTATCGATTTTATATATACAAACATATAGATTGAAGGATAGAAAAATAGTACAGAACCCTTAGTGCTGGAGTACGACATTTACTTTACTTTTTTGTAAAAATATGAGTATATAATCCAAGGCATGTAATATTGAAAGTTTTTAAAGAATTAACATACATTACATTTTGTTAATCTGAAGCTGTACTTCAAGTTAACTATTAAATGCTTGATTCAAGATGGAACTTAATAAGTAAATATAATATTTTATTAAAATTAAAATAAAGGTTATTATTTTATTTAATATAGGGTTGAAAAGTTACCCCACCATGGTTTAAACCTTGTCGTGGCGGTGGGGCTCAGTAGCCTAAGGTGAACCCAGCATTTGGGTTCACCAGGCTCAGCAACAAAGCAAATTGAGCCGAGGGAGCTGCTCTTTGTACCCCTCTTATAAGAAGAGGGAACAAACGAGTAGAGGAACAAGGGACGAGGATGAGAACCTCACCCCATTGTACTGTCCCGACGTTGGGAGCGGTTGTTCTGTGGTGCGGGACAACCCGTCTGTGGACTCCTCCACAGAGGGATCGGTACACACACACACAGAGGAATCCGTCTGAGAATCGGTACACATCTATTTTTCATCCCCCTTAATGTTAAGGGTGGTCCACCCCTTAATTATTTTTATTTTTTAGACCAAAGTTAACGCGGGCGAAGCTGCGAGCAACAGCTAGTCACTACATAGTATAAAGCAAAGTCACTTCCCGAGTCTGTCTGTATGTATGTATGCTTAGATCTTTAAAACCACGCAACGGAATTTGATGCAATTTTTTTTTAATAGATAGAGTGATTCAAGAGGAAGGTTTATATGTATAATACATGCATAATAAAGTAGATACACACTGATAATTTTAGAGGTTTCTAATGTGATGTCGTAAATAAACACATTTTTTTTGCGCTTACATTGCAAACGCTGACTGAATCCTATCGAATAGATGAAAATAATGAAGTACATTATTGTACAACTTAAAAAGGTTTACAAAAAAGTTCGCCATGGCATATGTCTATCTCTTAAGGATAACATACTATATCCATTTTAATATTTAAAAAATTGGCAATTATAAAGCGGTAATTGGAAAGGTATTTACACAAATACTGTATTAATCCCTATCATTTTAAATACGTTAGTTAGCTTGAGAATTTTATGAAGATTATTATTTCCTTTAACACCATGGAAATTAAATGAATACCTTAGGAGATATAGCAAAATCATAATAATGCGTCGCCGTGATTCGACCGAGCCGCGCGGGCGCTTCATAACGCCGCGCCTCGCGTCCGAGTCGGACGGAGTTTACGTCAGACAATGTATGGTGGAATTGTATATCCTAATTAAGCTTAAGAGTGCGCCCAACGCGAAAATTGAGAGAAACGGTCTATTTTTAAGCCCATAGTTTAATGGGAAAGAACCAAATAATTCAGATTAAAAAAATTATATAGGTAGGCAAAACCTCTGTAGAAGTCGATTAACCCAGTAGAATTATGAAAAAATATCTGGTTTTTGTAAAAAAAAATTAAAACTTCGCATATAAAAAAAAAACTGTATTAATTTAAATTCTCAAAATTATCAGCGACAACACCACATTAATTTTTACTAATTAAATAGCTAGACTAATGTTTTAATAAAGTAACCCAACCCTTTTTTTATTTCATGCCTATATTTTGAATAATTAAATAAAATATCAATTAAAATTATAACCTGGAGCTCAGAGCCACTCAGAGCCAACTTATCGTTAACAGTATCATGCGATAACCCCGGTTTCATTCAACGCTTCTCCTAGTAAAATATGTTTTATGGATTTTAATATAATACGGAGAAGCGCGGGACGAATTCGAACGGGCGCGCGGGGGGGCGTTATCATTATTCATTTGTGTTATCATTTACTAGGTAATATAACCGACTTTTAAAAAGGGAGGAGTATATTCGAACATAACTCCGTCATTTACCAACCGATTTGAAAAATTCTTTTTTTGTTTGTTTGCCACTACAGGTCTGATGATGGAGACCATAGACAGTCGAGGGAACTCCTCAACGGTTTACAGTAGCTATCTCGTGTTTGAACTTAATTCATTTATATTTATGAAAACTTTGCGCATATGTACCGGTTATAAGTGCCACTATAGGTCTGATGATGGAGACCATAGACAGTCGAGGGAACTCCTCAACGGTTTACAGTAGCTATCTATATTCAGCGATGGACGGATAAAGGCTGATGATGATGATGATGACGATGATGATGATGACGACGATGATGATGGTGATAATGATGATGATGATGATGAAATACTTACATATTTTACTTGGTTATTAGCGATGGACGGATAAAGGCTGATGATGATTAAGAATGAAGATGATGATGATGACGACGATGATGATGGTGATAATGATGATGATGATGAAATACTTACATATTATTTTACTTGGATAAGCGAAGGACTGATAAAGGCTGATGAAGATGATAATGATGATGACAATGATGATGGTGATAATGATGATGATGATGATGATGATGATGATGATGAAATACTTACATATTATTTTACTTGGATAAGCGAAGGACGGATAAAGGCTGATGAAGATGATGATGATGATGACAATGATGATGGTGATAATGATGATGATGATGATGATAATGAAATACTTACATATTTTACTTGGATAAGCGATGGACGGATAAAGGCTGATGATGATGACGACGATGATGATGGTGATGGTGATGATGATTTAATACTTACATATTTTATTTGGATACGAACTTGGAGTGTCGTGTAAATAATATAAATTATAAATTGACATAGAATACATAATAGTATTATTACGTTATGTTGTAGTCGTTGTCGAAGTCAGTCCTATAAGTTTGGCGATGTTGCTAATATTATGATTATAACATCGAGCATATAACCGGATTGAGTGGTAATGTCAACCATAAAAATCCTAAACTGATCAGTGGTTTGTCACATTACGTCAGTGACAAATCACTGATCAGTTTCGGAACAATTTAAGTGGTAATGTGAACAAAATAGTAATGAGAACTTTACACCTAGATCGATTGTGACTGTAATTAGGGATCTGAAGATGAAGTTGAAGGACAATTAAGGGAACTACTAAGGGAACAGGCCAGTCAAATTGAACATTTCGTTTTATATTGGCATTATAGTTGTTTTTCTGACAGAGTGCCTGCGTACCTACTTACATTACGATTCACGCCTAAACTTTCATAATTTCTCTCTTATTCATAGAAAAAACTCATTATTTAATTTTCACATTGAATTTTCCACATTGCTTATTAATATTATAATTTATAATAAAGTTTCTAAATCATCATTATCATCAGCCTTTATCCGTCCACTGCTGAACATAGGCCTCCTTCAATGAACGTCGAGACGATCTTCGTGCAGTGGCCGGTCCGTGTAGATTTCGAGTGGCAAGGGATCAGCCGTCTTGGCGTTCATTGAAGTTAATTCGTATATGTATAAGTTTATAAAAAAAAAATGTTATTTTTCAAACACCCTATTAAACATTTCGTTTTATGTATTTAATAAGTACCTATATAATATTTTTGTCTCAAAGAATGCTAGCCGTACGCTAGCAGTCTTACATCACGATAAAATTTTCGTAATTTTTAAAGTCTTAGTTCTCTCTTATTCATAGATAAAAGTTTAATATTTAATTAAAATTTAATATTTAATTATATAATTAAAGAATTATAATTGTAACTTTGTTGAAAATACTACATCTACTCTTCAATTAATTGACTGTACTACTACTATGACTGAATATTTCTGTACCACAACCAACTGTATCTGACTGTATTTACATACACACTTACTCTTCTAAAAAAACTACATAAATATTTCATTAAAAATAAATGTAAGTATTAGATTTTTCTGACTTCATCCCATAGGTATATAATAATATAATACATCATAATTTATTGTATGCCGCTGGCCGCGGCCTGCGCCGGGCGAAGTGTGCGGCGGGGCCGGCCGGCGCGGGAGTCGCGAGCGACATGTTGTATTATGATTTATGAATGGAGCATGGACGGCTGTGTGATTGCATTACAACGCAACCGGCGCTTGGCGCGTGGCGCCTCGTGGTCGTTTTTAGAACTAAAGCGGAGAATTCGGAATTTTTGTTGGCGTAGAGCGCGCTCTTAATATGGTTGTAAATTTAAGATAATGCGGGCGAAGTTGTGGGCAACAGCTAGTAATATATCCCCACCACGGTTCAAGCCTTGTCGTGGCGGTGGGGCTCAGTAGTCTAGGGTGAGCCCAGCACCTTGGGCGAAACTAATTGAGCCGAGGGGGCTCTTTGTAACCCTCTTATAATAAGAGGGGACAAAAGAGCAGGGGGCAAGGGGTGAGGACGGGAACCTCACCCCATTGTACTGTCCCGACGTTGGGAAGGGTTGTTCTGTGGTGCGGGGCAACCCCTCTGTGGAGGTGGCGTCGGTCCCTTGCGGGACTCACTAGCCGTCGAGGTGCCCTGTTAGCTTAACAGATCCGGGGCACCTCACCAAGGCGGCACTGGTGGCACTCGCGGGGTTTTAGTGGGTAGAGCTGCGTCCATTTACCATCTTTCGGGCGCAGCGAGTCCCACATACCCACCTGGGGAGACCCACTCCTCAGGCGGGATGCCTCAGAGCATTCCCCGGCGTTAAAGAAAAAAAAAATGCTAGTAATATATAAAAACATTACCCTTTCCATCGTCAAAAGTATTGGTTTTGGAATGAGTGTAAAAAAATAACGAGAGTTGCACTTAAGTTCCAGTTTCGCTGATCCGCTGGTCGTCGGAAAAACTGCCTTTGATCGATGACCCGGTAATGTTGAGGTTAGCTTCTAAGATAAACTGCGGAAATAATAATTGTGGGTGTGTTTGATGTTTCCAGTGGTTTTTATGTTACTTTGATCGACAAAATGGCCGACGTGGCACCTAGTGGGCTAAGGCAGGGTATATATTCATGGGCTACGGCTACTAACCATCATGTGGCTCGTCTGCTCGATTGCCTATTCAACTAAATAAAAAACCTGGTTTCGTAGACTTTTAAAAATTAAATTTAGTAACTGTAAGAGGTAGTGCCATGCTGCTATGCAGTCGAATTGGGCCGGCACGACCGGAGTGGTGCTTCTCGCTCAAATAATACCGGCGTCAAGTGACAGCTATGCTGTCGCATTTCGTGCGGTTTGTGAGATGCCGGTGGCCCATTGGGGGAATAGGGAAAAGGAGGGGCCCACACGTCTGCATAATCTCTGGTTGTGCAGATGTGTATGGGCGTCAGTAGTTTAAAGCTTCGACTGCTCGTTTGCCTCCTATGCTATAAAAAATATATAGAGAGTGGAAAACATAGAGCAATCTATTTTTTTGTCGTGTTAGTAAAATATGTGTAATTTTTTCATATCCAAATTCCAAAGCGAGCGAAGTGTACATTTTTTTTGATAGCACGTGAAATACCTGTAGACTTTAAGCAACAGGAGCAGAAAATATAGAAGAGAAGTAAGAAGAATATTACGAAGATAACAAGTTAGTACGCGAGAATACTAGATGATGCTGACTTTTACAAATAGCAATCGTCATCATTATCATCATACATCGTGATGATTAACAAGAAAAATATATTACAAATGTATAAGTGTGCTTATTTTTCTTTGAACATCTCAACAGAAAGTAGAATTTTATTTTACTTCAAGACGTGGCATATAATTAATTAATACATCACGTGAAATCTAAAAATCGCCATTTAAGGTTCCAAACTTTGAGCCTAGGTCACAGAGTTCATGGTCCGAATGTGACAAGCCAATTTGGAACTTTGTAAAAATATTTATCACTGTCAAAAGAAATTTACATAGTTTTTCACTTTGGCGTTCGCAAACTTTTTGGAACGCACGAATTTGTAATCCTTAACAGCTATTTTTGTTAACATATCAAAGAAGGTAGTTCGATCGTTTTTACGATACATTTTAACCCCCACGAAAAACATGTTAGGTGTTATATGTAAGTGTGTCTATCTGTGGCGCTATAGTTTACTAACGAATAGACCAAATTGAATGCAGTCATAATAAAAAGCATGTTTTCTAGCGGTGGTTCTTAGATTTTTTTTATTAAAATTGGTTCAATCCTTTCAAGATTATCAGCTGTTTGTTGTTGTGAGGGTGTTTAAAAAAGTATAGCTTTTAATATCTTTCATACATGTACGAAAGGTTCCGTTAAACCTTGTACTGACATTGGCTTTTGATTTCAATTTTATACTGGCCGAAATATAATAATAATATATTAAAGAAATGGTAAGGTAAATTGGATATAATTAACAAATCTCTAATATTTACAGTATACCGACACGTTGGACGTTGTCCTGTATAAAACATATCGTAGAGGAATGAATTATGGATCTAAACCGTTTTCGAATCCACTTGAATACATAAAATAATTCGACAAACAATTTTAACTTTTCGGGGTTTTTAAAATGTCTAAACGCACTTATAAAAATTTATTTGACAACCGTCACTTGAGACCGAATTTACCCTTTTTTTCGACGGCTAGTCAGTCACTCGAGGGACCGACGCTACCTATACAGAGGGGTTGTTCCGCACCACAGAACAACCCCTGCCAACGTTGGGACAGTGCAATGGGGTGAGGTTCCCATCCTCGCCCCTTTTCCCGCCTGCTCTTTTGTCACCTCTTCTTATAAGAGTGGTACAAAGAGCGGCTCCCTCGGTTCAATTGGCTTCACCCAAGGTACTAGGTTCACCATGGCGGGGAGGTTATGTTACGTCAATGTCATTACCTCCAAGAATTAACTTCCTATTCGCTACTTACTTTGGATTATAAATATATGTTATCCAAAGTAAGAAGTGATATGATTTTTTTCTCAAATCTCTCGTACCCAAATTTTCCGGGGTCCCTATTCAATATGGCATAATCATTGGGTTAGCCTCCCGGGGCGCCCGCTTTTTAAACTATTTCCGTTGTGTACCAAATTGTGGGTCAGTTCACAAAGAAAAATGCCGTGCCCTCAGGGCTCGTTAAATACTATACGTTGATATTGACGTATAATAGAATCCACTTATTTCCTTATTTTTTTTTTGGATTATTTATTATTCATCATGTGTCGGCCATCTTGTTTTACAAATGTGAAAAAGTTGCTAATCATGTATTATTTGTTGAAGAAATTAATTGATTAGTGCAAAACAAAATAATTTTCAGGATTAGGTCATTACGAACACCTAAAAACTTAGGTTACAGTAGAAATACCATAAAATGTAATTTATGTAAAACATATACTTTCCCTTTGACAGGATTAAATCTTGCGACTATACCATACCCAGTTACCATCTCCACAGTACCCAGTCGCTGCTAGGTACAATTGCCAGAAATATAGATAACTAGACATTTCTAGGTAGTAAATAATAAAATAATAATTATTAAATAATAATATAATATCAATGGATGCTTATACACCACGTCAATCAGGTCCCGTAGTAAGTTTTCGAAAAACTTGTGTTATAATAACACAAATATTTGTATCGAATGAAAGTATTAAATGTATTATATTTAATACTTTTATTCTATGGTATTTAAGAACGTAATTTCCTTTTTATCATTAAAAAGAAATACTTTTGGGGTTCTATTTATCTTTATTATATATATACAAATACATATATTTAAGATTTTTATAACAATATAATACACATATTTTATACACATCCATGACCCAGGAATACAGAAAACTTTTTTGTTTCCTGGCGGGATTCAAACGCATGAAGCCGCTACCTCCGGCTTTAGCACCAATATGCTAACCATTAAGCCACAGAGGTCGTCAAAATGACTATGATCCTACTTTCACCAAAGATAGCCTAGCTATATCAATGTTTCGGTATAAAACGAACATGAGTTTGAACATTTAAATTTATAATTAGCCTACACCCTGCTAGTCTCTGGAAGGATCATTAAAAGTTTTAAGGCCAAACAAATTGTTTGTGTTACTGCATTACGTAGAATCGGTTATTGTATACAATTCCTAGGTTATTTATATAATCTATCAATTTCAATATTATTATATTATTTTAACATATCTTGCAATTTAAAATAGTAAACTGGAAAACAAATATTTCACGAAAACTCTACCACTAGTAAAATTTCTACGGTGTTAAGCAAAAACACGTTTTTTAAATGATATAATATATTAGTAGACTGGCCTGTTGTTCTAGAGGTTAGTGACCCTGATTGCTATGCCAGAAGGTTGTGGGTCCCCACCCAGGACAAATGTTTGTGTGATGAACACGATCATTTGTTCTGTGTTTGGGTGTAATTTATATACAATATGTATGTATTTAGAAATATATTATAAGTATTTATCAGTTATCTGGTTACCATAAGAACCGGCTTTGCCTAATTTGGGATCAGATGGCCGTGTGTGAGTTGTCCCAACAACATATTATTATTATAACATATAGTTCATGCGCAAAAAAACCAGACACACATACTGTGACACGTGCATTCATATAAATTAATTAAATACAGTTTTTGATCTGACCTGGATTTTATTTATGAGAATACTTCTAGAACTTAAAAATTATTTAAAACGGTATATTTACCATGTTTTTCATTTTTATTTCGCGGAGCTCGATATTTCGACATCTAATGCGAATGTGTTGTTCAAACTATCTATTATTATTATTTAAGGGTGGGGACACCAGCGAGGCCAGACGGGCGATCTGTCCAAATCAGCGGGACCATTTTACCCAATTCCCCAGGAACTATCTAGTTAAAGTAACTAACATTTTTAAAGTATTTTTAATACTTTAACTATCTAGTTAAAGTATTAAAAATACTTTAAAAATGTTAGTTCAATCTATTGGGGGCTGCTTTAAAAATCATTTTTTGACCCGAACATACGTACGAATATTAAAAGTTAAATAAAAACATTTAATAAAGCCTCAAAGCATACGATAAGGTATTAAATTTCAAAATTATAACTGAACGGCAACATTCTTCCGATTTCATTAACTACATTTCAATACAAACTTTGAGAGCATTTGTATGATTCAATAGACATTGAAAAAAATAATCATTTTGAATGGTTTTACGTTTATAACACATATTTAAATAGCTTTTATTAATTAAGTTTGCCTAAATTTAGTTAGAGTATCAGTATAAAACCTGATCAGTTCTCTTTTGTTTGTAACGTTATTACTACATTTCAATACAAACTTTGAGAGCATTTGTATGATTCAATAGACATTGAAAAAAATAATCATTTTGAATGGTTTTACGTTATAAGAGAGATAAAATAAAATAAAAGATTTATTGTTACATGTATATTTCGGAGAGGTTTTAATTATACAATACCAGCTGGTGCCCGCAACTTCGTCTGCGCAGGATAAGATTTTAGTTTTTTTTATAAAAAGTATCCTATGTTACTTCTAATACCTCCAAGAATATGTGTACAAAGTTTTATAATGATTGGTTAAGTAGTTTTCGCGTGAAAGCGTAACAAATATTCACGCTTTCACATTTATAATATTAAGTAAAGATTAATTATATAGTAAAAAATATGATCAACCGTTTTATAGATACGTCAGGTCTGCGCGCTGATCAGGAGCGTAGAGGACAACGGACGGTCAGAAGCCGGCCACCCGGCACCTCCCACCCCTCGTCACCCAAAAGCTAGAACCTTCGGTGTGACATCAGACCATAACCGCCTATCAGGAGCCACGGCGTTTAAGTTTACTCACGCGCGCGATGTTCAACCGAAGATAACCGAGCCAGGGCAACCATTCTATCATAACGCCTACACAATAAAAATAGCAATACCTTTTGACCTTTGCTAATCTATATTTACGAACAGGTAACATATTAATATATTATGTTACATGTTGAGGTCATATTAATATGAACGGTTCGCTAACCAAAAGGGTCTAAGGTCGATTCATTCCGCGAACTTTTCATCCCATGGTTTGAACCACATAATGACCATTTTTGATGTTTGATGAATGGCGATTTGGTTGATTCATACCGCGATTTATACCGAGGATTACTTTGTAAGAGGTAGTGCCATGCTGCTTTGTAGCAGAATTGGGCCGGCACGACCGGGGTGATAGTTCGCGCTCTTATAATTTCGGCGTAAAGTGACAGTTATGCTGTCGCGTTTTGTGCAGTTTGTGAGTTTCCGGTGGCCCATTGGGGGGATAGGGAAAAGGAGGGCAACGTATCTGCATAGTCTCTGGTTGTGCGGATGTAGGGCGTTGATAGTCGCCAAAAGGCTTCGACTACCAATAAAAGTGAAAACTAATGACATTCTGACATTACTCATAACATTATGCGTAATGTCAGAATGTCAAATTTAAAATCTTAATACGAAATATTTGAAATTTTATAATGACGTCATAAATGTCTCAATGAGAGCGTTCGGTGACGCGGTGACGATGTCGCGGGTTTCATCATTTTTGTTCACCCATATTTAATGTGGTCAACGCCCCTTAATAAGTTTTTACTTCAAAAATATTAAGTCTGTAAATCAAAGTCAAAATTATGTGCGAAGCTGCGGGAAAGAACACGCGGGGAATTCCTATATAGGTAAATAAAAATGAATTGCCGAAATGTATGTACGCATATACCTTGTAGAACCACTGTACCAAAATAGATTTTTTTGTTGTGTTGGTTATTAAAGGAATATGATGACGCGAAATATATATGGGTAAAGGCAGGACATTTGCCAAGATTAGCTTGTTCATAATACACATGAACTGTAAGTATAATATGTAAGTGAAGCCCCAGGCAACAGCTAGTATAAATAAACAGAAGCCTATATGATATCTTACATATGTAATGTTATATACTATGTTAACATATGTATGATTCCGTGTAATTAGTATAAACATCTCCAGCGCATTTCGACGCATACATAATAAATGGATTCAGACCCCAGACACTTATCGCTCATGTTTGTGGCCGAGTACGAAAATGACATCATCATCATCATACCGTTTAGTCGCTCGTCTCTCCTATATAGAGATGAGTATATTTTTGTGATATAATGTATGTAAGTCAGTCTATTATATTTTTAGAAATATTATTATTTCTAGGTTATCAATTTAATTTGAACAATAGCAAAACTCATTGTCATCAAATCATTTAGAGACTTAAGGTTTTAAAATTTATATACATTATTTAAATTAATTATACACCACACATTTTCTTAAAAATTTGAAGTGATAAAATTTTTGAACAATACTAAATACTTAAGTGCTTTTTCTGCAAACCTATACATATATGATATATTATATTAATATATATTATCCATACACATATTGTGTTTTCTTGACATGATTCGATGACTTTCAAAGCCGCTTTGCTCTTTAGTCAAAAACAAACGCATGATTTATACATACATTCAAAAATCTCAAGAGCCTCTTATTCTCAAGCAGGTCTTGAATATTAATTTAGGACTAAAAAAATCTGAACATGTGGCCTTATGTGGCCTTGCTTGTAAATTGCCTCAAATGTCCTTACATGTTCAAATGGCCTAACAATTACATCAGCTGGACTATGCGCATCTCATTTCACGTTGTGTATCAAATGTCCTGCAATGTTCAACTGAATTGTTGCCGCATAAGTGAGCATTCCACGGTATTGCCTATTCATAGATACAACTGAACATTTTCGAGTTCAAAAATGATTTGTGAACGTTTGACTCCCAAATTGGTAATAGATTGGTGTTAGAAAAGATATTATTTATAGATTTATTAATTCTACATTATATTTAGCAACTTATATACATATATAGCTGTATGTGTATATATAATAAAACTGTAGAGGTCGAATTTCTGTACAATGAAAAAAAAGCTACAAACCGAGCCAGGGGGATGTAAGAAGTGAAATAGAAGTAATTTAGATTTTTTCAAATCTTTTATTTCTTTTTTTGTCTGCTCGTTTGTTTGTAGGGGCTAATCTCCGAAACTACTGGACCGATTTAAATGAAATTTTGTATAGTGATAGCTTATATCCCTTTTTTTTTAACGCCGGGAAATGCTCTGAGGCATCCCGCGGGGGAGTGGGTCTCCCCACGCGGGTATGTGGGACTCGCTGCGCCCGAAAGCTGGTAAGTGGACGCAGCTCTACCCAAAGTATAACAAGGTAAAGTAAAACATTACAAAAACAGTGTCTAGCAGGCGTATATCAATAGATTTAAATGAATTTTTATGGTCGTACTTTATATGCTCGGCCAATATTCTTTTCATCCCGAAAAAGTTGTATTCTTAAGCTCTCCCTTCTCCTTCCCCCTTGCATTCCAAACGAGTAAACAAATAAAGATATTTAAATTTCGTATTGGTTTGGAAATATAGCAGGTGGAAGCGGTGGAAGAGAATGGTCAGCCTTATCCATTAAAATTGTTGCTACCTACTAGATGGCGGTAAGCTCAGCGGGAACATCTGCGGGTAGGTTGAGTCGGGTGATGGTACAGCTAATAGTGATACAGTTAAAAAGAATGGCAGTGAATTGTAGCTGAACGTCACAGTGACCGTAGCATTCTCTAGAGTAGAGCGTACATAGCTGGGGTTCCGTGGAGAAATCATAGAATTATTAAAAAATTTGGTTCAGTCTCGAACAAACCTCTATATCAATATGGTAAAAGATAATATTATGTTTTTTGTTTGTTTGATACGATTTCACTGAAAAACGAATCGTCTGATTTCAAAATTCTTTCATCATTAGAATGTTTCGTCAACAATCAGTGACGTAGTAAAATAATCATCATCAATCCGGATACGGCTCCAAATCTAAGTTAATGCAGGCGAAGCTACGGGCAACAGCTATTCTTTATAATATTTTAAATCTCTACCCTCTAAATTACTGCCACGGTATACACAAAATAGGCACCCGGTTTTATTTATATAAGTATAAATTACTTTATCTTGTCCCTAATATTGAAAATGCATGTTAGCTACTGTAGACAGGGAGATAATACGAGAAAAGGGGTACACAAAATTTTATCGTGCGCGCATGCTAGGCCAGCAGAGCATAGGAAAGTCATAATGCCCTTCAGCGGAATGTACTGAGATCGACCCGACTCATTTGCTACTTTCGCCGAAAATTCTCATGCTGGAAACTAAAAAAATCATATAAATTAAGTTAAAATACAGATTAACTTATATTTATAATTCAAAGTAATTTGAGTTATAATTGCCGTGGATTTGCACGTAAAGCTCGTTTGAGGATTATGTTATTATGTGATTAAATTCTTAATAATAAAATTGCGTCGTTAATTAACTCCAAAGTCCTAGATATTTTTAAGCCTTACGTTTAAGTCATCGATGTATGTCAGTCAGAATTCTTTAGTTTAAGTTATCTCTGGGATATCCTCTATTATTAAAGCTTTTATTAATAATAATTAATAATAATATAAAAAGGCTAAGGAACTTTTGTGGGGCAAAAGTAGCAGACTTCGCGAATATATTTTTTTTTTGTATTAATTACTGTGTTTTTTTTTAAGAAAAGAGAGACCCCTAAGCTTTTTTCGTTTTTCTTAAGATGAGCCTGCGTTTCAAACACGACGTGTTTCTTTTACAGGTACATTTTCATTTATTTTTTGATTTTCTTTTTCATGTCTATAAGTTTGTTACCTGCGAAATAAAGATTTTTTTTCCACCGGGGAATGCTCTGAGGCATCCCGCGGGGGAGTGGGTCTCCCCACGCGGGTAGGTGGTAAGTGGACGCAGCCCTACCCACTAAAACCCGGTGAGTGCCACCAATGCCGCCTTTAGTTAGGTGCCCTGCATCTAATGAGCAAACAGGGCACCTCGACGGCTAGTCACTCCCCCAAGGAACCGACGCCACCTCCACAGAGGGGTTGTTCCGCACCACAGAACAACCCCTCCCAAAATCGGGACAGTACAATGGAGAGAAGTTCCCGTCCTCGCCTCTTGCCCCTGCTCTTTTGTCTCCTCTTCTTATAAGTGTTGATTGGTAATCTCAGATTATACATACTCTTTTGATGTCAACTACGATGTGTTTGGTTTTTAAGTATGTATTATATTTTGAATTACTTTAAATTTGGAATGTCAGTTTTAGATATAAAAGATGAATAGTGTAATATTTTATGATTCCGTTAAAATCTATTGAAGAAGTAACATGTCTAGTTATCTGATATAATTTTTGTATTCTCTATAAATTTCATAATGATTAAGTTTAATCAAATATAAATTCAAAATGTTAATATTAAAATAAGTTTTTCTGATTTGTTGTGTCTGAGTTTGAAGGTGATCCCATTAGCCACATCTACTATTCAAGAATAAGAGGGGTACAAAGAGCTCCCTCGGCTCAATTAGCTTCGCCCAAGGTGCTGGGCTCACTCTAGGCTACTGAGCCCCACCGCCACGTCAAGGCCTGAACCATGGTGTGGGAAATAAAAATACATTGATTTCATACAATGCTATTTAAAATACACATATAAAATCTTTATGTTACGTTAATGGGTAAAAATTATTTAATCTTATTTTCATCTTTATATAGTTCAAGTCAAATGAGAAATAGCAATGTGAATAAAATATAGACAAATAAGTCTCAGTAATATGGCTCAGTTGGCACCCCTTAAGTACGGTGCCCTAAAATGTTACGGAACCTAAAAATTTCAACATAATCTCTGGTTTCCTAAGACCTTTAATTAACTTTTAATGTTTTAAAGGCTGATATCTTTTCGTAGTCGAATTAAGCTCCTCCTTATGAAACATTTAAAACGATTGCCATGTTTTATGTATAAATAAGATGACTGCAAAGTTTCATCGTTTGAAATATATCTAAGTCTTTGAATACTTTTTAATCTTCGCCGAGCCATCTGGTAATAATATGACAGCAGCAAAGGTTTCGCAAAGAGAATAAAGAAGTTTTTTATTCAAAAATACTGTCCATTTTTTGTGTATCACCATCGTCGAGTGGCCACTTCACGTCGTCCCATCTAGTCGAAAATTGACCTACCCGTCTTTCCAAATTTTCTATGTAACCAAATTTAATCAAATCAGAAGACAAAATTTTACAATAATGATTGTTTAAAAAAATGAACCTTTCTATATTTTCTATAATTTCCTAGAACCACAACCTAGTACCCAGTGCAACTAGACGTTTCTAGAAGTCTAGAGCTCTAATCCAAATATCTAATAGCGCGTCCTACAGAAACCGCATACATGTGGTAAAAACACGAATTCAATTTCATCCCTGACTAGCAAATATGTAAATATTATATTTATTTATTCAAGAAAATATTATATTCTCCAAGCGTTTATTTCGATTATTTTATATAAGACCATTAGATGAAACAACGTCTTCTAACAGATTTTAATTGTGGTTTATTAAGTTTCCTATACTCTCAGCGTTTCAGTGTCAGTCCTGACATGGTTGTTATAAGGTTCCAGAAACGTCGGGATTGTAAACCATTTATTTAAACCAGGGTAAAACAGTAAAGGTATATGAGAGAAATTTGTGTAAACCTTAGGAAAAATAAATTGTAAAAACTAATTCGAAGGTAATATCAATCGGTCATTGTCCTCTGCTCAACAAAGAAAAATTTAAAGAAGACAGAAATCTTAATGATAGTAAAATAAAAATAGACAAAGAGCGTTCAGAGCATGTAATTATCGCTGATTACGCTACTAAAGGAGACAAATCTCATAAAATGAACGCAATAATCAAAATAATAGACATCATTAAGGATACAAATTCAAAAGAATGATTGTATCAAAGTCTTGGTAATATTGCTGAAGCGTTAGTAGTGATGAGCGAAACGATACTAGCACCGAGACCAATAATTATCATTGGTCTTATTTTTTATCTAGGATAAAAAATGGCCGTCATGCGATCCCCAGCAGATGTGAAAAATTTATGTTATATAATAAAAATAATAGCATTTTTTTTCTTTTTTCTTTAACGCTGGGAAATGCTCTGAGGCTTCACGCGGGGGAGTGGATCTCCTCAGGCGTGTATGTGGAACTCGCTGCGCCCGAAAGGTGGTAAGATGGACGCAGCTCTACCCACTAAAACCCGGCTAGTGCCGCCAATGACGCCTTTGGTGAGGTGCCCGGATCTAATGAGCAAACAGGATACCTTGACGGCTAGTCAGTCCCTTAAGAGACCGACGCCACCTCCACAGAGGGGTTGTACCGCACCACAGACCAACCCCTCCCAACGTCGGGACAGTACAATGGGGTTAGATTCCCATCCCCTTGCCCCCCTGCTCTATTGTCTCCTCTTCTTATAAGAGGAGACAAAGAGCGGCTCCCTCGGCTCAATTAGCTTCGCCCAAGGTGCTGGGTTTACCTTGGGTGAGCGTGGGCCAGGCTACTGAGCCCGACAAAGCTTGAGCCATGGTGGGAAAAAATAAGAGCATAGCATAATATATATACAAGTAAATAGATAACAAAATCGCCATAACAAGTGCAACCGAATCTCGTCCTAATTATTAAGGTATGAAAGACTCCTTTATATTCAGTTTTGAAAAAAATACGTAGTTAACAGTAGGTACGTACTAGAATGTAGCTTATTTTTCTGTATTAATATTCAGGATGTAGTATTGCTGTTTAGCTGACGAATTGTTAAAAAATAACGAGGTCGTTGTAACCTTAAAGACGTGCTTTAAATAGTTCCCATTCTCATGAGTCAGTGGTTCACCTTTTGTATGTGGATTTGTTAAGACAAAAATAATTTTAAAGTATTACATATTATGTGTATGTAACATTATATTAATTATATAGCTATGAGCGCCGCTGTTCTAGTGGGTTTGGGCTCGGCCTCTTAAGTGGGAGCCGAGAGGTCCGGGTTCGATCCTGATCCCCCTGTGATGCCTAAAAATGGGTTATTCTAAATTAATACGTGCACTTGAACATTAGAGCATCGCTTACTCACCAGTGAAGGAAACATCGTGAGGAAATCTGCATGCCTGATGAGATTAAAAGTCTTTGAGGTGCGTGGAGTTCACCAACCCGCATTGGGCCAGCGCATCGGTAAACTATGGCCCAAAATCCTTCTCGCCTTATTTCGAGAAGAAGACCCGTGCCCAGCAGTGGGACATAATATAAGGGTTGATATTATTATTAATATAACTAATGCGATTTTGAAATTGTCAGTATCTCCTGTCTTAAATGATGAAATAAATACATATTATAAGAAAAGAATTTGTCCAAATTATGTCTTACATCGGTGTCGGTCTTTGTATTGCAAAATATATAGTCTTTCTTCTAGAACCACGTGCTCTGTTACTAGGACCAACATCGCTATTTCCCACCACTAAACGTAAACAATTCAGGACAAGATATTAATTGGCTCCTCATTAAGATCCTCATTTGTAAATACGAATATTCTTAAGACCCTTGTTTACAACCACGTTAATCATTATCACCAGTCTCTATCTTGGATCTCTCCTTTAATACGTCATTAATTTGATCAATTTTAAAATATGTTGGCTGACACATGACAGACGCGAACCATCTAAGTTAAAAAATACAGTTTATAGAAAATTAAAAACCACGCTTCAATAGCAACCCGAACTAAATTTGAAAACAATTTAATATACAAGAATTAAATGGATTTTGAAAAAAAAAAATGTTTTTTGTATAAATAAAGCATTAGGTTCTCGATATTAATTGTTAAAAGTTATTATAAAAATTTAGTACAAAGCACCACACGCTTACTGATCAGGATTACTAGGATAAACTTACTAAATTATTGTATTGTCATCGGTCCTTAAAAAATGTTCAGTTTCTATTTAATCTGACGCCTTTTTACTTTGCATGGGAAAGTTGTAGGTAATAAAAAGATCTACAACTTTTGCTTACACTTTTTCACATAACCTCAAAATTTGTGTGAAAAATTTAAATAACCAAGTTTCCGGTTTTTTATTTTTATTTTTTACAAAAAAAGGATTTTACTCACGCAATTTGGTGAAAACTTATCTTTTTATTTCCCAAACACACTATTTTGTATTTCAAATATTCAGATTTTTTACGTTATTTTGACTTAATATCGCAAAAGGAGCCTAATTTTCATTTTGATTTCATTTTCACTGAATTTTGAACATTTTTCTAATACCTAGTAAAAATGTCTTCTCATTCAATAGTAAAAAATATAATCGACAAGCATACATATAGAGATGACAACATCGAGCTTAATATAACCGGATAGATTAGTATGTGTGCAATAAAGTTTATTATTATTATTATTATTATAAATCCAACAAACCAATGATCTGTGTGTATATCCCATTGACCAATATATCAATGACCATCAGTCGGCCAATCAGAGCGCAGAACCATCGCAGCACAAATTTGGTGGAATTTAATATTTTCATACAAAACACATAACATTAACGCTCCATTCAGGTTATATGCTCAATGGATGACATCAATTATGTTAATAATGGTGATTATTATAATAACGATGAAGAGATGATCGAGCCAGTGAAGGAAATTACCATAAATGTATCGAAGTACAGTATCAAGACGATGAGTCTAGAAGGGTCTATGAAATGTCAGAATGAGTAATTCCTACTCGTCCGCCGTCGACCCTTAATTCCAAATATCAATCTGTTTAATATCCGAATCGTATAAGCTATCGGTAAGGCAATGGTCTGATACACGGCAAAGCGAAACTACCGTAACTTCGTATGAAAGGGAAGTGTTAATTTGTTAAGATTTTTTCTTTAGTGAAACAACAACGGAAAAACCGTGTTCTACCGTTGGGAAAGAAAAGTAATTAAATATAAGCTATTATAAAATTTGGTGAGCCATAAAAAACAGCATTTAAATAATTTGGTCGTCATAAAAAGATTTTGATTGCAATAAAAAATCAGGCGGCAATCCTTGTTCCGCAAATAATTTAGATACAGTTAACACCGACTCCAAAGTAACAATAATGACAAGGTAAACGCAAAATTATTAGTTGCAGACACAATAAAAAACATTTGACATAAAATATTAACCGACTTCAAAAATACTTAACTAAAAAGTAATAAAATAACTGTGTTTCTTTAATTTTTGTGCTTCTTACAATTTATAGTCAACTTAATCTCCTACTAACGTACAAACTTTGCGTTTACCACGTCATTATAGTTACTTTTGGAGTCGGTGTCGTATTTGTTGCTGTACCCTACCTACCTTTTTTTTTTAATGGATGGAATGGATGCACACAGGATCTTTGGGTAGATCCTGACCCAATGTGGAGCAAGCAGTGGACAAATAAAGACTGATGATGATGATAATAATGATACATAACAAATGATTATTAAAAAAAAATCGAAACAACAAATTTATAAACAACGAATAACCAAAATAAATATTTGACTAACAATTCCTTTTATTAGTGTGCTTTTTAAATAATATTGAAACTTATTTAAATATTTGATTTGGCTTTTCATTTAAAATTAAAGTAATGTGTAAATATGAATTTTCGTAAAAGCCAATAAAGTTCAAATATTCCAATTGATTATAATGAAACAATTTTTACGAATTTTATCGCTGGCAAAATTTAAAGTATCCGAAACGTCGGGCTTGTAAAAATCTTAATAAACAGCGATAAAATCCGTAAAAATTGTTTCATTATAATGAGTGAAATTTGTGCAAACATTAGAAAATAATATATTCAAATTTAATTTTTAACCGACATCAAAAAGGTTCTCAATTCGTCGGAATCTTTTTTTTAATAATATCTTTGGTAAAATTAACCATATTATCGCGTGGGCGGCAGCCACTACCCTGTCCGGTGACCCCCGTGGGAGCTCGTGGCGGAGGTTCTTGCCGAGACGCGCTCCTATGTCACGGATAGGAGGTCTCTCGGTTAGAGCCTTACGCTGGATAAGGTCCTGTGAGTTCACCGTCTAGGGTGAGAGGCAATATGGCAAAAAGCTAACGGCTGCTCTGCGTCTGGTCCTCGAGCGGTGGATTCGCCGTAAGCGCAAACCCGGAACGGAACATAGTTGCTTTGGTGAGTTGCTGTGCCGGACGGCCCACAGGGAGCCATTGACAGTGTGTCACGATTGTGGTGCGGTGGTGGACTCAGCCCATCACACCCTTGACGAGTGTCCGAGATGGGCGGCGCTGCATCACTGTCTGACATCAGTCATCAGAAGGGGACTTGTCTCTGCCGATTGTCATCACCGAGCACCGCCGTAAAAGGAAGGCAACCGAGCAATCGGAGCCTTATAGTGACTACCGACGCCCATAGACATACGCACAACCAAAAGTTAAGTAGATGCGTTGCCCTCCTTTTCCTTATCCCCCCAATGGGCCACCGGAAACTCACGAAACGGGACAGCATAGCTGTCACTTGACGCCGGTGTTATGTGAGCGAGAGGTACCACCACCCCGGCCGGCGAGCAAGTTAGCATGGCACTACCTCTTACTTACATATTATTATCGCGAGAAATTGTTTTTTACCTAAAATTTTACACATATCTAGTTGTAATTACTATGTAAATTATTCATATTTGATTACATGCATGCAACCCTTGTCAACCTCATTTAAATTTGATTGTGGATAACTTTATCAGAAATCATAAATTAACAAAGGAACTCTATTAGCAGAGCACGACTTTTGAATTTTAATATTATTAGAATAAATTCATATTTCACTTATTTGTATAGTATATTGCAGGGTGAGCAAAATACTAGCCAAGTTATACATACATACAACTGTTTAAAATGGGATATTTGTTTATTATGTTTTTAAATTTTCAACCGACTTCAAATAATAAGGAGCTTCCATGTTCAACTGTCTGTATTGTTTGTGTATGTTCATTGATTTACCTGTCAATTGTGGAACGTTAGGAAAACGTAGTATGTTGGCACAACAAATTAATAAATACATGTTAGGTTTTTTAAATATATATCAAACAAATGCATTTGAAACAGAAGGCCAATATATCGAACGTCAATATTGTGAAAATCATGGGAAATATTATATACTTTTTTTAAATCTTATTTTGGCTAGTCAAAATTCAAACTTAACACATTGTGTACAACGATTTTTTAGGAAAATTGACTTAAATATCCAGTCACTGTGATGAAGAAGAAATGTAGGAAAATACACAAGCCTAAAAATACTTTAAAAAATATTGCAGATTCTCTTGCGGTGGTTCTTGGACATGTTTTATCAAAATCGGTTCAGTGGTTTCAAGGTTAATTTGTTATTGTATTGGGATTTTTATATACCTTTTAGTAATATTGAAGTTACGATAGATATAAGATATTCATATAATAAAAAAAGAAAAAATTAAGTCACCTGAGATCGGTGGGATTCGAACTTGGGCTTTTTTGCTAAGCAGCCTTGGGGCACGCAGTAATGTGTCAGTAAAAAAATTGTATTTTAATGGTAGTTTCAATTTGATTTGTTTCTGTGTAGGATGACGTCAAAAATCGTATGCTTTTATGTTTTATGTTACGAACGTTTTTTGCCGGCTAGGTTTTAGGTAGGTAGTTTTTTTTTCCGCAATGCCCCATAAGGAACTTTCGTTCCAAAGGGTTTTATAGCTTGCTGTCTGACGGAAGCTTAACATCAAGATTTGCTGAACCTTAAGGGAAATCAAGCCACACCCCGATCTATTAGACAATACTGATTCGTATATATTATATTGCTCCGCGGTACGACTCAATCTAACTTTCCCGTTGTTATGTTATTAATCATTGAATCTCAAATTACTTTTCATTATGCTCAGCTTCTGATAACGAAATAGCTTCTAGTTACTAGATCTCGAAGACTATTTCAGAAGCATACTCGAAGTCTGCTTGGTTTTAAGTATTTTAGAAGACGAAAGTTTTAGATTCACACAGGTTTTTTATTCTCTGTGAAAAATTAAATATGATTGAGGTCCCCACCATAGTTCAGGCCTTGACGTGGCGGTGGGGCTCAGTAGCCTAGGGTGTGCCCAGCACCTTGGGCGAAGGTAATTGAGCTGAAGGGGCTCTTTGTAGACAACCCTTCTGTGGAGGTGGCGTCGGTCCCTTGCGGGACTGACTAGCCGTTGAGGTGCCCTGTTAGCTTAACAGATCCGGGGCACCTCACCAAAGGCGGCACAGGTGGCACTCGCCGGGTTTTAGTGGGTAGAGCTGCGTCTGCTTACCCGCTTTTGGGCGCAGTGAGTCCCACATACCCACGTGGGCAGACCCACTCCACCGCGAGATGCCTCAGAGCATTTCCCGACGTTAAATTAAAAAAAATTAGTTTAAAAAAACTAAAAAACACGCATTAATAGCAAACCCAACTAAAAATATGAAAATATTTTTAATGGATGAATTAAATGGGTTAACAAAATTACTTAATGTAAAAAAACGTGGTGCTTGTAACTAAGTTTTTATATTAAATAGATACCGATGAAATATTTTTAATAATGAATATTGAGCAAATATTGATGCGTGTTTTTTAGTTTTTTTAAACTATAATTTAATTTTTACTTTTTAGTGTCGATTTTTTTAATTAAAAATTTTCTTAATTTAAGGTACTCAACTATAGAAATGAGTGAGAGACTAAAAACAACATAAGCGATGTAGGTAAGTTGCGCGCCTTACGCCTTCCTAATCATCCTGATCAGGATATTGGAATAATTTTATCAAATTATTGTATTGTCATCGGTCCTCGATAAATCTACAAAGTTTGAACAAAATCTGGTCGTTAGAAGTGAGTCAAAATCAAGTCTAAAGGAGTAGGTTACAAACATACATACAAACATACAAACATACAGGTGAAGCTATTATAAAGCGTGTAAAAAATAAATGATTGAGGTAATGACAGTATTATGTATTATGCATTTTTGTTAACACTGGAAAATACCTTTACGCGCCGTCAAAAGCGCTGGGTGAGGTCCGATGGTGTGTCTACCTCATTTATAATATAAGGCTTTGCTTGAATGTCGATCGTCCCTCCATCTTCTTGAACAGCCTTCACTCCAAGATTCTAATCGCTCACTGGCAATTACTTCTTCATTGTATGTTACTTACTTAGACGCTACAGTTGGAAGATTCATCATCATCATCATCATCGCCATCATCATCATCATCCTTTTCCGTCTACTGCTTGACATAGGCTTTAAGACATAAGGACATAGGACGGTTGCAGACTGATAATGATGTTACCACAGTAGTTTACGAGCGCTGACGGTGAGTTGTTAAAAGTTCGGTAACGTGTTATAAATTGTTGGAAAAGTGTACGAAAGCACTTCTCATAATTAGCAAAGTTTGGAAACCATTTTTATATTCAACAAAAATTGTAAGCTAGCTAGCTTTTTACTTGAGGAATACTTTCAGTTTAGTACACATAATCAGTACCTTCTTGCCTGAATGCCAACACTTATGTGCTGCTTGGAACGACTACTGAAATCATTAATCAAAGGTGCACTACCTTGATGCTTCAATCGAAGGTAGTGCCATGCTGCTTTGCAGCCGAATTGGGCTGGCACGACCGGGGTGGTACTTTCGCTCATATAATACCGGCGTAAAGTGACAGCTATGCTGATGCGTTTCGTACGGTTTGTGAGTTTCCCGCGGCACATTAGGGGGATAGGGAAAAGGAGGGCAGCGCATCTGCGTGGCTTTGGTTATGCGGATGTATATGGGCGTCAGCGTCCGACTGCTCATTTAACCCTTGATGTCATAAAAAAAGATTCCTGGTAAACGGTTCTGGTTTCTTACAAGTCACAAAAGTTGGCCGCTTTTGTGGCCCACAGTGAGTGGTGCTGATGATTACGAAACGACCCCAAATATACGACCCCAAATATACGACCCCAAATATACGACCCCAAATATACGCATGACTCAACATTCACCAGAAAACATTAACGACGAAACTTCCGAATCTGTATTTAACAAAATACATACGTAACAAGACTGGGCCGAAAATTGAGCTTAGTTCAACTTGAACATACTTGGAGTTTGTTGGGTAAGATTTCGAAATATTTTTATGTACTAACTAGCTGTTGCCCGCAGCTTCGCCCGCGTTATCTTAGATTTACAGCCGTACTCGGATTGATGATGATTATTTTTATAGCTTATGTTACTCCTCAAAACATCAGCTTCGACTGCTCGTTTGCCCTCCATAAAAAAATCTTATAAACACATTTTGAAGAAACCTACCACATAAACTAGAAAATACCTTATCAGCTCTAGAACATTTGCGCAAGATGACACATTGACATGCCAACCGAAATAGGCAAAGTTCAATATTTGATTTATTTTTTATCTCTACCATAAGCACCTTCCAAGGTATTATACAAAGTGTGTGCATTGACAGTTTCGTATTGACGAGGGTCGGTTATACGGCGGACTGAGTTTCGGTTATTGGGCCGTTATTCCAAATTAGGATTTCCTATTTTATTTGAATATAGAAAGTGCCCTATGTGCTTTTGTGGATAATTTGAAAATATAAGAAATTTCTTTCTTTATTTGTTTAATTCATGCCCGCACTTTCTTGTAAAAAAATTGTAGTATTACGTGTTCTAGAGTTTTCTATAAGTAATACGAAAGTTTTTCAAGTGATGTTTATTGGCAAATTTTCTAAATAGTTAATGGTAAGGTCGTTAAATAAAGTGACGTTGGTCCAGTGGCTATGGGCTTGGCTATTGATTGAGAGCCGAGAGGTCCGGGTTCGATCCTAACCGGGGGGGGGGATCCCCTTGTGATGCCTAGAAATGGGTTTTTATTTCTACGTGCATCTGAAGGTGAAACCATCGCTTGCTCACCGGTGTCGGAAACATCGTGAGGAAACCTGCATGCCTGATGAGATTAAAAGTCTTTGAAGGTGTGTGAAGTTCACCAACCCGCATTGGGCCAGCGTATCGGTGAACTATGGGTCCAAAACCCTCCTCGCCTGATTTCAAGGAGGAGACCCGTGCCCAGCTGTGGGACATATAAGGGTTGATATTATAAGGTCGTTAAATATAAACGATATCATTCGGCACTACAGATATTTGTAGAATGGCACCAATGACTTCTCTCCCTTAAGTGATCTGAGGCATTCCCGCCTCGGGAGTGGGTCTCCCCAGGTGGGTATGTGGGACTCGCTGCGCCCGACAGATGGTAAATGGACGCAGCTCTACCCACTAAAACCCGGCGAGTGCCACCAGTGCCGCCTTGGTGAGGTGCCCCGGATCTGTTAAGCTAACAGGGCACCTCGACGGCTAGTCAGTCCCGCAGGGGACCGACGCCACCTCCACAGAGGGGTTGTCCCGCACCACAGAACAACCCCTCCCAACGTCGGGACAGTACAATGGGGTGAGGTTCCCATCCTCACCCCTTGCTCTTCTATCCCCTCTTCTTATAAGAGGGGTACAAAGAGCCCCCTGTACCCTACCTACCTAAATTGGCTGACACCGACTGCAAATGTAACTATAATGACATGGTAAACGCAAAGTTTGTACATTAGTAGAAGATTAAGTTAACTATAAATTGTAAGCACAAAAATTAAAGAAACACAGTTATTTTATTACTTTTTAGTTATATTGTTTTCTAATGTTTGCGCGAATTTCACTCATTATAATGAAACAATTTTTACGGATTTTATCGCTGTTTATTAAGATTTTTACAAGCCCGACGTTTCGGATACTTTAGAGGACTCGAGGAGGAGTCCTCCCTAGTCCATGGTTGCTGTAAAGTATCCAAAACGTCGGGCTTGTAAAAATCTTAATAAACCGCGATAAAATCCGTAAAAATTGTTTCATTATAATACTTTTTAGTTTAGTATTTTTGAACTCGGTTTTAATTTTTTGTAAAATGACTTTATTTCTTAATTTTTAGTGATTCCGAAATTCGTCGTCTTGGCGTTCATTGAAGAAGGTCTATGTTCAGCAGTGGACGGATAAAGGACGATGATGATGATTACGATGACCACGACATACTATGGTGTGCTACCAAGGCATTCTATACAATTGTTACATCGACAAGTAATAAAATGAGCATATCAGCATAATATCATCAAGGTAAATGTGATCAACCAAATAGGCATTACTGGGAATAACAAAAAAACGGCTTGTCAGGTCTTAATAAAATTAATATGGGACCAAATTGGAAGCGCTAGCTTTCAAAAAAAAAAAAAACTATCGAAATCCATTCACAAACGGCGGAGTAATCGTGTAACATACATACAAAAAAAAACATACAGACGAATTGAGAACCTCCTCTTTTTTTGAAGTCGGTTAAAAATAATTTAATGTAGTACTAACGTATCAAGTTTATATTTTAGTATTAAAATTGGTTCGATTAACAATTTATATTGACTAAGAAAATCATCAGCAACAACCACAATAACGTTATATTATAATACCGTAACCAGACCTGAAACACAAATTTGCTACAGCTAGTTTATAAAAACAGTGGCCGGTCCGTGTTGGATGCGAGTGGCAAGGGATCGGCCATCTTGGCGTTCATTGAGGGAGGCCTATGTTCAGCAGTGGACGGATAGAGGCTGATGATGATGATGATGATGATGAGTTTATAAAAACAGCCATTTCCAAACATTTTCCAGTAAAATAGCACATGTGAAGCGGACACGATGTCACAGCGGAACAAAAACCACGCCAATGATTCATCACGACGACGTTAAAATCAAAGGCTTGATTAAAATCAGTAACAAAGAAAAAACGGGGCGGAAACAAAATGAAAAGATTTTTTCATTATGCATGTCGCTCGGTTAACAGGTTCGAAACAAAGACAAGAACAATTACAAGCTTTTTAAGTATTTGTCGTAGTAAGGAATATGATATATTCCTCGACGATCTAGGGATCGGTCGCCTTGGCGTTCATTGAGAGAGGCCTATGTTCAGTAGCGGACAGAGGCTGATAATGATGTTAGGGATGATGATGATGATGAAAAAACTAAAAGCCTTTACTCCATTGTGGAGTATAGGCCTTTATATTATAGCCGCAGTGCAGTATTTGTGCAGGGGTTTACAGATTTTTATAAATTTCTACCAATCTAGCCCCCAAATACTCAAACGAATCTCAAATTTAAGACATACTTAAACTCATGCTACGACGTGTCAGATTCAAAGAAAAAAGAGGGACAACAGGAATTTAAGTACGTCTCAAATTTGAGATTCGTTTGAGTATTTGGGGGTAAATCTTGTTAAATTAGGAATTTGATGTAACGAAAAAATGTTTACAACATGGTGTTATATCGAAATATCTCGAGCCTGTCAACTACCACACGGACCAATAGTCTGAAATATCCAATAACATAGGTCTTTTTTATGTCATCAGGGGGCAAACGAGCAGTCGGAGCCTCACGGCACCGACGCCCATACACATCCGCACAACCAAGGCCACGCAGATGCGCCGTCCTTCTTTTCCCTATCCCACCCAATGGGCCACCGGAAACTCACAAACCGCACGAAGCTCGACAGCAAAGCTGTCACTTGACGCCGGTGTAATGTGAGCGAGAGGTACCACCCCGGTCGTGCCGGCCCAGTTCGGCTGCAATGCAGTTTGGCACTACCTCTTACAGATTTACAGATTTTTGTAAATTTCTACCAAAACTATTGAACCTAAATTTTGATATGTTAGGAGTTTGATGTACCCCACCATGGTTCAGGCCTTGACGTGGCGGTGGGGCTCAGTAGCCTAGGGTGAGCCAATACCTTGGGCGAAGCTAATTGAGCCGAAGGGGCTCTTTGTACTCCTCTTATAAGAAGAGGGGACAAAAGAGCAGGGGGCAAGGGGTGAGGATGGGAACCTCACCCCATTGTACTGTCCCGACGTTGGGAGGGGTTGTTCTGTGGTGCGGGACAACCCTCTGTGGAGGTGGCGTCGTTCCCTTGCGGGACTGACTAGCCGTCGAGGTGCCTTGTCAGCTTAACAGATCCGGGGCACCTCACCAAGGCGGCACTGGTGGCACTCGCCGGGTTTTAGTGGTTAGAGCTGCGTCCATTTACCATCTTTCGGGCGCAGCGAGTCCCACATACCCACCTGGGGAGACCCACTCCCCAGGCGGGATGCCTCAGAGCATTTCCCGGCGTTAAAGGAAAAAAAAGGAGTTTGATGTAACGAAGAAAAATTGTTACAGTACGTGGGTAACACTGAAAATGTTTAGAACTGGCCAGTTAGAAACATTGAAAATGAAAACTTTTTTTTAATTTCAATTTTAGAACTCTTTGGTAACCTAATGAAGTATATTGCATTCATTTGTCATTTGTTTTTGTGAATTGGCGGCAAATCTAAAACTCTTGTTACACGTGAAAATGAACATAACGCGAGAAAATTTTCGGTCAATGATTTATTATGACTTTCGTTGTGGGCTTACTCAACAACAAAGCTATGATAGGCTGCGATTAGCATTTTTTTATGAAGCCCCATCTCGTGCCACTATTTAAAATTGGTTTAACGAGTTTAAGCGTGGACGTAGCAATCTCAGTGATGATCCGCGTGAGGGACGTCCTTTAACAGCGACTACTGAAGATAACATCAGTGCTGTGCGACGCATGATAGAGGAAGATAAGAGAGTGACCTATCAGCAGATACGGGCAAGCCTAGGCATTGGTATGAGTCAAGTTCAAAAAATATTACACGAACATTTAGGCGTCAGGAAGCTTTGTACCAGATGGATTCCCCATACTTTAACCGACGACCAGAAACGCCTCCGCATGGACTGGTGTCGCCAAATGTTAGATAAGTTCAACGGCGGTAACTCAAATGCTGTATTTGACATCATCACAGGTGATGAAAGCTGGATATATTACTACGAACCCGAAACCAAAAGACAATCAGCTCAGTGGGTGTTTCCTTTCGAGGATCGCTGTTGGTCTGTTGTCTTGGAAAAAATTCAACAGCAGCGCCCTCGAAGCAGGATCCTCCTTCACCACGACAATGCTTCAGCGCACTCCGCAAAACGGACTGTTGAATATTTGACTATGGCGGGTGTCGAGATAATGAGTCATCCGCCTTACAGTCCTGACCTGGCGCCCTGCGACTTTTATTTATTCCCAAGAACTAAAGATAAAATTCGAGGAATTCGCTTTACGAGCCCTGAAGATGCGGTGAAAGCGTACGAAAATGCCATAGAAGAGACTCCTAAGGAAGAATGGGCCCACTGCTTTTCTCAGTGGTTCCATCGAATGCGACGATGTGTAGAAAGAAACGGAGATTACTTCGAAAAACAATAAAAGTATTGGCAACTTTCTACATTAAGCCGTTTTTCATTTTCTAAAAATTTTCAGTGTTACCTAGGTATAGTGTGCTATCGAAATAGCTCGAGTCTGTCAACTGCCACACACACGAACTAAAATATCATCAACAGACCAATAATAATCTAAAATAACTAATAACTTATCTCTTTTTGAAATCCCTTTGCAAAATAAACGTGTAAAAGACTAAAACTATTAAAGGCTTCTTCAATGCGAGATATATTTTAATCATAATATATTTTAATCATAATATATTTTAATCATAATATATTTTAATCATAATATATTTTAATCATAATATATTTTAATCATAATATATTTTAATCATAATATATTTTTTGCAATAATTCCGCGAACCACAGTCTTTACAGCAAAAGTGTGAGTGCACGCATATGCATGCCACACCTCCCCTCTTTCCTGTAAGACTTTGATGTAAAGACTGTATGTTTCGCGGAATTATTGCTAAATAATATATTTCAACTTTATGTGCATATTCTGACAACTAATGTTGTGCATTTGAGCCTACTTGAGCTCATTTTAGTATATTTGTCATGTAATTATAATGTAGCAACTTTGTGTATTCAAAAAAAAAAGCTCATAGGATTTCAAAGTAACGCCTGATCCTATTAATTCTGCAATGTTCCTAAAAATTATGCACCAAGTCTTGTCACTGAGGTCTATATAGGTACATAGAAGATAGATTAAACGGGCCCGCAAAATCTGGAGCATGTTAATTATTTCCCACATTTCAATACAAGCGGCATGTAAATTGCAATTTCGTTCACGTTAGATTTACATACGGTATTGAGTCGTTAAATGTATGCCATATGTTGTTTACTGTTATATTATATACTATGTTTTTCCCATAAATAGAATTTAAAAAATATATGATAGTAAAATTTATAATTAATGTATGCTCACTTAAATAATTATATGTAATTAAATATATGCATGTTGGATACGAGTGGCGAGGGATCGGTCGTCTTGACGTCCTTTGACGGAGGCCTATGTTTACCTGTAGTAGACGGATTGGGGCTGATGATAATGATGATGTGCGCCACCTATAATATAAAACTATAAATTCAAGTTGGAAAGCTGTAACACAGTTCAATTTTTTATTAAAATCAGTTTATGACATTTTAGGGGAAAAACAACGCGATTTATATACACCCCCATTTTTAATTCACTAAAAAAATAAGGTACATAATCAGTAAACGATACTGATTGCATAGTAATAATATATCTAATAGAAATAATAATATAAGTCATTAAAAATTTATTCATAAAATAACAACATGTTGAACACGAAACTTTTTAAATAGTTGTGCCACATTATGAGGTAAGGTGCATTACTTATTTGAGTGCTTAGGTTAGTTTCTTTTATTGTTCTTTAACGTTTTAAACGCTCGATTTAAGCTAAGTTAAGCTGCTTCTTAACGACGCCGGAGTTACGTAAAATGTATTTGTAGTATTGTGACAATATCATTTCAATAAAATGTGGACATTTTCAAAGGATCATAACTTTGTCAACAACCATTCTTTTCTACTTTACTACGCATATGTTTTATGCTTCTCATTGACTTTATATACCATTAAGAATATTTTGGTAATTAAAAATAGTGGTTTATATAGAAGAAAATGATACCGGAGACACAGCGATTCCAATTTTCTTTGAAATAAATACCTCAATATTAGTGTATTTTATGCTTCACTATCTGGAAATATCAAAAAAAATATCTTATAAAGCACTAGCTGGTGCCCTTGGCTTTGCCCACGTTTACTTAGATTTACAGCAGTATCCAAATTGTAGGTAATTATTTTGACATTATGTATATCTAATGTCACTAAGTGATAACGTAGCTTACGGTAAAATAATTTAAAAAATCGATTGGGTAGTTTTTGAGTTAATTCGTAACCAACAAAAAAAAATTGAGCTATCATACTCAGGAACATGCCCTAGTTCATAACGAAGCCAACAGTGAAAACCGTATCAAAATCCGTTAGGTAATTTTTAAAATATCGATGCACAAACAGACCACCACAAAAAGTGACTTTAATATAAATTACGTAAAGATAAAGTTTCTTTTATATGTCATGTAACGTATATTAATCTGTAGAATGACAGTTGATGCCTAAGAGACGAGCGCTGACTTAGGTCCTACTTAATACTTAATATCTAGGCTTGTGGCTAAATAAATATACTGAGGCTTCATGTGTCACCAAGATACAGATTAAATATACGTTATTATGGCACGTAACATTTTCATTAGACTACTAGAGAAACACCGTAATCCGATCTTATCTCTAATAAGCTTTTGCTGTCACCATCAACCTTTAACCTTTAATCCTAAAAAAGCTTAATAAACGTCAATATGGTCGATCTTTTTTTTCTTTAACGCCGCTCTGTGGCATCTTGCGGGGGAGTGGGTCTCCCCAGGCGGGTATGTGGGACTCGCTGCGCCCGAAAGATGGTATATGGACGCAGCTCTACCCACTAAACAGAAGGGCAAGACAGGCAGTGTAATTACTGGCACCGAGACTTAACATCTTATGTCTCAGGATAGGCAACACATAAATAAGTTGCCTGGGCTCGTTCCAGGTAAACAAGTTTATGTTCATGGGCGACGTCGACCACTTTCCATCAGGTGGCACGTTTCCCAGTTTGCCTATCCAAGTAACATAAAAAAAAAACCGGCGAGTGCCACCGATCCTGCATTTGGTGAGGTGCCCCGGATCTGTTGAGCAAACAGGGCACCTCAACGGCTAGTCAGTCCCTCAGGGAACCGACGCCAACTCCACAGAGGGGTTGTCCCGCACCACACAACAACCCATCCCAACGTCGGGACAGTACAGTAGGGTGAGGTTCCCGTCCTTGCCCCTTTCCCCCTGCTCTTTTGTCCCCTCTTGTAAGAGGGGTACTAAGAGCCCCCCCGGCTCGATTCACCTCACCCAAGGTGCTGGGCTCACCCTAGCAGTAGCTGCTGATTCTATAAAATAATAGTGTATAATTATTAAATAGAAAGCTTGTAAAAACTTTACTTCGCGTTACAAAACCGCCTCCACTTAAGATGTCTGCAGCTGAAAGTTTGGTTTAAGCGAAATTTCATTTTTGATGTCAATTTGAGTGAAACTCCGAACCAGAAGGAAGGGCTTCAAATAGTTTAGAAGTTAATAGCTTTTATAGATTATTGTCAATCGGTTATTGTTCGTTCGATATAAACTTTTGATAAGAAAGGCTCAAACGAAATGAGTACAGGAAAATGGTATTTTACGCAGCTTACCGATAATGCCTAATGCCTATCACATTGTTTTCAAACGTTTACGCAAATTTTATAATGCAACTGCGGACTCATCCCGTAACCATGGTTACTGTGAAGTATCCGAAACGTCGGGCTTGTAAAAATTTAAATAAACAGCGATAAAATCCGTGAAAGTTGTTTCATTATAATGCCAATCATAATCCATCGCGAGCGACACGGGATGGGTCGTTTTGGCGTTCATTATAATATAAGAGATGCCTATGTTCAGCAGTGAACGGGTAGGGGTTATTGTGATGAAGATGATGTTGATGATGATGAATGCCTTTCATTGCATTTGAAAATCTAAACTAGAATATTCTTATTCTATTATTCAAGATATGATGATAAACACCATCGTTTTTTTATTTGTTGGTGTTTTTTATTTATGTATTTTACTTATTTTTTAGATAGATTATTATTATTATAAAGTTGTTCAATGGTGCTAATATTTAAACTATAAGCCTTCAATTTTTATTTTAAATTTGCACCTTGAAGGCTAACAAAGAAAATCAAAATGATTCCAAAGAAATATTTCATTCGAAGCCTGTATAGGTCATAAATCTCGATGTCCATGATCAGTTGGCAGACTTTAATATAGAAAAACGTGAAATATAAAGAATCTGGGCTGTGAATAATGAAAAAACAGAAAGCTTTGGGGAGTTTTTTGTGAAAATATTCATTACAGTTAACCTGGTTGCATATTAAAATGCACATTCTATACACTGGCCAAAGGAAAATTAAGTGGGCCGGTTAGATACGTTCAATGGCGGATGGGCCAGTATGTTACAGATTTCAAATTTGTCGAAAATTACCTAAATCAAGTAAAAAATGACATAGAAATAGTTTTTAGTATTAATTAGAGTAATAAACAAAGGTTTATGCAGGTCACCTGCCCGGAAGACCTAAGTTGAGTTTAGATGACCTAAAACCAAAATCTAACATTCACATTTTTTATTTTCTATCAGATTAAAAAAAAAATCTACTTATTATAATGAAACAATTTTTTACGGATTTTATCGCGGTTTATTAAGATTTTTACAAGCCCGACGTTTCGGATAGTCCTCCCGTGACCATGGTTGCTGTAAAGTATCCGAAACGTCGGGCTTGTAAAAATCTTAATAAACCGCGATAAAATCCGTAAAAAATTGTTTCATTATAATGAGTGAAATTCGCGCAAACATTAGAAAACAATATAAAAAATCTACTTACTATTTTACATTTTGTGCTTGATACTTATCTGTACTGCAGTGCTAAGTATGGATTACTGAATAAAGTTATTTCTATTCTATTATATTCTAAAATCAGTACTAGCTGTTGCCCGCAGCTTCGCCCGCGTTAACTTAGATTTACAGCCGTACTTATTATACTTACGTAATCTGTTTCGTGGTTTAGAAGATAGACAGTCCCGGGGTTTACTTACTTTTTTTTAGTTTTTTTTAGTTACTTTCGCATTATAATATTAGTAAGGATAGTATTCTCGAGCTTAAAACGTCGTAAGCGCGCGTAAATTTCATAGCGCTTAAAATTCATAGCGCTTACGCGTTTTCAACGTTTTCAACGTAGTGTAACAAACATGTCCTCTTTATCTATTTTACACTGCAGGCTTTTGCCTTTTTGTCTTTTACTTTTGTAACACAGGTTTTGAAACTACAAAACTTCATTAGAATTTATTTTCTATATCGAAGTTTATTAATAGGTAAATAAATCAATAAATTGCAAAATAGAAACAAACTGCTACTTAGGCTCAAATTTTCGAATTATTTGCGATGCTCCGTACCCCCCCGCCCCACGTTCTTCAGTGTTGACTTCGGCAGTCGAGCCATACTAAAGTAAGTTGTACGAACTGCAGTACAGTTCAGTCGAACAAAGTGAGTGTTCGGAACGCGTAATCTAGTACATAATATTATAATTTATATCTTTGAATGTGAAGATGTCTTTAAATGAATCATCTGCATCAATAGAAATTATTTTTAGACTTTAAATCAATATTTTACTTCTTAGTAAGCTTGTTACAAAACTTCTGAAGTATTTCAACAAGTTTTTCGTTTATTGACATAGCACTCGTAGAAACAGTTATGTATTTATATAATTTGCAAAATTATAATTAAATTTTCATTTGAACTCGTTTCTTCAAACGCGAGTGCTGTTTGTTGGAACTGCGCTGGAACTAATTTTATTTATTATAGGACTGAAAGGGCTATATTTTATTGACATATTCCATTATGTTTATCAAAATTCAAAGGGGTATAAATCACAAGTTTTCGAACTTTACTCTTAGGTAAGGTACTCGTAGGAGATATATAGATAGTAGGAGACACTGAAGAGTTTGTTTGTATGAACGCGCTTTTCTGCGTAACGAATTTGATAATTTCCTTTTGTACTTGATATTTCAATTATTCATCAACCCTTATATGTCCCACTGCTGGGCACGGGTCTCCTCCTCATAATCAGGTGAGGAGGGTTTTTAGACTATAGTTCACCAATTAGCTAGCCCAATGCGGGCTGGTGAAGTTCAAACACCTTCAAAGACATTTAATCTGATCAGGCATGCAGGTTTCCTCACGATGTTTCCTTCACCGGTGAGCAAGCGATGGTCAGGTACAGGTAGAAATGTAGAAAAACCCATTTCTAGGCATCACAGGGGTCAAGGGGTCAAGATGGAATACGGAAAACCAATTTCTAGGCATCTCAGGGGGGTCAGGGGCTAAGCCCGAATCGCTTGGCTCTGGCTCAAGAGGCCAAGCACATACCCACTAGGCTAACACTATAATATTTTAATAATATAATATCACGCCGGTAAAACTCCCAGAATACGGCCAGATATATGCGTAAGTTTTAATACTAAATGAACGAAATGGCGAACATATACATATTACCTTGTATTTAAAAGCTGAAGCTGAAACCAAACTTGAAAAGCAAAACCTACAAATATACATAAAAACCATTGCAGCCGAATACCAATACTTAAACACGAATTACCCGCTTAAGCATACAAAAAAATATCGATATGGAAACAAAATATGCATTGATATAACTTTGATGAACTCGGTTTTTGTAGCAGAACCGTTTCCCGGGCAAAAATTTTATGATGTCATGCGAGATCAAGTGGAGTGGTAGACTTGAATACCTTTATTGTGGAGCTACCCGTGCTTTAGTTTGTGGTACAAGTGGCAGGTGAAAGAGTTTTTACTAACTTTTTTATAAGTTAGTAAAAACTTCTTATAAGTTTTTTATAAGGCTTTTATTCCAGCGGATGATAATTCAGGTTGATTTTTTTATATAAGAGGGGGCAAACATACAGTCGTTTTACCTGGTGGTAAGTGATAAGCGACATCCATAGACACCCGCATCATTTGCAGATGCGTAGCCGGCCTTTCAAATTTTAATGTGCCCTTTTTTAAGGTCCCTAAGTCGTATCGGTTCGATATTCGTTAGTAGTTCGGATCGAACCGATAAAAATCGAGTTATTGTGGATTTCCGGAATCCGGACATCGAGGTGATGTGGGTGAAATTTGGTATTATTACTTGATATCCAGTGGTGGAATTCTGCTGCAGGTATTAGTCCGAACAATTTTTCAGAACACTTCCCGTGGTAGATACGGTAGAAGCAGCGCCAAGGAATCAATCCGATCGGAGAGAACCTTGTCATCGACGATTCGATCCGCTGATGATACTTACTACTCAAAATACATAATGATCATTGTGGAGCGACCAGTGTTTTAGTACATGGTATAAATGATAGGCGAAAGTGTGTTTGATATTTTACTAGCTTTTTAGAAGAAATGGGTTAAGCTTTTAAATTTTGTAATAAATCTGACGAGGTAGATCATGATAAAAAGATCATGATCATTTTCGAGTGACCAATGCTTCTGTGGTACAAGATACAGGCGAAAGTGTCACTCCTATTTATTTTCAACGAATATGTAAAGCTGTTCTTATAGAATAGAGGTACATTAATATAGAGACAAATCTGATAAAGAAGAACATGATCAGAATTTAATTATTGTTGTGTCGCAACCCGTGCTTTATGGTTTAAGCTTGGTATAAGTGATGGTGTAAGTGTTTTGATGACCGCCTACTAAAAAGGTATATAGGATAGCTTTTTTGTAGGCGGTCGGAATAGTGTGTAACAGTATCACATTTATAATATTATTATGACTCCTCCACGATTATAATGTGACTCGCCGGCACCTCAATCACATTTTTTTTTAAATGTTAGTTGGATAGGTAAACTGGCAAACGTACCACCTGAAGGTAAGTGGTCGACGTCGGCCATGAACATAAACTAGTATACCTGGAAGTAGCCCACACACATAAATGAGATGCCTATCCTGAGACATAAGATGTTAAGTCTCGGTGCCAGTAATTACACTACCTGTCTTGCCGTTCCCTCCGAAACACAGCAAAGCTTCACGGGAGAAACAAGCAAGATGGTGGTACCCATGCAGCCGGGAGCGCGGCATAGCGCTTCCCTCCCACCGGTAAATAACACAACACTACAATAAATAAGTAATTAATATTATATTGAAGACTTTTATTTTATAATTATCAATCACATACATAAAAGGTGCTTAAAAAGTGATTTTAGGCCTAGATAAAGACGTAGGATGATGTAAAAGCTATAAGCTTATGTTTTAGGATAGGCAACACATTTATTAAATGAGTTGCCTGGGCTCGTTTCAGGTATAGTAGTTTATGTTTATGGGCGACGTTGACCACTTACCATCAGGTGGCACGTTTGTCAGTTTGCCTATCCAACTAACATTAAAAAAAAACTTATTGAAGACTTATTGTGTAGGGACCCGAACTTGATAGGCGAAAGTGTTCGTTGCTTATAATATTTGACTACCTACCTTATTAACCCGTCAATTTTTTCTCGTTTTTCTTAAGGGTTTTTCTTTCCATGGTTTTTCTCTTTTATTCTGTCAATTTTACTATGATAAAATTGAAAATGTAATAATATGGATTATCTTTAAATTCAATCGCTACAGCTTGTATATTGTCCTATACAAGTTCTTTAAGCTCGTTCATAGTTGTGGTATTTGTTACGATACACCATTTACGTTAATTAAGAATGTACTTCATTAGCGGGACGGTAGACCAAAATGCGCGACGTTAGAGGACGTAAAAGCATTCTGTCTCATTCTAATAATATGATATAGAACGAGAAAGATTGTGTTTGTTGAGTGTGATTGTGTGCAGTAGGGAGAAAAGTCTCCTTGAGATGACTCTTCTGTGCGTGATAATAATAGTGTGAATGAAAGGATTTAAAATATTGTTTTCTAATGTTTACGCGAATTTCACTCATTATAATAAAACAATTTTTACAGATTTTATCGCGGTTTATTAAGATTTTTACAAGCCCGACGTTTCGGATACTTTACAGCAACTACTGGTCACGGGAGGACTGACGTGTTATACGTCCTATCATTACAAAGTTATTCGAAACTACCCTATGATACTTCAATATTTTGGTCAGTCCTATCTACGCAGAAAGTGCTAACTGTATCTTTAATCTGTGACATATTATGCTTGGATTTTGATTTGATAATTTTAATAATGGGATCCCAAGCAAGTGGTAAAAGCCAGTCATCTTCTCTATTGAAATTAGGATGTTTTTTAATTTCAATAGCCTCACGGATCGTCCTTGGGTGGAATCTGTGTTCTTTTGCGAGGACTTTTGGTTTATCAAATCTGATATAATGGCGAGCTTTGTCAAGACTATGTTCACAGATGGCAGACTCAGTGTAGTGACGGTATTTTAAATCAGCTATATGTTCTTTCACGCGAGTTTTAATGGATCTTTTAGTTTGGCCTATATAAGAGAGACCACAGTCACAATCAAGCTTGTATACTCCTGCATCTTGTAAGGGTATATGACACTTGACAGATGGTAAGAACTGACTTATCTTTTTTGGCGGCTTGAAATAAGTTTTTATAGAAGCTCGCTTTAGGATGAAACCAATCTTGTCAGTGACGCCTTTAATAAACACGTTTCACACGTTCACTGTGACGGAGACGCGATACCCGAAGCTTGTTGTCACGCAGTACTTGCTTGACATGTTGAAGTTCGGTCTCCAGGTGTTGCTCATCACAGATCCCTTGTGCTCTCTGAAACAAAGATTTACCCACGGTAGCTAACTGTGTTGGATGGTGGTGAGATTCGCCGTTTAGGTACTTATTCGTATGGGTATGCTTCCTGTACACTGTGTGGCTTAAGGTATTGTTGGGATTACGGATAACTAATACATCTAAGAAGGCTAGAGAATTATTTTCTTCTAATTCCATTGTGAATTGAATTTTGGAATTAATGGAATTAAAATGGTCTAAGAATATGGTTACATTATCTCGGTAATATTGTGAAAGTATCATCTACGTACCGCTTGTAGAACCTGGGTGTTATGGGCGAAGTTTGCAGAGCAGTCTCCTCGAAGTCCTCCATAAATATGTCAGCAACAACAGGGGATACTGGTGATTCCATGGCCACTCCATCTACTTGCTTGTAGAAATAATTATTCTACAACATATAGCCAGATGTAAGGCAATGTTCCAAAAGGTCAGCATATTCCATTGGCATGTCATTTTCCCTTAGCTTTCTTCTTACTATTGTTATGCAATCTTCCACAGGTAGGCAGGTAAAAAGAGATTGCACATCAAAACTAACCATTGTTTCATTGTCGCCGAGATGTAGGTGTTTGATCTCATTAACAAAGCGGTTGCTGTAATGTATCCGAAACGTCGGGCTTGTAAAATTTTAATAAGCCGCGATAAAATCCGTAAAAATTGTTTTATTATAATAAGGATTTAAAAGTCATGTATGATTTAATTTTCTTCAATGTATTATGTATTAGGTAAAATTATAAATATATTTAATAAAAGTAAAATGAAATAATATGATTTGAGATAATAGTATGATTTCAAAATGACTGGCATTGCTTGTTGTTGTTTATACTGGATGGATACATACCTCTGTAAAACTGTGTGTTTGTGACAACAGAGTGGGGACTCCCCAGGCGGGTATGTGGGACTCGCTGCGTCCGAAAAGTGGTAAGGTTAACGCAACTCTACCCACTAAAACCCGGTAAGTGCAACCAATGCTGCCTTTGGTGAGATGCCCCCGATCTGATGAGCAAACAGGGTACCTCGACGGCTAGTCAGTCTTTCAAGGGACCGACGCCAACTCCACACAGGGGTTGTCCCGCACCACAGAACAACCACTCCCAACGTCGGGACAGTACAATGGGTACCTCTTCATATTAGAGGAGTACAAAGAGCAGCTCCCTCGGTTCTATTTGCTCCGCCCAAAGTGCTGGGTTCACTTTAGACTACTGGACCCACCGCCACGGCAAGGCTTGAACCATGGTGGGGCTTTGAAAGACATTAATATGTACACACGAATTGGCTGATGATGACGAAAGTTTAATTACAGGATAGCGTATTAACAGGATATTAATTTAATACTATGATTTTAAACGTACGGATGAGTATTAATTTATGAGTTAAATTGTAAAGAGCTTATTGTAAATAGTTTATCGGTCGTTAATTGTTATTATAATTACACTAGTGGCACCGACAGACGTTGTCCTGTACAAAACATTTAAATATATTATAGATATGTTTTTTTTACTTTTTCTTATGAATCTAAACTATTCTCGAATCCACTTGAACACACACAAAAGAATTTATCAAGATCGGTTCAGCCACTTATATTTCAGTGACATAAACACGTACAGAAGAATTATATAATATTCTTTATTATATAAATATATCTCATACACATAATATGTTATAGCAATACGAGTGAGAAGAGGGGAAAAAGACGGGGACAAGGTGCGGGGATGGAAACCTCACCCCATTGTACTTTCCCAACGTTGGGAAGGCTTGCTCTGTGGTGCGAGACAACCACTCTGTAGAGGTGGTGATGGTCCCTTGGGGAACCTTTGTTGCTCAAAAGATCCTGAACACCTCATCAAAGAACCGTCTTTGTGGTGGTATTCGCGGGTTTATAGTGGGTATTCGGTACAAATATGTGCCGCGAGTCCCAAACACCATCGGACCCCACCAAGTGCCGTTGATGGCGCGTCAAGGCGTTTCTCGACGACACGGTTTGTTTATAATTTCTTGATAAACCGTGATAAAATTTGTGGTGCGGGACTGACTGAGTCCCCCAAGGGAAATCCCTTGGGGGACTGCTACTGACTAGCCGTCGAGATGCCCTATTGCTCAACAGATCCGGGGCACCTCACCAAAAGTGGCATTGCTGGCACTCGCCGGGTTTTATGGGTAATGTGGGTAAGTAAAGTTAAAAGGTAAGGTTGCGTCCACCTTACAATCTTTTGGGCGCAGCGAGTCCCACATACCCGCCTGGGGAGTCCTCTCTTCCCCGCGGGATGCCTCAGAGCTATTTCATGGGAGAAACAAGCAAAATAGTAGTAAGTACCCAAGTAGACGGGAGCGCGGCACAGCGCAACCCTCTTACCGGTGAATTTGGTGAGACGTTACATAAATTTGTAATCTTGGCACAAAATGAAGTGAACAAATAAAAACTGATAATTACAGAATAAAGACAATGACACAAAGATCACGAAAAGCGAGACTTGTTTATGAACTTCGAAACCTAAAGGGCTTTTATCTAGGACTTGGTTCAAAATACAGCTTTGACTAATGTTTTAATTATTTACTAAATTCTCTGAAACCGATTCAATTTCAAAGGAATTTCGAAGCTGTTACGGGTAAGCGTAATTTGTACTTTACGAAACTTCAAAATATCTTCTGAATTAAGGGACTGTTAATATAATAGTTTAGTCATATGAAAGGTTGGGAAAGCTGAAGAGTTGCCTACCTTTGATATAGTTGCAAAAAGTGATATAATATCTAATAGAAAGAGCTCGGGTTGAAATTGTACCGGAACGTTAGATGTATTAATAATATTTTAAAGTACTGTTAAACTCTATATAAATAGGCCTATTTTAAACTAGAACTACTCTAAGCACAAGGTGTGAGATATGATATAGATATGAGTCGAGGCCGTTTTGTCATACCCATCATTTTGTTAATGTTTTTTTATGTCAAAAGTTGGTAAACGAGCAATCGGAGCCTTATAGAACCGACGCCCATACACAACCACACAATGAGAGTGTATGCAAATGCGTTGCCCTCCTTTTCCATATCCCTATCAATGGGCCAGAAACTCACAAACCGCACAAAACGCAGCAGCACAGCTGTTACTTGACACCGGTTTATGTGAGCGAGAGGCTACCACCCTGGTCATGCAGGCCCAGTTCTGCTGCAATGCAGCATGGCACTACCTCTTATTGAATTTCTCTCTGATTGAGAAACGTCATTTATCTTCTATGTATACTTTTTTTGCGTTTACGATGATCTATCACGACCACCAAATCTTTTTCAGAAGACCTGGCTATTTCGTTATTTATCGGTAGGAGGCTTGTGCCACGCTCCCTCTGCATGGGTTCCACTATGCTGTGTTGCAGAAAGAAAGGCAGTACAGTCAATATAATTACAAGCACCGAGTCTTAACATCTTGTCTCAGGACAGGCAACACTTCACTTGGCTCGTCTGCCAGTTAGCCTGTCAAATTAAGATAAAAAATTATAAAATAAAACCACGAAGCTGATTTCAGCAAGGACCTCTTTCGTACTTACCTTAGGTACCTACGTAGATCAGGTGTAGCATTTGGCCCGAGGCAGTGCCCTTTTCTCCAATGGGCGTGTCCATTGAGACGTGATTCAAATATTGGAGCTGGCATATTATATAGTAATACAAGATACGGCGGTGACCTTTTTCTTTAGGACGTGCTAAAAATGTTAAAGATAAGATATTTTCGTTTAAATCTTTGTGAAAGATTTGTAAAACTTTATGAACTATCAGAACTAAGATTCCTGATAGATGTAAATGGAAATCTTTTTTATATTAAATGATTATCCTGCTAATATAAATGTGAAAGGTTGTACCTAAATATGGATTTCAATTCTCAATTAGGCAAAGGTATCTCAACTAATTGGAATCAAATTATTGGCATATAATTTGATTAGTACAGACCGACTTAGGGAAGTTCAAGAACCCCACCATGGTTCAGGCCTTGACGTGGTGGTGGGGCTCAGTAGCCTAGGGTGATCCCAACACCTTTGGCGAAGCCAATTGAGCTGAGGGGGCTCTTTGTACTCCTCTTATAAGAAGAGGAGATAAAAGAGCAGGGGGGCAAGGGGTGAGGATGGGAATCTCACCCTATTGTACTGTCCCGACGTTGGGAGGGGTTGTTCTGTGGTGCGGGAAAACCCCTCTGTGGAGGTGGCGTCGGTCCCTTGCGGGACTGACTAGCCGTCGAGGTGCCCTGTCAGCTTAACAGATCCGGGGCACCTTGGTGAGCAAGGCGGCACTGGTGGCACTCGCCGCGTTTTAGTAGGTAGAGCTGCGTCCATTTACCATCTTTCGGGCGCAGCGAGTCCCATACCGACCTGGGGAGACCCACTCCCCAGGCGGGATGCCTGATGATTTCCCGGCGTAAATTTCAAGAAAAGATGCTAATGATGTAGCGGGTATGCATGTACTTACCACCAGGTGAAACGACTGTCCATTTCCCCCTCTTATATAAAAAGAACTTTTTGCGAAGAGGTAGGCAAACTAGCTGCACTGCTGATATGTATGTTTTTTTTTTATATAGAAGATATAGGGGCAAACGGATACTCGGTTCACCTGATGATAAGTGACAAAAGAGAAGTGGGGAAATAAGGGGCGAGGGTGGGAACCTCACCCTATTGCACTGTTCCGACGTTGGGAAGGGTTGTTCTGTGGTGCGAGACAGCCACTGTGTAGAGGTGGCGTCATCCCTTGGGGAACCGACTAGCCGTCGAGGTGCCTTGTTGATCAAAAGATCCTGAACACCTCATCACAGACGGCATTGGTGGCATTCGCGGCGTTATAGTGGGTATTCGGTACAGATATGCGTCGCGACGCGGTGCGTCCCACACACCATCGGACCCCACCCAGGGAGGTTGACGGCGCGTAAAGGCGTTTCAAGACGACACGCCTTGCATGTAAATTCTTGATAAACCGTGATAACATTTATAAAAAGTTGATACATTGGTTCGGAATACAGGTTCAGAAATAAAATAAATTGGCAGTCATAGGAACTGCTGCTAGAATTCGCTGTTCAATTTCGGCAACGCAAACCTATAATATGAAAAATATTACCTACCAAAAGTACTCCACGCGGCTAAAGAAGTTTCCACTTAAAAAATGCAGGTTATTAATATATTTTTATTGTGATATTATCTACCAATAATCCATTCATTGCTTTCAATTCAAGAGCCTCAATAAAAAGTCTGCATTAAAGCGGAAATTTCAAAAATGCAAAATTTCAAACGCGTCTGTAAAATTTAAACTAACAAAGTATTCCCAAACACATTTTAAAATTAAATACAGGAAGCATTTCAGTCGCACCTACATAGCATAAATACTTTTCTCACTTAATAGGACTTTTTCGCGTTTTAAAATAAACTCGGCGTCGCATCAACGGGTGAAAAACACAGGATTAACGGCATTAAGTGAAACATACTTTATTCCTTTCATACTTCATTTTACATGCCTTTTGATGTAGTCCTAGGATTTGCAGCATCCGGATCTCGTCACAGATTAAAGGCTTAGAAATGTGAAGTGTTAAGACTGAAGGTATGTAGGAAGTGTTAACTTCAAAGACAAAACTTAACTTTGTAAAGTATGTAGTTAAAAAGTGAGCTAAATTACTATCTCTCGAGTATTAAAGACAATAAGATTTTCAGAATGACCCTTTAAAGCATCGGATTAAAAGCATAGCATAACTATATTTCCCAACTAGCTGTTGCCCGCAGCTTCGCCCGCGTTTACTTAGATTTACAGCCGTAACCGGATTGATGATGATTATTTTTATAGCCTAAGTTACTCCTTATATCATCAGCTACCTACCAGTGAAAGTCCCATCAAAATCGGCCTAGCCTTTTCAGAGATTAGCCGGAAAAAACAGACAGACAGACAGACAAAAATTATAAAAAAGGTTATTTTGGTATATGTACCGTGTATACATCCATATGTATTGATTAGAAAGCGGTTATTTTAATATTACAAACAGACACTCCAATTTTATTTATCTGTATAGATACTTAGGAAGAACCTTCTTCTCAAATGAACAAAAGGAAGGAATAGAATGGCTTTCCACTGGCCTAATGCTGAATCTCCGTCTTAAAGCATCCTCAAAGAGTTTTAATCATACTTGTCACAACAAAACATACATCGTGAGGAATTAATCTCAAGATTAATTCCTGAATGATGAGATGATGAAGAAAACCATCGTGAGGAATTAATCTCAAGATTAATTCCTCACGATGGTTTTCTTCATCATTGTACGATTTAAGCATTGTTGAAAACATGGAATAAAACCAAACCATATCCAGTTTACATTAGCAAACTAGAATTATGACCAGTTTAAAGATGTTATCGTCACAACTATGAAAATTATAGCCTGACCAGAAATATACCAACCCTGCATTGGTGTCGCCACTGTATCTTTTATATGGTAATACATAGTATAGTCCATACAAAAATTAGTTCCGTAAATTTCCGCAATATGGCGAAGGCTTATATACATCTGGTCAGGCTAAATATAGGGATAAAAGTAAAATGATTAAAGATTATTTCATCATCATTATTAACGACTTTTTTCTGTTCAGTGTTGGATTGGAGCCTTTTTAACCGATTTCAAAAAAGAGGTTCTCAATTCGACTGTATTTTTTAAATGTTTTGTTACCTCTGAACAGGGTTAACCGATTTTGATGATTCTTTTTCCAATGAACGCCTATCCTTTGTCACTTGTATCCAACTAGGACTAAGATCCATTTGTAAGGCCTACCCTCCTTGGCCTCCACTTCGAAACTACTTCAGCTCACTGGCCGTGCGTTCAATATATACAAAGATTTCTTATTTTTACTCATTGGCAATTTCTTCGTAAATTCGTAATGTAATGAACATGAGCACAATCTTACCTCATCTCGCAAAGTCGCTCAAGATAATCATGGTGATTTACCTCAGTACTGGACGTTACAGAAATCACTTCGCAATTCCAAGCATTTGGTTCAGTGATTTATTGGCTCGGTCAGTGAAACTTTTCTGGAAGTAATTACGGCACGACATCCAAATGCACTGGACATGTAAAAACACTCACCACGATTATTGAACTATTTCTGAGTATAGCCAATAAAATACATCAATGGTAAAAGTATTGAATAGTCGTGATTATATAGAGAGCACCTTGCAATTAATAAAAGCAAGGATAATCGTTATTCATTTTCGAGCCTCATATGTCCTGCTGCTGGGAACAGGTCTCCTACTCGAAGGCAAGTAAAGTAAGAGTTAGTGATTTTGCTGCATTGCTGTCGAATTGAGCCGACACGACCAGGGTGCTCTCGCTCACATAATACCAGCGTAAAGCGCTAGCGTTTCGTACGGTTTGTGAGTTTTCGGTGGCCATTAGGGGGATAGTGAAAAGAAGTGCAAAGCATCTACATAACTTTTGGTTGGCGAATGTCTGAATGAATGAAATGAATGGGCGTCGATAGTCACCATAAGGCTCCGTCTACATGTTTGCCTCCTTATGCCATAAAAAACCAGACAAGAAGGGTTTTGGGGGATAGTTCACCGATGTGTTTTTTTTTACGCCGGGAAATGCATTTAGGCATCCCGCAGGGGAGTAGGTCTCGAGGCGGGTATGTGGGACTCGCTGCGCCTGAAAGGTGGGAAGGTGGACGCACCTCTACCCACTAAAACCCGGCGAGTCTCACCAATGCCGCCTTTGGTGAGGTGCCCCGGATCTGTTGGGCAAACCTCGACGGCTAGTCAGTCCCTCAAGGGACCGACACCACTTCCATAGAGGGGTTGTCCCGCACCACAGAACAACCCCTCCCAACGTCGGGCCAGTACACTACTACTGAGCCCCACCGACAAGGCTTGAACCATGGTGGGGTTCACCGATGTACTGTTCCAAAACGTGGTGATGAACTTCACACACCGTCTGTCTGTTTGTTTTGACTAATATCTGAAACGGCTGCTCCGATTTTGACTTAGCCTAAAATAATCATCATCACTCCGATTACGGCTGTAAATCTAAGTTAACGCGGGCGATATTGCAGGAACAGCTAGTGATCGATAAAATGATTCTCAAAAATGTAAGTTTTTTTTGGTATTTGGATAGATTTAAGCGAATAGACAACAAAAAAAAAATGATTTTTTATTTTTTCATACCTACCAAAATATGAGATAAGTTTTATATCTTTCAGTTTACCCTATGTATTACCCTTATTAAATTTCACTCGATAGACATCACTGCAACAAAATGATGATAATTAAATTTGTGTGCGTGAAATATGTCAGGTATGTAATTAAGGTCAGTTATTAAAGCCTTTGACATCGGAGCTCCTAATTACGTATAAGCACGAGTGTTTGAGTGTTTATAGTTATGAAACATTGGGGGCTGGCTGGTGGGCCCGATACATGCATTGCGGGTTCAAATCCCGTTCAAAAAAAAAGTTGTTACAATTTTCATATGCGTAGAAATATTATATCTTTTTTTTCCCGCCGGGAAATGCTCTTAGGCTTCTCGCAGGGGGGGGGACTCCCCAGGCGGGTATGTCGGACTGCGCCCGATAGATGGTAAGGTGGACGCAGCTCTACCCACTAAAATCAGGCGGTGTTCTCCTCATCGTGCTGGCCAGGTGCGGAAACTATGGACGTCCGCACTGGACCTGTATGCCTGGAGGCAGTCTCCTCTGGAGGCAGGGATGGTGATGTCAACTCCTCCACTAAAGGCACCGTGAACACATAAGGGTGCCTTATAGCCCGCACCTTAAGCTCGCGCGGCGGTTCCCCCGATTGGCCGCGCACAGGTCCTTCACAGCGGTGCGATTGCCTGTAGTCACCGCACTCTCCTGCGGAAAAATATATCTAGAAAATTTATTATATTATTACTTTTGAATCTATACTAATATTATAAAGCTAAAGAGTTTGATTGTTTGTTAGAACGCGCTAATCTCAGGAACTACTGGTCCGGTTTGAAAAATTCTTTCAGTGTTAGACAGCCCATTTATCGAGGAAGGCTATAGGCTATATAGCATCACGCTGTGACATATAGGAGTTTAGTAACGCGGGCGAAGCTGCAGGCAACAGCTAGTTTTGGAATAAATTTTAGACGTCTCAGAAATCAATGCATGAATGTGTTCCCTAAGTCCGGTTTTTTTATTTTTTTATTTATTTTACAGAAAACTTACAGCTAGACAGTTTTATATGTTAAAATATAATTAAAATAAGGCAAATTATAAGTTTTCACAGGTAGCATTTAAATTTGGATAATATTGCTTTGTTAAACAGACTAGACAAGTAATCAAGATTAAATATAGGTATGTATTTAGTTTAGGTTTTACTTGAACTTGTTTTACTAGCGACGCTGCTCACCATTTAGTGCTATATATGTCCGTGGTTCCTATATTAATAACTGTATATTATCGTCGATCAAAACTTTAAGATATTTTTTTACTGAAGAGGGGGCAAACGAATAGTCGGTTCACCTGGTGGCAAGTGATCAGCGACATGCAAAGATAGCTGCTACACCAGAGGATATGAGTATGCTCTCTGCAACTTTTTAACTACTTTTTTGGTATGACACTCATCAACCACAAAATTAATAATATTTCAGTAGAATAATAATTATTAACCCATAACTAAGATCAAGGATTAAACTCTAATCAAAGCTTCTCGGATAAGTTTTGAATAACTTTAAGCTCAGGTGTCAATGTGTCTGATCTTTACGGGAATTGTAATGGCCACTAATAAGGGGAAGTTTACACGAGTCAAATATATCATGTACATACAAATATCACTACCGCAAATAATTACATACGGATGGAAATAGATTTGAGTAAATTATGGTTATTTAAAGGTTTAGGCTTATTGACTTTTTTGGTAAATGATATATAGTTGATTAAGGAGGGTACAGCCTACCGTGCAATTGTCATAAGAGAAGAGAACGTAAGGCAGGAGTGCAGGATCACGCCGAAGCTCACTGTCTTGTTCTATTCCAAACTTTTGTTTTTATTTTTCTTTATTTCTATTTATAATATAGTGAGAGGTAGTAGCATGCTGCTTTGCAGCCGAATTGGTCCGGCACAAACGAGCTAGTACCTCTCGCTCACATAACACCGGCGTCAAGTAACAGCTATGCGGTTTGTGAGTTTCCGGTGGCTCATTTATAGGGAAAAGGAGGGCAACGCATGTACATAACTTTAGGCTGTGCGGATGTCTATGGGCCTCGCTAGTCATTACAAGACTCCAAATACTTGGTTGCTGCCTTATGGCATAAAAAATAAGAATAAACCATTTGTTAAAAACTTGAATTTATAATTTGAACAACTGCTCTCAAATAAATATTGCGTATGATTAACAAATTATTATCAGTACCCAGCACACACTCGAGGTTTGCCCGAAATGGGCGGCGCTGCGACACAGTCTGACGTCAGTCATCGGAGGGGACTTGTCTCTGCCGAGCGTCATCACCACGATGTTCGGTGACGACGAGTCCTGGACGGCGATGGTCTCCTTCTGCGAGGCAGTAATGTCCCAGAAGGAGAACGACGAGTGTGTGTAAAAGGAGGCCGCCGACGAGGCCTCCTCCCGCGGGAGACGTACGGGGGTGCGTAGGAGGCGCTATTTAATGCGCCTCCAGTAACGCCCCTGTGTTCGTGTCGGGCTCAGGATGGGAACCTGGGTCTGTATGGCACGACGTCGTGGGGACTGCTTAGTAGCGGCCGGGCAGTCCCCACCTATGAGGAGTAGTCTGGCCTTCGCCGGGGCCACCTGTCGCTGAGGTGCTCCTGTCTGTTGCCTGCATATCCGTAACCCTCAAAAAGCGGCTGAAGGCGCTGGCATTAGTTTTAGTTAGGGTGGGCATTCTCAGGTGCGAGTCCCACATTGTGGCAGGATCTACCCGAAGATCCTGGCTGCATCCATAAAGATTTCCCTGCGGAAAAAAAATCAATCACTAACAAATGAGTTTATATTATATATATCTGTATAATATGCCTATACTTATAATTATGAATGGGTGGAAACAGTTTTGTTCAAGATATCGTGTTCCAGATTTTCTAAATTAAATTTTTGGGTGAATCAATCATCCCGAACTCATCTTGTTGAGGTTGAAATTTGTTAAATCAGGGACGGGATAACATTACTCGGGCGTATAACTCGTGTTTTTGATATTAATTATTGGTGAATATAATTTTATATACATTTTTATAGAATAAGGTTGATGTCTTGGTTTCATAATATTGGGTAAAAAATCTTTTCCAAAATCTACTCGTGTGAATTACGTGTTTTGTATTATTGTTGATGAATACGTCTTTTTATGTCATATTATGAAGGCAACCGAGCAGTCGGAACCTACCTACGCTCATAGGCATTCGCACACCTAAAAGTTATGTAGCGTTGCCCTCCTTTTCTCTATCCCCCCAATTGGTTACCGGAAACGCACAAACCGCACGAAACGCGACAACATAACTATCACTGACATCGGTGTTATGTGAGCGAGAGGAACCCCGGTCGTGTCGGCCTAATTCGGATGCAAAAAACTCGTTCTTCCACTAAAGTTTTTTTTTTACTATGTTAAACAAATTTTTGTTATTTAAATATATGTGCCGGACAGATTATTATTTGACTCGATATGAAGTGCACTAATCTTATATCTTTAAATGAGCAATTCTTGTATATATATATATAATTGGAATCTCAGAATCGGCTCCAACGATTTTCATGAAATTTATTATATAGGGGGTTTCGGGGGCGAGAAATCGATCTAGCTAGGAATCATTTTTAGAAAATGTCATTTTATTAAAAAAAAAAAAAAATACCGAGCAAAGCTCGGTCATCCGGGTACTATTAACCTATAAGCGCAATATAAAAATGAATTTCAGTTTCGAGAAAACTGCATTTTTGACATGTCAATAGTAGAGTACTCTCAGGCTTCGCTTATGACGCGTGCAGGAGGATGCAAGTGTAATCCAGCCTTAACAGAATTGTAAATGGGAATAATTTATTGAGTGCCGCATGCCAACCACAATTTGCCGTCGGAATTGAGTACGATTCAACGCTGAAGACTTTTATTGACATAATTCATTTATTACATCGGACAGCTTATAACGCATTTATGGGTATCTGTGTTGTTTAACATGATTTAAAATATAATATTATCATCGCATTTGTAAGGGCTTGGTCACGGTGGGATTTTGTTTGTGTAACTTTAAATGTTCGTCATTAGTCAATAGAGTCCGTACTCTACTGACTAATGACGTAGTAAGTTCCTTAACTTATTTTGGGGAAAGATTTTTATGGTAGTTTGTTTAGATAGCTAAAAGATAGAATGCCACTTAATGGTAAGTAGTCAGCGCCGCGCATGAACCAAACGAGTTTCTTCTAAGACTGGCTGAATGAGTTGCCTGTCGTGAGACGTAACATGACAAGTCTTGGTGGTGTTAATACAATGGCTGTCATTTTTACCCCGAAACAGCACAGCTGTAAGGGGACGAGGCATAAGCACTTTTCACGAATAATTGTACGAGCACACGATGCGTTGCGACGCCGCACCGCAAAGGTTTTGCCGTATCAGCAGGCACACGTGCAGTGACGTTTGCGGCGCCGCGCCGCAATATTGTTTATAGCGTATGAGAGTTAAGACGCATAAACAAGAGAGCTGTGCTGCGTCTCCATTCAACGTCGCAATGCATTCACCCCTCCCCACCTCGTCTTTACGGTTGCAAGCCGCAGCGCATCGTGTGATATGCCACATATATGGCAAGGCGATGTGATGATGATGGCATCGCTCTATGTAAAACAATGCAGCGACACCGCTCCGAAGTCGCGCCGCCACGCGCTGTGTCCTAGCACCAGAGGTTACTGTCTGATAACTATACTTAGTGAAATACTCCTGGCCACTCCTGGTTTAATTGGTCTTGTTCATGATGAAATATTCATTACCAGTGTTTAGCAAACGGTTTACTAATGACAATCAAATAAAATCCGAGTCTTTTCCATAAATATTGTCATAAGGTTGGCTTTTGATCTTTTTTTTTTTACTTATATAAACATCTGCGTTTTTTTTATAGGCCTTGGCTAGTTGGCCTTTTGGCCTTTAGCTGTTTTGTTGAAACATTCAATATTAGCACGCTGATAACCTATGACTAAAGAGTTATTAATATATAGTTTAGTTTTAGTAATTGTTTAATAATGTTCTGATCATTATTTTTTATGACGTTTTGAGTATTTTGAGCATTAGCTAAAGGATTTCAATTTAACCATAAGCCGGTATATCTAAAATTTTCGTTACATTCACTTGGCTGAAATATAACCCTTCACTTCACCTCACGTATTACCCATATAAGAAACAGTAGTGATAGCGAACGCTACGGTGCCTAATTTTCGACTTTTCTATTGTATTTATAGGTGCACATTCACTTTGCCTACGACACACTTAACAGCCTAAAGCTATCACACTACGAAGCTGATGATGATGATGTTGATGATAACAATGATGATAAGTACATCTGTACTCACTTATCGTCTCCGGAAAGGTACTGACTATTATTATTTATGAGCACATGCTAACTCAAACTTGCTCTAACTTCGTACGTCTAACGTATTCAATCGCTAAGCCCGTATTTGCAAGTGCCATAGCTAATTACTAAGTAAAGACTAATAATGATTAAGAGCTCTTGACGACCTATGTGGCTCAATGGTTAGCGCGTTGGCGCTCATGCCGGAGGTAGCGGGTTCTAATCCTGCCAGAGTACAAGTTTTTTGTGTTTCTGGGTTATAGATGTGTATAAAATATGTGAACTAAATAATAAAATTCTTGAAAGTATAGTATAAAGTATTAAATATATTTCCGTTGTCTGGTACCCGTAGCACAAGTTCTTCGAGAACTTACCACGGGACCAGATTGACGTGGTGTGAAAGTGTCCATAGATATTAAGTATAAGTGTACTCGCAGTAAGATTTCCTGAAGATACTGTGAAGTTTCCAGCGTTGCTGCAATGTGTCCCCACCATGGTTCAGGCCTTGACGTGGCGGTGGGGCTCAGTAGCCTAAGGTGTGCCCAGCACCTTGGGCGAAGCTAATTGAGCCGAGGGGGCTCTTTGTACCCCTCTTATAAAAAGAGGCGACAAAAGAGCAGGGGGCAAGGGCGAGGACGGGAACCTCACCCCATTGTACTGTCCCAACGTTGGGAGAGGTTGTTCTGTGGTGCGGGAAAACCCCTCTGTAGAGGTGGCGTCAGTCCCCTGAGGGGCTGAATAGCCGTCGAGTTGCCCTGTTTGCTCATTAGATCCGGGGCACTTAACCAAAGGCGGCATTGGTAGCACTCGCCGGGTTTTAGTAGGTAGAGCTGCGTCCACTTACCAGCTTTCGGGTGCAAGGAGTCCCACCCGTGTGGGGAGACCCACTCCCCCGCGGGATGCCTCAGAGCATTTCCCGGCGTTAAAGAAAAAAAAGTTACAAAACGGTAAGATACACATAATATATAATAAGGATTGAAAAATGTTTTACGAAAATCATTTTATCGATTTAATATCCCATAAAGCTATTCGCAGAATTTTCTAATAATTTAGGAACCGTTCGTCGAACTATATCGCTCATACATTTGCTCCAATAGCTTTTTATTCGGAAAGCAACTCGTTGAATTTTATTTCATTATTTTGTGTACGTCGACATAGTTTTTCATCGAAGTATCTTTATGTAATAGTTCAAAGGATGTTTATGCTATCGTTATTGTTAATTATTGTAACAAGACCATTATTTTATACTAGCGGTTCGTCCCGGCTTTGCAAGGAGAAATTATTGCCTATTTTACTCGTTGATAATGAGGTTTTATATTGCTGAAAGAATTTTTAAATAAGTCCAGTAGTTTCGGAGTATTTTTAAGAGGTAGTATCATGGTGCTTTGCATCCGAACTGGGCCCGCACGACCAGGGTGGTACCTCTCACTTACATAACACTGGCGTCAAGTGACAGCTATTCTGTCGCGTTTCGTGCGGTTTGTGAGTGTCTGGTGGCCCATTGGGGGATAGGAAAAAGGACGACGCATCTGCATTACCTCTGGCTAGTACCATAAGGCTCCGATTGCTCGTTTGCCTCCTTATAACATAAAAAAGTCTATTCAATGCAAGCAAACAATGATCAAATTTTTCCCCTTTTTAGGGTTCCGTAGCCAAATGGCAAAAAATGGAAAACTTATAGATTCGTCATGTCTGTCTGTCTGTATGTCCGTCCGTATGTCACAGCCACTTTTTTCCGAAACTTTAAGAACTATACTGTTGGTATAACTTGGTAAGTAGATGTATTCTGTAAACCGCATTAAGATTTTGACACAAAAACAGAAAAAAAACAATAAATTTTGGGGGTCCCCATACTTAGAACTGAAACTCAAAATATTTTTTTTCATCAAACCAATACGTGACCATGGATAGGTCTTTAAAAATGATATTGAGGTTTCTAGTACCACTTTTTTCTAAACTGAATAGTTTGCGCGAGAGACACTTCCAGTGGAAAAATGTGTGTAATTTCCGCCCCCCCCCCTGTAACTTCTAAAATAAGAGAATAATAAAACTAAAAAAAATATATATAATATAAATATATATTACCATAAAAACTTCCACCGAAAATTGCTTTGAGCGAGATCAAGTAAGTAGTTTTTTTTAAATACATCATAAATCGTAAACCGCAATTTACCTTTACATAAACCATATTTTTTGTTAAAGTGTCAAATGTTGTATATTATGTAATGGTACGGAACCCTTCGTGCGCGAGTCCGACAAGCATTTGGCCGATTTTTAATTTTATTTTTAAGGAACACGAACAGTTAAAATAAAAACATTACAATTAAATTTACAAACATGAACCCTAAACCAAAAATGTGTCCACAAATAAATTTAACATTAGCTAAGAATAATAAAATAAAAATTAACATTATTGATTTAAACGAAAAAAATCATCAAGTATAAAAAAGTAAATTTAAGCTTCAATTAATTATGATTATAATATTTATGATATTAGTATAGATAATTAATAGAAAATTTTGCATCGTTGTAAGCCTTTTCCGCCCACAGCTGCTAGGCCTCTTTCAAAAAACGCTTTGGCGTTCTTTGAAAGAGGCCTTCTTTGAAAGAGAACCCCCGATCACCAGCCGCTCGCATCCAGCTGGGATCGATCAATGCACGGAGTTCGTCGTCTCACTACTTGGTGACGACGTATCCTTCGGCTTTCCGAACGAGGCCTTCACTTCAAAACTCTATTAGCCGGCAATCAGTTTTTCAGCCTTTGTGACAGTTGAATTTTGTATAATTGATTAAAAAAAAAATCAAAGCATAACATTTCTTTTAAACTTTTTCATTATACAATAGCATGAACTATTCTCCTTTTTGTGCGACTTTAAGTAGCGTGCGTATTTTTTAGTAGTAATCATAATAATTATGAAGTTTCAATATTTTTAGGTGTATAATATAATCATTTTCTAATGATATTTAAGAAAAGACCAAAAGATTCCAGACGAGATACAGAAATTAACTCCAGTTAGTCTTAATTAAATTTTATTTTTAAGTTGGGACTTTAAGATAAATTGATGTTATTATGTGTTAATATTCATGGAAGTGTCTTAAAATTATTAAAAAAAAAAGCACAGAAGTTTCTAGACTGGTTCTAAATATGGTTCTGGTACTAAAATGATTAAAAACGGGATATTTACTAAGATGATTACTTTTATTCGAGAATAGTCGATATTTCGACGCTGTCTACATTTTTTTTCTTTTACGCCAGGAAATGCTCGGAGGATTCCCGCGGGGAAGGGAGGGGGAATCTCCAGGTGGGTATGTGGGACTTGCTGCACCCGAAAGATGGTAAGGTGGACGCAGCTCTACCCACTAAAACCTGGAGAGTGCCAATGCCGGCTTTGGTGAGGTGCCCCGGATCTATTGAGCAAACAGGGCACCTCGACGGCTAGTCAGTCTCTCAAGGAACCGACATCACCTCCACAGAGGGGTCCTCGCGCACCACAGAATAACCCCTCTCAACGTCGGTACAGTGCAATCGGATGAGACTTCCATTCTCGCCCCCTTATCCCCTTGCTCTTTTATCTCCTCTTCTCATAAGAGTAGTACAACAAGCAGCTCTCTCGGTCCAATTTTCTTCGCCCAAGGTGCTGGGTTCACCTTAAGCTACTGAGCCCCAACGCCACGACAAGGCTTGAACCTTGGTGGGGATTGTCTACATTTCCTTGTACGAGAAACATAATAAATATCCCATTTTAAATACTTTCAAATATTGGAAATATTCAAATTAATTTCAAATGTATCTAGGCACTTTATCTAAAAACTTAATAATAAGTTTTCATTTTGGAAATCTTTCACTGCGCATGTTTCTTTCGTACATTGGTGCTAGGCCGACTGGTATCCAGTTGCCTAAACGCCGCGGGTGAGACCGGCTGTGTCAGTGAGTTTACTTCGGTGTAACTTCGGACTTGTGTCTATGGACGGATATGTGATTTTTTCTGGAATACCTCAAGGTGAGATAGTTTTTGTATTTTAATGGAAAGTTTGGATAATAAATGAAAGTTTAACCATTAGTATTTTTGAAATAAGTAGTTTATACTTGAAATAAGTATCTAAAAACTTTAATAAGTTGACAAACATTCGAAAAGAGAACTACAATTTAAATTGTATTGTTAATTAATGGTTTCAATAGTTTTTATAAAATTAAAAGACATTGAAAAGTGTGTGCCAACGGTAGATTTTATTTTTTTGTAAAATTAAAAATATGTTTTTTTCGAATTAATATTATGATTATTTAATACAAATAATTTTATTAAAGAATTTATTATTTGAACAAACAATTTAAATGTTAAAATATTTTAAGGTTTTTACATGCATTGCATGTGATGAAAAATATAACTGAAAAGTATTTCTAAGATAAAATACTTTGGTGAAGTTCACGAATTTGCTCCGAGCAGTGCAAGCCTTTTTCCGAATACGCCAATGCTGATGGCATTTTGGTCTATACAAATTATCTGAAGTAAAGTATAATTTTGGCCAAAGTCGCATTATATTGATCATGAATTACCATAACATAATTAAATTGTTTAATTTTTAAATTTAAAAGACATATGCAGCTCATATTTCCGAATTTTGCAGCGGGATAAACATGCTAAAGAAGTTTCTAGACTAAGATAAAATTAATCACAAAAAAGCAAAGACCTTACTCGCGTAGCGGTCAAATTGTGGACGATTCCTACAAGGGCACATTTATTTAATTTTCTAAGGGTGAAAATTTTTGTTTGTCGAACGCCTTTGTTCTGGGAGAAGGGAATATTAACTTCGTCATCGGATCGTCGTGCGTCTTCTTCTCGTGAATGTAGAAAGAAGGAATAAGTCAGACATAATGACGTCACCCATATAAATAAAATAGTTTACCTGGAACTGCCCAATCCGACGCCAGGAGGCCGTGTGGTCGATGACTACACGGTAGGCGGGGGCAACCCCCCACTTAAGAAACCATAAGTGAGCCAAATCGGCTCACACTAATCCGATGTAGCATTAGCGTTTAGGCCGTTAGCATAGATCATTCCGAAAAAAAAGAGTAGAGTGTAGTAGAGTGAAACGGGAATTAGCCGATCACCGTGATCGAAATTTTCACTTCACCTCAGTGACGGCAGTATGATTGTTCAATTAACGGTCCGGTCAACTATACTCCGCCCAGCTACAATGGAAACGCACTCTCAGTATCTGTTGCTATGTAGATATCATACATACATTGATAATGTTAATGACTCTAGAGTTCAGAGAGTATAAGCTATAGTCCATTGATAAATGACTTCAGACCTACGTCATCTAGCTTAACGTAGCTTATCTGAGGAATCAGATTGATTACATTAGAACTTATTTTGGATATAGGCTTAACATTGGGATCAGGGTTCCTCTATATCATCATCATTGGACCTCAACTATTGCAATAGGAGTACGAATTAAACATGACCATTTTCAGTAATAGGTAAGGATCTGGTAATGGTCCTAATATAAAAAATAGAATCAATTTATTAAAAACTAGCAGCAACCCGCGGTTTCACGCGCGTACTTACCATTTCCGTGGGAGTACAGGGATACATTATAGCCTGTTATTCTGATGTGTAAGCTATATTATTGTAGTTTCATAAAAATCCATTTAGTAATTTTTGCGTGAAACATTCTTACAAACTTTCGCATTTATATTAGTCGAATTAGTAGAATAGTAAGACTAGTGGGACATTAACCAGCTCGGTGAAGGTCGTTTTATATCGGGATCTTAGGCTATACACATATTTTTCTTCTCTTTTTAGTTTGGGAATGTATTCGGTATGTTCCTATAGGGGTTGTGAGGTGCTTTGTTAAGTGTTAACTTTTTTATTAAGTTGGCGCCGTGACTCAGGTATGCCTGAGTTACTTCACGACATTATTGATACAAAGCTACTCTTTAGGGATACCTTGGCTACTTAGAATTAAAGAAATACAAACGTCATATTTGAATATACAAAGTTTGATACAAATATTTGAAAAGTATTTATAATTGAATGAATTGTATGAAGAGAAAATAAGTTTTTCGTCTTATAATTGTTTAATGTAATTTAATATAAATTATAAATTTAATATATAACCAGTGTTTCGTGTATCTGTGTACCAAATACTTATTTCTAAGAAACGGCTTTGCTGAGTTTCGAAGATAAGCAATGTAATTACTGAGATTCTTTATCTCAAGGTACATAATGTTTTTTAGTGCTTACGCGAATTTCATTATAATTAAAGAAGCGTCCACCCATGATCATGGTTGTAAAGTATGCAAAACCAAGCGGGTTAGCCAAGATTCCATTCTACGATCATACACGCTAGTAGGAAACTAATAAATGTATGGAAATGACATTTTAGACCACGTGATTTCTTGATTTGAAATATCATTTTCATACATTTATTAGTTTTCTACTAGCGTTTACGATTTTAGAATGGCATCTCGACTAACCCAACTGGGTATGTAATAAAATTGAAATCAAATGAAATTGCGATTAACATCGAAATCCATGATAGTTGCTACAATAGTAGTAGTAGAGTCATCTGACGTTCAATAAGCTACTTTGACGTACAACATTGAATAATTTTTTTTATTTTTTTATTTTTTTAAAATAATTTTAAAATAATATATATATATATATATATATATATATATATATATATATATATATATATATATATAATCAACGTAAAGGCTTAAACAAAAAATAGTAATTCAAAAGATTATAAACTAGAAAGGCAATCTTTATAAAAAAGGTTTCAAATAATAATGATCATCATGTATACGACTCTAAATCGATATGCTAAAACCACCAACAAAGGCTATATGAAATACTTATGTACAACACAATAATAGGCTTAAATTGGGATTAATTGCTAGTTCGAAGGCTATTAAAATTAGGATTTGGGTTTCCCTACAATATTTGTATTCGAAATAACACAAAATAAGCAATTTTATAATTAAGTCTTTAATATGCGGTTGACTTAATTGATACCTACTCGTTTCATTTATTGTTGAAATCCTACTAAATATATGTTTGTTAAACGGTGATGGTCTAGTGGGTATTGGCTTTGCCTCTTGAGTGAGAGGTCCGGGTTCGATCCTGACCACTGCGAAAAATAAAAATAAAGATGAAAAACATTTTATTTTGTAACAAGATTTGCTTACATTCTAGTTGCAGGGGCCCCTGTACTAGTTTGGTGACCTGTGTTACTGGGTGTCCCGCTCATCCGCCACGGTATACTTATATTAAACAGAGCAAAGCAATAGTTACTTATTATAATATGGTAATAACAATAGAAAAAGAAGAAAAATAAAGTAATCTTAATAAAATTTGTTGGTGAATTTAACAGTGCAGTATGTATAGTCATATTTTAGTGTGTGCAAGTGTGAGTGCGGGTGTGTGTGTGAGAGAGAGAATATGTGTGTATGTGTGTAAATGTGTTATTTCTGTAAATCTTTAAAAGTATGTTATTTGAATATTACCACCATTGTGGTGCCTTGAACCATTTCAAAGCACCACAATGGTAGATAATGTTCAAATAACATACTTTTAAAGATAATATTTTTCGAAATTTCTATGTGCATGTCAACATGAGACCATTGCTGAAGAAAACATCGTGAGGAAACCGACATGCTTGATGAGATTAAAACTCTTTGAAGGTGTGTTTTCACCAACCCGCATTGGTACAGCGCAATGGTGATCTACGGCACAATAGCCTCCTCGCCTAATTCCGACGATTCCCGTGCCCAGCAGTGGGACATATAAGGATTGATATTATTATGTTATATGTTTGTTACGAAGAATGGATGTTTGTCACACAAACATATTTTTTACGTAGGTATTTAAGTTTTTATTCGACTTTTTTTTATTCTTGTTATTTATCTTATGAATGAGTCATATAGATTGACTAACAAAGGTAACAAATAGTTCTACTAATATTTTCTATTGGGCTAGGCGGACCACTAGGTCCCACTGTTATTCCTGTGTAGACGGGAAACCTCAAACGACCCTTTGATAAGATCTCAGGGAGCCTGTAGGATACGTTAGAACTGCCTTGGGATCTAGATTAATTTAATTAGGGGAATTCATGAGGAATAGAAAATATTTTTTAGTTTCTTCTAATAATGTTAAGAATGTTTTGTTTGTTATTCGATCAAATGTATGACACCGGGCAGCCGAGTCACGTGATGGTAAGTGGTTAGCGTCACCCATGAACGTAAGCAAGATAACCTGAGACTAGCCAAGGCAACTCATTCATGTGTTGCCTATCTCAGGAAAAGATGTCAAGTCTTGTGCTTGTCAAGACAAAATAGCAGGGGGACAAGGGAGAGACGGACGGGAAGGGAGGATGGGAACCTTATCCCATTTTACTGTCCCGACGTTGTTCTGTGGTGCGGGACAACCCCTCTGTGGAGGTGGCGTCGGTCCCCTGAGGGACAGACTAGCCGTCGAGGTGCCCTGTTTGCTCATTAGATCAGGGACACCTCACCAAAGGCATTGTTGGCACTCGCCGAGTTTTAGTGGGTAGAGCTGCGTCCACCTTACTACCTTTCGGGCGCAGCGAGTCCCACATATTCGCCTGGGGAGACCCACTCCCCCGCGGAATGCGTCAGAGCATTTCCCAGCGTTAAAGAAAAAAAGGACTAGCACTTAGACGTTTGTCTATTATATCTTATGGATAGGAGCGAATTATCTTGACTAGTTCCTGGTGAATTTTATATTCATGGGTGATGCTGACCACTTACCATCAGGTGACACGTATATTGATTGGATAGGCTTGTCAGCCTATCCAATCAATATAAAAAAGTGGCGATACTAAAGTAATTGCAATGAACCTGTTCTTATACACCATCTGTTTTAAAATAATAAACAGCTGCAGACGCATTGCCTTACGCAGTCAAAGATGCCCAAATTGAAAAAATAATTTTCCAACGTAGCCTCACAATTTATTGTTTTTCGTGTACTTTTGATTAAATTTGTTGTGAAGTCAAGCCCGGATTAAGCTCGGTTAAAAAGCTTTTTAGCGAAAGTTGCGGGAATGATAGCAGGCGTAAGCTTGATTAAGTACAGCGGAGCGAAAGCTCCCGTCAACCTTATAAAATGATTTGCCTGTATATGGCGGTAATGACTTACATCATCTCTTGATTGTTCTCAGTAAATATTACCAATATTATTGCTAGTACTTTTTAGTCTAATCAATGCCCTAAATTGATGTCTGATGAATGGTGCCCATGACCTACCGGATTATTTTTTGGTTTAAATAAATAATTTATATCATTTGTTTATTTTTTACTTTCCTTTAAATATATCTTGAACCAAATATAAAAAAATAACATACTTATTACATGATTTATGATATACCTAAATCAATCTTTATTTTATTCATTACATAAAATTAAAAGAGATTTTTAATAGCAAAGGAGAGCTATCGACGCCCATAAACATTCGCAATTCAACAGATTATGCAAATGCGTTGCCCACCTTTTCCCTATCCCCCCAACCGGAGACTTACAAATTGCACGAAACGCGAAAGACAGCTGTCATTTTACCCCGGTATTATGTGAAGTACCTGCCACTCAGGTCGTGCCGGCCAAATTTGGCTGCAAAGCGGCATGGCACTACCTCTTACAAAATTATTATTATTATTTTATTTATTACTAGCTGTTGACCGCAGCTTCGTCCACGTTAACTTACCTAACTTAATTACTGTTAGTCACAGCATGATGTTATATAGCCTATAGCCTTCCTCGATAAATGGGCTATCTAACACTGAAATAATTTATCAAATCGGACCGGTAGTTCCTGAGATTAGCGCGTTCAAACAAACAAGCAGACTCTTCAGTTTTATAAAATTAGTATATTATATTCAACAGCATTGAAATTTCAATCTAAAATATTTTTTTACTAAAATTCAATAACCTTTTCAACAGTGTAATACATTGTGATGTTTCACTTTTACTCCCTTAAAGTTGACAGCTTTTCACTTTTCCACCCTTGAAATTAACAGAGTTATACTTTACCTCCTTGAAGTTAACAATGTTTCACTTTCGTCCTTGAAATTAACAACGTTTCACTTTTACCCATATCGTTTGATCAGATACGAGCCAATTAGTTAATGTGTATATATTTCAATTGATGGGGTAGTTTCTATAGTAATTTGCATAAAGCCTGTTACATCCTTTATTACCCTTTTGAGTAGGTAATAGGCAATCCTTTTAATTAAACGTGTTTTCAAATAAACGCACACGCGAAGGAATAAGGTTGAAATATTTTCGCCCTTGTAATTGTTAAGGCTTGTTTATATTTCTTATAACGCGAATTTCATCCATCGTAAAAAACTACTTATGGAATTACCTTTAATATGGAATAATAATATGGAAAAAAGTGTGTGTATACTTAAGTACATGCGTTAGAAGAAAAATATAAAGTACAATTTCATTACACTGTAACCTTTTTGCTTATTGTGCAGTTAAAAACTATATATTCTTCTGACGTCTATACTGACATTATGTGAAAATCTTTATATATAAAAATCAATGCCACTTTTCGTTGTAATTGTATAACTCAAGAACGGGCTCACCAATCCCAACCAAATGTTTAGGCTTTGTTCGGACTATTTAGTAGATGGTTTATGTGAAGTTTGCACAAAATCGGTCGAGCGGTTCTTCATTTATCACAATTTTTTTAATTCAATAAATGGCGGATCATTTTGTTAATGGAGATTTTGCTGTCAAATTGAAACTTTTCCAGTTGTGGTCATATTGAAACTTTTTTCAGTGTTGACAGTACAACATTAAGTTTAAATAGCTAGCAATTAATAATATATTTTTTTTTTGAATAAATTAATTTGATGTTCCAATTTTTTTTTATTTCACTTTATACGTAGCGAAGCACGTACCGGGCCGCTAGTTGTTATATAAAATAATCTTAACTATAGCAGCTAACTTTAGGGTGTCGGTTTTTCGTGACGGTGTTCAGACGCATCGTAAAAATTTACTCTCATCAGTTTTCCCTAATGCGCCAAAAGAAGTATAGTAAAACTTCAAAAATCATGGATTCCTGTTTTGAATGATTTTACTCTACGTGAGAAAATAAAATATTGTGACTTATATGAAAATCCATAAAAATAATTTTATGGATTTTCATATAAGTAAGATTTTATGGACGATATACGAAGTTTAAAACTAGTAATCAGTACACATAACCAGTGCCACAACGCCGCTTATCGTGTCCAAAACTAACATTTCTCAAATTTGATTAGACTGGACCTTGTGCAAAATTTCATCAAAATCCGTCCAGTAGTTTCGGAATTCATTGCGTATTAATATTAAACATAATATTTTATTTAACATAACATCATTCATTAAAATTTTAGGCGTTCATCGCGGACTCTAAACTACAATTTTTATTTAAGGCGACGCATTGTTAAACTATAATTCTAATACTGGACTGAGTGTCTTGAGCGGGGCGAGGCTCTACACACGCGCGCGAGCTTATAACTAAAGGACGTAAACGACAATTGTTATTTTATTGCGTTCAAACGATATTTGGTGAAATTTCTTGTAGGTATTATTTCAAAGAACATATTGTATATATACTCATCTACGAAGAATGGTAAAAGGCTTGAACCGGTCCTGTTTGTCCTTATTATGATGTAAATTTCTTTTTAAAAAGAGGTATGTTTGATATTTTCTCCGTTACAAAAGTTACCTAATCATGCATTGAAAACTTATATTTTCATTCGTTTTGGATCTTACTGAAATAATTAAAATTATTGATGCCAAAATTTCCAGTGCACTCTCTTAATTTTAATATCATACATTAAAAAATTGTCTAACAACCTACAGTATTACGTGGCTATGAGAGATTTAATCCTGAATGTTATGATGACAAAGCCTTTACAAGATTACACCCTTGAGGTATATTATCATTACTGTTTTTGATAGAAAATATCTATAAAACCTAAAGTGTAAGTAAAGTGTAGTAAAAGTGCTAAACCAGGTCGTGGGTAACCCAGGACAAATGTTTGTGTGATGAACATGATCATTTGTTCTGTGCCTGGGTGTAATTGGTCTATAATATGTAAGTATTTAGAAATATATAAGTATGTATCAAGTGTCTAGTTACTATAAGAACAGGCTCTGCTAAGTTTGAGACTAGATGGCCGCGTGTGAGTTGTCCCAACATATTATTATTATTATTATATACATAAATTACTTGTCACTGTGTTTGTGTTCACACTTATCTGAAATGACTCGACGGATATTTATGATTGTTTATGTATATTTGTTAGGGATGAGAATAGGTCATAAGGTATTTCATATTGCTAGGTGATTAGCGTGTGATCCAGAAACTATTTTAATGTCAGAACAACGTTTACCTGGTCAGCTAGTGTTTCTATAACTTTATAATTGAACTACAATAGTACTGATTACTAGTTTTAAACTTCGTATATCGTCATCAACGACCATTACGTCCGGATGCTGTTTTTTCCTCGAAATTAAGGAAGGAAGGTCACCTGTCCTTGTCCTGCATTCATCCAATGAGGAGTGGACAGACCAGAGGTGAACTTCACACATCTCTGAAGACTTTGAATCTCATCAGGCTTACATTTCTCATTCACCGGTGATAAAGCGATGTTCCCATATTTATTACTAAAACCCTATGAGTGCCAACAATGCCGCCTGAGGTGCCCCGGACCTGTTGAGCAACAAGGCACCTAGACGGAGTTGTCTAGCATAACAGAACAACCCCTCCCAACGCCAGGTCAGTGCAATGGGGTGAGGTTCCGGTCCTTGGCCCCCTGCTCTTTTGTACCCTCTTATAAGAGCGGTACAAAGGCTTCGCCCAAGGTGCTGGGTTCATTTTAGGCTACTTCCTCCACTGCCACGAAAATGCCACTTGAAACACAATAAGAAAGGCGCATAAGAAAAAAACTGCTTATTACTTATAATCCTAAAAACATACACTTATAAAATTTAATAGGTAGGCAGCTAGCAGGCAGGTAGCTAGTTTTAATATACCTGAAGATAGTTTTATATAAACTGAAAAAGACAAAACTCTTTGTTAAACTCTCTCATTATTTTACAAAATCTCAAAGGCAGAATTACTTTAATATTTACTTTACAATTTTCTATGAAAAAATAACAATTTAAGGTTTCACTTTTTAATTAGTGGGTTCATATTTTGTTACCGATCTTGGGACTCGAAAATAAGATGGGCTTTTGTATGAATACACCTCAATGAAACCATAAACATTATTATAATTAGGAGATCGACAATGACTTTGAGAACATTGAAAAACTTCAAAGAAATATAGACATCATCATCATCATGAGTGTCTATCCGCCCACTGCTAAACACAGGCCTCCCTCAAAGAACGCCAAGACACACTTTTAAAAAAAATCTTCATACAAAGTACGTTAAAAAGCTTTGTATAAAAACTTAATAAAAAAAAGCCTAAATACCTAAAATTCGCTTAAATTAAAAAAACCTCAAATAATATAAAAAAATTACAACCTTACTCAATCAATTAGTTAGAGGTAGTGCCATGCTGGATTGCAGTCAAATTGGGCCGGCACGACCGGGGTGGTACCTCTCGCTCACATAACACTGGCGTCAAGTGACGATCTATCGCGCTTCGTGCGGTTTGTGTGCATAATCTCTAGTTGTGCGAATGTGTGCGGGCGTCGGTATTTACCATAAGGCTCCGACTGGTCGTTTGTTCCTTTTGATATAAAAAAAATCAATGGGCTAAAAATATAAAAACCTAACCCGACTGCTAGCTCCATTTAGTTAGCACCTCCTTTTTATATTAGTTTAAATAAATTGGAGAGTAGATAGAGTAGCTGGTTTTAAAGGCTATGAGAGAAAAATAAGGAAATAAAATCAAGAAAGTTGATACTGGATTTATTTTTGGAAACAAAAGCATCAATTAATTTATACTTGTCTAAAGAAATCTCCAGATGCCGTGAATAAGATTTGAATGAATAAATAATGATAATACAAATGTTAAAGGCTTTTCAAGCTATCGGTACATTTACTGAAAAGGTCAGTATTTGAGAGACTGGATAATTAATTACTAAAACTCACGTCATAGAAAACGCACAATACTGTAAACTTTTGATTATATTACCCTTTTATTCTATTTTTATTTTATGTCAAAATGCCGTGTTACAATATTCGTTGGCACTGTGAAACTACGTCTTGTTTTTTTTTTGGGAAAGAAGTTCCTTATGGGGCGTTGCTGAGGTTCCCCTCAGCAACGCCCCATAAGGAACTTCCCATAAGGAACTGCCGGCCAGGGTTCCCCCTGGCCGGCAAAAAACGCCCCTAACCTAAGAGTTTTTCTTTAACGCCAGAATATGCATAGCCAGGCATACGCGGGGGAGTGGGGTCTCCCCATGTGGATATGTGGGACTAGCTGCGCCCAAAAGCTCATAAGTGGACGTAGCTCTACCCGCTAAAACCCAGCGAGTGCCATCAATTCCGCCTTTGGTGAGGTACCCCAGATCTGTTGAGCATACAGGGCACCTCGACGGCTAGTCAGTTCCTCAGGGGACCGATGCCACCTCCACAGAGAGGTTGACTCGCACTACAGAACAACCCCTACCAACGTCGGGACTGTGGGGTTAGGTTTCTGTCCTCCCTTGTACCACTTCTTATAAAGGGGTACAAAGAGCCCCCTCAGCTCAATTCGCTTCGCCCAAAGTGCTGGATTCATCCTAGGCTACTGAGCCCCACCGCCACGACAAGGCCTGAACCATGGTGGTGAAACGTCTTGTCTAGTTTGAACAATACTTTCACCAGTAGAATTTTACGTTACCACTAATGGACCATAAAATAATCCTAATCCCGCTTTATATATATATATATATATCTATATATATATATATATCTATATGTCTATATATCTATATATCTATATATCTATATATATCTATATATCTATGTAAATGCAGGCGAAGCTGCATGTAACAGCTAGTGTATAATATACACAAACGTGATCCATAGAAAAAAGCGTGTGGTAGAAAAACGCCTCTCTAAGCGTATCTTTTGTTAAAATACCTCTTTAATTTGTCCCGAAAATTTGTAACCGGTTTCAACCGGATAAACATTCAGAAACTTTCCCGATTCAATTATTCAGAGGCTTTGATGCTTGAAATTTTCTTCAATTATAGTTTCCTCAAATTATAAATTCAAATAACATAATATTAAACAAAGTTGACATTTAAACAATGTTTAAATTTGAATTATGTTATGTCGGTTAACTTGCATAACCGCATTAACTTGCTTAACTTCACTGCAGTTAGTCACAGCGTGGTTTTATTTAACCTATAGCCTTCCTCGATAAATGGGCTATCTAGCACTAAAATAATCTTTCAAATCAGACCAGCAGTTCCTGAGATTAGCGCGTTCAAACAAACAAACTTTTAAGCTTTATATTAGCAGTATAGATTACATATTGTTATAATATCTATTCTATTTTAGTTATGAAAAGCCATTACAGGCTGATTTACTCGTATTAAGTAATCAAGTGGTTAGCTTAATTTTAAGCGATTTAATACATGTTAATAAATTAAGTAATTAGTTAAAATTAAGCGTTAGTTTATTTACATGTACCTATTAAGTCGCTTAAAATTAATGTTAAGACTTAGTTCATTACTTGACTACTTAATAAGTGTAAATCAGTCTTAAGGGTTTTGGTTTTACTATTTTGGAGTGGGGCGAGGCTGCACTACAGCTTTGAGCAGCTAAACTTTAGTCCAGTTTACAATCCCGAGACTATATCATTTTAAAATAGGTACTGGCGGAGGTAGGTGGGAAGTCGATCTCCGTGCGGTGGTAGATCAGCCGTCTTGGCGTTTATTGGCCTATGTTCACCAGTGGACGGATATAGTCTGATGATGATGATGATGATGATGATGATGATGACTGGAGGTCACAGTGCTGTCTTTTAGCTTGACTATCATAATATTACCATATATAGTGTAATATTTATATTATTATAATGTCATTTTACAGATTTGTTCGTAGTTTGTTAAGATTTTTACATGCCCAGCGTTGTTTCATTAATATTGAGTGAAATTCGCGTAAACACCAGAAAACAATCTATAGCACGATTGTAGATAAAGTTCCTATTCCTTCTTTTCTATCAGTTTTTTTCTTCTTTTACGCCGGGAAATGCTCTGAGGCATCCCGCGGGGAAGTGGGTCTCCCCAGGCGGGTATTCGGGACTCGCTGCGTCCGACAGCTGGTAAATAGGACCCCACCACGTTTCAGGCCTTGTCGTGGCGGTAGGGCTCAGTAGCCTAGGGTGACTGCTGCACCTTGGGCGAAGCGAATTGAGCCAAGGGGGCTCTTTGTACCCCTCTTATAAGAAGAGGGGGCAAGAGGCGAGGACGGGAACGTCACCTCATTGTACAGTCCCGACGTTGGGAGGGGTTGTTCTGTGGTGCGGGACAACCCCTCTGTGGAGATGGCGTAGGTCCCCTGAGGGACTGACTAGCCGTCGAGGTGCCCTGTTTGCTCAATAGATCCGAAGCACCAAAGATGGCATTGGTGGCACTCGCTGGGTTTTAGTGGGTAGAGCTGCATCCACCACGACAAGGCTTGAGCCATGGTGGGGATCCTACCAGATACTCCCACTTGAGAAGAATATAATGTACCACCGTAAATCGACGACCTCTGTGGCTCAGTGGTAAGCGCGTTGGCGCTCAAGCCGGAGGTTGCGGGTTCGAATCCCGCCAGGGAACAAAAATATTTTCTGTGTTCCTGGGTCATGGATGTGTATTAAATATGTGTATTATATAATAAAAATCTTAAATATATTTACGTAGTCTGGTACCCGTAACACAAGTTCTTCGAGTACTTCCCACGGGACCAGATTGACGTGGTGTGAAAGCGTCCATAGATATTATTATTATAAAAAAAAAATCTCTCTATTTAGAATAATTTATATTATGCTTTACTTTATAATTTTTCAAATCTAATAAGTCTTCTAGGTATGAATAAAAAAAAATTGTTTCATAAAAAAACGTTTATCCAAAAAGTATGAATTTGAAAGTTTTCACGGAAAGTTTTAGTTTTTAGTGTTGAAAACGTTAAAGCTTTTCTACTTCAGGATTATAATTAAGAAAAGTCAGCGCGGGCGCTATTGTGTACGCTCATTACAGTTTACTATAAATTCTAAATTAATTTTTCTCAACATTCCTTCAAATATTAATTATTTTTATAAAATTCCTTAGTATAGTGAATTTTTGGTTGGTTTGGCATGTGGTTGTCGTCACCCATGAACATAACGAAGTTTACCTGGAACTAGCCCAGGCAACTTATGTATGTGTTGCTTATTTTAAGACATAGGCCGCCTTATTACAAAAAACTGATGTATTATCGGGATTAAACCAAGACTAAAAAGTCCAGGTTTGTTATGGTATTAACGTTAGTCCATGGACTAAAATTCATTCTTATTACAAATCGAGGACCAACCGAGGTCTAGCTAGTACCAAAGATCGTCCCTGGTTTAATTGTAACCACAGATTATTGAGCAACATATCATTCATTTTGTTCGTTAAATATTTGATTAGTTCGGTATACCGTTCCTTTTTATGCAAAGGTCGCTTATTTATAATTAAATATAATGTGGAAAATACATCAATATTTTGATAATAAAAATTGTGTTTTATAAAATATCTGAAATCTTTACTACTTTGTACTTTGAGGTAGTGTGATTTAAATTATTGTTTATTACACACAAATATTGTAATATTTCGCTGTTAAGTTGTTTATATAGCTAGCGTAATATGAAATAATAATAATATATTGGAATGAAATACAAAGCGCGCGTAGTTCTAATGTCATCGAAATTTTTATTGTTTAGTTACATATTGCAATGTAAGTCGAGTTACCACTTACCAATAGTTACAATACAGCCATTATTGTTCTTTGATTCTAAATAGACGGTACGTTGTTCATAAGAATAGTATAATATTTTTTGTTGTGAATTTGTGTGCCACGAACATTAGGTACTTATGCTGTAAAATGAATCAACAAAAGAAAAAAGGGATGATAATTGGACTTCTCAAGAAAAGGTTAGTGTATTTATTTAATCCAAACATACATGAAAAATATCAGAGTTAATTAGAATTATTACATATTATGGTATAAAATAGGTATGTATATTAATGACAAAATACAATACAACAAAATTACAGAAATAGAATGTTAAATTATATAAGGATGTCAGAGTAATTATTTTAAATGTTAGTCCAATTCAACAATGTTGTCTACATCGAATTAATTTAATTACCTTTCAATACAATTAATACGAAAAAACGCAAATTCAACGCATAAGACATCTGATAAGTTGAAGTTTTGAGGTTAGTACCGAAGTTAAACTAGGGGTCACGGTGGTCTAACTTTAGTACCATAGATAGTCCTGGTACTAGCGTTAAACTAGTTTTTGTAATAACATTTATATTAGTCCATGGTTTAAAGCTGGTATTAAACTCGGTACTATATTTAGTCTTCGTTTTGGAATAAGGCGGAAGATGTTAAGTTTCGCTACCAGCAAAAAAGAATTAAACAATACTTGTTCTAGACAAAAAGCTACTAAAAATAATATTTTATTTCTAGAATGTATTAGTAATATGATATTTCAGAATATAAAGTACTCTATTTATTTATTTATTATGAGATCCACCAACAAAGATACACATTGAGACATTATTTTATGAATACATATTTATGAGTTTTATAGCTGAATGTGGCCTCAGTTAGAGCTGGATACAACATGCATACTCTAGGCATGATTTTGTTTTACAAGGGCTTGATTAATAACGAATGTAAGCAGACAGGGCTATCTTTCCCACTGACCACTCTGGGCACGTGCCTAGGGCCCCACGATCCATGGGGCCTCATAATTTCCATCAGAATATGATTTAGTGTTATTACAAAAATAATTGCTGATTAGATAAATAAATAAATAAAAATATTTTTATTCAATGTTGTACGTCAAAGTAGCTTATTGAAAGTCAAATGACTCTACTACTGGTTGCAAAACCAGTCCACTGAGAAGAACCGGCGAAACAAACTCAGTGAAACTAATCTTTTCAGATTTTAGAATACCTAGTACTGCCCTTATTACTAGGTTTATTCTTCTCTAGTCCAAAAATCAGGCTCACAAATGTTAAAATTGTTGTTTTCGTCGGGGCCCTATTATCCTACTGCCCAGGGCTCCCAACGGGTTAAAGGGGGAATAGTAAGTAGAAAAACCGTTTTCATTGCAAGGTGAAACAAAAACGATCAGACTATTATTAATAGACCCAGAGGTCAAAATTTGAATGTAAAGGTCGAAAGAGGTAAAAAATCTGTTTTAATATTGTTTATTAAATCTACTAGAAGAGACTCCGGTATTGGTGAATAATTATGAAGCTGATGATAGCGACATTTCTAAAAATTCTGTTTTATATTGCAATGAAATTATAAATATTTCATCATTATGAAAGATTGGTGAAGGAAAACATCGTGAGGAAACCTGCGCCTGATGAGATTAAAAGTCTTTGCTGATGTGTGAAGTTCACCAACCGCATTGGGCCAGCGCATCGGTGAACTATGGCCCAAAACCCTCCTCGCCTGATTTCAAAGAGGAGACCCGTGCCCAGCTGTGGGACATATAAGGGTTGATATTATTATTATTATTATATGTAAGTGTCGAAATTAAGTCGCTTCAGATTTTCATTCGTCTGAAACACGCTACGTTTTTCCAGTCTGGTGAAATTTGTATTAAAAATCTTCTCGGGCCTTAGTTCTGTAGACATTTTTACATCTTCTTTAAATAAATACTTTTGTACAAATATACTGAAGTATTAAAATATTTACAAACCTTGAGTCTAAAGAACTCGATTTCTAATGAAAGTTATATTCAAATATTTCTCTTTAGGAATCTCTCTCTTTCTTAAGATTTTATTTTATATTGTTTTGTAATAAATGTTATTATCATGGTGATATTATTTAATAAATGTTGGAAAATATATTAATCATTAAATTATATATTGAATATTATATTTATTATTCATTTGTAGGTATCATTATTTCACTAGTTGTTTCTCGCAGCTTTGTTTAAATGAAATGACCAAAGCTAAAAATGGTAAAAAATGTGGCTTAAAAAAAGCAACGTGGCATCATAATATTATGTAATAATTATTTACTTTCTCATTTTCCATAGTATGAGAAGTTTATCAGGAAAGAAAAAGCCTTTGTCCCTCAGTTTTTTAAACAAGCAAATTCAACACATACACGCATCCATGGGCGCATACATTTCACAATATGCATGCATCACGAACGCAACACGCACACACTTTCATTCATTCATACACTTTAATAACTTATGCAAACACAGCATATCACGCTAGTAATATTTTATAATATATAATATTAGATGTATGCAAGACGTTACAATATTTTGCACTATAAGTACTCAACTTTGGCAAACTGTGGCATGCCTAAGTTTAGGTGAAAACTTTCTTAAGTTTTAGTTTCGCACCAGCAAAATAAATGTAGCAGATTTTGCCATACATGAAATATGAGAGTAGCAAGTTTCAATAAGTACCCTGCGGCTAAAACCACCCAGAAACTGAAATAAACTTATAGCTTATCTAAATTTGGAGTATCAAATGAAAAAGTCATGTTTCAAATCAGATTAGTTGCGAAAATTTTACAGGAAAACTATGTAGCTTTATTATATTAAAAAAGATAAAGCGAAAAATACGTTTAAAAAAATTGTGGTAGGTAATACCATATTATGTAATATTAAAACTAGTAATAATATTAAAACTACTAACACTAGAATATATCTAGTGTAGTAGTAGCTATCATTGTTACTAACTCGATATGGAACTCTCTGAAATATAGTTATATTATTATTATTATAATCAATATATTAGTATTTATTACTAATAAGTAATAATATGAAGTTAGGTCACGATTTAATTTGCACGTAAAAATAACGCATTAAAATATGGAACATGAGTATGAATCATATTCGTACACATCATGTTTATAGTTCATATATGATATTTTTTACTAATTGTAATGAAAGGCCGGCAACGCACCTGCTAACCATCTAGTGTAGCAGGTGTCAGTGGATATCGCTCTTACTTACCATCAGGTGAACCGACTGTCCGTTTGTCACCTCTTCTATATAAAAAAAAAACTTTGATGGATTTTATCGCGGTTTATTAAGATTTTTATATGGCCGAAGTTTCGGGTACCTAAGTTACAGCAACTATGGCCACGAAAGGATCTTTATAAATTGCGATAAAATTAGTAAAAAATCGGTTGTCTGTAAAGTCCGCTTACTGACGATAGTTGAACGTGACAACGTCATAAGAAAATGGAACGCCTCAGAGCGAGGTAACGCCGCATACGTCATCGCATACGTCATGATTCTTCGTTCTTGCAGCCGGCTCCATCGAATTATAAGACGATGTCACGTCAAAAAATGTTTTAGTACAATAAAATTCGCGTAAACATTATAAAGCAATACTTTTTAGGCAAGTCAAAACCCAAATTCAATCAAAATATATCGTTTAATCTGTTAATTTACTTTCAGTTTTGTTTGATTTCCAAACAACCCCGAATTCGTTTAATCACACCAAAGTTTAAATGTTAGCTCTAAAGTATTGTAGTCCAAGGTCTTAATCTAACTTAAAGTTTAACTTATTTAAAAGCAAATAAAAATGCTACTTTTTAATGTTTATTACTGATTGTAATAATTATGATTTAAGTAAAAACGTTTTTTGTAGCTGTTGCTGTGGACGAAAAAAAATTATAATAAAAATGTAGCCGTCATGTATAATATAAAGCTTTCTGTTTTCTATTTTTTTACACAATCCAGTCTTCAGTTTAAAAAGTATTTTAAGACGACCTTAGTTGGATGCGAGTGAATTTTATTTATGTATTTTTTCATGTCACAAGGAGGCAACCGAGCAGTTGGAGCCTTATGGTGACTACCGACGCCCCTATGGGCGTTTTTTTTGAATAACTTTTAGTTGTGCGGATGTATAGACATATATCAAACTAAAACGTTGCCTTCCTTTTCCCTATTCCACCAAATGGGCCACCGGAAACTCACAAACCGCATGAAACGCGACCGCATAGCTGTCACTTGACGCCGGTGTTATGTGAGCGAGAGGTACCACCCCGGTCGTGCCGGTCCAATTCGGCTGCAAAGCAGCATGACACTACCTCTTAACTTGAGGATGATTAAGATTCTCAATCATTGTTGATGGAGCAGAAAAAAAATGTTTTTAAATAATATTTGCAACGATACATTATTTCACAAAATGTCCTTACTAGTTTTATGCATAGTCTAAATAATCTTTGCACTATATGCACTTTGGCAAACCACTTGCACAAGTTTGAAGAAACTCTTGAATTTTAGTTATGAGCGAAGAAAATGTTTTAAAATTTTAAGACTGCAAAAAAGATCAGCGTCTTGTTTAACTAGTTTTTGCCCGCAGCTTCGTCCGCGTTATTTTATTTTACTCGGACTGATGGTTATTATTTTTAAAGCCTTAATGATAATATAGCATTATGCTGGAAAAAGGCTTCTTTAATCGGATGTGTTGTTTCGAATATTATTTATCATATCCTCATTTTATTATATTTTATTGCTATTAATAGCTATTGTATCTTTGCCTTTTTTTTTCTTTAACGCCGGGAAATGCTCTGAGGCATCCCGCGGGGGAGTGGGTCTCCCAACGCGAATGTGGGACTCGCTGCGCCAGAAAGCTGGTAAGTGGACGCAGCTCTACCCACTAAAACCCGGCGAGTGCCACCTATGCCGCCTTTGGTGAGATGCCCCGGATCTAATAAACAAACAGGGTACCTCGACGGCTAGTCAGTCCCACAAAGGACCGACGCCACCTCCCCAGAGGGGTTGTCCCGCACCACAGAACAAACCCTCTCAACACAACGTCGAGACAGTACAATGAGGTGAGGTTCCCATCCTTGCCCCCTGCTCTTTTGTCCCCTCTTCATATAAGAGGGGTACAAAGAGCCCCCATTGTATCTTTGCCTACATTGAACTACGCTTAAAGTAATATACGGATTACGGACAGATAAATATTATATTTAATGCCTCCTTTAGTATAAAGTCTCAAATCCGGATCGAACTACAAAGCGCCATCCCTTACAAATAGTCTGATATCGGCCGTCTATGCGTTCATTGACATAATGGACATAGGCCAGTTGCGGTCGGAAAGAGGCTAATTAATGATGCTATAAGAGGTAGTGCATGCTTGTAAGGCAGTGCCATGCTGCTTTGCAGCCGAATTGGGCCGGCACGACCGTACCTCTACATGATATTGGCGTAGTGAGAACTATATATCACATTTCGTGTGACTTGTGAGTTTACGGTGACCCATCGTAGGGAAAGGAGGGCAACCCATTAATAGCATAATCTCTGGTTGTGCAGATGTGCATAGGCGTCGATAGTCGCCAAAAGGCTTTGCCCTCCTATGCTATAAGAAAGATGAAGATGAAGATGTTGATGATCATGGCGATTATGATGATGATGAAGCCACCCTGAATTATCCAAGTGGCCAAAAACAGCAATGTCCTCATTATACGACTTATAAGCCACTTCTAGACGCCCGTTATATAAACGCTATATCTAAATCGATCGAGTTAGGCCTTCCAGAAATAGACGTATCGATAACTTCTCTCACTCTCGTTCGGTCTGAAACCAACTGTCTACCAATATTTGTCCTAATTGCCACTTAAAGCAGATGCAGATGGGATCTGGATGGGAAGCGCTTTTCTCTCCTTTTGTAAGAGTTATTTTGAAGCGAAGCTTCTATACTGACGTTTGGGTCGCTTTCATTTTGGCGCTCGCCGTGCGTTCTCTCCATGAGTGCTAAGCGCTTAGTTCTTACGCTTTATACTATAAAGCTTCGTTTCTTTCATTTCATCCCTAGACGGTACTGTTTTTGGATTTCATGCTGGTTTTTTTTTTCAAAAACCCATTTCAAGACACCACAGAGGGTCCGGATCGAACCTGAACTTCGCACTCAAGAGACTGAGCCGATAGCCAATAGCCATGGGCGCTCTACATTTTTTTTTATCAAGAAAACCAACAGCATTTCAGTTAATTTACATTAAAAACACTTATTTCCTTAGACACGTAACAAAAAATATCTTGGTGGGATATTCTTCCTTTAGAGATGTAAAAAGGAGAAAAATGATCATCATCAATCCGGATACGTCCGTAAATCTGTGTAAAAATCGGTTGTCTGCAAAGTCGGTTTACTGACGATAGTTGAACGTGACAACGTCATAAGAAAATGGAACGCTTCAGAGCGAGGCAACGCCGCATGCGTCATGTTGCCATCGAATTATAAGACGTTGTCACGTCAAAAATAAAGTGAACTCGGGCGAAGCTGCGGGCAAAAGCTAGTAGTATAAATGCAAAACATTGGATATATGGATGTTTGCTACTTTTTCACGAAAAAAAATAACAATTTTGACGGTACTTAACAATAATATAGCTTTTAAATCAGAATAACACATAGGCTTTAATTTATCCTCGTACCACGTGAATGGTAAATACGTGGGTGAAACCGCAGGGCGCTGCTAGTTAGAATATAATATGTAGAAGTAATATCCTATGTGTTTATTTAATAAATAGCAATGTGGGACTCGCTGCGCCCGAAAGCCGGTAAGTGGACGCAGCTCTACCCACTTAAACCCGGCTAGTGCCACCAATGCCGCCTTTGGTGAGGTGCCCCGGATCTAATGAACAAACAGGGCACCTCGACGGCTAGTCAGTCCCCCAAGGAACCGACGCCACCTCCACAGAGGGGTTGTCCCGCACCACAGAACAACCTCTCCCAACGTCGGGATAGTACAATGGGATGAGGTTCCCGTCCCTGCCCCTTGCCCCCTGCTCTTTTGTCCCCTAATCTTATAAGAGGAGTACAAAGAGCCCCCTCGGCTCAATTAGCTTCGCACAAAGTGCTGGGCTCACCTTAGGCTACTGAGCCCCACCGCCGCGTCAAGGCCTGAACCATGGTAGGTAATATTCTGAACCGATAGACGTTGTAAATTATGAATCTAAACCAATCTCGAATTCACTTGAACACACAAAAATACATTATTATTAATATTATATTTATTTATTTTTTCTTTCACAAAGGTTTACTTACATACTCATTAAATTAAACACATTTAATCCTGTCGCTTAGTCACAAGTTCATGCACAACCTTTGTGAGAGACTGGAGTCCGTACTAGATTAGTAATCTGTGTTACAGATCCCCAGGCCCTCTCAAATTCAATTATAATTATTGCTTATCTAAGACAACGTAAGACGTGTGAAAAAAGATAAAGAAAACAAACTAAATCTAGGATGTGCTGTGTGTATGCAATTATTGCGTGTGAGTGTGTATTTGTTTATGCTTATGTGTATGTGCGTATGTGTTATGTGTATTGTATATAAGTGTGTTGTTTAATAGTTAATAAAATAAAATAATTTAATTAACATTACATCAAGACATGCTTATTTCAAGCAGGTTTTCAGTATCCACATAGGTTTGTTCCAACAACCACATAGTAACAGTTTTTTTTACATTTGTTATTATTTAATAATACTCCATATATGTAGAATTTTATTAAACATTAAATCGCTACATTAGTTTATGAATTCAGTGACATACACACGCACAGAAGAATCATATAGGTACACAAATATTAAATGAAAGGGTGACCTCTACTATAAGTAACAAAGTTCTAAGTCAAAGTCATAGAAGTGACTGCAAGAAGGTTTTTAATCTTAAGGGCAATTTGGAACGGCTGACTCCAAGGCTAAGTTTGAACGGCCAATTTCTAAGTTAATAGTCCATATTTACATATAAACCGGAATGTTGTTTGTTTACGAGTTTAATTACATTACACCAACTTAATTAAAAGTTAAGATCGCAGATGTGACAGTTTATCTTGGAAATGTTCTTGATAATATTGACGTTTTATGCACCAAGTTTGCCTTTTAAGTTAATATTTAAGTGAATCAAATGACTCTGCCATTAGGTTAAGAATTTTAATAATAATGTGAATGCTTATTGGTTTATTTGTGAGGCGATCAAGCGTTCCTAGACTATATTATAGTCTAAGAGCCGTGTACCCCGTAACACTGTAACGAACAAATTGTATGTTTATTATTCATTATACTATATATTTGAACTATCGCAATACAACATTTAGAAAACCACATAATGTCTTTGATAAAGTCATACTGAAATTTAGAAAAATTATAACTGCCGATTAGGGAATAATAAATTACTGATTTGATAAACAATACCTTAATGAATTATTATATTTGTGAATATGTTTTTTTTTTTTATGTTAGTTGGATAGGCAAACTGGCAAACGTACCACCTGATGGTAAGTGGTCGACATCGCCCATGAACATAAACTAGTATACCTGGAACGAGCCCAGGCAACTCATTTATGTGTTGCCTATCCTGAGACATAAGATGTTAAGTCTCGGTGCCAGTAATTACACTGCCTGTCTTGCCCTTCTCTCCGAAACACAGCAAAGCTGTTTCACGGGAGAAACAAGCAAGATGGTGGTACCCATGCAGCCGGGAGCGCGGCACAGCGCTTCCCTCCCACCAAATTGACGTGGTGTAAAAACGTCCATAGAAAAAAAACCGGTAACAAACCTATTTAATCAGGATACAGAGACATTATTCCCTCCCCTCCCTCATGTGCGTCGGAAACTTTACTACATAATATAATAGTATTGTAATTGAACTATTTTGAGGATAGAATATCTCTCAACATGTATGTGGTGGCATCCAAAACGTCGGGGATGTGTCGGACCACTTAGTGTCACAATCCTAAATCACGCTATCGAAGTTTCACAGTTCGGCACTATATATAACACACAACTTAAATGATAACAAGCGGAAAAGTGAGCAGACCATCTCGGTCAGTCGGCACCTCCCTTTAGGGCTTTCACAGGGAATGTAAAAACCAAAATGACTACAATCCCAAAAAAGTACTTTTGTATATGAAAATTCGCGTAAACACTATACCATAATTTAGTGCTGTATTTAGAACTAAAATCATAACTACCCTAAACAGAGAATGGGTAACTTGATTTATTATAATAGGAAGGAAGAAACGGGAATGAAACACAATTACAGCGAGGATTAATGTGAGGATACAACGAATTTTATGCAAGCCCAGACCCGAGATTTATTCTTGACCTCAACCGCTATGTCATCTTCATTGTTTAAAGCTGGGATGAGCTGCTACCAATGTTTTCTATGATTAAAAATTCCACGCAATAAAACAACTGCGTGAATTGTTAACATGATTTTTAATTTTCTGCTAGAAATTTGTATTTTTTTTAATTACTCAACTAGTTTTAAAATAGAAATATTGCCAACTTTTCATTTGATGATATTATGAAAATCTTTTCCTTTTTTATTTTGGTATCGCAGGGAAATCCTTATGGATGCAGCTAGGATCTTCGGGTAGATCCTGACCCAATGTGGGACTCGCACCTGGGAGTGCCAACCCTAACTAAAACCACCTAGAAAGTTGTATTTTTTTTAAATTATTCAACTAGTTTTAAAATAGAAATATTGCCAACTTTTCTTTTGATGATATTATGAAAATCTTTTCCTTTTTTTTGTATTGCCGGGAAATCCTGATGGATGCAGCTAGGATCTTCGGGTAGATCCTGGCTGCATCCTGGACTCGCACCTGGGATTGCTCACCCTAACTAAAACCACTGCGAGCGCCTTCAGCCACTTTTTGAGGGTCCCGGATATGCAGGCAACAGACAGGATCACCTTAGCGACAGGCTGGCCCCGGCTAAGGCAAGACTCCTCTTCGTAAGGGGGGACTGCCCGCTACTAAGCAGTTCCCGCGACGTCGTACCATACTGGGCTCAGGTTCCCATCCTGAAGCCTGACAGGGGCGTTACTGGAGGCGCATTAAGGAGCACCTCCTACGCACCCCCTGTTCGTCGCCTGCGGGGGAGGCCTCGTCGGCGGCCTCCTCTCTCACGCTCATCTTTTCCTATAACTATATAGTTTCACTGATATTCCTTGATTCCAAATTTAAAAATAGCTAAATGATAGATGTCTCCTTTGTTATTGTGTATAAGTATTTGTTTTTTATTGAGGATATCTTTTCCCTCAAACAGCAGTCAATTGTTAGTAATATAATTGTGAATTTACATCTTAATTAATATTCCTTGGTTAAGTTATTAAATATGGTTCAATATATTGCCAATCGGTCGTCTTGGCGTTCATTGAGGGAGGCCTTTGTTCAGCAGTGGACGGATAGAGGCTGATGATGATGATGATGATGATATAGCCAATTCTCCTTTTATGGTTTTCTATTCGAGAAAATCATTTTTCTAAAACAGCGATATACTGGCAGTACCAATAGGTGATATCGGGCGCCATATTTTTTTAATATTGTGTAATAAGCTGACACGAAATCCCAAACTTAGGGATATCGTTGGACTTGCAAAACCTTTATACTTGGGTAACACAATTCTGGTTATTTCTTCTGTAAAGTCACTAGTGAACCTATTTTTAATGAAAATCGCCGTTCTTAAAACCTGAGATAAAAGTATTTTTATTTGCTAGTATATAGGTTTAATTGCCCTCAAAATCACCCGCATTAAACTACAGCCGTATCCGGACTCAGTGATACCGTAGTTTATAAAATAATTTTGAAATCGGGTTAGTTTCGAAGATTACCACCTACATACAAATAAATTCTCAATAATGTGTAGAGAGAATAAGATGAGTTTCAATGAACATTGGCCCATTGGGGGGAATAGGGAAAAGGAGGGCAACGCATCTGCATAATCTCTGGTTGTGCGGATGTGTATGGCTGTCGATAGTCGCCAAAGGGCTTCGACTGCTCCGTTGCCATAAAAAAAAAACATAATATACTCGTATTCCATTTGAACCAGATCATGCCAGAAATAATTAAAATTTATCATTAAAGTATACCGAGGATTAGATTTTCATCGCTGGATTATGTAACTATGTGTTGCAATGCCTTTACACAAATTACATAATCTTGGCCTTTTCTAAACGACCTCTGTGGCTCAATGGTTAACGCGTTGGCGCTCAAGCTAGGAGGTAATGGGTTCGAATCCCGCCAGGGAACAATAAAGTTTTCTGTGGTCCTGGGTCATGGATGTGTATTATACAAGGTTGATAAAAACAAGGGGCATTAAATTAAACTACATATACTACACATGCTTACGGTTAATCCGAAACTATAAAAAAATTGTTTGAGAGCAATAAAAAAAAAGTTTTTCAAAGAACTTAAATACGTGAATAGTCAAAGTAAAACGTAACTCTTTGTAAACCTTTGTAAAATGTGCTTCGAATCTAAAAGGCAACGTCGCACAGCACGTTGCGTCTCACCGGGTCGAACAAACCGGAGCGCCTTTAAAACTTTTAAAATATCCTGTGACTAAACTATTGATTCTATTGGTCTAAGTTTTGGTGTGTAGCCTTGAAATGGTAGATAGTATACGTGGTTTAATTTAATGCCTTCCACCTTTATCAACCTTGTATAATAAAAATCTCAAATATAATATGTATAGCATAAAAGTATTTATTTAATATAATCTAACTCTTAAAGTATAAACATATATATCAACACTTTATAAAGAACCTAAAACTAAAAACCTTAAAAAATAAAATAAAATAACTAAAGTAGGTATATTAATAAAAAGGAGTCCCTTTAGGCAAGGTCCCGAAGATACTGGCAGCGTTCCCCCTTTGAATTGCTAGACTTATTCTTTGTCCGAGGTAGCTGCCAGCTCTTCGGTCTCCTGTGATGTCGACTAACCTTTTTGTTATTTCCTTAAAGAGCCTTAAAGCGCTAGGACCCCACGGACCAAGGGTCTCGACGCCGAATGGGACAAAATCATATTCGGAGCCTAGACCCCTGTAGTTGCAAATTTTAGCTTTTTCAGCCGCTTCACAAGCTGCACCAGCTCTGTTGTTGGTTCCATGTAGATGGGAAGGGGCCAGCGGGTCTGAACAGGTTGCATCCCACACCAGCACCCGGCCCATCTTCCATGGAATCAAACTCATAAAAGTATTAAATATATTTCCGTTGTCTGGTACCCGTAACACAAGTTCTTCGAGAACTTACCACGGGACCAGTTTTTTTTATGTTAGTTGGATAGGCAAACTGGCAAACTTACCACCTGATGGTAAGTGGTCGACGTCGCCCATGAATATAAACTACTATACCTGGAACGAGCCCAGGCAACTCATCTATGTGTTGCCTATCCTGAGACATAAGATGTTAAGTCTCGGTGCCAGTAATTACACTGCCTGACTTGCCCTTCTCTCCGAAACACAGCAAAGCTGTTTCACGGGAGAAACAAGCAAGATGGTGGTACCCATGCAGCCGGGAGCGCGGCACAGCGCTTCCCTCCCACCAAATTGACGTGGTGTAAAAACGTCCATAGAAAAAAAACCGGTAACAAACCTATTTAATCAGGATACAGAGACATTATTAATGAAATGACAAAACACTTAGGACATATTTTTATGTCATAAGGGGGCAAAAGAGCAGTAGGAGCCGTCTGGTAGGTACCGACGCCCATACACATCCGCACAATCAGATTTGTGCAGATGCGTTGCCCTCCTTTCCCTATCCCCCCAATGGGCCACCGGAAACTCACAAACCGCACGAAACGCGAAAGCACAGCTGTCACTTGACGCCGGTGTTATGTGAGCGAGAGGTAACAGCCCGGTCGTGCCGGCCCAGTTCGGCTGCAATGTAGCATGGCACTACCTCTTACAAAAAGAGTTGTATAGATTTTTTTATTCTCGACGTTTTGGACATTTTCATAGACTTATGACATTTTAGATCATGTTCACGGGAGCATTGAGGAAAAAATTAATAAAGTATGACACTGACAATTATGTATTTTTTTCCGAATCTTATCATCATCATCATCAACAATCTTCATCCGTCCGCTGCTGAACATAATATGGCATATAATGCCTTTTTTTTCTTTAACGCCGGGAAATGCTCTGAGGCATCCCGCCTGGGGAGTGGGCCTCGACGGCTAGTCAGACCCGCAAGGGACCGACGCCACCTCCACAAAGGGGTTGTACCGCACCATAGAACAACCCCTCCCAAATTCGGGACAGTAAATGGGGTGAGGTTCCCATCCTCACCGCTTTCCCCCAGCTCTTTTGTCCCCTCTTCTTATAAGAGGGGTACAAAGAGCCTCCTCAATTACGAGAGGCTCAATTAGCTTCACCCAAGATTCTGTGCTCACCCTAGGCTACTGAGTCCCATCGCCACGTCAAGGCCTGAAACATGGTGGGGACGGCATATAATGCCTGCATCAATGAACGCCAAAACGACCGATCCCTTGCCATCGCCTATTTATTTTGTGCTTATAGTTTATGTAATAAGCCCAAGTTAGCAGCGATGTTATAAACATATTTTTTTTTTAAATAATATCCATGGACGCTTTCACACCACGTCAATCTGGTCCCGTGGTAAGTTCTCGAAGAACTTGTGTTACGGGTAACAGACAACGGAAATATATTTAATACTTTTATACTAATACATATATTTAAGATTTTTATTATATAATACACATATTTAATACACATCCATGACCCAGGAACACAGAAAATATTTTTGTTCCCTGGCGGGATTCAAACCCGCAACCTCCGGCTTGGGCGCCAACGCGCTTACCACTGAGCTACAGAGGTCGTCATCATTTACTAAGCTAAAAAGTATTGTGAAACATTCGTAATAAGATTGAAATTCTTTAAAATTGCATTTAGTTCGCGAACGATTAGGCCAGTGCTTAGAAGTTTTTTTTTATGTTAGTTGGATAGGCAAACTGGCAAACGTACCACCTGATGGTAAGTGGTCGACGTCGCCCATGAACATAAACTAGTATGCCTGGAACGAGCCCAGGCAACTCATTTATGTGTCGCCTATCCTGAGACATAAGATGTTAAGTCTCGGTGCCAGTAATTACACTGCCTGTCTTGCCCTTCTCTCCGAAACACAGCAAAGCTGTTTGACGGGAGAAACAAGCAAGATGGTACCCATGCAGCCGGGGGCGTGGCACAGCGCTTCCCTCCCACCGGTGAATTATGGTCAAATACCGTTCTTGCCTGATTTCGTCATCAGTAAGACTTGTTATATACTAGCATTTTTTTTTCCCTAACGCCGGGACTCGCTGCGCCCGACAGCTGGTAAGTGGACGCAGCTCTACCCACTAAAACCCAGCGAGTGCCACCAATGCCGCCTTTGGTGAGGTGCCCCGGATCTAATAAACAAACAGGGCACCTCGACGGCTAGTCAGTCCTGCAAGGGACCGACGCCACCTCCACATAGGGGTTGTCCCGCACCAAAGAACAACCCCTCCCAACGTCGGGACAGTACAATGGGATGTGGTTACCATCCTCACCCCTTGCCCCCTGCTCTTCTGTTCCCTCTTCTTATAAGAGGGGTACAAAGAGTCCCCTCGGCCCAATTCGCTTCGCCCAAGGTGCACCGCTCATCCTAGGTTACTGAGCCCCACCGCCACGACAAGGCCTGAACCATGGTGGGGTTATATACTAGCATCGCTTAGAAATCGAGAAAGAATTATGTACAAGATGATTTTTGTTTTATTTTTTTACATATTATCTAGGACGTGTAATATTTGCATCCTATTCGAAATTCTATCTTGTCTATTCTGTAATTCTTGTCCCGTTATTTATTTTCCGTCCGTGTTCTTTTGCCCACTGATGTAATAATACTACCGCGTCAAAAACCCCGTCCTTGTGGTGTCTGTATGTAGGTGATCACTTAGCATTAGGTTTTCTCCTCATAATAAAAAAAACTCTATTAACTTTGTTCGTTTCACTCAGTACTATAAAAACATTCATGAATGTTCTATCATAAGGGTGTTGAATAATAAAGCGTAAGCAAATTAACAAAGTATATAGTGCGTTATGAATGTAACTTTTTGTTTCAGTACATTTTTATGTTTTATCTGCTTGATCATTTATAATAAGATCGTCATCATCATCAGTCATAATAAGAGGATCATGTTAGATGCTGGTAGCTTTTGTATTAAAAAATAAGTGGAAAAATCCAGTCATTGGTGATGTAAATTATATCAGCTTGAATTATCACAAACGTGATATTCTTTATCATCCTTATATCACCAGTAATACATCATGATGATTGCTGGTAGCACGGTATATACATAGGTATATAAAATTCAATTTGAATTTTTTTTAGAAGAAAATTAAATAGCTCTACAGGTGACATGTGATTTTTAAATCATCGATGAATTCATGAGACATACAGGTTCCTGTGGCGTCGTATACCTTGTCATTGGGTTTTCTGAAAGGCATCTGAAATTCTTCAGTTATGAGGATGAGGGAGGCCTATGTTACGCAATGAATGGATAGGGGATGATGATAATGATGATGATGTTGTCTACTAGATGAATGTTAGTAGATCTCCATCTACTAGACAATTGAGGTCTAACAATGTTCCATAGATTAGTCGCTATTTAAAGTATCCAATACTACGATTAATGCAAAGTTATTAGCTGATAAGAAAATTGGCTAAGCTTGAAGACCACTCCACGATCAATAAACTCTGTGACTAGTCTATGCTCTGGATTAGCCAGCCCATTGAGCACGTTCATTGAGACCTCATACTGGGGACGGAAATAGTATACAGAGTGTGTTTTGTTCTCTCATCGTTCAGAAGTGCAAGTGTCTTTTGTATGAAGGCTTTCTTACTGATTTTGAATGATAGTATGATGGTTATGCCATTATCATCTGAATGACGATTAGTCAAAGAGCGGCTGTAGATATAAATAGCTTTGGCATCTTCCAGCACCCAACGAGATGATAACTAGGGATCATTGATGGCCATGTTGAAAGATGATTTTTGCGTGATTTTTGAAGTGAAACTTCTTTGCGCGCATGAGGGTAATTTTTTAAAGGGTTAAACGTCACGAAAATGTGCAACGTTTGTATCCAAGAAGAGGGAGAGAATGATGGACACCGATTGACAGAGTGGGAAGGGCGAACGTAGCATGAAGCACATAGCCATGGAGTGAGAGTAGGGAGTAAGCGAGTGAGAAAGATCGAGAGAGAACATGAGATAGAGCGAACGTCACGTCGCATGTCTCGGAAATTTAAATCGCACCAGTAATCCGTGGCCAGTGCTGTCTTTCTTCCTGAAATACAGCGAAGCTGTTTCACGAAACAGGATAGTGGTACCCATGCAAGTATTGCGCATCCCCATTATTAAGGAAAAAAATTAGATGGAATAATCTGGAAACCCGATTTTGAATAGCGCTAATGAGTTGATGATGATAATAATACACCAGATGTTACAATACTAAAAATGAATATTATTAAAAAACTTACGAGTCACCTTCTGTAGCAATTTCGCACCTCGTAATGAAAAACGGGGCCCTTATCATTTGGGGCCCGTCTGTCAATAAAGGGCCCTGGACCGAAATGAATGGAGGTTAAGATATGAATATTCTTATTTCAAGCCATAAATGGATAGACATTTTGATGAGTACAGATTTACTTATTACAGAAAAGAATACAGAATACTTCAAGATTTGTTTTTGAAAAAAGAAATCGAATGAAAAAAAAGGAACTTATGACACATGTTATAAAGGCGCACTTCAGAGCTCCTAATAATAGAATTTTTGACTTAATTTATTTTTTAAATAATATCTTTAGAGGCTTTTACACCACATCAATCTGGTGTAGTGCCCTAATAGTATATAAGATAATGTATATAATAAATAAAGAAAACCATCTCGGCACCCGAGCCTTCCACACGCCTCTTGCGTTACATGGCGACCCTGCCAGTGCTGCCTCTATATAAAAAGGCCTAACTTGAAGAATAATGAAATGATAAAAGACGAATTTTAAATTTACATCTATAAAAACAAGGAGATGAAAAGAAATATATATATATATATATATTAAGAAGAAATAAAATTGGCGCCGGGAGTTGTTGGTGTCCAAGGGATCCAGTGGAAAGGTGCCGGGAGATGTTGGTGTCCTTGGAACGGAGATGTTGAAATTAAAGAGGTTCAGAAGAATGGTGCCGGGAGATATAGGAGGAGACGAAAACGTAAGCTGCCTTCCTGGAAAATTTGTTGCGTTAATCAAATATTAGGTATATTTTTTTATTATTTAGGTAATATTTAAAAAAATCTATGTCAGAAATAGTTAAACATTAAATGGTTTTAAAAAATAAATTTATGTATTTTAAAATTTGAAATAGGCACATTATTATCTATTATTTTAAAATTATTTTACCTACATTTACTTAGTTTACGATTGGGGTAATTTTGTTATTTTAAATTCATATTATAATGTTCTAAAGCTCCTGTATGTTTTATCAGAAATATGAACTATAGTTATTAATGCAACGTAGTACATTCTTGTGTTGATGCACTTTGTTAGACATTGATATAAAATAAAATAGATGTTTAATATTCATTTTTCTCGTATTGATAACATAATTTTTTTAAAATTTTAGAAATTAATTAAATTGAAAATAATGGAACGTCAGTAGGTAACATTAATTGGAAAAAATAAATCAAGTTAGGTACAGTTAGGTTCAGCTTAACACTTATATCTATGAAAAACTTGATTGACAAAAAGTACGTACGAGGAAAAGTAAAAAGGTATGATTAAAAAAGAGTCGGTTAGATTTACGAATAATGTGGCTGTAAACGCATTATTTCGATAAATGAAGGTTATGACTCTATAGGGATTGACAAAAATATAAACAATACTTTGTTATAGGTATAACACTTCCTTCGATGAACGGTCTGATCACCCGTCCGTTGAGTGGAACAATTATGACGTATAGTCCAAATGCTTGATCATGTTAAACGCGAGACGTTTTCGTGAAAGTTTTAGGATTATTTTAAAACTAGTGCTCGTACGGAGTATAAAAAATAAATAAAAAGGAAAAAATGTTGATGTTGTAGAATAGGAGAAAGTTTAATACTCTCCAAATAATAATTGTGTGTTAAATCCTTCCATTCGATCATGGTGTGAACGAGTTTTCCTCCGTGAGATAAGTTGGAGTCTAAAATGACTTAAATGAGGACCACAAATGTGTTAAAGGAATTATTAAAAATGTAAAAAATAGTAAATGTAGAGTAGGAGACAGTTAATAGACTGTCCTAATTGTGTATTAAATCCTTCCATTCGATCATGGTGTGAACGAGCTTTCCTCCGTGAGATATGTTGGAGTCTAAAAAGACTTAAATGATAACCACAAAATATGTTAAAAATTATAAATAATATATGAGAATTATGTGAAAAAGGGTATGTATACGAAGGTAGCAATTTAGCATTTTTAGAATAAATAAAGGATTAATAAGAATAAAAATGTTGATGATGAAATAAAGTCAGTCAAAAAAAAAAAAGAAACCAAAATATGAAGGAATGTACTGTATGTACCTATGTGTGCGTAAAAAATGATTATGAAAAAAAGTATTAAGTGATTGATGAAATGATGATGATGAATATTATAAGTGACTAGTAATATCAGTTTGTATCTAGGGTCATAAATAGTCAAGAATCATATTTGAAACTTTGTTATTATATATCGTTGGCCTGATGTATTTGATATTGTTACCTTATATTATGTAGAATGGCATTATTAAACAAACTATGTCATCTCATTACGACCTACCAAGAAGTTGTCATACTATGAATTATAATGTAAGTTTTAAAATGTTTGTTAATCTGTTCAATGTTTGTATTATTATTGAAAGTTAAAAAGTATTCGTCATTTGTCATTGTTACTATTATTAAATATGTAATCATAATATTAAGTAGTATACCTATTATATTTTAATCAATATTGTTAAAAAAAAAACATAAAATATATTTAAGTTTTTTAAAATTTTAGGAAGGGAAATTTAGTGCCCTAATAGTATATAAGATAATGTATATAATAAATAAAGAGAACCATCTCGGCACTCGAGCCTTCCACACGCCTCTTTCCTTACACTGGTCCCGTGGTAAGTTCTCGAAGAACTTGTGTTAGCGGTACCAGACAACGCATATATTTAATACTTTTATAGTATACTGTTAATATATATTATACATATTTAATACACATCCATGACCAAGAAATACAGAACACTTTTTATCCCCGGTGGGATTCGAACCCGTTACCTCCGGCTTGAGCGTCAACGCAATGTCCATTGAGCCACAGAGGTCGTCAATTGTAAAATTAAATGTACATAATATTATAAGATAAAGTAATGATAATTGTTCAACACGACGCCAGGAGGCCGTGTGGTCGCAGACTTCAAGGTTGGCGGGGGCCAACCCACCACTTTTACAAATCAAAAGTGAGCCAAATCGGCTCACACTAATCCGATGTAGCATTAGGGCCTTTGGGCCGTTAGCATAGGTCATTCCGAAAAAAAAATCAATAATGATAATTGTCATGGAAAGATATTAAACAGCTTTAATGATAATGATGATTACAAAAATTTATTTAAATAAGTTCAATAAGAATAAGTATTATTTTTGTTAAATAATACAAAGAAAATAATAGAATATTTTTCGAATCAGTCATTTTCGTTGCCGGCAATTTTCCTATTCAATAAGAAACTTTAGTTGAATGAAAAAGTTTTATTTAAAAAATGTATATATCTCGGAACATTCTAGACGTCCTAAAAAATATTTTAGCTCAGCGAGATGGTTTTCTTGTGAAACTGGAGATGTCATTTTTCATCTTATTTTATAGAAAGTCGGAATTACTTGGGAAAATTATTTTTTGTTGTTGATTTCAACCTAATTCAAAGTTTGAATAAGGCAAAATTTATACTTAAATTTAAGGAAGCTTGTGACTCTTGCCTAATCGTTGTTACCAAATACATCTCAACTTAAAACGAATACTATGCTGGTGTAGTAAGTATCTATGGGTGTAGGTGAAAACATAGCACTGGGTAATCCGACTGTCCTTGCCTCTCTTTTACAAATAAAAAGATTACGAAGAATTGAGATTCTCCTTCTTTTTTAAGTCGATTAAAAAAGGAACTCTGACAGGAGCGATCAAAGTACTTTTTGGCATGGGAGGAATTTTTCATTATGTCAAGCTACCATTGACCGTGCTGTTACACCGATAACAGCGGTAGGCCGATATTCATGTAACAATGAAACAATCTAGTAGGTATGTTTTCAATAAAAAAATCTTATTAATTCTGTATGAATTCTTCAGACTCATCAAATATTCCTTCCACGTGACTTATTTGTGCTTTCAGATTTCAAAACAACAACAGAAATGAATTAATAATTAATATATCTAGGCTCCGAATATGATTTTGTCCCATTCGGCGTCGAGACCCTTGGTCCGTGGGGTCCTAGCGCTTTAAGGCTCTTTAAGGAAATAACAAAAAGGTTAGTCGACATCACAGGAGACCGAAGAGCTGGCAGCTACCTCGGACAAAGAATTAGTCTAGCAATTCAAAGGGGGAACGCTGCCAGTATCTTCGGGACCTTGCCTAAAGGGACTCCTTTTTATTAATATACCTACTTAAGTTATTTTATTTTATTTTTTAAGGTTTTTAGTTTTAGGTTCTTTATAAAGTGTTGATATATATGTTTATACTTTAAGAGTTAGAATATTATAAATAAAAACACAACAGAAAGAAAATTATTGTTTTTTGACATTTTGCAGCGTCTTTTATGGCTACAAAAAAGGATGAAGTCTGTTGCAGTCGAAGGCCTAAATCAGATTAAACAATGTATCACTAGGTAGTTTTATAAATATGTCAATTACTAATAATGATGAAATATGTCAATTATAGCCTGACCAGAATTATATAAATCCTGCATTAGTGTCGCCACTGTATCTTTATTACACCAATACGTCATAGTAAAGCCCATACAGAAATTAGTTCTGAAATTTTCCGCAATATAGCAAGGGTTTTTATTTTTCTGGTCAGGCTATACTCCAAATGTTTCTAGAGAATCTTACTTAGGGTCACTAAGAGACACTGTCCCATTTTGACCATAAAACTGACCAGCTCTATTGAAAAACTCCGATCTAGTCGCAACTCTTTTAAGATAATAATTAATATATCGTTTTACAACTTCATATCTACAAGAATCCAAACCATAGATTATACTCCAAAATATCCAATGTACCAGTTATTCTAAAATATTACTGTAATATTTTCGCTTGATGTTTTAAGGGTAAAGAAAAATAGTGGTTATGTGTCAGACTGTCATTTCCTAGGATTCCGCTCGCGTAGTTTCACGATTTGATGCCAGGTCAGATGGTACGTTCGTTTCCGCCTAGTTTTCCACCTAGACAGCCGAGTCAGCTGGATTTTGAATGGAGCTAGATATTGTTTTTCAACTTTTATATTTAGAGCGCAACTTTTACCTTTTGTTTGTATAACGTTTTCAGTATGTAATGATAATAGGTTTAAAGAATTTATTCTCATAAAGACAGAGTCACTTACATGAGAACATTTGATAATATCATGTATAAATATAATTTTAATGGTCGTCACACAGTTATAGGTACTCACTACTCAGTTGCTCACTTTACATAATATTGTATTAATTTGATAATTTACTTTTTTATTTATTTATTTAGTCGAAATGCATTGTTTTTACATTTTCTAACAGTTTTTTTTGTATAAGTTAAATGAGCACACATTTTTTATGTCAGATGGTAGCTTATTATAAAGTTGTGCTCCTTCAAAAGTTATGCTTTTTTTGCCGTAATTGGTTCGTACCCTAGGTAGTACAAGCAAACTTGATAATATGAGATAGATGTGAATAATAACAATATTCAAAAGTTGTTTCGTATTCAAGTCTATCTCATTGAATGTTTATCGTGGGTTATTCTATTTTTGCACCTTGTTTTTGTTTATATTATACGCTTTGTAGCTAAATTATACCGTATTTAAAAAGAATTAGAAGAGTCCGCGATGTCATGGTTTAGTCATCAGATATAATTAATCCTCTTTCGAAAAATATACTTTAAATGTTCACAGTGATTAGGATTTTGTAAAAAAAGGTATTTAATTTTTTCACAAAATATGACTAATGTTATGCTTAAAAGCGTCTTATAAATAAATTGAACACAGAATTAAATTATTTCTAAAGTGATAAACGTCGAAATATTCCATGCAAATATTGAAAAAAAGCACAGACATTCTGAAAAGCCTTTCCTTTTTGCCATTAACTATAATGATTCTGATAATAAAATACCTCGCCAAGATAGAAAGTAGCCATCTTATTTACATGTAAAGGACAAATAACTTCCATTATTATTTTTGAAGCTTGATGAAAACATATTGTGCACTAAAGATACTGTTTTTCAAATATAGTTTCAACTACCATAGTGATAGGAACCAAAATAATATGCAGGTTTTTATATTCACGTGAACATTAATAAAGATATCATGTGACATCGCCTCCCAAATGTGCGTTCAAATAGTGACATAGAATATTTTGACGTGATAACGTCTTATAAATTGATGAACAACAGCAGTGCGCATGAAAAAGTGTCCCGTTCCACCTGAGCCTGTCAAACGATAGACAGGCCCAAAGCGTAGGCTTGTAAACCATTATTTATAACAAATGTTGAAAACGCGACACCGTGTTTTGTGTTTATTTCTACAATTTAATAAGATGTAATTGATTTCCTCAATCATTTTCAGTCTAATTTCATTTTGTTCACTTCAATTAACTGTTTTTCTCAAAACAGCGGCAAACAAGGTAAATATTTATTCATCAATGTTTCTTTATGACGTTATCACGTAAAATATCGTCCGACTTTACAACATTTTTTTTTAATAATAAAACTTTTTACGGTTCATAAGATTTTTACATTTCAGATGTTTCGGATAGTTTACAACTATATTCGCACGTCCTAATGCACTAATAACTAACTAATATCCAAAGTAACTATCCTAAGATTATTCAAAGACGCAGAAAATGCCTTGATACTTTGCAATATTATGCATGGCTTTTGCTTTTATTATTTTGTGTAACTCGATCCCTAGCTGGTGGTAGCAGCCACCTTTTCCATTGAAATTATGATATATTATGGTAGTTGGATAGGCAAACTGAAAGACGTGTCCCCTGATGGTAAGTGGTCGACATCACTCATGAACATGAACTAGTTTACCTGGAACGAGCCCAGCCAATACATTTATGTGTTGCCTATCCTGAGGCATAAGATGTTAAGTCTCGGTGCCAGTAATTACACTGCCTGTCTTTCCCTTCTCTCCGAAACACAGCAAAGCTGTTCCACGGGAGAAACAAGCAATATGGTGGTACCCATGCAGCCGGGAGCGCGGCATAGCGCATCCGTCCCACCGGTTAAAGCGTCCGTATGTTTATAAAGCCTCCCCGATCATTTGTGGTTAGAATGTTCTTTTGCAAGGACTTGTGGTTTTCAAATCTGATTTAATGGCGGGCTTTATATAGGCTCTATGTTAACAAATTTCAGACTGAGTATAACAAATGTGTTATAAGTCAACAAGTTATTTAATAACGAGAGTTTTGATAGATAGATTTTTTTTTGGCCAACGCGATAACGATAAATCCGTTTAAAGGCATTTTATAAAAAAAAATATAGCTGGTCTGTAAAGTTGGTTTACGGAGGATAGTTTAACGTGACAACGTCATAACAAAACGTCCCAAACGTTGGTGTCAGCTCTCCTACTATAACAGGACAATGACGCGTCATTTCGTCCAAGCAGCCAGCGTTCATCGATTTTTTAGACGTTGTTACGTCAAAATTAGACGTTACGGGACGGTTAGCAGTTGAGAAATATCTATGTTACTATATTTATACTTATAATATGTGTATGACCACCTCATGCCGTTTTCTGTCACGGTATCGATCACGGTCACGGTCGAGTCCATTTTTCATATCAATAAGTGAAAATTTCGTAAACATTATAAGATTACAAGTTCTCAAAAATATCTAGGCATTCGCCAAAAATATGAAACCTACTATGAGCCAAGTTAATGACAAGTGTCATCATTATTATCAACTGTTTTCTCGTATGAAACACTCTCAATGAACGCCAAGAACATATTACATAATTGTACTTTTATGAGAAATGCTACTAAAGTATGGAATGTATACATATTAATGCAGGTGACTACACAATTCCTTTATACATTTTTATGCAAACGAAACGGAAATGTCACGCAAGGCATACATGATGTTGTAATAAGTCACACTTCTATCACGTGACTGTATAGAAATGTGAGAAGCTATAAATAGTAAGATGAATACTGAAAAAGGTGTTGAATTGATTTTTTTTATGACTATAATTTTCATCACAAGTTTGGGCAAATTATTTTTGATGCATCATTTTGTTGGGAACATATACCTACCAGTAAAAGGAATAACACTTTGTCGCGTACCCGTCTGATGGGTACCGCCATCTTGCTTATTGTTTCTGATGTTTACGCGAATTATAATGAAACAATTTTTACGGATTTCATCGTCACCCCCTCCGCACCGCATAAACCGCACAAATGCGACAGCATAGCTGTCACTTTACGCCGGTATTATGTGAGCGAGAGGAACCACCCTGGTCGTGCCGGCCCAATTTGGGTGCAAAGCAGCATGGCACTACCTCTTACTAAATGAAAGGAAATAAGACAAAATCCTTGTTACTGATGAAACATTTATGAAAATCTGCTTCACTTTTCTATGATCGCGTAACAAGGAACTCATAGTAAAGACTCAGTAAGAGTATATCTCCAATATTCACTTTTTTCATACAAACAGGAAATGATAGCTTGAATATAGCAAAAAATAATAATGATAGATATTCTGGAAGTTTCCACGATCGTGCTGATTTTGCTGACACCCGGAACGTGCGGTGTTTATATGCTGAGATCGGGTGCAATTTTGCGAAATTTCGGATTGATCAAATTATTTCTTTAAATATATCTGTCAATAAAAGTAGTTTGATTTTGAATTATTAGCATTCCTAGATCTAATGGCCGGGTGTCGTTATGGCTTACATTTTGTAATATTTGAGGATTTTTTGTGTGAATTGGATAGGCAAACCAGTCATGTCTTCTGAGGTTAAGTCATCAGTGACGTCCATTAACATTAATTAGTTTAACTGTAACTAGCCCGGGCAGCTCATCTATCAGCCTATCCTGAGACATAAGATGTTAAGTTTCGGTGCCAGTAATTACATTGCCTGTCTTACTTTCCGAAAGCATACTGTTTTAAAAATATGCAGGATGGTAGTACCCATGCATGTACGTCCCTCTGCCGATAGAAAAAACGCTAGAGAACATAAAAAAATAAGTAGAAGAAGTATCGGGGACATTTAAAAGGAAAGAACTTTCTTCATCTAGTTAGAACTTCTTAGGATTGTTTGGGAAGAAACTTCGTTGTTAGACTACAAGTCGACGGGCGAACTCTAACAAAATGATTGCTATCTCACCTGACATAGTGCGCGAACATGCGTGCTAGAATGAAATGCACAATTCCTAAAACGACCTATAGGCAAAACAGTTATTATAGAAAAACTATTAAGTGTGTCTTTTCAAAATAAATTTATTTCAACTTTTGAATAACTGAGCTATGTCCGTACGGGCTTTAATATAGAGCTTTTCTCTGTATATACAATTTCTTTTCGCCCAAAGTTGGACTAAAATCATTGTTGAAATACGAAAGTTTAGAAGATTGTATTTTTTAAATGTATACATTTTTACGGTTTTAGGTACATACAGATATCCTTAGGGTATTAAGATTAATTATGATTGGGTTCCAACCAATCTTAAATTATTTTCATCACCATTTATCTATACTAATATCTTATGAGAAATGTTTGTAGGTTTGTATGAAGGAGATAATCTTCGAAACTCTTCAGCCGATTTTATATTTTATCTGCAGTATAACTGTAACTTATCACTCAGTGTCATAGGCTTTAAAAATAATCACCAACAGTCATCATCAGTCTACGTATTGCTGAAATTTCAACAGATGAATCTGAACAACTTACATTAAAGTACAATACAAGATCTATATAATATCCAGGTCCAAATCCAGTCAACCGTAGGATCCGTCAACACGAGGCTATATTTGAAATTTCTAATAGTCTAGACAAAGCCAAGACCCTTGGGCAGGGCCATTAATTAAACCAATAAAGGTTCTGCACGTATCGGGTTCCACTTTACTTACACTGACTAAGTGTGCGAGTTTGTTACCTTCAGAAGAAATGGAATTATAGTATAGGATTTGTTGTACAATATCTATCAACGTTAAAATGTTATTTCATTGCAATAATGTGAAGTTTCTCGTGTCATAGTCGTATAATATCCGAAATGTCGGGAATGTAAATACCGTGACAACTTCAGTATAGTCTTAATACAATGAATTTGCTAAAACATTCATATTTCTCTCACTATTGTCATCAATACTTTTATTCGGATAATCTCAGACTGTCACTTTATAACTTGATTCTGGTTCCGCTTTTCAATAGGATAGGTATGGAAAATCAGGCATGTAATTCTATGAAAATATGCAGTGTATATTTTTTACAGAGCTGTTCGAGACCCTATCCTGAGACTGAGTTAAAATAGTGTAATTACTCATAACTAACTAATGTGAAAAATAAATGCAACAAAATAACTTCTTCAAACGACAATTTTAAGACAAACATGGAAAAAGTTTAGAAACGAAAATCTTAATCCTTCTTTTTGAAGTTTGTCCAAATATACCCCATATAGTGTATTCAACCTAAATAATTTCTCGTTTATTCTATTCTATCACCGGTACAATAATAATATACCGACGTCATATATAATTATCAACACGAAGAGCTCGTGGCTAAGTAGTAACAGCCGCACGGATCGATCCGTAAGGTTAAGCTGCGCCTGCCGAGGTGGGTCCGTGGATGGATGACCATCTTTACATACCAAGACTCCTCCGAGCTTCGGAGAGCATGTTATCCCCGGCTATCATTCGTGGATCTTTGACAATTGTTACGGGTCGTCAGAAGCCCGAAGTGCGATAATCACGGGGTATCGTTACCCAGTAACTGGGTCGTGGAGGTCACATAGTAGTAATTTATAGTAGTAGATATATTTTTTTTACCCTTTGGGAAAAATCCTAAAAAATAAACCTCATTTGCTAAACATATATTGACATGAAAACGTTCTTAAACGTATCATAGCTTTTCACAAAAGCTCATATTAACTGTGTAAGTTAAAAGTTTAAATTGCTCAACTTTGGGTTCAGTGAATCAACGTGATAAAATAACGAACAAACGGGGTAGCGTCAACAAATAAGTTAGGTTTGTTTATTGTATGCATTTCTGGTGCTTCGATTGGTATATTTAATTCATGTTCACATTCTAATAGCATAATAAATATTTTAACATCGTTGACGTCTGACACATCAGCTGCCCTGACGGTTGCTGTAAAGCTGTCGATTGACTCGAACTTGCGACCACTGCGTGACGTGTCTGCCTCAGCACTCGACGGTCGTCACTTTGACTTTGACAATAATAATATAATTGATAATAATATCAAGCCTTATATGTCCCATTGATGGGCACGGGTCTCCTCCTCGAAATCAGGTGACGAGGGTTTTGGGCCATAGTTCACCGATGCGCTGGTCCAATGCGGGTTGGTGAACTTCACACACCTTCAAAGACTTTTAATCTCATCAGAAATGTAGGTTTCCTCGGTTCCGTGAGTAAGCGATGGTCAGGTGCAGGTAGAAATTTAGAAAACCCCATTTCTAGGCATTTTTTTTTTTTTTTTGTCTGCAGCGGAAATTTGCAGCCCAAACCATAACTAGGACCGGGGTTGGTTTTAAACCTAGCCGTGTGTGGGGTTCGCACTTGGGCAGTGTCGTTACCCACTAAAACCGCTGCAAGCGCCCTCCGCCGCCTTTTTGAGGGTCTCGGATCTTGCAGGCAACACAGGACCCTCGGCGACAGGCTGACCCCGGCGAGAGGCCAGACTCCTCCTCGAAAGAGGGGACTGCTCGGCCGTTCGTTTTCACGATACTTTTAACAGTCCCCGACGACGTCGTGCCTATCTGGACCCAGGTTAACCCTAGCCTCGGCCCGACACAAGCACAGGGGCGTTACTGGAGGCGCATTAAGTAGCGCCTCCTACGCACCCCTGTTCGTCGCCTGCGGTGGGAGGCCTCGTCGGCGGCCTCCTCTCTCACCCGCTCATCGGCCTCCTTCTGGGACATTACTGCTTCACAGAAGGAGACCATCGCCGTCCAGGACTCATCATTGCGGAGCATCGCGGTGATGATGCTCGGCAAAGACAAGTCCCCTCCGATAACTGACGTCAGATCGTGACGCAGCGCCGCCCATCTCGGGCACACCTCTAGAGTGTGCTGGGCCGAGTCTACCGCCGCGCCACAATCGTGACATACAGTTACCGGCTCCCTTTGGGCCGTCCGGCACAGGTACTCACCGAAACAGTCATGCCCGGTGAGCACCTGTGTCAGACGGAAGGTGAGGGGTTTGCGTTTACGACGCATCCACCGCTCTAGGACCGGACGCAGGGCAAACGCCTAACGCCAAAGTTCCCACGGGGTGTCGCCGGCTAGGGCAGTTGCTGCTGCCCACGATATCGTACGATACCCCCGAATCACTCTTACCGCGATGACCCGCTGCGCCGAGCGCAACTGGGCCCTACTCCGCGCGGTAAGGTGACCCGCCCAAATGGGAGCACCGTATGTCGCCATACTCCGGCAGACACCGGAGTATAGCTGCCTGCAGGCGGCGCTGGGTCCTCCGAGGTTCGGGAGGAGTCTGCCCAACGCACTCGCCGCCTTTACGACCTTCGGTCCCAACTGTGCGAAGTGTGGGCCGAAGGTCCTCCATCAAGGATGAGCCCCAGATATTTAATATGGGGGCTCATCCTGATCCTCACCCCACCGATCTGGAGAGCAGCCCCCGGAGGGGGTCCTTTCCGCCCGGTCCCGCGAAAGAGAAGAGCTTCGGTCTTAGATGGTCTGACCCGAAGCCCTAACCTCTCTATGCGGCTGATCACGAGGTCGAGCCCGACCTCAGCCAGCCGCGCCGCCTCCTTGTAGTCTCGTCCCCGGGCGTAGACGAGGGTGTCATCCGCATAGCAGATGACACCCATCCCGGGGAGGAGACGGCCCCGCAGGACCCAGTCATACCCGATGTCCCACAGGATCGGACCAAGAACCGATCCCTGCGGGACACCGCAGCCGACTTGCTACCACTCTACGCACCCACATCGGTTCTCGCAGGCTACCCTCCTTTCGGAAGTACGCCTCCAACAGCCTCCTGAGATAGGGAGGCACTTCGAAGTAGTTCAGTGCCTCCCGTATCACACTGTGCGGGAGGCTGTTGAAGGCGTTCGCGATGTCCAGGGACACCGCGACCACCACCTCCCCTCTGCGTTCCGCCTCACGCGTCACCGCCCGCAGGCGTTTGAGGGCGTCGATCGTCGACCGGCGTGCCCGGAACCCGAATTGGGACTCTGAGAGTCCCGGTCCCGGGCCCTCCTCCAGGTGCTGAACGAGGCGGGAAGCCACGACTCTCTCCAGGGCCTTTCCAGCCTCGTTCAGCAACACCACCGATCGCACCGACGATGACGAGTCCGGGGTCCGCCCTGCCTTCGGAAGCAGGCAGAGCTGACCCTCCTTCCACGCCCTCGGGAACTGTCCGGACCGCAGGCAGCGATCGAACAGCTCCCGAAGGCTATCACCGAGGTGCTCGAGGGAGATGGCCAAAACCTTCCCGTGCACCCCGTCTGGACCCGGTGCCCTTTTCTTACTCTGGAGGCGGGACAGAACCGCCTCCATTTCAGCCTCCGTGACGGGTGGCAGAACACCCTCCTCGTCCGGCGTCTGCCGAGCCATCCTTGGGGGCGTGAAGTCCCCAGGTGTGTCGGGGAAGAGTTCCCCGACAATCCTCCTCAGTTGGTCCGGCTGTAGCGTCTCGTTGATAGGAGCCGACTGGGCGCGGAGCTTGTTCCGCGCCCATATGTACGGTCGGCCCCAGGGGTCTCGATCGAGACCCTCAACGAGCTCCAGCCAGGCCTCCTCTTTGGCTCGGCAAATGGCCTGCTTTAGGGTCTTTACTTTGTCTATGTAGACCCTGTGCAGGCGTTCGTCCCTGTCGACGTCCTGGGGGCGTCGCCGCCTGCTCCGGGTATACTGCCGCCTTGCCCGGTTACAGGCGGCCCGAAGGTCGGCTAATTCGGCTGACCACCAGTAGAGCGCCCGCCGCGGGGTCGGACGTTTCAGACGCGGCATGGCCGCTCTGCAGAGCCGGTCAGCCGCCTCGTCCACCCCCAGCTCCGACAGCGGCGGGAGGCTCCACCGGCAGACAATAGCCGCCTCCTCTGCCAGTTGCCGGTCGAGCTTCGTGAGTGCCCAACGCGGAAACTGGCTTCGCCCCGTTGACGACGGCGACGACGACGACGCCGGACGGACGGGAGCTGGAGACACCTCGAACCTTATGTAGCGATGGTCCGAGAGAGTCTCCACCTCCGTCTCCACCCCCGTCTCCACGCCCGTCTCCACCCCCGTCTCCACCCCCGTCTCCACCCTCCACCCCCCCACTCTGCGTGCGATGGCTGGCGTGGCGAAAGTGACGTCCACCACGGAACCTCCCGACCAACGCACGCACGTCTGGACTGCCCCTCTGTTGAGCAGGGACAGTCCGGCAGCTAGCGCCCACTCCTCCACTTCCCTCCCTTTCGGGTTCGTGACTGGGTTACCCCAAGTCGTGGACTTGGCGTTGAGGTCACCTGCCACGAACACCTGTATGGGAGCTAGCTGCCCCACTAGCGGCCCCAGAACGTCGAGAAACCGTTCCAGGGCCGCCAAATCGCGGTTCGGTGAGAAGTAGACTCCGACGAAAGCCACCTCTCCCCGAACCGCCGCCACGTACCCGCGGCCCCTCGCTTTGACAGCGAGGTGGGGACCGGCTCCGGGCCTCACCACGATCGCCACCGAGTCGTCGGTGTCCCCCGCCCAGTGTGGGCTGGAAGGCACAGCGTACGGCTCGGCAACGATCGCGACGTCAACACCCCACTCCGCCATGGACTGCAGGAAAACGTCCTCAGCCCCGGCGCAGTGGTTGAAGTTCGATTTCTAGGCATTACATTCAGGATCGAACCCAGAACTCTCAGCTCACTCAAGAGGCCGAGCCCATTCCCACTAGGCCATCGTCGCTCACACTTTCACTTCGACAAGTCCCCCTATTGGTCAATAGTTCGTTCGTAATTGCAGGCACAATATGGGTTAGAAAACTAGTATTGTTAAAGAATTTTATTATCTTCGTACGTTTTCTCGTGATATTTTTCTTCACTGCAGAGCAAATTAAATTGTTGAAGTTGCTCGGTGATTCATAAAATATTTCAGCCATGCATCTAGCATGGCATGTTTCAAACAATCCAGGATATTGAATTAAAAACTTAGGCTTAACTAGCCTATTAGGCTTCTGCCGATTTTGTTGAGTATGATTAAGTGCTGTCATATTTTTTTAAGTATATTATTTTCAAATAATAAAACTGAAGTATTTCTTTGTTCGATGATGGTAACCGATCGATCTACGTGCGGTGGCCGGTCCGTGTTGGATGCGAGTGGCAAGGGATCGGCCGTCTTGGCGTTCATTGAGGGAGGCCTATTTTTAGCAGTGGACGAATAGTGGCTGATGATGATGATGATTTCTTTGTTTATTTCCTTGTTTCAATACGCTAAACTTCAATACTTCCAGTCGAAATTGAAAATATATTTTTCACTTGATAGCCAATTATTGAAAAATCCTTAACTGCATTTTATACACTTAGACTTTATATTTTAAGTCCATTAAATAGCTATATTCTACACAAAAGGACCAATATGTACAAAAACATGTTTTAAGATATAAATGTTGCGGTTATACGAGTAGGTGGTATTCATCAGTCCTAGCTTTTGTTAAACGCATTGCTATTAAATTTTAAGGCGGGTAAAATCGTGGAAAACATATTATAGTTCATACATGATGGAGAAATTCATGCGTAGGATGCACATACAGACAAAGCTCAAAGCGGGGCTTTCATTATGCAGAGCATTTGGGGTATTTTATGTATGTATCTGTTTGTGCATCGCATACCCAATTTCGATGATATTATTGTTAGCGGTGTACGATATAGCTAAATTAGTATCTTAACTATTTTCCAGGCTTCACCCGCGTTAATATAGTATGTTGCTCAGAAGAATAGATTAGAATTGGATTTTAGAGTAGGTTTGCGTTTGGTTAGAGCAGTTCGCTTCCAATTTGATGAGAAGACAGTATCAGTGCAGTAATCAGTCTAAGACTGTGAGTGGGGGAATCTTGGATTGAAATCAAAAAGATATCTTTGTAAGAGGTAGTGCCATGTTGCTTCGCAGCCGAATTGGACCGGTACGACCGGGGTGTACCTCTCGCTCACATAACACCGGCGTCAAGTGAGAATAATGCTATCGCATTTCGATAGGGAAAAGAAAGGCAACGCATCTGCATAATCTCTGGTTTTGCGGAAGTGTATGGACGTCGAAAGTCGCCAAAAGGCTTCGACTGCTCTTTTGCCCTCCTATGCTATAAAAAAATATATCTAGTAGTTTGAATACATAACGCACTGGCCCAATGTCGATGACCTTCTCAAAGGATTGATCTTGTCAAACAAGGAGGTCTCCTTTAAGTTATTTTTTGGTGAGCAATTAATGTTGACATGGTCAAGTACGAAAAAAAAATAAACAATAGGGTTTCTTTAATCATACTGATATCATCATCATCATCATTATCAGCCCTTTTTCATCCATTTTTTAATATCTATGGACGCTTTCACACCACGTCAATCTGGTCCCGTGGTAAGTTCTCGAAGAACTTGTGTTACGGGTACCAGACAACGGAAATATATTTAATACTTTTATACTATTCATATATTTAAGATTCTTATTATATAATACACATATTCAATACACATCAAGGACCCAGAAACACAGATAACTTTTTTGTTCCCTGGCTGGATTCGAACCCGCTACCTCCGGCTTGAGCGCCAACGCGCTAATCATTGGACCACAGAGATCTTCAATAATATTGGTGATTGACCTCTTTCAATGAACGCCATCAGCCGACAGCCCTTTTTGGGTGTCTGATGATGGATCTAGTTGAGTCACGCAAGAATGCATTCACTTGTAAAAAGTACCATTTGTATCGCTTGACATTAATCCCACGTAATATAATAAGTACTCATAACTATATAATACGTAATATATTGTTTTGAACTAATACGATCACTATCACGAAGCGGGTCTAATCACTGGATTGAGTTACATAAGTCACAGGTTTTATCATCCAAGCGTCATCATTACCCTTAGTAAATGAGGCAATTGAAATAAAAATATCCGAATTTTAATAGGAAAGATGGATTCAGAATACCAAGTATGTGTAACGGGATTCCCTGTGATTAATTTGTGTGAAGTCACGATACCGTTTCTCAAAATCCAAAAAAAGACACTATCAGCATAGTGTGTCGTGGTGAACAAGAGTGTCCGTGTGCCGAAACTAGTCATCCAAAACGAAGAAGAAAAGAGCTTTTTCTGATCATTCGCCATCTACTAGCACCGTATTTCAGTCTTCCTGTGATCATGGCGATTGAAACATTACCAAAATATCGGGACCCCAATAAAATTATAAACGCGTGAAGCACCCGAAATAATATTTATTTTAACTATTGTGCTCATAACTGTATAATCCTACTAATATTATAAACGTGAAAGTTTGTATGGATGTTTGCTATCCTTTCACGAAAAAAACTACTAAATGGATTTTAATGAAACTTTACAATAATATAGCTTATACATCAGAATAGCACATAGGCTATAATTTATTCCCGTACTTCCACGGGAACGACAAAGACGCAGGCAAAACCACGAGGCACTGTTAGTACTATTATAAGTGCTCTTAACATAATTAACACTAGTATATAACTGGCATAAGTACTCAACTGAATACCTTGTGTTTGTGGTGTAATGCAGTTGGCAGGGCGGTTCCATTTATGTAAGTACCAGACAAATATGCACCGCATATGCTGAGGTTATGCAATGACAACTCTATTTTGAACATTTAGTAATTCCCCATTGTTGCCAGTGTAATTAAGTTAAAAGCGGCGGAGAACCTTTTTAGCGAGCTCTTAAAACGTCTTTACTTTTTTATGGTCTTTATTTGTATTACAGTAGGGATATATATGTAATACATTATTATGTTTAAAGCGGGATGTAAAATAAAGGAAAAGGCTAGGTTTGACTAGTATTTTGTTTGGAAGCCGTAATTACTTTACAAGGTTTTTTTTTTAAATAAAAGCTTTAACTCTTAGGGTGTATAGTAGAAATTCTACTAGTAGAAACACTTCAGTAGCGATAAGACCGCCTTTGTGCATATTATTTTATAAGTTTTATAATTTATATGCACAATAATAAAAAAAAAATTCTTCTTCTCGTTCTTCTTTAATATACACTTTAGGCTAAGTTAATTAAACATAGTATTTTCTTAATTTTCCCATCAACTGACCTTGTCAACGTTGGTCAGTTAATGGGAAAAGTCGGAAGAAAACTTCAAGAATAAACCTCCTTAAAAGTAAAGTAACAACAAATATAAGTTTTTTAAAAGGTGTGAAGCTCGACATCGTTTCATAAGTGATCTATATAACATACTAGCTGTTGTCCGCAGCTTCGCCCGCGTTAACTTACTCAACCTAATTACTGTTAGTGACAGCGTGATGTTATATAGCCTATAGCCTTCCTCGATAAATGGGCTATCTAAGACTGAAATAATTTTTCAAATCGGACTAGTAGTTTCTGAGATTAGCGCGTTCAAACAAACAAACTCTTCAGCTTTATAATATTAGTATATATAATTTAATAACTAGCAGCGCCTGTAAGTTACGTAATTGAGTCTTGAACTGCATAAAGTTGATCAACTGAAATTGCTTTTATATTCATTCTTTCATGGTTTCATCAATGTCACCTGCCTGTATACCTGGATAAGACCCGCCCCTATAAACAAATGAATTTTACATTTATAGAATAGAATCCCACCATGGTTTAGGTCTTGACGTGCCGTGGGGTTCAGTAGCCTAGGGTGAGTCCAGCACCTTAGGCGAAGCTAATTGAGCCGAGGGGGCTCTTTGTACCCCTCTTATCAGGAGAGGGGACGAAAGAGCAGGAAGCAAGCGGCGAGGACGGGAACCTCATCCCATTGTACTGTCCCAATGTTGGAAGGATTTGTTCTGTGGTGCGTGACAACCCCTCTGTGGAGGTGACGTCGGTCCCTTGGGGGACTGACTGGCCCCCAGTCGAGGTGCCCTGTTTGCTCATTAGATCCGGGGCACATCACCAAAGGCAGCATGGGTAGAGCTGCTACCACTTACCAGATTTCGGGCGCAGCGTGTCCCACATACCCGCGTGGGGAGCCCTACTCCCCCGCAGGATGCCTCAGAACATTTTCCGGCGTTAAAAAAAAGGTGGTAAGAAGGTCTCCATACAGTGGCCGGTCGGTGTTGGTTGCGAGTGGCGAGGGATCGTTAGTCTTTACATTAATTGAGCAGCCTATGTTCAGCAGTGAACGGGTGATGATGATGATGATGATGATAAACGTAAAAGTCACTTGTATAGAGTGGTTGACCAGATACCTATGACAACATGCCCACCCTGCGTATGGCCAGGGTATAAGTTCTTCCTCACCTTTCGTAGACCAGTGCCCAACCGTAACGTATAATCATTGCTGATGATTGTATAAATCAATCCGTATTAATTTATCTAAAACACAGATAGCTGTTACACCAGCACACATGTTCGGAATGGTTATTGCACAACTAATTGATGGAGCGTTCGTAACGACCCATCGAACCTCCATCGAGCCTATATGCACTGGAATATTTTACTTACATGATAAATAAAGCCTAGATGGTCCTTCAAGCCTCGATTCAAACTTTCTGTGTAAAAGAATTTGTGAGAGTATGTAATCAATTGTGTGCATCGGCCCTATTTTTATATTATTGATATAATATGATGATATAATAATTATGTCCCACTGTTGGGTTCGGTTCTCCTCTCCCAAAATCAGGCGAGTGTCTAGGAAGATAGTTCATGGATGCACTGGCCCGATGTGGGTTGATAAATTGCATAAACCTTCAAAGATTTTAATGTTACGAGTATCAGTCATGCAAATTTCCTCACGTTGTTTTCCTTAACGGGTGAGCAAGGGAAGTTCTCATGATGCACGGAGTTTATAAAAGAAACCATTTCTGGGCACCGGGCAGGATTGAACCCAGACCCCTTACTCAGGAAGCCGAGCCCATGCCCACTAGACCATCGTCACTCACATGCTATTTGGATTACCAAATCGATAGATCCATCCAATGATACCCGCGGGGGAGTGGGTCTCCCCAGGTGGATATATGGGACTAGGTGTGCCCAAAAGGTGGTAAGGTGAACGCAGCAGCTCTACCCACTAAAACCCGGCGAGTGCCACCAATGCCGCCTTTTATGCCCTGGATCCGTTGAGCAAACAGGGCACCTCAACGGCTAGTCTGTCCCTCAGGGGACCGACGCCACCTCCACAGAGGGGTCGTCCCGCACTACAGAACCACCTCTCCCAACGTCGGGACAGTACAGTGGGGTCAGGTACCCCCATCCTGGCCCCCTGTTCCCCTGCTCTTTTGTCCCCTCTTTTTATAAGACGGTTACAAAGAGCAGCTCCCTCAGTTCAATTATCTTCGCCCAAGGTGCTCACCCTAGGCTACTGAGCCCCACCGCCACGTCAAGGCTTGAACCATTTTAATACTGAGAAGATGGTAATTTTGAGTGCCAGTAAAAGTTTTTTTTACCTCTTTTTCGCAGATATAAGCAGGATGTTGGTCATATCCAAGTAGTACTACGTACCTATCCCACCAGTTAGATAGTGACTATTATCCCTCCAGCCAACTGCTTTAGGACTTCCAAATCCAAAAATAGCTTTTACGTTAACAAAGACCATACAAAGAGTGATTTTTTTTTTCAAATACATACGAAAATATGTGATTTAACATTGAAATTTTTTATGCCGGTTTGTTTTATCATTCATTAAATAATTTTATTATGTCTGACATAAGAGTTATGACGCCATCAGAATCTTTATAGACAATAATGAAATATCGGATACGTAATATATAACGAAATCTAAATCCCAATATGTAGCAAGAAAAATATTCCAATAAATTGAGTTATTGTAATCTATCACGAACTACCAATACCCTAAGGGTTCTTTCCTCGTTTGGGGCGGAGTATCAAATAAATATGTTCCATCATGATCATCAGCTTGATACTATCGTTTAAATAATCACGATTCCTAGTGTGTGATGAAGTGATTAACTTAAATAACGTTAATGTAATGATTGTTGAGAGATTTTAATACTAAGGATTCTTATCTACCATCATCGTCATTGTCATCATCATCATCTTCTTCATCATCATCATCATCATCGTCATCATTATCATAATCATTTTCAACTTTTTTTCGTCCACTGTTAGCCTTCTTCAATAAACGTGAAAAAATGACGGCACATCCCTCGCCACTTTCCTCCGCATAGGATCTACCCTTAGTCTGACTGATCGTGGCCTCCGCTTTATATAAAATACATAAATTCATTATTATTAATAAAATGAATGGAAAATGATATAAGTACATAATAAAATAACGATATAATTTTTAACGATAATAGAACAATAATGATGATCATTATCATTATCAAATTAGTAATGATGAGGCGATGACGAAAAGGCGATAACAATGTCGATAATGGTACCATGATAATGACTAACACCATGACGGGGATGATAGATGTGACATTGGTCATTCGTTTTACTAACTTGTCCATTGTCTTTCGTATTTTAGTTTGGTAAACAGACATTTTTGTTTCAATAGAATTTAGCAAAGCGAAAACACAATGTACACTCACAAAAGGAGCCACAGCCCTGTGAAAAATCGTTCCGCCTTCAAAGTTACTTTATAACGATACGAAATATATTTTAACAAAATACGCTGCGTCTAATAAGCTCGCTTTGCACTCATTGTTATTACATAAAGTGGAAGTAGTTTTTTTTATTTCGTTGCTAACTGGATACACACATACACATTTATGTGAAAGGGTTACGCTGTGCCACGCTCCCGTCTATATGGGTACCACCATCCTGCTTATTTCTCCCGTAAAATAGATATGCTGTGTTTGGGAGCGAGGCACGAAAGGCAATGAAGTTACTGGCACAAAGACTTAACATTTTATGTCTCAGGATAGGCAACATATCCCCACCATGGTTCAGGCCTTGACGTGGCGGTAGGGCTCAGTAGCCGAGCCGGGGGAGCCCTTTGTATCCCTCTTATAAGAAGAGGGGACAAAAGAGCAGGGGGAAAGGAGTGAGGGTGGGAACCTCACCCCATTGTACTGTCCCGACGTTAGGAGTGGTTGTTCTGTGCTGCGGAACAACCCCTCTGTGGAGGTGGCGTCGGTCCATTGCGGGACTGACTAGCCGTCGAGGTGCCCTGTTAGCTTAACAGATCCGGGACACCGCACCATGGCGGCACTGGTGGCACTCGCCGGGTTTTAGTAGGTAGAGCTGATCAAATTTTTTTTATTCCAAATAGTACTAATACAGTATCTTTTTGAACGTCAATTGAATCTACCACGATAATGGAGAAGCGTGTTATATTATGATTATACCTTTTTCGAAACTTTGTGGGTGACATTAAAATTGAACAGCCAAACTCGCTCGGTGCCAATTACTAAGCATCTTTAATCTCAGAGATAGCACAACAAAGCATTTGAGCTTGTTTTGTGTTTATTAATAGCGTCAAAAGTCTACTTTTGACGAATGTTTTAGTTAATATTGACATTCGTCAAAAGTAGACTTTTGTCAACAGAAATTTATTCGTTTCTTCGGTTTTATTTTTCAGTCTTGATATTAAAATACAGTAGAACCTCGTAAAGTCAAACCTCGATAAGTTAAAAAGCTCCAAATCTCGAAAAAAATATTCGTTTCCTTCCCTTCAAACACCAAAAGCTCCATTTCTCGAAATCTCAACCGTCTATTAGTCGAAATAATCAGTGAGTCCCTCCAAGACATTTTGGTATATATTTTCCCTCCATGGCTCGAAAAATTAAATTGGACCTCTGTATCTCGAATTTTGTTATTGTAGGTACAACCATTATAACTCGATTATTTGAAACTTATTACCTCTAAAGTTTGAAGAAAAATTATTTATCGACTTTAAAAATTTGCCAACAATGTAAGTACCATTGTTTCATGACGACCTCTGTGGCTCAGTGGTGGCGCGTTGGCGCTCAAGCCGGAGGTAGCAGGTTCGAATCCTGCCAGGGAACAAAAGTTTTCTGTGTTCCTGGGTTATGGATGTGTATTATATATTAAAAATCCTAAATATATTATGTATAGTATAAAAGTATTAAATATATTTTCGTTGTCTACCCGTAACACAAGTTCTTCGAGAACTTACCATGGTTTTTTACACCACGTCAATCCGATATTGACGTGGTTTAAAAAATCATCACAAAAAAACAAAAACAAAAAAAAACAAATTAATTTTGGAGTAAAAATAAATAGATTATCACTAATACTCTAGCGAAGCAAGTCATTCCTTGTCGACTGAGATATTGAATCTCAACATTAAACGAATCAAAATCCGGCTAAGTCAAAATCCTCCATAAGTCGAAAACTCTATAATTCGAATTTTTTGGCGTCTCTCTTGGTGTTCGATTTATAGTGGTCATACTATTTAATATATAAAAGAAACGTGTAAGAAATAAGCCTTGTTACATAATGGCCATAAAATTTGTTACTTTAATTGTGCTGAATAATAAAACCTATAATTGTCTTATATCATGTATTAAATAGTTTATTACTAGTTAGACACATAGTTGGTGTGACGTTCGTTAAGGCTATATTTATTTATTCATTTATTTTAACCAGAACTAATACAATTATCATTATCATTAAATTTCAATAGTTTTTTAGTTATTGCAGTTCAATAGTTAAGCACATATAATTTAAATTGTATAACAAATAACATATAACGCTATCCTTGTGAATTAATTCAGTGTACAATTAAAAATATCCATCTCTTCTACTACAAGGTTAAGAGAGCGAAGCGCCCGCGTCAGTACCGCCTCTAACCTAATAAACTGACACATAATATGACGTGTGTTAGATTATACTATAATGTTATATATCAAGGAAAAGTTACTAAATATAAATCAATATTAACCAACAATTATTACACCACGTTCAATAAGCCCCGTGGTAGGTTCGCAGAAACTTGTGTTACGGGTACTACGAACGAAAATAAATTTATGAAACTTATATAAATATATACACATCCATGACAAAGTGTGATCTATATTCATCATACGAATATCATGCACTTCGCGGGATTCGAACCCGCGACCGCCGTGTCAAATGTCCAATGACCACTCGACGAGCCGTCAAAATTTTATGAATATACTAGTGGCCCCGACAGACGTTGTCCTGTACAAAATATTTTTTTTGTGAATCTAAACCGTCCTCGAATCCACTTGAACACACACACAAAAATTCATCAAGATCGGTCCAGCCGCTTAGGAGGAGTTCAGTGACATACAAACGCACAGAAGAATTATATATATAAAGATATTTCAAAGGCCATTCGATTATATTACCATCCTCTATTTCATTTACAAGATTATAAAAACAGCCCATAATCAAAGGGGTAATGAGTAATGTAATTAACTCCAAACCTGATGGAAACTCGAAACTCATGTAGATAAACTAAGATCTCACACGTAACCGTAACGAAGTTGGTACCTTTGACTCACGCCAAAGTGAATTTGCTCTAAAAGCAAAGCGAGCGATACAACTTACCAGAAACTTAAGTTATTAGAGACCGGTCGATAACTCGGTTACCGCTTTTACATGGAACAAAAACATACAAATATTATACTCTTAGATAATCTGGGTTGTTGATGTTATGAGTTTGGTGGTCCAAACTGAACACTGTTTTGTTTGGATCATCCGAACTTCAAGACTTATTATTTATTCGTAGCATAATAATTATATAGAGTGCGAGTGTCACACCGCTTCATTGTGCCGATCGTAAGCAGATGCGTTGTATAGATATTTATGTATTGTAAAGCGCTGTGAGAGTGACGTTCCATGCGTAATGCATTAAAAAAATATCTTTATTTTAGATTAGGAAATTTATTATCATCATCATCATCATCATCATCACCATCAGCCTCTATCCAGCCACTGCTAAACATAAGCACCCCTCAATAAACGCAAAGACAGATATGTTATTTCTTTCTTTTATTTTGCTTCCAGGAATCGTTCTTACAAATTGACACTTCATATTTCACCATTTTAACATAAAAATAAATATGATGAAAAGCGCGTGTTGTTTTGACACAGATTGAACGTTTCCAAGAAAATGGTTTTGTCTATATTCATACCTGTGCTTACAGTTCATACTTAGTGACGCGCGCTCAGATATATTATGTATACTCTAAGTTGTCGCCATTGTATCTTTTACCTAACATATAATATAGCCCATACAGAAATTAGTTCCGAATTTTTCTGCAATATGGCGAGGGCTTTTGTTCTTCTGATCAGGTTATATTTATGTTCTTCTCTAGCAAAGAGCTGGTAGGTGTTCAATGTCACCCGTATACGTGTTCACCTGAGACAAGCCGAGGCAACTCATTCATGTGTGGACCGGACAGGCAGGAGAGCTTGATTATTATTTTTAATTAATTCTGTGTCTTTGTAAATAGTACTTGGTCTTGACTCAACGCAAAATCGACCTGCAACAAATGGATGACTTGATCTAGCCCTGGCAGAATCTGGGCTAGCTCGAAGTAAATTAACTTTTTTTATGTCACAAGGAGGCAATCGAGCAGTCAGAGCCTGTGTGTTTCCCTCCTTTCCTCCAAATTATGGGATATTAGAAACTCACAAACCGCACGAAACGCAACAGCATAGCTCTCACTTGACGCCGGTGTTATGTGAGCGAGAGGTACCGCCCCGGACGTGCCGGCCCAGTTCGGATGTAAAGCAGCATGGCACTACTATGTTAAATGCAATGTTCGCCAATTTCTGTCTGCCAGTTAGCCTATTTTTTATGCATATTTGGTTCGACTGATTTTTTTTTAATTTTTTTTTATAGAACCGACCGACCATCCGTTTGCCCCCTCAAACGGATAGTCGGTTCACCTGATGGTAAGTGAAGAGCGACATCCACAGACACCCGCTACACCAGTGGATTAGCAGGTGCGTTGCCGGCCTTTCAGGTATGAGTATGCTCTTTTCTTGAAGGTCCCTAAGTCGTATCGGTTCGGAAACAACAGCAAAAAAAAGCTAGATAAATAAATTTCAAAGTTAAATAAGGTTTCTGATTTTGAATGTGGGACGTAATTTTTGCAAATTCTTTTCCCGAGAGGGCAAAATAGAGAATGCAAATTTGTATGAGAATTTTATACGAGGGAGCAGCTACGGAGAAAGCTAGTAGTAGTACCCAGTATTGATCTGACCGTTTTCATTACAGTACTTCATCATCATCATCTACATCACCACATGCATCCACTGTCCGACCAAGGGCTTTTTCAATAAACGGCGAAACGGTTAATCTGAAAAAGAAATAAGAAGAAAAAATTACAGTCGTCATTTAATATATTCAGCAGCAGATGAATTTCAGCTGATGATGATGATTAATTTATTTAATAGGCATAGTATTTTAATTATCTTTTCATGAACTAATAAGATAAGTCTTTTTTTATTTGGTTTAAACAAGTTTTTTTTTTGTTTTCACTTACTCGTAAAGTTTATTTATTAATCTATTGAGTAGAGTGATATATCATGATATATCATACCTCTTTTTCATAAATATATTATTAAGTGAGTTTAAAATATATCATGCAAAGGTAGGTAGTATTTTATCTAAAATATAAAATGCCTCGTAGAATTAATTCTAATAAAGCTATGGTTGCTAGAATCCAAGAATCTGAGTAGTAGATTCAAGTCTGTCAAGGTTTTGGATGAAGGGCGTACAATATTATGACAATGCTCTACATGTCTCGAAGGAACAGGAAACAGACTAATTGATCTATTTCTCAATCTAGGTACATTAACGCGATAGAAGCCGCGGGCAAAAGCTAGTATGAAATTTTACCAGAATACCGGTGGGAGGGAAGCGCTGTGCCGCGCTTCCGGCTGCAGGGGTACCACCATCTTGCTTTTTTCTCCCGTGAAACTGCTTTTCTGTTTTTCGAAGAGAAGGGCAAGACAGGCAGTGTAATTACTGGCACCGAGACTTAACATCTTATGTCTCAGGAAAGTCAACACATAAATGAGTTGCCTGGGTTCGTTCCAGGTAAACTAGTTTATGTTCATGGGCGACGTTGACCACTTACCATCAGGTGGCACGTTTGCCAGTTTGCCTATCCAAGTAACATAAAAAAATACCTTACCTACTTGGAACATGGTATATTTGAATAGGTAAGAAAGAGCCCTATAATATTAAAATTCTATTTTAAAGGCTTAAACAATGTAGACTAAAATATATTAGGTCGTTCCTACGTGACCTCGAAAGTAATAAAATTAAAAAAAAAACTCATACTACCTAGACGTCGAAAAATGTCACGCTGTAAAAATACACCGTGTGACCCGCCATGTGGAATTAATTGGGATGAAAATTGGCCTTTATAAATTATGGAGATTGTCACGTTAACCCGAAGCCAAGGCCCGTTAAAAGCCTGAAGCCAAGGCCTAAAAGGCCCAAGCCCAAGGCTTCAAAGGCCATTTGGACAGAAACATTTAGTGCTACTAATATTATAAATAGTGCGTGTCACGCGACTTCTGTTGAGTGAATTTTATGATTGTAATGATATTAAAACGGTAAATAAACAGTACCACTGGCTAGGACACGCACTATGTAGAGTTCCGTAGCCAAGTTTCTAATGATAAAAGAAAATTATGAAAGTTATTTTTTGTGTTTGAGTTAATACAATTTATATTATTTTTTAGAATGCCAGCATTTATCATCATCATTATTATTTTTATACTTATCTTTAAATTGAAATTTCCAATTCATCATCATCATCAATCAACCTCTTTCCGTCGGCTATGGAACATAGGCCCTTTTTTTTTTCTTTAACGCCGGGAAATGCTCTGAGGCAACCCGGCGAGTGCCACCAATGCCGCCTTTGGTGAGGTGCCCCAGATCTAGTAAACAAAACCGACGCCACCTCCACAGAGGGATTGTTCCGCACCACAGAACAACCCCCGTACTGTACAGTGGGGTGAGGTTCCCATCCTCGTCTTTTGTCCCCTCTTCTTATAAGAGGCGTACAAAGAGCCCCCTCGTCTCAATTAGCTTCGCCCAAGGTGCTGGGCTCACCCTCGGCTACTGAGCCCCACTGTCACGTCAAGGATGGAACATAGGACTCCTTCAATGAAAGCCAAGATCCTTGCCACTCTACCTAAACGCATAACATATTTTATACACGATAAAAAATAAGGATTATTTCAAATTGTAATTTGACGACAAGCTCATCTATTAGAAGTAACTCCAACATTAAATTGTACTATTATAGTTAAGACTATATATTATATATATAGTCTATATATATTATATATATAGTCTATATATATAGTTATATATATAGACTATATATTATATATATACGATTATGCGGACCGCGTAGGACCGGGCTTTGTTGAGATCCTTGAGGAAGGCTTACGTCCAGCAGTGGACTTGTTTAGGCTGAATGAATGAATAAATAAATGTATGAATTAATGAATGAGATTATACAAATTCAAAATTACATGGAAAAATTCATACCATATCGACATATCTTTGATCTTTGATCCATCCTTAACAATTTTTGCATAGATGATATTAATAATATAACAAATGCTAACAATAGCTCAGTAAGCTGGTATAAAGATATATCTTGTCTCTTATCTCTAGTAACCATCGTTAATATATGCACGTACATAAGACCATAAGCTTTGCTGTGGTCAGCTAAGCTCTTTACTATACTAGATGGATCCTCCCTATCCTTCGTCATCCATTTTGACTGAGCCGGGCCGGAGCGTAAGCCTGAAATAACAATGTATGCATTTTACTTTATATTTTATATGTGGTTTAAAATTACTTTGATGCATTTTGTAATGAATAATAATGACTTATTTGCGTAGTATAAAGAGGATATGTTTGTATGGAAATAATATCTATGGACGCTTTCACACGTCAATCTGGTCCCGTGGTAAGTTCTCGAAGAACTTGTGTTATGGGTACCAGACAACGGAAATATATTGAATACTTTATATTTAAGATTTTTATTATATTATAATACACATAATTAATACACATCCCAGGGATGGCCCAGGAAACCTTTTTGTTCTTTGCGGCTTGGGCGCCAACGCGCAAACCATTGAACCACTCAGAGGTCATCAATGATGGATGTAAGAATCTTTGAAAGTACTTGTCAGATTGATTGAATAACACTAAATTCAAATTTATTAAATCTGACAAGACAAATAGGCCATAAAAATAATCATTACTCACTCAGAAGGCGTCTTATAAATCAAGGTAGACATTTCTAAGGCGAATTTCTAATAAATAAATAAATAAATAAATCTTTATTCCGGACAACATAGGTCCATAATTATATGTTATCGGTTAGTAATTCTTAGCCCTATATTAGTACTCTATTTTAAACAGCGATCTAGTTATATCTAACATGTGATCAGTGGACAATTCCCACTTTCAACTATTTCCCTCAGAACGCTGTGGCCGCTGCCGCGGATTCTTTTCAGCAGTGACCGTGGTCTTCTTGCGCAAAATAGTTTCAAAGCTATCCACATTTGCTAGCGCAAACATCACAGAAGCGCTACAGAACCGCGGCAGCCGCATCAGCGCCCTGGAGGCGTTGTTGTACTGAACACGTAGAGCATTATAGGCTTTCTTGGTATAGCAATAATTGTACACAAATATTCTGTCTGTTTTTGTTAAATTAGTTACCGTAACTAAAATATTCTTCAGTGACTAATTTAAAAGTTAGAGTCAAAAAGGTCCTTTAGCTCCGTCTACTATAATACAAATTACACCTCGCATAGTTTCAATCGATGAGCCGCTAAGAAGTAGGCTAAAATTGACTTGCGAGGTTTTCTTAAATATTTTATTTGATCTATTCGTACCTAGCTGCTTACTAGTTTTAGAGCTATATAAAAATACGGGGAAGTGCGAGTTGGACTTGCGCATGAAGGGTTCCGTAACATTACATATTCTACCTACATTAGAAGCTTTAACAAAAAATTACGTTTTTTTATGTTAGTTGGATAGACAAACTGGCAAACGTGCCACCTGACGGTAAGTGATCAACGTCGCCCATGAATATAAACTAGTTTACCTGGAACGAGCCCAGGCAACTCATCTATGTGTTGCCTATCCTGAGACATAAGATGTTAAGTCTCGGTGCCAGTAATTATACTTGCCCTTCCCTCCGAAACACAGCAAAGCTGTTTCACGGGAGAAACAAGCTGGTGGTACCCATGCAACTGGGAGGGCGGCACAGCGCTTCCCTCCCACCGGACAGCGTAGTCTTAGTTATAGAGTTACTTTGAAGTATCTTATGTCTCAGGATAGACAACACATGAGTTGCCTGGGCTTGTAACGAGTGAACTTGTCGCGGTTAACGTCGCCTATAAGCAAGGCGATGATAACCACTTACCCACAGACCGCTTAGACACAGGTTAGATCTACCAGTGATTAGACTTTCAAAAGTAAGCAATTCTTTTAAAGGCAACTGTATACGCTTTTACAATAGGATCCCAGAACACGTTCAGAAGCTATCCATTAAAAATATTAAAGAGAGGATAAGATGTTAAAATTGTTATAGAATACATATTATTATTTGAAAAGATTCGTTCCAGTGAATTTGTTTCGCCGGTTCTTCTCAGTGGGCTAGCCTTGAAACCGGTGGTAGAAACAATTGACGTTCAAAGAGATACTGTAATTGTACTATTTTGAATATAAAAAAAATGATTTTGATTTTGACATGTGGCATGTTTGCCTATATAACACAAAAAGCCATTCATAAAGACCATGGAATCTCGACCTCAAATTTAAATGCAGGAAAATGCCGTTACCGTATTTGCGGAACGATTACAAGGCCGACTCGAATGGCGCTACTAATAAAAAGACTTTATAGATCTGCGAACGAATTGAGTGCAATTTAAAGGCAATTTGTTGCTTTCCAATTCTATCTTGTTTGACTTGTGTACTTTGTATAATTGTGTCCTTATTGGTATTCGATTGGAATTGATTGATTGAGGCTTTAAAATTCTATTACGTTGTGTTAGATGTGTACGGTATATTAATGAAAGTGAAACAGTATCGCAGTTGACGGTTGTGGATACGAATCATGCTAAACTTGCTCACATTATTGCTCTCTTAGAGCATTATTACTCTAAGAGAGCTCTGTGGGGGTGGCATCGGTCCCTTGCAGGACTGACTAGCCGTCGAGGTGCCCTGTTAGCTTAACAGATCCGGGGCACCTCACCAAGGCGGCACTGGTGGCACTCGCCGGGTTTTAGTGGGTAGAGCTGCGTCTATTTACCATCTTTCGGGCGCAGCGTGTCCCACATACTCACCTGGGGAGACCCACTCCCCAGGCGGCATGCCTCAGAGCATTTCCCGGCGTAAAACGAAAAAAAAAAAGAAAAAACTCTAAGAGAGATCTTTTTGGGGGTTACCCCATACTATATTGAATTAAGCTCCAATTTAAGAGTGTTAATAATATCGAGATGTTATAAGAGACCCTGGCTAAGACCTTTATTACTTAGTTACTTCGACACTAAGTGGATCTTGGTCTCCGACACAAGCTCTCGAATTGTTTATCTCGGATTCTTTGCGCCCGAAGAGGTAGGGGTAGAGTCTGCGTCAAACTTACCATAAGTTGGGCACAGACTCTACCCACTCAATCCCAACGGTGTTCTCCTCGTCATCTGGCTGGCCACGGTGCGGGAACTGAGGACGTCCCTAGGTTCTAGGAAAACCTGTCTAATAGCTAGGTCTATATAAATACATTATTTTCCAATGTATTCATTTCACTTATTGTAATAAAACCACATTTCACTGGTGTAATTATAATTAAATAATATTTTTCGATTACGGAATTTTACAATAATTATGTTATAATTTTTTTGGAATGGGGGCTCAAAGTTTATAATTTAGATAGCTTTTAGCAAGTTCAAGTTTATCAACTTTTAAGCTTATGTTATCAAGTTTATTCCCACACGTGTCTCATAATTTACGTTCTTAATTTTCTACCATCCTACGACACATTTAAAATGTATACTTAATTATACGGCTCGAACAAAGTGCTTGTACCGCAAAGTTAAGTTAACTTGAGTTGGAAAAACTTCAATTATTATGAAAAATTTAGTAAGTACAATTTTTATTAACATATAATGGATTAACAATATTTATTAGAAAAAATACTATCCTAGTGATATCAATGTAAAAATCTGTACATAATATTATGTTTCATTGAAACTATTTTTTGCAGATTTTTAGGTTATTTTGATAATAATATTTTTTCTGTGCATGTGTAGGTTATTGAACTCCTACTAAGAGGCTGGACCAATTATTATTTTTGTGTGTTCAAGCGGATTTGAGAATGATTAAGGGTCTACTACAAAATATGTCGTATGTCTGTTGGGTCTGCTAGTATTTTATATTTTATCATAGCCTACGTTTCCGATTTCTATACAGATTAACGTAAATGTATATATATCTGTATTTTCCTGTCTTAATGTAATTCCTAGTAATTTGTAACACATGTAAGTGAGCGTATGTAATAGTTTCAAACTTTACTGATTAATGTTCATTTGTATGTTAATTGGCTGAGTCGTGTCAAGAACTAATCAGTATGACACTAATCAAAATTTAAGCATCTTGTATGTAAAAGGCATCATGATTATCATCAACGCTAAAACTGTCGATTGTTGAACTGATTTTTTTTAGTAAAAGTTTGAACTTTCTTTTTATGATAATATTTGTATAAATATTTTATGAACCTATTAAAATGTTACCAATTTTTATATTCTACTACTAAAAGTTCTACTTATATTATAAGATATATGGATAGATGTTTATTATATTTAATGCATAAACTACTGAATGGATTTAAATTAAACACTACAATAATATAGCTTACACATCAGAATAACATACATGCTATAATTTATCCCTGTACTCAAACGGGATTGGGAAGTACGCGGGTAAAACCGCGGAAAGCTGCTATTTGTCTATAAATAAATACCTCAAAAGCATCCACAAAAATATAACATTGTAAAAATAATATATAATAGTTTATAAAATCATAATATTGCCAAAGGTTTAAAACAAATGATATGAACTTACAAACTCATATTTCTTAAATGATATTGTCAAATCAATGATTCTTTCATTGTGTTTCTTATCATGCCAGTAAAATATTACATACTATAATCATCATCGTCATCATTATCATCAGCCCCTATTCGTCTCCTAAACATAGGCCTCCCTCAATGAATGACGAGATGACTGATCCCTCGCCACTGGCATCCAACACGGACCTTCCACTGCACGGAGATAGTCTTCCCACCTGGTTAATGGTCGAGCAACACTTTGTCTACTTGAACGAAACCTCCTTACCTTATTGGCCCATCGGCTGCTACTTCAACAAGCTTCTTCTACGCGTAAATTTAGTCTAATTTTCACTATCAATAAGTGATTTTACATTCGAGTTAGTATTTCTAGGCAGAACCAAGTGTTTAGTATATACGCATTGTATGGGAAGTTTATTTTTTTATAGAAGAATAGGCAAACGGCCCGGTACTGCATAGGTTCTCATTCTTGCCTGATTTTAAGAATATCTGAAATAGTAAGCGTGAAATATACATAATTTTAAGGTCATTGTATACCAAAAATGGCACAAATTCTACCAAACAGACCTCGAAGCTTGTTACTTCTGACCTATCGAACCAACAAATGAACAAAACGGTAACAAAATGTCGAACATATTTTCTCTGTTAAAATGTAGTTTTAACAATGCAAATCCTCTAACTTTTAATCCGAATGTTAACTTCCAGTAACAACTTCAGTTTAAAATCCCTAAAGCCGACAGTGAAATACATTAGTTTGTCACGGCATTACGAAACAAATTAGGAATTTAATTAGGTTAATGAGATAATTGTGATTAATATACATATGGATAATTAATATTCATCGTGAAAATGAATATAAATGACCTCATAAATATCGTTACTCTAATGTTAAATTCCACGAATACAGGAAATATGTAAATAGCCATTTTGAGAGAAGTGGGTCAACTAATAGATGGACTCTTATTCTCTTGATATTCTGACAAATTTAATTATGATTTCTTTGAGAGGGAAATAATTTAGGTATCATTTTAAGATAAGTTTTCAAAAGATTTTAAAATATTTTAACAAAAAAATATAAATGTGGACGTAAATTATTTTAATCACTATTACAAACTGAAAACGGGCTATTTATCGTTTTTTTTTACCAATCGGGAATATTTCGGCTTTGTCTATGAATGAATCCACAAGCCTCATCACAAAAGTACAACATAACATGGTAAATATTATGCCGTTTTAATTAGTGAGAACAACAGTGCTAATTTAATGTTATCATGAAAATCAGCCTCAATCCGTCCACTGCTGAACATATCTTAATAATTTTATTCAAAAAACAAATCTATTCCAGACGGACTATCATTGATCATTTCGTTATTTACTGTCCAGAACAGTGGTAGGTTTGTGATTTATATATAGGTAAATAAGAAATTTAGTAACAATGATATTTATAGTAAGATTATCTATAACAAACTGAGTAAATCAAGAAAAAAAAAGTTTTTTTTTTGTTCAAAATAGTAAGAACAGAGTACATTTTTGAACGTCAATTGAATATACATGAATATACCGGCAAAATAAACTCAGCGCAACTAATATTTTCAAATAATATGTATTCTATAACAATTTTTACATCTTATCCTGAAATGCCTGGGAGGAACGCCCTATTCTCAAGATACCACATCTTCCATGAAACCTTTTACTTCATAATATCCTTTACCACACAATAACAACAAAATAAATACTAATATTTATTTTGTGCCATAAGGCTCCGACTGCTCGGTTTTTTATGACATAAAAAATCTATGATTTATTGAGACGCGAAAGTTAACGAGGTCATAGTCTAATGGCTAAATAGATCTAATATTGTAATAAACATTTTAAATAAATCATCTGAATATTATTTTGTACGCAAATATTTTTAACGATATTTATGTTTTAAAAATACAATTTTAATGAGTTTCTTATAGCTCCCTAATTTAAGTATAAATGATAATCATAATAACGACAATAGTATATAGCGCTAGCGCTTTAAGGCTCTTTAAGGAAATAACAAAAAGGTTAGTCGACATCACAGGAGACCGAAGAGCTGGCAGCTACCTCAGACAAAGAATTAGTCTAGCAATTCAAAAGGGGAACGCTGCCAGTATCTTCGGAACCTTGCCTAAAGGGACTCCTTGTTATATTATACTTAAGTTATTATATTATATTTTTTAAGGTTTTTTAGTTTTAGTTTCTTTGTAATCTTTAAATGATAAATAGTATATTTTTATTATAAATGTCAAACGAACTTGACTCACAAAATTACAAAAAAAAACACAACCAGAATTGGGCTAACGAAATCCATGGACGAATTTAATAATTTGGCACGTCTCGCCTACCTTTTAAATTTGTGGTCAAGGAAGCACAACAAATGAAAGGGAAAAACAAATAATACAACCATCGGGGCCTTAGATATGGTATTAGGATAAAGGCATAGTTTGTTTTTTCCACGCACGTACTGATACAATATACATAATATACTCTATTCTGTAAAGATTTATATAAATATGTTATTGAGGCTATTAAGACAGGTACAGAACTTAGTACGAAAAAAGAGCAAGCGGCAAGGGCGAGGACGGGAACCTCACCCCATTGTACTGTCGCGACATTGGGAGGGGTTGTTCTATGGTGCGGGACAACCCCCTCTGTGGAGGTGTCGTCAGTCCCCTGAGGGACTGACTAGCCGTCGAGGTGCCCTGTTTGCTCAACAGATCCGGGGCAACTCACCAAAGGCGGCATTGGTGGCAGTCGCTGGGTTTTAGTGGGTAGAGCTGCGTCCACTTACCAGCTTTCAGGCGCAGCGAGTCCCACATACCCGCCTGGAGACCCAATCCCCCACGGTATGCCTCAGAGCATTTCCCGGCGTTAAAGAAAAAAAAGGTACAGAAGATAATAACTGGTTTTTATAAGCGTAAGAAATATACAAAGTACAAATGTCAAAAAACATTAGTTACTTTAGCTTAATGAATACATTTTTGTAATGTCATGAATAAAAAGGTTCTAAGGTCGTGTCTGTTAGCGAACTTTGATAAAGTGCCTTTTCTTGTATTCAACTTTTTATTTTATCAAGTCCATATTGAATTTAACCTGTCTATTCTAACTTTGTTTGGAATAAATTTTCACTCCAAACTTTGTTTGTTTCAGATAACGCAAGGATCATGAGAAAGATAACCAAGTATCTTATTATAATGGCTTCTTTGATGACCGTCGAATTAACAGTGACGGAGAGCAAGAATGACACAAAGATTGACAGACGACATTTCCCGATGCCGCTCTTCATTAACGTCTGCGACATCGTCGACAGAAGATCTAAAGTCCACTGCTACTGCGACAGTAACAAGCCCAAAATGGCGACTAGAGCTGATTGCTGGATATTCGGAGGTGGATTGACTGAAGATGATCCAATTTGGCCGAGCTTCTCTTCTCAATCTGAATTAGAACATTTGATGTTCAATGTACGGACTGACGACGCGTTGACATTTGTACCGGCTAAAGCGATCGTGCGTTTGGATAGATTGAAAACCGTATCAATACATTTTGGAGAGATAAAAAGGATAATACCGTACGCATTCACGAATTCATCCACACTGAGGCAGATAATTTTGAAATCAAACAAGATCACGAATTTGGAAAAGCACGCGTTCTCACAAATGATGATGTTGTCGAATCTGAGCGTTGAAGATAATCAAATTTCGGAACTCAAACGCGACGTTTTCTTTAATCTACCGAATCTTCATGTGTTGATATTATCTAATAATAACCTGAGTTTACTGCACGAAGGATGTTTTAAGCATTTGAATAATCTCATTGAATTAAAGTTGGACTACAACTACATATCCGTAGTGACAAAAGAAATGTTGGAAGGTCTGGAGAATCTTTCAAGACTAAATCTGAGAAACAACAAAATGGCGATGATTGGCAATTTGGCGTTTAGTGAATTGTGGGGTTTGAAAGAATTGCTTCTAGATAATAATGTTATAGAATATATATCAGATAGAGCGTTTGGTGGACTAACGCAATTGCGAAAACTGACGCTATCTGGAAATAAAATAACTACTTTTTATGAGGATATACTTGAAGATACGAGAAGTCTTACTATGTTGGATTTGAGAGATAATCTTCTGACTACAATCTCGTATGAAACAATTCGACCTGTTGTTGACAATGATAAGTCACTCTCTTCTGTGGTTTACCTTGACCGTAAGTAAAAAATACTTTTTTGTTAGTTATGATTTTACGTCATCATATTAGCCAGGGAATAAGGGTTATTTTGCCATGGCCAGATCATCTGTTTGTCAATTTAAATTGTCCTGTCCAGTAAGTAACTTCAATTCTTTGTCTAGTCTGTACCTTTATTTAAATTACCTGTCCTTTCCTGAACACAAAAGCTGTGCAAAAAATAGATAATGTTATCCAGGTAAATGCACACCAAGAACATCGTTATAAGCTTACCACGTACTGACCTAGATAATTTAGATTCTGCAAGTTTTGCCTGTACAGACGAGCTTATATTGTAAAGGTAAGCAAATTCTCCAGGAATATGTATCGGTAACGTAAACCTTGAAACCAATATTTCAATTTGATATTTGAGTTTTGCAAGTGTTGAAATGGATATCCAGTTCAATATCGGAACTAGAGAAATTTGATACATTCCGGATGAGAAACTAAGATATATTTTTAAAGACAAGCGAATAATCATCATCATCCTTTTTGTGTCTACTCCTAGAAGTAATGAACCTCTTTCAATGAACGTCATAACAGCCTAGACCCCAACAACCGGTCACTATACAGAGATCGTCGTTCACCACCATCCATCTTCCCAAACCTGGTATTCTTCATTCTTCAACGTATACGATTAGCCTATTTTCATATAAACAAATCTAAGATATCCAAATTTTTAAGACCGTAATTTTAAAAAAGCAATGTTTTGTCGTTTTATCGCCATTTAAGCTATCTTAAGGAAATTGTAATACACTAGCAAACGAAAATTATTTTAACTACACCCAAGAAAAAAATATATTTTTAAGGCTATTTATTATGACAAAAGTCACACTACTACCTTATTATTAATATCCACTCAGCCGCCCGCGCGTCAAAACAAAATATAACGCACACGTCCGCGCGCGCTCCCCGTAAAAAATCGCATCTAAGTTGTCAATTGTTCTAAGTTGACTGGGCATAGATCAAGTTTGCCAGAACGTCCATAGACGCGGCATTTATTACAGACCGTCTAGTGTCGAAAAAATTGAATTTTTTGAAAATTTTAATTGATAAAAGTTCGTTTAAACGGCGCAAGATAGCTGGGTAGCCATAGTTACGATGGCGCGAAACTGGATAATTATTTAGGTTGATCTCGTCACCTGAGTGGTTATGATGGTGGTCATATTTTGTGCTGGGAAATCATTTTTTTTTACATACAAATGCGATCATGATATATATATCTAGCTGTTTATGCAGAGTTAGGTTACAAACAAACCAGAAGAATTTAGATATAAAAATAAATAGCATCAGGTAAAGGCAAAATATTTATTTATCGTACAAATTAATTTTGCATTTGGGGGATTCGCATCCGCGACAATACACGCCATATCACAATATCCTTATTCTTAATACAAAATATGAAAAAGCGTGTTTGTCTGTTTGTAATAATCCACTGTTCGGATTTCGATGTATTCCAGGTGGTAAAATAATCATCATCAATCCACATGCGGTAGTTTAAGCCAAGGTCAATACGTAAAGCTGCAAGCAACTACTACTAACATATATCTATTTAATATGTGTTATATGTTTTATTTATATATCAATAAATTTTTCATGTTAAAACGCAGATATCCGAATAAAATTTTATTTCCTACATCTCGATACATTTTTATGTTGATAGAGATTCTATAGCTTTTTAGTGTGAAATAATATATTTACGAGTTTCTCATTCGCTGTTTTATGATACGTTGTCTACTCACATGCTGCTCTTGAAGGTTTACGTGAACTATCAACATTATTATAATTAATAATTACATGAAATCATTCTTTTCAAATTAGGAAAAAATGGTGTGGTGTCCTGGGACACCAGATAGGAAAGAAGTTCCGTATTATAAAAACATTAATTTCAAGTTCTATTCGAGGTATAGAGAAATTAGTTATTCGGGTATACATTTTTTATTATGATTTTTTATGGATAAAAATCAGAGCATTTTCCGACGTAAAATAAAAAAAGTCACCTAAGACTGGTGGGATTCGAACTTGGGGTTTTTTTACCAAGCAGCCCCAATAGTGTATGTAACACACAGCTACCGATGCAGTGATGTGTCAGTCAATATTTTTTTCAATGGTAGATTCAATTTTGTTTCAAATTTTTTGCCGGATTGGGTACCCCTCCGCAACGCCCCATAAGGAATTTTCGTTTCAATTACAGTTGGTTTTCAAACATTTCAGCTTTTAAATATGTACATGATAATATATACTTAAATAATACGACTAAAATATTTCTTTAATAGGACCAGAGTTTCTAGTAGACTCTGTAGCTAGCTCTAGCTTCATGAATTTATTAGCCAGTTGAATCCTCTTTGATAAAGGATTCTTACTGTCATAATGAGGTATATTTAATATGTATTTTAGTAGACACATGCCTAAATATACTATTTATATTATCAACCACAAGCCAGCTGCCGGAAGGCTATGTATAGAGTAAGACATAGGTCTACATAATTCAACACACCACTGACAAGGGTCAGTGCTATGAATTAAACTATGTATATCTTTGAGTAGATTAGAGTCACTGTGTATGCATATATTATGTACTAAGACATAATATAATAAGTCCTGTATCATTATATAAAACATAATATAAAACGTTATGAAGTGTTGGTCGACCATCTTGGAGTTCATTGAGGGAGGTCTATGTTCAGCAGTGGACGGATGGAGGACGATAATGATGATGATGAATATAAAACATAGTATCGTCAAGTCAATAATCCGACCATAGAAAGACCTCAATAAGAATATAGAGAGCAAAGCAGGTAGATGGGTATATCCCTACCATGGTTCAGGCCTTGACGCGGGACTCAGTAGCCTAGGGTGAGCCCAGCACCTTAGGCGAAGCTAATTAAGCCGAGAGGGCTCTTTGTACCCTTCTTATAAGAAGAGAGGACAAAAGAGCTAGTGCCAAGGGGCGAGGACGGGACCCTCACCCCATTGTACTGTCCCAACTGGCGGACTAACTAGCCGTCGAGGTACCCTGTTTGCTCATTAGATCCGGTGTACCTCACCAAAGGCGGCATTGGTGGCACTCGCCGGAAAGCGTTAAAACTAAAAGACCCACTCCCCCACGGGATGCCTCAGAGCATTTCCCGGCGTTAAAGAAAAAAAAAGTCGCAAATATATATAAGTTAAAGAAAAAAAAGTGACATTCATATAAATACTTACATATAAACACATCTATGACCTGATGCAGTTATCTATTTTCACTATACAAGTTATTTATTCTTGGTGGGATTTCAAACCGCGATCGCTACGTTAGCCTGACCACTTCCCCACCATGGTTCGAGCCTTGTCGTGGCGGTGGGGCTCAGTAACTTAAAGTGAACCGAGCACCTTGGGCGAAGCAAATTTAGCCGAGAGAGCTGGTCTTTATACCCCTCTTATAAGAAGAGGGGACAAGGGGCTAGGATGGGACCCTCACCCCATTATACTGTCCCGACGTTTGGTGGGTCGTTCACCTTTCGGGCGAAGCGAGTCCCTTAAACGCGCCTGGGGAGACCCCCCTCCACCGGCGGGATACCTCAGAGCATTTCCCGGCGTTAAAAAAGAAAAAAAAAGAGGCCTGACCACTTGATCGGCTATCCTAATATTTTTTCTGCATCGTTGTCCGTAAAAGCTCGCAAATATTCCGAAATCCTTACTCAATTCAAACATGACATCAAAGACCTCTGAGCCGGTACACAATAAAAATATTTAAGTGGAAAAACAATCGAGCTTTTCCCCGTTCAATATCGCGGTAAAAACTTGGAAAGCTTGTTTTATCCACTTGATATCACTTGGAGGGAATTCGTAATGTGTTCACGTCGACTTAAGCTTCCTGACAATCAAAGTGAAGCTAAAGCCGTGTTGGAGCTTTTTGCATATGTTATAAAAACTCTAACTTATCATACTTATTATTGTTTACGTTATGAATTGTGGGGGAATTTATTTCTTTATGTTTTAGATTTTTTTAATAAATAACATAATATAATATTATATATACACAGTAAGCGACGATGACCTAATAACCACTGGGCTTTCGATATGGTCTCAGCCTCTTGAGTGATAGCTCTCGGTCCGGATTCGATTTTGACCTCCCTGTGATGCCTTGAAATGAGAAGAAATTTTCCTAAATTTCTACATGCATCTGAACATGAGACCATCGCTTGCTCACTGTGGAAGGACATCGTGAGGAAACCTGCATGCATGATGAGATTATAAGTCTTTGAAGGTGTGTGAAGTTTACGTGCCCGCATTGGGCCTCCGCATCGCTGAACTAGTTCGAACTATGACCCAAAACCCTTGACTTCGAGGGGGATACCCGTGTCCAGCAGTGGGACACATAAGGGTTGATATTATTATAATTATATTATTATAACACAGTGATAATAATGATTTATTTGCGCATTCATGCAAAGGAACGATCGAGATTCTAGAAAATGGAGAACCTAGCGCCGAGCACACGTTCCAGATTGTTCCTTATTGGAGATACAATGCGGAAGACGAGTTGGGCTGCAAGCTAACAAGCCCACCAGGGACGAAAGTCGAGCTACCTGGTTCTATTTAGAACGGCGAACGAGTTTTGCCTACATTATCCGATGTAAAACGGTCCCGTCTGGATTTTAGAAATAGATTCATTTAAGCTTGGGTTTAAAAAGTCAAATACGGGCTGAAATTTAATATGTCAGACCCAAGCCTCTAATGATTGGGGCCCCCTACAATGAACGACAAGACGACCGATCCCTTGCCACTTGCATTCAACACGGACCGGTTACTGCACGGAGATCGTCTTCCCGCCTGGTTAATGGTCGACCATTGAGCATATAACCGCATAGAGTAGGCAGTAGTGTGAGCCATAAAATTCCGAAACTGGTCTGTGATTTGTCATTGACGTGAAAGAAATTCAACCAACCCGTGATCTGTGTGCACATATCATCGGCCAATCATCCATCAAGGGTCATCAGTCGGCCAATGAGAGCACAGAACCGGCAGGTGTGACAAACAAACACCTGACGATGACTTTGTCGAAACTGAGGCCTTAGACAAAGTAACATTAAAAAAACGATAACGAAGTTCGAAAAGAATAAAATGTATGGGATTGACATAAGCCGTCGTCAATTATGTCACTCGTTATCGTTATCGCAAGTTGGTAGACAATGTTAAAATTCGTAACAAAATCATAAACTGTCAATTGGTTATCGAACACTTATGTCAAACTTATGTTATTTTATTATTGATATTGATTCGTTATCCGTGGGCGTGGGCCATGGAGGGCAACATTTTCACAATTTTTATGAGTAATAGTGTGTATGAGGTCTATTTACATAGAAATCAATTTTAAATTTTTGGTCCGATTTGACACTTCTTGTCGAACTTTGTTGACACTTGACAGTTGTTGTCGTTGCACTGTCACGATCTTTCATTAATCATTGGCTAGAAAATTATTATCGTTATCTCAAAGACGATAACGAATTTCGGCTACAAAGCGATGTCACTTTGTCTACAGGCCCTGGTCGTGTAATTTTATATTAATTTGAAACGTATATAAAATAAAAGTCGACTTCTTTCGACGACCTCTGTGGCTCAGTGGTAAGCGCGTTGGCGCTCAAGCCGGAGGTTGTGGGTTCGAATCCCGCCAGAGAACAAAAATCGTTTCTGTATTCATGGGTCATGGATGTGTATTAAATATGTGTAGTATATAATAAAAATCTTAAATATAAGTATAGTATAAAAGTATTAAATATATTTCCGTTGTCTGGTACCCGTAACACAAGTTCTTCGAGAACTTACCACGGGACCAGATTTACGTGGTGTGAAAGCGTCCATAGATATTATTATTATAATAACAAATGAAACATTCAGAAACAAATATTTTTTTTAAAGTGGAAAAGTGAAAAAAAAAAAATTTTGAATTATTATCATTTATTTTCCGTCTACTGATAGATATAGTAATTATTCAGTGAACACCAAAATATTCCCCCCGTTACTCGCAATTACTGAAACTCAAAATACTTTCAACGTATCATGTTGACTTACTAACATAAAAAATGTGAAGGTTCTGAATTGTGGAATTTAAAGCGTTTTAAATCCTTATACAAATGTACGTTAGAGAAATAGGAAAATACTTGGATAAAAGTAACGTACATAAATCCTCTGAAGTTTCGCGAGAAGCACTATATTAGGTACGGCTGGAGGTTTTGTCTGTCAGATAAACGTTTTGTCATCGGAATTCTAAGCGTGTGCAGAATTTCCATCTTCAGCTTTATAAACTGGGACAACTTCTCTCAGATTATGTCAAAGTTTTAAGTAAAAATGTGGTGTGTAGGTTATTGATCCTTTTTTTTCTTTACCGCTGGGAAATGCTCTGAGGCATCCAGCTGGAGAGTGGGTCTCTGCAGGCGGATATGTGGGACTCGTTGCGCCCGAAAGCAGATATGGACGCAGCTCTACTTACTAAAACCCGGCGAGTGCCATTAATGTCGCCTTTGGTGAGGTGCCCCGGATCTGAAACAGGGCACCTCGACGGCTAGTCAGTTCCTCGAGGAACCGAAGCCACCTCTACAGAGGGGTTATTGTCCCACACAGAACAACCCCTCCCAACTTCGGGTCAGTATAATGGGATGAGGTTCCCATCCTCGCCCCCTGATCCCTGCTCTTTTGTCCCCTCTTCTTATAAGAGGGGTACAAAGAGCAGCTCCCTCGGCTCAATTAGCTTCGCCCAAGGTGCTGGGTTCACCTGAGCTCCACCGCCGCAACAAGGCTTGCACCATGGTGGGGAACGCAAATATGAGCTGGGCTCAAGTGAACTCATTTATGTTCAGGCGACGTTGATAACCTACTATCGCGTGCTCTACCAATTTGCCTAACAAACATAAAAAAGACAAATATACTGACAAACAGACTTTACTTCGACACCCTTTGAAATAATATTATCAGATCAGTTCCATATAACAATTATCATTCGCAGATAAATCATAGCTTTATTTCAGTTATTAGGTACTAAACTAGCCATGCAATTATGGACTAATTCGCTCACATCAAAGTGACCGCAAATTCAAAGACATTCCAGACCGCTTACGCGTTTATGAAGAGCCCGTTGAGCTGGTTGACAAGGGGCACCCATATATAGGCAACCTACTAGCTACATAAACCTAGATGTGATATATAGTTTTCCATATATATAAGACGAAGATAAGGTTCTAATATAGAAAGAGTTTTTTTTTGCGCCGGGAAATGCTCTTAGGCAACCCACGGGGAGGGAGGATTCCCCAGGCGGGTATGTCGGACTCTGTGCCCCAAAGATGGTAAGGACTCACCCCTACCCACTTAAACGCGACGAATACTACCAATGCCTCCTTTGGTGAGGTTACCTGGATCTGTTGAGCAATAGGGCACCTCGATGGCTAGTCAGTCCCTCAAAGGATCATCGCCACTTCCTGTCCGCACAGCATAATGACCCCTCCTAACGTCAGTACAGTGCGATGGGGTGATTTTTCCTTTCTCGCCCCTTAACCCCCTTCCCTTCTGTCTCTCTTCTTATAGGAGGGGTACAAAGAGCAGCTCCCTCGGTTCAATTGGTCTCACCCAATTTGGTAAGTTCACTTTACTAAGCCCCGCCACCACGACAAGGCTTGAACCAAGTGGGGAGAAGTGGTATTCATGTAATGTATGAATACAAGATATGGAATTAATTTTATATAAATGTGTGTGTATAGTAACTAATGCTTATAGATACACCTACCACAAAATCACCGTTAGACAGACATACAAAGCCTATATTTTCAGGTCTATCTAAAAATCATTTTCCCTTTGTTTGCAATTTGGTACCTGTTATAATTACAGGCTTATCTGGACTGGTGACTAAATTCATAGCCACAGTGATAAAGTAGAATTACACTGATGAATGATTTTTTTACATCATATTTGAAGTAAACAAAAAAAATACCTCATACATTCAAACTTACATTACCTATTACATAATAATTCTAAAATCATTTTTCACTTTTCCACTTTTATTTAAATTTTAATAAAAGTGGAAAAGTGAAAAAAAGATTTTAGAATTATCATGAAAATGAATTTCCATCAAGAACCATCACTACATTCAATCAGCTATTACCTATTACATTTTTTTATGTCACAAGGAGGCAACCGAGCAGTCGGAGCCTTATGGTGAATACCGACGCCCATACATATCCGCACAACCAAAAGTTATGCAGATGTGTTGCCCTCCTTTTCCCTATCCCCTCCTATTGGCCACCAGAAACTCACAAACCGCACGAAATGCAACAGCATAGCTGTCATTTGACGCCAGTGTTATGTGGGCGAGAGGTACCACCCCGGTCATGCCGGTACAATTCGGCTGCAAAGCAGCATGGCACCCCTTATTTATATATACCTTAGTGAATATTAAGGCATTTTGTTCTTTAAAGGTTTTAACGGTAAAAAATAAAAACACCAATTCATCCTCTTTACGCATTCATACGTGCTCTTTCATTCTTCTTCCTGGTTTAAAATGAGAAAAAAAGTGACAAAACTTCCAAAATACACGCTTCCATACGGATGATCGGTACTTTCCAATTACATGATCCATCTTTTTACATTTCAGGAAACACGATCCAAAACGGTATATGTGTACGATATAAAGAATAGAAGTTTGGGGTATTACTGTGTCATAACGGTTTTAGACGTGGAGAAATTGAAGCGTGGAATGGAAACGGCACGTCCCAGCCCAGGATGGGAGCTATTTTTCTTTCGGTTCAAACTATCAGTTCGCAGGTTCCATGTTGGCAACTTCGCGAGATAATTTGGGAACGCTTTCGGAATGTAAATTGACCATTTCACGAAGATATCCACTATATATTCACTTTATGGGCCAACGTATTTCGTCTGAAGGACTTACATATAACTTAGCTTAGATAAATCGTTTAGTGTTATAATAGCAATAGGGCTGGAAATGAGCGCTTTATAAATCGTACGTGCCTGTTATTAAGGAAATCAAATTAAATCCTCGTACTACGAATATGTGGATATTAGTTGGCTAGGCAAACTGGCAAACGTACCACCTGATGGTAAGCGGTCAACGTCGCCCATGAACATAAACTAGTATACCTGGAACGAGCCCAGGCAACTCATTTATGTGTTGCCTATCCTGAGACATAAGATGGTAAATCTCGGTGCCCGTAATTATACTGCCTGTCTTGCCCTTCTCTCCGAAACACAGCAAAGCTGTTTCACGGGAGAAACAAGCAAGATGGTGGTACCCATGCAGCCGGGAGCGCGGCACAGCGCTACCCTCCCACCGGTCGCTACCCTCCCACCGGTATTATATATACCAGTTATAATAGCAATAGGGCTGGAAATGAGCGCTTTATAAATCGTACGTGCCTGTTATTAAGGAAATCAAATTAAATCCTCGTACAACGAATATATGGAAGCAGCTGCCACTTACGGTGTTTCCGAACCGTTACGACTTAGGGACCTTCAAGAAAAGAGCATACTCCTATTTGAAAATCCGGCAACGCACCTGCTAACCCTCTGGTGTAGCGAGTGTCAGTGGATGTCGCTATCACTTACCATCAGGTGAACCGTCTGTCCGTTTGCCCCCTCTTCTATAAAAAAATAAAAAAAAAATCTCAAATGCTTGAACTTGTGTATATTTTTAGTGAAATTTCCGTAACTTAATACTTTTATTATAAAGAGTACTAACTTAGCTTTTAAGATATGAATGGAAAAACAATACTAGACAATTAACTCTAATGACTTTGAATTTCAACATACATACAGCTAACTCTAATATATTTATGTAATAAATAAATTGTTCTGGTCTGGCAAAAAAGTAATCCATGGATTTTTTCAATAATCGTTTTGGCCTTACAAAAAATGCCTGGTACTCATCTATGATCAGACAGTGTTAACGGCTTAGGTGGCCGTCTATCAGTTTGGCTATTTTACTAATATAAAAGTAAATTTAGGTAACATCGGTGTACAGATAGCTATTTTCCACATAAAAATACCAAACCTTCAATTCAAATCACTTTTATGCTCCAGTGAATACAATTGTCCATTCAACATATTGACGTGAATGACGGTCATGTCTACAAATTTTTTACAAGAGAAAATGAACGTAAAGCATTCTGAAGCCTTATATTATAAACGCGTTGTTTTCGCTTTCTGACTGCTACTGAAACGAAATGTTTAGCTATTTAAATGAGAAATAATTTCAATATTATTAATACAGCAATATTAATTATTAAGCTCATAATAGATATCCCCTTTATTAAAATAAGCCTCGCCTGCTTCCAGCCGTGGACCTGGATATGAGGCTAAGGTGATAGTTATAATTCAGAGAGAATGCTATTATATGAAGAATATTTATTCCGTTTAATCCCTCTATTATCATTAACCCATATCTGCTGCATCATCATCATCAGCCTTTATCCGTCCACTGCTGGACATAGGCCTCCCTCAATTAACGCCAAGACGGCCGATCCCTTGCCACTCGCATATCTGCTATATCTTATATCTTTAAATGAGCATTTATATATCCAATTATATATTTTATACCATACCAATTATATATATATATATATATATATATATATATATATATATATAATTGGTATGGTATGGTATATATATATATATATATAATATATATATAATTGGAATCTCGGAATCGGCTCCAACGATTTTCATGAAATTTAGTATATAGGGGGTTTCGGGGGCGATAAATCGATCATTTTTATCTAGGAATCATTTTTAGAAAATGTCATTTTATAAAATAAAAAATTAAATACCGAGCAAAGCTCGGTCATCCAGGTACTATTATTTAAATTAACACCAAGCTGGTCGATCTCTCAAAAATACATCTACTATAAATATATTTTAGTCAGTAAAACTAAAGTAAAATTAGCATTTAAACACTTTTTAAGTCAAATGATACCCTCAGGCGTAATGACCGTCTGAATATGGAAACGAAGAAAGTGCATTTGCGAAGCAAGCCGTAAAAAGGCGCATAAAAATTTAATTACCAGCATTTGTAATATATGCAAAGTATCTTACGCTGAATTAGAAATTTCTATTAAAATTTTAATATTAAACGACGGCATTAGCTTAAGTCTATGTAATATAGAGCTTAAAATGTTAGAGCTAATGATACAAAGGATTTCACACTAAATACAGAGAGCGTCACCGCTGTAATTAGCAATTTTAGCTTAGCTAGAAACTAATCCGTTATTTCGTTCCAGGTAACCCACTCAACTGTAATTGCCGCTTGTCCTGGATTTATGTGCTACGAAACGAGACCCAAGACAATACGATGAAAAAAGCGCTTGAAAAAATATCATGTGTGCCCGAGTCCACGAATGAAAGACGCGGAAACGAACTAAAAGAAGATGAAGAGGATGATCGCAATGTTTTAGCTGATGACACATACGAATATTATGATAAAAGCGAAGATTATAATAGCGATAAGGAAAAAACTAAAGTAAACAAGTCCATAAAACTTACTGACATTCCATTAGAAACTCTTCCTTGTCCAAAAGAAATAATGCAATCGATAGAGGAAACTTATGGACACCCGGTTCAAAATGAAATAAGATTAAAAGCGTTTTCCAAAGTTGAAAGAATCTTGCCCGTTTCTCCGCTCTTCTTAATGATGTTAGTTGTACTTTAAATGTGAAGTCTTTAAAAAACAAAGATATTTGTGATATTAGATGTTAAATATTTGCATATCTAGTCAATATAAATGTTATTTCTAATGTAAATTTTAGCACGTGTGTTGAAAAAGTCTTCGCATAGAAGTTGAGTTAGTCAAATACTGTTTGTAAATCATCGAAATAAAATACAATATTAGGAGTATATTTTGTAAATAGGTTTACTAGATAGATGTCTATTTTTGTTTATAGTTAACACAACGTTAGAATTAAGTATTGAAATTTTATTATTAAACCATAACGTAATTCTGGACTATTGCAACAATTTCAAGCATAGTCTTTTACTGTTAAGGATTAAAAGCGTATAATTTTCATGTATATGATTTGATTATATATAATATATACTCATGATTATGAGTAGTGGTCCCGATTTCAAATAAAACGATTGCTAACTAGTAATAATAAAGTCTTGAAATCTCTAATTTCTTTCGCTGTATATTGAATATTGTAAAAGCATGTACATATTATATTTTTAAAATATTTAAAACTACTTCACTTATTAGTCGAATAGTAAAATAGTTTGGATTTAGTTTTCAATGCATAAAACATATTGGGGTTAGTTTTTATTTGAATAGTTATAATATATTACAATTAACGAATTAATGTTACAGTTAATTTTGTAGTAGATATTGTAAAAAGTAAGAATCTTTCATAACTCAAAAGATTCCATACACGATATTGTTACTATAATTTATATTCATGCGAAAATATTAAGGTTATTTTCAAAAGCTCGATGTGTATTTTAAATGTGTAAATATTTGTGAAAGGATTGTAATATTAATGTTACCTTTTTATGAATAAAGAACTCTTGATTTGAAATTGAAATTTTTATTTGAATAACTTCAAAGGACGAAAATGTATTAACATAAAACATTTTTTTTCGATTAAAGTAAATATTAATGTCTATTTACAAATTGTTTTTGTTATTGAGTGGAAAATAAAGTTAAGAATATTATAAATAAGGAAGGCTAACATTAGAGCAATAGTACATTACAATACAATAAAACTTTTTTTTTTATGTTAGTTGCATAGGCAAACTGGCAACAGTACCACCTGATGGTAAGTGGTCGACGTCGCCCATAAACATGAACTTGTATACCTGGAACGAGCCCAGGCAACTCATTTATGTGTCGCCTATCCTGAGACATAAGATGTTAAGTCTCGGTGCCAGTAATTACACTGCCTGTCTTGCCCTTCTCTCCGAAACACAGCAAAGCTGTTTCACGGGAGAAATAAGCAAACTACGGATTTTATATTTATATTAATATTATTACGGGTGCTTACCGCGTTTAAGGATTTATTGAGTTCCCGATATTTCGGGAACTCAATAAATCCCAAAATTACGGGTAGGCACCCGTAATAATATTAATATAAATATGAATAGTGATCGCGTTAGTTTAAAACAATACGGATTTTATGTCAAGAAAAAGAAAGAAAAAGAGAAGTCAGGAAGCTATACCTTTTATATACTCTATTGAATAATACCGCACCTAAACCACTGCGAGTTGGCTTCAGCTACTTGATCCGGAACACGGGGAGTGTCTGACTAGCATAGGATACCCCCCGCAACTAGCCGGTTCCCACGAAAGGGCTAACCGGGCTTCTTCCTAGTATGGGGGAACGCCGACAACATGAACACCTCCGCCGACGCCGGAACTTTTCTACTGGGGCAGGTACCTAACCTTACCCCAAATCCCGTTAGACAGGGGGCAGTTAGTGCGTGTAGCGCCTCCTTCACACTCGTTGCCTTTTTTGCCAAATATTTCCGGGGGCGATTTTTTTTGTTTAACGTCAGAGGGGTGGGGTGGTTGGACGTATAAATCTCGATTTTCAAACTAATCCCGGTATTATAGCGTAAAAATGATAATGACCAAACTTGTGAGAAATTATATTTCCAACAACTTTGGATACTGCCATTTTTGCTCTAAAGTTGAAAATTAACGAGTTATTTCAGAAAAACGAAAAAAATTAACTTTAAAACAAGATGGCGGCGAATCCTTTACCGGGATTAGTTAGAAAATCGAGATTTATACTTCCAACCCCCCCCCCCCCCGACTTTTAAAAAAGAAAAATCACTCTCCGGAATTTTTCGACCACCGGTTCTAAGGCAAACTTACTAAGAAGAACCGGCGAAACAAAATCAATGGAACAATTTTTTTAAATTTATGTAACAAATTTTACATGTTGTTATTCTGAAATCCCTGGGAGGAATGTCTTTTACCTTTGGGTGTGTTACCTTCCATAAAACCTAATAATGACCAAAACAGTCCAAATAGAAGCCAAAATGTCACAGTTCGTGTCCAGAAGTGAACAAAGGCGGATTGATGATGGATAGGTATATGAAATTTTTGCTGGGAGTTTTAAATCCTAACAACATTACAAATGAAACGACCGTTGAAGCGAATGTAAAATTGGAATTTGATAGTTTTGCGAGCTCAATTTCTTTTTGGGCATATTGATGTAATATATTTTAATAAAGTTAATAAGCCCAACTTAAAAAACTTAAGCTCTTATTTTTTGAAGTCGGTCATTATCGTGAATTAGCTTACCTTATAATATACCCAGTCCAGCCATAAGTTCTGTTACAAATGAAAATACATTGTTTTCAATAAAGTAATATTGTAATATTATTAAAATGTATCCAACATGTTTATTAAAGTCTCAGCAAAAAATAAAAATACAGGCCTTTAATCTGCTTGGCAACAAATCTATGGATTTACGCACTGTTTCCAAGGTAAATTTCGCCACTGCTTGCTCCAAAGATTTTTAAAAGACCACCGTGTCGTTTAGAACAGGCCATGTCCTTTAAAACTAATCATAATTTGAAGTCTAAAGGGTTGAGGTCTTGCCTAGACGAGGGCCAGGCTTCAGCTCTTATAAAGTCCGGAACGTTGGTTTTAATCCAGGCTTGGGTAGTTCGTGCCTTGTGCCTTGGAGTAAGGTATGCTCATAGTATATGGTGCTTCGACAAAATTTGAACTTAGTACTTTTTTTCGAGGGCGTACAAGTCAGAAAATAATAAGTCAGAAAGCCTCTTATTTTGAACTTGATTTAAACTACTGAAAGGTATTCTTTGTTGATGACTGCTATATTTTATTTATTTATTTAGCTCTTTAAACTGGATGAGAGATCTGATCTATTAGTATTCATTAAAACAATTTTACACAACTGAAAAGCTAAAACTCTTCCAGCTGAGAAAGTGTAAGAAATATCCGAGATAAAACAAGATAAATAGAGGCTCATAGTTTTTGTAGGACAAGTTTCGAGCCCATGTAACTCGAATACAAGCTGAATAATAAATGAAATGTGAAAAGTGTGTGCCGCACCCTTGTTGGTAATATTTTTAATCTGATAAACTTTTATGGACCATCGTCATTATCATAATTAACATCTTTCAGGTAATTCTCGTGTTCTTTACTGTCTATTTTTAAGGGTGTAAACGGGCAGTAACTTAACTTAACTGTGTGAACAGCGACGATTATAAAAACGCGTTGCTGACTTCTATGTGGGATATTCTTTGACTGCAATTATCATGTGAATTTGTATTTTTTTTTTATGTTAGTTGGATAGGCAAACTGGCAAACGTACCACCTGATGGTAAGTGGTCGACGTCGCCCATGAACATAAACTAGTATACCTGGAACGAGCCCAGGCAACTCATTTATGTGTTTCTTATCCTGAGACATAAGATGTTAAGTCTCGGTGGCAGTAATTCCACTGCCTGTCTTGCTCTTTTCTTCAAAATAGTTTACCTGGAACGAGCCCAGGCAACTCATTTATGTGTTGCCTATCCTGAGACATAAGATGTTAAGTCTCGGTGCCAATAAATAATTACACTGCCTGTCTTGCCCTTCTCTCCGAAACACAGCAAAGCTGTTTCACGGGAGAAACAAGCAAGATGGTGGTACCCATGCAGCCGGGAGCGCGGCACAGCGCTTCCCTCCCACCGGTAATATAAATAATAAAATGTAATTATTATAACCCTCAGATGTAGGGGATGTCTATGGATGTCACTGATCGCTTACATCGGTGAACCAACTGTCCGTCTACCCCCTCTTCTATAAAAATAAGTGATTTTAAGAAAGAAATTATGGTTATTTTATTAACATGGTTACTTTTTAAAATGTTATTTACTTCATTTCTAAAATAAAGGCTGAAAATAACTCTTTATTCACAAACTGACGAACTGTAGCCTGAACATACGTAAATACTCTTTTTTTTTCTTTAACGCCGGGAAATGCTCTGACGGGTGACGAATGGGGAGTGGGTCTTCCCAGACGGATAAGTGGGACTCGCTGCGCCCGAAAGCTGGTAAGTAGACTCAGCTCTAAAATCCGGCGAGTGCCACCAATACCGCCTTTGGTGAGGTGCCCGGGATCTAATGAGCAATCAGTGCACCTCGACGGCTAGTCAGTCCCTTAGGGGACCAATGCCACCTCCACAAAGGGATTGTCCCGCACCACAGAACAACAACTCCCAACGTTGGGACAGAACAATGGGACGAGGTTCCTGTCCTCGCCCCATTGCCCCCTGATATTTTGTCCCCTCTTCTTATAAGAGGGGTAAAAAGAGCTTCCTCGTCTCAATTCGCTTTGCCCAAGGTGCTGGGCTCACCCTAGGCTACTGAGCCTCACCACCACGACAAGGCCTGAACCATGGTGAGGATACGTATATAAATACTCTGCCATAAAGAACCTATCGTGTTAAAACTATCCTCTTAACTTGGATCAAACTATACAGTGTATCAAATAACATTAATTCGTCATCAACCCTTATATGTCCCACTGCTGGGCACGGGTATCCTTGAAATCAGGCGAGGAGGATGTTAGGCCATAGATCACCGATGCACTGGCCCAATGCGGGTTGGAGAACTTCACACACCTTCAAAGACTTTTCATCGCATCAGGCATGTTTTCCTTTACCGGCGAGCAAGCGATGGTCTTATGTTCAGTACTCACTCAAGACGCTGAGCCCATACCCACTAGACCATAGTCGCATTAACATCAGTCCTATATAAACTCATACAAACAACGTGCTACGAAGTTTTCATATATAAAAGTTACAAGAAATATGTATCATACAAACTGAACTAAATTGAAAAACTTAGTTGAAAAGTAAAAGTTCAAATGTTGCCAAAATATTTTTGCATTCCATAACCCGTTTCCGGGCACAGTACGTGAATGCCATTTATCTTTTATGAGGAAACGTCTGCGTGTGGAAACGATTGCTGGCATGATTTTGATTTCTGATAGTATATTATAATAGGTTATGCGCAGCAGACCCTTACGGATGTGTGCCTAGCGTTAAATTGTTTGACACCATATTATGCTGTATAGCATTTTTACGTTGATAGGCGAACCAGCAGATGGGGTGTAAGTACTGGTAAATGGCCAGCATCGCCCACTAACATAAAGAAGTTGGGCGACAGCTTAAGACTAGCCCCAGAAACACAGCAAAGCCGTTACACTGAAGAAATAACCCATGCATACGCTCGTCGTGAAATAACACACGCTTGTCCTTCAACAAGTAAATATAATATCTATGTATTACCGTTCATTTTTTATAATAGTTGGATAGGCAAACTGGCAGACGTGCCACCTGATAGTAAGTGGTGGTAATCCATGAACATAAACTAGTTTACCTGGAACTAGCCCACATACCGGGTGTATTTTGAACGCTTGCAAAGATTTAACCCTAATAATATACTATTTATATACTATATAATTCATATAACCATTTATCTCAAAAACGTTTTTTTTAAGAAAATTTTAGGACCTATGTATTTTGCAAACCCGCAATGTATGTTATACACGCGAACTGTCAGCTGATGCAGTCCGCTGGTCGGCGTGCACCATAAACCAATTACATTGCCGTTTAAAAAAAAAACGATTATTTTAAAGCATTATTATCAAATTTCTGTAAAATTATATTTGCTAAACCGGATTATACAAAAAAAATGGTAAAAAAGGCAACCAAAAAAAAAGTAAGACGGTGGTACTAATTCAACCAGGAGCGCGGCACAGCGCATCCTTCCCAGCGGTAAATTAATTATCAACCTTCTTCGTTCCGGACTGTTCGCAGGTTTGTTTTGACCAAGATAATTGTATATGAAAAAATATATTTTTTACAGTTTTAATGTCATGATATTACAGAATTAAATAACAGCAAGACACAGCAATTTATTATTATTTGAAGAAACGTGTTTCATATTGGTCTTGAAGTCTACGTTTTCTTCTAAAAATATTATTTACGCTAACAGATTTTATGCAGCTATTTAGATGAATTTATCTTTTCTAAATATCCAAGTTCTATTTTTAATTTGATTCTAGAAATTTCTTCAGCATTTTCTCTTCACTTTGAACAAATTAATTTTAAAAGCATAATAATATAGTTTTTCGTGGGTTTTTCTATGAAACTAACTATGAAGTTGCTTATCTGTCAACTGCTGAACATAGGTCTCCCTCAATGAACGTCAAAACGGTCGATCACTTGCCACTCGCGTCCAACACGGACCGGCCACAGCACGGAGATCGTGTTATATGAACAGTAATAATTAATTAGATTTTTTGAACTAACTTTTTTTTTCGGAATGATCTATGCTAATGGCCCAAAAGCCCTAATGCTTCATCGGTCTAGTGTAAGCCGATTGGCTCACTTATGGTTTGTTATAAGTGGGGGTTGTTGTAAGTTGCCCCCCGCCAACCGTGTAGTCATCGACCACACGGGCTCCTGGCGTCGGATTGGAAATGAACTAACGTACTATTTATATAGTTTTAGCTATTATATATTTAGTAGTTACTAGCTACCTATTCGCCTTGATTTTTCTGCCCGTTTATTGAAATATGTTAAAAAAGTGCCCAATTTTAGCTCATTCTATAATATACTATACTAGCGGCCCGGTGCGTGCTTCGCTACGTATAAAGTGAAATAAAAAAAATTGGAACATCAAATTAATTTAATCAAAAAAAAAATATTAATTGCTAGCTATTTTAAAACTTAATGTTGTACTGTCAACACTGAAAAAAGTTTCAATATGGCCCCAACTGAAAAAGTTTCAATTTGACAGCAAAATCTCCATTAACAAAAGGATCCGCCATTTATTGAATTAAAAAAATGTGATAAATGAAGAACCGCTCAACCGATTTTGTGCAAACTTCACATAAACCATTTACTAAATAGTCCGAACAAAGCCTAAACATTTGGTTGGGATTGGTGAGCCCGTTCTTGAGTTATAAAATTACAACGAAAAGTGGCATTGATTTTTATATATCAAGATTATATATATCATAGTATCGACCAAGAAAAAGCACCTATTTTATGTTCCTAACAGTTTTGGGAGTCAGTGATAAAATTTAATCAGCAATCCAAACAAAAAACTATTTTGAAAAAAACAAAACTCAAAACAAATTGATGCCATAACTCTTAAATACATATATAGCCTTTTTCCCTTTCGAGTAGATACCTTTTCTCTCCACCTGCCGCGACCCTGATTCCTGACATACATCTTAAGAGGACGCATTGGAAATTCTGGCGTCAATAATTTCAATTTATTTCTGTAATTCCAAAACGAATGAAAATATAAGTTTGTGACCTAATAGTTCATGATAAAAACCTAATTTTGTTAGTTTTCAGTACTTTTTAAAAAGAGATACACATCCTATGGGGAAACGGGACCTTAAGCCTCTTAACTTTCTTCGTAGATGAGTGTATACGTGTTCTTTAAAATATTAGAAGGAATTTCTCCAATTATCGTTTTTAACGCAATAAAATAACAAAAACTGTTTTGTCGTTTGCGTCCTTTACTTATAAGCTCGCGCGCGTATGGAGAGCCTTGCATCGCTCAGGATGCTCAGTCCCTTGTGGCGCGTATACCAGACACGCGATTAGAATTATTATTTAGCAATGAATTGCTTTTAGGAATACATTCAGAATAATGACGTATTTGAAACGTAAGAGTAAAAAAAAAACATTTACTGAAAAAAAAGAACTAAAACGAGGGCACTTGATAAAGGTCAAGGGTGTTAGGTGCTTTAAATCATATTTTTTCCTTGAAAATCCCACTTTATTTTCAGTTTCTGTAGTTTTAAGCAAACTGCACATGAATTTGCATTGCAGAGAAATCAAATACAGAGGCACTTTAGTGAACAGTATTGTTTGATGGAGAAATATTTACGCTAGCCAAATAGTGAATGCATAAGCTGAGAACATGAAGTTTGTTCAGTAATTCAGATACGGATGTATGGCGAGCAATAGGCTGAGTGATGATTGAAGTTTCATTACGTAAATTATATTTTGAAGTAAGCTTTAAGCGTGTAAATATTTAGGTATGCTACACATACTAGTGCAAAAATAAACGAAGTCTTTTACAGTATGTTCAGTAAAAAAAGGGAAAGGATGAAGGAAAAGAACATGAGGTTTGAAATAAGGAAGCACTAAGTAACGAAAGCGAATGAGAAAAGAAAGAATTCATAAGAGGTTTTAAAGTTTTAACACTAGTAACAATGTTAGGAGCCAATCTTTTTTGTGTGGACTTTAATTCATATGTAAAGTGAATGTTATACGAAAGACGCTAAGCGTTAATTTGAATGGTTACAAAAAAAAGCTAAAATAAGAGAAAAAAAAAATCGATGATGGTTAAGCAATATAAATTAGAATTAAAAATTATAGATAAGAGAAAAAAGAAAGAAAAATAATGCCAATAAATTAATGAAATAAATGTAAGAGAGATAACATCACAAAGTATCCAAAAAATTTACACTTAAAGTCCTGTACCTTAGATGGTTTAATAAGTACATTACAACTTAGAAGCAATATAGGTAGATGATGTATAATTTGTAAGGATTCCATCTTGAGTAGTCTTCACTACGTTATGCACCTATTCAGGAACTGATTCTTTCTAACGACAATAGTAAGAGGTATAAGTGCCATGCTGCTTTGCAGCCGACTTGGGCCAGCACGACCGGGGTGGTAGCTCACATAATACCGGCGTTAAGTGACAGGTCTACTATCGCGTTTTTTGCAGTTTGTGAGCTTCCGGTGGCCAATTTATAGGGAAAAGGAGGGCAACGCATCTGTATTACTTTTAGTTGTGCAAATGTCTATGGGCGTCAGTAGTCGCCATAATGCTCCGACTGCTCCTTGTGACATAAAAAAGAGTATGTATTTTTGTAATAATATATTCGACACTGTAAGTAAGAGCCCTATTACTATTCTTCAAATGCTAACTTTAACGAAGATTACCCCCGCGTCAAAATAAGCTGCCGTGAAATAGCTTTCCCGTTTACTGTGTATGAGTAACGTAACATATTTTTTATCTCGGCCAAAAACTTTTATTTCAACATGTATTTTATTATTTTGTGTTACATAACAGAAAACCATACGATATTGAATTGAATCTCATTATGAAGTTCCTAAGCCGTATAAAAATAATCTTATTATAAATGCGAGAGTTTGGATGTATGGATCTTCCAATGTGTGTTGATGTTCCTCAATCACGACAAAACTACTGAACGGTTTTGATAAAACGAGGCAGTTTTATAGCTTATTACTAGAATAACACTTAAGCTACATTTTATCCCGAATAAATCAATTCCTGGCTATCACACTTACATTATTATTATATACATTATATAAATAATGTACTATATATTATATATAGGTAGTAGTAATTCATTATTACGTCAATTGAAATGCCATCTCTCTCTCTCTGGTCACTCCTCATGACTGAGGATCGTGGTCATCGGTGGATGTAGATGGTTTACACCTTGTGTGTATGATCTGCCTTCATCGGTGTCTATTCATCGCGTCTCTCACAATCGAGTAAAATTTTTCCGAAGATGTGGCCTTTAACTTGATCACTTCATCTAGTTGGAAACCGACCACGGGTTCTCTTACCTTCGTATTCCTAACGACAATCAGCTTTTCCAGGCTCTCATCTCCCTTCCATACTATTTGGCCAAAGTAAGACAATATGCACTAATAGAAATGCCATAAACGACGTAATTGTCAAACGATATAAATTCTCTGCTCATGGCATATCATGGACTAGTTGACTGTCATTTAAGATATGGCGTCATATTTTGGGGTAATTCAACACATAAAGAATTGGCATTTAAAGCGCAAAAGAGGTGTATACGATCAATGTTTAAGCTACATAATACTGATTGCAAGCCATTTTTTAAGAAATATAGAATTCTAACACTTCCGTCCCTATACATTTTAGAAAGCGCCATGTTTGTTAAAAATAATAGTAACTTATTTAGTCGTATATCTGATAAAGTAACTCGAAATAGAAGAGATAACACTAGAATATGTTTACAAAAATGTAAAACAACATTAGTGAATAAAAGTATATATTGTATGGCTCCGAAAATATTTAATAAATTACCAATGACTTGGAGAAACTTAAATTCTGATAAATTTAAGAAAAATATAATTAATATCCTATTGGACCGGGTTTATTATAATGTTACTGACTTTTTAAATGATAAAATTACATAATTTGACATTCTTCTATATTTTGACTTTAAATTGTGATATGTATTCTATAATTTGACTGTAGTTCTATATCATTGAGTTTCCAACATATTTGTAAGCCTAACAGGCAGACCACACAGTGTCACAAATAAATATCTATTATTATTATTATTATAACGCAATATCTTCCAATAAAGTAGAGATGTCATCACACGTTTGAATTTTATAATACTTGTAAGGAAAAAACTACTTATTTGTTTATTTTTTCAATCTCATTCTACCAGGGAAATACACAAGCTACCATTTCAAACTCCATGCGGGCACCAGCTAGTTTCACATATTTCTAATAGTTAGTCGTGTGAAACAATTCATTTGTAGCGAATTTTTGTTACTTTGATTACTAAACTTGTAGTTACTAAACTAGTCCCACCTGATTATGAATATAGACAAGTTCAAATGGGACTTGATAGGATTTATTGTATTATTTAAACACTAACTTAAGCTTGTCAATGTCCAGAAAAAAAAAAATTGTGGCAAAAAAGCGAACATGTACTATTTTGTGGGTGTGACCTTCCCGATTATTGTGTCCCCACTGAAATAGATCATGATTCCTGTCTTAAATGTAAAAATGAAATAAAACGCGGTAAAAAACCATAAAATCCCCTTCGAACTAGCGTTTGTCTATCTTCCCCACCATAGTTCAAGTCTTGTCGTGGTGGTGGGGCTCAGTAGCCTTTTTTTTTTCTTTAGTGCCGGGATACTCTGAGACATCCCACGGGGGAGAGGGTCTCCCCACGCGGGTATGTGGAACCGCTGCACCCGAAAGCTGGTAAGTGGACGCAGCTCTACCCACTATAACCCGGCGAGTGCCACTAATGCCGCCTTTGGTGAGGTGAAGAAAGCTAGAGAATTATTTGCTTCTAATTCCATTGTGAATTGAATTTTTGAATTAATGGAATTAAGATGGTCTAAGAATATGGTTACTTTGTCAGATGGTAGATAGGACTAACCAAAATATTGATGTATCATAGAGTACTTTCGAATAACTTTGTAACATTAGGACGTATGACACCTCAGTCATTTTTTTTTGTTCTGCAGCGGAAATTTGCAGACCAAACCGTAACTAGGACCGGGGTGGGTTTTAAACCTAGCCGTGTGTGGGGTTCGCACTTGGAGATGCGTTACCCACTAAAACCGCTGCAAGTGCCCTCAGCCGCTTTTTATGAGAGTCCCGGATCATGCAGGCAACGCAGGACCCTCGGCGACAGGCTGGCCCCGGCGAAAAGGCCAGACTCCTCCTTCTAAGTATACCTCGGCTAGAACTTCCGCCACGAGTTCCCACGGGGGGTCGCCGGCTAAGGCAGTAGCTGCCGCCCATGATATCGTACGATACCCCCGGATCACTCTTACCGCGATCACTCGCTGCGCTGAGCGCAGCTGGGCCCTATGACACCTCAGTCCTCCCGTGACCATGGTTTTTGTAAAGTATCCAAAACGTTTGTAAAAATCTTAATAAACTGCGATAAAATCCGTAAAAATTGTTTTATTATGATGAAATGTTGTTTCAAAAATATGTTATAGTATACGTAATATTATCTCTGATTTGACATTTTAATGAAGGCACTTGTAAAATTTAAAAAATACCTACAGTAATACAAAATTATAATTTAAGGCGACTTTCGACGCCTATACACATCCGCACAACCAGAGATTATGAAGATGCGTTTCCCTCTTCTTTTCTCTATCCCCCCAATGGGCCACCGGACACTCACAAATCGCACGAAACACGACAGCATAGCTGCCACTTGACGCCGGTGTTATGTGAGCGAGAGCCCCGTTCGTACCGGCCCAATTCGACTGCGAAGCTGCATGGTACTACCTGTTACAAATCTCTATCATATCTCTATCCTCTATCATACAAAATCGAATTTGTATGATAGATATGATTCGTATCAACACAGTAATTTGAATCAGAATAACCAGCCATAAGTCAAAAAATATAACACCTACGCATCTTCAATTAACCGATGAAAACTTTTCCATATAATAAACAACAATCTGACCAACCACCGCTAACGAATTAGTAGGGACTACCTTCTGGAAGTTCTCCAACTTGGCACGGTGACCGGAGATTTGCAATGGATATGGAGGTTTTTTATCGGGTAATATCTGGAGATTAGAGCAAGTTACGGCTTAAGTTTTATAAGGGATTTACACTAAGCAGTGGGTTTTTGTTAATGTATATCTTTGTTTGCAAGTTATTGCGGCAATTTCTTATCGGGAAAGAGTCGTTTGGATTAGATTTTACTTGTTTTATAATAAGTTTGAATTCAATTTTGCCTGAAGAATAGTACCAGCAAAGCACCTTTTTAAAAATCTGTTGAATCTACCGTTCCAAGCCCACTGAGAAGAACCGTCAAAACCCAGATTACAGGAGCTAGATAAAATGACAAAATACCTGATACTAAGTTTTTATTGCTCATCATAAACGAATTCATGTGATTTAACTATTTTAGGCACAAAATGGCTTAGTTTTACTAATGGTCTAATACTTCTAAAAAAATTGCTACTTCACGTAATAAAGAAACAGAATGTATAATAAATATCAATTACTGGAACGGAACGGAACGGAACGGAATAGAATAGAATAGAATCTAAAAATAACTATCTTAATATGATTTCATTTTAATAATAATTAATATACTAACCTAAACTATAAAATGGAAACCACTGAGTTGAGCGACTCTGGGATAAAACACAGTATATACTAACACGATTAAATAGTGGAACTATATGTATACGGGGTATATGTATTGAGCATGGCATTCGTAGATAATCACCCCATTGTACCGTCCCGACGTTGGGAGGGGTTGTTCTGTGGTGCGGGACAACCCCTCTGTGGAGGTGGCGTCGGTCTCTTGGGGGACTGACTAGCCGTCGAGGTGCCCTGTTTACTCATTAGATCCAGGGCACCTTACCATCGCCGGGTTCTAGTGGGTAGAGCTGCGTCCACTTACCAGCTTTTGGGGGCAGCGAGTCCCTTATACCCGCGTGGGGAGACCCACTCCCCCGCGGGATGCCTCAGAGCATTTCCCGGTGTTATAGAAAAAAAAAAGGATTCACCATAGCCCAATAATTTCGGTATTTTTTTAACCACACAGCTTATAAATATACACAATATAAACTCTTACTAAAAATTCTTCAGATGATACAAAGATAGGTACAATCTCATATTTCTGGTAAAAGCCACGTTATATCTGTACAAAATCTAATTACGCATGCAGGGCTTCGGCTTTGTTTATAAACATGCTATACCCTCGCAGGCCCTTCATTACAGATGCCACGATCGTCGTAATATCAAATGTTTATTGCTTGCCTTCACCGGTTCTCTGTAATAATTTAGCTTAACCACAATTGTATAATCAATGAACTGTTTGGATATTGTAATAAATTGAATAAGTATCTTCATTCAATTTAATTCTTAGTAAAACTATTATTTCATTATAGTTCGTTATTTTATATTAGTTGGTCAGTTAAACTTCTGAACAACCCCTCCCAACTTCGGGACATTACAATTGGGTGAGGTTTCCGTCCTCGCCCCTTGCTCCCTGCTCTTTTGACCCCTCTTCTTATAAAGGTGGTACAAAGAGCCCACTCGGCTCAATTGGCTTCGCCCAAGATGCAGCGGCTCACCCTAGGCTACTTAGCCCCACCGCCACGCCCACGCGCGCCAAGTCCTGAACCATGGTGGAGATAGTAAGTAGACCTGGGAATAGCCCAGGCAATATTCACGCGTCAACTATCACCGCAATAAATTTAATTTGTCCATTTTATTAAATAAGTACTCAATTTCCAAGTTAAACACAAAATAAACTATTTCGCAATAAATTCACACAGAATCAAATAATTTATTGCGCAATTCTTGAAACTCACTTCTTATCTCTCCATACGATGAAGTAAATAGCCAATATAAGGTTCAATTTCCCCGATGCACTTTTCCCCATTTCCAGCTCCTGGTTTAACATTCGCCCACTCAAATCCATTGGCAACTGGCCAAAGTTCAATCCGAGATGAACGCTGTAAACTCTTTACAGTTACAGCCAAAAATATATTATACTGCGAAACAAAATGGCCGCTACAAAATAATTTTAATTGTGCTCATTATGTGTTAAGCTAAAAAAAGGTTTTATGTCAGTTGTGTAGGCAAACGGGCAGACCAGCCACATGATGGAGAGTGTTCAGCCTAGCAGCGTAAACAAGCTAACCCAGAACTATCCCAGACGAAATATGTTAATTCTCGGTGCTTCTAATCACACTGCTTATTCTCTCCTTCTTTTCAAAACATAGCAATGTTTGATGTGTGGCCGGTGGCGGACCAATGAGCGCCACAATCCTGAATCGCGCTATCGAAGTTTCATACTTCAGCGCTATACATACAACAGCAGAAATGATAACAAGGGCTTCGTCCTGACCGAGCATACAATATCACTCGGTCGGAGATCGCCCTTTGGGGTTCACACCTACATCTCATATTGATGACCCTCGACAGGACACGCCTCCTTCTGGACATCATTATCATCACTCTCCACCCCTTCCGCACTACGCCAGCCAGTTTCAGCCTCATCGGAGTACCTCGACCAACCAGCCCAATGCATCGCGGCCTGGTCGAACCCTTATCAGCTTCAACAGGCAATCTCACTGCAATGACCCGTCAGCAAGCAGATCACATCTCTCCAGGTCATCACGTAGCATCGACCCCGCACGGCAGCTCTCCGATTCACTGGGACTCTCTGGCACTGGCGACTCAAACAGAAAACTCAAGTTTCGATCTCCTGTCTTCGGGGCGAGTGATATGGCGGACCTATTAGCGCCACCATCCTGAATCGCGCTATCGAATTTTCACAGTTCGGTGCTATACATACAACAGCTGAAATGATAACAAGTGAGCTTAGGCCTCACTGAGCATACCATCTCGCTCGGTCAGAGATATCTCCCTTAGGGGCTCACACCTACATCCCACGGACGTAAGGAACAAGCAGAATGGTGTTACCTATACACGAGACCATCTCTCAAACTGATCCTAAAAGATTTGTCGATTTAAGTATTACATTATTTGTTGGTATGTAACGCAGGCCGCGAAATCACAATGTATTATTGGAATATAACGTTCCTGTGTTCATAGTTGTAACACGACGCGTTTGGTTTATGAAATTATTGTAGAAGCAATTGTGAGACCGTGATGATCTTAGCTTGGCTTGTGTTGGGAATACAGTTCGACTGCCGGATGATCAACCTGTTGGATGGTATATAAGTAAGTTTACCTAAAACTCAAATTGGCACCCCACTGTGGTTCAAGCCTTGTCGTGACGGTGAGGCTCAGTAGCCTGAAGACAGAGGGGACAGAAATGCAGGGGCAAGGGGCGAGGACGGGAATTTCACCCCATTGTACTGTCCCGACGTTGGGAGGGGTTATACTGTGGTTCGGGACAACCTTCTGTGGAGGTGGTGTCGGTCCCCTGAGAGACTGATTAGCCGTCGAGATGCCCTGTTTGCTCAACAGATCCGGATCACCTCACCAAAGGCGGCATTGGTGGCAGGCTCCGGGTTTTAGTGGGTAGAGCTGCATACACTTACCAGCTTTCGGGCGCAGTGAGACCCACTCCCCCACGGGATACCCCAAAGCATGTCCCGGCATTAAAAAAGAAGAAAAAAAAGGACTCGCCCTCTTGAGTGAGAGCTGAGAGGTCCGGGTTCGACCCCCCCCCCCCCCCACCTGTGATGTCTAGAAATGGGTTTTTCTTAATTTTTACGTGCATATGAACAAGAGACCATCGCTTGCTCACCGGTGAAGGAAACATCGTGAGGAAACCTTGTATGCCTGATGAGATTAAAAGTCTTTGAAGGTGTGTGAAGTTCTCCAACCCGCATTGGGCCAGCGCATCGGTGAACTATGGCCCAAAACCCTCCTCGCCTGATTACGAGGAGGAGACCCGTGCCCAACAGTGGGACAAAAAAGTCTTGATATTATTATTTATTTATTATAAATTACTAATAAACCCAAATTGATGAAAAGTGCTTAGAACCGGGTATGGTTATTATTACTTTTCGTGGAACTCGATATTATGATATTGTCAACGAATGCCTTGTTCACAAGCATAGTTTCATAATTGTTAAAAAGTAAAGAGAATATATGTTAATTCAAAACCCATATTAATATCAATATTAAAACTAAATTATTAATAATAATGTATTAGTCCATAGATTTATTATTTTTAATAATTAATAATAATTTAATAAAAAATTAATAATAATAAATCTATGGACGCTTTTACACCACATCAATCTGGTCCCGTGGTAAGTTCTGGAAGAACTTGTGTTACGGGTACCAGACAACGGAAATATACTTAATACCTTATACATAATATATTTAAGATTTTTATAATATAATACACATATTTAGCTGGTAGGATTCGGCTTGAGCGCTAATGCGCTAACCATTGAGCCACGGAGGTCACATACAAGTATACGTGCAAAGTCAAACAATTGATTTCGATATTTCATTACATAGATAAATAAATATTTATCTTTTCCACGTATTAAATAAGGACTATTATAAGACGGCAATTTCAGTACTGCAAGGTAGCCGGTAAATCGATACTGACAAGATAACCGGTGTTTAGATGTGCACATACATAATGTATGTTGTCGGTACAGATTACCGGTAAGCAATACCGTTTCTATTATACAAGTTTCTTAAGCTTATATAGAAAGTCAAAATCGTTTTCTCCGCGTTCAGAGTAATATTATTAGTACTACTTTATCATATTAAGTTAGATTAATGAACGAAAAGAACACATTATCCAATATAATTTGGTAAATATAGTTCAATACCGTTCTAGGTATAAAAATTTATAAGTTAAAAAAATTAATCGAAATCGAAATCGATCTCCAATCTCAGTCCGAGGTGGATCTTTTATGGTTCTCTGCATAGAAGTAACTAAAAATTAAACAATTCGAATGATACATATAAGCCAAAAAATATTTTATTTATTAACAATGAAATCATTATTTCTTAACATTGAAATTTTATAGAAGCTCGCTTTAGGATGAAAATTTTATTTCAAGCCGCCAAAAAGATAGGTAAATTTTTACCATCTGTCAAGTGTACCTTACAAGATGCGCCCACCACGGTTCAAGCCTTGTCGTAGCGGTGGGGCTCAGTAGCCTAAGGTGAAGCCAGCACCTTGGGAAAAACCAAGTGAACCGAGGGGGCTGCTCTTTGTATCCCTCTTATAAGAGGATGGGACTAAAGAGTAGGACGGTATAAGGGGCGAGGATCGGAACCTCACCCCATTGGTATATCCTGAGAATTTGCCGACGGAAAAAAGGAGTATACTCCCTTGATTGTGACTGTAGTCTCTCTTATAAAGGCCAAACTTAAAGATCAATTAAAACTCGCGTTAAAGAACATATTATAGCTGATTTAAAACACCGTCGCTACACTAACTAAGTACGCAATTTGTGGACATAGTCTAGACAAAACCCGCCATTATATTAGATTTGATAAACCACTGATCCTCGCAAAAGAACACCGATTCCAAGCAAGGATCTATGAGGCTGTGAAAATTTAAGAAAAAACATCCAAAGTTCAATAGAGAAGATAGCTGGCTCTTACCACCTGCTTAGAATTCCATTATTAAAATAATTAAATCAAAAAACGAGCATAATTAATATTCTACAGATTAAAGACTCAGTTAGCACTTTCTGCGTAGAGAGAACTATTCAAATATTGATGTATCATCGGGTAGTTTCGCAATTTTGTAACGTCAGGATGTATAACTCCTCAGTCTTCCCGTGATCATAATGAAATGCATAAAATTTTCCTTGCCAAATGTTAAGCAACTGCAAACCAATGTACTCTTAGACAGTGAAAACTTGGAATTGGTGGACTCCACAGTTTTCCTAGGAATAACTAGATAGTAGCTGCAGTCGGGTCCCCACATAGCTAAATTGGCGAATAGACTCAGTTCAGCAGCATATACAGTGTTAAAGATAAGACAGTTTACTGATGAAGATACAGCGCGAATAGTATATTTTAGCTACTTTCATAGCATTATGTCTTATGGCATACTTTTATGGGGAAATGCGGCTGACATTTATTGTGCATATATAACATTTTTGTGCTGCAGAAGCGGGCTATTCGTGCAATTTACAAGTTGCGTCCCTATTCATCTTTGTGAGAAAAATTTAAAGAAATAGGAAATCTGACTGTAGCCTCTCAATACACCTTAGAAAATTGACTGTATGTCCGGAAAAACAAAAATGAATTTTGTAAGAAAAGTGATATTCATAGTAGGAATACACGTAATAGACACAAGTTACATGCACCAATGATTAGACTTTCGAAAGTAAGCAATTCTTTTAAAGGCCTTTACAATAGGATCCCAGAAAACGTTCAAAAGCTCTCCATAAAAAAATTCAAAAAGTTGTTAAAGAGCGTTTGTGTTGTAAATAAAGGATACTATAAAGTAAAATATTTCATTTTATCGCCGGTAGATCGCAAAGAACGCGTGACTGCAAAATCACGGCGCTTAGGACGACGCATTGATTGCAACGGCGGCATTAACCTGTACTTCAATAAAACAAACTTTTTTTTTTTTTATGTGAAACTACCGCCAGAGGCGGCCAACTTGGAGCTTTTGGTTTTTATTTTTTATTATTTCGACTGTCAACCACGTTACTTTATTATGTCCACAAGAGTTATATCATTTGAATGCTGCAGTAATAATACCATAGATAGAAATGAAAACTTTATTGGCTGTAAATGCTGCAAAAAGGCATATCACTTTCTCTGCCTTTCTATGCCTGAAATACCTAAAGATTCCGTAGCTTACGCTGAATGGCAATGCCCGCGATGCTTAAGTGTTGGACAAAAACATTCAAGGAAAGATTCCACTCCAGTACGCAATGTTAACACATCAAGATGAAATAAGAGACCTGCTTTGGATTCGCCACCAGGACTAAAAACGCTTACTGCTGAGGACATTCGCAGCATCGTACAGGAAGCTGTCAAAAACGAATTTGCCAGCATGCTTCAACAGATTCATAGGGAGTTAGAACCTATTAAATGTGAGGTAAGAGAACTAAGTGTCTCTTTGACATTTCATACACAGGAATTTGAAAAGTTCAAAGGGGAATATATGGACCTAAAAATGTCACGAATGAATTAAAGAACGAGAACAATCGATTAAAATCCAGAATAACGGATCTAACTCAACGACTTAATTACTTGGAGCAGAAGGCAAGAGCAAATAACCTGGAATTACAATGTCTACCGGAACATAAGCAGGAAAACCTATATACTGTCGTGAAACAGCTTGGTTCGGTGGTGGGATATGAGATGAGGGAGGGCGATGTGCAACATTGCACACGTATATCTAAACTTCAAACAAATACCACACGTCCTCGTTCAGTAGTCATCCAACTCAGCTCACCAAGAGTGCAGGACCAATTGTTAGCTTCAGTTATCCAATACAATAAAAAGAATTCCTCTAACAAGTTGAATAGTGCTGATCTCGGACTATCTGGCAATAAAACACCTGTTTATGTGGTTGAACACCTCTCCCCGGCCAATAAGGCTTTACATGCAGCTACAAGGCTTAAAGCAAAAGAAAAGAATTATAAGTACGTCTGGGTAAGAAACGGTAGAATATTCGTAAGGAAATCTGACAATACAAATCATATGCTCATAAAAAATCTTGATAGCCTTAAGCAATTAAATTAAGTTTAAATATCCAGAATGACTGTATAAAGTACACATTAAACAAAATTCAATAGTCTAAAAATTTATTACCAGAATTGTCGGGGATTAAAAACTAAAACTCACAACCTGTATAAAAATATATGTTGCAATAATAAATGATATAATAATTCTGTCGGAAACTTGGCTGAATAGTTCTGTACTGAGCAGTGAACTCTTCGACGACAGGTACATAGTATATAGAAGAGATAGAAATAAATCGTACTTACAAAAGAGTATTGAAGGCGGTGGCGTATTGGTCGCGGTTAAAAAAGATATTAAATCCAAACGAGTTAAACAATGGGAAAGTGTGTGCGAGGATATTTGGGTAGTAATAGAAATGCCTCAGGTTTACCCAATGTTGAGAGGGTATTTCTATTCACATTTCCCTACATTAAATCAGACAAGTTGCTACAGGAGAATAAAATTAGACTAAAATTAAATAGCCTGTTACACTGTGCATGTAACAATAACTGTATTTTACTTAATGAAAATAAAAGTAACATAATAAATATAATTGACATTAACAACATTTTAAATTATAATAATTGTAACAATCTGACATCTGATAGGTATTACCTATCAAAAATTTATAAGCGACAAATAGCAGCCTCGCTATTATATTTTTTATCTTTAAGTCCAGCCAAGTATTTGGCTAATCCGACCACTGTTTTATTTGAACAGTGTGATAATAAAACATACAAATTTACAAATTTGGAATACGTTCCAAATAGTTTAAACTAGAGTATAAGACAATAGAGGAAATCTGTAGCCCATTAATTAGTAATAATAATAATAATATATTAAATGAAAATATTGAACAAATCAATGTAAAGAAATTAAATAAAAAAATGTACTCGTTTAACCTGGTGCATCAAAACTTACAAGGAATGTTAGGCAAAGACTTGGAAATTGAATTGTTCTTAAAAAACTACAATATAGACATACTGTGTATTACCGAACATTGGTTAAAAAAAATGAAATTATGTTCAGCTTTAGTGAGCAAAAGGTGGCAAGTTCGTTCAGTGGAGAAAAAGCCATAAGAGGTGGCTCACTAATAATTATTAAAAATGAAATAAAATTTGAGGAACGTACGGATATTGTGGGCCTCTCTGCTGAGCGTACTACTGAAATAGCCTGTATAGAGATGGAGCGCCTTATTATTGTAAGTGTATACAGACCTCCAAATGGATTATATGATTATTTTGAGAAAATCAATCAACAAGCCCATACTAATTTGTGGTGACTTTAATATTAATTTACTAGAAAATAATTCCACCACAGTTAGATTCACATCATTGTTAAAATCATATAATCTGACTAATCTATTTTCAGAACCAACAAGAATTTGTAGTTCTACAGCTACATGTATTGATAATATTTTTAGTAATTTAACTCCTGTTCACAAAGAAATTATCAACAAGTTGAATTCTGATCACTGTGGTCAATTAGCTGAATTCCTTATAAGTTCTAATAGTAAAAATTGTAACAAAAATAATGTGTTTGTTCCTGTGAATGTAAGACGTATTGACAAATTTAGGAGTAGTATAATGGCCAATATTACATATTTGAAAGATAACAATAGTCCAGATTTCGCTTTTGGTGAATTGTTTAAATTAATTAATACACATTTTAAAGCCATTTTTACTTCTAAAACAGTCAGTTCCACAAATAAATTAATGATTGGGCAACAGCAGGAATCCACAATAGTAGACGCAAATTATATGACCTTTACCAAGAACGCACATACAATCAAAATCAATCATTTAAGCAGTATGTCAAAATATATTCAAAAACATTCAAACAAGTTTGTATCGCGGCTAAATCGCTTTATATTAAGGAAAAAATTAAAAACGCAAAAAATAAAATAAAAACTACTTGGAACATAATAAAGGATGAAACTGGGAGAGATTTAATTTAAATTTTGAAAATAGAATAATTAAGTCTGACGAGGAAGTTGCGACAGTATTTGAAAAATACTTTTCTGACATCCCGATTTCGACTACAAAAAATTTAATCTCATGTCCTGCAAGTGCCGAATCATTGCTTAAAACCAATGTCAAACAATGTGAAGCTAACTTTAAGTTTAAAGAGATAGGACTCAAAGATATTTTAAATGCATTTAACTTATTAAAAAATAAAAATACCCCAAATTTATGGGGAATATCTGTAAAAGTCACTAAGCTCATAGTTGATGTAATTGCACCCCATCTAGCAACAATTTTTAATAAATGTATTGATAGTGGCGTTTTTCCTGACTTAATGAAACGTAGTCGAGTCTTGCCTCTTTTTAAATCTGGCAGTACATCAGATGTTACAAATTTTCGACCAATATCAATATATAATCCCCTCATTTAGTAAAATTTTTGAAAAAATTATGTTAAATCAGTTACTATATTACTTTGAAACCAATATGTTACTGCACAAAAAATAATTCGGATTTAGAAAGGGTCTCTCCACAACAGACGCTGGCGTTAACTTAATTGACCACATTTATGAGGCCTGGGAGGAGTCACGTGATGCTTTGCGAGTTTTCTGTGACTTATCCAAGGCGTTTGATTGTGTACAGCATGAGACCTTGATCAGGAAATTACGCCACTATGGGATAGACGGTACGGCACTGGATCTTTTGAATTCCTATCTTAAAAACAGGACTCAAAAGGTCGAGATAAATGGTAAAAGATCATCCGGGACTAAAATAGAGATGGGGGTCCCACAGGGGTCCATTCTAGGTCCATTTCTTTTTCTAATTTATGTAAACGATTTACCTTGCCTAGTTAAAGATAGTCAAGAGGTAGTGTTGTTTGCTGATGATACTTCACTTATTTTTAAAATCAAACGACATGAAACTAATTATGACGAGGTAAACAACACACTTTCGAGAATGTTACATTGGTTTAGCGTTAATAACTTGCTTTTAAATAGTAAAAAAACTAAATGCATAAAATTTTCCTTGCCAAATGTTAAGCAACTGCAAACAAATGTACTCTTAGACAGTGAAAACTTGGAATTGGTGGACTCCACAGTTTTCCTAGGAATAACTCTAGATCTTAAGCTGCAGTGGGGTACCCACATAGCTAAATTGGCGAATAGACTCAGTTCAGCAGCATATGCAGTGAGAAAAATAAGACAGTTTACTGATGTAGATACAGCGCGAATAGTATATTTTAGCTACTTTCATAGCATTATGTCTTATGGCATACTTTTATGGGGAAATGCGGCCGACATAAACAAAATTTTTGTGCTGCAGAAGCGGGCTATTCGTGAAATTTACAAGTTGCCTCCCTATTCATCTTTGAGAGAAAAATTTAAAGAAATAGGAATTCTGACTGTCACCTCTCAATACATCTTAGAAAATTTACTGTATGTCCGAAAAAACAAAAATGAATTTTGTAAGAAAAGTGATATTCATAGTAGGAATACACGTAATAGACACAGGTTACATGCACCAATGATTAGACTCTCGAAAGTAAGCAATTCTTTTAAAGGCAACTGTATACGCTTTTGCAATAGGATCCCAGAAAACGTTCAAAAGCTCTCCATAAAAAAATTCAAAAAAGTTGTTAAAGAACGTTTGTATGGTAAAGCATATTATAAAGTAAAAGATTTCATGGAAGATACCACACCCTGGGAATAAGGCGTTCCTCCCGGGCATTTCAAGATAAGATGTTAAAATTGTTATTAATATATATTATTTGAAAAGATTAGTTCCACTGAGTTTGTTTCGCCGGTTCTTCTCAGTGGGCTTACCTTGAAACCGGTGGTAGATTCAATTGACGTTCAAAAAGATACTGTATTAGTACTATTTTGAATATTTTTTTTTTGATTTGATTTGATTTGATTTGCCTCATACATGTACCTTTCGCCTGATATTTATCTGCGGAGTATACCTGCCTCCCCCAATAAAGCGGACCTCCCTGATGCTGTATATTAATAACTGTAATGCAATTATTGAACAAATAAGGGACTCGCATATTTTCATAGCAGGTGACTTTAATTTAGGTAAAATAAATTGGAAGTTGTCAAATTTAATTAACAATAGTAGATTAAATAGTACTGATCAAGTGATGATGGAATTTATTAACACCAATAAACTTCATCAATGTAATTTTGTTGCAAATAATAAAAATTGTATATTAGATTTAATATTGACAAGCCACCCTATGTGTAATGTATACGAATGCCAAAGTCCGATTAGTAATGTTGATACATATCATCCTCCTCTGGATATCATTTTGTCCATAGCTAAGGATAAGCGGCTATAATATAACACTACATTAAAAACAAGACCTAATTTCCACACTACAAATTACTCACCAATGAGAAATCATCTTAATGACGTCGACTGGGTTCATTTATTTAGTATGCGGGACGTGGATGTAAACGAGATGGTAGACATATTCTATAATGTTATTAAGAATGCAATACAAAAACACCTACCCACTAAAATCTCAAAAAAACACAAATTTCCACCATGGTTCAACAACAACCTAATTAAAATTTTAAACGAAAAAAAAAAAATAAGATTACGATTTCGTAAATATAAGAATCCCTTAGATGCTATAGAATTAAAACTGATCAGCAAGCGTTGCAATAAACTTTCTACTGACTGCTATAACAACTACATCAAAAAACTGGAGGAGGGTATACAGTATAACCCAAAATTATTCTGGAGTCACATAAAAACAAGGCGTGGTGGATCCAGTGCATATCCATTTTTAATGACAGATGGCACCAAATCTACATCTGATGGTGCAGAAATATGCCAGTTATTTGCCACATACTTCTCCTCTGTATACGACTCTAGTAGTAATGACAGGAATGTGACTTATAAATCAGATTTCTTGAGATCAATGCAGAATTATAGTACTCATTTAACTATACCAAATATACGATTTGACGATGTATTGGAAAAATTAAAAAGTTTAGATAGAAAGGGTGCGGGCCCTGATGGCATTCCACCAATATTCATTAAGTCTTGTGCACTACAACTGGCCCTTCCCTTATATTTAATTTATAATAAGTCTTTGGACACTGGAATATTTCCGTCTGTATGGAGAATGGCTAGAGTGGTTCCCATACATAAGTCGGACGACCGCGATTTGGTATCTAACTACAGACCAATATTTAGCATGTTGTGCATAGTTGTTATACAGATACAAATTTATCTATTTTCTTTTGTAATATGTTCATGTAACAAATGTAATGATTTGTATCGTGTAACTGTGCCAAATAAATAAATATCCATCCTGTCATCATTCGCCAAAATTTTTGTGTCCTTAATCTGCCCATATGTACAAAACCATCTCAAACTATATATAAGCGATAGACAACATGGGTTTACTGTTTTACGATCTACTTGTTCCAATCTGGTCCCTTTCACTGATTTAATTATTAAAACAGTTGATAAGGGTCATCAAGCAGATGTCATCTATAGTGACTTTAGCAAAGCCTTTGACAGGGTTCACCACAAAATACTTATCGAAAAATTACAAGCTTATGGGATCTCTGGCATTTTCCTCGTGTGGGTACACTCTTATTTATCAGAACGAGCTTTTTTCGTAGTAGTCAACGATTTCCAATCTAGTATGATAAGCATCTCTTCTGGAGTCCCACAAGGCTCAATTTTGTGTCCAATATTGTTTAACTACTTCATTAATGACATTCCAAACTATTTACAGTACTCTGAAGTATTTATGTATGCCGACGATCTCAAGTTTCTAAGAATTATCAAGTCCAAAGAGGATGTTCTTAATTTACAAAAGGATATCAACAGGCTCGTCGAATGGTGTGATGAAAATAGCATGCACTTAAACTCTAAAAAATGTTACCACGTAAAATATACAAGAAAAAACAACGTCATAAATTCTGAATACTACATAAAAGAATATAAAATAAATGAAGTTGATACTATCCGGGACCTTGGGGTGATATACGATAGTAAATTAACGCTTATACCGCATCTAGAGAATATAATGGGCCGGGCATCTAAGATGTTGGGTTTTGTACTCAGAAACTGTAAAATCTTTCGACAAAGCAAAACCAAGATATTACTCTATTATAGTCTGGTGCGGAGTATACTTGAATACAACAGCGTTGTTTGGAGACCACATTACGCCACACACTGCTTACGCATAGAAAGAATCCAGAAACGTTTTCTGTGGCACCTTGCGTTCTCAACTGGAGTGGCAAAAACAATTCCTTCCTACAACCGTAGACTGAAATACTTTGCAATGAACAGTCTGGAGGAGCGCAGGCGATTGATGGACATAGTGTTCGCAAGCAAAATTATTCAAGGTTGCATTGACTCCCCACAATTACTAGCTCTGTTCAACTTTCGTGCCCCCAAACGACTGCCACGCAATCCCACAACTCCACTTTGACCTCCTTTAAGTAGAACAGTATTGGGCACTAATTCCCCATGTGTCAGAATTTGTAAGACTGTAAATGAATGGAGCGACTTGATCGATATATATTTCGAACCGCACTACAAAATTAAATACATATTGAAAAAACACTTTCGTGACCATCGCCAGTGACATCCAAAGTACACACACATGCACACACACACAAGCGCACGCACACACACGCCCACGCGCATACACACGCACACACACAAGTACTCACAAACTAGTGGTAATGAACAAAAAACCGATCCCAAGAGTAACATCGTAGGGCTAGAACAGAACAGAACAACAAACACACACGCACACACACGCCAGAACATACAAACGTATTGCACTCACCCTCACGCACATAATATACACACAATACTAGCCTGGACACAATAAAATGGATATTGCAAAAAAAAAAAAGTCATCTATATTATATTATGTATATCTTTACAACACTACAATAATCTTTTACTAATTTGTTATAACTACTATGTCTTGTTGTGATTTAACTGATCATGTGGTGTTTGCCTATAAGTGATTGATGCACTGTAAACTGTAAAAAATCTATGTAAAAAAACAAATGTATCTGTGTTATCAATTGTTGGTAAACCAATAAATAAATAAATAAATAAATATTAAAATAAACGCTTTTTAATCTATGCATATGGATGTATACACGGTACATATACCAAAATATATTTTTTTTACAATTTTTATCTGTCTGTTCGTCTGTCTGTGGGAATTTCACTGGCAGATAGCTGATGTTATCAAGAGAAACTTAGGCTATAAAAATAATCATCATCTATCCAGGTAGGGTTGTAAATCAAAGTTAAAGCGAGCAAAGCTGCGGACAACAGCTAGTTATTTATATATTCAACGTACACAATACCACCTTTTCAATTATTGTAAGAATGCCATAAAATATATAAAAGTGAATTAGCAAATATTTCTGGTGTAAAAAATAATAAAATTTTTGACGCCCGTGACATGTCCGTGTTCAGCAAAAACATGAATTTTCACGTAACCCCGTCTTGATTACTGTAAACCAGCATTATGGAAATGTTTTGTGTGGATTCAGATAAAAATATTTATTAATCAACTTTTAGTATGGCTTTTTAATGCATATTTGGCATTCATTGAGTTAACAGCGGATAGTTACAGGCTGGTAATATTTATGATGGAGATAATTGCTTATTGGTGGATGGCTATGCTTGGAATTTAAAAACTGATAATGATTCACGCGTAAAGGGAAATATGAAAATACTAAATTAGACGTGAGTTTAAGACATCGAGCAAATGACCGGATAGAATAGTAATGTGCGCCATAAAATTCCGAAATTAGTCAGTGATTTGTCATTGACGTAAGAGCAATTTAACCAACCAGTGATCTGTATGTACGTTCCATCGACCAATCTTCCATCAATGGCCTTCAGTCGGCCAATCAAAGCGTAAAACCGGCGCAGCGTCGCAGCATTTGCGCGAAATTTGTTTTCATACAAAACACATAACATTACCGCTCTATACCAGTTATGTGCTCGATGGTTTTAGACGACATAGGATAGAAGCTCGTATGCGGAAATTAAAAGAATCTGGGTTGCCTATTCTTAAAATATGTAGGTCAAAAATACTTAAAAATATGTCTGTATTTTCAAATAATACATGATGGAGAAAAAATCTATAACTTTGCACATAATTGATTATGACAGTTAAGAAAATAAAATTATATCTTATTCTCACCGCAATCAAAGGCTTCTTTTTGATTTTCATTAAAATCATAAAGAATCTCATAACCATCGTATTTAACAATTCCGTATCTTAAGAGAAGTGAATCTGAATATTTTATTACTGAAATACGAAATAAGTATTTAAAAAATATAAAACACTTTCTATAATCAAAATCCGGAGACACGGTAGTGTCTCGCGCCTACTACTCGTTCAAACACAGTGTGTTAAACGTCACTTGTTAGCGTGAGCCGACGTGTATATATTCTCCGCTCATATGTCGATTTAACCTCACTTATTTTTTAAACTTAAATATTTTTTTTTTAATTACAGTTGTGTTCTTAAAAAAATAATTATAGACCAATTCTTAGTTTATACCGTCGTTTGTATCTACTTTTATCAATTTTATTCTATTTGTAAGCATATATTGAAGCATGGGAAAACTTTATAATAACAAAATTCTGTCAGAATACCTTCTTATCAAACTTTTGAAACAACTCCATAAATTTGTCGATACAAAGGCAAACAAATCTAAACTAGGGGATGATATGACGAAGAATTTTTTATCAAGCCTCTATATTGCTTATTGGATTTTCTTTATCAACAAATATTTTTTACAAGATTGAAAAAGAAAATACAATTGGGTATATGTAAGTAAAACAAACAGTGTGCCAGGATTTTGGAATACGTTATGAACTCGGATCCATCTCGTTTTTGTTATGAGTTGTTTTGATTAAGTTAAGTGTTTTTTTTAAATAAATACACGAGTATAATGGTAAAATTATTAAGAAATAAAAGATTGTGTTTGTCTCATTCCAGGTAAACTAATTTATGTTCATGGGCGACGTCGACCCCACTTACCATCAGGTAGCCCGTTTGCCAGTTTGCCTATCCAACTAACATAAAAAAAACAATATAAGTTAGTAAGTAAAAGTAACACAATCTAGTCATTTACAACGAAATCTATCGAATGTATGAGTCCTGTATGAGGATATCTGCTTAAAAATGTACATACAATATACTTCAACTTCCCTTACATAGAATGTCACTTTACGTGGCTCCGACTAAATGTGTCAAAAAAGGGACCGGCAGAAACTCTTTCAAATGAAGGTACCATCATCATCATCATCACTAGCACCAGCATCATCATCATTATCATCATCATCACCAGCATCATCAGTAGCAGCAGCCGCTTCTCCTGACGCACGCCGCTGAGCCTTATCTGGTTTCTACTCATTCACATATGAGTTATTGTAAGCGTATAGCCCAATTATTGAGCAAGGTTATAAGCTAGCTATTTTAGTGATTATAGGCTACTTATGGCAATTTTTTGTGGCGGTTGTAACCGCGGGAAACCGCGAGTATGTTGTAAACAATGTCGAAGCATCGTTTACTTATGTTTACCAAGTATGTATGTTCTCATTCTACAAGTAGGTAAGATATATTTCACTTTGTACAGTGAGTACGCAATTAGCTGTGACATTAAAATAGTATATGGGCAATTTCCAACCGCTGGTTAAATTGTTTTATGTTTGATCAGCAAGTGACTACCTAGTTTATGATGTATTGGTCACAGGTTCATATTCCGTCAATAAAAGATGAAATTCAAGTCCAAGTTGATGGGAAAATAAACAGCATGGAAAATATGCCGCTTTAAATAGTTTTGACTATAAGAATAACCACAACTTTTAAAATCTTATGTTACACTAACTGTTGCCCGCAGTTTTACCCGCGTTCACTTAAATTTACAGCAGTATCCGGATTGATGATGATTATTTTAAAGCCTAAGTTACTTCTTATAACATCAGCGATCTGCCAGTGAAAGTCATTTCAAAATCAGCCCAGCCGTTTCAGAGATTAGCCGAAAGACACAGACAAACGGACGGACAGCGAGACAGACAAACGGACGGACAGAGAGACAAAAATTGTGAAAAATGTTATTTTTGTATATGTACCGTGTTGACATCCAAATGCATTTAGTAAAAAGCGGTTATTTTAATATTACAAAGAGACACTCCAATTTTATTTATCTGTATAGATGATTATAGTATTATCTAAAAACCATATAGCAAATAACACCAATTCTCGTATAGTACGAACACAAGTTAATCAAAAACCACTGACAAAGCAAATAAAATACCTCGAGAAAAGATTTGGTGAGGAACATTTTTTGGTTTGCGTTGTGAGATAGGAATGAAAAAATGAAGATACGGAATAGTTTTAAAAAATATGCCTTTTTAATTGAACCTCAGCCCGCTTCACGGGAAAGAGGAAAAGCTCTATATATATATATAGCAAGCATATATCTTTTTTCATGTCTAATTTCTAAGTATATAGATTAGCTTCACAATAAAATTAACCAGGCTCACTTGTAAAATATCTATAATAAATTATTATAAACTTTAACTAAACGCAATCATATGAAAATAACGAATCGACCTTTTTCCTTCGCCATTGTACAAGATTTTTCGTAAAAATGAAAATATATAAGCAGTCGAGTAAAAGTCGATTTTTGTCAACCGTAATGTCACTGAACACTTATATAATCCCGAATGTAGGCTTATGTATATTTTTCGATAGAGCAAAACGGGGTTGTATACGGTTGCCATAGCAACCAACTTTGTTTAGGTAACAATCGAAATATGATTCCAATATCCAACCAAATTAAGATTCCTAGAATTTTAGATGATGCAAGATCCCTGGACGATTTAGAACACAGTATAATATAGTCGAAGTATTGGATGCGAGTGGCAAGGGATCGGTCGTCTTGGCGTTCATTGAAGAAGGCCTATATTCAGAAGTTGACGGATAAAGGCTGATGATGATGATGATATCATTATATTTTATAATATTATTTATGGACGCTTTTACACCACGTCAATTTTGTCCCGTGGTAAGTTCTCTAAGAACTTGTGTTACGGGTACCAGACAACGGGGAATGTAAGTATTTAATACTTTTATATTATACATTTATTTAAGATTATATAAATACACAAATTTAATACACATCCATGACCCAAGAATACAGAAAACTTTTTTGTTCCCTGGCAGGTATCGAACTCGCTATATCCGGATAGAGCGCTAATTTAAAATCTTTAGAGCGTCCTTTGAACCATAATATGTTGAACTTGGATAAGTGTTTCCGAACTGATACAACTTAGGGACCTTCACGAAAAGAGCATACTCATATTTGAAAGGCCGGCGACCCACCTGCTAATCCTCTGATGTAGTGGGTGTCTGTGGAGGTCGCTTTTCACTTATCATCAGGTGAACCGACTGCCTGTGTACCCCCCTCTTCTATAAAAAAAACTTTTATCTATCCAGCAGTTACCAGATAACTTGTCTAACATAAAAATACATTTGTAAGTTCCTTTACTTTAACAAAACGCAAACGAAACTAAAAAAATACATATAAAAAAGAAAAACTTTTAAACTTTCATAAAAAACATTTATTCACCGGTAGGGGTTACTAAGTGAACGTGTAAATAAGCGTAACGAAACAGATGGGTTAGCCAAGATGCCATTCTACAATCGTAAACGCTGTATAAAACTAATTTATTTAATTTATTTATTTATTTATTCGTAACTCAAATATCAAGGATTCTATACAAAAAAAAAGAAATGCTTATAACTATGATAATTACAAAACAAAATATATTTAAAATGTAAAAAAAATATGTCTGGAAATGACATTTAAGACCACGATGTAAAATGTCATTTCCATACATTTATTACTTTTCTAATAACGTTTACGATTGTAGAATGGCGTCTTATTTAATCCACCTAGTGAGTAAATGTTAATGTTATATTGTGGTATAATTTAAAAGATTCTGAATAGAATTTAAATTTTCAAGTCTATTAGAAACTAGTTAATTTTCAGTGAGATAAATGTTTTAGTATCTATAAAGAATATTTAATATGCTTTTAATTTTTATTCTACTTTATTTAAATAATACGTACACTTGGAATCTTCCAAAATTATCAACATCAACAAATTGAAACAAATTCTTAATATTACTTTCTTCGAGAAGCTATAAATTTTATATGTACCTACTAGTTGTAGTTCTTTACCTTACTCTGTTTACGATTGTCTACTGTCTCTTTTCAGTTATGTACTTATTTGCTTATTTGTGAAAACTTTTAAGTGGCCTTCCTATACTATTGCTGTTTTTATAAGTATACTAGCCGTAAGTTTTTTAAAGTAATAAAATAAATAATATATATATCAAGCTGTTCCCCCCAACCACTACTGCCTAAACATTGACGAATCATGTTTCTTCTAAATTAAAAGCCATAAGATGCAATAATAAATTATGAAATTAACTGACTAATTTTAGAGTATGATGAACGATGGACTCGAACCAACTCTTTACCTTTATTATATTGAAATAGATAAACAACACCACAATTTATTCATTTGAATTATTGTGATTTGTATGATAACTTAATTAAAACAACGAAAAAAGTCCACCTGTTGTCTGTAAAGTCGGTTAACGGGCGAGGTCTTAGGCGGTCTTAACGTGACACTTTCGTGCGTGAAGCCGGCATTCATCTAGTTATAAGACGTTATCTCGTCAATAACTTATTGTTTCCTTGGTAAATATAACACCTTTAACTTATGTTAAACAGACACCTGACAACCCTATCCCGATTCATGCATATTATATATAAGGACGCCTCGTACAATGACAAGGTTTACACTTCAAGTGTCGCCACATAAATGAATTACATCGATGACATAACTTTGTTTTTGATATGTATTAACATTTTAATGACTTATTCATGCCTAGCCTTTAGGGTTTGCAGACAAGGTCAATAAATAGGTTTTTAAATATAACTTCAATGATCTTTCATTTATGAATAATAAATATATATAGGCCAATCAGTGCGCAGAACCGGAACAGCGTCGCAGGACTAATTTGGCGGAATTTGTTTTCATATAATACATAACATTACCGCTCTATTCTGACACATTATATTATTATGCTCGACGCTAACGCGTAACCGAGTTGTTAACGTAGTAACGTTGAACACTTACATCCCTAGTACATGTTTCTATACATTTATATAGTAAAATAGTTCAGTAAATATTACGAGGCAATGAAATATCAATTACAGCAATTATTTTCAATTATAACAAGAACCTACTATTATGCCTGCTATATAATTCTGTTACTGATATTCTTCTTTTATCTGTTTAATTACACGGTTATTAAGTTTGTATTGATGTAATGGATTCATATTTAATCTATTTTTAACAAAAAATATTGAGCGACGGTCTGGTTTACAGAAATCAGGTTTGCGTTTGAGGCTGAACAGGTAAAACTATCCCAAACGGATTAAATATCTTTAACTATCATCGTTTAGGGTCTGAAACACAGGATATCCTAGTTCAGGCACTACCGTTAATCATATAGAATAATTGTAAATTGTACGTTATGTTCTATGTAATTTACCATGTATGTACATTTCTTGAATAAATTATTATTATTAAAAAAAATAAAAAATAAACGTATTATCCTAGGCATGACAAAAACCTGGCACAAAAACTAGCATTCAATCTAAATTCGCTATGACAAACAACACAAAACTTCCCTTACCTTATCTTTACCTTCAGTTACCTTCAGTTAATTTGTGCAAGTTCCTCCAGAGGCTTTTTTTTTTTTTTTTTGGTTTCGCTGGGGAATGCGTTTAGGCATACCACCGGGTCCGGGGGGGCCCGGAGGTTATGTGGGACTCTCTGCGCCCGAGAAGATGGTAAGGTGGACGCAGACTCTACCCACTAAACCCCAGCGGTGTTCTCCTCCTCGTTTGGGTGACCCGGCGCGAGAGCTGTGGACGTCCGTACCGGGCCACAACGGTGTGCCATACAGCACTCTTCTCTGGAGGCGGGGGGTGGCATCCCCTCCTCCTTCTCCGCTTAAGGCACACTGAACACACAAGGGTGCCTTATAGCTAAGACCTTACGCGCGCGCAGCAGATCCCCCGATCGGCCGCGCACATGTCTCTCACGGCAGCGCGACCGCCTGTCGCCGCCGTGCTCTCCTGCGGGAAGAGACGCCAGTACGCTTCCTCTCCCGCTCCGCCTCCTCCTTCTGGGACATTACGTCCTCGCAGAAGGAGAGGACAACCTGCCATGTGCTCTCACTGACGGTCATCGCTCGGATGACCGTAGGGAGCGACAGGTCCGCGCCAACCTCAGTGATGAGGGGCGCCCTTGCCTCTGCCCAAGCTGGGCACTCCGCCAGGGTGTGGTCAGCAGTGTCTTCACTGCTGTCACAGTGATGACACTCTGGCGATTCCTCCACCCCTGCCACCTTCCACAGATACCTTCCGAAGCATCCGTGCCCCGTCAGTATCTGCGCAAGGTGGAAGGATATTGCGCCGTGCTGCCGGTCAACCCACTGCTCCAGGATTGGACCGACGGCCAACACTGTGCGGTGTCCCGCGCTCGGCTCTCTGAGCCGCTCACTCCACTGGCTGAGCACCTGCCTTCTCAGGCGGCTCCTGCAGGTCTCTCCTTCCTCAGAGACCTCCTCCTCGTCTCCCCGTCGTCTTCTCCACTCACGCGCTAGGGCCTCGGCATGTAGGTCCCATGGCGCAGTACTCGCCAGTACGCACGCAGCCTCGTATGAGGTCGTACGGTACGCACGGACGGCCCTGACGGCCATAACCCGTTGCGGACGTCGCAATAGGGCCACGTTCTCCGTCTTCAAGGCACGCGCCCAGATAGGCGCGCCGTACAACGCCATGGACCGTAGGACGCCTGTGTATAGGCGACGGCAGCCAGCACTAGGCCCACCCACGTTTGGGAGAAGACGACTTAATGATCGAGCAGTTCCGAGCAACCTCGGAATGAGGCGCTGGAAGTGCTCCTTGAAGTCCCATCGCCTGTCGAGGAAGAGGCCCATGTATCTCATAGTCGACTCGACAGTGATGGGAGTTCCTCCCACTATCAGGTGGGATCCGGCTGGAGGGGCTCGACGGGGCCCGTGGAAGCATATAGCTTCGCACTTCTCCAGGGCCACCTTGAGCCCGAGTCACCGAATCCTTGCCACCACCTGCGCCACTCCTGCTACCGCCAGCAGGCGGGCCTCCAAGAACGTACTTCCGCGTGCAGTGACGACGGTGTCGTCGACGACACCTCCAGAGGCTACCAGTACTTCCTTGTAGCCAGGATCAACATAGCCTACATAGCATAATTATTTCAAATATTATCCAGGATCGACAGCTTTAGTTACATACAGCTCTTTAGTTATTTCAAATATTATTTGCATAAAACTAGCGCCCATTTGAAGATTTTTATGTACCAAAACCAATTTTAGAGAGAGAATTCGCCAGCCGCCTGATATGGCTTTATATTGAACTCGTAAATCGCGTGTTGGAATTCCGGTAAGGACAGACAATTTTTATAATAAATGTTTTAGGCTAAATATTTGTACTAGAACTAAAATCATCTATTGCCAGTATATAAGAAAACTATCTCGAGAATAAACCATTAATAAATCATAGTCCAAATAAACATTTAATGTTGTGGATGAGGATATGAAATCATCCAAATATATAAACATTGGATATTGTGGATGAGGAAACGTCGGCGACTCGGACATAAAGGACGTAATAACATTACGTAGTGCGTTAACGTTGATGACTAAGACGTTCCGGCTAATAAAGCCGTAATTCAGTTGGCACTTCACCACACAGAACTTAGTTATGTATAGTACATATTATACAGATTATCTGGGTATTTAGGTTCTTTACTAGCAAATATATTACAATACGTGAAAATATATAAATTGAAAGAAACGTTACGACTTAAAAATAAGTACATTAAACTCGTCTTCATATAGCTACGTACTACTACCTCGTAATAGTCGTAGCAATCACACGCTCACCGGACAGTGGCACTATAATTATGACTAAGTATTGGAATTATGTAAATCATAATTCCAATATTAAGTCAGATATAATAATAATTTCTATCCCTGCTACTGACTCAAAATATAAAATATAGTCACAGAATAAAATATGTCACTGAAAATAAAATGATTTTGATTTGAAAACTCCCTTTAAAACATAAAGGGGACGATCGATTAAAATGATTTAATAACATTGTAGACTGCGTGTAATAATACTATAGCTTGCTAAGAATGCCCACTAGCTACAAGTGCTACGAGTACATTACTCGTACACTTGTAGCTAGTGATATTACGAGCTAGTGCTACGAGTACATTACTCGTACACTTGTAGCTAGTGATACGAGCTAGTGCTACGAGTAAATTACTCGTAGCACTTGTAGCTAGTGGGGCAGTATTTACATAATTCCAACACTTAGTCATAATCATAATTTCCACTGCCACCGCACAATACACTCGAGTGTCTCCTAAAATAATCATGTTCGTGCATAAATTTCACTGAACATGCACTTTAGTAAGCATAATCGTTTGAAAGGCGCTGAATCGTGCCACTGACGTGAAAAGATTGATAGGCCTGTATCACGGATATAAATTTGTTAGATGGGATCTTATAATAAAAAGCATAATGGAAATTTGTTATAAAACTTGTTGTAATAAAGAAATAAAAAAGTAGTTCTCTATTTAAGGATTTTATCTTGGTTATTAAATATTTTTATTGCCTAAGTTTAAATTTATAAAAAGTAGTCAAAATATTATATAGCAGATTTTATAAAATAGTTTTAAAAATACAGCTTCTGATTACTTTACATCTATACTCTGTAGTATAGTAACTACATTATATAAATGAATAGGTATATTGTGTATGTATATTTATTATTATTACCTTTCACTCTTGTATGTCAATCCCTTAACGATTAAATAAAAAAACTCCGCAACCATTACTCAATTTTAGATTTTTTTGCATTTGCCTGCACGTCTTTTTTCTACGATGAGACTATTTATATTGGATAAAAAAAAATCTTCTTTTCAATTTTAGGGCAAATAAAACCGCTTTAACAAGTAATAATAATAAACGAGCACTTACATATTAAAATCATTTACGATTTTATTACATCTATTACGTAATACCTTTTATTTCCAGTAAAAGGTTTACATATAATAACATTTTAAGGAACTGATATCCCTACAATATCTTTTGTATCCCGAAATTTATGACCTGATCCGGGGAAAGGTGAAGGTATTTGTACAGGTGACAAGAAGGAAATCTCTAAAGGGACATGGTTGAATATCAGCCAAATTTTATATATTTTTATTACTTTACTACCTATTACGTGGATTTGTCAATGCAAATCATAATATTTGGAATATAAATAAAGTTTTGTTTACCCTGAATAGGCTAGGTGGGTTAGCCAAGATGCCATTCTACAATCGTAAACGCTAGTAGAAAAGTAATAAATGTATGGAAACGACATTTAAGACCACGTGATTTATCGATGTAAAATATCATTTCCATACATTTATTAGTTTTCTACTAGAGTTTACGATTGTAGAATGGCGTCTTGGTTAACGCACAAGGACTATGTAAAGTTTTAAAATATTATGGTTATTTTCACTATACTAACGTATTCAACGTTTAAAACGGGATACTTTTTTTTTAACTTTTTTTTCGTACAACTCAATATTTCGGCATCGTCTACATATTGCACCTTGTTCACGTGACTCATGAAAAGATAAATTCTTGGTAAATATCCTGTTTTCAACAGTTTTAATAAATGCTATATAAATATATAATCATTCTTAATTCATCTTCTTTATTTATTTAATTTAATTGATATGAACGTACATGACTAATTAAAAAGTGTGTGCCTGTAATCTTTACGCGCGATAGAAGTAAAACTTCATAAAGATCAGAGTTACCCTCTACCGCCAAAAGAAGTTTTACTTCTATATATCTCATTTAAAGCCTGAGAAATCGCGTGAATAAATTGTATTGTAATTTTAATTTTTCATATGAAATCATTATTATGTTTGGTACAATTTAAATCATAAAAAGTAAGCAATTTTCAGTTTCTTATAATGATTTCTGGTTATCAAAAGAAAAGGTAGGTTTTCAACTATGAAGTTTAAAAGTACTAATCATTCATAATTATTTTTTGATCACATAAAAGAGAACATTTATGCATAGATAAAAAGAAATCTTTCTAAGGACCGAAGCGTTTATATAATTTAGAACGTTAATATAGAACTCAACGTAACTTGAACTCAAAAACACGATATAAATCCTATACAAGTTGAAACAAATCCAATAAAGTTCCAAGTAGAACTTAACGTAAAGTACAAGCAGATTGTCATAATGTTTTGTTCTATAGTAATAAATTAATATAAAGGTCCGTGTGAGATGACGCTGTATCGCTGCCATACTCGACATAGTTTACTTCTCGCGCTTCGGTGAGTCCGTTCGATGAAGGAGTAACAAGAGCAACCAAACACGTGAAAGGTATCTCTACAAATACGCTTTTTGTATTTTATTATCTTCTTTGGTTTTTATACTTTTGATATATTATCCTAATGAAAAATGATACGCATAATGCATATCCATTTTTATCATATCCAAGCAGCTCGGTAATATGGATAATAACTTACTGAGCTGCTTACACTATATGCTTAAGGTAAAAAATCACAATCAAATATGAAATGAATATTAATTATACTGTATTTCTTGTTTTTTTATCGATGCTAGTCAGTAGTGTGTATGTTTTAGATGCCTGATGAAGACTTAATAAATAAAGCCGATACGTAGCAAAATTAGCAAATCAGTGTTTTAACTGTATTCCACAATCCTGCAAATACTTAAAAATTATATACATTATATTATACATACAACATGGATGCTAATTTAATTCATTAGTTATTACACTTTTGTAACGCGTTAGTAAATACGCAGTTGTTTTTATGAAACATTTTTTTTCAAATAATATCGATAGTATTTTTAATACTACAGGTAACAATAAATTTTTAAAATATTATTTATGTAGTCGACCGAATACTAAATGTAATACAGAATTCTATCAAAAGTAAGTATTGGCAGACTAGTGATCGTTTCTATGCAAATTTATAAAATAATACTTCCATCTGTGCGAAATCGCAGAAACGCTAACGCTAGGGTTGCGTCAACGTACAGGGACCCTAAAAGATCGCGTGACCACTAAGTTAATGTGAGCGACCTATTAATTGGTTCTTGTTTTCAGTCACGGTCGCTTAGTTATAGGTACAGTAGCTGACAAGCATTCCCGCAGTAAATGCTTCCAAGAATTTTTTTCTTTAGAAAAATCTTGTAATAATGTTAAAACTTACCTAAATATACTTATGAGCGACTTTTTATGTCTAAGTTCCATAGATCTATTAATAATATCTAAAACGTATTATTCTACATAATATTATGAATGTAGTTTATACGAAATTTAACTTTATATTTTTGTTTTTTTTTTACAAGATATAAAGACAGTTAAATATCAAAGTTTGATTAAATTAAAAAATAGAATTAAATATATGGAGGCTTAAACCTTTTATAGTTTTGTAAAAATCATAATTATCAGGAGGGAAAAAGTCTTCAATTTTGACCATATTACTTTTATTGCTCATTTTAATACTAAATTGATAACATTTCGTAAAAAAGATTTTCTAAATTATAGATTAAATAAAAAATTGTTAACTGACTTTTCTAGAGAATTCGCTAAACATAAGCATAAAAGCGATAGTTCATAGTAAATAGTTATAATAAAATATTTACCAAAATATCCGACCCTTGGAATACTGTACAAATAAAGTACAAATATCCTTTTGTTGACCGACTCAATACACTCCAGCTCCCATGTCTTCAAACACGTTTACTACCACCTGGGGATCGCTTATTGCGCCATCGACTTACTACAATTTATAGCCCGAAAAGACACGGAAATATTAACTTTATATTTAACGAATAGCGCTTAAACTCCCTTGTTGTAAAAGTGGTTTTGTCACCTTTCGCTATCACAAGTTATTTGTACCTGTTAGTTTCTTCTTATCCCTTATTTATGGGAATTGTAGTGTTACTTATCTTTGTTAGTGGACAGTATGTTACTGTAAGCGCTTATTTAATTAAATAAGCTGAACGTTTTGTGTTTTAGGTTTTTGTATTGTTGCTGCTAAATGTTGTTTTTAAAAGCTTTAACTTTGTTCAGGAAGCAAGACATAAACAATGTGGCACCGAGATTTACCATAACGTCTTAGGATACAAACGCTTTTATTATTTTTTTCATTTGATAGTTAAGTTCAGTATAGGAGATTTGAAGCAATACTTTTTAAATTTGGGACGATAAACAGCTAATAATACCTACATAATACTTTTTTGATATTAGTATAACAGTTTTTGCTACTACCGCCATCTTTTATTTAATATCTGCTTATATTTCATAAAATATTTATTTTAAGTCTATCATTATTGCTACTTTGAATAAAATAATGTAAAAGTAAAAAAAAAGGGGAAAAAACCCTTGTTGGAGGAGAGACTGAAGATATAAGTAAGTTTATAATATAATATATATAATATAACTTTGTTGATAATTATGTATAATTAGGTTAAAGTTTTTATCTATGGGGCTATGCAGCCTGAAAATAAAGGTTATTATTATTATTATTATTATTATAGTCATCTCGTATGGCTTCTTAACGGCTGTGAATATTTCACTACAATGAACCTTTCAACTTTAATTAGCCCAGGAATAAAGCTAAAAAGCCTGTGGAAATTATGTAAGATTATAAAAATATGAAAAGAAAGATCAAACGACTCTTAATTATTGTTTTTATTTAAAATATGAATTACTGACTTTCGCCGTTTTTTAATTTTATTATTACAGAACTAGGTGTTACCTGTGAATTTTCTTATGTGGGTGAAGATTTACTTTAAAATGGACAACAAAAAACCTGAACGTCGACGGAGTTTTATTTAAAGGAGGAATAAAATTCAAACACCAAGGCCTAATGGTAACAGATACTAATAGCAGAGAGGAGTAAATTGAATTTCACGTTCAAGGTGCTCTAAGATGTGCAGCGGCTCTCCAAAAATTTATGTGTCAAAAATTATGCATAGAAAATTTAAAATACGCGTCTACAAGATTCTCATTAGACCGACTCTTATGTATGGCTGCGAATCATGGACTGACACTGAGAGAAGAGAACAAGCTTCTTATTGCCGAGCGAAGAATATTTCAAAAAATTTTGGGGCCAGTGAAGTTGGAAGATGGCAGCTGGAGAATACGGAAGAACCGAGAGCTTGAAGATATGGTGTCTGAGCCCAAAATTATAGGAGAATTTAAATATACAGAACAGACAGCAGAAAATATTTACTTTTGTATTTTAACACTTTTGCTGTGAGCCATTATAAACGGAATGTTCCTACTTTAATAGTTCCTACCCTATTTATATATTTTATGATGATCTCAATAGAATGTCTTTAAACAATAATTAGTTAATTCTAAATATTACACTATGACTTTAAATATTACTCTTTGGCTGCATGGGTACCACCATCTTGCTTGTTTCTCCCGTGAAACAGCTTTGCTGTGTTTCGGAGAGAAGGGCAAGACAGGCAGTGTAATTACTGGCACCGAGACTTAACATCTTATGTCTCAGGATAGGCAACACATAAATGAGTTGGCTGGGCTCGTTCCAGGTCTACTAGTTTATGTTCATGGGCGACGTCGACCACTTAACATCAGGTGGTACGTTTGCCAGTTTGCCTATCCAACTAACATAAAAAAAAAAAAAAAACAATGTATAATCTATACTAATATTATAAAGCTGAAGAGTTTGTTTGTTTGTTTGTTTGTTTGAACGCGCTAATCTCAGGAACTACTGGTCCGATTTGAAAAATTCTTTCAGTGCTAGACAGCCCATTTATCGAGGAAGGCTATAGGCTATATAACATCACGCTGTGACATATCGGAGTTGAATAACGCGGGCGAAGCTGCAGGCAATGCTAGTTTAAGTATATTTTTAAAATGTAGGTACGTTCTAAATTACCAATTATAATAAAATATATTGAATAACAATTATATTCGAATGTATGTATGGGAACATAGTTATTTCTAATTAACCAGGAAATTAAATGTAACATAGGTCACCATTATGTGTATAGGCGGAGTAGGAGGACGGGACGCTACCTCCTCCATAAGAAGGCCATAGCACCCGCGTTGGGCCAGCCAGACAACGAGGAGAACACCGGGGTTTAATGGGTAGAGTCTGCGGCCTTACCATATTTTCGGGCGCACAGTCCCACAAGAACCCTGTGATATGCATAAACGCATTCCCCAGCAAAAGAAGTATCATTAACGCTACATTATTTATATTACTTATTTATTTTACGTGGAACTGACTATAAAATTTACCTTCATAAATATAAAACTTTCTCTAAAACTTTACATACGCCAAAGATGGGAAACTCAAGTACACAGATCCTACTTTTTCCTCTCTTATGATAAATGGTATCCATGCAGCTAAGCGATCATCCTACCATCCCCTCCCTCCCCTATAAAGTAATGCTTGTATCAAATGATTGATATTTAATACTAGCTGTTCCCTGCGGTTTCGATCGCAACAAAATTGGCGAATAATGATGAGTAATAAATTTGTTAGCTGTAATTCCGTTAACCAATGATGGGCTTCTTCTTCCTCATCGTTCCCTCACTGCTGGGGATCGTCACCACATATGATCTTCCACTGGACACGGTCATAAGTCAAGTGGGCTGCCTGGTGTAAATTGCCCCCCACTTTGGTCTTCACAGCATCTGACCATCTTATCGGTGTTCTTCCTCTAGCACGTTTTCCGTCCATTTGTCCCAAAATGAACGTCCTTTCCAGATCATGCTTTGGAGAACGCATAATGTGTCCGAAGAAGCTCAGAATGATGATGATGGGCACAAAATATTTAATATCTCATATCATGGATTTCCTCAACGTCAGATTTTGTTAACTCTATAAGACTCTTCTCTAAAATAAATAGCTAAAATATTTTTTTGGTTTCGCCGGGGAATGCTTTTACGCATACCACCGGCTTACGCGCGTGACAGATCCCCCGATGGGCCGCGCACAAGCCCTTTACGGCCTGTCCTGTCCTCGACCGCCTGTCGCCGCTGTGCTCTCCTCCGGAAAGAGGCGCCTCCACCTTCTGCGATATCAGGTCCTCGTAGAAGAAGAGTAACACCGGCCAAGTGCTCTCATCAATCTGACAATCATCGCTCGGATGACCGCAGAGAGCGACAGATCCGCACTCAGCAAAAATAAATAGCCTTCACCTTTCTTAACTTAACCTACTTAGATTCAAAATTATGAAAAACATTTTCAAATTCGATGTATTTCCGTAGATTAGCGCATTCATACGAGCACAAACAAGGAAACTCTTCAGGTTATATTATTATAGAATTACATCAAAGCAAATGGCGTCAGAAACAACCGTTTTGTGTTTAAAAAATATATAATATAAAGCTAATTTTAATAAAATTCCCAAAACAAGTTATCCCTTCAGCCCTGTCATATCCAGTAATTTTACAAAGCATACTCATGGCGGATTCTCGGAACTGTGAAAATTAATCTTCCTACAAATTAAGACAATGGGAGGACTATTAGAAACATAATACATTATTACATGGCAATTTTTTTGGAAAAATGATTGAAGAATAATAAGTTTTTGGATTTTTACATACTAAAATGAAATTGCATAATTGAAGTAAGTCTACTCTATATATTGATATATCACATAAGTTTTCGTTTTACCAAACTACAATGGGCTTAGGTTCCACTTACACTTTTATTAGAGACATTTATTTCTGTATCATAATTTTCTTTAAAACTACGATTTTGGAGGCTCCTTTTAGGCAACATAAATATGCTTGTGGCAGAAGTCACTGTGTGTGTGTGTGTGTGTGTGTGTGTTGTGTGTGTGTGTGAGTGTATGTGTGGGTTGTGTGTGTGTGTTTTTGTGTGTGCTGATGAATGATTTGGTGCATGATGAGACATAATTTTGATATTATGTTTAAATTTCAATGAAGTTCATCTAAAAAGGTCCATGTCCAGCATTCAACGAAAATATTATATCTCGTATCAGAGTGTGGAGGTGGAGTAACCCCTCTGTGAGGTGACGTCGGTCCCCTGAAGGACTAGCCGTCGAGGTGCCCTGTTTTCTCAACAAATCTGGGGCACCTCACTAAAAGCGGCATTGTTACTGTTACTTGTTATTGGGTAGAGCTGCGTCCACTTACCAACTTTGGTCGAGTCCCACATTACTGCCTGGGGAGATTAACTCCCCCGTGGGATGCCTTAGAGTATTTCCCGGCGTTAAAGGAAAGCAAAATTAAACAAGAGTGTTTGTAGTCGCATTCCTCCAAAACGGCTCGACGGATTTTTTTTGTAGTGATTACTTATTTAGCCGCGTTGAGCACTTTTTGGTGAGAAAACCATAAAGGTTCGCGACGCCGACATGCTAATGTGACAATGACAATATGACATCAATATGAAATTCCATTTTTTTTTCTGTCTGTCTGTCTTATCTGTTCTTTTACTGTCAATACCGATTATGAAATCAACATAGCAACAAATGCTGATTTATTTCTACCGGACATACAATTTTGAGCACACCATATTTTTCTACCCCACTTAATTTATTACTCGTTTATGAAACCTATTGTTAAACTAAATCACTGTAAAAGGGATAATAATATGTACATTTCAATTGATATTTTACGGGAGTTTCATTCGCAGCCTGCGCGAACAATTTGAAATCTCATGTCTTACAATATCTAATATAAGTTATAAGTTTTCACTTCTATCGGCAGTCTCTATAATTGCCATTTTTTATTTACATTAAAGTACATTTTATAACGTTAGGTAATTAGGGTGTCCCTATCACGTGTCTCACGTGTCACGCGTCATCACCGGGATGCTCGGTGACGACGAGTCCTGGACAGCGATGATATTCTTCTGCGAGGCAGTAATGTCCCAGAAGAAGGCCGACGAGCGGGTGAGAGAGGATGCGGCCGACGAGGCCTCCTCCCGCGAGCGACGAACGGGGGTGCGTAGGAGGCGCTATTTAATGCGCCTCCAGTAACGCCGCTGTGTTCGTGTCGGGCTCAGGATGGGAACCTGGGTCTGTATGGCACGACGTCGTAGGGACTGCTTAGTAGCGGCCGGGCAGTCCCCCCTTACGAGGAGTAGTCTGGCCATCGCCGGGGCCAGCCTTTCGCTGAGGTGATCATGTCTGTTGTCTGCATATCTGGGACCCTCAAAAAGCGGCTGAAGGCGCTCGCAGTGGCTTTAGTTAGCATGGGCACTCCCAGGTGCGAGTCCCACATTTATTACCCGAAGATCCTGACCTTTCCTGATCCTGATCCTTATGGATGCATCCATAAGGATTTACCTGCGATATCAAAAACGGTGTCCCTATCAAAAAATAATTTATATGACAGAATAACGTTTGCCGGGTAAGCTAGATATAAAAAAAATCAGTCACAGGGACTACCGATAGAAGTGAAAACAATTAAATTCAAATACCTATACGATAACGTGAGTTCCGTGATTTTTATTCATCCAAAAATTTTATAACGCACCTAATGAACTTTTCACTTCAAAAATATATCCAGTAATCTGGATTACATACTATATAACTTTATACCTAAACATAGTTGAAAGGAAAACCTTGTACCTTAATATTTGTTATTTTATGTACTTAAAATAATAATAAAAAGAAGGCGTTACCATTAGGAACGAAGTTCATTTGAATAATTTAGAAGCATCACAATTTGCAAAACAAATCTATATAATATATAAAAATGTTATGTTGGTTTGTGTACGCGTCAAAAACTCAAAAAATTCTGCACCGATCGAGCTAAAATTTTAGAATGATATATAATCCGCATCAAGGATTGTTTTTATCTATTTAAGTTAACGCGGGTGAAGCTGCGGGCAACAGCTAGTATTTCATAATCTTATATAATAATAAAATCAAACGTCATATAAACGTCAAATGTATACGACTAAAGCTGCGTCTCGTAACGGTGTCGCGAGTCCAGAGATTTTATCTCATCTAAAGATATGCGTACCGCGCTAAAAGAAGTTTTCACTTCTAAATTTATATTTGAATAAAAAAGAAATCAAATACATAATTTCAATACACAAAGAAACTCAAGTATTATCTTGACCAGACGTATTCATTATATTTTGTTAACACGCTCACCGCCCCTTTATGTCATTCCAGTTTAATCTGGGCAAAGGCATACAAGTACTGTTGATATATGACATCGGTTTTTTCGTAAATGTTTCCATAAAAAACAAATAACCTACAAGGGTACATAGAGCACCTCCCTCGGCTCAATTTGCTTTGCCCAAGGTGCTGGGCACACCCTAGGCTACTAAGCCCCACCTCCACGACAAGGCTTGAACCATGGTGGGGTTCCCTAACCAACCTAACCTACCGTAGCGGTCGCGGGTTCGAATCAGGCTAAGTGCAGATAATTTGTATGAATATAGATATATCTGTACCATGGTATACTTATATGACTTTATTTAAATTTCTTTAATTTATTTCCGTTCCGTCCGTCACACAAGTTCTTACTAGCTTACCATGGGTTAACGTGGTGTGATTGTTGGTTATTTTACTCATTTATTTACATCCTGCTTAAACACCGTTATGAAATAGCCCTGTAATCTTTAATACTGATTTGCTTGAGGCGTTCGGGATTTTTAAGGGTATTCACAGTTCACGGTTACGAATCTCCGGATGGTCGCATACAAATTGGATCGGTCCCTGGACGGAGATCGCCAGAATCAAATTTTTATTCTAAATGAACCAAGCTACATTTGTTAAGGTGAGTATAGTATAACATATTATTGTCTAGAGAAATAAAATCCTTATTGAAACAGGTTTTCCTGAGTATAATTAAAATTCATACTATATATATAGTTGGACAAACTGACCCCACCATGGTTCAAGCCTTGACGTGGCGGTGGGGCTCAGTAGCCAAGGGTGAGCCGCTGCACCTTGGGCGAAGCTACTTGAGCCGAGGGGGCTCTTTGTACCCCTATTAAAAGAAGAGGGGACAAAAGAACAGGGGGAAAGGGGTGAGGACGGAAACCTCACCCCATTGACGGACGTACCCCCGTGTAGAGGTGGCGTCGGTCCCTTGGGGGAGTGACTGGCTGTCGAGGTGCCCTGTTTGCTCATTAAATCCGGGGCACCTCACAAAAGGCGGCATTAGTGGCACTTGCCGGGTTTTGGTGGGTAGAGCTGCATCCACTTTCCAGCTTTCAGGCGCAGCGAGTACTACATATCCGTGTGGGGAGACCCACTCCCCCGCCGGATGCCTCAGAGCATTTCCCGGCGTTAAAGAAAGAAAAACTTAGACAAACTGACAGACAAGCCAGAGGTCAACTTCAGTTCACTCCATGATTTGGCTACTTAACTTATGCATTTATTTTATACAACATTGCCTGTAAACTTTTTTTAACACCGTAAACCAGCAGGAAGGTGCTACCTTAGGGGAAGAAATTCATAGAAAAAATTGTTAAAAAGTTTTAGAATCATAATATCAAAATTCTTGTATGTCCTGCTGAGCACGGGTCGCCTCCTCGAAATCGAGGGTTTTGGGCCATAGTTCACCGATGCGCTGGCCCAATGCAGGTTGGTGAACACACAATTTCAAAGACTTTTATTCTCATCAGGCATGCAGGTTTCCTCACGATGTTTTCTTCATCGATGAGCAAGCGATGGTCTCATGTTCAGATGCACGTACAAATTTAAAAAAGCCCATTTCTAGGTATCACAGGGGGGGGGATCAGGATCGAACCCGGACCTCTCGGCTCTTACTCAAGAGGCCGAGCCCGTACCCACTAGGACATCGTCACTCGCCAACAGAATCATATTCATGTAAAAATATTCGATAAGAAAATCTAGTAAAGTTATAAAAATATCCAATTACAAGAAGTTTTAATTTTATATTCGTCTTTACTGCTTTTGCTGTAATTCTTAAAAAGCTTCGAGTCTATAAAAACGCGTAATAGTGTTTTAATAGCTATTAATTACAACGAAGAGCTCCGGCACATAGATCTTTTTCTGTGGCTCTTGAAAATATGTTTAGTTTCAATCATAATCAACGGATATTGAAAAAAAAGGTAAATCCGGAAAAGTTTCTCCTCTCTAAAAGCCCAGAAACGAGAGCAGTTTGTATAGTAAGTAATATAAACAAATAATATAAATACATATCTCACAAAAATAACGTTATTGTAACTTAAATGTTTTTCTTAAATAAGACTTCGTTCGTTATTTAAACTGATAACCTCTTTTTTCTTTAACGCCGGGAAATGCTCTGAGGCATCCCGTGGGTCTCCCCAGGCGGGTAAGGTGGACGCAGCTCTACCCACTAAAACCCGGCGAGTGCAACCAATGCAGCCTTTGGTGAGATGCCCCGGATCTTATGAGCAAACAGGATACCTCGACGGCTAGTCAGTCCCCCAAGGGACCGACGCCACCTCCACAGAGGGATTCTCCCGCACCACAGAACAACCCCTCCCAACGTCGAGACAGTACAATGGAGCGAGGTTCCCGTCCTCGCCCCTTGCCCCCTGATCTTTTGTCGCCTTTTCTTATAAGAGGGATACAAAGAGCCCCACCGCCACGTCAAGGCCTGAACCATGTTGGGGTAGCTAGAAAACCTTATATCAAATAAACAAACCACATCCGAAACGGTTCACCCGCTTAAGAGCTAGCGTGTGACAGGCAAGAAAATAGACAGATATAGCGGTCAAAATTATAGCAATTTTTTGAGTCAGGGGTTAAAAACATTTAAATAAGAAACATTCATATTCAAACCATAGTTCGTCAACTAAATTACATTACATAGGTAATACTATTTTCACAAAAAGCTACGTTTAACGTTAAACACAAAATTGTCAATAAGATAAGTACCTCTTGAAGTGAAGTCGAGGGTAAGTTCAGCCTCAAACGTGATGTGCCTTTGATCTTGCTCTAAACAGATTCGCATGACGGAAGTACTTAGACAATATATATGAGTAAGTAGTGACTGTTAAGTCTGTGTAATATAAATAATCTTGTGTAATCTCTTGAGAACTTACGGGAACGAAAATAAATATAAGAAAATACCTATGTCTATATTGTTAAAAATATATTTATTTTTCATCATCAGTAGCTTGCTGTCATCTCTTGGCTTCTAGTCCTACTTCTATGCTAAACGTGAAAGTTTGTATGTATGTTTGTTATTTTTACGCACAAAAGCTACTGAATGGATTTTAATAAAACTTTACAATATATATCATACATCAGAATAACACAAACTTCCTACTAATGTTATAAACGCGAAAGTTTGAAAGAATGTATGGATGTATGGATATATGTTTGTATGTATAATTATATTTATGTTATGTATATTTATTGTTTTCTAATGTTTACGCGAATTTCACTCATGGTCAGTTTTGATGTGCAATCTCTCTTCACCTGCCTACCTGTGGAAGACTGCATAACAATAGTAAGAAGAAAGTTAAGGGAAAATGACATGCCAATGGAATATGCTGACCTTTTGGAACATTGCCTTACATCTGGCTATATGTTGTGGAATAATTATTTCTACAAGCAAGTAGATGGAGTGGCCATGGGCTCACCAGTATCCCCTGTTGTTGCCGACATATTTATGGAGGACTTCGAGGAGACTGCTCTGCGAACTTCGCCCATAACACCCAGGTTCTACAAGCGGTATGTAGATGATACTTTCACAATATTACCATCTGACAAAGTGACCATATTCCTAGACCATCTTAATTCCATTAATTCAATTCACAATGGAATTAGAAGCAAATAATGCTCTAGCCTTCTTAGATGTATTAGTGATCCGTAATCCCAACAATACCTTAAGCCATACAGTGTATAGGAAGCATACTCATACGGATAAGTACCTAAACGGCGAATCTCACCACCACCCCACACAGTTAGCTACCGTGGGTAAATCTTTGTTTCAGAGAGCACAAGGGATCTGTGATGAGCAACACCTGGCAACCGAGCTTCAACACGTTAAGCAAGTACTGCGAGACAACAAGCTCCGGGTGCCGCGTCTTCATCACCGTGACCGCGTGAAAGCAGCCACTGTTGAGCGAGTACCTGCTGTGCTACCATTTATGAAAGGAGTCACTGACAAGATTGGCTATATCCTAAAGCGAGCTTCCATCAAAACTTATTTCAAGCCGCCAAAAAAGATAAGTCAGTTCTTACCATCTGTCAAGTGTCATATACCCTTACAAGATGCAGGAGTATACAAGCTTGATTGCGACTGTGGTCTCTCTTATATAGGCCAAACAAAAAGATCTATTAAAACTCGCGTCAAAGAACATATAGCTGATTTAAAACACCGTCGCTACACTAAGTCTGCCATCTGTGAACATAGTCTTGACAAAGCTCGCCATTATATCAGATTTGATAAACCACAAGTCCTCGCAAAAGAACACCGATTCCAACCAAGGATGATCCGTGAGTCTATTGAAATTAAAAAACATCCTAATTTCAATATAGAAGATGGCTGGCTCTTACCACCTGCTTGGGATCCCATTATTAATATTATCAAATCAAAATCCAAGCATAATATGTCACAGATTAAAGATACAGTTAGCACTTTCTGCGTAGATAGGACTAACCAAAATATTGATGTATCATAGGGTAGTTTCGAATAACTTTGTAACATTAGGACGTATGACATCTCAATCCTCCCGTGACCATGGTTGCTGTAAAGTATCCGAAACGTCGGGCTTGTAAAAATCTTAATAAACCGCGATCAAATCCGTAAAAAAGTGTTTCATTATAATGTTATGTATATTTTTATGTAGTGTGTGTGGCATGCTCTGCAGCCTGAACGACTTGATGGGGTTTAGCTTGAGAGGTGTCGTTAGATTTACTGTTATTTACTGGCGTATTTACTGTTAGAGTGACATGGAATATATCAAAATAAAAAACAAGGTACAAAATTTACTTAGGTTATGCTAAGGACAGATTAATTATGAAAAATGTGTTTATTTGCTAAAAAATATCAATTCTAGATTTCGTCTGTTTTCGACATGCATTATTTATATTTTATAGCATAGGAGGGCAAATGAGCAATCGAAGCCTTTTTGCGACTATCGACGCCCATGCACAACCAGAGATTATGCAGATGTATTGCCCTCCTTTTTGCCCTATTTTCCATGGGCCCTAATTCCCAAGGGCCACCGGAAACTCACAAACCATACGAAAAGCGACAGCATGCTGTCATTGACGCCGGTGTTATGTGAGCATATCCATATACACTGAGAGACTCGCTCGTTGGCTTATCCAACCAAAGCTTCGAAAAACAGTTATTATTATTAACGGAATAAAGTTTACAAAAATTAATTATTGAAATTCAATACATTCAATAGTGAATGGTAAAACAATTTAGAACCGTCATAAACAGACTTATCCTATTCTCTTATCGAATGAGTTATGAACAGTATAACATTCTGCTCCTGAAAGGTTCTAATATAATACCCAAGGCCTAGACATAAATTACTGCCTATAGAACCCAGAGCTTATTAGCTGGACGAGGATTTCAATAGTCGAAACGGTTATGATTGGGCCGGTTATGTACTTTCGCCTCGTTTTAGCCGATATTAAGTCAAGCTGCTTTAAGCCAATCTATTGATACATTCGGGAATGAGAGAATTATAATTAAACGGTAAATTATATAAAATATAAATTACAACGGTAATTTTAATATTATGTAATTGAAAATAAAGAACCTTCTCCTTTTTTTAAGTCGGAAAAAAGTGAATGAATAGGCCGACTATTAAAAATTAGATTATGAAATTTGAAAAAGGATCGATTTTATTTTTATTTTTATAAAAAACCCTGATATCGCAGGGAAATCTTTATGCATGCAGCCAAGATCTTCAGACCCAATATGGGATCTTGGATCCTGACCCAATATGGGATTCGGATTTGAGAGTACCTACATTAACTAAAACCACTGCGAGCGCCTTCAGTCGCTTATTGAGGGTTCCGGATATGCAGGCAATAGACAGGATCACCTCAGCGACAGGCCTGGCCCTGGCCCTGGCCTGGCCCCGGCGAAAGCCAGACTATTTTTTTATTTTTTTATTTTTTTATTTATTTACACACAATTATAACATCCTTACAGTACAACACCAAGACGACGTTACAAGTAGACAAACAACATAATATATGAACATCACGTAATCATACATAATATGATACATACATAATTAATAAATATAATAAGCAAAATTAAACAATGTACAATATATTTATTGTCTTTCAAGAAAAACCTGAACACATTCCATTAATTTCGGCAGGTTATAGGCAAATATGTCTATACCGTTATCCGAAATTTTATTTAATAACCGAATAGCATGTAACAACGGAGATGCATTTAGCAGATTAGATTTTGAACGTGGAAGGCTGAGCATAGCGGGACGCCGGCGGAGGCCCACGTAATTGTCGGGAACCCGCAGTTGCAGCGCCGCCAGCACCTCCGGGTGGTGCAGGTCACCACGCAGCACGCGACACACGTACTTTACCAGCACCACGTCTCTTCTGACCGACAGCCGGCAGTACCCTACCATACCCAGCACGAACTGGCTCGGGTACACTCCGTACTCTTTTAAATAAAGAAAGCGCGTCAACTTGTTTTGCAATTTTTCGATCATTTGTGTGTACTTATCTTCATGGGGGTTCCAAATGATCGAATTATGTTCTAAGTGACTCCGTACCAGCGCATTGTACTACAGACTAGGTGATATACACAAGACATAATATAAGACATAAGATAAGATCTTCTACCGCATCTACCACGGGGAGTGTTCTGAGGAATTGTTCGAACCTGCAGCAGAATTCCACTACCGGACATCGCGGAAGAGCTCCAAATTTCTCCCTCACCATCTCGATGTTCGTAAATCCACAACAACTTGATTTTTACGGCATTTCCTGCCTCGCACAACGAATATATGGAATCAGCTACCACTTGCGATGTTTCCGAACCGTTACGACTTAGGGACCTTCAAGAAAAGAGCATACTCCTATTTGAAAGGCCGGCAACGCACTTGCCAACCCTCTGGTGTAGTGGGTGTCAGTGGATGTCGCTATCACTTACCATCAGGTGAACCGACTGTCCGTTTGCCCCCTCTTCTATAAAAAAGAGACAATAGGTGAGTTCTCGCTATATTCCTGGTACCTAGCTTGGATCATTTAACATGTCACTTAGCCATGGCATCCTCCTTGGTCATGAGTGCACGTGCACGTGACCCACACGCATGGGGTATGATTCCTTTTGACCAGACTTTAGCGTGCTAAATTGCATGTAAAACTGAAAACAAACAAATCATTAAAAATATATATCTAAAATGGCGGAAAAAAGTAAGCTGAAGAACCGCATATCCAGTGTTCCCAAAATAATCACAAATCATGTAATATTACAAATTAATGGTTTTAGATTTTACTTTCATTTAATAATAATAATTTATGCCGTGAGCGTGCTTAATGCCTTTTACGATTGTAAGTGCCTAACCTACATAATACGTGACTTAGGGATCTGTCGTCTTGGGGTTCAATGAAGGAGGCCTATGTTGAGCAGTGGACGCTTAAAGGCTGGTGATAATGATGATGTCAATTTCAAAATCCAATGAATCCTATAGGTTTTTGGTTAACTGACAGATGAACAACGGAATGATCCTATAAGGGTTCCGTTTTCATGTCATTTTGGCCTATCCTAAAACGTACTAAATCCATACATTTTCAAATAAAATAGGTGTTCCTATTACAGGAATTAATTTCGTCATACGCGAATCCAAGATGGCTGACTCTAATTTTGGTAAACTCATCTCCATAATCTTTGACTGTCTTTGAAGTTAACTTTGTCGTTATGAAGGAGCGGGTATTCGGATAATCTCAACAATCAAAAGAATTATATTCGAGTTAATCTACCATTTTAATGATACGCGAATAAGCCCATCCGAACTTTGGAGAACGGAAAATCCGTTTTTACGGATTATCAAGATTTTATCGGAAATTGAAATTATATCGATGGATTATATTGTTTTGGAAAACAAGTGAAATATTGTCAAAGAAATTTTTTTCCTCAATGCGTGTACAACATGTGTAATTATGTTGTTACAATACGTCACGATAATACTCTTTAACCGACTTCAAAAAAAGAGGAGGTTCTCAATTCGTCTGTATGTTTTTTTTTTTTTTTGTTTAGTATGATTACTCCGCCGTTTATGAATGGGTTTCGATGGTTCTTTTTTTGTTTGGTGTTTTTAATTTAGTCCCATATTAATTTTATTAAGATCTGATAAGCCGTTTTTGAGTTATTCCCAATTATGCCTATTTGGTTGATTTAGTTTACCTCGATGATATGCTCATTTTATTACGTGCCGATGTAATTGTATAGGATGCTTTGGTAGCACACCATAGTATGTCCTGGTCATCGTAATCATCATTATCATCATCCTTTATCAGTCCACTGCGAACATAGGCCTCCTTCACTGAACGCCAATCGACAAATTTCGGAATCACAAAAAATTTAGAAATAAAATCCATTATAATGAGTGAAATTCGTGTAAGCATTAGAAAATAAATTGTAATTGAAAGAAAAATCAGTTATTCAAAATTAGCATTATCAGTAATAGTTATGAACAAGTTTGTATAGAGTTAATAATACTACATTATATAGAACAGATATTCCAGTCGTATCACCTGGTGTAAGTGATTAGCGACATCAATAGATACCCGCTACATTATTAGCAGATACACACTCACACTACACACTACATACAATACACACTCACACTACACACGCATACTACATACAATACACACTCACACGGCTACAAATTATTATTCATGTCACTTCTGATATCCCGACAAATATATAATGATGGACATTTGTTGGGCTTTTTTAGTATTTGTATATTGTTTTCTAATGTTGAAGTCCTTTTTTTTTCTTTAGCGCCGGGAAATTCTCTGAGGCATCCCGCGGGGGAGTGGGTCTCCCACGCGGGTGTGTGGGACTCGCTGCGCCTGAAAGCTGATAAGTGGACGCAGCTCTATCCACTAAAACACGGCGAGTGCCACCAATGCCGCCTTTGGTGATGTGTGTGTGTGGATCTAACAAGCAAACAGGGTACCTCGACGGCTAGTTAGTCCCTCAGGGGACCGACGCCACCTCCACCGAGGGGTTGCCCACACCACAGAACAACCCCTCCCAACGTCGGGACAATACAATGGGAGGTTCCCGTCCTCGCCCCTTGCCCCTTCCTCTGTTGTCCCCTCTTCTTATAAGAGAGGTACAAAGAGCCCCCTCGGCTAAATTAGCTTCGCCCAAGGTGCTAGGCTCACCCAAGGCTACTGAGCCCCACCGCCACGTCAAAGCCTGAACCATGGTGGGGAATATTGTAGTCCTAATTTAGACCATGGTTGCTGTAAAGTATCCGAAACGTCGGAATGTAAAAATGTTGATAAGCCGCGAAAAAGTCCGTAGTTGTTTCATTATAATAAGTATTTATATATTTAAGTATGAATTTGTAAGAGGTACTGCCATGCTGCTTGGCAGCCCAATTGGCCCAGCACGACCGGGGTGGTACCTCTCGCTCACATAATACCGGCGTAAAGTGATAGCTATGCCCGTTTCGTGTGGCTTGTGATTTTCCCATTTGCACATTTGGTGGCCCATTGGGGGGAGAGGGAAAAAGAGGTCATCGCATCTGCATAATCACTGGTTGTTTTGATGTGTATGGGCGTTGATAATCGCCAAAAGGCTTCGACTGCTCGTTTGCTCTCCTATGCTAATAAAAAAGCAATATTTAAACATTAAAGGCAATATTTACATTAAGGTTAAGACAGAGCACGTTTAGTTAAATAATTTAAAAGTTAGAGCTAATCTTTTGGTGAAGTAATCTAAGTTAAGATCGAAAGGATTGCGGACGTCGGATGAGCAGAGAATCCTGGCACGGTGCCACCAGCAAATGCTTCGTTGAAAAACCTGGTGCTAAGTTAATGTAATTACATAGTTGAATGGATCGGCTATTGATATATTTATATATAACATTCTTAGTTACGTATGTTTGTTATAATACGGTCCATTCCTAAGGTGCTAAATCATATGGATAGAATTTGAACAGGTCAATGGTCCCGAGGACACAAATTGGACCCGGTAGAAAAAAAAATCTTACTCCATATTTTTATTATTCTCAGTATAAACACGTATGTTTTTACTTCCATGTCTATATCAGGAGACCCTTGTGAAACAAACATAGTCCAGAATCATAAGACAACAAGATCAACATATTAATGCCTTCAGCTTAACCCAACTGACCCCACGTCCACATCGTCAAGTCATTAAAATGTAGGGTCTTCCCCCCGAGAATATATTTATAGCGTTAAAGGATCAGCCGATCGATAGACTGTTTACTTTAGGATGTCCTTGGGTGATGATGATTTTAGGATAAACTGTTTAATGGAAATTAATTTCTCAGTAATATCAGGGGTCATCCATAAATTACGTCTCACAAATTTCATGAGTTTTGGACCTCTCCCCCGTCCTTGTCACAAATTGGTGAGCCTTTGTGAGATCCGCCCCTCTATTGTGACGTCACATATTTTGCAATTTTTACATAAAGAAATGATATTGTGTAAATTATGTACGAAAAGTAGAGATCAGATTTGGCGTCGAAGATAGCCTAAGCTTGTGTATTATGTTTGGCTTCTGAGAGATATTAGATTTTTTTTTTATATTCCAAATAAATCAAAATCACATAATGTTTTATTAGTATTTTCCCCTTGATATTCTATCAAATATGAACTTCCAAACTTATTAATATGCCTCATCAAATATTTAGGAACCTTACAAAAACGTTCTGTGAAAAATTTTAAGTGTCCTCAAAATACGTCTTGGTACCGTGTTGGAACGTAGTTCTACACGCACACCCATTTTTATTATGCCATGATGACCTTAACTGTCTCATACACAATAAAATGAATGCTTATGTCAAAAGAACTTCATAATATATGGTTTACTTATGATTCTAGACATTGTAAGAGGTAGTGCCATACTGCATTACAGCCGAATTAGGCCGGCACGACCGAGGTGGTACCTCTCGCTCACATAATACTGGCGTTAAGTGACAGCTATGCTGTTGCGTTTCGGGCCGTTTGTAAGTTCCTGGTGGCCCATTGGGGGGATAGGGAAAAGGAGGGCGGCGGATCTGCCTGGCCTTGGTTGTGCGGATGTGTATGGGCATCGGCGACGTGAGGCTCCAACTGCTCGTTTGCCCCCCGATGACATAAAAATAATAAAAATGACCATTTACCAGGTTGTTCGAAAATTTCTCGTAAACAAGGCGCTCGTTAACAATGCGAAAATATCGAGATCCCTGAAAAGTGTAAAACATAGTAAATTTTCCATTTCAACATACACTGATCCTACTAATATTATAAAAGCGAAAGTTTGTACGTATGAGTGTTTGTTACACTTTTACGCAAAAACTACTTAATGGGTTTGAATAAAACTTTACAATAATATAGCTTACCTATACATCGGAATAGCACATAGGCTATAATTTATCCCTGTACTTCCACGGGAATCTATACTAATATTATAAAGCTGAAGAGTTTGTTTGTTTGTTTATCGAGGAAGGCTATAGGCTATAAAACATCACGCTGTGACTTATAGGAGTTGAGTAACGCAGGCGAAGCTGCAGGAAACAGCTAGTGGTAAATAAGCGGCTGAATCCACCGGGCGCTGCTAGTATGGAGTATTATACAAAAAATAAACTATATCTTCTTAATGATAATGATTACAGTAAAATATTAATGATAAAGATAAAAACCTAAGAACTATTTCGAACACGATTTTAAATGTTAAATAACTTAGTCAATTAGATAAGATTAGTGGGCAACTGAGCGAGAGTTCCGAAGTAATGTAATAATTTTAGTTTACAATCGAGTTAGTTGGTAATAAAGTATCAAGAATTGTTTATCTCTCCATAAATATTGCGACTAATGTATAATTTAGTTACGTCAGATGTACTTGGTAAAACTAATATTAATCATCGTCATCATCATCTGTATCTGTCCACTGACGAGATTTTTTCAAAAAACACAAAAAAAAACTAAAGAGAGTGTCAAGGGACACCCGGATGAAACGAAGGTCTTTTCGATTAATTAGTGAAGACCTATTAATAAAACACATTACCAACAATTTTTGCAAGTCAAATTAAGTCAACTGTAGGTACGTGGAATGTGTTATAATGAAAATTACTTACATATCTAATTTTTCAAACGTGTTTAAATTGTATAATTCTTAAAGCATTTATGTAAATCTGCCAATAGATGGCGTGGTACATATGTATAATTATTTAAAGTTGACATAAAACTGCCAATAAATGGCGTGGTACATTTATATGTAAATATTAAACGTTTCCGTGAATTCACCAATAGATGGCGTTGTTTAGTAATTGCATCACGCTAAAGGTGACATGATGTTAATTTATAGATAAGGTTTCAAACTTTTATGATAAATAATAAACACACACACACACTGTTAATACACACACACTCACACTGTTAATACACACACACTAAAGCAAACAGTGTTGCACAAAGTTTTCGTATGATTTTTTTCCGTCTAGCCCCCTTTCGCAACGCGCGATAAGGAACTACGTTCCAACAAGCGATATAAACATTGACGAAGTGCATGTAAAAAAAAATCTGTGGTAAAAAAGATCTTATAATTAATTTATATTTAAATTTTAAGCTGTCGCTTCTCCTTCCCGGCTATAAATACAGAAAGCGTAATTCGTAATTAAATTTTTCCAGTTTTCTACGTGTTTCAACGTCTCTCGGTCAAAAATATAACGCTGGTAGGCCTGAGGCCTCAGACAAAGTAACATTAAAAAAACGATAACGAAGTTCGAAAATAATAAAATGTATGGGATTGACATAAGACGTCGTCAATTATGTCACTCGTTATCGTTATCGCAAGTTGGTAGACAATGTTAAAATTCGTAACAAAATCATAAACTGTCAATTGGTTATCGAACACTTATGTCAAACTTATGTTATTTTATTATTGATATTGATTCGTTATCCGTGGGCGTGGGCCATAGAGGGCAACATTTTCACAATGTTTATGAGTTATAGTGTGTATGAGGTATATTTACATAGATATTAATTTTAATTTTTTGGTCCGATTTGACACTTCTTGTCGAACTTTGTTGACACTTGACAGTTGTTGTCGTTGCACTGTCACGATCTTTGATTGATCATTGGCTAGAAAATTATTATCGTTATCTCAAAGACGATAACGAATTTCGGCTACAAAGCGATGTCACTTTGTCTACAGGCCCAGGATCAGTTTTTTTTGGCAACAGCAATTTTGTTGGGTTGTATTTCACTGGAATTGTAACTTGTAACATCCATTGCATAACTACTAATGTAGTAATCGAAAACCACGATGATATCAGTAAAATATAGTATTGTTGGAGTTATTATATGTTTGTTCACATAGTTTAAGGAACTTTATCATTGCTACCCTATGATCTATCATGCGTAATCATAAGCGACGCTCATTTGTCTCTCTGTTGGATAAGAGCTCTTTAACATAAAGCTAGGACTATATTTACCGTTTTAATTTTTAAAATTAATTTACTTTAACTCCGGGAAATGCTCTGAGGCATCCCGCGAGGGAGTGGGTCTCACCAGGCGAGTATTTGAGACTCGATGCACCCGGAAGGTGCTCTACCTACTAAAACCCGGCGAGTGTCACCAATGTCGCCTTTGGTGAGTTGTCCCGGATTTGTTGAGCAAACAGGGCAAAACCTCGATGGCTAGTCAGTCCCTCAAAGGACCGACGCCTCCTCTACACAACAGAACAACCCCTCCGAACGTCAGGACAGTACAATGGGGTGAGGTTCCCATTCTCACCCCTTGTCCCCTTACTCTTTTTTCACTTCTTCTTATAAAAGGGGTACAAAAAGCAGCTGTCTTGGCTCAATTCTCTTCGCCCAAGGTGCTGAGCTCACCTAAGGCTGACTCAGCCCCACCGCCACGACAAGACTTGATCCATGGTGGAATTATATTCACCAATGGCTCAATGCGAGTTAGCAAACTACTAAATTTATTGGTGGAAGGAACTATGCCTGCATGGGTGCAAAATTCCTCCTTATCTCTACCGTAAAACAGTCACCGAGACTCATCTTCATATCTCAGGATACATGATTGAATCTCATGGACTAGTTTCAGGTGTAGTAGTATTTATGGGTACGATTACTACTTATCAAACGGATGGTCACGTCTGCCAAATATGCTTATCCAACTAACTTTTTTTATGTTAGTTGGATAGGCCAACTTGCAAACGTGACACCAGATGGTAAGTGATCGACTTCGCCCATGAACATAAACTAGTTTACGTGGGACGAGCCCAGGCAACTCAATGTGTTGCCTATCCTGAGACATATGATGTTAAGTCTTGGTAATTAATTACACCGCCTGTCTTGCCCTTCTCTCCGAAACCTTCGGTAAACATTAAAAATAGTATCACACAGTCCGTCTATCTGTCTGTTAAAGTAAACTGTTTATCAAAAAAACAAAAGACACAAAAGATTTAAACTCTTCAGCCAAGTGTTCTGAAGTTTTTCTTCGACGATACGGGCGAACTTCACACATCGACTTCCCAACTATTCCTTCGATGCAACCCGCTGCAACTTCAGTTCATATATCACGGCCTCTCGTATTCCGTGTTTAATTAACCGCAGCTCGTGGGCCCAGTAATTAATTCGTAACACCACACGTTACTACGCTTGTCATATAAATTCCTCAAGTTCATATTATGCGTACCCAATGGTAGAGTCGCCATGATTTGAGCCAGCTTAGGGACATTCCGTATTTTTATTATTAAATTGGGCATGCTACTAGGACTGTGGATCACCCCACCACGGTTTAAGCCTTGTCGTGGCGGTGGGGCTCAGTAGCCTAGGGTGATCCCAGCTCCTTGGGCGAAGCTAATTGAGCCGAGGGGGCACTTTGTACCCCTCTTATAAGAAGAGGGGAGAAAAGAGCAGGGGGCAGGGGGTGAGGATGGGAACCTCATCCCATTGTACTGTCCCGACGTTGGGAGGGGTTGTTCTGTGGTGCGGGGCAACCCCTCTGTGGAGGTGGCGTCGGTCCTTTGCAGGACTGACTGCCGTCAAGGTGCCCTGTTAGCTTAAAAGATACGGGGCACCTCACCAAGGCGGCATTGGTGGCACTCGCCGGGTTTTAGTGGGTAGAGCTGCGTCCATTTACTATCTTTCGGGTGCAGCGAGTCCCACATACCCACCGCAGCATTTCCCGGGGTAAAAGAAAAAAAAAAAAAAAGGACTGTGAATCAAGTGTTGAATCAAACAATCAAAACGCCTCAAACGGTCAAATTATGAACTGAAAAAATATTCTGAATCATATTGATCACTTGTCCTTCATAAGTAGTCTTTACAGATACGACTCAAACCTTCATTTATGACGTGGTCCACTGTAAGTTTTATATTAAAAAAAAAACTCACTCAAAATGAACTTCATTTTTAACATCTTAATAAAATTTTAATTCTATACAAGCAATAAACAATTACATACAATATCAGGAAAAAAAACGTGTGTGCACTTATGTAGCGTTAGAAGTTATACTCCTTAAAAAATATATAGTACAATTTTACAATTAGTACACTGTAACCTTTTTGCTTAGTGTACATGTACTGTGTAGTTAAAAACTATATCTTCTTCTGACGTCTATACTGTCATTACGTGATAATTGTTATATAAAATAATGTTGATAATAGCTAACTTCAGGGTGTCGGATTTTTGTGACGGTGTACACGCGCATCTTAAAAATTTACCCTCATAATTTTTCTCTAACGCGTCAAAAGAGTTATAACTTGAAAAAAACCTTCCCCAGTGAACGATGTTAGCTTAAATAAGTACCTACAAGATCGCCTTTGACACGTGTAAGGTTGTTTACAAAAACAAACCGAATGTTATTTCACTAGACGTCCGTCACACAAAAGGCATTTTTGATATAAAAAATAGAGCTCAGAACAAAGCCCTGCTAAAAGCAATTTAGTGCTTTTAGTGACATAAATACTAAAGCAGGGAATATTGTTGACGTGTCTCGAAATAAAATTACTAACGACCCGATGAAGGAATACATATAACAATCATCGGCCTATATTTATACGCTTTAATTTAATTGTTATATACTTTTTTAGAAATTATAAATAGAAGATGACTTACGCCAAATTTTTTTGAAGTGAAAATTTCTTTAGACGCGGTAGGCATATTTTAGATGAGATAAAATCTCTGTTTCGCGACACCGTTATCACCTGTATGAGACGCTATTTGACGTTTATATGACGTTTGATTTATTTATATAAGATTATGCAATATTTGTTTACTTATGTAAACAAAGTTTGTCAATGTCATGCGGCAATTTCGTGCTCCATTTAAATTGTATAGGTTGTCATAATCTATGACAGCATGTATTATAGGTATTTTAATTTAATTATTTTGTTTTCTCTTCTATCGGCAGTCCCTGTGACTGGTTGGGTTAGATTTTTAAAACATAGCCTTTTTGACCCCATATCATTAGAAAACGAAATCCTAAACTTAGTCAAAAGACTGAAAATGTAGTCTATACTAGCATAATAAAGGTAATAAATTTGATTTAGAGAGAGACATGCATGCATGTAATTTTAGGTATATTTTCATTTACACGCTATTATGGCAAATATCTTAATTGCAAATCCAAAAGAAGAACAAAGACTAAAAAGTCTACAAAAGGTAAAGCAAAGGCTAGCATAAACTAATATAAAGACTCGTAAAGAATAATTAGTATCATAGAGCCTTTTTTATTATATTATAGTTCAAGAGGCAGGGATTAAATATAAAATGTTTTTGATTGCACAAGACAATAGTGTTCTACTAAAGCTGTTGAATATTGAGACAATAGCGAAACAATGGAGTATTGAAAACAGAATTTATTTTGGGAAAATTTGTAATTCAAAATCGATTACCGAAATCAAAGCAGATATAATTTAGCTTTGATTACGAAACTTTACAGATGTTGAGCGTTGTTATTTCATAATTTGGAAGTTATTTCCGCAGTCAATCATGTTTTGTGATTGGAATGATTTTAATGCTCATTCAAGGATGTTTATTTTATTATACAAATCATTAACATTTACATAGACTGGCCTGTTGGTCTAGTGGTTAGTGACCCTGACTGCTAAACCAGAAGGTCGTGGGTTCGATTCCCACCCATGACAAATGTGTGTGATGAGCATGATTATTTGTTTTGTCTGGGTTGGATTTATCTATAATATGTATGTATTTAGAAATATATAAGTATATATCAGTTATCTGGTTAAATACCATAGGAACAGGTCTGCCTAGTTTGGGATCAGATGGCCGTGTGTGAGTTGTCCCAGTACATGATTATTATTATTATCATTGTGGATGAGAAGCATTGTGGAATACCTGAACGAATTATGGATGATTCAATCCAGTATAGCATTAAATTGACCTCATAATAAGCTAGTCAAAAAAGTTTTAGGAAATGAGAAAAAAATACAATATGGTCATCGAAAATGACGTCATCTGATTAATAGCAACCAATCACAAAAGGCGAACGGCATGCTAGTAATTTTGTAACGTAATTTTATGTGCAATACGGTTTTTATTTAGTACCCTCTCTGATAAAATTATTTAGATTTTTTATTAATCCAATGTTCCTTCCTGAGACGGAAGATGCTCGTTTTAGTGTCAGTAAATGTCAGCCCCACCTTAAATACAGTCTTTGAAAATCTAAAATAATATTTCTAGAGTCTATTTATTGGTATTAAATTAAAGAAAATTAATTTAAAATGCGTTATTTATCACGTGACTGCGAACGCCATTATAGTGCGATGACGTCACTGACCAGTGAAAAAACTGTCATAGCTGTACAGAATGTGAGTATGTTCAATGGTTTGTGACGTAATTATGGCCATGTGACAGCTTGGAGCGTTTTAGCGGTAATTTAAAAACTATTTTTATTCGTCTTTTTTATTAAAATGGGACATATTTCTTTATAAGTATTTTTTCATGTTTTAAGTAAAATCAATAAAAACAATTAGTCAACATCCCTATTTTAACTCATAAACTATTTTGTAATTTATGTACTGCATTGTTGTGTATAGTAAAGGATTTTTACATTCATATTAGTTGGAATTCACAGATTATATTAAAGCTATTAACGCCAGCCGTCAGTCCAGTTCTCAACCGAGCTGTTTGAGTTAACTTCCGTTTTCTTAATTACCTACCCAATCTTCGTATACTCAACGCTTTGGACTTATGAAATTCTTGAGATATTCATTGCTCTTACCAGGAAGCAATTAACTCTCATTGTAGAAATAAATGGTAAGTTCGTTAGTTTCCCGTTTTATCAAAGTTTTTTTTCTTTTATCCGCTAATAAGGCAATGCTTTCAGATTTTGTTGGGCTTATTATATTAAACACTTTAACTTTTAAATATTTTATTCCAATACACACTAGGAAGTTACAAAAATATAATGTTAACACTTTAAGACGCAGATATGAAGTGAACCAGTATAATGAAATTACACTGAATATATACCCTTCTCAAATAATCATAATCACAACTATATTATTAAGGAGCTAATTTTTGTATATTAAATTCATATAAACCAACAGATTTCTATGTTTCATCATCATTCGCCTATGTTCTGCAGTGGACGGATCTTCATCCGTCCACTGCAGAACATAGGCCTTTTTTTTTTCTTTAACGCCGGGAGATGCTCTGAGGCATCTCGCGGGGGTGTGGGTCTCCCCTCGCAGGTATGTGCGACTCGCTGCGCCCGACAGCTGGTAAGTGGACGCAGCTCTACCCACTAAAACCCGGCGAGTGCCACCAATACCGTCTTTGGTGAGGTGCCCCGGATCTATTAAACAAACAGGGCACCTCGACGGCTAGTCAGTTCCGCAAGGAACCGACGCCACCTCCACAGAGGGGTTGTCCTGCACCACAGAACAACCCCTCCCAACATCGGGACAGTAAACAATGGGGTGAGGTTCCCGTCCTCGTCCCTTGCCCCTGCTCTTTTGTCCCCTCTTCTTATAAGAGGGGTACAAAGAGCCCCCTCGGCCAAATTCACTTCGCCCAAGGCCTGAACCATGGTGGGTCAGAACATAGGCCTCCTTCAATAAACACCAAGACAGCCTATCCCTTGCCACACTTTATAAGAGGGGTACAAGGAGCAGCCCCTTCGGTTCACTTAGCTTTCCCCAAGGGTTCACCTTGGGCTACTGAGTCCCACCGCTACGCTGCCACTTCAACTATGGTGGGATCAATAGAACTTCTATTCTATTCTCTACTGCTTCCACTATGTCTATGTAAGTGTATTTTCCATTTAACAAATTCCATTTTTGCCGCAAATTCAAGTGTTTTTTTTTTGTAATAGTTGATTGTTATTATGATACGAGTAGCTCGTATCCTATTTCAGTTCACGTATAAATTTATATTTGCGTCATTATAATATGCTAATTAATTAGCATAATACGTAACGACTATTTTTACTGAAATATATATCCCTATAAATAGTTTAAAATGGTGGCCCCACATAATATTATTACGGCAATTTTATCTAACTGTACAGAAAATTTATTATGCCTAGAAAATGGTTTTAAAGTCTACGCATGTTTGGTTTGGATTCCCTTGGCAGTTTTCGCCGGCTGTAAAGAGTACAGCTCAATTTGATGTTTCAGGACATTAATGGAATACATGTCAACGGTTATACTAAATGAGGCCTGAATACATTAATAACAGTTGAAATAAAAGTGGGAGTAATTAAAAAGAAACTAAAGTGGATATAACGAAAAGGCTGTTTAATGCTTCGATATATTTAAAAGGCAAAAATCTGGACTTAACCTACAACGATGGTGGTGCTCATTCAAACAGCAGCGGTAGCACGACGCAGCGATTCAACCTACTTGAGCAATTTTAGCAATTTTGTTTTCATCATCATCGTCAGCATTTAATCGTCCACTGCTGAACATAGGCCTCCTTTAATAAACGCCAATACGGCTGAACCTCTGCCCACATCCAAGCAGGACCTGTCTTATCTTTTTTTTTCTATTACGCCGGGAAACGCTCTGTGGCATCCCGCTGGAAAGTGGATCTACCCAGGCGGGTATGTGGGACTCGCTGCGTCCGAAAGGAGGTAAGGTGGATGCAGCTCTGCCCACTAAGACCCGGCGAGTGCCACGAATGCCGCCTTTGGTGAGGTGCCCCGGATCTATTGAGCAAACAGGGCACCTCCCCGGCAGGATGCCTTAGAGCATTTCCCGGCGTAAAAAAAGGTTTGTTCAAAATGTTTCATAATATTGCCAACATTGATCACTAAGCAGCTAAATTAGATCCACAAGTTATATTTCAATTTCTAATATTTTGTGCTTGGAAATATTAATGACTGTACGTGGAATAAAGTCAAGAATAAAAGAAAGTATTATCGAAATTCGTTATAATTAAATGCTTCAACAACTAAAGCAAAGTAAAAATAAATCAGCTTAAAAAATGCTTTTTATACACTGAAGCTTCTGCGTAAGTAATAACTAATAATATACAGGTAATTATAATAAAACTGATTTCGTATTTCTGATTTCCCAAAACTGCGGCTATTTAAAACAGTTTACGGGGCCCGAAAATACCTCAATTGTAATCTAAGAGGTTTAACGATAAAATAAAAATAAACATAAAATTTAATAATGCAATATTCACTTATCTACAGACTCTCAGTCAGAGGATGTTAAATAAAAGGAACTATTAAGGTAGCATTAAATAACGGTAAACAACGTAAGTTATATTACAGGCGTTGGTGAAATCTGAATTAAATTTAAGTACGAGTTACACAGGTAAAACAGAAGTAGGTACTTAATCTGTCACAGAAAAAATTCAAAGTTTTTGAATGTGTAAAAGTTCACTAACCCGTGCTATTAATACCTCACTCGCCTTATTTTGATGCGGCATATGTAAGCTGCTGGCGAAATGCTCGTGCTAGTGTTGCGCTACATTCATGCTATGCTCGTATTTTCCTCATGTTACATTTGTGCTACGCTCTCACTACGTTCGTGCTACATGTGTGCTACAATCTTACTATTCTCGTTTTACGCCCATGCTATGCTCTTACTACGTTCGTGTTACACTAGTGCCATGTTTATGCTATGGTCGTACTACCCTCGTGCTATGCTTGCGCTACGCTCAACCACACTCGTGCTACGCCCACGCTATACTCGTGCTACACGCGTGCTACACTCGTGCTACGTTTGTCTATGTTTTAAGTACACTCACATTACGCTCGTGTCACACTCGTGTTGCTCAATAAGACTAGGGTAACCGATGTTGATGTTTTAGTACGTGAGCACAACAAAGCTGATTATAGAAATAATTGGCCATCACGGTGTTATATCGATAGTCGTTCCATATAGACAGCATCTCACGTATATTAAATATAAAACATAATCTATTATTATTTCTGTTCCTTTAATTAGACATAGGCTGCTCATCAAATATATTAATAAAAGACCTTCAAGACTACGAACACAAATAAGAATGAAAGTGATAGACAGAAGAGATACAAAAACAGTATCTTTTCTATCCATCGCTTTTTAGGCGTTATATATTACACTTTTATAATATTATGTTATTAATAGCATGCACGTTTTCAATATGCCTGCAAATACATATACATATTTGAAGTTCAGATTATTCTATCAAAAGGTAAATAACAAGCTAAGAACATAGGTCTAATATTGGATGACCTGGAACAAAGTTTGATCATCAATCCTGAATCAAATTCGATTGTTTAAAAAATCTCTGTGCTCATCATCATAGCTTTAAACCTGTATGATAGAGTAATATGTTTCAACCTGTAAGACGTAAGGCATGTGTAGAACAAACAAAACCAATTATTATCTTATGTCTTACCAATGGCTAGACCTATATTTTATATATATGCATGTTTATATCTGTAGACATTTATGTTGTCGCACTCATTTTCCGCTTTGGCGCTAGTGGCTCTGACGTCACGTCCGCGCGCCATCACCCCACCTGAATCTTCTAAAAAGTCTTGGAAGGGACTTTTCTTAAGACACTGAAGACACTCGGCTCTCGGCTGCCGTAGAGGCTACAGTCACATTAAAATAGTTATTATAGGTCTATACTATACTGTATCGTTATTATATCCATATTCTGTTATACTCTGTTATACTGTAGAATCGTAAGTGGTTTTAGATAAAGGTAAAGTGAGAAGGTATTAAGGTCATATAATGATGTCAACTATATATTAAATGATTAGTGTCAAAAAGTGTTTCCTTATATTTATGACCTCATAATCATCATCTGCCCACTGCTGAACATAAGCCTTCCTTTTTCCTACCAATTTCATCTGTCCCTTGTCTTTCTCATTCATGTTTTGCTCACTAGCATTCCCGCGTCGTAGGGGAGCGCGGAGCTGGTTTTAACGGAGGTAAGAATTAACAAGCTAATTCCCACCAAACGTGAAGTTTTAAAAATATGATACTCGGTTTAGAGACACAATATACACTGCCGAACGTATCCTGACTGGTCAGTTCACCAACTGGCGCCAATAGTTGTGCGCAGTGACTTTTTTTTTTTTTTTTTTCTTTTTTTTTATCGCAGGGAAATACTTTTTACGCATGTAGCCAGGATCTCGGGTAGATCCTGACCCTATGTGGGACTCGCACCTGGGAGTGGCCTACCCGTAAACTAAAACCACTGCGAGCGCCTTCAGCCGCTTTAATTTGAGGGTCCCGGATAGGCATTCAACAGGATCACCTCAGCGACAGGCTGGCCCCGGCGAAGGCCAGACTACTCCTCTTAAGGGGGGACTGCCCGGCTGCTTAGGCAGTCCCCCAGGGTTCAGGATGGGCCCAGGTTCCCATCCTGAACCCGACACGAGCACAGGAGCGTTACTGAAGGCGCATTAAGTAGCGCCTCTTACGCACCCCCCTTCGTCGCCCACGGGGGGAGGCCTCGTCGGCGGCCTCCTCTCATCCGCTCATCGGCCTCCTTCTGGGATATTACTGCCTCGCAGAAGGAGACCATCGCCGTCCAGGACTCGTCGTCACCGAGCATCGCGATGATGACACTCGGCAGAGACAAGTCCCCTCCGATGACTGATGTCAGATCATGACGCAGCGCCGCCCATCTCGGGCACACCTCGAGGGTGTGCTGGACCGAGTCCACCGCCGCGCCACAATCGTGACACACTGTCAACTGCTCCCTGCGGGCCGTCCGGCACAGGTACTCACCAAAGCAACCATGCCCAGTGAGCACCTGTGTCAGACGGAAGGTGACGGGTTTGCGCTTACGGCGCATCCACCGCTCAAGGACCGGACGCAGAGCAACCGTTAGGCGTTTGCCGTACGGTTGCCGCGCCAGGTCCTCCCCCCACCTTCGCATTAACGCCTCTTGCCCTAGTCGGCGAACCCGAAGGATTCCGTCTAGCGTAAGGCTTTCACCAAGAGACCTCCTATCCGAGACATAGGAGTGCGTTTTGGCAAGAACCTCCGCCACGAGTTCCCACGGGGGGTCACCGGCTAGGGCAGTGGCTGCCGCCCACGATACTGTACGGTACCCCCGGATCACTCTTAACGCGATGACCCGCTGCGCCGAGCGCAGCTGGGCCTTATTCCTCGTGGTAAGGTGACCCGCCCAGATGGGAGCACCGTAAGTTGCCATACTCCGGCAGACTCCGGAGTATAGCTGCCTGCAGGCGGCACTGGGTCCTCCGAGGTTCGGGAGGAGTCTGCCCAGTGCACTTGCCGCCTTCACGACCTTCGGACCCAACATTGAGAAATGTGGGCCGAAGGTCCACCCTCCGTCAAGGATGAGCCCCAAATATTTGATGTGGGGGCTCATCCTGACGCTCACCCCTCCGATCTGGAGGGCAGCTCCCGGTCGGGGTCCTTTCCTCCCAGTCCCGCGGAAGAGAAGGGCTTCGGTCTTCTCAGGTCTGACCCGAAGCCCTAACCTCTCTATGCGGCTGATCATGAGGTCGATCCCGACCTCGGCCAGCCGCGCCGCCTCCTTATACCCTCGTCCCCGGGCATACACGAGGGTGTCATCCGCGTAGCATATGACACCCATCCCGGGGAGGAGGCGGCCTCGCAGGACCCAGTCGTATCCGATGTCCCACAGGATCGGACCAAGAACCGATCCCTGTGGGACACCGCACCCGACTCGCCACCACTCTACGGACCCACACCGGTTCTCGCAAGCTACCCTCCTCTCGGAGAGGTACGCCTCCAACAGTCTCCTGAGATACGAGGGCACTCCGAAGAAATTCAGTGCCTCCCGTATCACACTATGACTATGTACACCGTGACCACCACCTCCCCTCCGTGTTCCGCCTCCCCCGTCACCACCCGAAGGCATTTGAGGGCGTCGAAGGTCGACCGGCGTGCCCGGAACGCAAATTGGGACTCTGAGAGTCCCGGTCCCGGGCCCTCCTCCAGGTGCTGACCGAGCCTGGAAGCCACTATTCTCTCCAAGGCCTTCCCAGCTTCGCTCAGCAACACCACCGGACGCACCGCCGAAGCCGAGTCCGGGGTCCGCCCTGCCTTTGGTAGAAGGCAGAGCCGACCCTCCTTCCAGGCCCTCGGGAACTGTCCGGACCGCAGGCGGTCAAACAGCTCCCGAAGGCTATCGCCGAGGTGCGCGGGAGAGATCGAGAGGACCCTCCCATGCACCCCGTCTGGACCCGGTGCCCTCTTCTTACTCTGGAGGCGGGACAGAACCGCCTCCATTTCAGCCTCCGTGACAGGTGGCGGAACACCCTCCTCGTCCGGCGTCTGCCAAGCCATCCTGGGGGGCATGAAGCCCACGGGTGTGTCGGGGAAAATTTCCCCGACGATCCTCCCCAGTTGGCCCGACTGGAGCGTCTCGGTGATTGGGGCCGACTGGGCGCGGAGCTTGTTTCGCGCCCATTTATACGGTCGGCCCCAGGGGTCTCTATTGAGACCCTCAACCAGCTCCAGCCAGGCCTCCTCCTTGGCTCGGCAAATGGCCTGCTGCAGGATCTTACGCTTTACTGCGTAGATCCTGGTGCGCAGTGACCTAGGATTGATAGGTAAATTAACTTTTTGTGCTTTACAATAAATTGATTTATGATTTAGTTGTTGGCTGAATCAAATTTCAGTTTGTACTGTATCTAAGTCTATTTTATTGACAGTAGCACTATGTTATTTGTTTGTAATAATTTAAACTAGTTTATTTTCTATAAATGATAAAGTGGAAAAAGTTACTTTGGGGCTAAAATTAACAAATTGAGTGGGGTAAATATTAACATGTTAATACCGACCCCGCATGGATTTGGTATGAACCGAATGCTTTTTACAATAGGTAGATACTTATGTTTTTTATAGAACGGGAAAGTACAAAAGGAAGACTACAAGGGGGTCCACGTCTCAAGAAGTATTTGAGCTGGCCATTAAGGAAGTTCTGGAAAAAACAGAAATTAAAGATATGTTGCTATTGAATACAAAATTTGTCATGTGACATGGTTTAAATACTTAAAGAAAAAAAAGGGAGGGAGCTTCTATTGAAAAAAAAAACCGTTTAGTTTTAAATTCACAACAAGAAGCCATGGTGGCAGATTATTTAATAAAACGTGCCCATATCTATTTTGGGTTGCTATCTGATGATGAAGAAACCCAGAGAGCAGAAGTGGAAAGGGTAAAGAAACATATTGATAAGATAAGGTGACAGTGACGAAGAAGCCTGCTTCTGCTTAGTTTGCGCTTAGTCTTATGACGAAGACATACCCGGACTTGACTGGATACAGTGTATTTTATGCAAAAGATGGGCTCATGTCGCCTGTGGTAGAGGTGACACCATAAATTACATAATATGCCTCAATTGTTTTTCAGATGATAAGGAATTGTATTCCGAATAATTACATTTCCTCGCCATGGTTCAAGCCTTGTCGTGGCTGTGGGGCTCAGTATCCTAAGGTGAACCCAGCAACTTGGGCGAAGGAAATTGAGCCGAGGGAGGTGCTCTTTGTACCCCTCCTATAAGAAGAGGGGACAAAGAAGCAGGGGGACAGGGACGAGGATGAAAACCTCACCCCATTGTACTGTCTCGACGTTGGGAGGGGCCGCGCTCCCAGCTGCATGGGTACCACCATCTTGCTTATTTCTCCCGTTAAACAGCTTTGCTGTGTTTCGGTGAGAAGGGCAAGACAGGCAGTGTAATTACTGGCACCGAGACTCAACATCTTGTCTCAGGATAGGCAACACATAAATGAGTTGCCGGGGCTCGTTCCAGGTAAACTGGTTTATGTTCATGGGCGACGTCGACCACTTACCATCAGGTGGCACATTTGCCAGTTTGCCTATCCAACTAACATTTAAAAAAAACCCTTCTGTGAAGGTGGCGTTGGTCCCTTGCGGAACTGACTAGCCGTCGAGGTGCCCTGTTAGCTTCGGGGCACCTCACCAAAGTTTTAAATATTAAGTTTAAAGTATTTTTACTAATTTTTGTAGAATAAAAAACTTTAATATTCAATTCTTGTTAATAAGTGTATATTAAAAAGAATCTACAAACTATATTCTTTCTGTTCCTATCGTAAAAATTACTGATTTGTTCATTAAAAAAAAATATCTTTAAAATAAATGACTTTTTTTAATTATTTGATAGAATTTTAGTATCTGTTAATTATTGCCCCATTCGTTAATATTTACCCCAGCTCCGTTAATATTTACCCCAGATACGGGGTATGTATTAACAAATGATTTTATTTGTTTTTGATGACTATATTTCTGAAAGCACTTGAAAATATAAACCATATAACAAAATTTGTTAGTACCAGCCCCGCCCTCCCCTACTATTAGTGAATCTGGCATTTTATTGTAGGTATATTTCAAGGGCCGTGTAGGTTGAATGACTTGATCGATTTTAACTCTAGAGGTGTCGTTTGATTAATCCTAATTACGAGTGTGGCACTGACTTTATAAAAAAAGGGGGCGGGACATATTTTAGTATTTTCGGCGCCAGCTACTGATTTTTTTGTTATTTTAGTTAGTTAGTTAGTTATAGTTATATTTTTAAATAATCAATCATTTTTTTTTAGTTATAAAAGGCAGCCGAAACGTTTATATTGTGAATTAGCACCAAAAGCTGAACATGGTTTTGCGAAGTCTTAAAAGTTCGCGCTTTCACGTTAAAATATTTCCAAGTTTATAATTAATATTTAAGAAACTCGCTGAAGAATGTTGTGTGAGCTCGAAATTTTATGAGGATGTGGGCACTTTTGTAGTGTGGAATATTTCATAGGATTTTATATTTAAAAGTATGTTAAGTTTCCCAAAGAAAAAAAATATTTTTTTTATATTTGGGAAACAAACAATTTTATTATCGCTCAAATTATAGAAATTACAAAAATAGTACAGGCATCAGTGAAGTTTCCGTTTAAAAGTAAAAACTAATACATTTAAAAGTATTATAAACACAACAGTATTTAATGAAAACTAAAACAATAATGAGAAGTTAGACTTTTGGAAGTTACGAATTTATCGTACATTATGTCCAATTTATCACAATTTTTATTATATCTTTGGCATGTACAACAAGTAAATTTATTCTTTGTATAATTGTCGTCGAGTCGCCAAGCAGCGTAATGTCATGGGTGGTCATGGCGTCATGCCGTTTTACATCATGGCATTCGATTTTAAGTGCCAAAGCGCCAATCGATGTTTCCCGTCAAAACTGATATCTAACAATCACTCACGTTTATGCACGTGACTAAAAACAGACCGAATGACTCAATTTAACTAAAATATACCTACATAATATAAAAGAAGGTATGAAAAGTATGATGTTTAGAATTCGTGTACAGTTTTTCTTTTTTCCCGCGCGGAAATGCTGTGGAGGAGGGACTCCCTAGGCGGGTATATGGGACTTGTTGCGCCCAAAAGATGGTAAATTGGATGCAGTTCTACCCACTAAAACCCGGCGAGTGCCACCTTTGGTGAGGTGCCCCGGATCTGTTGAGCAAACAGGACACCTCCACGGCTAGCCAGTCACAGACCGATGACACCTCCACAGAGGGGTTGTTCCGAACCACAGAGCAGCCCCTTAGAACGTCAGGACAGTGCAATGGGGTGAAGTTCCCATCCTCGCCCCTTGTCCCCTCTTCTTATAAAAGGGTTACAAAGGTTCCTCCTTCCTCGGTTCACTTGACTTCGCCCAAGTGTCACAGTGGGGGCTCAAATAGGGCTTAGTAGCCTAAGGTGAACCCGTGCTGGGTTCACCTTAGGCTACTGAGCCCCATTTGGACCGTGGTGGGGAAGTAAAAGAATATTATAATAGGTATGAATAGTCTGATGTATGGGTTGACGGGATGAAAATGTAATATCTTCTCTTTTGTTTGTTGAAGGAAATGAACGAACAACTTCAATTCACTTAGGTAAGTTTGTTACATCAGAATCAACACCATTGTTATCTAGTTAGCGGCAAACATTGCGTGTTTCCAAGTGCGGCATCCATTTAGCATGTTTTCGTTCGTCTGTCTGTGTAAGTAATTGAGACTTACTTGACCAGTAGTTCACATAATACACTTTTTACTTAAAGTTTCAGTTACTAATTATAGTTAAAACAGTAAAAGTTAAAAGATCCTTTTTAATAAGGATATGACTAACTATTTGTAACGAGCGATAAACGATAACGTTTTTAGCACATAATATAATAACAATACATACATAGAAAAAATGGCCGATGAGCCAAAAGGGTTCATTGGACCAGTGTTCAATAGATAAATCGGTCACTAACCCGATGGGACAATCTCTGTGCAGGCCGGTCTGTGTTGGATGCGAGTGTCGAGGGATTCATTGAGGGAGGCCTATGTTTAGCAGTGGATGGATAGGGGCTGATGATGATGATGATGATTACTATGATACATAAAGTACGGTTTTATTTTATTATTCATCATCATTATTGATTATCATTATTCAACAACCGCACAAAAGTTGCAACCACTGGAAATTGTGCTAAGGTTTTCCAAAAATTTTCAATGGGCTGAATGTTTAAAATGTAACTTTGTTAAGTGAATGTTTTAAAACATTCACATAACAAAGTTACATTGCAGCGCCCCATGGTTTCACCTGCGTACTTCCCATTCCCGTGGGAGTATAGGGATAAATTATAAACTATATGTTAATTTGATATATATCTTAATGTTAAGTTTCTTTAAAAGCCGTAGTTTTTGCGTGAAAGAGGAACAAACATGCATCCATGCATTCTTATAAACTTTCGCGTTTATACTATTTTGTAATCCTTACTTAATATAATATTATAATATTAATATTATAAATGTGAAAGCGTGGATGTTTGTTACGCTTTCACGCGAACTTCGTACTTCGAAACTTCGTACACATATTCTTGGAGGTATTAGAAGTAACATGGGATACTTTTTATAAAAAAAAAACTAAAATCTTATCCTACGCAGACGAAGTCGCGGGCACCAGCTAGTAAGGCATAAATTCAACTAGATGACAGTAACGATAATTATAATAAACACATATACTGATGTGAGCCGCAACCCAAGTTCAACAATAACCGGCAATTTCCTCCTCACGAGGGTCATGATTAACAAAGGAAGGTGTTTGTTATGTGTTATGTGTTCAGGGCCTGTCGTCTTTATCAGGAGCACAAACACCAGGGACAATTAATTACTATGTTTATAATGTGTCATGTATACTGGTTTGTACTCATGAAAATTATCGAATGGTCAGGTGGTTTGAATTCCGCTATGGTCTCCGCAATGCAACATGGAACTACCTCTTACTATAAAACTATTATATAAGATACTAGCAATTCATATTTAAAATGAAAATAAATTACATACGAATAGTTATAAAATGTTCCACGAATTGAACTCATTATAATGAAGTAATTTTTTTGGATTGGTTTTTACATGCCCGATGTTCCGGATACTTTACGTCAATCATACCGTTACCATGGTATTAAATCTGTAAAAAGTTGTTTCATTATAATATAAATTGTTTTTTAAAATGCACAAATCTCCTGAAGGTTATAAACCATTTTTAATTTTGATTGTGGCAACGAAAAATAGCTATCCATTACAATGTCTCCGTAATTATTGAGTGAACACGAGTTCATTCACCTCCAAAGAAAAGTGACGATTTTCGTGGTCTTAGCTGGTTTCAAGGGACCGTCTTGGCGTTTTTTTTGAATGAGACCTATGGCCAGAAGAATGAGGTTATACGTAACATTTGTTTTAACATAGGTAATTAATCTATACAGTCTTTACAGATAGATAAAATTAGAGTGTATGTTTGTAAAATTAAAATAACCGCTTTTTATTAAATGGTATCCATTTAATAAAAATCGGTTATTTTAATATGTATGTGTAGTACATAGTATTTTGGTATACGTACACGGTACACGTATACCAAAGTAACAATTTTTGTCTATCTGTATGTATGTTTGTCTGTTCGTGCCGGCCCAATTCGGCTGCAAAGCAGCATGGCACTACCTCTTACTAATGTTTATAATTTACATGAAATTCAAAGTAGTGCCCTAACAATAATATACATATTATGTTCAAAATGAACAATGTTCCAGTCACACTTTATATTCATAACTTACGGAACAACGCAATTTCAAATGAGCAAGCGGAATGAAGATATATTGCCTGGCCGATGTTTTAACGAGACTTTAAAGTGGGTATTATTTCTTTTTATTAGTGAGATCGGAAAATAATATGTGAACTACATATTCGATTTTAATAAACTCTTGCGGTTTTATTCGATTTAGAAATACATTAAAACTTGTAAATGTATAAGAGGTATTTGTAAGGTTATTTGTTTTACCGACTGATAAATTCTCCTACCTACTTTAAAATTCTCGCTATTATTAACAAGTCTATTTTTTATTTCTTTCTCTTTGTTGAATCTTTTTATTATTAATAATAATAATATTGAAGAGTCAGTAATCGGATACTAATAATGAACACGGCTACACAGTGAAACAAACAACACAGACACACTTTTTTTTTAACGACATTATATTCGAAAAAAGAAATTGTTCGTATTCAGCAGTAATGTATTTTTTTCTATTTTTATTTCTGCCTTACACATGACTATGGTAACTAGCTAATGATAACAATAATGACGTTGACAGCTTTTTTTTTTCTTTAACTCCGGGAAATGCTCTAAGGCATCCCGCGGGGGAGTGGGTCTCCCCACGCGGGTATGTGGGACTCGCTGCGCCCGACAGCTGGTAAATGGACGCAGCTCTACCCACTAAAACCTGGCGAGTGCCCCGGATCTAGAAAACAAACAGGGCACCTCGACGGCTAGTCAGTCTCGCAAAGGACCGACGCCACCTCCACAGAGGGGTTGTCCAGCACCACAGAACAACCCCTCCCAACGTCTGGACAGTACAATGGGGTGAGGTTCCCATTCTCACTCCTTGCCCCCTGCTCCTCTGTCCCCTCTTCTTATAAGAGGAGTACAAAGAGCCCCCTTGGCCCAATTAGCTTCGCCCAAGGTGCACCGCTCACGCCGTGCCAGACCGCCACGACAAGGCCTGCACCATGGTGGGGATGACGTTGACAGCTGTAGCGGTATTGATGATAGTGATATTAATGCCGACAATATATCGTTCTAAACCAGAGCGGAATAGAGCGGTAATGTTATGTGTTTTGTATGAAGACAAATTCCGCCAAATATGTGTTGCGACGCTGCGCAAGTCCTGAGCTCTGATTGGCCGTTGATGGATGAATGACCGAAGAAACGCACATACAGATCAATGGTTGGTTGAATTGCTATCACATCAGTGACAAATCACTGACCAGTTTCGGATTTTTATGGCTCACTTTAATAATCTATCCGGTTATACGTATGCTTGATGACGGTATAACACATCCTAGACTAGTGACAACTAGTGTTGTGTAAACAGACAGGAGACGTTTGATTTAATACATGTTCAGCAGCACTATAACTTCTTTATTTATTTGGTTTACAGTGATATACAAACGATAATATTGTTGATGATAATCTATACAGATAAATAAATAAAATTGGAGTGTCTGTTTGAAATACAAAAAAAACCGCTTTTTATTAAATGCACATGGACACACGTTAGATATAAAATACATGGTACATAATAATATTATATCAAAATAACATTGTTACAATTTTTGCCTGTCTGCCTGTCGGTCTGTTTCTTCTGGCTAATCCATAATCCGGCTAATCTAAAAGTAATCATCATCGATCCGGGTATGGCTGTAAATATAAATTAATGCGGGCGAAGCTACGGGCAATAGCTCGTGATAATATAAAGTTCCAAAACACGTTGTAACAAACAACACAGACAGTGTTATAGTGTTGCGTAACCGACATTCGATTTAATACATGTTCATTGTTCAGTAGTACTATAACATCTACATTCTTTTTTTCACAGAAGATTATAATAAGCTAATTTTTTAATAATAATAATAATGACAACAATAATGAAAATAAATTGATGATGATAATGATAATGATGCATATAATATAACGTTCCAAAACACGTTGTAACAAACTAAACAGACACTAGTGTTGCGTAAACGACATTCGATTCAATACATGTTCAGCAGTGTGTAAACATCGTACAAATGAGTGTTCCGCTCGCCCGCCCAACCCAATCACATACGTCGCTGTCACCCGGCCGGCTGTTTAGGCGATTCTCATATTTATTACGGATCTGCGATTTATGATCGCAATTCGTATTAGTGCCTAAAGTTGGGGCGAGTCTTTGTGCTGTATTGTTAATAGTTATGAAAATTTTTGAAGGCTTTTAATAAATATGTTGGAGTAATTATTGGTCAATCGTAATGAGCTCGATTTACTTATAGTGTTTTCTATACGCCAAGATAGCCATCACCGCTTCTCCACCATGGTTCAAGCCTTGGCATGACGGTGGGGCTCAATAGCCTTAGGTGAACCCAGCTCCTTGGGCGAACCGAGGGAGCTGCTCTTTGTACCCCTCTTATAAGAAGAGGGACCAAAAGAGCAGGTGGACAAGGGACGAGGATGGGAACCTCAGCCCATTGCATTGCCCGACGCTTGGAGGGGTTGTTCTGTGGTGCGGGACCTCAGTGGAGATGGCGCCGGTCCCTTGAGGTACTGACTAGTCGTCGAGATAATCGTTGAGCAACAGCTCAACAGATCCAGGGCACCTCACCAAATGCGGCATTAGTGGCACTCTTGATTTTAGTGGGTAGAGCTGCGTACCCCTTACCATCTTTCGGGCGCAGTAAGTCCCACATACCCTATTTAAACTATCAGCCAAGTTCTTAACTGTGACTAGAGAACCTTCTTGGTTCTTAACCTTCGCGTGATATCGATTGCTTAAAGTACCTACTCCTATAAAATACAAAAGTTAAAATCCCGTGAGAAGCATAAAGCGACAGCAAATATATGTTTTGGGATACATGTAATAACCCAGTGATCGTAAGTTCTAAGTCCTTAGTCTTAGAAGTCAAGTTATCTTGACCTTCACGATTACAAGTTCAAGTTTCAAATTTAGCCCAAAATCTGCCCAAAGTGTCACACAGTGATAAATGTGCGTAATATTAAAATTTAAATATATCCAAGTAGTATTCCGCACGTGTTACGTTTTGTGGTTTAATCAAAATATATTTTTTATGAATCATCATTATTATAAACATACTATTATATTTCATCATTCTGCTTCTTTCTTAAGTCAATTAAATGGTTTATCTTTAATTATTTTGACTATTCGCATCGCATGTAGACCGTACATGTTTATATATCACGGTGAATGACATGATATATATTTTATAGTGAAAGAAAACTGAGTTCTTACAAAAAAAATATCAAAAATTAAATGTATTTATGTGAGTTTAACACCGGTTATGTATATGTAACATGCATAATATATAAGATAACGTGGCGATAGTTACGGGATTCACAGATGTCAGAAAGCCAGGTAATAATAATCCGCAACGAAAAATGGAATAAAACAAAGCAATATAGCATATGCATGACAGCGTTGTTTGCCGTCACGGCATCCGAGACGATTTTACTGCCAAGATAATAGATTTTTCATACTTAAGTAAAATCATATTTCTTATGATGATGGAATGCAATGAAAGTGTATCACATACATAAATACAAATGTATACACACTCCCACGCGCGTGTACTGTAACACATACACACAGGCCTGTATCTTTCAGAAAATGTTCTAGTTATAGTTTTTAAATCTTAATCACCTACTATTGCTTAAGGTTTACTTTAGATTAATACCTAATGTTGCATTGTATGGATCAATCTGGCATGCGGTGATATTCCGTGATTATGCATACTTTTCGTTTTATATAATTACTGATGTTCTCATATTGTTTAGCATAAGAGTTATCTATGTGGAATATCCTTAAACAAATAAATAAATAAATGCTGAAATATCGTAGTCCGTATGAAAATCTTCAATACCCTTATATTCAATACCCTTATATTTTGCAAGGGACCTTAAATATTCTATCCCAGAGTTTTGTCTAATGAGATGTGAAGGGCCGCTCATATGTTTATCTTCAGTTAAGCGATAGGTTTTTGTTTGTTCACGGGCTTACAAGATATGGTTATCAGCTGTTGACTCTTTTTTTTTTTACGCCGGGAAATGCTCTGAGGCATCGCGCCTAGGGAGTGGGTCTCCCCAGGTGGGTATGTGGGACTCGCTGCGCCCGAAAGATGGTAAATGGACGCAGCTCTACCCACTAAAACCCGGCGAGTGCCACCAGTGCCGGCTTGGTGAGGTGCCCCGGATCTGTTAAGCTAACAGGGCACCTCGACGGCTAGTCAGTCCCGCAAGGGACCGACGCCACCTCCACAGAGGGGCTGTCCCGCACCACAGAACAACCCCTCCCAACGTCGGGACAGTACAATGGGGTGAGGTTCCCATCCTCACCCCTTGCCCCCTTCTTTTTTGTCCCCTCTTCTTATAAGAGGGGTACAAAGAGCCCCCTCGGTCAATTACCTTCGCCCAAGGTGCCGGGCTCACCCTGGGCTACAAAGCCCCACCGCCACGTCAAGGCATGAACCATGGTGGGGAGCTGTTGCCTCTGTCTTTACTCGCATTATACAAAGAATACGGATAATTCATCATCGTCATTATCATTTTTCCGCCTTTTTAACAAACATAGCATTAGCATCTGACTGGAACTGGCCACCGCTTGGAGATTATCGTCACATCTAGTTGGTGGTTGACCTGCTACTCCCCACCATGTGAAGAGATGGAGGGTGGGGGCGTATATATAGTAGATCTTTAACTATGGAATTGCCGTTCTGCAGTATAGCTGGCCATTTCAAATCAAAATATTTTTTGTTTGGCTAAGAATTCTAATTTCAAATTAATTTTATTTTAAAAACATGGAATTATTTTTCCAAAAGTAGTCATTTGTTTATTGATTAGTGTTACATTTTCATCGCATTTCAATATTTTTCGTCATCATGGATACGTTAAAAAATCGAGTAATTATGGAATATGTGTACCGTCGTGACAGGAACGCCTTATTCCCAGGGTGTGGTATCTTCCATGAAATGTTTTACTTTATAATATGCTTTACCACACAAACGCTCTTTAACAACTTTTTTGAATTTTTTTATGGAGAGCTTTTGAACGTTTTCTGGGATCCTATTGTAAAAGCGTATACAGTTGCCTTTAAAAGAATTGCTTACTTTCAAAAGTCTAATCACTGGTGCATGTAACATGTGTCTATTATGTGTATTCCTTCTATGAATATCACTTTTCTTACAAAATTCATTTATGTTTTTCCGGACATACAGTAAATTTTCTAAGATGTATTGAGAGGCGACAGTCAGAATTCCTATTTCTTTAATTTTTTCTCTCAAAGATGAATAGGGAGGCAACTTGTAAATTGCACGAATAGCCCGCTTCTGCAGCACAAAAATATTGTTTATGTCGGCCGCATTTCCCCATAAAAGTATGCCATAAGACATAATGCTATGAAAGTAGCTAAAATATACTATTCGCGCTGTATCTACATCAGTAAACTGTCTTATTTTTCTCACTGCATATGCTGCAGAACTGAGTCTATTCGCCAATTTAGCTATGTGAAGACCCCACTGCAGCTTAAGATCTAGAGTTATTCCTAGGAAAACTGTGGAGTCCACCAATTCCAAATTTTCACTGTCTAAGAGTACATTTGTTTGCAGTTGCTTAACATTTGGCAAGGAAAATTTTATGCATTTAGCTTTTTTTTTAATTAAAAGCAAGTCATTAACGCTAAACCAATGTACCATTCTCGAAAGTGTGTTGTTTACCTCGTCATAATTAGTTTCTTGTCGTTTGATTTTAAAAATAAGTGAAGTATCATCAGCAAACAACACTACCTCTTGACTATCTTTAACTAGTCAATCGCTCGTCTCCGCTGCTCCTGCACGAGAATGCTTGACCTCATACTGCAGCACACGGTCTCCAAGTTGCAAGAACTGGGGTTGGAAGCTCTCCCTCATCCGCCCTACTCACTAGATCTTGCTTCAATATCCGAGAGGCAGTCCAAAATGCCTTTGAAGAATTTGTTGCCTCCCGTCCAGCTGATTTCTTTAAGAAGGGCATCAAGAAACTGCCACTGCGTTGGCAAAGATGCATTGATTGCATAGGTGATTACTTCGATTAATACATATAAAAAATACATACAAATTTTAAATTTCATACAAAACGGCTATTTCATAGGTAAAGACCTAATATGCTCATTGTCCGCTCTTAGCAGTATTAGACCAGTAAGATCTTTTTTTTACTGAGCCCCACCGCCACATCAAGCAAGGCCTGAACCATGGTGGGGATATATGTAAAAGATATATCCCCACCATGATATGATAATAAGATAATAATTTATACCTCATTTTAATTTACTATCCAAATCCCTAAAGGGAAAAGCTGGGTACAGGTAAAGCTTATTAAACAAACACATTAAACTTTTACGAACTACATTATCAATACCAATATAAACTTGATGAAAGCTTATTAGAGGAACAGAAGCTCACGTAATAAATATACTTCAAGTGAAGGCCCAAAAGGTCCGCAGAGAATTATGGGTCGGATCGCTGACCTTTCTTTTTGGAAAGGTGTTTCCATCAACACGTTAATAAGCCCAGCCCAGTTATCAAAGAGTTTAATTCAAATAGTGATTGCTAGCTTTGTCCGTATTAGCTTATGATTTTAAAAGTCCGCTATATTAAAGGCTCATTGGGAGAACCTAGTAGTTTTTTTTTCGTGAACTAGGTGGGCAAAGTAGCAGGTTACATCATGCTAAATGTTCCGTTTCGCCCATGCTCATAAATGTGGTCATTCGTGCGTTGCGTTGTGTTGTTTAGAAGAAATAGGTTTACAAGACCAGTGTATAACACTTAGCTCCTGTGTATATATTGGGGGATATATTGGGGTTTTTGCTTCTAATTTCGTAATTACATCTAAAAATAGGAAACACATGAATTAGTTATGGGAGGTGAGGCTGGTCCTAGGTAATGGTAATAGTCCCCATCATGGTTCAGGCCTTGACGTGGCGGTGGAGCTCAGTAACCTAGGGTGAGCTCAGCATTGACTTGGGCGAAGCTAATTGACACGAGGGGGCTCTTTGTACCCCTCCTATAAGAAAAGGGGCAAAAGAGTAGGGGGCAAGGGGCGAGGGCGGGAACCTCACCCCATTGTAGTGACCCGACGTTGGGAGGGGTTGTTCTGTGTTGCGGGACAACCCCTTTGTGGAGGTGGCGTCGGTTCCTTGGGGGACTGACTAGCCGTCGAGGTGCCCTATTTGCTCATTAGACCCGGGGCACCTTACCATAAGCGGCATTGGTGGCACTCGTCGGGTTGTAGTGGGTAGAGCTGCGTCAACTTACCAGCTTTCGGGCGCAGCGAGTCCCACATACCCGCGTGGGAGACCTACTCCCCGCGTGATGCCTCAGAGCATTTCCCGGCGTTAAAGAAATAAATAAAAAAAACTGTTCTTCTTTTTTCTCACACTTTCAATCAGGTGGCTCGCCTATCCGTTATCTTATTCAAGTAATATAAAAAGTATAATACTGTACCTATAATACATTTAATTTCTAATCTATACTAATATTATAAAGCTGAAGAGTTTGTTTGTTTGTTTGAACGCGATAATCTCAGGAACTACTGGTCCGATTTGAAAAATTCTTTCAGTTTAAGACAGACCATTTATCAAAACAGGCTATATGGCTATATAACATCACGCTGTGAAATATAGGAGTTGAGTAACGCGGGCGAAGCTGCAGGCAACAGCTAGTAAGTATTATAAATACCGATACGCAAGTAACGGAAGCCCAATTTGATGGACCATTAATTTATTCGAGTTCAACAAAACAACTTCTTAAAGTGTGACTCAGGGCCATCGATCATATAATATAACTGGAATAGAGCGCTAATATGAATAAAATGTTTTGTATAAAAACAAATTCCACCAAATTTGTGCTGCGACGCTGCGCCGGTTCTGCGCTCCGATTGGCCGACTGATGGCCATTGATGGATGATTGGATACATACAAATCAATGGTTGGTTGAATTGCTATTACATCAGTGACAAGTCATTGACCAGTTTCGGAATTTTATGTCACACAATATATTAGTACTCCATCTGGTTATAAGCTAGATGCTCAGACCAAAACTTATTTATCTTGCTTATTGCTATGTACAAATAATTTCTAGTATAAAATGGCGTATTTTTCCTTATTTTTTAAAAATTCTAACATTCCTACTTATACAAGTTTATAATGAATACTTCAATCTCCAATGGCTATGTACATAAATAAATAAATTTCATGTTAAAAATCCAAAAGATAGTTTTTTTTATATATTAATAGATGAAGTATTAGTTTATATAAAAAAAATAACCTCTATTCCTGTTAAATAATAATTTACTCTAACCCTTATGTTTCTTACTTTGAGTTTTATTTTCACTGACCACAGTTTCTGTTTAAACAGTAAATATACTGATAGCTGTAAACAACCTATGTTTTAACATTACACTTATTAGGTATTAACATTTTAATTAATCCTTAATATTATAATTGGGGAAGTGAGTTAGTTTGTTCCGCTTTCACGATTATAAATAATTTTGGAATATGATAGATTATGTCAAAATAAATACAGGTTATTAAAGTAACCATAATCAGTATATGGTTGTAAGTCTAGACAAAGTCATGGGATCCCACCATGGTTCAGGCCTTGACGTGGCGGCGGGGTTCAGGAGCCTAAGGTGCTCCCAGCACCTAAGGTGAAGCTAATTGAGCCGAGGGGGATCTTTGTACCCCTCTTATAAGAAGAGGGGACAAAAGAGCAGAGGGCAAGGGGCGAGGACGGGGACCTCACCCCATTATACTGTCCCAACGTTAGGAGGGGTTGTTCTGTGGTGCGGAACAGAACTGAGAGACTGAGTAGCCGTCGAGGTGTCCTGTTTGCGCAACAGATCCGGGGCACCTCACCATAGGGGAAATTATTGGCACTCGCCGGGTTTTAGTGGGTAGAGCTGCTTCCACTTACCAGCTCTCGGGCGCAGCGAGTCCCACATACCCGCCTGGGGAGACTCACTCCCCCGCGGGATGCCTTAGAAAGCTCTAAGGCTTCCCGGCGTTAAAAAAAAAGACAAAGTCATGGGAAACAGCTAGTAAATCACAATAATACCACCGACCCACAATACTATCTCCCAATTCTTTAATCCGAAAACATATCTTCTTCAATCTTACTTTCAACATCGATTTTCTGAAAAGCTTGTCGGGGCCTTATTGTACGTATTTCACAGATCTAGAATACAATAAAACTACTTTTGACTTATTTCATCGCAGTTCATCTAAATGTAACTCTAGACATTTCGAATACGTCTCAGCAACTATGAGCAATTATATGTATACATTTTTTAAGCTTCTGATTCTCAGATTGATACAATAAAATATTTTTAGAATAACTTCCTTGTATGTTTGATTGTCTATTAAACCAAAACATAATGGGTACAAGGGTTCCCATTGATATACAAACATGAAATGTGTAAAGAACCTAAGTCTGACAGTTAAGTATTTGGGAACCGTTATTCTGTTGTTAAATATACATATAAATAAAATTGGAGTGTATGTTTGTAATATTAAAATAACCTCTATTTACTAAATGCATATGGATACATATAACAAAATAATATTTTTTACAATTTTTGTCTGCCTTTCTGTCTGTCTGTTTGTTCCGGCTAATCTCTGAAACAGCTGGGCTGATTTTGATAGGACTTACACTGGCAGATAGCTGGTGTTATAAGGAGTAACTTAGGCTATAAAATAATCATCATCAATCCGGGTACGGCTGTAAATCTAAGTAAACGCGGGCGAAGCTGCGGGCTACAGCTAGTTTTACATATAAAAATACTTTTTAACTAATCGCGAGTCACGAGTTTTTTTTAATACAGAAAAGGAGACAATAAATCCGATTCTTCTGATTGAAAGTGATCACTGTAAGTAATTTTATCATAATAATAAAAATTGTATAAAAATGTATGTATATAAAATATCTCATTTCTTTTTATATAAAATTGACTCAAATAGCATTTAATTGCTACACGGCAATCATATAATTTACGAATGCTTATAGATTAGTAAATTCACTAATACTTCTACTTGACTGTGTGACTGAAGTATTTTGTTATTATTTTGTTTCATATCTAATCTCAAATCGTGTCTTAGCGCAATTTTTATACTTAGATTCACTTTCAAACGAGGAGCGCTGATGCCTCATCTACAGACTGCTTCCCAGTCTTTTTAGGTTTTCAGATGAAAAATGTATTTGTCTTTGTTACAAGTTGTTTTATAGTAAATAAATAAATATTATTAATTATAGTGTATTAATAGATTAATGTAATTATAGTGTATGAATAGATTAATGTAATTATAGTGTATGAATAGATTAATGTAATTATAGTGTATGAATAGATTAATGTAATTATAGTGTATGCATAGATTAATGTAATCAAAATATATTTAGTGTTATAATCTATTTTATACGCTTTGTGTGTCAGATACAACGGGGAACTACAAAGGAAGTCTGCAAAGCTGTTATCACAAATATAATATTGATAATTATCATGTCGTTTACCTGTGGGAGAGGTATTAGCTTCATCATCATCATCATCAGCCTCTATCCGTCCACAGCTGAACATAGGCCTCCCTCAATGAACGCCAAGACGACCGATCCCTCGCCACTCGCATCCAACACGGACCAGCCAGTACACGGAGATCGTCTTCACTAGTTAATGACCGACTAACACTTCGACTACCTAAACGCGGCCTCCACTCTTGAACCGTATTAGCTTATGGAAATACTCAACATATTTTAATTTGGCAAGGAGATGAGGCAGCGGTCACAGGTTCGAATCCTGCTAAGTGTAGATAATTTGTGTGAAGTAAAAGTAAAAAAAGTATTAATAAGAGAATCTTATATTGAACGTGAAATGCCAGTGCTATGTTCTGCCACTGAGAGTCCCATCAAAATTAGCCCAGCCGTTCCAGAGATTAGCCGGACCAAACAGACAGACAGACAGAGAGAAAAAAGTTAAAAAATAATAATTTGGTATACATACCGTGTATATATATATATATATATATATATATATATATATATATATATATATATGTGTGTGCATTTAAAAAAGCGGTTATTTTAATATAGCAAATTAAGACACTCCATTTTTTTTTATCTGTATAGATTACCGCTCTTAGTACCAGCAACACAAGTTCTTTTGAACTAACCACGGGGCTAGATTATTTATTCACATTTTTTTTTATGAAACCAGCTGGTACGGTATTTCCGAACCGATACGACCTTAGAGTGATACGACCTAAAGATCTTCAAGAAAAGAGCATACTCATATTTGAAAGGCCGGCAACGCACCAGTTAATGATGTAGCGGGTGTCTATGGGAGTCGCTTATCACTTACCACCGGGAGAAACTATTATATAAAATATAAAATTCAAACTATAAGAATAGTATTGATGCTATAAAAATAATCGTCATCAATCCGAATTCGGCTGTAAATCTAAGTTAAAACTACGGGTAACAGCCAGTAAATATTTTCAGCGATATGATGGCCAACTAGCTATGGCGATGATCATTGCAGTGGCCGGTCTCACACGCGAGTGTAGCGTTGGAACGGGTTATTCTGTGGTGCGGACAACCCCTCTGTGGAGGTGGCTTCGGTCCCTTGGGGGACTGACTAGCCGTCGAGGTGCCCTGTTTGTTCATTAGATCTGGGGCACCTCACCAAAGGTGTCATTAGTGGCACTCGCCGGGTTTTAGTGGGTGGAGCTGCGTTCACTTACCAGCTTTTGGGTGCAGCGATCCCACATACCCGCCTGGGGAAACCTAATCCCCCGCAGGATGCCCCAGAGCATTTTCCAGCGTTAAAGAAAAAAAGGCTTATTTCCAAATATGAAAGGTTGATGATGATGGCCTCGTCTTTGAAGGCTTTTTTATCAAATACCGGTCTTGTCGACTTGTCACATTTGATAGTTGTACCCGTGAGTTAATATAAACGGGACAAGCGCCCGAGGGAACGATGTCATCTACACAACTGATATTTACATTTACGTTAGAAATATTTTCACATTTGTTCATTTTATTATATTTGCCCGTGGGGGCGTTAAGTGGAAGCCAATTCTGTTACAGCCCTCTTAGTATTGTTGGGCTTGTTACGACCTAGTAACACTGAACGGGGCTTACATAAACGGGCTTACTTGAAGTACCTTATTGACCCACCGACCATCCGTTCCCCCGAGTGTGACCAGCCGACTATCGTTTTATCTATACAAATAAATAAAATTGGAGTGTCTGTTTGTAATAATAAAATTACCATATTTTATTGAATGCATATGTATGTGTACACGGTACATATACGAAAATAGAATTTTTACAATTTTTGTCTGTCTGTCTGTCCCATTTTGACGGGACTTTCACTGACAGATAGCTGATGTTATAAGGAGTAACTAAGGCTATAAAAATAATCATCATCAATCCGTATACGGCTGTAAATCTAAGTTAACGCGGGCGAAGCTGCGGGCAACAGCTAGTGTAGTATAAAATATGTCTATTCAATTTTTATCTATTGAAATATATACTGTGTACATATTTATGCAAATTTAAGGGTTTTTTCACAATCAATTAAATCCGGATTGACGTAAACCTGATATCGCTTATGAGACTTAGGAATACAGGGCGATAATGATGATGATAATGACACGAAGCGCCATATTCACGCGTACTCATCCTAAATTAGAACACTACATTTACATTGTTCAGTCTAATTCTATTTGGTTGGATATTTAGTGCATAGATAAACCACAGATAATAATTGATACATGAGTAGTCAAAATATCACTTCAGCTGTAAATAAATAAATAAGGTACGAACAACAGGTTTGCAAAGTCGGCTTACGGGCTATAATTTATGTGATAACGTCAGTAATAATGCCTCACAAGTCGAACGCTTAAGCCAATCGTGTTTCTCCATCCCTTGTACCGCGTTCTCGCTTGCATGCTCGGTTCAAGCAGAACGTGACACTGTCGTGCGTGCAGCCGGCGTTCATAGATTTATAAGACGTTATCACATCAAAAGCAGCAAATATGACTGGTCAGTCCAGACATATACCTCGGTAACACTGAAAATGTTTAGAAAATGAAAAACGGCTTAATGTAGAAAGTTGCCAATACTTTTATTGTTTTTCGAAGTAATCTCCGTTTCTTTCTACACATCGTCGCATTCGATGGAACCACTGAGAAAAGCAGTGGGCCCATTCTTCCTTAGGAGTCTCTTCTATGGCATTTTCGTACGCTTTCACCGCATCTTCTCGTAAAGCGAATACCTCGAATTTTATCTTTAGTTCTTGGGAATAAATGAAAGTCGCAGGGCGCCAGGTCAGGACTGTAAGGCGGATGACTCATTATCTCGACACCTGCCATAGTCAAATATTCAACAGTCCGTTTTGCGGAGTGCGCTGAAGCATTATCGTGGTGAAGGAGGATCCTGCTTCGGGGCTCTGCTGTCGAATTTTTTCCAAGACAACAGACAAACAGCGATTGACATACCAGTCTGCCTGCAAGATTTATTGAATATTTTTTGAACTTGACTCATACCAATGCCTAGGCTTGCCCGTATCTGCTGATAGGTCTCTCTCTTATCTTCCTCTATCATGCGTCGCACAGCACTGATGTTATCTTCAGTAGTCGCTGTTAAAGGACGTCCCTCACGCGGATCATCACTGAGATTGCTACGTCCACGCTTAAACTCGTTAAACCAATTGTAAATAGTGGCACGAGATGGGGCTTCATTAAAAAATGCTAATCGCAGCCTATCATAGCTTTGTTGTTGAGTAAGCCCACAACGAAAGTCATAATAAATCATTGACCGAAAATTTTCTCGCGTTATGTTCATTTTCACGTGTAACAAGAGTTTTAGATTTGCCGCCAATTCACAAAAACAAATGATAAATGAATGCAATATACTACATTAGGTTACCAAAGAGTTCTAAAATTGAAATTCAAAAAAAAGTTTTCATTTTTAATGTTTCTAACTGGCCAGTTCTAAACATTTTCAGTGTTACCCACGTACATAATATATTATACCCAGGCGGGTATGTGGGACTAGCTGCGCCCAAAAGATGGTAAGGTGGACGCAGCTCTACCCACTAAAACCCGGCGAATGCCACAAATGCCGCCTTCGGTGATTTGCCCCGGATCTATTGAGCAAACAGGGCACTCTCAGTTCTAGACGGCTAGTCAGTCCCTCATGGGATGGGTCCCTTGAGGGACGACTTACCACCTCCACAGAAGGGTCATCCCACACCACAGAACAACCCCTCCCAACGTCGAGACAGTGCAATGGTGTGAGGTTACCATCCTCGCTCCTTGTCCGCACTGCTCTTTTGTCCCCTCTTCTTATAAGAGAGGTACAAAGAGCAGCTCCGTCGGTTCAATCTACTTCGCCCAAGGTGCTGGGTTCACCTTAGACTAGTGAGCTCTACCTCCACGATAAGGCTTGAACCATGGTGGGGATGTATTTCGTGTTAATCTTATTCTTCTAAGCCTTGAAAATAACTAATTTATTTCAATAAAATCGATAAAAATCATTAATAAATCCAAGCACAATTTGATCAACTAACAAAGGGTATACAAAGGCATAATGATTATTTTACCAAACGATGATTGATATACAATACAAATAGGTACACAGCTTTATGTCGATAAATCAAAAGCAACAATTAATTATACGAAGGAATGTTCCCAGTGAAAAGAGCGTATAAATTGTTGAGACGTTGATAAATTATGCCGACTGTACTTTTATTGGTGTTTTTTTGAACTCCATTAAACGATTGTCGATATATCGCGGGTAGATATTAGAGATAGGAATTTTAGAACGTTTTACTGTTTTATACGTACAGACCATCGGATTTTTTGTTTTTCAATTTGAATAAACGTTGAAAGATGTATAAAGAAAAGAATAATATTATTTTGAGCCAACTCACACACGGCCATCTGATCCCATACTTGGCAGAGCCTGTTCTTATGGCAACCAGATGTGGCGGATCAATCAGTGCCACATTCCTGAATCACGCTATCGAAGTTCCACATTTCGTCGCTATACATACAACAGCTGAATTGATAGCAAGTGGGCTTCAGCCTCAACGAGCATTCAATCTCGCTCGGTCGGAGATCTGCCTTTGGGGCAATTCACCCCTTATATTCCACACAGGCAACTGATACATATTTATATAATTCTAAATAATTATAAATTGTAAGAGGTAGAGTCATGCTGCTTTGTAGCCGAATGGGGCCGGCACGACCGGCGTAAAGTGACAGCTATGCTCTCGCGTTTCATGCGGTTTATGATTTTCGGTGGGAGAGAGGGAAAAGGAGGGCAATGCATCTGCATAACTTTTGGTTGTACGGATGTGTATGGGCGTCGGTAGTCACCATATGGCTCCGACTGCTCGTTTGCCTCCTCATGTCATAAAAAAACTTACGTCTCAAGATACTTATTACGATACTTATACTTATACGATATTATTACTTATTTATATATACTTATACGACAATTTAGGTATTACTTATTATTTTACATACTATCATATTTTATCTTTTATAGTTACTAACCATTAATTTGTTAGACATTAGATAAGTTTATTAACTCGTGTCAGACAATCTACGTATAAATAGAGCTGTATATACCTGTAATTGACATGCAAATGTAACCAGGACCGTATTCATAATCTGTAAATTAATGTAATTCTACTTTTGCTATGTTGTTGGTATATCTAATAAATAAATAAATACTTATCTCAATCATTAAATGCTCTTAAGGCAATGTTCCCGCTTACCATCACGTGACTCGTCTATCTATTTTGTCTATATATAATATAATACACACAAGATAACAAAAGAAAATATTAAAATATACTTAATGTTAAATGAAACACCTTTTAGGGATTTTTACATGCGACGTTCTGGATACTTAACAGAAAACATGATCACGGTCTTGTTGGATTGTTTTGAATAACGGATGGTTTTGGATAACTTTGTTAATCACACGTCAGGACGTCTGACCCGTCAGTCCTCCCTTGACCATGGTTGCTGTAAAGTATCCGAAACGTCGGGCTTGTAAAAATCTTAATAAACCGCGATAAAATCCATCAAAGTTATTTCATTATAATGAGTGAAATTTGCGTAAACATTAGACAACAATTTACAACTTAATGATAAGTTTTGTCCACACGGGCAAAGCAGTGGGCAAAATCTGAAAGGGTAATAATGAGATTACCCATCACACAAATGCAATACCGAAAATGGCATTACATTCGCGGAATAGACGCGTTGATAGTTATATGACGCGTCAAATTTGATAAGGGAATTCCAAATCCCTAGCCTTAGGCATTATAGCGGAACAAGCGTTATCACATGGATTTGCTGAAATTAAATTGAACGCATGAATATTCTTGAATTATTTTAATTTAGATAATGAAAAAGCACGCACGCACGCATGCACGTATACATGCATACACACACGCACGCTCGCATACACGCATGCACGCAAAAATACTCTGCTCTTAAAACATTGTTGCACGCATGCATGCACACATGTTCTAGCTCTGCTCTAAAAAAATAATTAATAATAATAACGGCCATGATACACACACATACTCAAATCAATTAATTGGTTTTTAATAATGGCTATTAAAAGAAGCGTTTCCTCTTCTTGTCTTTTCTCAATTCTTATTAAAAGGTAACTAGTTCGAAAAACAGTTTCTACACAATAAGAATCACAAAAGTGTCGTTTTTTGAAAATAACCATATACATTTTGCATTTATCATACGAACATTAACATTAAAGTAATTAAACAAAAACCGTTTGAATTTAATATTGAAATTGAAATAACCAATTCCAAATAATCCCCTTTATCTGAGTATATTTAACTTTTGAATTCAATGTAATAGAAATATGTTATACGTTAACTTTGTCCCATATTAAATATGCGGGTCACGCAGCGCCGCACCGAAAGTCCAAAATAATATGAGTAGCATTATATGCGACGGGCAATAATTTCTTAGACGATATATTTTATTAAAATATTATACAATGTTACATAAATTTTGCCTTTGGTATGTATCATACATAAAAAAAAATCAAAAGACTTTTGGATTACCGTTAAAGGATACGCTTTTTAGCCCCATCCTACTTTTCGTCAAGAAACTTAACAATGCAGACAGTGTAATTTTCACTTAAGTATCGCATAATTTAGTAACCTAGCTCTCTCCATAATAGAGATTATACTAACTGTGTCTACTAGGCTATTATTTATAATCACAAAGTCAACTAATTTCTCTCCACTCGTATATAACTGTGACAGATTTTTTTGAAGTTATAACTTCTTAAGCTGCGTTGAGCACTTTTTGGTAGGGTAAAATCTTATATCCCCACCACGGTTCAGGCCTTGTTTGTGGCGGTGGAGCTCAGTAGCCTAGGATGAATAAGCCGAGGGGGTTCTTTGTGCCCCTCTTATAAGAAGAGGGGACAAAAGAGCAGGGGGCAAGGGTCGAGGACGGGAACATCGCCCCATTGCACTGTCCCGACGTTGGAAGGGGTTGTTCTGTGGTGCAGGACAACCTTGGGACAACCCCTCTGTGGGGGTGGCGTCGGTCTCTTGAGGGACTGACTAGCCGTGGAGGTGCTCTGTTTGCTCAACAGATCTGGGGCACCTCACCAAAGGCGGCATTGGTGGCACTCGCCGGGTTTTAGTGGGTAGAACTGCGTCCACTTACCAGCTTTCGGGCGCAGCGAGTCCCACATACCCACCTGGGGAGACTGGGAATGCCTCAGAGCATTTCGTGGCGTTAAAAAAAAGAAAAAAAATGAGGGTAAAATCTTATATAATTATGTTCGCGTCACCGACATGCTAATGTTACATTATGACGTCATTATGAAATTTCTCATTATTTGTATTAAAAAAAATATTTGGGACTGGCTTGAGGCAAATCATTCATGCGTACCCCCCCTCAGGCGTAGTATGGTAAGTAGTAAGAAAGGCTCTGCCTTTGCCTTTTTTCCGAAACTCAGACAAGCTGTTTAGCAAAATTATCAGATGGCATATCACATGCCATCGAGCGCGAAACCACAAGCGCAAGGGATATCATACCGTCATTATATATTGAGTCTACCTATATGAGAGTAGGAATTCTAATGTACCACCTATCGTAAATTGTAGAACTGTACTTAAATACAATTTGACCGTGAATTTCAATTTTCTTCATTTTAATCATAGCCAACTCATGATTAAGCACTTCACTCGCATACTTCATTTGCATGAAACTGAGTGTTAGGTTGTGAAGCTCGTGGAGCACACTTATGGGTGTTGTTCATTACCTCACATGAAACCGCTGCATAATATGCATAGTTCGGTAACACAGTCGCGTCTAGTCGAGGTGATAGGATTCTACATAGTTTGTTAGTACTTATTGGATTTACCGCCTCAAGACGTATATTATTTTAGTATATTGTTTTGACGACCTCTGTGGTTCAATGGTGAACGCGTTGGCGCTTAAACCGACGGTAGCGAGTTCAAATCCCGCCAGGGAACAAAAAACTTTTCTGTGTTCTTGGGTCATGGATGTGTATTAATTATGTGTTTTATATAATAAAAATCTTAAATATATGTATAGTTTAAAATATTAAATATATTTTCATTGTCTGGTACCCGTAACACAAGTTCTTCGAGAACTTACCACGGGACCCGATTGACGTGGTGTAAAAGCGTCTATAGATATTATTAATATATTTTCTATTATAATCGTTGTCATCATTGTTATTTCTAATGTTAAAATCATTATCAACATCTTTATAATAATTACCAATAAGAATGTTTTCATTATCATTATCATCACCAATTTAATCATCAAAGTCCACAACATGGTATTTTTTATTGCAGTTGTCATCATGGAGTAAGATGTACAGTAGTTTCTTAGCACGGGGAAATTGTAGTGAATACAATATCAGTAATCAATAGCTGTTTTACCTTTTATTTCTTCAATAATTATATAAATCCTTTCAATATCATATACTTCAAATATAAATAATGCTGTCTTTTCTTGACTCTTTGTAAGTCATTGCAATTTTGTACTATCTCCTGCTTTAACCGGGGAGGGAAACTGGAATTTTTCCTCCTCCTCCTGAATTCTTCTGATTAAATTCGTTGCGGGTCCCAAGGCAGTTTTAACGTATCCCTCGGGCTCCCTGAGATCGTATTGTAAGGTTTCGTTTACTTTGCTATATTTGTTTATAATAATTTTTGTATTTTTAATTTCTTGCACCGAGAAAAAAAAAAGAATAAGTGGGGGGTTTGGACAGGGATGAGTCGGGCGGACGGGGCAACGGGCTCTGGCCGTGCACGTGGTACGACACAAGTAGAGTGAGTCCAAATCTAAATGTCTATGAGTACTCATTGTGGGTTTTTTTTATTAAGCATTGATTGATATTATTGATGGTTGGATAAAAGTGATCTTGGAAATAAAAGTGTTATTTACTGTTACTGGTTGTTTTCCTGAGGGGTCCTACAGTATCAAAGGGTCATTTAGTGGTTACCGCTGTGGATCCTGGCTATACAGGAGCAGCGGTGGGAACGAGTGGTGGGCCTAGCCTGATAAAAATACTTCAAATATTTATATATTTTATAACAGTTTTATTTTCAGCATGCATATCATCAATATTCTGTTAATAAAGCTGTGAGATGCTGACTAAAACTGATTTAACTTTTATTGAGAGATTCATGGGACATAGATTCAAATTTAGGATCCTCGCAGCAGCATATTATTATACGTATATATTTTATACGTATATTACATAATATATAATATGATCCTAGATCAAATGATAGTACTCTGTTAGATCCAAGCTACCTTAGTTACGATGGACGATGGCATCAGCGGAGTCGTTAGTGAATAGGGGGATCAGACGGTGAAAACCAAATCCGAGCTCCACATAACCACCAGTTTCCACCCGGGTCCTAGTGATACGTGTAAAAAGTATTCATCTCAATTACAAAAAATAAATCGGCTAGTTTTGTGAAGGGCATAAACTTTGAACTCTTCACCCATACTAAGTGCCCGTATATTTAGTGCGAGTCAACAAAAAGACAGCTAACAACTTAGTCAAGTCAAACAAACGTTGCGAGAACTGAATACGTGGCGTGGAGTAATGGTCTCTAGGCGATAGTGCACGTACTACTGACTAGCTGGTGCACGTGGTTTTGCTTGCACTAGTTTTTTTTTATAGAAGAGGGGGCAAACGGTCAGTCGGTTCACCTGATGGTAAATGATAGCGACATCCACTGACACCCGCCACACCAAAGCCTCTTAAGTATTTAATCTACTTGATTTGTTTCGGCGATTCGACTTATCTCCTTTCTGCAAGTCGCCCTAAGCTATAATTATCGATACAAAAAATATAGTATAGTGGCAAATATATATAAAACTAGTGGCACCGACAGACTTTTGTCCTGTACATTTTTTTTTTTTTGTCAATCTAAACCATCCTCGAATCCCCTTTAACTCACACAAAAAAAAATCATCAAAATCGGTCCAGCCGTCTAGGAGGAGTTCAGTGACATACACACGCACATAAGAAATATATATATAAAGATATAACGTCTGAGATAAGGTGGAAGACCTACATATAAATACAGACACCAATTGAAAAGAATATAAATAAATAAAGAAAACAACAAGCATAAATATACGAACTTTTTCGTATGACCCATTCACCTGACCTGTACACCAATCGACCGCTAAATGAAAATCAATTTAATGTTAACACGAATTTTAGTCACTGTATTATACCAACATTCTATGGATTTATTTATGACGACCTTGACCGTGTCTTTGTAAGCAAATAAGTAGACTTGCCATCTGACAGTACTACGTAGTCAGATCCATAAATATTGTTCATGTGCTATCCAAAGACATTTCATAGAACTAGACCAGGCAACTCATCCTGAATGTCCTAAAACCAAAAATGGCAATCCCCATTGCTAATTGCTATTGCCATTGCTAAACACTGCCTGCCCTGCCCTTCTTCCCGAAGCAACAAAGTTTTTAGGGAATAAATACACAGAATTATCAGCACAGACAAGAGCGCGGTACAAACCCTTCCCTCCCACCATGCTTACGTAAATTTCAGCCCTTATGGGAATCGTAAAAAAAGATAGGACGTCCCATGGGAAACCTGTTCGATATAAAACTACTATGTCAATATTAAAACTCATAATTAATGAAAATCTATAGCAAAAGATGATTAAAAATAAAGTAATTATATCATCACGCTGTAAACTGTTACAGCTTTCAAGTCGATTTTAAACCAAAAAAAGAAAAACCTCAATAAACTTTATTGTGTTTTTTACTCAGTCATTCATTTATTGCAATACAAATAATTTCGAACCCCATATATTTAAACTGAAGTCAAATATAGTAAGTGGGAAATGTATCAAACATACCAAATAACTTTAGTTAGGTCCAATTCCCAAATGGTTCTGCCCGAGTTTACGCGGCATGTGCGGACTTGCGAAAACTTTTTCTATATCGACGATTTCTTCGTATCTGATATAAAGCTGCAAGTAAAATTTGTTCTCTTTATGGAATGAGTATTCAGATTTATGTAGTTTAATTGAATAATTGTCGTGTTGAAATAAAGTTCTATAGATCTTATCGCGTTTTACAATTTTTTGGGAGTCCTCCCGTGTCTCTTAATGAACATCGATAAAATCCATAAAAAATAGTCTCATTAAAATGAAATTCTTGTAAACGTTAGTATTTATTATTTATTGATACTAAGGCATTAGCACAATTGGCAAGATTTCTATTTAAACATAAATAAAATTGGAGTCTGTTTGTAATATTAAAAGAACCGCTTTTTATGGAATGCATAATATGGATGTATACATGGTACATATACAAAAATAGCCTTTTTTTAAATTTCTGCTGCCCGCAGCTTCGCCCGCGTTAACTTAGATTTTCAGCCGTACTCGGATTGATGATGATTATTTTTATAGCCTTAGTTACTCCTTATAGTATCAGTAATCTGCCAGTGAAGGTCTCATCAAAATCGGCTCAGCCGTTTCAGAGATTAACCTGAAAAAACAGACAGACAGACTGACAAAAATTGTAAAAATATGTAAATGTTGTTTTGGTATATGAACTGTGTATTTTTCCATATGCATTTAATAAAAAGCGGTTATTTTAATATTACAAACAGAGACTCCAATTTTATTTATCTGTATAGATTTCTATAATAATAGTGTTTATAGTGCTCTCACCTCTGGGCTGGAGCACCCCAATATCAGCTCCTTCCATTTGACTGCATTTAACTTAGAGTATACATATAATATATTTAACGCCGGGCGGCTAGAATCATCTATAACAGGGTTCCCTCCGTCGGATCACTCTGCATCTTCTACCGCATCTATCACGAGGAGTTTTCTAATGCATTGTTTGGACTGCAGCAGAATTCCGCCACCGGACATCGCGTAAAAAAATCCAAATTTCACCCTCACTACCTCGATGTCTGGAAATCCAGAACAACTCAACGCACCAGCTAATGATGTAGGATATAGGCTCTTCTAAAAAAAGCCTAATTAGCTATCATAGTTTTTATTTCATTTAGTATTTACTAAAACATTAACTTATGACGGAAAGTTTTCTTATAGTTTCTACCATATTAAATTTATTATCACAAAGGAAACTCATGCATGAATATTGGAAAAATATGCTATGTGTATTCTATGTAAATAGTAGTACTTTAGAATAAACACAACTGGTATTTGTAAGAAGCAATTTCAGCCACAAAATTATTCTGACCAAACGTGACCTGGTCGTCGAACTTTCTAGATTAGCACCCGTTACGTTAAACTTACCACAAAGATCGCAACGAGCATAAGATGTACTAGCTTTGTAACTTTAAGGAACTAGAACACTACTGTATCTGAGGGTAATGAAACAAACGATGGTTATTTAAGAGGGGACAAAAGTTTTAAGCTAGAGTATAGGAACGCTACAGGATCATACTCACGTAAAACTGACGGTGATGTGTATGAACCGCATAAGGATAATGCCAGATTCACACGTTTCACGTGTCACGTTTTTTACAGTAAAGTTTAAGCGTATAAACAGTATACGATTTTTGCAGTACAAAAGACGTGTGAATAGCGCCGAACACGTGGGGAGCATCTGTGTCAGTCAAACGGAAAGTTATGGGCTTGCGCTTACGGCGCATCCACCGCTTCAGGACTGGACGCACAGCAGCCGTCAAGATTTTGCCATACCTTCAATTTCAGGCCAAGTCCTCCTCCCACATTCGCATTTATACCTCCTGCCCAGTCGGTGAACCCGCCGGATCCCGTCCAACGTAAGACTTTTGCCAAGAGCCCTCCTAGCCCAGCTGGTTTTTGTTAAGACGTACTCCTATGAGTCGGTCATAGGAGTGCGTCTTGACAAAAACCAGCACGAGTTTCTACGGGGGGTCACCGACCAAGGCAGTCACCCCCACGATACGTATGGTACCCCCTAATCACTCTTACCGGAACGACCCTCTTATTCCCTGATATAAGGTGTCTAATCTACGATCACATGTTTCCAAAGTGACGAATACGTGTTTCTTTACCTATATTGAAAACGTAATTACTGATAATTTTGAGCCTGAGATCTCCAAAACAAAAGCTCCACTAATTAGACACTCAAACTCGTAAGTAGTATTAAAAATATTGGAAAAGCTTTTATCTCGAGAATTGAGAATTGAAAGCGTATTAAAAGAGAAATAAATCAAGCGAATATCAACAAAACTCAGTCAGACAAACTGACAAGGCCAGGCCGAACTTGTAACAAAGCCCCGCAACTTACAATGCCTATTCTAATTGCTGAACGATCAATTTATCTTTGTTAGTTCACTTTTCACAACTTCAATGGTCTTGTTAACAAAAACCATATTTCCAAAGAATATTACTGATGCGTATGTTTGTTGCGTTTTACCGGCGAAACCATTCATCGGATTTCGATAAAATTTGGCAGGATTATAAGATAAAACCTAAAGAAGGAAGGCTATCAAAATAATCAACAACAGTTCGGATACAGCGGTAAGTCTAAGTTAATTGTAACTATTATATTATATTATTACAGAATAAAGTAATGGGTCTTCATTTTCATACAAATTCACACTAAAAAAATATTCTTGATCTAAGTAGTGACCCCCTAATAATGCCTTCATCATCATTATCATCATTATTAGCCTTTATCTTTCCACTACTAAATATAGGCCTCCCGCAATGATTGCCAAGACGGCCGACCCCTCGCCACTCGCATCCAACACGGACCGACCACCGCACGGAGATCATCATCCCACCTGTGGCCGACCAACACTTCGTCTACCTAAAAATGCCTTAGTTCCAAAATATATTTATTTGCTTACTTCTAAGTTAATAACTTATTCAAGTAAATCGTTACCATGATACTACACATAAGCGTACGTATATTAACGAAAACCTATTGAATTTCAATATGATCTTCATTGAAAGCCTACGTCCAGCAGTGGAAGGAAAAAATTTGATCACGATGATGATGATAATGATTATAATGATGATGATGATGATGATAATGATAATGATGATAATGATGATGGTGATGATTATGATGATAATGATGATAATGACAACCATGATATATACTAGTGGTATAATTTAAGAATTATTACGGTCTTTACGACATCACTTGAATAACGTCAAGTTTACGATCTCCAGCCAACTTCATGATGCTTTTTGGAGCGTAACTTAATATGTGATATGAGTTTTGGGTCTTCCGCCTTTCAGTATTCCAACTATTAGTTTTTATTAAATTTGTAGCCACAAGTTGTAAAAGAAAATCGATTTGTTTATTTAAGTGCTCCGCGGAGAGAAAAGTTTTGTATTCAATAATATACTTTTCAATTTTAAAACTACATAATATTATTTATATGCCTGGCTAGGTAACTGGTGGCCCCCACCATGGTTCAGGTCTTGTTGTGACGGTGGGGTTCAGTAGCCTAGGTTGAACCCAGCACATTGGGCGAAGCGTTTGAGCTGAGGTCGAGGGGACGTCCACTTACCAGCTTTCTGGCGCAGCGAGTCCCATATACCCACCTGGGGAGACCCACTCCCCCGCGGGATGCCTCAGAGCGTTTCCCGACGTTAAGAAAAAAAAAACAAAAAAAGGTTACCGGTGGTGGTGGTGCTGTTAAATTTAATAAAATAATTAAGAAATACCGATTTCAATTAGTTGCATAAAATTCCACTGTGATCAAGTCAAATCGTACGCTAGTGTAGCGTACAAGAGTGCCGATTGACAAGTTCTCGATCTCAACCCTAAGCTTCAATACATCCGAGAGTCAAGAGTAAGCCTGTAAATTGAAATCGTTTACCATCATGTTTCGTTGATTATTAGTTTTAGCCCATTCTTCATCTTAGGCTATTTGCTTTTCTCAAGTATCAAAAGCCACCAAGTAATTGCAAAATACATCATGAACATAATAACATACAGACATTCGACATAAAACCTTCTTATAAAACTAAAACGTTATTTGTATCTCAAAACCAACACCACACTATTACGTCGTCGTAACAAGGTCCCAGGTTATGTGAGCGTCGCCTTTATGACCTGATCTCGGTTGGCACCTGCCAATCATAAAAATGCTTGTCTCATCATGGCTTTAAAATTTATACTTATTTTATAAACATGAGAGTATAATATTAAGTTTTAGAATATCATTGAAGGAAGTATGGCCAGCGTTAGACGGATACAGATTGATGATGATGAGTAAGAGTAGTTAATATATTTAGAGTAGTCAGAATGGGCTCGGTCCACAAGGTCTGGGTTCGATCCGGTCGGTGCACTAAAAATGGGATTTTTTAATTTCCCCGTGCATAAGAAGATTGCTTGCTCAGCGAAGCTCAGCGCATAGGTGGACTATGGCCCAACACCCTACTCGACTGATTTCGAAGAGTAGACCTATATCCCAGCAGAGTGACAATGAAAAGGTCTACGATGATAATGATGACCTCAAAATTCCATTTAGTAACACTATAATAATATACCTAATTATAATAATAGTTATAATACAACTAATTATATCTTACGTTTTTCAAGAATATTCTATATACTTAACTAAACTTAAAAAGAAATATTACATGAATACGAAATTATACCCGACCGAATTGACTGAGATAGTATAATAATTAATGTTTATTCGAACGTCAGCGACGCACGTTTCTTAAATTTCGCTTTGCAAGAAAATGTATGTGATTATTTTCACTGCAACCACGGACACGCTTTTTGGCAATTGACATTTTAAAACACGTGCGAAGCCTCTGCGTGCACCACGGTGGACCTGCGCCTTTACTTTAAGGCCACATCAATTGCAACATAATATAATATTTACATACTCAATCTTTTTACATCCGCTGCTGTATATAGGCCTCTTTTAACTTCAAGACGGCCGATCCCTGCCACTGGCACCCAGCGTCCTTATCTCTGGTATAATGTAAGCAACATATCTGTCTTTAAAAACATGTGCCGGGCTGTGTCATTCAAAACAAAAATAATACCGTTGGTATGTATCTATCTACAGCATTTGAGTAGATACAGTACAGTAGTACCTTTTCACACGTTCCGGTTGCCGGGTAGCTGGCGCGGGGTATCCGGTAGCGCAATGTAAGCACATTACGCCGGTACGTGTGAAAGCTGCCATACGCCCATACACTTCGCTACTGGATACCCGGCGCCGACTAACCGGCAACCGGGACGTGTGAAAAGGCACTTAGTTAGCTACCTAGGGAATGTCTTTTCATATATACGTTTGCCAAACTTAAGGTTGAACTAGTCGATGCCGCGAACTCTAACAAAATGATTGCTATCTCACCTGACATAAGTCGCGTACATGCGTGCTAGAATGAAATGCACAATGATTCATTCCGAAAATGTCCTTTTAGCAAAACAGTTATTATAGAAAAACTAATAAGTGTATCTTTTCAAAATAAATTTATTTTATCTTTTGAATAACTAAACTATATTTGTACGAGTTTTATTTTTGAGCTTTCGTGCTCGGTATACTATTTATTTACGCCCAAAGTTGGGCTAAAAATATTTTTTGAAATACGAAAGTTTAGAAGCTTGTATTTTTTAAATGTATATTTTTTTACGATTTTGGATACATACACACATAGATAACGACGATATCAATTTATATTATACTTAGTCTTTCATGGTCAACGTCAAACAATGTAGTAATTACTGTTCTGCGTTTGTATGGGAAGATGAGCGACTTGTGTAACCTTAATATTGAAACACAACCGACGCCAGGAGGCCGTGTGGTCGCAGACTGCACGGTAGGCGGGGGGCAACCCCCCACTTCATAAATCAAAAGTGAGCCGAATGGGCTCACACTAATCCGATGAAGCATTAAGGCCTTTGGGCCATTAGCATAGATCCCTCCGAAAAAAAAAAAAAAATTGAAAATAAAATCGAATGTCATTCAATCTCTCATAATATATATTTTATTATCATTACTAATAATGTCCACATGGCAGTTTGTCAAGTATTTGAGTTTGATGAATATTGAATATGAAAATAATTACAACCATTTAATACATCATGACCTATGACTTTCATTAAAATTAAGTGTCAAAAGCATATTTGGAACATAATATTTAATTATCATAATTATATCTACCAATGGATATCACGTACATAATATATTACTCTATTGAAAAGTTACATTTGGGGTTGCGTTTTTTAGAGGACGCAATTTTAATTTTTTTATGTGTAGGGGGGTCAGTGTAAAGCTAAACCAAGTTTGTGGGGTCGCCACCCTTGTCCCACGGCCACCATCTTGAAAATAGGGTTTGAAATGGTTTTTACGATATATCTCTTAAACTATTTTTAGGTATTTAGTCTATGAAGGAAACTGCACGTAATTATTACTGTTTATTTCAATGTACACACTGGTTAACAATTCGCGGCGGACTGACTTAAGGTGCGACTAGTTTCTACTGTTACACAGATATACAATACCTAGACCTAATGTTACATAGAGTCGTTATGTGTGGGTTATGCTAACCCCTACACTATTTATCTGATAAAAAAAAAAGTTAACATTTTTTGTTGCAAATTAAATTTTCTACAACTTTGATCCTGTAACTTTTTGTCGTAGAACTATAAATAAAAAAGTAATGAGCGAAAATGTTCAGAAATTCGAAAAAAGAAATATTATAAATTTTACAATTATTTATCATTTTACGAAAAATGATATCAGACCATTTTTGTAGATCGTTTTTTGAAGAACAACTTTTATACGCAACATTTTTTCATTAACTCAATAGGGTGTCAAAAATCAAACTCAAAATGCTCTTAGGTATCCCGCGGGGTAGGAGGGACTCCCCAGGCGGGCACTTCTATGGTGGGGGCAACTACTCTGTGGAGGTGGCGTTGGTGCTTTGGGGTACTGACTTGCTATCAAGGTGTTCCCCAACAGATCCGGGATACCTCAGCAAAGGCAACACTTGTGACACTCGCCGGGTTTTAGAGGGTAGAGCTGCGTCCAGTTACTATCTTTCGGGCGCAGCGAGTCCCACATACCCGCCTGGGAAGTCCCCCTTCCCTCGCGAGATACCTAAGAGCATTTCTCGGCGAAAAAGAAAAATAAGGATGGTAGCACCTATTCGAGTGGGTAAAAGCCCTCTCCTTCCATCGGTAAAATATTACATTAGCCGTCTTGGCGTTCATAAAGTGATCAAGCAGGACATAAATAAATATTGTAATATTTAACAAAACTAATCTATAATATCTATCACTAACTTACAATCACACAACATAAAGTCAAATCTTCAATAATCACAATTAACCGTAATAGTAGGAATAGGAAATCTAATTCAGCATTCCCGCGTTGGTAATTCAATCAGACATTCTTGTTACCTGCTGTAATTTCATTAATTTCAACAATAGCCAAAACGAACCTCGCAAATGTATGCCGATGTAATAACGATTTTAAAGCGAAAGGAAGATTAATAGTAGATTTTATTATGATAAAATTTAGATGATACGGATACATCCCGGGGTTTGAGGCTGGGTATGGTTTAAATATTATACATGTGTGTCATAATTATTATCAAGCTTTTTCTGTCCATTGCTAACATGGGCCTTTTTTTGTGCCGGGAAATGTTCTTACTTCTTAGGCAGGCTGCGGGGGAGGGGGGACTCCTAAGGCTGGTACGTGGACTCACTACGCCCGAAAGACGGTAAGGTGGACGCAACTCCACCCACTAAGACCCCCCCAACCATGGTTCAGGCCTTGTCGTGGCGGTGGGGCTCAGTAACCTAGGGTGAGCGGTGCACCTTGGGCGAAGCTAATTGGGTCGAGGGGGCTCTTTGTACCCCTCTTATAAGAAGAGGGGACAGAAGAGCAGGGGGGCAAGGGGTGAGGATGGGAACCTCACCCCATTGTACTGTCCCGACGTTGGGAGGGGTTGTTCTGTGGTGCGGGACAACCCCTCTGTGGAGGTGGTCTCGGTCCCTTGCGGGACTGACTAGCCGTCGAGGTGCCCTGTTTGTTTTCTAGATCCGGGGCATCTCACCAAAGGCGGCATTGGTGGCACTCGCCGGGTTTTAGTGGGTAGAGCTGCGTCCATTTACCAGCTGTCGAGCGCAGCGAGTCCCACATACCTGCGTGGGGAGATCCACTCCCCCGCGGGATGACTCAGAGCATTTCCCGGCGTTAAAGGAAAAAATAAAACCCACTAAGTCCCGGCGAGTGCCACCATTACCGGTGGCACTCGCCACCGATTCTTAGTGACATTCCCCGGATCTGTTGAGCAACAGAGCACCTCTAGATTCCTCTATGGATCAACGCCACCTCTACAAAGGGGTTGGCCAGCACCACAGAACAATCCCTCGCCACTGGTTCCCCTGCTCTTTTGTCCCTTCTTCTTATAAGAGGGGTACAAAGAACAGCCCCCTTGGTTCAATTGGCTTCGCCTAAGGTGCTGGGTTCACCCTAGGACAAAGCTTGAACCATGGTGGAGTATTGGGCTCGTATTAATGAATGCCAAGACAAGTATATACCAGCTAATAAATTATTTATTTTGAAGTTTCTTAAGGCCTTACTATGCAGATTAGTAACTAGATGGTAGCACGTTCCTTAGTGGTCGTGCGAGGCAGAATTTCACAATAGTTCTAAAACTATTAATTTCGGGAATCTTCTAACATTGTGCTTATCATTTCCTAAGTTTGTTATGATTTACATTTTAAAAATATTTATAGAGATACAAAATTACTGATGATATGATACTGAGATTAGCGCGTTCAAACAAGCAAACAAACTCTTCAGCTTTATAATATTAGTATAGATATCAAGTCTGTTGGATAGCCAGATTAGATGTTACCATCGCCTATACACAAACGTGTAGGGCCTGACCATAGTGCCCGACTTATATATCGCATCCATGCTTTGTCTGAGTCAATGCGATAATTCAAACGGTACAAAAAGCTAGTCTGATCCTCTTTTGTCTCCTAAAACATCACAAGTATTTATTTTTTATTTTTTTATTTTATGAAGGCCATACTTAACTAAATATTTACAAACTTAAATTAGGTGAGTACACGTCTGAATCTCTTAAATGTAAAGAGTGTATAATAAAGCTTATTAATCTATCGCTGTTTTCTATCTTGAAATCAGAACTTGCAATATTATGTATAAAGAAATAGAAATCCAATTTACTACATTGGGTGTCCAAAATAAGTTCATTTCTTAGAAACTCGTTTCTATCACATTCTAAGAGCACATGATATTAATCTTCGTATCGATTACATACTGTACAATTGGGGCTGCTATTTTTTCCCATCAGAAAAAAAATATATTTAAAGGCATGATTGCCACGAATACGAAAACAAACGTATCACAAGTATTATCTTTAAAAAAAACTGCGCCTTCATTTGCCATCGCAAGGAGTAATTAATAGTCAAATTCATCTTACATATTTTTAAGGTATTGGAAATTTTAGGGACGTTTAGCATTTAAGGCAAGGCGACAAGGCATTATGTCAGGGCTAGGCGCGTCCGAGTGGCCTCATTTCTACCCCACTTGAAACCTACTTATGTATGTATTTCGACACGGCTGTCAGCCGTGTCGAAATACATACATCCTATCAAATTTCATAATGAATTTTATTATTAATCAACCAGTATATTCTGTTATTAATCAACATACAATTACCATAATTTATATATTGAAATTTGAACAAATGAATCATAACCACCGTTAACAATCTTTTGCCTACTGGCTATAGATCTGTTTCAATTAACGCCAAGATGGCCGATTCCGCTCCACTCGCATCCAATCAGGACCGGTCACCGCAAAAAATATATCGTGAGCTCATGAGATTAGAGACTTTTTTTTCTTTAACGCCGGGAAATGCTCTGAGGCATCGCGCGGGGGAGTGGGTCTCCCCACGCGAGTATGTGGGACTCGCTGCGCCTGAAAACTGGTAAGTGGACGCAGCTCTACCCACTAAAACCCAACGAGTGCCACCAATGCCGCATTTGGTGAGGTGCCCCGGATCTAATACAGACATAAACAAACAGGGCACCTCGACGGCTAGTCAGTCCCGCAAGAGACTGACGCCACCTCCACAGAGGGGTTGTCCCGCACCACAAAACAACCCCTTCCAACGTCGGGACAGTACAATGGGGTGAGGTTCCCATCCTCGCCCCTTGCCCCCTGCTCTTTTGTCCCCTCTTCTTATAAGAGGGGTACAAAGAGCCCCCTCGGCTCAATTAGCTTCGACAAAGGTGCTGGGCTCACCCTAGGCTACTGAGCCCCACCACCACGTCAAGGCTTGAACCATGGTGGGAATGGCCTCCATTCTAGTTTTGATAGAAAATATATCTGATGGGTGATTTCATAGCGAATTATATCCGATTGATAAAACCCATTTCACCTTACGCATTCCATATAGAACTCCCATTCAAGATCAAATAGTACCTACTCACCTAATATACTGTTCAAAGATCGTAAGATACCGTACGATCTCTTATACACAGAGAACTATATAATATGGGTCCCTCCCCTGATGCGACCAAACTTGTCACAATGTGTTACAACTTTGAATCCCATCAGGGTTTCAAAATTCTTGAGTAACTGTCATATAACAAATACGAGATTCCTATATAGGGTGTCGAATAAAAGTTATATATAGAAAGGTGTATTATGTAGTAGAGTTAGAAAGACTAAGAAGGTTTCCGATATTATTTCCACGCATAGTTAATGGGTAATAAGATAAGAAGAGTCAAAATTAATGATGATTATTATAACAATCGCAAAATCTTGTTTTTGCTTTAGATCTCTCTCATAGACTCTCATATATTAGAGGGACTTGGCCTGAGCTGTTGACCGTGTTTTGTCATCATCATCATCATCATCATCCTCCATCCGTCCACTGCTGAACATAGACCTCTTTCGCTAGGAAATGGCTAGGATATGGGGCTCGCTGCTCCCGAAGGATGGTAAGGTGGACGCAGCTCTACCTAATAAAACCCGGCGGTGTTTTCCTAGTCGTGCTGGCCCGGTGCGGGAACTATGGTACTCTCCGCAGGCAGCAGGGGGTGTTCTCGCTTACTACTCCATTGAAGGTACCCTTAACACTAGCCTTATAGCCTGGATCGTACGCGCACGCGGTGGATCCCCCGATCAGCCGCGCACAGGTCCCTCACGGCGGTGCTACCACCTGTCGCCGCCGCGTTCTTCTGCGAGAAGGGGCGCCATTCTGCTCTGTCTTCCACTCCGCCTCCTCCTTCTGCGGCATCACGACCTCGCAGAAGAAGAGTACCGCCTCCCATGTACTCTCACTGGCGATAATCACGCGGATGATCGCAGGGAGTGAAAGGTAAACACTGACGTTAGCGAAGAAGTCCGCTTTTTCTGACGCACACGCAAGGCACTCCGCCAGGGTGTGGTCAGCAGTGTCCTCGTCACTGAACATAGGCCTTTTTTTGGACGCTTTGCGCATTCACCCTGGGATGTGTCGTCCCCGGGGATATGTGGGACTCCCGGCGGAGCTTTCAATCTACCCTCGGTGCCGGTATACCGTACTAAAACCACTTCACGAATCTGACTAACACAGGACACCCCCCGCGACCAGCCGGTTTCCTTAAAAGGGCTAACCGGGCTTCCTACTATAACTCTGACAACCTAGAGCACCCCCGGCGACGCCGGAACTTTTCTACCGGGGCAGGTACCCAACCATACCCTGAGTCCCGATAAAGTAGATAAAGGAGGCAGTAGGTACGCATAGCGCCTGCGTCGACGGACGTTTATGTAAATAAATGAAACGTATTCAATCTATCTATCGTATCAATATTTGTTTCAAATCAAATCAAATCAAAATATCTTTATTTCGTAGGTAACCACTCGTACACTTGAAATACGTCAAAAAAAAAAGAAGAAAAAATGTGGTAAATAAAAACTCGTTTGTAATGCAGACTCCCTCAAGAAAAAAGAGAAAAAAACGTGAGGGTTGCTCTTTTGTCAGCAAAATAAAACACATAGGTAGTTTATAAATAGGTGCCTATACTAAATGCAAAACCGAAACAGTGAATGTATTATTCCCAAGGTGTGGTATCTTGAATATTTTTTTTTATTTCATAATAGCTTTTACTACACAACGTTATTTAACAGTTTTCTTAAATTTATTAATGGAAAGATTTTGAACGTTTACATAACCAATCGTCAAACACACTGAAATGTCAATGTCATGTGGCCATTTTGTGCGCCGTTTAAATTGTATAGGTTGTCATAATCTATTACAGCTTGTACTATAGGTATTTGAATTTATTGGTATAGGTTGGATTAGTTTTTTTTTTTTATGTCATCAGTGTTATTTTATTAACACTAGCAGCGCTCCCAGGTTTCACGTACATCCCATTCCCGTGAAGTACTGGGATAAATTATTTTTTTCTTTACATATTTTGTGAGACCATCTTAACAAATTTCATGATTATAATGAAGTAGTAAATGTAAAGGCCCCTAAAATGAAGAAAATACCCTATAGGTTTTGATTTGACAGACAGACAGAGACGGATGGACAACGAAGTAATTTTTTTATATCATAGCAGGGCAAACGAGCAGTCGAAGCCTTTTAACGACTATCGACGCTCATGAACATTCGCACATGTAGATGCATTGCCCTCCTTTTGCCTATCCCCCCAATGGGCCACCGGAAACTCACAAACCGCACGAAACGTAACAGCATAGCTGTGACTTGACGCTGGTGTTATGTGAGTGAGAAGTACCACCCCGGTCGTGCCGGCCCAGTTCGGCTGCAAAGAAGTATGGCACTACCTCTTACTACTCTTAAGTGATAAAGGTTATTTTTTGCCATTTGAAGAAACGGAACCTTAAAGATAATAATATATCAAATTTTATGGAAATGACCTGAAACTAAACATTAAATACACTTCTTTAAACACCAAATATCGCATAATTATTAAACATTTCATGAAACTCGATGAGGATTAAGCGTCCAGTGTTTATCTGCAGCATTCGCTCAAGGAATCCATGATGGAATACCCACTGCGGATGACTAATGAAATTCCCCTCAAATGACGCTAATTTTGTTAGGCTGAGTGCGCATTGCTGTCATCACACGAATACGACTTTGTTTGAGCGATTTAGCAATGAATAGAAATATCATCGTATTTTAGTTTGATTCTCAGTTTCGCGTCCTAAAAACTAATGTAATATTAATTAAAAAGTAATGTAATATTTTTCTCAAATATAGGGCGGGCTGTCATATTGTACAGTTTTATCTGCACAGGGGCTTATGATAATGAGAATTTTATAAATGAATCACGTTTTGAATATGAAAAATAAAACTAAAACAATAATAACTTCGTGGTTAATTATTTACAGAAACAAAAGACGCATGCGCCTAAACACATTATAATAATATCTTAAACCCGAATCGTAGTGAGAGAAATTTTGAATTTAAAAACGTACTCTTCTTTCTTTTAATAGTATATGCAATCATGTAACCCCCATGGTTCAAACCTTGTAGTGGCGGTAGGGCTCAGTAGCCTAAGGTGAACCCAGGACCTTGAGCGAAGACAATTGAACCGAGGGAACTGCTCTTTGTGCCCCTCTTATACGAAGAGGGAGAAAGAGCAGGGGAGACTAGGGGCAAGGATAGGAACCTCACCCTTTGCACTGTCCTAACGTTGGGAGAGGTTTTCTGTGGTGCGGGATAACCCCCCCTGTGGAGGTGGTGTCGGTCCCTTGGGGGACTAACTAGCCGTCGGGGTGCCCTGTTTCTCAACAGATCTGGTTCACCTCACCAAAGGTGGCATTGGTGGGACTCGCCAAGTTTTAATGAGTATATCTGCATCCACCTTACCATCTTTCGGGCGCAGCAAGTGCCACATACCCGCCTGAGGATTGCCCCCTTCCCCGCGGTATACCTAAGAGCATTTCCCGGCGCAAAAGGAAAAAAGTATAGGTAATCAATTCTCATTAAATCGTAAACTACAGAAATTAAGCTAGTAATCCAAAGAATCTTAATTTACAGCAACTAAAAGTAAAATATGAAAAAAAAATATCCAGTGTAAAAATATTTTCTTATTTCAATAAAAAAAAACGGTTTTTTGACATAGTAAACATGCCAGTCCTGGACGATTTTTATGAAAAATAAGGATAATCGTTTAAGTAATTTTACTGATATATTGAATGGAATTCGCGTAAACAGAAAACAAAAAATAGAAGTCCTTAAAATGCCTCCTATTGTAAGTGAAGGAAACAAATATAATTCATCATAATATAAAAACATTAAGTTACCAACTGAATTATCACAAGACATTTAAAATGATAATAAACGCGATTTGATTTATAAATTGACATTAAGGCTCCTCAAAAGATCAGCTCCCTACCATAATAATGGCATTACGAAACCGTTTTGTCAGTGACAAAATAAAGTTTAAAACACAGGCAAAATTATAAAGCTAAAGCTAAATATTTGCTTTAGATATAACTGACTAAAAGAGGTTCTTAAGCTGCGCTACACAAGTAAAAGCTGAGGCTTAATAGTGTGCAAAATTTAGTTTATTTTATTGATAAGCTTTCACCCCTTTTTTTTCTTTAACGCCGGGAAATGCTCTGAGGCATCCCGCGGGGGAGTCTGTCTTCCCAGGTGGATATATGGGACTCACTATTTTATGTTAGTTGGATAGGCAAACTGGCAAACGTACCACCTGATGGTAAGTGGTCGTCGTCGCCCATGAACATAAACCAGTTTACCTGGAACGAGCCCAGGCAACTCATTTATGTGTTGCCTATCCTGAGACATAAGATGTTAAGTCTCGGTGCCAGTAATTACACTGCCTGTCTTGTCCTTCTCTCCGAAACACAGCAAAGCTGTTTCACGGGAGAAACAAGCAAGATGGTGGTACCCATGCAGCCGGGAGCGCGGCACAGCGCTTCCGTCCCACCAGCCCGAAAGGTGGTAAGTGGACGCAGCTCTACCCACTAAAACCCGGCGAGTGCCACCAATGCCGCCTTTGGTGAGGTGCCCCGGATCTAGTAAACAAACAGGGCATCCCGACGGCTAGTCATTCCCGCAAGGGACCGACGCCACCTCCACAGAGGGGTTGTCCCGCACCACAGAACAACCCCTCCCAACGTCGGGACAGTACAATGGGGTGAGGTTCCCATCCTTGCCCCGTCCATACATATTATTATTATATTTTTCCGCATACCACATTTCAAGAAACTCCTAGATGGCACTAAACTCCAGAGGTGTTGTCCTCGTCTGGCTCAGCCTGACGCGGAAACTGTAATCATTCGCACTGGGCCTCGACGATTGCTTCGAGGGGCGTTCTCCTCTGAAGGCAGAGGGTGACATATCTACCCTTCTCCTATTCCGCTTAAAGTACTATGAATACTGAAGGGCGTCTTGTAGCTTAGACCTTACGCACCCGCGGCATATCCCCCGATAGGCCGCTCTTAAGTTCCAACACAGCGCAACGTCCGACGTCACCAAGCTCTCCTGCAGAAAGAAACAAAGATGTATTTCTTCTCTCGCTCCGCTTGCTCCTTCTACAACATCAGTTTATTGCAGAAAGAGAGAAAAAAGTGCTTTAACTGACGATCATTGCTCGGATGACCGCCTAGAGCGACATGTTCGCGCTCACCTCGGTGGCAAGAGGAGATATTCTTTCCGCTCATACTTGGCACTCTATTATTATGTAATAACTGCTACAGTGATGACACCCTGACTAGTTATCCGTACCACCATGCACAGATACCTACCACAGCAGTGGCGCCCCAAGGGATCTGCGTAAAGTGAAATTACGCCACAAGCCGGACTCCCATCAAGCCACTGCTCCATGGCACCAGGTTGACAGCCACCACACCACGCTTTTAACTTAACGTTAGAGCTGCGGGTAATAGTTGGCCGTGAATTCAACTCTTGGCAATCCAGCTCTTTTTTTAACAGATTTTATTGACGTTTAATAAGACCTTGAATTCGATTCGAAAACATCCATAACCACAATCACATAATAATCCAAATTTATGCAAAATATTTACAAATAAAACTTTACCAAAATCAAATCAATTTGCAGTATTCAATACGATAATACGTTTAATAAAACGATACTCGAAGCGTAAAATGTTTGTACCCTCATCACGGTAACGTCAACCGTCTAATTCTGTTACCGGCAATTACTGGGCCAAAGGTTGTCAATATTAAAATATTCCTTCAATCCCTTCAACGTGATCAGACTTACGAAACAAAACATTTATTAAATCATGCTCCAGCAATTATTCTTTATTATTGTTTATTTTGTTTTTTAATAAAGGGAAATATATTTTATTATTCTGTTTTATGTTTATTGTTTTTTAATGTTTACGCGACTTTCACTAATTATATGAAACATTTTTTTACGGATTTTATTGCGGCTTATTAAATAGTTTTATTTCTATAAGCCCGACGTTTCGGATACTTTACAACAACCACGGTCACGGGTGGACGGAGGTGTCTGTTTTTGTTTATACGTTACTAACGTGGGGCACTCCGAAAGTTTTGAGAAACTAAAAATCACGTTATATATGGATAAAACAATTTTATCAAATATTTTCAAAATACTCTTCACCAGCCTCTATGCAAAGTCTCATGCGTCTAAATAAGTTTTTGAAACACTTCTGTCTAACGCAGACACCTTTTCTACGGCTTTTTCGAACGCTATTAGCGGAAACTGTATCCTTTTCAGGGAATAAAAATAAGTCACACGGTGCTATATCAGGACTGTAAGGAGGGTGAGCCGTGACTCTGACTGGCGTGGTGTCCAGGAGGTCCCTCGTTTTAAACATTGAGTTTGGCTTATTAGTAAAGCAATTGCCCGCAGAGGCCGGTATTCCGTTTAAATGTTGATGTTTTTTAAGCATATATTTTAACGTCTTTTAATGCTAGCCTGCTAAATAAACTGGCAGATGTAAACTGGCTGAAAGTACTTTACCTGAGACTAGCCATCATCTTATTCATTGCTTATCATCGGAGAAAATATACCTTTAAGTTTGAGTACCAGTAAATCATCGTGCTCATCATTTCAAATATCTGTGATCGTGCTGCTCTACTTTCCGAAACACAGCGAAGCCGTTTCTCTCTTTCTCTAAAATAATGCAGAATAGTAGTACCAAGTAGACAGGAGGGGTGGGGCGCACGGCACATTGCATCCCTTTTTTGAAGACGCAGGTTAATGCTTTCCCGTGATCCAGGTTTACCTCCGGTAAGCCTGTCACGATTTCCTGCCAGGGCAATAACTGCCGCTCACGATACTGTACGGTATCCCCGAATCACTACAACCGCGATGACCCGCTGCGCCGAGCGCAGCTGGGCCTTATTCCTCACGGTAAGGTGACCCGCTCAAATGGGTGCACCATATGTCGCCATAATCCGGCAGACTCCGGAGTGTAGCTGCCTGCAGGTGGCCCAGTGTCCTCCGAGGTTCGGCAGGAGTCGGCTTAGCGCACTTGCCCAGTGCATCCTTTTCAGCAGTACTAAATTATTATAACAATTTTTACATTTTATCCTGAAATGCCCGAGAGGAACGCCATATTCCCAGGGTGTGGTATCTTCCATGAAATCTTTTACTTTATAATATCCTTTACCACACAAACGCTCTTTAATATCTTTCAGCTCTGTATTGTAAAATAACGTACTCATAAATCATTTAATAAAACTTTTAATTGAAGTACTGAGGTTTATGTAAAGTAACTAAGTAAAGATGATCGATGTACTAATTCTTTCTTATCTATTTTTTAGACACGAGATGGTGGGTCTGAATACTAATAAATAGTGCCTTCTCTGCACTTCTTTCCAGGACACAAGAAATCTATTTCACGGAAATAAGCTTGAGAAAGATAAGAATAAGACGGAGAATTTATTAGCAGCGCTTACAGTTTCGCTGAATTTTATGTAAATATGTTTCTCACATGCACAAGCTAAAGCATTTCATAATACCTAATATTGCGATTACCTGCACCAGGTCTATTTGTGTGGACATATTTTAGTATTTTTAAGCATGTAAAGAATAATATATATTTCACGTATTAAAAATGCTTTTGAGTTGTTTAATGGAAGTTTCTGGAATAAATGAGTGTTTCAATGTGCAGAAATATTTCGTGATACGAAATTACTTTTCGTATTAAAGTGCACATTTTAATAATGTGATGCTGGTGTAATGAAAAACCGTTGACTGTAATATGACTGGTTATTATAAATATTGACTACTAGGAGCGCCCCACGGCCTCACCCGGGTAGTTCTCGGTTCTGTGGGAATACGGGAATAAACTTCAGGCTAAATTACTCGCTGTTATGTAGCTTTTTATTGGTGAAAAAGTATTTAAAATCGGTTTAGTGGTTTAGGTGTGAAAGCGTAACAAATAAACAAACTAACATTCGCCTATAGAAGGTTTGATAAAATCAATTACGGAAACTTTAGGCACTTGATCTACTGCTTGTGTAAAGACGTTTAGGCAAAAAAAAATTAAATTCGAAAAACCATTTAAAATTTTAAAAAAATAAAAAATTGCAAGAAATTTCTATTGCATTAAATCGTCCGCCCGCCTAAGCACAAGAAAGGTATATATAATTTAGCTATATTGCAAGAAATTCAATCTATTGCATTAAATCGCCAGCGCGTATTAAATAAACACAAGAAAGGTCATGGGGTTCATGTCTCGACAGCTGATTCGACTGACGTAACGGGATTTTAACGATTTCATACCCTAAATGAGATGTAAATTTTATAAGGTACTTAGTTGTGTATGTTGCTATCAATCTGGCAGTCTTAATTCTTAAAACGTGAATGAAATCGTTAAAACCCCATTACATAAGTCGATCAGCTGTCGAGACATGAACCCCATGACCTTGTGTTTATTTATTGCGCGCTGTTGATTTAATGCAATAGATTTTATTTCTTGCAATATAATTTAATTTTGTATACCTTTCTTGTATGTATGAATTGCGGGCGGACGATTTAATGCAATAGATTTCATTTCTTGCATTTTTTTTTTTTCTCGAATTTCAATTTTTTTTTTGCCTAAACGTCTTTACACAAGTAGTAGATCACGTGCCCAAAGTTTCCGTAATTGATTTTACCAAACCTTATATAATATTAGTGAGAATTAGGATGGTGACCCAGCGCGTGCTGGGTAGAGGTATGGCCGAGATGGGCTGCGTTTCGTTACAGTCTAATATCAGTCATCGGAGGAGACTTGTCTCTGCCGAGCTACTCGTCATCACCACGATGCTCGGTGACGAAGAGTCCTGGACGGCGATTCTCTTCTTCTGCGAGGCAGTAATGTCCAAGAAGGTGGCCGACGAGCGGGTGAGAGAGGAGGTCGCCAACGAGGTCTCCTCCCACGGGTGACGAACGGGGGTGCTTAGGAGGTGGACTTAATGCGCCTCCAGTTATAACGACCCTGTGTTCGTGTCGTGCTCAGGATGGGAACCTGGGTTTGTATGGCACAACGTCGTTGGGACTGCTTAGCAGCGGCCGGGCAGTCCCCCTTACGAGATCCGGGACCCTCAAAAAGCGGCTGAAGGCGCTCGTAGTGATTTTAGTTAAGGTGGGCACTCCCAGTTGCGAGTCCCACATTGGGATCTACCCGAAGATCCTGGCTGCATTCATAAGGATTTCCCTGCGATTAAAAAAAAAGGTTTAGGATGTCTCTTGTATCAGAATCACAAGCGGTGACCGCAACAGAATTCACCAAAGTGCAGTGTCACTGTACCTTCTTTATGTATCCTGCAAGTTCCTTCCATCAATCAGCGTCGAAGTGTTTCGGAAATAAGGACAGGTCAGGCAGATTACTGGCATAGAGACAGACATGAACGTGTTCCCTAATGCATTGGCTAGTTCCAAACTCATTTATATTCACGGGCGTAGCTGACTACTTACCATCATGTGGCACATCTGCCTGTTTGCCTATCTATCATCATCATCATCATCATCAACCTCTATCCGTCTACTGCTGAACAAAGGCCTCCCTTAAATGAACGCCAAGATGACTAATCCCTTGCCCCTCACATCCAACACGAACCGGCTACTGCTCGGAGATTGTCTTCCCACCTGGTTAGTGGTATCACATAAAAAAGGCTCTTTCAATACGACTTATCTTATATAAATCACTAAAATAATCTAGTTTCTTCAGAGATCTTTGACGAGTTATCAATTCCGCCTTTCCACTAGCGTCCACGTTATATCCTTAACTATCCTAGCTAATATTCATGTAACATCTGTAGAAGGTCTTCCTCGAATCAGGTTTAATTTATCCATGCTCTGACGGCCTGACCCAATTCAGCGCTCGTTCTTGGAGACGGAATTTCTTCATAAATAGTAACAAATACAAAGCATGTTGAATTAAATTGTTGACAAAGTATCATTTTGGGCTTTTGTGGTTATGATAATTTTACTAGCTTACAAGTTTAATAATATTTTTATAGAAGAAGAGCCTGTTTCACCTTTTTTTCTTTAACGCCGGGAAATTCTCTGACGCATCCCAACTGGAGAGTGGGTTTCCCCAGGTGTATGTGGGACTCGCTGCGTCCGACAAGTGGTAAGGTGGACGCAGCTCTACCCACTAAAACCTGGCTGGTGCCAATTTAGTACCAATTCCGCCTTTGGTGTGGTGCCCCGGATCTTTTTAGCTAACAGGACACCTCGATGGCTAGTCAGTGCTGCAAGGGACCGACGTCACCTCCACAGAGGGTCCCGCACCACAGAACAACCCCTCCCAACGTCGGGACAGTGAAATGGGGTGAGGTTTCCGTCCTCGCCCCTTGTTTCCCTGCTCTTTTGTCTCCTCTTCTAATAAGAGGGGTACAAAGAGTACCTCCCTCGGCTCAATTAGCTTCGCCCATGGTGCTGGGCACACGTGGTTGTAAGTGATAAGCGACATCCATAGACACCCGCTACATCATTTGCAGGTGCGTTGCCGGCCTTTAAATATGAGTATGCTCTTTTCTTGAAGGTCCCTAAGTCGTATCGGTTCGGAAACACCGTCGGTGCCAGCTGAATACATTATAGTCGTGTAACGTTGCGCTTGCACGTTACCTAAATTTAAGCTGATAATGAAATAATATAGTGATAAATAAGTTTTGAACTTAATACTACCAATAAATAAGCGCCATCTATCCTTGACTGACGTTAACGATTGACTGTTTATCGACCTATTGACGTCATATTTCCAATTTACTCAATAGATGTCGCTATGAAATCTGATAATGGTTTTGTAATAGATAAAATCAATTTACCTGTTATAATTAATAATCCTAAATCTAATAATTTAATCTAATCTTTTAACTAAAATAACAAAATGTCTAAATTAAAACGTGGGTCAGCATCTTATTTCGAACCCCTACTTCTATCTGGTCGCATCGCGGGTCCTACCACCCCCCACACGTGACAGTCGTCGTACGAGGCAGAAAATGCCGCAAAAATCGAGTTTTGTGGGAGGAAATTTATAACATTTTGCATTTTGATTACTTGGTCATCTACCAGTTTATTTGTCGATGAAAATAGGAGAAGAGGAAGACAATATGAATCAATAAACATTTAATAAATGAAGTTGAGGATTATTAAAAACCAAGGAATAAACCCGAAGCTTACGAAGCTCGCAAGTGTAACTTCCAAGTTTAAGTCCGCTCAAACTTTAAATCCAATTTCATAGCACTAAGTTGATTATGCTACGTTGTAACACTTTCAATTTTAGTTTACGAGAAGCAAAACGCCAGAATTCAATTTTTTATGAACTTTATATGCATTTTTAAATAGTTTATATGAAACTGATACATATTCATTTATATTTTATATTACAGTAATATAAATATATAAGTATAATATTATGTGACACTACTTTATAGTATTAACTAGCTATTGCCCGCAGCTTCGCCCGCGTTTACTTAGATTTACAGCCGTTCGGATTGATGATGATTATTTTTATGGCCAAAGTTACGCCTTATAACATCAGCTATCTGCCAGTGAAAGTCTCGTCAAAATCGGCTTAGCTGTTTTATAGATTAACCGGAACAAACAGACAGACAAAATTGATTTTTTTAATGTAAGTACCGTATATTATTTCATAGCTTTTACCCGCGACTTCGTCCGCATGTAAGAAGTATTTTTTTAAATCTTATTTTTCAAATAATATGGTTGCAATTTACTGGTTCCATACTATCTTTGTGCCAAATTTCATCTGTTCAGTGGTTTAGGCGTGAAGAAGAGACAGACAGACAGACAGACAGAATTACCTTCGCATTTATAATATTAGTAAGGATGAATTATTCTATTAATACATTTTGGATAAATTACTAAAATACGGAAACAGTATGTCATTAAAAACGCGTGCTATACAAAAGTGCGATCCTCATAAGGATCCGCATCTTGTAATAGATAGCGTGATCTACATTTTGTGTTAACGCCATCTATTGACACGTCTAAAAAACTTATTGTTACGCTTATACATCTTATAATCTTGGGTCTCAAACTATCTCCATATCAAATTTCACTCAAATCGGTTCAGTTGTTTAACAAATACATAGTCCCGGAGTTTTAGCTGCACAAATCCCGTTCTTGTGGGATTTTCAGAATAACAACTATTTTATGTCCTACGTTAAGTTCCAAAGTATCTTCATATCAAATTTCACCCAAATCTGTTCAGTGGTTTAGAAGATAGACAGTCCCGGGGTTTTACCCGCATAGTTCCCGTTCCCGTGGGATTTTCAGGATAACAACTATTTAATGTCCTACGTCAGGTTTTAAAGCGTCTTCATATCAAATTTCACCCAAATCCGTTCCGTGATTTAGAAGATTGATAGTCTTAGGGTTTTACCCGCATATTTCCCGTTCCCGTGGAATTTTTAGAATAACAACTATTTTATACCCTACGTAAGGTTTCAAAGTATTTTCATATCAAATTTCACCCAAATCTGTTCCGTGGTTCAGAAGATATACACTCCCGGGGTTTTACCCGCATAAATTCCGTTCCCGTGTGATATCCGGGATAAAAACTATCCTATGTCCTTTCTCGGGTTCCATACTATCTTTGTGCCATATTTCATCCAAATCTGTTTAGCGGTTTAGGCGTGAAGAAGAGACAGACAGACAGACAGTCAGAGTTACTTTCGCATTTATAATATTAATAATAAGTAAAATAAGAAAATAAGTAATAAGTAAGGAGTAGGGATTAGTAAGGATGAATTCTATAATAAATCATTTTGGATAAATTACTAAAATACGGAAACAGTATTCATTAAAATCGCATGGTATACAAAAGTGCGATCCTCATAAGGATCCGCATCTTGTAATAGATAGCGTGATCTAGATTTTGTGTTAACGCCATCTATTGACACGCCTAAAAAACTTATTGTTACACTTATACATCTTATGCCTTGGGTCTCAAACTATCTCCATATCAAACTTCACTCAAATAGGTTCAGCGGTTTAACAAATACATAATCCTGGTGTTTTAGCTTCACAACTCCCGTTCTCGTGGGATTTTCAGAATAACAACTATTTTAAGTCCTACGTTAAGTTCCAAAGTATCTTCAAATCAAATTTCACCCAAATCTGTTCTGTGGTTTAGAAGATAGACAGTCCCGAGGTGTTGCCCGCATAGTTCCCGTTCCCTTGGGATTTTCAGAATAACAACTATTTTAAGTCCTACGTTAAGTTCCAAAGTATCTTCAAATCAAATTTCACCCAAATCTGTTCTGTGGTTTAGAAGATAGACAGTCCCGAGGTGTTGCCCGCATAGTTCCCGTTCCCTTGGGATTTTCGGGATAACAACTATTTAATGTCCTACGTCAGGTTTTAAAGCATCTTCATATCAAATTTCACCCAAATCTGTTCCGTGGCTTAGAAGATAGACAGTCTTGGGGTTTTACCCGCATATTTTCCGTTCCCGTGAGGTTTTCAGGATAACAACTATTTAATATCCTGCGTTAGATTTCAAAGCATCTTCATATCAAATTTCACCCAAATCTGTTGCGTAGTTTAGAAGATAGACAGTCCTGAGGTTTTACCCGCATACATAGTTCCCGTTCTCGTGGGATTTTCAGGATAAGAATTATTTTATTTCACCAATTCATTAATAGTTGGCACTATTATATAAAGTCCTACGTTAAGTTTCAAAGTATCAACATATCACATTTCACTCAAATTTGTTCCGTGGTTTAGAAGATAGTTAGTCCTGGGGTTTTACCCGCATAGTTTAGCGTTCCCGTGGGATTTTCAGGATAACAACTATTTTATACCCTACGTTAAGTTCCATAGTATCTTTTTATCAAATTTCACCGAAATCTGTACCGTGGTTTAGAAGATAGAAAGTCCTGGGGGTTTACCCGCATAGTTCCCGTTCCCGTAGGATTTTCAGGATAACAACTTTTTTAAGTCCTACCTTGAGTGCCAAAGTATCTTCATATCAAATTTCACCCAAATCTGTTCGGTGGTTCTGAAGATAGACAGTCCCTGGGTTTTACCCGCATAAATCCCGTTCCCGTGGGATATCTGGGATAAAAACTATCCTATGTCCTTTCTCGGGTTCCATACTATCTTTGTGCCAAATTTCATCCAAATCTGTTCAGTGGTTTAGGCGTGAAGAAGAGACAGACAGACAGACAGACAGACAGACAGAGTTACTTTCGCATTTATAATATTAGTAAGGAAGTAAGGATTAAAGAATGCCAATTAAGGTGCCATGTTTGCTCAACAGATCGGGGCGCCTCACCAAAGGCGGCATTGGTGGCACTCGCCGCGTTTTAGAGGGTAGAGCTACATCCACCTTACCATCTTTCGGGCGCAGTGAGTCCCACCAATGCCATCTTTGGTGAGGCGCCTGGAGAGTCGCCCCCCTGTGGGATGTCTAAGAGTATTTTTAGGTGCAAAAGAAAAAAAAAACTGGAAAAAGGGGGGTTGGTCGACGTCTAACTAGATGTGCGTCAGCGGTAGCCTATCCTAGTTGCGAGAGTCCGTTTATGACTATCTGTATGGAAAAAGGTTGATAAGTTTAGAACCTTATTGGTCCATCAACTCTCAGCTCTTGAATGTTATGTTGTTCACGAGACTCAGTCCCGTGAACAAGACATTCGTAAAATCGTACATAAATATTTCGTACAATCATACATAAATTATTAAATAATTTTGAAGACCATTTGAAAACTAATTATAAAACAAATAAGCATGTCCGAAGGTATCCTGGGGTCAATATGTATATTACACACACATACATACAATACTATGCCAAATATATTTGGTACTAATAGTTTTACTTACACCATGTGCTGTGCTTTGCTGTGTTTCGGAAAGAAGGGCAAGACAGGCAGTGTAATTACTGGCACCGAGACTTAACATCTTAGGTCTCAAGATACATATAGATGAATTGCCTGGCCTCGTTCCAGGTGAACTAGTTTATATTCATGGGCGACGTCGACCACTTACCATCAGGTGGCACGTTTGCCAGTTTGCCTATCCAACTAACATAAAAAAACCATAATTAAAAAGACACTTTCCTCAAAAATAATACCTTTAACCTTTCTCAATAATTGAGAAATCAATGGCAAAAAATTCCAATTATTAGTTTCGGTCAGTAGAATTATCACGATCAAACAAAAAAACTCTTGAGCTTTATTAGATTAAATATATAATACTTTAACCAGAACTACAACTTATCAAAGCCAACAAACAACTTTTAAATCCGATCTGAAACCTAAATAGCGACGGCAATAAAAATGTATGTAATCCGAACAAATCCATGGGCCGCGGCAATGCCCCCAATCCCACCACTTACCCAAACCCACAATCCTACCACAATCTCCCCACAATCTCCCCACAATCCTGTCACTTCGTTTTTACCAACTTTTTGTGTTGTATACGTTAGCGCAGATGTTCACAGTCCAATAATATGAATCATACGCTTCTTCAATACACGTGAAGACTATCTTGTGAGTATTATTATAGCTTTTACTTTCACTTAATTTAATGATATGGAATGAAATTGTATTTGATCCCGATATATACATTTTTATATCAGTATTTAAGCAAGGATTTTAAATTTTGGCTTATATGTACAATATATTTTTTGTAATATTAACGGTGTACCTCTCGCTCACATAACACAGGCATCAGGTGACAGCATAGCTGTCACGTTTCGTGCGATTTGTGAGTTTCCGGTGGCCCATTGGGGGATATGAAAAAGCATGGCAACGCATCTGCATAACCTCATGTTGTGCGGATGTGTATGGGCGTCAGTATTCACCATAAAGCTCCGACTGCTCGTTTGCCCCCTTATGACATTAAATTATTATATATTATTTTTTACAGACGCATAAAAACTAACAGATCACCTTTACCTCCAGAAGTTGATTCGGTATCGCGTTGTTTTTTTTTTAATAATGAATGTTCTTACATCAGTCTAGCTTTAAAATTATAAAACGTTATAATTACAGATTATATAAGAGATACATAAAAAAAACAAATTGATGTTAATCTGTCACGAAAAATGTCTACAGAGCCTATAAAATATAGTGCTATAGATCGAGTGGAAGTTTTGTATTACATGAATCAAGGCTTTGTACATTATAGTGTTAGAAAATAGACAATTTTTTCTTTGCCGGTTCAATGTTTTATTGGCGTAAAATATCCAATATGTTAGCCATAAATAATTCGTTACAATATTTTGTTTGTCGAAAGGCTATCAGAAAATTTATCTTTGCAATAATAAAAATATGTGGGAGATATTACGTTATTATGCTACAATAATTCACGGTACAAAATATTGTAAACAAAATTACAAACATCCTTTTCTCAAGCATATTTACTCTACTTAATATATTTTTTTCTGGATGAATACTTTTTATTAAATGCATATGAATGTATATACATTCATGAGACGGCTGGGCCGATTTTAATAGGACTTTTACTGGCACATACTTGAAGTTTTAAGGAGTAACTTAGGCTATAAAATAATCATCATTAATCCGGGTACAAAAATCTACGTTAACGCGGGCAAAGCAACAGCTAGTTTTTAATGTAATTCATAATATACATGATCAGTAAATAATCAATAACCGGAGCGATGCACTTTTGTCGCACTCCCCTCTGCATGGGTACCACCATCCTGCTTGTTTCTTCCTTGAAAAGCTTTGTTGTATTCCAGAAAGAAGGCCAACAGGCAGTCTACTATGTGGCGGTCGAACTGTCCCCCCTTACGAGGAGTAGTCTGGCCTTCGCCGGGCCAGCCTGTCGCTGAGATGATTCTGTTGCCTGCAGATCCAAGACCCTCAAAAAGCGACTGAAAGCGATTGCAGTGGTTTTAGTTTAGGGTTGGGCATTCCCAGGTGCAAGTCCCATAAATGATCAGGATCTGTCCGAAAGTCCTGGCTACATCCATAAAGGATTTCCTTGTGATGTCAGAAAAAGGACAGGCAGTCTAATTACTGACACCGAGACTTGCCTTAAGAGATCTTATGTCAGAGGATAGGCAACACGTGAATGAATTGTCTGGGCTAGTCTCTGGTTAACTTTTTTTATGTTGATGGTCGATTCTGACCACTTAACGTCATAATATGACTCGTCTGTCCGTTTGTCTAAACGATTAACATGTTCGATGAGTAACCAAATCTTTTCCGTAAACAGCCATTTTAACTTTCATAACGATTGGTTTACGTTGTCAAATTTAATAACTTTATTTATGCTGTTTCCATATTATAACATGTTGCTATATTATGGTAAAGCGATTTGCATTAAATTAATGAAAATTTTAATGATAGCTGTAATTAAGAGATGCGTATATGATACGACGAAAATTAATAATGCAAAAGAGAAATGATTGACATATTGACATAGACCATTTAAATCTACAAAGCTATAATAAATAATAATAATAATATCTATGGACGCTTCCACACCACGTCAATCTGGTACCGTGCTAAGTTCTCGAAGAACTTGTATTACGGGCACCGGTGGGAGGGAAGCGCTGTGCCGCGCTCCCGGCTGCATGGGTACCACCATCTTGCTTGCTTATTTCTCCCGTCAAACAGCTTTGCTGTGTTTCGGAGAGAAAGGCAAGACATGCAGTGTAATTACTGGCACCGAGACTTAACATCTTATGTCTCAGGATAGGCAACACATAATTGAGTTGCCTGGGCTCGTTCCAGGTATACTAGTTTATGTTCATGGGCGACGTCGACCACTTAACATCAGGTGGTACGTTTGCCAGTTTGCCTATCCAACTAACATAAAAAAATATATTTAATACCTTTTATACTATGCATACATTTAAGATTTTTATTAAATAATACACATATTTAATACACATCCATGACCCAGGAACACAGAAAATATTTTTGTTCCCTGACAGGATTCAAACCCGCAACCTCCTGCTTGAGCGCCCACGTGCTTATCACTGAGCCGCAGAGGTCGTAAAAAATAATAAAATATTAAAATCGTTATATTTAATTTAACTTAATCTTCATTACATAGTATAAAATGAAGTTACTTCCGGTATCTGTTTGCTTAGATCTTTAACTACTAAACGGATTTTAATTAAATTTTCAGCAATACATAGAATGATTCAAGAGGCAGGTCTTAACGTATTATTGGACATTGGTATTACTTCAATTGGTTAAAATATAAGAATAATTGTTGAAAAAGTTGTAGAAATTCAACCAGCTTGAGAGCTCTCATTGAAAACTCCATATACCTTTGAAATATAATAAAAAAAATACGGTAGAATATTTCTCTTTTTGTCTTATTATAAAAAATCCGAGAAGGCATATCTATCTTTTGGGATAGCTACACATCGCGGCAATTGGAAGGATAAAAGAGACGGATACAGTATTATTCCTTATCAATAAAAAACACAGTCAAATCGGTTCACCTATTTGAGAACTACAGTGCCACAAAGAGACACACAGACAACGGTAGTCTAACATAGAGCACCTGTCTTTTTGCGTTGGGGAGTAATAAATAAGTTTTTATTTTCGAAAGGATCCGGATTTTAAAAATCCTGTAATTAAGTTAAAATCATATTAAAAAAAGAACAAGGCATAGAAGAACGGTTAAGCCGAATAAATGCTAAAAATAGACATTGTGCCACATAAGCGTTCATAGTTTAAAGTCAACATCCACAATCTAGTATGGCAGCTAATAATACTTTTCTAAGCTATCCGGCTCGTAGGACCAATAACCAGGTTATCAAGTTGGAAGCTGCTAATAATATTACATGTTAGATATAAGGCCGGGGTCGCCCGCTTTACTCACCGCTGTCCTCGTCAACGTGGTCTGCTCCGGAGACTCTGTAGGTGACGCGAACTGTTCCAACCCTCGTATCCAACACCACCATAGGGACACACTGATTCGGATCTCCAGCGTAGGATGAATGTTGTTAATCCTCGATCGAGTTAAACGGGTTACGGGAGGCCTCCCGGTTTGTATGCGCGCGCGGCAGTGGTTGAGTTTGTACTGGCTATAAGCGCACACTAGAGGGCGCATTCACGATCGCATTCGGATGGCGGTATATCGCAAAGCGACCCCTCAGTTCAAAGGAAAAAATAATAATAATATGTACTTAAACAATATTGTCCAATTTATGCTACCTTTCAGATGCACGAAAATACGAAATAACTCATATATCTATTTTAGTTTAAACAAATTATTTGTTCAGGTACGGAACATGCCGCCCACCTTAAAAGCACGTAGCGTCTTTTAAAAGAAGAATAAAACTTATAAAGAAAATCATATATTAATTAAAACTAAACTTAACTATTAATATTGGTTGTATACAATCTGACTATTGTAGTGGAAGGGGACAAATTTTGACAACAGGGCGTTTGAAAAACGTATTGCCCATTTTTAATGTTACGACTCGCACAACCTGGTCGGAGCCGGGATGAAGCGCGTGAATGCGTGCGAGCTTCCATTGAAGGGGTGGTAGGTTCTCATCACGCACCATAACAACAGTGCCCTAACGAAGAGTGGAGCCGCGGTCTTGAAACCATTTATTAGTTTGTTGGAGTTCGTGAAGATACTCCTTACTCCATCGTTTCCAAAAATGTTGAACCGACTGTTGAATCCAGTTCCAACGAGTAAGTCGACTAGGATTTTCGTCTACCAAGGCGACGTCAGGCACCGCAGTTAGGGGTTCCCCTATTAGGAAGTGAGCCGGAGTCAAGGGAAGAGGATCCGAAGCATCCGAACTCAATACGCAAAGAGGTCGCGAATTTAAAACGGCTTCTATCTGACATGTAAGAGTGTGCATCTCGTCGTACGTCTGAATTCGCGTACCTACCACGCGGTGAAGATGATGTTTAAAGCTCTTTACGGAGGCTTCAAACAATCCGCCGAAATGGCTAGCATAAGGAGGTTGGAAATGCCACGTAAGGCCCTGCCTTAAAGTTTCTTTGTTTAAAATATTTAGAACTGGATCGCTACGTAAAAACGCGTATAAATCCTTTAAGTAATTATTACAACCAACAAAATTCCTTCCACAATCTGAATAGATATCCGTACAATAGCCACGCCGGGACGTGAAACGTCGCAAGGCGGCTAGAAAAGCTTCTGTAGATAACTCGGATACGAGTTCGGGATGTACGGCCTTAACTGACATACATACAAAAACTGCAACATAACACTTCACTACCTTAGCATTCCGAACCTTGTTAGCGCGAACATAAAAAGGCCCCGCAAAATCCACCGATGTCTTTTTAAAGGCACGAGTTGGACGTAGCCTGGATTCAGGGAGCTGTCCCATGCGCGGTTGCATACACGCAGGGCGCGCCCGGAAGCAACGTACGCATCGATGTATTCGCTGACGCACGATATCACGACTCGATAAGATCCAATATCGCTGTAGAAGCGAGTAGCGTACTAACTGAGGTCCCGCGTGTAACTGGGTCAGGTGAGCGTCGTCTTTTATAAGATCCGTCAAGGGATGTCGTTTAGGCAAAATCAATTGATGTTTAGAATTAAACGGTAAAAGAGACTTGTGAAGTCGTCCTCCCACGCGTAAATATCCGTCACTATCCAGAAATGGCGTAAGACGGCGCAAGCTTAACGAAACTAATTTATTGTTAGAAATATTTTTTATATCCTCATTAAAAACTGAATGTTGCGTCAAAAGTATAAGGCGATTAAGTGAAATGTTATATTCAGGAACCGTGATGTAATTTGGAAGTGACTGTTTAATATGTTTATTTTTACATTTGTTGTAAAAACGAAAAATGAAAGCGGTCACACACACAAGTTTATTTAACGACGAATATCGTGTGATAAAACTATCCGTATCGCCAAGGGGATACGTCACAGCTGTGTGGGAATACTTAGCAAGCCGTTCCTTTGTGTTACGCTTTTTTTTCGCTGGTATTTAAAATCGGTTTTTGTATAGGCCAAGAGTCGGGATCCTGTTGGAGCCATGCGGGACCATGGTACCACAAGCCACTCCTAACCAATGCGGCCGGCAATAAGCCACGAGACGCTGCGTCTGCGGGGTTATCAGCAGACGGGACGTGGCGCCAACAGCTTGCGGGCACACGGGTCAAGATCTCACTGACGCGGTTAGACACAAAGGTCTTCCATTCATGTGGAGAAGAACGAAGCCAAGCCAATACGACCGAAGAGTCGGACCAAGCCTGAATTTGACCGGGACGGATCCTGTCTCCGTATATGTGGTTCACCCTCTCAATTAATTTGGATAACAAGAGTGCTGCCATCAGTTCAAGGCGAGGAATAGTAAGACACACACGCAACGGTGCGACACGAGTTTTTGCCATTATTAAATGTGTCTCACAATTACCACTCCTGCCTATGTGTCGTATATAAACGCATGCGGCGTAACCGATTTGAGACGCATCCGCAAAACCATGTATTTGAATAGATTCTATGTCGTCAGTATTAAAAATATAACGAGGAAAAGAAATCGATGATAAGAGCGGTAGCTCTTTACTAAAATGCATCCATGAATTTAATATATCAATAGGCGGCTGCTCGTCCCAACCAATGTTCTCCAACCACATCAACTGAATTAAATGCTTAGCGAATAATGTTACTGGCGACAATAACCCGAGAGGGTCGTATATTTTTGCTATATCGGATAATATAGCACGCTTGGTACAATCGCGCGATGTAACGTGAACCCTGAAGTTGAATGAGTCCGCTCGGGGGTCCCACTGTGTAATCCGAGAATATTGACACCCCTATCGCCCTCCATCTCTGCGAAAAGGACATTCTCACACCGCCCACCATGAAACTCTGATGGCTGGACTGCAGCGAGAATCGCGGGCGAGTTGCTATGCCACTTGCGCAGCTCGAACCCAGCTGTCGCGCAAATAGCAATCAACTCCCGCTGAAGAAGCCGCCTGGGCTTCGTCGTCGGCGCCCGTAATGACGTCATCGACGAAGACATTATTTAATAAAACGGCCGCGGCCAGTTTGAAACGCTCGGCCTCATCGTTAGCCAGTTGTCGGATGGTACGAAGTGCGAGATAGGGAGAGCAGTTGACGCCGAATGTGACTGTACATAGCCTGTAGTCACGTAAAGGTTCCTCTGGTGATCGACGCCAGAGAATACGGTGAAAATCTCTATCACTTTCACGTAATAATATATTACGAAACATCTGTTTTATGTCTGAACAGAAAGCAACACGATGCACACGAAATTTTAAAAGAACATCAACGATATCTAGGTGAAGTTTAGGTCCTGAGAACAGCACGTCATTCAATGAGTACCCGCTGGTCGTACGACAGCCGGCATCAAAAACAACTCGGGTGCGTGTTGTCTGGCTTGAAGGCTTAATCACACAATGGTGTGGGATATAGTAGTTGGCACCAACTGAAGACTCATCATCAACAAGCTCCATGTGATTGAGGTCAATGTACTCCTGAAGGCAAGCGTGATAGTCGAACTTCAGCTGGGGGTTACGTTCCAACCTATATTCCAGCTTATGAAAACGAGCAACTGCAATTTGTCTTGAGTCGCCGAGGGGCGGGGCGTTGACCTTGAAAGGCAAAGCGACCACGTATCGCCCTGTGATATCTCGATTATGCGTTCTTCGAAAAAAGGATTCGCATAATTCGTCATCGGGAGTGTAACTCCGCTTCTCTGGTACTGACTCCAGCTCCCAAAATCTTTGAAGGTTGTCGTTGTCAAACGAGCTATAACAAACTTGGAGTGGAGTCGAAATGTTTCCATTAAATGTAAGCTTACCTAACAGTAAATAACCGAAGACACTACTCATCGCAATCGGTGTACCGGGTGGACCCATAATAGTGTTATTTAATAAAATGTGGGATAGTATATCCGCTCCTAATAACATCTCAACCGGTTGAGGTGTGTGAAAATGAGGATCGGCCAAGGTAAGGCCCTTTAAATGCGGCCACTCAGAGTAACACACTAGGCATTTTTGACATTAACTTAGGCAAGATTAATGCGTCAACCGGAATAACGGGATGATGTTTATCCTTTGGCGTAATCGAGCATGTGACCATACCCTTAGGTACCAATGGTTCCGTATCACCTATGCCAAGTACCGGTACTCGAACGCCAGTGCGCGGCAAACCCAGACGCTGTACGCACGTCTCGCTTATGAACGAGGCCTGACTCCCGCTATCAACCATACACCGAACGGATGAAATTTTATTATCTCCCATATATAAATCTATTACAGCGGTAGATAATAACACCGTAGAATGCGACGAATGCATTTTTGTCGCGTAATTATTATGTATGCGAGCGTCCTGTCTATCCTCCGTAGGAGGGAACGAGACAGCGCTAGCAGTAGTACTGTTTACAATCGTTAAAGACTGCGGTGAAATTAAATGAATAAGGCTATGATGTCTTTTTTTGACATGTACGACATACAAAATTCGATTTACAATTTCTTACATCGTGTCCGACGTTTAAACAATTGTAAAAAATATTTTTGTTTTGAATAAAGTTGTACCTATCCTGCGGAGAGAGATTTAAAAACTCGGTGCATTTAGAAATTAAATGCTGACCGGCGCATTTCAAGCAAGAACGATTCCTATCACGTGTATTATAAGGTCCAGTTTGCTCTGTGACAAACGCGACGCGTGCGGTGAATGAATTACGATGTACATTTAATTTCTCGCTACTTTTCTTATGATGCTTATTATTAATATTTTCTGGATAGTTTTTTATGGACTGTGTATATGAAGCCATAGCGATTTCGTCGGCTGAGATTTCGCGTTCTAAAAATTCAATTAAAGTATTAACATCCGGTATATCGGACGGTCTTGACAATGAGCGTTCATAATTCTTTCTCAAACCTGTGGGTATTTTACGCAGTAATAAGTTAAGTAATATAAAACTCCACTGATCAATAGGAAAATCCATAACCTCAAGCGCCCTAATGTTTTCCTGGTAGACATTTAATAAATTTCGTACACTTTGATAAGATCGCTCGGAACATGTTTCAAGGTCGAGTATACGATCTAAATGTTTAGATGCGACGATACGCCTATTTTCATATCTATATTTTAAAATATTTAACGCGATAGTATAATTATCACCTGTTATAGGGAGTGATTTGATCAAGTTATATGGTTCATTTTTAACCGAAAGTAGAAGGTATCTTAATTTTTCCGTCTCCGCGTAGGCTCTGTTGTGACGGACTAATGAACTAAATAAATCAAAAAACGATTGCCAATCGGTAGGATCACCGCTAAAATCGGGTAACGGCAAGACGGGTAGATTTCTTTTATGACAAATGTCGTCCTGATAAAGTGACCGACGCCGATTCAGGTCGTCATTCTTATGACTATTTATGTACGAAACAATGGCATAATATACGTCGTTAAAATCATTGCGTATTTTAATATGCTCGTCTTTATCAAAAACCTTGTGCTTTATGAGCGTTTTTTCAATTTTAGATTGAATTTTATTGAATTTTCTTTGATGTGAACTTAAATCACTAGCTCGCGAACGAAATTGTTGATCATTTGTGGTTGCAAGCTGTAAAATACGTTTAAGCTCGTCGAGGATCAAATCCCTTTCGAAAATATCTTGTTCACACAATATTTCTAATTGTAATTCGTCCGGCATTTTGCGTAGCAAAGATGGCGGCGAGATAAAATGCGAAAAGAAATACGTTTATTGAAAAATGAGTACGTAGTACTGCTATTAAACAAGATAGCACAAGCTGGACAATGATCCTGGTTCGAAGGAACAAAAATTTATGTTAGATATAAGGCCGGGGTCGCCCGCTTTACTCACCGTTGTCCTCGGCAACGTGGTCTGCTCCGGAGACTCTGTAGGTGACGCGAACTGTTCCAACCCTCGTATCCAACACCACCATAGGGACACACTGATTCGGATCTCCAGCGTAGGATGAATGATGTTAATCCTCGATCGAGTAAAACGGGTTACGGGAGGCCTCCCGGTTTGTATGCGCGCGCGGCAGTGGTTGAGTTTGTACTGGCTATAAGCGCACACTAGAGGGCGCATTCACGATCGCATTCGGATGGCGGTATATCGCAAAGCGACCCCTCAGTTCAAAGGAAAAAATAATAATAATATGTACTTAAACAATATTGTCCAATTTATGCTACCTTTCAGATGCACGAAAATACGAAATAACTCATATATCTATTTTAGTTTAAACAAATTATTTGTTCAGGTACGGAACATTACAACATATTAATTTACTGACAAAGATTTTTTAAATGAAATATTTTCATTAGTGTACGGTCTAAAATGAAGCCTTGTTTGATATGCAGATCGCCAGCGATATAAATAACGGGGTTGCTGTGTCAAAACCATTATATTCATTAAAATTTAAGCCATCTACGCTCAATTAATTAATAAACTTAAAATTTAATTTCTGCTTAAGATTGAATGTAGCTCAGGCTGAAACTTTTGAATGAACTGGAATGAACTAATTTGCATTCCGACATTTTCTATAAAGTCTGCTGGAGTTATGGTCGATTAGGCTGAGCCAAGGGCGACTTAAATTTCCATACAAAACTCTTTAATTTTGTACAAGTTAATTAGTTCCTTCTGTTAATAAAGTTTGTCTATCAAGTTTGTTGGTGCAGTGCAGATCTTATCTTTAAAATAGCTGAACATATTATTATTTCAGCATGAGGTCCGTATGACTTACATTTGTATTCTTTTAAAGATGATCATTATAAGTTCCTTACAGCCAATTTTTATAAGTATGTCAAATGAGTCATTTGAAGGTAAGCGTAGGTAACGTTTCTAAGTAGCGGCCTCCTCTCCGGGTTGGATATCATCTGCTATGCAGATGACACTCTAGGTTTATCCCGGGAACGAACATACAAGGAGGCTGTGCGGCTGACCAAGGCGTGAGATCCATAAGCGACTGGGGCTTCGGGTCCGTTTTGACAAGACCAAAGCTCTGCTCTTTCGTGGACCTGGGAGGAAGGAGCCCCCACCGACTTCTCATTAGAGAGATGGAGTTCAGGTTGAGCCCCACCATAAAGTATCTTGGGCTCAACCTCGACGGGAAGTTGAGCTTCTGTGCCCATTTCCAACAATTGGAGCCGAAGGTCATAAGTGTGGCATCTGCCCTGGGCCAACTCCTTCCTAATATAGGAGGGCCCTAGGGCCTACAGGCGGCTATACTCCAGAGTTTGTCGGAGTATAGCCACGTACGGGGCCCCAATTTGGGCAGACTCCTTCACCGCTAGGAACAAGGTTATAGCGGTGAGGGTGATCAGGTGTTACCGTACGGTCTTTTAGGTGGCAGCCACTGCCCTGGCTGGAAAACCGACGCCTCCTCGTTTCACAGAGGAGGTAACAATTGAGGGAGTCACCTCGCTGGGAGGATCACACACGAGTACGGAGGCTGAGGCAACAGTGGCTGTTATGAAAGTGGGTGGAGGTCCTAGCGCAGTCGCCGTACGGCACAGCTGAGGCACTGCGTCCGGTCCCGGTGGCGTGGATGCACCGCCGGAAGAAACCCCTTACCTACCGCCTGACACAGGTACGCACTGGTGTCAGGCGGTGCGTATTTAGAATTCGGTGCGTACCTGTGTCGGGTGTGTTTAGGTTACAGATGTTACGTAAGGTACATTATCAAACTTTTGCGCATGGTACTATAGTCTATTAGAATTTACTCATTAGTTATTATAATACATAATCTCATATAGAACTGACATAGTTCGTGGCTTTTCTATATCTTCACTGCACGACATACTCTCCGTGGAATAGTACGGTGCCTAAGCTGCTAAGACAATGAAACATCACCGTAACATGCGGTGACGACGTCGTACCGTGGTGATGTAGACAAGGTACATAGCCTACCGAATTATGGTCAATTTATTATAAATATGTGCGGCTTCACTATCGTTCTAAATACATATAAAACACACATACATTACTCATTATAACATGTGACACTTAAAGGTATTGTAGACAGCTATTTGTTGATGATTATGTTGCTTTTTGAAGTCACAACATACACATTTTTCCGCAATACAAACATTTTGAATGTATAAAACTTGTCTTTGAAACACAATGTGGATGTGCCACTGAAGTCCAATTTTCAACGAGACAAGCTCAAAGCAAATATTTTAGGCATTTCAAAGCAAGTTGAAATTTCTAGACGCAAAATTTGCAAATTATCCAGTTGGATATGAATACGTATTCAATTGTTTCAGTTTAGATATTTAGATGACCTGACAATTTCGGTAAATGACTAGTTTCTTTATAAAACAAAACTAACGCACTACAATGGATTCTTCTCGTTGTTTATCGTACGTTAACGTAGACCTGTGGTTCTAAGCACTAACTTGATGCTTTTTTTTATACGCCGGGAAATGCTCTGAGGCATCCCGCGGTGACACCAGGTGAGTATGTCAGACTCACTGCGCCCGAAAGGTGGTAAGGTGGACACAGCTCTACCCACTAAAACCTGGCGAGTACCGCAAATGCCACTTTTGGTGAGGTGTCCCAGATCTAATGAGCAAATAGGGTACCTCGACGGCTAGTCAGTCCCCAAAGGGACCGACGCCACCTGAGCAGAGGGGTTGTCCCACACCACGGAACAACCCCTCCCAACGTCAGGACAGTACAATGGGGTGAGGTTCCCGTCCTCGCCCCTTGCCCCTGCTCTTTTGTCCCCTCTTCTTATAAGAGGGATACAAAGAGCCCGCTCGGCTCAATTTGGCCCAAGGTGCTGGGCTCACCCTAGGCTACTGAGCCCCACCGCCACGTCAAGGCCTGAACCATGGTGGGGATGCTAAGAACCCTGTGTTAAATATCAGTATACAAAATATCTTTATATTAACGACTGGCGGTTTTTGTATTTGCTGCTTTTATTTCGCTGATAATAAAATAGGTTGTAGGCATCGACCATATAACCGGAATAAAGCGGTAATGGTATGCCTTTTGTATAAAAAGAAATTCCACCAAATGTGTGCTGCGACTATGCGCCGGTTCTGCACTCTGATTGGCTGACTGATGGTATCGATGGATGATTGGCCGAGGGGACGTACATATAGATCACTGGTTGGTTGTATTGCTATGACGTCAGTGACAAATCACTGACCAGTTTCGGAATTTTATGGCTCACATTCATCTATTCGATTATATGCTCGATGGTTGTAGGTCATCTTTATCGACACTTACATAATAAAGAAATGTAGGAGGTGATATGCGAATCAACATAACGGATTTGAAAAAAAAAATCATTAGTATTATGTTACATACTCACGTACTTTTTTATCCCACAAGGAGGCAACCCAGCACTCTGCGCCTTATGGTGACTACCGACGCCCATAAACATTCGCACAACAAAAATTTATGCATCTGCATAACTTATGATTGCCCTCCTTTTCTCTATCCCCCAATGGCCAATCAAGCTACTAAAACAATCATCATCACTTCGGATACGGCGAAATAGACGACAATTAATAATTAACAATAAACTGGCTTCATTTAACCAACTTCATGGGTACATACATTTTTCATTGATGAATTGAACAACAATTTAGCCTGTATATAACAGTGAGAGTAGTAAGAGTGGAGGCCGCGTTAAGATGGTCGATGGTCCGCCATTAACCAGGTGCGAAGACAATGTCTGTGCAGTGGCCGGACCGTGTTGGATGCAAGTGGCAAGGGATCGGTCGTCTTGTGGGCAGCAGCAACTGCCCTAGCCGGCGACCCCCCGTGGGAACTTGTGGCGGAAGTTCTTGCTGAGGTGCACTCCTATGTCTCGGATAGGAGGTCTCTCGGCGAGAGCCTGACGCTGGACCGGATCCTGCGAGTCCGCCGACTAGGGCAAGAGGCGTTAATGCTGAGGTGGGGAGAGGACCTGGCGTGGGAGCCGTATGGCAAACGCCTAACGGTTGCCCTGCGTCCGGTCCTAGAGCGGTGGATGCGTCGTAAACGCAAACCCCTCACCTTCCGTCTGACACAGGTGCTCACCGGGCATGGCTGCTTCGTTGAGTACCTGTGCCGGACGGTCCAAAGGGAGCCGGCAACTGTATGTCACGATTGTGGCGCGGCGGTGGACTCGGCGCAGCACACTCTAGAGGTGTGCCCGAGATGGGCGGCGCTGCGTCACGATCTGACGTCAGTTATCGGAGGGGACTTGTCTTTGCCGAGCATCATCACCGCGATGCTCCGCAATGATGAGTCCTGGACGGCGATGGTCTCCTTCTGTGAAGCAGTAATGTCCCAGAAGGAGGCCGATGAGCGGGTGAGAGAGGAGGCCGCCGACGAGGCCTCCCAACGCAGGCGACGAACAGGGGTGCGTAGGAGGCGCTACTTAATGCGCCTCCAGTAACGCCCCTGTGCTCGTGTCGGGCCGAGGCTGGGGTTAACCTGGGTCCAGATAGGCACGACGTCGTCGGGGACTGCTAAAAGTATCGTGAAAACGAACGGCCAAGCAGTCCCCCCATTCGAGGAGGAGTCTGACCTCTCGCCGGGGTCAGCCTGTCGCTGAGGGTCCTGTGTTGTCTGCAAGATCCGGGTTAACTTAGATTTACAACCGTGCCCGGATTAATGATGATTATTTTTATATCTTAAGTTACTCCTTATAACATCAGCTATCTGTCGGTGAAAGTCCCGTCAAAATCGGCCCAGCCGTTTCAGACATTCGGAACAAACAGACAGACAGATAAAAATAGTAAAAAATGCTATTTTGGTATATATACCGTGTATACATCCATAATCCATATGCATCTAGTAAAAAGCATTTATTTTGATATTACAAACAGACACTCCAGTTTTATTTATATATTGTATAGATGTATAGATAATATAAATGTCTAGTAAACTTACCAACTTACGTGGCCACTAAATTTACGATAGGTCCATAAGTTTGCCGTAGCTCAACGTGCTATTGGGCGTGCTATGCTGGGTGTTTCATTGACAAATAGGATTCGAAACGAAGACATCCACCACAGAACTAAAGTTACCGATATCAAGCCAAGAATAAGCACGTTGAAGTGGCAGTGGGCTGGTAACACACTCACGTGAATGGATGGCCGATGGGGCAATAAGATTCAATAGTGGAGGCCACGTTCAAGTAGACGAAGTGTTGGTCGGCCATTAACCAGATGGGAAGTCGGTCCGTGTTGGATGCGAGAGGCAAGGCCGATTGCCACTCTTGCTTGACTTACCACTCGCCACTTGCCGTTTTGGCGTTCATTGAGGAATGCCTATGTGAACGGATAGAGGATGATGATGATGAAACTTACCAAACATTCTACTTACGTAAATAACATTGTAATTTGTATATTCGATAGTGCCGTGTAAGTCACGTAAGTTTACGGTCTTTAGTATTATCAGCACCTGGCCGGATTCGACACAATGACCTCAGTGCTTGTGGACGATAACAGGTACAAAACTTTATTATGGTAACTCTACCATGTTTAAGCAAGTACAACTACTAGTATTACTGTAACAAATTCGAACAAAAAGGAAGAAAGAATCGAATTTGTAAAGCATAATCTTTTTTTCTTACGCCGGGAAGTGCTCTGAGGCATCCCGCGGGGGAGTGGGTCTTTCCAGGTGGATATGTGGGACTCGCTGCGCCCGAAACGTGGTAAGGTGGACGCAGCTCTACCCACTGAAACATGGCGAGTGTCACCAATGCCGCTTTTGGTGAGGTGCCCCGGATATGTTGAAGTAACAGGGCACCGGGACGGCTCAGCCCCAGTCAGAATCAGTCCCGCAAGGAACCGACGCCACCTCCACAGAGGGGTTGTCCCGCACTACAGAACAACGTCAGGGCAGAACAATGAGGTGAGGTTCCCATCCTTGCCCCTTCTCCCCCTGCTTTTTTCCCCTCTTCTTATAAGATGAGATGATGTACAAAGAGCAGCTCCCTAGGCTCAATTTGCTTCACCCAAGGTTCTGGGAGCCCCACCACCAGGATAAGGCTTGAACCATGGTGGGGAAGCATAATAGACTGTGTTTTAACTACATGTACCCAAATCACACAGTAAATAAATGTCATTACACTACAAGCTGAAAGAGATGTGGCAAAAAATTATCATACTATACTACATATTGAGAAATGTAAGTTTACACACAAAGAGAATAAGGAGAACAGCAACAACACTGAAAAGAGGATTGTAGCCAATTTTTCACAAGGAGTACCGAGCCACAATGTATTATTAGCTACAGCGTAGATTAATGCACATGGTTACAACATAGAAAAAGAAAGAATATAGGAGAGTTTAGATATACTAAGTATTTATATTTCTAGACAATATTCTATGTAATGCAATCTCGGGTGTGTTTCAAAGTAATAAAAAGCTGAAAGTCGAGTCTATAATGGTAACAGTATACGAGAACTTTTGCTGGTAGACAGTGAAGCAAGTCAAAGATAGTCAACAATAATTGGCACAATGGCTATCAGGTATTTGTATAGGAAATAAGAAAGTACTAGCAGCGCCGCGGTTTCACCCGCGTGCTCACATTCCCGTAGGAGCACGGAGATAAATTATAACTTATGTATCTTATACATCAGGATAATTCCTGATGTATAAGCTATGTTACTGCAAAGTTTAATTAAAATCCATTCAGGAGTTTTTGCGTGAAAGAGTAACAAACATACATACATACAAATATTCGCGTTTATAATATTAGTAGGAATATGAATAAAAGAATAGTCTGATTTTTTTCGCTCACATAATACCGGCGTAAAGTGACAGCTATACTATTTCGTTTCGTGCGGTTTGTGAGTTTCCAGTGGCCCATTGGGGGGATAGGGAAAAGGATGGCAACATATCTGCATAATCTCTAGTTGTGCGGAAGTGTATGGGTGTCGATAATCGCTAAAAGGCTTCGACTGCTCGTTTGCCCTCGTATTCTATAAAAAAATGGCCAACTATTCAAACCAAAAAAGTTAGACTGATTGAAAATAATTCGAAAAGAATATAACTATTAATGAAAATAATTTAGAACATGATACCGGTACAAAATAACTAATGTTCTAGGTTAATGAATATTCTAATTATAATTTATCGCACATCATTTTGCCAAATGTTGACCAGAGCATCAATTGACTCGGAAATCAAATAACGCACCAAATAATCGAATGACGCACTATCAAATGTAGGCTTAGTTTTATGGTTGGTCAAATCTACACATTCATAATCATCGGCGATCCTTTTAAGTCCTAAGGTCTCACTCTCGAAAGGCGAAGAGGCTGTTGGGTTTTTTTTCACACAATTTCACTTGAAATCAATTTTTTTAATACAAAATAGAACCAATACCGTCGGTCGTCGGTTAAAAATAATCTTTTTAACCGAATTCAACCAAAAGGAGGAGGTTATCAATTCGATCGGTATTTTTTTTATGTATGTACACCGATTTCTCCGTCAATTGTGGACCGATTTTCAAAATTCTTTTTTTTTTGGAAAGGATATACTTGCCAAATGTTCCCATGATAAGGAAACCAGGGTCTGATGACGGCATCCCAGAGAAATCGAGGGGATCTTTCTAAAATTCTAGGAGCGACTAGTGCGTTTAATATTTTTTTAACTAAGCATTTTAAAGCACTACAATTTAATGAAGGTCTACAGTCAATCTGATGCTGGTGCTGAAAGACAGTCGAGGAAACTCCTCAACGATTTACATCAGTAACCTTGTGTTTGGGCTTGATTAATTTGTATTGATGAGAACTTTATAACTAGACTAGTTGTTACTGTTATTGGGGGTCTGATGATGAAGACGAAGGACAGATAAGGGAACTCCTAAATAGTTTACAGTAGTTACCTTGTGTTTGGACTTAATTAATTTATACTGATGAGAACTTTGCACCTATATGGGTAATACATGTCATTACAGGTTTGATGATGGAGACCATAGAGAGTCGAGGGAACTCCTCGACGATTTACAGCTTTTTTTGGGCTTACTTCATACGGTTCAATATGCCAAATTGTCTATCTCTGTATGTCCTTCTTTAATAAATCACTAAAAATTAAGAAATATTTTTTTTTTTATAAAAATTATAACCGACTTCAAAAAATAAAGTAACTAAAATGTAATAAAATAATCACGTTTCTTTAATTTTTGTGTCTAGAACTAATAATCATCTTATACTTCTACTAATGTACAATCTTTGCATTTATCACGTCATTTGTTACTTTTGGAGTCGAGTCGGTGTCATTTTACCGGTGGGAGGGAAGCGCTGTGCCGCGTTCCCGGCTGCATGGGTACCACCATCTTGCTTGTTTCTCCCGTGAAACAGCTTTGCTGTGTTTCGGAGAGAAGGGCAAGACAGGCAGTGTAATTACTGGCACCGAGTCTTAACATCTTATGTCTTATGCCTGGTAAACTAGTTTATGTTCATGGGCGACGTCGACCACTTACCATCAGGTGGCACGTTTGCCAGTTTGCCTATCCAACTAACATAAAAAAAATACCAAGGTAGGTAGGTAGGTACCTACAGCAACGAATACGACAATGATGATGTGTTTGTTGCTGTAGGTACCTATTTAACTTAGCTGACACCGACTCCAAAAGTAACAATAATGGCCAATGTTTGGTTGGCCAAGACGCCACCCGTATACCTGCAGCAGAATTCCACAGTCGGACATCGCGTCAAAATTCCAAATTTCACCCTCACTATGTCCGGAAATCCACAACAACTCGATTTTACGGTATTTTCTGCCTCGTGGCAACGGAACCAGCTACAACCTACGGTATTTCCGAACAGATACGACTTAGGGACCTTCAAAAAACGAGCTTACTCATAATTGGACGGCCAACAACGCACCTGCTTATGATGTAGAGAGTGTATATAGATGTCGCATATCGCTTACTATAAGGTATTAAACCGACTGTCCGTTCGCCCCCATTTCTATAAAAAATAAAAAAACAATCAGGACACATCACTGCACGGAGATCTAGCTGGAGGCCGAACCCAATCTACATATTATATCAATGAATTTTAGTAAAGCATTTAGCCATTAAGTCAGGGCCTTAATAAACAGTGGCGTATCAAACGTAATGGTATGGTAATAGAATGCGATGGCCGATACTACCGTCATTATTCAAATCTATGCAGACATTTGTAGGTACAATATATGTTGGCTTATTGATTTATTTAATCTAATGATAATTCATTCATTTTGTGTATACGTAACTATTGATTCAGTTGCTCAATATTGTTTTAAAAACAAGTGTAAAGAGTATTCAATCCCTAAAACTTTTAAACCAATACATATTGAACACATCATACCATAATATAATATACTAAGGTATACCATGGTTCAAACCTTGTAGTGGCGGTGGGGCTCCGTAGCCTAGGGTGAGCCCAGCACCTTAGTCGAAGCTAATTGAGCCGAGGGGCTCTTTGGGCCCCTCTTCTATGAAGAGGGGACAAAAGAGCAGGGGGCAAGGGGAGAGGATGGGAGCCTCACCCCATTGTACTGTCCCGACGTTAGAAAGGGTTGTTCTGTGGTGCGGGTCAAACCCTCTGTGTAGGTGACGTCGGTCGCTTGAGGTCGACTTGCCGTCGAGGTGCCCTGTTTGCTTAATAGGTACGGGGCACCTCACCAAAAGCGGCATTGATGGCACTCGCCGGGTTTTAGTGGGTAGAGCTGCGTCTACTTACCAGCTTTCGGGCGCAGCGAGTTCCGCATAACCGCCTGGGGAGACTCACTCCCCTGTGGGATGCCTCATACCATTTCCCGGCGTTAAAGAATACAAAATATATAATATGATATGACGAAATATTTTGTGTATGTATATTTAATTTAACATTAATCTATAAATTATGCATTATATGCCATGTTTATTGTTATCGTTTAAATTAAATGATTGTTTACGTTTTTAAATATCATCAATGTTTATATTATATACGAGATAACGTGATTGGTGAAGTCTAATTCATTAATATCGTACCCTTTCATATAGCCGAAATAGCTCAGTTGGGAGAGCGTTAGACTGAAGATCTAAAGGTCCCCGGTTCAATCCCGGGTTTCGGCAATTAATATTTTTTGTAATTACAAAAAAAAAACTGTCAATGACATAAAAAAATTGTTCCACGTTAACCTAGACTCATAACAAAGTGTATTTTGAGAATTAGGAATCTAATCCCAGATATTCCTCGCCGTTTTAACCATCCAAAAATATTTTTTTAAAAATACTTAAACTCAATAAAATGGCTATCTAATGCGAAAACAAATTTTGAAACCGGATATTATCTTCGGAGATTATGGCATTCAAAAAAACTTGAACTTCTAACTTTCAGAGCAGACTGGATCTGTTGAGCACCTCACCAAAGGTGGCATTGGTGGCACTCGCTGGATTTTAGTTCTTTTATTCTTTTTTTTTATAGAAGAGGGGGATTTTTATATAGGATTGGATCCTAGTAATTTATTTTTTTTGCCGCCGTCCACTTAAAGATGGGCGCTTAATCAATTAGAGCTGTAAAAATTCCGCTTTTTGAAAAAAACATTCAAGCGCGTTAATAAAATGAAGCTGATTTCGATTAAGCGTCAAGCTATATTATTATGATTAAAGGAAAGTAACCTTATTCCGATACGTTTAAAACTCAAAATATAATGTGAATAAGGAACCTTACTTCTATACGCTGTGGGTGATATGACGCAATATAAAGATTTTTTCATTTTATTGGATTAAAACCTTATTCCTATAACTTTAAGAATCAATATTAGATTCAATTGGTTACGTATTAAACGGCTAAAATACATTCTGCCTGTTTACATAACATTTCTATCAGACTGACAACGCTCCGTTTTTGGTTGGTTACAAACTTTTTACAGCTTAGGAACTTTTATTATGATTTATGATTTAAGATTTTTGATTTTAATTTTTAACTGATGTCTGATTTTAATTGTTTAAACTCAGTACGCTTGTCAATGTCGATGAGCTTAAATGTTAATTTTTACTTTGCGTGCGCGTAGCCGTTATTTGAATTAGTGTGAATTGAGTGACTTAAATGTTTTATTTGATAATGGTGAATGTAAATAATAATTGTAAATAGTAAACTGATATTTTTATTAGGAATTAAGTATATTATAGTTATAAATAAGTACATTAGTGTTGTGATTTTTTTTGTAGTTATAAATAATATTTATTATTTATAAACCCAATAGGGAAATCGAAAATACTTAGATTAAATAATAATAGTCCATACAGCCTAGTCTGCACATTATGATTTTTGTGTTGTTATTATATATTACGGCGTCGAGCGGCGTTTTAATATGGGACTACTTTAAAAAAAAACAGACCGATAGTTGCATGTCAAAAACAAATATCTTATAGAACAACTATAAGTAATTTGAAACAACATTTGAAACTGAAACATTTGGGTGTTTTCAATGATTTTCTTTCGCGTGACTTATCACGGCCGACTTCTTCTCAACGGCAGGGTTACGAGAATAATGGCGGTGGTGGTTGGACTAGTGGAGAAAATGGTGAGGAGAATACTAATAATTCTAACAATGCATGTGGCTCTAATCGTGAAGGTTATTAAAAGCACTTGCCTTTTGTCTTGGACTGGCCTATTGATCTAGTGGTTCGTGACCCTGTCTACTAAACCGGAAGGTCGTGGGTTCGATTCCCACCCAGGATGAATGTTTGTGTGATGAGCATGATCATTTTTTCTGTGTCTGGGTGTAGTTTTATCTATATCATGTATGTATTTAGAAATATGATATAAGTATACATCAGTTGTCTGGTTGCCATAAGAACAGGATCTGCCTAGTTTGGGATCAGATGGTCCTGTGTGGGATGTCCCAACGTAATAATTTTAAAAGTATATATTATATTCATCATCTTCATCATGTTGAATGAATTATTTATTAAGAGAAATTTAAAAAATCAATCCCAATCCTGACATCAGTCATCGGAGGGGACTTGTCTCTGCCGAGCGTCATCACCGCAATGCTTGGTGACGACGAGTCCTGGACGGTGATGGTCTCCTTCTGTGAGGCAGTAATGTCCCAGAAGGAAGTCGACGAGCGGGTTAGAGAGGAGGCCGCCGACGAAGCCTTCTCCCGTGGGCGTAGGAGGCGCTATTTAATGCGCCTCCAGTAACGCCCCTGTGCCCCTGTGTGGAACCTGGGTCTGTATGAGACGATGTCGTGGGAACTGCTTAGTAGCAGCCGGGCATTCCCCCCCTACAAGGAGTATCAGGCCTTCGCCGGGGCCAGCCTGTCGCTGAGGTGATCCTGTCTGTTGCCTGCATAATGTGTTTCAATAAAAAGCTCGGCCGGCTTTTTTAAGCGCGCTGAAAAATAAAAGCCAAACGCTTAAGCTAGTTGAAAATAAAAAGCCGTTTATCACATCCCTATCCACTTACCTGCTATCAGGTGCAGCGAGTCCCACATACCCGCCTGGGGAGACCCACTCCCCGTGGGATGCCTCAGAGCATTTCCCGGCGTAAAAGAAAAAAAAGGTAGCAAGTTCATTTTGACAATTCCATAACCAGATAAAATACGAAAATGATATAGCCGCTAAGTTGAATACTCACAATCTAACCTTGAATAAATTATTATAGTAGTCGTCTACCTTTAATATAAAAATTGTAACAAAGACATATTGTCCCTAATAATGGCGTGTGTCACGTGCGTGTTGCCACGAGTAATTTACATATGTGATTACTTCCTAAAACTATTAAGTATACGATTTTATATAAAATCATTGACTGGTCAAGTATATGAGATGAAAGTTGGCTTCCAAGGAGATGAAACGTCAATCAATCTATGTACAGTGGCCGGTCCTGAGGGCTTTTTTTTTTCTTTTACGCCGGGAAATGCTCTGAGGCATCCCGCCTGGGGAGTGGGTCTCCCCAGGTGGGTATGTGGGACTCGCTGCGCCCGAAAGATGGTAAATGGACGCAGCTCTACCCACTAAAAACCGGCGAGTGCCACCATTGCCGCCTTGGTGAGGTGCCCCGGATCTGTTAAGCTAACAGGACACCTCAACAGCTAGTCATTCCCGCAAGGGACCGACGCCACCTCCACAAAGGGGTTGTCCCGCACCACAGAACAACCCCTCTCAACGTCAGGACAGTACAATGCGGTGAGGTTCCCATCCTCACCCCTTGCCCCCTGCTCTTTTGTCCCCTCTTCTTATAAGAGGGGTACAAAGAGCCCCCTCGGCTCAATTAGCTTCGCCCAAGGTTACCCTAGGCTACTGAGCCCCACCGCCACGTCAAGGCCTGAACCATGGTGGGGTGGTCCTGAGGGCTGATAATAATGATAGGGGTAGGGGGTTTATCTCGACTAAGTGATTAGCGAATTAAATTCATCATCATCATCATCATCACCCTTTTTTTGACCTACCTGGGTACACACAGTCACACTTGGGCAGTGCATACCGAAACTAAAACCACTACGAGCGCCTTCAGCCGCCTTTTTGAGGGTCTCGGATCTGCAGGCAACAGGCTGGCCCCAGCGAAGGGCCAAACTACTCCTCGTAGCACCTCCTACGCACATCCATTGAGTAGCACCTCCTACGCACCTCTGTTCGTCATCATCATCAGCCTATCTCTACGTTATAGAAAAGATGTAAGATGTGTTAGTCAGATCCGGGATACCCCCTTTCAAGCGGCTGAAGGCAACTCGCAGTGGTTTTAGTGCGGTATACCGGCGTGGGGGTAGCGGGGAGCGCCGGGAGTCCCACATATTCCCGGGGACGACCCATCCCCGGTTGAATGCGCAAAGCATTTCCACTGCGACAAAAAAGGCTTGCAAAACAATCATCACCAGTATATATACAGTTGCAAACCTAAAAAGTGGGTAAATCTAAGCAACAGATAGTAAACCTGTAACATAATTCTCGCTTGAAAATTGATCGTTAATCTTTACAAGCCAAATTAGTGCTTTAGCGATACCTAGTATTTAGATTAATGGTATCTATCTTCACTAAGCGGATTAAACTTAGCTATCCCGTCATGACATTTGTGAGGGTAATTTCTCTAATAGACGCTGGCAATCAAACTACATAATATAAGCAACCTTAACAGGTGACACTGGTCCTTAAAACCTGCGAGGAGGGCATCAGGTTGTAATTCTCCTACATAACATACCGGCGGGAGGGAAACGCTGTGTCGCGATTCCAGCTGCATGGTTTTTTTTGTTCTCTCCAGACCATTGGTCCGCACCTTTGTTAGATTGGTTTTGATGATGATTGATTGTTAATTTTTTTTGCTCCGCTGAATTGGAGTACGTTAGGAGGTTAGTTGATGATGATAGATAGATTGATTGATTAGCTGAAGAGGAGCCCCTGGAGTGAAAGAGGGAGAGAGGGTGTTACCACCGGTTCAAACCCTTTCCTGAGAAGAACCGGCAAGAAACTCAGTGGGCAGCGTCCCCATACTTGACGACGACTTGTGGTCACGCGCGCTCAAGTTAGTGGTTGGGGGCTCCTCTTATTTTGTCACCGTTATTATACATTATACATATATATACATACACCGTTATTACATACCCCGCGACAGGACCTAATCCTGTCGCGGGGTGTGGATCCTAGAATCGACGCCCCGCGCTCAGAGTAATATGTTAGTTGTGTCACAGGGTGTGGATCCTAGTGATTCACTCCCCGCGCTCATAGTATGTTAGCTGTGTCACGGGGTGTGGATCCTAATAATTTATTTTTATATTAATATTATTACGGGTGCTTACCGCGTTTAAAGATTTATTGAGTTCCCGATATTTCGGCAATGTTTCAATCGCCTTGACGCGGGGAGACTGACGTACGGTGCTGTTAGATGGTGACAGATCAGAAAAATCTGTCTACCGTCTTTCTTCTTCGTTTCGGACGACTAGTTTCGGCACACGGACGCACTTGTTCACCACGACACACTATATACTGACAGTGTCTTTTTTGGACTTTGAGCATCTATATCGTGACGGACTTTCACACAAACTAATCACAATCTTTAAACGCGGTAAGCACCCGTAATAATATTAATATAAATATGAATAGTGATCGCGTTAGTTTAAAACCTAGTGATTTACTCCTCGTGCTTATAGTATGTTAGTTGTGTCACGGGGTGTGGATCCTAGTGATTCACTCCCCGCGCTCATAGTTTGTCAGAGGGTTTGTGAGGTAGTTTATTTATTGATTTTTAGTTTGGTTTGGCTGCGCTAGATGGTGTGGCGCGCCCTATTGTCCTCAAATCCTGGTCAGTTGTTTGGCTCGGCTGCGCGAGGTGCTGTGGCGCGCCCCATTGTCCTCGGTTTCTGGTCAAAATTTTTCTTATGATGGCGTGGTCTCTGTTCTTGATTTCCATTTTTAAGTGGAATTGTTTATTTCTTGGTCAGGGATTGCTGCGACTTTTATCAGCCTACCCAATGCGTCATCGCTGTCACAGCTGCATGGTTACCATCATCTTTTTATAAACACAATCACAAAGAATATATCCTTTCTCTACCATTTGTATGCAGACGATTTGCAGATCTACACCCAGGCTGAACTCAAGAGCTGGCCTGAGGCTATTACTATTATGAACAATGATCTGGCTGCAGTTTACGAGTGGAGTCGATGCCACGGCTTAAAACTGAATCCAGCGAAATCGCAAGTTATAGTAATAGGTAGCCAGGTACTTGTTTCGAGGATAGCCTGGGCCTCCCCCCCACCGGTGCTCATGAACAACACAGTTATTCCTTTTAGTAAATGTGTTAAGAATCTTGGAGTATTCTTGGATGAGAATATGTCATGGACCACTCAAATTAATGAAGTAAGTAGGAAGTGTTTTGCAACTTGGCATTCTCTAAGAAGACTTCAATACATGCTACCTATCTCTACCAAAATTGCGCTTGCTGAATCTCTCTTTCTTTCTACTCTTGACTATGCCGACGCGTGCTACCCTGATCTCACCGAGCAACAATTAAATAAACTTAAGAGACTCCAAAATTTAGCAATAAGATTCATATTTTCTTCGCGGAAATATGATCATATCTCTGAATATCGTGCTAAGCTCGTTGCCAATCCGTTTTCGCCGGAATACAAGAATACTGTCGCTCCTGTACCACGTGCTTCATCATCCTAAGGCACCAGAGTATCTTAAGGAGAAATTTATTATACGTAGTTCCGATAAGGCATTGCGCTCAAATGATATTCTCACTCTACGAATACCTACTCATCATTCCACATTCTATAGTTGTTCCTATACAGTGTAGTCTATCATACAGTGGAATGTCTTGCCGGAAAGTATTAGAAAAGCTAAAACGCTCAACGGATTTAAGACATTACTTAAAAAATCATATTTTGAAATTACAAATCAACAATATTATTGAATCGATTTCTAAAATCAATTTGCTGTTCGAAATAATAGTACTTATATCATAAAGCAATTGAGTATGTATTTATAAATACGCTTAAATAATATAATATATATTAGTGTATAGGTATATATGTCTATATGTATATTATATTTGATGAGTATCGATATAAGTATGTTTATTTAGAATATTATGTAATATTGTACATATTTATTTGTGTTTAAATTATATAGTATATATTATATTATTTATTTAAATGTATACATATTTCTTTTTTTTTTTTTTTTTTTTCGTAACGTTTTCTTTTCATAACGACCCTATATGTATTCAAATTCTCCCCTCCCTAGGGTTGTCTGGTAGAAATCGCTACCTTAGCGATAAGGCCGCCATTTGTGTACATATTTTTTCTGTAATTTCCATTATTGATGTATGTATTCTCATGTACACAATAAAGTATATTTTATTTCTTTCTTCCTTGTTTTGAAACAGCTTTGCTGTATTTCAGAGAGATGGGCAAGATAGGCAGTAATTACAGGCATCGAGCTTTAACATCTTATGTCTCAGAATTCACAAATGAGCTGGGTACATAAATCCATGAGTGGCCGACCACTTCCCAATTATCCAATTCACATAAAAAAATAGTAGGAAATGTCTGGTGCTATACACCTTAGCCCAATATCGGTAGGAGAACATCACTCAAAGATTAATAGTCAAGGAATTTAGACTAGTTTAAATTCTCGAGAAAATTTTTAAAGACCCATTTCACTATATTACAATACATTTTTATTACATCGCTTTCGGCGTTATCGGTCCGGGTGACATGTTGTAATTGATTTTAAACTAGCTTCCCTATGAGCTAAGGAATTAAAATTTTGAAATTAGTTCAGAAGTGGATGAAAAAGCATGAAAAGATGAAAAATATATACTTTTTGTCTGATATTTACTATTTACTAGTTAGTAAATATCAGACTAAAAGTACTATAGTACACAGGTTAGATTTGAACCCGTATTTCTGATACGAACTTATCTACTCGCCGACTAATGAGACCACCATTGATCACATATGCATGAGAATTTATATTAGACATTTAAATTGTGTCATTCAAATAATTAATGATGGTGAGAACGTTCCACTAAACAAAATGTCGTGTCAAAGAGCTGAATGGGGTGTGAGCGTGTTTCCACAGCACCGCCGGTCTCTAGTATCTATGCAGAATTATTATTTTCCGTGCACGGTTTATTCGTGCCGTGCACTAAATAATTAATTTTATTGTAAATGTATGAAGTATACATTGTTAGATATTTTAAGGTTATTTAATGTCTTTTAGAATTCCATGACGTGTCTTTACCAAAGCCCCGCCAAACATTTTATACATCGGTTTTGTATTTTAAATCATATTTTTCCGATTGCCGGATTATACAAACAACAAAGCTCAATCAAATCTAAGGGGTCCCCCCTTCTCCTCATAAAAAATCTATAAAAATTATTTAATTATGAGTCAACCACAAACAGTAACAACTAATGATACAAAATACTGCGTAGCTACATAGATCACAGTTAAATCTTTGTATATACGTATTAACTTTACCACCACGAACATAGTTATCGCATAAATCGTAATAATCTAATTACGATTATTATCTTACCAACACTAGGTACGATACGCCGGCCAGCTGAAAAATCTCGGCAAAACTATCTGTGGAGACGCGCTTTTATAAATTTAAAACGTCATTCTATATCTATCAGTGTCAAACGTTAGACCGAAATAGAATTCCAAACGAAATAATAACGTATAGAAACCCAGCTGATGACTTTGCCCTATTTTTGGGCGTGTCAATTTGTATGTGTGCCTATGAAACATTTCAACTAATTATTGACACGAAAGCACTAATTGGTGGAGATATATATTTTATATTTATTTAGATTTATGCGTAGCCTAAGTAATGTATGTGTAGACGAAAGACGGTAAGACTAGATGCCAGTACACTGCCAATCCTTCTTTCCAGAGAATAGCAAAGCTTTTTCACAGAAGAAATAAGCAGAATAGTAATACCGGTAAATGTGTTCTCCCACTTATATAACTCTGTTGCTAATTAGTAAGTATAAATTCTATATAAATAAATATTCATATTCTATTTATGAATGCTTTAAATAAAATTAATTAGCAATCAAACTACACTAACTAAAATCAGGGTAGAGCCAGTTTATAAAATATTAAAAATTGACTCTACAAATACACTAATGCTTGGAAAACTTGCATGGAACATCTGCTTATGTAATAGAACCAATTAATAGCTTATAGCCTCGTTCAGTTCAAACTCATTAAATTTTCCAAGAACTAATTAACAATCGCTGGTTATTTCTATTAACCCCGTTCAGTGCGCCAAGTTGAACTTATAATTCTATTTAACTATGTCGTTTAGCTAGTGTTTAGTATATAGAGACGGGCACTTTATGAAACTTTGATACTTGAACTTACATTAAAACATAGCACAAAAAAATTCAAGTTGGCCGGTAGTTATGAAACATCAATGTTAATAATATTATTCATAACTAATAATAATACGAAAGGGGCTGAATATTCATAATGACATGAGACCGTATGCTGTCACGGCATTTGAGTCGGTGTACGTTTTTGCCAAATGTTTCATACCAATAATCCGATTGGAACAGGATAAGATTGAAAACCAGCTCAAAACGATTAAATGACCACATTTACCGTGCTTTTGATTTTATTTCCTGAAAGACATGATGAACATCCCGTTTTAAACATTTTAGTAAACTTAAAATGTAAATTATGAGTTCATATTACTTTATCTATACTAATATTTTAAATCTAAAGAGTTTGTTTGTTTGAACGTGCTAATCTCAGGAACTGCTAGTCCGATTTGAAAAATTCTTTCAGTGTTAGATAGCCCATTTATCGAGAAAGGATAGGTTATATAACATCATCCTGTGACTAACAGTTATTAAGTTGAATAAGTTCGCGGGCGAAGCTGCGGGCAACAGCTAGTCTATCATAAAACCATTAAACATAACTTTTGAAATATGTGTGTTATATACATAAAAGCAAACAAGAACTCAAAGCAGCTATCACTGATAAAAATTCATCACTCGAAACCGAATCGCAGTACTAACGAGCCACTTAGGAAGATTTATAGAGATAGGCAGACCAAGCAAAAACCCGCCCGCCCTACCATTAGTGTTGCTAATATGCGGCTGAAAAACTTCGATTGCATACAGCGAAGTACCTTGTTAATGAATGAGAACACTTTGTTAATTACAGTCGTACTTTCGATGTGAAACATTGACGCCGCCTAAAATCAACTCGTGTGCGTGACAGCAAATGGCATGACGCGCATATACTACTATTTACCGGTGGGAGGGAAGCGCTGTGCCGCGAACCCGGCTGCATGAGTACCACCATCGTGCTTGTTTCTCCCGTGAAACAGCTTTGCTGTGTTTCGGAGAGAAGGGCAAGACAGACAGTGTAATTACTTGCACCGAGACTTAACATCTTATGTCTCAGGATAGGCAACACATAAATGAGTTGCCTGGGCTCGTTCCAGGTAAACTGGTTTATGTTCATGGGCGACGTCGACCACTTACCATCAGGTGGCACGTTTGCCAGTTTGTCTATCCAACTAACATAAAAAAACTATTAAAAATTTCGTTGTAAATTTTTATTACTTATGAATCTCATTATATTAGCATAGTAGTTTCACATTTGCCGAGCGTCTCATGATGTCCAATTTTTACTGTTTTTTTACGGATTGATTTTTTAGAGGTAAGGACACCATATAAAGACTACTCTTAGGTATCACGTGAAGGTCACTGGTAAAATTCTATACATACAGTGGAACCTGGTTAAGTGAGACATCAAGGGACCTGCAATGTCGTTTTACTTATAGAGGTATTCCACTTACCCAGTGTGTATGTGTAGATATCCAGGTATAAATAAATATCTGTCTCATTTACTTTTTGTTTCATTGGTTCCATTGATAGAGGTGAAAATACAGGTTATTTCAGTTATAAAGATGCGATCATTAAATAAAATAACGTGTTATGTAACATTATAAATGAGTTTTAATAAAATAAAATCTTTTTTTTTATTAAAACTCATAGCGTTTTAGTTTTCCTTGTCCTTCAGAATATTGTGATTCAATTTTACGTTTACTCTGAATTATTCTACAAAGAGTAGATTTTGGCACATTAAATTCGACCCAAACTTCTTCGCGTGTCTTCCCACTTTCATAAACGTATATTAACTTCAGTTTTGCACGTAATGATAACGATTGTAGCTTTCGTTTTGACATTTTTCAAATAAACATCTGTATGATAGTAAAGCGAAACTCGTACTTAAGTGTGGAATTTGTGGGTTATCTCAGTTACAAAGTTTTATTTACTCGCTGTCTCAGTTATAGAAGTAACTACGATGATAAATCGAAAGAACAAATCCCAGATATAGAGGCTTACTCGTCCCACTTACAGGGGTAATTCAGTGACAAAGTGTTGGGACCTCAGCATGAGTTCCAGTTATGGAGGTTTCTCACTTATCCAGGTCCCACTTAACCAAGTTTCACTGTGGTAAGAGGTACTGCGGTGATGCTTTGTACCCGAATAGGTCCGCCACGACCGGGGTGGTACCTCTCGCTCACATAATACCGGCGTCAAGTGACAGCTATGCCGTTGTTTCGTGTGTTTTGTGAGTTTTGTTTCCGTTCCCCTAATAAACTTTCTTCATTTCTTCTTTCTTTCTTCTTGATAAACATTCTTTAACAATGGGACTAGGTTAATTTGCTATTATATATATGGTTACCCAACGTATGTTGACATAAATAACATTTTGTAGTAGACCTAATACTGAATCTAAACCATTCTCGAATTCACTTAACCCCTAAAATTTTTTTTTCAAATTCAGTCCAATCTTTTTTGAGGAGTTCAGTCACATACGCACGCACAGTTAAATAATATTATGTACTAGCTTTTGCCCGCGGCTTCGCTCGTGTTAATGTAGATATAGAAATAGAAAATTTCTAGCGACAGGCTGGCCCCAGCGAAGACCAGACCACTCCTCATAATAGGGGACTGCCCGGCTGCTACTGAGCAGTCTCAACGACGTCGTGCCATATAGACCCAGGGTCCCATCCTGAGCCCGACACGAACACAGAGGCGTTACTGGAGGCGCATTAAGAAGCGCCCGTTCGTCGCCCGCGGGAGGAGGCCTCGTCGGCGGCCTCCTCTCTCACTCGCTCTTCGGCCTCCTTCTGGGACATTACTGCCTCGCAGAAAGAGACCATCGCCGTTTAGGACTCGTCGTCACCGAGCATTACGGTGATGCCGCCTGGCAGAGACAAGTCCCCTCCGTTGAATGATGTCAGGCTATGACGCAGCGCCGCCCATCTCGGGCACACCTCGAGGCTGTCCGGCACAGGTACTTACCAAAGCAATAATACCCGGTAAGCACGGTGTCAGACGGTAGTTTCTAGCCCTAAGGGTTTGGCCTGAGCATTTATTCCCTGTTTTACCCTCTTAGGGGTTAAATTTTAGAAAACGCTAGAACACGTAACTCATTATTTTTGCCGTACTCAATTCGTACGAAATTTCTTTTGTATATTATGTCCAAGGAATATAAAGCTAAATACAAAATTTTATCCCCTAAGGGGTAGGGGAGGAATTCTTCCTTGGTGGATGCTTTTGTCATATGAGGAGTACGCGTGAAAAAATTCAATTTTCTAGCCTTACGGGTTTGGCCTGTGCGTTGAGTCTTCAGTCAACAATTATATAGCCACTTATTTTAAACTTTCATCCCCTATTTTACCCTCTTACGGGTTGAACAATAGGAAACACTGAAATGTGTAACTTATTATTTCACCCCCTTCCAGATTAAATTTAAAAAAATAATTACCTAGTGGATGCTTGCGTCATAAAAGGAATACGTGTGCGAAATTTTAATTTTCTAGCCATATACTTCCCCACCATGGTTCAGGCCTTGACGTGGGGTGTGGGTAAGTAGCCTAGGCTCTAGGGCGAACCGCTGCACCTTGGATGAAGCTAATTGAGCCAAGGGGGCTTTTTGTTCCCTTCTTATAAGAAGAGGGACAAAAGAGCAGGTCAAGGGGCGAGGATGGGAATCTCACACCCTTTTTCTGTCCCGACGTAGGGAGGGGTTGTTCTGTAGTGCCGGTCAACCCTCTGTGGAGGTGGCGTTGGTCCCTTTAGGGACTGACTAGCCGTCGGGGTGCCCTGTTTGATCATTAGATCCGGGGCTTTGGTGGCACTCGCCGGGTTTTAGTGGGTAGAGCTGCGTCCACTTACCAGCTTTTGGGCGCAGCGAGTGTGATACCCGCGTGGGGAGACCCACTCCCTCGCGGGATGCCTCAGAGCATTTCCCGGCATTAAAAAAAAAAAGGCAATATACTTTGCCTTTTATATATTTATATTTATATTTATTTATTTATATAAAGATTAAAATAGATAAAGATTTATTTTAATAATAGTCTTTCGGTGTCGGAAATTCAACCGTAATTCCACAACTGTATATTCACATGTAGAGTTAAATTGTATGCCAAATCTCACACTCCTCGCAATGAGCTTAAAAAGGGGCGCAAAGATTTATCTCCCGTATATAAATAGCACGTTAAGGTAATTATGTGGATTGGTAAATTTGTAGATAGCGTAATTAAACTAAAGAAATTTATTTAAAGTGGTCTCTATTTGCTCCATTTTATTCGCTGCATGTAGTTGTAAATTTTGGGATTTAAACAAATTGATAAGTTTCTAGTATTGTTAGTATTTCCCCACCATGGTTCAGGCCTTGTCGTGGCGGTGGGGCTCAGTAACCTAGGGTGAGCGGTGCACCTTGGGCGAAGCTAATTGAGCCGAGAGGGCTCTTTGTACCCCTCTTATAAGAAGAGGGGACAGAAGCGCAGGGGGCAAGGGGTGAGGATGGGAACCTCACCCCATTGTACTATCCCGACGTTGGGAGGGGTTGTTCTGTGGTGCGGGACAACCCCTCTGTGGAGGTGGCGTCGGTCCCTTGCGGGACTGACTAGCCGTCGAGGTGCCCTGTTTGTTTTCTAGATCCGGGGCACCTCACCAAAGGCGGCATTGGTGGCACTTGCCGTGTTTTAGTGGGTAGAGCTGCGTCCATTTACCAGCTGTCGGGCGCAGCGAGTCCCACATACCCGCGTGGGGAGACCCACTTCCCCGCGGGATGCCTCAGAGCATTTCCCGGCGTTAAAGAATTAAAAAAAGTATTGTTAAGTATATCCCGGCGAAAAAAAAAAGTATTGTTAGTATTTAGATATCAATTAAGCTAAACTTTATATGATTTTCATAATTCCATTGATCATTTTTGTCTTTTTAATTCAAATATTAATCTTAACCATAATGTTATAAAGAAAATTCACTTATGACTAGTTGTTGATGTTATTAGATACATAATATATGTCATTATAGATATTTTTTATCATTCATTTAAAATGTAAATGTATGTAAGAGTCATGCTGCTTTGCAGCCGAATTGAACCGAACGACTAGAGTACCTCTTAGTCCCATAAACTCACAAACCGTAAAATAGGGAAAAGGAGGGCAACGTATCTGCATAAGCTCTGGTTGTGCGGATGTGTATGGACGTCGATAGTTGCCAAAAGGCTTCGACTGTAACGATTTTTTTATTTGTAGAAACAATTTTATTACTAAGCGAATTCTAGGGAATAATATTTTAAAGATTTATTTCACTAAAGAACTTAGGCCATAATTTTTATCATCTTTTATTTAAGTTGAAATTTATGTATGTATAGGTAGAATTTGACAACTTGCGACAAGATTATATATCGTATAAGTTAAAAAGGAAAAAAACATAGATTATTAATTTAAGCACATTTTTATAAAAAGCTTATTTTGTTGGACTATCTACTTTTTTTTATTTTTCCCATAATTTTCACCGAACAAAACGTCTCATTCCACAACATGCTCTTACACACATTTTCGAGGAAACTAAAAGTATTGTAATGAGACATTATAAATGCAGCATTCAACGATAAATACCTATTACAGTGCTACGCCGTAGATTCCCGCTACGAGTATGCTACGAGCGCTACGTTCGATTTTGTGTTTGCTACAAAAGCAATTCTCGCTTATGTAAAGTTATATCGAGTTATACAATTTGTGTAACGTATCAAAAGCTAGCAGTTTTCCGTTCGTTCGTTCAGGTTGAGATTAGTTGTTATAAGTTGTGTACAAACAATAAACAGAAGGTCAATTTACGCTGATTTACACTGTAATAAACATGCATAGACATATTCGCATTTGTAAAATGAGTAAGATTTCTGTATAGTTTTACTTGTAATGCTCGTCGAATGTAACATTATTTTTTGGAAATAGTGTATATTAGTTAAGTAGTATAGTACAAGTATACATCATTAACTTTAGCCGAAATACTCAAATCAGATATCGATATAAGCGATCAGATCAAAATATGAAATCTCTTATCTTCTTATGAGGCTGGTTCACAGTTTCATTGTATCTCAACGAGCTAGTATACAACGCGTTATTAACAGAACCATGACATATTAGCTTCTTAAGATAAGCTACTCTTAAGTGACTGACCATTTACATACGCTGAAGAACTAATGGCCTAAACGCCAATTTGATGAACGCATTGGCACGCATTACATTCGGTAGGACGGGAGTCAGACTTTTACCAACTCTATGAAAATATCCGTATAAAGTTTATAGATGCATGGAGTTGGTTAGAAGGACCTCTAACTATAAAGTTCCAGACCCAGTACTCCCAGACCCAGTACTCCCAGACCCAGTACTCCCAGACCCAGTACTCCCAGACCCAGTGCTCCCAGACCCAGTACTCCCAGACCCAGTCTCAGTTGATGAAGATATCATGAAGTTTATTACATATTAAAACAAAAAGCTGATGTTGGTAATGAAAAAGCCACAAACTGGGAATAAAAGCTAAAAATAAATGCGGTTAGCAAAAATTGCCAAGGTGTAATTTGAAAGCCCAGAAGACTAAGATAAGCTAAATGAAGGCGAGGTAAATTTAGCTAAAGCAGTTCGGGATGGACTTTATCAAGTGCTTGTGTAAATAACGTATTCCCTGAAGTAAAACTAAGCAGCGATAAAATGGTGGATGGCTCACTTCTTTTTAATGATGGAAAATTTACGTTTTAAACTTTTCATGGCCTTTTCGTAATAACAGTGCGACATGAATATGCATTTAATTCTCTCATTTTATCAAATTCATCGTTATCATTACCCTCGTTAAGTGTGATATACTACAATAAGATTAATTAACAATACTAGCAAACATCGAACATATAACCGGATAGTGTAGTAATGTGAGATATAAAATTCCGAAACTGGTCAGTGATGTGTCACTGAACTAATAGCAATTCAACCAACCAGTGATCTGTATGTACGTCCCAGCGACGAATCATCCATCAATGGCTATCAGTCGGCCAATCAGAGCGCAGAACCGGCGCAGCGTCGCAGCACAAATTTGGCGGAATTTGTTTTCATACAAAACACATTACACTCTATTCCGGATAAATGTTCGATGCTAACAAATAACTAACGTATCCTCAGTGTCAAAAGCATAAATTATAATCTACGTTTTATTTAATAAACATTTGCATCATGTCACAGTTAGTAGTAAATTAGTAACGTATGTCGCGTCACTAAGAATTATATAGGACATTTAAAATTAAAATTATTTGAAACTATTAAAGTTAGTATAAATTCTAAAATTAATCTCATAAACGATTTATTGTAAACGAAAATGCTTAAATAAAAAATGCTCGAGAATTTTTCCGCCAAGAATTTTCGAACCCCTAAAAATATCATGCTTTTCTGAGTTTAATGTTATAATGTCCCCCATTACCTACAAATGTCCGATTATCTTTCATTTTAACGAAAGGTTGTTGAACTTAGCGAATATAAGTATTAATAAGCAACTTCCAAATTAGTTCATTATCATACTAAGTTGAAATGCCTTGTCAGGATGAAATAATAAACTTTTTTTAAAGCGATTTCTATTATAGCAATAAGTAGCATTTTTCTCCTACATACTATCCTATACGTTAAGAGGTAGTGCCATGCTGCTTAGCAGCCGAATTGGGCCGGCACGACCGGGGTGGTACCTCTCGCTCACATAACACCGGCGTCAAGACAGCTATGCTGTCGCGTTTCGTGCGGTTTGTGAGTTTCCGGTGGCCCATTGGGGGGGTTAGGGAAAAGGAGGGCAACGCATCTGCATAATCTTTGGTTGTACGGATGTGTTTGGGCGTCGGTAGTCGCCAAACGGCTTCGACTGCTCATTGCCCTACTATGCCATAAAAAAAAAAAACTTCATTTTTTCCTCATTTTTTTTCTGTAACACCGGGAAATGCTCTGAGGCATCCCGTGGGGGAGTGGGTCTTCCCCGGCGGGTATGTGGGACTCTCTGCGTCTGAAAGCTGGTAAGTGGGCGCAGCTCTACCCACTAAAACCCGGCAAGTGCCACCAATGCCGCCTTACGTGACGTGCCCCGGGTCTGTTGAGCAAACAGGGCACCTTGACGGCGGTTGTCCCACACCACAGAACAACCAATGACAATGAGAAAGACAGTACAATGGGGTGAGGTTCCCGTCCTCGCCCCTTGCCCCCTGCTCTTTTATCCCCTCTTCTCATAAGAGGGTACAATGAGCCCCTCGGCTCAATTCGCTTCGCCCAAGGTGCAGCGGCTCACCCTAGACTACTGAGCCCCACCGCCATGACAAGGCCTGAACCATGGTGGGGTGGTATCATCATATAATAATTTTAATAAAGTTCACAAAGTAATAAGATAACGGTGGGAGGGAAGCGCTGTTCCGCGCTCCCGGCTGCATGGGTACCACCATCTTGCTTGTTTCTCCCGTGAAACAGCTTTGCTGTGTTTCGGAGAGAAGGGCAAGACAGGCAGTGTAATTACTGGCACCGAGACTTAACATCTTGTGTCTCAGGATAGGCAACACATAAATGAGTTGCCTGGGCTCGTTCCAGGTATACTAGTTTATGTTCATGGGCGACGTCAACCACTTACCATCAGGTGGCACGTTTGCCAGTTTGCCTATCCGACTATCATAATATATATAAAAATTATAGCATATTTAATTTCATCATTTCATCAATTAGTCGTAGTGGACCTGTTTGTATGAAATCCATTATTCTAATAATGAAAATTAATTCAATCACCACAAAACAATTAATCGAATAACCAAATCATTATCAAGCTAACCGCATTAGAATAAAATTATCAAACTTCCAGCCGCTCCCGAATCACCCCAAATCCAGTAACAGTGTGATAAACTCCACTTACGTCATTATAGTGGCCTGGCGAGGTGATATGAATTAAATGCACTATACGATAATTGTACTTTGTAAATAAAACAGTTGATACCCTATATTATAATAAGTAAAACATTTTTGCCGAGTGCCACCAGTGCCGCCTTTGGTGAGGTGCCCCAGATCTGGAAAGCTAACAGGGCACCTCGACAGCTAGTCAGTCCCTTCAGGGGACCGACGCCTCCACAGAGGTGTTGTCCCGCACCACAGAACAACCCCTCCCAACGCCGGGATAGTACAATGGGGTGAGGTTCCTGTCCTCGCCCTTGCTCTTTCGTCAAATATTTTTAAAAGTAAAATATTTAAAATACTTTATGAAGTTTGAAATACATTTTGATAAGTATACACTTGAAATACTTCATGAAAAGGAAAACATTATTTGACTTTTTAAATTTTCTCAAATATCAAAGAAAAATATCGACATAAAATTTGATAGTTATGAAGATATCTAGAGACATTTCATCAAACTTTCATTAACTGGATGAAACCAATAAACAAATACGTTATGTTTTTGACGTTACCTCGCTCTGAGGCGTTCCATTTTCTTATGACGTTGTCACGTTCAACTATAGTCAGTAAACCGACTTTACAGACAACCGTTTTTTTGCTCTATATTATAAGCCTTTAGGTGTGGTCGCTTGTCCGTGCTGGATGCAAGCGGAAACGGATCAGCCGCTTTGGCATTCATGAGGGATGGATTGAAGCTGATGATGATGATGATAATGATGATGATGTAGGCTTTAGGGACCTGTATTTTTAAATATTCGAGATGCTTGCTGTAAAGATAAACCGCATAGAAGGCCAAAAAGTAAATGCCGTGAATATAAGAGAACTATATATTATTTTCGAAAAAAATACTTACATTCTAAAGCTTTTTAGTATTTGTGTTACTTTTTAGTCTAAAAATTAATATCAGCTACAAGTAAACTGAAAGGAGGGTTTAATAAAATATTGGAACAAAAATTTTTATTTAAGACATTTTAAAAAAGCTCTTTGTCACTATTGTAGTACAAGGAAGCAATCTACGAGTCTCTTTGAACTTACAGAATATTAAAAGGAATGACGTGCCAGGAATATAAATGCATTTAATAATGCCAGCTTAATGCACCATTCATGTCAATTGTGATTGACAATATTCAATTGTTTATATCTAGTATGTACATCTATACAGATAAATAAAATTGGAGTGTCTGTTTGTAATATTAAGATAACTGCTTGCAGTATAAGACCCATATGCATTTAGTAACATGAATAAGGATCTATACACGGTATATATACCAAAATAGCATTTTTTACAATTTTTGTCGGTCTGTCTGTTTGTTCCGACTAATCTCTGAAATGGCTGGGCCGATTTTGACGGGACTGTCACTGACAGATAGCGGATGTTGTAAGGAATAACATTGGCTATAAAAATAATCATCATCAATCCGTATACGGCTGTAAATCAAAAATGACGTAGGCGAAGCTGCGGGCAACAGTTAGTTCATAATAAAAATACCGAGGGATGAAATTGTACCGTGTTGTTTTTTTATAGGAGGCAAAAGAAAAGTCATTTTAACCTGGTTAAGTTTCGCAAAAGGGTAATTATCGGTTAAGCTAATAATTGGGAAAGTTGGTGGGCAAAATATGAGACAAGCAAAGGAGATTGGCAGAAAAGATGAAGGCCTATGCTCACTGAGCAGATTGGTGATGATAATGATGAACTACTGGCACTGAAACTTGTATCCCATGTATTGCAACTCATTCATGCGTTGCATACACTTGAGTTGCTTGAGATTGAGAGTTAAGTTGGTCCCGGGTGTTCAAGGGTGACTTTGACCACTTACCATCAAGTTTTGTAATTTGCCTAATTTAACTAACGTAAAAATTAAAGCTAAGTAACGTTTTTATACTTATTTTTATAGTGGTCAATAAAATGTTCGTCGACGAACTGCAGAACTGTGAATTTAGCAGAACAATGCCTTAATAGGCATAAATTCAGATAAATGTTTTTTTTTATTTATAGTGCCTTATACTTTTATGCCTGTTATGATAGTTAAGTTGTGGTTGAATTAAATAAATATAAAAATCAATAGAATCATTTGATATATTATATTGAAACAATTTTTACGGATTTTATCGCGGCTTATTAAGTTTTTTACATGCCCGACGTTTTGGATACTGCACAGCAACAATGTTATTCGAAACTACCCTATGATACATAAATATTTTAATTAGTCCTCTCTACGCAGAAAATGCTAACTGCAGAGTCTTTAATCGGGCTTGTTAAAAACTTAATAAACCGCGATAAAATCCGTAAAAAATGTTTCATTTTAAAGAATCATTTGATATTTGAAACAAATAATTCCAGAGGGTCAAATAAGTTGACGAAATATAAGAAATGATAATTTCATGTTCTTCAATAAATATTTCAATAACTGAATACTAAGTCTTTGAGAGAAATCGAAGCTAAGTTAATTAATGAAATTTCTAACCTGTAGGGCGTACGTATTTGACAAACTACCTACTTTAACATTGGCTCTGATTTCGTTTAGATAAGGGTTTTTCTCTGTTGAAATAGGGATCCCAGGACTGTTTTCGACAGTTTTAAATAGGATCTATAGTGCTTCGGGCAGTTAAGTAATTAAAGGTATACAGATTTATTGACGCATTTTTTTTTCAATACTTTAAAAAAAATCTATACTTTATTTCTAAGAACTCTATATATGTTACCTTAATTTACAATGATACTTTTATGTCGTAACACAATTAAAATATTTAAAAAAAACGTAATTGGTAGAGAAAATATTTGTTTCTTTAAAATCGATAAACTCTTTAATTACTTCTACTTTTAATTATTGATTCATAGAACTATAATTTTAATTTCATTAACAAAAAGATTCTACTGTTGACACAAACAGAAATAAGAGGAAAGTTTGTAATAAATAATAACAGCTTAAAAATAAATAAAATAAAACTAAGCTCAAAGTTAAAATTCGTTTTGGAATAACCGGCGTATTGTGATGTGTCGCCGTGAAATCGGATATTTTGCTGTTTGCTGAACTATTTCCAGACAATATGGTTTACGGACACAGCAATCTGCAGGAAACTGGGACAATAAATGATTGTGAGTTTCATATAAAAATGAGATGTGAAGATTTCTAATTCTCATATCATAATTCAACTTCATCATCATCATGAGCCCCTCCGCTGCTTAAAATAGGCCCCCCTCAATGAACGCCAAGACGACCGATCCCTCGCCACTCGCAATTCAACTTGTATGAATTCACTTTTGATTTTTACATGTATATGATTATACAGCATAATATGTTGATATGTACATTTTAAAATAGCATTGTATCTGGTTATCAAACTCTGCCCTCTATATCTGCCCAAAAGCAACGGTTAAACCGTCCTTTTTGAAGCTCTTGACTTCACATAAACTTTTTATCTACAATAAGATCTAGCGAAAATTGCATTTAATAAACTAAACTAAAAATATTTTATTCACGTGATTCACTACCAAAAAAGCAGCATTGGTACGGCACGACCGGGGTGGTACCTCTCGCACACACAACACCGGCGTCAAGTGACAGCTACGCAGTCGCGTTTCATGCGGTTTGTGTGTTTCCGGTGGGCCATTGGGGGAATAGGGAAAAGGAGGGCAACGCATCTGCATAAATATTGGTTGTGTGGATGTCTATGGGCGTCGGTAGTCACCATAAGGCTCCGACTGCTCGGTTGCATCCATATGATATAAAAAAGGTATGGTATAAAATTAGTGAAAATAACCATGTATATATAAATAACTATAAATCAATATAAATAACTATAAACACTAACATCATGCGATAGAAACTCATAAATGATTTTCCCAATATAACAAATAATTTTCCGTTTGTCATTTTAAAAGTAGATTCATTTCCTTCAAGGAATCCTTCGCTTGTTGAAAAGTTTCAAGTCTTTCTCGTAGGTTTCCTTTGTTAAGTATACTACTGGTTTCTAGAATCACTACTTAAAAACTGGACACATGCCAAGATTGAAACGTAGTATGTCATAATTAGATTTAAAATTAATAGCCTTTCTCGTTGGGCTTAGTTAGTAGACAAAAATTAGGTCGCAGTGTCGAATCGTGATAAGAGTATTATTTTAATTAGCCCTACAGGCATTTGTTGATCTAAGTATCCAGGTAATGCACTTTTTAGATATTCATTAATTTTATTCTATCTTGTTATAATGTCGGATGTATTTCGTACAACTTTATTTCTCCTCATAACATAAATTTCAATGCTTAGTCAATAATTTTCTTTTTTATTTTATTAGAAATATACAGATGTCAAATGGTTCATCCATCGATGTTATCTGGAAATAAATGAGTTAATCCAGACTGGCTCTAAGATTCATGTCATAGGTCCGTTTCGTCTCGATGATTTTAATATAATATCCTGTTCCTGTTCGGATAGATGAAGTGTTGGTCGGCCACTAACCAGGTGGGAAGATGATCTCCGTACAGTGGCCAGTTCGTATTGGATGCGAGTAGCGAGGGATTAGACGTCTTGGCGTTCATTGAAGGAGGCCTATGTTGAACAGTGGATGGATAGGGGCTGATGATGATGATGATGATGATCCTGTTCCTATCCCATGCCTACAGTAAATTATTATTAACAGACAATTCGGGTAATTTTAAAAAATTAAACCAACTTATTGTGTTGCTCTGGAATACAGAGAAACGATACTCAAATTTTATTTGCAGCTTTGTCGATTCCCTTTTACAAATAATACTGAAATAAAAAAGAATGGTGTCTTAGGAAATATTATATAAAAAGAATGAAATTCAAATTAAAAAAAAGGTCTAATCACTTTAAATTATAAATAATAATAAGTAAAAATATTAAATAGGTATTGTCCGTCATCTATAACATAATATATTTATAACTTCTCAAAACTGGAGGTTTACCATGATTTTCACTTTTGTTCCGGGGACATTAGCTTCTCTAGTAAATATGCCGTTTTGAATAGTTTTAAAAGTAAAAATTACTATGCTTATTTTAAAATTTCACACAATACAGCGAATAATATAAGTTTAATTGGTACTACTCCAAAATATTAATTCAAATATCCTTATATTTCATTTCTTTACTTCAATTAGGGAAGTATAAGAAACTAGTGGCACCAACAGACCTTGTTATGTACTTTTTTTGTGAATCTAAACAATTCTCGAATCCACTTGAACACACATACAGAAAAATTATATTATATAAAGATATAGAGTTCCTTTATAAAATTGTTTCCAATCTAGATTTTCTAGAACAAATCTATACATGTACATGCTTCATATAACGGAGAATCTAGGTTGTATGCGGTCAGGGTGTGACAGCGAGGCATATGTAATCTTAAGTTGACAGTCACGCCGAGTAATATTTCGTATATTCAAAGGCATGTGGAATGTTTGATATAACAATGTGGTCTTAATATTATCATATCATTATGCTAGTTTAATATTGTATCTGTACTATATATATATATATATATATATATATATATATATATATATATATATATATACTAGCTGTTGCCCGCAGCTTCGCCCGCGTTAACTTTTAAAATTTGAGTGGTTGACCACCCTTATCACTTAGGGGTATGAAAAATAGATAGTAGCCGATTCTCAGACCTACTGAATACGCATATAAAATTTGGTAAAAATCGGTAAAGCCGTTTCGGAGGAGTACGGTAACTAACATTGTGACATGGAAATTTTATATATAAGATATATATATATATATATATATATATATATATATATATATCTGTGTATAAAACCAAAAATAAATGTAACCAAATCTGAAATATTACCAACAGTCATAGAAGCTACAGGAATGGTAACCAAAGCCGGGCAGTCCCCCCTTACGAGGAATATTCTGGACTTTGCAAGGGCCAGCCTGTTTTTAAGGTGATCCTGTTGCCTGCATATCCAGGACCTTCAAAAAGTGGCTGAAGGCTCTCGCAGGTAGTTTAGTGGGGTAGTGCGAATTTTCAAGTGCGAGTCCCCCCAAGAGCCTTAGAGCCCCGAGGTAAACCTGAATCATGCGAAAGCATTAAACTGCGTTTAATAAAAAGTTATGGTAGCTAAGAGTATTCAACGGTATTATGACAAGCAAGATATAAACGTCGATATTACAATCATGCAAAAACAAACAACTACCGTAGTAGGCTTTGGGGACAATATTTAAGTAGATAGTGGGGGATCTGAGGCTCCTCTTCCTGGGAGGCTTTAGAGGACCAAGGATTATACTAGCTAGTAATGTAATAAAAAATAGAGAATTATAACTCTATATGATTTTAGAAATACGAGGAAAAAAAATCAATGACCACGTTTCTCTCAACGTAAATTACCAGTGATATTTTGGTAGAAAAAATCGACTTGACTATATGGTAGATAATTATATTGATGAAAAATGTCCTCTTTAACTTGTAGCATTTCGCTTGGTATAACATAGAGTGCCCCCCCTATAATGAGCACTAGGAGCCACAGGTGACTACCGACGCCCATAAACATCCACACAAGAGGTTATGCAGATGTGTTGCCCTCATTTTACCTATCCACCACCACTGGTGGCCCATTTGGGGAATAGGGAATACCTGTGCGGCTGTCTATGGGCGTCGGTAGACATCATAAGGCTCCGACTGCTCGGTTGCCTCATTATGTATAAAAATATCATGGGCTAGTCCCAGGTAAACTCTCCCCCCCCCCCTCCTTTGACAGAACCAAGTCTTTGCGGGCAGCTAGTAACTAACATAGTAAATAAATGACATCTACACTCCTGTACTACCAGAAAAATATGTAGTATTTTATATTCGTAAAATACTACAAACGTATACATTAAATACTACACTTCTTTTGTATACAAGTCGTGCATATGTTGAATACTACATATTAAATAACTAGATAATATGTACACAACGGATTTCTCTTATTTATTTTACATCCCCGGCTTTATTTCAGTGTTCAGGCTGCATTTGGTCCGGGAAGACTACTGTAAATACATGAAAGGGAGGGAAAGTGGAATCTTTTATTTATTTTAATTGATAAAGCTCGATTCGGTGCCGGATATTAAGAGTAGTTAAGTGTTATCAAGTGTTTCAGATTTATTCAGTGTGAAATTCTACAAATTCAAGCGAATGATATTGTTCATAGCTGAATGTTTTTAGCATTCAACTAGTTTTGACGTTTTGTAGTCAGTACTGTAAGTTTTAAGGTTTTCGTGACTAGAATGATGATGATGATCAAATGGTTATGCACTCGGCTCAAAATGAGTTCGCTCCTGACTATAGCACTTAAAACATTATGTAAATACTTAAATAAATCTCTACGCAATAACTAAGGAGCTCAACACTTTGAAACGTAATAGGTAGTGGCATGCTGCATTTCAGCCGAATCGGGCCGGCACCTCTCGCTCATTTAACACCGACGTTAAGTGACAGCTATGCTGTCGCGTTTCGTGCGGTTTGTGAATTTCCGGTGCCAGCCCAATTCCGCTACAAACACCATGGAACTACAAATTATAATATGCTGATTCTAGGCAATTTGTCATGCCATTTCATTCTGCATATCCTAAGACCTAATATTCTAGGTTTTAATATCACTTTACATTGTCTACGCTGCTGCTTTCCATAAAAAAACAGCAAACGTGCATTGCAATGCTTTACTCCCGATCTAGTCAACCAAAGTCACACGAAGTGAATTTCGAAATTAAAATTTAAATGTATGCAACATAAACAAAGTGAAAATAAAATTACGACCGAAACAAAGCCACAGAGCGAACGAAATTAATTTATTATTTCACACCGAACTCGCGTGTGCTCCCAATCAAAACTTCTCTATTTTGTAAATAAGCAAATCTGTGTAACAAATACTGGCGTGTAACGTCATGATAACGTCTATCTTCAAAAAACATTATGCAATGTCCGCTAATCTTTATAGATTTAAACATTTTTTTTTACTTTTATAACGATTTAGACATACTAATATGAAATGCGAATTTAAGTTTTGACGACCTCTGTGGCTCAGTGGTTAGCGGGTTGGTGTACTAGCCGGAGGTAGCGGGTTCGAATCCCACCAGGGAACTAAAAGTTTTTTATATATTCCTGGGTCATGGATGTGTATTATAAAGTAAAAATCTTAAATATAATATGTATAGTATAATAGTATTAAATATATTATGACGACCTCCTTAGCTCAGTGGTAAGCGCGTTGGCGCTTAAGCCGGAGGTTGCGGGTTTAAATCCTGCCAGGGAACAAAAATATTTTCTGTGTTCCTGGGTCATGGCTGTGTATTAAATATGTGTATTATATAATAAAAATCTTAAATATATGTATAGTATAAAAAGTATTAAATATATTTCCGTTGTCTGGTACCCGTAACACAAGTTCTTCCAGAACTTACCACGGGACCAGATTGACGTGGTGTGAAAGCGTCCATAGATATTATTATTATTATTATATGTTTCCGTTGTCTGGTAACCCGTAACACCAGTTCTTCGAGAACTTACCACGGGACCAGATTGACGTGGCGTAAAATCATCCATAGATATTATTATTATTAAGTTCATACTTTACGCTTTCACAACTTATATATTAAACCAATATTTTTATAATAAAACAATTTTTACGGATTTTATCGCGGTTTATTATGATTTTTACAAGCCCGACGTTTCGGATACTTTACAGCAATCATGGTCACGGGAGGACTGAGGTGTCATACGTCCTATCATTACAAGCGGTACGTAGATGATACTTTCACAATATTACCATCTGATAAAGTAACCATATTCTTAGACCATATTAATTCCATTAATTCCAAAATTCAATTCACAATGGAATTAGAAGAAAATAATTCTCTAGCCTTCTTAGATGTATTAGTTATCCGTAATCCCAACAATACCTTAAGCCACACTGTATATAGGAAGCATACCTAAACGGCGAATCTCACCACCATCCAACACAGTTAGCTACCGTGGGTAATTCTTTGTTTCAGAGAGCACAAGGGATCTGTGATGAGCGAACCGACCGAACTTCAACATGTCAAGCAAGTACTGCGTGACAACAAGCTTCGGGTACCGCGTCTCCGTCACAGTGAACGTGTGAAACCATCCACCGTCGAGCGAGTACCTGCAGTTCTACCGTTTATTAAAGGCGTCACTGACAAGATTGGCTTCATCCTAAATCGCGCTTCTATAAAAACCTATATCTATACCTATACACGTATAGGCCAAACTAAAAGATCCATTAAAACTCGCGTGAAAGAACATATAGCTGATTTAAAACACCATCGCTACACTAAGTCTGCCATCTGTGAACATAGTCTTGACAAAGCTCGCCAGCTCGCCAGCGCCAGCAAAGCTATATCAGATTTGATAAACCATAAGTCCTTGCAAAAGAACACAGATTCCAATCAAGGATGATCCGTGGTGCTATTGAAATTAAAAAATATCCTAATTTCAATAGAGAAGATGGCTGGCTTTTACCACCTGCTTGGGATCCATTATTAAAATTATCAAATCAAAATCCAAACATAATATGTCACAGATTAAAGATACAGTTAGCACTTTCTGCGTAGATGGACTGACCAAAATATTGATGTATCATAGGGTAGTTTCGAATAACTTTGTAATGATAGGACGTATGACACCTCAGTCCTCCCGTGACCATGGTTGCTGTAAAGTATCCGAAACGTCGGGCTTGTAAAAATCTTATTAAACCGCGATAAAATCCGTAAAAATAGTTTTATTATAATGAGTGAAATTCGCGTAAACATTAGAAAACTATTATATGTAAACCAATATTTAATTCGTTCACCAAAGGAAACATTACCATAACAAAAACAACCACACCAAAGGTAACATAAACTATATTTTATGACCGTTCGTATTCTTAGAGGACGGGAACTACACGGGTGAAACCGTAGGGCGCTGTAGTAATAAAAGAGCTTTTTTTTTCTTTAACGCCGGGAAATGCTCTAAGGCATCCCGCGGGGGAGTGGATCTCCCCACGCGGGTATGTGGGACTCGCGGCGCCCGACAGCTGGTAAGTGGACGCAGCTCTACCTACTAAAACCCGGCGAGTGCCACCCATGCCGCCTTTGGTGAGGTGCCCCGGATCTAGTAAGCAAACAGGGCACCTCGACGGCTAGTCAGTCCCGCGAGAGATCGACGCTACCTCCACAGAGGGGTTGTCCTGCACCAAAGAACAACCCCTTTCAACGTGGGGACAGTACAATGGGTTGAGGTTCCCATCCTCACCCCTTGCCCCCTGCTCTTTTGTCCCCTCTTCTTATAAGAGGGATAAAAAGAGCCCCCTTGGCTCAATTAACTTCGCCCAAGGTGCTGGGCTCACCTTAGGCTACTGAGCCCCATCGCTACGACAAGGCTTGAACAGTGGTGGGGAAAAAAAGAGCATACTCTATCTGATGTCGGTCGCATTGTTAAAAGAAAAGTGGCCTTCTTTGGACACTAGCAAAGACCCTTCTTCCAAGATCTACGGACAATCCTCGAGGGCAAGATACCATGTTCGAAACCATCTGGAAGATCAAGGGAAAGTGGTTTGACGACATCAAAGATTGGACCGGACGAAGTTACCACCAGATGAAGTGAATATCCCATGATCGGACGGAGTACTGAAAGATGACCTTCAAACTTCAATATGAAGATGGCACCCCCATGATGATGATGACTATCTCTATCTGCAAATAATTTCATATACTCTATCTGCAAAAAATGTCATTCGGTGGTTCAATAATGTTCATCTCGATAGTTGTTCAAATTAATGTGCTTTTCTCAATTTTCGTGTAAATTTGGATCCTACATAATTTTCTTGATGAAAGTTTCTTTCTCTCCTTCACTTTCTCCCACCACCACGACAAGGCTTGAACTATGGTGGAGTATAATGAGTTGCCTTTTTTGTTATCGCAGGGGAAATGCCTTTTTTCGCATGTACCCAGGATCTCGGGTAGATCCTGACCCTATGTGGGACTCGCACCTGGGAGTGCCCTACCCGTAAATCACTGCGAGTGCCCTCAGCTACATTTTTATGGGGCCCGGGTCTGTAGGCAACAGGATCACGTCAGGGACAGGCTGGCCTCGACGAAGGCCAGACAACATCTATTAAAGGAGGACTGCCCGACTGCTACTTAGCAGTCCCCGTGACGTCGTGTCATACTAGGCCCAGGTTCTCATCCTAAACCCGACACGAGCACAGGGGCGTTTTTGGAGGCGCATTAAGTAGCACCTCCTACGCACCCCCGTTCGTCGCCCGCCTGGAGAGGCCTCGTCGGCGGGCTCCTCTCTCACCTGCTCATCCCCTATTGGGACATTACTGCCTCGCAGAAGGAGATCATCGCCGTCCAGGAGTCGTCGTCACCGCGCATCACGGTAACTTACATAAAAAACCCTATTCAATTTTCAATCAATAAATTCCGTTGATATCAAGGCTAAGGTATTATACATTTATTGACATCTTATTTTTACTCCCGAGCAAGTTTGTGCTGTCTAGCGTTCATAATCGTTTTATTATTGCATCTTTGGTACTAAAAATCAATCTTTTAGAAACTTATCTTAAAACAGTCTTTGTGCTATAATATTTTTATCATTACATAATGCCCCGCGCATTTTCTAGGGTGACAAAAACACAATTTTAACAGTAACATAACAACGGCGCTCAACAACCCTCATCAAGACCTCCTGTGGCGGACGCTGCAGTTCCGACCGGCGGAGTGGGCCCCAGTATCGCTGGCGCCATCTGCCGGGACCTCAAGCCAATGAGCCCACCCGGTAGAGGTAGACCGCCTGGGGCTCCACTCCACCAGACGGTGACGCGGCCCAGTTCCGCCTCTGACACCAACCCGACGCCAGGAGGTCGTGTGGTCGAAGACAGCACGGTTGGCGGGGGGCAACCCCCCACTTTTACAAACCAAAAGTCAGCTAAATGGGCTCACACTAATCCGATGTAGCATTAGGGCCTTCGGGCCGTTAGCACAGATCCATCCGGAAAAAAAAAAGACTCAAGACGTGGGTTGTGGTGCCAGTTATTCTACTGAACTCTTATTGAAACACTATATAGCAGCATTTCCATTCCATAGACACTTAATCTTTTTATATATATAGGGGACAAACGGGTAGGTACACCTTCTGTCAAGTACACCGACACTCACCATACCTGAGGGCAGATGCGTAAGTGTATGCTTTTTTTAGGGTTCCGTAGCCAAATGGCAAAAAACGGAACCCTTATAGATTCGACATGTCTGTTTGTCTGCCTGTCCGTCTGTCCGTCCGTATGTCACAGCCACTTTTTTCCAAAACTATTACTAAATTATATAATTATAGCTGATGCCCGCAGCTTCGCCCGCGTTTACTTAGATTTACAGCCGTTCAGATTGATGATTATTATTTTATTTATTTATATAATTATTAACACATATGTGTTAATTACTAATTATATATGGAAACAGTATTCATTAAAAACGTGTGCAATACAAAGGATTCGCATCTTGTAATCGATAGTGTGATCTACGTTTTGTGTTAACGCCATCTATTGACATATTTAAAAAACTTCTTGTTACACTTGTACATCTTATATCTTACCTTGGGTCTCAAACTATCTCCATATCAAATTTCACTCAAATCGGTTCAGTGGTTTAATAAATACACAGTCCCGGCGTTTTACCTGCACAACTTCCGTTTCCGTGGGATTTTCAGGATAAGAAATATTTTATGTCCTACGTTAGGTTTTAAAGTATTTTCACATCCAATTTCACCCAAATATGTTTCGGGGTTTAGAAGATAGGTACACAGTCCTTAGACTTTACCCGCATAGTTCCCGGTCCCTCGGAATTTTCAGGATAAGAACTATTTTAAGTCCTACGTTAAGCTCCCGAGTATCTTCATATCAAATTTCACCCAAATCTGTTCCGTGGCTTAGAAGAAAGACAGTCCCAGGGTTTTACCCGCATAGTTCCCGTTCTGGTTTAATTTTCAGGATAACAACATTTTTTTGCCCTACGTTAGGTTTCAAAGCATCTTCATATCAAATTTAACCCAAATCTTTTTCGTGGTTTAGAAGATATACAGTCCTGAGACTTTACCCGCATAGTTCCCGGTCCCGTGGAATTTTCAGGATAAGAACTATTTTAAGTCCTACGTTAAGTTCCAAAGAATCTTCATATCAAATTTCACCCAAATCTGTTCCGTGGCTTAGAAGATAGACAGTTCCAGGGTTTTGACCGCATAGTTCCCGTTCCCGAGGGATTTTCAGGATAAAAACTATTTTATATCCTATGTTAAGTATTAAAGTATCTTTATATCAAATTTCAACCAAATCAGTTTCAGAAGATCAATTTGGTTCAGAAGATAGACAGTCCCGGGTAAATCCCGTTCCCGTGTGATATCCGGGATAAAAACTATCCTATGTCCTTTCTCGGGTTTCAAACTATCTTTGTGTCAAATTTCATCCAAATCTGTTCAGTAGTTTAGGCGTGAAGAACGGACAGACAGACAGACAGACAGACAGACAGACAGAGTTACTTTCGCATTTAAAATATTAGTAAGGAAAGTAAGGATAAGGATTACTAAAAGAACTATTGAAACTTGGTAAGTGGATGTGTGTAACCCGCATTAAGATTTTTACACAAAAGTAGAAAAAAAACAATAAATTTTGGGGTCCCCATACTTAGAACTGAAACTCAATTTTTTTTTCAGCAAACCCTTATGTGTATCTATGGATAGATGTTCAAAAATGATATTGAGGTTTCTAATAACATTTTTTTCTAAACTGAATAGTTTGCGCGAGCAACACTTCCAAAGTGGTAAAATGTGTCCCCGCCCCTGTAACGTATAAAATAAGAGAATGATAAAATTAAAAAAATATATATGATATACATTACCATGCAAATTGCAAACTTCTACCGAAAATTGTTTTGAACGAGATTTAGTGAGTAGTTTTTTTTTAATACGTCATAAATCGTAAACCGCAATTTGTTTAAATATTCTAATTTTGTTTTGTAATGGTACGGAACCCTTTGTGCGCGAGTCCGGATGGCACTTGGCCGGTTTTTTTAAACTATGGTTCATTTATTATTTAGTTTCGTCTCGTCGTTTACGGACCTTGTATTTTTTTTTGTATAGATAATAATAATATAAACTGAGTATATTAAAGTCAAATTTTCAAATTATTTTAAACAATAATCACGGTTAAATAATTAATTTCACTATACATCTTTTTAATGGGCCGATTAGGGGAGCGACCACCTAATGTCCATTGTCCTCACGGCAGTTTCGTCCACGCTGCCTATTGTTTAAAAACTATATTAGGCAATATTGCCTGACCACAGGGGTAATTTATCACTATATAACATGAGACTAAAGGTAGTAAAATTAGATGTAATATAAATCCTTTGCTCTTTGCAGGAAGTTTGAAAAGAATTACGTGATAGGTAAATACTTTTGTTTTGTATCAGATAAATCGATAGTAACTGTTTAAAATGATGAACATGTTTTCCATAAATAAAACTATTTAAAACGGGATATTTACAATGTTTTTCAAACTTATTTCTCGTGAACAAGACATTCGTAGAAAATGTCGAAAAAAATAAAACTGAAAAACATGGTAAATATACCGTTTGAAATAGTTTTAGTACTTTTTTTTCTTTTACGCCGGGAAATGCTTTGAGGCACCCCGTGTGTCTCCCCAGGCGGGTATGTGGGACTCGCTGCGCCCGAAAGTTGGTAAGGTGGACGCAGCTCTACCCACTCTAACCCGGCGAGTGCCACCATTGCCGCCCTTGGTGAGGTGCCCTGGATCTGTTGAGCAAACAGGGACCAAATTCATATGAAATACTATACTTGCAGATTTAATTTAAGAGGTTGTAAAAGTCTTAAAATAAAAATATTATTTAATTTGTATATTGTTACACTTCATCGTCATCATCATCATCAGCCTCTATCTGTCCACTGCTGAACAAAGCCTCGCTCAATGAACACTCCTTACACTTGTGTTAATAATTATGCAGTCTTTGCTTTTATTACAGTAGCATTCTAATTTCTTGATATTCTTCTTTCTTCTTATTATGAAAATATTATAGTACTACTACTACTAGTAGCTTTTTTTAATTATATATGAATTACACATTTTATTATGTAAAGCAAGTACAGATATTATATTTCAAAATAATATTAAACCATTGGCTATATTGGCGATAAAATTAACAAAATTGTTTGTTTCTGTCAGTCGAGCGTTAACACATGGTTAACACAGTGATATAACATTTTAATAAAAAAGTATTAAACGTCCCATAGTTTGTTCTGTAAATACGATTCGGAAGCGACGACATGGCTGCAAATAAATGTGTTTACTCTGTGGCCCGTTTGACAGGTGTCATTCGAAACAAACATGGTGGATTCCATAGAATTATTTAGTACGCGGTTATTAAGTCAGGAAACTTGATTGACAAAATTCGTTCGAACAACTTAAGGCGGTTTGTTTCAGAAATTGTATTTATAAGATTATTGTATTATTATGTGAATGTTGCTATGATAGTTTACAATGAAAACATACAATAACACCTTCAAAACTGAGATAATTAATCCACTAACAGTACCTGCCACCCAAAACTTTTACTATTTATATTTTGATGCTCAAGAGGAATTGAATAACAAAGTCAAAGAAAAACAAATAAGGCGCGGCTCCACCGCAGCGCACGCAGAGGCTACGCACGTGCATTAAATAACGATTTCAAGAACGCCGGGAATTGCTTTGTGGCATCCCGCGGAGGAGTGGGTCTCTCCAGGCGGGTATGTAGGACTCGCTGCGCCCAAAAGCTATTGCTAGTAGAGTAGCTAGGTGGACGCCACCTACCCACTAAAACCCAGCGAGTGCCACCAATGCCGGCTCAATTCGCTTCGCCTAAGGTGCTGGGCTTACCCTAGGCAGCAGCCTAAGCAGTGGGGCTCAGTAGAGCCCCACTGCCACGATAAGGCCTGAACTATGGTGGCCGTTTCAAAAATTACCTAATCATGTATTGAAAACTACCAAAATAAGGTTTTTATCATGAACTATTAGGTCACCTTATATTTTCACCAAACTTATATTTTCATTCGTTTTGGATTTTCTGAAATAAATTGAAATTATTGATGCCAAAATTTCCAATGAGTCCTCTTAATGCGTAGCGTGTCCGTGGGTTGCAATGGAAACAATCATATACTGTACGCTATGTACACTTGTTGCTGGGATTGGAGAATTGAAACAATAATTTCTTCAGAACTTTTCCTTTATTCCTCTTCTTAGTATTTCTTTACAAGTTTTCACTATTACTGGTAGCCGAATACTGAACTGATTAGTGGAAATTCAGCGCGATATTTATACAAATCTTGCCGTAAAGCATACTATTAGATTGACCAATCAGAGATCACTTTATTTCCCTCTCACTCTAACCTATATCCTATCCTTTCTAACATTGTTTAAACTTTACAAGTCATTTTCTCTTATTTTCTAATTAAATTAACATTGCTAATGCTTATAGGAATCTAAATAGACATTAATTCTAACTAAAAAACATAATTAAAACATTCTAATTAGATATTTAAAAAACACAACATATTGCATCTTTCTCACTCTTACGTAAAACGAAAGTGACAGCAAGCTATGAGGTAAACTCGGTTGGCGTACAACCGAGTTGGGGCGAGTCAATTACATGACACAAAGTTTTCATATTAAACCTATCAAACTATATACTGGCCTATACTTATCTTAGTAACAATTAGTAGTTAGTATTTACATATTACAATTAGAACAATGACTATGTACATATTATAATTAGTTAGTTACGTGATCGATTGAGTCGTCCTGCACATTCCTCCCGCCGTGTGACTCCGTCGCATCTTCTCCTGGTGCCGGGACGACGTCTTCCTCGATGGGCAGGATCACCAGCTTCCTTACCGGTCGCCGTAGTACTCCTCCCTTGGTCTGGATGTCGACAGTTCTTACGACGTTGTCGGGTCCAGGGAATGTTGCGATTACTTTCCCTCTGAGCCATACGTTGCGCGGTGAGTTGGGATCGACTAGCAGTACGAGATCCCCGATTCGTACCGAAGACCCTCGTCCATGTGGCTCCCGCCGGTTCTGAAGTCCGGGGAGATATTCACGTAACCACCTTTCCCAGAATGTGTCTGCTAACTTCTGTGCGGCTTGCCAGTTGGACTTCGAAATAATGTCCTTTTCTGGGAATCTTGCAAAGGTCGGTAATCTTCCTGGTCCTCCCAACAGGAAGTGGTTGGGAGTTAACGCTTCCAGATCTTCAGGGTCGACCGATACATGTGTGAGAGGTCGACTGTTGACGGTATATTCGGCTTCTGTCAGTAGCGTGGAGAGTACTTCTTCTGTAGGATGGCGTTCGTGGAGGGTTGACGTCAGGCTAGTTTTGACAGACCTGACCATTCTTTCCCATGCCCCGCCCATGAATGGTGCTCCCGGGGGGATGAATCGCCACGATATCTGTCTCTTCGCTGCTTCTTCAGCCGTTGCCTCGTCGATCGCTCGTCGTAGTTCTTTATCTGCCGCTTTCAGGTTCGTCCCGTTGTCTGACCAGATTTCCGTTGGACAGCCTCTTCTGGCCATCATTCTTCTCAACGCCATGACTGCCGAACCTGCTGCTGAGCGATCCGGCTATTTCAAGATGTATCGCCCTCGTAGTTAGACATGTGAAGACGGCGACGTATCTCTTCTGATGTGAACGTCCGACGGTGACAGAGAGAGGTCCGAAGTAGTCCACTCCGGTAAATGTGAACGGACGTTGATGGTGAGCTAGTCGACAGGCAGGTAAGTCTCCAGTTCTTGGGAAAGATGGCGTTTGTGTCTTCATTCGACAGTGTAGACATTGTCTTATGATAGTACGAGTTATCGGGCGTATGCGTATAATCCAATATTGTTGACGACACTCGTTGATAGTTGTTTCTACGCCCGCGTGGTGTAGTTTATGATGGATATTCTTAATCCATAATTTCACCGTCGGATGGTTGCCATCTATGACTACAGGACTTCTTAATGCTTCCGGTACTTCCTTGACGGCTGCGATGCGGCTTTTTAACTTGATGAACCCGTTCAGATATTCTATACTTATTTGATGAAGTCTGCTCTCCTTGCTGATGGGTTTCCCTCTTCGAATGTCATGAAGTTCTTGAGTGAATGCTTCTTGTTGAGATGACCGCATCAGAAGTTCTTCGGCTTGTGTAAGAAGTTCCGCAGGTATGGGAATGAATTTTCTTTCTTCTTTCTTTTGTTCTTGTCGTGGTATAATTCCTTTCTTTTTGTTACGTATGTTTTTCCAGATGGGATCCGTTTCGATGTTCTTCGAGTTTCTCTTATAGTGAACGGTTTCTTTCGTGGGCCGGCAGAGTTGAAGAAACTGAAGTACTCTAGCTGTTGTATAACGTAATCTATCCCAGTTGGAGAAGCGGGATACCTCGGGTAAGGCTTCTGCGAGTCTCGGAGTTTCGTCGACTGAGATGTGATGGATTCTTTCTTCTCCGGTTTCTTCTGTAATTGCACTGCAAGATTGTTCTGTTGGCCATGACTCTTCGGGTTCATAGAGAAACTCTGGACCTTTGTACCACCTGTGGTTGGTGTCGAACGACGGTGGTACATTTCTTGTGGCGTCATCGGCGATATTGAGCTTGGTCGGAACCCATCTCCACTCGTTTACTGTAGAGCATTCTTCTATGGCTGCTAGGCGGTGCGCAACGTATGGCTTGTATGAGCGAGACCCTGTCTTGATCCAGGTAAGTACCGTTCTGCTGTCAGTCCAGAACGTCTTCGAATCTGGTTTCCTTTCGTGTTCTTCTATGGTGGCTTCTGCGAGTCTGGCTCCCATTACGGCGGCTTGTAGCTCTAATCTTGGTATTGAGGTGACCTTCAACGGGGATACTCTTGCTTTGGCCATGACGAGTGACACATTGACTTGACCGTTCGGGGCTACTGTTCTCCAGAACAGTGCTGTAGAGTATGCGGATTCGCTTGCGTCGGTGAAGATATGTAGTTGAAGTGACACGGCGTCGCTGTAGCCCAGGTAGCACCTTGGTATAGCCACGTTCGAGAGATTCCTCAGATGGAGTAGCCAGTTCTGCCAATCTTCTGAGAGGTCCTCATCAATCTCGTTATCCCATGATGTTCCGCGTCGCCATACTTCTTGTAGGATTTGTTTGGCCTTGATAGTGACCGGGGAGGCGAAACCGAGTGGGTCGAATAGAGACATGACAACCCTTAAAGCCTCTCTCTTGGTTGGTTTCTTCCCTTGAAACAGTGATGACGGTATTCGAGTCAGGTTGAGATTGAAGGTGAACTCGTCCCTGTCTGGTTTCCAGATGAGTCCCAGTACTCTCTCGACTTTATCTTCTGTCTTGTATAGTTCGATATCTTCTTGACCTTCCGTTTCCCCTATGGCCTCGAGAAGGCTAGGCGAGTTCGACTTCCATTGTTTGAGTTCGAAGTTCGCTTCCTTATGTATGTTCTTGACCTCGGTTGTGATGCGTATAGCTTCTTCTAAGGTTTTGAAGCTATCCAGATAGTCGTCAACGTAATGCTTCTTTACTATGGCTCTTGCGGCTTCTGGATGAGTTTCTTCATATTTCTTTGCGTTCAAATTCTTCACGAAGATCGCCGTTGCCGGTGAACTAGATGCGCCGAAGATGAGTGACGTCATTCGGTATTCATCCGGTGGCTGACTATCTCTTCTATCCTTTCGCCATAAGTACCGCAAGGCATCCCTGTCTTGTTCTCGAAGCTTTACTTGCATAAACATTTCTTTGATGTCCGCAGTCACAGCGACGGTATGTTGTCTGAACCGCATGACGACCCCTGGTAATGATTGTAGTAGATCCGGTCCTTTGAGGAGTTGGTCGTTGAGCGAGACTCCCCTAGTCTTGGCTGCTGCATCATGGACCACTCGGAGCTTATCTGGCTTCAAAGGGTTGACCACTCCGAAGTGTGGTAAGTACCACGTTTTATTCGCTGTCTTTGTCTTCGGGGCTGGCTCCGCGTATCCCTTGATGATGAGTGCTTCCATCTGTTCTGTATATTTTTGTTTTAGTCTGGGATCCCGATCGAGTTTCTTTTCGATGTTGTATAGGCGCTTCAACGAGTTTTCATAGTTGTTAGGGAGGTTGATGTCTTCTGTCTTCCATAAGAGTGACGTTTCGTATCTTCCTGTCTTCGTGTGGACTGTATTCTTTTCAAGGACTCGTAACGCTTGCTCTTCTGGATCTGTTGTCGGTTTCTTCGGATTGATGTATAGTGAGTCCATCGCGAAGTACTGCTTCATCATGTCTTCAAGGGTGTCTTCAACATGATCTTCTCTCAGGTGATGAATGTAGTTGATGTTGTTGCTTGAGTCTTTCGTGTGGCTTCCGTGAAGTACCCATCCGAGCGGAGTGAGCGACGCCACCGGTTGTTGTCTGCTTCCTTTCTTGACTCTTGAAGTGAGAAGAAGATGCCAGTTGTCCTGTCCAACTAGTATTTCGGGCTTCGCATGTGTATATGTGATGAACTCGCTGATGTCTTGAAGGTGTTGACATTCTTCAATCTTTTCTTTTGAAACCCTTTGAGTAGCCACATGAAGATTCTTGACTGTTCTAGCTTGAATTCTTTCTTCATGTTCATTCACTCCCCTTAATGTGATATTGACTCTTCTTGACTTATTTTCGGAGGTCTTCATCTCGTTGATGGCTTCGATGCGGAGCGGGTCGATGGGTCCTCTGGCGCCGATGCGGTGAGCTAGGTTCTCGTCGATGAGTGTCACCGTAGACCCATCGTCTAGTAGAGCGTATGTGTCTGTTGCTCCCGCCGGTCCCGACGCTGTGACTGGGATGATCTTCAAGTAGGACTGTCTTGTGGTTGTAGTCCAGGCAGAGTTGATTGCTTCAGATGACCTGTGGTCCTCTTCTGTCCTTTCATTATTCCTCGAGACATGCAGCATTCGATGATGATAATATTTACAGTTGTCGATACCACATGTTCGTTGTCGACAAGAATGGTTCTTGTTTCTATACCGTAGGCATCTGAAACATAGACGACGGTTTTTTGCGATATCCCATCTTCCCTGAACATCCTCTGCCTTGAACTTCTCGCAGTCCGTTATTGAATGTCCCGTGCCTTCACATATGAAGCATTTGATGGTTGGTTTCTCGGTGACATGGTTCACTCGTTGATGACGTCTCGGTGTGGTGGGCTGCGGCTGTGAACCCACTTGTTCCGGTTGTGCGAAGGGTCCGCACAGCTCCGCTTCTCTTTTCATGAACTTGTCGAACTTCAGTAGTGCCGGCTCTTCTTTAGGTAGTGTGGCAGAGTAGTCGAAGTATCTGTATCGAAGTGTCGGTGTCAGTTTATCTACCATGGCCCTGGCGATTTCCGGGTTATAGAGATAGTAGACGCAGTTCAATGCTTGTAGTGTAGACACGGCGTTTGTCACCTTAGTCGAGAATATACAGATGTCCCTTGGTGACTCGGAGAGACGTGGTAATGTTCGAAGTGTGTCTATTTCCATCATAGCGATTGATTCTGGTCTTCCGAATCTTGATTCCAGAGTCTTCATAATGTCGGCTGGGTTGGCGTTCGTGATAAGTAGACCATCGACGGCTTCCTTGGCTTTCCCTTTTAGGTTTCTTCGAAGTCTGTTGATATTCTCTGTCTTCGAGTAGAGCTTTTCGGTTTCTTCGTAACCTGCTTTGAAGTGAAGCCATTCTTGATGCGCTCCGTTGAAGACCGGTAGCTCCATAAGTCTTGGGCGCGCTGACTTGACGGCGAGTGTTATGGCTTCAGTCAATTGAGAGAGCTCTGACTGAGGATATTTGGTCGTCTTCTCTTCGACGAGGACTGGTGGCTTCAACTTCTTTTCCTTAATCGCGTTCGGTGGTTCTGGACTTCTTTCTCTTGCCACAGTGACAGGTTCTTCCATTCTTCTGTCTTCTGTGATATTTGGTTGTCTTGGTATCCTTTCTTCTGTGGTGGCAAGTTGATGAGGTTCGTTGCTGATGGCTAATACCGGCGATTCTGACTGACCTTGTAGCCAGGTATTGATTCGTGTGTTGGCTTCTATTTTCGAACACACGGAGACGACGTCATCGTTTTCTTCATCCGAGTCCGCTTCCAATACGGCGAGGCGAGCAGCGGTCCCGACGCTGTGACTGGGATGATCTTCAAGTAGGACTGTCTTGTGGTTGTAGTCCAGGCAGAGTTGATTGCTTCAGATGACCTGTGGTCCTCTTCTGTCCTTTCATTATTCCTCGAGACATGCAGCATTCGATGATGATAATATTTACAGTTGTCGATACCACATGTTCGTTGTCGACAAGAATGGTTCTTGTTTCTATACCGTAGGCATCTGAAACATAGACGACGGTTTTTTGCGATATCCCATCTTCCCTGAACATCCTCTGCCTTGAACTTCTCGCAGTCCGTTATTGAATGTCCCGTGCCTTCACATATGAAGCATTTGATGGTTGGTTTCTCGGTGACATGGTTCACTCGTTGATGACGTCTCGGTGTGGTGGGCTGCGGCTGTGAACCCACTTGTTCCGGTTGTGCGAAGGGTCCGCACAGCTCCGCTTCTCTTTTCATGAACTTGTCGAACTTCAGTAGTGCCGGCTCTTCTTTAGGTAGTGTGGCAGAGTAGTCGAAGTATCTGTATCGAAGTGTCGGTGTCAGTTTATCTACCATGGCCCTGGCGATTTCCGGGTTGTAGAGATAGTAGACGCAGTTCAATGCTTGTAGTGTAGACACGGCGTTTGTCACCTTAGTCGAGAATATACAGATGTCCCTTGGTGACTCGGAGAGACGTGGTAATGTTCGAAGTGTGTCTATTTCCATCATAGCGATTGATTCTGGTCTTCCGAATCTTGATTCCAGAGTCTTCATAATGTCGGCTGGGTTGGCGTTCGTGATAAGTAGACCATCGACGGCTTCCTTGGCTTTCCCTTTTAGGTTTCTTCGAAGTCTGTTGATATTCTCTGTCTTCGAGTAGAGCTTTTCGGTTTCTTCGTAACCTGCTTTGAAGTGAAGCCATTCTTGATGCGCTCCGTTGAAGACCGGTAGCTCCATAAGTCTTGGGCGCGCTGACTTGACGGCGAGTGTTATGGCTTCAGTCAATTGAGAGAGCTCTGACTGAGGATATTTGGTCGTCTTCTCTTCGACGAGGACTGGTGGCTTCAACTTCTTTTCCTTAATCGCGTTCGGTGGTTCTGGACTTCTTTCTCTTGCCACAGTGACAGGTTCTTCCATTCTTCTGTCTTCTGTGATATTTGGTTGTCTTGGTATCCTTTCTTCTGTGGTGGCAAGTTGATGAGGTTCGTTGCTGATGGCTAATACCGGCGATTCTGACTGACCTTGTAGCCAGGTATTGATTCGTGTGTTGGCTTCTATTTTCGAACACACGGAGACGACGTCATCGTTTTCTTCATCCGAGTCCGCTTCCAATACGGCGAGGCGAGCAGCGGCTAATTCGACTTGCAGGCGCGCTAACTCCTCTTTTGCTTTCGCTATTTTGTAGGCCTTCGTTGACTTGACGGAGGCGGCACGTTTCCTTTCTTCATGCTTGCCGGCTTCAGGTAGGCAAGCGATAACAGTATTGGCTCTTTGCACTGACGGCGGTGCGTCCCGACTGGCAGTAGTCGAGGGGCGCAGGGGGGGGGAGCTTGAGATTCAGTATCCGGTCTACCAGTTGTTTCGTTAACGTTCGGGATCGTAGCCTCGGTACTACCCGACTGAGCGGTGGTCCGATCAGTGGTATCGGTCTGCGTGGTATCAGTAGTGCCAGTGGTACCGGAGGTGGCAGTATCGCCGGACGTTTGGGTTCGATATGAATCGGTAGTTTCGGAGGTCGTAAGTTCAGTTTCTGACGCAGACTGTTGCGCTTCTTTTGACTGGTGTGTTTTGCGAGTGACCGGCATGTTCACTTTCTTGATAAAATCTTCACCGTATCACTTTCTTGAGGAAAGATTCTTCGCACTTTCTTCTCAATTATCCGGCGACCGAAGGACCATAAATGTACGCTATGTACACTTGTTGCTGGGATTGGAGAATTGAAACAATAATTTCTTCAGAACTTTTCCTTTATTCCTCTTCTTAGTATTTCTTTACAAGTTTTCACTATTACTGGTAGCCGAATACTGAACTGATTAGTGGAAATTCAGCGCGATATTTATACAAATCTTGCCGTAAAGCATACTATTAGATTGACCAATCAGAGATCACTTTATTTCCCTCTCACTCTAACCTATATCCTATCCTTTCTAACATTGTTTAAACTTTACAAGTCATTTTCTCTTATTTTCTAATTAAATTAACATTGCTAATGCTTATAGGAATCTAAATAGACATTAATTCTAACTAAAAAACATAATTAAAACATTCTAATTAGATATTTAAAAAACACAACATATTGCATCTTTCTCACTCTTACGTAAAACGAAAGTGACAGCAAGCTATGAGGTAAACTCGGTTGGCGTACAACCGAGTTGGGGCGAGTCAATTACATGACACAAAGTTTTCATATTAAACCTATCAAACTATATACTGGCCTATACTTATCTTAGTAACAATTAGTAGTTAGTATTTACATATTACAATTAGAACAATGACTATGTACATATTATAATTAGTTAGTTACGTGATCGATTGAGTCGTCCTGCACATATACATTTTCTTTACCTTTCATGCACCCCGGTGGAGCATTTTTTGGTTTCGCCTAACGTTCAAATCCAATTATTACATTACCAATATTTTAATATTAATATCATCATAGAAAATTAGACTTTAATAAAAATGACAAGAAAATATAATGAAACATTCCTTTATAATAATTGTGAATGAGGTTATAATGGGCCCCGGGTAAACTCTATACAAAGTATACATCTTACCCGTAAGCCCATACGGTTTAATCTCTGAATTCAAATTACCATCCGACCCTAGTTACCTAATTCCCTCCCTGTCCTCTGAAGTTATAATACTCAAACAGGTACAGTGCGCAGCGAAAATTATACTAATATTAAATATAGTAATGCTTAAATTTATTAGTTTGAACTCGCTAATTTCTGTAACTGCGAGTCGAGTTTTTGTATTTGATAGCATTTAACATTTTTGATTAACATTATTGAGGAAGATTATAAGGCTATTTAAAATATATTTTTTTAAATATTCAAATGATATTTTATGTTTTTGTCATTTTATAGTTAACTCCGATATGTTAAGTCAAATTTTGTAACAATATAGTTTCTTCTTATACAAAAAAATAGCAACTTTCATTATGTAATCAAAATGATAATAAATAATAATTTATTTGCATCATATCATGTTTAAATCATAAGATGTAAACATGATATAAAGTACATGAGGTCCGCATGTTTCGCTACACAAAAAAATAGCATGCAAAGAATTAAATACAGGACAATAAACAATCCATGTGAGTAATGTTAAGCACTATATGACATGATAGCCGTTTTTGTATTAAGTATAGTTTTTGATTCACTTAAGTGTGTAGGATATAGGTATGAACCCCAAAGGGAGATCTCCAGCTGAGCGGTAATAGCGGTAACGGTATGCTCGGCCAGGCCGAAGCTCACTCGTTATCATATCAGCTGTTGTATATATAGCGCCGAACTGTGAAAACTTCGATAGCGCGATTCAGAAATGTGGCGCTAATTGCTCTCCGCCATAAGTGCATATATAAATTTATTTATCCTTGAAGCTATTTCTTCTATATGTAATTTCATATATCTATTTTTATGTTCTTAATCCCGGTCCTGAGCTTTCTTTTTATTTAAATAGAAATTTTGTACTCCACTCACACGTCCTGCTATTGTATTGTCCCGACATTCATCATTTCAACCTGACAAGCCTAATGAGAGTTTCAGGTACGCAGTCTCAAGTAGTAGGCTTGACAATCACTTATCCTCTCGCAACCACAGTCGTGACTTCTCCCATTAGTGGGGAATACCTAACAATCTTTATACTGGAAAAAATAATGTCTACTTGAAGAATTGCATTCATAAAATGGACATGGAATCCCATTGATTAGAGTTTTGTTTTCAAATTCGTGAAACTTAAATTTTTTTAAATGAGATATGAGACAGCGGTAGGTAAAAATTGAAGTACAAAAATAAGGAAAAATATCGTTTAATATAAAAAATTGGATTTTTTTTTAACTAAATATAATGGCGTTTTCTACAAAAATGGTCTTTAATAATTGTCTGCATTTATATTTTTTTTTTTATCTTAGTTGAATAGGCAAACTGGCAAACGTACCACCTCAGGTAATTGGTCGACGTCGCCCATGAACATAAACTAGTATACCTGGAACGAGCCCAGGCAACTTATTTATGTGTTGCCTATCCTGAGACATAAGATGTTAAGTCTCGGTGCCAGTAATTACACTGCCTGTCTTGCCCTTCTCTCCGAAACACAGCAAAGCTGTTTCACGGGAGAAACAAGCAAGATGGTGGTACCCATGCAGCCGGGAGCGCGGCACAGCGCTTCCCTCCCACCGGTTATAAATATGTATACATTGACCCGTAAAATAATTATTGACTCTATATAATTACTTACTTTACAATTATATTATGGTTTACACTTAATTAAATAATATATTTAATAAGCCATATCATACTCTTCATTAAATTAGCTATCGCTCGCCACTTTGAATATTTAAATATGTCTACCATATTTAAATATGTCTACCATATTTCCAAACGGACTGTACACTCCTATGAAAATAACTTTAATAATCCGCTAGATTACGAAACGTATTTATTTAATTCATTTAGTAGTTACAAATTCTGTAACATTATACTTAATTTCCTTTGAGCATACGTAATGTGCTTTTGGAAAAATGTTAGTAGAGGTAAGGCACATCAGCTCACCAAAGTTCAAGCATTTTCGTGGCGGTGGGGCTCAGTAGCTTCAGGTGGACCCAGCACCTTGAGCGAAGCAAATTGAACCGAGGGAGCTGTTCTTTGTATCCCTTTTATAAGAAGAGGGGACAAAAGAGCAGGGGGGGACCAGGGGTGAGGGTGGGAACCTCTCCATTGTACTGTCCCAACGTTGGGAGGGGTTGTTCTGTGGTGCGAAACAACCCCTCTATGGAGGTAACGTCGCTTGTCCCTTGTCCCTTGAGGGACTGACTAGCCGTCGAGGTGCCCTGTTTGCTCATTAGATCCGGGGCACCTTACCAAAGGCGGCATTGGTGGCACTCGCCCCGTTTTAGTGGGTAGGGCTGCATCCACTTATCATCTTTTAGGTGCAGCGAGTCCCACATACCCGCCGGGAGAGTCCCCACTCCTCGCCTCAGAGTTTTTCCGGCGTAAAAAAAAGTTTTGTTCGTGTGGATTTAAATTTACTAAAATTATTTAGAACGAGATATTTACCATGTTTTTCACTTTTATTTCGAGTAGTGGTGGTAAATATCTCGTTTTGAGGTATGGGGTAGTGCCATGCTGCTTTGCAGCCGAATTGCCCCGGCACGATCGGGGTGGTACTTCTCGCTCACATAACACCGGCATCAGGTGACAGCATATCTGTCACGTTTTGTGCGATTTGTGAGTTTCCGGTGGCCCATCGGGGGGCATAGGGAAAAGGAGGGCAACGCTTCTGCATAACTTTAGGTTGCAAGGATGTCTACGCGGGCGTCGGTATGGTGACTCTATAAGAATCCGACTGCTCGTTTGCCTCCTAATGACATAAAAAATTAGTAATGAAAATAACCATGTTCGCATCTATCTGCATAACACCGTTTTCTTATCGATACTAGGAATAAACAAATATATACCACATCCTTTGTGCTTAAATCACATCCACCATCAATTCTAGGAGATTCAAACCAGGATGCAACAGTTATAAGTAAGATAGGCACCACTATTATATTATAATCCGATTCCATTTAGCACTTACTTTTTATGATTCTCAGTGAAAAGCATGCAGCACGTTTTATACGAAGTTGTTTCAATTTATAATAGCGCCAACCACTAATTGGCACGATCTGGTCCGCGGCCGCCATGCGACTTGTGCCAATTTGTTTCACTAACAAACCTTTTGTTTTTTGTACTTTTCATTTGTAATAGATGGATATTCTTAATGGAAAAATGCGGACAGCAAGGATTAAACGTTTCTTTTTTAATTTCAAGCAAACAAAACATTGTAAAACGGTTCTTTAAGGTTGGTTTTTTATATTGTTTTCTAATGTTTGCGCGAATTTCACTCATTATAATGAAACAATTTTTTTTACGGATTTTACGGATATGAAGAGATGCAGAGACCAAGATCTCATCCCTACGTGTGTCAAGATTTCACCAAAAAACGACATCCGAGGGAGCGCAAAAATCTTAAACCAGGCGAGTAAAAAGTTATTACGGACGGTGATTCATCAAAATCGTTCCGATCTAGCAGCTTGTGAAAAAGACATTGGATGCTTGACCGCCGCGTTAAAGATAATTTTAACGACGTTTGATTTCGATAATTGCATAGAAACTTTAAATAAGCGCGAAATATCTCAATACAATAAATGCAAAAAACAACAAATTTTAAAATTCGAAAAGTTAAACAGCAAATCAAATGTCAAAAATAACGAAACGAAGACCACAGACAATGACAGCTCACGCGCAGTTGTCAATCTGTCAAAATGTCATTTAGACAATAACACAATAAAAGTTTTGGAAAAGGGATTAAATTTCGCTGTTACACCTCGCAAAATCCCGTTCGAAGAAATAATTTGTAACGTTGAACATTGTCTGTCGATAAATAATATAAAGAAGGAAGATTCGGAGGCCATCAGACAAGATGTATCGTCAGCATTACGACGAAGTTCTGTGCCGAAACTAAATCTTCCTCGCGAACAATACAAAGCGTTAATAAACCTACGCAACAGACGAGAATTAACGGTTCTTCGTGCGGATAAAGGTAATGCAACGGTTGTGATGGACACGTCAGATTACAATGATAAAATTCAACAACTATTATTGGATGAAAGCACTTACACAGATCTCAAAGCCGATCCAACTAACAAGGTCTTGAAAATCACCAGTGACCTTATAAAGAAGCACTCCAGTTCATTGAATCTAGACGTCAAATCATTGATTCCTTCTTGTCCAAAGCCACCTAAACTGTATGGGCTGCCAAAAATACACAAGGCTAATGCTCCACTACGTCCAATTGTAAGCCAGATCGACTCACCAACCTACAGACTGGCTAAACATGTTGCCCATGTACTTTCGCCGCTGCGTGGACAAACCAGAGCACATACACGGGATTCATACCACTTTGTTAATGAGATCAAACACCTACATCCCAGCAACAATGAAACTATGGTTAGTTTTGATGTACAATCACTCTTTACATGCTTACCGGTGGAAGATTGCATTAATATTGTATCAAGAAAGCTAAGAGAGAATGACATGCCAATAGAATATGCTGAACTTCTAAAACATTGCCTGACATCTGGCTACATGTTGTGGAATAACCAGTTCTACCAGCAAGTAGATGGCGTAGCTATGGGCTCACCAGTATCCCCCGTTGTTGCCGACATATTCATGGAGGACTTCGAGGAGACTGCTCTGCATACCTCACCAATAACACCCAGGTTCTACATGCAGTATGTAGATGATACTTTCACAATATTGCCATCTGATAAAGTAACCATATTCTTAAACCATCTCAATTCCATCAATACTAAAATTCAATTCACAATGGAATTGGAGGCAAATAATTCTTTAGCTTTCTTAGATGTATTAGTTATCCGTAATCCCAATAACACCTTAAGCCACACAGTGTATAGGAAACATACCCATACGGATAGGTATTTAAACGGCGAATCACACCACCATCCAACACAGTTAGCTACCGTGGGTAAATCTTTGTTACAGAGAGCACAAGGGATCTGTGATGAGCAGCACCTGGAGACCGAACTTCAACATGTCAAGCAAGTACTGCGTGACAACAAGCTTCGGGTACCGCGTCTCCGTCACAGTGAACGTGTGAAACCAGCCACCGTCGAGCGAGTACCTGCTGTGCTACCGTTTATGAAAGGCGTCACTGACAAGATTGGCTTCATCCTAAAGCGAGCTTCTATAAAAACTTATTTCAAGCCGCCTAAAAAGATAGGTCAATTCTTACCATCTGTCAAGTGTCATATACCCTTACAAGATGCAGGAGTATACAAGCTTGATTGTGATTGTGGCCTCTCTTATATAGGCCAAACCAAAAGATCAATTAAAACTCGCGTTAAAGAACATATAGCTGACTTAAAACACCGTCGCTACACTAAGTCTGCAATCTGTGAACATAGTCTAGACAAAGCTCGCCATTATATTAGATTTGATAAACCACAGATACTCGCAAAAGAACACCGATTCCAACCAAGGATGATCCGCGAGGCTATTGAAATTAAAAAACATCCAAATTTCAATAGAGAAGATGGCTGGCTCTTACCACCTGCTTGGGATCCCATTATTAAAATAATTAAATCAAAAACCAAGCATAATATGCCACAGATTAAAGATGCAGTTAGCACTTTCTGCGTAGAGAGGACTAATTAAAATAATGATGTATCATAGGGTAGTTTCGAATAACTTTGTAACATTAGGACATCTGTCACCTCAGTCCTCCCGTGACCATGGTTGCTGTAAAGTATCCGAAACGTCGGGCTTGTAAAAATCTTAATAAACCGCGATAAAATCCGTAAAAAAAATTGTTTCATTAAACGTCGGGCTTGTAAAAATCTTAATAAACCGCGATAAAATCCGTAAAAAAAATTGTTTCATTATAATTGGTTTTTTATGTTATAAGGAGGCAATCGAGCAGTCGCAGCCTTATGGTAACTAGAAGGTAGTCACCATAAGGCTCCATCCATAGACATCCGCAGAATCAAAAGTTTTGCAAATACTTTTGATTTTTTCTTTCCCCCAATGGGCCACCGGAAATTCACAAACAACACGAAACGCGACAGCATAGCTGTCACTTGATGCCGGTGTTATGTAAGCGAGAGGTACCACCCCATGGCATGGTACTACCTCTTACTAATAACAGGTAATGGTTAATAGTTGTAATACATTGTGAGTTAGTATTAATTGTTTCAATTAAAACAAGATATTATTAACAATGGTCAATATATTGTATAGTGTATATAGTGATAAAATTGTCCTTTTCTAGATCTCATTCACAATATGTCTGCAAAATTGTTTATATTGTTTTTCAGCAATAAATAGTTTTATGTTATCCTTTAGAATAGAAGTCACTTGTACATACATATAAAGAAAAGAAAAGGGCCTAGAATAAATCCTTGTGGTACTCCCATTCCAAACTATCACAGAATTCCATATTATTGTGCGTATATTATAACGAAAATATTAAATTTATAAATATGCAAGCCAATTTCGTATATAGGTCAGTAAAATAGCGGTCCCAGTGGTATAAATGCTTTTAATTTTGTCCACGATTAACCCTTATCAAACATCCTCACGGCGAAACACTCATGAAGTGCGATTGGAAATGGCTGGCTGAATACAGGATATCTGACTGCCTCGATTAATTATATAAACTGTGACAGTTTGTATACGTTTTAAGGATTTTAAAGTCTGTGGTGATTGGTTTTAGTATTTTAGCCTCTTCTTCCTTAGTAGGCATTCACGCAGATATCATAGCTTCGGAGCCTTAGCCCAGTGATCATTTCGTAAGAACCTGCTTCTTTTTTACCTGTGATTTATTAATGTTACTTATATTGTGTAAGTTATAGATTTAGTTTAGACAAATATTGTAGGTTTGCTATATCTATTCATGGTCCTTGGTAATTTTTAAATGTATAATTCTACTAGCTGTTGCCCGCAAGCTTCGCCCGCGTTAACTTTTAAAATTTGAGGGGTTGACCACCCTTATCACTTAGGGGTATGAAAAATAGATAGTAGCCGATTCTCAGACCTACTGAATACGCATATAAAATTTGGTAAAAATCGGTAAAGCCGTTTCGGAGAAGTACGGTAACTAACATTGTGACATGGAAATTTTATATATAAGATAAGATAAATACACACAATTCTTCCACTTGTAGAATTTTGAACTCACGATTTGACGATGCTACCAAAACATTTATTTGGATGACCTAAAAATTTACTACTCGGAAAAAAACCGATAACTGAATGAAATAAAAAAGCTTTATAGAGAGGAAATAAATTGTTAAAAAATATATGTATTCTATTTTTTTTAATAAACGTAGAATAAAAGTCGGAATATTGAATTTTTAGAAAATATTTAGAAAATATTCAATAAAATTTCTACCACGTAACAATTGCTAAAAATATTTAGAATGTCATTTTGGTATTGAATAAACGAATTAATGAAGAAGAAATAACATTTTTTCACCATATTTTGACAAGGAAATGCGCCAGTTTCCTTTGCCTTCCTCCTTCTCCTTCCCTTCCTCCCGAATGCGATTATGTTGTGCGCACGTCTCTTGTTTCAAACTGCCTGGTTATGCTTTCCGAAAGAAGAGGAGGACAGGAAAGGTAATTTCTACCACCAAGGCATACCAGATTCTGTCTCAAACGCAGGAAAACGCATGAATATTTTCCTCGGGGTTAGTTATTATGGGTTATTCCCCGGGGCATATGTCTAAGTTCATGGGCAACGCCGAGTACTTACTATCAGATGGATATCTGCCAGTTTGCCCATGCAACTAACAAAAAAACTCCTTAACCCGAACCGATTGGTGCGTGTACGATTTGATATCTTCATCCTATTTGAAACTGTCGCTGCATCGCTTTTTTAAATAAAATAAATTAAAAAAAAACGCTGAGTACTTACTATCAGATGGATATCTGCCAGTTTCCCCATGCAACTAACAAAAAAACTCCTTAACCCGAACCGATTGGTGCGTGTACGATTTGATATCTTCATCCTATTTGAAACTGTCGCTGCATCGCTTTTTAAATAAAATAAATTTAAAAAAAAACGCTGAGTACTTTCTATCAGATGGATATCTGCCAGTTTGCCCATCCGACTAACAAAAAAATCTCCTTAGCCCGAACCGATTACGGCGTGTCCGACTTCACATCAACGTCCTATTTGAAACTGCCGCTGCATCGCTATATTTCAACACGTATTCTAGTCATTGCGTCGTTCCAGGCTAACAGTTAAAAAGATATTATGCATTTTGTTATTAAGTTGCAGGCGTCTGAGAGCAGCTATAAATTTTTACCTAATGCATTCAAACAGTCATTTAAAAATTTCAATATTTAGATTTTACACTAACATCGTTATTATCACTGTAATAACTGTTTTAATCTATATTTATGTTTCCTGAGCAATTTGTAGGCAATTCTGAAATATCGAGTTCCGCGAAATAAAATTTAAAACATAAGTATCCTATATCAGTTTTAATAGAGTCAATATAATATTATTTAAAATAAGTAATATGTCACACATCCGATTGTCCACATACACCAATAAATCTGAAAGTTGATAATTTCTAGATTACGGTAAATAAAGCGGCTTTGATACTTTTCGCATCTGACTGATAAAATCATTGCTTCATCATCATCATCATCATCAGCCTCTATCCGTCCACTGCTGAACATAGGCCTCCCTCAATGAACGCCAAGATTGCTTAATACTTCAGAAACAGTAATAAAAGTAGATTGATGATGATGCTCATTCAAATTTAGAAATTTACCTTCACGTTGTAACACCAGTTAGGGTCAGCCCACACAAAGCTTAACACGAATGGGCTTAGCTTTGTGCGGATAAACAAAGTGGGACTAATGTCACCTCTTGAAGTTGGTTTCTATTCACTGAAATCCTTTTATTTGATATTCTCCATTTACTTTAATCAACAAACATAATGAATTACGGTTTCAAGATAGTTAATAGAATCAGGCGTTACTTTGCGGAAATCCATTATATAAGATATTAAATTATATTATATTAATTAGCAATTATCCCGCGAAACACGCAGTCTTTACAGCAAATGTGTGAGTGCACGCATATGCATGCATATAGCACCGCCCTCCTTTCCCACACTGCATATGCGTACACTCGCATGCACCACAACCACTGTAAAAGACCACCACCAAACAATCTACGCACGTTTCGCCCCGATGTAGGATCTGATTATATGATACAACCATAGGATACAACCATACCTATATCTTCATGTCATCCTTGGCAACACAAGCTCGCGGCTTTTCATAGTTACGTTCATAGATTAATGTCCGTACCACTTACGAAAGAAAACTATCTAAAAGAACTAGACATAATTCACCATATTGCTCACGCTAATGGATACAGCTCACAGGTCATTAAGAATATAATTAATAAAACACAAAATAAACTTACAATGAAATATTTATATGCAGTACCGCCAAATAAAGAAGTCAATAATTATAAATCCAGCCTGACCTATATGGGACCGGTATCTGAACGGATAGCTAAGACGCTGTGAAATTATGATGTCCATGTTGCTTACAAGACTAATAATACACTAAGAAATATTTGTAACAACAAAGACAAAATAGACTGCAAATATTTATCTGGTGTTTACAAATTAAAATGCTCACAGTGTAACGGCTTGTACGTAGGCCAAACTGGGCGCAATTTCGAAACTAGATATAAAGAACATATCTCAGCGTTTAGGAACGATCAGCCCCAAAAATCCCATTTCGCAAAACATCTACTAGAGACAGGACATAACGTTAGTAGCGGCCATACGTTCCAGGTTTTACATAAATGCGACAAGGGATTTCGACTAAGTGTGTTGGAACAACTCGAAATAATAAAACATAAAAATAATAAATCGATTGCATTGTTGAATGACCAAACCGATTTAACTAATTCTCTCATAATACGGTTATTCGGTGGGGGTAGTGGGGGAACCAGCTAAATATAAGGCGGGTGCTTGGGCCTGCACGTCACTTAACGATTACTAATCGTAGAGTCTACATCCTGAGGATGCCTCGGTGTCGGGGCGAAACGTGCGTAGATTGTTTGGTGGTGGTCTTTTACTGTGGTTGTGGTGCATGTGGGGTGGTGGTGCATGCGAGTGTACGCATATGCAGTGTGGGAAAGGAGGGCGGTGCTATATGCATGCATATGCGTGCACTCACACATTTGCTAATTGAAGACAAGACTGCGTGTTTCGCGGGATAATTGCTAATTAATATAATATAATTTAATATCTTAAATTACGGTTTCAGTTCATAGGCAAACTAGCACGGAGACATTGTAAGTGGTCAAATAAAATTCATTCTAGTTTTTTTATGTTAGTTGGATAGGCAAACTGGCAAACGTGCCGCCTGATGGTAAGTGGTCGACGTCGCCCATGAACATAAACTAGTTTACCTGGAACGAGCCCAGACAACTTATCTATGTGTTGCCTATCCTGAGACATAAGATGTTAAGTCTCGGTACCAGTAATTACACTGCCTGTCTTGTCCAACAACAGAAAGACCCAACAAGAAGAGCCCAGAAACAAGCAAGAACAAGCGCTTCCCTCCCACCGGTCCGTATTTCGCTAGAAAGACATAAGTTCCTTGATACGTAATCATTATCAGGTGCCATCTTCATATTGAAGTTCGGAGGTCAGCAGGCTTTCTCTTGACACTAGATCCTATTGATTGGGATCGAGAACTTGTCGATCGGTACTCTTGTACGCTACTCTAGCACGATTTGACTCTGTCACCGCAGAATTTCATGTAACTAATTGAAATTAGTATTTCTCTCGTAAATTTTTTGCGCTCTTGACAATATTTTGATGTTGAACTGTGTAATGTTACAAACCACTGGCAAAGCGTCAGCATAACTTGACGCCGGTGTTATGTAAGCGAAAGGTACCACCCCGGTCGTGTCTTAGATATAATATTATATGTACTAGACCTATAATTATGACAACGATACATTTTAAACATTTGTAAGTAATTCATAACGAGATATTAAATACATTTACGAAACTCCAGTTCATATTATGTACCATAGTATAATGTATAAACAGATAGAATATTCAGAGATATTATTGTGCGCTCCTTATTATTTTACCCGCTTAAAATACAATTTGCTACGTTCCAGTATTTTTACAGATACCCAGTCTCTATTATTCGTAGGACAAAAGGCTTCTCGCTTCCAATCCTCTTATAAAAGTCTTCAGTGCAACCTCAGTATGCTGAAGACGATATTATTTATAAGAGCCGGGAAATTCGTCCGCATTCATTTTCTAAAAAACATTGGCATATGTATTAAGAAAATATAGATGGTTAAGATTCGAAATTCAAACCAAATTAAATTTTACTTAGTCTAATAGATTTTTTTTATGAAAAGACCAATACCTGCTAATGAGTATCTAATTAAAAAAATACAGATGAACGGACGGATAAAATAATAATCTATATGGGCTCGGTATCTATTTTAAGGAACGAGTCCCTTCAAATCGGTTAATAAAAAGTATTTAACTGTTTTAAAACTCAGCGAATTTCATTTACGGAACACAACCATTTTATATTCATCCACAGTGCTAGCTTTCTCAGGGATTTAAGCTATTTTCCTTCTTTTGGTTTGTATAACATGAAATAAAATTACATGTTGTCACCTCTCTTTGGAATACACAAAAAATATGATGACGTCATACATAGCACAGGCCTGTAGAATGTCATTATTTTATTTAGCTTTAGTTTTAATAATAATAATAAATATTAACAAAATAATTTAATATCTATGGACGCTTTTACACCACTTCAGTCTGGTACCGTGGTAAGTTCTCCAAGAACTTGTGTTACGGGTACTAGACAACGAAAATATAATAATAATAATAATAATAGCTATGGACGCTTTCACACCACGTCAATCTGGTCCCGTGGTAAGTTCTCGAAGAACTTGTGTTACGGGTACCAGACAACGAAAATATAATAATAATAATAATAATAGCTATGGACGCTTTCACACCACGTCAATCTGGTCCCGTGGTAAGTTCTCGAAGAACTTGTGTTACGGTTACCAGACAACGGAAATATATATTTAATACTTTTATACTATACGTATATTTAAGATTTTTATTATATAATACAGATATTTAATACACATCCATGACCCAGGAACACAGAAAATATTTTTGTTCCCTGGCGGGATTTGAACCCGCAACCTCCGGCTTGAGCGCCAACGCGCTTACCACTGAGCTACGGAGGTCGTCAAGATTTAATACTTTTATAATAAACATATATTTAAGATTTTTATTATATAATAAATATATTTAATACACACCCAGGAATAAAGAAAACTTTTAGTTCACTGGCGGGATTCGAACCCACTACCTCCGGCTTGAGCGCCAACGCGCTAACCATTGAGCCGTAGAGGTCGTCATATCAATAGCACTTATAAAAGAGTATAATATAGGTATAATTTAATTCTGTCAATAAAAAGAGGTTAACGAAAGAAGTGACAATGTGAAAACAACATAGATTAATGGATATTATCATCGATGAAACAGCAGTACGATTCTCCGAGGAGCCATTTTGTATTTACGGAGCAGTCACGTGACAATACACAGATAAACGTTTAGCAAGGGCCCCAGTAATCGCCAGACGAGACCCGGACCTCACAAACTAGCTACTTTATCTAATCCAACCTTTTTATACCCGAAAATGTCTATTGCTTGGGTCTTTTGTGTATTTAAAATTCATATTATTATACAAGGGTAGGTTAATGATCTAGGCATTATCTACTAGGCAACTTCTGATAACCCTTTTATGCAATTCCGGAGTGCAAATTGAACATTTAAACAGCATAATGTAGCATCACACTCGTAATCAAGGCATTTGTTGACAGTGCAGAAATATTAACCTCCTCGAAAAAAAAAAGTAAACATCGTTTTAATTAGTTGGTTAATTGTTAATTCCAAATTGTATGTACCATCGTTGAAATGTCTTAACTTTTTTTAAGTATTAGAAAGTTTTAGTTATTTAAGAGTAATTTGGAGATTTTATGAAATTGACACCATCTAACAATTTAAATATACTATATTGCAAAAACTTTCATTTATTTTCTGTTCAAGAGGCAAATAAAATTAATAGTAGTAGAAGGTGTAAGCATAATTATTAGTTTTTACAGAAACACTTATTAAAGACACAAATGTAAATAGAATTAAGCAGTTATTGCAGGAATATTTATTTTTATTGGAAAAGCAACATTGGCTGTTTTTATCTGTGAACCCTTTATCGAGTATTAGCGGTTTTATGTATCTGTGTATTTGTAATTAATATGGGTAGCCAGTTTATTGTTTTCTGATAAAAAGCAAACGTCGAAATAAATAACGTTCTTAATTAGTTTTCTTTTGCGGGCTCTTTGTCTGAATAATTGAAAATTAGGTTTGCGAAATTAAATAAACATTTTATCTTTTTTTTGTGTGCGAACTTAAATTAGTTTCTTAGCAGTCAAAAGTATATACAATAATTAACCCACGACTGAAGTTATTACTTTGTAATGTTATTACTTTGTCAATTCTTATTCCCAAACTCGTCAGAAATAATGTCAATAATGTCTATTGAAAAGTATTTTTGCACAGAACATCATGCGTATAATTTATATAAATTTACTAAAATTACACGTAAAAGTGGTAGGACCCCGCACTACGAGACTAATTTTAACTAAAAAAATTTATGGTATTTTACTATATTATGCACCATCAGACCCTGTTCCCATCCCCACCATGGTTCAAGCCTTGACGTGGCGGTGGGGCTCAGTAGCCTAGGGTGAGCCCAGCACCTTGGGCGAAGCTAATTGAGCCGAGGGGGCTCTTTGTACCCCTCTTATAAGAAGAGGGGACAAAAGAGCAGGGGGCAAAGGGTGACGATGGGAACCTTACCCCATTGTACTGTCCCGACGTTGGTAGGGATTCTTCTGTGGTGCGGGACAACCCCTCTGTGGAGGTGGCGTCGGTCCCTTGCGGGACTGACTAGCCGTCGAGGTGCCCTGTTAGCTTAACAGATCCGGGGCACCTCACCAAGGCGGCACTGGTGGCACTCGCCGAGTTTTAGTGGGTAGAGCTGCGTCCACTTACCATCTTTCGGGCGCAGCGAGTCCCACATACCCGCTGGGAAGACCCACTCCCCAGGCGGGATGCCTCAGAGCATTTCCCGGCGTAAAAGAAAAAAAAAGACCCTGTTCCCATGACAAGCGTTTAACGCGCGTTTTGACGACGCTCGTTTAAGGGGAGCAGTCTGGCCTTCACCGGGGCCAGCCTTTCGCTATGGTCATCCTGTTGCCTGCAGATCTGGGACCCTCAAAAAGCGGCTGAAGGCGCTCGCAGTGGTTTCAGTTTACGGGTAGAGCACTCCCAGGTGCGAGTCCCACATAGGGTCAGGACCTACCCGAGATCCTGACTTCATACGTAAAAAGCATTTTCCTGCGATAACAAAAAAAGACTGTCCTCCCACAATAATAAGTGAAATTCGCGTAAACATTAAAAACTAGTTAAAGTATATATAACTTTTATTTTAAGAGAATTTAACTTTATATAAGACAACATAATATTTGATTTCCAACCGGCGATATTCTGAATCTGTTTTACTGTCTCAACTCATTCCGCATTCATAATTTCACGACCACCGGAGCCAAGGTTTTTTACAATTGTACCAAGGCACATTTATAAATATATAATTTTAATTTTCAGCGGCTCGGTTGAGCTTAGGCTCTAATTTCATTACTAACAAAATTCATTATCAAATTACGAAAATTACGTTAGCCTAGCCTCTTATTTAGCGGTATATTTTGGACTGACTTCAACAATTTTTAAAGTATATACAAAATGGCTGAAATAATTTTAATGAGTATATTTTAATTTTATTTTAATAATATAATAATAATTTTAATGTAATCAAATGCTGAATTTTTTTTTTGTGTGATTGCTGGTTTTTTGGATACAAAGGTATACTTTTTTATCGGAACTTATTTAGAACTACGTGTTGCTATAAATCTAGACTAATTATGACTATTTTTATTGTTGTCACTAAGTGATAACTTGGCATTAGGAAACATTATTAATAAAATATTTTTATTGGTGGAATTGATTCACTGACACAAACTCACAGAATTCTTTACATTATTAGTATGTTTAGAGACGGCATAGCGTCTACTATTACAACTATTATTATATAACTATTCATATTAATAAACACATATCCTCACACGGCAAATGGATGTTTTTTACATCGTTATATTCACAAGAAATGTCTGAATTCTATGAAAAAACCAGAAAACATCTATAACTAAAAAAAGATGATAATTCGAAATGATTTAAAATACGTACACTATACGTAGTGACAAATCAACGGGAGAAAAGCAACATATTAGTTAATACCTACAATGTAAATGTAAATTAATATCCTTAACTAAAATAGACTAAATTCCGAGTATTGAACGTTGTATAAAGACAATCAAATATGTTTCAATATTAATATACGTAGAATATATTATCTACGTGAAGGCTTAAATTTGTAGCGCACAATTACACACGAGAGTATTTGAACTGTTAACATGGAACGGGAACAGATCTTACATATACAATCAGCTACATTTAAATATTATAATTACATGTTGATTTTAGCTTTTGCACACCTTGAGCGTGAACTAAAATGGCTACATTATTTTTGGGCGTAACGGGTAATTGTAATCATAGTGGAACTTTTTTACTATGGGAGAAAAAAAATCACTATAAACCAGTGTACCTTGTTACAAATAAGCGGGAAGTCTATATCAATTACTAACGCCGCTACGTCATTTCTATTAACAGCGCTACGACAGCACTACTACGAACGCTACGTCATTGCCATTAACAGAGCTAAGACAGCATTACTACGACTGCTACATCATTGCTATTACCAGCGCTACGACATCACTACTAACAGCGCTACGTCACTATACACTCTTATTAATATATCGGCACTACTACGCCGCTTTTACTGATTGTGCTACCACTTTCAGAGCTAGTTTATCATTACTAACAACACTACATCACCACATATAGCTGCAAAGTGCTATGCCTCCTTACCGTGTGAAGCCGGGGCCGATCCCTAGTATAGTGTATAAAATTAATCTTTATGCACGTAATAGTAAATAAATAAAAAAGAGCGAACTGCTTGTTTCACGATAATAGTTATAAGAATCACAAAGCTTTAAATAATAGGGTATCTTTTTCGCTTACTCCTCATATATCTTTTGACCAAACTTTAGCATTCAAAAAACAAAGAAATGTACCATCTTAATAAATATGAATAGATTTTGTACGAATCTATCCCAACCCAATCTATTTACTAGGCACATAGATAAAGTGCCTCGAACTTTACAAATAATTAATTTTCCACAATACGCAAGTAATCTTTATCCATACAAACAATCATTTATTTCCCTAGCAAATCCCAGCGTACAGTAACATTATTTCTATTACAGCTAGCCTAACGTAATCCTCTTATCTGGGCTCGTAATTTTTGTTTAGTTATTAGCTAACTCACTTTCGCTAGCGTATTTCGTTTTTATTGCTGGCAATACTGAATTAAAAACAAATTATTTCGAGTGTTTTAAAACAGAATTATGTTAATTTCCTTTTCCAAGATGCTTAGTATACAAGATTTAAAGCAGATTGGAAATTAATATATAATCATTTTTTACTCGTTAGTAATTGCTTTGGGAATAAATAATTTATAGATTGTAAAATATAAAGTTTACGCTAATGCGAGTCTTAATATTAATAATAATATCATCATTATCCTATCGCTATTCATTCGCAAAATTACATCATGAATCTGTGATGTTCAATGTCATGATTATAGTCAGTATGTATTCTTCTACTACTATGTAATATCTATGGACTTACGACGGCGGCACTGAAAATTTCGGGAATCAAGGAAGTGACACAACATTACTATTTAAAAACGTATTTATTGCTTTTCGAAGTATTCTCCGCGAAATTGGACACATTTTTCCATACGATGGAACCAACCATTTAATTCGGAAGTTGGGGTTTCCAAAATGGCCGTTTTGTAGGCGTCCACAGCTTCTTCAGGCGATGAAAATCTCTGACCACGCAATTTATTCTTTATTTTAGGGAAAGTATAGAAATCATTAGGTCTTATGTCGGGGCTGTACGGCGGATGGTCTAATAATTCTATGTTTTCTTGCTCTAAAAACTCTTTTGTTCTGTGCGCGGTGTGAGAACTCGCATTGTCGTGATGTAGGATGATGCGGCTGTTGCAGTTCTCTTTACGGAGTTCAGAAACGACCTATGGCAAACAAATGCTAGCATACCATTCTGCATTAACCGTTCCTTGTCCCTCAAGAGGAATAGTCGCAACATGGCCGGTTTTGGAGACAAACGTGGCCACCATTTTTTTTGCAACACTCCGTGAACGAACAATTTTTGTTGACTTTAACTCATTTTCGAACACCCAAACTCGTGACTGGTTTTTTGTTCCGGGTTCGTACGCGTATATCCAGGATTCGTCACCTGATACGATGTTGTATACAGCATTTGAGAATTCTGTGTGGAATCTTTCGAGAGTTCTGACGCACCAAGTAACGCAAGACGCTTTTTGCTCTTCACAGAGCAAATGCGGTATCCATCGGGAAAACAACTTTTTTACACCTAATTGTTCATGCAAGATTATTTGTATTTGACTTATACCAATATCTAAAGTTGCCTGAATTTCGTGGTATGTCACATGTCGATCTTCCTCAATCAGCTTACGCACAGCATCAACGTTTTCTTAGGTGACTGCCGTTTTTGGACGACTTTGACGGGGATCACTGAGCTTGACACGTCCACGTTGAAATTCAGCAAACCAGCGATAAATTGTGGTTTTGGATGGGGCTTCATCACCAAATGCAGAAATCATCCGGTCGTCACACTGTTTTTGTATTAAACCACTTCGAAAGTCATAATAAATCATCGTTCTAGAATTTTCTCGAGTCAATTCCATTTTCTCAACGACTAAACAAGTTTGACAAGACCTTGTGACAAGACCGAGAACCTTTTTTAAATTAATAAATGGAATTCGATTTTTAAAACCAAGGAGTTTTCAATTAAAAATATTTTAATATAACAGGAACAGTGGAAATATTCCATTCCCGATACTTTTAGTACAGCCTATGTATACTGGCTTTTACACCACGTCAATCTGGTCCCGTGGTAAGTTGTGTTAAGGGTACCAGACAACGGAAATATATTTAATACTTTAATACTATACATATATTTAAGTTTTTTATTATATAATACACATATTTAATACACATCTACGCCCCAGGATCACAGACAACTTTTTATTCCCCGACGGGATTCGAACCCCAGAATTTTAAGTATATACTATCTCAAAAATCAGTACGTGAGTATGACACGTAACAGTGACATTCCGCTATTAGTCTAAGAATCTAATTTTAATTTTAACCCTTACGTTTAGGCAGTAACAAACTTACTAACAAACACACCACAAACGGCCATAGAGTGTGCCTTATCGTAACATCGTCGCTTACATATAGCTGCATTAACTTATATTAATACGTAGATAACGTACATGGCCCTGCGGTCAGTATGATGTCAGTATAAATTGGATATATTAACATGGACGTACATGACATGTACCATATCATTATTATTAATATTATCATCATCATCATCATTATTATCATGTCTGCCTAGTGTCCTGTCCAAAAGAGTGGCGCGTGTTGTAAGATTATTTTAGCGTTTTAATTTAGGCCTACGTTGATCAGGATTATATTAGCGTTTTAAATTAGGCCTCTGTTGATCAGGATTATCTTAGCGTTTTAAATTAGGCCTATGTTGATCAGGATTATATTAGAGTTTTAAACTAGGCCTATGATAATCAGGATTATCTTAGCGTTTTAAATTAGGCCTATGTTGATCAGGATTATATTAGCATTTTACATTAGGCCTATGTTGATCAGGATTATCTTAGCGTTTTAAATTAGGCCTATGTTGATCAGGATTATCTTAGCGTTTTAAATTAGGCCTATGTTGATCAGGATTATATTAGCGTTTTAATAAAACAATTTTTTTTTTTACGGATTTTATCGCGGTTTATTAAGATTTTTACAAGCCCGACGTTTCGGATACTTTACAGCAACCATGGTCACCGCAGGATAAAATCCGTAAAAAAAATAAAAAAAAAATTGTTTTATTATAATGAGTGAAATTCGCGTAAACATTAGAAAACAATTAGCGTTTTAAATTAGGCCTATGTTGATCAGAATTATCTTAGCGTTTTCAATTAGGCCTATGTTGATCAGGATTATATTAGCGTTTTGAATTAGGCCTATTTTGATCAGGATTATATTAGCGTTTTAAATTAGGCTTATGTTATTCAGGATTATATTAGCGTTTTGAATTAGGCCTATGTTGATTAGGATTATATTAGTGTTTTGAATTAGGCCTATGTTGATCAGGATTATATTAGCATTTTAAATTAGGCCTATATTATGTATCAGGGTGCTGATAATGATGCAGTCTGTCCGTCCTTCAAGGAATTCTAGACAACCGACCACGTATTAGATAAAAATAGATCGAACGACTGGTCAATCAATTTCACTATTATATTAAGTATGTAATGCTTTATCTAAATTAACTTATTGGTAGCGACATCTGGTAACAAACTTGTGTACTGCAACCTGTGAGATGTTAATTGTGAAATATTGTCTATGCATATTTTTGTATATTGGTAATAAACGTTTTCCTGTCCTGTTCTGTTCATGCAAGCACAAGCGTCGTTTCATTATAGGTTATGGGCCCAGCCCAGTATAATTTAGGAAAGTTAATGTGAAACAGTGAATCAGTACATAGTTATTGTAATTTGGACCGAATTAGGCGTTCGAATAAGTTATTTTTCAAGATGACCACGAACTACCTTGTCAACGTGCCGAAACTAAAAGGCAGAGAAAATTACAGCGAGTGAACGTTTGCCGCCGAAAATTTCCTCGTGCTCGAAGGAATGCTTCATTGTATAAAACCAGTTATTGTGAATATGATGTGGTGATAAAGGATATATTATGCGTTCCTGAATTGACCACTAATCTACTGTCTGTAAGTCAATTGTTGAAGAATAAAAATAAAGTTGTCTTCACTGAGAACGGTTGCTATATATACAACAAAGTTGGTTGTTTAGTGGCTGTGGCTGATGTGGTCAACGGAGTATACAGGATCAGGAAGCCTAAATATGCAATGACAGTTTCTACTGTGTCAAGTAATACATGGCATCGGAGATTTGGGCATATTTGAATTTATTTGAATTATTATTTTATTTGAATTATTATTTTATTTGAATTATTATTTGAATTATTATTATTAATTTATTTAAATTAGCAATTATTTGAATAAAATGTCAGAAGCTGTGAAAGGATTGAATTTAGACGAAAAAGTAAATATAACTAAGTCGACATGCTCTACTTGCTGTGAGGGTAAACAGTCCTTTTAAACATGTTGGAACTAGAGTTGATGAGATACTTAAGTTAATCCACACTGACATATGCGGACCGATGGAGGTGTCATCAATAGGAGGTGCAAAATATTTTTTATTGTTTGTTGATGATTATTCAAGAATGATATTTGTATATTTTCTTCGAAACAAAAGTGAAGCCTTGACAAGTTTTAAAGAATTTAAAGCGATGGCTGAAAATCAAACTAATAAGAAGATTAAAAGCATAAGAAGTGATAATGGCTTAGAGTTCTGTAATAAAGAGTTTGATTTATTTTTGCAAAAGGAATGGATTATTCATCAAAAGACCAACAGCTATACGCCCGAACAAAATGGTTTATGTGAGAGATCCAATCATACAATTGTTGAAAAAGCAAGATGTCTGTTGTTTGATGCACAGTTAGGCAAGGAATTTTGGGCAGAAGCAACAAACACGGCAGTATATCTTCACAACAGAATTGTAGCATCGGGATTAAATGGTAAAACACCTTATGAAAAATGGACAGGCAATAAACCAGATGTCAGTCACTTACGTGTATTCGGAAGTAAGGTTATGGTCCATTTTCCCAAAGAGAAGAGGCAGAAATGGGATAAGAAGTCCATTGAGCACATACTAGTTGGCTATCCTGATAATGTAAAGGGGTACCGAGTTTATAATCCAGTGACTAAAACTGTTAGCATAAGTAGAGATGTTATAGTAATGGAGCAAGAGAAAAACCAAGTAACTCTTCCTGTAAATGAGATCAAAGCAGTTGAGAATCTGTCTGAGTCTGAAGAAGAAAACATTTCTACAGATTATGAAACTACCAGTGATACCCTAGACGTTACATATGTATCTGACGAGGATGACAAAGATATACTTGTTTCACCTACACCCATATCCTCAACTCCTAGACCATTAAGACAGAGAGTAAAACCTGAAAGGTATGGTGTTACAAATATGTGTGTCAGTAAAGTTGCTCTAGATGATGCAAGTGACCTTACTTTGGAAGAGGCGTTGAAGGGACCTGAAAGAGAAGAGTGGATAAAAGCAGTAAATGAAGAATTTACTGAAATTCTTCAAAACACTGGTTTTGAAAAAAATGGTGCGTGGGAGCTAGTTGATGCTCCACCCAATAGTAACATAGTGAAGTGTAAGTGGGTGCTTAAGAAAAAATATGACAATGAAAGCAATGTTCGTTTTCGTGCACGATTAGTAGCCAAGGGGTTCATGCAAAAGGCAAGTGTAGACTTTACAGAAACATACTCTCCGGTGGTGAGACACACAATCCTTAGACTTTTGTTTGAATTGGCTGTACAGTTAGACTTGAATACCACTCACCTTGATGTTACTGCTGCTTTTCTGAATGGGGACCTCAATGAAACCATATACATGCAGAAACCTGACTATTTTTTTAATTGTAGTAATGATACAAAAGTATTGAAACTGAAAAAGGCTATATATGGTTTAAAGCAATCATCGAGGGCCTGGTACAGAAAGGTACATGATTGTTTAACTAATATGAATTATATCGCATCAAAAATTGAACCTTGCTTGTATATAAAAAGTGTTGGTAATTGTAGAACATTGTGTTTTAGCTTCACATTTCCAACCTAAAGATTTAGGAGAAATTAAACAGTGTTTAGGTATGAGTGTGAACATAGATAAAGCTAAAGGAGTCATTAAATTAAGTCAAGAGAACTATGTAAATCAATTGTTAAATAAATTTAATATGACAGAATGCAAACCGGCTGTCACTCCTATGGAGGTTAAATTAAATATAAATATAAGTGAACAAAGTAAAGTAGAGTTGCCCTATCAACAACTTATTGGTAGCCTTATGTATCTGGTGGTTTTAACCAGACCAGACATAGCTTTTTCTGTCGGTTTTCTTAGCCAATTTAATAATTGTTATAGTTTAGAACATTGGGTATATGCTAAAAGGATATTGAGATATCTTAAGAAAACAAAACATTATGTCTTGACATATACTAAGAAAGGGAATTTAAAGTCAGAAGGTTTTGCTGATGCCGACCGGGGCAATAATGTATTAGATAGGAAATCATACACAGGCATATGCTTTACTCTATCAGGCGGTGCTATATCATGGGCATCTAAAAAGCAGAAAACTGTTGCTTTATCAAGCACAGAAGTAGAGTGCATGAGTCTTACAGAAGCATGTAGAGAGGCTATATACTTGCGCCGCTTGTTATGTGAAATTACTAGTGAACTGTACACTATTAATATATTTAATGATAACCAAGGTGCCATAAAATTGTCTGCTAGTAATGTATTTCATAATCGTACAAAGCACATGGATGTGCGTTTCCATTTCTGTCTTGACTGTGTATATAATAATATTGTTAAGTTTAATTATTCAGAAACGGTTAGTTTGCCAGCAGACTTATTAACTAAAAGTTTGACCAATGTAAAACATTTTTCTTTTATGGAGGCATTGGGTATACAATGTTCACACTGATGAAGTACTTACTATGTATGTAGCTAGTTTATTTAGATAAGAGGGAGTGTAATGATTTATCTAAATTAACTTATTGGTAGCGACATCTGGTAACAAACTTGTGTACTGCAACCTGTGAGATGTTAATTGTGAAATATTGTCTATGCATATTTTTTGTCTATTGGTAATAAACGTTTTCCTGTTCTGTTCTGTTCATGCAAGCACAAGCGTCGTTTCATTATAAAGTAACATAACTATAATTATTATTAAAAAAACAAAAAATCCGACAGAAAAAAATAATAGAATTTGACGCCAAAAATCCGCCATTTTTTTTTTTCATATACTCAATGTCGTTTTCACAGTAAATACCAATCTAACGACACCTCTCAAGCTAAAATCCATCGAGGCTGCAGAGCATGCCAAACAATTATACATATTATATACATACTCTCGGAAAACACAACCTTCTTTCTGGTGCAGTCGGGTAATAAAGGAAAGACACCTTTATAAGTATACAATTATTAAAGTTATACATGCAAAGAAGAAATAACGTATAACACATAAAAGTTTCATCTGTAGACTACAGAACTAAAACCTCATTTAGAAATACTCCACTCTGGCCAGAGGAATCTGCATTGTTCTTAGAAAAACAGGATAAACGGGTTCTTTTAAACAATATATGTACGCATTAGAAATACAAAGCTAATACTCGCTTAGTAACATTCCTCTAATGTACAGTTATATAGTAGCTGTTGTGGAACTACTTTTTTTTTGATGTTATAAGAGGGCAATCGAGCATTCGCAGCCTTATGGTACCGACGCCCATACACATCCGCACAACCAGAAGTATTGCAGATACGTTGCCCTCCTTTTCCCTATCCCCCCCAATGGGCCACCGGAAACTCAAAAATAGCACAAAACACGACAGCATAGCTGTCACTTGACGCCGGTGTTATGTGAGCGAGAGGTACCACTTCGGTGGAGCCGGCCCAGTTCGGCTGCAATGCATGGCACTCTTACTATTATTGAAAAATACATTATAATAATAATGTTTGCCAAATGCCGCCTTTGGTGAGGTGCCCCGGATCTGTTGAGCAAACAGTGTACGTCGACTGCTAGTCAGTCCCTCAAGGGACCTACGCCACCTCCACAGAGGGCACCACCACAGAACAACCCCTCCCAACGTCGAGACAGTACAATGGGTGAAGATCCCATCCTCATTCCTTGACCCCCCTGCTCTTTTGTCCCCTCTTCTTATAACTGGGGTACAAAGAGCAGCTCCCTCGGCTCAATTTGCTTCGCCCAAGGTGCTGAGTTAACCTTAAACTACTGAGCCTCACTGCCACGACAAGGCTTGAACCATGGTGAGGAATAAAGACACCTAGCTGAAATGCAACAAAACTGAACCTTAAACAAAATACTAAGCATACTGAAGAAAAGACTGGTGGGACCAGTATGCTTGTTTCTCCCGTCAAACAGCTTTGCTGTGTTTCAGAGAAGGGCAAGACAGGCAGTGTAATTATTGGTACTGAGACTTAACATCTTATGTCTCAGGATAGGCAACACATGAATGAGTTGTCTGGGCTAGACTCAGGATAACTTGTTTATGTTCACGGGAGACGCTGACACCGTGTAGCAATTTGCCTATCCAAATATAAAAAAGACACATGACTAAATTAAATGTATGCCTACCTTAGAGCATACATAATATTAGGTCTTTACCCATGAAATTACCGTTTTGTACGAAGTAATCACCCATGCAATCAATGTATCTTTGTCAACGCAGTGGCAGTTTATTGATGCCCTTCTTAAAGAAATCAGCTGGACGGGAGGCATCAAATTCTTCAAATGCATTTTGTACTGCCTCTCGGGTTTTTTTTCCCGCCAAGAAGTTATCCGAATTCTGTAAAAAGTAGTAGTCTGTAGGCGCAAGGTCTGGTGAGTAGGGCGGATGACGGAGAGCTTCCAACCCCAGTTCTTGCAACTTGGAGACCTGCTGTGCAGTATGAGGTCGCGCGTTGTCGTGCAGGAGCAGCGGAGACGAACGATTGACCAATGCTGGTTGCAGATGTGCCAGCTTCTCTATCATTGTGTTCAGTTCTTCATAGTACACATCGGCAGTAATGCTCACCCCGTTTGGTAAGAAGCTGTAATCAATCACACCGGCGCTAGACCACCAAACAGTGACCATCACTTTTCTAGGGGTAAGTTTTCGTTCAGGGCATTGATTAGGTGCTGAACCAGGATCCAACCAACTTGCTGAGCCACCACACCACAAGTATCATATTTTTAACAATAAATAACACTTTATACAAAATTAAACATATTATGCAAAATATTTTCCGTTGGTTTAAGCAATTATTCAATCTGTATGGTTGAGTGAGATTGGCATTTCAAATTTAGTAAAGACAGAAATTTAAATGAAATATATTTTAAGCAGAACGATTCGCCTACACAAGATAATATTTTTATAAACTTTTAGTTAGGGCTCATCCGCATTACGGCCAATGCGGCTAGCCGTGCCGGTGACCGTAGCATGCGTTTGGAGACGCGGACAATCGCCTTGCGGCCAAACGCAAGAAACCATTTTGAAATATTTTAGAATAATTAAAGCAGTCGCACACTGAGTCGCACATTGTGTACAGCAACCGTCCGGCTGACCGCTTTCGGGCCGCGTCGCTCTAAGCGGCCGCAGCGGCTTGCTGGTAGCAGCATCGTAGTACGCATAGAAATAATTATTACATAATATATATTTTTTGTTTACTGCTGCACTTCTAGCCGTATTGCGGGTAACCGCTAAGTGCGTATGAGCATATAACTCTATTTCCGAAAATTTACAACAACACATTTTAAGGATTTTCTACCTCACACGACTAACTTATTCAACTAGTATTTCTACTAGCTACGGTATTTTCAAACCGATATGACTTAGGGACATTCAAAAAAAGCTCCGACTGTTCAAGTTCTTCGGTGTTACGGTTGTCTATGGGTTATTGTTTATTAATATAAAGCGACTATTCTACCCCCTCCTCTTAAAAATATTATTAATTCAAGTAGATCTGCTTAGAGATAACCATTGAAATTAAGTGCTAATTCTCATAGAATATAATTTGTGGATATGTTTTTTCCGCTGGCTGTCATTCCGTCAGTTTTTGTTTAAAATTATATTCAACTTTCGCATATTGCTCGCCTCATAAGCGAAGCGTTGAGAGTATTCTATTTTTTTTTTTTTATGGCATAGTAGGGCAATGAGCAGTTGAAGCCGTTTGGCGATTGCCCTCCTTTTCGCTAACCCCCCCCCCCCCAATGGGCCACCGGAAACTCACAAACCGCACGAAACGCGACAGCATAGTTGTCACTTGACGCCGGTGCTATGTGAACGAGAAGTACCACCCCGGTCGTGCCGGCCCAATTCGGCTACTAAGCAGCATGGCACTACCTCTTGACAAAACTCTATTCTCAACATGTGGAAAAAAGCAGTTTATTCGAAACTGAAATTGATTTTTTGTTGTTTCTCTCTAAAATTTTTGGTTAATATGAGTGCTCTAATATCAAGTCAAATAATAATCTGTCCGGCACATATAACATATTTCAATAATAATTATTTTGTTTAACATAGTAAATAATGTCAATAAAAATAATATTTTATGGACGTCCGTGTTTCTTTGTCTGTGGCAGAAAAATTGGTCGGAAAATTATCGTACCGGCATTTTTTTTTACATCTAAAATAACACAGCGCGGACTTTCTCAATCGGGTAATAGGAGCATTAAATTCACTGTAGTTTTATTATTATTCATAAAAACTTAGATGCGACTGTATGTGTATTTTACAAAAATATCACGTCCTTAGAATAATTACACTATAGAAGGTCAGTCTACATACAAGCGCGCTGTCAAAAATGAAGCACTAAATTTATTCAATGTTGCCAGTAGTGGTAAAGTTTTCCCGAAAACGGGAAATGATTCGGCCGCTGATAACAATTTGTTATAGCAATAATATTTAATACATAAATAGCTAGGTGGGCATATCTATTTATGTATTAATTTATAACAACTTTTCTTTACCATGTATACACAAGCTATATTATTATTAATTATTATGTACAATTGTTATATTACAAGAATGTTTATTTATATGAAACGAAGAAAATATAACAGTAATTAGTAAAATATACATTTTTATAATTATTTTTTATTGGCATGAAACACAGTTGTAATGTAAAGTTGTTATACATATTACTATTTAAACTTGTAACTTGTAATATAAACGCGAAAGTTTGTATGTATGGAAGTATGAATATTTGTTACTGTTTTACTGTTTGTATTTGATATCGTTAAATCACAAAAACACATTAATTCGAGAACGTGTCACGTACCTACGTAAATATCAGTAGCAACTGTTTTAAATTTAATCAGTGGGGGAAAATAATCAGTAAAAATATTTTCACAATCGGGCAATACTGAGCATTGAAAAAAATTTTATTTATTTAAACCTAATTAATTACAAGATACTACAAAATATTGAAAGATTTCCAGTAAAAAGTGATGTTATTACATTTAATTTGTTATTCAGATGTATTGTCATACAATTTAACTGCACAAATCGTCATAATTATTTATTAACCGACTTCAAAAAAAAGGAGGTTCTCAATTCGTCTGTATGTTTTTTTTTTTTTTTTTTGTATGTATGTGACACGATATCTCCGCCGTTTGTGAATGGATTTCGATGGTTATTTTTTTGTTTGAAAGCTGGTGTTTCCAATTTGATCCCATATTAATTTTATTAAGATCTGACAAGCCGTTTTTTAGTTATTCCCAATAATGCCTATTTGGTTGGTTTTGTTTACCTTGATGATGTGATAATTTTATTACGTGTCGATGTGACAATTGTATAGGATGCTTTGGTAGCACACCATAGTATGTCGCGGTCATCGTAATCATCATCATCATCACCATAACCATCATCATCATCATCCTTTATCCATCCACTGCTGAACATGCCTCCTTCAATGAACGCCAAGACGACGAATTTAGGAAACACTAAAAATTAAGAAATAAAATCATTTTACAAAAAATTAAAACCGCCTTCAAAAATACTAAACTAAAAAGTAATAAAATAACAGTTTCTTTAATGTTTGTGCTTACAACTTAAAATCAACTTAATCTTCTACTAATGTACAAACTTTGCGTTTACCACGTCATTATAGTTACTTTTGGAGTCGGTGTCGTATTTGTTGCTGTACATTACCTACCTACCTACCTTGGCTGACAACTAACTAATTCTATCTTAATATTGATTGTTTAATGATAAAAGTTTTGGAAATAATAATAATATCTATGGACGCTTTCACACCACGTCAATCTGGTCCCGTGGTAAGTTCTCGAAGGACTTGTGTTACGGGTACCAGACAACGGAAATATATTTAATACTTTTATACTATACATATATTTATGATTTTTATTATATAATACACATATTTAGTACACATCCATGACCTAGGAACACAGATAATATTTTTGTTCCCTGACTGGATTCGAACCCGCAACCTCCGGCTTGAGCGCCAACGCGCTTACCACTGAGCCACAGAGGTCGTCGGAAATAAACCTATAAAACACAGCAGCAAGGAATTAGGAGTAAATACCAGTTTGATGTTTAATTCATTTTATCAAGTTCTCTCCCAACGACCATTTCTTAAACTGCACGGTGAACGTTAAATATACACTCCACCGTATTTCAAGTGTAAGTGTAACTCATTCTAGAAAGATCTCTTCAGTTTTATGAAGTTCACATATTAAGTAGTTTATGACAATTGATATTTTATTAGAATAATAAAACTTCTGGTTCGGGTAATTAAATAGAGCATTCTAGATTTTATGGTTGATTCTGGCGGTTATACTTGATTATGAAATAAATTACTAATAAAATTATTGGTGGGCCTGAAAACCAGTGTCTGCACTAATAGTCCTAGCTTAAACTTAGGTCGCACCTTTTTGTGAGACATGCTGTGAACATATAACATAATGTTTTAACTTGTTAAGTCATTTTAATAAGTCAGTATCTGTTGCATCGATGCGATGGTCTCCTTCTGCGAGGCAGTAATGTCCCAGAAGGAGGCCGACGAGCAGGTGAGAGAGCAAGCCGCCGACGAGGCCTCTCCCCGTGGGCGACGAACAGAGGTGCGTAGGAGGCGCGACTTAATGCGCCTCGAGTAACGCCCCTGTGCTCGTGTCGGGTTCAGGATGAGAACCTGGGCCCAGTATTACACGACGTCGCGGGGACTGCTTAGTAGCGGTCGGGCAGTTCACCCTTAAGAGGAGTAGTCTGGCCTTTGCCGGGGCCAGCCTGTCGCTGAGGTGATCCTGTTGATTATAGACCCGGGACCCTTAAATGCGGCTAAAGGCGCTCGCAGTGGTTTTAGTTTACGGGTAGGGCACTCCCAGGTGCGAGTCCCACATACGGTCAGGATCTATCCAAGATCCTGGCTGCATGCGTAAAAAGTATTTCCCTGCGTTAACAAAAAAAAACCAGAGGGGTCTACAAGTCTCTAGATAACCTTTATGTGATGGATTCTTAAAAGATCTGGGATCTCCAAGACTGACAAACACTATATTCAGGCTCAAGCACTCAATGTTCACATTAATCTGATGTAGTGTTAAAACCACTCAAGATAAAAGGAAAATAAGAAAAACTAAAGAAAAATATGTATTTACTCTGTATCTGTAATCCGTGCATTCGGATCCGTAGACATATTTTTTTAATACGAACATTTTTTTTTACATCTTATAAGAAGACGCCACAAAAGGGCAGGGGGGACAAGGGGCGAGGATGGGAACCTCAACCCATTGTACTGTCCCGACGTTAAGAGGGGTTGCTCTGTGGTGCGGGACAACCCCTCTGTGAAGGTGGCATTGGTCCCTTGAGGGACTGACTAGCCGTCGAGGTGCCCTGTTAGCTCAACAGATCCGGGACACCTCACCAAAGGCGGCATTGGTCGCACTCGCCGAGTTTTAGTGGGTAGAACTGCGTCCACCTTACCACCTTTTAGGCGCAGCGAGTCCCACATACCCACCTGAGGAGACCCAGTCGCCCGCGGGATGCCTCACTGCATTTCCCGGCGTCAAGGAAAAAAAGGTTACCTTACTTAAGTGCTCAGATTATAATAAAGTTTCACACATCGATCAAAACATTAATTAATCCTATAAGTATACGTTGTTAAGATAAAAACTGACGCCATCTTGTAAGATGCTTACTCAAATTCCCATAAACACCGCAACGCGTGGAGGATTCCTTGCGGTTACAAGCGCTGTTTCATACAAAATGTAGCCCTTGCGAAGATACACGTCATAATACCTTGCTATCTTATTTAGCCCAATTATAACCTTTTTGCACTAAGTAATCAAAACGTTAGGCTAAACTAATTCCACTAATAAAAATACAGGGAAACAGGATACTTGGGAGAAATTAAGATTTTTTAAAAGTGTTTTTAAAAAATACTAGCTGTTGCCCGCAGTTGTTTACCGGTGGGAGGGAAGCGCTGTGGCGCGCTCCCGGCTGCATGGGTACCACCATCCTGCTTGTTTCTCCAGTGAAGCAGGCTGGCTGTGCTACAGAGAGAAGAGCAAGATAGGCAGTGTTTTGTTTATTACTGGCACCGAGGGTTAACATCTTATGTCTCAGGATAGGCAACACATAAATGAGTTGCCTGGACTCGTTCCAGGTTTATTAGTTTATGTTCATGGGTGACGTCGACCACTTAACATCAGGTGGTACGTTTGCCAGTTTGCCTATCATACTAAAATAAAAAAATAAAAAAAAATCTTCGCCTGCGTAACTTACTTTACTTAATGACTGTAAGTCACAGCGTAATGTTATATAGCCTATTATTAGCCTTCCTCGATACATGGGCTATTAACACTGAAAGAATTTTTCAAATCGCCTTCATACTATACAAAATAGAACAGATAGGCTGAATGTATCATTGCACTGTACCAGGAGATAATAAACCGTAAGACATAAAAAAGAGAATATTCAAAAAACTCGTTACCCTAGTACATTATGTAAGGTCAAAGAAAGTTTTAATCGAAAAACCTGGTACAAGCCGAAACACTATGAGAAGTTACTAGCAAGGTGTGGATAAAGGTTTTTTACCTTACATAAAACTCTCTAATATGTTGCGGCAGACTGTGCTCATATAATAGAGGTAATGTTTATGTGTTCGGATGTAGGATAACGTTAATCTACGAAACTACTCATCCGAACTTAAAAAGAAATACTTTGTTGCATAAGGAAAATAACCATATAGTAAAACGTAATAGTAATAAAAGGAACCAGTCACAGGGACTGCCGATAGAAGTGAAAACAAAACAATTAAATTCAAATACCTATTATACAGGCTGTAAAGATTATGACAACCTATAATTTTAACGGCGCACAAAAAAAATTACTAAACTAACTAACTAGTAAACTCGTTAGAACTTATGTTATAGCAAATAAGCATACTGCACTGACAATAGTATACTATAGTCGCAATAGTATCAATAGTATGTTACTACCACAACTATAAATAAATATTTATTTATATTAAATATAAATAAAGACAAGCTGTTGCCCGCAGCTTCGCCCGCGTTACTTAGGTTTACAGCCGTACCCAGATTGATGATGATTATTTTTATAGCATAAGTTACTCCTTATAACATCAGCTATCTACCAGTGAAAGTCCCAACAAAATCGGCCAAGCCGTTTCAGAGATTAACCGGAACAAACAGACAGACAGACAGACAAAAATGGTTAAAAAAAAAATTTTGGTATATGTACCGTTTATACATCCATATGCATTCAATAAAAAGCGGTTGTTTTAAAATTACAAACAGACACTCTAATTTTATATTATCTGTATAGAAATACTGTAACTAAGTACAAATAAGTAGATTAAATATGCGTTAAGACACGTAACGCATAAGTTTAAGCGAGCTTTCGTCGTATAAAAATGATATGTAATAGTATTTGAAAACGGTTCTATCAGTTTTAACGAAACGTAAGATAAAGTTTTACTTAAAAAACTGGTCAAGTGCGAGTCGACTTCATACGCTGAGGGTTCCGTACCTACCCATTATACCGCCATAATAAAATTCGTATGATTGTGTTTGTGGCTAGTCCTCTAAATTGTATGAGCGCCCATACAACTCATAAGATTCTTTTAGTTGGCGTCAAATATTAATGGGGACACTCGTTTTTTTTTTTTTAATTTTCCTTTATTTGTGCTATAAGACCTTAATTTTTGCCAAATTTCGTGACTCTGGGTCAACGGAAACTACCATATAGGTTTTTGACCCAAAACCTAGACCTAAGGTTGACCTAGAATTGTCAATTTAGGATTAAAGCAAGGTCTTGCAGTACAAGTATAAAAAATCGAAAAAAAATTAAGGTAAACTTTTTTTCTCGAAAATCTAAATTTTTCCATACCTTTTTATCGTATTGACTCCAGGACCTTGATTTTTATACACCTAATTGGGACTTACAAGGTCTTACCGTTCCTGAGAAAATTGGCGGTGACACACGAACGGACAGACGTACAAGAGAGTGATCATATTATAAGGGTTTCTTTTTTTACGTTGGAGTTGGAGTACGGAACCCTAAAAACGAGCTGAAAAGGAATATGAGTGTGATGAAATCACTATCATATTAAGTAACAGTCATTTGGTCTTATCGTATGAGGTAATCTTTTCAACTTAATGCTGATAGCGTAGCTTTATTGGACTAGCTGTTCCCCGCGGCTCTACCCGCTTCAACATTGGAGTGAATTTTATTCGAAGATTACCTATATCCAATCTCACAAAAAAAAAATTAACTGAAGGCAACTGTCGGAGCCTTATGGTGAATACCGACGCCCATTCACATCCGCACAACCAAAAGTTATGCAGATGTGTTGCCGTCCTTTTCTGTATCCGGAAACTCACAAACTGCACGAAACACGACATAGCATAGCTGTCACTTGACGCCTGTGTTATGTGAGCGAGAGGTACTACCCCAGTCGTGCCGACCCAATTCGGATGCAAAGCAGCATGGCACCATCTCTTAGAGGTGAAAATAATCATAATAATTTAAAATCTTATTACTCGTTTTACTAGTATAGATTATGGATACATACAGTATATCATCATCATCATGCATTATCAGTCCATCTATACAGTAGGTGAGTATAAAACAAACCAAATATAATATGTGTAACACCACGTATCTCATAAAAGCCTCATATCATCGCCATGAATTATATCTCAACCTCAAACATTTTTGTGGGTCGCCGTACGGTCGACCGAGTATGCTCGATGCGTACTGTACTAAATTATTTGTGACATTAGTATAGGGGCATACTGAGATTATTAATAGTATTATATATATTTTATTATCTTCAGTTCATAGGTTGATAATAATAATAATATGTATGGACGCTCTTACACCAAGTCAATCATCCAAAAAGATTTTTAGTATATGATACATAATATATTCTTGTGGACAATAAAATAGTTTTCCTTCTTTCTTTCTTTCTTTCTTAATATATTTATTAATACAAATCCATGACCCAGGAACACAGAAAACTTTTTTGTTCCCTGGCGGGATTTGAACCCGCTACCTCCGGCTTGTGCGCCAACATACTAACCATTCAGCCACAGAGGTTGTCAAAATTAATTAATGAAGATTGTTATGGTTGTCCACTGTATTTTTTTGAAGATTTAAACACAGTCTGCACCAAAACTTGGTTCTAGTTAAGGAAATTCAATCAAAACAGGTTTTACAAGACAAGATATAAGTATTAGTGAAAAAAACATAACCAGTCATAGGGAATGCCGATAGAACTAATTTTAGAAATAATTTTAGTTACGCAACGACAGTATCTTTCTCCCTCGGATACGCTCGGTGGTCCCAAGTTCACCCGATCGAGCCTTTCACTTCCGATCGTGACGGCTCAAGCTCATTAATACCCTACAAAAATCTGTGTGCGGTGCGCGAAAAGAAGTTTTCACTTCAAAACGCAGTAAACACGTACAAATACGTTACAGGCCACTGGGTACACGCAGGATCATGGGTTCGAATCCGCCATTCTAGTCATTTGCATAAAGAATAAACTCTTTCCAGTAGCGATAGCGAAAATGGCGAAACTTTTTGAACCTTTGTAAATTTGTTTTTTATAAAAAGTTAAGTTTTAACGTGAAACATTTATTAATTATACTTTGCTTCGTCTTCGAGATTATATACTTGTAGTAGGCGTATCGTGTCTCCGTTCAAACACTATAGTTGAGATATTCTATGAAATAGTAAAACTAGAAAATATAATAAAAATTAAAATAAGGTAGTTATACAATTGCCACCAAACGACCCCAACGTCGACCATGTCTTCATTCGCGTTTTAGTGCTCGTCCGTCAACACGCTCTCTCGGATGTTTAAGTATAACATTTTTTAATCTGAAAAAAAAAAAAAATGATTAAGCGCAAAAGTAATAAGGACAATGAAGATTATAATATCTTAAGATCTTCGGATAACTTCGAACCAGTCCTGTCGCTACAAGAAGGTATGTTAAATTATTACATATTTTATACAATAATTATGAGTACACTTGATAAGAGTGTTACCGTCACGACCAATTGCATTGAGGGTAGTTTTTTAAGACTACGTCCTTTGTATGTAATATAATTTACATTTACTTTACAATTTTTAATATTACAGTTTATAGATATTTATTACCTTTGTTTTATATTATTATTATACGCTGTGTCGAATATGATATGGTTCACATTGAGTATAGTTCATAGAGACTATTTACCTTTGTTTTATATTATTATTAACGCTTTGTCGAATACAATATAATTTACATTGAGTATAGTTCGTAGAGACTATTACCTTTGTTTTATATTACTATTATTAATGCTTTGTCAAATACGACAAATTTACATTGAGTATTATAGTTCATAGATACTATTACCTTTGTTTTATATTATTATTAACGCTTTGTCGAATACAATATAATTTACATTGAGTATAGTTCGTAGAGACTATTACCTTTGTTTTATATTACTATTATTAATGCTTTGTCAAATACGACAAAATTTACATTAAGTATAGTTCATAGAGACTACTTTACCTTTGTTTTATATTATTTTTATTAACGCTTTGTTAAATACGACATAATTTACCTTGAGTATGGTCCTTATTATAAACCTTTGTTTTATAATATTATTAATGTTTTGTCGAATACGACATAAATTTACATTGAGTATAGTCCATAGAGACTATTACCTTTGTGTTATATTATTATTAACGCCTTGTCGAATACGACATAATTTACATTGAGTATAGTCCATAGAGACTATTACCTTTGTTTTATATTATTATTAACGCCTTGTCGAATACGACATAATTTACATTGAGTATAGTCCATAGAGACTATTACCTTTGTTTTATATTATCATTAACGCCTTGTTGAATACGACATAATTTACATTGAGTATAGTCCATAGAGACTTATTACCTTTATTTTATATTAATATTATTAAGGCTTTGTCGAATACGTCATAATTTACATTGAATATAGTCTATAGAGACTTTTTTACCTTTGTTTTATATTATTATTATTAATGCTTTGTCAAATACGACAAAATTTACATTGAGTATAGTTCATAGAGACTATTACCTTTGTTTTATATTATTATTAACGCTTTGTCGAATACAATATAATTTACATTGAGTATAGTTCGTAGAGACTATTACCTTTGTTTTATATTACTATTATTAATGCTTTGTCAAATACGACAAAATTTACATTAAGTATAGTTTATAGAGACTATTTTACCTTTGTTTTATAATATTATTAATGTTTTGTCGAATACGACATAAATTTACATTGAGTATAGTCCATAGAGACTATTACCTTTGTTTTATATTATTATTAACGCCTTGTCGAATACGACATAATTTACATTGAGTATAGTCCATAGAGACTTATTACCTTTATTTTATATTAATATTATTAAGGCTTTGTCGAATACCTCATAATTTACATTGAATATAGTCTATAGAGACTTTTTTACCTATGTTTTGTATTATTATTAACGCTTTGTCGAATACGACATAATTTACATTGAGTATAGTCCAAAGAGACTATTTACCTTTGTTTTATATTATTATTATTAACGCTTTGTCAAATACGACAATCCTCATTGAGTATAGTCCATAGAGACTATTACCTTTGTTTTATAATATTACTTACGCTTTGTCGAATACGACATAATATTTTCCATTGAGTATAGTCTATAGAGACTATTACCTTTGTTTTATATTATTATTAACGCTCTGTCGAATACAACATAATTTACATTGATTTTTTTTTGTAAATTATTATCATACGCTGTGTCGAGTTTATCATTTAATGATAATATCTTCACGTCGTAAGGAGGTTAAATATTTAAAATTGTGTTGAGTATCTTTTAAAGATATATAGAGGTACCTTCAAATTTTTATTTTTAGAAAACCAATCGAATATGTTTAAACATGTTACCTCTGTAATGGGTATTAAATCCTATGATGTCATCTCCAACATGGGGATGAGGCTATTGAAACTATGCCTGTAGATGGCCATATTCTATACAAAGATATCTCACTATCGACGAACCACCGGTAGACATAGCCAAAACTAATAGAACGTTAGATAACGCAATATTAGAATTATTAGGCGAAACGCTTTCAAAAGATAATATTATGTATAAGCCCGCGGATATAGACTGGCCTAGCTGTCCGTTATGTGTAGATACGGTAATTAAATAAGACATTTAAAAAAAATTGTCTACTACCCGAAAATTTTATAAAAATTGGTTCGCCGCAGCTAAACCAGGAAATTAAGGCTACATTATCAGAAACACTTATTAAGAAGGATAGGTTATTTTTATTCTTGAAATGACTCCCTTGCGGAGTTGCCAATATCATGGTTTTTGTGTCATCTTTGCTTTATTTTGAAGAAGGTTAAGGTTATTGCTGTTAAGCAAAATCAGCAAGCTATAGATATAGCTTGACTTAAGCATGGACAAAAATGTTTAAGGACACTACCGTCATTAAACTATGTACTTATACACGCCGTAAACTCTTATGTGACTATCAAGATACTGAAAGTATGTTTCGCCGCATATTTGTAAGCACAACCATTAAGAAGGAGATCAAGGATCATCTGTACTTAACTGACATTGACACTATTGTTTGGTGAAAAATTAACTGGGCTTTAAATTCAAGGCCCCCGTTCCCACAAAGGTACAAACCTTGGGAATAGGGCATTCCTCCCAGACATTTTGGGATAACAATATGTAAAATTTGTTATAAAATATTTGAAAAGATTAGTTCCACTGAGTTTGTTTCGCTGGTTGTTCTCAGTAGGCTTGCCATTGAACCGGTGATAGACTTAATTAACGTTCAAAAAGATACCCTACTACTTTAATAAGTGTATTTTACTGTACTGTACTTTAAATTACTTTAAATAATAATGGTACTATTTTAAATTAAAAAAAAAATGATTTTAATGCATTGGAACTCACAAATTGCTTATAATAATAATATTGAAGTGCCCGGACAAACGTCTTGTCACAGACAAGAGCGCGCATTCATTATGGCCGAAACGCTATTTTTAAAAGTCGGTGTTAAAAAAAAATTTAGAACCAATTCAGTTCTTTAGCAGTTCATAACAAACTAGCCACGCGACACGAAACTTATAAATAAAGTAAAACTTTAGCTATGTGTGACCAAGGCCTTATGTATAAATTATTATGGCAATTAAGACGGTACCATCGGTTACAAGAAAGGTACAAATTATATTTCTACAGCTTTTAGTTATTAATTACATACGAGGAAACGCTTTTGGGCCGGAATGGGGGACGTGGTGGAACGGTCGACCTTCGAATGGATAGAAATCCACGGTGTTTGTAACAATGATTTCCCGAGCTAATAAAAGTGGAAAATAAGAAGATTTCACATAAACGTTAAAAGAAAACATAAAAAAACATTGTTTGTCTGAAAGTCGGTTTACGGACGACAGTTTTACGTGAAAAAAGCATATTCCGACGAATTGAGAACCTCCTCCCTTTTGAAATCGGTTAATAACGTCATAAAGAAACTTTGATGAAAAATTAATTACCATTTTTGTCGCTGTTTTGAGAAAAACAGTTAACTGAAGTGAAAAAATGAAATTAGACTGAAAATTATGAAGGGAATCAATTACATTTTATTAATTTGTAGAAATAAACACAAAACACGTTGTCGCGTATTAACATTTGTTATATTATAATAAGGTTTCCAAGTCAACGCCGAAGCCTCTAGTCTTACAGGGGAACGAGACATTTTTTTGTGCGCACTGCCGGTGTTCATCAATTTATAAGACGTTATCACGTCAAAAATTAACATTAAAAAGTATCTATTAACACTAAAAATAAAATAATAATTATAGTTTAAGAAAAACTAAAAAACACGCTTTAATAACAAACCGAAGTAAAAATTTGAAAATAATTTTTAATAGAAGAATTAAATGGGTTAACAAAATAAGTAATATCATTTATTTATTTTGTTAACCCATTTAATTCTTCTATTAAAAAATATTTTCAAATTTTTAGTTCGGTTTGCTATTAAAGCGTGTTTTTTAGTTTTTCTTAAACTACAATTTATTTTTTACTTTTTAGTGTCGTTTTTTTTAATTAAAGATTTTATTAATTTAAAGTACTCAACGAATGGCAATCACTTTAGAAATGAGTAAGAGATTAAAAACAACACAAATTGCTTTTCCTTGTGTGGAAGTCATCGGTCCTCGATAAATGTATAAAGTTTGAACGAAATCTGGTCGTTAGAAGTGGGTTAAAATCATGTTTAAAGAATCCGTTACATACTAACATACATACGTCTGAAGCTAATAAAAGCGTATTAAAAATACTGTGTGCTTAAAATCGTAAAAAGGAATGTGGCTCAATGCTAAAATATCAAAGGAGAGGTTTTCAATGAAGTAGGTAGAATAATGAAGTAGAGATTTTACTGGACAGATGGATGATAACCTATGCTGATCACAAATCAGTCATGATAGTTCTAATCATCATCAAGATAATAAATATAAGGTCAAGGTCAAGATGATAATAATGAAAAACATGAGAGACACGAGTCGATCTGACTGGAGCGACGATGGTCTAGTGGGTATGGGTTTGGCCTCTTGAGTGATCCAGGTGAGAGGTCCGGGTTCGATCCTGACCGGTGCTAGTGGAGACAAACGAGTTTTTCTAAATTTCTCTATGCGCCTGAACATGAGACCATCGCTTACTCGCCGGTGAAAAAAAAACGCGAGGAAACCTGGTTGCTTGTTTTTTTTAATGTGATATGGAGGCAACCGAGCAGTCGGAGCCTTATGGCGACTACAGACGACGCACAACTAAAAGTTATGCAGATGCGTTGCTCTCCTTTTCCCTATCCCCCCAATGGGCCACCGGAAACTCACAAACTGCATGAAACGCGACAGCATATTATATACACTTGATGCCGGTGTTATGTGAGCTTTATGAGATTAAAATTCTTTGACGGTGTATGAAGTTCAACAAGCACCAAGCCGCATTGAGCCAGCGCATCGGCCTCGTCTGATTTTGAGTTCCCCTTGAACAAAAGTGTAACATATTATGAGGGCTGATAGTTTTACTGGTGCGTTTGAGCCGAGAGCCCATCTATAAGGTACCACAATACTGCTTTCAGTAAAACAGATTTGTTGTGTTTCGGAAAGAAAAACGGGAAAAGCAATGTATTTAGGTACTTGTCTGGGTGACTCCCGGATTGTATGGCACATCCCATCAGGCGAATCGTCTGCCAGTTCGCATATTCCACTAACATAATGACAAGTTTTAGACTGAGAAGACACTCACTCACTCAGCTGGCAAGATGGGATTTGGCACTAAATAGGAAAGATATAAATTTTAATACATAAATGACATATTATTATATGTAGGTATCACAGATATTTGAAATAAATTCTGTTCTTAATATTTCTATGACATGTATACTAGCTGCCCGCACAGACTTTGTTCTGTCAAAGGGGGAGAGCGAGGAATTTCTTAAAATCCGTTCTTAGCTGACTTCTACATGGCAAAAGTAATATTCCTACCAAATTTCTAGGTCTTATAGTTCCAGAGATATTGTGATGAGTCAATCTATCTATAGAACAACTCCTACTTATATATAGATAGATAGATAGAAGGTGAGTGTGATGACGCTCAAGCCGGAGGTTGCGGGTTCGAATCTCGCCAGGGAACAAAAATATTTTCTGTGTTCCTGGGTCATGGATGTGTATTAAATATGTGCTTTATATAATGAAATTCTTAAATATATGATATACTAGATGGAGCTTAAGAGATTATAGGCGGTGGGATAGTAAAAAATATATAAGTGAATGAACATACGTCGGAAATTGTAATCCACATCAAACGCGTACACTAAAATCGAATCTAATCGGATCGGGTGAGATTAGCCTCCATTTTCAAACCTATACTCACAATAAATACTATGTTATAATTGTAGTTTTTTTTTTTTTTTTTTTTTATGTTTAAAATGTTATTATATATAATTTAAAATGTTTCGGCATTTAAGATGACCTTTTTATGCCGGGAAAATATGCTATAGCATCCCGCTGGGGAGGGGCGAATCCCCACGCGGGTATGTGAGACTCGCTGCGCCGGAAAGATGGTAAAATGGACGCAACTCTACCCACTAAACCCGGCGAGTGCCATCAATGCCGCCTTTAGTGAGGTGCCCCCGGATCTATTGAGCAAGCAGGGCACCTCGACGGCTAGTTAGTCTCTCAAGGGACCGATACCACCTCTAGAGAGGGTCGTCCCGCACCACAGAACAACCCCTCCCAACGTCGGGATAGTGCAATGGGGTGAGGTTCTTATCCTTGCCCCTTGTCCTCTCTGATCTTTGGTCTCCACTTCTTATAAAAGCAATAATTAATGTTTAATAATTTAATATACATACAACGGATTTCCGCAAAGTAAAGCCTGATTCTATTAACTATCAAGGTTTTTTTGTCTCTCTCTTTTTCTTCAGTCGTTCCCTCAATGGTAAAGATCGTGACTGCCATCATGGATATCTTTGTGTGTTGTTGATGGCTTTTGTCCACGAACTTCTTTTTTAGGCTTCGAGGAGTTCTCTATTGATAGGTATTTCCAGTTGCTGTGCAATTTAGTCGAACTATCGCTTTGGGTTTCAATCCTTTGGTGTTTCACGCTCCGTTTTAAGTGTCACGATCAATCTAAGATATTTTTTTAGAAAAGCTTTTAATGAATTTCAAATCACACTCAATGTAACACAATGACAAGCTTCAGAATGATGATATTCATCTATCACGGAGCTTTTATCATTTATAATTTACTTCAAATCTGCGGCCAAAATCTGGCTTCCAACAGTAATTTCTCACCAACTGTCACAAATGTGATCAATCATCCGGACAGTGTTTTAAATGAAACGACTTTCTAATCGAACAATAAGTGCTTTTTTATTAATGTTATAAATTTGAAAGTAAACAACGATATTTTCCACCAACATGCTGATGGGATGTAAATATTATTAGCTTGAATATTGTTTTCTAATGATTACGGGAATTTCACTCATATAATAAACTACTTTTACGCATTTTATCACGGTCCTCCAGTAACCTGTTGCTGTAAATATTAATAAGCCGCGATAAATCCGTAAAAGTAGTACTTTTTTTCTTTAACGCCGGGAAATGCTTTGAGGCATACCGCGGAGGACTGGGACTCCCAGGCGGGTATTTGGGACTCGCTGCACACGTAAGATAGTAAGTTGGATGCAGCTCTACCCACTAAAACCCGGCGAGTGCCACTATTGCCGCCTTTGATAAGGTGCCCCGGACCTGTTGAGCAACAGGGCACCTCGAAGGCTGGTCAGTCCCCCAAGGGAGCGACGCCACCTCCACAGAGTGGTTGTCCCGCACTACAGAACAACCCCTCCCAACGTCGGGACAATGCAATGAGATGAGATTCTTATCCTCGCCTCTTATGCCCCCCTACCGTTTTGTTCCCTTATCTTATAAGAGAGGTACAAAGAGCAGCCCCCTCGGTTCACTTAGCTTCGCCCAAGGTGCTGGGTTCACCGCCACGACAAGGCTGGAACCATGGTAGGGATCACGAGGAAATCGTTTGTTAAAAAAAATAGACTAATACCCACCCAAGATTACAATTTCAAAAAGAATATTCGTGTCCAGTAAGGCAATTATTTAAATATCACTTTATACCACGTACAATAAAGGCACATATGCCCTGACATACGTACTTTGTAGGTAAATTTATTTTGGGGACAATCGAGCCTAAGGCAAGAGTAATAAGCAAGACTTGGCAGGCTGAGAGGTTGACAGATGAACATAAAGCTGCAGCGGACGTCCCTTTGCTCCAGGAATGCCTCAGTTTGAGGCGAGAGTTAGCAGGATTGCCAATTTCTGAGAAATTCCCCATACTAGGGGAGATTTGGTCTTGATCTATAATTTTTGATCTGTGTGGTGAATTCTCGATGAAATTTTACATGTTAACATTATTAGCAATTATGAATAGAGATTTTATTGATTATGAGAATTTAAGTTTTTGTAAGGATTTTTGTTAACACTTCTTAATCTACATAAATTAATAACATTAGACACTAGTTGGTTCCACCAAGTGCTAATATTTTTATGATGCCCGCAGCTATTGACCCGCTGGTGCATATAATATTGTATTTATATAATACAAGCTGGTGCCCGCGACTTCGTCTGCGCAGGATAAGATTTTAGTTTTTTTTTAATAAAAAGTATCCTATGTTACTTCTAATACCTCCAAGAATATGTGTACAAAATTTCATGATGATCGGTTAAGTAGTTTTCGTGTGAAAGCGTAACGAACATCCACGCACTCATCCACATAATTTAGTAAGGATTTCTGTTCTTTGTAACCGTAACACTAGTTTCTAGGCGCCACGTGAAAAAATTTGTTGTACTAAAAACTGAAATAAATCTAAGAAATTTATAAACTCAGTGTGTGTGTATAAGTACACACACACTCAGTTTATAAATTTCTAAATACACGCGTTAGAAATACAATCTCATTACACTGTAACCTTTTTGCTTATTGTGAAGTTAAAAACTATATCTTCTTCTGACTTCTATACTGTCATTATGTGAAAATTGTTACATAAAATAATGTTGACTATAGCTAACTTCAGGGTGTCGGTTTTCGTGACGGTGTGCGCGCGCATCGTAAAAATTTACTCTAATCATTTTTCCCTATCGCGCTAAAAGAAGTATAACTTCAAAACACATACATACAAGTACAAGACCCAGTGTAGACATCTATATTCATATTAGCGCGTGGTGACGATCCATGAATAAATACGATGGAGTAGTTTTCAAGAGGTGTTTATTCCACTAGAATTCGAACACGAATGAATCAAACTGCAGACAGCCCGACAGTTTTATAAGCCGATCAAAACAAGTTACAGGAGTGGGTAGGGTATGGTAGGGAGGTAAGGGGTGCGTAGTATATCGATCATAGTGGATTAAAATACTTTTTAATCGACTTATATTACAATCGAATAAATTAATCTAGCTAATTAATTATGATTAAGTATTTACAAAATTGATTTAAATAAATTACAATTATTATTCATTCATCAAACATTCAAAATTACTTTATAAATCATTTCTATGCTAATGTTTAACTTTATTTAATAAGACGCTATCATTTATAATACAAATTATCTACACATGGCGGGATTCGAACCCACGACCGCTGCGTGAAGCCTGACCAACCGACTTGCCAGCCGTCCAATTGAGAATCAATGTTTGTTACCATTGTGACAATACAGTGATAACGTTTACACTGGTAAGACTTCGTCGTCAGACGTCACATCATCACAATCGCCCTGACAGACGCTTGGGGATGCCCTTAAGGTTACACAAGTCGGCAGTCGCTCATCTTTACATACAAACGCAGAACAGTAATTACTACAATGTTTGACGTTGACCATGAAAAACTAAGTAAAATATAAATTGATCTCGTCGTTTTCTATGTCTGTATTTAACCAAAATCGTAATAAATATATATTAAAAAAATACAAGCTTCTAAACGTTCGTATATCTGATGACTTTAGTCCAACATTGGGCGAAAATAAATAGTATATAGAGCACGAAAGCTCAAAAATAAGGCCCGTACAGGCATAGTTTACTTATTCAAAAGTTGAAATAAATTTTAAATTAAAAATATTTTAAAAAGACACACTTAATAGTGTTTATATAATAACTGTTTTGCTAAAAGAACATTTTAGGAATTAATCATTGTGTATTTTATTGTAGCACACATGTTCGCGCACTATGTCAGTTGAGATAGCATTCATTTTGTTAGAGTTCGCACCGTCGAATATTTTAACCTTAAGGGTTTTATTATCTTTATCTATATATCTATACCACTATTGATTCTGCCAATACATTTTTTTATCAAATTTAGTTAAAAATACATTCTACATTTTGTTAGAGTTCGCACCGTCGAATATTTTAACCTTAAGGGTTTTATTATCTTTATCTATATATCTATACCACTATTGATTCTTCCAATACATTTTTTTATCAAATTTAGTTAAAAATACATTCTACATTTTTCATTTTTCTGCATGTTTTCTTATAAATTAAGAACGGCTTGACCAATCTTGATAAAAAATAATATATCGTAAGAACATAATATTATTATCTATGACGTTCTCCATGTTGGATGCGAGTGGCGAGGGATCGGCCTTAACGTTCATTGAAGGAGGATAAGTGGACGGATAGGGGCACACTATATATATGGACCTAAATAATTTTTACTGATACATTTACACGAAATATAATTTTTTATAGCCTTAACAAAGCTCTAAGCTAAGTTAACGTGGTGAATCCTATCTTCTCACTGTTGATTTTGTTGGTTGTCTATAACCATTAAACTTAGAAAATTAAAACTTATAATATTTCTTAGAAATGTTAGTATTGATACAAAGTTTCACAAAAATTGGGTCAAATGGTTGATAACATTTCAAACAAGAATGCAAAATTGTAAAAAGAAATATAAATCTGTGGGTTTAAGTTACAAGCGACTGATTTTTATTGATCAATATATTTTAAACTACAGAAATTGTTACTTATTTTGCCAAGTGGGGCTTCCTCACCATGGTTCAAGCCTTGTCGTGGCGGTGGGGCTCAGCCTAAGGTAAACCCAGCACCTTGGGAGAAGCCAATTTAACCGAGGGAGCTGTTCTTTGTACCCCTCTTATAAGAAGAGGGGACAAAAGAGCACGAACAGGACAACAGAGGGGGGACAAGGGGCGAGGATGGGAACCTCACCCCATTGCACTGTCCCGACGATGGGATGGATTGTTCTGTGGTACGTGACAACCCCTCTGTGGAGGTGTCATCAGCCTCTTGGCGGACTGTCTGGCCGTCGGGGGGCCCTGTTGCTCAACAGATCCGGGGCACCTCACCAAAGGCGGTATTAGTGGCACTCGACGGGTTTTAGGTTTTAGTGGGTAGAGCTGCGTTCATTTACCATTTTTCGGGCGCAGCGAGTCCCACATATCTTTCCCCCCAGGTGGGGGAGACCTACTCCCCAAGCGGGATACCTCAGAGCATTTCCCGGCGTAAAAGGAAAAAAAAGGCAACTCATTACAGTAAAAATTGTATCCCTACTTATTTGTTAATATTTTATTTTATTTAGTAAATATACAGTTATTTTATAATAGTACAATAACACTACCACATGTTTTGCACTCAGTACTCATCTTGCCATTCCTTTCATAAAATTTAAAATCTACATAATGGATGTGCAAGAAACAGTGCCATTGCTGACCAGGAAATATTTTACTTCTCTCAATGGTTAAACTTTAACTAAAGTTTAAGTCGCTAAGATCTCGCTAACATTTCATAATCTGGACTCAAATTCGAACAATTCAAGAAGCGTCAAAGAAAAATCGTAACAATTTATTTGGCGCGGCCCCGTAAAGAATGGAGTGAATTTCGCTGTCCACCATTAGCGCCCGTTTTCGCTACACCCAAATACTTGCGAAATACTTTAAGAAATTATTTCGATCTTAGAGAAACGAAAATAAAACATCGGAATTATTGCTTACTAGCCTTATTTCAGTTAGATTGACATTTCTCCAGGAATTCTCCAATTAAAATCGAAAATCTACAACAAATTTGAATTTAAAGTTCTTAAAACATCTCCAAAAAAGAATTTAAAGTTCTTAAATCTTAAAACATCTCCAAAAAAGAATTTAAAGTTCTTAAATCTTAAAACATCTCCCAAAAGGAGCTTGATTAAATTAGCACTTCCTATCCAATAAAAGAACTCCCACTGCGTGGCATCGGTCTTTGAAACCAGACGAATATTAATAATGCTCAAAGTTCGTCAGTCCCAATAGGAATAAAATTGTCTACACACATCTTCTAAAAGATTTTTTCGATTTATCAAGATCGAACCTAGCGTCAAGAACCGTCTACAACCAAACCGTCCACTAAATATCATAATGTGCCAAATCACCTGTCACAGACAGAGTAAACCAATTAGTTGACAGAACAAACATGTTCGCCAGAGACTGTCGCACCCGTGTCACAGCGTGTCACACCAATACTTGGGATAGGTGGATCACGGGTGTTGTCAGTAAATAAAAAATATTATGTACCTTTGGGCTTTGTCATTGTGTCATAGGAAATTTTCATAAACATGTCACTGTTTAGATACTTCTTAGAGGTTCTTCTACTTCTTCTTTGACATTAGCTCTCTTGCGGAATTGCCAGTGTCAAAGTGAATGCTTCAATGTTCGGTGATTATCTCTTCTTTAGATAAGACATTGCCAAGACTGACTCTGCTAAGATATTATATTACTGGCTGTTAACAATCCTCAACTGACAGGTGACAGTTGGCGCCATGAAGTAAGCTATACCAGGTTTCCATTTTAGCTGTGAAGAACAGCTCTTAAACCGTCCACAACGGTGCTGGTGTAGTATTGGGTATGGTGTGAATTAGCACTTATAGAATTGAATGTGTATTGTATTTAAATGTGTGTTTTGCGCCTATAGTTAGCGTAAACCATCGAGTATTTAACCGGATAGAGTAGTTATGTAAGCCATAAAATTCCGAAACTGGTCAGTGATGTGTCAATGACGTAATAGCAATTCAACCAACCAGTGATATGATACGGTCGACGAATCTTTTACGGTTGAATTTAACCTATCATCATGAGGGCCGGCCCTCATCCCTCCCTCTGGAGAGAGAGGCGGGTCATGCGCGGTGCCCAAGCAATCTAGCGGTAGCGTAGTGCTAGCGCTGTTTGCGCGGTCTGGGTTTGTGTCTACTCGTATCGGATTCGAAAAGTTTTGGCGTGTAGCCTGAAAATGGTACATAGTATACGTGGTTTAATTTAATGCCTCTCGATTTTATCAACCTTGTATATGCCAAAATATATTTTGCTGCTTTGCTTGCCCGTAATGCCTTCCAAGGTTAGCTTCTGACCAATGTGTAAGTAAAAACGTATTATTTTAACGTGTTTTCCTAACAATGAACCACTTATGCCGAAAAACATTTGACTGAGCTGTGGATAATTTTATTAAACAGTTCCACATTCGCCACATATACATATATAACGTCATTCGCAAAAGTTTCGCATTTCAAAATTTAAAACGCCAACAAAACAAACTTTTTGCCAAATGCACATATCATACAAAATATCCTTTGAGTTAGTTCTCTCTGATATGGCTGAAGGGTAAACTGAATAAACATTTTATTTTGTTTAATGTTTTTTTCGTATTTTTAATTATGTTGTAATGTTATATTGTTAGTACATATCTTTTTTTTTTTTATTCGTGTGATCGGTTTTCAACCTGCTAATGGTTATATTAGATATTTTGTGAGATCATTGGCGTGCGAGGTTCATTATTTTATCAAAGAATCTTCGTCTTTTATAATTTACGGGATTATTCAGCGAAATCATCAACGAGTTAGTACATATCTGTAAGAAAAAATGTAAAATTAAATAAATAAATATGTTACGGGGTAGTGTTTAAAGTACAGACTATCACCATAGATTCTAAATCTTACATTTATTTTTTTCAATTTACAATTTTTTTACATTACATTCTAAACAAACGAATGATTTTAGAAAACACTATTTTGATGTAATAATTAAAGCTTATTGACTTGTATGTTTGTTTGAACGCGATGATCTCCAGAAATGTCGGTTAGAGTTTAAAAACTCTTTTAACATGTGATTATAATGGACGACTTTTTTTCAATATTGGAGCAAGTAAAATTGCGGGCAACAGCTATGTCTCTATACAATAACCAAAAGGTTATACATAATATGTAGGCGTATGAGTTATTATGAGTTAATAATACTATTTACTATTACCGACCAGGACCAGTTGCTAACTTACTTAAAAAATCTTCAAAAATCACCGGTCCTTCTCGAACATTCTAAAATGGCGGAAAGTACGAAACGGTTTAAATGTTATCGATCTGTGATCCCGTTGGCAACACTCCCGGTGGTTCATTATAACTTTTAAAACTATTAGAGAACTCCTAATTAGCCGCCAGTAATAAGGTTTTAGTTTTTGTCTAACGAGGCTTAGAGATATCAACAGTACTACTTCGTTAGCTTGAATGTTGAAATGCCAATTACGTTCATGTTGTTGCCAGTCACGTCATTTTTTGCGTACCAACTGACTTCCTTTGATGTGCCATATAAATTTTAGGTGTGAGCATAGTTGGAATAAGATGTCTTTAAACTTTTATAGGTCCATCTTGGTCTTATTAAAGCGATATAGTTAAAAAGCTTATTGTCCTATGAAAGCAGGTTTTAAACAGCAATACAGCCTGTAGTAGCTTGCTGTTTAAATAAACGACGAGCTGTGACTTCTAATCCTTATTGCCAAGGTCAGACACAAATATATAAAAATGATAAGAATTACATTAAATAATGATAAGAAATACAGTGTTAACATGATATAATACTGTATGCGGGGGGTGTCCTGTTTTATCCAGATCCGTGACACTACCCTTCAAGCGGCTGAAGCGGTGGTTTTAGTGCGGTATACCGACACGGAGGTGACCCCGGGGTGAATGTGCAAAGTATTTCCACTGCGGCAATCGTAGATTTAGAATCTACAAGATAAACAATGACAGCTCGGAAACGTGACCAAAAATGTTTAAACATGTGTGAGTGTTAGTCTCTTTGGACTATTATGAAGGTTACTTCGTCTTGTAACGTCATGTTCACTTACAGAACGTGACACCATAGTTGCACATTTAACATTTACAATTTTTACCACACGAATAATAGAAAAATTCACAAAATACATGGCGATGTAAAAAAGACTGGGACGCTATGGCTTCTTATTTACTCGCAAAAACAGTGACATATCGGTGCTTCATTCGCTGTCTCTTTTTCTCTCGAGTGGTTTGTACTTGATTCAATTTCTCGCTTTTTTTGCGTAGAAAAAGAATCTAAATCTATGGCGGCAACAAAAAAATAATATAATACTGCATACTTCAAGCAGTTATATTATACTAAACTTAACTTTAATAACTTAAATTTCAACCTTTAAGAATTTAATTAAAAGATATAAAGAGACCAGCAAAAAAACGTCAGTGACTTAAATATAAAGATTCAGCAATAACAAAGATATAAAGTATCGTTCATTTTCGAAGCGGTGATCTACATTGCTTTGACGAAAAAGGATTTATGGCTGAAGCCTGGCCGCCGAAGAGACTAAATTTATTACCTTTGAGTATTTGACTGTATATAATTTTATGTCTAACGTTCGCTAACATTTAATTTTGTAGAGTGTATGTGTAGTGTGGTGTGGCTCTTTAATACTTTGATGTCAAGGTAAAACGTAAATCAATTTATTTTGATGTCTGGGTGAACTGTATAAATATGTAGTTTGTATCATCAGTCGCTATCCATCCACTGCTTAACATAGGCATCCCTGAAAGAACGCCAAGGTGACCGATCTGTCGCCACTCGCATCCAACACGGACCGGCTACTGTACGGAGATCGTCCGACCTTAATGGCCGACCAACATTATGTGTAGTAATAATTTATTGTCAAGGTTAATACGGACATCAATTTTTTTGTATGGTCCATAATAGGTACTTTGATGCTAGGGCGAATTGTACCCCTACCATTGTTCAAGCCATGTCGTGGTGGAGGGGCTCAGTAGCCTAAGGAGAACCCAGCACCTAGGAAGAAGCCAATTAAACCGAGGGGGCTGCTCTTTGTACCCCTCTTATAAGAAGAGGGAACGAAAGAGTAGGGGAGACAAGGAGGACCTCTGTGGAGGTGGCGTTAGTCCCTCGGGGGACTGACTAGCTGGTTTGATCTGTAATTTTGATGTCAAGGTGAAACGTTTATAAGGCTTTAAATTACCAAGCCTTCGAAGTGACGTTCGCTCTATATCACTCTCTCACTCGATCTTTCTCACTCGCTTGCTTCCTACACTCACTCCATGGCTATGTGCTTTATGCTACATTCGCCCTTTCTCACTGTCTTTCAATCGGTCTCAATCACTCTCCCTCTTCTTGGACAAAAACGTTATACATTTTCGTGGCGTTTCCATCCGTAAAAAAAGTATCCACTTGTGCGCAAAGAAATTTCACTTAAAAAAATCACCTAGCATAATATAACCAAACCTTTTTTAAGCTTAGCTTGATATTAAAGACTTTTCTACTTTAACTTCGACCGCTATCACTGGAAACAAACTATACATAAAAATAAAACGTGGGTGGTATATTAAAGGAGGAATGTAAGGCGTGTACTCACTAACATTGTGTGGTTGTGTAATTACTGAGTCGGCTATGCGAGGAATCCCTTTCGTGTTCCTTTGTCACCCTTTTAAAGATTTCATTAGTAATTGAGAATGCGTGGGATGGGAATACGTCATGGTATTGTGAATACAGTTGCGAACCTAGAGACGGATTTATGACGATGATAGTGGAAGATCCATCTTGGCGTTCATTGAAAAAGTCCATGTTTTTTTTTATGATAGATGGATAGGCAAACTGGCAAACGTACCACCTGTGGTAAGTGGTCGACGTCGCCCATGAACATAAACTAGTATACCTGGAACGAGCCCAGGCAACTCATTTATGTGTCGCCTATCCTGAGACATAAGATGTTAAGTCTCGGTGCCAGTAATTACACTGCCTATCTTGCCCTTCTCTCCGAAACACAGCAAAGCTGTTTCACGGGAGAAATAAGCAAGATGGTGGTACCCATGCAGCCGGTCCCTCCCACCGGTACTTCACCCCATGTGAAGTAGTGGACGGGAAAAGGTCGATAATGTTGATGATGACAACGTGGCTCATGTACATAATCAGTAGGTGTAACAGAAAGACATAAAAATATTGTTTATACGTGTCGAAAATGTTACAAGCCTTTGGCAGCACCGGCCGGATGTGACGCCGTTTGCCTATCTTTACAACAATTAAAGTAATAATTACAGACTTCCGGTGGCGCCAAAAGGATGTGCTATTCATGAAGATAATGTTAACTTATAATAGGAGTATAACATTGACAAATAAATCATGGTGATATTTTTAATAATTATTCGTAAACAAATATGTAGTTGTCTATTGACTATATCAGGTTGGTATAAAAAGACGCCAATGGTGGTCTTGCGGGATTCTACCAGTATGTTTTGTGAATGACGTTACTCTGCTGAATTATATTGTGATCAAGAAGATTCAATTGTTTTAAATTTAGTGATGGATTAACTCGCATTCACATTCATTATTGGCATGCGAAGACGCAATTCGCATTTGGCAAAATTAAATGTATTTGCGAAATTCTGCAAAATCCTTCATATTTCTTTCGCGGCAGCTTGCGATCCCTGTACCATCCACGGGAAGTCGGGAATACTAATCTATCGGTTTCCTTATTAAAAATTTAGCAGGTGCTGAGAGGAATGAAATTATGCAATTATTAACTTTGATTTGCTTGTGTGTAGGGTCCTATATTGAATGAATGCGTGTGATTGTTTAGTTCGTTTAAATTATTAGCACTGTAATGCGAATATTATGGTTCAACAATTATTTCGTAATATCTTTGATTCATCTGGGTACAGACGATCTCCGTACAGTGGCCGGTACGTGTTGGATGCGAGTGGCGAGGGATCGGTCGTCTTGGCGTTCTTTGAGGGAGGCGTATGTACAGCAGTGGACGGATAGAGGCTGATGATGATGATAATGATGACGATCTTTGATTTGCTTGTTTGTAGGGAAGAATTTTTAATGAATGCGTGTGATTTTTTAATAATTTTAACGCATTTTAACAAAAAACATACGCAATTTCATTTTAGCAAATAGATAAATAGACTTATGAATTCGCATGCTAATTAAATGTATGGGAAATCGCATTAATTACCATCACAAGTTTTATTCCTGCTGCGAGTTATTAACACAAATTAGTAATGACGCCTGAAGTAATAGTTTATAGAGGTATGCATGGTTCGAATATTACCAATGGCAAAGATATTTTGTGTGATAAAATGTATATTATAAGTTCTTACAGCCTCTAGTCTAGGTCAAAAATCTAATATTTCAAGTTTGAATAACTTAACAAATAAATTATATTCAAGTATTTAAGCATTTCTGTCACTTCTAAACATTCAAGAGTCTTAAGCAATTGAATAAACTAACAGATCGGAAATTATACAGAATTGGTCTGGCATTCAGCCTCAGAAGTTATTTAAATGAACCAAACGAAATAGTATATTAAGGAATATTAGCATATACTTGTATATAGTTCTTTGTCTCGAAGTAATTGCTTACCTAATATATGTATATAAAAGAGGAAATGTTTGTGAGTTTTTGTGGATCTAGAAGATTACTTCCCACATCTTCGAAACAATTGTTTTACCAGTTTTTTGTGACAAATAGTTTATTTTTTTAATTTAGCAAAAGGCAGTATGGCCATGATGCTTTGCAGCCGAATTGGGCCGGCACGACTGGGGTGGTGGTGGACTCACACGATAATGGTATAGTGACAGCTATGCTGTCGCATTTCATGTGGTTTCTGAGTTTCCGGTGGCCCATTGGGGGGATAGGGAAAAGGATACGCATCTGCGTAATCTCTGGTAGCGCGGATGTGTATGGACGTCGATAATCGCCATAAGGCTTCGACTGCTCGTTTGCCCTCCTATAATTTAAAAAATAAGCTTATAAAATGCAGAAAGGTTATTTGTTTGAACGCGCTATTTTACTTTAGATTAGGTACATTATTTCCATTCGAAAATAGTTTTTGAACTACCTTTTTTCACCAAGAAATGCACTTAGGCATCCCGCGGCGAAGGTTGATACCCCAAGCGACTATGTGGGACTCGCTGCGCCCGAAAGATAGTAAGGTGGACGCAGTTCTACCCACTTAAACCCGGCGAGCGCCACCAATGCCACCGTTGATGAGTTGCCCCGGATCTGTTGAGCAAACAGGGCACTTCGACGGCTAGTCAGTCCCTGAAGGGACCAACGCCACCTCCACAGAGGAGTTGTCCCGCACCACAGAACAATCCCAACGTCGGAACAGTAAAATGAGTTGAGGTTCCCATCCTCGCTCCTTGTCCTCCTGCTCTTTTGTCCCCTCTTCGAGGTCAAAGAGCAGCTCCCTCGGCTAAATTTGCTTCGCCCAAGATTCATCCTAAGCTACTGAGCCCCACCGTTGGGGTCGTTCAAGGCTTGAACCATGGTGGGGTGCCGAACTATACCTGTGCCAAATCTATCCATATAGTGATACCAGGAAATAACTGATATAAGATAGAAAACGTAAACATATACTAGGGATATTATAGGCTATTTATTTTAGAAAGATCTGATTGTGAAAATTATTATAAAGCTAAATTAGCAAGAAATTATTTAGCAAAATATATTTTCATTCGGCTTAAACGGGCTCCCTTTTTATAGTTAACGTGGGCAAAAAACGGAACGTGTCTCACCCCATTGGCGCACTGCGGCTCTGCAGCGATATACGCAATCTTAAACGTTGACAAATAAATATAACCATGAAATGAAAACTTTCTTGAGAGTAACATACTCATAACTTTAAGCATATATAATTATTTCTTGGAAATAAGACATTCGCTCGTAAGGTTTTAAGTGTTTGACAAAAAAATTTAAACCGACTTCGAAAATAAAAAAATTAATAACATAATTGCGTTTCTTTCATTTTTGTGCATACAACTTACAATCAACATATTCTTTTTTTTATAGAAGAAACGCACAGTCGGTTCACCCGATTTTTAGCGGTCAGCGCGCATAATTGTGTCTTGTTGGGATTAATTGGACTTTCGGATTGGACTAGGTTAAGTTACCCCCATTCCGAGACTTCGCCCAACAGAGACTCGATTTCAGACGAAGAATTTCGGAAGTTTGCTCTGACACTCATTGGGTATCTCCAGTGCTGTCGTCAGCATAACAATGAATGCCGCTGGTTTGCAGCATATCTTTGATATGCAGAAGAAACAAGGTTGGAGATAGTACATAGCCAACTTCTAATATACAATATATTTTGACGACCTCTGTGGCTCAGTGGTAAGCGCGTTGGCGCTCAAGCCCGGAGGTTGCGGGTTCGAATCCCGCCAGGGAACAAAAATATTTTCTGTGTTCCTGGGTCATGGATGTGTATTAAATATGTGTATTATATAATAAAAATCTTAAATATATGTATAGTATAAAAGTATTAAATATATTTCCGTTGCCTGGTACCCGTAACACAAGTTCCTCGAGAACTTACCACGGGACCAGATTGACGTGGTGTGAAAGCGTCCATAGATATTATTATTATTATTATTAATATATGCGTTTGTCAAGCCGTTAGTGTTACTTCTTTAAAGTCGGTAAAAAAGAGATTTTGTAAGAGGTAGTACCATGCTGCATTGCAACCGAACTGGGCCGGCATGACCGGGGTGGTACCTCTCGCTCACATAACACCGGCGTCAAGTGATAGCTATGTTGTCGCGTTTCGTGCGGTTTGTGAGATTCCAGTGGCCCCTGGGGAGATAGTGAAAAGGAGGGCGGCGCATCTGCGTGGCCTTGGTTGTGCGGAGGTGTGTGGGCGTCGGCGCCGTGAGGCTCCGACTGCTCGTTTGCCTTCTGAAGTCATAAAAAAAAAATCAACCGCTTAGTTTTATTCTCGTTCTACTGAGGTATTGTATTTAAGTATTGTTATTGACTTTTATTATTTGACGTGTTTCAAGTTTTACAATTTTCATCATCATCATCATCAGCCCCTATTCGTCCACTGCTGAACAAAGGCCTCCCTCATGAACAAGTTTACATATTTTACATATTTTAAATATTGAATTGAGGTAAAAATATTACCAACTATTGCTATAATGTTATATTTGGTCCGCAGGAAATTTGGGTGCGTTGAATGCCTTTTCTATGAGTTCAAACTTATGAGATCGCGTCACGCTGTATAACTAAAAGGGCGCTGCTATTTAACAGTGTTAAATTGACCACTTTTAAGTTACTCTCTTCTTAGAATTCTAATATAAAACTATAAATAGTACTCAAGTAAAACTTTCCATCTAGTTTCACAAGCACCAGACATGAAAAGAAATTCACCAAGATTCATTACAGAAATTGCGAGAGCACATAACCGCGACGCAATACAAGAAATTCAAAACCCCATTCAGCGTACAATTTGCAGCGAATGACTTCAACAAAAAGGGTCCGTTGAAGTAAGATGCGGGGGCAAGATAACCTCGTATTTCCAGAAATGTTTGCGCGTATTCACATAGGCGATAGTGGGAGTTCTTCAATGAGAGCACAATCAGAGGCGAACTCAATGGGGCCTACCTAATTAATCAAACTATTATTGACAAAACTATAATAACGTTATCTAATAACACAAACCAGTTTACCTGGAATTAGCTCAGGCAACATGCGTTGCCTATTCTGAGGTAGTAAGATACTAAGTCTCGGAGCCAGGAATTACACTTTTTTTTTATTTAATGCCGGGAAATGCTCTGAGGCATTCCACCGGGGAAGGGGGACTCCCCACGCGGGTATGTGGGACTCACTGCGCCCGAAAGCTGGTAAGTGGACGCTGCTCTACCTACTAAAACCTTCGTTTGCCACCAATGCCACCCCTGGTGAAGTTCCCGTCCTTGCCCCTTGCTCCTTGCCTCCTGCTCTTTTGTCCCCTCTTCTTATAAGAAGAGTACAAAGAGCACCCTCGGCTCAATTCGCTTCGCCCAAGATGCTGGGCTCATCCTAGGCTACTGAAACCACCGCCTAAACTATGGTGGGGAGCCAGGAATTACCTTATATAATAATAATATCAACCTTTATATGTCCCACTGCTGGGTACTGGTCACCTCCTAGAAATCAGGCGAGGAGGGTGTTGGGCCATAGTTCACCGATACGCTGGCCCAATGCGGATTAGTGAACTTGACACACCTTCAAAGATTGCATCAAGCATGCAGGTTTCCTTACTATGCTTTCCTTTACCGGTAAGCAAGCGCTGGTCTGATGTTCAGATGCGGCACCACAGAAGTTAGGATCGAACCCGGAATTCTCACTTAAGAGGCCGAGCCCATTCCCACTAGACCATCGTTGCTCTGCACTGCCTTTATTATTATACTATCTGTTGCCCGCAGCTTCGCCTACGTTAACTAACTCAACTTAATTACTGTTAGTTACAGCGTGATGTTATATAGCCTATAGCCCTTCCACGATAAATGGGCTATCTAACACTGAAATAATTTTCCAAATCGGACCAGTAGTTCCTGAGATTAGTGCGTTCAAACAAACAAACTCTTTGGCCTTATAATATTAGTATAGATTAGTACAGATTTCTTTTATTTCCATTACAGCAAAGCTGTTTCACAAAATAAATAAGCAGGATGACGTTACCCTTGATGACGAATGCGTGGCACTGCGCATCTCTCCTGTATGTTGGGACAACTTACACACGGCCATCTGATACCAAACTAGGCAGAGCCTGTTCTTATGGCAACCAGACAACTGATATACTTATATAATTCTAAATACCTACATAATATAGATAAATGCACACTATAGATAAATGCTATCGATAAATGCACGTAGTAAAGGTAAAAATAAGACAGTAAAATATAGAATATTCATGAAAATCTTCACTGCTAATCATGATTGTAATTTTATCACGACCACTATATAGAACTAGCGGCCATTACGGTATTTCCGAACCGATACGACTTAGGGACCTTCAAGAAAAGAGCATACTCATATCTAAAAGACCGGCAACGCACCTGCTGATCCTCTGGTGTAGCAGGTGTCTGTGGATGTCGCTTTCACTTACCATCAGGTGAACCGACTGTCCATTTGCCCCCTCTTCTATATAAAAAAAAGAAAAGAGCATACTCATATTTGAGAGGCCGGCAATGTTTATGATGTAGCGGGTGTCTATGGATCTCGCTTATCACTTACCACCAGGTGAAATGTCTGTCCGTTTGCCCCCTCTTCTGTAAAAAATCAAATGTTTATATATTTTTTTATTTCAATACAGAATTTAAATACTATGGCCCTTATCTCCACGGTACCCTACGAATAGCTTTTAAATAGATCCGCCTCTGGACATAAAAGTCATTTCATTGAGTTTCGTAAACTATTAGTAAGAGAAAATGTTTATAACACCAAGTGCTTCGCAGTTATCATTAGATTTGATAGGGTCGGTAAGAGGTTTACATTGAGGGAGTTGAATGGAATTTTACAGACAGCTCTCGAGGGATACCTATTTGCAATAATGTTCTCGGAGATTATGTTCAAAAAATTGTTCGGCCTTCACGCGATTTTATGAAATTACTAGCTGGTGCCCACAGCTTCGCCTGCGTTAACTTAGATTTGCAACCGTATCGGGAGTGATGTTGATTGTTTGTATAGCCTATGTCCTAAATCCTAATGCCATGCCTATGCCATCACCATTTCATCTTTCAGCCAAATCAGTTCAGCCGCTTTGCCGTGAAAGATCAACAAACATCCAAATATCCAGACTTACAAACTTTTGCCTTTATATTTTACTAGCTGGTGCCCGCGAATTCGTCTGCGCAGGATAAGATTTTAGTTTTTTTTTATAAAAAGTATTCTATGTTACTTCTAAAACCTCCAAGAATATGTGTACAAAGTATCATGATGATCGGTTAAGTAGTTTTCGCGTGAAAGCGTAACAAATATCCACGCTTTCACATTTATAATATTAATAAGAATAATATTAAATAAGGATTATAAGCTTTAGTAACCGCTATTCCACTGCTTCAAGACTATTATTCGCGAGTTTGTCATTTTCGTTCCTAGTTTTCAGACTCGTAAAATATTATTATCGTGCGTATTTAACGTATTTTGTAAAATTTTTGTAAACATTTATTAATTACTAGCTGTGCCCGCGACTTCGTCCGCATGAATCTCCTTTTACAACAATGTTTTTCTTTAAACTATAGACTATTAAACTACAATTTACTTGTCTGTGCCCTTCGCGGTCACTTCTAAGTCGTAATTCTCGTTGAATAGTGGTTTCCAATTCTCGATATAGAATATGCCTTTCGCGATCAGCTGTAAGCCGTAAATGTCGCTCGGTGAACGTTTCCGACTCTCGGGATAAAACATGCCGTTCACGGTCAACTGTAAGACGTAGCTCTTGTTGAGAAGAGGTTTCAGATGCCCGTGATCTAGCTCTTCTTTCCCTATCAGAAGTTAATCGCATCTCTCTCTCAGAACTGCTTTCATGTGCTCGTGCAGTTGCATTATTAACTCTCATAGAGTTTAAACGAGCTCTTTCCTCTGACGATTCCTGAGAACGCGCATCTCTCATTCTTTTGGCATTTCTCGAATTTCGAGATAAGGAAGACCGTTTTTTAGGTGGCATCGTAGGTGGAATAAAAAGAACCTAATAAAATAAATACACAATAAGCAAAAATATATATCTACGGAATAAAAAGAACCTAATAAGATTAAAACACAAAAAGAAAAAATGTATACTTACTTAATTGAAATTTATACTTAACTTTACAACGTTTAACTTAACAACTATATATATAATTTTTACGGCATTTCCTGCCTCGCACTACAAATATATGGAATCAGCTGCCACCTATGGTGTTTCCGAACCGATACGACTTAGGGACCTTCAAGAAAAGAGCATACTCACATCTAAAAGGCCGGCAACGCACCTGCGGATATCCTGGTATAGCGGGTGTCTGTGGATGTCGCTATTCACTTACCATCATGTGAACCGACTGTCCGTTTGCCCCCTCTTCTATAAAATATATATATATATAAAGAAAAGAAGGAGAAACAAACAAAAACACTAAACAAACTAATTATATTATTATCTAATACATCTACTTTAATCTTATATCTAAAAACTACGTATCTATGTATTTTTAAAATCTGCAGCGCGCTTATTGCGAGAAGAGTTGTTAAGAACCACGTCCGTTAGCATTAAGAGTGACAATGTGAGTGAAGTCGGCGCTTTTTTTTTTCGGAGGGATCTATGTTAATGGCCCGAAGGCCCTAATGCTTCATCGGATTAGTGTGAGCCCATTCGGCTCACTTTTGATTTATAAAGTGGGGGGTTGCCCCCCGCCTACCGTGCAGTCTGCGACCACACGGCCTCCTGGCGTCGGTTGTGTGAAGTACGCGCGTGAGCGCCCTCGCCTTTTTAATTTTTATAGATGCAGCGGATGGCCGTTTCGCGCGTTAAACAAAAATCAACCGTATAGCCGTACTCATACTGGCGCGGCGAGATTTGAAAGTTTTATTTCATCTATATCTTGTGTGTTTATAAACCGATTTCTATAATATTTTTTTTATAAAATAGATATTAAAGTGTACTTTTTGTATATGGGAGTTTGATAAAGATATATGTGAAATACAATATATTTATGCATTTAATACAATTTGAAGAAATGCTTACGATTAAACACATTATTGTGGCTAATTTATAAAAGATAGATATATACTATTCAGGACTTTTTTGTAGATCTTTTGAAGACCATCATCTTTGTTATACATACTTTTGGTGTATGATCAACGTATGCGAGGATAACAGCTCGAAAGCGCATTTTCATCCGACTTGCTTCAAATTTATCGTTACTGCTCAGCTCCTTTGTGTCTTAGCGTTATATTATATAGCCTATAACCTGCCCAGGAGTATGGACTACAATCGTACCAAGTTTGGTTAAAATCCCTTCAGTAGTTTTTGACCCATGCGTGCATATACAGACAGACAGACAGACAGACAGACAGACTGACAGACAGAAAGACAAAAAATTTACTGATTGCATTTTTGGCATCAGTATCGATCACCATTCATCCTCCAATATTAATTTTGAATATATATTCAATGTACAGAATTGACCTCTCTACAGTTTTATTATAAGTATAGATTTAATCCACTATTATTAGAAACTGTTTATTAGAAATCAAATGACATTTATATAGCATAGGAGGGCAAACGAGTCTTTTGGCGACAATCGACACCCATCCGCACAACTAAAAATTATCCAGATTCGATGCCTATAATGAGCCACCGGAAACTCACATACCGCACGAAATGCGACAGTATGTGTTACAGCTATGTGATCGAAAGGTGCCCGGTCGTGCCAGCCCAATTAGACTGCAAAGCAACAGTGCACTACCTCTTAATAAATGTCCAAAACATTCCAAAAAATGTGTCCAATACGAAAATTCTGAAAAAGATAATGCTACTCGCATTACCCTTACGTCTCGTTTATGTTCTTACAAAACTTTCCTAGACAAGATATCCTCTCCATAGTATGTGGCAAAAAGCAAACTAATAACGAACTCCTATTCCGTAACGAATATTAGGCTATTTTAGGAGCTCTGAATAATGTAGGGCTGCTTCAAAACTACGATACTGTCAGGCTTATAAAAGACACGCCCGTATCTAATTTAAGTTTTAATTAAAATGTTATGACCACGCTGGAATGTGGAGAGAAAATCTTTAAAAGTATTGTTTAGAAAAACTTGTATTTATTTTCTTTCGCTAAAAAGAATCTAGGACCAGTACCTCTACCATGAGTTTTTGTTACAAGCACACACATAACTATAGTAGTTAACGTAAAATCGCAACACGAATAGAAAACTAAGGTATGGTATAGTTTTCTATTCGTGTTGCGCTACTATAGTATACTATCATGTGCGCTTGTAACAAAAACTCATGGTAGAGGTACTTGTTTTAGAGTAGTCCCCACCAAGTTTCAAGCCTTATCGTGACGGTGGGGCTTAGTAGCGTAAGGTGAGCGCAGCACCTTGGGCGAAGCAAATTGAGCCGAGGGAGCTGCTCTTTTTACCCCTCTTAAAAAAAGACCGAATAAAAGTGCAGGGGGATAAGAGGCGAGGTTGGGAACCTCACTCCATTGTACTGACCCAACATTGGGAGGGGTTGTTCTGCCGTCGAGGTGCCCTGTTTGCTCTATAGATCCGGGGCACCTCACTAAAGGCAGCATTCGTGGTACTCGCCGAGTTTTAGTGGGTAGAGCTGCGTCCACCTTACCACCTTTAGGGCGCAGCGAGTCCCACACACCCGCCTGGGGAGACCCACTCCCCGGCGGGATGCCACAGAGCTTTTCCCTGCTTAAAGAGAAAAAAAAGGTTTTAGTGTGGTGATTTTTGTGAGAAAATTAAAATATCCTGATGAAACAATTTTAAGCAAATAGAATTTATTATATTTATTGCTCAAATAGTTTATTTATTAAAATGTATCTATTGGATACTAACGCTTAAATAGTTTTAGTGTTTATTATTTTCTTATCTTATTTTTTTTTATACTGTATTTTTTTTTAATTTTGTTAAATATTGAATCCTTGACTTTATTAAGTTTGGTATAGAAAATTGAAATACAATGAAATTGTATCAGCAGCCTAAATTTAATTTCATTTACAATTGAAGTCTGAAGAGTTCTAAGGCCTTGGTTATAACAATTACTGCCAGAACTTCTTGCGATTGGCTTTTAATGTGATTTTATTATAATTTTCAGTTTTATTGACTTATAGAGTAACTTGGCGGCAAGAGGTGATGAATAAATACGTGCTTTCTTGGTAAAACAGGTCCTGTACTAGAAACATCAATATTCTGGATTTCACCAATAATTCTTTCGTTACGTTCTTAGATATAAATGTAATCTTATCTGACTCAAAATAAAAAATATGTAAAATAGCGTTAAAAAGAGTTTTTTGATTCAAATTATTTCAAAGATTAGCACGTTTAAACTAATAAAATATTTAGCTTTATTATATCAATATCATCATCATCATCAGCCTCTATCCGTTAATCCGTCCGTCCGTCCTCAATGAACGCCTAAATGGCAGATCCCTTGCCATTCGCATCCAACACGGACCGGCAACTGCGCGTAGATCGTGTTCCCACCTGGTTAATGGACGAACACTGCGGTATAATCTATATATAATAATAATAATCATTTATTTTCAGGCACTATGGCCCATAGATATATACCTTACAGACTAACATACATATATTATATTACATTAGTGTTATTATAAATAAAACCTTAAAATTATGTTAGTAAACTTCCTAGTGTTACGTTTTCGTACGTTCCGGTGGAATTGTTCCGCGGAAGCGACGGTACACCATATCCTGTGGCCAGAAGTCTTCTTGTAAAACTTCCTCCAGGTAGCAGGTCGGTATTCGCACCACAAACGCCTTGAAATTGACGTTGCGGCGCGACTCCAGCTCCTGCACCCTCGGACAGTACTGCAACTTCCGGCGCACGTACTCTGCGATGTTCTCCGCCTTTGTGGTGTAATGAAGGCGTGAGATATACACCGGCGTGTTCGGCTTGGCGGCCCGCACGGGCAAGTTGGGCTCCAGTGGGGCTTTGCCACATCGATTCTTGTTGATTCTGGGATGGCGTCTCTTCCTCTTCACCACCTCAAAACCGTCTTCATCCCGACGTGGCGCCTGCGCAACAGGCGCGGGCTGCGGGGCGGGGCACGAAGCACGCGTGGCACGTGGAGGAGCCGCGCGGGAGGGTGCCGAAGAGGGCGCGGGCGGGGGTGCGGTGCAGCTACGTTGACGAGCCGCGGCCCGGCTAGCAGCCGCGTCAGCATAAGCGCGTCTTGGTGTCGACACGGTTACACTCGCAGCAACCGCCGGGGCATCGCACTCGATGGCATGCGGTGACGCATCGGAGTCCGCCGATGCAAAACTGCAAACGGAGACATTTTGCGCCCCGCGACGCATGTTCACGTTCTTCAGGTGACCTACTTGCCGACATAGCGTTACGTAATGACACTACCTCGGCACGCAGATCTTGAATGGTCCTGTCTGAGACCTCCAAGCTGGACTGCACTTCTGTTAGGCTCGACTTCAGGAAGATGATATCCTTAAGGAGCCTGGTGACGTCGACGTGGTCGAACGTGACGGGGGGCAGCTTGTGCAACTCCTTCGCCACGAAACTCGGCACGTCGTCTGGGTCGGTCACCTTTAACAAGGTGATGATGTCCTGGACACTCTTCTCAGTACCGTCCCTCCGTCGAGACGGCATCTGGTCTAGCTTGCCCAGCACCTCGTACAGCAGTCGCCTGCCGCTGCTTATGTCATCTTCTTTGAAGTTAGTCTTACATATTTGTAAGATGCTAACTTCATCCATCGTGTCGATGGCGTGTTGTATGAACGCCAACAGTTCGTTGGCTATGAGTTGCGAACTCATAGCGACGCGAGCGGGCAGCGGCGTATAGCCGCGCTAACCATTAATTATGTACGTAAGTCTACGGTGCACTTATATAAGGCACGTCCGTGTCCGATGCGCGATGCGACTGAACGGCATATATAGTAGCCACTTATAATAACTCTCTTTAGGCTGTCTGGATGTGAATTTTATGATTTATTTTTAACTAACTTCCTGATCTAAACTTTAAATTTTCACCATAGCCCAGTAGTAGCTCCATAGACAATTAGGGACCTTCAAGAAAAGAGCATACTCCTATTTGAAAGGCCGGCAACGCACCTGCTAAACCTATGGTGTAGCGGGTGTCAGTGGATGTCGCTATCACTTACCATCAGGTGAACCGACTGACCGTTTGCCCCCTCTTCTATAAAAAAAATGAAAATGTATAAAAAAGAAAAAAACTACAATTTTAATTCCGTTATAAAAACATGGTACATTATATATTTATAATTAAATTTATTTAGCTGTATAACTAGAAACAAAATAACCCATCTTTTCATAGACGTAAGTTTCTAGAACATTTACAAAGTCGCAATAGGTCCGTCATTTAATTAAACCGAGATGCAACAAACTTATCACAGTGCTAAAGATTCTCCAGCGTGTGTTTAACGAGAACTAATAGCAACCGCACGACGTTACACGGCCGTTTGGGCAGCGGGGCCCGAAACATCTCTAGAAATGTTACTAGTTTTATTGCTCACCACACGGCACTGCGGTGCCGCGCGTAATTATCTTTAACGTCTTGTTTGTCTAAGATATTACAAGTTATTTACAATTTGTTTGGTCTGCATTAATACAGAAAATCAATTTATACTTTGATCGTTTTTAGAGATATGTGTACTAGTTTCATTGCTCACCACACCATACTGCGACGTTGCGAGAAATTGTCTTTAATTTGTTTTTATAATTATTAGTACCTAATCATTTCTTACAAGATTACAATTCGTTTTATTTATATCATAAAAATAGTTTTCTCTTTTACAGTTTTTTAGCTTTTCATTAATAAAGAAAAATCCAATGTGTATTAGCTCGACTCGCGCGGCGCTTTGATCCTTTTTAGATAGGAATGTTGTATATTTCATTGCTATTAGTTTTATTATTCACCACACGGCACTACGGCACCGTGCGTGTTTAACTTGTTTGTCTAAGATTATTACTAATTATTGATTACTAGATTACAAACAGTATTATTCATATCATTATATAGTTTAACTGCTATAAAATGTAATTGTGAGAAGTATAAAGTTACGATCGCACGTAATTTTTTTAATTTGTATAATCATTAAATAGTCAAAATTTTTTTTATGAACCGTTTTTTTGTTCCAAACGACTTTTTATATACATAAAGAACAATTCTCTACCTTTTTCGGTGTGATGTCCTAAAATAAATTAGGTATAGACATACTAATACCCTATTATATCCCTTTTTTAAGCCTGTGTAAAATTCGCACCACATTTCCTGAAAGGAAAATGTCATAGCGTAGGCGTAGATTCCGCCTAAAAGGAAAAAGTCATAGTCGTCACCCACACTATGATTTTCGTTCTTTTTTCATCAGTTTCATAGATGGATAGCATCTCTATAACAATTTTGCCGAATCCTTTCACGGCTTTGCATACAAAACATATGATTGAAATATATAGATCTAAGTAAAAGCTATTTTATGATATTCTTTCGTCGCATCACTGACGCGCGTACGTTTACAGTGTGTGATATTTTTTCCCCTATTATCTTTGATGTAAGGCTTTTACGCAGAATTATGTGTGTACTTGGAGATTCATCAACATATATTTTCCTTTTTATGTTTCCTTAAGTTGTAAAATGCTTTTTATTTTCACCGGGTGATAAAAACGTACACTTTTGAACATATTTGTTTCTCTTATTTGCTTTTTGACTTTAAGTGACGATATTTTATTTATAGTTTCTATATGACTTTGAATTTTCCAAAAATATCCCATAAATTTATGGACGTTACGTTTCATGTACAAATCTTGTACAAAGATATGTGATGTAGAGGCAATTGTATATTCTACGTGTTTTTTTACGAACGAAGGGGGACTCCCCAGGTGGGTATGTGGGACTCGCTGTGTCCGAAAGATGGTAAGTGGACGCAGCTCTACCCACAAAAACCCGGCAATTGCCACCAATGCCACCAATGCCACCTTTGGTTTGGTGCCCCGGATCTGTTGAGTAAATAGGCACCTCGAGGGCTAGTCAGTCCATACTCTCTGGACTCACGAGAGGCGTAGTCCCGCACCACAACAACCCCTCCCAACGTCGGGTCAGTGCAATGGGGTTAGGTTCCCATCCTCGCCCCACAAAGAGCAGGTCCCTCGGCTCAATTTGCTTTGCACAAGGTGCTGGGTTCACCTTAGGCTGACTGACTGGCGGTGGGCCACGACAAGGCTTGAACCGCGGTGGGGATATTCTACGTATTCTACAACATATTTTGCAATGAATTTATAAACTAAGACTTACTCATAACAGTACAATTAAACCAGACTATATGCACATGTTAATGCAAATAAAATATCTTTATATTTACCTACTAATAATACAAATCTAGGTGCTTGCCTTTCAGACATGTTAGTTATGTGTTATTTTATGTATGTAGTTATTAGTATTATTATATACTATGGATGTAGTTATGTATATAGTTATTAGTATGTTATGACGACCTCTGTGGCTCAGTGGTAAGCGCGTTGGCGCTCAAGCCGGAGGTTGCGGGTTCGAATCCCGCTAGGGAAAAAAAATATTTTCTGTGTTCCTGGGTTATGGATGCGTATTAAATATGGGTATGATATAATATGTATTCTATAAAAGTATTAAATATATTTTCGTTGTCTGGTACCCGTAACACAAGTTCTTCGAGAACTTACCACGGGACCAGATTGACGTGGTGTGAAAGCGTCCATAGATATTATTATTACTATGTATCAAGGATTCCGATTGGCGTTAATGTTATAGCTTTGATACAATAAAGTGTTTCATATGTATGATTTTAAGTCAACATTTTTATTACTAAAATTATTTAAAACTTATTTACCATGTTTTTCACTTTTATTTCGCGGAGCTCGATATTTCAACATTATTTTCGAATGTCTTGGTCACGTGACTTAGTGAATAAAAGTAAAAAACATGGTAAATAATAAATATCCCGTTTAAAATAATTTTAGTAAAGTTTTTCCTATCTATATACCAATTCTTTATCACTCTTATATTGCCTTGTCTTTCAATATATCTGTAAAATGTACCTACACTTTTATAGTCAGTATAAAAAGTACGATTGCATCCTGAGTCCGGACTCCGGACCTTACAGGCTGTATCTCACCAGCGGTCTCAAGCGATCTTACAGGATTTGTTTATTTTCCCAGTTCCTGGTCCGCTGATACAAAGAATATCTATACTAATATTACAAATGTGAAAGTAAGTTTGTTAGCTACGCTTTCATGCGGAAACTACTTAACCGATCATCATGAAACTTTGTACACATATTTTTGGGCGTCTTTTTTATGTCATAAGGGGGCATACGAGCAGTCGGAGCCTCACGGCGCCGACGCCCATACACATCCGCACAACCAAGGCCACGCCGATGCGCCGCCCTCCTTTTCCCTTTCCCACCAATGGGCCACCGGAAACTCACAAACCGCACGAAACGCGACAGCATAGCTGTCACTTGATGCCGGTGTTATGTGAGCGAGAGGTACCAGGTTTTTTTCACTAAAAGTGTTCTATGTTACTTCTAATACCTATATATAAGAGGTAGTGCCATGATGCTTTGCTGCTGGATTAGGCCTGCACGACCGTGGTGGTGCCTCTCGCTCACACAATACCAAAGCGCAAAGTGACAGCTATGCTGTCGCGTTTCGTGTGGTTTGTGAGTTTGCGGTGGCCCATTGGGGGATAAGAAAAAGGAGGGCAACGCATCTGCATAACCTCAGGTTGTGTGGGTGTGTATAGGCGTCGATAGTCGCCAAAAGACGCTTCGACTGCTCGATTGCTCCTGTTATAAAAACTAAGAAGCCAGAAAATTAAAGGAGATGCATACTAATATAGTTGTATTACAATGCTTTTACAATTTGAAGCATCTAGTGCTAAGTAAGATAAAACAAAGAAAAATTTCCGCCTCAATAAAATCACAAATGCATTTTGTTATAACGATTATGTGGACCTCTGTGGTTCAATGGTTAGCGCGTTGGCGCTCAAGCCGGAGGTAGCGGGTTCGAATTCCGCCAGGGAATAAAAAGATTTCATTGTTCCCGGGTCATGGATGTGTATTAAATATGTGTATTTCTTAAATATATGTATAATATAAAATATATTATGTCTGTTACACCCATAACACAAGTTCTTCGAGAACTTACCACGGGACCAGATTGACGTGGTGTAAAAGCATTCATATAGTTATAGATTTTTTTTTTATTATTATCATTAATATACGGATAAAGTATTACATAGTTATTAATATTTTATTCTCATTCGACATCATTATATCGTAAATACTTATATCTTATACATATAAATCATTACTGTCAAATATTGTAGATACATTCATAAACGTTATATACTGATAGGTTAACAGTATCATTAATCTTTCGATAAAACTATCAGAAACTTGCATAGCACTTCCTCATTTATAACGAAAAGCATTTTATATTATTTTAAGATATTGCTCAGATGGAATATAACTACAAAGTTATTTATTCACTTAACACTCCATCATACTCATCACAATAACTATCAGATATTACATCAGGTATATTATATTAGATATCACATCAGATATACATTTTACATACCTTTAAATCAATTACATACATCAATTATGTACATAACATGCACTTTAATAGGGTCTATAAAATAATATCAAATATAATAAATAATACATTTTATTGTAGTGTATATCATGAAATATGCCTATATCTTGGATTTTACTATAACTCTTTTATATTTGTTAACTCTGGTTAAAGATAACTAAAGTCCAAGATTAGTTTTATGATATTATCTCAGATGAGAGGTGACATGAGCGCTTGGATATCACCATAGTTTTACCAGCTTTTCCAGCTTCAGCGAAAGGACAAGATCGGGCAGTGAAAGTTATTGTAAAGTAAAGTAATGCAATGTAATGTAAAGTTAAAGTAATGATATGGAGATGCCATTGTATAAATAGTTATAGGAGGTGCTAGATCTCAGAATATACTTCGTATGAATTAAATACTAATTAAGATAATTATGTAGCCAAAACCAAGAGCTTTGGGGTGAATTTCGAAACCATACCGACCCTTAAACATTGAAAATTGCACCTTTTTAACCGACTTCAAAAAGGAGGAGGTTCTCAATTCGTCGGAATCTTTTTTTTTATTTCCAAATGAATGAATGATTCAAATATAGTTTTAGATCTAAAAGTATCGTACAAAAACTAAACAGATTTGTCATAGGAAATGTAAAATATGACAGAAATAGGTTATAAACTCCTTTTTACGGACATTATCGAGGTTTACTTATGGTATTTTTATTTTATTAGACGTAAGAAACATATCAACTTTTATATACTTATTACCTACTTTCTTTATCAATGTATTTATTTATTATATGTAGTAATATCGAGTGTCTATCATAAAACATATGTGGTTATTGCATGGAACTATAGGTTTAGAAATCTTATACATTATAAATTTATTGTTCGATCCTTTGCTATGTAACTGTTTTGTTCCGAAACAAGTAAATAAATAAAAAACTTTAAGAAAATAGTTTTAGAAACTAGGTACAAGCGGTTTCTTTTAACGTTTATATATAGTATCACAAAGTATATCCTAATTATTTTAATGTAAAACATTTATAATTCAAAAACTTTAACCCTTGAAGCAGAAATTATCGCCTTGTTTAAACCAAATCACACAAAACTTTGCGAACTCAGTCTAACTTTATTCATTTGAATCCATTTAGATAAGTCTTAGGAAATACGCCCTAAAGAAACTTACTATACTTACTATAGTTACTATACTTACTATACTTACTATACTTACTATACTTACTAAACTTACTATACTTACTATACTTACTATACTTACTCAATTGTTCAAACTATTCCTTAACAAGACAGCTTCTAGTGAAAAGCTTTTGAAAATGTTATTAAATTTCTTCAGCAAGTTAATAGAAATACTTCATACCAAACAACGACAACGGTATTTGATTATTTGTACCGGTATACAATAAATAATAATAATAATATCTATGCACGCTTTCACACCACGTCAATCTGGTCCCGTGGTCAGTTCTCGAAGAACTTGTGTTACGGGTACCAGACAACGGAATACTTTTATACTATACATATATTTAAGATTTTTATTATATGAAGAATATTTTCAGTGTTCCTGGGTCATGGATGTGTACCATGACCCAGGAACACAGAAAATATTTTTGTTCCCTGGCGGAATTCGAACCCGCTACCTCCGGCTTAAGCGCCAACGTGCTTACCACTGAGCCACCAGTGGTAAGCGCGTTACCAGTCAAATATATAAATAAATAAATAAAATAAAAGCAGCAGCCCCTTTTATACTTTCTATGTCTAAGTATTAGGAATATCTAAATGTTCTAGATTAATAATTTTGACGAACGGTAAGATCTCATCTCTTACTAGCAACTAATTTTGACCGGCTCTAGCATAAGTAATAAAATAGTAACTAAAAATCACATCACTAGTAACCGATACGACTTAGGGGCCTTCAAGAAAAGAGCATACTCATATCTGAAAGGCCGGCAACGCACCTGCTAGTCCACTGGTGTAGCGGGTGTCTGTGGATGTCGCTCTTCACTTAACATCAGGTGAACCGACTATCCGTTTGCCCCCTCTTCTATAAAAAAAAAAAAAAAAAAAAAACAATATTCAGAATCTTTCCAACTTAACTGAGACCATACTAAATAGAAAAGCCATTACTTCCATCAAGATCTTCTTATATTAGAGGCAACATATGGATGAATTAGCCAGGTCTATCAGCCTGTAGAACTAGTCCCAATGGTACGTTTTAATGTTGACTAACCACATCGAGCATATAATTGGAATAGAGCTGTAAAGTCATGTCATGTAAAACAAATTCTGCCAAATTTGTGCTGCGATGCTACACTGGTTATGCGCTCTGATTAGCCGAATGATGGCCATTGATAGATGATTGGCCGATGGGACGTACATACAGATTGGTGGAATTGCTATTACGTCAGTGACAAATCACTGACCTGTTTCGGAATTGTATGGCTCACATGACTATGGGTATGGGACACGAGTTAATATCCGCTCACCTTTATAAAGGTTAGTTTACCTAAATCCATATAATTGACTATCTTTGGTTTCTAAAAAACTTTCCATCTCTATTTCCCTTTTTTTTTTTATTCAACGTATGTGAGGTAGCACTTGCCCTAAAAGAGTTATAAAAATAACGTTTTAAGCGTTAATGTATGCTGGCTCTTTTGCATTTAAAACTCATTCATTTATCTAAAAAGAGGTTTCACCTGAAGATCCGCCATAAAGAATTTAAAAATGGCAGCTTTTAAATAAAAGATTGTTTTTGTGGAGAAAATAAATGGTGAAAATAAATTTAACAATAATACTGCAATGAAAAAAGTGCGAAATACCGACAAAATAAACATTAAATGAATCACGTAGCTTAATTTAATAGCGAAAATCTATGTTCGTCGACTAGGCCAGGAGGCGTTGATGCAGAGGTGGGGGGAGGACCTGGTGCGGCAGCCCTATGGCAAAAACCTAACGGCTGCTCTGCGCCCGGTCCTGGAGCGGTGGATTCACCGTAAGCGCAAACCCCTCACCTTTCGACTGACACAGGTGCTCACTGGGCATGATTGCTGTGGTGAGTACCTGTGCCGGCCGGCCTGCAGGGAGCCGTTGACAGTGTGTCACGATTGTGGTGCTGCGGTGGACTCGGCCCAGCACACACTCGAGGTATGCCCGAGATGGGCGGCACTGCGTCCCAGTTTGACATCAGTCATCGGATGGGACTTGTCTCTGCCGAGCGTCATCACCCCGATGCTCAGTGATGACGAGTCCTGGATAACGATGCTCTCCTTCTGCGAGGCAGTTATGTCCCAGAAGGAAGCCGACAAGCGGGTGAGAGAGGAGGCCGCCGACAAGGCCTCTCCCCGTGGTCGCCTCTGTTCGTCGCCGGTGGCGAACTGAAGTAAATAGGCGGCGCTACTTAATGCGCCTCCAGTAACGCCCCTGGCTTGTGTCGGGTTCAGGACGGAATCCTGTGCCCAGTATGACACGACGTCGCGGGGACTGCTTAGAAGCGGCCGGGCATTCCCCCCTTACGAGGAGTAGTCTGGCCTTCGCCGGGGCCAGCCTGTTGCTGAAGTAATCCCTTTGAACACAGATCCGGGACCCTCAAAATGCGGCTGAATCCCATTCTATATCCCATTCATCATTCTACATCCCTGATCCCATTATAAAAATAATTAAATCAAAATCCAAGCAAAATACGAATAAAGACGCGCACTTTCTGCGCAGATAAGAATAATTAAATTAATGATGAATCATATAAGAGTAATCAGGTAGTATCAAATAAGTTCGTAACGTTAGGATATCTGACACCTCCTCCTCCCCCTCCCGTAAAATCCTTAAAAAGTAATTTGATTATAATAAGTCCAGGCAAGGGACTAGGGAAGTACTTTTAAACAAACCCAAAGCAATAACAAAAGAGCTGATGAGCTTGAAACGGTTAAACCGATTTTGATAAAACACGTCTAAAACCAGTGTTAGGAAACCTGCTTTTAAATAAAAAAATCCACATCCAAATAGGTCCACTCATTTTAGCGCTACAGTGATATAGATACACATGACAACATGTCGTCGTTTTACGTCAGGAGCTAAAAATAAATGTAGCTACAAAAAAAAGTGTGTGTGTGTACTTACATATATTATGTACACGCGTTAGATGTTATACAAATACATATTACATTTTCATTACACTGTAACCTTTTTGCACTGTAACCTTTATGGTATAGTTAAAAACCATATCTTCTGCTCACGTCTATACTGTCATTATGTGAAAATTGTTATATAAAAAATGTTGACTATAGCTAACTTCAAGGTGTCGGTTTTTCGTGACGGTGTGCGTGGGCATCGTAACAATTTACTCTCATCATTTTTCCCTAACGCGCTTAAAGAAGTATAACTTCAAAAACATAATACTTTTTAATTAATTAATAGAATTAAGTAGCTTACTAATATGGTGGAAGTACCACCGCAAAATAATGATAAAACTCCAGCCTAACAAGACCCAGATAATCCCATATACGTAAGCCGTACACGTACCATAATAAAATAGGGTAAGTATTGTGGCCCGTGTGTTTCATACTGCATATTTTCGACTTAATCAGCCGTTGCAGCTGCTTGCATTACCGCTGTACTGACATTATACACATCTTAGACCAGATGCACACCTCCAATCTTGATGAAACTATTTGGGAACATTTGTTTCATAAGTGAAGTATTGTTTTTGGGAATATACGTGAGTGTAAATGGAAGACTTTATGATAGTAAGTGGAAGCATAATATACTAATTGCCAGCAGCTTCTCCCGCGCTAACTCAGATTACAGCCGTTCCCGGATTGTTAATGATTATTTTTACAGCCTAAGTTACTCCCTATGATATCAGCTATCTGTCAGTGAAAGTCCCGTCAAAATCGGTCCAGCCGTTTTAGAGATTATCCGGAACAAACGGCCAGACAGACAGACAAAAAAAAATACCTGCGGCAGAATTCCACCACCGGACATCGCGTAAGAATTCCAAATTTCACACGATCCATCTTGATGTCCGGAAATCCACAACATCTCGATTTTTACGGCATTTCATGGCATTTTCACAAATATATAGAATCAGCTGCCACCTATGGTGTTTCCGAGCTGATACGACTTAGGGACTTCAAGAAAAGAGCATACTCACATCTAAAAAGCCGGCAACGCACCTGCTGATCCTCTGGTACAGCGGGTGTCTGTGGATGTTGCTATTCTCTTACCATCAGGTGAGCCGACTGTTCGTTTGCCCCCTCTTCTATAAAAAAAATGTAAGTACCGTATATATGTACCGTAAAATGAGTGTCTGTTTGTAATATTAAAATAACCGTTTTTTATTGAACGCATATAGATGTATACACGGTACATATACCAAAACATTTTTTACAATTTTTGTCTGTCTGTCTGTTTGTTCCAGCTAATCTCGGAAACGGCTGGACCGATTTTGACGGGACTCTCACCGACATATATCTGATATTATAAGCTGTTAATAAGGCTATAAAATAATCATCATCAATCCGGGTACGACTGTAAATCTAAGTTAACGGCGAAGCTGCGGGCAACAGCTAGTACTTTCATATGCATTTAGTGAAAAGATGTTAATTTAAAATTACAAACAGACACTTCAATTTTATTTATCTGTATAGATTTTGTTTCCAGCTTATACGTGGTAAAGAGGACGTTATAGGAAATGAAGACTTATTCTAGGCTTATGTATTAAAATAGAAGATGTGCTCTCCCTTGAAACTGCTCTAACTATATAAAAGCTGAAAAACTTATTTCTTTGACAGCAATTTCTTCGCAACCACCAGTAAGATTTGTTTTTTTTTATAGCCTATTGAGGAATGATATAGGCCAGTGATTTTTATCCTTCTTCACACCTTTACAGGTTCTAAATTTCTGGCGACCTCCTTGGTCTCTGGACTTGGAAAAGCTGGGATTATTGAAAAACTATGATTTTTTTAAATAAACAAGGTTCTTGCTGTAATGTAGAACCTTGACTTTCTTTCTTCATCACTAACTTTTGCTGGCGATATCCCAAGTAATGCTTGGCGACCTCCTTAAGGTTCGCGACCCACATATTGAGACACTTTTTTTTCTTTTACGCCGGGAAATGCTCTGAGGCATCCCCCTTGGGGAGTGGGTCTTCCCAGGTGGGTATGTGAGACTCGCTGCGCCCGAAAGATGGTAAGTGGACGCAGCTCTACCCACTAAAACCCGGCGAGTGCCACCAGTGCCACCTTGGTGAGGTGCCCCGGATCTGTTAAGCTAAGAGGCCACCTCGACGGCTAGTCATTCCCGCAAGGGACCGACGCCACCTCCACAGAATGGTTGTCCCGCACCACAGAACAACCCCTCCCAACGTCAGGACAGTACAATGGAGTGAGATTCCCATCCCCGCCTCTTGCCCCCTGTTCTTTTGTCCCTTCTTCTTATAAGAGGGGTACAAAGAGCCCCCTCGGTTCAATTAGCTTCGCCCAAGGTGCTGAGCTTACCCTAGGCTACTGAGCCCCACCGCCACGTCAAGGCCTGAACCATGGTGGGGACATATTGAAACACTGCTAAAGGCTATTATTTTAAAGACAACGAATTATACTTTTTTCAACTTTCAGGCAAAATCACAGGAAACAGCAAGCAAAATAAATACACAAATATTCTTATTATTTCTGTATAACATAAACACATGTCGCGAGTGGCACAGAAACACAAGGTCATATTGTATGGATTTGCATTTTAAGTAGATTCACGTCAGTTGTGTGCTGTATGAAGAAACTAGTTTCATCCCGTGGTTTTACCTGCTTCAAAAAAATCGTGAACAACATTCATAATTATTCTGAGAGGACAGCTTTTTTCTATTTAGGGTTCCGTTCAAAATAACAAAAGGGAACCATTATCAATCCGTTGTCTGTCTGACTGTCTGTCGGTGTGTCAAACCAAAACCTAAAGGTCCCGTTGACGGAGAATCATGAAAGGTAAGAAGCTAGGTCTCACTAGGTAAAGGAAAAACTGAAAATCGTTTTTTTTTTAAATATTGCATTAAAAAACCCGTTTTCGTAACCCACGGCGAATGAGTCCGAATCACGCTTGTCTGGGTTTTTTGACGTAACAACGTCTAAAAAATCGATGAACGCCGGCTGCATGCACGAAAATGTCCCGTAACGCTCATTATCCCGTTACGCACATTGTCCCGTAACGTTCATTGTACGCTTGCGTTTTGTTACGTTGTCACATTAAATTATCGTAAAATAACTTTACAGACAATCAAATGTTTTTTTTTTTGGATCACGAGACATTCCATTTCTCTAACCATTACACTCTTTTCTCATCCTAAATATCTGTTTTTTTTTCCTTCCTTAATCCCTCATAATTAAAATCTAATTAGTTTTTCAAGTTGCGGGCAAACTCGTGTGGCAGCAATCGATGGACTGTTAAAATTCTTCATTTTAGCTGCCATAGTTGGGTAAAAAGTCTTGACCGACCTTGACCGATTTTGGTGCTCTCAGACCATAAGCTTAGTCACCTAAAAAGTATTCCCGGTGGAAGTAATTAGCTAATAATGATGAAATTGTTTCTGAAGAGCCGTTATGTTAGTCTACGAAGTGCTTATTTCGGAAAATCTGACGTCTTCAAAGTATAGTTCGCTAGAAAAAAATCTGACAAAGAAGATTAAATTTACTAGAATTTAATCTTATACTTAATTTAAGGAAGAGTATGTATCTGCAAGAATTGATAAATTTTCTTGAATGATCAGTTCATATTATATTATTATAATAGGTTTACCTATGAAATTGCCGTTCTGCAATTATTTTGATTTGAAATGGCCAAAACGGCCATTTCAAATCAAAATAATTTTTGTTTGTCTAAGAACTCTAATTTCAAATTAATTTTATTTAAAAAACATGGAATTTCTTTTTCCAAAAGTAGTCATTTGTTTATTGATTAGTTTTTTTCTATTTTTTTATCTATTTTTTTATTATATAATATATTTGTCAATGTTTTAAAGATACATTATTCCAGCACTACTTGCTCATTCTACATCAAGTAACTTATAATATTATGTATCCTCAACTTTTAGCTTCAATATAAATCTACTAGGTACATTTCCTAATAAAATGCAGATATAAGAAATAACCTAGTGTACAAGAAATATGTTAATATGAAATTTCATCGCATTTCAATCTTTTTCGTCATCATGGATACGTTAAACATTCGGGTAATTATGGAATATAAGTACCGTCGTGGCAGCAACGCGGCACAAGCGACACGCAACATCAACGACGTTTACGGAGCTAACACTACAAACCAACGCACCACTTGTTATTGGTTTGCTCGCTTCCGTTCTGGAAATTTCGACCTGAAAATGAACCTTGCGGTCGTCCGAAGACTTTGGTCGACAATGACGAATTAAAGGCGATTGTGAAAGCTGATGATACACAATCTACGGCTGAATTAGCAGCAGCTTTCGATGTTAGCGTCAAAACAATATTGGTCCATTTGCGTCAAATTGGCAAGGTAAAAAAGCTTAACAAATGGGTGCCCCACGAACTCAATGATCGCCAGCGTGAAGTACGCGTCGAGACGTGCCTTGCACTGCTCAACTGACACATAAATGAAGGAATTTTGAACCTCATTGTTACCTGCAATGAAAAATGGTTTCTGTTTGATAACTGCAAGCGCTCAGCAAGTTGGTTGGTTCCTGGTTCAGCACCTAAACAATGCCCTAAACGAAAACTTACCCCTAGAAAAGTGATGGTCACTGTTTGGTGGTCTAGTGCCGGTGTGATTCATCACAGCTTCTTACCAAACGGGGTGAGCATTACTGCAGATGTGTACTTGAAGAACTGAACACAATGATGGAGAAGCTGGCTCATCTCCAACCAGCATTGTTCAATCGCTCGTCTCCGCTGCTCCTGCACGACAACGCGCGACCTCATACTGCACAGCAGACGGTCACCAAGTTGCAAGAACTGGGGTTGGAAGTCATCCGTCCTACTCGCCAGACCTTGCGCCTACAGACTACAACTTTACCAGAATTTGGATAACTTCTTGACGGGAAAAAAAATCAAAACCCGAGAGGCAGTACAAAATGCATTTGAAGAATTTGTTGTCTCCAGTCCAGCTGATTTCTTTAAGAAGGGCATCAATAAACTGCCACTGCGTTGGCAAAGATGCATTGATCGCATGGGTGATTACATCGATTAATACAAATAAAAAATACATGAAAAAAAATCGTATAAATTATTTCATACAAAACGGCAATTTCATAGGTAAAGACCTAATATTATATTTAAAAAAAAGTTAAAACACAGTAATACAATAGCTATAATTTTATCTTCCAAATGTAACTTACAAATTATAACTTAACTAGCTGATGCCCGCGACATTGTCTGCGCCGGATTAGATTTTAGACAATTCACACAATATCTTTAAAAATATATTATAGCCTGTGTTATTCTAGTGTGTAAGCTATATTATTGTGAAGTTTCATTAAAATCCATGCAGCTGTATGAAAAAATAACAAAAATCCATACATACATTTTTTTTTGTATGTATGGATAATATTAGTAGTTTATAATATTAGTAGGATATATCTCGTTTCGTATTTGATTTTACTAACAGTTTGGGGTATGCACCTTTTTTTTAAGGATTAAAAAAATATACGGAGTCATCTCAATAAAGAAATGTGGTCAATCAGGTCAAATTAACTCAGTAGTAAAAACGATCATGCTAATAACACTAAGTTATTTAGAATTTGAAATACCTAACGTTAGATTTTCATGCGGACTGTACCCAAGTATCAGGAGGAGTGAGTCAGTCAGAGTCCGGAGGAGGTAAGATTTATGACTTGTAACTTAGTCAACACTTAATTTATGGGAGGAAACTTCACCATCGCTGCGATTGTTGTAGGTGTTTCTTGGTTTATTTTGAATATGAATAAGAGTATACTTGGCGTTGCATATTTCTTATACTTCAAATATATGTAATAATAAATTTTTAGTGGCCCATTGGGGGGCTAAGGAAAAGGAGAGCAATGCATCCGCGTAACTTTTGGCTGTGCGGATGTCTATGGGCGTGACAGTGGCGACCGACCCCCCCCCCCCCCCCCGGCAATGAATGGAGGTACGTAGGAGGCGCTACTTAATGCGCCTCCACTAAGGCCCCTTGTGCTCGTGCCGGGTCAGGATTGGAACCTGGCCAAGCTAGTCACGACGTCGCAAAAACTGCTTAGTGGCGACTGGGCAGTCCCCCTTACGAAGAGTAGTCTGGCCATCGCCGAGGCGGAAGTGCAGCCTGTCGCTGCACCTTAACCTGTAGATCCGGGACCCTAAAAGCGACTTAAGGCACTCGCAGTGGTTTTAGTTTGGGTAGAGCACTCCCAAGTACGAGTCCAATCCAGTATGTGTCCAATCTTAAACCCGATCTTAGCTCATCATTATTAATATAATAATTTACTATTAATAATTCATTATTACATCATTATTATTACTAATATTCATATGCCTTACATATAACCCAGAATGAGGTCACTACCGTGGCCGACGTTATGGGTGACGCGGGACGCCTATTAGTGCTGGGTACGTTTCCAAGAATGCTACAGTTAATTGGAGGGCTCCATTGAGCCATGTTACACAGAACGCTTACAGTATACATAATACTTGTGTAATTATAAAACGCTGTTCACAATTAGTGTCTTGTCTTTGACCGTTTTAAAATATGATTTCTTCAAATGTGAATCATTTATTATTAGTGCCTTGGTCCACGTAGCACATTTATATACAGCATAGACAAAAGGTAAATCCAGGCAGCAATTATACTGCCTGTCTTGCCTATCTGAAACATAGTAAAGCTGTTTGATGGAAGAAAGAAGCATCAAGAAAGCAAGAAATAAGGTGGCATCCATGCAGAGATGTGCGCTCTACACTTGCACATCCCTCGCACTGGTAAATTGGTAATAATAGTTTTCATAAGAGAAAATTATCTATTTTCGTAAGAGAAGCTCAATTTGTTATTTCATCACAAGAACGTAGTACAATGGTGGTGTCTTAAATGTGTAGTGCCCTAGTACATTCTACCATAAATATGGTGTGTGACAGAAAATGTATATACCTAATATATAAAACTACTAAAATTTAATATGTTGTTAGAAAGATGTTTTGTAGAATAGAAAATGTAATACAATAGTATTTTTTTGTTTACCGATGGGTTCACTTGTTTTGTATTACTGTAGTTGTAGTATACTTAGTGTTGCCAACTGAGCACTTTCGGTGCTAGATCTAGCACTATTTCCGTAAGACTTGCACTTTAATTTAACATTTTGCACCTAGCACTAAATTTTGGACTAAACAGCAATAATAAGTTATAATATTTAGTAGTTCTAGACTCTAGAGCCTTCAAGCAATGAACGATAGTCATGTAATGTGTGGTACCAATTTGTGACAGTACTACGACAAGAAAATACAGTAGTAGAAACAGATGACTTGTTATTACTATCGGATGATTAAAAATTTAACAATTTTTATTCATGACATAAAAAATGCACTATTTTTGTATTTTTTTATAAATCTAGCACTATTTGTGACGTCATTTAGCAACCACCGAGATATCTAGTTGGCAACCCTGTTAATACTACTGTTGTTGTAGATTACTTACTACTGTTTCTGTAGTTTTCTATTGTTATTTTAGTATACTATTGTGACTGTAGTACACTACACACTTACTTTGCCGTAGTTCTACTGTTTCTATAGGGCCCTTTTTTTTCTTTTATGCCGGGAAATGCTCTGAGGCATTCCGCGGGGGAGTGAGTCTCCCCAGGCGGTTATGTGGGACTCGCTGCGCCCGAAACGTGGTAAGATGAACGCAGCTCTACCCACTAAACCCGGCGCCTTTGGTGAGGTGCCCCGGATCTAATAAGCAAACAGGGCACCTAGTTAATTAATAAAAGTTTGTGAATGCGTGGGAAAATGCATTATTTATAAAATAGTCACCATCCTTCTGCTTTGAGGCACCATTTCACTTAAACGAGTTGACTGATTTGAATGCTTTTTTTTATTATTTGTAAGAAAGTCTATTTACGGTGGTTTTAGACGTATTTTATTAAAATCGATCTAGCGGTGGTTATCAACTTTTTTGTTACTGCGTTGGGTTTTTGAGCAAACCCTTTATACATGCTTATACAGGTTTATACAGTACTATAAAGGTTGATACTTAACACCCGTGAACCGTAAGTACATTAGCGTACGGTTTATTACGTCGTTAGCGAAGATAATACCGGTGGGGTTGTAAATTTGATTAATTTTCCCCTCAAATGTTTAGACGGTATAGAGGTAATCATCATCACCCGCGTTTATATCGCCTGAATCATCAGCCTAATATCATCTATCAAAACTAACATGGTAGAAATAAAAGGACTATTTAGAAAGTATTAGGAAGTACATATTTATTCACGATATCAAGCGAGTTTGCAATCGCTTATGTTTTTATGTTATTAAAATTGGCAAATAGTGAAACCATGTAAGCGGTCAACGTCGCTAATGAAAATTTTAAAAAATACACAGGACTGGCTCAGGCGGTGTTGCCTGACGTCTGTAAAGCAAGAAAGGTCAAGTCGGCAGAATCACTCGTTTTATATATCAAAATTTAGTGCTCATTTAGTGCTAATTTAGTGCTGATAACAGATATTTGGTGCTGTGATAGGTGGACCAAAAATGAGAACACTGCTAACTTTTAATTAAGCTAGCAGTGTACCATTCGTGACCGCGCTATGATACAGTTGAAGCGAGAGGCACATGAGCTAATAATTTAGTGCTCAATTAGTGCTGCCTGTATAAGCAAACAGATTTTTGTAAAATATATTTTTTTATTTTTTTTCAAAGCAACTACTGCTAGTATAACGACGCCAGCAGTCTTAAGAGCGAGAAACAGACTCTAAAACGGGAACTAATGGAATTGAAAGACGTCACCATTAAGTGTTCAATTAGTGCTGCCAGTATAGCAAATGATTTTTGAAAAATATATTTTTTATATTTTTTTTCAAAGCAACTACTGCTAATATAACGACTCCAGCAGTCTCAAGAGCGAGAAACAGACTCTAAAACGGAAACTAATACAATTGAAAGACGTCACCATTTAGTGCTCAATTAGTGCTGCCAGTATAGCAAAGGATTTTTGAAAAATAATTTACTTTTTTTTTCAATTCAACTACTGCCAGTATAACGACGCCAGCAGTCTTAAGAGCTAGAAAGAGACTCTAAAACGGGAACTAATGGAATTGAAAGACGTCACCATTTAGGGCTCAATTAGTGCTGCCAATGCAGCAAAGAATTTTTAAAAAATATTTTTTTTTTCAATTCATCTACTCCTAGTATAACGACGCCAGCAGTCTTAAGAGCTAGAAAGAGACTCTAAAACGGGAACTAATGGAATTGAAAGGCTCACCATTTAGTGCTCAATTAGTGCTGCCAGTATAGCAAAGGATTTTTGAAATATATTTTTTTTATATTTTTTTTCAAAGCAACTACTGCTAATATAATGACGTTCGAACATTATTCTTTGGGTCAAGATAATTTTTTCATCTGTTAACATGCAGGGTCAACCGGTTTTCGGATTTTTTTCATTATAATTTAATTGATAGAAAAATCTTTAAAAAAAATATGCTGTCTGTTAAATGCAGTATAATCAATTTTTATCATAATTTAATTACATTTCGCAAAAATATTTTCAATTCGACTGTCATTATAAATTTGTTGACGCTAAGTCATGAAGAACATTATGGAAGTCACACAGATATTAGTGTGAAAAAGTATTATTTATTACGTGCAAATATGTAATCATTGCCATATACAAGAGTCTTCTTCTCACTCTTGAGACTGCTGGCGTCGTTATATTACCAGTAGTTGCTTTGAAAAAAAATATAAAAAATATATTTTTCAAAAATCATTTGCTATACTGGCAGCACTAATTGAGCACTTAATGGTGACGTCTTCCAATTCCATTAGTTCCCGTTTTAGAGTCTGTTTCTCGCTCTTAAGACTGCTGGCGTCGTTATATTAGCAGTAGTTGCTTTGAAAAAAAATATAAAAAATATATTTTTCAAAAATCATTTGCTATACTGGCAGCACTAATTGAGCACTTAATGGTGACATCTTTCAATTCCATTCGTTTCCGTTTTAGAGTCTCTTCTAGCTCTTGAGACTGCTGGCGTCGTTATACTAGCAGTAGTTGCTTTGAAAAAAAATTAAAAAATATATTTTTCAAAAATCTGTTTGCTTATACAGGCAGCACTAATTGAGCACTAAATTATTAGTTCATGTGCCTCTCGTTTCAACTGTATCATAGCGCGGTCACGAATGGTACACTGCTAGCTTAATTAAAAGTTAGCAGTGTTCTCATTTTTGGTCCACCTATCACAGCACCAAATATCTGTTATCAGCACTAAATTAGCACTAAATGAGCACAAAATTTTGATAAATAAAACGACTCATTCTGCTGACTTGACCTTTCTAGCTTTACAGACGTTGTTGCCTGGGAACCTGACCCGAGGCTCTACGTCGCGGGGACTGCTTAGTGACGACCGGGCAGTTCCCCCTTAAGAGGAATAGTCTGGCCTTCGCCGGAGCCAGCCTGTCGCCGAGGCGCTCATGCTGCCTATGATCTAATTTAGTTTAATGTATTAGGAGACGGGCTAAAAATAAAATTATTTTAGTAGTATTTATATAGGTAAACAATAATTAATATCAATATAATATTTTATCATGATCACTATCGACTTTTTTCCACTCAAATCAAATCAAAATATTATCTTTATTTTGTAGGTAACAACTTGAAATACGTGAAAAAAGTAGAAGTAGTAAAAAAAACTCGTTTGGAATGCAAACTCCCCTAAGAAAAACGAGAAAAAATTAGGGGTTGCTCTTTTGTCATTAAAATAAAATACATATTTTATACATCCATGCAAAACCTAAACAGCGAATGTCTTATTCCCAAGGTGTGGTAAATTAATATTTTATTTCATAATAGCCTTTACACAAACGTTCCATAACAGTTTTCTTAAATTTATTAATGGAAAGATTTTGAACGTGTTCTGGGATCCTATTGTAAAACATATACAAGTACAATGTCCCATAAAAGAGTTACTAGCTTTTGTACAAATGGTACATTCAATTAATGTTTGTTCCTTGTTATGTTGTCCTAGTATAATATTTAACACGGAACCCTGAGTTTATTATTACTATATAGACTTATTTGTAATTCTTTTTTTTATTTGTCGTTTTATATTTAAAATTTTGTGTTTGTGTTTTTATTTCTGTACTTTTGTTTGTTGAGTGGCAATAAACCATTATTATTATTATTAAATTCTGTGCCCCAATTGTAAATCTAAACCACAGATATGAAGGCCTACTCGATATCCGTGATCTACTATTCGAATTCCACTTACTTACAAACAAAAAATTTATAAGGCGTAATTCCCTTAGGAACTTTGTTTTATGTTTTTTTAACATAAAAATTATATTTTTTCGGAATAAAATGTAGCCTATGTATTATTTTGGTATATAAGCAACAACACTACCAAGTTTCATCAAAATCCGTTCAGTAGTTTTGTCGTGACTGAGGAACAAACATCCAAACATCCAAACTTTCGCATTTATAATATTAGTAAGAGAAAAAAATGCCATTTACTTTATATATTCTATATAATATATTGTCTATTCAATTATAAAAACAAAGGGACATATAAAGGCAGCGTTTTAGTGCTAACAAAGACGTTGCTTGTTACTCTAATCGGAGAAAGTTGCCCTTTATAGCGACAGTACAAGGCGCCCTATAAACTTTGTGTATATTCTGGGGCTATTCAGATTGTGGCGATTATTGAGGTGAAAACTTCTTCATTGGGATTTAAGATTACGAAAAAGCCAGAATAGAAAGAGACAAACATATCCTACGAATAAGATTAAATACAGATACATAGTATATACAATGTTAATTTCGTTATAACCCGAGGAACGTTAGCAAGGTTTTGGCATGGTGGGGGAAGTTCACGCATCGATTTTACATGAAAATTATGACGCGCGAATTTCCCCCACCACGCCAAAACCTTGCCAAGTTACGTGCTTAGAGTAATCGGACTTGGCGTCCAATAAAAGATACGATTGAGAAACGCTGATAATGATGATGATGATGATATGTAAAATGACTTAAACATTTTATCAATACATACCATCTTTACTTATAAAATAAAGATGTTAGTTTGAAAGCGCTCACCTACGAGTCGTATATATAAAAAAATACTTTTACATTTGATAAAGCTTAAGGAGATAAAAGGAAATATTCATTTTGATGTCTCGACGACCTCTGTGGCTTAATGGTTAGCGCGTTGGCGCTCAAGCCAGAGGTTGCGAGTTCGAATCCCGCCAGGGAACAAAAAAGTTTTCTGTGTTTCTGGGTCATGGATGTACATATTAAATATGTGTATTATATAATAACAATGTTAAATATATGTACAGTATAAAAGTATTAAATATATTTCCGTTGTCTGGTACCCGTAACACAAGTTCTTCGAGAATTTATCACGGGACCAGATTGACCTGAAAAGCGTCCCTAGATATATTATTATTATTATGTATCTTTGAGTGGGTAAAACCGCGCAGAAAAACTTATAAAAATAAACGTACTATTGCAATAATCTTATTTTCTTTTTTAAATAATAATATAATAAAAAGTCTCACCATATGCACAAGTACCAAATATTGAGATGGATCCATTTAGAAAACTACAGCTTAGTGAAGATTAATCATAACAAAATATTCGTAAAAAACTCTATATCGATAACAAAAGAGCTTATGAAACGGCTGAAACTATTTTGATAAAACTTGTGTAAGAACCAGCACTTAGCGGTCAACTCATAACACATGCCTTTTTACGACACTAATAATATGTAAATTAAAAATTGACCAAAGGTTTTGGGATGGGGTAATGAGATAAGTAAGGAAACATACAAGTTTTGGGATGGGTAATGGGATAAGTAAGGGAAAACATACGTCTGAACTAAAACTAAACGGTTTAATCGGCTTGTAATCCTTATGACGTGAAACACACGATTCCGGAGCATTAAAACGGTTTTATCAACATCATTATCAGACTTTACCGTCTACTGCTGGACGAAGGCCTCCTTCAATGAACGCCAAGACGGCCGATCCTCCGCCACCCGCATTCAACAAGGATCGGTTCGGCCACTGCACTACTTACATATACTATACTTTATTTCTCCCGACAAATTCCATTTTATTTCTACTTAAATATATTTTTGAATATTATTCAATAATCACACCAGTAAATATGTTAAGTAAGTAAGTAGTAAGCTAGTAAGAGGTAGTGCCATGCTGCTTTGCATCCGAATTGTGCCGGCACGACCAGGGTGGTACCTCTCGTTCACATAACTCCGCTGACAAGCAGTCGGAGCCTTATGGTACCGACGCCTATATTAACCTGGTTTTTTTATAAATATTATATTTAGAAAATAGCATTATATATATAGGAATATTACTTTTGCCATGTAGAGGTCAGCTAAGAACGAATTTATGAAATTCCTCCTCCTCCCCCTTCGACAGAACGAAGTCTGTGCTGGCAGCTAGTATATATATACACGTCCATAACCCTTTTTATTTTATTTTTTTCCTTTAACGCCGGGAAATGCTCTGAGGCATCCCGCGGCGGAGTGGGTCTTCCCACGCGAATATGTGGGACTCGCTGCGCCCGACAGCTGGTAAGTGGACGCAGCTCTACCCACTAAAACCCGGCGAGTGCCAGCAATGCCGCCTTTGGTGAGGTGCCCCGGATCTAGTAAACAAACAGGGCACCTCGACTGCTAGTCAGTCCCGCAAGCGACGCAACCTCCACAGAGGGGTTGTCCCGTACCACAGAACAACCCCACCCAACGTCGGGACAGTACAATGGGGTGAAGTTCCCATCCTCACCCCTTGCCCCCTGCTCTTCTTCTTATAAGAGTACCCCTCTTATCAAAGAGCCCCCCCCCCCTAATTGGCTCACCCTAGGTTACTGAGCCCCACCGCCATGACAAGGCCTGAACCATAGTGGGGACACGTCCATGACCCGGTGCAGACGTTCATCATACAAATTATCACCACTTGGCGGGATTCGAACTCGCGATCGCTACGTAGTGTCCAGTAGTCTGACTAATCAACCAGCCGGCTGTCAAAAAAATTGTATCCTAACTTAACTAGGACCTGTCTAGTGGAGGCAAGAGCATAATGAGGCAGTAATGTCCCAGAAGGAGGCCGACAAGCGGGTGAGAGAGGAGACCGCCGACGAGGCCTCCCCCCGCAGCCGACCAACGGGGGTGCGTAGGAGGCGCTACTTAATGCGCCTACAGTAACGCCCCGGTGCTCGTGCCAGGCTTCAGGATGGTAACCTGGGCCCAGTATGGCACGACGTCGCGGGGACGGGCAGTCCCCCTTACGAGGAGTAGTCTGGCCTTCGCCGGGGCCAGCCTGTCGCTTAGGAGATCCTGTCCGTTGCCTGTATATCCGGGACACTCAAAAAGCGGCTGCAGGCGCTCGCAGTGGTTTTAGTTAGGGTGGGCACTCCCAGTTGCGAGTCCAACATTGGGTCAGGATCTACCCGAAGATCCTGGCTGCACCCATAAGGATTTCCCTGCGATAAAAAAAAAGGCAAGAGCATAATATATTAGAATGTTAGACTTTTCTATTAATTATTGTATAGAGGTCACTAGTTGGGAACGTCTTTAATCATTTTGGAAGCCCTGGTATACATATTGAGGGCCCACTTAAACTATTGAAGTAAAAGAGAGTGTCTTTAAACCTAGCAGCTAAGGACCCCCATCGATCGCAATGGCAGGGATTCCCAAAGTGGGTTCCACGGAACCTACGGGTGCCATAGAATACTCATCAGCGTTCCGCCAACATTACTTGTTGTCAACTGTTCAATAATACCACGGTTACATGTATTATTTAAGAAATAGCGCAAAATATGTGATTAGAAGTCGTTACTTTTATGTAAGAATAATCTGTTTTAATAATAGTAAATCATCATCATCAGCCTCTATCCGTCCACTACTGAACATAGGATGATAGTAAATATTTTATAAAAAAATGTTCTTATGTAAATTTTAGTGTAATTAATTGATTTGTAATCATTTGATTGGGGTTCCATAACATAAAGGTATTTGGTAGGTGTTCCGTTATCTTACGCAACTCTTGGCCTTTAGGAAATAGGGAACTGTCGCTATAACATTTCCCAACCCAACATAAAATAAAAACAAAAGTCAAAAGACATTGTAAAGTGGAACGCTCCACGATTTTCCGATGCTATAATATTTTATTCAGATACAATTTGAATGTATTGAGGCATAAGAGAGCGTAGTTTATTCAAATACTTTTAATGTACTTGCATTTTGACTATATAATAAGTAATACCATAATAAATTATATTCGAATATAGGCATACCTAGTATAGGTCAGTTAAAGAAATCGGCGCGTTCAACACATTCATACGTTATGCTTGTGTAGAGTCTGTGAATAAACGGCGGGATGTCACACTGAATGCAAATCATGAAAAGTCTCTTGGTCCTTCTCGCGCATGGTCAAGCTTGTGAGTGCAAAGGAGACAGCTATGTTTTTATTTTGCTGCTATTTAAAAAAATTGAGTGTTCTTTTTTAATTCTTTTTTTAATATACATTAAAATTTATATAGAGTTACTCAGAGAAGTGTTCAACGAGTTGTTTGTGAAGTACGCAGTCAAGTTGCGGCGGTTTTTAAAGCGTTAAATATTATTAAGGTAGCAGAACTAAGTAATGATTCTGATTAATATACTTATTTAAACATACAATTTAAACATAAAAACATACTTTTTATTTATTTATCTTACTAAAACCAAAGCAGATCAACAGTTAGTTGCTATAGTTACTATAGCTTCACAAAATTCTTATATATATAACTTTGACTTGAAAATATTAGTTCCACTGAGTTTGTTTCGCCGGATCTTCTCAGTGGGCTTGCCTTGGAACCGGTGGTAGATTCAATTGAAGTGCAAAAAATACTGTATTGGTACTATTTTGAATTAAAAAAAATTGATTTTGATTGGTTTTGACTTATACGTGAAAGTCCTCGCTCTCATAACACCGGCATCAAGTGACAGCTATGCTGTTGCGTTTAGTGCGGTTTGTGAGTTTTTGGTGGCCCGTTGGGGGGATAGGGAAAAGGAGGGTACGGCAAATGCCTTGCCATTCTCCACACAACACTGTCTACGGGTGTCGGTAGTCACCATATAGCTTCGAGCGCTCGGTTTCCTTCTCAAGACATAAAAAAAAACAAGTAGTGTGCATAAAAAAGCATACATTTAGTGGACAAATACAGGCTAGGTAATAATAATGAATACTCACTAGATTCTTTCACCCTGTCGCTGTACTCGCATCAATAAAAAATCCCCCGCAGACAAGACGTATAATAATTTATGAGGCTTACCAGAATGAAACGCAAGTGGGTACTTGCGTTTCATTGTAAATTATAAATCTCGAATGGAGTTCTCAACATTAAAACTACCTTGTTGAAGAATATTCAATATATAGAAAATTATATTCTAAAAATCTAATTATCTATATATTTTTATATTATACGGGGTTGATCCGTCTTTTCGTTCATCGAAAGAGACTTTTTTCCAGTCATCATCATCATCATCATCAGCCTCTATCCATCCACTACTGAACAAGACGTGTTGTTTTGCCATTAACCAGGTGGGAAGACGATCTCCGTGCAGTGGCCGGTCCTAGCATACGAGTGGCGGGATATCGGCCGTCTTGACGTTTTTTTTTAAATAGACCTAGGTCAGAGAACGAAGAAGGCTGAAAATGACGATAAAACCACCTTTTTCATTTTCTTCACATGTAATATTTTGTAAGAGGTAGTACCATGCTGCATTGCAGCCAAACTGGGCCGGCACGACCAGGGTGGTACCTCTCGCTCAGGCACATAACACCGTTGTCAAGTGACAGCTAAGCTGTCGCGTTTCGTGCGGTTTATGAGTTTCCGGTGGCATATTGGAAAGGATCGGGAAAAGGAGGGCAGCACATCTATATGGGCCTTAGTAGTCTAAAGCTTCGACTGCTCGTTTGCCCTCCTATGATATAAAAATTGAGTAGATGGGACAACGAACTCCATGGGTGGCCGGTCCTGTTGGATACGAATGGCGGGATATCAGCTGTCTTTACGTTCATTAAAATAGACCTAGGTCAGTGAAATAAAAAGGTTGAAAATGATAAAACCACCTTTTCCATTTTCTTCACATGTAATATCCAAGTTGTATTAGTTTCTATCTCAAATCGCTGTTATACCACGTTACAGGATCCGCTCCACAAACTTGTATTTCCTGCTGCGAGCTACATGTATCCCACATGTTCAGTTTCAACATTAAATTTGTTTCATGAAATATTAAACTTGTTTTATAATTTTCTAAGCATGATGTCTGAGATTTTTAGCTGCGGGCTATGGAGTATTGAGTTTAATACATGAATTTTGTTATGTAACATATTTAGGTATCTGCTACATAAATTTCAATATGAAGATTTAGACGACGAGTTTTAGAAAACAAGATAAGTTTTGTTTCATGACCTAATTACTTGTGTTCTAAGAATTTCGATTTTCTCGAAACTTGACGTCCGTAGACATCCGCACAACCAAAAGTTATGCAGATGTGCTACCTCCCTTTTCCCTATCCCCCAAAATGGGGCACTGGAAACTCATAAACCGCATGAAACGCGACAGCAAAGCTGTCACTTGACGCCGGTGTTATGTGAGTGAGAGGTACCCCGGACGTGCCGACACAATTCGGCTGCAAATATGGCACTAGCTCTTTACTAGATCTAAAAATGTTATTATTATTTCTTATATCAAATTTCCATAAATATCTTAACCATAGACATATTAATGAATAAATTGAAAGACTTTACCAATCTCCTTAACATTTATAATAAATGGGCTATCCAATTAACTGTTTAACTGTTTTGTTAGAAGGGTTTAATTACAGAACAAACTCGTAATGAAAATTACCGCGTAAGCTAATTGCCATGAATACGTTTAACGGTTGAGTTTAAAAAAGGGACCAATATGAAGTACTTGCTTGATAATTAAAAGCTTTATTGTATCGGTATTTTTATTCACTCGTGCTTTATGAAAGCTCTCCCAGGTTACGGCTGATGAAGCTTTTTACAGCCATATATGAATATTACTTTTAAGCGCGCCCTCTTTGCGGGTAAAAGGTATTTGGGATTTTTATGCATGTTTTTCCGATAGAGGTATATGTGAGATGTTTATTTTCTTTAAATATACTAAACTAGTGGCTCAGGTAGACGCCATCGACGACTTATAATTATACACAACTCAATTTAGACCCAACTGCAGTGTATAAAAATTATTATGATTTTAAAAATTATTATTATAAATTGGTTCAGTAGTAAATCTATATTAGGGACATACATTATAATGTACAAAAGTATTAGCCCTTATATGTCTCACTGCTGTGCACGGTTCTCCTCCTCAGGCGTGGAGGGTGTTGGGCCATAGTTCACCGCGTCGGCATCGGGCCGGGCGGGTTGGTGAACTTCACACACTCTTAATCTCACTAGGCATGCACGTTTCCTCACGGGTGAGCAAGCGATGCTCTCAAGTCCAGGTGCACTTAGAAATTTAGAAAAAAATATATCAAATCATATGAAACTTTTATTTGTAAAGATCTCTCATATAGAAAATGAGATAAAATAAAAAATAAGATAAAATAAAAAATAAAATAATATAAGATATGAATGTAATAAGATAAGGTAATAGAATAGGAAACTTGTATTTTAGAATTCAGATTATTATTATATATTTATTATTAGCATATATTTAGCCCGAAAGATTTTAGTAACTTTACTGGTTTTTAGTTACTTATTACAAGTCCTTAGTATTAATCAACTTAAACAGACTTGATAATTCGAAGTAGAGATTATAATTATTTAAAAAAAGTGAATTATTACCTATAATATATTAACGGTAGTTTCATCTTTTATCTTGTTTTTTTTGTGTCTCATTCTCCCCCGCGGGATGCTTAAGAGCATTTCCCGGCGCAAAAGAAAAAAAAGGAGTAAAATAATACAAATACAAAACTGTGATGCAAAAATAGCAATTCTATAGATTTTATCTCACAATATAAAACTGTAATATCACACCTGACTCATAAAACCTTATTTATTCACATTAAAATGGCCTCTTGAGTAAACCACGTTGCTGGCTACGTAAAATACGACCTTTGCTTATTAACAAAATTATATTATGATCATCATCATCAGCCTCTATCCGTCCACTGTTGAATATAGGCCTTTTTTTTTTTCTTTCACGCCGGGGAATGCTCTGAGGCATCCCGCCTGGGGAGTGGGTCTCCCCAGGTGGGTATGTGGGACTCGCTGCGCCCGAAAGATGGTAAATGGACGCAGCTCTACCCACTAAAACCCGGCGAGTGCCACCCGTGCCGCCTTCGTGAGGTGCCCCGGATCTGTTAAGCTAACAAGGCACCTCGACGGCTAGTCAGCCCCGCAAGGGACCGACGCCACCTCCACAGAGGGGTTGTCCCGCACCACAGAACAACCCCTCCCAACGTCGGGACAGTACAATGGGGTGAGGTTCCCATCCTCACCCCTTGCCCCCTGCTCTTTTGTCCCCTCTTCTTGTAAGAGGGGTACAAAGAGCCCCCTCGGCTCAATTGGCTTCGCCCAAGGTGCTGGGCTCACCCTAGGCTACTGAGCCCCACCGCCGCGACAAGGCCTGAACTCCTCCTGACTCCCTCAATGAACGCCAAGACGGTTCATCCCTTGCCACTCGTATCCAACACGGACCGGCCACCGCACAGAGAACGTCTTCCCACCTGGTTAATGACCGACCAACACTTCGTCTACCTTAACTCTTGGACCTTATAACTGTTATATTATTTCTTATTATTTATTTTTACTCGTATAGAAGCAGCATATTATGTATAGCATAAAGCAAACCTTTAAAACCTACAGCTGGACACGGGTCTCCTACTTAAAATCAAGCGAAGAGATACGGCAGTTTGCTTATGATTCGCTGAATCAAGATGGAATCGGTAAAATTGACGACTTGTTTGTGATCTTACGCATACAGGTTTCCTCGCAATGTTTTTAATCAATAGTAATGATAGTGCTTGTAATCTCGGTAATGTTTATGGGCGACGGTGACCACATAACATTACATGGCACGTCTGCCAGTTTGCCTATTTAATTAAGATAAAAAGATTGCTATAATCACTATATCACCCTACTTTAGTTTTACTGTAACGTAATAGAAGATTTGTCGAAGTTTTTAGAGTGTTAATTTGACTTTTTTTTTGTTCTTTTTCTTTCTTTAACGCCGGGAAATGCTCTGAGGCATCTCGCGGGTGAGTGGGTCTCCCCACGCGGGTATGTGGGACTCGCTGCGCCCGACAGCTGGTAAATGGACGCAGCTCTACCCACTAAAACCCGGCGAGTGCCACCAATGCCGCCTTTGGTGAGGTGCCCCGGATCTAGAAAACAAACAGGGCACCTTGACGGCTAGTCAGTCCCGCAAGGGAACGACGCCACCTCCACAGAGGGGTTGTCCCGCACCACAGAACAACCCCTCCCAACGTCGTCCTCACCCCTTGCCCCCCTGCTCTTCTGTCCCCTCTTCTTTAAGAGGGGTACAAAGAGCCCCCTCGGCCCAATTAGCTTCGCCCAAGGTGCACCGCTCACCCTAGGTTACTGAGCCCCACCGCCACGACAAGGCCTGAAACATGGTGGGGTGTTAATTTGACAGCTTTCATCGTCAACTTTAAATAATAATATATTTTTTTACATAGGCTGCACTAAAAGTATCGGGAATGGAATATTTCCACTGTTCCTGTCATATTAAAATCTTTTTAATTGAAAACTCCTTGGTTTTAAAAATCAAATACCATTTATTTATTTAAAAAAAGATTCTCGGTCTTGTCACAAGGTCTTGTCAAACTTGTTTAGTCTTGAGAAAATGGAATTGACTTGAGAAAATTCTAGAGCGATGATTTATTATGACTTTCGAAGTGGTTTAACACAAAAACAGTGTGTTGAACGGATGATTTATACATTTGGTGATGAAGCCCAAATCCAAAACCACAATTTATCGCTGGTTTTCCGAATTTCAACGTGGACGTGTCAAGCTCAGTGATGATCCCCGTCAAGGTCGTCCAAAAACTGCAGTCACCCAAGAAAACGTTGATGCTGTGCGTAAGCTGATTGAGGAAGATCGACATGTGCCATACCGTGAAATTCAGGCAACTTTAGACTCAGAGTGACAACATGAGTCAAATACAAATAATCTTGCATGAACAATTAGGTGTAAAAAAGTTGTTTTCCCGATGGATACCGCATTTGCTCTGTAAAGAGCAAAAAGTGGCTCGCGTTACTTGGTGCGTCAGAACTCTCGAAAGATTCCACGCAGGATCCTCAAATGCTGTATACAACATCGTATTAGGTGACGAATCCTGGATATACGCGTACTAACCCGAAACAAAAAACCAGTCATGAGTTTGGGTGTTCGAAAATGAGTTAAAGCCAAAAAAAATTGTTCGTTCACGGAGTGTTGCAAAAAAAATAGTGGCCACGTTTGTCTCCAAAACCGGCCATGTTGCGACTATTCCTCTTGAGGGACAAGGAACGGTTAATGCAGAATGGTATGCTAGCATTTGTTTGCCACAGGTCGTTTCTGAACTCCGTAAAGAGAACTGCAACAGACGCATCATCCTACATCACGACAATGCGAGTTCTCACACCGCGCACAGAACAAAAGAGTTTTTAGAGCAAGAAAACATAAAATTATTAGACCATCCGCCGTACAGCCCCGACCTACGCCCTAATGATTTCTATACTTTCCCTAAAATAAAGAATAAATTGCGTGTTCAGAGATTTTCATCGCCTGAAGAAGCTGTGGACGCCTACAAAACGGCCATTTTGGAGACCCCAACTTCCGAATGGAATGGTTGCTTCAAAGATTGGTTCCATCGTATGGAAAAATGTGTCAAATTTCGCGGAGAATACTTCGAAAAGTGCCGCCCTCGTAAAGAAGAAAGTTTGAGAAAATTTGCATACAAGACTCATTTATATGTTACCTATGAAATGCAAATTTTCTTATTTGATGTGGACATTTTTTTAAAGTAATCATATAGCATTACAGCCATTAATTAGATTTCAAGACCTCTACTTCTTTGTTCACCATTAATTTCAACACTCTTGCGTTGGATATTCTATCTATATTTATAATATTTTATTACTATACCATTTCTCACCAAAAATATTCTATTTTACTAAAGAAACATACTACGTAAGTAGTAAAGAATAACGTAACCTATAACAACGGCATTTTATATTTTCAAATGTTAGAAAACAATTAGGACTTAATTCTTACGGTAAAAATTATTAGTTCGATTTAATTAAAAATATGGGCCATATTTAAAGAGATTGAAGATTGCCGATTTTCGTATCCATTCCCTTGTTAGTATTTCTAATTGAGTTCTTTGATGTTGGACTCTTTGGATCTGCAATGAATGTGTATTTATGGGCAGAAGATCTGAGGATTTAGAGAACTTAATTAACTTACGCCCACGCCAATGTGATCTCTGTACTTGAGACTATATCATGATCAGCGCTACAATAATCTACAACAGTGAGATATGACATTACAAGGGTGTAAAACATGAAAGATTCAGATAGCTATGCTGTTTCATAGAAGAAAAAGTGGCGCTGTCTTTTGTCTTAATAAACCATGAATTGTCAACTATCTAATGCCTTTTTTTACGCTGGGAAATGCTCTGGGGAATCCAGCTAGGGAGATCCCCAGGCGGGTATGTGGGACTCGCTGCGCTCGAAAGGTGGATGCAACTCTACCCACTAAAACCCGGCGAGTGCCACCAATTCCGGCTTTGGTGAGGGGTCCGATCTATTGAGCAAACAGGGTATCTCGACGGCTAGTCAGTCTCTTAAGGGACCGACACCTCCTCCACAAAGGGGTTATCCCGTACCACAGAACAACCCCTCCCAATGTCGGGACAGTATAATGGGGTGAGGTTCCTATCCTTGCCCCTTGTCCTCCTGTCCTTTTGTCCCCTCTTCTTACAAGAGGGGTACAAACATCAGCTCCCGCGGCTCAATTTGTTTCGCCCAAGGTGCTGGACTCACCTACTGAGCCCCACAGCCACGACAAGGCTTGAACCATGGTAGAGCTCGAACTTTCTATTTCCTATTTTTCCTATTTTAAGTATGCCATTTCTCAAAATAATAATAATAATAATATCTATGGACGCTTTCACACCACGTCAATTTGGCCCCGTGCTAAGTACTCGAAGAACTTGTGTACGGGTACCAGACAACGGAAATATATTTAATAATTTTATACTATACATATAGTTAAGATTTTTATTATATAATACACATATTTAATACACACCCATGACCCAGAAACACAGAAAATATTTTTGTTCCCTGGCGGGATTCGAACCCGCAACTCCGGCTTGAGCGCCAACGCGCTTACCACTGAGCTACAGAGGTCGTCAAAATGACAAAACGGAACCCTTATTTATAGGACCACTCCGTTGTCCGTCTATCCATGTGTCTGTCAGTCATACCAAAACCTATACGGTACTTCCTATTATAGAAGCTCTCACAGCATATTATGTAATGGGTAAAAAGCTGAAAACTGTTAATTTGTTGCATATTACGTTTTTTGGAACTCGGGCGCGTCAGCCTCGCGTTCGTCTGATTTTTTAACTTTTACAATCATACAATTTGCGTATTTTTGGGAATAAAATATCTCCAAAACTCACGCTTTATTTATGCAAATATGTACAAATAAGGTCCATAGTCTAGCTTTAAGAATAAATAAACCCAGACCGTTGTTTTATTCCGATTTGATTAAGCCAGTCGCCTGTGAAATTAAAGGCCATGAGGCATAAAATTATTGCGATGTAAACGGACTTAGCCGACATCTTAGATGCATAACAATGGAAGTAGATTAATTAGGATACGGATAACATCCATTTACATATTGGAAGGTCGTGATGTCATCATCATAATGAACCAGATTTTTGAAGTGAATACTTCTTTGTGCGCACGAGTAAAATTTTCACGAAAATATGCAACGTTTTTGTCCAAGAAGAGGGAGAGTGATTGAGACTGATTGAGAGAGAGTGAAAAATGGCGAACGTAGCACGAAGCACATAGCCATGGAGTTAGAGTAGGGAACAAGCGAGTGAGAAATATCGAAAGACAGAGTGAGGTAGAGTGAAAACGTCGCATTTAGCGTTATGATATAGCATTTATGTTTGAGAAGGCTGAGGTCAACCGTCTGTCTTCTCGAACATAAACGTCCCTCAGATGGGAGGGCAATCTTGGGGTGTGTGTCGCAGTGTATTGCAGCAGGCCTGTCCTAATTGAATGTTAGTGGCGGGGAATCGGCCGTCATAGCGTTCATAAAATGAGACCTATTTCTAACAGAGAACGGGAAAAATGTGATATTGATGATAACAAGTTTTGTAACCTGAAAAGATTCTACCTTAATAACTCCTTTAATATAACTACACTTTTAGAGTGCTGGTGGGACTGCACCAAAGTATGCGTTAGGGATGTTGGCCGAAGCTGGCGTCGACAGCCTGTCTATTGTTATAAAAAAGTGCACAGTGGACAGTGTTCTAATGTAGCAATGGACTTGTGTACCTACATTTGGTCAAAGACCAGTAGGCGTAGTATTATTTCATACAGGTAATACGAGAAAAGGTGTAGACAAAATTTTGTCGTGCATTCTAGCCCTACTGGTGTCTTCCTATAATTTCCTTCCCATTATTTTAATTTAGATAACGTACTTACATAGTTTTCAAGATGGTGTTGTTACTAACACTCTATGGGTATTTTTTTAACCCGAAAGAAATTATTTTTATTTTATTTATTTTTATAACCTTAATGACAAAAATAATGATGAGTGACCTAGTGTCCTAGTGGGTACGAGCTCGGCCTTTTGAGTGAAAGCCGAGAGGTCCGGGTTCGATCCTGATCCCCCCCCCCGGTGATGCCTAAATGTGTTTTTCTAAATTTGTATGTGCACCTGAACATGAGACCATCGCTTGCTCACCGGTGAAAGAAACATCGTGAGGAAACCTGCATGCCTGATGAAATTAAAAGTCTTTAAAGGTGTGTGAAGTTCGCCAACCCGCATTGAGCCAGCGCATCGGTGAAATATGGCCCAAAACCCTTCCTTGCCTGATTTCGAGGAGGAGACCCGTGCCCAGCAGTGGGACATATAAGGGTTGATATTAAAAACCTTAATAGTTTAACGAATTTACATATTATGTTGATCATATGTGACCGTGTGTAGGTATGTGATGTATTAAATTCTAATATTCTCTATATCCGTAATTAATTGGTAATAAATCACATTCCAACAGCTATAGTCATTAATTGATAACCTAATGACAACTTTATGATCTGTATGCCTAATACGCTTAAAGCTCGTATTTCAGCCTTTAACATTTACCGATTTTTGTGATATTTTTGTAATAATAAAGTCAAAAAATATGTGCTGGTTTGAACGCGTTAATTTCTAGAATTACTGAGTTGAAAAATTCGAAAATAATAGGCTTATTATTGAAGAAGTTATGCTACTTATTACAAAGAAAAGGTTTTTTATCAATTTTTATAGCGAGTGAAACTTTAGAAGTGTTTGTTTTATGGTATAAAATCTGAATGCATTAATCTCTAAAACTACGAACTAAATTGCAGAAGTTCTTTTTTGTTCATTTTAAAATTACAGCCAATTTATGCTATAAGATTATTATTAAATTTTAGAAAACTGAAACCGGGAGGAACAGCTAGTTTTAGAAGTAATCACACAGCCCTGCCCACATCGCAAATTATTTCATTTCGTCTGGCCCGGCCACAGCGGAGCTAACGAACTATGTAACCCATGGCCGTGCAGATTAAATTACTACGGCCTCATGAACTCTGGGCCAGTTAATTACACCGATACTGATAAATCACGAATATTTCAAAAAAGGGATTGGGTTTAAGGGAAAAACTTACTCTAAAGAAAGGTTAAGGCAAATACATGAATTTTCCCGACCATGGTTTAAGCCTTGTCGTGGCGGTGGGGCTCAGTAGCCTAAGGTAAGGAAAGCAGCACCTTAGGCGAAGCAAATTGAGCCGAGGAAGCTGCTCTATGTACCCTCTTTTAAGAAGAGGGGACAAAAGAGCAGACAAGGTGCGAGGATGGGAACCTCACCCCATTGTACCTACTGTCCCGACGTTGGGAGGGGTTTTACTGTGGTGCGGGACAACCCCTCTGTGGAGGTGGCGTCGATCCCTTGAGGGACTGCTTGCCGTTGAGGTACCCTGTTTGCTCATTAAATCCGGGGCACCTCACCAAAGGCGGCATTGGCGGTACTCGCTGTGGCGTCCACCTTACCACCTTTCGGGTGCAGCGAGTCCCATTCCCCCGCGGGATACCCCAGAGCATTTCTCGGCCTAAAAGAAAAAAATACATGAATTTTGCTAAGCAATGAAGGGAAGGAAGCGTTTGGGTAGAGTGTAGACAAAGTGTTGGCCATTAACCAGGTGGGAAGACGAACTCCGTACAGTGGCCGGTCCGTGTTGAGTGCGAGTGGCGAGGGGTTGGTCGTCTTGGCATTCTTTAAGGCAGACCATGTCCAATAGCGGATGGATAGGGGCCGATGATGATGATGATGAATGAAGGAGAATGTCAGGAAACCTCAATGATACGATTGCAAGTCTTTCTGTGTGTGAACGTTTTCCAACCAGCCCTTTTGCTAGTCAAAAACCAAACTCATCGATTACAAGAAAAAGCAAAACAGCATCTTTGTATCTTTTTTTTAAACACCTTTACTGTGTTTCGGAGAGAAGGGCAAGACAGGCAGTGTAATTACTGGCACCGAGACTTAACATCTTATGTCTCAGGATAGGCAACACATAAATGAGTTGCCTGGGCTCGTTCCAGGTAAACTAGTTTATGTTCATGAGCGAAGTCGACCACTCAACATCAGGTGGCACGTTTGCCAGTTTGCCTATCCAACTAATATTAAAAAACTACTTTAGGGCGGGTGTAATTGTTAGCAACAGCCAGTATATAATAGAATTATATTAGATTTACCTGTCAAATTATTAATAAAGCATCGAAATTGTCTTCTCGGTAGTTCCTTAGTATTGGAAGTATTGATCAAAGTGCCGCAAGTGAGCAAGAAACATTGTTTATAAATAGAAATTATTATTGATTACATTTACATTGAAAAAAGGTTTAGCATTTCTGGAAGTCCGTAGATTTGGCTACCATCATACCATTATGATCATTATTGACTCAACCTCTTATCGTAATTGCATCGTTTTTTTGACAGCGTAGCTGTCACTTGACGCCGATGTTATGAGAGCGAGAGGTACCATTACGGTCGTGCCGGCCCAATTCAGCTGCAAATCAGCATGGCACTACCTCTCACATGAATGAATGAACGAATTAATGAATATACTTTATTGTGCACACAAAATTACAGAACTTTATCAAAGGACTGTTGCCTGCAGCTTCGCGCGCGTTACTCAACTCCTATATGTCACAGCGTGATGTTATATAGCCTATAACCTTCCTCGATAAATGGGCTGTCTAACACTGTAAGAATTTTTCAAATCGGACCAGTAGTTCCTGAGATTAGCGCGTTCAAACAAATAAACAAACTCATCAGCTTTAAAATATTAGTATAAATTAAAACAAAAAAAAATGCGGGCTAAATGGTGACTTTTTCCAGCAATTTCTTCTTAGAAAACTTTGGGTAATAAAACCTTACAAAACTATTTGGTGGCCGATGATTATAAGATGATGATGATGATGATGATGATGTGAAGGTCATAGGCGGAGCTACTCGAGCATTTACTCCAATATTATGCAAGAAATAATTTGCTCGAATGAACACGCATACTCTTAACAATTTGTAACTTCATCTCCATAACACAAGGTTTATATTACGTTGGAGTAAACAGTGACAAGTGATTAAGGACTCGGTTTCAAACTCGGAGATCCATGTTGGGCCCTGACCTGAGAAAATAAATCATTAACAAATGTATCTCAAGTTAGCGATGTAACATACTTATAGATGTGATAATGTCTGTTAATACAGTGTTCCTCAAGGTGTGTGCCGCGGCACCCTGGTGTACCGTGGTCAATAGTCGGTGTGCCTTTTGACCCGCCTCCCTCTCCTGATGGTGTGATGAGGGCCGGCCCTCATGATGATAGAGTAAATTTAACCAAAAAAATATTCGTCGACCGTATCGGATTTGACTAGTCTAAATCCTACTCTCCCGAGTAGCGCGCGCGATGAGCTGCGCCCCCAGCGCGGCAGCGGGGCGGTTCTTCGCGCTCATCGCGCTCATTAGATCCAAGATGTTCCTTAACACAAAAAGTTCGCGGAACTATGTGTTAATAGGTAACAGGTCTTTTCTGTATGTTTGATGCCTTTCATTTAAGTGGCATACCATTTCATATCATTTGTGTGATATAAATTTTCTTTCCATACTTATTTTGTTCTTCTTCTTTTATTCTTTTATTTATTCACCTAGGTTCATATGACCATGACCTGACTGACCATCATGGGCTGGTATTCGCTGATGCCGATAATATTTAAATAAAACACCGTATATAAAACTGCGACTATATTTTCGCTAACATTTTCGCCAAAGATCACAGGATATTTTCACAAAGGAATATTTCTCATGAGTAAATATTAAGTGCTGATATATTATTGATGGTAAGTGACTTGGTACAGAGATACGGAACCCTTTGTAACGGGAGTAGGTACTGATATATACTTTTGTCAAATATAATTGTACTCGCTATTGTTCTTTTATTTTTCGAAAAGCCTTCGCCTACACATGACTGTAAAATAATAATAAATAATAACACCAGGTTAACACAGTTTGGATAAACATTCCCACCGTGGTTCAGGCCTTGACGTGGCGGTGGGGCTCAGTAAACTAGGGTGAGCCCAGCAACTTGGGCGAAACTAATTAAGCCGAGGGAGGTACCTCTCTTATAAGAAGAGAAGACAAAAGAGCGAGGGCGAGGATGGGAACCTCACCCCATTGTACTGTCCCGTTGTTACGGGTTGTTCTGTGGTGCGGGGCGGGACGACCCCTCTGTGGAGATGGCGTTGGTCCCTTGTCGGACTGATTAGCCGTCGAGGTGCCCTGTTTGCTCATTAGATCCGGGACACCTCATCAAAGGCGGCATTGGTGGCACTCGCCGGGTTTAAGTGGAAGAGCTACGTCCACTTACCAGCTTTCGGGCACAGCGAGTCCCACATACCCGCGTGGGGAGACACGCGGGATGCCTAAGCGCATTTCCCGGAGTTAAAAAAAAAATAAAAATTGTCTGCACTTTGGTGAGATTTATGCCCACTACTCTTCCTGCCGGCCGTCAAAAAAATCGGGTGGGTCTGTGTCAGTGCACACGGCCGTTGTTTTAAAAGTGACATCTATATCAGCGGATTACTTTTAATGTTAAAAATTGAAATGAAAACAAGATTGACATTGTTCTAAATCCTATCCTACTAATATTATAAACACAAATGTCCTCCTCGATAGATTTCGAGGAAGAGTCTTGCTTGTCTGCTTGTTTTTGTAATATTTGACCAGCATCTTTCCGAAATAGTAATATGACTTTATCACCAGCCGCCTTATTTAAAGAAAATGTATTTATTTCACTTCATATTACCTTTTTAACAATTTTAGCCCTTAATCAAAAACTACAAGGATTGACTGCATTTACAATGTCCATATCCACAAACAATTCAATATCGATATTATCAACACACAATTTAAATGCAAATGTTCGAGTTGAATTATATAAGATGTAAATGTGCGGTATATTGTAATGCTGCATCTTACAAGCTGTTTGTGTCTTAATAGATTTGAGGCGAGCTCCGGGCTTGCATATTTAATGGAGCAATATGTTCTGATACAATTATCGACGCTGGTGTCAGCTGTACAGGAGGTACAATGTAATAGAGAAGGAGAGCGAATATTTGGCCTAAGATAACTAGGGACTAAGATACCTATCTAGGTTTATGATCATCAATTTTCGTTGGGAAGTCTTCCTAGATTAATCAGTTGATAAAATAAATCTCAATCACAATAATTACACTATAAACCCATTCCAGAAACTACAACTTATCATTACGAATGCTACAAGGCATCCCGGAAAACATCATATTATGGAGAGAAAAAAAGACTGTTCTTCTAAAATATACTAAGCGCTTTAAAGCGTTTAATTTAAAAATCCCCATTATATCCTATTGGAATCTTTTCTTAATTTTTAGTAACAGGTAGTTCTATGCTGCATTGCAGCCAACTTGGGCCGACACGTGGTATCTCTCGCTCACATAACACTGGCGTCAAGTGACAGCTATGCTGTGGCGTTTCGTGCGATTTGTGAGTTTCCGGTGGCCCATTGGGTGGTTTAATCTCTGGTTGCACATGTGCACTAAAGCTTCGACTGCTCGTTTGCCCTCCTATGATATAAAAACGACCATTTTTAATATACATTCCATTTTATAAGAATTATAAATCTCCTTCATATCCCATTCTTCTTCTTTTATTTTTGGCCACCAGTCGCAACTTCCACGTTGCAACATTCTGCCAATATCAAGTATTAAAAGTGTGGGCTATAAGTAAAAGCCCCAAATGGAGATCCTCAACCGAGCGAGATGGTCAGGCAGAAGCCCACATGTTATTATTTAAGCTGTCGTATATATAATGTCAAACTGTGAAACTTCGATAGCGCGATTCATAATTGGGGCGCTAATTGGTCCGCCACCAAAGTAAAAAAATTGCGAGTTTTTAAATTTATTTTCAACGTCAAGCGACAATATCTTAGTACATCGTTTTCTCCACGGTATATTCCCCCAATTTATAAATCTCTAAAACCTAACGCAACATTCCTAACACATCAACGAAACACCATTGTCAGTTGATTTATCCAACACAGAGCACAAACGGTATAATCTTCTCATCCCGAACAAAAGACGGCTGTGGGGCTTACAATCATTGCACATGCAACAGAACAGAATCCTTTGACTGCTCCCGTAATTTCGACTGGATCTTATGCAAGGCATATTCCCCAATCTAATATTGTACAGATTATCCTCATACGTATATGCTGTGCGTACATGCTACTGTGGATTTGTTCCATATAATATACCGATTATGTAATAGTTTTATTCATGGAATAAAGTAACTTATGTGGGTATGTTAATTTTACAGGCTTTTTTATTATTATTTTTATGTTAGAGGCAAACTGGCAGACGTGTCACCTGGTGGGAAGTGGTCGACGTCGCCCATGAACATAACTTAGTTTACCTGGAACTAGCCCAGGCAACTTATTTATGTGTTTCCTTTCCTGAGACATAAGACGTTAAGTCTCAGTGCCAGTAATTACGTCTGTCTTGCATTTCTCTCCGAAACACAGAAAAGCTGTTTCACGGGAGAAACAAGCAAGATAGTGGTATCTATGCAGCCGGGAGCGTGGCACAGCGCAGCCCACCCCCCGGAATTTTTCTTTATTTAACTGGCAATGTATGAATGATTGTCCGGATGGAATCTTGGAACTCAATTTTGAAGCAGATGTCTTTAACTGATTGAGCTGAAATTTGGTATACACGTTTAGTTTAGATGACAATACACGATTAGTATAGGATAGGTGGTTTAATCTCTGGTTGCACATGTGCACTAAAGCTTCGACTGCTCGTTTGCCCTCCTATGATATAAAAACGACCATTTTTAATATACATTCCATTTTATAAGAATTATAAATCTCCTTCATATCCCATTCTTCTTCTTTTATTTTTGGCCACCAGTCGCAACTTCCACGTTGCAACATTCTGCCAATATCAAGTATTAAAAGTGTGGGCTATAAGTAAAAGCCCCAAATGGAGATCCTCAACCGAGCGAGATGGTCAGGCAGAAGCCCACATGTTATTATTTAAGCTGTCGTATATATAATGTCAAACTGTGAAACTTCGATAGCGCGATTCATAATTGGGGCGCTAATTGGTCCGCCACCAAAGTAAAAAAATTGCGAGTTTTTAAATTTATTTTCAACGTCAAGCGACAATATCTTAGTACATCGTTTTCTCCACGGTATATTCCCCCAATTTATAAATCTCTAAAACCTAACGCAACATTCCTAACACATCAACGAAACACCATTGTCAGTTGATTTATCCAACACAGAGCACAAACGGTATAATCTTCTCATCCCGAACAAAAGACGGCTGTGGGGCTTACAATCATTGCACATGCAACAGAACAGAATCCTTTGACTGCTCCCGTAATTTCGACTGGATCTTATGCAAGGCATATTCCCCAATCTAATATTGTACAGATTATCCTCATACGTATATGCTGTGCGTACATGCTACTGTGGATTTGTTCCATATAATATACCGATTATGTAATAGTTTTATTCATGGAATAAAGTAACTTATGTGGGTATGTTAATTTTACAGGCTTTTTTATTATTATTTTTATGTTAGAGGCAAACTGGCAGACGTGTCACCTGGTGGGAAGTGGTCGACGTCGCCCATGAACATAACTTAGTTTACCTGGAACTAGCCCAGGCAACTTATTTATGTGTTTCCTTTCCTGAGACATAAGACGTTAAGTCTCAGTGCCAGTAATTACGTCTGTCTTGCATTTCTCTCCGAAACACAGAAAAGCTGTTTCACGGGAGAAACAAGCAAGATAGTGGTATCTATGCAGCCGGGAGCGTGGCACAGCGCAGCCCACCCCCCGGAATTTTTCTTTATTTAACTGGCAATGTATGAATGATTGTCCGGATGGAATCTTGGAACTCAATTTTGAAGCAGATGTCTTTAACTGATTGAGCTGAAATTTGGTATACACGTTTAGTTTAGATGACAATACACGATTAGTATAGGAAAGTGACGAAAAAACTAATAGTAAGATTTTTAAAAAATAACTTGGCACCGAAAATTCACTATTTTATTTTCAGTTTCACTCTTACAATTAAGATGAATCTAATGGCCACACTTCAACTAAAATGACCTAAATGATTTTAGCTAAACGCCATCAACCCTTTCAAGCTACAAAGCATGCTAAAGAAACAAACATACTCAGAAAAACATAACCCCCTCCTGGTGCGGTCGGTCGGGTAAAAATAACAGTCTAGAATATTACATGGGATTGCGTAAAAATAAATATATACCGGGGATATCGTAAAAACTAATTTGCGGATGAAACGTCGATAGCGATAACTTACTTAATAACGCCAGAATCACTACTAGTTACTACGCGGGAAACGCTTTACAATATTGAACAGTACATGTTGTATTTTAGGTTATGTTTTTAATTTGCTTCAGTTTTTTATATTTATATGTGCTCTCGATGCCATGAAGGCCAGCAACGCATGTAATTTGACTCTTATTCTGCCTTCCCAACTATGTTGAGGTCGGCTTCCAGTCTAACCGGATGTAGCTGGATTTTTTTATGTCATAAGGTGGCAACCGAGCAGTCGGAGCCTTATAGACTACCGACCCACTTAGACATCCGCACAACCAAAAGTTATGCAGATGCGGGCAACGCATCTTTTTCCCTATCCCCCCCATGGGCAACCGGAAATTCACAAACCGCACGAAACGCGACAGCATAACTGACCTAATTCGTCTGCAAAGCAGCACAGCACTACCTCTTACAAAATCACATTAGATACCAGTATTTTAAATAGAGCGTCAGATATTCAGCCCTATCTGAGCTCCACAACCCTGTAACTGGGTAATACGATACCCCGTGGTAAGACTGGCTGTCAGACTTTCGAGCTTCTGATGACCCGTAAAAACTGTCAAAGATCCACGAATGATAGCCAGGACCAACGGCTTAACGTGCTTTCTGAGGCTCGGACGAGTCTCGGTATGTAAAGATGGTCACTCATCCACGTTCTCCCTCTCTTCTACAAAAAAATAACCTTACCTGATAGATCGAACGTGCGGCTGTTTCTCTTCCTTTCTTCTCGGAACTAGACAGAAATGAACCCCACCATGGTTCAGGCCTTGTCATGGCGGTGGGGCTCAGTAACCTAGGGTGAGCCGCTGCACCTTGGGCGAAGCTAATTGGGCCAAGGGGGCTCTTAGTACCCCTCTTATAAAAAGAGGGGACATAAGAGCAGGGGGCAAGGGGTGAGGACGGGAACCTCACCTCATTGTACTGTCCCGACGTTGGGAGGGGTTGTTCTGTGGTGCGGGACAGCCCCTCTGTGGAGGTGGCGTCGGTCCCATGCAGGACTGACTAGCCGTCGAGGTGCCCTGTTTGTTTACTAGATCCGGGGCACCTCACCAAAGCGGCATCGGTGGCACTCGCCGGGTTTTAGTGGGTAGAGCTGCGTCCACTTACCAGCTACCGGGCGCAGCGAGTCCCACATACCCGCGTGGGGAGACCCGCGGGGGACCGCGGGATGCCTCAGAGCATTTCCCTGCGTTAAAGAAAAAAACACAGAACTAAACGTAAGGTTATGATCAAATAATTTGTGAAATTCATTTTAGTTACTATCAAACGAAAAAATTACTGACATCAAAATTGCAACCAAAAAAACAATTTTTTAATTAAGATCTATCATAAATATTCTAAAAACATATCGCCTTGTTATTTTTCAAACCCGTTAAAATACTGTTTGTGGTCACGAGATTTATATTTTTACTTTTAGGCAAGTAAACCCCTTTTCAATTAGGAAAACATGAAAATACGCTAAGGGTACCCCCGTTCATGAGGCCAGTCTTATTGTCTTTAATATGGTTTTAAGTGTTTTTATAATAGACTAGCTGTTGCCCGCAGCTTCGCCCGTGTTAACTTAGATTTACAGCCGTATACAGATTGATGATGATTATTTTTATACCCTAAGTTACTCCCACACAACAGACATGAATTTTATTATAGTGACAAATGTTGTATAGATAATCAAATGTTTAAATAACTCGCACTTGACATGTTTTATTTTCTATTATTTGACATAGCAGACAAGACTGGTGGTAAAGGAGCAAGGATACTCAAAAAGATACAAGACTTCGCCTATCATGCTGTACTCTAAGGAATTGTTCGGACTGGTACATACTTGCAGCGGAATTTTACCACCGGGCATCGCGTCAACATTCAAAATTCCATCCATGCCACCACGATGTCCGGATATCCAAATGTGATTGTGCATCACCGCGATTTTTAAGGTACAAGCTGTGTCGCGCGACAACTATGTGGAAACAGCTGCTCTTATTTAGAAACTGAAAAAAGACATTCTCATATTTTAAAGGCCGGCAACGCACCTGTTTAACCTCTATTCTATTCGTCTATTCGTGTCGGTGAGTACCTACCACCAGGTGAACCGACTAAACTTTTTCTATAAAAAAATCGGTTGTCTGTAAAGTCGGTTTACTGATGATTGTTAAACGTGACAACGTCATAAGAAAATGGAACGCCTCAGAGCGAGGTAACGCCGCATTCGTCATGTTTTATCGTTCGTGCAGCCGGCTCCATCGAATTATATTACGTTATCACGTCAAAAAAACTTAATGAGTTGGTAGTAGGTAGGAAGGAATTACACTTCCTACATTTATCTTCTCTCTAGATAACAGATCTTGGCAACAATTAATCTAGAAGATCTCGTAACCTTATACCTACAATGCCGACATTTTAATGTTAGATTCCAGGAATACTCACAACAGATCTAAATTAATTACAAGAGATTACACTCAGATATAATATCGCCTTTAAGAATTACATAACAAGCACTAAACGCGCTAGTTTAGAACCCCTAATTAGTACGTATGAGGATAATTTCGAAGTAAATTTTGTTTCACAAGTTGTTAGCGTCGAACGGAACGCTCCAGGATTATATAGTTGGATGCTTAGGTAAAATGTTTTTGTAGATTTTATAGCGTACATCTGCCTACTTTCCTTCTTTTGTAATGGCACGTAATATATTATATATAGCGAAAATCCACGCAGATAGAAAGCCTTGCGACCGACGAACTTGAAGAAGCGAACATAGAGTTCTAGAATTAATTGAATTTGTGATGATAGACGCCTAATAACAGACTGCCGATCATAAACCCATCATTATTTTTTTGTTTGAAACGATGACTGCATCCATATAAACGTATAAAGTACATGTAAAAACAAGTACCTATTTTTTATGATTTGTGAATTACATTGGAAAACCGTGGAGCCGTCTTAATATATATATATATATATAGCGTTCATAACAGCTTACGGGGTTTCCAAAAAAGGGAATCTAAAAACTGTCCGTTGGAACTTGTTACTTATTCCGTAATACTGTCGCAATTTTTTTACTACATTTTAAAATCTGGTCATAATTTTTTTAATTTATTTTGCCAAAAGTTTGGTTGGGTTAGGTTAGATTAAAAAAACCCTCCATGGTTCAGTTAGCACTGACCACGCTCTTAGCTTTGCAGTCTTAGCTTTGTGCTTATCTTCTAGAAGAATCAATATAGCATTAAAAACTACACTCAATAATATAAAAAAATCCACAACTCATAAAAACTCTTTTGTAACCGAGAATATACCTCTTAATAGTAAAATAAAGGTTTTTATTTGCGCTGAGTCGACGTTTTCACGCGCGCTATTGTACGGCAACAATGGTTTCGATGTCACTCGTGCACAAAGGGGACGATTGTACCGATTTAATTATTACTAGATTAAAACTTTACTGTTTTGTGTCTTACCGAGAGCTTTCCAGCTTAAGCACTGATAGTTTCCAAACCCAATATGATAATTCTCCAATTTTTTATTTAATGTTGTATATAAAAATATGTTATCGAGAGCCTATTATTATCTATTATCGTTTCCAAAGCTACCCCACTAAGAATCAGAGAAATAAACTGAGTGAAAATAATCTGAGCATAAAGTACTACGCTTTTACTAGTGTTTCCTTATTTATGGAAAGAGGGCAAATGGAGTATGAAAATGAGACAGATTACGTTTTTCGAGATAAAGTCACCAGAATTATTTGTAAAGTATCAGGAACTATAAAATTAAGCTATACCTAGGTAACACTTAAAATGTTTAGAAAATGAAAAACGGCTTAATGTAGAAAGTTGCCAATACTTTTATTGTTTTTCGAAGTAATCTCCGTTTCTTTCTACACATCGTCGCATTCGATGGAACCACTGAGAAAAGCAGTGGGCCCATTCTTCCTTAGGAGTCTCTTCTATGGCATTTTCGTACGCTTTCACCGCATCTTCAGGGCTCGTAAAGCGAATACCTCGAATTTTATCTTTAGTTCTTGGGAATAAATGAAAGTCGCAGGGCGCCAGGTCAGGACTGTAAGGCGGATGACTCATTATCTCGACACCTGCCATAGTCAAATATTCAACAGTCCGTTTTGCGGAGTGCGCTGAAGCATTGTCGTGGTGAAGGAGGATCCTGCTTCGTGGGCGCTGCTGTCGAATTTTTTCCAAGACAACAGACAAAAAGCGATTGACATACCAGTCTGCAGTAACTGTCCTTCCATCTTCTAGCACAACTGTCGCGAAATGACCTTTCCGACCAAAGAATGAGGCAATCATCATTTTTCTTGACTTCTTCCTTTCTTTACCTTAGTTGGCCGATCCTCGAAAGGAAACATCCACTGAGCTGATTGTCTTTTGATTTCGGGTTCGTAGCAATATATACAGCTTTCATCACCTGTGATGATGTCAAATACAGCATTTGAGTTACCGCCGTTGAACTTATCCAACATTTGGCGACACCAGTCCATGCGGAGGCGTTTCTGGTCGTCGGTTAAAGTATGGGGAATCCATCTGGTACAAAGCTTCCTGACGCCTAAATGTTCGTGTAATATTTTTTGAACTTGACTCATACCAATGCCTAGGCTTGCCCGTATCTGCTGATAGGTCACTCTCTTATCTTCCTCTATCATGCGTCGCACAGCACTGATGTTATCTTCAGTAGTCGCTGTTAAAGGACGTCCCTCACGCGGATCATCACTGAGATTGCTACGTCCACGCTTAAACTCGTTAAACCAATTGTAAATAGTGGCACGAGATGGGACTTCATTAAAAAATGCTAATCGCAGCCTATCATAGCTTTGTTGTTGAGTAAGCCCACAATGAAAGTCATAATAAATCATTGACCGAAAATTTTCTCGCGTTATGTTCATATTCACGTGTAACAAGAGTTTTAGATTTGCCGCCAATTCACAAAAACAAATGACAAATGAATGCAATATACTACATTAGGTTACCAAAGAGTTCTTAAATTGAAATTTAAAAAAAGTTTTTATTTTCAATGTTTCTAACTGGCCAGTTCTAAACATTTTCAGTATTACCCACGTAATGCAGGCAGAACTCATGTTTTTCTTTAAAGCTAGCAGATCATTGTGTCAATTTTTTTGATGTAAAAACGCCAGCACTATTTGTAAAAAAGTATCAGGTACTATAGAACTCGGCTGCATGCGAAGAGAACTCCAATTTATTTGTGTTTTGCTAGACAATGATCTGCTAAGTTCACGGGCATAGGACCGTGACGTAATATCGACAGATCAGCAGAGGATCTTAATAAAGAATACGACTTTATTGTCATTTTCAAATTGATACTTGAAATATATTAAATACTTCGAAACTAAGCTACCAGTCGATATCAAGATAAATCTAAGGCAAAAATAAAACAAATATGTTGCATGATATTAAATTTATTGTCATTGAAAATATTATTTCATACAATTTCACGGTAAATGTTGATCGTTATCTGAATAGCTTGCAATAGGTACTAGTCAATTTATATAAAAATTACTTGAACTCAAGTATAAAAGGAAAGAAACAGCCACAAACTTCACGACCATAACATGTTATACATATTTAAAAAAATAATTAAAAGACACTCGAAAAACGCATGTTTGTAAGCTACATATGCTCAAAACGCATTTAAAGGTGCGTTTCTACTGACGCAGAACTGGACGCAGAAGAGAGGAGCGAATCATAAATTAGCCAATCACAGTGCTCAAAATCCTTACACCGCATCAGTGGAAATAGAGTGATTGGTCGATTCACGGTCCGCTTTTCTCCACTCCGTCAGCTCCGCTTCAGTGGAAACTCACCCTTACGGTATACTGCGACGCCTCAATTTTAATCGTAGCCATATTCGGAAACTGCGAATAATAATATTAAAAGTTAAGGATTTACAAATCATACATTTCTAGAATATATTAACCGAAACAACAGCGACAACCGTAAAAAATCTAGACCCACATTTTACGTACATACGAGTAGTTGACAAACATACGATCTCCCAACAAAAATATTAAGTACCGTTGCCAAATCATTTTAAACCTTTAATAATTCAGTCCACGATTATTTAAATTCGATATTCTAGTACATTAAATAAACATCAACTATAGTTTCAAAGTCTATAAAATATCTTAAGTTTGAGCAGAGAGATTCTATTACAGTATCAAAAGATGACTTCAAAGTACAAAGGAAAGTCGTACGACTTAAGATAGAGCTACAAATTTCTTAAGTTTAGTCTATAACAAATCTAGCTCTCTTATTAAAACTAGGCACGGCTTTAGTCTGGGTTTTAGTAATACATAAAATATGCTTGGCCAGCGATACTACTGAAATATGCTCGGAACTTGCGCAAAATGTTATTATTATTATTAGTCTCAATCTCTTCACGATTATATTACAAAGACTTCTTCTAGATTTTTAGTTTTAGTATCATATTTTAGGACTTGTTAGTACTAACAATTTACAGCATAGATATACTATAATAATGATAATCAAATTGTCGTACAAAATCTACCGTTTCTATTGTAGTAAAATAAACGTAGCATTACAAATATAATAGAAGTGATTTCAAATAAAAAATTACATAAAAATCATACAATGAATTTCTGTACTGTTTTTTTTTTTAATGAGTTCTAATAATGAATAGACAATTTATTTTACATTTTCCTACAACTAACTGTACAAAATTAAATCTAAAAGTACCAATAGGTACAAATTAAATTTTTATGTTAACAATTTGTTCTTCCAATCACTTTACACAATTCTATTTCCAAATTCATCTCCATGACAAATAATCTGTTATAAAAAGAACCAGCATAGAAGAAAAATGTTTTGTACTAATAGTTTCTTTTCTTCAGCCATTGTATATGCTACATTTCTGTAGCACTATAATGGCATAATACTCGTTATTAATTATTTAATGATGTAATCAATAAATGTATGAATTATTACATGAGTGAATGAATAAATAAATGAATGAATTAATTAATAAGTATGTATTTTGTGCACGTGTAAAATTAACAAAATAAATAAGACAAAATAATATTATTTTATTAATAAAATAATCATATAAACGCTTGTTTGCTGCCCTTGTTTGAAGATGAACTAGTTTTAGCGTATAATATATTTTAATATATATTATAATTATACTAAAAAAAATTGTATGATCAATATTTTCTCCAAATATGCCTAATGTTTTTGTTGTTATTTCATCGGTAAATAATAATTTTAAACTCACTGTTTTGTAATGTTTCCCAAATTTAATCTATTCTAATGAAACAAATTTTAACGGATCGAGGTTTATTAAGAGAACTCCGAAGAGGACTCCGGTGACCATGGTTGATGTGAATTATCCGAAACGTCGAGTGAGAAAATCTTAATAAATCCGTAAAATCCATAAAAAGTTTTTTCTTAATACTCCTCATACAAATAAAAAAACTTGCAAATTTAAGATGACTTGAGCCATATTTATTTCTAACTTAATGTTACTTATTTTCTACGTAAGCGTTTGTACATTTTATTTATAAAGTGTCTTTTCAGACCATTAAGTCATTTAATACTTAAATACTATTTGTGTAAAGTATAATATTGTTGAACAAATTTTGAGACTTATTACACTTAGTTTCCACGGTTTATTTTGAATATTATATTTCCTAGGTCCCTTTTTTAAGGAAATGTACATAATAATATAATAAATAGTATTTTATAATAGTAATTATAGTATATTTAGAAACTACAAATGTACTATTTTAATTCCTAAAAACGGAATATAATTTATGTACATAAAACCGGAAATATTTAAAAAATATAACTTTCAATCCGTGGAAAATAATCTATAATAACTTACACACGAATAAATGCTTAAACGAGTAAAAGCGGCTCATCTCGCGGATTATAAAAATAAATAAATACCATTTTGTACTGTCAATCCAGATTTTTACACATGACGACACTTATCACAATTACGACGTCACTTACGCAATGTGGCAACACGTTCATAGACAAAATAAGGGCCAAATGACTTGCATCCACACCCAAATAAGTTAAAAAATACGGACTCCTTCTAGCGGACTAAGGGAACCACTTGGCCATATTTTATGACAGTTGCAGTGGAAAACACTGATAAGGGTTGTACATTGATTAAATATAGTCAAATGAAGAAGATAATATGTAGCAATCAGCATAGTTATTTAATAGATGGTCAACAGGTTTGATAAATATTCGTCAATACAAATGCCACAAAAGATAGACAAAATCTAGACGTAATAAATGAAAAAGGCTTATATTATCCCCACTATTTTTAAACATATATTATGTATGTGTATAAGATAAGTTTTATTTTTTAAACATCGTGAGGAAACCTGCAGGCCTATGCCTGATTAGATTAAGTATTTGAAGGTGAAGTTCACCAGCCCGCATTGGGCCAGCACATCGGTGAACACTGTGTGCCCATCACACACAGTGCCCAGCAGTGGGACAGACAAGGTTGATAATTATTATTATTTATTATGCAAACATAACGTAACTAAGGGGACAGAAGTATGCAATTTTTCTACAAACTATAAAATTGACACAGTAAATGTTTTTTTTTTATTATTTACCTTTTCATACTACATCTGTACCAACATACAAAATCACTCAGTACGAAAAATCTACGGTAGAATTTATTTGAAGTGGCAACACTAACACGTGTTCTTTATTGATTTAACTAATTACACAATTACGTCGATGAAGCGTAGTACTTTGACGAGTGGTGCTATAAACGTAATCGCCAAAATCGTAATGACTATAATTTCAGTCGTTTTTCTGTACAATAACCGAATGTTACAAACAAATTATCAGATCTCTTAGCAAAATGCATACGAGATTCGCCCTTATGACGTCACATAGCTAAAACCAACCAATCACAAGCTGAGATTCGGTGTGACGTCATTTTCAGTAACGAAGGTTTTTATGTTTCATTGTTCAGTCTATAATTAATTGAAGACGTCGTTTTCTATAGTACTTCAATATCTGGTTTGTCTAATTATACATATTGTCGCGAAGGCCCGTTCTTCCTTGAGTGCGGTAGGCTCTCGTCGTTACTGGCGTTATTGTTATGTAAAAATGACATTTCAACACCGCCGTCACTTCCCTGAAAAAAATATAGATATTTAAATTTTAGGTTTCAGAATATTTACTTATAGAAAATATACATACATTTTGATTCTATTATATTAAGTAAAAAGAAGACAAGAAGGTGTAATATATTATGAGCACACATCATATATTTTATTAAAAAATAGTCCTTAATGTAAATAAATTTAATCATTTAATATAATAATATAAAGTAGGTTTTTCCTTATTACATGCTGGTTCTTATTTTAATATATGAAAAGATATGAACGTTATAATTTTTGAGTGAAACTTAACTCGAATTCAGTGAAATTAAAAGATCAAATATGCAGCGTTCGCAAAAGAGACGGGGAAAAATAAAATGAATTTGCTTAAGTGACAGCTCTTTCGCGTATACTTCACACACGCTCTTATTCAAAAGCGTTTAAATTGCGTCACTTTTATTTGCTTATATAGAAACTGTTTTACAAATTCCATACACATAGCAAAGCGCATTGAGATAACTGATAACTACCTTTTTTCTTTTTTTTTTCTTTAACGCCGGGAAATGCTCTGAGGCTTCCCATGGGGAGTGGCTTTTCCCAGGCGGGTAAGTGGGACTCGCTGCACTCGAAAGCTGGTAAGTGGATGCAGCTCTACCGACTTAAACCCAGCGAGTGCCACCAATGCCGCCTTGGGTGAGGTGCCCCGGATCTAATGAGCAAACAGGGCACCTCGACGCCTAGACAGTCCCAACGACAGTCAGAGGACCGACGCCATCTCCACAGAGGGGTTGTCCCGCACCACAGAACAACCCCTCCCAACGTCGGGACAGTACAATGGGGTGAGGTTCCCATCCTCGCCCCTTGCCCCCTGCTCTTTTGTCCCCTGTTCTTATAAGAGGGGTACAAAGAGTCCTCTCGGCTCAATTAGCTTCGCCCAAGGGCTCACCCTAGACTACTGAGCCCCACTGCCACGTCAAGACCTGAACCACGGTGAGGAACTGATAACTACCTACATGAACAACAAATACCAAACAACTACAACTTCAACAACTACTACCTACTACTACACAACTACTACTGGCTTTGTTGAACTAGAACCTCATAGGATGACGAAAGATCATTATTTTTATCAGTCTATAACCGTCTCCTGCTCGATATAGGCCTATCTCAATAAACTTCAAGACTGCCGATCTCCCGCTAATTGCGGCCAGCTTTTAACAGTTCATCATCATCATCATCATCAGTCTTTATCCTTCCACCGCTGAACATAAGCCTTCTTCAGTGAACGCTGAGACGACCGATCCCATTGCCACTCGCATCCCACACGGACCGGTTACTGCACGGAGATCGTCTTCCCACCTAGTTAAAGTCTACCTAAGAACGACCTTCACTCAAGAACCTTATTGCCCCATCGGCCATCCTGAGTGTGTGACCAGCCCACTGCCACTTCAACGAGCTTATTCTTAGCGTGATAATATCGGTAGCCGAAAACGAAAACATCCGCCAGAGAACTATCTCTGGCGGATGTTTTCGTTTTGTATCCTATCTGCCAAAGAAACACCCAACGGTTAACGTTATTTTAACGGTTACGACACAAAGTTACCACTCTAATACCAAATTTTTACACGTACATATATAAGGAATGATAGTCAACAAGCCAAAATAATTCTATTCATATTTAGGTATTATGCTTTATCTCAATTCAAAGTTATTTGTCAATCGTAAAAAGTAAGAAAAAAAAACATATGTTCAACACGAACTAATGACGATAAAGAATGGTACCTTTTTTATTTTACATTACATTAGTGTACAAACAACTGCCACTCGATATCTATGCAATTAAAAATAGAAAATAATGTCACATCACTAAATCTTACCTCAGCGTGCATCGGATTGGCGGTTATAGTGATGGGCACTTTGGCCGGTATATAGCCGTTATTACCCCCGCTCTCCGGGGCCGATCCTTTCTCCTCTGAAACAACATTGTACCTGTCAGCTCATACATAATTCAAAATCGCCTTACAGCCGAAACTGTAAAAATATTGTGTTTTACGATCATCTTGTAAACGGCACAAACATGGCCGAATAAAGCCTACGAGAAGAACGGTTTTACTGTAAGCCAGCACGCAACATGTCGTCGTCGAAATGACGTCACGAGAAAAGAAGCGACCAATCACAATGGAGTACAGGGTTTTTATGATCGATGACGTAATTTCTAGAAATAATGGCACTACAAACGGTAATTGATAATAGACTGATAAAAAGAAGTCTTTTTAGCAGTCTATTGTCAGGTGGTGTTCAGGTGCACTTAAACACCGGCCAAGTGCGAGTCGGACTCGCGCACGAAGTGTTCCGAGCCATTATAATATGTATAACATTAAAAAACTATAAAAAATCACGTTGTTTGTATGGGGTATAGGGGCCCCCTTAAGTATTTATTTTATTTTATTTTAATTATTTATTTTTCAAGTTAATATAATATAACTACATATTCTGTCCAACCCGACGCCAGGAGGCCGTGTGGTCGCAGACTGTACGGTTGGCGGGGGGCAACCCCCCACAGTGAGCCAAATGGGCTCACACTAATCCGATGTAGCATTAGGGACTTCGGCCGTTAGCATAGATCCATCCGAAAAAATAACATATTCTGTGAATATTTCAAGCATCTACCTTTTGTCGTTATTTATATCGAGCAAAAAACGGAAAAAATCACGTTTGTTGTATGGAAGATTTTATTCTGTTTTTAGTAATTGTTGTTATAGCGCCAACTGAAATACATTATCTGTGAAAAATTCAAATGTCCAACTGTCACGGTTCATGAGACAGACGGACAGCGAAGTATTAGTAATAGGGTTCCCATTTTACCCTTTGGATAACGACGATTCAACCACTAGCAACGAACTGTTATAATACAGCCCTAGTCAGTATTGCTATATTACAGCCCTAGTTAGATCTAAATAATGTCGCTGAGCAGCACTTCTCGTTTCTCAGTTAATTACACAACCCTAAATAATATCGCTGAGTAGCCGTCCTCGTTTCTAAAACGTGTATTATTCCTTTTTGCGCACATAGCAGAGTCATCTTGAAGAAGATGATGCAAAGATTGGACAGATCGGGTTTAGACTTCGTTGTGGGCACATAGTTTTAAGAGCACAAGTCTTGTTGTATCTTTAATCTTTGGCAATAAAGAGGAGTTAATTCAAGTTTTTATTTCATAAAACCCATAATATAACAGAACAACTAACATAGTGCGCTAGTATTGTTTTTGAAATAACGATCTGTATAATAGTAAACTTTATATAAAGTTTTTTTATAGCATAGGATGGCAAACGCCTTTTAGCGAATATCGACGCCCATACACAGCCGCACAACTAAAAGTTATGCAGATGCGTTGCCCTCCTTAAAATAGGCCACCGGAAACAAACCGCATGAAACGCGACAGCATAGCTAGCTTGAGGCCGGTTTTATGTGAGCGAGAGGTACCACCCCAGTCGTGCCGGCCCAATTCGGCTGCAAAGCAGCATGGCACTACCTCTTTAAAACTTTTTGGAACGTAGTTCCTTATCGCGCGTTACGAAAGGGGGCTAGACGGAAAAAATTAAGATGAAAAGTTTGAACGACACTTTTTGCTATAGTTGGCTTTTTGATTGACACATCACTGCGTCGGTAGCTGTTTTTGTTACACTATTGGGGCTGCTTAGTAAAAAACCCCAGTTCAAATCCCACCTATCTCGGTGACTATTTTGTTTTTTTTATTATTTTACGCCGGGAGATGCTCTCATTTTTATCGATAAAAAAATCATAAAAAAATTATACCTGCCGAATAATTATTTTCCTTACACCTTTTTTTGTTTTTTATTACAATTCCTTCACTAATTAATCGAAAGGAACTTCGTTCCATCCGGGTGTCCCTTGACACCTCTCTTTTTTTTATAAACGAAATAATCACTAAGTAATGTATAGAATTAACCCATCCACGGCATTATATAGACCAAGGTTACCACCATCCTGCTTATTTCTTCTCTAACGTTGACATGAATTTCAAGATGGACATCTTCCATCCGTCCATGGTTTCTGTAAAATATCCGAAACATCGAGCATGTCAAAATCCACGATAAAATGCTTAAAAGTTGGTTTCATTATAATTTGATATATATGGGCTTCTTATTAAAAGAACGCGAATAGATATAGTAACAACATAAATATGGGTACTGTAATAAATATTATTTTCTAGCCTTGAATAAAAAATATATTTTTCTGAAGGTATTTTCGTATAATATCCGACCTAAATACGCGTTTAGCATTCGTATGTGTAACTAATTGGAAATAACATATTATTTATTTCATATCAAGTACCAGCTAAAAAATTATATATGAGACCTTGTATCTACATCATTCTAGAATATGTTATAATTAAGCATGCTATAATTAACGTAAAATTAAAGTTCTTATAACGTTCCCCGTGTGTGTACAAATTTCAATTAAATAAATATTATTAATAGATAAATATAAAATAAATGAAATATAAAAGCACAGGGGTGTTACTGGAGGCGCATTAAGTAGCGCCTCCTACGCACCACTGTTTGTCGCCCGCGGGGAGGCCTCGTCGGCGGCCTCCTCTCTCACCCGCTCGTCGACCTCCTTCTGAGACATTACTGCGTCGCAGAAGGAGACCATCGCCGTCCAGGACTCGTCGTCACCGAGCATCGCAGTGATGACGCTCGGCATAGAAAAGATATGACTGATGTCAGACTGTAACGCAGCGCCGCCTATCTCGGGTACACCTCGAGGGTGTGCTGGGCCGATTCCACCGCCGCGCCTGCTGGCTTACTCTTGACACTCGATCCTATTGAAATTTAGGATTGGGATCGAGAACTTGTCAAACGGTACTCTTGTACGCTGCTAGCACACGACTCGATTACAGTGGAATTTTATGGAATTTTTTTGAAATGAAAAATGAATTTTTATGAAAATTGAAATTGATATCTCTTAATCTCGTACATATTTCGCACTCTTGACAATATTGTGTCGTTGAACTGTAAATTCGTCATTCGATCCCAAACTCAATTTCGAAGTCGATACCTCAATCATCTGCCGATGCATCTGTCTACGTGTAAAGGGGCTATTACACTAGATCATATTAGTACCTATTTGTAAAGTATCAGACGCTGACCTTTTTTTTCATTAACGCTGGAAAATGCTCTGAGGCATCCCGCGGGGGAGTGGGTCTCCCCATGCGAGTATGTAGGACTCGCTGCGACCGAAAGCTGGTAAGTGGACGCAGCTCTACCCACTAATCAAATAAACAAACAGGGCACCTCGACGGCTACTCAGTCCCCCAAGGGACCGACGCCACCTCGACGAGGGGTTGTCCCGCACAACAAAACAACCCCTCCCAATGTCGGGACAATGGGGTGAGGTTCCCATCCTTACCCCTTTCCCCCTGATCTTTTGTCCCCTTTTCTTATAAGAGGGGTACAAAGAGCCCCCTCGGCTCGATTAGCTTCGCCCAAGGCCTACCGCCACGTCAAGACCTGAACCATGTTGGGGATCAGACTCTGACCTCTCCAACTAGTACTTAATAGTACTTTGAAGAGAAATCACAGATTATGTAATCTTTATATAGACACACAATAGCTTTTAATGTTGAATATAAAATACAATAATTTAATATTAAGGTTTCATGATGGCCTGGTACTTCACAAGAGAATCCTTCTAAGGGCACACTTGTATGATGAATATCCTAAGTCTTGAAATACTTCAACTAAAACAACCTACAAAAAAAGGTTTTCATTTATCGTTTTCTTTATATTCATGGAAATTCTTTGCTCATTCACCAATTTGGTGAAAATTTTGTTACACAGAAAATATTAGAATTTATTAAAGCTAAATAAAGTCTTTGGAACACAGAAAATATTGAAATATTAAAGATTAAGTGTGTTTGTTTCGACGCGCTAATCTCTCGAACCTACCACCAGTCGGAATTATCAGTCAGATTTAAATTCCTTATTGCATTTAATAAGTGTATTATAGGAGATTCTATTTAGTTTCATACATAATATAAAAAGTGTAATAAAATTTTATAAAATTTTAATATGTGATATCATCATCACCAGCCTCTATCCATCCACTGCTGAACATAGGCCTCGCTCAATGAACGCCAAGACGGCCGATCCCTCGCCACTCGCATCCAACACGGATCGGCCACAGCACGGAGATTGTCACCCCACCTGGGTAATGGCCGACCAACAGTTCGTCTACCCGAAGATATACATAATATGTGATATACTAAAATAATTATGAAGCATAACAAAATTAACTCTGAACTGTCTGTTTGTTCCGGCTAATCTTGAAACGTCTGGGCCGATTTTGACGGGACTTTCACTGGCAGATAGCTTATGTTATAATGAGTAACTTAGGCTATAAAAATAATTATCCTCAATGCGGGTACGGCAGTAAATCTAAGTTAACGCGAAGCTGCGGGCAACAGCTAGTTTGAGAAATATGAAATGAAGTAGTCCATTTGATTAATGATTAGTACGGTAGTTTTACATAAGTTTTTGCCCATTCTTAATAGAAGGATTACTTTTTAAGTAAACGACTTCTTGAATTGAATTAATATTTTTTGTATTTCAGGAGCCGTCTAATCAACTGAACCCTGTTTATTTATCTAATTAGTAGATGACTACAAAATTATTGCTCAATACATAAATTTATCTTAGTTTTAATTTTTAACAAGCCTAAAAATATACGGCTTGTTAGAATTTTAAAATTCAGATGTGTAAAAAATTTTAGGATACAGGAATTCCTTTTCCAATCAAAAGTGTACACCACAATCGAACGCGTGAATCGATTTTAACAGCGCAACGACAACTACATTCTGTGTGAAGTGTACAATTATACGTACAATTGCGAACAAAAAATTAGATCAGGAAAAATCTGATGTTTTTAAATTACACTATGTTATTATAGTCCCAGAAGCAATCCCCACCATGATTCAGGTCTTGTCGTAGCGGTGGGGCTCAGTAGTCTAGGGTGAGCCGCTGCACCTTGGGCGAAGCGAATTGAGCCGAGGGGGCTCTGAAAAGAGCAGGGGACAAGGGGCGAGGACGGGAACCTCACCCCATTGTACTGTTGGGAGGGGTTGTTCTGTTGTGCGGGCAACCCCTCCGTGGAGGTGGCGTCGGTCCCCTGAAGCACTAACTAGCCGTCGAGGTGCCCTGCTTGCTCAACAGATCCGGGGCACCTCACCTAAGGCGGCATTAGTGGCACTCACCGGGTTTTAGTGGGTAGAGCTGCGCCTACTTACCAGCTTTCGGTCGCAGAGAGTCCCACATAAACGCCGTGGGAGACCCTCTCCTCTGCTGGATTCCTCAGAGAATTTTCCGGCGTTAAAGGAAAAGTCCCAGAAGCAATAAGATTTATGTTACGTGTATAAATTACTACTCTAAAATACCAGAATAAAAAGTTGCCTGATTGGTATAATGCAAATATAAGAATATATGCCAGTTAATGAAGGCTACATTGATACATACATATACAATAGGTTCCCCAATAATCACAAAACCCGCAAGGATTAGTCATTAATTATATTATACATGACATATTCCCGTGGTAGGCTCATAAGATACGAGAGAAGTTAACGAACAAATATATAAATATAATAAATAATAATAATCTATGGACGCTTTTACAACACGTCAATCTGGTCTGGTGGTAAGTTCTCAAAGAACTTGTGTTACGGGTACCAGACAACTGAAATATTATATTTAATACTATACATTTAAGATTTTTATCATATAATACACATAATATTCAATATACATTCATGACCCAGGAACACAGAAAAGTTTTTGTTCCCGGGCAGGATACGAACCCGCTATCTCCGGCTTGAGCGCCAACGCGCTAACCATTGAGCCACAGAGGTTGTCATAAAAATATTCATGACACGTATTGTTTGCGCTTGGATGTGAACGCACGATCTCCGTATTGTTTCAGACCTAGCCATTTAAAAAGTATACTGTGTATACACAGTAATAAATAGATGTGTATAGTTGTCATCAAAACATACATTCTCTTTTACCAATACACCATTAATAATTTTTATCGCCACATGTATTTGACTGTTAATGTAGTTAATAAAACCTGATAACATAAAAAGCTGAAGGCGTGATGTCCGTTAAACCACATTGGGCCATAACACATTTCAGTTACATCCTGGTCGCTTTATTTCGAGATTTGTTGTATGTCAAAAATGTTGTAAGTATTTTTTTACTTTTTTAATATAATATATTACAAAAGGCCAAATGCGTCATCTGATGATAAGTGGTCAGCGTCGCCCAAGAACATAAGCAGGTTCACTTAAGACAATCCCAGGAACATAAGCAGGTTCACTTAAGAGAATCCCAGAAACATAAGCAGATTCACTTAAGAGAATCCCATGAACATAAGCAGGTTCACTTAAGACAATCCCAGGAACATAAGCAGGTTCACTTAATACAATCCCAGGAACATAAGCAGGTTCACTTAAGACAATCCCAGGAACATAAGCAGGTTCACTTAAGACAATCCCATGAACATAAGCAGATTCACTTAAGACAATCCCAGGAACATAAGCAGATTCACTTAAGACAATCCCAGGAACATAAGCAGGTTCACTTAAGAGAATCCCGTAAACATAAACTTTGACGACCTCCGTGGCTCAGTGGTGAGCGCGTTGGTGCTCAAGCCGGAGGTTGCGGGTTCGAATCCCGCCAGGGAACAAAAAATATTTTCTGTGTTCCTGGGTCATGGATGTGTATTAAATATGTGTATTATATAATAAAAATCTTAAATATATGTATAGTATAAAAGTATTAAATATATTTCCGTTGTTTGGTACCCGTAACACAAGTTCTTCAAGAACTTACCATGGGACCAGATTGACGTGGTGTGAAGCGTCCATAGATATTATTATATTATTATTATTATTATAAACAGGTTCACTTAAGACAATCCCAGGAACATAAGCAGATTCACTTAAGACAATCCCAGGAACATAAGCAGGTTCACTTAAGACAATCCCATGAAAATAAGCAGGTTCACTTAATACAATCCCAGGAACATAAGCAGGTTCACTTCAGACAATCCCATGAAAATAACCAGGTTCACTTAATACAATCCCAGGAAAATAAGCAGGTTCACTTCAGACAATCCCATGAACATAAACAGGTTCACTTAATTTTTTCAATTAATTCACACAATTAGGATGGTGATACCCATGCAGCCGGGAGCGTGTCACAGTGCAACCCTCCCACTAGTGGTCGTGTAATAATACACTTTGTAGTTTATAATATTGATTTTCTCTTTTTCTTTCACATTTATTTTAGTTTATTAAATTTCCTCATTAAATGCTCTAAACATGATTCTTGTACAACCATATAAAATATTTGAATATTAGGATATCTAATTATAATGATCAAAATTCGTATGTTTCCGGTTTAACAAAAGTAATTTTATTTTATATACAATTTCTGCATTGCACGCCATTTATTTAAACTCAACTATGCAGTTTTGTCCGTTTTATAAATTTAATGTCCTCTTGGGGCACAAACAAGTCAACTTTATTTCCTTCAAACAGAGCAACAAGGTTTTACTGCACTTTGAAATATTTCAAAGTACAAAAGTGAGCAAAGCTCCGCTTAATCCATTCTTCAACAAGATAAAATACTCGGTAACTTATACCTAATATCAATACTACTAAGCTCCATTAAAAGCTCTAAATCTTTGGAGAGGTGACGTTTGTGCATTTAGTGCACGCAAGTGTAATAATTCTTTAAAATAGTAAATAAGATTCATTTTATCATAGAAATATTAAGAACTCATATCAAATATCTGTGTATTTTATCAAAAAAGATTAACAATAATAAACGCGGTGCACGGACATTTTTTTTTCTGTAACGCCGGGAAATGCTCTGAGGCATCCCGCTGGGGAGTGGGTCTCCCCACGCGGGACCCAATGTATTAGTATTTAAAAAATACTAATACATTGTTTATATGAATTTTTTGTACTTGAAGACATTACTTGAATTTTTCAGTTTTTCTTCAAGTACAAAAAAATATTATAAACAAAGTATGAGTATTTTTTATTTTTTTATGGCATGATCTTATTAATTATGTATATAAAAAAGGCTCTACGAAGCGAAAAAAATTTGCGAGAATTATTAAAGCATTTTTTTTTTCATTTACAATTAATACGGAAGTTCGAGAAAATTTTGTTAGTTAACAATCGTTTAACTTGTTGAAAAATTAACTTTAAGTAAAATTTCTAACGGGAATAAATTATTTATAGTGTTCAGAACACACCATATTTTTTTCAAATAAAAAAAAAATCAATACCATAAATAAATTAATTAATGTGCCGTACTCGCTTTTGACGCCACGCGTGCAACCTAAAAATGTCGTGCGCAGACCTATTTTCAGCGTTAAATTAAAATTATAAATAATGGAGATAGAGTTCCGGGAGGAGATTTTTATTGGAAATTTCCTCCTTTTTTAGAATATTTTTTTTAATTTCTTAAATATTAATAATTTATGAAATATTGGCAGAAAACGAAATGCCATTTTTTTTTCATCTTCAATTGTTTATAAATTTTGCAATTTTTTTATGTGCTAATACACGCTTTTAGCACATTTTTCTAGGCTTCATTCCGGATCCAATGCACATAATTTTTAGAGCAGTATCTCTATTTGAGACCATTTTCAACTTGTTGACTAGACTATGACCTCGTAATCGACTCACGAGTCCGCGATAAAATCCTTAAAATTTGATTCATTAAAATGAGCAAAATAAAAGTAAATAATAGAAAACAAAATATTAATTATATCTAATCTAAATCTTTGAAGAGTTTTATCGCGGTTTATTAAGACTTTAACATGCCGGACGTTTCGGATAGGTAGGTATTTTACATGAAAAGAGCAAACTCATATCTCAAAGGCCGGCAACGCACCTGCTGATCTCCTGGTATAGCGGGTGTCTCTGGATGTCGCTATTCACTTACCATCAGGTGAACTGACTGTCCGTTTGCCCCCTTTTCTATAAAAAAAAAATCGGTAGTCTGTAAAGACGGTTTACTATGATGATACTTGAACGTGACAACGACATAAGAAAATGGAACGCCTCAGAGCGAGGTAACGCAGCATACGTCATGTTTTTTCGTCCGTGCAGCCGGCTCCATCGAATTATAAGACGTTGTCACGTTAAAAAAAAATGAACCATGGTCACAGGACGACAAGTCCTGAGTGAAGTTCGTGTAAATATCAGAAAATAATACAAAATATAAATTTTGTAAATATCAATGGTAATAAAACTCCTGGCACATAGGTACGTCAACTACGAGCATTTTGTATTCATACAAGTCAATACCTAACAATGCAATTACGTCCATCTGTATTCGAGTTCGTATCGATTACCTATAAAATAAATCAAACTAAGTAAGAATAAAAAAATCGATTCACAGAACATTAAGCATTTGTTATTCGTTCAATCGGCCGTTTATCGATACACATTCGTTCCTCTCGACGTTTATTACCCAATATCTGTAGCTTCTTTATTCCTACATCGCTTTACTGTTTATGAATCAGAATATGATAGTAATTGAAAAAAATTGCAAAATACTATGCATGTACATAAAATATTGCCAAATATAGCGTGTACATAAAAATGCTAAATATGCGTGTACATAAAAATGCTAAATATGCGTGTACGTAAAAACGCTAAATATGCGTGTACGTAAAAAAGCTATAAGTTACTCATTATCTTATAATATATTGGTGTTTTGGTGCCTAACTCCCTATCTCTGTAGTCTCTTGAGTTTCATCTTAATCTATAGTAGAATTATTGTGTGATGAAATAATAGCAATAAAATAACACATGCATACCATGCAGAAGAAAATGGCACTCAGAAGAACGTATGGCCGATGGGCCAATAAGGTTCAAGAGTGGAAGCCGCGTTCGGGTAGACGAATTGTTAGTCGGTCATTAACCATGTGGGAAGACGATCTCCGTGCAGTGGCCGGTCCTTGTTGGTTGAGAGTGTCGAGGGAACGATCGCCTCGGCGTTCTTTGAAGGATGCCTATGTTCAGCAGTGGACGGATAGAGGCTGATGATGATGCAGAAGAAAATATATTGTCAAAATATTCTACAGTTATTCAGTCGCTTTTCTTTCTTCTAATTTTTAACTTTCACGAGTGCCTTTACTATTGGGAATGCTAACATTAAAGATGATGGCGCACTCAAATATTTATTTTTAACAAAAGCTTCGTATAAAAATAGGTTGTTAATATTTCAAAAAGTTCTGTTTATTGCTTCTCAATAATTTCTTTTCGAATACCTTTATTGCAAAAACGACGCTCAAATTATATTCTATTGATAAAAATTCAATCATTTCAATTCAATACAATTCCACAGACAAATAATACAATTATACTACAAACAAAAGCGTTATTTTAACGAAATTCGAAAACTAAAAAATTGTTCTAGTGTTATTTTAATTTATTAGAATGTATTAGAATAAATTGAAACAATTATACAAACACAATATTCAAAGCAGTTTTATTTAAAACGGTTTTTTATTTTTTTTACTAGGTTTACTAGGGACGCATCCGATAACGATACCGATTGCGAAATATCGGCGTTATTAGAAGTTTTCCGATATAATCTATACTAATATTATAAAGCTGAAGAGTTTGTTTGTTTGTTTGAACGCGCTAATCTCAGGAACTACTGGTTCGATTTTAAAAATTCTTTCAGTGTTAGACAGCTTATCGAGGAAGGATATAGGCTATATAACATCACACTGTGATTTATAGGAGTTGAGTAACGCGGGCGAAGCTGCAGGCAACAGCTAGTTCAATATACTTTTACTGCATAAGAAGCGGTACCATGCTGCTTTGAGCCGAATTGAGCCGGCACGACCGGGATAGTACCTCTCGCTCATATAACACCGGCGTCAAGGGACAGCTATGCTTTCACGTTTCGTGCAGTTTGTGAGTTTCCGGTGACCCAATGGGGGGATAGGGAAAAGGAGAGCAACGTATCTGCATAACTCTTGGTTGTGTGGATGTGTATGGGCGTTGGTAGTCACCATAAGGCTCCGACTGCTCGGTTGCGTCCTTAAGACATTAAAAAAAACTTTTGATTTGATACCCAAAACTTAAGAATACTTTGTTTTTTTAGCAAAAATCTTTTTTTTTTTTGAACGGTTTTATTTAGTTATTCCTGTTAATTTTTATTTTTATATTAATTGAAATAAATATTTATTTTACCTTCATTATACATATAAGCGTATCATCCGTATTGCCGATATTTTATAAGAGTATCGTTATCGTATCGGCAAAAAGGTGTATCGAGGGCCGAGGCATCCCTAGTTTTTACTAAAACGTTTAAATGTTCATCAGTCCATCATCAATTTTATCACCTATTGGACATAGGCTTTTTTCAGTAAATTACGTTTACTGTATACGAATGAGTTCACCCGATCGACCCTTTCATCTACGAGCGTGACGGCTCAGCCTCATTTAAGCCCTACAAGAATTTTAATCAATCTGTGCGGTGCGCCAAAAGAAGTTTTCACTTCAAAAATAAAATCATACTTTTCACCTACACCTTTATCAAAATACGTAAAATACAGGAAAAACTAATAATCCAAGTTGCATTCGGATGAAAATTTAGACAAGAAGCAAACTACACTCTCTTGTGTAAGTTTCGACATTTTGTATGACTGTCTTTGGAGTTGGGTACGTGGAAAGACATTGAAACTCGAACAATCCCTTGTCCCTTAACAAAAGGTTTTTGTATCGAGTTGACTGTTTAGAGTTTGAGTAATATTCAAAAAAGTTAGCTTGAAGTGTGTTAGATTATTTCAAGTAAGATAATATTAGCTTTAGGTAGACGAAGTGTTGGTCGACCATTAACTAGGTGGGAAGACGATCTCCGTGCGGTGGCCGGTCCGTGTTGGATGCGTCATCTTTGTTGGCTCACATGAGATGTCTCCTCCGCCATTTTGCTGATCTCTACTTTTAGAAAACTCACTGTGTGCGGTAGGCCGGCGCGCTCGTCGGCACAACAGCAGTGCAAGTGCCATTAGCAGCAGCAGTGCCACAGCACCAGCCACGCCAGCAGTCAGCAACGCGCTGGGCTCGCGCTCCGTGCCAGGGGCTGCGGTGCTGGTGGCGGGAGAAGCACCAGATGTACCAGCAGTCCCACCAGAGACCGCCGCGCGTTGGGTTTTCGCAACCTAAACCAAATAAAAGTGTAGTATATGTAATATCTCATGGTTGCAGGTGGGCTTCTCCTGGCTGATTTTCTTGGCTTATGTACAATACTATGATTAATTTAGAAGGGAAATTAAAAAAATCATGTAGCAATTTACCAGTGGGAGGGAAGCGCTGTGCCACGCTCCCGGCTGCATGGGTACCACCATCTTGCTTGTTTCTCCCGTGAAACCGCTTTGCTGTGTTTCGGAAAGGGCAGTACAGGCAGTGTAATTACTGGCACCGAGACTTAACAATTATGTCTCAGGTTAGGCAACATATAGATGAGTTGTCTGGGCTAGACTCAGGATACTTGTTTATGTTCATAGGCGACGCTGACCACTTATTATCATATATCTCGTCTGCCCTTTTACCTTTCAAACCAACATAAAAAAGAAAGAAATTATAAAACCCATATCATTGTATAGTCTTCATAAATGAAACTATTTCAAAAGAGAATCTTACCAATATTGCGCTGAATTCTGAAGGCGTTTGTGCGGTGTAGGCTTGTATCTTCAGCTCGTATGCAGTGTCCGGCGCTAGGTGATCCAGCACCATGCTCCTGGAAGTCCCCTCGACGGTAACCTTCTCGTATAGCCCCGCGGACGACACCGCGCGGAAATATATGTAGAAACCCTCCGCTTCCACTCCTCCATCACTGGACCACTGTAAGATATTATAATGTTAGCCAAGTTTACATATCTATACTAATATTATAAAGCTGAAGAGTTTGGATGTTTGTTTGAACGCGCTAATCTCAGGAACTACTGGTCTGATTTGAAAAATTCTTTCAGTGTTAGATAGCTATATATCGAGGAAGGCTATAGGCTATATGACATTACGCTGTGACTTATAGGAGTTGAATAACGCGGGCGAAGCTGCAGGCAACAGCTAGTTTTAGATAATAAATACCTATATAAAAAAACTGATACGGATGGATGTTTTCCATAATATGGAATGGAATGGATGACGGAATGAATCGCTTACAATTATCTGTATTCATTAAAAAAATTGGAATTTAAAATAAATATTAATAAAAAGCCTTTTATTTCCTACTAATTAATTTTATATTGTTTTTAGGTTTATTAACTTTTATACATTTAAACACTTTGCTAATTTGAATTTTGGAATTACAGTATTATAATGAACCCTACCATGGTTCAGGCCTTGTCGTGGCGGTGGGGCACAGTAACCTAGGGTGAGCCACTGCACCTTGGGCGAAGCGAATTGGGCCGAGGGGGCTCTTTGTACCCCTTTTATAAGAAGAGGGGACAGAAGAGCAGGGGGCAAGGGGTGAGGATGGGAACCTCCCGACGTTGCCGGGACAATACAATGGGGTTGTTCTGTGGTGCGGGACAACCCCTCTGTGGATGTGGCGTCGGTCCCTTGCGGGACTGACTAGCCGTCGAGGTGCCCTGTTTGTTTACTAGATCCGGGGCACCTCACCAAAGGCGGCATTGGTGGCACTCGCCGGGTTTCAGTGGGTAGAGCTGCGTCCTCTTACCAGCTGTCGGGCGCAGCGAGTCCCACTCCCCCGCGGGATGCCGCAGAGCATTTCCCGGCGTTAAATAAAAAAAACCGTGTGGCTATAAATAAACAGTATAGAACATATTTTTATACATTTCATATAATTAACATTAAAAAAATTGTCGAATGTGTAAGTATTATTGCGGGCAATTCACTTCCTCAATGGACGATGGAAAATATATTTTACATTTTTGTGACCAAAAAGAACATTTTCGTTTATTATAGTGTAAATCGAATACATGAATATACATTTTCCGATAAAACTAGCAAAACAAAAATGGAAATCGATATCGTCGTGATAGTCAAACTAGCAGCGTCCCGCTGTTTCACCCGCGTACTTCTCATTCAGTGGGAAGAGTAACAAACATACATCCAACTTTCAAGTTTATAATATTATTAGGAAGTAGGATTATTTGTCCATTCCATTATTTCGATCGTTTTATGTTTTCCGACGGCGGCGTTCCGCTTTATTTATTCAATGTCTAAACGGTAGCGACAGTTTCGGTTTTATTCGCGTAACTAAATTTACTCTAGCACGATCTATATGGACAATTTAAAACTTGTAAACAAACGGAACGCCGTCTTGGCGTGCATTGAAAGAGGATTAATGCCGATAGTGGTGGTGATGATGATGATGATGATGATGAAGATGATGATGATGATGATGATGATGATGATAATGGTGAAAATGATGAGAATGATAATGGTCATGATAATGATAATGGTAATGATAGTGAAAATGATAATGGTCATGATAATGATAATGGTAATGATAGTGATAATGATAACGATAATGATAATGATAATGATAACGATAGTGCAACAGCTAACAAAAGTGAATCCGTATCGTCATAAGTGTTTATAATTTACGTAAAATATCTATTGTTTCGTATATACGTATATGGTCTAGCTCCACTTCATTTTTTATATCGCAGGGAAATTATTTGTGGATGTAGCCAGGATATTCTTGTAGATCCCGACCTTATGTGGGACTCGCACCTGGGAGTGCCCTATCCTAAACTAAAACCACTACGAGCGAAGGCGCTTTTTGATGTCCCGGATCTATCCTAGCTCCACTAGGTGAACCATAATAAAACTAAAATCGATATTTTTTTATATCTATGGACGCTTCCACACCACGTCAATCTGATCCCGTGGTAAGTTCTCGAATGACTTGTGTTACGGGTACCAGACAACGGAAACATATTTAATACTTTTATACTATACATATATTTAACTCATTCAAGCCTTGCCTATTCTACAGATTGACGTTCGCTCTTGACAACATTGTCGAAAGCAAACATCAATCTTATTATATATAATTGACGTTTCTATTCTATTCTATAAATGTTAAAGCCACTTGTCTAAAAGGGCTGAGATGTAAGATCAAGAGGGTCTCAGTGACAATTAAACTGCTTTGACACCGAAAAACAAAGTTGTTTCATAAAAGAGATAAACAGAAAGGAACCCACGAGCGGCGCAAGTGCGTGCCTCCCAGTCCCACCGCTACAGAACAATATATTTTGAAATGACCTAAGTTTCGCGGCGAGTTTCAGTCCTGTGACTGTCATGTTCTATGTTGAAAGAATCTTCTATAATCTAGATTGATAAAACGTGTTATATCTATTAAAATAAATAAAATTGAAGCGTCTATTTTTAATTTCAAATTAACAGTTTTTACCAACTTGCAACCGGGTAACGCGCAGATGAGACAGACTTAATTTAAAAAATCAATTTGTTTTTTATCGAACCGTCTTTTTGTTCCGGCTAATCTCTAAAAATTTCGATTTTGACAGGACTTTCACTGGCAGATAGCTGATGTTATAAGAAGTAACTTAAGCTATAAAAATAATCATCACCAATCCGGATACTGTAAATCTAAGTTAACGCGGACGAAGCTGCGAGCAACAGCTAGTAAAATAATAAAATAATATGATAGTTACTCTAAAATGATATTTCAACAATCTTTTGCTATATGGTGATAAACATCTTAAGTTCATTGTTTTTAAATCTCGTTGTATAATAGTATAATGCATCAAGTGTAAGTAGTTCTCGATAAGTTTTTAATTAATAATTATAAGCTAGGAAGAACTATGAACAAGAACTTGTCTGCCATTAAAATTTCAACTCAATGAGATGGAATGGATGAATGCTGATGATGATGATGATAATATTTGTATTTTTCTTTCAAAAATACCTTCTTGATGGTGTATTTTCTTTATTTTAAAAATATTTTTACTTCCTGCTTATTTAATTGTTCAATAATAAATTGTGTTTTACTTACTTGTTTTACCGCTCGTATCGCTTTTGTATTGTGTTTTTGTTATATTTATGTATCTAAATAAATAATATATCCTGGCACTTACAGTCCAATTCAGTTGTATGCTGTGGGGTGACAACGCTGTGGCCTTATCCAGGACTGGTACTCGGGGACTTTGGAAGCCTCCCCGTTGGAGGTAGAACTTGTTGCTGCTGCGCCCCAGTTTGTTGTCCTGGTTAGAATAGACGGCGGCTATGCGGAACCTGGGATTTTAGATTTATGATAAACATTATTTAGTATTGAGTCCAGACCAAGTAAGAGTTAACTTTGGACTAAGCTAGCATTATTGTAAATATATCAATTGTAAATAATTGCCATAATTGCAAATGTCTCAATTGTAAATAATTGCCATAATTGTAAATGTCTCAGTTGTAAATAATTGCCATAATTGTAAATGTCTCAATTGTAAATAATTGTCATAGTTGTAAATGTTTCAATTGTAAATAATTGGCATAATTGTAAATATCTAAATTGCCGTAATTGTAAATGTCTCAATTGTAAATAATTGTCATACTTGTAAATGTCTCAATTGTAAATAATTGGCATAATTGTAAATATCTAAATTGCAAATAATTGCCATAATTGTAAATGTCTCAATTGTAAATAATTGCCATAGTTGTAAATGTCTCAATTGTAATAATCAGCATAATTATAAATATATCCAGTTTCAGTAAGTCTCTATCAATGCTAATGACAATTTTCCACTTTGATAGCCCCTATCCACCTTAAAAATATAACCTATATATTATTTACATATAAGGTCCTTCCCAAATTCTATCGAATCGTAAGAAGCAGTTAGTGCGTGAAGAGATAACTTGAGTTACTTATCGCATTCATGCTGGTTTAGTGTGGGTTACTGTAGATGATGGATAAGTGAATGAATATGGTCGGTTCTATGTAATACTAGGAGCAGCGCCCTGTGATTTCACCCGCACAGTTCTTGTTCCCGTGGGAATTTGGGAATAAAATATCGCCTATATTACTCGCTGATAATGTAGCTTTAGCTAGAAAATATTTTTTTAAATCGATTTAGTGATTTAGGCGCAAAAGGGCAACAAACATAGAAACCTACGTTTTAATTTATTAGCGTTCCGTTCCTCAAAATGACAAAACAGAAACTTTATAAGAACACTCTGTTGTCCGTCTGCCTGTGTACCTGTCAGTCTGACAAACCATTAATTTGTCAGCGTGCAGGTCCGTGTCAAGTAAAAGGTAGTGTCATGCTGCTTTGCAGCCAAATTGGGCCGGCACGACCGGGGCGGTACCTCTTGCTCACATAACACCGGCGTCAAGTGGTTGGTGAGTTGGGGGAATAGGGCAACGCATCTGCATAATCTCTGGTTGTGCGGTAGTGTATGGGCGTCGATAGTCGCTAAAAGGCTTCGACTGCCCGTTTTCCCTATGCTTTGCTATAAAAAAGTCTGTCGCACTTTTCTGTTTTTAATGTTAGGACTACTAGGAGGGGCTGAAAACCAGCGCTGCTCGTAACTGCTATCATAGCACGAGCAAATCCGCCTCCTATTGTCTTTATAAATGTAGTTTAAAATTTAGAATTGTTCGTGTTAACAAATAAGGAAATAAGGTGATATTTATTTAATTACTACATGCAATTCCTTACTTGTAATATCTGTCTGGTATCAGCCCGTCTATTTGGAAGGAGTGTATGTAGGAGGCGATGTCGTTGTTGGCAGTGTGCCACTGCACGTTCGTAGAGTTAGACGCTTCTCGGTACTGCACCTGCGTGGCATATAATATTTGTAATTAGTTTAACAATTTAGATAAAAAATGTTTTTCACTTTCGTTTTGCAGAGCTCTATGCTTCGTTATTGTCTACGAATATATAAATGTCAACATCGAAACTATAGCTAGCTATATAGATTTTTTTTTTCTTTTACGCTGGGAAATGCTCTGAGACATCCCGTGGGGGATTGGTCGAAAGGTGGTAACGTGGACGCAACTCTACCCACCCGGCGAGTGAGAGGTACCCCGGATCTGTTGAGCAAATAGGGCACCTTGACGGCTAGTCATTCTCTCAAGGGACCGACGCTACCTCCACAGAGGGGTTGCCCCGCACCACAGCACAACCTCTCCCAACGTCGGGACAGTACAATAGGGTGAGGTTCCCATTCTCGCCCCATGTCCACTGCTCTTTTGTCCCCTCTTCTTATAAGAGTATTGAAGAGATATTGTACCCCACAAAGAGCCCCCTCAGCTCAATTTGCTTCGCCCAAGTTGCTGGGCTCACACTAGGCTACTGAGTTACTGACCACGGCCACGACAAGGCTTGAACAATGGCGGGGAGCTATATATAATATAGCTATGCAAAACATAGTTACCAATCTTACATAGTTCTAAATGTGAAAATAGCCGTTTTTAAACGACTTCAAAAAAGGAGGAGGTTATAATAGGTTTTTGTGTATATATTTTTTTAATGTATGTTCACCGATTTCTCCGCCAATTGTGGACCGATTTTAATTTAGTAATTTTTTAGCAAAAAACTAAGCTAATAAATTTATGAATGGAAATATGATTTATATATTTTTTTATATTCACTTAAACTTTTACGAGACACGGTTGCGTACCGTGTTACGGTTACGTAACACGGTTTTACGAGAACACAATATAATATATATACATAAAAAAATGAATTACATAATTAACATGAAACTAGTTATTATAAAAAACCATTTTCTTTATTTAATTATATTTCACAAAAACCCTACCTTAAAGAACTGTATAGGGAGACCATGATTGCTGTGAGTCCAGGACACCATGACACTATCGTCGGACAGACGCGTCACATTCGGCCGTGACGGTGGTTCCAATATGGCTGAAAATATTCAAACATAAGCAAACTGGCTACGATAAAAGCGATACTAGGGCAAGTGATGTTGAAATGATATCCAATAGTTTAATATTATTGAAAATATGTAAGCTTCAAATTAAGGATTTGATTTCGCCTTTTTTATTTTTTTTCTTAATCTCCAGCATAAGTCTCAGAATTAAGGGGAATCTAATGACTCCCATTAGTCTTATGTATCTACACTCGAAAAACATAACCCTCTTTCAAATAAAAAGCTCAGTCGGATAAAAAGTATTGGAATATTGGGTCCATATTCCGATACTTTTTATCCGTGTCCCAGGACAAATTTTTGTGTGTTGAACATGATCATTTTTTCTATTTCTGGGTGTAATTTATCTATAATATTTAGAAATACATAGTTATGTATCAGTTGTCTGATTGCCATAAGAACAGGCTCTGCGTAGTTTGGGATCAGATGGCCGTGTATGAATTGTCGTAACATATTGTTATTATTTGTTTACCTTTGTGTTTCCTTGTATTTTTCTTGTTATATCTTTTCGGCGCTTGTGACGGTATATGTAATGTTCTGGGCGCTTCCACGGAGAACTCCTAAAAAGTATATAAAAGAATAATGCAGAATATTTTTACATTTCCATATAAGCGACTCATTGTAATTTTATAATATTACACAGGCAATGTTTTGCTGTACTATAGAGTGACCATTTTTTACCATTGTTACGGACATATATCAGTATGCACATTTATTTATCTATTTCATTCAGTAAATATGTCTATATCTTTCAGATTCTTATCACATGCATATCCATGGTCTACAATCTGCCCAGTAAGGCATATTTTTATGCGAAAGAACTTGAACACATTCTTCAATTATCTCAACCAAAGACTTGACCTTTCAGGACCAGCAAGCGTTGGATACGTGATTTGCAATTTATCCTAAGCCTAGAGCCATCAGAAACAGTATGTTGGGTACCTGGTCCGATATCTGTACTGGCACCACCGTTAGCAGCGCCGCGTCGTACGCGCAGCCGAGGTCGTTGCAGGCGAAACACTGCACGATCCCTGCGTGACGTTTCTCCACGCGATCGATGTACAAGTCTGAATCTGAAATAATAGTGTAATGAAAACCGATACGACTTAAGGACCTTCAAGAAAAGAGCATACTTATATATGAAAGGTCGGCAACGCACCTGCAAATTATGTAGCGGGTGTATATGAGTGGCGCTTATCACTTACCACCAGGTGAAACGACTCTTAGTATACTCCGTTTTAATAAAATAATAAATAAAAACTATGAACAACCTGCCATTTTAATTTGGATGACTTTTTTATAGATTCGTCATTTCTGTCTGTCTGTCAATCTGTCTGTCACAGCCACTCTTTTCCGAAACTATAATACCAATACTGTTGAAACTTGGTAAGTAGATTTATTCTGTGAACCGCATTAAGATTTTTACACAAAAGTAGGAAAAAAACAATAAATTTTGGGGGTCCCCATACTTAGAACTGAAACACTTCTTTTTTCATCTATAGTAGTGGGATAGGTCTTTAAAAATGATATTGAGGTTTCTAATATCATTTTTTTCTAAACTGAATAGATTGCGCGAGACACACTTCCAAAGTGGTAAAATGTGTCCCCCCCCCCCCCCCCACTGTAACTTCTAAAATAAGAGAATTATAAAACTAAAAAAAAAATATATGATGTACATTACCATGTAAACTTCCAGCGAAAATTCGTTCGAACGAGATGTAGTAAGTAGTTTTTTTTTAATACGTCATAAATCGTAAAGCGCAATTTACCTTTCATTTAATCAACTCAAATATTTTAAAAAACATTTTTTCAAAATAAACCATATTTTTTGCTAAACTGTCTAATTTTGCAAATTATGTAATGGTAACCCTTCGTGTGCAAGTCCGACTAGCACTTGGCCGGTTTTTGATTCGGATATTTTAATATGTATAACTTGGTGGTTATGTAATGTTTGCAATAATAATTGTAGCTTGATCGCCTTCATTTTCCGCTGCCATCTTTTCTTACTTTTTTTTATATCACAGGAGGGCAAACGAGCAGTTGAAGCCTTAGACTACCGACGCCCATACAGATCCGTACAACCAAAGATTATGCAGATGTCTTGCCCTCCTTTCATCTATCCCCCCAATGGGCTACCGGAAACTTACAAACCGCACTAAACGCGACAGCATAGCTGTCCCTTGACGCCGGTGCTATGTGAGCGAGAGGTCTCCGGTCGTGCCGGCCCAAGTCTACCACTACCTCTTTCTAAGTTATGGACAATATAGCCTTCTAGTAATGTAAGATTTATATATTATAAAAGTATTGTACTAGCATATTGACATAGGTAATGGCAAAAAGTCAACGTAGGAAGTAACAATCAGATCGAAGAAAGAATGGAGTTATAATTCTTCCTATATTATATCGTATACGTATATTTTCAGTAAAGTTTATAGCCTATAAACAATGCCTTTGCAATTGCAAAGTACACGTAACCTTAATCACAGGATGACTGCGATAAATAATGCGGCACCTCCCAATGGGCGCGTAAGAAAATGGACAGGAACGACTAAATATTTACGCGCAAACCGCTAATATGTATTACGTATGATTAATCTTTAATTAATCATTAATTAATTATTAATGAGGAAGTATATTATCTTTCATTCATCGTTGGAACGCGTAACGCGCCATCCATGTTTAAGAAAAAAAGAAACACGCTTTAATATTGTTTTCTAATGTTTGCGCGAATTTCACTCATTATAATGAAACAATTTTACCTCTTACCACCTGCTTGGGATCCCATTATTAAAATAATTAAATCAAAAACCAAGCATACTATGCCACAGATTAAAGATACAGTTAGCACTTTCTGCGTAGAGAGGACTTATCAAAATAATGATGTACATAGGGTATTTCGAATAACTTTGTAACGTTAGGACATCTGTCACCTCAGTCCTTCCGTGACCATGGTTGCTGTAAAGTATCCGAAACGTCGGGCTTGTAAAAATCTTAATAAACCGCGATAAAATCCGTAAAAATTGTTTCATTAAACACGCTTTAATAGCAAAACGAACAAAAAATTTGAAAATATTTTTAATACAAGAATTAAATGGCCTAACGAAAAAAATTGTTATAAAAAAAGGGTGAGGTGTTCAGTATTCATAGATATATTTCATAGGCAGCTATTTCTAAAAGTGAAGTTAATACGTGTAGAATAAACACCCCACGCTTTTCTTACAATAACTAATATTATATATTTTATTGTTAAATCATGGTGTTATGGCAATCACTTGAGAATGAGTGAGAGAATAAAAACCACACAAGTGATGTAGGTAACTTGCGCGCCTTATGCCTTCCGTGGATGTGCTATCCTGATTATCCTGATCAGGATATAAAACAAAATCATTAAATTATTGTATTGTCATCGATCCTTGAAAAGTGTGCAAAGTTTCAATTTAATATGACGTCTTAAAGTTGGTAAAAATAACGTTTAAAGATTCCATTAATTAGATTCAGGTGAAACTAATAAAAGCATGTTAAAAGATAAGGCTTGTAGTATAATTGCTAAAGACCTACCACCTTTTCTCGCAAGTCACCACATAGCTAAAGTAAGACGAGTTCTCCCTCTGAACTCTGAATTCTGAACTGAACAAGTCTATTTCAAGTCAAGTAATTACAAAACACCATTTATTTTCAGAGTCAATCTTTTTACAGAGAGATCAGATGCAGCTTCATTATAATTATATCAGCCTTATTCCATTGACTCAGCCTACTTGTTAATTATTCAAATGAGTATACCTTTTAGAGGGGACACCGACGTACCCCTTTTTATATCATAAGGAGGCAAACAAGCAGTCTGAGCCTTACGATGACTACCGACACCCATAGACATCCGCACAACCAAAAATTATGCAGAAGCGTTGTCCTCCTTTTCACACCCAATGGGCCACCGGAAACTCACAAACCACACGAAACGCGACAGCATAGCTGTCGCTTGACGCCGGTGTTATGTAAGCAAAACGTACCACCCCGGTCGTGTCGGCCCAATTCGGCTGCAAATCAGACCACCTATTACAGATATTAACTGATATTTAAAGACGTGGGATCGCACAATTATAGCAGATGTTAGTTGCTGATAATGTGACTTTGTATCGGTGAAAGAATAATTAAAATCGGTAGAGTAGTTCCGTAGCCTATTCAATGCAAACAAACAAACAAATAAATATTTCCTTTTTATAATACAAGTATAAGCAAGTTAGTAGACAAAAAACCAGCAACGAAAAAGAAAACAATCACAAACATATGGAATACATTCATAGTCTTGTATACAAAATAAAACACAGCGAAACAAGTGTACGTCTGTTAAATTAATTTAAGAAGCAGTTTAAGAGAAGTTAGCGCTCCAAACTAAATTTATACTGTTTGTAGCGAGTCGGTAGTGTAAGGTAACAAAGGATGTAAAAACTTGGAGAAATTACTTGTGCAAGATACTCGTGAGAGGTATTTAATTTTACTTAATAAACTTCCTCTTTGTACTATATTAATAATATATAAACGAGGTTGATTTTCGACGCTGCGTTTTTAGTATGAGTTTTTAAAATATTAATGTGTAACGTCTATTGGCGTGCCTTGGCCGCTAGTGTAGCGACAGTAAATGACATGACAGCAACATGTCGTGATGCCACCACAGCCACTACGCCGCTTTCGTATGCGTGTATAGGTATATTTCTATATTTTGTTCAATTTTTTAAACAATATTATCTTTCCAAACAAAATAGGTAAAATTTTCATTGAAACAGATGTAAGATATACAGTATACAGAATAACATTCAATTTATTTATAAGAAACCGACATTTGTACATTAAGCAACGCCTGGCCTGTAGATAATCTAAGAAGACATGTTTCCAGTGAACGCAATATTAGCAGTTGCTACAGCATACCATGCCTTTTTTTCTTTTACGCCGGGAAATGCTCTGAGGCAATCCGCGGGGGAGTGGGTCTTCCCAGGTGGGTATGTGGGCCTCGCTGCGCCCAAAAGCCAGTATACCACGCCTACCGGTCGTCGTGACAGACAACTTTTGGAACGTAGTTCCTTATCGCGCGTTACAAAAGGGAGCTAGACGGAAAAAATTAAGATGAAAAGTTGGAACGACACTTTATGCTATAGTTGTAAGCCGTGCAGCTTTTTGGCCAACACATCACTGCGTCGGTAGCTGTTTTTGTTACACTATTGGGGCTGCTAAGTAAAAAAACCCCAGTTCAAATCCCACCGATCTCGGTGACTTTTTTTGTTTTTTTTTTATTATTTTACGCCGGGAGATGCTCTGATTTTTATCGATAAAAAATCATAAAATATTATACCTACCCGAATAATTATTTTCCTTACACCTTTCTTACTGTTTTTTATTACAATTCCTTCACTAATTAATCGATAGGAACTTCGTTCCATCCGGGTGTCCCTTGACACCTCTCTTTAGTTTTTTTTATCATTCCTGAGTTTGATCATCATCATTATAATCCTCATCTACGGCTATATAGATCTTTCTTTATGAACGCAATTTAGCACATTTTTATGTTAGTTAAATAGGCAAACTGGAAGATGTGCCACCTGATAGTAAGTGGTCGACGTCAACATAAAATAGTTTAACCTGGAACTAGCCCAGGCAACTAATTCACGTGTTCCCTATCCTGTGATATAAGATGTTAAGTCTCTGTGCCAGTAATTACACTGCCTGTCTTGCCCTCCTTTCTGAAACACAGCAAAGCTGCTTGAAGGGTTAGACAAGCAAGACGGTGGCACCCATGCAGGCGGGAGCGCAGCTCAGCGCATCCCTCCCACTGGTAACATCTATAGCATTTAAAAATTGTGTTCTTTATATTCTTCCTACATTTCCCGGAAGCAAATCAAATAACAGCCAATTAAAATTATCCATATTTCCAAAGCATCAAATTTGCAGAACAAATATGAACGAAAATCATAAGTCTTTTATTTCAATTTGTCAATTCCGAGTTTTCCCCTAATTAGTATAGCATTCCCGTCTCTTTTTTCCTTTAAAACAAGTAAGAAGGAATCAGAAACTAGCAAACTGTTACATTTATAGTACCTACCTAGCTAGATTTCGTTTAGGAATAGCTGACATAAAAAAACGAATAGAAGTTCGTTTGTTTTGTCAGCGCTTTCTAGCTTCGCGGATTTTTGTCGGGCACACGTGAAAACGCCTAGCGGTAAGCTTCAAGTCAAATTCAGCAATTTGTTTCGATATTGCAGGTACATTTTTTTTTATTTACTAGCTATGGCCCACGGCCACGGCTTCGACTGCTCGTTTGCCCTATGCATTAAAAAAAATCAAATGAAAAAACATTATTTATAATCGGACTGGAGTTATCATTAGCGCCAAACAAACAAGAAATTCCTTAGCATAATAATATTAAAAATAATATCTATGGACGCTTTTACACCACGTCAATCTGGTCCCGTGAATATTTAATACTTTTATACTATACTAGCTGTTGCCCGCAGCTTCGCCCGCGTTAACTTTTAAAATTTGAGGGGTTGACCACCCTTATCACTTAGGGGTATGAAAAATAGATAGCAGCCGATTCTCAGACCTACTGAATACGCATATAAAATTTGTTAAAAATCGGTACAGCCGTTTCGCAGGAGTACGGTAACTAACATTGTGACATGGAAATTTTATTTATACTATATATATTTAAGATGTTTATTATATAATACATATATTTAATACACATCCATGACCCAGGAACACAGATAACTTTTTTTGTTTCCTGGCGGGATTCGAACCCGCATCCTCCGGCTTGAGCGCCAACGCACTACCATTGAGCCGCAGAGGTCGTCAAAAAAAAGGTTATGTGGGAGTTGGGACTCGCTTCTGACAAACTGACTCCTGTTAAAATGATTACAAAAGCTTATAATTACCTGTAGTCCTTATCCCCTTGCCAGTCTTAATAGTCTCGGAGTTGAGGAGCCAGTGCACCACGGGCTTGGGGCTGCCGTGGGGTATCCCACAGGAGACGTGCGCTGTGTCTCCCTCACTGGCGTTAACACTGCTGGCGGACCCCTCCCAGTTGGGCGGCTGGAGGGATATCGCCTTCCAGGATCTGCTCACGCCGTTGGCCGAGCATGTGTATATCCCCTGTAAGGAGATTAGCTTATAGGTATATACGTTATTGAATCTATTCGCCACGCCAGTTTACAAATCTTCTAGAATTTATTCTGATGGTCAACAGGAATTCTAGCAGAATCAGTATAAGATTTTGAACGAATGCGGCTTTATTCAGTATGAAAACTGTTTGAAATAGAATATTTACTGTTTTTCATTTTTATTGCACAGAAGTTGATATTCCTACATTGTCTACGAATGTCTTGTTCGCTGTGTTGGAAAAATGCTTTTCTTAATGAATGCCAATTCATTCTAGCTCAAGTCCATTCTAGGACTGGTTGTTCCTATACACTCATATTTATACAAAAGGAATTTACCCAAAACCTTTACACAGTGAAACTTTATACTCTAGAAGGCCTAACAAAACTTGAGCCTATTTCAACAGATTATCGATTTATCAATACAAACGTAAACCAGTTCACCAAGATTTTTCATTTTCATTATATCATCATCAGCCTCTATCCGTCCACTGCTAAACATAGGCCGCGTTGGATACGAGTGGTAAGGGATCGGCTGTTTTGGCGTTCATTAAGGGAGGCCTATGTTCAATATAATATATTATTTGAATATATTTTTCAACAATCACACTTTTTTTCTTTAACGCCGGGAAATGCTCTAAGGCATCCCGCAGGGGAGTGGGTCTCCCCGGGCGGGTATGTGGAACTCGCTGCGCCCGAAAGCTGGTAAGTGGACGCAGCTCTACCCTCTAAAACGCGGCGAGTGCCACCAATGCCGCCTTTGGTGAGGTGCCCCGGATCTAATGAGCCAACAGGGCACTTCGGCGGCTAATCAGTCCCCCAAGGGAACGACGCCACCTCCACACAGGGGTTGTCCCGCACAACAGCACAACCCCTCCCAACGTAGGGACAGTACAATTGGGTGAGGTTCCCATCCTCGCCCCTTGCCCCCTGCCCTTTTGTTCCCTCGGCTCAATTCTCTTCGCCCAAGGCTCACCCTAGGCTACTGAGCCTCACCCTAGGCTACTGAGCCTCACCGCCACGACAAGGCCTGAACCATGGTGGAGTTCAACAATCACACTTCATTAACCTAGCCCCTTGGTAAGTTCGTTATTTCTTAAATTTATAACCGTTCTTAGTACCCGTAACACAAGGGTACTAAGAACGGTTATAAATTTAAGAAATTTATATAAATACGTATTATATGAATATGGATGTCTGCACCGAGACATGGACGTACCATGTCTCGGTGCAGACATCCATATTCATAATACAAATTATCTGCACCTGGCGGGAATCGAACCCGCGACCGCTGCGTGGTGTTCAATATTATTTCACCATTAGAATGCTATGTTAACACTGCGTGACATATGCATAGATATTTGAAATATCATCAATCCGGATAACGCTGTAAGTCCAAGACAAGGCGACGCATTGAATGCCTGACACGCGCCAGAGGGGACTGATACTCATGAGCGGGGTGAGGTTTTCCATACGCGCGCGAGCTTATAACTAAAAAATGAAACGACAAAATGGTTTTTGTTATATACCGGGTGTATTTGGAACGCTTGCGAAAACGAAGAGGTATGATAGTGTTGGCATAGCCTGACATGATACAAGTAAAAAAACGCGTTTTCTTCTTTTTTTTGGTTGCCTTTTTTTTTGTATATTCCGGTTTAGTAAACATAATGTTACAGGAATTTGATGATAATGCTTTAAAATAATGGTTAAAAAAACAGCAATGTAATAAACTTAACATAAATAAACGGCTAGCGGACTGAATCAGCTGATAGCATTACACGAGATCGCCGCATGCACGAGGTGAACGAACTCCCGCACCGCGCGCGTCTTCAGCGCGATTTATCGCTTTAGTCGTTCATCGTTTTAGTTTTTACTAATACATTGCGGGTTTGCAAAATACACAAGTCCTAAAATTTTCTTTAAAAAGGTTTCTTAGATAAATGGTTATATGCATTATATAGTATATAAATAGTATATTATTAAGGTTTAATCTTCGCAAGCGTTCCAAACACACCCGGTATATGGTCTCATCTACGAAGAGAGTTAGTTAGTTACCAGCTAGTAATTAATGAATATTTTAATATTTTACCTCATCTTCAGGAGTGAAGGGTGACACCACAAGTGTGTGGTTGTGTTTCTTCAACAGACTGGTCCCTGAGTCTCGTGACCACGTGATCCTGGGCGGCGGAGAGCCCACAGCACCGCACCACAGACGGAGGCTCCCATCAGGTCGCACCGGTGTGGTCAACGTACCATCCTTGTCTATGACGCCCACGTACTCTTTACTCTCGAGGAATCTATGACAAATAAGTCATATATGTATATAGTTAATAATTGTCAGATTTAGATGGTTTTAGATAGACAAACAAACAGACGAACGACCTATGGTAAGTAGTCATCGAGTATATTAAGACCAGCAACTTCATCCGTTGCTAAAACAGTCATTACCTATCTTAAGTACAATGGTAGTTCCCCGTGCATATTTACCGCATATTTGCCTTTGGCATAGGAAATAAATACCCGTCTCAAACCAAACAATATTAACACTAGTCTAGTGGTTAGTAACCCTGACTGCTAAATCAGAAGGTCGTGGGTTCGATTCCCACCCAGGACAAATTTTTGTGTGATGAGCATGATCATTTGTAATCATTAAGTGTGCACAGGCGATTATTCCGTAACTATTACAGATATCAAAAAACTTTAAACTGATTTCGAAAGTACTTTACCTAATGAGTAAATTGACACTAATAACTTATTAAAAATAAAACGAGAAATATCCAAAATTTTTACATTAAACTCTCCCATACATTTAGTATGAGATAGTTTAGAAAGGTTTTACTTTCCTTATTTTAAGTGTGTTAAGTTAAAAATTATTAAAATAAATTATAAAGCAATATTTTTATTTTTAGTACACAAGCCTATTCTTGGAGATCGGATCATTGGGCCATAAGGAAGATATTTCACCTTGGTACAAAACGATATGCTAAGTCTCTTAGAACCAATTCCAGACGATGAAAGAAGGTCGATAATTTTTCAACAGGATGGAGCACCTGCACATAATACAAATGTTGTTATGAATTTCTTACGAAACAATTTTAATGGCTTAATAGCCAATAATAGTGCAACCCCTTGGCCTGCCAGATCCCGGCATCTCACGCCTTGTGATTTCTTCCTATGGGGATTTGTTAAAGACCACGTGTACGCTGAGAGAGTTCACAGCCTAGAAGAGTTACAGAATCGTGTACGTCATGCAATTGCTTTAATTACTTCGCAAATTTTAAGGAAAGTTCATTTTGAAACTGTAAATAGAGCTCGTCATTGTATTGCACAACGAGGACGTCACTTCGAACATCTGCTTTCAATACAAAATTTTGTACTTACTAAGAAATAAAATGTATGGAGAGTTTAATGTAAAAATTTTGAATTTTTCTCGTTTTATTTTTAATAAGTTATTATTGTCATTTTACTCATTAGGTAAAGTACTTTCGAAATCAGTTGAAAGTTTTTTGATATCTGTAATAGTTACGGAATAATCGCCTGTGCACACTTAACGATTACACCCGGTATATGTATGTACATATTTAGAAATATATAAGTATGTGTCAGTTGTCTGGGTACCATAAGAACAGGCTCTGCCTAGTTTGGGATCAGAATTCTCTTCCCCTATCTATCACTGACAGCCCTTCCATTGACACCTTTAAAAGATGCACCAAAAATCATTTTCTTAACTCGCTCAATATAGTATCTTGATATGTATTTATTAACTTATATATGTATGTGTATATATTTATATTTATATATGTAGATTATATTGTATTATATATTTATGTATGTTTGTGTATGTATGTATGTATATATTATGTATATGTATGAACAATAATATATTGTATGTAATATATTTTGTAGATGTCTTTTTTCTCGGAAGGGCTAGACTTTTCGGCCTGATGGCCTTTAAGCTCAATCGGTACAGTAAGTGAGCAGATGGCTCACTTAAGAAATATTCGAAAGGGGGACGCCCCCCTCCGCGCCCCGCAGGGCTGTAGATGTCTATGTTGCTATTATGTCTTGTCTATTATGAAGATCTGCGAACTACAATATATCCTACAACCGATAGGTTTTGGTGGAAGAGATCCCTATCAGAGATAAGCACGCCTTGTACACTAAAATGTTAATAGTTATGTTTATTTTGTAAAATGTATATGTACTTAAGTAACAAATAAATAAATATTGACAACAATAGCCACTAAATGACAATATAGTAAATCTTGTATTGCAGGAAAGTCCTGGTTAAAAAAAAAAATTTCATGCTCATGCATCTTGCGGCTCGAACACCTCGACATTCCACAGAGACAGCCCTCGAAAACACGGATTTTCGAGTGTTTTTTTTTTTCGATTGGACATTGGCCGTTACTCTGATGGTCTTAAGCTTCATCCGTACAGTAATTTAGGTGCACTCACCACTCAGTTACAAAATTATCGGATTATGTATCTCTATAAATTAAAAAAGGTTAAAATGCATTCTCTAAATTTCTGAAGCCTACCTGGTCCCACCATTTCCCTCATGCTGCACCTTCAGGTAGATCCTCTCGGGCAAGTTCTCCGTCTGTCCACTCAGCTCGTTGGTGGCTGTGCACCCGTACGTGCCGCTGTCTTCCACCGTCGCGTTGTTGATGACCAGCACCCCGTGGGGTGTCTTCAAGTGCTTACGGGAGCCCTGCAATGAATTATGTGATGATAACTAGGATATACATTTGACTAGTGTTCAGCTGTTAGAGAAATTACGTGAAGATTTGGCTGATCTGGGTGTGAATCCCGCCAAGTGCTGATAATTTTAAATATAGGTTAGGATCATTGATACGTATGAATGAATGAATGAATGAATGAATGAATTAATGAATTAATATGAATGAATGAATATACTTTATTGTGCACACACAAAATAACAAACATGAAACACAAAAAATTTAAAAGTTAAATATATAAATGCAGACACAAAAGATACTTTATCGCCGAAAAGCGATCTCTGCCAAGTAACCTTAGGGTAAAGAAAATATTGAAAATGTTATGGGTAGTGCATCTAAAATATTATAACAAATTAAGTACAAATTATACAAAAGTTAATAATTAATATAACATACATACGATATATCTATATACGTATTTATTTATGTATATTCGTTTCTCGTACCCGAACTAAGGGGTGGCTCCATCGCGGCGCCCGTAGAGGCTACGTACGTGTGTTAAAATGTCAATTACAAGAAAATGTCAATTAATGCGTAGCGTATCCATGTATTCCAGTGCAAACAATCACATACATTTTCTTGCAAAGCGAAACTTGACAAACGTGCGTAACCCCGCCGTGGGTCGCAGTGGAGCCGCGCCCTTATGTCCAGCAGTGAGTGTGATTTTGAATGTAAATGTTCACTCAAATTTCTCATACGCGAATGGCATTAAGATTATACCGGCTTTTACCTTCAGCTTCGCTCGCTGACGTGATCTAGTGGCAAGTTACATCAAAGCGAATAGGATAAGTCTCTGAGATAATACATTTAAGTGCTAACTTGCATGGTGACTAAACATCAATTTTTATATAAAAATCTTAACAATTTTATATTAATATACAGAATGGATTTTTGAGACGGGTGAGTAAAGGCAGGTACTTTAACCGTTATAGTTACAAGAAAACGTCCCTACGAGACCATCCATAACTTTTTAAGATATTCAAAACTGCATTCATAGATTTTTGAGAAAATGTACGGTTAGCGAAAAAAATGCTAAAATACACAAAAAAAACTTTTTAATTCCTATCGATCCCACTTCGTATGGGGATCAAAAGAGTCTATGGGACCATTTATGGTATGAGTGTCAGAAAAAATTTCAGAAATCGCCAAAAACATTTTCCATAATTTTTTTACTGCAAAACGATAAACTGATTCGTACCTAATATTGTACACAATATTATATATTATTATTGATCATATTAAGTATTTAAACATATTATTTTCATGTCATCAGGCCTATTACAAAATTATTCACTACGATTTTATCCAACAAATACAAAATAAGGAATCAAAAGACTGTATTTTGCAAAATGTTGAACATTTTTGGAAATATCGTATCCCCCTCATGTTTGAGTGGAAAAAACTTAACAGCCTTAACTTGGGGACAATTAAAGTGAAGTTCCCCAAAATTGGCGACGTGAGACCGCCCGGACTTATTGGAAAAGTCTTCAAATAACTAAAACGCTTTTTACTCAAGATATGGCTTTGAGAGGCATTTGATTCTCGAAATTTCGTTTATGGAATTTAAAATAAGGATGTTTCTCCTGAAGACTTTATATCAGGCATATTTCCTTCGGATTTTTTGCTTTGTCAATGCTCAGTTGTATATTTTTATTAAATTGTGTACGTAAAAATATTATTGAACTTCAATTGAATCTACCATCCGTTAAATTAAAGGGTTAATTATATATTTTTTATTGGCAGTTATAGGGACTACTGATACAAGTGAATACTTATGACATTATAAAATTTCAAATATTAAAACTAAAACTTCATACAAATCGATAATAAATTGAAACTTTTGGATTTTTTAAACCTCTGAACGCGCTAATAAATATTTGACAACCAAGTGATACACTGGAGACCCGAATTTACCCTCGTGACGAAATTTAGCCTAATTACGAAAAGTAACTTTCTCTTTTTCTAACTTCCACCCTCTGAACTTCCGTAACGCTCTCGTCAGGCGTTTACCAGTAAAACGGCATGTTTACATCATGAAGCATATAACGAGAATAGAGCGGCAATGTTGTGCTTTGTATGAATTAAATTCCGTCAAATTTGTGCTGCGCCGGTTCTGCGCTCTGATTGACTGATTGATGGCCATTGATTGATGATTGACCGATAGTACGTGCATACAGATCACTGGTTGGTTGAATTGCTATTACGTCAGTGACAAATCACTGTCCAGTTTCGGAATTTTATATTATATTACTACTCTATCTGGTTATATGCTCGATGGTTTACATACTCATTGTTCACCATCTTCTCCCCACTCCCCAGTCAAGTGTGCGTAAAGGAGTATTCACTTCAAAAGATATCTCAAATATCATCATCCACTTTTTTCCGTCCACTACTGAGCATAGCGTTCATTACAAAAGCTTTTGTAGAATTCATAACATAACATAGTTTCGTTAAAGTTAATTTAAGTTTGCTTGCGGATAAAACGTTCATGTGTAGCGAAAACTTACTTGATGACTCCAGGATCATTAAAACCGGTAAGCTATGGAAAATTTCGAAAGACCCATTTTAAGGAGTGCACATATCAAAGAAGATCGGCCGTCTTGGCGTTCATTAAAAGAGGCCTACTAAACTATAACTATCGTCACTCAGATGAAGGACCTACCTTATCTTCTTTCCACCAGTTGAGCACCGCTGGAGGTTCCGATATAGGCTCCTTGCAGTGCAGGACCACGGTGTTATGGAGAGGTGCAGTTATCACTCTCCTCTCAGCTGTGTTCGCGCTCAGGTCTAGCTTGGCTATGGATAGCCTGGCTGGTATAGACACTAGACTGATGCCTCCATACCACACCACGCACTGAAACAAAACAATTTTTTTTCATGGCTTCTTACTGGATGGAAAATTGATTTATAGTGGAAATGTTCTTAATGTTATTTAATAGTAAGCCGACTAAGTAGTCCCCTGTGATAAAAGGTATATGTCGCCCATGAACATACGATCACCCAGCGTTAGGCCTGGGCCTTGTCGTGGCGGTGGGGCTCAGTAACCTAGGGTGAGCCCGGCACCTTGGGCGAAGCGAATTGACCTGAGGGGGCTCTTTGTACCCCTCTTATAAGAAGAGGGGACAAAAGAGCAGGGGGCAAGGGGCGAAGATGGCAACCTCACCCCATTGTACTGTCCTGACATTGGGAGGGGTTATTCTGGGGTGCGGGATAACCCCTCTGTGGAGGTGGCGTCAGTCCCTTGCGGCACTGACTGGCCGTCGTGGTGCCCTGTTAGCTTAAGATCCGGGCACCTCACCAAGATGGCACTGGTGGCTGTCGCTGGGTTGTAGTGGGTAGAGCTGCGTCCACTTACTTATCTTTCGGGGGCAGCGAGTCCCACATACCCGCTTGGGGAGACCCACTCCCCAGGCGGGAAGTCTCAGAGCATTTCCCGGCGTTAAAGAAAATAAAGGCCTGTCGCTGAGTTGACCCTGTTGCCTGCAGATTCGGGACCCTCAAAAAGCGGCTGAAGGCGCTCGCAGTGGTTTTAGTTTAGGATAAGGCACTCCCAGGTGCAAGACCTACATAGGGTCAGGATCTATACGAAGATCCTGGCTATATCGAAAGATTTCGTTGCGTTATCAAAAAAAAACCTAAGTTGACTAAGCAAGATGATATCAGGTATATGATAGGTCGGTGTCAAAGACAACTCGCAGTGGTTTTAGTGCGGTATACCGGCCCTGTCATTAGCGGTGAGCACCGGGAGTCCCAGATATCTCCGTGGACGACCCATCCCCGGGTTAGTGCGGAAAAAATATATGATAGGTCGAACTATAATCTATGTAAACTGTTAAGCAGAAAAAAATCAGATCACCGAGGATTATAAATAGTTTTGATATTTTTTAGAGGTCCCGACAGGCGTTATCGTTTACAAAACATATTGTAGTGCAACAAATTGTGAATCTAAACCATTCTCATGTCCACTTAGGCTAGCTTAGGTTCTCCTAAGCTAGCTACTGTCCCGACGTTGGGAGGGGTTGTTCTGTGGTGCGGGACAACCCCTCTGTGGAGGTGGCGTCGGTCCCTTGCGGGACTGACTAGCCGTCGAGGTGCCCTGTTTGTTTTCTAGATCCGGGGCACCTCACCAAAGGCGGCATTGGTGGCACTCGCCGGGTTTTAGTGGGTAGAGCTGCGTCCATTTACCAGCTGTCGGGCGCAGCGAGTCCCACATACCCGTGTGGGGAGACCCACTCGCTAGCCTAAGTGGACACAGAGGAATTATATTATATATAAAGGTTTAGTCATTATATAGGCTTCGGTTGATAATTAAAGGTTCACTCTAAAATTATTTCAAAATGATCCCCCAAATGTTTGCCTCATGAACAAAATATCAATCACTAACTTGATAATGTTTTCACTCATTTTCGTCCACCAACCTGTAAAACTTATTAATGGGACGCTTAACGTTTCCGGGTTCTAAAAGCTTGTCAAATTATGATTTTGTTGAAAATTAATTTGTTTTAAAATGTTCCAAGTATAGCTTACGGCCAAATGAAATAAATTAGTTGTAACTAGTAAGTTTGTGAGCGTAGAGCGACGATGGCCTAGTGGGTATGGGCTCGGCCTCTTAGAGTGAGTGCCGAGAGGTCCGGGTTCGACCCTGCCCCCCCTCCCCGCTGTGATACCTAGAAATGGGTTTTTCTAAAATTTTAGGTGCACCTGAACATGGGACCATCGATTGCTTACCGGCGAAGGAAACATAGTGAGGAAACCTGATGAGATCAAAAGTCTCTGAAGGTGTGTGAAGTTCACCAACCCGCATTGAGCCAGCGCATCGGTGAACTATGGCCCAAAACCCTCCTCGCCTGATTTCGAGAAGGAAACCCGTGCCCAGCAGTGGGACATAACTATAAGGGTTGATATTATTATTATTATTTATTATTATAACTTGTAAGTTTGTCTTTTGTTATGTATAAATATGTGTATGCGTAAAGTGTCCAGTTGCCTGACCACGCGATCAGATGGCCGTCCATGACGACAACGTCACATGATGATGACCGGTGGTCTGAGAGTGGTGAGCGGAGGCCACGTTCGGGAAGACGCAAGGGAGCCGGGAGGTTGACAAACAACCAGATACCACGACGACCTCCGTGCAATAGGTGATCGTAGATGACAACAAGTGGCAGAGATCGTCTGCCTTATGGTTCATTGATAGAAACATAGTTCCAGCATTGGATTAAGAAAAATAATAACGATGATGATGAAATCTCTACACAATTCATGAGATATTATGTGTAAGAAAAAAGGAGACAATTGATTTATCAATAAAAAAAAACCTAAATTCAAAAAGTTATGATTTCAAGGCATTTACAATTCCTTTAATTTTGCAATTCTATGCTATAATTACCATCAAATGCCGAAAGCTATTACGAAGTGTAATGTGTGTTTAATAAGTGTAAAGTGCTATATGTTTAGCAAGTAATCAAGTTTTTACATTTGATTGACTTTAGCCATTATTAACACCGAGCAAAACAGGCGTTCCTTGTTTTCCTTTTCAGGGTTCCGTACCTTTAGTGAAGTGCCCCGGATCTAGTAAACAAACAGGGCACCTCGACGGCTAGTCAGTCCCGCAAGCCATCTCCACAGAGGGGTTGTCCCGCACCACAGAACAACCCCTCCCAACGTCGGGATAGTACAATGGGGTGAGGTTTCCATCCTCGTCCCTTGCCCCCTGCTCTTTTGTCCCCTCTTCTTATAAGAGGGGTACAAAGAGCCCCCTTGGCTCAATTAGCTTTGCCCAAGGTGCTGGGCTCACCTTAGGCTACTGAGCCCCACCCCCACGTCAGGGCCTGAACCATGGTGGGGACAGATACACAACCTGAAAACGGATATTATGTTAATATTGTATTATATTATAGGATTCGGTTAACTATTTTTGTATACAGTACCCTAAAAACGGGCGTTGCAATAAGAACCTCCCAGCTCGAATTCGTCACTCAAAAGATCATAAGAACAACAAATTACGTTATATGGTATCACGCCATCTTATTAGGTACCCTATCTGCTCTGTGATTGGTCGGTTTTAGTGGCGTGGCGTCATCAGACGACACTTTTAATCATTTGCATACCCCCCGTGACGGCGGTTTAATAATGAGATGAGGAGGTACTGGTGGGACGGTTGTGCTGTGCCGCGCCCCCGTCTGCATGGGTACCACGGACCACCATCCTGCTTGTTTCTGTCGAGTGCTTTATTGTTTTTCGGAGGGAAGGGCAGGAGAGGCAGTGTTATTACTGGCACTGTAACTTAACATCTTATGTCTCAGGATAGGCAACACATGAATGAGGTGCTTGGGCTACCCAACCATGGTTCAAAAGCCTTGTCATTAGCGGTGGGACTCAGTAGCCTAAGGTCAACCCAGCACTTTGGGCGAAGCAAATTGCCAAGGGAGCTAGCTGCTCTTTGTATCCCTCTTATAAGATTAGGAGACAAAAGAGCAGGAGGACAAGGGGCGAAGATGGGAACCTCACCCCATTGTACTGTCTGGACGGTACAATGGGGTGAGGTTCATCGGAACGTTGGGAGGGGTTGAGAAAAAAAAACGTGCCTGGGCTAGTTCCACACCTTACCACCTTTCGGGCGCAGCGAGTCCCACATACCCGCCTGGGGAGACACTACCTCGCGGGATGCCTCAGAGCATTTCTAGGCGTGAAAGAAAAAAAACGTGCCTGGGCTAGTTCCAGGTTAACTTGTTCATGTTCATGGGCGACGCTGACCACTTACCATCAGGTGGCTCGTCTGCCCAACTATCATAACAAGAGGAAAAATCTTGTTTTCATTTAACATAATATTAATTATGGTATTGTTTTACTACTCTCACATTTCACGGGAAAAAGTGAATCGAAAATATTTCTCCTGAAATTGAACTTTTATAGGATTCCTTTCCGAAACGTAATTTCGCATTCCTTTCGTTTTTGTTTCGTATTTAATTCTGTGAACTCATCGATGGCGTGTCTTCACCTTTGAATATACCAGCTTTTATATTTAGCATTCCTTATGGATGATTAAAAGATGGCAAAAATAGGTACAGCAGAAGTCCCCAACATGTTTCAAGCCTTGTCGTGGCGGTGGGGCTCAGTAGCCTAAGATTAAACCAGCACCTTGGGCGAAGCAAATTGAACCGGGGGAGCTACTTTTTGTAGCCATCTTATTATAAGAGGGGAAAAAATAGCAGGGGATAGTGAGGATGGGAACCTCACCCCATTGCACTGTCCTGACGTTGGGAGGGGTTATTCTGTGTTGCGAGACAACCCTTCTGTGGAGGTGGTGTCGGGCCCTTGAGGGATTTACTAGCCGTCGAGGTACCCTGTTTGCTCAATAGATCCGGGGCACCTCACCAAATGCGGCATTGGTGGCACTCGCCGGGTTTTAGTGGGTAGAGCTGCGTCCACCTTACCATCTATCGGGCGCAGCTAGCCCCAGACAGTTGGGTAGTCCCCCCTCCCCCGCGAAATGCCTAAGAGCATTTACCGACACAAAAGAAAAAAAAACGTCAGTCATACTTTTTGAACCATATCTGTATTATTCTTGACATATTCTATGAGGTAGCAATTAAAAAAATGCATATTTAACATTTTTTTAATGTATTTTGTTATTAACATAACATTGCTATATTACAAAGCTGGCCAGTCGCAGGTTGAGATCGTTTTTCTAGAGCAATATTTTACAATACTTATACAAAATATATTTCCATAGTAAAGAAGTTCCTTTAAAAATCGAATATAAAAGTAGATTTGTCGCCACATCCGGTATATATACAATTTTCAAACAATAGTTTTTTTTCGGATGAATCTATGCTAACAGCCCGAAGGCCCTAATGCTACATCGGATTAGTGTGAGCCCATCTGGCTCACTTTTGGTTTGTAAAAGTGAGGGGTTGCCCCCCGCCAACCGTGCGACCACACGGCCTCCTGGCGTCGGGTTGGAACAATAGTATTAGGGCAACAATTTTAAGTTTCCGACATTGCACCAGTCACATCGCTAGTTAAATGTAAAGATGAGGACGGTTAACGACGCCCGAGAGTCAACCAACATGAGAATTTACTTTGTTTTGTAAATTAACATTCCTATATATACACGAGAACGCTAAAATTTATTATCTAATGCTTAGTAGTTTTAATGCCATGACTATTAGGGTGCTAAATTTCCCCACCAAGGTTCAAGCCTTTTCGTAGCAGTGGGGCTCAGTAGCTTAAGGTGAACCCAACACCTTGGGCGAAGCAAATTGAGCCGAGAGAGCTGCTCTTTGTACCCCTCTAATAAGAAGAGGGGACAAAAGATCAGGGGTACAAGGGGCGAGGATGGGAACCTTACCCTATTGCACTGTATCAACGTTGGGAGGGGTTGTTCTGTAGTGCGGGACGTCCCCTCTGTGGAGGTGGTCTTACTCCCTTGAGGGACTGACTAGCCGTCGAGGTGCCCTGTTTGCTCAATAGGGGCACCTCACCAAAGGTGGCATTTGTGGCACTCGCCGGGTTTTAGTGGGTAGAGCTGCGTCCACCTAACCATCTCTCGAGCGCAGCGATTCCCACATACCCGTCTGGGGAGTCCCCCCTCCCCAGCGGGTTGCCTGAGAGCATTTCCCGACGTAAAAAAAGTGCTACATTTAACGGTCATCTTTGCATATAAAAATTCAGCTTAAAGTTTGTGTCCACAAACTTTTAAAATACCCGAAGTATTAATTTTTTCATAAAGTTTTTCTCATATAAATTTTATTCCGATGTTTTCATAGGAACAGGCGTCACAGTATAAAAAAATTAAAACCGACTTCAAAAATACTAAACTAAAAAGTAATATTGCACTGTGCTACGCTACCGTCTGCTTGAGTACCACCATCCTGCTTGTCTCTCTCGTGAAACAGCTTTGCTGTATTTCGGAGATAAGGGCGGGACTGGCAGTGTAATTACCTTACGTCTCAGAATGTTTATATTTAAGATCAACAAATGAACTTGTTTATATTTACGGACGCACCTGCTAATGATGTGGCGAGTTTCTATGGATGTCGCTTATCACTTACCACTTGGTGAAACGACTGTCTGTTTGCCCCCTCTTCTATAAAAAATCAAGGCCAGTCCCAATGCCTAAATACCTTAAGGTTCAACTAGTCGATGGCGCGAACTCCAACAAAATGATTGCTATCTCACACGACATAGTGCGCGAACATGTATGCTAGAATGAAATGCACAATAATTAATTCCTAAAATGTCCTTTTAGCAAATCAGTTATTATGGAAAAACTATTAATTGTATCTTTTCAAAATAAATTTATTTCAACTGTTGAATAACTAAACTATATCTGTACGGGCTTTATTTTTAAACTTTCGTGCTCGGTTTACTATTTTCTTTCGCCCAAAGTTGGGCTAAAAGCAGTGTTAAAATACGAAAGTTTAGAAGCTTGTATTTTTTAAATGTATATTTTTTTTACGATTTTGGGTACATATACACATAGATAACGACAAGATCAATTTATATTATCCTTAGTTTTTTATGGTCAACGTCAAACATTGTAGTAATTACTGTTCTGTGTTTGTATGGAAAGATGAGCGACTTGTGTAAGCTTAAAGTCCCTAATCCGACTCCAATTGATTATGTTTATGGGCGACGTTGACCACTTACCATCAGGTTACCAGTTTGCCTATCCATCTAACATAAGTGACATACCTGATACAGCGCTGTTGGCTTGTCCTCTTTAATCTCCACCATCAACCGAGTGGACACGCTGTCCCTATCGTTGGCACCGGCGATGTCCTTCCAGTCGTTCCACTGGTGGTCCACGGGCCTCCAGCGCCACACCAGCCGCTCCCCCGGCACCCGCACCGCGCACTCGAAGGTCACAGTGTCGCCCACTGGCGCGGTGACCGATTCTGGAAACTTTGTGAATTCCATCTCGATTTCTGGAACAAACAAAAAATATTTCAGTTTATGTGTGTGTGTAACTTGTACACTTGTGCTATGCCGATGTACACAGGGTATGCCGCAAGGCACCTTTTTTATGTCATAAGGAGGCAACCAAGCAGTCGGAGCCTTATGGTGACGCCCATACACATCCGCACAACCAAAATTTATGCAGATGCGTCCTCCTTTTCCCTATCCCCCTCAATGGGCCACCGGAAACTCATAAACTGCATGAAAAGCGACAGCATAGCTGTCACTTGACGCCGGTATTATGTGAGTGAGAGACCCCGGTCGTGTCGGCCCAATTCGGTTGCAGAGCCGCTTACAAAAATCTGTTTTACTATTATAATTTTTGATCAAGAAAGTCATTTTTTGTGCCTTTACAAAGACAATCAATCTATAGGACAATTCTTCTTAACGAGTAAACTCCAGTCGTGCCTCGGAGCTGACACTTTTTATTTTATTTTTCTTATCTCACTGATAGGTACATTATATTTTAACAAATGTTGACTGAAGACTACCAATTTTAGACCAATTAAGATAACCAACAAATTAAAGACTACAAATCAATCATCAAATCCGCATGCAATTGTTAGTGTAAAATAAGCATTTTATAATGAATATGCTTCCTGAACAGTGAACACCATAACGATGAACTGGCATACTACTTATACCGCATATAAATTACATTCAAAAAATATTTCAAATGTATGTCTGTAATAAATTATTTGACGGAAATAACATATAAAAATCACGCACTCACGCGTTGTAGAGATGAGTTATGACTTTCATAGAAATACATTTTGGAATGCGAATATTATTTTTTGTATTTTTAGTATGAATTTTACATTACAAAGAATTAAATTACAAAACTTAAATAAAACGAATAAAAAGTTTGAAAACTATGGCCCGACAGGAAAAACTTTCCTTCTTTTTTAAGTCGGTTAAAATTTCACTTATGTCATTCGATTTCGAACCATAACTACAAAACTCGATGACACCAAAGGAGACGGTCCAAAATTGTATGGGACTTTCTCTACTTTTGTACATGTAATGAGATGAAGCAAAGAAAATATGGAAACAGTTTTGATTTGTTCATATCCATGAAATCATCTCAATTTCAGTGGAAGAATAATTTAATGTTTCCAAGATTTGCAACACTACGTGTATAAAAAAATGGCGTATGGCGTATATTCCTTGGTGTTTTATGTCAAATGTACGGAATTATATCATTGTTCGATATGTATCTGTTATCATTTGGTTTGTCATTTGTCAGAAATGACATTTAGTAAGTAATAATCATCCATGAAGTTAGGAAATAAGAGGAGATGCCCCTTTCTTTAAACTTAGCTGTAAGTGAGTGCCTGATCCGCCATCTTGCCTGCCCTTTTCATAGTAGTATTCTCTATATATATATAGTTTGTGCTTTTGCTCTCAAAACCCTAGCAATGGTAGCCGTGTTAAGTGCCGATTTGAATTGTAGGTTACACCTTTTTTTCGTAGGTATGCCCAGTCCTTCTACATATATTAAGTCTATGTAATCATCCGTCTGAAGGGCGCCATCTTCATTAAGAATTTCCAACAAGTTAAAAAACTTGAAATATATTTTTATTTTTTGCATGTAAATTAGTTTCTTATACTAATTTATTTTATTTTTAATGAAATCTATGTATTTTTTCTCTGTTTATGGTATACTGTACAAGACCAGACCAGAAATGGACCGTCTCCTTTCTCAAAATCAGATAAGCGGATATACAGCATGTTCTGTCCTAGAGCTTTAGGCTCTAGAACATGCTGTATACAAAGACTGCTAGATCCTTTCTTTTCAACTTTAAAAGGACATAGACTGTAGTAGAATACGGCAGCCGCTTATCCCCACCATGCTTCAGGCCTTGTCGTGGCGGTGGGGCTCAGTAACCTAGGGTGAGCGGTGCACCTTGGGCGAAGCTAATTGGGCCGAGGGGGCTCTTTGTACGCCTCTTATAAGAAGAGGGGACAGAAGAGCAGGGGGCAAGGGGTGAGGATGGGAACCTCACCCCATTGTACTGTCCTGACGTTGGGAGGGGTTGTTCTGTAGTGCGGGACAACCCCTCTGTGGAGGTGGCGTCGGTCCCTTGCGGGACTGACTAGCCGTCGAGGTGCCCTGTTTGTTTTCTAGATCCGGGGCACCTCACTAAAAGCGGCATTGGTGGCACTCGCCGGGTTTTAGTAGGTAAAGCTGCGTCCATTTACCAGCTGTCGGGCGCAGCGAGTCCCACATACCCGCGTGGGGAGACCCACTCCCCCGCGGGATGCCTCAGAGCATTTCCCGGCGTTAAAGAAAAAAAAAACGGCAGCCGCTTATGAATACAGAATAACGTATATTTTATGTGTATGTATAGTTAAGAAGGTACAGTCAGTGATATCATTCCAAGCGAGTGACAATGAGGAGTCACTGAAAATCAGCGTCTCACAATTGGTGTATTGGTGTGGCAAATACTTTGCTTTTAATATTTTTTTCTTTTTTTTTTACGATCATAAGTAGCGGGTGCTTGTCTATCGTGGTACTAAATCTCTTAGTAAGCTTAAATCACTTCTATAAGACTATTAGAACCACAAAATCTGTTTTGCTGGAGAAAAAAGGTATTTATGCATAGTAAAGTGTAATAGTAAAGCAATAAAGCCGAAGGAATAGGGATAAATATGCTAAGGTGGCAGTGGGCTGGCCACGTACGTCCAACATCTGATAACCGGTGGGATAATACAGTTCTAAAGTGGAGGCCACGTAGGAAGACGTTGGGACGATGATCTCCGTACATTGGCTCCGGTCCTGGTTGGCTGGTGATCGGCCGTCTTGGCGTTCATTTAAAGAAGCCTATATCCAGTAGCGGGCGGCAATAGTTTGTTAATGTTAACCATTGAGCTTCTGAATATATTGTAAAATATTTAAATGATGTAAAATATAAACACCAAGTATCCATCGCAAGGGCCGTCTTGGCGTTCATTGGGGGAGGCCTATGTTCAGCACCCCTCCATGGTTCAGGCCTTGACTGTAGCGGTGAGCTTGATTTTGCAATCGGTTGGAGCAAAAAAATAATTTTTTTAGCAACTAATTAGCAACAAAAAAGCAACAAATTGACCCCTATTCGCTTGATCGATAAGTCCACATCCAATGATTTCCACGCTATCTTAATGAAAAGTTAGCACTATTACCGATTTTTTGCGATCGGTTGGAGCAAAAACAATAATTTTTTAGCAACTAATTAGCAACAAAAAAGCAACAAATTGACCCCTATTCGCTTGATCGATAAGTCCACATCCAGTGATTTCCACGCTATCTTAATGAAAAGTTAGCGCTATTGCCGATTTTTTGCGATCGGTTGGAGCAACAAAATTAATTTTTTAGCAACTAATTAGCAACAAAAAAGCAACAAATTCCTGTGTTATTTTTTTTCAATTCCGCTGATTTTACATCGCCATTTTTTTAGACCTTTTTTTTATGTATGTACACCGATTTCTCCGTCAATTGTGGACCGATTTTCAAAATTCTTTTTTTGTTTGAAAAGGTATACTTGCCATTTAGTCCCATGATAAGGAAACCAAGATCTGATGGTGGCATCCTAGAGAAATCGAGGGAAACTTTCGAAATTTGTAGGAATTACTAGTGTGCTTAATGTTTTTTTAAATAAGCATTTTAAAGCACTACAATTTAATGAAGGTCTAGAGTCGATCTGATGCTGGAGCTGGAAGACAGTCGAGGGAACTCCTCGACGATTTACTTCAGTAACCTTGTGATTGGACTTAATTAATTTATACTGATGAGAACTTTGCACCCTTATGGGTGATACGTGCCATTACCGTTATGATGATGGAGACTATAGACAGTCGAGGGAACTCCTCGACGATTTACAGATTTTTTTGGGCTTACTTCATACGGTTCAATATGCCAAAATGTCTATCTCTGTATGCCTTTCTTTAATGAATCACTAAAAATTAAGAAATAAAATTTTTTAAATAAAAATTATAACCGACTTCAAAAAATAAAGTAACTAAAATGTTATAAAATAATCGCGTGTACAATCTTTGCGTTTACCACGTCATTATTGTTACTTTTGGAGTCGGTGTCAGCCAAGGTAGATAGGTAGATACCTAGAGCAACAAATCAAATCAAATCAAATTTTTTTATTCAAAATAGTACTAATACAGTATCTTTTTGAACGTCAATTGAATCTACCACCGGTTCCAAGGTAAGCCCACTGAGAAGAACCGGCGAAACAAACTCAGTGGAACTAATCTTTTCAAATAATATATATTAATAACAATTTTAACATCTTATCTTGAAATGCCCGGGAGGAACGCCTTATTCCCAGGGTGTGGTATCTTCCATGAAATCTTTTACTTTATAATATGCTTTACCACACAAACGTTCTTTAACAACTTTTTTGAATTTTTTTATGGAGAGCTTTTGAACGTTTTCTGGGATCCTATTGTAAAAGCGTATACAGTTGCCTTTAAAAGAATTGCTTACTTTCGAAAGTCTAATCATTGGTGCATGTAACCTGTGTCTATTACGTGTATTCCTACTATGAATATCACTTTTCTTACAAAATTCATTTATGTTTTTACGGACATACAGTAAATTTTCTAAGATGTATTGAGAGGTGACAGTCAGAATTCCTATTTCTTTAAATTTTTCTCTCAAAGATGAATAGGGAGGCAACTTGTAAATTGCACGAATAGCCCGCTTCTGCAGCACAAAAATGTTGTTTATGTCGGCTGCATTTCCCCATAAAAGTATGCCATAAGACATAATGCTATGAAAGTAGCTAAAATATACTATTCGCGCTGTATCTACATCAGTAAACTGTCTTATTTTTCTCACTGCATATGCTGCTGAACTGAGTCTATTCGCCAATTTAGCTATGTGGGGACCCCACTGCAGCTTAAGATCTAGAGTTATTCCTAGGAAAACTGTGGAGTCCACCAATTCCAAGTTTTCACTGTCTAAGAGTACATTTGTTTGCAGTTGCTTAACATTTGGCAAGGAAAATTTTATGCATTTAGTTTTTTTACTATTTAAATGCAAGTTATTAACGCTAAACCAATGTACCATTCTCAAAAGTGTGTTGTTTACCTCGTCATAATTAGTTTCTTGTCGTTTGATTTTAAAAATAAGTGAAGTATCATCAGCAAACAACACTACCTCTTGACTGTCTTTAACTAGGTAAGGTAAATCGTTTACATAAATTAGAAAAAGAAATGGACCTAGAATGGACCCCTGTGGGACCCCCATCTCTATTTTAGTCCCGGATGATCTTTTACCATTTATCTCGACCTTTTGAGTCCTGTTTTTAAGATAGGAATTCAAAAGATCCAGTGCCGTACCGTCTATCCCATAGTGGCGTAATTTCCTGATCAAGGTCTCATGCTGTACACAATCAAACGCCTTGGATAAGTCGCAGAAAACTCCCAAAGCATCACGTGACTCCTCCCAGGCCTCATAAATGTGGTCAATTAAGTTAACGCCAGCGTCTGTTGTGGAGAGACCCTTTCTAAATCCGAATTGTTTTTTGTGCGTAAAATACGACAATGGTGACGTATTTGTTGCTGTAGGTACCTACCTATTTAACTTAGCTGACACCGACTCCAAAAGTAACAATAATGACGTGGTAAACGCAAAGATTGTACACGCGATTATTTTCGGTTATAATTTTTATTTTTATGAGTTGTGTGTATGAGGTCTATTTACATAGATATTAATTTTAATATTTGGTCCGATTTGACACTTCTTGACGAACTTTGTTGACACTTGACAGTTGTTGTCGTTTCACTATCACGATCTTTGATTGATCATTGGCTAGAAAATTATTATCGTTATCTCAAAGACGATAACGAATTTCGGCTACAAAGCGATGTCACTTTGTCTACAGGCCCAGAGCAATTTCCTTTACGTACATACTGGCAACAACCATTATAATTCTTAAACGGTTTGTTGAGAAATGTCCATACAAAAACAAGAAAACCGGTTGGACGGCTGTGCTTATCTGAATGGGTACCATCCTCCCCATTTATTTTGTGAAACAGCTTTGCTGTGTTTCACTAAGAAGTGGTATATATACTGTGATCAATGGCACTGACATAATATAACATCATTCGTCTCAGAATATTTAATTCATAGATTTAGGGTTTGTCCTAGGCATCGAGCATATAAAAGTCGTTATGTGAACCATGAAATTCCGAAACTAGTCAGTGATTTGTCACTGACGTAATAGCAATTCAATCAAACCGTGATCTGTATGTACGTCCCATCATTTTCAATGGTTGTCAGTTGGCCAATAAGAGCGCAGAACTGGCGCAGCGTCGCGGCACAAGTTTGGCGGAATTTGTTTCCATACAAAACACATAACATGACCGCCCTATTCCTATTTATATATATATTCTAATATATAATATATATTTAAATGCTCAATGGTCCTAGATGAACTGATTAACCAAGGCCATGTAATACAATCAGGTGTTACTTTGCGGAAATGTTATGATATATGATATTTGATATAATTGTTAGTATTCCGCGAACCACGTAGTCTCTACAGTCTACAGTAACTGTGTGAGTGGATGCTACAGACCACAGAAATACTAGTACATACATGCATACGCTTATAAAGCACCTTCTATCCATACTGCATGCATATACACTAGCATACACTAGCATCTGACAGTACTGGTATGTTGGTCTAGTGGTTAGTGACCCTGACTGCTAAACCAGATAGTCATGGGTTCGATTCCCACCCAGGACAAATGTTCGTGTGATGAGCATGATCATTTTTTCTGGGTGTAAATTATCTATAATGATTATGTTTTTAGAATTATATCAGTTGTTTGGTTGCTATAAGAACAAGCATTGCATAGATTGGGATCAGAGGCAGTGTGTGTGAGTTGTCCCAACATATAATATTATTATTATCCACACACCATAATAAATGCTCAAGATTGAGACCATGATGTTGACCACTTCAAGAGGTTAACCATCGGATGACTCGCCTATCAGCTTACCTTTCCAAATAACATTCAGTGGCTTTGTTATTAGAATTCATCGAAAAATAAAAATAAAACAGACAAATCCGAGTTCATCGAAACATAAAAACAGACAAAATGGTGAACAAATTCTTGCTAGACTCATTGCAATGAACTTTATTAAAATTTAAATCCAGCCCGTAACTATCGCGGAAAGAATGCAAACGAGTTTGCATTCCTTAGACAAGATCGAGATGCATAAAAAAGATGGCGTCCTTGGCACTCGGATTTTGGTTTGTTACTCATCAGTTAACAAATTAAATTATACTTTTGTATGATGCTATTAGACTCATTTTTGATGCATCATTTTGATTAAAATCAACATTCAACAACTCAATCTGATGAATCATTTCATACTTGATCCACTAATTGTTGGTCGCTTTGTGTTCGTCTTTCAAATCTTTTACTTTTTTTAGTATTGCTAAGCCATGGATGCAGATGTTGATCGTCCAACTATATGAGATGACTAAGGGATATGGGATGATTCTAGAACATGATATATGATATGAGCATCGATTATTTATCTGATTTCGTGTAATATGTGAGAGACAATTGACTGATCAACCGTCTACAAAAAGTTGATTCGCGTGTATTTTTTCTATTACTTTACCTAAACGTATTATTATTATTTACGCCTACAATAGACGAGGTGATGATAATGATGCCGAGACGCACTCCTATGTCTCGGATAGGAGGTCTCTTGATGAGAGCCTTACGTTGGACGGGATCCTTCGGGTTCGCCGACTAGGGCAAGAGGCGTTAATGCGAAGATGGGGGGAGGACCTGGCGCAACAGCTGTACGGCAAAAGCCTAACGGTTGCTCTGCGTCCGGTCCTTGAGCGGTGGATGCGCCGTAAGCGCAAACCCCTCAGCTTCCGTCTGACACAGGTGCTCACTGGGCATGGTTGCTTTGGTGAGTACCTGTGCCGGACGGCCCGCAGGGAGCCGTTGACAGTGTGTCACGATTGTGGCGCGGCGGTGGACTCGGCCTCATCGGAGGGGACTTGTCTCTGCCGAGTGTCATCACCGCGATGCTCGGTAACGACGAGTCCTGGACGGCGATGGTTTCCTTCTGCGAGGCAGTAATGTCCCAGAAGGAGGCCGACGAACGGGTGAGAGAGGAGGCGGCCGACGAGGCCTCCCGCCGTGGGCGACGAACGGGGGTGCGCAGGAGGCGCTACTTAATGCGCCTCCAGTAACGCCCCTGTGCTCGTGTCGGGTTCAGGATGGGAACTTGGGCCCTGTATGACACGACGTCGCGGAGACTGCCTAAGCAGCCGGGTAGTCCCCCCCATTAGAGGAGTAGTCTGGCCTTCGCCGGGGCCAGCCTGTCGCTGAGGTGATCCTGTTGAATGCCTATCCGGGACCCTCATAATGCGGCTGAAGGCGCTCGCAGTGGTTTTAGTTTACGGGTAGGGCACTCCCAGGTGCGAGTCCCACATAGGGTCAGGATCTACCCGAGACCCTGGCTACATGCGTAAAAAGCATTTCCCTGCGATAACAAAAAAAGGTGATGACAATGATAACACAATCCACTTGGGACAGCGTTTCATAGTCTCAAATAAAGTTTCCCTCTTTTATTAACACGATAAAATTCATCAATCACTCTATAGAGATGGCAGATCATCGATTTTTTCACTTTTCGATAAAAACGCTTAGCATTGTCTCAACACTATCAATCAAAGCATCGTTTAATTAATAATCGCTAGATATTAAACTGGCCAAAAAAGCGAATACAAAGATGGATTGAGTACGTGTAAATAGCAAAGATGGTCTAGTCACTAGTGGATTCGACCTCTTGAGTGAGAGGTCCGGTGACGAGAACTGCATGCCTAATGAGATTAAAAGTCTTTGAAGGTGTGTGAAGTTCAACAACCCACATTGGGCCAGCGCATCGGTGGACTATAACCAACACCCTCACCTGATTTCGAGGAGGAGACCCGTGCCCAGCAGTGGGTCATAATATTATATGGATTGATATTATTATTAAATGACAAAGAATAACTTCTGATCAAAATTTAACGCCATCTTTTGGTTATGTTAGTCATGTTATTGACTCGTTTTTAATTTTTTTCTGTACTTGTGGAATTATGTAATTGATAATAAACTTACCTAAGGAATTTGACCTTAGTTCAGAAGTGCATGACAATGCTTGAATTGATGTAAAAAATGTACGTTCTGTCATAAAAACATGGTGCATTATTTTTTATTGCTTTTTACCTTTAAAAGTCTGCGTATTTTTTTTTCACAGATGTTACAGGCAGCAGCTAGTACAACACATTGTCAACAGTCCCTAAGCCTCGTAATCAAATGAACATTAGGAAAAAACAGTGAAAACAGACGCAAATTCTCCCGGACATAATGGTCGAGAGCGTTATTTTTTATGTACTTTTTTACTGCCCGAATAAAAATCGTGTTTATTTTTATAAGCACTTAACGAGATTTCGGGGCTACAATAATTTTGTAATTCAATAATGATAATTGAAATCTCTATTGCTAAGGGAACGACGAATCTATCTAGCTTTAGACGTCGTCGACAAGATTTCTAAATTTTATTTTGCCAGTCCCTCGAGATTTACACTGAATTTATGTAACAGAGGGTTGTCATTTGGACTTTTTAGAAGTAAATGAAAGTGCCAAAACTGTTTTAATTAACTTGGTTTTGCTCACAATCTCTATAAAAGAAAAGGAAAACCTCAAGAAGTAAGAAAAGGAAATCCAGAAAGGTGCATCAGTCAATAATCTCTTATAACCAACCTTATATAGAGCTTTTCCACTATAAGGCTCTACTGCTGCTTTTATAAAGGATTGATTTTTATGCTGTCCGTAGACAGAATTTAACTGGCACCGAAATCTTTCTTATGTTGAGTTCAGTGTGTAAGTAAACCGGATTATCTGGTTAATCTAGAATCTTCTCAGTGTGACACAAAAAGCTACCAAGCAATAAGTGGACTCACATTATAAGATACCTATACAAATAAATAAAATTGAAGTGTCTGTTTGTAATTTCAAATTAACAGCTTCTCACTAAATGTATATGAAATATACCTACGTTAACATAAAAAAATCCATTTTAAAAAGTATGTCTGTTTGTTCCGGCTAACCTCCGAAACGGCTAAGCCGATTTTGACGGGACTTTTAATAGCAGATAGCTGATGCTATAAGGAGTAACTTATAGGCTATAAAAATAATCATCATTAATTCGGATATCGTAAATCTAAGAAAACGCGGGCGAAGCTGCGGGCAACAGCCATTTAGTAGAAAACGTGATATGTAACACATAGACAACCAACTTTGGACTAGTTTGTGTCAGTTTCTACTGCTTGGACCTAAATGATAAATCGTGGGATCGCAAGAAATTTTGCCTACTAACCTCCCAGACTTCAATATGAAGATGGCATCTGATGATGATGATAATGATGGATTTGTATGTGTGCGTTTGTCAAAATCAGCCGGGAGAAAAATAAGTCTCGATAAGAGGTAATTACAATGCCCTGCCTCGTCCTTTACAAAACTGAAAAAGAGAAAAGCTGTTTCACGGAAAAAGCAGAATGGTGGTCATACTTCCTTCCTTCTCTTTCTGTCGGTTTGCCTTTTTCATATCAAAAGGAGGTAAACAAGCAGTCGGAGCCTTATGGTGACTACTGACGCCCATATACATCCGTCCAACTTAAGGTTATGCAGATTCGTTGCCCTCCTTTTCCCTATCCTCCCAATGGTCTACCGGAAAGTCACAAGCCGCTCGAAACGCGATAGCATAGCTGTCACTTTATGTCGGTATTATGAGAGTCATAAATACCACCCCGGAACTCAGTACCGTCTTTACTGTAAGGGCACATGGGGCCTGTGCCCAGGGCCCCATCCTCACGGGGGGGCCGAAATACGAAGATATGTGGGTACTGTTGTTCCAGTAGTATATTTAATACTACTGCTGATCAAGTACTAACGATCAGTAGCATACTTATATGGTATATTTAAATTGTAACGATATTAGATATTACATTACTTTTCTTATCTTTCCAAAGGGGTCCCAAATTTTTGTGTGCCCAGGGGCCCCAGCATGGACTAAGACGGCCTCTGCCGGCACTACCTCTTACTAACATCATAATAAAAATCCTATGATAATATTAAAATCTTTCTCACCTATTTCACAAGACCCCAGTCTAGACTCCCATACATTAATGGGTCATCTTTAATACAAATCCCATCAATTATTCATCGACCATTGATACATGGGGATATAAATCAAAACGACTCAACATCCGCCCAAGCTCATACATTTCACATAACTTTAGAAACTAGTTTTTTGTATGTACGGAACCCGCTACCTGTTTGAGTGGCTACCTGAGGCTTAGGGCTGACACAACTAAGACACTTATCCCTATTTTGACATCTTTTGTAGCATAAATTGTCAAAAAAGTATATTTAACTTTTTGTGAACTGATGCTTAGGCTATAGTTTTTTTTTTGTATTGCTTGCTTTTATTTTTATGTGAAACATCAGTCTATTGACGCACTTTAGCAGTTAAACCGACTCAAATGCCATGATGGCAAAAGCCGCGTTAATTTTTCGTTCGTTATACATTTTTATTAATTACTGGCTGTTGCATGCAGCTTCGCCTGCGTTAACTTAGATTTACAACCGCAGATACCTGGATTTTTGATGATTATTTTTATAGCCTATGTTACTCCTTATAATATCAGCTATCTGCCAGTGAAAGTCCAATCAAAATCGGCCCAGCCGTTTCAAACATTAGCCGGAATAAACAGGCAGACAGACAGAAAGAAAAAAAATGTAAAAAAAGGTTATTTTTGTGTATTTGTATTTATATATGTGCATTTAGTAAACAGGGGTAATATTTTAAATTTTAATATTACAAACAGACACTCCTATTTTATTCATCTGTATAGATTAATTCTAATAATATTAACATTGATGTTCCACATTTGCCGAGCGTACCGTGACGTTTTGAAATTTTTGAAGTGAAACCTTCTTTAGGCCCGATGGCGACGAGCACATGAGAACTTCATAAACAATTTTAAATATATATTTTACACAAAATAAAAATAAGAAATCGTATTATTTTGGTTCCTCGGTTGCGATACAAAATAAGGTTACAAAACAATCTATTTTTTAAAGAAGGTCATTTAATGTTTTAGAAATATAAGACTTTTATAGAAAGACCTTTAACTTTTATATAAATTTACATAATTTACACCACTAGGCTAAGATTAAATTTATATATTCTTATGAAAAGAGAAAATAGAAAGCAAAAAAAATACAACTCAAAAATACCAATTTCACAGCCCTAACAACCGTCACACAAAAAGGGGATAAATAAACGTTACCCAAATTTATCACATATACATTACGGCTTTCGTTATCGCCACTTCAAAGAACAGCTCCTTTCACGCCGCATTGGATAAAACGTAATTTGAAAGTCACGACAAAAAGTAGATTACCATCTCTACTGAATAAAAAAGGTAGATATTGTCAGCAATTAATTTTATTATTCAAGTTATACTACTGGGGTCGTGTGGGCGGGTATCGGCTTGATGATCATTAGACAGGAATACTTTTAAAAAGGTTTATTATGAACCTTCAACAAAGTGGTTTATTTGTCGTAGCTTTCTGTTTTGATGTGAAATATCTATGAAATCGACGTACGCTATCATATTTTTATTATTTCGTTATTTTTGTTAAGTATGATAAAATTCTTATATTAACACTAGTGGACCCGACAGACGTTGTGCTGTACTAATATTAGCTGTTCGTGAACACTTTAGCCTCATCAATAATTTTAATAACTGATTGATGAAGACGCATTTATGCATTTCTCCTAAGTGACCACAAAATCGGAGGATGGAATTATTTTGCCCAGGATATTTCTGACTTTCTGTTATCATCACGACGACGTAATTTACTGGGCCGAATTGTATTTTCAAACTATCTAGGAACCCATATATGAAAATGTTACAATATACATAATATGTAATAACGGAAATTAAATAAAAGTTTGTGTTTAATATTATACACAAACTTTTATTTAATTCCCGTTACCCTGCGGACTTAAGTTAGGTGTTTATAACACACGTACAAAAGATTTTTTTATATATATAAAGACACCCGTCAAAATTGGCCCAGCCGTTTCTCGGATTAGACGGTAGAAACCGACAAACAGACAAAAATAAAAAATATGTTTTTTAGGTATGTACATACTTCCGTTGGCATTTAGTGATAAGTTGTTAATTTGAAAATAGAAACAGACATTTAAATTATTTTATTTATTTGTATCTCAACAGATTATAATATTAAATAGAAAGAATTAAAAAAAGGTTTAATGAAGGTGATATCAAATAATGTTTTTGATTAATTATTCCGTAAATGTGTTAAAAAACGATTAACACCGAGAGTATTTTAAAGAAACGCATTTCCCGTGTAATATATTTTTAATTTTCCCGTAGATCAAAAGGTTCATGCGCGCGGGTACAATTACAATTTCAATTCTATCGGGGCTAAAAGGTTCCGTTATTGGGTTAATGTTATAATAGCTTTTTATGATATGCCAAAAATAAAGACAATTAATGTCCCTTGTTTCAAAGTTCCAATTTCATCAACGAATGTTGGCAGTGTAAAGGAGAATCAACTAGTACAACCACCCGGTGAGTGCGTTAACCAACTATCAAATAATTATATTTGCTCGCCATTATTGATCGATGCATTGTTAATTATCATCCATTTCCAAGCTATGTTCCAAATTTCAAGTCTCTAGCTTATAAGGAAGTTACTTTATAATCAACTAGCTGTTGCCTGCAGCTTCGCCCGCGTTACTCAACTCCTATATATCAACAGCGTGATGTTATATAGCCTATAGCCTTCCTCGATAAATAAGCTATATAACACTGAAAGAATTTTTCTAATCGGACCAGTAGTTCCTGAGATTAGCGCGTTCAAACAAACAAACAAACTCTTCAGCTTTATAATATTAGTATAGATGACAAAATTCCACCTGAACTTAGATGAAAGTAAGTGCACACTGTAATATGATAAAATGACGCTGATGACACATTAAACCTGATCATATAAGCGAATATTAATTTAAATAAAATATGTGCACAAAAAATCTTGGGGGGTTGTGCTGTGCCGCGTAGGACTGCATGGGTACCATCACCCTGCTTGTTTCTCCCGTTAAACAGCTTTGCTGTGTTTCGGAGAGAAGGGCAAGACAGGCAGTGTAATTACTGGCACCGAGACTTAACATCTTATGTCTCAGGATAGGCAACACATGAATGAGTTGTCTGGGCTAGTCTCAGGTTAACCTGTTTGTTCATGGGTGACGTCAACCTCTTACCATCATGTGACTCGTCTGCACTTTTGCCTATCCATCTAACATAAAAAATAGTTCCGCCGTTGGGCCCGGTTCTATTTGGCCAAAGCAAGTAGGTTGTTGGACAGTTCACCTTTGTGACACCGCAATGAGGTGTTGCGAGCTAGGCATGCAGGTTTCCCTACGTTTTCTTCACTTGTGAGCAAGCAATGTTTATATAATGCATGGGGAAATTTACCCATTTTTATTGCACTGGTCAGGCTTCAACCCTTACCCAGGTCGAGGCGGAGCCCATGCTTACCAAACCATCGTTACTCACTAACCATACTTAGCTTGGACTATTTTCGCGGCTATCCACAATGCTCCAAAATAACATCACTGTTCTACTCACCGGCCATCACAGGAAGGACCACGCCCACTATCAAGTGTATGAGGAACTTGGACCCCATCGTGCTGGAACCTGGAAAGAAAAATAACATTAACAAGTGTCCAAGGTTGTCCAGTATTATTTTCTTAATGTTTGCTCGTTTGACTTAGGGATATTGAAGAAAAGGGCATACATATATTTGAAAGGCCGTCTTATAAGAAGAGGGGACAAGGAGCGAGGATGGTAACCTCACCCTATTGCATTGTCCCGACGTTAGGAGGGATTGTTCTATGGTGCAAGACAACCAATCTGTAAAGGTGTCGGTCCCTTGAGGGACTGACTAGCCGTCGAGGTGCCCTGTTTGCTCAATAGATCCGGGGCACCTCACCAAAGGCGGCATTGGTGGCACTCGCCGTGTTTTAGTGAGGAGAGCTGCGTCCACCTTACCATCTTTCGGGCGCAGCGTGTGTCAAGAGGGATGCAGAGCCTTTTGCGGGCGTGAAAGAAAAGAAAATAGGATTAACTTAAAGAGGAACGGTAAGAGAAAGGCTGGTGATTATAAATACTAGATCCTTGAGGGTTCACTGCCCTTAAAATTAAAAAGAAACGTACAAAATAAAGACAGTCTTCCTTGAAAATTGAGTAATAAGTGCAAAAAAATTAACAAACAAATAATTTTACTGTATTGCTATTGATTATAATGATCAACCCTTTATGTCTGCCGGATGCCGTCCTCATAAATTTTTACTATCTGTAATATAAAAAACACAAATAAAATCCTTCCCATATCTGGAATATAAAATTCCGCATTTTACGCGCGAAATCCAATTAACTATAAAAGGCGACATAAAAATATATTCTATAGAAAATATCCTGTATTGCACATTTTTTTTCGAATAAATCAATTACAAAAAACGAACCAATGGACTTTGAAAGAAATTTATTTGCTACCAAATAAAAATCAATATTTTTACGTAAATGTATACACATAGCATGCGTAAAGTATGTGTATTTAAATTTTAACCACTAGCCTTGTTTTTTACCTTTTTTTTCTTTAACGCCAGGAAATGCTCTGAGGCATCCCGCCTGGGGAGACCCACTCCCCAGGCGGGATGCCTCAGAGCATTTCCTTTCCTGAGTATGTAGGACTCGCTGCGCCCGAAAGCTACGTAAGTGGACGCAGCTCTACCCACTAAAACCCGGCGAGTGCCACCAGTTCCGCTTTTGGTGGGGTGCCCCGGATCTGTTAAGCTAATAGGGCACCTCGACGGCTAGTCAGTCCTGCAAGGGACCGACGACCCCTCCACAGAGGGGTTGTCCCGCACCACAGAACAACCCCTCCCTAACGTCGGGACAGTACAATGGGGTGAGGTTCCCGTCCTCGCTCCTTGCCCCCTGCTCATTCATCCCCTCTTCTTATAAGAGGGGTACAAAGAGCCCCCTCGGCTCAATTAGCTTCGCCCAAGGTGCTGGGCTCACCCTACGCTACTGAGCCCCACCGCCACGTCAAGGCCTGAACCATGTTATTACCTGCCTCAAAATTAAACATGTACTTATATTTTTTTTATTCTCAAATTCTAAATTTTTTAATCTCAAAGGCTAAAATAAGGTACGCCACTGGCACTAGATGTGAGTATAGCAGATTCGAGAGGCGATCACATTTGATTTCTTGAAAGACCTACATTCAACCATATTGTATAGATAATGATCATTGACTTGGCAAATAAGTCGCTAGATTGGTATTTGGTAAGATATTATTAAATACTTCCAACTTAATTATATTATGTACATACATTCCCGGTTCTATATTGAAATATTAATACATCCATAATTGATTGAGACACACAAAATACTTCCGCCTCAAGAAATTCCCGCTTATGTTTAATTAAAGCTCGCCAGATAATAAAGTTGTCAAATATTTTTGCTGTAACCCCGTAGGAATTAACGGGAATGGAAATTAATTTTCCCTTTTCATGGTATTCCCGCGGGAAACCCTTTAGCACACAAAGAATCGTAATCTGTCATATTCGTGATTCGTTACTAAGGATAGGTTAATATATTTTTTAATTTTAATAGACGGTTAGTTATTAAGCTCATAAGTTCACTAGTTTGAATTCTACTGAGCCAAATATATCTTATTTATAATCAAAACATTTTTTAATTCCTACAACAGGCAAATATATGTACATATTTGTTATAGCCTGACCAGAAATATATTATAAACCCTGCGTGATGTCGCCACTGTATCTTTTTGACGTCAACACATAGTATCGTCCATACAGAAATTAATTCCGAAATTTTCCGCAATATGGCGAGGGTTTTTAATTTTCTGGTCAGGCTATAAATTGTATCAATACTAATAAAATAAAGCCGAAACGTTTCTTTGAACACGTTGATCTATAGAGCTTATATAAAAGTTATTTTTGTATGTAATTGCTAAATTATTAGGGAATCTTTTCATTTATTTTTCTCAAATTTCGAGGTGGGTGAAACCTCGGGGAACGGTGATGAAATATGAAATATCTGTTTTTATAACTTCGGCGTTTTCGCGCCAAAACACACAATACCCTACAAGTCAACGTGACAAAATGCGGGACAATCCTTTAAATCCTCGACCCAGGGAATAACCATGTCTTGAAAGAAAAAAGATAAAAAATATTCGAAAATACAAGTTTTCCCCTGAAATGTGTGTAAGTAGGTCGGATTGGGATCTCTCGCGCCAATCAACACGAACACTCAAAGAGACTTCTTGGCAGCATCACTTACTCGTGGGGAAGAGATAAAACATGTCCTCGGAAATCATACAAATTACAAAGAAGTACGTGAACACTATAACGGCATATAAAACAAAATAAAGTAGGTACATATTTATAGCCAATAAATACACATAGTGATTTCACTATCAAATACATACGTGTATTACATAATTATTATTTTCAAACTATGCTGTCAACTGCTGTCAAAATATTTAATCCCAATTTTTTTTTTCTACACTCGCAAAAGTAGTTCACTGTTATTCTGCACACAACATTTGTAAATGGGCCAACAAAACTGGAGTTGATTTTATAGCAGTTTAGAGCGCGTTAGTTTTAAATTTCGAATATGTTCCAAAAATAAACATACATTTTAGAAATTGGAACGCGCTAACGTTCAAAAACACTTCACTTTTTCATTGATTAGCTTGCTAAACTAGCCGAGGATCTGAACAGGCAAATGTTATGGTGGTAAACGTCACCCATGAAAAAGTTGAATGAGAACTCTTTTGTGATCGGTGATGCTTTAAAACATAACATGCCTCATCTCAGCCTCATATTGTACGCAAACACAAGAAATTGTTGGAAGAAATAAGAAGAATAATGGTATACTATCTAGTAGGTACTTAAGTACCTACTAGTATTTTTTTACTAATACAAATAAAAATCTTTGTAAAAAAATATGTATATTATATTATTTTTGTGTAATTTCATTTCGCTTTTCTCTTTTTATTATTTTTATTGGGTGAGGTTACATAAAGGCATCGGCCATATAACCTGTTATATGCTTGATGCATAAAGGTTAATTGATCCTTCTTATGAAATACGTGATGTTTTCCAGACCAAATACTGGGAACTTATTAAAATTCAATAAGAATATTTTTGGACCCCTTATAAGATTATCTATAGACAATATAAAACTTATTAATTTAGTACTTAACTTTTATATGTTAATGAAAACCTAAAGAGCACCTGCTAAATTCTTAAATTAAAGCTTATACATATGCCGGACCTCAAACCCGCTACCTCAAAGATCTGCATAATGACAATCATCATCATTATAAGCTTTTTCCACCGACTGGACTGAACGAATATAACGATGGCTGATCCCCGGTGATAATGACAATACCCCAAACAGGATAAACATAGCTCCCGCGAAATTAGGTGTATTTGAACAGTAATTATTATATTCAAATTTTCATCTATAATGAAATTAGCATATTTAACCACTGCATTATTATACAGTCAAAATTTAGATCGAATCTACAATGCGCCTAATATATTGGATTCTAAGCCTTATTTTCCACCCTGTATCGTTTACTTCTTGTTATGAAATATTTGAACGAAAAAAAAGATTTTGTTAGACAGAAATTACTGGAATTTTTATAAGGTTGACATTCGTATAGTTGAAGAGAAGACGGCTCAAAAATGTTTTTGTAGTAGAGGAACTATAATTCGTTTTTTACTAAACCAGAAGTTCTATTTTTATCTAATATATCTATTTTTATGTAAAACGTTTGAGTTTTTTTCGAGTATGATATCTTGAAAACGCCTCTATTGGTTTAGATGATTTTTATTCTTATATTTAGAGATAAGTAAACATTTTATAACAGCAATGTGCACCATATAATATGAATTCTAACAGAAACAATGCAAGTTAGCGGACATACAATAGCCCAAAAAATATATATATGAAAGGCCTTCTATAGAAACACCAAAATAAGGTGTGCTGAAGCCCTTATTTCTAATCATTATTGAGGCTACAGACGTCAGATAACGTCAAATGGCCCATCAGCCGCGACGTTTGTTGGGTCGCCTCATGACTAACCGCTTTCAATCAGATCCGCTGATAACTACTGTTAGTCTATTTAAAACGGATTTTATCCAGATTTGACGGAGGAAAGTTCACGAAGACGGGTCGGACAAGTATATGGGATAACGATCTCCGGTTCTTTTATTTATAGCTTAGAAGGGCAAACGAGCTGTCGAAGCCTTTTGGCGACTATCGACGCCCATACACATCAGCCCATTACCCATTTACCGGTGGGAGGGATGCGCTGTGCCGCACTCCCAGCTGCATGGGTACCACCATCTTGCTTATTTCTCCCGTGAAACAGCTTTGCTGTGTTTCGGAGAGAAGGGCAAGACAGGCAGTGTAATTACTGGCACCGAGACTTAACATCTTATGTCTCAGGATAGGCAACACATAACCGAGTTGCCTGGGCTCGTTCCAGGTATACTAGTTTATGTTCATGGGCGACGTCGACCACTTAACATCAGGTGGTACGTTTGCCAGTTTGCCTATCCAACTAACATAAAAAAAAAAAAACAGCACAACCAGAAATTATGCAGATGCGTTGCCCTTCTTTTCCCCTATCCCCCGCAATGGGCCACCGGAAACTCACAAGCTGCACGAAAGGCTACAGCATAGCTGTCACTTGCCCCCCGTGTTATGTGAGCGAGAGGTACCACCCTAGTCGTGCCGGACCAATTCGGCTGCAAAGCAGCGTGGCACTACCTCTTACAAATTATTTTTGGTTCTGAATGGGATTGAGTCATATGTCGTTCACTGAAAGAGGCCTTTGGAATCACAGCAGTGGTTCGAAGGGCCGTTTTGTGCGGGGAATCTGCATAAGTAACGTTTTTCGAAACTGATTTTTCCAGCGGTGTAATCACTCCATGTTATATGTAGCTAACTTTACCGCATGGCAAAAAGGGACTGTCAGGTATCGGCGATGGGCTGTTTGCAATTTGCAAAAAAATACATTAATATAAAAGGCCAATATAAAAAGCCATAAAAAGTGCGAGTCTGAAAATTGCTCTGAGGGTTTCGCACAGTTTTTTAACGAAGTAATACACCGATTAAGCGCATTTTTTATTTTGCTGTAAAACTTAGTGTCCTGCCTATAACTATATCAATGGGAAGTGAAAGGTTTGGTTTGAGAAGCAGGTGGACACCGAGTGAACAACAACACCCTATAAGGGTTCCGTTAACAGAACCGAAAAACCAGTTCACAAAAACATAATATATCAATAAAAATCAGCATGTATATTAAAATTGCCTTCAAGATGCTACTTGAAAGTGTATCGTTACTTCATTAAACGATCTCAAAATCTCGGGATAGTAGGTTATTAACGATAAATATACTACTCGAAATTCCTCTCTATTTCCAGGACCATAAAAAACAAAGTTGCCTGACACGAGAATAAGTTGCAACATGATTGTAAGTTATGTACTAGGAACTGCTTTGATTTCTAGGGTGAATTATTTATTGAAATCTAGGTCCTTAACGGCACAATAAGATTGAAAGCACGATTGAGTACCTTTATCAGATTTAGTTATATTGGTATTCTAAATTAAACTTATCGATTTATGATCATTAAACAGCCCTGTTTATTCATCGGACATAACCTGATAAAGTAGTAATGTGAACCATAAAATTCCGAAACTGGTCAGTGATTACTGTCGTAATAGCAATTCGACCAATCAGCGATCTATGTGTACGTGTCATCGGCCAATCATCCATCAATCAATATCCATCAGTCGGCCAATTAGAGTGCAGAACCGGTGCAGCGCAGCACAAGTTTGGCAGAATTTGTTTTCATACAATACGCATAACATTACCGCTCTATTCCAGTATGTAACCGGAATAGAGTGGTATGTTATGCATATACATGCTCGATGTGTTTATCCTACAAAATAATCGAAGTTTCGGCAAAATTAGTTATTTATATGAAAAGTAGTTGAAGTAGATAATTTGAAACTATAGACCATAGAGCTTTATCGAATTGTTTTGCTCTAAAAAGATATAAATAAGCTCAGTGCTATATTAGTTTTATAGTATATTGCTCATTTTTATCAGCATATACGTTTAATTATTCTATAGTGTCTGCACTAAACTTGTAGCCCAACGAATGAGTGCTTATGGTAAATATGTGCCTTACTACATGTCCGTCATATTTCGTGACCACCTCCACATCCTTTAAGGTTGAACAAGTCGACGCGACGGCGCGAACTCCAACTAAATGAATGCTATCTCACCTGACATAGTGCGCGAACATGTGTGCTAGAATGAAATGCACAATGATTAATTCCTAAAATGTCCTTTTAGTTAAACAGTTATTATAGAAAAACTATTATGTGTATATTTTTAAAATAAATTTATTTCAACTTTTTAATAAGTAAACTATATCTGTACGGGCTTTATGTTTGAGCTTTCGTGCCCCGTATACTATTTATTTTCGCCCAAAGTTGGGCTAAAATCAGTGTTGAAATACGAAAGTTTAAAAGCTTGTATTTTTTAAACGTATATTTTTTTACTATTTTGGGTACATACAGACATAGATTGATAATGACGAAATAAATTTATATTATCCTTAGTTTTTTTTTATGGTCAACGTCAAACATTGTAGTAATTACTGTTCTGCGTTTGTATGGAAAGATAAGCGACTTGTGTAACCTTAATACCAATTTATGCCATAGAACTTTCACATCCAACAAGCGAAATTAGTCCCATACAATCTAACAAAACAGTCTATTCCCGCAAGCCCCAGGCAATAGCAACAATATCCCAGAATAACAATGATTCTGTGCAAAAAGCTGAGAAAAGGTATTCGGAAATGCGGCAACATTGAAAAAAATATCAAAACTATTTTTCGCGCTACGAATAGTCGGACTCGGGAGTTTTTAATTGCTAACTCTCAACGCTAACTTGTCGGTCGTACGCCGATACAAGCAGTGCTTAACCTCGCCTGTAACACTTATTTATAGGCTGAAAACTTTCGCCGACTTTTATTGGCTTTATTCTGTAAAAAGCTGCAACTTCCAGTGATTCCTACTTTACATAAACATTTTGCTTCGCTGTAATACGTATTTATAGAATGAAAAGTTTACAAGCTTTTACTACCTTCACAATGTAATATTGCGTCTAAATTTACAGTCCTCCATACAATTGGTATAAAGCCTGTAGTAATTAATACTTGGGCACACAAATATTTTTCCTAACTTATATTGTAAAGGGACTCTGAAAAAAAATTTGCCTCTACTTGTATCACGCATATACGGACGGACATTGAAAGAATCACTGATTTGCCTATGGAGATGATTGGGGATGCTAAATCATCATCATTTCATCACTCATTCGTCATCATTTCATAGATCATTGAATAAAGTTTTTTCTATTCTATTCTATTCTAAAAATAGAGTAATTACTTTACACTGGATGACAGGAAATTATGGATAGAAGCTTACCACCACTCTTTTCCGCAGCGATGAACCACCATAAATGCTCCAACAAGATCCTATTGGGGATTTATGCGAGTAACTAAAGCCTCACGATTACCACCACATGACGAAAATCGACTGCCAAAATGACAATTCCGTAAGACCATAGACCGTTACTTATGTAAGTCAGAAGTTCCAAAGTAAACTAGCATACAACTTTTGGCCGCGGCATCTTGAATTGCGACTGTTTGAAGGGCAAGACCGGCAGTGTATTTACTGGCACCGAGACTTAACATGTTATGTCTCAGGATAGACAACACATGAATCAGTTACCTGGGCTAGTTTAATAGCGAAATCGACCACTTACCATTATGTGGCACATCTGCCAGTTTGTCTAAAGAATTAGAGACCCCATAAGATATGCAAAAAGTGGGACCTACAACGAATCAATACAACGCTTTCTGCGTTTTAGTAGACAATATGTATACAACAAGCAGTACAAAAAAGGGGTTAAGGCATTACACGAATTAATCTGGTTTACCGTTAATATAAAGAGACCTTAAAAGGTTAATCTCGCCTATCTCTCAGTCGGTCCGCGTGTAACGGACGTTTTTCGATAAGAGTGTGACGCAGGGATTTCACATTTAAATGATTTGGACGCGAGCCCTGGGATGAAAGTGTTCATTGTAAGTACATCAATATATATTTTTTGTATATTTAATTTTTATAAATAATATAAATCATCGTTATTATCATCATCATTGTAATTGTCATCAACATTAGCTCACTGTAAAGAAAGAAAAACTTGTATTTTTCCACACACTAGAGACAACAACAAAATAGTTAAAGATATACAATATTAAAATATCACAGATACATATAACTAGATTTAATTTACTACAATCATACTATAAACTATAGTGTGCACCTTGGGCGAAGCCAATTGAACCTAGCTGTATCGCTCTAGTAGAGGGGGCGAGGGTGGGGTAATTACACTGCCTGTCCTACCCTTCTCTCCGAAACCCAGAAAGCTGTTACACGGAAGAAACAAGCAGGATGATGGTACCCATGCAGCCGGGAGCGCGGCACAGCGCAACTCTCCTACCGGAAAAAATAATATATTTGTAATGCTCTTATAATATAAGGAAACGAGAAAATATAAAAACATTTTACAAAAAATTAAAACCGACTTCAAAAATACTAAACTAAAAAGTAATAAAATAACAGTTTCTTTAATGTTTGTGCTTACAACATATAATCAACTTAATCTTCTACTAATGTACAAACTTTGCGTTTACCACGTCATTATAGTTACTTTTGGAGTCGGTGTCAGCCAAGGTAGGTAGGTAGGTAATGTACAGCAACAAATACGACACCGACTCCAAAAGTAACTATAATGACGTGATAAACGCAAAGTTTGTACATTAGTAGAAGATTTTTTTGTTGAAGGTTCTTTTGTTTGAAAATCATCATGTAAGTACATCATTTTATGTGAGGGTTTTTAATGTAATTTAATGATTATTATTATAACCAAGTCAAACTTTCTGTCATAAACGTCATCAAAGATCTACCTTTTTTAATTGAGCTTTTTTTCGTTTTTTTTCTTAATAGGAATATAGCAGCTTTTTTTAAAGAAATTCAGTTATCTTTTAATCGTTTGAATCAATTTTTTTTTGGTTTGATTTATTAAATTAAAGAAACATTTTAACAGTAAACAAACTTGATTTTTTTCTACTTTTGTTTCATAGTAACAATATTCTGGCCATACTCAGGCCTTCTTGAAAATTGTAGTCGAACTTCTTTTTTTTTGGATGCTATTATGCTAACGGCCCGAAGGCCCTAATGCTACATCGGATTAGTGTGAGCCCATTTGGCTCACTTTTGGTTTGTAAAAGTGGGGGGTTGCCCCCCGCCAACCGTGCAGTCTGCGACCACACGGCCTCCTGGCGTCGGGTTGGACATTGTAGTAGAACTTGGATGTAAACACTTAGTATATAATTGATTCACTTAAGGTACGGGGCTGACTAGTGCCTTGTACGGAGTAAACATCCATATTCCATCGTAAAGCTTCGCCAGCCAACAATCGATTTAATATCGTTAAACATCAACTGTTTTTTTTTTGTTTTTTTTTTACTATACCTACCTACTATTTATCGACTACTTTTTTGACATATTTCAACTGTACAAGTTGTTATCTACGAAATATAGATATTTTGATTTGATAGCAATAGTGCTATCATCGTATCACACCTTTACATAGATCATTACCACAATATTGTTGGTGGTACGTATCAAAAAATAAAATATTTGGAGTGGATGTCAGGTTAGAGAAAACGGAGGGTTGACCTTTAATGAGATGGGATGATGTTCTTCACACAGGCGAAAGATTGGCCGTCTCGACATTCATTGAACGAAGCCTATGCCCGGCAATAGACGAAATAAGGCTAATAAATATGATGATGATGATTGATGATGATGATGATGGTGATGATGATGATGATGATGATGATGATTATGATGATGATGATGATAGAACGAAAAAATATTTTAAATTCTTAGTTTTTTAATAAGGACCACGTTCTTTTTAAGCTTGAAATAATACCAATATTGATTTACGTAAAATAGCCGTGCCGTGTAGATGAAAGAGATAAAACTTATTTATAAGTTACAAGAGAGCTTACTAAGTAATCACGTGTATTATCTACCAAAATAACATTATTTTTTGACCTCCACAAAGACAACCTAAGTTAATTTCGAACAAAACTAGCGAGAGGAATACATAATTCGTTGTTAACTTAAAAACATTCATAAGGCGTCCGTAATTCGTGTTGATTAACGGCCAGTCGAAAACAACATTTAAATTGCGAATCATTATTCAAGGGGCAACTTTAATTTGTTATTCATCACACGTCACAGACCAACAGTAATTTACTCATTGACATATCCTCGCTAATCCATTCCGCACGGGACATCCTTGAAACGTACGTTCCATAACTTTTGATGAGTAACTGTCACTGAATACAACTGTCAAAATATTCCCGGTTGGCCAAACAAAAGAAGAACAACTGTCAAATGGCAACCTGTCAAATGAAATCCAACCGTCAAATGCAAGTGTCAAACGGGTATGTCAAAAATACTCTATGAAAGGCGCAGAAAGAAAGGAAGTGAATATTTGGATTTTGGACTCGTGTTATCGGATGTGAATAACCTTCCATAGAGGGTTGTCCGGATGCAAATCCAAATTCCAAATACAAATGTAAGCATACTTCAATTTGACGACTGACAGTTGTCAAGAACTACCTAGAAACAATTGACGCCTACATCATGTCAATTGTCACTTCTGAATAGGCATCGCTATAAACATCTTGAGTACTTAAAATCTTTTCCAGTTGACATACCGGAAGTAGGTACTTGGATAATTCTGATGAATAGCCATTTAAATACAAACGTACAGCAATAATAAATTTATGAATAAATACTGAAATCCAAAACATCAAAACAATTTTTTTTATTTTATTTGACGACCTCTGCGGCTCAATGGTTAGTGCGTTTGCGCTCAAGCTGGGAAGGAGCGAGTTCGAATCCCGCCAGGGAACTAAAAAAATTCTGTGTTCCTGGGTCATGGATGTGTATTATATAATAAAAATCTTAAATGTATGAATAGTATAAAAGTATTAAATATCCTATATTTCCTTTGTCTGATTTCTGTAGCACAAGTTCTTCGAGAAATTACCACGCGACCAGATTGACGTGGTGTAAAAGCGTCCATAGATATTATTATTATTATTTCAGCAATAATAAATGGATAGTCTGCATTATGATATTCAGTCATATCTTTATATATATATATATTTTATATTTCTTGTGTGCGTGTGTATGTCACTGAACTCCTCCTAGACGGCTGGACCGATTCTGATGAATTTTTTTGTGTGAGTTCAAGGGGATTCGAGGATGGTTTAGATTCACAAAAAAAATATTTTGTACAGGACAACGTCTGTCGGTGCCACTAGTGTATTATAAAGACTACATAATTAGGCATGTTTTTAAGTAATAAAATAAAAGTAGCTGGTCCTGGTGTAAAAACGATCGCAAGTTCGAATGGTTTTGGGGTATTATAAGGGTAAAAACTATTACCTAATACATTTTTTTCGTAATCCGCTTATACAAGTTGTAGCGAGCTTACTATGGGATTATCTTTACGTGACTACGACAAAGCAAAAAGAGGAGTTATGTTTTTAATAGTCTATGTATTAGCTACATATTATGTATGTCAGCACACCCTCGACGTGTGCCCGAGATAGGCGGTGCTGGATCGCGGGCTGACATCAGTCATCGCCCATCGGAGGGCTTGTCTCTTCCGAGCGTCATCACCGCGATGACGAGTCCTGGACGACGATGGTTTCCTCCTTCGAGGCAGTTATGTCCCAGAAGGAGGCCGATGAGCGGGTAAGAGAGAAGGCCGCCGACGAGGCCTCCCCCCGCGGGTGACAAACGGGGGTGCGTTGGAGGCGCTACTTAATGCGCGTCTAGTAACGCCCCTGTGCTCGTGTCGGGTTCAGGATGGGAACCTGGGCCCATTATGACACGACGTCGCGGGTACTAGTCTAGTGTAGTAGGCACTGGGCACTGGGCAGTCCTCCCCTTACCAGGAGTAGTCTGGCTTCCGCCGGGGCCAGCGTGTCACTGAGGTGATCCTGTTGCCTGCACATCCGGGACCCTCAAAAAGCGGCTGAAGGCGCTCGCAGTGATTTTAGTATACGGGTAGGGCACTCCCAGGTGCGAGTCCCACATAAGGTCAGGATCTACCCAAGATCCTGGCTACATGGGTAAAAAGCATTTTCCTGTGATAACAAAAAAGGTACTTATGTATTTAGGTATATTCCAACATACGCCTAAGCTACTTATCGAATTTAATAAATAAATAATAATAATATGTTGGGACAACTCACGCATCTGACCACTATCACTAGGCAGAGCCTGTTCTTATGGTATTTAACCAGATAACTGATATATACTTATATATTTCTAAATACATACATACTATAGATAAATTACACCCAGACAGAACAAATGAAATGGGAATAGAACCCACGACCACTAACCAGGGTCACTAACCACTAGACCAACAAGCCAGTCAATTTTGTTAAGAAGGTATCAATCGAATCGTTATTATGATCCGAGTGAAAAATAATAAAAAGGGGCAATAATTTCCGTTGTCAGGTCACAGACTTCGAATCTAATAAAAAGTACAAATTACCAATATACTAAAATAAAACTAACAAACCCTACGTATTAATCTTACACACAGTCCGGCCACAGCTAATGAAGCAGCTTAAACAAGGTAAATTGTGGAAACTAATGGAGCTTCCGTGCTGCTCATGCAAATAGGGGATTAGGGTACAAATGTAGCTGATAAATATAACAGCTTACTACTAGATGAAATTACTAGTACGACTAGTAAGTAAAAAGTAGACGACGAGAAGGTTATATAAACTACTACTAGCTATTGCCCGCAGCTTCGCCCGCGTTAAAATAGATTTACAACCGTACCCGGATTTATGGTGATTATTTGAAATGCTTAAGTTACTCCTTATAACATCAGCGATCTAACAGTGAAAGTCCCATCACAATCGGCCCAGCCGTTTCAAGGATTAGTCGGAACAAACAGATAGACAGACAGACAAAAATTGTAAAAAGGCTATTTTAGTATAGCTATGTACCGTGTATATGTACCATCGTGTGAATGTATATATCTACAAAAAGCGGTTATTTTAATATTACAAACAGACACTCCAATTTTATTCATCTGTATATAGATGAAAACTCGAAAGTAAAAACCACACTATAAAAAAGAAGACTCGAAAGTAAAAAGTAATAGATAGGTTCTTCGATCTTCGATCCATAACATTGGGCTTAGGTCTCGAAATTCATAGTCATAGTTAAATCTTTGGAACTTCACAATCCGACAGTAGGTCTTCTCGATCAGGTCTTCTAGAATCAGGTCATTGTTAAACCCCTTCTTTGGGACTTAACATACTGTCAATAATTCGCCTGGCATCTTTAAAGTTTTTTTTTAACCGCAGAGCAAGTTTCATGGATAAATATGGACATAATTTATTTATATCAGCCATGTTACTTAGTCATAACTCATAACGTTATTCTATTGATGTAAAAATACTTGCTACTTTCGAAGATTTTCTTCACAAACACCAACTCTTAATCGAAAAATATCCAGACGCCATTTCCTACTTTGTAATATTAAATCATGATAATTTAAACAAAAGTCAACACCTTAAACAAATGTATTCATATTGTCCATTCATATATTCTGCTATATGTGTCCGTCCTTGAGGGACAGACTAGAATAACTTAACCTAAGACTGAATATCTATCTTTTACTAGCAGTGCCTTGCGGTTTCACCCGCGTACTTCCCATTCCCGTGGGAGTACGGGGATAAATTATAGCCAATGTGCTATTCTGATGTATAAGCTATATTATAGTAAAGTTTCATTAAAATCCATTCAGTAGTTTTTGCGTGAAAGGGTAACGAACATCCATACATACAAACTTTCGCGTTTATAATATTAGTGGAATAGTAAGGATTACATTAAAATATTGCTCTAGACTCTTGACTTCTCTGAAAAAAATTATGAATTTATGTAGTGTTTGCTGACCGCAGATCAGGTGGGTAACATTCCATCGTCTAACAGAAGATGGGTTCTTTTTCCCCTAGGAAGAGCCGAAAATTATATTATTTCTTATGATTGAGGTGTCAATCGATTCGTTGACATGGTCCGAGTGAGGTGACATTTTAATCGACTTCAAAAAGAAAAGAACATTTTTTTTTCAAACAGGTCAAATTGAACTTTTACTTGTTAATGAGTGCAGTGGCAAACAAGCTGGTCCCTTTTTATGTTAGTTGGATAGGCAAACTGGCAAACGTACCACCTGATGGTAAGTGGTCGACGTCGCCCATGAACATAAACGAGCCCAGGCAACTCATCTATGTGTTGCCAATCCTGAGACATAAGATGTTAAGTCTCGGTGCCAGTAATTACACTGCCTGTCTTGCCCTTCTCTCCGAAACACAGCAAAGCTGTTTCACGTGAGAAACAAGCAAGATGGTACCCAGTTAGCCAACTATCAGTCAAATTATAAGATTTTTACAGATTAAATCATTTAACAGGAGGCCCACAGAATTATAAATGATGCAGTTCCGAAATAATCTCCATTGTACATATAGTCCACTCAAAGAATAATCCAAACGCAGGTGCAGAATGGACTAACAGCGATAGACTCTCAAATGAAACAAAAGTAAAAAAAGATGGATCAAATTGGTAATAACAATAAAGAAAACCCCGATGTTTAAAATAGTTGCAAAGAAAGCAAAACTTATGTCAGTTAGATTAATAAATATTTTTTTCAGAAACATTTTAATAAACGCAATCACCACATTTTATGATAGTAAAATATTAAATAATCATTTAACAGTAATTATGAAATCATACAACAAAATCAACAGTGAAGTATAAACAGGTAAATTAGCATTCAATTAAATTTACTATTATGCTGAAATTCTACATTAGGTAGTTTAACAATTAATGTTTGGACGCGGTTTGCTTTAAATGTACTTATAACACAACGTTTGAACAAATATCCGTGTGAATTATTACTGCTATGTTCGGGTACTACTAAAACCTCTTCCACAAAGGAGAACTGCGGGAGGGATAAGCTTTGTACATGGGGATCTTGCTTATTTTTATATATATAATTCTCCTGTGCGTGTGTATATTACTGAACTCCTCCTAAAGCTGTTGCCCGCAGCTTCGCCCGCGTTAATTAAGATGTATAGCCTTACCCAGATGATGATGATTATTATTATAGACTATGTTACTCCTTATAACATAATCTATCTACCAGTGAAAGTCCCATTAAAATCATCCCAGCCGTTTCAGAGATTAGCCGGAACATACAGACAGATAGACAAAAATTGTAAAAAAAAATATTTTTATATGTACCGCGTATACATCTATATGCATTTAATAAAAAGCGGTTAATTTAAACAAAAAGACACTCCAAATTTAGTTATCTGACGTTCGTTTATTACAGGACAACGTCTGTCAAGTTCGCCGGTTTCTTAGCTTATTCCGTAAGGACCGGCAGAATTATTGACACCATGTTGCGTCTCAGGCCACGATGCACCTGGGTGATAATGTACCATAATCGTCCCGCTACCCAGTGGAATGTTAGATCATTCGAGAAGTTTCCTTTGTGAAACCTCCGCAATTCGTCGTGGAATGAACCTCGCACGTGCAGAGTATAAAACCGCAAAGTTTATTATTAAACTTTAATAGCTTTAACTCTGTTATCAAGTTTAGAAAACTTAGATTGTGAAATTAGAATATCCGAATAAATTTTAGGACGTAATTCTGGTGTCCTTTCTAACACTTCGTTGTCATCATAATCAGCTTATAAGCGCAAAAAATTCCATGCTCGCATTTAATATTTTGAGCATGTATGTAATGAAGGTAGTATGAAAAGACTACCTTCTTTTCATACGTCCACAGTTACAAGTGGCAATTCATCGGAATTCGTTAAAAACCTCAACAGAACCCTCCGTAAAGTTACGGTCGTTCTTGTATGGGCCCGCATTACATTCTACGTTTAATCGTTAAATGGAGTTTAGCATATAAATGAAAGCGACAGAATCTTTTCTTGAATATTTTGATGATATAATAAAACGAACCTTGTATTAAATGATTTATGGAGGTTAAGATTTTATTTTGTATTATATTAAAGGGGGCAGCTGGGTGGTGTATTGCTGGAATCTTAAACTGGGGCGAGTTCGATCCTAAGCTATGCACAATTCAATGTATTTCAACTTTCTAATAATCTAATGCATATTGCGTATGTTTGTACATTACACATCACATCTGGAATAACTCGACAAATATTCAAGAAAATTATTAACATAAGATAAGAAAAGCTATCTTTGGGTGACTGCTGCTGATCTACTGGAGGAGAGTAGCTCTCCGGTAGATCAGCAGCAGTCTAAAAGGTATGACCAGCCTGCTTATTTCTTCCGTGTAACAGCGTTGCTGTATTCTGAAAATTAGGGCAGGACAGGCAGCGAGACTGTCCTGCTTACTATTTTACGTCTCTTGACAGGCAATGCTTAATTAAGTTGCTTGTTTTGAAGTTAACATGGTTATTTTCATTACTAAAATTATCTAAAACGGGATATTTACCCCTAAAGACAATAGCAGTGGTGAAAGTGGTGGTTTACGCAGCAAAGTACGATAGAAGTGGTGGACTACCTCTAATGCCGTCAACATCTACCCGCATACTTCAGTCTCATGAACAAGACATTCGTAGATAATGTCGAAATATGCTACTCGAAACAAACGTGAAAAACATGGTAAATACCCAGTTTTAAACAATTTTAGTAAGTTGCTTGTGTTAGTCCCAGGTGTAACGCTCCCACAGGTAAAACCCTATCAAGTCATAAAGCCAGATTCTATAATTATTTGGATAAATATCGATAAGGGCCTAAGGGTTGACGATTGGAGGCCGCGTTTTGGTAGACGAAGTGTTGGATGCGAGTGGCACGGGATCGGTCGTCTTGGCATTCATTGAAGGAGGTCTATGTTCAACAGTGGACGGATAAAGGCTGATGATGATGATGATATCAATAATCGATTGTAACTTGAGCTGCCGGAAGGTGTGCGGTTTGAGGACCGGGCGGATCACGTTACTTCACTTAACAAGTGATTATTGATCTACACAAAACCCCTAAATAGAGTCCACATTCGAATCAGCCTTAATCTCAATTGTATTGCAATCCAAATCAATGAAAGAAACGCAGTGTTCTCCTTGCTTTCCGAAACTCGGCAAAGGTGTTTCACGGAAGGAATAATCAGACGTACAATCAAACCTATACAGACCAGCGCGCAACACAAAGCATTCCTCCTACCTTTAAATCTGGTCTGGTTTTAAAATCTACAAAAAGCTTGCGTAAGATGGCCTGTCACAGACCCTGATCAAATTTATAATGTGTCTCAACTTAGAATAGGCAAATCGACAAATTAGTCTTCCCAGGTTGATGTAAAGTTGATGCAAGTTCGGTAATGTAAAAATCTTAATACCGTGATAAAATGTACAGTTGTTTCATCATAATGAGTGCAACTCGCGTAAACCTTAGAAATCTTAGTTCAATAACCCTCCTTCTGGCGCAGTCGGGTAAAAAGACAATTTTTTTACCCCTATTATGCTATGTCATCTACGTGTTATTCCCGAGGACGACCCATCCCCGGGTGAATGCGCAAAACACAACCACTGCGAAAAAAAAAAGGCTTCCATGTGTTGCATACTAAAAAGCATGCTTTTTTCTATCCCTTTTAGATCATAAAGCAGATAAAAAAGGCATTATATCGGTAATCCTATTCGGCCATGCGGGCTATTGCGGCCGCGCACGTTCGTATTATTTTTTTGACTATTTAAAACATTTATTTATAGTAAGAGGTAGTGCCATGCTGCTTTGCAGCCGAATTGGGCCGGCACGACTGGCGTCAAGTGACATCAATGCTGTCGCGTTTCGTGCGGCTTGTGAGTTTCCGGCGGCCCATTGGGGGGATAGGGAAAAGGAGGGCAACGCGTCTACATTACTTCTGGTTGTGCGGATGTATATGGGCGTCCGTAGTCACCATTAAGCTCCGATTGATCGGTTGCCTCCCTATGACATAAAAAAAATCAATGGTAACAAAATACTTCCATGTTTTTATCTGTTCCAAGAATGCCTTGATCTTGAGACTCTACTTTAAGGCTAGGTCGACCTCCAAGAGTAACAGTGAAAGAGCCTTGACGTTTAATATAGAAGGGATATGTCCAAGAATGGACTGAAAAGGGTTGGTAATAATAAAATACTCGAAAAAAATCGTACAAATCAAGCTGAAAAACTATGCCACGTTGTACGAAAATTTCCTTTCCCAATTTTTATTCCTACAGTATTACGCGTTCTAATTTCATACAATAAGCTGCAGAAAACTGCGCAGTTACAATACCCCACGTATTTTAAATTTACGGCCTTTGCTTGTAGCTCTTTTCAAACGAACAATAAATGTTAAATTTCACTACAATATTGGCAAGTCAATGTATCAAAGGAATACAAAGTTGATGTTTTGACAAGCGGTTTAAACTAGCGCAATGCAGAATAATATCTAGTTTTTAACACGCTTTTTTTAAGCACACATACGTAATGAAAACTTTGAACATGATTTTTACCCACTTTAAGTAGTCAGATTATATTGAAACTTTGCACACTTTTTAAGGACCAATGACAATACAATAATTTAATAAGTTTGTTTCAATATCCTGATCAGGAAAGCCAGGACAGCGTAATGCGCAAATTACCTACATCACTTGTGTTGTTTTTGTCTCTCACACATTCTCAAGTGATTGGCATAAGTTGAGAAGTGTAAATTAATTAAAAAATCGATACTAAAAATTAAAAAAATGTATATATGCATAACTAAAAAAAACACACTTTAATAGCAATCCAAACTAAAAAACATAAAATTTTAAAGCTATAAAATCGCCTTTTTTAGTTTTCTTAAACTAATTCTTAAATTATTATTAAGAGAGCAATCTACGGTATCTAATCTACTGAAATCTAATCTAAGAGAGAAATCTCAGTTTATTATCTATGGATTAATTATTTTTATAGTATATAGGTCTTTTCGTACCTAAACTCATATGAAAAGGAAAAAGAAGGGCAGATCTCAGATGTTTTTCTATTTAAACGCAAATAAACTTCATCATTTCGTTATGAGATAAGGGGGCAAACGAGCAGTCGGAGCCTTATGGTACCGACGCCCATACACATCTGCACAACCAGAGATTAAGCAAATGCGTTGCCCTCCTTTTTCCTATCTATGGGCCACCGGAAACTAACAAACCAGAAGAAACGCGACAGCATAGCTGTCACTTTACGCCTGTCAAAAATGGTAAGTGGACAACGTCACCCATAAACCGGCCTGCGACAGGCTTTTCTTATTACATTGATTATTCTATCCCGTATTTACAACTACGCTGACTGATGAAGACGAAGAGTTACACCAGGATGACTTTTTCTTCCATCCGTATTACCGTAATTTATAATAGATAACGGAGTTAAAATGTAAAGTAAAACTACCAAAGTCTCATTTTACAGAAGTGTCTGAACTTACGAACCAAATGTTAAGTTAATAATAAAGCTTCTCTACAATTGTGTTTTCGACTGTAGGCAAAAGCTTTATAAAACTTTTTGTTTTTTGTTGGTCTTCCTTTCCTTCCTTATATTTTCCTTTTATGCAATAGTATCATAATTTTTGATTTCATCATCATCATCATCATCAGCCTCTATCCGTCCACTGCTGAACATAGGCCTCCCTCAAACTACTAAATTTTTGGTTTACTAGATATGAATCATAAATACGAAAACAACTAAAATAAGAATAGCCCATAATCAAGTCTAATTCTAAAAATCTTCTTTTTCTAACTCTTAAAAATATCTGCCATTAAAGGTATTCGACCGAGAAACCGATAATTCAAATCGGATGATATAAAGCACTCCTAAAGGACTACCACAATTTTTTAAATTCGATTAAGTACCTATACTAATCATAAATCATAATTAGGCTTCAGCAAAACTATTTCACGGTAAAATAACCAGATTGGTGAACCCAACTGTTTCCCGAAAGAAATAAGAACCCCTTGTGCTTATTTCTTATGTGAAACAGCTTTGCTGTTCTTCGGAAAAAAGGGAAGGACGGGCAGTGTTGCACCAAAACTTAACATCTTACGTCTCAAAATAGACAATGCTCTTGGTGCCTCTTTCCATCGAGCATATAACCAGATAGAGTAGTAGTGTGAGCCATAAAATTCCGAAAGTGGTCAGTGATTTGTCACTGACGTAATAGCAATTCAACCAACCAGTGATCTGTATGTACGTCCCATCAGCCAATCATACATCAATAGCCATCAGTAGGCCAATCAGAGCGCAGTACCACTTTGGCGGAATTGTATTCATACAAAATACTATATGCTCGATGCTTTTTTTTTCCTTAACGCCGGGAAATGCTCTGAGGCTTCCCGCGGGGGAGTGGGTCTCCCCACGCGGGTATGTGGGACTCGCTGCGCCCTAAAGCTGGTAAGTGGACGCAGCTCTATCCACTAAAACCCGGCGAGTGCCACCAATTCCGCCTCTGGTGAGGTGACCCGGATTTGTTGAGCAAACAGGGCACTCGACGGCTAGTCAGTCCCTCCGGGGAACCGACGCCACCTCCACAGAGGGGTTGTCCCGCACCACAGAACAACCCCTCCCAACGTCGGGACAGTACAATGGGTAAGGTTCTCATCCTCACCCCTTGCCCCCTGCTCTTTTGTCCCCTCTTCTCATAAGAGGGGTACAAAGAGCCCCCTCGGCTCAAGGTTCTGGGCTCACTCTAGGCTACTGAGCCCCACCACCACAACAAGGTCTGAACCAATGAGTACCCATACCAAGGTGAAGGTATAGTTATGCTTTGCCTATAAAATGTTACGCGGTACACCGTTATATCAAAATGTCGCATACATAAATTGTAAGAGCAATACCTTTAGTATGAAAAGCTGACTAATCTAAATTCTTATATAAAAATTTCGCATCCCTTCATAATTTTTATGAGCTTTATGTAGCAGCCATAAACTAAGTATGATATCATAAACGACATACTTTGCAATCTCGGTTACAATACTTTTTATTTTCGGTCTTAGCTTTTGGGGATCCATACGAAAAAACTCGTGTTGTCTAAGTCGTTATTCAGCCGTCTTAACTACCGCTTATTTATACAAAATAAACTTCTGTTCTTTGACGACCTGTATGGCTCCATGGTTAGCTCGTTTTCGCTCTAGCCGGAGGTTGCGGGTTCGAATCCCGCCAGGGAACAAAAAAAACTGTGTTCCTGGTTCATGTATGTGTATTAAATATGTATATTTAATATTATACAATAAAAATCTTAAATACATGTATAGTATAAAAGTATTAAATATATTTCCGTTGTCTGGTACTCGTAACACAAGTTCTTCGAGAACTTACCACGGGACCAGATTGACATGGTGTAAAAGCGACCATATTATTATTATTATTCTGTATCTGTAGAATACCTGAATAGGTTTTCAATAGAAATTATAATCAAATCAATTTTTTACAAACTAAACCCAGCAAACGTTGTCATGCCCTTACCCAAAAATGTTTTGTCATCATCATTTTTATACAAACCCTGTCCTGACGATAGCCAACCCAACAAAAAAAAAGCGTACGTACATTGCGGCGATTCACTTTTATTAAATTATATTATAATAAGATATCCATCCCTTAATAGTAGGATAGATTCTACCCATCTTTATAGGTCAGGCACCTATCAAGATGGGTCTTCTATCAAAGAAATTTGCGTTTTTTTTTTTTTTTTTTTTTTTTTTTGTTTTCAGAAAAAAGGCCAGAAAAGGCAGTGTAATAACTGGCACCGAGACTTACCAACTTCTGTCTCAACAGTACGAAGAAAATCTATCCATGATTTTATCAAACAATGATTTGATAAAGAAGGAGAGAATCTTCGACAAGAAATACAAGATAAGCATAGGCTCGAGAGATAACTGGAACATTAACATCGACCACCCAAAGACAACGATGGTCGGCTACACAGATGGATCCAGGAAGGAATCGACGAAGTTATCAGGGGCTGGCGTATATATTAGCCATCCAACTGAAATGAAAGCATCGTTTAATCTAGGCAGATTCTCCAGCGTATTCCAAGCGGAGATATTCGCAATACGAGAATGCGCCAACATGATCAAACAAAATATCACTAGCGCACAGAGGATTGAGAAGGCAGTCATATACAGTGACAGTCAAGCGGCATTGAAGGCCCTCAATAAGAGGGAGACTACCTCAGCACTGGTCAAAGAATGCAAAAACACCCTGCAAGATCTAGCAGACCAGACTGAGACAGTAGTTGCCTGGGTACCTGGACATGAGGGTAATGCGGGCAATGAAGAAGCAGACAGACTGGCGAGAGAAGGAGCCGATGAGACGTTCATAGGCCCTGAGCCGAGACTGCCAATAGCACACAGGATAACAAAAAATGTTATAACCCTGAGAATAAACAAAGAAACAAACCAGAGATGGAATGACACGAAGAGCTGTAGACAGTCGAAATTCTTCATCTCGACGCTTGACAGCAAGAAGACCAAAGAGTTGCTCAAACTCAATAGGGGCAACATTAGAACAGTTGTGGGAATATTGACGGGACACTGCCCACTCAACAGACACCTGTCAATAATGAAGCTAGCAGAGGACCCTCTGTGTCCTAAGTGCAAAGAGAAAGAAGAGACCAGTCTGCACTTCATAACGGAATGCCCAGTATATGCATACGCAAGATGGGAGCTGTTTGGAGCGGACGAGCTGAAGAAGGAAGATTTGGCATATCTAACCATAAGGCAGCTAAGTAGTTTTTGTAGATCAACACGTAGGTTTGAGGGGGTGACACCAGAGGGGCAAATGATAACCCGTCCCCGCATCTAATCCCAGAGGCGAGCCCGGGGAATTGGGTGAAATGGTCCCGTTAATGAGGACTGATCACCCGTCTGGCCTTGCTGGCGTCCCCAACCCTTAAATAATAATAATAATAAACTTCTGTCTCCAAATAGGTAACGCATGATTTGTTTTTAAATTCATGTGTTCATGAGCGACGCTGACAACTCACCATGAGATGGCTTCTCTATCAGTTTGCCTATTAAAGTAATAAAAAACCATAATCTAATAACCGTAGCACGAGTGCTTACGCATGGTTTTATTTCCACAAATCGTCAATTTATATTTACGCATCCTAACCCTACTTTGAACACCTAAACACACGGTAAATAATAATTAAAGTGGGTTCCATATCTGTGGCAACAGACGTAATTTCTGGGTGAGATAATCTAAAAAACAACTCGCTAAATGCTAAGGGTCCTTGCCAACTGACGTTACGCATAATTAGACACACAGCCTCATTGTATATACAATTCCGGCAACTTGCTGCCACCCTTTTCGCCTTTTTTTGTTGTTCAAGTTTTTTGTCACTTCAAAATGTGACAATTTCGCATAACCTTTTCATTGTTATTGAATTGGTGAAAGTTACAAGTAGGTATCCTTTGGAATAGTTTAACTAATTTATAGACTCATTTTGGTAGATTTTTGTTATCTCGTAGGCGGGCGAAACCATTTATGATAGTCCGTCTATGGTACTACTGCCGATGAGCTACGCTGTGATACAAGATAGAATTCATTCTAGTAATTATCACTGCTGATCCCAGCTCTTGTGTCCAGATATTAATACCTAAGCTAGGACATATAAATCAATTATATAGATAATTTATAGAGTCAATTATGTAAGTAAAAGGTCTGTGACATATTTTAAGTAACCTTGGAGCGATAATACGAGGTAATAGATGCTATCTAGAATTTAGTTTCGAACTCCATTTAGACCTTAGTTCGGTAATTAAACGTTTATTTAAGACTAACTGTTGCCCGCAGCTTCGTCCGCGTTAATTTTTTTAAATTTACGGACGTATCCGGACCGATGATGATCATTTTTCTACTTTTTTGTTATATCTCTGAACGGAATAAGGCTGTGTTTTTTATGTAAGCTCCCAAGCGGCTTAAATTTTTCCGACTCTCACAATAATTATCCAACTACTTATCGATTTATACAGTCTTGATAAATTATAGGTATAACCTGCCTCAGGAATTACTCTATCTTATGTTGACTACACCATAAAAATCCATTTAGTTAGTTTGTACCTAGTGGTACAGATAGACAGACGCGAGGAAGAACTTTGTTTTATATTATATTTTTTGTGTGGACGTCCGCACCGGGCCACAACGGTGTGCAATCCGGCACTCTCCTCTGGAGACAGGGGGGGGGCAACATCGCCTCCTCCTACTCCGCTTAAGGCACCCTGAACATATAAGGGTGCCTTATAGTCCAGACCCGGTGGATCCCCCGATAGGCCGCGCACAGGTCCCTCACGGCGGTGCAACCACCTGTCACCGCCATGATCTCTTGCGGGAAGAGGAGCAAGTGCGCTCTCTCTCCCGCTCCGCCTCCTCCTTCTGCGACATCACTACCTTGCAGAAGGAGAGTACCGCCTGCATTGCGCTCTCACTGTCAGTCATTGCTCGGATGATCGCAGGGAGCGACATGTCTGCGTCCATTTCAGAGTTCAGATAAACAGTCTTAAATAACCTATACTTTATTTTGTTAACTTTAAAATCTATTCCCACACCTTATAATAAATCTAATAAAAAATAAAGGAAATGCAAAAGTGCGCCCTGAAAGCACGGTTTCAAGCAAGAGGCATACAATTTATAAAAGATCATAAATAATAATATAATTATTATGAAGGAACGCTCCCCGCTTGACACGTCCGTCCGCAATAATAGTCAAAAATGTATGACCAAGAGAATGTAATCACTACGTTTAATGTATGATGCGATACGCGCGGCCTGAGGCTCTGACATAAATGACATTAGCTAGGTACTCGTGGGGCTGGTCCCCGGCTCCCGCTCGCCGCTTTAAGCCAAGTTGGACCTTCGGTCCTATTTTTACAATTTAAACTCCACTGCGGCTGACGTTCCGTACGACAAACTTATTATATATGTTGGTACAATAACCATGTCTAGGGATCAGACCGCAAAAATAAGTTTGTTTTTAATGTGTATACTTTTCCGGGATAAAAAGTACCCAGTGTGGTGCCCGTGATAGTAAAGTATAATTATACCAAGTTTCATCGTAATCGAACCGGTAGTTTTTGCGTGATGCTTGAACAAACAGACAGACAGACAAAAAAAATTCTAAAAACATTTTTGTGTTGAGTATCGATCTAGTAACACCCCCTGCTATTTATCTTTTAATTATTTTCAATGTACAGAATTATTTTTTAAATTAAAAGAAACAGTTTTAATATAAGTATAGAATAGATTTACTATCATTATGCGGCGATAACACCATGTTATTTCTTTTACAGAGTTGCAGAAATCTCCATAGGTACAACCTGGATTTCTTTCTAGAATTTTTGCCGTGTTTCAAAAGGAACAGCAGATCAGGCAGTGTATCGACGGTAGGTACTCGGGATGAGTTTGTGCTTTTTTTTAATTAAGGTTTAACACAAAAAGTGACTATAATTTATACTACGTTATTTTTTTTTAGTTGGATAGGCAAACTGGCAAACGACCCACCTGATGGTAAGTGGTCGACGTCGCCCATGAACATAAACTAGTTTACCTGAAACTAGCCCTGGCAACTCATCATGTGTTACCTATCTTAATCTACCATTACATTGCCTGTCTTGTCCTTCTCTCCGAAACACAGCAAAACTGCTTTACGGGAGAAACGAGAAAGATTGTAGGTTGTGTACGTACATTTGCAGCCGAGAGAGCGGTTTATTATACTGATAATTAAGATTATTAATAAAATACGTTGAATTTGATTGACTAATAATTTTGCCTGCTACATAAATAAAGTATATTCGAATTGATACAAGAAAATATAAGCTTCAATAAAAGTCAAACAAATACGCTGCTGTTAAAATTTATAATGTTTTGTTTGATCTTTTTAAGAAAAACATAGACACAAAATATCAGAATGCAAGACTTGTTTTCTTTTAGCTGACATGACCTTTTAACTTTGGATTTTATTTTATACGCATAATATATTTTTCAATGTACTTAGTTTTTAAGCACACACACACATTATTATCAGCTCTAAAAGCCTGTGAATGCGAATGAGATTTTAAAAAACCTAGGTTTGTATGTTATTTTATGAAAAAAATGTTTTGTGATGTTAATCATCTACTGGTGCGCCAAGTAGCAAGTAGAATCTACTCGAATGCCGTGATTATAAACGGTATGACGCTGTCATGCCGTTTACCGTTACGTACACCAGCCTCTATGCCCCCGCGGTACCGCCGTTAGGCATTACTTCGCAGAGGCAGGCTCTAGCTAATGCTCTTCCTTCATGTCAATGTCACTGTTTGAGTCTGCCTATTTCTTTCTATAAGCCGGAGTTCAAGGAGGACTGCTGTCGCGAAACTGCTCGTCGCCTGCCAGGCTGCCTCCGAAGAAAGCATAAAGTCTATTAGAGACTCTGGCCGAACTTTATGCGCAATAGATTTTTCCCAAGCACTGCGTGCCGAGTTGAAACGAGGGCACGTAAAAAACACGTGCTCTGCGTCTTCAGTTACACCTGGGCAGGAAGGACATTCTGGAGAAGTATCATGCTTGAACCGATACAGGTACGCTCGGAAACACCCATGTCCTGAAATCATCTGCGTAAGGTAATAGTTAACCCCGTCATGAACGCGGCTCATCCAGGCATTAACTTGTGGAATAAGACGATACGTCCACCTGCCATTGGTTGAGTTTTCCCACTTGGTTTGCCATCGTCGTATACTATTTCGCCGTAAATGCGAGGATTACCTCTTCAATATGCTTTGCAACAATCACTATGGCCACGTCATCCGTCATCGTCAGTTTTAGTAGCCCATGTGTGTGTGTTGTGTGTGTGTATGTCGACATCGTGTGTGTCATACAAACTTAGACACTTATCACAAAGGACAGACGATGTGATTATGATGATCTAGTGGGTATTGGCTTGGCCGGGTGAGAGAGGAGGCCGCCGACGAGGCCTCCCACCGCAGGCGACGAACAGGGATGTGTAGGAGGCGCTACTTAATGCGCCTCCAGTAACGGCCCTGTGCTCGTGTCGGGCCGAGGCTGGGCCTCAGGGGCACAGCTTAACCTGGTTCCAGATAGGCACGACGTCGTCGGGGACTGTTAAAAGTATCGTGAAAACGAACGGCCGAGCAGTCCCCCCTTTCGAGGAGGAGTCTGGCCTCTCGCCGGGGTCAGCCTGTCGCCGAGGGTCCTGTGTTGCCTGCAAGATCCGGGACCCTCAAAAAGTCGGCGGAGGGCGCTTGCAGCGGTTTTAGTGGGTAACGACACTGCCCAAGTGCGAACCCCACACACGGCTAGGTTTAAAACCAACCCCGGTCCTAGTTATGGTTTGGGCTGCAAATTTCCGCTGCAGACCAAAAAAAAAAAAAAAAAAATTGGCTTGGCCTCTAAAGTGAGAGGTCCGGGTTTGATCTTGACCTCAGTGACCTTGCACCTGAACATAAAACCATCGTTTGCTCACCGGTGAAGGAAACATCGCCTTCGAGGAGGAGATCCGTTCCCCAGCAGCATATAAGGATTGATATTATTATATGACACAAAAGGCCCAAGGGCATCCCGCTAATCCTGGACCGGGATTTACGAGGGAGATGGTATTATATACCATCAAAGAGTTCTTGGGCAAAGGACTTGTATCCAGCTCTTAATAAATATAAAAAAATCAAAGAGTTCCAACTTCCGCATTAGATATCTCAACAAAGGGTAATTAGCTCTAAACTAAAAAACTAATATCCCGGCCTATCGCGTTCTTATCTCATATTGTCCGAGTCCCCATTTTTCCTGGTTCATTAGAGACCACCGTGAAAGGGCGGCCATCTTGTTTTCAAGGAGGTAGAGTATTGCCATGTGCGTAAAACTTTTTTCCGCACGTGCTTAAGTGTTACACGTGCTAGCTTTTGAATGGACAAATGGATTGGCGGGGGTTCCTAGTGGATGGACGTGATGATATTCGGCCTAATATAAAGCGACACGAATAATTTTATTATCATCTTATTAGGATCTATTTCAGCTAGTGTCTTAATGGAAACTAATATAAAAACGAATATAGTTCTCTGTTTTTTTACTTTTTACATCAAAACAGCTGATCAAATTTCGATAAAATATTGTAAGTTAAGCTCAAGTTATAATGTAATTATGATTTATGACAGGCATGGTAAATCCGGTAAAGCTATGGTTTGTAAATGCATGTTACATGGAATGTTTTTCGTAGTTTTATTTTTGACGTAGATCTATAAAAAGAATTAATATTAAATCTGCAACAACCTTCAATCTACTAATATTAATCCATTATAGTTATTATTATATATATCAAGTCATATTCGAAATATATTAGACGTAAATAGATAAATATATAGATTAAAATGGCGACATCTTGAAAAAACGTGTGTCAATGAGATTTACCGAAAAAAAAACTTACTATTCAGCCACATGTAATTAATACCAGTTGGTATCAATGAGATTAGCATCAATCTAAGATACGCCAATATTTTTTACTAAACTTGTCACGACGTTCATCAAATATAAAAACAAGTTTCATAATTAAAGAACGCATAAATAAGAAAAACTTTAAATACCAGACTTATATTTTTCTTTATAATAAAAATATAAATAACCTGAGCTTGATAAAGCTGATGTTTAAAATATACAATGTGAAATAAATATAAAATAATGTTACAGACAATAAAATGATTTTATCGTTACAGTATAAAATTTCTTTTTTATTAAAACATAAATAAACTTAGCTTTTCATTCCAATGTTTAAAATGCACACATTTTATATTCGAAATATAAAAATAAAATGCTTCGAATATTAAAACGCCGAACAAATTTATTAAATTGCCAGTTCAAAAATCTTTATAGTCACGCGAACAATTATTATGACTTAAAGCGAATCCAATATGGCGGTCAATGTAATTGCCTTTATTATATAAAAAAGTAAGAATTGTTTATGTGCCTAGAGTTTTTATATTCACTCACGGCCCACCTGTCGTGTCGTAATTACATATTAATATTACCTGTTGTTTTTAGTATAATTTGGCCCTGTCCACATGAGGTGACATCAGATGTCTATCAGAGCAGGAAATTGGCTGTTCCGTCCATTACACCATTACACCGACATTGGCACCAATTAGAACAAGCATCCAAATCAAGTCAACCATTATCAATGCTAAATTGGACAGGATGAATGGCATCTAAGAACTTATAAATAATATAATTATCACTAGATACTTGATAGCAATCATCGACTCATAAAATACTGAGTAGAGCGACTTCTAGCCATGTACATAGACCGCGCATCGGGCATAATGGATTTGTTTGATATATCTTCCGCTACGTATATATTTTCTACTTTTCCGTATATTGGAAATCCAATGGCTTTTGAGCGGTCAGCGGTTCCTAAGTTGTGTGTGAAAATATACACCACCTTAGTTTGCAACTGTTACGGAATATAATTTTAGTATGGTGAAGTAGACTATAAATATTGGTACTTTTCGAGCCAAATTATGTTTAGTCCACAATCATTAACATCAACTCTAGTATGAATATAAAGCAGCAAATGACAATAAATTTCTCAGATACCATACAAAACGTTAGGTGGAGGTATATTATTAAATGTTCAAAATATTTTCAAGCTTAATAATATGGATTTTATATTACAAAATCAAACAAGCAAGAACAACCACATTTCTAAATGTAAATGCAATTTTTTAATCTAATTTTCCTCTCAGATACGGAGTCAATGGAATGGCAAAATGCACGGGCTAATGTAGTTAGTTGCCTGTAAAAAAAACCAAAAAGGCGCGTAATCTTACAGATGCATTGAGCATAGTAAATGAGTGAGAATTAATTAATAATTCACATTGTTCTGTAGTCATTAGCGCATTAATTTATCTCTGTGGGGAGATATGGTAGAATTTATTATGATTGTGCTGTGAATTTGTGCTTCGAATATGACTTTTGTTGTTGCTTTTTCTCTTTCTAACCAATAGTTTTGTATTGGTCAAAAAGAGATGGATGAGTGTACGCTAGTCGTCTAAACAAATATTTCATTGTGAAATTGGAGATTATTGTTTCGAAGTGTTTTATTTAATATGTAGTCTTTCTACGTAGCTGAGCTTAGCTTCTAAAACGAGTTTAAAAAAAATAGAACATAACAATCGATAAGAATATCATGATTTACAAAGAGGTACAGCTTGGCAAAAAAGAGTATGACGTGGTGACAGGTGGAACTAAATATTTTACTAAATGGAAACCTATGATGTTGACAATACTTGGCCGACAAATACTAGATTTTGAGTAAAGCTAAGTGTTTCACATTTATTTTTAACGATTTGATTAAATTACCTTGCTGATTTTCCATATTATGATGAGACCTAAGTGAAAGTGGCGCCCTCATTTTTTCCATACTCTTTTTTGCCAAGATGTAGGAATATATTTATGACTACCTACAAATTTGATATAATATGAATATGACAGACAAATTTCTGAAGAATATTTTTATATCTAAAAATAAAGTAAATAATTGATTATTATAATATAATAAAGTTTCAATGTTTCTATTTTGTTTTTTTTTTTACCTAAAACTCACACAGGCGAAGTCTGTAAACGGCCACAATCTTACATAGAAACACAGTAGCGAGTAATTTATCTGTAATGTGTTAATTTGCTAATTCTGCAGTGGAATCAGTTATTTATATATATTACGGCATTGATAAGAGAATGCGTACGTGATTCTCTAGACATATCGTCTTTGCCCGGCCAACGAGATATTGCTATGTAATTACATATTATATGTTTTCTTACGCACTTAATACATATCACTATGAGATAATATTAATTCTAATATTATAAATGTTGTGCTTGTTACGCTTTTGGGTCTACTACTATTGCGATTTTGATAAATGATATAGAGATAGATTGGGCCATAGAAAAATTATTAAACGTACAATTTACGATTGATAAAATGTACATAATATGAGCCAAGTCAAGGGAAAAAACTATTTTTGTTAGCTTATAATGTTTTTAAAACGCATTAAACAGTTACCTCCTTACGTATGTATTGCAACTAGCCTATAATTTTGAGGTATTTTGACGGCCGGCTAGTCAAGTGGTCAGGCTACTGGACACTACGGTTCGAATCCTACCAAGTGCAGATAATTTGTATGATGAATATAGATGTCCGCACAGGGTCATGGACGTGTATGTATCTATATTATAGACTTCTTAAATTTATTTGCGTTCCTAATACCTGTAACACAAGATCTTACGAACTTAGTACGGGGCAAGGTTAACGTGGTGTGATTGGTGGTTAACATTTGTTACTAATTACATATGCATATTTCAAAATTTTCATAACTTTTGTCAAAACTAAATTCGAGATATTTCTATTGGTAATGTGCCTAACTTTATAATAGCGTAGAATTTTTACCGGTAAATTAAAATTCCCTGTAGTGATAAATGTCCGAATACCGAAGGCTTATGAATAATCATCCCCTGATTTTGAGGGAATTCATGATCCTAAGTTCATTTATTTACTTATTATATATTTAAACTAACTGTTGCCCGCAGCTTCGCGCAGTTATTTTAGATTTAGAGCAGTATCTGGACTCACGGTTATTATTTTTACGGCGTAAGTTACTCCTTATTAGCTTATTGCTTATCAGCAATCTGTCAGTGAAAGTCCCGTCAAAATAAGGCCGTTTCAGGGATTAGCAGGAACAAACAGGCAGACAGACAAAAAAATGATTTTTTATGTAAGTAACGTATTTACGTTACTTTCATATGCATTTAGTGAAAAACTCTTTATTTGAAATTACAAGTTTAGTAGAAAGTTTTCATGTTTTTTTACCTTTGAGTGGTTTACTTTCATGCCAGCACTAAAAGCCCTATATAATTAACGTCTATACTCGAAATAAACATTGAAATATCGGCCACAAAAGAACAAGGTATGCCCGTGTACAATTCAATTTATTGCAAGAACGCCGACAGCAAATATGCGAGACAAAGGACGGACGGCGCAGGGATGCCGGACATACCGAAAACAGTAATTACTGAATAAAGTTTTAGTTGGACCTAATTAAGTAACGATTACCATTAAAATGGTGGTATGTTGATGGAAAAAAGTATAAATAAAGTAAAAAAGTAAAAAAGTGTGTGCATACAAAGTACACATGTCAGAAGTGAAACTTATTTGGCAAACTAATTCTTAAATCTAGTTTATATTTATACTAATCTAAAGCTTTAAATTTCCGAGACTTGCGATGCGACTTTCGCTCTATCTCACTCTCTCTCTCTCTCTCGATCTTTCTCGCTTGCTCTCAACCTTTTCTTGGAAAAAAACGTTGCACATTTTCGTGACGTTTCATAAAAAAACGTAACGTTTACGTTCCGTAAAAAATTTACCCTCATGCGTGCAAAGAAGTTTCACTTCAATAAATATTAGCCAATTATGAATTAACACACCGCCATAAACTAGAGTGGTAAATTCGTAGTAACTTGTGTTACGGGTACATACTAGGAACGGTAATTTTACTGCCGAACACATATCTCCTCGAAATCAGGCGAGGACCATAGAACCATAGCCTAGTAGATACAGTCAAAATGCTAGACTTAATATAATCAACAATGCAGGTTTGTGATGGTTTTCTCCATCGACGGGAAAGCGCAGTAGACACGTGCACAAAATTTTGAAAAAATGGCTATTTCTTGTTATAAGCCTCTTTTGTGTTATTGTATAGGTAAACTGGTTGAAGAACCACCTTAAAGTGGTCAATATGACCTATGAGAATTGAGAACTCATTCATGTGTTGCCCATCCTGAGACGTAAATTAAGTTCTCATTGCCAGTAAGTATACTGACCAACCATTCAATTCAGCAAAACTGTGAAAGAAATAAGCAAGATGTTATACCTAAAGAGACACGGCATAAGCGCTGCACACCGTTCAAAATCGATTCAATCCAATAAATGAGATTTAAAAAGTTTTACTTTTTACAATTCTAAAGCTGATCCTGCAACGGAATATCAACAAATCCACTTAGGATTTGTCGCCGTGTTCTCTCTTGGTCCAATAAAGCTGCCAGGGCTTTTGCTTTAAGTGAAAGATTGAGATAAATAACAGCTTAGATCATTTCATTAATGTATTATGTATATGTTTACGCTTATTTCCATGTATCACCCTTTTTTATTACGTACAAATACAAAATATATCAATACTGATATAATGAAGAATGTTGGCAATGAGGTAAATTTGGATGTAGCAGGTGATCATCTGATTTAAAAAGTCTATCACCCGCATATTGCTATGTTCACTGTTTGTCAGTATTTGAGAAAATCGTCGTCAGTTTTATATGTTTATTCATAGATTTAAAAAAAAATATAAAAACTTTTTTTATTGTTTTCTTACGAATAAAAATGGATTTAAGCTCCAAAGATCAATCAATATTCTAAAAGGCAAAATACAGATAGATTTGCTGTTAATTGTAAATTAGCAATTGCGAATAATTTCTACATTATTTTAACCATTTTTGCATTTAGTGAAGGCCTATGGATGAAGTATTTATTTATTCAGCCAAAACAAGCCCACTGTTGGATGGAGGTCTCCAATCCATCCAAGGATCTCCCCAATGCCCGGTCCTTTTTTTTCTCTTTTTTTTTCTTTAACGCCGGGAAATGCTCTGAGGCATCCCGCGGGGGAGTGGGTCTCTCCAGGCGGATATGTGGGACTCGCTGCGCCCGATAGCTGGTAAGTGGACGCAGCTCTACCCACTAAAACCCGGCGAGTGCCACCAATGCCACCTTTGGTGAGGTGTCCCGGATCTAGTAAACAAACAGGGCACCTCGACGGCTAGTCAGTCCCGTTTCCTTGTCAAGAAATTAAAATGCTACGAGTTTATTCAATTCAATTAAATCGCCGTTTATGTTTTTAGTTACGCAAAATTGTTTCCGTGTAAAATTTTGCTGTTTGAGTTTGGTATGCATAGCCTCCTGCTATGCATACCAAATCATACTATCAGTTGTCTTGACGTTAATTGTATTAGGCTAACAGCAATGTTCAACAGCATAAACATTCAGACATACCCATTTTGTATCTGGGAAGAAACAGGGTGGGTCGACCACCATCTGGATGGGACAACGATCCATCTATCCAACCATGCAGTGGCCAATCGAGTATCGACCCTCTTGGCGTTCATAAAATGAAGCCAGTAGTGGATGGAAAAAGGTTGATAATAACGATGATTAGCAGATAATGCTGGGATGAATGACCAGGAGATCCCAGCATTATCTGCTAATTCTGGCACTTGGAATTGAAACCATTTTTGCCATTTCTAGCGTTTAATCCTCTTTTTAATCCGTTATGCCCAGGCTACACGAGGCTAGTTTTTCAAGCTAGGAAAGTAGGCTAGTACTTCTGGCTTCGTGTAGGCATGTCAAATCAGGTGTCATTCGTAAAATACTATTATACTCGCCTAAATCTTCATTGCGAACTTCTTGTAAAAGTAAATCAGAATCCGTGTTATAGCACGGTCTCGTCCACGACCGTTTTTAACCGACTTCAACAAAAAGGAGGTGGTTATCAATTCGATCGGTATTTTTTTTATGTATGTACACCGATTTCTCCGTCAATTGTGGACCGATTTTCAAAATTCTGTTTTTGTTTGAAAGGGTATACTTGCCAAATGATCCCATGTTAAGGAAACTAGGGTCTAATGATGGCATCCCAGAGAAGTCGAGGGGAACTTTCGAAAATCGTAGGAGCGACTAGTGCGTCTAATACGAATTTTAAAGCACTACAGTTTAATGAAGGTCTAAAGTCGATCTGATGCTGGAGCCGAAAGACAGTCGAGGGAACTCCTCGATGATTTCATTTTATTTTATTATATTCATTTTATTTTTTGAAGTCGGTTATAATTTTTGATTAAATTTTTTTGTAATCCAACTTCTAGTTCGTCTAGTGTGAATCGGCACATTTTCGAAGTAACTGTTTCAGTCGAATAGTGTTTTTATCACATACAGTTCATGTCGAAGGCAGGGTTGGATTTCGTATTATAATTATAGTATTTATACTATAATTTCATGCTTCGTACTATCAATATTTAAGGATAGTACGGAAAAATACTATAATTTCATTACTATACATAATTGACCATTCAGTGGACACTGGACAATATCTAAGTAATATATATTTTAAAGAGGAGTTCATTAACTTTGAACTTTAAAATTTTATTGACCTTGTTAAATTCAAAATTAAATTTGTACTATAATTTTTTATCAAATACTATCTTTTTAAACTTTTTGTACTATCGTTTTCAAAGTACTTAAATCCAACCCTGGTCGAAGGTGTGGACCTCAATCGCTGCAATAGTAGGTACTAGCCTAAAATAATCTAGCCTCATGTAAACAGAACTAGCATGTTCCATGCCAGGTCAGTTTAGTAGAGAACTAGCTTGCTGTCCTAGCTTCAAAAACTAGCCACGTGTAACCCGGACATTAAGGTCTGTTGGCAGAACCTTGTCACTTCTTCCCACCGAGAGCCTGTAATCGTCTGGGGATAACTCATTCTATGAACTGATTAAATGTTATTTAACATATAAACTATTCATAATAATAGCTGTTTAAGAATAAATATGTATTGTTAGGAAAAGCTATATGTTAATGTTTGTGGAATGGGATATGCCCACCAATGCAGGTTTAGCGTTCAACAATAGCAACTACGAAATGACCCTTTAATACTCAGGAAGCCCAAGGTATACGTCAAAACTGCCCTGGGGACCCGCATTTAATCACAAAAATTCCATCAAAGTAGGAGGTAATAACAATAATAGCTCCTTAAAGTAAATCGGCATTTGTATATAAATAAAATATATATATAATAGTCTTTGTTCGGATTTACTTAGAAGATCCGGATAACAATCCATGGAACTAATCCCCTTTTGTGATTTGGATCTTTTTGGAATTAAAGGAATCAACAAAGAGACGGTGTCCAAAATAAGCCAGGGATAATTCCTCACACTTTTTACAACCTTAATATAATATTATCTCATCTAGTTTTATTTTATTTAACTTTATCTAGTTTATTACACGCTGTTTGATTTTCATTTACAGTAGTATTGATGGTGATTTTATTGATAGCCTTGTCAAATTTTATAAGAATCCGGTGAGCAGGCATGAAAAAGTGACAGACAGAATACATTCATATTATCAATGGTATAGACTATTTGCTACCCGCAGATTCATGTGGACTTAAAACATAAGTCACTTTTTTTTCAGTAGGGCTAGACTTTTCGGCCTGATGGCCTTTAAGCTCAATCGGTACAGTAAGTGAACAGATGGCTCACTTAAGAAATATTCGAAAGGGGGCTCCCCACTCCGCGCCCCGCAGGGGGCGCGATACATTGCGCGCGCTGCTCGGGAGAGCAGGATTTGGACTAGTCAAATCCGATACGGTTGACAAATCTTTTACGGTTGAATTTAACCTATCATCATGAGGGCCGACCCTCATCCCTCCCTCTGTAGAGGGAGGCGGGTCACGCCCGGTGCCTAGCAATCTAGCGGTAGCGTAGCTGTTAGCGGGGTCTGGGTTTGTGTCTACTCGTATCGGATTCGAACCTAAGCTTGCGCGATCGATCCGGATCAATGTGGTTTCCATGTGTAGGGGTCGACGTCGCTTACGACCCCGAGGCCCAGCGGGCGGTGTGCAGGTGTACCTAGCACCGTTTGTTGTTAATCTGTGTATGTCATGACGTTCGCGTAGCGCATTAGTAGCTGAGAGATTTCGTCAGCTGTATCTGTTAAAACATGCTTAGGTAACCTATGTCTAATTGGAACTAAGCTATCTGGGGAATAGTTTGCCGCGCTCACCATGAGCTGGTTTGGGTCGAGGAATGCCTTTTCAAAGTGACGTTCTGACGTCATTTTAAAGTGGCCTGTAATGGACTCTAAAGTCTCAAGTCACTAGTAACTTAACATCAAATACCAATAGTCAATGAAGATGTATGTTACACAAACATACAATATCAAATTACTTTACCATGTTGAAAATAATTATTGTAATCATTAATGAATTATCAGCCCTTCAGATCTTATAAAAATATAACAGGTTTAGATACGTATTATTACTCTTATAATATTTGTAACTATGAATCTTTATACTACTAAAGTGGAAGTTTATGCTACTAAAATTATTTTTAGATAAGAAGTACTTATACAAAAATAGGGACACAATTATGACGTCGTATATGGTCACTCTGAGGTCATGGCTTAAGATTACAATGCGCCTTTATAGCCCATGCGTTACGTTAGCCATACACTTGCATATTATTCCACCATAGGTATGCACGTGTCATGGGTTCCCTCGCCCGCTTCACATAATATTGTGAAGCTTAAAAATTATCATACATAGAAATTATCGTTTTTTAGAAGAATTTGGAAGCTTTAATAAAAATAAGAAAGGGATGCTTTCCAATCTTCGTATCTGATTTTAAATAGTATTAGGAACTATTGAACTAAATGGATAGGTTTGTAGGTCAACAGCTCAAAATAACGTGTAATATACGTATTTAAATACTGGTCTTCTACTTGAAATCATGCGACGTTAACATTATGCCTTTTGGCTTGACAAACTTCACGTATGCAGATATCCTCACGATATTTTCTTCGCCTTTAGTTTATTGATTTTGTCAAACAATAGTGCAACATAATAAGCAATAGAGTTTGATTTGATTTATATTTTAAGTCATAAAATTCCCAATCAAAAATCTACATGATCAAATCTATACAGACAAAAAAGTGTCTGTTTTTAATATTAAAATACTTAAACGCTTTTTATTAAATACATTTTATAGATTTAATATTGATATAACCCTTTTTGACAATTTTTGTGTCTGTCTGTCTGTTTGTTCCGGCTAATCTCTGAAACGGCGGGGCCGATTTTAATGGGACTTTCACTGGCAGATAGCTGGTGTTATAAGGAGTAACTTAGGCTATAAAAATACGTACACGGTACGGCTGTAAATCTAAGTTAACGCGGGTGAAGCTGCGGGCAACAGCTATAATATATATGTAAAATACATCAATAAAAATGAATCAGAAACATACAAAAGTTATTTCAGTAACGTACGGAATTTTCAAATTTAATTTAAAATATTCCAGACTCGTCGAGTCGTAGAATAACACCTTTTTATTCAATATTCCAATAATATATAAAGAAAACCAAGTTCGTAACAACTTATGTTTATTTGTAAGGTTAACAAAATTGTTTAAACTCGGTATTAAATAAGTTTTAATAAGAGAACTCAGAAACGAGACCGCTGGGGAACGGGTTATTTGTACATTAAAATATTTTTGTATAAGATAAGCGCACGCAACGAAAAGTTCTTGCTGACCCAAACCAGAAATTATTTACTCTCAAACAATAATTGTGACTCATATTACATTAATAAAGTTAGAATGTTATAACATAGGTAGCATATTATACATGTACAATAAAGAAGAATAGAAAATAAGTATAAAAAGTGTGTGTAAATATGTACACGCGGTAGAAGTTATACTTATTAAAGAAAAATACACTGTAACCTTTTCGCTTATTATGTAGTTAAAAACTATATCTTCCTCTGACGTCATTACCGTCATTATGGGACAATTGTTATATAAAGAAATGTTGACTATAGCTAACTTCACGGTGTCGGTTTTCGTGACGGTGTGCGCGCGTATCGTAAAAATTTACTCTAATATTTTTTCCCTAACGCGCTAAAAGAAGTATAACTACAAAAAGCAAATACCTCTATTACAACTTATCTTAAATGGATCTGTTTACTTTATAATATCATAAAGAATCATGGCCAAATTTGTATAGGAGCTGGACTCGACTTTTATTTTTGATGTCCCAAAATAAACTATAGTTAGATTTGATTGTTATTATGCTCTAAACATAATTCCGTTTAAGAGTTATGTCTAAATAGCCACGATTTTTTATAATAACGTTAACAATTATTTTGAGGTTAGAATTAAGAACTACCTTTTTCCCGACTGCGGTGTAGCCTACAAGTGTATATTCGGCGATCTCGTTTCTAATTATTTCAATTTATCCTAGAGTATTACCCAAAAAATAGAACATCTGTCAAACCGCAATAAGAAACTAAAAACACTCGTGAGTTTAAGTCGCTAAACGCCCTCTTAAAATCTACTATTAAGTCGCACTATAATATAACTTTTATTGCACCAGATTGCCTCGGTGGTACAGCGATAGCATAAGCGACTGCGAACCATAAGGTCCTGGGATCGATTCTCGAGTCGGTCAAGTGTTTTTGGGTTTATCTGTCTGGAAATTCTCAGTAGCAGCACGGAGTCTGGTAATGTGCCCGGTAAACGGCAATAGGCCAGCCCCCCAGCCCGTGGGCGTTATAGAAATAAATAATAAATATAAGGTAATATAAAAGTAGGATTTATGAGTACATAAATGAAAAGTATGCTTGATATAAACTCTTTATTCATAATCCTCTCTTACAACTACAGCATCAAGGAATGCTGCTGGAATTGCAATCGCAGAGCTAATTGTGAGGACTCCATGATGTCTTTCACAAACAATCCAATCCAAGAAGCAAAATCGGTGTCCAGATGTCGAGAGCACAAAATAGTCGTCACAAGCGTAGTTATCAGCCCGTAAACAAAGCCAGGGTCAAAACAATAGAAGGATATCGAAAACAGTATTAGTATATTTTGTTAGTATTATCAACAACAAGGCAAGCGAGTAAGATGCGAATGATCGCCGGCTGTCAATCAATAACCCGGGTCGATGACAAATGACGTTCCGTTGTAAGCATTGAAAAAAAAAACAAAAATTGTACATATTATGATATTTTTTATTTTTAACATAGTTTCATTTCTTTATAATAAAAATAGGATAATCATTTTATCGCAATTATATTATAGTGTAATATAATTACAAATAATAACTTGACAGAAAATGACAAAAAATTTAAAAATTGTTTTTTAAAAAGCAAGTCATTTTATACGTGAAATGAATCGTGAATGCAGGGTGCGTTCTGAACAACGTACAGAATATATTATAAAAGACAACAACAAAACTAAAATATATTGATCTTTTTTTTGTGGCTATTTAAAGACACATTTCTAATGTTTTTCGATGCCTTAAAATATTAGGGAATTTTTCCTACTAATGGCATATCGGGACGCCACCTTTTATCATCTGGTACGATTTGGCCATTGTTCTTTTGCGTTATATAACTTTCGCTTCCGATATTTCCGTCTCAGATAACTTTGTAATTGTACCATTATTATTTAAAGCAACAAGACGTTCAAATCTAATCACATGCTGCAATTTTTGTGTTACCATCTACGTTATTAAGAACCTACTAAGTTTCTAATGAGAGTGTTCTTAAATATTTCATAATTATAATTATGATACAGTTATTTTTCTTTCTTCTATCTAGTGCACATCCATTCAATGATCGTCAAGACGGCCGATCCTAATTATGTGACAAAAATAACACTACAAAGGGATAGTATTGAGATTTCTAGAGCGATTAGATCAACCGTGTTACTTGTTAGTCTTAGCAATGCTAACTTATTCAATAAAATGTATCTGTCACGACTCGATTGCTGTAAAAAGGTGACACAGGTTCAGTACCTCAAATAAAATGTTATGAATAATAAACGGGTTCTGAGAATGTTACGACTTACGAATGCTCGGTAGATGTATCCTTTGGAGATCTCTCTAAATATCCAAGTGTTGGCACATGAAATTTTTAAATAAAGTGTAAATTAACAAAATTGTGTGTGTGAGTGTTGTCAATATGGCCATATTATTATTTTTCATTTCCATCTTTTCGAACACTAGAAAATATTACATATAAAGATCCTGAACGTTGAGTCGTTCGCTTTGGCGTTTTTAGATGATATAGGTACAAAGAAAACCCCAGGTTATGAGTTGTTACAATGAATAACTATTGTAATAGAATTATTTTTCTTTTAACTTTTTGCTAAGATGTTACTAGTGTTATAAGGATATATAAAGATTAAAAATACAGATTTAGGCTACCACACATTATGATTGTTTTGACTATCATTTCTTTTTTTCAAACTTTGGCCAAAATTCTGAGTGAAAAAGTCTCAAACTTAAATTATTTCAATAGACCAATAGAAAAAAACTTAATGATTTTATGGGTTCTGTAGAATCGCGCTACGAAGCCGCCAACTCAAAATATTGAGAATAAGATTAATTATTTGTTTGCGATAACTTTATCAATGGCAGTCATTGATAATTAAACTTCATTGATTCGAACGTCATCGTATTTACAAAGGCGTTTGCCTGAACTTGACATTGGAGCCGAGCACTCAAAACTCGCAGGAATCAAGACATTCCGGGATATTTTAAAATTGTGGTCATCGTAGTCGAAATAAATTATTTACAATATTTGTAACTGTCAACTTTTATCATGTTAATGATATTCAATATGGATATATTTATTGTAATGTTTAAAGACTAAGACAAAGTATGTGTCTACTTTAAGTTTGTTATTGTAAATTAAAATGCTAATATAGAACCAAATAGCTATATGAGTACATTCGCTTGGGGTCAGTTCAATCTTGATTCTTTTGTCGCTCAACAATCGATTTATATTGATTCATTTGTTTTGGTGTAGCAAGGTGCGCCCGAGTCGGTGCATTCTTCCATGGAGGGACGGGAGAGGTGTCGTATTGCATTCCAAAACGCTTACCGTTTTCTTAAGTTACTCCCACAAATTGGACACTTAGCACATATTTTTATGTCACCTTGTTTAACATTAACACCGTTTTGTTTTAAACATAAACATCACTGTCGAAATATCACGGCTTCCGAAACACACAACACAATGACCGGCGTATACGAGTAAACTGGATTCATTTGGCTGTTTCAAGACGGAATGTTATTCGCTGTCCCGCTCCGTGCGGGTTGTCTCGCTCGGGTGCAGAAAGGCGCCAACGGGCGCGGGCGCCGTCTCCTTCGGGATTCGGGAACAAAACAAAAGCTCCTTTTGAAACAAGTTATTGGTAATGGTCCTTCACGCCTCAGGTGTCCGTCCAGATTCTATGAGATCTACGCATCTGTGCTAAAATATATACAATACGATTGCTTTTACAAGATTATTATTTGTATATATTAGAGAATTACACTCGTGATAACATTACTTTTAGGTAGATTTATTTTTAAGATATTGATACTCTCGTAAAATATCTTAATAAGCTATGATAAGATGAGTAACAGTAATTTTATTACGTTAGTGAACTAGAAGATATTTATTACCTTTAGTTCGATCGGTTTAAATAAATTATTATTATTAGTATGAAAAAATACCTTATTATGTTTCGGTTACTTAATATGTACTATTATTTTACTATTTTTTTATTTTAATACTTATCCATGTCCATCATCATCTACTTATATACATACAATTCGAACTAAAAGCAAATGAAGCCGGGGTGCAAGTTGCAACTACACTTATTACATATTTACTGACATTTGCTAACTCGTAGAGATTTAATCATATATATTAAAAAATAATGATTTTATATACTTAATAAGGATCAAGTAACTAACTAGTTGCTACAGGTAACAAAGGCAATATAATACACTGATGACACAGCATACATATTCGTCAAAATGTCTGAATCAGCGCTTCAGGTATAGCGAATGTCCTCTGCAGCTGTCAGCTGATGGCCGTTTATAAGCAATTTAAAAATTAAACTCAACTAAGAATTCAGCGTCATTCTATGCCAAAGTGATGTTTCTATGCAAATGGCGTTATGTGCACGCTAAAAACTTTGTATAATTTCAATATGCTTCTTTAAATCCAAGTATATTTCGAAATTCGAACATCATTGTGGTTAGTCACTAGACATAATATCTACTATCAAGTACCGCTTCACGCTTATAAAGACTCTATTACAGAAGACCCTCCGGTAATCTGACAAACGATTTGCGGGGTAGTGTCGGCAGTCGGACTATGGAATTTATCTGATTATAAAGTATTCGTTAGTCCAACCCGACGCCAGGAGGCCGTGTGGTCGCAGACTGCACGGTGGGCGGGGGGCAACACCCCATTTTTACAAACCAAAAGTGAGCCAATCATAGCATTAGGGCCTTCGGGCCGTTAGCATAGATCCATCCGAAAAAAAAAGTATTTATTAGTTAGGCGAAGTGTTGGTCCGTGGTCGACCATTAACTTGGCGTTCAATGAAGGAGGCCTATGTTCAGCAGTGGACGGATAAAGGCTGATGCTGATAGAGTACTGCCTAAGTCCCCCTATAGTCTAATTTGTTTTTGTAAAAGAGTCCCTTGTAATCCGACAAATTACAGATCAAAATATGTAATAAGATTGTAACTGATCTACGAATTATACTTAATGTGACCAGACGTCCCGTATTTAACGGGAATGTCCCGTTTTTCGGTTACCTGTCCTGTTTGAGAATAAAGACAAGAAATTGAATTATTCGTTAATTAATAATATCAACCCTTTTTTTTCTTTAACGCCAGGAAATGCTCTAAGGCGTCCCGCGGGGATTGGGTCTCCCCACGCGGGTATGTGGGACTCGCTGCGCCCGACAGCTGGTAAGTGGACGCAGCTCTACCCACTAAAACCCGGCGAGTGCCACCAATGCCGCCTTTGGTGAGGTGCCCCGGATCTAGTAAACAAACAGGGCACCTCGACGGGTAGTCAATCCCGCAAGGGACCGACGCCACCTCCACAGAGGGGTTGTCCCTCACCACAGAACAACCCCTTCCAACGTCGGGACAGTACAATGGGGTGAGGTTCCCATCCTCGCCCCTTGCCACCTGCTCTTTTGTCCTCTCTTCTTATAAGAAGATAATGACTCCACAAAGAGCCCCCTCGGCCTAATTCGCTTCGCCCAAGGTGCAGCGGCTCACCCTAGGTTACTGAGTCCCACCGCCACGACAAGGCCGGAACCGTGGGGTAATAATATCAACCCTTGTCTGTTCCACTGTAGGGCACGGGTCTGCTCCTCGAAATCAATAGAGGATACTGCCAACAATCGATATAGCAATAAGTCGTTAAGTAATCGTACGTTACAAATTAAGATAAAATTATTTCGTATATAAAATAAAAGTGGAAAAAGTGAAAAAAAATATTTTTAGAATTATTATGAAAGCAGAACGGCACTACTTCTTACTTTTTTTTTTTACGCGTTTCGAGCGATTTGTGAGTTTCCCGTGTCCCATTGGGGGAATAGGGAAAAGGAAGGCAATGCATCTGCATAACTTTGGTTGTGCGGATATCTATGGGCGTCGGTAGACACCATAAGGCTCCGACTGCTCGGTTCCCTACTTCTGACATAAAAAAGGAGGTGCTCTTTGTAGCCCTCTTATAAGAAAAGGGGACAAAAGAGCACGGGGACAAGGGGCGAGGATGGGAACCTCACCACATTGCACTGTCTCGACATTGGGAGGAGTTGTTCTGTGGTGCGGGACAACCCCTCTGTGGAAGGACTGACTAGCAGTCGAGGTGCCCTGTTTGCTCAATAGATCCGGGGCACCTCACCAAAGGCGGCATTGCATTGGTGGCACTCGCCGGGTTTTAGTGGGTAGAGCTGTGTCCACCTTACCACCTTTCGGACGCAGTGAGTCCCACATACCCGCCGGGGGAGACCCACTTCCCAGCGGGACGCCTAAGAGCATTTCCCGGCGTAAAAGAAAAGAAAAAAAAGGTTTTCTTTTATAAATCTGTGGTTATAAATCTTTGGAGTTGTGACTGTGTACTAACCTCTTAACAGGTATAGTCCCGCCAAACATGGGCAGAGCTAGAAAAACTAGAAGTCGTTTTAAATCGACATTCATAGCAGGTGATTCAGATGACAAAAAATTGTTTACATGCATTTGAACGGAACTCAAATATCTAGGCTATAGCAACATTGATTTTATCATATCATCGACCCTTATATTGTGTCCCACTGCTGGGCGGGTATCTTCCAATGCGGATTTGTGGACTTCACACATCTTCAAAGACTTTAGCTCATCAAGCATGCAGGTTTCCTCACGATGTTTTCCTTCACCATGGACATGTGATAATCATCAGTCTCGTTCGACCGCCGCGCCGTGCGGACGTATTGCTGTCCATTACTTTTATGAAGTGCAAAGGAGGAGGCGCCGTCAGAAGACTAGCAGATATGCATCAGATCATGCACGAGGACTTCTGGCCACAGGGCGTGGTGTTCCGCCGCTTCCGCGGACATGTTCCACCGGAACGCACTAGGATTTTAGTGCAAGTGGAGTGTCACCAACTTAGAGTATACATAATATATTATTAACTTAGAGTATCACTACATCCCCACCACGGTTCAAGCCTTGTCGTGGCGGTGGGGCTCAGTAGCCTAGGATGAGCCAGCACCTTGGGCGAAGCTAATTGAGCCGAGGGGGCTCTTAGTCCCCTCTTATAAGAAGAGGGGACAAAAGAGCAGGGGGCAAGGGGTGAGGATGGGAACCTCACTCCATTGCGCTGTCCCGTACGTTGGGAGGGGTTGTTCTGTGGTGCGGGGCAACCCCTCTGTGGAGGTGGCGTCGGTCCCTTGCGGGACTGACTAGCCGTCGAGGTGCCCTGTTAGCTTAAAAGATCCGGGGCACCTCACCAAGGCGGCATTGGCGGCACTCGCCGGGTTTTAGTGGGTAGAGCTGCGTCCATTTACCATCATTCGGGCGCAGCGAGTCCCACATACCCGGGGAGACCCACTCTCCAGGCGGGATGCCTCAGAGCATTTCCCGGCGTAAAAGAAAAAAAAAAAAAGAGTATCACTACATAGTATAAAACAAAGTAGCTTGTTGATGCGGTTTTTTTTTTAATAGATAGAGTGATTCAAGAGGAAGGTTTATATATGTATAATAACATCCATTAAATAGTGGAGAAATACTGTTATTTTTGAGGTTTCTAATGTGATGTCGTAAATAAACACATTATTTGCATCTACATTGCAAACGCTGGATGAACACTAACAGATAGATCAAAATAATGTACTACATTATTGTACACCTTAGAAAGATCTACAAAAAAGTCCGCGATGGCATATGTGTATCTCTTAAAGATAACATACTATATCCATTTTAATACTTAAAAAATGGGCAATTATAAAACGGTAGTTGGAAAGCTATTTACACAAATGTGGTATTAATCCTTATTTATCATTTTAAATATGTTAGTTAGCTTGAGCATTTCATGAAGTATGTTTTTCCCGTTTACACTATGCAAATGAAATGCATATCTTAGAAGATATAGCAAAATCAAAATAATGCGACAACGTGATTTCGACCGAACCGCCCGATCCGGGAGCCTCGCGCCCGAGCCGGGCCCGGCCCCTTTTCCGAAAGTTAGGATAATAATTATTATTGTATCAATGTAATATGGTAGAATTGTGTATCCTAAATATGCCTACTGAAAAATCCGCGATGGCATAATATCTCTATATTAGTTAAATATAACATACTACCTATATCCATTTTAATACTTTAAAAAATGGCAATTATAAAGCGGTAATGTAAGTAAAAGCTAGTTACAAAAATATGGTATTAATCACTTCATATTATAAAATAAAGTCCTACGCCCGTCCATAGATAAATAATCATCATCAATCCGTGTACCTACGGCTGTACCCGCGGGCAACAGCTAGTACATAATATATTATTAACTTAGACTTTAGAGTATACATAATATATTATGTATACTCTAAGGTTACCAACATAGTTTTAAGTTTTATTTACTAACAATATTGCTTGTTTAATTATGTTTGATTAGGTTACGTTATTTATCTATGAGCCTGTGCAGCCTGAAAATAAAGCTGTATTAGTTTTTATTTTTTATTAAAAATAAAGTTATTATAATTTTTAACTGATTTTTATTCTCAACTCACGGCTGGTTTTAGCCTGTGGTTTTAGCTACATTTACGGGCCGAATCAAGTAAATGATTTTTTATTTTTTTTTCGGTAGGGCTATACTTTTCGGCCTGATGGCCTTTAAGCTCAATCGGTACAGTAAATGAGCAGATGGCTCACTTAAGAAACAAGTAAATGAAGCATGTGGTGTGTTACAGTAGGGGAGTGTTGTGATGTGTTGTTTCGTTTTTCTCTATCTGCAAAAACTTTCTCACTATCCTGCAGGTATTTAGTATGGCGACTTTTTGTAGTATACATAGTTGTATTCTTTCAGGCTATAATGTTTTTATAGGTGTTTAGGAATGACACCGGTGGTGGAAATGACAATGGGTACGACATAATACCTTTTCTTGTTTCCAGATTTGTGTAATTTTTTCTTTTAATTCTGCATAGTTATAAACTTTTTCAGAAATAGTTTTCTGTAAGTAATGTGTGGGACTGCAATGTCTATATGGTAAGTGGTTTTGTTTGTTTTGTGCATAGAAGTTATAACTGGTATGTTGTAGTGTATGGTTATGGTTCGATCGTAGTATAGTTTCATCATCATCATCATCCTTTATATCAGCTATAGGCCTCGCTCAAGGAACGCCAAGACGACCGATCCCTCGCCACTCGCATCTAACACGGACCGGCCACTGCACGGAGATCGTCTTCCCACCTGGTTAATGTCCGACCAACACTTCGTCTACCCGAACGCGGCCTCCACTCTTGAACCCATCGGCCATCCGTTCTCCTGAGTGAGTGACCAGCCCTAATACTTCAACGAGCTTAATCTTCGCGTGATATCGGTAACGTCAGTTCTCTTGCCTGAGTGTCTTCGTTTCGAATCCTATCTGCCAAAGAAACACCCAGCATAGCACGCTCCATAGCACGAGTTACGGCAAACTTTAGAACCTGTCGTAAATTTAGAGGCCACGTTTTGGCCCCGTAGGTCATCACGGGGAGAACGCATTGGTTAAAGTATTTCGTCTTTAAACTCTACGTCTACTAAACCTCTACCGCCGTTTTGTCTTTTTGATGGTTAATCTTTCTACATATTTGTTCTATATCTGTTTTTGACCATTTTACTACTCCAAAAGAATAGGTGAAAATTGGAATGGCAAAGGTGTTCAAGGCTTTAATTAAATGTTTTCCAGGAAGTTCGGTTTTGCATACTGCGTTGACTCTTCTTTTGTATTCTGTTGTTACTGTTTGTTTAGTTACTGTGTGATCAAGTCCTTTAAGCTGTTTATATCCTAAGTATTTATATAGATTTGTTGGTTCCATAGTTGTGGTCGTATCTTCGTTGTGTCTAGTCACCTGGCCAAATTTCCCTCTTATAATATATAACGTTTTGCACTTAAATAACCCAATTGCATGTTGACGTCTTTGTTAAATTCTGTTATAATGTCTATAAGTTTTTATTATTATTATCAGCAATTTATTTAAACATATCTTTCGCATACATCACCTTATTTATACAGTTAAATCCCCATAATATTTATAATAGCTATTCATCTGCTACAATCCACATAAACTTGCCTCAAGCCATAATTTTTAAATCTAAAATCCTTCACAATGCAATAACTCACCGACTAAATTACATTTAACTAATTTTAAATTATCAGACATCACTAGAATGCCTTCTCTGTTTGAGTAAATTTATTCTAATACATTCCGTTCACACAAAACTCTGAATGCGACAGAACGCTAAGCTAAAATTCCAAATATTCTTTCGAACAGGTTTCATTTCTCACGAAAAGATTAAACTTCGGATTTTATAAATAAGAAACATGATACTGATTACAAATATATGTTGTATGTCTAGTGAAATGCATATTTTGATATATGATTTTGTTGCTTATAATTTGTATAAATTAGGGGCAAACTTGGACCTATAGCTAACGCAGATACCTTACCGACTATGTTAATTTCATAGGGAGAAAGTGGATAAACAGTCTTTATCGCGGGTAGTATTTTTTATGACATTTCCTAAAGTGTGAATCTAACTTCATTCGCTATTAGTTACAGCTTTTTTTCTTACTATAGGCAACATTTAAAACTAGCATATCTATAGTTTAGAAATTAATTAGTAGGTGTTTTTAATTGCAAAATATGTTGATAGTCGCATTCATTTATATCCCGACTAGCTGTTGCCTGCAGCTTGGCCCGCGTTACTCAACTCCTATACGTCACAGCGTGATGTTATATAGCCTATAGCCTTCCTCGATAAATAAGTTGTCTAACACTGAAAGAATTTTTCAAATCGGACCAGTAGTTCCTGAGATTAGCGCGTTCAAACAAACAAACAAACTCTTCAGCTTTATAATATTAGTATAGATTACTGCGCCGATATTATATTATAACAAACTATACCTAAGTAATTATAGTCGGCGCAAGATCTATTCTGAATCGAGATTTGAGAGAACTGTAAAGAGTACCTAACATGATCATCGATGCTGATGGTGTCGTTTAAATAATAATTAGCCGCAACAATTTTATAAATAGGTAAGTATGTACCTAGATGACGTTATTAATAGGTACTTTCTAGTTTCGAAATACGATTTTTACCTCTTATCTATTTAATTAATATTAAATTTAAATTAATTAAGTCTAAACACAAGGTAGCTACTGTAAACTGTTGAGGAGTTCCCTTAACTGTCCTTTGTCTTCATCATCAGACCCATAATGACAGTAACAACCCATCTAAGTGTAAAGTTCTCATCATTACAAATTAATCAAGCCCAAACACAAGGTTACTGATGTAAATAGTTGAGGAGTTCCCTCGATTGCCTTTCGGCTCCAGCATCAGATCGACTCCAGACCTTCATTAAATTGAACTCCTTCAAAACACTTTATAAAAAAAATATCAAACGCACTATTCGCCCCTGCGATTTTCGAAAGTTCCCCTCGATTTCTCTGGGATGCCATCATCAGATTCTGGTTTCCTTATCATGGGACCATTTGGGAAGTATACCCCTTAGAACAAAAAAAGAATTTTTCAAATCGGTCTAGCCATCTTCGAGTAATCAGGTAACATACATTAAAAAAAGAAAAGTAAAAAAAAAAAAAGATTCCGACCACAGATTCCGACGAATTAATAACCTCCTCCTTTTTGAAGTCGGTTAAAAATGCATACCTATCTCTGTCACACATTATAAATACATGGATTTTATCTCTAACTAGCTATTGCCCGCAGCTTCGCCCGCGTTAACTTACTAAACTTAATTACTGTTAGTCACAGCGTGATGCCTTCCTCGATAAATCGGCTATCTAACAATGAAAGATTTTTTCAAATCGGACCAGTAGTTCCTGAGATTAGCGCGTTCAAACAAACTCTGCAGCTTTAATAATAATATAAGTTACCTATAGATCAACATAAAAATCGTTGTAAAAGCGTCAAAATATTCTATTTGCTCGACATCTAATATATGAACGTCTGTAAAGCTAGAAAGGTCAAGTCGGCAGAATCACTCGTTTTATATATCAAAATTTAGTGCTGATAACAGATATTTGGTGCTGTGATAGGTGGACCAAAAATGAGAACACTGCTAACTTTTAATTAAGCTAGCAGTGTACCATTCGTGACCGCGCTTTGATACAGTTGGGGCGAGAGGCACATGAGCTAATAATTTAGTGCTAATTTAGTGCATATAACAGATATTTGGTGCTGTGATAGGTGGACCAAAAATGAGAACACTGCTAACTTTTAATTAAGCTAACAGTGTACCATTCGTGACCGCGCTATGATACAGTTGAAGCGAGAGGCACATGAGCTAATAATTTAGTGCTCAATTAGTGCTGCCTGTATAAGCAAACAGATTTTTAAAAAATATATTTTTTAATTTTTTTTCAAAGCAACTACTGCTAGTATAACGACGCCAGCAGTCTCAAGAGCTAGGAGACTCTAAAACGGAAACTAATGGAATTGAAAGACGTCACCATTAAGTACTCAATTAGTGCTGCCAGTATAGCAAATGATAACTCCACAACTAACTGGGTAATACGACTCCGTGGTAAGACTGGTAGTCAGACTTTCGGGCTTCTGATGACCCGTAACGACTGTCAAAGATGCACGAATGACAGTCGGCACCAATGGCTTAACGTGCTTTCCGAGGCTCGGATAGTGATGCAACGGAAGTGTTATAACGGATGCAGAAATGGAAACAGCTGTCAAAAGTAAATCTTAGCAGAAGCGGAAGCGGAAACGGAAACGGAAGCGGAAGTGCTATGAAAAAAACCTATTTTTTTTAGATTTTTTACTTAATTTATACTTTAGTACTGAAAATTAAGTAAAAGCAAGTTATATTTAATTAAAAGTAATTTGGCCGCTTTTATACCTTCAGTCTGTTTCGGTGTTCTATTATACGTATAATAAACCAGCTCCGCTAAATAATTGCTCACCGGCTACACTGCTGGGGGAGCTGATATAAGTATTGGCAAACTATTGGCAAAAAATGGGGGTATTTGTGCGCATTTCCTTTCCACCATATAAGAGAAAAGCCTATCTTTCCTTAAAAATAGGCTTTTCTCTTTCTTGTACCTACTCCCGAAGGTGGGACTCTTAAAAAAGGAAATTGTCACCAACGACAGTAATTGTAGAAGAGTCCTGTATCGAGTCTTCATTTACACTTTGCATCGACTCCAATATTTGTAATGATTTTTTTTTCGGATGGATCTATGCTAACGGCCCGAAAGCCCTAATGCATGCAATAAAAAAGGATAAGTGTGAGCCCATTTGGCTCACTTTTGCTTTGTAAAAGTGGTTGGTTGCCCCCCGGCAACCGTGCAGTCTGCGACCACACGGCCTCCTGGCGACGGGTTGGGATTTTGTAATGATGATAATTTGGAAGTGGAAGGCAGCCGCACTTCACCTCTCACCGCTGTAGACTTCTGTTTAGAGTTCTGTTAAAAGTTTGCGGAGCCAGAAACGGAAACGAAAGTGAAAAAGCATGCAGAACTTCCGCGGATGCGGAAGCAGAAGCAGAGTTCTGTTGCAACATTAGGCTCGGACGAGTCTCGATGTGTAAAGATGGTCACCCATCCACGGACTCACCCCGGCAAGCGTAGCTTAACCTGATGGATCGATCCATGCGGCTATTATTACTTAGCCGTGCCACCTCAACCACTTACCTACCCCATACGATAATTTAAAAATATTTTCTTCGTAAAACCACAGTTAAACACAGTAGTGTAATAGAACATTAGGCTTAAAATAAAACAACAATTTCATTCAATTTTATTTGCGACTGGATATTGTGTCTTAACATATAATCACACTGGTAGTACCTATGTGAACTAAACAACGAACAAACAGACACCGATTGTATGCAATAACATTTCAACAGTTCAGTACAAACCCATTTCCTATAAACAATTTATTCATATCACAAATAATTACATAACTAATACATTGTCATCTGTGTATCTTTACAGAATTATTTCGCGCCTCTATCTGGATAATACATACCGTAAAAAATAGGAATAATCGGGCCGCTTTAAAAAATATATAAGTGGCAAAATCCTCACGGACAGAGTGCCTTTATATTTGCATCGTCAATTTTGCAAGTAGAAGGTAATAAACAAGAACTGTCAATATCTTTTTTTTTTTTTAAGAATGACACGACAGCCCGCGGAGATGTTGCCAAGTAATTTCGAACGACTTGCATGCGACAGAAATTAATTCAAAATGTCTATTAACTTATTTTGGATTCAAATGATTTTTTTTCTATGATGCATATTTACAAAAACGATGAAACAATGTAGATATTTATTAGTCAGCCAACTATGAGACTGGTGCAGTCAACTCAGATCTGAAGACTGCACATACCAGGATTCTGAATTCAAAAAAAATATCTTTAAATAGTATAATGAATTAATTCATTATGTATAAATACAAAGTTTAATACATTATAGTTAATTTTATTTAAATATTTACTAATTTATTGATACTACAGTATACCTTATGTAAATTGTTATTGAATTTGAAAAAGAAATTCAATAGACACATTTAATGTTACTTATTTCTTTTCGCATTTACCATTTTAGTTATACAACTGTGTAATACATGCACGATACATTTTAGTTACACAAAAGTTATACAATGGGATAAATTTCATTAACGATTGTTTTCATATATCATGGCAGCCCGATTTGAGATTTTAGTATTGTTAATGACGTATTCGCTTTTTGTACCCACATATTGTAATCTGTATAACACTTATGGTTACATGTAGGACCACTTTTACTAACATTACAAACTAAATGTTAAGCCTCGGAAAAATGGGGTCCATAGATAATGTTAATAATAATGTTGCATACACACCACAGGTACTTGAATCATGCAATATAACATTTAAAATTATCTATAACAATTACTTTTTTGTAATCGGACCATGTATTGGAGATAGCTTTACAAAATATCTGTTGTTGAATACACAGTAATAATTGTTTTCAACTAATTTTATTCTAAAAAAACAACCCCATTATGACTTATTAAACTGACTGTTATTGTTTTATTTCACTTATGTTATAAACTTAATAACTTATTATTTAGAAAAATGCATTTGGAGCTTTACTTCAGACATCTGAGTATTTGTGTCCTAATATGATGTTAAAAAAATATTTTCAGCAATTTACTTATTGCTGGAATGATATAGTGTAGCAAAGGACGATACAGCTATTGGATACTACGAATATTAAGAGTAAAAGTATTTATTAACTTGTGCATCTTATTAAGTCTAGTACAAAAAGGGAACACCTCATCTATTTGGGTAAAAAAATAAATTAGACTAAATAAATTAAATAATTCACGCCTCACTATTATAACTCGGAATGTTCGACGTTATCACCTAACTGCGGTATTTCCGTTGTGCTTTCCTTTTCATCTTTTTCTTTCTCGGTTTCTGTTTCTGGTTTTTCCTCTTGTTCTTCTGCCTTTACTTCATCTTTAGCTTCTGGTTCAATGACAGTTTCAGTAGCGTTGTCTTCCTTCTTAGCCGGTTTTTTAGGTCGCCATATTTTCATTTTGTTAGCTAAATATTTAATTTCACGGTCTAAATTAGCTATTTTCTCTAGAATGCTGTCGACCGTCAACTTGACTTCGTCGTTATCTTTTAAGGCATTTTGTTCTTCTAAAGATTGATTTATCCAAGATTCCGTTTCTTCAATTTTTTTCTCGAGTACACTTATTTCCACTTCAGTGAAAATATCCTTATCGGGGTTGGTTTCTTTAGTGAAATTCTTTGCCATTTTCAAAAATTCATGGGAGTGATTTAAAAGAGCCCGCATATTCGCAACTGCGTCAGGTCTCTGATTATGTTCCCAATGTTTGTAGAATATTGGAGTAGTTTTCTGTTTAAGCGCATTTATCTTTTCTTCATACATTTCCGTGGGTGCATCATATCCGTCGTCGTAGAGCCAGTCTGACACCTCAGTGCATAACTTTCTGATTTCTTCTATCTGTTCTGGTGTTCCACATCTTGCATATTCCTCCATATCAATTTTCATTTGAGCATCAACAACAAACGCTTCCAAGTTATTCAACGCTGTCTCTCTTTCAACACGTTTTTTATCTATGGAGTTCAGTTGTGTTATTTTGGCTTTTGAACTTTTGAATTGTTCAGGATTCAGGGGCTGTAAATTCAAAATTTCTTCCTCACTTTTGATGGGTTCTTTGAGCACAACAATTTTTGGTTTTGGTTTGCTTTCAGGTTCTGTGGTATTTTGTTTTTCTGTTGTTGTTTCGTTTGATTTGACTGTTTCATTTTTTTCGACTTCCTGTGGCTTTTCTTCTAATTTTTCTTCAAGTTTTTCAGGTAATTCAGAATCTGAACCAAAGAGTTTACTGATTGTGCTGCCGATTTTAGATAATGTGCTGTCTTTGTCCTCATCTTCAGTAACTGTCTTCTCCGCAACAAATTCTACATTGACTAAATTGAGGATACCAGAGTCATCCATATTGAAATGAGCTTTGATGCCCTTATGTTCGACATTTTCGCCGGTGTTTTTGTTTAATGCTTCACTGACTCCTACGAGAGCGACTTGAGAAAGATTTAGAGCACCAATACGTTTTAATTCCTCAGATGGTATATGGTCTAGCTCTGCATAGTTGACAGTAAAACTGAAGTCATCGGTGTGTTTGTTAAAAGTAATAACTTTCTTCTGAGGATAAGGATTCATTGGTCCAAACAAAGTTCTCTTAATCTGAAAAAAATTATAATTAATTGATAAAATTTGTCTACTATCTAATTACAATCTTTTAGCTAATATTTTTTACTCCACTAAGTTGCGAGAAAATATGAGATTTATATTATTTTTTCGATGGGAATGCTTTTGGATATATCTTCGAACGTCTGGAAAATTCTTACGACTTCTTAGAATAGAAGACAAAACATTATGCTATTAAGTATTATGTAAAGAGACATGCACCTACCAATTTATCAGTACCATCGACATTTCTGGAGAACACCACTTGAATGGGGAATAGAACCGCATCACGTACATTCAATGCTGCAACCTTGTAACCCGAAGCGAGTGAAGCCGCCCTATAAAAGAAAGTTACGAGTGAGCACCAGATATTTCTTGAATGAAATTTAATTCCCTTTACAAGTTCTCTATGTCCTGGGTTAGGTATGGAAAAGTTTTTATTTTTCACTCGTATAGAGTAAAGGGATATTTTTTCTGTATAAAAACAATTGAAGTAACCTATTTAAGTATCCTATTGCGGTTAATTAAGATTTTACATTTCCAATTTTTTGCATACTTGAGTCTCCCCATGTAAAATCTGTATTCATTTTATTGAAATTCGCATAAACATAAGAAAACAATAAATACATAGATGCTAAATTCAACAATTTAGCAATTACCTAAAATACTAACATAACATTATTTTAGTTTAGTAAACACTTGACTTCTCAGAGTAACTTTAATGAATTTGGACTTGAAAGAAAACCAAAGTAAAAAACAATCCTCAAATGCATAACTCCTGGTAATTTCTCGCATAATTGTCTATAATTTACTCTAAATTTAACACAAATCAAACCTCATTCTTGATAATAATCTATGCATGCATAATTGTCTATAACATAAAAAATCTAACACAAATCAAAATCCCACCTGTACACAGCACCAAGCGTGGCTGCCTCGTCAGCGTTGATCGACTTTGAAGGTTCTAGACCAGCGGCACTGCGGATGGCATCTTGCACCGCCGGCACTCTGGAGGCGCCGCCCGCGAGTATGAGACGCGCGCCGGAGCCCGAGCCGCCCGCGGAGGCGATGGCACGCTGGATCACGCCCGATACGCGGGGCCATAGGTCTGAGCACAACGCTTCCAAATCTGCACGGGTGACCTGGAAATGTACGTAATTAAATGATTGAAAAAACATTGACCAATGATGATGTTGTAGAAAAGATTGGCCGTCACGGGTTAATATGTTAATATTATTATTATTTGGAAACGACACTAGTAGCTTAATAAGCTGATGCATGTGTATCAAATAGTTTGAAGATATCTAGTTTGTCCAGCCTATCCTTAAAGGGGTTCAATAATGGTCCCGTGAAGACACCTTCAGGGAGTCTGTTCTAGGCTGTCATCACTCTATTAGGTAAAAAATGCTTCTTAGGTATTTTTTTATATGCAAGTTGGCATAATTTTAAGTGGTGTTTTTGCAGATGTCTATTAGAGTTAAGGGTTTACCCGTTCACAGTTCCTGGGGGTCAGGTGCATTATAGTGCTCATTCAGTATTTTATAAGCCTCAATGAGACTTTGTCCACGCTGTTAGAATGAGTTGAGGTTAAGGATTTTGAGTCGTTGATCATAGCACTATACATAATTATAAAACATATTGAAATTCATAATTAGTTAAAATCTATAACGAATGATGGCATATATGTGCGTGCACACAAAGAAGTCGAATGACAGCATAGTGGGCACATCATGCAGTTAATCATCATGGCTTTGAGTCGATCTTACAGCCTCGGTGCATTTTTATACATAATATACTGCCCAGAGCTTCTCGTGGTTTAACATTGATTTATGTGCGGAGATTATATATTGAATTAATAATAATAATAATAAGCCCTTTTAATCTGAACTTAAATATTATGTACATGTTTTCGTTATTTTGTTATAAAATGTCCCGAAGTTCAGTTTGCCTTTTGGCATAGGCCTCCTCTAACATTTTCCACTGAACCCTGTCTCGTGCTACTCTTCTCCAGTGGTGTATCGCCGTGAGTCTTAGGTCGTCTTCCCATCTTGTTTTTTGGTGACCTCTATTTCTTTTTCCGTCTCTGGGATACCAATCTGTGACCAATTTACACCATTTCTCTTGTGGGTCTCATATCATGTGGCCTGTCCATCTCCATTTTTTTTGGTCTATTTGGCTTAATATATCAGCAACTTGGGTTTTTTCTCTTATTTCGCTACATCTAACTCTGTCCTGTTTCTTTATCCCTATCAAACTTCTCTCCATAGCTCTTTGGCAGCATTCCAGCTTTTCTCTGTGGTGTTTGGTAAGTGCCCAGGTTTCACATCCGTAAGTAATGACTGGAAGTATACATGTGTTGAAGACTTTCTTTTTTATTTGCATACTTAGCTCCTTAGATTTCAATACTTCTTTCAAGGACCAGTATTTTTTCCATCCGTTTCCTATTCTTCTTTCAATTTCTTTAGTAGTTTGTTCTTTGTGAGATATGATTTGTCCTAGGTAGATATAGTCTGTCACATATTCAAGAGGTTGGTTGTCCAATTTAATTGTTACTGGTTTGGAGTTTGTGAGCAGTTTTGTCTTGTCTTTGTTCACGCATAGGCTACTTTCTTGCTTTCTTCATTTAGTGTTTCTATCATTTTACTTAGATGCATCGGGTTTTCCTCAAATAAGACTATATCATCTGCAAATCTTAGGTGATTTAGTTTTTCACCTAGCACGTTAAGGCCGTATTCTTTCCAATCTAGTTTGCGGAAGATGCTTTCCAGAGCAGCCGAGAACAATTTTGGTGAGAGAGGGTCTCCCTGCCGTACTCCCCTCTCTATCTTAAACTTTTTCCCCAAAGTTTCAAGTTGGATTCTCGCTTCTCCATTTAGATAGATGTTCTTAATGATATTGATGTAGTTCGGTGGTATCCCCTGCTGTTCTAAGCTGTTCCATATGGCCATTTTATTTTTATTTGTGGGTAGACAAAATAATTTGTGGATGTTTTTTCGGGTTTTTCAGTCTAAATTTGTTCAAATTTGTTCACTTGCACTATTAATATATTTCTGACGTAATCGTTAATGTTTATTTTGGAGTTAGTTAACACTTGTGCACTGTTTTGATGATATTTGACACTATTTTACGATTAATTTCGACTAAGACTGTTGACGTACGTCTGACTGCAAAGCCGCCGGAAACGGAAAACATAATATATTGAATTATCGAAGTACAATTCTACTGCCATGAATGTAGATCAGGAGATAGTATTCTTGATTAAATACTTAGTTAATACGCCTGGTTATCTGTTGAATGATATTTGAGTGAACTGTACACCTTACACACGCCTCATCCTTTCTCACAGAACATTGATTTTAATACATAATATAGGTGACTACCTTTATTTTTAAATAGGTAATGTCTGTAGACTTACAGACATTATTTGAAACATAAAGAGTAGGGTTATTAGCCTGTTATATTATAAAAAAATCTTGATAGTTTCGAACATTTTGTCATTTGTGATAGGAAGACTATATGCATGATCTGCTGATGAACATGACGGAAAATTAAATAAGATTTATAAACATACTTGTCAGAAATAAGGTAGTATTAACATACTCTAAAAACTTACCAGTTGTTTGAAGTCCTTATCATCGAGCAGACTCTCAATCTGAGCATAATGTTCAGTATTGGCTGAAAGAACAACCTTCACACGTTCCGATTCTTTTAGCAACTTCTCCATAGCCCTAGGTGATGCCCTCACGTCTCCTCCACCATTTGCTTCCCAAGCCTTGATCAGGTGTTCACGAAGCCTAAGTGTCATTTCATGTCCTCCTAATGTTCTGTAAACCGGTACAATATTTTATACAGTTTGGTAAATGATAGATGATGATTATTTTGATAGATAGATATTAATTAATATATTGTCTAACAAATTTCATAAAAATCGATTAATTCATTTAGGTATCATACTTAAACAAATTAATCAAAATCAAAATCAAAATCAAATTTTTTTATTCAAAATAGTACTAATACAGTATCTTTTTGAACGTCAATTGAATCTACCACCGGTTCCAAGGTAAGCCCACTGAGAAGAACCGGCGAAACAAACTCAGTGGAACTAATCTTTTCAAATAATATATATTAATAACAATTTTAACATCTTATCTTGAAATGCCCGGGAGGAACGCCTTATTCCCAGGGTGTGGTATCTTCCATGAAATCTTTTACTTTATAATATGCTTTACCACACAAACGTTCTTTAACAACTTTTTTGAATTTTTTTATGGAGAGCTTTTGAACGTTTTCTGGGATCCTATTGTAAAAGCGTATACAGTTGCCTTTAAAAGAATTGCTTACTTTCGAAAGTCTAATCATTGGTGCATGTAACCTGTGTCTATTACGTGTATTCCTACTATGAATATCACTTTTCTTACAAAATTCATTTATGTTTTTACGGACATACAGTAAATTTTCTAAGATGTATTGAGAGGTGACAGTCAGAATTCCTATTTCTTTAAATTTTTCTCTCAAAGATGAATAGGGAGGCAACTTGTAAATTGCACGAATAGCCCGCTTCTGCAGCACAAAAATGTTGTTTATGTCGGCTGCATTTCCCCATAAAAGTATGCCATAAGACATAATGCTATGAAAGTAGCTAAAATATACTATTCGCGCTGTATCTACATCAGTAAACTGTCTTATTTTTCTCACTGCATATGCTGCTGAACTGAGTCTATTCGCCAATTTAGCTATGTGGGGACCCCACTGCAGCTTAAGATCTAGAGTTATTCCTAGGAAAACTGTGGAGTCCACCAATTCCAAGTTTTCACTGTCTAAGAGTACATTTGTTTGCAGTTGCTTAACATTTGGCAAGGAAAATTTTATGCATTTAGTTTTTTTACTATTTAAATGCAAGTTATTAACGCTAAACCAATGTACCATTCTCAAAAGTGTGTTGTTTACCTCGTCATAATTAGTTTCTTGTCGTTTGATTTTAAAAATAAGTGAAGTATCATCAGCAAACAACACTACCTCTTGACTATCTTTAACTAGGTAAGGTAAATCGTTTACATAAATTAGAAAAAGAAATGGACCTAGAATGGACCCCTGTGGGACCCCCATCTCTATTTTAGTCCCGGATGATCTTTTACCATTTATCTCGACCTTTTGAGTCCTGTTTTTAAGATAGGAATTCAAAAGATCCAGTGCCGTACCGTCTATCCCATAGTGGCGTAATTTCCTGATCAAGGTCTCATGCTGTACACAATCAAACGCCTTGGATAAGTCGCAGAAAACTCCCAAAGCATCACGTGACTCCTCCCAGGCCTCATAAATGTGGTCAATTAAGTTAACGCCAGCGTCTGTTGTGGAGAGACCCTTTCTAAATCCGAATTGTTTTTTGTGCAGTAACATATTGGTTTCAAAGTAATATAGTAACTGATTTAACATAATTTTTTCAAAAATTTTACTAAATAGATTTTAAAGCCGGGAAGAGCAAACAAACAAATACACTTTTCTGTTGATAATATTGGAAACTTGGAATCAAATACAAAATGTGTTAATAAATAAATTCAAAATTCAAAACTTCAAAATTTGGAACTGTCTAAATCTACACACTCATTAATATATCATGACCTTATTATAATGAAACACTTTTTTACGGATTTTATCGCGGTTTATTAAGATTTTTACAAGCCCGACGTTTCGGATACTTTACAGCAACCATGGTCACGGGCTTGTAAAAATCTTAATAAACCGCGATAAAATCCGTAAAAAAGTGTTTCATTATAATGAGTGAAATTCGCGTAAACATTAGAAAACAATATATCATGACCTATAATTATTGTCATACTATTATAAATATGTATCAATCTGTAAGACTAACAAAAGACAAATCCTCCTTTGAAAGCATAAAATATTGTATACTGTGGTTTTTTTTAATTTCATTAGGGGGCAAACGAGCAGTCGGAGCCTCACGGCGCCGACGCCCATACACATCCGCATGCAGATGCGCCGCCCTCCTTTTCCCTATCCCCCCCAATGGGCCACCGGAAACTCACAAACCGCACGAAACGCGACAGCATTGCTGTCACTTGACGCCGGTGTTATGTGAGCGAGAGGTACCACCCCGGTTGTGCCGACCCAGTTCAGCTGCAATGCAGCATGGCACTACCTCCTACTGTAGTATCGCTTTTTGAGGATTTTACTCCTCAATACCATTAACTCCTCTAAAACAGTGATTTTTATATGAATTGTACTGTTAAATACACTGAAACTATGTAATTTGATTATGACAGCTGTGGTATGAAAAGTAATACCTGTCATATCCAACTCCAATAACTTGCAACTGCGGCACTGTCTCAACATATCCCTTGTCCTTAACCTTGACATTCTTGTATTCAACTAGCGCCGCTTTTGTAGATGCGGCACCCATGTCAAAGAACAGAGCATGCCAGGCTGTGTCATTGATTTCCTGTAAAAAATTTCAATAGCATACAGTTCATAGTGCAGTATGATTGTTATGATGAGTAAACGAAATGCATGGTGTATAACATTTTTAATCATAAGTATTTGACTTTTAACTGTTGAATTTACCTCAGAGAAAACGTTTGCATTCTTACCTTTCTTCTAAATATACCATAGTTGATGGCTATGGCAGTATAATCATTAATAAGTTGAAGAACATTCAGGCCTGCAAGAGCTGCTGCTTCTTTCATAGCTCTACGCTCAGCTTGATTAAAATAACCAGGTATAGTGATCACACATTCACTTATCTGGTGACCTGTTAGATAAATATTATGCTACAATCACAACACTTTAACTGATCTGGTGGTAAGTTTAATAAACATACATAAATACAGTAGAACCCGCTTAATACATTCTCCCACATTTTTTAACACTTAATATGATTTGTCATCCCGTTTTATACACAATATTTGCTGCTATACCTATATTATTCAGTCATCTCCATCATCATCAGCCTCTTTCCGTCTTATTATTCATTATCAACACAAAATTAGTAAATATTAAGATTTATTTTTCCTATACCACATTTCTTGCTTTTTGGTTTTCTATACAGTTCCAGTGAAATCATGAAATTGAAGCGGGTTTTACTGTATATAGACAACATACAAGTTATCTGCATTTGGAGTGTTTTCAAGCAATTTTAATTATTAAAAAAATGTGCCTGAGATAGTTCTAATAATCATACATAACAAAGTCACAGACAATAATAACCTATTTCATCTTTATTAAACATGATAAAGTAAGTTTTTTTCTTAGACAATCTTCCTAGGATGCATGGTATAATACATATAATATGATGCAGGGAAATGACATTTTCAGGGGTTAAAAATCCAAAAACAAATCCCTGATATTATTTGTTTCCCGCAACATTTTTTGTGCATTTCATGAGGATTATGAGTTCTGCCAAAAAACCTTCATAACTGTGACTAACTAAAGGTAAAGCAAGCAATAAGATACAACAGAAGATAACACATGAAAGTCAGTAACTTATATTAAGATCAAAAATTTCAATGTCTTAACAATGACTACTGATACTCACCATGATTTATCTCTGCAAATTCCTTTGCTTTAGCCAAAAGCTGAGCAACTAGCTCTTCAGGTGTATACCTGGTATTTTCATCATGGACAAATTCAGGGGTCCCTCGGTCAGATGCAACTATCTCGTAATATGGATAGCGTTCCCTATAAATTTAATAAACAAAATAAAATAATTATTTTACAATGATAATTAAATCTAATTATGGAAACAAATGGTATGCTATCATAATATTGCCTCATGTAAAAAAAAAATAATGTACAAAAGTATTGAAAAAATGTGGAATTTCATTAGAATAGACATATTCGAATAATAAGACTTTATATTCTCATTTTTGTTCATTTCTTTTAATTAAAGGTAAATATAAATTGTTTGACAGAATGAGGTCATTAACTTTCACCTGTTAGAAATGCTTGAATCTAATAGCAGCAGAAGTACTTACTTGTAAGCTTGTACTAAGGGATGATCGTATGGTTTGCCAAGCAGGTCCAACAAAAACTTATAGGAATTTTTCGGGAATCGCACACCCACAGTAACAGCATCTTCTCCAAATGTTCTCACGTCGTCACGGAATGCGACAATCGCTGGTGTTTTTCTCTTTGATTCTTTATTGAGAACAATCTCCATAGGTACTCCCGGCGAAACTATTCCGATCTTCATCCATTCTGATCCAAAATCGATAGATATCACGGCCGCTGCATCGGCATTTTGGCTTAGAAGTAACGGTAGCAACGCCAAACACAAAATACTGTACATTTTCTGTGAAGAAATAGATAAAACTGTTAAATATTGAAACACATACTTTATCAGACAGAAATATTAATTGTCACTTTCTTTTTCGGTCGGTCTTGTGCTTTCTGTAAAAAGTATACACTTACCAAATATATAGCCATTTGTAAGTAGTAAATCTCATTAAGATTATTTTTAATGTATATTCCCTCGATAAATATGCCAAAGTTATACGAAATTATACTTCATTATTTCATAGTCGGTGAGCCAGCTGCTTTAGTCCACGTCAAGTTTAACGTGTTTTCTTCTTTTTGGTTACCTACTGCTGAGTTGCTGATTGCATAGTGACGCTATTGCCAGCCTGGAAAAAAAATATTAATGAAACATGAACATTATATTATTTTATAGTGTGTTATTTAATAAATAATTACTTGCATCTACTTCAAACTTTTAGATTTTAGTGACTTTAGCTATACATAATGTGATTGATATTTTATATTTTTTTGAAACATTTCATTTTATAATATTATTTTGTAAATGCATCTTGTAGATTTATATCATAAAAAGTATATATTTTACACCGAAAACGTATTTATATGCTTAAAAACTTCATAACAAAGACATACAAATAATAACATTAATTTTTTTCCTCATCTATTATTAAATCCATATTATATACATTAAATCCTTTCCTTTCCCTTTATAACAAGGAGTCCAAGTGGGTCCAAGGAGGAGTCCACATGCCGAGGAGGTTGTTGATGTTTTTTAATGATGCTGATGAGACAGATGAAGAGGAAACAGATGTTGTTGTGGAGAGTGTCCAAGGAGGAGTGCACCGAGAAATTGGTATTTGCCTGAGAAATCAGTTGGCTCCAGTGAAAGGGAGAATTGATTGAAGGCTGTGGAGGAAGAGACATTTTCTTTGGAAAAGAGTGGCACATGGGAGTTGGTTGATGGGAAAGAAGCTGAAGGGAGATTGACTTATGTAACTAGGTTTTTAAAGTGTTTGGTGTTATTGTCTTGTGATAGACGTTATTAAGACTTTTAGGTATTTTAATTCTAAATTTTTTAGTGTAGGTAGTGCTAGTGTAAGGGGGTGTTAATAAAAGAGATTCGAGCAGTGGAAGCGTGTGTGTGAGGTTGTTATAAAGGGGGAAAGGATTTAATGTTTCAATTATATCGGAATTCAAAACGGAATTTTCTTTGAGAGAAACTTTTACAGAATTTTTAATATCTCCTCTTCCTTTATAGTGTATTGTGTTTTTCTTGTATTTTTTGTGGTTTTAGTTATTATTAAGAGTTTTGGTTTATTGTGGAGAGAGTGTATTATTGTTGTTTCATGATTAGTAGTTTGTTTGTTTATAATTTCTAAATTTTTTGGATTGTTCTGTACTTGTCTGGTGTTATGATGTATATCTGAGATTAAGGGGGTGTGTTGATTGGTAATCTCAGATTATACATATCTTTTGATGTCAACTACGATCTGTTTGGTTTTTTAATTATGTATTATATTTTAGGTTCTAGAGTGGAGGCCACGTTTAGGTAGACGAAGTGTTGGTCGGCCATTGACCAGGTGGGAAGACGATCTCCGTGCGGTGGCCGGTCCGTGTTGGATGCGAGTGGCAAGGGATCGGCCATCTTGGCGTTCATTGAGGGAGGCCTATGTTCAGCAGTGGACGGATAGAGGCTGATGATGATGATGATGATGATGATGATTATATTTTGAATTACTTTAAATTTGGAATGTCAGTTTTTAGATATAAAAGATGGATTGTGTAATATTTTATAATACCGTCAAAATCAATTGAAGAAGTAACATGTCTAGTTTTCTGATATAATTTTTGTATTCTCTATAAATTTCATAATCAGCCTAGCGCAACTCGGGAACAAAAAAAAATTCTATGAAATTTACGTGGCAAATAATGGCGGATATTGCTATCACACTCCCTCAGTGCGGTTTCTCTTTCTTACAATTTTTGTCAGTTGTCAATTGTCATCCATGTTGTTTATCTAAACTTCATTTCTTGTTATGTTTTGAATGTACTTAATATGCTTGTTTCGATTTGGATTTTAATTGTTATAAGTATATTTTTTTATAAAAATGAGTGATTAGAAGTGTTCAAGTGTACTTTGATATAAAATGCAACCGAAAAGACGGTTTGTTACTTGTGAAATTTATGGATATCGAGCAAGTCGTTCAAATGATGAAAAGAGGATGTTTATGGCGAGTTTCCTTCAGATTAAGCCTGGTAAGCACATAAATATGACCCTTTGCAGCCATATGTAAGTAAATCAGGCAAGGAACAAATAAAATTAACAAATTAATCTCATTTAAATTATGTAATAGTGAAGTACAACTATGATATACACATATCGATAACAACGTTATTGTTGAACAAATGAACATTGAAGAAATATAATGTAAAATAAGGGGCAAAATATTTTACACATTTGAATGGGGTGGGGTGCCTACATTAATGAGCAAGGATCGAAATAGGTTGTGCAATTTTATAGTTTTTATTATATTGATATGCCACATAATTGATTTCGTGTGAAAAGTAAGCAAGAAAAAATTTGTAAGCTCTACGCCAAGCCTGGCTATTATGTGTTTGTGCTTAACACTCCTGATTTGACACCTGAAAATCGTTTGATCCGACATTTTGGCGGAGTAAAGATGAACCTATAAGTTTTATCTTTATAATATATATATATTTCTTGTGTGCGTGTGTATGTCACTGAACTCCTCCTAGACGGCTGGGCCGATTTTGATGAAATTTTTTGTGTGAGTTCAAGGGGATTCGAGGATGGTTTAGATTTACAAAAAAAATATTTTGTACAGGACAACGTCTGTCGGTGCCACTAGTAGTAATATAAATGTTTATAGTAACTCGCCACTAAATGCACTTACCTTCTTCGATCTTCGGTATCAATATTTATGATTTTAATCAATAAACATTGAATTAATTTCTAATTAAAAAATTTCAGATGCAAACAGTGGGTCGAGTTTGTTGGCAAAGAAGATTTAAATAAATAGAAGACAAAATTGTTGTAAAATTTCATAAGACCATACCGTGTGTGAGGATGGAGGACTATTTTTTTATGATCTGTTTGCTTAATATTAAGCGTCGGAAATGTTAAAAAATCTTTTAAAACTTTAGTGCTTTGTATAATTAAATTTAAAAAGAAACCATTTTTTATTTTATTACGGGTCCGCATTTAAGTCCAACCTTTGTATTATATCGTTTTATTAGTAACAAATATCTGTTTATCAACATTGGACTCATAAATACGGATTCGATACTTACCTACCTAAAATTCATTAAAAAATATTTATCAGTAACCCCTGTTCCCAACCTGCATATTTTATCGATATCGATTAAAAGCTATTTGATAAGCACCTAGCACTAGCAATTGGTTTGATAGGTTGGCACTTCTGTTGTTTAACATCTTTGTGGCTTAAGTTGGTATTAGAATGCCATGTAAATTGATTCCATTGGCTAGTATGGGAGTCCCGTCTCTTAATCCCTTATCCCAAATTGTTGTTTCTAGATCGAGTTGTTTTCATAGAAGTCGTCATTTTAAAATAATAATAAAAAAATAGGGTATAGATACATCTTTGATCTAGGGATTTTTTTGGATAAAAATACAATATTTAACATTTTACATGATCAAAAAAAAATCTAAAGTAACGTCGATTTTAAAAGCATTTTGAGTTGTATGAGACTTCGGGTAACTCGATTTTAATGAAACTTTTACGTTTAAATTGCTAAACGAAGATGGCGAGGAAATGATTGGATAGATTTTTATTATGTCACTTCAAAAATTTTTGAAAAATAAAAAACGATAAAAATGGCCCTCGCGCATCGTACCACGTCGCGCCACTACCCAGCCGGGCGTCATCGAAGTAGGACCCGTGCCGCTTTTGCTCGTGACATCGTTGTTACCGCGCATTTCATATTATTACCTCTACATAAATAAGACGACACAGTGTAAATAATATAGCTACTTAATACTTACTAACAATTGTTGTTCTTAGTTGTAATTAGTTTGTAATACAAAACATTTAATTAGTGTAAATAAATAGATACTTGAGTTTGTGTAGTACCTAGTTATTTAATTGAAATGGCGAATAAAAAAAGTAAAATAAGGAAAAAGAATCTTAATACAGTTTTATCACAAACGAGCTGTTGCCCGCAGCTTCGCCCGCGTTAACTTAGATATACAGCCGTATACGGATTGATGATTATTATTTATCTATGGACGGGCGTAGGACTTTATTTTATAATATGTAGTGATTAATACCGTATTTTTGTGAATAGCTTTTACATTACCGCTTTATAATTGGCAATTTTTAAAAGTATTAAAATGGATATAGGTAGTATGTTATATTTAACTAATGTAGACATATTATGCCATCGCGGACTTTTCAGTATGCATATTTAGGATACACAATTCTACCATACATTGATACAATAATAATTAATTATCCTAACTTTCGGAACCGGGCCCGGCTAAGGTATACAATAATGTAGTACATTATTTTGATCTATCTGTTAGGGTTCATCCAGCGTTTGCAATGTAAGTGCAAAAAATATGATTATTTATGACATCACATCAGAAACTTCTAAAATTATCAGTGTTTATCTACTATATTATGCATGTATTACCTTCCTCTTGAATTATTTTATCTATTAAAAAACCGCATCAAAATCCGTTGTGTAGTTTTAAATATGTAAGCATACATACAGTCAGACGCGGGAAGCGACTTTGCTTTATAGTTTATACTATGTAGTGATGTCTTCTGCCAGAAATTGTTAACACTTGAAGAATCCAAATTGTCCGACAATAAAGAAAATGAGGAACCTTCATCACAAAATATTTCTGATTTGCAATCATTTCCTAGCCCCCTACCCACAGGGCAGTGTCGTGAGGACTATGGCCTTGACCCTCTTCACAGAGGAGACCCGTGTCTAACATTAATCGATGATGTATGTGTCGATGAAAATGAACCTGGACCTAGCATACGACAACTAAATTTTGTTGAATTTAAAACAATTTAAACAATTAATATAGTATAAAAGAATAATATGTTTGTCTACAATTTTTTAATCTCCTACAAGCATTCTTAGAATGATTGATTTTTTTTATAGCTTAGGCCTTAGGGGGACAAACGAGCATTCGGAGCCTTAGATGACTACCGACTCCCATAATAATAATAATATCTAAGGACGCTTTTTGCACCACGTCAATCTGGTTCCGTGGTAAGTTCTCGAAGAACTTGTGTTACGAGTACCAGACAATGGAAATATATTTAATATTTTATATTATACACATATTTAAGATTTTTAATTTATAATACACATATTTAATACACATCCATGAACCAGGAACACAGAAAACTTTTTGTTCCCTGGCGGGATTCGAACCCGCAACCTCCGGCTTGAACGCTAACGCGCTAACCATTGAGCCACAGAGGTCGTCCTCGTAAACATCCACACAAGAGATTATGCAGATGCATTACCCTCCTTTACCCCATCCCCTGCCATGGGACACCTGAAACTCACACACCGCAAGACACGCGTCAGCATAGGTATCACGTGACGCCATTATCATGTGAACGAGAGGTACCCCTCCGGTCGTGCCGGCCCAATTTGGCTGCAAGCAGCATGGCACTACCTTTTAGACCTATGTAGCTAATTCTCCTTCCTAATCCTTACTAATATTATAAATGTGAAAGCGTGGATGTTTGATACGATTTCACGCGAAAACTACTTAACCGATCATCATGAAACTTTGTACACAATATATTCTTGGATGGATCGAAGTTCCTTTCGATTCATTAGTGAAGAAATAGTTTTATTTCTTCTCTTATTATCTTATCCTGCGCAGACGAAGTCGCTGGCACCAGCTAGTATTTCTATAAATCCAAAACTAGATAACTATAACAATAACAAGATTTTGTTATGCATAATTATTAATTATCACATCTAAGAATAATTCGAGCATAGTCAATCTACTGCTTATTCGTATACTGTGGCGCGCTTGCCGGCCGTGGTAGGTCACCGGAGTTCATATAAAGACATCTCCCGCGCAACGCAAGTGCAAACCGATTCGGTGCGTTAAATACCTATAGTTTTGGGAGAAGGGGCCCTTAAACGTAGTGAATAGTGATTACATTCTCTTGGTTCATAATGATCATATTTAATCAAATATAAATTCTAAAATGTTAATATTCAAATAAATAGTTTTTCTGATTTGTTGTGTCTGAATTTGAAGGTGATCCCATCAGCCACTTCCACAGACATATAAGAGAAGCAGACCAAACACAATTATCACAAACACATTGACAGTAATACGCAATAACTCCATCTCGTTCTCATTTGTCTGAACTCCAAATACACCTTTCTTTGTCTTTCAATGTAGTAACACAGACACATACATAGACAAAACAGAGAGCGAAGCCAATTATGAAAGCTACAGCCGAAGGATCGAAAAAAACTAAAATTCAACTGAATGATTTTATTCACTTTCTTATTATTTAATTATTACAATTAATATACTTATTAATTAATTTAATATAAAATATAATTCAAGACTGATGGATTCGAAGTGTGAATCAAGAGTGAGAGATGATCGGGGAGCATGTCGAGACGAGGGGACAAACGTGGGGGTCTGCAATGCGCTGACACGGTGCTTCTCACGATGTAGGTGCTGATGACGGCCGCTTGCTGTGTGGTTGGTTTCTCGGGAACGAGATGCTGTGTGGGAGGTTTACACGGGACGGAGATACGTAACTCCTCCCTCCCTAAGAGAAGCAACTATTTCAGGACTTTCAATGAAAAAGTTGCTGGAAAGTTTTCTGGTTCTATTGTTTTTTCTTCAAGAGGAGGACGATGGTCTTCTACTTCCTTTTGATCTTCTCTCTGGTGTTTCTTAAATTTCTTTCGTAGGAATATAACAGCTAGTAGTGCTCCTGTACATAATAGTATACCATAAAAGGGGATTGTGGTATGATATAGTGAGGGTTGTTCTATTGTGCCCTTAACTATGACAGGGGTTTGCTGCATAATTCTCCCATGTATCTGATGTAATTCTTGAAGCTGGATTGATTTAAAATTTAATTTAAAATGTGATTCTAGTTTCGTGTAATTTCCTAGACGAGCGTCCAATGTCATAATTTTCATGGGTTGGCCCTTAACTTTATTATTAATATTCCTTATGGTTAATTCAGGCGTCTTGATATAGCAATTTTGTGGTATAATGGCTAAGTAGCTTCCGTTAAGTATGTTGAAGTTATCTTGGCCGCAATTAGTATGAACTTTTGTTGGGATAGGAAAATGCAATGTATAATGCTGATTGTCCAATTCTTCCATAACTTCAGTTGAAAATGAGACAAGGGTTTGTTCGCAGAATGGATTCAGTGATTGATTTTTAATAATTTCTTGTATGCAGTTAGAAGATGTTTTAATACGTTGATTGTGGTTTTCGTCACATAAGTATTCGCTATTTGCCTTCGGGCATTCTGCCTCTATGTACACGTAAGAATTACTGTATGTTGCTATGAAAGGAGAAGGAGGTATGATAATCTGACTATGCTTATCTGGCACTATTGCTAATTTGTATAAATCATACATATCTTGGGAAACGATAGGAAATTTGAAAACAATAACTATTCTATTCTGAGAGAAGTAAGAACCTGATTTTATTATATTGTAGTATTCCCTAAGGTCCCATTCTAAAATATGTTCCTTATTATAAAGTAATCTTAGCTTATCTAACATATTATCTAATATTTCTATATTTAGCATTGAGTGATGTGTGCTTGATGCACTAGTAAAAACTATAATATCCTCTAACCTATATAATTCGTACAGTATGTCGTCTACATTTTCAGTTATAATTGTTAATAATTGAGCAAACTTCGTATATTTTACGAAATTAATATCCTCGTCATTTAATAATGTATGTAGAGTCTTATTTATCTCTTTCTGGTTTTCTAATAGTTGTGAAGAGATAAGCATATGCTGTGACATCCATTCTTTACTAAGCGAAAGGTGATCATTAAATTTTTTAATGGACTGTTCCTGGTTAGTTTCTAATTTTCTAATGGCAATGTCATATTTTTCGGCATCTCTATAGTCTAAATTACCAGTTATACTTTTGATAACAGAGCCCAATCCATCTATCAAACCTCTCTTGAAACGATTAGTTTGTAGACTCTTTAGTTGCTCCGATGCTTTAACTAATTTAGCCACTAAATATTCTATTTGAATTTCATAAATGCTGTAAGTCTCATTCGTAAGTTTAAATTTAATATCAGTTATTTGCTGTTCTACTATAGATATTTTATTTTTTATATTTGTTAAGTCAGTGTACTGTAGAAAGGTGTGGTAATGGGTTATGAGTCGCATCGGTCCAAGTCTGAATGGTAATATGCCAGGTCCGTCGTCCAAACTCTCAAGTCGTATGTCCTGAGCCATCGTCAACGGTATCGCTAGGATCAGGGCCCTGCAACAATTTTGCAGAGTTAGGAACTCGTTTAAGACGCGCTTTAGCTATAGGGCCTCGTTTTTTGGATGTGTAAATATGTATCGGGAAATCCGCTAAGACGGTGTCATGTGTGTACTTTGGTGCTAGTTTTTGTCTATTTGCCAAAGGGTTAGTGATAAATACTTGTTGCTGAGGATGATATTCTATTTCAGGCTCCCTATCCTTGTTGCGGTTCTCTATGAGGTTGGTGCGATCGTGAAGGGAGGTTTCATTAATTGTTTCATAGACCTTTTGCATTTGTGCTTTATGAGTTATTATATATTGTTGTAATAGATGTCCTGTTAAGTTTATGTCTAACGGGTCCCGGGGATCAAAGTGACCTAATATTATATCGTATGGCCTACATTTCGTGAAGCTATGTATTGAACTGTTATAGCCTAATACAGCATATGGCATGAGATTTGTTACGGGAAAATCTTTATGTTGAAGTTGAAGTATTCTTAAATGCTCTAACAATGTGGAGTGGAAACGTTCAATATTACCATTGGAGTTTGGTGAGTGTGCGAGGGTTGTGTGGTGATTGATTTTATGTAACCTTGTAAATTCTAGGAAGAGTTGGTTGGTGAATTCGGTACCTTGGTCCGTGATTAATGTCAATGGAAGTCCATGGTGAGTACAGAATGTGAGTAAAGCTTGCAAGATGCTTACAGCTGTACCATCTTTTAAAAGGTAAGCTTGGCCGTATTTACTAAAGGTATCGATGAATGTAATGTATTTTTCGTTTTGAGCTGTGAATAAATCCATATGCACGACCTCAAATGGTTTGGTAGGGGGTGGAACTATGTTAAATCTTTGCTTAATAGGGTGTCGATCATATTTCACTTGGCCACATATTGCACATTCATTAATAAATTTTGTGATATGCTCTTTCATTTTAGGCCAGTAGTACCGACTTGAAAGTGACAGATAGCATTCGTTTATTCCACGATGATTAGTCTTTCCGTCATGATATTTTTTTATTATTTCCTGTTGCTGTAAATATTCATTGACATTTTCTATTTCCTTTTTTGCTACTACTAAATTCATCGCTGAATTTTTAAATGTGTTTTGTAAGATAGGAATTACTTGATAGATAGCGTGAGGAGGGGTAATAAGCAAAGCTGTTTTTACTTTAGGATTTACATACTCTTTTATAGCATTTATGAGATCTTCTTCTAGGTTGGATTCCGATAGCTGTATAGAAGTGCGTGTATGTGTTTCAAAAGGTTTATTGACTTTCGGTTTCTTTTTGATGTCGCCTACGATTGTTATAAGTATTTGTCTATGAAACCTGTTGAGTGGGAGATCAGTGATGGGTATGTATAATATAGGGTTTTCTAATGCTGAATGAGCCGTTAGTGTACTAGATCCTGACCCAGCCCTAGCTTCTGATTGGAGAGTTTCTGTAATATTTGCTATCATGGAATCAATTTCGTCTAGTTCCTCGTTATGTATTTCTATCCTAGATAAAGCGTCTGCGTTGGTGTTGTTTTTCTCTTTTTTATAAATGACAGTGTAATCATATTCGCTGAGCTTAAGGCTCCATCGGGTAAGGCGAGAGTTTGTATCTTTAAATTTAAGGCCCCATTTCAATGGCATATGATCCGTAACTATTTTAAATCGTCGTCCGTAGAGATACGGACGAAAGTATTTCGTAGCCCAAACTATTGCGAGAAGTTCTTTCTCAATGGTACTATAGTTAATTTCGCTCTCATTGAGAGTTCGTGATGCATATGATATTGGTCGATCTGAACCTAATGGCCCTTGAGAAAGGATTGCTCCGATAGCAACATTTGAAGCATCGGTAGTAAGAATGAATTCTTTTGTGAAATCCGGGAATTGTAGGATAGGGTCATTACTAAGAAGAGTTTTACATGTTTCGAAGCTGTTAATGTACTCTTGGCTAAATGTTATTTTATTACCCTTTTTTAAACACTGTGTAAGCGGTTTGGTTAAACGAGCGAAATCTGGGACGAACTTCCTATAATAACCTATTAAACCGAGAAATTGTTTTATTTCCTTGTTAGTTTTAGGTATGGGATATTTCGAGATGGCTGCTATTTTTTCTGGGTTTGGTTTTATTCCTTCGCTACTTATAACGTGACCTAAATAAGCTGTTTCTAATTTTAAGAATTCAGATTTATTCATCTGAATTTTGAAGTTGGATTCTCTTAAACGCTGAAAAACTTTTTCTAAATTAACAATGTGCTCCTGAAGGGAAGTGCTAAATACGATAATATCATCTAGGTAGACCAGGCAGATGACGTTTTGGAGGCCCACGAGAACATTGTCCATCACTCTTTGAAATGTTGATGGAGAGTTTTTCAAGCCCATGGGCATTCTCATAAATTCAAAGTGGCCATGCTCTACGTTGAATGCCGTTTTGCAAATATCAGCTGGGTGCATCTCAACCTGATAAAACCCAGATGCCAGGTCTAGTGTGGTGAAATATTGGCATTTACCTAGCTTATCAAAGATATCATTAATATTTGGAATCGGGTATCTATCATCTATTGTTTTCTCGTTGAGTTTTCTGAAGTCTATTACAATCCTCCATTTTTGTTCTCCGGATGCATCGATCTTTTTGGGCACTACCCAAATAGGTGAGCTCCAGGCGGATTCAGAAGGCCTAATGATGCCCTGCTCTAACATTTTATTGATTTGATCTTTGACTTCTTCCCGATGTACGTATGGATAACGGTAATTTTTTGAGTATATTGGGACCTCATCAGTAGTCCTAATATGGTGTTTTATTTGGTTAGTGAATGTGAGGGGTTCCCCATCTATATAAAAAACGTGAGAGTACTGTGAACACAATGATATAATATTTGCTTTTTCTTCCTCATTTAAATGACTGGTTCTTAATCTAGATATTACTTCCTGAGTGCGTTCTGAAGGATATTTAAGCTGATGGCTTTCTGTTGAATAAATTTCGGCGTCTATAGGGCGATCCATGGAAAAAATTACATCCCTATTAGATGGATTACTAACCTCTACAATACCGCGATTCTTATGTACTATAGTGAGGCAATCGTTTACTGTACAGTTGGAAATTGATTGATTTGAAATTAAGGCTTCTCCATCGTGTATATTAATAGGTAATTTCAGTAATTTGGAAGAACGAGCTGGTATAATGTCTTCGTAGAGGTTTACATTTTTAGAGTCGTAAATACATATTGGATTGGTTGCGTTTCGAGTGATGAATAACTTATTTTTATAGTCTATAGTGGTTTCCCATTTATCTAACAGGTCAGAGCCTATTAGACCATCAAAATAGTCGTGAAATTTATATACAAAAAAGGTTGTTTCATTTCCTTCATTAAACTCTGTAAAGCACGGTATGTTTATCGAGTAGTTATTTTTAGTGGTCGCATGAACGTTAGAAACAACAAACGGATTATAATCTAATGGTAAATTAGAAAAATATTTTTCAATGACGTCAGGGCTTAAAAACGACTGATTCGCTCCTGTATATATTAATAATTTTAGTGGTGGATTATGAATCTGAATGTAAGGGAGATGTCTTTGGGTTTGAAGATTTATTTCTATTTTGACTTCTTTTTTCTTGTGGCTAACTGAAAATCCTGATCAGAAGTGCTGGTGGATGGGTGTGGTTGTGTCTCTACAGGTAATTCGATGTGCTCGTGTGAGTGTGAACTATGTATGGTGTGAGGTTCTTCATTGGTGTACTCCGGCAGATGATCGTATTGAACGTAATAAGGGTAGTGATCATTATAGTTCGTATCGTAATAATTAAAATCTTGGTATTGGTCGTTGTCATAGTAATAGTCATAGTCGTAACATTCATTTAGGTTTAAGTCACGAGTTTTAAAATAGTTAGAAGGTGGTGGGTTCCCAAATTTACGCCAATCATGTCCTGATGGTGGTAACGATTTGGTGACATAATGGCTGACACCACTCATCGGTCTAGGGGTTGACTGTAAGTGTTTTTGTGTTGGTGCCATGAAATTATTATTTGTGGTATTGTGTCCTGGTTGTGATCGGAATATTTGTTGTGTACGCGTGGGCTTACGGAAATGGGGATGAGGTTGGCTCATCGGATTAAATTTAAAATTATAAGGTTGCATCGGCGCTGCCACGTGAGGGCGCTGCCAGTTGTTAGTAGACACATTAAATGGCTTAAAACTAGGTACATTCGAATTAATAAAATGATTAGTCAAGTTTGGTTTATGTGCTGGCGGTGGCTTAGTTAAAGTATCGTTTCGATTTTGTAAATAAGTTATATTCATCTCCTCTTGGACAAATTCCAACGCCTTTTCAATACTATCTGGTCTCATGCACCTGATGCGTGAGCCCAGTGGTTCTTTAAGACCGCGAATGTAAGTTTTTAACGTTAGCTTTTTATATAAGTCTCTTTTAGCCTCTATTGTAGTTGATATGGTTTCGTGTAATGACACATACGTCATTATTGTACTAAAAAGCGTCTGGCATTGGTCATAGAACTCCTGAGGTGTGTTAGATGCCTGAGTCTGCATGGACAAGTCGTTATATAGAGCTGTCTCATCTCTTTGATCTGAAAAATTATTCACTAGCGTAGATCTTATGCCTAACCAGCTATCCGGTAATCCATTGGAATTTATGGTGCGCGCCGCATTACCGGTGATTTTATTTAAGATCCCATTTATTAATGTGAGGTTAGCGAGTTCATGCTCATCACCCTCATTTAAATATTCTAATGCTATCTTATCACATAATTTAATAAACCTAGTCAAAATGTGGGGGTTCCCATCAAAGTCTGGGACCACCCGTAAGGCCCTATGGATTCTCTCTATTTGTTGATCCATAGTACTATTATTTAAATCCCTACGTAAATCTAATGCACTGCTTCTCATCAGCGATCGAGGGGAAACAGTGTTATACCTATTACTCTTAGGATGAAAAATTTTGCTAGTTTTAATTAACAAAAATAATATTTAAAATAATATTTAAAATCTTAAAATAAGGAATAGTAATATAGCCCTAATCTAAACTACGGGAAGCAACACATACAGATAATTCGGCAGTGTACTTACAGTAACATTGATGTGACAATTCTAGTTCTCTCGGCGTATCGATGGCTGGATACTCCTCCGGCAGTAGTTCTCGTTCTTTGTGATACCCGGCGAGGCTATCGGAGCCCTCAAGCCACGGAGGTATTTCCAGTAGAAATTATATTTATCCGGACCGACCCGGGTATCTTTATATCCGACCCGACTGCGCCAATTATGAAAGCTACAGCCGAAGGATCGAAAAAAACTAAAATTCAACTGAATGATTTTATTCACTTTCTTATTATTTAATTATTACAATTAATATACTTATTAATTAATTTAATATAAAATATAATTCAAGACTGATGGATTCGAAGTGTGAATCAAGAGTGAGAGATGATCGGGGAGCATGTCGAGACGAGGGGACAAACGTGGGGGTCTGCAATGCGCTGACACGGTGCTTCTCACGATGTAGGTGCTGATGACGGCCGCTTGCTGTGTGGTTGGTTTCTCGGGAACGAGATGCTGTGTGGGAGGTTTACACGGGACGGAGATACGTAACTAGCCATCCACCATATTGATAGATGATGATAGATGACAAATGGCGTCATAACAAAATCGCTCAAGTGTTTTTGTTTCATAAAAATATTAAATATTAATATGTGAATTGTAAAAATAAGACGGCATAAATATGGTTAAGTGCAGTGCCCTACGATGTAGAAGTGCTACATATTATAAAACACCTGACATAATATTTCCTAAGTAAGTATTGTGAAGCAAAATAACGTCGTGAAAAATGTTTTGTTTATTATGTTACTATTCATACTTAATTTAGCTAAATATAAACATTAAGCGTTGGTTTTACGTGTATATTTTTGGAATACGTTAGATACCCAGCAAATTCATCTAAGTTTATTTAATTATTACAACATTTTATTTCCCTGAAATCCTGTTTGACAGTTTTGGTACTTTAGTTATTTGCAGGGGTAGGATTTAGATTTACTAATATTTTATTAGATTTATTTTATTTTAATGGCTTAGGTTAAGCGAGAAAAGTATTAGGTTAAATTAGGTTAAAAATATTAGTAGTAAAGTTTCGATGTATTAACCCATTAAAGGTCAAATGAAAAGTAGCAATATATTTTTTTATTAATGTTTATTTTTATAATGAAATAGGAACAAAAAAATATAATTTATAAGAAAAAAATTAAAAATCGTAGTTTTCCTGAAATTACAGGGGTGTAATCAATTGAGTACACTGACCGCCTGTGTATGATTTTTTTCTAAACATGGCTTTTCCAAACAACTTTAGACACTTCTTACATTACCAACGCACTCTTGAATGGCAAATGACGCACGCAACGCAGCTGATTTTTAATTTTATCAGTATATCATATTTATAATGACTACCATTCATTACTTATTTGATATAGCTGTTGCCCGCAGCTTCGCCAGCGTTAACTTGCTTAACTTCACTCCTGTTAGTTACATCGTGATGTTTTATAGCCTATAGCCTTCCTCGATAAATGGGCTATCTGAAAGAATTTTTCAAATCGGACCAGTAGTTCCTGAGAATAGCGCGTTCAAACAAACAAACAAACTCTTCAGCTTTATAATATTAGTATAGATAACTGTAAAAAAAATCATAAATATGTCGACCAAAGAGTCTTATTTTGAACATTTTTCGATCGAAGTGGCTGCTAAGTCATTGTCCACAAGATGAAGGTTTCTTTCTATATCCCAATATCTGTGCCTGCACAGGGTTTATATAAACTTTTTCATATTCAGAGGAATCCATGTAAAACTCATGCCTATTGTGTTGATTTGCGTATAGTTTGTTATATTATGATTCATGTCAACAACATCATTATCGAATATTTGTACAGGATTGAAGCCTTACAATTCATCATAACCAGTACGCATTCTGTCATGAACTTCGGAACAACTCTGAAAAGTAGAAAAATATGAATGGGTACATTTCTGCCAGGTTAGGTATAGATCCTGAGTAAATGGGCTGGTAATTACTCGTCTTCTTTTCGAAGCCAATGGTTCATCATCACTGTCGGCATAGTCGGCAAAATATATATTTTCTCTATTCACATTCAATACTTTGATAATACTCGGTACATCTTGTGATATGAAACTAGTTGCCATATCTTCATCGGCACCTTCCTCATCATCAGATAACGCACTTGGATCAGGTGGTACCATAGCCAAGTCAGAATCTTATCATCGCTTTCCAGTAAAAAGGCTGAGCAATAGTTTCTTCAAGCCTCTTGGCGCTGTTTAGAGCTGTAAATAGTCGTTTTGCCATTTCAAGAATTTTGAATAAAGTCAGTTATTTTACTTAGGTATGTGGTCAGTGTACTCATTCGAGTACAGCAACTTTTTTATGACTATATTTTTATGTTAGCTTTATAAAATTAATTATATTTATTTCTATAACATAGTCTGATATGTATTTTATAAGAATGAACTGAAAAAAAGTACGTGCAAACAGTAATGGGTTATAAAAATAAATATAATTTACTAACCGCCACAGTGTTTTCGTACTACAGCTTCAACTGACACTTTTCGTTCAAAAAAGCTAAATTCCCCACGGTTTATTAATCACTTTAATTGAACAGTGTTAAAATGAAGCAAAATAAAAAGGTACCCCACGTAAATTGTGCGAGATTTGTAATTTACACTAATAAATATCGCTGTACTCAATTGAGTACAGTGACTTCTAATGGGTTAAGTGCCTAATTTATTTTTAATATAGATACTTGGTTAAACTCATAATAGGTACACAAACATTCTTGAATAATACATTTACTTCTTTTCAGGTTTCCAAATGATGTGCACTTGTGAAATTCCTGGTTGGTAAAAATGAACGTGACAAATTGGCAGCCCACAAATCTTGTCTTATGTTCAAAACATTTTGACAGTCGTAATATAGATAAAAGTGGCTTTAATGGAGCAATTCCAACAATTTTTGATTTACTGTTGCGAGAGGTATGATTTTAATTTCATAATATGGTTGCCATGTGTAATTACCACATTAAAAACTTCATAAAAAGTATAAAGTGGTCACAAGACGACTACGGAATATTGCAAAATATTCTACCTATGCCTACAGGCATTTATTTTTGTATTTGTCGAAAAATATACTATTCCAAAGATAGTAATACTTCATTGGACGTCTTGGGATACGTGTACTATAGTAGTGGCTACGGCAGTTAATATTTTAAGTATATTAGTTGGTAAATGGTAGTAGATATCTTCCCGGTGATGAATTTATCACTTATTTTATTATTTTACTATAACTCTATTACTATATATACTATTTGTGTGTTGCCTATCCTGAGACATAAGATGTTAAGTATCGGTGCCAGTAATTACACTGCCTGTCTTGCCCGTCTCTCCGAAACACAGCAAAGCTGTTTCGCGGGAGAAACAAGCAAGATGGTGGTACCCATGCAGCCGGGAGCGCGACACAGCGCTTCCCTCCCACCGGTACTCCTTATGTCAAAATTTTACATCATATTGATGATTTTTAGAATGGCAATTGAAGGTTACATAATAGGTGGTTATTATTTTTTTACTGGCCTTACTACTTATCAACATGCATATTTGCAGATAGACGAAAGCTAACCTGCCTTAGCGAAAACTGCTAAGGAGCAGCCTATTAGAATAAAGAATCTTCAAAAGGAAATAATAAAGTTGAGAAGCACAATTAAGCTTAAAACTAAGGAAATAAAGGCATTTTGAAAAAAAATGAAGGTTAATTAAATTATGACATTTGTTTCGCAAAATAAATATCATGATTATAATCACTTGCATTTATTAATGGGTTATTAAGTTTTACGTACAATTAAGGTGTAAAAACGATGCAAATAAAACTAACCTTACTGAACTGAACTGAAAAATTTTGATTTTATTTTCCAACTCCAATCTACGTACGTACGTACCTCACATAAAACCCGCGTCAAGTGACAGCTACGCTGTCGCGTTTCGTACGGTTTGTGAGTTTCCGGTAGTCCATTGGGGGATCGGGGAAAGGAGGGCAACGCATTTGCATAACCTCTGGTTGTGCAGATGTCTATAACCGTCGGTAGTCACCATGGCTCCGACTGCTAGGCTGCCTCCTATGACATAAAAAAAAAATGTCTACGTATTTATAAACTAGCTGGTGCCCGCAGCTTCGTCTGCGTTAACTTAATTTCAAAACCGTATACCGAACCATTATGATAATTTTTATAGCCTATGTCCTAATTCGGGATATAAGCCACAACCATTTTAACTTCCAGGCAAATCGGTTCAGCTGTTTTGCCATAAAAGAGCAACAAACATGCCAAACTTACATAATATTTTTATCTTTATATTAGTATTATTACTAGCAGTCCCGATAGGTTGTTCTGTCCCAACTATGACTTGGAATAAATAAATAACTACACTAAATCTACACCTAGTCCTACATTTACAACCTACACCTACATACACCTTTTCCAATATTTCTCACCTTTTAAGTGCTAACATTTTCCGAAATTTTTCATCGTATATAACTTCCCAGTACTGATACGATTATTCTATGACCAAAATTATCGAAATCCGTCAAGCCGTTCTCGAGTTTTAACAATGGAATTGCAATCCATTTTTCTAAATAAGATAATCCGTCTTGTAATTTTATACTTATTAAGTACTGAATACGGCCCATGCCATTGTTTATGTGTGTATAAGTGTGTCTGTGTTGATAGTTGCCTCGGTTTTGAAGCTGTCATGTTCGGTCTGCTTCTCTTATATGTCTGTGGCCACTTCTAACATTCAAGAAGACTTGTGTTGTTTAGCGAACGTGCTATGCTTTTAAATATGAAGGGGTTATTTATTATTTAACGTCCAGTTGGAAATACGTGTCAAATCTTCTTGGAGCAAATCAGCGTCAGATGCACAATTATTCGTTTAAAAAAATTTAAGATCATCCGCGAATAAACGGAAATTTGAGTGGCGGATTTCATTAGACAAGTCGTTTATAAATAATGAGAATAGAATAGAATAGAATATTATATTTTTTCATTATGTGACGAGGTGAAGCAAAGATAAAACATTATTGGATATGATAATACAAAATTTAATCGTATCTTGAAGCATTGGAAAGTCGGAATGAAAATTACGGCTTGACGTAAGGGTAAGAATCAACACTATGGATCGTAGACAAACCATTTATTGTCCCTCTATGGATCTTGTAGTTACAGTTTGCACACTTGCTCTAGCCTCTGCAGTTTGTTGGGAATTTATAATTTAAAATATATTTTAATAATTTCTGTTATTATTATTTTCATTTCAAGGCATTAGCTACTAGGCTATTAGCCATACAAAATACAATTATTCGGTCTATAATACGGAGAAATGGCGGGAAACCCCAAGAAGCGCGGCTTCGCCCCTCTAGCCCCCATCGATCAACTATCATTCCCCATTCCATCCACACAAAGCAGTCCACCACAATATTCGCCAAACAATCACATTATATATTACACAAATTTAAGTTTTTAAAACAAACACTATAGAAAACCGCCAGAACAGCCCTACTAAGAAAACCACTCCAGAACGGTACTCCATAAGATTCGCCAACCAATCACAATATATAAAGATCAAGTTTTTAAAACAAACACTATAGAAAACCATTCCGAATGGACAAAACACAAAATAACAATTAACGGGAAACCAAAAAAACACAACCACGCGTCCCGATGCTTCCCGCCATTCCTCTTAATTTCTGTGAACAAGGAATGTTATTTTTTTATTATTTTCATTTAATTGTATTAGCTACTAGGCTATTAGCCATACAAAATACAATATTCGGTCTGTAATACGGAGAAATGGCGGGAAACCCCAATGAGCGCGGCTTCGCCCCTCTAGCCCCCATCAATCAACTATTATTCCCCATTCCATCCACCCAGAGCAGTCCACCACAATATTCGCCAACTAATCACATTATATATTACACAGATTATTTTTTAAAACAAACACTAGAAGACCGCCAGAACACTCCTACTAAGAAAACCACTCCAGCACGGTCGTCCACAAGATTCGCCAACCAATCACAATATACAAAGATCAAGTTTTAAAACATAATCACTCTGAATGGACAAAACACAAAATAACAATTAAATAACCGGGAAACCAAATTAACACAACCGCTCGCCTCGATGCTTCCCGCCATTCCTGAACAAGAAATGTTAAATATATTTTGTTATTTCTATTGGAACAGGCTAAGACCAGAAGCCATGCTGCCAAGTCTGTTGTATTATCAATATTTAGTCTAAAATATGGAATAACGTTGGACAACTCCAAGACGCGCGGCTTTGCCACTCCAGTTCCCATCAATCAACTATCATTCCCCACTCCAACAGTTTTTTTTTATTTTATTATTTTAGCAAATTACAGCTTGGCAAAAAAGAGTGGTGACAGGTGGAACTAAATATTTTACTAAATGGAAATCTATAATGTTGATAATACTTGGCCGACAAATACTACATTTTGAGTAAAGCTTAGTGTTTAACATTTATTTTTAATGATTTGATTAAATTATCTTTCTGATTTTCCATATTATCATGAGAACTAAGTGAAAGTGGCGCCCTCATTTTTTCCATACTCTTTTTTGCCAAGCTGTATCTAGGTCTAGGCTGCAATTTTTTTTTGATTTCAAATGTCATAGGTCATGATCGTAGACAAAAATGGAAGCGATGTACACAACATGCATTATGACTAAAGAAAGAGATATAACGTCAGTTTTGGCAAAAATATTCAGTTTGCATATTTTTGTAATGCCGGAACCATATAATCCGCGACATTTACAAATTACTCAATGTAAATATAAGTTTGTCTTATAACAGTGCAAATAAGAAAGATTCAATACCTATAAAAGAAGAAAGACCACAGACATATAAGAGAAGCAGACCGAACATGACAGCTACAAAAACGTGGCTACTACACCACATAGACAACTTACACACACACACATAAACAATGGCATGGGCCGTATTCAGTACTTGATAATTATAAAATTACAAGACGGATTATCTTATTTAAAACAATTTATAGCAATTCCAATATCTGCTAAAACTCGAGAACGGCTGGACGGATTTGGCTAATTTTAGTCTTAAAATAATCGTATCAGTACTAGAAAGTTGATGAGAAATTTCGGAAAATATTAACACTTAAAAGGTGAGAAATATTGGAAAACGTGTATGTAGGTGTAGGTTGTAAGACTTGGTGTAGATTTAGTTGTAGTTATTTATTTATTTCAGGTCATAGTTAGGACAGAACTATATAACTAATACTAATTTATAGCCGAAAATAATATGTAAGTTTGAACATGCCAACCTTGTTGTTATTTTACGGCTGAACTAATTTGCCTGAAAGTTAAAATGCTTATATCTCGAATTAGGACATAGGCTATAAAAAGAATCATAATCATTCCGGATACGGTTGTGAAGTTAACGCAGAATTAGCTGCGGGCATCGCCTCGGAGTTTGAAGACTCAGAGAGTCGAGGGACCTTTCTGTTGCGAGTTAGCCTAGTAGCCTCCACAACATCCTCCTCTGCCCTCAGACTCAGCTCCTCCTCTTCAGTCAACTGTACTGACTGTTTTGCTGCCTTGGTAAAACCGGCGTACCGTCCGGTGGTGGAGGAGCGCCCCCTGCCACGCTTTCCAATTGCCTTACTGGAGATGGGATCATCGTCTCCGGAAGAGGTCGGGCTCTGTATGTCGCGACGTCTTTTAAAGCCTCCTTTATCTTTTCCCTTCTGATTAGAAATTATCACCGAGCGGACTGTCTTTAAACTTATGTCCGAGTCCGACTCAGGCATCTTCTCCTTTGTTGACTCCATTTCGCTTGCATCTCGGTGTCCATTTTCTTGCAGTATGTCGTTATTGTTTTTAAGACGCGAGTCATTTTGACCCACGAGGCAGTTTTTGCCCCCCCCAGAGTACGAGGGGCTGCCATCCGCTGTAGCGGATGGGCGGGATTCCCCCTTTCGGGGACCCGCCTGGGGACCACATTCTAAACTGACCTGATTCATAGTTCATTTATATGAAGTTACCTTTTTTTTAACAGGGGTGCGGTCCCCACCGTGCGCCCTAGGAACTGGATACCTTCCAGCCATACATCCCCTCGTCGGGCGCATAAACTTGGGATTAGGGTTATTTTTTATGGAGGTTGTCTTCCTCATGGTCCCTATCTCAAAAGATGGCGACCTCCACTCCTGACCCAATGGGTCAGAATGCGATTGGCCATATGTGGTCAAAGCCATGTCCACCAGTCTTGTTACTAGAAGGAATCGCCTCCCCTTATGCCCAATAACGGGACATCTGCATCTCCTGTCTCCTCTTCTAATAAAGAAGAGTACTGAGAGCAGTCTCCTCAGACCAATTAGCTTCGCCAAGGGTGCTGGCTTGCGCCCCCGGGTACTAAGCCCCCCCGCCACAACAAGGCTTGGACTATGGGGGGGCTATATGCTTCCACGGGCCACGGCGAGCACCTCCAGCCGGATCCCATCTGATCGTAGGCAGAACTTCCATCGCTGTCGAGTCGACCATGAGGTACCTGGGCCTCGTCCTCGACAGTCGATGGAACTTCAAAGAGCACTTCCGGCGCCTCATCCCAAGGTTGCTCGGAACTGCTCGTTCTTTAGGTCGTCTTCTCCCAAACGTGGGTGGGCCAAGTGCTGGCTGCCGCCGCCTGTATACAGGCGTCCTGCGGTCCATGGCGTTGTATGGTGCGCCCATCTGGGCACGTGCCCTGAAGACGGAGAACGTGGCCCTTTTGCGACGTCCGCAACGGGTCATGGCCGTCAGGGCCGTTCGTGCATATCGTATGACCTCTTACGAGGCTGCGTGCGTACTAGCGGGTACTGCACCATGGGACCTGTACGCAAGGACCCTAGCGCGTGAGTGGAGAAGACGACGGGGAGAAGAGGAGGAGGAGGTCTCTGACGAGGGAGAGGCCTGGCGAAGCCGCCTGAAAAGGCGAGTGCTCAGTCAATGGGGTGAGCGGCTAAGTGAGCCGAGTGCGGGACACCGCACGGTGTTAGCCGTCGGTCCAATCCTGAAGCAGTGGGTTGACCGGCGGCACGGCGAAATAACCTTCCACCTTGCGCAGATCCTGACGGGGCACGGCTGCTTCGGAAGGTATCTGTGGAAGGTGGCAGGCTCAGAGAAATCGCCAGGCTGCTGACCACACCCTGGCAGAGTGCCCTGCGTGGGCAGCCGAGAGAGCGGACCTCATTGCTGAGGTTGGCGCTGACCTATCACTCCCTGCGGTCATCCGAGCGATGACCGTCAGTGAGAGTGCATGGGAGGCGGTCCTCTCCTTCTGCGAGGTAGTGATGTCGCAGAAGGAAGAGGGGGAGCGGGAGCGGGAGCGCTCTGGTGCCCCTTCCCGCAGAAGAGCGCGGCGGCGACAGGCGGTCGAACTGCCGTAAGGGACCTGTGTGCGGCCGATCGGGGGATCCGCCGCACGCGCGTAAGGTCTGGGCTATAAGGCACCCTTTGTGTTCAGGGTGCCTTAAGCGGAGAAAGTGGAGGGAAAGCCACCCCTTAGCTCCAGAGGAGAGTACCAATGGGCACAGCGTCCGGGCTCGGTGCGGAAGGTACAGTTCCCGTTCTGGGCTCGTCTGAACGATGAGGAGGAACACCGCTGGGGTTTTAGTTTGGGTTAAAGTCCTACATAACCACCGGGCTCCCCCGGGCCCGGGGTATCATGATGATTTCCCCAGCGTCAAAAAAAAAAAAAAAAAAAAAAAAAAAAGAATTAGCTGCGGGCACCAGTTAGTTTATAAATACGGAGATTGGAGTTGGAAATTAAATAAAACCAATAATAATTTACGAATCATTTATTTTTAAAAGATAGGTATATATTTTTTTAATAACTTCGTTCACTTAAGTTAGTTTTATGTGCATCGTTTTTACACCTTAAATCTACGTTAAACTTAATAACTAATTAATAAATGCAAGTGATTATAATCATGATCTTTATTTTTCGAATCAAATGTCATAATAACGTCGACCACTTACCATTAGGTGGCACGTTTGCCAGTTTGCCTATCCAACTAATATAAAAAACATAATTAATTAATTAAGCTTCTGTTTTTTTTTATCAAATGCCTTTATTTCCTTAGTTTTAAGCTTAATTATGCTTAGCAGTTGTCGCTAAGGCAGGTTTGCTTTCGTCTATCTGCAAATATGCATGTACATAAGTAGTAAGGCCAGTAAAAAAATAATAACCACCTATTATGTAACCTTCAATTGCCATTCTCAAAATCATCAATATGATGTAAAATTTTGACATACGGAGTACATAGCCATCATGTCGAATCAAAGTAAGAACTTTCCAAATAAAATTTCATGATACCATAATGGTTTTATGATACCATAATGAGAACGGCAATTGCATCTCTGATTCATCCTATTCTGCTGAGCCTGGACCTCCTCTTGGTTCTTGCCCTCTTCTCAACTCAGTGCAATTTCCACACACAAATAAAAATAGGAGCACAATAATGATAAATACCAACTTCCAGAGTAACTAAAAAAATGTTATGAACATTATCTACAGATAGGTGACATTTTTATAACAATATCTCTTTCATTGATCTTTTACTTAAATCCTATATTGTAATTGAAATGTTGTCACTTTGCTTTTGAAGTAGATGGTGGTGGTTCTATTTTGTACACTCCTTTTTCTTGCTGATACAGGGTTTTGGTAAATTTTCTTTATTCAATCACAGATGTCTACTACCATTTACCAACTATTATACTTAACATATTAGCTGCCCAAGCCATATAGTACACCTACCCTAAGACGTCCAATGAAGTTTTTCAATTCATATCTTTAGAATAGTACATTTTTCGACAAATACAAAATTAAATGCCTGTAGGTAGAATATTATGCGATATTCAGTACCCTACTTGTGACCACTTTATACTTGCAACCCGACGCCAGGACGCCGTGCGGTTGCAGACCACACGGTTGGCGAGGGGAAACCCCCCACTTTTACAAACCAAAAGTGAGCGAAATGGGCTCACACTAATCCGATGTAGCATAAGGGCCTTCGGGCAGTTAGCATAGATCCATCCGGAAATAAAAACTTCATACTTTTTATATTTTTTTTAATATGGTAAATACACATGGCAACCATATAAAATTAAAATCTTACCTCTTGCAACAGTAAATCAAATATTGTCGCAATCGCTCCATTAAAGCCACTTTTATCTATATTACGACTGTCAAAATGTTTTGAACATAAGACAAGATTTGTGGGCGGCCAATTTGTCACGTTCATTTTTGCCAACAAGGAATATTTCAAGTGCACATCATTTGGAAACCTGAAAAGAAGTAAATGTATCATTCAAGAATGTTTGTGTACCTATTATGAGTTTATACAAGTATCTATATTAAACATAAATTAGGCAACCTTTATACATTGAAAGTTGCCTTTTCTCGAATAACCTAAAGTCTAAACTATTAAAATAAAATAAATCTAATAAAATATATAAAGTAAATCTAAATCCGGCCCCTGCAAATAACTAAAGTACCAAAACTGTCAAACAGGATTTCAGGGAAGTAAAATGTTGTATTATTTAATTAAACTTAGTCAAATTTGCTGGGTATCATGCGTATTCCTAAAATATACACGTAAAACCAACGCTTAATGTTTATATTTAGCTAAATTAAGTATAAACAGTAACATAATAAAGAAAACAATTTTCACGATGTTATTTTGCTTCACAATACTTACTTAGGAAATATTAGGTCAGGTGTTTTATTATATGTAGCACTACTACACCGAGGGGCACTGCACATTACCATATTTATCCCGTCCTATTTTTACAATTCACATATTAATATTTAATATTTTTAAGAAACAAAAAAAACACTTGAGCGAATTTGTTATGACGCCATTTGTCATCTATCGTCATCTATCAATATGGCGGATGGCTTCACTTTCTGTTTTGTCTATGTATGTGTCTGTGTTACTACATTGAAAGACAAAGAAAGGTGTATTTGGAGTTCAGACAAATGAGAACGAGATGGAGATATTGCTTATTACTGTCTTTGCGTTTGTGTTAAAAGTGTTCGGTCTGCTTCTATTATATGCCTGTGAGAAAGACAAATAATTTCACGTCATTGCCATTGATCGAATTTCAATGATATAATCTGAAGCGGGTGTTTATTAAATGTATGTAATACCCAAATTTCCAAAAGCAAAATATAATGTTCTTCAAAGACATTTTTACCCTATTCATTTATTATAATATAAAGTAAAGAGTCACTTCGTCCATGAGTCCAGTCTTATATGTCTATGTTAAAAAATCATATGTTTATTTATGTAGGTTGTTCTATAATTTATGATTTGATTGGGTGGTATTACTGGTATTTGTTGAGTGTTGATTTCAATTTTCAAGTACATACATACGGAGTCCGCGGAATGCTGTTTATTGTTATTATTTTTTGATTTGTGCGTGTACCAGATTTTCTATTATAAAGGTGAGTGCTTGCTTATTTCTGCGTCAACCTATAAACATGTATACTCGAGTCAAGTAATTTTTTGCGAAATTACAAGTATGTATCTGGATATGAAAATTACTAAATCTTACATATTCTGCGTGTTTTGATTATAACTTTATCCTTTATCTACTGACTATTACATTCCTATAAACATTCATTTATACAAACGTGCAGCATTCGGTGTCGTTTACACGCAGATCTAAAATTGTGTCGAGACGCATGAGGAAAGTAGAGACGCAGTCAGTAGCGTACCATCTAAATATGGATCAAGTATCTGTCTAATAGTACATGCGACGTCCTCCATGTGATAGTGGGTTTTTCGTCGTCCCTGTGTTATGTAATGTCCCTTGGTGGTGCACATTGCACGTGCTGACACGATGCACGCGGTGCTACCACGGTCCACGACTTCCACGTAGAAGTCGAGTGACGAGCGCATATCTCGGCTCGCTCGCGCACGCGGTCGCACCACCACAGTTTCCTAGCAACACGCCGTTGACGCTGCTGATCGAATGAATACAAACACACATGGATTACTGTTACATCATAATAACCACGCGTCAATTACTTAAATTGCGTAGCAGCATTATAAACATCTGTATCACTGTGTAACACCTTTATCTGCATTTTTATCAATTCTTACTGTGTTAAGAACAAGAGTTGTGAGTACCTATTTTTATGTAATACTTTATATACATTTGATTTTTTCACATTTCTAATGATGTGCTAAAATATTCTACACTAAACTGTCATAATATCTATTACCTAGCTTGACCTAGTTTTTGACCTATTCTTCCTTTACAAATGCTAAAAATAAATATCACTACAGAAGTGTTATTTGCAATAAGATTAATGGGTAAATAATTGTTTGCATTCTTTATAATGAATGTCTGCTTATCATTAATAGAATAGCCCACACAATATTATTCTTATAATTTATTTAATTGATTGTATAAAACTTTTTATCACGTCATGATTAGGTGATTTATATTTCATAGTCCTCAATAGGTACCACATGTTAGCATAGTGAACTTAAAACTTACTATTCTCTTGTGAATTATTCATGCCATTTGATTTAAATTATTTCAAGGTTTTGTGCTACTTAAAAAAGACATCATGCTTAATATGTGATAAAAATGATGATCTTTCATGTTTTATTTATCTAAAGCTTAAAATTATTATTATAATGATCATAATTCAAGTATGATGGCTGGCCTGTTGGTCTAGTGGTTAGTGACCCTGACTGCTAAACCAGAAGGTTGTGGGTTCGATCCCCACCCAGGACAAATGTTTGTGTGATGAGCATGATCATTTGTTCTGTGTCTGGGTGTAGTTTATCTATAATATGTATTTATTTAGAAATATGTAGGTATATATCAGTGGTCTGGCTACCATAAGAACAGGCTCTGTCTAGTTTGGGATCAGATGTCCGTGTGTGAGTTGTCCCAACATATTATTATTATATTATGATTGTTCAACTCAATATATATGTTAGTTTTTTTACTCATCAAATGCACTGTCATTGCTCTATTATTATTTGTATTAGGTTTCCTGTTTCTTGTTTGTAATCATTGTTATAGAACTTTATTAGGAGTATCATGTTGTTTTTATAGTGTGTACTAAAGAAAAACATCCTATACTTTTATTATATAAGATCTGTGCTTGCGATACAATATATATGGACTATATATTTTTTTAGATATTGTATAATAGTTGATAGGGACCGGGTTTAAAGGATAAGGAATACTTATTATTATTATTTATGGGTGGGGACACCAGCAAGGCCAGACGGGTGATCAGTCCTCATTAACGGGACCATTTCACCCAAGTATAAGGAATACTTATTCATAACCAGGCCATAAAATATTATTTAAAAAAAACTTGACATGTTTTTTCACTTATCATAATAAATATAACATAGTAATTAATAATATGAAATTATGATGATGTACTAAAATATCCACTACATGATGCTAATGTAACATAATGTATCAAAAATACATAATTTGTTAATTATAACTTTATGGAAATTGTTCATTCAAGGCCTAGTTAACACTATTATTTCCTTGTGTGTTTTGCTTGATGTTTAGAGTGTTAATACACTTACAGTATTTTGATTTGCCAGTTATTATCAGTGTTTATTATAAAACAAAATTAAAATTATCATTAACTTGTATCACTGCGGAACGCTCAGGTGGACCATGGTATCCAACCCCTTATATCTAACTTTTTTTTATTTAAGGGTAGGGACACCAGCTAGGCCAGACGGGTGATCAGCCCTCATTAACGGGACCATTTGTATTTGACCACCCAATGTATCTAACTTAGATCAATATACACATCTTAATAGAGGTATACCAATCTTCTTTTGCTAAGTCTTTTCGAAAGCGTCTTCAAAATACTGTTGTTTTACTTCTATCACTTTTTACTGTGTGACTGGCTGCCCACCTGACCCACTGCCACTTAAGGCGCTTATCTTCCGCGTGATACCACTATAAAAATACAAAATTAATTTAGAAACAAAATTAACTATAAAACACAAAATTTTAAACTAATGAAAGCTACAAATTTTTATCGTCATTTTACAAAATCTGAGGTCTAAAAATAATTTAAAAGTCGATAAACAACATTTATTGTTTAACATTATGTGTGTGTAATGAAATAGTACCTGGATGACCGAGCTTTGCTCGGTATTTCTTTTTTTTTTAAATAAATGACATTTTCTAAAAATTATTCCTAGCTAGATCGATTTATCGCCCCCGAAACCCCCTATATACTAAATTTCATGAAAATCGTTGGAGCCGATTCCGAGATTCCAATTATATATATATATATATATATATATATATATATATATATATATATATACAAGAATTGCTCATTTAAAGATATTGAAATATATTATGTATTCATTACTAGCTGCCCACCCAGACTTCGTTCTGTCAAAATGAAAAAAATAAAATAAAATCCTTTCTTAGCTGACCTCTACATGGCAAAAGTAATATTCCTACCAAATTTCAAGTGTCTAGGTCTTATAGTTCCAGAGATATCGTGATGAGTCAATCTATCTACAAAACAGCTTTGGAAATAGTTTGTGTGATGGTTATATAATAATTACCTACTTGTTATAAATGACCTCAAAATACTTACGAATACGAAACTAACTCTACGCGGTACGCGCTTTTCGAGCACCGTGTCGTACGCGTCGCACGCTTTCTGAGTATTGCATACATGCGTCTTGACGTTTTTAGTACTTTTTACGAACGCGCGGTGCGACTACGATAATACATTCATAAACTACAATACGGTGTCAAAAAAAGGGCGTTTTTCAAATGTACCTATTTATCTTCCCATTCGTAACAAATGCCTTGTTTATGGAAAAGCTATCGTTTTATGGTGTTTATCTTTGCTACGGTACTCTGATTTCTCGCATATATCTCGATGAGTGATTAGTCATTAGTCAATTACGGAATGCCTAGTTTGTTTGGTAAAGTGTGTTTATGCGGCACTGACATAATTAAATATCTTACGAGATAGGGTATTTTTCCTCACTCTTCTTCCTTTAGTTGTATTTTTTACTGTCTTTTTCTTTTTACAAGTAAGATTACGGCAAACTATTCCTATCTCAAGATAGTAAAGTATTTGTTCACCTTGAAGTGAACTGGCAGGCCAATTCACACCTGCCGAGGCCAGACATTTGTATCTACCTAGGTCTTGGATCAGTTTTTTTATTTCCTTTCCTATTTCCAATCTTTTGTTAGCTTACCATGGGAATAAACATGCATACTTCTCCTTCTTGATCGTTCCCTCATTGCTGAGGATCGTGACTCTTCTTCATCTTGTCTGTCAGCTGTTGCCATCGGTTCCGCTCCGTCGTTTGATGTAGTGCAGTGCTGTTAACCCAAGTAGTTCATACCTGGTCTTGACCATCATGTGGGATTTAGGCCACGAGGTCTTTTCCCCTCAATCTTCCCCGTCACAATTAGTGTCTCCAGATTGTCCGTACCTCTACGCTTCTCATGACGCATTATCCGTTGTAAGCAGACATGACAAGCGCTGTGCCTTCTCTATTTTGAGTTCTTTTAACACAAACAGTTACATTAAATCTCATTAACTTATGGTGACACTAAGTTACCGTGTACAGACCGTTATAAGATGATGATGATTTTGTCACAGACAATTGACCGTTGTCATGTACGCATGCAGAATATTCCACTGATTTCAATAGATGGCTATTAAATCGGCCCTGTGGTGACGTAATCTGACGACGCTTGTAAACAGTTACAGAGATGTCTGACGCAAACATGACAAACATACACAGAATTATGGAGGTGTAGTAGGTAATATATAGGTACTTAGGTTATTATAAGTAGGCATTTTAGGGATTTTTAGGTTTAGTTGCCATATCATTGCAATCTTTGAAATATGGCTTTAATCTCGTGATAGCTGTGCTGCAATTTTTACGTGTAAAGATTACCTTTACTCACAAAGGTATAAAGACCTTGACAAAGTACGATATAGTTCTGGCTGGTTTCGTGCGACCTTCAACTAAATGGAATGATTGAATTGGATGCGACTTACATGGATTTGTTATTTGTTCAACGGCCTGTTAGCAGTGAACGGCCTGATGATGATCAATACATCAATTACACCTCGATTACATGAAGCGGAAAAGCATTTCTGTATATTAATCTATCTCCTACACAATAATATGTATGTGATAGATGAAGGTAAACTGTAGGACCCCACCATGGTTCAGGCCTTGTCGTGGCGGTGGGGCTCAGTAGCCCAGGGTGAGCCCAGCACCTTGGGCGAAGCTAATTGAGCCGAGGGGACTCTTTGTACCCCTCTTATAAGAAGAGGGGACAAAAGAGCAGGGGGCAAGGGGTGAGGATGGGGACCTCACCCCATTGTACTGTCCCGACGTTGGGAGGGGTTGTTCTGTGGTGCGGGACAACCCCTCTGTGGAGGTGGCGTCGGTCCCTTGAGGGACTGACTAGCCGTCGAGGTGCCCTGTTTGTTAACTAGATCCGGGGCACCTCACCAAAGGCGGCATTGGTGGCACTTGCCGGGTTTTAGTGAGTAGAGCTGCGTCTATTTACCAGCTGTCGGGCCCAGCGAGTCCCACATACCCGCGTGGGGAGATCCACTCCCCCGCGGGATGCCTCAGAGCATTTCCCGGCGTTAAAGAAAAAAAAAAACAAAAACCTGTAGGAAATCTACACACATTGTCGCCGGGGTACTCCTGTTGTCTGCAGATCCGGAACCCTCAAAAGGCGCTGGCAAAGGTTTTAGTTTGGGAATGCACTGCTCAAGTGCGTCCCACATAGGGCCAGGAACCACACAGGTACCTGGCTACATCCATAAAGATTTCGCGTCAAAGAAAAGGTAATCTACACACGGGTGGGAGGGAAGCGCTGTGCCGCGCTCCCGGCTGCATGGGTACCACCATCATGCTTGTTTCTCCCGTGAAACAGCTTTGCTGTGTTTCGGAGAGAAGGGCAAGACAGGCAGTGTCATTGCTGGCACCGAGACTAAACATCTTATGTCTCAGGATAGGCAACACATAGATGAGTTGCCTGGGCTCGATCCAGGTATACTAGTTTATGTTCATGGGCGACGTCGACCACTTACCATCAGGTGGTACGTTTGCCAGTTTGCCTATCCAACTAACATAAAAAAACCTCATACTTTTCTAGGTGTGTAGCCTAATATGATTAATAAGAATTCCGATATGACTTGAAACGCGATTAAAACGCGAAAACAATATGAAAGCGATAATTTATTACGTAAGGAACAGGTTTATGCAACACACAAAAATATCGAATCTTTGCTACATACGCCAGCGATGTCAGTCGGTCAGTGGCTCTGTAAATAGACAGAGATAAAATTTTAAATACATCGAGCGAAATGTACCGTATCAGTTATCACCCACGATGGGGACTATTAAATCATCAATGTATGCGTGTACCTTGACCTATGGTAGGAAGTTAATTTTTTTGTATTGTTTATGAATTAGTATATCTTCTTATATATAGATCTTCTGTGCGTATGTACTCCTATCTGAACTGAACTCCTAAGCAACTAGAACGATCTTGATGATTTTTTTTGGGTGTGTTCAATAGAATTCGAGAATAGTTTAGATTCAAAATTTCGCTCAAAATTATTTGCAAATGTAGTTTATTATTTAAATTTTAAGTTAAATCAAATGTGCATTTATCAGACTATTCGTTGCTAAGCAACTAACCAGTTACCAAACTACACAGTTGCTTACATAAATGCACATTTGTTAGATTTTGATTTACAAAAAGTATATTTCCTGGAGTATAAATAGCCTTCCTAAATTATCGGTCTATCTGCAAAAAAAATCCAATCCCATCGATTGTTCTCTGTAGATGAACGCGTTCAAAACTTCAGATTTATTAGGTTTAATATGTATTACTATCATCATCATTATTTGTCGTCCACCGCTATAGGGCTCTTTCAATGACGCCAAGATGGCCGAACCCTGCTACACTTAATTGTACCTAGATGATTTTAAAAATTTCTGCAGCAGAAAACGGGAAGGGACTCGTTATGTAGATTTATTTAGTCCAGTGTAATATCGAACCTCCATACTTCGGGAGCCATCTGTAGCTCAGTAATTTACCTACGTGAAACTTTGTCACGCTGTGTCAAACCCGTTGTGTGACGTGCACACACATGTCTAACCCGTTTTGTGGCGTGACACATGTCTCACATAGAATCCCATCACGGTGCTAATAAGGGCTTCCTGCTTCCTTTCCGCTCACTAAATAAGCTATGAGTACCACTGCTTACTTTTTTCCGAAATGTAGCAGTGTGTATAAAGGCGTTTCTTTATTTCTTGAGGTAAGCTACGCCTAGAAAAAGTTCATGGGCACGGTGACCACAGATATTGTGTCCCAATTTTTCTATATCTTAATTATCCTTATAAAAATCTCGTATTATCTTTATAATTGTGAGAGCAGAGACTTACCTTCTTTTATCTTGCCTGTAGGATAATTACCGTGCTGGTTCATGTAATTCTATAATTAATTATTTGAGAAGATAATTTTGGATTCGATAGGTTGAAACTGTTTTTCATGGCAGTTTTCTTTTTTTTTCAAAAAAGGTATGCAAAAGACGTTTGCACGTACCAACTACCAGTACTCATAAAACATAAAATATAGTAAGTAGAGCAACTATTATTTATGTTAATAATTGTACATTAATATAAATGGTTTAAAGAAAAGTGTTTGGACTTTTATAAACGCAGAGAGAAGGTCACGTTCAGCTTGAACGTAATTTAATTAACCAGTTACCGCTTTCAGCATCACAGTTAAAAATAATTCAAAATACCAGCGGGTTCCGTGTGACTTGTTTAGAACTGAAGTCGAATATTGAGATTTCAAAAATAACACCCTTTATAACCTTTTATATAGTCATCCAGAAGCCTTTCTATTCTAGAATAAATAATAAATGGTCAAAAGGTGATAACATATTACGACGGTCGGCTGTTGGAGTACTGGATACATCTAGAATATGGTGATGCATAATAAATAGATGGCACTACCTCTTACACTGCTTTGCAGTCGAACTGGGCCGGCACGACCGGGGTGGTACGCCTCGCTCACATAACACCGGCGTCAAGTGACAGCTATGCTTTCGCGTTTCGTGCGGTTTGTGAGCTTCCGGTGGCCCATTGGGGATAGGGAAAAGGAGAGCAACGCATCTGCATAATCTTTGGTTGTGCGGGTGGATGTGTTTGGGAGTTGATAGTCGCCAAACTGCTTCGACTGCTCGTTTGCCCTCCTAATAATAATAATTATTAGATAATACTAAAGGTATAAAAAGTTGTCCTTATTCCATCCAAGGCTAGACTATCCTCTTTCAATGAACGCCAAGATGGCCGATTTCAAAGCGCGAATATCGTCGTCCCATATATAATGGACATGCCCTCCATTTCCCGAATGTGGTCTGCTAAAGTAAAGAACTTACTTCGATCTCAATAACCTATTAAATATAATTATAATGTGAATGGACTTCAAATAAAAGTTTAAGTAGTAAAAGGTCTGATATAAATTTCTCTAATAAATATTTAGGAATCCAAAAGTGTATTAATTTCACTAATGTATCCGGCTCCATTTAGATACTAGTGTCATATTCAGCCGGTCTGATTGGATAAAGTCTGCCTTGTGTATTCCGTGTGCTTATAATAAGCAGCGGAAGGCATGATGATAAGGACATTATCATTAGCAGCGAGATTGGGGATTTAAGATGGCCGGTTCCTCTCTACTCCATTATCATCCATCTATACAGATAAATAAAATTGGGAGTGTCTGTTAGTAATATAAAATAACCTCTTTTTATTGAATCTATACAGATAAATAAAATTGGAGTGTCTGTTTGTAATATTAAAATAACCGCTTTTTATTAAATGCATATGTATGTATACACGGTAAATACACCAAAATAGCCTTTTTTACAATTTTTGTCTGTCTGTCTGTTTGTTCCGGCTAATCTCCCGTCCCGTCAAAATACTTTCACTGGCAGATTTCTGATGTTATAAGGTGTAACTTAGAATATAAAAATAATCATCATCAATCTCTGAAATCCCTGGAACTTTCTTACATTCTAACCCAATTATTGAGGAAATATATTGTAGGGTCAAAGTTGTGTTTATTCTGGGGAGAGTGCGACTGCGTGCAACCGCAGGAACAGCTAATAAGCAAGAACGTTAATGTTTGTATATTGTTTTATCATTTGTGTGTATTTACGTATGTATACTGTGTTTGTCCTGTTATTATCAAAATGCAGTTTATTTGTATTTAGTGAAAATGTAATGTATATAAAAAACCATAGTGTTGACGTGCTTATTATTATATGTGTACTCACACAACTTTAACTTAGTTCGTGTTGTACGTGTGTAGTTCCTCGTCACGGCAATTTTAAGAATATACCTAGGTACATGACGTACAGAGTACAGACATACAAAATGTCTACTATTGGTGGGAATCGAAACCGCAAACTGTATAATATTGAGTCACGTGACCATTATAACCAAGTGGTCCGAAATCTTGTAATATTAGGGATAAGTATTTCGTTTCTCAAAATGACAACGCTCCTTATAGGATCACTCCGTTGTAAAACCAAAACCTATAGGGTACTTTCCATTGACAGAATCATGTTTGGTAGAAAGCTAGGTCTCCTAACATAGATAAAGGAAAAATCTAAAGACCATAAATTTTCGGCGACTTCTTAAATACTGAAAACACGTCTTCGGAACCCTCGGCATGAACTTGTCTCGGTTTTTACTAAGCGTACAATATTGTTGGAATTAGTTTGCTATCATAATATTGACAATCTGCGGGTAACCGCTATCTTTTAGTAACTTCAAAATATACACTACTTGTTGTGGCCCGACTTCTTTTTTTGTGTCACTCATTGATAACGTAGCAATTTACTTATATTTTTTAAACGTACTAATGAAGCGGCCAATGTTTTATAATAAAATGCATTAGTAGGTATATCTTTGGTTTTAAATAAACAATGTAATAAATGTCCACGTGGACTTCTTTTTTGAATATGATGTAAAGTCTGATTGAGATACAAAGTGAGTTCCGTAATAAAATAATTTATTTCACAGGAACTTCGACCGAAAAGAAATTCTGTTCCAGTCCGTTCTCCCCTAGCATTGTAGGTACTTTGCTAGATTTTTTAACATGGACTAAAAAAGGAAAGAAGTTTCTTTCGTTTTTTTCAGTTGAATGGTATATCAGCATACGAGGTCAATAGCAATCCAATAACTTCAAAAGTCTTTGATATACATACATATAAATAATGAGGCTCTATAAATAACGTGTTTCGGGAAAACACTAATAGATAAACATTAAATGCAGATCGTTATCGACATACAAATTTTACGTAAAATGTAGGTTGCGTTTTCGAAATACCATTAATTTTATGTATTTAGAAGAGTGAGCTCGTCCGAAGTATAAGATTTAAAGGATCTTCCTGCCAAATATGGACAATAATGACGTTAACAGACAGTTTTTTTTTTTATAAAAATCTATATATGAACTATGAAGTATGAATTATATTCAGACTAAATAAGGACATACAATGGATTCATACATTTTTAAGTACATAGTAGTAATATCTCGTTACGGACAAAGGAATTCGATTCCAATAAGTCGGATCTTCCGATACATATTAATATAATAACGTCGCCATCGACACTTATATTACGGCTAAAATTGGAGTTCGAAGGACAGCAGGTGCTGGTCATCATGAGTGTATAAGTAGAGGGTATCCTCTTATCCAGTCTCTTACATTTTAGATGATTGCATTTGTTTTATTTCAATTACTCAAAACTGCTTCTATCTCCGATTTCATTTGCGACATACCACATTAAAAAACTGAATCCCAGTTACGATCCCATCAAACCTTCATTATATTCTTAGTCCATACTCCATAGTTATGTTTGTTGAACCGTGATTCGTGAACGGACCTTTCAAAGGCGTCAACGTAAATTAATGCAACGTCATCTATCGGCCATATTTTTAAAATGGAATGCTCGAACAGCATAATACGTCAGATGTGTTTTTTTTTTGTTAGCTTACTCTGGCTTTGGATTCACCTAGTCATCGTCCTAAATAATACGTTCTTTCAATTCTACAATTTTGTATATTATACTATTGGTTACCGTTATTTGGAAACCGAAAAACATAGACTTAGTTACGTCAGCTCTGACCCACCAACATAATATTTCGTATTAGTTCTCATACTTACTTTCTATACATTGTGTTTCGCTGTTTCATCCACATTTAATATGATTAGATGTAAGATTATATACCTACGTAGATAGTATTGAAAACAATAGTCACTATACAAAAAAAAACTGGTAGTTCCTAAAATAAGGTCGATGAAAGAAAATCTATTTATCTTTAAACTTTACACCTAGGCGTCCAAGTTTCTTTTTAGAAAATCGAAAGGCAATCTAATTGTCGTTCCAGCTGCTTCGGATGGGACTGTAGTTGACTGGATGCAATCAGCATCTGAATACGTCTAGCGGTCGTATTGTGTTTTTATACGATTCTAAAATACGACGCGGTTTATAAATATTAGGAGATTTTATATTAACAAATATTAAATATTATGAAGCTGAAGTGTTTGAGCGCGCTATTCTTTGGAACTGGAAGCTTTTTTTGTGGTAGCCGAATTTGTAAAGGAACGTTATTTTTTGCTAGACAAGATATTTTATAGCATAGCGTGTATTTATGTTAAAACCATCCACCTGTTGATGGTATATGATGGGGATCTTACGGAAGTGATTAAATAGGAACCGAAGTCGGTGTCGTTTTTAAGTTGTTAGTTATTAACAACCCTAGTATGTGACACAGATTATTATTTCCCACCACCAGATCCCCACCACTTCATTCTGGTTCAAATGAATATTCGATACCGCAAAATATTTGTAATTTATACATAGTATAGTATTTTCCTACGCATAATACGCACGAGGACGAATCACGTGGCTTGTTTATTTGTGGTTTTTCATACGTTCATATATTGGTCGACGCGTGTTTTACAATAAAACAAAAAAAACACGTTTCTTTTATTATAAACTTTATTTACGCATGTGCGTATATGTGTGTTACCTTCAACCGGTTTTTTATTTAAGTTAAGCTATATGATGGTAAATAACGTCGCAATGATACGTGTCCAATGCAGACTGGCCTAGGTCCTAGGTCTATGGGAGGCCTAAAACACGCAATACATCATTATCAACCTTTCTTGGTCAACTTCTGGACATAGCTTGGATAATACAATAATATCTAAATCGCAAGTATTTAGGTCCCTATACTAACTAATAAAGTCCGTGGCTAAGTAATAACAGCCGCATGGATCGATCCATCAGGTTAAGCTAAGCTAAGCTTGCCGGGGTCACCCATCCACGGTGGGTCCGTGGATTGGTGACCATCTTTACATACTGTTTACATACCAACTCATCCGAGCCTCGGAAAGCACGTTAAGCCATTGGTGCTGACTGTCATTCGTGGATTTTTTACAGTCGTTACGGGTCATCAGAAGCCCGAAAGTCTGACAACCAGTCTTACCATGGAGTCGTATTACCCAGTTACTGGGTTGTGGAGGTCAGATAGGCAGCCGCACCATTTAAAATACTGGTATCCAGCTGCATCCGGTTAGACTGGAAGCCGACCCCAATATAGTAGAAAAATGCTAGGAATAAGAAGACTTATTATAAATATAGATTTTAAAAAATATATTTCGAAGGCATTGCCATTTTCGATAACCTAAAAGTTAGAGTACCTAATAGAGAAATCGGTGATGCTCTGTCAGAACGTCACGTTACTTAAAGGCTTAGGTTGACTTATCTGACCACAAAATGTCGGCTTCTTATCGTGGTCAAGCTTAGTATTAAGTTTTGCTCTTAGAAATCTCAGTTAATGTTTTAAATGTTGCCGAATTTACAATATCTAAATCTTAGTGATACGTTCGAACAATGCAAAATGTTTGCTTTCTAGCAAAAAAAAACAGGCAATCAAATGTATTTGTTTAACCCGATTGGTGGTTCCGTAGATGAACTCATTTAAACAAACTCTTCCCGCCTTATTCCAAAACGAAGACTAAATATAGTACCGAGTTTAATACCAGCTTTAAACCATGGTCTAATATAAATGTTATTACAAAAACTAGTTTAACGCTAGTACCAGGACTATCTATGGTACTAAAGTTAGACCACCGTGACCCCTAGTTTAACTTCGGTACTAACCTCAAAACTTTAAATTATCAGATGTCTTATGCGTTGAATTTGCGTTTTTTCGTATTAATTGTATTGAAAGGTAATTAAATGAACTCGATGTAGACAAAATTATGGAATTGGACTAACATTTAAAATAATTATTCTGACATCCTTAAATACTTTAACATTCTATTTCTGTAATTTTGTTGTATTGTATTTTGTCATTGATATACATACCTATTTTATATCATATGTAATAATTCTAATTAACTCTGATATTTTTCATGTATGTTTGGATTAAATAAACACTAACCTTTTCTTGAGAAGTCCAATTATCATCCTTTTTTTCTTTTGTTGATACATTTTACAACATAAGTAATGTTCGTGGCACACAAATTCACAACAAAAAATATTATACTATTCTTATGAACAACATACCGTCTATTTAGAATCAAAGAACAATAATGGCTGTATTGTAACTATTGGTAACTCGACTTACATTGCAATAACTAAACATTAAACAATAAACATTTCGATGACATTAGAACTACGCGCGCTTTGTATTTCATTCCCTTATACGCTAGCTATATAAACAACTTAACAGGGAAATATTACAATATTTGTGTGTAATAAACAAGAATTTAAATCACACTACCTCAAAGTACAAAGTAGTAAATATTTCAGATATTTTATATAACACAATAAATTTTATTATCAAAATATTGATGTATTTTCCACATTATATTTAATTATAAATTATCGAGCTTTGCATAAAAAGGAACGGTGTACCGAACTAATCATTGAACGAATTAAACATTGAACGAACAAAATGAATGATATGTTGCTCAATAATCTGTGGATACAATTAAACCAGGGACGATCTTTGGTACTACCTAGACCTCGGTCCTCGATTTGTAATAAGAATGAATTTTAGTCCATGGACTAACGTTAATACCGTAACAAACCTGGACTTTTCAGTCTTGGTTTAATCCTGGTACTAGATAAGTTTTTTGTAATAAGGCGGTTCATCATTATAATGACAACCTTTACGGATTTTATCGCGGCTTATTAGTTATTAAGATTTTTACAAGCTCGACGTTACGGATACTTCACAGCAACCATGGTCACGGGAGGACTTTCATCTTTAATGCTTACTAAAGATTTTTATAAATTATTTTCTCCTATTAATTAAAAAAAAAAAAATTCTTGAACTGGTGCACAATGTTATGAACAAAATTCAGTCAAAATATAAATTAATTATATTTTTTATATTAAACGTGTATGTAATTATTTTTTTAAACCTGACAAATATACCTACGTGAAAGTATTTTTACACGAATTGAAATGAAATTTTTACTTTCCAATTGAAACAAGCAGTTCCATTACTGTGTGATCCAAGTTCTTCCTTTACAACAGCTATGGTCTCGAGATAGTATTTTTTTTTCGTTATAATGAGTTAAATTTAAACAGACATTAGTAATCAATATAGAGGAACCTAATACAGCGCGCGTACGTCCATGTTTTTATGAAATCCCGAACACAAACCCGTTATGAATACTAAAGAGCTGTCTAGTAAATGATTTTATAAAGAAAAAAAATAATGGAAGATACCACACCTCGGGAATAAGGCGTTCCTCTCAGGCATCTAGGATAACATGTAAAATTTGCTATAGAATGTTTGAAAAGATAGATTAGAGAAGAGAAGAAAGAAGTTCACCGGTGTGTTTCGCCGGTTCTTCTCAAATTAGAACCCATTGAGAAGAACCGGAAAGAGGTGGTAGATTCAATTGACGTTAAAAAGATACTTTGTTGGTACTTGGTAGAAAAAGACTCGCCGTCATAGGGACTGCTGCTAGAAGTGAAAACTTATAATTTAGAATTATTACGTTTTACGTCACATCATGTCACATTGGATTTATTGGAAGCTTTTGGTACGAAGTGACGAGGAACTCACGACGTTCCTTGATTTTTGTTCACACAAAAAGTGCTCAACGGTGTAAATATGTACATAATTATTATTTATACATAATATATTGTTCCTACACTACGGGGCTTGGTTGACTTGGTGTGATTGTTCAGATAAATAATTAGTACTTTGTTACATTAAAATCATTTTCATTCTTTCTAGATGGCGCCAATGCGTGGTGAACGAGGCGGGTCTCCAGCCAAGGGCGCCCGGGCTTCCTTGCCCCTGCCCCGCCGTCTCATCAGGCAGATCGCCCGGCACGTGGCCTCCAGTGGCCGCTCGCTGCGGCGTCTCGAGGTGTCGGGGAGAGTCATAGACAACTTCGACGACATCAACGACGGGTCGGACGGCTCGGATATGGAGACGCAGACTGCGTAAGTGTCGTTGTTAATTTGTGGTGGGAAAGGTCACATGGTGAGGATCACCGACAGCCATAGACAACGTATAGTCGGAATGTTGGTAGTGATCTCCGATAACCACCCCGCAGCGCATGGACTTGCAGGTGCGTTGTCGAACTGTGAAATATGTTGGAACTTGGAACTAATGAATTAAGTGCTCTCCGATAATTCGTCCTCTAATAATATAATCTATACTAATAATATTATAAAGCTGAAGAGTTTGTTTGAACGCGCCAATCTCAGGAACTACTGGTCCGTATTGAAAGATTATTTTAGTGTTAGATAGCCCATTTATCGAGGAAGGCTATAGGCTATATAACATCACGCTGTGACTAACAGGAGTGAAGTTAAGCAAGTAACCGCGGGCGAAGCTGCGGGCAACAGCTAGTCCTATAATATGAATAGCCCATAACCCTTCTCAATTGGGCTATCAAACGCAAAAAAAAACATGACTTAAAATAAAAAAATTGGTTCCTGTAATCCAGCTCACATTCGAAAAGAACTGGCCACGGAAACTTAAACTTTCCGTTAAAAAGGATACAAAATATCAATTAATTAAAAATTTAAATAGTAATAATAAAGTTATTACTTCCCTTTTAATTTTTTTACATGTTGCTAATTAAATTAGGAGAAAGCTATTTTTAGTTTTGCTTATTATATATTTTTATATTAATATTTAAAAAATAGTAAATTTCCATTTATCATTATTGAAATACTCTACAGAGAACGGTCGCGAGCTGATGAAATTATTTTTTATCATTGTTATCCGCTTATCTGAAATTTGGTATTCACGACCAAATAGCTTATCGATTAAATTATATTCAACATAGATCTATCATATATTTTATTTTACATCATTAAGCTTGTTATGTTGATGTTTACTATTTACCTAAAACATATTATTATATTACTAAGTATGTTAGCCGAACCACGCCGACGGCCGAACGCACTCACCGCGGGCGCCGTGCGCGCTTGGCCAACGTTGGGCCATAGAGCATTAACCGGCGTTAGACCAACGCAAACCAAATTAATTAGAGAGTGAGTGAAGGCGGGAATCATGTTATCTCTGAGATGTTGGTCTAATTATTTCTATTTTATCAAAACCTACATCTGAGATATGTATTAAATTCTGTTCTATTATATAAGTTTCAATAGTATTTTATGTATTATATAATAAGTAGAAACAATGGAGTTGACGTGCCTTGTTGGACAAAAACTCCTATTTAAATAAAGATAAAAAAAAATGTTATCTCTGTCACATCATATACTTTTTGGTTGAATACGTTTCAAAAAATTATTTTAATTGATTTAATCGTAAACATGATAAGAGTTTAGGATATACAAAAAATCTAAATTATTAAAATGTGGTTTGTTTATGTTCATTATTTGTTAGTTGGTAAGTAGGCTTTCCGTACAAATAAATATTAAAACTAAAGTTAAGTAAATTAATGTTCCCCGAACTTATTCAATTAATATTTTGCGAGATAAGAATGTGTTTTAATGATGTGCCTGTCTATTTCTCTTATCATGTTTATATCATCCACGCAATACCAATATAAAAATGCGAAGGTAATAATTACTTTTTATTCCTAATTAAAACAGCTTATTCTAAATATTGACCTTTAACCTTGAGGGTCATAGGCTTTAAAACAATTAGTCGAATTGTGGTGTAATTTTTTTGGACTTTTACCCCGGTATTCGGTAAAATTAACCCTTGCGAGGCTGGCAATACCTAGCTTAAAATATTTGTTCAGAGCAAAGGACTTGTATCCAGCTCTGAATAAATTAAAAAAAAATGTTCATTTGTTACTTTGCCACGTTACCGCGTACTAAAACTGGTCCGTGTTGTTGTTTACTATTCTCATAACAAACTTCCTACTTCGCCTTGGGCGTCTTTCCGCGTTTACTCTTATCAATTTAGCGTTGTAATGCCTTTATCTCGAGGTGTGAAGCTTCATCGATCAAATCCAGTTTGCGATAATGTTTTGTTATCGACTTTTTAGGTTACTGGGTAAGGCGCGACCTTGTAAGTGATTGAGACCTGAATTACGCGAGATATTCGTTTCTTATTGTTTTCTAACGTTTACGAAAATTACTTACATTGAATCTACTTTTTACGAAGTGGTCAGTCTTCTGAACATGGTTGCTGTAAAGCAACCGAAACGTCGGGGGTGTAAAAATCTTACAACTGTTATAAAATAGGTAAAAAACGTCTTTTCTTAGTGAATTGGTATCGAGGTAACATTACCCTATTACTAACACTACGTTATATTGAGACGTTATCTCATACTATAGTAAAGATTTGGTTTGAACGCGCTAATCTTCTAAACTACCAGAATAAAAAAAACTATTATTGAAGGAGGTTATAGACTATTTTGGAGAAACTTTATTTTTAAATTTTAAGTATAATAATTTTTAATTTTTAAATTTAATGTAGGCCGGTCGGTCGAGACGTCATTTTAGGGAAGCCGTTCATAAGCTTTAAATACCTGCTAGTATTGTCAGGGGAATATAAAATGGCAAACATTTTGATTGTACACATATTTTATTACCAATTTTATTATTTTTTTATTTTATAAATCAATTTTATTTTCCTCATGTGTCTATAATATAAGCAATCAATGTAACAGTGTTGGTGACTGGTACAGAAATTTAAAACCTTTTTCTCAATAAGTTTAATATAACTTTTCTGCAAGTATTTCCAGGTTTGGGGACTCTTTGTAGTGGGGAATTTTATTCTAGTGTTAATATTGTCGACAGGGTGGCGTGTGGAGGTCACGCCGGTAACCTGCCGCCTCCTGATCATGATGATGACCTCACGAGCCTCAGTTGGTTGCAAGACAGAAATTTGTTACGAGGTAAAACATTCTACTTTCTAAAAATCCATATCCTTTAAGATCTCTCGAAAACAGTACGTCTATTTTAACTTCTCCCGAATTGATTGTAAATACATAAATCACTCTAGCTAAAGGCCTCCGCAGACGAGGTACTTTTGTCACAGTTTTGTCCCCATGGGACAAAATCCCCGAATCGTGTAAAAATGTCCACCGAGTACTTGTCAGGGTCTCAACGCATACGGTGTGTGGTCATTTGTTGCCCAGAAATTGAGTGAAGCGTACGCCTAGTTACGTTAGTTCTATTTTTTCGGGGACTCCCCCGTACTTTTGTTCAGTCCAGTCTCTTGGAGTCCTCCATAATTTGAGGTACCTTTATACGGAATACTTTTAGTTGTATGTATGCTTTATTGGATACAATTTATATGAGATCTATATCGATGGGCAAAGAAGTACTCGGGGGACAGTACGTCGTCTACACAGACCTTAAGCGAGCTGGTCATAGCTCTATGACGCCAGAGTCTTAGTTTGAATAGACCAGTGTTTCCCAAACTCTATTTTGCTATGGCCCGGTAAAATTCGTTCTCCTTCGTGACCGACTCAAGTTTTTAAACCCCTAATATATAAGATAAAATAAAACACATTTATTGAAAACAGAAGTATACTTACGTATGTATTACAATCATTAATAAGAAGTATGAAGCTATCTAATTTTTGACTCTTTTGTCAAAATATATACCATATTGTAGTGTATATATACATTTATATATACACTATAATACATAAATGAACACCAGTAGAACTCATAAAGGGTTACGTAACAAAATGATGGAGTTTTTCTTAAACTACAGTGACGTATATACAAGCAATGCAATTTACCCTCTATTCCAATACGGGAGGGTGGGTTTTTGTGTTATCCAAAGATTTGGCTAAACATCAAATATTTGCAATGGAGTTCCTATGGAGGCTTGGAAACTTGAAAGAGATTTATATTTCTCTCGAAATATCGGAGGTTTTAAGTTGATAAGATTCATACGTCTGTATTAAATTTGAAGGAAAAGATTGAAGAGAAGAAGCGAAATATCTCTACGGGATTAAAATATTAGCACTATATTTAAGATGTTTATGGGAAAAGGAAACGTTTATCATGTCACAAAAAAAATGTAGTAAAGACTTAATTTTTTCGCGACAGTAAGTATTTTGCTAAGTTTGTGTATTTTTTTAATGATATCGATTAATTATATCGAGAAAGGTAATATCAAGACGTTATTGGGGGAGGGTTGCGCTGTGCTCAGTTTTTTTTATAGCATAAGAGGGCAAACGAGCCGGCGAAGCCTTTTGCCGACTATCGACGCCCATACACATCCGCACAACCAGAGATTATGCAGATGCGTTGCCCTCCTTTTCCCTATCCCTCCAGTGGGCCACCGGGAACTTACAAACCGCACGAAACGTGACAGCATAGCTGTCACTTGACACCGGTGTTGTATGAGCGGGAGGTACCAGAGGGTCGTGCCGGCCCAATTCGGATGCAAAGCAACACGGCTCTACCTCTTTATATTTTACCACCATCCTGATAGTTTCTTCCGTAAAACAGGTTTGCTGTGTTTCGGAGAGGGCAAGACAGGCAGTGTAATTACTGGCACCGTCTGCCACATCTTACGTTTCAGGATAGGCAACACATAAATGAGTCGCCTTTTTTTTTTTTTCTTTTACGCTGGGAAATGCTCTGAGGCATCCCGCCTGGGGAGTGGGTCCCCCAGGTTGGTATGTGGGACTCGCTGCGCCCGAAAGACGGTGAATGGACGCAGCTCTACCCACTAAAACCCGGCGAGTGCCACCAGTACCGCCTTGGTGAGGTGCCCCGAATCTGTTAAGCTAACAGGGCACCTCGACGGCTAGTTAGTCCCGAAAGGGACAGACGCCACCTCCACAGAGGGGTTCTCCCGCACCACAGAACAACCCCTCCCAACGTCGGGACAGTACAATGGGGTGAGGTTCCCACCCTCACCCCTTGCCCCCTGTTGTTTTGTCCCCTCTTCTTATAAGAGGGGTACAAAGAGCCCCCCCCCCCGCGCTCAATTAGCTTCGCCCAAGGTGCAGCGGCTCATCCTAGGCTACTGAGCCCCACCGCCACGTCAAGGCCTGAACCATGGTGGGGATAAATGAGTCGCCTGGGTTAGTTCCAGGTAAACTCATTTATGTCATAGTTGACGCTGACCACTTACCATAGTGTGTCACACTGTAGTGTAGTGACTAATATGTAATTAGTATATATTAACGAATGTATTAAATAAAGATAGTATCATATCGGCACTCCAAGCCTTCCGCCGCCTCCTTCCCCACATGGCGACCCCGTCAGTCACTATACTACAACACGATGGTCTATCCAGTTCGTCTATCCATTTAACACTCGGCTTGTAATGTACAAAACCAAGGAACACCTTGTACCTACATAAGTAAAGAGCGTTTCATGTGATTATTTTTGTCACCACGTGATTGTTATCGTAGGTCAAAATTGTGTTGATAGTACGTAAGTGGCGTTATCGGCCTCAAACATTATTAATAGTATAATAAATATTAGTAATATAAAATGGATACAAGTAAAGACTAAAGTATCGTATGTACTATGATCGTGTTATCCTATTAAGGCTATTACCGGAGGGAGGGAAGCTCTGTGCCGTGCTCCCGGCTGCATGGGTACCGCCATCTTGCTTGTTTCTCCCGTGAAACAGCTTTGCTGTGTTTCGGAGGGAAGGGCAAGACAGGCAGTGTAATTACTGGCACCGAGACTTAACATCTTATGTCTCAGGATAGGCAACACATAAATAAGTTGCCTGGGCTCGTTTCAGGTATACTGGTTTATGTTCATGGGCGACGTCGACCACTTCCCATCAGGTGGTACGTTTGCCAGTTTGCTTATCCAACTAACATAAAAAAAATGTAGATCATTGATAAGTTAGGTATAAAATTGCGTTTGAAGTGACAACGAAGATTCTCAAATCTGGGACAGTAAGATAATGTGCGCTATAGTGACTTACAAATTGTAATTAGCTATGTCTAAATATTTGGTAGTTTACAATTTTAATTCGCGTAAAACTTCCAAATTTCACCCACACCGCCTCGATGTCCGTAAATCCTCAACAACTCGGAATTTTTACGGAATTTCCTGTCTCGCTCGACGACTATATGGAATCTACTGCCATCTACAGTGTTCCGAACCGATATGACTTAGGGACCTTTAAGAAAAGAGCATTCTTGTATTTGAAAGGTCGACAACGCATCTGCTTATCCTCTGGTGTAGCGGTTGTCTGTGGATATCGCTTTTCACTTACCATCAGGTGAACCGACTGTCCATTTGCCCCCTCTACTATAAAAAAATCTAATTCATTAGACTCCAATGGAATTAATCTGACTCCAGAACATCCATAATTAACTATTCCTATTTGGTAGCGCCTCTGAATGTCTGCATCAATATAAAAATCGATCAGACTAAACTTAGCACGTGTTTCATCCTAGTTTACCTGGCAGACCCAACCCGACGCCAGGAGGCCGTGTGGTCGCAGACTGCACGATTGGCGGGGGGCAACCCCCCACTTTTATAAACCAAAAGTGAGCTAAATGGGCTCACACTAATCCGATGTAGCATTAGGGCCTTCGGGCCGTTAGCATAGATCCATCCGAAAAAAAATAAAAATTTACAGACAGTTAGATAATTCATTGTCCATAGTGAAATACCATATATTTTAGTAATGCGATTCTGATAGTAGGTATGTACGGGACAGTTTCCTAATATCGTTTCTGACGCGAAAAATTCGTTTTCTAAATCGCTTGTGTTTCCTTGTTAACACTGAAAATGAGCATGTAGAAATCTGCTTTTTGACGAGCCACGTGTTGGTAAGGGGTCAGCATCGCCCATGAACATAAAAATAACAGGTTTCAGGTTAACACCTGGAACGAGCCCAGACAACTCATTTATATGTTGCCTATACTGAGACATAAGATGTTAAGTCTCAGTGCCAGTAATTACATTGCATGTCTTGCCCTTCTCTCCGACACACGCAAAGCTGTTTCACGGGAGAAATAAGCAAGGTGGTGGTAGATAATCCATAAAATCAATTTCGCGAGTACGAAAATTGACTTGATTTGATTGGGACGTACTCATGGACGAACTATGTCCTGACTCCTGATGAGTCTACAATTACTTTTTACTTTTAAAAGTATTTAAAGGGGAAAAGTGTAAAGTATTTATGTATTTACAATTTTCGTTCAGCGGTTCTTGATATTTCGGCAGCGAGTCGGCCAGTTGTTCAGAGTTGGTCTTGTGAATACAATGTTCGACGTTCGAAGACAATGCCAATTGCCAAAATATCGGTACTTCGTCGTCGTTCGTCGTCTAATTTGTAGCAGGAATAAAACGGATAGTTTATATGCTATTTGTCTACGTCTACGCATTAGCTTCGTTCCCGAGCAGTAATCTTTGGTTTTCAATCAATAGACGCTCTAAGATGAGGCTTGTTGCATCCAATACAAAGTGATGTGGAATTCGATTCTCTTTAAATGTTCCGACTAATGGTGCAATTAGTTTTACCGATGAAACGCGTTATTTGAGATACGCACTATATGTGTACGCTATATTACTCATTTTCTCAAACACAGACTCAATGTAGACAAACATGATGTGGTCAAGTTATATAACATAATCTGGGGTCAACCTGCGTATGATCATGGCCGATTTTGTCTGTTTATGAGGCGGCTCATGGATTTGCCTATTTCAAAATTTAAAAATGAATCTTCAAGACTTAGATAGAAGTGATGATATTAAATCCCGTGGAATTTGTAGGATATTTATACAGTTGCGAATCATTTTGAGAATCTAGTCTAGTCTGGAATTTTCTAATAAAAAGTTTATTGTCTTTATTTTCAGGTATAAATCTCACAAAAAACGACTTGGAGGACTCAAAAATGATAAGCAGTCAAGTTATAATAAAAGTAAGTTGCTTTCGTAAATTAGATTCTTTTTCCACAGACTCGACGATCTGATGTCATTGTAATGGTCAACTTACATTTCATGACCGTTTTGAAATTGAATAAATATATTTCGATGAGTAGGTAACATAGTTTCATCCGAGCTTACCTCGGCCCTTGATTAACGAATTTGATTATAATGAAACAACTTTTACAGATTTTATCGCGGTATATTCAGATTTTTTAATAGTTTCGGCCGCTTGAGTGAGATGCCTAAAATGGGTCCTAAATTCCTACGTGCACCCGAACATGAGACAATCGCTTGCTCACCGGTGAAGGTAACATCGTGAGGAAACCTGCGTGCCTGATGAGATTAAAAGTCTTTGAAGGTTTTTGGACCAGCGCATCGGTGAAGTATGGCCCAAATCCTCTCTGCCTGTCTCCTCCTCGCCTGACTTCGAGGAGTCCAGGATCCCAGCAGTGGGACATATAAGGGTTGATATTATTATTATATATATTCAGATTTTTAAATGCCCACATAGAAAACTGATAATCTTATTTAATAGAGTAATTATTGTGATACAGTGATAACTGGTAAAATGTTTCCAAAGAAACAATGTAGCTGTAACGAGGTACACCTCTCACTTACAATACGAGTTTTGTAAAAATAAATCTGAAAGTAATAATTACACAACAGTCGGTTTTCATGTGGTGTTTGCTCAAATGGTTACCATATTTACACTATTACGTATTATCTGGTGACCTTTTGAAATTACCAACCACGATCTATCAATAATGTAAAATTTTCGTCTATTGTAACCTAGATACCGACTATTTACTTGACGGCATTGAAGTTAGTGTTACAGCGTTTTAGTTGAACGTGACTTGTAGCTAATTTCAGTCCGGTAAAGATGAATTGCTCGTTCTGTACATAAGCTACATGTGTATCATACATCCAACGATATAAGAGCCATGTTGTTGTATATTTTAAGTCAAAGTGGGATAGTGATTGAGTGTATGAGTTGAAAGATAAGAAGGTCCATGTATATCTTTCACCTGGTTATTAGTATATGGCACTTCTAGCCATATTAATACGCAGGACTGCAGACTGCAAGTTAAACTCCCGTGAAGCAGCTTTGCTGTGTTTCGGAGAAAAGGGCAAAACAGGCAGTGTAAGTAATGGCACCGAGACTTAACATCTTATGTCTCAGGATACACATGGATGAGTTGCCTGGGCTCGTTCCATGTAAACTAGTTTATGTTCACGGGCGACGTCGACCACTTACCATCAGGTGGCACGTCTGCCAGTTTGCCTATCCAACTAACATAAAAAACTGATGTTTATGAACTACGTTAAGCGCTTTCTAATGAATAGTTAGTTAAATTGCCAATCTCTCGTAATACAACGTCCAAATTGAATTTGCTACTAATAGTCTATAGTTGATACGTTGGCGCCATCTTCAACAATTTCAGGAATTAATATTTTAAAAATGTATAGTGTCAAATTACCCTACCATTCGAAACTGCTATTTTTCTAATCAAGATTTGTTATACTTCACATATTACATTGTTAATCTTATCCACAAAAATCGTTACATACTTGTATAAAACTCTAAAGGCAGTACAAACTTAATCTTTTACGATATCTCGTATATTATTATCGTATGCTGCGTGGATCGATAAAACAAATCTTAGTATCGGCCTGTCACGTTTCTTAGTAATTAGACTATCGATAACGCAGAGACGAGCTAATTTAAAATGTCTATATATTACTCGGAAATGCGATGGCCATGGATAATATTAGGCAGTAAATTGATTTTTGAGTTATTTTTCTATTGAAATGCATTTGTTCACTTCGGCGCCCGGCTGAAGTGAACTGAAAGTTATCGCAAAATTTAACGAAATATGCACTTATTGTTTCATAAATGATGCTAGAAAATAATGAGTTCGAAATGACTCGTGAACAACCAGTTCAACACTCGGGACTACTAGGTTAAAAAATCAGCCCAAGTAATTCTCTTTCCCCATCCGTGTTGGATGCGAGTAGCAAGGAATCGGCTGTCTTGGCGTTCATTGAGGGAGGCTTAGTACAGAAGTGTACAGACGGATAGAGGCTGATGATGATGATGAAAAGAAGCAATATTTGTCATTTTGTTCTGAACGCAGCAAAGCTATTAGACAAATAAGCTATATGCTGCGTCGCACATTGCGTATATATCCCACAGGCTATCATGAACTAACCTACAGCATGTGTAGGTAGTAGTTCTCATGAAAAATCTTCTGTCTTTCACATCCATCTTACTTCAAGTATTCCTTAAAAGGCCGGCAACGCACCTGCTAATCCTCTGGTGTAGCGTTTATGGATGCTGCTGGTGAACCGATATTCCACTTGTCCCTCTTCTGCTCATTGAAGAAAACTCCACGAAAATCATCATTCTTATTAATTCAGATGCCGTAGACTTCCTCCTTGATACAACTATGAAACTTTTTGTTAACAGTCTGAACCGTCAAAGACGCCACCGCCGATATGCCGCATACCGTCGCCCCCTCGGACTCCTTGCAAGACGCCCCCCTCGCCCCCTGTCAACACTCACACCAAACCCCCCTACTCCTTCTCCTGTCTCATCTTCATGGCCATAGAAGCGGCGCCGACCAGAGCTCTGCCCGTCAAGGAGATTTACGCCTGGATCATCAGACATTTCCCGTACTTCAAACACGCGCCACAAGGATGGAAGAACAGCGTTCGGCATAACCTGTCTCTCAACAAATGCTTTCACAAGGTATATTGTTAAGATATACACGGTCAAATTATATAGATAGAATAACTTAATAATGGAAGCTGTCTTTCACAAGGTATATTGTTAAGATATACACGGTCAAATTATATAGATAGAATAACTTAATAATGGAAGCTGTCTTTCACAAGGTATATTGTTAAGATATACACACACGGTCAAATTATATAGATAGAATAACTTAATAATGGAAGCTGTCTTTCACAAGGTATATTGTTAAGATATACACGGTCAAATTATATAGATAGAATAACTTAATAATGGAAGCTGTCTTTCACAAGGTATATTGTTAAGATATACACGGTCAAATTATATAGATAGAATAACTTAATAATGGAAGCTGTCTTTCACAAGGTATATTGTTAAGATATACACGGTCAAATTATATAGATAGAATAACTTAATAATGGAAGCTGTCTTTCACAAGGTATATTGTTAAGATATACACGGTCAAATTATATAGATAGAATAACTTAATAATGGAAGCTGTCTTTCACAAGGTATATTGTTAAGATATACACGGTCAAATTATATAGATAGAATAACTTAATAATGGAAGCTGTCTTTCACAAGGTATATTGTTAAGATATACACGGTCAAATTATATAGATAGAATAACTTAATAATGGAAGCTGTCTTTCACAAGGTATATTGTTAAGATATACACACACGGTCAAATTATATAGATAGAATAACTTAATAATGGAAGCTGTCTTTCACAAGGTATATTGTTAAGATATACACGGTCAAATTATATAGATAGAATAACTTAATAATGGAAGCTGTCTTTCACAAGGTATATTGTTAAGATATACACGGTCAAATTATATAGATAGAATAACTTAATAATGGAAGCTGTCTTTCACAAGGTATATTGTTAAGATATACACGGTCAAATTATATAGATAGAATAACTTAATAATGGAAGCTGTCTTTCACAAGGTATATTGTTAAGATATACACGGTCAAATTATATAGATAGAATAACTTAATAATGGAAGCTGTCTTTCACAAGGTATATTGTTAAGATATACACGGTCAAATTATATAGATAGAATAACTTAATAATGGAAGCTGTCTTTCACAAGGTATATTGTTAAGATATACACGGTCAAATTATATAGATAGAATAACTTAATAATGGAAGCTGTCTTTCACAAGGTATATTGTTAAGATATACACGGTCAAATTATATAGATAGAATAACTTAATAATGGAAGCTGTCTTTCACAAGGTATATCGTTAAGATATACACGGTCAAATTATATAGATAGAATAACTTAATAATGGAAGCTGTCTTTCACAAGGTATATTGTTAAGATATACACGGTCAAATTATATAGATAGAATAACTTAATAATGGAAGCTGTCTTTCACAAGGTATATTGTTAAGATATACACGGTCAAATTATATAGATAGAATAAATTAATAATGGAAGCTGTCTTTCACAAGGTATATTGTTAAGATATACACGGTCAAATTATATAGATAGAATAAATTAATAATGGAAGCTGTCTTTCGGTCGGACTGTCACCGCTGAAGAATAAAATTTGACAAGAATTTATTATTAGGTCAAGACTGTATCTATGTTAATGCAGGCGAAGCCGTGGAAAACAGCTAGTCAAATTATTATTATTACCTAAGGTCTCGTCACTCGTCGACCTTCCTGTAAATGCCTTCTTGGTTGATCTAAAAAACCGACCAAGTGCGAGTCGGACTCGCGCACGAAGGTTTCCGTACCATTATCTATACAACTACTGATAGATAATAATAATATCCATTGATATTATTATTATATTATTATTATCTATACAACATTAGACACTAACTACCTGTTGCCGTTGTTAATATCGAGCAAAAACGGCAAAAACGTTTGTTGAATGGGAGCTCTCTTAAATACTCATTTTATTCGGTTTTTAGTATTTGTTTATAGCGGTAACAGAAATACATCATTTGTGAAATTTTTTGAAATTTTGTTTATGAGATACTGCCTGGTGACAGATGGACGGACAGCGAGGCTTAGTAATAGGGTCCCGTTTGGTACCCTATGGGTACGGAACCCTATAAACAACATTACAACTCTGGTCAGGAATAGAGATTTAAAAATCCATTGCTTTCAAAGGTATCAGCTGCTCCGGCAGGCTTGGGCAAAGGATCTCTGTGGACGGTGGACCCTCAACACAGGTCGACATTATTACAGGTAAGTGTGAAATTAAAAAAATATCAGGTTTTCCAAAACCTTGTCTAGCAAATAATCTGAACGCTGAATATCATAAAAAAACCTTCACATCTGATTAAATAAAATGTTTGGATAAGTAAAAAACACATAGCACAAAATAGTGGTCTATAGATTGATTTCCTTTCCTTATTCCGAGTATGTGAGAGCCGTTCCAGTTCCGTTCAGTATTGTAGAAAAACAAACTAAAAAATAGTGAAACTTATTTGGCAAACTAATTTTAAATCTCGTTTATACTAATCCAAAGCTTTAAATTTCCGAGACTTGCGATGCGAAGTTCGCTCTATCTCACTCTCTCTCGATCCTCCTCACTCGCTTGCTCCCTACTCTGACTCCATGGCTATGTGCTTCACGCTACGTTCGCCCTTTCTCACTATCAATCGGTTCAATCACTCTCTCCCTCTTCTTTGACAAAAACGTTGCACATTTTCGTGACGTTTCATCCGTAAAATTTTACCCTCATGCGCGCAAAGAAGTTTCACTTCAAAAATATAACAATACATAGACTGCCTAGAACAGGAAAGTAAAAATGTGTAATTTTCTAATTCGTTTAAAAATACTTTGATGAAGGTTGCATATTACGTGTTGTGAATTATAAAATTACGCCTTTTTTATATACTTTAAATCATAGTATCTACTGGATTAACGGTTTTTATTTGGTATTTGGCACCAGGAAGTGTCAAATTATAAAATGAAAACACAAACTTGGGTCAGAAGTATTTATTATTCTTATGGAGTAAATCCTAAATTTAATCACTATCACTATAGGTATTGCTAATAGTGGGGCTGGCTTGAATAGAAGTAAAAAGAATGATGAATTGGTGGAATATAATAAAGTGAATCCAGTAAATTTATCTTTTTCTCTTTTCTGGTCGCTGTTCCATCGGAAGATAAAAGTTTCTAGTTCAGTTGACATCGAGTATAACATTTTACAGGCCTTCGGTCGTCTACCACTGATGCCGCTGGAGGTGGTGATCACGGTGCCCGAGACACAGAGCCCGTGCACGAACGAGGGGGCGGGGCTACGGCTGGACGTGCGCGCCACGCCCGCCGCCACGCCCTCTGCCGACGAGTACCTGGCCGCGGCTTCCGTGCTCGCCATGAAGTACGGCCCGGCGGTGTTAGAACAGGTATACCTACTGGATTTTTGAAGTGTTAACTTCTTTTAGCGCGGTACGCATATTTTTAGATGAGATATAATCTCTGAACTCGCGACACCGCACACAAATGCTGGAGACGCAGTTTGACGTTTTATATGATGTAGACTCGTGATACCGCACGCGAGCCGCTTGAGACGCAGTTTGACGTTGATTTATTTATATAAGATTATGTAATATTTGTTTTGCAAATTGTGTTGCTTCTTCTAATTATGTCATGCGGCCATTTTGTACGGTGTTTAAATTGTATAGGTTGTCATAATCAATTACAGCCTGTATTATAGGTATTTGAATTTAATTGTTTTGTTTTCACTTCTATCGGCAGTCCCTGTGACTGTTTGGGTTTTTTATTTTAGTCAATTAGGGAAACTGGCAGACGAGTTAGAGGTAAGTGGTTAGCATCACCCATGAATATAAATGGTGCATCCATTTGGACATAAAAGTAACATTATGAACATGTTGATAATTAGACTATTAATCTATATTTTCAGGCAGACGAAATGATGGTAAGTCAGCGTCGCCCATGAACATTAACAAGTTCACTCAGGACTAGCCAATTCATTCATGTGTTGCCTATCCTGAGATGAGATGGTAAGTGTCGGTGTCAGTTGTTACACTGCCAGACCTGCCCTTCATTGCGAAACAAAGCGGAAATAAGCAGGATGTCGGCACCCATGCAGATGTAATCATAGCCTTAAAGTGTGACTTTAATTGTTTGAAATTCGACCCCTGGGCAAATATTAATCCTTACAAATGTGCAGCTGCCGCCTGAGGCGCACCTTGTGATATCGCGGTGCGCGCGCGACGAGCACTCGTACAGCGGCGGCGAGGAGCGGCGTACAGCCGAGGCGCTGCTCAACTTGGCTGGCGTCACGCCGCACGCGCCCAGCTAGCGGACCTCTCGCCCGGTAATTGTCGCCGCACACACGCATCCAGACACATATGTTTTACACGCACCCATGGCCCACATCTACTTTACCGCATACAGACACCCACACATACTCACACATATTCAGACATTCACACATACTTACACGCATCCAGACACCCACACATACTTAAACGCATCCAGACATCCACACATACTTACTCGCATCCAGACACCCACACATAATCTCACACATCTAGACACCCACACATACTTCACGCATCCATACACCCACCCATACTCACAGGCATCCAAACAACGTTACAAATAATATACATATTGATGTATTTATGACAGGCCTCTGTTCGAAGCATAGGACAGTTAAAAAATATATCCACGTCTAATCACGTGGACAATGATTTGTCCATTCTAATTAGACTCGTCATTTCACTGGATTTTCTCAGTAAAAAGACGAATTCGATTAAACAATTCGGATTCTTTGCGATTATAAGATCACTGATATATGCTCACTTGTTAATCGTATTACAAGTCTTGCCATGTCACTGTCGATACAATTAACAATAAAGTATACAATTTCAGGTAAGCTAAGGTGACGGTAAGACTGGGGAGCGATGCAACATCGGGGGTGATAACATCAAGTAAGTCTTCCTACAGAACGCCACGCTTCAATCAGACACGTTATACAATGTTTTGCGACGTCAACTATTTATTTAATTTATATGTTTTATTATACCTCGGTCCCTCATTTATGAGAAAGCTCCCGTGTCGTTTTCCGTATGTAATTCTTATTTAAGATCTATTCTAGCTTAAGTTTTAAATAATTTGGCATGAACTGCTCAAATTTGTTTTAAAATAAGTTATGTAGTGTATAATTTTTATGTAATCGGTCGAGGGCAAAGCCCGTGCAGTGATTTTTGACATATACGTTCATAGAACAAAATAAATTTATATATGAAGCTTCAGACGAATATTGACTATGCTTGTATGATAGACAAAGTTTACCATTCTCTAGTCCATTAAAGACAACATTTTAATCAATACATAATGAATTTCCATATAGTTAAATTATATTACATTACTGTAGATTATGAATCGTGTTAGTTAAGTCCTGGCTATTTCTTTTCTATCTCCTAGTACATCACATAATATGATAGTCAACTTTGTCCTTGCGTAGCATAATAACTATTCTCTATATTTTCATAATGTACAAACATACTGTGTTTGTTCTAATTTAAATAAAATTTTAATATCAACTTCATAGTGATAGATGTGATACAGTTTAACAATAATAGTGGAAATAGTTTTGCATTTAGGTTCTTCATAGATTAGAAATATAAGAAATATATTTTATTGTAAGAAAATATTATAGTATCCGTCTATAATTACAATGCCGATTATTGCCAACAACTTTAATTTTAATGGTTAAAAAAAAATAAAAAGTATATGTATGACATTGTCATATTATTTTATAATTTATTAACGGTATTGCCATAGCAAATGTAATTTATGGACATTGCCATATCGAAATATTTCAACTTGACGGAATGGTTCACTATAGTTTTAATCACCTTTACATATTCAATGAAATCTTAGATATATTATGCACATATTATGTGATCTGAGCGCAATCATATACATACAAATATAATATATAGGGCTCATGAAAAGTGTAATCAAACTTTGCGTTGAAAGTGATACCTTTATATAATATATTCTATAGATTAAGCTATAAGCATATTTTGTGTTCATAATCATGTGATTGCTTAAACTTAAGCACAATATAACTCATATTTTGCTCGTTAAAAGTAAAATATTTTGAATTCGTAAGTAGTACTTTGTATAATCATTTCTTATGAATAAGGCAATTTTGCTGTAAAATAATGTTGTAATAAATTATAACAGTACACTATTGGTACATTTTACAATTCGCATTGAAATAATCCACTCGATGTTTTTCTACAATAAGTATAATCGTTGCTCCAACAAAGATGTCTGGTAAATACCAGTACAGCCTTGTATTGATTCTAAAATGTTACATTTAAGAATTCAGATTGCTTCATACAGACTGCAGTCATGCAATGCAGCAAATTGCAAGTGCCTATTTTTATTTTGAATAAAAAAACCAATGCAAACGCAGATACATTTTTATTGTGATGATATATATCTTTAGTGTTGCCAGTTTTCATAAGGATTTTCTTTTTCTTCAAGTGAACTAAAGTAAAAAAGTATCTTTTTGGCTTTAACACCTTTTGATAAGCAATATTAGTGAGCTGGCAACACTTGAATTTGCCCAGAATAACTGGATCTCTATTGTACAAATCATGTTGTTTAATATTTTCTTCGTTCATTATTGTGGTGAAAATATATGTAGACGTTAGAAACACTAGGTACTGTATTAGACTGACTCAACGACTGAACCCAAGCAATAATTTATTAGTCAAATCTTTTATTTAAATAAAACAAGCTTAGTATAATTTGTTTGTGAACGAATGTTATACAAAACACTGAACAACATATTTCAACAGAGATTACTGTGCCAAATTAATATAAAATGTATTTTATCTACATTATGTGGTTGCATTTCTCAAATTATGTCACATTGTGGTTGTATATCACATATAATTAGATTCCTTAAGGCTTTAAGATTGAATAATATCTCTGGTTGTTTAACAATTACAGAATACTTATTCAGTTCAGCTGAATCGTTTATTACATGTTTGAGAAGTGTTGCCTGTCATATTCAGAATTCAAATAAATAGGTACCAGAAATATGAGTGTATTTATATAAAATCAATATATAACGCGTAGATAATTTAGCTTTAAGTGATATTTAAATGTAATTAGATGCTAAAATGGACAAACATTTTTGCTGTATAGAGCGTCTTCCATCTTACTCATTGTTTCTCTAAGAGTATAGACAGTTGGGAAAATAATTCACCAAAAATAAATATAAGTTAGCGTGATACAATGGTAGGACTGCCATTCTTCATTTAGGTTTTTTCCTAATAACATAGGGAAATGGTAACATTAAAAAAAATGTTTATGGATGACTGAACCACAGACTAATGCAACTGTCAAAAACGATTATTTTAATTCTATGTTTGAGCTTACTACCTCATTGAAATAATATAAAAATAATAATAAAATAAAAAATAATATTTTTCGCAGAACAAAAAATGCTAACATGATTTACAACAAAGACTACCATAGAATGAATACTCGATCACACTACTTCTTGTATCTATCTTGTATATAAACCCAGATGCAGATGAAACACTGGATTTAGTCATTGATTTGACAGGAAACATAATAGATAATAATTGATTAAAGTGTAAACCATTCCCTGTTACTAACCACTACGATTGTTCCACATTTTGCGGTCCATAACCTTTATGTTGATAGTCTCGTTTCGATACTTAGGACTTTACGGGTATCCAAGCATGAATTATTTTCCCGCTGTCATTTCACTTGCCTTTCTTTTGGTGGTATGTAGTTAAATTTTACAGCAATAATTAGTACCTAATATAGTACTTCGCTGGTAGATGCTACGTGTATAATTAATTGTGTGATAAATTTCTATATAATGACTAAGTGCAAATTTTAAAATATATTTCATGATCACCGGATGGCGCCACTGTATAAATATAGTGATGGGTGATATTTGTTTAATTACCAAAAGTTATATCGACATGATATTAAAATTGTTGCGGCTCATACTTTATCAAATTATTTATCGATTAATTTATTTTTAATTAGTTAAGTTGTTATCTACTTTATCTAGAGGTTTTGTTATAAAACTTTGTAATGATATTCAATTATAAAAAAATATTGTATGATTTTGACATTTTTTAGGGTTGTCAGAGTTCGGGTTAACAAACCCCAGATTATGATAAAGCAACCTAGTTATAAATATTGTTTTAGGTTTTTCAAGAATACCCGATTTATGAGGTTTTGTCATATCTTAAATTCCGTATGAATAGCCAAAGAGTTGTTCATCAAATCATAGAAAATCATGTTTTTGCCTATATTATAACAAAAATGTTGTTATAACGAATAATAATACCGTTTAGAAAGACTATCTGGCAACCCTATTGATGTTAATGTGAATAAGCCTACGAATAAATAATAAGTCAGGAAGTCTAACTCAGAACAAATGACACATAAAAAGTGGGCCTGCTTCAAACCAAAACGACGTATGATTTAAAATACCAATCACTTACGAGGCTACAAATAGACGCCATTGCTGATTTGTTTAATTTCAGAATAAATGCAGGTATTGGTCGGCGCGCATGCTGCAATGTCACCTATGACAGTCGAGTGATAGCTGCGTGCAATAAGTGAACCAAGTCAATAATAAAACAATATTATTTAATATTTTACAATGATTTCTTTCGGCCGAGTCCACCGACGCGCCACACTCGTAACATACTGTTACTGACTCCCTGTAGCTCCCGGACGGTGTCCTTTACGGCCGCCGCACCGTCTAGCTCCTTATAGGCTCTTCCCCGGGATACTCTTGTCTTTCAAGTTTAATTGCAGCTAACTACTTATTTTGCCGAATTGGATCGGCTGGGATACTAAAAGAAATCAAAGCAAGCAAAATGCACAATCATTTTTAAAATACCTCAATTATATCGATATACATTTAAATAATGATAAAAATATAAACATATTAGGTAAATTATACAATATACATTTCATGAAGAATAAATATAATATAATAAATAAAAAAAATACCTTCTACATTGGTTCAAATATTGACTGACTTCATTTTGCATAGTATTGACCATCTCGGTTTGCTTATTACATTAACGTATTTGAATGTAATATAATTTTACTACTATTTACTAGTGAGAAGTAAGCCCTGGAAGTTTTGATTTTGTATGGCTCCTGCACCACTTCACTACAAATGATGGCATGATGATTAGCAGCTGCAATTCATAATGAAAAAACGAAAACGTATGCGTAAGTTTGACGTGTGTTCGCTTGTAAGAAAAATGTCCGACTGATGACGCGCTGGACACGACTTTTAAGCCCCGCCTACTTGGACACGACTTTTGTTGGGTCATTTTTATAACGCAGTTACATTTCCTGACTTATTATTTATTCGTAGGAATAAGCTTCAAAAGCTTACACGCATGTCTATGCAACGCTAAAGCCGACTACAGCTGTAGTCGTAACAACTTCATTGAGTGAAAAACTGTTATTGTTGACTTTTCGCTGGCTTATGTACCACTTATAGCTATTGTTGGATATTATTGCCAAATTTTTATTTGTCCTTAATAACTTTTTTGTCTTTGTACATATCCATTAAATAAATTATGTACTCAGAATGTCTATGCTTTTTATTTATGATCCCAATACTTAGAGTTTTTATTATCTATACTATATAGAGGTAGAGTGTGTGGTTGTAGGGATCTCTGGATCCACTGAACCGATTTAGAAAGTTCTTTTATCAATAGAAAGCCACATTATTTGTGCATGTCATATGCTGTAAAAAGTCCGGGTATTGTATTTCTACATTAACATAGGCGAAGCTGCGGGCAACAGTTATATTAAAAAGTCGAGCATATCTGGAGTTATGATGGGTGTCTATCTTCAAACACTAATATTTCTTAGCTAATTCTTTTATTGTTTTGTTGACCTGGCTATGGGCGACATGATCCATGAGACATGATCGCTGAATTCTGTTAGTTGCTGGTTTGTACAGGGTGCCTGTGTCGTCTAATGGATCCATTAAAAATACTGTACATTAACGAAGCATTAGAAAAGAAAGAAACGCGGGGTAAATCCACTAAATAGGGAATTAGACTGATGTGTGTTCCATAGACCATACCATAAATTATGGACGTTTATTAGGTATTGCTATGCTATAATAAGTGAAGTTCGCGTAAACATTAGAAAACAATAGTGCAAGGCTGCTTTACAACCGAATTTGGCCGACACGACCGTACGTACCTCTCGCTCGCATAACACCGGCGTCAAGTGACAGTGTAGTGTATATGCTGTCGCGTTTCGTGCGGTTTGTGAGTTTCCGGTGACCCATCGGGGGGCATAGAGAAAAGGAAGGCAACGCATCTGCATAATCTCTGGTTGTGCGAATGTGAATGGGCGTCGATACTCGATAGTCATCAAAATGCTTCGACTGCTCGTTTTCCAGATATATTTGAAAAGTACTACTGTACAGTCCGGGACTGAACACCTTGAGAATATTTGCTTTGGAGGATTAATATAATTGTTCAATGTATAAAGTTTATTAAGACACCACTATTTATTGCTTATTGTCAAAACGACGATTTAGAATGTCCCAGCATACCATGTAGTTTTCTGAACTAGTATGCAGATTATGAATTAATCTTTCGGCTTCTCCCCTTACTATTCCTTTTAAAAGTTGCATCTTTTGAGCGTTAGAAATTGATCGGTTGTTATGTATAGCTTCTTCAAATAAATCTTTAAAAGAAATCCACTGGTTGTAGTTCCCATAAAATTCAGGTATGTCCAGCTGAGGAGTCTTTTTCTCCTTATGAGACGTTGACCACAACTTTTCGTATTCTCTATTCTCGAATATTGGAACTCATATAGTCTCTATCTTCTTCTTGCAATTTACTATCAATGTCCCAGTGGAGGGCATCAATAGCGGACCATCTGGTCTGTAAAGACGTCAAGGCGTCGTCGAACTCCCACTTCAAATTGCTGACGTCTATGTTAGCCACAGCTCGATTAAAGGCTTTAAAATTCGCTGATTGTTTTCTGATCATTTCATCAAGTTTGCTCGGTAACCCAATATACTTGACTTGACCCGTTCTCTCGATAGACCTAGGCTGAACGGAGGTTGGCCTATCTGGTGCTGGCTCTTCCTTCTCGCTTGGCGAGGATGTGCCTGGCCCTTGAAGTTCTAGATACTGCTGATTAATTAATGTTTTTGTTGTTTTATATAAATTATATGTTTGCTCATACTCTGAATTCTGAAAGTAAATATGAGTTCTTCAGTACTCATACGGTCATGATTATATTGATACTCAGCCCAATATTGCTCTAAGTTGGCTAATCGCCGCTTAAAATAATCGATTGTTTTACGCTCTTTGCTATCTTTGTTGATGTTTATTCCCATTTTTTCTATACATTCATAAATTTGTTGTTGAGAAGCATATAAATCCTCCATCTTGATATGATTAAGATGCTGCTAAAATGTTATAAAAATCGGAAAGATCTTACTTGTTTCCTGCTGTGATAGTGGTGTCTGTGAGTTAATTAGCTAACTGCTGCTAGCAACAAGCGAACGAGCAAGCAGATAGCATGTCTGCTTGCTCGTTCGCTGCTGATGCTGCTGGTGTTAGCCAAACTCGTGTTGGCTTGCTGCTGATGATGATATGATGTTGCTGATAATGATGTACAGTGAGCCGCTAGCACACTGTCGATTGTTCTCGAACCTCACTTGTCACTGATAAAATGCTCGAAGGACCACTTAAGATGTACAGTCCGAGACTGAACACCTTGAGAATATTTGCTTTGGAGGATTAATAAAATAGTTCAATGTATAAAGTTAATTTTGAAACCACTAATTATTGCTTATTATTAAATGAGTAACGCGCCGTGTGAATGATGCTTATTCGCGAACTAACCTTTTTACTTTGATGTACAATGCTTGACAAAGGAATTGATGAGTTTACATTTTACTTGAATGTGAATGTACGGGGACCGTACAACTACTGTATCATATACGCCATTACAGGTTTTTCAAGAATTATAACATTTTATAAAACCTTTTATTACTAAATCAGATGAGACTACCACGAGTGACGCTTGCTGCTTGCCTCGCTCCTCGCCCGGCTCCTCGAGCGCAATTCGGTTGAAAATAATACGAATGAGTCAGCAGACACTTTGCGTTGCCGTGTGGTACAAACAGGACTTGAGCATGAAATCGTATGCAGCGTAAATTCCGCGAATCACAGCTCAAAAAGTATGCTCATTTGGCCTCGCACTAAATATGTAACACCTATATAGTTTGACACTACGTAGAGAAGACAATCCAATTTGTATGTACACAAACAGTCGCTATTTGAAAGATTTTTCATGTATGTAGAAAAACAATAACAGTTTCTATATTTAATTAAAGTAAATTTGACACAAGTTTTTAAAATACAAAAACGTTTAATACACGATCACTATTATTCCACAAATATAAATTATTCGAGTAATATGCGAATACAATACATACAATACAATATCGTTCATAACTAAGGTTTTATCTTGTAACTCCACTATGTGTAGTGTAAATAAATTTGTATTATTAAGACATAATAAGCAAACATAATTTTCATTGCTATATTTTTATATAAATAAAATAATATATTATATATATAGACGATGTTAAATACTATTTTGAGTAAAATACTATATTGTGGTAAAATCTTTATAAATAACAGTATTAATGTCATATATCAATCTATTTAATATAACCTTATCTTCCGAACATCCTAGTTTCATGGTTGTATTAATATTCTACATACTATCAATACATCGTATAAAACAAAGTCGCTTCCCGTCTGTTTGTCCCTATATAATATGCTTAGATCTTTAAAACTGCGCTACGGCTTATGATGTGTTTTTTTAATAGACAGTGATTCAAGAGGAAGGTTTATATGTATAATACATGCTTAATATAGTAGATAAACAATGATAATTTTAGAGGTTTCATACGTCATGTCGTAAATAAACACTTACAGCTTACAATGCAAGCGCTGGCAGCACCCTACCAGATAGATAAAAATGATGTAGGTACTACATTATTGTACACTAGAAATCTATAAAAATGTGTGCGATGGTATATGTCTATCTCTTAGGGATAGCCCACAATAACCATTTTTTATCCTTTAGTTTTTACGAGAAATAATGGCTTATTTACGAAGCGATTTTAAACAATACAGCATTAATCCACCCATACCATAAATACATTGTGCATCTAATAAAGATCAATGTGGCCCTTTACAGCATATAATATATATTTTAGTATTAAGTAACTCGTGTAAAACGCGGGGTGGGGGCGGTGCTAGCGTAGAACATAGACCTACAAATGTAGCGACAGAACAATCATAACTTGAACAATCATATTTATTTCATGTATTGAGTTATATCAAAAGTCGTAACACGAATGTTGTTGTTTAAAAAATAGCTATCTAGTCCGAGTTTGATGGTGTTTTACATATAATAAGATTAAACAATATGTTTAATATAAAATGATGTCAAATATATTTAACATATTTTTTTTTAATAAAAGTTTATTTACTTTCACTATTAAAAAGTGTATTGTTATAAATAGACCATAAGCTACAAAAAAAAACAAAACAAACATACTCTTCTATTAAAATTAACAACTATGCTAAGAAAATAGGATAGAATCCAAAACTTATGTTGGAAAAAAGTTAAGCTTGTATAAATAATATACATTTATTGCTGACATAAAATTTAATCTGAATGATTGCTCTACAGTCAATATAAAACATACGATACATAACATGTTGGTTGTAACAACTACGTGCAAGACAGAAAACTTAAGAGAAGTATATTTGCCGAGCTTCAGACGGTGACTGTTCCATGGGGCAGTAAGGGCATTTCAATCTGAAATAAAATAACATAACTATATAATATAGTAGATGACGGTTGGCAATGGTTTTAATGAATAATATCAAATATGTGTCTCGACAAACAGTGACTATTGCTGTGGAATTACCCAAAATATTGAATTTCTCATCAATGCCCCCATAATAATTTCAGAAATAGTAGCAATAATAAAAACCCGGACCTCTAAATTAAAAATCTAACAGAAAAATAAGCTATTTACAACATTTTCTCTTATAGTTCAGATAATTCTCCACAGCTTGACTCTTTTATTTTAGTAGTATAAGCAAACTGGCAGACGAGCTATTATAGTATGTGGTCAACATAGCCTATAAATGTAAACAACCCTGGGCAATTTTTTCATGTTTCCTATCTTGAGACATATTAAATATTAAACATAGACAGGTAAAAGTTAATCTCACGTGTACAGTATACTCAGATTTTCCTAGCTACATGTATACAGCTGCAATAGCTGCGTAGAAATTAAATGTATGCAAAAAAAAGTGGCACCAGCTGCTTGCTACCCCTGGTGTCTCCGTTCCAACTTAGGAACCTTCGAGAAAATAATAGGCACATAGATGTTTGTAATGCCAGCATGGCACCCCCCAAAACCTTTGTTGTAACGGATGTCTATGGATGTCGATCACTTACCACCGGGAGAATCGATTCACTGATGGAAGAGAAGTGCTTGTGCCCCCCCCCCCCCGTCTAGTCAGTCCCGCAAGGGACCGACGCCACCTCCCGAGGGGTTGTCCCGCACCACAGAACAACCCCTCCCAAGTTCAGGACAGTACAATGGGGTGAGGTTCCCATCCTCACCCCTTGCCACCTGCTCTTCTGTCCCCTCTTCTTATAAGAGGGGTACAAAGAGCCCCCTCGGCCCAATTAGCTTCGCCCAAGGTGCACCGCTCTTTTTGGGTGAAATGGTCACGTAAATGAGGACTGATCACCCGTCTGGCCCTGCTGGTGTCCCCACCCATAAATAATAAGGTGCACCGCTCACCCTAGGTTACTGAGCCCCACCGCCACGACAAGGCCTAAACCATGGTGGGGATGAGTGAGATACTGAGCCAGTTCTAGGTAAACCTGTATATGTGCATGGGCGGCGCTCTTTACATACCATCAGCTAGCGAGTCAACCACTTAACCTACTCAACTAATATAAAAAAGCCCCTCCTATAAAAAGTCAATGTAACGACCATAGTACTGTCATATATATTCGTTGTATGTAATAATCCTGACGGTAATGTCTCGTAAGCACTTTGCATTAGATGCGTCAAGACGAGGCCACTTGCCTTTTTCTACTTTTTCATTTAATATATTTCCACTGTTTCATTTAATAAAGGGACCCTTTTATTGTAGATTTAATTATTGATTCCTTTTTAAAATGACTCGCCAAAACTCGTATAACAACTAAAAGTACTCACTTGACGCCCATGGCGAGTTTGTTGAGCGCGTCCCGCGAGATGACGTGCCCGCAAAGCAGCCGCATGGGCGGGTTGTGGTCTGACGCCTGCTGCCGTAGAATGGGGCATGCGAACACCGAGTGGTAGCCACCACCCTCCTCGCCCAGGTCCACCTGCCCAACACCAGATATTGTCAGGTTGATCAATAGGGGGCTTTACAGTTAACAGCTACAAGTTACAAGCAGTTACAACAGCCAAGCTTAGAGTATACATAATATAGAGAGTGCTACTCCCTACCCTACTATCCTTGAAGCCATGACCCTACTATTTCCCTATGGGCCATAGTGAAAAGGAGGGCAACGCATACCTTTTGGTTGTGCGAATGTATATGGGTGTCGGTAGTCACCGTAAAGCTTCGACGGCTCGATTGCCTCCTTATGACCTATTATAATACAGGCTGAAAAAGATTATGACAAATAAATCAAACGTCAAACTGCGTCTCCAGCCGCTCGCGTGCAGTGTCGCGAGTCCACGTCATATAAACTTTAAACTGCGTCTCCAGCGTTTCGTGTGCGGTGTCCCGAGTTTAGAGATTTTATCTCATCTAAAAATATGCGTACCGCGCTAAAAGAAGTTTACACTTCAAAAAAAATAACACCTCTAGCGGCAGCTCGTCGTCGGCCCACGCGGCGATGACGTGCGGGTGCGCCATCTTGGCCCGTATGTCGTGCAGCGCGGGCAGCACACGCGCGCCCGCCACCACCGCGCCCGCCAGCGGCGACAGCGGCGCCAGGCGCAGCAGCGCGCACGCCTCGCGCACGAACACCTCCGCCGCCTCCGCGCCTTTAATATCATATTGTATTACGTCATTGTTTATTTATATAAGGTTTTAATGAAATAATAATGTGTTGGGACAATTCACACACGGCCATCTGACCCCAAACTAGGCAGAGCCTGTTCTTATGGTAACCAGACAACTGATAATATTTCTAAATACATACATACTATAGATAAACTACACCCAGACATAGACAGAACAAATGATCATGCTCATCACAAAAACATTTGTCCTGAGTGGGAATCGAACCTACGATCTTCTGGTTAAGCAGTCAAGGTCACTAACCACTAGACCAACAGGCCTGTCGCCTTATAATAAATACCTTTCATATACATGATAATGTGTTCCCACACATTATCATGTATATGAAAGGCCTATATATATAAAGCTAGCGCTTGTGTCGCGCTCACATCTGCCACCACCATGAAGGACAGAATAGGTAGAGTAATTGGCATCGAGATATACTAATGTATAATGAGTTGCCTAGGCTAGATCCTTAGAATGGATTAATGTTCATGGGCGACGCTGATAGGTAAATTACACAAACACAGAATAGACCAACAATTAGGTATAGTATAAGCACATGCTTGTTTTATAACCACTCCAGCCAGACATTAAATTTCTTTTACTATGAAGTGTACTAAAATTTGGCTAGCTAAACTTCAATTTCATTATTTCCAGTCTATACAGGTATGCTACTTACCGAGCGCCTTCTGATCCAACAACCTCGCGTACGGCGGCGGCGGTGGCGGCGCGCCGGGCGTGCACCAAGCGAGCGCGCACACGCACGCCTGCAGCTGTCGCTCGTGGCGCGCCGCGTGCGCCGGGAACTGAACGCGAGCGTACTCGATCGCGCCGCGCACGCCCACCTCGCGCGCCAACTACATACACGATCATTACAATCTCATATTTTTTTAGGTACACCAACAGCACTACATATTACAACATTCTTATATAGAACTAGCTGTTGCCCGCAGCTTCGCTAGATTTACAGCCGTACGCAGAATGATGATGATTATTTTTATAGCCTAAGTTACTCCTTATAACATCAGCTATCTTTCAGTGAAAGTCCCGTCAAAATCAGCCCAGCCGTTTCCAAGATTAGCCGGAACAAACAGACAGTCATTTGAAAAATCATGATACTAAGGTGAAGACCTTAGTATCATGATTTTTGGATTATAGCCTTTAAATTTCGTTATTTCCATACAATATGTAAGCACACTATATTTACATCATAACCTAAATACTTATATTGTGCTCAGCCTTGTGTAAACTCTGCCACTCTTCTTCTGTGCCAAGCAGAAAATATGATGTATGTTTGGAAACATAAATTGTATATGTACTCACTCACCTTAAGTGCTTTCATTCTATGCAAAGTGAAGGGCAGTGGGGAATGTGTTAGATCCTGTGCTCGTTCTTCCACCCACTCGAGTGCAGGCTCTGGGTCTCCATCAGCCAGCGCCGCAGCACAACGTTGCAATTGTGCAAAGGTACATGTCCTCTCCACTGGTGGGATTCGGGCTTCAGATACAAAAGCATCGCCTACATCTTCTAAGCCCTGTAAGACAACAAGTAAAAAAATGAGTAATTAATACTACAGGGATACAAAAGCTAAAAAATTACACTTTAATGGCAAACCAAACTAAAAATTATTTTTTTTGCTATTAAATTGAATTTTATTAATTAATTTACACCACTATTACAACTTATGGAAATGTCTTGAAAATAAGACTAAATTATCTATATCTATACTAATAATATAACTGAAGAGTTTGTTTGTTTGAATGCGCTAATCTCAGGAACTACTGGTCCGATTTGAAAAAATCTTTCAGTGTTAGATAGCCCATTTATTGAGGAAGGTTATAGGCTATAATATTTTCACTAGGAGTATTGTATAGTATAGGAGTTAAGTAAGTTAGTGCGGGCGAAGCTGCGGTCAACAGCTAGTTCAGAATATTGGAACAAACTAATTAAATAATTGTCTTGTCATCATTGAGTATCTAGTATTTTAAGACAGTGTTTTAAGCATAGTACCTGTCTATATAAATGTTGAGCTATTGCTTGTTCCATTATAGGTCTATTAGTGTCTGAGCAAAATGACTCTGCCTTTGGTGCTACTGAAGCATAGTCGGCTATGAAATGTCGATCAATAGATTTTCCCACACGTGACACTGTGGCATGAAGTTCACGGTGGTCTGAAAAATAAAAATGTATCTAATAAACAATATATAACAAATTCCATTATTTTCCAAACTAACTTTGTATAGTATCTTCATGATTATCTTGTAGTTTCACCACTATCTAAAAAGAACATCTGGCTGCCCTACACTCCCAGTATATAAGTATGACCTAAGGCTCAAACTAAAATATGATGATGATTTCTTTTTCATTTTTTGATGATGATTCAACAATATTTATAAGATTCAAAAAATTCTTCTCAATAAAATCTGAATAAAATCTGTTCATTCTATTGAATGAACACTTCAGATTATATAAGGTTGATAAAAGCGAAAGTCATTAAATTAAACCACATAATAGGGTCATTTCGCCTTTTTGCGTCCACTTAGTGGAGTTGTCAAGTTTGAAGGAGAAAATAAAAATGTTTCAGCACTAGTTTTGAATGAAAAATCAGTTTAATGTAATAATTGTATAGTCTTTTTATGTTTAACTCAAAGTCAAAACATCTGGTTATTTTCTGTAAAAATTGAAAAAGACCAGAATTAGGCGATTTACCCAGTTTGCGTCCACAAAATCCAAATTGCATCCACCCTTGGACCAATTCGCGTCCACCGATAAAAAAAACGAATGTAGGAGAGATTTTTATGAATAACTGTAAAGAAAGATTGGATTTTAACAATTTCTTTATTCAAGAATATAGAAAAACCACCTTTGGACATATCAAGAAGCCATTGAACTACTTTTTTCACCATTTATTCCCAACGCTGGCTCCGGTCCCAGCTTTTTTGCTCTATCTGGTCCGCGTATATTTATTTTGTCCTATATATATAGCAGTCTTGGGAATGCCATACTCGTTGCATATTTTGTGTTTTGGATTTCTTCTTGTCACGAATATCATTTAACCCTTTTTAAAATTTTCTTCTGCATATGATATATATTTTTAATTATTTGTAGTCTCCAAGTGACTCGTCTTAAACGAAAAACAAATTAAAAATGCAGCACATTAAAATTTTATTATTAATCGTAATAAGATCTTTATTACTATTATGATATTTACATTATTATTTGTATTACATTGAAAGATGGACGCAATTTGCTGCATAGTATCCACTATAGGAATAGTTTGCGTTCAACTTCCAAGTGTAAATATCAACATCTGTATCTTTTTGTACAATCATATTAATGTGGACGCAAATTGGCCATTATAATATATATAATAATAACTTTAAAATAAACATAAACCCAATATTTCTTTCATATTTCAGCACATAAAAATAAACAACCAACTAGAACATAGATAGACTAGTTCGCTTTCATTGCGGACGAAAGTGGAATATTTATAAATTTGGTGTAGTAATTCGCGTCCACCATATTTTAACCGTTAACAATTAAAAAATCAAACAAATTCATGATTATTTTTATTTGTTGTTTTATTATTAAGGTCTAAAAATAGCTATGTATCTAAATTTCAGATGAAACAATGAAAAACTTACCGTGAAACGCGCTGCTGCTCCCTATTTTTTAACTATTATTTCACACTTCCGCTCTCTTTTTTTACACAACAGATACTAATATTTTTTTATATTAGGAAAAATTGCACATAGGGAAACTTTGCCTATGTGTGTGTGTGCTTCTTATATATTGGGGTCTTGGCAGAAATGACTTTTAGTTTTATTTTTGTGTTAATATACTTATTTTAAAGCTTTTTCAAAGGATACCCGTCAAATGGACACGAACTGGGCGATGGACGCGAACAGGCGAAATAACCCTATACTATGTACCATTTTAAGGCTGCACGTCAAAACTTAGACCAATAGAATCAGCCACTCTTTAAATTAAAGCCGCTCCAGTTTGTTCAACCCGGTGAAACACACCCTTGATCCTATCAATAGTGATTCTGGGATTCGTGATGGATTGCATTATATGCAAGAGGTGTTAGAAGTCTGCACAATTATTCTTGATTGAGGAGCCCACTTTACAGCAAATTTACTCATTAACTATTTGCATAGAAAAAGTTTTAGTGTAAGCAATACAGTTGAGAAATTATATAAAAAGTAAAAACCTGTTGACATCTGAAAAACTGCCTGTTTAAGGGAGGCTACCATGTCTTCCACCAGTTTGGCCTCTGCTGGAGGCAAAGGTGCATCTGAAGATTCTAGAAGTAATTATTAATGTAAGTGTTGAGATTCTTTAAATTTAATAAAGTTATGTAAAAGTATAACAAGACACTATATTCAGTTTACAATATAATATGATATTTCCCAGAACCTAAGCTTCTATATCAAAGCTAATAAGTCATTTTAGAATACAGATCTATAATATCATGGTATGGTGGTGATCATTTAACATTTGGCATTTGTGAAGCGAAAGACAACTCTTTAATATTTTATGCTTAAATCAATTTAACATATTTAAAATTGTAACATGGTAGTAATTCAATTTAGTATAGTTTTTTAGGATCAATAATTCTAATATTTATACTGAGTTTGAGGAGAAAGTAATCGTGCGATATATGCTAAATCACGATTTGAAACAAAGACAGAAGTGAACTACATAATATGTATAGAAGCACTTACGTTTGGCAAGTTCTTTCTTTAAATCTTCTACTTGGCTTATAAGATCTTCTAAAGCTTTGTTAGTATGATTATTTAAAGCAGTAAACTTGGATGTAGCTTTATCTAAATCTTGCTCAACCCCCAAACAAGAATCCATTTTGATAAAAGAATCTAGATAAATTGTACTCAGAGTAATCTCTACAAGGTACTAGAAATGCTAATTTAATACTTAAGCGTATAAACTAATTTGGGTATACAACACTAGCTTCTATTTTATCCGATCAGTATGTAATAAAACAGACATTCCATGATTTCTTTCTACAACATTTTTTTGTCTGTTATTAAGTTTTCTCTTTTGACAACAATGACAATTTTTTTTTTTTTTTTTAATAATATTTTATGGCCTGGTTACGAGACCTTTAAGCCAAGTCAGATTTTAGGGCACAAACTTTTATCCTTTAATGTATCAATTACACTTCACTGATTTTATTTTATTTTATTACATATTTAAATTTTCACTACGGTATTTTTTATGTATTTATATAATGCACTATAACACTTTTTGTTTTTCAGCAAATCACACAAGTGGCGGCGGGAGGTATCACTAAATTCTATTATTTCGCTTGCCATTATTAGTCTTTGGAAAATAAACATTGGAGTTTGACACTTGAAGAAAATGTGGTCAATGTCGGCGATCCCGTTGTTACAGAAAGTACAAATATTATTATTTATTATCTTGAGTCTTGCTAGGTGTGAGGGAGCAGTGTTATGGCCAAATCTTAATCTGTTGATTGTGGTGATGTACTCACGGCTAGCTATATCCAACTCATCATACCAGGGTTTTCTCGGTAAATTCTCTTGAATACTTCCGTACCATTTTCCTTTATGTTTTTGATCCTCTTTCCAGAAATCTAGCCACAATTTTTTTATTGAGATATTAACATTGTAATAATAGTCGGTCATAGGAACATGCACCACATTTTTGACGTCAAGAGCATTGACCCCTTTATATGCAGTTTTGTCTGCTATTTCATTACCAGAAATACCTTTGTGTGAGGGAACCCACATAAAGGCAATTGTTATTCCTTTGTTATGCAAACGCCAGATAAAATCTTTAATAAAATAAAGAATATAATTAGTTTTAAAATGAAAATTTACATATTTAAGACTATTTAGTAGACTTAAAGAGTCTGTTATTATTAGAAAATATTTATAATTGCTTACGTAACTAATTGCTTTTATAGCTTCAAAAACTGCATATGCCTCTGCTGTAAAAATGGAACACTGTTTATTTAGAACAAAGCTTTGAGCAACATTTTTTTGGGGATCATATACTGCACTTCTCACATATTCATCACTTTTACTGCCATCTGTATAGATTGTATAATATTTTTTATTTTCTTCTAAGAATGATAAAAAGTCTGAATTGTTATCAATTGACTTGGATAAAATCATAATAGGATGTATAATACTATTGTATGAATGATTATAACATGGCCATTGAAAATGTTTTCTTATGTTCGAATAATGGGATTGTATTTTTAGATAAATTCGGGACAGAGTTGGAGATGTACCTTTCAGAAGATCCTTAGATGAAGTCAATGGACCTACAATATGGATTAGGTGAGGAATGATTTTATTTATAATTTGGAAATTATTTGATGAAAATAGTTTCAAGCAGTATCTTTCTGCAAGCATATGTCGTCTCAATATCAATGGCATAATATTTGTTTCGACTTCCATGGCCCTTATGGGAGTTGAACACATTGCCCCTGATATGATCCTCAAAGCCCTGTTCTGTAAAACATCTAATTTTTGTGTATGAGTGCTATTTAAATAAGCTAAAGAACTATAGTCAAAATGACTTCTTACTATTGTTTTATATAATACTGACAGTATTTTAGGATCTGCACCCCATGCAATACCTGCTAGACATCTTAAAATATTAACACCGTTTAATGCATTTCTAGATATATATTTAATATGTTCTTCAAATGATAGTTTTTGGTCAATAATAATACCCAAGAATTTGTGTGAGGTTACTCTTTGTATAACGTCACCATTATAAGCAACATCAATTATTGGTGTGTCTTTTCCAAATATCATGACACTGCTTTTGGCAGCATTTATTTTCAAATTTAATCTGTGTTGATAATAGTTGCACAACTGCCCTAAACTGGTGTTAACATTTTCGATGGCTAATGTCAAATTTACATCTGAACTATACAACACTAAATCATCTGCGAACTGAAGTATATTTACATTTTTAGTATTTACATATTTACATATCTCACAAGTATACAAGTTATATAGCAAAGGCGACAGTGTTGCACCTTGTATAGTACCCTTTGACACAATTCTAGGTCCATTCAATATATTGTTGTGCCTAACATATAATATTCTGTTATTAAGGAAATCATAAATCCATTTACACAATTGTCCAGGTACACTTGCCTCACTCAGTACCTTCACCAGTATACCAGGATCCACACTATCAAATGCGCTTTGTACATCAAGAAATACGCAAACTGTGTGTAATTTATTGTTTTTTGCATTTTTCAGATCATATATGAGGGACATGAAACTGTCAGCACAGCTTTTTCCTCTACGGAAACCATATTGGATATGAGGTATAATACTCCTAGATTCTGCATACCAGTCAAGGCGAAACTTCACCATGTTTTCAAAAATCTTTCCAAGACATGATGATAGTGAAATTGGACGATAGGAACTAGCCTGTTCAGGTGATTTATTTGGTTTAAGTATAGGTATTACACATTGAGTTTTCCATGAAATTGGTATTAATTTTTTATGCCAGAGACTATTGAGAATATTTAAAAATAACTTTTGTATAGATTCAGGTAAATATTTTATTAATAAATATGGAAAATCATCTAAACCAGGACAAGTATTCCTCCTAGATTGTATACTCATTAAAAATTCATTCCATGAAAAAGGTTCCATTAAAAATCTTGATTGAGGATTTTCATTGTTAATATTAAAATAATTGTCTAATGAATCTAGGTCAACTAAATTAGTACAATCTGATAATTTGTCTAAAAGTGGTTGTACAAATTCATCCCTATATGACTTATTACCAGCTCTGATACCCTTAAATCTTTTAATGAGATTCCATATTTTACTAATAGGGGTAGTTCTATTGAAACTGTTACAAAAACTATTCCAACTGATTCTTTTTTGTTCCTTTATAGTTCGCTTTTTTAAAGCATCTAATCTTTTATAGTTTATGTAATTATGTATTGTTGGATCGTTTCTGTAAAGTTTCAGTGCTTCATAAGATTTAATGACTGCTTGTTCACAAATACTGTTCCACCAGGGAGCTGGTGGTCTATTCCTAATGTTAGTCCTTGTGAATCTAGGAACCACGATTTGTTTAAGTTTATCAAGCCGATTACAAAACTCATCATAAGATTTTATTGGGTTCTCTTCACTAACCATCATGTCATGAAATATTGAATTAGCTAATTGACTATATTTAGTCCAATCTGTTCTATTGTATAAAAATCTGTCAACATGTTTATTAATTGTGTATCTTTCAATGCATATCCTAATGCTTGTGATGGTTGGATAATGATAGCTACCCAAAGCATCATCATGCACTGACCATTCACAAAGTGGGGCCAAATGCGGACTAATAAAACTTACATCTATTGCTGAGGGATTGCGTGTGGGATAATTTACTGTAGTGAAGCTACCATTATTTAATATGTATAAATCGCATTCATCAATTATATCGTACAAGTTTTGGCCTCGACTTTTAGTAGACAGACATCCAAAAGCAATATGATGTGCATTGAAATCGCCACTTACAAATACAGGTTTTGGTAAATCTCTTATAATATTGCGCAATCTATTCATTCTTATGTGTCCACTGGATGGAGGACAGTACACACAGAGAATAGACAAAGTAGTATTCCCTGTACATACACTTATGGCTATTGTTTGTATATCTTCATAAAAAGTAGTATTTATAACATTATGTTTCAAATATGGCTTAATTAATATTCCAACACCATTACAAGTGTTTTTGGAATTTTTATTGTAAAAATTATAGCCAGAAATATGAAATGTTTGATGGTCTTTTAACCATGTCTCATTTAATAGACAAATATCAATATCTTTTTCGTTCAAGAATTTTGTAAGTAGAGGTTTTTTATGATTTGCACCTTGAACATTGAATTGCGCAATACTTAGAGAGGGTGTTTTATAAGATTGTGTATCCATTATGTTGACAGATTTTTAATTAATACATCTTTAATAAATGTTGTTGTAATTGGCTCATTATCAGTCTTATTACCTAATTGAACCAGTGTCTGTACTAGGGCCATAAGTACATCACTGTTACCAATTATTTGTGATTTAATATCACTAATATTTACAGTCTGTGGGACAGTCTTAATATTTACAGATTTATTTACAAGTTTCTGTACATTATTTACATTTTTCTGTGCATTATTTACAGGAATGGCTCGTGATGGCAGAGGAGGGAAGTCCATATTCTCTTTGGTAATAGCAACGCTTGCATATGTAATTTTGTTTTTCTTTTCTAGAATTTTCTTACTTTTAATAGGACATTGTTTAGATATAGCCAAATGAGGTCCACTGCAATTTATGCAGCAGATCTCTTCTGGTTTACTACATTCTTTAAAATAATGTTCACCTGAACAAATTGAGCAACGCTGTTTGCCATTACATGTTTTTGCGGAGTGGTTAAATTTGAAACATTTGTAACATTGTTGTAGAGGAGCGATATATTCGAAAACTCTGTATGAAAATAAATCATATTGTACATTCTCGGGTAAAGAGTTCGACAAAAATGTGATGCTAACAGTTTGTGTTGGTATCAGTTCATGACCAACTTTTCTCATGAATCTCCTAACTGCAATAATTTCATATGTAGATGTTAATTTTGTAAATAATTCCTTATTTGTTATATTTGCAGGTACAAATCGTATGATACCAGTTTTTTCAATTTGAGTTGTTGGAATATAAGCTTTCATTTCATGTCTGTCAAGAAAATTAATATTGTTTATAAAATTGTTGGCCGTATTATGCTGTTTAAAAATCACCACAATTTTATTGGCGTTAATACGCCTTATTGCCACCACACCTTTAACATTCGAAAATATATTGTTTAAATAAATCGGACTTTTATTTCCCAATTTTTCATTTATGTTTCTGCTTTCAATAAAAACCTTAAATTCTGTATTAATTGAATTTTCTGGGTACAGTCTTTTGTAGTTAGGCTTGCGATATGGTAAATAAGAGTCATTCTCACCACCTCCGCCGCCAGCACCAGGAACATCGCCAGAACCATCCCGGAGATTTTCGAGCCGTCGTGGTCTCTTTTTGGAGGAGGGCGGGTTATCCCCGTCCTCCTCGTTTCCGTCCATTTTTATTATTTATATATTATTTATAAAATATAATTTGTCTATTTTAATTATTATTTGTATGGAAAATATGTTCTAATAAATTTAAAATACAATTTTGAAAAAAATTGCAACCGCGCTTTTTCGAATTCCCGCCAAGAATCCAACAATGACAATAAGCACAATGTTCTTTTATTTTCATTCCTATTAGAACACGCTAAGACCAGAAGCCGTGCTGCTAATTTGTCAGTTAATATAAGCTTTAAGGAATAAAAAAAACGAAATGTGTGCTGGGAGTTGGGACACATTTTTTTTTTATTTTTTTTTTTATTAATATTTTATGGCCTGGTTACGAGACCTTTAAGCCAAGTCAGTTTTTGGGCACAAACTTTTATCCTTTAATGTATCAATTACACTTCACTGATTTTATTTTATTCTATTACATATTTAAATTTTCACTACGGTATTTTTTATGTATTTATATAATGCACTATAACACTTTTTGTTTTTCAGCAAATCACACAAGTGGCGGCGGGAGGTATCACTAAATTCTATTATTTCGCTTGCCATTATTAGTCTTTGGAAAATAAACATTGGATTTTGACACTTGAAGAAAATGTGGTCAATGTCGGCGATCCCGTTAATTATCTTGAGTAGTTGGGACACATAGTAAAAGCGAAACTTCGACGGACAACTTTCACTTTACCCCTACTCCACGACCGACCGTCACGCGACATGCAATAGACGAACGAAAAAGTTGGAGGCGATGTGATGATGCGATAAAAGTGTCACTTTAAATTTTAGTTTGAAGTTTGTTAAACTTTAAATGGAAGTGGCACAGCTCTCGCATGGCTGTCACTATTAAGTAGAGTTGGGCGATACAAATCGTATATAGATACGAAAACTATATATTGGTCCAATATCAAAAAATCGCTTACTTACTAGCTCGTTCGAAAAATGTATTACGATATCTAGATATTTGCGTATCGAATACTCGCACACGCGTCTATATCTATGCAGTATGCGATACGATACGCATTGGCCACTCAGCCTGCGAGAGCGAGTGAGATACAAACATTACACTACTTACAATTAGAGCGGTACGGCAATACTCGCAATATTTCACTATTGTGACTCACACAACATCAGATTTTTGAACTTGATATTGTTATGGATTATAAATTTAAATCTTGAATCTTAATGCTATTTGAATAAAGCTTAGTTTCAGTAACTTGCACAATATCAGATTTTTTAACAATTTTAATGATATTGTTATGGATTTTAAATTTAATATTATATTAATAAGGCATAGTTGCAGTTAAATATCGACGCGTGTATCGGATCAGATTTATGAATTTATAGAATTCAAAATCGAGCGTAAAATATCTAGATATTAAAATATATAGTTTTTAAATCAGATATTGAAAACCAGTAAGTATCTGATTCAGATACGATACCCAGAAAAAGCGATACGACCTATGCTTACTATTAAGCGCAGATTACCAGAATTGGCCTTAGTTCATCGTAATTTGCGATCGTTTGCTTGTTATGACACGATGTTACAATATAATTCGAAAATATAATAAAATATTATCATAAATGTTTTAATAAAATGCAAAAGTGATAACAGGATAAAAATTATATCCAACGGAAACATTTCTTATAACCTATTTAATTTTCTAAAATATTATAACATTTAAATAACTAAATTGACTGACAACCATATTTATGAATTTGGTGCAACCTAAAAACTACCCATGTCCCATGACCTGACGAACGATTTTAATTTGATGAAAACTTGAATGTCAGTGAACAATATAAATCTCGATTATATATTTAATTTATAGGTATAGGGCCCAGTTTGGTATCGATAAAATAATCATGTAATATATCAAAAGATTGGCTGTATCGAATTATGTTAGTTAATCATTTTATTCTCTTTTATCATATATAAAATATATTACCACTTATCATCGCTAGATGGCAGGCGTATTATTATTGTCCTGGGTTGATGAGCTTCGGGTATCGTCACGATTACCTGGAGCATTCTAGAATGTTTGCGGGACCGCTCTTCTTAACACGAGTTCTCTTCGCGCTCCACGGCCAAGGCAAGAACTGAATTTTCTTTAACGTAAATCTTTAAGACCATATCGATAAGTATTATCGATACGGTCTACATCTCCACAGGAGTAAAAGGTAGATTAAAAGAAAGCGTAAGGCTGCAAATAGAATAATACGGTGATTATTTGAACTCGTTCACGTTTATATGTGAACGAAGGAAATGACGATGTGAAAAGTTTTAATTTTGAATATCAGTAGATAACTTATATGCCAAAGCTGCATTTATAAAAGTAGTCAATTGTAATTTGTAACTACGTTTTCTGTGTATTTAATTGTACATATTAATGTGGTAATATGTTAGTATGGCGGAACCCGTTCCCGTAGAAATGAAGCTTTAGACCACTTCCACTCTTGTTTATTTATTCCGTGATTAGCTTAGTCTGTATATGTTTGGTAAGGCCGAAGCCAATTCTGACGTGTGCAAAAACGGCGGGAAACCCGAAGGCGAACGGCTTCACCTTTCAGTCCCCCATAAATCAACTAAAAGGAGGGGCTTTTTTATATTAGTTGAGTAGGTTAAGTGGTCGACTCGCTAGCTGATGGTATGTAAAGAGCGCCGCCCATGCACATATACAGGTTTACCTAGAACTGGCTCAGTATCTCACTCATCCCCACCATGGTTCAGGCCTTGTCGTGGCGGTGGGGCTCAGTAACCTAGGGTGAGCCGCTGCACCTTAGGCGAAGCTAATTGGGTCAAAGGGGCTCTTTGTACCCCTCTTATAAGAAGAGGGGATATAAGAGCAGGGGGCAAGGGGTGAGGATGGGAACCTCACCCGTACTGTACTGTCCCGAGGTTGGGAGGGGTTGTTCTGTGGTGTGGGACATCCACTCTGTGGGAGTGGCGTCGGTCCCTTGCAGGACTGACTAGCCGTCGAGGTGCCCTGTTTGTTTACTAGATCTGGGGCACCTCACCAAAGGCGGCATTGGTGGCACTCGCCGGGTTTTAGTGGGTAGAGCTACGTCCACTTACCAACTGTCGGGCGCAGCGAGTCCCACATACCCGCGTGGGGAGACCCAATCCCCCGCGGGATGCCTCAGAGCATTTTCCGGCGTTAAAGAAAAAAAAAACTATCATTGCCTACTCCACCCACCCATAACAGACATTTTTACAACTAAGTACAAGACAACTATCAGACACATCAGACAGGGACATCAGATAGGAACGAAGTTCCTTATATAAAGGCTATTTAGGTATACAACAATCTATAATAAAGAAATACATAAAAGAAATATGAAAAAAGTAAGTAAGTAAAGTAAGACCAGCGGGAAGTACCATGGGTGCGGTTTTAATTTTATTTATTTAGTTATTTAATTATTTATGTACACAGGAAATTTAAACACAAAACTATGAACGTTTAAGAAAACAGATACAAAGGTACAGCTTATTCCACACTGAAATTTTTTCCAGCTGACCTAATACAGGAGAAGAAGAACAATAATTTAAGCAAAAGGGTGTACATTAATTAAAAGATAAAATTACAAAAACACTAACAAACAATACGAAGTATACAAATTTCCATAAACAAGAACACACACTTAATAATCTCGTATATATAATATATTATACAAATATGAACATATATTAATATACATACATAATACATCATCATCATCATCATCAGCCTCTATCCGTCCACTGCTGAACATATTATATATAAAATAAAATAAATTAAATATAATAAAAAACATACATTTAAATGAAGGTACATAATATCATAGAGATTTTAATAATAAAAATTATTATGTTTGATTGAAAAAGTACTCTCTCACTCTCTTTTTAAATATACCAAGAGTTCTGCAATCGCGGATCTCCTGGGGCAAGGAATTCCAAAGTTTGGCTGAAAATACAGTGAAGGAGTAAGAATAGTAATCAGTTTTATGGCATGGTACGTGGAGCAAGGTACGTCTATGAGATTTGCATGATGAATCATCAAGGTGGGGAAATGAAAATTAAATTTTTTTGGTTTCCCGATAATTAATTGTTATTTTGTGTATTGTGCATTCGGAACGGTTTTATATAGTGTTTATTTAAAAACCTAATCTGTATATATTGTGATTGGTTGGCGAATACTGTGAAGGACTGATCTATAGTGGTTTTCTATAGTAGGACTGTTCTGGTGGTTTTCTATAGCGTTTGTGTTTAATCCGTTCTGTCTACGATATAATCCTTGGGGTTTCCCGCCCTCTTTCCAAAGTACAAAATATTTTTAGCATGACAGTCTTGGCAGCATGTCCACTGGTTTTAGCTGGTTCCAGCAGGAACAAAAAAAAACTCTTTAATCTTTACTCCATACCTACGAAAAAAAGTTGTATACCTACAACTCAATTTGGCACTTAGCATGGCTACCATTGCTAGGGTTTTGACAGCAAAACCACAAACAATATAGAAGATACTACTATGAAAAGGGCACTCAAGATGGCGGATCAAGCACTCACTTACAGCTGTCAGTTTAAAGAAAGGGGCAACTCCTCATATTTCCTAATTTCATGTCTCTACTCTCTAGTAGTCTATACTCTATACTATATAGCACTCTATAATCTTTGCTTTTATCGTTTTCGGCTATTGCACAATTTGTGGTGTTGGTTATAGGTTATTCTATTTGAGAGCTTTTCCATCGCATTTAGAGTAGAATCCATAGTAAAATGGCCCAGAGTAAATTAAATGATATGGCAGGGAAATTTGCAAAAGGTGGACCGCCTGGATTGGGCATTGGATTGAAAGTAGCTGCTGTAGTTGGTGCGGCAGCTTATGGAATTTCACAGTCACTATTTACAGTAGAAGGTGGACACCGTGCTATTATGTTTAATAGAATTGGTGGTGTTCAACAAGAAGTCATGGCGGAAGGATTACATTTTCGTGTTCCATGGTTCCAGTATCCTATTATATATGACATTCGCTCAAGACCTCGCAAAATATCGTCACCCACCGGTTCAAAAGATTTACAAATGGTAAACATTTCTTTAAGAGTTCTATCACGTCCGGATGCCCAACACTTAGCAGTAATGTACAGACAATTAGGTACTGATTATGATGAAAAAGTATTGCCCTCTATCTGTAACGAGGTCTTGAAATCAGTTGTTGCCAAATTTAATGCCTCTCAATTGATCACGCAGCGTCAGCAAGTTTCTTTACTAATCAGAAGGGAGTTAGTAGAGAGAGCTGCCGATTTCAACATAATTTTGGATGATGTATCACTAACAGAATTGAGTTTTGGTAAAGAATATACTGCTGCAGTTGAAGCTAAACAAGTAGCCCAACAAGAAGCTCAACGGGCGGCTTTCGTAGTTGAAAGGGCCAAACAGGAGCGTCAGCAAAAAATTGTGCAAGCCGAGGGAGAAGCCGAGGCAGCTGACATGTTGGGTAAAGCCATGGGTATGAGCCCTGGATACCTCAAGTTACGTAAAATTAGAGCTGCCCAAAGTATTTCAAGAATGCTTGCTCAGTCACAAAACAGAGTGTTCCTGTCAGGAAACAGCTTGATGATTAACCTACAAGATCCTTCCTTTGATGACCTTTCAGAAAAACTGACTAAGAAGAAGTAACATCAGGTTGAGAAAGAGTATGCTGAAGGCCTGGAGTCTGTGTCTGCTCTTTCTGAACAAGAAACTGCTGTTCTAATTAGCGGTGCTGCTTCAGTTGCTGTTTAGCTATTTTTGTGTGTTGTGATGAGGGTACTGATATGTTTAAATAATATTGCATTTCACGTTATATAGTTGTAGGTATTTAGTATGTATGTAAACTTTGAAAAGTAATAAATATTGGAAATTAAATTGTGTTTTATTTACAGCTAAAAATAAAAGTTAAAGTAAATGTAGCCACATAGGTTTCAATACCAATCTGACGCCAGGAGGCCGTGTGGTCTCAGACTGCACGGTTGGCGGGGCAACCCCCCCACTTTTATAAACCAAAAGTGAGCCAAATGGGCTCACACTAATCCGACTTAGCATTAGGGCCTTCCGAAGAAAAAAAAAAAAAGGTTTCAATTACATTTTAATTCAAAATGCATTTGAAATTCTCTGTCTAGATTGAGGGATTATTGCAGACTTTTCTAAAAGCCAATATCATTTCCAATTACATAAAATTTTGAAGAATGTGTTTGGATTTATTGAAGGTTAATATAGGAATAAATTTATCTGTTTTCCTAGTCTGAATATATCTACTAAATTCCTGCATATTTTATAATAAAAGATATTTCTGCATCTTCTGTACATAAATCTAATAAGGAATTTTGACCTTATAAAAGCTAAAATCCTGCTCATTAATTTTGCAATATTTAAGACAGATAGGACTGTCAGTATAATGCCTGTAATACAAAGCATTGAACTAGCCCAGTGTGGCATGTTCCATAGAGGCAAGACCATAATATGTGTTATTAATAACATACAGTTGGTATGTGATTAATAACACATAATAATATTGTGGCAAAAACATTATGCAAAGAGTGAAAATTAACCCTAATTTCAAACTCTGACCATATTGTCAGATAAACATAATTTATAAATAAATGAGTAGGCCAAGCACTTTTAGTAGGAGGAAAATAGAATGTACTGATTGCAATAGAATAACGCACACGTCCTACAAAAAGTTGGTCAGAAATAAAATCGGTGCATCCTGACCGATACGATTGTCAGTGAAAAATGGAACATCTAGAAATGTATGTGTTAACGCACACTGCTGAGTTGCTCACCGAGAGTCGGCCGCTTGCACTTGCTAGGGAAGGACGTTGGGTGTGTCAATTACATTGCTCAGCGATGAAGATCGATGTTGAAAGTTTGATCGAGGAAGTAGAAAAGCCGCCTGCTATATACAACACAGAATTGGCTGAGTATCACGACAGGAATAATAGGACTTTCCTCTGGATGAATGCAAGCTTTCTCATAAAGTGTTCTGATGTGTAACTAATGACAGCAGCTCATCAAACGTAACGGTTGTTGTCTCAGATCAGCATGACGAACATAAAATAAGAGATTATTGGATCAACCCAGAACTTTCTTTTCTCTCTTCTGTTCCTCAAGTACCAAACACAAAATATATTCTTCTGTATATCCATCTTCCTCCTAAAATCCGTGACATGGTATACATTATCTCTGTCCATGACGTGCCACTCTCTTGAAAGCTACAGAAAAAGTGACGGCCGTGTGCGTTGGGTCGGTCACAAAATCGTTCATGAGAATCGGAGGAAAAACCTGCCCGATTATCGGTCCTACAAAAAGTATGACGTGGGCGGGCACGCTAATGCTACATATCAAGTGGAGCTGTTGTCATGCTATCATCTCACAAATTAGGCCAAACAGTACACAATTTGAAAAATTTCTTTGACACATTTGGCAAATACATAATTTTCATCTATTCCCTGACCATACTGATCCCGTAGGATTAATATGTAGACGATCAAATCATTAATATTGGATGATGGACCTCCCATTTCCAGTAACAGTTGATAATGATTAAAGGTAAGTAATTATAATATGGAGAAAAATTATTTCCATTGCTGCTATATCTACCTATTACTGACCTTAAATTTGTCATATTTTATATGTACTTACAAAGTATTTAAAAACAAAAAATCATATTGTACTTATTTTTGAAACCTTGACATTTTTGAATGTAAATTAGGGGTAATTAACAAAACCAAATAAACAACTGACACAGCTGTTAATATATAGTATATTCTATATAATATACAGTGAGCTTGAGAATATTTAATTGCTAAAATATAAATTAATATCTACATTGATGTAATTTTTACAATGCAGTACGCATTCACTTTTTCACAGCCGAGGGTTGGGGCAATCGGTATTTAGCCATTTCAATTTCTGCTTCAAAATAGCTAACATTATCGTAGCAAAAATATTCCGGCACCTTGTAGGGTCCACTTTTTTTGGGATCAACTCCAGGTCCAAGTGGTTCATTGGCTGGATGAATTACAGCTGAACTTAATCCGGGGACATTAGCATTTATGGTTGCAGACGGTGGAGCGGAAGCAGAGGAACCCTGATTTTGACTAGTACTGCCGCTGTAACATCTTGGAAGTACCCGAAAACTCCGAAAAGCATTGACAAATGTAGATTTCGCTAACATCTTTGGGTTTTATTATTGGTTATTCGTTACACAATCAATTTATGACAAAAAGTATGTAGCGATTTTGGTCAAATAAATTTCCACTTGAAAGTTGAAGTGTGAACTGTGCTGTGAAGTCAGTGAAGTGTCAGTCATTGTCAAATGTCATAATAAATCTACAGTTTCACTGCAGAGGGCTACAGAGTACAGACTTTTTAGAACAATCAACAAAATAATTATATTTTACTAGATTTCGAACTTTTTAATACGTTTAGGTAAAAAAATTATCAACTAACATTTCCTTAAATTTCTACAATATTTTCATCAATAAATAGAATTCGGAAATTACTTATTATTCAAAATGTGCTTTTCAATTGCGATATCGATTGCATCGTTTTTGGTTAATGTAATCATTGTATAAAAAGAAATATTTGCAGAAAAAAGATTAAATTAAACTAACACAATAAACAAATAAGAAATTATTATTTATTCAAATAATTGGCACAAAAAAAAAGGACAATTCTGAAACTTATCTATTAAAATGCAGTTTACTTAAAATTTTAAAGAATAATATTGTTTTATTATTTATTTTAATAAATAAATAGTGAGAAGAAAAATATTTTATAGGCTTTTTTACTTGTGCACACCGTTTTATGCGCTCTTTAATCTTTGGTAATGTGTTGCATTATTTAAATTGTCTATGGTTCTTTTTCACGACTGTTTTGGATAGTTTACCTACCTTGCTTATTTCGCCGATTTTTCGGAAAAGAAGTGAAAAATGTTTATGAATTTATCGTTTTTAATGTACTTTTGAGTACCATAATGTGTTATGAATATAGTTAAGTTCAGTTACTTGATTATTATACAGTTAAACGCCTGATCAGCCATTTACATGATAGGTGAGTACAAAAAATTGGTACCTCTATATTTTTTTTGTTTTCCTTTTCTACTAGTATTTTAACATTGTCGAACAGATTAGTCGACGACAGGGATTTCTCTTAACCGACTCTGTTATAATAATATGTTTATGTTATATGGAAGTTGCAATAAATTATGCACATATCGACTTATATACTAACAAATCTATGTATAATAATGCCGCTATTTTGTGATATATTTGTATATAGTGATTCATATAACCCGACTAAGTTGGAAAGCACTAGCACTATGCGCGTTTCATTCCACGCAGATTTACCTTTTACAATACTTCGTTTTAACTCGATGCTCTGAATATTTTAGTGCAATTTATTAAAAAAACGATTTTCTCTAACAAAGAAGCTCCAATATAAATAGATGTAGTTGTTCTAAAGTTAAACAGAATGCTATCTTTTTGTTTATTTTTATAATGTTGTCAAATTTTATCTAAAATGGAGCGTGTCATTGGCATTCGTATAAAAAATGCATTTTTACTCTGTGGTTTTATTTTCCGTTTTTGTATAGTTTTTGTGTTCATGTATGTACATTGTACAAGTAAATAAGTTAATTACTATAATTGCAAGTTTTTTAACGGTGTTCTATGTATATACTATGGCTATTTATTAGTGTTACTTGTTCTACTAAAACATAAAAGAAGTCGTTTTGATATCTATTATACCGTTTTGATATCTGGCCGCTCATTGCGAAATGGCGGACACGGTACCCGTTAGTGATGTCTTGTGTGAAGCTATGGAATACTTGTCAAAACTAGGCTCTAATTTACGTGTTCGTACTGAAAACTTAAAGGAAAAGAGAATACGCAAGGATAAATTAAAAAATGTACATGCCGTTCGAAAAGCGGCTGATAAGGTTCTTCTTATTTGCGAATTGTCAAAAAAGTCAATAGAGAACGTCGAAACCGGCCTAAAAAAAATATTATCGAATATTATTGCTAATCAGAGTACTGAAGATGGCGGGAAAACAAAAAACGATAAATCCAACAAGTGTGATGGGTCTGATTATATTATTTATAAGTCTCGCAAGCTGAAAATTCGAAATAAGATCAATTTAAAACATTACATGTCGGTGAACGTACTCGCTACGGCAATGAATAAAGAGCTTCAAGATAGATATCCTGTGTATCATGATTGTAATTTATACCGAATGAGAAAAAGAATAGAAAAAAGTAGATTAAAGGATATAGAAAATGTCGTAGAACCTGATGGTAAAAACGACAATAGCAATGATGGTTGTTTGTCTGGCAACATTTCTCCTGTTGAAAACAGTGTGAACGAAATTACTGAATGTACAAAAGATACAGAAAGTAAACTAGAATGTTCCACTGATACTCTTCAAGGTGAGATAAATAATGAGACTGAAAAAAATACTGAAGAGGCTGCTTCTAAACCTGGAGAAAGAGTAAAAAATAATTGCAAGGGTAATAGCCAAAGTGATATATTAGAAATAAATGAAAATAATTCCCACGAATGTCAAAAAAAAAAATTGTTAGTGGATAAATGTAGTAAGAATACAAAAGTAAGGAGTGATTCTATAGAGAGTGTAACAAAAAATGAAAAGAAAACAACAGTTTTACTGAAGAAAAAGAAATTTAAACACATAAAATTTATAGAAGACAGCTCTGAAAGCGACCAGGACAAGGAGTTAAAAGATGCAACAGATGTGTCCAATGCCAAAGGGAAGTGTGATTTAGATATGATAGAAAATTGTAATAAAAAATCTAGTATTTCGGAAGGACATAGTAGTAATTATAATGAATCAGTTAATATAGTAACAAATAAAGAATTGTGTGAGGAAGAAACAAATAAAAAGCCTACTCAACCTTTAATTGCACGATCAAAAGAATTATCAGTAGACACAAGTGGAATGGAACCAGATATAGGCAAAGATATACCGAGAGATCTTGAAAATGATAATTGTAATTATAATAATTTAAATACAGATTTAGATTCTAATAGAAATAGGAATTCATCTGATGAAAAATCAGACAAAAACAATATTGGTAATGAAGAAAAATCTGATGAAGTTAAAGATCAGGGTAATGAAGAAGATAAAGTAAGTCAAAGTAATGATGATATACATGATTCTAATGATCGAATGTCTGAAAAAAGTAATGAATCGAGGCCACTCATAAAGTGTGTAAACATTAATAAATTACTGAAGGAGAATATTAAATTGAAAGTAAACGCTTCTCTAGTTGAGATAAGTGACAGTGATAATGAAGATGACAAAAATATGCATATATATAACAGACATTCACGATCAAGGAATAAAATTATAAATAGTGACAAAGTGCAGCATAATAATAAAAAACAATTAAATAGGTATAAGGAAAATAAGATAAACAAAGAGGAAGAGTATTGGATAGAGAAACGGAGAGAAGCAAAAAAATTTATTCCAAAAACATTTTGTGTGGATATTACAAGACTACCTAAATTATCTGAGCAATATCTATTGGAGCATAATCTTAAAAAGATAACACAAAATGGCATAGTTGTGTGTGAATCTCATTCAAAATCTCTGGACTCTGATAAGAATGATGACAAAAATACACAAGATAAAAATCACAAATCACTCCCGGATGTTAATATTGTTAAAAATGCCTTACTCAATGATTCCGATTCTGATAAGTCTCATACAGATACAATAGAGAAATGTATTACAACAATTGATAACTCTATTAATGCAGATTCTGATACAAGTATCAGACAAAGTAATGAAACCTTAACAAAAGATGATGTGACTAGCAAAGATACAAATAAATGTAACAATGATAATACCTATCAAATTGAAAAACAAAAGACATCAGAAGCAGATATTATAAAGTCAGCCCTAATGCAAGATACTTCAGAGGAAGAATTAGATAAATCTGTGGGCACGAGGCAAAGAAAAAGTGAAAGTATCACTCCATCAAAACGAAAACATATTATGGAAAGCATGCATGCAAAGAAAATGCTTTTAACATATACATCTAGTTCAGACACTGAAGACGAGCAACTAAGAAATGCTCTTAAAGAAATAAGAAAATCTCTTCTTGAGGAAACAGTCGATGACACAAAACAATCCGATGCACCCACAAAAGAAGGTGATGGTGGTGATAAAAATAATGTAGAATCAGAAAAAAATGACACTGGGGTAGAACTGCCAGCAAAAAAGTTAAAACGAAAAAGGTTAAAAGCAAGTGATGCGTCAGAACCAGAAAAGAGTAAAGAAAGTGATACTTCGACTAAAGACACTAATAGCCAAGCGGAAGAAAATTCTAATTCCAGCTCTAAAAAGGTTAGGAGAAAGTGAACAGTTTCAAATAAACTTTACTTATTGTAAATTGAAGTCAGTGTAGCCACTTTTAAATAATTTTCTTGGTACAATATTTGAAATACTTTTAGACATTTGACATGCATATATTTATAAAAACAAATCCAATACAAACCAATGAATGTAACATTAGGGCCAATACGCCATAAGCTTGGACAATTCGAAAAAGATTAAATTCAAAAACAACTTTTATTTCAATGCATTTATTTTGGCATTTACATTAAAAGTGGTTATTCTGTGATAATTAAATTGGATTGGTTAGTGTACATTCGCTCATATGTAATACGTACAATTAATGTTGTTAGTAGTTAGATATGAATAAAAGGCATATAAAGCTTGTAAATAATAATAAAAGGAATTTTTTAATTACTGCAGTCTAAACTGTGCACAGTCATATAATATTAAAGTATCTACCAAAATTGGTCTTTTATTTTCTAATAACTCGAAAGTTTTTAGTAAAGTTAGTAAGTTAAAGTAGGTTATATATAGGTTTATTTAATATTAAATAAATCCTGTAGAAACTACATATGCATCAATAAATTTGTTTATAAATAAAGTACATAGTAATTTTATTATTGATAGGTAGAAAACCCTTAAAATGCAATTTCACAATTAGATTAAAAATTATTACAGATGAGCAACACTAAATCTAAAGGGAATGGTAGCAGCTCCAATACCTCAGATATAGAAGATCAAATTGACAAAGACATTGATGGGTAAATATTTAATAGAAGTGGGTTTTGTTCAAACAATTTGTGTGCGTCTAAAATCATATGAAACATTTGCATGAAATAACTATTGTGCAGCAACTCTGTCATTACATATATGAAAAAATGGGATGTTCATTAGTAACTGTAAATATGGTTATGGCATTGCATGGGTCTGTAAAAATATTTTAATAACATAACTCAATCATACATACATATTCATAAGTTTTTTACTATGTAGATTGATTTAGTATAGAGATAGTATGATTAGAATTAGTATAGAGATTGAGGTTCAGGAATAATAGTATACTGGTATAAAATGTATCAGTGCAAGGTCTAAATTGGATGTAAATGAAAACTATTCAACATTAGCAATCCAATTATTTCAATCTTGAATTTTTTCTATTAATAATATAATATTGATTTTAATTCCTCATTTATTCACTTATTAAAACCCTATATGTGTGAATAACTTACATAATATATTATGTGGTTTTTTTTTGAGAACTTTTTGGTATGCTGACTACTCAAAATTTCTTGATCATAAAATAAAGGAAATTAATGTGAGCCATTATATACCTTTCTTAACAACTAAATTAAAAAATGAAGACGTGTCATTTTCAAAGCAATGATGAAGATGTCTCTTGAGGTTTTCCTTTATGGCATAAGGAGGCAAAAGAGCAGTTGCAGGCTTATGGTGACTACTAACACACATAGATATCCACACAACCAGAGGTTATACAGATGTGCTGCCCTCCTTTTCCCTATCCCCCCAATGGACCACCAGAATCTCAACAGCAGAAACGCGGCAGAATAGCTGTCACTTTACGCCGATATTATTTGAGCGAGAGGTACCACAGCTTTATAATTAAGTGTTGAGTGCAAGCATTTGTGGGTTATTGTAAATTTTTTTTCTATTTCTAAACCTATCGGTTCTTTTATATTTTTGTGTGTGTTTTGTTGTAAATATTGGATTTATCTTGTAAGTAATAAGTTATAGTTAGTATTTTATAATGTATTTATTAAAATGGATGCGGATCTAGCGGACCCCGGTGTGGTTTCTTTGCTGTTGTTTCACTATTGTCATGCTTCGATGAATTTCGAGAAAAAGAATAAATGTTGAAAAGCATGATACTAATCCCAAAAAGATTGCCAGTTCTAGTTTAACTTGACCCTAAATTCAATTAACATTTATATTCATACAGCTCTCACTGCTGCTGAATATTCAGCATCAGTTCTGTAACGCTGTAGGCAGCGTTTCTCGCATGGGGATCATCGGCGCTGTCCCGGTTGAATGGTCTATGGAGGAGTTGGTTGACAACATAGATGTTCCAACTAGTCACGGGAGAGTTGTTCAGGCTCAGAGACCAGTTGAAAAACTTTGAATGAGAATAATACCCCGATTTGTATCCCTCAGTCAGTAGTTTTAACTTTATGGGTCAAAAACAACCATGAGAGGTTTTCTTTTTTACAATTCCCTCCCTGTGGAGACCTACTTATTGCCTACTATCCAATATAATCTGTGCTGTAGATTTGGACGTGTAAAAGCACAGTGGAGATCAAAGCCAAAGTGTTTTTAGTGTTCTCAATGACGGCCTGGATATAATCGACAGGCCCATCAGCCTATTGTCGAAACACAGCGGGTGTTTCCAACCATCCACAATGGGTGTGCTTTCCCACAGGAAATTAGTTTGCCAAATGAAAACGGATCTAGAAAACAAACAGGGCACCTCAACGGCTAGTCAGTCCCGCAAGGGACCGACGCCACCTCCACAGAGGGGTTGTCCCGCACCACAGAACAACCCCTCCCAACGTCGGGACAGTACAATGGGGTGAGGTTCCCATCCTCACCCCTTGCCCCCTGCTCTTCTGTCCCCTCTTCTTATAAGAGGGGTACAAAGAGCCCCCTCGGCCCAATTAGCTTCGCCCAAGGTGCACCGCTCACCCTAGGTTACTGAGCCCCACCGCCACGACAAGGCCTGAACCATGGTGGGGAAACGTTAACTTCTATCCTTAATAATATTATTTCCCGGCTTAGTGATGGCGGCCTATTGAACAATATTCTTAAAAATCTGTCTCACATTACTTCACTCTTATCTCAAATGCCTTACAATCTAGCACAGTGGTACGTAGTGTTAAAAAAAATTACACGATTTATTTTATTTATTAAGAAAACACGACCCACTCATATTTGCCGTCCAGGAGACGTGGTTGAAGCCTAAGTCTCTTTTGAGGGTGCCTTGCTTCTCATGTTACCAGGACGACAGACGTGATGGAGAAGCTGGATCAACCATTTTGAGATCCAGAAAATGTACATACACCTTTTATTCCTTCCCAAAGTGATGTTATTAATGTATGTGGTGTCCGTGTATTGAATGTCTGTCCTATGTGTATATATCCCTGATCCGAACCCTTTTGTACTATATGGCTTTTCATTAATTCTTTCCTCAGTTCTATCTCCTATGGTTATTCGGAGAGATTTCAATTTTCTTAATTGCTTATTTCTTTCCTGTTTATTGTGATCGACGAATTTTCCGTTACTCAGTTTGCTTGTATATTGTCAATGTTTTTAGAAAACTACCTTAGCTATAAAAGGATTGCGACAGAAGTTTTGGTCGACCGTATTGGTTTTGACTAGTCTAAATCCAACTCTCCGGAGTAGCGCGTGCGATGAGGCGCCACCCTTTCGAATAATTCTTAGGTGAACCGGAGCTCAATAGGAACAGTAGGTGAGCAGATGCTACCTACACCTACTGTTCCGATTGAGCTTAAAGGCCATCAGGCCGAAAAGTCTAGCCCTTCCGAAAAAAAGGCAGGGTTGGTACCACTTCTATGAAGGCTTTTATTTTTCCTTAGCTATAATTCAACCGCAGATTCCTTCTGAGGAATGTGGAACTAAAAGTATTATCCCTATCTTAAAGCCGCAAGCCGGGAAAGCTCGGTAATGACGCTTATTCGTATGGTCCTGTAGCTCTTTCGTCAAACTTAGCAATAACTTTAGAAATCTTTTTAAGAACAGACTTGAATGGAGAATAGAGGCATTCTCTCAGAAGTCAGTTCTGATTTCGAAAAAGATTTAGTACTATAGATAGCCTTGGTATCTTTGTTACGAACATTCGTATAGCTTTTTCAAAGAAGGATTCTGTGGTGGGAGTATTTCTCGATATAGCACCCGCATACGATAAATGTACTCTTTTCGGTGCTCAGACAGAAAATGCTTCACCTGAGTGTCCCAGTGTAGATAATCATTTTATCTGCAATTACTTGTCAACTCGCTCCCTAATTATTATTAATTCACAAAATTGTACTGTTTCTCCTACACTTGACTGGGAAGGTCTTTCTCAAGGTTCGGTTCTTAGGCCTTTTTATAATATTTATACGCATGACCTGGACCTCTCTGTAAATTGCTTTTTTAATGTTCTCCAATATGCGGATGTTTGTTATTGTATATTTCTTGCTCAGATGTATTGGACGGTTCTAACTGACTTAAATCTGTCATTGTACCTAAATGAATAAGACAGACATGATCTCTCAATATCAATACATATAAGTAGTGTTGTATTTTCGGGTTAAAGATCTATTCCTCACGTTTCTATTGTTCCCAATAATCAAGTTTTCCCAGTTAAAGATACAATTAAACTTTTCAAAGTATATCGTTTTTATATAGTACTAGCTGTTGCCTGCAGCTTCGCCCGCGTTACTTAACTCCTATAAGTCACAGCGTGATGTTATATAGCCTATAGCCTTCCTCGATAAATGGGCTATCTAACACTGAAAGAATTTTTCAAATCGGACCAGTAGTTCCTGAGATTAGCGCGTTCAAACAAACAAACAAACTCTTCAGCTTTATAATATTAGTATAGATATAAAAACATAAATATTCTTCGTTGCCTCTCAGGGGTATTGTGGGGTCCCCATTCTTACTCCCAAAAACTTCTGTATAATATCCTTGTTCATAATCATATGGACTATGGTTCCTTTTTTAACTTTGTAATAAATTCAATTTAAAAATGTTGTATAGGTTACAGGTCAAATCTCTGCGTATTGTAGGAGCTATGAAATCGTCCCCTATCAATGTGCTCCAGATCGAATGTGTTGACCCACCTTCTTCAACTTCGTAGGTAGTACCTGCCTGATAGGTTCCTTTTTAAAGCTTTTCAATCCTCTTCCCATAGAGTAATATAATAATATGGAGATAGAGAGTCCTCTTGAACGATATTTAAGCATACCGATTTGAAACGCCATCTGAAGTTCTTAACGGGGAACTAATGCTGATATGTATATTAGTTATGTATATGCTATTAATCTACGTAACTATAGTTAGTTACGTAGATTAATAGCCTATATATATCTATGCATACAAATACAGTAATTCTTTTTCTTACTTGTCCTAAATTTGTAAAAATATTAGGTTCCGTGTAGTAATCCAATAACAGAACGGTAGAGAAACTCAACTCGACTTCTGATATTGGTAAAACACTCAAAAACTAATATTTAAACACTTAACGGACACATGAAACATAAGCGCAAACGCAAATGTCGGCCATCTTACATCTATGTGTAATGTTGCCAGAATATAATACACAACCCAATAACGATTTCCTTGTCAAGGTTGCCATAATTAACAAGGTTAGACAGGTTTGAAATAATATAATCCAATAGTTTTCATGAAATATATTACAGTTATTATTTAAAAAACTACTTAAAATTAAATTAAGGAATTAAATTATTTGATTTTCTTATGTTGATTAGAGATGCGATTACAGAGACATCTATCGATAATTATGAAACTAATAGTTTTCCGTGCAAAAAGTTAGATGGCAGCTCTATCTTTTCTGAAGATGTGCATTTTCTAACTGTCCCCCCCTGCCTCTTCCCATCCTCTTATTGTTAAACTACACTCTCTTTCCCAATTTGTAACTTCACCCAATTACTGGTCTTATAAAGATCTTCCTTGCCTTATAAAGAGCTACCTCAAATTTTATTTTCATTACTAAAATTATTTAAAACGGGATATTTACTATGCTTTTCACTTTTATTTCCCGGAGTTCGATATTTCGACATTATCTACAAATGTCTTGTTCACGAGACTGAAGTATGCGGGTAGATGTTGACGGCATTAAAGGTATCCGTACCGTACTATCTCCTTTCTCGTACGTTTGCTGAGTAAACACTGATCTAACGATGAAACTACTATTGTCACTTGTTTTGCGTACACTCGACACTCGATCATGTGTTCGACAGACGAAACTCACCGTATCGGTTTTATTATACATACTTTATAATATATAAGGTTCCGTTGAAATCTTTGGGCACGGATCTAAGACCTGAATAAATTTGACATTTTTACATGTAGGTACTCTTTAGTGATGATTATGATCGTTGTATCTCAAGTATTATAAGTACTCAGTACCAATTAGTCAATTGGTAGGTTATCCTTGTCACGATAGGCCGACATTATTGCCTTCGATCGTAAAACATGTTTCAATGTATTGTTTATGTTACTAGGATTAAGGGCCCCTTCTCCCAAAACTATAGGTATTTAACGCACCGAATCGGTTTGCACTTGCGTTGCGCGGGAGATGTCTTTATATGAACTCCGGTGACCTACCACGGCCGGCAAGCACGCCACAGTATACGAATATGCAGTAGATTGACTATGCTCGAATTATTCTTAGATGTGATAATTAATAATTATGCATAACAAAATCTTGTTGTTGTTATAGTTATCTAGTTTTGGATTTATAGAAATACTAGCTGGTGCCAGCGACTTCGTCTGCGCAGGATAAGATAGTTTTATTTCTTCTCTAATTAATCGAAAGGAACTTCGATCCATCCGGGTGTCCCTTGACACCTCTCTTTAGTTTTATTTTTTATAAAAAGTATCCTATGTTACTTCTAATACCTCCAAGAATATGTGTACAAAGTTTCATGATGATCGGTTAAGTAGTTTTCGCGTGAAAGCGTAACTAACATCCATGCTTTCAAATTTATAATATTAGTAAGGATTAGGAAGGATGAATTAGCTACATATGTCTAAAAGGTAGTGCCATGCTGCTTGCAGCCGAATTGGGCCGGCACGACCGTAGGGGTACCTCTCGTTCACATGATAATGGCGTCAAGTGACACCTATGCTGTCGCGTTTCTTGCGGTGTATGAGTTTCCGGTGTCCCATTGCAGGGGATGGGGTAAAGGAGGGTAATGCATCTGCATTATCTCTGGTGTGAATGTTTACGAGGACGACCTCTGTGGCTCAATGGTTAGCGCGTTAGCGTTCAAGCCGGAGGTTGCGGGTTCGAATCCCGCCAGGGAACAAAAAGTTTTCTGTGTTCCTGGTTCATGGATGTGTATTAAATATGTGTATTATAAATAAAAAACCTTAAATATGTGTATAGTATAAAATATTAAATATATTTCCATTGTCTGGTACTCGTAACACAAGTTCTTCGAGAACTTCCGTGGTAAGTTAACCAGATTGATGTGGTGCAAAAAGCGTCCTTAGATATTATTATTATTATTATGGGAGTCGGTAGTCATCTAAGGCTCCGAATGCTCGTTTGTCTCCCTAAGGCCCAAGCTATAAAAAAAATCAATCATTCTAAGAATGCTTGTAGGAGATTAAAAAATTGTAGACAAACATATTCTTTTATACTATATTAATTGTTTTAATTGTTTTAAAATTCAACAAAATTTAGTTGTCGTATGCTAGGTCCAGGTTCATTTTCATCGACCCATACATCATCCATTAATGTTAGACACGGGTCTCCTCTGAGAAGAGGGTCAAGGCCATAGTCCTCACGACACTGCCCTGTGGGTAGGGGGCTAGGAAATGATTGCAAATCAGAAATATTTTGTGATGAAGGTTCCTCATTTTCTTTATTCTTCAAGTGTTAACAATTTCTGGAAGAAGACATCACTACATAGTATAAACTATAAAGCAAAGTCGCTTCCCGCGTCTGACTGTATGTATGCTTACATCTTTAAAACTACACAACGGATTTTGATGCAGTTTTTTTAATAGATAGAATGATTCAAGAGGAAGGTAATAGGTACATGCATAATATAGTAGATAAACGCTCATAATTTTAGAAGTTTCTGATGTGATGTCATAAATAAGCACATTTTTTGCACTTACATTGCAAACGCTGGATGAACCCTAACAGATAGATCAAAATAATGTACTACATTATTATACACCTTAGCCGGGCCCGGTTCCGAATTAATTATTATTGTATCAATGTATGGTAGAATTGTGTATCCTAAATATGCATACTGAAAAGTCCGTGATGGCATAATATGTCTACATTAGTTAAATACTACTCAATTTGCTTTTAAAATCGACGTTACTTTAGATTTTTTTTGATCATGTAAAATGTTAAATATTGTATTTTTATCCAAAAAAATCCCTAGATCAAAGATGTATCTATACCCTATTTTTTTATTATTCTTTTAAAATGACGACTTCTATGAAAACACCTCGATCTAGAAACAACAATTTGGGATAAGGGGCCCTTAAGGAAAACTGGCAGACGAGCCACTTCGTCAACAAGTTCGACCGAACTTGAAATATTTGCACGCTAGCGCGTGTATTGTCGGAGTTTATTGAATATCTCGCATTTAGATGGTTAAGGCGAAAATAAAGCCCAAAGTGCTGGTTTCACCTTAGGCTAGTGAACCGCACCGCCACGACTAGGCTTGCACCATGGTGGGGTGTGGCACAACATCCTCGCGTGATTTTGATGAATGACATGTAAAGTCAAAGTATAATAAGTATGGCCTTGTCCTCAGGCTGACCAACTTGAAGACATTGATTAAGAAACCCCGGCGACGTCGATCATCGTCGACCGAATCGCCCAAGACGTACAAGACGCGCTCGAAGATGCCCAAGGCGCCGCAGATCAGTGAGGAGGGATTTCTTCAGGCTGAGAGCAGTTCTGATGCCGCGTCTGTCGCTGATAGTGATACTGCTGAAGGTTTGTTTGATTTTTAGAGTTTCGTTCCTGATAAGGGGCCATCCATAAATTACGTCACACGAATTTCATGATATTAGGACCCCTCCCCCGTCCTTGTGACAGATGATAACATTTAATGTCACACTTCGTTGACCCCCTCCCCTCCCCTTGACGTGTGACGTAATTTATGGACGGCCCCTAATGACAAAATGGAGCCTATAAAAGATCATTCCGATGTCCGTCTGTCAAATTAAAACCTATAGGATACTTTCCATTGCACATCCCACTCGCATTTGTTTGGTTTTAAATTTCCAAATATTTCGTTTTTAAAGAAGGTAAGCTGTGCTAAGTCATCGGTATCTAAAAAAATCTATACTTAGTCTAAAAAGTTAGGCCAATTCTAGACATTGTAAAAGGTACTAGGTAGGTAACTACACTTTTTTACCCGACTAAAGCAAAGCCAAAAGATATGGTTTTATGATTTTAGCAGTCAGTCTGTGTATGTATTTATAATTGTCATTATAATGAAACAATTTTTACGGATTTTATCGCGGTTTATTAAGATTTTTACAAGCCGATTTTTTTAATAAACCGCGATAAAATCCGTAAAAATTGTTTCATTATAATGAGTGAAATTCGCGCAAACATTAGAAAACAATATGTATTTATAATTGTCAATCAATTTATTCTTCTAATGGCTTGGTTTTTGTCATCATTACGGCCTTAAAAGAAGGGGTTTTTTCGGTAGTTGGGGCATTTTTTTAATGAATTACAATAGATGGTTACCGTCACGTCATTCGCGTCGATTTTAACGTCAAAACGCACCAATAGATGTATCACATCAATTCTTTTAGATGGTGCAGAATTACCATCTGTGCCGGCTGGTCTGAACGGGGACGGTATCGGCCACCTCGCCAAGGACGACCTTTTGGGTGACAGCGACTCGTCATCCTCACACAGGAACAAGGACACGACCTCACAGGTATAATAAAAAATATAGCTCAATAAAAGTATGTAGGTACTCTGTTTTTCCTCCTCCTTCAGTCGTATTCTTCAAGTGGACCACCTCCGTCCATGACTTTGGTTCGCACGATGCTATGCCAGCTTTTCCTATCTCCGACCACCCGGAGACCATCGTAGACAGTGGTGTTGAGAGTGATGATCAGACCAAAACATCGTATTGCGGCCACGCGGCATTTTCCTTCCACTTTGCCAGATACAGCAAGTTTTTCGAAATTGTCAATGTTATAAAGAACTAAAAATGTTTTTTTAAATACTTTTTGTGTCACCATCAACTTTAAACTGAAAAATCAACTGTAAAATTCCACAGAGTTCAAAGCTATTCAAAAACATGTTAACATATGATGAGACTTCAGAATATGTCCGTGGTGCATTGCAATCTGGCACAGCCTTCCGCTTTAATTGGGAAGTGAAACTGGAAAAATATTTCCTATTTCTCCTGAATTCTTCTGATTAAAGTTGCGGGTCCCTCGGGATTCGGATATGTTCTCAGAGAGCCTGAGATTGTATCAAATGGTAATTTGGTTACCGCAGCCGATCCTGGCTACACAGGAATAGCAGTGGTGGGCCTAGCCCGAACAACAAGATATCTATACTCTAAAGTCTAAAGTAATATAATAAAGTTGTTAAAGAGCTTGTATGTTGAATGCGCCAATCTCTGGAAATAGATGAGAATTTTAGTAAAGCATATTCAACATATTTATATATTTTTTTTGTCTTTTCAGGATACTCCGAACAATGAAAGCTCAGATGAAAAGTAAGTTTAAAAATTATATATTTTAATTATAGGTATGTAGTCGGCTCAGCTTCTTTCATCTATTTTGGTCTTCTGCTTGTCCCTTTTCATTGGTGACGGCTGGTCATCATCATCATCAACCTCTATCCGTCCACTGTTGAATATATGCCTTTTTTTTTACGCCGGGAAATGCTCTGAGGCATCCCGCCTGGGAAGACCCACTCCCCAGGCGGGATGCCTCAGAGCATGCGGGACTCGCTGCGCCCGAAAGATGGTAAGTGGACGCAGCTCTACCCACTAAAACTCGGCGAGTGCCACCGCCTTTGGTGAGGTGCCCCGGATCTGTTAAGTTAACAGGGCACCTCGACGGCTAGTCAGTCCCACAAGGGACTGACGCCACCTCCACAGAAGGGTTGTCCCGCACCACAGGACAACCCCTCCCAACGTCGGGACAGTACAATGGTGTAAGGTTCCCATCCTCGCCCCTTGCCCCCTGCTCTTTTGTCCCCTCTTCTTATAAGAGGGGTACAAAGAGCCCCCTAGGCTCAATTAGCTTCGCCCAAGGTGCCGACTCACCCTAGGCTGCTGAGCCCTACCGCCACGACAAGGCCTGAACCATGGTGGGGGTTGAATATATGCCTCCCTCAATGAACGCCAAGACAAATGAATATAATATTATATCTTAATTTGGATCCTAGTAACCCCTAATGAGTTGTATTACGACCTCACAGCGGTACGAGGTTTACGTTATTTTTTTTTATATTTATGACCATCGACTGTTATATGTTGGACTGCTTGTCCGAAGGGTTTTATTGATTGATTTTTTAAAATAAGGTTTTTGGATACTTTACAAGCAACCATGGCCCCCATTATTTTATTATAATGAGATATACATTAGAAAACAATATATTTTTTATTGTAGTGTCACGTCAAAGAGACGCAAGGCGAACGCGATATCGTCCGACTCTGAGGTAGGGTCCTCTCGGCCGAAGGAGCGGGGCGACAAGGACAGCGACTTCGAGGATTCGGACGCCGGCTCCGAGACCGCCAAGAGGACCAAGCGGAAGAAGAAGGGCAGCGAGAGTGACGGGTCAGACTCCACCTCTGTAGACGGAAGGTAGGTGCCCAGATGAACATCATCAATAGCATAGTCCTCTATTCTATAGACGGAGGGTGTGCTGCCATACCCTCCTTATGTTACATAACTCCATGTTATATTATATTGTATAGCTACACATTGTCTATACTCTGTAGTATATACCGTACCTCTAGATATTGTGTAGCAGAAGGTACTCGGAGGTAGAGCCTACCGAGATCTGTGGATGTGCGTAAATGTATGTACTCCGCGAAATAAAAAATGCGAAGACGTAAGTTGCATGTTTCGGTGCCAATACTTACACTTCTTGTCTCACTCTACTTTCGGATATACAACAATGAATGTCAACAACATAGCTGTCACATTACGAGGGTGTTATGTAAGCGAGAGGTAGAGAGGAAACCAACCCGGCCGTGCCGGCCCAATTCGGCTGGAAAGTAGCATGGCTCTACCTCTTACTGTGCTGCGCATCCTACCCACTGACAAGCTGGTTGTGCAATAATATTAATATCCTTAAAATCTAATAACAAGCTTAATATGTTACATACATAAACAATTACATACTTACCTAAAATTAAATACCTTACATAATGTAAATAATTATGATAAGGGATTATAGGCTATGCCCTATGGATAAATAAATAGAATTCAATCTTAAGTTAAATAATTGTGTTTAATTTTTTATTTATTAATACCTCAGATCAAGGTAGTCTCTAGAAATGTTATATACACTATGTATAGTTTATATAATAAATGTCTGCCCTATAGGGCATAAACTGCGACCTATATTTAAACATATATAACATAAAAATCACTTAGATTGACTCAGAAATAAAATGATTAGGGAAGAAAATATTTAATGTTTGCAGCAAAAAGAAGCGAAGACGGATAAAAAATATAGACGAGAGCGATGGATCTGGTTCGGAATCGGAAAACGAGGGCAGAAACAAACACGGCAGAAAGAATATACGAAAGGTGATATATATTAAGTAACCTAAAAGTTTATGGAATAAAATTAATGTTTCTTGAGAAGTATGTGCTAATATTATGGAACTAAATTTATAATCAATTCTTTGTAGGTTATGGGAAAAAATCAATTAGAGGAAGCCACGAAGAAAGCAGCTAGAGAGGAGAAAGAGAGGATAGCTCGAATAGCAGAGAGGCAGAAAGTGGTAAGACACATGTGTTTATATTAATAAGAATTATGTATAGGTACAAACTAATTGTACTCAAACTTTCGTAATCTATGTAAGGAAAGTTACCAAAGTTCTTATTTCTTCATACTGAGCAGAAACTTCAATAGACAATATTTTTAGCGCGTGTTAAGTGATATTAAAAAAATGTATTTTATACACACTCATCTCATCTTGAAATAAAACAATAACGAAAAATTGTTAATATGTTATACCTTTTCTTTCAGTACAATAACCTGGAATTTGATGAATCGGGCAAACCTGATGAAGTGGTTCTGGACAAAGTAGTTTTAGATTTTGATCCCGAGACCAAGGAACCTCTCATTGAAGTGGATAAAGGACTTGTGAAGAAATTAAAACCACATCAGGTATTTTATAATGATTATATTGATTTACGATTGTTATTGTTACCGGGGAAAGTGATCCGCTCATGTTGAGCGTCCTTCTGCATGGGACTTACCATGATCACCACCCATCCTTTGTAATTTCATCTGTAAACAGCTTTTCTGTGTTAAAGAGAGAAAGGCAGAACAGGCAGTGTAATTACTGGCACCAAGACTTACCATCTCACGTCTTAGGATTGGCTTATCATGAATGTTCATGGGCGACCACTCACATAGCTGGTCTGTCTGTTATTTTTTCATTTTATTTATCATGTATTCTTCTTCAATTTGTTTTAGGCAAATGGTATCAAATTCATGTGGGACGCTTGCTTCGAGAGTGTTAAAAGAATAAAAAAAGATAAGGGATCAGGCTGTATATTGGCGCATTGTATGGGTCTCGGAAAGACTTTACAGGTATATACCATATTTATCAAAATTTCCATTGACATAGAATCATGGACGGAAAAAACTATTTTATCAGATATTGCATAAAATACTTTATTACGGCACAATCAATTCTAATATTTATTTTCGAGAATACTGCACATTGATGGTCAGACATTTTTAACAGAAAGACATATTCTACATATATATAACTTTGCAAACATACAGTCTTGCGTTTGTCTGTTTTTAAATTGGTTACGTATTTATTTTTCCGTTTAGAGTCGTATTCAGCAATGGAACATCTAAGATAATATTGCAACATCTACATCTTCAAATCTCACCCGACATGTTTACACCTTCCTCCTGTTTGCTTGTTTTTTAAGAGCCATATTTAGCAATGAAATATTTGAGTTATAACATTGCAATATTAATCTCTTTTGATCTCACTTGGCATGTCTAATACCCTCTGCTTATTTTCTAAGAGTGATGGGAAGAACATGGGACATATAAGGGGCCATCCATAAATTACGTCACAGGAATTTCAAGATATTTCGACCCCTCCCCCATCCTTGTCACACTTGGGACATTTGTGAGACTCCCCGCTCCTAAGTGTGACGTCACATACTTTGCAATTTTTGCACATTGAAATTAGTTTTAAACTATGTTTTAGATTTATTTTCTTTATTAGTTTATAATTAATGTTTTAATAACAGACATTTAGATGTGGAAATGTGATGTCACAAAATCTAGGACCCCTTGTCACACAATGTCACACTTGGTCGGGAGCGCCCCCTCAACGTGTGACGTAATTTATGGATGGTTCCTTAGTTACAACATTGCTTATAATAACTTTTAATCTTATCTGGCATGTTTAATAGTTTTAATACCCTCCTCGGCTTTTTTCGAGGAGCCTGTCTGTAACTAGTATAACCGCGCAGGTGGTGTCGTTGACGCACACGCTGCTGACGCACGGGTCGCTGACGGGCGTGCGGCGCGTGCTGGTGGTGTGTCCCCTGTCCACGGTGCTCAACTGGGTCAACGAGTTCCGCATGTGGCTGCGGCACGCGCACTCGCGCTACGACCTCGACGTCTACGAACTCTCCAGGTCTCATTTTTTATGTCATAAGGAGGCAACCGAGCAGTCGGAGCCTTATGGTGACTGCCGATGCCCATAGACATCCGCACAACCAAAAGTTATGCAGATGCGTTGCCCTCCTTTTCCCTATCCCCCCAATGGGCTACCGGAAACTCACAAACCGCACGAAACGCAACAGCATAGCTGTCACTTGACGCCGGTGTTATGTGAGCGAGAGATACCACCCCAGTCGTGCCGGCCCAATTCAACTGCAAAGCAGCATGGCACTACCTCTTACAACACCTTTGCACTTTTCCCTTCCTCTCAAGTTTACACAAGCAGTCTATGAGCTTTACAAGTCACTACTTATTTATATATATTAATTATAATGAAACAATTTTTACGGATTTTGTCGCATATATTTATTTTATATTTTACAGCAACTCATAACTTTAAAAAGGCAGTCTACGGCTATCATTACACTCTCCGCTTCCTGTTAACTTTACACAAACAGTCAACGAGGTCTCCAGATCACTGCTACCACCATTGCACACATGACATACCATAATATATATATATATTGGATGCTCTCTGCTTCCTCTTAAGGTTCACCATATTATATTGTTGGAGTCATATCGCTTTCTCTATTCCATCTATTTATGTTTATATTTCTCCTACCTCTTATCTCTTTCTGACTATCTGTTACCCATATCCCATAATTAAGACAAGAAGGACATCCAGCTTTCAAAATAAATTAACAGTAATTCTTACATTTAGTGGTCTTAGAAAACATGTCGTTTTGAAAGATTTGAATGTCCTATGCTACTCATGCGTTGTATCAAAATTGAGAAAGAAAGATTTTATGTCCGTTGCCAGTAGTAACATCGTCTAAGTTCCTCCAGCATGGTAAAAATAATTCAAATGTTTCATAAAACAAATAAGTGATGGTCTTCTTACGTTGCAGGTATAAGCAGAACTCGGAGCGCGCGTCGCAGCTGCAGCAGTGGTTCCAGGGCGGTGGCGTGTGCGTGCTCGGCTACGAGATGTTCCGTAATCTCTCCGCAGACAACGTCAAGAAGTTCAAGAAGAAGATGCTGCGCAGCTTCCAGGAGAGCCTCGTCGATCCAGGTGCTCATCTATTAAAAACTATTGTCTGTTAACCGCTCTCAGTGACAGGCAATACTTAGAGGATCAAATAAAAAACGCTAAATAGTTTTTTTCCCCTTAAACTTATTCTGATTTGTGGGAAGATTCGGACAGAAAACATCCTTATTTTTTTTCTAATGTTTACGCGAATTTCAATTCCCGTGACCATGGTTGCTGTAAAGTATCCGAAACGTCGGGCTTGTAAAAATCTTAATAAACCGCGATAAAATCCGTAAAAAAGTGTTACATTATAATCCTTATTTGTCCTCAGCTTGTGAGACCGACAAGAAAATAGATCAATTTCCTTCATTATTGGAAACTATTTAGACTATTTGGACCCACTGACTACTTGCCGTTAAGAACATTGCAGTTGAACAGAATGTTTTTGTTATTTGGAATCGTTGCAGCTATCTAGAATTACTACTTCTTGCCAAGAGCACCTCAGTTGATCTGTTTTCCTTACGCCCAGGACTCCATTATATGTACACTTAGGTGTACAACTGTTGTACTCTACCTATGGTACTGGTGTACTCCATGGTACTAACATATTGTTTCCCAGGGCCGGACCTCGTGGTATGCGACGAGGGCCACCTGCTGAAGAACGAGAAGACGAGCCTCTCGCAGGCCATGAACCGAGTGTGCACGCTCCGCCGCATCGTGCTCACCGGCACGCCGCTGCAGAACAACCTCAAGGAGTGTATGTATATACTATATGTACCACTTTTTTTTATGTTAGTTGGATAGGCAAACTGGCAAACGTGCCACCTGATGGTAAGTGGTCGTCGTCGCCCATGAACATAAACCAGTTTACCTGGAACGAGCCCAGGTAACTCATTTATGTGTTGCCTATCCTGAGACATAAGATGTTAAGTCTCGGTGCCAGTAATTACACTGCCTGTCTTGCCCTTCTCTCCGAAACACAGCAAAGCTGTTTCACGGGAGAAACAAGTAAGATGGTGGTACCCATGCAGCCGGGAGTGCGGCACAGCGCTTCCCTCCCACCCAAATAATATGTATTTATTCTGTAACTATTTTTACACCTTATCCTGAAACGCACTATTCCCAAGGTGTGGTATCTTCCTTAAAATCTATTGCTTTATAATATCCTTTACCTTTCTCCGCTTGGAATTTTTCAGTACAATGTTCTGTTTCACTTTCAGTAAATTACTGAAATTTAGGTATTAACTCTGTTAACGATAATATACATTTTTTTTAAAGTAACAATGTTTGAAAATCCGTATATTGATGATGTATATGTGTTGGGCAGACTACTGCATGGTGCAGTTCGTGAAGCCGAACCTGCTGGGCAAGTACAACGAGTACCTGAATCGGTTTGTCAACCCTATCACCAACGGACAGTACACCGACTCCACCGAGCACGACATCCGCGTCATGAAGCGACGCTCGCACGTGCTGCACAAGATGCTCGACGGAGCCGTGCAGGTACATTTACAGCCATGTGCAGGCTGATGATGACTGTATTTATAGCCTATATCTTTCCTCTAGGTACTAATAATATTCATAATTTGTTACAGAGAAGAGATTATGGTGTCCTAGCGCCTTTTCTCCCCCCGAAGCATGAATATGTTCTGTTTATAACTCTCTCGGAAGTGCAAATTAAATTGTATCAGGAATATTTGGACAATTATTCTAGAAGGTATGACATAATGACTTAAGATTTTAAATAATCTATTTAAAATGGAATCTTTACCATGTTATGAACTTATATTTTGCGGATCTCGGCCTTGTCTAGGTCGTCACACCTATATCACAGGACCGAAGTCTGTAAAATAAGAATAAATATCCCCTTTTAATAATCATGTAATGTTTTATTCGTTTTATATATTTAATAAATAACTATGTTCCTTTCTTTGCAGACCCTTACCAGGTAAATCATCAGGGTTTCTATTCCCGGATTTTCAATCATTACAGAGGATATGGACTCATCCGCTTGTGTTAAAATATAACTCGGAGAGATATGAAATCATGCAACAGAAGAAGGTATTATGGTTTTATATTTTTACAGATAATAATTCATGAAGCAGATGGTCAAATTAAAAAAGGATTTATTGTTCTTATAATTACTTTCAGAGGGAAAGAGAAGAAGAAGATTCAGAGGGGTCACTGGTGGATTTCATTGATGATGATTCTTCACCTGAGGTAACAAATAGTTTGATACTATGAACAGTATGGTTACAAATGGTGCACACACTCATTTTAAGCTAAAATGAGCTTTTGCTACTGTATTCATGTAACAAAGATAATTTGGCCGTATACAAAGAAACTGAAAAATTCTTAATTTGTTAAAATAATGTTGGTAGACCAGACAACATTCACTTCTGTGTTTATCTTATAGAAACATTATTTATGGCAAAATTTCATCAGAAGAGCTAAGTAGGTACAATGGATCACTCATATAAATATCAGCATCATACAAAAAGCCTTTTTTTTTACATGTGGTCATGTGTTAATTCTAAATATAGATAATTACTATCACCGAAACTAATTTAGCACTAACTATATAATAATAATAAGTATTTTTAAATGTGATACCAGGAGACGTCGAGTGAGGACACCACAGACGAGTCCTCGGACGCGATGAGCGACGACAGCCGGAAGAAGAGCAAGAAGAAGAAATCAGGAAAGAAGTCCAAAGGGAAGGAGGGGAAGGAGGGGAAGGCCGGGCCCAGAAGGGGGACCAGAGCCAATCCTAGTGAGTGGCCTATTTTAGTATTATTAGTTACTTATTATCAGGTAGGTGATACTACTGATACTGCCTCTATATAGTTCAATTATTCATTGCCAGACATTTAAACAATACCTAATAAATGTTTCGTTCCAGTTGATGTGGATGAAGAGGAAGCGCGGCTGTCAGACGTTGAGGTGAAGCACGAAAACCCCACAGAGTGGTGGGTGCCGCTGGTGCGCGACGAGGAGCTGGAGGACCTGCGACACTCGCACAAGCTGGTGCTGCTGTTCGAAATCCTGCGGCAGTGCGAGATCATCGGAGACAAGCTGTGAGTGATATGGCTTGAATATTATAAGACATTTTATATCAAAAGTATTATTATAGCATTAGTCAGACAACATAATATTAATAGTATTATAATAGCGCAAGTCAGACAACTCATATCATTTGTATTATAATAGCACGGCAATTTTTTTTTTACACGCTTTTTATTAGCTTCACCTGTTTCTTCGCCAGAAGAATTAAATGGGTTAACAAAATAAATAAATAATATTACTTATTGTAAAAAAGCGTGGTGCTTGTAACTAAGTTTTTATACTAACTTCACTTTTTAAAAATAGATAGATACCTATGAAATATTTTTAACAATGAATATCGAGCACCTCACGCTTTTTTACAATAAGTAATATCATTTATTTATTTTGTTAACCTATTTAATTCTTCTATTAAAAATTATTTTCAAATTAATAGTTCAGTTTGCTATTAAAGCGTGTTTTTTGGTTTTTTTTAACTATAATTTATTGATATCGCAGGGAAATGCTTTTTATGCATGTCGCCAGGATCTCCGGTAGATTCTGACCATAATCAAAATCCATTTCCTCTAGGCAGTACTGATACCGCTGCTGCCAGGTATGGGGGGGCAGGGGGGGGGGGGGGGCAAAGCGCTTTGTAGTAGCGGCGTTTGCTTGCGGACCTATATAGCATTTATAGATCAGCCGATCCCACTGGACTACATCCTGGTAATCTTGCTACTATGTCGGAGACTGCTTATTCGTATTTTCGCAGCTAACCACCATATCTGATGACCGCTCCACTATCCATCCCTTACAAGTACATTCAGCATATTACTGAGTGTAAATTTAGAATATTATATTTATTAATAAAAATAACATTGTGTTATTTCTTTATAATTTTTAGGTCTCTAGCATGAACTTTATTTTAATAATTTCAGATTGGTGTTCTCACAGTCGCTATATTCATTAGATCTTATAGAACATTTCCTGGGCAAAGTGGATGAAGCAACCCAGGAGGGGAGAGTGGATGAGAAGTTAAATGGACATGTCGGTGAGTAACGGACTAAATAGAAACCATTAGGATATTCTAAATATTATATCTACCAAAAATTTGTAGTATACTTATGTATGTAAATTTGAAGCTGACATACCTAAATGAAAAATATCTATTGAAGATTGTACCATTATATTGTTTCAGACTAGATTCTCATAGTTTCCATAAACAACTTGCCTTTTTTGAATAGGTTAGACATGAGTCGTCCACTAAAAACATTATTTGGCAGTCCAAGATTGTACTTTTATTTAATTGTTAATTTTATATTACTTGTTTTATATCATAATTTATTATGTAATTTTTCATAGTGTTTCAAATAAAATTGTGTATTATAACATGTAATTTACATTTCGTGTTTATCACCAGCATGGCGACGCCGTCATGCCAAAAAATTAAAGAAGAAGAATTGTATAATTTTATAGATCAACTTCGCAAATACTTGTGACGACGTCGCCCATGAACATAAACTGGTATACCTGGAACAAGCCCAGGTAACTCATTTATGTGTTACCTATCCTGAGACATAAGATCTCGGTGCCAGTAATTACACTGCCTGTCTTACCCTTCTCACGGGATAAACAAGCAAGATGGTGGTACCCATGCACCCGGGAGCGCGGCACGGCGTTTCCCTCCCACCGGTAAATTTTGACAATGTTTTATTTTGACATTTCCTAGGTTCCTGGTCACCGGGCGTGGACTACTTCCGACTGGACGGCTCCACGTCGTGCGAGAACCGATCCATCTGGTGCAAGAACTTCAACAGGGAAGACAACCCTCGAGCCAGGTACACTATAATACTCGTACACTCCAGAGTTCTTATTTACATTTTTTTTATTCGTGACAGACCTACCGCTGCTGCTCCTGTGCAACCAGGATCAACAGCGGTAGCCAAATGAACTTTGATGCATTTAGACAGGTTTACGGAACGTAACGGAACCCTTTGTGCGCGAGTCCTACTCGCACGTCGGTTTTTGCAATGCACAACAGAGAAATTAATATTATAATTGCCTACAAATATCTGCATGGTAAGGTTAATATAATATGTGTATATTAACTATGAGTTATTATGTATAACTTCGTATTAATATATTATATAGTTGTAATAATCGTTGTTGTTTGAAAGTGTGTTTTATTTTTTAAGTCAACTCATATCAACACAGTCAACTCATATACGAGTGTATATTAACTATAAGCAACTTATGTATGATCTCGGGCTATGTTATTTTAATAACTGTGACACAATCGCTTGAATTCAAGAATGTTTTTCACGTCTCCCACAAGATCACTAATAAATTACTCCCGATTTGCTGCGGATGTTGTCGATAATTAATGTTCTATGGTTACTATTTATTGACTTGTACTGTCCGCAGATTGTTTCTGATCTCAACCCGCGCGGGCGGTCTGGGCATCAACTTGGTGGCGGCCAACCGAGTGGTTATATTTGACGTGTCGTGGAACCCCTCACACGACGTGCAGAGTATCTTTCGTGTCTACCGCTTCGGACAGAAGAAGCCCTGCTACGTCTACAGGTTTCTAGCCATGGTTGGTGCTCTTGTTATTTATATACACTACATTATAATTATCAAAAAACATAATTGGTATATTAAGCTAGGGTATAGTATTAACCTTCTGCGAGGCAGTAATGTCCCAGAGGGAGGCCGACGATTGGGTGAGAGAGGAGGCTGCCGACGATGCCTCCCCCCGCGGGCGACGAACTGGGGTGCGTAGGAGGCGCTACTTAATGCGCCTCCAATAACGCCCCTGTGCTCGTGTCGGGTTCAGGATGAGAACCTGGGCCCAGTATGACACGACGTCGCGGGGACTGCTTGGTAGCGGCCGGGCAGTCTCCTGGTATGAGGAGTAATCTGGCTTTCGCCGGGGCCAGCCTGTCGCTGACGTGATCCTATTGAATACCGATCCGTGACCCTCAAAAAGCGGCTGAAGGCGCTCGCAGTGGTCTTAGTTTACGGGTAGGGCACTCCCAGGTCCCACATAGGGTCAGGATCTACCTGAGATCCTGGCTACATGCGTAAAAAGCATTTCCCTGCGATACAAAAAAAAGAGTATAGTGTTATAAAGTATGGCCCGACACCCGCCTCGCCTGATTTCGAGGACGCAACCCGTGACCAGCAGTGGGACATAAATAAGGACATGATATTATTATCATATTATTGTAATTATTAAAATATTCTAGCAATAGTTTTTTATTGGCTTATTATTTGTTTTAATTAAATGTATGTATGTGATAACTATCGTTTATTGATAATATGTACTCATTTCTTTGGGGTGTATACAATGTTGTCGTCTGCAGGGCACCATGGAGGAGAAGATCTACGAGCGGCAGGTGACGAAGCAGGCGATATCCAAGCGCGTGATCGACGAGCAGCAGATCGACCGGCACTACGCCGAGAATGACCTCGCCGAGCTGTACAAGTTCGAGCCTCACCCGCCGTCGCCACGCGAGCTGCCTCCGCTGCCGCGCGACCGCCTCTTCGCCGAGATGCTCCGGGAGCACGAGGCGCAGATATACAAATACCACGAGCACGACTCGCTGCTCGAGAACAAGGAGGAGGAGACGCTCACGGAGGAGGAGCGCAAGGCGGCCTGGGAGGACTTCGAGAACGAGAAGACGCGCCCGCCGCCCGCTCCCTTCCCCGGGCCCTACGGCCACAACGGCATGGGTACGTACTACGTGCATTTATACGCCCGCACAGACACTCCATACACGTACACTCACGCAAAAGGCACCGCAATATATACGCACACACTTATACACATAAAATACGAATTCGCGTGTTGCCCATACCATACTTCTGGATATAGGCCTTTATCAATGAACATTAAGACGACCGATCCTTTGCCTTTTTTGATCATAATAGTACAGATATTTAGTATTAAGATTATGGGTATGTTTGTATGTATATTGTATAATATAATAAAAAGAACTTCAGTTTGTAATCTCAAATTTGTCCATATGAGTTTACCATAGCACTGGGTTAATGTTTATCTAATGTACTTTTTGTGCTTGTTTCTAGTTCCGGGGCTTTTGGCTCAGCAACAACAACACCTGGCTTACGCTGCTCTAGCGGCGATGCTGCGTAAAGATATGCCCAACGTCAACGACAACCAGATCAGAGACATGATACCAATGCTGTACCAAGCTAATCCTCAAGTAAGTAATCCTGTGTTCAATCACTCGCAACTGACTTCACATGTATTATGCTACGGCCCACCTGCGTGTATCGTCACAAAGCGCCGTTACACGATACTCGCAGATGTGACCGACAATTATCGGTGTGCTAAGTGCTAGTTTTTTCACCTACTCGATCGCGTTTACGTTAACTCCGATTTGTATGGAATTGAAAGAGCGCCACCAAACGACAAACGTCAGAACCACCAACGCCGAGTGCAAGATCAAACTTACTCGATCGCGAGAGTCGAATGTCTATTCGCATTTGTAAGTGACAACGTTAGGGCTCGTGATTGGTTGTTTCAAACTTCTTGCGAGTGCGAGTTACAATTTTGACAGCTCGATAGGTAACGTGAGTAAACGCTAACTCTAATTCCATCGAAAAGTTGTCACTTACAATTTCACAGTGAAAGTCTTGTGTATTTTTTTATTATAGGTATAAATAGAGTTATAATTGCAAATTAATATTTATTTAAGGTTCTATTTTTGGTTATGTAATGAGAAAAAGAACTGATAATTAAGCTGATAGGTAATTCACTTTCTTGTTTTTGTTAAAAAAAATGCAATTTTATTCATCAATTAATGAACATGTACGAGAAATATGCAAAAAAGGGGACAATTTTGCGTCCCGGAGCTTTCATTCCGGGCAACGGGACAGGCTACCGATAAAAGGGGACAGTCTCGTTCAAAACGGGACGTCTCTCACGTTATACATACACTAATCACAAAACATACACCATTACCATACATTTTTATAATCAAATTACTTGACTATTACTTACTACTCCATATAAGTCACCATCAAATCCAATTGGGACGCACTCGTCTTCATTTTTTAACAAATTTATCAAAATATCGACAATAATAATAATAATAATCCTTTATTTCGGACCTTATAAAAATGAAAGATAGTAGATACAAGAAATACGAAAATATTTGACTGCCTTAGTCAAATGTAAACAAAAAACATAAACACTTCAATCGAGTATCGAGTACATCAAGCTATTACTACCACAATTTCAAGAGGCAGCTGCTTACACTAAGATCTTTATTAGAAACTTCATCCTAAATTCGATAGGTTAATATCGTGACGCGTACGTTCTGCCAACATTATAAGAAGTAAGTAACGCGATTCACCGTGAGCTAACGCATTTCAAGTGGTAGCTTCGCTAGTAACTCGCACTCGCTCGTCAACGATGCTCGATAGGTTTGACGTTACCTCGATTTACGCGATGTTAAAGCTATTCGATCGCATTTATAAAACTCGCACTAGCACTCGGTTATCGTCGCGAACATTCGGGCTGCGTGTGCGTTATCGCGCGGGTGGCGGGACATCAAAGGGTTTAGCGCGCCAACATATCGCGCTTCGTGGTCAGACTAGCGTTGTTCATTTTGGCCGTTGTTTTCGATCAGTTCAGACTCATTCGGGTGGCTGTGTAAAAATGGAGTGGAGCGATGAAGTTTTACAATATTGTATAATATTGGATCCAAAAAATATATATGTTTTAGTTTAAATCTATATAATGATATATATGTAGTAAACAATTTATTATTCAAATGACAGACATAATCATATTATAAAATTATCTGTTTAGATGTTCGGTGGATATGATTACGGCGTAAGTTGCTATGACAATATTTAATAGAGCAATATAATGTACTTTTATTTAACCGCCACCGTCGCATGTTAATATAATTTTTATTAGACGCAGAATATATAGATTAGTGTCTGTATATTTCACATCTGTACAAGTGTACCTACTTGTATATATGCATGTCAAAAGTGGGCTTTATAAATCTATTTGAAATACTTATCGTCTTCACTAGCGGAAAATAGGGACACTATATTAATAATGTTTACTTAGTGTTTTATTCACAATACAGCATGATAATCTGTTTAAGTACACACACTAGTTTATTCAAGGAAAATATTTTGTGTAATTATTTATGGATTTGGTTTATTTTTTTTACAGCTAATGCAGAAAATGGGCGAAATATTAAAATATGTGCAGCCTAACATGATGAATCCAGGAATGATGAACCCGGTCATGAATTCAGGTAAAACAATCTTATAATAATGACACTACTGTTGTCCGTGATCCTTCCACACACCGCAGAATTTATGGCTGATCGGCCGATGTAGGTCGGCTTTGAAAGGACAGAGTTGTTTGACCTTCAACTAGATGGGAAAATGATGTCTATGCAGTGGCTGATCCTACATGGATGCCAGTGGCAGGGTGTCCGCTGTCTGGTGTTTATTGAACAAGGCCTTTGTCAAGCCGTGAATGGAAAGAAGCTAATTATGATAAAGATCTGGAGTCTTCCAAGGCATCTCGCACATCGTAAATGTGGTGTGTAGTTAGTTATATTATACTGTGGTTGTTAAACCTTACAAACCCACTGTTGGATGAAGGTCTGATCATGATTATGAATGACATGCATTGAGTTGGAAGCTGAGTACATATTTTTGACGGAGGATTGACCTGTGCCACGCTCCTGTGTGCTTTTTTCTCCCGCTTTGCTGTGTTTTGGACAAAAGGGGAGGACAGGCAGTGTAATTACTGGCACAGAGACTTAACATCTCTTAGGATAGATAACGAGTGAGTTGTCTGGGCTAGTCTCGTTTATGTTCATGGGCGACGCTGACCACATTCCATTGTATGTTAGCAGGCGGCGGCATGGGCATGGGAATGGGAATGGGCGGCAGCAGCGGGCTGCAGTACGAGCCGCCGTGGCAGCGCCAGCAGCAGCAACAGCACCAGATGCGGCTGCAGCAGCTCTTGCAGCAGCAGCAGAACGTGAGTCAAGCTGCCGATGTATGTATAACACCACCTGCCGTGGAGATATATAGATCAACTGACAGTCATCAAGGGTAGCCATTATTTGCACTGGTGACTCGTTCACGCGAAACCCACGGAATGGTATATTATGGTCTTAGTGGGAAAAACTCGAGAGCTGTGCAAGCTGTATTAGGCAGTGTGGATAGGAAAATTACGGCTATTGGTCATACAGATGTGTGTCTCTCTCATCACGATTCGTAAATGTTCATCCTTATGTACGGTTAATATGACTTAACCTGTTTGAAGTTACTTTCAAATTCACATTCTTTATTTCGAAAAATTTTGACAACTTTTATTTTTAAATTTATATTTATTATTATTAAATTATGAACAGAATTTGTCATTAATAAAATTCGTCATATTAGGAAATACTATTGCCCTCTTGACATTTATTTGAATTTAGTTTTAAATAACCTGTCGTTTAATAGCATAAATGTTCTGTATACAGCCGGTCAAGTGGTTAGTCTACCAAACACTTTATTTTTGCACAAGCACACTTGGAAGGGATTCGAACCCACAACTGCTTGTGGGTTCGAATCCCTTCCAAGTGTGCTTAATTTGCAAAATGAAAGAAGGTGTGCAGTCCGGTCATGGACATGTATCAATATCAATCAAATCAAATATCAATAGAGATTTCCTCTTCACCATTAAAATTAAAAGTTGAAGTGGTGTTTTTACATATTGTTGAATTATATATTTATTTTGTCTAGACTTCTATATTATAAAAATAAACAAAAATTAAAACCGACTTCAAAAAAGTAATAAAATTGCGTTTCTAATTTCTGTGCCTATAACTTATAATCAACTTGTTCAAAAGAAAAAAGTTGTAGGCACAAAACTAATGTGCAATGTACAATTGTATTAGAAACCAAATTAAAAACTTTACGTTTACCGCGTCATTATTGTTACTTTTCGGTGTCGTAGTTTTGCTGTGTGTCTTTTATTCTGTTGCCTATCTAGCTTGTCTGACACCCACTCCAAAAGTAACAATCAAGACGTGGTAAATGCAAAGATTGTACATTAGTAGAAGAATAAGTTGATTATAAGTTGTGGGCACAAAGTTAAAAAAACGCAATTATTTTATTACTTTTTTTTAGTCTGTTTTAATTTTTGTTTAACAGTTTTTTATTTCTTAATTTTCAGTGATTCCTAAATTCGTCAAATGATTTTATGTGTCCGAAATATTGGTAGAACTATTACACGTGTTGCTTATGTCAGGGCCGTTTTAATGACACGAACGAAGAATGGGTTTAAATCAATACCAAAAGCCAATTTTTAATTGTGTAAAAATTATTATACCCACATGTAATTGAAAGCTATCACGGCAGATTTGCTGCCATTTATTAGTGTATTCCGTTATATAGGTATAGAACATCACAAATTAGAATGTATATTACAATCGCCTCGAAATACTATGCTCCGCTTCCAAAGCATCCCATAAGTTGTTTATGTTTATTTTACATCAACAAGTAATGAAATGACACATGATCGACTACTACTATTATTTGTACGAACTGAATATTTTGCCATATAGATTCATATGAAGGCTATGGAGTAAGCCAAACAAAAGCTGTAAATCTTTGAGGAATTCCCGCCACTGTCTATGGTCTCCAATCTCCATCATCAGACCTGTAATGGCACTTATAACCCATATGGGTGCAAAGTTCTCATCAGTATAAATTAATTAAATCCAAACACAAGGTAGCTACTGTAAGCCGCTGAAGAGTTCCCTTAACTGTCCTTCGTCTTCATCAAGTGACCCCTAATGACAGTCACATCAATACAAATTACATCAATATAATAAATTACAATCTCATCAATACAAACATAAGGTTATTTATGTAAGTTGTTGAGGAGTGCCCTCAACTGTCTTTTGGCACCAGCATAAGATCGACTTCTGACCTTCTTTAAATTGTAGTGTTATAAAATTCTTAATAAAGAAATTACCAAACGCACTATTGGTCTTCACGATTTTCGAAAGTTCCCCTCGATTTCTCTGGGATACCATCATGGGAAATATACCCCTACAATCAAAAAAAGATTTTTTCAATACGAATTGAGAACCTCCTCCTTTTTTAGAAGTCGGTTAATAAAGAGGAAAGATCTGATTTATTAGTTTGTTTGTATGCTAGGATTCAACTCAAAAATACTCGTCCGATTTTACAAAATCTTTTATAATTAGAATTCTATGTTTAACACTGAGTGACATGGACTATGAAAATAATATTCATCACTCTGTATACGGCTGTATTAATCTGAGTTAACGCTGGCGAAGCTGCGGGCACCAACTAGTGTAATATAATATCTAAATCACTCTGCTAACTTCATATGTATTATATAATATTACGTGTCTGCTTTCAGATCGGTGCGAAGTTGTATGCGGGCGGGCTCGGCAGCCGCGACCCAGTGGCCATGGCGCTCCAGCAGCAGCGCGCGCGAGAGATGATGCTGGGCGAGAGACAACGCCCGCGCGGACGGCCCCCCGCGCGCCCCGCGCCTGCACCTGCTGACGTAGTCAACCTCGACTCCGACTAGACTGGTCACTACCGCAGTATACTACACGTGTACACGACACATACTATAACGGTGTAGGTCTACTGCTACTACCGCAGCTACTGCCCCCGACACGCTATTCGGACAGACATGATACATACCTTTTTTTTTATAGCATTGGAGGGCAAACAAGCAGTCGAAGCCTTCTGCCGACTGTCGACGCCCATACACAACCGCACAGCCAGAGATTATGCTATTGCGTTGCACTCCTTTTCCCTATCCCCGCAATAGGCGACCGGAAACTCACGAACCGCACGAAACGCGACAGCATAGCTGTCACTTGACACCGGTATTAGGTGAGCGAGAGGTACCACCCGGGTCGTGCCGCCTCCATTCCGCTGCAAAGCAGCATGGCGCTATCTCATACAAATATATTATTATTTATTATTATTTAAGGGTGGGGACACCAGCAAGGCCAGACGGGCGATCAGTCCTCATCAGCGGGACCATTTCACCCAATTCCCCAGGCTCGCCTCTGGGATTAGATGCAGGGACGGGTTACCAATTGCCCCTCTGGTGTCACCCCCTCAAACCTACGTGTTGATCTACAAAAACTACTTAGCTGACTTATAGTTAGATATGCTAAATCTTTCTTCTTCAGCTCGTCCGCTCCAAACAGCTCCCATCTTGCGTATGCAAATGCAGGGCATTCCGTTATGAAGTGCAGACTGGTTTCTTCTTTCTCTTTGCACTTAGGGCATAGAGGGTCCTCTGTTAGCTTCATTATTGACAGGTGTGTATTGAGTGGGCAGTGTCCCGTCAATATTCCTACAACTGTTCTGATGTTGTTCCTATTTAGTTTAAGCAACTCTTTAGTCTTCTTGCTGTCAAGCGTCGAGATGAAGAATTTCGACTGTCTGCAGCTCTTCATGTCATTCCATCTTTGGTTCGTTTCTTTGTTTCATTGTTCATACAAATATAGATATCATACTGCAATAGCATAGGGATATCTGCAATATATGTATTATATAATAACATTTCTAGGGTTCTGTTTTCCAAAACGTCGCCTTATAGGATCATTTTGTTACCTGTCTGACAAACAAAGCTAATCATGATTTGACAAAAGAAGTTTCGTAACAACAATAATATATGGTTTTATTGTATGTAAGCTGTAAGAGCTTATTTAAGGAAAAAAAATCTGAAAACCGTTAATTAGCTTTACATTACATAATAAATAAAACCGTTTAAAAAGCCAGGCTCATACTCGTCCAGATTAATTAATTAATTAATGATTTTCACACCTCTGTAACTGACAAGCCACTGAACTCGAGCTACATATTTTTTTTATTAATCACAAGAATATTTTGTACATAAAAAATTTATATGATTATATTTGTTACAGATCCTCAAGATGTATAGTGACTGAACCAATGTATATTGAAGAAAAATAGGGTGCTAAGTTATAAGCAAGGTGGGCTTATGTACAATCTTCGGCACAAGATGGTGGCCTCAGCCAGATTGCTTTTTGTATTCTTTATTTCTGCACTCAGACACCACATATCATGAATCTCATATTTTTATTCCACTTTATTTGTGGCAGGACTTCTCATAGTATGGTTTTTATCAGTACCAACAGTCATGATCACATATCAAGAGAATGTGAATTTACATATGAGATGGCAGCCAATAGTTTTACTGCACAAATTGTGTAATGTTAAGGTCATGAAGTATGATATAAATTCATCAAGGACATTCTGGGAAAGATAATGTGTTTAGAGAGCTATCAGGGAATATAGGGCAACTAACACAAGTACACATACAAAATAATACGCAATCAAAGACGTTATTGTAAATAAAGTATATATTTATAAAAAAAAGACTTCTAAATGATTAAAAAAATTGTCACTTATTAGCATTTAGCATATTTTATAAGTTGTAGCTTGTGTTACTCCCTAATTTCATTATATATCTTGTATTCAAATTTTCTCCAGAGTGAAAGAGGAAAGGTAAAGTGAACAAATATATTGTCGGAACTTTAAAATAACGTTAGTATGACAATTTAAACTATATCTCTCAGTACAGGAACTTAGCAGTAAGCATTGTATGTCATTAGTTTTAATGTGGCTTCTCAATCATCAAACTAACAATCTATTTTCACAAGACAATTGTTAGACTCTGCCATTACAATGAAATGCATTGCTTGGAAAGAATTTAGAAAGAAAATAGAGAAAATTCACAATAATTTCTGGATTTTCGCTATTCTCATACATTAATGGTTAGTGATGGTGCAATGTTTATAAATTGTTCATATGAAAATAGTCCTTTATGTTAGAGGGAAATTAAACTAACTAGGTACATGTGCACCTACATAAATAAAATTGCTATGGGATATTGTACTGAGCATATAATATGCCTTCAGTAACTTCTTAGTATTTCATATTACTGCAATTTATTTTTAATAATTTATAAAGATTCAGTAATATTGAATTTTTAATGTGATTATGAAGAAAATTATTTTCATCTACATAATACTTAATATTTATTTATATGACATTTATAACATTGGTCATTCCAAATTTTATTGTAATCTTTTCTGTATGCAACTAATGTATTAAGGTAATGTATATGGCTGGGCACAAGACTGTCAATCCATTAATTGTTAATTAAGGAAGTTAACATTTTGATTACCGGACTAACTTATAACTTAATAATAAACAGATTAACTTATAATCTAAAAATGAATGAAGTTTATTTGCTAAAAGTAACACCTAGCGCGCTAGATAGACGCTGAAAAACACCTTAATCTGGTATTGAAAGATAAAATCATAATGTATATCAAACTAACAACTTTTGCCTTTTATTATTCTATGAATAGATTAGCAATTAACAAAGTTAACTATTTGGTTAACGGTGCCCAGCTATGGTTATGTATAATTGCAACAAACTTATCAGTTTGCCCAGTGTGTATCTCTACTTTGTACTTTATTTATTAACCTGATTTACAGGTGATTCGTTTGTGATATCATTACCCTTAAATTTTTGTATACGTTTATTTTTAATGTGTCAATGCTGACATTAATTTTAGTACTGGATAGTAACATAGATATCTTTTAGAGTAATTATTATATCAATGTGACACTACATCTTATTATTACTGTTAAAAGATTTTTTTATTATTAAACATTTTAAATGTTGTTTATTTTAATTGCTTAGATTACATATACTTACTTTACGTTATTTATAGTTTTAAGAATATAATAACAAACAGTATTTGAATTAGATTATAGTTTTTATTGATTGGATTTATAATAATTTGTGTAAGTTAAATAGCAATGGTACTATTGATAGAGTAATGTGAGATTGCTACACATGTGAGGACTGCTGTAATTGTTTCATATGTATGTAATAAATGTAACTGTAGAAAATCTTCCTATTATTTTGTAGTACAATTAAAATATAATAAATGATTTGGAACTGTGTATGTCATTTTTATTTCTGCATGAAATACATACATACCCATATTTTTTATAGAATGTGTTATAATTTATTGTGATGCGTAGAACAGAGACGGCAAACCAAAGACACGGGTCTTAGTGGTAGCATGCAATAAAATAATTAGGTTTCACCTATAATTAACGGATTTATGTACCTTCTTACTAGAAAATTCTTAAATCTTCATTTCTTATCTTTGTATTGATATCAAAATGTGTAAAGTTGGTCATGAACCCTATTTAATACAGCTAATATTTTGAGTTGCTGCTAGGAGAATAGAATATTGCACAAGAGAAATAGCATACTTCCCATGATACACAAATTTTTATAGTATGTTTCAGTCATTATTTTTACAAATTAATAACATTAAAGATAAAAAGTATTTATTTATATAAACTCTTCAGCTTTATAGTACTTAATTTAGATAAATTAAAACTTTTTTCTTTTAAGATGTTTAACATACACTAAATAATAGTTGTATTGGTTATTTACGCTCATTATCACTAATTAGGCTTAGAGCAGAATGTGTACACCCAATATCAATTTATTTAATAATTAATACTTTCATAAAAACACTTCTACGAATACATATTTACAATTGTTACAAACCAATGGCAGCACCAGCTAGATGTGATGCTATTTACCTATCTAAATAAGAATGTGCTATTCCAGTATAATTACCTCTTACTATTTATACTCATAATATTATGCACCTATACACATTACATTAAATTTCATTCTATGTGTTTAAAATGATTTTATGCAGAAATTTGATGTTATGTTCATATCACACAAAAACAAGTCACGATAATTAGATTGTTTTATCATATAGTTTAATTATACACACGGTACACATTTAACAAATTTTCAAACTTCATAAAATGAACATCTATTTATAAATTACAAAGCTAAATGTTCAGGTTTGGTATTCCTGTGTTAACACCTATGGATACTTCCATATATTTTATCAACTTTCTAGCAACAAACTGAGCTTCATCAGTTTTAGACACATTAGCGTTAATCATATCAAGCCTATTTTCAGTACAAAATGAAATAATCTCACTGGCACTCACAGCCATAGCATTTATGGGCAATCCACAGGCATTCACTAACACTACACGACGGATTCTCAAATCAGGATGAACTTGTTCTAACATTTTCTTCGCCCACTCAACACAAAATATTCGAGTTGTGTCTATAGCGATTATAATAAAGTCTAAAGCGAGTTTTCCAGTAATATTAGACTGTCTCACAATATCCTCTAAACTAAGCGAACGCAATACAGCCAGTTTCCATCTGTGGCATCCTCTCGCTTGAACGTCTATTAACGCTTCAGATAAGTTTTCTGTAATGTCTCCATTAGAAGAAATTACTGCTACATTTATATTCTTTTTACAACAGGTTGGACCGACCCATGGTACTATTATTGTATCATTATCCATAATAAATAATGTATGAAAATCTCAGAAAGTAAAAGCTTTCAGTTATAACAATGTCAACTATTAATTAAAATTTTAATGGAAATTGCAGAAAAATAATGGAATAACCGTTAAAACTTAAAACTTTGGAATTTGGCATGTTATGACTTTTGATATTTTATTTATTTATTATTTTCATTGAAAGGCATTAGCTACTAGGCTATTAGCCATACAAAATACAATTATTCGGTCTGTAATACGGAGAAATGGCGGGAAACCCCAAGGAGCGCGGCTTCGCCCCTCTAGCCCCCATCAATAAACTATCATTCCCCATTCCATCCACACAAGGCAGTCCACCACAATATTCGCCAAACAATCACATTATATATTACACTGATAAAGTTTTTAAAACAAACACTATAGAAAACCGCCAGAACAGCCCTACTAAGAAAACCACTTAAGAACGGTACTCCATAAGATTCGCCAACCAATCACAATATATAAAGATCAAGTTTTTAAAACAAACACTATAGAAAACCACTCTGAATGGACAAAACACAAAATAACAATTAATTAACGGGAAACCAAAAAAACACAACCGCGCGTCCCGATGTTTCCCGCCATTTCCTTTAAATTGCAGGTACAGCTTGGCAAAAAAGAGTATGGAAAAAATGAGGGCGCCACTTTCACTTAGGTCTCATCATAATATGGAAAATCAGTGAGATAATTTAATCAAATCGTTAAAAATAAATGTGAAACACTAAGCTTTACTCAAAATCTAGTATTTGTCGGCCAAGTATTGTCAACATCATAGGTTTCCATTTAGTAAAATATTTAGTTCCACCTGTCACCACGTCATACTCTTTTTTGCCAAGCTGTAATTACTAATTTAGTTATTTTTTTTATTATTTTCATTTAAAGGCATCAGCTACTAGGCTATTAGCCATACAAAATACAAATATTCGGTCTGTAATACGGAGAAATGGCGGGAAACCCCAAGGAGCGCGGCTTCGCCCCTGTAGCCCCCATGAAACAACTATCATTCCCGATTCCATCCACACATGGCAGTCCACCAATATTCGCCAAACAATCACATTATATATTACACTGATAAAGTTTTTAAAACAAACACTATAGAAAACCGCCAGAACAGCCCTACTAAGAAAACCACTTCAGAACGGTACTCCATAAGATTCGCCAACCAATCACAATATATAAAGATCAAGTTTATAAAACAAACACTGTAGAAAACCAACTATAGAAAACCGCCAGAACAGCCCTACTAAGAAAACCACTCCAGAACGGTACTCCATAAGATTCGCCAACCAATCACAATATATAAAGATCAATTTTTTTCAAAGTGGGTAAATCTTTGTTTCAGAGAGCACAAGGGATCTGTGATGAGCAACACCTGGCAACCGAGCTTCAACACGTTAAGCAAGTACTGCGAGACAACAAGCTTCGACCGCGTGAAAGCAGCCACTGTTGAGCGAGTACCTGCTGTGCTACCATTTATGAAAGGAGTCACTGACAAGATTGGCTATATCCTAAAGCGAGCTTCCATCAAAACCTTTTTCAAGCCGCCAAAAAAGATAGGTCAATTCTTACCATCTGTCAAGTGTCATATACCCTTACAATATGCAAGAGTATACAAGCTTGATTGTGACTGTGGTCTCTCTTATATAGGCCAAACAAAAAGATCTATTAAAACTCGCGTCAAAGAACATATAGCTGATTTAAAACACCGTCGCTACACTAAGTCTGCCATCTGTGAACATAGTCTTGACAAAGCTCGCCATTATATCAGATTTGACTAACTAACTGCCGCAGCCAGCATTGGGATAATTGGCGTCGACATTTCGAGAGGTGTGCAGTTTTGTGGTCATTTGGAAGGAAAGGCTAAACTAGCCTCTAAGAAACTTGGCGTACTCAATAGGGCGAAGCAGTATTTTATGCCTTCACACCGTCTTCAATTATACAAAGCGCAGATCCGGTCTCACATGGAATACTGCTCTCACCTCTGGGCTGGAGCGCCCCAATATCAGCTCCTTCCATTTGACCGCGTCCAACGCCGGGCGGCTCGAATCATCGATGATAATGTGATCTCCAATCGGCTTGATCCCTTGGCGCTGCGTAGAGATGTCGGATCGCTCTGCATCTTCTACCGCATCTACCACGGGGAGTGTTCTGAGGAATTGTTCGGATTAATACCTGCGGCAGAATTCCACCACCGGACATCGCGTAAGAATTCCAAATTTCACCTACACCATCTTGATGTCCAGAAATCCACAACATCTAGATTTTTACGGCATTTCCTGCCTCGCACTACAAATATATGGAATCAGCTGCCACCTATGATGTTTCCGAACCGATACGACTTAGGGACCTTCAAGAAAAGAGCATACTCACATCTAAAAGGCCGGCAACGCACCTGCTGATCTCCTGGTATAGCGGGTGTCTGTGGATGTCGATATTCACTTACCATCAGGTGAACCGACTGTCCGTTTGCCCCCTCTTCTATAAAAAAAAAAAAATATTAAATATTAATTTAATCAAATAAAAATTAGGGTAAATACTGTATTTTTTCAGAATTCTATCATAGAAACTACCAATTAACCACTGGCAGCATTGTGAATAGATTAATAATATAAAGGCCTCTATTAGATATTTATAAATGATCTATAAACATTTATGAAAAATGTCAACATCCCTATTACACTGTATAAAGTCAGTCTTCATACAAACGCTCTGTCAAAAATGAACCACGCCCATACTAGCTATGTATATTATTATGTAAAGTTGTTAAATATGGATGTTGACATTTTTCATAAATGTTTATAGATCATTTATAAATATCTAATAGAGGCCTATATTATATTATTAACTTTCGCTTAAATACGTCTAATGCCTACAAAATCTTGCATTTTTAATACATTTTAAATTTCGCTCCAAAACGCTAGCACTTGTCACGTGACGTCATATGTTGTTAAACATCGTAAAAATGATAAAATGATTCTAGTTGTCGTTAGTAAAAAATGGCTTCTAAGTTTTATAATTGTTGTACGGTGCCTGTGTGTGTGTACACTGTCAAAACGCCTAAATATTATCAACTTTTGCTTAAATACGTCTAATGCCTATAAAATGTAACAAAATTTAAAATAGGTCATGTGATAATAAACGAAAATGACGTTTTGTTTTCTAATGTTTGCGCGAATTTCACTCATTATAATGAAACATTTTTTTACGGATTTTATCGCGGTTTATTAAGATTTTTACAAGCCCGACGTTTCGGATACTTTACAGCAACCACGGGAGTCCTCCCGTGACCATGTTACCTGTTCCTATTTAGGGGAAGCGGAAGAATGTTGACGTACTTTTATACACCATTTTCCGTACGCAGTACATATTGTAAAAACTAATATTCAGGCGTTTTGACAGTGTACACACACATAGGCACCGTACAACACTTATAAAACTTAGAAGCCATTTTTTATTAACGACAACTAGAATCATTTTATCACTTTTACGATGTTTAACAACATATGACGTCACGTGACAAGTGTTAGGATTTTGGAATGGAATTTAAAATGCATTATAAAATGCAAGATTTTATAGGCATTAGACGTATTTAAGCAAAAGTTGATAATATTTAGGCCTCCATTAGATATTTATAAATGATTTAAAAATATTTCTGAAAAATGTCAACATCCCTATTCTCCATAATATTCGCCAACCAATCACAATATATACGGATAAGTTTTTAAAACAAACATTATAGGAAATCGCTCAGAATGAACAAAACACAAAATAACAATTAATTAACGGGAAACCAAAAAAAGAAACACAACGGCACGCAATGATACCATTACCCGCCGACCTCCGCTTCTTCTTTTATTTTAGGTAGAAGATCGCCATTTGTGACATTCTGCTAGTGTCAATTATAAATTTTTATAATGCTTCTGCCGCACCTGCATGTATTGTCCGAAGTAATTCGAGACGAAGCTTCGTATGTTTGAATACTAATAAGTTAGCGCGCTAAAAGCTGTGGTTATATTAGATGCGGCTTCCATATCCAAGGTGGCCGAAATCATTTTCAAACGACAACTATGGACGACGAGTTTCTTTACTTCTACATGAGTGCTAACAATTTGAAAACACTAGATGTTTTTTGATTCACATTTCTTTCTCCAATCAATTTTACATAGCCGCATGCGTTCGCACTGATCGAAAACAACGGCCAAAATGAACAACGCTAGTCTAACCACGAAGCCCGATATGTTGGCGCGCTAAAACCCTTTGATATACCCATGCTACCCAATAACGTACACGCAGCCCGAATGTTTGCGACGATAACCGATAATAGTCTGTTACATCAGCGACTATCTTAAGCTTTGTGACGATACACGCAGGTGCGGCCGTAGCATATAAATAAAAAAACGCATTTAAACATTTTATTTAGAATTAAATTTTGTCTCAAAAACATAAATAATAGCGTCTTATTAAATAAAATTAAACATTAGCATAGAAATGATTTATAAAGGAATTTTGAATGTTTGATGAATGGTTTGTTTGAACTAATGATAGTAATTAAAATAATAATTGTAATTTATTCAAATCAATTTTGTAAATACTTAATCATAATTAATTAGCTAGATTAATTTATTCGATTGTAATATAAGTCGATTAAAAAGTATTTTGATCGACTATGATCGATATACTACGCTCCCCTACCTCCCTACCATACCCTACCCACTCCTGTAACTTGTTTTGATCGGCTTATAAAACTGTCGGGCTGTCTGCAGTTTGATTCATTCGTGTTCGAATTCTAGTGGAATAAACACCCCTTGAAAACTACTCCGTCGTATTTATTCATGGATCGTCACCACGCGCTAATATAAATAAGGGCTAAAACAACTAAAGAAGATAATTATAATGAAATAATTCTTACGGACTTTATCGCGGTATATTAAGATTTTTTATTAACATGAATAAGAATTGTTTCATTATAATGAGTGAAATTCACGTAAACATTAGAAAAAAATAAAAGTAGATAATAATAACCATAAACTTCTAATTCACAAACACATTATATCATAAAGAAATGGGGAAAAACCATCTTTGGATCTTTAAGGAAGTGTATATAATAATAATATCAACCCATATGTCCCACTGCTGGACACGGGTCTCTTCCTCGAAATCAGGCCAGGAGGGTTTTGGGCCAAAGTCCACCGATGCGCTGGCCCAATGCGGGTTGGTGAACTTCACACACCTTCAAAGACTCTCATCGAGCATGCAGGTTTCCTCACGTTTTTTTTTTTTCACCAGTGAGCAAGCGACGGTCTCATGTTCAGGTGCACGTAGAAATTTAGAAAAATCGATTTCTAGGCATCACAGGGGGCCTAGGATTGAACCCAGACCTCTCGGCTCTTACTCAAGAGGCCAAGCCCATACCCACTAGGCCATCGTCGCTAACAAAGAAGTGTAGAAGAGAAATGAAATTAATAAGAAATGGGATATTAAGTTGGAATTTAAGATCTAGGAGACAAAACTTACTGTTGATTGGATAAGAGAGGAAGTTAGTAATAATGATAATATTATGTGCTTTATTGATGATAACACAATGCAACAACAATGGACGGTAGTGTTTTTTTATTTCCCGTTAGTTAATTACTCGTTATTTGTTGTTTTGTATTTTGTTCATGCAGAGTGGTTTTCCATAGTTTTTTTTAAACTTTATGTGTATATTGCACTGCTCTAGGTAGGTGGAGTGGAAAGTGATGGTTGATTGAGGCGGAGCCGCACTCCTTAACATTTCCCGCCGTTTCTCCATATTACAGACTAAATTCTGTTTTTGTATGGCTAATAGCTTAGTGACTAATGTTTTTGAATAAATAAAAAAAAACATAAATTCCAATTTCAAAATTCAAAAACATACCAAAATTACCAATTATTAACTAAATTAGGAATGGCGGGAAGCATCGGGACGCGCGGTTGTGTTTTTTTGGTTTCCCGTTAATTAATTGTTATTTTGTGTTTTGTCCATTCAGGGTGGTTTTCTATAGTGTTTGTTTTAAAAACTTGATCTTTATATATTGTGATTGGTTGGCGAATCTTATGGAGTACCGTTCTTAAGTGGTTTTCTTAGTAGGGCTGTTCTAGCGGTTTTCTATAGTGTTTGTTTTAAAAACTTTATCCGTGTAATATATAATGTGATTGTTTGGCGAATATTGGTGGACTGCCATGTGTGGATGGAATCGGGAATGATAGTTGATTGATGGGGGCTACAGGGGCGAAGCCGCGCTCCTTGGGGTTTCCCGCCATTTCTCCGTATTACAGAGCGAATATTGTATTTTGTATGGCTAATAGCCTAGTAGCTGATGCCTTTAAATGAAAATAATAAAAAAAATAACTAAATTAGTAATTACCTGCAATTTAAAGGAAATGGCGGGAAACATCGGGACGTGCGGTTGTGTTTTTTTGGTTTCCCGTTAATTAATTGTTATTTTGTGTTTTGTCCATTCAGGGTGGTTTTCTATAGTGTTTGTTTTAAAAACTTGATCTTTTGGTTGGTGATTGGTTGGCGAATCTTATGGAGTACCGTTCTTAAGTGGTTTTCTTAGTAGGGCTGTTCTGGCGGTTTTCTATAGTGTTTGTTTTAAAAACTTTATCAGTGTAATATATAATGTGATTGTTTGGCGAATATTGGTGGACTGCCATGTGTGGATGGAATCGGGAATGATAGTTGATTGATGGGGGCTACAGGGGCGAAGCCGCGCTCCTTGGGGTTTCCCGCCATTTCTCCGTATTACAGAGCGAATATTGTATTTTGTATGGCTCATAGGGTAGTAGCTAATGCCTTTAAATGAAAATAATAAATAAATAATAATTTAAAATTTTGCATTATTTTAAAATGTTATAAAATTATAAATATCGAGTCCTGTGCAATAAATACGTATATTATAGTACCTATTATGTATTAGTTATTACTTATTACTATAAAGTTCCATATATATAAAAGTACTATCTTTATAGTGTGTTTTAAAGTGCCTTGTGGTGTAATATATTAGATCAAATAAGCACTTGAGAGTTTAGCCTCATTTTAGCATACAGTACCATGTACATTTTGAGTTTTGACTACTTAGACGTTTAATTGGTTTAGGTAAGCCTTCAATGAGTCGAAGAGATGATAAATTTCCTGACAATGGATTCGAAGCCTGGGGTGGTTATATGCGCGCGAAAATTGCTAAGCTGGAAGAACAGTTTTCCTCTGCTGTAGGAAATGAACAAACAAAATTGTCTAATATATTTAATGGGATAAGTATTTATGTAAACGGGTATACAACACCTACTGCTGAGGAATTAAAAGAATTGATGGCTAGACATGGTGGAATTTATCACACTTACCAAAGAAATGAAGACTTCATAATAGCCTCTAATTTGCCAGACACCAAGGTTAAAAACATGTGCCTATTGAAAGTTGTTAAACCAGAATGGATTACAGACAGTATAAAATCAAATCGGTTACTACATTATAAAGATTATCTGTTGTATCGCAATTCAAAGACGCAACCTAGATTAAATTTCCAACCAAATCTAAAACCTAAAAACGAATTATTGGCAACTGAAGAAAATACTAAGTTGGAGACTCTTACAAGTTTTATACAAGATAATTCTTTACAAAAAGACATTAAACCAGTTGATATTGTACCAACATCAAGCTCAAATTCTAAAAAGTGTGATAATGTAACAAAAAATGCAAATGATCCCAATTTTATATCAGAATTTTACAATAACTCTAGATTGCATCACATTTCCCAGTTAGGAGCGTACTTCAAACAGCATGTGAATGAACTTAGAGAAAAGAGTAATTTTGTGTTTTCAGCTCGAGAAGAATTAAAAAAGAGAGTGAGTCATACAAACATAAAAGTAAATACAGACCAAGTATTTCAAAATAATAAAACAATAATGCATATTGACATGGACTGCTTTTTTGTGTCTGTAGGATTACGAACTAGACCAGAATTGAAAGGTAAACCTGTGGCTGTAACTCATTCTAAAGGTGGGCAACCGAGACCAAAAAGACCAGGTGTTGATCGAGAAACAGAGTTTAATATGTACAAGCAGAAACAAGCAAAGAAACTTTGCCAAGCTACTGGAATACCCGAGGAAGATATAGACTTTGAGTCAAAAGTTGATAATATATCAGATGAAAATGATAAATTTGGTAGCATGAGTGAAATAGCGTCATGCTCTTATGAAGCTAGAGCAAAAGGTATAAAGAATGGTATGTTCATGGGGTCCGCATTGAAAATGTGTCCAAACTTACAAACAATCCCTTATGATTTTGAAGGATATAAAGAGGTTGCCCTTACCTTATATAATACAATAGCTCAGTACACTTTGGATATTGAAGCAGTTTCATGCGATGAAATGTATGTAGACTGTACTGAATTGCTGAGCTCACTAAATATGGGTGCAAATGAATTTGCAACTGCTTTAAGACATGAAATAAAAAGTAAAACAGGATGTCCGTGCTCTACTGGATTTGGTGGTAATCGTTTGCAAGCTCGATTAGCCACGAAAGAAGCAAAACCCGATGGACAGTTCTTCTTGACTGCTAATCTTGTAGATGAATTTATGTTCAATATTAAACTCAAGGATTTACCAGGAGTGGGAAGACAAACATCACACAAATTAGAATCTTTGGGACATCAAACATGTGGGTCCTTACAAAGTCTGCCCCTTGCTACACTCCAGCAACATTTTGGAAATAAAACCGGAGCACAATTATTTGATCAATGTAGAGGTCATGATCCTAATGCATTGTCATTTTATAATGTCAGGAAATCAGTATCGGCCGAAGTTAACTATGGTATTCGTTTTGAAAACAATGAACAGTGTGAGAATTTCTTAAAACAGCTTTCAGAAGAAGTGCATTCAAGATTAAAACAATTTAAAGTTGCAGGTAAATGTATAACATTGAAACTTATGATCCGAGCTAAAGATGCTCCAGTGGAAACTGCTAAATTTATGGGCCACGGATTCTGTGATGTAATTAACAAGTCTACAACCCTACACATGGCAACAGATGACCTGCTAACTATTACAAAAGAAGTTATTAGCATTTGTAGAAAACAAAATATTGATCCAAAAGAAATGAGAGGCATCGGAATACAGATTACTAAACTAGAATCTCTACATAAAGAAACAAAAGGCTCACTTAGTAAATTTTTAAACTTTGTTAAATCTGAACATACAAAATCAAATATTAAGTGTGAGACCCACCCACAAATTAAAAAGGAAATTTTGAAAGAAGTAGAAAAACCAGTGACACCAAAGAAACAAAAAATTTATACATCTCCTTTAAAGAAGTCCCCTATTATAGGACATATCAAATCACCAGTCAGAAAGAAAAGAGGAAGGCCGGCAAGAGCTAAACTTCCGATTTCATCTAGAAATTTAATGAGCAAATTTCTTCAAGGTCAAGTAATCCTTGGAGTTATAGAGAAGAAAGAAATAATCCATGAAAATGTAGTTCAAGAAAGACCTAAAATCAAAGTAGAACCACAAGAAAAGGCCAAAGAACCCCAGGGACTATTGGCTTTGCCTTGGCAAAAAGTTAGAGAACTCTTAAGAGCATGGTTTGATAGTGGGCAGACACCAAAGCAATGTGATGTTAATTTAATAGTAGGTTATATGCAAGAAATGGTAATCAGTAAAAATATAGAAAAGTTAAATATTTTGATAAAGTTTGTGAGGAGAAGAGTTCATGAGATAGACAGTGCTGTTTGGTATGACGTAGAGCAATGTATAGTTGATGAAGTGCAAAATGCAATGTTAGCGGTCTATGGTAAAAAGTTGTTTATAGCAGATGAATATTAATATTTGTATAAGAGAGATTTAGTTATTTTTTCATAAAATTCCAAAGGATACGAAAAGAGGCTGGCGAATCTGAGTTGTTTATTGGTCAGCATCACCCACACATTAATAAATTTACCTGGGACCAGCTCAGGCAACTAATTCATGCATTGCCAGCCCTGGCTGGTAACATCGTAAGTGGGTGCAAGTAATTACACTGCCTTTTTTCCGAAACACAGCTAAGCTGTTTTATGAAATAAATAAGGATGGTTGTACACACAGTACTCTATTAACAATAAAGTAAATCAAACTGCAACAAATATTTGCCCATGTCATTTATTTGAATTTTCATTTATTCAGACTACAAACATAATAAAAGATCCTAATTATTTAATACTGCCATGAGAACATTCATCTATACATAAATCGGGTAACACTAAGAATTATGGATTAAAATATTAGTAAAGAAATGGCGGCGATATTACATTATAATTTATTTCCGTAATGTTAGACCATCTCGAATCCAGTTTTGATCATAATATGATTTACTTTGGTGAGTTTGTACAATTCAAAATTGATTTCAAGATATGTCTTGATATTAGAGGGCCACTTTCAATCACTGTTTGACTAAATCGTCAAGATATAAAATGGCAGTTAGAATCACATTTATAAAGCCCGCTAATGTAAAATGTAGATTTAATTTACAAGCATTCCAAAAAGGGCAGTTATTTCAAGATAGTCATCTAGAATGTTCTATCACAGATACTCATTGCAATAAAATAATTATGATTCATTGGGTTCAGTAAATAGAGGAGACAAGTCGAGAAATAATTCGAATCTTTTTGTTCTTCCCACTTGTCCAAATGTTAAGTAATAGAGTGCTTCGTGTTGGCTGCTTGTTATATACTTTATAAGTATATAGGTAACCACGATTGACATAAACGCGAGTGTCACCTCCATTTACTAAACTCTATGATCTTTGTTGTATAAAACACAGACAATAAACCCCAATAGACAGCAGGATAAGACTTCGGTTCAACAGTTAGACTGAATGGCAAAACCATAATGGCGTAATTTCCCACGATTTCAATAATAAAATTGTTTTATACACTTGTTAACGAGAAGATTGGTTTATTCCTTATATTCAAAGCGAAGTCTATCAGGGTTTATTGCCACAACAAAACATCACAGAAAAATTTGTGCATGGTGTATAAGCTTTAAGCTTAACTTATAAACTAAAACATTTTAAAATCAAGAAAAAAATATATTTCATGTTAATATCCTTTTCGTCTCATGTGAATAAAATATACCAATATTATTATATGACCAGCAAGTTTGTCATTAAAATTCACTACTATATACTGACAACACAAAAATACATAACCGGAGTACCTATACCTCGGAATCAAAACAATACCTTACTTCTATGGTACAATTTCAACAGAATTGGGTCTCAAGTAATAAGACAAAATTCATCTTATCAATCCTTAAAATATTTACAATTTGTAATTTCAAAGTACTGGCGAAAATCTGGCAAGACGGAGTACCTATGTGCAATAAATAGCACCAGTTGAAAACCAGTGCGTATATAAAAAAAAAACTTCAGTTTTCAAATTCATGCCAAAGATATATAATTTCTCTTTAAACCATGAGTAACTAATATAAAACACTTTGGCACTGTTAAAGGGTTTTTGCTATTTTTATAACATTTAAAAAAGTATAATTATTTTAGTATTTTAAAGTATAATAGCGTCGCATGGTTGAAAATGTTAAAATGTGTTGTTTTATGTGTTAGAGTTTGCGGAAACCGAATGCTTCAGTTTGGAGTCTATGATGATCTCGTCTCCAGATCTTATATTGTACGAATACAGCTGCTTTGAAGGAATCTTCATTTCCTCTGGACCCTGAAGTAGAATATAAAAAAAGCGAAATTAGTAACTAGTAAGCTTGGTCTGCGTTTAGACGCTTAAACGGAAACATGATACTTGATAAAGACAAATTACTACTGTAAGTGGCTTACTTATGTGTGTCTTTTTGGTGGGCTGGGGGGGGGGTCTGATTACTTACCACCGGGTGAACCGACTATCCGTATGCCCCTTCTTTCATAATAAATTAGTATTGGGCTCACCCGAACTCGACGCAGCTCTACCCACTAAAACCCGGCGAGTGCCACCAATGCTGCCTTTGGTGAGGTGCTCCGGATCTGATGAGTAAACAGGGCACCTCGACCGCACATAGGGTTTGTCTCACACCACAGAACAACCCCTCTCAACGTCGGGACAGTGCAATGGGGTGAGGTTCCTATCCTCGCCCCTTCTCCCCCTGCTCTTTTGTCTCCTCTTATAAGAGATGTACAAAGAGCAGTTCCCTCGACTCAATTTGCTGCGCCCAAGGAGATTGGTAGAAAAAAAGGGAGGCCTATGCTCAGCAGTGGGCAATAACGGGCTGATGATGATGAAGGTGTTGGGTTCACCTTAGGTTACTGAACCCCACCGCCACTACAAAGTTGAACCATGGTGGGGATTTAAATGAGTACTACTGTATATGTAAAATATTAAATAAACCATAATGAACATAGGATATGTAGTATGTACGTATGTGTTACCTGTGTGTCTCGTAACTCCTGATCCACATAGAATAGTCTCATCTTGGAAGCGGGAAAACCTGCCAGTCGTTCTAGTCGCGTCTTCAAATCTGACACAGTTCTGAAAAGAAAGATTTATGTGTTACTAGCTGAATACTCGTTTAGCTTTTAGTGATAGAATTAATTGATCTTTCCATCTAGTCAACCATTACGACCTCTGGAGAGATCTATCTACACGTGACTTTAGCTTCATTCGCTGACGTCTGCATTGACGTATAACTCCGCCATTTTATTCGTACTCAAACACTAGATAAAAAAATCATTCCTCGAAAACATTATAGAGGACATTTTGAGGTGAGCCTTACAACAGGGAACTCATTGGGAAGCGTTTAGTTAATCGATATACCTGAACAGTACCTATGTTTCATCTATTACCACTGTCCACTCATGAAGTGATGAGTTTCTTCATAGATTTAGGATGTACATTGTACACAATGACGGCGTGACAAAAAATATATTTACATATGTGAGTGTAGTATATATTTTTGGGCTATTATGAGGGTTATTTCGTCTTGTAACGTCTCGTTCACTCACAGAACATGACACCATAGTTGCACATTTAATGTTTTTTTAATTTTAATTTCACGAATAATAGAAAAATTGTAATATTGTTCTGTGGACGTAATACGCAACAACAGTGACATATCGGTGTTTCATTCACTGTCTCTTTCTCTCGGGTGGTTTGTACTTGATTTGAATTTCGCTCCCACGCTTCGTGGATCTTTTTGCGCAGAAAAAAGTTCTAAATATATGAGTTTCTTCTCATATGAAGTATACACTTCAATGTTGTCCAGTATATCGTTAGCAATAAGACATTCATTTAACATTTTTGTATTTCATGTTTTCACATATCGCTTGAAACATTACATCCATTAATTGATAAAACGTATATTAACCTGTAGACGTCGACAGTCCGCACCTCGCTGACATCTCCACACGTGAAGGTGATCTGGACCCGCTTCTCGGGTCTGAGGTCTACCGACACCAGTGGGTCCAACTTACCGTGTATACCCACCAGCTCCCAATACCTGGAACATAAGATACCTCTTAAATATCTTTAAACGGATGGTTCTAGAACAGCAAGCAATACCTTTTAAACATTTCACTGGGACTTAGGATGGTTCTAGAGTCTAGAGCTTCCCCACCATGATTCAGGCCTTGTCCTGGCGGTGGGGCTCAGTAGCCTAGGGTGAGCCCAGCATCTTGGGCGAAGTGAATTGAGCCGAGGGGGCTCTTTGTACCCCTCTTATAAGAAGAGGAGTCAAAAGAGCAAGGGGCAAGGGGTGAGGACTAGAACCTCACCCCATTGTACTGTTCCGACGTTGGCAGGGGTTGTCCTGTGGTGCGGGACAACCACTCTGCGGAGGTGGCGTCGGTCCCCTGAGGGACTGACTAGCCGTCGAGGTGCCCTGTTAGCTCAACAGATTCGGGGCACCTCACCAAAGGCGCCATTTGTGGCACTCCCGGGTTTAGTGGGTAGAGATGCGTCCACTTACCAGCTTTTGGGCGCAGCGAGTCCCACATACCAGCGTGGGGAGACCCACTCCCCCGAGATGCCTCAGCGTTTGATCATTTCCCGGCGTTAAAGAAAAAAAAGGTTCCTTAGCCACCTTATGGGTTAACCGTTAACCCATAAGGTGGCTGAGGTTCGCCTACCGTTTGGCCTATCTAAAATGAGGCTACTAAAGGCTATGTTCATATATAATTACTATAGACGCTGGTTCGCAATCGCACTAACTAATAAAACACTATTACAACAGATGCGTTACGAGCGTTTCGTTATACAACTGTATTTTTTACAAGCCGTCTCGATATTCAGGTCATTCCGACACGATGCTCCCGTATAAAGCTAATGTTGACGTACCAGGCATGTACCACGTTAATCCCGTGGGGAACCTTAGGAATAAGAACATTGTTTTCAGATGGTTACGCAATATTTCACTCATTTAAAGAAAGATGAAATGTTTGTAGAATTGCAAGTAACATTGTTTCTATGTATCCGGTACAAACTACAAACATTCATCGCATATGGCGAGATTCAAATGCGACTTCAGCCTACAGAATCCACTCATCTTAGTAAAAGATTTAAATTATCACACGTAAAATATACCCTAAATCATAATGAAACATCTTTGCTGTGTTTCGGAGAGAAGGGCAAGACAGGCGATGTAATTGCTGGCACCGAGTCTTACCATCCTAGAGCATAAAAAATGAAAATATTAGTACATACCTGTCGGGACGGTCAGATTCAGCCTTCTCCATGTAGTATCTGATAAAGGCGCGCTCGGCCGCGTCTCTTTCCTCCGGGGGCACCGCCCCCCCACCGTTCAGGGTCCGGATGTGGGGGAGTCTCGCCACCAGCAGCAGTCGCCTCTCGTGCTCCGTCGACTCGAACCTCTCCCATAGCGGCCAACCCTGGAATTATGTAATGATATATTATAATCTTAATATATATTAAGACGATCTCCGTGCAGTAACCGGTCCGTGTTGCGCGAGTGGCAAGGGACCGGTCGTCTTGGCGTTCATTAAAGAAGGTATATGTTCAGCAGTGACGTGTAAAGGCTGATGATCATGATGATATAAGAACATCGAATAATCTAGAAGCATTTCATATCCTACTAGATAACAGGTTAGAGACTTATTTGTACATGTTTCCCTTATTTCTACTTCTCATGGACTTATCGTTGCTAAAGCGCTTTTAGCGGCAGCGTTTTGCTTGATGTTACAACAAAGGCTGTATAACCAAAAATAATTAGTGACCTCAAAACCTTGCACATCAGTGAAGGCAATGCAATCTTCTGATAGGCAGCGATAAATAAAACGAGTTCCGGTAGAACGTTCATGGTACAGGTCGGTATCGAACCCGGACCTCTCACTCAAGAGGCCCATACCCATTAGGCCATCGTCGCTCCATCACTGAATACAACGTTTTAATTTAATAAATTATGAACACAACTAGAAATAACAAGCCCAGCTTTGTACACTATTTGTGGCTATGAGTTATGACATCATTGTTATCCGGAAATCCAAAAGAAATGTATATGCAATGTATACTGCTCTGTAGAGCAGGTCTAGGGACGTACAAGGTCACGGGACAACAGGTTTGCAGTCACGATTCCCATGCCATTTACAAATAAAATAAGAGACATTCTGAGTGGGCTCTAGTCTCAAGGTGACAGACTTCTTCAATCCATATAGAGATAATAAAAAGCAAGGCTGAGAACTTATGAGGTATATTTGAACAACACATCATCATCAGATTTGCTATCACAATTGCTATCCTTAGAGACAGGTATAATAACTTGTGTGTAATTGTGTTACCACATTGCTCACTAACGTTTGTAAACATTTTATAACAGCAGTGTGGCAGCACCATTACAAATATTCTACCTTTGCTATTATGAGCGATTTACGCAAACGGCAAAATAGAGATCGTTTCAATCTTCTTCTACTTAATTATAACAAATGAGTATTACCTGTCTGTAGACATATTCAATATTTTTCTTTGAATTCTTCCCTTTCCTAACTTCATCCATAATCACAAACTAGTTAAAACCGGTTTAGCCCTTATTGTACCAGATCCTGGACTTATATACGTTGCTTGATCCAAGTGTCCAAAACACAATCTCATGTCTCAGTGCCAGTAAATACCTGCCTGCCCTGCCTAAAAATATTTTTTTTTGCAGAAAGCTCAAGCAGGTAATACTCACGGGTCATGCAGACGCATCGCATAAAGCGCATACAATACAATACATAACATACGACTATGTCTTTGTAACTTATCTATTTAGGCCTTTATATACTATGTAACTAATGATAAAACAACGTCAATAAAAATAGCAAGCGTTAGAGCACGTCCCCACGCTTATCTAACATCACATGTTGAGGTAAAAACGAAACAAAAGAAAAAAACTAACTCGAACAAGACAACAATAAGAAAAAGAGCTTGTTTGCATTCCGTACTTTACGTTGTAAAAATTTTGTCGAAGCTTCTACAGTGAAGAAATAAAGCCCCTGCAATATAGAATCTACTGGCCTCATATAATATACATACGCTCATAAAAAAAATGAGTTCATCCGACACTAGCTGATAGTTGAACGAGGCTCATCTCCCAAGTTAATTGGCCATAATCCATAATATATTGTCGACCACGAGACAAAAAAGCACAATACACAAGCAAAAAAAAAACAAACAACTTTACCAAGGCTTGTATTTGGCTGGTCTGATTATTACTACTGGAGAACATTCCTGCCTGGTTCAAGTTACATGTAGATAAAAATAACTTATGTTTCCGTCTGGTCATGCTAAATTCACGTAAAATAAGCATAATGTGGTGGGTACACTCTGATATGGTTGAGTTGGATATAAAGTGATATCATGATTCAATAAAAAGCCATCCTTGGATATCATAAAAATCTTTCAACCGTTAATACGGATATTCTTAACCCTTGTGGTTCCATGAATCATGGTCACATTGTCTACGTCATCAATACTTTTTTCGTTCCCTTTGTTCGCCGGAGATCGCGTGCATTCAGCCTTGCTAGCTCGTTTTGCCCGAAAACGGAACGCGGAACAGTGTTGCAATACCACATTATAATTAATTAGACTAATGAGATTCCATTTCAAATTGAGCATAGACACCTTGGCTAAATCGTTGGTTGGTTGAAACTACTGAAATAAAAAAAAGGCTTAATTTTAATGATGTCGAATGGGTAGCTTAGGTTATGAGGTCACGGAGTGAAAATTGAATGAGGTAAGAAATAAAATGGACCAAAAGTTAAATAAAGAACTAGATTCAGATGTAGCCGTATCCGTGCTCATATAGTTGTTTTTTGTTAGTATGGAGTAATGAAAAGTACTATAAATATTAAACTGTCACAAGATTTTAAAAAAACCTGTTTATATTTATATTCAGTATATGAATAGATTCTCCAATATGGGAAGACTATTTGGATGTAGGGCCTAGAACGACTATATATCATAGAAAGCGGGGGATTGGTACTTGGTAGGCGATCGTTTATTAAAGGCCTATGTTAAGCTGTGACGGTGATGCTTTTTTTATAGAAGAGGCGCTTTATGCTGTGTAATATGCGTTTGAAATCGTATACGATTTACGAAAAGGCAATAGGCATAAGGCAGGTAATGCGTAAATATTGGATATCAAACAAATTCGTGGCCTTCAAACTAAAATTCAAAAACATTACGTAAATGTATCCATATTTACAAAAGAAGGTTTCACATGTTTACAAAATACGTTACAAATATGGCGATCAAATCAGTGGAAAATATTCCAACATAGCCAACTAGACAATAAATAAAATCACATAATAGTTATTTATCACGTGGGTAGATATTTGTAAATAGTGTCTATATAGAAAAAGGTTTATTGTATATACAACGTATATCTACTATACAAAAGCATATACAAATGCCTCTTATTATATTACTACACTAGGTTACTATCCTTTTGCATAGTACTAAGTACTATATTTGTATAACATCTAGTATTTGTATAGTTTTATTTTTAGAGAAGAGTCGGACAGTCGCTAGTCGGTTCATCTGGTAGTAAGTGATCCATAGACACCCAGAGGATAAGTTTATCAAGGATAGTAGAAATGAATTGCGTGGAGACGTCTAAAACGCGTTCATGCATAGTCTATCCCGGTAACAAGATGGATGTTTCATACATTTGTTTATAATAGCAATTGGCAGACGACCCATTCTATGAGTTATCAAGGTTATCAAGGAGGCGTAAAAATTTTACCTGCTTATGGCAGGCCGAAGCAACATTCATAATAATCATGGGACGCAAATAGGTCTTTATAGCGGGGGCGTAATTACAGTCGCTGAGGTGATTCTGTTGAATGCCTATCCGAGACCCCCAAATTAAAGCGGCTGAAGGCGCTCGCAGTGGTTTTAGTTTACGGGTAGGGCACTCCCAGGTGCGAGTCCCACATTGTGTCAGGACCTACCTGAGATCCTGGCTACATGAGTAAAAATTTCCCTGCGATAACAAAAAAAGGGGGGCGTACCGCTGTATCAGCCAATTCAATGATACGGGGCCCGCTTGAACAACGCCACTGGGTCTCGGTGGACTGTGCTATCTATTCAAGGTATTTATACTTTAAAAACTCTTAATTTCTGTGCCACATTAAAGCGTCTAGAATGTTTCTAAAGCACCGCAAACGATTAAAGAGAATATTATAAAACCATCGGACGGAGTACATTGGACGGAATTGGGTCACAGGTGGCCCTTCTGTGTAACGTTGTTCGAGCCAAGTTTCATAGTTTTATAAGAATTATGTATATTTTAACACGCACCGCACTATCTAGATATATAGTGCGTGTATCTGTCTATTTGTCATCATCATCATCAGCCTCTATCCGTCCATTTTTGAATATAGGCGTCCCTCTATGAACACCAATAATAAATATAAAAATACTACAATATTGATGCATAGTCGGATAGACCTTAGATTTACCGGTGGGAGGGTTGCGCTGCGCCGCCCCCCGTCTCCTTGGGTACCACCATCCTGCTTTCTTCTCCCGTGAAACTTCGCTGTGTTTCGAAGAGGGCAGTACAGGCAGTGTAATTACTGGCGCCGAAACTTAACATCTTATGTAACAGGATAGGCAACACATACCTAAATAAGTTTTCTTTTTTTTTCTTTAACGCCGGGAAATGCTCTGAGGCATCCCGCGGGGTTCTCCCCACGCGGGTATGTGGACTCGCTGCGCCCGAAGCTAAGTGGACGCAGCTCTACCCACTATGACCCAGCGAGTACCACCAATGCCGCCTTTGTGAGGGGCCCCGGGGCCCCCTAATAAGCAAACAGGGCACCTCGACGGCTAGTCAGTCCCCAAGGGACCGACGCTGCCTCCACAGACGGGTTGTCCCGCACCACAGAACAACCCCTCCCAACGAGTACAATGGAGTGAGGTTCCCGTCCTCGCCCCTTGACCCCTGCTTCTTCTTATAAGATGGGTACAAAGAGCCCTCTCGGCTTAAATAGCTTCGCCCAAGGTGCTGGGCTCACCCTAGGCTACTGAGCCCCACCACCACGTCAAGGCCTAAATCATGCTGGGGATAAATAAGTTACCTGGACTAGTCTCAGGTTAACTTGTTTATGTTCATGGGCGATTCTGACCACTTACCATCATGTGGCTCGTCTGCCCGTTTGCCTGTCCAACTATTACAAAAATATAGATGCTGATGATGATGATGATGCATCTATTAAACTTTTATTATATTTATTGAATGAATTTAATTGTTATTTTTACACAATAATAATGTGACAAAATTAATTTCTCTGTTAAATCTAACACAAAATCTTTATGAGGGACTAAGGAAACTATGTGTTGAAGATCCCCAGACAGATACTAATTCGGCGAATTTTTTTACAATATTATCGATTTTTAATTATAACGCTATTTTAAAAGAACCGGCTGATAAAAATGACAACAAAATGCTTACAGTTTGCAAGTTCCAATCTCGCTAACGGCAAGGGCATACACCCTAGAATTATGTATATGAAACTCGTGTTCGGTGTTCCACACCACTGGTCAGGAGGCAGGATATGGGGAACTGTCCCCTGGAGGTTCCACCGGAACGAGGTGCACCGTGCCACGAGGTATCGGGACCGTTACGATACATTGATTATAATATCGATTACATTGAATATCGATTTGATTATTCGTAGGTATCAAGGAGTGTACTTTATATTATTAATATCGATGTATTTTTATTGACCGAAACGTGACCTCTAAATTTACGACTGGTAAAAATATTGATTTACAAAAAATTTGGCGGTATTCAAATCGGCGTGTCAAAAAAAAATCACTTTCCCAAACCAAAATAATATGACTATATTTCCATGAAAATACAATATAAATTCTATTGTGAATATTCCACAGTAAAACTTTAATATCTTTTGCAGTACAAAAAGCGTTTGTTTTGCTCGAGTTAGTGCAGTCGAGTCTCGGACACAAAGGGTAGTAAAGCGTACGTGACAAAACCGTTTATGCGCAACATTTATTTACATAAGAACTGTTTTTCCTTGTTTTTTATGGTAGTTAAGGTTAAAACACTAGATAAGCCCTTTTAATCTAAACATCTAGAATCTAGATATCATTGTATTCATTATGTGTTTATGCAAAATGGGAGACGTTCTTTAAGACAATTTTAATGAACCCTGTCAAGCTAAAATCCAAACTTCACAAGCCATGAAGCCCTTCAGGCTTCAGAGCGTGCGTAAGAAATAGACATGCTATATATGTTACGGGTACCATACAACGGAAATATATTTAATACTTTAATACTATACATATATTTAAGATTTTTATTATATAATACAAATATTTAATACACATCCATGACCCAGGCACACATAAAACTTTTGACGTGACAACGTCTTATAATTCGATGGAGCCGGCTGCACGAACGAAAAAACATGACGCATGCGGCGTTACCTCGCTCTGAGGCGTTCAACTATCGTCAGTAAACCGACTTTACAGACAACCGATTTTTGTTTCCTGGCGGGAACCCGCTACCTCCGGCTTATGCGCCAACGCGGTAACCATTGAGCCACAGAGGTTGTCAAACAGTAACTATTGATTATATAGACTCAATGACATGATTATTATTCAATTGAGAATTGTATTCGTCGTGTTGTGTTTATTGTTATAGTTTTTTATTAGCTTTACATTACATAAGGTATGCCACATCAAACCGGATTCAAAAACTAAATATAGACATGATCAGTCGTAATTTAGTTTAACGAGGATCCCGGATAGGCATTCAACAGGATCACCTCAGCGACAGGCTGGCCCCGGCGAAGGCCAGACTACTCCTCTTAAGGGGGGCTACCCGGCTGCTTGGGCATTCGCCGCGACGTCGTGTCATACTGGGCCCAGGTTCCCATCCTGAACCTGACACGAGCACAGGGGCGCTACTGGAGGCGCATTAAGTAGCGCCTCCTGCGCACCCCCGTTCGTCGCCCACGGGGGGAGGCCTCGTCGGCGGCCTCCTCTCTCACCCGCTCGTCGGCCTCCTTCTGGGACATTACTGCCTCGCAGAAGGAAACCATCGCCGTCCAGGACTCGTCGTCACCGAGCATCGCGATGATGACACCCGGCAGAGACAAGTCCCCTCCGATGACTGATGCCACCCATCTCGGGCACACCTCGAGGGTGTGCTGGGCCGAGTCCACCGCCGCACCATCATCGTGACACACTGTCAACGGCTCCCTGCGGGCCGTCCGGCACAGGTACTCACCAAAGCAACAATGCCCGGTGAGCACCTGTGTCAGACGGAAGGTGAGGGATTTGCGCTTACGGCGCATCCACCGCTCAAGGACCGGACGCAGAGCAACCGTTAGGCTTTTGCCGTACGGCTGTTGCGCCAGGTCCTCCCCCCACCTTCGCATTAACGCCTCTTGCCCTAGTCGGCGAACCCGAAGGATCCCGCCTAGCGTAAGGCTCTCGCCAAGAGACCTCCTATCCGAGACATAGGAGTGCGTGTCGGCAAGAACCTCAGCCACGAGTTCCCACGGGGGGTCACCGGCCAGGGCAGTGGCTGCCGTCCACGATACTGTACGGTACCCCCGGATCACTCTTACCGCGATGACCCGCTGTGCCGAGCGCAGCTGGGCCTTATTCCTCGTGGTAAGGTGACCCGCCCAGATGGGCGCACCGTAGGTTGCCATACTCCGGCAGACTCCAGAGTATAGCTGCCTGCAGGCGGCGCTGGGTCCTCCGAGGTTCGGGAGGAGTCTGCCCAGCGCACTTGCCGCCTTCACGACCTTCGGTCCCAACATTGAGAAATGTGGGCCGAAGGTCCACCCACCGTCAAGGATGAGCCCCAGATATTTGATATGGGGGCTCATCCTTTTTTTTTTTTTTTTTGTTATCGCAGGGAAATGCTTTTTACGCATGTAGCCAGGATCTCGGGTAGATCCTCACCCTATGTGGGACTCGCACCTGGGAGTGCCCTACCCGTAAACTAAAACCACTGCGAGAGCCTTCAGCCGCATTTTGAGGGTCCCGGATAGGCATTCAACAGGATCACCTCAGCGACAGGCTGGCCCCGGCGAAGGCCAGACTACTCCTTTTAAAGGGGGACTGCCCGGCTGCTTAGGCAGTCCCCGCGACGTCGTGTCATACTGGGCCCAGGTTCCCATCCTGAACCCGACACGAGCACAGGGGTGTTACTGGAGGCGCATTAAGTAGCGCCTCCTGCGCACCCCCATTCGTCGCCCACGGGGGGAGGCCTCGAATGTGTGCTGGGCCGAGTCCACCGCCGCGCCACAATCGTGACACACTGTCAACGGCTCCCTGCGGGCCGTCCGGCACAGGTACTCACCAAAGCAACCATGCCCAGTGAGCACCTGTGTTAGACGGAAGGTGAGGGGTTTACGCTTACGGCGCATCCACCGCTCAAGGACCGGACACAGAGCAACCGTTAGGCGTTTGCCGTACGATTGGCGCGCCAGGTCCTCCCCCCACCTTCGCATTAACGCCTCTTGCCCTAGTCGGCGAACCCGAAGGATCCCGTCCAGCGTAAGGCTCTCACCAAGAGACCTCCTATCCGAGACATAGGAGTGCGTCTCGGCAAGAACCTCCGCCACGAGTTCCCACGGGGGGTCACCGGCTAGGGCAGTGGCTGCCGCCCACGAAACTGTACGGTAACCCCGGATCACTCTTACCGCGATGACCCGCTGCGCTTGGCGCAGCTGGGCCTTATTCCTCGTAGTAAGGTGACCCGATGGGGGCTCATCCTGACCCTCACCCCTCCGACCTGGAGGGCAGCCCCCGGTGGGGGTCCTTTCCGCCCGGTCCCGCGGAAGAGAAGGGCTTCGGTCTTCTCAGGTCTGACCCGAAGCCCTAACCTCTCTATGCGGCTGATCACGAAGTCGGGCACATACAGCTAATACGAGTCTTAATAACCTTAAAAAGATTCTCTAGCAAGTAAACAAATATACAATGAAAAATCCTTTTTCCTTCAAAACAAAAGATACATTCCATACAATTCCTACAAAAGCATACAAAGGACACACCATGCAATTCTACGGCGAACTACAGCTCGCAGGTATTACCTTTGAGTAAGGCGAAGTGGGAGGGGGGGGGGGAGTTTCTGGGTCATTCCAGTCCTAGTCCTAGCGACATCAATACTTGGAGCATCTTTAATTGAATTTTCCATTATACTATAGACCTGCCAATGTATAATGGCTATAAATGCGATAAGCGCACATTAGGTCAATTATTTATTACAGGAAAAAAGTAAAGACATTTTAAAGAAACCATATACATTTCTCTATAAATGAAGTAGACATTTTATAAGAGACTCTACTTAACGCTTATAAAATATTTTGTTATACCATAAATAATATGGTAAAAGTTAAACTAGGGAAAGATTTGACGGTATGTACGGTACGGTGTTCCCATAATAGGTAACATCTAATCATGAATATACAAGAGTCTAGAATAGAATATAGATCTTTCTATTTGAGGTTAATCGGTAAAATTATATATAGGCAAATCCTACAACTACTACGATAGTGGTAATAATAACAATTGGGCAGTACCTAATCGATTATGCAAGAAAAGAATGAGGAAACGCCAACTCACAGAGGCAAACCGATTTCTGGACGTTGATCTTTCGCAAATTACGAATGCCTTTTCACGAGACACGTCATACGTAGGCAATGCCAAGTATGTAATTCCAAAAATATCCCGCTTTTTACATATTTGCAGTCCTCCCGTGACCATGGTTGCTGTAAAGTGTCCTTAAATCCTTATTTAATTCTAACATCCAAAATGGCTGTATAGTGCACTTGTACTTCCAAGTGATGCAAATCATTATCAAAACAATTGAGACAAAGAGGTAAATTGGAATGGTGTGGGACGAAATCAATGCGGTCGACCGTCCATGATTCATCAACCAGTTTTAACTACATCATGAACTTCGTTAACGCGTCATCATGTGAAGGTACTCTGACAACTGTTTCCACCTTTGTCAGAGTACTGAACTTAATGCCGTGTCATCGTTTAAGTAAAAAGATTAATTTGTACCTTCATAAACAACTCTGTCGAATAAAATTTCAATGTCTTTAACTCTTCCAATTTTTGCTTAAATTTTAGTTTCTTGCATATTGTAATGTATTATATATTAAACTTTTTAGTATCCATTGTACACATCCATTTTTGAAGCTCAATTCTGTAGAAAAATATCAGCTTGTGACAAAACCAGCTTCGAAACTCAAATGTTTGAAGTAATGATAAGGTAAGCAAAGCCGTTTTCATCGTGGTCTAGTTTTCGCTTTTCATAAGAAGACCAGTTCAGTTTAGAACTGTGTATAGTTTTTTTAATTGCTACGTAAATTTTACTCCATTTCCCTCCGTGACCATTTTACTGCGAAGTATACGAAATATCAGAAATGTAGAAAATTTAATAAACCGTGATAAAATCCATACAAAGTTGTTTCATTATAAAACTTTAGTAAGAGGTAGTGCCATGCTGCATTGCAACCGAATTGGGCCGGCACGACCGGGGTGGTACCTCTCACTCACATAACACCGTCGTCAAGTAACAGCTATGCTGTCGCGTTTCGTGCGGTTTGTGAGTTTCCGGTCGCCCACGGGTGGGGATGGGGTAAAGGAGGGCAACGCACCTGCATGGCCTCTTGTGCGGATGTTTTTGGGCGTCGGTAGTCGCCTAAGGCTCCGATAGCTCATTTGCCCCCCTATGTATATTTATATAAAAAAAAACTGTCTCTAGGTTTGCAAAAGTCAATTTTGTCTAATGTCTTTGTCTTATTTGCTTTAGGACTTAGGCTATAAGTATATGACGTTCTTCCATTAAAACCTTGTAATACCTTACCGCGTTTTCCTTTAGCCTATAGTACTAATAGAAATCTATTATCTATAGTATCGACCACAACGCGGATGCTTCAATGTAATTTATCTGTTTGATTAGCAATCGTATAGGTAATAAGTAGTTAGCCTTGCACACGTTTGCATGTTCCATAAACAACGTATCCATGCAAACTTATTTTCACTTGGGAATTACCATATACGATCATTATTGGTTTGTTTATGAATCGAAAGTCTCCTGACACCAGTTCACAGTTTACGCTCAGTTATTTTTCGAGTTCAAGTTGTTGACTGTTGTTGTTTGTTATTGAGATCAGAAAACAATCATTATGATCATCATCATCAGCCTTTATCCTTCCACTGCTGAAGGCCTTCAATGAGCGCCAAGACGACGGAACGATCCAGGAAACAATACCAAAGCATTTTTATTACAATTTAGTCAGTACAATAGATACAACTTTTCACAATTATTAACGACAAATAAAGAAGGAAGTTTAATTTTGCGAATTGAATTCGCATATTTTTTTTAAATAAAAATTATAACCGACTTCAAAAAATAAAGTAACTAAAATGTTATAAAATAATCGCGTGTACAATCTTTGCGTTTACCACGTCATTATTGTTACTTTTGGAGTCGGTGTCAGCTAAGTTAAATAGGTACCTACAGCAACAAATACGTCACCATTGTCGTATTTGTTGCTCTAGGTACCTAGCATCTACCTTGGCTGACACCGACTCCAAAAGTAACAATAATGACGTGGTAAACGCAAAGATTGTACACGCGATTATTTTATAACATTTTAGTTACTTTATTTTTTGAAGTCGGTTATAATTTTTATTTAAAAAAAAATATTTCTTAATTTTTAGTGATTCATTAAAGAAAGGCATACAGAGATAGACATTTTGGCATATTGAACCGTATGAAGTAAGCCCAAAAAAAATCTGTAAATCGTCGAGGAGTTCCCTCGACTGTCCGTATGTATGATGATGGAGACATCATCATAACGGTAATGGCACGTATCACCCATAAGGGTGCAAAGTTCTCATCAGTATAAATTAATTAAGTCCAATCACAAGGTAGCTACTTTAAACTATTTAGGAGTTCCCTTAACTGAGCTTCGTCTTCATCATCAGACCCCCAATCACAGTCACAACCCATCTAGGTGTAAAGTTCTCATCAATACAAATTAATCAAGCCCAAACACAAGGTTACTGAAGTAAATCGTCGAGAAGTTCCCTCGACTGTCTTCCAACTCCAGCATCAGATCGACTCTAGACCTTCATTAAATTGTAGTGCTTTAAAATTCTTATTTAAAAAATATTAAGCACATTAGTCATTCCTACAAATTTCGAAAGTTTCCCTCGATTTCTCTAGGATGCCATCATCAGATCCTGGTTTCCTTATCATGGAACCAAATGGCAAGTATACCCTTTCAAACAAAAAAAGAATTTTGAAAATCGGTCCACAATTGACGGAGAAATCGGTGTACATACATTAAAAAAAAATACCGGCCGAGTTGAGAACCTCCTCCTTTTTGTTGAAGTCGGTTAAAAATTAAAGGAAATAGTATAACGTCGTATTTTTTATAAAACTTGTAATATCTAAAATGTAAACAGATATATAATTTTCTTAAAAAGTGATGAATGAGATAAATATTTATGTATAACATTATTATACAACATAAAAAGGAAACAAATCTAATTTTGGAAAATTTGCAAAAAATATATTTTTTTAGCATATAAGTAAACGTAAGTATGACGTCACAAAAGTAGCATAGATGTCGTAACGTTACGTATGATACGTTCTAGATACCTAGTACTCTTGTATGTCATTCAAGGCGTTGTTAAAATTAAGTATCAACTGAACAGTACTTTCACATTCCTTCGAGCGTGGAGGAGCTTGCTTACAAACAGCATTAACGTCGCACAAAGAGCAAAACGAAAGAAGTTTCTCAAGATAACAACGCAAATTGTAGAAAAGGGCCGGTGACATTCAAGGTCATATACAGCTGACAATCTTCACTTTGTTAAACTTTAATAAAAATATGAGCGACTGCGATATATACTATATAGGCACGGCCTAGAACTGAGGTCTGTTGGTTCGAGTCTGACTCGTATGGGCTTAAAATGGGTATTTCTAAATGAACTTGATCTTGCTCACTGATAAAGGTATTGTTGAATAATGTAATGTTCCCATAACCTTTACATTTAATAGAGAAAAACCTAAACATTAGAACATAAAGATCACTTATGCTTTATATAAAATTAAATAATTTGGATAAACCTGTTAATACTATTTTTTTTTAATTTTTACGTAAATCCGGCTCGAAGGACCGTATTTGTGTGTTAATAACGTCTTTCGCAGAAACATTAATTCATACGGAAAATAATGTTTGTTTCGTAATAAAAATAATAAAATTTAGTTTAACCTGCATGAGTTAAAATCTTGCCCTTGGCCGCAATATCATTGTTATTTAATTCAAAGAATATTTCATTATTTTTAAAATAAAATTGAAAATATTGTATACAAAGTAAAGAACACACATTTATTCCTATTATATAATATATTCTATAAGTAATTACAAGCAGCACCCCGCGGATTCACCAGCGTACTTCCCATTCCCGTGGGAGTACAGGGATAAATATAGCATATATGTTATTCGGATGTGTAAGCTATATTCTTGTGAAGTTTCATCAAAATCCATTCAGTAGTTTTTGCGTGAAAGAGTAACAAACTACATCTACTATTACAAGGTCATTAAAGAATAAGGTAAAATCTACAATTTCTAGACAGAGTTGGGGAATAGAAACAAAAGTATAGGATTCTAAAATCTTAAAACAAGTTTCCTTATTAGTATTGGTCATTGGAGAGGGTCTACCTCAGCATTTTTTTTTGATTTTCAAATCAAACCAATAGGATAAAAACAAGATGCGGTTTGACGGTATGCATAACGACTTAGTGATTTTTAAGGTAGACTATAAACTATTGAAGGTCATATCTAAGTAGTCCCTGGGCCCTGGTACTCTTAGTATTCTCTGGGTAGTCTCTTTCAATATATTAAAGAAAATTTTGCAATCCCTTTTCTTTATAATAGTGTTACGTTACGTTTAGATATAAAACGAGCGAGTTGCGCAAACGCTGGCGCAACTCGGACGGAACTAAAACCAGAAGACCTTCACCCACTTACACGGAGATCCCGAGGGACGCTCACCGCGTTCGTATATCAAAATAAATCTTTATCCATTAAATTATGAAGCGGGAGTAAATCTGTTTAAAATATTCTATAAAATTCTAACAAAATCTTTTATGTTATTATACTAAAGCAACGCGTGTAAGATTTTCGATTTTTGCAAGGAAATACATGTAATAGTGACGACGTGCGCTAGCAATAAAATCACTTCAGATGAGATATAGTATTTACTGTAAGTGCCATGTTGCTTTGCAGCCCAATTGGGCCGGCACGACCGGGTGGTATCTCTCGCTCACATTCGATCGAATTTGGCATTATATAAAAAATTGGCAAGGTTATGAAAACGATACTTTCGATCCGGATGCGACTAATTTAGTTACCGCAGTTCTCCTTTTTTGTTGTCGCAGTGGAAATGCTTTGAGCATTTACCCGGGATGGGTCGTCCCCAGGGATGTGGGACTCCCGGCGTCCCTCAAACTACCCCGGTTTACCGCACTAAAAGTGCGAGTTGACTTCAGCCACTTAATGGGGAGTGTCCCGGATCTGACTAACACAAGACACACCACAGTTCACCTGCTTAGGGGACATTAGTCAGTGTATATATTGACGATCAAATGAATCCATAAACACTTATAATTAATCATCAATTGTTTGCCGATGGGAGGGGACCATCCTGCATATTTCTCCCGTGAAACAGCTTTGCTGTGTTTCGGAGAAAAGGGCAGGACAGGCAGTGTAATTAATGGCACCGAGACTTATCATCTTATGTATCAGGATAGGCAACACATAAATGAGTTGCCTGGGATAGTTGCTAGTTCCAGGTAAAATCGTTTATGTTCATAGGCGACGACCACTTACCATCAGGTGGAACGTCTGGCAGTTTGCCTATCCAAAAAAAAGTATATCCTTGGCTAGATTCAAACCAGAGACATGAGACAGACTATCATCACAATTCGCAGCCCGAAATGTTGTCTGTATGGTAGGTAAGAAAACATTTATGTAATCTAAATCTTGTCTACGTCTTAGTCCATATAATCTTCCAATTTACAAAGTAGGAAATCTGAACATAATCACTTTCGTAACCACAAACAACATATCCTACAATTTCCTTAGGAAACTGTGCCATTGCGGGCAGAACGATTTAATTTGTTGTGTAATTTTACTTGAATTCCTATTATAATGTACAATACGCGCTTTAACCGGATTGAAGATTTTGAGAATTCGCATGTCACCGTAAAATTTTAAATACTGTCAGTTTTTTTTGTTCATGTTAGTTGGATAGGCAAACTGGCAAACGTGCCACCTGATGGTAAGTGGTCGACGTCGCCCATGAACATAAACTAGTTTACCTGGAACGAGCCCAGGCAACTTATTTATGTGTTGCCTATCCTGAGACATAAGATGTTAAGTCTCGGTGCCAGTAATTACACTGCCTGTCTTGCCCTTCTCTCCGAAACACAGCAAAGCTGTTTGACGGGAGAAACAAGCAAGATGGTGGTACCCATGCAGCCGGGAGCGCGGCACAGCGCTTCCCTCCCACCGGTTGATAGATTACAATCTATCACCCCATTCTAACACTATCACAATATTTCGTCAGTTTAGAATCTCGCGAGATCGATTACAATTTTGGGGTGACATTTATAAATTAGAGTGATGTTTGCAATGTCACTAGCCAACTTCAGCTGTAGCGTTTCGTGAGGTTTGTGAGTTTCCGGTGGCCCATTGAATAGGAAAAAGGAGGGCAACGCATCTGAAAATCTCTGGTTATGCGGATGTGTATGAGCGTCGATAGTCACCAAAAGGCTTCGACTGCACGTTTGCTCCCGTAAGCAATAAAAAAGCTGACTGCGCGGAAACCCTATTACGCCCAAAATTAGGTTCGGCGTAGTCATCTGTTGCTATGTTTGCGTAGTCAACAAAGTTCTACCGTACTACTGTGACGCAACAGTTGGCTGTAATAAGGTATGCGCTCGCAATAATAGATACGAACACCTTGCCTATTGCTATGTCGATTTGAAGGACAATGTTTTATCAAGAAGTTTTTTGTAATTTGTAACTAATTAATATGTATGGACGCTTTTACGCCACGTCAATCTGGTCCTGTGATAAATTCTCGCAGAACTTGTGTTACGGGTACCAGACAACGGAAATATATTTAATACTTTTATACTATACATATATTTAAGATTTTTATTATATTATATAATACACATCCATGACCCAGGAACACAGAAAACTTTTTGTTTCCTGGCGGGATTCGCTATCTCCGGCTTGAGCGCCAACCCGCTAACCATTGAGCCACAACAACATTATTTTGTGTTTTAAGTTTCTTGGCTGTGAAGTAATAGATTTACATTGTATTCAACCAATCCCATGTAGTCGAAAGGTGAATATCTTATCTTCCCGTGCCCAAATGAAAAAAAGTCGACGATCTCCCTACTCCATCGAGCATATAACCGGAATAGAGCGGTAATGTATGTGTTTTGTATGAAAACAAATTCCACTGAATTTGTGCTGCGACGCTGCGCCGGTTCTGTCACCGCCATTGATGGATGATTGGCCGATGGCACGTGCATACAGATCACTGGTTGGTTGAATTGTTATTACATCAGTATTAAATCACTGACCAGTTTCGAAACTTTATGATTCACATTATTACTCTATCCGGTTATGCTCGATGCCTTACTCCAACAAGTCCAAGGTTCTAACTAGCAAGTTTATTGGGTACCTGTACACAAGTAGGTACCTATAGCATGTAGACCTGCAGACTTTCTATAAGAATGTTCTTGAAGGAAATATTCAGTAGTTAAGACGATCATTAATGAAAGATTAAAAAACATTTCAACATAAAAGCAGACGATTAGAAATTAAAAACATCTACACAGGAATCAGCGCAAGGTCTCCGTTGAATATCTATCCGGAAATATCAAGGTTTCATATAAACTAACTATCGCACCGCACGCTTCTAATTAAACCTCTGAGCTCTGCTGAGAAAACTATTGAGACTAGTTGGTGGCCGCTACTTTGTACGCTCCAGAGAACAGAGATCTATAGTTTTGAATGTTGCAGTTAAATCTAGTGACTTCGGCTATAAGCTGCAAATTATTATTAGTGTAGATCTGACATTAAATTTACATAGGAATTGCGATGCTTTTAAATAAAATTAAAAAAGTTATATGAGAAGACAAAATTTTTGTAACCTTTCTAAAGCTTACTATGGACAATATCAATCAATCAATAAATCAATCAATCTTTAAACGCGGTCAGCACCCGTAATAATATTAATATAAATTACTATGGATATTTGAAGAATGTAAACATTTGCCATTGATGGAGTTTATATGAAGAAATATTAATATTTGTTTCCTAGACTATATAGTCTAGGAAACAAATATTTATAACTTCTTTGTTTTGCGCGCAATTTAATTTTGCCTGACTGATGAACACACGTTGGTTTACGGACGATAATTTTATGTGATAACGCCATAATGCGTCACAAGCTGATCGCTTAGGCCGATTGTGCCTTTCTATCTCTTGTTCCGCGCTCCCGCTGCACGTTCGGCTCAGGCTGAACGTAACACTGTTTGCAGCAGGCGTTCATCTATTTATAAGACCTTATCACTTCAAAATCATTTTATAACAAGAAACACCAAAATCAAATCAAATCATCAAAGCCTGTATATATTTTAAATTCTAAAACCCACCTGCACTCGCAGATTCTTGAGCGCGGGAAACTTGGCGAGCCTGTCCACCTCATCCCACGTGGCCAGCCCCGTGTTGTTCAGATTCAGGAACCGCAGGTGCCTGGGAACAATCGTTCATTAATTCAATCATTATAGTTCGACGAGAGGTCAATGGCAGGCGGATGCGCTATTCATATTGGCATTGAGTATTATGTAACAATGTCATTCTAGCGGGTATTTAATTTGACTTTATTTACGACCTTATAGACTTAGACGACGATATACTTTATTCGTTACTGGTTCAGGTTAGGCTAATTAAAGGCAAACCTGATGATCATTTTATCATATTATAGTACTTTTTTTAAGCATAGGAGTGCAAACGAGCAGCCGAAGCCTTTTGTCAACTATCGACGCCCCTACACATCCACACAAACAGGGATTATGCAGATTGTTTTTTTTTTTTTTTTTTTATGTTACTTGGATAGGCAAACTGGCTAACGTGCCACCTGATGGTAAGTGGTCTACGTCGCCCATGAACATAAACCAGTTTACCTGGAACGAGCCCGGGCAACTCATTTATGTGTTGCCTATCCTGAGACATAAGATGTTAAGTCTCGGTGCCAGTAATTACACTGCCTGTCTTACCCTTCTCTCCGAAACACAGCAAAGCTGTTTCACGGGAGAAACAAGCAAGATGGTGGTACCCATGCAGCCGGGAGCGCGGCACAGCGCTTCCCTCCCACCGGGTTGCCCTCAATCTTCCTCTCTCCCCCAATGGGCCACCAGCAACTCACAAACTCACAAAAGATTATAATATGTGTTCCTTCCTCTAGTGACTAGTCAAGGAAGTTTATGTTTAGCTATAAATTGGCATTCTATAATTATCATGGGCTGGAGCACCCCAATATCAGCTCCTTCCATTTGACCGCGTTCAATGCTCGGTGGCTCGAATCGTCGATAACAAGGTTCTCTAAAGACAAGGTAGAGATGTCGGATCACTCTACATATTCTATCGCATCTTCCACGGGGAGTGTAAAAATAACACTTAACTCAAACTATCATTTGCAAAAATATTTTTTTCACTCTATAGGTACAAAAAAATATCTACATGTTACCTACGGTCTTTAAAACGTAAAAAATACTAAAATTTTCTATCAACTGAAAGGAGGTCAAATCCATAAAAGATTGAGGTCAATTCGTTGGGACATTTGATAGGGCGATTTGCATACATATTAGACGTGTGACACTGTCAGAATCTACTTATATTGTCGGTCTAATGATAAAGTCTTTGGCTGTGATAAAATCAATCTAGTGCGAGAAGCGTTAGTCAAATACCTAGATTAAAATGTGAACTCAAATCGAGCGTAATATCCCCTTTCGTCCCTTATCCTGGAATAGACAGGAAGTTATTATATTGCCGATTTAGAGATGTCAAGATTTGACTGTGATAAAATAAATCATATAACCTAGTGTTATATATTATATTATATGTCATATAACCTAGTGCGAGAAGTGTACTATATAATATTCAAGCCAAATGAAGTTATCTACAGGCGAGTAGACACCATGCACAACCGACGCCAGGAGGCCGTGTGGTCGCAGACTGCACGGTAGGCGGGGGGCAACCCCCCACTTTATAAATCAAAAGTGAGGCGAATGGGCTCACACTAATCCGATGAGTAGCATTAGGGCCTTCGGGCCGTTAGCATAGATCCCTCCGAAAAAAAAAAAAAAAAAGACACCATGCAACAGGCAGGGGGACACATTGTTTTCTTTCACACAACTTGGCGTTCATTGAAAACTGATTTAATGAAATGGAAACAGATAAGAATGAAAAATTACGTTATAAGATACGAGAACTTTTTCACGGAACCTTCGTGTGTTTGTTATTTGTTATTTCTAACACCAAGCACATTTTCTGTGAGTGTAGTTTGGCAATTTTGCGTATAAGGACAGGCAACGCATTTTACAGACAGGCATAAGGATATTAAGTGTGTGTTTGTGTGTGTGTATATTTGTCAATGTTCATGAACGGTCTTACCACTTAACATCACCCTCATTTCACTTCATTAATAATAAAAAATCTCACAAAAATGTAACACTCACGGAAAAGCATCATGGCACTCCTTATTCCCATTGCTGTCGTCGCATTTCTCACATGGGTCTGGCTCCAGCGTCGTCAGTGGACATTCGTTCACTAGCAGGGTCTCTAGGTTCGGGAACGCATACCCCAGCTTGGATATCTCCCTCCAACTATTGATAGGGTTGCCCGAAAAGTGTAACTTCTTCAATTGCTTATGAACTGGCTCATTCACATCGGCGTTGAGACGGGAGCACGTCTCGCATACGTCCTTCTCATTCACATCATTGCCACTTAAATTAACATGGGAGTACTCGTTGAGACTCAGATGCAGCTCCTCGAGAGCTGGAAGAGCTTTGAGTAGACCGAAGATGCTGGGCCAGCCGACGTATGTGGAGTTCAGGACGAGGTTGCTGAGACTGTCCCATCTGGGCTGCAGGGCTTGGGCTGCTTGCAGTTGGGCCGACAGACGGTTGAAACTTAGGTTCAGGAAGCGAACGCGCGGTGTCTGTTCCAATATCGCGAACACCTAAAATGTAGATTAGGTTGTAAAATCTAAAAAAGTGTAAAACGGAATCACGTATACAAAAATGATTTCAACAAATTCCTTTTTGCTTAATTTTTACATAATTTGTTACAAATAGCAAATTCTTTGAATATCACTACTTTCGAAATACGATTCCGATTTCAGCTGATGGACTAACGCATGGTAGCCACAATCGTTTTGACATAAATGATCCTCTCACCTCCTCCCAATCACTAAGTTTGTTATTGGCGATATCCAACTCAACCACGTCAGCGCACTTGTCAGCCAATGCGATCGCGTCGCCCGCTCGGTCGATGTCACAATCGTTGAGCACCAGCAGCGTGGGCACGCTAAGCCGGGGGGAGCGCTTGGGCACGAAGATGGCGACCGGCATATCGTCAATGGACGGGTTCACTTCGCCCTTCGCGCCGTATTTGCGCTCCAACGCTTCGAGGAGAGACGGCATGTTGTCTGTAAGGAAACGGATTTTAGACTTTTTCAACGCCAAAGCACCTGAAAGATCTAAGGATTTGTAGGTCTATGATATCGGTGATCACTTATCTGTATATGGGTTATACTAGCAAAAAATGTAAAAAATAGGCTTAATTTTTGTTTGGAACGTACGCCAGCCATATAGAATAGAATTAGAACATAAGTTAACAATGTATGAGATTATATTCTTTGAATCAATTTACTCGTTGAAAGGTCATGTCAATCTCTTCATTGACTGTACAATGATGTTTATAATATCCTTTTTTTGTTATAGCAGCTTTTTACGCATGAATTCAGAATCTCGGGTAAATCCTGACTATGTGGGACTCGCACCTAGAAGTGCGAGCTAACGTAAACGTCGTAAACTAAAACCACTGCGAGCGCCTTTAGCCGCCTTTTGAGGGTCCCGGATCTGCAGGCAACAGGATCACCTCAGCGACAGGCTTGCCCCGGTGAAAGCCAGACTACTCCTCGTAATATGTTTATATTATGCTACTCCTACTAATATAAACGCGAAAATGTATGGATGTGTTTTTGTTACTCTTTTACGCAAAAACTACTGAATGGTTTTTAATGAAACTTTACAATAACATAGTTTATTATGTATAGAGAATAACATATAGGCTATAATTTATCTCTGTACTCTCACTTTCGAAACAAAAGAAACGTCACGAAACAGCGGGCCGCTGCTAGTATTCAATAAACGTAAAAGCCACTTGTCTAGAGGCTGGCCAGAAAAGGTTAGATAAAGGTCCGAAGATTGGCCGTTTTGACATTTAGTTATAGGCACAATTAAGAGCTGATGATAAACTGATATAATTAATTACTATTGGCAATCTAAGCACGAGTTACTCCAGCTATATTATGAGAGTAGTGTCAAGGGGTTACCTACCAGTCTCTTGAACTATATAACAACTTTCAACACGAATTCCAAATAGTTTTTCACAGCCAGCGAATAAATAGAATTACAGACAAATTGTAAATAATGTAAAGTTTAATTTAAAATATATGTATATCATCAAATACTTGCCTTTAATAGACAATTTATTTTAAAAAAAGTCTTTCATTATAATTTTGCGGGCGATTGCGATTTACGATTGCCCTGTTTACGAGAGTGAAGTCCGAGAAAAAAAAAGACACGCACGATAAATATGCCTGATTAATAGATTAAACAACCATCATAATAATTAACATCTTATAACAAAGTGAGGCGTCTTAATTCATCATCATCAGCCTTTATCCGTCTACTGCTGAACATAGGCCGCCTTCAATAAGAATCTTAATTACTAATTAGTTAGATTAAATAATTTACAGAAAAGACGAAACTAAAAACAAAATTACAACGTAACAACTCACAAAAAACAAAAAAGCTTTGTAGATGCTATGTAAACCTATGACTAAATTATAAAGTATGAACATGTTAAGCAATTAAAACAAACACAATAAATTTAAACATCATGCCTATTACCCTACCCCTAAATACCTACCCACATAAATACAATTATAATAATAGTAAAAAAAAAGATAAAACAAAAAGAAAAAAAAAGAATGAAAGTGGCAATCTGCATAGCGATGTATTGGATGCGAGCACTGAAATGGAGTGACGCTCGGCATTTGTTGGAGAATCAAGATTATTGAACGCCGATTTTCAGTCACCCGTAATTTCAGCGTAATTCGTTTATATGTGTTAATATTATTAAAAATATCAAATGTTTCGTTTCGGACTGATATACTTATTAGATGTTCCGATTGGATGAGTTGAATGAATTGAATCTTTCGAAAAAAAAATCGGTATAGCGCTTTCATACAAACAATCTGATTTTTTAAAATTAATTGCACATTTCCTCTCAGTAATTTATTGCGATGTACAGACACAATGTCGCTTTATGTACACAGGAGATCAATGAGCCGGCACATAAAATATTCGTGGATCTGGTCGGGTCAAGGTGAATAAAGAACTTGTTTACTAACAAGGCCGCATATTACTTTTTCTGTTTATACGAAAATGTTTTTCCGCATAAACGTAATCAAATAATAACAGTTGTAAAGAAAATAAATTACATTATATAATTTAATATAATTACTAAAAAATAGTTTTTAAATTTTTAGTTCGGTTTGCTATTAAAGCGTGTTTTTTTAGATTTTTTAAATTAATTTATAATACTTACTCAACTTATGAAAATCACTTTATTCTGATCAGGATATTGGAACAAACTTATTAAATTATTGTATTGTCCTCAGATTAATAAACAAAAGGCAGATGGAGCGCGCCGAACATGCGAGTGAAGCCACTAAAGCGAATACAAATTACAAATTGAAAAGCGAATACAATCTCGCAGCAGTGCTAAAGATAGCGTCGTACTGTTTAAACGTCTCGAGTGATTCATTATTTTGTGTCAAAAAATGCCGTCTTGTGTTAATATACATTGTAAATGTTGTTTCAAAAAATAAAAAAGAGGATGGAATATCATTTCACAAATATCTATAAAATAATTAATTGATTTTATTATTTATTCATCCAATAATTTTTAGATTGTCTCGAAACACAAAACCTCGACATTAATTTGTCTGTATTGCCAGTTTTCGGCAAAATGTTTTCCCTAATTGGGGAAACTACCTGTTGGTCTAAGCCTGACTGTTAAATGTAGGGACGTGGATTCGATTCCCAAGCTTAAATTGTCATATAATGTGCAAATTGTTATTTCGAATTGGGATGTATTTTTATCTGTTATTGTCTTTATATAATTGATTTTATTGTATAATGAGATTCGGTAATCAATGCCGAATGCCGGAGTTTTTTTTAAGTTAGTTGGATAGGCAAACCGGCAAACGTGCCACCTGATGGTAAGTGGTCGACGTCGCCTATGAACATAAACTATAGTTTACCTGGAACGAGCCCAGGCAACTCATCTATGTGTTGCCTATCCTGAGACATAAGATGTTAAGTCTCAGTGCCAGCAATTACACTGCCTGTCTTGCCCTTCTCTCCGAAACACAGCAAAGCTGTTTCACGAAAGAAACAAGCAAGATGGTGGTACCCATGCAGCCGGGAGCGCGGCACAGCGCTTCCCTCCCACCGGTATTATTGTATATGTACATATAACAATTTAGTTCCTCATATGTATGTATGTGTATTTGGTCTTAAAAAACCGATAGTCATAGCAGCCAGTCACGTTGTTATTAAGTACCTACATAATACCTATTATTGAATGTGTCTTCAATATATAATTGTATTAAATAAAACTACATACATTTTAAGTATTTCACATAATTTCTCTGCATGTGAAACTGTTCATTAAGAAGAAAAAAAAAACACTGATAGCATTGAGACCATAATTCATCATGTTTGGTTGCATGTAAAATATTATTCTAGTATTAAAACACGACTTTATAAAAATTAAAACCCGAAGCGAAGCGAGGGCGCACCGCTAGTTATGAAAATCTGTTTTTTTTTCTTCTGTTATTTTAACGAAGCCTCTTTTAATTTAATAAAACACACGACCCCTTCAACTTCACTCTATGGCGAATATTTAAGTGTTTAATAAACAAGTTAATTAAACAATTATTTAATCCAAATACTAACCTAAATTTGTATTCATTTAGTAACAAATTCATCTATCAAAGTAAAACTTTAGATCCCATTGTCGTAAAAAGATTTAAAAAAAAAATACATGGAGTTTTTTTCTGTTTCTAGTATCATTACACGCACATAGATGCTGTGTCCCTACAGCGCTGTTTCTAGTCGCTACACACACATGAATAAAAAGTGGCTTCACACTGTTTGTTGCGTACACTCCATCTGCCTTTGTTTATTAATCTGAGGTATTGTCATCGGTCCTTAAAAAGTGTGCAAAGGGGAATGCCAGTTTTAGGCCCAGAAGTGCACACATAATTGGCTATATTCAAAAATTGTATTAATATTTATTGTAGTCCTTCCTTGTATTCATTAATCTGTACAACTCGGCAACTTTATACAAAAAATATTAAACAAGTAAACGAATAGGAACCTAGATAAGTACTTTCTAGGACTTTCATGTACTGGTACATCAGTCATCAACATTAAAATGTTGGCGTTACTGAAAATATTATTTTGTCAGGTAATGTCTATACTGCTATGATATAATATTTATACCTAATGTTAGTTTTTGCATTGATTTCGATTATATAAAATAAAACTAATTACATATATTATATTTAGATTGTATTGCAAATAAAAATAATATAGTATCGTATGTTATCCTTCTCTTGACCTTTTAATCATTTTTTGTGTTTTGTGTTCTGGCAACACCAGCTCTAAGTGTCAGACACCGGAAAACTTGAAAAAGTTGTTTGCAATTTTTGTGCTGTTTGAGTTAAAGATTGTGAGTGTGGACTGGACGAGGGGTCCCCTGATCACATTTTCTTTACTTGCCCAAGGAATATTATGTCCTCTCTTTACGATTATAACCCTTCTGACATACCCCGCCCTATTGACCTTAAATCTCTTTTGTCATATGTACATACTCCATTTGTAGATATTTTATGTTCATTTATCTCAATAAATAACATTAGGCTATAAAATTGTTTGTCTTAAACTAACCCATAAATGTTTGTATATATTTGTTTGTGTCTTGTTTTAGGTGGACCAACAGATTTTAAATTTCTAAACTTGTCTTTTGTTTGTGTTTTTGGCAAAAATTTGTATTCACACAAAACCACACCTTTAGTAGAGTCAATTTTTTTAATTAACCGAACATAATATTCAAGCACTCGGATGTTGGCAAATCCTAAAGGAAGCTAGTTATTAAAAGAAGAAGAAGAAGAAGAAGAGTTAAAGACGTATTCTGTGATTTTTCATTTTGCATTTCAATACCAATTTACGACTATTATCATGAATACTGACTTTGGCGATTCTTCTACACCCGATGACCACGGCAAAGTATACTTTGTGTATATTTTATACAGTACAATTAATACAGGCCGCGAAGCAATAAAACAGTATTGCTGTAATTGTATTGTAGGCCGTCGAACGGTAGGATGCTGTGCCCACGTCATGACTGTGTTGTGGTACTTAGGATGGGCACGGCATCAAAACAATATTTTACCGCCGGCTCAATTTTTAGATGAATTATTAGTAGTATATAATGATGATGAATAAATGTGTAAAACTAAAATATAATATTGTTTTATTACATTGTACTCCCAAATAAATTAAAATAATTTATAAAATGACATTGCACATATTTCATATAACTTGTTTTAATAACATACAAAAATAATTGATAACTTAAAAATGCCAAGTTTTTTATAAACCACTTCTTTTAGGAATTAGTTGTTGCCATCGCCTACTATAATTATCAGTCCACAGTACAGGTGTGCACCGTGGGCCAAAATTACTATGGAGACTTGGCATGCCCCTTTTCAATTTAATCTGACGTCTTAAAGTGTTTTCTGTTATGTTGAAAGTAGTTTCGAAATATTGCATTGCAATCCTTTATATTGCATTATTTAAATGGGTTTCTAAAAAATATTTTTGTTTGTAGAAAATTTTCCAACATCTTTTTCTCTAATGTTAATGTCTAGTTTCATAACTCAAATTTGTTAAAAAGATTAATGATTAAGGCAATTAACTAATCACAATATTATCATTAAATATTTAGCACCTAGTCCTAATTATACAATTACTAGTCCTAATAATTGTGACATTAGGACTGAGGTATTAGGTATTAACTAGTACAACCTACCGTAGTAGTGCAATAATTGCGATACAAAGTACTATAACGTCATTATATCGTGATAATGACAGTTTTTCTCATTTCATAACATTAGAACGACGCAACATGAAATTAACATCACGAATGCTTCTCACTTTTATAGTTGTAGAGATAATAAGAGGTATAGTTATCATTAGAACTGTTTAATGAAAAAAACATTAATACAAATTTTTTGTTATTGTTGATCGAAGATACTATTATATAATAATAATATCATAAATCAAGGATAATATGTCCCACTGCGGGGCACGGGTCACCTCCTCGAAATCAGGCGAGGAGAATGTTGGGCCATAGTTCACCGATGCGCTGGCCCAATGCGGGTGAACTTCACACACCTGAAGGTGTGACTCTTAATCCCATCAGGCATGCAGGTTTCCTCACGATGTTTTCTTTCACCGGTGAGCTAGCGATGGTTTCATGTTCAGGTGCTTGTAGAAATTTAGAAAACCCCATTTCAAAGGACCACAGGAGTCAAGATCGAACCCGGACCTCTCACTCATGAGACCGAACCCACGCCCACTAGACCATCGTCGATACTTTTATAGTAGGTATAATTAACTTATATGTACTAGTATAAATAAGCTGGAGTTTGTTTGGTTGAACGCGCCTGCCCCTCAAATAAAAAACGTGATGATGAACAAAGCCAGACCAAAACCATGACTAGAACAATCTTGGTATTTTTTCTAATAGAAGAGGAGGCAAACGAACAGTTGATTCACCTGGTGGTAAGTGAAAAGCGACATGCATAGACATCCGCTACACCAGAGGATTAGCAGGTGGGTTGCCGGCCCCACCATGGTTCAGGCCTTGACGTGGGGGTGGGGCTCAGTAGCCTAGGGTGAGTCCAGCACCTTGGGCGAAGCCAATTGAGCCGAGGGGGCTCTTTGTACCCCTCTTATAATAAGAGAGGATAAAAGAGCAGGGGTGAGGATGGGAACCTCACTCCATTGTACTGTCCCGACGTTGGGAGGGGTTGTTCTGTGGTGCGGGACAACCCCTCTGTGGAGGTGGCGTCGGTCCCTTGCGGGACTGACTAGCCGTCGAGGTGCCCTGTTAGCTTAACAGATCCGGGGCACCTCACCAAGGCGGCACTGGTGGCACTCGCCGGGTTTTAGTGGGTAGAGCTGTGTCCATTTAGCATCTTTCGGGCGCAGCGAGTCCCACATACCCACCTGGGGAGACCCACTTCCCAGGCCGGATGCCTCAGAGCATTTCCCGGCGTAAAAGAAAATAAAAGGTGCGTTGCCGGCCTTTCAAATTTTACGTGATGTCCGGTGGTGGAATTCTGCTGCAGATATTAGTCCGAACAATTCCTCAGAAAACTTCCCATGGTAGATGCGGTAGAAGATGCAGAGCGATCCGACATATCTACACAGCGCCAAAGAATCAAGCCCATTGGAGAGAACCTTGCTATCGACGATTTGAGCCGCCCGGCGTTGAACGCGATCTTGGTTACTGCACTTGGTCTTGCATAGATACTTCTAGTCTTGTTCTTGCTAGTGGAATAGTCACTTGCCTTTTCAAGACCAATATTAAGACTGCAAGACCACGACCAATTTTTCTCATAGTAGTAGGGGGGGGTAGTAGGGTAGTGACCCTAAATGTCTCATTTGATATATTCGATTAAGATCGATTACATCACATCATACATATTGAACAGAAACAGATGCAACATCGATGCATTAGTAATTTAATCATCAAACGCGTGTAATCATTGATATTAGCATGTGCATATAATGCAATGTGCAGTGAGCGAGTAGTCTTGTGAATATGGGCTCGGCCTGGTGTGAGGTCTGTTTGATCCTAACCGCTGGAACTAAAACGATTAAAGTAATAAGTAAGTCCTAAATTTCCCCGTGAGAAGTATGTGAACATCGCTTACCCACCGGTGGAGAAAAACATCGTAAAACCTGCATGACGAAATTATAAGTCTTTGAAGTGTGTAGTCAGTCCATTACGGTCCCCACCATAGTTCAGTCCTTGACGTGGCGGTGGGGCTCAGTAGCCCAGCATCTTGGGCGAAGCGAATTGAGCCGAGGGGGCTCTTTGTACCCCTCTTATAAGAGGGGACAAAAGAGCAGGGGGCAAGGGGCGGGAACCTCACCCCATTGTGCTGTCGCGACGTTGTTCTGTAGTGCGGACAATCCCTCTGTGGAGGTGGCGTCGGTCCCTTGGGGGAGTGAGTAGCCGTCGAGGTGCCGTGTTTGCTCTATAGAACCGGGGCACCTCACCAAAGGCGGCATTGGTGGCACTCGCCGGGTTTTAGTGGGTAGAGCTGCGTCCACTTACCAGCTTTCGCCCGCAGCGAGTCCCACATACCCGCGTGGAGAGACCCACTCCCCCGCGGGATGCCTCAGAGCATTTCCCGGCGCTAAAGAAAAAAAACGTCCATTACGGTCCAACACCTCGGTCGCATGATGATGATGATATAATCACATACGAGTCGAATGCTAAACCACTCGGGCGTGATCGGAACATTCGTTATCGATACTCGCAATTGCGTGCCTGGGCTATTGAGCAAGATTTATTTCATTGTGATTTACTGCTAATTATCTTTTATATTAAGCAGTTTGACCGGCCTAGTAGTTATAAGTTTGCTTTACCACACAGGGCAGTCTTGGCTCTTTGGCAAAGGTTTAAAAACCGAGGGTCGATACTTGGTCATTCGCATCCGTCCGCCATCTGGAGGAAAGGGGAAATAAGAGAAAAGAGATCATCATATCATATAATCGGACTACTCTTGGATGCTACTTATATAGATTAAGTAAGTTTTGTCTTTGCTCCTCTATGTAAGTCATATTAAAAAAAAACAAAATATAGAATAGATATATTTTTTAACCATCCATTTCTTTTTGAAGTCTAGATATCTAAAAGCTATATTAACTCTAGAGTTCTCAAGAGTTGCAAACCAACAATGCCCAAATCTAATATCTTGACCAGACATTATAGTCAGATGATATAGTGCTCCATCGTTCGGTTTACGAGTGGCTGGCGTCTGCATTTAACTGCCGATGGATAATTTAAGATTGCCATGAGCTAGCCATCATAAAACATTATATGATATAATCAAATCTATTTATTTATTTAATAATTTATGTATACTGAAAAACATACATAGTGAAATAGTGATAACAAACACTATCTATATATCAACTAATAATCATCGCCTTAAAGTGTAAGTATTAATATTCATCTAATATATAAAATTCTCGTGTCACGGTGTACGTAATTAAACTCCTCCGAAACGGCTTGACCGATACTCATGAAATTTTGTGTGCATATCGGGTAGGTATGAGAATCGGTCAACATCTATTTTTCATACCCTTAAATGTTAAGGGTGGTCCAACCCTGATAACGCAGGCGAAGCTGCGGGCAACAGCTAGTACTCATATAATAAATAGGCATGAACATACTAGTAAGTTTACTTTTAGTAAAAAATCTTGATCGATACTATTCGTATTGGCTAGGTCTTTAATACATTGGACCTTCTGAATAGAGATATGAACATGAGACCGAGAGATGAACAAGTCAGTGGTAAATCTTCAACATCTACATACGTAAAACAGTTTTTAGCAATCATACTTCTAGTGTAATTGTAAGGAAATGCCCTTTTACCAAAACATAGTAAAGTTGCTTCACAAAAAAAAAAACAAGCACAGACGAGACAAATGTTGTACTATGACGTCACAATACCCGATTCCCTTTTCGTTACCCGCAGATTATGATGCAACTATACGATGGTACATACAGCCTTGAGTGTGCGCTCTCTAATCTTTGATCTACATTTTTATATTGCAAATGTTAATATAATTTTAGTATAATTGTTTACACCCAGCGTGTGTACACGAGGTCGTGACTACATTGAAGTGATATAAGTTTATATAATAAACTGTTGAAATTAGGTCAATTTATTATTTAAACGCGGTTTGTAATTATGAAGATTTTTAATTGCAGGCGTCTTCGCAAGCTATGAAATTAAAACCTTTTCTTTAAAACAGTATTGGGCTAACATTTATATAATGATTGTTCGGTTGTTTTCCAAGTTTATACATCTTATGTTTACTAATATAGTAATATTTTATAAAAAATATATCAACCTATATATATTAAAAAAAAATAGTTTTCACCAAGTTTGTGACACCAAAACTCGAAAAGTAGCAAATAGATTTACTTGAAATTTTAAAACAGCGTTGCATTTCTATATAAGAATGTCTCATGAATTTTTTATCTTGAAGTTCCCACGGGAATGGAAGCTACAGCAAAGCGTGATCAGGCTTAGCTAGCATTAGATATTGCATCAAATGCCTCTATATAAAGGAATGTCTAGAAGACGTGTATCCAAGGTTGCTATATCGTGATTGTGTAGGTATTAAACACTCGAACAACAGCTAATTTTTACTTCCAATGCTATTTGCCATTATTTTGACCCATACTTATATACATACATAATTCATATCTTAAAATTAAATTAATAAAAATGCACAAATAACTAGGTCCATAGGTCCCTACTATGGATCCGAGCCTTGTAACATTGGGGAGCCAGCACCTTGGGAGAAATCAATTGTATCCGAAGAAGGGATAGAAGGGAAAACAGGTCCAGAGTCCAGACACACGTAGAATTAAGGCGCATAGACATGGCACTGTAACAGGTTGCATTTAAGCAATTTTAAGTTAATCACACATTGTCTAATTTATTATTCTAATATATAAAATTTCCATCTCACAATGTTAGTTACCGTACTCCTCCGAAACGGCTTTACCGATTTTTACCAAATAATTTACATGCGTATTCAGTAGGTCTGAGAATCGGCTAGTATCTATTTTTCATACCCCTAAGTGATAAGGGTGGTCAACCCCTCAAATTTTAAAAGTTAACGCGGGCGAAGCTGCGGGCAACAGCTAGTTTTATATATATTACAAATGATAGCTGATAAATGTGCTAACACTCCGCGTGCAAGTCTCTATACATAATAACACTGAGCAATATTAGCAGAATCTTCCTGATAACGTAATCTTTGTATTCACTAGTGTTATTCCTAAGTACATACTTCAGAATGCAATAAAATAACAATTAAATTAAATCTAGGACTAACATAATGAAAATGTAATAGTAAGCAGATTATACTCCGAAATTGATTTGATATTTTTATATTATAAAGGCAGTATTAAGATTACGATTAGATTACTTTCAAAATTAATTACAATATTTTATCGAAGATTATTACTAACTAGGGCAATGACTTTAGACAATCATATTGTCGTCTCTATTGTACAAAAATAAAAAATAAAAACAAACTTAAAAACTTTTACACTTATTATGAAACATCGATAACTCGGGTCAGCCCTTAAATAGATATTAGAACAAACATACGATTTATATTATTCACGTCATAGACAATACAGACAAAGATCATAGACATCGGTTTTAAAGCAATCTTAATCAAATCTCACGAACTGCACCCGACCCGAATCCATGTACGTCCTTTCGTGATCATGGTTGCTGTAAAGTATCCGAAACGAAGGTCATGCGTCCCGTTCCAACTATTTTCAATTTTCATACAAATATAGATACATATTATGGTTTTTTGGGTCCATCAAAAATCATCTCTAAAATGGAGATTTGCCGAACAACGGAGAAAAATCGGATGATTGAGACATCTAGTGCGCGTACAAATTGTTCCACAATCCACGGCTGTTACGGAACGTTATTTGACGGACTGGGATCGGAATTGGTATTCGACGCCCTCAGCACCCCTCAGCCCACTCAATACCACATTTCATGGAACTATTCATAAACACAGACAAAACCTCCAGACAACGGAGCAACATTTTACTTCAAACGATTAAGAGTTGAGGTTTCTTTTTTCGAAATCCGACTGGTAGTTGTTGAGGTTGGCGTTTTTAGACAAACAAACATACTCCAGTTTCACATGTCGTAGATGTTTATAATCTAATACATTATTTTATGTATGATCAATATTCAATGGTTTTCGAAGCAATCATACAAACACGTTTTTTTAAAACTACTTTACATGTATGTAAATATAGAAATGCCGAATATGTCAAATCATTACAAAAATAAACATTCGATATCACAGGTCACAAGCGGATCATATGATTACGTGAATGTGGTTCAAGGTCTGAGCGTCACGGTACAAAATAGTTTTAACGAGACGGCGCGGTCGCGGCGGGGTTGCGAGATACTTTCGAAAGCCTATAGATAGAACAGTATGTATGATAGTCTATAGATAGAACAGTAGGATCGGCTAGTCAGATTAAAAAAAATTATAGTATTGGTTTCTAAAACATACTCGTCATGTTGAATTTTCATGAACACGGTAGGTCAAAGTATCCGAAACGTCAAGAATCATGATTAATCGTAATAAAATCCTTATAAATCCTTATAAAATAGTTGTTTTATTAATGCCAGTTGTATGTTATAGTGTGGTTGGACCCCAAAAAGTTCTTCAATTATTAAATTTAAGAAAATTGTTAAGGATACTGCGCGGCAAGAGATTGAATAAAGGATATTTGAGGATGCGTAAGGGAAAGAACATACACGTTCATTGAGAGAGGCCTATGTTCAACAGTGGACGGATAGAGGCTGAAAATGATGATGATGATGGGAAAGAAGTAAGCTGTTTGCTCTTAGATTTTTCATAATTAATATTTGTATAATTTATTTTTACAATAGAGCAACCCTTAGTTTATATTCTTACTTCTTTAGCCTGCATTTTGAAATATTTTTAGTGACTGATATATACATTTACACACTTATCTTTATCTTTATATATATAATTCCTCTGTGCGTGTGTATGTCACTGAACTCCTCCTAAGCGGCTGAACCGATCTTGATGAATTTTTGTGTGTGTGTTCAAGTGGATTCGAGAATGGTTTAGATTCACAAAAAAATAATATTTTGTACAGGACAACGTCTGTCGGTTCCACTAGTAATCGTATAGAATTTCTTTCCTAATAAATAAATATATTTTGTGTTTAATTTTTATTTCAAAGTTCGTATTCTGAAATAATAAACGGAACCTTTATTGGTGAAATTGGTTTTCCAATCAAGACCCTATATATAAGTATCAAGTCAATATCTATAGGAAATACTTGCACACATTTCCCCTTGAGCCTAGAAAAATCAAGCGTCCAACGCAATAGAGAAATACGGACGTTTGCCTAACTGACCTTTTGAAAGTAAAGGAGCAAGGTCTCACCAAACATTATAGGAAAAATTTGAAAGTTGCTAATTTCGTTAGTTGCCATTACGAACTCAAAATATTTGACACTAGCTGTTGCCTGCAGCTTCGCCCGCGTTACTCAACTCCTATAAGTCACAGCGTGATGTTATATAGCCTATAGCCTTCCTCGATAAATAAGCTGTCTAACATTGAAAGAATTTTTCAAATCAGACCAGTAGTTATTGAGCGCGTTCAAACAAACAAACAAACTCTTCAGCTTTATAATATTAGTATAGATAACAAATGAAACAAACAATAAAAAAACAGTGCCGTTTTTCCTTGCTTTTAATCCTTCCTGCTTCCGGCGTAGTATTCTTATTAGTAAAAAAAATGTGTGGTGTCCTGGGACACCAGATAGGAACGAAGTGAACAAAAGAGAAGAAGAATAAAAAAAAACTAAAAAAAAATGAAACATTAGTGTATAGCCTCCATGCGTTTACCACTTTTGAACACCAGATGGTGTAGAAACTTCGTTCCAATAATAATAATCAAAATCTCGTACTCTTTCTTTTGGGCAACTGCGCAGTATCTCAAACTTGTAAAACGCATTTCAAACCCAAGTCGCAAAAAACATTTGCCTCTACATAGAGTTACAAATATCAGCTATATTCTAATAAAATAAAGTTAAAGAATTTGTTTGTTTGTTTGCACACGCTAATCGGTGGAACTAACAATCAGATTTGAGACTTGCTTTAGCCTAATTACTAAGAAAAGCTTTTTTAATTTCGGTGCGCGTGATACCGCGATAACTGCTAGTATTGTATATATGTTTCACGTAAGGGCTCCGTTCACCAAAATGACAAAACGGAACTCTTCCTACTTTCTAATCCAATAATGTGTAAAGACTCCTTTGTCCTTTCAGTCTGTCTGTCAAACCGAAAACTATATTATACTTCTTATTGACATAATGGCAAGTAAGAATCACAGCTTGTAGGTAGCAGTATGTCGCAGGTATTAAATGTAGGAATAAGCCGAATATTACATAAACAGCCCTTTTTTACCTAGACGAGTCAGAATAGCAGTTGTATGTATCCTTTAAAACCACTTACAGCTAGTGGTCGTATATCACACTGTCTCGACAGGGTAAGGGCGGCGAACTTGCGCCGTCTAGCCTTTTGTTGCGCTTTCACCTATTTCAATAATATAGCATTTCAGCGTTTGTTTATACCTAAACCATCTATTTCAATTCTCTGCAAGCAAAAAGAACTTGTATCATTGTCCATTAGACAGTATTGCAGGTGAAAGAAAATGGATAATCTATACATATATACATGAAATTGTAGTGTCTGTTTGTAGTATTAAAATAACAGCTTTTTATCATATGGATGTATACACGGTACATATACCAAAATAGTATTTTTTGCAATTTTTATCTGTCTGTTTGTTCCGGCTAATCTCTGAAACGGCTGGGTCGATTTTGATGGGACTTTTACTGGCAGATAGCTGATATTATAATAAGGAGTAACTTAGGCTACAAAAATAATCATCATCAATCCGTAAACAGCTGTAAGCTCTAAACTAACGCGGGCGTAGCTGCGGGCGACAGCTAGTATATAAACGGATGTTGGGCATTTATTATGTTATTGATAAACTCCGCAGTTTGATTATGAATTTTGGGTTTATGAGATATTAACACTATGTAACGGAATTTTGAAACTTTAAATTTTAACACTTTAAGTGGGTCTTAAAGTGGGTTAAAAAGTTTTTGACCGATGCCTCGGAAACTACACCTTAGGGCAATTTTTTTTAATATAATAAAAAAAAATCGTAACTTTTATTTCCTGTAAACTGTGTTGTAAAACTTAAGGTTTACGATTTATGGCCCATTTAATGAATAATGGACCGGTTTTTCTATTTTGCAGATAATTCTTAAAATATTCACTAACATTTGGGGGTTTTCGAGATATCGGCCAAAATCTTTATTTCAAGATGGAGCTTGGAGTTCCACCTGGATACAGATCCAGGTGGAACTTCAAGTTACAAAATGCATGCAAAAGTTACATAAAATTACAAAATGCTGACAGCAGCATTTTGTAATTTTATGCTCAGTACCCTTAAACCCTTAGAAAAAAAAATTTAATCTGCAACGGTAGTACGGGTGTCCAAGTTAATCATCAATTTTTACTGTAGGTGTTAAATGAATATCGTCACGCTTTTTTTTGATAAATATTTTTTTTGTTAACACAAGTTTTGTTAAGAAACATTACCTACTTTTTCGAGCTACGGGCCACCAGCTAGTATGTTCAGACTTCAGCACTCAGGTATAATCAGGGAGAGAAGAAAATATGTAGTTGGTGGAAAATATTTGATTTTAGTTTAGGTATTATTAAAATGTTGTAAGCGCTATTTATCTTTGCCAGCCTGAAGTTAGTTTGACAGCGTGTGCACATAGAATAACATAAATGTTAATACTGTGGAAGCTTACATTGAATAAGGTTAATACTATAAAAACTTCAGCGCATCATGTAAAGAAAGCGCTGATAATCTTAAACGACTGAACCTATTTTGAAAGCCGATATAAACCGACCTTTTTTGTTGTTTGCCCCCTATTCTATAAAGAGAAAAAAAATCGGTTTAACCGTTTGTGAGCTACAGTGCGACAGACTGACACAAAACGGTAACTTATAACACCTATTTTTTGCGCCGGGGAGTGGAGTGAAGTTATCTACGAGTACGTCACTCTTATAGATATAAACTTCGTCCAACCAAGTTAAATCACACGTAGTAAACAAGACAATACACGTGTGCAATGACATAGCTTATCCGAATCGTTTCAATATTCGTCCTTCATACGGCGGCTAATAAAAAACAACCATCCAACTGCGCAGTACTGTTTTAATATCCTTGTTCTTGGAATTTACTTTGTTTTTATCTAATTTAGATTTATATTATTGTTTTAAATAAATATTCGTCATACCGTTTATCCGGTTAAATTTCGTATTAATTTCGATACCAGTATCCATAGCAAAATCCTAGCTTACATCTAACCTAACGTGTTTGTTTATAAACAAAATATCTAAAACAGAACTCGGTTCGCTGTGGCTCAGTAAAATATATTTTTAAAGAAAGTGAATATATAATATTTTTATGTAATGGAAAGTTGAATTTACAGTCAAAGAAAAGAACAAAGAAAATTTTATATGCAACACTTCTCTATAGAAATGCAACGCTTTGTAAACATTCAATTTAAATCCATCGGCTTTTCCGACTTTTGCGGATACAGACATACGGAAGCACACTATTTACATTCATATCATTACAAACAATCGGCAGTGAGCACACTGCAACATGCATGATAACTTATTATGATGATGTTAAACTTGGAGGAAGGTGGTTAATGGGAATTACACGGGTTCCTTTTTAAAACATTAATATTTTACAGATATTTTTCAGTTGTTCTACGTCTTCACAGCCGTTTGGAGATCCCCACCATGGTTCAAGCCAAGGTCAGAGCTCAGCACTTTGGACGAAGCAAATTGAGCCAAGGGACCTGCTATCTGTACCTCTTATAGGAAGAGGGTACAAAAGAGCAGGGGGACAAGGGGCGAGAATGGGAACCTCACCACATTGTACTGTCCCGACGTTGGGAAGGGTTGTTCTGTGGTGCGGGAAAACGCCTCAGTGGAGGTAGAGTCGGGATAAGTACTGACGGACTGACTAGCCGTCGAGATGCCCTGTTTACTCAACAGACCCGGGGCACCTCACCAAAGGCGGCATTGGTGGCACTCGCCGGGTTTTAGTGGGTAGAGCTGCGTCCACTTACCACCTTTCGGGCGCAGCGAGTTCCACATGGCACATACCCGCCTGGAGACTCTCCCCCTACCCTGCGAGATGCCTAAGAACATTTCTCACCGCATTAGAAAAAAAAAAAAATTAGAAAAAAAGGCGTTTGAAGATTATATTTATTTTTGAATTATATAAAACTCAATGTTTTTTTTGTTTTATTAAACGCTAACAATCATTCGCCAATTGTGTCCATAAAAGCCTTACTTTTTACAACATGATTGAGCATTTAGGAAACGGGTTCCGTACATCCTACGACATTTTTTCAGGAAACTCATGTAGGTATCTATCTTTTGTAGGAGGTAATGCCATGCTAAATTGCATCAGAATCGGGCCGGCACGACCGGGGTTGTACATCTCGTTCACATAATAACGGCGTAAAGTGACAGCTTGGCGTTCATTGAAGGAGGCTTTTGTTCAGCAGCGGACGGATAAAGACTGATGATGATGAATTCCGGAGGAATAGGAAATAATCCAGTTTCCCTTCCCTTAAAACGGCAAACGGTACAAGATTGCAATGACTTACAAAAGTAAAAAAAATAACAGTCAAGAGAAGCCCCGCTGCAATGTACACGCTTATTTCATGTATCCTATTTTTTATCTTTATTCTTAAAGGACGTTCTAGATTTTTTTTTGCCCTTCGTTCCTAGATGGAAATTGATAATTGGGTCATGGTTAAATCGATAGCGCGCGATGTTTGCAAACGAGTCCGTCTTATCATAGGTCTCACTATCTTTTTTTCTTTAGTTTTAGATAGACACCAGCCTCCTAGGGTTGTAGTATCTAGTTAGGTAGGTACATTGTAATTCATAGTGCCTTTACTTTATAATCCTTTTTTGTATTAAGCACTTCAAAACATACTCTTTGTTTTGTTTGGAGGATTGCATACATACATACCTAATTATATTTATCTATATTTATTTATATTATTCCATGCGCGAAAAACGAAGTGTTATCATTAATTTGAAAACTAATATTAGCAAAACATGGCAAAGATCGTCTCTGTGTAACATTTTGTACCTTTTGTAACTACATAATATCTATAATTATCTTAAATTACTTATACTCTTAACAAAATTGGATTAACATAAAATAACAATAGCTTAGTAAGGTTTTTTGATAGAAAACGTATGTAAGTGATTCTTTACTCATCGTTAAATAATAATTAAAGGAGCAACTTTAATGCTTTTTTTATATTTCAGAATAGACTTACCTTAATGATCCGTATCACATTAAACACCTTTTGATATAAGATTAGTCATTAATTTGCTTTTAAGTAGAGTTCCTTTGTTTTTGTATAAACAAAATTTAAAATAGCACATATACTTAAAGTATTTTCACAATACGGGCTTATTACTTTCAATAGATTTCGATGGAAAATCACATCAACAATATCAGCTGTTCACATGTTTATCAAGCGTACATCGGAGATCTTGCAAACACTCTGAATTTCTGTAACGGAATGACAAGAGAATGTTTACATCAATACATTGCCTCAGTCGCAATAGAGTACAAACTTGGTACTATATAGTAACTACAAGCGCTCGTTGCCTCACTTGAATAACTTTAGTACAATATTCTCGTTGAAAGCATAATATTGAGTAGGATGAAAAAGGTCAATGACGCTAGAAATTACAAATTAGTATGAAGTAGAAAAGAGAAGGCAATACATAACACATGATTGGTTTACTAACAAGAAAAATAAAGATAGCAATTTATCAAACATTAATTAATAGGAATACACACAATACTTTATTAGATAAAAAAATAGTTTTATGGAATTGAAGGCACACAATATTTTTACATATATTTTAAGTAATACATTTAAATTTATTTAATCACTAATCGTACCTTATTTTGTAACAATGTATGTATCTTACATTATATCCTAGTTATTAGAATATTTTTCACATTTTAGCTAGGAACAAGTATAATATGGAATTGACATTCGCGTATACCCGAAAGGGACAGGCATATTTTACAGGGATACCACATTCATAGTAACAAGTCTACTTATTTTCTTGAAACAAGTGAATTAAAAATAATAAAAAACTGGTAAAGGTTGATAGATAACTATAAGCATTAGCCCTAACCAAACATTTATTGTAATTTTAGACAGCTGCATTTTTCCGGATTATCGAAAATATTATATAATGACTAATAACAAACCGCTAAAAACATAAATAATAAAAAAGAAGGCTATATACGTCTTAATATGTATGATCTATAGTACATAGCCTTTAAGGATAGCAATAAACATATTTGTTTTTATTGTGTTTATTTCGAAAATTCCAGTCACCTTTTTTAAATAATACCACATTCTTGGGTAATCTGCTTATAACAAAACTGGTATCACCATACCTACATAAGCCGACCAAATTAAAAAGTAGTACAAAATGGCGGCATATTTGACAAACTGTTCGCGAGTGAGAATGTTTGTATGGCATTCAAATTTAGTCGATATTTTTTAGTTGGACACATCCTTGTTGTGCCCAACAAACAAAGGGTGATATTCTGACAAAGACAAAAGAAAGTGTCTATGTCTCTGTCACTCTTGGATTTGTCGTATGTTGTTATCTCGTTCCAATACGGTATTATTATTAGCTTGTCAAATCTATTGATACTTGATCTTAGCATTTTAGTTATGAAAAATGGTCTTATTTAATGTCATATTGTAAAAAAAATTAAAAAATCTTTGATCAATAACAAAAAAATACTTTAACATATTATTTTGCCAAAAAATTTAGGATTCTTACAAAAAAATTTAATAAATTCTTACTAATTTTTGTAGGTTTTTTCTGACATCAAGTAAAAATAAGTTTTTGGCGCCTTCATAAACGTTAAATTGTGTAAATATATATGTTTTTTATATTTAATATGTTTCAAACATATTCAATATAATTATTTTAAAAAATACTAGTAATAATGATCACTTGAACTATGTACATAAATCATTTTTAATTGAGAGGAAAATAGATTATACCTACTTATTGCTAATAAAAATACAAAACCAGCTGGTCGGGCATAGAGTAAGGAACATGCATTATCTGCAATCTGGAATATTGACAGATGTCAAAACAAAACTAACAATTAGCAATTCTAGTCATTATTATTTTAAAAATTTAATCAGTATGTAGTTTTTCTGCGAATTTATAGATGTGTTACTTGTTAATGTTATTTAATACTAACTGTAAGTATGCTATAAGATATAGGGTATGTGATAAGATAAAGGCATATAATAATACGGTTATCATTTATCGAAATTGTACTTTTCAGTCTGAAAAAAGATACAAAATATAATATTGAAATATCGCAAAATTAATTCTTACATTTTCATAAGGTTTAGAAGATTTTTAATTTTAATGAGGCAGGGTAAAGTTAAATTCCAAATTATGGTTTATATTCAACTTAAAATCCCATATTTGATTTGGTAAAGATTTGGTAGTTTCATGTTGAAACTATATTCTATAAGATATGGGCTTAGCTGTCAATATCTTAATATAAAGACTGATAAATTTGTAATATCTATTATTAAGTGCCCTGTGGCAGTTTGATGATTAATCAGTTGATACTTGAAATTCTAATAAGGCAGTGTTTTTATCAAAAATTGGTATTGAAATATTAATATTTGCTAAAACTATTTAAAACGAGATATTTACCATGTTTTTCACTTTTATTACCTCGATATTTCGACACTCGATTAGAAATTCTTAGAAGGGTAAACATCCCGTTTTAAATAATTTTAATAATGAAAATAACCATGTTAACCAAAAATCATAATATATTAATATTTGCTTTAAATTACTCATGCTTGTGTTTAATTTGGTTGTTTTTAGTGAAGTGTATGCTATTATGCTAAATCTCAATAGTATATTTGTGTGCGATTTACTCAACCAAACAATATATTCTATGAAACTAAATAATCTTGTGCGTTGTAATTATCAGATGGTGATCATAATAACATGAGAAACATCGAACAGTGTTTGAACATTCATTTTAAAAATTTGGAAACAATAAATCAAAATATATTTTTGTCCTTATCAAAACTTTTATTTCAATCTTTTGCTATCTGTAATGAGTTAAAAAAGATAATGCACCTTACACTCAAGATAAACTAAAATAAACATTTTGAAACCTACTCTGTACATATTTTATTATTTAATATTTGTTGACTGGCGCAAGGCAATCTAGTATAGTGTTAAGTGGCCAGTCTTTAAACTAGAGGCACACATTTTTAATGATAAATATTGAAGTTTATGCCAAAGTCATGGATGTGTATAAATATATGTATTTAAATGGAAAATCATTATTTTATCGTTTGTTGACTGAAACAAGTAACACAAGTTCTAACAAGCTCACCATGAGGCTAGGCTAACATGATGTTATTGTCGATATGTATTAAATTAGAATATATGTAAAAAATTAAACCAGTAGGGCTAGCATGTGCGCACCACAAAATTTTGTCCCTTTTCTCTTGTACAGGTATTCATTTAAAATAATCTTCTGACTACAATATGTTATAAATTAGATTTTTGACTACACAATATGATGCGCACCTTGCATTATTAAGTTAATGATAAACATGAGATAGCATTGTTTCTTAACATAAAACATATGATAAATGATGACATTACAAATATGATTTAGCATTGATTAGTAGCATCATTCATCACTAACTCCTATAATTGTTTAACATCAACGTAAGACATATATTAAGCCAGCTCCACACTCTAAACAACAAACACGAATACCCAACACAAATAAGTGCCCTCAAGCTTGGCGAACATGCCAATATATTTTGGATCGGCAAACATGGCTGACAATGATCTTGTGGCAGCTATTAGTTTTGGCTTGAGTTATTTTTATTTTAAATTCAAGCAAGGGAAGAATAAAATAAAAAGAAGAAAATGAAGACGATTGTGGATGATCAATTGCTACCAAGTGTTTGGAGACATCGCAAACTGTTTGCTGAATATAATTTGATCTGTGATGAAAAACCAACACTGCTGATAAAACACAAACAAGCTGACTGCTGAAAACAGCTGACTCAAACTCTTGAATCTATATAAACACATGGCATTTTTCTTTTGCGCCGGGAAATGCTCTTCGGCATATCGCGGGGGAGGGAACTCCCCACGCGGGTGTGTGGGACTCGCTGCGCGCGAAAGACGGTAAGGTGGACGCAGCTCTACCCACTAAAATCCGGCGAGTGTCACCAATGCCGCCTTAGGTGAGGTGTCCCGCATCTGTATAGCAACAGGTCACCTCAACGACGCCACGTACGACATAGGTAGGTCACGTTTAGGTAGACGAAGTGTTGGTCGGCCATTAACCCGGTGGGAAGACTCTCCGTGCGGTGAGCGTTCCGTGTCGGATGCGAGTGGCAAAGGAATGGCCGTCTTGGCGTTCAATGAGGGAGGCCTTTGTTCAGCATTGGAGGGATAGAGACTGGTGATGATGATACTCTAATAGTTAAAATAGTTATTTTCATTTACTAAAATTATTTAAAACTGGATATATACCATGTTTTTCACTTTCGTTTCCTGAAGCTTAATGTTTCTAGATTATCTTTTATTTTTTTTATTTTTTATGTTAGTTGGATAGGCAAACTGGCAAACGTACCACCTGATGTTAAGTGGTCGACGTCGCCCATGAACATAAACTAGTAGACCTGGAACGAGCCCAGGCAACTCATTTATGTGTTGCCTATCCTGAGACATAAGATGTTAAGTCTCGGTGCCAGTAATTACACTGCCTGTCTTGCCCTTCTCTCCGAAACACAGCAAAGCTGTTTCACGGGAGAAATAAGCAAGATGGTGGTACCCATGCAGCCGGGAGCGCGGCACAGCGCTTCCCTCCCACCGGTAAATTATCTATGAATGTCTTGTTATATAAAAAAAAAAAGATTCCGACGAATTGATAACCTCCTCCTTTTTGAAGTCGGTTAAAAAAATTAAAACCGACTTCAAAATTAAAAAAAAAAAAACTAAAAAGTAATAAAATAATTTCCTTAATCTTTGTGCCTACAATTTATAATCAATTTGTTCTTCTACTAATATACAATCTTTGCATTTACCACGTCATTATTGTTACTTTTGAAGCCGGTGTCGTATTAGTTGATGTACCTACCTCCCTACCTACCTTGGCTAACACCGACTCCAAAAGTAACAATAATGACGTGGTAAATGCAAAAATTGTATATTAGTAGAAGAACAAATTGATTATAAATTGTAGGCACAAAGATTAAGGAAATTATTTTATTACTTTTTAGTTTTTTTTTTTTATTTTGAAGTCGGTTTTAATTTTTGTTTAAATTTTTTTTATTTCTTAATTTTTAGTGATTGCAAAATTCGATAACTGATTTTATTTGTCTGAAATATGGGTAGAACTATTAAACGCGTTGCTCAGATTAGATAGCGCTGTATTAATGAGATGAGCGTAGAAAGGGAATAATTACATAACAAATGAAAAAACCGAAATGGAATTGTGTAAAACTTTATATACATTTAATTGAAAGCAATCTCGGCAGATTTGCTGCTATTCATGAAATAATTCCGTTATATATATAGGTATAGAACATCACCAATATATAGATATAGAATGGATATTATGATGACCTTGAAATACTATGATGCGCTTCCAAGACACAGTTGTTTTTGGTTCATTTAACAACCACAAGTAAAATAAAATAAAATGATTTTGGCATATTATTTAGCCGTATGAACTTAGCCCAATAAAAGCTGTAAATCGTCGAGGATTCCCCTCGACTATGTAAGGTCTCCATCATTACACCTGTAATGGCGTTTATAACCCATATGGGTGCAAAGTTCTCATCAATTTAAATTAATTAAGTCCAAACACAAGGTAGCTACTGTAAACTGTTGAGGAGTTTCCTTAACTGTCATTTGTCTTCATCATCAGACCCTTAATGACAGTTACAACCTATCTAGGTGTAAAGTTCTCATCATTACAAATTAATCAAGCCCAAACACAAGGTTACTGATGTAAATCGTTAAGGAGTTCCCTCGACTGTCTTTCGGCTCCAGCATCAGATCGACTCTAGACTATCATTCAATTGTAGTCCTTCAAAACACTTTATAAAAAAAGTATCAAACACACTAGTCGCCCTTACGATTTTCGAAAGTTCCCCTCGATTTCTCTGGGATTCCATCATCAGATCCTGGTTTCCTTATCATGGGACCATTTGGGAAGTATATCCTTCAGAACAAAAAAAGAATTTTTCAAATCGGTCTAGCCATCTTCGAGTAATCAGGTAACATACCTAAAAAAAAAAAAAAAAGATTCCGACGAATTGATAACCTCCTCCTTTTTGAAGTCGGTTAATAAAATGAGTCAGTAATCAAATATGATTACCTGTGGGAGGGATGCGCTGTGCCGCGCTCCCGGCTGCATAGGTACCTTCTTCACAGCTTTGATGTGTTTCGGAGAGAAGGGCAAGACATCCATCCTGTTCATATGAGGACATCGACCACTTACCATCAGGTAGCACGTCTGCCAGTTTACCTATCCAACTAACAAAAATAATAATATTGTTTTTTGTTACAGAACAACTTCCCAATAAGAATATAATTGTGAAATCATTATCTGATACAAAATGATACTATTGTCAGTACATTGTATGAAGTTGGCCAAGGCAGCTGCTTCCATAAATACATTGAGGATGTCATCATCATTGTCAAGAGACTCGAATTTCTTTTTTAGGCAAGTAAGTGCATTTACTATGAGTATATAAATTCTAAAATATGTTAAGGCACATGGTTTTAAATATGCTCAAGTTGATTACTGTTACTGATTTTTAACCGACTTTAACAAAAAGGACCTCCTCCTTTTTCAGGACCTTCTCAATTATATCGGTATTAAAAAAAAAAGTATTGACTTGTAGTTCATATACTACAAAGGTACATTTACTTTTGGTATATACATCTGTTATTACATGTAATGCTAATGTATTTAAGATTTACCTACTTTTAATTCTTATATAAGTTATTATTTTTTATAAATCATAATTTCAAGGTTGTCTGTTATGTTTTTATGAGATATAATCTTGTATAACAATGACTCAATAACTTTGTTTGCAAATAAATAAACAAATGACGACTCAATTAACATGTGTAACATTAATTTAAAGGTGTAAATATATTATTGAAATGAGTATGCAATTATGTCCTTGATGAAATGTTTTGTACGTTAGTATGGTCTAATTTTTATATATAAAAGGGTGATAAGCATAAAACTTGAAAACAGTATTAAATATTGTATAAGAAATAAATAGTGATCTTTGGATAAAAATAAGCAATTCTTCCAATTTCCGTGCCAAAAAATTGTGCCTGGGAGATTGATCTTGGTTTCATTTAGGATCTTTGTACTTATCACTTATGATTGTCTCAGCGGCTAAATATTCAACCTACATATTCAACTACTTCAATGCCTGGCTGTGAAGCTGTGAAAGGAAAAGGGTTGACGATTAAAGAGTGTGGTCCGTACTAATCAGACACGTGGGCCAAAGAAATTTTGTAATTAGAATTTTGGTGGGCAAGTTTACGAATATCGAATAGTAAATGATCTAATCAAGGACGCTTAAAAATAAATAACCAATATATATATATTTTTTAGTTATTCGACACCGTGAGCAGTACCTACACTTACTTACTGGGCGACTGTAACACGCGAGAGGCGGTGCTCATAGATCCGGTCAAAGAACATGCTGAGAGGGATGCTACGCTCATAAAGGACCTCAACTTCAAATTGTTATATGCATGTGAGTATAATATCTTGTAATTATTATTATTTTCATTTAAAGGCATTAGCTACTACGCTATTAGCCATACAAAATACAATATTCGGTCTGTAATACGGAGAAATGGCGGGAAACCCCAAGGAGCGCGGCTTCGCCCCTCTAGCCCCCATCAATCAACTATCATTCCCCATTCCATCCACCCAAGGCAGTCCACCACAATATTCGCCAACCAATCACAATATATAAAGATCAACTATTAAACAAACACTATAGAAAACCACCCTGAATGTACAAAACACAAAATAACAATTAATTAACGGGAAACCAAAAAAACACAACCGCGCGTCCCGATGTTTCCGGCCATTCTTCTAATATCTTGTAACATATATAAAATATGTTACCGCTTTTTGTCGCTAGATGGCCTTAATTTAATATTGTCCCGGCTCGGTGAGCTTCGGGAATCGTCGCGATTACCTCGAGAATTCTAAAATGTTGTCGCTGGTATGGGGGGACGCATGACGTATCGCTTCTCAATTCGGTTCCACGTAGACACGGTGCGCACGTTGAGTTATTAAAGGAGTCCTTGGCGTCTCCGGAGTCTGTAATAAGAAGGCAGAAGAGTTCCACGTGGGAGTTGAACATGGTCCAGCAGGGAGCAGCCGGGAATCCCTTGCACTTTCACCTTTTTCTTCCCCTTTTGTAAGAGCCCTTTCTCTTTCCGTTTTTGGAGGAGCTTCCGGGTGAAGAACCCTGCGGTGGAGTGGACCTCATGCGTACGAAACCGGACATAAGACATTTTTTTTTGTATTTAAATATTAATTCATAGATAACTGTTATGTAACGAACTTTTGTTTATTTCAATCTCCCTTTTCTATACAAACGGTACAATCTTATGCTATCAAAATGATGCGAATACATTCAATAATTTTTTTCTCAATTACGGGAATCAAACATCCAAGTCCCCCATGAATATCTATACACTGTTTTGATGAACTTAAAACGGCCATTTGCCTATGTATGTATTTCATTTCTGCGTTTACTATTCTGAGATGGTTTGTCTCGGAGTCAGTAATGATGATGAATGATGGGACAGCCCTTGTCCTGCTCTTCTTTTCGATACACAAGAAAGCTATTTGACAGAAGAAATAAGATGGTGGTACCCATGGAGATGGGCGCACGGCACAGCGCATCCCTCCCACGGGTTCTAAGGTTTTCGGCGTGTTTAATTCGTTCAGCTCGATTTGGTTCTGCATAATAACATGCATGTAACATGCAAGTTTAAAATGCTAGCAACCGACAAATGATGATATATGTATTTATAAGTATTGATATGTATTTTTGAAGTGAAAACTTCTTTTGGCGTATCGCACACAGGTTTTGGTAGGCTGTGAGTAAGGCTGATCCGGCACGCTAGCAGGTGAAAAGCACGCTCAGGATCGCCGAGTGTGTCCGAACGAGAAAGATACAGTCAGATGATTTTCACTCTACAAGAAATGATGTAGCCTGTAACAGTAGGTGACAATTGTAATAATTCTGAAGTGTAAACTTTTTTATGTCAAATAATTGAAATAATTGCGTACAATAGCGCAATAAATAATTTCACCATATACGTGATAGTACTTTCTACTGATAAACTAAAATTCTAAGTTATAAGTTTTCATTTCTATCGGCAGTCCCTATGACTAGTTTGGATAAAATCGGGACCCTATTACTGAGACTTCGCTATCCGTCCGTCCGTCCGTCCGTCCGACACCAGGCTGTATCTCAAGAACGGTGATAGCTAGTAGCTAGACAGTTGAAATTTTAATGTTATATATTCCAGTGAACACACACATGCACGCGGACCACATCACAGGCACGGGCAGGCTCAAGTCGCTGTTGCCTGGCTGCAAGAGCGTCATCGGTCTGGCGTCGGGAGCCCAGGCGGACGTGCACTTGTGCGACGGTGACCGGGTCACCTTCGGCGGGCAATACTTGCTCGCCACCGCCACCCCGGGACACACAAATGGATGCATGACGTATATCTGTCATGAACAGGTAAACCTTTACAACAATATTGTATGTGGGTTATATAAAGGTGCGTATATTAGTCGTGGGGAAGATGTCGACTATTTCTTGTCTATATGTCTCCGTCAGAAGGTCCAGAGAAAATACAAAATTAATTTTAGTATACACTAAGCCCGAAACACCTTAATCAGATTTAGTAAGAGGTAGTACCTCTCGCTCACTTAACACCGGCGCGGCGTCAAGTAACAGCTATGCTGTCTCGTTTCTTGCTTCTTGTGAGTTTCCGGTGGCCCATTGGGGGGGGGAGGGAAAAAGAGGGCAACACATCTGCATAATCTCTGGTCGCGCAGATGTGTATGGGCGTCGGTAATTTAAAGCTTCGAGTGCTCGTTTGCCCTCCTATGCTATAAAAACAAGATTTTGGTATAAAAGATAATAATAGTAATTAACACTCACCCGGACAGGCTGCGATAATTATCCCGTTTCTTGAGTGATTCATGTTGCACGCATGCCATAAAACATAACACAGGTAGGTACAAGCTTTTGCCCGCAGCTTCGCCCTCGTCAAATTAGATTTACAGCCGTGGCCGGAGTGATGATGATTATTTTTATAGCCTTAGTTACTCCTTACAATATCATCTGTCTGCCAGTGAAAGTCCCGTTAAAATCGGACCAGCCGTGTAAGATTTTAGCCGGAACAAACAGATAAGACAGACAAAAATTTTAAAAATTAATTTTAATAATAAATACCTAAATATTTTTATTATTTGTTTTCTTATTCAACAAAGAATGCTTGTGCCGACTCCTACCTTTTCTCACGCTGTTATCATTTTTTTTGTTATGGTTGTCTGGTAGAGACCGCTTAAAGCGGTAAGACCGCCATTTTTGTGCATACTCCTAGTCATAAGTTCATGATATTACCTGTTAATAATTTACGGTACAAAATAAAGCATATTATTATTATACTTTCATATGCATTCTTTGAAAAACTGTTAATTTAAAATGAGAAACAGACACGTTAATTTTATTCATTTGTATGGATGTTAAAAATTAGTGCAATGGATGGATGGATGGATGGCTGCTAATTTTCAACAAACTACTTTCGGCTTCTATTTACAAGAATTTATGTTGTATATAATAGTAAATTAGTAAACATATTAATATGCTAATAATATATACAAATCAAAAACTATAAAATTCGTATAAAAAGAGATCGCGATATTACGAATCATCTGATTTCCTTCTTCCTCTTTTTCCAAGACTCTAGAACAGTTTAGAACAAGGTCTAACAATATAGCTGAAACACTAGCGTCAATTATAATGAAACAAAGTTACGGATTTTATCGCGGTTTATTAAGATTTTTACAGGCCCGAAGTTTCGGATACTTTACAGCAACCATGGTCACGGGAGGACTGAGGTGTCAGGCGTCCTAACGTCAACAAAATCCGTATTTGTTGTTTTCATTATAATGTGTGAAATTCGCGTAATCATTTACATAAATTATTTCAGGCCATTGCGTTTACCGGAGACACGCTCTTAATCAGAGGTTGCGGTAGAACAGACTTCCAAGAGGGTTCTTCGGAGACATTATACAACTCGGTCCACACTAAAATATTCTCTCTCCCAGACCACTATACGCTGTTCCCAGCTCACGACTACAAGGGACAAACGGCAACCACTGTGGGAGAGGAGAAACGACTCAACCCAAGGCTAACCAAGCCGCTATCGGAGTTTGTTGATATCATGAAGAATTTGAATCTGCCGTACCCGAAGATGATAGGTGAGAATATGTTTCTTACATATATTTTGATTGTTCACCTGTAATATCGCTAATACCTTTTTTTTATTTAACGCCGGGAAATGCTTCTCGCGGGGGAGTGGGTCTCCTCACGCGGGTATGTGGGACTGGCTGCGCCCGGAAGCTGGTAAGTGGACGCAGCTCTACCCAATAAAACCCGGCGAGTGCCACCAATGCTGCCTTTGATGAGGTTCCTCGGATCTAATGAGCAAATAGCACCTCGATGGCTAGTCAGTCCCCCAAGGAACCAACGCCACCTCCACAGAGGGGTTGTCCCGCACCATAGAACAACCCCTCCCAACGTCGGGACAGTCCAATGGGGTGAGGTTCCAGTCATCGCCCCTTGCTCCCTGCTCTTTTGTACCCCTCTTATAAGAAGTATATACTGAACCGGACTGGCTAACCGCTGTCCGAGTTGTGTGGAGCACGTCGCCCAGCCGACGAATGATTGACTCTGTCAAGCGCCTCTCGAGACGCTGGCGCCCCAGAGATGGTACCATTGCGACATATATTAGATATATATTGTTTTTTTATCTTCACAGAGGGTTAAACTATAAGTAAAATATGAAGAAATTGTACTAATATAGGATAATAACAAAATAACATTATTATTATTATAATGTACTCTTTATTTTTCAGACAAAGCAGTACCAGCAAATAAAGTTTGTGGATTGTACTGATTTACAACTACAATTAACTAACTTAAGATTAACAAAGTGAAAATGTAGAAAATATATTTACAAAATTATACAGAATACAAAGAAAATTATGCTAGAGATAGATTGATAAGAACTAGAAAAAGTGTTTATATTTACAAAGACTTTTACTGTCTGTGATGATGCTATTGTAAATAAAGAGAAATTATCAAAATATAATTATTTATTAATTAAGTGATTTTTTAAATAAATCATTATTTTTGTTACTAGTAGTTTTATTAATATTTCACATAATAGCTGATTGAATAACTAAATTCAATGGATGAACCATCGGGATTCGCACCCCTGGAGGAATGTGTTCCGTGAGCGAAACGTGAGCAGGTGGCTCTACAACTCGCTCCCAACGCAGGAGACAGGGTGCGCACAACGCAAACGTGCGTCCGACTACGCGCTGCCACTGAAGGGACCGCGGACGGTTTGCATCGAGGGATGGCCGCTCGCACTAGGTTCCCGAACTGGATGACTCCTTAGATGTTCCTTGGAGCCTAAGGCGGAGAATGCTGACGTGACATGTCACCCCACCCAGAGGCAAGAGGTGAGCTTGCAAGGGCATCCGCAGACGGGGTTATGGTGGTCCTTCGTTCCCATGACCCCGTCAACGCGTTACAGAGGAACGCCTTGGGGTTTTAGTTTAAGGGTTAGAGTCCCGCATAACCACCAGGCTCCCCCGGGCCTGGGGTATCATAACGATGTCCCCAAGTAAAAAGTAGGTATCAGTGTATAAATGGAGTTCTGAACTAAACGTATGTGTTTCTTTGGCACCGTGTGGAAAAGTAGCATCAATATCCAGATTCTTAGAGAGCTGGAAATCTCAACTCCCAGAGTTTTGTCCGCTAAATCTATCAAATCAAATCAAAATGTTTTATTCAAAATAGTAATAATACAGTATCTTTTTGAACGTCAATTGAATCTACTACCGGTTCCAAGGTAAGTCCACTGAGAAACACCGGCGAAACAAACTCAGTGGAACTAATCTTTTCAAATAATATATATTATATAACAATTTTAACATCTTATTCTGAAATGCCCGGGAGGAACGACTTATTCCCAGGGTGTGGTATCTTCCATGAAATCTTTTACTTTATAATATCCTTTACCATACAAACGCTCTTTAACAACTTTTTTGATTTTTTTTATAGAGAGCTTTTCAACGTTTTCTGGGATTCTATTGTAAAAATGTATACCGTTGCCTTTAAAAGAATTGCTTACTTTTGAAAGTCTAATCACTGGTACATCTAACCTGTGTCTGTTACGTGTATTCCTACTATGAATATCACCACAACGCCATCATCTAGTGGCAAGTTAGAACTAAGTGAATAATGCAGAATACTTCATAAAAATATCGGCTGTCTGTAAAGTCGGTTTACTGACGATAGTTGAACGTGACAACGTCATAAGAAAATGGAACGCCTCAGAGCGAGGTAACGACGCATGAGTCATGTTTTTTCGTTCGTGCAGCCGGCTCCATCGAATTATAGGACGTTGTCACGTCAAAAAATATTTTATTTAAAAAGAAGACAGTAGCTTTAAAACCATAGACTTAGAATATACATACTGTCATTTAAAACACAAAGTTACTGCCATCTTTAAATAATTTTCTGAAACAAAGTCATTTTCACGTTCAGTTCAGTTGCTGACTGCTGTTAGTGCCCTCTAGGGAACGATTGTTCAAACTTAGTGTTAAAATTTGACGAACTCTACTAAATGCGGAAAGCGCGGCTAAATGATAAGTTTGCAATGTGAAAACTAGATGTCACTTTTTATTTTTCGTAAATATCTATTTTTATATTTTTAGGAATATTCGAAACAAAAAAATCTGTACTTCACTGACTTTTTATAAATTGTTTTTGTTTTGATGTCTGAGAATTCCATAGTATTTTTATAGGAAAAATTCAATCCTATCATATCCTACTAATATTATAAACGCGAAAGTTTGTAATAATGTATGGATATAAGGTGGATATATGTTTATCGCTATTTCACACAAAAACTACCGAATGGATTTTAATGAAACTTTACGATAACATAACTTTTACATCAGAATAACATAAAGGCTATAATTTATCCCTGTACTCCCACGGGAATGGGAAGTACGCGGGTGAAACGGCGGGGCGCTGCTATTTTAACATAAATATCTATCACGAAATACCATAAGTTATTAATCAATAATGGAACCTTCATAGAGACTAAAACGGTTGGCGTATTTAAGCCATGGCTGATGACACTGTAAGTTTGATAGTGACATTTGAGACTGCCCTCTGGGAGGGAGAGGCCCCACGGTAGAACATTAACACTTGTGAAAATACAGAGGCAGAATTATTAACGACCGCCCAGAGCAAGAGAGAATTTTATATATAGCCGTTTGTGAATCTGAAAGTTTATGTCTATATTGTACTAATTGTTAATTCTTTTGGAAGTTATTCTTTGTAGTTTTTATCACTCTCTGGTGTCCTTGTTGTTAAGTAACTTGGAAACTTGAAAATTTCAGCCCTGACCTGAATTATTTGGAGATAATATTAAACATGATACATTTTACTAAATGTTGTTTTCAGACTGGAAAAGCGTTGAAGTTTCTCGAAGTTAAAGAAATAGAAATTTACAATAATTGTTCAAATTAGTTAATGCTGAGATTTACAAATTTAATTATGATACCTAATTTAGTCTAGCCTAACCTAACGTATAGCTTATAGCCTGTGCTAATACCCTTGAAATAATCGAAACAGAGACCTCTCACTGAATTCAAATTGAGGCCTCACTTTATTTTCAAAACGGATGAAAATTTACTTGTTCTATTTAGCTACTTTCAAATAGTTAAAATATTGTATACTTCTCATGCTAGAAGAGGAAAAGAAAGAAAGATAGAAGTTAGCTATTAGATTTCAGAAATAATTAAATCAGAATATTTTAACTCAAATATCATGTTGGAAAGATTTATTGCTTTTTGTGTTTAGCTCCTAATTGGAAGTGACTACTACTACTAAAATATGAAAATCAAATTAAAACTAAAACCTATATTTGAAATGAAATTTGACATAATCTTTGTCGTACTAATTTATTTAATACATACAAAAATATTATAAAGAGGAAAGATTTGATTGTTTCTTTTTTTGCATTGAATAGTCAAAACTACTGGCCCGATTTGAAAAATTCTTTCATCTATAGAAAACATTATCAGCGAGATACGTAGGCTACAAAATGTTTTGGGGACTGCTTAGTGGCGCCGGGCAGTCCGCTGAGGCCGGGGCCAGCCTGCCGCTGAGGTGCTCCTGTTCCCTGCAGATCCAGGACCCACAAAAAGCGGATAAAGCCGCATGCAGGTGTTTTAGTTCGGGTAGTGCACTCCAAATGCGAGTCCCACATAGGGTCCAGGAACCTACCCGGTGTAACCTGGATACATGCGAAATGCATATCACAAAAAAGGCTATAAAATGTTTACCCGTGCCAAGCCGGGACGAATCGCTAATATGAATCAAAACGCGATGTTTCACTTATATTTCGCATAGCTTGATATTTTGCCATTGTCTTGCCTTGTTGACGGATCTCGTGCTGTAAGTGAAAACAATTATGTGGGCTTAAAATCTTAGACTACCTAAAGAGGATAAAGAAAGGTCAATGAAGAGAGTAAGAGGAAAAGTGAAATCTATCTCGAAGTACTGCTGAACTAGCGTGCATTGTGTCCCCGCCAAGGTTCAAGCCTTGTCGTGGCGCTGGGGTTCAGTAGCTTAAGGTGAACCCAGCACCTTGGGCGAAGCAAATTGAACTGAGGGATCTGCTCTTTGTACCCCTGTTATAAGAAGAGGGGACAAAAGAGCAGTGGGGACAAGGGGCCAGGATGAGAACCTCACCCCATTGCACTGTCTCGACGTTGGGAGGGGTTGTTCTGTGGTGCGGGACGATCCCTCTGTGGAGGTGGTGTCGGTCCCTTGATGGACTGACTAGTGACTAGCCAGGGTAGAGCTGCGTCTACCTTACCATCTTTCGGGCGCAGCAAGTCCCACATACCCGCCTGGGGAGTCCCCCCCCCTCTCCAGCGGGATGCCTCAAAGCATTTCCAGGCGTAAAAGAAAAATAAGGGTGCATTGTGTGAAAACGAAATAAGTTCAAATTAAAGTCACGAACGATCCCCCGTTCAATACGTGCGTCCAAGTATCAGGTTTCTAAATCGAAATAGGAGTCGAGTTCTATTTGAGAAGTAAATATACGATATGTTGTAACGCTATGGCGTTCATCTCAAGAGAGATCGTCTCTTCTTTTCTTTAATCTGAAAGAGACACTTAAGTGTTTTGAGATTCAGGGTGTAAGATTAATCAACAACAGGCTTTTAGTTGCTTACGTACAATACGTAACCAGACATGTGTCTGTAAGTAGCTACGGAAAACATGTAACTAGTGACTAATAAAAAAGCGTTCATCACTTAAATCGGTCTGAACAGCATTAACCAAACAGACAAAAGCTTTATAAAACAGTTTTGAATGTCCTGGTATTGCGTTGCATTTCGTTTTTGGCACGACAATATATGAGCAGACGGAATTTGCAATAATCATGGTGGTATCTTGATTTCTCGGTTCGTTAAGCGTCCCAGTAAAAACGGGTACACTATACATATTGCCTCGATGGCTGTGACTCACAGATCGATAAAACCGCCATTAACGAATAAAAGGGGGAATTTACTGGATTCATGTTCACATTTACGAGTTCTTTACAATTCGGTGTGTGAATGAAGTGGCTTTATTGACTTTGTAAATGTTGTCTATGTTTTATGACTGCATATATTGTCTTTTTTATAGCATAAGAGGGCAAACGAGCAGTCAGTCAGAGAAGAAAGAAGCTTTAGACTACCGACTACCGTGTTGCCCTCCTTCTCCCTGTCCCCCCAATGGGCCACCGGAAACTCACAAACAGCAAATGCGATAGCATAGCTGTCACTTGACGCGAGTGTTATGGGAGCGAGAGGTACCACCCCTGTCATTCCGGCCCAAGTCACCATGGCACTACCTCTTACTCTAGACTAGATTCATTGTCAATGTAAGCTTTTATTCATTGATTGTGTACCTTGTATGACAACTTTAACTGACTTTAACTGTCTATAGCGAGATTTCTACTCTCTTATTTTTGCTAGGCAGCTAGCCAGTCGCAATTCTATACAAAACAAATAACCTATATGCCCATATATATAATTAAACCATATAGTGTAAACATCGAAGCATGTCTGGCAAACCGCAAATCAATATGAGGCACTCCGTTGATACAACTTCGAACTAACGTGTATTCGAATAAACTTGTACCAGCAGTGGTTAGTTGATAACTAGTTTGGAACCTTTATGCAAAAGTTTTTGACTAAGTTTTGATAAAGTACATGAAATATAACCAAGAAAGCACCAAGATGTCAATGAAATAAAAGATGGCCGTTGAGGGTAGTAAATTCTCGAGTAAGGTGCCTTAAGAAGTCTTTTTTTTCTGTTTCGCCGGGAAATGCTCCGAGGCATCCCGCCGGGGAGTAGGTCTCCACAGTCGGATATGTGAGACTTGCTGCGCCCAAAAGGTGGTAAGGTAGACGCAGCTCTACCCACTAAAACCCGACGATTGCCACCAATGCCGCCTTTGGTGCGGTGCCCCGGATCTGTTGAGCAAACATGGCACCTCGACGGCTAGTCAGTCCCTCAAGGGACTGACACCACCTCTACCAGGTTGTACCGCACCACATAACAACCCCTCCCAACGTCGGGACAGTACAATGGGGTGAGGTTCCCACCCTAACTCCTTGTCCCCCTTTTTATTATTTTTTATGCCGGGAAATGCTCTGAGGCATCCCGCCTGGGGAGTGGGTCTTCCCAAGTGGGTATGTGGGACTCGCTGCGCCCGAAAGATGGTAAATAGATGCAGCTCTACTCACTAAAACCCGGCGAGTGCCACCAATGCCGCCTTTGTGAGATGCCCCGGATCTGTTAAGCTAACAGGGCACCTCGACGGCTAGTCAGTCTTGCAAGGGACCTACGCCACCTCCACATAGGGGTTGTCCCGCACCACAGAACAACCCCTCCCAACGTTGGGACAGCACAATGAGGTGGGGTTCCCATCCTCACCCCTTGCCCCCTGCTCTTTTGTCTCCTCTTATTATAAGAGGGGCACAAAGAGCCACCTCGGCTCAATTAGTTTTGCCCGAGGTGCTAGGCTCATCCTAGGCTACTGAGCCCCACCGCCACGTCAAGGCCTGAACCATGGTGGGGAACTCCTTATCCCCCTGCTCTTTTGTCCCCTCTTATAAAAGGGGTACAAAGAGCAGCTCCCTCGGCTCAATTTGCTTCGCCCAAGGTGCTGGGCTCTCCCTAGGCTACTGAGCCTCACCGCCACGTCAAGGCCTGAACCATGGTGGGGGCAATCTAGCAATCTAATAAAGTCTTTGGATTTTGTGTGAAACCAGTCTATTCCGAAATCCTTCGGGAGATTTATCTAGCAGGGATAAGTCTCTCGATTGATATAAAAGTTTTTTGAAGAGAAAAAAAATATTGGAATTAATAAAAACGCAAAAATTCGAATATATTATTTTTATTTTGGTATCAAACAATACAATCACGAATATAATTTACGCATACAGTTTACCCTCATAAAAGATATGTCAAAAAGTTATTAACAATTATTATGGAATCCCGAACAGACCACTACAAAACCACATTTAAAAATAAAGCGTACTTCAACTGCGATTTTTTAGAATTCATTGTAGAATTATATTAATCTCTTAGTATTCAACGAATATAAAAACTTAATTCGGGTATCTAAAATATTTGTTGACAGCGCAGCATATTTTGAAGAAGACTCATAGAAGAAGAAGATACAAGTTCTAAAACAATATTGCGCCATATTACATCATAGAGAATACTTCCCGCCAAAAACCTTCCACATTTATTTCACTCGAACTCGAACTTCCAAGGATTTGTAACGGAGCGAGTAATGCGTCTAAGATTAATATTACAAGGCCGAGTTTGACTTGAACATCGTGGGTTCCCTATACTAATGTCTTATGTATTTAGTATTTACCATACATACATATTTGTTATTATGAAATTTTATTTACTTTGTGCTGTACTTTTAAATTGACTGACGCTTGTTAAACGTTATACCTACTTTTATCAATAGAGTAAAAATAATCTTTGCGTTTACCTCGTTATTATTGTTACTTTTGAAGTCGGTTTCAACCGAGGTAGGTAGGGAAATATGTACACCGTACATCAAAAAATACGACACCGGCTTTAAATGGTATGCGCAAAACTTAAAGAAACGCAATTATTTATGATTTTTTTGTTTTTTTGAAGTCGGTTTAATTATAATTTTTTAATTTTTTTTTGAGCATTCTAAGTAATAATATGCACCTAAGGCGCGGGTAGAAGTTTCCTTAGGAGCACGCTATTAAATATTATTAAAGAAGCATGCTTTTTCTGGCAAATGTGAACAGTTATAGAGCATGCTAATTTAGAGCAAGCTTGTGTTTTTTTAAGCATGTCTATCAGCTCCTTGTCTTACTTTTAAACACACTTAAGTTGTCTTTATACATATAAAATATTCAGCCAGTATGTAAGAAAATAGTGGGCCCCTAAAAAGAGGTTAAATTCTGTATCGTCAATGGTGCGTCGCTCTATAGTCTATACTCTATGCTGCCAGTTTGGCGCGTATATTTGCTTACGTAATAGGCCAACGGGCTCGGTCCAAGGCGAGCTGATCACTGATCTCCCTGCAATGCAGCTTGTGGACTGACGTTTTATTTTCACTCTAATCCCTCGCGGAAACTGCGACATTCATCTATCCTGAACCGTAGTGTCAAGCTCACTTTGTCAATCCCAATGATGTATGACGTGTATTTTTTTTAAGATGTGCCCTGTTGCTATTGGGTAAAGCTTTTATAAAATAGTAAAAGCCATCTACTCCAAAATTAAAAAAAACAAAATACATTCTCCAAAATGCCTAATGGTCGTTATTTGGAAATATTTTGAGAGCTTGAAATGTACAAACATTAACTTAAATTCGGGGAATGGCGGGAAACATCGGGACGCGCGGTTGTGTTTTTTTGGTTTCCCGTTAATTAATTGTTATTTTGTGTTTTGTCCATTCAGAGTGGTTTTCTATAGTGTTTGTTTTAAAAACTTGATCTTTATATATTGTGATTCGTTGGCGAATATTGTGGTGGACTGCCTTGGGTGGATGGAATGGAGAATGATAGTTGAATGATGGGGGCTAGAGGGGCGAAGCCGCGCTCCTTGGGGTTTCCCGCCATTTCTCAGTATTACAGACCGAATATTGTATTTTGTATGGCTAATAGCGTAGTAGCTAATGCCTTTAAATGAAAATAATAATAATAAAAAAAAATTAACTTAAATTCGATATTAAATGTATTTATTACTTTTAAATATAATTTTAAATAATATGAAAATCAAAGCCTAAAAATATTTTTTTAGATACTTATATTTTTTACTTTGAAGTTTTTATGTCAGCAGAAAGGCAGCAAGCCATAAGCATTGCATGTTATGCCCAAGAAATACACATCAACATTACCCTTAAACATAATACATCAACTTACACAAAAAAGGGAATGTTTTAAAGAACACAAATCTACAAACTAACACTTAAAACATATAACCCTCTTAATGTGTAACACTTGGGTAAACATTTTTCCCGCGATTTTTAATATGACCACAAACTTTCTAGAATGGCTACTTATGTCCCAGACTCGGCTATTAGTCCCGGCTTTGCAGGGGTAAACAATTTATAGGTATTTTACACGCTGATGATGTGGCTTTCAAATCGATCCAATACTGCCGTTTCAACCGCGTAGTTCCCGTTGTCGTGGGATTTTTTCAGAATAAAAGTATATTATCATTTTTTTTGGATCTCAAACTGTATCCATCCTCAATTTCATTTGGATCGGTTCGGTGATTCCCTCAAAAAGCGGCTGAAGGCGCTCCCTATTTTAGTTTGGATAGTGCACTCACATGACGTGTCCCATGTGTCCCTCGTAGGGCCAGGAACTTACCTCGGTAACCTTGCTACATGCGATAGCATTTCCCTGCGTTATCAAAAAAAAATAGTTTAGATACTTGAATTAATACGATAAGAAAAGATTATTATGTTTGTTGAAAATTTAATTTAAAAATATATATATCCTGTAATTGTAAATTGAAAACTGAATAAACTTATTAGACAACTTTTTCAATAGGTTTATACACAATTGGTACAGTACACTATACCTACATACAGTAATACATTACGAACTTTTCGACACAACCTTTCAACTTCGTCAGTAGTTCGTTACAAAATGTGGTCGATATTAAAGAATATCAATTTCTGTGGCCTTTCGCTGTCCTTTAGGCCTTTAGGTGGGGTGTATTATCTGCCATAATTGTCTGCCCTATTTCATATTTAATGGGGCTTCGCACGCCGTGAAACGGGTCGTAGCTTTCAAAAATACCGTGTGTTTTTTAAAGTAGGTACAAATCATAGCTTTTCACCTTTTTTACGCCAGGAAATGCTCCAAGGCATCCCGCGGGGAAGTGAGGCTCCCCTGGCGGGTATGTGGGACTCGCTGCGCCCGAAAGATGATAAGTGGACGCAGCTCTACCCACTAAAACCCGGCGAGTGCCACCAATGCCGCATTTAGTGAGGTGCCCCGGATCTATTGAGCAAACAGAGCACCTCGACGGCTAGTCAGCCCCTCAAGGGACCGACGCCACCTCCACAGAGGGGTTCTCCCGCACCACAGAACAACCCATCTCAACAGTACAATGGGGTGAGATTCCCACCCTCATCCCTTGTCCCCCCTGCTCTTTTGTCCGCTCTTCTTATAAGAGGGTTACAAAGAGCAGCTCTCTTGGTTCAATTTGCTTCGCCCAAGGTGAACCCACCTTAGATTACTGAGCCCCACCGAGTTGTTTCATTCACCTCAGATATTCCTTTTATTCATTTTGAAATTATTTAATCTTGAAGTTTTCTAATATTTATCTGAATATCAATCATTAGAGCGAAATTATTTTGCACGGATTTTATCGCGGTAACATTCGCGGGAAATTAATAACCAGCTATAAACTATATAACTATCTATAAAATCCATAAAATATTGTTTCTTATATTTGTATTATATCTTTTCCAAATTCAAAGTCTAATCGTCATTACAACGAGAAAAGAGATTCTTAAAAAATATGTAGACACCATATTTCTATTAGCCTAAATTAAATAGTTTTCGTCCTTGTACACTTATGTTAGAAAAGAGACATCCCACAATAGTTTAGTGATGGTTTAGTGTAACCAACTTCGCATGTGTATCATTTGACCCCACCATGGTTCAGGCCGTGGCGGTGGGGCTCAGTAACCTAGGGTGAGCGGTGCACCTTGGGCGAAGCTAATTGGGCCGAGGGATCTCTTTGTACCCCTCTTATAAGAAGAGGGGACAGAAGAGCAGGGGGTGAGGATGGGAACCTCACCCCATTGTACTGTCCCGACGTTGGGAGGGGTTGTTCTGTGGTACGGGACAACCCCTCTGTGGAGGTGGCGTCGGTCCCTTGCGGGACTGACTAGCTGTCGAGTCTGCCCTGTTTGTTTCTAGATCCGGGGCACCTCACCAAAGGCGGCATTGGTGGCACTCGCCGGGTTTTAGTGGGTAGCGCTGCGTCCATTTACCAGCTGTCGGGCGCAGCGAGTCCCACATACCTGAGTGGGGAGACCCACTCCCCCGCGGGATGCCTCAGAGCATTTCCCGGCGTTAAGGAAAAAAAAAGTGTATCATTTGACGACCTCTGTGGCTCAGTGGTAAGCGCGTTGGCGCTCAAGCCGGAGGTTGCGGGTTCGAATCCCGCCAGGGAACAAAAATATTTTCTGTGTTCCTGGGTCATGGATGTGTATTAAATATGTGTATTATATAAAAAAAAAACTTAAATATATGTATAGTATAAAAGTATTTAATATATTTCCGTTGTCTGGTACCCGTAACACAAGTTCTTCGAGAACTTACCACGGGACCAGATTGAAATAGTGTAAAAGCGTCCATAGATATTATTATTATTATAAACTAAAGGATACTCTATCATAAAAATACTTGTCATCAAGGCTACGCAATTGATTAACCAAGTGGTCATCGCGTCTCTTTTGTATACTTAATTACTGAATCTATTGTGATTAAGTCCTTCTAAATTTAAAATTCCGGTAGAGGAAGTGTTGGAATGAACTAGTTGAGAGGACGATTTCCGTGCAGTGATCGGTCCGTGTTGGATGCAAGGTGAGGGATCGGTCGTCTTGGCGTTCATTGAGGGAAGGAGAGGAGAGGCGTTCTTTGAGGTGCCTAATATGTTTATCAGTGGACGGATAGGGGCTGATGATGATGATGATGATGAATTCTATAATGCAAATGCACTTCTGAATCTTATGTAATCATTATTATCCATCCAGTGGAACTGCCTAGGGGGCATTGGCTCTGAGTTGTTTTAAATATTCCCTTTCCAAATTCATTATATTTTACAAACCGTATTAGTATTTTAAAAACTAAGGGCCTTGGTTAAGGCCGTGCCTGCCTCCAGTAATTTTAACGTGGCATTTATCAGTAAATCCTAGTTGTAGCAGACGCCCACGACCTACGTGTACGGCTCTTAATAATAAAGCTGTTAGGGCGGGGTGCATGCCGGATCGTCTGGGGCGTGACGTCATCCGCATATGCAAATATCTGGAATGTTCTAGACGAGACTGGAAGCACTAAGTGCAATCGGAAAATAAACGGGACCGCTTACTGGTATAGAGCTCGTTAGAGTTAAGATGCATCGAGGAACTTATTGCGAATCATACTTGACTACAAGCAAAGACGAAAAGGCAGTATTATGATTTTAGATTACGTCATTGCACATCATTGTTTCGTCGTAAGAACTTAACTGCCGATCGATTCGTTTGTGATCCTTGTGACATAGACTGCAAGTGATTTAAAATATAAAAGTTACGCCAGAGATTTTAATAAATCTTATTACTTGTTTAGCATTTGCTATGAAAACCGATTAATTCTAAATAATAAATAATGGTAAATGTAGGTATATAATTTTTGGATGGTGCTTCGAGTAATAAGATTTGTAATTTAATAATTTGACGAGTATATTTACATATAATTTATGAAAATTCCTGTAAGAGGTAGTGTCGTGCCATGCTGCTTTGCAGCCAAATTTGGCCGGCACGACCGGGGTGGTACCTCTCACATAACACCATCGTCAAGTGACAGCTATACTGTCGGGTTTTTTGTGGTTAGTGAGTTGCCGGTGGCCCATTGGGGGGGATAGGGAAAAGGAGGGCAACGTATCTGCATAATTTCTGGCTGTGCGAATGTGTATGGGCGTCCAAGGTCGCCAAAAGGTTTCGACTGTTCGTTTGCGCTCCTATGCTCTGAAAAAAATGCAAACTCCTCACTTAGTATAGAAAAGGATACACAAAATGTTGAAAGGATAAACTACACTGCTAAGGCATCTTTTCTTCTTTCCTGCCAGCGTCAGGATTCCACGTGGCTACAACGTGATATCTACTGTCAATATGATTTTTTTTTGTGAATATTTCTTTTGTGTAGTTTGTATTAACTTAACATAATAATCATTATCATCAGCCTTTCTCAGCTCACTCGCATACATCAGTCCAACAGGGACATAAACATGTATTGACATTATATTATTCATCGGATATAGTTTCCCAGAGCTGGACATAGACCTCTCTCTTTTTCCACGAGTCTGTATTAATCGCTAAGATACACGTCTTTTTAACCGACTTCAAAAAAAAAGGAGGTTCTCAATTCGTCTGTGTTTTTTTTTTTTTTTTTTTTTTTTTTTGTATGTATGTGACACGATATCTCCGCCGTTTGTGAAAGGATTTCGATGGTTATTTTTTTGTTTGAAAGCTGGTGTTTCCAATTTGGTCCCATATTAATTGTATTAAGATCTGACAAGCCGTTTTTTAGTTATTCCCAATAATGCCTATTTGGTTGGTTTTGTTTATCTTGATGATATGATAATTTTATTACGTGTCGATGTAACAATTGTTTAGGATGCTTTGGTAGCACACCATAGTATGTCGCGGTCATCGTAATCATCATCATCATCACCATCACCATCATCATCATCATCCTTTATCCATCCACTGCTGAACATGCCTCCTTCAATGAACGCCAAGATGACGAATTTCGGAATCACTAAAAATTAAGAAATAAAAACATTTTACAAAAAATTAAAACCGACTTCAAAACTACTAAACTAAAAAGTAATAAAATAACAGTTTCTTTAATTTTTGTGCTTACAACATATAATCAACTTAATCTTCTACTAAAATACAATCTTTGCGTTTACCACGTCATTATAGTTACTTTTGGAGTCGGTGTCGTATTTGTTGCTGTACATTACCTACATACCTACCTACCTTGGCTGACACCGACTCCAAAAGTAACTATAATGACGTGGTAAACGCAAAGATTGTATTTTAGTAGAAGATTAAGTTGATTATATGTTGTAAGCACAAAAATTAAAGAAACTGTTATTTTATTACTTTTTAGTTTAGTAGTTTTGAAGTCGGTTTTAATTTTTTGTAAAATGTTTTTCGATAAACAAACTACTTTATATACTCGGAGGATATTTATAAATATAGGATAGGAGGGAATAGAAAAATACTTAAATAGTTTTATTTTATATTGTTTTGTGGTCAACGTCACCCATGAACAAAAAAAAGTTCATATGGAACGAGCCCAGGCAACTGGTTCATGTATTGCCTATCCTGAGACATAACATGTTAAGTCTGACACCCGTGTTCACTAACCATAGGATACGCCTAAATCAGATGCTTAAATATTTAGGAGTTGCCTAGAGCCAAAAACATGTTTCATTAACCCTTAAGTCACGACCACAGGTCACGACTAACGACGTTAGGCAATAATTACACTGCCTGTCTTGCCCTTCTCTTTCAAACACAGCAGAGCTGTTTCACGAGAGAAATAAGGAGGATGTTAGATAGTAGAGTAAGCAGTAGCGTATCCCAGCGATAAAAAAATAATCGGTGTTTAAATTGTGCAGTTACAGTCTGTTCTGCAAAATAATTATTGTGCATGTAAGGAGCTTACAGAAGTCTAAAATGTAAATTCCGCAGTTTGCTCATAAAAGTGAAAATTTTCTGTTGAAGATTTACATAAATTGTGTCGCTACGTAAATTTAATATTCATGAAGTCGCACCACGTTAACCTAGCCCTTAGGCCGTGGGAACTTATGTTATTTGGGGATGAAATAAAAAGAAATGTTAAAACAACTTCAAATATATCATCATCAGCTTTTATCTGCCGGTACTGCACGGATATCGTCGTCCCATCTAAGGAGGTAGGTCGAACCTCTATCTTCTTCATTCAGGTATAGGTAGGCATCTTACGAATTTCGCCCTAGGCGGGAATCAAACTCGAGATTGAAAAAATTGATGATATGAGGCAATGTCTTTGGTTTCGACGAGAGACCCCACCATGGTTCAGGCCTTGTCGTGGCGGTGGGGCTCAGTAACCTAGGGTGAGCGGTGCACCTTGGGCAGAAGAGCAGGGGGCAAGGGGTGAGGATGGGAACCTCACCCCATTGTACTGTCCCGACGTTGGGAGGGGTTGTTCTGTGGTACGGGACAACCCTTCTGTGGAGGTGGCGTCGGTCCCTTGCGGGACTGACTAGCCGTCGAGGTGCCCTGTTTGTTTTCTAGATCCGGGGCACCTCACCAAAGGCGGCATTGGTGGCACTCGCCGGGTTTTAGTGGGTAGAGCTGCGTCCATTTACCAACTGTCGGGCGCAGCGAGTCCCACATACCCGCGTGGGGAGACCCACTCCCCCGCGGGATGCCTCAGAGCATTTCCCGGCGTAAAAAAAAAAATGGTTTCGACGAGAATAAAATATGGTGTTCAAAATATCCCCGCCATGGTTCAGGCCTTGACGTGGCGGTGGGGCTCAGTAGCCTAGGGTGAGCCGCTGCACCTTGGGCGAAGCGAATTGAGCCGAGGGGGCTCTTTGTATCCCTCTTATAAGAAGAGGGGACAAAAGAGCAGAGAGCAAGGGGCGAGGGCGGGAACCTCACCACATTGTACTGTCATTTGCACTGAGCATTTCCCGGCGTTAAAGAAAAAAAAAGACAAAAGACAAAAATCTATTTCTATAATAAAACGAGACTCGTTCTATATTGTCGTCATGAATTTAGTTGTCCCAGTGGCATAATAATACTCTAAGGAGTTGATTTTACAATATACCATACATATTGGTTAAGGGAATCTCGGAGGAATATGATATTATTGTTTTCTAATGTTTACGCGAATATCATTTATTATAATGAAACAACTTTTACGGTTTCATCGCGGTTTATTACGATTTTTATATTCCCAACGTTCTGGATACTTTACAGCAACCATGGTCACGGGAGGATACTCAACCCTAATCATTATCATAGTGAGATTCATCATCACTTAAGTTCTTCGCTACCTTACACTAACTAAGCCAAATTTCAACCCTGTGCGACCGTCAAACTAAAGTTAGGCGTCCCCATTATGGTTCAAGCCTTGTAGTGGCGCTGAGGCTCAGTAGACTAGAGGGAAGCAAATTGAGCCTAGAGGGCTGCTCTTTGTACCCCTCTTATAAGAAGAGCAGCAAACAGCAGAGCCGGAAGCACCAGTCATACAAGTGCGTCCACTTCGCACCGTACGGATCGCATTTATTATAGTGTCACTTTTAATACAAAGAAACTTAATAGCGTGCCGTGCGTGCGGTCCGTACGATGCGGACATGTGGACGTTTACCTTTATTCAACTGAAATCCTTTCGTAAGCGTGCTCGTGAAAAATAAGGACGTGACGCAGTAGGATGACGTCATGAAATATATAACAGTCCCGTTAATATTTTTTGTTCTAGGGGGCAAACGAGCAGTCGAAGGCTCACGGCGCCGATGCCCATACACATCCGCACAACCAAGGCTACGCAGATGCGCCGCCCTCCTTTTCCCTATCCCCCCCAATGGGCCACCGGAAACTCACAAACCACACGAAACGCGACGGCATTGTTGTCACTTGACGCCGATGTTATGTGAGCGAGAGGTACCCCGGTCGTGCCGGCCTAGTTCGGCTGCAATACAGCATGGCATACAAAGAAACTAAAAGGCGTGCCGTGCGTGCGGTCCGTACGATGCGGACATGTGGACGTTTACCTTTATAGAACTGAAATACCTTGAAAGCTCGCTCATGAAAAATAAAGATGTGACGCAGTACGATGACGTCATGAAACATATTACAGACTCGTTAACGTATTTTATAGCTTTCATTACTGATGTATGCAGTATGAGATATATTGTTTTATGTATCTGGCGACTGACAATGCCGTATTATACTTTTAATTTTCATATTAACTATTTATTAATAATATTTTAATTTTTCATTTGTTTGTGAGTATGGATTGAGGAATCTTTGAAACAGCTCATACCTACCAGCCTACTAATATTATAGACGCGAGAGTTTGTTCGAATGTTTCTTAGTCTTTCACGCAAAAAATACTGAATGTATTTCAATGAAACTTTACAATAATATAGCTCATACATCAGAATAATACATAGATTATAATTTATCCTCGTACTCCCATGAGAATGGGAAGTAAGCGGGCGAAACCGCGGGATTAAAATAATGATCATCAGTCAGAGTAAGGCTGTAAATCTAAGTATGAGCGAAGCTGCGGGCAACAGTTATATTAGAGATCCTGTTACGTCTACTATAGCGTAAAAACGAAAAGACATTTTTTATGAAACTGACATTATGCGCATCGTGTGACCCAACTGTCACTCCCATACATATCAGCTTCGTCTCAGTGGCCAAGTACGTATCGCACTTGCACAGAGGATTCCATACTAACGTAATAATATTTTTTGTGTGGTGAGTGGTAACTACAGCTAAATGTTTGTATTCCATATTTAAAGAACAAAGAAAATTTACTGTCGAAAAAATCCAACTTTTTTATCATTTATTTTTTGTAAGAGGTAGCTTCATGCTGCTTTGCAGCCGCATTGAGCCGATACGACCGGGGTGGTACGTCACATAACAACGGCGTCAAGTGATGTCGTATTTAGTGCGGTTTGTGAGGAGGAGGGAAAAGCAACGCAACGCATCTGGATAACAATCTAACAAAACAAAACAAATAAACTGGGCTGTGCGGACTCTACGCGTCGGTAGTCACCATAAGGCTTCGACTGCTCGGTTGCCTCCTTATGATATAAAAAAAATAAGATGGGAAACGAGCATGGCTCTAGAATTTAAGTAATTTTTAAAATTATTTTATCTTTACACTACACACTGCTGCGGGTTTGAATCGTGCAAAGTGCAAATAATAATGAAACTCGGAGCCTTGGGCACGGGTCACCTCCTCGAAATCAGGCGAGGAGGGTATTCACAGGTGCATAGTTCACCGATGCACTGGCCCAATGCGGGTGAACTTCAAACACGTTCAAATATTTTAAATCTCATCAGGCATGCAGGTTTCCTCACGATATTTTCCTTCGCGGTGAGCAAGCGATGGTTTCATGTTCAGGTGTATGTAAAAATTTAGAAAAACTAATCTTATGGCACCGGTTAGGATCGAACCGAGACATCACAAGAGGCCGATCCCGAACCTACTAGTGACTATCGTCGCTCGATATATTTATATGCATTTCCTTAATTTATTTCCGCTCCTAGTAGTTACTTATTATTTGTTAACGCTAGGAACCCTAAACAAACCAATTGACGGCCTTGCACTACTTTCTTTGCATCTAGTGATCACGAACTAGGAAATCGATAGCCTTTGGCCTGCGTTCAAGTGATGCCCTGGACAAGGTGATGCAGGCAGCGTTCCAATTACTATACGTCATCATTCCTATGGGATTAGTACGTTAATGATTATGAAGACGGAGGGTTACTTGGATAGCAACTCAGTGGGAGATTTGCGCTGCGCTGCACTCTCGTTTATATGGGTACCTCCATCTTACTTGTTTCTCCCGTGAAACAGCTTTGCTGTGTTTCGGAGAGAAGGGCAAGACAGGCAGTGTAATTACTGTCACCGAGACTTAACATCTTATGTCTCAGGATAGGCAACACATGGATGAGTTGCCTTTTTTTTTTCCTTTTACGCCGGGAAATGCTCTGAGGCATCCCGGCTGGGGAGTGGGTCTCCCCAGGTGGGTATGTGGGACTCGCTGCGCCCGAAAGATGGTAAATGGACGCAGCTCTACCCATTAAAACCTGGCGAGTGCCACCAGTGCCGCCTTGGTGAGGTGCCCCGGATTAAGCTAACAGGGCACCTCGACGGCTAGTCAGTCCCGCAAGGGACTGGCACCACAGAACAACCCCTCCCAGCCTCGGGACAGTACAATGGGGTGAGGTTCCCATCCTCACCCCTTGCCCCCTGCTCTTTTGTCCCCACTTCTTATAAGAGGGGTACAAAGAGCCCCCTCGGCTCAATTGGCTTCGCCCAAGGTGTTGGGCTCACCCAAGGCTACTGAGCCCCACCGCCACGACAAGGCCTGAACCATGGTGGGGATAGATGAGTTGCCTGGACTAGTCTCAGGTTAACCTTTAAATATGTTAATGGGCAAAGCTGATCACTTAATATAAGGTACGTTTGCCAGTTTGTCTATCCCACTAACATAAAAATGATGAAGATGGTGGGTTGGTCCACATACAACTAGATGGTATCTTTAAGACCCATCAGTGATGCAAACGGCCTAGTGACCATGAAGTAAAGAAGTCATGACTAAAATATTACTAATAGAAAAAAAGCGAAAAGTCGGACGTGGAAAATTGTAAACTTATAAGATTCAAATCATACTATAAATAACGTCTTGTAATTTATCATACAAATATTATAAACGCTAAAGTTTGTATATGGATGTTTGTTACTCTTTCACGCAATATCTTCTGAATGGATTTTAATGAAACTTTACAATAATATAGCTTATAGATAAGAGAATAACAAATAGGCTATGTTATTCCCGTACTCCCTCGGGAATAGGAAGTACGCGGGCGAAATCGCGGGACCATGCTAGTAATATAATATTCTCTGGACTACGAAAAATGTACCTATCAACACCAACATTACTTGTTACCTTTATGTATTACAACCTGTCCACTTCAAAAACGCTGATCGGATTTCGATTACGCAATGTGAATGATTGTCTCATATAGATGTGGGTTATAAAAATAATCATCAGGAAATTTGCAAATCTTATTTAACGCGGGAGAAGTTCTCAGCAAACCCTAGTCTATAAAGGCATTAAGTTGAACTAGATCTAGTCTGGCACATAAAATAGCATACCTAGTTGAATTCTAGCGATTTGAATAACCGATGGTGCATATTTCACCATAATGCCAGTACTGGCTTAATGTCTTTTGGCTCTAAACTGACACTATGTTAGACTATATTAGAGTCTATTTTTAAACTAGGTTACCCACTTAAGTTGGCGCCTAAAATATATATTTTAAATGAATTGTGCTTAATATGTATGGACCGCGCCAATAAAGAAACGATTTGAAAATGACTGTCGCATTTTGTCAAGATTTTTAACTAAGAGATGAGGAAAAGATACGAGCTTATTTATTGTAAGTCTTGCTTCATATTTAAAATATTTTGCAAATTTTATACAGGCTTAAGATTCTATATTGAAAATGTTATAAAATATTTCTAGATTGCTAGTAGGTCTAGAAGACTTTATAGAGACCGCAAAAATGTGTTCCAAATTAAATTGACACTTGTTCGAATCATCATCATTACTATCATCATCATCATCATCTCCATCATCATTATTATTATCATCATCATCGTCCACAATCAGACGTACTAATCAATTATATTCATAATTTAATTTTAATTACAATTCCTTCAATAAACTCTACTTTTGTGATTCCCTGGTAAACATACAAACTTAACCAGAGCACAACTGGTGTTTTTGAAAAACAGAAGAGCTTTTGTAAAAATATTCTCGAATTTCACTCATTTTTAATTTAAATAAAAGCTCACAAAAAGCTTTAAACAAGCATATGTCATACTTCAAAGATTACTTAAAGCTAATGAACTTACTCTAGCATTAATATAACCTAGAGATAACCTAAGAGCCCTATTAGTATACACTTAGTATAAATCGAACTTCGAAGTTAGGCACGGATTCTAGACTAAACTAAATTACAAATTTAGTTTAGTCTAGAATCCGTGCCTGTCCGTCAAGTTGTAGCTGTCGTATACTCAGTGCAACCTTGTTAAAAGACAATAATGCCAACACTTATACGGCCCAGTGCTGGGCTCGGGTCTCCTCCTCGAAATCAGGCGAGGAGGGTTTTGGGTCATTTTTCACCGATGCGCTGGCCCAATGCGGGTTGGTGAACTTCACACATCTTCAAAGACTTTTAATCTCATCAGGCATGCAGGTTTCCTCACGATGTTTTCCTTCAATGGTGAGCAAGCGATGTTTAGGTGGAGGAATTTAGAAAACTCCTTGCAAGCCACCATTTTTTTTTGTTCCCGCTGGGGAATGCTCTGATGCATACCTCCGAGCCCGGGGGAGCCCGTGGGTTATGTGGGACTTTCTGCGCCCGAAAAGATGGTAAAGTGGGCGCAGACTCTACCCACTAAACCCCAGCGGTGTTCTTCTAATCGTGCTGGCCCGGTGCGGGAACTATGGTATGGTCCGCTCCGGCGACGGTGTGCCTGGAGGCGTTCCCTCCTTCTACTCCACTTAAGGCACCCCGAACACCTAAGGGTGCCTTATAGCACGAACCTTACGCGCGCGCGGCAGATCCCCCGATCGGCCACGCACAGGTCCCTCACGGCAGTGCGACCGCCTGTCGCCGCCGCGCTCTCCTGCGAGAAGGGGCACCAGTGCGCTCCCTCACCCGCTCTGCCTCCTCCTTCTACGGCATCACGACTTCGCAGAAGGATTCCCATGCGGATGCAAGTCACTCCCTGCGGATGACCGCAGGGAGTGACTTGCAAGCCACCATAGTGGTCAGGATTGAACCCAGACCTCACAATCACGAGGCCAAGCCCGTATCCACTAGACCATCGTTATAAGGACATATTTACCATCAAATATATAGAAAATGACGTGGTTATTTAAAATAACTTAAATATATTACTGATTAAAGTCTTCAATACAATAAATAACAAAATAATTGATGATCTTGAAACCGTTGAATCGATTTTGATTAAATATGCCAAAAATATGCGTTACGGCTGAGCTACTTTATAGCACCCCTCTTTTTGTGTCAGGGGTCAAATGAAAAATGTATCAACTGGACAGTCGTGTTACGATGACTAGTAATTTACGCGAGGGACACGGTTCGAATCCCAGCGCGTTAATTTGTATGATGAACATATTTTTATGTTACATGTCAATACCCGTAACACAAAGTATTACGATTACTTGAATGTTTTACTTAAATAGTAGATAATTAAAAAAAAATACACTAAGACTGTTTGAAGGAATTTTTTTACTAAATTTTTCAGTTTTCTTTCGCGGTCCTCGATATTTTGGTTCTGTCTACGAATGCCTTGTTCATGATACTATATATATTTCTATTTATATTTGTATATACAAATAGTTTGTTTATACTTTATTTATTATTGGATGGGCACATGATGGTAAGTGGTCAGCGTCGCCCATAAACATAAACTAGTTTACCTGTAACTAGCCCAGGCAACTCATTCATGTGTTGCCATATCCTGAGAGATGTTAAGGCTGTGTGCCAGTAATTACACTAGCTGTCCTGCCCTTGTCTCCGAAACACAGCAAAGCTGTTTCAAAGCTGTTGCAGCAAAGGATGGTGGTGCCCAGACGGGAGCTCAGCAACTTATCCTACCGTTCAGATCTATACTAATATTATAAAGAGTTTGTTTGTTTGTTTGAACGCGCTAATCTCAGGAACTACTGGTCCGATTTGAAAAATTCTTTCAGTGTTAGACAGCCCATTTATCGAGGAAGGCTATAGGCTATATAACATCACGCTGTGACATATAAGAGTTGAGTAACGCGGGCGAAGCTGCAGGCAACAGCTAGTTTCAAATATAACATAAACCTCTGCCTGAGACTCGACACCTCCATAGAGAATGCTATTTATGTGTGTGGCACTTGATTACAGGATGCCTGACTCTTAATTGTATTCTGTCCCAAATGCGCCTCACGTCTTTTCAGTTCCGACATTCTTTGGATAAAATTTTCTACATAGCGGCCATCTTGGACTTGACCAGGGTTCCGATATTTAGAGATCCGAGAAATACAATATAAGTCGTGATATGCATAACTATTTATGTTGCTTTGAAGCTCAAAAACTAATAATAGTATCTATGGACGCTTTTACACCACATCAATATGGTCCAATGGTAAGTTCTCGAAGAACTTGTTTTACGAGTACCAGGCAACGGACATACATATATTGACGACCTCTGTGGCTCAATGGTAAGCGCGTTGGCGCTCAAGCCGGAGGTTGCGGGTTCGAATCCCGCCAGGGAACAAAAATATTTTCTGTGTTCCTGGGTCATGGATGTGTATTAAATATGTGGCAAATACAAACACCTTGAGCCTTGTCGTGTCGGTGGGGCTCAGTAGCTTAAGGTGAACCCAGCACCTTTGGCGAAGCAAATTGAGGCGAGGGAGCTGTTCTTTGTACCCCACTTATAAGAAGAGGGGACAAAAGAGCAGTGGGGACAAGGGGCCAGGATGAGAACCTCACCCCATTGCACTGTCCCGACGTTGGGAGGGGTTGTTCTGTGGTGCGGGACGATCCCTCTGTGGAGGTGGTGTCGGTCCCTTGAGGGACTGTCGGTGACTTGGAGGCGAGGGAGCTGTTCTTTGTACCCCACTTATAAGAAGAGGGGACTAAAGAACAGGGGCTGCAAGGGGCGAGGGTGGGAACCTGACCCCATTATTCTGTCCCGACGTTGGGAGGGGTTGTTCTTCCTCTGTGGAGGTGGCGTCGGTCCCTTGGGGACTGACAAGCCGTCGAGGTGCCCTGTTTATTCAACAGATCCGGGGTACCTCACCAAAGGCGGCCTTGGTGGCACTTGCCGGGTTTTAGTAGGTAGAGCTGCGTCCACCTTACTGTCTTTCGGGTGCAGCGAGTCCCACATATCCGCCTTGTAGTCCCCTAACCCCCGCGGGATGCCTCAGAGCATTTCCCGGCGTAAAATAAAAAAAGAATATGGGGAGACGATCTCCGTGCCAAGTGACAAGGGACCAGCCGTCTTGCTGTTCATTGAGGGAGGCCTATGTTCAGCAGTGGACGTATAGAGGCTGATGATGATGATGAAATAGGTCATCAGAAGTATTATCGAAGTTTCACTATCATTAGCCTTTTTCCGTTCACTGGAATTAGGCCTCTTTCGATGAACGCTAAGACGAATCTCGCCACGCAGGACCAGGTCCACTGTACGGAGATCTATTGGAAAATATCTAAAATAATATAAGTAGTAAATATTAAAATCCTGTGAAAGCCTATGCAACAAAGGAAAGTAGATTGCACTCTGCGTTAGACTCGGCCATTTCCTGGTCTTTGTCTATATGCCTTCCCGCTCAATTCTTTAGGTCCTCCGGCTAAGAAGCTATTTATCCCAGTTTTGAAATCGTCCCATCTCTTTGTTTAATATTCATAAAAAGTAGTTTAAATGCAAACGCTCTGAATATTTACTAAGTCCAGGTATTTCTTACGTAACAATATTTATTGAAAGTTGGAGACAGGGCTGTCTTTTCCACCGGGCACTTTGGGCACGTGCCCAGGGCCCCACGATCCATGGGGCCCCATTATATCTATCTATATATATATATATCTCTAGTACTGCCCTTATTACTTGGTTTATTCTTCTCTAGTCCAAAAATCAGGCTCACAGAAATTAAAATAAAATGTTTTCGTCGGGGCCAAATTATCCTACTGCCCAGGGCCCCCAACAGTTGGAGAGAAAAAAATTAGTCGCAGAATCGATCTGTAAGTTTGTATCTTATTATGAGAACTAGGTATATAGTAAAATTATAAAGAATCTTATAGATATTCAGTTATAGAAATCTACTTTTCTATTTTTTTATTAGTAAGAGCGGTCCTCGCTGTGTCTTAGCGTTCACCGTAAGAAGCAGGCCCAGCAGGGCGACGACTTAAAGAGGTTTATAATGATAATATAATAATGATAAGCAATCCTTATCTGCTGGAACGAGAGCGTGGAAGGTATCAGACATATTGCGCTGTTCTAATGTGGGTTGGCGAACTTAACACATCTTCAGACTTAAGTTTCTCAGTGTAGTAATGTGAATCATACAATTCCGAAACTGGTCAGTGATTTGTCATTGACGTAAAAGAAATTCAACCAACCAGTGACTTTTGTGTACGTCCCATCGGCCAATCAGAGCGCAGAACCAGCGCAGCGTCGCGGCACAAAGGCGGAATTTGTTTTCATACAAAACACATAACATTACCACTCTATTCCGGTTATATGCTCGATGGTATATAATAATATCAAGTTATATTGATGACAGTCAAGGTTTAAGTCAAAGATATGATGTCTCAAAATGTCATCAAGGTAACTTTAAAGGGATGATAGTAATGAGAGGAGATATTATAATTAAAACAAGGCGAAAGGCTAAAAATCCGCTGAACATCGGTCAATTATTCTTTGCTCTACGTACGAGTAAGTATGTCTTACATAATATATTATCACACCTGTGTCTTAGTTATAGGGCTACATTTATGAGAAAGACATTAAGACAGATTCGAAAGGGCCCTACTTTTTCATCCTCTCTTCTTATAAAAGGGGTAAAAAGAGCTGCTCCCTCCATCCAATTTGCTTCGCCCAAGGTGCTGGGTTCACCTTAGGCTACTGAGCCCCACCGCCATGAACCATGGTGGGGATTCGAAGGGCCTTGTGGCGCTGGCCCGTTGGCCTTTAAGCTTTGTCAGAATCTTACAAACTTTAATTGAATGGTTGAATCATAATAATTTAATCATTAATTTAAATAAAACAAAAATAGTACACTTTAGTCAAAGAGATACAAGCTCATCAAATGTTAGTCTTATCTTTAATAATAATAAAATAGAGGAAGTTAAGACAACACGATTCTTAGGTCTGGAAATAGACAAACAATTAAACTGGAAGTACTTGGTAAAAAAATAAGCAGCTTAGCTTATGCTCTAGGTAAACTCTCTTTATCGGTCAACATTAACACCGTCATTACTGCTTATCATGGATTGATTGAATCGGTTTTGAGGTATGGCATAATTTTTTGGGGAAATGCCACAGATAAAGAATTTATATTTAAGATGCAAAAACGCTGTATTAGAGCCATGTTTAAAATTAAATGTACCCATAGTTGTCAGCCTATATTTAAACAATACCAGCTTCTGACACTTCCTTCTCTATATTTACTTGAGGTTGCATTATTTGTAAAAATTAATTCTCATCTCTATCCTCGATTATCATATAAAACATTAAGAAACAGACGTCATGGTGATAAACTGTGCGTACATACCTGTAGGAAATAGTTAATGGCAAAGAGTATTTTCTGTATGGGTCCTAAAATTTATAACAAAATACCAAAAAATATAAGAGACCTTCAATATTAATCTTTTTAAAACGAAATTTAAAAAAATGTTGCTTACTAAATGTTATTACTCGATAAATGACTTTTTATGTGATGACAATTAATTTTTTATTGCTTGTAATGTAATTTGAATTTAAATTAATTTATTTTGACCAATTTACAATGTTGACAATTTTATATTTATTTTATTATAATACTTGTACAATAGGATTAAGTTTGACTCGATTTATATTTTATAATATTTTAACACATTTATATTCAACAATTTAATCTTATCGACTTTTAAAGAATTCATGCATAATGTGCCTCATAAATAATTAATTTCTAATTTCTTACTCTTAAAAAATTTGCACACCATGAAAATGATAAATTGTGAGGTATGATTTTTTTTATATGTTACATCTCTGTAACCACAATTTGAGCAAATAAATAAATAATAATAATAATTATTATTATTAAAAGCCTTAAGAAATCGTCAGAAATGTACAATATACAACTTGAATATGACAAATTGTTACAGTATATGAGATTACTTTAAAATTGTCAATGAGTCTCTACGTCTCTACGGTGTAGAGCCTTTATTATATTGACGAAGTGCCTTAAATCGTAGCCTTTTTCTATCCATATTATAAATGCAAATCTTTGTTGGTATACGTGGATGTTTGTTATTCAACTAAAATTATTGATTTGCTAAAACTTCAGTGTTTTAGCTTTTGGACATAGAGTACAGGCCATCTTCATAATAATCAGTTCGTATTCACTACTAAAGTACTACTCCATTAAATCCACGTTTCATCGATGTTCCCTCAAACGGAGCCTGTATAAAAAGCCTTTCCCTAAACATAATCATTTCAAGTACACCTCTATGTTTGATTAGCTTCAAACGTGTATTAAAAAAAGTGATGTCTCATCATAGGAAAACCCAGACGGGGCAAGACGACGGTTCGCTTCGACATAAACGAAGTTCTTTGGTGTTGCGTATTAACGAGCGCGCATGCGTTTTTCTCAATCCCCCATCCTTGTCACACCCGACCGTGGGATCCTCTATCCCTGTCTCTCCCGGGAGGGTCGATATATACGCTAGGTACGCGTACGGTTACCGAGCGTCGACTAGTACGCAGGTTTCTGGCGTCTTGAACATACGTCAGTCGCTGCTAGCGAATCAACCGCGATCATGACGCGCGCCGTACTATTTATTAGTGTTTTTACTATATTTTTGGAGGTCCTGCATGCTGGCCAGGTAAGATTAGGAGTATACGATATTTAAGATGGATACACCATGTATTTTGCTTTGGGACTGAGTATATAAGGTCCAAAATCGATTTGCATTTTCCATTTCGGACCGGCTGAAAATAGTCGTCAAAAAAGTTTTGTTTATGAAATTCACGCATGTTTTTTTGTTATATAACATTTGCACAAGCCCGTTATTAAATTATAGAAAAGGCTAAGACTCAGAACTGTTGTATTATTTCAGGGGCGAATTTTCATTCTTCGTATACAATCTTGCGTCTCTACGTTTTATGTATTTGCTTTAAAAATAGTAGAGAATATTTTTGTTGGAGAAAAAAATATTTATGGTAAAGATTATTTACTACCATATTAATTTTATTACTCAATTAGTTTTAAGTATTATGACAATGTATTACTACCGCATTTGTCTTTTTATTCCGGCTAAGAAAAGTTATATCGTTTGTTCGACTAGACGGATCTCCGTCTATAATCTCCGTCGGTTTATGACTGTAGATGGAAATGTGCTGCTGCTGGAAGAACCCTGATGATGATGAAAATGAACTGAATAAGCAAATGCTTTAATAATCGTATCTTCGAATACAAGCCCGTCGGACGTAACTTCATGAATCTAGTACTTACATCTGAAAGCTCGGAACCTCGTTAACGATGTATCGATACTATGAATTGATTTTTTAATCGATTCCCCTCATAATATTCTGCTCCGATTGTGATAAGAAATAGGATGGTAATGACTAACTCGAAGTTGTTTAGTCCGCTCACGTATGGAAGGCCCTTATCGATTGTATTACCTCAGTATTAAATTCAACGATACGTAAGGGTTCGGAAACAAAGCCCTTCGATACGTATTGGGTAACTTTATTAAAACGGCTTCGGCTATTGGGTGTATTTTTAACCTCCGACGCAAAAACGTGTTATGAGTTTGACCGCTGCGTCTGTTTGTGGTACTGCATAGCTGTTTTTGTAGCGGTAGTTCTTACATATTATGTTTTTTCAAAATCGTTTAAGCCGTTTGAAGGTAGTCAGCTCTATTGGGTTTTTAAGTAAAAAATTTTAATATTCTTATTGCAAAATTACAGAGTGCAAAATTTATAATTTATTTGCTCTACCTACACCTTTAATGAGCTTAAAAACAATAAAAAGATAACCTAATTTAGAAGTTGAAAACCTGTAAATCTAGACGGCTAAGAACACCTGCACTCGAGTAAAGAACCGGTCTTGTTCTTAAATATAACATCTGTAATTTCAATACAAAAAAAAAAACAACGCCTCTAGCTTTAAGCACGAACATTAATAATACTAAAGATGAGAGATAAAAAAAGAGAAAGGTAGAAAAAAAAGAAAGATATCAAAAAGATTACATCGGTTAAGCGCAAGTGAATTCTCTAATAAAAAAGAAGGTTTTTTTCATAACATCATACTTTTCAGATAAACATTTCATCAATTTTATCTTTTTTAATTTTATTTTAATGTTATGAAATTTGTTATAAATATCTACCAGGTTTCTATTCAAGTTCAATAGATAGGATGGACAGATATACTGTCAAAAAGATGGACAGCTTTAATAGAGTCTGTCCCTAGGGAACACAGAAAATCAAGTAAAATAAACGTACAATTTCTTCAATAAATTAAAAACAACTTAGTAAATTATTAGGCTTCACTTAGAAAATTAGGGGCTTCCTAATTAAATTTGATAAATTAATTTAATAAAAATCACAAGCCAAAATAAAGGTTAATGAAATTTTGTTATAAAATTACGAAGGCATTAAATAAAGCAAAAAAGGAAAACTAATTTTGGGCCACGGAGCACACAATTGGCCAATCCTTTAATATAATTTACTTTAAAGATGTTTTGTGCCTATTTCGATCTAGGCCTATGTGAAATAAAATATTTTGATCTTAATTTTGTACAGAATAACTTCTGTCGGGTCCAGTAGTATTGAAATATGTTTGTCATGTGACAGCTATGCTGTTGCCTTTCGTGCGGTTTGTGAGTTTCCGGTGGCCCATTGAGGGGATAGGGAAAAGGCAACGCATCTGTATAACTTTTGGTTGTGCGGATGTCTATGGGCGTCGGTAGTCACCATAAGGCTCCGACTGTTCGGCTGCCTCCTTATGGCATAAAAAAAACATTAGTTTCAATTATTACTTTGCTGACTTTTAAAATTTAACGGCCATGATTCTAAACTCAGTGGTTTTTTAATGGCAGATGAGCGTTACTAAAACAGCTTTATCAAGAAAATTAATGAAGTGACATATTTAATTAAATACGCGAGTGTGATCTCGCGTCACTGCGCCGCGCCGTCGGGAAGTTAACTTGGGATAAGAGGAAGACTATTAAGATTTGCATGTAAACTCTCGCTTAGTCATGATAATATATAACGGAATTATATTAAGTAGTAATTGTTCTAGAATGTTCGAGATTATTTTTATAGCTTCATAAAGATTCTTTGGATTATTTACTGTTTAGAAGAAAAGGATATTAGTAATGCGTTATTTTTTGCAGGAGGGCATCTCTCGAAAATTTATATTAAATTTAATTGGAATAAAAAATAATTAATCCAAAAAAAAAACACCTCTCGCGGTCATAATATTGATATTTAAAAATCGACTTATTATTAATAATATATTTTTTGTTATTACATAAGTCACACTCAAAACGGTCTCAAACTCAAAACACAAAAAAAGTCAAACTCAACCTTTTTTCCATCGGGAATCAAACTAAATTCAAAACAGCAGGATCAGATCTATAGCGGTAATAATGATAAAACTACTCTATTTCTTCTAATTTTGCCACAACAACAGTCTGATAATAAAAGCTGTAAATTTATTTTCATAAGTCTCGCTAAGGCTATTTTTACGTATGAGTCGAGATGATATTTTAAGCGTATAATGAGCAAAAGATGCACTCGTGTTTATTCATTCTGATTCATCTACAATTTGTATTTGACTATTTTCTGATAATCTGTTTCTTTGATTTCCATTATTGAAATAGAGAGAAAAAATACTTATACTTGTTGTTGTTGTACTTACTTATACTTTTTTATGTACTTGTGTTAGAAGTTATACTCCTTTTGCGTAACAAGATAAAAATCTTTTATTTTTTTTTATCTTTCGCCTTATCCGACGTTCGTAGACAAAAAGACACTAACAATAGAATAAAGGTACTTAATACATTGAAAGTTTTATTATAACGCATTATCTAATTAAATAAAGTTTATTTAAATAACACAAAAAAATATTGATTATAGATCTAACTTCAGGGTGTCGGTTTTTCGTGACGGTGTGCGCGCGCATCGTAAAAATAATCTCATCATTTTTCCCTAACTCGCCAAAAGAAGTATAACTTCAAAAATCGTTTGATGACATAGGTGCAGATATTCAAGGTTTTAGGATAAATTTAGTATTTTACAAGTTAATTCAAATCTTTAAAAAGTCACATGACGGGATCACGGGATGCTCGGTGGATGTGAAACACTATGTTCATATTAGAATTCATCATAAAAAAATTACGGGTCACGTGACTGCTTCATGCCTTTGTCGTCGTCATGTCGTCGCGGCATTCGAATCGTTTTACTGCCAAGACGAAATTTTACACAATAATAATTTCCTTGTACCAGTAATAAGGAAGTTAAAATTCAAGAAACAATAATCATAACAGTAACAAATTAATGGAACTTATCGCACTAATGATGTTATTTGGAACTCGCTCTATTTGAAATGGATTAGTATATTGGTTTTATTCAATTAAATGTTGTATACTTCATTAAAAAAGCAAGTTGGCTAATTTTAGAACCAGTTTAAATATAGTAAAAAAGTCAAAATATGAAATTGAATTTGTGAAATTTGTATATGAATTATGGATGAATAACATTAATAATTAATTAAGATTCAATTTTAAATCCGTTAATTCTGTTTATTTTTTCAAGCCTTATCGCGATTTAGACAATATCTAAGTGACGCAAACCTTTGTAAATTGATTAGTTTGTTAAAAAACTAAGTTAACGTTGGCTAGGTAGTAAGGGTACGATCATAAACTAGAGTCCACTGAAACTGCGGGCAACAGATGGTTCAGTAAAATATGAATGAAACGTTTTTCATTCATTTTCGTGTTACAACATTTAGTAATCACTTCAGTAGAAGTTGTTACCTAGCTAAACACTCATGTTTTTATTTTCTATACCGGGCAGAACGCAATATAATATATATGCGCAGTTTATATGAAAAAAAAAACAGTATATATATTTTATAATGTATAATTAATAAGAGTTTTGACATTTGATAAAAACGCAGTCTTATATTATTGTCATTAACAACATGGTTGAAGAGCCAGATGTAGAATATTCTTCAGGTTATCATTGGTATATTTTGGTTTTGACGGTGGTAATTTCAATGTTTGCTTAATTTATAATGATCGAGCTGATACTGAGCGCTTAGGGAATAAAGAAGGCATTGTAGCCAAAACGTATACTTTTTCGATGGATACTTTTCATCATTCGCCGTTAGTACGCGATTTGTCGAGGTACAGAGCGCATGTGTCCTAAATGTTAGATAGCGTCGGTGATGAATAATAATGAACAATTTATCGACAATGATCAAATGAATTTCCATCCGAATCTCGCTCTGCCTACTTCTCCCACTCACAAAAAGTGATAACTCCATAGTTTGACATCTCCACTCCATTTGACCGCGTCCAACGCCGGGCGGCTCGAATCATCGATGATAATGTGATCTCCAATCGGCTTGATCCCTTGGCGCTGCGTAGAGATGATGAGGAATTGTTCGGATATACCTGCAGCAGAATTCCACCACCGGACATCGCGGAAAAACTCCAAATTTCACCCACACCATCTCGATGTTCGTAAATTCACAACAACTCGATTTTTACGGCATTTCCTGCCTCGCACGTCGAATATATGGAATCAGCTGCCACTTACGGTGTTTCCGAACCGTTACGACTAAGGGACCTTCAAGAAAAGATCATACTCCTATTTGAAAGGCCGGCGACGCACCTGATCCTCTGGTGTGGCGGGTGTCAGTGGATGTCGCTATCATTTACCATCAGGTGAACCGACTGTCCGTTTGCCCCCTCTTCTATGAAAAAAAAATTACAAGAACTAGATATATTTATATTAAACATATAATCCTTGTTTTTTTCTGCAAATAAAACAATCACAATAAAATAAATAAAACAAATAAACAATTATTGAAATTGTATATACTTAGTGAATAGAATTGAGTTCTAGTTAGGAAGGAAGAAGAATTAAGACTTATTTTTTAAGCATTTTACGCCCGAATACTCAAACGAATCTCAAATTTAAGACGTACTTAAACTCGTGTTGTCCCTCTTTTTTTCTTTGAATCTGACACGTCGTAGCGTGAATTTAAGTACGTCTTAAATTTGAGATTCGTTTGAGTATTTGGGGGTTAGTGTCTCACCTATGCAACTAATAAATGATTCCCTTTATTTTCTCCTAGCCTGTATTGTCCTCCTGCTGGGAATAATCCTCCCTATGTTTTTTCATACGTCTCTATCAACAGCCTCTATATTGCGCCAGTTTTGTCGAAAAGCGTAGATAGAGGTCATAATATCGCCATCTCCGTCGAGGTCTGCAGCATCTCCGAATCCTGTTTTATGGGACTAATTCGGTAGTCGGGTTAGCTTGAGTGAGATGACGTTGATTACTTACGTTAGGTGGATTAACATAAAGATCCTCTTAAAATATATTATGTCGTCGAAAATAGAATATATAGTAAGCAATTTAACTTTACTAGATTGAACATAGCCTTATAGAATTTTGAGGATGCGGAAAGGCATTTTGTATAGAAAAATCACTGAGTTACCCATTGCTAACTTCAGTCAGATAAAAATATAATGTCAGAAGTAATCTATATGGCCATGCAAAATGGCGGCCATCGACGCAGATTATCAATCTATATTTTGCGATGGAAAAAATGATTAAAACAAAACAAAGCTTTTCCAATCCAAAAGATTAAACACAGTAGGCTTAAACTTTGACAGGATTACGATAAGCTCCCGTTGACCGATTAATAAATCATAACTAAAGGGTCCTTGCCTAATTGGCGTTTATAATGGAGGTGACCTGAACTTTGGCGATTAAGCCATCATTAGAACCGTTAAAAGCTCTTAACAGGCCTGGATTTGTAGTGTTAGGGACTTAATAATATAGTTGGACAAACAACCTTAATTCTCATATACCTAACGGATTCGTGTAGAAATTCGACTTAGGTCTTATACTTCATTGGCGATTAAAAAAAAAATTGAAGGAAAAGAGGCTTTTATGAGAAATATCTATTGGCGCATCTTGTCAGTAAAATCGTCTTGAATGCTATGACGGAAAAGGGCATGACGCTGTCATGCAATGATGCCTCCGCTACGCTGCCACTGAACTCATTTGTGCTCGTGCGGGTGTATTATATTTCTTTATTCCTTTTTTGTTGTAGTTGAAGATAATTATGAATTATAATATTAATAAAGAACTAAGGTAACCGATATCACTACACTATACTCCAAATGCCCAAATCCACTCATCATACTCATCCAGAAAGTAGTTATCCTCAACACATGCAAATTTCTTCAAAACTCATCGTCACCTTAAGCTGGCACACTTGCCGTGTGTCAGTTATCCCCTTAAACAGGGAGAAGTAAAACAAAAAAAGAATAATAATAATAATAAATAATAATAATATATGTATGAATATATTTTTCATCGACATTTCAGTTTTATTTTCAAAACAATTGTTACGCGATACTTGTTACATTTTCAATTGGGGTTTCATATTTCTGCTATTTTTTTATTAAAATTTATAATAAAGTTATTTTTTTATTTGTTATCTTTTAAAATTGATTATCTTTGCTACTACATCGGTAAACTGAGATATCCATGAATAAAACATTCTAAAGTAATAATGATTGATTAAATACAACTAGCTAAATATATTTATCTAACATATTTGCTACATCATTCCGTCTCTGTTACTTTTAATAGACTGAGTGAATAGGATGCGTTAAATCTATTTAGCTATCCATCGAACATATTTAACGAGTTCTCTTTCAAGGCTTTTATTAATCTGTGACGTAACAAAATTGTTTTCAGTGAGAATCATCTGTAACGAAGCTTAAGGGTTTTCATGTTCAGTGAAACATAAAATTAGAAAATTTAAATGAATTTCACGCACCGAATCCCTACCAATTTAATACTTATTGTCTTAACCGTAGGGTGTATCATGTGTGTAACCTCTTAAATACCTTAAATACAGGCTTTTGTGGGTTCATAAGAATTTATTAATCTTTGATAAATTTGAGTGTGAAATTGTTTCGTCTACAGTTTAACACTTGTTATTATTAAGGGGATCCTTTAATATATTTATTGAAACTACATATAGACTATTTAAATTAAAACTACATATGGACTATTTAAATTGAAATTACATATATGTAATATATTTAAATTGGAACTATATATAGACTATTTAAATTGAAACTAAGTACACATAAACTATTTAAATTGAAACTACACAAAGACTATTTAAATTGAAACTACATATAGACTGTTTAAATTGAAACTGCATATACACTTTATACATTTTAAATTGCCTTTACAAATTGAGACAAGTCCAGAGTTTGAGACTATAAATATTTCTAAACACATACTGTGCGAGTGTAATATAAATGATTAGCAAGAAATAATGTAAAAGAAATGTTATCAAAAAAAATGTGTGCAATTCACAAATGATAGAAGTGAAACCTTCAAAAATCACGAACATAAGTAACACTATACATATAATGCTTCCTATCTACTTTTCTCCCACGCTAATCTTATGAATTTATATATCTGTCTCGTTTTATTGTCGCTTTTTCGTTTCATCGATTTTCAATATACAACGATGCTAAGAAAGTTTTCACTTCAATATAAAATGAAATACTCCATGAATGTAGTGCTCAGAAAGACATCTTATGTTAAACTTAGGAACACAGTTAGGAACGACAAGATGCTAAAAATATCCAGTTTTGCTAATAACATTACTTACAATGCAATAATCGAGTAGGCCAAGCGAAATTTTCATTAAAGGATGGAATGACTTTGCAAATCATAAAATATAACGATCTACTTTTTCCATGAGTACTAAAGTTTAATTTGCTTTCAAAACTGATAGACCATTTTTTCTTTTACCATAACAGCCTACTTTTATGTATTGTAAAACGCATTTTCTTTTTCAAAAGAAAAACTGGACCATGAATGTTTTTATGGTCGCAATGCATTGTAAAGGCATGGTTATCATACACAGGGTTTGTCAGGCTTTCAATGGAGCCAGTCGACTATGGAGGGAAGATTGTTAATACTGTGATGTGACAACGGGTTTATATTTTTCATCTCAACAGCGACTATCACTTGGTTGGTTTTACATAAAATGAGATTATTAAATGATAATTGAAAAAATGTTTTGGTGATAATATAGTAATGTATATAATAATATAATATAATATAGTAAACATAGACGTTTACGAAATAAGAAGTATCGATCACTCTTTTGATTGAGGATTGAAATTACTTTCATTTTGACTTTAAGTTTCTTTGAATTTGTTTATTTTTTTTTATATGTATTTATATATTCACAAGAAAGATTTCAATAATATACTATGGAGTAACTAATTCATTGATATAAACAGATACTATTTTTGACCATGGACTTACATCTACAAGCCGTCTATATTTAGACATATCTTGTTAGGTTTCTGTGGCATAACAAAAAATGTTCTTTAGTATTGTAGCTGTATAGGTTCATTTTTTATTTTCATTTGTACCATGCTGAAAACTTACCGAATCTTTGGAAAAAAACGTTTTGTAATCATGAACGATCTAACAAAAAATATTTTATTATCAAAGTATACCCACTGACTGTAAAGTTTATTGAGATAAATTATGAAGTTTTTCATTGATTTTCTTGTCGATTTCATTCACTGTCTGAAGTTTTTTAACCACTCAACTAAAACTTCGATACCTATCAGCTATGAAGTTATTTACAAGTTGTATCTGCAATGCGCTTGTTCGATGTTTTGTATTTGATATGCGATAGGTCATTGAACTATGATTGCTTAGACCTATTTCTATGATACTAATCTACGCAGTGGTTCTTCTTAATTATAATGAAATATAAACAAGTCTTTATGTACGTGAAAGTTTGTATGTAGGTTTATTTGTTATTAAATTATATGTAAAAGACTACGCGTATTATGGGCATAAAATTTTGATTTTTTTTATGTCATCAAGGGGCAAACGAGCAGTTGGAGCCTCACGGCGCTGACGCCCATACACATCAGCACAACCAAGGCCATGCAGGTGCGCCGCCCTCCTTTTCCTTATCCCCCCCAATGGCCCACCGGATATTCACAAACCGCACGAAACGCGACAGCTTAGCTGTCACTTAACACCGGTGTTATGTGAGCGAGAGGTAGCCCGGTCGTGCCGACCCAGTTCCGCTGCAATACAGCATGGCACTACCTCTTACTGAATGAAAAAAATAATTGAAAAAAAGCAGATAGATTATTATTATAACAAAACTCGTCGATTTCTTTGCAATAATTTACTTATTTGATTTATTTTTTTATAATTTTCATTTTTATCTAATAAATACTTAGTAAAAATAACCCTGGAGTTATATTACAGCATTTAATACTAGCAGAAGTGGATATAGTCATGGGTAAAACGGCCAGTATTTACCCTAAATATTGATGACGCCATAACATTATAGATAAAGTCAAATTATACGTAAGCACGAATTTGGCAAGAGTTTTAAAAGCCCATAGGCGATACTGGAGAACAGTTGAAAGTAGGGCGGGTGATATTCACTGGGGAAACATAATATATTAACGCAAATGTTCCATACATTGTAATAACTTTGACTTAGCTTGAGTTGTTTAAGATTCAAAACATAAACGGACAAGTTTCACTTTAATTCGCGCGGAGGGTTCCGTATAAAAGTGTTTTTTATGTAATAAATAAAATTAAGTTTCAAATATTTTCTTTCATTTATTCTATGAGAATTAACTTGCCAAGTATCATGATTATATGCCAATGGGAGCCCTATATGCTCAAGATTAACAGACAGACAGTCAACGGTGTGATCCAGATGATAAGGTAATTTGTCATTATGAGGCACGCAACCCTAAAAATACATATCTAGATGTAGCAGAAAATACTGAAAACAATAAGTTAAAACCTGAGACATGGTGGGAAAGAATTTACCGGAAAAATAGATTCCATTGTAGTAGAGTTATGGTGGAAAAAATGAAACATTTCTTTTCAAGTTTAATCTCGCTCGCCAAGAAGAAGCGTCTATGCTTAAGTGAAGCCTTGAGAAGTGTGGCCACCAAGTGAGAGGATCGCTTAGAGTTTCTTAACCCTTTAGGGGTCTGTGTTTTGGGGGGATTCGTAGGGAGGAAAAATTATTATCAATAAAGATTTTTGGTTAGAACATAGATGAAAATAAATAAAGGTCAGTAGTTGCCTTAAGTTTATTTACCAGAAAACCACCAATAACTCCAGCGCGTAGTCAATAAAATTTGGAGTCCGTCAGATCAAGTTTAAGAAACACTGGCTTACAACTCTAGATGTTTTAGTTCCTCGTGGAACTTATCAAGGGCTTAAATTTTATTAAAAAACCTTAAGTTTCTTGGTTTTATCCATCAAGGTATGTAACATTTGATTCTGTGCACCTTAACGACTAATAAACTCTATAAATTATAAAACAGATTAATATAGAACTTGTTCATTTTTATACAAGAAAGTGATATGTAGAAATAAATAATATTATAAAGCTGAAGAGTTTGTTTGTTTGTTTGAACGCGCTAATCTCAGGAACTACTGGTCCGATTTTAAAAATTCTTTCAGTGTTAGACAGCCTATTTATTGAGGAAGGCTATAGGCTATATAACATCACGCTGTGACATATAGGAGTTGAGTAACGCGGGCGAAGCTGCAGGCAACAGCTAGTGTAGAAATAAATTACTCTAATTATAATAATAAGCACTGTATTATATACCTGTAGGAACAAACACAGATAATAAGAAGGACTCGGAGTACTGTAAAAACAGACATAATATGTAAAAATTGTATAACCTGATGGCTAATGGTAAGTGATCCGCCCTAAGACTAGCCCAAGCAACTCATTAATGTGTTGCCTATCCTGAGACTTAAGATGGTAAATCTCGTAATTTCTGAAATACATCAAAGGTGTTTGACGAAAGAACCGGTGGGAGGGATGCGCTGTGCTTCTTACTTCTCCCAACTGCATCTTGCTTGTTTCTCCCGTGAAACAGCTTCGCTGTATTTTGGAGACAGGGGCAGGACAGGCAGTATAATATTGGCATAAACTTAACATCTTATGTCTCAGGATAGGCAACACATAAATGAGTTGCCTGGACCACCATCAGGAAAAAAAGAAACAAACATTGGTACCCATTAAGACTGGAAGGTGGCACAAGTAGAACCCCCCTGTTTACTTTTATACGATACGACTTTCATCGATAGTTTGAAATATGACACGCTATACTTTAGAGATATTTCTCTCATAGTTTATATTCGCATGTTAGATAAAATCTCTGTTTGGCAAGCTCAAATATCGCTGAATCTCTGGCCTCGGGCTCGTCCGTATTGAGCGGGAGTCTGCAGTAGTTTGCATGTAGTCTTTTGTTCGCGAAGTACGCTCCGAGTTTGAAAGATACGTATGAATGTAGTTTAGAAGGAACTATTTTTAAGTTTCACTTCGTACGACAAAGACGTCACAATTTACTACAGTCTAAAGTAAGTTTTTGTGTAATTCAGTGTTTGTAACTTATTATGTTTTAATGATGAGAAATGGATTTCATATTCTTATTTTATATACTTATATATAAGTACTTAGACTATACATATATATTTTTTTGACTATACATATATTATTTATATTTTGTTAAATAAAACATCTACTAGAAATAAATAAAATTGAAGTGTCTGTTTGTAATTCCAAATTAACATCAAAAATCAATTTTTCATTTTTTTCTCTGTCCGTCTGTTTGTTCTGCTAATATATGAAACGGCTGGACCAATTTTGACAGGAGCCAGCTGCTGTAAGGAATAACTTAAGCTACAAAAATAATCATAATCACTGTAAATCTAAGTTAACGCGGGCGAAGTTGCGGGCAACAGCTAGTTACATAATTTAAGAAGATCTTCTAGTATAGTGTCTGTATAACTAGGCTAGACTAGTAGCCCCACCATGGTTCAGGCCTTGACGTGGCGGTGGGCTCAGTAGCCTAGGGTGAGCCCAACACCTTGGCCGAAGCTAATTGAGTCGAGGGGGCTCTTTGTACTCCTCTTATAAGAAGAGGGGACAAAAGAGCAGGGGGCAAGGGGTGAGTATGGAAACCTCACCCCATTGTACTGTCCCGACGTTGGGAGGGGTTGTTCTGTGTTGCGGGACAACTCCTCTGTGGAGGTGGCGTTGGTCCCTTGCGGGACTGACTAGCCGTCGAGGTGCCCTGTCAGCTTAACAGATCCGGGGCACCTCACCAAGGCGGCACTGGTGGCACTCGCCGGGTTTTAATGGGTAGAGCTGCGTCCATTTACCATCTTTCGGGCGCAGCGAGTCCCACATACCCACCTGGGGAGACCCACTCCCCAGGCGGGATGACTCAGAGCATTTCCCGGCGTAAAAGGAAAAAAAGGGTAGACTAGTAGGCTAGTAGCTACTTAGTAGTAGAATACGTTTGCCAAAGAAAGAATCCACATGGAAATAGGGCAAAAAATCACACAATATCGTTTTATAAACATTGCCAATTACTTCCCAACAGCCGCATTAAAGAAGCATACAGCCTGTTTAACGCAGCTTATGTCGCATTTTCTACAATTTATTAGCCTACCCGCATAATTTCCGCATAAAAATGTTTAAAGCTACAAAATGTGAGCTCTAAATTACATATAAACACTTAATTTTCTTATTTTCTCCGCGTAGAGGCCTTTATAACATGTTAAAGGCAAAAATAATGATTTTGTCTTTAGAATTAAATAATAATAGTCTTTAGAGACGAGAGCGGTTTTGGTAGACTCGTAATTCTTTAATCCTTACTTAAATACTAATCAAGAATATTTTATTGAAATAAATAACCGTTTCTATAATTTCATACTGACAACAAGCGTAGTCATTCTTAATGTACCGCCTCCTTCAAAGGAAGCAACGACCTTGTTTTCGAGTGACGTAACTAACAGAGCGGTTATGAAGAGGTTTCCATACTTAAACGATCGCCCTGTCTTTTGAAAATAAGATGGGGTTTCTTTAAGACTCTCAAAAAACTCTACACAAAATGCTTGATCCTAGCGCACGATCTACAGATTTTCACCCGGCAGTTTTTTGAGAGATTCTAAACCTCCAGAAAAAAAAAAATGATATTTCTTGAAAAATCCTAGCATCTACGTGAAGTTTTCTTTAATATTTCAATGCGGATAGAGCTAAGAGGATTATAGAAGTCCCTCGCATACGTATGAATATAATTTGAAAAGATGTATGGCGGGCGTGTGAATCGTATCGTAAGTAATCTTTTGTGAATCTGACGGTTGTGAAAGTTATATATGTGTGGAAAAATAGCTGCCAAGCTTCGGACTCTTTATGTGTGTGATGCGACCTTATTTAAGATACCTTATTATATCACCAACCTTTGTCCGTTCACTGCTGGCCAGACCTTCGTTGAACGCCAAGGCTATAGTAATATTATAAAGAGGTAATATTTTGGATGTAGAATACATTATATTTGGATGTATGACATAATTGTCGGAGCCGCTCATCTAATTTAAATAATCTTTCACCGGTATAATGGTTCCTTATCCCTTTTTTTTCTTTTACGCCGCGAAATGCTCTGAGGCATCCCGCGAAGGAGTGGGTCTCTCTAGGCGGTGTGGGACTCACTAAGCCCGAAAGATGCTAAGATGAACGCAGCTCTACCCACTAAAACCCGGCGAGTGCCGCCAAACAGGGCACCTCGACGGCTAGTCAGTCCCTCAAGGGACCGACGCCCAGGCTTGAACCATGGTGGGGATGGTTCCATATCCCTGACTGATATAGATGTAAAAATATTCATCATCAGTTCGGCTACGGCTGCAAATCTAAGTTAAACTAGGTGACCCTTTTAAAATAAAGAAATCTAGATTAATTAATAATTAATTATTAGTATATACTCATAATTAACAGTAGGCACGATGATCCGTATAATATGTACACTGTAATATATATCTATTTTGTGGGCATAGATTGCATGTCCCATCTACACCGTCCATAAGGTTATTGTGGATTGTGGATTAATTTTATTCATCACTCCTGTACATACTGATATTAGCTATAAACAACATTTGATACTAACACTCTATCGACTCTGTTTGTCTCTCATAACTCTAGCCACTCTCCGGCTTCTTTGAAAATACAATTGGCCATTGGGTGATAGTGGAAAGCAGGGAACGCATAAAGGCTTCGACTGCTCGTTTGCCCTCCTATGATATAAAAAATACTAATAATCTTCAATAGTAGAAGTTATGGAACCTAATCGTCTTCAGTCTTTTCTAAGGCAATCTGCCTTTATCTATTACGTACGATCTCCGGCTAAACGTGTAACCTCCATATTTTACGTATAAAACGTTATTGTACTCAATTATAAATTACGTCGCTAACGGCTGAAAATCAATAGCCTTACCGTCATAAGCCAGTTAACGTAAGGAATAACTTCCAAGGACGACGCGGCTTAGCTGTCCTTGCCCCATTAAGGCCGCATGTAGTGGAATAACTAGCACCTATTAGTTCTCAGGCTCACTAGAATGTAGATTCTAGAAACGGGTATGCTATTTACAGATTACTGTGTAGCAACCGGTCCGGTGTGAGTGGTTAGGGCTCGGTCGTCACGGCGTTGTTGGATATGGTCATGTACTTGTGTGTATCAGTGGACGGAATAGGCTGATAAAGATGATGATATTGAACCGTGTATGACTGACTATAAAAGCGTATATTTTTTATTATAATAAGTATCAACAGTTATATTGTACGTACCATAAAAATAATATATTTTGAAAAATCTGTAAATGTTTACCTTATGTTTAGTATTTGATAATGCGTAAACGGCTGGATCGATTTGAATTAAATTTTGCACACGCATAAAACGTGACTTGGATTATTGCAAAGGATGCTTTTCATCCCTGTATCCTCTGTGATAATCATCTTCTATATTTACTTGTGAACTATTGCTCTCTTAAAAAAACGCTTTAATTCGAAAATGCCTATACATAGGCATTTTATAGATAATCCGTTTCAAATCATCAACTGAATAATTACTGTCTTTAAAGTATAACCAAACAATGGTTCTTACAAACGCAAATTCTGCTCTAAACGTTCAACATTTTAGACTTAATATAGTGTTCAGTTAATTGCGTCAGAAGCACAAAATGGTCGATGGACCGTAAAATAGGCCCTTCTGCTCTACTTGAGGCGGACATAAACATTGATAGCCCGAAGAGGATAAACTAATTCCCCGAATTTTATTCCACGGGCTCCGTGAAAAATGAATTTTGAGCTTCCTTGCCTGAGTAATTGAGGTGAATAATTTACTTTACTCGTTTTTTATTGCTTACTTCGCTTCTTGAGCTCCAATTTTGCGATAGGATTAAGGGGCTCGTTATTAGATCCTTGTTACTGGTTTTTTAGCTTATAATATTGAAAAAATAATCGAGACCTGAATGTTATATAATATTTTTAAGCTTAAGATATTAAAAAATCCTTTCTTTGATATAATTTTCATCAGCCTTTAGGTAAGCTGAAATGTCTTTCCACAAACACTAGGACAAAGTTTGTAAGAGATAGTGCCAAGCTGCTTTGCAGCCGAATTGGGCCGGCACGACCGGGGTGGTAACTCTCGCTCATAATACCGGCGTAAAGTGACAGCTGTGCTGTAGTGCGGTTTGTGAGTTTCCGGCAGCCTATTGGGGGGATAAGGAAAAAGAGGGCAACGAACGGGCAAAAAAATGGCAAGTTGCTATGCCAAGGGTGCTTTTCTTTCGAGTTTATGAAATTTATATCCGAAAATTCTTGACACACACTGTTAACTAAAAGTATAATATAATTATTTTAAATAATTTCATTTAAAATGTACTCATCATATTTAGTTATTCAAATTGATTAACACTTTACACAAGGGCTTTAATGTCAGCGAAACTGTAATTAGTCAAACTGTAAGCTCTAAAAACGATAACATTGTGCTGGAGCTTAAAATAAATCGTTCGTGCCCGATTCAAAGTTGCCAATTACGTTGCATGAACTAAATTGACCGGTTTCCTGCAGATAGCAAACACGAAATCGTCCATACCAACTGCATGTGCCATACGTCTTGGTGTACGTTACATGCATTCAATTCGAACATCATCAGCGTATATTTGATGTAGTTACTAACTTGACTTGGTTGGAAGTAGGTCTCTTTTATCAATCTTTTTATGACAAAATTTCAGATAAATTAGCTGTAGAATGTTCTTGTAATCTTATACAGTATTATATGGAGTAATCGAAGTGACCACTACCAGGCTTCGATCTCGTAATAAATATGACTTTTTTATTGAACTAATTTGTTGTGTTGGATGCGAGTGGCAAGGGATCGGTCGTCTTGGCGTTCATTGAAGGAGACCTATGTTCAGCAGTGGACAGATAAAGGCTGATGATGGTGATGATAAAACTAATTTACTTTTGTGTAAAACTAATGTGGCTCTTTTCTTTTGTTGTTGACGATTGTTGTAATTATTATTGTATTTCTCCTTAATATGTTGCAAATGATACCAAACTTGGCTATGATTCTGTTGATTTATAATATTAATTATTGTTATTTAAACTAACTTAAAAGTAATTTATAAGATTTGCACGCTATTGGCAGAATATGAGGCCACATATATTATGTTAACATCTTATTACTAACCATATTTCAGCAAATAATGACATTATTATTATTACGAGCTTACCATGGGTGGGCCAAGAGGTTTATCTTTGTAAAAAACAAATGCATTATATAAACTTATAGTAAATTACAATGTTTACTTAGTGTTACAGTTATTGTAAATAATGTTTTGCCCGTATCTGTTTGAAACCTATAATCTTAAGAACCAATACACAGAAAAGCTTTCACTCTAGTACTCTACATTATTCAGTGAAGGCTTTATAATGTATATAAGAAACGCCGCGGGCGACAGATTGTGCGATAAAATCAAAATTACGTAGTAACACGGAACTATAATGGAATGCAAACTTATTTAGCTTATAACAACAAAATGTTAGTTGTTGAGCTTACACGATCCAATTTGAGCAAATAACGGACAGATTCAATTAGACTGTAGCGTCGGCAGCGATGTCAGCAAATAGCGAATTAGCTCTTCCAATCAATAACTATACATGCTACTGTGATTTTGAAGTATCCGAGTTTATAGAGAATTAGAGTCGGTGAATTGATTAATTATAATAATAAAACTATATTAAATCATTATTATAAGTTTAAATAATACTTAGACTGTAAATTCAGCAGATATGTCAGCAAATATTGAATTAGCTCTTCCAATCTAGAATTAAAGATGCTAGTGTAATTGTGAAGATTCCGAGTTAACAGAAATATTTAGAGTAGGTGAATTGATTAATTATGATAATAAAATTTTATTGCATCATTATTACAAGCTTCAATAATAGCTAGACTGTAAAGTCAGCAGATATTTCAGATGATACCGAATTAGAACTTCTAATCAATAACTATACACGCCAGTGTGATTGCGAAGTTTTCGAGGTTATAGATAATTAGAGTAGGTGAATTGATTAATTATGATGATAAAACTATATTATATCATTATTACAAGCTTAAATAGTAGCTAGACTGTAATGTCAGCAGATATATTGTCAGCAAATACCGAATTAGCTCTTCCAATCAATAACTATACTCGCCAGTGTAATTGCGAAGTTTCCGAGCTTGTGTTATACATATATGAGTTAAGAGTAGGAATAATTAATTTTCACGTTCAAGTTTTTGAGCTGCATGCTTATCCCTGTAAGATAAGTTACGTCAAAGCGATTGTAAAAATATTCTCTATAATAATCACACACATCATCATGGTTATTATAGAAGTCTTTCGCTTTTATTATTACCCATTGCGGAATATGAAAATCTGTCTCCAATTGACGAAAACATTGTCATTCTAATTTTTGACCTGCAATGATCTAGGCAAACTATTCGACCACATACAAAATATATATTACACATAACAGCGATCTGTTAAAACCTACAACTTTTAATAAGACATCTCGTATTTATCATACAATCACATACCACATAATGTAAACGAAACAATATAATATTGTTTCTTTTATACATAAGAGAGGCTACTTTACAGCCGAATTAGGCCGGCACGACCTGTGTGGTGCCTCTCGCTTACATAATACGGCGTAAAGTGACAGCTATGCTGTCGCGTTTCGTGCAGTTCCCCATTGAGGGATAGGGAAAAGGAGGGCCACATCTGCAAATTCTCTTGTACGGATGTGTATGGGCGTCGATAGCCACCAAAAAACATAATGTTAATTTAATAGTTTCACATAATATATTGTCTCTATGTCTACCAAAATGTAAAAGTATCCATTTTGCATACATGCTTGCAATAATCAGACCTTACTGTGGTTGTTACCCGCCTTGTTTATTCTACATGTATATTGTGTGTGTCAGTTTGTGTCTAACTGTCCGCTGTCCGCTCCAACTCTGAATAAAAGGATATATTATGGCTTAACCTTTATGGTAAAAAATACAATGTTATTAATATTAACTCAATATAGCGAGGGATCGGTCGTCTTGGCGTTCTTTGAGGGAGGCCTATGTTGAGTAGTGGACGGATAGTGGCTGATGATGATGATGATAATGATAGAGATAAAAAAGAGCATACTCATATTTGAAAGGCCGGCAACCAGATTCCAGAAGAAGATACCACCGGGCCCGGATGAGTCAGGATGATTATGTGGGACTCTCACCGCACTAAAACCCCATGACGTTCCTCCTCTTCGTGCTGGTACGGCGCGGGAAGTGTGATTACTTCGCGCCGGCCACCACTGTGCTTCTCACGCGCGATCCCCCGATCAGTCGCGCACTGGTCTCTTGCGATGCGACATTCTGTTACCGCTGCGTCTCTTCGCCCGCCGGAGGTGCCCATGGCAACTACTCTACCAATGCCATGGGAATCTCCTCCACCGTCAGGAGCCAGCACCTGCTAATCTGGTAACATATGCTATTATAATCATCATCATCATCATTCCGGTTACGGTTGTAAAATAAAAGCAAGCGAACTGCGAAACCGCGGGCAGTAGTTTTGTATAAAGGTTAAGCTTGCAACAATGTTCACACGAAGCTAACATTGTTTTCGTTACATTTTTATTCAGTTAACTTGTTTCGCGTTTTCTTAATGACGCCTTTCTACTTTCTTTGCATCTCTATTTTGTTTTTGTTTTCGTTTGAGATAGGGATCATCTACTAGATAATGTTTTTGTTTGTACTAAGTAAAGGCTTATACATATATACATTTTGATTAGTTTTTCTGAATATTTATTCCTATAAAATACATGTAGGAAAACTATAAAGGTAATCAGAAGCTTACTTAGCATATAGATTTACCCCATCATGGTTCAGGCCTTGGAGGAGGGGCTCAGTAGCCTAGGGTGAGCCCAGCACCTTAGGCGAAGCGAATTCAGCTCTTTGTATCTCCCTTATAAGAAGAGGGGACAAAAGAGCAGAGGGCAAGGAACTCTGAGAACAGACTGAGAACGGAACCTCACCCCATTGTACTGTTCCGACGTTGGGAGAGGTTGTTCTATGGTGTGGGACAACTCCTCGCAGCCGGATTGGGCCGGCACGACCAGGGTGGTACCTCTCGCTCACATAACACCGGCGTCTAGTAACAGCTATGTTTCGTGCGGTTTGTGAGTTTCCGGTGGCCCATTGGGTGGAATAGGGGAAAAGGAGGGCAAAGCCTTTGCATAACTTTTGGTTGTGCGGATATCTACGGGTGTCGGTAGTTTTAAGGCTCCGACTGCTCGGTTGCCTCCTTATGACATAAAAAACCCACGCAGACGGGATTGCGGCATTGTGCCTCCCACCGTTCAATATAAATACTAAAAACAATCCTTTTATCCAATTCGCTAAATGTCCCAGTCTTTAATTATCCCATAAACCTATCTATGTTGGTCTGTATTTTTTGCCTGGATATGTTGTGCCCGTGCGAGTCATAACCATGAATTGTTAAAGCTGTAAATGAAATCACCGGCGTCAAGTAATATTTTTATGGCCCCGTTAAATACGGTTAATGGTTTTGTTAAATATTTTATGATCGAATGTTTGTTGAAGTTGCAAATGCTTGTATTGTATTTTTGAAGCATGTGTTACTAATATGATAAAGACGAGGAGTTTGAATGCGCTAATCTCTGAAATACCAGTTGCCATTTGATTAAAAAAATTGAATTTTATAGTCTAATTATTGAAGACCGTTTATACTAATTCAAAGGAAATTCTTATTAAAATTTTTGAAGGCTGAAAAAGCGAGGTATAGCTTTTGTATAAATAAAAAGTATTGATTGTCGAAAATTCAAAATTTTGTTTTTTAGGTATTCTTGGTTAATTTATCTACTCTCGATGACGTTTTGAAATGAGAAATGGATGTAGTTTGAGAGATCTACTTAGAAGAGAAGTATTGGCTTGTTAGAGAACCTGTGAATAGTGATTTTACAAGATTTCCCTGTTGTTTTCTTCAATCTAAACCTAGTTCAGTTCTAAGCTAAGTTAGTACTACGCATTTTCTATGTTTGCTGTTATTGTTCTTATAGAGAGAAACACAATTAAAAATACCTCTTTATACGCCATATTTAATATAAAGAGAATTCACGAAATGACTCTGTTACGTGGCGTCGCACAATGCCGAGTTATTTATTAAAGAAGGTAAGACCTTACCTCTGAAGTCACGTTCGTAGTAATCTAGTTGAGCCGCTTCAGAATCGCGATACTTTTATAAAAACTACACTTGTCTTTATTATATTATTATACAATATGCCAGTAGTCCATTTTATTTATGAGCTCGAGTTCTGGATGTAAGGTTGTTGAGATCTTACTACCCGACTATACTGGTATCATCATCAACACCAGCCTTTATACGTCCATTAATAGATAATACACAAATATGCGTCCATTGCTGAACATAGGTCTTCTTCAATGAACGCCAAAACGACGCCTTCAATACTGGTATAATCGGGATAAACGTAAATTTTCTCAAAAAATCCAATTACCGAGGATTCGGTGACTTTTTAGACTAATGATGATGAGAGTGTGAAAGGTGGATCATAGTTGGATAGTACGTTTCATTGTTCATTATAATTATCGTTGTTATTATGCCCATGTTAAGAGGCAGACATCAAAAAGCTGACGGTTTTTAAAAGTTTCTTGGCATTCTATTCAGGCTTTAGTTAATCTGGGCAGACCACAATCTGTGATTAATTTATTATGACATCCGCGATCCGCCATCTTGTAATTCCTGAGGTTAGACGATATGAAGCTATAACCTAACTATATCAATAAATCAACTATGTACGTAGTACGTAGTATATAGGTACGCGTCCATTGGCTAGCGCCGGACGGACCGTACGCAACGGATTTTAGTTTGCTTTGTATATACAGTCATACAAGTGCGTCCACTGATCCACACCGTACGAATCGCATTTAAGTGTCATTTTCTGAACTGAACTGAACGACGTCGTGGGTACTGCTTAGTAGCGCCCCTCCCCCTACGAGGAGTAGTCTGGCCTTCGCCGGGGCTAGTCTGTCGCTGAGGTGATCCTGTCCGTTGCCTGCATATCCGGGACCCTCAAAAAGCGGCTGAAGGCGCTCGCAGTGGTTTTAGTTAGGGCGGGCACTCCCAGGTGCGAGTCCCACATTGGATCAGGATCTACCCGAAGATCCTGGCTGCATCCATAAGGATTTCCCTGCGAAAAAAAAAAAAGTGTACCTTTAATCCATAGACGTACCTGCAGTGCGTATACCAATAATAGACATACACGTTTTTTATCTCAAAATGGCGGCCTCCACGTGTAAGGTCGAGTTATTATATAAAGGAGCATCCATTAGAATCCAGAACGTTCCAAAGGAGTTGAGTGGGAAGTCGATAAAATATTCCCCGTAAAAGCAATCCTATGTAGAATGTTAAAACTCACTTATACATTATAGATCTGGGAGCTTTGAGGGGTGATGACGTTCACCTAATGGCATAAAAGTTTAATACTTGTAAAAGTATGAACCTAAATGGGCGATGGTATATTTTTACCCCATTGGGAGACAACGAATACGTATTACACGTGTAATATATTTCTGCATTCTTGTTGAAATCACTAATATGTTTTTTATAAGTGATTTTGCTTTCCTATCGTAAAGTTTATAGATGATGAACATGTTAAGTGTTTTTTCCTGTAATCATCTTTTATTGAATGGTTAGAAAGTTTGCCGTGGCTCAGTTAACCAAAAGATGTGCTAGGTCACCCGGTTTGCCTATCCTGTATTCAAAAAGTAAGCTTCAGTCACATTAACTTAATAGTCGTTTTACGTTTAGGTAGTAATAGTTACTTTGATAAACCTCCTTCATCAGGATATCAAAATCAAAATCAAAAATCAAAATCAATTTTTTTTATTCAAAATAGTACTAATACAGTATATTTTTGAACGTCAATTGAATCTACCACCGGCTCCAAGGTAAGCCCACTGAGAAGAACCGGCGAAACAAACTCAGTGGAACTAATCTTTTCAAATAATATATTACATAACAATTTTAACATCTTATCTTGAAATGCCCGGGAGGAACGCCTTATTCCCAGGGTGTGGTATCTTCCATGAAATCTTTTACTTTATAATATGCTTTACCACACAAACGCTCTTTAACAACTTTTTTGAATTTTTTTTTATGGAGAGCTTTTGAACGTTAACCTGTGTCTATTACGTGTATTCCTACTATGAATATCACTTTTCTTACAAAATTAATTTTTGTTTTTCCGGACATACAGTAAATTTTCTAAGATGTATTGAGAGGCGACAGTCAGAATATATCTATCCTTGTCTGACTTTATCATAATTTCATCAGCGGTTTACGCGTAAAAGGCGTTATATACAGACCTCATCGTTTTTGTTTTTGTACATAATATTATGTTACCAGTGAAATTGTTTTTAAAATAAATATACGTGTCAGAGAAATTAGTCAAAACAAACACATAGACAGACAAAAATTTTTTTTTTTTAAATTAGTATTTTATTATTTTCATATGCATTTAATAAAAAGCTCTTATTCTTTCATAACATACACTATGCGTGTTTGTATAGTTTTCAAATAAGCTTCCACATTAAATACATTTCAGCCTTACAGAAATCTATTAAAAACGCATCGTTGAAATATCAAAATGATAAGACTCTTATGTTAGCGTGTACACGGCAGCCATTACAAAAGACATCCTGGAGCGCTCGTCACCGGCGCCCTAATAAATTTATCTCGTCAGGGGAATATTAGGCAAGTTAGGGAAATTACGTAAAGTTCCAGCACCTTCCGAGTTTGTAATTACAACACCATTTGGTGTAATGTTCGAAAAGATAGGGATGGAATGTAATTACGGGCGCGGAGACCTAAGACAGGGAATGCGAAAATGTGTTGCCAGGATCATACAGACAGACACTATGCAACACTAAGTATCAAATCATAATGAGACCTGAGGCAGGTCATGCGAAAATGAGTTGCCAGGGTTAGCCGTTAGCATTGTTACGGTGGGAAATGCTTTAAGGCATCCCACGGGGACTCGCTACGCCCGAAAGATGGTAATGTGGACGCAGCCCTACCCACTAAAACCCGGCGAGTGCCACCTTTGGTGAGGTATCCCGGATCTGTTGAGCAAACAGGGCATCTCAACGGCTAGTCAGTCCAAGAGGGAGAGTCTGGGTATCTGTAGCACAGGTCTCCGACATAGTATAGATAACTCGCAAAGAATTCGTATTATATTGTATTGTATACTGTGTATATAAGGGAAAAATAAATGTATATTAGTATTATTGTATTACTATTGGAACAAAACTCGGGTAAACTCATTGATGTTCATCATTTGATAGTGACACATTTTTACTTAAACTTACACACAAAACCTTTTCATGCCATCCAACGTTATCTAGCGTCCCCAGTTGATTTAATTAACGTTACGATATTAAGCCGCGGTACAAAATTTGAGCTTAAAGGTACAGATTGTGCCACACGCTCGTCTTTGGAGGTACTTATTTTTCTACTAAACTGCCTTCATCATCATCAGCTCCTATCCTACTGCTGAACATAGGCCGATCGATCCCTCGCCACTCGCATGCAACACGGACCGACACATCCAGCACGGAGATCGGGAAGACGATTAACGACCTGGTTAATGACCGCTTTTAAGCTGCTGTGCTGTTTCAAAATACAGGGTTATCATAGCATATTGCTTCTCTGTGTAGCCCAATAAGGGATCAAGTGTACAAACATGGCGTAAATATCAACTTATGGTCATAAGATACCCTCTACAAAACCAGCTTCATCAATTGACATAAATTGACATATGCAGTGTCGATATTAAATACAGACTAGGCTGTATGGTCCAAGTCCTTTGCCTTTCCCTATTGGATAAATTTTAAAACAAAAACAGCAGTGTCGATATTTCTTGACATTCTGCCAGGAGTTCTAAATCAATAGCGAGTTAGGTCAGTGTACAGGCTCCTTGTTCTAGGTGCAAGTATTATTAAACGCCGTTTTATACCGACGCCATAAAGCCCCTTCACTTGAAATAAAATTTCGTCGCCGGCTTCACTTTATCTAGAAAATCTACGAGCATTTGCTAGTGTCGCTATATTGCGTCAACTGTAAAATACTGTCGGCTTGAGGGTTTATTCGTAATTTTACGGCCATTACCTTTGTTGATTTGTTGTTTTTTTAAAGTTAAATTAAAACAATTGACGGATAGTGAAGTGGCCATTGATGCATGTTGTAGATAATATTTATAGATGTTTCATTTATCAGTTTGATTATATTCTTTAATATTACCTTCTTTGGTATTTATACAGCAAGAGGTAGAGGCATTCTGTATTGCAGCCGAATTGGGCCGGCACGACTGGGGTGGTACCCTATAGATCACATAGCACTGGCGTCAAGTGACAGGTATACTGTCGCGTTTCGTGCGGCTTGTGAGATGGCCCACTTGGGGAAGGGAAAAGGAGGGCAATGCATCTGCATGACCTCTGGTTGTGCGGGTGTGTATGGGCGTCGGTAGCGTAGTGCCGTAAGGCTCCGACTGCTCGTTAGGCCCCCTTATGACATAATACAAATTATACTAGGCGTTGCTCTCAGCCCCTGTTACTAAAACTATCATTTTTGGTAACTTATGTTTTTACCAACTTATGCGGTATGTCCTAAGACATAGTTTCCTGACAATTTCTCACAAAGGCTTAGGCATGAAAAGGTAACATTATTAGTATGGATTTATCGAGCAAACTGTAGAGATTCAGCGAAATTAGTCTTTAATGTGTTCACACGAGCGCGGAGGCGTTGAGACGGAGCATGTAGGTTAAGTGTGCTCGGCGCTTTGTTAGCGCGCTCTAATCACTGCTGCCCTCGTGCCGTCGAGGACTCTAGCGTTTTGTGCTCTTCGTCCTATCTCCTTGCACTTCATGCTCGCCTGGTACCTGCTTATTAGTATCTTACTATCTACGTTCCTAGAATGTCCAGTGTCTGATGATGAAGGTGAGATTGGTGTATTGGTCAAATAAACTACAGGGCACTCTTATTTTCCCAATCACACGATTTTACTATATGAAATATGTTTAACGTCAACAATCAATATAAACAAAATTTGACCGTAATACATGAAGTTCCCTTTCACGTATTACGGTCAAGAACCATTATTATTATTACACGTACATTCATTTAAAGTTAGTTAATATAATTAGTATTGGACGTCAAATACTAATTAGGTTGAAACCAGTATAAACCAATTACAAAGATATCATAATTAGTAACAAAATATTGATATGAAAATGTACGTGATTTGATTGGTTAGTTTTGATTGACTATATAATGAAGATCCCCACCATGGTTCAGGCCCTGTCGTGGCGGTGGGGCTCAGTAGCCTAGGGTAAGCCCGGCACCTTGGGCGAAGCTAATTGAGCCGAGGGGGCTCTTTGTACCCCTCTTATAAGAAGAGGGGACAAAAGAGCAGGGGGCAAGGGGTGAGGATGGGAACCTCACCCCATTGTACTGTCCTGACGTTGGGAGGGGTTGTTCTTTGGTGCTGGACAACCCCTCTGTGGAGGTGGCGTCGGTCCCTTGCGGGGCTGACTAGCCGTCGAGGTGCCCTGTTAGCTTAACAGATCCGGGGCACCTCACCAAGGCGGCACTGGTGGCACTCGCCGGGTTTTAGTGGGTAGAGCTGCGTCCATTTACCATCTTTCGAGCGCACCGAGTCCCATATACCCACCTGGGGAGACCCAATCCCCAGGCGGGATGCCTCAGAGCATTTCCCGGTGTAAGATAACGATTTTTTTACTTTTCTTAAGGAATGGGATTTTCGGATCTCAGACAAGATTTTCTTGTGTATGTACTATAAGCTGCAAGATCAACAGAAGAATATATGTTTTGTAAGAGGTAAGTTCCATGCTGCTTTACAGCCGAATTGGGCCGGCACGACCGGGGTGGTACCTCACGCTCACATAACACCGGCATCAAGTGACAGAAGTGGCCCATTTGGGGGGTATACGTAAAAGGAGGGCAACGCATATCTGCATAATATCTCTGTATGTGCGGATGTGTATGGGCGTCAATAGTCGCCAAAAGGTTCGACTGCTCGTTTGCCCATCTATGCTATAAAAAATGAACATCCTACTAATATTATAAACGCGAAAGTTTGTATGTGTGGATGTTTGTTACTCTTTCACGCAATATCTACTATAGGGATTTTAATGAAACTTCACAATAATATAGCTTGTACATCAGAATAATACATAAGCTATAATTTATCCCCGTACTCCCACGGGTATGGGAAGTACGCGGGTGAAACCGCGGGGTTTTGCTAGTTTCTCTAATAAGAAATAGTGATATTATTAGCTGTAATATTCTAACACTATCAAGTCCTAATTACTAAAGTTATGATTCCGAACGCAAACGATTCAAACAGACATTCCGACAAGGTAATAATGAGGTTTGTCCTCTGCCCCCTCGGAGGGTGGGGAAAGGTGGCAAAACTCATTTCCCGGCTGTCGGAAGTCCAGGCCAATAAGTACAGAAAAATTGTATTCAAAAACGTCCAACTGCTTGAAAACGTAATTTCATATTTCCTTGTGGTCGCCTAATGTTTTCTTTTTATCTTTTTTGTTTTTGGTTCTAAATTTTGATTTGGAATTTTGGAAAGTTGTTTTAAATGAAATTTTGACTATGAATCAAATTACTGTTAACGAAGTTAATATGTGTTTGAAATAATGACACATTTTATAAATAAAAAGGGTTGATTTCATAAGTTGCATTACCTACCTAATAAATAGTGTACTGCTGTAATGTACCTTCATACATATTGTCTACCTTTGGTGGGATTCAAATCCGCTACCTCCATGTGTGTATATGTTCAGCAGGGAATGGATATAATATAACAAGAATACGTATAATATATTTTGTCCGTTTCATCATATTTTACAAGAAATCGCTAAATGTCGCACTTTTCGCTTAGATATCTTAACATTCGCAATAACATTTCGGTACAAGGGAGGAATTGGCAAGGTTGTCATTAGTCTGGCTTCCAGGTCACAGTTCTGGCAACCTGCCAGACTTGTTGGCAGCAACATATGTAGGACAGGCCTTAACATAACGGTTCAGACTTCATTTGAATGTTTTTTTTTTGGTTCCAACTTTTATTACCCCAAATGTTTTACAAAGCCTTTAGCGTGATTGTAAAGCCTTTTTGCGAATTAGCAGTCATTATATTAGCGGGGAAAATAACGTTTGTGGTTTTGTCTGGTTTTTTACGGGTTTAGCTGACGCAACTTTGTCACCAAAAAGGCTATTATAAACATTTTGTTAATGTTCCATTATTATTATTATCATCGTTTTCGTCCAACACGGGCATTAGAAGCAGAAGACGAAAGGTAGGGGTGTTAGTTTAAGTATTTCTATCTATACTACAGTACATCTTTTTTTTTCTTTTACGCCGGGAAATGCTCTGAGGTATCCCACATTGGAGGAGGGAATCCCCAGGCGGGTATGTGGCACTCGCTGCGCCCGAAAGATGGTAAGGTGGACGCAGGTCTACCCACTAAAACCCGGCAAGTGCCACCAATACCGCCTTTGGTGGGGTGCCCCGGCTCTATTGAGCAAACAGGGTACCTCAACGGCTAGTCAGTCCCTCAAGGGACCGACGCCACCTCCACAGAGGGGTTGACCCGCACCACAGAACAACCCCTCCCAACGTCAGTATAGTGCAATGGGGTGGGTTCCCATCCTTACCCTTTGTCCCCTCCTACTCTTTTGTCCCCTCTTCTTGGTGGGGTCTATACAGTATACCTGTATTAAAGGCTACGTTAGGGAAGATGCAGGGTAGGTCGGCTCCCAACGGCCCCAATTAGGGAATCCTGTATGCGAGTGGCGGGAGAACGGTCATCTCGGCGTTCATTGATAGAGGCCTAAGTCCAGCTGACGGAATGGTTGATAATGATAGGATAAAAACAAGCTTCTAACAATATCACAGAGGATTTTGTTTTTTTAATGTGTACGTATGTCTGCTTGCGAATTCATAGCCACGTTTTGCCATAATGGATAGATTGATGGGTTTTGACATGAAATATCGTTAGTTTGATATTTAAAAAAAACACTAGATGTGAGAAAAATGTGATTTTTGTATTGTTTTCTAATGTTTACGCGAATTTCACTCATTATAATGTGATTTTTGTGTCATATAACGGATTTAACATTTTTTCTTTACTTATATTCTAAGACATAGTTCTTACCAAATTTTATGATTCTATGTCAATAGCAATATGGATTTGATTGGATATACTACCAGATAGACAGACAGACGGAGAACTTAGTGATAGGATCGTTTGAGGACGTTTTGTCATATTGAAGAACGGCACCATAAAAATAGTGTCAAAAAATATTATAAAGGAATTAAAGGATGTTTTTGACAGGGTAAAATTTCTCGATATAGGAATTGCATAAATGTACCCTTGAACCCTTAACCACTCAGACTCTCTCCCCAAGGTAATTGCGCCATTTAATAGAGTCTAGACTTTAGACAATGCCTACTTTGTTATAGTTGTGAAAATGTATATAGTTGTAGAAAGACTCATCTAGATCCTCTGGTAACGAGTGAGAGAAATAGTCTTTTTTGAAATTATGGGCAAGACAGGCAGTATAATTACTGGTACGAGACTTACCCGCTTACTTCTTAGGCTAGGTAACACATAAATGAGGTGTCTTTTTTTTTGAGATTCTAAGCCATCCCGCCTGGGGAGTGGGTCTCCCCACGCGGGTATGTGGGACTCGCTGCGCCCGAAGGCTGATAAGTGGACGCAGCTCTACCTACTAAAACCCGACGAGCACCCCCAGTACCGCCTTTGGTGAGGTGCCCGGATCTAATGAGCAAACAGGGCACCTCAGCGGCGAGTCAGTCCCCCAAGGGACCGACGCCACCTCCACAGAGGGGTTGTACCGCACCACAGAACAACCCCTCCCAACTTCGGGACAGCACAATGGGGTGAGGTTCCCGTTCTCGCCCTTTGCCCCCTGATCTTTAGTGCCCCTCGTCTTATAAGAGGGGTACAAAGAGCCCCCTCGGTGCAATTAGCTTCGCCCAAGATGTTGGACACATCTTAGGCTACTGAGCCCCACCGTCACATCAAGGCCTGAACCATGGTGAGGATAAATGAGGTGCCTGGGCTAGTCTCAGGTTAACATATTTATGTTCATGGGCGACGTCGATCACTTACAATCATCTGGCTCATCTGCTGGTTTGCCAACTAACATAAAAATGTCGTCTAGACGAGAGATAAAACGTAATACTAGAATATGTTCTACATCTTTCGAGTCTTTCATCGCCACAGTGGTGGGTTTAAATCCCGTCAAGTGCATATAGTGTGTATGAACAGGATCATAAATGTGTATTATATGCCTATTTTGAATATCTTTAAATTTTAAATCAATATATTCTGACATTAGATTGTAAGTGCAGGAGCAAATCCATGAAAAATAATGTAGAAGATTTAAAAATTTCTCAAATAACTTGCATGTCATTTGTATGATACGTGACAAGTTGGGAGTATTCTCGCAATATCTTGTTTATTTCTCGCCTCTGTGTCGTTTGAACATTTTATGAAAAAGATAAGTTATCTTTTCAATATAAGATCGTACCGGCAGATATAAAATCTTTTGTTCAAAACATTTTGTTCTTTATGGATTTTGTTATTGTTTTCTGTGTTATGTAATAAGTTGGCTAGATATCTAAATATGTAGGCTAAAGGTTTTTTTTTGTCCTGCTTATTTTCGTAAAGTATTGGTCGACTGATACGACATGACTCGTTTTAAAGAAATATCATAGGAGAATAGATTGTGGGATGGAGAGGAAGAGATCAACCGAGAAGAAGTTACATAGAACATATCGAGGAGAAGGGACAGGTCGAATCGTATCAGGAGGAGGCAGAGTGAAGAAAGTATTGGCGATGACTCCACTGACAAGAGCAAGGCCCTTAAATAAAGAAAAAGAGACGAACAATGCGTAATTACTAACAAATCTGGCCGAACTCTACCCTATCTGGTAGTATCGATGTAAAAATAAAGTAAACTCAATAATAAATGAATAAAAAAAGGCACGAAGCAAAGAGTTCTTGGTGTTGTAGTTATTAAAATAATAAAAAATAGAAAAAGAGAGTTGCCGTATGTAAAAGGAGAGGACACGCGCCAAGACCTAACCTACCTACCTAACCTACCCAAGACCTTTTTTTCTTTTCTTTTTTTTTTTCTTTTACGCCGGGAAATGCTCTGAGGCATCCCGCCTGGGGAGTGGGTCTCCCCAGGTGGGTATGTGGGACTCGCTGCGCCCGAAAGATGTTAAACGGACGCAGCTCTACCCACTAAAACCCGGCGAGTGCCACCAATGCCGCCTTGGTGAGGTGCCCCGGATCTTTTAAGCTAACAGGGCACCTTGACGGCTAGTCAGTCCCGCAAGGGACCGACGCCACCTCCACAGAGGGGTTGCCCCGCACCACAGAACAACCCCTCCCAACGTCGGGACAGTACAATGGGGTGATGTTCCCATCCTCACCCCTTGCCCCCTGCTCTTTTGTCCCCTCTTCTTATAAGAGGGGTACAAAGAGCCCCCTCGGCTCAATTAGCTTCGCCTAAGGTGCTGGGCTCACCCTAGGCTACTGAGCCCCACCGCCACGACAAGGCTTGAACCGTGGTGGGGAACCTACCCAAGACCTAAACTATCTCGTTTAAATTTAAGTTAGTATTCATCATCATCATCATCAGACTATATACGTCCACTGCTGAACAAAGGCCTCTCTATAGTATTATATAGTTAGTGTTATGCATATACAATTAATCTGAGTCTACCTATGCTTATTAATTGATATAAATTTATGAGCGACGTTTACAAAATTACAAATAACGTTGAATTATGAAACACTATCTAGTTTATATTCGTTTTACTGTTTCAAGTATATTTAAAAAGATTACAATATTTAAAAAAAAGGCTCTTTATAATATACGTTTCTAGTCCACTCAGCGGACACTGAGATAAATTAAAATAAATGGCCGCATTGGTCATTGGCCTGTAGTTAAATTACAGTTTTAAAATGTGAAAAATTCGGGAAGAGCCTTTAACACTTTACATTATTACAATTTAACAAAGAACACATTTTCGAACGTAGTCTTTTTGAAACACTGAATTTAGTTCATTGTAAGTTTTCGTTTTTTTTTTAATTTTCTAAATAAATTTCCTAAATTTATTTCCAGTCCATGTACATTTTGACACAAGTCAGTACAACTTTAGTAGGTACTATTCTTTATTCTGTGCCCAGTAGCACAATACATGAATTTACTATACCAGTAGTAAAGTTTAGGCAAGATTAACCTGGGAGATTGTCCAAAAACAAATAGACTTTTCTCATCGCAGTTTCATATCTTCATCATCATCGTCATCACCACCACCACAATTACCACCACCACCACCACCACCACCACCACTACCACCATCACCATCATCATCATCATCATCATTATTTTACATAAATATAGACCTCTTTCAATATTGTATTTTTAATATTATAATTCAATCAAACATCTACCTTTCATGAAACCTTTCATCCTCCACGTATCTAAGCCGTTGATCCCAAAGGGAGCTTTTAAAGTATGAATCCCGTGGATCCACGCGACCCGGATTTTGTAATTATTTTTAATTATTCCCACAGCCCTGGTCACCTTGTGATGCTTTCAGGGATTTGGGGACTTCTAGTTTCATTGCGATTTGGAAGGTATTATTAAATTTGTTGACTTCAGATATATTTTTATTCGTGTGTTTTTAATTTCGGATTCGGCTGTACATCTAAGTTAATGCGGGCAAAGCACCAGATAGTATTTAATAATATTCAAAAGACAAAGTAAAGTCTGATTACTTTTATATTACTACTAGCTGTTGCCCGCAGCTTCGCCCGCGCCCCTTATCACTTAGGGGTATGAAAAATAGATAGTAGCCGATTCTCAGACCTGCTGAATACGCATAAAAAATTTGGTGAAAATCGGTAAAGCCGTTTCGGAGGAGTACGGTAACTAACATTGTGACATGGAAATTTTATATATTAGATAATTTAAGGATTAATGATAATAATACAAGGATTGTTTAATATTTATGCTTCATACCGATTACAATCCTATTATAAATAAAGAGGGTCAAGAAAATGTATTTTACAAGTAACCTAAGATATCAGATCGAAACTGTTTTATATTTAAAATACCAGGCGTTCCAACAAACAAACTTCAGCTATTTTATATTAGTATAGAGTATGGACTATAGACTACAGACTATAGCGACCATGGTCTAGACTCTAGTGTTTATGCGATCAGCCTCTTGACTGAGAGCGAGAGAGAGAGGTCCGGGTTCGATCCTTACCCCACTGTGATGGACAAATGGGTTTCTCTAAATTTCTATGTTCAGATGAACATGAGATCATCGCTTGTTCACCGGTGAAGGAAACATCGCGAGAAAACCTGCATGCCTGATGGGATTAAAAGTCTTTGTAGATAATGTGTGAAGATCACTAACAGTTTGTATTATATTATAGATCTTTATCTGTATAATTGTGTCCCATGGACCATAGTAGGATGGGATATTGAATATAATAACTGATCGTTGTCAGAATACTCCAAAAGCATTTTTAATCGCAGTTTCATCCGCTGGTTTATTTCGCAGAGGCCTGTTTCAATTCTCATCTGTCAGATGGATGCTTTGTTTTATTTTTTATGTGCCCCATAAAGCTGGCGCGTGACGCGGCCCGGGGTCCCACTTGAATAACAATTTGCGGACTTATATTGGCTCTGCGAACGCATTTTCTCCATTTTAATTGTGCTTTACTGCCAACATATTTCTTGCGTTTTGAGGATTAACGTCCATGTGAACTGAAGAAATCTACACGCCAAAGAGCTACCATAGTTTGGTTTTAAGAAGGAAATCCGTGCACAGTAGTGGAACATTTGTATATGATCATGTCGACGAGATTATATATCATTTCTCTAGTTCTTCAGATCAGAGGTTAATTCGTCAATATACGAAAACAAAAAACTGTTACTAAGTCACTACTCACTAGTAATCTATTAGCTTTCGAAGCTTGTTATGTGATACTAGTTGTTAAATTTTACTTGCGTAGACTTTTAATACTTTATTCAAAATATTTAGAAAACCAATGTCCTTTCACAGGTTACAACCTCTATACCGAATTTCATCTTTATTGGACTAGCGGCATTGGCGTACAGAGATAACAGCTTATTTATAATAATAATATTAATAATATAATATAATAATATAATATTATATAATATTAATAATATTATCTACGGAAGCTTTTAGCGGCATTGGCGTACAAAGATAACATGCTTATTTATCCCTCGCTATTTATCGTGTCAAAAGAAATCTTCTTGAATAATAATTAGGGTTAATATTTTTAAAAATAATTGTTCAAATCCGTTTCGTCGATCGGTAGAGACGAAAAATCCTGAAGAAGAAAATACATCTCAGTAGATTAGCGTGTTCAAATAAACAAATTTTCGGTTTTATTATATTAATAATATAGATATATTATATTTAATTATTTTATCATTATTATATTTATTAATAATAGATATACATTTCAAATAAATTAGGGATACGTATAATAAGGTTAGCGATTGGTCAATTTACTAAGCTCTACAAGTTAAATGTATTGATCGCTAAGGGTTTTGCCCAGGGCTGGTGTTTTCCCGCCGGCTTTGTTAACAAACTATCGCATGATTTCAACTTCTTTGAAATATTTTGTGATCCTTAAGTGGGATTTGGAATAAGTTTAAATGAAGAAACAATACATACAGATATATTTAGTCTGTTTTCATATTATGACAACATCGCCTAAACAGACCCCAGATAACAGATACCTAGTTTATGTTTTGATTTTTTTTATTTTTTATTTTATTTGGATAGGCTAACTGGTAAACGTACCACCTGATGTTAAGAGCCCAGGCAACTCATTTATGTGTTGCCTATCCTGAGACATAAGATGTTAAGTCTCGGTACTAATTACACTGCCTGTCTTGCCCTTCTCTCCGAAATATAGCACAGCTGTTTCTGTGTTTTCTGGGTCTCCGATGAACTTGTTTATATTCATGGGCGACGTTGACACTCCATCCGCTCCTACCATCTCTGTCAATCTCTGTCAATCAACAAAAAATTATCTATATTATAAATATAAAGAGATTATGGTTTGGAGACCATAATCTTCTCTCGTGTGATCTCTGCGCGTATTACACGATACTATTAAAAGTTACGAAATTTCTAAACATTTTTACTCCATTTTTTAGTACATTGTTGTAAAAAACATGTTTATGGCATTAGAGAGGCGATATTAAAAATTCCCTTTATATTCTAGTTCGTGTTTGCAGGAGAATTCTCTAGCGGGAAAACTTTACCGGCGATTGGGGTATAACGTACACGAAGTCCATCGTATTTGACCCGGGAACACAAAATACAGCAAGAATTATAAAACCGGTATTACTAAAGAAAATACAATTCTTTAATTACTTAAAGCTCCTATTTTTTGCGTGGGAGGGGAAATCCTGTTTATGCCTTCCGTGAAACAGCAGTGTTAAAAGGATGTAATTACTGGCACAGAGATTTACTAGGATACGAAAGAAAACATTTATGTTAGCATAACCTAAGTCTCTATACACTCATGAATCAATAAATATCAATTGATATCATAATATAAATAGTTCCAATACAATAAAATATCTCAGCATTTCTTATCATGATCTATTATGGATTTCTATTTGATTGGATTGAACATTGATTGTTTGTTCCTTGTTGGTGTATCCATAAAATAAATAAATAAATAAAACATTATCAAACATTACCGAATATTACCAAATAGTACCGAACATTAACCAAACAGTACAAAGCTTTGTTCATAATGAAACTTGTGCACAAAACAGAATTATCAATAATTGTACGTAGTTACCATAATTATAAATCCATTTTTAATGTAAGTTGGATACCCAAACTGGTACGTGCCACATGAGGGTAAGTGGTCGACGTCGCCCATGAACATTAACTAGTTTTAAGACTGGTTAGTAATTTTTTTTTAGAAATATGAGCTTAGGTTTACTGCTTTTTCTAGACAAATACTTATGCCTAATACTGTTGAAAAAAGGTTATCGTTTATTGCATCTCAAACTTGAATTCCCAATCGAATACTTTAAAACGAATTAAAAAACGCAAGTTCAGTTAGAATATTTATTACGAAGTACACAAGAATACACCGGCATCTAAAGAGGAAATTTATGAGGCAAATAACAATTTCCCAGCGAGATAGAGGTCATTAAAGGTGAAATAGACGTTAAATAGGGCCTATTTGTTAGCTTAGGGTTATGTTCCCGGCAGCTGAGTGACTGGCAAGTACGGTAACAAAAGATTAACTTCCATTTCATTAACACACTGGCTGTATACCGCTGCTTGGCTTGAGTCTTTATAGCCGTGTACTGACATGGCGGCAATTAGGTGATCATTCTACTGGTGAAAGATTTGTTATCTGTTCTTAGTTTTGAAGATAACATCACACATCCCAACTTTGACTGGTCTAGTGGTTAATGACTCTGACTGCTAAGCCAGAAGGTCGTGGGTTCGATCCCCATCCAGGACAAATGTTTGTGTGATGAGCATGATCATTTGTTCTGTCTGGTTATAATTTATCTATAATATATTATATGTGTGTAGAAATATGTTAGTATTTATCAGTTGTCTGATTACCATAAGAACAGGCTCTGCCTAGTTTGGGTCAGATGGCGGTGTGTGAGTAGTCCCAACATAAAAAAATGTAATGTAATATAATTAAAACGCATTATTCTTACATTAAAGTAAATACTTCTAGTCACATATTTTGCGCTATTTCAAAATAACATTTGCAACCGTGGTATTATTTAACAGCTAACAATAAGTTATATTAGCGGAACCCTGAAACATTCTACGGAACCTCTTGGTTCCGTGGAACTCACTTTGGGAATCCCTGGCATAGACATAGATGTGATACCGGCGAAAAATATGATGAAGATTGATGACTGACGAGATTAAAAGTCTTTGAGGGTGTGTAAAGTTTAGCACCCCGCATTTGGGCTAGCGTATCTTAGGCCCAACACCCTCCACGCTTGATTTCGAGGAGTAGACACGTACCTAGCAGTGGGACATTTTATGAATGAATGATGATGAAATGATGTTAAAAACTAAATTAGACAACGGTGTTTTTAGAGTGTTAAGACTATCAGTGACATTCTTATAATTTCGTTTGATGATGATGATGAAAGACAGAAGCTGAATCGAACAAATAGTGAATCATATTGTTCAATTTTGTTAACTTTACAAAAATATCAATATAAGCCAAAAAATTGGAGCGTAAGAAATATGGCTGTACTTTTCATGTTACATCTATAGCCTTTGTGCAATAACAGAAAAGGTAGCGACATATACTTTTAGTTGTAAAAGCTTTGTGGCTCAAATATTGTAGTTACATTTGAATGTTGTTTATTCTGTGGTTGTTTGTGTTTCATGTTCGTTTTCACGGTCACAGTTGCTATATGATAATTGCTAACTATTGCCCGCGCTTTGGTTAAACTTAGATTTACAGATGAGTCCGGGGTAAACACGATTATTTTTATAAAGCTTCTTCTATTGTTGATTTATAAGTATACTAGCAGCTGTTGCCTGCAGCTTCGCCCGCGCTACTCAATTTCTATTTGTCACATCGTGATGGTATATAGTCTATAGCCTTCCTCGATAAATGGGCTATCTAACACTGAAAGAATTTTTCAAATCGGACCAATAGTTCCTGAGATTAGCGCGTTCAAACAAACAAACAAGCTCTTCAGCTTTATAATAATAGTATAGATTATAGAACAAATTGAGGCTACTCCTATATCATACCCCAGGTGGGACCAAAAAGCACCCATCGTGCAATATTTCATTAAAATCGGTTCAGCAATTTCAGAATTAATTGCAAACAAACAGCAGTGTCCCAAACAGCACGCCACAGCGACACTGGAAAAATATATATTAGCTTGGCGTAAAGGCCTGAAACTTTATGCTTCAGACCTTTAAACCAAAACTTTATTCTGAACAAAAAGCGTACTATTTTATACTTACTTTCAGTTCTAAAAGCTTTGTACTAAAATATTTTTGTTACTCAGTATTTTTGCATGTTTCAATAATTCATGCCGAGTTCGATGTTATACCGTGTTCGTTTTTAGCGTGTGACTATGGTTAGTTGTTCAAGGCCTCAAAGAGGTCTGGTTATTTTAGTGCCACCATTTTGTTTTACGTCATACTGCTGCCTTCTGGTTAAATGTTTTCTATATTTCTATTGTTGAAGAGGTATAAGGACTTTTTTGTTGGCCTATGCTGGCTTATTCCTTTGAGCATCGTCTGAAAGGTGGGTTAATTGCTCATTTAACAATCTAGATGGCCATTTCTATTCTATATATGAGTTTTATTTTTATTTTATTTTTCCCTTTTCATAATTTTGATGTTGGTTATGGAACAGATTCTTGTCTAAGGTGATTATGAGAATATCTAAATACCTATTATGTAAAGGCTAATTAGATCATTATGGATATAATTCCACTGGGATCTAGTTTTCAGTAATATACAGATTCCGAAACTATAATTAATAAATAATTGCCTAATTTTACGGGGCATAGACAATACCATAGATTGCGACCATCTATATTAGATGAGCCCTATTGTACCAGCGCTACAAAGGTAATGAATTCAGCTGTTCTTTGCTGCATAAATGCTGCAATGCGCTTTTACACGGCTTATATTGTATATTAAACCGGCCAAAATGGTGGCTAGTTGGTCCAGTTTAATTAAGTAATTTACGTTTTGAAATAGAAGAATTAGGCGATAAATCCTATATTTTATCCTATTTCATGTTACACTCAATAGCAATAGGGTTTCTGTGAGTGGTGGGAGGTATGCTGTTGATGTAACACGACTACCTGCATTGGTACTACCATCTTTTTTAGTCTTACAGTCAGTTTTACTGTGTTCCGGTGAGGTTAAAGCACAAAACACGACAGCATAGCTATCCCTTGACGCCGGTATTATGTGAGCGAGAGGTACCACCCCGGTCGTGCCGGCCCAATTCGGATGCAAAGCAGCATGGCACTACCTCTTACTATCCTTACTCTAGGCACAGTAAAGGCTAGTTCTGGCTCATTTATGTTCATGGGTGACGTTAACCATTTACCTAATTCTATTTCACATAGACCACAAAATAATAAATAATATTTATAGAAATTTTAATATTATTGGATTTAGATTTTAAAGAGGGTTTTAGATATAGATAAGAAAGTATTTCTCTATCTTTATCAATTCGTTGTTATTTCAGGATCCAATTTAATTAGTTTGAAACAAATTCCTATAACGAAGTTGTCACAGTTACGTTGCTCATAAAACTTATATAACTAATTTAAACTTTGTATTCACTTTCAATATTATGATAATTGGTTCTTCTACGATCACTAAAAATATATCTTTTACTTTAATTATCATTAGCAAAAGTGAAATTTAAAGACACTTTATTAGTCAATTGATGGAAATAATTATATTTATGAACAAAACATTGAAACTTTCTTCTTCTGCACAATCTTTTTGTCAAATTTGCCAGCTACTTTTGACAAATTGCTTTGATATCGTTATTATTAATATAAAAATTGTTTGACGGTCTTTTATTATTGTCTAAACTATTGATTAAAAGGCGATAAAAGACAAAGAACGTACGTATCAAAATATCATGCATCCTAGCATCCATCTGACACGTCCTTATAAACGGTATAATATTAATACGAGTTACAAATGCTAACAAATGCTACATTGCACTGACCCTTACATTCCACCGTTTTGCACGTATTCCAGTGAAATTTTAACTGTTGTGGTATTTCATTAGATGCGGCGCTATTTCATAATGTCAGTCTTTTGTCATTACACTTTCAGATATTAAACTGTGTTGCGTTATTGCGCTTTGAATAAAGTTTTATTACTGTGAAGCGATTTTGTTATCATCAGTTCATGTTGCTGCATGATGTATATAAAGTTAGATCGATCTCCTTCGTTTTACTAGTTTTTAATGATTTTTACCAAATATTGGTTAATCCATTCCAAATGATTTATAGTTAATCTTACTAGTTCATTAGATTATAAGGCATTTATAAAGTTGAAATCTTGAAATATAACTCAATCACACTGCAGTAACATAGTTCTACGATAGTACGTTACGGAAAATGTCTGTAACTCCATACTTATAATAGTCATACAAATCATTTTATCTAGCAGGAACCTACTAACCATTGCATTCAGTTTATAACAAAAATCACAAATAAATCGTTTTTGACATGAAAACAAACAAACATAGTGCATGTTTAAAAATTACTTACGATAATTTTTACGCGTTTTGCACCACCATATACTTCTTCCAGTGTTCATCATAAACATGATTGAAACTTAGCTTATTTTTTTTCTTTTTCAAAAAAAGTAAATGCAAAAGTCAGACCAAGATAAGTAAAACAAGATGGTGGCAAACCAATTCTTGTATTGGCGACGCGCCAAGCGGATTCCTTTTTGAGATCTCCAGATATGCCTTTATTCGCCATGATGAATCTACACAGAGATATATTAGACAAAGCATTGAGATTGAGATTATGAATTATTGAGTAGGAATTTTCTCCATCTCGGAGATCAGCCATCTTGGCATTAAAAGAGAGAAATGTAGATAATGATGAAGAATTATTTGAATCGATCGGCACTGTAGAGGGCATGAGTCGGGGTTCAGCAAATGTAAGACATCCATAGGCTAGATGCGATGTAGATTGTAGTTTGCAAAGTAGCTGCAAACCTAATGAGAAAAAAATGAAAATCTATCTCAGTGTCAAAATCGCCTTTTGAAAAAACTCCTATGGTTGATCGACCTCTTTCTACACTAGGTTTGATAAAGTTGATGATGCAATTTTTCATTGGAATTCAGGACAAAACCAGTCACTCAATTTTGTTGTGATGGATCTTACAGTTCCATAGATTATAATTTACATTTTATTCATTAGGATACAGTTTTTACCTTCAATGATAAAAAGTTGGAGATAATAATGATGATTATTTTGATTCTTGATTGATATTTCAGTTACTTTAAATCTATTGCTAGCTCTTAAAAGCTGAAGGGATTCCAGTTAATATTACAGTACATTTTAATATCTAATCAAATCAGTTTCAACCAGATTGAAATTTGAAATTAACTCGGAAGCCAATCCATTTCAATTTAGTACTAAACTTGGTCGTTTGCGGATGACAGCGAGAATTATGTACATAGCATTAGTCTCATCGCCGTTTACTTAAATGTTAGATTTTAGGATCAATTGGTTATTTAGCATTTTAGGTAAAAGCTTTGCTGTATTTCAGGAAACAGGTAAGACTCTGGTTAAGACTATTACTAGCAGTGAGAAATTCTAGTTGCAAAATAAAATAAAAAATAGATATTCAAAATAGTAGCAACAAACAACGAATTAGTAATACCTTGACTAATTCATTGCTAACAAAGTATCTTTTTAAACGTCTATTGAATTTACCACCGGCTCCAAGGCAAGCCTACCTACTGAGAAGAACCGGGAAAACAACTTAGTGGAAATAATATCATCTTTGCTCATCAAGTATCATTGTCAAGGCTTGGTCCATAAAGTACCAGTACCAGGATTAAAAATGAATTTAAATTTTTTCTCCAAGGAGGCTCTAGACTGCACCTAGATTTTTCTTATTCTGTAAGTAAATTCTATAAACGTCTAGCTAGTCAACCATGCAGATTATTAACTTGACAATAATAGTGGCAAGGGATGGTCTTGGCGTTCATTGAAGGAGCCTATGTTCAGCATTGGACTGGTAAAGGCTGATGATGATGATGAAAGCAGATCGTCTCATAGTCATTCGACTACAAAATATATTCCCAAGTATTCAACACATTTCAGACTCACAGTAAAAGAGTACCAAGTGTAAAATAGTTTTAGTGCCCAATATAAAGTGAGACGAGCACTCCTTTGGGTAAAACTTCTTGTTCCGTAGTGATAGGAGAATAGACATCCAATTTAACTTTTTCGTTACACTGGAGTCAGTCAGCATTTTAGACTTGTGAGGTTGTTTTAAGCTCAAGACACAGGTATAATCCATCTTTGGTTATACACTTATTTTTTACACCTCTAAAGTGTGGAAAAAGTAATTCAAGTAACATTGCGAATGCAAAATATCATTTGAAATGGTAAATTATAGCAAGATGGTGAATTACTGCGTATATTTATTGAATGTTTTTTTTTCTTTGGGAGTGAAGTAGACTAGAATGGAGTATCAAAAAGATTGGATCTAAAAAATTCGAACTATACCAAAAGCAATAAACATCTTCGTTAATATCGCTTTCGTATCATAAAGGAAAAGTTACTGAAACCATCGCTGCGGTAGATCGAAGTTATAACATACGCCTAGTTCGGTTTCAGGACAAGAATTTTGCCATCCACTTACTAACTACGTACTAATTAATAGTGGCAGTAGCTTCACAGAGTTCAGTTCTCTTATAGAAACAGGGGAACAAAGTTGCATAAAGTAAAATAGAATTAGAAAATTGGTAATGCTTCAAAGATAGAGGCAAAAGAACAGAGGGACAGAAGAAAAAAGCAGAAGACAAATAATAGGACGGAAGATGATAACTGGGTCATCCCATAAACATTTAAGGTGTAAGCCCTTTTTCAATGAGTTAGAAAATTAATATTGCTTCAAGGTTCAAGTGTTAAGAGGACGAAGAGACCAAAGGACACAAAAAACCGGCAAACAGATATAGTGACGGACAGACTAACAGAAATAGGAACAAATGCACACAAATATATGAATAACCGGGTTACCAAATAACAACATAATATGCTGAAACCCCCTTAACAATACAGAACGGTAAAATTAAAAAATATTATCTCATTTTTACACATCGACAATTGCTATCAATCGGTACATTTACAGCCGCATGACTTGGAGTTCACAAAATAAATGCGAAACATTTATCTCGTTCCCAATCAATGCGGTTCGGAGAAAACGAAAAATGAAGTCAACTCGAACATTCTGTATGTCAACATTCAAGCCAATATCACTTTTCATATATTTTTATGACTCATATTACGTTTTATATTAAAAACGTTTTCCTTATATCTCTTTATTGTTTTTCATCATTTCATATATGTACTATTGAATGCTATAACTATATTAACGACAAGCAGCTTTTTACATAAGTCAAGATAGTAAACCCGTGAACAAACCAAGCGAGATGAACAAAGCTACTCAGAGCATATGGCCATAAAATAAAGTTCAAAGCTAGAACTTACATATGATATAACATTAGTTTCACTTCATCATCATCATCATCGTCAGCCTCTATCCATCCACTGCTGAACCTAGGCCTTACTCAATGAACGCCAAGACGGTCGATCCCTTGCCAGTCGCATCCAACACGGGCCGGTCACCGCATGGAGATCGTCTTCCCACCTGGTTTGGCCGATAAACACTTCCTTTATCCGAACGCGGCCTCCAGTCTGGAACCTTATTGGCCCATCGGCCATCCGTTCTCCTGAGTGTGTGACCAGCCCACTGTCACTCCAACGAGCTTATTCTTTGTGTGATATCGGTAACCTTAGTCCTCTGTTGTGTGTTTCTTTGACAGATAAGATTCGAAACGGATGTCTCCGTTTCGAATCTTATCTGTCAAAGAAACACTCAGCATACCACGCTCCATAGCACGTGAGCTGCGGAAAAACTTACGGACCAGTCATAAAAGAAGCCACGTTTTAGCCCAGGTTATCACGGGGAGAATACACTTACAATAAGTGAAATAATTTACAATAATGTAATCTTATAATACTTAATAAAAGTAAATTGCAGTCAGTACAAACAGATCCATAAATGTGTAAGTAACAAGTATAAAAAAATTGAATTTGGCTGACTGAGCGGCTATTTACTAAATAAAACTGAAACTTATGCAAATTGAGTCTACTACTGATTCCAAAGTAAGTCCACAAGAAACTGCGAAACAAACTAAGTGGTACTATTTTAAATATTTTACAAAGAACAATAGACTATTCAAATAGTCGTGATAATACAACCTTGATATAATTATTAATTATTAATTATTAGTATTTTTATTAATAATGTTAATATTTATCTATCGTGATATGTCCGAATTGTCCGAAATAACTCAGACATTATCATGACGAGCCTCATTAAAACTTGCTCGCCACTTCAGTGACCTACTTATTGGGTGCCAGTGAAATTTCAAAGAGCCACTCCACTAAATTGACTCCTCGTTTAATTTTATTAAAAGTTTCACAGAATTAATTGTGCTTTTTTAAGTTATGTATTACAATCATTGTTCTGGATCTGATTGTCTGTTTACTGAATTAATCTTGAATGGATATAACTTCATTAGTAGGTGTATGTGATGTGTCTTATCATGTCTCTGGTCGCCTTCTATATGCGTCACAAATTCTTTTCCTTTACGTGTTGTAAATATTGTAATGTTAGTTGTACGTCGTCGTACAGGTTTTGTAAAAAATATTATCCCGCTAAAATAGGAATTCCTGTCATTGATTTCATCACTTACGATGAAACAACGAGCTCCTAAGACAGGTCATAATTGTTTTGACGTTTATCAGAAGACATGAAACAGTCAACATTTTCCAGATCGTTTTCCAGCGATTTTCCTGAAAGTATAAAGAAATTTCTTTCAAAAACTCCAGTCACTGTCATGATATTAACTTTTGTTTGCTGCTGAATACAGGACTCTTTGATTGTCCAGGCGGCTGTCCTCCACCAATCGCATCCAATTGGGACTGGCTATTGTAAGAAGATCCATCTAGTTGGATGTCGACTTACCCAAAATTTTACAACCTACAATTACAATCTCCTGATTAGAGATTTTATTGAGTTCATAGATAAGCTCAATCCCACTATTATTAACGATTAAGCTTTAAAAATATAACATATATTTAAAAACATTCGTGAGATTAGTGAATTTAAAATCAAGGCCATTTTTAGCCAAATAAGTCAGAACTACTGACCTACATTTGCACCGAAACCTTGGGAGCGTTTATTCAGTAAATTCACTTACTCACGTCGAGCTCACTGCGAACTGCCCTAAGCTCTCATTACGTAGCTCTTTGATGCTCGGTCTTATCTCGAGAGCGTCCCTGGCACACTGACTTGATTTTTATTAAGGCGTTCTAGTAAGGTTGTCATTTTAAACAAAGGACTAAGGAAATTTAATATGTGGATTTTATGTAGGGACGTCTTGACACAGTGAATAAGGACGCATTGATGTTAAACGATTAAAATTACGAAGACATAAGTGAATTTTTAGTTGAAAAACAAAGAGTTTATGAACAGTAGAATAAATGAACCATTACTGAAGAAGTTGATATTGAAACTCTAGGAAAATAAACTAAAAAATCTGACAAAGGAAGTCGAAGGTTTAAATTTCAACCTCAAAATGTCAGTAAGCATGTATAATCAAGAAAAACGTTTATAATGAACATAACGTTGACAACCCTAATTGGTGTAGCACTAGAGTTGTGAGTATCAAAGACTTTCATTTAAATAGACGACTCGGTAAGCGCCGCCGATGTTAGAAAAATTAAATACTCTGTAAACGGAATGTTACCTTTTTAATTTATAAAGTAAGAACTTTTAAAGAAATAAATGAAAAGAGAAATCTTTAGAAAGAAGATATTCTAGGCGGCCAAGATAAAATTTCATTGGCTTTTGAAGAAGAAAGCTGGAATTCTTTATAAAAGTTTTCTTTTTTATAATAAATTGTAGTGATTATTATTAGCTTGTAATCATCATTATCGACGACACCAAAACGATTGGCATAGATAGTTCAGTATTCACAATCGTCGTGAATATAACATTACCCATAAGTATACAACTGTACACCACTATTCCTGATTTTTTTTCACCCTTTGGCTGTATTAAAAAATTTGACACATTTTAATTTAAACTATCCGATACACGATGTGGCAGGGGTTTAAGTATTAAATTAGGAATACCGTAGATTAAGGTCCATATCAATAAAGAAAAAAAAACTCACAAGTTCAATATTCAGCAGGTAGGATTGCATCCATAAAACTAAATAGATCCCAGCAGAAGTTGTTGGCAGTCGTAATCCTTTCTTTCTACATTGATAGCTATCCTGATATTATTATATTCACCAGTGATAGGTAGGCTCTATCACGGGTGAATTCAATCACAACCATTAAATGGCTTGCATTTTCAACAACTCCAATTACCAAGCCTTGCGCTAAATAAACTAGTTCTATTGTTTCGTAGTCCTTGTAGAAAAGAGAACAATGCAAACAAACGCCGCTTGGCAAATTGTTGTAAACAAGCTTTAAAAACTGAAATATTTATTATAACAAGACCAAACGAAGCAGTAAAGTGCCTCGTTATGACAATTAAGCAATTACATCGCTACATTTTAGCTAAAATAAAGCGGAGAGGCTAATATAAAGATTTTGTTTATTATAAAACTCCTGGAGAGAATTTCGATGCCCCGATAAGATACAAAACTTTGCTGTAAAGAACTTTGCTCTCTGTTTTTTGTGGCCTTTTCTACCCTCTTTGTTTCTTGTTCAATATTGAGACGTTCTTTTTTAGTGCACTCCTTTTATTGAATTCTAGAGTACCTTTGTCGAGTTTTCCTTAATGCGGTGATTTCGAAGCGCCGTGGCTATTTCGATAGTTCTTGACTGCATTCTCGTACTAAGTCTTTAAAGCTATATTGTTACAGTTAAAAAGAATCTTTTTAAAGTTTAATACGGTACCATTGTTATACTTTTAGTTGATAAACTTAGAGATGACATAATTGTTAGTGCTATTTTTTTACCCGCGACGGAACGGAGACTGTATATGCGTTTGGGGTGAGAGGCAGTTTGTGGGTGTAAACCTATTTTGCCGCTTATCTCCAATACTACTTGTCCGATTTTGATGCGGTTTTCAGAGATGGGTTTGGATTAGATTGGTGCATATTATTAGATAGATATTAAGTTGATAACTCACTAGAGGGCACTGTAGTAAACGTTTTTTGTACAATCCAATGTTGCCATTTTTCTCCAAAACTACTATTTTAATTTTGATACGAATTTCAATGATGGATTTGAGTTTGATTGGTGCATGTTCTAAGATAGGTGTTACAATTACCACCCACCAGGGGGCGCTGCAGTAAACATTTGTTTTGATGCAGTTTTAATTCAGTGATGGGTTCTGGTTTGATCGGTGCATGTTCTTGTATTATGTGTTACGATGAAAACTCACCAGGGGGCGCTGAAGTAAATGTTTGTCTGTGGAAAACCAAAACTACTAGTCCGCTTTAGATGTGATTTTCGGTAATAGGATCGGGTTTAATCGTGGTACGGTTCTTAAATGTGTTACGGTGACGACTCACCAGGGGGCGCTGCAGTGAACATTTATTGTACAAACTAATGCTGCAATTTTTCTCCAAAACTACTAGTCTGATTTTGATGCGGTTTTCAATTATGGGTTTGGATTTAATTGGTGCATGTTATTATCAGATAGGTGTTACAATTACGACTTACCAGGGGGCACTGCAGTAAATATTTGTTTTGATGCGGTTTTCATTCAGTGGTGGGTTCTGGTTTGATTGGTGGATATTCATATATTTTTTATGACGATGAAAATTCACCAGTAGGGCTAGCATGCGCGCACTACAATATTTTGTCTACGCCTTTTCTCGTATTATTTCATATAAGTAATACGAGGTAAGGGGTAGATACAATTTTGTCGTGCGCGAATGCTAGGACTACAGGGGGCGCTGCAGAAAACATAATATTTTGATTGTGCAACTGCTACCAAGTCCGTTTTGGATGTGGTTTCCGGTTATAGGTTCGGATAAATTGTGTTGCATGTTCTTAAAAATGTGTTACGGTGACACCTCACTAGGGGGCGCTGCAGTAAACATTGTTCATACAAAACCAAAACTACTGGTCCGATTTGGATGCGGCTTTTAATAATGGGTTTGTGGTTGATTAGTGAAGATTTTTAAATAGGTGTTACGGTATTAACTCACTAGGTGACGCTGCAGTAATATCTAGTCCGATTTTCATGCGGTATTCATTATAGGGTTTGTGGTTGATCAGTAAAGGTTCTTAAACAGATGATACGGTGGTAAATCACTTGAAGGCGCTGCAGTCATTAATATATTTAATTTTAGCTTCTACATATTTAATATTAATTAGTTTTATAGAGCATACTCTATAAAAAGTTTGAAATAAAAAGCAAAATTAAAAATTTTGAAAAAAACCCAAGACGGTGAAAACATAATTGAAAAATGATGAAATAATTAAAAAACCCCGACATTTAAACAACAGAGTATCAGTTTTCATAGCACTTCCCTACGCACCTATTTGGTTCTCGAAGACGTAGATGTGGCAATAACATATTATTCAAGTCCCTATGAACTTAATATAAAACCCAATATAATCCGTCGGGGGCTGCCATCACTATTTTAAACTTCAACATAAATATAAAAAAGCAAAATTACATATAAAAAACCCACGATGGTTAAAATGCAGGTAATTGAAAAAGAAGAAAATAATTAAAAAATCCTCGATTTAAAGAATTTATGCAACTAGAGATAATAAACGTAAAAAAATGTTACCATTTCTCTCCAAAACTACTAGGCAAATTTTGATGCGGTTTCATCAATGTTTTAAATTTGAAGAAATATAAGTATAGCAATAAAATATCTCCAAATTATTCACGTTACTATAAAACTACAAATCTAGTCCATTCAATGGCAGCCCCCGACGGATTATATTGGGTTTTATATTAAGTTCATAGGGACTTGAATAATATGTTATTGCCACATCTACGTCTTCGAGAACCAAATAGGTGCGTAGGGAAGTGCTATGAAAACTGATACTCTGTTGTTTAAATGTCGGGGTTTTTTAATTATTTCATCATTTTTCAATTATGTTTTCACCGTCGTGGGTTTTTTTCAAAATTTTTAATTTTGCTTTTTATATGTCAGTCTGCCTATTGTTTTTCTGTTTATGAGGGATAATATTTAATACGGGCAGAATGTAGATTAACTGAATGATTAATGCAATTATTACCATAGATACAAAAGGATAAATCCTTTTCTTCTAAGCTTTATTTGTGTCATTTTAAAAGTAAAGAGCAAGTTTTAGATCTAATTTCAGGACTTTGCTAAAACTTTTTTGACGTGACAACGTCTTATAATTCGATGGAGCCGGCTGCAAGAACGAAAAAACATGACGCATGCGGCGTTACCTCGCTCTGAGGCGTTCCATTTTCTTATGACGTTGTCACGTTCAACTATCGCTAGTAAACCGACTTTACAGACAACCGATTATTTACTTCGTCGCTATGTTGTTTAAAGTTACAAAGACAAACATGTTGGTCGCTTCGTACTACTTCTTGTTTCGAGTGAATCTCTTTAGTTGTCCCATTTAATTGTTCAAGTTAAGTCTAACCGTGCGGACCTAAAAAGGCTGTATAAATAATTTTTGTTCCTACTATTTATAGGCATGTCAAGTCAAAATGTTCACTTCAAGAAACGATGATATAAATGAGCTTTTACAAAATAAAATAGGTTAACATGCATAAACTAATAGTCTCGTATGAAAATAATGCAAAAATATAATTTAAAGAACAAATTATAATCCTGTCGAGTTCGAAATTCGGCCATAATTCATTAAGTTTGATTGTATCTCCTTTTGTTATAAATTCTATTTAATCATTTGTTAAATGCTTCAAACCATATAAAAATATGGGTGCGGCTGGCAAAGGCTGGCTAAATGCTCTTGCAATTTACATCACACGCGCGTAGCCTCTGGTGCGTTGCGGTGGAGCTGCGCCTTGAAGACAACGTCTTCAGACAGACAGACAATTTATGCTTCAAGGAATATTTTAATATGTATTAATGTTAAATATATTTTTTAATTCAATGTGACAGAACATCTTCTTAATATCAGTTTCCCGCTTCTCTTTTTTTTTTTTTCGGAAGGGCTAGACTTTTCGGCCTGATGGCCTTTAAGCTCAATCGGTACAGTAAGTGAACAGATGGCTCACTTAAGAAATATTCGAAAGGGGGACGCCCACCTCCGCGCCCCGCAGGGGGCGCGGTTCATCGCGCGCGCTCTCGGGAGAGCAGGATTTGGACTAGTCAAATCCGATACGGTTGACGAATCTTTTACGGTTGAATTTTACCTATCATCATGAGGGCCGGCCCTCATCCCTCCCTCTGTAGAGGGAGGCAGGCCACGCGCGGTGCCCAAGCAATCTAGCGGTAGCATAGTGCTACCGCTGTTTGCGCGCTCTGGGTTTGTGTCTACTCGTATCGGATTCGAACCTAAGCTTTCGCGATCGGTCCGAATCGATGTGGTTTCCATGTGTAGGGGTCGACGTCGCTTACGACCCCGAGGCCCAAGCGGTGTGCAGGTGTACCTAGCACCGTTTATGCTTCTCTAAACTTCGACTGCCAATAGCTCTACGTGTGCAAAAACGTATCTGTTGATACATTGGTATTCTCGAGGTTTCCATCGGAACATTAGCGAAACTATTTACATGGCAAAGGGCGTCCCGTGTTCCAAACTCGTGACTCCGTAATAATTACACCTTGTTCATTATTCCAGGGACCTTTTGCGAGCCTTATCTCAAGGGCCCTCCTCTCTATCTTTGGCTCAACGCTTCGCAACTCCAAGTACCAGAACTTAAAAAGTCCAAGTTAAAAAATCTTTTACACAATCTTTTTGTTTCGCAACATTATAGGTGAAGCTTTGAATTTTTTAAGAATAAATTTTGGTGTGAATTTTGATATTCAACTCACAATATTTTTATTGGATGTAAGAAATTTCGTGTTACTTCTTGTGTAATTTTGTGTTTTCTATTATGTTAAGCTTTTAATATTATCTGTGAGAAAAATGTAGGTGATTTATATTTTGTTGATATAAATAATCAAATAAAAAGCAGAGAAGAGTAATAAGTAGTTTAGATACTCAACTTTTAAATAGCGATATCTAAATTTGAAACAATATCTATTAAAAATATTTCAATTGACATGAAATTGGCGAATGTTTTTCCACGTTCTTTGCATACATTTTTTTGTTTTCTTTTTTTCCGTTGGGAAATGTGGGACTCGCTGCGCCCGAAAAATGGCAAGGTCTACCCACTAAAACCTAGCGAGTGCTACCAATGCCGCCTTTGTAGAGGTGTCCCAGATCTGTTGAGCAAACAATGCATCTCAACGGTTAGTCAGTTCCTCAAGGGACTGATGCCATCTCCGCAGAGGGGTTGTCCCGCACCACAGAACTACCACTCCCAACGTCGGGACAGTGCAATGGGGTGAGATTTTTGACCCCCCCTCCTACTCTTTTATCCCCGTTTCTTATAAGAGGGGAATAAAGAGCAGCCCCCTCGGTTCACTTGGCTTCGCTCAAGGTGCTGGGTTCACCTCAGGCTACTGAGCCCCACTGCCACGACAAGGCTTGAACCGTGGTGGGGTTCTTTGCATACCTACAAAAAATATATATACCCATATTTGTTATTGTTGAGACAGTATTTTAATATATATGACAAAAAACGTAACTCTGTAGTATGTAAGTTGTTTTCAAACTAACTTTTGTACGAGTATCAAAAAGGTACATCAAAGGCTTTATATAACGTTATATGTTTATAAATGTTATTTTAATACTTTCAATGCATTAACATAGGAATTGTAAAGTTTCCTTTGATGGGTTCCTAAGGGAGAGTCCCTTAATAATAGGGAGTCACAATCTTTCATCTTATCTTCCTCTCCCTTTGGTTTATTACGTTGTCGATATGAGGCAAAACAAATTGGCCTGCGAACGAAAATGTTAATCATTTTTGTACAAAATGTTGAGGTGAAAAATGTATTGGCTTTTTGGTAACATTTGTCACGTCAGTTTTTTTGATGATACATTTTTATAATTTATTCTAAATTCGATGTTTATAAAGTAATAGAGCCATAGTTATCGTTTTATAAAATCTTTTATATTTTTTACAGACTTATAATTTTCATATATTATATAAGAGTTAAAATAATATCACTTTTCTTTTACGAGAAAATTCTACCTCCATGACACGTTTATACTACTACATATTATTTACTTTATTTTTATTTTTTTATTTATTCGGAAAACTTACAGCTAATTATAAAGTACAACTGTATAATTTAACTATATAAGTAAAACGAAGAGCCATTTAAAAGTTACTTTTTTTGTAGCTATCACGATAAAAATGACATTATTAACAGACTGTAAAAAATATTTTAAGATTTATTTTAATAAAATGAACATAATATTTATTGTTTATTTATTTAGTTTTCAGAATTATTTATATTAAATAAATATAAAAGATTGGTTGTCTGTAAAGTCGGTTTACGGACGATAGTTTTACGTGATAACATCATAAAGAAAAACAGTTAATTGAAGTGAACAAAATTAGACTGAAAATTATGGAAGAAATCAATTACATATTATTAAATTATAGAAATAAACACAAAAAAAACAAAACACGTTGTCGCGTATTCAACATTTGTTATAAATAATGGTTTTCAAGCCAACGCTTAGGCCTGTCTATCGTTTGACAATCTCAGGCGGAACGACATACTTTTTCGTGCGCGCTGCCGGTGTTCATCAATTTATAAAAACAGCTATAAACATTGCTTCAATATATATTAAAATATAACATATTTTAATTGTAATGTATAAAAATCTCTTTAAAACTCTTAAATATAAATTGGCAAGTATGAGACATCGGGAAAGCAATATTTTAACTTAATTTTCCACCCATACAGCAGTTCACTTTCATATGGACAGTACAATACTGTTACAATGCCATATTTCAGCAATGGTCGTTGAAAACAATATATTTTTATAACCGCCATTAAACAGTAAAGTCGAACTGCTTTTTGGTGTAATTCCTTTTCTGTTTAATGCACACATATTTCTCGCTAACTGTCACTGTGTCATCATTTAAACCCCAGTTGTTTTATCTTGAACTTTTTGAAAAAAGGCTTTATTAAAATACAACGCTGAATATTTTAAGCGTTTTAATTCAACATTTATATTTTTCATATGATATATTATGACTTTGTTGGTTTGTTCTATCACGCAAACGGCTGCACGAATTGGTATGAATTTCTACATGTCGATAGACCATTACTCTGACTAAGTATACTTTTCAATTAGTTTTCTAGCAATAGATTCTTGTGGGATAACTTATAATATATCAATATCATATATATTAACATCATATATATTAATATAACGTCAGCTATCTGCCAGTGAAAGTCATATCAAAATCGCCCGAGCCTTTGCAGAGATTAGCCGGAACAAACAGACAGACAGATAAAATTTGTAAAAACAGTCTATTTTGGTATATGTACCGTGTATACATCAATATGCATTTAGTAAAAAGCGGTTACTTTAATATTACAAACAGACACTCCAATTTTATTTATCTGTATAGATAGTCAGCCAGTCCTCTCAAAAGTTTTCGTTGAAATACTTGCTTTCTTTTATAATTAAAGTTTTATCTTCGAATTGAATCTACGATCCAGAAAATCTATTTAAGTGTCAGGAATTTTAAAGCAATTTAAAAGTCGTCCCAAGAAGAACAGAGGTAATTTCGTTGTGATTCTCTAGAGGTTCGCTGTGGAATAGACCTTCGTGTTCATTTAATTGAGACAGATTGAGACGAAATACCTAGAGTTTCATCATCACCATCATCATCATGATTAACATCATTATCATCAACATCGTCATTATCATCATCTCCGTCATTACCAATCTTTTCGTCTACTACTGGACCTCTTGCAATGAGCGCCCCTGATATGTTGAGGAATGGGGAACCTCAAAGGCTAGTCGGTCTCGTGAGGAACCGACGCCACCTCCAGAAGAACAACCTCTCCCAACGTCGGGACTGTGCAATGGGATGAGGTTCCCATCCTCGCCCCTTGTCCCCTCTTCTTATAAGAGGTGTACAAAGAGCAGCTCCCTAGGCTCAATTTGCTTCGCCTTTGCTTCGGGTTCACCTTAGGCTACTGAGTCCAACCGTTACAACAAGGCTTGAAACATGGTGGGGAGCTAGTCTCATCTTTTGAAAATTTTCTCAAACTATAAATATTTATCTTCATGATTTAAAGATAGTCTTATAGGACTTAGGTTTTATAGGTCTTGCATTATTGATGTACTGTTTTATACGAGAGACGATAAACTATGAACATGCTCGTTGTGTCTGGGTCAAAGATTTTGCTTTTTATCTTGATATGATAACTTGTAAGTCATACTTTTCTGACGTTTGAAAGTCAAACGTACGATGTAGGCCTGAAATTACATTATTTATGTTTTACATTAAGTAAGAGGTAGCGCCATGCTGCTTTGCAGCTGAATTGTGTCGCCACGACTGGGATGTGAATTGATAGCTATACTGTCGCGTTTTGTGCGGTGTGTGAGTTTCCGGTGGCCTATTGGGGGATAGGGAAAAGGAGAGAAACGCATTTGCATAACTTTTGGTACTGCGAATGTCTATGTCTATTTCTTTTTAATGTCTATCACATTAAAAAAAAAGTCCACTTATGAGCTTCCATATATGGAATATATATGGCGTTCCATTTTCTTATGACGTTGTCACGTTCAACTATGATTATTTGAATTTACTATAAAGCTCCTTATAATGCTATTATAAATTTGCATAGCCTCCATCTGTCCACTAATGAACATAGGCCTCCCTCAATGAACGCCAAGACGAACGATCCCTCGCTACTCGCATCCAACACGGACCGGCCACCGCACGGAGATCGTCTTCCTATCTGGTTAAGAAGCTTGCTACGGAACAGTCGATTTTAAATTCTTAAATATGCAATCGACCTTAACTCTACTCTACTTTGGATTCTGTAACAGAATACCGTGAACTGGAGTAATAAATTATGTTCCAGCAACTTAAAGCATCTTTAAAAAGGTTTTAGATTCAAATGTCCGATCTATTTCCAAGGAAGCTAAAGTGGTTAAGTCTCTTAAATAGATTTATGTTAAATAAATTCTTTGCGTTTGTGCTGACAATTTCCTTAGATTTTACTTTACTAGGGCATAGATTATTATTTCTTTGTTAACATTATTTTTTTATTGATATCCGTAATTAATTAAGAAAAGGAAAACCACGATTGGTATCAATAGGAAACATGAATTTCTGTATAGTGATGTAAGTTTTTGACGTGACAACGTCTTATAATTCGATGGAGCCGGCTGCAAGAACGAAAAAAACATGACGTATGCGATGACGTATGCGGCGTTACCTCGCTCTGAGGCGTTCCATTTTCTTATGACGTTGTCACGTTCAACTATCGTCAGTAAACCGACTTTATAGACAACCGTATTTTTTTATTCTGCCATATCTATTTTAAAAGTCTGAGTCTAATCCTGATTTAGACTAGCTAATTAAAAAGAAGTATTTTTGAAAAAGGGATTAAAGCCAATGATGGTAAAAAAATTAAGTGCAATTTGATAATGAGAATCCAAAAATATGGCTGTTTTTAATAAACATATCATCTATTACGAAGTGTAATGTTTTTTACATTGCAAGCATTAACTAAGTCTCCAAAAAGGGATTTATCTCTCTGAAGTGTGTTCACACGTTTTTTGTAAAAAATGTCGCATATCTCTTGCCTTCATACGCGGAGTGTTGATGCATAGATTCGTAAATGAGAAATTCTTCAACCCGTGCGGGCTAGGGTTGGGTTTTGGATTCGTCTATCGATGGATAACGATATTATAAAGTAAAAGTTTCAAGAAAGATTGTGGTACCTTGAAATTGGGGAAAAAAGGCGTTGCTCCTAAATACCTGAGATAACACGTAATATTTGGTATAGAATATTTAAAAATATTAGTTACACTGAGTTTGTTTCGTCGATTTTTTCTCAGTGGACCTGGGTAGTAGATTCAATTGACGTTCAAAAAGGTAATCCAACTGGGACCGGCCACTCGGAGACCATCGTCCCATCTAAATGCTAATAGATGTCACTAATTTATTTGAATGCCTGTGACCACATAATTCAAAAAGCAATAAATAATATGTTAAAGCAAATGATGTATTACAATTAACTGTTCTGGTTGTTTAATAGTGGTTAAGTTGTAGTGGTCAGGTTAAGGACCATACCGCGGGCTCGAAGCCCGCCAAGCGAAGATAATTCGTGTGTACAAATACTGTGTACAATCGTACAGGGCATTCCCCGCGGCGCCGAACGGGATGCGTAGGAGGATACGACGTCGTGGGGACTGCTTAGTAGCGGCCGGGCAGTCTTCCCTTACAAGGAGTAGTCTGGCCTTCGCCGGGGCCAGCCTGTCGCTGAGGTGATCCTGTTGCCTGCAGATCCCCTCAAAAAGCCGCTGAAGGCGCTCGCAGTGGTTTCAGTTTATGGGTAGAGCACGCCTAGGTGCGAGTCCCACATAGGGTCAGGATCTACCCGAGATACCCGAGATCCTGGCTGCATGCTTAAAAAACATTGAATCGAGACGTGGCATGATTAAAATATGTGTATTTTATGATAATGAAATTTCAATACTTTTATTAAACTTATCGATATAAAATGTTTACACTTCCTCATGCCTAGGACGATGTAAATACTGAAAGCGAATATTTGGAGCAGGTATTAATTTGAAATGCGGCTGTTTACTAAGGTCCCTCGAATTTTTTCTCGCAATTTCATATGTACTAGTGCGGCTTAGTTATAATAATGTCGAGTTCGTTCTTTGTGCTCTTTGTGCTGTATAATTGAGGGTTAAAATGTTTATTTTGATAGTATAAAAGTGAAAAGGTTTTTTAACACTCAATTAGCTTATTCGGCACGTTCAAATTTTTTTTATGTATGAGATATTTAAAATGGAATTAAAAAAATTGTTTTTGTATTTTCGTGTAAGTTTGTTTTTATGTTAATTTAATCTTGTCTTATTCAAATGATAAATCAAGAACTTCAAAATTATATCTTTAGGAGAAATAAATTGACACTTATTTCTCCTAATATCATATTGATGACATATGATCATAAGCCCTTACTTTTTTTTTTCTTTAAAGCCGGGAAATGCTCTGAGGCATCCCGCGGGGGAGTGGGTCGCCCACGCGGTTATGTGGGACTCGCTGCGCCCGACAGCTGGTAAGTGGACGCAGCTCTACCCAATAAAACCCGGCGAGTGCCACCAATGCCGTCTTTGGAGAGGTGCCCCGGATCTAGTAAACAAACAGGGCACCTCGACGGCTAGTCAGTCTCGCAAGGGACCGACGTCACCTCCACAGAGGGGTTGTCCTGCACCACAGAACAACCCCTCTCAACGTCGGGACAGTACAATGGGGTGAGGTTCCTATCTTCGCCCCTTGCCCCCTGCTCTTTTGTCCCCTCTTCTTATAAGAGCAACTACAAAGAGCCCCCTCGACTCAATTAGCTTCGCCCAAGGTGCACCGCTCACCCTAGGCTACTGAGCCCCACCGCCACGACAAGGCCTGAACCATGGTGGGGATCATCATAAGCCCTTGTTTATTCAATGCTAAGAAATTATTGTTTAAATAAGGCTATGGAAGGCTATGGTGTGCGTCAAACTTTATTTTATTGATATTTGAATAAAAAATCCTAGCTCCACGTAGTTTTTTTTTGGGATTTTTCACACTAAACAATTTTTAGTCAATTGGCAATCAATATATTGGTCGGAGGTAGTCTGACACAATGCGAATATTGCGTGACTTACGTGAAAAACAACAAGTCTGATCGGAAGTATTCCGACACAATAAGAATGATCTTCTTTCCATTTTCAAGTACAATTTAATTTCCCGTTGGTCGTATGTCGATGTGTCGATAGTTGTCGGACGTGTCACTATTCTGGAAGTTTCCAATGGTCTCCGGACGCTGAGAGCTTGTGACTTGTGAGATTTATGTCAAGGGACCGAAGCGTTCCCATTTTCTTGACAATTTAACAGTTACAATTCGTAAAACTTTGTGAAAAAGAATTCTTAATGCATTAGGAAAGGTGTTAGATATTTATTATAGCTAAGGTAGGAAATAAATTTTACTAAAATTTATTCGTATTTTTTTTATTTATAAAGAATAATTAATTTAGGTTGTAATTAATTATGAAACTTAATGATCCTTTTTTTTTTGTTCGCCTGAAAAGATGGTTAAGTGGGCGCAGACTCTACCCACTAAACCCCAGCGGTGTTCTCCTCGTCGTACTGGCCCGGTGCGGGAACTATGTTATGGTCCGCACCGGCGACGGTGTGCCTGGAGGCACTTTCCTCTGAAGGCAGGGGGTGGCGTCCACTCCTCCTACTCCGCTTAAGGCACCCCGAACACTTAAGGATACCTTATAGCACGGACCTTACGCGCGCGGGCCAGTACCCCGATCGGCCACGCACAGGTCCCTCACGGCGGTGCGACCGTCTGTCGCCGCCGCGCTCTCCTGCGAGAAGGGGCGCCAGTGCGCTCACTCACCCGCTCCGCCTCCTCCTTCTGCGGCATCAAAAAAAAACTTAATGATCCTATAACATCGTTTATTAATATAATTTATTCAAACCTTATAAAATTTTGAAGTTGATCATAAAAGTTATCCAATGAATTATAAAAGTCACAAATTAATGTAATTTGAATTGTGAATATAAATTCGAAATAGGAATATATTTAAAATGTATCGGTAAATCCACAACCCTAGAGACTCATAAAATCTATAAAAAAATATGTCACAAAAACACGTATCGATAAAGCACACCCCTAGTGACGTCTTACTAGACAATAGGTTCGTGACACGAATACATATGACATGACACAGGAACGAGTCAATATGCGATCCGTCTGAATATCTCAATATCCAATATTGGACCAAGACAAATCGATCTCCATACCATCTGAGTGGGTCTTATTGACCGGTCGTTGAGGGTTATGTATCAATGATATGGAATGGTAATATAATACATATATGTATATGAGATCTTTCATTATAATTGCATTAGATTGGTAAGACTTTGAACAATTTCAGACAAATATCTTCTTAGATTTAATTGCATTAAATTAGAAAGGTTATAATTTTGCCGATATGCGGTAATTGTCTGTGTAGGCACAGAATAAATAATAGTACTGTGTAGGAAAAGAATTCCTTATCAAGTATTATATTGACACTTCATTGATGTTGGATTTGTATATACTAGTATTTATAGACATACATAATACATATAGAAGTCTTCGAGTGAGGTAATTTTTTGTAGTGTACTGGAAATATTTTTTAAAGAACTCAACCAAAAACACATCAAAAACTTTATTACTAGATTATTTTATAGATATCTATAATATAACCTTTTGAGTTCTACGCGTTTTGGAATTAAAGCTGCTTTTTTCGTTCACTGGTTCTAATTTTCTGACTTTTTTATGGCATCAAAAATTGTTGAAAGGATTTTATCATCTACAAAGTGTATTTATGATTTTCCTAGTTATAGCTTATTATATTAATATACTTTCATAAAAATACAACATAGGTACTCCTCTATCTTTTTTAACGGATGCGATAGAACTTTTAATTCTTATTTTTTCATTTCTTTCAAAGAAAAATAAAAACATCACCACAGTTTTTGCCTTAAGAATCACAAGCAAAAATCGTGGTATTCCAAAAGTGAACCAGAAACCAGGAACAGACATTTTCCAGTTTTCTTGGTACAGACCAAAACACGCGTGGGAAAGGCAGTCTTGTCTAGATCTAATCTTGAAACTGGCCTAGACCGGTCACGGTCAGGCCTATCTATGGTTTGGAGATGCGGGATAAAATATTACCACATTCTGAAGCTTTTTTTTGTAAAATAAGTCTATATTATAATAGGTATATAGTGTAATTATTCTAAGACGGTATATGTTTTTTATGTGTGACTTAATGACTTCACAATGAGTATTTAAAAAATGTTCTTTTTCTTTTTCATGCACCATTATGCTCTAGCATAATATTGTATGTCTTTTTATACAATATATAGCAGTGAATATGCGAGATATAAGAAAAACAAAACAGATGGTGATAGTAATTAATAACAATTAAAAAAGTAAAAGTCTTACAATTCAACATACCTAGCTAGAAGTTATTCATGGTTTACTAAAATCTCTTAAATAAGCTTCTACCTTCTGTAGATCCAGTAGTTGAGCACACTAGTTTGAACTTCTCTTTCTTCTCTCTTTTTGAATTGATTAGGTTTATAATAATACATTTGTATTGTATAACTGTAAACTTGATAATATAGTACATAAATGTAACATCTTAAATAATAAATACTTATATTAAAAAATCTTGTTCTTTCTTTTCGCAGATAAAAGTGAAAAGTATAATTATTACCAAAGATTCGTACTTTAATATCGGGATATAAAAACGAGAAAATTCTTAAGAGCCGTCATAAAATTTGTTTCTTTCAATTCATTCGCAATATAGAAAACTTTGTATCGCCTTAAGACTTACCAAACTGGGTACGAAATGGTTTCGTTAACAACTTTTAATGTCACATACAATTCAAAAGAGACATAAAAAGTGATTTCGCCATTTTTCATCAAATTTTGCGGGTTTTGGTGGCTTTATTTGTTTTTATATCACTCAAAGGAGGTTCTATTTAAAATATATGTATTATGTACTTTTTCGCTTTTACTTCACGGATTTCAGCCTTTGTTATGTTTTCATAGTGAATATAATTATCATTATATGTATATATGATTATTATGTACGTGTGTATGGATTCGTGTTGGTTTAGATTCACAAAAAAAAATGTACAGGACACAGGACAACGTCTGTCAGTGCCACAAGTATTAGTCTAAAATCTTATATGTTTTTTGATGTTATCAAAATAAATTTTATAGTATAATAATATAGGCAGTGACTGTGTTAAAATAAGATTACTCCGGTGAAAGAATAAACAATAACGAAAAAGCGGCTGACTTTTTATAGAGTATAATATAATATATCAATCCTAATATTATGATAAACATTGCCATCTATTTGTTTTAAGGTGACGCATTGTTAAACAATAATTATACAAATACCGGACACGCACCAGAGGGGACTGAGCGTCCTGAGCGAGCGTCTGGGCTCTCCATACGCGCGCGAGCTTATAACTACAGGACGTAAACGACAAAATGTTATTGGTTTTTGTTATTTTATTGCGTTAAAACCGATAATTGGAGAAATTCCTTCTTTCAATTTAAAGAACATATTGTATAGACTCATCTACGAAGAAAGAGCTTAAACCGGTCCCGTTTGCCCATAAGATGTGAATCTCTTTTTCAAAAGAGATTTGTTTAATATTTTTACCGGTGGGAGGGAAGCGCTGTGCCGCGCTCCCGGCTGCATGGGTACCACCATCTTGCTTGTTTCTCCCGTCAAACAGCTTTGCTGTGTTTCGGAGAGAAGGGCAAGACAGGCAGTGTAATTATTGGCACCGAGACTAACTGGTTTATATTCATGGGCGACGTCTACCACTTTGGTGGCACGTTTGCCAGTTTGCCTATCCAACTAACATAAAAAACAACTCTGTTACAAAAGTTACTTAATATATATTATATTGAAAACTAACAAAATAAGGTTTTTATCATGAACTATCAGATCATCAACCTCTATTTTCATTGGTTTTGGAATTCATGAATAACATTGAAATTATTGAAGCCAAAATTTCCAATGTGTCTGTAAATCATCGCGGGCAAGACTCAGTGGGATTTTAAAATCTTATAGATACTCACTAGAGTCAAGAAATACCTTACAAATAGAAATCACCAGTTTCATGTCTGTATTAAAGGGTCTTGAGGTGCGTGGGCTAAAGGATTGCTCTCACTAGAAGTGGGTGCAATGGCATTTAAGATGCATTCGATACCTGCTATATGAATATAGCCTTTAACTTTGAGGAGGAGGGAGGAAAGTTGTATGGCCATGCCAGACTAAAATATGATGATACCATGGGTGTGTGGGATTTAGTAATTGTTGTGGTAGGAACATTTTATGGGTTGGCCGTTGTGATTAAGTTAGTTAAGAGGATCGCGGGTTGTAATTCTATGAATATATCCATACAGATAAATAAAATTGGAGTGTCCGTTTGTAATATTAAAATAAGCGCTTTTATTTCAATACATATGTATGTATTCATGGTAGGTACATATACGAAAATAGCCTTTTTAATTTTTTTGTCTGTATGTCCGTCTGTCTGTCTGTCTGTTTGTTCCGGCTAATCTCTGAAACGGCTGGGCCGATTTTGATGGGACTTTCACTGGCAGATAGCTGATGTTATAAGGAGTAACTTAGGCTATAAAAATAATCATCATTAATCCGGGTACGGCTGTAAATCTAAGTTAACGCGGGCGAAGCTGCGGGCAACAGCTAGTTTTTAATATCTTGTTCTATACGACATTCATTGTTAATGACCTCTGTGGATCAATGGTCAGCGCGTTGGCACTTAAGCCGGAGGTAGCAGGTTCGAATACTGCCAGGGAACAAATATTTTCTGTGTTCCTGGGTCATGCATGTGTATTATATATGTGTAATAAGTAATAAAAATCTTAAATATATGTATTGTATAAAAATATTAAATATATTTCCGTTGTCTGGTACCCGTAACTTAAATTCTTCGAGATCTTACCACGGCACCAGATTGACGTGGTGTAAAAAGCGTCCAATATATACGTCATTACAAAGATACCGCATAGGAAATAAATAATTACATAATTAATGAACTAGCATTCGACTTCCTAATACACATTAGATAAACAAACACATCAATCTTTCTCTACTTAGTCGTGCCCAGTAGACGCAACCATTTATCTCCAGCATCCGTTTCTTACGATCCTGTAAGGACCTGTCAGGTATAAATCATATGGGATAACATTGACCAAGCGTTCGGGCATCAATTTATTAGAAAGGATCTTATTATTCCCAATTTTAGGTCCGAATGTTCGTATTTTTTCCAAACATTTCACGAACGTTTTTTTGAATTACGATAAGATCTTTTCTACTATATGATATGATTTCTTAATAGAATTTTCGGTAAGTGCCTTTTCAGATAGCCTCATGCAAAAAGAACTAATGGGTTTATGCTGAAAGTAATTCCAAATATCTAGGTACTGTTTGACAAACTTTCAGAAAAGGGCCTTTCATTTTGAAAGTCCGACCTTCAGAGGTCTTAAGGTACAGATCGTAGATATCGAATCTATACTAATATTTTAAAGAGAGACGATTTGATTCTTTGTTTGTTTGCTTTGAATAGGCTCCGAAACTACTGCACCGATTTTAAAAATTCTTTCACTTATATACTAAAGTGAAACTATTTTTCATGACATCAGGGGACAAACGAGCAGTACGAGCAGAGCACGTATCCTTATGGTAACTACCGACGCCCATACACATCCGCACAGTTATAGATTATGGAGATACGTTGCCCTCCTTTTCCCCATCCCTCCAATGGGTCGCCGGAAAAAACGACACGAAACGCGACAACATAGCTGTCGCTTGACGCCGGTGTTATGTGAGGTACCCCCCCGGTCGTGCCGGCCCAATTCGGCTGTAATGCAGCATTGCACCACCTCTTACAATCGATTTACAAATATCTATATTAATTCGGTTTTTTTTGTAACAAGAATTTCGTTTTACCTTTATGTTACTTACCTTTAAATAAAGTACTTTTCCATATTAAAGGGAATCGCTTTCCATTCCCCTAAAACAAAGGAATGGATATATCAGGGTATATTTCTCGTACACTACATTGGGCAGGTAATTTGGTGCGTTCTGTACGTATAAGCACCTGTCGTTCAACTGGACAGAAAGGCAGGCGGACAGGGGCAGGTAGACAGGACGCATGGACAGGCAATAATGAACGTGCTACGTTTGACAGATTGGTAGTTCTTTCCTCTTGAATGTGTTTTTTGGGGATATTTTGGTGAAGTCTATTCACTATTATTATAAGACACACAAAGTAAAAACTACTTTCTGAGGATCACTAAAATGATTTCTGACACAAATGTACACAAAACATGATTATATACTTTTTTTCTAATTTTCCAAAAAAAATATTTTACGTCCATCGGGGATATAAAATAAAAAAAAATTACGAGATAAAAAAGGGATTCCTTGTAAATTTTATGTGTATATTCATTATGAAAAGTTTTAAAATAAGATGCTAAAAACATTTAAAATATTTGGTTAGTCTTACGATAATTGTTTAACACAAACCTAATACCAATTGTTAATTATTATATTATGTACTTTTAATCTAATAATAGTTAAATTTGTTTCGCAAAAAGCTTTTTATATAATAATAAAGTAGTTTCTTCGAATTGTATTATTATAAACAAGTTATAAGTAACTATAATCAATATCTGGTTCTCATGTAAGCGGATATTTTATCTTTTATGAGAAAAAGTTCTTTAAATCTTAATTACTTGGAATTCAATATTAACCTTTTCACCGCCACGGACTAAATAATATTTTTGTATCATTGCACAAATTAACAAAACTAAATATCCTTACTAATATTATAAATGTGAAAGCGTGGATGTTTGTGTTACGCTTTCACGCGAAAACTACTTAACCGATCATCATGAAACTCTGTACACATATTCTTTTTATAAAAAAAACTAAAATCTTATCCTGCGCAGACGAAGTCGCGGGCACCAGCTAGTATGTATATAAATACGAAAAAAATAATTCGACAATTTTATCATTTATCCGGTAAATGCGTTAATCGGGGAAAACAATCATTTTAATAATTTGAGAATTTCAAGAACGTAAGCTTTAACAAATGTCCGCTGTAACTCCGCCCCAACAAGCTCTTTTGAGCTTACAGAAGCCAGGAGAGCTTTTTCAGGAGCTTGAGCTTTCAAAGCGCCATCTGTGTGGAAATTAAATTAATTATCTCATTTCATTGCATATTCTATATCAGAACCCGATCGATATCCTTATTAGGTTTGATCTACTGGAATGCATCATGTCAGTGATATAGTTAATTGGTTTACTGGGTTTAGGAGTTTATAGCTGAGTTAAGCTAAGTTAACGGCTTAATTTATAATTATAAGCTTAGTTTATTACTAAAATGACTTATTTTGAGAAAACATTTTCAAATTTACATCGTGATTGAAGAAGTTGTATTCTAGCCCGCAGCTTCACCTGCATTCACTAAGATTTACAGCCGTATCCGGAGTGATGATTATTTTTGTATTTTTGTAGCCTAAGTTACGCCTTGTAATATTAGACAGTGAAAGTCCCTACATAATCGGCTCAGCCTTTTTTAGAATAGCCGGAATAAAAAGAGAGTCAGACAGACAAATAATGTAAATTTTGGTATGTACCGTGCTTACATCCATATGCTCTTAGTAAAAGTGCTTATTTTAATATTACAAACAGACACTCCAATTTTATTTATCTACTAGCTGTTGCCCGCAGCTTCGCCCGCGTTATCTTAGATTTACAGCCGTACGCGCATTGGTGATGATTATTTTTCCAAGTCCAAGTTACTCCTTATAACATATACTATCTGCCAGTGAAAGTCCCATCAAAATCGGCCCAGCCGTTTCAGAGATTAGCCGGAACAAACAGACAGACATACAAAATTTGTAAAAATTTCCGTTTTGGCATATGTACCGTGTAAACATCGATATGCTTTTAATAAAAAGCGGTTATTTTAATATTACAAACAGACACTTCAATTTTATTTATCTGTATAGATAGATACTTGTTTTTTGTACGCATAACTAACGTGAAGTCCATTAATTAATACACCATATTTTTCCGTTTACTTTACGCGCGTAATTCCCATTCCCCTGGGAGTACGGGAATGAATCTTATGTATAAGCTATATTTTTGTAAAGTTTAATTAAAACCGGTTACCGGTGGGAGGAAAGCGCTGTGCCGCGCTCCCTGCAGCATGGGTACCACATCATCTTGCTTGTTTCTCCCGTGAAACAGCTTTGCTGTGTTTCGGAGAGAAGGGCAAGACAGGCAGTGTAATTAGTGGCACCGAGACTTAACATCCTATGTCTCAGGATAGGCAACACATAAATGAGTTGCCTGGGCTCGTTCCAGGTATACTGGTTTATGTTCATGGGCGACGTCAACCACTTACCATCAGGTGGTACGTTTGCCAGTTTGCCTATCAAACTAACATAAAAAAAAACCATTCTGTAGTTTTTGTGTGAAAGAGTAACAAACACACATTCGCGTTTTAATGGTATGCCATCTTTAGTTCTCAAGAATATGTTTTCCATAATTTTCAATAATATAACATGAAAATGTTTAATATTAAACTGGAGTGAGTTTCAAATAGCTCTATATCAAAGACTTACGAGACACCTATCAAATATCCCTATGTCTATTAGATTGGCAGTAATTGCTTCACTTGAAGCCGATGCAATGACGCCATCAAAAACGGATCCTATCTGTCGAACAATATGAAGGCCCTCATTCAACAAAGGGACTGACTGGTGCGGGAATTTAATTTCATTGCCATGGTAACAAGAGCTATATTCATGTACGGTAACTAGATTGGTAACGAAGGCTACGAGCCATTGATTTCGACTGAAAGGGCATTTTGTCTTGTATATTAGCTGTATAAGAGATATCTTAATTACATATATATGATTACTAGCTGTTGCCTGCAGCTTCGCCCGCGTTACTCAACTCCTATAAGTCACAGCGTGATGTTTTATAGCCTATAGCCTTCCTCGATAAATGGGCTGTCTAACACTGAAAGAATTTTTCAAATGGGACCAGTAGTTCCTGAGATTAGCGCGTTCAAACAAACAAACTCTTCAGCTTTATAATATTAGTATAGATTTTAAGTAGCATTACGATTTCTACAGGAAAATATAATGTTTTTATACTACTTTTGTTTTGTACTAGCTGTTGCCCGTAGCTTCGCCCGCGTATACGGATTGATGATGATTATTTTTATACCCTGAGTTACTCCTTATAATCTTAAGTGATGACTAGAAATTGGTGTTTTTATAATTTCCACGTACACCTGAACATGAGACGCTTGCTCATCAGTGAAGGAAACATCGTGAGGAAACCTGCATGCCTGATGTGATTAAAAGGTGTGTGAAGTTCACCAACCCGCATTGGGCCAGCGTATCGGTGATCTATGGCCCAACACCCTCCTCGCCTGATTTTGAGAAAAAGAGACCCGTACCCAGCAATTAGACATATAAGAGGTACGAACATTAACATACGTACATATATATATATATATATATATATATATATATATATATATATATATATATATAACTAGCGACCCGGTACGTGTTTCGCTACGTATAAAGTGAAATAAAAAAAAATGGAACATCAAATTAATTTATTCAAACAAAAAAAAAATATTATTAATTGCTAGCTATTTTAAAACTTAATGTTGTACTGTCAACACTGAAAAAAGTTTCAATATGACCCCAACTGAAAAAGTTTCAATTTGACAGGAAAAACTCCATTAACAAAATGATCCGCCGTTTATCGAATTAAAAAAATGTGATAAATGAAGAACCGCTCGACCGATTTTGTGCAAACTTCACATAAACCATCTACTAAATAGTCCGAACAAAGCCTAAACATTTGGTCGGGATTGGTAATTCCGTGCTTGAGTTATAAAATTACAACGAAAAGTGGCATTGATTTTTATATATAAAGATGTGATGGTACAAGTGATTATCGGTGTAGAAACTTTGAAGGTCCTGAGCGCGTCGCCTGAGAAGACTTAAAGGATAGAATAAATAATAGATATATATGGAATAGATCTTGTGGAGAGATTTGGTGGGATTACACTCATATGCTGAAACAGCGCAGGCTTATGTCACGGTAGTTTCAAGTGTAACGAAGGTATTAAGTTTAATTACACCTAGATCCATTTATACACTTTGTCTTTTACTTATTTAGTCGTGAAAATAAAAGGAAGCTGACATGCTTACAGGTTTCTATTAGTCGTAGGCGTCTTTATGTAAAATTTATAAATTTTGGAGGTCAAGTTTCGACCCGGTAGATCATAAAATTGTTATATAAGATAATTATAATTAATTTAAGGCCTGCGATCGGTTTTTGGGTCAACAGGGCGAAAGAATTTTCAACAATACATTCATGCAAGTTGCGTACTGACCGAGGGATAATGGCTTGTTCCCATTTTTAATGAGATCCGACTTTTTCTTACGCCTGAAATTTAATTAGGAATGAGTTGCGAAGAAATGAATAAAAAAGAACATGAATAACGTAGAGACTGAATGATTTTTCATATGATATCATTATAATGTATGTTTGTATAATTCTTCAGTGCGTGTGTATGCGACTAAACTCCATCTACACGCCTTGACTACTTCGGGTTCATTGCATAATGTTTTCTATGACACAATGTCTTTCGAGTCCGCTAAAGATACATAAAATAAATAAAAATACAATATAGATTAAGAAGTTCGCGGAATATTAATAACAAATATTAAATATATCTCTTATGTTCTATTTCAGTGAGTAAAGACTTTCGGTGAAGGCTCGATTCTATTTGAGACTAAGGCATAAAGTATTTCTGTACTTCTAAACACTATAATATGACGACCTCTGTGGCTCAATGGTAAGCGCGTTGGCGCTCAAGCCGGAGGTAGCGGGTTCGAATCCCGCCAGGGAACAAAAAGTTTTCTGTGTTCCTGATGTGTATTAAATATGTTTATTATATAATAAAATACTTAAATAGGTGTATAGTATATGAAAATTTTTAAATATACTTCCGTTGTCTGGTACCCGTAACACAACTTCTTTGAGAACTTACCACGCGACCAGATCGACGTGGTCTAAAAGCGTCCATAGATATTATTATTATTATATCCTTTAAAAAATGGTAACGGCAAAGCCGTTGCAAAGTGTGTATCACATTACAGCATTATGCCAACTTGTATAATGCCAAGAATTAATGTTTCACCGCGGAAGCCAACACGTTCGACCTTCAGTAGCACCCCCTAGAAAATACACCCTAATCAAAAAGCAATAAGGTTCTATTTTTACTACCCCATGTAAAATGAACCTTCAACTTCTGTGTCTAGGCTCATTTTTGATCGACATTGGTATTTCACGATTGTTCTAGAAGACAAATAGTTTGACATAGGCCATAGGGTTGGTATTCGTTTAAAATGCGCCTATAAGGTTACTTGGATATGCTAATATTGTATCGAAACTACATGAATTGTAAGTGTTGTAAGAATAGGGATGTGAAATTTTGTTTTATAAAATCTGTTTCGATAAACAGGTTTAGAGTTTGTATATTTGAAATGACCTAAATTCTTAGAATAATTACACTACCTAAATTATACGTCACTTATAGTTTATAACTAGCAATAAGTAATTGTAAAAATGTTTTTGATATTGTTTCCGACTCAAAAGGTGAATTCATGCGGTATATATTTTACGAGCGAAACCGCGTTTAAAACTGTTTTATATGTATATTTATTATTTTATATTCTTTCACCTTGCGTTCTTTCCCTTTATTCAAATATGCTTTAGACTTAATAAACAACCCCACCATGGTTCAGGCCTTGTCGTGGATGTGGGGCTCAGTAGCCTAGGGTGAGCCCAGCACGTTGGGCGAAGCTAATTGAGCCGAGGGGGCTTTTTGTACCCCTCTTATAAGAAGAGGGGACAAAAGAGCAGGGGGCAAGGGGCGAGGATGGGAACCTCACCCCATTGTACTGTCCCGACGTTGGGAGGGGTTGTTCTGTGGTGCAGGACAACCATTCAGAGGAGGTCGCGTCAGTCCCTTGGGAGAATGACTAGCCGTCGAGGTGCCCTGTTTGTTTATTAGATCCGGGGCACCTCACCAAAGGCGGCATTGGTGGCACTCGCCGGGTTTTAGTGGGTAAAGCTGCATCCACTTACCACCTTTCAGGCGCAACGAGTCCCACATACCCGCGTGGGGAGACCCACTCCCCCGCGGGCTGCCTCAGAGTATTTGAAAAAGACTCACTAAAGAAACATTTTCATCACTTTGAATATATTGCTATTGGCTACATATATAGATATTTTCATCTTATGATTAAAAACGATTTTATAGTCTTACATTAAAATGAAAAAATCTAATTTAAAACGCTAAAGCTTACATTAGTTTTATCGCTGAGCGGTAGATATATTTCATGGCCCCCAGCTCGTAATAGCATGATACAGCCCGTAATGGGCACTAACGATGGAAGATAATATGGGCCTTGCTCCTAAGTCTTTTTTTAGTACTTAAGCTTAGTACTGAGATTAGCCATGTTTAAGTACTGTAAAATAATATATTTTACTAGTGGGTGCAGTCTTAATAATATGGACATATAAGATTTTAAATAAACACGGTTATTCTGGGGTATTTAGGTACTATATTTTCAATTTTTGAAGTGTAAACTTCTGTTAGCACGGATATTTTTAGATGAGATAAAATCTTTGGACTCGTGACACCGTTACGAGACGCTAGTTGGCGTTTATATGACGTTTGATTTATTTATTTAAGATTATGCAATATTTGTTTACATAACCAATCGTCAAACACACTGAAATTTCAATGCCATGCGGCCATTTTGTGCGCCGTTACATTGTATAGGTTGTCATAATCTATTACAGCCTGTATTATAGGTATTTCAATTTAATTCTTTTGTTTTCACATCTATAGGCAGTCCCTGTGACTGGTTGGGTTTTTTTATTCCACACAGCTAGATATTTAGGCATTGTCTTCGAATGCCTTGTTCAACTACATTCAAAATTTCGAGCTCCGCGAAATAAAAATATCAAAAATATTTATATAGTTTTAATAATATGTATTATTAAAACTTATTAATAATAATAATACATATTCAATGATTAATTATTAAAATGCCCTACTAGATTTATGTGGTAATTTGTAACTGACAGACGATCTTCGTACGTTGGCCGGTCCGTGTTGGATGCGAGTGGCGATGGATCGGTCGTCTTGGCGTTGAGGGTTGCCTATGTTCAGCAGAGGACGGATAGGGGCTGATGGTGATGATGATGATGATGATGATGATGATGATGATAATGATGATGCTACAACAATGATCATAGTATTACATTACATTATATTTTACACATTTGAAATAATTTGTTCATATGCAACGGGTAAAATTAGTTTGCATTTTAATGGAATATTTACGGGTTTTTTTTTTTTTTTTTCATTTTCCTTCATTTTTAGCGAATAAATATTACCGTTTTGAAACCACCAAAGAACGTAATGTCATAATAAGCGGGAAATGGCGATATAAACCAAACACGTATTTAATACCATAAAGGCTGTAAACGATGTTATAAGCCGGGATCATCATCTTTCACAGACGGTTAGTGTTAAAAGCAAAAAAAAAAGGCAAATGGAAAAATAAAAGGTAAAAGACTTTAGTATTTTTATGTAAAACATCTATTGCCGCGCCTTGGTTGTTAACTTGAGTCGAGACGGCAAACGTAGTTTTGTATGTTTTATTCCATGTTTCATAGATGTTATAATTATGTATGTATGTATGCTGCTTTGCAGCCGAATTGGGCCGGCACGACCGGGATGGTACCTCTCACTCACGTAACACCGGCGTTAAGTGACAGCTATGCAGTCGCGTTTCGTGCAGTTTTCCAGTTTCCGGTGGCCCATGGGGGGGGGGGGGGGAGGGAGCGCATCATACATGCACATCTACCACGCATCCCGTGACGGACAACTTTCTTTGAGCTAGGCACTCATATAGTCTGGTAAGTGGTAAATGGTAATCTTTGTCATTGCCAGTTGACACAGGCTTAGTCGGACTCTTATGCCAGAACAGACATATCAGAACAGAAAATGTTCCAAATTCAAATATCATCATCATCATCATCATCATCATCATCAGCCCCTATCCTGCAGAACATAGGCCTCCCGAATGAATGCGAAGACCATCGATCCCTCATATGAGCATATCCCCTCAATATTTTACAGGCAATATTTAAAATCTAAATATATAATTAATATTGTACTTAATGAACTTCTAATTCAATCTACCCCTCACTCACCCACGCGTTGCTATTGATTACACTGCTTATATGCTGCTGCTAGATTGGCAGAAATGAGCGGCACAAAATGGATTACTGCCACTTGTATCAAACTAGAACTGGTTAAAAAGCCTGTAGAGTAAAGACTCGTTTTGATGTTTTTTTTATAATTTATTTATAAAGTTATAAACCTATATAAGGTTAAATCAGTTTATCGTGTTATTGCGGACTCAAATTTACGGTAGCTGAAGTACTTAGAACATTTTAATGTACTCTACATATACTTAAAACGTAATAAATTTAAAGAGCAGTGTAAAAATATGTTAAAAGTGAAGAGGAACGTTCCGGAACTTTTCCTAGTCGGTTTAAGTTTGTGCAACACACTTTAAAAATGTTTAACACCAAATTTATTCGCGTACATGAAAACTTTATATTTTAACACCACAAATGGTTAAAGCAAAAATATGCAGAGAGCGACGACGGTCTTTTTATTAAAGGCTAGTTGAAGGTTATGCTAAAAACTATTTGAATGTGTATCTAAACTGTTTTTTATCGTATACCCGATAAGAATTCCATTTCATCTGACTCAACGTTTAGAATCCACGACAAATGCTATATATATTTGTTTATAATATTGTAAGTGTTAAGTGTAAGTATTAATGTATGTTTATAATATTGTAAGTGTAAGTGCACACATATGCAAGTGTCCTTGACTAACTATGGCCATGCGAGACAAGAATAAACCCAATAGAGTGGTGTCAAAATCTAGAATCTGGACATTCGCTAAGTCTAATTGATTGCATCATTATCAACCAAAGAGGTAGGAATATACATCTTTGTTATCAACATTATCATCTGCTAGACATACCCCACTTCAAATCAATCAAATTCAAAATCAACAAATTAAGATATCATCCCATAATTCTAGATTTACTAAATTAAAATTAATTTATTCATTCATGTATACGATATAATATTATCCTATATAATATAAACGCGAAAGTTTGTATGGATGGATGTTTTTTACTCTTTCATACTACTGAATGCATTTTAATGAAACTTTAATAATATAGCTTATACATGAGAATAACACATATAATATAATTTATACCCGTACTCCCACGGGAATGGGAAGTACGCGGGTGAAACCGCTGGCCTCTGCTAGTTATCTATAATATTCAGGATCATTTAATAAAACAGACGCGCTAAGCTATATTTTTACCATCCCTAGATTTATTTAAATGTTACAGTCCCTTAGCTGGTATAAGTATTTATAATCTATACTAATATTAAAGCTGAAGAGTTTGTTTGTTTGTTTGAACGCGCTAATCTCAGGAACTACTGGTCCGATTTGAAAAATTCTTTCAGTGTTAGACAGCCAATTTATCGAGGAAGGCTATTATAGGCTATAATAACATCACGCTGTGACATAGGAGTTGAGACACCCGGGTGAAGCTGCAGGCAACAGCTAGTCTTTCATAAACTTCTACCTATCATGTTCTCATTATGTTCCTTTTGTGTCCCAAAGCCATTTCCAATTCTTCTAGAACCATGACATAACATTAAAGCGTCATTACTGGTTTCGCCTTCGATCCGTTTGCCATCTGCTGCATCAGTGAAAAATAATGGCGGACCAAGTTAAGGAAACAACTAGGAACAAGGTCTCGTTATAATTATGAAACAATATGGCGGCTTGGGATTTTATTTATATATCTGTACAGATAAATACAATTGAAGTGTCTGTTTGTAATTTTAAATTATCAGCTTTTCACTAAATGAATATAAAATCTTTTGTCTGTCTGTCTGCTTGTTCCGGTTAATCTCTGAAACGGCTGGGTCTATTTTGACGAGACTGTCACTGGCTGATTTTATAAGGAGTAACTTAGGCTATAAAATAATCATCATCAATCCGAGTACGACTGTAAATCCATGTTAACGCGGGCGAAGGTGCGGGCAACAGCTAATATATTATTATACTATAAAATTAAGAAGCAAGCACCATACTTTACACCTTCAAGATAATATGGTTACCCGCGATGATGATTCTTGTATCCGAACGTTAGGGAATGCACAAATATAAATAAATCTAAAAAATATCAAGATTTGTTTTATTACAATAGGAGATTTATTCCTGGCAATATCATCTTATTCTATGGCATTTCTTTTTTTTTTCTTTAACGCCGGGAAATGCTCTGAGGCGGGTATGTGGGACTCGCTGCGCCCGAAAGATGGTAAGTGGACGCAGCTCTACCAACTAAAATCCGGCGAGTGCCACCAGTGCCGCCTTTGGTAAGGTGCTCTGTTAAGCTAACAGGGCACCTCGACGGCTAGTCAGGCCCACAAGGGACCGACGCCACATCCACAGAGGGGTTGTCCCGCACCACAGAACAACCCCTCCCAACGTCGGGACAGTACAATGGGGTGAGGTTCCCATCCTCGCCCCTTGCCCCCTGCTCTTTTATCCCCTCTTCTTATAAGAGGGGTACAAAGAGCCCCCTCGGCTCAATTAGCTTCGCCCAAGGTGCTGGGCTCACCCTAGGCTACTGAACCCCACCGCCACAACAAGGCTTGAACCATGGTGGGGATTTTATGGCATTTCCTAAATTAAGTAATGGTAGCACAAAAAATGTTAGTATAAATAATGAGGTGTAGGTAATTCTTTTTACGAATTAACATAAATGGATTATTCTTTCATCCCATCCTACATTATTTGCACCCCATAATCACGATTCAGGAGCTCGATAAAATAGGATGTATATCGGTTGTGCCACACCATAAAAAAAATACTTAAAAAACTCAGTGCTTATATAATCTCAACACTTCATTACGTAAAAAGCTACATTTTTATTACCCTGTTGAGTACAATGTCATTCACGTAGACGGGAACAAAAGCAACAAAGCCACCTTCGCAATTTCGCAGCATTATAAACTCATTTATGCTTCTCGTTTAAGTTTCCACAAAGTAAAATATTTGGCGGGAATTCTGAATAGATGGGATACGTTTTGTTCAGATTGCCTCCATGAAGTTCTTTACAATTTGATTGATGATTTGATTTTTCGCCTTCCTTTTGGTTCCATTACAAAGGCTTGATGCTTTTAATCTTTGATAACGTTTGTTGTTTGTTATTCACTTTTATACAATTATTTACATGCGGAAACCCTAGAAGGAGAAAGTTTTTTATAGGTCTAAATTTAAGGATTGTTATGATTATTTAGATAAATAATCATAACGGTACTTAAGACATAGGGAAGATTCCATATGTCTTTAGTACCTATATAGACTATCGTCTTGTTGATTTTATTCAAAACTGCTTAGTTTACCAGTTATTGAGTTATTTCGACGTGAACGGGTAACACATAAACCAATGTCACTTTTTTCTTGTCTATTCTTCGCTTGATTGTGGATGGCGCTTATGCATATTTCATTTCATTTACCGTTGGGAGGGAAGCGCTGTGCCGCGCTCCCGGCTGCATGGGTACCACCATCTTGCTTGTTTCTCCCGTGAAACAGCTTTGTTGTGTTTCGGAGAGAAGGGTAAGACAGGCAGTGTAATTACTGGCACCGAGACTTAACATCTTATGTCTCAGGCTAGGCAATACATAAATGAGTTGCCTGGGCTCGTTCCGGGTGGGCGACGTCATCAGGTGGCACGTTTGCTAGTTTGCCTATCCAACTAACATTAAAAAATGTTTTTTTTTATTCTGTCCGTATCCTGTTGTATATAGGCCTCTTCAATTAATGGAGCTCAATACCCCGGTGAGACCTACTGCTGGAGATCGTTGTTTTTTCAATAACCATCAATGTCCCAACCAGGCATTCCATGAAAACCATCAAATTTTCGACGAACTTATATTGACTTACTATAATATTGATATCATCATCATCATCAGCCCCTATGCATCCACTGCTGAACATAGGCCTCCCTCAAAGAACACCAAGACGACCGATCGCTCGCCACTCGCATTCATCATAATATAGCCCCTAGTTCCCGACCATCCCACTTTTCCTGGCTAAACATAATGCAATACGTACCTAATTTGAACCTGATCCTATGCGGAGTGATATTGAAATGCAATATCTGATACGAACATACAATAAAATGAGCTTTAAAAGCTTTCCCTATTTGTATCGGTGATAGAACGTTCTAGTAACGTGAAATTGCTCTATATATAATGAATGTACGAATGGTTATCCATTTACGGGTCGTGGATTCGAATCCCAGCATATAAGTCGTAATGTACTAGGATCACGTGGTTTTATTGAGAAATATCTTTATATGTATTTTTTATTTTATCATTAAGGCGACGCATTGTTAAACAATAATTCTTATACCGGACACGCGCCAGAGGGGACTGAGCGTCCTGAGCGGGGTAAGGCTCTCCATACGCGCGCGAGCTTATAACTAAAGGACGTAAACGAAAAAATAGTTTTTGTTATTTTATTGCGTTAAGAACGATAATTGGAGAAATTCCTTCTATCATTTTAAATAACATATATGGACTCATCTACGAAGAAAGTTAAGAGGCTTAAACCGGTCCCGTTTGCCCATAAGATGTGAATCTCTTTTTAAGAAGAGGTATGTTTGATATTTTTTCTCTTTTAAAATAAGGTTTTTATCATGAACTATTAGGTCACCAAGTTATATTTTCATTCGTTTTGGAATTACTTGAAATAAATTGAAATTATTGACACCAAAATTTCCAACGCATCTTCTTAAGTGCCTTAACATTTACAGTAGGTGAGTAAATTTTCAGGTCAATAGTCAGAGGGTGCAGTAAGTTATGGTCTGGTGGTCACCATTAAGTTTTGATTATCATACCACTCAACGACATTTTGTAGGCATCATTTTCGAGGTCGTCACATAACTCATAAAGTTAGAGATTCTATGACCCTCCACTTTAAACACCTACTTAACACAATATTTTTTTAGATTCATATGTACCTGTTACCCGCTGTTTGGTATGGGGTTTACGACAGCAGCGCCATCTAGTAGCGAGTTACAGCAATGTGAATAGTTTAAGGTTACACAAGTCGCTCATCTTTCCATACAAACGAAGAACAGTAATTACTACAATGATTGACGTTGACCATGAAAAACTAAGTATAACATAAATTGATCTCGTCGTTATCTATTTCTGTACCCAAAAATGTAAAAAAATATACCTACATTTAAAAAATACAACCTTCTTAACCATATTTAGGGCGCTGCGAGTCCCATATACCCACCTGGGGAGTCCCCCTCCCCCGCGGGATGCCTAAAAGCATTTCCCGGCGCAAAAAAGGAAGGAAAATCATAAACAAAACTTTTTAGAGAAAATATTAGAAAGTTTTGACATACAGAGAAAATAGTATTATAACATAGTCTGTATGTTAACAGTTTCTGATCAAAGTTTTATTAAAAATTACTTTTATTGTTACAGAGTGTAATTAAAGGAACAAAAGTTAATTGAATTAAATATTTTTTAAAATTCACAAAAGGTTGTTTCTAACAATATATTTTTTGTTTCAGGTAAGAATGGAAATTCTCAAGTTAAATTAGCAGAGGTAAAAAGTTGACGTAATTATTGTTCAAGATTTCTTTGGTTTTGATGTTTTAGGAAAATGTTTTTTAATGAATTAATGAATGATTGTTTTTAGTTGGCAAAATTTTATTAACGGACCTATTCTAACCATGTTTATAGCAGTCTATTTAATTTAATCTCACAAACCATTGCGGTTCAGTGCTATGTAATATTTTTTTTATATGATAGAATTGAAAAAAAAAAACTAATATTGGTTGAAAATAATATTATAAAGTAATTTAATATAAATTCGTTTAATAGATTCAAACACCAATTAACAAAGCATGCCATTGAACATTGTTTCACTCTAACCTAAGACTGCTATTGTTAATTATCACCTAAAGTACTTTTAAATCTAACTTACTACAAAAAATATACAGGCTGTCCCGTAAGTAGTGGACCAACGGGGTGTGGGTGATAGGGGGAACTATTATCTACCAAAACCACTAAAAATATTGTTCTAGGTCTTATAGCTTTGAAGTTCTGATTTTTTTAAATAAATAGGGGAAATTATCGTCCTATGTATAAACATTTTATAATTTTACGAAATCTATCACTTATTTTTTTGTTATTTTTATTCTAGGCGGTTAATATAATAGGTCTTTCTAATTAAAATCGTATTTAGGTGTAATTACCATAAGCATGAAAATTAAAAAATAAAACTAGTGCAATTTTTACATTTCAAGATGCTCTATGTGGTGTTTGAGCTAAGCTGGTGTAAAAAAAATGTATTATAGCCTAGTGAAACTTTATTTTAAAAACATCTACATGTCATACCAATTACAAAAAAATATAACACTGTGGTTTAAAGTATTTAAAAAATGTTAAATTAGCTTACGGATTTTAAATATAAGAAATCGTCAGGTAGACAATGTGCAAAATAAGTCTTGGAATCACATAAATTCCGAGAAATATTTTGCACGTGCACTCTGGAATTCTAATAGTAAAATTACTATTAATCAAAATCAAAATTACTAATAGTAAAATTTGTTTTGCCAAAAGCTTTTTATAATGATGTACTCTTATAAACAGGTAATTAGTATAATAATTAATTAATATCTTGTTCTCATGTAAGTGGATATTATTATTTAAGGGTGGGGACACCAGCGAGCCAAGACGGGTGATCATTCCTCAAAGGCGTACATAGATATTATTATTATTATACATAATCTTTATTTAGAGTTGGCAAGTTTTTTTACAATACTTCCATCAATAATAAGGTATTTATAAAAAAAAATATACACAAAACATCTCTGACATTCTAGAACTTTCCACTTACATATATTTCTTTACCTTTTACATTTGTAAATAATATATCAAAGCGATAAAACCGAGAAAAATGTTTATTTAGATAACATAAATAAACAAAGATTCAGTTTTATGGTGTGATATGGTTTACGGCGCGGGACGGCGTGGGATGCTGGAGATCGGTCCCTCGAGATGCGACAGTGTACAGAGTTATATCAAATATCTTTATCATTTCGTATGTGACAATTTGTTTATTATAAACCGCTCCCGTGGAGGCTTTTCTCGTTTTTTCGAATTTTTCATATAATCTCTTTCCTGTGGTTTCATCAAACTTAAAAATAAATAAATAATTTCAGAAATCCTACTAATATTATAAACGCGAAAGTTTGTATATATAGATGTACGTTTGATTTTAATGAAACTTTACAATCACATAGTTTATACATCACAATACTCACATAGGCTATAATTTAAAAATATATTATGTGCCCAAAAACTAATCCACCAGCTTCACAGATAGTTAAGTTATTTATGGCAAACATATTTTTTTTTCGTTTAAATAGGTAACTTAGCTGTTCTGGAGATAAGCGCGTTCATGCAAACTCTTCACATATACGAAATTTGTATAGATACACTAAATATTTTGTTCAAAATAGTATCCAGTTATAAATAACAATATTAAAAGCTAAACTCATTTTCTCTTCATATTTTTCCGTAATTTATTATAAACTAGCTGTTGCCTGCAGCTTCGCCCGCGTTACTCAACTCCTTATGTCATCGCGTCATGTTATATAGCCTATATATAGCCTTCTTCGATAAATGGGCTGTCTAACACTGAAAGAATTTTTCAAATCGGACCAGTAGTTCCTGAGATTAGCGCATTCAAACAAACAAACAAACTCTTCAGCTTTATAATATTAGTATAGATTTCACTTTTTTCATATTGCAATGGCAAAAGAATCTTATTTATAATTCCAATCATAAATATTTTATATCTAAACGTCATTTGAATTGTAAAATATACACGGTTAGGTGTGAAGGTACACTTTCATGATAATGGGATTCCCGGAGCAGTCTCCCTGTGACCCGGGGACAAACAGCTTAGATTGGGGGAAATACCCTGTTGTCTCTGTATTCCCAATTAGCTCCCCCTGTTGATTGAGGGAGCGATGTTAAGGTTTTGGAGGGCATTTAAATGATACTGCTTGAATCCAACAAGGTTTTTATTTGGGGGTATGTTGGTTTGCTTCCTACTTTTGTAATAAGGCATTTTCATGTTTACGCTATGGTTATCTTAATTTTTTACATTTTTAGCGTCCAAGTAAGGAAAGAGTTACCTAGACATTTGTACGAAAGACGGTATTACGTGTTTTTCTTTTACTGTTCGAGGAGCTTCAGAATATGCGGGATAAATACTGGCAGTTTCAGAGATTTGAGCATTAAACAATCACATATATATTACATTAAATATGTGAGCGCTATGCCATAACTAGAAGTTTTGGACGGATGGTTCCAAGTTCATATCGCACAATATCATCAGCTTCACTAAATATCACGCAAATACACACACATACACACACACACATACACACACACACACACACAAAACATACACTCCAACAAACACTAGTTACACTATATGCATTTCATTCTCATACAACACCAGAGCCTTAGAGCTACATTATGTCAATGATTGAGGCCTAAAAGCGACAAACGTTGCAGATTGTTACTAGCCAGTAACAAGGTGTAACTATCTATATATTATATAAAAAGTATCTTAGCCATGTAAAATAAACGCATTCTTTTCAACACAACTTTACGATGGCCATAAATTTTTTACACTTCATCACGGCGCGGATGACTTTATTTGATTGAGTTCTTTGGACATAACATTTTGATTATACGTAGATAAAAGAAACTCGATATTAAGGTTAATAAAAGTATACGATCTTCTTGTACTAGAACGTTCCGAGGCCATACTTAAAATACATGACATGTTTTGTTGTAGTTATTACTTATTTGAAGAAATGGATGTTAAACAGAGTGTTGATGATAATAAAATAAATACGTTATCTTATTTCTGTCGGTATTCAAAAGAAATATATGTATTGTAGTTATTAGCAAAATTTGACATAGAGTTATAAAATAGACTAAAAAGAAGATCCCCACCATGGTACAGGCCTTGACGTGGCGGTGGGGCTCAGTAGCCTAGGGTAAGCCGCTGCACCTTGGGTGTAGCTAATTGAGTCTAGGGGGCTCTTTGTACCCCTCTTATAGAAGAGGGGACAAAATAGCAGGGGGCAAGGGGCGAGGACGGGAACCTCACCCCATTGTACTGTGACGACGTTGGGAGGGGTTGTTGGTGTGTGATAACCCCTCTGTGGAGGTGGCGTCAGTCCCTTGGGGGAATGGCTAGCCGTCGAGGTGCCCTGTTTGTTTATTAGATCCGGGGCACCTTACCAAAGGCGGCATTGGTGGCACTCGCCGGGATTTAGCGGGTAGAGCTGCGTCCACTTACCAGCTTTCGGGCGCAGCGAGTCCCACTCCCCCGCGGGATGCCTCAGAGCATTTCACGGCGTTAAAGAGAAAAAAAGACAAAAAATAAGATAAGGCTGTTTCCTTTGTTTGTAAGTATTTTTGTGCTGCAGAAGCGGGCTATCCGTGCAATTTACAAGCTGCCCCCCCTATACATCTTTGAGAGACAAATTTAAACAAATAGGAATTCTGACTGTCGCGTCTCAATACGTCTTAGAAAATTTACTGTATGTCCGGAAAAACATAAGTGATTTCTGTAAAAAAAGTGACAGCCATAGTAGGGATATACGGAACAGACGCAGGCTAGATGTACCAGTGATTGGACTTACAAAAATAAGCAATTCTTTTATAGGCAATTGTATACGCTTTTACAATAGGATCCCAGAACACGTTCAAAAGTTCTTCTTAAAAAAATTCAAAAAAGTTGTTAAAGAGCGTTTGTGTGGGAAAGGATTATAAAGTAAAAGATTTTATGGAAGGTAACACATTGGGAATAGGGCGTTCCTCTCAGGCATTTCAGGATAACAACATGTGAAATTTGTTATATTTTTTTTGAAAAGATGAGTCCCACTGAGTTTGTTTCGCCGGTTCTTCTCAGTGGGCTCGCCTTGGAACCGGTGGTAGATTCAATTGACGTTCAAAAAGATACTCTGTTTGTACTATTTTAACATTAATTTTTAATAGTTGTGATAATGACACTTTGTTTTATAACACGCAAGCACCTTTATAAGGCGAGTTACCACAGGCGAAACGGGAAAATCAAATTTTTGAGAACTATCTCATAAGCTCTATATCTAACGACTTCATAAAGAATATCGGAGACACCTAAATAATTGTCAAAAGAATGTCCTAATTGTTTCACGATAAGTTGTACTTTACTCGATCATAAAAAATCCTGAAAACACGTTAAAATAAAAAATAAAACGAATAATTTACTAATAAAATATGTAAGTTTGCGCATCATTTATAAATGGAAAAATTTAATTATAATACTACAGAGAACGTGCTTTTTAAATTTCAAGTCTATATTTCCTTTATTTAAATTTAACCATAAAACTTGAATGCTATCTAGCGTTTTCACAAGCCACCGAGAACCTTGCTACCCTGCCAGTCACGGTGACTCGCCTTAAAACTATATACTATTTAAAACAGATGTTTACCATGTTTTTAACTTTTTTTGCATAGCTCGATATTTTAGTACTATCATCTATGCCTTGTTCTCTAGACAGTTGCTAATTTAAAACGCAAGGACATTTAGAAAGTAATACAGACTTAAAAAAATCACAGTCTAATTTCGACCCCCCAAAACAATCATAAATACAGATTGACGGAAAGCTAGTTGAGTCACAGTGTTTTAGTGCGAAGCCTTCCATGAATATAAAGTACGTTCCCCCTCTTAATTACATCTGATAAATCAAAGTAAAAATACGCTTTGTACTGTCGTTACCGAACACCGCTGGTGAGGGGCGGTTAGGGCTGTCACAAAAATAAAAAATAAAAAAGTTTTAATAAAAAAATGTCATAATAAAAATACTCGACAACACTTTCAATAATAGTAACAACTGTAACTTTTATGTATGTGCATGGTTACTCCAGAAATTCCATGTTGTCTTCATGAGTTTGTATAGTATAATAGTCGTTTAAGAGAGACAGACCTAGATAATATGCACTTACGTTACGCACTAAGGTTACGTAGGTAGGATAACGGTGGTTTTGTGTATCTTACCATCTAGCAATCATTTATAAGCAATTTGTAATTTCTGAAATAATCTCAAATACTGTTAATAATTAGCTCATGTACATAAAATTTCTAACAACAACATATTTATCTGATGATTTTTTGAATTTCGACAGCCCTGTAAAGGTCTCTCTCTCATGGGAGTATTTATCAGCTCGCGACCCTCCGAAGGGGATCCGCAACAAACACCTACAGCTGAAGCGATTGTTTGATCCATTCTAAATATTAACCTTATCACAAAAGAGTTGTCAGCAAGGTGTTATATTTTTATATAATTCACGCAATAGTTGTCCTGTGCTACGTGTGACAAATGAATGAATACATCATAAGAATAACAACAACCGGCCAAGTGCTAGTCGGACTCGTGCACAAAGGGTTCCGTACCATTACATAATATACAACATTGGACACAAACAAAAAATAAGGTTTATGTTTATGAAATCCTCGGCCTATAGATTTTGCATTATATTAAATATTCACCGTCCAATAAATTTTACTATTAAGGGCCCTTGGTAAGTGAAAACGGCAAAATTTGCTGTTTTCTATAAGCTGCTATTTAACAAATTGGAGATTTCTGGCACTAAAATTACCAGTATGTATTACAGAACGCATGTATGAGATGACAGTTTTCAAAACACGATTGGAAAAAATTTGCTCGATAGAAAATAAAACAGAAGTTACTTCTGAAATTTAAGAGTTTTTAAATTTAATTTAATACTTAAATTTTGATTTAAACATATTCAAAATAAATATTCCACTTTTTCTATGCAAATATATTTTCAATAAAAATTGAGTTTTCCCAGACCGATACAAGGGAGTATTTTATGAAAGAAATTTCGTCGGTAAAAACGCATTCTCCATATTTTCATGAACGAGTCGTTCCACATTATTATATTTGCTCCGTACTCGAATCAAATTTGCGAATAAAGGAAAAATATTGCAAAATATAAGAATATTCTTTACCGGGGTTACTCTAAGAATATTAATTCAGAGGCTTTTATAATACCTATATCGGGGGTATATTCTATTATATAAAAGTAATTAATTAAATTTCATAAAATACAGACAGACGAGTTTTGTAAGAGGTAGTGTCATGTTGCTTTGCAGCCGAATTGGGCCGGCACGACCGGGGTGGTACCTCTCGCTCACATTACACAGGTGCCAAGTGACAGCTATGCTGTCGCGTTTCGTGCGGTTTGTGAGTTGCCGGTGCTCCATTGAGGGGAATAGGGAAAAGGAGGGCAACGCATCTGCATAACATTTGGTTGTGCGAATGTATATGTGCGTCAGTAGTCACCATAAGGCTCCGACTGCTCGATTGCCTCCTTATGACATAAAAAAAGACTAATTGTGCTGGCAAGAAAAAATATTGGTAGCAAAATTAATTAAGTATCTAATGTATTTACAAGGCAATCTTCTTTGGTATAGTTACATAAAAATGTTAAAAATGATATTAAGGGACGTCTGGCGGATGTGAAACATAATGCCATAATAACATATGAATAAAAATCAATATCGAAAGATAAAATAAAATATATGACCGCCTCAACCGACAAAAGATGTTTAGGTTGACCAAAAACTGTTGTTTTGTAGCGGTGAATAATGTCCAATAAAAAAAAATCTCACGAATAAACATAAAAAACGCGTAACTGATGTTCATGTGACTCAGACACCGTTTGACCGACCAATATGAAAATTGGCACATCCTTGTGTTCTCATAGATTTTTATGATCTTGATAACTCGCCTAAAATAGCGCTGCAGACTTATACAGTACTGGTCGCCATAAAATCAAAATAAATAACACAAAAATGTATACTTTTGTCAACTTATGAGCATTGTTCTATAGTAAATTTATGAAGTCGAAAGTTGGACGACGATCCATACAGAATTAGTTAGAGAAAAGTGGTGCAGGGTCGGTCATCTTGATGTCCATCTGGCCTATGTCACTGGACGAAAAGCTGCCAATGAGAATGTCACATGTCTTGTCTATCTATGTATTTTCCTCACCGAGCATAGACTGTGCGCGGCGGGGAAAAGAGAACGCAAGAATATGGGGATATAGAGTATACGATAGAGTTAGCACTTTTAGTGAGAGAGAGAAGTAGGCGGTGCTTCGCGTTCGGATGGGAATCATTTGATAATTGTCGATAAATTGTTCATTATTTATTATTCAGCACCAAGAATGCGCTCTGTACCTCGATAAGTCGCGTACTAACGGCGAATGATAAAAAGTGTTTTGGCAGCGATGCGTTCACTATTATACCCTCCGCGCACAGTCTAAGCTCGGTGATTTTACTTATATTCATTCCATCTACCTTTATAGGTTTTCCTTAAAACTTGAGAATGTATACTATTACCCTAATCCAAAGAAAGCACCAGTATAATTTAGTAAATGGATCCACATTTATTCTGATTATTATATACTACCTTGTTTCCAACTCTACGCCGTCAACTTTAATGTTTTCGTGCCATTCCCTTTGTGTGATGCTCTGTGGGACATACATAGTCAATGTCATTTGGAAACTGGACCTTTTAACAGATGAGCTCAAGGATTCTGGACCCTATGTCGGTTTTACCTTAATATTTTCCTGTTTTTAGTATGTATTTTCCTGTACTCAGTTGGAATATTTATGAGATTTTGACTTTGGATTTTGATCTTTTATGGTGGTCATTATTTGACGATTTAAAGCGCTCTAGGGGTATATATGACGGGGCAATGGAAATGGTAGAAATTTGGATCTAATAAAAAAAATTGAATTAACAATAATTAATAATTTATTTATTAATTTACCTTATACATTAGAATAACACATAGGCTGTATTTATAAAAATATTGTGTGATTTGTTCAAAATCTAATCCTGTTCAGACGAAGTCGCACTAACTATATTATAAAAGCGAATGTGTGTTTGTTTATTACGCTTTCTCACCGAAACCACGAAACCGATTTTGAAAATTCTTTCGTCAACAGAAATCCCCATTATCAGCGAATATCATGGATATAAAAAAGTGCGCGCGTACAAAGTACACATGTCGGAAGTGAAACTTATTTGGCTAACTAATTTTTAAATCTCGTTTATATTTATACTAATCTAAATCTTTCAATTTCCGAGACTTGCGATGCGACGTTGCTCTATCTCTATCTCTCTTTATCTTTCTCACTCGCTTTCTCCCTATTCTCACTCCATGGCTATGTGCTTCATGCTACGTTCGCCTTTTCTCACTCTCTCTCAATCGGTCTCAATCACTCTCTCCCTCTTCCTAGACATAAACGTTGCACATTTTCGTGACGTTTCATCCTTAAAAAAATTACCCTCATGCTCGCAAAGAAGTTTCATTTCAATAATCATCAGCAGTCTTGATACGACTGTAGACCGAGGCTAGCGCGGGCGAAGCAGCGGGCAACAGTATCGTATAAAATATCACCAGTTAAATTAAAAAGTTCGTTTGTTGAAACGTGCGCCCCCAAATTTCAAAATGTCATTACCGTGTTGAAGATAATTTTCGAAAATTCATCAAGCTTAAAATACTTGAGATTTTTCGATGGACCGTTGATTAAAAATACCAATATAAAATTAGAAAGGGCACTCAAGTTATCAATGGCCCTGTCCTGCTTCTGGGTCTCCTCGAAATCAAGTTAAAACATAGTTCTGATATGCACTGGTCCAATGCAGGTTGTGGCTAAAACCATCCAAAACACACCCTCCGAAACATTTTAATATTTTCCAGCAACCGGGTTTCCTCGCTGGTCTATACCCATTTACTTCTTTTTCTTTTTTTGCAATGTTAGCTTCCTTAAGGATTTGCCAAATTCCTTTTATGCCACCGATTTTATCAGTGTCGTAAAAGTAAGCAATAGTAATTTTCATTTATAAATCCTAGGCCATGTGAACCAGTATTCAGCTTCTCACTATAGGTATATACTTTGTACCAGCGTTATTTATATGTGTTATTTCTTTGTAACTATCCTCGTGTACATACATTGTTAAATAAAAATAAATAAATAAATATAACAGCTCACAAAATTATCGATTTCCAATACTCTAAAACCTTAAGAAGTGTACGTCATAACAAAATACAGCATTTTCCATCGGGTCTTGAAGCAAGCGTAATTCCACAAGGCCCATATAGAACTATTTTAATAAATACAGAGCACAAAGAGAGAATTTGTAGTGTATTTTCATTCTGTAGCAACCCTTCTCAGCCGTCTATTTGTTGCAGTCGAAAAAAGAAAGTCTCGTCTTTTATCTTTTTTTTTTCATTTTCACAACGACAAAGGAAACATTGGCTTTCCCAGTAATGAAACTTTTTGGTTTCACATAGTTGCCGATCGCACGATGATAGAGTCTGGAAGTTTCATCGTTGCACGTATTTCATTGTTTTTCTGAAGTTTTGAATTACTTGGTTGTGACAAGTGTTGAGATGTTAAGGAACAGGAACAGTCCCTGTTATTAGAAAGAAAGAAAGAAAGAAAAATATTTTCTATTTCTGTCTTCCTATCTTTTAGAACATTTCATATAATGAAAGGATATTCTGCCGATCAAGAAACGTATTTTTGAAGTTAAACTTCTTTGCGCGTATGAGGGTAAAATTTTTACGGATGTAACATTACGAAAATGTGCAAAGTTTTTGTCTAAGAAGAGGAGAGAGTGATTGAGACCGATTGAGAGAGTATGATAAAGGGCGAACGTAGCATGAAGCAAATAGCCATGGAGTGAGAGTAGGGAGCATGTAAGTGAGAAATATCGAGAAAGAGAGTGAGATAGAGCGAACGTCACATCGCAAGTCTCGGAAATTTAAAGCTTTAGATTAGTATAAATATAAACGAGATTTAAAAATAAGTTTGCCTAATAGGTTTCACTTCTGACATGTGTACTTTGTACACACTTTTTATTGTATACAATATTATATAGACATAAGTTAGAGAATTTGTTATTTTGAAATCGCCAGAATTTGAAGTTTGATTGAAATATATTTCTTGCATTCTACAGCTCATTTATTGAGAAAGATTATGGGCTAATTAATATAATTAATAATCGACTTATTTTTAAGGGCAGTGAGTTTCAATATTAAAAATCACGGGTAACAACTAAAAATAATAATGCTATTAAATTCATAAGAGTAAGAAAGGCGGTATCATCAGGTGGGATAATAATAACAATAAAAAACTTTTATATACTCTAGAAATATTGAGTAAGGACGACATTACGTGTCAGGGACGTCGTTGGCCATACCTACATCCATTATCATTAAATTTAATCGATTATATCAAAAAAGATCGACATTACTATAAAAAGGGGACATGAAGGGTTCTGTACCATCGTACTTACACGAAATCGACGTAAAATTACTATTTTCAATCAAGTAATAAAAAGTACAAAAAGCCCTTTAGTTCATATATTTTTTTTGGGTTTTAAATTTATTTTATTATTTGTTGCTATAGCACCCATATCATACTAAAAGTAAAAAAAAAAAACATAAAGATACATACTGTTTTCATTATAATCAAAACAAATAGTCCTCTAACCGGTGAAAGTAATGTGCAGTGTCGTGTTCCCTTCTGCATGGGTACCACCATCCTGCTTGTTTCTCCCGTGAAACAGCTTTGCCGTGTTTCGGAAATAAGGACAGGACAGGCAGTGCAATTTCTGGTGAACTCGTTATTCAGGAGCGAATACTTACCATCCGTCTGTATGCTTAGTCAACTAACATAAAAACATGACGTGTCATGACTTCGTTCATGTCGTAGTCATTATTACCTATTATATTATTAATAATTTCATTATTATCTATTATATTATTAATAATTTCATTATTATCTATTATATTATTAGTTTTAGTAATAGGGTTATTTAGACCATTTGGTTGTTTTTTTTGGACCATTACATTTGTACGGAACACTCAAAAGCATTACCGAATATTTTATAAAGAGGACGGTTCTTTCCACTTACATTAAGAGATTTTCCGCCATGCCAGTTCGTTAGTGTTTTATGCCCCTTAAATTTTTACACTCCTGTTAAGAGGACTCAATGTGGCTTAAAAACATCTGTAATAATGTCATGAATCATTTTTATGCAATTGTGTAAAGGGATTGGAAGTTTCTTTGCTTCGTGAAAATACGCAGGCTGGTGAAACCATGACCTACACGGTTCAAGCCTTGTGGCGGTGGGGCTCAGTAGCCTAAGGTGAGCCCAGCACCTTGGGTGAACCCAAGTGAACCGAGGTAGCTGCTCTTTGTACTCCTCTTATAAGAAGAGGGGACAAAAGAGTAGGAGTGGGAACCACACCCCATTGCTTGTTGTTGTTCTGTGGTGCGGGACAGCCCCTCGGTGGAGGTAACATCAGTCCCTTGAGAGACTGACTAGCCGTCGAGGTGCTTTGTTTGCTTAATAGATCCGGGGCACTTCACCAAAGCCGGCATTGGTGGCACTCGCCGAGTTTTAGTGGGTAGAGCTGCGTCCACTTACCAGCTTTCGGGCGCGTCGAGTCCCACATACCCACTTGGGGAGACCCACTCCCCCGCGGGATGCCTCAGAACATTTCCCCACGGAAAAGAAAAAAAGGCTGGTAAAACGAGCTCGATTTATTAATGATATCTTGATCTAGATGATGATAAGAATGAGGAAACCATTGGGTAAGTCTGTAGTAGTTTATATAATAGTTTATACCTTAGTATAAACTATTATATGAAGGTAAGAATTCGTCCAATAAGGGATCGGATGACAAACGTTCAGGAACCAATTTAAGTAAAAGATTGAAATTATATTTTATAGTTTCAATAATCAAATACTTAAATATTAATAGCTTTAACTATCAGTTAATAAATTAGTCAGTGTTTAAAACAGTAATATTATTAGTAATCGGTGTTCTTTGGCAGATAGATTTATTAATTTTTCCGAGGTTGTTTAAAAAAAAAACATACAAATATATCCTTCGCGGGATTCGAACCCGCTGTCTTTATTACCGAAAATAGACCAGACATTCTTCATCTCAACTATTTCACAATTATTCACCTCTTCATTACCTCAATGCACTTTTAGCCTTGAACAAAGGGGTTTTAATATAAAGGCTAATGATTTCCGAGTGCTAACGAAAGCTTGTTTGTAAGCCGGGACGTGTTGGCATTTAATTGGTTCTACTAATTGCTAGACGGTGCTAAGTAATTATATTTACACTATCTTGGGCTGGCTCGGTATATGTTGATAATATATAGATGAATATTTAGATAAAACGGTGGTTTTAATGTAGAGATATAGCTTATAACTAGAACACTAGATATCAAAACTAATAGGTTGTGACCTATAGGAGTTGAGTAACGCGGGCGAAGCTGCAGGCAACAGCTAGTATTACATACAAATGGAAACACAAAATAATATTGGCTCGTTTAGGAAATATTTAGTATGGCTCGCGGGAAACATACATCCTTATGTAGTGTTACATTGTGCTTGGAGTGATAAGGAAGCCTTTTCGGAAAGGTTTGGGTCGGGCGGGAAATGTTACTGGGGTTTTATTGAAACTAGTATATAGTAATATGATTTTAATGTTATGGTTATATTTTGAAGAGAAGTCTTTTGGCGAGTTGAGTACTTTTTGAGTGAACAAAAATCATGGAACTCGCGACATCGTCACCACGTCACCGAACGCTTCCAATGTGACATTAATGATGTGACGTCATAATTCTAAGTTATAATTTTCACTTCTATCGGCAGTCCCTATGACTGCCAGAGTCTATTTTAAGGGATGTCATTTTCTGTCTTTGCCTATCCAATAAGAAAAAAAAAGATTGCATTACAGTTTCTATGTTAGAGGCCGGTTTGTTCGTCGTAGTTTGTATAAGTTTATGCACAACATAATGCTCTAATAAATTCCTTTTATGAATTTTCATGAAAAGTGAATATATAAGTCCGAGCCATTGTACGTTGGTCGGAACAATATGGGTTGTTCCCGAGAGTGGGTCCATGCTTATTAATTTAACATCGAACTTGCGATCGAAACTTGTAAGTTTAAGTAACGTTATATCCATTATATGCAATCTTTGTACAATATTTTATATGTAAGTTGAGATGCTACTTTCAACGAGTTTCTTTTCCTTATTAAGTTCTATAGCTGAACAAGGATAGTGCATATGCGCTACATCTTTTATATTTTATAGCAGTATAAATAGTATAGATAGACTTTATATAATTTAAAGTTAACATTGTTATTTTCATTACTAAAATTATTTATAATTTATTTTAACGTATTGTAAGAGGTAGTGCCATGCTTAATTGCAGCCGAACTGGGCCGGCATGACCGGGGTGGTACCTCTCGCTCACATAACACCGGCGTCATTCACCAAGTGACAACTATGCTGTCGCGTTTCGTGCGGTTTGTGAGTTTCCGGTCGCCCATTGGGGGGATAGAGAAAAGGAGGACAGCGCATCTACGTGGCCGTGCGGATGTGTATGGGTGTCGGCGCCGTGAGCCTCCGACTGCTTATTTGCGCCCTGATGACATTAATTAAAAAAACGGGATATTTACCATGTTTATGAACAATACATTTGTAGGTAATGTCGAAAATCGAGCTCCGCAAAATAAAAGTGAAAAACATCGTAAATATAATCGCTTTTTCTCGTCACAAAAAAAAAATAAAAAATATCTCGGAGATAGATATTCTGTATACCTTCCTAAATAATTGGGCCATCAAAAACTATTTTTTTTTCCAATCCGTTTGGTTTCTCCGCCCCGGAGAATATTTCAATTTTTTCAAAAATTGATTCGTGTTCAAAAAAATAATATCAACTACATCAAAAATATTATATTCGTTTCTATATATAAAAAAGACTAGATTATATCTTGTTTTTTACCTTATAAAGTTATGAAATTACAAATTTTCCTCTCGCCTCAAATCCCGAATACAAATCATAAAAAATATAATTTCCAGAATAAGACCCGACTCTAATACAGATATTAAGATTCAGAACTTTACCTAAAGAATAAATTTCTACTTTAGCACCGTAACGTATAAAATATTAGTGAAATAGCATTTTCTAGAGTTTCGCACGGATTTGTGAGAAATTCTTAAAATGCTGGAGATTTACGATTAGCCGTAAAACGGTTTGCGTTGAATTAGACTGAGTTATGAGTTATGGCCGGAGTTGGGGATTTACGAGGAGAGCTGATCAACTTGGAAGTTTGTACATAAGTTCTAACGATATGCTCAGCTTCTCTATTTCATTTGGGGTCCAATGCAACCCTATTGTTTTGTCATCATCAACGTGGGTCTACACTTGAAAAACAGATTACTCACAAGTATATATTCGACTTTTTTATGTTAGTTGGATAGGCAAACGACAGACGAGTCACACGATGTTATGTGGTCAGCGTCACCCATGAACATAAAAGAGTTTACCTGGAATTAGCCCAGGCGACTCATTCACTCCACCGTGGTTCAGGCCTTGTCGTGGCGGTGGGTCGCAGTAGCCTAGGGTGAGCCGCTACACCTTGGGCGAAGCTAATTGAGCCGAGGGGGCTCTTTGTACCCCTCTTATAAGAAGAGAGGAAAAAAAGAGCAGGGGGCAAGGGGCGAGGATGGGAACCTCACCCCATTGTACTGTCCCGACGTTGGGAGGGGTTGTTCTGAGGTGCGGGACAACCCGTCGGTGGAGGTGGCGTCGGTCCCTTGGGGAACTGACTAGCCATCGAGGTGCCCTGTTTGTTTACTAGATCCGGGGCACCTCACCAAAGGCGGCATTGGTGGCACTCGCCGGGTTTTAATGGGTAGAGCTGCGGCCACTTATCAGCTTTCGGGCGCAGCGAGTCCGACATACCCGCGTGGGGAGACCCACTCCCCCGCGGGATGCCTCAGAGCATTTCCCGGCGTTAAAGAAAAAAAAAGGGTGTGTGTGCGATTCACACGCGATAGAAGTGAAACTTCAGTAAATCAACAAAATAATGAGATGAATATATTATATAACAAGGGTAGGATAATAACATAATTATTTGTTTAAAAATGAACGTATTTTAGTAAATTTTAAAATATATTTTATATTTCACTTTAAAAATATTTACACTTACCATTTATTACATCAGTCACATTGACACTTATATTTGAACATCTATTTTGATTGTTCAATAATTACATTTGCTCTTTCGCTCTGGATCACTAATAATACAGGCGATTATGCTTAGAAGACGGGAGTAGGGATGCTACGATGCATGGCACATAGATGAGAGTCCGATAATATAAAATAGTAGTAGTAGTATAGTAGGCATATTTCTGTCTCATTCTTTGCCGGCTTCATCCTACACATTTTTGTAATTATGTCTCTTACCTGTCATTTTTTCCGTTCCATCCGGTTTGAAATCACAACGATTCTAAAGAAGTTTCACTTCAAAAAAGGCAACGAAACCTAAAACACTTGCTCTTATCTCCGAAACACAGCAAAGCTTTTTTTTTTTTTTTTTTTTTTTTTTTTTTTTTTTTTTTCGCAGGGAAATCCTTATGGATGCAGCCAGGATCTTCGGGTAGATCCTGACCCAATGTGGGACTCGCACCTGGGAGTGCCCACCCTAACTAAAACCACTGCGAGCGCCTTCAGCCGCTTTTTGAGGGTCCCGGATATGCAGGCAACGGACAGGATCACCTCAGCGACAGGCTGGCCCCGGCAAAGGCCAGACTACTCCTCGAAGGGGGGGACTGCCCGGCCGCTACTAAGCAGTCCCCACGACGTCGTGCCATACAGACCCAGGTTCCCATCCTGAGCCCGACACGAACACAGGGGCGTTACTGAAGGCGCATTAAATAGCGCCTCCTACGCACCCCCGTTCGTCGCCCGCGGGAGGAGGCCTCGTCGGCGGCCTCCTCTCTCACCCGCTCGTCGACCTCCTTCTGGGACATCACTGCCTCGCAGAAGGAGACCATCGCCGTCCAGGACTCGTCGTCACCGAGTATCGCGGAGATGACGCTCGGCAGAGACAAGTCCCCTCCGATGAAACACAGCAAAGCTGTTTGACGGGAGAGACAAGCGGTATTTATCTGATTTCTATCAAACATTCACATTTATATATAAACTTAGAAGAGAAATTTATTAAATAATTAAATAAAACATATTTGCTATAAATTACAAAGAAACTAAAACTAAAGACCTTAAAAAATATAATATAATAACTTAAGTATATTAATAAAAAGGAGTCCCTTTAGGCAAGGTCCCGAAGATACTGGCAGCGTTCCTCATTTGAAATTCTAGACTAATTCATTGTCCGAGGTAGCTGCCAGCTCTTCGGTCTCCTGTGACCTTGATTAACCTTTTTGTTATTTCCTTAAGGAGCCTTAAAGCGCTAGGACCCCACGGACCAAGGGTCTCGACGCCGAATGGGACAAAATCATATTCGGAGCCTAGACTCCTGTATTTGCATATTTTAGCATTTTTAGCCGCTTCACAAGCCGCACCAGCTCTGTTGTTGGTTCCATGTAGATGGGAAGGGGCCAGCGTGTCTGAACAGGTTGCATCCCATACCAGCACCCGGCCCATCTTCTATGGAATCAAACTCATATCGTACTCATACATTAAATTTTAATTTAGTAATTTCGAGTGGTTACATTTCAAACGGGGTCATTTTATTGTCCCTTGTCTGCGGCTACAAACTAATCAAACACAAATCCGGGACAAAGGGATGACATCCTGGAAATATAAAGGGAATGCCTTTATTTACATCACTTATAAACCCCCAAAAATACGTACTTAATATATTTCTTCCCAAAAATATTATAACCTTTATCTATACTATTTTAATAAAGTTGAAGAGTGTGTGTGTGTATGTAGTTTGTTTGTTTGTACACGCTTATCTCCGGAAATATCAGTCTAGTTTGAAAAAAAATGCATTTGAGAACCGAGTTAATGGGGAAGGTTATAGGCAAATTATATCAGAAGAAAGATTTATTTTTGTAGGAAGTGAGAAACAGCTAGTCACTTAAGTCTTTATTTTGGTCTAATAATCGCTAAAATTATTATTAATGGCAACACTTAAATGTCTGTACTTTTAATACGTTCTGGTTTCGCCGTTAAATATATTATTACTGTTCTGTTTAGCCACAGAGTTCTAAACTTCGCTAGTTTAGTAGCTTTAGTGCATAAGTTACTTACTACCTATGTTTCATCCAGGGCGATCCACGTGTACTTGGAATAGAACTTATTGATACTTAGCTCATTTTTTATTTTTAAAGTGAGAACTTCTTTTAACATACCGCACACAGATTTTTATGGGCTGTGAGTGAGGCTGATCCGTCACGCTCGGAGGTGAAAGGCTCGATCGGGTGAACTCGGGACCACCGAGTGTGCCCGAGCAAGAAAAATACAGTCAGCTGCTCTTCACTGCTGAGTGCTGTGTTTTTACTTCTATCGGCAGTCCCTATTGACTGGTTAGGTTTTTTTAAGTTGATGAAATTTGATTTTGATTTTAAGTCTGATTCAAAGCCAAAAAAAATAAAACTATGGAAAATTACTCCAAGAACTAGATTGCAAACTAATTGTTCCTTCAAAATTGTTTGAGAGATTATTGTAATATTAGAACACATTATCAAAAATGTTATCGATTCACCCTTCGACAATTGCCGATCATGATGACGATGATGGTGGTAAACTGCTGGAAATAAAAATAGAGTTATTATCACTTTTCTGTTATATCCAGCGACAATGCCGCAACGAGGCCGTCAACACGAACAAGTCATAATACATACAGATTAGTTTTGTACATGCCCCGCATGCAACATGATTATTATGCTTTGTTATGGACTCTTTACAAAAATGTCTTTTAACTTTTTTGAAATATTCTTTACGACTACAATAGTCCACCCATAAATATGGTCAAGATTCACCAATTTTTTTTTTGATGCTCTCAAATGTATACATTTCCGTAAAAAACTGTTTTGTACAGCCTATTTTGCTATGCACAGCGCCTTAAGCGCAACTTTCCTCGCTTCGATAATGGCAAAAAGGTTTTTAGTTTAAACAAAGACTACCGTTATTTTTAATCAAGATACCGAATACCCTTTTAAATGACAAACATGCTATACCTATAGTATACTAACAAGATTATAAAAATAGTCAGCCCCCATTTTTCCTCTAAAAAACATTTTAGAGGATACAAAACTGACTACTGACATTCCCGAAGGCAGCTACTTTTTAAGAACCTCATTATGAATTCTTGGCATTTCAACCAGCCTAGCCTATATATAGACGATAATATTTTCTTTTATACAACAAACTATAAAAGCTATTTCAATACTAAGACTTCTTCAAATTGATTTACTATAAAACTGGCTATTTTCTTTATCATAACTATAGGAATATTGTGTATTGTTAAGAATGATTTCAATATCGTATTTTTAAATAAACGTTTGGGTAGACGAAGTGTTGGTCAGTCACTAACCAGAGGCCTTAGACAAAGTAACATTAGAAAAACGATAACGAAGTTCGAAAAGAATAAAATGTATGGGATTGACATAAGCCGTCGTCAATTATGTCACTCGTTATCGTTATCGCAAGTTGGTAGACAATGTTAAAATTCGTAACAAAATCTTAAACTGTCAATTGGTTATCGAACACTTATGTCAAACTTATGTTATTTTATTATTGATATTGATTCGTTATCCGTGGGCGTGGGCCATGGAGGGCAACATTTTCACAATTTTTATGAGTTATAGTGTGTATGAGGTCTATTTACATAGATATTAATTTTAATTTTTTGGTCCGATTTGACACTTCTTGTCGAACTTTGTTGACACTTGACAGTTGTTGTCGTTGCATTATCACGATCTTTGATTGATCATTGGCTAGAAAATTATTATCGTTATCTCAAAGACGATAACGAATTTCGGCAACAAAGCGATGTCACTTTGTCTACAGGCCCTGGTGGGAAGACGATCTCCGTACAGTGGCCGGTCCGTGTTGGATGCAAGTAGCGAGAAATCGGTCGGTCTTGGCGTTCTTTGAGGGAGGCCTATGTTCAACAGTGGACGGATAGAGGCTGATGATGATGATGATGATATATAATAAAAAATCCATTTCTATTCTCTATTAAAATCTATTATTGTAATACAGATTTTTCTATTTTGTCCGGCTAATTTTAAAATAAATCGCTTAGTTACTATTTATAAGAAGTCTCTGATATATCAGGAGTAAGTATTGTGTCCCAGTTTTAGTTTTCACATGTAAGATAATTATTTTTATGAGTCCTAAAATAAACTACTCAAAGATTTACGGACAAGAACTTGAATATTAATAGGAAAGTGAACTTGTATACTAATAGGGTGGTACAGAGATTATTTTCCGTCATAACCCATAGAACCCTTATCTCATTTTTACACTCTTTATACAGAAACATACGTCTTAGATTCAAGTCAGTCAGTATTTCAGTTATAAGGTGCCGCAAACGATAACATCTACTTCAAAACTCAAGGCAACATATTGCACAATCAGAGATTATGCAATATGTTGCCTTCCTTTTCAATCCCCCCTAACGGGCCACCGGAAACTCACAAACCGCACGAAACGCGACAGCATAGCTGTCACTTTACACTTGTATTATGTGAGTGAGAGGACCGGACGTGCCGGCACAATTCAGCTGCAATACTGATACGACTCCCAGATATTACAGTATGCAGGTTTTTTCCAACTTAAAGCAGAGTATAATTTTGGACCCAATACTAGTATCCACTACTGTTGTCTGTACTAGCGTTTTAAAAACCTCGAACATTCTATCCCTTTATCGGATTTTCTGCCATTAAATTGTAAATATAAAGTAATTATTCAATAATATGGCGGGTTATTGTCAATAATGTGCAGCGGTGCATTTTACACGGCTGAACAGATTCGCTATAAAATATAATGGGGTAACTGAACTGCGGTCTCATGATAAATGCAAGCCATGCAATGGAATTCCATCCAGATTTATCCGTTGTGTTACCGATTTTACCAATTTAAAGTCAATTACTAGAGGGATATACTCCCTTTGTTTGAAGCTCCTTGAAACTAAAATAGTTAAGAATATAATGGAGTTGGTATATTCTAATAAGACTTAGAACTGCCAAGTAATAAATTATGGTTTAAAAAACAAAAAAAATTGCAATCCGAACTAAATATTTGAAAATAATTTTTATTTACTAGTAATAATAGAAACAAAATATAAATATGTAATAATATATATTTATACATCTAGTACACTATAAATAGTTTGAATAAATTCGATTCCCAGGGCGACTCGTGATTCGCCCTAAAATGCTCTAGAATGCCATATACATATAAATTTTGGCGAACCTTAACGTACTTTAATCCAAATTTTTTATGTAATAAAAAGATGTAGTTTATCAATTGAAATCGATAACATTCTATGTTTTTAGCCCTAGAAATTTTAGACTTTCTAGATGCAATAATAAAGCTCATTTTTTTATTTTGAGTTAGATGCCTCTCTATATATGTAATGTATGAAAGTTTTAGCATAAGCTATTGCCTATTCGTTGGGGTAAATTCTCGCGTGACCGAACCAGTTTACACCGGTTCTGTATAAAGGGTGCGTGCTACGAATGACCGCAGCCCTTTCGTATCGCCACCGAATCTACGGAATTGGTATGAAAATCGATTCGTGGAAAAGAGCAAACACTTTTATTCTCTAAGTTTTTAGGTTTTAAGTCTATTTTTCTATAACTTTGCTAGAATAAGGAAAACTATTTTTTTCTATAAATTTTCTTGAATTAGGAAAATTCAAGTTCTACGGTTTTAGGTCTATTTAAGTTTACTAGAATTATGAAAATACAAGTTTTTGGGTTTTGAGTGTATGAATTTCTGTATCTTGTATAATTTGGGTAAACGATGAACATAAGCCAGTGATGTTGTTCTAATGTTCAGCTTAGGATATATTACTAGCAAATATTATCAAGAGTTCACTGAATATTACTTTATTAAAGAAGTATCCTGGATAGAGGCTGATGATGATGATGTTTTTTTATGTCACAAGGAAGCAACCGAGCAGTCGGAGACTTATGGTGACTACCGACGCCCGCACAACCAAAAGTTTTGCAGATGCGCCGCCCCCCTTGTCCCTATCCCCCCCAAGGGGCTATCGGAAACTCACAAGCAACACGAAATGCGACAGCAAAGGAGTATCCATAAATTACCGTGTCATCATCTTGAGCAACCTTTTTACGTCTGGCAATATGCCTCTTCCAATGAACGCCTGTGCTCAACCAGGACCGGCCTCATGGAGGTCGACCTTCCATCTAGCTGTGGTCGACCTTCCCTCACGAGATATAAGTAATATAATTGTTTTTTAAAGATTTCCTTAAAACCCCTTAATAAGGGTTAGATCTTTCCACCTGAAAAAAGTAGCGAGAATTTTAGATTTTCTCAAAGCGGGATTATACTAAGCCCGGCCAAAGTACGGCCTCTAAATATTTACGCAAATATTCTTACGTTTTGCTAAATCTCGCTTATATATGTATTAAGTGATAGCTTAAGTTATATAATATTAAATTTGTTACATATATTAAGCATAATAAAATAACTTAAATAATTATCGGGTTCGATACCGACCGGTGTCAATCCAGGATTTTCAAAATTTTTACGTGCACCTGAACATGAGACCATCGCTTGCTCACCGGTGAAGAAAACATCGTGAGGAAACCTGAATGCCTGATGAGAATAAGTCTTTGAAGGTGTGTGAAGTTCACCAACCCGCATTGGGCCAGCGTATCGGTGAACTATGACCCATAACCCTCCTCGCCTGATTTCGAGGAGGAGGCCATGCTCAGCAGTGGGACATGTTAGGGTTGAAATTATTATAATAATAAAATTATAACTTAACAGCACTTAAGGGAACTTATATTTTTTACGAGTTAATACACTCAGAATTCATACCCAAATACTACACAGATTTGAGCACCCCACAAATTCAGTTTTATTTTATATTCTTGCTACTGGTGTAGTAGGAGGAATGCACTTGTAACGCACTGTGCTGTGCACTTTGCTGTGTTTCAGAGAGTAGGGCAGGAAAAGCAGTCTATTACTGGCACAGAGACTTAACATCGCATGCCTCAGTATAGGCAACACATGAATGAGTTGCCTGGGCTTGTTCCAGGTTAAAGTGTTTATGTTCATGGGCGACGCTAACCACTTACCATCATGTGACTCGTCACAAATTGGAAAAGACGGAAAAATTTACATGAAAAAAAAATCATAGCCCACATAACAATAATGTTGTAAAGAACTTAAAGTTTAAGCTTAAGGTTCTCCCAAAAAACCACTGGATTACATTTCCATATTTAACTCAACGGCTTATATCGTCCAGCATTTGAAGTCGGGTTTTATTGAAATTCACAAGGTTGGCAAAAAAGTCTACATTTCAGTCTACAGTTTATCATAATTAATTTTAAGGGTTTTTAAAATAACATAGTATTACAAGGTGCAACGTAATGAAGCCAAAGATTGTTTGTTTAAATGCGCTAATATCTGAAATTGTCTGTCTAAAATGGTGTTATATCAATACCAATATAATAATGCTGAGGAGTTTATTAGGGCCCTTCTCCGAATCTAAAATATTTAAAAAATCTTGTGGCATTTCATAGATCAATAGAGATTTACAAATATCTTTAAAATAATATATCTATGCAATAATCTTCCATTTCAAATGCAAAACAATTAAAAATTTTAAACATTCTAAATTACATTACTCTCACTATATCATCAGTGAGCGACTATGGTCTAGTCTAGTGGATGGCCTCTTGGGTGAGAGGTCCGGGTTCGATCCTGACCCCTGTGGTGCCATGAAATGGGTTTTATAAATTTCTATATGCACCAGAACATGAGACCAACGCTTGCTCATCGGTGAAGGAAACATGGTGAGGAAACCTGCATGCCCGATGAGATTAAAAGGTGTATTAAGTTCACCAACCCGCATTAGGTCAGCGCATCGGTGAACTATGCCTACAAACTCTCCTCGCCTGATTTCGAGGAGGAGACCCGTGCTCAGCAGTGGGACATATTATAGAGGTTGATATATTATAAATGACTTTCATTGTTATCCATAGCGTCCTTTAAGAATATATTATGATTCAGTAGTTAGCAGGGAAGCGGACTTAAGGTGCCAAACTAATACCAAATTGTAAATTCTTGCAACGTTTCGGTCCTTTATTGAACCTTCTTCAGGCAATCTTTACATATGGTTTAACCTTATCTTCATTTTTGTATCGATTATATTGTTAAGTTACACTATATACTTTCTATAGCCATATTTTAAATTATTTTACATTCATTGAGTTAAGTTCTGATAACATTATATAGTTATGTTATTATTTTATCAATCCATATGATTCCGGAATCTTAAGTTGTGGACAACTTACAACATCACGCTCTTTTTTTAATAATATGTTGTTACATTATGAAATTTATTAAAAGTACCTGGATAAATGGGTTTTTTTTTTTAATAAAATGACATTTTCTAAAAATGATTCCTAGCTAGATCGATTTATCGCCCCCGAAACCCCCTATATACTAAATTTCATAAAAATCGTTGGAGCCGATTCAGAGATTCCAATTATATATATATATATATATATATATATATATATACAAGAATTGCTCATTTAAAGATATAAGATAAGATTACTAAATATTACTTTATTTAACTTCGATTAGGTACTACATCGTCACCGAGGCACGTGTGCTCTTAAGAAGAAGAGAAGCTCTTAAAATATGATTATAGAAAGTATGTAATGTAACTTAACAATATAATTGATATGAAAATGAAGATAAGGTTAAACCATATGTAAAGATTGCCTGAAGAAGGTTCAATAAAGGACCGAAACGGTGCAAGAATTTACAATTTGGTATTAGTTTGGCACCTTAAGTACACTTCCCTGCTAACTACTGAATCATAATATAAATGACATTAGCCTAGATTAAGATTTTAGTGCATATTGTATTGTCAGTAAAGTTTAGAATACAGAAGATATGATATTATCTCTTTGTTCCAGGTGAGTTGACGCCGATCCTTTGTCCCGACACTTTACTGAATGCGTGGTAACGTACTGAAACATTCAATTATTTAAAACTTTCAATGTGCAAAGGTTTTATATATTTTACAGGACAAAGGGAGGTTCTATATTTGATTGTTTTTATATAAGTTAAAATTATTAGTATTGGAAGCTCTTTTCTTGAGATAAGACACGATGGTAAGACAATTACATCGACCATCAACATGATTTTATCTAGGACTGACAATCTTATCCATGAACTGCCTTTCCATTGACTCAAGATGGTAAGTTTCTGTGCTAGTAATTTCTCCCTTGTCCTGCTTTTCTCTCAGTAGGGCAACGAAAGAAGCAAACAGGATGGTGTTAACTATGCAGGCGCGCTGTACATTGCACGTCCCTCCGGGATTATATGTCTGTGCGTGTCAAAGCCACTTAACATCTACTTGGCCGGACCGATATTGATATTTTTTGTGTATGTGTCAAGTCAATTTGAGAATGATTTAGATTAAAAATTCAGGCCTCTACAAAATATTTTGTATAAAAGTAAGAAAGAAAGAAGAAAAAAAGAAGAAAGAAACATTTATTCGATACAAACAGGAGACACACAGAGACATAAAGAGATACACATAAAAACATTTTTGTATAGGACAACGTCTGTCGGTTCCGCTAGTTATTAATAAGGATAAGTATATATTCATGTTTACAAACTACATAGTTTTATGTATATAAATACAAAGCCATGCTTAAATTAATTAATACTTGTAAAGTGTATAAATAAAAAATCTCCAATAATTTCACATCACCCCGCCAGCCACAAAAATTCAATAATATTAAACTGACATTGATGGACGTAAATAAATTTTGATTTCGGTTTTTTAATTGCTACGCTTTTTCCAGCTTAGTTGTTACTAATAAAATTATTTCGAATATTAGCTAGGTATTGCCCGTGGCTTCGTTTGTGAACTTAAACGTTACTTTCGTCGTGGTCTCAATGATTGATATAGGTATATTTTTAACCGACTTCTAAAAATGGAGTAGGTTTTCAATTCGAATGTTAGAAAAGATTTCTTCCCTATCTTCTTGTCTTCTATTATGAAGTTTTCAATAAACCATACTATTACACATTTTAATAACTATAGCGTATGTAATTCTTTCTGAATGAAAATTTGGCAATTGGATACATAGAGTTCCGAAGGACGTCATATCGAATTGACTATCATGAGTCTAGACAGTCCATAGAACAGAAAAATCTACTATGATAGAAATACTCAAAAATAACATACCACTCATAAGTCCGTATACAGATATATAGAGACTATTAACTTAGCAAAAACAACAGACCGTATTCCACCCGTATTCCAACCCATCTCCCTACACTTAAAAGCGTTCACGTGTAGATTTGAAAACATCAAAAACGTACATATTCCGGAACGTTCCATGTCCAATCACTGCAGAGACTTGCAGCGTTCGATCAATCAGTGTAGAGGACAGCTTGTGACGATTGGTTATACTGCGGCTTTTGGACAGATCTCGTTTATGGTTTTTTAAAGTACACTATATATTATATAAAGAAAAAAGGATCTATCATTAACTGTTTAAAACGGGATATTAATGTTTTTCGGCACTATTTCGTCATCGTCTACGAATGTCTGCATGGTTACCACCATCTTGCTTATTTCTCCCGTGAAACAGCTTTGCTGTGTTTCGGAGAGAAGGGCAAGACAGGCAGTGTAATTACTGGCACCGAGACTTAACATCTTATGTCTCAGGATAGGTAACACATAAATGAGTTGCCTGGGCTCGTTCCAGGTATACTAGTTTATGTTCATGGGCGACATCGACCACTTAACATCAGGTGGTACGTTTGCCAGTTTGCCTATCCAACTAACATAAAAAAAATATGTCTTATTCACGAGACTTATCTTAATAGTAAATATAAATGAGTTAGTTTAAAACCTTCCTATCCACCATAATTATTAGCTAAAGAAGATACAATCTTCAACGAAGGCCAAGATTTCTAAGCATCCAACATTTTAGTTTACAGAGATTAAAAAAAAATCAAATAAAATAAATCTAACAACGTTTTCAAATACCTTTCAATGATATGAATAAAAAACGCAAAAGCTTGTTGTGCCTATTAGTAAAATGGATGGCATAATATCATTGCCGGAAAAATAAATCCTTTGCTGAATTTATAACGGTGAGAGATTCGGAATTAAAATAAAATTTATTCCGTCCACGCTCACGATACATGTTATTTAATTTCCGTGAAAATTCGTTTTTATAATTAATTTTGAAGTGGTTTTGTTTGTTTTTTTGTGATGCAAAGATACATTGGGGGTTTGTAAAAAAACTGTTCAGTGTTCTGTTATAAAAAAGAACGTGTGCAAACTGTTTCCTTTATATATAATTAATCATATATTTTAAAACATATTATATTTAATTAAAATAAATAAATGTAATTTTTGTAGAGTTATTTCTTTATGCAATCCAATAAACACTATATACTATATGTATTATGTATGCTGGATTGAATAGAGAAAAAATATTTCTTCACAACAACGAAAGAAAATATTTTTTATTCGTTAAATATTTAAAGAAATAATTAATATTTTGAGAGTAGTAGATAAAGGATAGTAAAGTAGTAAGCGCAATAAAAGAATTTTTAACTATCACAATGTTTTCTTTTCTAAATTTACTTTTTTATGTTAGATAAAATAATAAGTTAATGATATTGGAGTACGGACTATGTTAAGTCTAAATTCATGCATTTTTCTCCATCTTCAACAATTCCATTAAAATTGAGAAAAGTTTACATAACCTAGAAGTTTCGATTTGAACATGTTATCTGAAAATTGATTACACTCTTGACTCGATGGCGGCTATCAACTCCCATTTCGCATGCGTATTTGCGTTCGGAAATTGATGAAAGTGTTTTTCGTTTTTTTCAACACTCATTTCGATTGGATTTCGACACTAATTGCTCTATTGCGTTTAATATACGTTTGTTTGTTTCTCTGGGTTTGAATTATTATTAAAATCCACAACTGGCACAATATCTATGAAAACGTTTTTCATTTTTTTCAACTCTCATTGCGATTGGATTTCATAACTAATTTCTCTATTGCTTTAATATAATATGTAGGTACGTTTATTTTGTTTTTCTAGGTTTTAGTTGCAACTGGTTTTTTAATATCGTTATCAAACAACATCTAATAATAGAGTATGATAGTATGGTAGTATAGTAGAACAAAATATATAGTTTGTATTTGTATGCGTATTTGCGTTCAGGACTGATGTAAGGCTTTTTGAAGTGAAACTTATTTGCGCGCATAAGGGTAATTTTTTTTACGGATGAAATGTCACGAAAATGTGAAACGTTTTTTCCAAGAAGTGGGAGAGAGTGATTGAGAGAGTGAGAAAGTAGGTGAACGTAGCATGAAGCACATAGCCATGGAGTGAGAGTAGAGAGCAAGCGAGTGAGAAAGATTTAGTGAAAGATTGAGATAGAGCGAAGATCGCATCGCAAGGCTCGGAAATTTTAAGCTTTAGATTAGTATAAATATAAAAGAGATTTAAAAATTAGTTAGACAAATAAGTCTCACTTCTGACATGTGCACTTTGTACGCACGCACTTTTTCGTTTTTTTTCGATACTCATTTTGAATGGATTTCGACACTAATTGCTCTATTGCGTTTTATTATACGTTTGTTTTCTATGAATGACTTAAAAACTGCTTATAATATAATCCTGCAAAGACATAAATGAATGTATGGTTTATTATTTTAAAGACGAAAAATGTTTTTCGTTTTTTCCACATTCGGATTGGTCACCTACTAATTGCTTTATTGCGTTCTAAATGTTTGTCTAGGCCAATTGGTAGATTTGAATTATGATTACAAGCTGGTATTTACAGAGAAATCATATATTCGTTTATTTATTTAATACCGTGGGCATATCTGCTTTTCGAAATTAATGAACGTGTTTTTTTTGTTGTTTTTTTCGACGACTAATTTTTACACTCACTCATTATTAAATTTATATACGAATTGCTGTATTTAAAGTTTCTAATACTGTTTTGTCTGCCAAAATTCAGCGATTCCTAATGTTTCAATTCCGTGGTTTCAATACTATATTTTGACAGACTTAAAAAGGAACAAAGGACGATAGACAGAATTCTAGACTTTAATAGAACATGTCCGCGGAGAAGCAGTAACTAAATTACTGATGCATTAATACAATGCAATATTGTTCCTCGGGAGATCCGAACTGAGCAATCTAACTCTCTACAACTATTGTCTCTCGGTACACACTATACTGTTATGATTCCCTCTATAATAATACATTTTATCTAGACTACATAGAGAGAGAATAGAGAGTCTATTAAAATTAATTCAAAGATTTTACCAATATTCTGTTTGATCTTTTAATTATCGTATCTAATAACCTAAACTTTACATGTTATTTTATAAAACGTAAGATTTCTATAATCAACGAATGGCTTTGAAGCGATACTCACAAAAATATAAATACGATAAAATATAATACAATAAAGGTATTTCCAAAATATTTTTTATAATATAATTTTAACTGAAAAAAAAAATGTATAAAGTCTAGTTACACGCATATGAATGGAATTTATTAAGTTGAAGACCGTCAATTTTGTATATTGACGTGCGCTATAATAAAATCTAAAAATAAATAACTAAAGCTTGTATTATCAGTAAAATATACAACCATATATTCCAATTTTATTTCCATAGTCATTTGTCTGGTTGTTTTTATTAATATTTAGTGTGTCGGTCTAGAGTCTAGACGGTATCGTGATTCACCGTCCACACTGACTCACCATTTCCCCATAACTGTGACCCTCGCAATACGATATACTGATACGAGTAAATGTAAGGGGCAAAAGACTGTCTGTCACGAGGTAAATTCTAATCAAGATTGGAATATAACTTTTTGGAAAAATTTCGTAATGATAGTGATGATTACTAATCTTATGGCAAATGTACTATGTACGAGAATTACGAGAAAAAAAATACAAATTTTCTAAACCAAACATATTTCTTATCTCAGATGTACAACATTGAGTAACAACTATAAGTTGTAGACATAGTTAATTAATAATTTTATCATTATCATATCATAACTCTAATCACAAAAATCTATGTTATCATAGCACATAACATTCGCAGCTAAAATTAGCTCCAATGTTCAGTCTAGCGTTCTTAATTCAAAATCAACAATGCCCGCTTATTTTCAAAATTTAATTCATGTATTCTCTTCGACGCACCCGTGCGTTCACTCGCGAGTAATAGATGGGTACAGTAAACGATGCGAATAATTAGCGAGTGATTGGGCTAATCGATTCTACGTATCGATTAGATTACCGATTATTATACTCAAATAGGTTAATGATGTTATCGATAAAGGTTACGATCCGATTAAGCAAAGAGGGTATAAAATGTATTATGAATATGTGTAGTGGTCGCTTTTATAGTTGGATATAAATCAGCATTTTTCTGTTCATTGATTTATTAAATAAGTATTTATATATCCATTTTTTACTAATTAATTTTGAATTTTATTAATACTATTGCATCCTATTGAAATCTTAAAATAAATGTAAAAATGATTATTTTTATTCAGGAAATAAAAGGCTTAATTAATAATAATTATATTAATATTATTATTATGTCCTACTGAAAAATTCTGTTGTATATAATACATAGGAACTAGGACTAAGTTCTCGTTCCCTTTTCGCAACGAACTGCGCCTTGATACCAATCCCATTTAAGTATATTATTTCCAAAACTTTTAAAGACAAAGACCCCGGCGAGAGGCCAGACTCGTCCTCGAAAGGGGGGACTGCTCGGCCGTTCGTTTTCACGATATTTTTAGCAGTCCCCGACGACGTCGTGCCTATCTGGACCCAGGTTAACCCCAGCCTCGGCCCGACACGAGCACAGGGGCGTTACTGGAGGCGCATTAAGTAGCGCCTCCTACGCACCCCTGTTCGTCGCCTGCGGTGGGAGGCCTCGTCGGCGGCTTCCTCTCTCACCCGCTCATCGGCCTCCTTCTGAGACATTACTGCCTCACAGAAGGAGACCATCGCCGTCCAGGACTCGTCATTGCGGAGCATCGCGGTGATGATGCTCGGCAAAGACAAGTCCCCTCCGATAACTGACGTCAGATCGTGACGCAGCGCCGCCCATCTCGGGCACACCTCTAGAGTGTGCTGGGCCGAGCTAGATAGGTATTTAATATAACAATATTGTAACTAAAATTATGTAAAACAAATGATTATGTCAATATACAAATAAATTAATTAGCATAAATATTAGAAAATGTCAATTAGATATATTATGATAATATTTTTCAGTTAGATTTTTTTTTCTCACTCTTTGTTCTCACCTCCTGAAATAAAATTAGGACAGGATACAGAATTAATTGTAAACATAAATGAAACGGACTTATACACCACAGGGGAGAAAAAGATTTTTTAATTAGATAACAGCAAAAATCTAATGCCACCTAAACTATATATTATTTAGCTAACTTTAATCTTTTATCTATTGAAAATAAAACACGTTTTATATAATATTTTATACGGTGTTAATAAGGTTACATACCGACCCCGAGCTAATCTCATTACCCGGTACTCGTCGTGAGCCATTGCAGCCGTAATGAACCGCTCTTAATTTCATTTAAAAGAAAATTGGTACTTTTACCTCATGTACATTATCAGCATCATCAAGGATTGTGTTTACTACCGTTTATTATTGTGGATTATCATAATAATATTTATTAATTTATTAATACCTAGCTGTTGCCCGCAGCTTCGTCTGCGTTAACTTAGATTTACGATGATGATTATTTTTATAGCCTAAGTTACTCCTTAATACATCAGCCTCTGTTAGTGTAAGTCCCGTCAAAATCGGCCCAGCCGTTCCCAAGATTAGCCGGAACAAACAGACAGACAGACAAAAATTGTAAAAAAGGCTGTTTTGGTATATGTATCGTGTATGCAACCATATGCATTTAATAAAAGCGGTTATTTTAATGTTACAAACAGACACTCTAATTTTATTTATCTGAATAGATAATATTATTGGGACGATTTGAGTCAGAAAAATTTAGACGATTTGTTATATATTTTTTCAATCATTTCTATGGTTTTTTTAATGTCATCAGGGGGCAAATGAGCATTCGGAGCCTCACCCCCATAAAGCATAATAATAATAATAATAATCATTTATTTTCAGGCACTATGGCCCATAGATATATACCTTACAGACTAACATACATATATTATATTACATTAGTGTTAGTATAAATAAAACCTTAAAATTATGTTAGTAAAACTTCCTAATGTTAAGTTTTCGTGCGTTCCGGTGGAATTGTTCCGCGGAAGCGACGGAACACCTCATCCTGAGGCCAGAAGTCTTCTTGTAAAACTTCCTGCAGGTCGGTATTCGCACCACAAACGCCTTGAAATTGACGTTGCGGCGCGACTCCAGCTCCTGCACCCTCGGACAGTACTGCAACTTCCGGCGCACGTATTCCGCGATGTTCTCTGACTTTGTGGTGTAATGAAGGCGGGAGATATACACCGGCGTGTTCGGCTTGGCGGCCCGCACGGGCAAGTTGGGCTCCAGTGGGGCTTTGCCACATCGATTCTTGTTGATTCTGGGATGGCATCTCTTCCTCTTCACCACCTCAAAACCGTCTTCACCCCGACGTGGCGCCTGCTCACATAGAGCGAGAGGTACCATCCCGGTCGTGCCGGCCCAGTTCGGCTGCGATGCAGCATGGCACTATCTCTTACTATAATATTTTTGGTGTTTCTCAATTTTTTGGGATGATATATCAAGAAGGATATATTCCAGTTCTTATCAACTCTATGAAGTCTTATGAACAAAATATTAAGAAACCAAAATTCAGATAATGTTCGTGTACTTCCTAAAATATCGTAAGAAGTAATAAAATCTCAAGTAATACTTGAGGAGGCTCGCCCCAGCACTCCTCTCGGATAAGTACTCTCGGACATATAAGATTACAAATCCTGTTTAATCCGGGTTAACATAATATAATTAAAGTTATATGTAATTTTAGTAAGTGCCATGCTGTATTGCAGCCAAACTGGGCCGGCACGACCGGGCTGGTACCTCTCGCTCACATAACACCGGCGTCAAGTGACAGCTATGCTGTCGCGTTTCGTGCGGTTTGTGAGTTTCCAGTGGCCCAAGGGGGGGATAGGGAAAAGGAGGGCAACGCGTCTGCATAAGCTCTGATTGTGCGGATGTGTATGGGCTCGGTACCATAAGGCTCCAACTGCTCATTTGCCCCCTTATGACATAAAAAAATGATTAAAAAAATGGTTAATTAATGTCTGCCTGCGCTTTACATCCATAGAAGGGTCTTTCAATGAATGTCAAGATGTCTTGGCAGTCGTTTACATTATAATAATACACGTCAGGAAATTCGCACGTTCTGGTACGGACAGATGATGTTATAACACTTAACACACATAATTGTGCTGACATAAAATTGGAAAATCATTTGGAGCAACGACATGTTGGAAATTTAGCGCCAATGCGGTGTATGTGTGTGACAGATAGGCGGACGGTAATGACGGCGTCGTGTAGTCTGAATGTACTTGTATTTCATAATATTTTGTTAAGTGTAAAAATACTTTCTTGGGTATTATTGTTAAGTGTAGATACTATTTTTGGGTTTTTTGTTAAGCATAGATACACTTTCTTGCATATTATTGTTAAGTATTATATGCGTATATGTAATATCATTGGTATTAGCACAGTTATTCATAGTATGTAGATACACATATTATAGGAACGTACGGATAATAACAATATAAATCAATCATGGTATGAAATTAATTGTGAGCCTTTTTCAATGTTTTTTTTTTAAATCTCAAGATGATCTAGACTTCTCATTCAAGAAAGTAACCGAGAAGTCAGAACTATGGTGACTACCGACGTCCATAGACATCCTTACAACCAAAATTTACAGATGTGTTGCCCTTATTTTCCCTTTTCAAACGCGACAGCATAGCTGTCACTTGACGCCGGTGCTATGTGAGCGAGACGTACCAATTCGTCCTGCCGGCCCAATTCGGCTGCAAAGTAGCATAGCACTACCTCTTACAATAGAACTAGTAATTCCTATTTCCATCCTCACATTCCTGTGTCTAATTTTTTGGGATATAAATCTACTACATTTTTGACAAAAAAATAATAATTTCTATCTGAGATGGCTGCCCGGATTTCATACCATCCATAGATAAATCTCAGAAATAAATCACTAAGTTGTGGTAGTATTATATAATACTTCAAAGAGACAAGCCCAAAAACACATTTATCACAATTCTACTTTTCACAAAATGAACAACTTTAACTCCCTCTGCAGTTACAAATAATAAATCTTGGACGTTCAGATCACGTACACATTTGACCAACGACTTTGATACTCTTCTTTGACATACGCTCAGTTCCACATCATAGACGTGATACGTGTTGGGAACAAATCAGAAGCTAGAACAGCACTTACTTTTTGTATACGCTTAATGTTTTTTTGAAACAACTTTTATGGAGTTTATCGCGGCTTTTTTATATTAGTTGGATAGGCAAACTGGCAAAAATGCCAGCTGGTGGTAAGTGGTCGACGTCGCCCATGAAGTTGTTTACCTGGAACGAGACCAGGCAACTCATCTATGTGTTGCCTATCCTGAGACATAAGATGTTAAGTCTCGGTGCCAGTAATTACACTGCCTGTCTTGCCCTTCTCTCCGAAACACAGCGAAGCTGTTTCACGGAAGAAACAAGCATATTAATATTTTTACATGCCTGATCCGTACCAATTACCATGGTTATGAGAGGACTGAGTTCCTGCAAAGTTATTTCCTTATGAGTAAAGTTTACGTAAACATTAGAAAACAATATTCTGATTTTTAATACTGATTTTAAGCTGGTGTATTTGCTAATTATTCTTATTCCTCATAATTGACATATTTTCACTGCACTATCTCTTTCAATTAATTCTATTTCTACTCAAATTCAACTAAGTTGTAATTGTAATTCAACTCTTGAATAAATAGTGGACGTAGATTTTTCCGTTTGTCTTCTCAAGCGCAGCGTTGATTCTAGAACTGTATGTGGCCGGCTCTATCCCTATTAAACTATTGAACGTGCTTGTTCATTCTGTTCAGTACATTTATATATTAACAGATTACTTTGTTAAAAAGATCCGTCTGAGACTAGTGATTCTGGAAATCTGAAATCCTGATTAAAAACATTCTAACAAACATAACATGATTTTCACAATAAAGAATGTTTTTTTCATTCCATCAATCAGAAGTCTAAAAATATTTTGAACGCTACGTCTGTCATAAATCTCAATTAGCGTTGTTTACGTTACCAATAATTACCATTTAGTCATGCGGCTATGATGGATCCATGTGTCGACGCAGTGCGCTGCTGACCTGACTAGATTTAGGGATGTAGTTAATCGGATATTAGATGAAATCGATTTTAATATTCGATTATGAATTAAAAAGGATAATTTCAAAAAAATAAATTTTATTAAGCTATTGCATAGCTTTTATCGCGGGCCTTGAGCACGGCGATCGAATCAAGAAATTCCGTAACGAAAAAAACCTAACACCCGACGAGAGACGAGCTGCTCCGAAATCGGACGAATAAGTAAGCAGCTGTTTGTGAGAAAGTATATAGGTGTGGGATACGGTAAGTTCTCCTCTCAAATTAACGTATTTAAATAAATCTTTCGAATCGACAACATATATCCACAATATTCGGATAATGGCGTAGTTTAGATTAAAAAAATGTAAATAATGAAAAAGACTTGACATAATATTATAAGTATAATAGTTGTCAAATTTTTATGCGTGTGTCACGGAGCTTAAATAGAAAGGAGAGCGATCATAATTAAATTATTATAATTGCATAAGTTGATAAAAAATGCTATGCAATAGATTTACCACGGCAGTCCCCGAGTGCCACACGTTTTTTCACATATGTAAGAAGTATTCGTGTGGAGAAAATATTGGTTGAGAATAAAACAAAACAAGATTAGATTAATTTTCTATAGTTAGTAGTAGTAGGTAGTAGTAGTAATAATTTAGTCGAAAAACAAAAAGATTTATTTTCTCATTATATGATCAATCAATAGGTACCTATTGATTGATCATATCACTCTGAAGTCACAATCAAGTCTGAAGTCTTCGTTAGAATCACGCTTATCATGAACCATTGCTATCGAGAACATTCTAGTGCAACCTACATTAGGGAGTCGTTTGAGTACGCGTCAGACGTGCCAATTTTTATCTTGATATGATTATTTCGCCCGCATTGCAGGCAATGTTATAAACAAGTCTTTGAATGTTGTTATTTCATTTGGCAGTATGCGTCTTGTAGAGTATATATTTTTTGTATGTTACTTGTTATAATCTTAGTATATGTAGAGTCCCCACTATGGTTCAGGCCTTGACGTGGCGGCTCAGTAGCCTAAGGTGTGCCCAGCACCTTGGGCGAAGCTAATTGAGCTGAGAGGGCTCGTTGTACCCCTCTTATAGGAAGAGGGGAAAAAAGCAGGGGGCAAGGGGCGAGGACGGGAACCTCACCTCACCCCATTGTACAATCCTTGTATTTGATTGTTCTGATTCAGAATTGGATTGGTCTGTGGTGCGGGACACCCTCTGTGGAGGTGGCGTCGATGTGGATGTCGTCTCTGTGTCGACTGACTAGCCATCGAGGTGCCCTATTTGTTCATTAGATCCGGGGCACCTCACCAAAGCATTTGTGGCGCCGGGTTTTAGTGGGTAGAGCTGCGTCCACTTACCAGCTCTCGAGCGCAGCGAGTCCCACATACCCGCCTGGGGTATAAAATATACATGTAGAGTAGAGTATTTATTTTTTGTATGTTACTTGTTAAAATATTAGTATATGTGGCACCTGATTGTAGCATGGTTTTATGACACTTTACATTCTATTGGAAGAATTTGGTAGTCAATTTTTTTTGCTGCATGCTTGTCATATTTTTTATCATACTTTAAGTACGTATTTCCTAGAATCTAGGCAATTTTTTGCGCATTGTTATTCAATACAAATTGCTTGCCCAAAGTCGACTGAATCTATCAGGCTGGATATTATAGGCGACCACAACTCAGATGGCAATGGATACAATATTCACAAAAAATAACTTTCATATGAAATATTTACGTGAAATCAGAGATTCTTTAAGAAATTTTAATTATTTCAAATCTCGAGATGTCTGAGAATTTAATGAGGACGCCCTTTGTGATTTGTTAAAAATAAAATTTTGTACCTGTAATAAAGAAAATATTTTTCCTACAATTTCAAGTTGTTTTGGAAAATTTTACCAGCATTATCATCACTATCGTCACAATATCGATTACTACCCGAGTTCTAATCTTTTTCAATATCTCAATATATAAGTACAAAACGTAATCAATTAAAAGATGATAATATCTCACTCAATTCTTTTTCAACAAGCATGTGCAAGTACAATATTTTGAACCATTAATGTTACGTCTGCAAGACCAATTACAGATGCAAACAATCTATAATAGAATCTTTAAAAAAAACGATTTCAATTTCCCCATCCATATCCGTTTACGCCAAACTATTTAAATAGCAATCTATTTCCAATAGCCCTAACCTAGGCGTTCTAGATTTATTATATTCACGCCGAAGGTCCGACGCAGAAATTGCCAATTTCCTGCATGTAGTCCAGCGCACCAAGATTTTACAGCTCTATAAATAAACATGAATTTGTTTCCGATTAAATGGGAAATCGATTATTTATTAAATTGTTTTTAATCCCTTCAACAAGTGGAGTGTATAAGTTTGACGATTTTAAAGGTACTGTCTGTGGCACTGCGTTTAAGGCCTGTGAATACCACGTTTTTATACATAAACCCGCCGATGTAGTGCGCTTTAGAAACATGTGTCGACGGCGCGTTTTTATCCTACAGAGCAGTTTGTTGTCGTTTGTATTGTTAAACACACGCGTTAGCATCGCGTTTGTATCGATACACAAGCGCATTTGCATCGCATCTGTATCGATTCAAACGCGTGTTTGAATTTATACAGGTGTGCAAAGGTTTACCAGGCTGCGTTTGACTCGCGTGCGTATCGCGACTGTATCGCTACAAACGCGCGTGAACGCGGAACACAGCAAAGCTGTTTCACAGGAGAAACAAGGTGGTGGTACCTATGCAGACAGGAGCGCCACACAGCTCATCCCTCCCACCGGTTGTTAACAGAGAAGGACAGATTAGGCATGCGTTTACGTCAATTTGTCTGTAAAGCAGCATTCCTGTGTTTTTACTACATAGGTAGTGTAATTACTGAAATAATACTGTGTCAAGATACGCAACTTATAGAAGAGTTGCCTATCCTCAATACTGCTTTATTATATTATATTTTTTTAAATAAATAAAAAACACCAACCATATTATTTCACTTTTCATATTAGACAAAACAACCAATGACCACCTGTTGGTCTCTCAAATATATTTTAATTTTCTCGTCGTACAATCGAGTGTTAATTGAAGTAAAATTTAGCTGCGTGAAAAGCTCTAGTCTACTAAAGCTACTAAAGCTCAGGTGAATGCAATTGAAAGCTCAAAGGCGATTGAATCGGCGTAATCAGCCCGCGATCAATTCAGCTCACGTGAAAAGCTTGGGTTAGCATTATACAACCTTTAAAGGTATTAATGCTGTTTATTTATTGCATACTAGTTAAGTCACGGCACATTACTTAAAAATAAATAGCCTATATGTATAACCTTATAAAAATTACCTCTTTGCATTATTATATTATTATCTCGTAGCCTGCGTCACAACAAACTGTCAATGTGTGTTGAAGATGTCAATATTACCGACCAAAACTTTTTTTTTCAAAATAAATATATGACGACCTCTGTAGCTCAGTGGTAAGCGCCTTGGCGCTCAAGCCGGAGGTAGCGGGTTCAAATCCCCCCAGGGAACAAAAAAGTTTTCTGTTTTCCTGGGTCATGGATGAGTACATACACATATGTGTATAATATAATAAAGATCTTAAATATATGTATAGTATAAAATTATTATTAATTAAATTTCTATAATTTAATATTCTTATGAACACGTGAAACTAACCACGTTAAAAAGTGAAAAATTGATTTGATTTAAAACCTCGTTTTCAATTAACACTAACAAAGTATAGGTTTATGATCCGAAGTTCCGGAAAAGTTTTCTGCATCGAAAAGCGGTTATCTGCTATAAATGTCATGATATGCTAAAACAAAAATGTTTTTGCTGGGAGCCGGTCCATCGAACAAGTTACGCCGTCACGTTTTTATTTGACCCAAATTATTTTTAACTTACTATCGGAATTTTGTTAAGTTGAATATCATTTTATATGGAATTTATTAGTTATAGAGAGAGAATTAGCCGATCCTAGTTGGATTCGAATAGATATAGGTCGTTTTGACGTTCGTTGTAATAGCCCCTCTACTCGTAGGTAGATGCGTCGGCGAAGATAATCTCGATGATGATAGAAAGAGATGGATAGCTTTAGTTTAACAGAGCACCATCTCTATCGCACCTTGCGCAACGTCTGATGAATCAGCAATAAGACATTTTTCAGATTTCAATAAGAATTCAGCTTTAATAAATCAAATTATGATAATGGCATAGAAAATTACTTTAGTTTTCTTAGGGATTCAAACCTGTGACCTCCAGTATCACTTACTACAAAGTCATAAAAATATCTTGCGAAGAAGATCTATAAAAAAGAAAACGAAAAACGTTAAAAAAACCCTCTCAATACTTTAAATGAAAAACTTGGCAGGGTATGTAAAGACAATCCACATTCTCGCATAGCCAACCATGTATGTCATAACACCCTCGCCTTATTTCGAGGAGACTCGTGTACAGTAATAGGAAGTATAGTCCCACGGAAATTAAATTATATCCGAAATTAATACCATACACAAATAGTCCTCGTTTTGACCTATTTTATATAAATATGAACAATATTAAAAGGTCAAACTACATCCACACGTCGCCGGGGGAATTGACTCTACTTTAGGGGGGTTTACTGGGGAAGCCCCCGCGAGTAATCGTGATATTATCTTTTAACAGAAATGAATCCCATCGTATATGATGATGTGTTTTTTTATTAAATGTGACGTCTTTTGTAAAATTTATGAATACATCAATGTTGTAGCAAATCTCATCAAGTTTTTTTTTAATAGCCTATTGGATCCCACTGCTGGGCAAAGGCCTCCCCTACTTTGCTCCCCTTATCACGGTCCTGTGCCAGCTCCGACCAGGTCTTATTATAGGCATCCAGATCGTCACGCCATCGTTTTCGGGTTCTGCCTCGACGTCTTTGCCCATCCTGAGACACTTTTTAGCTTTTACAATAATTTCTAAACTTTTGTGAGTTTTTTTTTTCTATTTTGGAACAGTTGAAACCCTGGGAACAGTTGGTTGTGTGTGCAGTACAAACTTAATTATTTATTAGTTTATTATTTATTACTTTTTTATTACGATTAGTAATCGTAGAGTCTACATCCTGAGGATGCCTCGGTGTCGGGGCGAAACGTACGTAGATTGTTTGGTGGTGGTCTTTTACTGTGGTTGTGGTGCATGTGGGGTGGTGGTGCATGCGAGTGTACGCATATGCAGTGTGGGAAAGGAGGGCGGTGCTATATGCATGCATATGCGTGCACTCACACATTTGCTGTAAAGACTGCGTTTTTCGCGGGATAATTGCTAATTAATATAATTAATTTAATATCTTATATAATGGATTTCCGCAAGGTAACGCCTGATTCTATTAACTATTAGTTAATTAATTAATTTTGATAAAAAATATTAATTTCTCACTGAAAAATAAACTAAAATTTAGAAATAGATGTAAATATAAATAATTTTAACCTCTGTTGTTTTAAAAACTTTGCATCTATAACAGATTCCAAATTAATAATTTTAAACGTATACCCATGGGAAATACAAAATTCAATAAGGACAGAAATTTGTTTGTACGCACGTACTCTTAGTAATGAACCTACTAGTTCCCTAATTAGTTACGGTTTCTCCTCCTCAACAAGGCTATAACCCTTCAATGGATCCTAAAATGGATTCTTATAAATCTCAAAAAACGTAATGAAAATGTTTTACACTCACGGCAAACGAATGGGCGATGCCAATTAAGTTCTGGAGTGGAGAGGAGGCCTCGAAGATGGAGTGTTATTGGACGCCACCGTGAGTGGGAAACCATCGTTTTGACGTTCATTGAAAAAAGAACGGTTTCTACTACTATTGAGAATCCTTTTTTGCGCGGGGAAAATGCTTTTGGCGCATACCACCAGTACTCAGGTGGAAATTGGTTATGTGGGACTCGGTTTTTGACACTGACTGAATTCGTGCAGTCAGGTACCCCGGATCTGTCGGCAACAGGGTGAGAACCTGGCTTTGAGGGCCTAAATATTACAGAGGCCTATTAGTTAAAAAAGACTGAAATCCTAATTTTATTATAATGAGTTAAATTCGCGTAAACATTAGAATGCTAATATCCTAATTTTACATTAACACCAAGTATCTCAATTCAATTATCGAATAATTAAATTATTCAATTATTAATCCTTAATAATGGAATAATTAAATTAATTCCATCGCTTTATTCGAGAAGCAAGAACAAAAGTCACGCACGATTCATGAACGCAAAGTATCGTAGAATTAACCTAAGTGATTCAGGCTCCCCTATAAAAAGGTTCGATTTCGCTTTCCCCCTTCACACCCACCCCTGTGGGCGGGGATTAGGGTTGCGCGCGCAAACAAAATCAATACGGTTACCGTTACGCACAAATATAGAGATGTCATGGTCACTTATCGATATAACTTAATATTATAAATGTATGTTTCTTTCGCCTAAAATAATGAAGCGATTTAAAAAAATCATTTACTAACGAAAGCTACATCACCGAGTAACATAGGATATTTTATCCCTGTATTCCCGCGGGAATGGGAACGCGGGTGAAACCGCTTGGCTCTGCTTGTACTAATATAAACGGGGTAATATTAGATGTTTTCTTATATTATACTGCTTCAAGTAAGGACTGCTAATCCTATTTAATGAATAATCCCTCTAATATTATAAACTCGAAGGTTTGTAAGAATGTATCCAGGATGTCCATACATCCTGGATACATGTATGTTTGTTACTCTTTTATGCAAAAACTATTGTATGGATTTTAATGAAACTTTACAGTATTATAGCTTATACATCAGAATAACATATAGGCTATAAAATTAGTACCTGTACACCCACGGGACTGGGAAGTACGCGATTGAAACGGCGGGGATTGCTAGTCATAAAATATATAGGTAATACCTACCATCAGGTGAATCGGCTGACTAATATAATAAAGGGGTAATGTTTGTGCATTTGTATATATGAGGTTATCTTCGAAACTAATTACCCGATTGAAAAAATCTTTCACCAGTATAATGTTTGATTATCATCGAGTGATATAAGGCTATGTTCATATTGGATCTGACGTCGGTCATCGGAGGAGGCCTGTCTCTGCCGAGCGTCATCACCGCGATACTCGGGAACGACGAGTCCTGGACGGTGATGGTCTTTTACGAGGCATTAATGTCCCAGAAAGAGGCGGACGAGCGGGCGGTTGAGGAAAGAGGCCGCCGACGAGGCCTCTTCCCGCTGGCGACGGTGCGTAGGAGGCGCTACTTCATGCGCCTCCAGTAACGCCCCTGTGCTCTGTCAGGCCTCAGGATAGGAACCTGGACCCAGTATAGCACGTGGTTGCCGGAACTGCATAGTAGCGGCCGGGTAGTCCCCCTTACGAGGAGTAGTGGCCTTTTTCCTACAGATCCGGGATCCTTAAATAGTGGCTGAAGACGCTCGCAATGGTTTTAGTTTGATTATATACAGTCCAAGTGTGAGTCCCACATAGGATCAGGAGCCTGCCCCAGGTCCTGGCTACATACATAAAGCATTTCCCAGCACCAAAAAAGGGCTATAAATAAATTTTTCAGTCCGAATATGATGGGCGAAACTGTATGGATAGTTTATTGTAATTCGGCATGCCTATAAAGTAGTTCTTAGCTGGTAATACAATTACTGTAACCATAGAACGGCTTAAAAATTGTATTTTTTTTTATTAATAGCATGAATATGCGTAATTCGTATAAAAACTGAACACTACATTAGCGAATAAATTTGAAGATACAATTCCGATAATTAATTGATTAAATTACAGATATTTTATATTCTTTTCATCCTATTACATGTACACATATGTTATATTATGCTATGTATATTATTATATTGTTCAGTACCTACTACCCACTGTATATATAACAATTCACAAGCATCCTGATCGTCCACATCCTTTGTATGTAAATTTTCCGTAATTTGAAACTGCAATTGGCAGGAATATTAGCCGCGTTTAAACATATATTAAACATTACTATACGTATATTAAGAAAAATAATCATCGAAGCTACATATTGAGCTTTTTCTTTCTCTAATATATATACATATATAACTAGTGGCACCAACAGCACCGTTGTCCTGTACAATTTATTTTTTTGTGAATCCAAAATTCATCAAGATCTGTCCAGCCGCTTAGTTCAGTGACATACACACGTACAGAAGAATTAATACATAATATATACATTTCAATTTAATTATATTATACTTTTTTGATGATACTTACAAAACTACATCATTGCTAGATATAAATAAAACCATGCAATACAATGCTCATGAAATAGTAATGCATGTTACAGATTATCTCCACGTGTCGTACGGCTTCGATTTCATTAGTATTGTTAATGTAATACTATTTGTTACCCGCAGCTTCGCCCGTGTGCGCCGTATACTGGTGGTGACCATCCTATGTCAGATATATAGTAGCTTTACACTGGTGAAAGTCTTTTTTTAATTGGTTGATAATTTTTGAAGATTACCTTTTACATCAAAACTTGTAAACTCTAGCTCTGTTTAATATTGCTAGGTTTTGCCCTTCAGCTTTGCTTGCTTCAACTTGAATAAAAAGGCGTATTCCGACTGATAATAATTATTTATATAGCCTATGTCCTTCAGTGATAACTGGTTCGGAGGGATGGCTGGTGGAGGGATCGGCTGTCTTGGCGTTCATTGAGGGAGGCCTATGTTCAGCAGTGAATGGATAGAAGCTGATGATGATGAAGTAGTTTTGAAGAGAACCTACTCCTTACATCCAAAGTCCCAAATATTACCTTTTATAATCTCAGTATAGATTATTAATTGTAAATTCAAATTGGTTCAAAGAGGGGGCAAACATACAGTCGTTTCACCTGGTGGTAAGTGATAAGCGACATCCATAGACACCCTCTACATCAATAACATATAACAGATGCATTGTCAGCCTTTCAAATATGAGTATGCTCTTTCCTTAAAGAGACCTAAGTCGTATCGGTTCGGAAATACCGTAGGTGGCATCTGGTTCCATATAGTTGTCGAGGCAGGAAATGCCGTAAATATAAGTTGTTGGGGATTTCCAGACATCAAGGTGGTGAGGGTGAAATTTGAAATTTTACGCGATGTCCGGCGGTGTAATTCTGCTGTTTCAATATGGTTTTCTAATGTTTATGCGAATTTCGCTCATTATAATGAAACAATTTTTTACGGATTTTATCGCGGTTTATTAAGATTTTTACAAGCCCGACGTTTCGGATACTTTACTTTACTTTACTTTGTAAAGTATCCGACCGTAATCTGCTGTTTCAATTTCCAATATGTAAATCCAGAAGTTTTCTGACGTTATAATATGATATGTAGCTAAAATGCTTTCCTAAATTAATAAACGTAGCAACGAAACTAACATTTTTCTTCCAACCCGACGCCAGGAGGCCGTGTGGTCGCAGACTGCACGATTGGCGGGGGGCAACTCCCCACTTTTACAAACCAAAAGTGAGCCAAATGGGCTCACACTAATCCGATGTAGCATTAGGGCCTTCGGGCCGTTAGCATAGATCCATCCGAAAAAAAAATCTTTAAACTCTTCTTTCTTTTTTCTTCTTTCCTTTTCTCAGTGGGCTTGCCTTGGAACCGGTGGTAGATTCAATTGACGTTCAAAAAAATATACTTTATTGGTACTATTTTGAGTTAAAAAACTTCATTTTAATATCACATCTAGTGGAAGGCTAAATTTCTTCCTGAACGTTTTTTCCCCCAACGTAATAAATGATGTCATGTCTTTGTATTGGCATCCCAGATGGCGTCTAAGATGGCACGTTTGATGAATGGAAAAACTTTTATAAGTTTTTACCGGTGGGAGGGTAACGTTTTGTATGGCTCCCGTTTGCGTGGCTAATACAATCCTGTTTATTTTTGCAAATAGCCTTGCCATATTTCTGAAAAAAGGGGGAAAGTTATTACGTTTCAGGATAGGCAGCGCATGTATTGCCTAGGCCCAGTATGAGGGGAATTCGATTATCTTATTCGAAGTTGTACTCATCGGGTGGTTCATTCGCATTTTTTATAGAAATGACAGACGGACAGTCGTTTCACCTAATGGTAAGTGATAAGCGACATCCATAGACACCCGCTACATCATAAGTACGTTGCCGGTCTTTCAAATATGGTCAAAAATCTTAATCGTATAAAGATGTCTAACGTGTACTTGTCAGGGACTTCACGCATACGGTGTACGGTCATTTGTTGCCCGGAAATTAAGTGAAGCGTACGCCTAGTTACGTTAGTTTTATTTTTTCGGGGAATCCCCCGTACTTTTATCCAGTCCAGTTTCTCGGTGTCCTCCGTAATTTGGGGGACATTATACGGTGGAGTACTTTTAGTCCTTCGTGTGCTTTATTCGGAGCTCTATAACGATAGCCAAAAGGTACCCAGGGAAAGTGTCTGCACAGGCCTTTAGTACTGTACTGTACTTAATTACGTTTTTTTATATCCCAAGTATTTGTATAATCTATAAAAGAAATGTTAAGAGGCTCAAGTGTTTTTGAACGGGGTAATCTCTTCATGGGATTGGCCATCTTGGCGTTCATTTAGGGAGGCCTCTGTTCAGCAGTGGACGGATAGAGGATGATGATGATGAATCTCTCAATTGTCAGAAAAAGGGAGTTCTGTGCTCAGCAGCATAATTTCAAAGTTTATTCTTTTATGCGGGTGAAACCACGGTATACAACTAAACAACCAGGGACAGGACAGTCTATATCAGCTAGTCACTAATAACTAGAGCACTATAACTTCAAAACTTAATTACACTGTCCATCCCCCGCTAATTAGTTCAGTTGACTAATGGTCTCCATAATGGCGGGGTTGACGAAATTATCTGTTTTATATCGATTATATCGATACGGGGAAATCACTAACAAAGTTTTGTTTAATTAGTGAAGGCATCTTTATTTGAAATCCTAACTAATATAAAGGCAAATGTTAGTTTGCTTGTTTGTTTGTTTGTTCGCTTTCACGCCGAAATCACTGAACAGATTTTAAATATTTTTTCACCGATGGAAAGCTACATATCAGCGTGTAAGATAGTTTATAGTCTATCCCCGTATTCCCACGGGAACGGGAACTACACGGGTGAAACCGCGAGGCACTGCTATTATTTAATATTTATGATAATTGTAGGCTATAATATGATCCCCACCATGATTCAGTAGCCTAGGGTGAGCCGCTGCACCTTGGACGAAGCTAATTGAGCATAGGAGGCTCTTTGTACCCCTCTTATAAGAATAGGGGACAAAAGAGCAGAGGGCAAGGGGCCGGAAACCTCACCCCATTGTACTGTCCCAACGTTGGTAGGGGTTGTTCTGTGGTGCGGAGCAACCCCTCTGTTGAGGTGGCGTCAGTCTCTTGGGGGACTGACTAGCCGTCGAGGTGCCAACCAAGGGCGGCATTGGTGGCACTCGCCGGGTTTTAGTATGTAGAGCTGCGTCCACTTACCAGCTTTTGGGCGCAGCGAGTCCCACATACCCGCGTGGGGAGACAAACTCCCCCGCGGGATACCTCAGAACATTTCCCGGCGTTAAAGAAGAAAAGGGTATAATATGATAATACATTAAAGTTTGTATTGATTTATATTATTACTAACATAGTTCTGAAGACAGTCACCGGTACTGGTTAAATGCGAGTAGCGAGAAATCGGCAGTCTTGGCGTTCATTGAGAGAAGCCTATGTGTAGCACTGAACGAAAAAGGTTGTTAATAATGATAAATCTAATCCTAATAATACAAGTATACATATTATTATGAACAAATATTTATGTATTTGAATTATTAAGGAAGATCAAAAGTATAGAATAAACATAATTATGTCTAATCGCCATCTTTGTGTTCAGTAATAAAATAATCTTATCATCCAATGAGCCTTAATGTTATATATTTTGGTTGTATAAGTTAATCTATATCTTTATATTTATAATTATTTTATGCGTGTGTTTGCTATTGAACTCAACCTTAATGGCTGGATCGATTTTGGTGAAATTTTGTGTGTGTTCGAGAATGGTTTAGATTCACAATTGGGTTCACTACAAAATATTTTGTACAGGACTTCTGTCGGATCCGCTATTCCTGTCATCATCTTGCGTGTTTCTTCTGTGAAACAGCTATGCTGTGTTTCGGAGAGAAGGGCAAGACAGGCAGTGTAATTACTGGCACCGAGACTTAACATCTTATGTCTCAGGATAGGCAACACTGATACTGGGCTAGTTACAGTTAAATTAGTTTATGTTCATGGGCGACGTCGACCACTTACCATTAGGCACGTCTGCCAGTTTGCCTATCCAAGTAATATAAAATAGTGTAACAAATATAAGCTATTATTAGCCTACCCGGAGCCTCAAGTGTCCGCTAACTACGCCCAGTTTATGCGGAACTGCTCTCCGGGTATTGTCACAGCTAATTTATTCAATGACGCTTCTACTGGGTATGCTTTGTTTAGATATATAAACCCTACGAGGTGTCGCCACTGTATCTTTTTTACGTCAACTCAGTATAGTACATACAGAAATTAGTTCCGAAATTATCCGCAATGTGGCGAGGGTTTCTATTTTTCTGGTCACGCTATATATGGTACTGTTTTAATATTTTACATGAAATATTATTTATTAACCTACCCTTTGTTAATTTTCTAACTAAATAAAATATATATTTCATTACTGTTTCCTATATGTAATTTTAGTTTTTCTAATTAAATAAGTAACGGAATACAATTTATTTTCGATTGATAATTAATTCAATTAAATTGAACAAAATATATCTCTATTACAAAAATTTAAATACCTTTATTTCTATAGAGCTAAACTGTCTTCTTATTTCTTTTGCTTTTTTTATTCTATCAATCCAAACAAAAAAAAAATACAGTTGACCATAGCTAATCATACACCAACGCCTCTACAGGGGGGCTACTACCTTTTTTCTGCCCTAACGAGCGGGTTGCTAAGGTCCTTGTACACTTGATGGCCCTGTGTTTAAAAAATGAGACGGGTAGTTCCCTCAGGACTGCCAGTCCTCCATATAAGAGGCTTGACTCATAGCTATACCTTCTGGGATAAACGTGCTTTTCAAGAAATGGAATCGTTATAGTATTTCCAATAAAAGTACATCCAATGTAATATTAAGAGAACATAATTACGTTTAAACATCATGTATATTAATATAAAGCTGAGTTAATATAAAGACAGTTAGAATGTGCATATTTTTTGAATTATCGATCGCTGGAAGGTTCTCGGCTTTTAATTTAGACTAAAATTTAATATTTTTCATACTAAAGTTAACATTTAATTTCGGGGCAGTTGAGGCAGCCGGTATAAAATAAATAATAATGTTCAAATAAAGTAATTAAAATAACACACAAATATTTTAATATACCCAGGAATGCTATGAACGGAGTTGTCCGGGCTAACAATCGGAATATATTAAAATTGTGAGCGAGCCCGGATATAAGAGATCCTATAAAATCCAATTAATTTAGGGGCTCGGGCACGTGATTAAAATAACAAAAACTTCCATTACCCGATATTGGGGGGCCATATTTTATTGAGGATCTTAATTATGTTTGATAGGCTTATGTCTAATGTTAATGACGATGATTATGGTAATGATGATGGCTAATGCTTTCGCATGATCCAGGTTTACTTCGGGTAATGACCTATGTGGGCACTGGCACTTGGGAATGCACTTTGAGGGTCCCGGATCTGCAGGCAACAGGATGTCAGATCGCGACGCAGCACCACTTATTTCGGGCACACCTCGAGGGTGTGCTGGACCGATTCTATCACCGCGCCGTGATGATGATGATAATCTCATGTCAGAAAACTTCCAACTAGACAAGGAGACAATATTGTGTGGTCTAAATTGGATGTGTGGAAATGTCTTTTTTTTCTTTAACGCCGGTAAATGCTCTGAGGCATCCCGCGGGGGAGTGGGTCTCCCCAGGCGAGTATGTGGGACTCGCTGCACCCGAAAGCTGGTAAGTGGACGCAGCTCTACTGACTAAAACCCAGCGAGTTCCACCAATGCCGCCTTTGATGAGGTGCCCCGGATCTAATATGCAAACAGGGCACTTCGACGGCTAGTCAGCCCCTCAGGTGAGGTTCCCGTCCTCGCCCCTTGCCCCCTGCTCTTTTGTCCCCTCTTCTTATAAGAGCCGTACAAAGAGCCCCCTCGGCTCAATTAGCTTCGCCCAAGGTGCAGCGGCTCACCCTAGGCTACTGAGCTCCACCGCCATTCAAGACCTGAACAACTCATTACACCTAAATAAATTTCTTCAGGTTTATTTGCGGTTTATTTTTACATTACCAACGTTTCGAATACTTTACAATAACCGTGGTGATGGCAGAACCACTGCTGACACCTCGTTGGGTCTCTCAATATATACATGTCTACTAGTTTGGTAGACAAACGAAATGAGATTTTTCAGCCATAAATAATATATTGCGAAACTTGTTATTAGTTGAAAGTTCTCAGAAGTTCAGGCGTTATCAAGTTTGTACGTTCTGTTCCTATTTAACTTTTAATTACGGCAAACTGTAGCGTAACGGGGTATACTTTCTCGTTTTTGGAAACGTTCAAGTTAGAGTCATGTATAGGCTTCACTATTTGAATTCTTTAAAACGAAATTTATCTTGTAAAAAATGTGTCTTGTAAAAAAAATTTAAACATATACATAATCCGTTTTAAAGGCGTTTCATAGCGAAAATAACAATGTTACTTTAAATTCTAATAAATTCGTTTTCTTGGTAGTCAAGTAGACTCGTAGGACCTGCAACCTAGGGTTTCCCCTCTTACTCCTGGATCTTTTATGCACTTAAGTCGTTATTTAAAAAGATAAAGTGATTCTTATACTAACAGGGTAGTTCAATTTTAATACCTTCGTTGACGAAACATAATATATTCTGCTCACATGCGGTTTGTTACAGAGATCGTACATTACTTTCAATGGCGAACATCTGAAACTTTACAATATATTTTAATTACTACATTATTAAGTTCCTCTTGTTTCACGTAAGGATAAGTTTCACCTATCAACTGCCAGGGGCGCTGTTCGTACGTCAAACTCACCTCTCTAAAACTAATAAGGATCAGACTATGGACGTTCAGATAGGATAGTAGCTAAAATGTTTATGTTGTAAAATATTTAAGTATCATCATCGTCTTTATCATCATTATTAACCTTTTTCATAAACGCCAAGATGGCGACCATGGGAATGAGGACCATCCACGGCACGGAGATCGGATATAATCAATTCTTATATGTTTTGACTCAAGTCCAGGTTTTTTAAATACTAGTTGAGATAAAGAGATCGACACAAGAGCTACTAGATGGTTAATGGTTACGTATAAATAAGTAGGTGTATCTATTTTAATAACAAATAAAATACCAATAATTTAATAAGCATTTGTTTACTGTTTACTTCATCAGTATAGCTGGTTAGTAATAATTAAAATGGTCCTTCGGGCCGGATTTGAATCGACCAATGGATTTACAGTGCACCAGTATTTAGAGAGTGTGAATTCAGTGAAAAATTTATCAAATAGATTGTTCTGTAGGAAAAGTATTACACCAATCAATCTAATCAGTAAATATAATAAGAACGAGAACCTTATACGTACTAACATTCTGTATATACGCTTAACTTAATTGCCATGACGTAATATTCAGGGTAATATGGAGCAGTATATTTCCTTTTATCTGCTAACGACTCTTTCATCGCACAATACTTTGTATTAAATATAATTTAATATATATTTAAAGTATTTTATATTAGTCTTCAAGAACGATTATAGCGCCTATCTTTGGCAAAACTGTTTAACATTATAATATCTTTATTGCAATGCTATTACCAAATGAAAACAACGACATATTAAAAGTTTATTGCGGGCAAACGTGATACAAATTTTATAATAAAGATTCGTTGAAATATAGAAATATTGTATCTATTTTTTAAATAAAGAGGTTATGTTTGTGAAATAAGTGTCAGTTTGGATGCAGGGGGTAATTTTCGAAACTACTCAACCGATTTACAAAATTCTTTCACCAGTATAAGGGCACTGCTCAACTGCAAACCACATACGCTACGCATTCACGGATTTTTTCTTGCAATTGACATTTTAACGCTGCGGTGGAGCCGCGCCTTAATGCTACGTCAATAACTATTTGTATAAATAACACAAATGCAAAGGGATGAGAAGGGTAAAAATGTTGCCAGCATAAAATACCTACTTACTTTACCCCAGCACCGGGCCGGCCGTGTCTATTACAATGAAAGGATTTTTGGATAAACAAAGCCGAAGTAGCGTTTTATAAATATACCATATCAAAGTTAGAGGTCAACAAATTTTGACAGTTGGGGGTGCACGCTAGTATCAATATAATATATTGCTACAGAAAAGATGATAGTTAATATTCGCTTATATATAGTTTACTTTGAGATTCGTGCGCGAAACCTTCAGCGCTCATAATATAGCCTCACCATCATAAGCCCATCATTATGCTGGGCATAGACCTCTATTACTGAACGCCAAGACGACCGACTGGAGAACAGGGGTCTGTCATTGCACGAAGATTATAACGGACTGAAGGTTGACCAAAACTCATATACTTAGTTGCCGTGATTGATGACCAGGAATCGGCCGTCTTGGCGTTCATTGAGGGAGGCCTATGTTCAGCAGTGGACTGATAGAGGCCGATGACGATAATGATAATGAAGATGGTACTTTAATAAGACTACTTATTATTTGGTATATAGTTTTAGAATAATTGATAATATCAATTCTAAAACTATCTGAAACTGCATTTTACCATGGGAGTATAGAACTGCGTGAACAAGAAATTCGTAGATAATGTCGAAATATCGAGCTCCGCGAAATAAAAATGAAAAACTTGGTCAATAAGTTTTAAATAGTTTCAGAAATTGTAGAAGACATTGTCCATATTCGTACTAATTTTAATGAGTCTATACACGAACCCGTTTACTGTTTGATATCGCCTTTGTTGTTAGCATATTAAACCGCTTTGGGCAAACATAGTCTATGGCCTCAGTACAATAGAAGTTATGGCCTAGGAATACAAACTTTGGCCTAAGTTACTACACAATGTATATACAAGTGAACCAATAACACGACGTGCAGTATTGATTGCAAGCAAGTTTTAATGGATTCCAATCTTGCAAGACAAGTAGCTTGTTGGTTCTAAATATACTGAAAGAGTACTTTAAATTAGTCGCTTAAAGTCATCTTCCTGAGGTTGCAGTGGGTTCCTTCGCACATTGGGATACGTGGTAATGGGATGGCGGACAGATTGGCGAAAGTTGGAAGTACAGAAGCACAATTTTTTTTTTTAAACCATATTATTCAGAAGTTTTAACGAAATATAATGGTCAATGGAAAATGTTATAATTTATGGAAGGAGTATTTCGATCAGTGATCATTGGAAAAAGGTATATGGTATAAAACTATCCAATGTCAGCCTCCTCGTATACCTTGGTGTTCATATAGTCAGTTAAGTAGGAAATTGATTATTATAGCGCACAGAATCAGGACCGGACATATTCCATCAAACAAATTTCTCTTTTTAATGGGGAAGGTTGCTTCTCCTAAATGTGATACTTGAATTGGAATTGAATTGGACTTGGAATTATGGGAAAAATAAAGTCTGGGCATATTGCGAGTTGGAAGTATAAATTCGTTACTATCAAAACCTAACAGTGAAGGAGTTTGTGTATTGTTGAAGCTATTGGCATCTTAAGTTAAGATACTTAGTGATAGTGATAATTAGAATAAGATTAATCGGACTGACATATACATGTAGTATAAAAGTCAACTTCGATATTTTAAATTATTATCTAGCTTTAAGAGTCCTTCACTCTAGAACTCTTTTTTTTTTCTTTTCCGCCGGGAAATGCACATAGATATCCCGCTGGGGAGTGGGTCTCACCAGGCGGGTATGTGGGACTCGCTGTGCACGAAAGATGGTAAGGTGGACGCAGCTCTACCCACTAAAACCCGGCAAGTGCTACCAATGCCGCCTTTGGTGAAGTGCCCTGGATCTGTTGAGCAACAGGGCACCACGACGGATAGTCAGTCGCCCCAAGGGACCGACAACAACCGTTCTCAACGTCGGGACAGGTCAATGGGGGAGGTTCCTATCCTTGCCCCTTGTCCTCCTGCTCTTTGGTCCCCTATTCTTATAAGAGGGGTACAAAGAGCAGCTCCCTCGGTTTGATTGGTGATTTGGTTCACCTTAGGCTACTGAGCCCCACCGCCAAGATAAGCGGTGATATCACTCTAGAACTCTGCTAGCCATTAGCCAACCGGCTTCCTTCTTCGGCGTATGTTTTGTATGTCTTCGTTCTCTGACATGATTTCATCGCGAATTTTATTCTTATATTTTATCCTGTCTTTACAAATATTGATTCAAAATCATTAACAACACTTTACCTGCTGCTTTACATTATGGTCCCCATCTATACATAAGGCTAATGACATTAAATATATACGGAGAATTTCTTAAGGTGCCGAATACATAAGGAGTGGAATATGTAAATAAACACGGAAGGTTTGTCCTCACTCGAAGGAATGATACTTAAGTCAACAGCAATCTTTCATCATGTTTAAAACCCCAGGTATTTTAAGAGCAGTTTCGGGGGCTTCTCTCTTGAGTCCATTAAAAATGTTTTATTTGGACCTGGGTGTTGGATATATTCATAATAATACATTTTTGTTAATACCCGTAAACGAGGTAAAAGTCAGTGAAGGAAAAAGTAATATTAATATAATTTTTAATAGGGTTGCCATCCTTACTATATATATAGCTATAGCTTTTATTTGTGGATGTTTGTTACGCTTTCACGCGAAAACTACTTAACCGATACTTTTTATTAACAAAAACTAAAATCTTATCCAGCGCAGATGAAGTCACGGGCACCAGCTAGTATATTATATTTGTTACAAATAATAGTTATTATTTTTCGATTTAATCAAAGTCCGGCATTCCATCACCTTTATAATTGTCCATCTGATTTTTTGCCAAAAATCAATCTGATTTCAACAGCTTAGGCACTAGAAAACAAGTCCTCTTGGTCGTTTAACATTTCAACTACATTTATAGCCTTAGTGGACGGTGCAGCACCGTCGGCCACGTCAAGTGCAAGTGAGACAATGGCCACACGCAAGCCTACTCATAAAAAAAAGTAATTTTAACCTCAACTAGACTAATAGTTCTATACCAGCTAACTGTGGATATCTGGGCTATAAAGTCCCCGTGATCAATGACGGATATCCGTCCTGACGTATTTTATGGGTTCATTACCGAGGTCATTAACCCGATCTTACCTCTCCCAGTAGTTCGGTAACTGTTAGTAACTTCATCAGCGCTCTCTAGTTTATAGGTTATAATGCGTGGTATGATATAAGACAACGTGTCACCGTGAAGAACCATCTTATTCTGAAAATAGGCCTCTCTTAACAAACGCGAAAATCGTCGTATTTTTCTTTTACACCGGGAAATGCTCTGAGGCATCCCGCGGGCATTGGGTCTCCCCAGTCGGGTATGTGGGACTCGCTGCACCCAAAAGCTAGTAAGTGGACGCAGCTCTACCCACTAAAACGCGGCGAGTGCCACCAATGCCGTCTTTGGTGAGGTGCCTCAGATCTAATGATCAAACAGGGCACCTCGACGGCTAGTCAGTCCCCCAAAGTTCCGACGCCACCTTCACAGAGGCGTTGTCCCGCTTCACAGAACAACCTCTACCAACGTCGGGACAGTGCAATGGGGTGAGGTTCTCGCCCTCGCCCCTTGCCCCCTGCTCTTTTGTCCCCTCTTCTTATAAGAGGTGTACAAAGAGCCCCCTCGGCTCAATTAGCTTCGCCCAAGGTGCTGGGCTCACCCTAGGTTACTGAGCCCCACCGCCACAGCAAGGTTTGAACCATGGTGGAGGCGAAAATCGTCCTAGCACCTATCGAATTGAAAAAAAAAGTTCCATAAAAATGTGATCAGTCATTTTTTAACCGACTTCAAAAAGGAGGAGGTTATCAATTTTTTATTTACTACTATTTATAATCAACTTGTTCTTCTTCTAATATACAATCTTCATTTAACACGTCATTATTGTTACTTTTGAAGCCGGTGTCGTATTCGTTGATGTACCTACCTTGGCTGACACCGACTCCAAAAGTAACAATAATGACGTGGTAAATGCAAAGATTGTATATTAGTAGAAGAACAAGTAGATTATAAATTGTAGGCACAAAGATTAAGGACATTATTTTATTACTTTTTAGTTTTTTTTAAATTTTGAAGTTGGTTTTAATTTTTGTTTAAAATTTTAAATTATTCGTGTTTGTATATAGAAACATAAAATTCTAAAGAATATATAATAAAGTTCAGATTTGTATCGCATATACATTTTAAAAAGGATATAGAAGATGTACTTGTTGTTCAAGAGAAGAGGATTAAAATTTACATTATACATCTACCTATAATCTCTATAAAGTAAATAAAATGTTTACTAAGAAGACCAATAAAGTCTATTTACTATTCCCAACTAATTTAAACTTCAAAGATTCTCCATTCTAAGAAGTTGGAGCAGAAGTTTATATGTAAAGTTGGAAAAGTAGATTTATCGAGGAAGTTTTTGTTCACAATTATTTCATAACATTAAACTTTAGTGATATATCATCATATCGTGTATGACTGACACATTCATTGATAATCATTTTCCGCTCTGCTGATGGGCCATCAATGATCATCAAGCAGGCCAGTACCTACTCAATGTAGATCGTCATCATCATTATACAAGGCGCAGATCCGGCCGCACATGGAATATTGCTCTCACCTATGGGCTGGAGCGCCCCAATATCAGCTCCTTCCATTTGACCGCATTCAACGCCGGGCGGCTCGAATCGTCTATAGCAAGGTTATCTCCAATCGGCTTGATTCTTTGGCGCTGCGTAGAGATGTCGGAGCGCTCTGCATCTTCTACCGCATCTACCACGGGGAGTGTTCTGAGGAATTGTTCGGACTAATACCTGCAGCAGAATTCCACCACCGGACATCGCGTAAAAACTCTAAATTTCATCCTCACCATCTCTATGTTCGTAAATCCACAATAACTCGATTTTTACGGCATTTCCTGCCTCGCACGTCGAATATATGGAATCAGCTGCCACCTACGGTGTTTCCGAACCGTTACGACTTAGGGACCTTCAAGAAAAGAGCATACTCCTATTTGATAGACCGGCAACGCACCTGCTAACCCTCTGGTGTAGCGCGCAGTGGATGTCGCTATCACTTACCATCAGGTGAACCGGCTGTCCGTTTGCCCCCTCTTCTATAAAAAAAAATCCGATCTGGTATAGGGTCATCGGATTTGTAGAGGTAGTGCCATGCTGCTTTGCAGCCGAATTGGGCCGGCAAGATAAGGGTAGTACCTCTCGCCCACATAACACCGGCGTCAAGTGACAGGAGTGACAGCTATGATATCGCGTTTCGTGTAGTTTGTGAGTTTCCGGTGGCCCATTTGGGGGATAGGGAAAAGGAGGGCAATGCATCTGCATAAAAAAAACATTTTTTTTCATATCAAAATTATATAGATTTTATGTCTTTTGAATGGCATGCCTTCAAAGGATTTTTTGTTCGATGCGAGTTTTTAAAAATAAGTTATTTTAAAATTATATCAATTGTTTAATATATAATTTATACTAAATAAAATTGTAGAATCAGTTCACAGTTGTTATATTTTGTAAATATTAGAGATTTTGTAATAATTGTAATATTACTTGCCCATTTTGTTGCTTCAAATATAAGATGATACATACACCGTACCCACTAGTATACTGCGGGTATACCGGGGTATTGTGCGAATTATGTAATTATATTTCATTAGGGCGAACACCTCAGACAATCTACATACATTTACATACATTCACCGCTTCTCATCAACTACACCTGTATGTTTACTATTTTACTTACATTATTATTAGTTAATTTAGGGTTGCGTTAGCAACGTATTGTCATCGACGAATACAAGTGCCTACTGAAAAATGTCATTTTTGTTCATAGAAATATTGATGCCATAATATAAATATACTTACTTACTCCACTGGCCCATCGACCCGAAGTGGATCTTGGCCTCCGATATAATATACCTAATATAATTATTTTTTCGATATTAACTATTATAGTATATAGGATCTACCCCACCATGGTTCAAGCCTTGGCGTGGCGGTGGGGCTCAGTAGCCTAGGGTGAGCCCAGCACCTTGGGCGAAGCCAATTGAGCCGAGGGGGCTCTTTGTACCCCTCTTATAAGAAGAGGGGACAAAAGAGCAGGGGGCAAGGGGTGAGGATGGGAACCTCACCCCATTGTACTGTCCCAACGTTGGGAGGGGTTGTTCTGTCGTGCGGGACAACTCCTTTGTGGAGGTGGCGTCGGTCCCTTGTGGGACTAACTAGCCGTCGAGGTGCTCTGCCAGCTTAACAGATCCGGGGCACCTCACCAAGGCGGCACTGGTGGCACTCGCCGGTTTTTAGTGGGTAGAGCTGCGTCCATTTACCATCTGTCTGGCGCAGCGAGTCCCACATACCCACCTGGGGAGACCCACTCCCCAGGCGGGATGCCTCAGAGCATTTCCCGGCGTAAAAGAAAAAAAAAGAAAAAAATATAGGATCTAGAGCTTCTCTTTTCGTGTCTGGTCAATAATGCATTCTCTATCATGAGAGTAAAAAAATACAATGAATCTGTTCTTATTTCTGGAATAAACAAAGTCACCTCGCGAAAGGTGGGCATTGAAAAAAAGGGTTGTATACAACTTCAAAACTCTACTATCTTCAATGTTCGTATCTTATATTAAGGTATTATATTCTAATTAATTACTACATAAACCTACGTAGGCTATATTTAGCCTTTAAGTTTTAATCAACTTATATCGAGCCTCCAGATTGAATATCACTTGGGCAGGTAAATGTTTATTCGGGCGCCATCGGGTGTCGTGTTGGGACAAGGTGAAAGGTTATTTGATTTGCTACTATGTATCATAATTAACACAGGGTAGTCTGATCGTCTTCGAACAATGTTATCGTCAGCCTGTGGATGGAGCAGGCGTTTATAACGACTGATGATCTTACAGCAGCTTACTTATTTAGTTACTGCAGATCATTAAAAAAATTATTTGTATTTAAAGTAATGAGTATGAATAACATTGTGTGATTGTTATTATGATGTTGACATTTTCATACAATAATATCCTTAAGGATAAGGGAAAAACATACCCCCAACAACGTGCCCCTCTTATAAGAAGAGGGAACAAAAAAGCATGTACAAATATGACTAAAACGCGCGAGCCGAGCGAGCTTGCTGCGGCAGCGGCCGATGAAGCGCCAGATCTGACTTGTTTTTGAAGAAAAAAAAAATGGATTTTTTCAAATTAGAAGTAATTTTTTGTGTGAAACTGATTTTAAATAAGTTTTTTTTTATAAATTAGTCAGATGAGTTGCAAACGCCCCGGGGAAGTGTCTATTATAATACGCGTGTGAATAAAACAATATTAATCGTCCACTTGGCGGGCGAATAGCAACAGCCATAATTAATATCATATTCATCACACAGACGTCTGCCCTTGGTAGTATTCGAACCCTACGAGAGTTCAGAATCAAGATCGGGCCGGTCAGGATTTCGCCAGGGTCCCATTAAAACTAATTTTAAAATATGCTTAAAAGTCACTGTTGAAAGCATTTTAATATCTATTTTAATAAATCCTTTATATACAAAAGTTATAATATTAGACTAGTAAGTATAATAGTTTAATATTATAACTAGTAGTATAATAACTAGTTACTATACTAACAGCTAGGTTATTAAATAAGTATTTAGTCCTTTTTTAATTTATTATTTTCAAAAGTATGTTTGTTTTAATACGTTGAGGCTATTAATTTAGAGTTTGTTTTTCAATTTTGCACAGACAAAACCATTGGGAACAGTAAGTTCTTTATAAGAACCATGAAAAGTTAAAAGTGTCATAATGTCACCCGGTGGACAAACTTTAGTAATATCAGGTGAGCAGAGGTTTTATACGTTTTTGTAACTCATGTTCACTTCACTTTGGACTTTATTAAAGAACGTGCACGTTGCGGGTATCAAAGTAGTTTGGCGCCAAATTTATGTAAAAATAACTTCGCCAGCTAAGTTACACGAAGCCGAGCTCCTTAATTTTTTTTGATAATTATAAAGCAAACTGGAAGGCAATTGTTAATACGTGATAAAGCGAGCCCTTATTTTAATAGAATTATAGGTTTTATTGCCTATCGAAAGCTACTAGTCCTACTAATCTATACTAATAATATAAAGCTGCAGAGTTTGTTTGTTTGAACGCGCGAATGGTCCGATTCGGAAAGTTCTTTCAGTGTTAGATAGCCAAGTTATCGAGGAAGGCTATAGGCTATATAACATCGCGCCGTGACTAATCTATACTAATAATATAAATCTGAAGAGTTTCTTTGTTTGTTTGAACGTGCTAATCTCAGGAACTACTAGTCGGATTTGAAAAAAAAAAATCTGTGTTAGATAGCCCATTTATCGAGGAAGGCTATAGGCTATATAACAACACGCTGTGACTAATAGGAGTTAAGTTAACGCGAGCGAAGCTGCGGACAACAGCTAGTATTATTATAAACGCGAAAGTTTGTAAGAATGTATGGATGTATGTTTGTTGCTTTTTCACGCAAAAAATACTTTATTTTTGAAGTGAAAACTTCTTTTGGCGCACCTGTAACTGATTAGATTTTTTAACAAAATTTTACAATAACATAGCTTATACTTCAGAATAACTCTCTCACCCACTCGTCAGCCTCCTTTTGGGAGGTTTCACCTGCAGTCGACATAACTAGACCGAATCTCGAATGAACTCCTTTACTTTATAGGTTACTTTAACCACTTTTGGGCAATAAATCTCCTGTTTCGTCTATCGTCATAAAAATCTGTATATTAAATGTCATGTGAGATCTGAATGGACTGGACCAAACCAAACACGCAATTAAAGGAAAGGAACGCCGCACGGGATCGCAGAAAATTTTGCCAACTGACCTCCGAACTTCATTATGAAGATGGCACTTGATGATGATGAGATCTGAATACTTCACTGATTCTACTAAAGTTTACAATCAGTAATGTATCACAAAACTTTGCCTTTTGACTTTGACCTCTAAAACCCCGTAAAACCTGTCAAACGGTTTAGAACTGGGATATATGATGGTCGTTAGTGCCATAACTAATGTGGACCATTTAGATGCTGTTAATCTGTCCGCTAACGGCACAATTTATCAATATTGGGAAATTTATGGCCGTTAATGTTGATGTGTTAAGCCTGTCTTTTGTTTGGATTTTTACCTTTTGACCCCCTGTTTAGGTATACGATGTTTTGTATACTCAGAATCTATACAGACAAATAAAACTGGAGTGTCTGTTTGTAATATTAAAATAACCGCTTTTTAATGAATGCATATGGATGTATACACGGTACTTATGCCAAAATAGCCTTTTTTAATCATTTTTGCCTGTGTGTGTCTGTTTGTTCCGGCTAATCTCTGAAACGGCTGGGCTGATTTTGATGGGACTTTCACTGGTAGAGGCTGATGATATAAGGAGTAGTAACTTAGGCTATAAAAATAATCATCATCAATCCGGGTACGGCTGTAAATCTAAGTTAACACGGGCGAAGCTGCGGGCAACAGCTAGTATCATCTATATATAGATAACCCCACTGTGGAGGTGGTGTCGGTCCCTTGGGGGACTGACTAGCCCTCGAGGTGTCCTGTTTGCTCAACAGATCAATGGCCCCTCACCAATGGCGGCATTGGCGGCACTCGCCGGGTTTTATTGAGTAGAGCTGCGTCCACTTACCAGCTATCGGGAGCAGCGAGTCCCACATACTCACCTGTGGAGACCCACTCCCCAGCGGGATGACTCAGTGTATTTTCCGGCGCTAAAGAAAAAATTAACAGGGCCCCACTTGTTAGCTCTAATTAAGAGCCAAGATTCTCCATCTTCCCTCGTAGAGAATTTGAATATCAGTGAGACATGGTAAAAGTTCACCACCATCCATTTCTAGAAACCGAACATTCAAGACTAAGAAGAACTTAAAATTTTTAATTAGGAGATTTTCAGCTAATATTAATTAAAGGATATTTACTTAATTAATTAATTTATGTTACGAATTCTCAAATATCTAGAATTTCTAAAGACATATTTCAAGTGTTTGTCTAAGAAAACTTTTGGCAATATGTATAATAAATAACTTTTATCGCTAATTACTGTACGAGAAGTCAATTATATAGAAGAAGAATGAGAAAAAATGAAGAAGTTCATTTACTTATTGGTTGAAAATAAAGATATTGAACTCCTTTTATATAACAACGTGGTCAGTCCTAGTTGGGATACGAGTGATCCATCTTAACGTTCATTAAGAGTGGCCTATGTCTAGAAGACAGAGTGACTGATAATGATGATGATGTTATAGAAACTACTTTATAGAGCTTCTGATGAGTCTTAAAATAAAAAAAATCTTTAGGGTAAAAATATTAAAGACACATCTTGGGAATTTAGCGCTCATTCTAGACCATTTCAGGTAAATTATTTAATCCAGTAATTGTATTAATATTAGAAAATATACAAACAACTTTGTTTCATAGTTTAAACAGGTTACTATACAAAGTTACCTTTATTGCAGCGCATCAATATAACTACTTCAATACAATACAAATAAGATTTTCAATACAAAGTCATGTATTGAATTGTGAGTTCAAGGAACTCTAGACATATATTTTATCATCCTGATACGTCTGAAGATTGGAGGGGGGAGGGGGGCGTGGTAAGTGCGAACTCTAGTATCCAGAGTTAAGAGTGCTCGTAGACAATGTTCTTTATATGGATTGATGTTCATATTCAATATTATACTCACTAGGGATTCTGCTATATTTTATAATCCTGTTTTCAAAAAGTCTTAGTATAAGATTTTCAAGGTGATGTTCATGTGATCGAACAAGGCATTTGCAGACAATGCCGAAATTTTGCTGGAACGTTGGTCTAGTGGTTAGTGACCTTGACTGCTAAGCCAGAAAGTCGTGGGTCGATTCCCACCTAGGACAAATGTTTGTGTGATGAGCATGATCATTAGTTCTGTGTCTGGTTACCATAAGAACAGGCTCTGCCTAGTATGGGATCAGATGGCCGTGTGGGAGTTGATGGGAGTTGTCCCAACAAAATAAATAACTAATTAATTATTAATATCAAACTCCGCGAAATAAATTTAAGAACTTGGTAAATATCACGTTTAAAACAGTTTTAATAATAACTTTGTAGTTGAGATCTATGTATAATGGTTAAGATGATCGTAGACAAAAATACGATAAAACTACATTTACGTCAAACATGACGGAATTATTTTGTATAGCAAAGATCACCACATGTTTATTATAGAAGATACGGTTATAATGAAATAATAACAGCAATGCTAGAATAAGGAAAATCAGCTTACTATAAAATGCTTCCTTTGAAAATATCTTGAGAAAGACAGAAATTTCACAAATGCTTTTTATGTATCTTTGCTCTACAAATCTTTACTTAACAAGAAATAAAAAAGGCATTAATGTAAATTCTGTAACCAGGTTTGCTGGCAAGTCTCGATCACAACTAGTCTTAACTACGATGCTTAAAATAGACACAAGTTCTACTATCCTTCATTGTAGAATATCAATAGAATTAAATTAAATTCTAGCACGTAACTTTAGTAAGCTATCAATAAGATTGTTAGCGATGTAGCAGAAGCATTCGCATTTGTCAAATTGTAAGGCGTTATCGCTGGAATATTTGTCTTAGTCAAACTTGCAATGCTAACGAGACAAGTTGGATTCGTGCCTTGGGCATAACTTGTTTGGTCAACTATTGTGAATCTTGAACATCTTGGACATTTCAATGATTTGCATCATTTGGTTATATCTTCTCTTTGTATATTGATTTTTTTGTATGTCACTTCTGTATAAAATTATACGGTAATATGCTGTGATTTATAGCACTAAATTAGGAAAACGTATTTGTTAATAAAGATTTAATAGAAAATTGTATAAACAAAGAGTTTAGCATCAGCAAGTTTTTGAGTACCTGCATTATTTTTAAAGGCAAACAGGAAAACTTATATCGTCCGAATATTTCTAAGTCAAAATTCTAAATTAAAATTTTGAAATTCATAATTCTAATTCTAAAACTTACCCTAGAAATTAAGACACATTCTACAGTTTCATAGCGTATCTATATACTCAAGAACGAGCCCTATTTATAACTATTAATTATTAAACTAAACTGAAATAGATAATTGCCATTATCGAATCATTGATCCGGTAGCGTGAAAACTTTATTATCAATATCCATTATATTTGGAAATTGTATGGTAATCTAATAATTGTGATCCAATAACGTTACGAAACCTTCAAACTCCGAGACTGTTGCTCAATTTACGCTTATAGCTGTTATTTCCTTCAAAATTGCTATGTCGTCCTTCAAAATTGCTATGTCATTTGAACCAAATACGGTTTTAAGGATATTTGTAGGATCATCAGTGACATCTACATCATTCGCAACACAGGCTTTTATTTTGAATTTCATTATTATTTTATATTATGCATTAACATTTTATTATTTATATATGATCTGCTTATCTGTCGAAAGATGGTTTGGTTGCGTAAAATAAAGTGGACAGATTTATACAAAAGTTCTTTATACATAGATTATTCATTATAATAGGTAGATTTAGTAGTAATATACACTATTAAATAAATTCTATAAAAATTGAATTACATTTGTTTGTCTCTACAAGTTGATACTTAGTGTACTATTTTTTGCAACGTAGTAATTATTACAATCAATTCATTTTATATTATATTTTAAGTAAGGAGATTTTTCCAACTATAATTTTTTAATGTTCTAAACATCACCAAACGGAGGCATCAAATACTTCGTATTTAAAAACAAAAATGTATAAATGAAAAGAATTCAGAGATACAGCATAAAAATATTCAACGTATAGCTCTGCTAACTATTTTAATTAACGAAACGAAAATGTAAAGTTAAAGTTAGCGAAAAGTCAATTAAACGTTGCTAAGGACAAGTTGCTAAGAACCAGAACTTCGTAACGTAACTTAAGAACTGTGTTCTTTAAGTTAGGTTAAACTGTCGTTCTTTGATAAATATATTATAGTTGTTCTTATTTAATTTATAACGTTTCTAACATAATTATACTTCGACAAAGACTTACCATAAGTCCGTGTTGGATGCGAGTGGCAAAAATAATACCGGTGGGAGGGAAGCGCTGTGCCGCGCTCCCGGCTGCATGGGTACCACCATCTTGCTTGTTTCTCCCGTGAAACAGCTTTGCTGTGTTTCGGAGAGAAGGGCAAGACAGGCAGTGTAATTACTGACACCGAGACTTAACATCTTATTTCTCAGGATAGGCAACACATAAATGAGTTGCCTGGGCTCGTTCCAGGTATACTAGTTTACGTTCATGGGCGACGTCGACCACTTACCATCAGGTGGTACGTTTGCCAGTTTGCCTATCCAACTAACATAAAAAAAGGATCGGTCGTCTTGGCGTTCATTGAAGGAGGCCTATATTCAGCAGTGGACGGATAGAGGCTGATGATGATGATAATAATGATGGATAACCGGGGTGGTACCTCTCACTCAAATAACACCGGCGTCAAGTGAAAGGCATGCTGTCGCGCTTCGTGTAGTTTGTGAGTTTCTGGTGGCCCATTGGGGGGATAGAGAAAAGGAGGGCAACGCATTTGCATAACTTTTGGTTGTGCGAATGTCTATGGGCGTCGGTAGTCACCATAAGGCCGACTCCGACTGCTCGGTTGCCTCCTTGTGACATAAAAAAACCTAAAGTTTGTTGTTTGGGGCCTTTGAGGAATGATGATTACATAGTTTAATATAAGTAAGTATTCCAAGTTAGGTAAGCTCAATCTCAAAAAAAAAACGTATTTTTCGGTAGGTAATTGTAGTCAACAGTTGATTCCTTGACATTTTTAAAATTCTGGATTTGGAACTTCTATAGAAGGTTCAAAATAAGCAAGATGCAATAGAAACAATAAGTAATTTAATTGAGAACAACACAAGAAATAAGAACAAGAAACTCCGTCGCGGTGACAATAAGACTTAATATAGCTTAAAAGTTACTATTAGCTTAAAAACTTTTATGTTGTGAAAACTTTTTATACTGATCTTTACGAACTATTGGATATGACTGTTGTTTTCTACCTGTCTTAGTATTTAACAGTATATACCTTTTTCTTCCCCTTTATAAGTTGTAGCAAGCTGTCATCTTTTATGAATTCCAAAATTTGCTAGTATTTGCCCCATGTTTACTTTATTGACTTTTGTGTACTACTGTTTAAAAATGAAGATTGAATGACAAATTTTGGAGAATTGTCATAATCTTATTAACTAATAATTAAATCCAACAGTAGAAAAGAATATGCTATCATTAATAATAGACTAACATAATATTATAATGGACTTAAAAACCTAAAAATTACTACCATTTGAGTTCGTATCCGCAGATAACGTAGTTTTTTACTGATAATCTATCGTCATTGGATATCATATGTTGAATAACGCTAATGAGAATACTAGATAAGAAGAAATAATTAAAACTTTTGTGATTTTATGATCCAACCTTTTCCACAAAATTCCCCAAGACAACTCAGTCATAAACCTCCAACGAAGCCAAAGCAGCGCAAATTAAAACTTTTGATAATTTTATAATACAAGAGTATACTCTTTTAATTAAAAATTTACAGTAACGTCTACGGTGAGTTTGCTAAGTTAAGGAACAAGAAGCGTCCCGGTAATAGTTTGTTGATGTGCAGGACGACTCAATCGATCACGTAACTAACTAATTATAATATGTACATAGTCATTGTTCTAATTGTAATATGTAAATACTAACTACTAATTGTTACTAAGATAAGGATAGGCCAGTATATAGTTTGATAGGTTTAATATGAAAACTTTGTGTCATGTAATTGACTCGCCCCAACTCGGTTGTACGCCAACCGAGTTTACCTCATAGCTTGCTGTCACTTTCGTTTTACGTAAGAGTGAGAAAGATGCAATATGTTGTGTTTTTTAAATATCTAATTAGAATGTTTTAATTATGTTTTTTAGTTAGAATTAATGTCTATTTAGATTCCTATAAGCATTAGCAATGTTAATTTAATTAGAAAATAAGAGAAAATAACTTGTAAAGTTTAAACAATGTTAGAAAGGATAGGATATAGGTTAGAGTGAGAGGGAAATAAAGTGATCTCTGATTGGTCAATCTAATAGTATGCTTTACGGCAAGATTTGTATAAATATCGCGCTGAATTTCCACTAATCAGTTCAGTATTCGGCTACCAGTAATAGTGAAAACTTGTAAAGAAATACTAAGAAGAGGAATAAAGGAAAAGTTCTGAAGAAATTATTGTTTCAATTCTCCAATCCCAGCAACAAGTGTACATAGCGTACAGTTGATGGAATAAGTTTCGCATCAGAATTCATCCGGTAACTGTTGGTAAGCACGTCGTGGGAATCATTACAAAATACAAATTTTTAAGAATCGAAAAATTCGTGAAACAAGTAAATATTGGTCACATTAAATTTTCGCTTATTTTAGCTATTAAAACTATTTAAAACCGGATCAGGGGTCAGGTGTCACATATTATGTCTAGATCAACTCCTCAGTTAGCATTGAGACAAGACGTTTTAATGGTTACTCCATTAAAACTGCTGGTAAATTCTAGTCTCATATCTTGGAATATTCAATAATAATTATATTCTATTATATCATCGTTGAGAGATATTGATTTTATCTAAGCCTGCGGGATGGGGCATCTATTTATAAACTTATTAGAATATTCATTACTATCATCAGCCCATGTCTGTAGACTGCTAAACTAAAACGATGCATTTTATGTATCTAGACTCTCATCAATTGCTATATATAAGCTGTTTTCGGGATAATATTTGCTATGGTAACGAGAAAATGTCCGCTTTATTCTTTCATTTTTGGGATCACAACGTTTTCCGCCTATCTTTTTGTCAAAACAAATCCTATGGGATACTTCCCAATCACATCCAACAAAAACACCTTAAAATGGCAAGAAGCTAGGTGCACAGCATAAGCAAAGGAAAAAATTTGAAATCCTTTAATTTTTCCTGTTATATTACATTTAAAAATACTTTCTTACCATCAGCGCTTGAATCAGACTGGCACTTGTCCGGTTTATTTCTTTAACAGTACTGTATAGATGTTGATGATGATACTAAAATAGGCATATATAAATAAAGCTTATTCCTGACCCCTGTCACAAGCATGCCCAATTAGTCAACTTATATTTAAAACTGGTCCCTGTGGCACGCCTATCTCGTTTTGAAAGATAAATAATGAACGCGATATTGTTTCAGAGTTAAGTTAAATTTATTGTTGAGCCTTTAATACTATTGAGACAAACGAGCTTATCTCTTCGCTTAAAATAGCCACTTAGTTTTTCGTGAAGCCTTTGATACTGTCATTCAGATTTACAATTACGATTATTTTAATTCCGTTTCTATAGGATTTCCATCTAATAAATGATTTTGCACAAATCGGATGAAGGTGGATTAAGGATGAAAATGTAATACTAACAACATTATCGTCATTTTCATTATCAACCTCTTTTACTCAACTCCTGGACATAGATATCTTTCAATTAACGCCAAATCCCCTGAACTTGGATCCACTTGCAACTAAAAAGGAATAACCAATGAACGAAGGTCGCTGAAAAGTTGAATCGAAGTCGAAAAGATGCCGGTATCTAAAATACCAAATAGGTCATCGTTATTAAAAAAAAATGATATGAATTTACTTTGAAAGGAAACATATTAGGCGGTGCGCGGGAAACAGATACATGAAGTTGTAAGATAAACTAAAAAACAGGTCCCAAACAAACAGGGCTGTTTGTTGAAAGCCAACCCGGAACTGTTTGCTCCTGTGCCTCATGTTTATATAATACAGGACTCTATTTTGAACGCAAATATTTATACAGCTTAAAAATATTGAGGTGAATGTGTTAATTGTGTTACAATTATGATAAAAATGTAAAAAACAAGGTGTTTTTATTTCTGTAGAGCCTTAAAAAAAGAACTCTTGTTTTGCAAGACAGTAAAGTGTAAGAAAATATTATGGTATCCGTTATTGGTGCGTCTTACCCTTCTACCGATTAAATATAATACTTGTTTCAAACTTGAAAATCCTACTAATATTATGAATCTAGAGGTATTTATACGAATATAGAGACAACACCAATACGAGCACAATGCATAGGTCAAGTAATAGTCAGTAGAATTCAAAATATACAATCATTATAAATAGTTCAAACATTTGGATTTATTTGAAAGTCGCTTTGGGCAGCCACCAAATTATAAACGTAAACATATAGGAAGGGCAGTGACCTTTAATATGTCCTTAATTACGCAGAACCTTCCCCCCCGTCTAGACGTTCCCTCCAGACGCCATTTGTCTAACTTACCACCAACATTCAATATTTATTGGTTTGACTTTCGTCTGTTTTCATAACACACCAGCATAGTCAGATTTTTGTTTTTTTATTATTTTATAGCCTGGTTACGAGACCCAAGCAGATGTTGGTTAAATGAAGCCACAAATGCCATAGATTGATTTTATACCCATATAAAACCTCTATAGTCAAATAATCTATATTGTTTTAAGACATTAAGCTTTTCAGCTGCGATTTTATTGCATTTTTTCTATTTATTTAATTCTTGGATTTTTCACCATCTAATTCCTAACTTAGGCATAGGTTACACAGTGCGAGCTAGCATGCGAGCTGACCGTGTCAGTTACTGAGGTGCAATAGCTCGCACTGTGTGACCGCTTCATACGAGTAACTGTTATGTGCGAGTGGGACAGTTGCTCGCAAGCGAGTTACTTCAACATTTTTTGTTTTTACTCTCAACTGGCCTTCCCCCACCACGCCACTCGCACGCCGCTCGGTCCTCAACTCGCATGATTTTACGAAATGACAGTAGCTCGTACGCTCGGACCCAGGCAGCCGGTGCAGTGTTTTTGTAGGTTTCTTGCGTTGACATCGAAATGGCGGAAAGGTGGACATCCGATCAAAATATAAAGTTTGTGGAGCTATACAAGAGTCAAACGAACTTATGGAATTGTTTGGATCCTAATTATAAGAACAGAGATTTGCGTAAAGCGTCGTTAGAACACATCCGCTTGGAATGCAATTTACAAAACACGAATGAAGTTACAAAAAAAATAAAAAATTTACGCTCTACGTATAACCAGGAGTTATTGAAAATTGAAAAGAGCAAAAAAAGTGGATGTGGCACTGATGAGATCTATAAACCATCTATCAAATGGTTCAATTCTATGGATTATATTATGAAAATAATCAATCTTAAAGAAAAGGAAACATCAAGTAATTTGGTAAGTATTTTATTACTAATTATAATTACAATTACAAAGGCACATTCCAAACCAGTCAGTGTCCACAAAATTTACTATCCCTATTTTTCTCTTTCTTTTTATATTCTACTAATTATTACTAGGTAATTATAATTACCTAATCATATAATTTTGCCAGGCAACTGCTCCGTCGTCATTGAAATAATCTTTATATTTATCACGCATTTTCTCTGCTATTAATTTCGATCTATTATTAATTCTCGAGCGGCTAATACTGGGTAATTCATTAATTTCGGTCCTCCACTGGCCCAGAATGATTTGAAAGTTTATGATGTCTTCATAATCTGTAGTTCCTGGTGGTGTATAAGTGTGTGATGCAGTAGTACGTAACCAGTTGTGTAATGTACAAGCACATAAGACGATCTTTATCGTAGTTTCCTCTGTAACTTGAATTGGCTTTCCCAAAACACGAAAACGAGATGCTAGAATGCCGAACCCATTCTCCACAATCCTTCTTGCTCTGCTCAACCTATAATTAAAAATCTTTTCTGCGGTAGTCAATCTATTTTTGTAGGGCTTTAATAAATACGGTTTTAAAGGGAAGGCATCATCTCCAACTAGAATACCACTTTCAGGCAACAATAAATTGTTTTCTAGATAAGGATACAAAGAGCAGTTTTGGAATACCCCACCATCTGCGTTACGACCATATGAGCCTATATCTACATATCTGAAAGTATAATCGTGATCCACGACGGCCATGAGCACTATACTATTTGTTCCTTTGTAGTTATAATATTCACTGCCACAATTTGGTGGTGCTTGAATTGTTATATGCTTCCCATCGATAGAGCCGCAACAATTAGGGAAATTCCACCGCGAAGCGAATCCTATTTGTATATCTTGCCATTCTTCTACATTCGGTATCTGAAAAATAAAAGAGTAATGTTAATTTCAGGAACCATATCATCCATCAACGTCAGGTAGCAACGTCGCATCAACGTCAGGAAGCGAGGAGGCCACGAATAACGTGGTCCTTGATGCTAGTGACAATAGCAACAACGCCGGTCATATAAAAGTTGTGAAGCCACCAAAAAAGTTAAAGGCGAAATTATCATCAGAACGGTCTGACATTCAAGCAGCCGTGAATGAACTCAAAGAGCTAAATAACAGTTTAGTAAACGTGTCTGCCCCGATTACAAGAGAATTAGAAGATGAATGTGATGTTATTGGAAGACATGTAGCATTGCAGCTCAAACAGTTATCTTCGATTGATAGAATTGATGCCACAGATGAAATACAGGCGATACTCTCTAGGTACCGTAAGAGAGCCCTCTGTGCTAGAATTGTGTATACACCTTCTAGTTACAGTTCCGAATGTACGCCATCACCACAGCCTACAGTAAATTATGATATTGTTGAACCTACAATGTCTGCGCTCTCTATGCAAGTGGAACAATCTGCACAATCTATACTCTATAATGAATGTACGCTATCACCACAGCCTGTAACCTACCAGCTTGTAAATCCTTCACAAACAATGTCTGAAAATTATCAACTTGTTGAACCTACAACATCTGCACTCTCTGCGCCACTGCTGGATCAATCTGAATCTACACCCCAATCTAATGATGTACTTGCTGCAGCAATATCAATCTCTAATATTAAAAAATAACGAACTAAGCTATGTAGTATTGTACTGTAGTTATTAAGTATTACTATGTAAAGTTCACGTTTGATATGTACAAAAACTTTAACAAAACCATTGTGAATTTCATTATGAATAATAAAAATGACTTACTTTGATATAATCTTTTAGACTTTCATTGATAGCAGCACACACTTCTGGTATTATTTTAATGATAGATGCTTTTGAAACTCTGAAAAATACCGACAACAGTCTATACGATATCCCAGACGAAAGGTATACAAGGGTTATTTCCAACTTCACCCTCGCTGGTATCGCATTCCTCATTAGTGTATCATCACGTTGAATTTTCGGAGCAATTAAATTTAAAAGTATTTCCACTTGTTCAGTTGTCACTCTCATAACCGCTTTATATTCTCGGGGATCTTCATCATATAGCTCTTTAAATATTGTATTCGTTGCCCCTTTTCTTTGCAGCCAAGACCTGACCCAAACACTTCTCTTCTTTTTCTTTTTTTGTATAGCTCTTTCAATTTCAACACAAAGTATTTTCGTAACTGCTTTTATAGTGGTATGCACTGTGATTAAACGTGTATTTTGTGACAACATTGCACGAGACATGATACAGACGAGCTATGCGAGAACACTGGTGCAGTAGCTGTCTTCCTGCGACGCCAGCAGTTCGTATAGTGTGACCGAGCGAGGCGAGTCGAGCTACTGTCATACGAGTACACAGGCACAGTAGCTGTCTACTGTCATATCAGCTGCTCGCACTGTGTAACCTAGGCATTACTTTTTTAAAAAAAAGGTAACTAACGTACTTTTTTGGCATATGAGAATGGAAATAGACAAAAATTGTAAAGTCACATCCGTGATTGAGCCTTGCTTCTTTCTAGAAACACTTAATTGCGTTTGGTACTATGAACATAGATCCTGGCCTTTTATCTGGAATACATCGCAATCAAAAACACAAACCTACGTAAAAAGGAGTTATAAATGATCACCAATAATCCGCCAAATTGGTTCTAGTATTTCTGAGACGATAGAACGGATATCACAAAGTATTGGATCCGTTACGCCATTTAAAAGTTACGGTCCCTATTAAAGCTTTCTTCGGTTACGCTATTATCGATTACTAGTGACCCGTAGATTCGAGAAAATGTCAATACGTATGTTTACACAGGTCTATAGAAAAGCGCTTAACCTTTGCTATACAATTAACCTTTGGGAACGTCGTCACTAGTTGTATCTTTATCATTATAATAAACTTAGGGTATTTTATTATTCGAGTAGTTTTTTAACCTCCTAAGTAAGAATTACCTCCTAAATAAAAACTCAAAAAACATTAACTGTTAATAGTTATTAGTAGAGATTTAATGACCCCGATTTATAAATATTTCTCGTTAGGATTCTAAATAGGTACGTTAAGCCGCGATAAAATCCGAAAAAGTGGTTTTATTAAAAAAAAATGGAGTCAAATTCTATCTGATTGGATGTCAAACTGAAACGGGCGTTTTGAAAGATGCTTCAAGTATTTTTATTTCAAACTGGAAGGCTGCAAAGTTTGAATCTAACAGAATGGCTTTCACGCCTTTCAATAATACTTGTATTTAAAAAGCTTTGTTATAATAGCATTTCATTCGCTCTTAGAAACCACTTTAATTAATTAAATTTTACTTTAAATTATTACTAGCTTCAGTGATTTTACAATAGACAGATTAGCGTCGTAAGATTTTATCATTTGAATTGCCATACAAATGTTTTCATCATACTTACACAACAGATTGTAATCAAATAAATATTCCTATACTTTATAATTTGTATGTCTTTCAAGTCGTGGATTTGTATACCATTATTTACATATATTATAATATTGTAATACCATTCATGTTTTTTATATGGGCTAGGCGCAGCACTCGTTCCGCTGTTACTCCTGTATAGCTAAGATCGACAGCGGTAACCACCAAATGACCCGACCCGAATGACCGAAGGATACGTTAAAACTGCCTTGGGACCCGCAACGAATTTAATCAGAAGGATTCAGGAGGAGTCGGAAATATTTCCAATTTCCTTCCCAATTAAAGCAATTATTCATGTAAATCGATTTCTGTATTCTAATGTATTGTTTCAGGCAAGCAGCGGTGCTGAGCCCCAAGTGGCGGTGCTGTGCGAGGCTGGCGCCACTTACCACCCGCAGTACATGTCCGCGGCGGCCCGATGGACGCCCGACCTCACCACCAAGCCCCACAACTGTCTCAAGGACAAGATGGAGATACTAGACTATTGCAAGAAGGTACGTTATAAACCGAGAATTTCAGGCATTTTGCTAAAGAGCGAATACGTTAGTCCGTCCAACTACTAGCATTGGCGCGTAAAACAGCTTCGTGTATCTATCTATTCAGCGCGTCTATATAAACGTTAAATAAACGCCGGGAAAGCGGAATCGGGTAAGCTCAGATTCAACATAAAGCGCACTGGCGGCGCAATTAATCGGTTTCCTAGGTCACAGTCGTAAGCCACGTTTACTGTCATAAAGAGTATTCACTTGAACCAGGTGGTCAATCTATGTTGTAATAGCAAGCCCTATGGTAATTTGTCAACGACGACTAAGAGCATAGACGAGTTTGGACAAGACATATATCAGTAGCATTATTAGAAACTTGACTGAAAGCAGTCTCTCCTTCGTAATACAATTTTTTTTAAATTTTCAAAATTTTTACTTCATTTTGATTAGGTATGTCAGAACTAATAAATTCTAATATGTTAAATTATTTAATACGTTTTATATGTAAATAACCTAGGTCTTACAAGTCCTAACTTGCTAAATTAATTTGATTTCAAGGGGATGTACCCAAGAGTATGTTGATAAAATAATAATCAATCATATTAAAACTTTTTTCAAAGTTGTAATGGTGTGAAATAAAATTCAAATTCTCTCGGGTGCTTTATATCATAAAAACACGCAAACAATTTTTCTATATACAGACTTTTGTAAAATTTGGTAGATTGGTATGCAGATTGCATAATATATGTAGGCTAGGTTCACATACTATTTTTATTTTTTTGGATTTTTAAATATCCATATAGATGACATTTTCTGCACACGGGTTCAATGTCCCTCTTTGGGCCTAGCTCTAAGACTTTAGGAACTTTAGTAGACATCTATTTTTTATATTTAAACGAGAGATCCAGATAAGATTTACAGAAACCCTTAAAGAGTATTTCAATTCAATGTCGTCAGTGAAGAATTTTATTTAAATAAAATAAAAGCCTAAATACATTTATTTTATAAAACTTATATTACACGAGTACGCCTTTAAACTAATAGGCTTCGTTTACAAAACAGGCTATTAGCATCCCAAAACATATATTAGTCACAATTATTGGCACACCACTAAATAATTAATTTACCGATCACAAATTAGTTGGGCTTGCGGCTAAATATTTGTCCATTTATTATTGGAAACGGTTTTAGTATCATATATTTAAACTGTCACGTTTATGATCACACGATTGTTATAATTTTATTATAGTCCAGTCGGGGCAGACATTTAAATAGAAAAAATTCCAGGGAGCGATTTTATTTTTTTAAACGTCGGGGGGGATGGTTGGAAGTATAAATCTCGATTTTCTAACTAATCCCGGTAAAGGGTTCGCCGCCATCTTGTTTTAAAGTTCAATTTTTTCGTTTTTCTGAAATAACTCGGTAATTTTCAACTTTAGAGCAAAAATGGCAGTATCCAAAGTTGTTGGAAATTTAATTTCTCACAAGTTTGGTCATTATCATTTTTACGCTAGGATCATATCATCATAGGATCAATAGGAACTGGAAAAATGTGTCGAAGAGTTTGATCGCTTCGGCTTATTAAGTTTTTTATATGCCCGAAAGTTGTTTCATTATAATAAGTGAAATTCGCGTAAACATTAGAAAACAACAATTTATCGAAGACTGTATAAATCTTCACCGTATCTAAAGCCCAAATGTCCAACCGTTATGTCACGTTAATTTGTCCAAAATATTCCAAAATATTTTACTCTTAAATCCTATCTTAATCTAAAATTACGATCTCCCTGCTGCGGCCGAGCCCCTTTGAATGCAAATTTCAATTAAATTGGTGTTCAAGAAAGAAGGCTTATGCTCCAGGAACAAACACTGAATGAATGAAAATATCTGAGTAATGAATAGTATCGTTAAGTTTGTAAATCTTTATTTCCAGGTATATCCAAGCCATGACATCACCAACATCGTTGAAGCGTCCCACTACGTCAAGGTCAGCAATTGGTGCAAGCTGGGCTCCAGCAACGCAGCCAAGTGCAAGGTCACCAGATGGGTGAAGCCGTTCCGTTGTCTTGGTATGTGGGTTACCGTTTATGATCAATCAATCAAATCAAAGAACTTTTTTAAGATCCTTATTATCGCCATAATAATGTGGAATATCGTTGTATGAGTACCCAATACTGATGTTCACCTATCCTCATAACAAATCACGGAACGTCCTTATATGCACTGGGTCACATCAAGGTTGTTAAGTCTTAATTTTGATTCCGATCCTAAAACAAAAACGCATAATGCACATCATATCATCACTTCATAACGCCTTTTGTTTCTACAATAAGGCGGAACGGTACACTGGGTACTCATATGATGCCCCTCTTAGGAAATGGAGTAGGGGTGGGGTAGGGCAGTTTTTGGACTCCTATACACAACAGGCTCGGCTCATTATCTACTCCAGGATCATCAAGTATAGGTCATATCTCTTTAAAAAACAAACATGATTGTATTATTCTTCCTACGTTTTGCTTTATTTATATATCTTTATCTTTATCAATAAAAATACAATACGAAATACAATACGAAATACACATTAAGTAAGCTATACTTTGAATTTAAAAAAAATATGTGTTTTCCTGTTAACTAAAACTTTATTTGGTGGCAGAAGGCCCATTCCAATCGGACGCGCTGCTCGTGCCGGAAAGCTGCCTATTCGACCACATCCACAACCAGAGCCGATGCTGGCAGTTCTCCCGCTGGAACGCCACCGCGGGCCGCGCCTGCGCCCAGCGAGGCCTGCGCCTGCGCACTTTTGCGATGCTCCTTCCGTGTGGCATCAGCCTGTTCTCTGGCGTCGAATTTGTCTGCTGTCCTAAACATTTCAAGGGTACGTTTATGATGTGTAACAAGTATTTAGATCTATGACTGGAACCTAAATTGTAAGGCAAAATAAATTCGTCTACGAGTTTTCTATATTAAAACACTTGGTAAAATTTATTGCCCTTCTTTTAATTAAAATATCAATTATATTAATTTTTATTACGTAAGATATTTACTTCTTAACTGATATTCCAGAGAATGCCAAGATGCACAAGCCCATGGACGTAGGAGTGCCTGTGAGCCCTGGAGGTGAGGAGATGCTGGCTGCTTCCGCTGCTATGGACGAACGTGATGATGACCTGCTGGATGACGAAGATGCTCTCGCAGATGATGATGATGACACCCTGAACCTCAGTGATGACGACGATGACGACGACGCTGATGATGGTAAGGATTTTTATAATACGAGTATAAATAATTTCCTAGAAATATTAAACGAGCAAATATACTCATTTAAACTAATTAATTGATTTGTGTAATTCATTTGTCTACTATTTATTTATTGCTACTTTGTGCTATGTATAATTTGTAAAAATATAATATTTTGTTTAGTTGCACACTGAACAGGTAAAAGTTATCAATATTATGTATTCTAATATTATAAAGAGTATGTTTGTTTGAACGCTAATTTCCAAAACTCAGATTCGAAAAACAAGTTTTGAAACCTTAAAGTATGTAAAATTGCGGCAACTGCTAGTAATTTAAACAATCCTGCATTCGTCCTATTAAAAAAAGCTCAGTAATTTGAAGAAGGTCTGGAAGAACGTACCTGCTAATCCTCTGGTGTAGCGGGTGCATATGGATGTCAGTGACTTACCACCAGGTGAACCGACTCTCCGTTTGATCCTCTTCTATAAGTTAGGAAAGGCAATGTCACAGTGACAACGAGACTTTTCATCTTACGCCTCAGTATCAGCAACATATAAGTTACCTGGGCTAGTCGGTGAACTGGTTTATGGTCATATGCGACTCTGACAACCATAAGATGGACCATCTGTCCATTTGCACATTTGCACCCTCTTCTATAAAAGAACTCAGATTTCAAAACTTGTTTATGGTCATGAGTGACTTTGTCAACTTGTCAGATGTACCGTCTGTCCGTTTGAACCCTCTTCTATAAAAGAACTAAAACGTCTAAACTCGTTTATGGTCACAAGTGACTCGGACAAATTACTGTAGGTTTTATAAAGAATTACTCCGAATTACTTTAATTAACTATTTATTAATTTGATGTAAGAACTTAGATACAACACATCACAACACCATGACACAGATAGAGTGAGCGCTCTATGTCTTTCATACGCTATTGCAAGAATATAAAACCTCTTAATATTGCATTGTTACATAAAATATATTATAATACTCAGATGCCTCGGCTGCACGTTTACCCCCTCTACTCAAAGTCGTACTCAAAATGTCGGTATTTTTTAGACATGGACGAGGACGAAGATGCGGACCTTTCGCGAGATGATGACGCAGAAGACGACGACTACACTGATGCCGACGACTCCGCCTGGCCCCATCCCGAGTCATCCCCATCACCGTCTACGACCACCAGCACTTCCACTACCACCACTACCACGGTAATTTACCACTGCCCTCATCTGCAACATCATCATTACAAACTTTTTCCGCCTACTGGAGATATCTATCATCATCATCATCATCAGGCTCTATCCGTCCACTGCTGAACATAGGCCTCCTTCAATGAACACCAAGACGGCCGATCCGTCGATTGTAAGTGGCAAGCCACTTACATCCAACAGGGGCCGGCCAACGTACGTCGACGTCTATCAATGTTCACCAAAAAGGCCAGATACAACCAGGATTTAGTCTGGAGCGGGTATTTATTCCGTTAGAAATATCCTTATTTTAATGAACGCTGAGACGCCTAGAGCCGATCCTCCGCAACGCCCATTCAACTAGGAAGCCTACACGAAGATTGTTTTAAACTAGTTATAAGTCAACCGAACGTTACGTCCACTCGTTACGATTATAGGATCTTCCGCGTATGTGACCGATTCATCTCATTTGAGTGTGCATATCATACGTATAATTAAGTTAAAATTTGACAAGTGCTAATTCTTTAAAAAAATTCTTAAGTAATTCGATACAATTTTGTGCCTCTTATTAAGTGCTTGCTTATTTCTCCCGTGAAACAGCCTTGCTGTGTTTCGGAGAGAAGGGCAAGACAGGCAGTGTAATTACTGGCACCGAGACTTAACATCTTACGTCTCAGGATAATAAATAAATAAAAAAATATAATATATAATAAATAAAAATAAAAGCCTATATTTCCATATCCTTAATTTCCATTTCAAATGTGATATTTGTTTGTTAGTGTATTGTTAGTATATTTGTTTATTGTCTAGAGTTAGTACGAGTTTTTTTTATTTTTTATTCTTGGATATGGACCCCTCCTCGGGTGAAGGCCAGTCCTTTCCACTTCTCTCTGTCCTTACCGATAGATTGCCAGTCCTTCCCTATAAATTCTGTAATATCGTCAGCCCATCGTTTTTTCGGTCTCCCTGCCTTTCTCTTGCCGATTGGCCCCTTCCACCTTGTAGTATTTATAGTCCACCTGGTGTCTGTGTATCTCAATACGTGGCCTGCCCACTGCCATTTCAATTTTAGAGCTTGTGTGAGGGCATCTGTTATCTTTGTATTCTGTCTGATTACTTTGCTCCTGACTTTTTGTATTTTTCTTATGTTTAGGATACTTCTCTCCATAGCTCTTTGTGTTATCGTGATTCTTCGTTTGACTGTTGTCGTGTATATCCAAGTTTGGCAGCCATAAAGTAGACAAGGCAGTATACAGGTGTCTTAGACGTCTCAGGATAGGCAACATATATATGAGTTGGCTGGGCTCGTTCCAGGTATACTAGTTTATGTTCATGGGCGATGTCGACCACTTAACATCAGGTGGTACGTTTGCCAGTTTGCCTATCCAACTAACATAAAAAAAAACATAAAAAAAAAAAAGTTTGCAAAATTTTTAATAATTCAAGTATAATTATTTTAATCTTGTTTATTATTTCTAAGCTTCCCTCTTGCTTTGAAAGTCCAAAGTTATAATGATTTTGTGATAAATATAAGTATATATCTCAGGCTTCCACCGCTACATCTGACCCCTACTTCTCCCACTTCGACCCTCGCACGGAGCACCAGAGCTACAAGGATGCCCAGCAGCGTCTTGAAGAAACTCACCGAGAAAAGGTATTAATATTTGACATATTAAAGTAGCTAACTAAGAACTGCTGAGCTAAGCTCGATAAATATACGTGTTGCCCAGAAAAAGTTTCATCAATTATTTCACCAATTATGGTAATTTAAATTTATTTTCCTTTCAACCTGTTTATAAAAAAAAAATGTTTGGTAAAATGGTTTCAGAGTTATTACTCTTTTTTATTATTTCTTTATTCCTACGATAATACTTATTTGATTTGGCAAAATTGACCCTTTAATAACCAAAAAAGGAAGAAATATTTACGGAAATAAAAACGATGAACCTTTTTTTGTACCTTTTATCTTATTTTTTTTTTAGTTTTAAAATTAAGTACATTTTACCTCGAGCTCCTTTTTACGTATCTCTAAAAATGTCAATTACAGATTACCAAGGTGATGAGGGAGTGGTCAGAGCTGGAGGACCGCTACCAGCAGATGATGACCACAGATCCGACCTCCGCGCAGACATTCCGTCAACGCATGACCGCTAAGTTCCAAGCTAATATTCAAGTAAGCACCATTATACCTTCTTCTTTAATATTGGCGGTTATAATTTATCGATAGGAAGGAAAGAAAAAAGAAGGAAGAATGGACAAGGTGGACCACTTACCACCTGTCTATGCATGCATTGTCTTTTGTGGATTCCTAACGGACCGCTAGTTGGCGTATCTTATCGAGATATGACTGGAATAAAGCGGTCATGTTATGTTTTGTATGAAAACAAATTCCGCCAAATTTGAGCTGCGACACTGCGCCGGTTCAGCGCTTTGATCAATTGATGGATGATTGACCAATAGGACGTACATACAGATCACTGGTTGGTTGAATTGCTATTACGTCAGTGACAAATCACTGATCAATTTCGGAATGTTATGGCACACATCACTACTCTATTCCGTTATATACTCCATGGCGTATCTCAATAACTTTTAAACTTTCTATTGAGAACATGCTCTTCCTGCTTCTATTATGTCTATTTCCACTTACAAAAAAGTTCCTCGTCACAGTACGCCCAGCAGATATAGAAAACGTTAATATAAGATTTCATAATTAATTAAATTTATAACGAAAGTTGGAATAAAATATGGCAGTGTCGTGCCATTTGCCGTCATGGCGTTAGAATCGAATTTACGGTTTCACTTCAAGAATTTTGTATTTAGAACATACTCTGTCCGTTAGTATGTCTCTGCTCTTGTATTAATAACCTGTACAACATCAGTCTCTGGAGGAGGAAGGTGTGGCTGAGCGTCGTCGGCTGGCAGCTCTCCACCAGCAGCGAGTCTTGGCTCACCTCGCCCAACGTCGACGCGCTGCGCTCGCCTGCTACGCCCGCTCACTCCGGGACACGCCCCCTAACGTAAATAAACACTATACTTACTTCTGTGAGCTGTCAAAGTATACAACTACTGTCATATGTATGTGTTTGTGTAGCTTGATGAATTAGTTGGGTACAAACTCATGTTTTTTTCCAATTTTTCTTTTCTTTTAATTTCAATAAATGTGAATTATCGTCATATTTTACGATCTGTCTTTACATCCATTGATAGCATAAAAAAAATCCATTGATTTTGTTCTAGGCTCATCGCGTGCAAAAGTGCTTACAGCGTTTGGTTCGTGCGCTAGCAGCAGAACGTAGCGGTGCTCTCGCTGCTTGGAGGCGTGCTGCAGCGGCTGGAAGGGAGGCTGCAGCTGCTGAACGGGCTAGCGCTGCTGACCGTCTCCAGGTCAGAATCAAATTAAAATGACGGGCTATAAAAAATACTAAACAACAGGAGGACTGCAGGAGGCTGGATACTCTGCACTCTTGTAATCAGTTGTCTCTCATTTATTCTCAGTCTCAGTTCATATGACTATACCTACTCTAAGGATACGGAATACTAACGTCATAGTGTTAACATAACTCAAACTTCAATAACTACAGCGCATATTTTTAGGACGCCGACCGTGCCCTCCAGCGCGCTCTGACCTCCCTCCGCCGCCGACCTCACCTGTACGCCAGCATCGGTACTGCCATCGAAGATTACGTTCAGGTACTTTGAATCTATTAGTATACTATACTAAACATTTTTGATATAGATATGATTTCCTCCTTCATACATATTTTCCAACTTTCCATCTTCAATATAATTTTAGTCCATGCAATCGAAGGACGACATGGCGGTGTCCCTGATGTCAATGACCCCTGAGGCTGAGGAACTGCTTTTGGACCGCATCGAGGCTGAGGTGCAGAGGGAGCAGGCGGACCGGGATCAACTCAACGCTAAGAAAGACCAGCGCACCAGACAGCGACAGGACATCCAGAATGAACGAGTGAGGGTGAGATTATATAGTCATAAACAAACAAACAAACGCATGTACAATTATACTTTACAAGATAGTGAAATACAAGATCGAGAAGAAGTCAACATGAATATTGTCACTATTAATATTTTTTTTAAAACATGATATAATCGAACAAATTGTTCGTAGAGAGACAATGCTAAAATATTGAGCACCGCAAATAAAAATGAAAGACATAGTAAATATACCGTTTTAAATATTTTTAACAATTAAAATAACTTTGTGGGATTGATGAGATATAAGACAGCATCATACCGTTTACTGTCACAGCATTCGAGTCGATTTTACTGCCAAGGCGTACTAGTACATGTTACCCATAAAAAATCTTGAAAGATCCGATATAGTAGTCAGATATAGACTTTTTAGCAGTTGTAGGTATAACCATTATATATAGGCTGTAGCACATAATATTGTATAACACATAATAAAAACAAGACACAAATAATTTTCCACAGACATCAAATGGCGTGAAAGAGAGCGACGAAATCGATGACGAGGCCAGCGAGGTGACTGAGGACACTACGGTGACAGCCCCCACCCATCCACCCTCCGCCTCGCCCTCGCCCTCTGTCACCGCCAGAGATATCACCACGCGCTCCGCCTACACCCAGGAGACTACCACCACCGTGAGTACCACTTTTAGGGTGGTTACCAAAACTATTTGTGGGGCAGTGAGAACCTTCTCCTTCAAACATGGTAAATACCACTATAGCTATTTCGGTCAATAACTTAACAAAACAACAACAACAACAAAGACTGAAACAGCATACTCTATTCCACGAAATTTTTGAGTTAAACTTAGGTATCAAGGCCAGTTGGACTCCAGGCGTAAGAGCAGTACCTTCGCTCTAAAATAGTATGATAATATAAAAACACTGTAAAACCAAAAATATTGTGGCAAATGTAGTACTAAAAGGAATTCCTCAATCGCAGGAGATCATTACCAGCACGATGACTGATGCTCCAGAAAGCGAAACTGAGACTGGAGAAATCGGCGAGACTTCCAGCCGACGATCTACAAGCGAGGTAAATAGGTTACATTGCGCAATACTTTTCTTTTCCATTTTATTTAAGTACCCAAATATTTCTAAATAAAATATTTCCTGTTTAATTCAAATACAACAAAAGAAGCTAATAAAATCATTTATTTTATAATCATTTCACCAGTAAGAAAAATATTATTTTATTGAATGTTTTTATAATATATGAAACATAGATATTGTATATAGAATAGACCCCAGAATGTTACCTTGAGGGACGCCCGCGATTTAGTCAATGTTTTTCACAAACTTAATTAAAAAGCATAAAAGTCAATATTAATCGCGCTGGTTTTTGGTTTGGTAATATAATGTGTATAGCCTGACCAGAAAATTAAAAACCCTCGCCATATTGCGGAACATTTCGGAACTAATTTCTGTATGGACTATGCTATGTGTTACCGTATAAAATATACAGACGTGACACCAATGCAGGGTTTGTATATTTCTTGTCAGGCTATAGAAATTATGAGTGAAAAAATACAAAATAATTATCATAATATTACATGCTCACTCATTTCGGGAAGAAATCTTGTCTGTCAAAACCGAGACTTGACTTGTTACAAACATACCAGCCGTCTAGGCAGACGTTGTCCCGTAAAGAAACATTTTGTAGTACCCGAATTGTGAACCTGAGCCATCGAATTCACTTACTTTCACACAAAAAAATATCAAAATCGGCCGCTGAGCTGAATCGCATACCCACACACAAAAGAATTGTTAATATGAAGATAAATCATTAATATAAATTTCGCAAAAATTTGCATTTAAATTGCCAATTCGACGGTTTGTTAATGAAGATTTTTCTTAATCCAGCAGACTGAAGGCGAAGGACTCCGCGCGGCTCTGGAACAAGCTGAGGAGCGCGCTCCACCACCACCGGCTCACGCTCTCAAACATGAACTGCAACACACACAGCCGGTAAGGTTTGGGGTAAAACTATCCGAATAAACAAAAAAGCCGAAGTAGCCGAAAAAAAGGTTTAATGTAAAACTGCCCAAGGAATATGAAAAACATATGTACTAGGATATAAAGTCTGCTGTCTAAAAGAAGACATGCAACGCTTTTCACAGGATCGTAATGCGAGAGACACAAAACCTGTATCAGACATATAAAACAGTAATATGACTCTAACTGTAAGTACAGGATTTGATCGATTTTTTTTACATTTGGTACTAAAACACGAAAGTACTAAAATTCCTAAATAAATTATTTTTAAACAGGTTTAATTTCATTGATTGTTATTTTATTACTCTTTAGATTCTCCAAGATTTTGATTAATCCAATGGATAAACAATTTATTCAAAATATATTTTTGGAGTTTACTCCTTAAGAAACCATTTGAGTTATACGGCCCGGTACGGAAATTTTATGAGGAGTAAAATCAAGTGTAACACAAAAGTTGAGGCGTTACTTAGAAAGAGACAAACATATAAATCTGTATGATTGAACGTGTAAAAGAATGAGATGGAATACATTACACAGCGTATCTTAAAATAATGCCGCCAACGCCATCTAACACGATATTACAGCACTAAAATTCAATCATACGACCATTATATATGCAATATTATAAGATATTTAAACAATTTTAGCTAATGTGGAGAAAAAAAATGGGAATAATACTTTATTCCGTTGCAATGATTTGCAAGACAAATAAGTATCTCTATAGCTGAAATTGACGTGACGTTATAGTAGGATTTTAAATAAAAAAATGTGTAGGTACTAATTATTATTTTATTTTTTCGTCTATTATTAAAATATTGACTAGGTAAATTTTTACTGTATCACTACACTGTGTCTTTTCTTCGTCCACTTAATATATTATTTATATCTTTGCACCACTAATGTATGTGAAAAAATTACTAACCAAATTGCATATGAAATCACAATTTTGATTTTTATGTGATAGGCATTATATTAATTTCCGTATAGAAAACTGTCTTCATGTAATTTCTTTCGTTATCATAGTCACAACTCACAATGGTTTTTTAAAACATGAGTGGATAAGAAAATAAAACAACTAGGTAGAGCACATTCAAGAATGAATAATTAAAAACACAAACTACGTAGGTAATAATAAAAATGAATTCAAAATTGAGAAATGTTAGCACAAACTAAAAAAAGTCATTACGTTCCAATATTCGCGGCGATTTTAAAATTATTTTAAATTTCAGCCCAGAAAAGTCTAGTAATTTTAATATATATTTATTCTTTTTCATATTTTCAAAATCGTAATTAATAATTTACAATTTATTTCTAACAATAATACAATAAATTGAAACTCTTCAATTTGATAATTAACCAATCAGAAACTTTAAAATATTAATGTTGCCTCCCTAAATATATTATTTGGTGTGACCATTGAACACTTGGTTCAAGTTTAATTGTACAAACTTGTCAAGTATGTAAAGAATTTAATTTCGATTAAGTATTAAATAGGTACCTATAATTGTTAAAAAATAAATCACGTATATTTTATATAAGAATTCAACATAAAACATGTAAAAAGTTCATAGACATAAAAAAAAAACTAAAATAGCGCCATAACGCAATATAACGACTTTCGAATCTCATACAAAAAAACAAATGTACTAAGTGAAATGCCCCTGATCCTTCCTGATCTTATTCTCGGGGCCTTTTTTTTATGTTAGTTGAATAGGCAAACTGGCAAACGTACCACCTGATGTTAAGTGGTCGACGTCGCCCATGAACATAAACTAGTATACCTGGAACTTTATTGAAGTAATATAAATAATTCGAATAATTACAGATATATTATGTTTGTTTCTCTTATCATTTTAGCAGATGCATTTATTTACCCTTTTTTTCTACTCGATATATGTATATCATAATTATCGTTCGTAAGGAGTAAACTCCAATCGTGCGTCGGAGCTGACACACACACACGCTTTTTTATTCTAATATCCGGACATATGAAAATTGTATGAACATTGTTTAATGGGTATTGTAACCTATATTACATACTAAATCCGTAAAAGTCATTATGAGAATTGAAGGTTATATGCATCTTACAGGGCTACACCATCCGCACATCTGGTGGAGAAGGTGGCGCTGGGTCGGGGGCGCTATACCCGGCGCTTTGCGTCGGCGGCGCGGCCCTGGCTGCTGCTGCTGCTGTAGCCCTGGCGGTAGCCCGTCGTCGTGACCGTGCACCATCAGCACAAGGCTTCGTACAGGTAACTCTTCAGTCTGTCAACTTATCGTGCCCACGTTTTTTCAGCCCTTTTTTTCTTTTTTTTCGGAAGGGCTAGACTTTTCGGCCTGATGGCCTTTAAGCTCAGTCGGTACAGTAAGTGAACAGATGGCTCACTTAAGAAATATTCGAAAGGGGGGCGCCCCCCTCGCGCCCCGCAGGGGATGCGGTTCATCGCGCGCGCTGCTCGGGAGAGCAGGATTTGGACTATTCAAATCGGTTATATATAAATACGGTTGACGAATCTTTTACGGTTGAATTTAACCTATCATCATGAGGGCCGGCCCTCATCCCTCCCTCTGTAGAGGGGGGCGGGTCACGCGCGGTGCCCAAGCAATCTAGCGGTAGCGTAGTGCTACTGCTGTTAGCGCGGTCTGGGTTTGTGTCTACTCGTAACGGTTTCGAACCTAAGCTTCGCGATCGGTCCGGTTTTTCGGCGTGAAAAGGACAGTCTTGTATGGATGACTATGGGAGCTTGTTGACATACGCTGCGGTGTGCGCTCGCCCATCGTGTCCGCCGCGTATGTCAACAAGCTCCCATAGTGATTCATACAACACTGTCAACCGTGTCTACACACGGCGAATTAGCCATACATTTTCAAACCGAAAAAACGTTGTGGACAAGAGGCCTTAGATTGGTTTAAAGGCTTCCTCAATTCTTTGCTCACCTTTCGATGTTTTCAATGGACCTATGTATTAGAAATTGGAGCATTGACCTCGGAACTCTTAAACGTATTCGATATTTATTAGGGGGTGCATTTGTTACATAAGTATTTTACGATATATTTAGTTACAATGGACTTGTAGCTTTAGAACCTGGTGTTAGTAATACCATCAACTGAATCAGCTACCGTCTTGCCTCTTCTATAAACTAAATGTTTCAGGTGGAACAGACCAGCGCCGTGGCTCCCACTCCAGAGGAACGACACGTGGCCAACATGCAGATCAACGGCTACGAGAACCCAACCTACAAATACTTTGAAGTCAAGGAGTAAATTTCATACCCTCCCACACCACCAGGCCTGCCTTCCTATCTTCTCTAAGTGAAAGTAGATTCTTAGTAAAGTAGAGGAAAATAAGAACTGACTCGGAACTACTTAAACTTTTGCTTCGTCTATTCCACTATGTTCTTTTGAGTTTTTCATAATTCGACACTTATTCGGTGATTTTAAACGTAACCGATCCAAAACAGCGCCATCTAGTTGACGTGAAGAGAACAGAGTAAATGCTCGGAGGAACTAGGGAATAGATACCTATGTATTGATTTGTGATGTGTGCTAGAAGCCCCGTAGCCAGGGTAACGCCCTGCACCCTATATCTATGTCCTTAAGTAATTATTTATGGAATGAATGTGAGTGTACCCCAATGTTCTTCGTAGATAATAACGCAAGCCTGGTGGGGTTCATTGAGAATGTCCAATCATTTGTTCAGTTCAGTTGGCACCAAATTGTTTGTTTTAAGTTTAGTTATAGTGTTTATAAGTGTCACCTTGTAGACCTTAATTAAGTTTTCGAAGCCGAGCTCCGAACGATAGGACGCGGTGACGATTTCACACATTATTTTCGTACACTTTAATTTTTTGATCTCAATTCGTAGTAAGTTTTTCTATTGCACTGTTAAGCGCGGTGCCCTATCGTTCGGGACGCTGCAGAAACGTCCATTTTTGTACGCTGTGTATATAGACTCTGCGTACAGATTCGAACCTAAAAACTCTTAAAGCCCGCTTTCTTTTTCTAAAGTAGGTAGAACATAACGTAAATTTTATGTAATAAAATGCGAAAATATATTTTAATAATTACTTGTACTTAGCAAAGGGACAGGCATAGCCGGCGCGGGTAAACTCTTACCTTAGATGTCTTCTAGTCACTGATTCTCGAATTTCATATATTTATTTCGTAGCTAGCGATTTCTACTCTGTCGTTTGTTTCGTCTTTTTCTATACTTCGTTTGCCCGCGGGACAATACTCAGAGTTCCCGATAAGAATAGACTGAGTACTCAACGTGTGCTAGACAAGGAAGAAGTATGAGATCGCAAGAGATCTTAAAATCTAGTCACGAGACGGTTGGCGCGTACTTTGGGTACTCGGTTTCGCAAGCAGATAAGCTTAGTGAGTGTATGTACGGTTATATATAAGTAGATGTACAAAAAGTAATACATTATATAGATGTTTTAGCGTCAGATACATAGATATAAAGCAAATATAATTATATATCGCATTCGTCCGTTTAATATAAGGGCTTGCGCTCGTGTCTATCCCACGTACCACACATAATGTTACGCCGTAGTTAAGATGTAATTCTGCCTCAGTATTATATACATTTAAGCTTATTTGTTACATAAGCTAATTTATATACACTAATTCTATTCGTTTACGGACGTCGACGTTGCTACGTTAAGGAAATCATATCAGATACGTTAGCGCCCTCTTTCCCGTGTTCTTTTCATTACGACGCGTTTCTGTGAGTGTCTGAACTTGTTCGTTCGAACGGGTGACGATAGATGGCGTTAACATAAATAAAAAGGACGCTAATAGGGGGGCTCGTCCGTGGCTTGTACGGCATTTTCGTAAGTTAAAACACTGTATAACGTAAGTTTATCCTGCATTGCTGTATGTTTACTAATTAAAGTAACGAGCCGACCACTTATTTTTTTAACAAAACTTTTGCTCAAAATCAACTCGTCTTGTCGGTATTGATGTCTACAGCAGATGTTTATTCGTCTTATAATAATTGATGTTTGTAGTTAAACCAATATTTCTGAATTCCACCACTGTTTCCCGTATTTTGAGAATAATAAATGGTTTGTAAATTTTTGTGTTTTCTGTGCTACATTTTGTGAGTTCGAAGTTCAAATTAAATCAATAAATAGGAATTTCAATATCGGTGTTGTTATTGGCTCCTGCGCCTTGTCCTATTTTGTTTAAACCTTTGTAATATGTGATATTAAACTAGCCATTTAATGGTTACAAAATATGAAAATAATTACTTAACATTCGAATGCAGCGCCACCAAATAGCATTGTTGTTACGCAATTAGATCCTCTTTAGATGGAAACTCAAGAGCTGCCTGTTGGCTGTTCTGCCGAAACACAGGAAAGCCTTTTCCCGAGAGAGTTAAGCAGGGAGGTGACATGATGACGCCCACCGATAAAGTTTAGACTTCTTACTGGTGAAAGCTGGTATGCTGACAGAAGCTGGTGACATCGTAAACGCGATATGATTACCAATATATGTACCAGTATAATCATGTGGGTTCTTAATACTTCTTAAGGCAACGCATTGTTAAACAATAATCCTAAAGCGAGGCACGTGCAAGAGGGTACTCAGCGTCCTGAGCGGATGAGGCTTGCCATACGCGCGCTAGCTTATAACTAAAGGATGTAAACGACAAAATGATTTATTTTTATTTTATTTAGTTGAAAACGATAATTTGTGAAATTCCTTCTATTATTTTAAAGAGTATGTATAGACTCATCCACGGAGAAAGTTAAGATGCTTAAACCGATCTTGTTTGTCCATAATATGTGAGTCCCTTTTTAAAAGAGGTATATTTCATATTTTTTTCTCTGTCACAAAAGTTACCTAATCATGTATTGAAAACAAAGTGGTTTTTATCTTGAACTATCAGGTTACCAACTAACTTATATTTAAAATTTGTTTTGGAATTACTGAAAAAATTTAAGATTTATATTGATGACAAATTTTTCAATGCGTCCTTTACTTATATCCAATTCAGGTAAGTCAAATCGCTAGTAATGGCGAACCCTACCGGTGGGAGGGAAGCGCTGTGCCGCGCTCCCGGCTGCATGGGTACCACCACAGAACTATATCAATATATTTCCCTCTCGATCTCTCTCGATCTCGATATATTTCTGTGGGTACCACCATGTTGCTTGTTTCTCCCAAGTTCCGTGAAACAGCTTTTCTGTGTTTCGGAGAGAAGGGCAAGACAGGCAGTGTAATTACTGGCACCGAGACTTAACATCTTATATCTCAGGATAGGAAACACATAAATGAGTTGCCTGAGCTCGTTCCAGGTAAACTAGTTTATGTTCATGGGTGACGTCGACCACTTACCATCAGGTGGCACGTTTGCTAGTTTGCCTATCCAAGTAACATTAAAAAAAACTCCGTCGATAAAACAGTGAGTGTAAAAGAGAGAGAAAATAATATTCAAATACCGAGTTGTTGATGGAATACTGAGTATACTTATCAAAGGTGTAATACAAGTGAAATTTGTCTATCTAGTTGGTAAGTACTTCGTTCAAAGTATAATCTTAATATTGTACGTATTAGCTTTGTTGCAATTCATTCGCATAATATAATTTTGATGCGATTAAAATCCTAACCTCAAAACATCGAGCGGGGAAAGAGGGTCGCTTATGTTGGATAAAGAGGTACCTACACATGTTTCTCTTAGCCCATGTCAGGGCTAAGAAACCTTTTCCATTATGACATTTAAAGTTAGTTTTTTTAAGAAATAGGTTTTAATTCTTTTATACCTGGTTAAAAAAAATATACTTAAACTAAAAAAAAAAAAACTAAAATACATATATGTTGTGTAGAAGTAAACACATAGTTCTGTATATTGTGTAATTTGTTACAGGAAAATAAAATATGTCTCGTCAGTACTAAAAGAAACATGAAAGAACTAGTTACCTACTACCCAAAAGAAAAGTTAAATGAAGCCGTAAGGGCAAGAAAGGTACGGGTAAGAAGTGGCACCTTATCAGGATATGCCGCTTCGAAATTATGAGTTTACGAACGAAAAGCTTAAAGTCAAATACATTAAGGTCGGCCTACCGTCCCCACCATGGTTCAGGCCTTGTCGTGGCGGTGGGGCTCAGTAGCCTAGGGTGAGCCCGGCACCTTGGGCGAAGCCAATTGAGCCGAGGGGGCTCTTTGTACCCCTCTTATAAGAAGAGGGGACAAAAGAGCAGGGGGCAATGGGTGAGGATAGGAACCTCACCCCATTGTACTGCCCTTGCCCTTGCCCTGTTAGCTTAACAGATCCGGGGCACCTCACCTGAAGGCGGCACTGATGGCACTCGCCGGGTTTTAGTGGGTAGAGCTGCGTCCATTTACCATCTTTCGGGCGCACCGTGTCCCACATACCCACCTGGGAAGAGACCCACTCCCCAGGCGGGATGCCTCAGAGCATTTCCCGGCGTAGAAGAAAAAAAAAAAAAAAAGGTCGGCCTACCGTTTTGCCTAAGGAAGTTGAAGAAACGTTAGTAAAAAACATGGTCTTACAAGAAAATAATTATTAGAAATGGTAGGACACTATGTTCCACGGAATAACATTAATAATCCCTTCCAAAACGGTATTCCCGGTGAAGATCGGTCCTTTCATTTAAAAAAGACACAATTCGGTGAAAAAGCCCCAACTGGTGGAATACATCAGAAAGAAAGCATGCAGCTTTATTTATCGTTATTTTTATTTGCTCGGAGAAACGATTGTCAAGTTTAAGTTACGTTGTCGCGTATGGGGGTTGGTAGGACCCACGTTGCGAACAGATTTAGATAGGGTTCGAAATAAGATGCTGTAGAGGTACCTTATTTTAAAGCCGAAATTTTTCTTCAGCTGACCCACGATCCGATAGCGTATTTGTACGGTAGGGAAGGACACTGGCCTGACTGGTGACTCCTGTTGAAGATGGCTGGACACGGGGAGATCTCCAGCGGTATTCAATGCCGGTAATTCAGAAACACAATTCAGCCAGTAATTCATCCGTTGTGTTCTTCTTAGATTTAGATAGGTAGCCAAATTTAGTAAATTCCCAGCGGAATTAAAGCCGTGTTTTATTTTCGAGGATTAGCCTCGAGATGGCCGAGGGGATATCGGCGGCGACGTCCCCCAGACTCACGTTGACAAGCCCGGCAGTCAAAAAACCATCTCACAGACTACATCCGATCCATCGTTCAAAAATCAACATCCCGTTTTACAGTTAAATGTCAAACTGATTTTATAATTAGTTAAGTTTTAATTTAGACATATAGTTATTTTAGTTTAAAGATTAGATTAAATTATTAGATTTAGGATTATTAATTATAACAGGTAAATTGATTTTATTTAAAAAATTTGTAATAGATATCTCATCTATTACAAAACAACTATCGGATTTCATAGCGACACCTATTGAGCAAATGAGAAACATGACGTCAATAGGTCGATAAACAGTCAATCGTTAACGTCAGTCAAGGATAGATGGCGCTTATTTATTGTTAGTATTAAATTTAAAACTTATTTATCATTATATGTATTATTTAATTATCAGCTTAAATTTAGGTAACTTGCAAGCGCAACGTTACAACGTGACAAACTGTTCCATGTGTATAACGTGGACGAAACCAGCTTCAGTAGTTAGCCTCAAAGGCCAACGAGAGACTTCAACGAGAACTATAGCAGCGCCGGGAATAGATAACACAACCATGTTATTGAGATGTAACGCTCTAGGTGAAAACATTTCGCCTATGATTATTTTTAAGGGAAAAAATATATGGGACAGTTAGATAACAGTAGAAGATTATTCTGGAACGGCATATGCAGCTACAACATATACAAGGAATGGCTGGATGGAAACACCCGTGTTCGAAGCGTTTTTTGAAAAAGTTTTTTTTACCCGCGGTAGGACTAAAGGGTCTTTATATAATAATGTTTTTAGTTTATGATGGACCTTCTACATATATCGGTCCTAATACTATAGAAAAAGCTCAAGCTGATGATATTAGGATTTTTAAAATCGCACCATAATATACAAGCCACATATCAGTAAGCAAATCATGTAAGTATACAGTAAAACCTGGGTAAATGAGAACTGGATAAGTGAGAAAACTCTATAAGTGAGAGTAATAGCCAGGACCCGTCATTTTAAGCTCCCAAAACCTATATAAGACCTCTATTAGATAACAGAAACCTCTGTAAGAGAGAGTCGTTTTTCACTCAAGGACCTCCGTAAGTGAGACTGCTACTTATCTATACCTCTATAAGCGACAGTCAAGCTTTATTTATTCAAAATACAAAAAAAGAAACATAAACGAAATTGACGGATTTTTTAAGTGTAAATAAGTTCTAAATAAAATAAAATTACATACTGCATGAATTTTTGTTTGGTTTTCGTAATCATCTTGATACCTTCCCTTATAAAGTACTTATATGTCGAAATCTAATGAACGTAACATATACACATTATTCAAATACATTCAGTACACAATAATAATATAAATAATTTTATATAATAATTTTGGAAAATGTAGATATATGAGGAATAGAAAATTATGTTGACAACGAAATAATGGGAGAGTATTATGGAATAAATAAGGATAATATAAAAAAACGGCCGATCCCTGTATTAAAATCGCCATAGGTGACTGGATTTTAGTCAAATTCGCGACTAAAAAGACGGTGAAACACTCTGTCGTCTTGGTGCAATAAATAAATGACACTGGTCCTGTCCAGGTAAAGTATGTCAGAAAGACTTTACGGAAGAAAGAGAGCGAGAATGTGTTTCCTTTTCCAAATGTTGAAGATATCTCTGAAGTTCGGCGAAGATATTAAAATCAACTATCAAAACCGATTATAGGTCGAAGGGGTCAATTTATATTTAAGTTATCTTTTAAGAACTACAATGTTCAGTATTTCTTTCAATTCATTTTGTTTATTTATCATTATGTTGCTGGATTCCAAAGAATCATTACTGTTCTCTTTGATTGTGATTTCATTTAAATAAAAAAGATACATGACACGAGAACATAGTCCCTAAGTGAGGGGTTTGTAACCCCTGACTTAGGGACTATGTTCCTTATACCCCAAAATCTGAATTTTACGTTTTCAAATCAGACTGTACATACTATCACAATAGGCCATAGTTGCGTTTATAAAATTATTCTAGATATTGTATTTATGTAGATTATGATGGCAGTTTCTTTTATCCCACCTCGAGGGTAAGAGAGACAGTTGCTATTAAGTTTTGGTTAGTTAAATGTTACTCGCTTTACCTAGAATCTAGATGATAAATATTAATTGTAAATGATCGCTTTATAATATAATGTCTGTGTAGTATGTTGAATGTATCTTAACAACAACAAGCAATACGAAAATGTTTACAAAAAATGAACTCTTTCTCTTACGCTACTGACCTTACTTAGATACACACTTTCGAATTTATGTTATTAGTAGGAAATAGGATTAGTGGGATAATATTATGTATATCAAAATTTATCTATATATTATATAGATTGAATTAGTAATTCGGCAGTCGGTAGGTCGGTGTGCACTTGTCTTCTCTCACTCCGCCTTTTTTTGGAGTTATCAAATGAGCATGAACACTTATTAGTGTAGAGCCACACTGATAAGTTATAAGTGCGGCTCTACACTCTCTGCGAGACAGTCCGAGGCAGGGAGAGCGCGAGAGTGTGATGGTAGCGCTCGGCGGCTCGGCCTGTCATTTATAATATATCGGCCTGTCATCTATCTATATCTATACATATGGGTCATTGTCAAATTTTGCGCAGGTAACCGTGACTAAAAATAATAAAATTATAAAAAAAAATAACTCAAACATGACTTTTAGTTACATCGATGCCCGTTAAAACAATTGCCCTTTTTGGTGTTACAGTTGGCCGCGATCTTTAACTAATGATTTGTGATTTATTTCTAATTTTGTGAGTTAGGGTGTAAAAAAATACAACTCTGTTATCATAACGTTTTAATTTTTATTGTGAAATGAAACAAACCAGTCCAAAATATTTTGGCATTAATGTTAATTACAGTCTTTTATCTTATAACCACAATTACAATCACAAGTTATTTTTTCAAGTTAAACGATTATTTATTAAATTCCAAACAACTATGTTACTTTTTGAATTTTAATAATATTAAATTCTATGTAATCACTCTAAATGTTTATATATTAACTGCTAACAATAACATATGACTGTATAAATAAGTAACAAACTAACATTTTGTTAAATTATCATAATATATTTTATATATATTAGCTTTTCATAAAAATCTGAAGAATGTCCTTTATATCCTTGGGACAAAAAAGTAACAGAGTTGTAACACAGTAACGTAGTTGTTCTTGTTTTGTATCTTACTTGACTAAATTGCACTCAGTTGAGCTTGTGATCTTAATAACATAAATGTAAGCTTCAGTATTAATAACAATAAACTTTGTGAATAGTATTTACCAATCTATAATTATTTAACTACATAAAAAATATCAAATATTCTTGAAACGGTAACTGAAAAAGTAAATTACTTATTTTTAAAATATGTCTAAATACTTATCAAAATAGTAGTAAATTCTTTTACCTGTACAAACTTTTTTAGGTTCTGGAACAATAAATACCAAGTAAATTATTATCAAAAGACACATAAGATAAATCAGATCAACTAATTTGAATTTTGTTGCAGTATGATCGATTGACTTAAAAAAACATAATTCTAACTTGACCATCTTCTTCTACTTCAGATAAGGCTTTTCCCAGATATACATAATCCTGTTTTAAGGTGGAAATTTTAACCAATTTTAACACAAACACCTAGTTTTATTTTATTGACATGAATATTTTCCTTCTCGATCAAAGCATCTTCATTTTGTTTTGATGTGCCGGGTTGTTCTGACAAAATAAGTGCTAGAAGGTTTTTCTTTCAATAATATTAGAGGAGCATCATCATCGGAATCTGAGCTGTACAATGTTTGACAATATTGTAAAATGCTTTCGGTTGCTTTTGTCAAATATTGCTAATATCAGACACATAATTGCCGTTGCAACTGGAAGGAGTTGATTATTCCACTGCAGTTTTTTAAAAAAACTAATGTAATGTAGTGCTTAGGTTTCATGCAAGAGCAAAATCTGCGCTGACAAAAACAACTTAAATTTCTATATTTTAAAACTCCAGCATCTTTGGTGAAAATTTGATGGAATTTCAAGGTACCTAATAATGGCACAATATGCTCCGGAATAAGATTTTAAATCTGCTCAATATTCTCATTGGTTATCAGATGTAGTCTCACTTTACTAACATCTTTCAAAGCAAAATAGAAATTTGTAGCATCAGATATATCCCTTCCACGTGCAACATTTTGGATTGGCCGATTTATAAAACCGCCAATCCTATCTGCTGCTCCTAATAATATAACTTGGCTGACACCGACTCCAAAAGAAACAATAATGATGTGGTAAACGCAAAGTTTGTGCATTAGTAGAACATTAAGTTGATTATAAGTTGTAAGCACAAAAATTAAAGAAACACAATTATTTTATTACTTTTTAGTCTTTTATTGTTGAAGTCGGTTTTTTTATAATTTTTTATTACTTTTGGTAACTCTTGTTTATTGCTTCGAATTGTACGTTTAACTTTATATTATCTCTTTATTTTTTTGATCCTTTTTACTTGCTTTCTGTCACGAGAAGCTGCTATTGTGATGGAGCTAGGAGTATTATCACGGAAAGTAGACAACTGAGGTGTAAATAAACGACGAACAGCATTTGAAATAATTTGATCTTGACTTGGAGCGGCTGGACTACTTAAACGAGGAGGTGATGGCTCTGGGGTGTACGTAGCAACACGGAGCACTTTTATCTTATCTTTCCGTCTATCATTCGCAGGTCGCCATTTCTTTTTTATTGCTCGATGTTCACGAGTTGTCAAATCTCGTACTAAGTGTTTGTTTGCATGTTACCTCTCTCGATCTTTTCTTTTAGATTCTGCGGCCTTCTCGAGATTATTTTTACGCCGTTCTCGGTATCGTTGCTGCTTCTCAGCAGGCGTGAGAGGCATCTGAAAATCACAAAGAGTTTCTTACAGTAAACAGTATCCTGTAACAAGGTTTTTAAGTTTATAAAAATATATCTAAAGAATTTATACTCAGTATGCTTACAGAGAACTTAAGAAAAACAGATTGTTAAAAAATGACAAAGTTAAAAGGAAAATAATATAGGCATATACAACTCTGTTACTTTCTTAACAACTCTGTTACTACGCGTTGGTAAGAAAGTTGCACAGTAACAGAGAAGTAAATTTAACATGCCATAACACATAAATGATAAAGTAAAGCGTAAATTACACTTTTTCTATCATATTTAGATTATTAACTTCTTTGACAACATATTGACTCTAGAATAAAAAAAAATACGTTGTTTACTTACGTAAATAGGTAGGTAACAAAGTAGACGCACAATAAAAATACGCAGCAGGTTGAACGCCTCGCGGCCGACTGACACCTCCTATACCCCTCCCTCCGCTCTACCGGTCAACACGTAATAATACAGACATCCCACCCAAACTAGTACAAAGTCTAAACAACGTCATCTCTATTTGAAGTTGCGATTTACTCAGTAACACAGTATACCTGACAGATTCACACAGTACGCGGGACAAAGTTTAAAAAAATAGTTATTAAGTAAATTTCGATACCTACCGCTTTTACGGCATATTTTATGAATCTTAATAATACTCTTTTTATGGTAATAATTTATTTAAGGTAGGTTGATATAGTATAAAATGAAATTATTTGATGTTTATTATAATGGAGTGGTACCAGGGACATACAGAGTTTGTAAGGAAAACCTTTCTGTTACCAAAAAATACCGCAATGTTACTATCCAAAAAAACAAAAAATATCGAAACTATTTCTTTATTTTTGTTTTGAATGTTTATTAATGCGATGTATATTGTATTTAATATAAATTTTGAAAGAGGTTATGTAATTATTACTATTTAAAAAAAAAAACAGTTGAGGGACAAGGTTACCTGCGCGAAATTTGACAATGACCCATATAATAAATCTGTAGAGGTCTAATTTATGTACAATGAAAAAAAATGCTCAAAACCGAGTCAGGGGGATGTAAGAAATGAAATAGAACTAATTTGGATTTTTTTCGATTTTTTTGTTTCTCTGTTTGTCTGTCTGTTTGTAATGGCTAATCTCCGAAGCTACTGAACCGATTTGAATAAAATTTTGTATGGTGGTCCTAGTATCCTATATGTTGACCAGGGGTCAATATAATACTTCAACAATACTTTTGATCCCGGTAAATTAAAGACTTCCCGTGGGATAGTTAAAAAACTGTAATTATGTAATGAAACAGCTTTTTATACAACAACTTATGAACTTAATTTGTTGATACCTTATGTTGACGTTGTATTCAAACAATGTATTCCCATAAAAGTTCCGAATTCCCGCGGGAAAGTAAAACATTACTAAAACAGTGTCTAGCATACTATACAACTAGATGGCGCTAATAATATGAAATATTTACTATGACAGTATAATATTATAAGTCAAAATAATATTATAACGATTTCAATTCTTAGCTGTTAAATAAATTCGTAATAAATAAAGTAGATGGCGTTTTAGACATTATTTTACATCGCGATGGGGAAATAAAGTTGTTGTGTAAGGATTGTCGTTTCATACGTGGTCCAGCCTTAATTTATTTTGTATATATTGGAAAGGAAGTTTCAAAGGTTGCCTTAAGCCTTTATTTCTGCTAAGAGATTTATATTACAATTCTAATATTGGTCAAGTGTTGGTTGAAGATTAATTTGTACACAATGCCTAGAAAAAGGTCGAAACTCTCTCAGTAGGTACTCCAGCGCGGCTAAAATATTAAGGATGATGAGATCCCAAGAATCTAATGAAGATCATGAGGCGAGACTTTGTGACTCGAGAACTAAAAAAAACCCAAAAATATTTTCAACAAAATTTTTGTCTGTCTGTCTGTTTGTTCAAGCATCACGCAAAAACTACCGGTTCGATTTCGATGAAACTTGGTATAATTATACTTTACTATCCGGGGCACCAACCTGGGTACTTTTTATCTCGCAAAAGTATACACGTTAAAAACAAACTTAATTTTGCGGTTCGATCCCTAGACATGGTTACTGCTATACCAACATATTATTATATAATAAGTTTGTCGTACGTTACGTCAACCGCAGTGAAGTTTATGTTGTAATAGTAGGGCTGAAGGTCTAACTTGTCTCAAAGCGGCAGGCGGGGGCTGCGGATAACCCCCGCGAGCACCTAGCTAATTTCAGAGACATAGGCCGCGCGTATCGCATCATAGTTCATGTCGTACATTTTTGACTGTTATTGCGAACGGACGTGTTGAGCGGGAAGCGATTAGGTTTATTATAAGGTGTAGGAATAGATTTTAAAGTTAACAAAATAAAGTATAGGTACTGTATATTTAAGACTGTTTAGTTGAAGTGGGCACGGACCTGTCGCTCCCTGCGGTCATCCGATGCGACGACTGACAGTGAGAGTGCATGGCAGGCGGTCCTCTCCTTCTGCAAGGTAGTGATGTCACAGAAGGAGATGGAGCGGGCATAAGAGCGCACTTGCGCCTCTTCCCGCAGGAGAGCACGGCGGCGACAGGCCGTTGCACCGCCGTGGGGGACCTGTGCGAGGCTGATCGGGGGATCCGCCGGGTCCGGGCTATAAGGCATCCTTATGTAGTTAAGGTGCCTTAGGCGGAGAAGCAGAAGGGGATGTCGCCCTCCCTGCCTCCAGTGGGGAGTGCCGGATGGCACACCGTTGTGGCCTGGTGTGGACGTCCACAGCTCTCACGCCGGATCACCCAGTCGACGAGGAGAATACCGCTAGGGTTTAGTGGGTAGAGACTGCGTCCACCTTACCATCTTCTCAGATGCAGAGAGTCCCACATAACCCCCGAGACCCCCCGGACCCGGTGGTATGCATAAACGCACTCCCCAGCGAAAAATAATGGAGGATTATTCATTCGTGTATTAATATGTTTTAGTAGATATTTGTTTAGACATTATTATTTAAATTTTATTTAGTTTTAAAAATAATCTTTGGTATAGGTATTAGTCACAGAAATATATCGAGATAGAAGTAAAGAGTGTATGTACCTCGCCTGGCAAAAAGATGACTCGACGACTCCATTGTTCGTCGCGAACTTTAGTAACTCCCGACCGCGGTCAGCATGCGACGTAAGATTTTAAAAACAAAATGACTCGTTGTTCAATAATTAATTGTTCAAACACTTCCAGTAAAATTGGAGCTGTTAATGGAGGTATTTCCTTTCACCAGTAAGTACTATTTGTCCTAAAAAATCTGTTATTAATTTAAAAAACCATTTATTTTACTATTTTCATCAAAACAGTAGCGGGCGATTGTGTCTAACGCTAGTTTTCCATTGCGGCTTTTAATTGACGAGCCAGACTTGGCGGGCGTTCAAAACCAGCGATGTAAAATATGCTATTAAAACTGTCAGGTCACGTTGAAGACGATTTCTCATTTTTTCTGTCAAAAGTGCTATACCTACACTGCGATTTTCTTACTCGATTAAAATCTATTTTGAAAGCAGAGGAAATGATAATTTCATTTTATATTATTATGTAGTTATAATGTAATGTATGTAAAATGTAAAATAAAAATAATAAACTTTTATTTTTAGCATTTTTTAATGCAAAGCAAATATTATTGAGAAACTGGTTATGTATTGTTTTCTAACTGGTTATGGCTACTTCTATATTACAAGTATATTTCAGTTTTCCGAATGATATTATATAAAAAAGTACTGTACTTATGTATACGCATTAGAAGTAATACTCCTTAAAGAAAAATACATAGTACAATTTCATTATACTGTAACCTTTTTGCTTTAGTTAAAAACTATATCTTCCTTTGACGTCTATACTAATATTATGTGAATATTTTTATATAAAATAATGTTGACTATAGCTAACTTCAGGGTGTCGGTTTTTCGTGACTCATCATTTTTCCCTAACGCGCTAAAAGAAGTATAACTCCAAAAATAAATGGATTGTGTTTTTTATTAAACCAGTAAATTTTTCTACAATCCACCAGTGATTATTTGTAGGCCTATTCATTCTCCAATTATTGATTTATGTGATATAGTTTTAGATTCCGTATTTTTGGATTCATTACTTAAATAAAAAAGTGGCCACCGTTTGCCGTTTAGATGATTAAGCTAAAAATAAGCAAAATGAATGACTATGTGACAAAGACCAAAAGTTGAATCAGAAGGACTACAACTATTATCACTGATGACTTTAAAGAAATTGATTGGAATTTAAAGAAATTGGTTTATTAGAAATTACAATCCCTCTAATAAGGGCGCCAGTGGACGGTCGGCGCCCTATCTATATTATCTGATCAAATCAACATTTTAATTATCAATAATAATAAAAAACAAGCATTTAAATGATTACACGCTATAATATAGTCTATAATATACATATATTACTACTACTCAATGTATAAAAATATAGTTTATCGTCCATAGCACGCTATCATTAAATAGTTTATTTGAACAATACTACTCATAAAATCGGTGACATGTTATAATCGATCTGTGAATCGATACTTTTGAATTGTTTTCGCGCGGCTTATGTGTTTCACATCACTAAATTACACTCGTGACGTCATCGTACCTACGCAAAATGTTACACGCTCGGTCCCCATACAAATTACGGAACTCTTTACTTCTATCTTGATATAGTTCTATGGTATTAGTTAAAATTCAATAAAGGTTTTCAATATTAGGATTCAATAGGTAAAGTTGGATAGTTATTAATTTTAATTATCTAGATTAGGTGCGAGATGATTCTTTTTCTATAAGGGTAGTTTTGAAGATTTTTATATTTTTAATACGGTTATAACACGATGCCTTCCAGAAAGAAAACTTCTCTTTCTGCTACATCGAAATACGTTAAGCGAATGAGATTAGTTAGATCACAAGAATCTGCTGAGGAGCGAGAGTCCCGGTTAAACCGCATGTGAGAGAGCATGACTGAAACAAGAGCACGCATTAGCAGCGCCGATCGAGAATATAAAACAAAACATAAATAATATAAAAAGAAAAAATATAATTTAAAACAAAGTCCTTCCTCGCGTCTGTCTATCTGTACGCGATTAACTCAAAAACTAGGTACAAACTAACTAAATGGATTCTCATGCCTGTTGTCAATAGGATCTGAGTAATTCCTGAGGCATGTTATAGTATATAATTTACCAAGACTGTATAAATTTATAAATAGTTGGATAATTATTGGGAGAGTAGGAAAAATTTAAGCCGCTTTGGAGCTTACATTAAAACACAGCCTTATTCTCTTAAGCGATATAACAAAGAAGTAAAAAAATGATCATAATCGGTCCGGATACGTGCATAAATATAAGTTAACGCGGGCGAAGCTGCGGGCAACAGCTAGTTTATAATATACTAGATGGTGCCCACAGCTTCGCCTGTGTTATCTTAGATTTACAACCGTATCCGGTTTGATGATGATTATTTTTAAACGACTTCATAATAGCCTAATCACACTATGTCCTAATCCAAGGTATAAGCCATCACCATTTCAACTTTCAGCCAAATCAGTTTAGCCGTTTTGCCGTGACAGATCAACAAACATACAAACTTACAAATTTACAAATTTTCGCTTTTATAATATTAGTATGATAGTCTATGTCCTAATCTACCCCACCATGGTTCAGGCCTAGTCGTGGCGGTGGGGCTCAGTAACCTAGAGTGAGCGGTGCACCTTGGGCGAAGCTAATTGGGCCGAGGGGGCTCTGTACCCCTCTTATAAGAAGAGGGGACTCGCAAGGGGTGAGGATGGTAACCTCACCCCATTGTACTGTCCCGACGTTGGGAGGAGTTCTTCTGTGGTGCGAGACAACCCCTCTGTGGAGGTGGCGTCGGTGCCTTGAGGGACTGACTAGCCGTCGAGGTGCCCTGTTTGTTTTCTAGATCCGGGGCACCTCACCAAAGGCGGCAATGGTGGCACTCGCCGAGTTTTAGTGGGTAGAGCTGCGTCCATCCGCTGTCGGGCGCAGCGAGTCCCACATACCCGCGTGGCGAGACCCACTCCCCACGCGGGATGCCTCGGAGCATTTCCCGGCGTTAAAGTAAAAAAAAAAAATGTCCTAATCTAAGGTATAGGCAATCACCATTTCAACTTTCAGTCAAATCAGTATAGCAAATCAAATCAGTATACAGAATAATCAAAAAACGTACAAACTTTTGCCTCATAACTAATATTAGAAGATTATTATTAACAGGTGGACCGAGGCCTCAGGCGAGACAGAGAGTGCTCTCGACCGAGAGTGTAGAGCCGCAATAAGGTTTTCGAAAAGCCGGCGCCCTTGAGTGATTAGATTCCGCACCTGGAGGCACCAGTATTATCAATTTTGGAAGAATCAAACAAAATGTTGGGTTTCCAAAACTAGAATTAAAAAATACTGTTTCAGCAAAACTTAATCTTTTCTTTTGTTCACTCAAAAGTATGTTAGAACCATGTTAGAGCTCTGAAAGATGAAACTTGTAGAGCTGATTGTTTGTGCTGCCATCTGTACATATTATATATAACTCTTCTTACATGTGGTTATCACATGGTTATCATGGTAATAGATAGTAACTTTTACTACTAAAAGGATGATAAACTTTTTATTACTACACCCTTACCTACTGGAACGCTAAAGGTAGAGATCATAATTCGGCAGATGTCGCTGTAACAAATTTTCTCTGAGGGAGAATGACTGAGTTCATACGGCTTTTTTTTTTTTTTTTTATAATTTTAGCCCTAATGACAAATAATGTTGCTTTATCTGACTGAAGCGTGTACTACGTTAGTAAATAATCTATAGTAAAATATTATTTTAAAACTTTAGCAGCATTTTCTAAATTGGCATTCTGTTTCGTCCTAATTTGTAATACAGAACTATAGAGTCAAATTGGCAGACATTATACTGTTATTCATCCATTATTTAATTTTTAGACTTGAACCAACTTTACTGTCATCTAGTGTCAACATTAGTAACATTTTAGATATACAGATTATAAGAATACGTCATAGTTCATTATGTATTTGCTAGATGGCGTCAGAAGTCCCATAGCGTAGTCTGGCACTGACGATTACTTTATCGGCATAGATATAGAACAATTTATAACAATAAAGGAATGCAGTAGGCGTTCTATAAGGCATCTTTTCTCATTATCTAATTGTTGTCTCATTCCATGCGGCGTCTATTCTAATTTTGTACTCACTTTGACTTTTAAGGTTTAAGCTGTTGTATTTGTTGTAATAACATTGTAATGCTTGAATTTAGATATGTATACCAAAAACTATAACAGTTATGTATGTTTGTATATAACTTTATTTGTGTCATGTTACTATCACGAGATAAAACAAATAAACATTCCTTTATTTTGCCATAACTCGAAATGTTTCTATGTAATCTATACTAATATTATAAAGCTGAAGAGTTTGTTTGTTTGTTTGAACGCGCTAATCTCAGGAACTACTGGTCCGATTTGAAAAATTATTTCAGTGTTAGACAGCTTATTTATCGAGGAAGGCGTGATGTTTTATAACCTATAGGTTATAAAACATCACGCTGTGACTTATAGGAAGTGAGTAACGCGGGCGAAGCTGCAGGCAACAGCTAGTGAAAATATAATTGTGACGTATGTACCTAAGTAGATACGTTTAAAATACCTATATTATATTTTTTTAAACATTTATTATGCACTCTATTCTCGGAATTCTGTCTTATCGACTAACATCAAATCACTCCGTTAAGTTGATTTTATGAGTTGATACATTTGTAAATTTAAGAAAAAAAACTAAGGAGTAGGTAGGTAAGTCCAGCAATTTATCTTTGAAAATTCGATACCTGTAACAAGAGCTATAAGAAATATACCTTATAGTAACCGTTTAGAGTTTACATTTGTCTGAATAAGGCCACGCCAATTACAAGAAATGAAGCAGTTCTAAAATAAAATGAATTAAATTCTTTGTATTTAGCTAAGGTCTCAGCGTTTGTGCATCTGACAATTGAATCTGTGCAAATATTTAATCTGTGGTAACAACTATATAATCACAATGTATTTTTAATGAAAATGTCGCGTGTTTTACAATGTACTAGGTACATGACACCTGCTAGGTAAAGTTAAAAATATTATCTAGAAGAAAAATATTGTTTAACCTGGAAAACGTACTGTTTAGGCGCGTCCCGTTTCCCGTATTTTTGAGTATTGGTAGATTTAATTACAATTAATTATTCTCTGTTCGATTTTTTTTTTCTTGTGAGTTTAACTGTATCTTTTATAGATCTATAAAATTCTATACAAATAAATAAAACTGAACTGTCTGTTAGTAATTTGAAATTAACAGTTTTTCTCGAATTCAAAATGAAAGTTTAAATCAATTTTCTAAATATTTGTCTGTCTGTTTGTTTCGGCTAATATTGTAAGGAGTAACTTAGGCTACAAAAATAATCATCTCCAGTCCGGTTACGGCTGTAAATCTAAGTTAACTCGGGCGAAGCTGCGCTGAAGAACATATTCTTATAGATTTTTATACAAGACAATATCTACCTACTTTCCGTTACTCTTGTTGCTTGTTTATTTAATTAAAATCTCATAAATTCATATCACGATATATTAATAGAGTAGGTGGATATTTTATTTTTTCTGACAATATTCCAAGCTGATATCCTATAATATCCCTCAGATGAAGTAAAAAAAGGTAGATGACGCACGGCCTTTGCTAATACTGAAGCCACAAAACTAAGCTCCTTCATGTAAATACACGCGCTCACGCACACAGATACACCAAAACTAAGCTCATTTTTGTTAGTATCTTACGAGTCGTCGTGCAGTAAGTTTACCAAAAAAATACCGTTCTGTGTAATTAAATGGTGTAAAAACAATACAAAAGTGACCAAAGAGTCTAAAGAAATATCGTTTCACACATAAATAAACACAAGACTATATTCTTATAAGATATTTTAACACTATTTTGAGGTTAATCAACATAAATAATATTATTGCCCCGAAATGACGTATCGGAAGAGTGTTGCCAGAAGTTAGTATTTCTAATAGCCCAATAGTGGGTAAGTCAATTGCAGGCAAAGCCATAGCAAAATAATTAAGTACAGAGGTGACATAATTATTATTTTATTATTTGATCGCTAAATGACTGAATCGAAATGACCTCGTATAACCTATGTTGTATCTTTTTTGGGACTCACGTACCCACAGCAGGACTATGTATTTAATTATTTATAAATTCAAAGATTTACCATTTAATGAAATAAAAAAAATGTAACAGTGTGGCTTGCAGAGAAATGTTTTTATAATTTAAATGTTTTTTTTAATGGAAAACTATTATTATGTATTTAATTTAAATTGTGTATTGATAAAATGTGACTTTCTAATTACTACTATAATCAATTATTTTGAAACTGTTATTCTCTGACAATGATTTTAAGGACATGTTGTATTTATCAAGTTTATTTAATTGTAACTATTTTTTCCTGTTAATTTATATTAATTGTTTATTTATGTAAAGTTTTATTTTCACACACCATGTTATGGTAGAATGTATAGAACTTATTTTTTTTTTTTAATATCACCTATGTATTTACTACATTCATGGGAATAAATAAATAAATAAAACAATTGTGTCAATAAGATATCTATTGAGACAGTTTATAAAGTGATCCTACACGCCTCCTACATATTCGTAATATTATTGTATTTTATAAAAATATTCACTGTCGCATTCACTTATTACCTATTTTTATTAATATACAATTTTAAGGGATATTTAAAAAAATGGCAACCCTTCATTCACTCACACATACTTAAAAAAGTGGCTTCACTTTCTTGTTCCAAGTGCGCTATCTACATTTTTTTACTTCATCTGAGTAATATCCCAATAATATTTAAAGTGTGAAAGTTACTATACCTAACAAACAATGTATCAGATCACTCGTATGAAAACCAGCACTTAAATGAAGCATACTCCTACTTACTTTATATTATGGTTTCTCCTGTGAGATAACTTATAATCTGATCTTAATATTGATACCTAGATAGAATTACAACAATATTTAAATACAAGAAGAAAGAATAAAGCATACACTTTCTAATGTCACGAAGATGTTACGACTTACGAAGAATTTCAAATCGACGCACCACAATTCCGTAAGTCGGCGTCACGCTGTTGCTATCTCGCTCGCCCGCTATCAGCTATCATGTAATGACCGAAAAGGGTGGTTTTATAATGATTCACAAAACGGGCATGCACAAGATTTTATTGTGCTTCAAATATGTCGCATGAGTGATGACTCATGAATTGTCATAACGCTCATCATCCACAATTTTAGACTATCTGGTTATTCACCGGTCAGTCCATGTTTCATATTATATGGATTTTTAAAATTTTATTTATATTTCCATTAATTAACGTTGATACAAAAAAGTTACATTTTTAATTTATTTCATTAACAGACAACCTAAAATATGTGATAACAATAAATATTTCTTTGTTTTCGCTTGCATTGGTCGTAAGAAGTCCTATCACCTGTCTGAAATAAGCAATTTAAGCCAAAATGTATTCGATTTTCTAATTCCAAATTTGAAATTCAAACGCCAATCAAACGCATGTTACCTATTGCATACATAAACCATAGACAAGATAGACTTGCTGAGAGATGTTTATACTGTACGAGAATATTCTGTAAACTCTGCTGGACTGTATTATATTAATTACATTTATTTATAATATTACAAAATTTGAATATACTTCTTTTTAACGGTGATATAACAGCCAGCGAAGTCATTAAAATACAATGTAAAATAAGCAATTTTCTAAGTATTGCATTTATTATTCAATATCACTAGAAAACGAATAGATTTATATATTTTACAGTACATTAATTACTACCGAAGTGTGTGGATTGTGCATATTTCTGACTAATTTAGCATTGAATTATATTTAAAACAAGTTTTTTTGTGTCAGTTGATAAAGATAAACTTACCAACTCTACTTGATATGATGTGTTATATAAATACGTTGTCTATGAATTCAAATAAGATTACTCTCTATATACTGTAGTCTAGACCTTAGTGTTAGGTTCAGACTCAGGGTTCAGAAGATAAGCTATACCTATCCTGAGTCTCTACTCTTTAAGAGTAAACTAACTATTATTCAAAAATAGTTACCAAGATAGTGATACCGATACAGACGCGCTAACAAAGCGCAATCCTCCCACTAAACGGTGACGGATAAAAAACTCGTCTAAGTAAAAATGATTATTCCATTTTCGACAGATAAATAAGATTTTAGATTTTAACCTCACCTGTCCCAAATGAACGGCCTTCACAGAAGTTAATTTAAAGTTGACAGAAATATAGTTATACCTACTAAGGCATTTTATTGATAATAAATAATTAATTTAGCCATTAGTTCTACGATGTGAGATAAATATGTAAATAAATAGAATTTTTGTAATACATATACAAAATTTTCGAATTCTCAAAGACTTCTGTACTCTGACTTTTGGCTAACGTTAAAGTTAAAAAAAATATTCATACTCTGTGCCCAGGTCCCAGATATTGATTTTGTTTAATCGGATGTGTAGTCTCGAAATTATTGAATATTTAGCTCGACAGATATGAGAAGGCAAAATCATATATGAAAATGTAGTTTTTTATTTTTAAGTATCATGACTCACCTATATGAACTTTAGTAATTACAATAAAATAACAAATTCCACAAAAAAGTTAAAAGTTTAATTCTCTTAAATATTAGATCATCAAATTAATTAGAATTTCTTACATCCAATAATTGTGATAATTTTATTAAAGTTAGAATTCGTCAAAAATAATAATAAAAACATAGAACCGGTATTGTGAAAGAAATACACTATACAATATATTTCTTATTATGATGTGCCATAAACCAGCGTTTCCCAAACTCTACCTATTTTGTCCCGGTAAATTCTGCTCCTCCTTCGCAACCCACTCAAGTTTTTAAACCCAATGATATATGTAACAGGTAACATAAAACATATTTATTGCAAACAGAAGTATACGTATGTGTTACAATCATTAGTGAGAAGTATGATGTGAAGTTACTTATTTTTGACTCTAAAGTCTCTTCAGTCAATAATTCCTGGTACTTGCTTAAAATTTGGAGGCAGTGGTGCCCCCGGAATTTGTTTTTGTGGCCCGGTACCCGGTCGCGACCCATCAAATGGGAAAGCTACCATAGACAATCGCTTGGGAGCGATTTTAGGCAGAAACAACGCGTAGTCAAAGCAAAAAGTGGAAATGGGGGAAGGCTTCTATTTTAAAACCAGTGTGTTATAAATATATTAAATATTTATATTAACTATTTTTCGTATACATACATACAGTGGTGGATTTATACTAGGGGTAGTCGGGGCTAGTGCCCAGGGCGGCAAATTTTCTAGGGCGGCAAAATTTGGAAAGTGAGATAAAATTTTCTATACAATATATAATTAACTAATTCTTTTAAATAAACATTTTATCTTTCAAGAAATATAATTCAAGTATTATGTATCACATTAATATTTTGTATATTATAATATAGGAAATTTAAGTTATTGCTACAATGGGTGCAAATAGACTCAATAGCTTAACTATTCTATGCATAGAATCAGATGTGCTTCAACGTTTAGATTGTGAAGATTTAATCGACCAGTTTGCAATTCAAAAAGTGAGGCGAGTTTGCCTGTGAAAAAAATTATGCAATACTAATATAAGTCGTTCTTAATGCAAAACTTGTAATTCTAAGAAAAATACAAATATTTTTTTATATTACTATAGTATATAATAAATAATATATAATATATGAGTAAATAAAGAATAAATATAAATAAAACATAATGTATAATAAATGCTATATAATACATAATAAATTTCCTGCAATCAATTAATTATACTAATTCTTAAAAAATAAGATATCAAAACTATTAAAATAAAATTTAAGTCATAGGGCGGCATTTTCTTCAGTGCCCCAGGGCGGCACAAATTTAAATCCGGCCCTGCATACATATAAGTATCGCTGTTGATTCGTTTAAAATAAATTTAATGTTTTTAATGCCTAAAAAGGCTTAAAGCCGTGCAATAAAAATATTGTCTTATATTGAGTTTTATACAAAAATTGTTTAAAAAAAATTAATCATTATTCGAAATGTGTGACAGAGATAGACGTTTGTTAGAAAGAGATAAGCGTTGATAAGCTGTTTGTTAGCAAATAGTTTAGGCTTTCGTAATTTGCTCGATATTATTTCTCGGAACTGCGTTGTAATAGTATTCTCATACTAATCTCATTTTACTGTGGAATGAGAATGAAAAATTTTATATGATTGTGATCAAACAAACTCTTCAGCTTAATGTAGCTATATAAGATTTTCAATTAACATAGTTATTTAAAATTTTTACTTCTAAAAATATGCTGTCTCGTGTACAATGTCTTATTTATGTCATAAGGACGCTAACGAGCAGTCGGAACCTTATGGTGACTACCGACGCCCATAGACATCCGCACAACCAAAAGCTAAGCAGATGTGTTGCCATTCTTTTCCAATGGGCCACCGGAAACTCACAAACCGCACCAAACGCGACAGCATGGCTGTCACTTGACGCTGATGTTATATGAGAGGTACCTACCACTCCGGTCGTGCCGGCCCAGTTCGGCTGTACAGCAGCATGACACTACCTCGTACTGAAATATGTCGTGATATCGAGCTCCGCGAAATGTAATTGAAAAACATGGTAATTATGCCGCTTTAAATTCTTTTAGATATAAATATAGTTAACCATTTATTCATTTAATAGGTTGGATAAATTACAATATTCTCTTTCTCCTACCCTTATCCCATTATTTGGGGTCGGATTGGTGCATTGCCTTCTTACTCCGCCCCACCCCTATCTAATTTACAATCCTCTACTTTTAGTTGTTATCGCGCTACTTCGATAAAATTTTGGAATTTAGCAATTGTACTCGACGAGAAGTAGGCCTATACTTGCCCTAGGTATATATATTTATATATGTACTAACGGACTCGCTAGACGTTATCCTGTGCAAAGCATTTTGCAGTTGACCGAATTGTGACCAAAGTTTATTGTTGACCAGAACTATTCTAGATTCCACTTAAACGCGCACAAAATTTCATCAAAATCTTGTGTGTATTTATGAGCTCATGATATACACACACTCACGAAGAATTATAAATTTCTAGATGTACTAGCGGCCTGACAATAAAGCTACTTTTCGTGTTAAAACACACGTATCTCTGAAATTGTACAAAATTGCTCAATGTGCAAAATTACATCAAAATCGGCTCAGTAGTTTAGGAGATCATAGCGCACAAATAACGTGACATGTTTTTTATATATCGTAGAGCACATAAACATTTGTGAAACGAGACATTATATAAAACGGTTTGTTAAAATGAAAGTTCTTTCCAAATAACTGTTAAGCAGGTTTTATTACGATATGAGCATAGTTTTGGCACGCGTTTATCTATGAATCTGAATTTACAAGCGAGTGGCAAGGGATCGGTCGTCTTGGCGTTCATCTAAGGATGCATAATATTATGTTCTGCATTAGACGGATAAAGGTTGATGATGATGATGAATGGTTTAGAATTAAAGCTCTACGGTGTGGGTTCGATTTTTATTTAAATATCAGTGTGATGTTATGGATTATGGATGTGTATGTATATATGATAACTAGTAGGTAGTCAGTAGAGGTCGAAATTCGACCCTAATAACGTATAGTAAGTAACGCCCTTGGTTTTGTATTAAAATACATAAAATAAACATTCATATTTCTCTAAAACAAATAGGATTATCGCAATAATTTGACTATCAAACCCAAAAATAGTTTTTGTAGTTGTGGCGTTTAGCGTGTTGAAACAAACATTAATATACAATAATATATATTTTTAAGTCCAATTGTGGAAAAAATTATAATTTAAAAAACAATATTTAAGCTGTATCTTTTTATTTAGTCGAATTGTTTAGTTACTACTATATATTTTAAACAGTATAAATTTTTTAAATATTAGTAGTAAGCAATTGGACTAGGTACTTTAAGTTTTTTGTTTGGCCCAACAGCTGTTTGTGCCATTGGCCCAGACGAGACGGGTCCATGGGCGTACGTGCACGCTCTCAGGTAGCCTCGATCAATGCAAGTACCTACGGTGATTTTGGATGAATTTAGAAAGAAAGAACTTTTTTTCTGTTTTGCCTTTTTATGACTTGTTTAAAGTCGTTTACTGAAATACTGATTGTTAACGAATATCTTGGAATAGTTTTAAGTTTTTCAAAACTAACAATAGTCTGAATTTTAGTGACTGATATAAGGAGCGCTCCACACTCGCCTACTTTTCAGTAGTCTATTACCTACCAATAATTAGGTGTAATCAATTTTAAGGTGAAAAAATTGGTTGTAATTTTTTGTTTGAATAATGTTTTTATAATTATACTAGCTGTTGCCCGCAGCTTCGCCCGCGTTAACTTTTAAAATTTGAGGGGTTAACCACCCTTATGACTTAGGGGTATGAAAAATAGATAGTAGCCGATTCTCAGACCTACTGAATACGCATATAAAATTTGGTAAAAATCGGTAAAGCAGTTTCGGAGGAGTACGGTAACTAACATTGTGACATGGAAATGTTATATATTAGATAATATTATATTTTAGTACCTAGTACAGTTACACTTGCTTATAATCATGTAGTATTTCAATATTGTTAAATATTGTGTGTTCATCAACTAAAGTGTGCTCAAAAACTACTAAACAAAAAATGAAAGCCGAATGAACATAAGTAATAACCGATTTACCAATTACTAAATAATCATTAGCAGCAAGTATTAGTAGAGGATGGTAAAGGTTTTTCCTAATTATTAGTAAATTTATATTAACACTATCTCTACTAAAACTCTACATTACAAGGATGTGAAACTAAACTGAGAATTAATTTGCGAAATTCCCCAAAGTATCCGTGGTCATTGCGTCATACTTCTAAAACAACCAGGATCCTATTAGTTCTTAAAATGTATATTCTGATTTAAATAAAAATACACTCACTCATTCATTCTTTCATTTATTTCGCTTGTTTCTCCCGTGAAACACCTTATTCTGATTGCACTCACTCATTCATTCTTTCATTTATTTCGCTTGTTTCTCCCGTGAAACACCTTATTCTGATTGCACTCACTCATTCATTCTTTCATTTATTTCGCTTGTTTCTCCCGTGAAACACCTTGTTCTGATTGCACTCACTCATTCATTCTTTCATTTATTTCGTTTGTTTCTCCCATGAAACACCTTTGCTGTGTTCGGAAAGAAGGTCAGAACAGGCAGTGTAATTACTGGCACCGAGACTTAACGTCTTGTCTCAGGATAGGTAACACTAACCTGGAACTTGTTTACGTTCACGGGCAACGCTAACAACTTACCATCAGGTGGCATGTCTGCCAGTTTGCCAATCTAATTAACATAAAAAATGTAGAATCTTATGGTGTAATTGTTCTTAAAACGTATATTCTGCATAAAAGGAATTGCACTCACTCATTCATCAATTCATTCGTTTATTCGATCACTCATTCAATCATACATTCGTTTAATAAATAATTACACGATAAACTATGAGGACATAACATCTCTATAGTTCTAAGAAGAGCAAGATTTGATAGGGTGTCATGTTTGAACGATCTGCTCCACACGGAATGATGATATTGATTATAATGAATGGCTAGTAGGGGGGACTGGCAGAGGTCGCGGGTTAGAATCCAGCCAAGTGCAGATAATTAGTATGATGAATATCGGTATGTTTTCTGTATATAGGTACATTCGTCTTTATGTTACGTTTGTGCCCGTTATAGATCTTACCAGCTGGTTGTATTTGTGTGAGTGTTGTTATATATAAAATATAATAATATGTTGACTAGCTATTTCCTGCAGTTTCACACGCGTTAGCATATTTCGGAATGATATTTGATATATTTCGGATTGATATTTTTTTTGATAGAATGACCCTTATGACCAAATCGACGCAGTATGCCGTGTGGTTGGTGGGGGGCAGCCCCCCACTAATAATAAACCATAAGTGAGCCAAATCGGCTCACACTAATCCGATGAAGCATTAGGGCCTTTGGGCCATTAGCATAGATCATTCCGAAAAAAAGTCTTTATGATATAATCTTTCTTGTCTTTTATGGAATTCGTATCAGAAGTTCAGGCGTGGCTTGCACACAGAGTCACAGAGTAACTTTCGCATAAAATATAAATAGAGTACCTATAGAATATATTATATTATTTTACAATAAAAAATGTAACAGTTCAACATTGTAATTAATGGATTAAAGCTAAAAAAATATTTATTTTGAAAATAGTCATCAAAGTGTTCTAATAGTGATCAAGTCTTAATACCACATGGATATGACTTGTAAAATCAATTTACTTCGCGAGGTACACATATCGCTCAATAGTTCTCACCACCGCCCAGCTTGATCTACCGCGCCCCCCGCTGTCAGGCATTTCACCCTTGGCGAGGGGCGTTTGAAAGGCTGCTCGAGGGTCTAGTCCGCTGGTGGATAAAAGTTACCCTCGTGATAAACACAATGGTAAGGGCTCCCTCCCCGTAAGATGCAGGGTCGGTATTACTTATCACGGTCTGTATTGCAAATATCTGTGTCTAGTCGATTTGTAGACGGATGAAGCATGATGATCATGATTAAAATAATAAGTATTCACTATTACATTATGTTATCCTGGTACTTTTAAAATAAGATGTGTCTGGGTAACAGAAATTCTAAGAAATTACAATGGAATATCAGCCTTTATGTCCACTCCGGCAAGTGCCAGTCCAATAACGCCAAGACGGCCATCCCAATACGGGCCAATAAGGTTCAAGAGTGGAGACCGCGTTTAGGTAGACAAAGTGTTGTCGGACTTCAACCAGGTGGGAAGATCTCCGTGCTGGGCTGGTCCGTGTTGGATGCGAGTGGCAAGGGATCGGTCGTCTTATAATTAGATACATCCTATTCATACAAATTATATATTCTCATCTACTATTCATACAAGGACAATAGGGAACAAACAATAAAAAAACACCTACTTAGACTCTAATTATTAATAGGCCGGCCTCTTAAAAATATAGAATAAAAAAAGGACTATTAATAATTTTACTTCCCCGAACTTATACTAAAAACTTTTATTTAACACAATAAGATACTGTATCCATACTAATATATTAAACGGGAAAGTTTGTAAGAATGTATGTATGTTTGTTTTTATTTTTTTATGTTAGTTGGATAGGCAAACTGGCAAACATACCACCTGATGTTAAGTGGTCGACGTCGCCCATGAACATAAACTAGTTTACCTGGAACGAGCCCAGGCAACTCATTTATGTGTTGCCTATCCTGAGACATAAGATGTTAAGTCTCGGTGCCAGTAATTACACTGCCTGTCTTGCCCTTCTCTCCGAAACACAGCAAAGCTGTTTCTGGGGAGAAACAAGCAAGATGGTGGTACCCATGCAGCCGGGAGCGCGGCACAGCGCTTCCCTCCCACCAGTTACTCTTACTTGTTACTCTTTCACGCAAAAGCTACTGAATGTATTTTAATGAAACTTTACAATACCATAGCTTATACAATAGGATAACACATACGCTATAATTCATCTCTGTACTCCCACGGGAATGGGAACTATGCGGGTGAAACCACGGGGCGCTGCTAGTACATATAAAACATAAAAAATGCCGAGCAGTGGTCAGGTGACTAGACAAGAACTAGAAGACTTGAGAACTTACGTGTTCAAACCCCGCAGGATTAGGTAGAAGCCATCAGCTCTCCTACTCTTCCGATTTCGCATAAAGGTCTTTGGACCATAGCATAGGTCAATTCGAAAAAAAAAACCCACAGGGCAGACAGCTTATAATCAATAAAAATACTTCATGTTACAGATGTGTTTGTATTAAACAAATTAATACAAAAATATCTACCTAACTAACGGACTAATTTAATGTGGTGTGTGTTGGTCAATCTTAACGAGCGAAACATCTTATCAAGGGACTAAGTTAAAGCGGTGTGACTTGTGTTCATATTTCTCATTACTCGGTGAAGTAGCGTCATGTATTAACGGGATCGAACCAATGACCCCTCGGATAAGTAACATCAATACGCCAGAGGGCAAGTAAGTGAAGACATCTGTTACTAAGCTGAGATGCAGGTGGCAGGGTTGCCAGGTGGCCGCGTTAGCCGGTCTGGTTCGGTTTTTATAGTATTGACTAAATGCGTTGGTTTTTGTTTTTTTGTCAACCCTAATTGTTGTATATATTCAATCGATGCTTATTTTAATGTGAATTATTCAACAGAAAGTCATACATCTGTTTTATTTATTTATATTATATTAAATATATTACCGATATATTTATTATATTATTAATTTTAATATAATATAATAAATATATCGATAATATATTTATAATAATAAAAAAAAAAAACATAATCGCTACAGTGTAAATCAGGAAGAGAAAACACGCGAAAGATAGGTACAGAACCTCTATCCTTCTTTTTTTGTAAGCACTAACTAGATGGCACTAATCGTTTAGGATCACTTTTCACTGATTTACTACTTAACTAGATTGCCCATTTTCCCTAATTTCACTACACTCAGTCACAACTTTCTGGAAAGGCGTGTGAAGATGGCCTCGCAGTCCCCGTAGAGTCTGTCGACCGCTCTGCTGTAGAAGAGGAACGATTTCCTTTGCGTTGTCTTAAGCTGCCACCAGTAACAAGATTCCCGATATGATGAGATATATAGCCGTATACTGGTGAATGTCGTGGTAGGAGATATCGGTGCTCAAAGGCAAATCAGAACCTACTTATATAAGGAAATCGGATAGAGACTTTGTATTCTTATTTTTTTTGCGCCGGGAAATGCTCTTAGGCATCCCACAAGGGAGGGGGAACTCCCCAGGCGGGTATGTGAGACTTGCTGTGCTTGCTTGGACGCAGCTCTACCCACTAAAACCAGGCGAGCGCCACCAATGCCGCCTTTGGTGAGATGCCGAAATGTCAGGACAGTGCAATGGTTCCCATCCTTGCCCCTTGCCCCCCCTGATATTTTGTCCCTGCTTCTTATAAGAGGGGTAGAAAGACCAGCTAGGTTCAATTGGCTTTACCCAAGGTGCTGGGTTCACCTTAGGCTACTGAGCCCCGCCACGACAAGGCTTGAACCACGGTGGGGACGGATAGAGGCTGATAATGATAATTATAGACATTTTGATAGATCTCAGTGAAAATACTGTATACGGATAAAAATGTATCGTTCTTTAAAAACTGTTATATATATCGGTAATATACTAGTGAACCCGAAAGACGTGTTGTAGGACCAAATAATTGTGTATCTAAATTATAAAGCATTCTCGAATGCACTGTTCACAGGTAAATCAAAATCAAATCGCTTTATATTAAGGAAAAAATTAAAAACGCAAAAAATAAAATAAAAACTACTTGGAACATAATAAAGGATGAAACTGGGAGAGTGGGTAGTCGTAGCTCTGAATTTAATTTAAATATTGAAAATAGAATAATTAAGTCTGACGAGGAAGTTGCGACAGTATTTGAAAAATACTTTTCTGACATCCCGATTTCGACTACAAAAAATTTAATCTCATGTCCTGCAATTGCCGAATCATTGCTTAAAACCAATGTCAAACAATGTGAAGCTAACTTTAAGTTTAAAGAGATAGGACCCAAAGATATTTTAAATGCATTTAACTTATTAAACAATAAAAATACCCCAGATTTATGGGGAATATCTGTAAAAGTCACTAAGCTCATAGTTGATGTAATTGCACCCCATCTAGCAACAATTTTTAATAAATGTATTGATAGTGGCGTTTTTCCTGACTTAATGAAACATAGTCGAGTCTTGCCTCTTTTTAAATCTGGCAGTACATCAGATGTTACAAATTTTCGACCAATATCAATACTCCCCTCATTTAGTAAAATTTTTGAAAAAAATATGTTAAATCAGTTACTATATTACTTTGAAACCAATATGTTACTGCACAAAAAACAATTCGGATTTAGAAAGGGTCTCTCCACAACAGACGCTGGCGTTAACTTAATTGACCACATTTATGAGGCCTGGGAGGAGTCACGTGATGCTTTGGGAGTTTTCTGCGACTTATCCAAGGCGTTTGATTGTGTACAGCATGAGACCTTGATCAGGAAATTACGCCACTATGGGATAGACGGTACAGCACTGGATCTTTTGAATTCCTATCTTAAAAACAGGACTCAAAAGGTCGAGATAAATGGTAAAAGATCATCCGGGACTAAAATAGAGATGGGGGTCCCACAGGGGTCCATTCTAGGTCCATTTCTTTTTCTAATTTATGTAAACGATTTACCTTACCTAGTTAAAGATAGTCAAGAGGTAGTGTTGTTTGCTGATGATACTTCACTTATTTTTAAAATCAAACGACAAGAAACTAATTATGACGAGGTAAACAACACACTTTCGAGAATGGTACATTGGTTTAGCGTTAATAACTTGCATTTAAATAGTAAAAAAACTAAATGCATAAAATTTTCCTTGCCAAATGTTAAGCAACTGCAAACAAATGTACTCTTAGACAGTGAAAACTTGGAATTGGTGGACTCCACAGTTTCCCTAGGAATAACTCTAGATCTTAAGCTGCAGTGGGGTCCCCACATAGCTAAATTGGCGAATAGACTCAGTTCAGCAGCATATGCAGTGAGAAAAATAAGACAGTTTACTGATGTAGATACAGCGCGAATAGTATATTTTAGCTACTTTCATAGCATTATGTCTTATGGCATACTTTTATGGGGAAATGCAGCCGACATAAACAACATTTTTGTGCTGCAGAAGCGGGCTATTCGTGCAATTTACAAGTTGCCTCCCTATTCATCTTTGAGAGAAAAATTTAAAGAAATAGGAATTCTGACTGTCACCTCTCAATACATCTTAGAAAATTTACTGTATGTCCGTAAAAACATAAATGAATTTTGTAAGAAAAGTGATATTCATAGTAGGAATACACGTAATAGACACAGGTTACATGCACCAATGATTAGACTTTCGAAAGTAAGCAATTCTTTTAAAGGCAACTGTATACGCTTTTACAATATGATCCCAGAAAACGTTCAAAAGCTCTCCATAAAAAAATTCAAAAAAGTTGTTAAAGAACGTTTGTGTGGTAAAGCATATTATAAAGTAAAAGATTTCATGGAAGATACCACACCCTGGGAATAAGGCGTTCCTCCCGGGCATTTCAAGATAAGATGTTAAAATTGTTATTAATATAATATATTATTTGAAAAGATTAGTTCCACTGAGTTTGTTTCGCCGGTTCTTCTCAGTGGGCTTACCTTGGAACCGGTGGTAGATTCAATTGACGTTCAAAAAGATACTGTATTAGTACTATTTTGAATAAAAAAAAATTGATTTTGATTTTGATTTTGATTTTTAAAAAAAATATCAAAATCGGTCCAGCCGCTTAGGAGGGGTTTAGTAACAACTGTGCGTGTGTAACGCACAGAAGAATTATATATTGATTATTTGGCGTTGGCGCTCAAGCCGGAGGTAGCGGGTTCGAATGCCGACAGAGAGCAAAAAAGTTTTCTGTGTTCCTGGGTCATGGATGTGTATTAAATATGTGTATTACCTAATAAAAATCTTAAATATTATATGTATAGTATAAAAGTATTAAATATATTTCCGTAGTCAGGTACCCGTAACACAAGTTCTTCGAGAACTTACCACGGGACCTGATTGACGGGGCACCTCACCAAAGGCGGCATTGGTGGCACTCGCCGGGTTTTAGTGGGTAGAGCTGCGTCCATTTACCAGCTGTCGGGCGCAGCGAGTCCCACATACCCGCGTGGGGAGACCCACTCCCCCGCGGGATGCCTCAGAGCATTTCCCGGCGTTAAAGAAAAAAAAAAAAAGATTGACGTGGTGTAAAAGCATCCATAGATATTATTATTGTTATGTCCACCTTGTCTCACGGTAGGCTACTTTACCCTCGTTAACATCAGCTGGGTGAGCTATCGATGAATCTCAAGTAATACATAATATACAAAAACCTGTTTTTACCTCAACTTTCTACCCAATTAGCATACAATTCTATCATATTGTATATTTTATTGAGCCTTTTCGTCGGGTTTTTTTAAATCATCACTGCTATTTATTTTGGAGGAAAGTATATTTTTTTTAGGGTAACACCCTCCGACACAATGCACATAACAAAACTTCTGTCTGTCTGTGAAACTAAAACTTATTTTCATCAATATAGAGTCATGAAATTCGGCGAGATCGCTAAAAAAATTATAGCATAATGTGGCATAAACGAAGTATTTAAAAAGCGTTATTTGTTGCTAAGTATAATAAATAAATTTATGCATTCACAATTTTTTTTTATTTTAGGGTGGGTAAACCGAAGGACAAACTAGTGTAAAATAAACTTATTACTGTAATAGTATTGATATTGTACATGTGAATGTTTGTTTATGTTAGTTATGATCGCGCGTAAACGGCTGAACACATTTCATCATCATCATCATCAGCCGCTATCCGTCCACTGCTGAACATAGGCCTCCCTCAATGAACGCCATGACGGCCAATCTGAATTTTTTTATATAAGCAACAGATTCACGTTAAATTTTTCTATTGTTTAGATATTAATAAGCCATTACGTAGAATTACTTATAAAACAAGAAATTATAAATTATACGATCGGTCGGAGCCTTAGACTACAGACGCCTAACCACAACCAAATTATGCAGATGTGTTGCCCTCTTTTTCCCTATTCCCCTAATGGGCCACCGGAATCTCACAAACCGCGTCAAACGCGATAGCATAGCTGTCACTTGACGCCGGTGTTATGCGAGCGAGAGGTACAACGTGTCGTGCCGGCCCAATTCGGATGCAAAGCAGCATGACACTACCTTACGTGTCGTATTCGTTTACATATTATATACCTACTTCTATAGTCTAGTGATAAATACAGTAACATATAATATACGTTATATACTACACATTTATTCTATTCTACAATCAATTTATATAAAAATATACAACAGTCTTGACGTTGATATGTGAACGGATGCGGGCTGATGATGTTTACTACGTGCCCATTTTTATGTAACACCGAGACTTGAATATTATTCATATTGTTGTGAATGTTTCTAATGGCCTTGTGCCACTTCTGGTGGTACCAATAGTGGTGGTAGCACTTCAACGTTCATTATCATCAACGCCCTTGCATTTGTTTTTTGGGAGAACCATACTAACATAGTAAATAGTAATACTTGCAGATCAGTCTCTTTATATGTGTAACTCTGTTACTATCTATGTTTGAAGTAAAACTTCTTTAGGCACGACTATAACTCGGATTTTCTCGTGAATATGCGATATTTTTTTCTGACGGAAGTACTCTATAATTAAAAATAGTAACTTGCATTGGTCATGAGTTAGTGTCATATACTCCATGGTTCTTAACTTATACGCCATTTAGTGGCAAAAATCATAAATTAAAATTATTTCTTTCAAAGGATTTAAAACAATTGTTTTAACTTGCACAGTAATATTTTTTGTAAATCTCCAAGTAGGTTTGTTTTTTTATTACTTTTGTAACAAATAAATCAATTAAATATAAAAAATCTGACGTTCAGTTCAGAGTTCATTTTTGAAGTAAAACTTCTTTTGGTAGAGGGTGACTGACATTTTTGACGTTGATGACGTTTTACTTCAATCGCGCGTAAAGATTACACACACACCTTTTTTATTGTTCGTCTTAGAATTCATAGAAAGCGGCCTTCGCGGTAGCGATGGTGATGATTACTAAGGCCTTACTACTATTATTGATGGTGATCGGAAGGATGCGTTGTGACCCACGTCCGTCCAGGAATTACCACAAAATAATATCAATTTTGGAGAATTACCAAGATTATGATACTGGTTTGCTGCTTAGGACCGTTTAAGAGAAGTAGTATCTTGCCTGAATGAAGGCCCTACAGTAAGCCCATTTATGTTCCCAAGTATTGGTACTGGATGTAATACAACAACGAATAATATTAACCTGTGTCCTAGTCGCGTTTGACGAGGGGACCCCATTTTAAGAGACAACGCCATGTTATCACGAGTAGGGAAACAGGGCTGGTGCCTCCAACAAAGAAGATTAAATAATCTTTGTGTATTATTGATTTCGGATAGTTAATGGGGGATGAAAAATAATGTTTTATAATCATAAGTGGACTAGGGTCTGCTAATGACGGAGGTTACTTGTCTTTGCCGAGCATCATCACAGCGATGCTCCGCAATGACGAGTCCTGGACGGCGATGGTCTCCTTCTGTGAGGCGGTAATGTCCCACCCGATGAGCGGGTGAGAGAGGAGGCCGCCGACGAGGCCTCCCCCCGCAGGCGACGAACAGGGGTGCGTAGGACGCGCTACTTAATGCGCCTCCAGTAACGCCCCTGTGCTCGTGTCGGGTCGAGGTTGGGGTTAACCTGGGTCCAGACAGGCACGACGTCGTCGGGGACTGCTAAAAGTATCGTGAAAACGAACGGCCGAGCAGTCCCCCCTTTCGAGGAGGAGTCTGGCCTCTCGTCGGGGCCAGCCTGTCGCCGAGGGTCCTGTGCTGTTGCAAGATCCGGGACCCTCAAAAAGGCGGCGGAGGGCGCTTACAGCGGTTTTAGTGGGTAACGACATTGCCCAAGTGCGAACCCCACACACGGCTAGGTTTAAAACCAACCCCGGTCCTAATTACGGTTTGGGCTGCAAATTTCCGCTGCAGCCCAAAAAAAAAAAATCATCACTGTCTAGATCAGGGTTTCGTCCCAGGGCATGGGGAGACGACCCATATGGATTGGCTGCCTGTGTCAATGCGACCAAGTCCTATTTGGATTATAGAATATTAGAATATAAGAATAACTACAGATCGAATATAAATGTAGAGATTAAGATGAGAGTGGAAATTTCCAAACTTGCGCCGCCCTATTTTCAGAAGCCATGCGTAGGAAAGCAAACACATCCTTTACATTAGTATCCCTTCAACAAAATAAAATAAATATCTCTTTTGGTTTTAATCTTGTTTTGTTTTTGTTTTCTTAAATTAAAAAGTTAAGTTATTTGGTTTTTTCCGATAACTTGTTAAGGCAAAAACTACAACTGGTATGGTAGGTAGTTCTTTATTGGGGGGGGGGGGGGGCTCAAAAATAGAAAATTCTCAAAAGCGTCACAGTCAAGGTCTAGAGTAATGTCTAATGTATGTAGCTTCATAATCGATATTAAAAAAATAACTACTGAATTGATTTAAATGAAACTTTACTACAACATAGTAAGAATAATATAAAGACTATAATTTATCCCTGTACTTTCACGGGAATGGGAAGTAGTGGGTAAAACCGCTCGGCGCTGCTAGTGTCTCATAAAATTAAAAAAAAATATTACAACTAACTCGGTTTAGGACTATCAAACTTCAATACTTTTTCTTTTTCAGAAGGCTTAAGTCAAATAAAAGTATCTGGTTTCCTAGATCCCCACCAGGTTACCGTGGTGTATATACCCGAGCTAACGTGATAAAAGTCAAGTTTGCGGTAACTAGTCTGTGAAAGTTGTTACATGCTTTCGCTTTTGTTGAATAATCTGATCCAGGTCATAGCATGTACCGAGGTAACTTTTATGTAAAATACGTGTGAAAATAACTGGGTTTAAAATATAGATATAATAATAAAGTTAAAAATGATACAGCTACAAGCATGTCGTGTCCAAAAGTATCCGATCTCTCAAGTTAGAAACTTCGTGTGTGTAAAATTTCATTCAAATCAGTTCAGTAGTTTCGGAGTTCTTTGAGGACAAACAATGTGACTTATAATTTTATAAATTTAGAATTAGTGAGTTTATTATATTATGGCATAAATTGCATTGTGTCACCTTATGCCCGGTTCCTATACGTGTAAAAAACGTAAAAATCTAAATAACCCTAAAAACTAGTTTCATTATATCAATTTAAAAATGTGTCTTCATAATTTCACTTTCGTCAACTTCGCTAGTCTTATTTTTACACAATAATGGCTTTTCAACTTCTTATCTTTTTACGTTAATTACTGAACCACATGGTACCTAAATAAACATCCAAGACCATTTCTAGAGCTGTAGAGTCATGGAACTTATATCCTGGGACGCGTATACGTCAAAGTGCCAGTAACCACACTGGCTATGCCTTTCTTCTAACACAGCTAGACAGTAAAAGTGGCGGAAGATATGAACGAGATGAACTAACGCGGGCACAGCGCATCCCTCCCACCAAGACGCGACAAGTCTAGAATTCTCTAGAAATCATTATAACTTGACTGGGGTTTATTGCTTATGTCCAAGGTGTGCTTCGCTCGTCTACGGGAATTCGAGTAGTTGAATAAGGACCTTGTAACACGATGAGTTGAAGGAGGTCAAGAAACAGTAAAGAAAGGAGAACCAGGAAGAAATAATACTCAAGTAGAGCTTTAGAGAGAGGAAACTTTAGGGACAGAAATAGAGATAATCTGGTAGATAAAATTATACTCAAGAAACGCAGAGCCTGTCATTTAGGGACAGAAATTAAGAAAACCAGGAAGCTAAAATGGTACTCAAATAAATTTAAAAAAGTGAAGATACTGTCTGTATCTAACATATTATACTGAATCTTTATATCATCCGCTCCAGAATGACAGAAACTGTGGAGATAGAAATGGAGGGGAAAATAGTCAAAAATAGAGAAAAAAATATGCCTAGAGAGTATATCGTGCCTAAAGGTAAAGGACATAATATACATCTCATATTGTTTAAGCCTGTATGACTGTAATGGGCTGAGAGGCTATTGGATGGATCGGGATTGGCAGGAGAAGAGAAGAAGAAGTAAGAACTGTTTCTGCTTGTCATCAAATATCTGTCTAGATCTGACGGAAGTTGGATAGTCAAAAAAATTGAAATTGTTAAAAATATTACGCAGAATTTTTATACAGTATTAATAAATAATAAACTGGAAGAACATAATATATAACATTTAATAAGTTATATTTAATATAAATTACGGAATATTATACGAATAAATTGCAATAATAGATTTAAGCAAAAATTTAATATAAAAGTTAGTGTGAACGTAATTTAGTTTTATACCGCAAATTTAATTTCTAATTTGAAATAGAATTTGCTATTTGTGCTTATGTAGTAATTTCGCTTTGCTATGATTAGATATTATACACGGATGGTCGATGGGCCAATAAGGTACAAGAGTGGAAGCCACGTTTAGGTGGACGAAGTGTTGGTCGGCCATCAACCAGGTCGTCCGGTCGGCCGATCCGTGTTAGATGCGAGTGGCAAGGAATCGGCCGTCTTGGCGTTCATTGAGGGTGGTCTCCCGCTGCTCGCATCCAAAACGTATGTTACGAGTATCATTATAATGTTTGTAATCCTACTAATATCATAAACGCGAAAGTTTGTAAGAATGTATGGATGTATGTTTGTTACTCTTTCACGCAAAAACTATTGAATGGATTTTAATGAACCTTTACAATTACATAGCTTATACATCAGAATATCATATGAGTTATAATTTACCTTGAGAAGTACGCGGGTGAAACCGCGTGGCGCTGCTAGTATATTTGATTAAAACATCTCATGCAGTAGTTTATTTATAAACAAGTAATTTCCTAACGACCTGGGCTGCGACACGATGCGATGCGTGCATATACTGTGACGTCACACGTACATCACGGCTTGATCACGACGTATTATTAGACCGTGATTTATGAATCAAAGATTTTAAATACCCTCATAGTAGGGGGAGGGAGGGTACCGCCATTCTTACCTGGGTGAGGGCAGACAATTGTATAGGAGGTTATCTATCCCCGCACTTGCATGGGTGAAACCGCGGAGCGTTGCTAGTACGTTATTAATTCGAAAAGACGGAGGGTAGGTTCACCTCCAAATAGGTGGGACGATCTCCTTGTGCCAATAGTTGAATGCGACTGTCGGGGTATCCGGAAGCCGTCTGATGTTCATAAGGTTCAGAGCAGTCCTCTTCTATATATAGGGTACCTAATTATATAGTGGTTTTTATGTTGAATATTTCAACATATAAATATGTACTTACAAGTGCAGTGGCCGGATCGTGTTGGATGCGAGTGGCAAGGGATCGACCGTCTTGGCGTTCATTGAAGGAGGCCTATGTGCAGCAGTGACGGATAAAGGCTGACGATGATGATCAAACAATAAATAACTATACGTAACAGCATATAGTGCGATAGTCATATTCTAATTATAATATTCTTAAGTAGAACACCGATTCATCCGTATTAGTTACATTGCGGTATATGTATGTCAATTCAAATCTAGTTCCTAAGTAATTCTTCTATGGAACACGTATCGAAATGTTTATTCAAATAGGTCATTGATTTGATTACCGGTCTTAACCCTAACCTAGTTCTTACAAGAGCAAAACAAAGTGGCTTCTTAATAGCGAAGAATAACGAGATGATGATGATGATAATTAGCTTGCGGCTTGTCCCGCTCCAAAAATTGCAAAATCTCCTAAAGCCTTAATAAAAGCTTAATACCTTTTTTAATTGGGTTAACTAATACAACATTTTCAAAGCTGATGGTTCCAGACACAGAAGTGGTTCCAGAGATTAACGCTTTGAAACAAACACATAAACTATTCAGCTTAATAAAGGGTCTTTCAACAAGGACGGGTCGATGTTTAAATTGAATAAAACAAGTTGTGTATGAGATATTAACATTTTTTTAAAGGCACATGACATGTGCTATTATGTATCGAATTTGACATCGTTCAAATGTCCGCTGCAACTTCAGACTGAGGCACGAATCCGAGACGTCCAAATCTCAATTACTCGGCTGCATAGATCCGGCTGAATTTAAGCGACGGCTCATTTTGGTAATTCAGCATTCAGCTCAGTTTTATCATATTTACATGCTGGTCAACCGGGTAACTTGTAATGGTGATTTGGCATCAGTGGCGAAACAGATTTGACAGATACCCCTAAATCAACATGGCCGCCATAATCTGTCAAAATCGACCCGCTGCAAGAAAGACTCAGGGTACGACGTAAAGTACAAATGAAATCATTTTTAGGTCTCTACCAGCAAAGACCAGGACTTCCGAACTCCCGTTACTAGTATCCATCTGGAGAGAAAGAGGTCAATGATGATGATGATGATGAAAATAAATGTTTGATATTTTAATGTAATGCAAATTTCACCCATAATGAAACTTCTTAATTTACAGATCTAGCGGTCGGTAAAGATAAATACAATCTTTCATCATCATCATCATCATCATCATCATCATCATCATCATCATCATCATCGGCCTCTATCCGTCCACTGTTGAACATATTATAGGCCTTCCTCAATGATGCCTCGCCATTCGCATCCTCTTTCTTCTTCTTCTTCAGGTCTTCCCACCTGGTTAATGGCCGACCAATACTTAGTCTACCTAAACGTTGCCTCAACTCTATATATACATATAATACACTTCTGTGTGTACTGAACTCTTTATAACTGACTATACCGATTTTGATGAAATTTTTATGATAAATATTTGAGATTGGTTTAGATTCATAATTCAGTCTACTACAATGTGTTTTATACAGGACGTCTGTAGAGTTCGCTGTTCTATAAAAAATCTCACTCGCTGCTTCTAGTGACTTTGGTTTGCACGATGTTACGCCAGCTTTTCCTATCTCCGGTCATCCTGAGAGCATCGCAGACGGTGGTAGTGAGATGTTCATGAAAAGGAGTGATAATAATAGACGTAATATAAAACTAGTTGTATACTAGTACTCGTGGGTTTGTCTGTCCTTATGTTAAAAACATTGTGACCTTAATCGATACTGTGGTGGCCGTATCGAGTAGCGTCATTGTGATTTAGGCCGGCGAAGAAATTTCCAGCTATTTTGTGATAGGCATAGTGTTTTCCCCATAAATATAAAAAGCCCGTTTTTCTCGCCTTCGTAAAGAAACCCTTAAGTTTTTTTAACCTTTGAAAAATATAGGAAAAACCCAATACTTCGAGTGATTCATGCTGAGGGTAAAATATGTTTTTTTATCACTATAAAAGCAAATTATAGGTTTTCAGATTTCATAAGGACAAAAAGATAGTGATTTTAAGGGCGGAGCCAAACGAGCGTAATTTTTTGAGCTGTGAGTCGCATAAAATGAGTCGCAGAATTTACGCTGCATTCGGTTTCATACTAAAGTCCTGTTTGTACCACACGGCGACGCAAACTCACCCTGCGCATTATTATGAAACCGAATGCAGCGACTCATTTTACGCGACTCACAGCTCAAAAAATTACGCTCGTTTGTGCTCGCCCTAAAATGGTTTCGTTCCTCAAAATGACAAAATAACCTAAAAAACCATAGTTTGTAAAAAAATCATGTAAAATACACAACAACGGTAGTAGACAATAGTTACATATTCAATGTTACTATAATTATGACTGTAGATATTAATATAAATTCATTATCTTAACTATTCTAGTTTTTACGATTTAACAATGACCAATGAAAAACGACGAGTTATATTATTTTATTCAAACCACTTTATACGAATTAAACGCGGTTTATCAAGATACGTACATTCCTGTAAATGTGAGTCAAATTTTTTATGTAAATTCTACTCTCGTATTAAAAATATTATTTTATAATAAGCTTAAATCATAAATGGAACGTATGTAATATATACTTAGTATCACCTTGTTTATTGCCTTGACATTGAAGAGTCCATCACGACTGCAAAAATTCTCTAACGTTGTAACAACTCTACATAATCCACTCCAAGGACATCACGAGAGCTGTTTAACTTTTTACTCTAAAACAATATTGAGCATGCTTGACGAAGGACGACCATTCGTATGATAAATAGGAATTATATTATGATGTCAGATGCATACGTGATATTCTGTATTATTTTGTATAAATTGGGTCAAAGCTTTTCGAACAATTAGAGATCTGCCATTTAAAGGCTAAATTTTTAATTGATATGTCCAAATTTGTGTAGTGTAGATTAGCTATGGTTATTCCATTTACACTTGATATAATATTCAGATTTTATAATATTCAGAGTAAACTTTTCGCAAATCATAGGTCAAGCAAGGGCCGGGGTCAATAGAGTTCTATAATAATAGTTGAAATATGATTGAATAGATAGATAAATAAAAAATAATGATTTTGTCTTTAAAAAAGGCGGAAAAATAGCACATTTTGATTTGTAAGGATAGTTGAACGAAAATAGCTATAATTGAAATCTGTAAATCAAAATAGATTCTGATGAATACTTGTAAAGACTTTAATTAAATATAAATAAATATAAGGTATTTTTGAATATTAATGAGGCTTCAAGATTGTGAAATTATCATTTCTAGTATATAGGTACGAAAAGGCCTTTCCAAGGGTTATTGTAAATAGATCGTATTCAAATCTTATATTGATTCCAAATATCTACACTATGGGATAAAACAACCTCAGAGTTCAGAAATGTGATAAAGGCAAACAGCACTATTGTAGCAATGTTTGATTACAGTTTTTTTTTATTTAGCGTGTCCAACAAAGCAATGAGTTTGCGGATCGTATGCCATGTTAGGAAAAATTATCATTTACAATGAATTAATGGGAAAACCAATACTTACGCTTAATAATAATTAATATTAAACATAAAACTTATTAATTACTTTGTTAATCAGGTGAACTTACATTTTTTTTTTATCTCAGGGAAATCCTTATGGGTGCAGCCAGGATCTTTGGCTGCACACATTCGTCGCCCGCGGGGGGAGGCCTCGTCGGCGGCCTCCTCTCTCACCCGCTCGACGGCCTCCTTCTGGGACATTACTGCCTCGCAGAAGGAGACCATCGCCGTCCAGGACTCGTCGTCACCGAGCATCGCGGTGATAGGTAAACTAACATGAGTTAACTAGAAATTGGTCAACGTCGTCCATATATTACGAGTTAACTAGGCTAGTTTTTTTTAGAAGAGAGGGCAAGCGGATAGTCGTTTCACCTGATGGTAAGTGATAAGCGACGTTCACAGACGCCTGCTACATAATTAGCAGGTACGTTGCCGGCCTTGCAAATATGAGTATGCTTTTACTATTTCTTAGGCCAGTACCAGATTCGTCTATTCCACAGACTACGCGGTCTAATCGTCTTCTACAATTGCAATAAAAAAGAAAGAAAGAAACAAGGAAAGAAAAGAAAGAAGACAACATTTATTCGACACAAACAGGAGACACACAAAGAGATACCTACACAGAGAAAAACATTTTTGATCGCAGAACCTAAAAATAAAACAATAATTGCAAACAAAAATTTGTAGTATGTATTGTAGTATGTATTGTAGTATGTATTGTAGTATGTATTGTAGTATGTATTGTAGTATGTATTGTAGTATGTATTGTAGTATGTAGTGTAGTATGTATTGTAGTATGTATTGTAGTATGTATTGTAGTATGTATTGTAGTATGTATTGTAGTTCAGCATTGTGTCAGGAAAATATTTCCTGACGCTGATTTTCAACTGAACCAAGAGTAAATCACGAATACCAACCAATAAGCCTAAAATTTCTAAACATGCAAACCCATACAGACAGACAATCGGTAGTGAACTTGGTTTTAGTGACATAGTTAAAATCATGTCATGGTTTTCTTTCGGAATTCACAAACCAATATTATGATAAAATATGTATCCAGATGACCGTCGTGAATGAATGTAAAAACATTTGAATGGGATTTATTCATTCAATTCCTTATTCACAAAACATCCTTTAAGGAATTTTCTTCCGTTTATTGCCTTGAGCCCAAAATGGTAATGTGATTACAAAATTTGGTAATAACCTACGAATAAATATAGGTAATAACTTACCTAGATGGGATTAATTGACAAAGGTAAAAGATACTTACTATACAGGCTGTATTTTAATTTTATTAGATACATTATATTAATTTTAGTGGTCTGGTGGGCTCTACACGCAAAAGTGGGGAGTTCGAATCCAAAGTGTAAATAATGGTGAAAATGTTTGAACCAGGTTTTGGATGGCTTACCAGCATGGTTCAAGCCTTGTGTGGCGGTGGGGCTCATTAGCCTAAGGGGAACCCAGTACCTTAGGCGGAGCTAATTGAACCGAAGGAGCTGCTCTTTGTACCCCACGTGAAACAACCCCTCAGTGGAGGTGTAGTCGGTCCCTTGGGGTACTGACTAGCCGTCGAGGTGCCCTGTTGCTCAACACATCCGGGGCACCTGACAAAAGGTGGCATTGGTGGCACTCGCCGGATTTAAGTGGATAGAGCTGCGTCCAAAGTTTTCTTTCAGTGTCACGATTTTAATCTCGATATACCTGCTTACATAGTGCGTCAATTATTGAAATAAAGATTATGTACCTATATTAGATTATTCTCTATAACTTCCCCACCACGGTTCAAGGCTTGTCATGGCGGGCTAAGTAGCCTAAGGTGAACCCAGCACCTTGGGCGAAGCAAATTGAGCTCTTTGTACCCCTCTTATAGGAAGAGGGGACAAAATACCAGGGGAACGAGGGGCGAGGATGGGAACCTCACCCCATTGTACTGTCTCGACGTTGAGAGGGGTTTTTCTGTGGTGCGGAACAACCCCTCTGAGGAGGTGGCGTCGGTCCCTTGTGGGACTGACTAGTCGTCACGGTGCCCTGTTTGCTCATTAGATCCGGGGCACCTCAACAAAGACGGCATTGGTGGCACTCGCCAGGTTTAGTGGCTAGAGCTGCGTCCATCTTACCAGCTTTCGGGCGCAGTGGCATACTCTCCTGGGGAGACCCACTACCCCGCGGGATGCCTCAGAGCATTTCCCGGCGTAAAAGAATAAAAAATCTTTATGACTGGTATGGACACAGTTGCTTTCAATTTTATGATTGTTTAATCTCGAAAAACGATTATATGTCTTATATTTTATTTTAGAAAAAAAAAATGTAAATAAAATTATTTGTAACGTTACATAAGGCAGTTTTCCATTATAAAATTCGAATATCAAAACCTACCTACCTACCTGTACATAAACTATGCATGCTACCTTTGCCCTTCACCGCAGACAGAATACTGACGGATCTGAAATTGAAAATATTTTTCAGCCGTAGTTATTACTTTCCTATGCAGGATCGAACCTGTACCTACCTCAGTTGGATCATTTTTTTTATATTTTTCGATAGAAGAGGGGGCAAAGGAATAGGTTTTTTTCTTCTTGATGTGAAACAATGAATAATGATAATAATAATGTAATATTAATCCAGCTAATCCCCTGGCGTAGTGGGTGTCTGCGAAGGTCACTTATCACCTACCATCAGGTGAACCGTGTCCGTTTGACCCCCTTTAAAAAAAATATGATGACTACTACTTTGTATTATTAAAATACCCGCTTTTTATTGAATGCGCTTTTTATTGTATGTATACACTGTACATATACCATAATAGCCAATTTTACAATTTTTGTCTGTCCGTCTTTCTGTCTGTTTGTTCCGGCTAACCTCTGAAACGGCTGGGCCGATTTAGACGGGACTTTGACTGACAGATAGCTGATGTTATAAGGAGCAACTTATTAGTTTATTTACTTTGTAAGTAAATAATCATCATCAATCCGCGTACAGCTGTAAATCTAAGTTAACGCGGGCGCAGCTGCGGGTAACAGCTAGTAGATATATAATTATACAACTATACCGTCACGTTACCTATGTGTCACTAATAAATAAATAGATTTTTAACAATTAGTAACTCCAATATTAACTTGATGTTTCACATCTGGTGAGCATCCTGTGACGGCCAACGTTTTTGTGCTTATTTTTATCATAGCGCTTATTACGCGTTATCTTAATCGATATTTTTGAAAGTCGGAAGCGTGACCCTTCGATGCAAATCCAAAGGTTCTGTACCGTTCACAAAAGTGAAAAGCCATTATGTAATTTATGTAAATACTGAGACTTTAATTTGTATGTTAAATTATTCAGACAGAAGGACAGGAGACAGAAACAGACAGACTGACATGAGTAACCAGGATATGACCAGAGTGGCCTTGGGTGGACTGGATGGGCAGACGAGACTTGATCCACTAACGAGATTATTTTTTCTTTAACGATGGGAAATGCTCTGAGGCATTCCGCGGGGGAGTGGGTCCCCCAGGCGGGTATGTGGGACTCGCTGCGCCCGAAAGCCGGTAAATGGACGCAGCTCTACCCACTAAAACCCGGCGAGTGCCACCAATGCCGCCTTTGTCGAGGTGCCCCGGATCTGTTAAGCAAACAGGGCATCTCGACAGCTAGTCAGTCCCTGAAGGGGCCGCCGCCACCTCCACAGGGGGGTTGTCTCGCACCACAGAACAACCCCTCCCAACGTCGGGACAGTACAATAGGGTGAGGTTCCCGTCCTCGCCCCTTGCTCTTTTGTCCTCTCTTCTTATAAGAGGGGTAAAAAAAGATAGAGAGGTAAGAGGGGTTCTGGGCTCACCCTACTGAGCCCCACTGCCACGACAAGGTCTGAACCATGGTGGGGTGCCAAAAAAATCTAAATGTACATAAGAATCTCTATATTTTTTAAGATAGTTGAATCGGCACACGAGCCACATAATGGTGAGTGGTTAGCATCGCTTATGATATGTTCATTGAACTACGAAACAAGTCAACCTGAAAATAGCCCAGGCAAGCCTGAGACATAATATGGTGTTAAGTCTCGTTGCCAGTAATTACACTAACTATCTTGCTCTTCTCTCCGAAAACCATTTCACGGGAGGAACAAGATGGTGGTACCCATGCAGCCGAGAGCGCAGCACAGCGCAACCCTACCACTAGTAAATACATAAGCATGGCATTCAATAACTATGTATGTACATACAACGCTAAGCTTAGGTCGTAGTAAGCTTGTAAGCACATGTTACAACCATCTGAGTTGACCCACAACCGACGCCAGGAAGCCGTGTGGTCGCAGACTGCACGGTAGGCGGGGGGCAACCCCCCACTTTATAAATCAAAAGTGAGCCGAATGGGCTCACACTAATCCGATGAAGCATTAGGGCCTTCGGGCCATTAGCATAGATCCCTCCCAAAAAAAAAAAAAAAAAACTGAGTTGACATATTATTATCAAATAAATTACTCGCGGGATTCAAACCAGCGACCTCTTCATGAAGAACCACAACCCAAAATATAAATAACGCTGGAATATTAGTATTTACTAAATTAGCAATGGCGTAGCTAAATGATGACTAGATGCCACCAAACACGGCCTCCATTCTAAGGCCTTGACCTAGGTTTGTAAAGTATAATCCAAACAATTTTTATTTGAAAGTTGTTAGCTGTTTTTTTACTAGATTAATCCCGCGGTTTTACTCGTCTTAAAATAAAAAAATAAAAGAATCCTCTCAATTATTTAATAAGAGCAATAGCCGACAACCTCACTCCAATAACTAATTTTGCTATCAAAAGCGTAATTTTTGGCCGCGGATTTGCTCGATTTCTGTCGATGTTGTCGTTGTTAAGATATTCATTGTAGTAGAACGCTTATAAATAATACAGTATACTATATGAACTTATCATCGGAATTATAAAGCGTCTAGTATCTTAAATATAATAATATATTGTATTTTTATACGATATTTTTTTTGTTCGATTTTTGATAAAGTTGTAAAATATTGCTTTGTCATCGGCTCTCGATAGGAATGCGAAGTTACAAACTCATTAAAATTAAGTATAAGCGTGATATGAAGACGTACCTTTATTCTTGTCATAATTAATGTATAAAATTTTATCCAAATCGGCTTAGTCACTTACACGTTGAATGTAGTATCTATAGTTTTCAAAGCTTACCCCAATGAATGTGGTGTTATTCATTAATATAAAAACAATACGATCTGTATTAAAGTATTAAAGTCCTCAATCTGGTATAAAGGTTCAACATAGTCTAAGGCATATTTTATGAGGTTCAATATAAACTGATAGGTATTATGAAATGATGTCGCAACGGAGATTGACGCTAAACTGTCGCAAGCCCGATTGTTACGTGCTTCTTGGTACAGGGAGGTGTTGAAAACTCTTTGTTGGCGTTAGCTACGGGTGGTGATTCTTTAAATATCGATTCTGTAACGAATAATTAATCGATCGATATCGATATAAAATTGAAAATCAATCGAATTTTAATGAAAGTTGCTATATGTAAAAGAAAAGTGCAAATTGAAGTGTTGTATGATTACCTAAATTAGGTCAATAGTGGAAAAATCGAAGTTGAGAAAACTATGCCTTTCTTCACTTTCGAGGAGAAAACCCATGGTCATTACTGGAAAGCATAACCTCATTGGAAACAAAGGACTATAACGCTCTTCGTTTTGTTTCGAGGACCGACCGGGATATATATGGACCGTTTATAGTAAGAGAATGTAAAGATTGGCGCGTTACAAGCATTGCTTGTGACATGGCTCGTAATCTGGCTCCTCTGGTGTCGAAATATTCGTGCTACAAGAACCTGACTGTATGCAAGCTCATGCCATTCAAATAGTTTATATTTACAATACAGTCAAATCCATTATGAGCCTTTACTTGTTCATCATTATCATCAACCTCTATCCGTCCACTCCTGAACATTGAATTCTTCAATTCCAAATTTCACCAACTTGCCACTTGCCACAATCTAGCCTACATGGGGCGCTAGCCTATACGGGGGCTCTACACTATGCGGGGGCTCTACCCTTTGCGGAACCCTAGCCTATGTGGGGGCCCTAGCCTATGAAGAGATCCTAATTAATACGCGGCTCTAGCCTATGCGAGGTCCTATTCTTTCCGGTAACCCTAGCCGATTGGGGGGAGGCCCTAGGCAGAACTTGCCTTCACTAATTAAATGTCCTATAGTAAATTTAGCATAGCTCTAGTAGGTAACGTTAGATGGATGGATTTATATAAATTGACAGGTTTTTATTATTATATGAAATCAGAGGCGACACGCGGGCCAATTAAGCGCCCGGACTCGTTAAAAAAAAAAAAAAGAAAACGTTAGATGGAAGGACAAACTTATCTGTGCAGTGGAAAAATAATCACTTTATTTTTGACGTATTTATTTTTCGGTGTTTTCCTTTACGTTCCTTCGTTGTAACTAAATTTCATTGTTACAAATCGGAATTCCCCTACATGTTTTTGTGTGGGTTCGATGTACAGTCCATAAAACTTACATAGGGATATGTACTCGTTATATAATAGATCTAGGCGATGGTTTGGATCTCACCATGGTTCAAGCCTTGTCTCGGTGGTGGGGCTCATCAGCCTAATGAGACCCCAGCAGAAATTGAGCCGAGGGAGCTGCTCTTTGCTCTTTTGGGGACAAAAGAGCAGGGGAACAAAGGGCGAGGATGGGAACCTCACCCCATTATACTGTTCCAACGTTAGGAGGGGTTGTCCTGTGGTGCGGGACAACCCCTCTGTGGAGGTGACGTAGGTCCCTTGCGGGACTGAATAACCTTCGAGGTGCCCTGTTAGCACAACAGATCCGAGGCACTTCACCAAAGGCGGCATTGGTGGCACTCGCTGGGTTTTAGTGGGTAGAGTTGTGTTTACCTTACTAGCTTTCAGGCGCAGCGAGTCCCACATACCCGCCTGAGGAGACCCACCCCCCAGGCGGGATGCCTCAGAGCATTTCCCGGCGTAAAAGTAAAAAAAGTGGATGGTTTGGAACTCTTAAAATGGGGTCTGGCTTCGAGCTGTACCTGCATCATTACAAAAATGGGTTTCCTCTAAATTTTATTGTGCTTATATTTTTCATTATAATATTAAGTATATGAGCTAGAACCCTTCAATTACCTTACTTAATTAATAGGAGAAAAACAGACATTATTTTACTAGTGGGAAGTAATTACATACACCAAAAGAATAATTATGCTCTTTTCTTGACGGTATGAGTCTTCTTGTTGGTCGTACCTGCGGCATTTTTACCACCTCCATAAATCCTTAAAATCGTCCACCATTTTAGTCCACTATTGATGAACGCCAAGACGGCGATCCATGTCTAGCTGTGGACGGGAAAAGGCTGATAATGATGACGATAAAATGTTATACATTCTATTATTTAGGGGATAATGTGTTAAATTCTAGTTGTCGAGGAAAATCGTGAGTTTATTCAGAGCGTATTCTCAGTACGGCTGTGACGTCAGAACTCTATGTACGTCACTCAGTACGGCAGTTTATTGCCTAATTGTCCTCATAATCAAATATTAAATTACTAAACTTTATTAGATAACGTTTATAAGTTAAATCGGATTTAATTGAAATTTACGTGTTAAAGGGTGCCATTTTCATGCCTCTTTTCATTTCAATCCCAAAAAGAGGTTATATGTTTAAAGTATTGCGTGTCTATGGTACCGTAACGCGATCAACCGTATTTTTGTGTTTTTGTCTATAAGGTAATTTAATCGTGTTAAATATTTGAAAGAAATTCATTACATATTCATAACAGATAAAATTTTGTAAGAGGTAGAGCCATGCTGCTTATGAGCTGGATTGGGCCGGTACGAACGGGTTGGTACCTCTCGCTCACAAAATACCGGAGTGAAATGACAACTAATTCTGTTGCGTTTCATGCGGTTTGTGAATTTTCGGTGGCCCATTGGGGGATTGGGAAAAGGATGGCAACACATCTGCATAATCTCTGGTTGTGCGAATGTATGGGCGTCTATGGTCACCAAAAGGCTTTGACTGCTCGTCTGCTTTCCTATGCTATCAAATCAAAATCAAAATACTTAACATCTTATGTCTCAATATAGGCAACACTTAAATGAGTTGTCTTGGGTCGTTCCAGGTAAACTAGTTTATGTTCGTGGGCGACGTCGACCACTTCCCATCAGGTGGCACGTCTGCCAGTTTGAATATCCAACTAACATAAAAAATATAGTTATATTAATTAATATCTGGCTGGTCATGGTGAATATACGTGATTATTGAGTCATCCCAATGTGTCATCAAATTTTCCTTGTTATGAGTAAGGTTACACAATGAATGACGATTTTGTCTGTATCAATGAAAATAAGAAAAAACACAGAATCTTTGGTTTTATTGCATGACGTTTACATAGTAACGTCATAGTACAGCTAAGCGGAGATTATTGTAAGATTGCATTTAGTACCTTTAATACACCACTGCGATGGGTCCACCAATTAGCTGTGATTATGGGCATCGGGGGCTTACCCGAAATCAGGGAAAAAGTTCCTGAATATTTTTATCTTAATGAAATTTAACTATTTTCAGTACCTACTGACAGTCTCTACTCTACACTTAAAGTATATTTTTTTCAAAACTTTAATTTCATTATGAAAACTTTTGAGTACTTATTATAAATAAATATTATTAGTTTTGTAATTTATATTTCAATGATGTTTAAATAAAATGCATAGACATATTTTATTATTTATTTTATTTCTTCTCTTATACTTTATGACAGGAAACATTTATAAAATAGTTGCTAATCATAATAATAAAATTATGATAACATTTGCCAAACGCTCTTTTTTATCTTTGTTTTTAACGGTTCCATCGCCTCTTAGCGGCACGTCGCCATTTTGAAAAAAAAAAACAAAATTTTCAGCCTATATAATATCTTTCATAATTTTATATCATAGAATATACATAGAATAATTTAAAAAGTGGATCGATGTCTTATAGCGTGGTAGAATCAATATAAAAATAATAAAACACAAGTTGGAAAGTCGATGCAGCATTCAACAATGTACACAATTGATACTTAAAACTATTTTTGGTCGGTGTTTGTTAGATATTTGAACGTATTTAATTATACGGTTTTGTTAGAGCAACGCTCATTAAACTATGTTAATCTATTAGATGTGACGCCATAATGGATTTCAGAAACGTTACAGACAACATGTTCGACACACATAATTAAATGGGTATATTATGGCTCTGTGGTTACATTTAGATGGTGCGGGATTTAAAATAAGAATTTGTCTATAGGTAGAGTTTGGTCTCCCGCCATATTGAAATAGCGGTCTGTCATAATTAAATAAAATACGTTTTAAGTTTATAAATTATATTAATAAACCAAATGCTTTAGGTACCTACTCGATATAAAATATTTGTGACGTAAATATCAACATGATAATATCAAAAGGTATTTTGCACATTAAAAACTTGTGCCACGTATAAACGAACTCGTCCAAAAACAAAGGCGAACGTGCTATAAGAGGCGATAATTAGCCAATAAAACAACAGACTTTAATAACATTCTTTTTAAACATATAGAATGAGATGTAATAAAGACTACTTAAGACATACATGTGTGCGTTTTTAAAATACATTTGGTAATTTCTTGTTTAACTAGTGAACCTGATACGGAATGCTAAATCAGAAAGGTAACAAGGCATCGCATAGCTTAGCCTCTGTCCATCTCACTCTATCATACGGTTGTGCGCACGGAGCGAGAAGGACGGAACGCGTTCGAATAGTGCCACCAAGTTTGACTTTCTGAATATATCATTATTTTTGCACGCATTCCATTAAACTTATAAACTGTAAAAGCCGAAATTGAGCCCGGCGGATATATAAGCGCTTAATTTTATAATACACAATTCTTATCAACATACAAACTCCATACAAAAAAAATCTACGTTTTTATTTATAACAGTGACAAAAACATCTAAACGCACTACCGTCGGGTATACGACTCCAAAAATTTGGTCATCCGTATAATTGGCCAATGAAAAAGGAATAAATTTCCTCAAGCGTTCTTTATACATAGCACGATTTCCAAAAAAGTTGGATGGGGAAACTAGCACAAATACGACATACAGGCTAGGCTAATATCACAGGAGGTTCTGGGAACGGTGTACCCTACCCCTTGCCACCCGACTCACCCTCTCGCCGCCCGCCCCTTCTCCACCCTACCAGGTACCCATTTACTATTCAGAGGGGGCGCAACGGTCTAATGCCAATACATTTTATAACAATTAAGATTTCAATAAAAAATCTCATCGTCGACAACCGCACAACGCATCTTATTGCACAAACTAATTTGCCATTCCAATATATTTTAAAATTCACCTAAAATAAATTAACAATGACATAAGTGTTCGCTAAGTACATCTTATCTATCTCTACTAATGGTAACAAAGCGTAATTTGTAATAAAGGTAACACATAAAACAAAATATACATAAAAAAACAAAAGACGCTTTAACAGAAATCGTTGAAATCAGACTTATTAAAATGCAAAGTTTGGCCAAGCGCTTGGAAGTTGGGCCAGCGTTTGGCCTTGCTTATCTACGCGAGTAAGGTCGCCAGTCGCACTCATCCATCGGCGAGTGGCGAGTGCCGCCGGGTGCACGTCATCTCATCACATTTTTCCTTTGTTACAAATACATGATACGTAACACTTGATTGCCCATACACCGGCCGTTGAGAATTTCTCAACGCGTCGTCTCACTCACGTTTCGTTGTACTTTGCTTTTACTTTCGTTTACTGGACGCAAAACAGTACCAAAATTGTACTCTACTTTAAAATGTTCGCGTAACAAATATGCTCCTTCACATTTGGCAACCGTTCCCAGGCAATTTGCACTATCTCCTAATCACTTATACTAAATAATTAAAGTACAATAATAATGCATTAATATTATGGCTTAAAACTATAACTCCATTGTAAACGGTATTCTCACACTTTTCTGTTCATTTTCGACGACGCCATAACGAACGTACTTCCAGTCCTCTGATAAAAGAAATGATCGAACACTAATTGGGCCGCGCCCGCCGGCGGCGGCTGAGCAACTTTCACTAAATAATATAAAAAACACGCTAACAAAGTAAGTACTCCTCTTAAATAACAAAGAATTGGCTAAACGTCGACAGTCCGATCGAGGTAACTACTCCGTCGGAGATCCAGTCAGGCTGCGACCCGGAACCCGACGGCCAAATTCGGGTGAGTTTGTTCCGAACGCTACCGGTAAGTCGGTCAGCGACTCGGGCCGCGAGTAGTTCACTCGGAGCGCTTCACAGCGGGGCGTGGAGGTGCGCGGCGCGGCGCGGTCATGAGTCCAGCACTGTGAGCAGCCCCTGCGGTAGGACTGGCAGTAGGACGTCATGCCGTGGCATCTGTCGGGCAAGCTGCGCACACCCTAGGTTCGCGTCCGCTAATTCAGGAATTTCGTCTAATAGGGCCAAGCACTCGTCCTCTACCTCTCTGCGTGCCTTCTTGCCGATCCACGAGTCGTCACATTCTTCCCTCGCCCTACGTCTCCTCGCCTCCTTCTCTTTACGCGCCTCCTCGCTCAGGCGGCAGTATGTGTTGTTGATGCAGACCGACCGTCGAAGGTCACGCGCGGGGTCCTCGATGTTTTCTAACTTTTGGGAGCATATTTCGATGACACGTTTGCGCTCCTCGTTCGCGCGGAGACGGGCCGAGATCATTGACAATTTGGGCCTGGCGGCGGGCTCTGTGCGCGGAGGCCCAAACATGTCGTCCTCAAAGGCATCCGCGATCTCGGCGCCCCGAGCACTTTCTCGTTCTTCTTGAGGGGTCATTCTGTAACAACGAGAAATTATATATTAATATACAAGTATTATTATTCATAAGTCGTTCAAACGATCTCTCGCAAACAAAGAGCCGATTGTAATGTAAACACAGCTATTTGTATTTGATAATTTAAAAAGTTGTCCGTACTATCGTGTGTGTATTTTAAACGTACAAGCAACGCATACGATTTAATAATAAACCGTTCCGATGTAAGTACTAGGTCAAAGAACAATGCCTTGCACCTAAACGGACAAGCTTAATCCGTCCACATATTAATTGTAACAGATCAAATATTAAAACGAGTTTTAAATATAAGGTGACCTAAAAATATTTTTATAAAGACGCACCTCGCCGTTAACTCGGAGGAGAGTATGAGAAATCCGGACATATACATGATCCACTATTATCGAAGTCCACAAATATCATTAAACACAAGCACTGAAAGCGCAATTCGTCACTTGTCCTCGGTCAGCAAGTTATGAAGACAAAACAAATAGGAACGAGCGCGAGATCGGCGCGCGCGCACTTCGGCGTCCACTCGACGAATGACAGCGGTGGCGTACACTCGTACAGTACCTATGTAGATAAGACATTGAAAAAGCGAATTGCGTCACCCGTATACTGCTACGTACACAGAAGGAAGCTGACGTAGTAACCGTCGCTTGGACGCTATTCCTATGACTCTATGTTTGTTTACGACACAAGTTTTTTTTATACCATAATGGCTACCTTTATATGTTTACCAAAAATGCATTTTTAAATCCATTATATCCTTTAGTGAAGTAATTTGTTAATTAAATGTATTCAGAACGCTATGCTATAATCAGCTCTATAACTTATATGTTAATATAAAAGCGTCCAGTGGCTTTTTAGCCATAAATGTACCATTTTTTCCAATTGTTTCATGAAGTAACACGATGAATTATTATTAAAATGCTGGCTTTGTTTTTGTAACTTGATCAGTGGACATGATTACTGACTTCGGCCTCATTAATTTTTAATAATCGCAAAATACACCTGTCATTGCTTTTTAAATGAACAAAAAGCTAGTAATGCACTTTTTAAGTCTGTAAAACTGCATTTAATATTTTACTTCTCTTGTGAAGTTATTGAACAACATCGAGCATATAACCAGATAGAGTAGTAATGTGAGCCATAAAATTCCGAATCTGGTCAGTGATTTGTCACGTACGTAATAGCAATTCAACCAGTGATCTATACCTATGTACTAAGATCAAGTATCAATAGATTTGACAAGCTAATAATAATACCGTATTGGAACGAGATAACAACATACGAAAAACTCCAAGAGTGACAGAGACATAGACACTTTCTTTTGTCTTTGTCAGAATATCACTCTTTAATTGTTGGGCACAACAATGATGTGCCCAACAAAAAATTATCGACTAAATTTGAATGGCATACAAACATTCTCACTCGCGAACAGTTTGTCAAATATGCCGCCATTTTGTACCACTTTTTAATTTGGTCGCTTTATGTAGGTATGGTGATACCAATTTAGTTATAGGCAGATTACCCAAGTATGTGGTATTATATAAAAAGGGTGACTGGAATTTTCCAAATGAACACGTTTTTATTGTGTTTATTTCGAATATGTTTATTGTTCTCCTAAAAGGCTATGTACTATAGATCATACATATTAAGATGTATAAAGCCTTCCTTTTTATTATTTATGTTTTTAGCGGTTTATTATTAGTCATTACATAATATTTTCGATAATCCGGAAAAATGCAGCTGTCTAAAATTACAATAAATGTTTGGTTAGGGCTAATGCTTATAGTTATCTATCAACGTTTTCCAGTTTTTTATTATTTTAAATACACTTGTTTCAAGAAAATATGTAGACTTGTTAGTATGAATGTGGTATCCCTGTTAAATGTGCCTGTCCCTTTCGGGTATACGCGAATGTCAATTCCATAATTATGATACTTGTTCCTAGCCTATGTACGTCCCATCGGTCAATCAGAGCGCAGATCTGGCGCAGCGTCGCAGCACAAATTTGGCGGAATTTGTTTTCATACAAAAAAAATAACATTACCACTCTATTCCGGTCATATGCTCGATGTTGAACATCGACTACATAATGTATAAAACTTTTCTTTGGGACTTTTAGGATAAAATCTGAAATTATTACTCAGGCCTGATAATTCTACAGTTGGTCGACCCAGTAGCAAGCGCTTGTGTAACTTTCAAGTTAGTCACTTTACGTAAGGAATATTTATTTTTTTAATTTAGAATAATACAACAGTTAACATTTGTGAGAATCGGCACAGTTAAAAAACTACTTTTTATTACATATGAACCACAAGATATTTCTTAATTTAAAATTGAATATCACGTCAAAGCAGACAAGATTTTCCTTTTTACGTTTTTTTTGCAGTTTTAATTTAGAAATCCGCAATAGTTTATGGTGTGTATGTTAAAATCGCTTAGGTAAGTCTAGCAAATAAAAAAATCGATCTAAAATTTAAGAATTTAAGGATCATTAGTACCGGTTTATTAAAAAGTAAAAAATTGTCAGAGGTGTTCTTCGTCAAAGGTGCAAAAAGTAGTTTCGTGGTTAGAAAATGCATTATTTTTTTAAAAAACTATGTGTGATTTTATAAATAGGTAAATTATATAAATATTTGTTTACATATCAAGTTGTCTGGTAGAAATCGCTACCTTAGCGATAAGGCCGCCCTTTGAGTACAATTAATTTTCTGTAATCTCCACGATATATCTTTCTTTCTTTTCTTTCTCATCTCGCAAAATGAATCAAAATTTACCTGTAAACACTGTTCCAGAATAGACATGATCATAATATGAAAACCACTTGGTTATGGTTTATTATTTGTACGAGTATGTACAGATTACAAAATTAGCAAAAACACCACGCTTTTGAATTTTCAAAAAAAATGTTTTCATTTAAAAATCGTTAATATTTTATAAATTTATTTTCTTTTAAATATATCTAAATATTTTAAAATATATGATGAGCTTTTAGCTAATAGAAGCCTACACCAAACACGTATTAACATATATAAATAATCTTTATGTATCTTGTATATAAAATCAGGAACCAAACTTGATTACCTTTAGATAGCCTTATGGAAATAAAATTACGAAAGTTGATCAACATTAAAATTTGTAGCAAAAAGTTCTACTGCATTTAAAAACACTTATTTTATAAATATAACACTAACTATATCATTCAAAACAATAATAATAAGAACATAATATAAGAAACGCCTCGCGCGCATTCTATTTTTGAATTTACACATGTGGATGTATCATAGATAATAATTTTCTGAAGCATAGAGAACAGTTTTTTTAGTAACGCGACGGCTGGTGTTGCCGACCCCAACAGTTACGATCTAATAAATCTTGTTGGAGGTTACATTACCTGCACTTTCTTTTCCTTGTCTCACACAAGCGTTGGCGTGAAACCAAAGATATTTGACGACATTTTGTATTCGTGCGTTTATCCCTATACGGTTTATCCATAGTCATTAAGACTAAAGGCATAGATAACTATATATAAAGATGGTTTTGGAATGTCAATAGAATTAGGAGACTTTTCTGTTATAATTATTATTGATATAAATGACGATAGCCATATTATTAAATAAAATGAAGTAATTTCTAAATAATAAATACAATACGTATGTATTATTCTTTTTTCAACAAAATAAGCTAATACTTCAAAGAAATTCATTTAATTATGATTTTCATGTGTAAGCTCATTAAATGCATAAGACGAATTATATTTTAAATAAATACGTCATATATTACATATTTCATATTATGTAAATTAATCTAATGTATATTGTAACTAAAATGATTTCATAAAACTTATTAAATTACTAGTAAAAATATAATTTCGATGATCCGTCGTTTATCCAAGTACTAGCGTGACTCAATGGTGTAATAAAATGGACTCTAATTAATATTATATGATCATTATTATAATACTTGTACTTTTTTACTAGAATAACTCACGCAATTTTTGTTAAGTCCAGATATAATCTGAAATGACATAATGTAAGATAATTCGTAAATTAAATATATTTATAACAGTGACTATAGATTAAAGAATATTTTTGAATTTAGAATATATTATTCTTATAACGTATTTTGCCAAATTTGCGGGTACCTAAAAGTAGTTTTAAAATTATAATTTTAAGTGATGTCCAAATAGTAATGGCATCATAGATAATACTTAATAATATTATACATACATAATGACTATCATAGTCTTGTTTAATATATTATGTAGTGATATGTATAAAGGAAGGTAAAGCCTATCTTCCAGTATAACAAAGAAACAAGATTTTTAAATGCAATAATATGTAAAATGATGTAAACATATTATTTTCATTATTCGCATATTCACTATTTACGTATTACGTAGTAAAGTGACGTTATTTACGTATTAAAAGTAATTGCCTTATTATATATGCATGATATTATTGTTTATTGTAAGAACTAAGAGACTTATACGCTTTATTATCTATGGAAAAATCAACGTCACCACATTTATGGCACACCCAATGCTTGTATAAAAATTCTACTTGTTTGTCTGTAAAGTCGGTTTAAGGAAGATGATTTTGCTCGATAACGTCATGTGAAACATCACAAGCCGAACGTTTAGGCCAATCGTGCCTCTATCACTTGTTCCGCACTCTCGCTTGCACACTCGGTTCAGACGGAACGTGACACTTTTTATGGCATCCATCGATTTATAAGACTTTATAACGTCAAAAATATTAATTAAAATGATGATTAACTAAGTTACTTATTTATAACATAATTTTTTACTTTCCTTTTGTTAAAACGTACAACATTGTCTTAATACAAATTATTCATATTGTTCTTAATAATTCATATTTTAGGCCACGCAATTTTTTGTGACTGTATTTTAAATTACAAGATGCTAATTATATCTAGATAGTAATAATATTGATGATTGTAAACCTTCATAGAATGATTGGAATTGTATAAATATTGTATAATCTAAGTGCTACTATAATTAAGCTTTTTTTATAATTTTAACATTGTTATAAATAAAATATACTCTGTCATTAATAGAGATATATAATAATACCAATAAGATTGTTAAAAAAAATATCAAAATTAAAACGCTTCTTTCAAAAAATTACTTTCATATTATACACAATTGAAACATTATTTTTATTGATAGTATTGACGGTAAAACAAATAAGTTTAGAAAAATAAATATAAAACATCCATTTTTATTTCAGTATTCTTCATTCCATCTTATTATTGTCATATAATATTTTATTTAAATCATATTACTATGCCTTTAAAAACCCCGAGTACCTAGGCTTTAAAGGATGACAAACGATGTAAATGCGTTAGAGCGCGCCGTTCTGGTTTAGAGTACATCGACCGCCGTCCTTACCCGAAATTCATCGGATGAACGTTGAACCTAATGTAGGTAGGTACATATTTTATATTCGCAATTGTAACATTATACGCTTTATTTTTATAGTAATATTAACAAGCTTTTAATATATAAGTTAGCGTATAGGATTAAGCATTATATAATGTTAAATGCAGAGAGACTGTGCAAGATTGGCCGTCTTGGCGTTCATTGACAGAGGAATAAGTTTAAGTAGTTCAAGAGTGTACGGAGGATAATAATAATGAAATTTAAAAGACAGCTATTATAAAAAAAATATGAAAAAAACAATGTCACTCGAAAAAGAGACTATAGAGTTTATAGAGACATAATATTATGCAAAAAGATTTTTGCATATTTTGCGATAAAAAATCAAATTTTAACAATATAGACGATATGTTTTGGTAATTAAAGGGGAACGACCAAATTTGTCATTTAACAAAAAGGTCATTATACATTCTAGATTAAAATCAACCTAAGCATCGGTGCTCTATTGTATTTTTTTCTGTTTCACCGTGGTTCTCCGGTTATATTTTTAGGCTAAGTGTTACTTTCGTAAAATATTATGAATTCCCGCTGAATGTTCTATTGTGTTATAATTGTGACGACGGAATAACGACGTCACGTTCTCCTTAAGACCATAGACTACAACTATTTAGGACCATATCTTTTTTTTTCAGATTAAATTTGACATTTTAGCTATATATGTAGAGTAAGGTTTACAGTTTTTAAAAAACTATTAAAAAAAATCCTTAGGTCTCAATTTAATGAAATTTGAATATTTTATTGCTAAAAAGCAGCCTTCTTATCTATTTATTTTTTAAAAACTTTTTGACAATTACCGCGGCTGTCTGTCATGGCGTCGCGTGTGACGTCAAAGGTTACGTGAAATTATGTTATGTGAAATTGTATCAAATAAAATGATTATGAATACTAAATATTACAAATAAGGTATAGTACCGTAATGTGAAAAATTCTGGAATTCTGTAGAGCAGAAATTGGTGTTACAAGCGAAAAATACACTCTACATAACAACATCGATCTTGGAATATTGTTTACTTTTATAAAACCTTTTTCCATTGCAGTCACTTGTGTTTGTGGTGTTAGTATGTCCAATAAGGAATATGTCGTATAAATATTGCCAAATCTAAATTTATTTACCTATAACATATTTTGGTCAGTATGATTAATATTTTGCAATTGTGTATTTAATTTAATTGTTAATTACCATAATAAATAAAAATCTTTCATTTTTTTTTGTTACCGTCAACTGCCATATCATATTTATTATTATTTTCACGTAAGTTTGTTCATATCCTATAATTTTAAAATGTTTGCAATCGGTCTTGATCAAGGCAATTTTGAAATAACAAATAATCCTTCGATTGGAATTCTAAACTCTTTAAGATTTTATGTCACTTACCACATGACAAAAAATTCCACTTACTAATTAATACCCTACATATTATTAGCGAAGTATATTGAGACTTCGAACATGGAGAAAATATTAAAGAACATTAACAAATTATAATGAAACAATTTTTACGGATTTTATCGCGGTTTATTAAGATTTTTTACATTTACATTAAGATTTTTGCGTAGAGAGGACTTATTAAAATAATGATGTATCATAGGGTAGTTTCGAATAACTTTGTAACATTAGGACATCTTTCACCTCAGTCCTCCCGTGACCATGGTTGCTGTAAAGTATCCGAAACGTCGGGCTTGTAAAAAATCTTAATAAACCGCGATAAAATCCGTTAAAAATTGTTTCATTATAATGAGTGAAATTCGCGCAAACATTAGAAAACAATATGTGAACATTAACAAAATTAAAGATGGTTTCATAAATTGAGTGATATCGTTTCACATAAAGGAGGTTATGATTGATCGTGGTATGTAGGCTTCGTACGGTACAGAATATGGCATAACCGCTACATCATATTGAAGACAAAATCATTACCTCTTGTACGATACTTGGAAAATAGATACAGAGAAAACTAGTTTTCCATAATGAGAAACATAAACAAAAAAACATTAGCCAATCTTTTCACGGCTGTGATAAAAATATAATCATATTATGATTATTATAGTAGTACTTAAAAAAAAAGTTCTTTTTTATTGTAATTGGCAGTTGGTTATTCTGTAAATAAATATTAAGTCGAGCAAAAGTATTACGCTTATCATTTGAATTCAGTTTAAAACCAAGAATATAATGTGAAACAATAGTTACTAATTTAATACTCTTCTTACTATGACTACCTTGACAAATTCTTGAAGCCATATGCAGGGTTACCAGATATGAGATACGGCACAATATCTTTATGTCTCGGCCCGGCCGCGACAATAATTAAAATAAACAAAAACTCCCGCCACTTTCATGACGTCACCGGCTAATGTCATTTCTACACACAATTAGCATGACAATTGACACTTAAACAACTCGTCTGAGACTAGGCTGTATTTTGGATTTAGAATTAATCAATACTTTTTAATCATCGCCAGCTACACACAGTACAAAGATATGTAAAATTATCTTTGTGTAATTTTTGCATTACATGATTGAAAAAATTCTCATACCGTCATATGGAATTGCTTTTTATTAATGTTATCTTTATCTGTGTCAAAGTGATAATGGGAGATAGCACAGATAGTAGTAATATTTCAAACCCGCCTTTTTATATGACATTTTATATATTTTTAATCTCGAATAAAACCATACAGAAACTATATTTTTAGAGTATATATTTTCAAGTATTATATATAAATAGTCTAACTTCTTATGTTACATATCATATTATGTATATTTCATAATATCTCTAGATTGCATTTAAGAAGCGAATCTAAATAATAACTTAATATGATATCTTAATTCATGCATAAATATTATCTAAAACCAACATAGATAATATGTATTAAATATTTTTTAATTGAAGTCTCAGTAAAAAATGGCGAAGCGCGAGTCATTCTTAAATTGTTGATTATAAGGTAGGGAGGTACGATGCGGCATAGGACTAGTTAGTGTTTTCTTGTTAAATATGCTATTGAGAAATAATTGGAAATAGATAATTACGTGACTATTTCCATGTAGCGTTTGAAGAAGCTAGTTATATTTATAGTATTAATATTTATTGAGTGTCAGTAATAATAGCATTAACTCTACCATTGTCTTTGAAATGTTTATATCTTCAAAACGATATTTAAACATAAAAGAACGAAACTTAATTATTATGTATTAAAATAATAGATAATGTTCATTATGTTCCAGTCTATTAAATGCGTTTCGTCATCATCATCCCTGTTCATCTTCAATGAATGTTTATGGAAAATTACGCAATGCGCCCTGAGAGAGTCCTGGAAGAACTTTGTTGATAAAGTAGCTCTACCCAATTAGTCTTTATCAGAACCACTAGATCAAGTTTATGTTTGTAGACTTGAAGTTCATATTTGCCTATCGACCGATGTTTCTACAATCACAAACAATATTTATTTGCTTGCAAACCTTAAACAAAGATGCATTGAATATAAACCACGGCCAATACGTGAGAATGGCATCCTCCATTATACATTGCGTGGTTGGTTCGAGCATCGATTTAGTGCACAAGCCGAAGCTGACAATGGATGTATGTACGATAAATCCCAGTCAACGGAGTAATCGATGCATTGTTTAATTTGTAGCAGTTTGAATAGGGACTGGTTATGAATTTTAAATTATGATAATTATTTATTACGGGGAAAACAGGATTAATCCATCTGGGATGGATATCCAGGGACATCCAGTAAGGGGACATCCAAGCTTGCTAAGAACACCTAAAATCCATGCATGCCTAATCGCTATTCTTTACACGCAATAAGTTTTGTAGAGCTTATCGGATGGCCTAGGTGTAATGATAATCAATAAATGATGATGATGATGATGTGAATATGTTAATTATCTATGAAAATAATTTATTTTCGTCACTCACTCACAAGGTTTTGTTATATGTAAAAGGAAAAATACATTTTCCTTAAAAAAATATAGAGCCTCTAGTGCCGAGGTAACCTTCGTTTGTTATCTTCATAATTTATTTAACAATTTCCAAACAAATTTTGTCATTTTCAGGGTACATGCAAGTTGCAGAACTCTTTATTTGTGGGATTTTTTACATGGATGTGACCTTAGCAAGACCACGTTGAAGTAATAAAGGGAAGAAACCTGTAGGAGAGGATGCTCAGGCCAGATATAAACTGCTTTAAAGAAATAAGAATAAAATTGAAATGAGAAAAAACGGAGAGTGGAACCTACGCAGTTGCTTTTGAAACGAATCGTGGGTGGTTAAAGTTTATTAAGGTCTTCCAGCTCATAGATTATATGAGACTCATGTTTATTTTTCGCAAATTATTAACGCTAAAACTATAAAACCTCATTAAATACGCAATAAAATTAAACAATAATATTAAAATTATCGAGACCGCTTTCAATTTAATACCTTAATAAGCCTACATGCTTAACAATACGACTTATGTTTTATCAAATATGTAAAATATACATCATTTTATGTTAATATAAACTAAATAAGTACTTATTATTATTAGTACCTATAAATAAATAAAAAGTGAGTACTAGAGACTTTAAAATACGTACTTAACACTTAAAAATGTTTAGTACCTACTCTACCAAAGCCGCGGTTTACAATATTCATCAAATGACATCAATATTTGATTTCCTAATAAATATTTTATTCATAATAATTATTGCCGACATCATTGCGTAAACCAGAACAAAGAAATTATGTTTGGCAACAACCAACGCTCGATGTTTCTCTCTCATTCTTGTTATTTCATTCACATGAGAAATAATTTATTTTTATAAACTCTAATTAACCTTTTAGATAAAAACAATAACTATATTCGTATATAACTTTAATATTAATTATTATTCTGTTTTATTAGTAATTATTTATTTATTTTTTATAAATAAGATAAAAATGAAGGTGTAGAAAGTATGTATGTGATGATATGTAACCTACTTCGTGAATTGGATTTAAATGTGACGTCATAAGAGTCCTTTGAGTTTGAAAATGGAATAAACATAATATGGCCGTCTAAGTTGCCGTTACTTTGTGAAAGTATTATAAATAACTTTTACAGCAAATTACGTAATTACCGCCTGTTTATAATTAGTCCATTTTAAATGTTCGATATCGAGTTACTATGATATGTGTAAACTGCATACATTTAATTATTTTATAAAAAACGTGGCGCAATAATAAAACTTCATTATAAATATATATATAGCACAAATTATAGCCGTAATTAAAATTTAAATCTAATTCATAGTATAATTAAATTTTAATCTCAGAATGTATCCAACGCCATCAGTGGATATTGAAGTTTTTTACGATATCTCGAAATAGAGCCCTAAAATCCCGTATTGCTAAGAAGTAGCGCACACTATTAACTAAACTATTTCAATAAAGTCACCAGAGCCACTTCTGTGAAGGTACGATAGAGACGCAACGCGTTTTCATCTATAACATGCGAAGAGCGTCGGAGCGAAAGAGACAGCATATTTGGGATACCGAGTCAGGTACAAAAGTAAAAAAAAACACCATTATTAACTAATCCGTATGATTTTATGTCGCAAGCAATAAACTTTCTTTGTCAATAATATTTATTCAATTATAGTATTAGTAGATAACTAAAGACAAAATATTATAAAAACATTTTAAATTTATTAATAAAGTCCTTTAAAATTAATTTTAAAAAGTCGCATTAACTGTTTCATAAATTTCAATTGCACAAAGGGCTTAGGTCAAGTAGGCGTTCAAAAATAGGCTTTATAAAATAATAATAAAAAATTACCTTCCAAAATTAAAATACAGCAAATTCCAATAGGGGTGTGCTATCCAAAATTAATCACTTCACTTTACAAAAGTAGCGCTTAATTCAAACATTATCAACCACTATAATGAAACAATCAAACACTTGTTCAAACAGCGAAGCGCTCGGAGACGTATGTCTGTGTCGACTTCTCGCGCCAAACTGAGCGAACCGTGCCTGCCTGCACTGGTCCCGTCAGAGGGCGCGCAGTGACGCCCTTACGACCCTTCCTTGCAAAGGATACCTTATTATATTGACTGTAATCTGTCGCCTTTAATCATCTTTATTTACAAGATTGACCTTTTTGAATATATATCAAGTGAACCGTAATCGTGTCTTTTCACTTTGTCTCTGATTTTTTTATTAAATGTTTATCATACTTCAAAGTTGTATACAATGTGTAAATTTTCAATCAAAACCATTCATAGTAAAATGTTTTTATTTTTAATTAGTTGCTTTTGCCCAATTCAAAAACATCTGCATTAAAGGCTTAGGCATTGTGTATTATGTGTGCATATTACTTTTGTAGAGAACTTGAATGTTTTTTTAGATCAGTCAATAAATATTTAATAAATTATTTAATCTTTCCGACATGTTAATACAATTATTACAATAATTACGAATATTCAACAAATCAATCTTAAATAGAACAGATTAAAAAAGGCATGCGTAAAAAGAAACGTTCGAATGTTATGGCGTGGCACACGTTGAATATTAAATTTTAAAACATTTTTTTCGATTCCGCCATACCGTTACGTGAATGTGAAATATTAAAAGTGAGAGTAGAAAATTGTAATTCAACGCGCGATAAAACAACGCGAGACGAAAACTAGTTTGTGAGAATAATTGTATGATCTTTACGTCAAGGAAGAGAACTTTGAATCACTAACAGCTATAGCTGAACTTTACAAGAAATATTACATATTATGAAATGCTGTTTGTTTTATTCAATTATTTCATTTGGACTAGAACAATCTATTTTTACCGCTAGAACATCAAGCTGAAGTTAGAAGCATTAATACACACACATTGGATAATGTAAAATCTAAGGAGCCATTAATTTTAATCTACCGAATATATCGATGTAAGGAGTGTTCAAATTAATATATAATTATGATCTAAAATCATTATGATATAAAACAAACATAATATGCACATATAAACGCTAAAGGTATTTAATTAAATTAAATATAGAGGTGATTTTGAAACTTCATGGTAAGGAATATTAGGAACTTTAGTACTCTACCTTAGTACTCTACATTATTTTAAAACATAAGTCATATAGTTTACAAAATTCTTATGGATTTTAAATTTGCAATCACAAGATGCTTTAATTATTAATAAATATAAAAGAAGTAGTAGTTTTGTAAATGACGCCGATGCCGATTTTGAAAAAAGAACACCGGCTGATTACTTAATGTAATATATCTTTATCTATTGACAATAATCAATTTAATTCCTATAAACAGAAGTCTCAATTTGAACTAATGAACTAAGTCTAACGAAATGGTGGTACATTTTATTTTTTTGCCTATTAAATACTGTTTTAAATAAGTACTTCCAAATGTAGAGCTAATGTAGAGCGAGATACGAGGATAACTTGTAAATAATGACGATTTATAGTGGAATAATTAATATTCATTATAAAAATGACTACCTGCCTGACTGACTTTGAAGGCTAAGTCCTAGTATTAATAGATGAGTATAATTAGCATCATCATTATCCGTCTCGATGTTCAGCAAGTTTTATCTTACTAATGTAATAAAGCTGACGAGTTTATTTGAACGCGATAATCTCCAGAACTAGCAATTAATATAAAAAAAAAATATTTTGCATATTTTGATAGTCAAATTGATGATCAAGATAAGCTACTAGCAGCGCCCCGGGGTTTCACCCACGTACTTCCCATTGTCATGATAACGTATATGCTATTCTGATACATAAACTATGTTTTTATAAAGCTTAATTTTAAATGCATTCAGTAGTTTTTGCGTGAAAGAGCAACAAAAATATAATATTATTAGTCCTTATAAACTTTCGCGTTTATAATATTATTAGAAAAGGATTTATTTTAAAAGAAAGGCTTTTTTACGGGTAAAACGGCAAAAGAAGTAATTACTAGAATAACGGAAAATAAACTACATTCTTTTGTGACCTGAGTTATGGTTTTATGTAAAATTGCAAGAATATATATCCTCATTGCTTCAATGTTCATGAAGCTGATCCTCCTTGCATCCATCGTCATCCCACCTCGTTGGAGGTGACCTTCAATCTTTCCACGTGTAAGTGGAGAAATGACATGAAACTATTACACGCCTGTACTGTATAGAACCATATTTAATAAGCTCTACTAATGATTGTATTTATAAATCGATGTATAATAATAAATAATTATTTAGGAATAATTTATAACTGCTTGTATATAAAGAAAAACCACTACGTTAACTTAGTCTAGGTGACTTGTAAAAGGTATGCGGAATTTTAGTTCAGTGTTTTTCAATCTTTCCAAATACGTCTTTATAGGTTAAACAATTCTGGCAGCCCCCTTTAACCATACATAGTCAAAAAGCTAGAATTTTTGGAAGACAAATTAAAAAAACAAGGTTTTAGCTGCAATGCAGAACCCTACCTTTCTTTCTTCATCTCTATCTTTTGCTAACGACCCCCCGAGTATTGCTTGGCGACCCCCCTGTGTATCGCGACCTACAGATTGAAAAACACAACTAAATCTTAGTAGTTTACATAAATATGATGATGTATGACACAGGTACATTATAATAATCATCACTATCATTTGTCTGTCCACTGGACATAGCCCATTCAATAATTTACCGGTGGGAGGGAAGCGCTGTGCCGCGCTCCCGGCTGCATAGGTACCACCATCTTGCTTGTTTCTCCCGTGAAACAGCTTTGCTGTGTTTCGGAGAGAAGGGCAAGACAGGCAGTGTAATTACTGGCACCGAGACTTAACATCCTATGTCTCAGGATGGGCAACATATAAATGAGTTGCCTGGGGTCGTTCCAGGTATACTAGTTTATGTTCATGGGCGACGTCGACCATTTACCATCAGGTGGTACGTTTGCCAGTTTGCCTATCCAACTACTAATATGTATTAAAATTGTGAAAGTAAGTTTGTTTGCTACGCTTTCACGCGATCCTACTTAACCGATCATCATGAAACTTTGTGCACATATTAGACGTATTAGATGTAACATAGAATACTTTTAATGAGAAAAAATCTAAAATCTTATCGTGCGCAAGCGAAGTCGCGGGCACCAGCTAGTATTTGTTTAAATCGTTCGAATTACCCTTGGGTTTCCGCGACCTTTACGTTTCATCTGACTAATACTCCGGATATATGATTCAGTTTTGAATTAATAATTAATACCAGATACATATCACTAGTGTATCGGTGGGAGGGATGCGCTATACCCCGCTCCCGGCCGCATTGATCTCACTATTCTTCTTATTTCTCTCGTGAAAACAGCTTTACTGTGTTTCGGTAAGGGCAGGACTGGCTGTAATTACTGGCACTGAGACATCTTAAGTCGCAGGTTTTTCTTTCTTTAACGCCGGGAAATGCTCTGAAGCATCCCGCGGGGGAGTGGGTCTCCCCCGCGGGTATGTGGGACTCGCTGCGCCCGATAGGTGATAAGTGGACGCAGCTCTACCCACTAAAACCCGGCGAGTGCCACCAGTGCTGCCTTGGTGAGGTGCCCCGGATCTGTTAAGCTAACAGGGCACCTCGACGGCTAGTCAGCCCCGCGAGGGACCGACGCCACCTCCACGGAGGGGTTGTCCAGCACCATAGAACACCCCCTCCCTACGTCGGGACAGTATAATGGGGTGAGGTTCCCATCCTTGCCCCTTGCCCCTTGCTCTTTTGTCCCCTCTTCTTATAAGAGGGGTACAAAGAGCCCCCTTGGCTCAATTAGCTTCGCCCAAGGTGCTGGGCTCACCCTAGGCTACTGAGCCCCACCGCCACGTCAAGGCCTGAAACATGGTGTGAGTCTCAGGATAGGCAACACATGACTTAGCTGACCTTATTGCTGTTGTTTTACGTCGGGAATGTAAAAATCTTACTAAACTGCGTTCCGTGAAAAGTTGTTTCATTACATGTTGATTCGTTAAAGTGATAATTACAAAAATATTTACGTACTGTTTAGTATGCACGTTTAATTGCACGATTTTTCTCTTCATACGCTGACATTTAAGCATTATTATTATTTTACACCAAAACTGTATGTGTAATATAGTATGATTGTAATTATTAACTTTAATATATTTTACTAATATAATAATTTGATATTTTGATTTTATTGGCAGCCATGTTGAGCATTTCTTGCAAATCAAACTACATGTGTACATTTACTTGTGTACTTTAATAGCTCATATATACACTAAAATAGATATTTTAGTGTTATACCTATAAAATAATAGCGAATAGAAAACAATTATGACAAGCGGTTAAATGAAAATAATAGTCCCTATTATATTCCAATCAAAAGGAGATCAGCCGTATTTCTGTTAATTAGTAGATAGATTCAGACCATCGAACATTCAAATTAAAGATGGTGTTGTTGATGATAAGAATATGCAAACAAAGTATTAACATTTTCTTGGCTCGCACTATGTTTTAACTTCCCTTGGGCAGCGACAATAGATGGCTGTTTAATAATAACTGAACGGTGACAAAGCTTGGCCCTCAGGTAGCCAAGCGTGAAGGTGGGTTTAATATAAAATAATTAGTATACCAACAAATACTCTTGATTCCTACACTAATACAAAATAAACTGTATCATGTGCGTTAATCGCCTAAATCATATAAAATTTGCCACACATGAAATGAGAATATTATGATAAAAATATCATAAGGAATACAACCCATTCCTTCTAGAGTTAATAAATAAAGGTATCTAATTAATCTGTATCATTGCCATTTTCCTTATAATTATTGCGGGTTATAATTAATTATTTTACTAATTATTTTATTGAAATCATAAAGCAATCACTCAAATAATTTTAAATAATATGTACTTACTATAATCGAAAACTGCTGAACATTTGACTTTTGGCTGAACACTTAATAATAGTCTTTTTATTATGTTATACCCTCAAAAATACTTCTGAGATCTAATCCTAAGCTACTACGTAAATTAAAAAATACAAATGTCAAAATTAAAAATGGAATGCATTATCTTTGGGTCGAGGTTCAATAATTGCGCGCCAAGACTTTCACCTTCGGCGCGGCAAGGCCGAAACACCGTAACTTCCGCGCCACGCGACACTTCTCGTGTGCTATCTGTTTAATACAAATTGTGTAATAAAACCATTTTTGTCTAGAACTTAGATTACACAACTATTAGACGTACTAATATGCTATTAGGCCCCTTCACTGGGATATTAGCGATTTAACTAGTATATAAGATCAATTTATCTGACATTATTTATCATTACATGCATTATTATATTCGCGTTAACTCAAAGATATTGTTTAAATGGATAGACAAGATATTATAGAACAAAGATATAGTTAGTATTTCAGATAGGATATATTTATAAGTTTCAGCATAATCTATTTTTTACTTTTTCTTTAATTGGGAATCTATCTATATGTACCACCTTTCCAAATTTTTATCAGTCTATAATTTTTGAAATATATGGAACACGAATAAGAATTCGAATAAAGCAAAAAAAATGTTTTACCGCACAAACTAGATATTCTTCGTCTAGTGAAAGTTGAATTTAGAGTCGCAAAACGCAGAAGTTTATTAAATATAGCTGGTGCTCGTAGCTTCGCCCGCGTTAATTTAGATTTACAACCTTATCCGTAGTGATAAAGATTATTTTTATATTAACTATCTGTCAATGAAAGTCCCGTCAAAATCGGCCCATCCGATTCATAGATTAGCCGGAACAAACAGACAGACAGACAAAAATTGTAAAAAATATTATTCTGGTAATGTACCGTGTTTACATACATGATATTATTGAATATGTACCGACTGTCCGTTTGCCCCCTCTTTAATAAAAAAAATGCATTTAGTAAAAAGCGGCTATTTTAATATAACAGTCACTTCTATTTTATAACTGATTGAATGTTGGATCTTGATGAAAATTCATTTTCATAAAAATTCTAAAAATATTTTTGGAAAAAATATATCTAATTATTACTTCAATTTTTATCTGTGTATAGACGTATAGATTCAAATGAACAATTCCAGAATAATGAAGTAGCTCCTTGATTTCTGGATAGCGTGCAGGTTGATAACATAAAATGTTTTATGATGATATCACTGTCATACTTAAATGTATGAAGTAAGCCCAACAAAAGGTTACTGCTGTAAAACGAGGAATTCCCTATTTCTATGGTCTCCATCAGGCCTGTAATGGCACTTATAACCCATATGGGGGCAAAGTTATCATCAATATAAATAAATTAAGTTAGGTAGTGTCAAACTAACTAGAATTTTCAATCCAAATGTAGTTGAACAAAGGCAAATATAAAATTAAAATTTAAAAAATATATTTGTAAAACTTACTATTAGGTAACAAAACGTTTAAGGTATTTTAAATACAAATAATAGCACTTATGTTTGAATATAATATATGTGCCGTGATGACTATCATTCTTTTAATTTTCTTATTAATTTTTATAATATGTATATTCCAAAATTAGATAGACAAACGACCCAAACCACTTAATCTTAGCATATGCGATAAAAATATATTTACTATAAAAATATTCAAATTTTATACATTACTTATTGCCAACTATAGGCTCTGCTTAAAGGTATATATATATATACATTAATTTTATCTCTTGTACGGATACTCTCAACATATATTTTAAGATTTTGGCATTTTTATGTAGTTTTGCTACTTTTACATTACTTTTACAGAGCTATTAATTACTAGAGGTCACCTAGGGATCAAAATGCGACGACTCAACGAACTACTTGTTTCTCCCGCGAAACAGCTTTGCTGTGTTTCGGAGAGAAGGGCAAGACAGGCAGTGTAATTACTGGCACCGAGACTTAACATCTTATGTCTCAGGATAGGCAACACATAATTAAGTTGCCTGGGCTCGTTCCAGGTAAACTAGTTTATGTTCATGGGCGACGTCGACCACATTCCAGCAGGTGGCACGTTTGCCAGTTTGCCTATCCAACTAACAGAAAAAAAAACTACGCACTAATTTAGATATTCAGAATATTATTTTTTGTCCTTATCTAGTATAAATTAACAGTATGTGAATTTGTCATGGACATTATGAATATTGAAAGAAATATCTTCGTTTTTATGTTAATATTTTAATAATTTTATTTAAATGTTTATCTTAATATTTTTACCTATGTACGTTTGAAATAAATATCATTTTCACTTCTCCGTGACTTCTCCATTCAAACCCTATGTCAAATATCACACTTCGTGCGCGCTATATTTTAAACAAAATGGCGAACAAAGATTTGTCTTTTCATATTGATTTATTAGGTATCTATTGGACCATGTTCTTCTTTAAAGTCGCTTTGGGTTTTGCCTGCCTGGGCAAAAGTTTGTAAATGGTTTTAAATTACCTTTTAAATGAGTTGGAGACTTTAAATTTTTACTAGGCTCAGTAGTGAATGGCAATGCATGAAAATAAATATAAAAAATACTTTCCGTCTGTTGACACAGTACCTACAGTAACATAGTACCTTTTTTTTGAATGCATACCGCGGGGGAGTGGGTTCCCCAGGCGGATATGTGGGACTCGCTGCGCCCGAAAGGTGGTAAGTGGACGAAGCTCTACACACTAAAACCCAGCGAGTGCCACTAATGCCACCTTTGGTGAGGTGCCCTGGATCTAATGAGCAAACAGGGCACCTCGACGGTTAATCTGTTCCTCGGAGACCGACACCACCTCCACAGAGGGGTTGTCCCGCACCACAGAATAACCCCTCTCAACGTTTGACAGTACAATGGGGTGAGGTTCCCGTCCTCGCCCCTTGCCCTGCTCTTTTGTCCCTTCTTCTTATAAGAGGGGTACAAAGAGCCCCCTCGGCTCAATACGCTTCGCCCAAGGTGCAGCGGGTCACCCTAGGTTACTGAGCACCACCGCCACGAAAAGGCTTGAACCATAGTGGAGACTAACATAGTACCTACATTAAAGTAGTTCAATGTGTAATTATTTTAGCTAGATTTCAGATTATAACCAAAGAGTCTACAAAAAGCCTTCAAGTCTTATTACCTAAGCCAGCAATCTGTGTATTTTAATTTATATTCATTATAGATATGTTAAATATATTATATAAAGTAAGCATGTAATAACGTTGTGTCGAAACTTATTTCCAACAACTGCTAACATGTTTTACACCAGCGTTATCAGAGATTTCGTCAATATTGGAAATGTCTGTGGGATGCGTTTTGTGCGGCCATGTTTTTTTTGGTCATCAGATTCTATCTGAGGGGGTAAGGCATTGATACTCATAGCAATAACTATCACAACAATGGCCTATTTAATTTGAAATTTTGTGGGTGATCTGGGATTTAGACCATGTTTATCTACTCTCTACCTTTTTTAATTATTAGGGTTCCGTAGCCAAATGGCAAAAAACGGAACCCTTATAGATTCGTCATGTCTGTCTGTCTGTCCGTCCGTATGTCACAGCCACTTTTTTCCGAAACTATAAGAACTATACCGTTGAACCGCATTAAGATTATTACACAAAAGTAGAAAAAAACAATAAATTTTGGGGGTCCCCATACTTATAACTGAAACTCAGAAAAAAAAAAACATCAAACCCATACGTGTTATCAATGGATAGGTCTTCAAAAATGATATTGAGGTTTTTCATACTTTTTTTTTCTAAACCTAATAGTTTGCGCGAGAGACACTTCTAAAGTGGTAAAATGAGTAACCTCTACCCCCCTGTAACTTCAAAAATAGGAGAATGATAAAACTAAAAAAATATATGATATACATTACCATCCAAACTTCCACCGAAAATTGGTTTGAACGAGATCTAGTAAGTGGTTTTTTTATTACGTCATAAATTGTAAACCGCAATTTACATGTCATTAAATGAAGTCAAATATAAAAAAAAAACATTTAATTTCATAAACCTTATGTTTTGTTAAAGTGTCTTATGTTGTATATTATGTAATGGTACGGAACCCTTTGTGCGCGAGTCCGACTCGCACTTGGCCGGTTTTTTTTCATTATCGCAGGGAAATGCTTTTTACGCATGTAGCCAGGATCTCGAGTAGATCCTGACCCTATGTGGGACTCGCACCTGGGAGTCCCCACCCGTATACTAAAACCACTGCGAGCGCCTTCATCCGCATTATGAGGGTCCCGGGTCTGTGGGCAACAGGATCACCTCAGCGATAGACTGGCCCCAGCGAAGGCCAGACTCCTCTTAAGGGGAACTGCCCGGCTGTTTAGGCAGTCCCCACGATGTCGTGTCATACTGGATCCAGGTTCCCATCCTGAATCTACTCTCTACCTAGGCTATGAGCTGATGAAATATATTTGCCATTAGTATGTGTCGTCCAATGTTGGCTTCTAGCTTTTCGTCGTACAAAGAGAGTAAGGCAAAAGCTAGAAGTCAACATAATCGGTTAACTACATATGGTTCAAGTTCATATATTCTTTGGCATATTATTTGACCAACGCTTGAAGGATATTCGTCTCTATATCACCAGATTCTCTTTACTATTATTACTGACTGACGCCATATTTATATACTTGAACAAAGCGAGAAGCAAGTAAGGATCCCACAGACCGCAAACCTAGGCGCAAACAATTTGCGTGTTATTTATTTGCAGTTGTAGCTCTTTGTGTGAATAACTTATATTTATTTATTACTTAAAGCACGCACGCAAGTACGTTCGCTTTACAAACGTTGTAATATCCTTTTTTTGTTAGTTGGATAGGCAAACTTACAGACGAGCCACTTGAGGTGGTCAACTTCCTCGAACTTAAATGAGTTCTACCGGGAGCGTTGCCTATCCTGAGATGTAAGGTCTCGGTGCAAGTACACTGCTTGTTCTGTCCTATTATCCGGAACACAGCAAGGCTGTTTCAGCCGGACCGATCGCGAAAGTTTAGGTTCGAATCCGATACGAGTAGACACAAACCCAGATCGCGCTAACAGCAGTAGCACTAAGCTACCGCTAGATTGCTTGGGCACCGCGCATGCCCCGTCTCCCTCTCCAGAGGAAGCGATGAGGGCCGGCCTTATGATGATAGGTTAAATTCAACCGTAAAAGATTCGTCGACCATATCGGATTTGACTAGTCCAAATCCTGCTCTCCCGAGCAGCGCACGCGATGAACGTGGAACGAGGGGGGCGTCTCCCTTTCGAATATTTCTTAAGTGTTCACTTTGTTCAATCTGTTCACTTACTGTACCGATTGAGCTAAGAGAGAAAGCTAAGACGAGAACGGCCATCAGGCCGAAAAGTCTAGCCGTTCCGAAAAAAAGGCTGTTTCACGGGAGAAATAACCAGAATATCATCATATATTTCTGAAATGTACTGTGTACTCCCACCGATAGAACTGTACACGTATATAGCTACAATGTTTGTAAGGTGAAGTCTCTTTCTAATTGAAGAGCCAGCTAAAAGAACTCGAGCCGCAATATTTATTTGCGGCGGCTGCTCTACACGTTGGGTATTTTTTCTACATTGCTTCCCTTTTTATTTTTTGTTATTGTGATTAAACTAATTTACTGTACAAATTATCACGACATTTCGGATACTTTAGGTTTTCTTTGTTTTTAAAATTTGATTTGATTAGTATATATACTTTTCACGCTGAAAAAAAAAGACCGTGAAGGCTTTCCTCTACTTCCGTGCCAAGACATTCACGAAATTCTATATAACAGCAAGGAAATAAATCAAGAAACTTATTTTGATAAATTGTTCGTGTACGCAATAAATTAGATACTAAGTATAGTAGACGGCATGTTGAGTGGTGTTGTTTTCTCTTCCTAAGACGAAAACATGGTCAAATATTGGACACGAAGATAGTTGAATTTTTTAAGGTTACACAAGTCGCTGATCTTTCCATACAAACGCAGAACAGTAATAACTACAATGTTTGACTTTGACCATGAAAAACTAAGTTTAATATAAATTGATTTCGTCGTTATCTTTGTATGTATGTACCCAAAATTGTAAAAAAATTATACATTTAAAAAATACAAGCTTCAAAACTTTTGTTTTTCAACACTGATTTTAGCCCAACTTTGGGCGTAAATAAATAGTATACCGAGCACGAAAGCTCAAAAATAAAGCTCGTACAGATATAGTTTAGGTATTCAAAAGATAAAATAAATTTATTTTGATAAGATACACTTATTAGTTTTTCTATAATAACTATTTTGCTAAAAGGGCATTTTCGGAATGAATCATTGTGCATTTCATTCTAGCATGCATGTTCGCGCACTATGTCAGGTGAAATAGCAATCATTTAGTTGGAGTTCGCGTTGACGACTAGTTCAACCTTAAGGTTACAATAATAATTATTATGGCCCGCCGGCGACGAACGGGTTGTGGTATGCGCTACATAATGCGTCTCCAGCAACGACCCAGTGTTGAACCTGGATCTGTATGGCACTACGTCTTGGGGACTGCTTAGATGCGGCCGGGAAGTCCAACTTTACGAAGAGTAGTTTGGCCTTCGTCGGGCCTGTCGCTGAGGTGAACCTGTTTGTTGCCTGCACATCCGGGACCCTCAAAAAGCGGCTAAGGGCACTCGCAGTGGTTTGAGTTAGGGTGGGCACTCCCATGCGCGAGTCCCATATTAGTTCAGGATCTATCCGAAAATCCTGAATGCATCCATAAAGATTTCCCCACGATATAAAAAAAAAGTATTCTTATGCTTTTACATATTTTGGCTTATTAATAAAATATGATTTGTAATAAAAACTCTTAACAACCGACATAAAAAAATTGACAGAATTCTGAGGCGACTTAGATGTGTCATAATTTTTTTCTATCTTTTGTTTATTCTTTCCCTACCTTTCTCTATTTTGTTTGTTTTACCCAAACAACTGACTGATGATAACTAATAAAATTAGCGAAACAAGCCATGTCGTGTTCTCCATTCATAAAACCCCACAGCAGATGTATTGTACCATAATGTCGGCAAACAAAAAAGAACCTTTCACGCACACAGGCTTATGTCAGCTTGTGAAGTAACACCGAGTGACGCTTTCAAAACAAGAAATGAATTCTATACTGGTCGAAAATATGATTCAGAGAAGGTTTGTTTTTAAATATTGTTGAAGGTTTGTTTTTAAATAATGTTAAATATAATTAATTAAAATCTGTTGGTTATGGATTTTTAAGATACATTCACTATCGATATTTAGCGACTTCGTCCGCATAAAAAGTGTTACAAATGTAAAAATAGTAGTAAACTTAGTTTATAGCTATAAAAGCATAAAGCATTTTTAGGAAATAAAATCATGTGTCGTATTCCAGACTAAAATCTATTATTGATCCAAACTTCGGCACTTTTCGTACAGCTTTACCAAATATAGAGTGAAAAACATAATATAAAATTCTTATTAAAATATAAGCGGCATGTAGATTATAAAATATTTATTTTATATCTATCTAAAGTTAATGAGATATTTTAATTAAATAAATTTCTTATCGTTGTAATACATATTTCTAAACGTTAAACATATAAAAATTTATATATTTTGTGGTCGGAATAGTGATTGTTCAGAAAAAGGACAGATAAGTTGACATCATATGACAATGGTAACGTGTGGATAGAATTTGAAGAGGGTATCAGAGGGTACAAGAAAAATAACATTTTAACTAGCCTATTTGAGTCGACACGGAATATGACGTATTACGTATGTAGCCTCAATAATGACTTAACACTACTATAAATAAAAAATATAGAATAGAATAGAATAGAATAGAATAAACTTTATTCAGGAATCCATACATGGCACCGCAGTACAGATAAACATTAAGCAATTAGTATAGTGATATAGAAGTGTAAGAAAAAAAATTACAAAAAGGAAAATAAAATAATAATAATAAAATCAGAAACAATCACGTACAAGTCACATACAAACCAACGGTCACTGGTCAAGTTCGGTACATCAAAACGCGAAGTTATTTTGTTTCCTTTTCTCCTTTCCTCTATTTTTTAAATATTAACTCATTTTATATATTATACATATTACTATTATACATAGTACTAGCTGGTGCCCGCGACTTCGTCTGGATTTTGGACAATCTCACAATATCGTTATAAATTATAGCGTATATGTTATTCTGATGTAGAAGTTACATTTAGTAAAGTTTCATTATAATCCATTCAGTAGTTTTTGTGTGGAAGAGTAAAAAAACATACATACATACAAACTTTCAGGTTTATAATATTTGTAGGATAATAGCTAAGTTAGTTGGTACTACTATGTAGGTTAAATGACAAAAACACGAAAGTAATTAGAATATAATATAGAGATAGAAGTTGCGTCATGAGTACCGCGTATAAAAATACTTTGTGTGGTTTTATGAAACCGCTAGGCAGGCAAGCACTTAACTGAAATTTTTCGGAAAATTATTTGATTTTGGTTGTTAAAATCGCGTTATTAATCTTCACTTAATGATTGGACACTGGGAATGATAATGGGAAATCAACAATAGACAAGATATTGAACGTTTTCATTTCAATCTGCGTACTTAATACTTATTAAAGCACAGAATATACAATATCATTAAGAATGACGTTTCAATTGAGAATGTATAACCAGATAGAGTAGTAATGTTAGCCATAAAATTACGAAACTGATCAGTGATTCTCACTGACGTAACAGAAATTCAACCAACCAGTGATCTGTATGAACGTCCTATCGGCCAATTATCCATCGATGCCCATATGTCGGCCAATCAGAGCGTAGCACCGGTGCAGCGTCGTAGCATACATTTGGCGGAATTTGTTTTCATACAAAACACATTACCTTACCACATCGATCCGGACCGATCGCGAAAGCTTAGGTTCGAATCCGAAGCGAGTAGACACAAACCCAGACCGCGCTAACAGCAGTAGCACTACGCTATTGCTAGATTGCTTGGGCACCGCGCGTGACCCGTCTCCCTCTACAGAGGGAGGGATGAGGGCCGGCCCTCATGATGATAGGTTAAATTCAACCGTAAAAGATTCGTCAATCGTATCGGATTTGACTAGTCCAAATCCTGCTCTCCCGAGCAGCGCGAGCGATGAACCGCGCCCCCTGCGGGGCGCGGAGGGGGGCGTCCCCCTTTCGAATATTTCTTAAGTTAGCCATCTGTTCACTTACTGTACCGATTGAGCTTAAAGGCCATCAAGCCCAAAAGTCTAGCCCTTCCGAAAGAAAAAACCGCTCTATTCCGGTTATATGCTCGATGGACGACGACATCACTCGCACCTACCTTCACTCCGGCTAAGTTAAATTGCATACATTTTTGCCATTGATAGCGAAGGATAAGCCCCCTCTTTTGCTCTTCGTCGTCTCTAGGGGCGTTGTTCGATTGAGTTTGCATGCTACTCTATATTCAAACATAATCAAGTATATTAATCAGTATACGTTGTTTTCTGTATGTATATAATTACAGATTCTAAATTTAATTATTACTTATATCTGCTACTACAACATTACTACACTATCCACAGCGTCAAACCATTTGCCGTCGCAGCATTCGAAACGATTTAACTGTCAAAGCTCGTCGACAGATGCATCCTATGAAAATTGTTTTTGATGCCAAGGCACGCCAAATTATTAACTAGTATGCAAATCTTCTCGCAATACTAACCAAGCGAAATGATATAATGATTTTTTTTTCATTAGTTTTGTAGGTACATTTATAGATATGGCCGTTGTAAATGTTAGAAAGCTAATGTACATATAATTTTGGAGATCCTTGATACATACATAAGTGTATTCGTTCGTCGTCTTGACGCGCGATCAGTGCGCGGAAATAGGCCGGTAATGTGATACATATACTACTCTGGAGGAATCATTTCAACGATGTTGACCTAATGATGATTATAGTGATGATGAACCCCCAACCATAGACATCGTGTACCAGGAAGAATTCAGGTGCATAATCGAACAATATCAAATCGAACATCACTAACATTTGGTGATTCATAAACTATTTTTTGTCCCCAGATCCTTTGAATGGTAAAAAACATTCAACATGTTTTCTATTATACGGTGCATGCATAATTGGAGGAGCCCACCTAGTAAGTGGATTATACAGCGGAACGGAAACCCGGAATCCCCCACTTAGAATTACATTGGCCGTTCATTGAAAGAATCAAGCAGAATTGATGATGCTGATGATAGATTTCATACTTATGACGTCATACTTCCGAAATCTGATCACTATTAGTATCACAGTAAAATTTATTTCAGTTACCTAACTCATATTCTCATTTTAGTTTTATGGAAATTACATAATAAATGACGCTTCGTCGTCCACTGTTAGAGACCTTAACATCTTCACCATAAATTACATTATATAATATTTAAGATCCTCTACAGTAGTGACTATATTAAATTATGCGCTTTATAACAATAAAAAAATGCACGCACCTTAATCCGAAGTATTTTTCTCTACAGCAACTCTACTTAGCAAAAAAATATCTGAACTTAAGTTTGGAGTCTTAAGAGAACACTAAAGCAAACACTACACCACAAAAAAGGAACTTTTAAAATTTTATGTACCTATTTATAACGATTAATAGTTGACTCAAATGTGCAGGAACTGGTAACGTTCACAACCTCCGTCTATTGTTGTTTTTTATATATTACCTGAGGGACGGACAGGGCTCCCGAGTTTTTATAACGCGGTTAACAAACTGACAAACATAAATACAGTCGCCCGATTTAACATGACCAAACTGAAGTTAGTTGCAGTGACATCGCAAGCGTCATTTATGTGCTTAAGTTGACGTCATATTTGTAAAATGATGGATGCTCAGCATGTCAATCTCTAACGCCTAGACGTGATCTAAACCACTTATTTTTATAAAATATAAAAACATTTTACAAAAAATTAAAACCGACTTCAAAAATACTAAACTAAAAAGTAATAAAATAACAGTTTCTTTAATTTTTGTGCTTACAACATATAATCAACTTAATCTTCTACTAATGTACAAACTTTGCGTTTACCACGTCATTATAGTTACTTTTGCAGTCGGTGTCAGCCAAGGTAGGTAGGTAATGTACAGCAACAAATACGACACCGACTCCAAAAGTAACTATAATGACGTGGTAAACGCAAAGTTTGTACATTAGTAGAAGATTAAGTTGATTATATGTTGTAAGCACAAAAATTAAAGAAACTGTTATTTTATTACTTTTTAGTTTAGTATTTTTGAAGTCGGTTTTAATTTTTTGTAAAATGTTTTTATTTCTTAATTTTTAGTGATTCCGAAATTCGTCGTCTTGGCGTTCATTGAAGGAGGCATGTTCAGCAGTGGATGGATAAATGATGATGATGATGATGATGATGGTGATGATGGTGATGATGATGATGATTACGATGACCGCGACATACTATGGTGTGCTACCAAAGCATCCTATACAATTGTTACATCGACACGTAATAAAATTATCATATCATCAAGATAAACAAAACCAACCAAATAGGCATTATTGGGAATAACTAAAAAACGGCTTGTCAGATCTTAATAAAATTAATATGGGACCAAATTGGAAACACCAGCTTTCAAACAAAAAAATAACCATCGAAATCCATTCACAAACGGCGGAGATATCGTGTCACATACATACAAAAAAAAAAAAAAAAAACATACAGACGAATTGAGAACCTCCTTTTTTTTGAAGTCGGTTAAAAAATTAAAGATTATTTCAAAATACCTATTAATAATAATATATCTATGGACTATGTTAAATCCATGTAAATGTAAAAACTAAATCTAAATGAACTAAATGAATGATGTGCTTGTGCCGCGCTTTTTTCTGCCGAGACACATCTTTGCTGTGTTTCAGAGAGCAGGACAGGGACAGACAATTTTTTTTCGGAAGGCCTGATGGCCTTTAAGCTCAATCGGTACAGTTTGTAATAACTGGCACCGAGGCCGAATAACGTGATATTGCGGCTCTACACTCTCGGTCGAGAACACTCGCTATGTCTCGGCTCTCGCCCGAGGTTTCTCGTTACGACCCTGGCCGACGCGGCGAGCGCTACCATCTACACTCGTGCTAGCTCTGCCACGGACTATCTCGAGAGAGAGTAAAGCCTTAGAATAGGCTACGATACGTGTCTGGGATAGTGCGGATCACTTACCATCACATGACACGCCTGCCAATTTGCCTATACAACTAACAATAACAATCGCTAGTATTATTAAAAATTTTACTAATTATAGATAAATCATAACCGCGCTCAAATGGAAACTCTAAATAACCTTTTGTATATCTGATTGTAATAGTAACTAACCCTTCTAATGATTTAATTAATACTAATTAAGGATATATTTACGGGGAAATTATTAGTATCGCCACAATAACAACATAAAGCAAATATAATTATTGCTTTGTTTTTTTTTAATTAACCTTAATTACGTTATTAGTTAATTGATTTTTTTGTACCAATTGTTTGTCCACAAAACTTTTAATGATTTAAAAATGGAACGAAAAAGCAGTCTAATGTGGATCCAGTGACGGAAAACATCGTGAGGAAACCTGCATGCCTGATGAGATTAAAGTCTTAGAGGGTGTGTAAATTCTCCACCCTGTGTTGGACCAGCAAATAGAGTATTACGCAACAACCTTTCCGCGCTATTTCGAGAAGACCCGTGTTCAGCAGTGGGATATATAGGGGTCTATGACGAATTACATGGATTTCAGACCTTCGGGAGCATGGGTCAAATCCAGCCAAGGTAAAACTATCGTTAGCATGTAATATAATGTCATGATGAGCCTTTGTTGTCATCAGATTGATAATATTTTGATGTTTTCTAGGGAGATAAGTTTTATATGTTGAGGAAGGTCAAATAATTATTATCACTAAACTTATGTACAGACATAAACTGCGATTTTTATTTGAGTTTCATTTGTTGGTAAAGTAACAGTAACAACTTCATTAATTCTACGTTATATAAGTTTTTGACGCTCATACGACGCTCGTACAAAAGCGTAGTGTAGTGAATACTTAAAGACGTCATCTAACTGAGAATGTAAATTGTGCTATATTTTGCAGGTTTTATGAATTATGGCAACGATCGCCATCAGGTTTACCTACCATTATGTCTAAGTAAAGGCTACGGCCTTTGGGTGATGTAAAGAATAGTAGAGATGCTACTAATTACTATAATTACATACATAAAATGAAAATTCACAATAATTTAAACTTTTTTTAGCATATGAAGGCAAACGAGCAGTCGAAGCTTTTTTGCGTCTATCGAGATTTAGTCACGGGGTCATTTCTCGTATCAATCTTATTAAACCGCGATAAAATCCGTAAAATTTGTTTCAATAAATGAGTGAAATTCGCGTAAACATAAAAAAATAAAATTGTTAATCATATCCCTTTCTCCCGAAACACAAACAAGACCAGAAAAAGGTTTCACGAAAACATTACAAAACAATATTACAAAAGGAACACTTCTTAAAACTAATTAGATACGTCATCTGTAAATGTTAAAAAAAAAAAATTGCCAAAAACCTCCGTGTACAACGACCGATAAGTAAGCCATTATCTTTTATCGTATAGACTGTGACGTCCGAGATAACGCTTGATAATATTTAAGAAAAAGGTTGAATTTTATAATATAATATCTGTGGTAAGGCGGGAAAATACGATGACAGTGACAAGTTCAATATGACCATTTTAAAATGAACTTTATTATTGCATATCAGTCCTTAAACGTCTATTATTAGTTACAAGTAGAGCTCTTTTCTTGAACGACGAGATCTACGATGTCATATGCAACTTAAAAATAATAATTTTTCAATTACGGCCATCCGTTCTTCTGAGAGTGTGACCAGCCCACTGCCACTTCAACGACCTTAATCTTCGTTTGATTCTATGGCGTCTTTAATAGTTCTAATAATACATAGGTAAGTATTGTATATTTATTAAGTATTAAAAAAGCATCAATGCCGACCATGACTTTATCATTTTTATCAGCCTTTTTTATCCACAGCTGGACGTAAGCCTCGTTCAATGAACGCCAACATGGCCGACGCCATAGAAGCTCTTGGCTATTATGCCCCAAATGATTGGTGTTATGAGTAAGCTGGAATACCACATTAGCTATGCGTCTATCCCTACATAATCACAATATGGGTGCAATCGCTTAGCTGATAGTGCCTGATAACAGCCCTATTTCTCTGTCATAGGCCTGTTATCATGGATTAGATAGTACGCTGAGCTGAATTAAATATCGATATGTGCGAATCACGGTGTCAAACTGAACTGAAGTTAGCTATAAGTTATGTCATTTTTGTGACGCGTGATGCGATGTGAAACTACCTTCAGTGCGGTCAAGCTAAATGAGTTTATGTATCAGGTAGTGATTGCTTGTGACTTGTGAGAGAATAAAAGTTATTTTGGAGGAAGTCAGTGGTGGTAAAATGTATCATTTGAGATCTGATTGGTCCTTTTAACCGGTGACATAGCTCTTGTATGCTAGATGCAATGCGCTTTTTTCGAATAATTGTTTCGAAAAATAATAATAATAGTAACTTTCTTTTTTAATAAGCGATAATATTGGCAAAAATGCAAAAAAGAGCATCTTGAGAAGTTGTATTGATGATTTTGATAGTCCTAACATGTAGACCTGCCCAAAGATGATAATTTTTAAACAAAATATTTTTTTACTATTGTGGGAATGTCCTAATATGCTTTAGAATTGTAGCTTTTTTAGTAAATGTTATACTATAGAGATAACTTAACACATAACATACTTTAATATCCTCAACATATTTTCGTAGGTAGATTATTAGTAGGTTTTGTAAGAGGTAGTGCCATTCTGCTTTGCAGCCGAATTGGGCCGGCACGACCGGCTCTCGCTCACATAACACCGGTGTCAAGTGACAGCTATGCTGTCGCGTTTCGTGCAATTTATGAGTTTCTGGTGGCCCATTGGGGGGATAGGGAAAAGGAGGGTAACGCATCTGCATACTCTCTGGTAGTGCGGATGTGTATGGACGTCGATAGTCGCCAAAAAGCTTCGAGTGCTCGTTTGCCCTCCTATGCTATAAAAAATATATTTTTGGAGTGCCTAGCAATAGCATGTGCCTTTCTGCTCATCGTGATACATACACCCAAACATATTATATAGTTGAAAAATATTATTATTGAAAATTCCGTATCTACGAAATACAAAATCAATGAAATGGCGCGAACTGTTTTCGAACGATAAGATAAACAATACGCTGTTGATTATAATGTTTTTCAACATCTCGCTTGTACATGTAGACATACCACATTTCAAAACAATACAGATTATTACCTTACCTTTTTTATGTGTATAACACGTATTTAAACAGCCACGTATTTAAACAGCCACGTATTTTTATTGGATACTAATTTTTGGCTGATTGATAGTAAGTGGCCAACGTGGTCCATGAACAGTTCGTTCACCCGGGACTAGCCCAAGTAGCCTATTTTTTGTTGGCGCAGGGAAATTTATTTACGCATGTATCTAATTACCTCGGGTAAGGCTCCTGGACCTATGTGGAACTTACTTTTGAGCAGTGTACTAAACTAAAACCACTGCGAGCGCCTTCAGCCGCTTTTTGAGGGCCCCGGATCTGCAGCAACAGGATCACCTTAGCGACAGGCTGGCCTCGACGAAAGGCCAGACTACTCGTAAGGGGGGACTGCCCGGCCGCTACTAAGCAGTCCCCACGACGTCATGTCAGGGCCCAGGTTCTTATCCAACCCGACACGAGTACAGAGGTATACTGGAGGCGCAATCACCGTCACCCGCGGGGGGAGGGCTTGTCAGCGACAACCCAAGTCACCTATGCGTTGCCTTTACTGAGATGCAACATCTCAGTGTCAGTAATTACACTGCCTGTCCCATCCTTTCAGAAATACAACAAAGTTGTTGTTTAAAATTGGAACGCAAAAGGTTTATTAAAATATTTACAAGCCCGATCACTATGCTAGTGGTCCTTCCACTTATTAGATTGAGACCACAAACCAAAAAATTAGAAAACAAATATTATGATTTGTCAAGGTAATAATTAAAAAGATACGTGATAAAACCTAAATTTATACTTCCATTGTATCTAATTACTTCCAAGATAAGAATTATACTGAGAACTAAATTATTATTCATAAAGGCTAACCCAATTAGAGAAACAAACTAATCTGAAAATAAATATAGGGTCCATAATTAACAAAAACAAAGTGGTAACACACTGTATGTTTGTATAAATCAATAGAATCCTTAGAAAACAGCACCAAGTACGTTTTATCACTTGGATAATGGGTTTAAGAAACGAAAAGTAACTACAACATAGGTTCTTGTTACTTGGGTTTTGTTTTAAATAACAATTATTTAGTATTTATTCTGTAATTTAAATAGTTCATGTAAAACATACCTACGTACTTTGGTCTCTTTCAATGAACGACAAGATGGTCGATTCTACTCATATTCATCAGACGGACGTGGGCATTAAATCGTATAGATACTTCACTAGTCTAAATTTAAAAATGGAACGCAAAAGTGTTAAAAAGTAAGAAACAAATTGAAAGATTAAAAGTTTCATAAATCTATACAGTAATTGTGATAAGTTTGAGTTATAAATCGTCGAGTTTACGGATTTATTACCACAATCACGCCACTCGATTACAAAATAGTTTTGTTTGAGTATAAAGAAACGTATTCATATGAGGCCGATCGCCCCCGAGAACGCCCGAGATCGGCCGAGTGACGTAGCACTGCGACATCGGCAAACCTTGATAATTTGATAACCGTGTAAACTAATATGTGATTTTGCCAATTTATATATCGCTTATATAACGATTATATAATACTCCTGATTGCTAATATTCTATAACTATAATCTAGTGCATGTTTATAATCTGTCCACACGGCGATTTTGGTTCAATAAAATAGATTCGTGCCTATTAGGGCTGATAAATATTTAAAAGATGCTTTGTGTATGTCTTTGCAATGGTTATTTTAGTGCCAAGTTGCTTTACATCGACACGACACGATAAACAGTACAATTTTTGGCTATTGTATACCGTATTTATTTTACTAACAATATTCCAGTTTTGTGCAGTTTCTGATAAAGTCAGCAATGTGATTATTTGCATGGTGAATGACGCTTGGCGAGTCTTAACCATAACTAGCACCTTAGCAGTTAGCACCACTTGTTCATAAGTTCTTAGGCGACTCGGGTCTTAACTTTTGTCTATGTCAAATTACATACGATTTACGATTTTACCATTTAGCATGCGTTGGTAAGCAGTAGCGAAAGTGGTTACAAAAAGCGTAACCTGAGAATGTCAGTGCATATTGCATGCGTGATGTATGGGATAGAATTCTAGGAATTATTCTGAGGTATTTATAGCACATGCAGCTATAAAGTGTATCATCCTAGCAAGAGAAAAAAAAATTGATTATGATAAAAATAATATTTTAACATGCCAAGTAAGCACTCGCTAATGACCGCATAACTAGAAATAGCGCTACGCTCAAGTAGTTATTAGATTACTTAGTGGTGTCGTTGTTTACTTCGGAGCGAAGTTATTATTGCGTTGGTCATCTACAGACGGTAATGGTAGGTCTTAGTGGTAGTAAATAGTAATTAAACTGTCTTTTCCTTACCAAAGCAAAACTTTTTCGCAGAAGAAATATGCAGTAACTATACACAGATAGACGTGCTCGGCAGACACGAATACTCAGAAATTACGGTAAAGGTTACTCATTGCCAACTTTTAATGAAATCATAGTTTAGACAAAAATAAATTGCCCGTCAACGGGACATTATTTTTAGTTGACAATGTCATGTATTGCCAAGTGTCAACGACTCATAATTTAGCATTACCGTTGACAAATGGTCGTATGATGTTCCCACGGGCTCTTCCTGCTCTATCGATCTGAGTTGTGGCAAATTACTTTGCGGGAATGTGTGTAAAATTAAAAAGAAGTGCGTTGGGTACATTTAGGCTTCAGATTGTATTAGTTTTTGAAGGGGCTAACGCTTCTTGTATGTAATAAAATATGACCTTGAAAGAATGATTTTTTTTAATAAACATCAATGACTACAACCAGTATAAGAATAATTATAATATTATAAATAAAATATATTTGTATCATAAATTGAAGTAGATATTTTATTGATTATCAAGTTTTTGACTTGGTGGCATTCGGATTTCAGCAGCCGCGACTCGGCGGTCGCAAGTCGCAACCCTGGTAGTACCTACGCTGGCCGCACAGCTTAGGGATTTGTATGATATTTGTACAAATATGGTAATGTGTATACGGTCTATTTGACTATAATATTTTCTTTATTTTTACGAATATGGCAAACAACACAAATAGTGAATATACATTTCCGTCCACTTGTCGGTTTTTAATTACACATGATCAAAAGAATAAAATAATGCAAACACACACTTGGTTCGCTCAGTAGTGTGCACGCAATCGCCTTACTTTAACTTTGTAGTGTGTACTTCTGTAGATACAACATGACGTGTTCGTAAGCGGAATTCAGGTAAATCTTATAAACTGCTGCCACCAGCACGTCCATCACTGTCGCGTTCAATTTGTTTGTGAATGAGCAAATATTGTGGCATATTAATTGAGTTTGCCTGTACAGCCCAAGTGTGGATAACTTGTTTGTAATATTTTCTCGTACACCAAATATTTGGTCAAACAGAACCATATCGAACGCTAAGTGAAGTGCCGCTTTCCGATACGCGCGACAGTGCAGCGCGGCCGGGGGGCGTGGCCTGCGCACGACTCCGGCAGAAAAGCCGCTGCAATACTGGAAAAAGAAGAACGCTGAGAGGCGAGCTCAAATTTAGGCCCTCAAACTTCAGTCAACTTCAAACCAAGAGCAGGAACCAGATGATAAAGGCATCAAATCGTTTTGCTTACACCACGTGAACAACGTTAAGGGAACTTACTCCTGCATTAAGAGTAGAAGCTAAAATGAAAGTCCTTAATATTATAGCAGATTATAAATTAAGGAGCCTAAACCAAGTTTCTGTTAATTCTTCTTCGAATAGTATAACATTAAAAATTAAAAATTTTGATGAAAAGAGGGGAAGTTTGATCAAAATTCTCAATTTTCAATTCAAAATAGTATAACCAAGTGTTTTTTTTAACCTTAATTGAATCTAATCGGTTCCAAGGCAAGCCCACTGAGAAGAACTGATGAAACAATGTCAGTGGAACTAATTTTTACAAATATTCTCTAACAAATTTTACATTTTATCACGAGATGCTTGGGACAAACGACCTATTCCCAAGGTGTATTATCATCCATATAATCTTTACATAAAATATTCTTTACCACGCAATTTTTTTTTATTTCTTATTTTAATGGATAGGTTTTGAACGTTTTCCTGGTTATTATTGTAAAAACGTATACAGTTGCCTTTCAAAGAATTGCCTACTTTTGTGAGCCAATCACTGGTAGCCTAATAGCCTGTGTCTAGTTATTACGTATATCCCTTCTATGAACGTCACTTTTCTTACAAAATTCATCTATGTTTTTCCGGATATACAGTAAATTTTCTAAAATGTACGTAGGCGACAGTCATAATTCCAATTTGTTTAAATTTGTATCTCAAAGATGAATACGGGGGCAACTTGAAAATTGCACGGATAGCCCGCTTTTGCAGCACAAAAACATTGTTGATATCGGCAGCTTTTCCCCATAACAGTATGCCATAAGACATAATGCTATGAAAGTAACTAAAAAAAACTATTCGCGCTGTCAGTGACCTATCTTATTTTTCTCCTTTTTGATGAAAGTAAGAACAAAATTATTTCAGCATCCTTTTCTTCGTCATCTATAAGTCGCGTCGGTAGTTCTTGGTTCATTTTATTTAAGTTATCAGATATAGTTCTGATATATACAAAGCACGACCGAACGCAAAACTGTTCTCACTAACTCCTTCTTGACTACTGCACGTGGCAGTCGAGACTCGAGCTGCGGTCGCTGCTATGTGAATTGCGGCAGTTTGTCGCGGTTGCCGAGTCGCGACTGCCGAGATCCAAATGCTACCTTAATTCGAATCTGCGATTAGTTTGAAATAACGTCACAAAAATTCTTTTTGTCCTCAATATTTTGATTGACAGCTGTCAAACCGATGCAAATACAGGGCAAATACTAGGAACAAGGCAAATACCGCCAAATTTACTGACATGACAGAAGTAGTGTTGGTTTGACATGAATCATTGTACATACTAAAGGATTTATGAAATGTATACATAGTTTTATAAAATATCTTTATTCGTAAAATAAATATAAAGTAACATACTGTACAGATACTGTAAGAATTTTCAAAGAAAACACTAATTTGTAAAATATGTAAATTATGATTTAGCAATTAAAGTATAAGATTTAATGGGAAAGTAAAACCGTGTTTCGTTATTTTGTACTTAATTGTTACAAAAATATTTGTTAACAGTGTAAATACAAGAGTATAATCACGGTTATTATGGCAACCCTTACTCGGAGGGGAACACTTTCGGGGAACAAGTGGTTTAAACGTCAATTTTAAATGTATGTTTTATAATTATTGTGTAGTTCAAAATATTTAGGTAACGTTGAAATATATCAATGTCTTTTTAAATTAAAACAATATTTTATTTGATATTTGGCTTGTTTTTGCGCGAATTTTACTATGAAAAAAAACGTCTAACACCTGAACCCTGATTGTCTATGGTTGTTTTAAAGTATATAAAAAAACGTAAATAAAAATACATCCAATGTATTTTGTTCTATACATGCCAGTACCGAGAGAGCTCGCTTAGGCTTTTGCCATTTACAGTCAGATAGCTCCACAGGCTTACATCCCCATTATCAATCTTCTCCCGTCCACTTATTTTTGCAAATAAAATATTATTATTATTATTGTATCCAGAAATTAACAGAGAAGGCGATGATTCAGCCAGTATTAAATATTTGTCGGATCTATTATGTGTATTTAGTAGGTTTCACTGTGATGTAATGTGTAGCAGTGCGAAGGACAGCGCGACCGAATTCATACTGAAATAACTTGTCTAGTAGTTAGTACAAGTACTGAGTGCACCGCGCCATTGCTAGTACTCTCGATATATTTTGAATTAATTGTGAAATGGGTAAGAGAATACTTGATAAGTTATCGCCGTTCATAAATGACTCGGAGACTATTGTGCCAGGCCAAGGTGACTCCCACACCATGGTTCAGGCCTTGACGTGGCGGTGGGGCTCAGTAGCCTAGGGTGAGCCCAGCACCTTGGGCGAACCTAATTGAGCCGGGCTAGCTCTTTGTACCCCTCTTATAAGAAGAGGGGCAAGGGGCAAGGACTGGAACCTCACCCCATTGTACTGTGCCCTGTTTGCTCAACATATCTGGGGCACCTCACCGAAGGCGGCATTGGCACTCGCCGGGTTTTAGTGGGTAGAGCTGCGTCCACTTACCAGCTTTCGAGCGCACCGTGTCCCACATACCCGGGTGGGGAGACCCACTCCCCCACGGGATGCCTCAGAGCATTTTCCGGCGTCGAAGAAAAAAAAGGCGTAGGTGACTCCATGTTTATGGTCAGAAATAAAAAGCCCGTTCAGTCGTTTCAGGAACATGACATAGGTGGAATACTGCAGATGATAACGTTTATAACAGACCATCATTTTGTTGAATCAATAGGACCTTAAGAATTCGGCCATGATAAATTCACTTCTCTTTTAATTATTCTGTGATATAGAAAACCTAGGTACAAGATTCTAGATATGCGAAAAAAACGACGGTCTACAACACTGAATGGACGATTATTATTTATTATATTCGATAATAATATTTATTTTCAGATCTGTACAAGCAATCAATAAAAGAAATTGAATAAAAACAATGTCACACATGTCCACCATTTTATGTCATACGCGTATGATAGATTCATAAATATTTTTTAAATATAACTTAAAATTATATTGAAATAATTTAACGGATTTTATCGCGGCACCTCACCAACGGTGGTATTGGTGGCACTCGGCAGGTTGTAGTGGGTAGAGCGTCCACGAAAAAAGAAGTTTGTAATATTTAAGTAAGCTAACTAAAGTATAAAGCTATACACCACTCCTGGGTGGAATTGCAGATTGGCAAGCAATCATGACGATTAGGAATTACCCGACCGATCGACCGACTATGACCATTTTTGCTTCAGCATGATTTTTTTAATTTGTATTTTTAAATTTCTATAGCCCGTGGCTGTCCACACCCCGTGGTACGTCCGTTGAGAAAGAATTAATTTTTTCTACTATTTTCGTCCACGTATCTTGCTTATCTCTTTGTTTTATTGAAATAGTGTAAACACTAACTTTACCAACCTATATATAAAACTCAAATACTAACATTATTATGAAATAATAATAATATTACTGAACAAATAACAAAATTTTCTCAAATATGGCGTATTTGGCTTTAGGACGATAAAGGTTGTTGACCTACCTGCAAAGTGCCTTGCGGCATTAAGCGTGGTTTGAGGATACAAGTAGAACTTTCCAGATGACATAATTTATGTTAAATTTACTTCTTGCTATAAAAATACCTTTGTCAGGCACAGATAGGTAACATTTTATAAGTACGGATTTAGTAGAAGAAGAATACAAACGAAAGATACAATTTTCTTTCTTTTTGGCAGTCGCTTTTTCAACATTTTGAAAATGATGAAACTGCTAAACGATAGGTTTCGCCAATGCTGTTCGAGAAATTGTTTTCTAATTTTTTATTCTATTGACAAGTGGTGATAAAAAAAATGTATGTGCCTGACAAATTTGGCCATTTTTATATATTAAAACTGCCATTTTGAATCCATTGCGTCTGTACTACCATAGATAATAGACCAACTCCAGCAGTAACCGTTCCGGCTGACTACGTATCATTTAAGGTAAAAAGTAATTGGAACATACATTTCGCGTTCATTGCACGCGGAACCACGGTAAAAGCTTATATCGTAAAAAACCGTAGGATTTGAATGCATGACCCCTTTAAGAAACAATGGGCAGTTCTGATAATAGGGTCCTTGACTTCGTACAACTGGAACAATTTGATTTGTCAATCGTGACTTGCCAGAATTGATGATGATCACGTGAATACTTACCAGGTTCGAATCAGGTATAATCTAGTTCAGATGGTTATAATATATAAATTATAAGTAGATTAGGCTATTGGCTGAAAGTAATTATTGTAATAATATTTTTATGTTTTTTTAACCTTTATTTAATTTAGAGATTTTATAAAACACTAGAGTGACTATGTCAATCTCATTATGCTTATCTTTATATAATACAAATTAAAAATTAAATTATACTTACTTGTATTCCTTTATACAGTATCTTAGCTACTTCAAATGTTGGGCTGGCCATGATACTATTAAAATATATTCTTATGTTTTAATACCGTAAAGTTTCAAAACAGTCGTTTACTTTCGTACATCGTTGACTTATAGCCCCCAATCCAAAAAGACGGGTGTTTTATGTTTGATGGGTCATAAGTGTGTTCTGTGGCCCTCAAACGGGTGATCCGATTTAGATAGGGTCTTTATATTTCAAAGCAAGTTTTCTAGCGCTTGTTCTTAGACAAGTTTTATCAAAATTAGTTCAGCCGTCTCAAGGTAATTTGTTATTCTCTAAGTACTATAATATAATATTCAAAAATTGTTCTTATATGTAATACATGAACAATTGTTTTTTGAGTCAAATATTTTATTATTTTGTGATCAAACAAATTTATATATCTTTTGTAGTTATATAAATAAAATGGTGGTTTATTTGCTCATAGCACACACCCTTACCTTACCACGAAATTAACGTGGAATAGAATAGAAATTTATTTAATGATTATATTATCATATTAACGAAAAGTAATTTCTTCAATATATTTTAATTAATTATGTCTAATTTATTCTAAAATGAAATTTGCGTAACGATTCTTTAAATCAAACTAAAAAAAGCAATAAGAATTTCCAATCGTCGCAAACTATGTGGGCGAGTAAAACGTCTTCAGTCTGGATTCTAGTCTAGACCTAACCAGAGCAGTCTGGGAGGTTCACTGACCCTCCCAAAACGATTTCAGTCTGAACATTCTAGATTGTTGTAAATAATGAATATGTTTATGAAATTGTAAACAAATGAGATCGATAAACTTTAATAACTTTGAAAGTTGTGAATTGCGCAGTTTTTTTAACGTTAAAGTTTTTTATATCTTTTTGTAAGAGGCCATGCTGCTTTGCGCCTAATTGGGCCGGCATGACTGGGATGGTACCTGTCACTCACATAACACCGGTGTTTAGTGACAGCTATGCTGTCGCGTTTCTTACGATTTGTGAGTTTCCGGTGGCCCATTGGGGGCATGGGGAAAAGTAGGGCATATGCATAATCTCTGGTTATGCGGATGTCTATGGACGTCGATAGTCGCCAAAAGGCTTCGACTGCTCGTTTGCCCTCCTATGCTATAAACAAAAAACGAAAAATCCTTGCAGTGACCACTTTGGTGTCTGTCTGTCTGTCTGTCAAACCAAAACCTGTAGGATTGGACATTCCCATTGACAATCATGAAATTTGGTAAGAAACATTTGTTAACTCACATCATATTATGTGTAGTGTATGTACAGCTTGGCATAAAAGAGTATGGAAAAAATGAGGGCGCCACTTAGGTCTCATCATAATATGAAAAATCAACAAGATAATTTAATCAAATGGTTAAAAATAAATGTAAAACACTAAGCTTTACTCAAAATCTAGTATTTGTCGGCCAAGTATTGTCAACATCATCAGGTTTCCATTTAGTAAAATATTTAGTTCCACGTGTCACCACGTCATACACTTTTTTGCCAAGCTGTAGTTATACAAACATTGTGTTATGACGTTTGTCTCGAGCGCATACGTCACGAGGCGGGCAGAGTAGAGACTAGAGAGAGTCATTGTCAGACCGTCGGTCCGAGTGGACGTGGTGGTGCATTGGCGAGCCAAATAAGCATTTATACATATTATACACAAAGAGTACAACTACTACATTATGTAATGAAAAAAATCTGAAAAAATGTTAGTTTCTTATATAGAATATTATATAAAAGCCGGTCAAGTGCGAGCAGGACTCGCGCAGGAAGGGTTCCGTGACATTTTATATACAACAGTCATTATATACCCCCAAATGCTCAAACGAATCTCAAATGTAAGAAGTACTTAAACTCATGCTACGACGTGTCAGATTCAAAAGAAAAAGAGGGACAACACGACTTTAAGTGCGTCTTAAGTTTGAGATTCGTTTGAGTATTTGGGGGTAAGACACTTTAACAAAAAACCACGTTGGTTGTATGGGAAAGGTTCCTTAAATATTGATTTTATTATGTTTTCAGTATTTATTGTAATACCGACAGCAATAATACATCATCTGTCAAAATTACAACTGTCTTATTATCATGGTTCATGAGATACAGCCTGGTGACAGTCAGACAGACAGACGGACGGACGGACAGACGGACGGACGGACAGACGGACGGACAGTGGATCTCAGTAATACTCCCGTTTTACTCTTTGGGTACAGAACCCTAAAAACCCGCTTTTCCTTAGTGCGTCAGGTAAACTCGCGTTTTTCATGTTTATATTATATATTTAATTTAGAAATAGAAATCTAGGGATGTAACTCTGTTAAAATTTGGTAAACAGCTGGTATAGTAGACAGGGTATTAAGAGGTCACGTTACCGAACCCAGAAAAGTGCTGTTGACGAACCTGTTTGTATTTTATGTGTGGTACATCTCTATTTTATGTGTGGTACATCTCTATTTTATGTGTGGTACATCTCTATTTTATGTGTGGTACATCTCTATTTTATGTGTGGTACATCTCTATTTTATGTGTGGTATATCTCTATTTTATGTGTGGTACATCTCTATTTTATGTGTGGTACATCTCTATTTTATGTGTGGTACATCTCTATTTTATCCTTTTTTATATGAATAGCGAATTTGGAGAGTAATACATCAAAATATAAACTTGAACTCATATTGTCCTGATAAAAAATGAGATTCTGTGGACTGTGACATTCCATAACGCCAATAGCTTTAAGAAGTTGGAGTCTAACAGATTTATCTAATTCCTTAAATAGAACTAGTATGACTCGTTTAGGCCTAAATAATTAGTATTTTTCCGAGCGCTTCTAAGAGAATTACTACTTTGACTTTAGGTCTCACATCGCCTCCGCTGCAGGTGGTGACGACCTTGCTTTCGACCGGCAGTGATCGGGGAAATTAGAAGCCCCGTGCTCATATCGATGCCCCGTGTCTTAAATGACGGGACTGGGGCCCTTATGAGCCCATGATGCCTCCAAACACACTAAAACATAGAAAGGGTTGAGCAGCTTGACCTCACCTATAGACAGTTGTAAGTAGTTATAGAAGACCTCGGTCTACTACCTTAGGTCATTTAAAAAAACGTACCTGTTGTCTGTAAAGTCGATTTACGGACGATAATTTTAAGTGATAAAGCCATAATGCGTAACAAATCGAATGCTTGGGCCGATGAACGACGAGTATTTTCTTAGCACCTCTGAGCAATACTCATGATCCGGATATGTAATAAGTTAGCACAACAGGCCAGTAATTTATACGAAATGCATGAACGCGGAGGTACCGAGTTCTCAGGGAGGGACCGTTACTCTGAGGTCGGCTCGCGCTCCAGCCTATTTCCAGCCAAATCAGTTTGTATTATAACTAGCTGTTGCATCTTCGTTCGCGTTTGAACCAACCAATGTTTATTATAGAACATGTCACTCAGATACGTAGCAAAGACAGCTAAAAGAACTTTTAGAATTATTAAATAAATAAATAAAACTTTATTTGATAAACACACTGCCCTAACACATTAAATATTATCTGTGGTAAGCGGTACATTTGAAATCTTAATGTTTAGGCACAGTATATGTGGAAAAAAAGCAATAAAAGAAGATAGTAGTGTTGGCAACAGTGTGTTTCGCAAAAAGGGACCTCAGCTATAGTCAGGACTAAAAGCCCTAACACTGGTTTTCAGGACCACCGCAGCTTTTCCCATTTTCGCGGTAGTAGTAAAGTGAGTAACAGTAAAAACAATAACGCGAATAGAAAGATTATTAGATATTAGATGTGTAGTTTTAAAGGTAATCTCCAGTAAACTTACGAACATTACGTCCTTTTTAGTATAGAATATATAGACAAGCTTTTCCCTGCGGTTCCGCCTGTTATAAATTAAATCTGCCTATAAATTTCTATACCCTGCGTCAGCTTGATTAGATTGACGTGAAAATCGATGTACATTATGTATTTTTTTTATTCCTGACAGGACAATCTAGGAAGAACTCAGCAATATTATTAATAGCAGAATTGAGGTTAAATCTCATCTTTGCTAAGTTTAATTAGAAATATAAAACAATAGAGCAAGGGTTCATAGAGTCAACCCTGAGGCACACCATAATACATTGAATTTAGAATAGTATTAGGTGTTTAGAAATTTCATATGAAAAGCATTCTGTATGTACCTATATGAAAATTGCTACCGGATTCATGAATCATGATATTCATCATATGAGGAAAATATATTTTAATTTTTAAATGAATTTATTTCCATTATCAAGTAGGTAATACAAGTTACGAGCTTAACACAAAACTAGTTTAACGTGGTCTATTAATGAATACTTGTAATGAGATGTCAATTTCCTACTTGATAACGGTCTCGAAAATAAAATGACCATGATTTGCATGGATTTTGCTTTTTCAAGATGATATTTTGATGTTAGTTGGATAGGCAAACTGACAGAAGCGTCATTTGATGTTAATAACTATCTATTACGTATTCAAATTATCACAATTAATATAAAATCATCTAATTCATTTTTATAAATCAATTACAAAAACTCATCAAGAATACATCCTTTTTAACAGAATATTCAGCTATTATCTTCAAAACCGTAAATTACGCGGGAACGAGGCGATCCGTCCACTGGTTGAGCACATCGCTTCTTTGTGTGTGTGACGCTCGGAGCAGTCGAGCGACCGGTGGATCGATCTGTTGGGCGACCGATCAGGCGACATGGCGGTGACATGCCTTACGAAGATTGCGAGTTTTCAAAGATGGTTGGAATGAGGGGGCAGGTGTTCGTTTACTGGAAAAGGGATTCAATTGTAGGTTTTGTACAGTCATTTAGAACGAAACAAAAATTACTCAATTATGTGAGCGGCTATGTTTGTGCGAGTCTAATTTTGAAGTACGTAACTTACAATAGCTTTTATCATCATCATTATCAGCCCATATCCGAGCACTTTTTTTTCTTAAACGCCGAGAAATGCTCTGAGGTATCCCGCGGGGGAGTGGGTCTCCCCACGCGGGTACGTGGAACTCGCTGCGTCCGAAAGCTGGTAAGTGAACGCAGCTCTACCCACCCCGAGGTGCCCCGGATCTAGAAAACAAACAGGGCACCTGGACGGCTAGTCAGTCCCGCAAGGGACCGACGTCACCTCCACAGAGGGGTTGTGCCGCACCACAGAACAACCCCTCCCAACGTTAGGACAGTACAATGGGATGAGGTTCCCATCCTCACCCCTTGCCCCCTGCTCTTCTGTCCCCTCTTCTTATAAGAGGGGTACAAAGAGCCCCCTCGGCCCAATTAGCTTCGCCCAAGGTGCATCGCTCACCCTAGGTTACTGAGCCCCACCGCCACGGCAAGGCCTGAACCATGGTGGGGTCCCGGACTATTCCCTGATTAACTCGTGAATTTGCATAAATGTTGATGATGTTAAATCAACAGCCATTACGAAGTGTGGCGATTCATCATCATCATCATCATCATCATCATCGGCCTCTATCCATACACTGCTAAACATAGGCCTCCTTCAATGAACGCCAAGACGGCCGATCCTTTGCAACTACACCCAACACGGACCGGCCACCGCACGGAGATCGTCTTCCCACCTGTTAATGGCGGATTAACACTTCGTCTACCTAAACGCAGCCTTTACACTTGAACCTTATTATTATATTTTTAAATAATAAATAAATGTAAATGACCTACCGCGATTTAAATAGTTTTATTACCCAACTAACATAAAAAAGACTTTAAAGCACAATAAAAGCTAGTTCGCATTCACCAAAAACCAGTTACAACAGTATTCGCAATTAAAAAATCCTTAATATTTTCACTCTAATGTGCTAGAAAATGCGGTGCGAGTGCGGGGTGGTGCGGGGGTTTTTAATATAGTCCTCAATATAAAAGTGAGCTTTTGTTGTGTTCGTTCGCGCTACAAAAATATTCTTTGTTTTGCGGAATTTAATTATTCTTTCAGTGTAATTTTTAATTTGTGCCAATGTGGGCTTAAATATGGTATTGGATGCGCGAATTCTTGGCGTTCATTAAAGCCTTTAGGACAAAGATAATTATAATAATGATTAGATGGAAAGGGACAGTTTTGAAATTCGATTTTAAGTCCTCATTTAGCTTATACATGGGATTACCTTTTTATAGCATAGGAAACGAGCAGGCGAAGCTTTTTGGCGAATATCGACGCCCATACTCTCTCTCTGGTCGCTTCCTCATGACTCCAACCCGATGCCAGGAGGCCGTGTGGTCGCAGACTACACGGTTGGCGGGGGGCAACCTTTAAAAACCAAAAGTGAGTCAAATGGGCTCACACTAATCCGATGTAGCATTAGGGCCTTCGGGCCGTTAGCATAGATCCATCCGAAAAAAAAAACCTCATGACTGAGGACGTCGTCATCGGTGGATGTAGATGGTTTACACCTGGTGTGTATAATCTGCCTCCATCGGTGTCTATCTGTCGCGTCTGTTACGACCGAGTAAAATTTCTCTGAAGATGGGTCTTTGACCTGATCGCTCTAGTTGGGTACCGTCCACGGGCTCTCTTGCCCTCCATGTCCCCATGGACAATCAGCTGTTCCAATCTCTCATCTCCTTTCCTAATGCCCATACACATCAACACAGACAGAGATTATGCAGATGCGTTGCCCTCCTTTTGGGCCACCAGAAACTCACAAAGCTCACGAAATGCATACATAGCTATCACTTTACGCCAGTGTTATGTGGGCAAGAGGGTACCCCGGTCGTGTCGGCCCAATTCGGCTGTAAAGCAGCATGTCACCTCTTACAAATAAACAAACGAATTAGCTTTATAATATCACTAAAGGTATCATCATCATCATCAAGTGGAAGGTTATATTCAAGAACTAAAATATAAAACTCAAAGGTAATCGACCTAGTTATTCTCAGAGAATGGGAAAGAACAATTAAGTGTTCAATACGTCATTTATACTCGAGTATCATATTTCTAGAATTCACCAGAACTTTGTTCTATTTTTATTTTATTTTATTTAACACCAGGCAGTACACACATGATAACATTTTTGTAATGAAGTCCTAGATGAATCTAGAAATTTATTTCTTGAATTCCATCGTTTTTCTAACAGTTCGTACTTAGAAATATCTTAAGATGAAAATTTTAATAATCTTGGAAATACGGAGTGGATAAGAACTACGTGCTCGCCTCAATATTTAAAAGAACTATAGAACAGGGAACTTCCACCGAGACGTCTGAATGTCGGAACATTTTATTCAATTCATCTGAGGCGAAAGAAAAATCAATCGGTGTTTCATACTAAAATCTATGTTTTTAGGTTTTATTATATGAACATCAGTGATTATCATTATAATAAATTATAATATAACAATAATACGGTGCAATAAAGACGAAATCCTAGTTGGTACAAAGTATCCGAAACGTCGGGAACGTAAAGATCTTACATAATAAACAGTAATATCCGTTAATCCGTCCATTTGACAATCCTAATAATCTTTGAACGATATGCTTCATATCTTGCTGATTTCTTTTGCACAGCAATTTGCAGATATTAAGAATACGGCTGGACTTGCTGTATAGTATAAAAAAATCTTAAGTAGACACAAAATTAACTATTACATAAAAATTTCAAATGGGTACTTTTATTGCAATGAGTGAAATTTAAAAAGAATAAAAGTTAAAACTCACCGTTCCCTTTTTCATTGGTTCCCAATCTTTTCTTTTTAAGTTGGAATCCTTAGGAAACATTAGTAAGTATATCTTACTTAAGTTGAAAGTTTATGGAGTGAATTAAGTTAGAAAAAGTTAATTTAGTCTAAGAGCAGGTTAAATAAGAAACCCCACCATGGTTCAGGCCTTAACGTGGCGGTGGGGCTCAGTAGCCCAGGGTAAGCTCAGCACCTTGGGCGAAGCTAATTGAGCCAAGGAGCTCTTTGTACCCCTCTTATAAGACAAAAGAGCAAGGGGCGAGGATGTAAACCTCACCCCTGTCCCGACGTTGGGAGGGGTTGTTCTATGGTGCGCGACAACCCCTCTGTGGAGGTGACGTCGGTCCCCTGAGGGACTGACTAGCTGTCGAGGTGCCTTGTTTGCTCTTTAGATCCGGGGCACCTCACCATAGGTGGCATTTGTTGCACTCGCCGGGTTTTAGTGAGTAGAGCTGCGTCCACTTACACGTTTTCGGGCGCAGCGAGTCCCACATACCCGCCTGGGGAGACCCACTCCCCAGCGGGATGCCTCATAGCATTTCCCGGCGTTAAAGGATAAGTAAGAAAGGTGTGAAACGTTTAAGGTTATGTACCAGTAGCCAAAACAGCATGTTTGGCGTCCATTGAGGAAGAAATATCATTGTGCTACTGTTTTATGAAGAGTTAAGAAAGCCTAATTCCTTTTAGACTATAGTTAATAGTATACTAGTAGCTAAAACATGTCTGGCGTTTGTTAAAGAAGAAATATTTCTGCACTCTCCTAGTAGTAAAATTCCAAGATGGCTGCTTCTTAGTTGCCTTTCATTCAATGCATACGTATAGAGCTTTCTTAGAGTACCAGATTACTCTACTTATCCCCAAGTTATCTGATTTTAGTACTTATTTAAATTCTACAGTTAAAATATTATGCGGAAGTCAATTTAAAACCAGTTTACATCGAGCTGTGCGAAGAGTTTGGAGATATAAAGAGCGATACCTGGCCGATTCACTTTCTCCGCTCGGATGAGTTTTTTCCAACGTAACAGTTACGTGAACGGAGCATGTATGTACACGTAGAGCTCGCCAGATTGTTGCCAGTTCTTCATTTTCACCAACTTTATTCGACTGCTGATTGTAGGTGACAGGATAGATTTTCAAAGATAAACGCCAAGATGGTCATACATGGTATATTATGTACAATATTGCCAATACAATAATCAAGTGGGAAGAAGATCTTCGTACGGTGGCCGGTCCGTGCTAGATGCGAATGGCAAGGGATCGGCCTTCTTGGCGTTCATTGGGGGAGGCCTATATTCAACAGTAATAGAGACCAATGATGATGATAATGATGACGATTGCCAATTATATCAGCTTAATATTTATACTATAGTATTTCGTGTTATTCAATAGTGAAATGCCTTTACACAAGCCAATATAGGCCAGAAAAACGATATTGTTACCGTTCGTCCACGATGACCTCCTAAATTACTGAACCGATTTTAATGAAATGCACTTGAGGAGAGAGTGACGTAGAACCCACTATGTACTTATCTGGTCGTTAGATGCAAAATATGTCCATAAAAGATAGGAATCATCCAGTTATTGTTATTAGCTTTTGACCTACGAAGAGCTACTACTAGACTACTAGGGGAATAAAAATACATACATATGTCACCACTTTCATATTAATCCGTCAAACGGTGAACGGTTAATTGATATATTAGGGCATCCATTTTTATGTCTTATTGGCAATCTGTATAATTCGGTATTTTATTGGTAAAATATGCAATATAATTCTAGGCAATCTTTACAATATAGGACGCTCTTTCGTTGTTTATGGAAGCAGAGACAATGCTGAGTGGATTTTTGGCCGTACAAGCAAACAAAAGGTTAACCTTTATAGTTTAAATATATTTTTTTCATATTCCCGAGGAAATTACATGTTTCCCCGAATACAGAGTACAAATCCGTTTCTTTTAAATTATTTTTGTAGGGTAGTGCCATGCTGCTTTGCGGCCGAATTGAGCCGGCACGACCGTGGGCGTACCTTTCGCTCACATAACACCGGCATCAAGTGACAGCTATGCTGATTATAAAACCGACGTTGCCGCAGCAATAAAAACTAATTATGTTTTAAATATATCAACCAACCATTGTAAAATAACAACAAAATGGATCCAGCAATAAATCTGTAATTTATTAATTTAAATGAAGAGCATGACTTGCACGCGAGAATGTTAAAATGTTAGAACTTTCTAGAATTCATATTTGACCTCATTAGTTGGAAGGTCAGGTTTCGGTGAAAAATACATGTTATAGAATAAATTGCTGCTATTCCTGGAAAAAAATACAATCGTGACATTTTATAACAAAATTTAACAAACTTATTACAAACCTCACCCCATTGCACGGTAAATTTTCCGGCGTAAAAGAAAATACATTTTAAAGGATGGTTTTGGATTGAAAACCAGATATGACCGGAATATCAAATATATAAATTGATAAAAATGTTTAAAAACTGTTAATAATATAAAGAAACGGTGAACTAGTTGAAGCGCGCGGCGTTACGTGGCACGAGGCAGTTAATGTCACGATTATAAATAACGGTAAATACACGCTACAATACACCACTTGTTTAGCGATACTATTTGCGATTTCATTTCTTCTATTTCTGAAGTGGATATTTTTTTTTAGTTAAGGTTGTTTTACATAACATTTTTTTACAGTAGCATTGAAGAATATTGATAAATATTATCGACGTTATCATAAGGTAAGTTTAATTTTTTGCAGATTATAGGTATATTCTTCCTGATTCAACTTTCTAGTTTCTATGCTAAAGTAAGGTTTAGTAAGTATTTTCTTCAAAATTAAATACACATTTTTTAAATATTTAACCTAATAAGATCAGCAAAATTATATTTTTCAAGTGTCAGACAATTAATACATGATTAGGAATAATCTCACAAGAATATGGGTTCCAGCACTTCCAGCAAAAATATTTAAGTTACACGTAATTTTTTGACATAGGTAGGTAACAAAAATTTTGCATCTGTGCCGCGTCACCTGTCAAAACCCATAGACAAACACGAGAGTGCGCGAAAGCTCGCGAAAGGAACTTTGTTAATTTTTACGACGCGGAACAATTTGGTAATGGCGATGGCGTTCGTTAGGAGATCGGATAAAGGCCCTTACGTAAGAATGATTTATTATTAATGCGGCACTGGGACTCCGCCCCGTAGTCTCGGCTAATCTCGCTTATTTCGTACAAAATAACATTATAACTTCATACCTATATTTTAATATTGAGTTTTCATTTTTGAAATGTAGATTTTATTTCATTTTAACGTAGGTATAGATCGATTAAAAGAAGAGAAGATAATACGCATACTGAAGTATGGGCTATTTAATTAATAATATAATATCTATGGACGCTTTCACACCACGGCAATCTAGTACCTTGGTAAGTTCTCGAAGAACTTGTGTTGCGGGTACCAGACAACGGAAATATATTTAATAATTTTATATTTAACATATATTTAAGATTTTTATTATATAATACACATATTTAATACAGATACATGACCCAGGAATACAGAAAATATTTTTGTTCCCTGGCGGGATTCGAACCCGCAATCCCTGGCTTGAGCGCCAACGCGCTTACCACTGAGCCACAGAGGTCGTCAAGTCGTCAATTATGACTCTAGGTATATCGTTTTCATAGGAAACTCATGTGTTTACTGATATGCATATTATGCTAATTAAATTTACTATGCGTGAAAAAGGATATGTTTATTTTTAAGCGGACATTAGTAGAAATTAGAGTTTTAGCAAGTATTAGGTATAGTAATTAGTTTGTACTAAGAATAGATTATTAATATTATTATTTGTACGAATCTATAATAAATATTTTATATGAAACTTGTAACATAATTAACAATGATAATGTTTTCTATGTTACGTAATTCTGCGGTGTAAGCTGTAAACTGTATTATGCAACATTCTATTCTGATACAAAAACCACGCCAGAGTAATCCTCGTAATATTCACACATATGTATGTAAATCGTAGTAAGTACATGCGTTTGCATAAACTACAGTTTCTTTCAAACAAAGAAAGCCAATGCCCTCGTGCATCGGTAAACATCCTTCGGTTTTAATCCATACAAGATACTCTATTGATTAATTATAATATGTATGATACTCTTTGATATGTATCTAATTCTATTAATAAAATTATATCTGTTTTTTTTTTAATATGAAACATCTTTATATATATATTTCTTGTGTGCGTGTGTATGTCACTGAACTCCTCCTAGACGGCTGGACCGATTTTGATGAAATTTTTTGTGTGACTTCAAGGGGATTCGAGGATGGTTTAGATTCACAAAAAAAAATATTTTGTACAGGACAACATCTGTCGGTGCCACTAATATTTTTATATGAGTTCACAGTCAATCAAGCTTTGCTTTTGTCTGTATGGTAACGTTGATGACGTGAATTCTAAAATTAATAATTACATTACATATTCACAAATTAATTTAGTTCGAAAGTTTTCCATAAATAGTTAATACTTACCAAAACTCTTAACCGGTTTTAACGCAAAGCACGCCAAGAATCTAAATATCTATTACTAAAACAAACTGCATGCTCAATTCCGTCCTTTCATTCACCTATTACAATACATACTTTTGCGTTTCAAACAAATTTGTATCTTATTTCGATATGATAGAAGTTACATTGAAAAAATGTTACATCGGTAGAGCAACATCCAAACGCACCAGCATTCTATTTTTAAAATCGATGCGGTGACCGAAGTGGGGCATTTGTATCTTTAACAAATTATCATTATCAACATTTTATGGCGTCTCTCTCCTGTTAAACGTTAAAATGTTAATGTAATATCAAATTCTTTTAAACCAGCATTTCCAATTTTATTTAAGCGACAAAAATAATAAGTTGTCAAACTGTAGTCAAACAAAGCTCAGAAGCAGAAGTGTTTCGAATTTCGAAAGTAAATGACATTTATTGCTGCAATTTTGATGCTCATGCGAGACAGGTATAATGCGCTATTGCCGTCTCGCTTGCGTCTTTAATAATCAACGATTAATCGTACAAATGTCAATAACAATCGTATACTCTTTATGGTTACAATTTTACTCTAAATATTTTTTTATGACTTTACGCTCGGTAATCTTACTTTTACTTGCATTTGTTTGGATACAATGTAACTAATGCCATTTTAAACGTATAGCTATATTTTTTTTACCTTTTAGATTGATTTGTTACCTTACTTTGTTACCCAAAGATGTAAATCGGTGTTGTTACCTACCTTTAAACTTTAAGATATTTCAAAAGTAATAAACACAGTTTTGATGTCGTCATCAACAAAGTTGCATAACCGATATTCGGTAAATGTATATCGCTTTCATATTCACTTTACAAGGTTGCTTTCAATATTGGACTTTATGTTCAATAATTATAACCTATTTATAGAAATACTTCGAAACTCTCGACTCTATGGCTCCGTGTCTTTTAATGAACATTGTCGTCGTCTAATAATCATCCAGACAAAGGCCATCATGCAAGAGGTTGTTCAGTGATAAACTGATAACATCAATACAAGCGTTTTTTATCGTCATGCCAAGCAATACGGTTGGCAAGCGTAGAAGTAAAAGTATGCATTGCCGATCAAACCAAACAGTTGTTTTCTTCGATGATTTCGGATGTACTACAATCACTAGTGCTCCTTTTGATTTGAATACGTCTTAAAAATGGATGATCGCCAGCTGCACGTGCGAAAAAGTGTCAGGTTCTGCCAGAGTCGAGCATGGAAGCGAGAGTAAAATTATCGTTGTTAACCGACTCTACACACAAAGGTAGGTTTCTTTTGCTATTCTAGCCGGATATACCTACCTTTAGTCTCCTGGTAAATGTTCCAGGCCAAATCCTAAAAGGACTTGTGACAAGTTCAAGCCATAAATTAGCTTGCCATTCCCACATGGCAACACTAGCTTTACATGATTGAATAAATATAATTTTTCTCTTGATGATCTCATTAAATAAATAAAGAACTTACGGAGAGCCTATACGAATATAAATATTTTAAAAGGCATAAAATATTACCCAATGAGGTTTTTAGCATATTTTTCAGGCATCAAATCAGGTAGTTTATGCTATGGTTATTAATGCTTTCGATCCTTGTGAAGGTGTGACAGCAATGGGAAGCAACCAAGTCTGAAAGTATTACTTGATAGACACAATATCATTTTAGATTATTTGTGTCTAGAAAGAATATAACTTTTTAGCATTTTTTTTATGTTAGTTGGATAGGCAAACTGGCAAACGTGCCTCATGATGGTAAGTGGTCGACGTCGCCCAAGAGCATAAACTAGTTTACCTGGAACGAGCCCAGGCAACTCATTTATATGTTGCCTATCCTGAGACATGAGATGTTAAGTCTCGGTGCCAGTAATAATTGCACTGCCTGTCTTGCTCTTCTCTCCGAAACACAGCAAAGCTGTTTCACGGGAGAAACAAGCAAGATGGTCGTACCCATGTAGCCGAGAGCGCGGCACAGCGCTTCCCTCCCACCGGTAAATTCAATGGATAATTTAAATACATGTGTATTTAAATTTTGTGGCTAAGAATAGAGGCTGAATGCGATCATAATCTCTGCCTCAAATTATTGAAAAGAAAAACAAATTACCACAGATAAATAATTCTGGAGGGAATCGCTTGTCTTTGAAAAGATGGATGAAATATCGTTTGTCATTGAGGTAAAAGCGCCCTTATGCGTAATGTTAAATTTAGCTGTATGGAAACCATACGCTTTCTCTGCTTGTGCGTTGAAGCGTATGTAATCTTGCCTACAATTTCTGTAGCAATTGTTATCTTTTCCCGTACTTTATATTATTGTTATATACGGCCAATTATATGGTATTTTATTTATATTATCATGTATTATTTATTGTAGTCCAATGAGGTGCACTCGTAAAGGTGTAACCTATTTCTACAAGAACGTATTTAGGTTTTATTACCAAAGCAAATATTATAAAATCTTTTTTATTTTCAAGTTAGATCAGTAAGAGGTAGTGCCTTGCTGCATTGCAGCCGAATTGGGCCGGCAAGACCGGGGTGGTACCTCTCGCTCTCCACCATTGGGGGAGGGGGATAGGGAAAAGGAGGATGGCGTATCTGCGTGGCCTTGGTTGTGCGGATGTGTATGAGCGTCGGCGCCACGGGCGTGACGCCGACGGCTCGTTTACCCTCTGATGACATAAAAAAAAAGATCAAAATATGCACCATCTCGTCTTCAAGAATGGGGAAATAGATCCGACTTCATTCTATATGAATTCCTTCCCGGGACTGGCTTCTATTGCGGCAGGCCAAGGAGACCCATTCATGATTTTTACCTTCGTCTTCTCTCCGGAATACGTTTAAGTCTCGTTAAAAACATAAGAAGGATGACGATAGCAGAACACCTCTGTTTATATCACCTTTTTTTATTTTTATTTTTGTTTTCGCTAGGGGAACGCATACCACCGGGTCCGGGGGGGGCCGGAGGTTATGTGGGACTCTCTGCGCCCGAGAAGGTGGTAAGGTGGACGCAGGCTCTACCCACTAAACCCCAGCAGTGTTCACCTCGTCGTCTGGCTGACCCGGCGCGAGAGCTATTGACGTCCACACCGGGCCACAACGGTGTGCCATCTGGCACTCTCCTCTGGAGGCAGGGGGGTCGACATCTCCTCCTCCTCCTCCGCTTAAGGCATCCTGAACACGCAAGGGTGCCTTATAGCCCGGACCTTAAGCGCGCGCGGCAGATCCCCCGATCGGCCGCGCACAGGTCCCTCACGGCGGTGCCACCGCCTGTCGCCGCCGTGCTCTCCTGCGGGAAGAGGCGCCAGTGCGCTCTCTCTCCCGCTCCGCCTCCTCCTTCTGCGACATCACTACCTAGCAGAACGAGAAGACCGCCTGCGATGCGCTCTCATTGTCAGTCATCGCTCGGATGACCGCAGGGAGCGACAGGTCCGCGCCCACTTCAGCGATAAGTGGCGCCCTTTCCTCTGCCCAAGCTGGGCACTCCGCCAGGGTGTGGTCTGCAGTGTCTTCACTGCTGCCACAGAGATGACACCCTGGCGAGTCCTCCGCTCCTGCCACCTTCCACAGATACCTTCCAAAGCAGCCGTGCCCCGTCAGGATCTGCGCAAGGTGGAAGGTGATTATACCGTACCGTCGATCAACCCACTGCTCCAGGGTTGGACCGACGGCCGACACAGTGCGCTGACCCGCACTCGGCTCATCCAGCCGCTCCTTCCACTCGCGGAGCACTCGCCTTCTCATGAGCCTCCACCAGCTCCCCTCGTCTCCCTCAGCCTCGTCATCATTAGAGACCTCCTCTTCGGCTTCTCCTCTCCTCCTTCGCCAGAAGTACGCCAGGGCACCTGCCACCAGGTCCCTAGGCGCAGATTCCGCCAGTACGCACGCAGCCTCGTATGAGGTAGTGCGATACGCACTGACGGCCCTGATCGCCATAGCTCTCTGCGTCGACGTCGCAAGAGAGCTACGTTTTCTCCCGTCAAAGCGCTCGTCCATATCGGCGCGCCGTATAGCCCCATGGACTGCAAGACGCCCGCATATAGGCGTCGGCGACCAGCGCTCGGCCCACCCACGTTTGGGAGGAGACGACTTAGCGCCCGCGCGGCTCCGAGCAACTTCGGCACTAGGCGCCGGTAAAATAAATATAATATTATGATATGCAATATAATAAACTTATAAGTGTAATAAATCTTTAAAATTATTTAGTGTAAAATTCAGTAAACCGGTTTATTATGGATGAAATTAATTGTTGAAAGCAGAAAGGACTTCCTAAGCAAATAACCTAAGTAATTATTTACACCGTCCGCCATTTTAAATACAACAGTTCTAAACGAAAATAAAGTTTTAAAATTTATGAAATGTTTTATGGTTTTGCTTACGGACAGAAGATATAATGTTATTTATTCTTGAATAAAGTACTCTACAAGTCTTAAGACATTAAAACTTTATGTAATTGTTTGATTAATATAATATTCAAAAGCAAAAACTTTTCATATATTAATAACTGTTTTAAGTAAAAATAGTTTAGACATAATTATACTAGAGTATATAGTATAGGTATAGAGATATTATATAGAGAGTAATAAAAAATATTATATAGATTTTCCTACTTATTGATGGCGCTAAAGAAAGTTAAATTATTTTAAAAAAACATAATCGCCTGACCATGAAGCCAGGAAATAAGAGGAGATGCCTCTTTCTTTAAACTTACAGCTGTAAGTGAGTGCCTGATCCGCCATCTTGAGTGCCCTTTTCATAGCAGTATCACAGGTAGTATTCTCTATATACTTTGTAGTTTTGCTGTCAAAACCCTAGCAATGGTAGCCATGTTGAGTGCCGATTTGAGTTGTAGGTATACACCTTTTTTTCGTAGGTATGCCCAGTCCTTCTATATTATTATGTCTATGCGCCTGACAAACAGAAGAGAAAAGGCCAAAAGGCACGGAGCTGCTTTCTTTCTGCCAAGGATGAAACTTTTACAACGCTTATGGTGTTAAATACATCGTCAAGTTAAAATATGGAAAAAAGTAAAATAGATCACAATTGGTAAGAAACAGAATGTTAAAGTGAATAATAATCATGAATAAATACTAAAATATTATTATATGCACCTTTACACTCTTTATGTAACGAAAATTAACATTATGACGTAATAAATACGTAGTATTCTTAATAAATATCAAATAACACAATACCTATATACAGAACTAAACTTATCAGAGTCAAGGTCTTATTTATTTAATTTTAATTATAATTAATAACAACGAAATTAGGGTAGCAAAATATATTATGATGCACTAAATCTGTACCCATTCGAAGTTCGAACCGATAGTAATTGAGTACGAGAGAGACAGAATACAAACGATTGTATATCTCTTTCTTCGGTCCGGTGCACCGTGTGTAGCAGCAGCAATCAGCCGTAGACAACAAGGATTGAAAAATCGACAATAAAAATGATGTTTCATTTTAACTCAAACTTTTCAGATGACATAGTAATATTAAAAACCAAAATAAAACAACATTTGAATATATTACGTTTGTATAAATTTATGAATTATTATAAAAAATGCAAACTATATCAGCAGCTATTTAAACTATTTTAAACAAGCTCTAGCAACAATTTGTGAAGATTTTAACATGGAAAGCAATTATGCCACTTACTAGCCGTAAAGTGCCATCAAATAATGTAGCATCAGACATTCACACAGCGTGCCGACCCGTTATTTGACCACTCGCCATATATCTAACCAGTTTAATGACTTTCGACAAGAATTTCGGTGCAGGATACCGCGACTTGAAATTAGAACGTGGACGTAATTGAATCATAGACAATTGTATGAACCATAGACACAACATAGACAAGGATGTGGCCTTTTTGCATGTTTATTTCTTTTTCCTAAATATTGAAATATTTCAAGGCGATTACTCTAAAAAATGTTATACCTAAGCACATAATATCTGTATTTATTTAAATGGCATCTAGTTAAAATTACGTTTAAAAACATTTTAATTTTATTTTATTCGTTTTATGGCTTGTGGTTGCAATATTCTTGTCATATATTAAAAAACTGTCAAGTGTGAGTCTCATATTTTCTACTTGGCCGGTTTTTTTTTAATATAAAATTTTTGCACATGCATTTTATTCGTTCGATAAATACCTACTTATTTTAAAGCTATTATTTATATTCAAAACATAGTTATTGTATGTGGAACACCCAAAGATAAAATTTAAACTTTACGATTTCTTTGTATGCAATTAAAATAAGAAACATCTAAATGTGACCCTTCTCTTGTGACATAATCATCCTACGTACGTTATGGGGCCCTTTGCTTGGGGTTGTTTTTTATAGTGTGTGAGATACGGTGAGCAATCAAATATATATTATAATTATTTACACAATAATAATTAAAACAATTTATAAGACCATCGTTATTATACTATATTAAAGAAAAAATAAAAAAGATATATAAACTGGACATTTCTTATATTTTTTTTATCCATGGCAAACCTAAGAACAATATTTTGCCATAATAGATTTTTTTGGACTTGTGAATGTTGAAGCCTTAGGAGTTAGTATCATCACTTCTTCCACTACTATTTATTTAAATAACTGATATATCTGAAAAATAAAATTAAAGTTTTTCTTGAGTATTACTTTGTATCATCCATATTCCGTAAGGTGTTTACACAAAAACAAACCCGAGCAGAATGTTTTATTAAAAAAGCCGCATAAAACTCACTTCGCATTTATTGCCGCATAATATCAGTCGCTGACAGCCGGTATTTCCGCATATAATTGCGGATCCACTCGCCGAGGTCGTTAACTCCATTTATGTGTCATTTACAAAGATATATTTTTAAGCTACTAGAGAAATCATCACTTGAGCTACTATGAACATAAGCTATGTATGTAGTATTAAGATAAACGTTACTCCGGAGATTGACTCATTTTTGAAGCCACTGAAGGCGAATCGATAACTACGTGGTCAACGTCTCCCATGAAGGAATACGTTCATGCTCCTTAATGTGTTCTCAATCTACTCACCTGAGACCGAAGAGGTCCTTATCATCATCATCATCAGGTGCCATCTTATATAAAGTTTTACACAATTCCATTTCGGTTTTTTCATTAATTGTTATGTAATGATTTAAACCCTTTCTACGTTCATCTCATTAATACAGCGCTATCTAATCTGAGCAACGCGTTTAATAGTTCTACCCATATTTCAGACAAATAAAATCAGTTATCGAATTTTACAATCACTAAAAATTAAGAAATAAAAAATTTTTAAACAAAAATTAAAACCGACTTCAAAATTTAAAAAAAAACTAAAAAGTAATAAAATAATTTCCGGAATCTTTGTGCCTACAATTTATAATCTACTTGTTCTTCTACTAATATACAATCTTTGCATTCACCACGACATTATTGTTACTTTTGAAGCCGGTGTCGTATTCGTTGATGTCCCTACCTACCTTGGCTGACACCGACTCCAAAAGTAACAATAATGACGTGGTGAATGCAAAGATTGTATATTAGTAGAAGAACAAGTTGATTATAAATTGTAGGCACAAATATTTCGGAAATTATTTTATTACTTTTTAGTTTTTTCTTTTAATTTTGAAGTCGGTTTTTAGAACTCATCAAATCACTAGAAATAATACCCATGGAGATACCCGTGGAACAAAGCCTTTGGCAACAGATGCTCACTAAACAGTAATATAAAATGTTACCCGCTATAAACATCTAATCGCATTTTGTGCGCTCAGTGATTAGACTTTTTAGAAGATACATAATATTTGTCTTTTGGCCTTGACCTGTATCGATTTTCGACAAGTTTTCGTTCTGAGGCAACTGACTCCGACAAGTTAAAACCCTAATAAACTTATATATACATATTACTTATGTATAAACTTTACAATTAACATTACGGCACGTTAATATTACAATTCTAATTTTACACCATCACAATAGGTAATTTTACTAAACTTTACACTCAGTAAGATTCACTGTTTAAAGTCCTAAATAGTTTGGAAAATCCAAAAGTGTACACCTCGTAATAATCGTTTTTTAAAAATTGATTATAAATAATTGTAAAAGCCTGTCTCTTGCTTAACAGTCTAATATGAATGCACATTTGTTATTCGGAATCACTAAAAATGTAGAAATAAAAATTTATTAAACAAAAATTAAAATCGACTTCACTACATAGTATAAAGCAAAGTCGCTTCCCGCGTCTGTCTGTATGTATGCATGTCTAGATCTTTTAAACCACGCAACGGATTTTGATGGAATTTATTTTAATAGATACAGTGATTCAAGAGGAAGGTTTATGTGAATAATACTTGCATAATAATGATAATTAAATTAAACACTGATAATTTTAGAGGTTTCTAATGTGATGTCGTAAATAAACACTTTTTTTGCGCTTCATTTCAAACGCTGGCTGAACTCTATCGGATAGATCAAAATAATGTACTACATTATTGTACAACTTAAAAAGGTCTATAAAAAGTCCGCGATGGCTTATGTCTATCTCTTAAGGATAACATACTATAACCATTTTAATATTTAAAAAATTGGCAATTATATCACGGTGATTGGAAAGGTATTTACACAAATGCGGTATTAATCCCTATCATTTTAAATGCGTTAGTTAGCTTGAGAATTTCATGAAGATTATTTTTTCCCTTTACACCATGGAAATTAAATGAATACCTTAGTCCTTAGGAGATATAGCTAAATCAAAATAATGCGTCGCCATGATTCGACCGAGCCGCGCGGGCGCTCCATGACGCCGCGCCTCGCGTCCGAGCCGGACGGAGTTTCCGTCAGACAATGTATGGTGGAATTGTATATCCTAAATATGCCTAATACGGTTGTTAATCTAAGATAAAGAGGGCGAATCTGCGGGCAACAGCTAGTCAAAAAGTAAAATATAAACTGAAAAGTAATAAAATAATCGCGTTTTATATATAATACTAGTGGCACCGACAGACGTTGTCCTGTACAAAATATTTTTTTTGTGAATCTAAACCATCCTCGAATCCCCTTGAACTCACACAAAAAATTTCATTAAAATCGGTCCAGCCGTCTAGGAGGAGTTCAGTGACATACACACGCACACAAGAAATATATATATATAAAGATATATAATACGTATAAGGACGTGGTAAACGCAAAGATTGTACATTAGTAGAAGAGCAAATTTTGATAATAAGTTGTAGGCACAAAAATTAAGGAAACGCGATAATTTTATCACTTTTTAGTTTTTATTTTATTTTTTGAAGTCGGTTTTAAATTTTGTTTAAATGCTAAAAAGAAAATTATTCCGGCTCGATAATTTTTTCGACCAATTTCCCTGTCACATACAGACAGAAAACACGAATATCCATAAAAGATTATTTTTAATGTTATTATTTACAATGTTAAATAAAATAATTATTACAACATACACACACATACACATACATACACGTCGAGAGTAGAGCACTCTCAACGCTTCACCTATAAGGCGTGCAAAATCAACCTTAAACTTTTCGAATATTTGTAAAACCGAGACCATGTACTTTTGAGTACTATGTTTTGAGATGCTAAATATTAATCATTTTTTCTTGGTACTTGGTAAAAGAACATATTGTTCTCTAAAGTTTTTACGCGAATTTCACATATTATTATAATTTTACGAATTTTATCATTATTTATTTTAATATTTATTACAATTTTACATGCCCGACGTTTCAAATACTTTACAGCAACCAAAACTTAATAAACCGCGATAAAATCCGTAAAATTTGTTTCATTATAACATAAGTACTGTTCTGTTTTTATAGAGTAGAGTATCAGTAAGATCAAATGGAGTGATATTTTATTACTCATCGCTATACTATGTTCGCTAGTCGTACATACCTCATTTTAGCGTTATGGAGGGTTCGTACGTGGAGGCCTTATCATTTTTTTCGCATTATCAAAAGCACACACTATCTACATTCTACACTATAATAGTATAAAATGCGAAATTATACGTTTCATTTTCAAGCTTTCTCTTCTATTTTAAGCCTAAATTGCTGATCTGATTTGGATAAATTTTGTCAAAAATATAATGGACTCATTTATATTTATGACCACTTAGCGTCTGATGGCACGTCTGCCATTTTCCTTTACTAACTAATATAAAAAAATGCTCTTATAACGTGCAAAGAACAAGCAAACATAATATCAATAAAAAAAATTATAACAAGATTGCCGCCTTTTAGGAAATATATTGACATTTTGTTTATTTTAATTAAGTACAATAAGGGATGAAGGGCGTCGCTTCCTCATAGCGTGATAGTTATTAGAGAATTGGACATATGCCATGCGAAGATATTTGGAAATAAGGCATTTCTATATCAGAGGGAATAAAAACTTTAATCAAACCATGCTTCTACACATTTATGTGGTTATGTATGAGTCTCACATACATTGCGTCACGTTTCAAAAACAAATATTTTTGAACAATTACACCACTTCATTTTGTTATGATCTGTATCCTACGTGGGCCGGGGCTAGTTGTAGTATCCAAAACGTCGAAAATATACAAATCTCAATAAACCGCTATAAAATCCCTAAAAAGTAGTTCCATTATAATTAAGTAGTTAAATTCGCGTAAACTCTAGAAAACTATACAAACTCTATCACCGTACACGGTTGCACCGATTGAGCTTAAAGGCCATCAGGCCGAAAAGTCTAGCCCTTCCGAAAAAAAAAAACAAAAACACGGTTGCATTTTAAACAATTAGTGTCTTAAATCCTGTTTCACGTTTGTCCAACTACTTTTTTCGTAAACTAATAGGTTTAGTAACCTTAAAACTAAACTAACTAACAATAATAAATAAAACTTAACTAAAGAAAAAAGTTTTAACCTCCTAAGACAAAAACTTGAAATAGCAAGGTAGTTGTAAAACCCATTGTACAGAAATTATGCACAAATTAGGTAAATATTTGCTGTCAGACCCAGGGGCAGAAACTGACATTTAGCACGAGACCGCATGTTTTATCTTTTTTCGCAGCTGGTTTAGACAATAGACAGAATTTTGGTTGACACCACTGATAACTTAACAGTATAGACTATCAATATTTTTCTCGTGCGGGTTGAAAAAACTAGAACAGCTTAAGGAATATGTTTAGTACAAAAATTTGTACAGTGGGCGGTCACTACTATAAACTTGATCACAATACTGGGTCTGATAAAAGTATTTTATTTTGTCTTTTATTTTGTACACGGGGTCTTAGGAGATTAAAACGGATATTTAAACTGAAGTATGCGGTTTCAGCGGGTAGGATACCCGCAAAACTAAAGTTAAAAATAACATGGTAATTATTCCATTTTAAATGTGGAAATAACGATGTCAATTTAAAATCTTATATAGAAATAAAACTATACACCCACATTCATAAAACTCAATATCCGACTCGCTCTTGGCGGTGTTTATCACAGTAGAGGGGAATAACATGGGGTCAGCTACCACAAGGAGGGGTCATAGATGCTTTGCGCTCTGATTTGCTATTGATATAACGGTTTCAAATACTTTAATACACGCACGCAATCTTACTATAGTCTGAATGTAAGTTCTAGAAATTCTTGACTAAGTTAAAGCAATGGCTTTAATGACCAATACTAATACAATAAGATTAAACAAACATCGTTTGCTCGTGAACTCATTCATAGAGAAATATCGAGCTCCGCGAAAAAAAATACTTAAACTCTAAATATCCAGTTTTTAATGGCGAAAACGTCAAAGGTATTTTGAAAACTACGAAGAGAAGTTATTATTTTCTGTTTTTCCACTAGTTAGCTTAAGTTCGTGCAAGACTTCTTCGAAATAGGTATGCGAAGTAAGCGCCATTTTTGTTCTGTAATTTGTGCGTCCATCTTCTCATTAACACCATCTTATTTTCCCCAAAGCCTTGATGTTACCATATTCCATGAAGTAAGATATGATTATTACATTTTGTTTCAATGTATGGACAAGTCACCTAAATAAAAAATTAAAATTAAAAATTAAATTAATTTATATCAGGTTACACCCATATTAGTAGGTACAATATAAATATTGAAATTTAAATTATAAAAAAATACCTTAGATACTAAAATCAAGACCTTTAAGAGCCTAGAGAGACCTACAAGGCCAATTCCAGGAGCTGATGATAATGATAGAGAAGAAAGTAATAATGATGATGATGATAACGATGAGTTAATGACGTTGCTGACTATGATGATATCCTTAAAACATCAAATTCTAAAACTGGTCAATGATTTGTCACTGACGTAATAACATTTCAACGAACCAGTGATCTGTATGTACCGTGTATCGGTTAATTATCCATCAATGGCCATTCGTCGGCCAATCACAGCGCAGAACCGGCGCAGCGTCGCAATACAAAATTAGCGGAATTTGTTTTTTACAAAACACATGACATTTCCACTCTATTACGGTTATACATATTATGCCAGATGCCTTAAAAATACTTTTCTATGCTTACCAGATGCGTTATCAAACTAAACAATACTTACAATCAAAATTGTAACAGTTGCTATCTATCACACCGTTGCTCAATAACTTGTAAAATCAATATAAGTACCGATAATGTGATTGTCAGTGGTTAATCACCTAAACCCCTAACAATTACGTATTTGAAAAACTGCTTTTAGCGTTCAGCAACTTTTACCAAAATTCAGTCTTATATATTTGGGGCTGGGTTGGATTTCCCGTTCTGGTTGGGACAAGGGGTCCGCTAGCCCCCTGCTAACTTCGGGGGCAGTGACAGAAGTTGCACGATTAATTACGTCGCCCCTTTGGAATACGGTTGAAATTACAAAGCTGTTTGCTTAAATGAATATCAGATGTAAGTATTTTGAGTAACACTTACTTTTACAGATATTGTTCTTAGTCACTTTAAGATACACTAATAATAGCGAACCCGATAGACGTTGCCTGTACAAAACATTTTGTTGTGGACCGAATTGTAAATATAATATTCTCAAATACACTTTATATATAAACTACTCTTAAAATTTCTGTGTGTGTAAACAACACAGAAAATTTCTTCTAAATCGGCCCAGCCGTTTAGGAGGAGTAGTAAGTAGTTCGTAGTAAAGAGTAGTTCTTTGCAGTATTGATACTGTTGGATTATTAATATCGCAACAATATTATAAATTTATATTATTTTTATATTATTAATTTAAATTAATAATTAAAAAATCACCGGTGGGAGGGAAGCGCTGTGCCGCGCTCCCGGCTGCATGGGTACCACCATCTTGCTTGTTTCTCGTTTCAAACAGCTTTGCTGTGTTTCGGGGAGAAGGACAGGCAGTGTAATTACTGGCACCGAGACTTAATTAACATCTTATGTCTCAGGATAGGCAACACATAAATGAGTTGCCTGGGCTCGTTCCAGGTAAACTAGTTTATGTTCATGGGCGACGTCGACCACTTACCATCAGGTGGCACGTTTGCCAGTTTGCCTATCTAACTAACATAAAAAAACAGGTGTTTAAAAATAGCATAGGGGATATGTCGTCAGGCAGGCTTGTCATGATGTAGATGTCAATGTACCCTATAACTAAATATCCCACCAAAAAACAAGATGAGATTTTGTAAGACGGTTTAATGTAAAATCCTAACTTTTGACCTATTAAATACAGTTTTAACCCTTGGTAAATACACCCTTCGATTATGGGTCCCCTTATATTGTAGTTGGATAAAAGTAAGCTGTCCTATCGGGTATCTGGAAAGACGTGTTAAATAGTATCCAACCTAGTGCAATATAAGTCCTTCTAGCCTAAATTTAGGCCTTTTAGAAGAAATAAAATGGTATATTATGTTTTGGTGTAAGCTACTGTTGGTAAGTAAGTAAATTTGTTAGTTTTTTAACAGTGGATATAATATATGAAATTCACTGTTTTTAATTTACTGCTATAAATAATAAAATAAAATAAAGATAAACATGTCTGCGCTGATAACTGTTTTATCAGCTTTTGTGCGCGAAATTATATAAAAGTGAATAAAACGTGTATAACACGTTACCTAAATGTGCACATGATATTTAAGTTAAAAAGCAAGTCTTTTTATATTGAATTTATTTTTCGCATGCGTCTATGTTGATGGTTTGTCCTCCACTAGATACAGACTCTTAACAATATTTTTTAAGTGAAACTTCTTTGTACGGATGAGGGTAAATTTTTACAGATGAAACGTCACGAAAATGTACAACGTTTTTGTCCAAGAAAAGGGAGAGTGATTGAGACCGATTGAGAGAGAGTGAGAAAGGGCGAACGTAGCATGAAACACCATGGAGTGAGAGTAGGGAGCAAGCGAGTAAGAAAGGTCGACTGAGAGAGAGTGAGATAGAGCGAACGTCGCATCTTTAGTTTCATTTTAAAGTTTTAGATTAGTATTATAAACAAGATTTAAAAATTAGTTTGCCAAATAAGTTTCACTTCTGACATGTGTATACTTTGTACGCACGCACTTTTTTATGTTTACCTACTGCATGAGTTGGGAAAACTTAATAACTTAACTCCTGTTGTGAGATGATAGTATATCGGTATTGGGTACTAATACTGTCTATTCCGTCCTTCCTTCTGAAACATAGCAAAGCTGTTTCATGGAAGAAATAAGCAAGATGGTGGTATCTATGCAGACGGGAGCGTGTCACAGCGCATCCCTACAACCGGTAGTTTTATCATATTAATGTAATTTTTAAAGCATTCTCGAAAATTCTTTGAGCTTGTATAAAAGTGTTGTATGGTAATACTCGGTGAATGTCTGGACCTTGGCAGTACCGTATTGTGTTAGTTTCGTAACATCAACACCTCTCAACTTGTACATGTTTGAAATGGTTATTTTCGTAGTATTTTTATGACAGTTGGACAGGCAAAGGTTAGATGGTAAATGGTCAGCGTCACCCGTAAATATAAACGATTTTAGGTAGACCTAAAATAATAATAATAAAAAATAATATTTATGGACGCTTTTACACCACGTCAATCTGGTCCCGTGGTAAGTTCTCGACGAAAAATATTTAATACTTTTATGTAGCTTTTATATTTAAGGTTCTTATTTTATGATACACATATTTTATACACATCCATGACCCAGGAACAAATTTTTTTGTCCCCTGACGGGATTCGAACCCGCTACCCGGCTTGAGCGCCAACGCGCTAACTATTGAGCTACAGAGGTCGTCACTAGGCACTAGAATACAAAACTAGGCTAGAACCTGTGCTACTCATTCATACGTGGTCTATAGACGTAAAATAGTCATTTTCCATGCGAGTGCATTATCTGCCTTTCAAAATGTTATTGTGGCTCTACACTCTTGCTAGAGAATAGAGATCACTCGCTATGTCTCGCCCGAAGTCTCTCGGTCTACCCAATAAAACACAGGCCGAGGCGGGCGAGCGCTACCGTCTGCACTCTCGCACTCGCCCTGCCTTACTTTTTCTCGGTGAGAATGTACAGCCGCCATTAGAATATGTTATATTAGGTACTAATTTATTAAAGCTGAATAGTTTGCAACTTGCTAATATCAGGCTGATTTGTAAAGTCAGATTTGATTTTTTTGCTTGCAATGATTGAAAAAGGTATATATTTTTATAGGAAAGTTTTGGGGCGGATAAAAAACGTTTGGAATTAATATAATATTTGATTTTTTATAATTTAAGTGCAATATTACTATATGTTTATAGAATTAAAAAAAAAAATATTCTGAGTTAGGTGTGCGATTTTATATTGGTATAAAGATAAAAAATATTTACATTAACGTTTTGTCGCCGAGATTTCTTTATTTATTTACTAGACTTCCAAAAGGTTAATATATAATAAATTAATTTTTCAAACTTTTTATGCCATAATTCATAGATAATAAAAATACATACACTTCCTCATTTTGGAAGTCGGTTAAATATAAGAGAGACTGAGTCGAAAAAAAATCTGCTTTGTTTTTGGATAATTATGTAGATGCTAATTCTACATGACCATATATGAATAGTTTGTTTTAGTGTGTACTAGTTGTTGCCTGCGGGCCCGCCCACGTACGTTGCCAATCATGTATGATGTCAGCGCGGTACAATCGTAACGGAATTATAAACAATCTAAGAATTTAACAGGTTTGTTTTATCTATTACAACCATTTTAAACGTGATACAGTTTACCATGTTCTAAAACTATATAGAACGGGATATTTGCCATGTTTTTCCATTTTATTTCGCGGCATTTCGGCATGAATGTTTTGTTTACGAGAGAACAAACGAAATAAATGGTAAATATCTTGTTCTAAACACTTTTTGTACTTGGTATCAATGTCACACACGCCTATTTATTACTCTGAGGAGGCATCTATATTCACATGATATTATCCGTATTGGGCGGGACCCGAACCTGCGATTTCTACGTACATCCAGGATAGACTACCTCACCAGCTGATAGTCTTTTATCTATCTATTTTCATTTCATCCGTTTAGCTAATCTTTTAATTCATCATAAACTCAAACATTTAGAAAATTCTTTATAATTTTGTATCACTTTTTACTTGATAATGAAATATATCAAAATATCTAACTGTAATATTATAAAATTGTACGATGATGATATTTAACTTTATGTTCTTTTCTGTTGGTGTTACCGATGAAATATTGACTTTGCATGTTATTATATTTTAATTTATTATTATTATTAAAAAAATATAATTGACTTATTAAATATTGTTTGCACGCTGACATGTAGAATATGAGAACCTGTGAAATATGAAAAACTATGTATTAGACCATATTCTGGCAAATAAATAATTATTCTTTTCTATTCTATTCACTGTATATTATATCTTTTTTAGGGTTCCGTACCCAAAGGGTACGTAGGGAAATACTATTACCGAGACTCCGCTGTCCGGCCGTCCCTCCGTCTGTCATCAGGCTGTTTTTTGCTCGATATTAATAACAGCGACAGCTATACGCTTGAAATATTCACAGAATATGTACTTAGTTATATATTAATTTTAAAAATAAATAATTAAAATAAATATTTAAGAGGGGATCCCATACAGCAAACGTTACTTTTTGTTGAAGTGTCTAATGTTGTATATATAATGGTACTGAACCCATTGTACGCGAGTCCGACTAGCACTTGGCCGGCTTTCTATTTAAATATGTCTCCGCGTTGATATTTAGCACATTATACAATTAACTTTTAGCCCAACAGATGTAAGAGTCGGCCTCATTCCAAATCTTGATGGGTACAATTATTTATCAATTTCTTTATTGAAAAAACATCATCAAACAGTTTTTGTTACTAACCCTCGCGAAAAATAATAGCTATGTATGTTTGTTTGTGGTGGTATATACCACCATCTTGCTTATTTCTCCCGTGAAACAGCTTTGCTGTGTTTCGGAGAGAAGGGCAAGACAGGCAGTGTAATTACTGGCACCGAGACTTAGCATCTTATGTCTCAGGATAGGCAACACATAAAGAGTTGCCTGGGCTCGTTCCAGGTATACTAGTTTATGTTCATGGGCGACGTCGACCACTTAACATCAGGTGGTACGCTTGCCAGTTTGCCTATCCAACTAACATAAAAAATAATAATGTTAAATTGATTGGTTTTTATTTGATGCGATACAATCATTAAGGAATAATATTATTGAGGAGTGTAGGATATTTTAATAACTTTTACCCAAAATATAGGATAAAAGCTCGTATAACAATTCTATGATGATTATTAAAACCTTTTGGTTAAAACTAAACATAATATCAACATCAGTGTAAGAAAAATACAATTCGTAAAATACATTGACAGATCCATGAAGCGAGCGTCTGGGCTAGATGTTTCTAGATTCTAGGTATAGGTATCTGTGAGGGTTGGGAGTGCTGAGGGTCCCTCGAAATGCATCAGTGAATCAAATAAACGATATCATCGCTTATTTTAATAATCTACATTTGCGGTTTTTTAATATTTTAACATTACGTGTACTAGCTGCCCGCACAGACTTCCTTCTGTCAAAGTGGGAGGAGGAGGAATTTCTAAAAATCCGTTCTTAGTTGACCTCTACATGGCAAAAGTAATATTCCTACCAAATTTCAAGTCTCTAGGTCTTAGTTTCAGAGATATCGTGATGAGTCAATCTATCTATAGAACAGCTCCTAGGTATATTTTACCTATATTTTCGATATTTAACAGTAACAGAGAAACGGAGTGTCTCTAGTAAAAATTTTAACGGGGTTTGTGTAAGAGTCAATTTCGCGTAAACATTAGAAAGGAAAACACTATTAATGAAATTTGAAAAAGGAATATTTTCCTGATGATAGTTTTTTAATTTTTTTATGACATGAAAAACCACTGAAAAATATGTATTTTTGTTGTATTTAAAATTGATTGCTAAAGTAATGTCAGTTTGACTGTGGGTCCGGAGAAGTCGAGCGATATCTAGTGATATACTTGTCGTATAGACATCGGTCAACAATGGATGATAAGGACGATTACATTCAACTGTCTAATTATAAAAAAGACATTTCATGTATTTCATAATCAATTGTTAAAATACAAATAATACATAAATTTCACGTTACAAAAAGATATTTTTAAAATTTATTCACAAGTAAATATTTTAATGGCCTATGTCCAGTGGATGGATAGAGCCTGATGATGCTGATGAAATATTTTAAAGTTGCAAATATGTGCTACAATTACGATTTGTTTTCTGGGGTGTTGAATACGATGCTTTCACTGACAATTCCGTAGATTAACGCGCTTAAACAAACAAACTTCACATTTATGATTGTAAAGATATCATGGCTTTCTTATATTCTACTTCATCATCATCATCATCAGCCTCTATCCGTCCACTGCTGAACATAGGCCTCGCTCAATGTCGAGTCGGCCGATCGCTTGCCACTCGCATGCCACTCCAACACGAACAGGCCACCGCACGGAGATCGTCTTCCCACCTGGCAACACTTCATCTACCTAAACGTGGCCTCCACTCTTGAAACTTATTAGCCCATCGGCCATACATATATTTTACTTATACTGTAATTATTGTATTACTCATTCTAAATGAATATCATTTATGGTGTCTTTGATTTTGTTTAAGATAAAACAGGGGAAAAACCAGCCCTTCTACAATTTCTTATCTTCCACATCCAGAGGACTCATTACACCTCACAAACGTAAATAGACTCATCACAGCGTGAATATTAAACTTTGTTGAAAAAAATAGAGTTTGGTACTTTTCTTATATATTTTTTCGCCAGAAAGGTTTGATACGAAACTTGTATTATCTTTAGAGCGAAATTTTCGGTGGAAATACTTCGGGTTTTTCCTGAACAGGCAGAGTATAGGATGGCGTCCTAAAAATAGGTCAAAATATAAGTATGTATGTAACAGAACTACAACGGCGACTATGTGGAACCAGCCTCCACCTACTGTATTTCCGAACAGATACGACTTAGGGACCTTCGTGAAAAGAGCATACTCATATTTGAAGGGCCGACAACGCACCTAATGTTGTAGTGGGTGTCTATGGATGTCACCTATCACTTACCACCAGGTGAAAGGACTGTCCGTTTGCCCCCTCTTCTTAAAAAAAATCATTTTCTCTCTCTCTCTCACGCCACAATTTAGTCAGTTTTCAATTTTAGCAGGTTTTGTCTCATAGCCCATATAATAACCACGAGTTCCATGTAAAGAATTCCATCACTAGTGGACCACCATCGTCAATATTACCACAGAGATAAAATTGGTGATGATGATGATCATAATGAAATAATGTCACCCAGCCCACAGCTCAATTTGTTGATAACAATGAATATTATGATGCGGTTAATGATGGCGATGACGATGATAATACAACCAGGCCACCACTCTTTGGTGATGATGATTATGATGATCTAGCCCTGCCAAAACCGTGGATGATACCGTTGATGAAACTGATGATCATGATGATGAAAATAACACGTCTCGTCTGCGGCCAGTCATTTCCATTTCAAATTATAACCGCCCGCGGCCTTTGTACAGCTAAATTATTTTACATGACGTCATTAATACAGATTTATTATAACATTTCAGCCCTCTTCTCGCCCCAATAAACAAAACCTATCTCTAAATAGGTAGTTTCAAATCAAATCAAATCAAAACATCTTTATTTCGTAGGTAACCACTCGTACACTTGAAATACCTTAAAAAAAACAAAAAAAGAAGAAAAGGTGTGGTAAAAAAAAAGAAAAGGTGTGGAAAAAAAAACTCGTTTAAAATGCAGACTCCCCCATGAAAAACGAGAAAAAAACTTGAGGATTACTGTATCGAGCTCCGCGAAATAAAATTGAAAAACCTGGTAAATATACCGTTTCAAATAATTATAGAAATTAAAAAAAAATCCGACGAATTGAGAACCTCCTCCTTTTTGAAGTCGGTTAATGTTAACCCAAAATCTTATCTAAATACCAATATGCAAATAAAGATATCACATGAATATAACACACCTGTGAGTCCCTTAAACCATGCTTAAACCAGACAGAATCGGTCTTGGCGAGAGTCTCATTTGACAACTTTATTTCTTTTATGCTCACAGCCTATAGGCTCAAGAGAGGTCTAATATGCCAAGATTATATTTATCACATTGAAGCAACAGCATAATGAAATATTCTGCCATTATGACCGATAAGTTTATATATAGAATATTATCTGTGTCAATGAATTTAACAATTATGCTTAGATAATATACTACCGATACTCGCTGTTTGGTTCGATTTTTTTAATTGTCCCATATTCTTAATTTTAAATCTGCTAATTAAATGCAGAAATATGAAATAATGCTCAAGACAGTGAGTGCTAAAGAATATAGTTTTTTGTTTTTATAGTTTTTCATTCATTGGTAACATTATATGAACTTCAAATTATAAACTCACAAAAAAGCAAAAACTAACCTCAAAAAGGCATAGCGAGTCTAGACGTGACATTCCAAAGAATTCCGTGAATAGGATTCACAAATAAAGGATCTTAATTTAGAAATATTTCAAGATTTGTTGTTGGTAATTTACTGTGGACGTCTTAAAACCTCTTTAGAGCAATAGCAGAGGAGGGCAGACGAGCAGTCGAAGCCTTTTGGCGACTATCGCCCATACACAACCAGAGATTATGCAGATGCGTTGCCCTCCTCCCCCTCCCGGTAACATTCTTGAAGGCCATTATTAAACGCAAAAATGAAGCTCTATATAAAACATATTATGGAATAATATGTAGTAATAATATTATAAACTGATTATTACAAGAGTAGGTGGTAAACGTCGCCCATGAACAGAAATCAATATATATCGCGATGGCTTCTGCTCATTTATTTCTCGAAGCGTTTCTTTGTTCCGGATGGAAGGGCGACGTTATTATATCCGTAGACCATCCCCACTATACCATCGTGCGTCATAGTTCTTAAATCACACCTGCCCCAAGTAGAAAACTCAGGTGAAGTAATTTATAGGTGACGTAGAACAACTTAACAACCTCGTCTGGTCTTGGTACTTTCATCATCATCAGCATCATTATCATCAGCCTCTATCCGTCAACTGCTGAACAGAGTCCCTCATTGAACGCCAAGACGGCCGATCCTTTGCCACTCGCATCTAACACGGACCGGCCACCGCACGGAGATCGTCTTCCCTCCTGGTTAATGGCCGACCAACACTTCGTTTACCTAAACCTGGCCTCTTTACATATTTCAATTGATAAAACAAAAATAGACAGACATCGTCAGGTAAATGATAATATGTGTGATACAATTATTAATCATTACCTATATAAATGATCATATTATGTGATACAATTATTAATCATTACCTATATAAATGATCATCTTATGTGATACAATTATTAATCATTACCTATATAAATGATCACATTATGTGCGACATAATTATATGATCATTGGACTATACAAATGATCAAATGAACGTATTTTGTTCAAAAACGTATACTAGACGTGTATCGGCGACGTTCTCGTTGGAAACTATGTCAAGACCTCAGCCAAGCTTACGCGGACGAATTTGATAAAAAACCTTTTCGTAGTTAGTTTATTTTAAGTAGGTACTGGGCTTGTAAAATGGCGACCGGCTACCTTTATTTTTCAATTATTTTCAAGGTTATTTTTCTTAAAATATTAGGATAGGTTCATAAGGGCTTGCTCAGATACGTTGGGAACCTCGCGGTTCTTCTGTTCGTTCTGAAATCGCCACGGTTGGAAATCTGACACGGTTGTCACCGTGTCTGAAGCCAAGCCCTAACAACAAGCGCTAAAAAGAGTCGTCTAAAAAGAGAGTGAAATAGAAAGAATGAGAGAGAAGACCAATCATCCTCAGCTGGTAAATTCCATATTCGGTTTCCATTGTCCATTAGACAACAAATATAAGTAACTGAATTATTGGAGCTCCTAATAAACATGAGTGACGTTTTGACCTACTTTACTATGCAACTAGGTCATTTATAGCATTTCCTTTGCTTGCTATCACGATCGTGATACTAAAAAATGTCACATACATTGCTTCTTTACAATGCACGTATAATAATATATCTATAAGTACGCAGCAATGTATAGTATGATTGCGTTCGAGGCACTAAAAATATCACAATCATAGCTCCTTTTCAATACACGTATAATAAAATTTCTGTATGTATCCAGCAGTGTATTGTATGGGTGTGAGAATAATAGATAATATGTAATACAAAGGTAGGAATTACTAACACTCAACAAGGTCGGCTTTAAGAAACGTTATTCTTAATTACTAACAAATAATGTCAATGTTAATGGAAAGCGAATTGTTTTGTACTAAAATGCGCGTTAGAAAAAATACATACAGAATTCTTTTGACATATTATTATGTTTTGGATAAGGGTGAACATTTAAAGTGGCAGCTGAATCATTTTACCTAAGACTAGAAGAAAGGAAGTCAAATCACATAAGCGTCTAATAAATTATATATTTCACGAATATCTTTATTTAAATTGTGGTATTAAATTATTGTATCATATTATTAAATTGTACCTGAAAACTCTGGATTGTCAATGGAAATATCATTATGAAAATTATAATTATAATAATAATATCTATGGATGCTTTCACACCACGTCAATCTGGTCCCGTGGTAAGTTCACGAAGAACTTGTGATACGGGTACCAGACAACGGAAATATATTTAATACTTTTATACTATACATATATTTAAGATTTTTATTATACGTGGGTAACACTGAAAATGTTTAGAACTGGCCAGTTAGAAACATTGAAAATGAATTTATTTTTTTGAATTTCAATTTTAGAACTCTTTGGTAAACTAATGTAGTATATTGCATTCATTTGTCATTTGTTTTTGTGAATTGGCGGCAAATCTAAAACTCTTGTTACACGTGAAAATGAACATAACGCGAGAAAATTTTCGGTCAATGATTTATTATGACTTTCGTTGTGGGCTTACTCAACAACAAAGCTATGATAGGCTGCGATTAGCATTTTTTAATGAAGCCCCATCTCGTGCCACTATTTACAATTGGTTTAACGAGTTTAAGCGTGGACGTAGCAATCTCAGTGATGATCCGCGTGAGGGACGTCCTTTCACAGCGACTACTGAAGATAACATCAGTGCTGTGCGACGCATGATAGAGGAAGATAAGAGAGTGACCTATCAGCAGATACGGGCAAGCATAGGCATTGGTATGAGTCAAGTTCAAAAAATATTACACGAACATTTAGGCGACAGGAAGCTTTGTACCAGATTCCCCATACTTTATCCGACGACCAGAAACGCCTCCGCATGGACTGGTGTCGCCAAATGTTAGATAAGTTCAACGGCGGTAACTCAAATGCTGTATTTGACATCATCACAGGTGATGAAAGCTGGATATATTGCTACGAACCCGAAACCAAAAGATAATCAGCTCAGTGGGTGTTTTCTTTCGAGGATCGGCCAACTAAGGTAAAGAAAGGAAGAAGTCAAGGAAAAAAGACGATTGCCTCATTCTTTGGTCGGAAAGGTCAGTTCGCGACAGTTGTGCTAGAAGATGGAAGGACAGTTACTGCAGACTGGTATGTCAATCGCTGTTTGTCTGTTGTCTTGGAAAAAATTCGACAGCAGCGCCCTCGAAGCAGGATCCTCCTTCACCACGACAATGCTTCAGCGCACTCCGCAAAACGGACTGTTGAATATTTGACTATAGCAGGTGTCGAGATAATGAGTCATCCGCCTTACAGTCCTGACCTGGCGCCCTGCGACTTTCATTTATTCTCAAGAACTAAAGATAAAATTCTAAAAGTAGTAAACTAAAGAATGTAAGATTCGAACTCGCGAGCTTTTCTGAATTGCTTGTCACAAAACATTACACTAGAAGGGCATCGTTTATTACTAATCTAAATCAAAATTCAAAATCAAAATCAAATTTTTTTTATTCAAAATAGTACTATTACAGTATCTTTTTGAACGTCAATTGAATCTACCACCGGTTCCAAGGTAAGCCCACTGAGAAGAACCGGCGAAACAAACTCAGTGGAACTAATCTTTTCAAATAATATATATTTATAACAATTTTAACATCTTATCTTGAAATGCCCGGGAGGAACGCCTTATTCCCAGGGTGTGGTATCTTCCATGAAATCTTTTCCTTTATAATATGCTTTACCACACAAACGTTCTTTAACAACTTTTTTGAATTTTTTTATGGAGAGCTTTTGAACGTTTTCTGGGATCCTATTGTAAAAGCGTATACAAGTTGCCTTTAAAAGAATTGCTTACTTTCGAAAGTCTAATCATTGGTGCATGTAACCTGTGTCTATTACGTGTATTCCTACTATGAATATCACTTTTCTTACAAAATTCATTTATGTTTTTTCGAACATACAGTAAATTTTCTAAGATGTATTGAGAGGTGACAGTCAGAATTCCTATTTCTTTAAATTTTTCTCTCAAAGATGAATAGGGAGGCAACTTGTAAATTGCACGAATAGCCCGCTTCTGCAGCACAAAAATGTTATTTATGTCGGCCGCATTTCCCCATAAAAGTATGCCATAAGACATAATGCTATGAAAGTAGCTAAAATATACTATTCGCGCTGTATCTACATCAGTAAACTGTCTTATTTTTCTCACTGCATATGCTGCTGAACTGAGTCTATTCGCCAATTTAGCTATGTGGGGACCCCACTGCAGCTTAAGATCTAGAGTTATTCCTAGGAAAACTGTGGAGTCCACCAATTCCAAGTTTTCACTGTCTAAGAGTACATTTGTTTGCAGTTGCTTAACATTTGGCAAGGAAAATTTTATGCATTTAGTTTTTTTACTATTTAAAAGCAAGTTATTAACGCTAAACCAATGTACCATTCTCGAAAGTGTGTTGTTTACCTCGTCATAATTAGTTTCTTGTCGTTTGATTTTAAAAATAAGTGAAGTATCATCAGCAAACAACACTACCTCTTGACTATCTTTAACTAGGTACGGTAAATCGTTTACATAAATTAGAAAAAGAAATGGACCTATAATGGACCCCTGTGGGACCCCCATCTCTATTTTAGTCCCGGATGATCTTTTACCATTTATCTCGACCTTTTGAGTCCTGTTTTTAAGATAGGAATTCAAAAGATCCAGTGCCGTACCGTCTATCCCATAGTGGCGTAATTTCCTGTTCTATCTTTCATCATCATCATCAGCCTCTACATAATATTACATAGATATCTATAGATAGATAAAATTGGAGTGTATGTTTGTAATATTAAAATTACCGCTTTTTACTAAATAAATGCATATTATACACGGTACATATCATACCAAAATACATTTTTTTTTTAATTTTTGTCCTGTCTGTTTGTTCCGGTTAATATCTGAAATTTTAATGGGACTTTCACTGGCAGATAGCTGATGGTATAAGGAGTAACTTAGGCTATAAAAATAATCATCATCAATCCGGTACGGCTGTAAATCTAAATTAACGCGGGCGAAGCTGCAGCAACAGCTAGTTTAAATTATATAAAGAGGGTCATGTCACATGTGTGAGTTTTGATGTAGAAGGTAATCTTCAAAACAACACGTCCGATTTTTTTATATATGATCTAAGCTAATAGACTGAAGTCTGTTCTAACTTCACCTGTCACCAGTTGAGGCCACGGGGTTAAAATCTTTATAAGTTTTAGTATGTTTGGAGGCCCTTATGGGGTCCCGTCATTTAAGAGACAGGGCATCATTGTGAGCGCGGGGCTTCTAATTTCCTCCTTGTCGATCACGGGACCGACGCGCGACGGTTGGAAGCAAAGTCTTCACCACCTACGGCGGAGACGGTGTTGTAATGAGTGTATTGTTGTGTGTGTACTGTGTATTAAGGCGGGATACCCAAAGTGGGAGAGGGAAAAGATTATTGGCAATCGTGATAGGACCTGTCCGATTAAAACCATTTTTTGTCGTCTACGTCCACGTCATCGCTGAGTGTCATACGCTCGAAGAATCTCAACGGTAGAACGGTTGTAAATCGGTAACGTAGGTGAAGCTGTGGATCCCCACCAGGGTTTAAGTCTTGACGTGGCGGTGGGGCACAGTAGCTTAAGGTGAACCCAGCACCTTAGGCAAAGCAAATTGAACTGAGGGAGCTGCTCTTTGTACCCCTCTTATAAGAAGAGGGGACAAAAAAGCAGAAGGAACAAGGGGTGAGGGCAGGAACCTCATCCCCATTGTACTGTCCCGACGTTTGGAGGTTTGTTCTACAAAAACTCGACCAAACACAAACAGGGCACAAGAAATTCCTGAGTTTATCTACACAAACATGGCTGTTTGTTTAGTTTATCGTAAGCTTGTGCCCGTTACAAACCGAATTTAATAATAATTCCACATGTTAAATCACATCACTACCATTTGGAAAGTATACATTACATTATGATAAGAAATTAATTAGGTTATTAAAATAGCCCTCCCATGGTGCAAGCCTAAGGTGGACCCAGCACCTTGGACAAATCAAATTGAACCGTGAGAGCTGCTCTTTGTATCCTTCTTATAAGAAGAGGGGACAAATAAGCAGAAGGGACAAGGGGTGAGGGCAGGAACCTCACCCCATTGTAATGTCCCGACGTTTGGAGGTTTGTTCTGTGGTGCGGGACAACCCCTCTGTAAAGGTGGCGTCGGGCCCTCGAGGGACTGACTAGCCGTCGAGCCCTGTGTGATCAATAGATCCGGGGCACCTCACCAAAGGCGGCATTAGTGGCTCTCGCCGGGTTTTAGTGGTTAGAGCTGCGTCTACTTACCATATTTCGGGCGCAGCGAGTTTCACTTTCACCCGCGGGATGCCTTAGAGCATTTACTGGCCGAAAAAAAGGCTAGGGTCATCGTCGCTCACAATCAGGTTCTTAGATAATATGTTTTGTCAAAATCAGCTCAGACGTTTGAAGGTCCTCTGTTATTGCGTTGGGATTATTCATACATTTTAATATCTTCTTCTGTACATAAAAAGAAATAAAAAGTATGATTGTAATTTCAAATTAACAACTTTTTGGCAATGAAATATTAATAAATACCGTATAATAAAATTTTTGTCTGTCCGCCTGGAAACAAATGGACCAATTTTACTAGGACTTTCACTGGCTGATATTGTAAAGAGTAACTTAGGCTACAAAAATAATCATCATCACTACGGATACGGCTGTAAATCTAAGGTAATGCGGGCGAAGCTGACGGCAACAGCTAGTATAAGTCATAATCAAACTTTTGGTTTATCAATCATGTAAAATTTCTGAAGACTTACGATACAGAGCAACCGCTCGATCGATAGGCTAGCCTCGGGTCGACTAGCGGGAGACGGGTCTAGACGTCTAGATTGTACACGTATAGGTTCTATTTGACAGTTGACTTCTACACCTGAAATCGTCTGTTAACTCTCTTGTATTGCTTTGTGAAGATGTAGTGCTATTCTGCTTTGCCGAAATGGGCCGGCACGACCGAGTGGTAATTCTTGCTCTCGCAAGAATTACCACCGCTTATGAGAATACCGCCGTTATGAGAATAACACCAGCTATGCTGTCGCGTTTCGTGCGGTTTGTGTTTCGACCACTTACCATGAGGTGGCACGTTTGCCAGTTTGCCTATCCAACTAACATAAAAAAAAAAGCAATGAACAGAAAATATTGAAGAATGATTTTTTTGTATTCTATGACTCCTTTCTTATTGCCTTCAATCATAATAAATTTATTATAAGTCTACACACAATATATATTAATTTATTATATGTAGATTTGCAATGTACATTAGTTTAGGTATACAATATACATTAGTAGAATATTCTAGATTATTCTATAACGCATACATTTTGCAAGAGAAGTAATCTATTTCCTATATATCATCATTTACTCGCAGTTTTCCTGCTGACTTGATATTTACATTCATTGAAGGCTGTAAGGGTCACAGGTATGAATCTGGCTCGCTTATGTTATACCATCATTTCCGTCAGTTACTGGAGGCCTTTTTGAATGAACGTCAAGATGGACGTTCCCCAATCCGCCACTCGCAATTAGATATCTCTGTCTTAATTTTTCTCCCATGGTTGTCACATGATTAGGGGTTAACGTGATAACTTATACAAATGCGATATTTTTTTGCAATTATATTTAAGGAACATTAATTGGGCGAAACTATAATTAATAATTTACGTAAATTAACAAGTGACGTAGGCCTTAATTATTTTGGAAAATGAAATAAACCTTATGACATGAATGAAAACATCACGATCAAAAACTGCTGCGGAATTACAAAGAAGTTGAATATAATTTAAATCCTGACACTTTATGGTAAACTATAGTTTTTTCATATCTCCCTCAAGATTTTTCGGTCTAGTACCTAACTTTAAGGTCAGTAACAATTGTTTCTTGTTCTTTGATGTTTAAGAAATCTGAAAGATTTTACTGTTGGTCCCCGCAATTCAATCTACCCTCAAATTGAAATAAAAATGTTCAGCCAAAATAAATAACTATAATCATCGTCAGTAATATGACTATCAAATGGAAAGGTTCCGGAGGTTAGCGCGTTCAAACTTACTAACTTAACCTTACCTTACGTAACTTTACCTTTATTATATAAAAGATAGTAAAAAAAAAAAATTCGTTAATAAGCTGTATACTAAACAAAAACCTGTTGATGATCTAATAATAACACCTATTCTCTAATAATTTCATCAAAGGCGTGAATTTTAAAATGGCGCCCATTTTTAGATCAAATAGGTTAAAGTATTTCATGAACTTTTCGTTATTTCTCAATTTAGCCATATATGCAGGGCTAAATATATTTTTAACTGTTTGTTAGGGTTTTTACATTCCACAATAAATTATATTATACAGCCATATATATAACTTAATACATCATGTACATTTTAAAAATAAATGAAATAAATTGTACCCAACAATCACACCACGTTGACCTAGCCCAGTGGTAATTTCGTCCTCACCATGGTTCGGGCCTTGTTGTGGCGGTTGGGCTCAGTAGCCTAGAGTGAGTTCAGCACCTTGGGCGAAGCAAATTAAGCCGAGGGGGCTCTTTGTATCCCTCTTATAAGAATAGGGGACAAAAGAGCAGAGGGCAATAGGCGAAGACAGGAACCTCACACCATTGTATTGTCCCGACGTTAAAAGGGGTCGTTCTGTGGTGCAGGATAGCCCCTCTGTGAGATGGCGTTGGTACCTTGAGGGACTGACTAACCGTCGAGGTGCAATGTTTGCCCAACAGATCCGGGGCACCGTACCAAAGGCGGCACTGGTGGCACTCGCCGGGTTTTAGTGGGTAAAGCTACGTCCACTTACCATCTTTCGGGCGGAGCGAATCCCACATACCCGCCTGGGGAGACCCACTCCCAAGGCGGGATGCCTCAGAGCATTTCCCGGCGTAAAAAAAGGCCTGATCCTACTTACGTAAAGTAGCTATATTATGGTACATGATGCTATTCAACAGCCATTCTAATCTACTTCGGCTAAAAGAGAAATCCCCTTATTCCTGCGTCTCATATTTTATGTTCATTACATAATATTTATCACAATATTATGTAATATCGTTATAAAATCATCCAACCTATTTTAAACAATGTAAGGTAAATCCTTCATGCATAACCGGCCCATCGCACCGAATGAAAAACCGATAATCCATCTATCTAACCGACCATTCAAACGAAACCAAGACTACATCCAGCTCAACACGGGTGGAAAACCTGCCTATTTCATGTTCTGACCTACTTATGACTCTAGGAACCTCTCCTTATGTTTTCTCTCTCGCTATTTTAAAGGTTTTGTACCCAATGACATTTTCTTGTTAAATATATACCTATATAATAATAATATCAACCCTTTTATGTCCCACTGCTGGGCACGGGTCTCCTCCTCGAAATCAGGCGAAGAGGGTTTTGGGTTTTGGGGTTGGTGAACTTCACACACCTTCAAAGACTTTTAATCTCATCAGGCATGCAGGTTTCCTCACGTGTTTCCTTCACCGGTGAGCAAGCGATGGTCTCGTGTTCAGATGCACGTAGAAATTAAAAAACATCCCTTTTCTTGGCATCACAGGGGGGTCAGGATCGAAGCAGCACCTCTCAACTTTCTTGTTTATAACACTGAAAATATTAGGGTCCAGTACCAAAATTTAGTACCAAACTCGTACTTACTGCTTTTGATTTTTTTATTTTTGGGTTAGGGGATGTTTCTTTCTATTTTTCTGTTCTTCAAATTGTGTATCCTACTTAAACTGGGTTTAGTTGAGGGTTTCTTCTCTGGGATGGATCCTAGAGTTGAGATTTCATATATCATTTAAACGACCTATGATTTGATTATGGAGAGCAATGCGGATTTTTTATTGATGCATACAATAGATAAAGCTATTACACCACACTATGGTTCATGCCTTGTTGTGGCGGTGGGGCTCAGTAGCCTAAGGTGAACCAATTGAACTGAAGGAGCTGCTCTTTGTACCCGTCTTATAAGAAGAAGAACCTCACCCCATTACACTGTCCCAACGTTGGGAGGGATTGTTTCGTGGTGCGGGATAATCCCTCTGTGGAGGTGGCATCGATCCTTTGGAGGACTGACTAGCCGTCGAGGTGTCCTGTTGTTCAACAGATCCAGGGCACCTCATCAAAGGCGGCATTGGTGGCACTCGCGGGGTTATAGTGGGTATTCGGCACATATCTATATGTGCCGCGAGTCCCACAAACATCCCACAAATTACTCGCCTCTCTCAGAGGAGGCTTTGTAGACATGCTATGAGTTTTACATTCTATCCATGCCTCACCTCTGCAGTTGACCATCATCATATTATTATATGTATTTCCAGCATTACAGCCAAGTGGAATCACGACAGAATATACGGTCAGTGTCATTGTTTTTATCACAAAATGTCTTACTCTTCTGCTTATTGAAAATGTTGATGTTTTTTTATTTCACAAGGAGGCAATCGCGCAGTGGGAGCCTTATGGTGACTACCGACGCACATAGACATCCGCACAACTAAAAGTTATGCAATGCGTTGCCCTCTTTTTCCCTGTCCCCCCTATTATATGTGAGACATCTACTGACACGCCATGGCAGTAAAATCGATTCGAAGGCAGTGATGGCAAACAGCATGACGCTGTCATTTATTATTCTATCTTTCCTTCGGCATTTTTATTAATTATGAAACATCATCATCATCATCCTCATCAGCCTCTATCCGTCCACTGCTGAACATGGCCTCCCTCAAAGAACGTCAAGACGTCCGATTCCTCGCGACTCGCATCTAACACGGACCGGCCACTGTACAGAAATCGTCTTCCCACGTGGTTAATGACCGACCAACACTTCGTCTACCCAAACGCGGTCTCTATTCTTGAACCTTATTGGCCCATCAACCACCCGTTCTTCTGAGTGTGTGACCAGCCCACTGCCACTTCAACGAGCTTAATCTTCGCTTAAGCTTAATTCATAAGCAGGCTGGATTTCGAAGAGGATTTAGTACCATAGACCACCTCCACACCATAAGGCATGTTGTACTGAAGACCCAAGAGCACAATTATGAACACTTACATTAAAATACTCGTAGATGTTTCACATCTGATGACACTGACTGATCTGGCGGACAACTTTTTTAATATACCTTGATATCCCTACAACATCTAGGTCAAGATGCCAGTAGGCCAAAACCACCCATGCGTTGCCACAAGTACCACGCCAGCTTACGGAACAAATAGTTAGAGATTTGAAACAGCTGTTTTCATTATATTATCGAGTGCGAGTGTAATTGACTTACAGATAAACACGGGCAAGGCCGCCCGATAACGACGTACGAACAATCCTTTCTCTGCTATTGTTTTTTACAGCGAAAAACGTAATAAAAAAGTAGTACACCACTACAGGTAAACATTTACTAATCCTCCTGCATTATTCTGATTGAATTATTCTCCCCTCCCCTTGGGCATTTTAATGTATCCCCCGACCCTGGCACCAGAGAGCCATTTGGTTGCAGGAGACGTATACGATCCTGGCTACACAGGAATAGCAGCGGTGAGAACGAGTGATGGGCCAAGTCCAGGGATATATTTTTTTTATAGAAGAGGCAGCAAACGGACAGTCGGAACACTATAATATGTATATTTTTTTTACGGACTATCGATTGATTAGGATTTTTACAATAGTGGGAGGCATGTGCTGAGGCAGTGTACATGGCCAGCAGGCTAGCAGGTGAGAAAGTTTAATTAATGGACATTTGGGATACTTTACAGAAACCGTGGCCACAAGAGGACTAAGATGACAGAATTCAGCAATTATTCAAATTGTCCGTCCGTCGTGCTGAACATGTAAATAATTAATTTCTATGCTTGCTTATTGATCTTATGATAAAATCCGTATAAAGAAGTTTCGTTAGGAGTGAATATCGAGTAAACATTAAATCTTCCTTATTTCTCCTGTTCTTCCGAACCCGTATTTCACTGTCCTCTTTATTTCTGGTTTGTTATCTTCTGGAAAGAAACACAATGTAATTATTGGCATCAAAAAATTCAATCTCAGGGTGAAATAATCCTACTTTTAGTATGAATGTGTAAGCTGAACAAGAAATGACGCAAGATTAAGTGGGAGGCATACTGCGCCAAATAATGGAACAAGGTTGAATGCGAATGAAATGTATGTTTGTAAGTTAGTTTGTTATTTAATCACTCATCGTGATGGAGATTCACCAAGGGATATAATTATATTATATACCTACCCTTTTTATGACGCAAGGGAATGCTTTTCACATGTATCCAGGTTACCCCGGGTAGGCTCCTGGACCCTATGTGAGACTCGCGCTTGGGAGAGTACTAACCTAATTAGACCTGAGAGCACCTTCAGCCGCCTTTTGAGGTTCCTGGATCCGCAGGCACAGAACACCCCGTCGACAGACTGTACCCGGCGAAGGCCAGACTACACCTCGTAAGAGGAGACGGCCCGGCCCCCACTTAGTAAAGCAATCCCTGTGACGTCGTACCTCACTGGGCCAGGTTCCCATCCTGACCAGACACGAGCATAGGGGCATTACTGGAGGCGTATTAAGTAAGTAGCGCCTCCTACGCCCCCCGTTTGACATCCGCGGGGGGAGTCACTCGTCGGCCTTCTTCTGGGACATTATACTGCGTCGGCTCGTATAAGCTATTAAGCGGTAATGCACAATCTTTTATACTTTACATATTGTAAATCTAAGAGTACAACAGTCATTTAAACTTTAGAGGCAGGAACTGTAAATGGCGCACTATCTGCCGCTCGGTAACAAAATATTATTTCTTTACATTTTTTTTTCTTTTACGCCAGGAAATGCTCTAAGGCATCCCGCTATCCCCAGCGGGATGCCTCAGATCTATTGAGCAAACAGGGCACCTCGAAGACTAGTCAGTCCCTCAAGGGACCGACACAACCTCCACAGAGGTTCCCGCACCGCAGAACGACTACTCCCAACGTCGGGACAGTGCAATGGGGAGTCTCTTGTCTCCCCTGCTCTTCTGCCCCTCTTCTTATAAGAGAGGTATAAAGAGCAACTCCCTCAGTTCAATTTGCTTCGCCCAAGGTGCTGGGTTCACCTTAAGCTACTGAGCCTCACCGCCACGACAAGGCTTTAACATTGGTGGGCATTTACAATACACAATGTAAACAAAATAATAAAAAGTAACGTTACTGCTTCGAAATGGGCATTCTCTGTACACGTAAACTCAATTAGATATTTGGCACTCTAATTACCAAACGCTTTTAGTCGTTTTATATTGATGTTGCCACTTACAATAAAACTAGTTTATGTTCCTCTTAACACTGGCCACATTATAATAATTTTCCGCGCCAATACATTCTTAAATTGAAATATAAAATGAAATTGTTTTACGCCCGAATACTCAAACGAATCTCAAATTTAAGACGTACTTAAACTCATGCTATGACGTGTCAGATTCAAAGAAAAAAAGAGGGACAACACGTTTTTCGTTTGAGTACGTCTTAAATTTGAGATTCGTTTGAATATTCGGGCGTTAGAGTGTTTAATAAAATTGTAAAATTATAATGAAATGAGAGTCCCAATTGTTACCCTAATTCCTTTAGACACTTTAATAACAAAATGTTAATTTTCATGGGGCTAAATGACTTCCATCTATACATATATAATAAAGCCGAGGGGTATTTATTTACTTGCTAAAACAACCAATCGGAATTGAAAAACTAGTTTTCACCCACTTCAAAAAAGGTTCTCAATTCGTCTGTATATTTTTTCATTTATTTATTTAAGGCTTTTTATAAAATTACTTATAGGGCGAGAGAAATCACGGGGAATCACTATTAAATAATATGATGGAAAAATACTTTTTAACTGCACCATCTAGTCTCGTGGTGAGAACTTGTGATACGTTCTGTTAATGATAATTTAAAAGCCTTTATATTCATTAACTTGTCTACCCATGACGGGGCTCGAACCCGTGACCTATGAAGTGGCATATCACTTTACCACTTCACCAAGGGGTCGGCGGGGTAATATATTATAAAAAATATTATCCCGCCGACATAATCTTTTTTATAAAATTTCATATAAGCTTTATTTTGCGGACAAAACTCGTGAACAAGACATTCGTAGATGTCGAAATATCGAGCTCAGCGAAATAAAAGTGAAAAACTCCCATTTACAACTAATTTAGTGGTTACTTTACACATTTTATAATAAAATTAATATTTTTATAAGAGTTATGACTTGGATATTTTACAATATATTTATAATGTAAATATAGATAATGCTTGTACGTCAAAAACGTTTGTCTCACTTAGATTAGCACTACTAAACGTCACAGGTTCATATCTAGTGTTAAAAAAAAAAAAAGTAGTTGACGGCTTAATTCAACAATGCGGCCAGCATTGTTGAATTATGCTTCTAGGCTTTATTCCTTCCTCACTAGATTTCGAGGAAAAGACGATTTAGGGGAAAAAGAGTAATCGAACCTTAGAGGTCTAAAGTTCGATTACTGACCTTTTCATACATTCTGTATCATCATCAGCCTATTTCCACTCCTGGATATAAGACTTCCTGATTAGATGTGGGATCATTCTGTATAAATAAGAGATATTAGTAACAATTAAATTTTGTAAGAGATAGTGCCATGCTGATTGGGCCGGCACGACCGCGGTGGTATCTCTCGCTCACACACACATACTCGATGTCACGTTCGTGCTGTTTGTGAGTTTCCAGCGGCCCATTGGTAGGGGGGGATATGATAAAGGAGGGCAACGTATCTGCATAACTTTTGATTGTGCTGATGTGTTTGGGCTTTCACCAGTAACCATTTAGCTCCGACTGCTCCGGTTGCCTCCTTATCTTCTTCTTCTTCTTGATCGTTCCCTCATTGCTGAGGATCGTGACTCCTCTTTATCTCGTCTGTCAGCTGTCGCCATCGGTTCCGCTCCGTCGCTTGATGTAGTGCAGCGCTGACCGTCAATCCAAGATGTTCAGGTACCTGGTCTGACCATCGTGTGGGATTTCGGCCACTCACTCTTTTGCCCTCAATCTTTCCCGTCACCATTACTCTCTCCAGATTATCCGTACATCTACGCCCCACATGACCGAAGTATCGCATTATCCGTTGTAAGCAGACAGATGACAAGCGCGGTGCCTCCTCATAACATAAAAAAAATAACAAAATAGTATACTTTATAATTATTTTGGTTAAAAAACGTATTCAAGAGTTTTATTGCTTGTGAATAAATAAATAATTTGGGGCCGGTCAAGCTCGCGAATTAAATTTAAAATATTTATACTCTGATATGTACGGAACATTTTCGTTAAAATTATTTACAAGCAATCCTTATTTTTATCATATGCGCAAGAAACGATTTTAAAACATCTTATTTATTTAGCGAAGGGAAACTATATTTTATAACTTTCATAATGAAAGTTATAAAATAAATATAATAAAATTCATCATCATCAGCCTTTATCCGTCCACAGCTTGAACATAGGCCTCCCTCAAAAAACGCCAAGACGACCGATCCCTCGCCATTCGCATCCAACACGGACCCACCTGGAAAATGAATTCCATTTATGGGCTAGCAATTGATATTCGTGTATTTCAACCAACTGATGTTAACACCACTAGCTAGAAATAAAATCCGGGAGATTTTCAGGGTCCCTCCCTGAAAATGACAAAACGAAGGCCTGGTCTGCCTGTTTGTTCGTCAGTCAAACCATAATTTTTGGGGTAAATCAAGTAAGTTGAGTAAAAATTGAGTGAGAAGCTCATAACATAAGTAAAAGAGAAAATCTGAAAACTTTTTTTTATGATTTTTGGCAGTACTACAAAAATGTTACACATTTTTGCGACGACTGTACCTGAAGTGGGCGACGGCTCCACCGCCAGGAGCGTCTAAGTTACCCGTTACCGTTAAAGGTCAAAGTTAGGTTGACCGGTCCGGACAGGTTGCGCGAGTTCCTATTGTACTGTACCTCCTGTACCTGTTTGGTAAGGCTGTTGCCCGCGAGTTAGCCTACTTCTGAATAATCATCATTATCACCATCCGTCCAAGTGGAGTAATGAGACGGCTGGGGGCTGGGGCGACTGTAGTTTATTTGTACCTATTTATCTATACTAATATTATAAAGCTGAAGAGTTTGTTTGTTTGTTTGAATGCGTTAATCTCAGGAACTACTGGTCCGATTTGAAAAATTCTTTCAGTGTTAGACAGCCCATTTATCGAGGAAGGCTATAGGCTATATAACATCACGCTGTGATATATACGAGTTGAGTAACGCGGGCGAAGCTGCAGGCAACAGCTAGTATAACAGTATTCAGCTTTTGCGCGCAACTGTACGTGCGCGGTCCACGATAATCAATGTCAACCAGTCGAAGACTTTTAATGAGCATCAATGGTTTTTATGTAAAGAGGAACTTGGACCAATTAATGAGTGCTTTGGTTTTGGAAGTTCAGAAGTATTTTAAGGACCAAGGTTCGTCTGCAATACTGCTCCCGTGGGAATAAAATATATTTTAAAATTTATTTTACTTCTCTTTTTAAATCGCTATCGTCACCACTTGATGCCAAAGTATGATACTTAAAAGTTGAAGAAAGTACCTAACTTTCAATTCAACCGAAATTTTTTTCAAATTTTTTTTGAAATTTCAAATTACCGACACGTCAGTTGATAAAACAGTTATCCTGCGTGGAAATTTTTGTTTTACACTAGTACAATTTCTATTTCTAGCACAAGTTTTATTTGTGTCAGAACTATACTGAGTTGCTTATTGAGACACCATTGAATGATCAAATTGATAATCCTCACGATTTACTTTACTGGTTACAGTACTGACGTAGACATATCTTTTATGTAGCCCGGTTTCTGCGTATCATTAGACTGTGTCATTAGGTAAGTGACATTTAAAACTAAAATATACATGAGTTGGGTTTTCAACATAAGTATAAAGTTACGGACTAAATATCAACCTTAATGACAATTGACAAGGCCATCGTCATCAGGCATGTTGATCATTATTATCGCTCCTCTTGCAAGTGTCGTACATTGACGAGGCCTTATAGAAGCAGGCAGATTTGTTATTGCCAAAAAAGATTTAATTATAACAATGACACAAATTTTACGGATTTTATCGCGGTTTATTAAGATTGTTACATGCCAGACGTTTCGGATACTTTACAGCATTTTTTATTATGAAATTCGCGTAAATGGGTATTAGAAACCAAAGTTTTCTTTATTTATAATCAAATTACTCTTGTACCAAATATATGTATGTATAATTAAGTTTTAGTGCGGACGAAGTTAAATGGAACACAAAAATGTTGCGTCGATGACGAGAGAGCGGCAGCGGCCTCGCGACGTCACTGAGGTCACATAACTTCCTCAGTAACTCAGTAACTCAGTCGCTCAGCGGCGCTCGCCACAGATACACTTTTAATATTGTCTATGTATTTATTATATACTGCCTGGAGAAGGTGTTTTTAGAAGACTAGGTCATAGAAATATTAGAAAAGTACATTAATATTACGAAATAACACTAAGTGATATAAACGATAATTCCAGAAATTTTACTCTAGAAACTAGAAACGGGATTGTAGTATGTTTCCCATTATTGTTTTACAGAGATCTTTAGATATTGTCCTCGAATGCCTTGTTCACGAGATATTCCCGGTATATAAAGATGCGCGAAATAATAATGAAATAATGGATATATCCTATTACAGTTTTAATAGTACTAAAATACCATGCTAATCTAAAATCTTATCTATACATCTATATCTTATCTATGCAGATACATAAAATTGGAGTGTCTGTTTGTAATATTAAAATAATCGCTTTTTATTAAATGAATACACGGTACATATACCAAAATAACAAATTTCTGTCTGTCTGTTTGTTCCGGCTAATCTCTGAAACGGCTGGGCTGATTTTGCCGGAACTTTCACTGGCAGATAGCTAGTGCTATAAGGAGTAACTTGGGATATAAATATAATCACCATCAATCCGGGTACGGCTTTAAATTAATGCGCGGGCGAAGCTCCGGGCAACAGCAAGTATTATATATTAAATAAATTTGTTACACGATGAAAAGGGAGCTATATTAAAAATATGACTTATTTTAGTATATACCAATATTAAAAGTGTAAAAATCCTAGTCTAATAAAAAAATAAGAAATAGGATTTAAAACGCTTTCATTTTAATCGGGAAATATTTTTATCGTGCTGGCAACACACAGATGCCTGCGGTCTTTAACCTTGATACAACAGCTGATCATGTTGTCAATATTACAAACGAATCCTGCGACTGTTGGGGATAATTTATCAATATTTTTTGAAAATCTCCAAGTGTATTTTTGTTTATTTATTACTTTAGTGATACATAAATTATTATTCAATTGTATGACGTTCAGTTCCGTGGTCATTTATTGAAGTAAAACTTCTTTAGACGCGACCTCAGATCGCGCGCAAAGATTTGGTACACGCACACATATTTTTTTATTTGCCCGAAATTACTCTTGCATCTTGCAACTCAGACTCGTTAAAACACCGACAAACAATGTATAAACGTATTAGACTTATAAACTATAAGTTACCACATTATACTATAAACTATAAAGACATACATAGTTTAAAAAAATTGTTCAAACATTCATAATAAATAATAAAATCGTACCGCAACAAGATCAAGCATAACACTTAACCTAGGTCACAGGCCGAAATAATAAAGAACTTTATACCTTGAAAAGGCTTAGCCAATTTTCATGAAACATCTAAGAACCATCACTAAAAATCCTACTTTCCAGTAAAACCGCATCCAAATCGGTTTAACTGTTGGAGAATTACGGTGCATATACAGACACATTTAGCACTCAAGCATATTATTATATTATTTTATATTATATTATATTATATAGTACCCGTTTTTTTGCGTCGGTGGTTATCATAAGAAAACGTAAATGAATTTTCTTTTATTTCTACCATAATCCGGCATATTTGTCGGTTGCGAAAAGGTCCGTGTTTGACATAACGGTACAAAACTCTGTTACCGATTCGATCCGATCTAAAAACTTCATTATACTACAATAAAACCTCTTTCAATCGCCGCATTCAATTTAACGCCCACAGTCTCAATTTATATTGAAATTATAGAGAAACAAATAAAGTGTGTACATTGGCTCTAAGAGACCGTTGTCCGCCTGGATACTTTATAACGTCATCATGGCTGTTAAGATATTTGTATACCAACCATCATTTTGTGTATGTAAAAAATATATATATATATATATATATATATATTTATATTCTTCTGTGCGTTTGTACGTCGCTCTGAATTCCTCTTAAACATTACTCTCGCTTTGATAAGCAACAAACAATCTTAAAAACTTATTTTCGTAGTTTAAAACAACCATAATGATTATAAACTAATAAATCACTGGACCAGATATCCGACTGCAGGTTTCAATTTGCTTAGAATGACAAAAAGCTGTTATAGCTGCTTATACCATTAACCTCAAACTCTGCTCAAAAGTGCTGTGATTAGGATAAGAAGTTAGCTGTAAGTGATGATGATTAAAAATGAGCAAAGTAATAAACGACCGTATTAACTCAACGTAAGTTTAAACTAATAGTTTTTATATTATATAATCTTGTTACGCCATGTGTTATGTAATAAGAAATATGTAACTTCCACACAATACAAAATATGTTACACTTACAACTATCCACGGAAACTATTATTTAGATATATTTCTTAATAGTTATAGGTAAAATAGCATGGCAAAATATTTATTAAAGATGTCGAAATTGAATATTAATTAATGTCATAATAGTGGCAAAAACAGACACTGGCTTAAAATAAAGAAGAAGAGCATTATGATTCCGCGCTTTCTGGTACTATGCATTTGAATTTCGAACAACAAAGAAAATTTGAGACGCCATGTTGGTTTCATTATAAATTACATTTTCACAATTTTCTTAAGCCTTTGCTGACAGTTAACTTATTTTATGATATTACAGTTATTCATTCTGAAATCTAACATTTTATTTGGAACGATGTTTTAAAGGTAAAGATTATTTATATCTAAATATAAAAGGTAAAGATTATGATTGTATAGCGTATCGCCCAAATACTCAAACGAATCTCAAATTTAAGACGTACTTAAACTCGTGTTGTCCCTCTTTTTTTCTTTGAATCTGACACGTCGTAGCATGAGTTTAAGTACGTCTTACATTTGAGATTCGTTTGAGTATTTGGGGGTTATTCACTCAGTACGGTAGGAAGAGACTTGGCGGAGCTGTCTGAGGAGGCGGGTGCTCAGTCATTGGGGTGAGCGGCTCAGAGAGCCGAGCGCGGGACACCGTACGGTGTTGGCCGTCGGTCCAATCCTGGAGCAGTGGGTTGACCGGCGGCACGGCAAAATATCCTTCCACCTTGCGCAGATCCTGACGGGGCACGGTTGCTTCGGAAGGTATCTGTGAAGGTCGTGGGGGCGAAGGACTCGCCAGGGTGTGTGACAGCAGTGAGGACACCGCTGACCACACCCTGGCGGAGTGCCCAGCTTGGGCAGAAGCACAACAGGGAGCGCACTGGCGCCTCTTCCCGCAGGAGAGCACGGCGGCGGGAGAGAACAGTGCCGCATGGCACACCGTTGTGACCCGGTGCGGATGTCCACAGCTCTCGTACCGGGTCACCCAGACGACGAGGAGAACACCGCTGGGGTTTAGTGGGTAGAGTCTGCGTCCACCTTACCATCTTCTCGGGCGCAGAGAGCCCCACATAGCCCCCGAGTCCAAACCAAAAAAAAAGCATTCTAACGGTGAAAGAATTATTAAAATCAGTTGAGTAGTTTTTGAGTTAATTCTTTACCAATAAAGAAACAAACTTCCCTCTTTGTTATATGATAAAAAATATTGATGCATCATACTTAGGAACCTTTAGTTCATCAAGAAGCCGACAGTGAAAACCGTATCAAAATCTGTCGAGTAGTTTAGAAAATATCGATGCACAAACAGGCCAACACAAAAACTACTTTAATTTGTATTATGCAAAGATAAAGATACTATGACATTAGTCTTTCTTTAAATCAAATGTTAAATCTATCGCGATTAAAACCCACGACCCCAGCATATACCGATCAACAAAGATTAAATCTGTCTTTTTCGTCAAAAAAAAGATTCCGACGAATTGAGAACCTCCTTCTTTTTGAAGTCGGTTAACAAAAGAATAGCCCACATAATTATCACCTGTGTTTTTTTTAGCTCCAGTCAACAGATTACTATAAATAATGATGTTATATGTTACTACCGACTATACATAACTAATAAAAATACGTAAAATAACTTACAGATAGGATACATTCTATAGATTTTTTGTTATTTTTAGTTTTCTTATCTCATGATTATGGTGATGATGATGATAATGATGATGTTGAAGTGATGATGATGCTAATGATGATGTAGTTGAGTGTAACTTGATCTAAAAGTGTGTCAACACTGAGAGGTGCGTAACTCTCTCGCGTAACCTTCTGTGAGACTGTCGGTTATACATTTGATAACAGACTAGGTAACGCTATGTAGAGTATAGACAGAGGTAACAGATCTGTCTCGTCAAGGGCAGACAATTTGTGGGATGAATTATCCTATACATGGATTTTTAATCGTCTTTTCTTCAATTCTAGTGGGTTCGAGAATAATTTAAGATTCTATAATCTTAAATTATTCTCGAACCCACTAGAATACATACCCAAAAATATCGATTTTTCGTCAAAATCGGTCTAGCCGTGTCGACTTCAAAGACACACACACACAAAACAATTATACGTATAAAGATATTGTACCTAGGTGTGTTTATATATAAAACAGTTAATAAAAACAATATATTTGCTATCGAATACCGCATCAAAATCCCACATTTGAAAGGTTCGTCGTTCAGAGAATTCATCTGCCACAGGCGGCCCACTGCCCGCAACATTGACTGACAAATAATTATCTAGTTCATAAAATCTTTTCAAATTTGTCATATACATAATTCTTATCTTACATTTGTAAGAAGTTTAAAACATCCAAAGTAGTATAAAATAATTATTATAACCAGATTACAGATAAGCGTGCCAGTATATTTGCTTAGCAACGCCATCTAGTAGCAAATTGAACAACTCAAACTGGCTTCCCCGATCAGTCGCTCGACGACTCGCAAATTCAGTCTAGCAATTCAGAACTCGAGCAGCGTTATGGTTTTTTGGAAATAAAATGTTTTATTAGCTGGGACATAGTCATTAACTTACTCTTTGTAACTCAAACGTTAATTATTTGATAAAACGCTAACAGTTTTATGTGTTATAATATTTTAATAATGGTTTGATTATATATACAAATAAATAAAATTGAAGTGTCTGTTTGTAATATTAATACAACCACTATTTATTAAATGCATAATATGGATATATACACGATACACATACCAAAATAACATTTTAACTATTTTTATCTGTGTGTCTATTTATTCCAGCTAATCTCTAAAACGGCTGGGTCAATTTTGACGGGACTTTCACTGGCAGACAGCTGACGATATAGGGAGTAATTTAGACTATAAAATAATCATCATCAATCCGGCTGTAAATCTAACTCTCTATCTGAAGCTGAGGGCAAAGCTATTTATAAATAAATATTTAAGCGTTTTTAGTAGAGTATTTTTAATTTTTATAATAAGGGTATGTTTCTGTTCTGATAATGGCAAATCAATGGCGGTAACTGAACTCGCGTTTTTCTCAACTATCTATACAATACTATAGAGAATGTTTTTGTGTGTGTGCGTGAGTTTGGATGTAAGAGCCAGGAGGTACCTAATGCTCGATCCGATTAAAAAAAATCTTCCCACCATAATGCGTGGTGCATTATTATAGAGAGACATAAGATATCAAAATAATCAAGGCAAGGCAAGGTCGGCTACAGTTAGGCATAAATTATAGTTTAATCCTTGAAATATCCTTTACATCTTCACCCTAGCCTTATTAATTGTGTAATTGGCGACACAATTCTAAATTACGATAATCATGAAATAGAAATATAAGTGCAATTCGAACAAACAAGGAATTAAGATTTAAAAAATTATTTTAATACAAGTATATATCAACATGTTAATTGCCAATTAATGTTTCAAAATGCCTAAATTCGCGTAAAAATTATTCAGCAGTCTCAAGGAAATAATAAACTAAATACGTACAATCGTTGAAGCCATCTCGCCTTAGTTCACGAGTTGATTGAGGAAATGTGCTCTTTGACATTGATTTCTTGAATATCAATGATCTTCCTGTCAGTTTTACCCTTATACCTATAAAATACAACGATTTCACCTTTATTTAGTTCAATTTGTGGGTAATTAATACTAAAATATGCTTTTTATTTTGCCATAAAAATAATAGTTTTTGTTTTTTAAAAGAAGCATAAAGGCAATTATGTTGCCAATATTGGTATTTTGTATGTAATATTCGAAAGTAATAAGTCGAGAGGACTGACGACAATCGACCTTGTGACGTCATAGGTCGTATTTTTAGCAACTTTTGAAAATAAATAATGTGACGATTAATGTAAATTTTTATTTTATTAAACTTAGAGTGGAAAAAGCATTTCAGTGAATAGAGTCTCTCAGGTTTGCTCATGAAGTATGAAGATTTGGCTGTCAGTTACCAATCTCTCCTTGATGGCTGATGAGTAAAAAAATAAGAAGTTTACTTCCACACAGCTATACATTTCTGTCCCACCATGGTTCAGGCCTTGACGTGGCGGTGGGGCTCAGTAGCCTAGGGTGAGCCCAGCGCCTAGGGCGAAGCTAATCGAGCCGAGGGGGCTCTTTGTGTCCCTCTTATAAGAAGCGGGGACAAAGAGCAGTGGGTAAGTGCAGGGGGTAAGGGATGAGGATGGGAACCTCACCCCATTGTACTGTCCCGTCGTTGGAAGGGGTTCTTCTATGGTGCGGGACAACCCCTCTGTGGTGGTGGCGTCGGTCCCTTGCGGGACTGACTAACCGTCGAGGTGCCTTGTTAGCTTAACAGATCCGGGGCACCTCACCAAGGCAGCATTGGTGGCACTCGCCTGGTTTTAGTGGGTAGAGCTGCGTTCATTTACCATCTTTCGGGCGCAGCGAGTCCCACATACCCACCTGGGGAGACCCACTCCCCAGGCGGGATGCCTCAGAGCATTTCCCGGCGTAAAAGAAAAAAAGAGCTATACATTTCTGCCTTTGAAACAATTCATCAATTAACCGAACAAGATAATATGACTCATTGTCTTTGGAGCACGGAAAAAACCGCTACAACATTAATTAGCATATCGCCATATGGACGATAATAAGCTTTCATCGTATTCCTCTCCTACTAAATGATATTAATATACTATTTACAAAACACCGTGTTGGACTCTAATGCGTCATTACAAAGCTGTTTTTTGAATGTCACAAAGTATGCTCGCATATCAAACATTTGTTCAGAAATGCTCAGTGCGTGGTCTACATTGTGTTTGTGAACGAACACGCACTTCGACAGACTAAAACTTCACTTAAATGGCGAATCCTATGGATTCATTTAATAGTTATTAGGATAATTAGTTGTTACCATTACGAAAAGAAAAAAGAACCATAAGAACGTTAGATTATTTAAAAAATAACTATGTTTTTGTTTTACAACTCTGAGATTAATAAAGATAATGTACACACACACAAGCTAGCAAATATGTTTCATAAAGCGTTTTTTTTTTAAATTATTTACGAACTTTTAACAATACAACATTAACAATATCCAACACCTAGTAAGAGTGAGACAGAACTGTCTCAATCCCATTTATGTAACTGATGGGCGATCGTAAAACTATGGCAAAATATCCATCCAATTAAGTAGATAGATCATAAGAGGTTGGTGATCTCCATTATTGGCTTTTTATAAACTATAACATTAAAATTTCGACGTTGTCGAGGTCATCATCCAGACCTAAAAATATACACACATTTTAATTAACATATTTTAAATGCGCAAGCCGCAATAGGCATTGTGCAAACAAAAGAAGTATCAGGTAAAGGAAAAGGAGACTGTAAAAGCAAACCTCACAGTAAAATGATTTTGAGTACGCTTAAAAAGTTGACATATTGTTCCATTTCCGTGAGTGCCGTAGGCAACGAGAACGTCTGTCGTGGCAGGGTTACCAGGAAACAAAACGAATTTTGTATGATTGAATCCCTTAAAATTATTAAAAAACTAAGATAGGTGTCAAGGGGCACCCGGATGGAACGAAGTTTCTTTCGATTAATTAGTGAAGGAATTGTAATAAAAAACAAAAAAAAATTACATACACACACACACACACACACACTCACACACACACACACACACACACACACACACATCTTATGTGTGTCTGAAATCAACGAAAAATACATTTAGTATTTACAATTCTGTCCTCATATTATAGTAAACAAAAATAGGTACAATTTTTTTATCGATAAAAATTAGAGCATCTCCCAGCGTAAAATAATTTTAAAAAAAATAACAAAAAAAAGTTACCGAGATCGGTGGGATTTGAACTGGGGTTTTTTACTAAGCAGCCCCAATAGTGTAACAAAAACAGCTACCAACGCAGTAATGTCTTTGTCAAAAGCACGGCTTACAACTATAGCAAAAAGCCAATACGCGAAGCGGCCGAGCGCGCGACACTTTACATACCTACGTATGCGATATACTCGCAAAAAGTGTCGTACCAACTTATCGTCTTAATTTTTCCCGTCTAGCCCCCCTTTCGTAACGCGCTATAAGGAACTACGTTCCAAAAATTACCTGGATAAAATGTAATTACAGCAGAAATGAAGGTAGTAGTGTCGCGTTTTTTTTTTTTTCAAAATAACGAAGTTTATGCTAAGTCTGTAAATTCATCGTAGCCTTGTTAAATTGCTCGTACTGTTTTTTTTGTCTCTTTAATTGGCCTTATATTAATGAAAAAAAACTTAAATCTTTATTTTTATTTGAGGAAATCTACGCTAAGGATTACTATAAAGTGAATATTCAGTGTCTGTTTTACATGTGTATTATTTAGTCAACGATCTGACAACCCTGGTTGCGTTTAAAGAAATGTAATAGACTACATAGTGGATAAAAATTCAAAGTTTAGAGAACAATAATTTCAATCATGGTCGCTATGATGCTTTATAATATTAGATTCTTATGTTTGCTATTTTGGAAGACGCTGTATATCGATACGGATTATTTAATAATCGTAATATAATAATAATATTATATCAAATGCTTATAGTAAAACTTTAAAATGTAGGTAATTTAATTAGTAAGATTTTAATTATATTTTTTTATTGTAATGTCATTTGATAAGATTTTTACATTCCTGATATTTCGGATAGGTACTTTATAGTAATGATCGCGGATCGCGTAAAATAAAAAATATAAGAAATAAAAAAATATAGGGGGAGTGGGTCTCCCCACGCGGGTATGTGGGACTCGCTGCGCCCGACAGCTGGTAAGTGGACGCAGCTCTACCCACTAAAACCCGGCGAGTGCCACCAATGCCGCCTTTGGTGAGGTGCCCCGATCTAGTAAACAAACAGGGCACCTCGACGGCTAGTCAGTCCCGCAAGGGACCGACGCCATCTCCACAGAGGGGTTGTCCCGCACCACAGAACAACTCCTCCCAACGTCGGGACAGTACAATGGGGTGAGGTTCCCATCCTTACCCCTTGTCCCCTGCTCTTCTGTCCCCTCTTCTCATAAGAGGGGTACAAAGAGCCCCCTCGGCCCAATTCGCATCGCCCAAGGCCTGAACCATGGTGGGGATCAATACCACAGTCTATTCATACTATATTTATAAAAGTTTATTTTACTTATAAACTCGTCATTTTGTATTTCAATATGGAAAATTCCACGATGAGTTTAGCACATCGACCATATAACTGGAATAGAGCAGTAATTCTGTATAAAAACAAAATCCGCCTAAATTGTGCTGCGACGCTACGCCGGTTCTGTGCTCAGATTGGCCGACTGATGGCCATTGATGGATGATTGGCCAATGGGACGTACATACAAATCACTGATCGGTTGAATTGCTATTACGTCAGTGATAAATAACTGACAAATTCACAGTTTGTTTGAGTAGTAACTCATACAAACTGTGAATGAAAATCGATCATCATACGCTGTTGAGCTCCGAAATCCCCATTAAACCCCCTAGCCTGAATTTGCAAAAAATGTTAATTTGTCAAATACAAGTCTATATTATTATGTAGATGATTTCAATAACTACAACAATGTTTATCATATCGATGATAATATTACAGTCATAAATCGCTATCAGATACAGCTACAACCGATAAAGTCATCCATGAACTTACTATAATAATATACAAAATCACTATACGCATATCTATAATAATGCAATGAAGATGTTTGTGCGTTTGAATGTAGGAGGTAATCTCCGAAACAACACTTACGATTAAGCCTTCACCAGGATATAAAATAATCATCATCAGATCACAATTCTTCTTCTTCTTGAGGTGCCTCTCCAACTAGTGAAGGTTAGCAGTCAGCTCTGCATATTTTTCCTTGTCTCTCGCGAGGTGGAACAGTTCGGAGGCGCTTGCGATACCCATCCACTCTCTGATGTTACGCAGCCACGACTGATCACAATTAATATATTTAAATATAGGTATACAGTATATATTATATAGGCATATCTTTTTTTTCTGCCGGGAAATGCTCTGAGGCATCCCGCTAGGGAGGGAAGGATTTTCCAGACGGGTCTGTGGGACATGCTACGCCCGAAAGATGGTAAGGTGGACGCAGCTTTACTCACTAAAACCCGGCGAATGCCACCAATGCCGCCTTTGGTGAGGTGCTAGTCAGTCCCTCAAGGGACCGACCACCTCTACAGAGGTGGTCGGTCCCTATAATATTATGTATAGCCTTTGTGTTATTCTGATATATAAGCTATAATATTATAAAGTTTCATTAAAATTCGTGATGTAGTTTTTGCGTAAAAGTTAGTAATGGATGTTACATACATACTCTCGAGTTTATAATATTAGCAGGATAATAGGATGGCTCAAAAACTATATATAATACTTATATACAATAAAATATCCCCTTAATAACGTCGGTTCAGCATTTAATACAAGATTCCATTATACACATAATTACTTGCTTCATCTAATTAATCGTAATAGCACTGAATTGCGTCGAACCTATAGATAATGTTTATCTATCCGTCGGTTTAATATCGATGATTAAACTGTTTTATTAAATTTTAAAGTAGTCAGGTATTTTTATAAAAACTGGATAATACATTTTACTTGATTAATATTAAATACCTACATTACCGATTTTATTTTAAAGTTAATATCACGAATCTGTATTTTTCTCTCAAATTTGCATAATAGGTAATGCCATGCTTTGCAGCCGAATTGGGCCGGCACGACCGGGGTGGTACCTCGCTCACATAACACCGGCGTCAAGGGGTTTGTGAGCTTCCGGTAACCCATTAGGGGTATAGGTTTTAGGGTTGGTATATATGGAAAAGGAAGGCAACGCATCTACATAATCTCTAGTTGTGCGGAGTTGTACGGTCGTCGATAGTCGCCAAAAGGCTTTGACTGTCGTTTGCCCTCCTATGCTATAAAAAAAACTATTACTACCTTGAATTAAAAATAAAACACTTTTCTAAAATAAAAATCCTTCCTTAATAATCGAAATAATATGTATATGCAAAAAGATTTTTTCAAAACTGCCAGGTAATTACTAAGATTAGCACAACTCACAAATAAACAGCTTTAATTAGTAATAAACATGATTGTTATATAAGTATAGCTCATAGAGCCGTTTCGGTTTTTCTAATGTCCAATTAGCTTGTTATGTCGAATGTCTAATGAGAATGTCATATTCATCCTATTCAGTTCATAAAAACTGTTTGTATAAGAATATTAAATTGTCTCCCTAAACGTATAAAAAGTCATAACTGCAAGTAGTCCAGGATCCAGGTACAAATTTGGTCAGTTATTTCTTCTCGAATTAAACTTCGTAAAATGCATGATATATATAATGATTTATTAGGGCGAGCAGTGGCAGCCTCGTGAATGAAAATTTATAAGAGTATTGTTAACATTCTCTAGGAAATAATTAAAAAACAAAACAGTTAGCTTTGTTTTTCATTATTTACTAGAGAATGAAAAGGAAAAGTCGTCAGCTGATAAAACTCAGTAGATGCTGCTATGTTACACCTTCCATGGTACCAGCTGACAAACTTTCCAAGCTGAAATTAATTTTCATTCGCAGTAGCATATAAAAAATCACCAGGAAAAATTTTTGTTGAGAGGAAATCATTGAAATACTTTTTTTTCATGTTCAAGCAGCTAGCTGTCGTATAATCCACTATGTTATGGTCAGCTAACTTGATTTTTTATTTATGACGACCTCTGTGGCTCAATCTCAAGCCGGAGATAGCAGGTTTGAATCCCGCCAAGGAACATAAAGTTTTCTGTGTTCCTCGGTCATGGTGTATTAAATATTATTATGTGTACTATATAATAAAAATCTTAAATATATCTATCTAATTATATAGGTATTAAATATATTTCCGTTGTCTGGTACCCGTAACACAAGTTCTTCGAGAACTTATCACGGAACCAGATTGACGTGGTTTAAAAGCATCCATAGATATTATTATTATTCATTCAAGATATTAGTTAAACTGTAATCCGACAAATTTGAAAATAGAAGAAAATGACTAAAGAAACTATTTTTCTCCCCACCCACGGAGTCATAGCTGACGATCGCGTATATTCATAATATAAGTCACTAATGCATTTTACGAATTTCCCATTGTGAGGGACTTGGTTATGAAAATTTATTACTGGCTCTTGGACTAAAACGCCAGTGGGGCTGTTATGTCAATTAGCATCAGATGCACTCAAAACCTGTTTCGGTCCATATCTTTGCGAGCCTCATCAGAAAATTTTAGAAAGGGCGCCAAAAGACTATACTAGAGAGTAGTAATAACTAATAGAGCAATTTTATTACAATGGCTATTAAAATAATCTATACAGATAAATAAAATTGGAGTGTCTGTTTGTAACATTAAAATAATCATTTTTTACTAAATGCATATGGATGTACACGGTACATATACCAAAATAGCATTTTTTACAATTTTTGTCTGTCTTTCTGTCCGTTTGTTCCACCTAATCGTGGAAACGGCTGGGCCGATTTTGACGGGACTTTAACTGAAAGATAGCTGATGTTATAAGGAGTAACTTAGGCTATAAAAATAATCAGAATCAATCAGCGTACGGCTGTAAATCTAATTTAACGCGGGCGAAGCTGCGGGCAACAGCTAGTAAAACAAATAATTCATTTAAGACAAATCATTCTGTACAATGTTGTATGACTTACAAGAGTACATTTGAAAAATATGTGGTTTTCTATTTTCTACGTGAATAAGGGCAAATCCAAATCCCATTGGATAGTTATTATTGGAAAATCATCAATATTAAAAAAGGAATAAAGCGACATCCGCGCGTGCATGTGTCGACAAAAACTGCGTGGCAGTGCGTACTGCATGGCCGTGCTGGCGCAATAGCCGCGATATTCGAAATTCGAACGGGCACGCGTTGGAACAGCTGATGCGCGTGCGCACCTGTATTGATTTACTCTCTCTTTCTAGCATGTGACGTACAATGAACCCCGCGCCGCGGACGCTGGCACTTGGCAGCGACTAGACTTACGAGCAGCTTACATCCAATGCCGTTTCGTGACGTCACAATTGTTTCAATTTGGGCATACCGTTGTAATTTACTGTATTTAACTATATTTGTGAGTAAATATAACATTATTAGGGACGGGAACATTAAGATCTTAATAATTGTGATAAAATTGTAGTTTTTCGATCACGTATTTACTACCGTGCAAATGATTTGTTTATTTTGATGTTATCCTTCCTTAAGAGATAATCTTCCTTGTCTATAATCGGACATTGTAAATGATTCTATAGGAAGTTATGTTGGATTGGTTGTATATAATCCGGATCGGGGTCTATTTATATGCAAAATTTCATGCTAATCCATTCAGACTATCTAACTTATAAACTTACACATTTATTAAACAATCACTTTTTTCGTTCATAAACTTATTGAACTCGATTCAGTTGGCCTTCGCATAGGTATGATAACTACCTTTGATCTGAGCCGGTTCAAATCCAAGGAGTTCATGTTATACAAGACCAATAAAGGCATCGCCAGTTTATTCTTAATTTTAATATCCTGAAATTGATTAATTTTGGGAAATTAAATATTTGCCGTGAAGGTTATTTTAAAAAGTTTGATTTATAAAAAAACTAGTTGGTGCCCGAAGCTTTGCTCGCGTTGACTTATATTTACAACCGTAACCGGATTGATGATTATTGAGCTAATGTCACTCAGTGTTAACATATTATCATTCTAACGGTTGATTAGTTTTTGAATTAATTCGTAACAACAAACACACATTTCTCTACTTTCTATGTTAAACATATTGATGTATCATACTTATAAACCTGCCCTAGTTCATAACAAAGCCTACAGTTCACTATGCGTATCTAAATTTGTTTAGTAACTTTAATTGATAATAATATGTAAAGATATACATAATAATAAATTATTAGTATACAGTATTAGAATTCATTTAATATGACGTTTTAATTAAAATATTTGTGTATTAAAAATTTATATTTAAATGTAACTGATTGTGTATCTCCGGGGAATTCCCTAATTTTTCGGTATGAATATAAATTGATGACATTTCCTTGACGCGGCCAGCCTGTTCCCGATCCGTTGTGCTCCCCGAAACTCCTGCGGGATAAAAACATTTAAATAATGCACCTAAATATTCAAATAACAAATTTAAATACGTTTTTAGTACATTTTTTTCTTATATTTTCTTCTAATTGTATTTAGTTTTGTCCGGGCACGTCATTCTCATAACAAGGTATAATATTTTTTAAGTATAAAGATAGGCTGCACATTTTATGTATACATGTATTCAAGTACTTTGGGTCATTGATCATTTTTATCAAAATTGTTTAAGTCGTTACCATATTGTAATATATAATAATAATAGCAAACCCTTATAATATATCCGACTGTTGGGCATGGGTGTCCTCCTCGAAAGCAGGCGAGAAGGATGTTGGACCATAGTTCACCGGTGTGCTGGCCTTCAAAGACTTTTAATCCCATCAGGCAGGTTTCCTCACGATGTTTTCCTTCACCGGTGAGCAAGCGATGGTATTAAGGTGCACGTAGAAATTTAGAAAAAACCCATTTAATGGCACCAGAGTGGTCAGGATCAAACACGGACCTCCCACTTAAGAGGCGGAGCACATCGTCCCCACCCACCAGACCTTCGTCGTTCGAGAGTTACCATAATGTAAATAAATATATTGAATAACGAAAGAATTTTTTTATATAAAATAATATAACGGTAGATTGTATCACAAAAAGTTAGTTGTGTAAAATCTTTTTGCTCTAAAAAGCAAAAAAGACCCTGGATTTTTTAAATAAAGGATTTTTGCCTATTACATTTTTTAAAGTCACACATCTTGTGATGTTTAAATATGCATGGAAATGGAGGGGAAAATATATGCTGATCTACAGAAACTTTACACTAAGGTCAGCAGGCTACAAAAATTGAATTTTGTATATGTTTTTACTTCAATTTTGTTTTATACCAACCGCTACAGATATGGAAAAAATGGGCTTAAAATAACATTGTTCGCTTTTCTTACATTTTTAAATAAAGGTTGGTTGATCATATTGAAATATTTTTTTACGGATTTTATCTCAGTTCATTATGTATTTACATCCCCGACGTAATGTTTTACTGTAAACATGGAAGGTCTCGCGATTAAGTCAATGCTTGTTATAGTATGTATTTACAAAATTTTATCATTAACTTAAAGACTAAAAAGAGCAAAATATTTTTTGTAAGAACCTTTAAAAGTCGTACCTATAATTGTATTCTCGTCAGAGTTTCGTGGAATAACCCAATTACGTTGATATAACTTGAATCAAAGATTCTAAACTTATTAACATATATTTAGTACATGTTTTAATGATCATCATCAGTTATGGACAATCATTATTATATATTATTATTAATATTATCTTATTTTAAAGATTATGTACCTATATTAATTGTATAGATTAATTAAAATCACACTATAAAGTATGTACTATGTTATGTATGTTTCGAATGAAAAGATTAATGTGTTGACTTTTGTTGGACAACCTATTTTTATGAGCTAAAATAAAAACCCAGACAATTATATTTACAGACTTCCGTATTAATTGATTTATGTCAATTACAGAATTCATGTGTTTAATTGTAATTTAAATGTTATTTTTCCCGTCTTCTGATACACGTCACAAAAGTTGTAATAATCTTAGCTCTCCATAAAATTTAACAGATTTTAGGACGAATCCAAAACCTGAATTTTTTTTTACACATTAACGGCATTTTTTAAGAATAAAAATTGTGTAATTTAAGTACTGTTAAATAATATATTAACAGTTACTAGAGTCTAGTTGTGAGTGTAAATTATTTGTAGATACAATAAAATTATTTCTTTAATTAATTCAAAGCTTTTAGCAAGTGCGATGACCTGATGTTAATTAACATCTCTGTTATCATCATTCATCATTAAGGCTTTCAAAAATAAAAATCTTTAAAAATATCTTCTGGGATGATTTTATTTTAAACTAGTTGTTTCTCGTAGTTTCATTGGCTCCTGAGGTTACAATAAATAGCCTATAATCTTATTTAACTATTAAGCGATATAATACATTTTTTTTGTTTTCAAAACCAACTGGTAGTTTCATAGATAAGCGCGCCTAAACAAATAAACACTTCAGCTTCATTATATTTGTATTCGCCACTTTTCAAGTCAAGGTCTTTAGTTTATTTTACTTTAATCGGTATACAGATATTATTTAAAAAGAAAATAGTCAACCCGACGGACATGGGCAATGTCCGTCGAACATACAATGTACGGTACATGGACAATGTACAAAACATTTTGTTATGGACCAAATAATTGTGAACCTAAATCATTCTCAAATCCACTTGAACACACACATTTTTTGTATCAAAATCGGTACAGCCTTGAAGTTGGAGTTCATTGACATAAACACGCACCGAAGAATTATATATATAAAGATTAGTCAATGATTTTTTACAGTAAAAGTCTGGTATGCAAATAGAGATATTTTGTTGGTAAAAGAAAAGCCTCTTTGGAACTGTAGCCTAGAAACACGTGAAAGTGTAGCTATCGCGGTCAGCGCACAGGGAGCCGTAGGGTCAACATAACTACGTCCTTCCTGTCTGTGTGGAAATGTGGTTGATAGCGTTTGGTTCTGTTTATTAGGGTTCCATACGAAAGGGTGCCAGTAGAACCCTGTCATGAGGAGTTGTCTGACTTTGACTGTGTCGTTCAGGGCATCTCAGGGCTGTATGTTTCTGATTTTTTACGTTGACTAACTTTTGTCCATTGCTTTACCCGTGTAGGCGTATAATATATATCGTATATATAGTATTAATTATTGTATATAGTATAGTTGTAAGAGTTAGTGACATGCTGCTTTGCACCCGAATTGGGCCGGCATTACCGGGTACCTCTCGCTAACATAACACCGGCGTCAAGTGACAACTATGCTGTCGCGTTTCGTGCGGTTTGTGAGTTTCCGGTGGCCCATTGGGGGATTAGGAAAAGGAGGGCAACGCTTCAGCACAAATTTTGGTTGTGCGGATGTCTATGGTCGTCGGTAGTCCGACTGCTCGGTTGCCTCCTAGTGACATAAAAAGTACGGTGTATTATATTATATGATGACGTAGTGGCGTAGTAGTTGTGACATTCACATTGTACGGCCACTTATTGATGAAAACTATCGCAGTTAGTAATCTACGTGGAAATTCACTCAGTCACTTACACGTGACTAATTTATTCACTAGGATGACTTATTTACAAACTTGTATTATGTATGTGTTATTATGTACCAAACTCACAAATTTAAATATATATAGGAGACAGATTATGATATCCGCAAGTAGAAATATTATTCATTTATAAATATAAATAAATGATCGCAGATGGACATAATATATAATCTATTCTGCCAAAAATGCCATATGCCATACAACAGTTGGTAATATAAGGTATATACGGGTACTGTTATGTTAATTAATTGCAAAAACCACTAGGGCAGGAGCGGAGTGAACCGTACAACGGGTTCGCCTACCGTGACCGAACTTGTGTTACCGGTGAGAGCTTTATATTTCCTCTTTTTTCTTTGTTCAGAGAAATCTCTAAATCCACTCAAATCCTAATAAAAATTTTGGCATTGTCAAAAAAATCTTGTTCATAATAATGTATACGACATAGCACCATATAAGTGCGAGTTTGGTCTTGGGCGGCGCTGTTTCGCGGTCTGACATCGGCCATCGGAGGGGTGACGATGGGCTCAAGTTTGAGTCCCACATAGTACTCCTACTCGGGGTGGTTACCCCGAGTAGGGTTACGTGTGTATTTTTTTTCTTTAACTCATGTCTTTAACCGACTTCAAAAAGGAGGAGGTTCTCAATTCGTCGGAACCTTTTTTTTTTCTTGTGATTTAGCGTTCTGCCAAACATGATTCTATGTTAGTGAAAAATTAATACCCTATACGTTTTGGTTTGACAGACATACAGACTGAGGGACAAGGGAGCCCTTTCCGTTCCGTTTTGTCATTATGAGGAATTATACCCTAAAAATCAGAAATATTCAGGATATATACTTTTTAAGTCAGTTGGATGAGAAACCTGGCAGAAACTAGCCCTGCCTGGTTTCGATTCACCAATTTATTCATACGTCTATCCTGAGAAAATAGTGAGTCTTGACTCTCGCTACCAGTAATTACACTGCCTGTATCGCCCTTTACCCAAAGACTGTAAAGCTGGAAGAATTTAAATGTGCAAAATTTCATAGAGATCCATTCAATTCAAGCATGATTTGGTAAAAAAACATAATATTAGTAGGATAGAAGAGCTTTTATTGAAATTGTTAAGTTCATTTATTATTAATAAAAGTTTTATTTTGTTTGTTTAACCCTAACGCCCTAAAGGGTTTACATATTTGGTAATTTACTCTCTTTGAATAGATCGTTTTAGACCTAAAGAAGGAAAATCGAAAGCTCTACATAGACCCCTCCCTATGTCTGTTTATTTTACGAAGCTTATTACATTATATTACATTCTCAAATATTTAAAAGATTAGATTCTACTGAGTTTGTTTTGCCGCATCTTCTCATTGGACGAGGTTTGGAACCCGTATTAAGCTCTTTGACATTCAATAATTTATTTTTGAAAGATGTTAACATAAAAAACAACATGTATTGTGACGTTAAAATGTTTTTATAATAATAATAATATCTATGGACGCTTTTACAACACGTGAATCTCTTCCCGCGGTAAGTTCTCGAAGAACTTGTGTTACGGGTACCAGACTACGGAAACATATTAAATACTTTTATACTATACATATAATACACATATTCAATACACATCCATGACCCAGGAACACAGAAAATTTGTGAATATACTCTCGATAACGCTACTAATAAGTTACTAATAAATCTTATAATGATAATTAATATAATATAGACATTTTATGTTAGTTGGATAGACAAACTAGCAGACGTGCCAACAGATGGTAGGTATGTGGTCGACGTCGCCCATGAACATAAACCAGTATACCTGGAACGAGCCCAGGCAACTCATTTATGTGTTGCCTATCCTGAGACATCAGATGTTAAGTCTCGCTGCCAGTAATTACACTGCCTGTCTTGCCCTTCTCTCCGAAATAGAACAAAGCTGTTTCACGGGAGAAACAAGCAAGATGGTGGTACCCATGCAGCCGGGAGCGCATCCCTCCCACCGGTATCGCATCCCTCCCACACATACCTATAGAGTCGCATTCTGCATGGGTACCTACTATCCTGCTTATTTTTTCCATCTTACAGCTTGCTGTGTTTCAGAGTAATTGCTGGCATCGAGACTTACCATCTTACGTCTCGGGATGGGCAACACGTCAAAGAGTTGACAGGGTTAGGATCTCTGCCTACAAAATCATCAGCAACAGTATTATTATATATATTATTATATACAGTATTATATAAACATTTATTCCAAAACACATACAAAACCGCGGGAAATAATATAAATGTAAAGAGCAAACCTCAATTCGAGCTTAGCGATGTGTAAAGCTATGGTCGAGCACGGCCAGGCGTATTCGATACTCTAAGGATTTATAATAAACTAGCTGTTGCCCGCGTTAACTTAGATTTACAACCATATCCGGATTGATGATGATTATATTTGTACCCTAAGTTACTCCTTATAACATCAGCTATCTGCCAGTGAAAGTCCCGTCAAAATCGACCCAGCCGTTTCAGAGATTAGCCGGAACAAACAGACAGACAGACAGACAAAAATTGTAAAAAAAAATATTTTAGTGCATGTACCGTGTACATCCATATGCATTTAGTAAAAAGCGGTTATTTTAATATTACAGACACTCCAATTTTATTTATCTGTATGGATAAATATAATGTGAGTTTGGATGTAGCTGGTAATCTACAAAACTACTCATCCAGTTCAAAAAAGGCTAATTTTTGTAATCTTAGATGCAACCCCATGATTTTACCTATCCAGTTGAAAAATAAAACTGTTATAATGCTACAGATTGACATAAGGTTAAGATCTCAGATGACCTTGCTGACGATTCAAGGACATGAAGGAAATGGATCCGAGGGAAGTCGCACAGCGACGGACCAAGTGGCGTCGCATCATTGGAAAACCTCGTGTAATGAGAGAAGGCCAAAGAAAGAAACAAAGCTAGCTACAGATTGACATAGGCTATAAAAATAACCATACGGCTGTAAATCAACACGGGTAAGGCTTTTTTTCTACTTGGGGAAATCTAATAGATACCACCGGACCCGGGGGAGCCGGATAGTTATTTGGGACTCTCACCGCACTCAAACCCCAAGGTGTTCCTCCTCTTCGTGCTGGCCTGGCGCAGGAAGTGTAATTGCGCCGCGCCCCCCGGTTAACATCTAGTAATTAATATTAAATAAGCATTACTGAGTTCACGGCGTGACAATTACTAATAGGCAACCTAGAACATGTCAGTGACAATCTAATAATACAGTTGTTTTCTAATGTTTGCGCGAATTTCACTCATTATAATGAAACAATTTTTACGGATTTTATCGCGGTTTATTAAGATTTTTACAAGCCCGACGTTTCGGATACTTTACAGTAAAAATCTTAATAAACCGCGATAAAATCCGTAAAAATTGTTTCATTATAATAATAATACAGTTTCTGTGAGTGACCTAACCTACACCAGTATTTCGAGGACATGTGTGCTCATCAGTAGACAGAAGAACGCCAATGAGCTACAAGACAAGGTTTACGGGAAGAATCCACCAATTTTATAAAACTGATTAATCAATTGTTCTTTATTCTTGAAACTGGCAGAATGTCGAGATTATTTGCCCAGAAGATAAATCGCATCGCCACCGCAACTATCAAAAAGATAGAAAATAGTACTATACTAATAAATTTATGGAAATGCCTTTGTACATCGATAAATCACGTGGTCTTAAATGTCATTTACACACATTTATTAGTTTTCTACTAGCGTTTACGATTGTAGGATGGCATCTTGGCTAACCCACCAGTAATTAAAATCAAAATTAGTCGATTTTTTTAATTTATTTTTTATTTTACTATCAAATTTCCTTTATATCATAAGTAGATACCATATTCAATTAATGGAATGGACTTATTTCCTGTATAAGACGAATTCGACCGCAGAATAGATAAAATCCACACTTATTAGTTCATTTTTATGGGCGCTAAGATAGGCTGACCGGAAACGAATACTCGGGCACCTCGGGTAAAACCGAGACTAGCATTGTGCCAGGCAAATCACCCATGCGTTGCCTATCCTAGACACATGATATTAAAGGTTTATTGAATTTAATTAACTGTTGCCCGCAGCTTCGCCCGCGTTAACTTAGATTTATAGATAGTCCTGTGACCATGGTTGCTGTAAAGCATCGAGCATATAACCGTAATAGAGCGGTAATGTTATGTGTTTTGTATCAAAACAAATTCCGTCAAAGGAGACGGTCCAAAATTGTATGAGACGTTGGTCTACTTTGTATTTTTTCTCTATTTATGGTATACTGTACAAGACCAGACCAGAAATGTACCGTCTCCTTTGTGCTGCGAATTTACGCGGGTTCTGCGCTGTGATCGGCCGTCTGAGGGCCATTGATGGATGATTGGCTGATGGGACGTACATACAAATCACATCATCATGGTTGGTTGAATTTCTATTATGTCAGTGACACATCACTGACCAGTTTCGGAATTTTATACTACTATGGCTTACATTACTACTCAATCTGTTTATGTGCTCGATGCTGTAAAATATCCGAAACGTTGGACATGTAAAAATCTTAACAAGCCGCGTTAAATCTGTAAAATAAGTTTCATTATAAAATAATAATGAGTGAAATTCGCGTAAATTAGAAAACAATAATATTGTATAGATAGTATTATAACTAGTGAACCTGACAGACCTCTTGTACAAAATATTTTGTAATGGACTGAATAATTATGAATCAAAAAAAAACCATTCTTGAATCCACTTGAACAATCCAAAAAATCATTAAAATCGGTCCAGCCGTTTCGGAGGAGCTCATTATGGGGGCTTCTAATTTCCACTCTGTCGATCACGGGATCGACGGTCGGAAGCAAGGTCTTCGCCACCTACGACGGAGGCGGTGTTGAGTGTGTGTAATGAGTGTACTGTTGTGTGTGTATTATGTATTAAGGCGGGATGCCCTATGAGGGAGAGGGAAACGATTATTGGCAACTGTGATAGGATCTGGAGGATCTAGTGTTCTACACAGCGGATATGAGTCCGGATCGGGTACGTAAGTATTATGCATGTATAGATAACTCAGAATACTCCCATGGACCAACCCGACGCCAGGAGGCCGTGTGGTCGCAGATTGCACGGTTGGCGGGGGGCAACCCCCCACTCTTACAAACCAAAAGTGAGCCAAATGGGCTCACACTAATCCGATGTAGCATTAAGGCCTTCGGGCTGTTAGCATAGATCCATCCGAAAAAAAAACTCCCATGTTAAAAAAGTAGAAAATGTAGAGTGAAACGACATGTCTACGCAATACCAGAGGACCAAGCCGTTAGAAAAGATACACAGCACTATTTTTATATCCAATTCAATAATTTAAGAATAATGGAGCAATTATATCTGTAAATATAAAAAGCAGTTACAGATAATATATGAGATATTATATGTATATAAGAGGCACGGAGCGTGACCAACTAGTTGGCGGCTAGCGCCCTTTACAATTGCGGTTTGGCTATGATTACTCATTTAAAATTATAATGAGCGTTTTTTTTTCGATTTTAATAAAATAAGTTTTCAAATTGTTAGATTATATGGTCTTCACCTTGTGATTTTTATGAAAATGATAAAGAAACCAAATTACGATTATAGAAATTAAACTAAAGAAATTTTTATTTCTTAATGATATCAGTTTATTTTTCTAAAAATCTAGAAAATTTTAAATATAATCTTACTACGTCACTATGGTTTATATTACAGGAAAATATAACAAGAACCCTCACTTGAGAAATATGAACAAATATAAGAATTCCACTTGAGTTCACTGGCCCTCATAAGACTAGAATCTAGATGAAGATAAAAACACAACTTGATAAGCCAAGCAGTAGAAAAACATAAAAGGGTAAGTCAAGAGCATAAACAAACATAAAACGTCCATTAATTTTTAATATTACAAAATAAAGAAGCACTTACAGCAATAATATTATTAAAAATAGATTCTTTTTACTGCATTCATAAAGCGTTGAAGTAGTGAACCGTACAACCGAAGCATTTCCGGGGATCAAGGCACCAAATAATAGATAAGCTGAATGACATGGGGAACCTTTGCCTCATTATTCGATAAAGAAGTGTACCACAGATAACATTGTTGACAAGCGTCAGATCCTTTGTGGCGCCAAAAACACGTAACAATGTATTGGATGAGCTTTAGATATTTTCTAGATTCTGATAACTGATTCGTAGTAATAATTGAAAACTATTTAAAATTACTAAAGAATAAAAGTATCAGACTACCATTAAACCTTTCCCTGATAACTTGTTTTTTGTTGAAATGGGCAAACTTGCAGAGGAGTTTTTAAAATAAAATTGCACCAGAGTTGTTTTTTTTTTCAATTCAATCCCTTGACATGCCCTTTTATATCAATAAAAGCTATTTGCGGAAAGAATAAAGTGTATTAAATAACAAATTAATTAAGTTAGGATAATGTTTTATGCGGATACCTACTTTATTCTATTTTGTTTCTAAATTAACCGCCATATACCATACCATTTCACAATTTATACCTGATAAGTCATACATACAATATTGGATGGACGACTAGTATTTTTTTAAAGCACTTTAAAACTACTCCATCATTTTAAAGATAGCACCGTACACACTGAAGTGTGCAGCGAATGTGCGTAGTTTCCAAAACTTGTCCTGCGAGTTTACCGCAGTTGGTTGGCTCTGAGGTCGATGTTCCTGGCCTAAAAACCTAATACCTCTATCATATGTTTAAAAACAAGATCTTTGTACGTATGGTCCTTCGAGCCGGATTTTGACGAACATATTTGTTCAACTATTTTAAATGTAAGATTTGGTACTGTATGTATTTGGATGATTTTATTTTATATATAAAAAATTTTAACTCAACGGCTATATTCATAGTTTATTTATGTGGATTGTCATATATACGAGTACAGCCGTTTTTCCGTAATTGTTTAAGCAACTTTTCTATTTTGTTTTCTAATATCCACCCATATTTCACACGTAATATACACAGAAACGGTGTTTACATTTCTGTTTTGGATACTACAGCCAAGGTCAAGGAAAATCCGTAAAAATGTTGTCTTATATGTATGGTGATGTGCGTCATAGTGCCCAAAATGGTCGGTGAGGACGCAAGGACAAGTGGGGTCAATGTTCCCGTCCTAAATAGTGTCCCGAAGAAAATCGTCACGGATTAGTTTTAATGGCTTATAGTATTATTTTTTCATGTTTTCGCGAATATTACTACTATAAATTTTATTATTTTGAATTCCATTTCTTACATTTCAGTTATTTTACATAAAAACACGGTAGTAAAAAATAGTTTTCAATGCTTATCACTACAGTCTTAATAATATGACAAAGATAATATAGAATCTGTTTGTTTTAACGCGCTAATCTCCGGTCCAGTCGGGCTTGAAACATTTTTTCCTTGATTGTTTTATTGAGGAAATTTATAAGCTCATTTTAGTTCTTTTTTTTTATTTTTGTCGAGGTAAGCTAGTAATCCTGATCTGGTAGAATGTATCTATAATATATTTTTTATCATGAAAGTTATTAAAATGTACATTTTTACACGGGTTTACGTTCAAAACGATATTGGTATTTTTATACTACACACACTGGTCAGACGGATTTCAAATATTAAAGAATACCGGTGGGAGGGAAGCGCTGTGCCGCGCTCCCGGCTGCATGGGTACCACCATCTTGCTTATTTCTCCCGTGAAACAGCTTTGCTGTGTTTCGGAGAGAAGGGCAAGACAGGCAGTGTAATTACTGGCACCGAGACTTAACATCTTATGTCTCAGGATAGGCAACACATAAATGAGTTGGCTGGGCTCGTTCCAGGTCTACTAGTTTATGTTCATGGGCGACGTCGACCACTTAACATCAGGTGGTACGTTTGCCAGTTTGCCTATCCAACTAACATAAAAAAAATAAAAAATATTGGTTTTATTAATATGAAATATTTGCTGTTGAAGCACTAGTTGTAGCTAGCGGCTTCACCTGCGTTAGCTTTTTTTTTTTACGCCGGGAAATGCTCTGAGGCATCCCGCCTGGGGAGTGGGTCCCCCAGGTGGGTATGTGGGACTCGCTGCACCCGAAAGATGGTAAATGGACGCAGCTCTACCCACTAAAACCCGGCGAGTGCCACCAGTGCCGCCTTGGTGAGGTGCCCCGGATCTGTTGAGCAAACAGGGCACCTCGACGGCTAGTCAGCCCCTCAGGGGACCGACACCACCTCCACAGAGGGGTTGTCCCGCACGACAGAACAACCCCTCCCAACGTCGGTACAGTACAATGGGGTGAGGTTCCCGTCCTCGCCCCTTGCCCCCTGCTCTTTTGTCCCCTCTTCTTATTAGAGGGGTACAAAGAGCCCCCTCGGCTCAATTGGCTTCGCCCAAGGTGCTGGGCTCACCCCAGGCTACTGAGCCCCACCGCCACGACAAGGCCCGAACCATGGTGGGGGCGTTAGCTTTACTCTATACTTGTATTGATTGCATTATATAAATTGTGTAAAAATATATCCATTTAGTTTTAATAATTTCACGACCTAGTAGTAGAGTTACATACGTTTCCGGGGTCATGGGTTCGAATACAGCTAAGAATTGTACGATGAATTACTCAAAACCAGCCTACAAGTTTTCAAAATTGTTGTCTCAAATTGAAACTACTGACAGTTCTAGAGATAGAGTATTTAAACAAACTCATTATTATGTTAGTTTGGACAGCTTATTCGTAGAGGCATTTTATGGAGAAATATTAAAGTAGCTGATAGTGATGATGTCTGCAGAGACAAGTTTTATTGCGAAATAAAAGTTTCATACAAATATCGAGTATGAGAATTGATGTTCAGGACGTGGTCAGAATCGACGAGATGTCAACTGGTGCAGGAACGAAATAAGTGTCATGTCGTGTCATGTCATGTCATCATCATCATTCTTCACACTGACATTATCGTTGACAGAGATTAAGGCTTATTTTTAACCCTCAACGCAAAAAGACGGGTGGCACCGTAATTCTCAAATGGGTGAACCAATTTGGCTGCAGTTTTATTTGAAAGCGGGTTTTACTAGCGCTGGTTCTTGAACATGTTTATCAAAATCGTTTCAGCCGTTTTATGGTTATCGGCTCTTTTGCGATGGTTTTTTATGTGTTACCTTTCAGTCATATCAATACAAAAATGATAATATATCATGCCGATGCGTGACATAAGAATTTTAAAATCTTGGGGAATACCACTCAGTGAGTGACGTAGGTATATGGCATAAGTATATTCAAGTAACGCTAAGATCGCCATTCCATCGTGATCATCGCATTTGTCCCAGTCAACGATCGTCATCCCGAGGTCAACCCTTCTACCCGAATAAAGGCCCACTGCCCTTCGTCTTAAAAAAAGGGTATTTTCTTCGTTAACATTTTCCCGTTGCCGATAAATCAACATTTTTCATTTCATAAGACAGGCTGATAGTCCCCTAACGTGATTAGTCCGGTATTGTCTACCCCTCCCCTCATCTTCCCCCTCCCCTGCCTCGTCGGACCTCTCCCGGGGCCCGAATATGTAATTACGTCTATTCGTATTCCACGGACAAGACAGAAATTAACTACATAGTGTAAAAGTTTTAAAAGCCGCTAATACAAGTTTGCAAAGTGCTTAAAGATTTTATGGTTTTTGATTTCGATAGACTCAGCCTTTATTCCTAGGGAACCAAATTGTCCCTTTTTGTGCAATTCTTCTTCTAAATTTAAGTTTTTGGTGGCAGTATCAATTTGACGTTGGTATAGAACTTGAACGTTCTATAACTTCGTTCTACTACCGGTTCCATAACTGTGAACCGGCGAAAAAAACTCAGTGCTCTAAAACTTATAAATATTAAAAGAAATATTTATAAGAGAAGAAAGAAAAAATATTTTTAAGAGATAGTGCCATGCTGCTTTGCAGCCGAATTGGGCCGCCACGACCGGGATGATACCCTCGCTCACATAACAAATGGAAGCTATGCTGTCGCGTTTAGTGCGGCTTGTGAGTTTCTGGTGACCCATTGGAGAGGGCTAGGGAAAAGAAGGGCAACGCATCTGCATAATCTCTGGTTGTGACAACTATCGACGCCCATACACATCCGTATGGTTGTCGATAGTAGTAGCCTAGAAGGGCAAAAGCCCTTCTAGGCTATTAAAAAATAAGAATCTGAAACACCTTACACGAACGCCTTATTTCTAAGGCATTATTTATTATTATTACTAATTCCTAAGGTATGGTATAGATATATTTATTTTATAATAGAGATATTGAGTAAAATGGCGTTGCATTGCATACAGCCAGTATACAGCGGATACTAATTAAATATTTTATGTTATAAATTATACATAGAACATTTATAACAACTATTATAAAATATATAATGTAACAGATTATTGAAATTACTATTTGAAGTACTTATACTCAATCATTGAGCTGACATTTTGTTAAAGTCTAATTGCGTGTTAGATTACATGTGCTTTCTGCCCGTTTGTTACGTAAATCCTACTAGTACATAAACGCGAAAGTTTGTAAGAATTTATGGATGTTTGTTACTCTTTCACGCAAAAACTACCGAATCGATTTTAATGAACTTCAAGATAACCTAGCTTATACATGAGTATAGCTATAATTTATACATGGAATGGGAATAACGCAGGTGAAACCGCGCAGCGCTGTTAGTATTACCGAAATAAGTAAAACCCGCTAATACCACGTCAGTCCCTGCAACTTGAGACATGTTTTCATTATATAACGCTTAATACGATTTGTTATCCCGTTTAATCACGATCTTTGCTCTATAGCCGTGCACACACTGCGCAAAACGTACGTATCAACTTGCGCGGAAGCGGCCAGCGACATAGAGCAAGTAATTATTACAAGCTCCTTGGCCAGCGACTGAGCGTCGAGCGAGCTTCGTCAGCCGTTCATTTTCTGTTGATTTACGTGTTTTTTTGCTCGATTTTTTAATCATTTGTTCGGCTTCTCATTAAGATAAAGATAAAGATATTGAAAGTTTATGATGAAAAATCACAAATAAAGAATCAAACACAGCTAGCTGCTGAGCTCGAGTTACCAGAGTCTACATTACCTACCATTTTAAAGAATAGAGAAGAAATTGAAGAAAAATACAGATTGGGAGGTGAGAAGAGAAAAAAGCAAAAGGTAGGAAAGTTTAATAAACTAGAGCAAGTTTTAGTGGAATGGCTTCATCGAGCACGAGCTTCAAAACTAACTATAAATGGGCCCATATTATACGTCAAAGCACGTAAAATTGCTGGAAGCTTACAAATCCCTGATTTTAACGCTTCCAATGGCTAGATAAGTCGTTTTAAAAATCGCCACGGCATTGTGTACTGTCAAATCAGTGGGGAATCAGAGAGAGTCGCACAACGAGATGTTCATTCATGGGTGGCAACACTTCCTGAATTGTTGCAAATTTATGAACCGCGATATATTTTTAACGCCAACGAATTCGGTTTATTTTTTAAATTGATGCCAGATAAATGCTATGTTTTTAAGGGAGAAACTTGCCATAGTGGCAAAGCAAGTAAAGAGCGACTGTCTGTCCTTACCTGTGCTAATTCCGATGGGTCAGAAAAGTTACGTTTGCTAGTGATAGGGAAGGCGAAAAATCCACGTTGTTTCAAAAACATAAGATCGCTCCCTGTCGAACATATGATGCACAACCTCTTACTTGGACGACTAGCCTTCGTTTCATCGAATGGTTAAAAGCTCTAGATGGTTACTTCCAGATTAAATGTCGACACATAATTCTGTTTATTGACAACTGTCCCACTCACCCTAAAGATGTTGAACTAAAGAATATCAAGCTTGTTTTCTTGCCTCCAAATGTGATAAGCAAGTTCAACCGATGGGTCAAGGCATTATAAAGGTTGTTAAATAAGGTTACAGACAAGGTTGATACATCGGTACCTTAAAGAAATGGAAGACGCAAACGACCCTTGACTGTGCTTGATGCTATTCTAAACATTACAGCGGCATGGGAAGATATTAAGCCTGAAACCATACAAAATTGTTTCAAGCAAGCTGGTGTCAGAAATAACGGAATTGACGTCGTATTTGAAGAAGAAGAAGAACCCGCCATACTGCAGGCTTTTCTTGGATATTGTTCCATTAACGATGATGTGGCACCCTACGAAATCAATTGAATATGTTATTAAAGATGTCAATAATACACAAAAAGAAACCCTGGGTGAAGATGATGAAGAGGAGCAGGAGTCAACTCCGATTTATTCGAACACCCAGGCATTATCAGCAGTTAACGATCTAAGGCGCTATGTAGCTTCTGTGGGTGAAAGCGAAAACTTACTACAAAAGTTAAGCTATATTGAAAATCTTGTTATTGCTAATGAATGCATCGATATATTTTAAACGAACATAAATAAATTATTATTTTAAGTAACGTTGTTATAAATATACTTACTTAGCTATAAATATATTATTTATAGCTAAGTATATTTTTTTCGTTTTATTTTCCCAATCCCGCGTAATACGATTTCTCACGTCTGTTCCAGTGAAATTGGGTTTTACTATACATATACAACAACCGTCAATCATTTCGAGGCTATAACTCACACTCACATGGTGTTGTAGTATCTAGTTTTACTGAAAGACATCCTTCAATGAACGTCAAGACGGCTGTCTCGACATTCGCACCTTGTCTACTAATGGGATTGTCATCATCGACCGCATTCCACTTTACTAAACAGCTTTTTCCTCAAATGGCTTCTATAAAGCCTCGCGTCTTATTTCAATTTACTGAGAATAATGAAAAGTTAATTAAAACGTGACTTTCTGATTACTTAGTATTCTTAGTAAAGTCATTTGTTTCTCATACCTACTATGAAAAAATGTTCTACTAGGATAAGCTTTAAGGGTTACTAAATCCTTTAAACAAACCCTAACTCACATAAGACCGGCGTCAAGTGACAGCTATGCTGTCGCGTTTCGTGCGGTTTGTGCGTTTCCGGTGGCCCATTGGGGGGATAGGGAAAAGGAGGGCAATGCATCTACATAACTTTTGGTCGTGCGGATGTCTCTGGCCATTGGTAGTCACCATAAACCGACTGCTCGGTTGCCTCCCTGTGACATAAAAATAAGCTCAAGATATTATGCCAGAAAAATGATTTTTTAATGTTATACTGAGGCAACCGAGCAGTCGGAGCATTATGCACCACCGACGCCTATAGACATCCGCACAACCAAAGTTATGTAGATGCGTTACCTTTCTATTCCCTTTCCCCAAATGGGGAAACTCACAAACCGCACAAAACGCGACATCCTAGCTGTCAATTGACGCCGTTGTTATGTGAGCGAGTTCACCCCGTTCGTGCCGGCCCAATTCGGCTGCAAAGCAGCATTTGGGCGTCGGAAGTCACCATAAGGCTCCAACTATATAATATCTCGTAATATTATGACCGATATATTTAGTTAATTTGTACAATATAGCGGGTCAATATAAAACAGATGGCGGGTACAGCGCGCCAAGCCGCAAGCGGTCGCTAGCGAGACTAATTCAAAATGTCACCTATCTTGTAATGTATATATTGCTAAATCGCGCCATTCTCGCAGCTTTTTATTGAGTCGCGTCTAATAAGGCTAAAATATATTATACGCGACCGACTTAGTCGCTTTTGACATGTCACAACATTGGAAAAACTACAACAAATATGAATAATTATTCACGATAATAAATAATCATCCTTTAAAATTAAATCCTTAGCATATTAAATTTTGCTTCCCTTAAGAAAGATAAACTTGGTAAGTTTTGGTACTGTAGATCTACTATTCTGCTGATTTCTTCTGCCAGCTATCTATTACCAGAATAGCCAATACATTGCCGAATTTCCTGACCCTGGCACAATAAGTACACGGATGAATTTTGGTCGGCATCGTTTTGGTGCGGGTGGCAAGGGATTAGTCGTCTTGGCGTTCATAGAACGAGGCTTATGTTCAGCAGTGAACGGATAAAGGCTGACGATGATGATGATGATAATGATGGGTAGTTTTAAACCTAATTGTTGTGAATATAAGAATAGTATATCTTTTCTTTCGCCTTAAAGAAATCATTGTTAGCAGACGGTCGCTTACCTCCTTTGTTATACCTACCCTTAACCTCAAGATGACGAATAGTAGAAAAATTGCTCTTACATTATCTCAGGGATAGTCTGAAATATTTTTTATGAAGAAACATTTTTTTTTTCTTTTACGCCGGGAAATGCTCTGAGGCATCCCGCCTGGGGAGTGGGCCTCCCCAAGTGGGTATGTGGGACTCGCTGCGCCCGAAATATGGTAAATGGACGCAGCTCTACCCAGTAAAACGCCTTGGTGAGGTGCCCCGGATCTGTTAAGCTAATAGGGCTCCTTGACGGCTAGTCAGTCCCGCAAGGGACCGACGCCACCTCCACAGAGGGGTTGTCCCGCACCACAGAAGAACCGCTCCCAACGTCGGGACAGTGCAATGGCGTGAGGTTCCCATCCTCATCCCTTGCCCCCTGCTCTTTTGTCCCCTCTTCTTATAAGAGAGGTACAAAGAGCCCCCTCGGCTCAATTAGCTTCGCCCAAGGTGCTGGGCTCACCCTAGGCTACTGAGCCCCACCGCCACGTCAAGGCTTGAACCATGGTGGGGATGAAGAAACAGATAGTTGAAGGTACTCAAAGTAATAATATTTGTTTTGTTATTGTATAGTATTTATATGATATTCTTCTTATTTCGTTCCATAGCAGCACAGAGCTCTTAACTGGATTAGGTTAACGTGGTGTGAATAATACACGTGCCTAATATTTGCTGTAAAGACGATGAGTTAAGCTTACCTACCTCCCAAAAAAGTATTTATCACATTTTTATGGTTTCTTACAATAATAATAAAACCCTAGTAGGATCACCTTATTTCCGTCTGTCTGTCTGTAAAACCAACCTACACACTACTTTCCATTGACATGTTTGGTATGAAGATCTCTTAGTATAAACGAAGGAAAGAATCTGAAATCCGTTAAGGTTTTCAGCTGTTGGTATTATATATTACGTAAAAACACGTTTTCCGAAACCTTACCAGTCAGACTTGCGCTTGTCTAAGATTTTTTTTTTATGTCATAAGGAGGCAACCGAGCAGTCGGAGTCTTATGGTTACTACCGACCAAAAGTTATCCGGGTGCGTTGTCCTCCTTTTCCCTATCCCCCCCAATGGGCTACTGGAAATTCACAGACCGCAAGAAACGCGACAGCATAGCCGTCACTTGACGCAGGTGTTATGTGAGCGAGAGGTACCATCCCGGTCGTGGCGGCCCAATTCGGTTGCAAAGCAGCATGGCCTCATACAAAATTGATTGACAAACGGTCCGCCCCTGGCTTCGGGTATTTAACAAAACGTTCAAATTTTACATTAATACACATACACGGCCAGGGATGAATAAAAAAGGCACATTATAAAGAAAGTTTAAACGACTAGCACACGATTGTGACGTGTGGTACTCTGACTTGCAAGACGATTTTCAGTTTCTGATGAAGATTTTTCATTACATGCTTTTGATGCCCACGCCTGGTAACTATTTCTGTAGTTAGATGTTGATGTTTGTGCATTTTCAAATCATGAAAACGCCACCGACCTGCCGTGAGCCACGCGCCACTTTATTTTTTGATGTTCCCTTCCACCGCAACTGAGGACGTCCTTCGCATGGTGCTCGCCGAGCGAGGTGCGCACGGGACGCGAATTTCGAGAGAGATATTCCGACGGATGGTTGCTGCATTAACGAAGATTGAAATGTGAAAATGGTTAATGTAATTGGGGGTTTTGATGATTATCACAACACTCATGATGACTTTTGAATGGTATGGCACTTTGAAGTTTGAATATAATACATATTATCGTAGACTTTTTGTAGATATTGATTTCTATTATCTATATAATTTGTACAAAAGGCAAAGGCATTTCCCACATGTATTCCTCAAATGACGAAGAACTAAGGAAGAATTTCCAAAATTCAATACTAAGGGGGAATAAAAGTTTGTATGAACTTTTTATTCCTTGGACATGTTTGCATGAAATTTCGTATGAATTGACTACAGCAAAAATAATGAGTTAAGTATTTCAGGTTTCTGAAATTCAATCCCTAAGCGGGTAAAATATTTTACCTTTTAGATTTTACTCTTCTTTACTTCTTTAACGATAGCATTTATGTTGCTAGGAGGTTGAGGTTCTTATATCAATTGAGAGGTTATAAGAAGACACATAGAACAGGGAACCTTATTTGAATCTCCTGGAAGCAAATAAGCAAGGTTATTTGGTACCCTTGGTCAACCCTTCCCCTTTACTAGTATATTTTCTCCCGTGATTTAGGAGCCAATTTAAGCCGATTGAGTTTTCACGGCCGTTTCTTTATCATTATCATCATCATCAACCTTTTCCATCCACTGCTGATGACATAACCCTTACCATGAACGCCGAAACGATAAAAAAGCATGGTTAACTTTTGAAACTATTTAAAACGGGATATTTAACATGCTGTTCATTTTCGTTTCGAAAAACTCGATATTTCGATATTATATAAGACATTCGGTCTTGTTTCTGTTTTCAATAGTTTTAGAAACGCTAAAACGAAACTATAGATCGATGGATGATAGAATAAAGACGTGTGATGGCGGATGAAAGTGCCTGGCGCTCAAACTACTTGGCGTTCTGACTTATGCCATAAATGCCTTTTGATCGTATGTGGTCAATGTGCCATTTTCAACTTCTTGAGTGAAGTCGTGCCCATGATTGGATTTTTTAATAGGAAGACGATCGCCGTGCACCTTGTCATTAAAAAATGATAGTTCATTTACTAGCACTCAAGACTAGAATTTAAGGCATAACTTTAATTATTAAATATTATGAATACCTTGGCTTTTCATGGCAAATGGCATTTTCCCAAAATGGCTCTAGTGTTTTGGTAGATTTTGTAGGATAAACTTTTTTATCCTTCCTTATATTAAATCTCACGTTGTAGACACCTGCCATGTTGTCATCGTTGCTTAGCCTTCCCGGATAGTTCCTAAGGTTCCTAGGCTGAGGGTTGAGAGCCTAACCCCGCTCGGGGAGACAAAATAAATATGTTGTAAGTAACTTTATACTAAGTGAAAGCAAATAAAATGATCTTACTTTATACATTTTTAAGAAATCAGTTATTTTTAATTATAGGAGGCTCAGTAATATACAGTATTTGTTTGTAATATTAAAATATCCACTTTTTATTGAATGTATATGGATGTATTCTAGTCTGTCCGCCTGTCTGTCGGTCTGTCTGTCTGTTTGTTCCGGCTAATCTCTGAAACGGATGGCCTAATTTTGATGGGACTTTCACTGGCAGATAGCTGATATTATAAGGAGTAACTAAGCTACAAAAATAATCATCACCATTCCGGGTACGGCTGTAAATCTAAGTAAATGCAGGTGAAGCTGCGGGCAACAGCTATATAACATAATATAATCACGATTGATTTCTATTGTTTACGCGAATTTTTACACTTTATAATTTCTTATGTCCACCAGTGAACGTGGTTGCTGTAAAGTATCCAAAACGTCGGGCTTGTAAAAATCTTAATAAACCGCGATGAAATCCGTAAAATTTGTTTTACGAATTTTATCGTGGGTCTTTTTAAGAATCAAATCAGTAGTTTTCAAACATCCATAAATACAAAGTTTTACGTTTACAATATTAGTAGAATTTAAGTGAAAAAGTGGCCGTAAACACGTGGATTCCTCCTTAATATAATATTACACCTTTAATATTCTTCCATAAGAATGGTAAGGGCAAATCTAATGTGGTGTTTTATCATATTATGTATTATATTGAACAATTTGTGGATAATATCCTTATTCCTTATCAAGCGTACACTATCGCGGGATGCGAATCATATTATCGTTCCGTCACGTAGTTTCTGGGAGAGCGTTAGGTTCCCATGGTCTATTTTATACAAAATAGGTTAAAGTTATAGAAGAATATTGCAAAGTTCTTTATTATATTCGATATAATATTGAATATGGAGATCATATTCATTAACATCTTACGAGAGTACTTGATACTATACTACTTGATAGAGTAATCCTATAATTATAAGTATTTTTATTTTTTACGCTTTCTCGTCTAGATGATTTAACCGATTTGACGAAATTTTGTATTGTAGTTATATTTTCACGGGAGAATTAGCTCGATTGACAAAATCTTTTTTTTTTATAGCATAGGAGGGCAGTCGAAGCCTTCTAACGACTTTCGACGCCCATACACATCCGCCTAGCCAGAGATTATGCCGATGCACTGCCCTCCTTTTCTCTATCCCCCCAATAGGTCACCGGAAACTCACAAACTACACGAAACGAAACAGCATAGCTGTCACTTTACGCCAGTATTATGTGAGCGAGAGGTACTACCCCGATCGTGCAGGGCCAATTTGAATGCAAAGTCTGGCAATTCTCTTACATAAAAATCTACATTAAAGAGAGAAAGACAATAGGTTGCTTTTTGTACTTGTTATATTCGCTAATTATAATTAGTAGGTAAACATGAAATGACATGATTTATTAAGCTATTTAATCTATTTATCATAACTATAGCTCAATTATAAAACTGGAAATTATGTTAGACTTTATATTTAAATTAGTGAACCCAGACACAGAACAAATTATCATGCTCATCACACAAACATTTGTCCAGGGTGGGGATCGAACCCACGATCTTCTGCTTTAGCAGTCAGGGTCACTAACCACTAGACCAATAGGACAGTCTAAAAATATTTGCTTCAAAATATAATTTACCTATAACCGTAGGAAGGGTAAAAATATATAGAGTACACTCGGGTAACTAATCGCAAAAGTTCGTTAATTCCCGTTCAAACTCAGCTATATTTTAATACTATCGGGCCCAACAGACGTCCTGGACAAAACACGTAATGGACCGAATTGTCCATTCTAGAATCCACTTCAAACAATCCAATTGTCATCGAAATCGGTGGAGCCATTTAGTCACTGACATACACACAAATATATGTATAAAGATATCAACAAGGCCATACCGTCACGTGAATTTTTAATACGAAATCCTTGATAGCATGATTTCTTTCAAAGCGTTTTAGATGTAGTGTACCGCAGTGAGGCGGCCCCATTTCCACGGGGCGCCGGAGGGGGGAGGCCCAGGGAAGAGTATGAGGGCGGAGGGAGGGGGGTCTAAACGGGATGTGCCTTCAATTTACATTTATGAACTCGGCTACAGATTCAGTAATGTTTACTTTCGATAATTAAAAACTCGGTATTAGGTGATAAAGTGATGTTTGTATGGTTTTAATACTGATTTGTATAAGTATTAATTTAATGCAATAAAACTATTTTTTTTCAGAAAGATTTTATTTTGGGGATAGTCTTGTTAATAATAGAATTAATAAACGATTAATGGCACACAAATATTATATTAAATACTTAATAAAGGTTTAATAATATTTTATAAATGTAATAATGTTTAGAACATGTTTTAAACGTTAACTTAATTTTATTCCAAAAACTAGCTATTGCCTGCAGCTTCGCCCGCGTTACTCAACTCCTATATGTCACAGCGTGATGTTATATATTATAGCCTAATAGCCTTACTAAATAAATGGGATGTCTAACACTGAAAGAATTTTTCAAATCGGACCAGTAGTTCCTGAGATTAGCGCGTTCAAACAAACAAACTGCAGCTTTATAATATTAGTATAGATGTATTTTATTGTTTGTTAATGCTAAGTGATTAACAACGCCCATGAACATGATCAAATTACCGGTTCTCTTACCAAGCTGACCAGGTTTTCCTCATGCTTAGCACCTTTGATGCACTATTCTCATCAGGATAGACTGTTATCCCAGAAGCGCCAGCACTGTCTCGTTCAGTCCATCTAACACACGTCCTTCAAAGAGTCTTTTTTATGTTAATTCGATAGGCAAACTGGCAAACGTGCCACCTGATGGTAAGTGGTTGTCGTCGCCCATGAACATAAACTAGTATACCTGGAACTAGCCCAGGCAACTCATCTATGTGCCTATCCTAAGACATAAGATGTTAAGTCTCGGTGCCAGTAATTACACTGCCTGTCTTGCCCTTCTCTCCGAAACACAGCAAAGCTGTTTCACGGGGGAAACAAGCAACATGGCGGTAACCATGCAGCGAGGAGCACGGCACAGCGCTTCCCTCCCACCGGTAAAAAAAGTCTGCCCAAATGCCAGATGACATCGGTGCCAGGAATACTGGCTTTCCTGCCATTCACCCAGTTCCTGCTAGTACTAATTTATGCATATAATTACTTCTTTGCAGTAAAAAAAATATTCGTTTTGTAATTCGAGTTGCTTACTTGAGCAGAATTCTTATACAACAAAGGAGATATAATTATTTTTCAGAAACACAAAGAAATCTTTTAATTATTTCATAATAATTGAGTGTGGTGATTAATTACATTAAAACAAAAGGTTTAAATGAAAAATTTAACATATTACAAAAATCTGCCAAGTGCGAGTCGGACTCGCGCACGAAGGGTTCCGTACAAATGTACAACATTAGACACTAAGAAAAAATCACGTATGATTGTTAGCTTGGTTACGATTTCTCTGACTTTTTTTATACCAATAGGTGTCGCTCATACCAGACATGAGTTTTGTATGGGAGCTACCCGTAAGTATTTATTTTATTTTAATTATTTATTTTAAGTAACTAAATATGCTGTGAATGTTTCAAGCGTCTACCTGTTGCCGTTATTAATATCGAGTACAAAACGGCAAAAAATCACATTCTATCCTTTTTTTGTATTTGTTGTTAAAGCGGTAATAGAAATATCTCAGTAATAGGGTTCCCGTTTTACCCTTGGGTACGGAACTCTAAAAATGAAGTGACATTTCAAGGACGTGTGATTTTTCTTCCAAATCAGGACTATCATCATCGTCTGCATCATCATCATCAGCCGTTATCTCTCCACTGCTGAACATAGGCCTTTTTTTCTTTTTTCTCTTTTCATCCTACTAAAATCAAGAAGGCATCCTACTAAAACCGGCGAGTGCCACCATTGCCGCCTTTGATGAGGTGCCCCGAATCTGTTGAGCAAACAGGTCACCTAGACGGCTAGTCAGTCCCTCAAGAGACCGACGCCACTTCCACAGAGGGGTTGTCCCGCACGATAGAACAACCCTTCCCAACGACGTGACAGTGCAATGGGGTGAGGTTCCCATCTTCCTCCTCTTTGTACCCTCCTACTATTTTGTCCCCTCTTCTTATAAGAGGGGTACAAAGAGCAGCCCTCTCGGTTCACTTGGCTTCGCCCAAGGTGCTGGGTTCACCTTAGGCTACTGAGCCCCACCGCCGCGACAAGGTTTCAACCGTGGTGGGGCTCATATGTCAATCCTTTTGTATATTGACTAACTAAATGCGTCGGTCATGTTTCTAGAGCTAGTTCGCTTTTTTAACTATGAGTATACTGTATAGTTTTTTTTGTTCCCGCTGGGGAATTGCTCTTATGCATACCCCCGGGCCCGGGGAGCCCGGGGGCTATGTCCGAAAAGATGGTAAAGTCGCAGACTCTACCCACTAAACCCCAGCGGTGTTCTCCTCTTCGTCTGGGTGACCCGGCGAGGGAGCTGTGGGCGTCCTCACCGGGCCACAACTGTGTGCCATACGACACTCTTCTCTGGAGGCGGAGGATGGCGTCCCCTCCTTCTTCTCCGCTTGAGGCACCCTGAACACTATATAGTCTGTGGTGGGCTAAAATAACTAATCCTAAAAATATAGGTTTCCTAACGATTCAGATACTTGACTGTATTTCTATGGTATTTGCTTTAAAATCGCATGATTCCTATTGTTGCTTTAATATGGCGCTTTGAAATCTAAAAAATTATACCTTTTAAAATATTTTTAAATAATAATAAAAAAAATCATGGTTATTTTCACTATTACGGTCAGTAATTCTTTTATGGGTCAATATATTTATTTGTATACGTTTTTACAATAGGATTCCAGAAAATGTTCAAAACCTATCAATAAATAAATTTAAAAAAATTATTAAAGAACAAGAAAAGTGTTGTGTGGTAAAGGATACTACAAAACAAAAGAATTTATAGAAAATACCATACCTTGGGAATAAGGCGTATACTACGAGGCTTCTGTGTATATTTATATATTATATGTACCTACCTATATTGTAAAATATTGAAAAAAAGATTAGTTTCACTGAGTTTGTTTCGTCGGTTCTTCTCAATGGACTAGTTTTGGAACCGTTAGTAGAGTCACTTGACGTTCATTATACTTTGATGTATAATATAGTTTTTTTTTATTATTAGAACTTTTTTATTTTTGCCGAGCTCGATATTTCGTCATTGTCTACGAATGCCTTATTCACAGGTCTCGTGCCTTATTCACAGACTATATGATTCATAAATATCCATTCGTAGACAACGCTCAAATATCTAGCTCGCTTCACGAAATAAAAATTAAAAACATGGTAAATACTCCTTTTTAATAGTTAATTATGTAACTATTGTATAATAAGAGGTATTAATACCCCACTTTCGTGTTTAAACACGAATGTGGGTTCTGAAACAGTTAGCTTACTGGAAAGTGGTAACATTAAAACAGCCAGCCCTAGTAACCTAATATCTGGCAGTGAAACGCGCTTGAATGACAATGTTCTTTTTTTAAAATTCATACAGATGTTCTTTTTTGAAAATCATACAGATACCACGCATCGAGCAGTAATATTGTGACTGTCTGTTGAGTACGCCTTGCGCAGAAGGGATAAAAAAACAAATGAGTGTTAAATATTAGAAATTTAGTACATTATATTATTATCATCATGATATTATGATTATTAGGACATTGAGTGTTTTAATGTTGGTAATATGCTAACTGTTTCAGAATATCATAGAGAGGATTTAAAGCATGGGAGTAGATAAATAATATTAATGATTCCTTTGCGTTTCTTTGTGTATTCATTTCTAGTGCCGTGTGAGTTTATTTAAAGCAACTGGACCCGTTTCAAACAAACGTTTACTCAACAACCAATTCGTTTTTACACCACACCCCTAGGGGACTCTTATAACTTTATAGGGATCCGTATATCCAAACTGAATCCGCAACAACAAAATAGGCTTAAATCTACCAGTCTTACTAGCGTTTGAAGGCTTCGCTTGTAAAAAGCTATGTGTAATAATTAATGAAACGCAAAAACAATTTAGGTCGATGATGACAAACTTCATTACAACGCCATCTATCGACACAACATTTGAATCAAGCTTGGGAACAGGCATAATCTATACTAATATTATAAAGCTGAAGAGTTTGTTTGTTTGTTTGAACGCGCTAATCTCAGGAACTACTGGTCCGATTTGAAAAATTCTTTCAGTGTTAGATAGCCCATTTATCGAGGAAGGCTATAGGCTATATAACATCACGCTGTGACTTATAGGAGTTGAGTAACGCGGGCGAAGCTGCAGGCAACAGCTAGTATTTTTATAAAGAGCTATGTATAATGATTAATGAAACGCAAAAACAATTTAGGTCGATGATGACAAACTTCATTACAACGCCATCTATCGACACAGCATTTGAATCAAGCTTGGGAACAGGCATAATCTATACTAATATTATAAAGCTGAAGAGTTTGTTTATTTGTTTGAACGCGCTAATCTTAGGAACTACTGCTCCGATTTGAAAAATTCTTTCAGTGTTAGATAGCCCATTTATCGAAGAAGGCTATAGGCTATATAACATCGCGCTGTGACTAATAGGAGTAAGGTTAGGTTAGAATAGGAGTAAGGTTAGCGGTAAGGGTGATCAGGGGCTACCGTACGGTCTCCTGGGTGGCAGCCACTGCTCTGGCTGGAGATCCGCCGTGGGAGCTTGTGGCGCTGGTTCTGGCCGAGGTGCGCCTCTTCTGTTCACAGAGGAGGTCACTCTTTGGCGATTCACCGACGTGGGAGGAGCTCTCAAGCGCGCGGAGGCTGGGGCAACAGTGGTTGCTGCGAAGGTGGGGGGGGGGTCCTGGCGCAGTCGCCGTACAGCCAACGTACGGCCGAGGCACTGCATCCGGTCCTGGCGTCGTGGATGCGCCGCCGGAAGAAACCCCTTACCTTCCGCCTGACGCAGGTGCTTACCGGACATGGTTGTTTCGGTGCGTACCTGTGTCGGGTGGCCAGGAGAGAGCCGACACCAGCCTGCCACGAATGTGGCGCTGTGGAGGACTTGGGTCAGCACACCCTAGAGGTGAGCGATAGATGGGCCGCACAGCGTCACAATCTCGTGGCTGTGCTTGGAGGGGACCTTTCGCTCTCGAGCGTGGTGCGTTGCATGCTCGAGAGCGATGAGGCCTGGCAGGCGGCGGTCACCTTCTGCGAAACCATCATTTCGCAGAAGGAGGCCGCGGAGCGGGACAGAGAGGACGACGCTACGTCCGTCCCTCTCCGTCGACGTAGGACGGGAGTGCGGAGGAGGCGGTACGCGCACCTCCTGACTCCTGTCTAACGGGACTCGGGGTAAGGTTGGGTACCTGCCCCGGTAGAAAGTTCCGGCGTCGGCGGGGGTTCTCTAGGTTGTCGGAGTCCCCCCATATTAGGATGAAGCCCGGTTAGCCCTTGAGGGAACCGGCCGGTCGCGGGGGGTGTTCTGTGTTAGTCAGATCCAGGACACTCCCCTTTAAGCGGCTGAAGGCAACTCGCAGTGGATTTAGTGCGGTATACCAGCGCCAAGGGGTGGGGGCGCCGGGAGTCCCACATATCCCCGGGGACAACCCATATCCCCGGGTGAATGCGCAAAGCATTTCCACTGCGTCAAAAAAAAAAAAAAGGTCGATTTAGGTCGATGATGACAAACTTCATTACAACGCCATCTATCGACACAGCATTTGAATCAAGCTTGGGAACCGGCATAATATTTTTCCCGACTGCTACAGAAGGAGAGTATAACATATACACACCTAATACAGGTGTATATATGTTTATAGATTATAATTACTACAGGCGGGGACAAACTAATCTATACTAATAAGCTGAAGAGTTTGTTTGTTTGAACGCGCTAATCTCAGGAACTACTGGTCCAATTTGAAAAATTCTTTCAGTGTTAGATAGTCCATTTATCGAGGAAGGCTATAGGCTATATAACATCACGCTGTGACTAACAGTAGTTAAGTTGAGTAAGTTAACGCGGGCGAAGCTGCGGGCAACAGCTAGTAGGTAGCTAATTCAAATAAATTTGATTGATACTAGTTTACTTAGATTTCTACAAAAGGGTTTTGTTAAAGTTCGATTAATGGTAGATTTGTTTGTCCCCTTTGTTCTTTGCCTGCAATATTTGTAAACGTAAAAATTATATTTTTACTCGGTTGTTTGTGTAAGTATCGAATAAAATGAAGTCCACGGTGCAGTCGGGTTTTTGTGTTCTATAATAATTTTTATAAGATTAAAAGAAAGTAATAAGTAAAACTAGTACTCAATCGAAAAGTTTTCTTAGGATACAAACTGCCGCTACCGAGTGCCGACTCTCATACCCGGCACATCCCTTTTTTTTCTTTAACGCCGGGAAATGCTCTGAGGCATCCCGCGGGGGTTTAGGTCTCCCCACGCAGGTATGTGGGACTCGCTGCGCATGAAAGCTGGTAAGTGGACGCAGCTCTACCCTCCAAAACCCGGCGAGTGCCACCAATGACGCCTTTGGTGAGGTGCCCCGGATCTAATAAACAAACAGGGCACCTCGACGGCTAGTCAGTCCCGCAAGGGACCGACGCCACCTCCACAGAGGGGTTCTCCCGCACTACAGAAAGGGGCGAGGACGGAACCTCGCCCCTTTCCCCCTGCTCTTTTGTTCCCTCTTCTTATAATAGGGGTACAAAGAGCCCCCTCGGCTCAATTAGCTTCGCCTAAGGTGCTGGGATCACCCTAGGCTACTGAGCCCACCGCCACGTCAAGGCCTGAACCATGGTGGGGACCCGGTACCTCCCTGAATCATACACAAATAAATTGAATTGAAATGTCTGTTTGTAATTTATAATTAACAGTTTTACACCAAATTCATATGAAAGTATTACCTACATTATTATCAATTCATAAGTATATACGGTACTTAAAGTAAGACAATATAAAAAAAACTGTCTTATTGTTCAGACTAATCTCTAAAATGGTTGGACCGATTTTGACGTGACTTTCGCTGGCAGATAGCTAATATTATAAGGAGTAACTTAGGCTACAAAAATAATCATAATCAATCCGTATACGGCTGTAAATAAGTAAATAATGTTAACGCGGGCGAAGCCGCGGGCAACAGCTAGTATTATTATAAATAATATATAACCTTAACCCAAGAAACTTAAACAGAAATAAAAATTTAGCTGAGTCTATATTTTCCCGTCTTTATTATCTTGTTTAAATACTAAGGCATTAACATTTATAGTACACGCTAAATCACACATAAACTCATGCTTAATCTCGACCGTTCAGATGCTGCAGATATCTCGACGAGCGAGACGGCTCTATTTATCACAGGTTACCTTTTAATAACTCATCTGAACATTTTAGACTTTTTACAAAGGACTATCCGTTTTTTTTTTTGGTTTCGTCGCTTGCACTAGAGACTAAAGACGTTTTATTTTTTTCCAAGGTTTTAAGGCTTTCCTTTTCGTAAATAAAGGCAGGACAAACGGTGTAATTACTGGCCAGAGACTTACGTCAAAGACTTACGACTTACATCCAGGGCCGTCTTTCCCACTGGGCACTCTGGGCACGTGCTCAGGACCCCACGATCCATGGGGCCACATTATTTTTATCAGAATATGATTGAGTGATATTACAAAAATGATTGCTGATTCTATATATATCTAGTACTGCCCTTATTACTAGGTTTATTCTTCTCTAGTCCAAAAATCAGGCTCACAGATCTGAAAATTGTTGTTTTCGTTGGGGCCCTCAGGTTATCTCAGGTCAAGCTGTTTGACAGAAAAACTAAGCAGGATGGTGGTATCCCTCCCACCAGGATTGCTTCTTAAACAATTTGTTGGAGTAAACGCAAACATTAGCGCCATCTACTAACTCGATGTCCAATCGTAGCATCACTAACTCTCTCGCCCATCACTATATAGGTACTTTACTTTTTCCTTCCTTTTTTCGTGGCTTGGTCTTGTTTCCGACATGAATCTCTAGCATAAAATTGCTAATAATCAAAGTAATAAAGAGTTATTTAATTTAATTCAGTATTTATTATTTGCAACACAATTTCACGACAGGCATTGTGATTACCAGACCTCCCATATCGCCTGATTACTTAAAATATATTCAGACTATAGATACAAACTTCTAATAAGTTACAATTTAATTTTTAGGCCAAACGTTTGATTTTTAATTCTGAATTCTGTCTGAGCACGGATAAGAACATCATTTTAAGGTACGTGATAAATGGGACCCAAAAAAACCTGCTACCTGCGTCAGACTCGTGCCACAAGGGTGCCACCAAATATATTATGGGATACCGTTTTTTTGTGGTGGCACTGATTGTACCTTTTAGGATCACTCCATCCGTCTGTCTGTGAAACCGAAATCAATAGAACACCATCGCACAGAATCATGAAAGGCAAGATTTTTTTAATGATTGATAGGCGTGCGTTTGGCCACTGTCTCACCTGATGGAAAGTGACGACATGGCCGACGTTGGAGTACGCTTGCCTACAAGGTACTTGTTCACACAAGGAGATCAGAAATTCCTTCATTTGTATAATCTATACTAATATTATAAACCTGAAGAGTTTGTTTGTTTGAACGCGCTAATCTCAGGAACTAATTGTCCGATTTTAAAAATTCTTTCAGTGTTAGATAGCCCATTTATCGAGGAAGGCTATAGGCTATTATATAACATCACGCTGTGACTTATAGGAGTTGAGTAACGCGGACGAAGCTGCAGGCAACAATTAGTCTATAATAATATTATAAAGCTCAAGAGTTTGTTTGTTTGAACGCGCTGATCTCAGGAACTACTGGTCCGATTTGAAAAATTATTTCAGTGTTAGATAGCCCATTTATCGAGGAAGGCTATAGGCTATATAACATCGCGCTGTGACTAATAGGAGTAAGGTTAAGTACATTAATGCGGGCAAAGCTGCGGAAAACAGCTAGTATGACATAAAAAGCTCGTTTTTCAGAACCCTCAGCGCGCGAGACAGATACGCGTCTGTCTGGGTTTTTACTAAAAGAACAAATAAGGTTTCCCTCACTCTTGTTTGGCGGGTTCCTTGGAAAGACCTAGGCTCACACTTGGCACATTTTTATTATTTATTGTTTTACTTTCTTTACTTCATAACTTATTTTACTTACCTTATCACACTAAGTTCGACATTCTATAGATTACATTTTTTATGAGATGTTTCTTTAAGTTAAACAATATTATTTTAAGTGTCAGTATCATAATAGCTTATACTCGTTTATTATTTATGTAGTATATAATGATTTTGTATATTTATTAGTCACATAGCTCCCCATAAACGACTGGGCCGATTTGGATAAAGTTTTGTATAAATTTGGGGAGGGTTCCTGGATTGGTTTCATAATAAATTAATCACGTTTTTATGAAAAAAAATACGGATTTGCGGAAAACAGTACTTGTAAATGCTCATGGTGTATCCCATGGTCTATCTCATGGTCTTTTGATTTGGACCAGACGATTTTATAATGATTTATCAAACACCAATCATTGATTAAATAGGTAGACCGTATGATCGTCGGTGCAGCACCTAGGCCTGAAGACGATCTTTCATATTCTAAGTATGTTCAATGTATATATATCACTAGCTGTTGCCCGCAGCTTTGCCCGCGTTAACTTACTCAACTTAACTACTGTTAGTCACAGCGTCGTGTTATATAACCTATAGCATTCCTCGATAAATGGGCTATCTAACACTGAAATATTTTTTCAAATCGGAACATTCGTTCCTGAGATTAGCGCGTTCAAACAAACAAACTCTTCAGCTTTATATTATTAGTATAGATAGGTAACAAACTTGTTAGGCCGGTTTCAGAGCTATACCAATCGTCGGTGCGTACGTCGGTCGCACTCGTCTTTCGTAAGTATTTGTATGAAAATTGACAATTAGTTACACGCATGCGTACGGTCAGTTGAGCTCCTTAACGACTTGTGAATTTTCTTACTGAAACCAGTCTTACACTTGCTAAACGTCAAAAAAAATTAAAACTCCCGTTTTCTGTCGAACCCAGACACCTCCTAACTTGAAACTATCGTGAAATACGGCGGTGGCCTTACCATCTCGGGAACCGATTACTCGTTTACTATGTATAATATAGCTGGTAATATAATAATATCTATGGACGCTTTTACACCGCGTCCCTGTCCCTGGTAAGTTCTCGAAGAACTTGTGTTACAGGTGTACCAGACAACGGAAATATATTAATTAATACTGTTTTCTAATGTTTACGCGAATTTCACTCATTATAATAAAACAATTTTTACGGATTTTATCGCGGTTTATTAAGATTTTTACAAGCCCGACGTTTCGGATACTTTACAGCAACCATGGTCACGGGAGGACTGAGGTGTCATACGTCCTATCATTACAAAGTTATTCGAAACTACCCTATGATACATCAATATTTTGGTCAGTCCTATCTACGCAGAAAGTGCTAACTGTATCTTTAATCTGTGACATATTATGCTTGGATTTTGATTTTATAATTTTAATAATGGGATCCCAAGCAGGTGGTAAAAGCCAGCCATCTTCTCTATTTAAATTAGGATGTTTTTTAATTTCAATAGCCTCACGGATCATCCTTGATTCCAACCAAATGTAATGATAGGACGTATGACACCTCAGTCCTCCCGTGACCATGGTTGCTGTAAAGTATCCGAAACGTCGGGCTTGTAAAAATCTTAATAAACCGCGATAAAATCCGTAAAAATTGTTTTATTATAATTAATTAATACTTTTATACTATACACATATTTAAGATTTCTATTATGTAATACACATCCATGACCCAGGAACAAAGAAAAAACTTTTTTCCCTGGCGGTATTCGAACCCGCTACCTCCGGCTTGAGCACCAAAGCGCTTACTATTGAGCCACAGAGCTTTTTTTTTTCTTTTTCGGCCTGATGGCCTTCAAGCTACAATAAGTGAGGCTCACTTAAGAAAGCCACAGCGCGCAGCGGTCATCATGTATACGTAGTCATAGAGAATCATCCCGTTACCTTGTCCCCCTCAGATTATTTCCTATCACATCATCTTGCATGTGATAAGGCTTATGATCATTGTGACAGTATTACTGTGCTTCACGACTATTTCATGTGCCCTTCACTCCTTAATTACTCGAAATTCTAACGGAGTCAAGGTTGGTATATGTTAACACGAAACGACAAAAATGTTGGTTTATTTCATATAGCAGCGCCCTGCGGTTTTACCCGCGTATTCCCCATTCCCGTGGGAGTACGGGAATAGATTATAGCCTTTATGTTATTCTGATGTATAAGCTATATTAATGTAAAGTTTTATTAAAATTCATTCAGTAGTTTTTACGTAAAAGTGTAATAAATATCAATACATACAAACTTTCGCGTTTATAACATTAGAAGAATTACGTAAGGGCAATAGCCATGGTTATATTTTGATGCAGGTTCGACGTCTGCCAATGGACAAGCTTCTGGATATAGACTGGTGAACGAAATTAGTTCGTGTGATGGTAAAACATACAGAACTAGCGTTGGGCTGGTCGCCAGGCTAGGTTTAGCGATTGACACTATGTTCCGAAAGGTTTGATCTTCGACTAGAAGCTATGAGTTCCAGTAATATTATTTAAGGTTGAACACGGCGCAAACTCTAACAAAATGATTGCTATCTCACCTGACATAGTGCGCGAACATGTGTGCTAGGATGAAATGCACAATAATTGATTTTGAAAATGTCCTTTTAGCAAAACAGTTATTATAGAAAAACTATTAAATATATCTTTTTAAAATAAATTTATTTCAACTTTTGAATAACTAATCTATGTCTCTACGGGCTTTATTTTTGAGCTTTGGTGCCCCGTATACTATTTATTTTCGCCCAAAGTTGGGCTAAAATCAGTGTTCAAATACGAAAGTTTAGAAGCTTGTGTTTTTTAAATATATATTTATTTACGATTTGGGTAAGTACATACAGACATAGACGACGAGATCGATTTATATTTTACTTAGTTTTTCATGCTCAACGTGAATCATTGTAGTAATTACTGTTCTGCGTTTGTATGGAAAGATGAGCGACTTGTGTAACGTTAAGACTAGCTGTTGCTCGCAGCTTCGCCCGCATCAATGTACATTTAAAGCCGTATCCGGAGTGATGATGATTATATTTGGTCTTTACCTATGAAATTGCCGTTTTATATGAAAAAATTTAAACGATTTCTTTTTTCATGTATTTTTATTTGTATTAATCGAATTGTATTAAAATTTAAAGCATCTTTGCCAACGCAGTGGCAGTTTATTGATGCCCTTCTTAAAGAAATCAGCTGGATGGGAGGCAACAAATTCTTAAAAGGCATTTTGTACTGCCTCTCGGGTATAGAATTTTTTTCCCGCCAAGAAGTTATCCAAATTCTGAAAAAGTAGTAGTCTGTAGGCGCAAGATCTGGTGAGTAGGGCGGATGACGGAGAGCTTCCAACTCCAGTTCTTGCTACTTGGAGACCGTCTGCTGTGCAGTATGAGGTCGCGCGTTGTCATGCAGGAGCAGTGGAGACGAGCGATTGACCAATACTGGTTGGAAATGTGCCAGCTTCTCCATCATTGTGTTCAGTTCTTCATAGAACACATCTGCAGTAATGCTCACCCTGTTTGGTAAGAAGCTATGATGAATCACACCGGCGCTAGACCACCAAACAGTGACCATTTTTTAGGTGCTGAACTAGGATCCAACCAACTTGCTGAGCGTTTGCGGTTATCAAACAGAATCCATTTTTCTTTTTTTTTAAATATTTTGATTTGAAATGGCCAGAACTGCAGAACGGCAATTTCATAGGTAATACCTATTATTTGTATCCTAAGTTACTCCTCATAACATCAGCTATCTGCCAGTGTAAGTCCCGTCAAATTGGTCCATAGTGGGCTTAGGTACCAACCTGCAATACGCATCCCCGTTCGTAACACGCGGGTGGAGGCTACGTCAGCGGCCTCCTTCTGGGACATTACTGCCTCGCAGAAGGAGACCATCGGCGTCCAAACAAATACATTAGTAACCACATTCTGATCAGCAAAAAAAAAAAGATTTCAGACTTACAAGTGCATCACACAACATACAACAATCTATATCTGATTTAGAGTCTACAGTCTACAATCGTTTCTGAGATTAGCCTGAACAAACAGACAGACAATAAAAATTAACCCTTACCTATATATCCTAATATTGAGCACGGGTCTCCTCGAAACCCCTCCTCGCCTGAAATCAGTCAAGGAGTGTTGGGCCACAGTTCACAGATGTGCTGGACTAATGCGGGTTTGTAAATTTCACTCACCTTCAAATACTTTTAATCTCATTAGGGATGCAGGTTTCGTCTCGAGGTGTTTCCTTCACCGGTGAGCAAGCGATGTTCTCATTTTCAGGTGCACGGAGAAATTTTCAAATTTAGAAAACCCATTTTATGGCACCGGTCAGGGTCAAACCCGGACCTCTCATTCAAGAGGCCGAGTCTATATCCACTAGTGACTAGACCATCATCGCTCACAAAAAAAACAACAACTGTAGCTAACCATTTCTTTTTTAAATAAACTAAACCGCCAGTCACCTAAAAGTGTGGGGTCAGCGCAGCCCTGCCAACTTATTCATTTGTAGCCTATCCTAAGACATAATTAAGATCTAATCATTCCCTTTTTGAGAGACAGTTAAGCTATGTATATGAAAACAAATAGGCAAGATGGCGTTTCCGTGCGCGGCATAAGCGCATGCAACCAGTATATTTTAAAATGATGATAATGATGATGATGATGTACGTATAATATCATTTAATTTTCACATACATAGAATATACACAGGTTAAAATAGTATAAAAAGCCCATCACAAATTGTACGTTATTTCCCATAGCATCAAGTTGCCCGGGCTCGTACCAGGTAAACTGGTTTATGTTCATGGGCGACGTAGACCACTTACCATCAGGTGGCACGTTAGCCAGTTTGCCTATCCAAGTAACATAAAAAAAAAAAAAAAAAAACCCACGCCGTGGTCCCGCGTTTCTGGGTCATTCTCGTGTCCCCCGTCCACAATATAGAACATGGTAATGTATGACTAGTTTGAATAAAGTGGAGATGTTTAGGTTTTTTGGGCGTGTATATAGAGCATTTTTAACCGACTTCTTAAAAAGGAGGAAGTTCTCAATTCGGATGTTTGTATGATTTTAGTAAATAAACCCTTTGGTTCATTCATTTTATTATATTATCAGTAGCGAATATATAGATTGGTGAGTTTGATCCTGACTTTCGTTTCACTAAAATGCTTTTATACTTACGATTTCTTTCTCAATGTTGCTTGCATACTAAACCTACATTAGACCAGGGTATATTAATTAAATAATAAAGCTAAAATTGTGTTTGTTTGTACCACGTCGAGCATATAACCGGAATAGAGCGGTAATGTATGTAATATGTGTTTTGTATCAAAGCAAATTCCGCCAAATTTGGGCTGCGACGCTGCGCCAGCTCTTCGTTCTGATTGACCGACTGATGGCCATTGATGGATGATTGACGGATAGAACGAACACAGATCACTGGTTGGTTGAATTGCTATTACCTACATCAATGATAAATCACTGATCAGTTTCGAAATGTCTATCCGGTTATATGCTCGCCTTCATAGAATATTTGACTACTTGTTTCGTAGAACAGTTTTTCGGGCAATCACAAATTTCCAATTCAAACATCTGATTTCATCATCAAAAGTAAAGTATCTACCCAATGATGAGATGCACGTAGGTACTATTATTAGGAATCATACTTTTATACTGAAGACCTGAATTTAAACCTGTTTTATATATACTTGGAGCTAACTGGAGCAGAGCTACATATGATGGAATTAAGGAAAATACGACGAGGAAACCAGACATGCATATTATAATAAAAGTGAAATTGATCAACTTAATTAAAATCTATAAAGGGCTATGGGCTATCCCTAGATATAAGCTATGTAAGTGTTCTAAGGAACCCCTAGACAAGAAATAAGTGGGAATAAAAAGGCGAAGTTGGAAACTAAAAATAATAATGTTCAGAGTAGTCTGTAGTCCTTGCCAGTTCCCAAGATTATTTATTGGTGTTTGCATGAAAATACGGGGACTAGCCTAAAATAAATAACCTATGACCTATAATCAACTATCTATGATCTTTCAACCTACATAATCTTTCAACCTACAACCTATAACTGAGACTTCAGGCTTTTGTTTTTACAGGACAGCAGACAGCTTTCCCTCGGACAAATACCACTGAAATAAGTCGTGAATAAATAATAATATTAATATAGACAATGTTCCCACGCCAATATCAGCTTTTTTGTTCTTAGGCTCTGCTTTGATTACCTCTACTGATATTCTAAAGAGGTATTGTAAGTTTGTATATATGAGAAAATCCTTAAAACCACTTATTCGATTGTATTGTATTGTATCGAAACAAATCATTTATAAAAACTGTACCACCAGCCTCTACAAATAAGTTTATTAGTTTATATAGTGATGAGATAGGCCAAGAGGTTGGTGTGTTATTACACAGGTTGTACGAAGGACAAAAATTGACTAATACTTGTATGCCGGGGGCATCCTTTGATCAAGTTGTAAATAAGATTTTATATGCCACCCATTGTCCAAATACAACCATTGTAATTATAGTTGGGAGAAGGGGAGGTGTGAACGGGAAACAACTTGCTAAATATATAGAAAATCTTTCAGGTTTACCCAATGTTGAGAGGGTATTTCTATTCACATTTCCCTACATTAAATCAGACAAGTTGCCACAGGAGAATAAAATTAGACTAAAATTAAATAGCCTGTTACACTGTGCATGTAACAATAACTGTATTTTACTTAATGAAAATAAAAGTAACATAATAAATATAATTGACATTAACAACATTTTAAATTATAATAATTGTAACAATCTGACATCTGATAGGTATTACCTATCAAAATTTTATAAGCGACAAATAGCAGCCTCGCTATTATATTTTTTATCTTTAAGTCCAGCCAAGTATTTGGCTAATCCGACCACTGTTTTATTTGAAGAGTGTGATAATAAAACATACAATTTTACAAATTTGGAATACGTTCCAAATAGTTTAAACTAGAGTATAAGACAATAGAGGAAATCTCTAGCCCATTAATTAGTAATAATAATAATAATATATTAAATGAAAATATTGAACAAATCAATGTAAAGAAATTAAATAAAAAATTGTACTCATTTAACCTGGTGCATCAAAACTTACAAGGAATGTTAGGCAAAGACTTGGAAATTGAATTGTTCTTAAAAAACTACAATATAGACATACTGTGTATTACCGAACATTGGTTAAAAAAAATGAAATTATGTTCAGCTTCAGTGAGCACCAGGTGGCAAGTTCGTTCAGTAGAGAAAAAGCCATAAGAGGTGACTCACTAATAATTATTAAAAATGAAATAAAATTTAAGGAACATACGGATATTGTGGGCCTCTCTGCTGAGCGTACTACTGAAATAGCCTGTATAGAGATGGAGCGCCTTATTATTGTAAGTGTATACAGACCTCCAAATGGATTATATGATTCTTTTGAGAAAATCATGGAAGAATTATTAATTAAAATATGTGGGTCTAACAAGCCCATACTAATTTGTGGTGAATTCCACCACAGTTAGATTCACATCATTGTTAAAATCATATAATCTGACTAATCTATTTACAGAACCAACAAGAATTTGTAGTTCTACAGCTACATGTATTGATAATATTTTTAGTAATTTAACTCCTGTCCACAAAGAAATTATCAACAAGTTGAATTCTGATCACTGTGGTCAATTAGCTGAATTCCTTATAAGTTCTAATAGTAAAAATTGTAACAAAAATAATGTGTTTGTTCCTGTATGTAATGGCCAATATTACATACCTATATACATTATACATTACTATATACCTATATATTACATTTGAAAGATAACAAAAGTCCAGATTTCGCTTTTCGTGAATTGTTTAAATTAATTAATACACATTTTAAAGCCATTTTTACTTCTAAAACAGTCAGTTCCACAAATAAAAACGGCTTTAATGATTGGGCAACAGCAGGAATCCACAATAGTAGACGCAAATTATATGACCTTTACCAAGAACGCACATACAATCAAAATCAATCATTTAAGCAGTATGTCAAAATATATTTAAAAACATTCAAACAAGTTTGTATCGCGGCTAAATCGCTTTATATTAAGGAAAAAATTAAAAACGCAAAAAGTAAAATAAAAACTACTTGGAACATAATAAAGGATGAAACTGGGAGAGTCGGTAGTCGTAGCTCTTAATTTAATTTAAATATTGAAAATAGAATAATTAAGTCTGACGAGGAAGTTGCGACAGTATTTGAAAAATACTTTTCTGACATCCCGATTTATCTCATGTCCAGCAATTGCCGAATCATTGCTTAAAACCAATGTCAAACAATGTGAAGCTAACTTTAAGTTTAAAGAGATAGGACCCAAAGATATTTTAAATGCATTTAACTTATTAAACAATAAAAATACCCCAGATTTATGGGGAATATCTCTAAAAGTCACTAAGCTCATAGTTGATGTAATTGCACCCCATCTAGCAACAATTTTTAATAAATGTATTAATAGTGGCGTTTTTCCTAACTTAATGAAACATAGTCGAGTCTTGCCTCTTTTTAAATTTGGCAGTACATCAGATGTTACAAATTTTCGACCAATATCAATACTCCCCTCATTTAGTAAAATTTTTGAAAAAATTATGTTAAATCAGTTACTATATTACTTTGAAACCAATATGTTACTGCACAAAAAACAATTCGGATTTAGAAAGGGTCTCTCCACAACAGACGCTGGCGTTAACTTAATTGAGACCAACATTTATGAGGCCTGGGAGGAGTCACGTGATGCTTTGGGAGTTTTCTGTGACTTATCCAAGGCTTTTGATTGTGTACAGCATGAGACCTTGATCAGGAAATTACGCCACTATGGGATAGACGGTACGGCACTGGATCTTTTGAATTCCTATCTTAAAAACAGGACTCAAAAGGTCGAGATAAATGGTAAAAGATCATCCGGGACTAAAATTGAGATGGGGATCCCACAGGGGTCCATTCTAGGTCCATTTCTTTTTCTAATTTATGTAAACGATTTACCTTACCTAGTTAAAGATAGTCAAGTGGTAGTGTTGTTTGCTGATGATACTTCACTTATTTTTTAAATCAAACGACAAGAAACTAATTATGACGAGGTAAACAACACTTTTTCGAGAATGGTACATTGGTTTAGCGTTAATAACTTGCTTTTAAATAGTAAAAAAACTAAATTCATAAAATTTTCCTTGCCAAATGTTAAGCAACTGCAAACAAATGTACTCTTAGACAGTGAAAACTTGGAATTGGTGGACTCCACAGTTTTCCTAGGAATAACTCTAAATCTTAAGCTGCAGTGGGGTCCCCACATAGCTAAATTGGCGAATAGACTCAGTTCAGCAGCATATGCAGTGAGAAAAATAAGACAGTTTACTGATGTAGATACAGCGCGAATAGTATATTTTAGCTACTTTCATAGCATTATGTCTTATGGCATACTTTTATGGGGAAATGCGGCCGACATAAACAACATTTTTGTGCTGCAGAAGCGGGCTATTCGTGCAATTTACAAGTTGCCTCCCTATTCATCTTTGAGAGAAAAAATTAAAGAAATAGGAATTCTGACTGTCACCTCTCAATACATCTTAGAAAATGTACTGTATGTCCGAAAAAACATAAATGAATTTTGTAAGAAAAGTGATATTCATAGTAGGAATACACGTAATAGACACAGGTTACATGCACCAATGATTAGACTTTCGAAAGTAAGCAATTCTTTTAAAGGCTGTATACGCTTTTACAATAGGATCCCAGAAAACGTTCAAAAGCTCTCCATAAAAAAATTCAAAAAAGTTGTTAAAGAACGTTTGTGTGGTAAAGCATATTATAAAGTAAAAGATTTCATGGAAGATACCACACCCTGGGAATAAGGCGTTCCTCCCGGGCATTTCAAGATAAGATGTTAAAATTGTTATAAATATATATTATTTGAAAAGATTAGTTCCACTGAGTTTGTTTCGCCGGTTCTTCTCAGTGGGCTTACCTTGGAACCGGTGGTAGATTCAATTGACGTTCAAAAAGATACTGTATTAGTACTATTTTGAATAAAAAAAAATGATTTTGATTTGATTTTGATTTTTTGATGTAATAACATCCTTCCCCAGTATACGTAAAGTGTAAACTACATACAACTACGTTATCACTACAAATACATACTTTTATGTGTATAATATTATAAGCAGTGCGTTTTCTTCGCACTAAAATTGCGTCCGGTCCTTGAGTGGTGGATGCCCCGTAAGCGCAAGTCCCTCACCTTTCGTCTGACACAGGTGCTCACCGGGCATGGTTGCTTCGGTGAGTACATGTGCCGGACGACCCGCAGGGAGCCGTTGACAGTGTGTCACGATTGTGGCGCGGCGGTGGACTCGGCCCAGCACACCCTCGAGGTGTGCCCGAGATGGGCGGCGCTGCGTCGAAGTCTGACATCAGTAATCGGAGGGGACTTGTCTCTGCCGAGTGTCATCACCGCGATGCTTGGTGACGACGAGTCCTGGACGGCGATGGTCTCCTTCTACGAGGCAGTAATGTCCCAGAAGGAGGCCGACGAGCGGATGAGAGAGGAGGCCGCCAACGAGGCCTCCTCCTGCGGGCGACGAATGAAGATGCGTAGGAGGCGCTACTTAATGCGCCTCCAGTAACGCCTCTGTGTTCGTGTTGGGCTCAGGAAGCAGTCGCGGGGACTGCTTAGTAGCGGCTGGGTAGTCCCCCTTACGAGGAGTAGTCTAGCCTTCGCCGGGGCCAGCCTGTCGCTGAGGTGGTCCTGTTGAACGCCTATCCGGGACCCTCAAAACGCGGCTGAAGGCGCTCGCAGTGGTTTTAGTTTACAGTTAGGGCACTCCCAGGTGCGAGTCCCACAAAGGGTCAGGATCTACCCGAGATCCTGGCTACATGCGTAAAAAGCATTACCCTGCGAAAAAAAAAGACTATTAAATTGAAAAAGAATTTTAAAATATTATATAACAGGTGATTCCGGAGATAGCGTTCAAACAATAACCTTAGCTATAAGAATAAGTTAGTTATAATGTATACTAATATTATAAAGTTGAAGAGTTTGTTTGTTTGTTTGAACCCGCTAATCTCAGGAACCACTGATCCGATTTGAAATATTATTTCAGTTTAGACAGCCCATTTATCGAGGAAGGTTGTAGGCTATATAACATCACGCTGCGACTTATAGCAGTTGAGTAACGCGGGCGAAGCTGCAGGCAACAGCTAGTCTATCATAATCGCTGTCCTGTTCGATATAGTGCTACGATGATGATTGTTCTGGTCATGACGCTGAACGATGATCATGATTGCTTCTATCAAAGCTACAAGACATTTTCGTTGGCAATTTGTGTGACAAAACTCGAGTTTGGTCTCTGATCCTGCGATACCAGTTTATATGTAAATATAAATTTTATCAAAAGGCATCACGTAAAACGTTTTCTTATTTTCTCCATGATAAAATCATGTTTCAACTGTTATTTTGGTCCTTTGTTTTTTCGATGATCTCTATGTCTATGTAAATAATGCTCTCCTGGTAGTTAGGTTACTACTACTCCTATTTTTTCCTCACTACAGAACACCGGCTGGTCGAGCCATCAGGTGACTGGAGATTACACGCTGCTGTCGCGGGTTCAAATCCCGCCCAGTCGATTGGCTCAAATAAATATGCCTGCATTTATTTTATTTCCCTTCCTAGTATATATAGCTGAAGTTCTTATGAACTTACTATGGAGCAAGGTGGGGTGTGGTGTGATATTTATTTACATAGTAGGAATGACATCCCCACCATGGTTCAAGCCTTGTCATGTAGCTCATGGGCTCAGTAGCCTAAGGTGAACCCAATTGAACTGAGGAGGCTGCTCTTTGTATCCCTCTTATAAGAAGAGAGGACAAAAGATTAGGGGGACAAGGGGCGAGGATAGGAACCTCACCCCATTGCACTGTACCGACATTAGGAGGAGTAGTTCTGTGGTGCCGGACAACCCCTATGTCGTCCTTCTCTTGGGGTCTGACTAGCCATCGAAGTGCCCTGTTGCTCAACAAATCCGGGGCACCTCACCAAAGGCGGCATTTGGTGGCACTCGCCGAGTTTTAGTGGGTAGCGGCGAGTCCCACATACCCGCCTGAGCAGTCGCCCCTCTCCCGCGGGATGCCTAAGAGCATTTCCCAGTGCAATAAAAAGGAATTTCTGGGGATAGAATATTTGAAAATATAGTGCCACTTAAGAATAATGAAGATGCTAATTGAGAGATATTAGACAATTTATTTACAGAAGACATCATCTACTGAGTCATAACTCAGCATGACAGCGATAATTAAAAGAAAAAGAAGTCATCCAGAGGTAGCCCAAAGTCAAAGAACCTGTCCCGGTGAACCTGTTTTTTTTTATGTTAGTTGGATAGGCAAACTGGCAAACGTACCACCTGATGGTAAGTGGTTGACGTCGCCCATGAGCATAAACTAGTTTACCTGAAACGAGCTCAGGCAACTCCTTTATGTGTTGCCATAAGATGTTAAGTCTCGGTGCCAGTAATTACACTGCCTGTCTTGCCCTTCTCTCCGAAACACAGCAAAGCTGTTTCACGGGAGAAACAAGCAAGATGGTGGTACCCATGCAGCCGGGAGCGCGGCACAGCGCTTCCCTCCCACCGGTAAATGTTGATGACCATACCAACAAAGTAGTATCATCATCATCATTATCATCATATTACCTCTGGAACCATATTACGGGTTGGAGCGATGCGCTATACCACGTTCCGTCTGCATGGGTACCCGTATACCCGGGTTTCTCCCGTCAAACAGCTTTGCTGTGTTTCGGAGAAAAGGGCAAGACAGGCAGGGTAATTACTGGCAAGTAAGATCTTTGTATTAGGTAAACTAGTTCATAGAGGCGACGTTAACCACTTACCCAGGTGGCCTGTTTCAATGAAGGCCTACTGCATAGAGACCGTCCCATTTAGCTGAGATCAACCTACCCTGGCCAGTAAACTTCGCTATAAAGATCGACGAGAGAGTACAATGGTCCATGCATGGCTTTCACATTAAAAGTATTTTATAGTGGATATAAAATATACTTTCAACAGCATCTATCTACGGGTATCCATCTCATCATCACCCATATCCTGAGTCTTATTCTCAATGGACTCGGCGATAATACTCTGAATAGTGGTTGTCTATATAATATGATCCTATAGTACCTACCTGGCCTGTACGTAACGAGAAGTATAAATTCACGGCTAACAAATTTTCGTAATGGTCAGTCCGCGAATATAGACTTCATTTTATAAGCATTGAATTTATTCAAACTGAGATCGTGGACAGCGTTGTGAGAATTTCCAAAAAATTACTTAATATCTTACTAATATTATAAATGTGAAAATGTTTGGATGTTCGTTGCTCTTCAACGGCAAACCGGTTTGGTTGAAAGTTGAAATGGTGATGGCTTATACCTTGGATTAGGACATATTATGCTACTTTCTATCCCGGAAATTCAAAGTTCCTATAGGAATTAAATTTGCCTTATTATTAGTAGTAATTCATAATTACGCCAATTGAAAAGTCAAAAGCAATATAATTATCAAACGAAAAATAATTTTCCGCAGTCCGCAACAAGTCTTTTTATATGTAGGTATATGTAGTATAATATAGAGATGTGTTACTAATGTAACGTGTGTTAATACACACGTTAGCATTTTTAACCGACTTCAAAAAAGAGGAGGTTCTCAATTCGTCTGTATGTTTTATTTTTATAATATTAGTAAGGATAAAAATTACTGCGAAGCTGCGGGCATCAGCTAGTGTTGAAACAAAAATAAAACCATTTACAAACAATATCAAAAACTATTTCATCCATTTCAACTGCCTTTACAAATATCGAAAAATCGAGAACCTTTATTAGTTAGTTTTAACGCGCTAACCTCCGGAACTTTAAGAAAAGTCTTATTGTATTATTATTTAGATTGTTGGCCACTTGGTGTAGTAGTCAGGTGACCGTGTACCATGGAGGTCGTGGGTTCACGCCTCCGTCTCGCCAAGGGCAGACAATTTACAATGTAATACACAACAGAGTCATAGATGTCTATATTATTATATTCATATTTTACTTAATCATAACCTGTCTAATGTATAAAATAACACTTTTTAGGTACATCTTATGATGTCACTGACCGCCTGCAACATTGGCGTCAAAGAAATAGAAAAATTAACTAAATACCATTTACAAAAAAAAACCGATTATGAAAAACCAAAGCTAAAGTAATACCAGTAGTCATAGAATCAACAGGAAAATAGCTGAGAATATTGTGACAAGCTAGATGCATACATCGATATTATTACAATCATGAAAAAACAAACAACGATAGCAGTATAGTTTTTAGGCTGTGAGGGACAATATTTTATTCATAGTGGCTCGAGGCTCCTCCTGAAGGTTTCAGAACGGGGCCAAGAAAAATACCAGCAGAGAACAGCTGAGATAAACAATAGTTTAGCCAGTCAATTGCACGAAATAGGAACCTTTCAATAATCGAGCATTTAACCGAAATAGAGTGGTTAGGTTATGTGCTTTGTATTCAGAAAACAAATTCCGCCAAATTTGTGATGCTACTCTGCGTTGGTTATGCGCTTTGATTGGCCCACTGATGGCTATTGATGATGATTGGCCGATGGGACGTACATACAGATCAATGGTTGGTTGAATTGCTATTACATAACTGAAAAATCACTGACCAGTTTCGGAATTTTATGGCCCACATTACTACTCTATCCGGTTATGTGCTCTCAATAAAGGCTAAGACGGCCACACGCATCCAATTTGGAGCGACGGCCCGGATATCGGCATTCCAGATAATTTTATGATGAGGATGAATGATATTATGATCATCATGTTCATCACTATATTCTACCACTGCTGCACAAAGTTCTGTTTTAGAGTATATAATATGTATTCTATTGAATTCTATATTTAGTTATTCAATATTTAGTATAACACATATATATGAGGTGTGCCATGCTGTTTTGAAGCTGAATTGGGCCGGCACGACACGTCAAGTGACAGCTATGCTGTCGCGTTTCGTGTGGTTTGTGAGTTTCCCGTGGCCCATATATGCATAATCTCTGGTTGGGCGGATATGTATGGGCGTCGATAGTCGCTAAAAGGCTTCGACTGCTCCTTTGCCCAACCATGCGATAAAAAATTATATATCCTGGGATTAGGTTATCTCGTTGTGGTTGTTCATGTACTATGTTAAATGTTTGACTGGTATATCATATCTCACATCTCATCACATGATACTCTATTTTTATAGTAACTTATCGGAAATCAAGTTCTTAGACGAATCCAATTGATTTTACATTTTCTGTTGTTTCTATATGAATATTAATAATGGCTAAAGACTGGACTAATCTTCTGAACTAATACTCCGACAGTACACTTATTGAGAAAATAAGATTATTAGTTATTATTGAAGGTTTTTTTTTCAAGACCGTTGAAAAAGAATACAGCTACGGAGTAATAAACATTAGCAATAACGATTGAATCCCTTAAACGCTAAGAGCTCGGAAATGGTGCATTCAATTCTCTTGAGATGTATTAAATTAGTTTTATTTTATACTTATTTTACCAAACAATACCTACGTTTAAATTTGACAGATCATCAGGTATTCATAAAACCTTCAAGAAACTACCAAATAGATCTTTATTCTTGATCGCATTTACTCTTCAGGCCAAAGTGCATCAAAATTATTTAAAAACAGGCCATGCTTTTCACTTTTATTTCGCGGAACTCGATATTTCGACATTATCAACGAATGTCTTGTTCACGAGACATGATATTTCGATATTTCGTGAACAAGACATTCGTAGATAATGTCGAAATAATGACCTCCGCGAAATAAAAATAAAAAGCATAGTAAATATCATTTTTAGTAGTTAAAATAACCATGTTAACTTAAAATCTTATAAAAAGTATCAAATTTAAAAAAAAATCCTTAATCGTACAGCCACTAACCTGATGTCTAAATATCACAAAAAAGGATTGATATTAAGTTAATTACCTGCCAGGCGAAACGTCCTTTTGTCGGCCGAGTCGAGTTCATTGATTCCCCCCGGCCAGTTCAAATAACCGAAACCAGAACGTAAGACCCCCAGGCCAAACCGCTTTCCCTCGACGCGCGAACATCCAAAACCGGTCGGAGGGGACAGGAGAGGTCTTATAACCTGGGCGTCACACACCAACATGTGTTCGTAGCTTTGGCCCTTGTATTTGTGGCAATGGCCTAGCGAGCGTTGCCACGAATCTCGACCTTGTCACCGAGAGTTAAAACGAACTTTGCGTTTGAGAGGTTTCGTTAAAATTCGGCAAATTTTGGGCCTTAAGTACATAAGGCGTTTTGATAATCGTTGGTTCGTTTAATTTTGACTGATATTTAGACACTTCTATAATAGTGCGTTAACGTGGTCTACGATATTTGAATACTGATTGATGAGTATTTCTTTATCCATAGCTATTAGCTGTGTTAGGGTGGTGAACTCCTGTCTTAATCCAAAGGCCTCAGACGGAGTATTTGACGTTATTATTTGTAATAAATATTATGATATAAAGGCCAAAAAAGGAAAGATAGAGGTAGTAAATACAATTTTGACCTTTACTTAATAACACGACTGCCAGTAATTTTCTCGTGAACGATAAACACATTTGTTTCCTTCTATATCATACCTAATAGTGTTATTAGTTTGGTAAAATTAAATGTCTTTTAAACGTATATGACTTCGTTCTGACAAAAATATTCAATCAAAACGTTCATGTCTATACATAGACACAGGCACATTTTTTTTATATCCCAGGAAAATCCTTATGGATGCAGCCAGGATCTTCGGGTAGATCCTGACCCAATGTGGGACTCGCACCTGGGAGTGCCCACCCTAACTAAAACCACTGCGAGCGCCTTCAGCCGCTTTTTGATGGTCTCGAATATGCAGGCAACGGGCAGGCTACCAGACTACTCCTCGTAAAGGGGGACTGCCTGACCTCTACTAAGCAGTCCCCGCGTAGACACAAGCACATGTTGTCATGAAGAAGAATGCAGTTTTTCATATTTAAGGAATCAAATTATACAATTTTATACTTTGTTAGTTAGTAGATGCAAGTCATCAGTCGTACATCTTAATAAACCGATATATTATTATTAGTTGCTGCCCGCAGTTTCGCCCGTTATATTTACAGCCGTATCTGTACTTATAATTTTATTTCTTAGCTTGAAATTTCTTTTTAATTCAGGTCTGAAGACTATTTCATATATCCAAAATGAAAAACATCTATTTAAAACTGGATATTAACCATGTTAAAAATTTTGTGAGTCACGATAAATGGTTCTAAATTTCTAATAATGAAAATGATCGTGCTAAAAATCTTATGACAAACACCTCATAGAAAGACATATCGATGTAAATATTTATCAATTCCTGATTCTATATCAGATGAGAAGTTTTTAAAGATAGACCATAGGTGCCCTTTATATATAACAGGGGAAATGGTTCCGTACGGCGCGGCGCGGGGTGGGCGTACAGCTTGGCAAAAAAGAGTATGGAAAAAATGAGGGCGCCACTTTGACTTAGGTGTCATCATAATATGGAAAATCAGTAAGATAATTTTATCAAATCGTTAAAATTAAATGTGAAACACTAAGTTTTACTCAAAATCTAGTATTTGTCGGCCCAGTATTGTCAACATCATAGGTTTCCATTTAGTAAAATATTTAGTTCCACCTGTCACCACGTCATACTCTTTTTTGCCAAGCTGTACGTGCCCGCTGACATTTCAACGTTATTAGATTGTAGAACACATTATCTATTTTAAACTATGTTAAAAATGTTATATTTAAGAACTTTTAGTGCTTATTTTGGTTGTTTAAGTTGTTACGTCAGTAAAAGGTCTTTATTTCACCTTAAAATTGTAACACATTGGTGAATAAATTGTGTCCGTAATAATTTAACGCATTATTTTTAGATAGATCTATTTAAGGTAAATTGTGAAATGGAATATCACCTCGAGTTTCGTACCATCTTAGCAATTAGCATGTAGTAGAAATAAGGTGTATCATCCCTGTGTATGAAAAGTGTCAATCGAAAAACGTTAAATAGGTGGCGCCACAGTAGCACGAGGGTAATTTTTTATATGTGTGCGTCAACAAATAAGCACACACACTCACGCACACTCACAGACACACACACACACACACACACACACACACACACACACACACACACACACACACACACACACACACACACACACACAAAAACGCATTTGTATATTATATACTAAAATTTTCAATTAGTCTAAATCAGCTACTTCAGGCTATTTCATACCAAACCCTTTCTCTACACCGGCGCCGTTGCGGATGGCTTTTGAACTGTTATTTACAGCTATAAATTGACACTTGTATACTCTATGCATCATATGGTGTTTTACTAATTCGATACTATAAGGACAGGGCAGGCATATGGCATAGCTTTAGTTAAGAACTACCCTCTAGGATAAACTCATTCACGAGCGATACACACCATCAGATGTAGGTACCATGTCATCTAGATATCAACTACTAATAATAACGATTAATTATAGCTCTCTGCAACTTTTCTATCATATTACATTAAGTACATTCAGAGAGCACGAGCGGGATAAAATCCGGGATAAAATCCGAGTTAAAATTAGAACATGGCATCCACCAAAGACAATTTTATCTAGCACTATTGACAAAAAATTGTGACACCATAGACAAAATTTATCTAAACCATAGACAAAATATCCTATCGCATGCAATGATTAACAGCTGCAACTGATAACGTTCAATTTCCTTTGAGTTCGGTATGTCAATATTTGTTCAATATCTGTATCAATATTATGCATTACTAGATAGAAGAAGATATGCTTCATGGAAAATTTGACTTTTTATAGGTTGTGACTAAAGTTTTGATAATATCATCATCAGCATATCATATTTAATGCTAAAATTATTTTCTTCTCTCTGGGCTATTTTAAATGTTTCAGATAAATTATAAAAGAACATGTTTCTACTACACTACTAGTAAAAGTAGTACTTTATACTTTTATTACTAGTACTTTTTTTCTTTAACGCCGGGAAATGCTCTCAGGCATCCCGCGGGGGAGTGGGTCTCCCCACGTGGGTATGTGGGACTCACTGCATCCGAAAGCTGGTAAGTGGACGCAGCGCTACCCACTAAAACCCGGCGAGTGCCACAAATGCCGCCTTTGGTGAGGAGCCCCCGATCTAATAAAAAAACAGGGCACCTCGACGGCTAGTCAGTCCCCCAAGGGAGCGACACTACCTCCACAGAGGGGTTTCCCCGCACCACAGAACAACCCCTCCCAACGTCGGGACAGTACAATGAGGTGAGGTTCCCGTTCTCACCCCGTGCCCCCTGCTCTTTGTCTTCTTGTCCCCTCTTCTTATAAGAGGGGTACAAAGAGCCACCTCGGCTCAATTAGCTTCGCTCAGGGTGCAGCCACTCACCCTGGGCTACTGAGCCGCACCGCCACGTAAGGCCTGAACCATGGTGGGGATTATTACTAGTACTGTACTAGTAAAAAGTATTCCACACTTTTTTTCCACACGATCTCAGTATGAAATTAAGATGTTTTTATGATATAGTTATAATTTAATTAATACAAAAATTAAAAACTTTCTATGTATGTTTTTGATAGAGTACACGTACATTATATCTTTATTATTGTGTCGCGCTTCCGCGTGTATTGGGATCTTACTTGTTTCTCCCTTTAAACAGATTTGATGTTTTTGAAGACATGACATTTCGTTCGATTTCGTCATTTACTCAAGAGAACGGATTGCCGATGGGCCAATAAGGTTCAATTTGATTCAGATCGGTCGTCTTGGGGTTCTTTGAGGGGGACATATGTTCAGCAGTGGACGGATAGGGGCTGACGATGATGATGATGATGAACCTTTAAAAGCATAACTTATCATTCACATAAACAATCAGATTAGTATTAGATCGTAGAACCGAGTTGGTAACTTAAGAAAAACTACAAACAAACAAAATGCGTAAAATGAGAAAAACAGAAAAGTTTGTACGGTTCGGATTCCACTAAAAAGGGTATCGTTTATTCCTTAAAGAGATCACGTAACTATCTAGTACAGCTTCAGAAGGACCCTTCATCTATATTTCAAGATCATTAAATTCGTTTTCCAAATTATCAAAGATTTATAGGCCAACAGATAATATCGTAACTAAAATTCTTCTTTTATTTTCGAGCGCCAAGGCGGCACTGGTGGCACTCGCCGGGTTTTAGTGGGTAGAGCTGCGTCCATCTTTCGGGCGCAGCGAGCCCCACATACCCCACATATCTACTTGGGGAGACCCACTCCCCAGGCGGGATGCCTCAGAGCATTTCCCAGCGTAAAAAAAAAGAAGTATCTTACTGTTCAACATCAAATATAAGACAGAGTTGGGATTCCTGAAGATTATTTTTATATGACAAAGACATAATATACAATCGTGCAGCCAGCGTCGAATGGACCCTCATCACAGGAGGCATCTTCCACGTATTTCGCTTTGATGAAGAGTACAATTTATAATCAACGCTCATTTCACAATGCTCACCATTCTCATGTCACTAGCAATGACTTTCCGTGTCCAAACTCGAGCTATCCGTCGTAAAACAATTTAATATTAATCTCAAATATCCTACATTGTTTTAGATATAAAACAAAGCTTGAAAACCTGCTCGAACATCGGATAGAAATATCAATAAGTGTCTAGACACTGGCAGGCGATAAAAAAATGGAGGAAAAGAATAGCATTTGGGCGCCAAATGCTATTCTTTTCCTCCATTTTTTACAAACTTTAATAATTCTAATGGGTCCAAGTTTTTAAGAAATACTTAAAATAACTACGATAATTTTTCCTTGTTTGTTTCTCGTTTTCAAATCAACGCAAACAAAAGGAACGACCCGAAGAGTTCCCGAAAAGAATATATATTGGCGGCCATTTTGAAAATCACAATCCACAATAGCCTACTAAAATTAAATTTATGTTTTTAAATTTAAAATCCTATATTATGCCACATTAAATTTAATCTGTAATGACAGAATAATAAAAATATAAACATAAAAAATCGTCGTGTTCATGCAAATTTTTGTATTGATTCTTTTTTTAAATTCAAGAGTCTAGACTGCGAAAGACAGGTGGACCAATGACAGCTGGTGTGTAACACGCAAGCATAGACTAAAGATGTATTTACACCAACATAAAAACAGCCATTTCATCGTTATAAATCTTACCAGTTAAAGTATTTTGATAGTTATATCAACTTAAAAAATACTTGACCGCATGTTTTTCGTTAACTTAGATTTATAGATTTATGGAGTCTGGTGGGGATTTTTATAATAGCATATGTCTTTCCTTATGATATCGCCTATCTCTATGACAATTGGCAACATTTATCGAAATTCGATCAACGGTTAAGGCGTTGAAAAGTAAAATAAAGACATAACGAGTTACTTTTGCAGTAATTTTTGTTTAGATTTATTATTAACAAAGCAGTAGAAACGTATTTTTTCTTTATACCAATATATTAAAAGAAAGGTGGGTTATAATACTATTAATAAAACATTTTGGTGTCGAGCAGATGGCAGGCATTGTAGGATGTATGTTTGCTATTCAAGGGGAATTCATTGTAATGTGAAATAAAATAAAGTTAATTATGTTTATGAATAATGTGTCTATAACGACCACTTTATATACTTCCATTAGACATAATTTATTGTAGATCATAGAGCTTTTTTTCTACATAGGAATTATAAATGTATATTGTAACTTTTTTGTTAAATTGGTTGCGAGTGGCAAGGGACCGGTCGTCTTGGCGTTCATTGAAGGAGGACTGGACAGGATTGATGATGTTGATGATGATGATTGTAACTTATAACCTATATGAAAACTAGAAAAATATTAGCGACTCTTGTACCTTTCTTTTAACCTTAGTCCCCCCCCTGCCTCCAGAGAAGAGTGCCGGATGGCACACCGTTGTGGCCCGGTGCGGACGTCCACAGTTCTCGTGCCGGGTCATCCAAAAGACGAGAAGAACACCGCTGGGGTTTACTGGGTAGAGTCTGCGTCAACCTTACCATCTTTTCGGGCGATCTTTCCCACATAACCCTCGGGACCCCCCCCCCCCCCGGACCCAGTGGTATGCCTAAACGCATTTCCCAGTGAAATAAAAAAACGGGTGGACTTTGGTTTGTCATCGTGGCAAAAAGATTAGCCAGTTTCTGTCTCGCTGATTGCCCAAAACGCGGCAGACGTTGTATGATTTGGAAATACATCACACGGGAAGGCTCCTTTCATACACCCCTATTAGTTGTAAGGCTAGAATACAATAAAATTGCCAATATGTTAAAACTAAAATGGCGTCGTGTCATCACGCGACGGCACCGATAAAGGCCCACTTTCAAGAACTTTATTGAATTCATAAGTTGTCAAAAGCATTTCATTCGATAAATGTATTTTAGTTCTACCATTATTAGCTTTACTATTTGCTTGTTGCAAAGTTTTTAGTGTAAAACTATATTTTTGCCAAAAGATCGATTAATAATCAAAAATCGTAACGAATAATTATTGATGATCGAACGAAAATACATAATTTATTTTCAATTTTTTTAAGATAACAGCACTAACCGCAGCTCCCGGTTGTTTCTCCTCTTGCTTGTTTCTCCTCTTTGCTGTGTTTCGAAGAATAACAATACAGGCAGTATAATTACTGGCTGAACATCTTTTGTTGATGATGATAAATGAGTTGCTTGGGCTAGTTCCAGGTAAATTAGTTTATGTTCATGGGCGACGTCGACCACTTACCATGAGGACGTCTGCCAGTTTGCTTATCCAACTAACATGACATATAGTTATTATATCATATTAGGTATCGATAAATACAAAAAATACTGATGAGTGATACGGAAAAGGATTCAGGCATTCTTTTTTTCTGTTGGAACGGGGATTGAATTCAGAAGCGACAGTTATGTAGGTATTGAGTAAAACGAACCTTTCATCCCACGTGAAACAGGTAAAACTTTAACCAGCACAATCGATACATCGTTATTGAAATTTGAATGTTCTGGCAATCAACCAAAACAAAAGATCGATTTTTACACAACACTAGTAATGGACAAAATTAGTCTTTTCTATCAAACTATTACTACTACAATACTAACGCCTGTTTCCACCACCATCCTTCTTATTTCAAATAGTTCGCCTAGGACTTGTCCAGACAACTCGGTCATGCCTATTCTGATACGTAAGAGGGTAGAACTCTGTGTCAGTAATTACACTGCCTGTCCTGTCCTTTTCAAAACACAGCAGAACTGTTTGACGTAAGTAATAAAACTAATACAAATTAATTTGTTACTTGGAAAAGTATAAAAATCACTTAACGTCATCATCATCATCATCATCATCAGCCCGTTACTGTGCACTGCTGAGCATAGGTCACATTTTCTGTCAATCTCCTCTGTCCCTTGCCTGTCTCATCCATGTTCTGCCCATCGGCCTTCCCACGTCACCGGTCCATCGCGCCATGGACCACCTGCCATCACCACGTCTAGCCACTCAACATATGAGATACAAAGCATTGAATTTAAAACGAAATTAAAGAATATTTTTAAAGCTCCATGAAAGCTTTATGGAAATCACTTTTCTATTTTGAATTTACAGGTAGATTGCATTTTTATTTCCTAACTCCTCTTAAGCGCGAATTTTTTCGTGTGTTCAAGTGGATTTGAGAATGTTTTAGATTCACAATTGGGTCGACTGCAAAATGTTTAGACGTTTGTCGAGTCCTCTAGTATACGTACATAAAGGCTCTCGGTTACTCCTATGTCGTAACAGTTTATATAAAGATGATTACTGTGCTTTTTTGTAACATAGGAGGGCAAACAAGCAATCGAAGCCTTTTGGCGACTATCGACGCCTATACACATCGCACAACCAGAGATTATGCAGATGCATTGCCCTCTTTTTCCCTATCCCCCACCACAATGGGCCACCGGAAAAGCTGCGTGAGCTGGTAAACACCATCCAACCCCCACCCAGGATAGACGTAGGGCTGATGTAAGGAATAGTCCCCCAACTTTTATGGGTGACGCTGACCTCTATCAGGTAACTCTCCACCTAACCAGTTCCTGGAATGTATAACCTCGTTAGGGAAGGCAACACTGGATCTAACACAAATGCTAGTTTCTAACTTTCATGGATGACAATGACCACTAACCAATGTTTAGTGTAAACTGTTACTAAAATAAATGATACATAAAGTCAGGCATAAAAGCCAGTGGAGGTCGCTGATGAGGGCGATGAACGGCCCGCGGGGGGAAACTTGCTTAGGAGGCTCCACCTAATGCGCCTTCAGTAATGCTCCTGTGTTCGTTTCGGGCCTCAGGATGGGAACCTAGGCCCAGTAGGACACGACATCACGCGGGCTGCTTAGTAGCGGCCGGGCAGTCCCCTCTTACGAGGATCTGGCCTAGCTAGCCCGTCGCTGAGGTGCTCCTGTTGCCTGCAGATCCGGGACCCTTAAAAAGCGGCTGAAGACGCCCGCAGTGTTTTTAGTTTAAGGGTAGGGCACTCCCAGGTGCCAGTCTTACATAGGGTCAGGATCCACCCATATATCCAAGCTAAATCCATAACGGATTTCCCTGCGATATAAAAAAGAGGTATAAAATCTAACATCATTAACAAAGTGGCTTATGCCGCGCTCTATAAAAAGCTCAAATGTAAAAAGTATGACATTACTAAGTACAGTAAGTTACACGGCTTCCGGCTATGAATATTACAAACAGACAAACTAATTTTGTCTGTTCGTTTATGCCTAGTTTATGCATCCCCGAAATACTCAAACGAATCTCAAATTTAAGACGTACTTAAACTCATGCTACGACGTGTCAGATTCAAAGAAAAAAAGAGGAACAATACGAGTTTAAGTACGTCTTAAATTTGAGATTCGTTTGAGTATTTGTGGGTTAAAGTGGCTAATGAAATATAAGATAATATATTAATTATAAGGGCGAGGCCACAACAATAACGCATCGTCATGGAAAATGCCGATGGAATAATTTACCGGTACAAGAAGAATCCAGGGTCCAAAAAACAGAATGGTATTGTCAAGACTCAAGACTCATAATAAGTATACGTATAAAAATAAGAAAATGATAATTCTCAATGTTTTCCCGCTCCTGAAACGTATCTTCTTTAGAATAGAAAAGAATAATTATTTATTTTCCAGAATATGGTGTACCTACATAGTTTTTCATATTTCACAGGTTCTCATATTCTACATGTCAGTGTGCAAACAATATTTGATAAGTCAATATATATATTTTTTAATAATAATAATAAATTAAAATATAATAACATGCAAATATTCATCGGTAACATCAACAGAAAAGAACATAAAGTTAAATATCATCATCATCATATAAGTTTATATTACAGTAAGATATTCTCTAATTAATTTCATTGTCACGTTTTTTACAGCAATTACACTGTCCTTCGCTTGGGAACACATCAAAGTTTATACTTTGAATTTAATTTTTTTGTACAGATTTATTACCACTCAGTTTTGCGTGCACTTTTCAGTGGGTTAAAGATACTTTGTAACTTGTTAAAATAAAAAATAAAGACTTTTGAGTAAGTAAATAAGCGGAATGTACCCATGACAGATCTCTTATCAAAAAATTAAAACCGACTTCTAAAATACTAAACTTTTGAAAGAAAAAAAAATTATTTTAATTTTTTGTAAAATGATTTTATTTCTTAATTTTTAGTGACTCCGAAATTCGTCGTCTTGACGTTCATTGAAGGAGGCCTATGTTCAGCAGTGGACGGATAAAGGACGACGATGATGATGATGATGATGATTACGATGTCCGCGACATACTATGGTGTGCTACCAAAGCATCCTGTATAATTGTTATATCGACAAGTAATAAAATGCATCAGCATAGGAACCAACCAAATAGGCATTATTGGGAATAACTAAAAAACGGCTTGTCAGATCTTAATAAAATTAATATGGGACCAAATTGGAAGCACAAGCTTTCAAATAAAAAAATAAACATCGAAATCCATTCACAAACGGCGGAGATATCGTGTCACATACATACAAAAAAAAACATACAGACGAATTGAGAACCTCCTCTTTTTTTGAAGTCGGTTAAAAAATTAATGAAAGGTTCAAAGTCATGATATAACGAAGTGGGCGACGATTCAGCTAAAGCTTAGCTCACCTTACTCATCAAATTGCGCCTACAATGACCTTCTACCAGTGAATCAGTCATACCAAGGTCTGGTTCCCAGTAAAAGGTACGACCAGGTATAAAGCACCCACACGCGTATCTTTTCTTTACAACGACGTGTCATGTTACACTGGATATATAGTTCTACAATGCATCGAATCACGAATTCCTTTTTTAATACGTTAGTTAATGGTTTGGGCTTTTATAAATTTGATAAAGCGTACAAAAAACGAGTATTACTATATTCTTTATTTCGGATCTCAAGTTAAAGTATTGTAAACTTATATCGCAGATAATATTAAGTAAAATTTTTTTGCATTATTATCAAGACCTTTCTTCTGTAGCTTTACTGTGGTTAATGTGGACAAACTCATTACACTCATTACTGGCACCGAGACTTACCATTTTTGAAGTGAAACTTCTTTGCTCACATGAAGGTAAATTTTTTACGGATGAAACGTCACGAAAATGTGCGTTTTTGTCCAAAAAGAGGGAGAAAGTGATTGAGACCGATTGAGAGAGAGTGAGAGTGGGCGAATGTAGCATGATGCAGATAGCCATGATGTGAGAGTAGGGAGCAAGCGAGTGAGAAAGATCGAGAGAGAAAGTGAGATAGAGCGAAAGCCGCATCGCAAGTCTCGGAAATTTAAAACTTTAAATTAGTATAAATATAAACGAGATTTAAAAATTAGTTTGACAAAATAGTTTCACTTCTGACATGTGTACTTTGTACGTACACACTTTTTTGGACAGCCGGTTCACCTGGTGGTAAGTGGTAAACGACATCTATAGACACCCGCTACATCATCAGCAGGTGCATTGCCTTTCAATATGAGTATACTCTTTTCTTGACGGTCCTTAAATTGTATCGGTTCCAAAATACCGTAGGTGCGGTTCCATTTAGTTGTCGTGCGAGGCAGGAAATGCCTTAAAATTCGAGTTGTGGATTTCCGGACATCGAGATGGTGTGGGTGAAATTTGGAATTTTTTCGCGATATCGATGGTGGAATCCTGCTGCAGGTATTAGTCCCAACAATTCCTCAGAACACTCCCCGTGGTAGATGCGGAAGATGCAGAGTGATCCGACATCTCTACGCAGCGCAAAAGAATCAAGCCGATTGGCGAGAACCTTGTCATCGATGATAAGAGCCGCCCGGCGTTGAACGCGGTCGATGGTCAAATCTTATATCTTAGGATAGACAACTCCAGAATGAGATGTCTGTTCTGGTTCTATTAAAACTAATTATAACAAATGTAATTAATATCTTGGGCATTCATGGCATTAGATACTTAATCAAACGTTAATTTACTTTAAGTTACTTAATGGCTGAGATGGGAAGTCAATCTTCGTGCCTTTTTTCGGCTGCATTTTGGCATTCATCAAAAGAGATCATCCAATAGTAGAAAAGAGATGAACATTGATGGTGATGATTCATGTCGCGTAGGAATAGACTAAAATTGCAGTAGAATGAAACTGATGGCCTCGGAACAGTAGATAAGCAGATGGCTCACCAAATAATTACACGAAAGGGGGCCGGCCCCATCATCGCGCGCGCTACTCGGGAGAGTAGGATTTAGACTAGTCAAATCCGATACGGTCGACGAATCTTTTCGGTTTAATTTACTCTATCATCATGAGGGCCGGCCCTCATCACATCCCCAGGAGGGGGAGGCGGGTCACTCATGGTACCTGTACAATCTAACGGTGGCATTAGTAGAAATAGTGTAGTCTACTGTTACTCCCAAGACCAACCATCCATGTCCACATCGTGGCATTAAAACCGTTAAATCATTCGTCATAAACATGCGGGTAAAATAATTGTCCATATTGTGTTGAAAACATTGTGAAATACGTACAAGAAGTATATTTTTACTTTTTTAAGGTGACAAAATATATGAATACACCGTATTATATAAAAATGCGTTGATAATCATTTAGATTAGATATTCAGCGTAGTTGCTTATAAACCGAATAGAGAGCTGTAAAATATCACATCATCATCAGCCTCTATCCGTCCACTGCTGAACATAGGCCTCTCAAGGCCTCTGCACGCGAGTGGCAAGGGATCGGACGTCTTGGCGTTAATTGAGGGAGGCCTATGTTTAGATTATCACATAAGACCTTTTTATTACATTAAAATGTAGTCAAGTATAACTTACTAGAAACATGACTGCAATTTTTAAAAGACGTGTCATATTAAAACCCTGAAGATCTACCTTAATATATACGCAATAATGAAAAACTGAGAAATATCCTATTCCCTTACAATATCATGCGAGAATAAAATACGAGTATATGCAGATACAACCTGTAAGAAACTACAGTTCAAGTAAAGAAAGCTGTAGACAGTAGAAACAGTCTACATACAATATAATATAAAGAACCATGGTTCAGGTCTTGTCGTGGCGGTGGGGCTCAGTAGCCTAGGGTGAGCCCAGCACCTTGGGCGAAACTAATTGAGCCGAGCGGGCTCTTTGTACCCCTCTTATAAGAAGAGGGGACAAAAGAGCAAGAGGCGAGGACGGGAACCTCACCCCATTGTACTGTACCGACGTTGGCAGGGGTTGTCTTGAGGTGCGGGACAATCCCTCGGGAGGTGGCGTCGGTCCCCTGAGGGACTGACTACCCGTCGAGGTGCCCTGTTGGCACCTCACTGGGTTTTATTGGGTAGAGCTGCGTCCAGCTTTCGGGCGCAGCGAGTCCCATATACTCTATATTCAAGAAAAACGAGAAAAAAACCTAGGGGTTGCTCTTTTGTCATCTACACATCTATATAAATACATACCTACATACTACATACCTACATATAAATAAAATTGGAGTGTCTGTACAATTTTTGTCTGTCTGTCTGTTTGTCTGTTTGTTCCGGATAACCTCTGAAACGGCTTGGCCGATTTTGACGGACTTTCACTGACATGTTATAAGGAGTAAATTAGGCTATAAAAATAATCATCATCAATCTGTGTACGGCTATAAATCTAAGTTAACGTGGGCGAAGCTGCGGGCAAAAGCTAGTCAAAAATAAAACACATAGTTTATACATAGGTACATCATTGTTTTACTGCGGCAAAGGGACTTTGATAAACATGGTACCTTGTAAGTTTAATTTTAATAATTAATACATATTATGAAAGTAATAAATTTTAATAAGATCGTATATTTGATAATTTATTTCGCATGCGACTGTACCCCTCTTACACTATATATCAGGTATAGCAAACCTTAGGCACACATAACAGTTTGTTTTGTTTTAAAAATCGTTATATTTTTACAGATATAACCCTTATTCTGCATCTTTGTATAAAGAGCCTTGCAAGTCTTAAAGCTATCAAAAGTAACCAAATCTCAACATTATGGCTTTCGTATAATCATTTAGCCCAGTCCATGCAATTGAATCATATTAAATGGAAGTAGATGGCCTTAAATGTTCATGAATTAATGTAATATTAAATAAATAATATTCTAAAATCGTATCTGGTCTCACTTTCCAAACTTTTTAATATATTTTTTTGTGTATGTAAAGTTTTATATATTCAATTAAGTTAAGTAGCCTAGGGTGAGCTCAGCATCTTGGGCGAAGCCAATTGAGCCGAGGGGGCTCTTTGTACCCCTCTTATAAGAAAAGGGGACAAAAGAGCAGGGGGCAAGGGGTGAGGATGGGGACCTCACCCCATTCCCCCTCCCCTCACCCGGGGCACCTCACCAAAGCGGCACTGGTGGCACTCGCCGGGTTTTCGTGGGTAGAGCTGCGTCCATTTACCATATTTCGGGCGTAGCGAGTCCCACATACCCACATGGGGAGACCCACTCCCCAGGCGGGATGCCTCAGAGCATTTCCCGGCGTAAAAGGAAAAAAAATGTTAACCATTGTATCTTCAAGAATATCCAGCTTTTAGCAATCAAACATAGAAAGCTTTTTCTTTTTCCTATTTCTCAATTATGCCTCAGATAGACTAAGGTACGAAAACAAAAATATTTTCACAACATATAAATCTTATTACCTATGATAATTTTTATAGCCTAAGTTATTTCTTAAAACATCAGCTATCTATCAGTGAAAATCCCGTTAAAATCGGCCTAGCCGTTTCAGAGATTAGCCGGAACAAACAGACAGAGAGACAAAAATGGTAAAAACTGCTATTTTGGTATATGTACCGTGTATACATCCATATGCATATAGTAAAAAGCTGTTATTTTAATGTTACAAACAGACACTCCAATTTTATTTATCTGTATAGATATTGTATATCGTATCTTATAATAAAAAGCACATCAAACAGTATCTAACAAATAATCAGCATCGCAGCTCGCATTTTATCGTGAATAAGGGTTAATTTCTTTTGTATGTAAATAGTTGTTATCACTCTGAATTTATGAAGTTTTAGACTCGTCGGAAAGGTTTACGGCCGCTGAATATTCCGCACGTGCCCGACCGCCGACGACACCCGAATGCTGACGATCGCCGCCGACTTCCAACGAACACCAAGATTTATGACACTACTTACAATATCTCCTCATTGTACAAGTACCTTTTGAGTCTTAACCTATATGAATAAGGTTGGTGTTTATTTCGCAAAGATATACTTGGAACCTTTTAGATGGAGACAGCCGTACGCCCTCGAGACGACCGCCGCGCATGCGAACTGAATCATTACATTTCTGACATGTCAGATATACATTGCTTATTGTGCTGACGTAATTCATTCCACTGTGACACAAAAGCTTCGATGGATGGAAGAAGAATGTATTTACCGTTCGATAGCAGATGTAGTGGTTTTCCTCTACATTCGCTATCATGATGTTCAAAGCCACTTGTCCATAATTATGTTTTGTAATAGTCGCCTGGCGCCGCTTTATTTTACATTTACTTTTTACGAGTATCCAGTAATAAAGTACATCAAACATTTACGTGATCGTTTTTACAAGTAAAAATATGAAACAAAAAATTCGTAGGTGTATATATATTATTATGTTTGTGTTACTTATAATTAACGGTCGACTATAGTCTATACAATGATGTTATATTTAGTGCCCGCGGGATTAACAGCTCTCAATGAAGGACGTTTTTCAAATTTTCTTAGATTAGCGCTTATAAACAAACAAACTCACATATATATTTCCTTCACATTTAAATTAAAACTATAAGTACCGTTTTTATACTTTAACTTGTTAAAACGAACACTTCTTACACAATACTCGAGTTCGCCTAAAATCATGTCAAAAAGGTATTATAATCATGTCAAAACTACCTACATAAATAATGATATACCATACCTAGATATGTAGTATATACCATATATGGTATGTATGATCTTAAGAATTCACTTTTTTTTTCTTTATATCACTAGGAGGCTACTGAGCAGTCGGAGAATTATGGTGACTACCGACGCCCATAGACATCCGCACAATCAAAAGCTATACCTATACGTTGACCCAATGGACCGCCGGAAACTCACAATCCGCACGTAACGCGACAACATAGTTGTCACTTGACGCCGTTATTAGGTATGTGAACGAGAGGTACCACCCCGGTCGTGCCGGCCCAATTCGGCTGCGTGGCACTATCTTACATTCATCATTACACAGATCATTTTAAAATAAATATTAATTTTAAAGTATATACCTTACCTAGGTACCTACAAAAGCGGCTGAAGGCTCTCGCAGTGGTTTTAGTTAGGGTGGGCACTCCCAGGTGCTAGTCCTACATTGGGTCAGAATCTACCCGAAGATCCTGGCTGCATCCATAAGTATTTCACTGCGAAAAAAAAACCTATGTACGTAATATACAGGTAAATGAAAACAGACGGACGATTAAGAAATGGTTGGGTTTGTATTTAAATGATTCTAAGCAAGGACAACAATTATTACTAGCTGTTACCTGCAGTTTCGCCCGCGTTACTCAACTCCTATAAGTCACAGCGTGATGTTATATAGCCTATAGCCTTCCTCGATAAATGGGCTGTCTAACACTGAAATAATTTTTCAAATCGGACCAGTACTTCCTGAGATTAGCGCGTTCAAACAAACAAACAAACTCTTCAGCTTTATAATATTAGTATAGATACTGGCCTTACATTTCATATTTCGAAGTAAAGATTACTCGTTATTAGCTACTGTTAAAGTCGTGAGAGAAAGTTGTATCAAAATCGATTCTCTCGCCGAATTCACCGAAAATTAGCCGAAACAAAGGGACATAAATAAAGGAAGTAGTTTTAGGGAATGCGGTGGAAACATTTGAATTGACAAAATGCTCGTATAAATTTCAATGCATTTTTTTTTTTAATACCTATATTAAGTTTCTATGACCATCTATAATAATGTTATAATAAAGCTGAGGAATTTGTTTGTACGTTCTAATCTCCAAAACAGCTGGTTGAATTTGAAAAACTCATTTTGCTTTTTTTTTATTTATAGCAAATGAAACAAACTGCTTTTTTCGGAATGATCTATGCTAAAGGCCCTAACGCTACATCGAATTAGTGTAAGCCGATTTGGCTCACTTTTGGTTTGTTCAAGTGGAGGGTTGCCCCCCGCCAACCGTGAATTCTGCGACCACACGGCCTCCTGGAGTCGAGTTGGGAAAGAAACTGCTAGCTAGTACAAGCACTATACAATATTGTTGTTGTTAAAAGTTTTATTTTTAATTTAAGTACGGATGAAACATAACAGAAACATATAAGAAGGTCCATTATATCATGGGTTTGTTTTAAGGGCACCTTTAACAAGGAATCTTATCACCGGGCACGTTGAATGGAGCAGCTGACGACTAACTTGTTTGAGTTTTTGTCCGGACAATATATGACTGTAGATAACATGACGAACACATTTATAATGGGAAATAGGTATATACGAACCGCATTACAACAATCTAGCTTTTTAAGAAAGTACAATATACCAGACACGGAAAGTACATAGGTACTGTGTTATAAGAGATTTATATGAATAAATAATTATATGTATCATCAGCCTCCTTCAATGAACGCCAAGATGACCGAGCCCTCGCTATTCGCATCCAACACGGCCACTGTACGGAGATCGTCTTCCCACCTGAGGCCTTAGACAAAGTAACATTAAAAAAACGATAACGAAGTTCGAAAAGAATAAAATGTATGGGATTGACATAAGCCGTCGTCAATTATGCCACTCGTTATCGTTATCGCAAGTTGGTAGACAATGTTAAAATTCGTAACAAAATCATAAACTGTCAATTGGTTATCGAACACTTATGTCAAACTTATGTTATTTTATTATTGATATTGATTGGTTATCCGTGGGCGTGGGCCATGGAGGGCAACATTTTCACTATTTTTATGAGTTATAGTGTGTATGAGGTCTATTTACATAGATATTAATTTTAATATTTGGTCCGATTTGACACTTCTTGTCGAACTTTGTTGACACTTGACAGTTGATGTCGTTGCACTGTCACGATCTTTGATTGATCATTGGCTAGAAATTTATTATCGTTATCTCAAAGACGATAACGAATTTCGGCTACAAAGCGATGTCACTTTGTCTACAGGCCCAGTAGTGGCCGACCAACACTTCATCTACCCGAACGCGGCCTCCACTCTTGAACCTTATTGGCCCATCGGCCATCCGTTCTCCTGTGACTAGCCCACTGCCACTTCAACGAGCTTAATCTTCGAGTAATATCGGTCGGTAACTATAGTTCTCTGGCGGATGTCTTCGTTTCGAATCCTATCTGTCAAAGGAACACCCAGCATAGCACGCTCCATAGCACGTTGTAATAATATGTATATACATGGCCAATGTACAGACATTCATTTTTCATACAAATTGACCTCGGTGGCAGTCGAACCTGTGACCTCTGGGTACACAGTCAATCAACGACTGCAACAAAAGGCCAACAAAATGAACACTATGTCTAGAGATATTTTAAATACTAACTGTTTGCGTTCCTTTATACAAAATTTTCTTATTAGTTTTATAAATTTACTTATTAAAAAGTATATTTTTAACTAGCTGTTCCACGCTATTCCTCTCGACTCAAACAAAATCTTCTTCCAAAATAAAAAAGAGCGCAATACATTCCTATATTGGGCTTTTAAATAAAAAAAAGGAATCTTGAGATTAGCGCAATTAAAGAAATTTAATTATTGGTAAAGTTAATGTGATTAACAGACATCACTCTCACATAACACCAGCAGCTAGTGACAGCTATGCTGTCGCGTTTCGTGCGGTTTGTGAGTTTCCGGTGGCCCACTGGGGAGATAGGGAAAGCATGATCTGCAGAATCTATGAATGTGCGGATGTGTATGGGCGTCGATGATCGCCAAACGGCTTCCACTGCTCGCTTGCCTTCCTATGCAAATTAAAAAAAACATCCTCACAAATATTTATATGTACGTATAGATATATAAATATTATAAAGAGGATAGTTTGGATTTTTTGTTGCTTTGTTTGTTACGATTTAACTGAAAAACTACTAAACCGATTTCAAAAATTATTTCACTATTAAAATGCTACGTTAACACTGAGTGACAGCTATAAAATAATCATCATCAATTCGGCCGTAAATCTAAATTAACCCGGGCGAAGTTGTGGGCACCAGCTAGTATACAAATAAGACAGTAACTCATCGAAAGTTAATTTTATCCCTTTTAAAATACGTCCCTTATCCCGGAGGTTCAAATGTATCCCGATTCCCGTGCCAAAGGGACAAAAAACTCTACCCTCCAGTATCCCCACATGTCGCGTCTCCGAGGTTACTGACCTGATCCTCGGCCGCGGGTTCGATATCCGGTACAAACTATTTGATGATTTGGTACAATAACTTAGATACTAAATGTGTTTTTATTCTATGGTTTTAGCCTCGTGGTTTAAGTAAAAAGTAAAATAAATTAGTGGTGAATAAAATTCGTGGTAAAATGAATATTTTATGAAATATGTGCCTTAATCGTCTTTACTAATATAAAAGACTAATAAACAAAGAGGTAAAGTTTGTCAGTTTGTATGTCTAAAGTGATCTTTGAAACTATTGATCCGATTTAAAAAAATCTTTCACCAGAATAATGCTACAATAATAACATAGCTTAGGCAATAGATAAAATTATCGTCAGTCTAGAATCAACATACGGTTGCAAGTGTTAAACCAAAATTTTAAAATACCCTAACCCCCAAATACTCAAACGAGTCTCAAATTTAAGACATACTTAAAATCGTGTTGTCCCTCTTTTTTCTTTGAATCTGACACGTCGTAGCATGAGTTTAAGCACTTCTTAAATTTGAGATTCGTTTGAGTATTTGGGGGTTAGTTTAGGTAACTTACATGAAAGGAATAATATTTGATTTCAATTGGATGCGTAAACCACTAAACCTTTACTACAGTTTCATGTTATGAAACTATCGTGACACTAGTTTCACGAAACCAAGGCAAGTTTATAAATATAAATTGTCATATATAATATGTTCCCTTGGGCGTAGTTGAATTGGGGCACGCTGTAAATAGCCTTTATGAAGCCGTTGAAAAGCTTGTACATTCTCAGTGCCATCAGTTTAGGCTAGTCAATCCCATTGTTATTATTTTGTATTCTTTATTTATTAGGTCGGCCGCTAACCGATTGGTAAGGGATCGGTCGTATTGCCGTTCACTGTTCAGCAGTGGACGGATAGAGGCTGATGATGATGATGATATATTACTTATAGAAGTAATTGACCAATTTTGTATACGAACTATATATTCCACTGTTGTGACAGATATTGTATAGTTTCGTTGTAAGTGAGTGCTATCAAACATTTTTTATTAAAAGTTAAGTTGATATTTTAAGAATAAACCAATTGATGAGCTCATGTTGTTGGTTAATTACCCACACATTAATATATAAAAATGCTACAATAATTTAACAACAAATAATGCTTAAAAATAAAACTAAATAACATTAAACCGACTTTAAAAAGGACATCAAACTAAAAACTAAGAAGCGAAAAATATACTTTATTATTATGTCTAAGTCAAAGGACAAATGATTTCACAGAACTTTTAAAGACGATTTATAAATGAAACTTAACTATGTGTTTACTACGCGGACATCTTAATGATATTTTTACATCTTGGAGTCATGTAATGATAATAATAAACAACTGTTGATATTTTTAAGTTTAAAAAATAAGTGAGGTTAAATCGACATATGAGCGGAGAATATATACACGTCGGCTCACGCTAACAAGTGACGTTTAACACACTGTGTTTGAACGAGTACTAGGCGCGAGACACTACCGTGTCTTCGGATATCTATAGATGCTTTTACACCACGTCAATCGTGTCCCGTTGTAAGTTCTCGAAGAACTTGTGTCTATAATTGTGTGAATATATTTCCTGTGTCTAATACCCGTAGTATTAGACAACGGAAATATATTTAATTCTTTTATACATTACATATATTTAAGATTTTTATCATATTACACACATATTTAATACACATCCATGACCCAAGAACATAGATAACTTTTTGTTCCCTGGCTCCCGGCGAACCCGAACCCGCTACTTCCAGCTTGGGCGCCAACACGCAAACCATTAAGCCGCAGAGGTCGTCAATGATGTAATGACGAAAATCTGATTATTTCTTATGTGAAATAAGAATAAATTTAAATCGCTTCAGAAATTACAACGGTAATTTAATAATGTGGGTGGAATTTGAAAAAAACAGCAAGGGCGGGAAAAGTTATTGCACATTTAAATTTATTGCACATTTTACAATATTACCGTTATATATAACCTGCGAGGAAAACTTTTTAAATTTTGATTTCACAAATAAAAAAACAGATTCGCGCACATAAATTCTATATTACAATATCAGCTCTTTCGTCAGCACCGTTCTCATAACATTACGATGATAATCATGAGCTTTAGTGTAGGATCATTGGTGACAATTGCTTAATTTTTTTTTTATAACACAAGTAAGCAGTAGAAAGAAGCCTTTTGGCGACTATCGACTATCGACGCCCATACACATCCGTACAACCAGAGATTATGCAGATGCGTTGCCCTCCATTTCCCTACTACTACTGCCACGACCGGGGTGGTACCACTCGCTCACATAACACTGGCGCGAAGTGACAGCTACACTATCGTGTTTCATGCGGTTTTTGAGTTTCCGGTGGCCCATTAGGAAAAGGAGGGCAACGCATCTGCATAACCTCTGGTTGTGCGGATGTCTATGGGCGTCGGCAGTCACTATAAGGCTCCGACTGCTCGTTTGCCCCCTTATCACATAAAAAAATCATCATTTCTATCAATTAAAAGATTTAAATTAAGAATATTACTTGTGATGATAATCATTCTATCATCATTGATCATTCCCCAAATCTACAAACTCCCCAACAAGTCGAGCACGTTGCTGCAATCGTAAGTTCATTAGAGCCATCTCCCAGGAACGAGGAAGTTTTAATAGCTCGTGAGAAGTAATGGAAAACATTACGTTTATGGAAATATTGCCCACTGCTGGGTATAACAGATATATTAATTGCATATGATTTGAATGCAGCAGTTTAGATTTTAGAAACAACAAAAGTCAAGTGCAAAACTAGTCACAAAAATTTTAATAATCGTCGAATGTGGCGAATTATTATTATTTTTTTATTTATTTATTAAGAGAATAAATAAAAGCTTATATTCTACTAGCTGTTGCCTGCAGCTTCGCCCGCGTTACTCAACTCCTAAGTAACTATAAGTCACAGCGTGATGTTATATAGCCTATAAGCCTTCCTCGATAAATGGGCTATCTAACACTGAAATAATTTTTCAAATCGGACCAGTACTTCCTGAGATTAGCGCGTTCAAACAAAAAAAGAAACTCTTCAGCTTTATAATATTAGTATAGATTTTTAGATAACTAGCTGTTGCCCGCATTTACACTCACATTAACTTAGACGTATCCGGATTGATCATTATTATTTTGATGACGTAGCATTATAGTGATGAACCGGTGATGAATTTTATAAATCGTATATGTAAAGATCCCCTTTTGACAAACTCACAAGAATCATCTTCTCATAATAATATCACAGATAAAAGACGAGAAGAAGAGGATGCATTGGTGGCGTCAATAATTTAAATTTATTTCAGTAATTCCAAAACGAATGAAAATATAGGTCAGTCGTAGGTTGGTGACCTAATAGTTCATGGTTAAAACCTTAATTGGATAGTTTTCAATGCATGATTAGGTAACTTTTTTAACAGAGAAAAATATATAAAACATACCTCTTTTTAAAAAAGAGACTCATTTACGCAGAAAGTTAAGATGTGAAATCTTAACTTTCTGCGTAAATGAGTCTTTACATATTCTTTGAAATAAAAGAAGGAATTTGTGCAATTATCGTTTTTAACGCAATAAAATAACAAAAACCATTTTGTCGTCTACGTTCTTTAGTTAAAAGCTCGCGCAAATATGGAGAGCCCTACTCAGGACGCTCTCCCCCTATCTCTCTCTGGCGCGTGTCCGGTATTAGAATTATTGTTTAACAATCATGCGTTAAGATGGATATGACACAAATACCATAATCCGTCTTTTTTCACTACCAATGTACTTTTATATTTTATACTTCTCACTTCAATTACAAAAACCCATGCGGGTAAAACCGTAAAAAATACACAAAAATATCCGTCCAAGTTATTGTATCAAACCATTATTGAATAGGATATCGAACGGAGCGGACACTGGTTACAAATCTTAAAGGGGTTTTAGAACACCCTGTATTATGGTATAGTAAGCGCAATTTTTTTTTAAGTTTTCGAATAATCAATAAAGTATTATAATTTTTTATGGCAAAACGAAGCAAACGAATAGTTGAAGCCTTATAGTGTATCCGCATAACCAGAGGTTATACAGATGCGTTACCCTCCCTTTCCCTATCCCCTCAATGGACCGACCGAAACTCACAAACCACACGAAACGCGACAGCATAGTTGTCACTTGACGCCGATGTTATGTGAGCAAGAGGTCCCCCGGTCCTACTGACCCAATTCAGCTTTAAAGCAGCATGGCACTATCTCTTAACATTCCCATGAACCAAATTATTTTTAATGTCAAAATTAAAGCTTTAATTTGCAATGAAGATAAAAAATTAAAAAAATTAAATTAAGAATATTAATTGTGATGATTGATCATTCCCTAAATCTACTATCCATGCTGGCCCAATGCGGCTGCAATGCAGCATGGCTCTACCTCTTACATGTATTTATTTCGTTAAATATAAATATTCGAAAGCTCTGCTCTACGTTTTATGATAACTCGCAAAAAAGGTTGCTCTATGTTAAATATTTAAACTGAGCAAGAAGAGTGAAGTTTTCAACCCTAAATACTGAATTTAAAGGACCCTCTACCAAATGGCATTCTTGTGGTCACCATACCTCTACTAATAGTCTCTTATCACTTTTATTTATGAATTCCATCACTAGATGCTCAATTGCATTTTTATTTTTTTTATAAGAGGGGGCAATCGGATAGTCGGTTCACCTGATGGTAAGTGAAGAGCGACATCCACAGACACCCGCTACACCAGTGGATTAGCAGGTGCGTTGCCGGCCTTTCAGATATGAGTATGCTCTTTTCTTGAAGGTCCCTAAGTCGTATCGGTTCGGAAACACCGTAGGAGGCAGCTGATTCCATATATTAGTCGTACGAGGCAGGAAATGCCTTCATCATCATCATCATCATCATCATCATCAGCCTCTATCCGTCCACTGCTGAACATAGGCCTCCCTCAATGAACGCCAAGATGGCCGATCCCTTGCCACTCGCATCCAACACGGACCGGCCACCGCACGGAGATCGTCTTCCCACCTGGTCAATGGCCGACCAACACTTCGTCTACCTAAACGTGGCCTCCACTCTAGAACCTTATTGCCCCATCGGCCATCCGTTCTTCTGAGTGTGTGACCAGCCCACTGCCACTTCAACGAGCTGATTCTTTGCGTGATATCGGTTACCTTAGTTCTCTGACGGATGTCTTCCTTCCGAATCCTATCTGTCAAAGAAACACCCAGCATAGCACGCTCCATAGCACGTTGAGCTACGGCAAACTTGCGGACCAGTCCTATATTTAGAGGCCACGCTTCAGCCCCGTAGGTCATCACGGGGAGAACGCATTGGTCGAAGACTTTCGTCTTCAAACTCTGCGGTATAGACGACGTGAGAATATGGCTAAGCTTCCTGAATGCTGCCCATCCCAATTGAATCCTCCTATCGGTTTCTCTCTCGAAGTTATGTCGACCTAGCTGCAAAGTGTGCCCAAGATAGACATACTCTTGCACGACTTCGAGAGTTATGCCATCAACGTTAACCGGCCTAGGGAGAACGTGTTCGTTGAACATGACTTTCGTCTTGTCCAAGTTCATCCTAAGACCCACAGGAAATGCCTTACATTAAATTAAATGCATTGCAAATTTTTTAAAAAAGTTAGACGTTTCGGAATGCCTGTCACTTGTAAATCAATGTTGATACTACTAAAACACGACTAAAACTCATATTCTATGGCGAAGTATGGAATGAAATAAACTTATAATATATAATATAATATATAGAGCGTCACTAAGTATGAACTGTAAGCACGGGTATGAACATAGACTGTCAGTAGAACATAGATTGTCTTGGAAACGTTCAATCAGTGTCAAAACAACTCGCGCTTTTCATCATATTTGTTTTTATATTAAAATGGTGAAATGTGAATTACCAATTTATAAGAATGATTCCTGGAAGCAAAATAAAAGAAAGCAATAACATTTAAAGTCTTGGCGTTCATTGAGGGGTGCCTGTGTTCAGCAGTGGATGGATAGAGAGATGATGATGAATGTCCTAATTCAAATTATAGATATTTTTTATGTAAGTATTACGCATAGAATGTTACTCTCACAGCGCTTTACTATAGATAAATATCTGCTTACGATCGGCACAATGAAGCGATGTGACAGTAGCACTCTATATATTATATATACTCTAAGGAAATAAAGCAATAACAACGTCATGTTGATTACGGTCACGGCATTCGAGTGGATTTTATCATCAAGGCGCGCTATTAAATATTTCATATCAAAAGTCCTACACAGTGAATCTGAGCAATAAGTAACAAATCCATTGATCAATTTGTACTCGGACCTCGGGCGGACGAGTATTTTCACACACAACGCCACCTATTAGCGTAAGTGTTCCGGATTCGATCCTGACCCTTGGTGCCTTGAAATAGGTTTTTCTAAATTTCTACGTGCAGCGCGTCGGTGAACTATGGGCCAACACCCTGTAGCCTGATCTAGAGAATTCCATGAAATCCGGTTCAGTTGTTTAGGCATTCATGACAAACTACGTAGCATTAAATTTATATTAATAATCGCTTATATTGATATACGCTTTTATCTCAGAAACATATCATTTCAAGTCTCTTTTCGCCTCTTCCTTACGTGCTCATTCTTGCGTTTACATTAGTTAGCTATTTATCGTTTAACGAGAAAAAAGCGAGCAAAAACGCGGGTACGTTTAGTTCACACGTAATACACTAATTTTAGCTGAAACTAGTTTTGCTATTGATAATTATCTTGAATTAAAATTTAATCACTGATCATAAATTAGGTAAACATCATTATCACCGACTGTGTATATTTTGTACAAGCTCCCAATAAATATCAAATATTAAATGCAGACTAAATTTCGGTAATAACTAATAAACTATGATTACCTAATAAAACTATTCCAAAGCCAGCGTGAGACCGCAAGTCTACATAATGTTTATGCTTACGTGAAAACCCTAATCTAGCAAAGGCTTAAATTGAAGTGCCCTTAAAGTTAATTTCAGTAAAATCTTACGGTCCGCTGTTACCAATATACCTAGAGCCGTATATTTCCAATAACCTCATCATTTTGCGTCGAATTTTGTTTTGCAGAGCAAGGGAGTGGCGGGTCTCGGTACGCCAGTCGCGTTACTTGGAGGACGTTGAGCGGAGGACCGACCGGTCTCTAGATCGGTCGGGGGACTGGTTGAGCGTTGGCAGAAGGAATAACCGAGGTGTTTCGCACGAAATAAAATATGTTACGCCTTTGTTAAACTTTACTAGACTTATTAACGCCAACTTTTGGGTGAATAATTGGAATATTATCATCGCGATTTTGTTAATATGAATATATAAATATAATGAATATATAGAGAGCTAATGCTAGGAAAAAACTGACAAACAACTAGATAGTAAATGGTAACACCCTTATAGCACATGCAACATAGGTGAGTTACACTGCCTACTGTCCTTTGCTGAACACAGAAGAACTATTTCTCGGGGAGGTAAGCAGAATTTTAATATTCATGACAGGCAGTACGCGGCAGTATTTCCCTCCCACAAGCAAACATCCTTATATTATAAGTGAGTGAACCCTCATGGCTGAAAAATATTTAGAAAAAGTTGTAACGATGTATTTTATTGTATTTTTACATATTTTTATATAGAAATTACGCGTCCGTTTGTTTGTACGATTAATAATTTGATTAGTTTATTGTTTGGCATTTGAGCACACTGTGTGCATTTTTACAACAGATCAGATACATATATTATGTAAGGTGGCGCTGTTGTCTCCCTACCATGGTTCAAGCCTTGTCGTGGCGGTGGGGCTCAGTAGCCTAAGGAACCCAGCACCTTAGGCAAAGCAAATTGAGCCGAGGGAGCTGCTCTTTGCAGCAGGGGGACAAGGGGCGTGGATGGGAACCTCACCCCATTGTACTGTCCCGACGTTCGGAGTGGTTGTTTTGTGTTGCGGGGTAACCCCTTTGTGAAAATGGCAGGGCACCTCGACGGCTAATCAGTCTCTCAAGGGACCGACCCCTTCAGGGACTGACTAGCCGTCGAGGTGCCCTGTTTGCTCAACAGACCCTGGGCACCTCATCAAAGGCGGCATGGGTGATTTTAGTGGGTAGAGATGCGTCCACCGTACCACCTTTCCGGCGCAGCGAGTCCCACACACCCGCCCGGGGAAACCCACTCCCCGTGGGATGCCTCAGAGCATTTGCCGGAGTAAAAGAAAAAAAGGCTAAGGCGGCGCTGTTGTCTGTCTAAAATCCTTCAACTCCGCTAAATGAATTTTATATCATATTATGTAGATATTCTGTTATACTTATCATACATGTTCGCCTTGCAGAATTCAATCTGGAGATACCTTAATTAAAATTGAAAGCCACTAAACTATTTATAATAATCTAGCTATTGCCTGCAGCTTCGGTCGCGTTAACTTACTTAACTTCACTCCTGTTAGTCACAGCGTGATGTTATTTAGCCTTCCTCGATAAATGGGCTATCTAACAATAAAAGAATCTTTCAAATCGGACCAGTAGTTCCTGAGATCAGCGCGTTCAAATAAACAAACTCTTCAGGTTTATATTATTAGCATAGATATTTATGATAGTTTGTAGGTGAGATTTTGGTGCAGTATCCTTTCTGATAAATTCCAACATGAAACAAAATCTAACTAAGGCGAACCCTTCGTGTGGGGTTCTTTTTTTAAACGGGAGCTGATCTCGTCTGGGTGTCGTCTTTTCGATTGAAACATCAGGACTCAGAAATAAAAACAAAATATGTTTATTTTATTTACGAAATAAATATATTACACTACAATACATAATATAAATAACTAGTTTGAAATTCAGGATTAGGAAAATAGTATGGCAAAAACCCAATTTAAACTTTTAAATATATCTTTGAATTGATATTTCTTATTTCCCCCGTGAAACAGCTTTGCTGTGTTTCGGAGAGAAGGGCAAAACAGGCAGTGTAATTACTGGCACCGAGACTTAACATCTTATGTCTCAGGATAGGCAACACGATGAGTTGCCTGGGCTCGTTCCAGGCAAACTAGTTTATGTTCATGGGCGACGTCGAACACTTACCATCAGGTGGCACGTTTGCCAGTTTGTCTATCCAACTAACATAAAAAAAATATCCACAAGTTGATACATTTTATTTAAAAAATTAAGCCGTATACAATTTTGGAAATTATTATTTTACAAACCTTAGGATTAATCAAAAACCCCCTAAATCCTAATAACCATTTTATCTGTGGTGTATTTATTCTCCAATAATGGCAGATTATAATCCCCAAAAGTCCAAAGTATTTTATGAAATCTTTGTATAAGCTGAAAAGATTATTTCAAATAAAGATACATCTTGCGTCAAACTAGTTGAAAGTTTCCTACTTTTCACATTACTTCAGACTTTTCATTTACTTCTCAAATCATTTTTATATAATTTCTACTACTTTTTAATATTACTTTCTAGCATATGAAATTACTGAACCAATTTATATGAAACGTGTCTCATAACTGCCGCTAGAGAACCTGCTATGAAATAAAAAACCGCATCCAAATCAGTTCACCTGTTTAAGAGCTACAATGCCACAGACAGACACACATAGCGTTCAAACTTACCTATCAACCACCTGTTTTCGCCTCGGATGTTAAAAAGTAAATGGCGAAGTCTTAAATATGCGTGAAAAGTTACTTCTAGAATTTCTAAGTAAAAATTAATGACATAAAAATCATCGAGACTTATTTTACATATCATCATCATCATCAGCCTTTATACGTCCACTGCTGAAAAAAGGTCACCTTCAATGAACGCCAAGACGGCCGATTTTACATTTGCTTGCTTGCTTGTTGCTAATGATAACGAATGTACCGAAGAGTCAGACGGAATGTTTTTAAAAATCAACCAAAACCTACCCTCCTTACTCCCCTAAAAGTTAAAAGGTGTCTGAATGCCGGAGTGACACATTGAAAATTCTGCTTTTAACATTTTCATCCTCCCTTTGTTATCAAATGATAAAGGAATAAGTGACTTCTAAGAAATGATTTCACGTTTATTCACAAATGTAATTATTATGAAAAAATATATTCTAAGTACCTCAAAGCTGGATTAGTATTTATTGTCATCATTATCAAACTTTTCCGCCCACTGTTAGACATAGGCCTCCCTCAATAAACGCCAAGACGGCCGGCTCGCCTTTGCATGCAACAAGGACCGGATACTGCACGGATATCGTCATCTCACTGGCCTCCTCTACACGTTGGCAGATCTATCCGCAGACGTCGGCAAATGCATCCACAGATGGATCACCTCGAGCCGGCCGCAGTCCACACGTCTGTAGGTACTAGCTTGATCAGTCTGTGAGCGTGTTGGTTCTCGACAGACGCAACACTTACGCCCGCAAAATGGAAACCATATCTGGCGCAGCAATTTGTTTCGTATTGGCCCATTAAACAGGGCAATTGTGTTGTGTACTTAAATTTTTATGGTGTATAGTACAGGCAACACTGGTTTAGAGGACACTTAATGTTGACCTACCATCGGTCTTCTAAATAAAGTCTTCACTTATACCCCTTACCCCAACCAGTTCATCAATTCTTTGGAGTATCGGGCAGTGTGGCATTTCGTTACTACTTCATCATCATCTTCATTTTTAGTCTGATTCATTTCACTACTGAACAAAGTTCTGTCGATGAGCGCTAACACGACAAATCCAGGTAATGCCATCTTGCTTTGCAGCCGAATGGAGCCGGCATGATCAGGGTGGTACCTCACGCTCCCATAACACCGGCGTCAAGTGACAGCTATACTGTCGCGTTTCGTGTGGTTTGTGATTTACGGAGGCCCATTGGGGTGATAGGGAAAAGGGCAACGCATCTGCATAACTTTTAGTCGTATGTCTATGGGCGTCGGTCACCATAAGGCTTCGCCTGCTCGGTTACCTCCTTATGACATAAAAAAGAGCTGTCACGGAGATTTGAGTATCAGATTAAAGACGCATAAACCAATAATTTTTTAATAATTTATATAATTTATTTATTTCAAGAAAATACATATTATATATAATAATCATTACACAATCATACAGAGAAAGGGATCCACCTAGTAAGTATGAAAGCATACTTGTGGCAGGTGGTCCCGCTCTTCCATAGCAATTAGATACATTACAATTCAATAGTATAATAATATCAAAGTACAATTTATAGCTAATTTGAAAAATATACAATTAGATTAAATTGCCTAGCTATCTAGTCTAACGACAATGTATAAAATAAGTAATTACTGATATTTTTGGTATTTTTATTACGTATGTATGCGAGTAGGTGACGTATGTGAGTGTGTGTGTGTGTGTGTGTTTGTGTGTGTATGTGTGTGTGTGTGTGTGTGTGTGTGTGTGTGTGTGTGTGTGTGTGTGAGTGTTTGGCTGCGTGATTTTGTAAGTGAATGTATGCAATTGCGTGCGTCTGTATGAATTTATTTATTTGTATGCTAATGTATATGTATTTCATAGTTATCTTACTGTTTTAAAATTGACTCTATATCAATATAGGATTTAGCTCCCAGCCATATCTTTAAAATATTTTTACAGTTTCGGGTATTGAGGGAATAAATATCGAGCTCTTTATTTAATTTATTGTAAAGCTGTGGTGCGAGTGCTAGGTATTGGCGTTGGGCAAAAGTTGTCTTGATTTTAGGAATAGGGGCTACTTTATGGTTTCTACGACGTAATAATCTGTTTGTATCATATTGCAGGCATTTGTGATATCTTAAAATAGTTGACAAAACATATAGTTTCCCTACGGATAGCAGTTTGCATGTAGCGTATAGCTCTTCGGTAGAAAATGTATAAGGCTTGAAGTACATAATTTTTAGTAGACAACGTTGGCTTCTAATAGGTAGCTATTAAAATATTATTAGCTCTCAATAACCTCCTACGGGTATTATATAAAGAGCATCCTATATCCAAGTCTGACGTTTATCTAAGTGTAAATTTCCATTTAAAACCGTTCAGCCGTTAATGTTCGAGCAACAAATAAACTTACAAACTAGTATTAATACATATTATTATTCCTTAGTAGATTAATATTCCTAAGTATCTCAAAAGGGCTCAATGCCTTTATTTAGTACTTTATGAAATACTAAACCCAGTATAGAAATAGAATTAAGATGAACCCAATGAGGTATTTTGAAAACATTATTAGTATTAGCCCGGATGATTTACGATTCGTATATTTTATGGCTTTCGGTACATATTATTACATACTTACATGAGATAATACTAGCACCATCTACAAAATACCAATGTTAACATTAAGAAGTCTTAAAAAAGAATTTCATTTCAACATTTTCTTTCTGCATAAGTTTTGGATGTCTATGGGCGTCGGTCACCATAAGGCTCCGACTGCTCAGTTGCGTTCTTGTGACATTAAAAAATTGTAGTTTAAATATTTAAGAAATGACACTACTGGCTGTTGACCGAAACTTCGCCCGTAAACTGATAATGATTATTATATGAAAGAATATTTTTAATCGGTTGAGTAGTTTAAGAATATCCAACTTACAATCATTCATTCTTTATAATATTAGTAAAGACATTTTTATAGAAGAGGAGGCAAACGAACAGACATGACATGCGTTTTTTTTTGCCATAAAGAGGCAACCGAGCAGTCGGAGCCTTATGGTGACTACCGACGCCCATAGAAATCCGCACAACCAAAAGTTATGCAGATGCGTTGCCCTCCTTTTCCCTATTCCCCCAATAGATCATGCATGACGTAGTACAGATTACTAATCGTAGAGTCTACATCCTAAGGATGCCTCGGTGTCGGGGCGAAACGTGCGTAGATTTTTTGGTGGTGGTCTTTTACTGTGTTTGTGGTGCATGTGGGGTGGTGGTGCATGCGAGTGTACGCATATGCAGTGTGGGAAAGGAGGGCGGTGCTATATGCATGCATATGCGTGCACTCACACATTTGCTGTAAAGACTGCGTGTTTAGCGGGATAATTGCTAATTAATATAACATAATTTAATATCTTATGTAGTACAGAAGTCTAACATCTACAGACAGCCATACAAATGTCTCTTTACCAGAAGATACGATCACTAGAGAAATTAAAAAACTAAATGTTATCCGCCCCGAACTCAGCTACGTGTATTGCGGTCTCACGATCGTTCATAGCCACTAATTTATAATAATAATATGTACCATTTTGTTTCCAGATTTATCCAGATGACCTCAAAAATTATGCGAATATTGCATACAAAGGGAAAAATAAATTGAACGATCAACGAATGGACGAATCAGTTTACCAAATCATTATCGCGACTAGCTCTCGCATGTTACTTCACTCCAGTTTCCATGAAAACGGGATTTTTTTTTGTGTAAAAAGACACAGTATACTGTATAAGTAAAATACCATTGATATAAAAAAGATATTTCTTATAATAAATTAATAAATCTATTACTACTGTACCGCGCGCCCACATGCATGGGTACTGCTATCTTGCTTGTTACTTCCGCGAAACAATTTTATTTTGCTGTGTTGCGGAGAGAAGGGCGGGGCAGGTTGTGTAACTACTGGTATCTACCGATATCTGTCAGAAAGCCTATACTTTTAGCATGAAAATATCAATTTACCTAAATTAATTAAAAAAAAAACAAAAAAAATGTGTGCTGCATAACTATTATTTATTGATCAACGTCACTCTCAATAAGTTTTAAACTAGATTAAGACTTTTGATACTTATTCTTAATAGAAATATCTTATAGATACTAGCTGATGCCCTGGTTACACAAGTCGCTCATCTTTCCATACAAACGCAGAACAGTAATTACTGCAATGTTTGACGTTGACCATGAAAAACTAAGTATAATATAGAAATAGAAATAGAAATAGAAAAGCTTTATTCGATGCTCATTACACGTCACTGCAGTACAGATAGGACGTATCAAACACAAAAATTTACATAGTAATAATGATCTATACATGAAAATCTAAATATAAAATAAATATAAATTGATCTCGTCGTTATCTATGTGTATATGCATCCAAAATCGTAAAAAAAATATACATTTAAAAAATACAAGCTTCTAAACTTTCGTATTTCAACACTGATTTTAGCTCAACTTTGCGCGTAAATAAATAGTATACCGAGCATGAAAGCTCAAAATAAAGCCCGTACAGATATAGTTTAGTTATTCAAAAGATAAAATAAATTTATTTTGAAAAGATACACTTATTAGTTTTTCTATAATAACTGTTTTGCTAAAAGGACATTTTAGGAATGAATCATTTTGCATTTCATTCTAGCATACATGTTCGCGTACTACGTCAGGTGAGATACCAATCATTTTGTTGGAGTTCGCGCCATCGACTAGTTAAACCTTAACTTCGCCAGTATTAGGTAGATTTAGGTACAGCCGTATCAAGATTGATGATTACTATTTTGTAGCCTATGCCCTATGTAACTCAGTATTATCAGTATTAATAATTTTATTTTAATCATTCTAATGGTGAAAGAATTTTTTAAATCGATTAAGTAGTTTTTAAGCTAATTTGTAACCAACAAACAACAAATTTTCTCTACATTCTATGATAAAAATATTAATTTCTCAAACTTAGGAACCTGCCCAAGTTTATAAAGAAAGCCGACAGTGAAAACCGTATCAAAATCCGTCGAGTGGTTTAGAAAATATCGATGCACAAACAGACCAACACAAAAAGCGACTAATTTATACTGTTTAAATTAAATATTTACCAATAATTTAAATGAAAATATATTAACTCGGTAATCATAAAGCGAACGACAAACATATCCGTCTATATCAAAATAAATCGGTGATAGACAAAACTTTGGCTTTGCGGTTTCTATTCCCGCTAGTCATCACTATTCACTATACTACGAAGTTTCTAATAATCTTGGTGGTTTAGCGTAGGTGTTGATCTGTCGACAACCTACAGTGGGCGGACTGATGGTGAAAATTAAGAAACAATTAAATTTGCCCAGGTATGCTAAATATAGTTCCGCAGTGACCTTCAGATGTTGATTATTGGCTCTTTGAATCTATTTGTAGAGTTTTCCTGCACGAAAATATCACCTTCTTTATAAATAAACTGATGTATTTAAGTGCTCTTTTTGTGTTTATCTAGAAATAGTCAATCAAGTTTTATATTGTCACTGCTCAAAAAGCAGTGACAATATAAAACTTGATTGGAATGACATCTGTCAAAGCGCTGTCAACAGCTTTCATGTGTAATGTATTTGTTGTCATTCTGTAATTCCAACTATTTTAAAAACTAACAGTAATCCTTTCAAATTAGTTTTATTCGTTTCATAATAATTATTGTTTAGTAAAAAAGATAGTCAAAAGTATGGTCTAGGACCTATTCAAACGTGGCTAGGTATGTATTAGACGTAGAATATAGCTAAAACGTATTTGGTATGCCAGAGTCTTACCTTAAAACGTGTTGGTGGCATTCGTTGTGTGGTTTAGCACGAATTTATTACTAAACTAGTACTAAACTACGAGTGCGGTGAATAAAACTCACCACTGAAATATATTAATATTTAAAAATAAACAGCTTTCGCGAAAAAACCAGTAACTTAAAGCGCTAGTCGGGAGAAGCTCTGAGAATATTAAATTTTAAAGTAGAGGAGTACACATAAAGTTTAGTTCAATTGCATAAAGTAATTTCTATGTTTCCTAAGAAAAGGCATTCGGCAATAAGGTACAATGTTCATTTACGACGTAAGTTTTTATTATTTCGGTTTATATCCGACAACTTTGAAATTAAACTCGGAAAATCCTTTATAGGAAGTCTTTTTAGTGCGGTCCTTTAATATTTGTTTCACTGTCCTTTTCTTTCCGTTTACATTAGTAATACTTCGTTATTAATATTAGCCTTATATGTATGTAGTTCAAATACTAAAATATATTATGGACATAATTATGAGACGCGTTCGTGTCGCACGCCCGTCAGCATGGGCACCACCATCTTGCTTATTTCTCCCGTAAAACAACTCCCGTGCTGTGTTTCAGAAGGGCAAGACAGGCAGTGTAATTACTGGCAGTGAGACTTAGGTACTATTTTATGTCTCAGGACTGGCAACACATGAATTATTTGGCGACGCTGATCACTTACTGTGCCACTAAGGTGGCACGTCTGTCAGTCTATTGTCTATGCAACTTAAATAAAAATATATTAAGTTTTTATAAATATTACCGGAACCGTAAGACAACAGTGTTAAGAGGCAGTGCCATACTGCTATGCAGCCGACTTGGGTGGTACCTCTCGCTCACATAACACCGGCGTCAAGTGACAGCTATGCTGTCGAGTTTCGTAAGGTTTGTGAGTTTCCGGTGGCCCATTGGGGGGGCAGGGGAAAGAAGGACAACACATCTGCATAATCTCTGGTTGTGCAGATGTGTGTAGGCGTCGATAGTCTAAAGCTTCGACTGCTCTATTGCCCTCTTATGCTTAAAAAAAATTTTCAAAAAGTTACAGTCATAATAAACAAAAATTTTGAGAAATTATATAAATACGTTATCCCACAAAATGTGCCATTGAAGGATTTGAAAAGAATTTTGGAATACAACCTGTGTCGTTTTTTTTTCGGATGGATCTATGCTAACGGCCCGAAGGCCCTAATGCTACATCGGATTAGTGTGAGCCCATTTGGCTTACTTTTGGTTTGTAAAAGTGGGGGGTTGCCCCCCGCCAACCGTGCAGTCTGCGACCACACGGCCTCCTGGGGTCGGGTTGGACCTGTGTCTTACAAAGCTTTTTAATGTACGAGTACGTTTCTGGAGATTAATACCGTGATTTCTGACTAGTGTCCAACTGGCATGATGAATTGGAAAGATCGTCCATCTCAGCAATGGGTGTAAAGATGACATAATGAAATAAGTGGGCAAATTATTTAAGTTTTTTCACTCATTGAATAACCACATTGATTATGAAGCTGGTTGTCGTCCGTATTCAACAACCTTCATCAATCGAGGCTGGTTCTATTGTGTCAGGGAATATGTGTCAAACAAGAGACATTGACCCCAAGGTTTCCAGACTCGTTCGATCAAGTTTTTTTTCTTTTATTTGGTTTTAGAATCTGAATTTTGTGCTTCGTGTATGTATTGAGTTACAGATTAGCTGTTGTCCGCTTCAACAGAGTTGATTTAAATTTACCATATCTGGACTGTGTTTATTTTATAGCCCATATCACTCAAGATGACGTTGCATTACACAGGTAAAAGACTTTTTTGTTGTTTTTTTTTTATAGTGAAAACTTATTTATGCGCGGAACGCATATTTTTAGATGAGAGGGAAGCGTTGTGCCGCGCTCCCGACTGCATGGGTACCACCATCTTGCTCGTTTCTCCCGTGAAACATCTTTGCTGTGTTTCGGAGAGAAGGGCAAGACAAGCAGTGTAATTACTGGCACCGAGACTTAACATCTTATGTCTCAGGATAGGCAACACATATATGAGTTGCCTGGGCTCGTTCCAGGTAATCTGGTTTATGTTCATGGGCAACGTCGACCACTTACCATCAGGTGGTAAGTTTGCCAGTTTGCCTATCGAACTAACATAAAAAAAGATAAAATCTCTGGATTCGCGACACCGTTACCACCGTTATGAAACGCTATTTGACGTTTATATGACGTTTGATTTATTTATATAAGATTATGCAATATTCGTTAACATAACCAATCGTCAAACACACTGAAATGTCAATGTTATGCGGACTTTTGAGCGCCGTTGAAATTGTATAGGTTGTCATAATCTTTTTCAGCCTGTATTATAGGCATTTGAATTTAATTATTTTTGAATTTAAAAAGTGAAAACACTTCTATCGGCAGTCCCTGTGACTGGTTGGGTTAGTTTTTTTAATTTTTATCATGTAAGTAGTTTCGGAGATTACCTCCTACATCCAAACATTACCACTTGATAATATAAGTATGAATGTTTTCACTTTTGTCTAACGTACATTACAATACAAATGGAAAATATCTTTATTAGGTATATTTTCAAAGATATGTATCTAATATTCTAAAATCAGTTGCAAGAAAAATACGACATGCTTTGCACGGCGCCTGTGTGACCACCAAAATCTTCATATCTTCCCCCAAATAGCTTGTCTTCAATATTTTCCGTAATAAAAGCTGGATATGCGGTAAAATATACCCGACCTAGCCTTTCAGGGTAGATAGGCAACAAAACTTCCTAACTCTTAACAATACTTACGACTTTTTATTCAAATGTAATTATGTGAATTATTCACCATGTGTAATTTGTATATTGACCACAGATTCGTAACTAAATACCGACCTAACGCCAAAAAAATAAGAACCAAAAAAATAAGTTTTTTTTATGTTAGTTGGATAGGGAACTGGCAAACGTCCCACCTGATGGTAAATGGTCGACGTCGCCCATGAACATAAACTAGTTTACCTGGAACGAGCCCAGGCAACTCATCTATATGTTGCCTATCCTGAGACATAAGATGTTAAGTCTCGGTGCCAGTAATTACACTGCCTGTCTTGCCCTTCTCTCCGAAACACAGCGAAGCTGTTTCACGGGAGAAACAAGCAATATGGTGGTACCCATGCAACCGGCAAGTCAAACCGATGCTCTTTTATTTCTTAACGTCTTTAGCTAATAGCAAATTCTACAAACAACGAAATAATAAAGGCGAAATAATAGTTACAATATTTCCTTGAAAATGTGATACTTAAAGGTTCTTTAAAAACGAACAGTACTTAGGCGGTATGTAGAAAAAGTTAAAGAAAACAAAATTTGGTAATCAACCCTTGTGATTACCATTCAAACAACAATATTAACCATATACAGAATATTATTGGTCAACAGTAGCTATTTGTAACAACCATTTATAAATCTTACAACAAAGAAATGATGATACCTAGTGATGATTAACACAAACATAATAAATATTATGTATATCTCAACGTTTACGTGCAATAAACAAAAATAAATGTTCATTTTGTACAAGCTTTGTGACTTGTTTCTTTTTTTTTTTTAATCATACATCTTAATTAACCTATCATAATATCATTTAATCTGCGTAATCCCAAAGCGTGTAAAAAATATAGGTAGTAAAAATTAATATTTAAAGATAATATGTTAAAGATTTGAGTATTCGGGCACAAAATTCTCGACGATTCTACAAAAAGAGTATTTACTTAATTCATTAACACGTTCACCAAAGCACATAACTTCATTGACATAAAAAAACAAAAGTTCTTAATTCAAAATCGTTCCCGCGTAAAATTATTTATACTTTGGAAGTGGTAATGGTGGGTGAGCGTACGCGGGGTGCGGGCTGCGCGGGGGGCGCTAGCTGGGTGGAGAATAATCGATACCCCATAGAACCATAAGTAGGGTGGACATACGGAAGGATTACGGCTTTTTACCGCGCAACCGAGTATGCTTCGCATGTCATCATTGTTTAAATAGTTTTTCTTCAATATAACTTGCTAATTGATATTACTTGTAAATACAAAGGAAAGTAACAAAATATAAGAAATAAACTGTACAATTATGTTTTTTGTGCTTGTGCACAGTGCTTTTATTTTTTAACCGACTTCAAAAAAGAGGAGGTTCTCAATTCGTCTGTATGTTTTTTTTGTATGTATGTGACTCGATTACTTCGCCGTTTGTGAATGGATTTCGATGGTTATTTTTTTGTTTGAAAACTGGTGCTTCCAATTTGGTCCCATATTAACTTTATTAAGATCTGACGAGCCGTTTTTTAGTTATTCCCAATAATGCCTATTTGGTTGATTTCTTTTACCTCGACGATATGCTGATTGTATTACTTTTCGATGGAACAATTGTATAGGATGCTTTGGTAGCACACCATAGTATGTTGCGGTCATCGTAATCATCATCATCGTCATCCTTTATCCGTCCACTGCTAAACATAGGTCTACTTCAATGAACGCCAAGACGACGAATTTCGGAATCACTAAAAATTTAGAAATAAAGACATTGTACAAAAAATTTAAACCGACTTCAAAAATACTAAACTAAAAAGTAATAAAATAACAGTGTTTCTTTAATTTTTGTACTTACAACTTATACTCAACATAATCTTCTACTAATGTACAAACTTTGCGTTTACCACGTCATTATAGTTACTTTTGGAGTCGGTGTCGTATTTGTTGCTGTACCCTATCTACCTACCTTGGCTGACACCGACTCCAAAAGTAACTATGTATATTGACGTGGTAAACGCAAAGTTTGTAAATTAGTAGAAAATTATTTTGACTATAAATTGTAAGCACAAAAATTAAAGAAACACAGTTATTGATTTAATTACATTAGTTGATACATTTTTGCAAAAAAAAAGCACTCTACACAATCAATGAAATAAGATCTTCAATTTTTTTTGCTAGAATTAGGCAAATCATGATGGGCCATGTTTCTAGATGGTATCCATCTAAAGATGATATGTCACCATTCAACACGAACAAATAATTATTATTGCTGGTCCTATTTGGTGATGCGTGACGTATGCCCATTTCAAGACAAAAGAATTCTGCCTATCTAACTCTTCTTATAAAACCCAGCTTTTATAAATAAAAATTATTGTGTTATTTTTTTGATAATATGTGATAATTAATTTGATCGTTATATGTATGAATAGGTAAAGTTGTTTCATACAAACTCAAATGGGAGTTCAAACATTAATTATGTTTTAGTTGTCGATTGACACATGTATTATATATTGTATATTATTGTATAGGGAAGGTCAGCTTTGTTCAAACAACACTTTTTATTCAAAAGTATTTGTTTAAGGAACACTATTAGAAGTCTAAGTTAAAGATTAAATGTATTGTGCATGTACAATATATTATAAAACAATTGTACTTTTTTTTTCGGATAGATCTATGCTAACGGCCCGAAGGCCCTAATGCTACATCGGATTAGTGTGAGCCCATTTGGCTCACTTTTGGTTTGTAAAAGTGGGGGGTTGCTCCCCGCCAACCATGCAGTCTGCGACCACACGGCCTCCTGGCGTCGGGTTGGAGTTGTACTTTAATTAATAGTTTTTAAAAGTATAACTATATTATGTAGTAGGTATGCTTCCATTAAAGGCCAAAAAATGTTTTCGTGTGTACTAAATGGTTGTCTCTTTTAATTTTTTCCGTTGTCTGGTACTCGTAACAGGAGTTCTTTGAGAACTTACCACGGGAGCAGTTTGACGTGGTGTTAAAGCGTCCATAGATATTATAATTTTATGTTGTGTCCTTCAGAACATTCTGTGGATACGTTACGGGATAACGTTAAATTAATAAATTAAAAAAGCTATTTTTTTATTTACAATTTAAATTAAATTGATTCAGCATGTATATATCCCAATCAATGAATATAAACAATACAATTACAAATCATACAGGATTTTTTCCCGCTAAAAGCTACGTGTGAAACGCTAATTGTAATTTATCTAAGCTAAACTGACCTTTTTTTTTTATCTTTAACGCCGGGAAATGCATTGAGGCATACCACTGGGGAGTGGGTCTCCCCAGGCGGGTATGTGGGACTCGCTACCTCCGAAAGCTGGTATGTGGACGCAGCTCTACCCACTAAAACCCGGCGAGTGCCACCGATGCCGCCTTTGGTGAGGTTCCCGTCCTCGCCCCTTGCCCCCTGCTCTTTTGTCCCCTCTTCTTATAAGAAGGGTTCAAAGAGCCCTCTCGGCTCAATTTGCTTCGCCCAAGGTGCTGCGCACACCTTAGGCTACTGAGCCTCACCGCCACGACAAGGCTACCCACGGTGCGGCTCCTAAGCGGCTGGGCCGATCTTGATGATTTCGTGTTCAAGTGGATTTGAGAATGGTTTAGATTCAAAAAAAAGTATAGGGTTAGGTATAAATAGCTAGTGTTCTTTAAAGACTGCGTTTTAGAAGATTGAGAGTTCCACGTTCCGCCTTCAACAAGAGAAACAATACTAGCACTATGTTCAACATAAAGACATTGGACACGGGCCTCCTCGAAATCAGGTGAGGAAATTATAAACCCAATAAAGACCTTTTAATCATCATCAATATTATTATCAGCCTTTTGCCGTCCACTGCAAGACATAGGCCTCTTTCAATAAACGCCAAGACGGCCGATCCCCTCGTGCAAAAAGTGCTAATATATAAAAACCAGTACTTATTACTCTCAAATACTTGTACTATCCTACAGATATTCCTCACGATGCTTAAATATAAGGGTGGGATCAAATACGCTATCGTCGAGTGTCGTGCAGACACCCTAGCTACAAGTCCTAAATAGCGCTTGCCGTGGTGTCCCCCTGCAGCGTGCACCGCGGGGTCATCGACCCTTGTTTGGGGGCGCATCTCAGTTGTCAATATTGAATCTGTGTCAGTTCAGATACATGATGCCTGTCTTCCTATATGAATGGCCGGTGATTATCTGAATTGAATCTGATATGTTTATATGTTAGTTTGAACGCGCTAATCTCTGTACTACTCTGTACTGTATCTACGAACTGAAAAATTCTTTTTGCATCTGATAGCTCTATGTGAAAAGGTTATGGGCTATTTGTTTTGGAAAAAAATCTTTTTTTCAATTTTAAAGCGAGTGAAATCACGAACGAATAACAGAAATATAGTGAGTTAGTTGTAAATATTTGGACGAATCCGATACGAGTAGACACAAACCCAGACCGCGCTAACAGCAGTAGCACTACGCTACCGCTAGATTGCTTAGGCACCGCGCGTGACCCGCCTCCCTCTCCAGAGGGAGGGATGAGGGCTGGCCCTCATGATGATAGGTTAAATTCAACCGTAAAACATTCTTCGACCGTATCGGATTTGACTAGTTCAAATCCTGCTCTCCTGAGCAGCGCGCGCGATGAACCGCGCCCCCTGTAGGGCGCGGAGAGGGGCGTCCCCTTTTCGAATATTTCTTAAGTGAGCCATCTGTTCACTTACTGTACCGATTGAGCTTAAAGGCCATCAGGCCGAAAGTCTAGCCCATCCGAAAAAAAAATTGGGAATAGGTTGCGACAATGGTTGTCTTTACATGAAATTGCTAAGGGTATCAACAAAGTCATCATTTTGCCAGCTAAAACTAAACTAAAAAATCTAAACATTAGCAAAATATTTTTTTATCAAGAAAAATACAAAAAAGGTCTACTAGCTCTATAGCCATCAGACCTTTTTTGTATTTTTCTTAGGCATATATATATATATATATATATATATATATATATATATATATATATATATATTTATGGAACGACTAAATGCGAGTACTGAGAAATAACTTAATAATTAAAAGAGACCTATGATCGAAAATGTAATGCTGATGATGAACACAGAAGTGTGCGCATGCTAATTAATAAAAAAAATAAAAAACACGCTTTAATATCAAACCAAACTAAAAATTAAAAAATAATTTTTAATATAAGAATTAATTGGAAAAATTAGTATACTATAAAAAAAGCGTGAGGTGCTCATAGTCATTGTTTTAAATATTTCATCGGTAGCTCTTTTTAAAAGTGTAGTTAAAATTAAAATGTAGTACAAAACATCTCGCGATTTTTTTTACAATAATATCATTTTTAAGGTATTCATTTCATTCTTATGGGTATTATAAATTATTTATCAATTTTTAGTTCAGTTTGCTATAAAAACAGTGTTTTTTTAGCTTCTTAAAATAGACATATAAATAAACATATTTTTAAATGTTTTCACTGTCGACTTTTTAAATAAATTTTATTTAGATTTGGACAACTTATAGTGGTCACTTGAGAATGAAGAGAGACTAAAAACCACACAAGTGATGTAGGCGCGCGCGCCTTTTGCTTTCTTCGGATGTCCTATCCTGATTATCCTTATCAGGATATTGGAACAAACTTATTAAATTAATGTATTGTCATGGGTCCTTAAAGAGTGTGCAAAGTTTCAATTTAATCTGTCGTCTGAAAGTGGATAAAAATAACGTTTCAAGATTCCGTTACAAAAAAATAAGCACATAGGTGAAGCTAATAAAAGCGTGTTAAAAAATATCATTATCCGTAATATCAGCCACATCGTCCACAGCTGGATAGGCCTTCAATATAACGAATATATTTTCATTTTTTTCACCTGTCACTTGTCAGTAACCATCCGGATTAATATCCTGTTACGGGTTTTCTTCTCGGGCGTCCAGGCGAAAGACGCATTTTCGCACTAAGGGTTCTATACAATTCACAATATAATGTGAACAAAAAAGTTTGATATTTTCAGGATTCTTAGAATGAGTCCTTAGAATTATTCATTCGTTCGAATTGATTCTCCGCACAAAAACATTTTAAAATATCACTATGAAATGTACCTGCTAGCTGTTGCCCGCAGCTTCCTCCGCATTAGTTTAGTACCATATCCAGCCACAGTCTGTATACCAGACTGATCACGGTTATTAAACTAAAAAATAGTGATTTTTTTTTTCAAATCGATTGAATAGTTTAGGAGATAAATCCTACATCCAATCTTAGAAAGATTTCCTCATTGGTGGATGACACAAGGTCGAATAAATTTTATTGTGGGAAAAGTTATAAATTATTCTTAGCGTGTATGTTCTCTAAATATCCTTTAGATAAAGTGGGGGAACGTCTTATTAGAAAGTTATGTATGATATATTTTATGTATTACATAGAGTCTTTGAATGTAGCCCACGTGCGGAAAGGGGGGGGGGGAGGATTGATGGACCTCCAAATAGACGGAGGTCTCCGTGAATAGCTTGATACGAGTAAAGGTCCCGCCTTGGCGTTAATATGGAAATTTTAATTTTTACAAAAATATTTTCTTTTATATAAATTGTAAGGCAAATAAATTATAATATATATGGTGAAAGAATTATTTTAATAACTTGAAAAATGACAAAACGGTAGTCCGACTCGAGCGAGCGAGTCACAGCCCGTGGGCGAGACTTGTGACGTCAGAGGATGCGTGCCGAGAAGTTGTAAAACGGATGAGAAAAGTATCATAACTTCGTCATTTATGGAGATAATTAAGAAAAAATGGGCTTTTTGTGAGTGCTGTTTTTAAAACATAATTTCAACAAAATGGAAACTTCCTTATTGAAAGAGGTTCAGCAATAACCGCCAACCGGTTAATGATGATGATAGTTATAAAACGGGTGGTACAATCCACCATAACTTCTTCCTCAGTATTACGTCACTGTAACTATAATAATATCTTACTAAAAGCTATTCCAGTTACATAGCGCCTTTTTTCTGCGTAGTAAGTGGCCGTTTTAAGGACGTGATTCCCAGAAGACCACAGATAATCTTTTAAACCGAAAACAGAAAAACAAAATAATTTTAATAGTATCTGTATCTCAACATATATTAATACGCAATGTTATAATTAAGCTTAATTTTTGCCAACTACTTTACTGTATTTCGAAAAGAAGGGCAGGCAATGTAATTACTGGCAAGAGCATATTATAGTCAACAAGTTCTTTTAGGTAATTTTTTTCCGTCTCCTAAAAATATGGTTCACGTGTCATTCGATTAGGAATCGCAATATAATAAAAATTATTTAATATATATTTTATAAGGAAAAAATACCAAAATATATAAAAAAAATCATTTTTAATTTTTTTTCTTCTTTACGCCATCAGTTTTTGTCACCGACGTAAATCTATACATTAAATAAAATTGAAGTGTCTGTTTGTAATTTCCAATTAACAGCTTTTCACTAAATGCATATAAAAGTATATATGCGGTACTTACATACAAAAATCAATTTTAAAAAATTTTATATTATTAGAGTAACTTAAGCTATAAAAATAATCATCATCAATCCGAGTACGTCTATAAATCTAAGTAAACGCGGGCGAAGCTACGGGCAACAGCTAATTGTTAATAACAATGTGAAGATTAACATTTTTTACACTCCCAACGGAAATCTATTCTGAAGCCTTTGAAGAATAACTCCATTCAATAGATTTGTTGTTTAACATTAATCGCACTATCGCAGTTGCAGTGTTGATATTCAAGCTAGACGAAATTGTTAATTAACTAATGTATAACTTAATGAAAAAACGTGATAAAAATTTTTGGTCGGCGGATTATTAAAGATTTGTTGATCTATCCTAAAAAGCCTGGTTTTTTTAAATTAAACTTTGAAAAAAAAAATACCCGTTTTCGGACGTATATTCAACCCTTGGTAAAATTATAAATATTGGTCCTACAGTTCGCATTTCGGACAGTCAGAACTTAAAACCTAGAGAAATTTCCTCCCCTTTTTGAATCTTTTTTCAGATTTGCAATAACTATGATAGTTTTTTAGATACAAGCCAAAAACCCAACCCTTTTTTCAGTTTCAAATTGTTTATAACTTTTGTACTTTTGTCGAGTGCATCTTCATTTTTTTTCAAAAACTATCTACTTGCGATTCCAAATCGAACGACACCTCAAGCATATTATTAGGAGGCGAGTACAAGTGAAATATAACCAAGTCCACTAAGCAAAAGGTTATGAAAAATTAATGGAAGACCTGTGCTTCGTATATTTGTAATATAACTTAGTAATTTATAACTCGTAGTATAACTTATAATGTACTCATAAATATATATTCATACAGACTCAGTGCAGACACATATTTATAATACAAATCTGCCCTTGGCGGAATTTGAACCCGGGACACGCAACACGCAGTCCCGTGTTCGAGTCCCAGTAACCACTCGACCAGCCGTCAAATTATTTAATACTCTACATGTATATTGTCAATCACGGTGGACAATTGGAAAACCAAACCGAACGTTATTTAACAATTAAATCAATATTGCTGTGCTACTTGCAACTTAGTTTTACTTACGACATACACATAAAAACCTAAGACTGCATGCGAAGTCGCAGGTACAAAGTAGTTGTAATATAATATTCTTATAATAATTTTAAAACAACCAAACAAACAAACTCTTCGGCTTTATGACATTAATATAGATAAAACAATTATACAAATAAGGAATAGTACAAGCACATCTATTCTGGAGTGTAAAAATTCGTTAGTCAAACTTACAGGTCAAACAGACCTTTCAAACGTGATAATTGTTACCACAACGATATGGGCCGATGACCCTACACTCTACAGTCAGTGGTACCTGATGGCGGAAAATGATGATACATATCCAGTGGTCATGCTCGTAATGACTAGCTGCGGTGACACCTATACCGTTACGTACCTATATGAAAATACATCGTACTCAAATTATAAAGCCGAAAGTTTATGAGTTTAAATGATTGGATGTTAGTTGATCTTTTACGGCAAAACCTTTGTGGACACCAGTAGACGATAAACTATAAACGTAAACCAGCTAGGCTAGCATGCGTACAACGAGATATCTCTTGGCTAGAGAGAGATATAATGTCTACATCGAGTATTTTCTCGATTACTAGTTAGGGTTATACCACGTAATACGAAGAGAGAGAACCTCTTCGCATACCAAAATTATATAATTATAGCAGGGAAACGCCACGGTATACAAGAAATAGGCACCCTGTTTTATTTATTTAAATTATATTACTTTATCTTGTCCTTAATATTGAAAACGCATGTTAGCAGCTACTGTAGACAGAGAGACAATACGAGAAAAGGGGTAGACAAAATTTTGTCGTGCGAGCATGCTAGGCCAGCAGGTGTTCGTAGCAATATCTAAATTTTGAGCCCTACTAAATAAAAAAAAATATTATTACCAATTTTAAAAAATATATCACCTACCAAAAATATATTTAAAAAATATTTTACTATAACAGTCAAAATAAACATGTTATTTTAAAATCTTGTAGGGAATAATGTTATTTAAAAGTGAAACACAGAGTAATACATAAGATTGTAAAAATGTTTACTTTAGTGGTTCGGTGTTTTTTTTTTTTTGTTTTTCGTTGACTAGGTGATTTGCCACATAGGTAATTTGCTAGCGGACAGAATTGGGACTCTAGTTCCCTTAATAATACTAGCGGCGTAAATGTGGTAATTTAAACTAATCTGTTAAGACCTGAATAGACTGGGATATGCATTGGCATCCCGAAAGCTCTGGTGTTATCATTAGGAAGCTCATACTCCACCATGGTTCAAGCCTTGTCGTGGCGATGGGGCTCAGTAGGTTTAGGTGAACCCAGCTACTTAGGTGAAGCCAAGTAAACCGAGGGGGCCGGTCTTTGTACCCTACCCCTCTTATAAGAAGAAGGTACAAAAGAGCAGGGGGGACATTTTGTACTGTCTCAACGTTGAGAGAGGTTGTTCTGTGATGTGGAGGTGGCGTCGGTCCCTTGGGAGACTGACTAGCCGTCGAGGCGCCCTGTTGCTCAACAGATCCGTGGCAGCTCTCCTCACGCCATTAGTGGCACTCGCCAGGTTTTAGTGGGTAGAGTTGTGTCCACCTTACCATCTTTCGGGCGCAGCGAGTCCCACATACCCTCCTGGGGGTCCCCTCTCCCCCGCGGGATGCCTGTATTTCCCGGCACAATAAAAAAGCAAGCTCGAGGAAGGGATGATAGTAACTCTAGACGACTCTTAATTTCTGTGAAGTCCTAGATAGTTAGAATCTCTAATGAGCAAAAGTTCTCAAGTGCAATCGTATGAGCGATTTTGGCATTTTGCCATTTATTTAGCACATAGAGATATTTTATTCATTATCACTTACTTCCATTACGCAAATAGTAAATTGTACAAATACTAATAAATATAGATTTAATACTGAATCTAGTGAAATATCTATTTGCACTGAACATTAATTGTTATAGCTAACGATCAAAATGTTTGTTTGATTAAAGATGTTTTGGTAAAACCTTTTGATTTCAAGGAGTCCAGGGATTTGTGGACCAAAACAGGAATTGCAGCAATAAATTGGTGACTGAAGAGTTGGTTGGGACATACTAATCCCAGGAGCCATTTCAAAAGATTATTTTTTCACTTACCAGCCCAATTATTTAGGAACGTCATAAGGCTATGAGAAGAAAGTTTTATTTTTTTTATTTTTGGACAGGTGCAGCTAGTGCTATAGGTTTATATGAAGTACCTACATACAGACAGACATTGTAGCCCTCTAACAGTTATTATTATTTATAAGTACAATCAGTATATTTCGAATCTAAGCTTAAAATTTATGTGGTCATTAATATAAACAAAACTTTGGCACTTTAAAGTTTCTCTCCCACTATCTAGTTTCCTTAATCCTCGTCCAAATTGAATCCAATATTAACTCTACCTTGATTTGATAAATGAAGTGGAGTTATGAAGAGCATCCAAATTTCTATTTGCAAAGAATGGAAAAATCTAACAAAGCAGTTTTATCCATATTAAAAGTGGTATAAGGAAAGCTTACATTAAGGTTACACAAGTCGTTAATTTTTCCATACAAAAGCAGAACAGTAATTGACAATATTAGACAAAAAAATAACATAGAAAATGTTAGTTGACGTTGACCATCAAAAACTAAGGATAACATAAGTTGATCTCGTCATTATCTATGTCTGTATGTACCCAAATTCGTTAATAAAATATATATTTAAAAAATACAAGCTTCTAAACTTTCGTATTTCAACACTGATTTTAGCCCAATTTTGGGTGAACATAAATAGTATAAGGAGCACAAAAGATCAAAAATAAAGCCATACAGACATAGTTTAGTTATTCAAAAGTCGGAATAAATTAATTTTAAAAACATACACTCAATAGTTTTTCTATAATAACTGTTTTGCTAAAAGGACATTTTAGGAATGAATCATTGTGCATTTCATTCTGTCAAGCATGTTCGCACACTATGTCAGGGGATATAGCATTCATTTACTACTAGACTAGACTAGACTAGTTCAATCTTAAAAGGAGCCTTGAAACCTTGAGGAAAACTAAACGATTCACCCGATGTGGTCAACGTCACGCATGGATAAACCAGTTCATCTGGTAACTTGTGACCACTACCTCACCTGATGGAAAGTGACGACGTGGCCGACGGTGGAGAAGCTTGCCTAGAAGGTACCTGTGCACTCTTGTCTTGAATATTAAGTTGTAAATATTCGGAAACACAGATGCTGGTAACGAATTCCATAATTTAGCAGTACATAGTCCCAACCAGGTTAATTATACGTGAATTACTTTTTTCCGAAACATCTAATATGCTGAAGAAAGTATGGCATACAAGCATCCTAAACCTATTACATATTATTTACAGTGTCAAATCTTCCATAACAATTTTCCATTTCAAAATATAATAGGGTTTTGACACATGTTATAAATTTATGTAGAGTTGTTTTACACATTATAGACAGTATTTGAAAAACTAAAATAACATTTTCGGAGTTTATTTATTTGTCTTAAATTAAATTCCTTTAAATGCGTTACTTATCACACATTATCACGTGACTGCGAACGTCCGATGACGTCACTGACCAGTAAACAAATTTATTTATTTTTTTATTTTTTTATGTTAGTTGGATAGGCAAACTGGCAAACGTGCCACCTGATGGAAAGTGGTCGACGTCGCCCATGAACATAAACTAGTTTACCTGGAACGAGCCCAGGCAACTTATTTATGTGTTGCCTATCCTGAGAAATAATATATGAGACAAAAAATCAGTTATCACAGCTATGACAGCTGTGATAACTGATAACCAAGTTTTATACAGTATCACCGGCGAACTGTTTTTATTAAAATTGAATATATTTCTTCATAAAAGTATTTTTTTCGTGTTGATAATATTATCTATAAAATAAAATCAATATAAAAAATTTGCCACTATCCCTTGTTATTTTGAGAAACGGAACTTTTTTTATGTCATCAGGGGCAAACGAGCAGTCGAAGCCTCACGGAGCCGACGACCATACACATCCGCACAACCAAGGCCACGAAGACGCGCTGCCCTCCTTTTCCATATTCCCCCCAATGGGCCACCGGAAACTCACAAACCGCACGAACTGTCACTTGACGTCGGTGTTACGTAACTAAAATATAAATTATATTTGTTTCGAAGCACACAAATGAATTTATAAGCTTTTGATATTAGCAAGGCCCAATCTTTGGCCTTGTCATAACGTGATCACTAAAACCTCAATTTTCAAACAATACGCCACCATCACGACTAAACTGTTTTATTACCAATAACATTTTCTTCACATTCATAATATCCTTATTCCCTCGTCATAAAGCTTACAATCTTTCAAGCGCTTTTAAACAACTGCAAATTAATTTTGTTCTCTCTAACTTCACCAGTGTGCTTGGATACGTTAGGGTGCCTTATGTGGCGGTGGTAAGGTTGGTGGTTGGCTACCACCGGTCCAGGTAATGCTGGTGATGACAGCTTCGAGGTGGCCAATGGATGACTCACATCACCAGCGCATTCCTCACCCGTATCCGTTACAACCGTTTTTGATTTGTTCATTACTTCTGTCTGATTCTAATGCATTTTTAAGACTTCCTAGATTGCATAATTAAAAGGTTTTATTTTATTAGTATCAAATGTTTTAATTAGTGGTAATCAAAGACTTCACTTTCGTGTTACGTTGCTTGTCCGATGAACACTACTGAACCGATTTAAATTAATTTTTTCCCAGTTGTGCAGTTTAAATAAGATAATTTTTGACGCAATAGGTGATGTTGTATGTATGCCAAAAAGAAACCCTTGTCACTTGTATTATATATTCCACAAAAAGTTACATGCAAAGTAAGTAAGTACCTATTTATTTAAGAATTGTGTCAAGTCACTTATAATTATTAAAAATAAAGTAGTGGCTGGCCTAGTAGCGACTAGTAGCGATAACAAAGCTACTTGACTTCACAACAAACCTGTTTCTGGTGTCAGCGAGATAATTCTGACACCGAGAACAATGTATCTCACAATTATGACGAAATGTGCTTCGCTAAGTAGATAAATACGAGTAGCCATACGAGTTTAGCTAAGTATTGGTGACAGTTTAGCTGAGTATAGGTTTTTTTTCCTTTAACGCCGGGAATTGCTCCGAGGCATCCCGCTGGGGAGTGGGTCTCCCCAGGCGGGTATGTGGCACTCGCTGTGCCCGAAAGCTGGTAAGTGGACGCAGCTCTACCCACTAAAACCCGGCGAATGCCACCAATGCTGCCCCTGGTGAGGTGCCCCGGATATCTTGAGCCAACAGAGCAACTGAGCCCGACACGAACACAGAGGCGTTACTGGAGGCGCACCTCCAACGCGCCCCCGTTTGTCGCTCGCGTGGGGAGGACTCGTCGGCGGCCTTCTCTCTCACCCGCTCGTCGGCCACCTCTGGGACATTACTGCCTCGCAGAAGGAGACTATATAGAACTTAGGTAGTGTATGTAGTTATACAAACATTGTGTTATGACGTTTGTCTCGAGCGTATACGTCACCAGGCGGGCAGAGTAGAGTCAGTCAGTGTTAGACCGTCGGCCCCAGTGGACGTGGTGATGCGTTGGCGAGCCAAATAAGCATTTATACATATAGACAAAGAGTACAACTACTACACTTAGATTATAATATTATAAACAATGTATCAATATTTAAAACGAAGGCGTGCGTCGTTGATGTTCATATATAATACTATTTGAGCTACCGGTTTGCTCATGTTTTGTACAAAATATTTAGCAAACAGCCTACTTATCTCGGAATTAATTTCAAATTATTTAGATGAAAGAAACCTTATTATAGAAACGCAAAACCGGATATTACACGGACTTTCGAAATGGTAGATCTAAAAAATTATGGATTGTTTTTTATGATTGTTTCGGCATCCTTGGTCATCCAGCACTTTTATTCGAGTCAAACCCAATAGATTTTATCAGTTTGTTAACAGACCCTTGGTTTCCCTTATCCAAGAGCATATAATCCTCTAGGTCATGGCCCCAGGTAGTCCATTCTCCTTTTGACGAATATTTTATACGCGTGCAATACAATAAAAATAAAATAAAAATAACGCTTTAACTCTAATATAATATATTATAAAATAAGTAATATAGTTTATCAAAAAATTCACACAACGTTACCTTTTGATATGAATATTATAACATAAATTATATATTATAGTCAAACAAAGTATTCCTACATAAAAATTGTGTGGCTTCTAAAGTGAAACTGCTAGCGCCATCTCTTATCAAAGCTGGGAACTAAAAATAATTACATGATACTATTATTATTCCTTATCGGCATCTGTGTTAGCGTCGATACATGAATTCCTTAACTACTGCATGCATGGAGTGTAAATACTAGGATTTTTGGAGCAGGATTCATTTTACATACTTATTTCACTGTGAGTTTGTTATTTGATCACGCGTATACGGCTGATCGGATTTGCGTGGATATTTGCAAATTGATTTCTTTTTTATGTTACTTGTATAGGCAAACTAGCAGACATCCATGAACTAGGGTGCCTAATCTAGACACAAGATGTTAAGTCTCGGTTTAATTACACTGCCTGTCCTGCCCTTCTCTCCGAAACAGCAAAGCTGGGAAACGAGAGATATAAGCAAGACGGTGTTTTTTTTATTTGTTTTTCTTTAACGCCGGGACTCCCCAGGCGGGCATATGGGACTCGCTGCGCCCGAAAGCTGGTAAGTGGACGCAGCTCTACCCACTAAAACCCGGCGATTGCCACCAAAACCGCCCCTAGAGAGGTGCCCCGGATCTGTTGAGCAAACAGGGCACCTCGGCTAGTCAGTCCCTCAAGGGACCGATGCCACCTACACAGAGGGGTTGTCCAGCACCACAGAACAACTCCTCCCAACGTCGGGACAGTACAATGGGGTGAGGTTCCCGTCCTCGCCCCTTGCCTCCAACTCTTCTCAATTCTCATAAGAGGGGTACAAAGAGCTACCTCGACTCAACTCACTTCGCCCTGGGCTACTGAGCCCCACCGCCACGACAAGGCCTGAACCATGGTGGGGATAACCTTTTATCCCTTGAATTGACCTTACATCTAATGACTATTTGATAAACCTGTTCAATATAGTCGAAATATGAATGAAAAAATATCGCCCACTGACTATCTGGCCTTTTTTCTGGTTTCCCTTATCGCGCGGCTCCCAGAAATGTTATCTACGTCGTAAATTCCGTGACACGCTGACAATGCATTTCCTGATTCTTTCCCCTAATTCCACATAATGTGTCAATTTAATTTAATCCTATACAAACTTAAAAATATTTATGTTCAAAGCTTTTTTTATTTATGTAATATTCTGAAAAAGTAAATTAAAAGTTTATGATTAATTATTTTTTCATAATACTGAATAAAAAAATAACATTAGGAATGATTGTTTTATATTAGGTACCTAACTACATTATATAACAAAACAGACGGTTTTGTTATATAATGTAGTTAGGTACCTAATAAGCACGTTTCATAAAATATGATAAGAATTTTCTCTTGCTTAATATTTGCCTTAATCGTTAAAAATCTCATAAATTTTATCTAACTCTATTTCTAAAAAAGTCATTTTTTTTCTATGTAGCGTAAAGCTGCCATATAAAAATATAATTGTAGCATAATATACATTCTTTAATCAACCTCTTATTTGAGAATTAAATATGAAAGTATTTCGAATTATATTCTTTATAATTATATTCTTTAGAAAATACTTGGGAATAGGGCGTTCCTCCCAGGCATTTCAGGATAACAACATGTAAAATTTGTTATAATATATTTGAAAAGATTATTTTCACTAAATTTGTTTCGCTTTTGTTGGTATTATTTTGAATAAAAATAATGTATTAATTCATTTGATTGAACATGGCATTTATTAATCATTGTCATTGTAAAGTATCCGAAACGTAGAAAATGTAGTTAAATCTAGTTAAAGCAAACCACGATTAACCCGCGAAAAGTATTCATTCCATTGATTGGCTATGGTCATGCTTTTAGAGTTAGGTAAATAACGCCATGCATATTAATGTCGTTTTTACCCATATTTTTTACAACAATTAATAATCTTGTTAATTGAAATCAGCTGTTCTTTACAGGTGGACCCTAGCCTCTGTTGAGCCTCTAATTTTACCCTGCAAGTTCACGCTGTGAGTTAAATAGTAAATTAACCAATCGATAGGAATCTCGATAATAAGCCTATTAATCTATCGAGAAAATAAAATAAAATCTTAAAGAAATATCTACAAAAACTGTTTTATTTATTATATTTAAACCATTGAACTACTACGTAAGTTAGCGTACGTAGTACATGATAACTCAATGATTTAAACATGCATTTTACACAAATACATAGTGTGGCAAAAGCATTGAAATTCACAAAGATTTGAATCTTTGGAAATTAATGCTAATATTGACTTTATTTGACACAGAGATCAACAGAATTAAAAAATTATTTCTTATAATAAATTAGTAAAAAAATAATGAATGTTTACACTAAAGAACGGTTAGTATTATATCTCATATATACACTATTTAATAATATATTATGTATACTTTACAGCCGAATTGGGCCGGCACGACTGGGGTGGTACCTCTCGCTCACATAACACCGGCGTCAAGTGACAGCTATACTGTCGCGTTTTGTGCGGTATAGGGAAAACGAGGGCAACGCATCTGCTTTGGTTGTGCGGATGTCTATGGGCGTCGGTAGTCACCATAAGGCTCCGATTGCTCGGTTGCCTCCTTGTGGCATAAAAATAACTGTATCATACACGTTTTCATTCCTGCAAATACATGATTACCATTGACTACAGAACCTGCTCTCTGATGATCAAACATACCAATGCATGCAAAGGCGTGGTCAAACAGGTGGCATCAGGCATGCTAAACTAAATATTAAAACAACCAATTACCTATCACAACTCAACTTCTACTTAATCAAACAACACAAAACATCATACAAAACCCTACTCTGTATATATAATCATACAATTTATTTTCCCATAAAGAAATCACCCCAATAAAATAACTTGGATCCCTATTGTTGCTTACGTAAAGATGTAATCTCTTATATTATTATTACCTGACTCGAAAGACCTTCTTTCTCAATTCTAAATCCTGTTCTATAGGAATAAGGTTTGTTTTGTATCGCAAGGAATTAAACGGGAGAAATGTGGTCTGTAATAGCACATGGTCAGTATAGTGCTATAGGACGACTTTGTCCGTAAATCAACGAGTGTTTTTTATTTGTACGCATTGTAAGCAAACCTTTTGTTTGTAGAAAATTACATGCGAAGATATTTTCTTTTAGAAGAAATGTTAATTTGCGCTATGACATTCCGAGTCCTCAGTTGGTCAAATGATAAAAGTCATCTTACGTTCATCATCATTATTTTTAGTCTTTTCGAAGACAATATTATATTCTGGCTTTCTGAGAATGCAGTTCTTATTTTCAAACTTAGGCTTCCTCGTGGATTTGCCAAACAAAACATAGAAGTATATTTTGTTTGATACAAATATTCAGCAACGTTCACTTAATACTCATAAGAAACAAACAACAAAAATTAAATTCAAAAATATCGTAAAAGATTAAACAATATCTAATCCAAGTTAGTTTTAGTGATGTGGGAATCGATTCTAAATTAAACGTAAAATAGGTTGTCTGCTTCCCCAAAATCGATGTACCCGCAAAGCTGTCAAAACTCACGGGAAACGCCTCGGAACATTCTCTTTATCTAAATAAGTTTTACCCTCTTTGTATTAACAATCGACTGAATTCGAATTTGCATAAGACGTTTCGGAAAGATTAGAGATTGTGTTAAAATGTAAACATTATAATCAATTTAAATTTGCTTTTAAGAAAGATACAATATATAAATTGCTTCTCGTAATCTTTAGTCTATGTTACTTTTAGCAAAGTTATGGATGTTTGATCAGTCTCCTCCCCTGATTTCGAGGAAACCCGTGCAAAATGCAAAAAAACTAGCAGCAATCGTGCTATTCTTACAATCATGCATACATTAGCTAGCATGATACACCAAGTGATACAAAATTGACCTATACTAAAATCTATAATAATACATATTATAAAGCTGACGAGTTTGTTTGTTTGTTTGAACATGCTAATCACAGGAACTACTGGTCCGATTTGAAAAATTCTTTCAGTGTTAGACAGCCCATTTATCGAGGAAGGCTATAGGCTATATAACATCACGCTGTGACATATAGGAGTTGAATAACGCGGGCGAAGCTGCAGGCAACAGCTAGTAAATAATACAGACTTAACATAATTCTTCTAATATACACTTAAAATAATGGCGGAGATTCTTGCCGAGAGACACTCCTATGTCTCAGATAGGAGGTCTCTCGGCGAGAGCCTTGCAATGGACGGGATTTTGCAGGTTCGCCGACTAGGGCAAGTCGAGGTGCTAATGCGGAGGTGAGGCGAGGACCTGACACGGCAGTCGTATGGAAAATTTCTAACGGCTGCTCTGCGTCCGGTCCTCGAGCGGTGGATGCGGCTTAAGCGCAAACGCCTCACCTTCCGTCTGACACAGGTGCTCACCGAGAATGGTAGCTTTGGTGAGTACCTATGCCTGACGGCCCACAGGTAGCCGGTGACAGTATTAAACGATTGTGATGCTACTTAATGCGCCTCCAGTAACGTCCCTGTGCTTGTGTCGGGCTACAGGAAGGGAACCTGGGCCAGTTTGACACGACGTGGCGGGAAATGTTTAGTAGCGCTGGGGCCAGTCTATAGCTGACGTGATCCTGTTGCCTGCAGATCTGGGGCCATCAAAAAGTGGCGAAGGCACTCGCAGTGGTAAACATAATTCTTGCGGGTATTTGGTAGTAGGTATGCATCAGGTATTTCTTCATGCATTGCAGCTAATTCTCCCCTGTAGGGCTAGCATGTGCGCACGACAAAACTTTGTCTACCCATTTTCTCGTATTACTTATACTCTAAATATTTCCTTCCTTCTTCTGAATTCTCCTGATAAAATTCGTTGTGGGCCGGAGACAGTTGACATCATAGGGCTCTTTGAGATCGTATCATAGAGTAATTGGAAGGTTACTGCTGTCCATTCTGTCAACATAGTAGAATCTGTGGTGGGAACTAGTGGTGGGCCCAACCCGTAAAAAGGTTATATTAAGTGGCCAGTGGCCTTGGAGGGCCCTCCGAGGCTAACCAAGGTCCACTAGCCTTTAGTCTTTCATTAAAATTGATGTCCCGTGTTTGCGTTACATACGCTAACTAAACAGGCCCAAGTTATAAAGCCGTTTTTGGGCACACATATACTGTGTTTTTATGACAACATTATCCTGAATTTTCATAAAACCTATTTACTTATAATCATTATCATCGAAAAATCTGCGTTTAATCTTGTATATCATATACTATTGTTTCAGCAACAGATAAATAAATCTGTATGTATCAAACTTCATAGTAGGTTATAAAAATATATAATAGATACTTATTAGAAATGTTATCTTTCGTCGCACTAGTGAATAGAATAGAGTAAATAAGCACGTTGTTGGAAGGGGTTGTTCTGCGGTGCGGGACAACCACTCTGTGGAGGTGGCGTCGGTCTCCTAAGGGACTGACTAGCCGTCGAGGTGCCCTGTTTGCTCAACAGATCCAGGGCACCTCACAAAAGGCGATATTGGTGGCACTCGCCGGGTTTCATTGGGTAGAGCTGCATTCACTTACCAGCTTTCGGGCGCAGCGAGTCCCGCATACCCGCCTGGAGAAACCCACTACCCACGGGATGCCTCAGAGCATTTCCTGGCGAAAAAAAAAAGAAAGTGACGCTCGTAAAAAGATTTTTAAAGATTTTACCACACATGTGGTATAATAATTTAGTGGGTAAAATACTCGTGAATATAAACTAAATGGATCTAAATGATTTTTCTTAAATTTAAGTAGTCATATTAAGCCAAAAAGTGGATACTAGTAATTAAGACGGTTGTTACACAAATGCACTTGAAGACTGAAGAAATACTTTACATTTATTTAATCTTTTTAATATTTACAAAAATGTGTCACTTTCTTGCGAAAGTAAAAAGCGGATTGTAGAAAAAAAAATATTTTTGTGTGTACAGCGCCATCTAGTATTTGCTTTGAGAAACTTCGTAAAAATAAAATAAATTAAAGCTTATTGAATAACAACTCGACAAAAGCTTTAAATAATTATGAATGTCCTGAGCTATTAAGTGTGGCAATAGGTCTCAAATAAAATAAAATAATAATAATAATTTCTATGGACGCTTTCACACCACGTCAATCTGGTCACATGGTAAGTTCTCGAAGAACTTGTTGTCCGTTGTCTGGTACCCACCAGACAACGGACATATATTTAATACTTTTATATTATACATATAATTATATATATATTTAAGATTTTTGTTATATCATACACATATTTAATACACATCCATGACCCAGAAACACAGAATATTTTTTTTGTTCCCTGGCGGGATTCGAATCCGCGACCTCCGGCTTGAGCGCCAACGCGATTACCACTGAGCCACAGAGGTCGTCATAATATAATAGTACCTACCCAGTCAATTCACGCCTTATAAGACCTCAACTACGAGTCTCCAATCTCCATTTAGTACTCATGAAGTGCATGTCATTCTTCACATCCCGCTATGGTTCAAGCCTTGTGGCGGTGGGGATCAGTAGCCTATGGTGAACCCAGCACCTTGGGTGAAGCAAATTGAACCGAGGGAGCTGCTCTTTATTATATTTATATCCCTCTTATAAGAACAGAGGGCAAACGATCAGGGGGGGGACAAGGGGCGAGAATAGGAACCTCACCTCATAGCACTTTCCTGATGATGATGATACAGATCATCTACCGTTTCGAACCTGTACCACATGAGTAAAAAAACCGACAGAGGCAAAGCTTCATACAACCGCGCGAATCGATTGCACTACTACAAGCGTCCTTACGCATGTGTGCGTTAGCACTCGTGGCTTGTCACGTACGAGTAGAAACCGGTTGAAACCGGTTCGACGAGTGCTCGAACGCAAGGATGTGAGTGCACGTGTTGTATATTTGATATTTTTTTTCGCTTGACGGGTATTTCGAATTATTATCATCGTTCTTAAATTTTTGTTAATTAAAAGTAAAAAGTGTCAATATTGAAAGTATACTGTACTGTGTGTATGAACAATAATAGAGCAAATAAATAAGAATCATATTTTATAATATTGTTCTTAAATTATTGTTGATAATTAAAAGTTAAAAGTGTCAATATTGTATACTGTAAGTACTGTATGTATGAACAATAATAGAGCAAATAAAGCAAATCATATTTTAGCTATCCCAAATATTTCAATAGGTACGTTGTATTGACCCGACATTAAATCTTAGCTAAACTTTACAGTAAAAATACAATAAGTGTAGGTACAGAATACTATTAATAATATATAATTAGGAGAAGATTCCTATTCGGAATAAAAAATATTATAGTAGTTATGATAAAAACTGATATGCAATGAGAGTGTTTTCCATTAGAATTTACCACTCTATTAAAAAGTACAACAGATTATTGAAAATAAAAAATATAAACACAATATTTAGAAAAAATATTTTGTAATAAAGATAGAATATTTACATAGATTACTACACAAAAAAAAATCGTTTTGTTCGTTTAATTTTATGCACCTGTGACAGCGCTACCATAATAGGTAATAATTTTACGCGTTGTATGGAAGCTTTCTCTCTGTTCCGTTTACTTACTCATGTGCCTGTACTCTCTATTACCCATTTGATTCCTCCAAGACACTAATAGATCATTTAAAGTTATTATATGTAAATGCTTAGGTTCATGAATGCGTTTTTTTTCCCACAACATTAAAATGCGTGCACAGAACGCATTATAATGTTGTGTGATCGTGTCTGGTAGGGGTTTAATAAATCGATGGTATATCGATATTTTTTTTGTATAATTATTCGATATCAAATCGATGTTTTATTATAATTAATCGCAATTATATAGATTTTTATATCATAGACATATGTTACTTGAATAGGCGTAATGATAGAATATGAACTGGTCGATATCCTCCAAACGAGTTCACATTTACAACAAGCTTAGAGAAAGCTTGGATAGCTCCGGAGCCCCACCATGGTTGAGGCCTTGATGTGGCGATGGGGCTCAGTAGCCTAGGGTGAGCCCAGCACCTTGGGCGAAGCTAATTGAGCTGAGGGGGCTTTTGGTACCCCTCTTATAAGAAGAGGGGGCAAAAAAGCAGGGGGTGAAGATGGGAACCTCACCCCATTGTACTGTCCCGACGTTGGGAGGGGTTGTTCTGTGGTGCGGGACAACCACATTTTTTTTTTTTTTTTTTTTTGTCGCTGGTGAAATCATCATGATACCCCAGGGCCCGGGGGGACCCGGTGGTTATGTGGGACTTTAACCCAAACTAAAACCCCAGCTCCTCATCGTTCAGTCGAGCCCGGAGCGGGAACTGTATCTTCCGCACCGGGCCCGGACGCTGTACCCATTGGCACTCTCCTCTGGAGGTAAGGGGTGACTTTCCCGCCTCCGTCTCCGCTTAAGGCACCCTGAACACAAAAGGTGCCTTATAGCCCGGAACTCACGCGCGTGCGGCGGATCCCCAGATCGGCGCACACAGGTCCCTCACGGCACTTCGACCGCCTGTCGCCGCCGCGCTCTCCTACGGGAAAGGGCGCCAGTGCGCTCCCGCTCCCGCTCCGCATCTTCCATCTGCGACATCACTACCTCGCAGAAGGAGAGGACCGCCTCCCATGCACTCTCACTGACGATCATGGCTCGGATGACCGCAGGGAGTGATAGGTCAGCGCCAACCTCAGCAATGAGGTCCGCTCTCTCGGCCGCCCACGCAGGGCACTCCGCCAGGGTGTGGTCAGCAGTGTCCTCGTCACTGCTACAGTGATGACACCCTGGCGAGTTCTTTGAGCCTGCCACCTTCCACAGATACCTTCCAAAGCAGCCGTGCCCCGTCAGGATCTGCGCAAGGTGGAAAGTTATTTCGCCGTGCCGCCGGTCAACCCACTGCTCCAGGATTGGACCGACGGCCAACACCGTGCGGTGTCCCGCACTCGGCGCACTTAGCCGCTCCCCCCACTGACTGAGTACTCGCCTTTTCAGGTGGCTTCGCCAGGCCTCTCCCTCGTCAGAGTCCTCCTCCTCCTCTTCTCCCCGTCGTCTTCTCCACTCACGCGCTAGAGCCCTGGCGTACAGGTCCCATGGGGCAGTACCCGCTAGTACGCACGCAGCCTCGTATGAGGTCGTACGATACGCACAAACGGCCCTGACGGCCATGACCCGTTGCGGACGTCGCAAGAGGGCCACGTTCTCCGCTTTCAGGGCACGTGCCCAGATGGGCGCGCCGTACAACGCCATGGACCGCAGGACGCCTGTATACAGGCGGCGGCAGCCAGCACTTGGCCCACCCACGTTTGGGAGAAGACGACCTAGCGACCGAGCAGTTCCGAGCAACCTTGGAATGAGGCGCCGGAAGTGCTCTTTGAAGTCCCATAGACTGTCGAGGACGAGGCCCAGGTACCTCATGGTCGACTCGACAGCGATGGGAGTTCCGCCCACGATCAGGTGGGATCCGGCTGGAGGGGCTCGCCGTGGCCCGTGGAAGCATATAGCTTCGCACTTCTCCAGGGCCAATTCGAGCCCAAGACGCCGGATCCTCGCGATAACCTGCGCAACACCTGCGGGACAACCCCTACCCTAGCCGTGGGCCTAGGGACTGGCCGTCGAGGTGCCTCTCTATCGCTTGTTCTGTTTTCTTGCTTGCACGCTCGGGACAGGCGGAACGTGACACTTTTTCCTAAGTGTAGCCAGCGTTCGTCGATTTATTAGGCGCTATCACGTCAATATCACAAAGTTAAGCTTGCATTTAAAATATGCATTAGTATGCCTACTCCACAAAATGTATACTACACAGACCAACATAACCTATCGATATCTACCCGTGCGGCATGCCTATAGTTTATATTGATATGCCAAACCCACTGAGTGTTAAAATAGACAAACACGATTTGTTCGGCTTGGAAATCGAAAGCCAACCGATACATCGAATGAAAATAGCGAATGTTTATGAACCGAATAAAGAGGTTTTACATTGATCTTTACGATGTAAATGACAGATATATGACGGGAATAAATGTGCAATGTATAATAGTAAATGTTTTTGCGTAAATTATATTTGGCTAATGGATTTGTGATGGATGTTTTGTTTTGATTACACGTATGCAGGATTGTAGTAAGAACTATTTTGATCTAATTCGTTTTAGTATTCACATAAACTTAGATACCTACAGCTTGGCAAAAAGAGTCTGGAAAAAATGAGGGCGCCACTTTCACTTAGGTCTTATCATAATATGGAAAATCAGTAAAAGAATTTAATCAAATCGTTAATAATAAATGTGAAACACTTAAATTTATTCAAAATCTAGTATTTGACGGTCCAGTATTGTCAACATCATAGGTTTCCATTTAGTAAAATATTTAGTTCCACCTGTCACCACGTCATACTCTTTTTTGCCAAGCTGTACTAACTTATTACTTAAGATTTGATACTTAAATACGCTTAAAGTGAAGAAAATGTATTCTTTAAGCCAAGGTATCAGTTTTTCTTTTTGGATTTTATTAGAAATGGCGAAATTATACGACATAGTCAATTTCATTCGTAAAAAAAGTTATTACACGTTACTTTTTATTTCATCATCATTATTCATATCTAGAAGGATTTAAGGAGGGTGACTACAGGTCCAAGACCCGGAGCCGATCTAGGTGTCTCCAACTGGCCTCAATAAGGTATTGAGGCCAATCGGAGACACCTCCTTGAAACTGCCCTAAAATAACTCTATAGCTCCTTGTAACCGACGTCAGAGCCCAAGTCTGAACGCGAAAGTTGATCTCAACACTGTAATGCGCAAATGAATAAATAAATTACTAATTACAATTTACAACCATAAATCCCTTTTTTAATCAAATCTTTACATAATGTAGCACAGAATAATCTTTTCATAGCAACTTCAAAAGGCTGCTTAACTAAAGCTAAAATTGAACTCAAAATCTGTGAACAAACAAATCTATGGATCCGGCGGGCAACTGATTGGTCGATGGGTCGACAAGCCGTTGCGGCGCTAACCCCCGCTAGTTCGATGATATCAAATCGAAATTTGTAGCTAAAGGGTCGAAGTTCTTGAAGGGTTTAAGAATTTGCAATGTAAATGTATTATTTTATTTATCTACAAGATAACGACTGCGGCTTTTCCCGGATTTCTTCGGGGTCTTGATAAAAAAATGTAAATCCAGTGAGCTATAATTACTAATAATAGTTCAATGTGTAAACCTTTACTAGGTCTAAATTGTATAAATTAACAATGGTTTTTTTTCTTTAACGCCGGGAAATGCTCTGAGGCATCCCGTGAGGGGAGTGGGTATGGGAGACTCGCTGCGTCCGAAAGCATTCATTTACAAAATGAACGCAGTTCTACCCACTAAGCCCGGCGAGTGCCACCAATGCCGCCTTTGGTGAGGTGCCCCGGATCTAATAAACAAACAGGGCACCTCGACGGCTAGTCAGTTCCGCAAGAGACCGACGCCACCTCCACAGAGGGGTTGTCCCGCACCACAGAACAACCCCTCCCAACGTCGGGACAGTACAATGGGGTGAGGATCCCGTCCTCGCCCCTTGCCCCCTGCCCTTTTGTCACCGCTTCTTATAAGAGGGGTACAAAGATCCCCCTCGGCTCAACTAGCTTCGCCCAAGGTGCTCGGCTCACCCTAGGCTACTGAGCCCTACCACCACGTCAAGGCCTGAATCATGGTGGGGAAGTTAACAATGGCTAGCTGATTCACTGAGATAGTACCTAAATATATTTATATTATTCATCGCAGTGGGGGCAAGGGGCAAGGACGGGAACCTTACCTCACCAAAGGTGCATTGGTGGCACACGCTGGGTTTCAGTGGATAGAGCTGCGTCCACATACCCGCCTGGGAGGTCCCCCCTCCTCCCGCGGATTGCCTCAGAGCATTTCAGCAGTGGACGGATAGGTGATGATGATGATGACGATGATGATGATGATTATGATAGCCTAATATCTAAGGGTCCTCGATTTCAAGCAGCATTCAGCAATAGGACATGGTAATATGTAAGTTGTTAAGTAACAAATTCCACAATATCAGATCATGATGTTAAAATGGAGAATATTTTTCATAATTCCACCGAGACCGCCTCTAAATTCACAACATACATTTTTGATGAAGGCTCAGAGATGGGGCGTTACTTACAACTTCTGAGTCCGAACAATCTTTAAGGCTCATCATTTAAAATGTCCGCCATAAAGATTTTGATGTACCGCTCTGTTTACGGTGACACCCATAGCTTACTCTCTCTATTTTAATCTATGGTACACATAATTACATTTTTAGTAACAATGCAAAAAGGTATTATTAAGCTCCAAGGCTAAAGACGGGTGCTACAAATTAGACTGCTGTGTGTCTGTCTGTAGTTCTCACTCGACTGAACCTATTTGGATGCGATTTTTTAAAATATAACTTTATTTCTAGAAACCCATTTTAAGTGATTGGCTTATAGACGATTCACAGGAATCAGAACTACTTAATTAGTCACATATTTATTGATAATAGATAGTGAGAGGCAGTGCCATGCTGCTATGTAGCCGAATTGTGCCGGCACGGCCGGGGTGGTAACTCTCGCTTACTTAACACCGGCGTCAAGTGGTAATGTATGCTGTCGCGTTTCATGCGGTTTGTGAGTTTCCGGTAGCCTATTTGGGGGATAGGAAAAAGGAGGGCAACACATCTGCATAACCTCTGGTTGCACAGATGTGTATGGGCGTCTGTAGTCTAAAAGTTTCGACTGCTCGTTTGCCCGTATGCTATAAAAAATACCATGAAAATATTTGGAAAATGCAAAAGAAAAATCTTAGGTAAATTTTATTATTATTATAAATAGGAGTCACAAAACCCTCTTTAAAAAAATAAAGATAAAAAATAGGAGTCGACCAGCGATCGAAATTTAACATGAATTTTAAAAAAATCATTAAACGTTAAACCACAACGCACAAAACTTATTTGCCTAACGCAGACTTTCAGTATAGTATATAGACATGTAGCAACATTAACACACGTTTGCATTAGTAAGGATAATCTAAACACAAGTTATTTGTTTGTTTTTTTATCTCATTAGTCATTCTAGGAAGAAATTACATAAGCTACTTATTCTGAATCCACGCGAGCGAAGCCGCAGGCAAAAGCTGTCTTATACATGAAACTGATTAAAGAAAAAACGTCCACATATGAAGCGTTGTCAGATAGGTCGTATAACCGACACGGATAAATGATATGATGCTTTCACACTGACTTTCTTTAGACGAGTATTTGGTGTGACACGATCTCATTTATAACGGTCTTTCCAACCAAGTAGAAAGATTTTAGATTCCATCAAAATTCTTCTCCAGAAAGATGTCTTAACTAATGTTCTTTTAGCAAGTACATAAATTAAGTTTTCTAAATAGTTTGTACTGATATTAGACAAAAAGTACCGTAAATTTCTCATGTCTCTAACTCCCTTACGTGTCATATTGTTTGTCTGCGGTAAACGACATTTGGAAGACTTTAGAGGTAGATAATTACCTAGAGATGTTATACCAATCATTTCTGTTGGATTAATTATTGGATAGGCAAATTTGCAAACGTGCCAGACAAGGATAAAATATAGAAACCTAAACCCTCATGAGTAAGAAAATAGGAAGATAAACGCACAGGAGTACTACGGAAGAAAGGTAAACTCACAGGTATAAGAAAAAAGAAAGACAAACTCACAGAGTTAAGAAAGAAGAAGGGTAAACCTACAGTAGTGTGAAAGAATAAAGATAAAACCAAATAAGTAAGAAAGAAAAAGGTAAACTTACCCCTGTGGGGTCACGATATAAATCAGGGTTAACAAAAAAACCTAGGCAAGAGTGAGTCTGACTCCTGATCCTTTTTTTTTTTTTTGTTACGAGGGCGGCACTGAAAATTTCGAGAATCAAGGAAGTGACACAACATTACTATTTAAAAATGTATTTATTGCTTTTCGAAGTATTCTCCGCGAAATTTGACACATTTTTCCATACGATGGAACCAATCATTGAAGCAACCATTCCATTCGGAAGTTGGGGTCTCCAAAATGGTCGTTTTGTAGGCGTCCACAGCTTCTTCAGGCGATGAAAATCTCTGACCACGCAATTTATTCTTTATTTTAGGGAAAGTATAGAAATCATTAGGGCTTAGGTCGGGGTGTACGGCGGATGGTCTAATAATCCTATGTTTTCTTGCTCTAAAAACTCTTTTGTTCTGTGCGCGGTGTGAGAACTCGTATTGTCGTGATGGAGGATGATGCGGCGGTGGCAGTTCTCTTTACGGAGTTCAGAAACGACCTTTGGCAAACAAATGCTAGCATACCATTCTGCATTAACCGTTCTTTGTCCCTCAAGAGGAATAGTCGCAACATTTTATTTGCAACACTCAACAAACTTGTGAACGAACAATTTTTGTTGGCTTTAACTCATTTTCGAACACCCAAACTCGTAACTGGTTTTTTGTTTCGGGTTCGTACGCGTATATCCAGGATTCGTCACCTGATACGATGTTGTATACAGCATTTGAGGATCCTGCGTGGAATCTTTCGAGAGTTCTGACGCACCAAGTAACGCGAGCCGCTTTTTGCTCTTCACAGAGCAAATGCGGTATCCATCGGGAAAACAACTTTTTTACACCTAATTGCACCAATTTGCATGAAGCAAGATTATTTGTATTTGACTCAAGCCAATGTCTAAAGTTGCCTGAATTTCGCGGTATGTCACATGCCGATCTTCCTCAATCAGCTTACGCACAGCATCAACGTTTTCTTGGGTGACTGCAGTTTTTGGACGACCTTGACGGGGATAATCACTGAGCTTGACACGTCCACGTTGAAATTCAGCAAACCAGCGATAAATTGTGGTTTCGGGTGGGGCTTCATCACCAAATGCAGAAAACATCCGGTCAACACACTGTTTTTGTGTTAAACCACTTCAAAAGTCATAATAAATCATGGCTCTAGAATTTTCTCGAGTCAATTCCATTTTCTCAACGACTAAACAAGTTTGACAAGACCTTGTGACAAGACCGAGAATCTTTTTTTAAATAGATAAATGGTATTCGATTTTTAAAACCAAGGAGTTTTCAATTAAAAAGATTTTAATATGACAGGAACAGTTGAAATATTCCATTCCCGATACTTTTAGTGCAGCCTATGTATCGCAGGGAAATGCTTTTTACACATGTAGACAGGATCTCGGGCAGATCCTGACCCTATGTGGGTCAGGATCTACTCGCACCTGGGCATGCCCTACCCGTAAACTAAAACCACTGCGAGCGCCTTCAGCCGCTCTAATTTATTACCGCTACTCCTCGGAGTTAAGATTAAGGAGGGACGGCCCGGCTGCTTAGGCAGTCCCCGCGACGTCGTGTCATACTGGGCCCAAGTTCCCATCCTGAACCAACACGAGCATAGGGGCGTTACTGGAGGCGCATTAAGTAGCGCCTTCTGCGCACCCCCGTTCATCGCCCACGGGGGGAGGCCTTGTCGGCGGACTCCTCTCTCACCCGCTCATCGGCCTCCTTCTGGGATATTACTGCCTCGCAGAAGGAAACCATCGCCGTCCAGGACTCGTCGTCACGGAGCATCGCGGTGATGACACTCGGCAGAGACAAGTCCCCTCCGAGTGCTGAGGGATCCTAAAACTATGCTTTTGTATGTAATACAACAAAAAAATAACGGTTTTCAGATTTTTTCGTGTAGGTACTTGTGTTGTGAGAATTAGCTTCTTACCTTTCATGATTATATGTCGATGAGAAGAACCCTATAGGTTTCGGTTTGACACACCGAAAGATGAACCGACAGACAAAATAATGATCCTATAAAAAATCATGAAATGTTTCACAGTACATGATGACTTTTCCACGTTTCAAATCTTAGCTTCACAGGTATATTGACATTTAATTGGGAGTCTAATTTCCCGGGAGATATATGTCCGAATACATACACAATACGCCATCGCAGTTAACTTTGATACCTGAACCACCTATTTCCAACCATCTATTTCATGTTGAAGTTTGAGGTTTTTCATTGGAATATTTTATTATATTTAATCCTTATTAGTTAGTACTAGGAATGTTATAAATTCGAAAATAAGCTACTTACGCTCAAACAGATTATCAGATTATGATATAAATCTAAATAACAAAAAAACAATAATAAAACTAATAATAATTATTATTATAAACATATGTATAATATAAAAAAATTAATATCGAGTGAGGTTGGCTTAATTAGGTATTTTCAGTTGTAATATATTTTTTTAACTTATCCAATAACATTTACGTGGTTAAGGTTATGATGTACTTTGATCGCTTAAATAAGATGCTCAACCAACCACGCCCCTTCTAATAATAATCTAATATAACATAAGTAGGTATATGCATAATAGTCGCCTATAAGAGAGTATGGAATTTTTCATCTCTTATTGCATAGATAAAAAATTGGTCTTCGCTACGGTCGGAACGTAGCGGAGAACAATTTTACCTATTCCTTCATCAACCGAAAACTACACTATCAGTGAGCAGCATATGCTGTAAATTTTATCCCGCTTTCATCACAGAAATGAAAACTACGAAGGTAAAACCGCGGGGCGCTGCATGCTAGTATTATGTAAAATCGATTGAGAGAATGAAGTTTATCATTGCTTGACGTTTAGTAACTAACTGAGTATAATCTAGTATTTTGAAGTCCAGCCGTCTGGGAGGAGTTCAGTGACATACACACGCACACAAGAAATATATATATATATATAAAGATAATATCAAGAATTCTATTAATAAATCATTTTGGATAAATTAGTAATATATGGAAACAAGTATTCATTAAAAACGCGTGTAATACAAAAGTGCGATCCGCATAAGGATTCGCATCTTGTAATCGATTCGGGTTCGGTGGTTTAATAAATACACAGTCCCGGTGTTTTACCTGCACAGCTCGTCATTTTTTTACCTGCAAAGCCCGTGGGATTTTCATAGTAGGATCAGAACTATTGTTTTCTAATGTTTGCGCGAATTTCACTGTCGATCTGGCTTACAATTGGACGTAGTGGAGCATTAGCCTTGTGTATTTTTGGCAGCCCATACAGTTTAGGTGACTTTGGAAAAGTAGGAATTAAAGATTTGACGTCTAGATTCAATGAATTGCAGTGCTTCTTTATAAGGTCACTGGTGATTTTCAAGACCTTGTTAGTTGGATCGGCTTTGATATATGTGTAAGTGCTTCCATCCGATAAAGTTAGCTACCGTGGGTAAATCTTTGTTACAGAGAGCACAAGGGATCTGTGATGAGCAGCACCTGGAGACCGAACTTCAACATGTCAAGCAAGTACTGCGTGACAACAAGCTTCGGGTACCGCGTCTCCGTCACAGTGAACGTGTGAAACCAGCCACCGTCGAGCGAGTACCTGCTGTGCTACCATTTATGAAAGGCGTCACTGACAAGATTCGCTTCATCCTAAAGCGAGCTTCTATTAAAACTTATTTCAAGCCGCCTAAAAAGATAGGTCAATTCTTACCATCTGTCAAGTGTCATATACCCTTACAAGATGCAGGAGTATACAAGCTTGATTGTGATTGTGGCCTCTCTTATATAGGCCAAACCAAAAGATCAATTAAAACTCGCGTTAAAGAACATATAGCTGACTTAAAACACCGTCGCTACACTAAGTCTGCAATCTGTGAACATAGTCTAGACAAAGCTCGCCATTATATCAGATTTGATAGACCACAGATACTCGCAAAAGAACACCGATTCCAACCAAGGATAATCCGCGAGGCTATTGAAATTAAAAAACGTCCAAATTTCAATAGAGAAGATGGCTGGCTCTTACCACCTGCTTGGGATCCCATTATTAAAATAATTAAATCAAAAACCAAGCATAATATGCCACAGATTAAAGATACAGTTAGCACTTTCTGCGTAGAGAGGACTCATCAAAATAATGATGTATCATAGGGTAGTTCGAATAACTTTGTTACGTTAGGACATCTGTCACCTCAGTCCTCCCGTGACCATGGTTGCTGTAAAGTATCCGAAACGTCGGGGTTGTAAAAATCTGAATAAACCGCGATAAAATCCGTAAAAATTGTTTCATTATAAGGATCAGAACTATTTAATGCCCTAAGTTAAGTTCCAAAGTATCTTCATATCAAATTTCACCTAAAACTGTTCCGTGGCTTAGAAGATAGACAGTCCCAGGGTTCTACCTGCATGGGTCCGTTCCAGTGAGATTTTCGGAATAACAACTCTTTGACGTTAGGTTTCAAAGCATTTTCGTATCAAATTACACCCAAATCTGTTCCGTGGTTTAGAAGAAAGACAGTTCCAGGGTTTTACCCGCATATATCCCGTTCCCGTGGGATTTTCAGGATAACAACTATTTGATGCCCTACGTTAGGTTTCAAAGTATCTTCATATAAAATTTCACCCAAATCTATTTCGTGACTTAGAAAATAGACAGTACCGGGGTTTTGCCCGCATAGGTCCCATTAACGTGGGATTTTCAGGATAAAAACTATTTATTATCCTAAGTTAATTTTTAAAGTATCTTCATATCAAATTTCACCCAAATCTGTTTCGTGGTTTAGACGATAGACAGTCCCGGGGTTTTACCCTCGTTAATCCCGTTCTCGTGGGATATCCGGGATAAAAACTATCCTATGTCCTATCTTGGGTCTTAAACTATTTTTGTGCCAAATTTCATTCAAATCTGTTCTGTGGTTTAGGCGTGAAGAACAGACAGACTGAGTTACTTTTGCATTTATAATATTAGTAAGGAAGTAAGGAAGTATTAAACGCACTTACAACACATAAAATCATTCGAATAATTTGTAATAAACATGTTGACGGGAGGTCATTTTGACTTTTTGAATTCGATTTTTGTCCAAAAATAGAATGTCGTATTGTTATCGGTCATTTATGAAAGTTTCAATTCCATTATAAATCGAAAAATTTATTGTAATACAGTAACAGTGTGAAAACTGTATTTTCACCTACTTTTCCTGTTTAAAAAAATCATTGCCCCCACCCACTTATCAAACTAAACGCGGATATGTTTCTCTTATCGGCTAAATTCTTTTCAGATAAGTATATATTAAGTATAACTTTACCGCACCGAAAAAATATCAAACATTCCAGGATGCGACGTGCGTTATAGCTCCAATAAAATAGTGATTATAATATTATTTTTACCTTCTAGAATAAGAAACGGCAACTCAACTACATTTTAGCGCTAAAATTATTTAAAAACAAAGTATGGTCTTTATTTACCTCCTCCATTATTTCTGAACAAATCCACAGGAGCAAGGACAATCGAGAAATAAGGGGGAATTCGGGTCATTTCAGTTATTCCAATTAAGCTCTCAAATTTGGTGCAAAATTTTTATATTTCACGCTTTTGCTTGGAATATGCCTCGAGTTTCGTTTGCAATGATCACTCTTGACGTTTACAGGGAACAACACTCCAAAGCTCCCTCTCCCCATCCGTTTTCGCCCTCTTTCCCACCCTTTCACCCCCTTCCTTCACCGAGGTAGCTACGAAATTTTCCCGCATCGCTATTAATATAGAAAAAAGCTATTTATAACACAATGTAACATATTGTTTACTGGTAAACAATTATTTATTTATTTTATAGCTTAAGAGGGCTACCGAGCAGTCGAAGCCTTTTGGCGACTATCGACCCCCGTACACATCCGCACAACCAATTATGCAGATGCGTTGCCTCCCTTTTCCCTATCTCACTAATCTCACGAAACGCGACAGCATGGCTGTCATTTTACGCCAGTATAATGCGGGAGGTACCACCCCGGCCGAATCGGGCCGTTGTGCCGGCCCAATTCGGCTGCAAAGCAGCATACCACTACCTCTTACTATACTTATTATATCAAATCTATAATTTATTTATTTTATTTAAAGTTTGAGTTTGTATATTTCATATATACAAACTCAAACGTATCATATATACAAAAGCGTATTTAATTTATTTTTATGTCCCAATCCTTAAGGAAGGTTGTATAGGATAATCTTGAGGAAGTATTTGGGGCATTATGTATAAAAGGTAAACATAGAAAGAAGATAAAAATTTTATGGTATATACCCAATACCCCAATGGATGGCTGATGGGCCAGTTCAAGTGTGAAGAACGTGTTTAGGTAGACGAAGTGTTGGTCGGACTTTAACCAGGTGGGAAGACGCGTGCAGTGGCCGGTCTGTCTCGGATGCGTGTGGCGAGGGATCGGCCGTCTTCATTGAAGGGGGCCTATGTTCAGCAGTGGACGGATAGGAGCTATTGATGATGATATACGCAATAATCACTCTTAAGCATATTTTTTATAGAACAAGAAAACTGATGATTGACGCTCATAGAAAATAAGAGTTGATAGATGCAATCCTATTATCTACTGGCCCGCGTCACCTTAGATTTACAGCTGTACCCGGAGTGATGGTGATTATTTTTCTAGCTTAAGTTACTCCTTATAACATCAGCTATCAGCCAATGAAAGTTCTGTCAAAATCGTCGCAGCCAGCCAGAGATTAGCTGGAGCAAACAGACAAACAAAAATACGGTGTTTACATCAATTTGCGTTTAGTAAAAAATCCAGTGATCGCATACAGCTTTACCCACACTGCATAATATTATTATGCATCATGCAAGATACCTACACCAAAAATTGATCGCTAACTAGACTAGAAAATATTTCGTCTTAACAGGCAATCTCAAGATTAGTTCACTGTTCTACCTAAACACAAAAGTCACTTTGTCACCTCCGTGTCGTTTTAAAGCCTTTTCAACGGTAACCCAGCCATCATTTTATTCCCTCATTTACGCGGGGCAAACTCAAAACATATTTTTTAATTAATAATACTTCATTTACTGAGATTTACGACAGAGCCAAAAGGAAGGGTTATGATTTTAGCTGTCTATGTGTATATGTATGTTTGTGTTCGTTTGTTGTTTTTGTAGTCGGGTCATAGTTTTTAAACGTTTTACTTGTTTAACAAAAAGCTCGATGTCTGCGAATAATACATTAATAATAATATAAGCTTTTACGCTTTAGTATAATGTAAGCTTTTGAGGCGAAACCACAGATAACAGCTAGTTTATAAGGGCTAACGTAAAAATGGCGCCCCAAGTCCCCCAAACGGACTTAGGGCGCCATTTTTACGTACACAATAGAAAATCTTATTACAAATCATTCATATTCTCGTAATAACTATACACTAGTATTTATAAAGGATTCTATAATCATCGCTATTATTTTCCTTTATTTCTAATCATGGGCAACGAGGAGTAGATTAATATTCGAGAAGGATCTTCAATTGCATCCTGTCCAGCAGTCCCCGTGACGTCGTGCCATACTGGGTCCAGGGTCCCATCCTGCACACGACACGAGCACAGGGGCGTTACTGGAGGCGCATTATGTAGCACCTCCTGCCCCTCCTCTTTCCTGGCGACCTCCTCTCTCGCCCGCTCGTCGTCCTCCTTCTGGGACATAAATGCCTCGCTGAAGGAGGCCATCGCCATCCAGGACGTCTCGTCGTCGCCGAGCATCGCGGTAGTCATAAGTAATTACCGCCATGCTCGGCGACGACGAGAGACAAGTCTCCTCCCATGTTCAGGTTAGTGTTGGTATCTGATCACTAAATAATAATAATAATATCTATGGGCGCTTTTACAACACGTCAATCAGGTCCCGTGGTACCTAAGTTCTAGAAGAACTTGTGTTACGTGTATTAGACAAGGGAAATATATTTAATACTTTATACTATACATATATTTAAGATTTTTATTATATTATACACATATTTAATACACATCCATGACCCAAGAACACAGAAAACTTTTTGTCCCGGGTGGGATTCGAACCCGCAACCTCCAGCTTGAGCGCCAACACGCTAACCATTGAGCCACGGAGGTCGTCAAATAAGAGCATCTTTCAGGTAAAAGCAGATATCAATAATGATAAAATATTAAATTTAAATAATCACAACTAGAGCAAACTTATTTGTGTAGGCAAATATAACATTATCAAAGCGGTCCCCGACACGACGCTTGGTACACAATTCTGCTTCCTATATTATACGTAAAAGGCTCAGTTTTTTTTTCCTTTTTTAAAGATTTTTTGTGTCGCGGATATTAAAAAATTGTATATAAATATTTATATTAACAAATAGATTTAGATTTTTAAATCTAGTTTAGTTGTAGGTCGTACAACTTGTATTAATGGAAACATTACTGCCCTTGGCAGATTTCAACCAGATATACTCGCGGATAATGCGTTACTAGTTACCTTAACCTGAAGGATATACAGCTAATATAAAATCGAAAATTTGAAAGGGTTTGATAGTTGAATGGTGAAACTAAAAGCTAAGGTTACTCATTCACATAGAACCTAGTGTAGACTGTTAAAATAACTACGTCTTGATAGGATATCAATGCGAGTAAATTTTATTTATTAGCCACCATAGCCTAAAAAACAAAAAGTCATACGGACTGCCGATAGAAGAGTAAACTCAACACAGCACATGGCAGTGAAGAGCAACTGACTGTACCTATCTTTCTCGCTCGGGCACACTCGTCCGATTTCACCCGATCGAGCCTTTCACTTCCGAGCATGACGGATCAGCCTACATAAGTCTGTGTGTTGTGTGGTGCGCCAAAAGAAGTTTTCACTTAAAAAAAAACATTGAGTGGTGTGGTTATTCATCTCAATGAAATGTAATTTACAGAAGTACTTATAACATATTGCATAACTGACGATAATCTTCACATCCCTTGACTATTCCCAAATCTATTAATATTTTAACGCACACGCCGCGCCGTACGGTATTATACGTTCGAGCTTCGTAAATGAAGTCGCAGTAATTCACCCCATTCACCGGATACTCTGACTTATCCGGCAATTTGTTTAGCGACTGGTCAAATTATACATCGGATAGAGAAAACTTTTGAGGGCGGAATAATAATGGTTGGATGTGTATTAAACAGGTTCCAAATTGTGAAAGATATTTATATGATGAATAGTTTCCAAAATATAATTGGACAAAATGTGCTTCGTCATTATCATCATCATCAGCCTTTATCCGTCCATTGTTGAACGAAAGCCTCCTTCAATGAACGCCACTACTATGTTTATGTGTAAATATGTATCATCATCATCATCATCATCAGCCTCTATATCCATCCTCTATGTTTATGTAAAATAAATAGCCTAAAACATTTTTCAAAATTTGGGTTTTTAAATGCAAAAAGTATTTCCCAAATCGATGTAGTTTCCGTGATAAACGCGTTCAACCGAACAAGCTTTTGAGTCGCGGTTTATTAAGTTACACATGCCGGAGGTAAATTCCGTAAAAGTTGTTTTCATTTAATGTGTGAAATTCGCGTAAACATTACAAATCTGTATGTGATATTCATTTAAGAAAATCCATGAAATCTTACATTTACTTTCGCTTCTTATACCTAAGTCACCATGGGATTAGGTTAATGGGGTTTTAGTAAATAAAAATATTGAACAAGACCCTTATAAATCCTGTGAGGGTGTCCCATGTCTGACGCTACGCATCTGCAATGCGGGCTAGCTATAAAACGTCTAAAACAGATAAGTAAATATTGGAAAAACAACTTTTTTTCAACGTAAGTGATTTTTGCCAGGGGTGCGCTTTTTCCCCACCATGGTTCAGGCCTTGTCGTGGCGGTGGGGCTCAGTAGCCTAGGGTGAGCCCAGCACCTTGGGCGAAGCCAATTGAGAGAGAGAGAGAACTCTTATAAGAAGAGGGGACAAAAGAGCAGGGGGCAAGGGGTGAGGATGGGAACCTCACCTCATTGTACTGTCCCGACGTTGGGAGGGGTTGTTCTGTGGTGCGGGACAACCCCTCTGTGGAGATGGCGTCGGTCCCTTTCGGGGCTGACTAGCCGTCGAGGTGCCCTGTTAGCTTAACAGATCCGGGGCACCTCACCAAGGCGGCACTAGTAGCACTCGCCGGGTTTTAGTGGGTAGAGCTGCGTCCATTTACCATCTTTCGGGCGCAGCGAGTCCCACAAACCCACCTGGGGAGACCCACTCCCCAGGCGGGATGCCTCAGAGCAGTTTCGCTGATTACTAATAATATAAATATTTTCAGCCCAAGCAAAAAAAGTCTTGCAATTTAGGATACACACAGTAGATTTATGTGCATAGACAAAAGACTGAATTTATGTATAAATAGAATATTCATGAAACTAGATTGTTAGATTTTATTTTAAAAATACAGTCTATTTTCAAAATGCGCAAAAAAATATGATTACATACTTATATTTTTGTTAACGTAACATTTTAGGCATTTTGTAGGCATTTTATCATTATATCTTTGCGATAAGACATTATTAAAATTCTAACATTCGTATAATCTGAGAAACGTTATATTTTTAAATCGTCTATTTTCTATTTTTCAGTTTTCATACATTCATTCCCTTTACGATTACAGTTGTAATCTAACAAGGTCGCGTAGGCTCGTAGCCTTGTGTTCTACATGTTCGGCGTCCTAATGAGCAAATTCCTTTCATATGAGCGCAAACAAAATGTCGCTCGAATGCTGAAGTTTTTTATAGAAACTAGTATAAAATACTTCTGTTAACTGGTAGTTAAAGGGGCGTTTCAAGTGAAATGGACAACGAAAAAATTTTAACGTTTTGAAATTTGTTTATATTCGGCTATTTTTGGAAGTAGTTTTTCGAATTAAACTATTTTTTTTTCTTTAATATTAAATATGGTGACTTTCATAAAAAAATTACTGTTCATTTTAAATAAATGAGACTGGATATTTGTTTTTGTTATACAAACCGGAAAAAAACTTTTCAAATCAGTATTTGTAACATCGACCATTTTTTTTATTTCAAAATACATATAGTTTTTTATTATTTTCATTTAAAGGCATTAGGTACTACGCTATTAGCCATACAAAATACAATATTCGGTCTGTAATACGGAGAAATGGCGGGAAACCCCAAGGAGCGCGGCTTCGCCCCTCTAGCCCCCATCAATCAACTATCATTCCCCATTCTATCCACCCAAGGCAGTCCACCACAATATTCGCCAACCAATCACAATATATAAAGATCAAGTTTTTAAAACAAACACTATAGAAAACCACTCTGAATGGACAAAACACAAAATAACAATGAATTAACGGGAAACCAAAAAAACACAACCGCGCGTCCCGATGTTTCCCGCCATTTCAAAATACATATAGTATACATTTTTTTTATTTTTTTTATGTTAGTTGGATAGGCAAACTGGCAAACGTACCACCTGATGTTAAGTGGTCGACGTCGCCCATGAACATAAACTAGTATACCTGCCCAGGCAACTCATTTATGTGTTGCCTATCCTGAGACATAAGATGGTTAAGTCTCGGTGCCAGTAATTACACTGCCTGTCTTGCCCTTCTCTCCGAAACACAGCAAAGCTGTTTCACGGGAGAAATAAGCAAGATGGTGGTACCCATGCAGCCGGGAGCGCGGCACAGCGCTTCCCTCCCACCGGTATTAAACGTAAAAAAATCCAAAACGTCGGGCTTGTCTCTCTCTTAATAAACCGCGATAAAATCGTATTGACGACGTAGTGTCACTGGGCCCAGGTTCCCATCCGGAGGCACGACACGACCACAGGGGCGTTACTGGAGGCGCATTAAGTAGCGCCTCCTACGCACCCCTGTTCGTTGCCCGTGGAGGTGGCCTCGTCGGCGTAGAGGGATAGAAGTCTTACCCGCTCGTTGGCCTCCTTCTGGGACATTACTGCCTCGCAGAAGGAGACCATCGCCGACCAGGACTCGTCGACGCCAAGCATCGCGGAGTTGACGCTCGGCAAAGACAAGTCCCCTCCGATAATAATCGATGGATGTCAGATCGCGACGCAGCGCCGCCCCTCTCGGGCATATTTCGAGGGTGTGCTGGGACGAATCCAACGCCACGCCCGCGCCACAATCGTTATATATACTATCACCGGCTCCTTGTGCGCCGCAGGGCAGTCGTTAGGTTAGGTTTTACCCCCGACCGCAGGATCCTGTCCAGCGTAAGGCTCTCGCCGAGAGAAATCCTATCCGAGACATAGAAGTGGAAACTAAAAAGGCACAGAAAGGTAACTAAAAGCCACTATACAGTAAGTGGTAATCGACCAATGGCAGCAATGAACTAAAACGAGTCTACCCTGGGCTGACTCATTTAGGAGTTTCCCATCCATAGATGAAAGTTGGTAAGTTAAATTAGTAAAACACAGCGCTCTTACGTCCCCACCATGGTTGGGGCCTTGACGTGGCGGTGGGGCTTAGTAGCCTAGGGTGGGCCCAGCACCTTGGGCGAAGCTAATTGAGCCGAGGGGGCTCTTTGTACCCCCCTTATTAAAGAAGAGGGGACAAAATAGCAGGAGCCAAGGGGCGAGGATGGAAACCTCACTCCATTGTACTGTCCCGACGTTGGAAGGGGTTGTTCTCTGGTGCGGGACAACCCCTCTGTGGAGGTGGCGTCAGTCCCTTGCGGGACTGACTAGCCGTCGAGGTGGCCTGTTAGCTTAACAGATCCGGGGCACCTCACCAAAAGCGGCAATGGTGGCACTCGCCGGGTTTTAGTTGGTAGAGCTGCGTCCACTTACCATCTTTCGGGCGCAGCGAGTCCCACATACCCAATGTATGTGGGGGCGGGATGCCTCCTAATCCCGGGATTCCACATACTCAGTATTCTGAACCATATATAAGCCACAGGTTTTAGAGCATTTCCCGGCGTAAAAGGAAAAAAAAGCGCTCTTAGATACGGGCATAATAAATGGTCGGCGCGAGACCGCATCGCACTGCGGCACCGTACGTGCCCTAAGTAATTATCAGAATACCGTCACTCGCCCGGCGCCTGCTTGCCTGGGTACTACGGACCACTCGCCCACCCAACCAACCTATTAGCCGATTATCTCCAAACAGGAATGTGCTAACCGTTTTGTAATATTGCTACCTTTTTTTTCTTATACGTCGGAAAATGCTCTGAGGCATCCCGCTGGGGCGGGGGGGGACTCCCCAGGCCCGAAAGATGTGTTCTGTCGTGGGTCACCAAAGTGGGATATAGGGTGAAAGGCCTCAAGGGAGATCGAATCGGCCGAAGCCAACTTGTTATCATTTCAACTGTTATATGTATAGCTAATTGGTTCGCCACATTGATAAAAGAACTTTCAAAATCGGTTCAGTGGATCTAGAGATTACCCCCTACAACCTCCCAAACTTTAACCTCTTTATAATATTAGTATAGATTTATTTACTTACCTACTTACTATTAGAAGAGTTACTTAATAATAACACTAAACAAATTCAATAATAATTATATTTCATTCCACAAACTTGTATTTACATGGATTCTCGCTTAAAATAATGCAATCTAATTATATAACAATTCAAAACGTTATAAATATTCTGTACTTAAAATGGTTACTGACGCTTAAATGGCCTCCCGACCAAACTAACCTCAGGTTTCGATTATACTGACAAATACTGATAACAGAGGTCTAATTAAAACCTCCTTTGTGTTAATTAAAAAAAATCAGTTGGTAGTGTGCGACATGAACATTATTACCAACATTCAAACTTTGAAAAGCCAATTTTATAAGATATATTTAAAGATATGTAATAATATAAATAAAACCTGGATTTTAAACACTAAAGACCTGATGGAATGCTTGCATAAGAAACTACATTAATGCAATACCCCAAATAACATCTTCACCGTGGGACGGCGAGTATATTAAGCATATAACAACTATGTATTTATGTACAGAGTAAACAACACTGTAATATCATCTGTGGTCAAAGTTAGAGGTACAGTTGAGCAAATGTGAAAGCCCAAATAATTTAAATATAATTTAAATGTTATCGGATGTAAAATATTGTAATCAAGCCTTAGAACATAGAACTTTCTCGAGACCTTTAGCCTTTTGCTCCAACTTTGACCGTTATCGAACTACTAACAAATTAGAAACGTTCTAAGCAGTGTATGGAAAGTTCTAGAACAACAGGTCTTCATCGCCTTCGTCGAGTAAGTTGGAGATGTCGCCAACGTCGGCACCGGCAGCCTTAAGTTTCTGTTTTGCCTGAAATTTAAAATAATAAAATAAGCATCCAGCATTTAAATTAATGCATTCAAACAAGCAAGCAAATATAAGGTTAAATACAGCTGATGAGTTTGTGTACGATTTATGATTATATCTATATTAGTACTAGCTGTTGCCCGCAGATTCGTCTGCGTTAAGGTCGGCGGCGCGAACTCTAACAAAATGATTGCTATTTCACCTGACATAGTGTGCGAACATGTATGCTAGAATGAAATGCACAATGATTCATTCCGAAAATGTCCTTTTAGCAAAACAGTTATTATAGAAAAACTAATAAGTGTATATTTTCAAAATAAATTTATTTTATCTTTTGAATAACTAAACTATATCTGTACGGGCTTTATTTTTGAGCTTTCGTGCTCGGTATACTATTTATTTACGCCCAAAGTTGGCCTAAAATCAGTGTTGAAATACGAAAGTTTAGAAGCTTGTATTTTTTAAATGTATATTTTTTTTACGATTTGGGGTACATACACACATAGATAACGACGAGATCAATTTATAATATACTTAGTTTTTCATGGTCAACGTCAAACATTGTAGTAAATTTACTGTTCTGCGTTTGTATGGAAAGATGAGCGACTTGTGTAACCTTAACTTAGATTTAAAACCGTATCCTGATTGATGCTGACTATTTCTAGCTTGTCAGTCAGCGTTAACGTAACAATTAAAATTATAAAAGAGTTTTTAAAATTGTTTGAGTAGTTTTTGATTTAAATCGTAACAAACAAACAAAAAATCAAATCTTTCCCAGATGTGATTTTTGAGGGTGAAATTTTTGCGATGAAACGTCACGAAAATGTGCAACGTTTTTGTCCAAGAGGGAGAGAGTGATTGAGACCGATAGCCATGGAGTGAGAATAGAGAGAGAGAGTGAGATAGAACGAACGTCGCATCGTAAGTCTCGGAAATTTAAAGCTTTAGATTGGTATAAATATAAAAGAGATTTAAAGATTAGTTTGCCAAATAAGTTTCACTTCTGACATGTGTACTTTGTTCGCACGCACTTTTTTTATAATATTAGTATAGAAACCAGGTCACTGGAGAACTCCTCCTGTTGCTAAAAAGCTTAATAAACGGAGACAAGTTAATATAGCGCTCTCTATGTTAAGCCTGCAATACATGTTGGCCAAGTGTTGTCGAGTGAAGGCCAATACCAACGTATAGACAATATATTTGCTGTCTTGCCATCGCTCGGTGTCGCTCGCCTAGTTTGCCGAGTAAAGACAAGCGCCAACGTGTATATGACTCATTTAGCGTAGCTTGCCACAACTTGAAGCCGTTCGTGACCACTCTTCGGAGCGGTGTCGGTTTTTCGGCACAAATCAAAGGCGCTCGCGCGCGCTTGGCCAATGGTGTTCACATATTTGTCCGCGCGCCATACAATTCAACAAAATTACACTAAAAGAAATGAAGATATTATCTAATATTATCTAGGTATTATCTAATATTTTCATTTTTTTGTAATATTCAATATTAAACATCCACCACCTTCTTTTTAACTGACTTCAACAAAAAGGAGGAGGTTCTCAATTCGATCAGTATTTTTTTATGTATGTACCTACGATTTCTCCGTCAATAATTATGGACCGGTTTAAAAAAAAAACTTTTTTTGTTTGAAAGTATACTTGCCAAATGGTCCCACGAATTCCTTATAATGTTTTTTAGTTTATTATTTAGATAAGAGTTTAAATAGTAGGTAGTGGTACCATCTACAAAACTTTATTTTGTGAGTTGTTATGTGTGTATGTGAGTTTAAATAAACTTTATTATTATTATTATTTAATGTATGACACACATTATGAAGGCATATACTAACTGCTTCAGCCTTGTCCTTGATAATCTTCTTCTTGTCTTGGATCTTCTTTAGTCGATAGAACTCCTCACGCTCGAGCTCGTCCAACTCAGAGATGATGTAGGCCAAAGTCCTTTCAAGTCGTGGAATGATCACTGAAAAAAAAAACAGTTATGATTTAAAATATTCACCGTTTTACGTTATGTTACGTTTTAAGCTGTTTACTACAGCTTCGCCAGTGTTAACTTGGATTTAAAGCGATATCCGGATTGTTGGTGAAGATTTTTGTAGCTTAAGTTTCAGGGATTTGCCGGAACAAACAGACAGACAGACAAAAATTTTAAAACTTGTGTTTTATGTTTTTTTCTAGACTTTTCGGCCTGATGGCCTTTAATCTCAATTGGTACAGTAAAGTGAGCAGATGGCTCACTTAAGAAATATTCGAAAGGGAGACGCCTTCCGGAGACGGATAATTTAATTTATATAATGAATCCAGTATGACATTAATTTATCAATAATATGTATAGTAGAACATCACATAAAACAATAATTTGTAATACAATTGTGCAAAATTTATAAAGCGGGCAACATTAATTTTAATATGCACGATGTTTATATTTTAATATTTAATCTACCTACACCTGATGATGACTGTCGAAACCGGTCGTGTCATTTTATCTTAATTTGTAACGTATATAAAATAAAAGTGGAAAGGTGAAAAAAGAGATTTTTAGAATTATTATGAAAATGAATTTCCATCAAGAACACTCAATCAGTTATAGTCCAATCTGATACGTTTGACGAATCTTTTACGGTTGAATTTAACCTATCATCATGAATGCCGGCCCTCATCCCTCCCTCTGGAGAGGGAGGCGAGTCATGCGCGGTGCCCCAGCAATCTAGCGGTAACGTAGTGATACCATGTAGTGTTTTTATGTAAGTACTGTATACTTTCATAGGCATTTAGCGTTACAAACACACACTTTAATTTTATTTATTTATACCAATGTATAGATTTAAGGGTCCCATATTATATCATATCAGACAAGCTAAATCCACAAAGCTCAGGATTCAAATGAGGACTGGATATAAATTGCTTCTCTTAATACTTTGCATTAAATGGTCTATGTAGAGTTCTTAAGTTATTTGTTATTTGTCAACAATCTTCTGGAATATTGGTTTAGTTACAAAAGTACAAAGAAGATCAGCAACAAGCTTGTAAATAATAAAGTTTGTTTATTATTATGTGTGGTGGAATAATAAGATAAAAATTATTTGACTATACATTAAAATATGTAGGTATAATCTGAAATAAAGTTTATTTTAAAACTAGCTGTTCCTCGCAGCTTTGCCCGTGATGATTTTTTTATAGCCATAGTTACTCTTTATAACATCAGTTATCTGTTAGTAAAATTCCCGTAAAAATGGGCCTAGCTGTCACAGACAGATAAAATTGTAAAAAATGTTATTTTGGTATATTATTTCCCTTGTATACATCCATAAGCATTTAGTAAAATATGCATGTTTTAATATTGCATTAAAATATCTGCTTTTTAACAGACTGCAATTTTATTTATCTGTATAGATAGAGATGTATAGATTATAACATTAGATTAACAACTTTTCATAATTTCACTATAAAAAATATAGGTACTATAAATGAGACAGTTTTATTAATTTTTAATAGAATATATCTAAAATCGAGACATTTTCTTATAGAGAATCTTGATTTGGCTTAATTCCATTTTCAAATATTTTCAAATATCAGCTATGAACAACATAGACAAGATAGCTAACTTACCATGCTCAATAGCATTTACACGTCTGTTGGTGATCTTGATGACCTCATCCAGAGTCACAAAAGAGGTCTGCAGAGAAGCAAGCTCAACAAGCAATTTAACTGCGCTCTGGAAGTTCTTTTTCAGCTTGGAAAGTTGCTGTCCACCTCGAGCAAGACCAGCCAGCTCGTATGTGTCTGATCCATCCTGGTACGACTCAAAGATCGGAAGAGTAACACCTGGAAATTGAAACAATTCCTAGCATATTTAATGTAAATAAAATACATTACTTTAATGATAAGTTTTTTTAACCGTTATTCTAATGTTGTTTTATGAGTACTTCTTTCTTTACTTCTTTTCTAACTACTTTTAATGGATTTCATTACTAATATTCCCATCAAACAGAAACTAAATAGTAATCTTTATAGCTAACCCAAAATAATTTCTTATCATATCTTATGACAGTTTATTATCATAAAACCCTATTACTTTTTGGATAAAAATTGTTTACAATAACTCCAAATTGAAATAAAAATCAAATAATTTGCTTGATTGACCATATAAGTTGATCATAGAAAGTACAAATAAGTAGTATTGTTGCTAAAGCAATATCTTCCATTTAACATTTAGGTAACTTAAGAATCATTAAAATAACATATTATTACAAACTAAACACTGTTTAAAATACTTCTGATTGTTTATCAGATAATGTAATCGAACCAAACAATCTTTTCAAATCTAAATATGTAACACTTAATTTATTTTAACAAATAAATTAAACATACTTTAATATTTGTAAATAAGATTTATATAAGTAAAGCCTGCTAGAATTTCTTTAAACACTAAAAATATCATTACAAATATCAAAATTGGCAATTATTTTTCCAATAAAATCTTACCAGCAACATTGTCTTTCTTGGAACGGATTTTAATTTGTGCCTTGGTTACGTTCTGTAGCACAACTTGATTGAAATCACCAGTTGTAAACTTAGCTTCAGCCAGTGAAAATGCAGCCTCTTTCATCACCTCACCCATAAGGGTTTTAGTCTAAAAAAAAAATTACTTTTGTAACCAAATCAGAAAAACTGTCTCTATGTCTATGTCAAATCTATCCTTTACATAATTTTGTATGAAAAGCAAGTACACACAATGCTTTGTAGTCCCTTGTTGTGCGGTGTTGGAGTTGTTTTCTAATTACACTAAATAATATTTAGTACCAATTATTTATTGCAATGAAAGAACATTTTATCAGCTGATTTGAGTTTATTATCAACTTACCTCAATGATTTTACTTAGGATCATACGGAACCTGACTTGCAAGGCATCAGCCTTTTTCTTTAACAGACCATGGCCTTTTTGTGCTCCAGCCAATCGACTCTTCATCAACATCTGAGCACTGAAATTTTAAATTAGTTTCATGTTGAGCCATTGTTACTGAACTTTTGTTATACACTTGTGAAACAGTGATTTAAATAAAAACTTACCCCCGAGACGGGAAAATAGCTAATTTATCCTTTCCAGACATGTTGTTTTAATTTAATATTGACGTACTATCCTTCTCCAGGATTTTTACTCCCTTTTCGATCACCTGATGACAGAAGACAAGTGGATGATAAAAGTGTGTCTATGGACGGTCTTGTGATCTCTTTCCTTTAATTTCTATAGGAGTATCCAAACGCACAGATCGAATGAAATATATTAAAGGGTCAATAAATACACATTAGAAGTTTAAGCTATTTTATTAATATTGCTATTTATGTATTAATTGACTATAATCAATTTATCTATGTCTATCTTATAATGTCTCTAACTAAATGAACAGAGTGAAATTCCATATCACTGGAACGATTCGATTAATGTAAGTTAAACAACCATTTAGTTATTTTCTATTCTGTTCCATAAATTCATAAATCATAATTATCTGTTATATTATTTTGTATAATCACTATTTTACTCGTTTTACATTGATATTACTCGTAAACGGTTCATTTGATTACTAGTTTCAATGTGTTAATAATTTGTTTTAATAAATATTTGAATTAGTTGTCTATGAATATCTGTTGATCTATCAGTAATCAGTGAAAAACGGTGAAGCAGGAAGCCGAAAGCCGAAGCATATTTTTTTCTGGAGCCTGAATGACCCATCCCTCGCTCTATGAACTGATGATGATGAGATGAGTATGCTCTTTTCTTGAAGGTTCGGAAACACCTTAGGTGGCAGCTGATTCTTTATATCTGTCGTGTGGGGCAGAAAATACCGAGGCAGTAAAATCGAGTTGTTGTTGATTTCCGGACATATCTCGATGTCCTGAGGTGTGGGTGAAATTTGGAATTTTTACGCGATGTCCGGTGGTGGAATTCTGCTGCAGGTATTAGTCCGAACAATTCCTCAGAATACTCCCCGTGGTAGATGCGGTTGAAGATGCAGAGTGATCCAACATCTCTACGCAGCGCCAAAGAATCAAGCCGATTGGAGATAACATTGTTATCGACGATTCGAACCGCGCGGCGTTGAACTCGGTCAAATGGAAGGAGCTGATATTGGGGCGCTCCAGCCCAGAGGTGAGAGCATGTATTCCATGTAAGGCAGGATCTGCGCCTTGTATAATTGAAAGCGGTGTGAAGGCATGAAATACTACTTCGTCCTACTACTATGAACTACTGAAATACTGAGCACGCCGAGTTTCTTAGTGGCTAGCTTAGCCTTTCCTTCCAAATTACCACGAAACTGCACATCTCTCGATATGTCGATGTCAAGTATCCCAATGCTGGCTGAGGTGGTTAGGGAAGTGCCTTCAAATTGTAGAGGAACGGTGAAGGGTAATTTTTTAGTGGTAAACGCACAAACTTGTGCCTTAAGTTGGGGTTAAATTGGACTAGGTTAAGTCACCCCCATTCCGAGACTTTGGCCAACAGAGACTTGATTTCAGACACAAGTTTGTTCCGACACTCATCGACTTGTTCCCGAGAAATATTAGAACGGCCAGTGTATAAGGCATCTCTAGTGATATCATCTGCATAACAATGAATGCCGCTGGTTTGCAGCATATCTATACTAATATTATAAAGCTGAAGAGTTTGTTTGTTTGTTTGAACGCGCTAATCTCAGGAACTACTGGTCCGATTTGAAAAAATATTTCAGTGTTAGACAGCCCATTTATCGGGGAAGGCTATAGGCTATATAACATCACGCTGTGACATATAGGAGTTGAGTAACGCGGGCGAAGCTGCAGGTAAAAAGCTAGTCATTGATATGCAGAAGAAACAAGGTTGGAGATAGTACACAGCCTTGTGGAACACCAGCATTAACAGACTTGAGTTCCGAGCACGCACTGTCGACAACGACCTTGATATTCCTGTCTGCCAAAAAACTGAAGGACCACTTACATAATTTCTCGGGAAGCCCATAAGATGGTAGCTTTGCTAGAAGTGCTTTATGCCACACCCGATCAAAGGCCTTCGCTATGTCCAAACTAACCACCAGCGCTTCCCCCTGCTCTCAACAGCCTCCGCGCATTGCTGAGTTAGGCATATTATAGGATCACCAGCTGAACGATTCCGTTGATGAAGGCATATTGGCGATCACTAATTAGCCGGTGCTCCTCCAAATATCACCGGATCTGGCAGTTAATTACGAATTCCATAATCAATTTTATATATGTTAACAGGTTTTCAATGTTGAATTATCTAAAACAATTAGATAATTCAACAGTGAAAGCATGTTAATATTATTAATATTAACATGGTATAAATATAAATATAATTATTATATATAATATAAATATTTAATCCTTGCACTCTCATCAACGCCAATATTCGTAGCAGAACATTTACCCTAAAGTAAACATAAAACAACGAGTCACTCTGACATCGTCAGCAAATGGCAAATCCTCGCGGCAGCCACTATACAAGAAGAAGTAGGGGACAGCCGACATTTTGTTGAATTTTGTTCATTGCCGACCAGGGTTGGATTTCGTACTATAATTATAGTATTTATACTATAATTTCATGCTTCGTACTATATACTATCCATATCTAAGGATAGTACGAAAAAATACTATAATTTCATTACTTTACAATTTACATACTTGACCAATATTTTGTAATCAGTAATCATGTTTTAATGCTCTCGAACAATTGGATATAGAAGGAGAACGATCATAAATCGTAATGTTCATGTCTACGGAATATAGAAAAAATAAAGTTTTATTGAGGGTCAAGGGTGCGTTGCAGTCACAAAGATCCCAGATTATAATTTTGCGGTTGATTAATTATATTTTAGAAAAGGAACTAATAAAGTAATCATATAAGTGGTGATAAAAACTGTAACTTAAAAAAAAATTATATATTAGTAACAAAGTTATAATTAATTTGAATTGTATTAGTAAAAAAAAAATTAGAATAAAAGTTTTCACCAAAGTCAACATTTGTATTAATTAGTTGCACACAAAATAGACACTGAAATTTTGCCACTTTTTTAATATATTACAACTTATAAGCAATATATACTTTAAAGAGGAGTTTATTGACTTTGTATTTTAAAGATTTTATTGAATACCTATGTTAAATTCAAAATTTAAAAGTGTACTATATTTTTTTTACAAATACTATCTTTTTAAATTTTTTGTACCATCGTTTTCAACGTACCTAAATCCAACCCTGTTGCCGACTCAAAAGTTAAAAAAAACGAATGACGACGGTAATTAGTATCATGACGTGCGGTTGTGTTTATTTCGTTTCCCGTTAATTCATTATTGTTATTTTGTTTTTGTGTTTGTGTTTGGTTAATTCGAAGTGGTTTTCTATAGTGATTGTTTTTAAAACTTAATCTGTATATTATTATATTGTGATTGGTTGGCGAATATTGTGGAGGACTGTTCTGGAGCGGTTTTGTATAGTAGGACTGTTCTGGTGGTTAACTATAGTATTTGTTTTAAAAACTTATACGTGTGTGATTGGTTGACGAATATTGTGGAGAACTGTTTTGGAGCAGTTTTCTATAGTAGGACAGTTCTGGTGGTCTTTATATAGTGTTTGTTTTAAAAACTTAATCTGTTTAATATATAATGTGATTCGTTGGCGAATATTCTGGTGGACTGTTCTGGGTGGATAGAATCGGAAGTGATAGTTGATTCATGGGGCTAGAGGGGTGGAGCCGCGCTCCTGCTAAGACCTAAGTCTTAGCCGGTTCCAACAGGAACAAAACTAACAACAACAACTAAAAAAAACTGGTCATTGTGGAGGGATGACGGGCATCGGGGCGAGCGGTTGTGTTTTTTGTGGTTTCCCTAATTAATTGTTATTTTGTGTTTTGTCCATTCAGAGTGGTTTTCTATAGTGTTTGTTTTAGAAACTTGATCTTTATATATTGTGATTGGTTGGCGAATCTTATGGAGTACTGTTCTGGAGTGGTTTTCTTAGTAGGGCTGTTCTAGCGGTTTTCTATAGTGTTTGTTTTAAAAACTTAATCTGTGTAATATATAATGTGATTGTTTGGCGAATATTGTGGTGGACTGCCTTGTGTGGATGGAATGGGGAATGATAGTTGATTGATGGGGGCTAGAGGGGCGAGCCGCGCTCCTTGGGGTTTCCCGCCATTTCTCGGTATTACAGACCGAATAATTGTATTTTGTATGGCTAATAGCCTAGTAGCTAAAGCCTTTAAAAGAAAATAATAAAAAGTAAAAATTGACAAATTTGACAATTGACATTGACATTTATAAACAAAACAAGAATTACAGATCGACGAATACACGAAACTTTTGGTTTTCAGCTTATTTTGTAAATTGTATTATAATAATTTTGAATTAAATAGTTTAGTTTATGTGTCGAAGTTTACTGGCGTATTTTGTTTATCAATATTTTCTGAATTATTCTTTCATTTCATAAGGCAAAATGAATTATATTTTTATTCAAATTACAGCCCTTACTACTTATATATTCACAATACATTTGATATACAGATAACTAATAATATAAAGATAACTAATAATAAAAATAACTCATTTAAATACTATAACTAATTAAATGGAATGGACAAAATAAAAAAATGGGAGAGAAGAGATCAAATTTGTGCAGAATATGTCTTGAAGATGGAGCGGAATATCCAATATTTGAAGCTAATGATGATAATAATATACTGACAAAGCTCTCCATGTGTCTAAATGAAAAGGCAAGTAAAATTTGATTATTTGCAGAGTAATTATAACATACATGATACTTTCATAGCTCTATTAATAATGGGAGTTCTAAGAAACACGTCTAACACTGAGGGCGATGCTGTTAATCTTAACAGTGACTCCACTTTAAAAAGCAACAAAAACAGCACTACAAAATCAAAATTACAAGAATTGCAGACAATACAAAATCAAATAGTAAAGTAAAGTAATATATATATATATATATATATATATATATATATATATATATATATATATATCAACATGTGTAAATATTATTTATTAGAATCATAGACAAAATTTTTTATATAAATTTATTTTTAATAAAAAAAAGTGCAAAAGACTAAGTTTGTTTGTATTACCAAGTTTACTGACCAATTATGGCAAAAAAAACATAAATTTTGAAGGAGTACAACTTTATAATAAGCTACGATCTGACATAAAGGAGTGAGCTCATATTTTAACATCTACAATTTAAAACTGTTATATGATATAAAAAAATACATCTAGACTAAATAAATAACCAAAAATAAGTAAGTTAACATATCAATATAATGTATTAGGTGAATACTAGAGTACCTTCTGTGTGGCAACTGTTTAAACTTTATTTTATTTATTCATGTAACTGACTTAGTCTTTTTGAGTATAAATAATTTAAACCAAAAATATTGTGTAAACAGATCATAATTATGTGCATTTATTATTTTCAGTTTGAAGATATAGATGGCTACCCTCGATATATTTGCCATGATTGTTATCTAAATTTGGATACAGTGTGTAATTTTATAAATAAATATAGAAATACGAGTGCAATATTACAAAATGGAATACAGATACAAGTGATTAAACAAGAGAAAGAACACTCTGTCAGCAGCAGTGAACAATCAGAAGTAGAGATTAATATAGAAGATGTTAAATATGAGGCAACTATAGAATATGAATCTGATAGCAAGAATGTGCAATCACCAGAATCAGTGGTTGATAAGAAAAAAAATACAATTAAAAAAACATTAACCAAACCAAGATTTGAATCTAAGAAAGAAAATAAATGTACAAACAAGGTTGCCACTTCATTATTAGAGGGAGAATTTGTATGGAATGGCAGATACTGGTGGTAATTATTATTTTTGTTAAATAGATGTCCATTTTTATAGCATATAACCGATAGAGTAGTAATGTGAGCCATAAAATTCCGAAACTGGCCCACTGGCCATGACTATTAGTCACTGATGTAATAGCAATTTAACCGATCTGTAATCTGTATGAACATCTTATCGGCCAATCCATCCATCAATGGTCATCAGTTGACCAATTAGAGCACAGAACCACAAATTTCGCGGAATTAGTTTTCATACAAAACACATTTATTATATGTATATAATATAAATTATAACTAGTGGCACCGACAGGCGTTGTCCTGTACATTTTTTTTGTGCATCTAAACCATCCTCCAATCCCCTGGAACTCACACAAAAAATTTCATCAAAATCGGTCCAGCCGTCTAGGAGGAGTTCAGTGACATACACAAGCACACACGAAATATATTACCACTATGATCCAGTAACATGCTCAATGATGTAGGATTAACAAGGCTTTAGAAAAAGATTGGACTACCTGATAAAAATCAAAATAACAATAAAATTGTAGCAAAACTGTTATATACTGTACAATTTCATCATAATTTCTAAATTCATTCATAATCAAAATATTTGCTTTCAGCTTTAAAAAATATATGGATAGCCCTGAAATACCAAAACTCATTAAAAGTAAAGGACGCCAAAAGTCACTTAAATTGATATTACCAAAAGTTAATAAACCTGCACCGCCCAAACTTTGTGATCTTTGTGGTGAAGTCTTCAAAAACCAAGAAAAATTATCACTCCATAAGAAAAAAAAACATTTTAAACAACAATTAAAATGCCCGCATTGTCCTAGGCTGTTGACTTGTCAGTATTATCTGAGTAGGCATGTTAAAAGGAAACATGGTGGACAGAAGGATTTCATATGTTCTATGTGCGGAGGAGATTTTGCATTTAAGGGAGAATTAACAGCTCATATTAAAAAGGTTCACGATAAATTAAAGCAGGCCAAGAAGTTTATTTGTAAAATATGTAATAAAAGTTATAAATGTCAAAAGTCCGTTACGATACACGAGAGGTCGGCACATACAGGTAATTTAATGCCACAATTGACGAGCAGGATATATAAAAGTATATACTCTACATTTTCATTATATGAAAACATTATAAGTCAAAGAGAAGTCGTAAGCGACGATGGCCTCAAGAGGCCGAGAGATCTGGGTTCGATCCCTCCCCCCTCCTGTGATGCCTAGAAATGGGTTTTCCTAAATTTCTACATGTACCTGAACATGAGACCATCGCTAGCTCACCGGTGAGGAAACCTGCATGCCTGATGAGATTTAAAGTCTTTGAAGGTGTGTGAAATTCACCAACCTGCATCAGTGAACTTCAAGGAGGAGAACCGTGCCCAGCAGTGGAACATATAAGGGTTGATATTATTATTATTATAAGTCAGATCCCATTTAGTATGTTATAATTATAAAAGTTTCATTGTTATTGAAACATTGTTTGTTATTTCAGGTCATAGACCAGCAGTGTGCATCGAATGTGGAGCCAGTTTTTATCACGAAGACTATTTGAAGGAACACATGCGTCTGCATACGGGTGAGACACCATTCAAATGTCCAATATGTGGCCGAGGTTATGCCCAAAGAGGGAACATGAAGAGTCATCTGAGAATACACAGGATATCAGAACTTGATGCATTAACGTTAAGTAAAATACGGCCAAATTATTTAAAATTGCTCAAGCCCTAATCTTTCAAATACTCTTACAGTATTTGACAAAATTGTCAGCTCAAAGCACCATTGCTTGTTAAAAGAATATTCGTTTGAAATAAGTAAAAATATGATGTACAATGAATACTAGGTTATACAAGATATAATATTGTATGATAATAATGATTTTTTTGATTTACCATATAGGTATTATAACATTGTTAAATACATTAATTTTTGCTAGGCTGTTGCTGTAACATGTTTTTTTTAATTTTTTATGTTAGTTGAATAGGCAAACTGGCAAACGTACCACCTGATGGTAAGTGGTCGACGTCGCCCATGAACATAAACTAGTATACCTGGAACGAGCCCAGGCAACTCATTTATGTGTTGCCTATCCCGAGACATAAGATGTTAAGTCTCGGTGCCAGTAATTACACTGCCTTATTTTGCCCTTCTCTCTGAAACATAGCAAAGCTGTTTCACGGGAGAAACAAGCAAGATGGTGGTACCCATGCAGCCGGGAGCGCGGCACAGCGCTTCCCTCCCATATAATATAGTAAATGTTTAAAAATAATCTCTCAATGTGCAATAAATGGTTAAATAGAGAGTAAATCTAATGATAAATCAAAATTGAGTATAAGATTTATAAATAATGTTTTTGTTAAAACTATTTAAAAGTTTGTTTCCATACTTTTTGAGGCTAATAAGCATTATTTTTATTTAGTTATGTTTGTTAAAAAGATGTCTTCAAACAATTATAAAGAATAATATGTTAATTCTTCTTAGTAGTGGCGGACATAAATAAGATTTTGTCTATTAAATATTTAAAAAATTATAATTTAAGTAATTCTTAATATTCTACTTCTTTGAAAAGCAATGTTATTGGAGTAAGAGATAAAAGAATCCATAAAGAAATGTTTGCTGATACAGCTGCTGTTAAAGCTGTTATTGTTTTCTTTACATATCACATGTTTTTGGTGTAAAATAAATAGACTTTTAATTACATTAAAGGGAATGTTAATTTTATGTTATCTTTAATAAATATTTTTGAACATGTTGGTATGCAATTGTTTCTGTGGTCTAATGTTGCTTAAACATCACTGTTTTAAAAGCACTATAAATTCAGTTAATAGAATCAGGCGTTACTTTGCGGAAATCCATTATATAAGATTAAATTATAATTTAATTAGCAATTATCCCGCGAAACACGCAGTCTTTACAGCAAATGTGTGAGTGCACGCATATGCATTTATAATTTATAAATTAACCTACTATAAATTCATTTTATAGTCTACAACTCTAAACCTTATGAAATTGTGTATCTGTTAATTCGCGTAACAATAGAGTGGCAGCGTGTGCAAAATAATATAGTGCTCTAATCCAAATGGCACACGATAAAATTTTGTTAAGTATTTAGAGTTGACATGACATTAAGTAGTATGGTTTACCACTTGTCATACATTTGTAGACATGTTCGTTAATGACGGAAAGGAGCCCACGGCTCATAGTTTATTTTTATTTTATAGAAATGTAGGCAAACGTACAATCGGTTCACCTGATGGTAAGTGATAGCGACATCCACTGACACCCGCTACACCAGAGGGTTAGTAAGTGCGTTGCCGGCCTTTCAAATGGGAGTATGCTCTTTTCTTGAAGGTCCCTAAGTCGTAACGGTTCGGAAACACCGTAAGTGGCAGCTGATTCCATATATTCGTCGTGTGAGGCAGGAAATGCCGTAAAAATCGAGTTGTTGTGGATTTACGTATAGTCAACATTTTGGTCAATGACCAGGACAGCACAGCACTCGCTTGAGATTTGCTCAGCATGACGGTCTGAGCGACGGGTCTTGGTATCGAGACGAGACTTTTTTTAATGAGGATCCGTAACGTTTTTAGTTGAGAATGTAATCTACATTAGAGCTAAGAAATCCTAGACATACAGTGCAAAAATTTTTGTTCTACGACAAAAATTGACGATGTTCTTATCAAATTACTAGCGGAGTTCACCAACCGGTAGCGCGGGCCCGGCAGACTGTGACGTCACTGAGACGGTCCATGCTAGTTAGCCCTTGGCAGCTACAAGGTGCGCTGATGTTTTCATTGGTTACTTGTGTCTTTGAAACAAGTTCCGATTTGTGTCACTTTTCTTACTATGTAGAAATATTATATAGTGCCGAAATGTACCTACAAATACTACCTTTATAACGCCTAAAAACGCATTTAACGCGCGGGAGAACCAAAACTACGTAAAAAATGGTATGCCGTTGTGAAAAGTGATGATAAAACTCCACCTTCTCCCAGGATACGAGTCAATGTTGATGATTTCGATGTAAGGACCCACATATTACATAACTATACCTACCTATTGTATAGTTTATATGGAAATAAGTTACCTATTACAATAAACCGTGGTGTGCTTAAATATAGTATGTATTCTCTTATTTCAAGCCTGCTGTATTAATAATAATATTACCTACTGTATACTTTTTCTGAGTATATGAGTGTACTTTATAATATTTTATGGCGTGGTACCTACAATGGACGGAACATGAAGTTAGGAAATAAATTATAATATGAATCTATATTAAGTCTATGGGACGGAAGGACTAACATAGAGATTGGGGTCCCACAGAAGTTATTTATACAGTACCCCTCGCACGACGAATATATGGAATCAGCTGCCACTTACGGTGTTTCCGAACCGTTACGACATAGGGACCTTCAAGAAAAGAGATTACTCCTATTTGAAAGGCCGGCAACGCACCTGCTAACCCTCTGGTGTAGCGAGTGTCAGTGGATTTCACTATCACTTACCATCAGGTGAACCGACTGTCCGTTTGCCCCTCTTCTATAAAAAAAAAGACACCACCGCAAATCGTAAAATATCGTACGACTGACGAGAGCAAGTGATGCAAAAGGGACGTCACTATAGGGATGTTGACAGTATTCATATAAAAATATAATTTTGATGTTAATTCGTAGTTTCTATGATATAATTCTGAAAAAAATACAATATTTTTTCTTATTTTTATTTGATTAAATTAATATCTCATAAATAAAATGTAACAAAATTTAAAATAGCTCACGTGATAACAAACGACAATGACGTCACTTGTTCTTATTTAGCGGAAGCGGAAGAATATTGAGGTACAGCTTGGCAAAAAAGAGTATGGAAAAAATGAGGGCGCCACTTTCACTTAGGTCTCATCATAATTTGGAAAATCAGCAAGATAATTTAATCAAATCGTTAAAAATAAATGTGAAACACTAAGCTTTACTCAAAATCTAGTATTTGTCGGCCAAGTATTGTCAACATCATAGGTTTCCATTTAGTAAAATATTTAGTTCCACCTGTCATACTCTTTTTCGCCAAGCTATACTTCTATACACCATTTTCCGTACGCAGTACATATAGTAAAAACTAATTTTCAGGCGTTTTGCCAGTGTACACACACATAGGCACCGTACAACACTTATAAAACATAGAAGCCATTTTTTATTAACGACTAGAATCATTTTATCACTTTTACGATGTTTAACAATATATGACGTCACGTAACAAGTGTTAGCGATTTGGAGCGAAATTTAAAATGCAAGATTTTATAGGCATTAGACGTATTTAAGCAAAAGTTAATAATATTTAGGCATCCATTAGATATTTATAAATGATTTAAAAACATTTCTGAAAAATGTCAACATCTCTATTCACAAAACACAATGAAACATGACGATAGAAGGTGGAGGAGTCAATGCAAAAAATATTTAAATTGACACTTGACAGTGACATTTGACAAATTATTGTTAATTTTTTTGAGTTTTTTTTGCGGTGTAGAATTCTTTGTTTTGTTTGCAAAACATAAAAGATGTTGCGTACGAAAATTCATATAGCTCTTAGTGCATTGGGTGCAGTATTGGGGCTATCGGCATTTATATGTTTTTGTCTAGTTTATGGAAATATTGTAGCTGGAATATGGGCGTTACTTTCTGGTAAGTTCTCGTTTATTTTTTCAAAACTTAAATATGTGGCTGTAATTTTTTCTGCAAAATTTTTTTTACGTAAAATGATAAAGAAATATTTTTTAATTTATTTAAAATATCATCTTATGATAACTCCCAAACAAAAGTAATGTATTATTAAGTCCTAATGTGGTTAATGGTCACTGTCAAAATAAACGGTATGAGTTTGTTTTATCGTTTCGCATGTATTATTACATGCTAATTAAAGTTTAAATTAATACTTAGCTAATAAATAATGACCATACTTTTATTTACTACAATACATATTTAATACAACCTACAACACTATAAACAACAACCCACTTGTACTAGAGGAGTAACAATCCAAATCATCCAAAACAAATCCAAACATTAAATGTAAGTTATGAAAAACAATGTATTTTTGATTCTATATTTTATCTACTAGCTGACCAACACAATTTTTTCCAGGTATACATGCGTCATTGACTCTAATGCTACATTGTCATTATTTAAAAGAATCGCTACATGTGAACTTCTCCAGAAAAGCACTTCAATATTTTGGTGACTTTGGTATGGTTGGATTTGTCTCCGGACTAGCATTAACACTTTTCTATATATTTCTAGAAGTCTATTACAAAGCTGGTAAGTAATTATTTTCTACAAATTACTGTAAGCTTCTTGTATGTTTGAATATAAATTAAAGTATATGTAGTGATAAGTAGTGTCCAGGCGGTAACATAGCATGATCCTTCTTTAGCTCAAGATAATTTAATTACTCAAAAAAAATTAAATTCGAAGGGTCTTTAAGTATTATTATATTATAATATTGTTGCAGTTCATAATTAATAGAATTTGTCTCTTATAAATGTATTTCACTTTACACTCTAAATGAGTATAAGCCCTCACCACATTTTCTGACATTATTTTTATAATTCAATTTTTTTGTCACTGGTGGTGGTGCCAAGCTTAGGTCCATCCCAAAAAGGTAGACTGACACCATCAATAGGATTGACGTTAATAATCAAAAAATATGTTGTTATTATTATATACTTCCTTATGTTTTCCAGATATTCTTCCTATAAGTACAAGTATAATCATTCGAATGATATGGTCATTCATGATGATGAAATGGGGTCTAATGCTGTATCTTGTCACTAAAAAGTATCTTAGAACATACAATGACCATCAACTTTTTGCAGAAAATCCAAATGTAGAAGAAACATAAAAGTTTAAATTACATTTTGCTAATTATGGTAAATATTTTATAAGACTTAATTGATCTTCATTTTGAATTTATTTATTTATCGGACACCTAAAATTTGTATTCTTTTTGTGATCTGTTTGTTTCCAAAAACATGTTTAGACTGAAAATTGTAATGGTGAAGGTATTATACTAGTATTTAGGATGAAATATTTTTAAGTGTTTAGGATTTACACATATTTTAATTGTTAAGAATTACTATTATTATGCACTGGTCAAGTTTATTTATTAGATACTTATTGCTTTATATACAACATATAGATATGTGAAGTGCAAAACTATTATTGGCTTTTGTTTCTTATCTCACATATTAATGGCCATATTACAGATTATAGCTTATAATGGTAATATTAACTTATTACTATGTAATAAAATTTTGGTTCCACTTCTAGGTACAAAATTGTAGTGCTTAAACCACTACAATTTTGCACTTGGCTAATTTTGGGTCAGCAACCTTGTTTTACAATTTATCTGTGATTGAGTTTTTATATACAAATGACAATATTTTTTTATTGGTTGTATATTGATCCCCAATGTAAACAATAACAGAAAAATAAGATAAAAGTCAAAGTCATTTTTTAATATAATCATGTCAACAACTTATTGTATGTTTTAAATAAACTAAATAATATTTTTGACGTGATAACTTCTTTAGCAGCGTTGCACACTTTTTGGTAAGGTAAATTATTATAAGTTTGCATCACCGACAGCTGACATGCTAATGTGACATTATGATATTTCAAATTTTATTAGTACCAAAATTTGTAATTTCATAATTTTACACTTCTATCGGCAGTCCCTATCTACTATGACTAGCAATTTTTGAAGTTATACTTCTTTTGGCGCGTTAGGGAAAAATGATGATAGTAATTTTTTACGATGCACGCGCACACTGTGAGGTGCCCCGGATCTGTTGAGCAAACATGGCATCTCGACGGCTAGTCAGTCCCTCAGGAGACCGACGCCACCTCCACAGTGGGGTTGTCCCGCACCACAGAACAACCCCTCCGAACGTCGGGACAGTAAAATGAGGTGAGATTCCTGCCCTCGCCCCTTGCCCATGCTCTTTTGTCCCCTCTTCTTATAAGAGGGGTACAAAGAACCAACCCGTTCAATTCGCTTCGCCCAAGCTGCTGGGCTCACCCTAGGCTATTGAGCTCCACCGCCACGACAAGGCCTGAACCATGGTAGGGTATATTACGATATATACCATATATACATTGCCAATAAGAGTTTGAATTATTATTTTGGAAATCGGTGATAACGGTTATATGCTCGACGGGTTTATGATCAACAGTCTGATATCGTTCACTACTTAACCTGGGTGTCGCAATGTATGCCAGTGGTATGTCTTGGTCTAAACTCTAGAGTAAGGACCCCATCTTTGTCGGGGACCCTTCTGCCCGACAGAAGAATAGGGAATAAGAAATCGGGGCCTTTGTAGGACGGTGCCCCGTATCGTTTATACGGATGAGACGACAACGATAATTTGTTATTTACCTACGAAAATTTGCGATTTTAGTAGATAAATAACAAATTTAGAAGAAACAATATTGTAACCTATGTGAAATGTAATGTAATAACTCAGTGTATTTTTTTTCATAAAAAAATATAATCTGTATATTGGTGCCACATAATGTAAACGAATCCCGCTGGTTCTCTGAATCCTTTAGCGCATCTCAAAGATCATCAATCTTTAAGATTCCTCATCCAGAGATAGTCAATATCTCTGCATGAAGAATCTTTAAGCTACCACTTAAAATATAAATGATTTAACCATACTTCATTAAGATGTTATATAACTTGCTAATGTTGCAGATAATTTGTGAATATAAAGTCTGTTTTTTTCTGAATAGGGAAATTAAAAATGTTGATTTTAAACAAAGTTATATACGCTGCTGCCTTGAAGTAACAAAATTATAGTTCCTGTAAAAATATAATAAATAGAGCCTTACTAGACGATTGTTGTTTTCTATATAATCTTTCAATTTTGCATAGAATTTTTACTAATAAGATTCTTGGCCCAACCCGACGCTAGCCGCCATTTTGTCGCTGCAGTGCAGTGTCGTGGCGCTTGTTATATCGCACTTTGCGCCCCCAACCCGACGCCAGGAGGCCGTGTGGTCGCAGACTGCACGGTTGGCGGGGGGCAACCCCCCACTTCTACAAACCAAAAGTGAGCCAAATGGGCTCACACTAGTCCGATGTAGCATTAGGGCCTTCGGGCCATTAGCATAGATCCATCCGAAAAAAAAAGGTTTTTGGATACGACAATAAAGCAGCAAATTTTTGAAGGCAGTATGAGTGTAGCTTTTCGAGCTTTGCTCCTTCTTAGAAAGAGATTTTCTCTAGCCATCGAAGTTTAGGTATGTCCATAAATAAATTGCGAAAAAAATATTATGGAATCTAACTTGACCCCGTGTTCTTTAACTTATAATGGTTATTTTTTATTTTGTACTTACTAAATATTAATTTAAATAGGATATTTATAAATGTATTTTACTCTTTTGTCGTTACTCTCTAAATATCAAAATTAGTGACAAACGAAGACTTGCGCGGAAACTTTTATTTACCAATTGTTTTGTTTTGTATAAATAATAAATATATAACAATATTTTCTAATTATATATTGTTTTATTGACCTCTGTCTTTTTTTAGTATGCGTAATGCTTTAGTTGTCTGATGTCTCCCTAAAATCAGGCAAGAAGGGTACTAGTAACTAGGCCACCGATACCTAAACATTAATTAAACTTTCGTCTATGTGAATCCAAGGTCTTAGACCTTTTTTTACGCCGGGAAATGCTCTGAGACATTCCGCGGGGGAGTGGGTCTCCCCAGGCGAGTATGTGGGACTCGCTGCACCTGAAAGGTGGTAAGGTGTTCGCAAATCTACCCACTAAAACCCAGCGCGTGCCACCAATGCCGCCTTTAGTGAGGTTCCCCGGATCTGTTGAGCAAACAGGGCACCTCGACGGCTAGTCAGCCCCTCAAGGGATGGACGCCACATCCACAGAGCGGTTGTCCCGCACCACAGAACAACCCCTCCCAACGTCGGGACAGTACAATGGGGTGCGGGTTCCATCCTCATCCCTCGTCCCCCTGCTCTTTTGTCCCCTCTTCTTAAAAAAATCGTACAAAGAGCAGCTCCCTCGATTCAATTTGCTTCGCCCAAGGTGCTGGGTTCACCTTAGGTTACTGAGCCCCACCGCCACGACAAGGCTTGAACCGTGGTGGGAAAGGTCTTAGAGGTCTTAGACCTTGGATTCACATAAAAGAATTTTTTCTAAAGAGTTAAGCCACATTTAGCATATATTAATTAGTAATTGAGATATTACATCTAAATATCTCAATTACTAATTAATCGTTTTATCAATAAAAATCAATAATTCATCAGTCACTAACGAACAGGGACACGTTCTCCGACGTCAGAGCGGCCGCCGTCCGTGCGTACCGCACGACCTCATACATGGCGGCGTGCGTACTGGCGGGCACTGCGCCGTGGGATCTGGTGGCAGATGCCCTGGCGCGTACCTGGCGGAGGAGGAGGGGAGACGCGAAGGAGGAGGTCTCGGATGATGATGACTGAAGGAGAGGAGAGCTGGCGGAGGCGACTGAGACGCCGAATGCTCCGCGAGTGGAAGAAACGGCTAGAGGAGCCGAGTGCAGGTCATCGCACGGTGTCGGCCGTCGGTCCAATCCTAGAGCAGTGGGTTAACCGGCGGCACGGGATAATGACCTTCCACCTTGCGCAGATCCTGACGGGGCACGGCTGCTTCGGAAGGTATCTGTGGAAAGTGGCAGGGGCGGAGGACTCGCCAGGGTGTCATTACTGCGACAGCAGAGAAGACACTGCAGACCTCACCCTGGCGGAGTGTCCTGCTTGGACGGATCAAAGGGCGCCCCTCATCGTTGAGGTTGGCGCGGACCTGTCGCTCCCTGCGGTCATCCGAGCGATGACAGCCAGTGAGAGCATGTGGCAGGTGGTCCTCTCCTTCTGCGAGGATGTGATATCGCAGAAGGAGGAGGCAAAGCGGGAGAGGGAGCGCACTGCTGCCCCTACCCGCAGGAGGGCGCGGCGACAACGGGTGGTCGCACCGCCGTGAGGGACCTGTGCACGGCCGATCGGGGGATTTGCCGCGCGCGTGTAAGGCCCGAGCTATAAGGCACCCTTATGTGTTCGGGTGCCTTAAGCGGAGAAGGAGGAGGGGACGCCATCCCCCACCTTCAGAGAAGAGTGCCAGATGGCACACCGTTGTGGCCTGGTGAGGACGTCCACAGCTCCCTCTCCGGGTCACCCAGACGAAGAGGAGAACACCGCTGGGGTTTAGTCGGTAGAGTCTGCGCTCACTTTACCATCTTTTCGGGCGCAGAGAGTCCCACATAACCCCCGGGCATCCCCGGGCCCGGTGGTATGCTTAAGAGCATTCCCCAGCGGGAACAAAAAAAAAGGCACTAACGAACGTTTTAACGTAGGTACTTATTAAAAAAAGAAAATTTCAATAATTTGATAATTAAAGGGGGTTAAAGTATTTTTTAAGGTCAATTATAAAAATAATAAATAATAATTTTAATAGACCATCAAACGATTGAGATAGAAAAAAAAATGAATATTAATTAATGGGGGGCTAAATCCGTGTTGGATGCGAGTGGCAATAAGTTAATATATAAGTATTTATTGTTAATATTTTTTTTGCGGAGTAGCATAGGGTATAAAAATAAATTCAGTATCAGTAACGTGTGCGAAGTTAAGTAGTTAGTTAATAAATAAACAGAAATAACTAAATAACATTCTTGCGAGTTGCGCGTAAACAGCTTAGAGTAAAAAAAATTATAACCGCAGAGCATAACTTAGCGTAATTTAGAACACGGCGAAGGCTTTGAAAAGAAAAGAAAACACAAGTTCAGTCCACTGATGCGCGTGCGCGGTTCAGTACAGTTTATGCGGGGCCGTCCGTTTGCGTTCCGTATTTAAAAAAGCGCGGGAAAAATGTTTAACGTGAGGTGTGCAATAATATTGTTATGCTAACAATCATTTCAGTTTTGGAAAAATAGTTATTTAATAATTTAAGTAAGTATTTCATATATAAGTATTTCATACTAACTCTATTACTATTTATTTTTAAATATAATATTACTTAACCATGTTGTGCATTTACTATAATTTTTATTCTTTACATTACGAAATAATAATAATACTTAGTAAGAATATTATAATACGCGGCTAAATACTTATTATTTTTAAAATTTTCAACAGTTTTGCGACTGAGAGCTCCACTTTCTATACCTACATATACTTTTTTTTTTTTTTTTATAATATTTTATGGCCTGGTTACGAGACCTTTAAGCCAAGTCAGATTTTAGGGCACAAACTTTTATCCTTTAATGTATCAATTACACTTCACTGATTTTATTTTATTCTATTACATATTTAAATTTTCACTACGGTATTTTTTATGTATTTATATAAACCTACATATACTTATATCATGAAGTTTATTTTTTATTTTTCGAGTTTAATGCACAGGAAACACATTTGAATTGCATGTAAGTACTAGTAATTAATATAATGGGTTATTATAAAATCTGTAATAATTATACAATCATATAGCATAATATAACGGAAGTGTTTATTGTACGTAAGAAACAATAGGAGATACATATCTTGAAAATTTCTCAGGAAATTTTAAGGGTATTTAAAAATCTTTTTAATAATGTTTTATATTATTATTATATACTAGACGAAATTCCTGATAGTATCGGCACGTATTATCGGTGAGAAACCTGAGGCGAGTAATTAATTATAGAAATTGGTTGAACCACCATGGTTTGATCCTAATGATAAAAATTGCTTCATGATATGGAAATTATAATTAATAACACTCATTATTCATCCTATATTTTAAAACAGACGCCTACTTATAACTGAGAAAAAATATTTTCATATTTAATACTTGCGAACCATTTGCGAACCCGATAAACATCCTGGGCAAAACATTTTGTAGTGGTCCGAATCGTTAATCAAAACCATTCTCGAATCTCGAATTCACTTGAACACACACAAAAATCATCAAACTTGGCCCAGCCGTTCAGAAGGAGATCAGTGACATACTCACGCATAGAAGAATTGTATATTAATAGGTATACCTACTAACGGACCCAACAGACATTATCTTGGAACAAAAGATTTTGCAGTGAACCGAATTGTAAATCTAAACCATTCTCGATTCCACTTGAACACACACAGAAAATTTCAGCAAAATCTGTCCAGCCTTTTAGTAAGAGGTCAGTCACATTCACACGCACAGAAGAATTGTATTTATAAAGATAAAGCAGTCCAGCTGTGAGGGACATGCGCTTGAGTTGTTAGGTGGGTCCATAAACAATGCGAGCTAATTAAGAATAGGTACTGTTTTTAATTAAATCTCGCAGTGCACAGAAATAAACAGTTACTACATATTTAGCAAGCTGCAAGACAATGATATTTAGGTTAGTTCGTTTTGTATACACAATATTCATCTCTACTAGTAGAAGCAGACATCCCGAAATCCATCTATGTACTATCTCTAATTGGGTAAAACGCTGTTTGCTGGAAAAGTAAACTCAGGTACCGGTGTGACGACGGATCCGGGGCACTTCATTACAGCCGAAGCACCCGGTGTGGTTGTTACTGGGTTAATGCCGAGTCCCACATAACCTACTCACTCGACACCCAGAGCTGTTTATAGGTATACGTAAATGAATTTACCCCGTGGAAGAGAAAGGGCATCAGCTCGTCTATATTCTTCAGGTCATATTAATATTATCTTTGTAGGCTTCCGTATTTTCCCCACCATGGTTCAAGCCTTGTCGTGGCGGTGGGGCTCAGTAGCCTAGGATGAGCCCAGCACCTTGGGCGAAGCAAATTGAGCGAAGGGGCTCATCTTTGTACCCCTCACCCCATTGTACTGTCCCGACGTTGGGTGGGGTTGTTCTGTGGTGCGGGACAACCCCTCTGTGGAGGTTGCGACGGTAACGTCGGTCCACTGAGGGACTGACTAGCCGTCGAGGTGCCCTGTTTGCTTCATCAGATCCGGGGCACCTCACCAAAGGCGGCATTGGTGGCACTCGCCGGGTTTTAGTGTCTAGAGCTGCGTCCACTTAGCACCTTGCGGGCGCAGCGAGTCCCACATACCCGCCTGGGAAGACCCACTCCCCCGCGGGATGCCTCAGAGCATTCCCCGCGTAAAAGAAAAAAGACTTCCGTATTTTACAATATCATTAATGTAGGTAATCTATACTTTATAGAAGACTAGCCGTAGTTTAAATACTCTTTGGTTACAACCATGAGCTTTTCCGTGAAATCCAATATACTTACAGTGAAAGACCTTAAACTCTCTACAAAATGTGATGTGGCCGAATTTACTGAAGTGAATTTCCGGCTGCAGTAAAAAACCCTTAAATTTTATAAAATAATTTTCAAATTTAGATGACACTTTGAAACGGTATTCTGCGGACAAGTGCGAGATTAACTGGCACTATAGGTTCCGTAAAAGGATTTTTTGACGTGATAAAGGCTTATAAAACAATGAATGCCGGCTGCACGCACGAATAAATGTCTCGTTACGCCTGAGCCGAGCGTGCAAGAGAGAGCGCGGAACAAGCGATAGAGAGGCACGATCGGCCTAAGCATTCGACTTGTGACGCATTATAACATTATCACATAAAGTTATCGTCAATAAACCGACTTTACAGACAACAGGTAGGTTTTTTTTAATGTAACCAACGAAATAAAGATTTCGATTTTATTTATACACGCGTGAGACTGCTTCTTATTTAATTTTGTAATTCAACTAAACTACTAAAGCAAAGTAGCCTGAATGTATGATTAGATAAACATATAGACAATGGAGCGATTCTATAGACTTCCTTTAAACTTGAGGAGAAACCCAAAAAAAAAATTTTTAAGACTTGCTGATGGTGATTCTGATAAGGTGAAGAACACAAATTTATTCTCAGCTCAAGTAACGGTCGTCCATTATAGAGTTTATTTCCTGCTTGTCCGTCTGTCTCACTATTACCCCCTCGCGTGGAACGGAACGAATAATATGCTTCATTAGATACCACTCGAAGAACCTTGCTATGGAATCTACATCATTTTGATTATGACAGCTTATGCTATCGAATGTTGATTCTAATGTTAAATATGTGATAAACAGGGCTCATAAGGGCATGCTTGTATAATGGCCAAGAGTAGTAGAACGGTAGAGGGTTTAATTAGCTAAAAGCAAAAGTATTTGCATCAGGGTGAATGTGACTTTTTTTATGTTGGATAGGCAAACTGGCAAACGTACCACCTGATGGTAAGTGGTCGACGTCGTCCATGAACATAAACTAGTTTACCTGGAACGAACCCAGGCAACTCATTTATGTGTTGCCTATCCTGAGACATAAGATGTTAAGTCTCGGTGCCAGTAAATACACTGTCTTGCCCTTCTCTCCGAAACACAGCAAAGCTGTTTCACGGGAGAAACAAGCAAGATGGTGGTACCCATGTAGCCGGGAGCGTGGCAAAAAATGTGTATACATTTCTAAAATGTAATTCCTTAGTATCGGTATAGTTATTCATAAATATTTAAACTGTTCCCCGCTGTTGACCGGCCCCAAGAAATTACCTTCTTTTCCTTTCTAAAAAAGAAAGTCGACATTCTAGTCCGATCCAAATAAAAAAAACTCGTACGAAGATTGCTTAAGAATATCTAATCCTATCCTCAAAATCACCTATATCAGATAGTAAAGCTATGCAATACAGATTAACTTAAGCAATATGTAAAACCTTGCTTGTGATAAGCCTTGCCTCAGATCCGGTGTGCATTGTATCGATCCCTATTGTACAGTACACATTGTTTTTGTTACAAAAGCCCTTGTATTTAGTATGAAGGAACATTAAAAACTTTTTAGTTGTAAAACCAGTGAATGTTCTAATTACTCTGAAGGTTCTGGCTTTCTCTCCTACATAACTCTATTATTAATAGTTCTTAGTATTTTTAAGAGTCTGGTCATAGTTCCAATCACCTAGATAACTCTACTATTAAAAGTTCTTAGTGTTCTAATAAGTCTGGTCATAGTTCCAATCACCAACATCACTCTATTATTAAAAGTTCTGAGTGTTCTAATGATTCTGGTCATAGTTCCAATCACCTAAATAACTCTACTATTAAAAGTTCTTAGTGTTCTAATGACTCTGGTCATAGTCTCAATCACCTACGTAACTGTTAAAAATACTCAATCTTCCAATGATTCTGTAGTTCTTATCGCCTAAGAAACTTAACGGGCATTCTGAAATAGTAAGTGAGCAGTTGTAATAAACTTCTTTTTACGTATTGCACAGCGGTCTATTAAGGGTAGCAGATTCATGTCTATTTATTTGATTATTCACCAATTTTGCAAACACTTGCATTATGTCATCGAAATAGAAGGTAATTTTTATGTTACGTAGGTAGTGTAAATTTGTGAAGATGTGAAGATCTTATATTCACAGGTCTGCCTGCTTTGGTATTAAATTACGTCTACATATAGGCAGGCATTTATCAGCAAATGATATGAAAGAAAGATATTATCAAATTCTCAATATACATAGTTTGATGCAAAAAAATGTAGTACAATTTTTTTTGTCCATGAAATTATAACTATCAACTATGACCTAATTATTATGAAATATCAGAGACCAAGATGAAATCCTAAATAGACATTTTAATCAGCAAGCTTATTTTTAGTTTTGACTAAAGTAGTCGCTAGAACAAATGGAAAAATCATGATCACCGTCGATCTTGTTAAGTAACTAAACACATGTAAATGTACCACGAAAGAACGTGCGTTACCCATCCGACTGACAATGCCGAAGATACCTTCACTTTTGCAAGTGTAACGAATTTTGTTTTGTACGAGGGTCGTGTGGCGTCACTGCAATATTTAACGCTAATTTACTTACATAAATATTGTTATTACTATTTAAATATGAAACAAAAGAATTGCAAAAAGTGTGGAGATTTCGATATTATTTGCAACACAAAAGTATTTTACAATACCATTTTATTTAATTAAACTGAGACAATACAGCCGCATTTATAGAATATATTTTTACTACCAGTAAATATCAATACTAATATTATAAAGCTGAAGAGTTTGTTTGTTTGTTTAAACGCGCTAATCTCAGAAACTACTGGTCCGATTTTAAATATTCTTTTAGTGTTAGATTATATTTTTACTCTGGTAGTAAGGATCTATTATATTACCAGTATAGATTCTATTATATTACCTGTATTAGGATATTTATTACCTTTCAATAACAGTTCTGCTCCATTCTCATGCTGACCACCATAAATCTGTCGATATATTTTTTTATAGAAGAGGTGGCAAGTCAGACGTTTCACTTGGTGGTAAGTGATAAGCGACATCCATAGACTCATTAGCGTTGCCGGCCGTTCAAATATGAGTATGCTCTTCTCTTGAAGGTCCCTATAATATCGGTTCGGAAATAGCGTGAGCAGCTGATTCCATACAGTGGTCGTGAGAGGCAGGGAATGTCGTAATAATCGAGTTGCGGATTTCCGGACATCGAGGTGTTGTGAGTGAAATTTGGTATTTTGATGTCCGGTGGTGGAATTCTGCTGCAGGTATTAATTAGTCCTAACAATTCCTTAGAACAATCCCTGTGGTAGATGCGTTAGAAGATGCAAAGTGATCAGACATCTCTACGCATTTAAAGAAAAGAATCAAGCCCACAAATATTAGAAATAAGTTCTTAATATTTCTATGATCAAGCCGATCCGAGAGAACCTTGTTTTCAACAAATCGAGCCGCCCAGCGTTGAACGCGACGGCGCCCGTATTTATAGAGCTTATGTATTTTTTCCTTTGCTATACAATACATACTGTACACGAGTCTTCAATCCCTTCAAGGCGGATCTTTGTTCTCTCAGTCATACAGATGTTATTAAACGGCCTAACGGCCAATTAAAACTTAAATACGATAGTGACAATGTTGTTCGTGACAAGGTAGAATTGATATTGTCTAAGCTAATAGGCAAAGGCCTGAACCAGATGGATGGATTCTAGACCCAATAATAGTTAGTAGTTACCCTATTTCTTTGAGTATAGTTGAAATATACAGACTGAACAAAATAAGGATTACGGATTTCTTGGAAATTACGGCTATAATGATAGATAATTCTAAAAATGCAGCAATTTTTGTAATCCATGCATTATTCAACACAAATAACCATATTTGGAATATAAATGTCTTACGTATATCTCCCAAATTCCGAGATTAGCATGCTTGTATTGATAGCATCTGTTACACAATACCAGCTTTCTCGTGTGTTCTGTATGTAGATGTTAGCATAACTCGCGTCTGAATTATGTCTAGAACGTTGACATATTACTGGGTTTTATATTTCGTTCGTTATTCAAATTCTGGTTAACCTCAAAAGATGCTATAAGATTCAGAAACTTGTCAAGTTCCATACTCTACGACTAGTTTTGCTTTATCTTGAAGATTTTTTTATGTTGGTGCTAGACAAACTGCCAGACGAGCTACAGAATATGTAATGTCCAGGAGTTCCTTACTCTGAGATGTAATAACACTACCAGTCCCACAATTCTTATAGCATCACAAAAGTTTCACGAAAAAAATTGTTAACTAGGGAAAAAGGCAGAAGGCCACTCAGCTCTTGTATTTTAGGTACACAAGAGATGTGTCTTTACTTCTGCTCATAGAAGGTCTAAAACATATGCGCACACGTACACAAACTTATACACACACTAGCACAAGTGCAACAAGTGGTAAGTGAATCTCATTGAAAGGAAATGCAGATCAGTCGATTGTTGCGCTTGGGCGCGCACTTTCCTGCGTTATGTAAAGTTCATTAGATTGTTTAGGCATGGAGAACACATGTTATATCCTACCTGTAACATGTGATACTTTTAGGGTTCCGTGGAAAATAATAAAAAAAAACAAAAGTGCGTGCGTACAAAGTACACATGTCAGAAGTAAAACTTATTTGGCAAATAAATATTTATATCTTGTTTATATTTATACTAATCTAAAGCTTTAAATTTTTGAGACTTGTGATGCGATGTTCGCTCTATCTCACTCTCTCTCTAGATCTTTCTCACTCGCTTGCTCCGTACCCTCACTCCATGGCTATGTTCTTCATGCTACGTTCGCCCTTTCTCACTCTTCTTGAACAAAAAACGTTGCACATTTTCGTGACGTTTCATCCTTAAAAAAATTACCCTCATGCGCGCATAGAATTTTACTTCAAAAAGTCTTATGTGATTATAAGAGTGTTTTGTGCGGAGGGAGCGATGCTCTTGGCGCGTACTGTCTGTATGGCCTATGGGTACCAACATCTTACTTATTTGTACCGTAAAACGGCTTTTAACCGACTTCAAAAAGGGAGGTTCTCAATTCGTCGTAATCTTTTTTTTATCAGAAAGAAGATATGAACAGTCAGTGCATTCAATGACGTCGAGACGAATAATCTTAAGATAGCCTACTATTGATACTGATACTGACATGTCAGGATAGGCAACGCATGAATGAGTCGCCTGATCCATTTCCGAGCAAACTCGTTTATGTTCACGGGCATATCATTGTCATTTTCGTGATAAAAACTCTTTTTATGATTCACTGATATGGTGAAAAAAATATATAATATAATAAATGTATTATATTATTATATATTTTTGCCTGTTTGTAACTTTATAACTCAAGAACAGCTTAACAAAAAATTTGGTACATAGTATAAATTTATAATTGGACACCTAATAGTTCATATTTGATTTAATGATTTTTGAGGTAAAAGTTAAAAAAGCAAGTATAAAACAAATCAATTAATTATAAAACAACTATTTGCAAGCGCCAAGCTTTTCCGGCAGAAAGCCGGTTTTATCTAGGATAGTGTTGTACCGAAGTCTATCGATTATGCTAAACGCGCTGTATTAACGTGCTCCATTTCTAACAAACTATTAAGAACATTAGTAACAGTACAACTAGTTTCACCCAGTATTCTAACAGGATGTCCATAAACTGATCACATCTCAGCTCAACTTGTTCCTACTCACCTACATAATTTTGAAATTAGGATTAATTGCCTTCCGTTGAAAATCCTGTTCGGTTTTCAATGTTCATATACGTCGACGAACGGATAGACCAATCATCAACATCATCATCATCATCATCATCAGCCCCTATCCGTCCACTACCTACGTATGTACCTCCCTCAATGGACGCCAATAGTACCTAAAAATATCAATATTTTTGCATGAGGCTTAAATGGCGAGATATTTTTTCGTCAATTATGTTTTCTTTCAATTGTACCTACCATTATTCAAGCAAATAAGCAATATTAAAACTATGAAAAGTATAAAGATGGAGAGAAAAAGAGAGCAATATATTTCGGCCACGTTCCTTAAGAGTTAAGTGGTACAGATGTAGGTATGTACGTTGATGGAACGTCGATGGTGATGATTAAATAAGTCAAGTTTGATTATTAAATGAAGTTTAAGATTATTTAATAAGTAAGTAAGAGTTCATGGGTACCACTTATTTTGTCTCCATTGTGCGTTTTGTCTTCATCGCGTGAGTCTCCAAGGTTGGAGGTAACCGGGACGGGTCGTTTGTAATTTTTACTTAATTACAGCAATTCGCGTGCTTCTTTGAACCTATGATTTTGCTATTTATAAGTTAAATATGGGACGTGAATGAAAATTGCTAAATTCAAATCAATTCTATTCGTATGGCAGTTTGGTTTGATGGGGTTGTCAGTGATGGCAATTCTTGCTATATCTGCAAACGCTCGGACTTCGAGATCGATTCCACCACGAGCAGATGGTTTTACACATTACGATGAGTATAAAATATATCTCGCTAAACGTCATGAATGTGCTTATTTGCCATATTTACTTTTCTTGAATGTGTAATACTGAAAATATGATACTTATTTATGTAAGTACTAAAATCCATTAAAAAAAATAACCAAGGGGTATATAATAAAAGATAAACCAAAAAATTATTTAACTGTTGGTAATAATAAAATCTTCCATCAATTAAATTTTACCAATTTAATTCCGAAATATAAATACAATTAGCATATAATGCCTGCAGTATTTATTATAGTGAGATTTAAAAGATTAACACTGGCAGAATGCAAAAACAACTGTATCCTTTTAAAAAAAAAAGAAGAAGAAATAACTTACATACAGTATGTTCTTCTTCTTGTATGACTAATATTTGTAATGGCTTCCGAGAGACTTTGCCAATGTCAGGTACAGCTTGGCAAAAAAGAGTATGGAAAAAATGAGGGCGCCACTTTCACTTAGGTCTCATCATAATATGGAAAATCAGTAAGATAATTTAATCAAATCTTTAAAAATATATGTGAAACACTAAGCTTTACTCAAAATCTAGTATTTGTCGGCCAAGTATTGTCAACATCATAGGTTTCCATTTAGTAAAATATTTAGTTCCACCTGTCACCACGTCATACTCTTTTTTGCCAAGCTGTAGGTAAGTTGTTTTTGCAGTGGTCTATAATTTAGCAAATAGACAGTACACTCGTGTAACGGTGTTTTCTGTCGAGTTATGGTGTTAGCATCGGTATGCGACTAGGAACAAGTATAATATGGAATTGACATTCGCGTATACCCGAAAGGGACAGGCATATTTTACAGGGATACCACATTCATAATAACAAGTCTACTTATTTTCATGAAACAAGTGAATTAAAAATAATAAAAAACTGGTAAAGGTTGATAGATAACTATAAGCATTAGCCCTAACCAAACATTTATTGTAATTTTAGACAGCTCCATTTTTCCGGATTATCGAAAATATTATGTAATGACTAATAACAAACCGCTAAGAACATAAATAATAAAAAAGAAGGCTATTTACGTCTTAATATGTATGATCTATAGTACATAGCCTTTTAGGATAGCAATAAACATATTTGTTTTTTTTTTGTGTTTATTTCGGAAATTCCAGTCACCCTTTTTATATAATACCACATTTTTGGGTAATCTGCCTATAACAAAACTGGTATCACCATACCTATATAAACCGACCAAATTAAAAAGTAGTACAAAATGGCGGCATATTTGACAAACTGTTCACGAGTGAGAATGTTTGTATGGCATTCAAATTAAGTCGATAATTTTTTGTTGGGCACATCCTTGTTGTGCCCAACAAACAAAGTGTGATATTCTGACAAAGACAAAAGAAAGTGTCTATGTCTCTGTCACTCTTGGATTTTTCGTATGTTGTTATCTCGTTCCAATACGGTATTATTATTAGCTTGTCAAATCTATTGATACTTGATCTTAGGTATGCGACACTGACGAGTGATATAACTTATAACGCCTAGGACATATAGCTTTACTTAATACTTATGCGACTTTGTATTAACGTGTACCTTTAAATATGATTGAATGTTAAAATAAAGACAAGTAATATTTGGTTTTAGGCCACGATCAGGCACGGCGACAACCGCGCGGGTCTTATTTATATGTAGATATTAATTTTGGATTAAATGTACATAGAGTTCTGAAACCGCGTGGTCGTCGCCGTGTATGAACGAGGCCTTAATCTTCTTTGTTTAAATTTCATTTATGAGGCGAGAACAGAACTCTATACTAGCCTTATACTAATGTATTATTGGATTAACTTTTTAGCAAGAAAAGAAATCTTTATTTTATTTTATTTTCTAACTACGCTTACCCTAGTTCTTAGTAGTTGTAAATACATTATCTATATTTAAAAAAATCCTAATCCATACAGGTTGTAATTTCAAAACTTACTGTAGTTGATTTATATATTTATATTCAAAATATGCAAATGGTAGCTTTTGAAAAACTCACAAGCGTCGAAGCGTGGCGCGGTGTATGTTTAACATAACTGAATACCTCATAATATACACATACATAATTATGAGCTAACGCAAGGAGTGTTATGAAATAGTTCGGTAATCACAAATGATATTTGCAGTGAACAAATATATAGAATGACTACAATCGTTGTTATTTATATATATATATACATATATATATATTTTTATACTATACATATATTTAAGATTTTATTTATATAATAGGTACACATATTTAATACACATCCATGACCCAGGAAGTAGGAACATATTTTTGTTCCCTGGCGGGATTCGAACCCGCAACCTCAGGCTTGAGCGCCAACGCGCTTACCACTGAGCCACAGAGGTCGTCATAATACATGTATGTACTTATTTTTTAATCGTTATACATATGCAAGCGATTTACGCTTCATGATTAAAAGTCACCGCAATACCGTAATTATATCAATAGGATTGAGGCAATACTAAAGACATCAGAGATTCCTAATTTCCATGAGCCACAGATCTATTCGTCAAAAGTTTGTCCATTAATAAACAGACGTATTGAACGAGATCAATTATTATTGTCCACGCCAACGAAATACCGGTGGGAGGGAAGCGCTGAGCCGCGCTCCCGGCTGCATGGGTACCACCATCTTGCTTATTTCTCCCGTGAAACAGCTTTGCTGTGTTTCGGAGAGAACTTAACATCTAATGTCTCAGGATAGGCAACACATAAATGAGTTGCCTGGGTTCGTTCCCGGTATACTAGTTTATGTTCATGGGCGACGTCGACCACTTACCATCAGGTGGTACGTTTGCCAGTTTGCCTATCCAGCTAACATAAAAAAAAAACTACTAGGTTGTTGGGCTCAAGGCTGTATATATATTTTAGATGTCCGAGATCATCGTCACGTAATGTAAGCTCTACCTAGCGTACCAAATTGTAGAACCAATTTTGCTACCAATACATTTATTCCTTTTTTTTTTTTCTTTAACGCCGGGAAATGCTCTGAGGCATCCCGCGGGGGAGTGGGTAAAGTAAGATAGTAAGAGGTAGTGTCATGCTGTTTTGCAGCCGAATTGGATCGGCACGACCGGGGTGGTACACCCCGGCGCCAAGTGACGCATCTGCATAACTTTTGGTTATATACATAAGGCTCCAACTGCTCGGTTGCCTCCTTGGGACATAAAAAAGTCCTATTTTATGTTTTAGTATATTTGTGTTCCTTTAAAATAAAAAATAAAAAAAATTAAATATGAATAACAACGTGTTATCTAGACAGTTTACAACGATATCCTGAACTATAATAACTGAGTGTGATCGAGCCTATTTACAGATTTAGATGATTCTAAATATGAGATAAAACTATCTAAGCTTGTCCCACAAAGATAACGTAAAATTGCAATACAACTAACCTGTTCGATAGCCATTACCAGTCACTTCCAGCTATAAACTATAAAGGTTCATTTATTTACTATCTACTTCGTGCATCCAGTAAATACCGACAACTTAAACTGGACCTATGTTAGATAGCTTAGGATTTATTAAGACTAGAACACAATGAGCTTAAAGGAAATAATGTAAGAGCTTGACAGATATTGTTGGACATTTGTTGCCAAAACCTAAGCTAATCGCAAGATATATTTAACTAAAAAATCATTACAAAGGAATCGTCTGTCGTTTATCCAAGAGTGGTGGATATAAAGTTTACCGGTGGGAGGAAAGTGCTGTGCCGCGCTCCCGGCTGCATGGGTACCACCATCTTGCTTGTTTCTCCCGTGAAACAGCTTTGCTGTGTTTCGGAGAGAAGGGCAAGACAGGCAGTGTAATTACTGGCACCGAGACTTAACATCTTATGTCTCTGGATAGGCAACACATAAATGAGTTGCCTGGGCTAGTTCCAGGTAAACTGGTTTATGTTCATGGGCGACGTTGACCACTTACCATCAGGTGGCACGTTTGCCAGTTTGCCTATCTAACTAACATAAAAAAGAAGTATTCGTTTAAATAACTTTTTAAGATTTTTGAGCGAAAAAAGAGGAGATTCAAAAAAAGTGGAGATTCTCAATTCGTCTGTAAGTTTTTTTTGTTTATTTAACTTTGACAACGAGCAAACGGGCAGATGAGTCATCCGATGGTAAGTAGTTAGCGTCACATGTCATAAACCATGAACATGAACCAGTTCTCATAGCCCGAGCCACTCTTTCACGAACACGATAAGCAACAGCCTACCCTGAAACGTAAGTTTCGGCGCCAGCGATTACACTGCCTATCCTGCTCCTCCCTCCGAAACACAGCAAAGCTGTTGCACGAAGGAAACAAGATGGTGGAACCCAAGCAGACGGGAGCGCGGCACAACACATCCCACGGGTAAAACTTAACCTGAAAGATGTAGGCATCACTTAACAAGCCTATTACGGCCAGGAAAAACATTATGTGTAATTAAATAAATGGACTCTGATTAAATAGGTATATAACTACTGTCACTTTACCTAACGGATCTTATTTTAATTAACTTTGTCTTTAGACAGGTTCTCCTGTTTTTAGTTGGAATAGCATTCATTCATTTTAACAGGCCCTAGACCCTAGATAAAAAAATACGTGAATAACTTCAGTGCTTAATGATAGTGCTGCGGTTTTTTTATTTCTCCAAAACCCTGAACTGAACGCACATTCCTAGCCCAAAAATCACCAATCAAGATGGAATTCTCTAAAGTTGGGAGAAAATCACTAACCAAGTGGTAACCCTTATTATTCTCCCGCATAATCTTACAGCTTTGAACATTTGCCATGCTTTGAACGTACGTAATGTTCGACTTTTGACGACCTCTGTGGCTCAATGGTAAGTGCGTTGGCTCTCAAGACGGAGGTTGCGGGTCCGAATCCCGCCAGGGAACAACAAATATTTTCTGTGTTCCTGAGTCATGGATGTGTATTAAATATGTATATTATATAATAAAAATATATGTATAATATAAAATTATTAAATATATTTCCGTAGTCTGGTACCCATAACACAAGTTCTTCGTGAACTTACCACGGGACCAGATTGACGTGGTGTCAAAGCGTCCATAGATATTATTATTCGCCGTCTATGGGTAACGAAAATTATCATATTATTTCTTATCATATATTATATTTATCAATCAAAGATAAAATAGTAGAGTACATATTGGATGATTTTTATTATCCATTTACCAAGATAAAAAATTCCGGAATACAAAAAGGATATAATTTAAATATAAAAAAGTACAGAATAATTTGAAATATATTTAAGTATCATTCTTTATGCGATTTTATAGGTACTGCCTATTAGCGAGAATAGTACTCAAGAGTTAAAATAATTTATGTTCCAATCACATGTTTACTGGCGACCACATAAAACCTTTATAGCTATGGCTGAATAAAACTGGAAATCTTAATGTTAACGTTAAACAAGCTATAGTCATATTTTCCATAAGAAACTTTTTATGGCATACATCAAGAGGCCAGTTCTAAAGAGAGCAGGTACGCCCTACGAAATTATATGTCTAGATACCTGTTTCTTATATATGTATACCTGAGTGACCTACGTAAAATTTTAGTCCATTAAAAGGTATTTTATAGAGAGGTAGGGGAGGGGCTAAGAGAGTCTGGGCTTTATTCTCTATCGTTTATTGCATTTTCTGAGAACATTTACCCTAGTGATATATACTTTTTTACACCATCGGAAAGTAGAGATTTCAAAGAACAGAATGCAAACTTAAAAAAAGCTGATATTTTGACGGGAGAATTTTCGATTGAAAATTAGGCTGCTTTTTCGACATTAAGTCAACATAAGATGAAAAAAATAGATATTGGAAAATAAAAAATACAGTGTGTTTGGGACATAAAAAGATAAGTTTCCACCAAATTTAGTGAATATTTTTTTTTGTAAAAGATAAAATTCACATACATACATTTTGAGCATAGGTATGTAAAAAATGTAAATACAAAAGTTGTAGATCTTTTTATTTTCTACAACTTTGCCATTCAATTTTTTTCCATAGGAATTGTAGTTTTGCCGTAAATCGAGATAAACCGTTTTTTTACCCCTACCCTTCCCCTTCCACTTTCCCGCGCTCGCCCGTAAATTATTTCTTCTTTCATTTCTGTTATATTTTCTTCCTTTTCCAATGGGTTTCATCCTACTATAATTTTTTTCTGCTTAAAAAAATATCGACACTGGTCTAAAACTGAAGGGGAAATTATAAAAACATCCGATACCTTGATAGAATGAAAAAATATAATATAAATCGAAAGATGTTTTTCCCTGACTATTTGCATTACCAAAATTTATCTATTATTTACATAATTGTAACATAACTAGATGATGGTGTTAACAGGTTTAAAAAGTACTGTATTTTGCATGGACGGCGTAAATGCTCTTAAAAAAGAAAACGTTTATTATCTTATTCTTATCTCTTTATCGTTCGTATACTTAACCTAAGTTAGGTTTATCTGAGAACAATGAGGTTCAGGTTGATCGCACTTGACTGGGAATGCCTTAGGCCTTGCACTTCCGCGACTTAACACGAGTTTAACGGCCCTCTTGAGAATTGAGATGTTAGATACGCGTATGCTTAGGTCGCCACGGGTCATTTTGTATGAACATGATGTAAATTAGGTGTACCTACACTTATATAAAGTGTCATGATTATATTAGTCGCGATGGGTCATTATCACTTATTTCAAACATATAATTAATAATTACGATTATATTAGTAATTTAATACAATCGTGACTTTACACTTAATTTGAAAGCGTAATTACTTTTATTATCTGTGTTTGTAATAGACTATGTTACCTGTGGCATTAAATTATTTATTACGCACTTACTATAAATTATTAAACGCTCGCGCTTTTTTACAATAATTTCATTTTTTTTGTTTATTAATTTCATTATTATCATATTATACTAGCAATTGAAACGTACATGAGACATAACACTAGGTTAGAAAGATAAATAAAATAAAAAATCGGTGTTAATTTGTTTATAATTATTTTATTGCAACACGCTATCTTATGCATCAAATGGGTTATTTTTATTATTAACAAATTAACATTCTTAATTGCGATACATCTAACATTATAATCACAAAAAATTATTGCATTTTTAATATTAGCATTTAATCACGTGAAAGGCAATTCATTATTATAATTATGTTGCTATTATATTAATTATCATAATGAAATCATTAGCTAAAAGTTGCTACAATAGTACCTACCTGTAAATACATGTGTATTTAGTTCTAATTTAAATATATTTATCTAACTTTCATTCAATTATTGAAGTGAAAACGGCCAGACGACGAAGGGTAGAGTCTGCGTACACCTTACCATCTTTTCGGACGTAGAAAGTCCCACATAAACCCCGGACCTCCCCGGACCCAGTAGTATGCATACCCCAGCGAGAACAAAAAAAGGCAATTTGACTGACAGAATGACCCTCAAGATAGTTTCTAATAAATCCTATCAATTGGAAGAAAAAAAAGTTACTCATAACAACAATGTGGCTTTCAATTAAATCCTAAAAGCTGGAACGCCTGTTATCTGGAAGACCACTAATTTTTGCCGATTATCTAAAAGTAGGAAGTATTAAATAATACCCAGTACCGTTCATTATAGCCAAGTCCTGGAGCGTGTATCTTCCGCAGGGCTAACGGGAGTACCTTCATGTTATTTATTTGTCTACAAACTACAGCTAACCTTAATTTCCTTTCACCAAGGTACAGTCTGCAAATATGTACATTCAATTATTTCTTATAATCAGTAAGTACCTATTTTATTTTATAATTTGTTAACAGAAAATATTTTTGCTGCTATCCCCCCCAATGAGCCACTGGAAACTCACAAACCGCACGAAACCGGTGTCACTGTCTGGTGAAATGGGCACATTACTTTAATTACCTACTAATTATCTGCAACTATGATATGCCTAAATCTTGCATATTAATGTAGGATATGTACATATAAATAAATTTACCTAATCTAGGACCTGAGCCCACTGCCACTTCAACAAGCTTAATCATCGCGTTATATCGGTCGTCTTGGCGTTCATTGTGGGAAAGAATCCTACGTTCAGCAGTGGACAGATAGGGCCTATAACTATTAATATAAACATAGAACATAATATTATAACTGGTTTTTTTTTTTTTTTTTTTTTACGCCGGGAAATGCTCTGAGGCATCCCGCCTGGGGAGTGGGTCTCCCCAGGTGGGTATGTGGGACTCGCTGCGCCCGAAAGATGGTAAATGGACGCAGCTCTACCCACTAAAACCCGGCGAGTGCCACCAATGCCGCCTTGGTGAGGTGCCCCGGATCTTTTAAGCTAACAGGGCACCTCGACGGCTAGTCAGTCCCGCAAAGGACCGACGCCACCTCCACAGAGGGGTTGCCCCGCACCACAGAACAACCCCTCCCAACGTCGGGACAGTACAATGGGGTGAGGTTCCCATCTTCACCCCTTGCCCCCTGCTCTTTTGTCCCCTCTTCTTATAAGAGGGGTACAAAGAGCCCCCTCGGCTCAATTGGCTTCGCCCAAGGTGCTGGGCTCACCCTAGGCTACTGAGCCCCACCGCCACGACAAGGCTTGAACCGTGGTGGGGATATTATAACTGGATAGAGTAGTAATGTAAGCCATAAAATTCCGAAACCGGGTTGTGATTTGTCACTGACGTAATAGTAATTCAACCAACCAATGATCTGTATGTACGTCCTTTCGGCCAATCAACCATCAATGGCCATCAGTTGGCCAATCAGAGCGCAGAACCGGCGCGGTGTCGCAGCACAAATTTGTCGGAATCTGTTTTCACATAACATTACCGCTCTATCCGGTTATATGCTCGATGAATATAAAGAACGGAGCCGGAGATCCGTTCTATATAATTTTGGAAAAATTAACACCTACATCATTCCAAAGTTGGGAACATCTTGGGAGCCGACTGTACGATACGTAACTAGCTTTTCTAGACTTTACTATTGTGTTGAACTAAACATACTATTAGTGTAAATTGTTTGAAAGTATGTAATTTAAAATGCTGGAAAATCGATTTTTAGTACAGTAACACAAATATTTTTTAAGAACATTAACATAATACATAACCAAATTTTTATGCATAATATTTAAGCTAAGGAGTTTGTTTGTACGCACTAATATCCAACACTACTCTTCGGATTTAAAAAAAAAGGTGTATCTAATAACCTAATTATTTAGGATTATTGACTATTTATTTTGGAACATTTTTTATCAATGTTGAGAATAGACACTGCGGGGAGCAGATCTTCTATTATTTCTGTTCTTCACATTTTAACACAATTTTCACATTATTACTATTTCTGTGTTGAAATTTTTCCAATATTGTTGAAATTCCATAACATTCAAAGTCACACCCAATAAGATCAATTTGAAAGGAATGAAAGCAATTTGTATTTAAGTATTACGTGGGAATGGCCCACGCCGGATCATTTGGTCCGTGTACCGGGCTAACGGAACATTCCAGGTTATTCTAGGTTATTCTAGGTTTACAGGTAGTGCTAACGATGCCCTAGCAACCATAAACGCCTTTTTGCTACAGCTAAATTATACGTTGGCTGGTTGTTAAGTTTTTTATGTTCGAGCTCTGTAGATGGTGCAATATAAGATGTAAGCGCATGGTGCAGGTTGGAATACAGATGTTGGATCAAAACATCGGATTCTAATTACAACACATTTATTTATATTACCCGCGGTTACACCCGCCTAAAAACTGAGAAAAATATCTCTTTTTCCTTCAATGTTGTAACTATAATTACAGCAAATGTAAATTTTTTGTGTTTATGTTTTACGATAGAAAAACTTTAAAAAAGCACATTATCTGGGGCTCCTGTGAGGTTCGGTTATTCGCCATAACAATACTCTCTATAAATATTTGTACTACTAAACACGGCTCAAAATTTATTTCAATATATAATAATAACACAAATTACAAACCCTATAAAGATTGACGAAAGGACGAATTTAATTAATTTGATTCGTTTCTTAAAATCCCTAAAATTCTATTGATACAGTTCACATAATAACTCTACATACTGCAGTCATCATCATCATCATTATTAACATCTCTTGGGCCTCCTACGGACTTGGGCCTCCTTTAATGAATTTGATCGATCCTGACTCGCATCAAACTAGGCCACAATACCAAAATTGTCATCTCCTCTAAGTAGAGTTCGTCTCTAAGTTTGAGTTTAGTCGACTTCTAAGTAGACTTCACGCTCACCCCAGAACATTAGCCCACGAACCATCATAAAACAATATTATAATGAGTAAAAACCGCATGAAAACTTAATAACCAAATTTTCGACCCACATTGAACTGAAGCATCTAAAGTTTGACCCATATGCATCATGTTACATGACAATTACGTCATTATTATTTGACCTTACAGTCCATTGGCATCGTTAGTGACGGCCAGGGTCACCTAACGGCGTGCCCTACAGAAGGGAGCGGTGAACTTTACTGATTCCGTGATTAAGGCTCAAAGGAAGTTGGGTTAGAACTAGTTTGGTTACGGCTTTGCTTGTGTTATAAACTATAATGAACTAAAAATATGATTGAACTCTTGCGTGTCTTATTAACAGATTAAAAAAAGAGGTTCTCAATTTATTTGTATGTGTGGCTTTTTGTATGAGTCAACTCATCATAATATCCATTCTAATTCGGTGATGTTCTGATGATCTTCGGTGATATACATTACGGAATTCTTTAATAATTGACAGTTAATTTGCCGTGATTACTTTATTTTTTTACATTACACATGGGTTTTTATTATTGGTTTAAAGTTTAAACCCTTTCTTTGTTATTTCATTAAAACGGCGCTGTGAAATACCTACCATTATTTCAGACAAATGAAATCAGTTATAAAATTTCGGAATCACAAAAAATTAAGAAATAAAAAATATCTGACTTAAAAAGTAATAAAATGATTTCGTTTCTTTAATCTTTATACCTACAACTTATAATCAACTTCTGTGCGTGTGTCTTCCTAAATGGTTGGATCGATTTTGATGTTGTATGTGTTTGAGAGTGGATTCGAGAATGGATTCACAATTCTATCCACTACAATATTATATTGCATGTACAGAATGACGTCTGTCGGGTCCGGTAGTTATGTTATAAAGTAAAGGTGCTCCAGAACCATATTGCTCAGACCATCTTCTTAAACATATTATGTAACAAATTTCTATTTTTGTTTACTTCACATTACCTGCCTTTCGAAACTCTATTAACATATATACAAAATAATATTGTTATGTCACTTAATTAGTAACATAACATAGGAATTAGGAATCATATTCATAAGGTAAAAAGAAAATTCTTATTAATTTATTGAAATGAATTCTGTTCATATCCGGCGTATAACAGTTCGATTTGTGTTATGTAAGAGATTATATATGAAACAGAGTAATATACGTGTTTTAAACCGATACATAATTTATATATAAGGCCTATCTAAATGAAATTAACTTCGAAGAAGCGGGAATTTAAGAATTTTGAATTTTTAGATACATTAAGTAAAATCGACTGGACCGGATTGGATTGAACGTGTCTATTTTGAGTCTAAAGCCAGTTAAACTTAGTGTCAGTAAGTTTAATATGTGCATTTCTTTATTAACCAGTAAAACATTTTTTTTTACAAGCAACCAGCAACAAGAGGAAAAATTGGAAGCCACCGTATCTTCTATGAAGCTAATGTTAATATTAGGAAAATTGGAAGCCACCGTATCTTCTATGAAGCTAATGTTAATATTAGGAAAATTGGAAGCCACCGTATCTTCTATGAAGCTAATGTTAATATTAGGAAAATTGGAAGCCACCGTATCTTCTATGAAGCTAATGTTAATATTAGGAAAATTGGAAGCCACCGTATCTTCTATGAAGCTAATGTTAATATTAGGAAAATTGGAAGCCACCGTATCTTCTATGAAGCTAATGTTAATATTAGGAAAATTGGAAGCCACCGTATCTTCTATGAAGCTAATGTTAATATTAGGAAAATTGGAAGCCACCGTATCTTCTATGAAGCTACTGTTAATATTAGGAAAATTTTCCAAAAAATCGTCGTCATAAGCTTAGTTACATGTCACACCCATTCTGCATATTTCATAGTCAAAGATTTTACCGTCGTTTTCTTTTGACGTGACAACGTCTAATAAATCGATTAACGCCGGCTGCATACACGAAAATGTACCGTTACGCCCATTGTCTCGTTACACACATTGAACACTTGCGTTTTGTTATGACGTTGTCACGTTAAACTATCGTCCGTAAACCAAGTTTACAGACAACTTTTTTATGCAGAATATTATCTATACTAATATTATAAACCTGAAGAGTTTGTTTGTTTGTTTGAACGCGCTAATCTCAGGAACTATTTGAAAAATTCTTTCAGTGTTAGACAGCCCATTTATCGAGGAAGGCTATAGGCTATATAACATCACGCTGTGACAGTTGAGGCAACAGCTAAGCTAATAATATTTTTATTTATTATTAATACAAAAATTATAATTTGTAATCAACTTCAAAAATATTTTCAATACGTTCGAATTTCAATGTGGAAGAAAGCGCTGCCCGTTTATAATTACTTTAACATATTATGTACGTTATGCAGTAAAATAATAGATAGCATGTTATATAACATTATCTCTAAAAATAATTTATTTATAATATTATATATTTTAATGAATAAAACAAATGTCCATACTAGTTCTTAATTAACGAAAAGATAACTATTTGTACACCGTATTTCATGCCGAAACCGCTGGGATTTAGATAAAACTTTTCCATAGCAGGAAATAGATTATATCCTAAGGAAGATCTAATGATGATTATTATTTATATATATCAATGCAATTTAATCCTGATACGGCTACAAATCAAAGTTCCCCGGCGTTATCTTGGCGTTGTCTTCTATAAAAATATTTATATAAATTATATAAAGTTTAAAGCATAATATTAGACAATATAGTGTCCATACAGATTGCTCCACCTATATATGCTCTGTGGATTGCTCTATGGACTGTGATCATTGTGTAGTTATTTGAAATATGCGAGTAAAAACAAAATGTGTAGACACGTCGAAACATCTCTATTTGATGTTTTTTCACATCCTGATGGTTTGAATTAAATTATATGTACCGTTGTGTTGAAAGTTTATCATGTTAAATATTAATAAACAATTTCCGTGTCTAAATAAATGTGTGTCATGTTTTTAAGAACCTACTTTTTTATTGATTCTGGATTTTGACGCAAAAAACCCCAACCAGTCACAGGGACTGCCGATAGAAGTGAAAACAAAACAATTAAATTCAAATACCTATAACCTAAACGAATACCTATAAGTTCCTTCGAATAATTTAGAAGAAACACATTTTGCAAAACAAATATTGCATTATCTTGTATACATAAATCAAACGTCATATAAACATCAAATCGCGTATTGTAACGATGTCGCGAGTCCAAAGATTTTATCTAGTCTAAAAATATGCGTATCGCGCTAAAAGAAGTTTTCACTTAAAAAATCACCAGATAAAACTATAATACGTTTAGAAGTGTCTCTCGTTTTATCGAAAATATTTTAATATAAACGTTTTAACCGTATGAATATAACAGCTAAGCTGAAGTTTTTGTTACGCGATAATTTTCGTATCCAACTTTTTGGTATCCAACTCTCGATTATTGAGCAAGGGCATTTTTTATTACTAGGTAGATAAGGGCTGAAAAACCTTGACATTACTAATCTAACCTATGCCTTTCGTTATCACTTCCATCAGCCTGCCCCATATCAACATAAAAGTTCTTTAGATAGACATAACGATAGCGTTTAATAATAGAAGAAAATATTTGATTTGACGGACTTAAACCATCACAATGAGCTGTGATGACAATGACCTTCAGCTTTCTCTACATCAATGAACTTGATTTGCGTCCTTCGATGTTTTTAGATCATACAATCCATTATCATATATTATATATTATATCAATATATTATTTGTCAGCATTATCAGCATGTCAGCGTTTCGTTTAAAATAACTAACTTTGTCATATTCGAAACTAACATAAAAATTACAGTAACATGTTTTTGAAGTGAAAACTTTGTGTTAGGAGTGTTGAGCACTTTTTGGGTTTATTTATATAAAAAGAAGGACAAACGAGCAGTCGAAGTCTTTTGATGACGACGCCCATAAACATCTGCACAACCAGAGAATTTGCAGATGCGTTGCCCTCCTTTTCCCTATCCCCTCGGATGGGCCACCGGAAACTCACAAACCGCACGTAAAGCGATAGCGAAGCTATATGCGTAAGTGTATAAAGTGTGAAAAGAAAATAATAAAAATCTATACTAATATTATAAAGCTGAAGAGTTTGTTTGTTTGTTTGAACGCGCTAATCTCAGGAACTACAGGTCCGATTTGAAAAATTCTTTCAGTATTAGACAGCTTATTTATCGAGGAAGGCTATAGGCTATATAACATCACGCTGTGACTTATAGGAGTTGAGTAACGCGGGCGAAGCTGCAGGCAACAGCTATAATACATAAAATCAGAAACAATCACGTACAAGTTACACACAAACCATTAATTACCCTTCATTATATATGTATAATAATAGTATTACTACTATTTTGACGACTTCTGTGGCTCAATGGTTAGCGCGTTGGCGGTTGGCGCTCAAGCCGGAGGTTGCGGGTTCGAATCCCACCAGGGAACAAAAAAGTTTTCTGTGTTCCTGGGTCATGGATGTGTATTAAATATGTGTATTATATAATAAAAATCTTAAATATATGTATATTATAAAAGTATTAAATATATTTCCGTTGTCTGGTCCCCGTAACACAAGTTCTTCAAGAACTTACCAAGAGACCAGATTGACGTGGTGTAACCGCGTCCAAATTATTATCTATTATTATTATCTAAAACTTTCCTATACAAGCTATACTATAAAATTCCATTGCCGTCCCAAGTCCCAACGCAAAATTAAACGCTATACCAGTGATCTACGTAATCTGAACATCTTGAATATGAGTTTGTTAATTAATTCCATAATGGCGGAAATCAATAGATGAATGAAACTGGTTCGAACTAGTTTAATTACCTACTAATTTGGCACACATAACTGGTCCTTATAAAGTAAATCAGGTTAATGTTTGGAATGTTAATAGACAAATCTCACGTTTTGACAAGTCCGCAAATATCTAATAATGAATGAATGAATAATCCTTTCGATAAACTTTCTTTCACAGACGTGTCTAACTGAATATACACTTACTAGCTGTTGCACGCAGCTTTGCCCGCGTTAACTTACTTAACATAACTCCTATTAGTCACAGTGTGATGTCATATATCCTTCCTCTATAAATGGTCTATCTAAGACTGAAAGAACTTTCCAAATCGGACCAGTAGCTCTTGAGATTAGCGCGTTCAAACAAACAAACTCATCAGTTTTATATTATTAATATAGATTACAATTTTTACTATTTATTATAGTAGGTATTGTCTAATACAATTATTTTTAACACAAACTTACATATTCAGGTCTTCAATATCTATGTAAGTTATCTATTTTAACCTTTCGATTCATACACTTTTTTTTCCTTTACGCCGGGAAACGCTCTGAGACATCCCACTGGGAAGAGGGAGACTCCCCAGACCGATATGTGGGACTCGATGCGCCCGAAAGTTTTTAAGGTGGACGCAGCTCTACCCACTAAATCCCGGAAAGTGCCACCAATGCCGCGTTTGGTGAGGTGCCCTGGATCTATTGAGCAAACAGGGAACCTCGACGGATAGTCAGTCCCTCAAGGGACACCACCTCCACAGAAGTCGTTCCGTTCCACAGAACAACCCCTCCCAACGTCGGGACAGTGTAATGGGGTTAGGTTCCTATCCTCCCCCCTTGTCCCCCTGCTCTTTTGTCCTATCTTTTTATAAGAGGGGTACAAAGCAGCTCCCTCAGTTAAATTTGCTTCGCCCAAGGTGCTGGGTTCACCTTAGGCTACTGAGCCCCACCGCCACGATAAGTCGATTCACACCCTGGTAATCTCTTTCGATCACACTCTATCCCAATCATAAGTGTCATCTCTATATATTCCACATCACGTTGTACTAAAGTGTCCTAAGTAAGGACTTCTTTTCTAACATTACATCCGAACTTTCACAACCCAAAAGCCATGGTTCTGTAGGTCACAGACACAGAGGTCGCCTCGAGGAAGCCATACTGCTCGGTCCTGATCCACTTATCAAGCCAACATAATTTGAACTCTATACAGTGGGCCCTAAAATTTTATGTGATAGTATTCCGGACGACTACGTGATACGTGTATGAAATTTGTTTAGTCAAATAGCGGTAATTTAGAATTCATTTGAGAAATAAGGTTTTATATTTTAGCTTTAAATTCTGCAGGCGTTATTATTTTAATAATAAAGTTTTTATTATAATAATTATCGCCTGCATAATAAGTAATATTCCGTATTAATGTTGTCTTTTTTTTCTTTAACGCCGGGAAATGCTCTAAGGGATCTCGCCGGGGAGTGGGTCTCCCCACGCGGGTATGTGGGACCACAGAACACAGTTACTCACGGAGAAGAATGACAACTCCATACAAAAAGAATGTCGCAAAAATACAAGACAACTGACGCCATCTGTTGGTAGCCCCCATGAAACTATACGCACGTTTATACGGTATAGCGTTTACATATTATATACCTCACACTTTTTTGTGATTTATATATGATATTATATATGATTAATAATTTTACTATGGTACTGTTTTACAATAATAAAATAAACTTAAAGTTTATTATATTTAGTAAAACTAGTACAGTATGTGGCTATAAAAACCCAATTGTCTTACTAATGTATATTTGGAAAAAAAACGAATACTTATCAAAAATATTTTATTATGACAATAATTAATAAAGAATAACATTTTTTAACACATTTTCTGGCACAATCTAGAAAGGAAATATAGATCTATAAATTAATGATCTTACTTAATTAAATATATGTTAAAGTTGATGGAATGTATTGACACTTCTTGTTTGTAAAACCTGGTTTTGGAAATCCAAAGTTTTTTGTCAGGGTGTCTGCCGATGGGCAGGCAAAGAACCACATTTGATACATTTTCTTTTGTTCTCTTTCATTGTCCACTCACAAACGTTGATCACATATAATTAAAGCTAGTTAAGTCACTATCTCATATGATTCACAAAACCAAATTAATCTTAGCACTGAAAAATGGAGGAACCGAAACTAAACTCAACGATATTTGGTGAGGATAATTCAGTTAATATGAAAACTCAAAAGATAGGATTTACATGAAATAATAAAGCCGACCGAATTACGAAAGCAACGGCAGACATTTTTCTTGAAACAATTTAAAAGTCCGGACCATAGAGTATAGACATACCTGCATGGTGGGGCGCCCAGCAGTATTTAACAAAATTATAATTACTTAAACGTACATAATTTTAGAATATTAAATATACATTTAATAAATAATTAAAATACACATTTTTGGTAAATTCTAGCTGATATACAAAATTATAAAAACTTCTAAAGAAATTTAAAAAGTCGTATATATTGGCAACCCAACTCTAGCCCCCATGCGACAAATGACAAGAACAAAGTTGACCGCCCCTGTGTGGGACTCCTAGCGTCCGACAGCTGATAAGTGGACGCAGCTCTACCCACTTAAACCCGGCAAGTGCCACCAATGCCGCCTTTGGTGAGGTGCCCCGGATTTAGTAAACAAACAGGGCACCTCGAGGGCCAGTCAGTCCCGCAAGGGACCGACGCCACCTCCACAGAGGGATTGTCCCGCACCACAGAACATCCCCTCCCGACGTCGGGACAGTACAATAGGGTGAGGTTCCCATCCTCACCCCTTGCCCCCTGCTCTTTTGTCCCCTCTTCTTATAAGGGGGGGTACAAAGAGCCCCCTCGGCCCAATTCGCTCCGCCCAAGGTGCAGCGGCTCACCCTAGGTTACTGAGCCCCACCGCCACGACAAGGCCTGAACCATGGTGGGGATTAATGTTATGTCTGTAGAACACATAAACAACCAAAAAAGGTTTTTCGTCAGCACAAAATATTGATGGAAGAAGAGAAATCGTCATTAATAGTGTTTAAGCGAGTTAATAACTTGTAAATTATGGCAGTTATATCGTTATGTAATTTTTACACATAACGTAACATAATTTTTTTGGGGTTCCTATATCCGTCTTTTGCGTATGACCTTAGCAGGAAACTAGTTACAAAAACAATTAACAAAACGTCGACATATTATTATAGTATGTTTAATCCTTTCATTAAAGGATATAAATAAGTAAATATAGATAGAGTAGACGTATCATTTATCATATATTGACTTAGTAATTCTACTTACGTGAATCTAAGCACGGATAGTGCCCGCGCAACGAGCACCCCGAACGTCCGTACAGAAGATTCGCTTAAAAAAAAACCGTGTGAGCCGTCACGGGACGCCTGGCAGATGTGAAACATCGACATTATTTTGTAAAAGTAATATGCATATAATATGTAATATCGTATAGCGTGGCGACGCGTCGCCACGGCATGCGTCGCCACGCCAGAAATCGGTTTTACGTGCGGCTATAGATGTTTCACATCAAAAAAAGATGGTAAATAATACTGGTTAAGAGTAATGGTTGAAGAGACAAACGAGCAGACGTGTCACCTGATGGTAAGTGGTCGACGTCGTCCATGAACATAAACTAGTTTACCCGGAACTAGCCCAGGCACTTTATGTTGCCCATACTGAGACGTAAGAGGGATATGTCTCGGTGGCAGTAATAATACTGCCTGCCATGCCCTTCTTTCTGAAACACAGCAAATTTATTTCACGGAAGAAAGAAGCAAGATTGTGATACGCATGCATGGCAGCGCACTACAGCGTTATACCTTCTTCTAGTAAAAGTAGTTTCACGTCTTTTTATCATACCGTCAACATTACACCATCACATCTTAAGGCAGTACATTGTTGATTGTTAGCAAATTATTACTGTTATGTGTCCGCTCTGATTGGCGAGGATCGTAAAGAAGCACTTAAGAACGGAGAAACGGTATTTTCGTTTTTTATTATTATGTAAAACTTATTATAATACACTTTTTAATTTCACTGGCAGACGTTTGGGTACGTATACATATGCATGAATAAAGAAATCTGTGTGCCATAGTATTAAAAATGTTCATATAGTCCAATTCTTTTCTTAGAGACTTTGGTGGAGTATAAATTCTCAAGTGCTTAGTTTACGGTATATTCATATAACATGATCATCAACCCGTCAACGGTTAAACAAGGACATTGAGTAAACCCCACCACGGTTCAAGCCTTGTCGTGGCGGTGGGGCTCAGTAGTCTAGGGTGAGCCCAGCACCTTGGGCGAAGCTAATTGAGCCGAGGGGGCTCTTTGTACCCCTCTTATAAGAAGAGGGGAGAAAAGAGCAGGGGGCAAGGGGTGAGGATGGGAACCTCACCCCATTGTACTATCCCGACGTTGGGAGGGGTTGTTCTGTGGTGCGGGGCAACCCCTCTGTGGAGGTGGCGTCGGTCCCTTGCGGGACTGACTAGACGTCAAGGTACCCTGTTAGCTTAAAAGATCCGGGGACCTCACCAAGGCAGCACTGGTGGCACTCGCCGGGTTTTAGTGAGTAGAGCTGCGTCCATTTACCATCTTTCGGGCGCAGCGAGTTCCACATACCCACCTGGGGAGACCCACTCCCCAGGCGGGATGCCTCAGAGCATTTCCCGGCGTAAAAGAAAAAAAAAACAAAAAAAACGGACATTGAGTAAAAACATAAAAAAAAACATTCTTGAATGATGTATATTATGTTGATTTAAAAAAATGTCCAACAAGACATATAGGTATAAGTATATATTTAATAAAAATATTAAGGAGAAAACTTTAGTCTCTCAAACGATATGTTGCTCTATTACACACATATAAAGCTCAAAGTAATATGCCGGACCATCTAGATAGCTCTACTTCCCGGGGATGCGAATAAACAATTCAAGCTTCATAATGTTATTGTATATTATAGCCAGACCAGAAAAATAAAAACCTTCTCCATATTGCGGGAAATTCCGGAACTAATATCTGTATTAAACTATGTGTTACCGTAAATAAGATATAGTCGTGACACCAATGCAGGGTATATTTCTGGTCAGGTTATAATTTTGACATGATATTAATGTAAAGTGTAGTCACTACACACACCGCAGTTATATAACAATACCTCAAAAGATTCGCGAGAGTGAAAGTACAACACGTGAGATGAGTCTCGGTTGTTTACTAACACATATTGATATTACAGCGGGTTTTGAGTAACGGGCCTAGGTTAGGTCCATTCCAAACCTTCTGCTAGGTAGTGATGACGCAGAAGGAGGAGGCGGAGCGGGAGAGGGCGCGCACTGCTGGCACTACGCGCAGGAGAGCACGGCGGCGTCAGGTGGTCGCACCACCACCGTGAAGGGGATCCGTTGCGCGTGCGCAAGTTCCGAGTTTCCCTTATGTGTTCAGGGTGCCTTAAGCGGAGGAGGAGGGAACGACACCCCCGCCTCCAGAGGAGAGTGTTAGATGGTACGCCGTCTAGGCCTGTGGACGTCCTCAGCTCCCGCGCCGGGCCGGTCGGATAAAAACAGTTCCTACACAGTTTTTACATGAGGGTTAAACGTTATTAGGATGGTTGTCTTTATAGTGACCTTGACGAAGTTTGCATAAGCCAATTATTATGAATAAGAGATAATATCTTCTGTGTTATTCATATTTTTTTTCTTCTTTAACGCCGGGAAATGCTCTGAGGCATCCCGCGGGGGAGTGGGTCTCCCCACGCGGGTATGTGGGACTCGCTGCGCCCGACAGCTGGTAAATGGACGCAGCTCTACCCACTAAAACCCGGCGAGTGCCACCAATGCCGCCTTTGGTGAGGTGCCCCGGATCTAGAAAACAAACAGGACACCTCGACAGCTAGTCAGTCCCGCAAGGGACCGACGCCACCTCCACAGAGGGGTTGTCCCGCACCTCAGAACAACCCCTCCCAACGTCGGGACAGTACAATGGGGTGAGGTTCCCATCCTCACCCCTTGCCCCCTGCTCTTCTGTCCCCTCTTCTTATAAGAGGGGTAAAAAGAACCCCCTCGGCCCAATTAGCTTCGCCTAAGGTGCACCGCTCACCCTAGGTTACTGAGCCCCACCACCACGACAAGGCCTGAACCATGGTGGGGTGTTATTCATATTATGGTTACCTGTTTTACGGACGTGCTAAAAATAAATAGCGCAATTATTGTAAGCTTCGAAAGAATACCGTATTCTTAAAATTACTGATCCCATACTATGGCTATACGACCTATACGAAGATCATAATTCCATTTTGTCGGCTGTAGAAATACACCATCTTCAAAAGTTTTAGTGCTATCCAAGTAGTACTTATATTTAGTTTATGTACAATGTTACTGCGTTATGTGAGGTTAAAAGGTCTTTGGTCTTACTCAGAGATGCTGCCACTTCGTTGGTTCCCAATTAGACCACCTGTTGGGCTAAAAATTATGTATGATACTTCTTATGTACCTATATGTGCCAACTGCCATCCTTTCTAGTCTATTTTATATTTTGATCGTACAAATGAAGAGTTAAGTTTATTATGTATCATGAAAATTAATATTCATTTTGCGGTTCAGGTTGTGGCGTGGAGTGAGACTTTCTTTATATAATGTAAATTATATGTTTGAGGTGTCTGACCTTATGCATTGAATCAAATGAACAGTGTATCCAATCCACTAGCTTAAAGAATTAGTTCACTGCTGGATAATACTGGATATAGGCCTCCCCCAACGGAACTCTTCCCAACTCCCGGTCGAGCGCGTTTCACATCCAGCGGATTCCTGCGACCTTTACCAGGTCGTCATTCAACCTAGTGGGAGGCCTACCAACTTTTGGGCTATATCGGTGTCTATCTGGTTCGCCCGCGGATCGCTCATATCTGATTCTATTGTGCAGAGAAACTCTAAGCATAGCTCAACAGTGTATGGTTCCGGGATTAGATGTTATCCTTTGCCAATTGTCAGTTCTCGGAAAAAATCCATGGCTTAGTTGAATCATAAGAACTCAACGTCTGTTTGGAGGCACCGACCTTGTTTACAACTTCTAGTGTTAGCCGGCTCTACACTTACAACGTCTTTGACTAAAGATGGTAAGAATGGTTAAAGATTCAGCCAGGACTCCTAAATACTGCAAAGGCTGCGAGTATTCATAGAGTTCAGTACAGTATTCATAGAGTTCAGTACAGTATTCATAGAGTTCAGTACAGTATTCATAAAGCTCCGTACAGTATTCATAGAGTTTAGTACAATACCTATTCATAGAGTTCAGTACAGTATTCATACAGTTCAGTATACTATTCATAGAGTTTAGTACAGTATTCATAGAGTTCAGTACAGTATTCATAGAGTTCATTACAGTTGATATGACTGACAGAAAAAGATTTGTCTTGTGTTCTATTCTTTTGTGCGCTAATTTCAAATTAAGAAGAAAATAATATATTAGAGTTTTCGTTTTTATCTTTAGAACTCATCGACAGTTATATTTGTTAGATGTGTATATTATGGTAATCTTAAATATGGGTAACCTTTAACATTAATTTAAAACAAAATCGTATTTTTAACTTAAGAACTTGTGTTACAGATATCATATAACGGAAATATAATCAAGAAAGTTGTATAAATGCATACAAATGATTTTGGCAGTAATCTAACCCTCTTGTACTGTTAACAGTTAAGTATTAAAATATAAGTAAAGATGTTTCCTGCATCTTTTTATTTTAGTTCCTAAATAAGGTTAATGGCTAGTTATTGGTGATTATTTTATTGTGCCCTACGATAGGTAAGACGCAGACGTGCTAAGTGATCAACGTATATGTATAGGAGTAGCCTTTGTCAGTTGTCATTCATCATCTTGTCTACACTAAAACATAAGATCGTCTTAATGCTAGATTACTCTTACAGTTCACGAAAGAAAACGGTATACTAGCGTTAACCTACCATCTTAAATATTGGTACCTTATCTAAGAAACACCGATATAAAAGCTAAATAAACCACATCCAATCCCAATTTGGTCTTGACCACTAACAAGACAGACAGACACACTTAGACAAACTTAGAGGTAATGCCATGCCGCTTCGCAGCCGAATTAGGCTGGTACGACAGGAGGTGTACCTCTCGCTCACATAACACCGGCGTCAAGTGTTTCGTGCGGTTTGTGAGATTCCGGTGCCCATTGGGGAGAGGGCAATCATCAGCATAAGATTTGGTTGTGCGGATGTGTATGGGCGTCGGTAGACTTCACCATTAGTTCCGACTGCTCGGTTGCCTCCTTATGACATAAAAAAAACTAATAACTTCCGTCTTTGCATCGGGAGTTCAAAATACAAAATGATACTAGTCATGTTTCCAGGGTACCGCTATCACTACTACCGTGGGACTAACTGTATCAGTGGTAATCATATTTATGCTTAAGATAACCGAGAACCATCGCCCTTTCTCACGCCGTGGTTATGTCGCTAACATCATTATTATGTACATGTTATTTTCATGGGAAACTGGAAAATGATCGTATAGACGTCTCACTGTTAGGTTCGATTCAGGCGAAGAGGGTTTAGTTAAAATGTCTTAGAATTTCTTGTGAAAAGTGATGTTATATATTTATTTTGTTTTTCATATGTATTGTGATACAATTTAACTGCACAAATCGTCATACCTAATTAAGTTTGTTAGTGAGACATGTTCGGCTCACTTTGACATTAAGGACTACGGAGCGGCCCGGCGTTTGGAGCCATGATGGCTCCAACGAAGGTGCTTCAAAATGGACGCGCCGACTGTTGTGTTATTATTCTAAGTAAAATGTACTATTCCAATGCATGTTATCCTTCACACTTTGAGGATGACCAATTTTAGTCAACAGGCAGGTTTTTTCACGATGTTTTTCTTCTTCAGCGGTAAAAACTAGTAAACCCATTTATAGAAACGATCAAGCTCAATCATAGACCGCTCATATCATAACTATAACTAACTTAAAACAATTGTTATTATGCACTACCTATATTGATTTGAGAGGTAGTGCATGATGCTTTGCAGCCGAATTGGGCCGGCACGACCGAGGTGGTACCTCTAGCTCACATAACACCAGCGTCAAGTGACTATGCTGTCACGTTTTGCGCAGTTTGTGAGTTTCCGGTGGCCCATTGGGGGGATAGGGAAAAGGAGGGCAACGCATCGTCACAACTTTAGGATGTGCAAATGTCCATGGGCATCGGTAGTCACCATAACATATACCATATTCACAATACAAGGTTGATCCTGTTGCCTACAGATCCGGGATCCTCAAATAGCTGAAGGCGTTCGCAGGTGGTTTAGTGGGGTATAGTGCATTCGCAAGTGCGAGTCCCCACAATTACCTCAATCCAGGAGCCTTACCCGAGGTAAACATGCTTCATAAAAGAATATTAATAATACAAAAATATATTTATCTTAGGACTTTAAATTATCATGGTTATTTTCACACGGAGAGACAGATCAGTCTTGCAAAGATATTCGTAGACAATTTAGAAATATCTAGCTAAATTAAAACGATGGTTAATCATTATCATCATCAGCCTTTATCCGCCCACTGCTGAAGATAGGCCTCCCTCAATGAACGCCAAAACGGCCAATTCCTTCATCTTACAAATTATCACTTGAATGGATTCAAACCCAAGACCATTGTGAAAGAGGAAGCCACTACAACACTACACCATTAATTTCCAAATACAACCTAACAGCAATAGCGATTGCAAACAGTAATAGCTCCAGTTGTCTAACGGATTCCAAATCATCCAAGTCTGTGACAAATCTTGAATTAATAATAATGACTGGCCTGTTGGTCTAGTCACTAGTGGTTTGTGACCCTGACTGCTAAACCAGGAGTTCGTAGGTTCGATCCCCACCCACGCAAATGTTTGTGTGATGAGCATGATCATTTGTTCTGTGTCTGGGTGTAGTTTATCTATAATATGTATGTATTTAGAAATATATAAGTATAATTTATCAGTTGTCTAAGCTGGTTACCATAAGAACAGGCTCTGCCTAGTTTGGGATCAGATGGCCGAGTGTGAGTTGTCCCAACATATTATTATTACCTATTATTATTATGATTATTATAATATCTATGGACGCTTTTACACCACGTCAATCTGGTTCCGTGGTAAGTTCTCGAAGAACTTGTGTTACAGGTACCAGACAACGGAAATATATTTAATACTTTTATACTATACATATATTTAAGATTTTTATTATATCCATGACCCAGGAACATAGAAACTTTTTTGTTCCCTAGCGGGTTTCGAACCCGCTACCTCCGGCTGGAGCGCCAACGCGCTAACCATTGAGCCACAGAGATCGTCAAACTAATATTATTTTAATTAAACTTTTTATTTCTTAATAAGTAAAGATCGGAAATTCTAGATTCACTACTATGTCAAAAACTATTACCTACAGCACTAACAATTTAACTTGACCAAAGTGAAGTTAGTTTCGAGCATTCAAGCTAGATCAGTTTGCGACACATAAGTAGGTTATTTCTGATCGGACTCGGGCCCAGTTTAGAAGTCACCTCAGTCTTTCTCTAACGTCAGCGTATAACGGCACGGCATTCCTCAGTACTGTTACATTCCGCCTCTCAGCTATATGGGTTAATGATGGCACTATGTAAGGATAGTAGATAAAATGATACTTTCCGTTTCGTGTACGAAGAAAAACTAGATTTTTGTAGATCTTGCATGAATTCATATCGAATCAAAATTATTTTAAATTTTTAAGCATCAAACTTTTTTAGGTTTCATTTTATATTTGAAACTCAAATAAATTTTAATTATGTTTTTTATGTTTTTTTAAAACACGTCCCGTGCCTATTTGAGAAACTCGTAAGAAATTTTATAGGGAATGAAATTTATTGTTAAAAAAATTGCATAAGGTTTTTAATTTACATTTTATAAGATAGTTTAACATTTACAGATATCTATCCATCTATACTTATTACTTACCTATCTCATACATACAACTATATGTTAATTTACATACATTCAGTTGTCAGCGATATATCATCTAAAATATTCATTTTATGGACTAAAATATTTTACACACATAACTCTTCGTTTATGGTCAAGAATGATGGTCATAAAAGTGCTTCACGTCGAGATGGGAGCGAGATAGACAGATGTGTCAGATATGCTGCGATTTATAGGTGCTAAAGTATTAATGCGAATCCATTGTCATACTACCCAGTCGAACATACGAGTGTGTTTGTTTATTTTGAGAACCCTGGATTTTGATATTTTATGATGAATTGTGGGGTAGGATTTAAAATTTTTAAACATGGCGTCGGAAAATTTAAATGTGAGCAGAAATATACCGTTTTTTTTTTCGATTGTTACAATTTTAATCTAACGAAAGTGACTGAATGCCGATATCAAATAGCTCAGTTTTTCGAAATTTATTTAGGGCTTCCTCAGACATGACGACAACCGCGCGATGTCAGAATCGCATGGAAACCGCGTGGAAGACCCACCTTTTATGTAGCCCCACCCATTTATATGTAGTTATTAACTTGTTCAGACATGCGGAAACCGCACGATTACATGTCTTTGAATTAAGAGTTCTGAAACCGCGCGGTTGTCGCCGTTTTGAACTAGGCCTTATAGTATACAGTATATGATATTGACAAATGTTGTACTTGTTGTAGACGTTTTATTTTATTATATTTTGTGTAAGTTTTCGTGCATCTAGTTGCATTTTGAGACTTAAAAGCTTACAGTCAAACTCTAAATATTTTATCTCTGACAGTCTAACGAAACGACTAGCCGTTAGCCCTCTCTTCTATAAAAATACTATAATAGTTTTTTTTTTTTTTTTTTTGGTTTCGCTGGGGAATGCGTTTAGGCATACCACCGGGTCCGGGGGGTCCCGATGGTTATGTGGGACTCTCTGCGCCCGAGAAGATGGTAAGGTGGACGCAGACTCTACCCACTAAACCCCAGCGGTGTTCTCCTCTTCGTTTGGGTGACCCGGCGCGAGAGCTGTGGACGTCCGTATCGGGCCACAACGGTGTGCCATACGGCACTCTTCTCTGGAGGCGGGGGGTAGCATCCCCTCCTCCTTCTCCGCTTAAGGCACACTGAACACACAAGGGTGCCTTATAGCTCGGACCTTACGCGCACGCAGCGGATCCCCCGATCTGCCGCGCACAGGTCCCTCACGGCGTTGCGACCGCCTGTCGCCGCCGTGCTCTCCTGCGGGAAGAGGCGCCAGTGCACTCTCTCTCCCGCTCCGCCTGCTCCTTCTGCGACATCACGTCCTCGCAGAAGGAGAGGACCACCTGCCATGTGCTCTCACTGACGGTCATCGCTCGGATGACCGCAGGGAGCGACAGGTCCGCGCCAACCTCAGCGATGAGGGGCGCCCTTGCCTCTGCCCAAGCTGGGCACTCCGCCAGGGTGTGGTCAGCAGTGTCCTCACTGCTGTCACAGTGATGACACCCTGGTGAGTCCTCCGCCCCTGCCACCTTCCACAGATACCTTCCGAAGCATCCATGCCCCGTCAGGATCTGCGCAAGGTGGAAGGATATTGTGCCGTGCCGCCGGTCAACCCACTGCTCCAGGATTGGACCGACGGCCAACACCGTGCGGTGTCCCGCGCTCGGCTCTCTGAGCCGCTCACCCCACTGGCTGAGCACTCGCCTCCTCAGGCGGCTCCGCCAAGTCTCTTCCTCGTCAGAGACCTCCTCTTCCTCTCCCCGTCGTCTTCTCCACTCACGCGCTAGGGCCCCAGCGTGCAGGTCCCATGGCGCAGTACCCGCCAGTACGCACGCAGCCTCGTACGAGGTCGTACGGTACGCACGGACGGCCCTGACGGCCATGACCCGTTGCGGACGTCGCAACAGGGCCACGTTCTCCGCCTTCAGGGCACGCGCCCAGATCGGCGCGCCGTACAACGCCATGGACCGCAGGACGCCTGTGTACAGGCGACGGCAGCCAGCACTAGGCCCACCCACGTTTGGGAGAAGACGACCCAATGCTCGAGCAGTTCCGAGCAACCTCGGGATGAGGAGCCGGAAGTGCTCCTTGAAGTCCCATCGCCTGTCGAGGACGAGTCCCAAGTACCTCATGGTCGACTCGACAGCGATGGAAGTTCCTCCTACTATCAGGTGGGATCCGGCTGGAGGGGCCCGACGGGGCCCGTGGAAGCATATGGCTTCGCACTTCTCTAGGGCCACCTCTAGCCCGAGACGCCGGATCCTTGCCACCTCCTGCGCCACTCCTGCTACCGCCAGTAGGCGGGCCTCCGAGAAGGTACTACCGCGTGCGGTGACGACGGTGTCGTCGGCGTAACAAGCGAGGCCGACGCCCGTCAAGTTTGCACCGCGGAGCACCCAATCGTACCCGATGTTCCACAGAAGCGGCCCCAGGACCGAGCCCTGTGGAACACCGCAGGCCACCTCTCTCCTCACCCAACCATCTGCCGTCGGGTAGGTAACAGACCTACCTGAGAGGTAACACTCTACAAACCTCCTTAGGTAGTCCGGTACGCCGTGGTACCTCAGCGCCTCGCGAATGGTGTCGAAGGGCAGGGTGTTGAACGCGTTGGCGATGTCAATAGACACCGCCAAGAGCACCCCTCCCCCCCAACCGCCTCATCAGCTAGAGCCCTCACCCTGGTCAGAGCATCCAGGGTGGACCTGCCCCGCCGGAACCCAAACTGAAAGGCGCTGAGGTTAGGTCCCACATTCTCCAAATGGTCGACGATACGGGCAGCTGCGATCCGCTCCAGCAGTTTGCCCGCCTCGTCGAGCAGCACGATCGGTCGATACGCCGACGGCGAGTCGACCGATCGACCCTCCTTTCGGATCAGGGTCAGCTTCCCCATCTTCCACGCCGTGGGAAACTGGCCCTGCGCCAGACACGAACTAAAAAGGCGCTTCGCCTGTGTCCGGAGCGGGCCAAGGGCCAGAACCAAGGCTCGCCCGGGAACACCATCTGGACCGGGTGCTGTATTTCGTGCCCTCATGCGGGACAGCGCTGCGTCGAGCTCCGCCTCGGAGATCTCTGGAGCCTCATCACTCGGTGGTTCTCCGCCCGGTGGAGTCATAGGCGGGGGCACGTGCTCTTCCCGACCGGGGAATAGTGCCGGAACTATCCGGGCCACGAGATTGGGCTGGAGACTCTCCGTCAGGGGAGGGGCACAGGGGCGCAGTTTGTTGCGAACCATCCTGTACGGCCTCCCCCACGGGTCTCGGTCCAGAGACTCCAGCATCTCCTCGTGGGCAGCCTGCTTGGCTCGGCCTATGGCCGTCCTCAGTTCCCCGGCGGCGGCCCTGTAGATGTTATAGAGCCGCCCCTCCTCTGCCTCATCACGACGTCTTCGCCTGCGGCTCCGGGTGTACTGGCGTCTCGCCGCAACGCAGTTCCTGCGCAGTTCAGCGAGCTCCTCCGACCACCAGTACACCCCTTTGCGTCGCGGTGGCCATCGGCCGACTCTCGGCATGGCCGCGTCGCACACCTGCGACATTGCAGCTATCATGCAGTCGGTCTCCCCGTCGACCTCGGTCGGGACCGGGCCAGCGTCCATGCACCAGGCTTGCACCAGGGCTGCCTCGAGGAGGGCCTCTCTATCCATCCTCCTCAAGGCCCAACGTGGGCCACACACGACATCCGAGCCACGAAATGGGGAGGGGGTGACGTCGCTGTACCGGAACCGGATATACCGGTGGTCTGACAGCGTCTCGCCCTCCCACACCTCCCAGCCTTGCACGCGACGAGCGAGAGCGGCATTGGCGAAAGTCACATCGACAATACTGCCGCCCTGCTGTCGCACGCAAGTGTGTCTCGACCCTACGTTAAGGACCTCTAGTCCGGTCTCGACCAACCAATCCTCTAACACCTTGCCACGCGCGTCGGTCGCGGGGGAACCCCAAGCCACACTCTTGGCGTTGAGGTCCCCGGCAACTAGGACGTGATCAAGGCTAACCCGCCCAACCAAAGAGCCCACCTCGACCAGGAATCGCTCGAAGTCGGCAACTCTCCGGTTAGGGGAGAAGTACACCCCGATCACTAAAACGCGGCCGATCTGAGCAGCTACATAGCCCCTGCCTCTCTGCACCGAGCCGAACGGTGGCGAGCCATTCAGGCTTGCGATGGCCACCACGCCATCCTCGTCTCCGACCCAACTTGGCGAATCGGGGACGCGGTACGGCTCGGCGACAACGGCCACCTGCACCAACCACTCCGCCAGAGCCTGAGAAAACAGGTCCTGGGCTCTGGCGCAGTGGTTGAGGTTTCCCTGGAGAACTTGGGTGAATGGGCGAGCCATCACTCCAAGGCCGGGGAAACCTCCTCGACTATAATAGTACACCAACCCACTACAACAATCGAGTTTACGATATGAGATCCTTACATTGGACCGTAAAACACGTTATTTTTTCAAGGTCATCCTGAGACTTAAGTCTGTATCTGTAACTAAACTATCTTGATCTTCTATCGGAAACACAACAGATATCATATCACCATGTAAAACTACAAACAAACATTAACTCATACCTTATAATGTATATACCTACTAGATATATTAAGTACGTCCTGTATAATGTATATACCTACCAGATATATTAAGTACGTCCTGTATAATGTATATACCTACCAGATATATTAAGTACGTCCTGTATAATGTATATACCTACCAGATATATTAAGTACGTCCTGTATAATGTATATACCTACCAGATATATTAAGTACGTCCTGTATAATGTATATACCTACCAGATATATTAAGTACGTCCTGTATAATGTATATACCTACCAGATATATTAAGTACGTCCTGTATAGTGTATATACCTACCAGATATATTAAGTACGTCCTGTATAATGTATATACCTACCAGATATATTAAGTACGTCCTGTATAATGTATATACCTACCAGATATATTAAGTACGTCCTGTATAATGTATATACCTACCAGATATATTAAGTACGTCCTGTATAATGTATATACCTACCAGATATATTAAGTACGTCCTGTATAATGTATATACCTACCAGATATATTAAGTACGTCCTGTATAATGTATATACCTACCAGATATATTAAGTACGTCCTGTATAATGTATATACCTACCAGATATATTAAGTACGTCCTGTATAATGTATATACCTACCAGATATATTAAGTACGTCCTGTATAATGTATATACCTACCAGATATATTAAGTACGTCCTGTATAATGTATATACCTACCAGATATATTAAGTACGTCCTGTATAATGTATATACCTACCAGATATATTAAGTACGTCCTGTATAATGTATATACCTACCAGATATATTAAGTACGTCCTGTATAGTGGGGAAAGCTGTAATAAATACTCAGAATCACAGGGTGATCATTTCTAGTGAGGTATAAAAAGCAAAAAAGGTGAAAATCATCGATAACTATTATCGTGAAGGAAACTTAGGTCACAATGGCGTGAGAAACCTTCGTACAGGCCGCTAAGTTTGTATTTTCCTGCGATGTTTTGCGTGTTTCTAGTGGTTGCGAACATGCACTTTATATTTTGTTTAAAATAACTTACAATTATTGCAAAACTTTGCACAATTAAAAGATCGTGTTCGACGACAAATTTTTAAAAATAAATATTTGTTTCTTCATATTATGTACTGTACTGTAAGTATAAAATTTGTATATTTTTATGCTTGTATTTTTAAACTATAATTGTTATTTTAAATATACATATTCGAAAAGAGCTTTTTTATAGCATAGGAGGGCAAATGAGCAGTCGGAGCCTTTTGGCGACTATGCAGATGCGTTGCCCTCCTTTTCCTTAAATAATGGGCTCCCGGAAACTCACAAACCGCAAGAAACGCGACAGATTAGCTGTCACTTTACGCCGGTCGTGCCGGCCCAATTCGGTTGCAAAGCAGCATGGCACTACCTCTTACAATAAAAATTAGAGTAAATTTAGAACAGAGTATTATAATTATATTTTAACTATTGAAACACAGATTTATATTTAGTATCTTAATATTGAAAAAAAAAACCATCAAATAGAATCATCATCATCATCAGCAGCCTTTATCCGTGCACTTCTGAACATAGGCCTCCTTCAATGATCGCCAAGACGGCAGATCCCTTGCCACTCGCATCCAACACGGACCGGTCGGCGCAAATTGAATAACCTCCCTCAATATTATCGGCTATCAAATTCAAAAAATGTTCAAAGCTAAACCACAGTATAAGCAAAGTCATTATTTACGCTGTGGCTAAACAGTATATTAATTATTTACCGGAGATTAGCGCCTTCGAAAAAACTGTTCAGCTTTAATAATATAGATTTGTCTGAGTGTACATGCGTTGATAGCTCTGAACTTTCATTACCATGCAATTATTTACCACTATTGTATTATACGTATTCTCCAGCAGGCAGCAATAACAGTGGTACAACAATATGAGTACTATTAAAATTTAATAATTTATTTTATGTAACTATAATATGCTTTTAAGGTCGTATTGATCAGGAATGAGAAAATTAATGTAGTACCTAATATTATAGTTTGGTTAGCCAGGGATAAATATATATGTTATTATGATGTATAAGCTATGTTATTGTAAAGTTTCCTTAAAATCCATTCAATAGTTTTTACGTGAAAGAGTAACAAACATACATCCATACACAGATACTGTTCTTAATATTTCTATGCATCCATACATTCTTACAACCTTTCGCGTTTATAATATTAGTAGGATAGGATTGGATAATCATCTAGATGACAATCGTTACAACAATTAGGATAACAATTATATTTTTGACGTGACAACGTCTAATAAATTGATGAACGCCGGCTGCATGCACGAAATGACGCGTGACGTTGTCACGTTAAACTATCGTCCGTAAACCAACTTTACAGACAACCATTTTTTTATTTATTTGGTGGCCAATTGAGAGGATTATAGGCTATTTATATTGGAGATTGTTTTATGCAATTTTGGCTTGGATGAAACAACAGGGAGCAACTGGAGTGGATTAGAATATTAAAAAAATTGTCAATCATGAGACGCCCGACATGTGAATCATCTACGACCTTTTTTTTTCTTTAACGCCGGGAAATGCTCTGAGGCATCCCGCGGAGGAGTGGGTCTCCCCACGCGGGTATGTGGGACTCGCTGCGCCCGAAAGCTGGTAAGTGGACGCAGCTCTACCCACTAAAACCTGGCGAGTGCCACCAATGCCGCCTTTTGTGAGGTGCCCCGGATTTAATAAACAAACAGGGCACCTCGGCGGCTAGTCAGTCCCCCAAGGGACCGACGCCACCTCCGCAGAGGGGTTGTCCCGCACCACAGAACAACCCCTCCCAACGTCGGGACAGTACAATGGGGTGAGGTTCCCATCCTCACCCCTTGCCCCCTGCTCTTCTTATAAGAGGGGTACAAAGAGCCCCCTCGGCTCAATTAGCTTCGCTCAGGGTGTTGGGCTCACCCTAGGCTACTAAGCCCCACCGCCACGCCAACGCCTGAACCATGATGGGGAATCATCTACGACCTACGTTAATGCAAAAATTCATGATAAATAAGTCTATAAAAAAAAAGATGGCATAAAATAAAGTAAGAACAGCGTCAAGTCGTTCGCCGTCACGGCATTCAAAACGTTTATACTGCCAAGGTCCGTCAATGGATGTGTAAAATTCAAAAACTCTGATAAGCGCCAATCAGACTCACGCGCCAAGGGTTCCGAAAAACGTCTTTCTATGTAATTAATATAACAACATAATGACTGGCCAACCCAACGCCAGGAAGCCGTGGGCTCGCAGACTTCACGATTGGCGGGGGGTAACCCCCCAATAATAACCAACCTTAAGTGAGCCAAATCGGCTCACAATTTTCAGACGAAGCATTAGGGCCCTTGGGCCGTTAGCATAGATCCCTCCGAAAAAAAAATTGACGGTTTTTAGATTTTTTCCTTATACTTGTGTTGTGATAGTTGAGACCTAGCTTCTTACCAAATTAATTCTATAACAATGGGCAGAACCCGATTGGCTTTGGTTTTACAGACCGACAGACAGAGGGACGGACGGACAATATAATAAGGGTTCAGTTTTGTCATTATGAGCAGCGGAACCCTAAAAAAGTTTGAATGTTTTTATGGTTTTGCAAATCCAGGTCATTTGCAAATGAGACGTTTGACAATATAATGGCGACCTTAGCGAACAGACTTCGTGCTTAATGCACGTTCTTGTTAGATTAGTGGGGTGACCCACTAGCTAAATTATCCTTTTTATTTCTACAACAATTTGTGCAACACACATTTACTTTGTAAAAGCAGACATTAACATGATTCATGTATATCATAATTGAACAATACATTTGAAGTGAAAACATAAAACTTTTAGGAAGAATCGGGTACACTTCTTTTTCTTATAAGTCTGCAAAAAACTTTCTAAAGAAGATGTTTATTGATGAAGATGAAAATATGAGTATCTTGTATGCTGGTTGAAACAGACACAAAAGCCGGACTTGGGGTTAAAGGCCAATCGCTCATGAACATCCTAATATAATAAACGCGAAAGTTTGTATGGATGTTTGTTACTCTTGCACGCAAAAATTGAATGGATTTTACAATAATATAGTTTAACGTTTACATCAGAATAACTTTAATTTATAAACATGTAATGATGTTTGTTAATGTACAAATCCTTCGCGGACGAAGTCGCGGGCACCAGCTAGTAAGTTATAGTAATGATAACAACAGAGCTTTTGCGGCTTGTGAAGCGGCTGAAAAAGCTAAAATATGCAAGTACAGGGGTCTAGGCTCCGAATATGATTTTGTCCCATTCGGTGTCGAGACCCTTGGTCCGTGGGGTCCTAGCGCTATAAGGCTTTTTAAGGAAATAACAAAAAGGTTAGTCGACATCACAGGAGACCGAAGAGCTGGCAGCTACCTCGGACAAAGAATTAGTCTAGCAATTCAAAGGGGGAACGCTGCCAGTATCTTCGGAACCTTGCCTAAAGGGACTCCTTTTTATTAATATACCTAAGTTATTATATTATATTCTTTAAGGTTTTTAGTTTTAGGTTCTTTGTAATTTATATCCAATATGTTTTTATTTAATTATTTTTATATGTGACGTGCGATTCTACTGGTGAAATATGTTTTTAATCATTTGAGTAGATTCAAAGATACCGCATCCAAAGTTACAAATATTACCTTTTAATTTATTTTTTAGATGATGATTAGGGACAAACAGACGGACGGTTCATATTATGGTTGATCACCGACATCCGTAGACGTTAATCTCTATATATATAATTCTTCTGTACGTGTGTATGTCACTGAACTCCTCCTAGACGGCTGGACCGATCTTGATGATTTTTTGGATTCGAGAATGGTTTAGATTCACAAAAAAATTAAGAAATATATATATTTAAATATTTTGTACAGGGCAACGTCTGTCAGTGCCACTAGTAAATTATAATTTTACTAGCTGTTGCCTGCAGCTTTACCCGCGTTACTCTACTCCTAGTCACAGCGTGATGTTATATAGCCTATAGCCTTCCTCGATAAATGGGCTATCTAACGCTGAGAGAATTCTTCAAATCGGACCAGTAGTTCCAGAGATTAGCGCGTTCAAACAAACAAACAAACTCTTCAGCTTTATAATATTAGTATAAATTAATAGAGATACAAAGAGGAGGACAATGCATCTGCATAATCTCTGGTTGTGCGGGTGTGTATGGGCGTCGATAGTGGCCAAGGCTTCGACTGCTCGTTTTCCCTCCAATGCTATAAAAAATACATTTCCCTTAGTGTATCATCAGATCACATGATCTGTATGTTATTGACTAGATATGAAACAGTAACATAGCACACATCAGACCCTGGACATATTTGACATATTATAATGATGTAACTGATATGCCACATTCTCTAATACAAGTTTTTTTTTTTCGGATGGATCTATGCTAACGGCCCGAAGGCCCTAATGCTACATCGGATTAGTGTGAGCTCATTTGGCTCACTTTTGGTTTATAAAAGTGGGGGGTTGCCCCCGGCCAACCGTGCAGTCTGCGACCACACGGCCTCCTGGCGTCGGGTTGGACTAATACAAGTGTCTCCGAATATTGACTATGCGATTGTTCGTATATGTGAATGTTACGTCACTATTATATAAAGTGTGTAATTTACATAAATGTGTTTAAAAATCACAAATTCTATAGAATGAAGTTTTTAAACATCTATTGATTTATAAATTTTTGGTAAAAAGGTCAGGAGCTAGACGGGTTAAGGATTTGAGAGGGCCACTTTCATACATATAGATATTTTCTAACGAGATCTAGTATTATCTAATAATATATATATATATACAAATAAATAAAATTGAAGTGTCTGCTTGTAATTTTAAATTAAACATCAAATATTCAATTTTTAAAATTTTTGTCTGTCTGTTTATTCCGACTAATCTCTGAAACAGCTGGGCCAATTTTGACAGATCTTTCACTGGCAGATAGCTTATGTTATACGTAGCAATTTAGGCTATAAATAATCATCATCGAATCTGGGTACCACTGTAAATGTATGTTAACGAAACTGGAGCAACATCTATACAATAATAAAACACACGGATAATTTGATAGACAGAAGGAGTAGCGATCATTTGAAGAAGAGGGAACCCTTTTTTTACGCCGGGAAATGCTCTTAGGCATCCCACTGGAGAGGGGGGCTTTACTCCCCAGGCATGTATGTGGGACTCGATGCGCCCGAAAGATGGTAAGGTGGACGCACCTCGACGGCTAGTCAGTCCCTCAAAGGATCGACACCACCACCACAGAGGGGTTGTCCCGCACCACAGCAACAACCCCTCCCAACGTGGAGACAGTGCAATGGGGTGAGGTGCCTATCCTCACCCTTGTCCCCCCTGCTCTTTTGTCCCCTCTTCTTATAAGAGGGATACAAGTAGCAGCTAGTTAGCAATTCCCTCGGTTCAATTTGCTTCGCCTAATTTGCTAGGTTCACCTTAGGCTACTGAGCCCAACCGCCACGACAAGGCTTGAACCATGTTGGGGAAGGGGGAACCCTAAAACCCCAAGAATTTGATGTTCATCACGAAAGGAGTCAATGATTCATAAAATTTACTCGCGAGTCATTCGTAGCATTCAAGATAACCTTCTTTTCAAATTAGGTTAGCAAATATTTATCAATGGTCAGTTATCATTGGAAAGTATAATACGGTCAGTACAGTGTTCGATTTCACTAGCCTAATTCATAGGTTTACTAACGGACACAAAGGCCTATGGGTGAAGGTCTCAAAAGGTGGTCAAATGCAGAAACGTGATGGAATTACTTCTTTATTAGTAGAGATAAGAAAGCCGAGTCCACAAGTGGTAACGTTGCCCATTAACATAAATAAGTTTCATCATCATCAACTTTCTCTTGCTGCTGGACAAAGGCATCTTTTTGCAAGCTGGTTCATTGAAAATTTCTGAAAAATTCATTCATCTAAAAGTGAGACAAAATCAAAAGTGATTTGTGTGTTTCTACTAAGACTTAGTAAGAGTTAATGCCATGCTGCTACGTAGCCGACTTGGGCCGGCACGACCGGGGTGGTACCTCTCCTTCATATAACACAGCTATGCTGTCGCGTTTCGTGCGGTTTGTGAGTTTCTGGTGGCCCATTAAGGGGATAGGGAAAAGGAGGGCAACACATCTGCATAACTTTTGGTTGTGCGAAAGTCTATACCTATGGGCGTCGGTAGTCACCATATTAAGGCTCTGACTGCTCGATTGCCTCCTTATGACATAAAAAAAACTTTCTTTGTTGGGACTCCGTTAAGTTTAACAATGACAACGCTTCGCACCCGTGAGAGATACTGTTTTAATTGGTTTACGGCGTATTACACGAACGGTTACCGTCAGTACAAAATTGATGGCATTGGCATATACGTCCTCAACTTATACAGATAAATTAAATTGGAGCCTTTTATTGAATGCATATAAAATAGCATTTTTTACAAAAAAATCTGTCTGTCCGTCTGTCTGTTTGTTCCGGCTAATCTCTAAAACGGCTGGGCCGATTTTAATGGGACTTTGACTGGCATATAGCTGATGTTATAGGGAGTAACTTAGGCTATAAAAATAATCATCATCAATCCGGGTACGGCTGTAAATCTAAGTTAACGCGGGCGAAGCTACGGGAAACAGCTAGTCCCCAATAAACATGCCCACAAACAACTATTCACCTCAACAATCTATCTAATCAACAACAACAACTATCCTCCTCAAAAAAAATCAGTTTCTATCCACGACAGTTATTATAGTTATATAGATAAACTACATTGATCTGAAAAACGTGACGTATGGTCGACTGGCCTTGAAAACTGATAACGGTGTAGTAGGATCCCCATATCCCATTATTATTATATCTCTATTGCCAAATTTTCCTTCCCTCATAATATTTAACATCCCTCATTTTGAATCCTCTGTAAATTGCGCTTTAAACAGAGCAGCTCCTCTCGCTTTTTCTTTGTATATTTTTTTTAATCCATGAATTGCCCTTTCCGCAAAACTCATCCCACTATTTCTTTCTAAAAATCTTCTAGAATACCGTAGATACATTTAATATTTAAAAAAATCGGTTGTCTGTAAAGTCGGTTTACTGACGATAGTTGAACGTGACAACGTCATAAGAAAATGGAACGCCTCAGAGCGAGGTAACGCCGCATGCGTCATGTTTTTTCGTCCTTGCAGCCGGCTCCATTGAATTATAAGACGTTGTCACGTCAAAAATAACTACTTAATACACTCCCTTCTTTTACGTACAATCTTATAACTAGAGAACATAACATTATGCATACACACACAGATTTTTCTCCAAATATTTATAAATCCAACATAACTTTCCGCGTAACAATTACTTAATACATAACTGTATTGTAACAAAGAAAGTCTATGGACTATGGTGTGAAAATAAGTAGGTCGTTGAGTACCGTTGGTCCCCTACGGTGGTACATACTTCGCAAACTGTTCTGATTAACTGTACAGCTTCATTATCATGATGAAAAACGGATTATTGGAAAGTATTATAAAGAAAAGTAACGAACATTTCAAACATGAAAGATATTGTATCAAGCGCATTCTGTTTTTGATGTTCAGATGTTTTTTTAATAGCATAGGAGGGCAAACGAACAGTCGAAGCCTTTTGGCGACTTTCGACGCCCATACACATTCGCACAACCAGAGATTATGCAGATACGTTGCCCTCCTTTTCCCTATCCCCCCAAAGGGCTACCAGAAACTTAAGAACCGCACGAAACGCGACAGCATAGCTGTCATTTGACGCCGATGTTATGTGAGCGAGAGGTTTAAGATTAGATAAATAAGTTCGGAAATGATAGCAGTTTCTCAACTCATTGTTCGCTTGCGGCCCAAAAATTGGTGCCAGATCTCCTACTATCGCTCATTGTACGCTTGCGGCCCAAAAATTGGTGCCAGCTCCCCCACTATAACGGGACAATGGCGCGTTATTTCGTGCATGCAGCCGGCGTTCATCGATTTATTAGACGTTGTCACGTCAAATAACCATAGTTATTTAAAATCTTATAAAGCATTATTATATTAGGATTTGGTTAATTGTGATTGCCAACCAGCCCTTAGATTTAAGAGTAAATTCCTCTCATGTTTCTGTAAATAATCTGCTACAATCTGTTGCATCAAAAGAAATGGATAAAAATGGTTTGTACATTAGCCAGTGATTCCAGTATTTGGCAAAACTGGCTAATGTTAATCTCAAACACCTAACTGGTATTGTTATAAAACTTCGGCATCCGGAAGACAGTTCACACGGTCATTAGCTACGATTGTCTAACCTCACTCCTCAAGTAAACTTGACCATGTCTGATTGTACAGTGACATTGTGTATAATGTTTATTACAATTTAGAATATTTTTAATGACCTTTTAGTTATTGTTAGGATTTCCGGCTTATTTTACTGTCTGTTACATGAGGCTTTCCCATACCCGCCATATCCCACGGATTTATGAGTAATTGTACTTATTTCTCTTTTCGTTTTAGTGCCTGCTTCAGGCTTAAGTTGAATTTTAACAAGTTTATATTAGGTATTATTAGCTGGTGCCACAGATATTTCGAGGGGGTCTTCTTTGTTAGCCAGATCCGGGACACTCCCCTTCAAGCGGCTGGAGGCAACTCGCAGTGGTTTTAGTGCGGTATACCGGTCGTACCTGGGGTCGGGGAGCGCCTTGAGTCCCACATATCCCCGGGGACGACCCATCCCCGGGTGAATGCGCAAAGCATATCCACTGCGTCAAAAAAAAAACTTCGTCTTGTGCAGACGGATTAGTTTTGACATCGCACAATCTTTATCTTTATATATATATTTCTTGTGTGCGTGTGTATGTCACTGAACTCCTCCTAGACGGCTGGACCGATTTTGATGAAATTTTTTGTGTGAGTTCAAGGGGATTCGAGGATGGTTTAGATTCACAAAAAAATAATTGTACAGGACAACGTCTGTCGGTGCCACTAGCATCTTTATAAATTAAAGCGTGTTATTATGATGTTTATGCTATATTATTGTAGTCATTCAAAACCATTCAGTTGTTTTTTTGTGAAAGAGTAACAAACATCCATACATATAAATTTCCGCCTTTATAATAAGTATTAATAGGATTAACTGATTTTGTCCATTTCTAGACATAAGCCTCTTTCAATAAACTCCAAGAGGGCCGATCTCCCACCACTCGTGTGCTGCTGCACATGGATCTTCGTTCCAGCTAGGAGGCAGTCTTCCCTAATGTTAGTTCCACTCCGGAACTCTATGAGCCTACCCTAATTCTAGACGATATCTAGAATACCTTTTTCACGGTGAATTTGAACATGTAAAGGAGATGTTCAAGAAATGTATGAGGCGTGGGCCAGCACTATGTACACTATATGTAAATATAGCTACTTAATATAGTAACTGTTTACTATTGTTTATTTAATTTAATTTCGCTTCGTTTTAATGTACATTTAAATTAACTTCGTCAAGGAGAGCAACACAACGTAAAATAAACATGGCGGATCAGGGCCTGTAGACAAAGTGACATCGCTTTGTAGCCGAAATTCGTTATAGTCTATTAATAATTTTCTAGCCAATGATCAATCAAAGATCGTGACAGTGCAACGACAACAACTGTCAAGTGTCAACTAAGTGCGACAAGAAGTGTCAAATCGGACCAAAAAGTTAAAATTAATTTCTATGTAAATAGACCTCATACACACTATAACTCATAAAAATTGTGAAAATGTTGCCCTCCATGGCCTTCGCCCACGGATAACGAATCAATATCAATAATAAAATAACATAAGTTTGACATAAGTGTTCGATAACCAATTGACAGTTTATGATTTTGTTACGAATTTTAACATTGTCTACCAACTTGCGATAACGATAACGAGTGACATAATTGATGACGGCTTATGTCAATCCCATACATTTTATTCTTTTCGAACTTCGTTATCGTTTTTCTAATGATACTTTGTCTAAGGCCTCAGACCAGAATTCTGCAAAGAATGTCATTTTGACAATGTCACATGATTGACATATATCGTAATATCTGCGATTTTATAAAAAATAACACGAATTCTGAAAATCTTGGGTCTCGAAAAAATAAGACTACATGCAGATTTTTATTTACTGTATATGAGAGAGAGATGTATATAAATAAAACAACATGTTGGGGTTAATTTTTAAGGTTAACAACTAAACTCTCAACTATTAGTCAAACGTCATGTCAAAACCTAACCAATGAAGTAAAAGAATTTAGTTTACTGGGAATAAATATAGACACACACATTAATTGGAAAACGCACATTGAAAATGTTAAATCTAAATTATCGAAGTTTATATACGCTCTTTTTCAAATTAAACATAGCACAAATACAGAAACAGCTCTATCAGCTTACTATGCATACGCGCACTCATGGCTCAAGTATGGTGTCATGCTGTGGGGAAACAGTGTTATATATATATATATATATATATATATATATATATATATATATATATATATATATATATATATATATATATATAACCCTATTTTTAGGGCGGCCATGACACTTGTGTCATGGCCGCCCTAAAAATAGGGTTATCACATTAAAAAACGTTTCAAATATTCATTTTGTACACATGTACCCTTCTTCAAATGATTTTTTTAGTATTTTTATGAAATTCCCATATTTTTTTCCTATTTACCTATGTGGTAATATATATATACCTATAAATAAACCTAAGTGGTCCTTTATATTAGTTTCCAATCCTGGAACCAAAGGATTCTCAACAGTTTTATTTTTCCAGGGCGCGCCAACATGTTACGCGCAATACTGGTCACACTACTGATGATCACGAAGGTACGATCACAACCGAACCGAGTCCGGGATGTGACCACGTCGTGCGACAAGAGCTCCATCAGCATCCACATAGAAATGGAGCAGCCCTTCAAGGGACTGGTGTTCAGCAAGGACTTCGCTAGAGAATGCCATGTCAAAGGTATGTAGATGTTAAGCGGTTTTCTAAGAGTCTATTATTTGGGCGTCTGTTTAATAACTATTATTTTTCAATCCGTTGTCAGACGCAAGGTTTGGACAAAGACTTAGTTTGGATAACAGATGGTTGTCAAACACCCAGGGTGGCATCACTGCAGACCACACCCTGGCGGAGTGCCTAGCTTGGGCGGAGGAAAGGACGTCCCTCATCACTGAGGTTGGCGCGGATCTGTCACTGCCTACGGTGGTACGGCTCCGAGCGATGACCGTCAGTGAGAGCACATGGCAGGTGGTCCTCTCCTTCTGTGAGGTAGTGATGTCACAGAAGGAGGAGGCGGAGCGGGAGAGGGAGCGCACTGGCGCCTCTTCCCGCAGGAGAGCGCGGCGGCGACAGGCGGTCGCACCGCCGTGAGGGACCTGTGCGCGTAAGGTCCGGGCTATATGGCATTCTTATGTGTTCAGTGTGCCTTAAGCGGAGAAGGAGGAGGGGACGCTACCCCCGGCCTCTAGAGAAGAGTGTCGGATGGCACATCGTTGTGACCCGGTGCGGACGTTCACAGCTCACTCGCCGGGTCACCCAGACGACGAGGTAAACACCGCTGGGGTTTAGTGGGTAGAGTCTCCGTCCACCTTACCATCTCCTCGAGCGCAGAGAGTCCCACATAACCTCCGGGCCCCCTCCGAACCCGGTGGTATGCCTAAACGCATTGCCCAGCGAACCAAAAAAAATGGTTATCAAACACTAGATCCCTATTGGTTGCCCGTAATTATAATTACATATAACTATCGCCATTTATTATCATCCCTTTTTCTTGCACTGTTGGATATGCTGTGTATGTATATATTTATATTTATATTTTTTTGTCAATATAAGCTTATATTATGTGTATCTATCATTATTTTTATTTTCTTGATATTAATATTGACGCCCTAATTAAGATTATCCCTCTTTCCAAGATGTCCTAAAAGAAATGAAATTACTATACTAGTAATAAGGTGGCCTTAGTGTACCTTATTATTTTTTTGTTACTTTTCAATTTTCTGTAATGTGTAATTCATTCATGCCTTATCCCCTCTTGTGCCCAACTTGAACTGTCCAAAGAGATTTTGTCATTCCATCTAGGTACTTGAAAATCGACCAACAGGCGACAATCCATATTCCGTACCTACATTATTAATTTTATATTTTCGTGAATTATATAAACCATCTTTTCGGTAAAACTGCACTCATGTTACCTCTTTACCTATCCTATAAGTTTTAGATGAAAATAAGATTCTAAATCTTGCACAACTGCTCGTTTGTCAACCTCTGCTTGTCATTAAAATATATCAAATAAGGTCTGTCCCAGTGACAGGGAAATTGATGAGAACATCACATTTGTTACATTCTTGACCCCAAGATTATTTCATTAAGATTTAAAACTGGTTTATTTTACGACTATGTATATTTATTTGTTGTCGAGCGAGATAAGGTATAATAAGAAGTAATAAGATAGTGCTCGACGATGGTCTACACTCTAGGCTCTAGTGGATATAGACTCGGCCTCTTAAGTGAGAGGTCCGGGTTCGACCCTGACCGGTGCCATGAAATGGGTTTTTCTAAATTTCTTCGTGCACCGGAATATGAGAACATCGCTTGCTCGCCGGTGACGGAAAACATCGTGAGGAAACCTGCATGTCTGATGAGATTAAGTCTTTGAAGGTGTGTAAAGTTCACCAACCCGCATTGGGCCAGCGTATCGGTGAACTATAGCTCAACACCCGCCTCGCCTGATTTCTTCATACTGCAACTACGTATACGATGGCACGACGATCTCCCTGCAGTGGTTCTAGACCGGCCTCTGCAGGACTCCTGATTGTATGCGAGTCGGCTCGACCGTCTTAGCTTGGCCTATGTCCAGTAGTAGACGGATAGAGGCTGGTAATAATGCTAAAATACATGCATGATGTAAACCTACAGACTGCTATAATCATTAACCTAGCTTTCGGCTTTGCGGTTAAAGAGGCATATATGCATTTTGCATTTTCTCATCATCAGTATCGTAAATATAACATGGCTTACGCAGAATAAATCTAAAGGCATAATCTTTTTACAATACTGAAATGTCATTATAAATATTACAGGACAGATGCAGAATAAGTTATCTCTTCACTTGCCGTCGAACGCGTGTGGTGTCCGGACGTCGACTCTGAACAACACGGCGCGGGAGCCCGACGGGGAAGAGGACCTCTATTACAACGTGGGGCTCATCGTACAGATGGACAGGCAGCTGCAGCAGTCCACCGACCAGGAAGTCACTGTCAGGTTTGTCTTTTTCCCGGATTTGCATTGCCTTTGAAGTTTTGGATTAAGATTTATTAAGTTGGTTACAGTTAACTGATCAGTTATCCGTGTTGGATGCGAGTGCAAGTGATCGGTCGTCTTGGCATTAATTGAAGGAGGCCTATGTTCAGCAGTGGACGGATAGGGGCTTATGATGATGTTGATCAAGTTGCTAAAGAGACTGCATCAGATGTATATTAGGTACGAAATTTAGAAGGTTACGTTCTTACATACACAACATACTTTTAAGAAACTTATGACTGGTTATTTATAAAGTTCTTAGTCAGTATTAAATGCCTAATGTATGTAGCAACGGACTATTATATACATAGTACTAACTAATATACCTATAATATAGGTACCATAACCTCCAGACATTCTCTTATCTATACCCGATGAAGGAAATCGTTAAGAATATTTAATATACTACCTTCAAACGCTTTAGCAATACGATTCTACTGTTAATGGTGTTAAGAAGCATATTGTACGGCCATGATAATATCTTTGCAGGTGTAAATTGCAACGTCGTGCAGTGCGGATAAACAGTTCGGCGCTCGAGGGAGTTATCAAATCGAAGCTTCGAGAAATGTCCGGAAACGATGGGAGAAGAATGAGGTTCGTTTGGATTGTGTAAAATGTATTTACTTAAAGGAAAAATACTAGAGTATGTGAATATCCTACTATGGGGCCATCCATAAATTACGTCACACGAATATCATGATATTTGGACCCCTCCCCCGTCCTTGTCACGGATGGTCACATTTATAAGACCCCCCCCCTAGTGTGACGTCACATATTTTGCAATTTTTACATAAATAAATTGATAAATCAAAACAGCTGATCCGAAATTAGTTTTATTTTTGCTTTAAATTATTTTTTACGTTCGTTTTTTAATTAGTTCACAGTACCTAGTCTTATGTGACGTCACAAAATTTGGGAGCCCTCCCACCCCCTTGTCACATAATGTCACACTTCGTTGGACCCCCCCCCTCCCCCTTAACCTGTGACGTAATTTATGGACGGCCCCTATCCACAAGTCGTACAAATATTATAAACGCGAAAGTTTGTAAGAATGTATGTTTGTAACTCTTTCACGCAAAAACTACTTTTTTTAAATGTTAGTTGACTAGGCAAACTGGCAAACGTACCACCTGATGGTAAGTGGTCGACGTCGCCCATGAACATAAACTAGTATACCTGGAACGACCCCAGGCAACTCATTTATGTGTTGCCTATCCTGAGAGTTGAGACATAAGATGTTAAGTCTCGGTGCCAGTAATTACACTGCCTGTCTTGCCCTTCTCTCCGAAACACAGCAAAGCTGTTTCACGGGAGAAACAAGCAAGATGGTGGTACCCATGCAGCCGGGAGCGCGGCACAGCGCTTCCCTCCCACCAGTAAATGTGAATGTTACGTCACTATTATATAAAGTGTGCAATTTACATAATTGTGTTTAAAAATCCCAAATTCTATAGAATGAAGTTTTCAAACATCTATTGATTTAAACATTTTAGGTAAAAAGGTCAGGGGCAAGTCTCGGTGCCAGTAATATTACACTGCCTGTCTTGCCCTTCTCTCCGTAACACAGCAAAGCTGTTTCACGGGAGAAATGAAACGGGAAAACTACTGAATGGATTTTGATGAAACTTTACAATAACATAGGTTACTGAATAACATATAGGCTATAATTTATCCCTGTACTCCTGCTGGAATGGGTTGTACACGAGCGAAACCGCGGGGCGCTGTTGGTGGTCAATTTTTATATAGGTACCTATTACTAAGAAGTGACAGTGAGATTGTGAGCAAATCGTGTATTGGTAATTTCTAAACCAACCTACTATAACATTCAGGGTAAATGCCGCGTTCAAGAAAATCATATTATATGGTTAAAGATGGATGGATTCAAGAAAGAGACCGCATAATTATATATGCCACCGGAAACTCACAAACCGCACGAAACTTGTAAAAAATGCTATTTTGATATATGTTCCGTGTACATCCATATGCATTCAATAAAAAGCGGTTAGGTATTATAATATTACATGTACATGTACATGTAATATTATATGTATCATATATATATATATATATATATATATATATATATATATATATATATATATATAGAACTAATTGCCTTATTACGATAGCAGATTTTTTTTGTGTGTTGGATTGGATATTTTTTTGTCTGTTGGATACGCCAGATGGCAGTCTGTGTATCAGTTTGTATTGCATGTCCTCACCTTCTACCTAAGACACCTCTTGAGAGGTATTCTTAGGTAGAAGAAAGTAGATAGATCCAAATCTTCTACCACGATCAGGAATCTCGATACAAATAAAGAGGTGGTCCCTACATATTTAGATTGACACAGCAGCAACGCATTCTTTCCACCAGTAATGTTAAAAATTCTATTATATTTAGGACCGGTCGGAACCGCCACTGGGAGGACGTGGCTGAGGTCGAGCAAAGGGAACTGCTGATGGAGTCAGCGCGGGCGTGGATGAAGCTCGCCCCGACCGCGCCCGGAACCGAACCCGCTACCGTTGAGGTGGGGCAGCCCACTAAACTGCTCATTCAGGCCACCTTACCTGGTAAATATTCATTGACCTAGACATTCTAATGTCTAATTTTCTAAACTATAGCCGGTTTCGCCCGCTTGAAAATTGAGAAAATTATAATAAACCATTCTTCAGATTAGGACTAAGTATTTCATGTACTTTCTTATGAATAGCGTTTGCTTCCGGATAATAGCATTTTAATAAACGAAATCTTCAGCTTTATTATTATTAAGATAAAAATCCATATTATGTCAAGATAAGTTTTACATATGTTTAAGGAGTTTTAATTTATGCGATTTAAATTATTTCTAGTAATAGCTAGATTTTCATAAACCCAATTTAAATTTTCAGTTGGAGTCGGCCTGCGTATTACAAACTGCATAGCCCACGATGGTTTGGGAGAAGCGTCCCAAAAACTCCTCGACGAAGCCGGATGTCCGATCGACGAAAGCATATTCAACAAACCTACGATCCACCGTCACAAACAAAAAGGCGAAATCGATTTCACCGACGAAAAAACCAACGACAACCTCAGATCGAAGGATCCAGAAACGATGTTCAAAACCATGATGACGTATCAACATGCTGTGACAACGTTTGCAGCATTCAAGTTCCCTGACAGAGCCAAGCTTCATCTATCTTGTGGGATAGAATTATGCAAGGGATCCTGTCCAGTAGTCAACTGCAAAGCCTTGCAGAGACCACAGCAGACGAAAGACGGATTGGTGAGGAAGGCGCGCCTGGACAAGGAGGCGAAAGGTGTGGTGATAGACAGACTGGAAGTGTACAATAGTATTGAAGTTCTAGCTCCGAATATTGAGCTGGAAGATGAGGCTTCGATAAAAGGTAAGTTGGTGTTGATTACTGTCCGGTGGGAGATGATCTTTCTGCCCATTGAGGCATAACTATTATTCGATCAAGCAGATTTGATATACATATTCGGATTTCCGAAAGAAGACTTAGGTAGAGTTCTTACTGACAACAAGGTCTTGGTGACAGTAAGATAGGAGGTAGGTCCTATCTAGGAAATTATATTGAGTATATAGTTGTTACATGCTCATAAATTTCTGGACTAAATACTTCACATAAAAAGACAAAGAATTAATCTACTGCTAGGTAGATTATTCGTTCCATTCATGCGCATTCATAATAAATTTGTAATAGTGTCCGGAAGTCTAAAATTTTGGCATTCAGTGGCCTAAAACCATTGAATGACTATGTTATTTTTTGGCATACTTAGAGCTTCAATATTAATAATGGTATTAATATGAAATTATGACAATTATTTAATCGATTTATACCAATGCTTTCAGATTCAAGAAGAATTCAAGGAGAAGAGGATTTAATAAGAAGATTTTCACCTGGCGATAAAACGATTTGCTTATCACCAGGAAAGATGGCGCTAGCGTTCTGCGTATTAGGAATTATATTCATTTGCGGGATAGCGGTCGCTTTCGCTTCACTAGTGCGGGCGAGACGGCGTACACCGCGTGAGCCGATACATACGTCGCTCTCTTTCTACACAGGCACGAAAAGCCTCTTCTCCTCCAATGAAAGTAGCAGTTCTGGTCTAAGTGGCAGTAAGCTTCTACTAACGGATAGCCCTTATTTAGACCACCACTCGTCATCCAGTAATAATTGGCCATATACCAGAGCATATTAAATAGTATTAAGTAAATAAGAAAATATTTCAACAATAGCAAACAGAAAGTTAATTGAAAGTTAGTGTAAAAGACTAGAATATTATGTTGTGTGCCTAAAGCATCGAGCATATAACCGGAGTAGAGCGGTAATGTTATGTGTTTTGTATGAAGACAAATTCCGACAAATTTGTGCTGTGTCGCTGCGTAGACTCTGCGCTCTGATTGGCCGACTGATGGCCATTAATGGATGATTGGCCGGTGGAACGTACACACAAATCCCTGGTTGGTTGAATTGCTATTACGTCAGTAACATATCACTGACCAGTTTCGGAATTTTATGGTCCACATTACTACTCTATCCGGTTATATGCTCGATGGTCTGAAGGTACGTTTTAACGGTAACCCTCCGCGATTACATTTATAAGGCAAAGTAAAACTTTTAGAATACCGAAGATGGAGCTTCTTGTAATAATATATAAGGTAAGGTTTAAACCTTTACGAAATATTTTGCCATTCATCGAAGACTCTTAAACGGTTTTTTGTTTTGTTTTTTATTATATGTTAGTTATTTATTTATTATGTTACTTATTTAAACAAAAGGACACGATACGATTTAAATAAAATTATTCACAATAATATCATTCTCATATATGTATTATTCTCATGAATAAAAAGATTATTGATTCACAAAATAATTCTTAAATAAAACATAAAATTCGTTGTAAAAACAAGTTTTTATTATGTGGCAAATATTGCACAGTGCACTAGTCTTTATTTTATTATTTTTATTGTTTTATAATATTACCTACCCCTTTACTAAATATGGTTTATGGACGGTAAAATATTTAAACTAAGAATTCGTAGCTCTGGTATGGGCGATTTATTAATATTGTGGTAAAGACCATAGATTTATGTGATCTATGTCTATGGTAGGGTCTCAGGGTCTCGCTCTTTCATATTGGATCAGATAAAGATGAAGAACAGGCGTAAATATATCTAAAGATATTTATTTTTTAAACCTGTATATATAAGACCTCACCCTGAAGAAGAAGAACGAACCAAAATTTATTTTTCTTGAAATCCGACGTCTTAGATATGTGTAGTAAAAATATATCGTTGTTTTTAAGAATATTTGAAAGTATTCCTATATTGAAATAGACATAAGATAAAATAGGGTTAATTTGAAAATAGAACCTATTAAAAAATACGAAACACTATAGTCGATAGCATAATAAAATTTAAAATAAGTAATTTACTATAGGCGATGGTGAAATATAAAACGTACTTATTTATTCCAAGTATTATTATTAGGTAATAATTATTAATTTGAGGCAATGCTTTTGTTATTTTTTTTATAGTAAGGTGACGGTGTAGTTTGTAAGTAAGACACTAGCATTTCCTCGAAATATTTATTATTTTTATGGAAGTTTATTATTATGTCATATGTGATACGCTTATTTATAAGAACATATTTTTTTTTATGTTTATACATTTATAATAAAGGCTATTAAAATAACGTTCTTTTTTTTACCACGCTTTTATTAGCTTGGGTTGTATCTATGTATCTATGTATGTAATGGAATCTTTGAACATGATTTTGACCCACTTCTAACGACCAGATTTTGTTCAAACTTTGTAGATTTATCGAGAACCGATGACAATGCAATAATTTAATAAAATTATTCCAATATCCTGATAAGGATAATCAGGATAGCACATGCTAGGAAGGCGTAAGGCACGATACTTTTAGCAGTCCCCGACGGTTTCGTGTCTAGCTGGACCCAGGTTAAAACACGAGCACAGGGGCGTTACTGGAGGCGCATTAGGTAGCGCCTCCTACGCACCCCTGTTCGTCGCCCGCGGTGGGAGGCCTCGTCGGCGGCCTCCTCTCTCACCCGCTCATCAGCCTCCTTCTGGGACATTACTGCCTCGCAGAAGGAGACCATCGCCGTCCAGGACTCGTCGTCACCGAGCATCGCGGCGATGACACTCGGCAGAGACAAGTCCCCTCCGATGACCGATGTCAGATCATGACGCAGCGCCGCCCATCTCGGGCACACCTCGAGGGTGTGCTGGGCCGAGTCCACCGCCGCGCCACAATCGTGACACACAGTTACCGGCTCCCTTTGGGCCTCGGTGCGAACCGCAAGGGTTTCTATGACTTCCCTTATGGATCCAGCAGCCTTGCGGATCTTGGCCGCATATCCCCCCCTGAGGTTTACTGATTTCCCCGTTAGGCCAAGAATCAACTGGAGGTTTGCTTCGCCCGCCCGCATCATTTCCTCTGCCCCCATCCTCTCCACATCGAGGTCGGGAGGGATCGCCTCCACCTCCACGGTAACCTCCTTGGGCTTTTTGAAGGCCCGCTTCTCGAGTGCCTGCTCGAAGTTGTCCTCCTTTTCTCTTTCCGTCCTCTCTCTCAGCGCCGTCCGCGCACGGGAGAGAGAAAGTGCCTTCCATCTTTTCGCGAGTGGCTGTGTTTTCCTCGCCACCTCACTCATTTTTAAAGTGATTGTTAATAGTTGAGTACTTTAAATTAATAAAAAGTTTGATTAATTTGAAACTTTGCACACGTATCAAGGACCGATGACAATGCAATAATTTAATAACAGTTTCCCAATATCCTTATAAGGACCACCAGGATTAATTAATTCTTTTGTGGATCCTCTGTAAGGGAGTAAGAAAGATAGAGCTATCGCGTGATCTGCGCATGTCTGCAGTTTCGGACTCCCTCCTTTTCATTACGGGAGTGGGTAATTTGCGCGCCTGCTGCTTTCCTTGGCTGTGGTAGCCGTTTCTCAGGCTCCCTCTCATAAAAATGAGTTCTTACTCCCGATTACTTTTGTATCAATTACGATTCCTGCATAGCTTTGGACTTACAGTCGATAAAGAAGGAATCAAATCTAATAAACCAAACTAAAAAGTGAAAAATAAATTATAGTTTAAAAAACTAAAAAACCACGCTTTTAAAACTGATTAAACTAAAAAATTTAAAATAAAACTATAGTAATCAATTGAAAAATTCATATTATTATACAAAAAGCGTGGGGGACTTGATTTCGATTGTGGTAAACATATTATCAATAATTTACTATATCTGTGGATATCATAACAAGCAACCCCACGTGTTTTGTACAATAATATGAATTTTTCAATTGATTACTATAGTTTTATTTTTAATTTTTTAGTTTAATCAGTTTTAAAAGCGTGGTTTTTTAGTTTTTTAAACTATAATTTATTATTTATTAGTTTAAAATATTTTAATTGACGCTCTCATTGTGGTCGGTAATCTTTTTTACCCGCGACGGAGACTGTATATATGCGTTTGGGGTGAGAGGCAGTTTGTGTGTGTAAACCTATTTTGCCGCTTATCTCCAAGACTACTTGTCCAATTTTGATGCGGTTTTCAGAGATGGGTTCGGATTAGATTGGTGCATATTATTAGATAGATATTAAGTTGATAACTCACTAGAGGGCACTGCAGTAAACGTTTTTTGTACAATCCAATGTTGCCATTTTTCTCCAAAACTACTATTTTAATTTTGATACGAATTTCAATGATGGGTTTGGGTTTGATTGGTGCATGTTCTTAGATAGGTGTTACAATTACAACCCACCAGGGGGCGCTGCAGTAAACATTTGTTTTGATGCTGTTTTAATTCAGTGATGGGTTCTGGTTTGATCGGTGCATGTTCTTGTATTATGTGTTACGATGAAAACTCACCAGGGGACGCTGAAGTAAATGTTTGTTTGTGGAAAACCAAAACTACTAGTCCGCTTTAGATGCGATTTTCGGTGATAGGTTCGGGTTTAATTGTGGTACGTGTTCTTAAATGTATTACGGTGACGACTCACCAGGGGGCGCTGCAGTAAACATTTATTTGTACAATCTAAGGCTGCAATTTTTCTCCAAAACTACTAGTCTGATTTTGATGCGGTTTTCAATTATGGGTTTGGATTTAATTGGTGCATGTTATCAGATAGGTGTTACAATTACGACTTACCAGGGGGCGCTGCAGTAAATGTTTGTTTTGATGCGGTTTTCATTCAGTGGTGGGTTCTGGTTTGATTGGCGGATATTCATATATTTTTTATGACGATGAAAATTCACCAGGAGGGCTAGCTTGCGCGCACGACAAAATTTTGTCTACGTATTTTCTCGTATTACTTATATTTCATATAAGTAATACGAGAAAAGGGGTAGATACAATTTTGTCGTGCGCGTATGCTAGCCTTACAGGGGGCGTTGCAGAAAACATAATATTTTGTTTGTGCAACTACTACTAAGTCCGTTTTGGATGTGGTTTCCGGTTATAGGTTCGGTTTAAATTGTGTTGCATGTTCTTAAAAATGTGTTACGGTGTCACCTCACTAGGGGCGCTGCAGTAAACATTGTTTTAACAATACCAAAACTACTGGTCCGATTTGGATGCGGCTTTTAATAATGGGTTTGTGGTTGATTAGTGAAGATTTTTAAATAGGTGTTACGGTATCAACTCTCTAGGTGACGCTGCAGTAATATCTAGTCCGATTTTCATGCGGTATTCATTATAGGGTTTGTGGTTGATCAGTAAAGGTTCTTAAACAGATGATGCGGTGGTAAATCACTTGAAGGCGCTGCAGTCATTTAATTTTAGCTTCTACATATTTAATATTAATTAGTTTTATAGAGCATACTCTATAAAAAGTTTGAAATAAAAAGCAAAATTAAAAATTTTGAAAAAAAACCCACGACGGTTAAAACATAATTGAAAAATGATAAAATAATTAAAAAACCCCGACATTTAAACAACAGAGTATCAGTTTTCATAGCACTTCCCTACGCACCTATTTGGTTCTCGAAGACGTAGATGTGGCAATAACATATTATTCAAGTCCCTATGAACTTAATATAAAACCCAATATAATCCGTCGGAGGCTGCCATCACTATTTTAAACTTCAACATAAATATAAAAAAGCAAAATTACACATAAAAAACCCACAATGGTTAAAATGCAGGTAATTGAAAAAGAATAAAATAATTAAAAAATCCTCGATTTAAAGAATTTATGCAACTAGAGATAATAAACGTAAAAAACGTAAAAAAAAGTTCCCATTTCTCTCCAAAACTACTAGTCAAATTTTGATGCGGTTTCATCACTGTTTTAAATTTGAAGAAATATAAGTATAGCAATAAAATATCTCCAAATTATTCACGTTACTATAAAACTACAAATCTAGTCCATTCAATGGCAGCCCCCGACGGATTATATTGGGTTTTATATTAAGTTCATAGTATTATTGCCACATCTACGTCTTTGAGAACCAAATAGGTGCGTAGGGAAGTGCTATGAAAAGTGAAAACTGATACTCTGTTTTTTAAATGTCGGGGTTTTTTAATTATTTTATCATTTTTCAATTATGTTTTAACCGTCGTGGGTTTTTTTCAAAATTTTTAATTTTGCTTTTTATGGAGTAGATATCCCGAGTATCATCTTAGGTAGGTAGGGACTTATACATAATATCATTCCGATTCGATTTTTCATGTGATTGATCATATTATACTATATTATTCGGTGATAGTCCCTTCGTTTAATTTATACATAAACAATAATTGACAGAAAAGTTGAAGAACTTCGAGGGATTTTATCGCAGATTACTGTGCCCGACGTTTCGGATACTTTAGAACAACCATGGTCACGGGAGGACCATGTGACTATTAACGAGGTTCGAACGGAATGCGAAGGTACCTACGCAATAGTGTGAGTATAGATATGTTTTTTTTTTCTTTAACGCCGGGAAATGCTCTGAGGCATCGCACGCATGTGGGACTCGCTGCGCCCGACAGCTGGTAAATGGACGCAGTTCTACCCACTAAAACCCGGCCCCGGATCTAGAAAACAAACAGGGCACCTCGACGGCTAGTCAGTCCCGCAAGGGTCCGACGCCACCTTCACAGAGGGGTTGTCCCGCACCACAGAACAACCCCTCCCAACGTCGGAACAGTACAATAGGGTGAGGTTCCCATCCTCACCCCTTGCCCCCTGCTCTTCTGTCCCCTCTTCTAATAAGAGGGGTACAAAGAGCCCCCTCGGCCCAATTAGCTTCGCCCAAGGTGCACCGCTCACCCTAGGTTACTGGTGGGGCTCAGTAGCTTTAGGCGAACCCAGCACCTTGGGCGAAGCTACGTGAACCGCGGGGGTTGCTCTTTGTACCCCTCTTTAAAAAAGGGGGACAAAAGAGTAGAAGGGGACAAAGGGCGAAAATAGGAACCTCACCCCATTGCATTGTCCTGACGTTGGGAGCAATGGGAACAATTTTTACGGATTTTATCGCGGTTTATTAAGATTTTTACAAGCCCGACGTTTCGGATACTTTACAGCAACCATGGTCACGGGAGGACTGAGGTGTCCTTCTTCTTAAAAATCTTAATAAACCGCGATAAAATCCGTAAAAATTGTTTCATTATAATGAGTGAAATTCGCGTAAACATTAGAAAACAATATATTAAACGACTAATCAAAACTAAAAAAGAACCTCTCACTCTGAGTAAATTGGTTCGAATTGTAGAGATCGAAAATACCGCGCTCCCTATGCATTATTTAGAAAGTTTTTTTTATTATTATTTAGTTGGATAGACCAACTGGCTGACGTAACACCTGATGGTACTGACCACTTGGTCAGTGTCGCCCTTAAACCTAAACAAGTTTTTCTGGAATTAGCCCTGGCAACTTATCCAAGTGTTGCCTATCCTGTAGACATAAAATGTTAAATATCTGTATCAGTAATTTTACTACCTGTCCTACCCTTCTCTCCAAAACGCAGCAAAGTTTCTTCACGAGAGAAACAAGCAGGATGCTGGATGGTTGTACTGTTACGGGGTGGGTTTTTAGAAGGATTTTTATGAATCAAAAACTTGGAGTAGCTAGCTCCCTTTTATTGACAAAGATTAAAGATACAAGACTTGTGCTTTAGAACATTGTGCCCACAACGAAGCCTAAACCCTTTTTTTCTAATCTTTGCATAATCTTCTTCAAGATAACTCTGCTATGTGCGCAAAAGGAATAACACACGTTTTAGAAACGAGGAAGGTTACTCAGCGATATTATTTGGGTTTGTGTAAATAGCTGAGGAACGAGAAGTGCTGCTCCGTGACATTATTTAGATCTATGTTACTAATAGATATTACTAATCTGTGGTTACTAACCAGGGCCGTATTATAGCAATACTGACCAGGGCTGTATTATAACAGTACCCACCGGGTTTATTAAGACATAATTTTTTTTTCACTCTAACATTAATTATTCTATACAAATAAATAAAATTGAAGTATCAGTTTGTAATTTCAAATAAAAGCTTCTCATTCAATGCATAATATGAAAATACCTGCTTACCTACATCAAAAAATAATTTTCAAATTTTTGGCTGTCTATCTGTCTGTTTGTTTCGGCTAATCTAAACGTTAAGACGTACATTGGCAGATAGGTAGCTGATATTCTATCCAGAGAAGAGTGCCAGATGGCACACCGTTATGGCCCAATGAGGACGTCCACAGCTCCCTCGCCGGGTCACCCAGACGACGAGGAGAACACCGCTGAGGTTTAATGGGTAGAGTCTGCGCTCACTTTACCATCTTTTCGGGCGCAGAGAGTCCTACATATCCTCCGGGCTCCCCCGGGCCCAGTGGTATGCATAAGAGCATGCCCCAGAAGGAACAAAAAAAAAGCTGATGTTCTATGGAGTAACATAAACTAGGTACTCCTATTTAAGAAAAAAAAATATTTTCCGAGAAAACAGCGATACGGCTGTAAATCTAAGCTAAGGCGGGTGAAGCTGCGGACAACAGCTAGTTTTATTATCATATTATATTATATTTCGGAATTAATTCCATTGTTTATTAAACATAAGTGTAAATCCAATGTAAATATATTTTAACCTTACCATGTTATATTGATGATTAAAAAGTGCCATCTGTTATCACTAAAACGAATTAGTGACGTAAGCTCTTTGGTTATAAGAAAAGAATTACTCACAAAACTATATGAATTACTAATATCAATTTAGTTATATTAAATTTTGAAAAAATGTTACTTTTATCATTCTTTTAAAATAAAAAGATATATATTAAATCTAAATAGTCATGGAGTTTAGAGAGAGATATCTTAACATAGACTAATCAACGACCGCTACTCTTGAATATCTATGGTTTATGTATGACATCATCGCATCAAAGAGTAGTGATTTGAATAGAGTTACCTTATCGTAAAATATAATAGTAGGTATATTTAATATTCTTAAACCCTTTTTTGTTTATTTTGCAATATTTTATAAGAAACTAAACGTTGTTCTAATTTTCCAAGCATTCTTATGTTTACGAAGTTTTGTTTTTTTTTTTTTTTTGTACTATATTGTCTATTTCTTACCAAATAAATATTTTAATAATTAATATTATTAATATTAATATTTTATTTTATTTTATTGAAACATTTATTAAATATTAGTTACTATTTTATTATAAAAAAATCGTATTAAAATCCAAGTCAATACTGAACAAAATATATACTTATTACTTTGTAAATTGTATGGTTACACCGGGTAATGGGTATTTTTTGGGTTATTTAGTCTATGATTAGGGCGGTAAGGCAATGCTTTCGCGCTGATCTTTTGCCTCGCCTTCGACGCCGTGATCGTACTCGTAGTCGCGGATGATAATTTGACGAATTTCACATGAGACGATATATTCTAAGCGTTATTTATGTTGTGTGATCTTTTGTGATCTTGGTATGATTTTAAGACAAAAAGCCGGTTGATAGACATTATTGTGTGTTTGTGTACAAGTTGACCTGGGAACCTGTGTCCTGGAAACTGAAGTGAATTTTGTGAGTGTAGACTTCTTATGTGTGTCAACTGTGCTCTTGAGCGTTGCTGTTTAATTATAATAAAAGGTAAGGAATGTTTTTAACATCCGTATTATATTTTACACATCTATCATAATTTTGATTTCATTGGACTAGCATCATTTTATAACGTAAGCTGTAACGCCGAATTAAAGATTTTATCAAATTATAATACATAATAGATTATATTCTGCGTAAAGGTCAAGTCGTTATTGTGTAATTTTATAGAAATGTTTTATTCATAAGTAGGCGAAATTTGAGAAATTAAAAAAAAAGTGTTCGTAATCACCACACCCTAAAATAGTTCTTTGAATGCGTTTATCTTTATTAATTACTATCCGGTCGGCTATAGAATCGAGGCACAGGAATTTAATAACAATTTTGGTCTTAATTGGTAGGGGATGAAGTCATAAAATAAACCCTAAGTTATCATTGACCATCAAAAAATTTACGAAAAATATATTCAGAACGTGCATAAATGCGATTGGTGAAAAGTATGAAATATAAGTTTTAGGATCCTGAAACTTATCCTAACACTATGTATCAGATTTGTGTGTTATTTGCCGAGACCCTCTTGGGTCTTGGGTCTCTGGTGAAAAGAATGAACTATAATTTTGGTGGAAACCTATGAAAAAAATTTAAATAATGTATTAATAGCAAAACGAATCACAAACAAGACTGGAAAGATAGATTTTTTTTTGAAAAAATACCAAGCAGCTGTTGTAGCAAACGGACTGGAGCTATTATGTAGCTAATTATTTTATATTATCTTTAATAGAAATATTTAAAAATAAATTGTCATAAAAATATATTTTTAGTTTATGTTCTCATCAGTCTCAGTTGTTATTTTTAATATTTGATTTTTTTTTTCAATCTTTAAACATGCAATAAAACATTCATTTACTTTTATTTAACATACATTGATAACCTCTGTGCCTCAGTGGTAAACGCATTGGCGCTCAAGCCGGAGGTTGTGGGTTCGTATCCTGCCAGGGAACAAATTTATTTTCTGTGTTCCTGGGACATGGATGTGTTTTATATGATAAAAATCTTAAATATATGTATAGTATAAAAGTATTAAATATATTTCCATTGTCTGGTACCCGTAACACAGGTTCTTCGAGAACTTACCATGGGACCAGATTGACTATTGATTGAGTGGTGTGAAAGCGTCCATAGATATTATTATTATTATTTACTGGTATTAACCAAATATTATACATATCAAACTGATATTATTAGATGTGAGTGAATGGAGGAGTAGTATAATATGTGAACCCCATACTAATTTATAAAAAAAATATACACACAAACATAACCTCCTCCTTTTTGAAGTCGTTTAAAAATAAACAGAAACTTTGCCCTTTCATTTTAGTCATGTCAATTATCTTTCGCCCATAGTCAATGTTTGTATACTTTTAAATAAAAACAATAATATTTTATTTATTACAATTAAAGAAGATACAAAAATAAAATATTAGAAAGTAAAATAATTACTATAATATTCATATTTGAATGCTTAACATATTTTATACATTAAAATTTTCTAGTTAAAATACAAAATAAATAAAATTACTTCTTAGTATATCAATAAATTGTCATACAAAAAAAGTAAATTTCTTTTATTGTAACTGGAAAGTTTTATTGTTTTAATAAAAAAAAGAGTTAGGACCATTTTCTATTACTAATTGAGATACTTTTTACAGATTTGTTAAGTTTATATAGGTATACTATCTGTTGCCTGCAGCTTTGCCTGTGTTAGCCTAGATTGACAGCCATATCGTTATCATAAAAAAAAAAAATTATACCTAAAAAAATTAGGGGTCCACCCTTAACATTTAGGAGTGTGAAAAATAGACGTTGACCGATTCTCAGACCTACCTCATTTGCACACAAAATTTCATGAGAATCAATTGAGCCATTTCGGAGGAGTTTAATTATAAACACTGTGACCCAATAATTTTATATATTAGATACAAAAATAAAATTATGTTTAAAGCAGCAGTATAAGTCAGATCTAGTTCTACGATTCTATAATTTTTGTAATATCGGCCGGTGGGAGGAATTACACTTGTCATGCACTCACATCTTCATGGGTACCACCATTCTGCTTATTTTTTCTGTGTGAATTGGAAAGAAGAAAGAATAGGCACTATTTAACTACTGAGTTTTTGCCTATCTAAGTAACATAATATATCCCTATTATATTTTCCATCCTATAATATTACCACATTTTATAGATAGAGAAAATGATAATACATCTTAACATTACTACAGTGAAACCTGGTTTAGTGGGACCTTGATAAGTGAGAAACCTCTATTATAGAGAATTGCAATGAGGTCCTGGCACTTTTTCATTGAATTACTTACCTCTGTTAATGTGACATTTCAAACCTGGTAAAAGGAGATTTGATTCTAGGATTTTTTCAATGTTTACCTTTATAATTGGGACTGAGTACCTTAATTCCCTCCTCTGTATATGGCCTCTGTAAGTGGCATATAATAAAGACCAGTTTTTTGGGCAAAAGAAAATATGATCCATTGTGCCTTCAGCTAGATTGCACTAACACACAGAACTGTCCTGGACCAATTTTTGTCAGAAATACAGGAGAACAACATACATGTAGTTTGCGAATTTATTATAAACATTGCTTAAAATGTAAGTTTGTACATAATTGATGTTTATTCCATAAGTACCCTGATAGGCATATCAGGAGACACGTTAGTGTCTAGCGCCAAGAACACATTCAAGTAGTTTGGCGTGAGGCACTGTGTATATATTCTCGAGACATATGTAAACATAACCTCCTAAACAAAAAAAAATTTTTTGGGGCTTTATTTTGTTATTATTGCCAAAACACTAAGACTTCACACTATTTTTAATAAGTTTCTTTTTACGAATTTTACACATATTACAAAAAATTATTGGGTCTCAGCAATTATTTAATACATTTCAAACATGAAAATTATTGCTTGCGTCGTTTTGCGATTAAAGAGGTTCAGAGAAAATATTTTATATGACGTTACAGTGAGAATTTTGAGTTTTGACATCGAAGTTGGTTGCTTGTTTTTTAGTTTTATCCTATCGGAACAGGCAAAGGCTAGAGGCCATGCTGCCTATCGTTATCAATATACGGTGTTGTATTAAAAATTAAGTATTTCGTTTTTTTTCTTGTATTCTCTATAGCTTATTTTTATTCATTTTTTCTGTCATATTTTATATTTGATAAACGTCTTTCGTATAATATATTTTTTCTGTCGTATTTTTTATTTGATAAACGTCTTTTGTTTCATATATTCGTTTCTGTTAAGAGCTCAATCTTCTTCGTTTCTTCCCAGTTTCCCGTTAATTAATTGTTATTTTGTGTTAATTAATTGTTATGTTTTAAAAACTGTATATATTGTGATTGGTTGGCGAATATTGTGGAGAACTGTTCTGGAGTGGTTTTCTATTATAGGACTGTTCTGATGGTTTTCTGTAGTGTTTGTTTTTAAAACTTAATCTGTGTAATATATAATGTGATTCGTTGGCAAATATTATGGTGAACTGTTCTGGGTGAATAGAATGGGAAGTGATAGTTGATTGATGGGTGCTAGAGGGGCAGAGCCGCGCTTTTTGGCATTTTCCGCCGTTTCTCCAAAGCACAGACAAGATATTTTTGTTAACACAACAGATATGGCAGCATGGCCTCAGGTCTTAGCCGGTTCCAACAGAAAATGCCAATTGGAAAGAAAAATGACAATACAGTCTAATTATTTTTCCAGAAATAACAAAATTATTTAACAAAGTGAGATGTACTATCTCTATCTATGTAATTATGGTGCTTTAATGTGATTTTAATGTATTTTTTTATTTAGTTTCAACCGATTTTATTCGGTCAAAACTCTAAAAATTAGACATAGACAGCATAATAAATGCCGCTGGAGTTTGTTTCTTGACTTCATCTCCTACCAATTAAATTGGTATTAAATTTTTGCTATACTCTATCTAATATATAAAATTTCCATGTCACAATGTTAGTTACCGTACTCCTCCGAAACGGCTTTACCGATTTTTACCAAATTTTATATGCGTATTCAGTAGGTCTGAGAATCGGCTACTATCTATTTTTCATACCCCTAAGTGATAAGGGTGGTCAACCCCTCAAATTTTAAAAGTTAACGCGGGCGAAGCTGCGGGCAACAGCTAGTATTAGTATAATATTAGTCAACTTATCAAGAATGGAAACAATGTGGGGTTAAAGGAGAAATGCTGTTATGTTTACAATAGAAAAAACAGTTTGGTGGCTGTAGCAAACCTGCTACAGCTGTTTATAAGTTGGTCATGGAACATATACAATGTTTTTTTACTCCTACTTCAACAGTAATTAGTGAAGAGTGTCATAGGAGATTGGCCATTTGAATATAAATGACCAGAATAAAATGAAAGATGGAGCAGTTACGGGAATATCATACACAGACAGCAATCTGAAGAAGAAAATGAGGAACCAGTACCATTTACTTTTAGTAAAGGGGGACCCAAATTAAGTGAATAAAAAAGCTGCCAGAGCGTTATAGATTTCCAAATCTATGTACAACATTGAGTCCAAATGTTACTAATGATCCAGTCTGTGTCCATGAAGCTCTGGAGAGCCCAGAAAGAGACAAGTGGATTGAGGCAATAGAGGAAAAGCTGCATGCAAGCTTTTGAAGAAAATGATGCATGGGTTCCTGTGAGTGAATTACCTTTTGATTAAACTTTAGTACAGTGCAAGTGGGTATATAAAAGGAAATTAAATAGTGATAATTATGTTACAGAGCATGTTTAGTGGCTAAGGGCACAAGGTTACACAGAGGCCTGGTATTGATTATGAATAGACTTTCTCACCAGATGTCTAGACTTTCTACTTTGAAATTATTGTTCGCACTATCTGTTCAGTTAAATTTAGATGTCACTCATTTAGATGTTAAAACAGCATTCTTAAATGGTTTTCTTAAAGAGGACATTTATAAGGTTCAACTAGTTATTAATTGTGATTCAAATAAGAATAAGATTGTTAAACAAAGTAATTTATGGTTTAAAGCAGTCATCTAGATCATGGTATTAGAGAGTGGAGCACTGTTTATGTGAGTTAGGTTTCAAAAGGAGTCGTATAGAGCCATGTGTTTTTACAAAAATGAATAATGATGTAAAAATTGGTATAGCATTATATGTTGATGACTTATATTTGTTCCAATAATCAAATAGAGACAGACAAGTTAATTTCAGTATTGATTATGATATTATGTAAGTAATTTTACTTCAAATTTCTGACTTGTCATACTTTTATTATTGTCAATACAATTTGTTTTCCCATTGTAACAGACCGTGCAATAAAAAAAACTTTAAGCTGAAAAGAGCTGGTTGTAAACAAAAATTGCGAGACATTATGTGTGTAGTATTTCTTAATTTTAATTATTTTCATTTGAAGTTATTCCTTACTGTTTTACATTTTTTTAGCTTCTGGAAAGAAGAATATTTAAAGGCCTTATAGGACAATAAACATAATAATAAGTACATTGGTATCAAGTAAATTTATGACTTTCTTCGTATGGAGTTGGTTTTGAATTATTCTTAAGAAAACAATAAAGAAAGTAATACATCTAAAGTTTTGAATTTTTTTTTATTCTGAAGGCATGGCAGTGTGCAACTATAACTTAATAAATTCAGGGTAAATAATAATGAATCATATATTGGACAAGAACAAAAAATATTAAATTTTTTAATTACATATTTGAGCTTATTATTACATGATTTACTATTAAGCAAATATAATAATTTACTTTGATTTAATTATTGATTTGAACAGCCGGTCAAGTTGCATGTTGCGCCATCTGGTATCTAACTTTCCCTTTTACACTAAATATTTAAACAGGAGGAATAACAGGAACGCATGCTCTATGTTAATTTTGAAAATCAAAATAACATTAAAAAATATATGACGATGTTGCATTGGTCACTGGTCAGTCACAAGCGTCATTTAAATTAAAAGTATTGTAATAGTACTAACCTCTTTTATTATTAAATTATTTGAGAAAATTTAAGAACAAAAATTTTGATGAATTACTTAAGAAGTTTAAGTTTAAAATTTCAAAGTATTTGAAATGAATTACTCAAGAAGTATAAATATTTAAAATATTAAAATGTTTGAAATGTAATTATGTTAATTAATGCTTTACAAAAAAAAGAGATATCCCACAAAAAACAGTTTCACTGTAAAATGTCGCGCCAAGTATTATGAAATAAAAAAAACAAGTACACAAAACCTCTCGGATTAAAAGAAACACTCATTAAAAACTGTGAAAATTGAAAAAACAATTGGTGTAGTATATTTACAAAAAAAAGAAAAATTTGCAATCTACAAAAAAATATAAATTAAAAAAAAGTAATCATTGTGATTTTCAATAATTGCAAAATTTTTGTGGCAAATTTTACAATTGAAAACAATTTTTTAAACGTACTTGGCGCGCGTCATTTTCGATGTATTGTAAATGGCTTCAATTTAATAAACATTATCTAAGGTAAAGTACCCAGTAGCTGCTCAGGAACCAGTACCTGCCCACTCTCTGCATTTGTATATCTATATTCAAAAATGCAGATATACAAATAAAAAGAGTGGAAAGGTGGTTCTGAGCAGTTACTGGGTACTTTACCTTACTAGTCATAAAATCATTTCCTTATTTCTTGATTCAATTAAAAGGCAAGAAAGAGTCATATTCATATGAGTATAAATGTAATAGGAATAAGAAATATATAAAGAAATGGGTACGAGCTTGAATTTTAATTCTAATAGATTTGATTGAAGACATCAAAATAATCATTAGTGAGGCCAACTACATGGCGTAGAAGGGTTGCAACAATTGTTGTTTTTATACTCCTTTTCCATACTAATTTCCTGGCTGTAGATCACAGAATAATATTACCCTAGCTCTAGATTAGCCATGAAAAAATTTGGGGTACTCAATGACGCGCGCCAAGTACATTTAAAAAATTGTTTTCAATTGTAAAATTTGCCACAAAAATTTTCCAATTATTGAAAATCACAATGATTACTTTTTTTAATTTGTATTTTTTTGTAATTGCAAATTTTTCTTTTTTTTTGTAAATATACTACACCAATTGTTTTTTTCAATTTTCACAGTTTTTAATGAGTGTTTCTTTTAATCCGAGAGGTTTTGTGTACTTGTTTTTTTTATTTCATATTTTTTGTAAAGATTAGTTTATTTTTTTATTTTTGCTATACGTGTATATAGTTAGACGTGTACTTGGCGAGACATTTTACAGTGAAACTGTTTTTTGTGGGCTTTGGTAATACACTTCATGGTGACACTTTCCTTGGCACAATAAGGTGCTGCCACTAGCACATATTGTGGCATATTTGAGTTATTTGCCTGTACAGTTCATGTGTGGATGACATGTTTGTAATATTTTCTCGTGCACCAAATATTTGGACAAACAACATACTATGCAAACACAATACACCAACTGAAGTGCGGCCATTACCTTTAATAAGAAATATATTCAAATATATTTTATGCTTGCATACCACAACACCAGATCCACAAAATAATAATATATATCACAAGTTTTTTTTTTTTATGGCATTGTAGGGCAATGAGCAGTCGAAGCCGTTTGGCGACACCCAAACACATCCGCACAACCAAAGATTATGCAGATGCGTTGCCCTCCTTTTCCCTAAAATATCATTATAAGTTCAGAAAGGGCTGTAAATCTAAGTTAATTCAGGAATAGCTGAAGAAAACTGCTAGTCCATAAAATAAGTTGTTATATTATAAAGTAATATAAAATTATTTCATTATTGTTAGGTATATTCTTATCTTGATTTAGGCGGATGAGCCACACAATGATAAGTGGTCAGTATCACCCATGAACAAGTTAACCTGGAACTAGCCCAGGTAACTCATTATTGTGCTGCCTATCCTCAGTGTTCAGATATAAGATGGTAAGTCTCTGTGCCAGTAATTACAAGTATATTTCGTAAATATATTCATCTTAAACCACCTACTAAATGGTAATCATAGTCACATTGTCAATATTCTATAAACATTTGATGAGTAATGACTTGCCTACATTTTATACAAATGGTACAATGTGTGGTCTTAGTATTCTAAATTTAAATGTGATGTACATCTTTTGCATTATTCATGACACTACTTACAAGTACATTTCAGATAATGATGTGCATAAATATGTATGTTTTATGTTTAAAGTCTAGATGAAACAAAAATGATTTGGATTATAATTTCTAGAAAAGCTTGAACTTTTGATGAAATTCCTATAAATGAAGTATTAAATAACTTGTGTATGATATGTATGATATAAAATGGTATGTTAAATTATTTAAAATAGAATCTTTACCATGTTTTTCATTTTTATTTCGCAGAGCTCGATATTTCGACATTATCTACGAATGTCTTGTTCACAAGATCGAGTAAAGATCCTGTTTTAAATAATTTTAGTAATGAAAATAACCATGTTAACTTAAAATCATATATAAAATGGAATGTTATCTAGTAGATGAAATAATTGATTAATACCATATGCACCTAAATATATAAATACATACATTAGGTTTATTTATTCTTACTTGTGTATTAGGATTTCTCAGGCAAAAATATACATAAGCAGTCAATCTGTAATTACCAAAATAAGTACCCTTATAATTTATTCTAAATTCCATTATAAATTTAGGTTTAATCATTTTAAACAGATGTCTACTATGAAATGGTCATGTGCTTTACTTGCTTATGCGCTCATGAGAATATAATTGTAGGATCATAGCAGGACACCATGAGCATGAAAATGGCATATGTGTTAACAATGCTAAGCTTACACTATAAAGACGTAAGAAAGAAGGGTAAGCTTTGACAATCATCTTTGTGCTTTTACCAAATGAGTTTAATAATTTTAATAAAAGGCTAATTCAAGATGAAATATTCTTTGTTTGCATAGATGATGAAAAATTAAACTTAAACAAGTAAACCATTCAGTGTGCTAAGTGCGAGTTTTTTCACCTACTCGATCGCGTTTACGTTAACTCCGATTTGTATGGAATTGAAACAGCGCCACCAAGCGACAAACGTCAGAACCACCAACGCCGAGTGCAAGATCAAACTTACTCGATCGCGAGAGTCGAATGTCTATTCGCACTTGTAAGTGACAACGTTAGCGCTCGTGATTGGTTGTTTCAAACTTCTTGCGAGTGCGAGTTACAATTTTGACAGCTCGATAGGTAACGTGAGTAAACGCTAACTCTAATTCACAGTGAAAGTCTTGTGTATTTTTTATTATAGGTATAAATAGAGTTACAATTGCAAATTAATATTTATTTAAGGTTCTATTTTTGGTTATGTAATGAGAAAAAGAACTGATAATTAAGCTGATAGGTAATTCACTTTCTTGTTTTTGTTAAAAAAATGCAATTTTATTCATCAATTAATGAACGTGTACGAGAAATATGCAAAAACGGGACAATTTTGCGTCCCGGAGCTTTCATTCCGAGCAACGGGACAGGCTACCGAAAAGGGGACAGTCCCATTCAAAACGGGACGTCTCTCACGTTATACATACACTAATCACAAAACATACACTTTTTTTAATAACCAAATAACTTGACTATTACTTACTACTCCATATAAGTCACCATCAAATCCAATTGGGACGCACTCGACTTCATTTTTTAACAAATTTATTAAAATATCGACAATAATAATAATAATAATCCTTTATTTCGGACCTTATCAAAATGAAAGATAGTAGATACAAGAAATACGAAAATATTTGACTGCCTTAGTCAAATGTAAACAAAAAACATAAACACTTCAATCGAGTATCGAGTACATCAAGCTATTACTACCACAATTTCAAGAGGCAGCTGCTTACACTAAGATCTTTATTAGAAACTTCATCCTAAATTCGATAGGTTAATATCGTGACGCGTACGTTCTGCCAACATTATAAGAAGTAAGTAACGCGATTCACCGTGAGCTAACGCATTCCAAGTGGTAGCTTCGATAGTAACTCGCACTCGCTCGTCAACGATGCTCGATAGGTTTGACGTTACCTCGATTTACGCGATGTTAAAGTTATTCGATCGCATTTATAAAACTCGCACTTAGCACTCAGATACTAATATCAACTTGAGCTTAATAGTTTTCCACAAGCTTGTAGTGTTTATTTTGATATTTCTATTCTATTTCATAATATTATGCTAAAACTGAAATTGCATGAAAATCATATTATTATCTATTTAATTTGTTATGGTTACTTTGATTATTTCCAAATTATTAATTCTATCATTATAAATATGTATATTGCGAGTTATAAAGTCATTGTTTATCTTAATCCATTCTGCATTTTATTTTGTAAGAACATAATAAAGTCTGTAGTTAGAAGAGTTATGCTAACTAGGTTCTATTACATACAAAACATGGTGTAAAGTTTACATGATGACCTAAGTTTTATTAAATTACTAACATGTAATATATGATGTAAGATCATCATAATTCAAATATTTGCACTGCAAAAGTGACATCAATTTTTATCATCAATAACAACATGAAAATTGGCAAATCCTTGAGGAACGAGGAAGCTAAAATTTAAGAAGAAGAAGAACATGAAAAGTTAAGCAGATGTCACTGTCGTCGATAAGAGGACGAATTAAATTATTAGATATATGACGTCATACAATTGGGAGCAGTAGTAGCGTCAGTTTTCAGTTATAAGCGTCGCTGCAAGTGCGCGCATAAAGTATATAGAAATTCCTCAACGTACACGCGACATACATAATACACGCGACATTTTTCAAAGGTCAATTTAATTCGCATAAAAGTATACAATAGGGGTGAAAACGTGGGAGGGGTGTGCGGACTACCGGCGCCACGGGGTGATCGATATTGCGAGCGGAGCGCACTCCGAGCGGACGGTGTTGCGGCGCGCCCGTGTGGTGCGTGTACGTGTATCAACGTACGGTCGGATATATTTTGATAACTGTGTGTTTGGATGTTGACATGAGTCCCTCTCACTGGTACGTAATATGTTAGATCAATAGGGTGATGTCATTGACGCTAATTAGGAAGTATGTAGGTGTGAAGGTAGGTAGGATGAAAGTGTGGTCAATTTAATTCGCCGCTATATATTTTTACGAACATTACGGCACTGAAAGAGTAGATTGCGTTTTTTCGAGTTTCGTTTGCAGTGCGTTTGTAATGGACGGTTTTATCGAATTTAATATTATGCTCCCGTGCTCTTCCCAATGACCTAGAAAACTAGATACGTGGTTATACAGAGCAGGCGCGGAGCTAGATCCAGTTTGACAGATTACATTATATCTCCCTTTTCCGGGGCCCGGGCACAATGTTTTATAAGAATTTATTCATTATAGCCCAAGGAGATACTTAATACCCCGGTCAATTAATGTGACCCCATTAATTAGTAAATTGCTCATAAAAATTCTAGTGTGTCTAGACTAGCCTATGAGATATTTTATGATTAAATAAGAAACACTAATTAATGTCTAGCTCGGTTTATATGAAGAGATAAGTCGAAAAAGGCGTGCATTTGCGAAAATCTGTAGCAGAGTAATATATTTTTTGCGTGATCTATGCTGTAGGTGATTTTTTTTGTTCAATATATTCAGTAAATTAATACCAGTTGACGTCTATAATCAATATAATATTTATTATTTATCAATATAAACGATAAATTTGGCTAAATTAATCTCATCTTATCATCGCTTGGATTGTTCTACTTTAGATTATATCGCCGTTTTTGAATCAAAAGGGCCATCCCTTGCTAGTTACATCCATACGAACTGCACATAAATATTTTTTCTATCTTCTACTTCTTCGTCGTTCTCTCACTGCTGATCTGAACCTCGTACTGAAGATCATAACCACATATTACCTTCCACTGGACACGGTCAGGGTCAAGTGGACTGCCCGGTGCAAATTGCCCCCCCCCCCCCCCCCGCTCTGATCTTCACTGCATTGGACCATATCTCTGTTGTTCTTCCTCTTGCACGTTTTCCTTCCATCTGTCCTCTCCAGATCATGCCTTGGAGAACGCATAATGTGACCGAAGAAGCCCAGAACCCTTTCTTGGCATATTGTTGTGAGCCGTTTTGATGTTAAGTTCCTCAAGTTTTTCTCATTGGTTCTCATTGCCGTCCATCCATGGAATTCGCAGTAGACGTCTCTAACACCACATCTCGAATGCATTGATCTTTTTACATTCGCGACTCTTTAATAACCAAGTCTCCGATCCGATAAAAGAAGATCGAGAAAACCAGCGCCCGAACCAGACGGACTTTCGTCTTCCGTTGAATACTGCGGTTTTTTTCAGATTCTCTTGAGGTCAGTCAGCGCACTTTTGGCCATTCCATCCTTTCCTATCTACGACGTCGAATAACTGTCAATTTTCCTGAACGTCTTTTCCAAACTAAAACCATTCCATCCATTAGCCATATCAGTTCTTCAGAGTTTGTGACGGTATACCCTCTTCATGCCTATCCATCACCTGTTAGCGACTCTACTTCTTTAGTCTCAGGATTCATCAAAGAGTCTTCAAACATCCGTCCCGTTTTACGGGAAAACTGTAGGTTTCATAAAATATATCCAGTCTCCTTTACCATTTATGTAGTCTGAGCGAAATTCCACAAACGGCTCATAAATTTTGTTGTTTTATGAATGCATAATTAATTCACGTTTTGCATACTGCATTAAATAATGATTTTCATTGCTTTTCACATCTGCCTGTCATTGCACTATGTACTAATGTTGAATGCAGTTTGAGAAATCTTTAGTCGATAAGGGTTTAATTTCTCTAACTTAGTTATTGTACCGGGATCTGTCTTAGCGTTCATTTAAAGAGTCCTTTTCTCAGCATAGTTCAGTAGACATATAGCCTATAGGCCGATGATGAAGTTGATGTTGATGAACGAGGACTAGATACCGTTGTTACTCTTCATTACGCCTGTGCCTATTGAGGTCACTCACTACGACACAACCAGTCTACTCGTATGACATATCTCGGATTATAATTTGATTCTATTATCATTCCTATAGACTAACGGGGCTATTGTGGGCAGGGGAAGGCACTGGTACTGTCAGGCAAACAATAGCGGTCTCAGAATATGGATGAATAACGATTGTTTGATTATCTTTTTATTGGACGTGTAGATATACGTATATGTGTATAAGAATTCAGATATATTTAAAACAATAGTAAGATATGTCATATGACTATCGTCTATCTTGAAACGCTTTAGAGTTTAGACGAACATTTGATCTAGAAACCACAATCAATTACTTGAAATATTTTAAGTATCGATAAAATCAACTTTACAACCAATATTCCTTACCAATCTGATTCTTTCAAAATAATCTGGAGGCTTATAAAATAAAGGGCTATTTTATCCCCTCTTTTTATAAGAATGGTACAAAGTGCAGCCGCCTTGGTTTCGATAAAGGTGCTGGGTTCACCTTAGGCTACTGAGCCCCACCGCCACGACAAGGCTTGAACCATGGTGGCGTTCATATTGAACCCTTCCTTTAATCCAGTTTGCTTAGTTCTTCGTTTCCAATTCACTTATTGTTTTTAAACGTTTACGCGAATTAGACTTATTATAAAGACACAACTTTTGGTTTAACTATTTCCATATTTTTTACGGATTTTATCGCGGTTTATTGAGACTTACAATCTCTAGGTTTCGGATAATCTGCAACTTGGTTACGTGAAATAATGATTCTTTAGCTTTTGAAGATTATACAATAATTCGAAAGGTTAAACGTACAGCCTTGAGATGATTCACGATATGACGTAATTTATTTTATTAAAAAAGGTCACACGAACATGTAAAGTTTATGTTCGTGATAAAAAAATATGTGTTCGAGGTAATAACTGAAATAATTCATATGAATGGCGGTTGCAGTAAAGCACACCTATGTATGTATAGAAAGTTACATAAAAGTTGAGTTTTTTTATAGCATTGGAGGGTAAACGAACAGTCGAAGCCGTTTGGACCTACGACGCCCAAACACATCCGCACAACTAAAGATTATGCAGATGCATTGCCCTTCCTTTCCCTATCCCTCCCAATGGGCTACCGGAAACTCACATACCGCACCAAACGCGACTGCATAGCTATCACTGGACACCGATGTTATGTGAACGAGAGCTACCACCCCGGTCGTGCCGGCCCAATTCGGATGCAAAGCAGCATGGCACTACATTTTCTAAATAATTTAATGTAATTATAAAAATATATATATTTTGTGAAGTGGCATGGGAACTATTGGAAGTGATGAATCTCCCCGGTTCCAATACGAGACCACTGACAAAAACCTGCGGTACAAACTCATTGGAAGACTATCAAAAGATTGTAGCACTAGAAAAGTAATTTGTTTATCCCTCCGGGAAGAGGGACATCTATGTACATTAAAAAGTTCTTGGAACTGGCCATTTCTAACCTTACTTTTTTTAATTAAGAAGAATCCAGCGAATTTTTAAAATTTTACCTAAAATATTCGACCCTAACCAGCCATTAATTAATTTACAATGTTTTGTCGATCCTAATTAAGTGTGGTATTTGTATTTCATTACCAACCTATTATCGTCTCCTTTTTCGAACATTTCAAATCCGTCCAATTGTATAGATTAGCACTTCCAAACAAACGAAATCTTCAGATTTAGGTATTTTATTCCGACAAGTTAAGATATGCCCCTGGATATATAGTATAATCTGCCTTATTATGTTAGCTTAGAATATGGATATTACTGGAGATAAAATAAAACATTCTAGAATTTAACATTCTGACATAATAATTTTTTAATGGAATCCTTAATGCACTGTATACAGGCAACATACATGCAATAAGCGTTGTATCAAGTTGCCATATACGAGAGTGGCCGGTTTGGTTTGCGTTTCCAAATTGGGAGAGACGTGGTCATCTGGTCGGGACAAGTTAAATATTTGGTTACAGGACACCGTATAGACTAATGTGTGGATTTACTGGTTTTGAACGTTTTTGAGATTGTGTTGCTTTTGTTTTATGATTAAAACATCTTTTAAAAGAAGGTAAGATGGTGATGTAATTTTTAGGGTTCCGTTTCCCAAAATGACAAAAACCGGCCAAGTGCGAGTTGGACTCGCGCACGATGGGTTCCGTATCATTATATTATACTAGTGGCCCCGACAGACGTTGTCCTGTACAAATTTTTTTTTTGTGAATCTAAACCATTCTCGAATCCACTTGAACACACACAAAAAAAAAACATCAAGATCGGTCCAGCCGCTTAGGAGGAGTTCAGTGACATACACACGCACAGAAGAATTATATATATAAAGATAATATGTATTATATACAATATTAGACGCTAGCGAAATAATCACGTTTGTTGTATGATAGCCCTTAAATATTTGTATTTTAATGTAAATATTTTTTTTAATATAACTAAATATTCTGTGAATATTTTAAGTGTCTTAAAGTTAAGTGGGAGTAAAAAAGGGCAAAAAAGTCGCGTTTGTTGTATGGAATTAATGAAAAAATACCTATTTATTTTATTTTGTTTTTAGTAGGTATTTGTTGTTATAGCGACATCAGAAATATCTACATCATTCAGAAATATCTACATCATTCGTGAAAATTTCAACTATCTAGAGCTATTGAGATTCTTGTGATACAGCCTGGTGACAGACAGACGGACAGACAGACAGTGAAGTCTTAGTAAGAGGGTCCCGTTTTTACCCTTCGGGTACGGAACCCTAAAAATGGAACCCTTACAGGATGACTTTGTTATCCGTCTATCTGTCAGTCTGTCCAACGAAAACCCACAGGATACTTTCCGTTGACATAGAATCATGAAATTTGGTAAGAAGCTGTCTCACAACATAAATAATGTAATAAATCTGAAAAAAATGCAGTTGTATTAAATAAAAAAGCGTTTTTCGGAACGTACGCGGGTTAGACTCGCTTTTTTCCGGGTTTTTTTTTTGGAGTCCAACTGAGAGGATTTTCAATATAAATGTCTGTATATCTTCAGTGAAAGAAACCCGTTTGCTTGATCAGATAATAATATACATAGGCTGCACTAAAAGTATCGGGAATGGAATATTTCCACTATTCCTGTCATATTAAAATCTTTTTAATCGAAAACTCCTTGGTTTTAAAAATCGAATACCATTTATTTATTTAAAAAAAGATTCTCGGGCTTGTCACAAGGTCTTGTCAAACTTGTTTAGTCGTTGAGAAAATGGAATTGACTCGAGAAAATTCTAGAGCGATGATTTATTGACTTTCGAAGTGGTTTAACACAAAAACAGTGTGTTGATCGGATGATTTCTGCATTTGGTGATGAAGCCCCATCCAAAACCACAATTTATCGCTGGTTTGCTGAATTTCAACTTGGACGTGTCAAGCTCAGTGATGATCCCCGTCAAGGTCGTCCAAAAACTGCTGTTACCCAAGAAAACGTTGATGCTGTGCGTAAGCTGATTGAGGAAGATCGACATGTGACATACCGCGAAATTCAGGCAACTTTAGACATTGGCATGAGTCAAATAGAAATAATCTTGCATGAACAATTAGGTGGAAAAAAGTTGTTTTCCCGATGGATAACGCATTTGCTCTGTGATGAGCAAAAAGCGGCTCGCGTTACTTGGTGCGTCAGAACTCTCGAAAGATTCCACGCAGGATCCTCAAATGCTGTATACAACATCGTATCAGGTGATGAATCCTGGATATACGCGTACGAACCCGAAACAAAAAACCAGTCACGAGTTTGGGTGTTCGAAAATGAGTTAAAGCCAACAAAAATTGTTCGTTCACGGAGTGCTGCAAAAAAAAATGGTAGCCACGTTTGTCTCCAAAACCGGCCATGTTCCGACTATTCCTCTTGAAGGACAAAGAACGGTTAATGCAGAATGGTATGCTAGCATTTGTTTGCCACAGGTCGTTTCTGAACTCAGTAAAGAGAACTGCAACCGCCGCATCATCCTCCATCACGACAATGCGAGTTCTCACACCGCGCACAGAACAAAAGAGTTTTTAGAGCAAGAAAACATAGAATTATTAGACCATCCGCCGTACAGCCCCGACCTAAGCCCTAATAGTCTAGTCAACAAGTTCAAAAACGTGAAAAATAGAGATAAAGGTCCTAAAAATATGAGCGATGGCTCATTCGATTCGGAATCACCTCTAGAAAAATGTTTTTGAAGGATTTTGGTGCAGGTAAAAAATTGCAATTGTTATTAACAAAATAGGATGGAAAAAAAACGATATTTAGTTTTTTGTTAATAACTCGAAAAATATTAATATTTAAGCAATTTTGAAAAAAGCCCGTTAAAGAGGAGAAAATTTCCAAGAAAAAAGTCCGTACTCCCGGAACTCTATCTCCATTATTTATAATTTTAATTTGACGTTGAAAATAGGGCTCCGCGCGGCTGTTACGGCATGCGCGCGCCGCCGCTAAAGAGAGCTCAGCAATAAAAATAATTTTTTTATAACATAAAATGTGATTTTAAAAATTTGAAAAAATTCTAGTATCTTCTTAACACTTGAAAGAATCGAGCCGCGAAGAAAAAAAAGTTTAATCACCATTTTTGAAAAAGTTATCTAATTGTTAACTAACAAATTTTTTCCCAATCTCCGTTGGCATAAACAATGGGATAAAAGGTATAAATAATTGGCCTATAAATTTTAAACTTCGTGGAGCCCTTTTGATATATATACTTTATAAGATCCTGCGATAAATTTTCATTAAAGTTTATTAATTTGTTAATTATGATTTTTTATAACTATTGAAAAATTAAAAATCTAAAAAAAGTTGATAAAAATTTTTTTTTCAACTAATATTTAGCTATGCCTGTTTTCACATTAAGCAATGGCAGTAATTAATATAGGTTATGAATTTTTTACGTAATTTGTTTATAAAATTGTTTTAAACAAATAGAGAAATTCAATATTTTTGAAAAATTTTTTTTTGCTATTTGGTTGTCCACAAAAAATTATGATTTTTAAAAAAAAAAATTTTTCTTAATTTTAATTTTTAATTGTTTAAAAACGATTTTTTCATATTTCGATTGTTTAAACAATTAGTTAAGAAAAAATTTTGCTTTTAAAAATCATAATTTTTTTTGGACAACCGAATAGCAAAAAAAAATTTTTCAAAAATATTGAATTTCTCTATTTGTTTAAAACAATTTTATAAACAAATTACGTAAAAAATTCATAACCTATATTAATTACTGCCATTGCTTAATGTGAAAACAGGCATAGCTAAATATTAGTTGAAAAAAAAATTTTTATCAACTTTTTTTAGATTTTTCAGAAAATTTTTTTTGGAACTTTTTTATATATGGCTGTTTTTATAATTTTTTTCTGCTTCAAAAAAAAAATATAACGTTGGTCAATATTTGTTTATAACAAATTGTTAAACTAATAAACAATTAAATAATTAATAAAAAAAATTTTTTTTTTTTGCCAAACTATTTAAAAGTGTAAATTATGATTTTTAAAAGCAAAATTTTTTCTTAACTAATTGTTTAAACAATCGAAATATGAAAAAATCGTTTTTAAACAATTAAAAATTAAAATTAAGAAAAATTTTTTTTTTTAAAAATCATAATTTTTTGTGGACAACCAAATAGCAAAAAAAAATTTTTCAAAAATATTGAATTTCTCTATTTGTTTAAAACAATTTTATAAACAAATTACGTAAAAAATTCATAACCTATATTAATTACTGCCATTGCTTAATGTGAAAACAGGCATAGCTAAATATTAGTTGAAAAAAAAATTTTTATCAACTTTTTTTAGATTTTTAATTTTTCAATAGTTATAAAAAATCATAATTAACAAATTAATAAACTTTAATGAAAATTTATCGCAGGATCTTATAAAGTATATATATCAAAAGGGCTCCACGAAGTTTAAAATTTATAGGCCAATTATTTATACCTTTTATCCCATTGTTTATGCCAACGGAGATTGGGAAAAAATTTGTTAGTTAACAATTAGATAACTTTTTCAAAAATGGTGATTAAACTTTTTTTTCTTCGCGGCTCGATTCTTTCAAGTGTTAAGAAGATACTAGAATTTTTTCAAATTTTTAAAATCACATTTTATGTTATAAAAAAATTATTTTTATTGCTGAGCTCTCTTTAGCGGCGGCGCGCGCATGCCGTAACAGCCGCGCGGAGCCCTATTTTCAACGTCAAATTAAAATTATAAATAATGGAGATAGAGTTCCGGGAGTACGGACTTTTTTCTTGGAAATTTTCTCCTCTTTAACGGGCTTTTTTCAAAATTGCTTAAATATTAATATTTTTCGAGTTATTAACAAAAAACTAAATATCGTTTTTTTTCCATCTTATTTTGTTAATAACAATTGCAATTTTTTACCTGCACCAAAATCCTTCAAAAACATTTTTCTAGAGGTGATTCCGAATCGAATGAGCCATCGCTCATATTTTTAGGACCTTTATCTCTATTTTTCACGTTTTTGAACTTGTTGACTAGACTATAATGATTTCTATACTTTCCCTAAAATAAAGAATAAATTGCGTGGTCAGAGATTTTCATCGCCTGAAGAAGCTGTGGACGCCTACAAAACGGCCATTTTGGAGACCCCAACTTCCGAATGGAATGGTTGCTTCAATGATTGATTCCATCGTATGGAAAATGTGTCAAATTTCGCGGAGAATACTTCGAAAAGCAATAAATACATTTTTAAATAGTAATGTTGTGTCACTTCCTTGATTCCCGAAATTTTCAGTGCTGCCCTCGTAGTAATAATAGTCATAAATAATACTTTGTAAAAGGCTGATCGTAAGGCGTTGACAGAGATACAATATGTTGGCGGCCGTTTGGTGTTCTACAGTGGCACGATAAGGGTTTGAATCCTAGCACGTTTACGTTTCTATCATAAATGTTAATCTTTAATACCACAAGAAAGAAAAAAAAGAAAAGAAAGAGTTCTGAGCTTCTTCGGCAACATTATGCGTTTTCCAAAGCATGATCTGGAGAGGATGTTCATTTTGGGACAAATGGACGGAAAACGTGCTAGAGGAAGAACACCGGTAAGATGGTCCGATGCTGTGAAGACCAAAGTGGGGGGCAAGTTGCACCAGGCAGTCCAGTGGAAGATCATATTATGTGGTCACGATCCGCAGCAGTGAGGGAACGATGAAGAAGAAGAAGATAATACCACAGTCATGAATGTTTCTTTTATATTTATTTTTCTTACTAGCGGCACCCGGTGGTTTCGCCCGCGTGCTTCCCATTCCCGTGGGAGTACGATGATAAATTATAGTCTACGTGTAATTCTGATGTGTATACTATTGTAAAGTTTTATTGAAATCCATTCAGTTGTTTTTGCGTGAAAGAGTAATAAACATCCATACATACAAACTTTCGCGTTTATAATATTTAGGACTAGTAGGATGACCCAACCCTTCATCGCGCCAATTTTTAGGAATTTATTTTGGATAGAAAATAAATAAAACGCAAACAGTTTTACGTGTTAACGTCTACTGGTTATGATATTAAAATAAGAGTATTTGAAATATAAAGATGGAAGCAAGGCGGTTTATTTATAGACGCGCTGCGTAGGAATAAAGAATTTGCTGAGCAAATCGAAATTATGGATTTGGAAGGTCGAAATGTTTTGAGACTATAATTCATAAGAACGTGTGTACTATGAAGTCATCCATTAAGAACCGAAAATAAATTGAAGCGTTTTGTGTTCATACTTCATACATAAGCAAAGCTTTATACGTATGCCCAATGTAAAATATTTAGTCGGTGTTGTCAAATTTTTGTCATCGATATGTATGTGCGGTACATCAATTTATTAACATACCTAATTACTAAATTAGGTCATAAACAGAGTTGTCATTTTGTATCTAATAATTACTATTCTAAGCTTACAGCCATCTTAGATATATCTATCCTGTTTACATTAAAACAATTTTAATCGCATTTTATTGCGCTCCGCGAAATAAAAATGGAAAACAAGGTAAATATGCATTTTAAATAGTTTTAATTATATTCGATGTTACCATAGAGGGGATATGCTCATAAATGCCACTGAGCAGGCGGATTGCCTATCGCAGATGAGTTGAATTCGTTATTCGTGCAGGATGCGTCATGCGAATGGCGAGGGATCGGTCGTCTTGGCGTTCATTGAGGGTGGCCTATGTTCAGCAGTGGACGGATAGGTGCTAATCATGATGTTGATGATATAATATTATCATTGTTTTATCTCCCTTATCGAAAGATGATGAATATGATGTTGAAACCCGCGCATATCACTCAACGCCTACTTGTGTGGAAAAGCTACTTCAGTAACTTTCGTTCGTCATGATTTATTGCGCTCCTCACACAATTTCTCGAAACGCACATAAACAATACCGTTGTGAAGTGTTAGTTCTTGGAAGTAATGAATGAATAATGTATTCTTTATTACGTAATAGAAAATACTTTATTGTACGTGTGGGGGTGGTACGTAGTCCGTACATATACATGATACAAACACAGCTAATATTGTGCACAAAGGCAGTATTATCACTGTCTGGAAACAGCTATTCTAGTGAAAACAATTTCCTCCGGCCTTGGGCAAAGGAAAGAAGTCAAACTAGCTAAAGAGCTTGTGCAATGTGCACGTGAAGAAAATAAAACATAAACGAGTTGTCAGGCCTAAACCTCTATTTAGATTTCGATAAAATTTAGCAAGAACCATCTCCTTTATTATATCATAGGGGAAGGATATGTGCTATCAAAATAATTATCAGTGGGGAATGGGGATACAGCGGCCAATCTGAGTTAAAGCAGACGAGGCAACAGCTACGCTAGTAATGTATAAAATAACAGCAAGTATTGTGCTCAAAGGCTATCTTATCTCTGTCTGGAAGAAATAGCTATTGCTGCAAGCAATTTCTTTCAGACTGCCTTGGACAAAGGAAAGAGATGAAATTAGCTAAAGAGCTTGAGCAAATAAAGAAAATACTAATAATAGCATTACATTTCATTTTATACGTATTCATTTGTATCAATTTATCAGGACATGATTATAGTAGATAAAAAATTTCGATAATATTATTTTACAGCTTTAAAAGATATTGATATTGTGCGTCAGTCGTGAGTAGAACTGTAGAATATCATCTTAAAAACAACCATGGTTCAAGCTTTGTCGTGGCGGTGGGGCTCAGTAACCTAAGGTGAACCCAGCACCTTAGGCGAAGCAAATTGAGCCGAGAGAGCTGCTCTTTGTACCCCTCTTATAAGAAAAAGGGACAAGAGCAGGGGGCAAGGGGTGAGGATGGGAACTTCACCCCATTTTACTGTCCCGACGTTTGACGAGGGGTTGATCTGTGGTGCAGGACAACCCCTCTGTGGAGGTGGCGTCTGTCCCTTGAGGGACTGATTAGCCGCCGAGGTGCCCTGTTTGCTCAACAGGTCCGGGGCACCTCACCAAAGGTGGCATTGGTAGCACTCGCCGGGTTTTAGTGGGTAGAGCTGCGTCCAACTTACCACCTTTCGGGCGCAGCGAGTCCCACGTACCCAACTGGGGAGACCCACTCCCAGCGGACACTCAGAGCATTTGCGGTGTAAAAGAAAAGAAAAATGTCTGATTTATTTATACCGATCCCACGAAAATCGCATCCAATTTGGCTTAGCTATGGAGATTACCATCCTATCCCATAAACCGACATTGAAAAATTGACCGACCCCATGAACCCACAACATGGCCCATGGGCTTGAACAGGCGCTCGAAACTGCCCTGGTAACCCTGTAATTAAATTAAAATAAGTTATACCTTGAGATTTAAAAATACTATGTGTTCTATAGAACCAGCAATTACATTTCTCTATATCAAACGGATTATTAGTTACATTGTAGTAGGTAAGATTTTAACCGAATTCTGAAAAGGAAGAGGATCTCAATCTGTATGTTTTTTTTTAACATTCCAAATACTTACTTTCTTGTAATATAAAAATCTTAGTCGCGATAAAGTCTACAATAAACATGTATACTCCGAGTATATCGCGCTAACATTAGTAAATTATATGGTGAAGATTTTGTTGCAATTTTATAATAATTGTTATCAAATTGTTACATAACGCGAACGAGATAAGGGCTCTGTAATATTTTGCTCAACATTCACATTTATCAGTGTGATGTGAAGTAACGATTTCATTGTTGACTTAAACATGACCGTGTAGTGTGCTTGTATGAGATATGGTAAGTGGTAACTGTAACATTAAATTGAAAAGCGAAATCATGTAAATATACACGAAAGTTGTTGTGGTCCATCTAGACATGTCTTCGACTGATTTCGAACTGATATTCTTATATTGAGCGACGATGGTCTAGTCACTAGTGGATGCGGGCTTGGTCTCTTGAGGGAGAGGCCTGGGTTCAATCCCGACCGGATGCATCTAAGAAGGGATTTTCTAAATTTCCTCGTGCATCGCGAAGACACTTGCATGCCAGATGAGATTAAAAGTCTTTGAAGGTGTATGAAGCTTACAACACCACATTGGGCCAGCGCATCGGTAAACTATGGCCCAACACCCTCCGCGTCGGATGTCTAGGAAACCCGTGCTCAACGGTGGGACATATCACAGTCGATGATGATAATGATGATCCCTGTATTGGGTACAGTCATCAGACACTATCCATCCAATGCTAAACATGACATACTTTTTGTATACGCAAAGAAAATTATTTCCGGAAACATAAGCAAATGCCTCGAAAGAATCTCCTTGTGCTAGATTTTAAGGGCTCGTCTGCGAATAAGTTCAAGAGCTTTTTCCTAGATTCTGCGACCAGGCATAAGGCTTTTTAGTAGGTCTCTAGAACAGTCCTTAATTCTGTAAGTAGTAAGTAGTATAGCTTCGATAAAATTAAGTACTTATGTCCGAACGGAAACATAAGCAAATGCCTCGAAAGAATCTCCTTGTGCTAGATTTTAAGGGCTCGTCTGCGAATAAGTTCAAGAGCTTTTTCCTAGATTCTGCGACCAGGCGTAAGGCTTTTTAGTAGGTCTCTAGAACAGTCCTTAATTCTGTAAGTAGTAAGTAGTATAGCTTCGATAAAATTAAGTACTTATGTCCGAAACCAACTGGTCTTAAATTTATTAAGCCAGCGACTCACAAAAAGCGTCAAAGCTAGCTAGCTAGTAAAAATGCTAGGCCCTATCCCATAGTCGGCAGGTATGTACAATATTCAATAATACTATGTAGATAGACACAAAAAAACATTGCTAATAATAATATATAAAAGATAATAAATCTTACGGGAAAAGGTTAAATAGTTTTACTTTCTACAGCACAGCGGGGCGTCGCACTTTAGGTGGTACCCCTGTTCTAAACTATTACTCGTTATCTAAATTATACAATGTTTAACGACCTCGTAACGGAGCATATTGTTTGAGTCGACGACGGTATCTTATCGACCCAATAAAGATTTGGGTGCCGAGTGCCGACTATCTTCGTTATTTGACCCGCTAATTGACCTCAAGACGTTTTTTGACCAAGCGTTGATGACATAATGTATTACTGAACGGTAGAACCGTCGCCTTCTTAGATATTATGTTATACATGTAAGGAAATGTGTGTTTGGTAAATATTACAGCTATTTCGTGTAGTGTAGTGTACTTGACGTAAGCAGCTTTACCCTTTGTACATTGGCAAAATATATATAAAATTATATTATAGGGCTATAGCGATACAATATTCGTTTTTAGTGTGGCAACGGGTTATGTGTATATGTATAGTTAATAATCGCTTTAGTGTGTCTCAAGGAATGTCTTGAATAAGAGAGACATCGAATTAGTGTCAATTTGTATAAATTTACTTGGTAAGGTGTAACATATAATGTAAAATATAACAGAATAAAATAGATAGGGGCCTATCGAGTATAGTCTCATATGTGTATTTTTGTATGAAAAGTTGTTTATATATTTATATCGACTTTGTTTTAATATTAGCACTTAATTATTTCGCCAGTATTATATTTATAATTTGACTTTTAAATGTATTCAATTTTGTATCAATATTTTAATACTTTTTTTATATTTCAGGTAAGCGTGTGGTGTCGTGTGATGTGTGAAGTTACTAGTAAACCAGGTAGTTTAGCTGTAAACGGTTGTATACATCAAATTGATCGTATAGAAACATGGCAGCTAGAGCTGAGATTTGATTTCACCCGTAATTGATTAAACGCTAGCGTTTTTCTAATTAATGGCTGAAGTATGACGAATCAGTGCCTTTTCGTTATTGAGGATGTGTGAGCACTGAGCGGTAAAACAAGTAACAATAATTATTATATTCTACAAGATATTTGTAAGATACATAAGAGTAATACTCTCATATAAACATACACTATGATTAAAAGGAGTCCCGAGGTCTGTTTGATTAGTACAGAGTGAGATGCTCATAGCTTTTTCTTTAGGCATCTTTTAGCTGACCTAATTTCCACGCTATTTAGCAAATTTCAAATGTCTTTGGAGTCTAGAAACCTTTCAAATACCAACTTGAGTGTTCTTTTCTGGCAAGCATTGTAGAATAACTCATTGAATTCTAGAACGTTTCATTATAGTTAGGGAGGCGAATAGGGGAATTTTCGGTAATACTCGAGCGTGGCAGTTTAAGATATGAGAGATACCTTAGACCTAATAGAACAACCTTGTAAACTATTTAGCTCTATATGTAGTGACGCGCGCCTAGGATAGACGATCAGATTAGTAAAAAAAAATCGATAGTCTGAAATACTCGAGCGCGTCAGATTAAGATATTGGAGGCTGATTTTAGTGTTTTAAGACTAAATTTAACTAATCTGACGATAAGTCCTTAAGGCACCGAGTTATAGGGTCGCGAACTTGTAAAAAAAAAACGTTAATCCGGCATTCTCGAGCGCGATTTTTTTTATTTTTATTTTGAAGAATATAATCTAAAACTTACTAAAAATACAAAATCTGCCGGTTTCCGCATGACCGGAAGTCTGGAGGAGCCATTTCGTCTTCCGAAAAACGCGTTGCAGCATATAAGTCGCGAACGATACATTTTACAAAAAAAAAAGTTTAAATAAACAAAAAAGGTAATTTTATTTTACACAAAAAAGGTCTCTTTACATTTTTGTCCAAAGTTAAAACTTTTTGACTTGGAGCATCATAAAAACTCAAACTCCCGGTTTTTACGTTGGTTGTATCTATCGCTTTATTGTCATTCTTAAATTCCCCGTTTTATCAAGGAGAAAGAAAGGAAAAAAAAGAAACCAATAAACCTTTTTCGGTCAGATTAAGAGAACCCACCAACATTTTTGTCAGATTAAGAAAATATGCTTTCAGGATACCGAGATAAACCTCCCCTATGAAAATCTGACGCGCTCGAGTATTTAAAAAAAAACTTTTTTTTTTGCATTTTCAAAAATTCATCGTAACTTATCGTCGCGCCGAAATCGTCAGTTTTTTTAAAGGGAGCTTCCTTGGGGCCTACTCAACACCCCTTCCGAAAATCTGACGCGCTCGAGTAAATTTTTTTTTTGCATTTTTGACTACTTTATATGCCTACGCCCACCACCCAAACCGGCAGATTAGACCCGTTGTTATCAGAGGCATACGTAGTATGAATATCTGACGCGCTCGAGAATGCCCAAGTAACTGTTTTTTTAAACATTTTTGAAAAACCGTACACGCCAAACCCACCGCTAAAATGGTTATTACCATACGAGCTTTTCTTTTCGAAATTATTTTATCTTTCGATTTTGATAGGTCTCGACGGCGCCGTTGAATTACGCCTGCAATGAAATGAAAGTTTGCAATGTAATTGATTTTTACAATGGTATTACGTTACACAGTGATTCTTCCAGATTTATATTTTTGTGGCTTCTGGAAATTTTCTTTTTATAGCTCGCTAAATATAAACATTGCCGGACGTGTGAAATGCCGGCTAAGGGGCTGACGAGATATTAATTTTTATTTGATCTTCGCCATAGTATCGAGTTTTATGATTAACGCTAAAAGCTCTTTTATGTATATGTTTTATAGATGAAAATAAGTGTAGTCTGCGTGTGTAAGCCAATTATCCTTTGAAGATAAAATGACAGGGAAATATAGGTCAGCGAGAATGATAGAAAGGTCTCGTTATAGTGTTATTCATAACATCTCATCACATCTCAAATTACCAATTAAGCCTTTTTTTGTACATATTTTTATTGTTACGTTTATATAATATAATAATATGTTTTGTATATGTTTTTATGAACATCAAAACTGTCGTAATATTTACGCTAATTTATTGGTATTTTTTTACAGATTTTTTAAAAAGATTAGTTATCAAGTAATCTAAGGCGTTCTCTTTCGATTCAAACACCCCGCAAGTAAAAAGTTGTGTTTATTTCATTAAACTACGAAATAAATTCCCACCTTTTAGATCACAACCAAAGGTTTCTCTTTATTTATAGACAACAGAGACACATGCATGGAATTGGTATTAAAATTGCTTGCTTTGTCCATGTAAAACTTCTATATTTTAATAGTTCATAATAATTGAGCAAGAAATGGTAGAAAAATTTGAACCTTCGTGTCTTTTCGTTTCGTATATGCACCAGTAGAGATTCACGCTGAGAGCATAAAAAGGATTAGTTTGTTTGTAAAGAGGACGAAGATATTAGATCTTAATGATTTGCATGCCCCACATGCACTTCACTCATTGTAAGGTCACTTAGTAGGTACATATACTAATAAACACAAAATAATCTACAACACAAAATTTGTATGAACGAGAGAGATGCATGGCTCGATTTTTATTCCGTAGTATCCACTTTTTTGACATTTCACTAGATTTAGTTGAGTGAAACGACATATATCACTGATTTTATATTAGTATTTTGTCATATCACTACATTTATTTAGTACGAAGACGTTGTAAATAAGAATATTCAACATCTACCGGGATTTCGTGGTGTCGATAAATCTCTGATATCCTCATTTCCCTACGACATATATACCTAAAGAAGTTTAGTTTCATATTTCTTGTAGATCCTCTAACACTGACACAATTAAAAAAAGACATTGCCCACAGTTGTGTACCCCTTTTTTGCATCTTTAATCGAATATCACGGCCAGCTGGTGTAGGCTGACAAATGATTACCAGTTGCAATTTAAGGACACCCTGTCAATGGCAGACAATTTGTAAGATGCATATGTTTCTGTACTGTATTGTTTGTGTGTTATATAATATTACTAAAGTGTTTAATACGTAGTTAATAAGAATAAAAATAAGTAACATAATAGGATCCTGTTTCAAACATAATACTGAATATATAATATAAGGTACCTACATAAATTGAAATACCTTAAAAATCTTTAAAAAATTCTAAGTAAGTAAAGTAAGCTTATTTATTGACTTATATGGAAAATAACCGCGTTAATTTAAAACTAAATATGAGTTTTTTTTTGCATATTTCCCTTACATTTTCATAACGCAATTTTACGCGTATGTAGTTAAGAGGCTTCCTATAGTTAGAAAAGTATCGGAAACGATCCGCCACACTTTCCAAGTGATGGCTCAGACAAAGGCACGAGAGGCCCTTTCACGGTTGAGCAACCCGGCGTTAATTGGCCTAACAAAAGGTTCGTGTTCGAGCCTTTCTAAATCTAACATAACGCCATTGATCTAGGGAACTGGTTTTACGATCAGTCAGATTTCGGAAGGGCTAGACTATTCGGCCTGATGGCCTTTAAGCTCAATCGGTACAGTAAGTGAGCAGATGGCTCACTTAAGAAATATTCGAAAGGGGAAACCCCCCCCCCCCGCCCCGCAGGGGGCGCGGTTCATCGCACGCGCTGCTCGGGAGAGCAGGATTTGGACTAGTCAAATCCGATACGGTCGACGAATAAATAAATCCGTCAGAACGTTTGTCTTTACGTAAGGAAATGTGCTTAGTGGGAATAGAGGTAGATGTTTTGATGACGGATTAAAGTACAGTCGTTGCCATTTTTTTTTGTCGCGATGGAAATGCGCATTCACCCCGGGGATGGGGCGTCCCCGGGGATATGTGGGACTACCGGCGTTCCCCGACCTCAGCGCCGGTATACTGCACTAAAACCATTGCCAGTTTCCTTCAGCCGTTTGTAGGGGAGTATCCCGGATCTAACTAACACAGGGCATCCCCCGCGACCGGCCTGTTCCCTCAAAAGGGAAAATTACGTTGCAATACATCAATCACTCCTCAAAATAACGCGTTTGTACCTTTAGGGCTTAGGCGAAGGTCGAGGGTTCAATTCCCCTTTTGGGGAATAAAATGGTAGGTATAGTCTGTATCCTTAGGTTATGGAATATGTATTTATGTGAATTTGTTTAATTGCTTTCTCTGAGTACCGGGAACAGTGGGTCCTACAATCTTATAAGCCATCGTATTACGTTAACGTGGTCATAAAAGAAGAATTTATCTAGTTTCTAGTGGTATGGTAGGATGTGTCTTTACCGGTGGAAAGGTTGCGCTGTGCCGAGCTCCCGGCTGCATAGGTACCACCATCTTGCTTGTTTCTCCCGTGAAACACCTTTGCTGTGTTCGGCGAGAAGGGCAAGACAGGCAGTGTAATTACTGGTACCGAGACTTAACATCTTATGTCACAGGATAGGCAACAAATGAATGAGTTATCCGGTCTATAGTTCCAGGTAAACTAGTTTATGTACAGGGCCGACAACGACCACTTACCATCAGGTGGAACGTCTGCCAGTTTGCCTATCCAACTAACATGAAAAAAATGTGATATGCTTTTTCGTAACGCTTATTGCGTTAATAAGTAAGCGAAATCTTAAGAAAACCGTACCATCCTTTACTAGTCTATTTTCAATTGTTTTCTAATTTCTTACCTCGCCACATCTTAGTTACATAATATTATAGTATCCATATAACGGACAATGCCACTGACACGTATTTACAAGCAATTATAAATTCTATGAACCCGTTTTAAAAACTTCGACTGTTCGATCGAGTCCTGAATCCTGCGTCGTAAAGGTCGTCGACCTACAATCCAGTCCGCCTTGCGTCCGACTCACGTAATAACCGCTTTGTGTATACAAAAGTAGCAGACCACAGATGTATATATATGGTATAATATATGCATCTGTGGTCTGCTACTTTATATATATTATATACAACTCACTGTACACCAATGATTTCCCTGAATTCCCGATATTTAGGCAGTGTTTCATTCTCCATGATCACGACTTTGAAACTTGACTTTGAATTAGAAAGAATTGTGCTAATTAATTAATGTTCATAATTTTTATATGGATTGTTTTATATTTTACAATATATCTAGGAATTAATCTATATATTGGAAGTTGAAATTGGCATCACTAAACGTTTTTCTTTCGACAAGAAACTTTGCGTTTTCTATTACCCCACCTTTATTGTGATGTGGGAGGTATAATAAAATTCGTGCTTACATGTTTTATTGACGTGACAACGTCTTTATAATTCGATGGAGCCGGCTGCACGCACGAAAAAACATGCGGCGTTACCTCGCTGTGAGGCGTTCCATTTTCTTATGACGTTGTCACGTTCAACTATCGTCAGAAAACCGACTTTACAGACAACCGATTTTTTATATCAATCAATCAAAAATAATAAATCACTAACTATCAAGTCTATTATAGACACAGGAACTATAGGGATAGTTCCTTTGTCTGTGGAACAGATCGTTCAGTGCAACAATTTGCCGGTTGTTGGGTATCAATTTGCAACAATCGGCCCCAGCGCCGTAGCGTAATAACTGTATATTGGCTTATGAATGAGTTGTGACGTGCGGCAGTATGTGTGCTCCTTTATTGCTCCTATAGCAACGTAAAGTCCCCGAGTAATACAGTTACCAAGGTTATGGAGTAGAAATGTTCAGATTGAGAACGTACAACCTACACGTTATCTATACGGGTAAATAAAATTGGAGTGTCTGTTAGTAATATTAAAATAACCGCTTTTTACTAAATGCACATGGATCTATAAACGGCATATATACCAAAATAGCATATTTTACAATTTTTGTCTGTCTCTTTGTTCCGGCTAATCTCTGAAACGGTTGGGCCGATTTTGACGGGACTTTCACTGACAGATAGCTGATGTTTTAAGGAGTAACTTAGGCTATAAAAATAATCATCATCAATCACAATGACAACGACATGACGAAGATGAATAAAAAATCAGCACCGACAATGTTCTATAGAATATTTTCAGTCGTTTATAACGTAAATACGTTTTTATATCGAAATTGTTGCTAGTTGAATAGTTGTACTGTTCAACTGTCAATGTTATCTTTAAAATTTAGTTTATATAATTTATTCTGAAGGCGAGTTTGGTACATTTTCAAGTCTGTGTCGATAAAATAAGTATATTCTAAGAAACGACAGGCTAAATAAGGATTGTGATGCCATATACGGCGAATGAAAATAATATACCTAAATATTTTTCACGTAATAGTAGCAGTGGGCAATGTCTACTTTATTATAAATCTAACGACTTATGGCTTATTATTTTCTAATAATTAGGAGAATTTCACTCTTTATAATAAAACTTTTAGGTACGGATTTTATCACAATTCCAACGCTTCGGATACTTTACAGCAAGGTTTTTGAGGATTCGAAAATATATTTTGTGTGTCGGACACATTATTTGACATGATATATGTACACTCATAATAACCTACAAGTGCGATATAAATAACAAAATCAATTTTAGTGTCGAGAAAACTGCTTTTTTGACATGTCGAGAGTATCAGTAGAGCACTCTCAACACTTCATTATGTAATATGTACCAATAAGTATCAGTAGAGCACTCTCAACACTTCCTTATGTAATATGTACCAATAAGTATCAGTAGAGCACTCTCAACACTTCCTTATGTAATATGTACCAATAAGTATCAGTAGAGCACTCTCAACACTTCCTTATGTAATATGTACCAATAAGTATCAGTAGAGCACTCTCAACACTTCCTTATGTAATATGTACCAATAAGTATCAGTAGAGCACTCTCAACACTTCCTTATGTAATATGTACCAATAAGTATCAGTAGAGCACTCTCAACACTTCCTTATGTAATATGTACCAATAAGTATCAGTAGAGCACTCTCAACACTTCCTTATGTAATATGTACCAATAAGTATCAGTAGAGCACTCTCAACACTTCCTTATGTAATATGTACCAATAAGTATCAGTAGAGCACTCTCAACACTTCCTTATGTAATATGTACCAATAAGTATCAGTAGAGCACTCTCAACACTTCCTTATGTAATATGTACCAATAAGTACTTTTTTAAACTACTACAGTCGATTCTGTCAATCTTTAAAATACTTTTCGAACTAGTATCGATGGTTTACTAATATTTTATTAGTCTAGTGACTAGTCCGACACTATGTCGTAGCTTCAACTCTTAATCATAATTTATGAACTATCAAAATTCATTGGAAGATATAAACGCTATTTAAAATCATTGAGGCTATTGAAACTATTGTGTCTAACGATTTTAAATAACGTTTTATATTTGTCATTAAATATATTTTTCCTATTTAATAGTATATTTTTTCTCTAAAATTTCACTAAAACTACTCCTAATTAGAAGAGCATCTGACTCCCGTGATGGTGGTCGGTAAAGAAGTAGTTTTGAAGTCTAGAAGTCTTGATACTAAGGCGTTATGTTCTGCGCAAGCAATTTATTTTTTAATAATAATATGTATATTACGCATTAAAAAGTGCACTTCAAAATACTCAGTAAAGTTTGAGAAACTTCATTGCTAACAAATTTTGTAGCTACCAGTAATGTAGTATAGTGTAATTAGTATTACTTGCTCAAGAGGATCTTTGTCGCCTTATGCACTTTCCTGATGACTATGCGATAACGTGTATTTAACTGTCATAGAATGGGGAATTCATGGTAGGAAATGAAAGAGTGTACTGCAGTGGACGGACAAATGTTGATGATGATGATAATGCAACATAATTCCGGATGTGTGAAATGACACTAATAGTTTCCTCTGCGTCCAAATTCTTAAGCTGTGGAATTTCGTTAGTGTTCAAATGACTTCCGTTGAGCATAAGGTTTTACTCTTAAAGCGATAAAAAGCAGAACGGCCCTCGTATTTTTTAGATTTAGGCTAAGATAGCTTATACCGGCATTTTATATGCAGAGTTATTGTGAATAGGCGAATTTTCTGGAAAGATTTGGCGGGTGGATTTCCTTAAGTTGGCAGTATGTATTCATATGTCCTCAATAAATTACATGACAAGAGGGCGGTTACATTAATAACGGCAATACTATTATGCATTTATCAAATAATGTGATCAGTCAAGCCCAAAATGCAACCAAGGTTGGCTATTCCATATGCATTGTTATTAACAATGCGAGAGGCCATATCTATTAGAACTGACCTACGTAATGACGGAACTCTATAATAACATGATAATTTAATAAACTCCACGTAATATCGCCTATTTGGATGCGAGTGGCGAGGGATCGGTCGTCTTGACGTTCATTGAGAGGCCTATGTTCGGCAGTGGACGGATAGGGGCTGATGATGACGAATCGCCTATTTAGTTACATCATAGAGAGAACTGAGATGAACAGTTTTGGCAACGATTTTTGACGAATTGGCGGGCCATTTTAATTTATGTTTATGTTAAACTCTTTTTAACTATAGTACCCGGTGACCGAGCATTGCTCGGTATTTTTTTTTTTAATAAAATGACATTTTCTAAAAATTATTCCTAGCTAGATCGATTTATCGCCCCCGAAACACCCCCCATATACTAAATTTCATGAAAATCGTTGGAGCCGATTCCGAGATTCCAATTATATATATACAAGAATTGCTCATTTAAAGATATAAGATAAGATTACTGTAGGGCAACGCATCCCTCGCATGTATAACCTCTGGTTGTGCGGATGCTCTGAACTCCTCGTTTGCCCTCTTATGACATTAAAAAAATACAATTTTTTACTGTATTGTTTCATTTATTGTGGTATCTCTCTTGTATTAAATTCGAAAGGTTTAAAACAATAGATCTATCTCATTGTACAAAAGAAAGTAGCGGTTAAAACACAGTCAATATTTACACGTTATCTAATATCTATGAAAGTAATACTCACTTTAAGTATCATTGGAGATTATTAATATATCTAATATCTATTAATGATTAGGTAATCTAAAAGAATATGAAATGTATAACTTTGGTATATAAGCAACTAATTAGCAAAATACAAGACGGCGATGCGTAGGGCGATCACACATACCGGAAAACTAGATAAGATGTGCATATCTGTGATGAAAAGTCATATGCGACTATTAGGGGGGTCGGAAGTCTGTCATATGTCAAGCAGTTGACGGACACGGGGTGATAATGATAATGACACGTCTTATTGCGGTTTTGTATCGCGGTTTATTAATACTCTTACATTTTCGACGTTTGTGAAACTTTGCATCAAACATGAACCCGTGATACCAATTCGAAAGAAATATTTTGATTGTCAGGGGAGTAGCTACCGCTGTATTAGCCGTATCAATGGAAATAGATACGGGTCCCCCGGGGCTACAAATTGTAAGCAAATTCTTAAAACTATCCAGAATCCCCTTAAAAAATTGTCCTACATTTCGATACGGGGCTCCGCTAGAAAAAGCTACGCCAGTGATGATCGTGTTTATGAAAAACTATAACCCTAGACATTGCGGTCGAGTCTGCAATTCCGTTAGTATCAGCAGTCTGCAGTATGGTTCGTGCAAGCGCACTATGAATAATTCAGCGGCGAGTGGACGGGCGAAATCCGCACTGCTACAGTACAGGGCACCGGTCTTCGTACCTGTTGTGAAATATAGGGGTTGGAAGTGGTGATAGCAAAACGGTATGTTTAGTACCAATGATAGTGTTTCCTGTATGTAGCTACATTTAGATATATTAGCACATGGTAAGTAAATGGACAGAGACAAAGCTTCCATACAACGCGTAAAATTGTTACCTATTATGGTAGGGTTGTCACAGGTTGATAAAATTAAACGAATAAAACGATTTTTTTTTATTGTGTAGTAATCTGAATGAATGAATATACTTTACTGTGCACACACACAAAATTACAAACATAAAACACTAAAAATTTAAAAGTTAAAAATAAAAATGCAGACACAAAGGCGACTTTATCGCCGAAAAGCGATCTCTGCCATGTAACCTTAGGGTACAAAATATTGAAAATCTTATGGATAGTGCATATTAAATATTATAACAAATTAAGTACAGGTTAATAATTAATATAACATACATACTAACTAATAAATAAACATAAAAGTACTCAAATACACGTACATACACATGATTACACACATACATATTATATATATATATATATATATATACAAAAGTTCAGTATTTTAAATAACTCATAAAGAAAGGAAATACTTAATATGCGAATTAAATGTCATTTAAGTAATAATTTTTAATTAACGACTTAAAACTGTTAAGGTTTTTAGCTTGCCTTATATTAGTAGGCAAGGCATTCCATAATAAAATGGATTTTGTTGTGAAAGATGAACTGAAGTACTTGGTGAAGTGAACAGGGATGTGGAGAGTTTGATTTACAGATGACCGCAATTCTTTTACTTCAGATGTACGGAACACAAATTTTTCATGTAAGTAGGATGGAGATTTAGGGTCATATAATATATAATACAAAAATGAAAGTATACGAGCATTCCGGCGAAGACGGATTGGCAGCCACTTGAATTTATAGCGGAATTCAGAGACATGATCATACTTGCGCAACCCAAATATGAATCGAATAGCGAGATTTTGGAGGCGCTCAAGCTTATTAAGCTGCTCTTCGGTAAGGTTAACGTAACATGCATCAGCATAATCTAATATAGACAGGAACAATGATTCTGCTAGTAATGTTTTTGTCCGAATTGGTAAAAAATTATGAAGACGTTTTAAAGAGTGCCACACACTATATACCCTTTAACTCATTTCTTTGATATGATGAGACCATGAGAGATTTTCATCTAAATAGACTCCCAAATTTCTCACTGTCTTGCTAAATGGGAGACGGACACCACTTACGAGCACCGGAGGTAATCCAACCCAGTCTATCCGCGAGACGAGCCCTGGACTGCCTATAATTATTACCTGGGATTTAAGCGGATTAATATTAAGTCCGTTGTATTTACTCCACTCGCAGATCTTCTCCAGATCTCTATTCATAACTGAAACCATATTAGGAAGATTGTCGAGAGAAGACTGAGTATAGACTTGGAGATCATCTGCATACATGTGCAAGAGAGACGATATGGACTGAGTGATGGTATTAATAAATAGACCGAAAAGAAGTGGAGATAAGACGCCACCCTGTGGGACGCCAGCAGCGATATTGGACCATGAAGAATAACTATCACCAATCCGTACACGCCGCCGTCGGCCCACAAGATAATCATGAAACCATCCAACCACTGATGGCGATAAATTAAGAGTCAACAACCTACTAACCAGGATATCATGATCAATCGTGTTAAAAGCGTTACTAAAATTTAGTAAAGTAAGTATAGTAAGTTGTTTATTATCCATTCCCAAGCGAATGTCATCAGTGACTTTGACAAGTGTAGAAGTTGTGCTATGACCTGGCCGAAATCCGGATTGAAAAGGGCTAAGGAGGTTATTTATGTTTACATAATGGGACAGCTGTTGATGGGACTAAACGTTCAAGGACTTTTGAAAGGAAAGGTAATATAGAAATAGGACGGTAATCAACAACAGAGTTAGGTTTATGTTTTTTAGGTAAAGGGATTACTTGTGCAGATTTCCAGATGGACGGAAATAAGCCAGAATTTATGGAATAATTAAAAATATGAACAAGGATAGGAGCAATAACATCAAGAATAGGTATGATCATCTTTCGGCTAATATTGTCTTCGCCTATGGCATTCGATGAGATGGACAATATATTTTTCTTAATCTATGTAAATATTATATTTTTATTACAAAATATTTTATTTTGTGTTTATATTTTTTAACATAACTATTATAATATTTTTTATTCCGAACAGGAATCGTCTCCTAATTACGTATTCTGTACTTATACTTATTGTATTTTTACTGTAAAGTTTAGCTAAGATTTAAGATTTAATGTCGGGTCAAATGTTTCCCTAACAAGAGTTTAGGCACATCCATAAAAACTTAGTGAACAAAAGTAATAATAATTAGTAGAAATAAAATACTAAGATACAACTTACCTATTGAAATCTTTGGGATAGCTAAAATATGATTTGTTTTATTTGCTCTATTATTGTTCATACATTACAGTATACAATATTGACACTTTTTACTTTTAATTAACAAAAATTTAAGAACGATGATAATAATTCGAAATACCCAGCAAGCGAAAAAAAAAACAAATATACAACGCAACTTAACACTGTACTTGTTGTACTCACATCCCTGCGTTCGAGCACTCGTCGAACCGGTTTCAACCGGTTTCTACTCGTACATGACAAGCCACGAGTGCTAACGCACACATGCGTAAGGACGCTTGTAGTAGTGCAATCGATTCGCGCGGTTGTATGAAGCTTTACCTCTGTCCGTTTATTTACTCATGTGATATTAGTTCAAGCTAACGTGTAGAGTCTCTACAGTGTAGACGAGCGAAATTATGCTGAGTGGTCGCCTCAACTAGTTTACTTAAATTAAATTTTACTGCGTCAAGCCCAATGTCTTGCGTTGTCTAAATTCAATATCTTTCTGTACTTGGTGCCAGAAATTACGCCTCTCTTTCCGAAACAGCACAGTTGCAGTATGAAAAAGTAGAATGAGTCATGTTTGCAGAGAGAAGCACCGCACGATTATCTTCAGATTGTATGCGATTGCTAATGTTTACTCGTTGGAAAATTGTATAGTAATGTGATCGGTAATCTTTTAAAACTTTTTGCCTTCTTTAAAAGGTAAGGTCTCGCAATGGTCGATAACGGGTGATAATAATAATACTACGAATTAAATACACGCCATGCCTTAGACCGGTCGTCCCGTCGTACGGCTTCTCATTATGAATCCCCACAACGAAGGGTCCTTTCATGTTTTATATGAGGCTCGATTTTATACGATTTTTATGAGTTACAAGTAACGAACAGGCGCTAAACTTTTGTGTAGGTTTGTTTCATATAATATCAATAGGATATAGGAAGTTCCATAAGACTCAGATCCATTCCAAAATCACATCGAAAAATGGAAATAGGAAATGAAAGAAAGCCTTTTTAGGATAATAAGCATAAGCCAACAAAACGTGTGGAACGGTGTTTTACGGCGACTAATTAGAATTATTATATAGGTACTCTCGGTACGTGTCACGATGTATGTTCGCGATAAACTTCGAAACTACGGAACCGATTCTTACCAATTTTTTTAAGTATTTGTAATTTGGTCCAACTTGGGAGATAGGGTAGTTTATATCTCAATTTATAATCGCAATATTTATTTATTTCCAATTATTTGTTTATATTTTGTTACTGTATGCAGATGTTGAATTGTCAAGATGTTGTCAAATCCAAAACTCATTTAGACAGAAAGATGTTATTAGACCTTCATTATTGTTTGACGTTTGTTAAGAAACGTCAAACCTTACAAACTTTATATACCTTACCCACTGCAACGCGTGGCCGGGTCTGCTAGTATTTGATAAAAAAAAGTAATAGGAAAATGTTAGGCGACAAAAACTCATTTCTTTATAATAAAAATCTGGTTTTAACGTCGAATGATTAACTTGTACAGGCCAAATCGAAGTAAAGATTTTCATATTATGTGAACTGTTGACACAGTTGACACGTTAAAGGTCACTTATTCGTAAGTCAAATAAAGGTCAAGTATTGACTAAAGGTCGCGCATCCTGGATGTACGATTGTAATGAAGGTATGATATAGAAATGATTACGCGACCTTGGGATGTATTTCGTGCTTGTTATAACAAGGTATAACCTTGTAGTTGTAAAAGCCCTGCTACACGGTCTCCAACCGGCGCCTGTCAGAGGAGACCTTGCTAGTTTCCAACCGTGTAGACAGTCGTTTGCTTCCGAATTTCGCTTGACTTTCCAACGTTATTGGTCATGAGAGCTGCTCTACCTACCAAGGGCGAATGAAGCGCGTCTGGTTTGCTTCCGACGGTGTAAATTCGCTTCCATGACACGCCTTCACTGCTCGAATATCACGGCAAAATGGCTTGTTGGCAACCATGTAGTTGAAATAGACGTCTTTGTAGCCGACCAATATTATCTCTGTCAGGCGTCGTTAGCAAACCGTATAGCAGACGTTTTACACTCTGCAAAAAGGCTGTCATTGACAGCTGATGAAATGGTCAAAGGATAAGCAAAGGTTACAGGTTTACAGGTTAAAGGTTGGAACCCCATCGACAATATATTTTACCGTTGCTGTGTGACTGTTCAGTCGTTTAGTTACTTATTTGAAAAATGATTAGTCACCCGCGACTGTGACACATCGACTTGAGGAAAATTTAATTACAAGTCATTAATGATCATTAATTGTATTCAAATCTTACCACAATTACATTATGTAATTATAGTTTTTATCACGTTAACAAACATGATATCATAGTATTTGAGTTGTTTCCGTAATAGTACTAGATATTTTGTTTTATGTTGGGTGAATGTAAAGGAGGCCTATGTTCAGCAGTTGACGGATATAGGCTGATGATGATGACGATAAATAAAATGCTAATATACCAATTAGGACTCATTAGGTATGTTTGGTCTTATTAAAGGGAATAGATACGGGCTCATGACGATGAACCCATTGTATTCTAATGTTCACGCGAACTTCACTAATTATTATGAATCAACTTTTTACGGATTTTATCAAGGTTTATTGAGATTTTTACATACCCGACAAGGACGTCTGACGTCATTCCCCCCGTGATCATGGATGCTGGGTGACGTAGGGCATGTGAAAATTAAATAAACCGCGATGATCCGTAAAAGTTTTTATTATAACGATGAACTAAATTTTACGTAAGCGATAAGTATATTATAGATTGTGTATAATGAATATTATTGGAGGAGTCTTGAAGACACTGTTATTCATTATATACGAGGGCGGCGCTGAAAATTTCGGGAATCAAGGAAGTTACACAACATTACTATTTAAAAATGTATTTATTGCTTTTCGAAGTATTCTCCGCGAAATTTGACACATTTTCCATTCCATACGATGGAACCAATCATTGAAGCAACCATTCCATTCGGAAGTTGGGGTCTCCAAAATGGCCGTTTTGTAGGCGTCCACAGCTTCTTCAGGCGATGAAAATCTCTGACCACGCAATTTATTCTTTATTTTAGGGAAAGTATAGAAATTATTAGGGCTTAGGTCGGGGCTGTACGGCGGATGGTCTAATAATTCTATGTTTTCTTGCTCTTAAAACTCTTTTGTTCTGTGCGCGGTGTGAGAACTCGCATTGTCGTGATGGAGGATGATGCGGCGGTTGCAGTTCTCTTTACGGAGTTCAGAAACGACCTGGCAAACAAATGCTAGCATACCATTCTGCATTAAACGTTCTTTTTCCCTCAAGAGGAATAGTCGCAACATGGCCGGTTTTGGAGACAAACGTGTCCACCATTTTTTTTTGCAACACTCCGTGAACGAACAATTTTTGTTGGCTTTAACTCATTTTCAAACACCCAAACTCGTGACTGGTTTTTTGTTTCGGGTGCGTACGCGTATATCCAGGATTCGTCACCAGATACGATGTTGTATACAGCATTTGAGGATCCTGCGTGTAATCTTTCGAGAGTTCTGACGCACCAAGTAACGCGAGCCGCATTTTGCTCTTCACAGAGCAAATGCGGTATCCATCGGGAAAACAACTTTTTTACACCTAATTGTTCATGCAAGATTATTTGTATTTGACTCATGCCAATGTCTAAAGTTGCCTGAATTTCGCGGTATGTCACATGTCGATCTACCTCAATCAGCTTACGCACAGCATCAACGTTTTCTTGGGTGACTGCAGTTTTTGGACGACCTTGACGGGGATCATCACTGAGCTTGACACGTCCACGTTGAAATTCAGCAAACCAGCTATAAATTGTGGTTTTGGATGGGGCTTCATCACCAAATGCTGAAATCATCCGGTCAAAACACTGTTTTTGTGTTAAACCACTTCGAAAGTCATAATAAATCATCATTCTAGAATTTACTCTAGTCAATTCCATTTTCTCAATGATTAAACAAGTTTGACAAGACCTTGTGACAAGACCGAGAATCTTTTTTTAAATAAATAAATAGTATTCGATTTTTAAACCAAGGAGTTTTCAATTAAAAAGATTTTAATATGACAGGAACAGTGGAAATATTCCTTTCCCGATACGTTTAGTGCAGCCTATGTATTTCCGAAATATATATGCCTATAAATATGCCGTTTAAAATGATCGTTATTATATAATATCTACTAAACGTGAGTAACGCGTACACTACTACTTACAAGCGTGTATGATTAAATATAAGCGCATATGCACTTTATTGTAAACACCGGCCTACAGTGCATGTGATTTACGGTGATGTTGTTGTTAATACAATGTGCGCGAAGTCTTAGTATTATACATGACTTTACCTAGAAACAAAATACATCGACTAGAGTCATTTTCTCATGGATTACGCCATCGAGTCTAACATACTTGTATACCTGCAAATTAAAGACGTGGGAGTAATGCGCTATGCCGCGAGCCCATCTACTTGGATTCACCATCCTCCTTATTTCTTCCTCGCGATTGAACGGAATTGGTGTTTCGGAGAGAAGGGTAAGATAAGAGACTTACTATGTTACGTCTCAGGATTGCATGAATGATTGTCTCTTTTTTTGATGACGCAAGTTATTGCTTTCTCGTGATTCAGGTTTACCTCGGGTAAGGCACCGCTTTTTGAGGGTCCCGGATCTGCAGGTAACAGGATCACGTCAGCGACATGAATGATTGTCTGGGCTTCCGTCGGTTCATGGACGATGGTGACTTACGTTCACGTGGCGCATCTGCCCGTTTGCCAACTAGCATAATATATTATCACTGGTATAAAATCATTTTTATTGAGTCTGTTGCGTAACCATACTATTAAGGCATATTCTGGAACATGTAGACACAAGCCTTGGCTTGGTTCCCCTTTACTATAGTTTTATGGGATCGTCTATATCACTACGCTCGGGCGTCCAGTTATAATTTTAATGGTCCTTGTTATATTAACCTCAATAGGCGATAACGTCATCGAGAGCGTGCGTCTTGCATTGGGCGTGGTCGGTGCACTTGTTTCTTTCATATGTGATTGGAATGTTCTAGATGATATTCGGATGTTCTAGAATATTTTAAATGTCATCGCCATCGGACAGCGGATCTTAATTTCCGATGTATCAGATGTCAGCGTTTTGATGAATTTTTCAATATTTTTCTTAAATCTACCTAGTATAATTTGTTTTTTATATTTTTTTTAGGTTGTTTTTCTATTTGTATCCTTTACGTGTGTCTCCTGTTTGTGCCGATTAGTTCCATTCTTTCTTTCTTTATGTAAAGGAATGAAACATGTTCATTACTTTGTCTAAATGACAATATCCACCGATATGACCGATCAGATTTTATTTAGTCTGTTTTAGATTAAATTTTCAATAGGAATCTGATTTCTTGTTAACATTGATTCTAGTAAGACTACTTTTATTAGAATCAATGTTAATTGATGTATTTTAGTTCGTATAAAGCAGCATTTGTAGATGTTACAGGCCTTTTCTTTCTCGCTCTTATACAGATTCAGAGATCGTAACACGCATACGCCTATTTTAATATCAAAAATCCTCGATGATTCATATATTATGAAATTACGATCGTAGTGGATACAAGACGTGTATTGAGTGTATTGCAGCGAACCGGTCGTACACAACCGGCAGGCGGCAACCTTCGCCACTTGTCTGACGACGCCCGCTGACGTAATCACGCTTATGTCATCGCAACACCGGCAACTACCGACGCCCATAGAGTAGCCTTTATTATGGATATACAAGTGAAGCAGATGATTATAAGTATATTATATAGTATCTATATTAAAGAATGTTATAAAGTCCGGAAAATGGGATATTTTAGAGTTCATGAATTCAAGGTTTTCGTCCAGCGTGAGAAGGTACATAATACGACGGAATCAACTGATTCGGTTGGCTTTTTTTCTTTTCTGTTGGGAAATGCTCTGAGGCATCCCAGGCATCCCGCGGGGGACGGGGGTCTCCTCAGGCGGGTATGTGGGGCTCGCTGCGCCCGAAAGACGGTAAGTGGACGCAGCTCTACCCATTAATACCCGACGAGTGCCACGAATGCCGCCTTTGGTGAGGTGCTCCGGATCTGTTGAGCAACAGGGCACCTCGATCGGTGAAACCAGCACCTTGGGCTACTGAGCCCCACCGCCCGCGCCACGACAAGGCTTGAACCATGGTGGGATCGGTTGCTTGCCGCATAATTATGTTCTCGAAACAATAACCTTTAAAGGATTTTGCATTTTTTTTTAATTATTTTTTTATGTTAGTTCGATAGGCAAACTGGCAAACGTACCACCTGATGTTAAGTGGTCGACTTCGCCCATGAACATAAACTAGTAGACCTGGAACGAGCCCAGGCAACTCAGTTATGTGTTGCCTATCCTGAGACATAAGATGTTAAGTCTCGGTGCCAGTAATTACACTGCCTGTCTTGCCCTTCTCTCCGAAACAGCAAAGCTGTTTCACGGGAGAAATAAGCAAGATGGTGGTACCCATGCAGCCGGGAGCGCGGCACAGCGCTTCCCTCCCACCGGTATTATTTGCATATTTTTTTCTATGACGCGTCGGTCGATATTTACATATTTTATATAATAAAGCTTAAAAGTTTGATTTTCGTAACACGCTGGAAGCATTCGCATTACAATTAATAGCCCAATTGCTGAGAAAAAGACATGTCCTTTATTTATATTTTAGAGAAATGTTAATGTCGAGGCGGGTGTAACCGCGAAGAATGACCGCTAATCGCAAAGTGTTTACTAACCACACAACGCTAGTTACTATTTCTGTGGTACTAACTTTTTCTCCCCCCTCCAAGTTAGGTACATTCTTCCCTTTTCCTGCCGTCATTGAATCTAGCTTCATTGTCGTTTCCAAATAGCAATTCTTTTGATCGTTACGCATCACCAGAGATTTTTTTTTCATGGAAACACCGATTTGTCTCGCACGAACAGTCCGCAGAATAGATTCATAATAAGTAAGAAAGTATTTATAAATTAACATCGAGTTACTAGTTACTAGAGGTAACGCTAAATACATTTCCACGAATGAGGTATCGGCGGGATTCGTGGGGATTTGGGATCAATGCCAAATATAAATAACTTTTAATTTCTATTTCAGAGTCTATTGCACTGTTAATGAACCGAAATGAGTAAGAAACTATACAAAAAATGTGTACTATTACTATGTATACGTTTCGCATAATTTATTTATGAAAACAAATGACCATTGAATGATTGTCATTACGTACCAATTGAAAGCTTAGGGTGATAAGAGGTTTCGGAGTTTTTTTTTGTCACAGAGGCAACTGAGCAGTCGGAGCCTTATGGTGACTACCGACGCCCATAGACATCCGCACAGCCAAAAGTTATGCAGATGCGTTGCCCTCCTTTTCCCTATACCCCACAATGAGCCACTGGAAACTCACAAACCGCACAAAACGCGTAGCTGTCACTTTACGCTGGTATTATGTGAGCGAGAGGTACCACCCCGGTCGTGCCGGTCCAACTAGGCTGCAAAGCAGCATTGCACTACATCTTTCAAACGACTAGAATATAAAATTAAACGATGACTAAAATAGTTTGAATGTTAAATTCATTGATGCTTGTATTTTATTATAATCTCCCACTAACTCTGTACTGTAATTTAATTCAATGCCAGATGTAAATTAACAGATGCAACGTTATTTGTCGTGAACTTTTTATCTATTTTTAGTTTCACGCGTTTAGTAGCTTATTTATGCTTATCTTAATAATGAGGCTAACAATTGCAAAAATTTGTTGTAAATCCGACTTAAGATTGGAGAATAGCTAAAATAACAAAATAAAATATTCAACTTTATTATTTTTGGATTGTCTGTTTCTTAAAATATTATTGTAAATTTGCTATGATAAGTTCTTATATTTTATGCTGGGACCTAATTCTACATTTCTATGATGACATTCAATCTTGTATTAAATTCTAGTCTTTAATATAGGACTTAGGCACGTGGTGTATACCATGTGCCTTCAATGTTAAGATTACCGTACCTAGCGAACTTGCTTGGCAGCTAATGGAAGTCATCCTGTGCCACCCACGCTCTCTCATTGGGTAGTCACCAGTGAGCTCATGGGTATGACGGGAGAGCTATTTGAATGGCCGTGGGCCAATTGTACTTGATTACCCAAATTGTGCTCATGTTCAAAATGGTGGTTGCTCCAGATAATTAAGAGTGTGTGAGCTGGATATGTTTCCTTCTATAAATATGGTCGTCGAACTGACTTGCGGTTGAATTAAAGAGGATAGACCAGCAGTAGACAAAAGGAGGTTAATAATGGGGGAAAAAATTTAACGGTCTTGAAAAGAATAATTTTTGTTGCCACTACTCTGTAATTTGATTGTTCGACTGTGATTAAATCTAGGCAAGTTTTTTTTTGTCTCAATTCGATAAATTTATTAGGCGCTCTAGACTTTCTTTTTCTTTAACGCCGGGAAATGCTCTGAGGCATCCCGCGGGGTAGTGGGTTGCGCCCGAAAGCTGGTAAGTGGACGCAGCTCTATCCACTAAAACGCGGCGAGTGCCACCAATGCCGCCTTTGGTGAGGTGCCCCGGATCTGTTGAGCAAACAGGGCACCTCGACGGATAGTCAGTCCCTCAGGGGACCGACGCCACCTCAACAGAGGGGTTGTCCTACACCACAGAACAACCCCTTCCAACGTCCGGACAGAACAATGGGGTCCCCTTTTCTTATAAGAAGGGTACAAAGAGCCCCCTCGGCTCAATTCGCTTCACCCATGGTGCAGCGGCTCACCCCAGGCTACTGAGCCCCACCGCCATGATAAGGCCTGAACCATGGTGGGGAGCACTGATAGACCTAGGTCTAGAAGAATCAGTCAGTAGTGGATTAAGTTCATACACGACATTGACCACTTACAACTGGGATGCGGCTGCAAATGCTCATGTTGGTCTATTCATATGCGCCGAGTCCTACTTCCTATTAATATTATAAACGCGAAGGATTGTATGTATGGATGTTTGTTACTCTTTCATCCAAAACCTACTGAATGGATTTTAATGAAACTGCAATAATATAGCTTTATCGTCAGAAGAACACATAGGCTATAATTTATCTACTACTTACTACGAAATACGAAAACATGTGGGGGTCGACGTGTATATATATATATATATATATATATATATATATATATATATACACATATTATATCCATATGATATGATCATACGATGGTTTTAAGTTTCTCACCAGATGTGATTAAGATTGTAGTAAAAGAACTTTCTTTTTTCATTCAATGAATGAGCTATTTTTATAACAATTCTAATTAAATTCGAAGACAGACTATCTAATAATTTTATTTAAAAAAAATAAACAATATATGTACCAAACGTTTGTAGGCTCACACGTAAAGAATAGAAATAATTTGTATGGGTCAAGTTATTATATTTCTAAAGAAACTAATATTACGTCACGCGTGCAATCGAAGGTCGATGCTGGTCAAGTGAGGTCATCGGTATTGTATACTGAACATATTTTTACAATCAGCTGTCTTCAGATATATGTCGTATCGGATTTACCAATATACTCATAGTTATTTTGGGAGCATGACATCTTGAGTGGATATCATATTAGTCCATTACCGGGTTCCTAAATACAGGTATGTATTTCAATGCACATCGAGACGCGCTTTAGCTAAACGTGACATCATCATCATCAGCCTCTATCCGTCCACTGCTGAACATAGGCCCTCTCCCTCAATAAACGCCAAGGCGGCCGATCACTTGCCACTCGCATCCAACATGGACCGGTCACCGCACGGAGATTCCCACCTGGTTAATGGCCGACCAACACTCCGTCTACCTAAACGCGGCCTCCACTCTAGAACCTTATTGCCCCATCGGCCATCCGTTCCAGTGTGTGATCAGTCCACTGTCTCTTCATCGAGCTTATTCCCGTGATATCGTTAAACTTAGGTCTCTGGCGGATGTCTTCGTTCCGAATCCTATCTAAAACGAATATCCTATCTAATTCTATTTCGAAACGTGACGTGTTCAATCTATATAGTTGAGTATATGAGTCCGAATTTTTTTATATTCCAAAACATGCTTATACTTGTCAGATAGAGCACTTCATATTCCATTTATTTTGTCTTTTTTTCGTTATTTTATAAATTTTTTGGCGTTATGACGTCATTATATTTTTACCAAAAATAATGTGGCAATTTTTCTGAAGGTTTATGTTATTATGAATACAAAATTGTATGTTTGGAACAATAGTTACATACACAGCGTGAGAATCGGTGGCCTCGTTCGATGTTAGCGCCGAGAAAAACGTACCTACGCGAATTTAAAAATAAATCGTCCAATAATATTGTGGAAATCATCTACAGAAATAAAATGTACGGGAATTAAACGTCTGTTGAGTATGTATGTAGGTCCACTGCGGGATATAGATCCTCAATGAACGCCGAGACGGCAACATTACATACATAAACTGTTTATTACTGTTTTAGATATGAGTAGTCGGAAGTAGAAGGAAGTAGACCCCTAATGATAGTTACACTTCATCTAGGTGTAAAGTTCTTATCAATACAAATTAATCGAGCCCAAACACAAGGTTACTGCTGTAAATCGTTGAGGAGTTCCCTCGACTGTCTTTCAGCTCCATCATCAGATCAACTCTAGACCTTCATGAAATTGTAGTGGTTTAAAATACTTAATTAAAAAAATATTAAACGCACTAGTTACTCCTACGATTTTCGAAAGTTCCCTTCGCTTTCTCTGGGATGCCATCATCAGATCCTGGTTATCATGGGACCACCTCGGAAGTGCACTCTTTTGAATAAAAAAAGAATTTTGAAAATCGGTCCACAATTGACAGAGAAATCGGTGAACATACATTAAAAAAAATACACACGAACATATTATAACCTCCTCCTTTTCGAAGTCGTTTAAAAAGGATATGACGTTGGACTTTTTAAGATTTTGCTTGAAAATATGGAATGGCTGCACCAATCTCCTGACCAAATTCAATGTGCAAATGTTTTTCCTCTACATTTTCACGGAACTGTAAAAATAAAGATGACGTCATTCATTAGTAGATAGTCATTGGCTCATTCAGTATCGGTGAATCTTGAATGTCTAGACTCTAGAAAAATTTGTTGATTCAAAATTATATCATCATCATTATCAACCTTTTTTCGTCCACAGTAAGAGTGGGGAACCTCTCGCTCATATAACAACGGTGTCAAGTGACAGCTACGCTGTCGCGTTTCGTGCGGTTTGTGAGTTTCCGGTGGCCCATTGGGGGGATAGGGAAAAGGAAAAAGGAGGGAAACGCTTCTGCATAACTTTTGGTTGTGCGGATGTCTATGAGCGTCGGTAGTCACCATAAGGCTCCGACTGCTCGGTTGCCTCCCTATGATATAAAAAACATAGGTCAATTTCAATGAACGTCAACGGTCTAACGGCCTAGATATAGAATACATGTCAAGCACACACCAGCTCGTCATCTTGAACCACCATAGGGGGACAAGAACACAATTTCTTACATCCCCACACGCAATATAATATCATGTTTTCTAATTTTAACTTCAAGCACTAAACAGTTTAGAACACGTTTTGGTGAATCGATTGTGCACTGGCCGGAAGTCCTTGTTTCTGGTGAGCGTCAGGTTTCGGGTTGTTTATGTCGGACCAGGTGCACACGCTTACGAAGGGGAGAATTTTATATATACCTACCGGCGGCCGCGGCTTTGCTAGCGGTAACTTTGTTTGTCAGCCGCACGTGGAATGGTGATGATGACTTTGATAGCCTAAATTCTTCAGGGTGTAATGTCTCTCTGTGACAAATTTTATCGAAATCTGATCAACGGCTTGGACGTGAAATCGTAACACATAGAGCTAGAGTTACTTTTCCGTCTATAAAAGTAATGGATACGCTTTGGTTAGGAATATCGTGACTATGTTTCACCATGGCCTTGCCAAGTTTATGGGAATTTATTTGTTTTGACGCAGCTCGTGCGAAAGGGGGTTGTGATATTTACACCCTAAAACAACCCTGGGAACGGCCTGAATGTCATCTAGAGGTTATTCCTTAAATATATTACCTAGATGCTCGGGAAACCTTTTTAAAATCAATATTATATTCAATATGTAGTGTTGTTAGGTTTGTAAAAGCTTTGTTTTCCATTTCCTTTTTTTTTTTAGAGTTAGACATTGTCGTGTACGTTAATCTATGGTATTCATTGAGAGATAATCGGAGAAGTTTCTGTGAAATGTTATTCTGTACACAAATCTAGTCATCTAAATTCAAACAGATGGAACGTAGGTTTTAATTATGCACGCAATTCGGCCAGTAGGTACTCTCTAAATTGCGATTGTCAAACGTTATAAACCTTCATGATGATAGCCTTCTAGTTGTAGCTAAATATAGCTCATTTTCCACGCGTTTCTGCCCTTGAAAGTATATCGACATATATGAGAGAACATTTCTATCTTAATATCCTTGATTACTAAGGTAAGGCTGCGGCACGGTCAATGTCATAGATAACACTTGCCGTTCCTCTCTATTGTATGAAATGTGGGTGTGTGAGCGAGACGGAGTACAAGGCTTCGGGCGCGGTTATATTTGGGTTAATGGATGCGTCCGCCAAGGAAGTACCTGCTCGTCCGCTAATCCACGTCAACCTATTTAGGTCTCGCGTTTAGATTTTTCCGTCTAGGCTTTGTGTGAAAAGTGACTGGAAACGTCGGTTTGGGATTTGATTAACCATGTTCGTCTGTGACGTTGGATTTCCTATGGCTATGATGTGAAAGAACACATGAGGTGTGAAAATATTGGAAGTAATTATTAAATATACTAGCCGAAATTAACAGACATCTTGTGAACTACATATTTGGACTGCATCACTTGATACCAAAAATAAACAAATTGTTAGTCGTGTAAAAATAATTAGGTATGTAAGTATAAAAATTTGGTATAGACATTGGTCTCTACGACGTCTTTTCGTAATAAAGATCTCGATGAAAAAATGTGCTAACTTTCATAACGGCCAATAAAACTGTGTCAGAGGTACATTTTACCATATAGGTACAATGTTTTAAGATGGAAGAGATTAACGTTACGAGTTGTACTTGACGCCATAAAACGGTGTGCGTGTGTGCGTGCTAAATGTGCTATTAAGGCTGTAGAGGAAGTTCGGTGATTGTCATGTGAATGCCTTTAATATTACCATTCGACACGAGCATGCCAAAAGTGGAATAGGGTCATTTTGATTTCCGGCGAATTTGAATCTTGAACTAAAACTCACACTTGGCTGTCTTATGTCCCGTCATATTACATTCTATATGATAGGAGGCAGGATCACGATAACGGTTAGATGGAAAGTTTTCCTGTTTGTAATCGAACAAAAGCTTTACTTAAACTAAGTACTTAGGGAACAGAAACAATAGAAAACCTCAATTCGCTGGTAGAAGCCTCTGGCAAAAACTAATCATGTAAATAGCCGGATAAATATACCTACACTTTTTAAATAGGGTTTATAACAAAACCGTCTTAGTTACGAACAACAAATAAGATAAACGAAAGATATAAATAAAAAATGAGCTAAGATATGTCCCAAAATGAAATAAATATTTACGTTACTCAGCATAAGGTTAGACAGTATATTCAAATCTGAAGTGTAAATTTGTCGAACTCACAGCGACTGTGAATTAAAATACGCGAAAATACACGACTTCAGGTATTTTTAGATTGATGTTAACGTTTACACTGGAAAAGTGGCCGTGATCAATACTGGTAAGTAAGTTATATATAGAAAAGGAAAAAGGTAATTCTTCTTCGCCGGGGCAAGTGTGTCGCGACGGTGATCCTGTTGCCTGCAGATCTGGGACCCTCAAAAAGCGGGTGAAGGAGCTCCGAGTGGTTTTGGGTTAGGGTAGGGCAGCCCCAGGATCGCACCTGGGGGTGCCCCACATAGGGTCAGGATCTACCCGAAGATTCTGACTACATTCATAAAGGATTTCCCTGCGATATAAAAAAGGCAACTCATTCATGTGTTGCCTATCCTACACAAGTCTCTGTGCCCGTAATTACACTGCCTGTCCTGCCATCTACTCCGAAACACCATAAGACTCTGTTTCACGGGAGAAACGGGAGAATCGGTATCAGTCTAGATCTAATCAGCGCTAGAAAAAGTATATCCAACATCAGGATACATGTATTTTTTAGTGGGAACTGACTACCGAACGTAGTAGAAATATCCTAATGATAATAGCAAAGAAACATGAAAATGAGACGGAATAAGGGCGCCTGTGCACTCATTCCTATTTTGCATTTTTTTAGGGTGGATTTTTCCACCACCAAAAAAAAAAGGGAAAAATCCACCCTAAAAAAATTACAAAATACGAATGACTAAAAACGGATGCATGAAAATAATTACTTTCGTGTAACTCAATAAGCCTTACATTCGTTTACATTTCGACAACTTTAAAATAAATGTTTTAGGTAAAAAAAAAAATAAAGAGTCCTTCGTGACTATTGTTTGAACAAAATTTTGTAAAATTGACGTTGTTTTGCGGCGAGATATTTTTTTTTAAATCCTATGTTATCCGGCTTGTAGATAGTTTTGCAGATATCATAATATTGTACAGACGAAGGTAGTTATAAATTAGTTTATCTAAAAATTACCATTTCAAGTTGTAGACATACGCTGCCATGAAATAACAGATAAGAATTTATGACTGCATAATTAATTGCTATATATAGCTCAAGGAAAGCTCATAAATACGTTTTAAACACGAAATATTGGAATTTGATTCAGTAAATAAATCTAACAGGTAACATTATTTTAGCCTTTCTGAAATGACTTTTTGGGAGTCTGAGGGTCAAAATATACTGAGAATTGTCTGTTTTACAAACTATATTTATTCTGGTCGTAGAATAAAATGGTGTTGCTATTTTAGTAAATTCAGATTGCCTTATGTAAGAGTGCCTTGGCGACTTGCTTAGCTTCTTTGGGTAATTCTAGTTTCGGCTTTATAAGTAACGCAACTGGATAAACTTTAGACAATTAAATTCAACATTTCAAACAGAATCGTTTCAGACACTTTACCTGTTTATATTTACATATATACAGGAATATGTGCTTAAACATATTATTTTTGGATGCGAGTGGCAAGGGATCGGTGGCGTACAGCAGTGGTCGGATAGAGTCTATTTACTTACTTTTTTTTTATTTTACTTTTTAAAAGCACCACATGTCTAAGGTCGATTACTGACAATTGTTATCATAAATATACATCGTTACCCATTATAATAATGTAATAGTTTTCGTAGTAATGCTATCTCTGTACGGCGAGACTGATTACAAAAACAAACAAAAGAATGGCGTTGGGAGTACGGTTAAAAATGCACAAGCGTTAGTAACCGGCAGTGTACTGTGACGAACTGTACACAGCGGCCGACAGTTATACTGGTACCCTAAATGGAGGGTCCAATCCGGACCCTCCTGCCTCGTAATACGGACCCCAGCCAGGCCGTGATTAAAATCGTATCGCTTCCTGCCCTTTTGTACAGAACCAGCAGGCGACGCTTTGTTTTTTTAATGACAAATAATTAGTATGTAACTGTGACATTGTTGGGTTTCGAGTTGCTGAATATGAATAGGTTTTTAATTTGATGTAAATTTTTCGGATTGTATTTAAGTAGGACTAGAATTTTTTCCAATTTATATCATCACCAGCGCGATCACAATCTTTTTTTTTGCATCTACTCGCGCTAAGTCTGTCGATCCTATGCATCGAGCATATAACCGGATAGAGTAGTAATGAGAGCCATAAACTTCCGAAACTGATCAATGGATTGTCACTGACGTAATAGCAATTCAACCAACCAGATATCCATGTGTACGTCCCATCGGCCAATCATCCAATGACCATCAGTCGACCAATCAGAGCGCAGAACCGACGCAGCGTAGCAGCACAAATTTGGCGTAATTTGCTTTGATACAAAACACATAACATTACCGCTCTATTCTGGTTATATATGTACTTGATGATCCTATGTAACTTCTGGACGCTTATAGAGGTGTCGTTCCATTACCTCGGGACCTTCGAACCTCAACTATTTTAACGAGGTGAATAAATTAAAGTCAATATTATACATTTACAAAATGATATGCTTAGCAATTTAATTTGATACTAAATATATGTAATAAAAGCCACACATTGTCCTACAGACTTCCATAGCAATCATACATAAAACAGTGGAACCGTAAATGAAGGGGGATATTTTCCCATATAAAACCCCCTAATGACTAGACCGGAGACGTCACGCTATTGCTCTAACCCACTGCATCACTCCCCTAATACAAACGCAAAGGTAAATCACAAGAAAGCCAACCGCGGCTTAGACTATAGTGGTGCTCAGCTTTCCGGCCCCTGAGACGGATTTCCTCGGAGGAAATAGTTACCGTCTCGAATGACAAGAAAGTCTTTATTGAACGATTATGGTATTTCTGAGCTAGATTTGTTACTAGTATCGATTTAGATAAGTGTTTTCATAAAACTGGATTTTTATTCAGTATGTATATGTAATATAAAGTATATATGTATATTTGTAATATAAAGTATTATAGCCAGCCATTGTAAGATGCCGAAATAACTAAACATTATTATAGCCATATTATTTTTCTTGCGGGTAACTTTGTGGTTAAGTGGCAAAATTATTGTGAGATGTAACGCGTTGGATTTAAGTAGGATTTTTTTTTATGTTGAATGCGAATGCCCGAGGAGCCATTTGAAAAAAGAAAGGGCATATAAAAGCTATTATAGCCTTTGTATTATTTCAAGGAATCGCTTTATTCCGCCTAAATATATTTATGTGAAACATACTTTATGACATAACTAACCTAACTTCTCCGTCCTCGATCTTTATACATAGTAAAATATCTCAATGTACGTGATAATAAATTGTATTTTTATATGACAAAACGTTTTCTTCTTTGGCTCTACAAACGATATCGGATAACGTTTTTTGTCCAACTCGTGTCGCAAGTAAAATGCGTGTCGGTAGCGTATCTGTTACTCGGTTAGTTTATATAAATGTAACGTGAGAAACACAACTTTTCTAATGTAGAACTATTATTCGTTACCAAATAACTTTGCTCGTCGGCTATTATGATTCTTTTGTATAAATTAGTGATTAAAAAATAATGAACGAGACAGTAACGAAAATAAAAAAGTTTATTCTCGCTTTGTTAGATCGCTTTTGGTATAAATGGATTTAATACAGATGTTCCTAATGAACTTATAGTAGTTACTTCGTTTTCTTTTCTACACTGAAAAATTAAAAAAGTTTAGTACTTTGTGTTTCGGAGAGAAGGGCAAGACAGGCAGTGTAATTACTGGCACCGAGACTTAACATCTTATGTCTAAGGATAGGCAACACACTAGTACACTAAAAAAGAAGTAGGCACTTTTTTACAATCAATAAAACTGTTTGATGCTACATGACCGCCATTTAGCAATTTTCAATATCATGTTAAATTAGTAAAATGTCGACAAAAAATACAAAAAGAAGCAACGTTTAATATGATACCTACTCATTGTACGGCTTCTTATGACTAAATTTTTCTCATCGAATTATTACTGAATATTTTTGTGGGGTTAATGTACTAAGAAGACAATTTGGACATTTTCCCAGTATTTGTAATACATTACAATTAAAACTGAGAGGACGTGGAATTTTCTTAGGATTTTTTTTTCCGTGTTAGTAATAATATTAGTGCGGTTCGAGCACATGATCTGACGATTCTACATTTTTAATTAAAAAAAGCGTACCCGCACATTAGAGTACTAAAACCAACCGTAATTTATTGACGTTGAACCATGTTCACAAGGACTACGATACATCAATCGATATTACGAAACTAATAGATGCCGAGCTCACAGTTGACCCATACATCAAGCGACAGATATTTGATAGAACAAAAGGACATTACAAGTACAATGTATTATAGATGTACATTAAATACACTTATTTTATGTTTCCTTAGCTTTTTAGTTATTTCAGTGATCGGGGACGATAATAGATTCTAAATTATATACAACTTTAAAATACTTTATAAAAAACTGTTTAAAACGGCACGGTCCTCGTGAACAAAGCACTCGTCTATTCTGCCGAAAATCGAAATCATCTAGCATATAACCGGAATAGAGTGATAATGTTATGTCCCGCCAAATTTGTGCTGCGACGCTGCGTCGATTCTGCGCTCCGATTGGCCGACTGGCCATTGATGAATGATTGACCGATGGGCCGTACACACAGATCACTGGTTAATTGAATTGCTGTTACGTCAGTGACAAATCACTGACCAGTTTCGGAATTATATGGCTCACATTACTACTATATTTGGTTATAATATGCTCGTTGGGCGAAATATAGCGAGCTTTGCTAAGGAGTGAAAAAATTAGTGAAGTCCCTACCCGTTTTAAACGGTTAAAAAGTGACAATAACTAAGATAGGGAAATTTAAAATACGTACATCGTTCATAGGTACATAATGCGATTAGTTACATACACATTTTGTTATAATAATTTGAGTTAATTACCTATTGTGGGATTGTGATTTTGCAATAACACGAATTAGTGGTTTAGGTTATACTTTATACCAACTGTATATAATATTATGTTTAGATAGTTTGTGGTTACTAATAACACAGTCGTCTATAAAGTTTTGGGAGTAGAGATACTTATATTATTTTATATTACTTATAGTCAATCCTTGGGGGAGGCCTACGTCCAGCAGTGGACTCGTATTGGCTGAAAAAAAAATTGTCAACTTACAGTTGATTACCTGATACTAGCCCTTATACCAAACACCCGGGATTAGGAACGCGTCCATTTGTCCCTTAATATTGTTATCCAAATATTTGTATATTGTTTTTTAAATTAAACAAACAATATTATTATTTACGTCCTTATGTATGAATGTTTAAAGTACGGATTCCACTTTCTTAGTTTTGTCGCAGTGAAGCAAGTTGTCTAGTTAAACTTTAATTCGGGTCAACGCCCTCGCCCTGTTCAATAAAGTAACTTGCTTTAACATTTGTTCTCTAACGTTGACAAACTACTGCGGCACGCGTTTATGTCGTAGATTGTTTTATATTGTCTGTGTTGCCCTTATCAGTCCTCCCGTGATCATGGTGTAAAGTATCTGAAACTTGGGGTGTGTATAAATCTCGACTAACAGCGATAGGATCTGTAAAATTTCATTATAATGAGTAAAATTCGCGAAAAAATTAAACCATAGAAATCTAATTATTAATTACCCTATTACTTAGATTTCTATGGTTTAAACAATATTATGGGTAGATATAGTGATACAGCACTGTACAAGTAAATCGCGCGTTGGTATCCGAAGCGCAGATAATTTGTATAACGTGTAACAATATATTATAGTAGTTAGATTAGGTCTATACCTATAAATCTATATGTATTTATAACCCTGTTGCCCGCAGCTTCGCCCGCGTCAACTTAGATTTACAGCCGTACCCGGATTGATGATGGTTATTTTTATAGCCTAAGTTACTCCCTATGATATCAGCTATCTGTCAGTGAAAGTATCGTCAATATCGGTCTAGCCGTTTTAAAGATTAGCCGGAACAAACAGACAGACATACATTTTTTTTTAAATTGCCTTTTTCGATGTAAGTACCGTTTATACTTTCATATGCATTTAGTGAAAAGATGTAAAGATTTCAAATTACAAACAGACTTCAATTTTATTTATTTGTATAGATAATTTCTAAATTGTATTTAGATTTGATGTTTGGTAGATGTAACTCATGGTCTTACGAGATAATGGACTGTGATTGGTCAATTTTGGCTGTGTGTCGTCATTTTTCATACTCGAAGATATTAAATATTGCATTAAATGAGATAGGCTTTTGCGAAGCAATAATTTCCATCTTGCCAAAGAAGCTGATAAGAGAGCAAAGCTGAGATGTAAGCATAATTATTTAGTATACTACTTACATGTGTATGATCATAATTTTTACTAAACCGGTGTTTGTTCGTGTTCTATTAGTCAGGTTTATTATTACTTATGTTTAAAACCTTGAATGTAAAGGCCAGTTTAACATAAATCGTTTTTGTCTGTATGTCGGTGTTTTTATTGCATCTCTTGAGCGAGTGAGAGAGAGTGATAATCAAATTTTCAGTGCAATTGGCCTCGTTATCATTTTTTAATACGCCCCGTTTTGAAAAGGTCGTGTATCATTTTACATTAACCTCATCGTGTACATAGGAGGCAGAGATGTTTGAAATTCAAAACGTATATTTCCAAGAATAAGAATGATAAGAAATAACCAGAGTGTAGATATCTTAACTCTTTATTGATTTTGATACTTGTACTGTGAACTAAAGTGTGCAAGCCGCAGTTCAAGACTGCATGTCGAAGGCGATTTCTGCTTATAACAAAACCTTTTAAATGTACCATTTGAGTATTGCTATCTGCCAGACCTAATAAAATAAAAACTTAAATTCTTATGTGTTCTTTGAGACACTGTAACTGCTCGCCAAGCATAAAACATCGAAATCACCATCTGTAGGTACTCGGTAAATGTGGGAAAAGTTGTTGCATGTATCAGAGAAAATAAATTATAATATGATAATATTTTTAGAAAGATCTAGAGATAGTGTGTTGACGGAGATGCCGCATTTGTTATACAGATATCTACCTTGGGATTCGAACCTGCGACTCCCTTATGCTGACCTCCAACCACTACCGCTCAATGAAGTGATGTGTCCGCAAACAATGCGAACGGCTGTCCGAGTACAACCTTCGACCTGATTCGCATTGTATCACAAGGCCTAAAATGTTCTCGGTGTTTACCAAAAACAATAACTGAGTCATGTTCAAATCATGATATAGATTTCCATTTCGGCATATATACAAAATTGAGAACTTGTAATAGGTGTAAAATACGCTGGCTTATTTAAAAAATTAACATCATTATCAACGAACGGCAAAACTGCCGATTGCCTTGCTACTCGCGTCCAAGGCGTGCTATAAAAAATTGTATTATAATATTTAAATTGTTTTGCAGCCTGACCAAAAATATATAAACCCTGCCTGGTGTCGCCACTGTATCTTATTTACGTCAACACATAGTATCATCCATACAAAAATTTGTTCCGTAAATTTCCGCAATATGGCGAGGGTTTTTATTTTCCTGGTCAAAAATACCGACGCAGATATACATAATATATAGATACGTACTGTTATATACTAGTCCTGTGCCTAGAGTCAGCCTTTCCTATTGATATATAATCCCTGTAATCGGTCCTGCCAGGCAGTTCATCTCAAGTCCTCATCCAGACAATTCCTCAGTTTTTTTTAAAGATCTTCGCGCGACATTTGCCTTTTGCCAGTTAACTTTTAATTTGTATTGTATTATTGTATTACCTTTAGAGAAGGGGGGCAGCGTTAAATACCTGGTGGTAAGTGACTCTTAGACACCGGCTATAGCGGAGAGATTGCAGATGACTCGCTTGTTAGTTTTCCTATCCACCCACCACCTTGCAACATAAAAGAAACTATAAAAACGCGCAAAGAGCATTCAATTCGACATAATATACATACTTTTTGATACAAATAAAGCATGTCAAATATATTATGCATAGTAATATCCTAACACCAATCCACTAAACAGCACAGAGCTCTACATTTAACCTAATTGGACCGAATGGAATGTGTGTTTTCGACAGTAATTTCTAATTAATATAATTAACACGTACACACCAAGGGACTGACCAATGAGGACAAGTGAAAAGACCTAATTCAATTAAATCCTGTACGATTGTTCTATACACGATTTTATTATGCTTTTTACATGTTGTACGCGATTATCGCGTAATGCTTGAAGAAATGCAGTTTTTGTATTAAATTTGTATTGCTTTAGGTATATGAATACGAACAAAAGAATTAAATGTGATTATAAGTTATTTAAATGGTTAATACTTACTACTATGTATTTACACGATCTGTTGTTTTTTTGGCGTGTGTCACCAATGCCACCTTTGGTGAGGTGCCCCGGATCTGTTGATCAACGGCGCATCTCGACACCACCACGTGGACGTCAGTCCACCAAGGGAACGACGCCACCTCCACTGATGGGTTTTCCCGCACCACAGAACAACCCCTCCCAACGTCGAGACAGTGCAATGGGGTGAAGTTTCATCCTCGCCCCTTGTCCCCCCTGCTCTTTTGTCCCCTCTTCTTATAAGAGGGGTACAAAGAGCAGCCCTCTCGGTTCTGGGTTCACCTTAGGCTAGTGAGCCCCACTACCACGTCAAGGCTTGAACCATGGTGGGGAAGAGACTGGGCACTACTAGAAGAGGGCAGAGGCCGCGGGTTCGAATCTTACCAAGGCTTACCTACATATAATTATAAATATATAATTTGTACAAAGAAATTATTTACCTACCTATATATAATTTGTATAGAAAATATAGATGTCTTTATGTGGTCACGAATGTGTAATTTTTTTCTTGTACCTTTAAACTATTGTAGTCTACTTATAAAATGCAGTATATTATTTTTTTACTGTAGCTGACTGACCTGTACACAATGTTGGACGGTAAATAGTCGAGGTGTATCTAAACTGGTCATTGGACCAAAGTCTTATACATCAGGCCAATGGAGCTACAAAATGCTCATTTCAAAAGTACCTGTGCACTATACCTGTAATAAATTGTTTTAAATTGACTAAATAACGATTAGGTGCGCCGATACCGCTCGGGCTGTATCTTATCTTATCAGTGTGACGTCATCACAAATAAAAATGTCTGCATGCATCCACCAGTTGTGTCGAATGCAGCGATGATTTTGTGTCTGGTGATATTCTAGATGACCTAAAATAGTGAGTTCAAGTGTGCAGAAAACGCCCCGTATAAGGTATTGATCGATCATATTCTTCTGTGAGACTTGAGGTGGTCGTTGTATGAGGTTTGATGTTTGAGTGAAAATTATTTAGGGTCAGGGATATACTGTTTTAGTAGATGAAAATCATCTAATATGCGTTTTGCATGTTTATGCCTTATGCTGCCACTTTACATGGCTATTTGTGTCTAGATATTTGACAAACAATTACATTTATTTTGTGCAATTACCATGTGTGGATAGTACGTATTGTACGTCATATATTTGTCCAAATAAAGTATCAGCCAATAGCCAACAGCCATGTGAAGTGCCAGCCTTATACATATATTATATTTGTTTAAAAAATGATTAAGAATTAAGATGAGTAAATGGCTTTAAAGATGACTGTGCTCGAAAACACATTACCAAAATATTGGAACATTAGGTTTTTATGTTCGCGAGATATCTCGGTTTATGTTGATAAAAGTGATAACATATTGTCTTATTTCTTGGCATACTGATAGGTATCGCTTTTTGTTGAATTTAATAATTGCTAATCTTGTCTCTATGATTGCCAAACCAAGGGGCCAAGTGGATTCGCGCACGAAGGGTTCCGTAACAACTGTCTAACTATCACGTATCACGGTTCATGAGTTACAGACTCGTGACAGACGAACGGACAGCTGGGGGTTAGTAATAGGGTCCGGTTGGTCCAAAGGATCTTTGGGTACGATACCCTAAAAATGAACTATCAAGAATTAAAATCCTCAAAAACATGTATATTATGTGTTTGTAATATAAATATTATGAAGGAAAAGGTATATAACGTAATGCGACTATTGTTAGCCTTGGTCAATTAACTATGTAATTAGTATAACCCGTTTGAACCGAGTTCACATTTTAATTTTGATGGGCCCATGACCTTGAGAACAAAAATGACTACGTAACTCATGGTTTATTTAACTTACGAGGTGTGTATGCGATATTTGGTAGAGATAACGGGAAAACAGTAGGTCTTAGCACGACAAACAATTTGACGGACTGGCGGCCTTTTGATCACTTGCACGTAGAGGATGCGGGTTTGAATCCCACAAAAAGAATTTTTAATTCTTTTGATATTAATGTCTTGTTAAGAATCATAGATGGAAGATGGAGTGCCACGGTATCCGTAAGGGTTACAGACCGTGACACGAACAGATTCTTACAAGTTATACTTGGATAAGGTTTATTTGGTTTTAGTTCATCGTTACCATCGAGCATATTATAACCGGATTGAGTAACTTAATGTGAGCCATAAAATCCAAATCTGATCGGTGATTTGTCACTGATGTAATAGCATTTCAACCGACCAATGACCTGTGTACTAGGGGCGATCAAAAAGTAATGATAAACAGGTATTTTTAAAGAAGATAAAAATCCAAAAAAAATGTTTTTCACTTCCTCAGTCCCTCACAACTTCCCAGCTAAAAAATTGTATAAATAGGACGTCATTTGCAGGAGCTACATTCATTTGAATACCAGCAGTCGGAGCGATAACACGAAAATGGAGAAACACGAAGTGCGAGAAGCGTCATCAAGTACCTCTGTTTGAAAAAAATGTCTACCAAAGAGATTATTCGAAACTTACTTAAATTAATAAACCGCGATAAAATCCGTAAAAAAGTGTTTCATTATAGTGAGCCATAAAATCCAAATCTGATCGGTGATTTGTCACTGATGTAATAGCATTTCAACCGACCAATGACCTGTGTACTAGGGGCGGTACCATGGACGAAACATGGATTCATCATTTTGATCCTGAGACCAAACAACAATCGATGACTTGGAAAAGGCCATCCTCACCGACGCCGAAGAAGTTCAGAGTTTCAAGCTCGTTTTTTAAATCTAAATTTTAATTTAAATTTTATGGCGTCCGTTTTCTGGGATGCTGAGGGAATCATAATGGTTGATTACCTGGAAAAGGGAGCTACTATAACGGGCTCCTACTACGCTGATCAAATAAGACGACTGCGAGAAGCCATAAAGGAAAAAAGATGCGGCAAACTCCGAGCGAAAGTCCTGTTTCATCAGGACAACGCTCCTGCACACAAAGCCGAAGTTGCGATGGCTGCCATTCGAGAAGTGGGCTTCGAACTGGTCGAACACCCGCCCTATTCTCCAGATTTAGCCCCCAGCGACTTTTATTTGTTTCCTCGGCTCAAGGAACACCTCAGGGGCAAGAAATTTGACGATGATAGCGAGGTGATGGCTGCTGTAGAGGCATTTTGGGAGAGCTCTGATAAATATATTTTTTTAAAGGGTATTTTAGGTTTAGAGAAACGTTGGACTAAATGTATCGACTTGTTAGGAGACTAAGTAGAAAAATAAATTAAATTTAAATTAGAATCGTTGTTTTATTATACTCATTATCATTACTTTTTGATCGCCCCTCGTATATGTCCCATTGGCCAATCTATTCTATCAATATGGCCATCAGTCTGCCAATCAGAACGTAGAAGCGGCGCAGCGTTGCAGCACAAACTTGGTTGAATTTGTTTTCATACATTTCAATACAAAACTCATAATATTACCGCTCTATTCCGATTATATTTGATTATTACTATATCATTTCTTTCTGCCGATAAACACAGGCCACTCTCATTCTTGTGTGTCTATCCATAGACGTAATGTGGTAAATTTCGGTGCCTATTTTGTCCCTTCTTATGAAATACAGCAAAAGCGGTTTTACGGAAGAAATGAGCAGGGTGGTGATGACAAAGTCATGCACACACGAGAGCGCAGCAAAGCGCATTCAAACGAAGGTCCTTGTTTATTAACTAATAAGTATTGTTCCAGATATTTGATTGCGGCACGACGCGGCGCACTAGGTCGCCATGACGACCGACATCTCGGTGTCCCGCTGGGACCCGTCCATCGGCCACGGCCAGGAGAACATCATCGATGAGATCGAGTACGACGGTGGCAACTCGTCGTCGAGGCTCTACGAACGATCGCGCATTAAGGCGCTAGCCGGTATGTTGCACGTACATTTACAGCTGTATTCGGACTGATGATTATTGTTTTGATAGCCTATATCTTACCATAGTATATAATCTCTCGCCTTTCCAAATTTAATAGGAATCCGAACAGGGTATAATGTGAAAGCATGTACCTACATAGGTGATCTACATGAACGCTCGGAAATAAATTTTCGGTTGAAATGAGTGTCAGCCATTGTAGCTGTATTCGTGTAGCTAACATTTACCGTATTTTAAGTAACTTAGTAATAGGCTTACTTGTAAGCCTTAACTATATTTAAAACAGCTTTTTATATATATACTAATATAATCATGCTGAAGGGGTTGTTTCATTCGAACGCGCTAATTCAAACTTTAACTTTTTATAATTACTTTCTTGTATTATCAAATGAGAGACGGTACAAAATAGTTTACTTACCAGTAGTTAACTTTAACCTAGTACTTAATGTCACACTACAAAGTGCAGTGGCGACACAAGCCTCCGAGACTCGATCCTACACAATTGAATAGCTTTATCCAACAGAGACCCACACGTACGTTTGTAGGTAAATAGATCTTCATTAGTATTTATAATATATTAATTGATAAATATACTACCGGTTTACTTTTAACGTTGTTCTTCAATGTAGTCTTAGAATTTTCTTTTTGATTTTATTCTGTTATAGATATTGGTTAGGATAGTTTTATTCTAGAAGGTAATGGGATTCATTACCTGGACTTGAAATCATGTCGTTTTGGTGCCTTGTCTCATGTTCGTTACAAAATTATTTCGCTCTTGTTTCAATCTGTCCAATTCCATTTCTAGTGAAATGCTTGAAATCACTTCACAATTTATGTTTATTGCGTATATCCTATACAGTTGTATTTCATTAACATTTGTAAAACTTTTGACGTGACGTCTTATAATTCGATAGAGCCGGCTGCACGAACGAAAACAGATGACGTATGCGGCGTTCCTCGCTCTGAGGCGTTCAATTTTCTTATGACGTTGTCAGTAAACCGACTTTACAGACAACCGTTTTTTTGTAAGAGGAAGTGTCATGCTGCTTTGCAGCCGAATTGGGCCGGCACGTCCGTGGTGGTACCTCTCGCTCACATAACACCGGCGTAAAGTGACAGGTATGCTGTCGCGTTTCTTTCGGTTTGTGAGTTTCAGGTGGCTCATTGGGGGGACAGGGGAAAGAACAGCAACACATCTGCATAATCTTTGGTTGTGCAGATGTATATGGGCGTCGATAGTCACCAAAAGGCTTCGACTGCTCGTTTGCCCTCCTTTGCTATAAAAAAAACTCCATAACGGATACACTTTTTTTTTATGTTAGTTGGATAGGCAAACTGGCAAACGTGCCACCTGATGGAAAGTGGTCGACGTCGCCCATGAACATAAATTAGTTTACCTGGAACGAGCCCAGGCAACTTATTTATGTGTTGCCTATCCTGAGACATAAGATGTTAAGTCTCGGTGCCAGTAATTACACTGCCTGTCTTGCCCTTCTCTCCGAAACACAGCAAAGCTGTTTCACGGGAGAAACAAGCAAGATGGTGGTACCCATGCAGCCGGGAGCGCGGCACAGCGCTTCCCTCCCACCGCTGGGATACACATAAAAATATCGTTGAAAATCAGATCCGCTATCCTATAATAATTAAACTGTGTTGTAAATGTAACATGAAAGTAATAAACACGCGAATGTAATGTGTCTGTGGTAGGGCACGGTGGCGTGTTTAATTTGTCCCGTCGCGACGAGGTATTGATTTTTTGCTGACATAATAATTGGTCAGTGACATTTCGCTAATCTTGTAGTGGTGAGGTTATACGGCGGCGCGCGGTGGTTCGCTGACACCGAGAGTGACCGCGGTGCTCTCGATTCTGTTTATGGGTGTTGCGTAATAGTCTACTTGGCGTTTAATAAAATGCTTTCTATTGTGGATGGATAAAGATAGAAAAATTATGATGAAGTAGAACACAAAGCCTATGTACACGTTTGTATTGATTTAATAATGTCGCCATTTTTTACCCCCGAGGATTCTTATACGTTCGAAATGATTAGGATACAGTTTATTTTATTTTATTTCAAAGGCGGTTTTCTGGTAGTTCTTAGACATGTTTTATCAAAATCGTTTCAGCAGTTTTAAGGCGATGAGCTATTGTTTTGCTCACAAAATAAATAATAACAGTAGTATAATATACACTTTAAGTTGAGTTACCCTGCGTGGAAACTTTTGAACAGTCTCAGAGTCAGTGACTGTTTTAGTTGGTAAGGCTATGATAGGCAAGGAGGTTAGGTTACGACCTAATCGTGTGATTTCGATGAGCAGCCAGCACAGCCTAGCGGTGGGACGTATGAAGGTCGTGACGCTATTTACATTCACAATAATAACATCGACTGAGCATTTTGACATACATAACATTCTCATTTGAGTGCTACTTGAAAATAATGATAGCTTTATCATAATTATTATCAACTTTTGTCCATCATACATGAAGACAATCGAAGCTATATAAATATGACAATGGTAAGCTTTTGTTTCAATTTTCATTAAAATGGTGTCTCTGAAAGCTAGAATTTGTGATTCAAAATATTAATATAATTTCACCATGTTGAAATAAAATAAGAGGTAAAAATGAAAGTCCAAAACTAGATAGCTATTTTACAACTTACAGTCTATCTTGTAGGTATATACAATGGTAGCCCTTGACCTACGTCGAACTGCAAAAGTACACGCATTGTTGAGCCCTGATAAAAATTTAAAGGTTACATTATCGTTATGTAAAAAGGTTTAGTATCAAATTGTTTGTACGCGACGAATTCTTAACTACTGGACCATTTTATGGATGGCATTGCAGTTTGGTCTGATTTAGGAGATAGGTAGGATAGTTGTACATCAGTGGTGCTGGTGTTTGTGAGAGGACCTACTCAGACCACTAGTGTAGGTATATGAGATAAAAAACTGCGACACGGAATGAATAATGATCGAGCACCATCGAATGCGGCACATAGTCATTAATATATACTTTTTCATCTAGAAGTTTTTATCTGTTAACAGCTAGTAGTGTATATGAGATTATTTCATTAGATAGTGATTAATAATTTTAATTTTATAATGAGAGCAGAACTTTTATCAACCGTCTAAAAATCATTGAAATTTAGGTATAAAAAAATGTCACTGAATAATATATTATGTAGGTACTTTGGATGCTAGGTGTGTTGAATCCAATTTTATTAAAGTCGGTCAATAAGAGACATATGTTTGCTGTGTCCGATATACTGTACAGTATCGATACTGATAATAATTGATAAGAGTTTGCAAAATATGTTGAATTAAACAGGTCTCTGTGTGTATTGAATCTTTTCGTAGTTATTATGTTTAGCAAACGGACAATTCAGCAGACCTTCCAGAACCTAATCACCGCCAAAGTCATCCATAAGAGCTTGAAGATCTAGACTAGAAGAGAAGATAGTCTAAGTTTGGCAATCATGATCAAAATTCAAAGTTTTCGAATATCACCCACCATTTTTAATAGACTGCCAGATTTCTGCCGTTTTGTCGTTCATTAAGTTCAATGAATGTTCAGTAGACGATTTCAGCGTGCTTATGATGATTCTCCATGTGTCATACAACCTTGATGTAACCATGTTTATTGTATAAATAGAATATTGTATATTTTATCGCGGTTGTTGTATTCCAGATCCTACATAGTTTCCGTTTTCCTTTAAACATTAAGCAATACCAAACCGTTTGTTATGGTCGTCGATCTTTAAATAATATCGCACACATTCGATATAACTTATCAGCGGGCGAGATATCAGATAGGACGGTTGGATTTCTGTATCCGTACTCCGGGTGACATGTTCGTCAATAGAGTTAAGAAATGTCGTACGAGGCGGAGTATAAGATAGTTAATATTTTATTGGGGACAAAATAGCACCAAAGGTTGAGCACCTCTGGCGCTATCGAATATCCTTGTTCAGTCTGTATTTGGTCAGTGTGATTCCCGGTTGTAAGAGAGTTGTGATATGTCGTCAACGGAGTGCTATGATCTGATCAAACGTGGTGTTGACATCGAAGTGCCAGGGCTGGAGCAGTACTATGATAAGGTTGTGTGTGAATTGAGAGGTACGTGATCGGTGAACTGAGATTTCATACGTAACATACTCTTTTTGATGTGAAACATTCCTTGTCAGTGAAATCTAATAACGTCGTGACGACAAACGGCATGGCGCTGTCATGACGTTATCCTGTTTTTTTTTTAATAATTATCAATTGTAATGTTAACAAAGATGTTTCACATCTGCCGGCTGTCCCGTCACGGACAACCTTGCTTATCTATACATCTATAGTCTATACAGATAAATTAAATTGGAGTGTCTGTTTGTAATATTAAAATAACCGCTTTTTTACTAAAGGATGTAAATACGGTTCATATACAAAAATAACATTTTTTTCTGTTACTTCCTAATCTCTATGGGCCGATTTTGACGGGACTTTCACTGGCAGATAGCTGATGTTATAAGGGTTACACTCCGGTCACTCCGGCTGTAAATCTAAGTTAACTCGGGTGAAGCTGCGGGCTACAGCTAGTCGGTCATATGTTGATGATGATAGTAGATATTGGTTTTGTTATTTTGAGGTTATGATAAGTCAATGTTGACTGTTGTGTCATGAATAGGGCGTGACACCGTGCTATTTGTCCAGGAGGAAATTGCAATTATATATAATATATTTACTTTAGGCATTTCAGTTATTGTATGTATGTAAAGTACATCGTCTATAATCTATATGTTCTTCAAGTATCATTGGATTGATGGATTTTTACTTCGTTTTCTTTCTATGAATAGGACACATTATGTTAGTTAATGTCAGCCCGTTAGTAATGTTGTTAGTCATCATGAAACAGATTCAACCCGCAAGTCTTGCAGACTGCAGGTGACTGCAGTCCCTCAAGCCGAACCACATCTGTCACTTAAAAATAAAACTCATAGCTCCTTTTGACTAGACCTTCTAAGACATTTTGGTTTCCCCAAGAGGGTTTTTTGTTGAAAGAATTGTGGTGTTCCTCTTAAATATAGGGAATGGTGCAATTTCGCATAACCTCGCTTTCCGCTCTGAAGAGTATCTACAATTCGATACGTGTCTCGAGTTTCGCGTATTGGTTACCGTAACCAACACCGCCCAGTGTGATGGCGCTGCGCAGGAGGGACGGGCGGCCCAGGGCCTGCTCAGTCCCACGCTGCGCTCACCCCCACGCCCAGCCCCACTGGCGGTTAATGTGTTAATCATTGTCTTACTTTTTTTTTTTTTGTGTGTGTGGTGTGAAAGTGTTGGACGTAGCCAGAAACGGTATTGAAGATGTGTGTGTGATTGTGGTACAGATGAAGATTGGCCCAGTGGTCAAAGAAGACATCCTCATAATCTATTTATTTTAACGTGGCCTGGTGTAATTGTTTATGAATATTTGTTTATTTGTACTTTAGTGGTACCTCTTAACTGCAAGGAAGATATGATATTGAATTTTTTATACTTACTGCTGTTTTTACCGGTGGGAGCGATTCGCTGTGCCGCGCTCCCGGCCGCATGGATACCACCATCTTGCATGATTCTCCCGTGAAACAGCTTTGCTGTGTTTCGGAGAGAAGCAAGACAGTCCTTGTGTATTACTGGTACCGAGACTTAACATGTTTCAGGGTATGCAACGCATAAATGAGTTCCTGGACTAGTTCCAGGTAAACTAGTCTGTGTTAATAGGCGACGTCGACCACTTACCATTAGGTGGCACGTCAATCATATACATTTTCTTGCAAAGCGTTACTTGACAAACGTGTGTCGCGGTGGAGCCGGGCCTTAAATCAAATGTGCTAACGTTACCGTTAAAATACTAACGTTATCTTTACTTTACGTTATCATTATCTTTCCAGACGAACGAGAGAGCGTACAGAAGAAGACGTTTCAGAAATGGGTGAACTCGCATCTGGTGCGGGTGGGGTGCCGCATCAACGACCTGTACGTGGACATGAGGGACGGCAAGATGCTCATCAAGCTGCTAGAGGTGTTGTCCGGGGAGAGGCTGGTGAGTGGATGAGACCATCCTTTTTTTATTTCTTTAACGCCGGGAAATGCACTGAGGCATCCCGCGGGGGAGTGGGTCTTCCCAGGCGGGTAAGTGGACGCAGCTCTACCCGGTGAGTGCCACCGATGCCGCCTTTGGTGAGGTACCTCGGATCTGTTGAGCAAGCACCTCGACGGCTAGTCAATCCCTCAGGGGACCGACGCCACCTCTACAGAGAGGTTGTCTCGCACCAAAGAACAACCCCTCCCAACGTCGGGGCAGTACAATGGGGTGAGGTTTCCGTCCTCGCCCCTTGCCCCCCTTCTCTTTTGTCCCCTCTTCTTATAAGCGGGGTACAATGAGCCCCCTCATTTCAATTCGCTTTGCTCACCCTAGGCTGCTTAGTCCCACCGCCACGAGAAGGCCTGATCCATGGTGGGGGGATGAGACCATCCTGGTTGTTAGTAGTTGGCTAGGTAACCTGATACTTCACAATAGTGGTAAGCTTCGGTAAGCGTCTGTGAGTACAAATAAGTTTATCCGTTCCTAGGTCAGGAAACTCATTTGTGTGTTGCCTGTGCTGTGACGTAGGTCTCGGTGCCAGTAATTGCTCTACCTGTCCTGTCCTTTCTGAAACACGAAAAAGCTATTTCACGATAGGATGGGATGGCGCTCTAAAATCTTTCAAGCTCAAAAAAATAAATCATGTCCACTAGTTGATACATGTACATAGAAATTTTTACTCGACACTATGGGCTTATTTAACCCTTGTATATTGGCGATACAATTTTGCCCAGTACCCGGTGCTAATTATTCCCCCCGTTAATAATTCTCGTTTGTTCTTGGCGGGGCTCGAACCCATAATTTCGTGTAGTTGTTTTATTTCACGAAAGCGGGTGGGCATATGTTATGTAGTTTTGATGCGTACAGACGTGCGTTCTTGTGTGCGTAACTACAGGAAGCCTATCAGCGTACTGAACTTTGCTCACGCGCGCAAAGACAATGTGCATGTACATTCACAAACACAAGGATGGCTCACCCGCTTTCGTGAAATATAACATCTATATGCATAAAACTACAGTTTTAAACCACCAGGTCAACACATTATTATATGAACGTTCTTATTCCTCCACAGCCAAGACCGACGAAGGGCAAAATGCGTATCCATTGCCTGGAGAACGTTGACAAGGCGCTGCAGTTCCTACGGGAGCAGCGTGTGCACCTCGAAAACATGGGCTCGCACGACATCGTAGACGGGAATTCACGCCTCAACTTGGGGCTCATATGGACCATCATTTTGCGATTCCAGGTAATTCATACGTCTCTATATTTTATGTAAGTAACTGACTGGTAAGGGAACGCTCGTATCCGATTCGAATCAGTGCAAATAGAAATTCATTGAATGCTCTTGCTCTGTTGCCGCTCTGCTAAAAAAAAGTCAGTTGTCTGTAAAGTCGGTTTACTGACGATAGTTGAACGTGACAACGTCATAAGAAAATGGAACGCCTCAGAGCGAAGTAACGCCGCATGTTTTTTCGTCCGTGCAGCCGGCTCCATCGAAGTATAAGACGATGTCACGTCAAAAAACTATGGCTTCTTCAGTCCAAAATGAAGTCACGAATCATCATCATCAGTCTTTAACCGTCCACCGCTGAAGATAGACCTTCTTCAATGAACGTCAAGACGACCGATCCCTTGCCACTCACATCCAACATAGACCTGTTGGATCCATCCAGCATGGATGGTTAATTGTCTATCTGATTCACGAATAAAGAAGGAAAATCCAACAACGGAAGCTAGCGCATAAGCTACATACAAATTGTTCTACGGCTACTTCGATACTTGTTTTGACGGACACGGATCATATGCAGTACCTACAAAACCTAACACTCGAAACACGTCAAATGAAAAAGTCAATAAATGTTGAAAATAAATTGACCAACTCATTATAAATGCATTATGCAAAAACTTGGTTAAAAAAACTTGGGGTTGTTATGACCTTATGATAAACATGTTCACAAAATGAGATCATTTTAATTTTTTATTTCCCAGCTTCACTTTAAGTTTTATAAAATGTTAAGTGAATATAATAATTGAAAATAATTGTAACAATTTTATGAATATAATAACTAGTTTAAAGGAAAAACTTTGTACCGAGAATTGTGTCTTATAATTCATATATTATTCTGAATGTATTGTTTTTTAATGTCCGTGTTGGATGCGAGTGGCGAGGGATCGGTCGTCTTGGAGTTCTTTGAGGGAGGCCTAAGTTTAGCAGTGGACGGATAGAGAGGCTCACTGTATTTGTGCTGGAAGTGTATAACCACAGATAAAAGACAGTTGGAATGGTTGAGTAAAACGAACTCATATTCGAAATATGAAGAAGCAGGTATAAATATACTTGCATAAGTAATATTATTATGTGACTTGTTGTATTCATGTATACTAAATATTTGTGATTTTTATTTTATTAATACGTATATATGGATATGTATCCATAAAAGTCCTACCATTACATAATGCACTTAGTCCTTTATCGACAAAAATACACAAACACGACAGTGTGTTTATAGTTTCATACGTTTTACCTTTCCCAGAGTAAATATAGCTAAGATCAGTCGATAAACTGTTTGTTGCTCAAATATATGTAAAAAATACCCCAATCTATTTATGACAGTATCATGTGCAGTTACAAAAACTATATTCAATCCGGTCACCTATGAGCTATATATGTCATTAAGTGTTATATCGTTTTTAGATCCAAGATATAACAATCGAAGAGACAGACAACAAGGAGACCAAATCCGCCAAAGACGCCCTCCTCCTGTGGTGTCAAATGAAGACGGCCGGCTACAATAACGTGAACGTCCGTAACTTCACCACCTCGTGGAGGGACGGGCTCGCCTTCAACGCTATCATACACAAGCACCGCCCCGACCTGATACAGTTTGAGCGCCTGCACCGCGGCAACCATATTCATAACTTGAACAACGCGTTCAACGTGGCTGAAGACAAATTGGGGTTGACTAAGCTGTTGGATGCCGAAGGTACTAACAGTCATATAGTACATAGTTTACATACTCATGCTTTTTTATGTCATAAGGATACAACCTAGCAATCGGAGCCATGGTGACCACCGACGCTCATAGACATCAGCAAAACCAAAGGCTAGGCAGATGCTTTGCCCTCCTTTCCCCTATCCCCCCAATGGGCCACCGGAAACTCACAAACCGCACGCCGGTGTTATGTGAGCGAGAGGTACCACCCCGGTCGTGCCGGCCCAATTCGGGTGTAAAGCAGCATGACACTACCTCTTACACTTTATGTAGTTAAGTTTTACCAGTGGTGGGAAGCTATGACGAGCTCCTTTTTATGTTAGTTGGTTTATGGGGTGCCTGGGCTAGTTCCAGGTAAACTAGTGTAACATGTGTAGTTTACTTGGTGGGCGACGTCGACCACTTACCATCATGTGGCACGTCTGCTATTCTGTCTATCCAACTAACATAAAAATATATATTATTTTTGAAGACTGAACACTTATGTATAGGTTTAAAAAAAGCAAAGCGTATTTGATCAAAACTTTCGAGCAAAATTAAAAAGATATAAGTATAACATATATAAGTAGACCTCTGTGGCTCAGTGGTAAGCGCGTTGGCGCTCAAGCCGGAGGTTGCGGGTTCGAATCCTGCCAGGGAACAAAAATATTTTCTGTGTTCCTGGGTCATGGATGTGTATTAAATATGTGTATTATATAATAAAAATCTTAAATATATGTATAGTATAAAACGTATTAAATATATTTCCGTTGTCTGGTAACACAAGTTCTTCGAGAACTTACCAGGGGACCAGATTGACGTGGTGTAAAAGCGTCCATAGATATTATTATTATTATCGTTTTCCAGACATTGCCGTCGACCACCCCGACGAGAAGTCGATCATCACGTACGTGGTGACGTACTACCACTACTTCAGCAAGATGAAGCAGGAGACGGTGCAGGGCAAGAGGATCGGCAAGGTGGTGGGCATCGCCATGGAGAACGAGAAGATGATGAACGAGTACGAGTCGCTCACCAGGTAATAATTGGACACTGTTTGTATTATATTTGTGTATAACACTATGTAGGTATACCGTATCCGACGACGGCAACTTCCTTGTTTAGTCCGGGTAGTTTATGACTTTACGTGACTCGCAAACCCCAATTTCTCTCGCACAGAATAGCTGGCCATCCATGTTCCTAGTGTACTACACGTACACTAGGAACATCGCGGGGCTTCAGATTTTCCTAAAGATGTTAAGTTGCAAACTAGAATGTTGGTATATGAAGCGATCATCCTGCCTACGTTAGTAAATGGCGCAGAGACTTGTTGCTACTAGTATATTATATATTTAGTTTTCAGACTAAAAATATCAGTTTTGGCAGTCATAGTCGGTTAAAAACTATATGAAAAGAGGAATATAAAAACGTATTTGTGTTATAATATTAAACTTAATTACCATTTACAGTGACCTCCTACAGTGGATTGAGCGTACCATCGAAGCACTCGGAGACAGAACGTTCGCGAACTCTCTGGAAGGTGTTCGTCAGCAACTCATACAGTTCTCGAACTATCGCACCGTGGAAAAGCCACCCAAGTGAGTTATAGTGCCTCTAATGGCTGCGTTTTTAAACCGATATTACATAGGACGTTAAACTAAAGAAGCAACTGTATCTTTAAATACCAAAGAAGCAACAATAACTTATATAAAAAAAGTTAGGTATACTCAATGGTAAGTCTATTAGGTGTACCTAAGTAATGATTAGGGTTCTTAAGAATTCTTGAAGGGTATTTACTTTCGTTGATGACATTGCGAGACATATTGTGTCTCTTGTGATGGTTTATCAAATATACAATGGACTAATAATAAAATTGACAATAGATTATAGATCTTCAATCGTTTGAATGAAATTAAGGACAAAGTTGACGACTTTTAAGAAGAATAAACATTACTTCTACCGCAGTGTATATAGAATTATAGACATGCTTGGTAGATATATGTGTTAAAATTATATAATAATGTACACAACATTAATGATTATAATTTATACAGATTCGTGGAAAAGGGAAATTTGGAGGTCCTATTGTTCACCATACAATCTCGGATGCGCGCCGCAAACCAGAAGCCGTACACGCCGCGCGAGGGCCATATGATTAGCGACATCAACCGCGCCTGGGAACGCCTCGAGAAGTCCGAGCACGAGCGAGAGCTGGCCCTCAGGGAGGAGCTCATCCGTCAAGAGAAACTGGAGCAGCTCGCCGCCAGGTTAGTCCGAGAACATGGGCTTATGATCGACATTGTCCACTCACCATTAACACATCTGCCAGTTTGCCTTTCCAAGTAACATAAAAAAATGGAGGGCCTCGGACTTAAATTTCATTATAAATCACAAACTAGAAATTCAAATTATTTTTTTTTTTAATTTAAAGTAATATCAACAATTGACCAATGAATCAGCAAATCCTAATTATATATGCCAACTGCTGGACATTCAACAAACACCAAATCGACTGATGCCTTACTATTGTCATCCTATTTTGATTAGCCACTGCTAGATCGATTTCCCACACCTGTCTTCGTGAATGGTACATTTTCAGAAGCACACTGGGTACTACTCATTAGTTCTTCATAGAAAGCACTTGTCTCACAATTCATAACTTTCTTTCAGATTCAACCGTAAAGCCCAGATGCGTGAGACGTGGTTGTCTGAGAACCAGCGACTGGTAAGCCAGGATAGCTTCGGCTTTGACCTGGCAGCCGTGGAGGCTGCAGCCAAAAAACACGAGGCCATCGAAACCGACATCTTCGCTTACGAAGAGCGCGTACAAGCGGTCGTAGCTGTCTGTTCCGAACTACAAGCTGAGAGGTGAGATACAGAGCGAGAGGATTATTTAAAATGAATAACGTCACACGTAGCTATGATATAAATTTCTATGACGTCACTAACCTATACTGTAATTTATATTATTATCAAGGAAATGAAGGCAAAATTTATATTATAGCATCATCTCTGTGTGTGGTAGCTTGCTATAAATAATAAGACATTTTATGAAAATCGATTGAATAGACTTTTTGTGTTTTATAAATACAAGATATTCTAAGATATTTTTATATATGGATATTGTTTGTGTCGCCAGATACCACGACGTGGAGCGCGTGATGGCGCGGCGCGATAACGTGCTGCGGCTGTGGGCCTACCTGCTGGAGCTGCTGCGGGCCCGCCGCGCGCGCCTCGAGCTGTCGCTGCAGCTGCAACAGAACTTCCAGGTGAGACACCCCACCCTACAGTACAGGTCAAACATACTACAACAAACAAGGTCTATTATACCATGGTTATTTGATGTGCCTTCTTTAACATATCCGGGGGGGGACCCATTATCCTACTGCATAGGGCAGTAGGATTATCCTACTGCCCTATGCAGTAGGATAATCCTACGACGGGGCCCCGACGAAAACAATTTTGATATCTGTGAGCCTGATTTTTGGACTAAAGAAGAGAAAACATAGTAATTAGGATACTATTGTATATTCTAGTCAGCAATTATTGATTGATTCTCCTAAAATTATCACTTATATTACACTTATACATATTCAAATAGAAATATTGGGGCCCCATGGATGGCGAGGCCCTAGGCACCTGCCCAGAGTGCCCAATGGAAAAGACGGGCCTGGTTATTTGAACATTTGTATAGATAGATGGTTTTCGCTTATTGGAATAAAGCTGTTCTATAGTGCTAGGCAATTATCTAGATACGAAAAATATCTTTTCACTAGACTTATATTAATGGTCAGTAAATTAATTACTTATAGTTATTATGTAACCCTAACAATGAACAGAAGTTCAGTGCTTTGAATGTCAATGCTTGTGACATGTTGTACGGTTTTTTTATTTCTTTAATGTTATTATTATTATTATTTATGGGTGGGGACACCAGCAAGGCCAGACGGGATTTTCTTTATTTCATTGATATATATTTCATTGACTTCATTAACGGGACCATTTCACCCAATTCCCCAGGCTCGCCTCTGGGATTAGATGCGGGGACGGGTTATCATTTGCCCCTCCGGTGTCACCCCCTCAAACCTATGTGTTGATCTACAAAAACTACTCAGCTGCCTTATGGTTAGATATGCTAAATCTTCCTTCTTCAGCTCGTCCGCTCCAAACAGCTCCCCTTTTGTGTATGCATATGCTGGGCATTCCGTTATGAAGTGCGGACTGGTCTCTTCTTTCTCCTTGCACTTAGGACATAGAGGGTCCTCTGTTAGCTTCATTATTGACAGGTGTCTGTTGAGTGGGCAGTGTCCCGTCAATATTCCTACAACTGTTCTAATGTTGCTCCTATTGAGTTTAAGCAACTCTTTAGTCTTCTTGCTGTCAAGCGTCGAGATGAAGAATTTCGACTGTCTGCAGCTCTTCGTGTCATTCCATCTCTGGTTTGTTTCTTTGTTTATTCTCAGGGTTATAACATTTTTTGTTATCCTGTGTGCTATTGGCAGTCTCGGCTAGGGCCTATGAACGTCTCATCGGCACCTTCTCTCGCCAGTCTATCTGCTTCTTCATTGCCCGCATTTCCCTCATGTCCGGGTACCCAGGCAATTTCTAACTCAGTCTGGTCTGCTAGATCTTGCAGGGTGGTTTTGCATTCTTTGACCAGTGCTGAGGTAGTCTCCCTCTTACTGAGAGCCTTCAGTGCCGCTTGACTGTCACTGTATATGACTGCCTTCTCAATCCTATGTGCGCTAATGATATTTTGTTTAATCATGTTGGCGCATTCTCGTATTGCGAATATCTCCGCTTGGAATACGCTGGAGAATCTGCCTAGATTAAACAATGCTTTCATTTCAGTTGGATGGCTGATATATACGCCAGCCCCTGATAGCTTTGTAGATTCCTTCCTGGATTCATCTGTGTAGCCGACCATCGTTGTTTTTGGGTGGTCGATGTCAATGTTCCAGTTATCCCTCGAGCCTATGCTTATCCTGTATTTCTTGTCGAAGATTCTCTCCTTCTTTATCAAATCATTGTTTGATAAAATCATGGATAGATTTTCTTCGTACTGTTTTGCTATCTCGGCGTGACCTTTGTCATAGTGCCCTCCCTTCCATAATTTGTTGCTCTTGAGCTGGAACCATTGTTCAGTCGCTTTCTTTTTGATCGTGAGATCAACTGGGTTGGGCCGAGTATCATCTCTAGAGCCGCCGTTGGTGTTGTTTTCATGGCGCTCGATATCATGATGCTGGCTAGTCTCTGTATTTTTGTGAATTCTTTCCTGTTCGTTCCTAATTGTGCATGTGCCACCACACTAAGGCTCCATGTAGAATTCTTGGTAGTACTATGGCCTTGTAGATCCAATGAACCACATTTGGTTTCATGCCCCAGGTTCTACCTACCGCTCTCCTGCATTGCACAAGGGCACATTTTGATTTTGTGCAGATCTCTATAACGTGGGCTTTGTAGTTCAGATTTCTATCTAGGATTACCCCCAGATATTTTATTTCATTGACTACCTCTAGATTTTCGTTATCGATTCTCAATGGAATCATGCTGTCAATCTTAATCTTGTTTGTGAATAACACTAGCTTGGTTTTTCCTGGGTTTAGGTTTAACCCTTTATCCCTGCACCATCGTAGCGCTGTGTCGATTCCTTGCTTCATGATGTCTCTGGTCACGCTCAGTACTTTACCTGTGACCAGAATTAGACCATCGTCTGAGTACGCCTGTATGTAAATGTGCATGGCGTTTATCTTTGATACTAATTCGTCTATGAGAATGCACCATAGGAGCGGAGACAGGCATCCTCCTTGCGGAAATCCTCTTCTTGCTCGAATGGTACATGTTGTTCCCGCTAAGTCAGCCTGTATCGAGCGATGTTTTAACATATTAGTTATCCATCCCGTTATCTGTCCAGATATCCCCTTTCTGTAAAGTTATGGATTGAGAGGAGGCCTTGTCAAAGGCTCCCTCTACATCGAAGAAGCAGCCAAGGGCATATTCTTTGTTTTCTATAGCTCTTTCAAATCTTATTACCGCATTGTGTAATGCCGTGTCAATGGATTTTCCTTCCATGTAGGCGTGTTGGTTGGCGTGTAGCGGCATTGAACTCTTTTCTATCCCTGCTCTCATGTGTCTGTCTAGTATCTTCTCGAGTATCTTCAATATAAACGAAGAAAGGCTTATACATCTGAAGGATTTCGCCTCGTGATATGTAACCTTCCCTGGCTTAGGTATGAAGACGGCTTTGACTCTTCTCAAGCTACTGGGGATGTAGTTTGTTGCTAAACTACTCCGGTATATGGTGAGGAGGTCATCTTTGATATACCTAAGGGCAACTTGTAGCATCTTGGGAAAGACGCCATCGGGTCCCGCCGCTTTATACGGTAGGAATGATGAAATGCTCCATGTTAATGCTTCTTCGATGATAATCAGTTCCGCTTCCGCTTTCGCTTCTGCTAGATTCTCACCGGATGTGACAACCATGTCTTCTTCTGAATAGCTTATGCTATCCGGGAAGTGTATGGCCATCATTTCTGCAAGTATTTCTTTGGGTTCCACTACTAGGGTGTCATCTTTCCTTAGGCTTCCTAATTTATAGGTTTTGTCTTTTGCTAGCGTTTTTACCAGCCTGGCCGCTTCTGGTTGTTTTGTAACGCTTTCGCAGTATGTACTCCACCCGTTTCTGTTACTCTTCTTTGCGGCTCTGGTACTTAATATTGTTACGTTCTTCTCTGTATTTCCTCCAGCTTTCGTCGTCGTCCCTGTTCAAGGCGACTCTAAGTGCCCTTCTGGTCCTTTTCCTTGCTTTGTTCAGGGATTTGTTCCACCAGGGTTGTCCCTTCCCAGGTCTTATCTCTTTCTGGGGGCAGGCTTTGAGGTAGGCATCGTTAAGAGCTTTCTCAAGCCTACATGCTTCTTGCTCTATTTCTTCCTTTTCTCCTAATTCTCTTTTTCCGGGAATCCACTCTCTCAACGCTAGATCGAACGTATCCCAGTTTGTTTTCCTATTGTTCCTAAATTTTACTACTTCCAGCTGGCAGTCCAGATGGAATGTTATTCCGCGGTGATCTGAGAAAGCATAAGAGGTGTCAACCTTCCTTCTTTAATGTTAGTTGGATAGGCAAACTGGCAAACATGTCAATCTATGTGTTGCTTATCCTGAGACGTAAGTCTCGGTGCCAGTAATTACACTGCCTGTCTTGCCCTTCTCCCTGAAACACAGCAAAGCTGTTTAACGGGAGAAACAAGCAAGCAAGGTATAAGCCTGTCTGTGGCACTCTAGCTCATTATGAGCTTTCTAGCAATACTTCTAAGTCATGTTTTATCGAAATCAGTTCTGCCTTCTCTTTTATTATTGTGTTGGTTTTTTTTTTTAATATAACCCTCTAGTTAAAGGCTCCCGAAGTTTCGGATACAGCAAAAATGGTCACGAAAGAACTGAAACTTCCAAATGTCACAAAGTTAATAAAACATGATATTTTTTAGGAAATGCTGTACATCCTGGACTCGATGGAAGAGATAAAGATGCGCCTGTTGACCGACGACTACGGCAAGCACCTGATGGGCGTGGAAGACCTGCTGCAGAAGCACGCGCTAGTCGAGGCTGACATCAACGTGTTGGGAGAACGGGTCAAGGTATGTGGCGGGTTCTGTACTAATAATATAATGGTCTAGTAGAGGGTACCCTTAGAGAATACATATTATTAAGAGCGCGCGTCACTAAATATGAACTGTAAGCACAGGTATAAACATAGACCATGGTCTTGGAAGCATTCAATCAGTGTCAAAACCACACGCTTCATATTAGGTCACTCTCACAGGGCATTACTATTGATAAATATCTATAACGCATCTGCTTACGAGCGGCACAATGAAGCGGCGTGACACTCGCACTCTATAGCTTGCTTATGTATACTCTAGGTTACCAAATGTGTTCCATTGCTGTGTATTAAACTAACCAGCAGAGACATGTAAACTTAGTGTACTATTAATACACTTTTTTGGGATAAGCTATCTTTGATTGATGGGGATTTGGGCAAAAAAAATGGGCAGCCCTTGCTGTGTACAAAGGAGTTTTTATAATATTTGAGTTGTTGAGTTTTCAAACAACCTCTGTTTCTGCAGGTGGTGGTGGGCCAGTCGCAGCGGTTCCTGGAGCAGGAAGAGGGTGGATACCGTCCGTGCGACCCCGCCGTCACCGTCGAGCGCATCCAGCAGCTCGAGAACGCCTACGCCGAGCTCGTGCACCTCGCCGTCGAGCGCAGGTACGGGTCATACTGGTGGTGGACTGGGGCTACAGCAGAGACTAGGCTTTACGGAACCTATTTCACAGAAGAAATAAGCAGGTTGTACCATGTAGACAAAAGCATGGCACAGCTTATCCCGAGTCCACGTAGGCTCAGTCTTCAGCCTCTATCTACTTTACTCCATGTATATGATGATCATCTGAGAATAAGTAAAATCTTGGTCCATACGCTTACGAGAAGACGAAGCGTACCATTAGATTGTACGACGAGCTGCACGTGGACCTGATCGGTTGCAGCTGGCGGCGGATAGACCGTCTTGGCGCTCATTAAAAGGGGCTATGGCCAGAAGTGGAAAAAATTGTTGTTAGAGTTGTTAATGATGATATGAAAATCTTAGTAAATAAATGTTATCGAAAGCTAGTATTGCTGAGCTTTTGAGCCAGAATGATATGCGTAGGTACGTTACATTTATGTAACTTCATCATCATCATCAGCATCCCCTATCCGTCCACTGCTTAAGTCAAATTTAATTGCCCATACTGTACCTTTATTGGGAAAGATGTTCACAGAGGGCCATAATATACGAACAAGCAGTAGTACGTAGTATTGGAAATGTAATTTCTGATTCAATATGTTTCCTCAGGAAGCGTCTTGAAGACAGCCGTAAGCTGTGGCAGTTCTACTGGGACATGGCTGACGAGGAGAACTGGATTAAGGAGAAGGAGCAAATCGTCTCTGTGGATGACATCGGACATGATCTTACTACCGGTAAGCTATTATTATTTAGTAATAAATACATTTTTTCCCTATAGACCTTGATGTGGCTTGGAACCTTATACAGAAAGTAGCGATGTCATAATTCTAATGCTGACTCCGAACTTCTACCATCTGCTGCTTACTTCGTCGGCCGTAGCCTTGTCTCCATTCGAAGACATGTATAAAAGTTATAAAACACAAATGCATGAGCAGTTATTGTTCTACGGCACCACTTGAAACTGTTAATTCTTTACTGATGAAACTACTAATACTAGAAGAGGACCTAATTTGTCCCACCCACTGGGATCTTTTGTACCGAAACATGTCAGTGTGTTAATGTTAAAGTTGTACAACATAGATATGTATATATTATGTACTACATACTAGATTGCGCGTTCCGACCACTCGCTTTGTTCAACTGAACTGTACTGCAGTCCATACACCTAACTTTAAATTATTTATTAATTTATTTAACTATTTAAGCCAAAGTTATTTAACTATTAATAAATTTCGAAATAGAGAATAAATTTTAATTGAGTTTTGTAGGCACAAAAACTATGTCACTTGCCTGTGGCGTAAATGTTGACATATTGGCAAACATGTTGTTACACTACCGTGAAGTTTGAACGAAACGCGTATGTGCTATGAAATTCCCGCCCACTTACGACATTTTAAGCGCGAGAAAAATATACTGAATAAGCGATCTAGCGCTATATTATGTTTTTATGGTTTGGTTAGACGAAATAACTGATGTATAGCGATGCAGCGAACTTTATTTCTAACTATTGTCGGTATTTGAACAAAATGTTTCTATGAACGTGCGTGTCTATCGGTAGAATATAAGTCTATGTTGTACAAAGTTTATCTAATGTGTGTGTCCAGTGTACCTGCTGATATCGAAGCACAAGGCGCTGGAGGCGGACGTGCAGGCGCACGAGGTGCAGCTCATGAGCGTTGCGGCCGTCGGCGACGAGCTCATCTCGCAAGGGCACTTCGGAGCCGACCGCATACAGGTACCGCCACCACACCACCAGCTCACGGGCGTCAGTCAGAGGGTGCCAGGTTCATCACATAATCGCGCGTTTTGACTGATTTTCATAGAATAGCATATTTACATTTCACAGAATAAATAGAATAGCTTATCCACAATATAAATAGAATAGCATATTCACAGTTAAATATAATAGCATGTTCATTTATTTAAAGAAAGTCGAAACAAGTGCGCGAGTATCACCGTCGTTCCCATTCAAAGTATACACATTACACACCAATGCTCTCGTACTTGGCAGGAGCGTCTGCGCGACATCCTATCCCAGTGGAACCACCTACTGGACCTGGTGTCTCTGCGGCGCGACCGCCTGGACGCCGCCGTGCGCTACCACCAGCTGTTCGCCGACGCCGACGATATCGACGCCTGGATGCTGGACACGCTCAGGTATCCCGCTCCCTTTGATAAAATATTAATAAGATAAGGAAATTTTCATAAAATCGAATTTTGAAGAAATCGTTTTATACTAATGCTTGACGATGATGATAATTTCCGAACTTCCCAGGCTCGTATCATCTGAAGACACCGGCGTAGACGAGGCGCAAGTGCAGAGTCTGCTGAAGAAGCACAAGGATGTCACCGACGAGCTCAAGCACTATGCCAACGTGATCCAACAACTCAAGCAACAGGTACAGTGGACTGACTGACTCACATGCTTACTACGTCATAACACACGGCTGAGTAGATTGAGCAATTTTTATTAATATTTTCTATGTACTTCTACTGAACTAATAAGAAATTATTATAAAGTATAAGAATAATTTCTTATAAAATGCCTAATCAGCGGTTTCATCATTAACAAAAATGTCTAGGTTTTGGGTGATTTGATAACCACCGAATTGTATTTTGTGATGAGCTGATTAAACACTGAGTTCCTCTCGCACGAGATAAATTTAAGTAATTTTTTTTATGAACTGTGAATGTCAGGTCCACTCGTCTCACCCGTGATATCTCCTTTGCGAACATACTTTGCAGGGTACTAAGCGGTGTTACTTTGAGTGGCTACTGTCTAGTAGCCTGACTATTGGACCAGCCAGTCGTCTTTATACTAACTGTACCTGAACGTGTGACTTGTGCTGCAGGCGAGCGCGCTGAGCCCCGAGGACGCGGGCAGCGCGGAGGTGCGCGCGCGCCTGGGTGCCATGGACGCGCGCCTATCGGAGTTGGGCGAGCTGGCGCGCCTCCGCAAGCAGCGCCTGCTGGACGCGCTGTCGCTGCACAAGCTGCTGGCTGAGGCCGACGCCGCCGACCAGTGGATCCTGGAGAAGGACCGCATGCTCGACACCATGACCACGCCCAAAGATATCGACGACGTCGAAATTATGAAGCACAGGTACCGTACCGCCGTACTTATGTACACTATGTATATTATGTTTGTTTCGCCGGTTGTTATCAGTGGGCTTGTCTTGGAACCGGTGCTAGATTAAATTTACGTTCAAAAAGATACTCCGTTTGTACTATTTTGAATTAAAAAAAAAAAAATTTGATTTGACTACAGTTAACGGCGATAATATTACGGTGTGGACATGGGTGTCCATCACGCTAATAGCATATGATAAGCACTGAGAAGAACCAGTAAAACCAACTCAGCGAAACTAATATTTTCAATATCTTACAAATATAAAATATATCAACAGAAGCCTCTTAGCAAATTCCCTATTCCCAAGGTGTGGTATATTCAATAAAAAAATTTACGCATCTAATTCACGTAACATAACTTCTTGCGAGACTACTGGACTAGATAACTAAGATAACGATCACATTGTTCATAGATAACTATTATATTCGCACAACCAAAAGTTATGCAGATGCGTTGTCCTCCTTTTTCCTATACGGAGGGTAATGGGCGACGGAAAATATTACATCACTGTGTGTGTGCGCAGATACGACGGGTTCGACAAGGAGATGAACGCGAATGCGTCGCGCGTGGCCGTGGTGAACCAGCTGGCGCGGCAGTTGGTTCATGTGGAGCACCCGCAGGCGCCCGCCATCCAGGAGCGGCAGGCGCAGCTAAACGCCGCCTGGGGCGCGCTCCGGGAGAAGGTACCACCATTTTTCTGCAAAATTTTGTGGACAAAAAGTGGTTTAGTGACCAAAATTTTCCTCTCGCGTCCTTTATTTAAATCTAAATCCAAGACAGATTTTTAAATCCTCAACGCAAGCAGACAGGCGTTATATGTTTGTGTGACATCATAGTTCTCAATTGTGGTTCTAAGACTAAATCGGTTCAATTGTTCAACGTCATGAGCTCTTATTCTTATTACTTTGGCGTTTCTTTCAAGTGTAACCTTTTAATGATTATACCAATTATTTCAATCAATTTATAATATACTTTTTGTGTAGGCCGAAGCTAAGAAGGACGAGCTGAAGTCGGCTCAGGGAGTGCAGACGTTCCACATCGAGTGCCGTGAGACTGTCTCGTGGATCGAGGACAAGAAGCGCATCCTGCAACAGACAGACAATCTGGAGATGGACCTCAACGGTGAGTCTGTTTTTTTTTTAATGTTGGATAGGCAATGACAGACATGCTACCTCATGGTTAGAAATCAGTGTTGTGATCATAAATAAATAAGTTTGTCTGGAGTTAATGTCATGGGTTGCCCATTCTGAGACTTGAGACTTTCTCTGTCCGTAACACTGCCTGTCCTGCTTTTCTCTCCAACACACAACAAATCTGTTTCATGGAAGAAATAAACAAGATATATGCAGACAAGAGCAAGGCACAACGCCACCCACCAGTATGGTATATGTTGTGACCAGTTAAAATTCTATATATTATACAATAGTATATATAGTACAATAGTACTCTCCTAATAATATTCTAGACTAGGGTTTTCCAACCTTTTTTTTTTCCATCGACAAAAGGGGTTTGGTTTTTTGCTTATAACTCAAAAATCAGATTTAGATCTGAATAAAAATCTAAAAGAGGAAGAAATTTTCTAGAAAAATAAAGTCCTGACTCCTGGAACTGTAGGACCAAATACCAAGGTTTGAAAATACGTCCGAAAACGGGAATCATTGAATGGTAATTTGGAACAGTTAATTCACATACGCGTTAAATAGATTTTTTTCGGAAGTAACATGTATCTATTACCCCTAGATGGGCGTGCCCCCCTGGTAAGGAAGTCCTGTTTTGACATTTCTATGATGCCGGTGAGTCTTGCGTGTATTGTTGTTAAAACATTCTAGACACTTCTCCGTTCCCCAGGCGTGATGACGCTGCAGCGCCGCCTGTCGGGCATGGAGCGCGACCTGGCGGCGATCCAGGCGCGCATCTCGTCGCTGGAGGCCGAAGCCAGCGCCATCGAGGACGAGCACCCCGACGAGGCGCGCCTCATCCGCGAGCGGATCACCACCATTACCGACAACTGGGAGCAGCTCACGCACATGGTACATGTTTTCCCTAGGGTGTAAAATCCTCAAGGACTGTCCGCTTAGGAATTAATTTGTAGGAAGTGAAGAATCGTACGGGGGAAGAGAGCGTATAAGCAGGTGTACCCCATACAAAAAAATATCAAACTTCACTTGTGATATTGTGCCTATAAACTCTAATTATATTTTTGTTACATTGATATTGTGAACATAGTAATCTGATATACATAGGCCTTTTTAATGAACGCTAAAACAACCAATTCTGCTACATTATAAAGATAGTAGAGATCATTAATTATACAATCTGTAATCAACATTCATGTATAAGATGCGGCTAAATTATTTTAAGTAATTTTGAATGTAAATTTAAATTTATTAAATTAAAATTAAGCTCTCCCTTAAACGGATGTCGTTTATTAATATACGTGGTTGTATTTTAGCTCAAAGAGCGCGATGCGAAGTTGGAAGAAGCAGGAGACTTGCATCGCTTCCTCCGATCCGTCGACCACTTCCAGGCTTGGCTCACTAAGACACAGACAGATGTTGCTTCCGAAGGTAAATATACGTTATAATATGAGCTACACACAAAAATATGTATACCAAGAAATCTTTTGGTTCCATTGTTTCTAAACTTATTACTACTTTTTTTTTACTTACTTTACTATCCACTCAATATCATGAGTTTATATAAAGTATCTTATATGTATTATCCAAGTATGTTCGTATAAAAATTGATTATGAATTTCTTCTAGATATTCCCGGAAGTCTTCCGGAGGCAGAGAAGCTTCTATCTCAGCATCAAACCATCAAGGAGGAGATAGACAACTACAAAGACGAATATGCCAAGATGATGGACTATGGAGAGAAAATTACTGCTGTAAGTTGATGTGTATCCTATGTAGCTTGTATCAGAATGGGCAAATTAGTATTTCACAAGCCTTACATTTCATTATAGTGTTTACAAATAAAACATAATTATAGCATAGAAGGTAAAAACCTTTTGGCCACTATCGACGCACATACACATTCACAAACCTAGCGATTATGCAGATGTGTTGCTCTCCTTTCCCCTATCCCCCTCAATGGGCCACCGGAAACTCACAAAACGCATGAAACGCGACAGCGAAGCTGTCATTTGATGCCGGTATTATGTGAGCGAGAGGTACCACCCCGGTCATGCCAACCCAATTCGGCTGCAAAGCAACATGGCACTACCTCTTACAGAATTTTTGTAGTAGAAGTTATTAGTAATTTCGTTTATATTGTAAGAGAATAAGGGATACTGGGATATTTTCGTTGTCAAGAGGGTGATCGTTAAGTATAACAAGATAAATATTTAAAAAAATGTAAACTAAATGGTTGTAAGATCCTTGTGGAAACATTTAAGTTCATCCTACACCTATTATTATAAACCAAATACTGGGTAGTGTTTAGACAAAAACATATAAGGAAAAAAGTTATAATGAAACGGACGGATTTAGGCCTCCCGTAAAGAATCCGAATCGTCAGACATCTAAAATCTTAATAAACGCGATAAGTTATACTTATATTATAATTCGTAAACATTAGAAAACGAGTTTTAATGATCACAAATTCCCAGGAACCGTCAACTCAAGACGACCATCAGTACATGTTCTTGCGCGAGAGGCTGAAGGCCCTGCGCGAGGGCTGGGCGGAGCTGGAGAAGATGTGGGAGAACCGCCAACAGCTGCTCACACAGAGCCTCGAGCTGCAGCTGCTGCAGCGGGACGCGCGCCAGGCAGAGGTGCTGCTGGCGCACCAGGAGCACAGGTGGGTAATATAGACGGAATTGTAGCTGATGAAATATATTAAGATTATTATCAAAGAAAATTAAATGGTTTGTTAAGTCAATGTATACATTACGCATTATATATATATTGATTGATTACACATTATATATTAAGAAGAGATCATTATAAACTGATCACATTATATGTGAGCAATCGGATTTTAAAAACAACTTCTCATAGTCTTTCAAACATATGCCTTAACATCGATGAGGCATTTACTGTGTAATGTCTAAGAAACGCCGCTTTTGATGGCTCCACAAACTGATGTGAGGGAGACATGCGCTCCCCAATTACGCGTTTTAAGATCTACTGTTTTAGTCGTGATTTAAACTAATTGCATGTTTTATATATTTTAAGGATTGCCAAGACGGAACCGCCGACCAACCTCGAGCAAGCAGAAAACATGATCAAGGAACATGAGGCCTTCCTCACCACGATGGAAGCTAACGACGACAAGATCAACTCGGTCGTTCAGTTCGCCAACCGTCTCGTCGAGGAGAGACACTTCGACGCCGATAAGATCCAACGTAAGGCCGAGAGCATCCGCGGCAGGCGCGACGCCAACAAGGAGAAGGCTCTGCAACAGATGGAGAAGTTGCAGGACCAACTGCAACTACACCAGTTCCTGCAGGATTGCAACGAGCTGGGCGAGTGGGTGCAGGAGAAGAACGTCACCGCTCAGGACGACACCTATCGCTCCGCCAAGACAATCCACTCCAAGTGGACCCGCCACCAGGCCTTCGAGGCCGAGATCGCAGCAAACAAGGAGCGCCTGTTCGCCGTACAGAACGCGGCCGAGGAACTGATGAAACAGAAACCGGAATTCGTTGAGATTATCTCTCCGAAGATGCACGAACTGCAAGACCAGTTCGAGAACCTCCAGACTACGACTAAGGAGAAGGGCGAGAGGCTGTTCGACGCCAACCGCGAGGTGCTACTGCACCAGACCGTGGACGACATCGACAGCTGGATGAACGAGCTGGAGAAACAGATCGAGAATACCGATACCGGCACTGATCTGGCATCTGTCAACATTCTTATGCAGAAGCAACAGATGATTGAGACTCAGATGGCGGTCAAGGCCAAGCAGGTGACCGAACTGGAGACCCAAGCGGAGTACCTGCAGAAGACCGTGCCCGATAAGATGGAGGAGATCAAGGAGAAGAAGAAGACGGTTGAGCAGCGTTTCGAACAGCTCAAGGCGCCGCTGCTGGAACGTCAACGACAGCTCGCCAAGAAGAAGGAAGCATTCCAGTTCCGTCGTGACGTGGAGGACGAGAAACTATGGATCCACGAAAAGATGCCGCTGGCTACCAGCACGGACTACGGCAACTCACTATTCAACGTGCAGATGTTACAGAAGAAGAACCAGTCGCTGAAGACGGAGACGGACAATCATGAGCCAAGGATACTCACCGTCATCTCCAACGGACAGAAGCTGATCGACGAGGGCCACGAAGACACGCCCGAATTCAAGAAACTTATTGACGAGCTCACCGCGCGGTGGCGAGAACTCAAAGGTAGGTTATTAATCTAAATTAATTAAGTAGTTAAATATAGTTATGGACCCGATAGGTTATATTATCAACGTTTCCTATAACACAAAATATTTTTCCTCTCTCCTAATGAAGAGAATCAGTCATTATAATCTAGAGCAACTGAATTCCTTAACTTCGAAAAACACTAAGTAGTTCCACTTTATCCTGTCAATGTTGTTCCTTCTACAATGACATAACTTTCAGATGCCATTGACCAACGCAAGAGCAACCTGTCCCAATGGGAGAAGGCGCAACAGTATCTGTTCGACGCCAACGAGGCGGAGGCGTGGATGAGCGAGCAGGAGCTGTACATGATGGTGGAGGACCGAGGCAAGGATGAGATCTCCACACAGAACCTTATGAAGAAACACGAGATCCTCGAACAGGCGGTGGACGACTACGCGCAGACCATCCGCCAGCTGGGCGAGACGGTGCGCCAGCTCACCAGCGAGGAACACCCTCTCAGGTAATTTGTCTTGTTTGTGTGTGTGTGTTTATTAACCCCCCACGTAAAAAAAGGGTTGAGTTCTATGATTCAATATTTTTACCTATGTCTATAACTAAGTTATTATTGGATTTGATTCACCTGATTATACAGTTAGACATGAAACAGAAATGTACCAAGAATCATTGTGAAACTTTTTCTGCACCTATCGTCCTTCTTTTGGGAACCTGACCGTCCTGACCTGACGATCATCGTGCAGTGGTCGGTCCTAGTTGGATGGGGAGGCCTAAATAATGTTATGAAGACCATTTTATAGATACACACATCTACATATTAGTTTTGATAAAGTTTCTAACTGTAATTTTCGATGCCAACAGCGAGCAGATCTCGGTGAAGCAGTCCCAAGTGGACAAGCTGTACGCCGGTCTCAAGGACCTGGCGGGCGAGCGGCGAGCCAAGTTAGACGAGTCCATGCGGCTATTCCAGCTGTCGCGGGAGGTGGACGACCTTGAGCAGTGGATCACCGAGCGGGAGCTGGTGGCCAGCTCGCAGGAGCTCGGACAGGACTACGACCACGTCACGGTGAGTACATGACACCTGGCTAACCTGTCTGTTCGATGGTCTAGGATAGGATCAAAAGACAAGAGTTTCCAGAGAGCCCCAAGTGCCAGGCCTCTTAATCGATATTTAATAACTTTCCAATAAGATTAGATTATGAAGGGATTACTGGGACCTAAAACATCTCGTGCCTCAGGACAGGCAATGCATGGAAAAGTTGTCTTGCCATTCAAGATTGCTTGTATACCTATATCAAAATAAAAAAATCACAATTCAATATTGTTATTGCAAAATAGCATATTTTTTTTGCTTTCTTCATTCTTTCTTTATTGAACGGCAAATTGATTATATAGTCAACGTCGCTCAAATCACGTAGATTGTCTGCAAGCTTGCCAACTATTAACACAAAAAATGTGTAATAATAACTGTTATTTAACTTGCAGCTTCTGTGGGAGCGTTTCAAGGAGTTTGCTCGCGAGACGCAGGCGGTGGGCTCGGAGCGAGTGGCCACGGCCGAGCGGATTGCCGACCAGATGATCGCCATGGGCCACTCCGACAACGCCACTATCGCGCAGTGGAAGGAGGGGCTCAAGGAGACCTGGCAGGACCTGCTAGAGCTCATCGAGACGAGGACTCAGGTGAGAAAGCAGCACGATACCTCGAAACTCAGATTAAATTGTAAAACCCATCATCAAAATCTATTATTAAGTTAATAAAGCGGTAAAATCTACATGGCTGTGAAGGTTAAAATTCTGAGCATAGTTAAACTATTCAGCCTAATACCCTCCTCGCGCGATCGTTAGCCAGCCACGTATCTTGTGAAACTTACCGAGTGTCCTTAACGATGCGTTAGCTATGTGAAATTTACCCACCCGCATTGGGTCAATATAAAGATGAACCTAACCAAATTTCGAAGATTCTAATCTAACGTATATGTCCAGATGTTGGCGGCGTCCCGCGAGCTTCACAAGTACTTCCACGACTGCAAGGACACGCTGCAGCGTGTCAACGAGCGCGCGCGCGGTGTCAGCGACGAGCTCGGCCGCGACGCCATCAGCGTCAGCGCGCTGCAGAGGAAGCACCACAACTTCATGCAGGACCTCAGCACGCTGCAGCAGCAGGTGACCACGCCTACCAACCACCACGCCCCCTCGCAAACATATAACCCCGCCCAAACACGTAAACACATCAAACAAGGCTTAATTATAAAAAGTGATGTAGTTTGACTTGTTTTTGCTCTGAACTTATATTAATATACATGTCTTCTCAATAGGTACACAGACATGCAAATGGAACTTAGACAATATTTCAAGTTAAAATGAATAGTTTCATCTTTTAAATTTCTATCAAAATTCATTGAGTCGCTTAAGAGCTTATTCGATTAACACACTCTCGGACACAAGTAAAGACTAAAGACTACAGACGGTAATTTATTAGTAGGTGTCGTATAAATAGCAGTTTTCATTTTTATATAATATAATAATTGTAAAGGCTAATGCTGAGTATGTGCAGGTGGAGGCGATCGGCGCGGAGTGCGCGCGCCTAGGTGCGTCGTACGCGGGCGATAAGGCGGCGGAGATCTCGCGGCGCGCGGGCGAGGTAGCGGACGCGTGGGCGGCGCTGCAAGGAGCGTGCGCCGCGCGCCGCGCCAAGCTCGAGGACGCCGACCACCTGTACCGGTTCCTCAACCAAGTGCGCAACCTCACGCTCTGGATGGACGACGTGGTGCGCTCCATGAACACCGGCGAGAAGCCAAGGTGAGCAGATTTTTGTTAAATAGTGTTTAAAACAAACTGGCAAACGAGTCATCCGTGAGAAATGGTCAACGTCGCTCAAAACTTAAACTGGTTCATCCGAAACATGCTCTTTAAAATTTGATAAATGATTAATCTATAAAAAATAGAACTTCGACTAACTAACTTTTAACCTAACAAGTTAAATGGCTCGTACTATCTCATCGAAGCATTGCTCTTGTGATAAATAAAAAGTATGGAATATAGTTGTTTTATAATGCTGTCTCCTATGTTGAAGGGATCTATGCAGCCATTTGCAACTGTATTTATGTAGTAGAGATTGGACCGAGATCAAGATACTAAAACAACATTTAATAGATAAATTGAGAAAATGAGTTTGCGTACTGTACGTACTAACGTACATCTCGTGTGCGCACTGACATAACCTATGTTCCCAGGGACGTGAGCGGCGTGGAGCTACTGATGAACAACCACCAGTCGCTAAAGGCGGAGATCGAGACGCGCGAGGACAACTTCAGCGCGTGCATCGGTCTGGGCCGCGAGCTGCTTGCGCGGCAGCACTACGCCTCGGCTGACATACGGGACAAGCTGCAGACGCTCACCGCGCAGAGGAACGCGCTGCTGCGCCGCTGGGAGGAGCGCTGGGAGAACCTGCAGCTCAGTGAGTATCATTTTTTATATGTGTTCGGGTGACATACTTGACATTCATATTTAAAATATATATGTATATTTGTTGGGGTGCTTACAGTTATGTTACGTTTACAGTTTTTTTTGAGGTCTCGATATTTGGGTAATGTTTCAATCGTCATTACAAATTCTAGTAAAAAGTTGTAGTTATAACATAATTTTAGATAAGACTTATGTTAATGATTACATTCAAATAAGTTAGTTTTCTTTATCATATTTTCAATATTTATAGTTCAAATACGATATTCTTCTGGCGTCACATATATGAACATAATATATTATGTATATCATATTTGCAGGTCCCCTGTGGTCACTAAAGGAATGTCCTTCTTTATAATATATTATATGAATTTAGTATATTTTTGATTTGATCCTCTAACCTGCTATGTGCAGTCCTGGAGGTGTACCAATTCGCGCGCGACGCGGCGGTGGCGGAGGCGTGGCTGATCGCGCAGGAGCCGTACCTGATGTCGCAGGAGCTGGGCCACACCATCGACGAGGTGGAGAGCCTCATCAAAAAGCACGAGGCCTTCGAGAAGTCCGCCGCAGCGCAGGAGGACAGATTCAGTGCGTTGCAGCGACTCACCACGGTTAGTGCTGCCACCACTGAACTGGAGATGGTTTTAATATTTCTATGTTTGGCATGCGTGTCGCATGTTTTTGTTTTTGACACAAAAAAAAATCATTTTAAAAAACATAATCCTTCTTAATAAGGAGTTTAAAAGATGGTTGTAATCAGTAAATTTCCGGTGATTGTAATTTTGATGTTGTGTTTATTAATTTCAATTGAGTGCATATTCAAGATTATTAATAAATATGCTAATGTGTGATTTCAACACTGAATAAAGTAATTATAAGAAAAAAAAATACGAGAGGGAAATTCATAGAAAACAATTTGCTAGTAATATGAACACTTTTTTAACTATAAATTAAATATAGTATATTATAGTAAAGTCCAGATGCTTATTAAACTTATAATTTTATTCAGTGTATAAAAATATATAAAATATTACAGAAAAGCTTAATTTACTGTATGAAGTGATGTTATTTGATGTAAGTTTTTATTGTAAATACAGATCTGTTGATAATCCAGCCATCATAGAGTATAAATCTAATATTTTATTATTATTATTTATTTCAAATAATATTACTTCTTCACAATTAGATAAGCTAGCTCATTGTATTTATTTCTTTCTTAATCTTCTTTATTTTTTGCTTAATTTTCTTTGCTTTATTGTTTGGTGATTGGTTTCTTTATAATATAATTTTTAACTCACTATTAGCTTGAAAAGAGAGCGGCGACGCTATGGCCACCTGACGAGCCTTGGGATAAATATGACGAGTCCACCTTTTCCTTCAAGTTCCCACCGCATGAACCCCCATTTCATTCAGAAGCTGCTGTCTTAACAGTTGAAGTGCAGGAAAAAAATACAGAAACCAAAAAGTGTAAACCAATACCTTTGGTCATGACAGCTAACAGCTTATCCACAATATCTGAGACCAGCTCAATCTCACTGAGTCCGCTATCACCTCAATCGCCGGAAATATACAGTTCAATATTCTTTGAGTACCCGAATAGTCACGAAAAACCGGACATAAGGTTGGCTTGTGTCGACTTCATTCTGTGGGAAAAGCTGGCTAGTCGGCAGGTGTACCCAAATGTGTCTCTCCTGAGGCGACACAGTGACGCCTCCTCAAAATCCGGTAGCATTGCTAGCATATCGAGGTTGATAAGGAGGTTTTCATGGAAAAAGAAATCGGTAGATGACGACAATAAGAGCGAGGTAGCGGTGCTGTCCTTGCCCGGTTTGACGAGTAGCACGAAAGCGGTCAATGATTTGGGAAAAGACATAAAAACCATTCCTCTATCCTCATCCCTGTTGTTACTCACCCAAATCCGTAGTCTCATTCCGGAAGGTGCATGGTACTTTAACTACATAGACTCAGTAAGTCGGTTATTGCACACAACGCTTTTATTGTGCACGCTGCTCTATGTTTGTAAATATTTATCAATTCAATTTTTTCTAGTTATTTGGCTTCTTTAAAATGTGCCAAGCCTAAATCGCAAATCTATTTCTTCTGTTCTGCTTCTATAAGCCCATATAATTGATGCATCTCCATAACCATAAAATATTTTATCTAAATACTATAGCAAATATTCTACGAAAATATGTATTGGGACAATCATACTTAATTTTAAATCAATACAAATATGAATTGTAAGATAATTGTAAATATAAATTACAAAACCGTGTAACTAATATTCTTTAAATATAAGATATTTGATACTACTAATAAGCATTGGTCGCTTAAGCAGCTTAAGAAATTACATAAATAAACAATTGTTGTAACACCAATACGTATTACAGTTCGAAGTGAAGGAGATGAAGAGACGTCAGGAAGCTGCGGAGGCGGCAGAACGCGAGCGTCTAGAGCGGGAGGCGGCAGAGGCCGCCGCCGCCGCGCAGGACTCCACCGATCACGCCGAGCCCGAGCCGCAGCTGCAAGGTACGCCCACACGCCTCTTTCATAGCCACACACGCCAGTTCGAACACGCCCGCACACATGTAAAGTGTACGTGTGGGCTACTAAAGTAATTTACTGGGGTATATTTCCTATAATAAATAAACAAATATGAATAAATACTTGGTATGTTCAGCAATGTAAAAAGTTAAATCACTTTTATCATAAACTTTGAAAAATTCCAAATATGTTAAGATATTTGTAAGTACTTTAACGATTCCTAGGGGTTTTGTACAGATATTTATTCATAGTAACGATATCAATGCGTCCTTATCTGAATATGTGAAATTTTCTTATATATTGAAGTTTTTAATAAATGCATAAACATTTTTATAAAGATAAATAATAAATAATTACGTACGCATTGTTAACGTTTGTTGAATTTGACTTTTAAGTGCTCTTAAACTTACATACTTGAATTATACATAAGTCGATTGTTTCGATCGATACAGATGCTCGAAATTTCCACTTCCGTAATTTATTCTCAAGTTATAGTTACGGCTCATGGATACATGTATTCGAAGATACTAACGATTTAAAGCAAAAGCTGATGACGCTAACTGGCGTCGGATTTTATTATTAAAATAACAATTTTCACATAACGATTCGAATGCATTTCCTTGGCTCTTTGACAAACACTTTTTAAATAAAGCACATTACATTGACTATAATAATAGTAAAATATTACAAGTTGATATTTTGTGCGATTATTTAATAAGTGATATTTAATTATTGTAAAAAACATTTTATTAAACTTAGGAAATTAAATTTGGCATAAAAAGTTTCGAATGTGAGATAGTGGATTGTTTTCAAAATTTAACCACACTTGGAATCACATAATATTGCATTAGCACGCATGACAAATCTCTAGCACATGAACGACCCTTTCGATAATACGAATAATATTTCCACTAATTTCACCGATTAACTGGTGAATGTTGCCTGCTGTTTAATAATTACTAGTATAAAGGAGTAGGAAATAAAGACTTAGCACATTCGCACTGCGATCGCGCCTAGTCTTACGGCATCGCTTGCCGCTTTCCATGTTATATACTCCGATGGCCGCTCGGTTCACAAACGAGCGACGTTATCGTTTGCGGACCGAGGCGCGTTACTTACCGATGTGTTGTCCACACATGCACACGCGTAGTCGTAAGGAGAACGTCCACTAAAGCGGCTGAGAAGGCCACAGAGCGACCGCATTCCCAGCCAGGTAAACGGAGCGCTTTATACTACCGATGTACATTACGAGCATGGGCTTACGTCGTAGACTCGCTCACTGCGCTCTAACTACAGGGGTAGAAGTGGGCACCGGACTAGACACTTAGATTTGTAAAACACATTTTCGACTTGCACTGTTTTATTTCTCTTGTAGGTGAAGGATTATCTGTCATACATAGTATAATGTTTCACACACTAATATTGGTGCAGTTGTGACATATTCACGCTTTTCATGTACATCAAATATATTTATCTGTGCGTTATGATAACATCAGGTTTTGGGATACCATTTAATTTAATGGATAAATCATAATTATTTGGTGATGGGACTAACTTCATTTGGTTTTTCTTTCATTAAGGAGCTACTAATTCTCTTTGGGAATGGAAACGAATATTCGCCAATCATTAAATAGTTTTAAAGAAAGATCCAAGAAAGTTTAGTGTTTTGTGGATTCCCTAAGATCATATCATAGGATCGTGTACGGTTGTAAAATCAACAAAAAGGGGCGGTATCTAAAGTTGAACTTTGTTAAAAAATATGATAAAATTGATTAGTCGAATATTGATAAAATCTGATGCTATCGTATTATAAAGTATATGTTCTTGTCTTATATATTCGTCACAATTCTTACTTTCCGTTCGCTACAAATGGTGATGGTTTGATACTTTGCAATCATTTCTCTCGATCTTTACACGTCTTTGTATACCTAGTGTAGTGTCTCAATTTTTCTGTAAAGGCTGTCTGCTGAAGGTAGGTATAGCTTTCTATCACTAGCCTTATTTATTGCTTATAAAATATGCATGGCTTACACTTTTGCTTTTCTCATGTAATCAAATATTATCGAGCTATTACATTTTAATATCCTTGCTTTAATATAATTGGATACATCAAATAAAACTCGTACTTAATAAACCTTAACTAAGATAACTATTTTATCAGTAGGGGAAGAATTTATAGGTAGGGAGTAGATACTAATTAGAATATATGTAGAAACGTTTTGATGTTGAGCACGAAATATGTTTGTAATTGCCATGGATATGTGTATAATGAAATGATTTGTTTAAAATATTTGTATTAGTCAATATAATTTCATTATACACGTAACTAAGGTACGTAGCATGTAATGCTAACATAGCATGAGTGCACGTAGTGTAGATGTAACTAGCACGTAGATGTACGCATGCAGAGGCGCCTAGCCCAAGCCCCGCTCCCGAGTCCCCGCCCAAGGAGGCGGAGCCGCTGCTGGCCACGCCCCCACCGGCACCCGCACAAGACACACCCAGACCCTCCTCTTCGAAACAAACGCCAGCTAAACCCGCACGCCTGTCCAGTGAGTATGACCCTAAGGTAGAAATGGTTCAGTGTTGTTTTAAATTGATTTAAATTTATAAAATCGATACTTTTCAATATAAAATATTCTATATAATAACTTCTAAATGTGTCCAATATGAATATTTATATTTTAGTTGTTATCAATAAATTTGAATCATTTTAATACTGAACGTAACAATATAACAGTAATATAGAAGTAGTACATTAATATTGCGCAGTGTCTGAGTACCTATAGCATGGTGTATTAACGTGTGTTTAGTGTTTTATGTACTAGTTGTAAGTTGCATGTACGCTTCTGTTGTTTTGCTGCGACGCCATATTGTTTTTATGTTGCTTTGAATTGTTTTTTCTTTTTTTTATCCACGTTCCATCCATTACTCCTAAACCAATTATCCGTTTTTAATTTACTTATTTTCTTATTATACTTTTTTCACTTTTTATCTTAATTACTTGCCACTACTCTTGTAATCCTCAACATAAATTCCTCGTTCACTTCTGTACGTATCTTACTCCTACCTGCTCCTGTCCTCTCACCACTCCCCAACGAACAGTGGCAGGCACCAGCTCAACGCCCGCTACGCCAACTTCCGGTAAGGTGAAGTCGCGTTCCCGAAGCAAGTCGCCGTTCAGAAGCTTCCGTTGGCGCACCGCGAAGAAACTTCTCACGGGCTCCCCGCATAGCGACGATGAAGGTAACCCCGATGTTGGACAGATGTGAACGGAATATGTGGAAAAGGAAAATAATAGGCGATACATCCTAAAAAATGAATTACTAGGGAATATATACGTCTTTAAATATAGTTTAATTTTAATCTCAGCAATCATTCTTGTCGTACGAAAATACATATACTATTATGCATTGTGTGTCACTTTTCAACATTTTTTTTATTTTTATTATATTACAACTTTATTTTCCTTTTTGATACATAAATTAAGTTTTATTCCCGTCACAGCTATTCAACGTCATACAGAATGCGATGTATGCTTTGTGTGCTGTTTGTGTTGTCGAGCGCATGGTCGTTGAATTTTGAGTTTGTTATCAAATAAAATGTATATTTGTTATAGAGTTTTATTGCATTTTCAAAACCAAGTATCAAACCTATCACTGAACGTATATTTAGGTCAACTAGCGTCAGATGTACGCCATGCTTGTATTTTATTTGACTTGGAAAAAGAATATCGAAGAAAATCCTAGTGCCTCTAACGTTCTTGGAAAATGCGTAAAATATACTTGCAATTTACAATCATGACGTACACGTAGTTACGGTAGCGTCTAGGTTTTTTTATTTCAGGGATACAAGAGTAAAAGCGTTTGCGTAATTGACATTTTGCTATACAGAGGGCGCTAGTCCCGCCAGCGAAGACGAGGGAGTGGAGGGAACTCTAGTCCGCAAACACGAGTGGGAGTCCGCCGCAAAACGCGCCTCCAACAGGTACGAACTCAAGTGAGAGAGCATCTTGCATAATATGTCTTCCGTATCTCGGTAAGATGAACAAGACATGTACTTAGTGTAAATAATAATAATAATAATACCGATCTAACATCTAGTCTCAAAATACGCAACGTGTGAATGAGTGGTGGGGAGTGTCGGAGGAACTAGTTCATCTATCTCTAACACTAAAAATACGTATAAAAAATGTAGGTTTTTTTTAAAATAATGGGTTATTAATCCCATGAATTGATTAAGTATTTTTATTAGTCACCTGTATATGATACACGAGTTTTTAGACCTAGTTTAGAAATATTAATCAACAATAATTAATTGTTACTCAGATCTTGGGACAAAGTGTACGCGGTGGCGAAGGACGGGCGCATGTCGTTCTACAAGGACCAGAAGTCGTACCGCGCGGCGCCCGAGCAGCCGTGGCGCGGGGAGGCGCCGCTGGACCTCAACGGCGCCGTGGTTGAGGTCGCCGCCAATTACACCAAGAAGAAGCATGTCTTCCGAGTCAGGTATACACCAACATAGCCAACATTGCGACCTAAGATATAGACAGATACTTAAGAAATTAATCTTAAGTCATATAATTAACTAACACTACATAAGTGGTCACGTTCGGGAGGACATATTATGAAGATGACATGACGATCATCGTGCAGTAAGCCGTTGCTGATCTCAATAAGAGGTGCATAGCTTAAAATATTGATTTAAGTTTATTAGTCCAACCCGACGCCAGGAGGCCGTGTGGCCGCTAACTGCACGGTTGGCGGGGGGCAACCCCCCACTTTTATAAACCAAAAGTGAGCGAAATGAGCTCACACTAATCCGATGTAGCATTAGGGCCTTCGGACCGTTAGCATAGATACAAAGTTTATTAGTGAAGCTACTTTTTACGCGAATTATTGCGGTTTATTAAAACTTTAACTTTTTTGACGTTTGGAACTATAGAGGGGTCTAGTAGGTACATTTTTTTTACATAATGTAATGTGTAATTTCTTTCGACGCCGTTCGGACCAATTAAAATAATAAAATTGATAAAGCAAACTTACTTGGAATGATTTAGTGACACTAGGAGACCTCAGTCCTCTAGTTACTGGTTGCTGTAATGTATTCAAAACGTCGGCAATGTACAAATATTTGCATACTGCGAAAACCTATAAGAGTAGCTTTATTACAATGAGTGAAAACAATAACCTTTATATACCTTATAATAATGTATGTACGTTTTTACATATAGGCTGAGCAGCGGCGCTGAGTGGCTGCTGCAAGCTCACGACGAGGCAGAAATGGGGGCGTGGCTGGACGCGCTGCGGACTCGCGCGCAGGCGCCCGCTCCCCGCCCACACACACTGCCCGCGCACGCGCACGCGCAGGAGCCCAAGCGGCGCTCCTTCTTCACGCTCAAGAAGAAGTCAGTGCGCCCGCTCACATTCCTATTCTCGCCCTAACTAACGCACGCTCGCACGTACGGACCTTTGCACTACACGACCCCCCGCCATTGTGTAGTGCTCGTGTTTACCTGTTTGTCCGTCTGTCTCTATTTCTGTCATACATTTATAATGCAATCGTGTGGCTAGCTATAAGTTAGTCGTGTCCACAATGTTCCATTTTTCTTACTTCATCTCCCTATTTTGGCGTTTTATTTATTGGACCCCTTAATTCCAATGTAAATTCTTCTTTAATTCACTTTTACACTTAATATGTGATCTTAGACTACCTAATCCCATAAACATTTCATCTCTTTTATACATGTTTTACTCATTAAACATTTTATTATCAGTATTTTATGTTAACCCTTATGCACAAAAAACCTTTCATGTGTTTCATTTACTTTAAAAATCATGTGAATACATTCCTACTATTAAAATTAGCTTTTTAATAGTAGGAATTGTCATATTACGCTAAAGCTCATACCATTTTTCGTGCCGGTGAACGTGCTAACGCATCATCCCCCTGCCTAGTGTAAGCAATGTGAAATGTTATACATACGACTATATTTTAACATGTTGTATTTTATTGCAGCTAAACAGCACCGGCGCGAAGGACAGCCGCTCGTAACATCCGCGTATACGTTTCTCATTACACGCCGCGTCCCCCCGTACTCAGTGCGCTCGGGCGTGCTCGGCCGCCCGGCCCCGCCCCCGCACGTCACAGTACCGGCCGGACGGACGCCGCATATTTCTCACGACGCTTGCTTGAGTAAGCTTTGCTAATGACGAAATCGTGTCATGGCGGCGCGACCGACGACTGTCGACTTGTTATTATTTTGTTGCGTACAAAAGTTATTTAAGACTGTTCTATATTTGAGTGTTTGGATCGTTTGCCTTCGTCTGATATGTATTTATTGCCGGGACGCCCGCCGGTCGAGTAAAAGAATATATTTTTATCTGAGTATGGTCCGATCCCACCCCGACGACGTATGTAATTGTTGTAACGTGAATCGACTATTATTATGAAGAACATTTAAAATTCTAAATGCGACGCTATTTATGTAGATTAATGTTTACTGAGATGGAAATATATATTATTTATTTATATACGTATAACCTTATGTAACTGATAAATTATTATAACTCAGTTGACTCGATGTGTTTGATATTACAAATAAAATGAGAACTTAGATGTTTTATTAGAGTAACTATCGACCAAGCATCGTTGGATGGAATTTGAATATCATTCGATATTATATTGTAATCGCATTTACTACATTTCCCGTAAAGTTTTTTATCGATTGACGACGTAGTGTACGTGTACTGTACGTAACTGCTAGTTCCCGCCCACGGCTCGGCGTCGCCGGATTGCCTCTTGAATTGTGTATCGACTCCTTAGAAGTATGTAAGGACTAGGTGGTAGTTGGCGCGGCGACGTCGGCGTGTCCGGTTGTAAGTACGCTTGATCGCTTGTATTTTTCATATAAGTAATTATTTTACTGCCAACGTTTCACAAACGGTTTATTTGAATACGTATACCCTCACTATAGTTACGGTATAGTTGTATGTCGCGTGAAGTCGCTTGTACTGCCACGCCAGTATGTATGACTATGTTTTATTTCAATATTTTATTTCTAAATTTTACTTTTTTGAGAAAGATTAAATAAAATAAACGATGTTTTCAAATAATTGATTTTTTATTTACCCTGTATTTTCTTTAGTAGACGCTGTGAACACCTAGCAAGACTGTAATGAGGTCGTGGTTACACATATCCTATCCTACTATAATTATTATCATCGCGAAAGTTTGTATGTTTGTTACTCTTTCACGCAAAAATTACTGAATGGATTTTAATGAAACTTTACAATAATAGTTTATACCTATTCAGAATAACACAGGCTATAATTTATAAAAATGTGTGAATTGTCCAAAATTTCATCCTGCGTAGACGAAGTCGCGGTAGTACTCTACATAGCATGTAGAGTCTGGCCAACGAAAGCTGTCCACGAATTATTTTCAAAATTGTTAGGATGGCAATATTTTGTGACTCAAAATTGTCACATCGTCATTTCTTACTTAAAAAATCCTTATTTCTATAAACAAACTTGATCCGTAATAATACATGTTGTGTAGAGTTTCTAGAATCCGATTTCAACTAGGACTCGTGGCCCCTTGTCTTGTTTAAATTTTATTGTGTCATCCTCATCACACCAGTGGTCTCTATTTCATTAAATAAATATATAGTAATAACTTTTTGTTGAATGCAACCTTTTCTGTATAAGATTGTGCCAGGAAAGTTGAGCTGTAAACTTCAATGTACAAAAATTAAAAAATGCCAAGCTAGTTTCATTTAGACTTTAAAGCTTAACTTTGGTACTGATAATAATGATCATCCTCAAGGCGAAATATTGTAACGCTAATTTGCTTATCTGTAATAAAATTCTGATCTAAATATTGCATAATGTCTTGAATAATAAATAGCCGTTTAAGCAAAGTATAGACAGGGTTGCCAGCTCGTGATTTTTTTAAATACCTATCCCGCCTTTTTTCTTAGACAGCTTTCGTTGGCAGACTCTATATTAACATTACTTGCTCTCTAGTAGCAAGTGTACCGGTAGAGATGGCCTAAGTCCTCCTCGCCTGTTTTCTAAGTGACTGGTGTAATGTTGGGGACACAGAATTTGTCAGAGTTGAACAATTTAGTAAGTCCTATTGTAATTAATAGTAGGATAAATTGTGGAAAGTGAATGGGGGAAAGAATTAACCAATAAGCAGCTTCTAATGTACTCTTAGCAATATCAAGATTCCACAGGTCTACCTCTCTTAATCCGCACAGGCGATAAAAGAAAACTAATAAATGTAATATACTCTATGATAAATACATAGCACAAGAAATATACATTGAATGTTAGTTGCGAGTACCGACCAATTGCCGTAATAGATCGGTAATGTCAAAGAGTAATATAATACAATGGGGTAGTCGTTTTGTATGAAAACAAATTCCGCCAAATTTGTGCTGCGAAGCTGCGCCGGTTCAGCGCTCTCATTGTCTGATGGCCATTGATGAATTATTGGCCGATGGGACGTACACACAGATAACTGGTTGGTTGTATTGCTATTACGTCAGTGAAAAATCACTGACCCGTTTCGGAATTTTTTTTGATCATCTTAAGATTTTTGGTAAACACCTAGTTTAAATGTAGGTATTATAATGAAACAATTTTTACGGATTTTATCGCGGTTTATTAAGATTTTTACAAGCAAGCGACCATGGTTTCACAAAATTGGGTGGACAAAATTGTTTCATTATAATGAGTGAAATTCGCGCAAACATTAGAAATTAAATGTAGGTATTTAGGTCCTTAAGCTACCACATAGCTTAGACTTGAGTTTTCAATAAAAATTATAGCTGTATAATTTTTCATTTGAATAATTAAATAAGTAGTTAAATACTGCTTTCTCTCTTCCTACAAAATAGAAGTCAGCTATTTCCAATGTATTTGAAGTATCGAGATTAGGAAGATAGTTGCAATCCAAGACAGACATTAGAGATAAACATTTGTCAGAGATAATGATAAAACTTTTCTCACATTTTTGTATCTCGAGATACAGTCACAGTCAAGTATATGAAATAACGTGAACATGTTTAAAATATTGTGTGGTTTGTTATTAAGTGTATGTAGTGGGGTCTCTGCACAAAACGCCAGGGTCGTCGGAGGAGCCATCAGTGAACGGGAGTCGCGACCTTTTCAGGTATAGAAATCAAAATATTAATTTTCATCATCGTCAATACGTAATACGTTTGAAAGAATGCAAAAACTGACAAGAATATATCCTAAATATTACTAAAGGTGACGCTAAAAATAAATATTCCTGAAAAAACATAATTTCTTTTTTAAATAGTTGAAACGTAAATGATTAAAAACCCGGTGACTTGTTCTCCAAGCTTGCTCTTACTTGTTGAGGTATGTTTACTGAGAGTCCGGAGTTGACAAGCTAATACTATAATTTTCGTTTCTTTCACGTATTTTAATAAGTGTCTCGACAAAAATGTTCCTTTTTATAGTATAGGAGGGCAAACGAGTAGTCGAACCGTTAGACTATCGACCGACGCCCATACACATCTGTACAACCAGAGATTATGCAGATGTTTGCCCTCCTTTTCCCAATGGGCCACCGGAAACTCACAAACCGCACGAATCGCTATAGCTTATCTGTCACTTGATGCCGGTGTTATGTGAGCGAGAGGTCGTGCCGGCCCAATTCGGCTGTAAAGCAGCATGGAACTACCTATTAATAATTATTAATTGAGACAATAAATTCTTCGTCCAAATTTATAGATAAAACTTAAAAATGACAAGTTTTATTTGGTTATAGCCTTTTTTTCTTATATGTTACGTTGGTGATCCAAATAAATAAAATCATTATACAATAGGTGGCATTATACCTGCGCGTGGGCACGACGGGCGAGCTTGGGTTCTGCGGCGGCTCGCTCGTCCACCAGCAGTGGGTGCTGACGGCCGCACACTGCTGCTTCCACGGCGAGCAACTGGTTGACCATGGACAGGTTGTTATTGTACATTTGGATAACTAAACTAGGAATAGGACGATCTCTGTGCGAGGCCCGTATAAGTTGGATTCCAGTGAATGCTAGTTGGATAAGAGGGGCGGGGGGGGGGCTTTAACTGATATAGATCTTTGTCCAACAGAAAACGGAAAAGAAGTTTATAAATAATATGAGAAAAATCGGAATAAATACAAGTTTTGACACTATCGTACTAAAATATACTAATCACCATCTAGACCCCTTCACCCCCTACAGTGCTTACGTAATACTTGAATGGCCCCTTACCTATCCAGACGTGAGGTGGTAAGTCTCGGTAAGTTATTGACCTGCACTTCTCTCTGAAACACTGCAAAGCTGTTTCAATGGAATAAACAGGAAAAAGTACCCGTGCAGTGAGGAGCCCTGCACACCCCTCCCACCGGTAAAAGCCGGTAAAAGTGATATTAATTACATTTCTTTATAGAAGAGGGGGCAAACCCGAAAGACAGTCGGTTCACCTTGTGGTAAGTGATAAGCGATACCCACAAACACCTGCTACACCAAAGGATTAGCGGGTGCATTGCCGGCCTTCCAAAAATAAGTATGCTATTGTCTTGAAGGTCCCTAAGTCGTATCGGCTCGGAAATACCGTAGATGGCAGCAGGGGCAGCGTCTTAGGCCATGCTGGGGCCCCTGGGCACACAAAAATTTGGGGCTCCTTTGGAAAGATAAGAAAAATAATGTCTGAACTAATATCGTTACAGTTCAAAGTAGTACATATAAGTATACTACTGGTAACTACTTGATCAGTAGTACTAGGCATGCCTTTTAAGTTCTGTCGCTTAGGTCACGTACAAAAATGAATCTTTCTAAGAAAAATGTTCGTGCGATATTTTTCAGGCTTCAGTGTTTTGAATAGCTAGCATCTGTGTTAAGTGATGAAACTCCATGTCTACGGACTATCGAACACTGGTATTTAGAATTCCAGCGTGGACATACTAGTGTTAGTGACAAATCTCGCGAAGGACGCCCAAAATCCGCTTTCGCTGAAGATAACATCATTGCTGTGAGAATACCAATTCTCGAAGATCGTCATGTGACGTATCGAGAGTTAGAGGCTCTATTAGGCATCTCAGGGACAACCATTCAGAAGATCTTGCATGAAGTGCTTGTTGTGAGAAAGCTAGTTTGCCGATGGATACCGCGTCTGCTTTCCGACGATCACAAGACGGCCCGCGTCAGATGGTGTAAGAAAACTCTGCAAAGGTTCAACCGAGCAGAGTCCAATCACGTCTACGATCCTGATTCCAAACAACAATCTACAATCTGGGTATATATATCTGGGTATACAAAAAAGACGATACAAAGCCGACTAAAGTTGTTCGTTCTCGAAGCACTTCAAAGAAGATGGTGGCCACGTTTGTTAGAAAAACCGGTCATGTTGCGACTATTGCACTTGAAGATCGTAGAACGGTTAACGCAGAGTGGTATATCACAGTTTGTTTGTAAGCAGGAAAAAGTAGAAATTCTTGACCATCCTCCAAACAGTCCTGACCTAAGCCCTAACGATTTCTTTACATTTCCTAAAATTAAGAAAAGTTTTCGTGGTCAAAGGTTCCAGTCCGTTGTAGAAGCAGTCGACGCTTTCAAGTCAGCCATTTTGAACATCCCAATTCCAACTTTAGAGTGGAATAAATGTTATAATAACTGGTATGAGCGAATCGAAAGTGTATTAAGCTATGTGGTGAATACTATGAAAAACAATAAAAAGTACTTTAAGGTTCCTTCTAATTGTGTTTTTTTCTTCAAACGACAAAACTTAAAAGGCATGCCTCATAATATTGAATATACGACTGGAATAACAGTACACGTTTTCGTATTTCGGGGCCCCCGTAAGGACGGGGCCCCGTACACAGGCCCCATGTGCCCTTATGGTAAAGACGGTACTGGATGGCAACTGGTTCCATATTATAATATGTTACTATATTCACTATACTACGTGATACTACCTACTTATATCTAGTTTTATAGAAATATAACTTATTTTCCAGGCTATTCTCGGAGCCCACTCCCTGTACGACCGCTACGAGAACGGACGGCGCATCGTCAACGTGGAGGACATAACAGTACACCCCTCCTGGGAGCCCACCACCTTCGCCAACGACCTCGCGCTCCTCAAGCTGGCCAATGTTGTACAGCTCACGGGTACGAGTCATTTGTGTGTTATAGTAACAAAATTAAAGGAATTTCTTATATGATTTCATGTTTTATGACAAATATGTTTTATGGCATATTGCGATAAATACGTGGGTAACACTGAAAATGTTTAGAACTGGCCAGTTAGAAACATTGAAAATGAAAACTTTTTTGAATTTCAATTTTAGATCTCTTTGGTAAACTATTGTAGTATATTGCATTAATTTGTCATTTGTTTTTGTGAATTGGCGGCAAATCTAAAACTCTTGTTACACGTGAAAATGAACATAACGCGAGAAAATTTTCGGTCAAAGATTTATTATGACTTTCGTTGTGGGCTTACTCAACAACAAAGCTATGATAGGCTGCGATTAGCATTTTTTAATGAAGCCCCATCTCGTGCCACTATTTACAATTGGTTTAACGAGTTTAAGCGTGGACGTAGCAATCTCAGTGATGATCCGCGTGAGGGACGTCCTTTAACAGCGACTACTGAAGATAACATCAGTGCTGTGCGACGCATGATAGAGGAAGATAAGAGAGTGACCTATCAGCAGATACGGGCAAGCCTAGGCATTGGTATGAGTCAAGTTCAAAAAATATTACACGAACATTTAGGCGTCAGGAAGCTTTGTACCAGATGGATTCCCCATACTTTAACCGACGACCAGAAACGCCTCCGCATGGACTGGTGTCGCCAAATGTTAGATAAGTTCAACGGCGGTAACTCAAATGCTGTATTTGACATCATCACAGGTGATGAAAGCTGGATATATTGCTACGAACCCGAAACCAAAAGACAATCAGCTCAGTGGGTGTTTCCTTTCGAGGATCGGCCAACTAAGGTAAAGAAAGGAAGAAGTCAAGGAAAAAAGATGATTGCCTCATTCTTTGGTCGGAAAGGTCAGTTTGCGACAGTTGTGCTATAAGATGGAAGGACAGTTACTGCAGACTGGTATGTCAATCGCTGTTTGTCTGTTGTCTTGGAAAAAATTCGACAGCAGCGCCCTCGAAGCAGGATCCTCCTTCACCACGACAATGCTTCAGCGCACTCTGCAAAACGGACTGTTGAATATTTGACTATGGCAGGTGTCGAGATAATTAGTCATCCGCCTTACAGTCCTGACCTGGCGCCCTGCGACTTTCATTTATTCCCAAGAACTAAAGATAAAATTAGAGGTATTCGCTTTACGAGCCCTGAAGATGCGGTGAAAGCGTACGAAAATGCCATAGAAGAGACTCCTAAGGAAGAATGGGCCCACTGCTTTTCTCAGTGGTTCCATCGAATGCGACGATGTGTAGAAAGAAACCACAGAAATATATCGAGATAGAAGTAAAGAGTCTATGTACCTCGCCTGGCAAAAAGACGACTCGACGACTCCATTGTTCGTCGCGAACTTTAGTATACTCCCGACCGCGGTCAGCATGCGACGTAAGGTTTTAAAAACAAAATGACTCGTTGTTTAATAATTAATTGTTCAAACACTACCAGTAAAATTGGAGCTGTTAATGGAGGTATTTCCTTTAACCAGTAAGTACTATTTGTCCTAAAAATCTGTTATTAATTTAAAAAACCGTTTATTTTACTATTTTCATCAAAACAGTAGCGGGCGATTGTGTCTAACGCTAGTTTTCCATTGCGGCTTTTAATTGACGAGCCAGACTTGGCGGGCGTTCAAAACCAGCGATGTAAAATATGCTATTAAAACTGTCATGTCACGTTGAAGACGATTTCTCATTTTTTCTGTCAAAAGTGCTGTACCTACACTGCGATTTTCTTACTCGATTAAAATCTATTTTGAAAGCAGAGGAAATGATAATTTCATTTTATATTATTATGTAGCTATAATGTAATTAATGTATGTAAAATGTAAAATAAAAATAATAAACTTTTATTTTTAGCATTTTTTAATGCAAAACAAATATTATTGAGAAACTGGTTATGTATTGTTTTCTAACTGGTTTTTTTTTATTTTATTTATTTATTTAAGTTAGTAAGTAAGTAAGAACACTAACAGTGTTCACAATAAAGTTTTACACAGAAAATACAGACTTATAATACTATATTGATTGTGACACCAACACCGTCAACTCCAGATTACAATATATTATATATATGTATTGGTAAAATGAACATCAAAGAAATGGTAAGTGTCCATAGCAAGTATAATACTTAGTTTTGGGAGCCTGAACAAAACACTAGTCATTATTATTATAACTAAGCCTGAAATACATACAAAAAAGGAAAATTTTACAATATTATTGTCTTTTAAATATTAACTGTGTGGTTTACATTGCATAGCTAAGTACTAACACAGTGTATTTAGATCGATGTGGATACCCCAGCCCTACGACTTACATCTTGGGATCAATTTTAATTAACTACTGGGGTACCCACTATATAATATCCACATGCTTGGTTTACTTCACTGAGTAAAACATATTTACGTTCAATATATAAACGAAATTCTAGATCATTGCATCAACAATATTATTACAGCAATAATTCAAAAATTTGTTTTTTAAACTTGGCCACTCTTGTGGATAGGACCGACAAAAAGTGCTCATTATAAACATAAGCAAGTCTATACAAGGGTGAACGTTGTAACAGTTTACGTTATGGCTACTTCTATATTACAAGTATATTTCAGTTTTCCGAATGATCCTTATATAAAAAAGTGTGTGTGTACTTATGTATACGCGTTAGAAGTAATACTCCTTAGAGAAAAATACATAGTACAATTTCATTTTATTGTAACATTTTTGCTTATTGTGTAGTTAAAAACTATATCGCACCCTCCGGCGAATAAAGTCGCAAAGCCAGATTACGACTTTTTTAATGTTATTGCATAAAATATTGCATATTCTACGAGCCATAATACATCTCTGTAATTTATTTCATATTTTTCGTTGCAGTATTAAAGAAGTTACAAGAAAATATTGCTTAATTCTACGGAAAAAAAATTAAGGTCAAAACAGCAATCTGCCCTTACTGATACATTCTATGTGTTCCAAAACAGCAACCTCTATTACGACTTTATTCTGGTGAAATGTGTCGGTCGAATTTACAGTAAAACTACATTACAAAATATTGAACAGCTCACTCAAACAGTAAAATAATATTATAGCGTTTTGTTCGTAAAATATTGTTTCAGTAATAACCTATTAAGGAAGCAAACAATATTTTTATCGAAGCGGACACACAACTTACGCATAGACTGCCCTAAGAGGATACCGGTCGCAAACACCGGAGAATCACTCTCAGACTTCTGGACTCAGTCACAGACAGACTGGACCTGTACCTGAGACTGAAAGCCTGAGCAGCCCCCCGTATTTTGGAGGGGGCGGGATGACAACAAAATGTGTTCAATACATTAACTGTCCGAGGTAAACAGAGCAATCGGCAGAAGTTCTCTATCACTATGACCGTGGATTTATGTAACATTAGGGGGCTTTATATAAATCTAAACGCCGTACACTACTGCCTCCAGACGGCGAAGTCAACCTTGCCCTTTTTGACTGAGACACAGATATCCTATCCAGCTGATAATTCTTATCTCTTCTATACAGGTTACAAATAAGAACACTTTTTGTACCGCGGGCTGGAGTTGGCGCGTACGTCAGAGAAGATGTCTGCTTTCGTCGTCTTGGCAGTCCTGGATATGGAAACCTCTCCATTTTCTGGTTGCGCATAGATAGCGACGTCCATCCACACGTCTGCCTTTATAGGTCTCACAGCGGTAAATGTAAATGGCTACATATTCCGTGCTACAACAGATCCCATCCGCAGAGATCGTGATACTTGGTGACCGATACCGAATGGCTCGCATCGTGTGCCACCGATCATACGGGAAGATCTGTTTATGACCTTTGCCTCAGGATATAATCTGACACAATTGGTAGTATCACCAACGCGTATCCCTGATGATCATACTTGTTGAACATTCTGCTGACCTCTCATACGGGCAGTTAGAAGGTTTCTGTGGGCGCTCCACTTGGCTCGTCAGGCCACTGTCTAGTTCGGATTTCTGTGCCAGTTATATGCCCATCATCGCTTCTTTTTGCGGGCTGCAGTCACGTTTGGCACCATAGGTCATCTGATTGGAATGGGACGCAGAGATGGTGCTGCAAGCCATGGAACTTTTTTTTTGCTCTGCAGTCAGCAAATCCCAGCCGTGGCTTGGTTGATCCTACAAGATGGCTACACGTCATAAGTGGGAAACTTACCGAGCTTGGGTCAATGCATCGATATCCCAGGATGTAAATACCAGCAAATAAAAAAATGAGTAAGTATAACTATGCCTCCAGGTCGTTCATAAGAAGTTTTACTAAGGCAAAAGCGGAGTACGTGAGCAGAATTTACAAGAAATTGGTCCAACTTCCTTCGGGAATTCGTGCATTTTGGTCGTTCCTTTGGCGAATGTCTGTTCAAGGGAATGTTTGTAAGCTATTGTTACCATCACTGCACATGAAGGACGACTCGTTGGCCCATACCGCAAAGGACGAGGCTGACTTTCCAAGCTCTCTTGTTGTTTCCATCTCCACTTCGGATACCCGAGAGAAATACCACCGACGATCCCTCGGAGAGATAAACCCGTATGCCAGAAATAATTTTCCGACAGAGATCAATGCGCAAAGCCTTCTTTTCGTTGGGCATCTGTTAGTGCTACGAACTTGTGCTCCTTAGTTGGAAACCGTCCTTCGCGTTTCTTTCGGCACTCTTATTCATTGGGCATCGTTCCACGCTCGTGGAAGACAGCTTTAGCATCTGATCCCTAAGAAAGGGGACCACTCAGACCCGTCCAACCATAGACCAATAGATTTAACTGCCTTGTTCTCAAAGATTATGAAATGCAATGTTAACTGCCAGCTTCAGCGGTATTCAGAGGAGCACTAGCAGATTAGCGATCATCAATATGGCTTTCAACGGAACCGCTCAGCCGGTGATCTTCTAATATTCTTAATACAGCGATGTGCGGAGGCAGTTGAGAGCAAGGGGAAGCGATGGCGGTTAGTTTAGACATAGCGAAAGCCTTTGATCAGGCGTGGCATGAATCTTACAAATCTACCGTTCTATGGGCTTTTCAAGAAATTATGTAAATGGATCACCAGTTTTTTGGCAGGTATGAACATCAAAGTCGTTGTCAACGGTACATGTGTTTACCTACCTTGTTTCTTCTACATGCACTTCATACGACAGCACCGAAGATACATAGGCCATTCTAATATCTCTCGGGAACAAGTCAACGAGTGTCGGAACAAACTAGTGTCTGAAATCGAGTCTCTGTTAGCCAAAATCTCAGAATGGGGGTGACTTAATCTAGTCCAATTTAACCCCAAAAAGACATAAGTTAGCGCGTTTACTGTTAAAGAAACACCCTTCGTCGTTCCCCTCCCATTTGAAGGCACTTTCCTAATCACCTCAGCCAGTATTGGAATACTTGGAGTCGACATGTATAGCAATGTTCAATTTCGTGGCCATTTGGAAGGAAAGGCCTCTAAGAAACTCGATGTGCTCAGTAGGGCGAAGCAGTATTTCATGTCTTTCCTCTGCCAAAATTATACAAGGCGCAGATCCGGCCACACATGGAATATTGCTCTCATATTGATATTCAGATTGTTCTTCTGAGTGTGTGACCAGCACACTACCATTACAACATGCTTATTCTTCGGGTGATATTGGTATTCGGTAACGTTTGTTCTCTGGCGAATGTCTGAGGAATCGACCGCCTTAGCGTTTATTGAAGGAGGCCCATGTTCAGCAGCGGTCGGATAAAGGCTGATGATGATGATTATTTACATTTTTATTGTTTGTGTGTGCACAATTGGTGGAGTGTTACGACGTCTCGATTAATTTTGCTTTTCATGTTCGTAGAGGAATATTTGCTACAATGGGAAGAATAAAATAGTATTTTACAGCTAATGTTATTTACCAGAATAGAAGGAAATATGCAAATACAAAAAGTGGTCACTTCAAATGTACCGAGAATAAACCCGTAATGTGATCTTACTGAATCGCGCATGCATGTAAAACACAACTAATAAATCCGCAACACTTTTTTACGTTAAGAATTTAATTTCGATATTACGACGAATAAAGTCGTAATATGACATTGCGGTACCGAAAAAAGATAGCGATGTCGGTAATTTACATTTTATTAAATATCTGATATGGTATTATATTTAGAATCATAATCTTTTACTATTGTAGCTACAAAAATGTATACCTTAATGTAAAACCTTTAAATGTATACCTCAACTACTTATATGCGGCTATTACTTATTAAGTTATTACGAAAAATCAGTTTTTTATTTTTCCTGAACAATTTACTTTTTTGTATTACGACTTTATTCGCCGGAGGGTGCGATATCTTCTTTTGACGTCTATACTAATATTATGTGAATATTTTTATATAAAATAATGTTGACTATAGCTAACTTCAGGGTGTCGGTTTTTCGTGACTCATAATTTTTCCCTAACGCGCTAAAAGAAGTATAACTCAAAAAATAAATGAATTGTGTTTTTTAATAAACCATCATAACCATTAATTTTTCTACAATCCACCAGTGATTATTTGTAGGCCTATTTATTCTCCAATTATTGATTTATGTGATATAGTTTTATATTCCGTATTTTTGGATTCATTACTTAAATAAAAAAGTGGCCACCGTTTGCCGTTTAGATGATTAAGCTTAAAATAAGCAAAATGAATGACTATGTGACGAAGACCAAAAGTTGAATCAGAAGGACTACAACTATTTTCACTGATGACTTTAAAGAAATTGATTGGAATTTAAAGAAATTGGTTTATTAGATTAAATTACAATACCTCTAATAAGGGCGCCAGTGGACGGTCGGTGCCCTATCTATATTATCTGATCAAATCAACATTTTAATTATCAATAATAATAAAAAAACAAGCATTTAAATGATTACACGTTATAATATAGTCTATAATATACATATATTACTACTAATCAATGTATAAAAATAAAGTTTATCGTCCATAGCACGCTATCATTAAATAGTTTATTTGAACAGTACTACTCATAAAATCGGTGCCATGTTATAATCGATCTGTGAATCGATACTTTTGAATTGTTTTCGCGCGGCTTATGTGTTTCACATCACTAAATTACACTCGTGACGTTATCGTACCTACGCAAAATGTTACACGCTCGGTCCCCATACAAATTACGGAACTCTTTACTTCTATCTTGATATAGTTCTGTGAAAGAAACGAAGATTACTTCGAAAAACAATAAAAGTATTGGCAACTTTCTACATTAAGCCGTTTTTCATTTTCTAAACATTTTCAGTGTTACCTAGGTATATGTAGATAAAAGAAAAAAAAGTTGAATTTTGTATCATGTCGAACTGTGGCATGCATTATAAGATTAATTATTTATTTATATTAAAGCATTTAACGGATACGGGCCAATAGTGACGTAATACAACAAATATTGTTTAAAATGATTCGCAGACACAATAAACGTGGTCCGCCTGCCGTACTTGAACATCTCGTCGTTCAACTTCGCTGGCTTGGGCGGGCTTGTGTCCGGGTGGGGCATCGCGGCTGAAGGTAAGAATCCTTTAGTTGGACGGGAAAACTGGCAGATGTTAGATACACCTGACGGTAATATCACCCACGAAAATAAAAGAGTTTCTTAAGGACTTGTAGTATAGTGCCATGCTGATTTTCAGCCGAACTGGGCCGGCACGACCGGGGTGATATCTCTCGCGCACATAACACCGGCGTCAAGTGTGTGAGTTTGTGAGTTTCCGGTGGCACATTGTGGGGATAGGGAAAAGGAGGGCAACGCATCTGCATAATCTCTGGTGGTGCAGATGTGTATGGGCGTCGCTTCGGCTGCTCATGCTGGTTTGCTCTCCTATGCTATAAAAAAATACCCCAGGGAACTCCTTCACTGTCTTATGTCAACATAACATTACTGCCAGATTACGGGTACCCTATCCACAGACTGTTGAATGTCTGTTTATACAGGGTGGCCCGTTTACAGTGGTCCAAAAATTTTTTTTCAGCTTGAGAGCTTCATGAGTAACCATTCTAAACATTCTTTAGTTAAGCGAAAACTTATGGTTTAGAAATTATGATTTTTTTTAAAAATAATCCGAAGTTTCAATATTTTTGACACAAAACCACTCTGTTATGAAAACTACTGGACCGAATTGAATGAAATTTGGTATAAGTATAGCGCAATGACCTACCTATCGCGTTATAGGCTCATCTAGTGTAAATAATTAGACTACATTTTTTTATTTTAACTTTTACTGTAGTTTTTTTTTAACTTTTCGGCAAAATATTAATTTTCGAAAAAATCCTGTGAAAAAAAAATGTACCACCAAGGTTTTGCTGGCACTGCTAAAAAGTACCTTAACATAGGGTTATTCTTTACACAAAAAATCACAGTTGTCCTTCGATTGTAAAATCTTCAAAAACAACATCATGTACATGAAAATCGAAAAATTACGAAATTTACCATAATTTTAATTTTAATCATATATATATGGCATAGGTATATTGTTGTGTGTGTGCAGGAGTGACGTTCGTGTCTCCGACGCTCCGGGAGCGACTGATGACGGTCATGACAGACCCGCTGTGCAACACCTCATACTTCAACCAGCTGCCAGACAACACCGTCTGCGGCTTCAGAATGGCGGCCGGCACTTGCAAGGTATTGCACATAAATAACTAGATATTTTAAAAATTAAATTATTCTAATTCAAATCTTTTTTTTTTTTCATGTGAAATACTTAACGCGCCTTAGCAGTAAGATCGACTCGAACGATGTGACGACATCGCATGACGCTGTAAACTTTCATTTCTTGAGTTTATTCCGAATTTTAATATAAAAATAGATATTTCACATCGGCCAGGCGTTACGGACAACTTTTTTATATCTGACCTATAATATTGTAAAATATTTTGGTTACAGGGCGACAATGGCGGACCAATGACAATATTCTACAATATCACTGAAGAAGACATATTGGTAATTAACATTAATCAATCAATTTATTCCTGTAGCAGTCGTAACTCGTAATATCAATATGTATCGATCATTCTGTGAATAAACTGGCGAAAATCACATAGATTTAGGTTGGCAACATCAATACGGATGTATTTAGGATAGTTTAGTGCTTGTCTTGTTGGTTTTGAGCGTATCATTACTTTTTCCGATGTGTATTTCCTAATACTTAGTAATGGTAATTGTCCCGTTTGAGAAACACTAAAATGACAATTGCTAACGTATTTAATCAAAATGGCGTTATAATTGGCGATTTCAATGTTACGATTTACACATCTTTTGAAGAGTATTTACTATATTTTTCACAGATCGGCGTGGCGTCGTTCGTGGACGCAAGCGGCTGCAACACCGACCTTCCGTCCGTCTTCACGAGAGTACAGCGGTACTTAGATTGGATACACGATGTCACCGGGATACCGTTACTATAAGTTATATCTATAGTTTTTACATTTTTATTGTTTTTATATAAGTAAATATATTATCGAATTAAGTAGTATTGCGTTTTATTGTACATATTTCATCATCACATTATTTTTATTTCCTACAAATATACAGGTATCATCTCATTTAATATAATATGCATTAAAAAAAATGGGGCTTACAATTATGTAGATATATAATATACTTATTATAGCTAAATAGTCAATATCAAAGAATTTAATGTTCTAGAAGCGGTACACAGAAACATCTCGTTTGCTTCAAGTTTGGCAGGAACGGAATTACCTCCCAGTACATCGTCGACCAACAATAGCACCCCACCCCGTACAGGCCATGCCGGCAAGGAATCTAGTTTTTGTGCAAAACTTATAAAATATTTTGTATAGGCATAAAATATCTAATAAATACGCCATTTCCACGTCAAGCAAAGTTTGCTTTAGTCCCATATATGACGTTTCCAATATTACAATTAATTATTAAATATACAAAAGAAGTAAAATAAAACAAATAATTTTATAAGTTATTTCAAGCTCTTTATTTCGACCAATAACCACACGTCGATCCGTCCGCTCCACATAAGACAACAGAGCCCTCCCCACTTCTCTCCGCGACCTACATACAAATTGGTGTTGCTACATAAGAATTTAAAATGTGCGACATAAGCTTCACATGAATTTTTCTAACCGAGTATATAAATGGGATTTATTTAAAATTGTTTTTATAATTACAACAACAACTTTACACAATTTCATGCATTAATTATTATATAATACATTTTGTTAAAATTATATCGTACCTATGTCTAATATTAAATTCACATACATCACAATACTAAAGCACGACTATTGCTTAATGCGCGTACATTCGTATATTTACAAATTATTTTTTGAAATTTTATAATTTTAATAGTGTAAAGGAGGCTGTCCACACACAGACGTCATTTTCTTGTCAAAATTTTATTAAAAAAGAACAATAATGTAATTTACCAAACAATATTCCACCAACTGACATTGGCAAATCATTGAGGAAGCTAATATTGAAGAAGAAGAAGAACAATTTTCATATTTGCGCGAATTTCCTTTATTTCTGTGATATTTGAAGACTTAAAAATCAATTTATTCGTAAAAAATGTTCTATTGCAAAATAATATTCTATTTTTAATAAAAAGATAATTTATACAATTTTTAGATTCCCTTCTTTTTTTAGTAACAAAATCTAAGGCTGCGTGTGGTTAGCCATATAATAGTTATTTTATTTGTAAAATCGAATCATCTGATAAACTTTAACTTACAAATTAAAATGACTTAAAAATGTAAGACTAGAAATAAAACTTATGATTAATTTAATGTCTATCTATCACTAGAACATTATTCAATAGTGCTCATGACGATGAGAAGCCGAAGATATAATAAATTTGTAAATACATATCTATTATAGCTTGTCAGGTATGAAGTTAGCACATCGCTGTAAAGTGAAGTGTACAACTTCACAGCTATCAAGTCAAATTGCACAGATAAAAGTCACATTTATAATATCATTTAAGATTACATATTCTTCAGGCACTATTAAGGTTTGTGAGGAGTAGGAATTAGTGGTTTGTATTTATAATTTTAAGTTAATCTAACATCGAAGAGGATTTGGTTATTTGATCAAAATCTAATTCTATTTCTACGTCACCTAGTGGTTCATGATGTGAATAAGGACCTGCATAGAATTGTTAATATCTTAATGTTTAATGAAGCAAATATTTACAAAGAATCTTAAGCACTTTCATGAAAATATTTTAAGACGAATGACAATTCCATTTTTACTTTTTTATTTACATCAAATCGGTTATTTGCCGGAGACGCTAAAGAATACGTATTGAAATAAATACCTAAATTTGTTTAAATACAGCACAAAATAATCTTAAAAGGAAGTAATAATTAACAAAGTACATTAACATGATATCACAGTTCATTTATGCAAAAGTATTAAAATAAAGAATGCCAAAAAATGTTTACAGATTACAAAATACTCGATACATCGATATGGCATGACTACGAAATAATCGCTACTTTTTAATGGCAACACAACTTTCTAAAATGGCATATTTAGCGTGCATTCGTGATCTATCATTATTGATATAAAACTGTATTTACTAATGTTTCGACTCAATTTTCAAATCGATTTCGACATTCGAATCAACTCGACACCTCGCTTCGAATGTAATCTAGAAAAAGCCACAACTTTTAGTGTTTCTATCATTAGGATACCACAGATTATAATATGAATCATAATAAACAAATATCAGTGAATCTGTGCGAACTATATCTGACTAACGAGGTGCCAAGCGACTTCGAACATATACGTCACTACAACTTAGACTAAATGAAAGTGATAATAAATTTGTTTAACAAAATATACAATAATAAAATATTTTTGAAAATATGAAAGTATTTTTACGAACATAGTAACGTTTTGAAAGTATGTATTTGTATTTCAAATAACGTTCAAAATCCGCCATCTTGTCATAAGAGTGAATCAAAATGGCTGCCGTTTAAAATATAAACAATAAGTCGCGTCATTTAAAAAGACGTTGGGACTTTGTACGTCGTGCTTCCTAGAACAATAGCCCAGTTTTTAGTACACCTTCATCATCTACCAAGAAGTATATACTGGAAACTTTTTTCATTTGAGAAGTTGGGGAATTTTCTTTATATAGATGTTATTTTTATTTAGTAAAGATCGAAGCGGCAAAATTGGGCTATCATATCCGAAAAAACATATTCACTCTATTTACAACGTGATTATTATTCCTATTTTAATGACCAAATGAGATATTTGAGTTGTACGTAGTGACGACATCTTTGTCTAGTCGTTTATGTGGGCACGAGAACTTTGAGAATGTAGTCTGTTAACAGCGTCGGGACTGTGGGACTGTCTTCGTTGATCGCCTTCAGTACTGCAAGAAATTGTATTAAAAACATTTGTTTAACAAAATACATACAAATATGACATATGATAGAGATAATATCTCTATATAATATTATTATTATTTGATTTTGATATTTAGAGGTTTAATACAGTATTAGAAATGGTACATGGATACCGGAATCTATCATGAGTTATTATTAGTTGTTGAACATGGTCTAAAGTCTATACCAAAACATATATTTTACCCTAAAACGAGTACAAAAGATGATGTCATTAAAAGAATGTCATACTCAGTATGTCGATGACCATTTTTCAAGCCCCACCATGGTTCAAGCCTTATCGTGGCGGTAGGGCTCAGTAGCCTAAGGTCAACCCAGTACATTGAACCGAGGGAGCTGCTCATTTCATTGGGTTTTAGTGGGTAGAGCTGCGTCCACCTTACCATCTTTCGAGTCCCACATATCCGCGTGGGGAAACCGCTCGCCCGCGAGATGCCTCAGAGAAATGCCCGGCGTAAAAGAAAAAAATAATTGTCAATGTTAGCGTTTAACTTTCTAATTAAATAAATACGTATTGTCTACTTGATTAGTAGTTGATATAAACATCACTCACTCTTGATAAGTACTTGCAGGGACTGGTTGTCTGGTGGTCCGTTGTCCAGGTGGAACGGTATTACAGTTGTCAGATACTGAAAAGACATAAGAACAAATGTGATCGGCTTGTGTGCAGTTACTTTTGTTCTAATTAACATCATTTTCACACACCCATGTTTCCTTTGGCCATTCCTTTCTCTTGTAACTTTATATGTTACTAATAAACATATTCCATCGGCCTTACAAGTCTACAAACCACAAACTGAGTATTTTTTTAGTAAACTTAATAGGATTTTCAGGCTCTATTCAATAATAAAAATCTGTCCGTTCGAGTTGAAAAGAGGACCTCTACAAATGGATGGACTGACATGTCAGCTTTGCTTTTTCAACGGTGAAGGAAAATATCTCCTTTAAGTCTTTTGAACGTGTGTTAAATTCGCCAATCCGCATTGGTAACCTGTGGTCTAATATCTTGGACTGACTTCGAGCTGGGCTCTTCGTTTTCTCTATCTTTAGTTAACTAGCAGTTACCCGCAGCTTCGCCAGCGTTAGGTTAGATTTACAGACGTAACAGAACACATAATAATTATTCATACAGCTATTATATTATTCTACAATAACGTAACATTAGGGCGCGGCTCCACCGCGGCCCACGGAAAGGCTACGCACGTTTGTCAAGTTTCGCTTTGCAAGAAAACGTGAACGCTAAGCATTATTTGACACTTTCTTGAAATTGACTATTTAGCACACGTGTGTAGCGTCTGCATGCGCCGCGGTGGAGCCGCGTCTTTATACCGTTGATAGATGTCTCTATATAAGCTGAGTACTTTCATTTCGACGTTTTCACTCGTACCAGCGATTTCCTACATTCATATTAAACTCTATATAATATAAATATAGATACATCTCCGAATTACCTTGGACTCGGAGTGGCTATGATTCAGGTTCGGCGATCGCGGAGGTCCGGGCCGCTTCTTCTTCTCTATGTGGTACTGGCGGCGCTTGTTCTGGACGGCCAGCAGCAGCGATATGAACGTGTTCTTCAACTCCTTCTCGTACTCCAGCTCGTCTCGGAGGGCCAGCTCGGCGATCAACGTCTCGGAGAACTCGCGGATGAGAACCTCCAGCTCCATGAAGATCTCGTTTAATTGGGCTAAGGAGAGCTGGCGTAGTTCTGGAATTATATTTTTATTGTGAGTTTAATTATTCAATATAATTATTTAAATTATAAAATATAATTATTAAATTGGTGTACATATATAAATCAATCTACATTTATGTATCTATCAGACAACATTACTAACATTATTAGCTAAATTTTAACAATTTTGACAAAGAGAAGCTCATGTTCTAGGACTATCTTAATAATAATTGACTCTATAATTACAGCTAATAGAAAGCACATGGTTTATACGTTAGAAGTGGGAAACAACTGGCTTTTTATTTGATTTCTCGTAAAATTATTGGTCGTATCGGCCGTACTTGATATGAAAAATATCAACCCTTATATTATGTCCCATTGGTGGGCACGAGTATGAGCCTCGAAATCAGGCGAGGAGGGTTTTGGGTCATAGTTCACGGTTGCGCTGGCCAAATGCGGGTTGGTGAACTTCACACACCTTAAAAGACTTTTAATCTCATCAGTTTCACGATGTTTCCTTCACCGGTGAGCAAGCGATGGTCTCATGTTGAGGTGCACGTAGAAATTTAGAAAAAGCTATTTCTAGGCATAACAGGTTAGAATCGAATCCGGACCTTCTCGCCTTTCACTCAAGAGGCCGATCCCATACCCACTAGGCCATCGTCGCTCGAAAATTATTGTTTACATAAAAATCATAATATTTCATACAATTATAAAGTGATAGCTTTTTTCATTAGCATTCAGGTTAAATATAGCATCAGTAGTTTCTATGTCTATTTATATTCATACTAGCTGTTGCCTGCAGCTTCGCCGACGTTACTCAACTCCTATAAGTCATAGCGTGATGTTTTATAGCCTATAGCTTTCCTCGATAAATAAGTTTATTTATCGAGGAAAGCTATAGGCTATATAGTCAGCCAAGGTAGGTAGGTAATGTACAGCAACAAATACGACACCGACTCCAAAAGTAACTATAATGACGTGGTAAACGCAAAGTTTGTACATTAGTAGAAGATTAAGTTGATTATATGTTGTAAGCACAAAAATTAAAGAAACTGTTATTTTATTACTTTTTAGTTTATTATTTTTGAAGTCGGTTTTAATTTTTTGCAAAATGTTTTTATTTCTTAATTTTTAGTGATTCCGAAATTCGTCGTTTTGGCGTTCATTGAAGGAGGCATGTTCAGCAGTGGATGGATAAAGGATGATGATGATGATGGTGATGGTGATGATGGTGATGATGGTGATGATGATGATGATTACGATGACCGCGACATACTATGGTGTGCTACCAAAGCATCCTATACAATTGTTAGTTACATCGACACGTAATAAAATTATCATATCATCAAGATAAACAAAACCAACCAAATAGGCATTATTGGGAATAACTAAAAAACGGCTTGTCAGATCTTAATAAAATTAATATGGGACCAAATTGGAAACACCAGCTTTCAAACAAAAAAATAATCATCGAAATCCATTCACAAACGGCGGAGATATCGTGTCACATACAAAAAAAAAAAAAAAGACGAATTGAGAACCTCCTTTTTTTTTGAAGTCGGTTAAAAAATGATGATGATGTATTAAAAATATGGAAAGTTGGAATTATAATAAGTAATATGAGAATAAAAAACCTAATGTGTACACTGTACACAACACTGTAACCATCTGTAACAGTGTTGAGTGTTGACTACGTTTTATTTAGATGCAAACATCGAGCATTTTACCGGAATAAAGCAGTAATGTTATGTTTTGTATGAAAACAAATTGCGCCGAATTTGTGCTGCTACGCGGCGCCGCTTCTGCGCTTTGATTGGCCGACTGGTGGTCATTGACAGATGATTTGCCGATGGGACGTACATACAGAACACTAGTTGGTTGACTTGCTATTACCTCAGTGACAAATCACTGACTAGTTTCGGAATTCTATGGTTAAAATTAGTACTCTATCCGGTTATACACTCGATGGGTGCAAAAGAGCAAAAGAGCTGGAGCTATGATGCTTTTTAGAAATATATCTGACGTTTTTAGTTCACGCTATGAGAGTAGTACCACAAAATCTATCTATCCTAAATAAATATAACTAAAAAAACATATTAATAATACATAATAGTTTCTATAATATAATAATAGTATAGCGTCCATAGTTATTATTATTTTTATATTTATAATATTAATAATGTAAGCAATATACGCACTATCTTCATATAACGGTGAGCTCAATACTTCTTTTCCCTTCTCCAGCGCCTCGTTGTACTCCAGCAGGTCCCCCTCCGAAGACGGGGTTTCTTGCATCATATCATCGATCTCTTGTATGACCTGGGACACAACATGCAATTACCATCTGCTGGCAGATAAACTTAGTTTAAGGGCGAGGCCAAACGAGCGTATCTTTTTGAGCTGTGAATCGCGGAAAATGAGTCGCTGTTCGGTTTTATAATAAAGTTATGTATATGGGCACAGTGAGTATATGTCGCCGTGTGGTACAAACAGGACTTTAGTATGATACCGAGCGTAAATTCCGCGACTCGCAGCTCAAGAAATTACGCTCGTTTGACCTCGCCCTAATATGACAGTTTTTAAGCATGGTGTGTAGGATAACCATCATGTTGTGATGGTACATTTATTTGCGTTAATGTTTAATAACGAAATAATCTTCTCTCTTTTATGTCATAAATTATCTGAAACATATGCATAAAGGTCATGTGTATTTACCTCGTCTGCAGTCTTGACTGGGCACTCGTGGTCCTGGTGCAAGCCGCCCAGGATAAGCGCGTGCATGTCCAGATCAGAAGCGACCGCCTCGTCCTCCGAGCTGTGGATCTCGTCGTCGGGAGTCATCGCACCCTGAAACATGGATGACAGTAATGAGTAATGACTATGCCGTAACACAAGTACGTGTTCGTAGCTAAGTAGTTTGAGAAGACGAAGACTTGATCATTGAACTAATTGTCATGTCAATACTGGACAGGAAAAAATGAGAGTTATGACGATGAAAACAAGTAATGCCTAAATGTTCATCCAACACCATCAAACCCTGTTAAAAAACCTAGGGCACCTCAATTTGGCGGCCGATGGCATTCGATCTAGTTATAGCCTAAGGACTATTTAACGCCAAAAGTGAGTCCCACTAAAACTGCGCTTCTACCTAAGACTTTATGACACGTAAAAATCATTTTCCGGCGAAAAGATGACAAGGGTTCTATAACTTTAGCCAACTTATGATACAGCCTGTATAGAAGACAAACGTGTTCCCAATAAATAGCATCGAATAAATATCTAATATATCCTGCCATGACAATCGAGGGTCCCTGATAAAATATTTATGAGTTATATCAAAAAACATTTATTCTTTGTATGTTTATCATTGTCACTCACATACTATCGCAAACGTACATTGCGATAAAAACGCCCAAAGGATCGATCGAAAAAACATTCTGTTGGTCCTTCTTCTTTTAAATGACCTTCGATAGTAGACCGAGGTCTTTCCTAATTACATCTCTGATCTACTACATCTCATTTCCAAATTTTTGTGCGTAGTGTAACTATTCTGTGTGTACTTTGTAGGGCGAGATGTCCCAGGTGGGAGAGGGAATTGATTGTCAGCAACCGTGATAGGATCTGGAGAATCTTCCCACTATGGTTGTCCTTGTCGTGGCGGCGGGGCTCCGTAGCCTAGGGTGAGCCCAGCACCTTGGGCGGAGCGAATTGATCCAAGGGGGCTCCTATACCCCTCTTATAAGAGCAGGGGGCAAGGGGCGAGGACGGGAACCTCACCCTATTGCACTGTCCCGACGTTGGGAGAGGTTGTTCTGTGGTGCGGGACAACCCCTCTGTGGAGGTGGCGTCGGTCCCTTGGGGGACTGACTAGCCGTCGAGGTGCCTCAGTTGGGGGACTGACTAGTCACTAGAGTGTACTGTTGTGTCATGTGTGTGTACTGTGGGCGGGATGCCCTAGGAGGGAGAGGGAAACGATTATTAGCAACTGTGATGACGGTGTGAGGATCTGGAGGATCTAGGACGTTCCTCGGTCTCCTGCGCAGACGATGTGAGTCTGGATCGACTTTTCCTATTCAATACATAAATATGGTGGTATTTAACGTATTTTATTAATTGTACTTGCCAAATAGTCGGACCATAAAATATACTGGCCGCTCAAACAATGGTGCAATCTTTTTTCTCGACATGGTTATTCTCATTTTAAAAGCTGTATTGTTTTGAAACAAAAGCAACCTGACCGAGTTTTTTTGTTCCACTGGCCCTTACATAGATGCTCTGAGTGGGTCCTAACGTATTCGCGCGGACAGACAACAGTATTTTTTGTCAGACATATTTTGTATATCGGTCGGTCGGTATACACAATCAGTTTTTTCCTGTATTTATGACTTTCCGTGTTATTTAATAAGTATGTTATTTCATTCAGTATCAATGTGTTGGAAGGATAATAATTGAACCAATGCGCGATTTAAAAGCCTATAAACTGAATCAAAGAGTATGATTAGGTTTAAGAAAGCTGAAAATTGATTCGATAAATTTTCATTTATGATTCTTTTAGATACAATATAAATATGTATTTTTTATCTAAAAGCAATCATAGTCTGGAAATCTTTCATAATGTAGCATCGAACATTCTCGATATTAGTATCCAGGGTCGAAGTCATAAAACATATGCATTAGGAACAATTGGTAAGTCCGCGTGACCTGTTTCGATCGATATTGCACTGACCTTAAACTTTATTCAGAAACACTCCAGAATGAATAAGCGATATGGCTTGGAAACGTTTTTGTTCAATCGATGAAGAGTGGCTATGTAGTATGTGTAGAATTTCTGTGATTGAAGGTGTAGAAATGTAAGCGCTATAACGTGGAGACGTCTTTACAGCATAGACCAGTGTTTCCCAAACTCTGCTTTGCTAAGGCCCGTTTAATTTCGTACTAATCCTTCGTGACCCACTCAAGTTTTTAAGCCCCCTGAAATATTAGGTAAAATAAAACACATTTATTGCAAATCTATACTAATATTATAAAGCTGAAGAGTTTGTTTGTTTTTTTTTGTTTGTTTAAACGCGCTAATCTCAGGAACTACTGGTCCGATTTGAAAAATTCTTTCAGTGTTAGACAGTTTATTTATCGAGGAAGGCTATAGGCTATAAAACATCACGCTGTGATATAGGAGTTGAGTAACGCGGGCGAAGCTGCAGGCAACAGCTAGTACTAATTATGTATCACAATCATTAGTGAGAAGTATAAAGCTGCTTATTTTTGGCTCTTTTGTCACGTAGGTCAAGCTCTCCTAAATAAATTTAAAATAATGCAAAGGTACGACCCGGTATTTTTTTCGTGGCCTGGTACCGGGTTGCGACCCACCAAATGGGAAACGCTGGCGTAGACAATCGCAACTCAAGTGTAAGATTTTTCGATGGTGGTTTGTTATATTTGTATTTATCGACTCCACTCTCAAATTTCTGAGGAAGTAATAATACACTTGGATTCATTATAAAGGATTTTGATTTTGTATGTGTTCCATTTATATTTGACAATCATCCATTTGACGATAAATGCTTTGATATTATAATATTATTGATTATTGTGGATGATTCAGAATAGAAGGATATTGGCAAAAGTTTCCCTTTCGGTACGACGTAGGAAATGTTCCACTCAATGACAATAGTCAACTGCCTAATTGAAGGGGAGACATTCGTAAATAGTTAATATGTTGGAAAAATATGCGTCCTAAATGGTAGATAAAAAACGTTCATTATTTTTATATTTTTGAAAGTCAGGCACAATTTTAAATATTACTGTCTCTTGAAAAATATATTTTCATTTTCTTAATTATTGAATTTAAATGGTAACTTTTTGACATTTGCTCGGAATTTTTTTCCGCTAACGCATAATAAGAACTTGGCAAAAAAATAAATTCTCAGAATGCAAAAACTCGTTTCAGACATACGGTAAATTGAATAATTTTATATTAATTTTCTTTTTCGCACCGAAAACTCATAGGTATTTTCTTAATATCTCTTAAATTACGATATAATATAAAATTTGTAGTCATCGGTTTTTACCAACTAGAGATACTGTCATAACGTGATTGAATTAGTAATTGGAAACTGTGAGAGATGATGCTCTTAAGTTACATGGAGAGACTTACGCCAAAATGGCTGGCAGCAGTTCGATGAAAAAAAGATGCCCAGATCTGTTCTGATACCAGCCGATATTACTGTGACCTGATAAACACTGATAATATTATTGGAATGATCTCTAGACCACTTTTTCTTTCATTAAACTTTCGACTCTTATTACATACCACATAGAGAGTAATATCGTTTGTCTAGTGTACCTTCATGTCACCTTGTATGATTGATGGACCGGAATACTCATATCCGGTTGTATAAAGTCTTTTGTATCGTGAATGGGAAACGAGCTTGTATACCGGACACCAAGTGCCTATGTACGTCCAGGGGTTTGGAAAGCATAAAGAAAATGGCTTTGGCTCAGGGTCACAATCATCTCATACAATTAGGTACTACATTATATTATCATTGTGTATTATGTTCCCCACCACGGTTCAAGCCTTGTCGTGGCGGTGAGGCTCAGTAGCCTAGAGTGAGCCCAGCACCTTGGGCGAAGCAAATTGAGCAGAGGGATCTGCTCTTTGTACCCCTCTTATAAGAAGAGAGGACAAATGAGCAGGGGGACAAGGGGCGAGGATGGAAACCTCAACCCATTGCACTGTCCCGACGTTAGCAGGGGTTGTTTTGTGGTGCGGGACAACCCATCTGTTCACAGATTCACACCTTCAGGTGGCGGAGGTCCCTTGAGGGACTGACTAGCTGTCGAGGTGCCCTGTTTGCTCAACAGACGCGAGGCACCTCAGCAAAGAACCTTGCTGCGCCTGAAAGGTGGTAAGGACGCACCATACCACCTTTCGGGCGCAGCGAGTCCCACATCGCCTATATAATAGAGCCTGGGGAGTCCCACTGCCCCGCGGGATGTATCAGAGCATTTCCCGACGTTAAAGAAAAAAAATGCTTTTTACCTCAAACACGGTTTAAGTTTATTATACAGATATCTATCTATATACATATATTTTCTATTTTATAGGAATATCGAACATCATCATATTATAATTAATCGACCGAAGTAACATAAAAAAATCAAATTCCGTCTTCAGAGTCGTCTAATAAAATGTGTATTGTTTAGATAATGCAAAAATAATAAATACCTTTTTATCACTTAAGCTCAAGGTAGGGATGTGCATCTTTCTCGAGAACGATTTAGTCCAGTCGATGGGTAGAATGTTTCCAAAATTACCGGTGATCGTCCACCACATTCTGAAACAAAGATACGAGGCAATTTAGATTTCAAACTTGTCTAAAATAAAATTTAAAGAGAGAGTAATAAGTTACAAAAGTAAACTAAAAATAACACTGAACGAAGGAAACATAAAATTTGAATCTTTCGTTCGTAACATTTTTTTTTTTTTATAGAAGAGGGGGCAAACGGATAGTCGGTTCACCTGATGGTAAGTGAAGAGCGACATCCACAGACACCCGCTACCCCAGTGGATTAGCAGGTGCGTTGCCGGCCTTTCAGGTATGAGTATGCTCTTTTCTTGAAGGTCCCTAAGACGTATCGGTTCGGAAACACCATAGGAGGCAGCTGATTTCATATATTAGTCGTGCGAGGCAGGAAATGCCGTAAAAATCGAGTTGTTGTGGATTTCCGGACATCGAGATGGTGAGGGTGAAATTTGGAGTTTTTCCGCGATGTCCGGTGGTGGAATTCTGCTGCAGGTATACATAGGTACGAAGATAAGAGATAAAAAAAATAATTTTTGATATGGAGTCCTAAAGTCTAGAAATCGTCGCATACATGCCGTCTTAGCTGTAAGAAGTTAGAAGTCACTTTTTTGGTAACGACTCGTCCTAAAAGAGTGTTACCTGTCCTGCCCCTCTTCAGATCGCAACGAAGTTCCTAGCTCTAAGTAATAAGTACGACATATTCATAATGCAAATCAAACCAAAATCGTTTACACCAATGATTATGCAACTTTAAAATATACTAAAAAGCCTTATCCACAATTACCATAATGTGGTTGTCATAACAAAGCCCATACCAGTCGGTTTTGGTGCAATAACCGCAATGTGGCTTTGAGATGTTAATCGCAGTACCTCGGAGCTACTTCAAATACGACTTTTTAAATTTTCTGAACAATTAATTTTAAACCTAAAATCATAATAAGCCAACAAAATAGTTTATTTATAAAATTTTACCAAGTTACTTATTTTAACTTGTGTTTTTTTATAGAAAAACTCATGATCATCTTCATCATTACATTGTATAAATTAAAGCAGCTTTTTTTGTCTGTTTGTGCATCGATATTTTCTAAACTACTCAACATATTTTGATACGGTATTCACAGTAACTAGGTCAGGTTACTTTCATTGTTACTAAACCTTACGACTTATAAATAACAAAATAATTATCTATGGGTGTGTATGTCACTGAACTCCTAAACGGCCGGACCGATTTTGGTGGATTTTTTTGTTTGTTCAAAGTGCATTGCGATTTCGATTCACAATTCGAATTTCGAACAAAAATGTTTGTCCGCTAGTTAGGAATAAATCGTGTAAACAAGTAAACATTTTAGTAATAGAACACATATACAGTATTGTCCCAGAAGTAATATCTTCCAGACAGCCTTGGTATTGAGAATAAATCGAATTAGATGAGGTGATTGCTGTGAGATAATGATCGCAATCACACATCTCGTAAAACTAGTAATCTTATTTATATTAACAAAACAAGTTCAGGTTACTGACCGATATAAGACTACAATAACAACTGTTATAAGTATAGTATACTGGTATAAGTATAGTATACTGGTATAAGTATAGTATACTGGTATAAGTATAGTATACTGGTATAAGTATCATAATCATCATTATCTTTTCCCGCTCGCTGCTGGACATGGCCTCTTTCTGTGAACGCCAAGACGGCAGATCCCTTGACACGTGCATGAAACTAGGACACTTGACAAATTACAAATATGTAAAATACCTGTCATGCATAAATTTAAGCGTAGGTATATATACGGTATGCGTTCCTTAAATTGAAAAAAAGGATAAAACTAATTAAATTTTGCATGTTTCAGTAGTCTTTTTAAAAAAAATTGTCGTTTTCGTAGTAGAAATTCTTACAACCTAACATCGAGATGTGTATAGATTGCTTATACTATTATATTTGTTATTTTGAACCAATAAACCGATTATAATTCCTTTTCAATGAGTGGGACCATCTTATCCCTGACCTTGTGATCCAACCGCCTAGCATCCCGTCGGTGGGACCAGCCAGCGCTGCGTCACTCATCCCAATTGCTCCCAAGGCCGACGGACGATCAGCGCCAAACAGTTCCAGACGAACAAACTACGCTAGAATACATTTTGTTCTTGAATGTAAAAAAAAAAATGGATATTGGTCGAAAAAAATATCGTGTCGGATTTTTTTCATCTAATTTCTAAAACAATGCACCGAGTTTTTCAATTAATTTGTGCATTCATTTCTGTGTCGTTTAATTATTATTATTATTTATAAAAGCTAGGTTACGACTAACAAATGTGCATTTATATCAGTCTGTTTATTCGTTGCTAAGCAACTGACAGCCTTTTACAAATAATAAATAATTTTACTGTAGAAAGTATTATATCGCGTGCACTTTTGGATGTTCCAAACTATAGTCCATAATTACCTAGGTATCTTCTAAGTAATTTTATTGTCTCAGTCCTAAGAGCTGTTCCCGAGACACAAACAAATCTATATATGTACCACCATCTCGTTGGTTCCCGTAATGTGGTGTCAGTACTATATATATGCAAATAATTACCATCATCAAACCCATTCCCGTCCGAACATATATCATCCCGAATATCCCATCCCATCCCAGGCCCCATATGAATCTCTCCTCGGCAGGAACATGACACTAACGCGTGAGTCAGCCGGAGACGCAAATTGGCGTCAATTCGAGATGACTCGCGTCATGACACAATTGAGGAATGTGTCACTCATAACGCATTACATGGACTGGATACTAGATTACTGGACTAGATATTTTTAAATCATTATCATCTGGCCATTATAGGCCATTTCAATGTACGCCACGACGGCTGACCGGAAACTAAAACTAATTTCAATGAAGATTTGAAATAAAAAAAATATATCAGCATTAGGGCTGCACCAATTGAGCTTCATTAATTAATTTTTCATTGGAATCCTTGTCAGTGAATATTACATCCCATATGGGACGTTCTGATTTTATTTGATAATCTGAAACCGATTTTTTTCAAGGACGGACAAGTACGACATTCCGTTGTATTTTTTTACAATCGACCAGGCTACCTTATAACGATGATAATGCTAAAATAACATGAATAACAAAATTATAGGTTCATATCGACTATCGAGCATATAACCGGATAGAGTAGTAATACGAGCCATAATAATTGTCACTGACGCAATTCAACCAACCAGTGATCTGTATGTATGTACGTCCATCGGCTAATCATCCATCAAGGCCATCAGTCAGCCAATCAGAGCGCAGAACCAACGCAGCGTCGCAGCACAAATTTGGCGGAATTAGTTTTCATACATTTTCATACAAAACATTACCGCTGTATTCCGGTTATGCTCGATGACAGTACATAAACATGTTCAGATGAATCTCAATTGACTTGTTCATTTTACGACCTACAGCACAACATTTATTTTATGTCTTCATATAAACGATGAGACCATTAAGACCAGATATACTTTCTTTAATACCTAATCGGTGCTAGACGACTTTAGGTACTAAAACCAGCTGGAAACCTGAGTTTTAGAGTAATTGTTTTATTTTTTACATGAATTCCAACAAAATAATTGTTTGAATAAAAAAAAATTTAAACAAAAATTAAAACCGACTTCAAAATTTAAAAAAAAACTAAAAAGTAATAAAATAATTTCCTTAATCTTTGTGCCTACAATTTATAATCAACTTGATCGGTGTCAGCCAAGGTAGATAGGGAGGTAGGTATATCAACGAATACGACACCGACTTCAAAAGTAACAATAATGACGTGGTAAATGCAAAGATTGTATATTAGTAGAAGATCAAGTTGATTATAAATTGTAGGCACAAAGATTAAGGAAATTATTTTATTACTTTTTAGTTTTTTTTTAAATTTTGAAGTCGGTTTTAATTTTTGTTTAATTTTTTTTTATTTCTTAATTTTTAGTGATTTCAAAATTCGATAACTGATTTTATTTTTCTGAAATATGGGTAGAACTATTAAACGCGTTGCTCAGATTAGATAGCGCTGTATAAATGAGATGAACGTAGAAAGGGTTTAAATCATTACATAACAAATGAAAAAACCGAAATGGAATTGCGTAAAACTTTATATACATGTAATCGAAAGCAATCACGGCAGATTTACTGCTATTCGTTAAATAATTCCATTATATATATGTATAGAACATCACCAATATATAGATATAGAATGGATATTATGATGACCTTGAAAAACAACTGTGTATGGTCTCCATCATCACACCTGTAATGGCGCTTATAACCCATATGGGTACAAAGTTCTCATCAATTTAAATTAATTAAGTCCAAACACAAGGTAGCTACTGTAAACTGTTGAGGAGTTCCCTTAATTGTCCTTTGTCTTCATCATCAGACCCCTAATGACAGTCACAACCCATCTAGGTGTAAAGTTCTCATCATTACAAATTAATCAAGCACAAACACAAGGTTACTGATGTAAATAGTTGAGGAGTTCCCTCGATTGTCTTTCGGCTCCAGCATCAGATCGACTCCAGACCTTCATTAAATTGAAGTCCTTCAAAACACTTTATAAAAAAAATATAAAACGCACTAGTCGCCCCTACGATTTTCGAAAGTTCCCCTCGATTTCTCTGGGATGCCATCATCAGATCCTGGTTTCCTTATCATGGGACCATCTGGGAAGTATACCCTTTAGACCAAAAAAAAATTTTTCAAATCGGTCCAGCCATCTTCGAGTAATCAGGTAACATACATGAAAAAAAAATAAAAATAAAACCGACGAATTGATAACCTCCTCCTTTTTGAAGTCGGTTAATTATCATGATTTATATCAACCATAAAATTTAAAGTATTTGTTTGATTCCTCTTGGTAAGTAAGGAAAAAGAATTATAAAAATGTTAAAACTAACTTCTCTATATGAATCTCTTCTATAACGCCTACGTCGATACTTGGAATTTCAATTTGTACTAATAAACTAATTCCAAAATGAATAGACATATCACATTGCTGCACTATTCATATAATATTTATTATATGGACATCAGAGTGGCAAGGGATCGGCAGTCTTGGCGTTCATTGAGAGAGGCCTGTGTTCAGCAGTGGACGGATATAGGCTGATGATGATGATGAACATACATTATGTAGCACTCACAAGAGCATAATATCGCGCGAAAACAAACACGATATGACCTCAGTTATGAAAGTGAACAGGTTATCAACGGTTATCACAAGAGGTTGCTATCACCCAATTCGGCCACGTAACCTACATTAAAAGGTTGCGAAGTTTCGGTGATTTTAAACGTATGTAAAAATAGTAGATCGTCGTAAAGACTTCATCACTTGTAACGGGTCTGTTTAACGCCGATATCATAGGAATAACAGTGGGTTTATATCCGTGATTGGAGAGAGTATGTTGAAATTACAAATATCTTTATTTCATAGGTAACAAAGTGAAACATGTCATTTTTTTTTGCGTCATGACGTTTTAATTTAAGTCAAAACTCTCTTTTTAACCGACTTCAAAAAAAAAGGAGGTTCTCAATTCGTCTGTATGTTTTTTTTTTTGTCAAAACAATTCATACATACAATTTAAAGTTTTCAGCGAATCTCTTATAGCCTAGCTGTGGTATCCTCAACATTGTTATTAGCCCACGGTCAAGCCTTGTCGTGGCGGTGGGGCTCAGTAGCCTGAGAGGAAACCATCACTTTGGCCGAAGCCATTTGAACCTAGGGAGCTGCTCTTTTTAACCCTCTTATAAGAAAAGGGCACACATCCGAGGCACCTCAACAAAGGCGGCATTGGCGGCACTGGCAGGGTTACAGTGGATATTCGGCACAAATATGTGCTGCGAGTCCCACACACCATCGGACCCCACGGCCGTCAATGGCCCTGGATGGGGCCCTGCTTCACGTCTTCCTTTTTCACAAGATCAGGACCTATTATATATAAACACTAAAGACCAAATTCAGCCTGGATATCTTGATGGATAAATCGGCGTTATTGATCCACGTGTATTCATGTATCGATCCACTTGTAGTCTAGAACAGTTTTCTAGATAAAAGGCTACACGTGACCTGGTTCGTGCATTAAATGTCCCCATTCATCTATTAATAATCTCTAAGTGCCCAGGTCATGACGATACATATTATACAGATTACAGAACTAGTTTGATCAACGCAACTTCGCCCGCGTTGTGTATTTATTGTTACAGAACTAATGATAATGATTTTTACAGCAAACACCTTTCTTATGCCATAATATATCTCCTCAACAAATATCGACATCAGATGGCGCTTTTGGCTTGAAAACGTAAGACTTCCATTTTTTTATTGTGTTATTAATTATTGGCTATAGAAGATTTATTGGTAAGATTTAAATTAGTTTAGTTAATATTTCCGAATAAACTTTTGCAACCTCTATGACGTAATTATTTACTGTGTAGTAGTTGTATTGGTGTAACAAATAATATTAAACTCTTTACTGGTTTACACAAAAACAATTAAACACATGAAATACAAGTATAAATCATTAATCAATTATAACAGGCGTTGTTATCGCTAACGAGGGATTTCTACAACGTACTGCGTGTGTGTTCATTTATGTTCTACTAAATGTTTTGTTTTTGGCGTTCTTTGAGGGAGACCTATGTTCAGCAGTGACTTGGATGGATAGGGGCTGATGGTGATGATGACATGTTTACTAAGTACCAATATACACAGTACAATATAACGACTATACGTGTACTGGGCACTAGTACGATAAAATTTTGCTAAGTAACAGCACACAGCATCACTGAACGCATGGCTATGCAGCACCTAAATAGAGTTTCTGGTTAGCTAGCAGTTCTATGTGCATTTTTTTATTCAAAATAGTACCAACAGAGTATCTTATTGAACGTCAATTGAGTCTACCACCAGTTATAATATCAATATATATAATATCAACCCTTATTATGTCCCACTCCTGAGCACGGGTCTCCTCCTCGAAATCAGGCGAGGAGGGTTTTGGGCCATAGTTTACCGATGCGCTGGCCCAATGCGGTGAACTTCACACACCATCAATGACTTGTAATCCCATCAGGCATGCAGGTTTTCATACGATGTTTCCTAAACCGACAGCAAGCGATGGTCTCATGTTCAGGTGTTCGTAGAAATTTTGAAAAACCCATTTCTAGACATCACAAGGGGTCAGGATCGAACCCGGACCTCTCGGATTTCACTCAAGAGGCCGAGCCTATACCCACTAGGCCATCGTCGCTCACTGCACATACATAGAAAGCGGTGGAAAAATATATTTTACCTCTAGCGGCTCGAGTGGATGTTATGCAATTGAGAATTATTCATTGTTATTAAAACATGAAAATGTGCAATCAGAGCGCTGATATTGTGTGTGGCCATGTGTGACGTCACACTCAACACCAGATGGCCTGAGGTTGGCTCTGGTGGTGAGTGAAGCTTCGCATTGCCGTATACACAATAATATGTTACTGTATTATTTAAAGTTTTTTGAAATGATCTAACAAACTTCGGCAAGGGGTTCTCAAGCCCGTTCTAAGTTAGTATGTTTGAGGGTCCTCATGGGACTCGGTTATGTATAATAATAAAATACGTAACGCTAACAATTACACAGGTGGGGGATTTTTTTTTTATATTATGCAAACCAGTAGTCGAAACCTTTTAGCGACCGTCGACCCTTGCCCCGGTCCACCCCGGTCTTGCCGGCCCAATTCGGCTGCAAAGCAGCATGGCGCTACCCCTTAGGTACTTCTAATCCATATATCATACATGCAATAAGTAATACAATTGTTTAGGCTATTTAAATACTGTTCTCATTAACAGTAACACGGAACAACTAATATAAATTTAATTAAGCTAATCTATACTAATATTATAAAGCTAAAGAGTTTGTTTGTATGAATGCGCTAATCTCAGGAACTACTGGTCCGATTTGAAAAATTATTTCAGTGTTAGATAGCCCATTTATAGAGGAAGGAATTAAGTTGAGTAAGTTAACGCGGGCGAAGCTGCGGGAAACAGCTAGTTTAGAATAAATCTAAAATAATAATTAAAAAAAAAATAGCAAAGTATACTGGAAGTACAGCGTCGATATTAAAAAAATATATTACTGAGTAGTAAATGACCTTAAAATTATTATGAATAGCTTTTATTACTCTGAGGGCTCAAGCTCTGAAGTTATGCTCCCCCTCACTTGAAAGTTGTTGAACAACATTTTTAATTATTCGCAATATTTCGCGTACGCACTTATGTAGTTCGGTGGATCATTAAATTGCGATGTTTTCCTTGAAATAAGTAATAATCTCTATTACAGATACGAACCGGAACATTCTTAGTAGCCGTAAAAGATGTCAGAGCTAAGCGCAGGATTAGGTTAAAGTGACTTTCTAAAAATATTTTTTATATCGTTAGTTTTATATTTATCAGGCCGCTTCGAAATGGATCGGGGAAGCAAAAATATTTCTCGTAAATTACTTTAACTAGGTTAATATAGGATTAGGATAAAAAAAATACAGAGTTTAATATTAGTGCGATATTGAGTTTTATACTTCGCTATGTTGATCAGGGATTGTCAAATTGGCAGGTGGTCTCCTCCTTCTGCGAGAACGTGATGTCGCAGAAGGAGGAGGCAGAGCGGGAGAGGGAGCGCACAGCTGCCCCTGCCCCCTACCCGCAGGAGAGCACGGCGGCGACAGGTGGTCGCACTGCCGTGAGGGACCTGTGCGCGACCGATCGGGGGATCTGCCGCGCGCGTGTAAGGCCCGAGCTATAAGGCACCCTTATGTGTTCAGGGTGCCTTAAGCGGAGAAGGAGGAGGGGACATCCCCCACCTCCAGAGAAGAGTGCCGGATGGCACACCGTTGTGGCCTGGTGAGGACGTCCACAGCTCCCTCGCCGGGTCACCCAGACGACGAGGAGAACACCGCTGCGGTTTAGTGGATAGAGTCTGCGCCCACTTTACCATCTTTTCGGGCGCAGAGAGTCCCACATAACCTCCGGGCTCCCCCGGGCCCGGTGGTATGTATAAGAGCATTCCCCAGCGGAAACAAAAAAAAAGGGATTGTCAAATGTATATATTTTTGTTGTTTAGTGATGATAAATCTGAGAGAGGCGAGAGTTGAGTGGGTGATGGTCACGTACTTTGACCATATTTCGAATGAGGCTGTACCGGTGAGAGTATTTGTTTTATGGTAGTAGCAAACTCGCAGATGTGTGATGATAAGTGGTCAGCGTCGCCCATGAACATAAACTAGTATACCTGGAACGACCCCAGGCAACTCATTTATGTGTTGCCCATCCTGAGACATAAGATGTTAAGTCTCGGTGCCAGTAATTACACTGCTTGTACTGCCCTTCTCTCACGGGAGAAACAAGCAAGATGGTGGTAGGTACTCATGCAGCCGGGAGTGATGAAGAAATGTATGTAATGAGAAGCTTTCTTCTCATAGTCGTCATTAAAGGTTCTTATGAGATTGAAGCGGGCAACCGCAGCTTTGCCCGCATCTTATATATAAAGGCGAAAGTTTGTAAATTTGGATATTTGTTGATCTGTCACTGCAAAACGGCTGAACTGATTTGGCTGAAAGTTGAAATAGGACATAGGCTATAAAATAATCATCATCAATCCGGATACGGTTGTAAATGTAAGTTAACGCGGGCGAAGTTTTGGGCACCAACTAGTGTTTCTATATTTGTAAGCTGATGAGCCGATAATGTTTTATATAATACTTGTCCCCAACTACTTACAAAATAAACTATAATTTTCCATTATAAAATTTTCACTCACGATTTTTATTTACGTTAATAACTAATAGAAGTACCTAACTAAAAATAAAGTATTCATTATATGTATATCAAATATTATAAGGTGTATACATTAAAACTTATTAATAATGTATGTATACATTAAATTCATTCATAGGCAGGTATGAATTTATTACATTTCGTCTATGTCAATCTATCTTTATATACACGACAATTATTAACTTGTCTAGACAGTATACCACTTATCATGAACTCTAATAAAATCCCAAAATTCTCTATTTAGTGTACATTAGGAGTTCAAGTACCTACACGTACTAATTGTCTACTAAAACGGCGTGTCCCAGAAGCGGTGAAACGCAAGCCGATATTATGGTCGCGGCAGTTACCGTTACCTCTATATTAGCTGACCACCACGGGAGAAACTGACCCACTGTCAAGAGTATTTTATTGTAATAGTAAAAAACTCAATTAATGAACTAATTAAAATTAAGATAATATGTAGAAACGAAAAAAAAGAGTGATCAAAATGTCTTTTTTTTACTTTTACTTTATTTAAACGCCATCTTACTAATATGTTTTTTTTTATTATTTCCACTAATAGAACTGCAAAATGCTACAATTTTGTATTTTTAATTACGATTTACGAAACTTATCCTATCGGAACGAAGTTTCTCGTGGAGCGTTGCGGAGGGTTACTCTAGTTCCCCACCATGGTTCAGGCCTTGTCTTGCCCCACCATCTGGATCCGGGCCTTGACGCGGCGGTGGGGCTTAAGCTCGGGGTGCGAACCCCGGGTGAACTAATCGGATCCGAATCGGGCGGCAGTTGGTTCTGTCCACTGTCGGCCAAGCCGCTCCCCGGTACATAGTGCTGGGGGTGGTGGTCGCTATCCCACGTCGGGATGGGGACTACGTGGAAGAAAACCACTCTAAAAAATTACCCTAATCTCAAGTTTTGGTGCGCGGCGAGGAGATGAATGGTTGGTGGGTCACCAGCCGTTAGCGCACTCCTAGCCGGGGTACCTGCGGACCCCCCGGTCAGGCATAAATGTACGCCATCCTGGTGCACAGGGCTCTGCCCAGGATGTCCTCGTTTCCCTAGCCCCGAAGATGGAAACATCAGAGGGAAAGTATTGTTAAAAATTAGTTTGCCTAAAGAAAACATTCTCCGAGCGGGTATCTCCGGTAATCCCGTCACTATATGTGCTGCCCCGAGTAATACGGAGGGGGCGAAACAATGCTTCGAAGGTTCAGCATCCCTGGACCTTCGTGACCTGGCGACCACAACGGATACAGATTTAGCAAGCGATTTGGTAATAGAGAGGAGTAAAGAACCAAGGAGAGGTTCCCCGAGAATTTTCTCAGACGTGGAGGTGATGAGCGCGAGCGACTCCGCTGACAGCGTGAGGTCGACGCGTTCAGCTCATCTCAAGAATATGGGAAAGAGGACCCGACTATCATCGTCGGAGGAAGAGGAGAGTAGCGGATCGACGCTAAAAAGAAACGCGGTTGCGTTCCGAAAGGCGCCAGCTACAAAAAGAGGACGAGGAAGGCCACCTACAACTGGCCAGTACGTAGGGCTAGCAAAGGCCAAACGAGACTATGCGGCGGCAGAGCGGGAAGCGATGGAGGCTGAGGCGGAGCGCAGTATTGCGGCGCTGGCGCGAGGCCTGCACCCGCCCCGTCTGTCTGAGTCGTTGGGGTCGGAGACGGCCCCTAACTTGACAAACATTGAGACGGCGAGCGCTCTGGGGTCGAGCATCACAAAGGCCCTGGAGATCATCTCAGGGGTCCGTACCAAGTCCAAAAACTTGAAGGGCCCCATGGTGAAAGCCCTAAAGGATGCGGCGGAGACCATCCAGGGGGCTACGGAGACCCTCCTGGACCGCTCGTCCTCTGCCGAGACTCGAGCGTTGGAGGCACAGAACCGGCGGTTGTCGGCTGAGGTAACGGAGCTGCGCCAGGAGTTGGCGTCACTCAGGAGTGAGCTCGCCTCCTCCCGCCAGCAGCCGGCTGTGACCGTAGCGTCGCTGACACCCGCCTCGTCTAATCTGGAGGAGATGATCCAGAAGGCGATGCGGGAGGCGGTGACGCTGTCGAGTGCGCGACTAAACGCGAGGTTAGAGGGCCTGGAATCCAGGCTCCTACCCGAGCCGCGACTACGCCCACCTCTCGCAGCGGACAGACGAACAGCGGTGACAACACCAGTGCCGTCAACAATCCCGGGGCCGTCAACTGCCCCGAAAAAGGCGCCAAAAAAGAAGGCGGCGAAGGAGGTGACGACTTTGATGCCGCCGGCGAATCTGGGGCCTCCAACCGCCTCAAAGGTGGCAGCGACAAAGAAGACAAAGTCGACGGTCAAAGCGGTTCTGCAAACAGAGGCGGCAAAGGGAGACAATGGTGACGGGTGGACGACCGTCACCAAGAAAAAGAGCGGGAGTCATAAAGTGGCACCGCTGCTAAAGAAGAAGGGCCCTCCCAAACTGCGCACCCCGAACAGTTCCGTTGTGGTGCTGCAGTTGCAACCAGCGGCGGCAGAACGTGGGGTGACCTACGCCCACATATTGAGGAAGGCGAGAGCCGAGATCTGCCTCCCTGACCTCGGCATAGAGCCGCCCCGCTGTCGAAAGGCGGCCACGGGCGCGCGCCTCCTAGTGTTGCCCGGTGGGTCCAGCGGGAACAAGGCCGACTCCCTTGCCAATAAAATCAGAGAGGTGGTCGGGGAAGACATTGTTCGGGTCTCCAGACCCACAAGATGCGTGAGCGCTCGTATCTCGGGTCTAGATGACTCTGTGTCTAAGGAGGATGTCGTCGCGGCGGTTTCGGAGGCAGGTGGTTGCCCCCCTGATCAGGTGCGAGTGGGAGAGATCGGCTGCAGTCCATCGGGTCTTGGTGCGGTGATCGTTCGATGCCCTTGCGAGGCGGCAAAGACGATCATCGCAAAGGGCAGGCTGCTGGTGGGCTGGGTGTCGGCACAGTTCCGACTGCTAGATGCCCGCCCAATGAGGTGCTTCCGCTGCCAGGAGCAGGGGCACATGGCGGCGGTCTGCTCTTCAACAGTCGATCGGAGTGCCCTTTGCTTCCACTGTGGGGAAGCGGGGCACAAGGCCAGGGAGTGCACTGTGATCGTTCCCAAATGTGCTCTCTGTTCCTCAAAGGGGCAATCCGCCACCCACAAAATGGGCAGCAGAGCGTGCATCGCTCCGCGCCGTAACAGGGCCGGACGCAAAGAGGCCGCGAAGGCTGCCGAGGGCGCTAGTCCCCCCTCACAGCCCACTATCCCGACCGCGAACAGTTTCGCAGTCTTGGGCGAGGAGGTTCCCATGGCCTTGGAGTGATGGCACGCCCATTCACCCAAGTGCTACAGGGGAACCTGAACCACTGCGCCAGAGCACAGGACCTGTTGTTTCAGGCTCTGGCGGAGTGGTCGGTGCAGGTGGCTGTGATGGCAGAGCCGTACCGCGTCCCAGACTCACCAAGTTGGGTTGGGGACGAGGATGGCGTAGTAGCCGTTGCTAGCCTGAACGGCTCGCCACCGTTCGGAGCAGTAGAGAGAGGGCGCGGGTATGTGGCCGCGGAGATTGGCCGCGTACTAGTGATCGGGGTGTATTTCTCGCCCAACCGGAGCGTCGCCGACTTTGAACAGTTTTTAGTTCGGGTCGGCTCTCTGGTTGGGCGGGTTCGCCTCGCACATGTCCTCATCGCTGGGGACCTCAACGCCAAGTCTGAGGCATGGGGTTCCCCCGCGACAGACGCTCGCGGTGCAGTCCTGGAGGAGTGGTCGGTCGAGGCCGGGCTACAAATACTAAATGTGGGTTCGAGGCACACCTGCGTGCGGCGGCAGGGCGGCAGCATCGTTGACGTCACCTTCGCCGATGCTGCTCTCGCTCGCCGCGTGCAAGGCTGGGAGGTGCTGGAGTGCGAGACGCTGTCGGACCACCGGTACATCCGGTTCCGGTATAGCGGCTCCTACCCCTCCCTAAGCCGTGGCTCAGACTCGGAGTGCGGCCCACGTTGGGCGTTGAGCAGGATAGATAGGGAGGCCCTCCTCGAAGCGGCCTTGGTGCAGGCCTGGGGCATGGACCATCGCACAGTCCCGACCGAGGTGGAAGAGGAGACCGACCGCATGGTCGCTGCGATGTCACAGGTGTGCGATGCCGCCATGCCTAGGATCGGTCGGCGGCCCCCGCGACGCAGGAGGGTGTACTGGTGGTCGGAGGAGCTCGCGGAGTTGCGCAGGACTTGTGTGGCAGCGAGACGCCAGTACACCCGGAGTCGGAGGCGAAGACGCCGTGATGAGGCAGAAGAGGGGCGGCTTTACGACATCTATAGAGCCGCCGCCGGAGAACTGAAAACGGCCATAGGACGAGCTAAGGAGGCTGCCCGCGAGGAGATGCTGGAGACTCTGGACCGAGACCCGTGGGGGAGGCCGTACAGGATGGTACGCAATAAACTGCGCCCCTGGGCCCCTCCCCTGACGGAGAGTCTCGAGCCCGACCTCGTGGCCAGGATAGTACCGGCCCTGTTCCCCGGTCGGGAAGAGCGTGAGCCCCCGCCTATGGCTCCTTCAGGCCGAGAGCCGCCAAGCGGCGAGGCCCCGGAGATCTCCGAAGCGGAGTTGGACGTAGCAATGGCCCGCATGAGGGCGCGTAACACCGCCCCGGGTCCAGATGGCGTCCCCGGGCGGGCGTTGGTTCTGGCCCTCGGCCCGCTTCGGATGCAGGCGCAGCGCCTATTTAGCGCCTGTCTGGCGCAGGGCCAGTTTCCCAAGGCGTGGAAGAAGGGGAAGCTGATCCTGATCCAGAAGGAGGGACGATCGGCAGACATGCCATCGGCGTATCGTCCAATCGTGTTGCTCGACGAGGCAGGCAAGCTGCTGGAGCGGATCGCAGCTGCCCGTCTCGTCGATCACTTGGAGAATGTGGGGCCTAACCTCAGCGCCTTCCAGTTTGGGTTCCGGCGGGGCAGGTCAACTCTGGACGCTCTGACCAGGGTGGGTGCCCTTGCCGATGAGGTGGTTGGGGGGGGAGGGGTGCTTTTGGCGGTGTCTATTGACATCGCCAATGCATTCAACACCCTGCCCTTTGACACCATTCGCGGGGCGCTGAGGTACCACGGGGTACCGGACTACCTGAGGAGGTTTGTGGAGAATTACCTCTCAGGTAGGTCCGTCACCTACCCAACGGTAGACGGTTGGGTGAGGAGAGAGGTGGCATGCGGTGTTCCACAGGGCTCGGTACTTGGGCCGCTCCTGTGGAACATCGGTTATGATTGGGTGCTCCGCGGTGCGAATCTGACAGGCGTCGGCGTTACCTGTTACGCCGACGATACTGTTGTCACTGCACGCGGAGGTTCCTTTTGGAGGCCCGCATACGTGCGGTAGCCGGTGTTGCGCAGGTGGTTGCGAGGATCAGACGTCTCGGGCTCGAAGTGGCCCTGGAGAAGTGCGAAGCTATATGCTTCCACGGGCCACGTCGGGCTCCTCCAGCCGGATCCTACCTGATCGTGGGGGGAACTTCCATCGCTGTCCAGTCGACCATGAGGTACCTGGGCCTCGTCCTTGACAGTCGATGGAACTTCCAGGAACATTTCCGGCGCCTAGCGCCGAAGTTGCTTGGAGCTGCACGGGCGCTGAGCCGCCTTCTCCCTAACATGGGAGGGCCCAGCGCTGGCTGCCGCCGCCTATATGCGGGTGTCTTGCAGTCCATGGGGCTGTACGGCGCGCCGATATGGGCGGCTAATTTATCGAGACAAAACGTGGCTCTCTTGCGACGTCCGCAGAGAGTCATGGCAATCAGGGCCGTCCGTGCGTATCGCACTACCTCATACGAGGCTGCGTGCGTACTGGCTGGCTCTGCACCATGGGACCTGGTGGCAGGTGCCCTCGCGCGTTCTTGGCGGAGGAGACGTGGAGAGGACCAGGAGGGAGTCTCGGACGAGACAGAACAAGTTGAAGAGGAGAGCTGGCGGAGGCGTCTTAAACGACGAGTCCTCCGAAAATGGAAAGAACGGCTGGAGGAGCCGAGTGCTGGCCATCGCACGGTGTCAGCCGTCCGACCAATCCTGGAGCAGTGGGTTGGCCGGCGGCATGGCGTTATTAGCTTTCACCTTGCGCAGATCCTGACGGGGCACGGATGCTTCGGGAGTTATCTGTGCAAGGTGGCAGGCTCGGAGGAATCGCCAGGGTGTCATCACTGTAGCAGTGAAGAGGACACTGCTGATCACACCCTGGCGGAGTGCCCTGCTTGGGCGCCAGAAAGGGCGGACCTCGTGACCGAGGTCGGCGCCGACCTTTCACTCCCTGCGGTCATCCGCGCGATGACCGGCAGTGAGAGTGCATGGGAGGCAGTCCTCTCCTTCTGCGAAGTCGTGATGCCGCAGAAGGAGGAGGCGGAGCGGGTGAGGGAGCGCACTGGTGCCCCTTCTCGCAGGAGAGCGCGGCGGCGACAGGCGGTCGCACCGCCGTGAGGGACCTGTGCGTGGCCGGTCGGGGGATCTGCCTCGCGCGCGTAAGGTTCGTGCTATAAGGCACCCTTAGGTGTTCGGGGTGCCTTAAGTGGAGTAGAAGGAGGGAACGCCATCCCCTGCCTTCAGAGGAGAGTGCCTCCAGGCACGCCGTCGCCGGTGCGGACCATACCATAGTTCCCGCACCGGGCCAGCACGATTAGAAGAACACCGCTGGGGTTTAGTGGGTAGAGTCTGCGCCCACTTTACCAACTTTTTTCGGGCGCAGAGAGTCCCACATAACCCCCGGGCTCCCCCGGGCTCGGAGGTATGCATCAGAGCATTCCCCAGCGGGAACAAAAAAAAAAAAAAAAAAAAAAAAAGGCCTTGTCTTGGCGGTGGGGCTCAGTAACCTAGGGTGAGCGGTGCACCTTGGGCGAAGCTAATTGGGCCGAGGGGGCTTTTTGTACCCCTCTTATAAGAGGGGACAGAAGAGAAGGCAAGGGGTGAGGATGGGAACCTCACCCCATTGTACTGTCCCGACGTTGGGAGGGGTTGTTCTGTGGTGCGGGACAACCCCTCTGTGGAGGTGGCATCGGTCCCTTGCGGGACTGACTAGCCGTCGAGGTGCCCTGTTTGTTTTCTAGATCCGGGGCACTTCACCAAAGGCGGCATTGGTGGCACTCGCCGGGTTTTCGTGAATAGAGCTGCGTCCATTTACCAGCTGTCGGGCGCAGCGAGTCCCACATACCCGCGTGGGGAGACCCACTCCCCCGCGGGATGCCTCAGAGCATTTCCCGGCGTTAAAGAAAAAAAAAGGGGTACCCTAGTAGGCAAAAAACGTCCGTAACTTAAAATTTTTGACGTCATCCTACTCATAAACAAATCAAATTGAATCTACCATTGAAATACATACCTTCAAATTAGCTGTGTGCTACACTATTTTATACACTATTGGGGCTGCTTAGCAAAAAAAACCAAGTTCGAATCTCAGGTGACTTTTTTTTGTTTTCTTTTTCTTATTTTACGCCGGGAAATGCTCTGATTTTTATCGATAATCGTAATACCCGAATAATTATTTTCTTTATACCTCGAATAGAACTTGAATAATAATAAATTATTACCTACTATTTTTATAATAAGGAACTTCGTTCCTATCTGGTGTCCCACGAAACACGGTTTTTTTTACTAGCCTATTTTCAAAGGCTCTTTCACATGTCGCCATCTTGCACCACCACAGACCAACCAACCTGCTACGCATTGATTTCATCTTATTAAAGTTCGTAAAAAGATCAGGTTAGATAATGACTTTATTTAGAGAATATATCCATTATCCTGTATAACTAAAGTTAAAATCATCATTTAGACAGATGCCTTCATTTCGTACCTTACTAACACTGAAGAAAATAACAACAATTTCACTGCAAGTCCAAGCACGCATTGTTCCGAGCAGCATGTCAAGGCGTCTCCTTAATTAGTGTATGTAAGAGGTGACATGAGCCGAGAAAGTGGAAACTGTCGTGTACTAACACGTTATAAACTAGATATTCTTAGTTTTCTGCGCAAACAAGACTTCACCTATATAATCATAGACATGTAGAATATCATTTTCTCTATTAAACATGAAAAAAGATATTATATGGAATTATGACATCCGCGCAGTGGCCGGAACTGTTGGGTTACGGGGAAACGGCCGTCTTGGCGTTCATTGAAAAATATTCAGCAGTGGGTGGCAGGCTGATAATTATGAAATGAGTTATTTATCCGCACCTTGCATGAGTCAAACGTGTTGATGTAGATCCTAAAAACTGGACTAAATAGTCGAAAACTTCAATTTAGAACAAAAGTAAAACTCATTTAACCTGGTTATTTAAACTTAAGTATATTGTCCGAGCACTGTACAGTTTACTTTGCGGTTTTACTCCATTAGCCTTATTAACAAAATCTCACGTAAATAATACCATCCGTTTTACGGCTTATGCGAGTTAGATGTCTTAAACTATATTTATACTACTACGTATTTTTACACATTTTCATCAGCATTTTCATGTCAAGATTTCACTGATCACTAGCCAGAACTTTTTAATAAATAAAAAGACACTCGCAACTTATTCTCTCAAGTCTCAAGACAATTGAATACATCTCATGCAATCAGATTATTGGAATCCATTTTTTTTATCTGTACCTAAAAGACGTATATGCTCTACGTTTATTAGTCAATTGATCAACTAACAAATAATAAATTGCTTCGGACGAATTTCAACAATGATTTGACCAGATTGAAACATGTGGCCGATCACTGACAATGTTAGAAATGATTAAATATTGACAAAGTAATATAAAGAAAAATACTTGAAACATACAATCTGTGTCCATATATGTAGAGCCTCAAAAGGCTTTCATTGTCAGGTTACATAATATTCTCGGAACTGGATTTGGGTACAGCATTCCTTGGCCCGTCGTAAAAGGAGCGTCGCGTGAGTGGTCGTCCTTTTTTAACGAACACAGATAAATCTCGTGGGAATACCCTAGGACTGACTATCCGGTGACTCCTTATTTACGATGATAATTAACTTATATAACTCAATAATATAGTATGAACCAGAAAACATGAAAGTACATTAAATTTTAATATATTTTTTTATAGATTTAATCGAGGTATTTTGGTAGAAGTACAAACGTCATGAATATAGAATACCGGTTTTTAGGAAAAAATACCGGATTAAAATTCATAGTCTTTTTAAAATCATGACAAAAAGTGAAATTAAAAATACAAAAGTGAAATTCCCGACTGTATATTTACAGTTTTTTATAGGAACACGTCATATATATATAAAAGTTATACATATCTAATATATAATTTTATCATGTGGCTCCGCCTCTTGAGTGAGAGCCGAGAGATCCGGGTTCGATTCTGACCCCCTGTTTTTCTAAATTTCTATGAGCATCTGAACATGAGACTATTGCTTGCTCACCGGCGAAGGAAATATCCAGCGCATCGGTAGACTAGGGTCCAAAACTCTCCTCGTCTGATTTCGAGGAGGAGACCCAGCAGAGGGATACATAAGGGTTGATATTATTATATAAACATATATTTACAACCTCTTAACTAGGTCAGCGTGTCCTTTCCAAGACAATAGAACCTCAGGGTGAAGCCGAGACATAAACGTAAATAATCAATAGTGTCGTAACATCGTAGTAAAGTTCGAAGTACAATATGGCTTAATTTGACGCCATGATTGTTGTTTCGGGAGACGTATTTACCCACTTACATCGTAGGTCAAGTAAAATAGGGAAAGGGCATACTAGTGAATAGTGATCTAGAGGCGGATTGGCCGTCTTGACGTTCGTTAGAGGCCATAAGGGTATGGGAGCTGACGATGATGGATAAAACTTTTGATACTAACTAAATAAATTATTACTTAACATCTTATGTCTCAGGATAGGCAACACATAGATGAGTTGCCTGGGCTCGTTCCAGGTAAACTAGTTTATGTTCATGGGCGACGTCGACCACTTACCATCAGGTGGCACGTTTGCCAGTTTGCTTATCCAAGTAACATATAAAAAAAAACAATAACACATACCTACTTATAGCACACAATACATAATAATATTATAAATACACATCTTATCTATACATCTATACAGATAAATAAAATTGGAATGTCTGTTTGAAATATCAAAATAAGTGTTTTTATTGAATGCATATGGACACGGGACATATTATACCAAAATAGCATTTTTTTTAATTTTTGTCTATCTGTTTGTTCCAGCTAATCTCTGAAACGGCTGGGCCGATTTTGATTAGACTTTCACTGATAGATAGCTGATGTTATAAGGAGTAACTAAGGCTATAAAAATAATAATCATCAATCCGGGTACGGCTGTAAATCTAAGTGAACGCGGGCGAAGCTGCGGGCAACTAGTTAGCAATAAAATACATTAATATTGATAATAGTTAGTGTAAATTTATGAATATTATAATGAATGAAAATAATGGAACGAGAAATTCCGTGCCGTTGAAATAGTTTTATAAAACTATTTCAACGGCACGGAATTTCTCGACACTCATGGACAAGACATTCGTAGTTGTATTCATAATGTCGAAAATATCAAGCTCCGCGAAACACTAAAAAACGTTGTAAATATCCCGTCTTAAAAAAAATATAGTAAAAATTACCTAGATAATTTAAAATGATAAATATATTATTTTCTGGGAATTAGCTAAATATAAAGTGCAATTATTTTCGATCTCTAATCTGATGCAAGGTAAACTCAAGCGAAACCGGCAAATATGATACCGTTATTTTATCTGTATGAAGAAACCAGCAATATTTTAGTAACATAAGCCATTACCAAGTACCGGCTCATAACCGTAAAGAACCTTCGAGAATGTTGGAAAAACAACGGGGCTCCTGGAACTATCCATTACATCTTCCCCACAAATTATTTCTATACGTTATTGCTTTTCCTTATAGTTTTTATATGAGTTTGGAAACTGATTCTTAGAGCGATATTGATCATTACAGATTTCACTAAAATAATAGTTTCCAATTTAGTCTTCAATTACAAATCTATAAACCTAGAAAATTCTCAGTAAAGGCAAAGATCGGTTTCATGGATACACACTATATACATATCTCATTAGTTGAATGTCTATTAACCCTAAACAGCAGAAGGACTAACAGTTACATCATTAGCATCGTCAAATACCTATTTTTCATATCTTTGAATGAACTCAAAAACCTGACATCTTGTAATTTGCAAAAAGTGCAATATATAATAAAAAATAGCTTATTGAAAATTGCCGCGGCCGCAATAAATAAAAAAATATATATATTCTTCAGTAATTGGGATTTTAAATGCAAAAGATATTGTTTAAATCGAACCGATAGTGTTCGAGATAAGCGCGTTTTACAGCTTTATTAAATAGTAGAAGTATTTCTCATAAAAATTTAAAATTGGTACAAGATAAAGAATTTTAAACACATCCATAAAGTTTCTCGGTGTAGTGTTTCGTAACATTTTAACGAGGAAGTGTCGCGGACAATACCTGGTGTGCACCTGGTGGCACCTGCTTCACAAAAAAAGTACACAAACCCGACCTATATCGAGACGATATCGTATTGACTTTTCGATCTACTATCGATCTACTTTTTTAGTATTACAATACTTAACTTACGATTATGACCGGTATTTATACATTTATTGAGTAGGTATATTTGTGGGACTGACATATCTATGTAGGATAAAAGTCCCTTTAAAGTTTAAATGAAGAGAAAAAAAGTAAGTATAATTAACTATTTACAAAATTGAAAATAGTAAACCCTTTTATTTCGGACTAGCTGTTGCCCGCAGCTTCGACCGCGTTAACTTGGATTTACAGCCGTATGGAGTGATGATGATTATTTTTGTAGTAGTCTTATTTACTGCCTATAACATTAGCTACCTGCCTGTGAAATTCCGGTCAAAATTGACTCAGCCGTTTTAGAGATTAGCCGGAACACACATACAGATTTTTTTTAAAATTTTGTATATGGTTCGTGTATACATCCGTATGCCTTTTGTAAAAAGTGATTATTTTAATATCACAAATAGACACTCCAATTTTATTTATAGATAGATAAGGATGCATAAATTTCGTTTTATACATGTCTCATCACAACCGAGGTATGAAAAAGATCGTGAAATATTTCATTTCGAAATATGTAGTAGAATTAAATGCATGATATATGCAATTCTTAATGAGATTAATTGCAGATATGAAACTATTCATAAAATTGACCTTTATTTGACCCTTCGGGGGTCAAATAAAGCCAAAATTTTATGAATGTCTTAGACAAAAAGACTTATTGTGAAACTAGTTTTATTAAATCGAGGAGAGAAAGTTTTAATACATATTGTTTATATGCCATATCCGTTATTTAAATTTTGAGTATAATATAATTTCGGTTACAAAATTCATTATGATTTTAAACGTAATATCGTGATTTGCTTATACATACACATACATACAAGGATATATTTAAAACCATTCAAAGTTGAAAAGGAACACCGGATCTTTAGTCTGCTGCTCCCACAAATGGTCGTAATATTTTATTTCTTTGAAAGAATAAAAAAACTTAGGCCACGTAGTAATAAATAATAAATTTCCGCACGTATTCATTCACTTGTGGCCCAGTGACATCCGAAAAGAAAAAATAACAGGACCGTTATAAAGTTCTAAATTTAAATCTCTCCCGCTTTTTTGTAACGCCATTATGTCACACATCGCAGTTTGTTAGTCATAAGTGCCGTTTTAAAATATCTTGCGACAGAGAAATTTTATAAATGCCACATACATGTTTTTAAAAATGTCAGCATAACAACATATCCTAGATTTTTATATCTAATAATAAACTAGCCAGGAGACGGAGCAAACTTATTAATACTAAATAAGACTTGTGTGAATAGTATTAAAGAAGAAAAATGGATTGCCTACCATGAGACAATATAAGCTAACTACATTTTTTGTTTTAATTGTACATATCAACTATTTATCTAATACCACGCATACAGTTGGTAATTTAAAGTGTAGGTACTTTCTTAAACTTAAAAAAATCAATTACAGTGTTAATGAGTTAATCTTTGTTTTTAATTACATTATGTAAATCTTTTGGCTACTGTATATTAATTAGATAATTCGTTCCGATAAAAAATCTTCAATTTTTTAGACTAAAATTCGTATGTAAATTAATTACTTTCTACTGTCTATACGTGGGTGATTCAAATAAAATTTCAACACGAATAAGCTTTTAAGACAAATGAAATTTCAAAATGACATTTGATTAAAATAATTAAAGACAAATCGTCATATTAAAAGGTTATACTTTTCAATAACCCCAACGCAATAACAAAAGAGCTGATGACCACTGCTATAAAAAGTGCTATAAAATAAAAATAAACCGCTACCGAATCGGTTCATCCGTTTAAGATCTACGACGCCACAGACATACACATAGTGTAACTCATAACCCCTCTTTTATGAAGGAAAAAATTCCGAAATAAGTCCGTTTGATTAAAATAAACACGCTTAGCAGATAAGTTTAAATTGCATAGTGAGGGTGCGCTCGGGGTTAAATAGGTCAACCGGGGTCAACGAAACAAACGGATCAATAGCGAATCTGAGGATGCAATACGAATTACGGTCAATGACCTCGCTATCTAGTGCAGTGAGGTCTTTGCGAACTTATTGGGTTATTTACGCGAGATGGGTTTTATTTATTATATGATTAGAAATAGCATTATTATATAATTAGCAATATGTAGTTAAGGGAGAAAAACATCGTGAGGAAATCTGCATACCTGATAAAATGGTCTTTGAAGGTGTTTGAAGGGGACAGCCCCTCTGTGGAGATGGGTTCGGTCCGCTGAGGGACAGACAAACCGTCTAGGTGCCCTGTTTGCTTAACAGATCCGGGGCACCTCACCAGGGGCGGCACTGGTGGCAATCGACGGATTTTAGTGGGTGGAGCTGCGTCCACTTACCAGCTTTCGGGCGCAGCGAGTCCCACATACCCGCCTGGGGAGACCCACTCCCCGCGGGGTGCCTCAAAGCATTTCCCGGCGTTAAAGAAAAAAAAGGGTATAGAAGACCTCTTGAACGGTAAGAAGTGCTATTTTGCTTAACAGCAGAATTGGGCCGGCACGACCGGGGTGGTACCTCTCTCACACATAACACCGGCGTCAAGTGACAGCTATGATGCCGCGTTTCGTGCGGTTTGTGAGTTTCCGGTGACCCATTGGGGGGTTAGGGAAAAGGAGGGTAACGCATCTGCATAATCTTTGGTTGTGCGTGTGTGTTTGGGCTTCGGTAGTCGCCAAACAGCTTTGACTGCATTGCCATTCTATGCCATAAAAAAAATTCGATACCCGAATACGAACCCGCTGATGTTAAATTATAATTTATACGTCTAATGAGAAATTCTTTTGTGTGAACGTGAGATGAAAACGAGCACATTATCGTTACTCTACTCACGAGATTACAGGCTCTTAGCCCTCTGAGATTAATGACCCACGTTATGAAAACGTATGTCATGGTTCGCGGTAACAATTAACTTATTTTACATTATGAGTAACTTTGCTGACGGTCCCAACTCCTAACAGTTTAAAGGCTTTTCTGCGGATGGCCTTGTCACGAGCAAGTCTATTTACTTGCCTGTTTAACGTGGAATTTGAGGTCAAAATAACACTATGTAATGTTATAAAGAAATAACGTTATTAAAGTAATATTTTTGAAGTGCAACGTTTTGTCCAAGAAGAGGGAGAGAGTGATTGAGACCGTTTGAGAGAGAGTGAGAAAGGGCGAACGTAGGATGAAGTACATAGTCATCAGTCAGAGTCAGTGCAGGAAGCAAGCGAGTGAAAGAGTGAGATAGAGCGAACGTCGCATTGCAAGTGCGGGTTAACTTATATACTCGCAAAGAATTTTAATATTATAAAACTCACGATATATCTATCTATCTCTCTTAAGATGTTGTTAACAACGTAACAAGATTAAGCATTGTTACGTGTTATGATGACATATTTAATCTGTACTTAGAATGACGTTTGATGCCAAGTCAGATGTGCGTAGATCATTCTTGAACCCAAACTTCACACAGAGAAACCAGAGTGTTTAAGAACTAAACCAGCGTTACTCAAGAATCCTACTAATATCATTAACGCGAAAGTTTGTAAGAATGTATAGATGTATGTTTGTTATTCTTTCACGCAAAAACTACTGAATGGATTTTAATGAAACTTTACAGTAACATAGCTTATACATCAGAATAACATATAGGCTATTATTGATCTCTGTACTTCCACGGGAATGGGAAGTACGGATGAAACCGCGGGGCGCTGCTAGTTATGATATAAGCTGTTCATATTAAGATAAGCTCTTGACTAACGTTACCCACCCAATCGTCTTAAATTGGAATTATAAAATAATGACTCTAAGTAGGATTATGTTCAAACTTAACGAATAAATCTGGAATTTAAGTCATTCAAATCTTTTTATTGCCTTTGATTTATCTTCAAAAATGTGGCGCGGACCATATCAATGATTACACTCCCTTGAATGGGGAGTGTAATCTTTGGTATGGTTTGTATGTGTAACGACAGTAAATCAGTTGCATATACTATAATGAAACTTACCTTTATGAACTTGTGAAAACAAAACCAGTTAGTAGAAAGGGAGAAAAAAAAGTATTTTATAATACGTTTATTCTCTTTCAATTTATTATTTCTATAAGGGAAAAAATTGTATATTAATCATGAAATACAAGTGAATTATGAAATTAGATTATCTAAATTTAACTTTTTAAATCCAACAAATCTAGAGCATCGTCATTTTTAGGATTTATAGGAAACGATTATGAACGTAAGAAAAATTCTTAACAAAACTAATTTATAAAAAACCCAAATTAAGTTCTTCCTAAAATTGAATTTCAATCATCAACGCCGTGGGCAATTTTGACATTAATGTTGTATGTATGTCTACGTATTGTAATGTTTACACAAATTTCCCTCAATATAATAAATCAACCTATGGATTTTATCGCAGTTTATTAGGATTTTTACGTGCCCGATGTGGATACCCTAAAGGGACTAGGTATAATTGTCAAGTAAATTTTTGTACGGTTACATATTATAAAGCATGTCCATAATCCAAAATCCACTATAGTATATGTAAAACATAACAGACATAAAACTTTAATCGTGACGCAGCGGAAAACATACTTATAAATATCTTCACCAAGTTACGTTATAAAAAACAATCTATTTCGGACGGCACACCTCTCCAGTTTCACCTTGTTTATGTTATATTAATTTATAGTTCGGAAGCGGTATCTTAACGCCCCACACCACCATTAATTACTTTAATCTTTGAATCTTTCACGCGTTATCCGGATAATTGGATGACTCGCTTCATTTTAAGATTCAATACAATAATAATAATAATTATTATTATATTATTAATACTTTTTGAATCTTAGATACAAAAGATTGTAAAGATTGTGAGATGCCATTGGTTGCATTAAAATTGACAACCATTTGGTGAGTAACATTTTAATGTTTTGGATAGTTTAGATTCAATTAAACTTAAATATGAATACTGTTACCGTTGTGAGCGACCATGGCCTATTGCCTAGTGGGTATGGGCTCGGCATCTTGAGTGAGAGCCGAGAGATCCGGGTTCGGAAAGAAACATCGTGAGGAAATCTGCATGCCCGATGAGATTTAAAGTCTTTAAAGGTGTGTGATTTCGAGGAGGAGACCCGTGCCCAGCAGTAGGACATATGAGGGTTGATATTATCATTTATATATTATGCTGTTACCGATGGGTTAATTTTTTAGATAGGTAGATAAATAAGAAACCATATTGTTAGTAAGTGCCATATAACATACTACAAAACCCATTTAACATACTACAAATTTTCTATTTCATATAAACAGCTATCTTGTACACTTAAAAATGTCGGTAATACACCAAACAAGACATTGTTTAAAACTATTTAAACGCCGTTTGTTTATAATTAGTGAAAGTAGAAAATTCTATTATGGGGAAATTTTAAAAGCCATCTTTGAGAAAAAATGCGGTTCACAATCATTTTTCTCGGTGGATTTATTAGCGAAACGAGCTGGACTTTAAGCACTATGTAAGTAATTGTAATGAATAATAGGTCAGTACAGTTAGTACAATTAGTGATCCTCGGCCTAATGACACAAGATAGGCCACCTTCGTGTTGGTGATACACCATGGCGACTCTTGCCTAAATGTAGGTACATTTTATATTTATTCAGGATTTTTTACTAAAAAAATCACCAAAGTCAAATATGTTTAATTGTAGATATAAAGTGGGCTGGTCTCACACTCTGGAGAAGGGATGGCCGATAAGCCAATAGGGTTCAAGAGAGGAGGCCGCGTTTAGGTAGAAGTGTTTGGTCAGCCAATAACCAGGTGGAAAGACGATCTCCGTGCTGTGGCCGGTGCGTGTTTGATGCGAGTGGCAAGAGATCAGTCATCTTGATTTTTACGGCGTTTCCTGCCTCGCACAACTGCTCGCAAGCTGCCACTTCCGAACCGTTACGACTTAGGGACCTTCAAGAAAAGAGCATACTCCTATTTGAAAGGGCGGCAACGCACCTGCTAACCCTGGTGTAGCGGGTGTGGATGTCGCTATCACTTACCATCAGGTGAACCGACTGTCCGTTTGCCCCCTCTTCTATAAAAAAATATCTTGGCGTTCATTGGAGGAGGCCTATGTTCAGCAGTGGACGGATAAAGGCAGATGATGATGATGATGATGATAAAATGAAATCAACCGTTAATCAGTTATTAATAGATTTGAAAAGGATGGGTTATATGTCCTGAAGAAGGGCATGGACTCCATTTTAACCTCTTATAAGTTCAGGCGAAACCGCGGGATCAAATCATAGTATAAGATATACATCAGTAGAAAGGATAGAAAGTAAAAGTGTCTGATTGTCAAGCCAAACAAGATCGATGCATTACCATACGGCCTCTGGCACTCCCCGTACACACATATATACGTACATATTATGTTTGTTTACGTTGAGCAACCGTAAGGTCTCACTAAACAAGTAAAACGTTTGAACACAATTAATTTAACCTTTACATGTAATCTTTGATGTATTTTTAGCGACCACAAATTCTTATACTGTGGTTGTATATGCATCTATTTATCTGTGTTATAATTGTGGTCATAATTTGTCAACTAAATTTAGTTTTTAAGTAAATTTACTCAAAACTATATAGGTTAGTTGACTAATTATTTAAAACAATTTTTGTTTCTCGAGCCCTACATTTCGGCGATGCCTTGTTCTCAAGATAGTCTCAATGAACAAGGAATTAGTATTATTAGTTTCAATTGTTGACTTATTAAAGTTGACAGAAGCTTTAATTTTTTCATGGGAATACGGGGATAGATTATAGCCTATATGCTATTCTGATGTATCATCATGATCATCAGCATCATTATCATCAGTCTCTATCCGTCAACTGCTAAACATAGGCCTCCCTCAATGAACGCCAAGACCGCCGATCCCTTGCTACTCGCATCCTACACAGACCGGCCACCGTACGAGTATCGTCTTCTGATGTGTAAGCTATATTATTGTAAAGTTTCATTAAAATCCATTCAGTAGTTTTTGTGTGATAGAGTAACAAACATACATCTATACATTAAAACTTCCCGTTTATTATTAATTATATTACTAGTAGCATATAGGTTGTGAATAATTATCATAAAAATATATCTACAGAAGCTGATTTAAAAAAAAATATCTAGCCGTATCGCATCCGCAAATTATATAGCAAAAACGATAAAATTTATTTAAATTGAGCTCTGAGTAAAATTCCAAATTGAATAAAGCGAAAATATTTTCTAATTTACACATTTTGTTAAATAATATAAAACTTGCAAAATGGACTTTTACTGAATATTTGTGTATGCAAATTTTTATTACCTCATAATATTTATATGTTAAATAATATTCTTATATGCTTTCTCCCATGAAGTGGCCTTTATATCTTACTAATATCTACTAACATGGTTTATTTATTATTTTTTGGTTACGAATTACTCATTAAATTTTCATTAGAAGTGTGTCTTAATTAGGTACATAAGAAATAAAATAGAAATAATGACAACCACATCTGATATGTTGAAAAATTTAAGGACTCTATAAAATGTCCGCATGAAGTACTTGCTTATTTCTCCCGTGAAACAGCTTTGCTGTGTTTCGGAGAGAAGGGCAAGACAGGCAGTGTAATTACTGGCACCGAGACTTAACATCTTATGTCTCAGGATAGGCAACACATAAATGAGTTGCCTGGGCTCGTTCCAGGTATACTAGTTTATGTTCATGGGCGACGTCGACCATCTAACATCAGGTGGTACGTTTGCCAGTTTGCCTATCCAACAAACATAAAAAAAGCACTGCAGTAAAGTTTACAAAAGTCTGTAGACTTCAGAGATGTATTGTTAAAGTTGTAACATCAGAATAAAAATCTATGTTAATGACAAATCGACTTCCAATCAAGACGTATAGATAACATTCTCTTTATAATAAAATTATTTAAAACGGTATATTTACCATGTTTTTCATTTTTATTTCGCGGAGCTCGATATTTCGACATTATCTTTGAATCTATACTAATATTCTAAAGCTGAAGAGTTTGTTTGTTTGAACGCGCAAATCTCAGGAACTACTGGTCCGATTTGAAAAATTCTTTCATAGTTAGATAGATCATTTATAGATGAAGGCTATATGCTATATTATAACATCACACTGATACTAACAGTAGTTGAGTTAGTTAACGCGGGCGAAGCTGCGGGCAACAGCTCGTGTATGATATGTTGTTTCAAATTTAAATAACATTAGGAAGAAAAATAACAATATATTTCCTACGGTTAAAATCAATTTCACACGGGATCCTTGAACTTGCACTAATGTATTGCTGCTGGATATATTTAGTGCAGTGACGTCTGTCCGATGTGTGTAATCCCATAATGGTTGTTAGTAATTACTCTGCAGGCTTTGTTAGCTCAGCGTTACGAGTGTTATCTTTAGAGACAGACAGACGAAATTAATGTGGTGATGAATGTGTAAAATGTAGGAAAACTACTGCATTGACGGGAAAACTATAGTTTTACTGGACACCTTACACGGCGGTCGCGGGTTCGAATCCCGCAAAGTGCAGATAACTTGTTTGATGAATATGTTTGTACCGGGTTATGGACGTGTATATATAAATTTATTAAATTTATTTCCCTTCCTAGTTCCCGTAACACAAGATCTTACGAACTTACGGGGCTAGGTTAACGTGGTGTGATTGTTGGTCAATATTTATTTATTGATTAATATCAATTTGATAATTAAAATAATATCTGTTATTCTTTTTCGATAAATTGTTTTGTTTGTTGCAGTCCACTGTTTCGCAATTTATTATTATCCTGACCTCAGCAACATACAAACTTGTATAGTAAACAGTAAAACAACTATATTTCCAAGAATCCGTTCAAATCCCGTCAAAGATCATCAGTTAGTTCGCATTTTTACTAACATATTTAAATTTGATTATATGGGATTGGATTTTGAAAATATTACGCCTCGTATCCTTTGGGTCTTCCTCAAATTAACAATTAATCAATATCTTCGCATTTCAAATCAAATCATACATGCCATTAGATAGAGATTTACATATGTACAAAGATAAGTATTATCTTTTATTACTATTGACAGACTATCCGCAGTCACGCTAGTACATTGTGACCACATTATGTCATATGTTAGACCTATTTTTAACGCCTACACTCGCCCACTACATGACCCTGTATTGATTTTAGTATTGTTATTCATGCTAATATTTTTTTACACGTCAATGTCATTCAAATATTAGGTAATCAGTATACAGCTTTGGTATACAGGTGTTATTTGTTTTGTACACGAGACATCGCTGCACAATGACACAGTAAAGAAAAGGAGTACTGTGACAACGTCTACGGTCTACAGGTCATTATGATGAATGAAAGAATATAGTTTGTAGGTAAAAAAATATAAGCTGTGTGCATTGCAATTTGTCCTCCAGTAGGTAGCTTTTTTTCTTTAACGCCGGGGAATGCTCTGAGGCATCGTGCGGGAGAGTGGATCTCCCCAGGCGGGTATGTGGGACTTGCTGCGCCCAAAAGGTGGTAAGAAAAAGTTCGCTAAAACTCGGCGAGTGCCACCAATGCTGCCTTTGGTGAGGTGCCCCGAATCTGTTGCGCAAATATCACCTCGACGGCTAGTCAGTCCCTGAAGGGACCGACACCACCTCCACAGAGGGGTTGTCCCGCACGACAGAACAAGCCCTTCCTGTAGGTAGCTACTGCTAACTTAAGTCCTTCCCAACTAACCCAACGAATGTCTTCTAAATCCACCAGCGTCACTCATCTAGTCCATTACATGAAAGTATACAGCCTTTTCATTATTTCCCACATTTCCCTTAATTAATAACTTACGTAAGTGATGCAGTGGCCCGTTTCGCGTATGTAGGTCGTCGCTGAGACGCCATTGTTTTTATATGCCACTGACATTTAAAGCTTTTCGACATGGAAAACCACACGCTTGTCGTAAACGTCACTTGCGGTGATATCTTGTCTGCAGAATTTACAACGTATTGCGGATGTTAACGAATTAGTGTTTTATGGAAAATCTGACTTGGCTTAAAGGTCTCGTAACCAGGCCATAAAATATTATTAAAAAAAAAAAAAGAAAGTGTTTTATGGTTTATGTGGGTAGTAGTAAATGTATCTACGTCTTGTCAGTACGGTAAGTTCGCTCTCCCAATTATTAAGACCACAGAAAGAACAACGATTCTTGGTTATCTAAATGTGTATACTTACAATATTCTTACAGTGTTTGTTTATTTTAACCGGTACTAAAATAATTATTCCAGCGACCTTATTATTGTAGCGAAAATTTTTGAGATACGAAAATTCTAAGTAATTTAGTTTATGAATAAATATAAGTAATTTTCTTTGTTTAGTGAACACAAAAATGAGGATTTACGTGTAAATCTAAAATGTGTATAATTGACATTAATTCGTCTCTCTGGTAATAAATTTACGTGCTGACGGTATAATATATGAGGAAGGGATTTCATGAACAAACAATGTCCAATTGTCACGCAACATTATACAAGCAGGTGCGTTCTAAAACCATTTTAATGGTACCTATCAGTGAACAAACAAAAACTCCAGGTCCCTGCCAGGGGATTCATGCTCATAATTGCCACGCTGAGCAGGCAAGGGATCGGTCGTCTTGGTATTCATTGAGGGAGGCCTATGTTCAGCAGTGGACGGATGGAGGCTGATGATGATGATGAATCTCTTTGTAGATTATATGAGCCTCGAGGGGGTTATTAAACGACCTCAATTTTTTTTCTCGTCTACGTGGTCGGTGGTATACATATATGTATTCGGCGGTATTAAGACGCGTGTCCCTCTACATTCTACACCCTTATCATAAATCATATTCTTGCCTTTTAAATGATATTCTACATATAATAAGTGTGTTGATAGTGCACGAAACACTGTGATGGCGTGTCACGATCAGGAAATCGATTGCAATCGGCGCCGCGTGTATATTATGATGGAAACCTTTCCATCGCGGCTTATTATACTGACCGAATTTAGAATAAACTAAAGATTACAGGTATGTATTGTTTGTTCAAAAACTCAGTAAAGGTGTTCGTTTAGAAAGATTTTTGTTGGAAAATAGGTAAACTGCCAAGCGCACCTTCTGATGACAAGTGGTTCGTGTCGCCCATGAACATAAATTTAAAAACAAAATTAGAATAAGACAAGCCTCTGGACGGTGATGGTCTCCTTCTGCGTGGCAGTTATATCCCATAAGGAGGCCGCAGACGAGGGGTGTGAGGCTACTTGCGCCCCTGTGCTCGTGTCGAGGCAGGATGAGAACCTAGACTAGTTAGCCACGACGTCACGGGGAGTTCTTAGTGGCGAGTGGCGACCGGGCTATCCTCCCTTAAGAGGAGTAGTCTGGCCTTCGTCGGGACCAGCCTGTAGCTGAGTTGTTACGGTTGCCTACAGATCCAGGACCTTCAAAAAACGGCTGAAGGCGCTCGCAGGTGGCTTAGTCAGGGTAATGCACTTCCAAGTGCGAGTCCCACATAAGGTCCAGGACACTCCAGGATCCCACCCGGTAATCTGGATATATGCGAAATGCATTCCCCTGCGTCATCAAAAAAAGACAAACTTGAGCTTAATTATTATTATAGTACATACACTGCTTTCTTTACTGTATCATTACCTACAGGCTACACGTACAACATGACTTAAATATAAATTTCTTTGTTTGTAGTCTGTTAAGTTATCACGGTGTGTTTTATGGTCCATATTTCTATTGGCACAAATCTGTGTGTTTGCTGATATCCTTATCGGCACAATGGAAGTAAATACGATTTATCGTAACAATGATAAGAGGGCAGTGGCCTGAGGATCATCAAAAAAACTTAGAATTAAATAAGTCGAATAATAGGACTATGTAATTGAATCATGGCGTAGGGACACGTTCGGAAAGACGGAGGGTGGACCTCCAACTAATAATGTAGATGACGATCCGCCTACTGCATGGCCGATATCCATGGAGTAGGTCCTGGTTGGATACGACTGTAGATCGGCCGTCTTGGCGTTCGCTGAAAAGGAAAAAACAGTGGATGGAAGATGGTCGATGATGATCAATACATGATGCTATAATATGCTCTCCCCACCACGGTTCAAGCCTTGTCGTGGCGGTGGGGCTCAGTATCCTAAGGTGAACTCAGCACCTTCGGTGAAGCGAATTGAACGGAGGGGGCTGCGCTTTGTATCCCTCTTATAGGAAGAGGGGAGAAAAGAGTAGGGGGGACCAGGGGCGAGGATGGGAACCTCACCCCATTGCACTGTAACGACGTCGTGAGGTGTTGTTCTGTGGTGCGGGACAACCCCTCTGTAGAAGTGGCGTCGTTTCCTTGGGGAACTGACTAGCCGTTGAGGTTCCCTGTTGCCCAACAGATCCGGGGCACCTCACCAAAGGCGGCATTGATGGCACTCGTGGGGATATAATGGGTATTCGGCACAGATATATTCCGTAATTCCCACACCGCATGGGACCCCACCCAGGGCCGTAGACGGCGCGTAAAGGCGTTTCCCTGTGTAAAAAAAATGCTATACTCTCTAGTCAATGTCCTATCGAATCGCAATAGTTACTGCTGAAATCATTCGTTTAGACATTTACGATGATGTAAACCGATATAGTGAGGAAGTTTATCGCTTTCCCCATCACTTTGATTTACAACTGTGGACTTTCTCCGATGTTTACGTTAATTGACAATTTGACGAGGCATCAAATAATTTGCTTTATATTAATTATTCTAAGCGGTAACATGAGTAGCACGAAATGTAGGAACGCGCAAAAATTATATCGATACAATATTTTAAATAGATTATCATGGCAGTTATTATTTTTTTTACAATCTCTACACCGCTGAAATATTAATATTCAATCTTTTTGAACGTCAATTTAAGTCTACCGCCGGTTCCAAGGCGAGCCCACTGAGAAGAACCAGCTAAATAAACTCAGTGGTTATCATCTTTTTAAACATTCTGTAACGAATTTCATTTTTTGAAAAGTATAGATATACACACTACACACTATAGTGTATAAAGATACAATATATGTCCCACTAATCTCCTATGAAGAGGCGACTTTATTTCCAACCTATTGTTTCATCATTAAAACTAAATTACTCTTCCGTGTTCATATGAATCTCTCAGCACCGACGAAAGGAACACAACTTTTATAACGAGTTTAAGCACTTGGTTTGCCAATATTTCATATTTGTCTCGTTTGTCCATTATATACGTTATTTTTTAACCAAATGGTCATCCCAAAAAAATATTTTTATTCTATCGATTATTATGGAATGCTTTCGCTGTCAATGTTGACATTAATGAAATTGACGAGCCATCAAATAATTTGTATACATAGTTAAACATGCCGGCGAGCGTGAAACATGATCATCCGTAGGATTGTCAGTTTTGTATTTGTCGATATCGATACTTAATTAATATTGTGTTTTGTAATATAAACATATCTTCCATCAGTGCCTAAATTCAAATTTTACATCCTTTATGTTGAATTTTCATGCAGGCACTTAGTTTATTTATAATCAATTGATACTTGTGTTCGTATTATTTTATTTCACGATATCGAAATTTCGATTTATATTGTTCTTTCTAATATAAAAAAATTATAAAAATCGTTGAAAGAAATGTTGTTGAATATAAATGTAAGTACCGAAATTTTAATAATAATATATGTATTATAATGTAATCGATTGGTTAAATAACCTTTGAGAAATAAATGAGTAAATTCCTTAAAATAACTACATTAATACAATTTTTTCGTAGGCTTATTATGTTGTATGTAGTACATGAAAACTTTTACTGAGAATTTATGAAAAATTCTCAGTAAAGGTTTTCATGCACTACACAAAAAAAAATCAATTGATTTCTTTAAATAAGAACTTTCGTTAAAATTGGCCATGTTTTTTTATTCCATAATCGTGACGAATAGATGTTTTGACGTGACAACGTCTTATAGTTCGATGGAGCCGGCTGCACGAACGAAAAAACATGACGCATGCGGCGTTACCTCGCTCTGAGGCGTTCCATTTTCTTAAGACGTTGTCACGTTCAACTATTTAATAAAATAAAGAAATCAGCCATTTCTAGACACAATAACGTTACAGACTGTTGATATTTTATCGACATGCATTAGTGACGCACCCAATACAGTATGTAACGCGCGTATGTCATGACCATAATAATTTATCGTCTTAACCTTAATGCCGAGTTCATGTTACATAATGGTTATTTGTATATTAAATTACGTTCGTCGAATATAAAAACGCCTCTTTTCGTAAATTTGAAAATGTTTATGTCTGGCTCATCATATAATGAAGATTTTTAGACTTGAGCTTTCGAGTTGATGAACGAAAAGATGAGGTTGTACATCTTTTCATTAACTATATCATGATTTTGACAACGTAAACAAGAAGTACTAAAGTTGTTTTATCTTACTTTGCTATTCTTAAAGAAAGGTGTCTTAACTTTAAGTTTTTCTTCTGTAAGTACTAATCCTGATAGCCTTATAGTAAGCTCTAATTTGATAGGCTAATAGGAAACCCATCTTTAAGTAGTGCATCTCTAATTACGCAGTACTATTTCTATGTGTTCCAATACGAACAAAGCTACGACAATCAGCTTATACTAAACACATTCGATGCTAGCCAGCTATAAAATATATACACCAACTGTGTGTCAGTCTGCGAACACGTGTGCTTTTGAGGCTTCACAATTCATATACGTGATGTTGCAGTTAGGTGTCAGATTTACTCCTGTAATCAATTGACTCGTTTAGTTTTGGAACCTTTTATCTATACTAATATTATAAAGCTGAAGAGTTTGTTTGTTTGTTTGAACGCGCTAATCTCAGGAACTACTGGTCCGATTTGAAAAATTATTTCAGTGTTAGATAGCCCATTTATCGAGGAAGGCTATAGGCTATATTCTATAACATTACGCTGTGACTTATAGGAGCTGTAGAACGCGGGCAAAGCTGCAGGCAACAGCTAGTGTTTCAATATTATGTTAAGTATTTAGTAAGTGGCAAGGATGTACGACGAACCGATAGCCGGTGGGATAATAGACTTCTGCAGTGGAGGGACGGTGCACCTCTGACCTCTGAGCTATGTTAAGAAAGAGTAATAAACATGTACATCCATACATTCTTACAAACTTTAGCGTTTACAATATTTTCAATATTTGGACTACGTTTCGAACGTCCTATAAATATAGGAACCACTACTACTACTATTATAATTTTGTAATAAACATCTTTCATACAATTCTCAACTCTAGTTGTATTCATATTGTTTTAATCTATTTTTCCCTTAAAGTTGATTAGATATCCTTTCACTTTTATCGATCTTCTAGCTTACGTTAATTATATTATGTTGGAGGCACAGATATCATCTGTTCTTAATATTTCTATGGTTTGAGGACATTTTTCACCAGAATTGGCTGATATAATTAACAATAATGATTATAACCTAATAGCTGAACGTGCTTCCATAGTTCACCATAGACAAATCAGAACAGGACATTTTCTTACTCAATAGTAATCGTTATACTTATTGCAAAAACGTTACGTGCGTATACGATTTCTGCATTTATGAAATGTACAAGTTTTTGTAACTTTGGTCACTTGTAAGATCTATAGTGTTTATCCTACACACGCAACATTTACATACTGTTGGAAACTGTTCTTCCCCGTTGAAAAGGTGGGACGAGTAGTTGCCCTAGTTGGTATGGGCTGATCAAATAAGGTTTGTCGACTTAATAGTTCATACACCTCCAAACTTCTAATCTCTAATCATGCAGATTGTAGGATGTACTCCTTCCACGGGTAACATGTCAAATAATGCACGGTGCAAATTAGATTTTTGTACGATCTATACAAATAAATACAATAATTGAAGTGTTGTAATTTCAAATTAACAGGTTTTTAACCGATTTCAAAAAAAAAGAGGAGGTTCTCAATTCGTCTGTATGTTTTTTCAGTAAATGCATATGAAAGTATATACGGTACTTAGATCAAAAAATCATTTTTTTTAATTTTTATCTGTCTGCCTGTCTGTTTGTTCCGGCGAATCTCTAAAACGGCAGGCCCTATTTTGACGGGACTTTCACTGACAGATAGCTCATGTTATAAGGAGTAACTTAAGCTATAAAAATAATCATCATCAATGGCTGTAAATCTAAGTTAACGCGGGCGAAGCTGCGGGCAACAGCTAGACTTAAATATATTTCTTACTCTCTAATACCTCTAATAAATATGGTAATCTAATTACTAACGGGAATCCAAAATATATTTGAAGCGGAACCGTAACAAAGCGAGCTAGACGTGAGTAACGTTATTTAATTAAGCAAGTTACACAAGTATAATCTAAATTACTAACATCTCACTTAACGCCACACGTGCTGATTTAATCGCACAATTACTGGCAACACTTTTTTAGTTTTTTTTAGGCAACATTTAAAAGTGAGAATATTTGTCTATTTAATTTTTTTCACTTATGCAAGTTTGTTTTATCCGTAAGTTAATATTTTATAAATCAGTGTACCTATACTAGACAACCGTAGGCACATATCGTGTCCAAGACTAACATCTCGTTAATATATACGAGTATGTATGTCGTATGTTGCATGGCAGTTTTCATAAGGTCGTTTATTCCAGTATAAACACAGATAACCTGTTGTTCTTGGGTCTCTCGCAACTTTTGATAAGTCTGCGTGAATCACATTTATAAATAACTGAAAAAAAATACTTGATCTATAATCTATGGTAGCCATAATAGGAGACGGCGGCAAACTTTCGATGTCTCTATAAATGATTTGAAGGGAAACGCGATTACATAAACATCCTTTTGTAGATCTGAAGTCCGAACATTCTGTTATATTCAATGAAAAGTTGCCAGTTGTAAATATTACGCGGTTTTATTCTGGTATTTTTTTTTTGTTTGTCCTTGCAACCCCGTGCAACGGATCGATTTAGTTTTCCACAACATAATAGGAGAGACAAAGAGTAACATGGTTTTATTCTATATCGGGAAGTTACTGTGGGAAAATGGAAAGGTAAACAAAAATTAGTTATGTAGACGAGGATACATTTCTTAGAAAGCCCACGTTTATAAAGCATGCCAAGCATTATCTGTCCAACCCGACGCCAGGAGGCCGTGTGGTCGAAGACTGCGCGGTTGGCGGGGGGCAACCCCCCACTTCTACAATCCAAAAGTGAGCCAAATGGGCTCACACCCGATGTAGCATTCGGGCCTTCGGGCCGTTACCATAGATCCATCAGAAAAAAAAGCATTATCTGTGTAACTGGAATAAAGATTTATTGAAGGCCACGTAAGAAATAATCCGATAAGGTAAACATAAGTAATTACGTATATCTTAATACTCATCAATTTTTAGCTCCGCTCGTCCGTCGTTCTTATTTCTTAATGGTCACTTTATGAATGTGGGAATATTTTTTGCTATTAAAAATACATTTGTAAGCCGAAGCAAAAACTGCGTGAAGTTCATGTTATGTGTATTGCGTAAACACGCCTTTTCAATCTTTATAGCGATCGAATGTATAATTATTATATAAAGCAATTTATATGGTATGGTAAGAAAATATTACGCTGAGCTAAGCATTCAATGTTATGAAATCATCATTGACCAACATCAACTTCTAAATTAAGTACAGAGGTAACTGGAATGGAATATCATCATCATCACCAATCTTTTCCAATACAGATATGTACAAATACAAAAAAAACCGTTGAGAACGAGAATGACGTCACGCATTTAAAAGCAACCAATCACAGGCGATCATATAAATGTATCAATAGCAATAAATTATAATCTAGATTCGACCGTAAGAATATTGCAATATCAACATATAAATCACATATATATCAATCATGTCTTTGATTGATAGATAAAATTAATTCAAATTTTAACAATCTTTATTTATTATAATGAAACAACTTTTTACGGATCGCCGTTTATTTTTAAGATAGTCCACCCGTGACCATGCTGTAAAGTATCCAAAACGGACATTTAAACATAAAAATAAACCGCAGTTAAATCGTAATTTTGTTTCATATGAAATTCGTAATCATTAGAACACAATTTCATGTATAAACCGTTGGTTCTACGTCAATCGATCGAGGTTTACCAGTTCGAAATCTACCGCCACTGATTGGTAACAGGCGCCTTGGTTGCAGGACGCCAGTCAAACCGGTCCCTGGCCAGTTTGAACGCCCGGCTCGACTTTCTTTGGATATCCCAAGAAATAAGTCGAAAGAAAACTTTGAATTGCATATTTTAACTTCCCGTTGTCCTAGGCGTCTAGTGAAGTGAACATTTCTTACACTAGACTCTAGAGTCTAGAGGAAGAAGTTCCACTATGTGTTGAATATGAGTTGGGGCTACTCTTATTAATGGAAAATGGAAAAAATGTTTTTCGTATATGAAATTGCCTTTCTCACTCCAGAGTGCAAAAATTCTTCTTATCATAAAAAAGCAAAAAATCAGATCAGACGTTTGTATAGTGGTCTAAGTGAATGGATGTAAGGGGTTAATGATGATCGATATGACAAATATACTTGACTAGCTGTTGCCTGCAGCTTCGCCCGCGTTACTCAACTCCTATAAGTCACAGCGTGATGTTATATAGCCTATAGCCTTCCTCGATAAATAAGCTGTCTAACACTGAAAGATTTTTTCAAATCGGATCAGTAGTTCCTGAGATTAGCGCGTTCAAACAAACAAACAAACAAACAAACTCTTCAGCTTTATAATATTAGAAAGAAAGAAAGAAAGAAAGAAAAAAATATTCGTGAAACTACTTAATATGTACATAAGACACACAATTAATAATATAACACAATATAAACCTTGTAGTTACACAAAACGGCCTCAACTCAGTGTTTGCTGGAATTACCATTCCAGCACTGGTCTTCCGTTGAGGCCATTATTAGTATAGATATACTAGTAAATGTCTACAATAACCGGTTTCTTGGATGCGAGTAACGAGAAAAAAACTAGTCCTAGATTTTAAGAACATAAATGGAATGCGAAAAATTATTGTATAATTTGTACCGCTTTAAAAAAGGCAGAATAACACCAAACTCAATCAGTTTTTTTTATTATACCTTTTTTATATTTTTATGTCTACACATTTAATCTACGATCCCATAAAGACCATTTTCCAATGCGCAATTTTTTTTTCATTCATTATTTTTTAAATACCTACTGAATTAGGATGGCGTGGCGTAAAAACTCAATTAGCGTAAAATTAGCTCATTGTTTTCGCTAAATTCGCATGACCCATGAAATCTTTATTGTATATCTAGCAAATTAAATTTGGCGTCTTAATCTGAAGCCGAATATAACCGTATTTTACCCTCGACGAAGACTTATGAGGTTATCTTTAAAATTATTCCTTTACTTCTTCGGGATTGGCAGACGGCTGCACTGAAATGTTGTACATGCAAACTATTATACTGAAAGTATACTATATTGTATTACACATAGTATACATAGTCTAGTGTATGTACCTACTAATATTACAAAGAGGAAAGATTTTATTTTTTTGTTTGTTACGATATTACTCAAAAACTACTCAACCGATTTTAAAAAATCTTTCACCAATAGAATGCTACGTTAACACTGAGTGACATCTATACAGATAAATAAAATTGGAGTGTCTGTTTGTAATAGTAAAGGGATTTTATTATGAATGTATACACGGTACATATACCAAAATAGCATTTTTTACAATTTTTGTCTGTCTGTCTGTCTGTTTGTTCCGGCTAATCTTGGAAACGGCTGGGCCGATTTTGACTGGACTTTCACTGACAGGTAGCTGATGTTTTAAGGAGTAACTTAGGCTATAAAAATAATCATCATCAATCCGTATACGACTGTAAATCTAAGTTAACGAGGGCGAAGCTGCGGGTAACAGCTAGTAGGCTATAAAAAATAATCATCAACAATCTGGACACGGCTGTAAATAGCGGGCGAAGATGGTAGGTAACACCAGCTAGTATAAAATATGTATATTATACAGTATACCCAAAGGCCCCTCTTTCACATGATGTCTTCTTACGTCACGCGATCTCCTTAGAAGTCAGATGAATTAATCAACAAAGGCGTATTCTTTTCAAATTTAAAAAACAGAAACGCGTAAACATTTTTGATCTATTTCAAAAAAATGTGCCTACGAAAAAAGCGTTCTAAATTTAGGGTTATGTTTATGGGCGGCAAACAATCACGTCATTTCGTGGGCGATTTGGATGACCATTTAAATATATCGCGGATAAACGACCTAACGGTAAGTGATACCATAACTTTATCAGACGGGTTCATAACATGTGGAAAGAACTCAAAAGCACTGAACAAATTTTGATAAAATATTAGGTGATGTAATTTTTATTTTTGATAAATTCAATGGTAGGATGTCTTTATTGATTATAAAGATGGATAATATGAAATCTAAAATGATGTATAAAGAGGAAGGATTTATATATGATATTTATATGATTTCATATATTTCATATGAAATCATATAAACGCTTTGTCTAGCGAAGGTTAGACATAAAAATTTGGTTAGACGATACCAGGTGTAAGAAGTTATAACTCGAGGTCAATTAACAGATTTTGGAATGTGTAGAACAAATAATAGTATTTTACAATAAATTTTACATACTGTTTACTTAGGACCTCACTAATCCTCACCACGGTTCAAGCCTTGTCGTGGCGGTGGGGCTCAGTAACCTAAGGTGAACCAGCATCTTGGGCGAAGCTAAGTGAACCGAGGGGGCTACTATTTGTACCTCTCTTATGAGAAGAGGGAACAAAAGAGTAGGAGGGGACAAGGGGCGAGGATAGGAACCTCACTCCATTGCACTGTCCCAACGTTGGGAAGTTTATAAGAACTTTTTATTATTTAGTTTATTTTTATAGTTTTATAGTTATTTATTAGTATTTCCATTTACTGTTATGTCATTAGTAACCCAAGTTTTGCTAAATCGATTTTCCATCGTTAGGATATAGGCCTCCCTTAATGAACAAAGAAATCGCCAACTCGGTCACTGGCCACCGACTGCTTTCTTAAATTTCCATTGTTTCTGTAACGAGTCAGTGACGACTCTAAGTCAAAATCATCATTAACAATACCCGTTTGAAAGTTGCACGAGTCAATGCCCTACGTATTGTTCACAACATAGTTATTAGTTTCATTATAAAACTAGTTAAACAGAAATCGATACCGTTTGGAGGTCACGATTACATAACGATGTAAAGAAATATTCTTAGTTAATAACATGTTTTAATGACCATCGACGCTTATTATGTGATACTAAAGGGTGTCTGTATGACAATTTCATTCTCTATAGACAATATTCCTTTCTCCCGAAAGTGTAAAAACAACACATTCTTCGCGAATAACCGAGTCAGTGACATTTTAGATTTTTAGTCTTTAATAAAGCGCTAAAATTATGCAGGCGTGCTAACAGCTATAAATTAATATATAAGATAAAATACGTAAAATTTCTAATCACAAGTATAACGGTGGGAGGGAAGCGCTGTGCCGCGCTCCCGGCTGCATGGGTACCACCATCTTGCATATATATATATATATATATATATATATATATATATATATATATATATATATATATATATATATATATATATATATATATATATATCATACATATAGCAACAAACCCTACAAATAAACAGTAATATTATACTCCTAGACAATGTATCCCACATTCTGGAATGTTCGAATACCAAATATTAGCCACGCAAGGCGAATGTCGTTATGTCCTAAGCTCCTCGCAAGGAAATTCCTGGAGTTATATTAGCAGAGATACATTTAGCCCCACTATTTGTGTAGTGTACTGTGACGAGTCTCAACTTATTGATCTAAAACTTTAACCTTAACAAAGGTGAAGTTAAAAGGTTACCTCATGACCTTTATAGGTGGAAGGAATATCCTACTCCCGAGGGACGTAACAGCCAGACAGATAGTATATATAATTTACAATACGGCAGTTTATATAGAACAGAAATTCCTTTATATATAATATTTAATATACTTCCTACGTTAAATCATTGTGCATACTGAAAGGTTTTAAGGGATTCCTTTCAGTCAACCTGTATCCAGAAGATGTAATGAGTTCCAACAATAGAAGAATACAGATTGGCAAATGGCAATGATATAGAGATATAAGAAATGATAATTTGTTATCACCATACTTATCGTGTTTTTAGAAATTACTTTCTCACATCGTGATATTCTAGCAACATTATTAGTCAGATACGAACATTACATTTCAAGAAAATGCGCAGTTCCACGACATTTTCAAATTCAATTTGTTTCATTAATTCCATTTACACAGTAGCGAGAACTTAATTTGAAAGGGCAGGGGTTGAAGACAATTGAATAAAGTAAATCTAACTTGTTGGATTTCTTTAAGGTCTGAAATTGCTAAGTTCATGAATATTAAACCTCTAAATCTCATAAATGTTTTAAGACTAGACTAAGAAAAGTACACTTGGGTTATAAAAAAAACTTTTGTGCCATCTGTTACGCGTTTAGGTTTAATATTCGCGTCGGGACGGACTGAGCATGCGTAGTGGGTGGGGTGGTCCTTCGAGGCCGGATGAAATGGAGACGGCCTTGAGTCTTTAGTCTATACAAGGGCAGGCTCAATAAAAATACTGATATTTTATTTCACCAAACGACACAACTATTATGCATTTTGGCAATACTCGTGTGGATAAAAATATTAGAGAGATGAATAGTGGGTGTGCAAACAACACAATGGCTACGATGCCAAACGTTTTACCCTTCCACTATTTTGCATCTTTAGATAAATGGCACGATGATTGATTTTGTGCTTAACTCAATTTCAGCCGAATTCTAGATGGATGTTGTCATTTCTGTTATTCATGTTTTTATGTTATACAGTGTTTTTTTTTTCAATATATTGTTCGCCTTTTCTATTTGTTATCAATTCACATTAATTAAAGCGAGAGATAAAGTAAGCTAGCAAAAACAATAAATTTTGTAAATGTACACGAATACATATTCACGTTATCCATGACCGGCGTCATGTTTTCAAAAATTCAAGTCATCAAACGTCTTAGTAAAACTGGAAGCAGCCACCTTCGTAAAGGAGTAAACCACATAACCACTACACCTGACACATTCTTTTTAGTATTACCCGCTATTGTTATTACTTCTTTCAGCGCAATTCAGGTGAAACAGTAGTGTACTAAGCGATTAGTCACAATATGACGGGTAATACAGTTTTAGTCATACATGGAATCATTCATACGAGCCGACGGGATGACGTGAACTAGCGAAAATAAACCCCAGCCACTTTGATAAACAAGTACGTTAATAAGAGGAATATCTTGTTTATAAACATTCTCAAATTAACCAGTAATAACAAGTCTGTTAAGGAATCTGGGAGGTGCCTTTTTAAAAGCGGAGTTCTGCTACAGTACAAGGGAAGGCTTTTAATTAGAATAAATGTGAAACTTTTTAATTGTAGTGCATCTCATACGCACAGCGACAGGGAAACCAGATGATAAGCGGCCAATGTAGCCCATTAGTAAACAAATGCGGCCTTCAATGTGTCGGGTCCTGGATCTTCGTTCTTAAGGTTAAACAAGTCGATGGCGCAATCTCTAACTAAATGAAGGCTATCTCACCTGACATAGTGCTCGAACATGTGTGCTAGAATGAAATGCACAGTGATTCATTCCTAAAACGATCTTTTAGCAAAACAGTTATTATGGAAAAACTATTAATTAATAAAAATAAATTTATTTAAATTTTTAATAACTTACGCGCTTTATTTTAGAGCTTTCTTTCTCCGTATACTATTTATTTTCGCCCAAAGCTTAGCTAAAATTAGCGTTGAAATACGAAATTTTAGAAGCTTGTATTTTTTAAATGTTTACTTTTTACGGTTTTGGGTGCATGTCTGTATAGATATTATGATGAGATCAATTGATATTATCCTTAACTTTGGTGGTGGTGGATGGTCAACGTCAAACATTGTAGTAGTTATTGTTCCACGTTTGTATGGAAAGATGAGCGACTTGTGTAACCTTAAGAGCTTTAAAATGTGTCAAGTGCATTGTAAGATAAAACCAAAAATAGTACAAGTAAGAGATTCTTACATCTATTTTAGTACAAATATAGATACATTTATCCCATGAGCCTCCATGCAGTAATCAGCTACAAATAAACTCAAGTTTTCCTCAAGACGAACAACATAATTTCCTGCAGTACCGTAATTTTTGTTTTTGTCCCCATATGACATAACGGACTATCGAGACCGATGTGCGCGGTACATTCCGCGCGATGTGACTTGACCGCACTGAAGATAGCTAAAGTGACATAGGAAACGTCATTCAAAGTAAAATCTCTGTCAAACTAACTTCAACCAGGCTAAGATAAAGCGTCTGTCACTGAGGTGATCCTGTCTGTTGCCTGCATATTCGGGACCCTCAATAAGCGGCTGATGGCGCTCACAGTGGTTTTAATTAGAATGGGCACTCCCAGGTGCGAGTCCCACATTGGGTCAGGATCTACCCGAAGATCTTTGCTGCATCCATAAGATATGAAAAAAAGGCCAAGATAGAGCATGCTGTGAAATTCGTGTAGGTACTGTTATATCATGGCGACTTAGTAAAATCATAATAACTATTTATGTATGTATTTAAGGTTCCTTCGAATTTAGTCACTTAGAAGTTCGTATGATCTTGCGTTACGGGACTATGCTATTTGGTAAAAGATTTTTTATTTATTTATATAAAAACAATTAAACATCTGAAATTTCAAACAATTATTTTTATCATCAAAACTGAATACTCACAAGAAAATTATAATAGCTTTTTATTTGAATCTTTTATAAGATATATCGCTAAAAATAAGTTAACAAATAATTTCGGCTTTTGTCTAGACAATTTTATGTGCTTTTAGTTATTTAAAAATCAAAAGATGTCAGACAGTCGATCGTATAATATAGTCATCGTATTATAATAATATGAGACTAGTTAGGGCCGGCCGCATATTATTTTGATCGCGAATTTTTCTGATCAGAAAATTTCTGACAGCCGCCGGACGCACTCTTCTCATGTTTTGTTGTAGACCCCGCATACTACCAGAATAATTCTGACGTGTCAGACGTCCGCTTCTATGAGTCTCGGATGCTATCGATCGGGCGGCAGAATTCTGATCAGAAAAATTCTTATAATATGCGGCCAGCCGTAATCATATTCTATTTACGCGAATTTCACTTTAACAAAAAGTAGTTTTACATTGAAATTCGCGTAAACAGTACATTCTCCATTTCTCCATATACCCACAAAAAAGGATACATTACTAGTAAGTAACCGTTAGTACACGCCGGCATCTCGCCCACTAATCTATTTTAAATTGATGGAAGGTCAGCGGGGATGTTCAATGCAGTTCACACCGCGCGTTCTGAATGATGGAATTATTGGTGTAACAAACTAAAACTGACGATAAGCACTTATCAACGAGATTGGCTTCACATATACATTGGTATTGAGATATTAATTAGAAAATAGACAGACGAATTTCTTCTTTGGGTAGAAATTGATACGAATATTGAGATGATACACTTATTTTTGACCACGATAAAATCAAAGGTTAATAATAAGAAAATAAATTTCAAGACAACAAAATAAACTAAATACGTTTGTTGAATTGATTATTTAAGCCTTACTGAGTGTAAAGACATTTTAAAACTAATTAATCGACGCAGCTGATTAAAACTCTTCCAGCTATTATAATGAAACACTTTTTACGGTTACTTAAAAGTTTAATCCGTAAAAAGTGTTTCATTATAATGAGTGAAATTCGCGTAAACATTAGAAAACAATATGTCGTCCAGCTATTAGTAGATATCGTACCTTTGAGTAATTCCTGATTGAATTAGATACGCTTGTCCGTCTTACTGTAACTAATACGCAGATTCCGTGGGCGGGCGATTCGTAACGTCTACTAGCTTTCAGGATTTAATTGCTGTATACTAAATATATATGTATGACTGGAAAAGCAATTTCCAATCTTACGTTTCTACAAAACCACTACATTCCGTTTAGTATTTTTAAATCATAATATTTTTTAGTAAGATGACGAAATCGATTTAACTATTCGGATTAATCTGTGATTTCGTCATGTTCCTACAGATTTAACAAAATTTCTGAAGTCGTAATTACTCTGGGACATATCAAGTTCAGAAGCTAAACCGATTTTATATACTCCACGTAACAGAAGTATACGACCTTACACTGGGAGTAGGTTATCTTGGTGTGATTGTTGTAGCAAATAACATGTTTGTATATAAATACATCTTGCACATCCATGACCCCGATATAAAGATTTATTTTCATCATAAAAATATTTGCCCTTGGGCGATTCGAACCCGCAACACAGTTGTACCTGGCATCATTACTATCAATCAGCTTTAATTAATATACTCACTGCTGGACACAGGCCTCATTTAATGAACGTCAAGACGGCCTACCGATTTTGACTAGAACCACTGCACGGAGATCGTCCCATTTAGTCTAAATGAATTCCTAAATTAACTTTCGCTTTTACGTTCGAAGGATATAAATTGTCGAATCCGAATATCAACGTCGCCAGCGCTTATATCCAGTGGTGGAATTTACAAAAATAACCCAGCCCAGGTAAGCTAATAAAAGAACTTACACTGCACACAGATTCACGTCGCCGGCGGAGAGCTTTTGACGAAGCGTGGAACTCTGAATGCCCAGACCCAGAACTAATTGGAAACGCTACAGGATATAAATTAAAATATGTACCCTTTTTGACTTCTAATGTTTGCGCGAAATTCACTCATAAATTAGGGATATTTTTTACTATAGCTTTTCCGACGTTTCGGACACTTTGCAGTCACGAAAGAACGGTAACCGAATGTAAATATCATAAAAAGCCCAAAAAAGGCGCGATAAAATCCTTAAAAGTTGTTACATAATAATATCTTTTTATTTTTAAATGTTGACAGTCAGTCTGGTATATGCGGTCACCTTATTACACTAGGTAATAAGGTGACCGGATTTTACACGCAGGTTTAAATCCTACAAATGCACAAAAATTGTACGATGGAGGTTAATTTTTAGTGGGTCATACATATTGTGTTACATAAACTTATTTTTATTATATAAACCGCTGCACTAATGTGGTGTGTTTGTTTATAAAAAAAATATAAGCATGTTAAAAGCTTTTAAATAAAGACTTCACCTTTGTATTGAATATTTTTAAGCTATTAGTAAGTCTTTGTTGTCTGCTTCATCCACATCGTATACTGTGAGTCAAACTTTAATGAGTTTTTTAAGTATAAAGGACCAAGATAAATCAATCATGAATCAATCTGAAATTCATTGTTAGTAAAGAAAAAAGCAATTTAAAGCGGAATGTTTACCGGGATTTTATTTCGCGGAGTGTGATGTCCGCAATTGTTTACGAATACCTTGTTTTATTTAATTATTGTGAATATAACCATTTTAATTTAAAGACGTCGTTTACCTACTATACAGTAGTTAAAAGATATCTGCGTTTTTCATAGAAAAGTGTTAATGGTTAATTATAAGCAACTGATAATATAAAAAACTTGTTTGACTCAAATTATACAAATGTAAACTTTCATTTTATGAACGTATATATACTTATTTCCTCAGGAGTGTTCTCCATTGCAAGGAACCGGACTGATCATGTTGACAAACCCGGTTGACAAAAAAGTCGGTTTACTGACGATAGTTGAACGTGAAAAACGTCATAAGAAAATGGAACGCCTCAGAGCGAGGTAACGCCGTATGAGTCATGTTTTTTCGTGCGTGCAGCCGGCTCCATCGAATTATAAGAGATAACCATTTTACCCGACAACGCCGAAAATGGTTATGATTTTAGCAGTCGTAATCGTATGTTCCATCGTAGGGCATAAAACCACACATTTTGATAAATGGAGTCAATCGATTTATTATTATGGTCACGTGGTAGGCTATAATTTAACAGACTTTACGAAGGGGTTAAGCTTTTCGTGGAAGGGTTATAGATTTTTGTAGGAGGGTCATTGTTTTTAGGCTTTGATAGTATTTTTATAAAAAGGAATGTTTCAATATGGTTTGTATATGGCACGGTTGGTTATCGTGTTGGCGTATTCAAGGAAACTGCGACATATGGCAGATGCGTCATGCGATATCATGTTCACCGCAGACATTTTAATACATGTGGACATTAATATTCATAATAAACATGTATGTTATACTAAAATTATTTAATTATATCATTTAAAAAATAATAAATAAATACCAAAATGGAGGGTGGCCGTCTCGCCGTTCACTGTTTTCATTCTTTTATACGCTTTTACTTTAAATTTTTAAAAAATAATTTTTATAAGTTACATATTATATTGTACCTTCAAAACTATAAAACTAGTTATTTGTTTGAATAAGGATATGAATGAATACCCCCCTTACGAGAAGTAGTAGCCTAGCTTGTCGCTGAGGTGCTCCTGTTGCCTGCAGATCCGGGACCCTCTAAAAGCGACTGAAAGCGCTCGAAGTGGTTTTAGTTTGGGTATACACATCCCCAGTGTGAGACCCACATAGGGTCAGGTACCTACCCCGGTCATGGCTCCAAAAAAAAAAGGAATATGATAATATATCATATTTTCACTTTTATTTCACGAAGCTCGATATCACGGCGTTATGTATTAATAGTACATATAATATAAAATTGAGTAAGTATGTTACGATCGTATATAGAAATAGTTTTATTTTTGTTAGAGACTCTAAACGAAATGTCGAAACGGACATCGTGTAATTTTTGTGACCATATTGAGCCACTATTCTGAACTTCCATTGTTAGCTACAATATTTCATGTACATGACACCAGATCACACACCAGATGGTATGAGAATTATTACTCAACTTTAACGATTACAAATTAGGTTAATTTAAGTAGCAAGTTTATAACTTCGATAGGCGCCGGCCCAAATAATTTTAATAAGTTATTCATATGTTTATGTAAATTATAAGATATAATGTTGTTTTGAAAGTCTTTGCATGTTTTTAATAGTCATTTATAACAACATAGATCAGATAGCATAAGGATAGCAGAAGTATTTCATAGTGGCATATTCAGAGAGATATATTACTTTTTTTTAATGTCATCAGCTAGCATGCGCGCACGACTAAATTTTGTCTACACCTTTTCTCGTATTAACTGTATGAAATATTACGAGAAAAAGGGTCGACAAAATTTTGCCCTGCAGGGGGCAAACGAGCAGTCGGAGCCTAACGGCGCCGATGCTCATACACATCCGCACAACCAAGGCCACGTATATGCGCCGCCCTCCTTTTCCCTATCCCCCCAATGGGCCACCGGAAACTCACAAAACGCACGAAACGCGACAGCATAGCTGTCACTTGACGTCGTTGGTATGTGAGCGAGAAGTACCACCCCGTTCGTGCAGGCTCAGTTCGGCTGCAATGCAGCATGGCACTACCTCTTACAAATATGTCCAGCAGAGGACGGAAAATGACTGATGATGATGATGACGATTCTGTAGTGGAGGTTAACGGTCGTACAAAACTCTATAGCTTTGACCCGCTTTAAGTAACATCAAGTCAACACACAGAGCCGCATATTGTATTGATGGATGTTTATATTTAAGTTATATATTATAATACATCATAACAACTGCTACAATCAGGTTATTTAATGAGACGTCTCATTAGATCAGTACATCAAGGCCAAATACAATTTTTAGACAAGTCTCGCATACATCCTCTCTTCCTTACTAATATTATAAATGCGAAAGTAACTCTGTCTGTCTGTCTGTCTCTTCTTCACGCCTAAACCACAGAACAGATTTGGATGAAATTTGGCACAAAGATAGTATGGAACCCGAGAAAGGACATAGGATAGTTTTTATCCCAGATATCCCACGGGAACGGGAACTATGCGGGTAAACCCCCAGGACTTTCTATCTTCTAAACCACGGAACAGATTTGGGTGAAATTTGATATGAAGATACTTTGGCACTCAAGGTAGGACTTAAAATAGTTGTTATCCTGAAAATCCTACGGGAACGGGAACTATGCGGGTAAACCCCCAGGACTTTCTATCTTCTAAACCACGGAACAGATTTGGGTGAAATTTGATATGAAGATACTTTGGCACTCAAGGTAGGACTTAAAATAGTTGTTATCCTGAAAATCCTACGGGAATGGGAACTATGCTATTCTATCTTCTAAGCCACGAAAGAGATTTGGGTGAAATTTGATATGAAGATGCTTTGAAATCTAACGTAGGACATTAAATAGTTGTTATCCTGAAAATCTCACGCGAACGGGAAATATGCGGGTAAAACCCCAAGACTGTCTATCTTCTAAGCCACGGAACGGATTTGGGTGAAATTTGATATGAAGATGCTTTAAAACCTGACCCTACGTCAGGTTTTTAAGCCACGAAAGAGATTTGGGTGAAATTTGATATGAAGATGCTTTGAAATCTAACGTAGGACATTAAATAGTTGTTATCCTGAAAATCCCACGGGAACGGGAACTATGCGGGTAAAACCCCGGGACTGTCTATCTTCTAAACCACTGAACAGATTTGGGTGAAATTTGATATGAAGATACTTTAGAACTTAACGTAGGACTTAAAATAGTTGTTATTCTGATAATCCCACGAGAACGGGAGTTGTGCAGCTAAAACTCCGGGACTATGTATTTGTTAAACAACTGAACCGATTTTAGTGAAATTTGATATGGAGATAGTTTGAGACCCAAGATGATAAGATGTATAAGTGTAACAATAAGTTTTTTAGACATGTCAATAGATGGCGTTAACACAAAATGTAGATCACGCTATCTATTACAAGATGCGGATCCTTATGAGGATCGCACTTTTGTATAGCACGCGTTTTTAATGAATCCAAATTTATCCAAAATGTATTAATAGAATAATTCATCCTTACTAATATTATAAATGCGAAGGTAACTCTTTCTGTCTGTCTGTCTCTTCTTCACGCCTAAACCACTGAACAGATGAAATTTGGCACAAAGATAGTATGGAACGCGTAAATTGCAACCATATTATTTGAAAAATAAGATTAAAAAAAAACTTCTTACATGCGGACGAAGTCGCGGGTAAAAGCTATGAAATAATATACGGTACTTACATTAATATAAGGTATATCATAAATTTGCTTCAATCCAAACACAGGTGGATTACAACCTACGACCTCTAATGCTCAGGTTTGCTATGATAATGACATCAATCACACCTGCCTGAAGTCATCGTCAACGACCATATATATCTATTGTATTCGATCTCCGCTCAACCGTGTAATGGATTCAAAACCGTCATGTGTCTAATAATTCATTAGAATAAGAGCACATAATTATCAATAATAGCTAGTTGTTATTATTTAACAAAGAAAAATTTAGTCATTTATTGGTCTAAATTTATTTTGGAACTAATTGTTTAAATACAGATTCGTCTGTGTACTCATATGTTTTTTTTTTTAATCCAAAAAAGTATGAAATGAATGTATTAAAAAAATAAATGATTATCATTTTAATTCTTTTATCATTCGAGACAGAGAAACTTTCAGAATTTAGCGATAACAAACGAACAAACATTTTCAATTTATTTTATTAGGACCTATAGATTCATTAAATCAACTTGCTTAATTCAAGATAGGACAGATGTAAACAGACAAGATAATTTAGTAATAGAAGAAAACAAATTATAACATTAGTTTAATAATAGTTAAAGTTTTAAGTATACTCCAACCTAAGTTTACTTTCCCCTGCTATACTACAGAAATTTCTTCCAGCGCAGCATTGTAATTTGTAACTAGTAAACAATCTGAAATGACACTTCATTAAAAGCGGTTTTATTACTTGCCTAAGCTTTGTTACTTCGTTTTATGTTCTCTGTTGTATTTTATAGACAAGGTAGTTCTTCGTTAAGTAAATTTCAAGAGACACGTTCGAATACGAGCAGCTTTCTACAGAAAGTAATAACTTATTATCTACAACTAAGTTATTTAATTTAAAGGCTTTACAAGTTAATTACCTGTTGCCCACGGAACTAATTGTTTAAATACAGATTCGTCTGTGTACTCATATCGATATCCTTGTCAATTTTATCGACATCAAATCGACTTCGGTGACAGCGAAGGAGACAATGACAGATAGGAAGGCATTGTCACTTACCCATTTTCAATATTCAGCATGAAAATAGAACTTAATAAACCGCGATAATAAACATCAAATTTGTTTCATTATAATAGGAAAATCCACAAAACATTAGACAACAATATAGAAATAGTCTTAACAACAGTATAACTACAACACAACAGTATAATTTAATTCTGTATAATTTATTATTAGTTGAAGTTTTCGCTTCTTATAGTCCTTTACCGAACAAAATATATTTGTTGTAAATATTGTCTTAGGTTTAAGGCGACGCATTGTTAAACAATAATTCTAATACCGGACACGCGCCAGAGGGGACTGAGCGTCCTGAGGGTGTGAGGCTCTCCATACGCGCGCGAGCTTATAACTAATAAGGACGTAAACGACAAAATTGTCTTTGTTATTTTATTGCGTTAAAAACGATAATTGGTGAAATTACTACTTATATTTTAAAGAACATGTATAAACTCATCTACGAAGAAAGTTAAGAGGCCTAATTTGGTCCCGTTTGCCAATAACAAGTGAATCTCTTTTTAAAAAGAGGTATGTTTGATTTTTTTTTCTTTGTTACCTAATCATGTATTGAAAACTAAAACATAAGGTTTTTATCATGAACTATTAAATCACCAACCTAAATTTTCATTAGTTTTGAAATTACTGAAATAAATTGAAATTATTGACGCCAAAATTTCCAAACATTTCTTAAACGTACATGTCTTATCATCAGCTCGTTCATTGTCAATCCTACATCTTGCTGACGCCGCATCGACCGACCCAACCAACCTAAACCGTCATTAGATCCGGTCATCGAATCTCGCTGGCAAACGACCAACGTTTTCTCAAACGCAACATTTATTCAACGGATATTGTAATAATATTTATTCCTGTACGTTTCTGGCCTTCCTAAAGTAAAACCAGAGATAAAATAATCATCATCACCTCCATTCACTGCTGGATGCAGGTTCAGTAGTACGATTGTTGCGGCCATGGTACATTAAGTATAAGATGTATGTGTAGTTAATAATATTATAATAATATATTAATAATATCTATGGCCGCTTTTCACACCACGTTAATCTGGTCCCGTGGTAAGTTCTCGAAGAACTTGTGTTACGGGTACCAGACAAAGGAAACATATTCAATACTTTTATACTGTACATATATTTAGAATTTTTATTACATAATAAAATAAATAAAATAAAATAAAAATAAAATAGCCTATATTTCTTACAGAATCTAGATTACATAATACACATATTTAATACACAATGACCCAGGAACACAGAAAACTTTTTGTTCCCTGGCGGGATTCGAACCCGCAATCTCCGGCACGAGCGCCAACGCGCTAAGCATTGAGTCACAGAGGTAGTTTCTCAAGGCTTTACGATATATTGAAGCAGAAACAACATCTGCTAAGATCGTCATCAAGTCGAGCCACCCAGGGGGTCCAATCTTTATCATCTATCAAGATTTAACGATAACAAATGACATTGGATCAGCACACCACAAAACTGATGCCATGTTTACATTTAGGACCTTAAGTGGTGACAGCTTTGAATTATACGAATCAAATGAATTCGTACGATCCAATTTAGTGGGTAAAGGGACAATTGGAGGTTTGAGGGCAAATGGACCTCGGTGCTATTTCGATGTCTGGAAAGTTCTCAACTATAAATCCTTCCATCCCAGTTCTCGTCCACTCGTATTTATTGGTACAAGTTCGGCAGGGAATTTGTCAAAGCGTTGTGTAACTTAAAGTTCTAATCGTCTTAAAGTTTGTAATCTAGAAATTTTGTACATTATACATATTTTTTATATACATATAATAATATATAATAATAATGACTGTACATATTTGTGTAACTTACGACGGTGAGTAGACTTACTACACCAAACCTATAATAGACAAGTATCTATTCTAATTGTAATGTTTCATGCCATATTTTGAAGTTCCCTTTGACATCAGACGATGAAGATGAGATACAGTAGAGCACGAGGTGTAAGTGTCAATTCTGATTAGTGGATAGTAAAGTAAATCTTAACAAAAACTTGGGCGGTATAGCTCTGGCGGTGGTTGAGAGGATCCTGTCCGTAGTGGGCGAGAACAGGTTGCTACGTTAATTATTTTTCTATACATATACGGTATCAAGATAAGTCAGCGTAAGCAAACACGCAGACAAAAATTGTTAGGTATATTGTATATGAAATATAATAACTTGAAAGAGATTGTTTGATAATATAAATAAATAAAAAAACGTTTGATAGCACAATTATTGAGTGGAAAGTTCTCAACTATAAATCCTTCCATCCCAGTTTACGACGGTGAGTAGACTTACTACACCAAACCTATAATAGACAAGTATCTATTCTAATTGTAATGTTTCATGCCATATTTTGAAGTTCCCTTTGACATCAGACGATGAAGATGAGATACAGTAGAGCACGAGGTGTAAGTGTCAATTCTGATTAGTGGATAGTAAAGTAAATCTTAACAAAAACTTGGGCGGTATAGCTCTGGCGGTGGTTGAGAGGATCCTGTCCGTAGTGGGCGAGAACAGGTTGCTACGTTAATTATTTTTCTATACATATACGGTATCAAGATAAGTCAGCGTAAGCAAACACGCAGACAAAAATTGTTAGGTATATTGTATATGAAATATAATAACTTGAAAGAGATTGTTTGATAATATAAATAAATAAAAAAACGTTTGATAGCACAATTATTGAGGATTAATGGAGTTTTTTTTTAATCATGAGGACAACGTCTGTCGGTGCCACTAGTAGCATATACGTATAAAGAGAGGGACCTAATATCGATACATAAAATAAGTAATAAATATAAGTGTTATACACTGATTGAGTTTTAAATTATAATGCACCATAATATACATTCAGCCGCTGCAATAAACATTACATTCGGGTTTCATCTCCGACCGCCATTAACCATTTATCACATACTTTCTAATTCCAACCTCCACGGGTTATGAAACCTTATGGATGCTTAAGTTCAATAACTTTATGAACTATGGGAACATGGCAAATTACCTGGTTATTACGGTGTGGGATGTTTGCGAATCGTCGGTCGTTTACCTACCCGCATGCGTAGGATATTCGATTAGCAAGACAAGGCGAAATATCGATTTTATGAATATTGACAACTGTTTTAATTACAGATTTTGAAACTTTTAAATAATAGTTTTAAATTGCTATTATAAAAAATAATAAGCATCAATAATACGAGTTTTAATTGATTAATAATGTAAACACATCCGGGAAATTGAGGGAAGAATTGAGTATATCAGCAGTCGGCAGATCCCATGCAGAGAGGCGTGCGATATTCAAGGTACATTTTTCTGGCAGAACGTCAAGATGGCCTTAAAACCACAAAGGCGGGCGGACACAGCGAACAATATTATCTGGGACATGCATCCGTATGATAAACATGCAAATTGTGACAAATTGATAAGCGTGACATAAAGATAACGCTAAAAGATATTTTAGTTTATTGCGCCTTGTGAAATTTAGATAATAGAGCGACGTATGAGATGGGCCCCTCAAAGAATGCCAGTGTATATTGAAATTGATGTTGTGTAAATTCATTGCTGCTTTCTTCATTTGAGTCTAGCCCAGCAGTGAAAACTCTTAGCTCATGATGGTTAAAACATTTGTATTTTTTCTAGTATGTTCCTTGATTCAGACTACTGGGCCATGTAAGTAACAAATGCTACTTTATTGAGTTATTCTATCAAAGAAGATAGTAATGAATGTTCAACGGATCTATAATACTTATCTTCATACAGATAATGTAAGTGTTATTGTATCTAAAATGATAAGTCATACAATGCATGATTTTATGGTATCAGTAATTGTAGGTTTTTATGACTGTTGATTACTAAAATTGGCGAATCAAATATTCACTTAGGTGATTTACATTACAAATTCGAATTATTTTTCCTTGAAGCTATTAGTATTACTCCATACTATAGAAGGAAGATATTATGTAGTCGATAAACTCTGAAACTACGGAACCGATTTCATGAATTATTTTACTACTAAAAAGCTATGTTGTCTGCAACTGATGTTTGTTTTAAGTAATAAAAACATTTTAGACAAGATGACGCAGTATAAGGTATCTTTTGACTTTTTGAAAAAATTCTAAAATCCAAACGATCGGATAAGGTACGCCCTTGACCTACATCGGTACGGATTAGCTAGTGAACCTTGATGATGATCGATTTGCTGGCTATTATTTTACTTGGATAGGCAACAGGCAGACGAGCCACCTGATGGAAGTGGTCAGTGTCACCCATCAGCATAAACTAGTTCAGCTGGGACAAGCCCAGGCAACTCATTCATGGCATGGCATGGCATGGCAGTTCCCCTTTACAAGGAGTAGTCTAGCCTTCGTCGAGGCCAACCTGTCGCTGAGGTGATCCTGTCTGCAGCCTGCCTGCAGATCCGGGACCCTTAAAAAGCGGCTAAAGAAGCTCGCAGATGGTTTAATGGGGTAGTGCATTCCCAAGTGCGAGTCCCTACATAGGTCCAGGAGCCTTACCCGAAGACCCCGAGGTAAACCTAGACCATGCAAAACTATTAACCTGCGTCATCAAAAAAAAACAACTCATATAAGTGCCATAAGATATTTCTCGGTGCCAGTAATTACACTGCCTGCCTTGCCCTTTCTCTCCGAAACACAACAAAGCTGTTTCACAGGAGAAACAAGCAGGATGGTGGTACCCATGCAGACGAGAGCACAACACAGCGCAACCCCCACCAGTTACGTAATAAAAGTATTTTAACGAAGATGATGCAAACGGAGATCAGGACGTAAATTTAATATGAACCCTCACCCCATTGTACTGTCCCGACGTTGGGAGGGGTTGTTCTGTGGTGCGGGACAACCGCTCTGTGGAGGTGGCGTCGGTCCCTTGAGGGACTGAATAGCCGTCGAAGTACCCTGTTAGCTCATTAGATCCGGGGCACCTCACCAAAGGCGGCATTGGTGGGACACACAGGATAAAATATGTTATTTACGTACCTGACTACTTTTTATACGTTGTAACTCTTAGATTTGCTAAGCACGCGTTTAACCTACATCGAATTAGCAAACTCTGATGATGATTGCGTATATCCTTATCGTCATCAATCGTCGGAAGTCACTTTTCGTCAATAAAAACGCCTATTGACAAGTGATTTGGTATTCAAATGTGTGCAGCAAGAACGTGCGTCGTGTGCGCTCGTTTACCGACTGTGTACCATGAATAATAAGATTTCATCGATTTTAGCATTGCATAACCATTCTTGGAGAAAACTGTGTGTATTCTGCAGACATTGTAGTTCCATGTTTCGCGAGATAATAAGGTAATAAAAGTGCTGTCTAAGAGCTAAAACAAATCTAGATAGACCTAGAGATCTAAAATTAGATTGATGAAATGAAATTATCAGTGAAGCAATATTATTATCTTAGAACAATAACACTATAGAAACCAAGTCTACGCGCCCATTTTGAAGCACCTTTGATGGAGCCAATAATGGCTCCAAACGCCGGCTCGCTTCGTAGTCTTCATGTCAAAGTGAGTCGAACTTGTCTCACGAAAAAAAAAAATTATGACGATTTGTGCAGTTACATTGTATCACAATACATCTGAATAACAAAATAAATGTAATAATAATAGTATACAATATTTCGTAGTATCTTGTAATTAATTAGGTTTAAATAAAAACAATTTTTTTCAATGCTCAGTGTTGCCCGATTGTGAAAATATTTTTACTGATTATTTTCCCCCACTGATTTAATATAAAACAGTTGCTAATGATATTTACGTAGGTACGTGACACGTTCTCGAATTAATGTGTTTGTGTGATTTAACGATATCAAATACAAACAGTGAAACAATAACAAACAATCATTATATACATATATATATACAAACTTTCGCGTTTATATTAAAACAAGTTACAAGTTTAAATAGTAACATGTATAACAACTTTATATTACTACTGTGTTTCATGCCAATAAAAATAAATATAAAAATGTATATTTTACTAATTACTGTTATATTTTCTTCATTTCATATAAATAAACATTCTTGTAATATAACAATTATACATAATAAATAATAATATAGCTTGTGTATACATGGTTATGTAAAGTTGTTATAAATTAATACCTAAATAGATATGCCCACCTAGCTATTTATGTATGAAATATTATTGCTATAACAAATTGTTATCAGCGGCCGAATCATTTCCCGTTTTCGGGAAAACTTCACCACTACTGGCAACATTGAATCAATTTAGTGCTTCATTTTTGACAGAGCGCTTGTATGAAGACTGACCTTCTATAGTGTAATTATTCTAAAATTATTATTAAATTTCATATTTGTTTGATAGTTATGGAGTTCGATTTGGATGCAGATAGATAGTAGGATTATAATAGGACTTCTGTAATTTTTATTTAAAACCATTAAGAAAGTCTATGATATATATAGTAGACTTACTAATAACAATTTTAGCGCAGGTAAAAACTGTTTATAACAGTACAGTCAAATTATGTTGACTAAGCAACATCGCATAAACAAAGTTTAGGCAAATTTTTTTCCACACATCCGCAGCAGTTATTCACGTCGTAAAATCATTTGGCCGTAGTGAACTAAAGTTATGTTAATACTATATTACATATCCATTTTTTTATTAATCTGCATCCTTTTTGGCAAATTGGCCAGTTACACGACAAGGTGTTTAAAAAACTAATCTGCATTTTACATGCAAAACACCGGATACCCGCATAAAGACCCATTTTGGCTAATGTACCAATTACCAGGTGGTACATGACAAGATGGCAGAAACATCTGCGCATGGTGCACCGAATGCGAATCACGTCGCAATCAGGGCATGCACCTGCTTGCTCATATCCTTGGATGCGAGGTTAGCATCAGCATTTGTATCGTTTTACATAATTAATATTATTGCAGACTTCGATTTCTCTGAATGCATATCTTATGATATTGCCATTACAGGTTAACATGTATTATATTATGTAGAGTGGGAGGGAAGCGCTGTGCCGCGCTCCCGGCTGCATGGGTACCACCATCTTGCTTATTTCTCCCGTGAAACAGCTTTGCTGTGTTTCGGAGAGAAGGGCAAGACAGGCAGTGTAATTACTGGCACCGAGACTTAACATCTTATGTCTCAGGATAGGCAACACATAAATGAGTTGCCTGGGCTCGTTCCAGGTATACTAGTTTATGTTCATGGGCGACGTCGACCACTTAACATCAGGTGGTACGTTTGCCAGTTTGCCTATCCAAATAACATTAAAAAAAAAAAAAAAAAGAGTTCCACTGAGTTTGTCCCGGCGGTTCTTCTCAGTGGACTCGCCTTGGAACCGGGGCACTTGAATTGTAAATTTCATGTCACAACTTGTAATAGGTTTGAAAAGTATATTAGATAGATACAAAATTTATATGCCTACAACCTTTCGTAGGTAGCTGAAAGATACCATAGGTTATCTACCTGTACTTGTGTGTTATGTTTGAATATTGCAACATTCTGTATATAGTTTGCTGTCGGGTAATATTTGCTGTGTGTCGCGGAATACGGAACCACGCTAAGTTCCTCAATTTGCTCATTAGTTTCTTCACGCAAGCCCGCATTCGCGACATTTATGGCACCTTCGTATTTGAGTTTATCTTCACAGTTCTACTTTTTAAGACTTTAATAGAGAACATTTTCCATTTTTATATACCTATATTCTAGATCTTCCCTACGGTTGTTCCGCCCCAAAATAAGAATCTTCCAAGTGTAGAGAATAGAGATCATCAAACTAACTCTTAAGATTTATTATACTAGTGCAGATGATGAATATTTAGTTATTCGTAACCAAAGGATACAGATTACAGAAGGTAAATTATATTAAGAAATTCATGAGAAAAATAATTGAAGATGTATAAGCATTGTTTGAAATATGAACAATAAAAAATTATAAGCACTTAATTTGCTTGGAGTGTAGTTAAAATAAAGCAACTCAAACTTTAAGGATTACACTGAAGACTTTATGATGTCAAAATTGTAATGATAGCGAACCAGTGTAAGAAGAAAAAGAAGCGTTCTTTCGGTAGAATATTATACATATATTATGTCAACCACAAGACAACCACGTCAACTCTTCATTCAAAAAGGTATAGCAAAAAATAGCTCCTGCTCAAATCTGTATGATTTCACACTAGTTTTCATATAGGTTAATTGACACTAAACGACAGAGAGAACCTCAGCTGTTCGCGAAATGCGAAATTTATTAGTTTACCCCGACTTTTTCGCATTTGGGTCATTTGGCGGCCATCCAAGAGGAGACACCCGAAAAGTTTTTGTTTACTCAGATTTAAACGAAGCTATGGTCTAGTTGGTTAAACTCGGATTAAAAGCCTTACTTGTGTTTTTCTAAATTTCCTTGTGCACCTGACCCTGTCAATGTCACTTGCATACCGACGAAAGAAACATCGAGATACACTTGCATACCTGAAGGAAAGCTGTTTGCTAGATGTCCAGCCATTTGGGCCAGGGTAAAGGCGTAGGTACTATGACCTAATAAGCTGATTGATTCAGATTTCAAGGAAGGAATCGTCTCTTATCATAAGAGTCGCTAATATTCTTATATTTTGTTTGCTAAAATTGTTATCTGCGGTCAATAATAATTAATTAGCGCTTGTCGTCCATGATGGATGTGTTATTTCAGTGATTTAGCGCAACCTTGACTCACTTATAATCTGTTTTAGTATATTAAATTAACAAAAAGTATCGAGACGCTATGTACCGCAATAACTAGGAAGAACTATCCATACCATAGAAATAACATTAAAAAAAAACAAAGATTAATATTTAATACCCAACTTGTATTGAAATTACTTAGAATGAAAATATTTGCAAAATCCCAGAGAAGTGGGAAGCAGGTCAAATTATATTTTGTTAATTTTTTAAGTATATTCTTTTTCTCGTTAGTTTGAAGGTCAAATAGTTTACCACCCAAAAAGAAATCGTAAAAAATACTCGGAAAATAGTTTTTTTTCTGCAGTTTACACAATACTGTATTGATTCTACATATATGTAAACGTTTGGTGGTACGAAGCAAAATTGTCCTACACTTTTTTTTTTACTTTAACGCCGGGAATGCTCTGAGGCATCCCGCTAGGGAGTGGGTCTCCCCAGGCGGGTATGTGGGACTCGCTGCGCCCGAAAGCTGGTAAGTGGACGCAGCTCTACCCACTAAAACCCGGCGAGTGCCACCAATGCCGCCTTTGGTGAGGTGCTCCGGATCTAATGAGCATGACAGGGCACCTCGACGGCTAGTCAGCCCCTCAGGAGACTGACGCCACCTCCACAGAGGGGTTGTCGCGCACCACAAAACAACCCCTCCAAACGTCGGGACAGTACAATGGGGTGAGGTTCCCGTCCTCGGCCCTTTCCCCCTGCTCTTTTGTCCCCTCTTCTTATAAGAGGGGTACAAAGAGCCCCCTCGCCTCAATTTGCTTCGCCTAAGGTGCTGGACACACCTTAGGCTACTGAGCCCCACCGCCACGTCAAGGCCTGAACCATGGTGGGGAAATTGTCCTTCCCTAAACCAATTTAGGTTCGTTACTACAAACTGTTATTAGTTGAACGTCTAACTTCAGTCAGGGGTTTGAATCCAAATGAGCCAATCAATCGTGTTGGCATTGATTTAGGAATACCCATGACTGGACATAAACTATGACCACAAAAAAACAAACAATTGTTTTAGCTCTGTTATCACGGCAGAACAATGCACATTAATTATTAAGCTCCCATAACGGTATTAGACGTGGAAAGCTCGATACAACGAACGTGGGAAGAAATTTATGAGAAAGCATAAAAATGCAATAAAGAAAACAAGAAAAACAAAAGGAAAAGCGGTGACATGCGTATACGTTGGATTTAAAAAGAATTTCTAACAAGAGTTTATAGAGCGAGAGGTCATATACCTATTTAGAGTTGAGTACAGAGTCTTGCAGAAAAACAACGTCTTAAGGTTTCCTATTGTCATATGAGACCAAAAGGAAACGAGTAAGACAGGATCGAGCCAATTTCGCGAAACTTAATGACAAACAAATTAGTCATAATTTAGTAGAATACTGGCCAAGTGCAGGGCTGGACTTATGCACGTTTGCCTAATATAATTATTTGTATTTCATAAAAAAAAAGATTCAGCGTTTTAAATTAGGATAAATGATTGAAAGTGAAACATTGTAAGATAGTAAGTAGTGTTTAAAGTCTATCAAGACAAGAAAAATAATATTGCTAGTTTGCACTACCCACAAGCGACCCAATGGTCAACAATAAAAAGGGTGTAAAAGCAAGATTTTTTTGGTATACATATGTATTTTAAAATAATATCTGATAGGTACTTGTTCAAAACAATTTTTGCAAATATCATTAGCTGGTTTGACTAGCAGACTGTGGTACTTCAGGAGGCGAAGAACGTAAAACTGAAATAGAGACAGACAAGCAAGCGGGACAGAAAAAAAACTTTCGTTCATTACAATAGTTTCTTTCCTCTCCAAATGATTAACTTATTTATTTATTTTTAGACTAAAAAAGTTGGCAAGCCTGTTTCCCAGCCCACTCCAATATTCAAATTACGTATGATTGGGTATGATTTAACGATGAAAGGTCATTGTTTACTCACGATGTGGATAGTTTTGGGTTGGGTATGTCGAGGGGTAGGATGCGTCATCAGTTACTACCCTCCAAACACCCCCGCCTCGCATCCCCAACGCAACATCGATCGATCACTAACGCCATGCGCAAAGCCCGCCCTTTTTGTTTATGCCATTTTTTGTCTTAGAATATAAAAAAAAACACTCCTTCAAATTTCGAACACTTATCGAGTGCTTTTAAATTACAACTTTCAGATGTTCTTGTCACAATTTTTTTAACGCTTTTATAATATAATAATAATAATTTTACTTTCACGCGTAAATACGTAATTTATAGCATATATTATAATATATATACAGAAATAATTATATAATGATCGGTACTCACTGGCATTCGTTCATTATCTCCTCCTGCGAGCGAACTTGCACCGGCGCTAACTTCTCCACACTCTCCTCGTAATTACCAAAACACTTAGTGATTTTCTCGTCAAAAGTATTCACCAAATCCTCGAGCGATCCAGAGAAAGTTTCAGTGAAATTGTCGCCTTCACCATTTTGCATAGTGTCCTGTTTACACTTCACCGGTTTGGGTTCGTCGTTGTCATTAATTTTATTGGAATCAGTTTTAATTTTCACCATATCATTTTTTAAATTGTTGATATTGTTTAGGCGAATGTCGTTCCCGTTGATGGTCTTTTGCGGAAAATCAGAAGTTGATATACAATCGTCTGCCTCTTCTACTTGAGCTAGCGGCGCCTCGAACTCGAGTTCGGCCATTCTTACAGCCGCTTCTCGCATGACCGTACGTCTAACCGCGCCGAATACCGCGGAAACACTGCGAACTTGCGAAGCGGGGGCGGGCGCCGGGCAACAAGACGCGACATTCAGCAAAAAGCGCTGTAGAAATAAAAAATCTCAGAACTTTACGCTTTAAACTACTTGACATTTAATTACTTAGTTAAAACTTAGAAGTAAAAAAATGTAAACATAAAAATGGCAAAATACAAAAAGTTGCTGACACCGACATTGAATACTTGTAATAAGTACATAATATACATATTATGTAGTATACAAATATAGTAGGTAATTTTAATATTATGTATGTATTATGTATTTTTATTTTATTTATTTTTAAGATAGGTAGGTATTTTAAATATATATATATATATATATATATATTTTAATAGTATAATTTTAATAATAGAATATATTTTATACGTCTTAATAATTATCCGCTCATTAATTGAAAAAAGGTAATTTTTATAGTTTTAATAATAAGTTATTTTCACCTAAACGGACTCCTGTCACTGTGTTTGTAAAATTTGTAAACCGGAAGAAAATACATTTTGGGAATAGGCGTTCCTCCCAGACATTTCAGGATAACATGTAAAATTAGTTATAGAATACACTACTATTTGAAACTATTAGTTCCACTGAGTTCATTTCACCGTTTTTTCTCAGTGGGCTTGCTTTGAACCGGTAGCAGATTCAATTGACGTTAAACTTGAACCCAGACCTCTCAGCTCAAGCCAAGTCAACTGGACCGCCGTCATATTATCCTTGTTAGTATTTTTTTTTTCTTTAACGCCGGGAAATGCTCTGAGGCATATCGCGGGGGAGTGGGTCTCCCTACGCGTAAGCTAGTAAGTGGACGCAGGTCTACCTATTAAAACCCGGCGAGTGCCACCAATACCGCCTTGGGTGAGGTGCCCCGGATCTAATAATCACACAGGGCACCTCGACGGCCAGTCACTTTCTCAAGAGACCGACGCCACCTCTACAGAGGGATTGTCGCGCACCACAAAACAACCCCTCCCAACGTCGGGACAGTACAATGGGGTGAGGTTCCCGTACTCACCCCTTGCCCTCTTGTCCCCTCTTCTTATAAGAGGGGTACAAAGAGCCCCTTCGGCTCAATTAGCTTCACAATGTTAGTTACCGTACTCCTCCGAAACGGCTCTACCGATTTTTACCAAATTTTATATGCGTATTCAGTAGGTCTGAGAATCGGCTACTATCTATTTTTCATACCCCTAAGTGATAAGGGTGGTCAACCCCTCAAATTTTAAAAGTTAACGCGGGCGAAGCTGCGGGCAACAGCTAGTTATGATATATAATTCTTCTGTGCGTGTGTATGTCACTGAACTCCTAAGCCACAGGATCGATTTTGATGATTTTTTGTGGGCGTGGTTCGTTGTTGTGAAATGGATTCAAGAATGCTTTATATTCGCACTTCGGTCTACAACAAAATGTTTATACAGTACGACTATCGGGTCTGCTAGCTTGTATATCTATGTACATGTGTCTATGTGGCTATAGAAAATCAATCTTCATTAATTATAAGAATCAGTCCGTTTGACCGTTATCGTTCATTCTCGCTTCCGTCACTTCATACTATATCTAATCGCATCGTATCATCCGAATGGAATTTGCTCCCAATGGCAACGCTCATAATGATACAGTTGTTTATTTATTTAACAGTTTGTACAAACAAAGCGACAGTAAAGAGAAAGATGATTAGTAAATATATATATATATATTATGGTCGTATACCAATACACGAAAATAGGCTTCACTCAGATTTTTTTTTTCTTTAACGCCGGGAAATGCTCTGAGGCATCCCGATGGGGAGTGAGTCTCCCCAGGCGGTTATGTGGTACTCGCTGCACCCGAAAGCTAGTAAGTGGACGCAGCTCTACCCACTAAAACCCGGCGAGTGCCACCAATGCCTTTGGTTAGGTGCCTCGTATCGAATGAGCTAACAGGCACCTCGATGGCGTGTCAGTCCCTCAGGGGACCGATGCCACCTCTACAGAGGGGTTGTCCTCGGAACGTCGGGACAGTGCAATGGGGTGACATTCCCATCCTCGTCATTTGTCAAAGTGCTGGGTTCATCTTAGGCTACGTACTGAGCCCCACCGCCATAACAAGACATGTACTATGGTGTGAACCTCCGACATCCCCGAACACCCGGCGGTTAAACGGGCTCTCTTTGCAGACGACACCTCACACCGCTCTGTATATCACCCACCCCTCAGCTGCAAAGGCTTCCACCATCCTCCAGCGTGCCGTCACCGAGCTGGGTGAATGGTTCGCAAAATGGAGGATTGATATAAACCCTGAAAAAAGTGCCTCCATAAAATTCTCCCGTAGGAGGGTCACAAACAGACGACCTTATCGTACCATGAAACCGATAAGGTTAAACAATGTAGAAATACCCAGAGTAGATCAGGTAAAATACCTGGGGGTCACCCTTGACAGGTCGATGTCATTTAGACCACACATAGAGACAGTCACCAAAAAGGCCAAATTCGTCTTGAGCCGTTTATATTTCTTAATTAACAAAAACAGCAAAATGCCCCTCAGGCATAAGCTAACCCTGTATAAAACTTGTATCCGACCCATTATGTCATACTCTTGTATCGCATTCGCGCATGTGCCACAAAGTCGACTCAATGCACTACAAATAGTCCAAAATAAATTCTTACGCATGGCAACCGGTTGCCCGTGGTACGTAAGAAACATCGACCTGCACAGGGACTTCAGATTAGAGTCCATTAGGGGCCACTTCAAAATGACGTCAGAACGTCACTTTGAAAAGGCACTTCTCCACTCCAACCCGCTCATCGTGAGCGCGGCAAACTATTCCCTAGATAGCTCAGTTCCAATTAGACATAGGTTACCTAAGCATGTTTTAACAGATCCAGCTGACGAAATCTCTCAGCTATGCTAATGCGCGACGCAAAAGCGCGACGCGAACGTCACATCATACACAGAATCACAACAAACGGTGCTAGGGTACACCTGCACACCGCTTGGGCCTCGGGGTCGTAAGCGATGTCGACCCCTACACATGGAAATCACATTGATCCGGACCGATCGCGAAAGCTTAGGTTCGAATCCGGCCGGCCCTCATGATGATAGGTTAAATTCAACCGTAAAAGATTCGTCAACCGTATCGGAAATCGGAATTCAGATTTGACTAGTCCAAATCTTGCTCTCCCGAGCAGCGCGCGCGATGAACCGCGCCCCCTGTGGGGCGCGGATGGGGGCGTCCCCCTTTAGAATATTTCTTAAGTGAGCCATCTGTTCACTTACTGTACCGATTGAGCTTAAAGGCCATCAGGCCGAAAAGTCTAGCCCTTCCGAAAAAAAAAATGGTGTGGACACATTTTCATACCTACATTATACAAGTTAAACAGTTCTCAAGTTTCAAAAAACTCAAAAACTGTGCTAGAAATCCCAGCTATCTGTTGACTACTATGGCCTGATTTCAAGGAGAAATACGAGACATTCAGATGTATATGTTATTTCCTGGACCAGATCTTGGACAATTTAATTATATGGTTTATAAACACTAAGTATTGAATCCCGTTGTTTTTTTTTTAATAGTAAGTAAGTTTATTATTTTTATAGAAAAGGAACAAACATATAATCGGTTCACCTGGTGGTAAGTGATAAGGGACATCCATAGACATCCTCTACATAATTAGCAGATACTTTGCCTAGGGAAGAATTCTCCGGTGCATTCTGTTGAAAAGCAGCATGGCGCTACTTTGAAATTAATTGTTATCATCCGGAGCGGTTTTCTATTGGGGTTTCTCGCCGTTTTCCATATTTTTATTTATTTAGACTTAGCTACGGCCTTACTAAACAAATATAGACCAGGCTATAGTCTTTTGCCATCCCATCATCATCATTGCACCTTATCCGTCCACTGCTGAACATAGATCAAAGAATGCTAAGACGACCGATCCCTCGCATTCAACACGAACCGGACATTGTACGCCATATGCCTGCCTTCCCATATTGGGGATAAATTGTCAAAAAAATCAACGTTTGCTTTTCCGTTAAGAAATTGTTATTTTGTATTTTGTTCATTCGGAGTGGTTTTCTATAGTCTTTGTTTTAAAATCTTAATCTGTCGAATATTGTGGTGGACTGTTCTGGGTGAGTGGAGTGGGAAGTGATCGTTAATTGATGGGATGGCCGTAGCCACGCTCCAGGGGGTTTCCCGCTGTTTCTCCATATATATTACATACTAAATATAGGGATGTTGACAGTATTCATATAAAAATATAATTTTGATGTTAATTGGTAGTTTATATGATAAAATTCTGAAAAAATACAATGTTTTCCCTTATTATTATTTGATTAAATTAATATTTTGTAAATAAAATTGTAAGGGTGCAGGGTGCAGCTAACATGGAACAAATATTGGGCACTGAAGGACATATTCAAAAGCAGCATGCCGACCAAAATAAAAACTAAGGTTCTAAACTCGTGCCTCATACCGTGCCTAACGTATGCGTACCAAACGTGGAAGTTCAACAAAAAAACAAAGAATAAAATAATTACATGCCAACGAGGAATAGAACGCAGTATGTTGAATATTAGAAAGATGCAGAAAATAAGGCACAATAAAATTAGAAAAATAACCAAGGCAAATGATGGACTAACACACGCTCAGTCATTAAAATGGAAGTGGGCCGGACATGTTGCACGTCTACAAGTACGTCCAGAGATGGACGAAAAAGGTGACCACATGGGCGGGTCCACATGGCAAAAGAAAGAGAGGTAGACCTGTAGCTAACTGGGAAGATGACATCAAAAAAACAGCTGGCCCGAACTGGATTCAAGTTGCCCAATCTAGAGACGACTGGCTATCTTTGGAGGAGGCCTTCACCTACAGAGGGGTTCTTACAGACTGAAGAATATAATAATAGAATAATAATATAGAATTAACTAAACATTAATGTAAAATCAAAAATAGCAATTAAATTTAGAAAACATAGCTTATTACTAACATAATTATTAAGATCTATTGTATATTAACTTAATCTAAACTAACTCTTACTTTTTCGTTTTGTTTTTTAGAATCTGTAAGAAATAAAAGGCTTTTTTATTTATTATTTATTATTTATTATTATAAATAAAATGTAACAAAATTTAAAGTAGGTCACGTGATAATAAACGGAAATGACGTCACCTGTTCCTATTTAGCGGAAGCGGAAGAATGTTGACGTACTTTTATACACCATTTTCCGTACGCAGTACATATTGTAAAAACTAATTTTCAGGCGTTTTGACAGTGTACACACACAAAGGCACCGTACAACACTTATAAAACTTAGAAGCCATTTTTTATTAACGACAACTAGAATCATTTTATCACTTTTACGATGTTTAACAACATATGACGTCACGTGACAAGTGTTAGCGTTTTGAAACGAAATTTAAAATGTATTATAAAATGCAAGATTTTATAGGCATTAGACGTATTTCAGCAAAAGTTGATAATATTTAGGTTTATTAGATATTTATAAATGATTTAAAAACAATTCTGAAAAATGTTAACATCCCATTATATCCATTTATGGCTAATAGCTTAGTAGCTAATGTCTTTGAATGAAAAAATAATCAAAGTCAACTGTCTGCTGTCAAATTAGCCTCAATTTTTTATTTTTTGTAAATGACAAAAATGGAAATTGACCAAAACTCAAAACTAACATGATATTTAGAAAACATGAAATTATAACATATTTTAATTTTTTTCAATATGATTTTCCTAAAACGTACTTTTGATATAAAATCAATACGTACGTTTTATCGACATCACAGGTAGTTCTTAGGACTTGGTAATGTTGTATTTTTGTGCTGTTGAATTATAAATCACATAATATTATTTTTTTGTAGTTATGGAAGAAAAACACATTATGAAACTTTAAATTTGTCTAAAAACTGTACTGACAAGGAAATCAAAGATGCATTTATAAAAATGAGCAAAAAAGTAAGTTCACTATTAGTGATTCTAAACATTTAATCTTAAATACATACTTACATGCTATTTTTATATTTTTCTCATATACATATCCTAATACTTATTTAATACGTAAATAACAAGTTAAAATGAAAATCTCTTACGTAAATTGAAGTTATGCAACATTTAAACTCACCGGCCTTTATGTACAGTACCATCCAGATAAAAACAAAGATATGAAAGCTCAAGAAAAGTTTGTGCAAATTGTGGAAGCATATAACGTGCTTGGTAAACCAGGAAGTAGAGCTGAATATGATAATTCTACATATGTAAGCTCTGGTGGTGATTCCTATGTATACAAAACTCATGTACCTTACAAGTAAGTGCCATCCTTACCTATTAAATTTTTTGTCATGTACCTCTTAATCATAGTAGAAGTAGGAGAATTAAGCGACTCCTTGAATTATTAAACAAAGAATGAATGGTAGTATGAGAAGATGGCCATACTCCAGCTAAACTCTATGTGGAATGTTTGTAAACAAACCACAACAGCTGACTTTTAGGGTTATCATTTAAGATTATTTTATAATTTAACACTTTTAATAGTTTTACTGTAAAAATCAATCTGACTATTCATAAGATGAATTGTAAAGTCGAGCTAAATTGATCAATAACCGTTTCAACTTTTTTTTTTTTTAATAATATTTTATGGCCTGGACCGTTTCAACTCACGTGTAAGTAACCATTTTTTTTTCCATGATGGTTTGTCATAGTTTCAAATGCATTCTTCATTTTTTGGAAGAAGTCAAGAACATTTTTCCATTTTTAGGATTCCGTAGCCAAATGGCAAAAAACGTAACCCTTATAGATTCGTCATGTTTGTCTGTCTGTCTGTCCGTCCGTATGTCACAGCCACTTTTTTCCGAAACTTTAGAACTATACTGTTGAAACTTGGTAAGTAGATGTATTCTGGAAACCGCATTAAGATTTTGACACAAAAGTAGAAAAAAAAACAAAAAAAATTTAGGGTCCTTACTCTTAGAATACTTAATACTAATAGAACTGAAACTCAAAATATTTATTTCATCAAACCAATACGTGTGGGGTATCTATGGATAGGTCTTTAAAACTGCTATTGAGGTTTCTTGTAACATTTTTTTCTAAACTGAATAGTTTACGCGAGAGACACTTCCAAAGTGGAAAAATGTGTCCCCCCCTGTAATATGTATGATGTATATTACCATAAAAACTTCCACCGAAAATTGGTTTGAGTGAGATCTAGTAAGTAGTTTTTTTTAATATGTCATAAATCGTAAACCGCAATTTACCTTTACATAAACCATATTTATTGTTAAAGTGTCTAATGTTGTATACTACGTGGGTAACACTGAAAATGTTTAGAACTGGCCAGTTAGAAACATTGAAAATGAAAACTTTTTTTGAATTTCAATTTTAGAACTCTGGTAACCTAATGTAGTATATTGCATGGAGGAATGGCGGGAAGCATCGGGACGCGCGGTTGTGTTTTTTTGGTTTCCCTTTAATTAATTGTTATTTTGTGTTTTGTCCATTCAGAGTGGTTTTCTATAGTGTTTGTTTTAAAAACTTGATCTTTATATATTGTGATTGGTTGGCGAATCTTATGGAGTACCGTTCTGGAGTGGTTTACGTAGTAGGGCTGTTCTGGCGGTTTTCTATAGTGTTTGTTTTAAAAACTTAATCTGTGTAATATATAATGTGATTGTTTGGCGAATATTGTGGTGGACTGCATTGTGTGGATGGAATGGGGAATGATAGTTGATTGATGGGGGCTAGAGGGGCGAAGCCGCGCTCCTTGGGGTTTCCCGCCATTTCTCCGTATTACAGACCGAATAATTGTATTTTGTATGGCTAATAGCCTAGTAGCTAATGCCTTTAAATGAAAATAATAATAATTTGTCATTTGTTTTTGTTTTTTTTTCAATTGGCAACTTTCTACATTAAGCCGTTTTTCAGTGTTACCTAGGTATGTAATGGTAAGGAACCCTTCGTGCGCGAGTCAGACTAGCACTTGGCCGATTTTTTGTATTATATCATCATCATCATCAGCCCCTATCCATCTACTGCTGAACATAGTCCTCCCTCAAAGAACGCCAAGACGGCCGATTCCTCGCCACCCGCATCCAACACGGAAGGGCCACCGCACGGAGATCATCTTTCCACCTGGTTAATGGCCGACCAACACTTCATCTACCCGAACGCGGCCTTCACTCTTGAACCTTATTATAAGTCTTCAACCAATATGTTCTCCCCGTGATGACCTACGGGGCCGAAACGTGGCCTCTAAATTTGCGACTGGTCAGAAAGTTTGCCGTAGCTCAACATGCAATGGAGCGTGCTATGCTGGGTGTTTCTTTGGCAGATAGGATTCGAAACGAAGACATCCGCGAGAGAACTATAGTTACCGATTATATCATGATGTAAAAATATCAGAAGAATCCTACAATATTTCAAATAATAAGTGCATTCTGTTTTGGTTATTATATTTATATTATTGAACTGACCTTGAACCATTGACCAGTGTCATGTAGTCACCACATGATTAAACAATGAATTTCACATTTGATGAGATAAATGAGTTATTAACTATTGTAGAAACATTTAATACATTTTATTACTTTTTTACATTTAAAAAATAATAAGCTTGGTTGAAACTCAATAAATGGTAATATATATAGGGGCTCAATAGGGGCCATCCATAAATTACGTCACACTAATTTCATGATATTTGGACCCCTCCCCCGTCCTTGTCACAGATGGTCACATTTATAAGACCCCCCCCCCCCCTAGTGTGACGTAACATATTTTGCAATTTTTACATAAATAAATTGATAAATCAAAACAGCTATTCCGAAATTAGTTTTATTTTGTTTTTAATTTCGTTTTTTTTAATTAGTTCATAGTACCTTTTTTTTTTTTCTTTTTTAACGTCGGGAAATGCTCTGAGGCATCCCGCGGGGGAGTGGGTCTCCCCATGCGGGTATGTGGGACTCGCTGCGCCCGACAGCTGGTAAATGGACGCAGCTCTACCCACTAAAACCCGGCGAGTGCCACCAATGCCGGTGAGGTGCCCCGGATCTAGAAAACAAACAGGGCACCTCGACGGCTAGTCAGTCCCGCAAGGGACCGACGCCACCTCCACAGAGGGGTTGTCCCGCACCACAGAACAACCCCTTCCAACGTCGGGACAGTACAATGGGGCGAGGTTCCCATCCTCACCCCTTGCCCCCTCTTCTTATAAGAGGGGTACAAAGAGCCCCCTCGGCCCAATTAGCTTCGCCCAAGGTGCACCGCTCACCCTAGGTTACTGAGCCCCACCGCCACGACAAGGTCTGAATCATGGTGGGGATTAGTTCATAGTACCTAGTCTTATGTGACGTCACAAAATCTGGGAGACCTCGGACGCCCCCCTACCCCTTAACGTGTGGCGTAATTTTTGGACGGCCCCTTATAAATTAACTAAGCAGTCAATAGCATAGCAACACTTTGTCATTAAACATTTTATTAGGTTTTTGGTTGTTTACATATTATACCGGATCTATTTGGAACGCTTGCGAAAACGAAGAGGTATGATAGTGTTGGCATAGCCTGACATGATACGAGTGAAGAAAACAGGTTTTTTTTTGTATAATACGGTTTAGTAAACATAATGTTACAGGAATTTGATGATAATGCTTTAAAGTAATGGTTTTTTGAAAGAAACAGCAATGTAATTAACTTAACTTAAATAAACGGCTAGCGGACTGAATCAGCCGATAGCGTTACACGAGATCGCCGCATGCACGAGGTGAACGAACTCCCGCACCGCGCGCGTCTACAGCGCGATTTATCACTTTAGTCGTTCATCGTTTTAGTTTTTACTAATACATTGCGGGTTTGCAAAATACACAAGTCCTAAAATTTTCTTTAAAAACGTTTCTGAGATAAATGGTTATATGCATTATATAGTATATAAATAGTATATTACATATTAGGGTTTAATCTTCGCAAGCGTTCCAAATACACCCGGTATACTATATGGATGCCTTTAAAATTTCAGTGTGGATATTTAGATTTTTTACAGAAAATAACTTACCTACCCTTTAAAGCATTAAAACCTGCAACCTATTTTATGTGGCATACCACTTTATACTAACACAAATACCAAAAAATTAGTAGAGTAAATAGCATAATTCAATAGTGAAAAGGAAAAAACATTTTTCGCACACAAAAGATGTGAATGCAATTATATATACCTATGTATAAAAAAAAGCAACTGCTAAAGCTAATATTAAAGGATTTTTAATTTTAAAATTTTAACAATCTTATGATTTAGAATACATTTTAAATTGAACACAACTGTTCCAAACTTAAGATGTATTCAATTATTTTCTTGTTATTTCAGCCTAAGAAAAAACCGTAATTATAATTTCTATGATGACCCACATCAAACTGCACAATCTTCAAAATCAAAATCATATTATGGATTTAAGGGTGTGAAGAAAGTACCCAATGTTGCCATCATTGCCATTTGTTTTGGAATTGCTGTGATAGGTGTAATCTTACAATATGCTGTTATTAGGTATGTATTTATAGATTTGAATATTAGTAACTATAAGGGTATTATATTCAGGGCTGTCGTAGCCAATGTCCCATAGGGTCGAACCCAAAACCGACCTTTGCGGGACGCCTCGCCCGACTCGCCGCCTCACTAGGGACCCCAACCGGTCCTCATACACAACTTCTTTTTCGGAGAGATGCGCCCTCAACAGCCTTCGAGATACTGCCCCCCTATACTTCTTTATCCGAAATACTCCATGTGGCCCCATTACTAAAGCTAAATTGTATCCAGATATTTTTTAAATAGTTACATATTTCAGAATGATATATAAGTTTAATGCAGAAAAAATAAATACAAAATCAACATGTGTTTTCTAATGTTTACGAGAGCTTCACTTATAATGAAACAACTTTTACGGATTTTAATATTTTTTTTAGGAGAAGATGGTTGGCCATTACCACATGCTTGAAATCCTATTATTGTAATAATTGAAACAAAATCAAATCATAATATTATGTCATAGACTAAATAGTCAGTTAGCATCAAGCTGCGTAGAGAGGACTAATTAAAATATTGATGTAACATACGGTAGTTTCGAATAACTTTGTAGTGTAACTAGCGTTAGGACATCTGACACCACAGTCCTCATGTGACCATGGTTGCTTTAAAATATCCGAAATTTCGGGCTTGTATTAATATTAATAAACCTCAATAAAATCTGTAAAAGTTGTTTCATTATAAAAATCAACAGGTCCTATACCTGCTTTGGTTTTGGTCAATTTTGTATTAATTTTTTGATTGCAATTTGTTTCATTCAAGAACCATGGAATTATATAATTTATGCTGTAACAGACAAGTCCTTTTTTTAAAAATTACTTACACACTAAATATGTCTTCCCACATTAAATATACATTTCATGATTTTTTAGTTAGTATAAGTAATATTGTTTTCTAATGTTTCATTATAATGTAGTATAAGTAAAATAATGCGTAATGTTTTTTCACAATTTCAGAAAATCATATTATATACATCGAAAACAAATGCAAGAAAAATCACAGAAATTATCCGACGAACTAGAGAGAGTGCGAGCATCTACCCATGGAAAGACTAATGAAGTAAGTAGCAATATGATTATGAGATATTATACTTAGTTAAATTCTTCTTAGTGTAAAAAGGGTACATTATGGCATATTTTATGTGGCTACCGGAAAGTTGTGTAAATATTTGTGTAATCACAGTACAAGTCATGTGTTACTAACACTCAGTGCAAGGGATGCACTTGGGTCAGATGGAAGGTCTGCATGGGTACCACCGTCTAGATTTATTCATTTACTTTATATTTCCGTCAAACAGCTTTGTTGTGCCTTGCAAAGAAAGTCAGGACTGGCAGGATAATTACTGGCGCTGAGAATTACCATCTCAGGATCGGCAACACATGTATGCGTTGCCTGGGATAATACTGGGTAAATTCGGTTGATTGTGGGATATGCTGCCTACTTACCATGAGTTAGTTTGTCTCCCCATTTGCTTTTTTTAAAATGTTAGTTGCATAGGGAAACTGGCAGACATACCAGCTGATGTGAAGTGGCCAACGTCGCGCATGAACATAGTTTACCTGGAACTAGCCCAGTTAAGTCTCTGTGCCAGAGTAATTACACTGCCTGTCTTGCCCTTCTATCCGAAACAAAGCTGTTTGACGGAAGAAATAAGCAAAATGGTGGTACCCATGCGCCGAGAGCGCAGCATAGCGTTTCTAACATTTGTCCAACTAAGAAAAAAAATTGACCAGATGGGATGGGAATATCTTGTTATTTAGTAAAAAGATTTACTGCATCTGGGTAATAAGATGCCCACTTGCAATGTAAAGAACTTATTTATGTATCATGATAATAATAATGATTAAAGAGTCAGCAAAAGCCCAAAGCCAATCGTAATAAAAGATAAAGGTGTCATTGGTTGTTAAGCTTTGCTTAGTTTGCGAAAGAAGGATAGGACAAGCAGCAGTATCTGTCATCTTCAAACATACCGTAGGTGATGCGGACAAGGCAATAATTGTGTTTGGAATCAGAAGATTGTTAATTACTTGGGAAATTATTTGTGTTTATGAGTGATGTTGATCACTTGTTAGTGGGGATTTCTCTGCCAGCTTGTTAGATGGATAATGATTTTTACTACTCAAAAATAGTGTGTTCACAATATTGTTACTATTATTTCAGGAAAATAAGATACTTACTTAATTTGTTATGTTTGTAATTAGGACTGTTTCATTACAGATGCAAACACAAATCCTACTTGATAGAATAGTATCGGCTGCCAACTCCTCTGCAGCAACTGCTTCCTTGGGTCAAGCCCTGGCCAACGAGAAAAAGTGATGATTTAATTTATTTTTAGTTTGTTATAGAAATATTTTTGTAGAGACTTTGTATAAAATACTATGATATTTAAAAATGTTGTTTTGTATAGAATTGTAGTTAATAATAGACTTAATTGATACCTACCTCAAGTCTATTGTACATATTTGTTCATAATGTATATACATTGTTTTTGTATATATTTATGTAGTATACTAACACGATATACATAATATACTTACTGTACTTTTCAATGACACTTAAATCATTAATATTTACAAAGTAACATAAATAGTCCATGATATAATAATAATTTACTTATTCATAGTATGGCCATAAATACAGTTACAATTAAAAATAAACAAAATATTACATTTGAATTTGGAATCTGTCATTTTATATTTTTTATTATTTTCATTTAAAGGCATTAGCTACTAGGCTATAACCAAACAAAATACAATATTCCCAACCCCAAGGAGCGCGGCTTCGCCCCTCTAGCCCCCATCAATCAACTATCAATCCCCATTCCATCCACCAAAATCAGTCCACCACAATATTCGCCAACCAATCACATTATGTATTACACAGATTGAGTTTTTAAAACAAACACTATAGAAAACCGCCCAGAACAGTCTTACTAAAAAAAACCACTCCAGAACGGTCCTCCACAAGATTCGCCAACCAATCACAATATATAAAGATCAAGTTTTTAAAACAAACACTTTGAAAACCACTCCGAATGGACAAAACGCAAAATAACAATTAACGGGAAACCAAAAAAAAAAAAAACAGCCGCGCACCCCGATGCTTTCCGCCATTTCATATGATAGTTTTTTTTTTTATGGCAATGAGAATTTACTAAATGCCAGTATCTATATGATAGTTCATTGTGTCTTCTCATATCTGCGCCAATACATTGTAAAATATTTTATGATATTAAAATGAGGTGGGGTAATAAAGAGTACCGTATCGCTGTGATTGCATTACACAAAGTAGGTATGGAGCCAAATATTGTTTGTAAAACTTTGTGTACCGGGCTATTGATAGGTACAATGAAACCTCCTCTGTTTGTGACAGAAAAGGGACGGGAAAGAATTCAAAGAAATCCAGTTCGAAAGCAAAAGATTTTATTTCTGGAGATGAAGAAATCACCTAGAACCATGTCCCGTATTTTAAAAGATGACTACTGAGCAGCCTATATGAAACGCACTGGTCATTTCTTAACTGATAATTTAAAAAAGAATAATCTGGTAAAATTAAAACAACTACTAAAGCGGTGCAAAGGGTCATAGAAATAAAATGTTTCCGGATGCATTTTTTTTACAATTGAGCAATATTTTAACAAAGAAATTCACCGTATTTATGCTCAAAGCTCTAAGGAAACTTCCCAATTAGTCAACATTACAACAAGGGCATTATTTGACTTCAGTGATGGTTTGGTGGGTGTTAGCTATGAAGGAATGACTGAGCCATATTTTTGTAAAAATGGTATCAAAAGATTGGCATAATTGTATCAAAATACCAATCTTGTGAAGGTGATCTTGTGAACCTTTCAACAAGACTCGGCGCCGGGTCATAAAGATCGATCAGTGGATCGTTGTCCGGAACGTTGGTTTCTAACCAAGATTCCACTGAATCTTGGTTAGAAACCAACGTTCCGGACTTCATCAAAGCTGAATACTCGCCGATATTTCGTCCCGATTTTAATTCGCTGGATTATGATTTATGGTTAGTTTTAGAGTATGTATGGCTTGTTATAAATGCCATGATAATTTGGAGTCCCTGAAATATATAATCCCAATCATATGGATTGTCCATATGATTGGCAGTGAAGAATTTTCCTTTTTGGAAAGAGTGTGTGCTTCTATTGATATCTGGCCTCAACGTTTAAAGAACTGTATTGCAGCCAATAGAGACCACTGCGAATAAGATTTATATATTTTTAATGGTTTTATATTAATGTATTAAACTACCACAATGTAATAATAAATGTGACGTGCAATAGAATTTTTTGAAGTGTAAACTTCTTTTAGCGCGGTACGCATATTTTTAGATGATATAAAATATCTGAACTCGCGACACCGTACACGAAACGCTGGAGACGCAGTTTGACGTTTGATTTATTTATATATGATTATGCAATATTTGTTTTGCAAATTATGTTGCTTCTAAATTATGTCATGCGGTCATTTTCTGCGTCGTTTAGGTTTTCATAATCTTTTACAGCCTGTATTATAGGTATTTGAATTTAATGTTTTGTTCTCACTTCTATCGGCAGTCCCTGTGACTGGTTTGGTTTTTTTCTTTGTAACAATATTTAGGGCAAGGCTATGTATATATGTAGGATTGAAAGTTTTTGGTGTGTATTAACAGCTGTGTACCTACACCGCGGTCAGGGATTGATGATGATGTAAAAAAGACATGAAAAATATTTTCCACTATTCATTACAAATTGTTAACAAAGATCATTTTGCATATTACATTCTAAACATTCTAAGTATACAATTTATAATGAAAATTCGTTAAAAACGTCATATTATGTTCCCCACTTCTAGAAACAATATTGTCATCTTAAGCAGTTTGTCAATACAATTCATCGTGTATTTCATGAAGACAATAAACATACATATCTATAATGTGTGTCAAATAAAGCTAATTCTTTCTTTCTTTCTAAAAACAATACTTTATATCATCATTTTTCTAACTCTACTTGGGCACGAGGGTGCATCCAATCTTGCACTTTTAATACTGTACAAATTGCCTACAACATGTTTTTTGACTTGGACAAATAAATATATTTTGAATACACAAATATAATACTGTTTGTTTTAAAATACTTTGTTTCAGTAATTTATATTCCTTTCTCATTCCTTCGTCCATCACTGTATTGCATTTTTAGTTTATTTTCAGTACTTATTTGTGAAGATAATAGATGTAGATTAATTATTCATACATATTATCGTAATATGGTAACTTTTTACATTATTCTATATATCTATACCTCCAAATGTAGTAGTGAGTTTTTAGCAATGGCGGATTTATTAGTAGGCTGAGTAGGTTGGAGCCTAGGGCGGCAAATTTGGGGAGGAAATTGTTATTTTTGCTACCTCTTAATAAAAAGATTTGCGTATGTCGGTTTTCTGATGTTTTTAAAGTAAAAGGTCAGCAAAATCTTTATAGTACCTATAGACCTTGAAAACGTGTTAAACCGGCTGGCAAAATTGGGCAAATTTGGGGATGAAATTGATTATCGCATGACGGTTTTCTAAAAATATAATTTAAAGAGTCAGCAAAATCTTTACGGCACGGCGCCAAAAATTGAATAGCCTACAGTCGGGAAATATGTAGATCCGCCATTGGTTTTTAGACAAATTTGTACAATTTGTATGATAATTTCAAATGTCTATACATGCGCCATGGTGGTTAAGCGTAGGTGCTATCATAATTTGTATGTAGCTTAGCAGGGAACAGATATAAAAGAGTCGTGCAGCTCCGAAGATTCTACTGGGGCATAAAACTTTCATTTGAGAATATTCGACCACAGCTAAGCCAAAGGTAAAGGTTTTGATTTTAGGGGTCTGAATGTATGTGTGTATTAATTATATATTTTTTTAAATTATATTATTATTTATTATATAATTATATATATCTAATATATAAAATTTCCATGTCACAATGTTAGTTACCGTACTCCTCCGAAACGGCTTTACCGATTTTTACCAAATTTTATATGCGTATTCAGTAGGTCTGAGAATCGGCTACTATCTATTTTTCATACCCCTAAGTGATAAGAGTTGTCAATCCCTCAAATTTTAAAGGTTAACGCGGGCGAAGCTGCGGGCAACAGCTAGTATATATATATATATATATATATATATTGCTACTTGTGAATATCTATAAAGTGTCACATGATCCGTTCGAGTACCAACCTATATTTTATCCGACGCTTATAACTTCAAAAGATCATCCTTTCTAACCTTAATTTATACTAGTCTGGTCACAGTATGATAAACTGTTTATTAGTCATCATCATCATCAGCCTGTTGTTATCCCCTCCTGAGGATTCCTTTTTTTCTGCCAATCTCCTCTGTCCCCTGCCTGTCTCATCCATGTTTTGCCCATAAAACGTCCTGGACTTCTCAGACCAAGTCTAGGACACCATTATTGTGGACCACCTGCCATCCTAGCCAAGTGTCCTGCCCAACTCCATTTCGACTTTTTAACTCCTTTCATTTTTTTTTACTTTTCTTATATAAAAATATTGAGTTTCTTTTATGTAAGCCCTTTAAGAATTTTAAAATAATCCCGGATATCCTGGCTTACCCCATCAACATTTTTTTTAACATCTGCACAAAATTTTATTTCCCAACAGGACTGACTCCGACCTATACACCGAATGTGTTAACAAACCCGCTGAAACATTCACGCCCGAGACAACGACGAGGTTTACTGTCCATGATATTATAAAGAAAGTCCTATTTTAGAAGTATTATTTATTATGTTTTTAATCATTCAAATAAATATTGTATGTTTTTTACGAGGTTTTAATGTAGTGTTAGATTGGTCAGGTAATTGAGCAAAGTTATTTTATGGTATTACATAGTTTGGAGACATTAGATTGGCACAAATGCCTAGGATTTAAAAGGAATGCACAGAATTTACATAAGTATATCGATTTTAAAAACATAGTATGTTTAATATTATACATAAATATCCTTCTTTCGGTATCCGTAACATCAGTTCCAACCACAAAATAGTATGACGTAGGTTCGAACCCTGCTGAGGCAGAGGTGGCGAACCTTTATGCATCAACGTGCCATAATTATTATCATCATCATCAGCCTCTATCCGTCCACTGCTGAACATATGCCTCCCTTAATGAACGCCAAGACGTCCGATTCCTTGATGATCCCGAGATCGTCTTCTTAACTGGCTATTATGGCCCACCGCCGATGATGATGTGTATTATTGACTGTGTAACAGCCTCTTGAGTAGGTTAACGTAGTGTGTCCATAAATATTTATAATCTAAGTACATCTAGTTTGTTGACGATGAAGACAGCTCCTTGATATACACACAGTCCTCTAAATGCGGCGGTTCCGGCACGATCAGCGGCTGCCCGTCCATCTTGATGTCTCTGTACAGGGCCTTATACTTGCACGTGTAGCCGAGCCTCTCAGCGGCCATGGCTGAGTAGGCGCTGGATGTGTCTAGTCGCACGAGTCGGTAACCTTTTTGTCGTATGGCTTTCCTGGAAAAATGAATTGGCTTCTTTAAATTTCTATAAGGTTGATATCAAACTGTAACAAACTTACTTATAATATTTTCTAGGTAAGTATATTAAAAATCTGTACTAATTATTATGCTAACAACATTATACTAAAGTAAGCAAATTGTTATGTACCCACTTTCATAAAAATTGTTCTATTATTAAACTTAAGATGATGTTGTGCATGTCTTTAATAAATGTAAGCACCATGTATCGTTCGAGAAATTATAATTAACAATGTATTGTGTTTATGTTGTTGATGTGCCGAAATAAATAAATAAAACTGGCGATATACAAGCGAGAACACGTGTCGCTGTAAAGATGCGGTTCCATTCATGGGGACACGGACACCTCTACTTTAAATATGAGTGTACAAAATGACGTCGGCGCTATTTGCGGCAATCTGCGTTCTTGTCTCGCTTTGGAATCGCTATAAATCGTCAGTGTGATAAAGCCCTAACAAGTTCGACGGTGTTTTTGAACCGATACGACTTAGAGACCTTCAATTCATTCATTCATCATAATTTAATTTTTTATTTTATTTCATTAGGATAGCTAACAGCAGATGTAACATAGATAGGTTAAAGATAATTTAGATGTCCAAAAGCCATTAAAAGCTACCACATGTACATTTTACAATAAACATTATATTATCAACCGTTTTTGCCCACTGCTGGCCGTAAGTCAAGTTCAATATTTATTATTTTTAAACAAACTTACTCAGACTCCGATATGAGCGCACTCATGATCCCCTTCTTCCTCCACCTGTGGTCTGTGGCCGTCACTTTTATCTCCACCACGTGTCTCTCTCCCGGGTACTGTTCCGAGAGCCGCGCGCCGCTCTCGCGCTTCGCCAAAATGTATAGGATTCGTTTGAACTTTGGGTTCTGACATTTCTGTGCTTGGCTGAGGAGGTCGTTGCCGTTTATGTCCTGAAACGCGATTTATAAAATATATAATGGATTGTTTAGTATTTATTTAAGTATTTAAACTTTAACTCACGGTGAGCTCGTTTGACCTCTGCATGTGAACCCCGGCAGCAGGCTTCTGCAATATCGGTTTACCGGTGGAAGGGATACACGCGCGTTGCTGCGTTACCGTCCGCATGGATTACCAACCTTCTTATTTGATATTTCTCCCGTGAAACAGCTTTGCTGTGTTTCGGAGAGAAAGGCCTGATGATGTATGGTAATGGTTGGTTAACGTCACACATGTACAACAGCCGAATATTTACTTAACGCTAGTCCTTATCGTATCAGCACGACATAATTTTCTTGGGCCTAGCTTGGAGGCAACCTTTTTGACAGGTGTGTTACCTAGTTTGAAAAGCTATGTAATAAGACAGTGAATTCATATTTTAATCAAAATTGTTTAAATACCACATCAGTCATAATTTCAGGGACATGATAAATAAGCATAACCACTTGACACGTAGATAATAATTACCTCTTCTATAGGGCACACCCCGTTGATAATAACTCCGATGACGTTTCCCTCCTCATCGGTGGCCTTAAACGACAGCCCCTCGTTCAGAGAATGTGTGCAGTACTCGTCTAGTTCGGCGCATGTGTCCGACTCCGAACTGAACAGACCAACCGCTTTGTTTAAAGGTTCGTCTGTGTAAAATGTTCTGAAACAGGGTAGGTTACTCTCCGTACAATTTTATCCAGATCCATTCAGCTGTTTTGGTGTCATTGTGTAACAAACATCCATTCATTCAAACTTAAGCATCTAAGTATATGTATTCGTATAGATGGCTCATACGGATCTAAGTTTTTAGATGAGAGACTGACTTTATATTTAATTATTAATTTTAATTAGCCTTTTTCCTGGGAAGATTAAATAAGATCCGCCAGGGGCAGCACTGTGCTCGTTGGGATCAGCCTGTTTCCGACCGATGGCGATTTCCTTAGCAATCTTCCTTTCAACTAATAGATATTAGATAAAGGCTATGTTTGTTCTGGCTTAATATTAATAAAAAACTTATACATTTGTTCTGACAACGAAAATATTTCGGCTTTTATTTATGACCTGTTTATTTATTTATCTTAATGATAAGACATGCGTTTAACGCTACTGACAATAGATAATTCGAAACATGTGTACCAGTGCTGCCCCTAGCGGATCTTTTTCAAATCTTCCCAGAAAAAAGTTAATTTAGAAGTAAAAGTAAAATTAGAAGTAATTATTAATCAATGTAATTAGATTATAATATTATGTTTCTGATATACAACACACCCAAGTTTTAACCTCAGAGTGTAAATAATAATGAATTATAAAGTGCTCTTAGAATTAATTATTCATAATTCTAAGATCAACGATAGCTGGAAACATGATATTTAATATCGCAATAGCTTTTTCAATAATAAGAATATATACCTTCTCAGAAGTTGCATTATACTGTCGTGGTCTTCTGTGAGCACCGGTGAGATGGAGTAATGTGTGTCCGTCATCGTTCTATGACATAATACACTGCGCTAGACACAAACAGGTTTTTGTTATTTACGTATTGTTATAATAATCTGTACGAGTAGTGTGAAGACCGAGATATGATAAGCTGATATTTATTGATGAATCTTATCAGTTAAAGGCGTGTACAGTGTTCTTTATATGTCCCACTGCTGGGTACGGGTCTCCTCGAAATATGACGAGGGTTTTGGGCTGGGGGCGTTTTTTTTAACCGGGGAGGGGGGGGGTTTGGAGGTATAAATCTCAATTTTCTAACTACTCCCGGAGGAATCGCCGCCATCTTGTTTTAAAGTTCAATTTTTCGTTTTTCTGAAACAACTCGTTAATTTTCAACTTTAGAGCAAAAATGGCAGTGTTCAAAGTTGCTGGAAATTTAATTTCTCATAATGCAGAGTTATACTATCAAGTTTATAAAAAAAATCGTAATGGGTGGAATTTTATTTTTTCAACTTTGGTTCTCGCAACGGATTGGGGTTAGAAGAAAACAAATCGTGGGTTGGGACATCGCTGACCCAGCCCTGGAGTCTTTGCTCAAATTAATTTCCTGCAAATGCAAATCCAAATGCGGAAAGATGTGCGGCTGTCGTAAAGCGGGCCACAAGTGCTCTGTTTTATGTCTGCACTGCAGCGGAGAGACGTGTGAAAATGTAACAAACATAAGGGATCTCCTGCTGGAGGAAGACTACGATATTGATCCTAGCCTAAAAATGATAATGACCAAACTTGTGAGAAATTAAATTTCCAACAACTTTCGATACTACCATTTTTGCTCTAAAGTTGAAAATTAACGAGTTATTTCAGAAAATCGAAAAATTGAACTTTAAAACAAGATGGCGGCGAATCTTTTACCGGGATTAGTTAGAAAATCGAGATTTATACTTTCAACCACCCCCCCGACGTTTAAAAAAAATCGCACCCCGGAATTTTTTCTATTTAAATGTTTGCCCCGACTGGACTATGTCATTCCTTTGGTTATTAGTTGACTGTAGATATGTTTGTTATTATTTGACTGTAACTATGCTTCAGCTAATTTAGACCAGCAACTTTTTAGTATTTAGAAAATAAGGTAATACCTATGAGCTATGACATATATTTAGCTTTTATCTCGTCAGTAGACTCTATCTTTTTTGTGATGGACAGTGACAGACAGACAAAACTTACTCATACCCACTTAAGAAATTCCTGACGTCCTTAAAGAAGAAAATTTTAAATCAATTTAAAAAAATCAAATTTGAAATCGAAATACCGAGGATGTCTTAACACTAGGCCACCATCATCATAGGTCTACAGATTTACAAAGGCCTCTTTCAAGTTTCAATGAACGCCTAGACGACGTATGAAGAAACAGTAGCCACTTTGCTCCACTATTGTTCATCTATTAATTTGACCTAGGGATATTATATGCCCAACACATGTAAGCTTACGCCATAAAAAAAGAAATAATATTACATATAACCATTAGCCGGTGTGTCTTGGGGTAACGTTTCAGTCCTCCTATGACTCCTATGCCATGATTAGATTTATACCAAGAACACGAAGTAGGTATCTATACGAATTTATAAACAAAATATGCTTTATGAGTAAAGTCTATTATTATATCTAATACATACATACGTAGCGTATTTTCTATACAGGCATTGGAAGTAAAAAATTTGGCCTCCTATTCAAATTTGTTATAATACTTCACACGTCCAAAATTCAATACTCTAAAGCAGCGGTAAATGTATATTTAACAATTTTTTTATCAATATGATTTCGCACACTGTTATTAGTGTAATTAGTGGCGTTTCATTTATTTCAATCATTATATTATGTAAATATAAACCGACTGTATTCAGATAACCATTTAGACCGGACACAATAAAATTAAACCACATATTGTATAGAGGTATATAGGTACTTTTATGAATAAAATATATCATAATATGCTAGTGTTAGATCTTCTCTTTTACTGAATGTCAAAAGAAATCTGACCGATTCAAAGCTAAAAAATATATTTCTAAATTGTTACATACATAGATACATATCCACGACTTTATTATTTAAAACATATACGCCTTTACTATAATCATCTGATCTAATCGATATAAACCATATTGGCCTCTTGTTATCGAATCGATATTGAATAAGAACAAATAATAACTTATTAAACATACCAATTATAAAATTAAACATGTCAAAACCAAACCGCGGCTACCATGTGCCCATCGCACGGCCAACTGGTGAGAGAACGACTTGCGCATAATGTTAACGGTTTATGATAAAAATAGTATGTTATTCGTTAAGGCCAAGTTGCGATTACATCATAGTAATTTTGTCAAATACTCCAAGGTTAAGCAGGATCAAGTTATACTAAATATAGTATAACTTGATCCTGCTTAACCTTTTTTTTATTTTCTCATTTACTTGAAGTCGTTCCTCCAAGTAGCAATTAGTATATTTAAAAAAATGTAAAAGTATATGTGAATATATTTTGAAGTTTTCTACCCGAACGCGGCCTCCACTCTTGAACCTTATTGGCCCATCGGCCATCTGTTCTCCTCAGCAGAATGTAGGAAGAGATCCATGAATCATCCATAATAATCAGGCAGGCATTTTCTCACATTTCCCTCCGATTTATTGTATATCGATTGTAATTTGTTAGAAATTATTCCAATCGACTTTCGAATAGGTCAAGCTTTTTAATATATATTTTTTAGAACTCATTTTTTTCCAACAAAATGCCACGAAGATTTATAATATGGGATTACATTTAAAGGCCCCTAATAACTTTTACAAGAATAATATAGAAACCTGTTTACTAATAAAAATCTTTTAATGCAATTATTTCATTTAAAAAAATTATACTAATGGTAAATTTATCAGTCTATCTAATGTGCTACGCAAACGAGCGCATACACGCATACATGAACGATTGAATAGGTATTTGTGATAACAAAGTTATTGTTATGTTGTTATACCGTATCAATCAACATACAACCGTATCTATCAAATATCAATATACTATCATTCATTTTTTAATATTTTCAATAGAATCATTCTCCCTCTTACTTGAAGCTTTTTGAAATAGTTTGGATTCTTAAACAAATAATGTTGCTTAGAAGTATGTAATATGATAAAATTTCCTTTGAAATAGAAATTAGAAACATCTGTGCTCATGATGGATAGGTATCCAAGAAGATGATGCAAGGCTTTTACAACAGGTTAGCATGTGTTAGGTTTTTATATAGGAGAGATATTTGATTATTAGATGATATAGAGATATTAGATGATATTAGATATTTTTACTGCATGATAAAAATTGCAAAGTTTATTAACAAATTAAGATGAAAAAAAGGTGTTTCGTTTTTTGGCAATTACCTACTCAAAAACTATTAATATTTAAGAAATAAAAAAAAGGATTCATAAAGAGGAGAAAAATTCCAAAGAATAGATGATGATTTCAATTTTTTCAATTAGTTTGAGAATGCGAAAGAAATTGAATATGAAAAAAATGGGATATATATTTCATGAAAAATTGTTTATATATATTTTCTAACATTTGAATAAATACCAAAATGATATTTAATACATGCATATCTTCAGTATTTTTATTTAACGCTAAAAACAAATTGCGAAATTATTAACATATAGTAATTTTAGTAATGAAACAAAAAGTAGGAAAGAATATCATTCGATAAAGACTATAATTGATCTTTTAAAAAATTAAAATCTTATTCATAGACTGAAAAGTAAATAAAAAAATTGAATTATTATATTATATTCTTCAGAAAATTCTTTACAAAAATTAATCTAAACTCATTTTCAAAGGACACTGTCTTTACTTTTTTTTCGTCTTTGAAATTTTGGCATTTCAAATATTTTGGGGATATTAATAAGACAAGCTAGACATAAATGTTTATTATAAATAACTAGTACATCACTATTCACTATTGTCTTTTACTAAACAAATACATCGATACACTATTACATGCTTTACATACTAAAAGTCAGAAGACAATATATTTTACCATACATACATACTCTCATAAAAATACTATCACGATTTAAAATATTGAGAGACGAAATATATTATTTTGTGTTTTCTCTAGGAAGAGAAATTTCTAGAGATTTGAAAAAAGTAAAAAAGTTATAAGCAATAGGCTATTACATCTACTGCACTTACTAACACTTAAACAACATCTAATTATTTTCAAGGAATCCAATTACAATTTGAGATAACATTGATAACTTTTAAATTCTGATCACTGATTTTTACGAGTAACAAGGGTTATACTTAGCACTTACTTAAAAAAATGATTTTTAAATATACTAAATAAAAATAGGACATTAGAAAAGTAAAAACGTTTTTTTTTGTTTCAATACAAAGGAGACAAAAGCAATATTCTCTTTACTTATTGCTATTTAACTTCATCAGGCTTATACCTAACTAAGCACTAAATATACGTACATGGTAGTAGGAATGATTCTACGACTACCGAAATTCTATAAAAACGGTGGTAAATAGATTTTTTAAATGAATTACATAAATATGTTAAATACTAAGGAAATAGATAATCGCAATGCGTGAATGCGTGTTACAGGTGAAATGTATTTCATCATCATCATCATAATCAACTTTTATTAGAACACGCTAGATATAAGCTACTTTCAATGAACGCCAAGACGGCCAATCCCGCCACTAGCATCCAACTAGGGCCGCTGAATGCATAGAGATCGTCGTTCTACTTCTATCTTATTGGATTATACGTAGCCTCTCAATATCGATAGCTTTGGTAGCTGCTGCGGCTTACACATTTTCAAGGTGTGGCTGTAAAGTTTTGCCGACTTTACTCTAAAAATAGTTAGCAAAAATAACAATTTCAACCCAAAATTTGTCGCCGCAAAAATCTACCTAGGCTCCAGCCAACTCAGCCTGCTGGTAAATCCGACACCTTAAATTATATATTATATAAAATTTTGGTCTACTATAAATACATATCACAAGTCTTAATAATAAAAATTAAAGTCGTTTTTAACCTCAGATTAAAAAATAATACACTACTTTCTATATAAGGGGTGTTTATTATATAAGTAAATCCTTATTTAAATAATTAATTAAATTAAAATTAATAATTATAAAGTACTAAGATAAAACATGTAGGTACTTTTGGCAAATTAATGTATGAACGAAATATGTATATCAAAATCTATATATTAAAAAAAAAACTACGTTTATTTACATAATACAATATCGGTTGTTTAAATAACTATTTCCAAATGATATATTTAATCAAGAAAAAATACATGGGGAAGCTATGATTTAATGTATAATAAAACACGATCATACAAACTAAACTAAGAAACTAAACTGTAATAGTAGTTTTTGTCTCGGAGACAGCGTATATTATTGATCATCTAAAAGGTTCTATACATAAAATATCTTCAAAAGGTAATTCTAAAATAATTACTTGTTTTGAAAATATTTTTTGGGAACCATTTCATGAGAGGAGAAACTTTAATATATTAATTAATAAATTCTTTTTTATGTTCCTTACATTATTGCAATAAATTTCCTAAATGTTTGGAATTGTATTAAGCCGTAATTGATTTCTTTATTTTCTCAGAAAATCATATAAGTGTAAGATATCACATCAATAACTGAAATGTACAATAACTATATACTTAATAAACACCCAACGCATTAACAAAAGAGCTGATGACATTTGGAACAGGTGAACCGATTTTGATAAAACATTTTAAAAACCTTAAAAACGCATCGCAATCGGTTTACCAATTTAAGAGCTAGTGACACAGACATATAGCGGTCAAACTTATTTTTGCGTTGAGGATTAAAAAGAAAAATCACTTACGTTAGGGGAAAACTATTTGTCACAATTACATTCGAAAGACTAAATATGTTACCGAGGCTTAGATCTCCTTAACGTAGACTTTGGCGTCAAGATGAGGCGGGCCCGGCTGCGGCGCGTACGGCAAGTCTGCGTATTGCACCTCGTATACCTTCCTGTACTTCAGACGTTCCGCGGCGGCCGCTGAGAACGCGGACGTCGTGTCCATACGCATCACGTCCGCACCGATCTCACGCGCGATCCGTCTAAAAATATAATGCATGTTATGGCGGACATTCAAAATTGTATACTTAAACTTTTCAAAACTATTAAAAACGGGATTTACCATGTTTTGCACTTTTATTTCGCGGAGCTCGATATTTCGATATTATCTATGTCTAGTTCACGGGTAATAAAAGTGAAAAACACGGTAAATATCCCGTTTTAAACAGTTTAAAAAATGAAAATAACCATGTTAAATTAAGTTCCTATTAATTACTAAGTTCCTATTAGCTGATACCAATCAGTATAATATTTAAATAAATTACATAGCACATTATATTAAATTATATTATCAACGAGCAAAATATATAGAGAACAAAATTTGGATACACTCGCACGAATTAATTCTACAATTATTTCGGACTAAAACATACATATAATATCATTGACTAAAACTAAAAGACTATAATTTTAGAAAACCCACAACGCAATAATAAAATAGTTTAAAACCTTGGAACAGCCAAACTTATTTCAATGAAACGTCTAAAAACCACCCCTAGAAAATCTGTTAAAAATACGTTCCACCCGTTTGAGAACTACGGTGCCAAAGACAAACACATAACGGTTTAACGTGGTCTAACGTCGCGTACGTTATAGGTACCAACTTGCTATTGTTGATGGAAGATTTCAGTCCTCATAATATCATAATATGCCACAATATGAGTTAAAAAATACCATTTATGGTACCTATAGAATGCTTAAGTCTAATACCAAAATAACTCAACTCGCTTATCATCTCTTAAGCTTTTTTAAATGTTATTTTACAAAACTATTTCTTTTGATAAAATCATTTATCTCATTTCAAAAAAGTCTGTTGTCTGTAGTCGGTTTACTGACGATAGTTGAACGTAAGAACGTCATAAGAAAATGGAACGCCTCAGAGCGAGGTAACGCCGCATGCGTCATGTTTTTTCGTTCGTGTAGCCGGCTCCATCGAATTATAAGACGTTCTCACGTCAATTTTTTTTATTTGATTTCATTAAATTATTTATTTGATTTCATTAAATCATGTATTTAATGTCATACAATTTCATTTTATTAAATTATTTATTTTTCATTTTTCATTACATTCATTATTCTTTTTCACAAAGTGGGTCGCATAGTCAAATGATTCAAGCCCGCTGTGAACATCTTTTGTGCTCCAACCTTGGTACATATTATATAAGCGTGCGATCTTTGTTCTCTTACCCTAAATCAAACAACCTTGTCACTGAACAAATAAATTAGACTATTAATCATTAACCACCTAATTATTGGTCAATCTTTTCATGCTAAAACGATTGTTGAATCATTTCTCAGTTATTATATTAATCGTTCGTAATTATTCTTCTCGCTTATAACAAGCATCGTTTTTGCTTATTTTGACCTGATCATGAAATGGTTTGAAATGATTAAGATTACAGGTATAATTGTGAACCTAGTTCATTCACAATTTATTCGATTTTAAATTTATATTGACGCGGTAAAACGACAAAAAAATAGCTATTAATCTAATTAGGTGATTGAGTCACAATGGTTGTATTTCATGCAATTAATAATATAATAGCGGGCTATAATAGTAATGGAGGTTTCCAGTGACCAATGAGAATAAACGCCAAACAGCATCTAGGACAAAGCATATATGCGCTATGTTCTAGTATTTTTCAAATTTCGAGGAGGAGGGATTACCCTTCTCCAAAGGTCCAATAGGCAACGCATGAACTGCCTGCTCTATTCGTTTATATTCATGAGCAATGGGGGACGTTTGACTATACATCATCATCATTAGCCTCTATCCTAATCCTCTGGTGTAGCGGGTGTCAGTGGATGTCGCTATCGCTTACCATCAGGTGAACCGACTGCCGTTTGCCCCCTCTTCTATAAAAAAAATCCGTCCACTGCTGAAAATAGGCCTCGCTCTATGAACGCCAAGACAGGGGATCCCCCGCCACTCGCACCCAACTTGGACCGGTTACTGCACAGAGATCGTCTTCCGACCTAATAAACTGAACTGCCTATACATGAAAGAAACTGTCAAATTTTTAAGGATTTTTGTTAAACGTTATTAGTGACTACCTCTACCATGAGTTTTGTTACAAGCGTAAATGACATAACTATAGTAGTTACGTAAAACGCAACACGAATAAAAACTAAGGATGGTATAGTTTTCTATTCGTGTTGCGTTTTACATAACTACTATAGTTATGTCATTTACGCTTGTAACAAAACTCATGGTAGAGGTACTGTTTAGGATTTCCTGCGCGGTAAAGCATCGATAGAGCATCGATCGACAATTCATAGTATAATTTTTGTTAAGGAGAGTCACTGCCGGCGAAACGGCAGAAAATAGTTGGGCAAATGAAATTTTTGATATATTTACTATTAAATAACGGCCTCACAAAAAATATCAGAGATACCTAAAGATCTAAGGGATGTGCTAATTGGTAACACGATAAGATCTACTTTACTCGATCATAAAAATTCCGAAAACACGCTAAAATAAAAACAAAAAGTAAATATGGGAATATTTAATTTTCAATACTACAGAGAACGAGCTATTTTTTTAAATCTCAAGTCCTATATTTTTTTATTCAAATTTATTCCAAAATTTTAACGCTATCTAGCGTTTTCAAGAGACGCCGCGACGCGCGCCAGTGTCGGTGACTCGCCTAAGTTCTTTTATAACAAAAGCTGTAAATTCCATAAATTGGACATAAAAATGACAAACCAAGTAACATACAACCAGATAATTTAGTAAACCTTGGCCTGCGTCGTGAATCAGATTCAAATGGAAAGGTCGCACATTATTATTCAGTGCATTTACGGTCACACAAAAATGCTATTTAAATACTACAACACGTATTTTGATGTACTACTAGTAGAAATAGGTTTTGATTATATCGAAGCTGCGGGCAACAGCTAGTACGTGATAAATTCTTTTTGATCGTAATTTGATCTTGCCTTAAGTAATGAAGGATACGGATTAGTGATCTTTAGGTTGGCAAATATGATTCACATCAAGATATTGTAAGCAGTGGCGGATTTAGAGATTTGCCGCCTGTAGGCTATTCAATTTTTGCCGATGACCGTTCCTTAATTGGAAGTTCGATGGCAGTGGCGGATTTACATATTTTAATGGTGTATGCTGACCTATTTTTTTTAAACATCAGAAACCGTCATGCGGAAATCTTTTTAATAAGAGATAGCAAAAATGAACCACTGATTGTAAGCGACAGTAATACAGTGATCGTGAAAATTTCAGCGAACTTAGAAGAGTAATTAGTTTCTAAGTTCGCTGGAACATTCACATCGAAATGTACGTGAAGATTATTGTATCATCAACAGTACCTACACAATACACACGTCTATATCATAAGTTATCATTCAAAATGAAAATTTACCAATTTTAAAATTAGGAGGGAGTTTATTGATACTAACATGATTTAAAGATCTGAGATATATATCTACCATAAAAATGACTTTAAATTCTACGTTGGTATGTTCGTTACAATCAAATTTCGCTGAATGTAATTTATAATTAATACTAAAATAAAAACCTATTCAAATGCGGTTAAACCCAGCTAACATGTAAATAGATGCGTAATGTGGTTGATGACATACTCAAAAAACAAACTCATTCCATACAATTAATCTTCTCATCTTCTCACAATGTCGCAACTCTCATAATGTGACAAATGAACATGTGAACGGTGTCGTAACAATGCAATTGCCGTTTCCTTAATAGAGTCATATGTCACACGTATACGTTACAAGCGACAAGTGACAACAGATGCATGTCTGTCTGAGCTAAGCTAGGTGCTGAACGTCTGCCACTTGTCGTCAGATATCTATAAAAGACTGGTATTCAAATTATTTTAGTCTTTCCCTGAACACAATTTCACGTTCACGAATTAGAATGATATCTTTTTAGGGTACGTTACTGAAATGTTACATCCAAATGTCACTCAAATGCTACTGTTATAATTATGGTATGCAAAAAATCATAATATTTAATAACAAGGCATCATGTTGTACTAAAATTCGTAATAGGTACTGCTAATTTTAACTAAACATTGAATTAGAATTCCAACGCAGACATGACATTTTTTTGTTATTTCTTTAAGTGATAGGAACTCACATCAACGTGTATGTCCAAGGATCATGAGCGCTGATCAAATAGCATGAAACAGTGATACTAAGAAAGTTCGATTAAACTTCAAAAAACAGGGAGAAGATAGGAGAAGAGCAACTCGTGCAATAAACTGAGCACAATTTCCAAGTATTAGTAATGGGTCTGATCGCAATATCGCTAAGGAAGTAAAAAATATGCAGTTTCCATTCCACAAGAACTGTATTGGAATAATTACGATATTGTTCTATTAAATTTTATGACTGGACTACAGTTTTTATACGAAGGACCTTCGAGTTACTGCCGTGTAGCTGAACAGGATACAATGAAGTGCAATTCTAAAAATGTCAATCAGTTCACTTTGTTCACACTTAGATCGATGACTGTATAGTAATGTAGAACAGTTTCTGTCAATAATTGGTAGTTGAGAATGGTAGCGTTTGTTCTGGATATCACGAGATTGATCATCTATATTAAATCTTACTAGAAATTTGCTAGGAATGCGGCATTCATGAAAATGAATAATTATTTAATACCTATAAATTTCACCGACTACGAAGATTCTATGGACTGTGAGAGGTAGGATAGAAAGGACTTTACCGCAAGTATTAAACAAAGCCTCTATTATTTTTAATGACCTAATTCACATTTAAAACTCTCAAAGTGCAGACTACATGTACGGAAATAATTCTAGAGATTATCATGTTTGAGTACACACTCTTAAAATTTGTAGTAAGCTACCTTTCCTTTATACCACCTGTCAGGGATAGTGTTATTAAAATAAAAGCAAGTATAATATGTATCCTGTATATAAAGTAAGGTCTATATCAGTGCTCTATTTTATGTGGTGTAATAAGTAACCGACTAATAGGCATATAAAATTAATGTACAATGAAACTATGATAATATAAACCTAAAATTATTCATCGTATGTATTAATAAATTAGCAACCCGATCGATTCGCGAGACCTCAACAGCATTATAGAATCGATATAGATCAATACCCAACATGACAAAGTAATTTGTGTATCGTCAAGCGCGTTAGCAAGATCATTACTTTTAATTGTTTTCCGCGAGCTCAGTTTTTGTGACAAATACGGACGGTGTAAAAACTATGCTAAATTGCTTTTCAATCACTTTATCTGCAATAATGATATAATTGGCAGCGTACAACAAAAAGATTTGGTACTTATATACATAGAGCAAATAATTGGAATAGAGCGGTAATATGTTTTGTAATAAGACCAATTCCGTCAAATTTATGCTGCGACGTTGCGTCGGTTCTACGCTTGGCCGACTGATGGCCATCGATGGATGATTGGCCGATGGGTCATACATACATAACAATGGTTGGTTGAATTGTTATTACATCAGTGACCATTCACTGACCAGTGTCGGAATTTTATGTCTCACACTACTCTACCCGGTTATTTGCTCGATGCTTATATATACAAATTACATAACTGTCGGTATGACCGTATGTTGAAAATGTCTGTAATGGGGCCATGGTCGTAGTTTTAAGCTTGCCTGTCTCCGACTTTTTTCAATGAACGTCAAAACGATATACATATGCAATGATATTGATCATCGTATGTAAGATTCTTCATTTCTTCCGTTCATATCATCGTGGAATGGGACATAACGGATTATCACGAACCAAGGTAATTAAAATTGTATGTGGGTTTCTTCTATTGCGAAGCTATATAGGACTATAAGAACACGTTTTCGGAGGGTATACATAAGATTACCTATCGCATTAGAAGGTTGTAGATGAAACGTAGCGCTTTTAGTGATTTGGCAGTAGCGCTACCAGGCTTCAGGAAAAAATCTGAAATCATTTAATATCACTTACTCGGATTCCTCGCACAGTGCTTTCATCAGGCCCTTTCCTCGCCACTCGCTGTGTGTTGAGACTATCCTCACTTCCAACGACGTGTGACACGATTGCGGCAGCTTATCCCATATCCTCGCTTCCCGCTCCAAGTAGCTCAGAACTTTGAGAATGCGTTTGAATTTAGGATTGGAACAACCTTCAGACTTGTCTTCAGTACAGTAATCCTGAAAGCAATCACAAAATATAAACTCATTTGTACATAGGTTTACTACTATCTACTACTTACTCTCCCTCTTGTTTGGGAATGTTTGGGAGCACAGCAACCAGAGTGGCGCAGAATTGTGAAGAACCAAGTCCGCGAGTTCGAGATTCAGCGTAAAGCTAACTTTGATACCAAAGTTGAAGGTTCGCCCCCCGGCTACCATAACGTACTGCTTCGTGAATGGCGTCCTCACGTGCCCTCAGTGCGCACGGAGTTTCGCCGCGACGATTACATTAGCCATCTTCGAGCGTATCCAAATTTCTGGCTAGGAAGTAGGAGTCTTAAGTGGTCCCCATGGCCTAAATCGGTCGGACAGAACATCACTACTTACTACAGATACAAAGCTGGTACTAATCTTAAAAATATCCTGTCTTATTTCAGGATATTTAAGATGGTGAGTTTTATCTATTGAAGTAAGGCATATTATGTTTTACTTTTCGTGCCATTTTTAAAAAGAAGCCACAATCTTTAGCTTCATTTCTAGATCATATTTCAAGAGCTATTTGAAGTATGTACTTATATTATTTATGATTTTAAGACAGCAAGAAGGTCAGTACCATAAAGGTACATACAATAGATTGCAACTGATAAGGAAAATTCCGGAAGCAATGTTATTTCGCTAAGGTATTTTGTCCAAATTCTTTGTTATGAGAATTTCCTCATTATTAACTATTGTAAGTAGCCGTTATGTAGGCCTATTCAATAACCGAATTCTTTAAATTTTTTTCATCACTTAGAACCTTGATTTAAATACGTAATTAGGTCCAACCTACATACAATATACTGCACTAGTGAAAGGTTAACAAGGTCCTGTCTAATAAAAAAATATATATAATATGACGATGTTATCAATTTGATTAAAAGTCCGTGCATGTCTAGTCGTGAAACACCTGGCCGGAAACCTACACAGTCATAAAATACAATATATTTAGGACTTCCTAAAAAGATATGCCATACGACCTTTAAGGCGCGGCTCCACCGTGGCACACGCAGAGGCTACGCACGTGTATTACAATGTCAATTGCAAGAAAATGACAATTAATGCGTAGCGTGTCCGTGGGTTTCAGTAGAAATAATCACATACATTTTCTTGCAAAGTGAAACTTGACAAACGTGCGTAGTCTCTCCCAGTTTCCCTTTTCATAAGTGATTTTTTGGTGACTATTTATTAAGTACTGAATTTGATAATTGAGACTAAATGTAAATTATTTTATTTGTTACCTCTCGTTTTGCGATTCCGTTGATAGTAATTCCTACAAATTCCCCATCATTGTCTACAGCAGCAACCGACACCCCATCAGATAAGGAACTAGTCACGTAATCTTCTAGTTCAAAGCATCTATCTTCAGGAGTTTCTAGAAGATTCACAGCTATATTCAGTGGCTCATCTCGGAAGAAGAATCTGGAATGGTAGACATCGAAATACTAAATTAGTGATTGGATGCAATTACCTATATGCAATTTAATTTTCATTTAATGAATGATAACTCTGCCCCAAAGTGGTTGAATGGTAGTTATTAAAGCTTCATAATAGTAATTTTAATTATACATTATGAAATCTACCAGCTGAAAAAAGCGCTATAGAGACAAAAGCTATTCCAGACTATTTAAGGCCCAATTAATTGAAGGTCATGTTACAAACGAATCTTAATAAATATCTGGCTGTCGGTTTTAAAAGTCGTGATCAAGTGTGTCAAGACAAAATATATTAAACTGCAAAAGGTCACTCAGGCTACAATTTAGTTGCAAACACTACCTAATGTTGTGGGACTGATGCACAGTTTTGCTTAATTGCTTGGACCTACGTTTAGTAATATGAATATACAATGCGGAAGAAATCCTAGTTGCAAAAAAGATAAAGTAAAAAAGCTGATTTGATCACTGAATGATAAGTTGATAAATGCAAGGTGCTTTTAGTAAAATACTATGAATTAGATATAAATCACTCATTCAATTATATAGTATCATACCATGACGTAGAATTAAATATAATGAGTAGTTAGGTTCTTATAAGGACCTTACTAGGAGCAAGGCTCAAGGCAAATCTAAAGAAAACCAACGATAGTGTCGCATTCTTTTATGTAACAATATTTTATAAAAAGAAAAATAAAGAATACTAGGATAAAATTAACAAACTAAGAGCGGACTGCGGAAGTACCGAGATAGCCTTTTAAGAAGTTAACAAGTAACATGTTATAGAAGCGTTGAGCGGATTCGCTCGGTTCCGGAACGTAGGACAGGCACACTGCCTGTTGTGTTTTGTGTATGTAATTATTGTTAGACCTGTATGCATCTTGCGTTTCAGGAAAGGCAACGCATGAACTGTTGCCAAATGTCCAGTTTGGTCTACAAACTGGTAACAAGCATTGACTTTCCTTAAAGCACTTTTGGCGTTGGCTTTCAAATAATCCGGGTGAACTCATGAGTTATGTTACCATTTACCATACTAGTTTACCAGTTCACCTATTTAAAGTATTACTCAAAATATATTTACCTTGCCAAAAAGTCTATGACCCGAACCCGATCCTTCTGTGATAGCCTGCGTACGGTATACGATGTGATAGTATGCGGCCGAAGGTTTAGTTCCGTCAGTTGCTTTGGAAGTTCATCGGCAAGCTACAAGGAAAAATATATTATTACATAATAGAATCCAACTCTTAGCCTTATCCAACACAGTGTAATGTAGCACTATCTATATTACTGATGTTAATTTCTAAGATGTATACTAATATTAAGGCCTATTCAACAGCGGACGGATAGAGACTGATGATGACGATAATAATCTATATAAATAAAAAAAATGGAAGTGTCTGTTTGTAATATTAAAATAACTACTTTTTATTAAATTCATTTGAATGTATACGTCATGGTACATTTACCAAAATAGCATTTTTTACATTCTACATCTGTTTGTCTGTTTGTTCCGGCTAATCTCTGAAACGGCTGGGCTGATTTTGATGAGACTTGCACTGAAAGATAGCTGATGTTATAAGGAGTAACTTAGGCTATAATAAAAATAATCATGATCAATCCGGACACGGCTGTGAATCTCAGTTAACGCGGGCGTAGCTGCGGGCAACAGCTAGTATTACATAATATTAGAATTTCTAATATTAGATATGTAATCTATTATCGCTTCTAAATTTTTAGGATTTTAAAATTCCTAAGAGGTTACAAGTTTGGACTGCAAAAAGTGAGGACATTATAAATTGTAAAAACATAAAAGTTTCAAAATATTACTAAGCAAAAGTACCTATCAGTACCAGTAGGAAATATCATTGGAACGTCAGATATTTTTTTTGAAAATTTAGTTCTTTCTTCCAAAGGGAAATATAAAGATATTAAATTACTTCCCTAACGTCGGCTAGTTTTATTGCTTCCATCGTGAGGTCAAAATGCAAACTCGATTCGCATTATTTATCTATATTGGGTCAAAGATCGGAGACTTATTAGACTAGTCACTAGACTGTTTAGATATCTCCACCAAGGTTCAAACCTTGTCGTCGCGGTGGGGCTTCGTAGCCTAAGGTGAGCCCCGGCATCTTGGGCGAAGCAAATTGAACCGAGGGTGCTGCTCTTTGTACGCCTCTTAGAGGGGATAAAAGAGCAGGGGGCAAGGGGCGAGGATGGGAACTGTCCCGACGTTGGGAGGGGTTGTTCTGTGGTGCGGGACAACCCCTCTGTGGAGGTGGCGTCGGTCCTTTGAGGGAATGACTAGCCGTCGAGGTGCCCTGTTTGCTCATTAGATCCGGGGCACCTCACCAAAGGCGGCATTGGTGGCACTCGCCGGGTTTTAGTGGGTAGAGCTGCGTCCACTTATCAGCTTTTTGGGCGCAGCGAGCCCCACATACCCGCGTGGGGAGACCCACTCCCCCGCGGGGTGCCTCAGAGCATTTCCCAGCGTTAAAGAAAAAAAAAGGATAGCCAGCAAATAAACAAGTTGCCTGGACTAGTTTATTTTTTTATGGGCCGCCGATCATTTGCCATCTTGTGGCTCGCCGGCCCGTTTACCTATCCAACTATCATAAAAAGGTCATATCAAGTATGCTTCATTATCCTATTCATGAAGGTTAATAAACATCCAGCTAATAGGTAACAAGGATGACGTCACACGCAACCTGATACACCATGAAACATCTCTGAATATTACGCTTACTCATATTTAATATCAGTTTCAACCTATTAAAACTTGAATTTTAATTTGCATCATGGAGTCGCGTAGATGGCTCTGTCTTGCGACTTGTACCATGTTCAATTAGATGGAAGATAATCAAATGGTTGTTTTGTTGAAGGCTAGGCTAGAGTACCAGAGTAATGTGGTACTCTTGGTACTCTAGCGTAGCGAACCTATAGAACGACTCGTCTATCTTTTTATTTTTTTCATACTACAGCGATGACGATGACTATAAGTCATAGTCATAGCTATCAATTGTTTCCATCCTGCTGAACATACCCCTCTTTCAATGAGCACCAATTAATTAAGTATACTGCTGCCCAAGCTGTATCAATTTAAGATAAAAAGACGATATTTAACACATGTATTCTGCCAAGCATGCCCTATGGATGTTAAACATACTTACAAACACCAACAAAAATAAGAAATTTCTAGCCACTTGTCAACACAGAATGGAGAGAAATATACTCAATATAAAACTAAGAGACTAACATCAATTCGTAAAGAAACCAATATTATGGATATAAAGTACCAAATCAAACGATTAAAATAGAAATGGACTGGACATCTAATAAGAAGACAGAAAAATGGGCCAAACAAGTCACTGAATGGTGCCCTAGATATAAAAAGAGAAGAAAAGAAAGACAACGTCGTCGATAGGATGCTGACAATTAAAAGAGAGCAGAAACAACTTTGATGAGGAAAGCAGCAGGCAGATCTTTGTGGAGAACACTTGGGGAGGCTCATGCAGAAATGCAAGACAATCAATCAAGATTCCGGCGTCTAATATATATTTATTATTAAGTTGTACACAAAATATACAAGAATAGAACATAGTTTTAAAGAAATATAATTTTAAGATAGTTAATAAAGTCTATCTTTATCTTTAAGTATCAATCCTCCAAGTACAATATTGGAAGTTCTGGATACTTTAATTAATTTTGTGCAGAGTAAGGACGTGATGTGGTACTAAAATGCAGGTGTCCCCAGACAATTCGTAGCCTTACAAAGTAGGTCAGCCAAGGATCACTAAACGGTTTGCATAACGCTCACTTACAATCGCTTTTGTCTGGTCCTTGGTATGGATAATAGAATTATACTCAAGATTATCATTTATCGTTGACACTGTCTCGTTATTTGTCTTGTAAACCTTGTACACGATGTTCTTATATTAAGTGTACAAATATATTAGTAAATTGATGCTATAATTTATATGTTTTTTTGCTTTACTATACTCATATCGCGTACTATGCTGGGTGTTTCTTTGGCAGATAGAATTCGAAACGAGGACATCCGCCAGAGAACTAAAGTTACCGATATCACGCGAAGATTAACCTCGTTGAAGTGGCAGTGGACTGGTCACATACTCAGGAGAACGGATGGCTGATGGGCCGGAGGTTCAAGAGTGGAGGCCGCGTTCGGGTATACAAAGTGTTGGTCGGTCATTAACCAGGTGGGAACTGGGAAGACGATCTCCGTACAGTGGCTGGTCTGCGAGTTGCGAGGGATCGGTCGTCTTGGCATTCTTTGAGGGAGGACTATGTTCAGATGTGGACAAATAGGCCAAATAGGCACTGATGATGATGATGACGATGATGATATTCGTATATAAATTCTATCTAAATTCTAACATCTTTTATTAAAACTTCTTGAAGGTTGTGATATACCGTTTTTTGTGTTTTGTAGATTATATTTGAATATTAGGTGATCTCCTGATTTCGATCCGGCGAAGTTAAAGCTTTATTATTTTAATTTATTTAGCATGAGTAGTAAGACAAAGAAAGAGAAGAGTAACGAGATTTTCAAAATATAAGTTTTTTATACCTTAAAACGTTGACTTAACGTTGCCGAAAGGTAACACTACAAACTTTTTAAGTTTATAAAGTGAGCAGAAATTTCTAAAAAGAAGCATTGAACAGGTCATATGTAGTGAGATGATGATGAAAATAAACGGGTTTCGTTTATATTTCGGTGCAGTGTGAGCCAAATGCGTTTTGGAATGCAGCCCAGCCTGTACGATACAAACGACCCCCAAATAAATAGGACGAGCGTTTTACAGCCATTTCAACTTATATAAAATTTACGGGAATATAATAAGCTTAAGTTTATTTTCTTTTATGATAGTTGAATGGGCAAAGGGGTAGACGAGCCACATGATGGTAAGTGGTCAGCGTCGGCCATGAACATAAACAAGTTAACCTGAATCTAGACCAAACAACTCATTTATGTGTAGCCTATCTTGAGACACAAGATGTCTTGGTGCCAGTAATTACACTCTGTCTCTCTTCTCTTCTCCCCGAAACACAGCAAAACTGTTTCACGGGAGAAATAAACAAGATGTTGGCGCCCAAGAAGACGGGAGCGAGGCACAGCGCATGCCTTCCACCTTAGTAAAATTTACTAAGTTTGTTATATCTATGGGCGCTTTTACATCATGTCAATCTGGTCCCATGGTAAGTTCTCGAAAAACTTGTGTTACGGGTAACAGACAACGGAAAATATATATTTAAGATCTTTATTATATTATACACATATTTAATACACAAAAACTTTTCTGTCATGACCCATGACAGAAAAGTTTTTGTTCCCTGGCGGGATTCGAACCCACTACCTCCGGCTTGAGCGCCAACGCGCTAACCATTGAGCCACAGAGGTCGTCATAACGTTATGGATAATAATATCAAATATGATGAATACGTGGGGCAGATTAGTTTTTGTGCAAAGCACTGGATATTGGCACCCTGCTTGTCACTTTCTTTAGGTAGTTTTGCTACCGAAAGAGTTCCGGACTGACAGTGTAATTACAAGACTAGGGCATTATTGTTTTTCAGGTAAAGCGAGGCAGATGAGGCATACTAAATTATAGGTTTTAGTGAACTTGATATTTTTTTATAGGATAAGCATCCATAAATCAAATCAAATCAAATCAAAATATCTTTATTTCGTAGGTAACCACTCGTACACTTGAAATACGTCAAAAACACAAAAAAAGAAGAAAAGGTGTGGTAAGAAAAAAAAAACAAACTCGTTTGGAATGCAGACTCCCCCAAGAAAAACGAGAAAAAAACTTGAGGGTTGCTCTTTTGCTGGCTATATATATACACCCGCTACATCATCAGAAGTTGCGTTGCCGGCTTTTCAAATATGAGTATGCTCTTTTTTTGAAGGTCCCTAAGTATTGGTAATGTACGATACCAATACTTACATTACTTACAAAAATTGTTTTGAGTAAAGCGGGGATTATTGCTAACAACGCCTGTATTAAAGGTTTCTAAGACGAGGAAGGGAACCTCACCCCATTACACTGTCCCGACGTTGAAGTTGAAGGACCCCTTCTTCTGTGGTGCGGGACAACCCGGTGGCCGAGTGAACCCGGTGCATATCGATGGTGTTGGTCCTTTGGGGGAGTGACTAGCCGTGGAGGTGCCCTCGCCCCTCACCTCATCAAAGGCGGAATTGGTGGCACTCGCGGGGTTATAGTGGGTATTAGGCACAGATATGTGAGCGTGAAGGCGTTTTAATGTGTTAACAAAAAGAGGTAGTTGAAGGATCAGAGCAGTTTGGTCATCACAATTAATCACGTAGGGATTGGTTTAAATTTTTCTTTGCTTTGTGTGGCCTGAGAACATTTGATAGGTCTATGAATACCGCAAATATCCAAATATACCATTTGTAGTTATTGCTAAGTTTCAGCTACACGTGTGTAATACAAAGCTAATAAAATATAATGTAACTTCCTTTAATGCTACCGTGTTCTAACAATGCCAAGATTAACGACTGCACGAGTCACTTCCGACATCCCGGTGAACTATAACGAAAAGGCTCACTTGAACTTTTAGCAATAACCTTCATTACTCCGAATGAGATAACCGTAGTGAATGAATAAATATTTGGGAACAAACATCTGTCTCATGGAAATCTGTTATCGGTCCTAGGAATTACTGTATTATGTATTTAAAAAAATGAAAATATGTGTAGATATTATAGCCGCAGCAGGGGCTAAAATTCGACCTTAATTCATTTGTTTAATTATACTATAAAATTGCAAAAAGACCTTGCCTACATAATGAATATATAAACTATAGCATCATGTTTAACTAGCTTTGTTGCATCGAGCATATAACAGATAGAGCAGATCGAATGTGAGCCATAAAATTATGAAACTGGTCAGTGATTTATCACTGACGTATGTATGAATTCAACCAACAGTAATCGGTATAATATACGTTACATCGGCCAATCATCCATCAATGGCCTTTTTTTTTCTTTTACGCCGGGAAATGCTCTGAGGCATCCCGCCTGGGGAGTGGGCCCGACACCTGTCTAATGATGCTGATGTATGATTATAAAACAAAGCATTTGGCAGTGACCGGTAAATCGTTCGTATTAAAATTATTGCAAACTGGAGGTTACGAGCGCTAGAAAGGCGGGCGTCGAACTTTCAGCCTTGATCGCTAACAAGGTCCCTTCACTGTGTACAGTAGGAAGTAATTAGACGTGTGGTAGCGTGCCATGTCGGGTTTTTACCCTTTAGTTTATTCGACCCTTTATGTCCTACTGCTGGGCATCTCGAAAAAATCAAGCAAGTGTAAATGACCCCTACACCAGCTTTTGTAAGCTAAGATGGAATTACAAGTAAAATTGTAAAACCAACCCTTTCATTTCATCATCATCATGATCATCATTATCATCATCACCACCATCATCATCCACTGCCTCTTCTATCCGTCCACTGTTGAGCATAGGCCTCTCTCAATGAACGCCAAGACGGCCGATCCTTTGCCACTTGCATCCAACACGGACCGGCCACCGCAGGGACATTTTTTTTTATGTTAGTTGGATAGGCAAACTGGCAAACGTACCACTTGATGGTAAGTGGTCGACGTCGTTTATGAACATAAACTAGTATGCCTGGAACGAGCCCATGCAACTCATTTATGTGTTGCCTATCCTGAGACATAAGATGTTACGTCTCGGTGCCAGTAATTACACTGCCTGTCTTGCCCTTCTCTCCGAAACACAGCAAAGCTGTTTCACGGGAGAAACAAGCAAGATGGTGGTACCCATGCAGCCGGGTTAACATGGTTAACGGCCGACCAACACTTCGTCTCTTCTTCGTCGTTCCGCAGTTAGGTAAATATGTGATTTACTATTGAACAAGAAATATTTTTTTTAAAACCTAAGCAGTAAGCGTGAAGCTTTTAGATTACTTTCTTCTTTGACGACCTCTGTCGCTTAATGGTTAGCGCGTTGGCGCTCAAGCCGGAGGTTGTGGGTTCGAATCCCGCTAGGAAACAAAAAAAGTTTTCTGTGTTCCTGGGTCCTGGATGTGTATTAAATATGTGTATTATATAATAAAAATCTTAAATATATGTATAGTATAAAAATATTTAATAAATTTCCGTTGTCTGGTACCCGTTCTTCGAGAACTTACCACGGGACCAAGATTGACGTGGTGTAAATAAAAAAAAAATACTTTATTTTCTGTAGAAAATAATAAATGTAAGGCTAGCTTGTCCCTCTGTAACTTGTATCATATTTAATAGTAATAATTTTAAAAGATACTTACACCAGATTTTTATCTGCTGATATAAGAAGCTTTTACGAGATTTAGTTTTAGTCGTAGCGTTTTCGTAGAACTTTAACTTAAATATTAAAATATGTATTACATACGCGTTAACGGTTTTGTTTATAGGTATATAATGAGTTAATATTTTATATGTAACATTATCTCTCAACGATTGTTAAACTAAAATTGTAACTGTAAATTACATATAATTATAAGGTGGAGATAAATGTATTTCAAAGTATATTATTGTAGTTTTATTTTTCTTTGTTCTTGAGTATATTTACTTCAGACATATTATATTTGTATCATCATCATCATCATTATTTAACCACTGTTGGATAGCCTCTCGCAATGAACGCACAGACGACTGATCCGCTATCACATCTTTGAATCAAATGTTTTGCTTGATTCTTATAACATGCGCTAACTCTATAAACAATACCTAATACTACATCTCGAGAAGTCAAAATTGTAACTAGGTCAGGCGAACCGCGAAAGCCGCAAGCGGTAATGCAGGCTTGCATATTTCATTGTTTTTGCACATTTAAGTTTAGTGCAAAATCACAGGTTGGATATTTTATATTGTTACTAAATATGTTATAAATGTTAAGCAAATAATACGAATAAACTTACCCCAAAATACTCAAACGAATCTCTAATTTAAGGCGTACTTCAACTCATGCTACGACGTGTCAGATTCAAAGAATAAAAGAGGGACAACACGAGTTTAAGTACGTTTTAAATTTGAGATTCGTTTGAGTATTCGGGGGTAAGACATACAGATGATTTAAGAACCTCCTCCTGTTTCAAGTCTATAAAGAATTATATCAAAATCAGGTACCCAGGTTATTGTTTGCTTGTTATTATAAAATAGGAACTCAACTTCTTGTAAATATAATACTGAAAGTTACACTTTTTAAGAAAATTTCTACTAATCTTATATCTTTAAATGAGCAATTCTTGTATATATATATATATATATATATATATATAAATAAATAAATTATATATATATATATATATATATATATATATATATATATATATATATATAAACTGACTTGTAAACTCTGAAGTGAAACCCTGCGAACTTTACTCATTTGTGTCAAGTATAATATTAGTTTTGTTATGCTATTAGACCGTTTTGTTTATTAGGGTCCTTGGAACCGGTGGTAGATTCAATTGACGTTCAAAAAGATACTGTATTAGTACTATTTTGAATAAAAATTTAGTACCTTAAAAGGAAAAAATGGAATATCTGTCTGTCTGTCAGGACCCTTTTTTCTCAGGAACTCGGCTGAAATTCATATCAAATATTCAAGTCTACCTACTTGTCTACTGTCCCTTGGAGCTGTGAAAAAATCTAACTTCTAAGCCAATGCAATCAAAAGATATCAACACCTACAGGCTGTTTCCCGTGAACACAGAATCTTGAAATTTGGTACTTATTACACAGATAAAGAATAAATATGATGCGAATGCGAAAAGCATACATTTTTAGTTAAATCATAATATAATAAAAATATTTTTGATCGGAAGCGCGAGTCCGACATGGACTTGGCCGTTTTTTTTCAGGGTAATTTTTTTACGGATGAAACGTCACGAAAATGTGTAACGTTTTTGTCCAAGAAGAGGGACAGTGATCGAGACCGATTGAGAGTGACCGAGTGAGAAAGGGCGAATGTGAAGTGAAGCACATAGCCATGGAGTGAGAGTAAAGAGCAAGCGAGTGAGAAAGATCGACAGAGAGTGAGATAGAGCGAACGTCGCATCGCAAGTCTCGGAGCTTTAGATTAGTATGAAATCCTTACTTCCTTACTAATATCCTTACTAATATTATAAATGCGAAAGTAACTCTGTCTGTCTGTCTGTCTGTCTGTCTGTCTGTCTTGTCTGTCTCTTCTTCACGCCTAAACCGCTGAACAGATTTGGATGAAATTTGGCACAAAGATAGCTTGAAACCCGAGAAAGGACATAGGATAGTTTTTATCTCGAAAATCCTACGGTAACGGGATTTATGCGGGTAAAACCCCGGGACTATCTATCTTCTGAACCACAGAACAGATTTGGTTGAAATTTGATATGAAGATACTTTGAAAATTAACATAGGACATTAAATAGTTTTTATCCTGAAAATCCCACGGGAACAGGACCTATGCGGGTAATACCCCGAGACTGACTATCTTCTAAACCACGGAACAGATTTGGGTGAAATTTTATATGAAGGTACTTCGAAACTTAACGTAGGACTTAAAATAAATCTTATCCTGAAAATCCCACGGGAATGGGAACTATGCGCGTAAGACCCCGGGACTGTCTATCTTCTAAGCCACGGAACAGATTTGGGTGAAATTTGGTATGTAGATACTTTCGAACTTAACGTAGGACTTAAAATAGTTGTTATCCTGAAAATCCCATGGGAACGGGAGTTGTGCAGCTAAAACGCCGGGACTGTGTATTTGTTAAACCACTAAACCGATTTGAGTGAAATTTGATATGGAGATAGTTTGAGACCCTAGGTAAGATATAAGATGTATAATTAGTGAAATAAGGAGTTTTTTAGATGTGTCAAAGATGGCGTTAACACAAAATGTAGATCACGCTATCCATTACAAGATGCGAATCCTTATAAGGATCGCACTTTTTTATTGCACGCGTTTTTAATGAAGTATTTATATATTAGTAATTTATCCAAAAATGTTTTATTAATAGAATTCATTATATTATAAAAAAGGAATACTTTATAACCTAGACCCTAGGTTCCGAATATGATTTTGTCCCATTCGGTGTCGAGACCCTTGGTCCGTGGGGTCCTAGCGCTTTAAGGCTCTTTAAGGAAATAACAAAAAGGTTAGTCGACATCACAGGAGACTGAAGAGCTGGCAGCTACCTCGGACAAAGAATTAGTCTAGCAATTCAAAGGGGAACGCTATGAAAACCTTCAGAACCTTGCCTAAAGGGACTCCTTTTTATTAATATACTTAAGTTGTTATATTATATTTTTTAAGGTTTTTAGTTTTAGGTTCTTTGTAATTTATATCCAATATGATTTTATTTCATTATTTTATAATTTAAAATTGCAATAAATGACAAAGTACTATTTATAAACAATGCTAGGAACAATAATAAAATATATGAATAAAAAATATAACTTTTTCGTAGTTTTTTTGCTGGTAGTAGGTACTAATTTTAATTAAAATATTGATGTATCATAGAGTAGTTACGAATAATTTTGTATCGTTAGGACACAAAATAAATACTATAGGACGTCTGACACCTCAATCCTCCCATGAACATGGTTGCTGGAAAGTATCCGAAACGTCGGGCATTTAAAAATCTTAATAAACCGCTATAAAATCCGTAAAAGTTATCTAAATATAATAAAAATATACTACTAAATTAAATAAATATATTTTATAAAAACGTGGAAGCCTTACAGTGGAAGTAAATAGTATTCTTTAAATTATTATAGTTTGTAAATTGGAACCATTTTTTTTATGTCACATGGAGGCAATCGAGCAGTTGGAGCCGGAGGTGACTACCAACGCCCATAGACATCGGCACAGCCAAAAGTTATGCAGATGCGTTGCCCTCCTTTTCCCTATACCTCCCAATGGGCCACCAGAAACTCACAAACCGCACGAAACGCGACAGCATAGCTGTCACTTGACGCCGGTGTTATGTGAGGTACCACCACGGTTGTGCCGGCCCAATTCGGTTGCAAAGCAGCATGGCTACTACTACTACTACTTTATTTGAAAAATAAGATTTAAAACAATACTTCTTATACGCGGACGAAGTCGCGGTTAAAATCTATGAAATAATATACTGCACTTACATTAAGAAAAATCATTTTTGTCCGTCTGTTGGTTCCGGTTTATCTCTGAAACGGCTAAGCCGATTTTGACGAGGCTTTTACAGCAGATAGCTGACGTTATAAGGCTTAACTTTGGCCATAAAAATAATCATCATCAATTCGAACGGCTGTAAATCTAAGTAAACGCAGGCGAAGCTGCGGGCAACAGCTAGTATAAATATAAACGAGATTTAATTTTATTCATATTCATATTGATAACCCTCTTTATTTATATATAATAAATCTAAAGAGTTTTTTGTTTGTTTGAATGCTAATCTCTTGAACCACCAGATGGATTTAATTACCTTCTTCTCTTGATGATCTAATTGAGGAAGGTATTTTTACTTTTTAGGGTTCAGAATATTTATTTCATAGGATTTTTTTTTGTTTTCGGGCGAGTAAAACTACGGGGATATACTAAATAAAAGACGAACCGGCATACCATCTACTATACTAGAGCGGTCAACGTCATCCATGTGGATAAACGACTTGCTGCATATCCCAAGATGCAAAATATTGGTTTTTATTGCTACTTAAATAACAAACAAGCTGTTGCCCGCAGCTTCGCCCGTGTTAACTTACTTAACTTAACTCCTATCAATCACAGCGTGATTTTTTATCGCCTATAGCCTTCCTCGATAAATGGGCTATCTAACACTGAAAGAATTGTTCAAATCGAACCAGTAGTTCCTGAGATTAGCGCGTTCAAACAAACAAACTATTCAGCTTTATAATATTAGTATAGATAGGAAAAATCTTTTGTTTAAGATCAGTTACTATATAACCTTACACTTGGGTTTTTAATGAATATATAAACTACTATGACGGAAATTCCGCGTTAATAAATTACATTATGTGAGAAGACTAAAACTATTTTTTGTGATCCCATAGTATTATTTTCATTTCGTAGTAATTTCATAGTATATTATATTCAAAATAACTGTTATGATTGCACAGATGTTATCTCACTAATTAGTAACATTGAACCAGCTGAAATATATGTGTATGAGAATAATGGTATACATGGTACACCTACACTTATTGTTAAATAACTTACTTTAACGCCGGGAAATGCTTTGTGGCATCCCGCGGGGGAGTGGGTCTCCCCAGGCGGGTATGTGGGACTCGCTGCGCTCGAAAGCTAGAAAATGGACACAGCCCCTCCACAGACGGGTTGTCCCGCACCATAGAACAATCCCTCCCAACGTCGGGACAGTACAGTGGGGTGAGTTTCCCGCCCTCGCACCTTGCCCCCTGTTCTTTTGTCCCCTCTTATAATAGGGGTACAAAGAGCCTCCTCGGCTCAATTTGCTTCGCCCAAGGTGCTGGGCTCACCCTAGGCTACTGAGGCCCACCACCACAACAAGGCCTGAACCATGGTGGGGAAAAATAACTTACTGTCTACTTATTGTTAAATAACTTATACTTAATGGTAAATAACCTATACTTAATTAATTTATTTTTATCCTTAGTATTTCCCAATTGTGTTACGAGAATACAGGTTCTTACGAAGTTCCCCACCATGGTGTGGCACTAGTGGCACTCGCCGGGTTTTAATGGGTAAACCTTACCATCTTACGGGTGCAGCGGGTCCCACATACCAGCCTGGGTTGTCCCACCTCCCCCGCGGAAGCATTAGAGCATTTCCCGGCGCAAAAGAAGAAAAAAAAGTTCTAATGAAGTTACTACTGGACTAAGTTGACGTGGCTTTATTGTTACCTAATTTTGATTTATTACTAGCTTTGGTCGGCGGTTTCGCTCACATTGGTATAGATAAGATATAGAAAAAAACATACTCATATTTAAAGGCCGGCAACGCACCTGCTAATGATGTAGCTGGTGTATGGTTGTCGCTTATCACTTACCACCATGTGAAATGACTGTTCGTTTGTTCCCTATTCTATAAAAAAACAATAAAATTTTATTTCATCAATAAAAAGAGCCTATAGCTGCCTGCGGGGTCCAGATACAGGTTTAGTCGTAAAAGCGTAACAAATGGACAAATTTTCCCATTTATAATAATAGGGAATAACTGTTAATATATTTTATAAAAGTAGCAAGGGTTTGGCCGAGAACAAGTTTATTTCCAGTAAACGATACAAATGAAGATAACAATAAACATTAGACTAGTTACAAAACTAGATATTTCCCTCGTTAACTACAGTAAAATTGAAACTACGGGCGTCGAACTTAGAACCTTGATCGCAGGCAAGGTCCGTTCACTTTTATTACGGTACGAAGGAATGTACTCTTGGAGTTGTGACGTAGACGTGGTGAGATCAGGGGCGGACGGTGAATTAGAGGGGCCCTGGGCTACTTGGGGCACACTTTTTTAACTAATTGTAATTTTGAATCCATAAAGTTAATTTCTATGGTTACAGCAAAATAAGACGTAAATTTCAGGGTTGTCAAAATTAAATATAATTTTCGATATTTTCCACAGACTGTCCGTTTGCCCCCTCTTCTATAAAAAAAAGACTGACATTACAAAGTAATCGATTCACAAATATTAACCTCCTTTGATATTTGGAGGCTAAAGTGTTTGCCTTTGGTGTTCGGGAAGACGAAGTGTTGGCCGGCCATTAATCAGGTGGGAAGACGATCTCCGTACAGTGGCCGGTCCATCTTGGATGCGAGTGGCGAGGGATCGGTCGTCTTGGCGTTCTTTGAGGGAGGCCTAAGTTCAGCAGTGGACGTTTATGGGCTGACGGGCCCGTAATACAAAGGGAACAGCATGTTTCCCTTTGTATTACGGGGCCCTGCAGACCAAAAAGCCCATATTTAGTAGTCGCCCCTGGGCGAAATAATAATAAGATAATGATGATCGTAATACCTATGCGAATAAAAACGTGGAAATTGACTTATTTCAAGGCTAGTACAGTTAATTATTTATTATTGTTGGAGAGTTTTTGCTGTATGTGGAATACGTCATAAATTACGGTAAACTATTCCACGTTATTATCAATTCACACTAACGATTTTATTCGATGATGATTTTAAAGTAGGTGCATTTTGAAATCATATTTTCTTTAATTCGAATTTTATTTTTTATAAATTTTGCGAAGCATATTTTTATGAAACAACTTTTTACGGTTTTAAATATAAATAAGATTTTTAATTTCCCATGTTTGGGATATTTTACGGGTCACGGGAAAACTGACGCCAAGCTGGTTAAAAGTAGTTTATCAATAAAATAAATCTTGTACGAGATTAATAAAGTCCGACAGAGCACGAACCGGACTGATCGCGAAAGCTTAGGTTCGAATCCGATACGAGTAGACACAAACCCAGATCGCGCAAGCAGCAGTAGCACTACGCTACCGCTAGATTGCTTGGGCACCGCGCGTGACCCGCCTCCCTCTACAGAGGAAGGGATGAGGGTGAGCCCTCATAATGATAGGTTAAATTCAACCGTAAAAGATTCGTCAACCGTATCGGATTTGACTAGTCCAAATCTTGCTCTCCCGAGCAGCGCGCGCGATGAACCGCGCCCCCTGCGGGGCGCGGAGGGGGGCGTCTCCCTTTCGAATATTTCTTAAGTGAGCCATCTGTTCACTTGTACCGATTGAGCTTAAAGGCCATCAGGCCGAAAAGTCTAGCCCTTCCGAAAAAAAAATACGAAAAAATATTAATACATATGCAGAATTGAGAATAGTTTTATAGATTTATAGATAAGTCTATTTTTAACAATAGATTATTACAAATAAATGCAACCTAACGTAAAGTATTCCGATTAGTGAGTAGGAAGTATATAAATTATCATTATTTTCGAATAGGTGCATATTTTATTATTACGATTGGTGGTGGGAATGAAATACCCACCGTAGAAGTCGCGGGTTACAACTAGTGTTTTTATTTCCATATGCAGAATACGTCATCTGTTAATTAACAACAATATGCTTTATCTTATCAATGTCGGTCATGTCATTGCGTCTGTTGTAATGTTGCACTCTAATTTCTATAGCTCGAAACAAGAAATATATAAAGGAAACATGACTTGGCCATTAATCAAACATATTCATTATTCGATGGAGCCAGTTTCACTGCCAGGAAGTGTAAAGCTTCGACCTTGAGCCAATTAATTCGTATAAAAATATTGACACTATTTGACTCTATACTGGTACTTGGTTCAGTGATAATCATCGGGCGCAGCGAGTCCCACATACCCGCCTGGTGAGGCCAGAGGCCCACTCCAACGCGGGATGCCTCAAAAAATGTTCATCAACGTACCATGTCATTATCTTTTGGACGCAAATTTTGTACATTAGAAGAAGATTAAGTTGATTATAAGTTGCAAGCACAAAAATTAAAGAAACGCAGTTATTTTATTACTTTTTAGTTTAGTATTTTTGAAGTCTGTTTAAATTTTTTGTAAAATGCTTTTATTTCTTAATTTTTAGTGATCTCGAAATCACTTGGCGTCACAGTCTTGGCGTTCATTGAAGGAGACCTATGTTCAGCAGTGGACGGATAAAAGACGATGATGATGATGATGATGATGATTACGATGACCGCAACATACTATGGTGTGCTACCAAAGCATCCTATACAATTGTTACATCGACAAGTAATAAAATGAGCACATCACCATATCATCGATGTAAACAAAACCAACCAAATAGACATTATTGGGAATAACTAAAAAACGGCTTGTCAGATCTTGATAAAATTAATATGGGACCAAATTGGAAGCAACTTTCAAACAAAACAATAACCATCGAAATCCATTCACAAACGGCGGAGTACTCGTGTCACATACATACAAAAAAAATAACATACAGACGAATTGAGAACCTCTTTTTTTGAAGTCTGTTAAAAAGTAGGGCGCTCCGCGCTATACATACAGCTATACGGACGGGTGTCCGTTGCGGACACCCGTCCGTACTACCGAGTCCATACTGTCTGATTTTGAATAGGACACATGTGACATGTACAGTGTCACGTAGTGATGAGAAAAAATAGTCTTGATCTTTTAGTTTAGGTCCAAGACTTGATGAACAAGATCGTACTACTTTTGATGTTGTTCTTGCTTTTCTCATCACTAGCGTTACGGATCGCAATTCCTGATGCTCAAGTCCATAAAGTACCATTCGATTATGTCACCTTTTAACATGAATTCTATATGCGAGAGATATCTATAGATTAATTAACATTGTTTTCTTGTTATTTTATATACCTGATAGGATGTGTGACTTAAGATCTAATTGCTGTCCGAGCTAGCAACAAATCGCTATACAATTACAAAGTTATTGTTGTCATATTTTATTATACGATCTACGACTTAATACGATCAAAGAAGTAGAATAAATTATTAATAAGCTCTGATTTTACTCCGATATATCTAGTGGGGTGAAAAATAGGAAATTGCAAACACATAAATCAAAATTTATTGAAGGGAAAGCTTTTGTGATATGTTTTATTTAAGATATTTTTTTATAAAAAGGTTCTGCCTCCATTATTGCTTTATGGAAATTATGGGTCAATGGTTTAATTTCGACAAAAATACTAATCTAATCTTGTCATACTATTGAGTGATGATAAAACCATATTTTAAATTCTACATACATTTCCAATACTCCATATCCCTGTTTCTTTCATTCATCTTCATACGTAGGTTCTAAATAAAGATAATCAAACGTACTTATTTCGGTTTCACTAGAATCATAACAGGTGTAGAAAAGCCTTTTTTTGTTATCGCAGGGAAATGCTTTTTACGCATGTAGCCAGGATCTCGGGTAGATCCTAACCCTATGTGCGACTCGCACCTGGGAGTGACCTACCCGTAAACTAAAACCACTGCGAGCGCCTTCAGCCGCATTTTGAGGGTTCCGGATCAGCATTCAACGGGATTACCTCAGCGGCAGGCTGGCCCCGGCGAAGGCCAGACTACTCCTCTAAGGGGAGGGGAGACTGCCTGGCCGCTACTAAGCAGTTCTCGCGACGTCGTGTCATACTGGGCCCGGGTTTCTATCCTGAACCCGACACGAGCACAGGGGCGTTTTTTTTTTTTTTCGGAAGGGCTAGACTTTTCGGCCTGATGGCCTTTAAGTTCAATCGGTACAGTAAGTGAGCAGATGGCTCACTTAAGAAATATTCGAAAGGGGGACGCCCCCCTCCGCGCCCCGCGGGGGGCGCGGTTCATCGCGCGCGCTGCTCGGGAGAGCAGGATTTGGACTAGTCAAATCCGATACCGTCGACGAATCTTTTATGGTTGAATAAATTCAACCCTCATGATGGGCCGGCCCTCATCCCTCCCTCTGGAGAGGGAGGCGGGTCATGCGCGGTGCCCAAGCAGTCTAGCGATAGCGTAGTGCTAGCGCTGTTTGCGCGGTCTGGGTTTGTATCTACTCGTATCGGATTCGAACCTAAGCTTCCGCGATCGATCCGGTCACACGTTACTGGAGGCGCAACACCTTCTGCGCACCCCCGTTCGTCGCCCACGTTCTCGTCGGCGGCCTCCTCTTTCACCCGCTCGTCGGCTTCCTTCTGGGACATTATTGCCTCGCAGAAGAAAACTATCGCCGTCCAGGACTTGTCGTCACCGAGCATCGCGGTGATGACGCTCGGCAGAGACAAGTCCCCTCCGATGACCGATGTCAGATCATGACGCAGCGCCGCCCATCTCAGGTACACCTCGAGGGGGTGCTGGGCCGAGTCCACCGCCGCCCCACAATCGTGACACGCTGTCAGCGACTCCCTGCGGGCTGTCCAGTACAGGTACTCATCAAAGCAACCATGCCCGGTGAGCACCTGTGTCAGACGGAAGGTGAGGGGTTTGCGCTTACGGCGCATCCACCGCTCAAGGACCGGAGGCAGAGCAGCCGTTAGGCTTTTACCACACGGCTGCCGCGCCAGGTCCTCCCCCCACCTTCTCATTAACGCCTCTTGCCCTAGTTGGCGAACCCGCAGGATCCCGTAAGACTCACCGAGCGACCTTATATCCGAGACATAGTCCAGTGCGTCTCGGCAAGAACTTCCGCCAAGGCGTAAAAAAACCTGGCGCAAAGAGGAAAACGCATATTTACAATATAAGTATGTAAGCATAGATGTAAGTACCGACTAAGTATGTACAAATTAAGTTTCTTTTAATGAGAAGTGATATACTATGGATGTTTGAGACGGGTCAGTAAGGGCCCGGGTAACCTTAACCGATATAGTTACCCTTACTGACCCGTCTCAAAAATTCATTCTGTATAACTGCGTACTCAGTTTTAATAATCTTTGCCCAATACGATTGAAGAAGATACGTTTATAACTCCCCATAAGTTTACAAACTCCTTGCAGTACGGAACTCTAAATTACGCTCGTTCCTTAGTCTAGCTGGTTTGTTTATAGACCAGGATGTCAAAGCTAGCGTTAATTTGATCATTTTGCTATAGGCGTTGCAAGGTTACATTATATATATATATATATATATAAACTTGTGTATCGATAACGCATAAACGTTGCCTTGACTTGGTATATATAATTAATGTTTTATATTTCTTTGTTATCAATTTATTTTAGGCCACGTAATCTATTTTTGAACCGACGCGGAAAGTCTTAAAAAACCCCAATGAAAGCGAAAGGCTATAACTGTCACACATCAATAAGGATGACCTTATCTGGAACGGGTCTTTCATACAGAATGTAACATAGAACTAAGATCTTAGATTATCGTATTCATCATCATTATTATAAACCTTCGTCCGTCCATCGCTGAACACAGGACTTGTTCAATAAAGGCCATGACGGCTGATAGCTTGCCGCTTGCATCCAATTAGGACCGCCACTGCACGAGAACTTAGATGAGAATGAAGATGAATTATGTTACATATTTACTTATCGAAAAATAATTTATTAGATATAATGAAGTAGGTATGTAAAACGAAACATAGTAGGACAAAAAGTATATAGCTCCTTAACGAGCCTTGCGTAAACACATTAAAAATATTTTTTTTTTTTTTTTGAGGAGGAACAACAGCTTAAGCACTTTCACAGATACACAATTAACATAGAAACATAAAGCTAACAATAGTTCCCCACAAATAGAAACAGCAATTACAACACAAGTACATCATTAACCACATATCGGATATTATCGCTTAAATTTATCAATTTATCTATATTTATATTAAATTTATCAATTACAACTACGAACAAAGTTAAACAATGAGTCGCTAATCAACTTTCTAACAGACGCACAGCTTTTTAAAGAGATCTAAATCAAATTCTAAATAATAAAAAATATTTTAAATGTTAAAACCCTCTTAATTATTGTTCAGGTGTAATTTAATGTGGATACTCTATTTACCCGCATGTATGGATCGAATTATACTGACTTATAGATTTTTAAATCGAGCAGCGGATAGACAAAGGGTGATCATAATAAACAATATGTTTTAATCATAATACATTATTAAAACTGCAACTTGGTATGGTTATGGATCTCGACGACTATTCCGAGTGCTCAGTCAGGTGTTTTGAACATAAATCATGCTTCAACACGTAATAGTTATGGTCCATCAATTAATGTAACCTAGAAACAACTAACAAGACAGACACTATGTTCTCGCCGACCTTAGAGTAACACACCGCGTTTTTGACGCGGCGTGGAGGCGCGTCGCACACAACAGTTACGCGCTGCATACGCGATGGGATCGCAACAAACTTGCCTATTCACACTTATATAATAATATATATAAAAAACGCGTTTTTCACGCGGCCTGGAGGCGCGTCGCACGCAACAGTTACGCGCTGCAAACGCGATGCGATCGCAACAAACTTGCCAGTGTATAATCTATGAACTTGCCTATTCACACTTATATATAAAAAAAACGCACCCAAATCAGTTCACCCGTTTCAGAGGTATGACATGGACAGATACACAGAGCGGTCAAATTTATAACACCTCTTTTTTGCGCCGGCGAGGGTTACATTTTGGTATGCAGGCGACGATTTTTTACGACGGCGATAGGACGGCGCATTGACAGCGCGTGAAAAAAACGTGGTGTGTAAGAGCCCTTAGATATTTTTCAAAGATATAATTCTTATTAGAAACAATATTTAGTTTTGTATAATTGTCTCGTATATCATGAGCGATATTGGGTAGATCATATCTTTAATTACCCACAAGATATGAAATAAATAGGCATATCTACCCTTATTCTTTCCATCTTAATACTTTGAAAATATATTTTTTATACTATGTGAAAACTACTACTGCACACTGATAGTATGTTGTAATGTACAGTGTTGTTTTATTTCACGAAAGCGGGTGGGCCATATTTGTAGTTGTGATGCGATCATGCGACAGACGTGTGTTCTTGTGTGCATAACTACAGGGTGCTACAGGACCCCACCATGGCTCGAGCCTTGTCGTGGCGGTCAGACTCAGTAGCCTAAGGTGAAGCCAGCACCTTGGACGAAGCAAATAGAGGCGAGGGGGCTGCTCTTTGTACACCTCCTATAAGAAGAGGGGATAAAAGAGCAGGGGGACAAGGGGCGAGGATGGGAACCTCACCCCATTGTACTGTCCCGACGTTGGATGGGTTTGTTCTGTGGTGCGAGACCTACCCCTATGTAGAGGTGTTGTCGGTCCCTTGAGGTACTGACTAGCTGTCGAGGTGACCTGTTTTCTCAACAGATCCGGGGCACCTCACCAAAAGTGGCATTGATGGCACTCGCCGGGTTTTAGTGGGTAGAGCTGCGTCAACATTACCATCTTTAGGGCACAGCGAGCTCCTCACACCCGCCTGGGTAGACCCACTCCCCGCGGGATGCCTCAGAGCATTTTCCAACGTTAAAGAAAAAAAAGAGTGCTACAGGAAGCGTATCAACGTACTGAACTGAGCGCTCCCAAGCTTACACAATAAACCACAGAATAAATAATAGTACTAAAGTAACCAAAGACAATGTGCATCTTTACAAACACAAGGATGGCTCACCCGCTTTCGTGAAATAAAAAATCTATAATGTGGCCTGAAAAACGTTAGCTTTAAACAAAAATAACATAATATTAAGATTCAATATTAAGCTTCATCATCAAATGTTACAATAAATTTGGTCACCTGTTCATATATGCGCATTCATTTTCACAATAATATAATTATCAAGTTTTGGGGATTAAAAAAATTGCATACATGTATAATATAGCATTTTATTGTACATTATATATATTTATTTTATATCTATTTTATATACATTTTATTTGGCTAGAGAATATAATCTTTATTGTTGCTATTCGGTTATTTTTTATTGCAGAGCAATACAACGGAACATAAAATTTTATTATGTAACAATTATTCTCTGCATTATAACTGCAAATATGCACGCCTATTGTTTCAGATCTCCGGATTATGTAGAATAATATAATAAACAATAAAATGAATAAATATAAAATGTATCAGTTCTCAGTTCTGCATAATATTATGTTGGTTCATCATCATCATCAGCCTTTATCCATCCACGGCTGAACATAGGCCTCCTTCAACGCCAAGATGACCGATTCCTTGCCACTCGCAATGTGTTGATTAGGTGACGTACTAGAATGAAATGGAAGTTAAACAGCTACCTACCAATTTTTAGTATTTTTATTTTATTCGCCTGCCTAAAATATCTGCAACTACTTTCATACTAAAATTTCAAGCAAATAAATAAAAGTCATGTATTACTTTTTTAATTTACTAAAATTGTCGCTTTTGTCTTTGCACCTTTATAAGTCAAATACGAACTTCGATACTAAAATGTTTTCCGATTCTGCGTAAGATGACGTACCTATTATCCAATGATACAATTATCACGATTCACGATACATTTTATTATGCACATATCTTGTAACAATAGCTTATATTGAGATATTGCAAACGGCGTATTAGAAGGCGTGCTAATGTACTATGTTGTTATAAACATTGCACATAAAAAATATACATTAAACAACTAAAACATTATGCATTCGACATTGAATTTAAAAAACGAACATTAGTGTTTTTTTTAAATTGCAGAAATTTATAAAAGAACACTAAGTTTTAGGGTCATAATGACGTAACAACTGAGTATTCCTTTTCAAGATCTATGAAATGAAGATATTATTCACTTAAATTAAAAGTGTTGCATGGACATCGTGCCCTACAGGTATATCTTGACAACAACGAAAATGAAAGACTATATGGCAGTAATTATCTACTTCAATATATTTGACTTTAAAGACCTTTCGTCCCACAGCAGTTAAATATTAATTTTATTCAATCCAATAATGGCTGGTAATATAAACAAATTTACAAACACACTTAATCATAGTGATTTCCATTTTATCTCTTCAAACACAATCTGATAAAGCCGTTTAGTAGTCTACTAATGTTATTCGCTAAATTACTAGATCTTTATTAGTATTTCCTGTAGTCTTGAAGTTTCTTGTTTTAAGATTCAAATAGATCTGTATCCTTGATTGATATATCCGAATAAATGATTATTTTATATGGCTAAGTTAAACGGCTTAGCATGGCAACTAACGTTTCTTGTAATGATATTAATTTAGAAAGGGTAAAGTTAAGCGAATAGCGGAATGTTGAAGCATTTACTTAGTATTGATTTATTGACTTTTCAACTATCGACATTATTAAGTTTTATTTATTTAAGGGTTTTATCGCAAAGTAATTATGACACCCGAGTTCATAAACATAATAGTATATAATACAATAAGTTAGTAATCAATAGCTTTAGAATTTAGTAAATATAAGTATAAATACTAAATATAGAAATAAGTATACGTTGAATATTTAGAAAATGAGTACGCATATCTATACTAATAATATAAAGCTGAAGAGTTTTTTTTGTTTGAACGCGCTAATCTCAGGAACCGATTTGGAACCTGGTCCGATTTGAAAATTTCTTTCATTGTTAGGTAGCCCATTTATCGAGGAAGGCTTTATAACAACATGCTGTGACAAAAAAACGAGAAGTTAAGTAAATTAACGCGGGCGAAGCTGCGTGTAACAGCTAGTGTAGTTTATGACGACAAACATCCGACTGCATTCAGATTTCACGATAGAAAATTACAATAATACATTTTTTTTATGTCACGAGGAGGCAACCGAGCAGTCGGAGCCTTATGGTGACTACCGACGCTCATAGACATCTGTACAGCCAAAAGTTATGCAGATACGTTGCACCCTCCTTTTCCCTATCCCCCCCAATGGGCCACCGGAAACTCACAAACCGCACGAAACGCGGAAGTATAGCTGTCACTGGACGCCGGTGTTATGTGAGCGAGAGGTACCACCCCGGTCGTGCCAGCCCAATTCGGCTGCAGAGCAGCATGGCACCATCTCTTACATTTGGAAAGGGAATGTCATTATATCCAGTAATTTTCTTTTTTATGTTTTAGTTCCATTATTGGGCACTGATGTTTGAACATCAATGGAACCATTTGACTCTCCAAATGTTTTGATCAGACTTTTTTACGTATAAATTATTGATTCTCTTTTCTGGCTCCAGCGAGTGCTTAATAACTTTTTATTTGGTTCATTTATAAATGATAAGTTGTAATGCTTCTAGACAAAAGTGTGACTTAAAAAAAAATCTCTTTTCACAAAACCGACTTAAAAATCGGGCAAATTGAAAAATGCTTAGGCTGTATAAACGCGCCATTTAACCGTTTCTTTTAATTATCTCGCTACCACGTAAAGAGGTATTTATTTATTCTTGCGATTTCTATTAATTTATAATGTTGATTGATTGACTTTAGTGCAGCTTATTTTATATTTGACTATGTATTTCCAAAGGCGTTATTTTATCTTAGTTATTTTATCTTAGGGCTCGTAAAAACTCATTCAAGCGAATTAAATCAAAATACAGGTCCAACGATGGAGGCGGTTTTGTGTACATAATATCATTGTCTCATGCGAGTAAGTTTCATAAAATCAATTACGATATTAATTAACAAAAAGATAAAAAAATACTGTTTTGTAAAGGTTTAATTAAAATACGGCTTTATAATATATCCGCATGGATTTACTTTAGGGAATTATTGAACTAAATAACAAAAAACAAGTTTTTCAGGTAGTTTGTTATAGAGCACAAATCTTAACTATATAATAATATAATAATATACACCCCCGTTTTCTTTGCTGTATATGTATGTATACATGTCAGAAATTTTGAGCCATTCTGGTGTGTTGTTTCAAGTGTAAATTTGAAGAGTATTATCTGAACGACAAGACTTTAAATAAGTCTATCTAGATTCTAGTACTTCAATGCTATCATGTTATTGCCCTATTCTGTCCATATCAGATCCTAGCGCTAAAGATAAAGTAGAAGTGTTTATGAATTATGTGGTATATGGTATATGTACGTGAGTTTGTTTATTATGAGTTAACTTTATTCTTATCATACTAAAGTTAGACTTAAGAGACTTAATAGTTTTTTTTTAAAAGTGGTCTATGGTTTTGACTTTTGACCTTTAAAGGTACAGTAAAGCGATGCGTGCGATATCGCTCTAGTGTTCTTTGTATATAAAGTGCGATCCGTATAAGTGCCTTTTCACACGAGCCGGTTGCCGGGTAGCCGGCGACGGGTATCCGGTAGCGAAGTGTATGGGCGTGTATGGCAGCTTTCACACGTATCGGCGTAATTTTCCCGGCAACCGGCACGTGTGAAAATACACTTACGGTGCGGGTCAGTGCGTGTACTTGTAAGAGTTTGTTTAAAATTTAAATACACTTATTATTCGCCCTTATTCACTCTTTCAGCTGCTCTACCCACTAAAACCCGGCGAGTGCCACCAATGCAGCCTTTTGTGAGGTGCCCCGGATCTAATGAGCAAACAGGGCACCTCGACGGCTAGTCAATCTCTCAAGGGACCGACGCCACCTCCACTGATGGGTTGTTCCGCACTACAGAACAACCCCTCCCAACGTCGGGACAGTACAACAGGGTGAGGTTCCCATTCTCGCGCCTTGTCCCTCTGCTCTTTTGTCCCCTCTTTCTGGTACAAAGAGTGGCTCCCTCGGCTCAATTTGCTCCGCCCAAGGTGCTGGGCACACCTTAAGCTACTGAGCCCCACTGCCACGACAAGGCTTGAACCATGGTGGGGAGAAAGGATAGTCTGTTAAATAGGTTTAACAAAAATATATAGGTACATACATTATGTATGTTAGTTCTATCAAATTTTGAGTAAGTCGAAAAAAACGGAAAAGAAAAGACTGTAATTGATGTGTGTATGTTATTGTTATTATTTACTCATTAGCGGACCTGTACACAGTTGAGTCACTTCACCTCATAGTAAATGATCACCGATATCCGACAAGCAATCCAGCAAAAACCGGTAGTGGAATTTTTGCTGGTGCAATGTCTATCTTAAATCTTGGTAGTCGATGCGCCAGTCCAAAGCAAGGGTTGGCAAACTTAAGATAAGGGAGAGAGAGAGAGAGAGAGAGAGAGTTCCCCATGATATTTCCTTTCACCGGTCAAATAAATATTGCAAATACCTATTATTTATTTTAAAATGCTATTTCTGTTTAAATTCTATGACGCAACCATACAAGTTGCTACTTGAAGGGCTTTACTGTTGTGATGGTCAGTGACCTGACAGGAACTATGTTATCTAAAACTAGCTATTGTCCGCAGCTTCGCCCGCGTTAACTTAGATTTACAGCCGTATCCGGACTGATGATGATTATTTTTGCAGCCCAAGTTACTCCTTACAATATCAGCTATATGTTAGTGAAAGTCCGTCCAGCCGTTTGAGAGATTAGTCAGAATAAACAGACAAATATTTAAAAAATATATTTTTTGATGTAAGTAGGTATCGTATATACTTTCATGTAAATTTAGTAAAAAGCTTCTTAATTTGAAATTACAAATAGACACTTCAATTTTATTTTTATATAGATATGGTATAATGAAAGTAGGTCAGGTTAAACGAGTAAAAGCTAAACCAGACAACAGTTATCAATTTCATTAGTCCTGAAAAGAAAATCTTAATTTTTAGCTTGATAATCTGAAAACAGATTCAAGTTTTCATATGTATTAAAAATCGACAGGTTGTGTCGAAAAACGTTTATCAATATTTTATTATTGTTATAGATTATTATAGTTATAGTGAGCAGTTTGGTAATAAATATCTTGCATAAAGTCTTCGATCAACAATGCCAACATACAGTGCTTTGATTATAAGACGGTAGGATACAGTCGTTTAATTTTTTTCTAACTTTAAAAATATATAACATTGAGAGTTACTCATTATTTTTTATTAGATTTTATATACAATGTTTGAGCTGCGAACGATTTGCGTGCGTGTTTTATGATTTAGCATAGATAATGTTATTTTTTTTGTAGCGAATAATTTTCCTGTATGTACGCAGAAAAAAAAACAAATTTAAAATAGAGGGTCGAGGTTACGTCCGCATCTCGCTTCCTGTTCTGCACATGATCCTACGTTCGAGGTTTTAGTGTTTTAGTTAGTGTAGGTTTTTTTTTTGGATAGGCACAATTTAGAGATTTGCCAGTCGCTTTACACACACATACTAATTTGTCAACTAGTTTATAGCTTTTGCAGAATGAAAAATCCAATAAACGGTTAACTGGCTTTGTACAAAGATTATGGATGTGGTATCATTGCTTCTAAGAGTTCTAATTTATTTCACTGACCTCGGTGAATAGGAATAAATACGCTTATAATCTGTACTTTGAAACTTTTAGAATGAAAAGGTATCGTTACTATCACAGATATTTGAAATGTTAGTATAGTTGTTAGTAAAATACATATAATATATATACATATAAATATAGTAAATATGTTTAATAATACTTGCCCTATTTGGTAGTAATGAGTTTGGGTAGTAATGATTAAAGCAAGACTAAGTGGAAAGTTAACGTATAAGTGTTTATGTGATCGACCAGGATGAACTAAGTACAAAATAATATAGGCAACTTAGTTCATCCTGTTCATCCATCCACGATTACATAAATACTTTGATCATAATCATCACCATCAGCCTATCTGCTGCTGCTAACTGCTGAAAATAGGCCTCCTTTAATGAACGCCAAGACGGCCGATCCCTTACCACTTGCCGACCAACACTTCGTCTACCTAAACATGGCCTCCACTCTTGAACCTTAATAAATAAATTAATAAATAGTTTGTAAACTATAAAACTACTACTGCACATCACTACACGAATTTCGGCTTTCATTTTATTGCAAGAATTTTGCTCTTGAACACGGTATTTTCCGTACGATTGTTTTTAAGTTGTCAGTGATTCGTTCTCACTTTTCGGCGCCGTTAAATACTCGTGCAATGCTTTCAAGTAAGAAAATGTATCATCATCATTATACTCATTATCATCAGCCTTTTCCCTTCCACTGCTCAATATAGGCCTCTTTAAATGAACGCCAAGATGGCCTATCCCGCGCCACCCGCATCAAACATGCCACTGCACAAAGATGGTCGTAAAAATGTATAGAGTAGGTAGGTATATAATTTGGTACTGAATAAAAATATATTATGAACTTATTGTTGTCCGCAGCTTCGCCCGCGTTAACTTAGATTTACAGCCGTACCCGTATTATTTTTATAGCCTAAGTTACTCCTTATAACATCAGCTATCTGCCAGTGAAAGTCCCGTCAAAATCGGCCCTGCGGTTTCAGAGATTAGCCTGAACAAACAGACAGACAGACAAAAATTGTAAAAAAATTTGTTTTGGTAGATGCACCGTGTATACATCTATAATATGCATTAAATAAAAAGCAGTTATTTTAATATTACAAACTGACATTCCAATTTTGTTTATCTGTATAGATTAGGTATCAAAAATATCAGACATTTTTTATGGGAAAGTACATTATCATACAAAATAAATACAACCTTGTATTGTTTCTGTTCAAAAACCGTAACCGCGGAAGTGATTTTATTACAAATAATTTAATGACATGATTAACGCAATGGCTCATTACATATTAATAAATTATATCTATTTATATCTTTACGGGAAATGCTTATTTTAGCCCGGGCGTTGTCCTCACCTATCGTATTCAACCTTTTTAACCGACTTCAAAAAAAAAAGGAGGTTCTCAATTCGTCTGTATGTTTTTTTTTTTTTTGTATGTACATGACACGATATCTCCGCCGTTTGTGAATGGATTTCGATGGTTATTTTTTTGTTTGAAAGCTGGTGTTTCCAATTTGGTCCCATATTAATTTTATTAAGATCTGACAAGCCGTTTTTTAGTTATTCCCAATAATGCCTATTTGGTTGGTTTTGTTTATCTTGATGATATGATAATTTTATTACGTGTCGATGTAACTAACAATTGTATAGGATGCTTTGGTATGTCGTATGTCGCGGTCATCGTAATCATCATCATCATCACCATCATCATCATCATCATCATCATCATTTATCTATCCACTGCTGAACATGCCTCCTTCAATGAACGCCAAGACGACGAATTTCGGAATCACTAAAAATTAAGAAATAAAAACATTTTACAAAAAATTAAAACCGACTTCAAAAATACTAAACTAAAAAGTAATAAAATAACAGTTTCTTTAATTTTTGTGCTTACAACATATAATCAACTTAATCTTCTACTAATGTACAAACTTTGCGTTTACCACGTCATTATAGTTACTTTTGGAGTCGGTGTCGTATTTGTTGCTGTACATTACCTACCTACCTTGGCTGACACCGACTCCAAAAGTAACTATAATGACGTGGTAAACGCAAAGTTTGTACATTAGTAGAAGATTAAGTTGATTATATGTTGTAAGCACAAAAAATAAAGAAACTGTTATTTTATTACTTTTTAGTTTAGTATTTTTGAAGTCGGTTTTAATTTTTTGTAAAATGTTTTTTTAACGAAACAACTCTTTACGGATTTTATTGTGGTTTATTAGGATTTATACATTCTCGATGTTTCTGAGACTTTCAAAAATTTGTTTTATTATAATTAGCGAAATTCGTATGAACATTAACAAACAATATAAAAACTCTTGCGGAGAAATAGCGTAGGTATCGCGTTTTTTTTAAATACATAGACATCCTAGTCTTTTAGCAAAGGGACGATATAGATAAAATATACCCTTTTAAAAACGTTAAAAATTTTATATTTTTGCATGCATAAATTTTCTAGAAACTTAAAACACGAAAAAGCTCAGGGAGTAAAAGCTATGTGGGAGCGGGAAAATTTGCACCCCAAAAACAGCTACAAAGGTTTCCGAGAGGAAACATTATTACACCAGCAAATAGTATGTTTGCAAGCTTATTGCTTTTTGACAAATCAATTTTACGGTGACAGTGAGAGGGAGACATAATGGGGATGATATTGAGCTTTTGCGATTGCCAAATATTATCAAACCAGCATAAGTCCGTAATGAGCAAGTTTGGCAATCGTCTATTGGATAGATATGCAAGGTTGCTGGTCGGATTGCTCATTGCTCATTGCTCATCGTTGTCCGGTGGCTCATTGTAAAAGCCGATACCCGAGATACCTACTAACATTCACGTGGGACTACATTTATTAAATACTAGCTGTAGCCCGCAGCTTCGCCCGCGTTAAGTTAGATTTATAGCCGTACCCGGATTAATGTTTATTTTTATAGTCTAAGTTGCTCCTTATAACATCAGCTATCTTCTAGTGAAATTCCCATTAAAATCGACCCAGCCGTTTCTTAGATTAGCCGGAACAAATAGTCAGACAAAATTTTAAAAAAATGCTATTTTGGTATATGTACCGTGTATACATCCATATGCATTTATTTAAAAGCGGTTATTTTAATATTACAAACGGACACTCCAATTTGATTTATCTGTATCTTAGATGTATATATCTTTCTATCTTAATAAAAAAGGCTTATTATACGATCACCATAATTTAAATCTGTCTTAAAAATATTTATTATATATATTTAATTAATAACAAGGGTAAATGAAAATAGCTTCTTTATGCACTATTGAAGGTACCTTGAAATAATCATGTCCAAAAAACTCACAGGTTATGAACTTTGAAGATTTTTTAAGGTCGTAAGTGCATACGTCGAGGATATATTTTAAGGAAGCGCTGTATATAGATTTCAACCTAATTAAACTCACTTACATATTTTATAACAAAATTTTAGTACGGAATTAACGATGCCATGGTATACCCACAGTTGGTCATAGATCTCCTTGGAATCTAGCGTAGAGGGTGCTAGGCCGTACCTCGCAATAGTTAAATAAGTTTTAAAACTATCTTTATTTATCGATATTTAATAGCTTTATTTTTCTTTATGAAATACCAGCTCTAAATAATTTAAAGAAAAAAGAGTTTATTATTTTATTTGTTTTAAATCAAAACATTTTCAAATAAATATTTATTGCACATTCTTGCTTATTGCATATGCTTCATTATGTAATCAACAAGCTTGAATAATATTTAAAAGCACTTCAATTAATATCTATAAATAATTTACTTAATAATTTTAAATCATGCACGCACATCATAAATCATTAAACCATTATTTTGAACAAAACGCACTTGTCCGAGTTGTCATAATGCCTCCTAATTGGGTTTATCAGATCGAGATTTTTTATTAATTCACATAAATCTTATCATAGCGTAAAAAAAACTCACAGTATATTTCTCAATCCGGGTGCTTTCATGTTCAAAATGTTTTCCTTTAATGTTCAAAATATTCCTTGCACTTGTGTAAGACATTTTGAAAATATAGATAATAAAAAAACGAACGATACACTTTCCCGCGTAAATTTAATACGTATGCTCCCGACGGGTTCGCGCGAGATTTGAAATTGGAATGATTATGAAATCGCGCTTCATTTATATAAAGCTGTAACAAAACTCGCCCCCTCGCGCGTTCCTTTCATATCCGTATCATAGTTGGAACTTGTAAGGTTGTATTTATCTAATTTTTGGATTTGTTGATGTAAAATTAATTTATATTAACATTTTTTTTTAAATATTGATTAAAAAAAAGTTCACAATCTGCTCAACATAAATAATTCTAGTGACAAATTTAATTAAAAATATAAACGTTCTTATTTCGAAATTTAAAAATGTTTTGTGGGTTTATAATAGTTATATATTTTATTATATTAATATTATGTGGACTATATTCATAAATATTGAAAATGTTTATATTCAAAGAAATAAACTGTTGTTTGCGGCTTTGCCCAATTTGGCTTGGATTTTTTTATTATTCATAGAGGGATCCTATCTCACAAAGTTTATCCAATACCTGGTAAGCGGCAAGCGGCTCAGACATGAAATGGTAAGGGATATATTTACGTATTATTATAATAATATTATAAACAGACACATGCAATGATATTATAAGTATAGATACCAATGTTATAATCGTCCCTTTATACATACATTAACTTAAGACACAGACGTATTATGCGTTTCAAATAAGAATAGGAACGTCAATGACCTCTATCTGTCAAATATCAATTGAAAAGTATGGTTTGCACAAAAAATTATTAGCATAATTAATACTTTTAAATCGAATTTTAATAAAAACGTTAAATAGTCGTAAATTATTAAAAAAAAAATCATAATTCGTTTTTAAAACCATACGATAACATTTTTTTATTTCATTGTTGCCGCAAAAGCCCTGGCCAAAATGCCAAAGTTATTAAAGAAAATAAAGACACCGGTCGCCAACCTGCCGTTATTAGTGTGCTCCGTCGTGACGACTTGAAGGAAATTTAAGGTAGACTCATGAAATGTACGCTACCATTTTGCAAACACTGCAAAATACAAGTAAGTGACCAAGCGAGTTCATTTGGCTACGGGGATAAATAAAAACACGTTAACACGTATCCGACGTGCACTCGGACAGATATGCAGAAATGAGCGGAATTGAAGAGATAGATTTTGATTGATTTTTTTCACTTTATCTAGTAAATTTAATTAAAAGAAAAAAAAAACTTTTTTGTCCACCCTACCTAAATGGTTTGAATTGACAGCTATGACGTCACAATATGGCGCTAAGTCCGTCCTATTCTCATTTGAAACGCATTGTACATGAAAAAATAGATACCATATAAACGTACCAATAATAATAATAATCGTTTATTTGCTAGAACTACACACTTTATTCTAATACAACAATAAAGTTCTATTTATATTAATTTCGACTCTTACATTATATTTACTAGTAGCACAGTATGACTTTGCTTATACTGTGCTAGTAGTGTGCAAATATTACATTTTAGTTTTAAGTTAACATCATACACATACATCTAAACTCAAAAATTTTATAACAATATCTAGTAATCTGTAATCATAATAATAAAATTAAATATCCTGCTGAATACAAATAAATTATTAAAATCTTATCTGTGCGTACCTAACGCTAAATTTCAAACAATTTTATTTCTACAATTTTATGATACATATGTCATTTTGAACGATTATGTAGTCCGGCTGTTGTCCGGCCTTGTCGTGGCGGTGGGGCTCAGTAGCCTAGGATGAGCCCAGCACCTTGGGCGAAGCGAATTGAGCCGAGGGGACTCTTGTACCCCTTTTATAAGGAGAGGGAATAAAAGAGCAGGGGCAAGGGGCGAGGACGGGAACCTCACCCCATGGTACCTCTGAGGGACTGACTAGCCGTATAGGTGCCCTTATTGCTCAATAGATCCGGGGCACCTCACCAAAGGCGACATTGGTGGTACTCACCGGGTTTTAATGAGTAGAGCTGCGTCCACTTACCAGTTTTCAGGCGTAGCGAGTCCCACATACCCGCGTGGGAAGACCCACTGCCCCGCGGGATGACTCAGAGCATTTCCCGGCGTTAAAAGAAAAAATAAATAAAAAAGAAGACCAGTTGTTGTGGTCAAGCCAGATTTGGTCTCAAAGTGAAAGATCTGGGTTCATGTCCGACTTCTCAAAAATGAGGGTTTCTAACCCGTGTTCCCTTGGCTTGCCTTGGTAATAACTGTATGGGGAACTCATGTGTGAATCCGCATTGAATTAGGCCATGAGGGGTAGGCTAACTCGGAGGGAATTATGCCACAGATAAGATAATAAGAGTGTGTTATAAGTTATTAGATATTTATAAAGATTTTCTCAATTTTTCCCACAAAAAAGTAGTTAGAAGGAATAAGCGTTCCCTCTTCAGTCTCTAAGGCCTAAAAGCTTTACAAAGGATAATTACAACGAAAACAGAGAGAAAATAATCCTACTTATTTCTTATTTTCTCTTACCTCGTAAGCAGTTTGAGTCAATTACTGGATTATACTAAAATTCGAATGAATGGAAGTACATACAATATAATAGATTCTTATAAATCTGTGCTGGTTAAATCTCTCTTAATATCTCATATACATAATTTATTCTGTGCGTATGTTATTATTATTATTCTTGAAATGGCTCCCTTGCGGAGTTGCCAATATCAGAGTTTTTGTTTCAACTTTGATTTATTTGGAGTTACAGTGGGAGTACAAGTTCGGTTTCAATTCCCGCACAAGTTTGTCTGAAAGAAAAGTTAACTTGCCTTAGACACAAACACACACAAGTATTAAAATATATATAATAGAAAAAACATACTTGGGATAATTAACTTTTGTTAGATCGCATTATAGTTTTTATGTTGTTAATTTCAATAAAAGTGCATAACGAACTTATAAACGGGGAGAAAACACACATTAATAAGGATTTTAGATCAGTAGGTCGTGGGATCTCAGGCGGAAGAGCATCATACAGAGAGAAACGTAGTTTAGGACAAGAAAAAATTTTATATGTTCTGGGGTGCCTTCGTCCAAGCCACATTCACAAATGGAGGAGTCTTTAACTCGTATTTTGTTCAAAAATACAGGTGTACATGAGTGGCCTAACATTAGACGACATGTTGTTGAGGTAACGGCTTTGCTTGCATCGCGATACTTAAAAAACCACGGCCTAACTAATACCGATTCTTGGATGCTAGCATAGTACTTTCCTTTAATGATACTAGTGCGGGACCATTGTTCACCCCAGTCCGAGAGCATGCGAGATTTGGAAATAGTCATGAGGTCATAACAATAAACTTTATATTGACTTAATATTCCAGATGTAGTGGCTTCCTTAGCGTAGTAATCTGCATCTTCGTTGCCTTTGATACCTGAGTGTCCTGGAATCCATACCAGTTTGACATGGATCCCCTTTAAGTAACACTTAAAGAGCAAATGTTTTATTTTTAGGACTAGATAGAATTTGACTCTTGATCTAAATTGGTTAGAAAGAATGGCTTGAAGTGAACAGCTGGAATCCGAGAGTATGACAGATTTATCCAAATGGTGTGATTCTATGTAGGATACTGCTTCGGAAATAGCCAAAAGCTCACCAGTAAAGACAGAAGAATGTGGAGGTAATTTAAAATTTAGTACCACATTAAATCTCGGTATCCACACTGCTGATCCAATACATCCTTCCTGGGTTAATTTTGAGGCATCTGTAAATACTTGTATCCAGTCCTTACAAATTTCGTTAATTTTATTATTGAACTGGACGTTAGCCAGACAGGAACCTTTTTCTATGCCAAGATTTAATATTACTTCAGGGACTTTAACAATGGCTTCATATGGGATCTTGTATAAGGGGTTGAGCCTACACTGATAAATTGGACAGGGAAGACTGGTCAATTTAACGTAAGATTTGATCAGACATGGCAGTTCCTTGTGTCTCCAGTAATTAGAAGAAGAAGTAAGTTGAGACAAAATACGTAATTTTGGAATAAGAGGATGAGAAGAATACTGATAGGCTTTGAAAAGAAAACGGTCGGCAAGGTATTGTCTGCGAAATTGAAGAGGAGGCTCCCCACATTCAGTTTGGAGAGCATTGATTGGGGAAGACCTCATGGCACCAATAATTATTCGCAGCGACTTAGACTGAATCCTATCAAACAGTTTTAAACTTGTTTTATTACTGTTTTGAAGTAAAAACGATCCATAATCCTAGTGGCTGCGAACAAGGGCATTATATACAAGTTTCTGGGTGTATGGATGAGAACCCCACCAGACACCAGAGAGTGAACGCATGATATTTATGTTTTTTTCGCATTTTTTTACTTTCGAATTAATGTGAGCTACTCCTGACATTTTCGAATCCAATACCACACCCAAAAACTTTACGCAATCCCTAACCGGGAAAACTTGATTGTTGAAGGTTATATTTATATTTGGGGTAGTTCTACAACGAGAAAACACCACAACGCTACTTTTCAACGCTACAATAGAAATCGACAGACCATGGTTATTAAGCCAATCTCTTAAATAGTATATAGCACTATTTATTCGGTCAACAGAGTCCGAGAGGCTCTCGGAGGAAATATATATAGCCAGATCATCCGCGTACTGAAGGACGTTGCAGAAACTAAGAACAGAGAGATCTAAATCGTGTGTATATATACTATACAGGAGAGGACTGAGGACAGAGCCCTGAGGGAGTCCTCTCCATACCAGTCTAGGAGATAGATCTAGATTACGCGTAGAAATAAGGAGAGAGCGACAGGAGAAATAATTGAAAATGAAATTTACTATCCTCACTGGAATACTCAGATTGAGCATTTTTTGCCTGAGTACCGGAAGTAGTACATTATCGTACTGTAATAATATTGTAATTAGTTTGCAATACAAAACCTTTAATTAGTGTAAATAAATAGATACTTGAGTTTGTGTAGTACCTAGTTATTTAATTGAAATGGCGAATAAAAAAAGTAAAATAAGGAAAAAGAATCTTAATACAGTTTTATCACAAACTAGCTGTTGCCCGCAGCTTCGCCCGCGTTAACTTAGATATACAACCATATACGCATTGATGATAATTATTTATCTATGGACGGGCGTAGGATTTTATTTTATAATATGTAGTGATTAATACCGTATTTTTGTGAATAGCTTTTACATTACCGCTTTATAATTGGCAATTTTTTAAAATATTAAAATGGATATAGGTAGTATGTTATATTTAACAAATGTAGACATATTATGCCATCTCGGACTTTTCAGTATGCATATTTAGGATACACAATTCTACCATACATTGATACAATAATAATTAATTCGGAACCGGGCCCGGCTAAGGTGTATAATAATGTAGTACATTATTTTGATCTATCTGTTAGGGTTCATCCAGCGTTTGCAATGTAAGTGCAAAAAATGTGCTTATTTATGACATCACATCAGAAACTTCTAAAATTATGAGTGTTTATCTACTATATTATGCATGTACCTATTACCTTCCTCTTGAATCATTCTATCTATTAAAAAAACCGCATCAAAATCCGTTGTGTAGTTTTAAAGATGTAAGCATACATACAGTCAGACGCGGGAAGCGACTTTGCTTTATAGTTTATACTATGTAGTGATGTCTTCTTCCAGAAATTGTTAACACTTGAAGAATTCAAATTGTCCGACAATAAAGAAAATGAGGAACCTTCATCACAAAATATTTCTGATTTGCAATCATTTCCTAGCCCCCTACCCACAGGGCAGTGTCGTGAGGACTATGGCCTTGACCCTCTTCTCAGAGGAGACCCGTGTCTAACATTAATCGATGATGTATGGGTCGATGAAAATGAACCTGGACCTAGCATACGACAACTAAATTTTGTTGAATTTTAAAACAATTAATATATAAATATGTTTGTCTACAATTTTTTAATCTCCTACAAGCATTCTTAGAATGATTGATTTTTTTTATAGCTTAGGCCTTAGGTGGACAAACGAGCATTCGGAGCCTTAGATGACTACCGACTCCCATAATAATAATAATATCTAAGGACGCTTTTTGACGTCAATCTGGTCCCGTGGTAAGTTCTCGAAGAACTTGTGTTACGAGTACCAGACAATGGAAATATATTTAATATTTTATACTATACACATATTTAAGGTTTTTTATTTATAATACACATATTTAATACACATCCATGAACCAGGAACACAGAAAACTTTTTGTTCCCTGGCGGGATTCGAACCCGCAACCTCCGACTTGAACGCTAACGCACTAACCATTGAGCCACAGAGGTCGTCCTCGTAAACATTCACACAAGAGATAATGCAGATGCATTACCCTCCTTTATCCCATCCCCTGCAATGGGACACCGGAAACTCATACACCGCAAGAAACGCGACAGCATAGGTGTCACTCGACGCCATTATCATGTGAACGAGAGGTACCCCTACGGTCGTGCCGGCCCAATTCGGCTGTAAGCAGCATGGCACTACCTTTTAGACCTATGTAGCTAATTCATCCTTCCTAATCCTTACTAATATTATAAATGTGAAAGCATGTACGTTTGTTACGCTTTCACGCGAAAACTACTTAACCGATCATCATGAAACTTTGTACACATATTCTTGGAGGTATTAGAAGTAACATAGGATACTTTTTATAAAAAAAAACTAAAGAGAGGTGTCAAGGGACACCCGGATGGATCGAAGTTCCTTTCGATTAATTAGTGAAGAAATAAAACTATCTTATCCTGCGCAGACGAAGTCGCTGGCACCAGCTAGTATTTCTATAAATCCAAAACTAGATAACTATAACAACAACAAGATTTTGTTATGCATAATTATTAATTATCACATCTAAGAATAATTCGAGCATAGTCAATCTACTGCATATTCGTATACTGTGGCGTGCTTGCCGGCCGTGGTAGGTCACCGGAGTTCATATAAAGACATCTCCCGCGCAACGCAAGTGCAAAGCGATTCGGTGCGTTAAATACCTATAGTTTTGGGAGAAACTAACCCTTAAGCCGCGCAAATCTTTTGATTTTAAATTATTTTTTCAAATTCAAATTTGGAAACATATACAATAAGGCCTACAAAATAAGCATTAATTAAAATATTTTTAATCCGGCCAGTATTTTGTCACTTTAAGAATTTTATTTAAATGTCGTAGTGGACTCAGGTCTACCTGTCAGGTCTATCCTTAGTCGGTGTGTGATGTGTATACTTAAATAATAATATTATACCAATCTTAGAAGCGTTCATCCCCTTTGTTGCAGCACTCTAATAAATTACTTTGTCTTAACAAAGGGATGTTAAAGTTATTTTTATCAAAAAAATAGTCTCAATGATAAATAAATTTATTTTGATAAGTATTGTAACATATCAACATTAATTACGCTTGACAATTTCAACTTTATATATATATTAATTATGACATATTTTATCAATTTGTGTAAGTATTTATAATATAAATATCAAAAATAATTACCTATAGACCTTTTTGAGTTTCCGCTTAATTAGCATTCTCAAAATATTCCGACCTAATTATTTTTTAAGTCTGTTTTTCGAAAAGTCCTTTTATTTTATTTATTTATTTATTTATTTAACAATTTATGTACAACAAAAAGAAACTTAGAACAGTGAGAAAATTAAAAGGTAGATACAAAGGTACAGCTTATTCCATGGAGGAATCTCTTCCAGCAGACCCGATACTGAAAAAATTGAAACCTACGGCCATAATAGGGTGTACATAAAATTAAAAATTGAATAAAACACTAAACGAACAATAATTTAGCGTTGATACACATATCGTTAACACATAATAAACATACACATAGAAATATACATAAATACATATACCTACATATAATAAAATAAAATATAATAAACTAATATATACCTATATAATATACATATTTAAATTAAACTATAAATAGTTAAACAAACATTTATAATATATTTTTAGAATATATAGATGGAGACGAACAAAATTATAATAATAATAAGAATAATAATAAATTATATTAATATATGAATATATAAATTATATATATGATTGAGATAATGCTCTTTTACACTTTTCTTAAATAGTCCTAGTTTTTTGCAATTCCGAATTTCAGGTGGTAAAGAATTCCAAAGTTTGGCGGAAAGAACAGTATACGAATAAGAAAAAAAGTCAGTTTTATGGGGTGGTATCTGAAGCAGACCACGTCTGTGAGACCTGCAGGAAGAATCATCGACGTAAACAGGTGTAAAGCGTGAACGTAGATAAGGAGGAGAATAGGGATTGAAAAGAGTTTTGAAGAGTAAACAAAGAATTCTATAGTTTCTACGCTGGCGTATGGGTAGCCACTGCAATTCCCTGCGGGCCTGAGATACATGATCACGTTTTTTTAGACCAAAAATAAAGCGAATGCAAAGATTCTGCAGTCGCTCTAATTTATTTAAATTTTCCTCCGTAGCATCCGGGCAACATACATCTGCGTAATCGATGATGGGCTGAATAAGGGTCTGAGCAAGCGAGATCTTTGTTGCAAACGGTAAGAAATGTTGGAGCCGTTTCAGTGAATGCATTGAGAAATGTACCTTACGACTGATGTCACTAATGTTGGCATTCCAAGAAAGATTTGAGTCAAAGATGACACCTAAGTTCTTTGCCACATCTGTGTAAGCGATTTATTTGCCACCCAATGCAACAGGAGGGAGTGTAGTAATGTCAAGTCTTGACCGAATCCGTTTACTGCCGATGATTAAGGCTTTCGATTTTACTGGATTTACAAGTAAGCCAAAAGATTCAGCCCATTTATTAATGCAGTTTAAATCTTCGTTAATATAGGAAATCGCTGAATCTGCATCTTGTATATTAAAATGGCGATATATTTGTAAATCATCTGCATATAAATGAAATTTTGAAGAAATTACTTTCGTTACAGAGTTAATGAAAATTGAGAAGAGAGGAGGAGAGAGAACACCACCTTGAGGAACGCCGGCGACAAGATTGCTCCAGTTTGAAAAGATATCATTTACCTGAATACGCTGCGATCGGTCGCGAAGGTAAGAATTAAACCATGCTACGGCAGAAGAGGAGATATTTAGAGATCGTAAAATACTGAGAAGGACATCAAAGTCAATTGAATTAAATGCGTTGCTGAAATCTAAGAGAACAAGAATAGTTAAAGATTTATTATCCATTTTATCGCGATAGAATAATCTGGCAACTTAATTAGCTACTAATACCTGATCTTAATATAAAGATGGCACGTGATGATGATTATGATTCAAACTTTACCTTTTTTATCATCTATACTGGTAAGTGGTCGACATAGCCCATTAACATAAAACGAGTTTATCTGGATTTAGCCCAGGCATGTGCTGCCAGTCCTGAGCTGTAAGATTCTCGGAGCCAGTTAATTCACTGCCTGTCCTGTCCTTTCCGAAACGTAGCAAAGCCGTTTGACGGAGGAAGTAAATAGGATGGTGGTACCCGTGCAGATACGAGCGCGGAATAGCGCGTCCGTCCTAAATAATATAATGATACCGGTAAGTACCTTATTAATCCTACTAATAATGTAAACCGCGAAGTTTGTAAGAATTTACGGATGACTTTCATACATCCATATCTGTTACTCTTCCATAAAAAACTACTGAATGGATTTTAAATTTTAATGACACTTTACAATAACATAGTTTACAAATCAGAATAACATGTACGCTATAATTTAACCCTGTACTCCCACGGGAAAACCGCGGGGCGCTACTAGTATGTAATAATAGACTAGAATAATTTGATGTGTGATTTAGAACCTATTTCTATAAAACCAAATTATGTATTTACTCACTTTATGCATATTATTTACATCAGTAATTAGACCAATAATTTTAGTCTTTGCAAAAAATGTCCATGAGTTTTGAACATGAGATTGGCATAATATGAAAATTTTGCCTCTAGCATATTGTGTTGCTTTAGAAGACTTAGAACTATTCCAAGGCCTAGAGTTTCCTACTCTCGATGGTCCGTGGTTAGAGTGCTAATCAATAGTTGATAAGAAGCGTGACCTGGTTTTAATGATAATAGATTAGCATTCGACCTTATACTAAGGTTGAGGACTAATAAAGTCTGTCTAGATTTTAGGTAGTGGAAAGGAAAAAACTCGTTAGACTTGCATACGAGGACGACTTGGTTTTAGTCTAGATAAAGCAAGAAAGCAGCATTTTAAGCGTTTGACGACCTCTGTGGCTCAGTGGTAAGCGCGTTGGCGCTCAAGCCGGAGGTTGCGGGTTCGAATCCCGCCAGGGAACAAAAATAAATTCTGTGTTCTTAGGTCATGGATGGGTATTAAATATGTGTATTATATAATAAAAATCTTAAATATATGTATAGTATAAAAGTATTAAATATATTTCCGTTGTCTGGTACCCGTAACACAAGTTCTTCGAGAACTTACAACGGAACCAGATTGACGTGGTGTAAAAGCGTCCATAGATATTATTATTATTATAAAGAATTTCACTCTTCTTTTAATCGTACAGACAACAAGGTTTTTTGCCAATACTGGCAAGTAATTAACTTAATTAATGACTGTCACATCATATAATAACAATTAATTTCGTAACTGGTTCGTAGTGTCCTATGGTCGAGGTAAAAATATAAGGAAATTCAGGTTTATAAATACATGCATGACCCCGGAACATTCGCACTGCCCTTGGTTTTGAACCCGTGACCTCTCCACCTCTCGTCCCGAGGTAAAGTTTGAATGTTAGAGGTGGACTCCGAAATAAATCCAATTTCAAATGTACTTTCACTAGTATTAGGAGCTTTTTTTCTTTTACCCAGGAAAATGCTCTGAGGCATCCTGTCGGGGAGTGGGTCTCTTCGGGCGGGTATGTGAGACTGGCTGCGCCCGAAAGGTGGTAATAGGACGCAGCTCTATCATCTTAAACCCGGCGAGTGCCACTAATGCCGCCTTTCGTGAGGTGATCTATTGAGTAAACAGGGCACCTCGATGGCTAGTCAGTCCCTCAAGGGATCGACGCCACCTCCACAGGGGGGGTTGTCCCGCACCACAGAACAACCTTTCCCAATGTCGGGACAGTATTATGGGGTAAGGTTCCCATCCTCACCCCTTGTGGGGGACAAGGTTTTGGTCCCCTCGTCTTATAAGAGGGGTACAAAGAGCAGCTCCCTCGGCTCAATTTGCTTTGCCCGGGACTCACCTTAGGCTACTGAGCCTCACCACCACGACAAGGCTTGAACCATGATGGGGAGTATTATGTAAGGTACTTGAAAAGTTGCCAGGTTACAATATCGCGATAAAATAAAAGGAATTTTCGAATTTTTTTTCGAAAGACTTCAAAAATAATTAAGTCGGAATATTTTGAGAATGCTAATTAAGCGGATACTCAAAAAGGTCTATAGGTCATTATTTTTGATATCTATATTTATCGATAAAATATGGTCAAATGAACGTGAAAGTTCAATAATAGTTTTGGCTACGGAATGGAATCTAGATGAACGTAATGGTTCAATGATTGGAGGATGAATTGAGTGTGTGTTGAGTTGTAGTTGACAAGGGCTAATTTACTAAATACAATTTTAATACAAACTAATACAATGTACATGATTAATCTGCTTCGGGAACTATCTGGAAATATTATTTTTTAAAAGAAGAGAAAGGGACGGAAAACAAGGTTGAATTTTCTTATACAGAATTTTTATTCACATACCTTGTATATCCCTGTTGGATTAAAATTATATTACAGGTTATATCGGCATAAAATTGGGTCACCAACAACATACGAACAATCAAAATAAAAAAAATCCGTTTTTTCATCAACGCTACGGAATCCTAAAAACAAGATTCCAATACAATCAATGTTCAAGCAAAATAAGCATTGTTGTTAGATATACGGAAGTATTAATTATAAGTAATTTATTCGCAAAATTATAATTCTAAGACTCGATATATCAATCGTTATAAACTTTATTTGATACGATTAAAATTTATTAAGTTTAAAAAGTACTATGTACCCAACATTGAAAGACTTTTAAAATGTAGCCTACGTCACCCGGACCATAATAACGAATATATTAACATTCATCCAATTCGTCAAAATCCCTGTAGTTTAGGCGTTATTTGTAAAACATCAGCAATCTCGTAGAACTAGATAGTAGATATATGTCATCATAAACAACAATGTTGGTTCTACGACTTTTGATACTTCGTTAGATTTTAAAGTTATACAAAAATAAATATCAAATTAATTGTTCGTGGTTCGCGGTTAGTGTTAAACATTCTACGCCTGCAAAGTACTGCAAAGATTAGGTATGCAAACCCGTGCGCATGGCAGGGTTGCTTCGTAACCCCACCATGGTTCAGGCCTTGACGTGGCGGTGGGGCTCAGTAGCCTAGGGTGAGCCCAGCACCTTGAGCGAAGCTAATTGAGCCGACGGGGCTTTTTGTACCCCTCTTATAAGAAGAGGGGACAAAAGAGCAGGGGGCAAGGGGTGAGGATGGGAACCTCACCCCATTGCACTGTCCCGACGTTGGGAGGGGTTCTTCTGTGGTGCGGGACAACCCCTCTGTGGTAGCGTCGGTCCCTTGCGGGACTGACTAGCAGTCGAGGAGCCCTGTTAGCTTAACAGATCCGGGGCACCTCACCAAGACGGCACTGGTGGCACTCGCCGGGTTTTAGTGGGTAAAGCTGCGTCCACTTACCATCTTTCGGGTGCAGCGAGTCCCACATATCCGCCTGGGGAGACCCACTCCCCAGGCGGGATGTCTCAGAGCATTTCCCGGCGTAAAAAAAAAGGGTTGCTTCGTAAGCGAGGGGCGCCGAGCCCGCGCCGGCGCGCGCGGCGCTAGCGCAAATATAGAATGTCACGCCTACCTAACCACGCGAACCTACAAATGTCACGCCTGTGACGTGTAATAAAAAAAAATCTTATTTAATCAGTTAATTACGTCGAAAATCATAGAATAAACGTTGTTATTCTAGTGTTAATAACTAACTAGTCCTAATCGGTTGCTGGTGTTTTTCAAATTACCCAGTTTCGAGTATATATAAAAAATCATAGCATTTTCTTTCCACTTTGCCGAAGTCAGTTTAAAATATCAGAAGTGAAGAAATTAATCAGAATTTTATTTGATTTGATTTCCATAGACCAAGACCTCCATAGACATAATAAAAGGGATGTTTACAGGATGATAACGATATCTGTTTCATTACGAACTACCTCCTCAGTTATGACAAGACTGTTTTAAAGTGCTATTAGTTATTAGGGTTCCGTACCGAAAGGGTATGTAGGTAAATCCTATTACTGAGACTCCGCTGACCGTCCGTCTGTCTGTTCGTCTGTCATCAGGCTGTATTAACAACGAACCGTGTTAGTTAGACACTTGAAATTTTTACAGATGATTACGCCGCTATAACAACAAAATATACTAAACATAGAACAAAATAAATATTTAACGGGGCTCCCATACCAACAAACGTGAATTTTTTACTAGTTTTTGCTCGATATTGAAAACGGCTACAGGTAGACGCTAGAAATAAACTTCATTCAACTTCAATAAACTTCAAAAGAGGAAAACTTCAAATCAGGAGCGGCTCCCATACATGATACAACAAACGTGTTTATTTGTCGTTCGATAATGGCACGGAACCCTTTGCGCGCGAGTGCGACTCACACTTGCGTGCGGCTGGTTTTTTACATCCGTGAGCTTGCAATTCGATTATATGATTTAATAATCATGTATTGATCAATAATGTTTTATTACTCTGAGACAGCTCTGAGGACAAGGCAAACATAAGCATAAAAATAATCTGATTTCATTTTGAGATATACAAGTAAAATTGGTTTGTCCTGACTGCTTTATCACCTTCGAATTAAAAATTTCGAAATTATAATTCCAAAAAAATTTTTGTAACCTAAAATATATAAATAAGGAAATGTGTTTTTAGTATTTATAAAATATATAATATTAGTTAATTAGTTCTAATAGTTAATAGTTTGTCCGTGGGTTGCAGTGAAAACAATCAAATACATTTTCTTGAAAGGCGTAACTTGAAAATCGTGCGTAGCCTCTCCGTGTAGCCGTGTGCCGCGGTGGAGTCGCGCCATTATCAGAGATGCTTTTTTTTCTTTCTTTTCATTAATGCCGGGAAATGCTCTAAGGCATCCCGCGGGGAGACCCCCGCGCGGGTATGTGGGACTCGCTGCGCCCGACAGCTGGTAAATAGACGCAGCTCTACCCACTAAAACCCGGCGAGTGCCACCAATGCCGCCTTTGGTGAGGTGCCCCGGATCTAGAAAACAAACAGGGCACCTCGACGTCTAGTCAGTCCCGCAAGGGAGCGACGACACCTCCACAGAGGGGTTGTCCCGCACCACAGAACAACCCCTCCCAACGTCGGGACAGTACAATGGGGTGAGGTTCCCATCCTCACCCCTTGCCCCCTGCTCTTTTGTCCCGTCTTCTTATAAAAGGGGTACAAAGAGCCCCCTCGGCCCAATTAGCTTCGCCTAAGGTGCACCGCTCACCCTAGGTTACTGAGCCGCACCGCCACGACAAGGCCTGAACCATGGTGGGGATTATCAGAGATGCTATGCCAATATGCATCGAGCCTCACGCGCCCAATAAAGTTTGAAAGTTGAATCTTTTCATAGAACTACATACATAGCACATTTGTTGTGATCTACATAGACAACACGATGTTGGCCACTATCTCATTGACATTGGTCATATCTTACTAAGCGTTGGTCACTTTCATGTTAATGTTAGTCATACTGTACTTACCTTCGGCCGACAGTCGTTCGGTCTCTTCCAATTATAGATTGGACAACGATCTTCGTGCAGTAGCCGGTCTTGGTTGGACGGTGACGGGGTTCGGACGTCTTGGCGTTCATTAACGGAGGTCTATATCCAACAGGACTGATAGGGGCTGATAATGATGATGATCTAGTGTAATATTGTGATATTCTCCTATTTGATGTTAGGCTATATATACCTTACGTGACGCTAAACACGGTCGTCTATGATGCCATAACTGCCGTCACGGGATCATCATGATGTCAGTGCGTATATTGAAATTGTTTGTTGCCCTTTGATCAACAGGTTCCAGTGTCAATCAGCTAATGAAATGCCACGTCATTTTCATCATGACGTGTTTTAATTAAAATTTTAGCAGAACTGCAACGACAGTTTCATTATTGGAAAACTCAACGAGACGAAAATTTAAGTACCTCATAGCATTTTAATTAAAACTTTTTTTTAGCGTGTTCTTCCTTTTTATGTTAAATCAATCTTCCAATAATATAATAAAACAGTTTTACATACACATCATCAAATTCATGAAAATCATCATTATCAGTCTCCATTCATCATCTTCTTCATCACAAGCTTTTATCCATCCACTGCTGAACCTAGGCCTTTTTTTTTTTTTTTCTTATACGCCGGGAAATGCTCTGAGGCATCCCGCCTGGGGAGTGGGTCTCCCCAGGTGGGTATGTGAGACTCGCTGCGCCCGAAAGATAGTAAATGGACGCAGCTCTACCCACTAAAACCCGGCGAGTGCCACCAGTGCCGCCTTGGTGAGGTGCCCCGGATCTGTTAAGCTAACAGGGCACCTCGACGGCTAGTCAGCCCCGCAAGGGACCGACGCCACCTCCACAGAGGGGTTGTCCCGCACCACAGAACAATCCCTCCTAACGTCGGGACAGTACAATGGGGTGAGGTTCCCATCCTCACCCCTTGCCCCCTGATCTTTTGTCCCCTCTTTTTATAAGAGGAGTACAAAGAGCCCCCTCGGCTCAATTAGTTTCGCCCAAGGTGCTGGGCTCACCCTAGGCTACTGAGCCCCACCGCCACGACAAGGCCTGAACCATGGTGGGGTGCTGAACCAAGGCCTCCCTCAATGAACGCCAAGACGACCGATCCCTTACCACTCGCATCTAACACGGACCGGACACTGCACGGATATCGTCTTCCCACCTGGTTAATGTTCGACCGCTTCGTCTACCTAAACGCGGCCTTCGCTCTTGAAACTTACTGGCCCATCCCCCATCCGTTCTTCAGTCTCTCTCTTATCTTGCTCTTACTCTCTTTTATTATAATTAATAGAATAAAAAGGTAATGTTTGAAAGTGCTATAATTTGAAAAAAATCTTTTATAAATATAAGGGTAATCACCTTCTATCAACAATAGCAATTATATTGGGTCGGCGCAAAATATCTGTCTCGGTAAATAAGAGCTCACTTGAAACAGCTCACAAGTGGGCTCTTATTTTGTTTAGTTGTTGTTCAGTTTGCTTTAAAAAAAAACAATGTAAATACGACTCGCAATGCTGCAGTGTGCTTTCAAACCTTGGGAAAATAATGCTAATAAGAGGTCGTAACTATTAGATAATATTTTGAATACTTTATTACTTGATACAATGGTTGTAATTACGTTGAACTTAAAACTGCTTTAAACTGTTTAACATACAAAATGTTGGTAGTTCTCTTAAAAAATAAATTGCATATAAAACAAGGTTGTATAGAATAGGTTTTTATGCAGTCTGGAAATAAAACACTTTTATTAACTGGAGTGGAGCGCTCGTGCTACAAAGGCAGCCTCCCTTCTCATGTGCTCTGGGCTGTAAACAACCTCCCACCCCCAACTCCCAGCCAGTATACAGTTACGAATATAAATGTTTGCTGTAGTTCTTTGCGGTATTATTTTACTTAATTCGAGCATACTTTGTCTAATGCATTTGTCATCATTATCATGGTATTTTATGGTGATTATTAAACCTGCCAGTATCTTAGTGGTGATAAGTCCGATGAAAAAACATAAAAGTATAGCACATTATAGAAAAATGTAAAAGTATAGCACATAGCAGTGCTGAGAAAAGGTCTCCTGAAGATAAGCAAACAGGGATTTTAATTAGACAATAATTTATGAACTGGTCCAATACGGGTTGGCAAACTTCACACACTTTCACATTTAATCTATTCATACATGCAGGTTTTCTCACTGTGATTTCTCTTATAACTAAGCAAGGACGAATAAGTAAAATATAATAAATGCACGGTGTGCAAGTCTCAGCGCATTTTGATATTTGACGTTTACGAAATACGGCATTATTTCGTTACTGTCTTATTGCATGGATTTGGTTTTTACTTTTTTCAGTAGGAAAAATCGATTAAAATACCTGGCTTCTTTCTAAATTTATTTTATATCAGTTTATAGATGAAATACTCACTACTCACTAATAACAACATTCTTATGATAAGTTAGTAAATGGAAAATAATGAATATAAATAACATTAATACAGCAAAATATAATATACAATCAGGAATTGGATGACGCAGAAAATTACCCCAATCAAATCAGTTTTTCTTGAATAACTTGAAAGTGCTGTACTGAAATAAATAAAAAAATGTATAGGAACACTCGACAGCAGTATAATTTTCTGCACCATAACATTTTTATAACAGATAATATAATATACATAGTCTTGCCCTGAATATTGTTACAAAGAACATATTTTCTATGCAATAGAAAATATGTTAACACACTGTAATAGTAATAAATGTTACGTGCACGTAACATTTATTACTATTACAGTGTGTTAGTTTAATACATTAATATAAAACCAATAAAAATATATGAAGCATATTCGAAGTGGTCTCCATGGCCGCAATACAGTCCTTTAAACGTTGAGGCCAGTTATCAAAAGAAACACACACTCTTTTCACAATATTCTTCATGGCCAATATTTTGGATTGTTTAAATGTTATCTGTTATAAAAAATATGATGTAGAAAATTGTACTGTACTGTACCATACATATTTTTAGGGTTCCGTAGCCGAATGGCAAAAAACGGAACCCTTATAGATTCGTCATGTCTGTCTGTCTGTCTGTCTGTCTGTCTGTCCGTCTGTCCGTCTGTTCGTCCATATGTCACAGCCACTTTCTTCCGAACCTATAAGAGCTATACTGTTGAAACTTGGTAAGTAGATGTATTCTGTGAACCGCATTAACATTTTGACACAAAAGTATAAAAAAACAATAAATTTTGGGGGTATATACTTAGAACTAAAACCCAATTTTTTTTTTCATCAAACCCATCTGTGTCTATCTATGGATAGGTCTTCAAAAATGATATTGTGATTTCTAGTACCATTTTATTTTAAACTGAATAGTTTGCGCGGGAGACACTTCCAAAGTGGAAAAATGTGTGTCCCCCCCCCTTGTAACTTCTAAATTTTTTTTTTATGTTAGGTGGATAGGCAAACTGGCAAACGTTCCACCTGATGGTAAGTGGTTAAATAGAATAAGAGAATGATAAAACAAAAAAAATATATGATGTACATTACCTTGCAAACTTCCACCGAAAATTGGTTTGAACAAGATCTAATAAGTAGTTTTTTTATACGTCATAAATCGTATACCTTTCATGCAATCAACTCAAATATATATATATATATATATATATATATATAAAACATTTAATTCCATAAACATAAACCTTAATCTTTGTTAAAGGGTCTAATGTTGTATATTATGTAATGGTACGGAATCCTTTGTGCGCGAGTCCGACTGGCACTTGGCCGGTTTTTATTTAATATTCTAATAAATACAGGTTAGTCATTGGTTGGTGTAAGTGGTCGTGCTTCTATAGTCTTTCAATTTAATCAAACTTGAAAGTTTTCTCACGACGTTTTCCTTCAGTTTCCATGTTTGTTGATTTATAAAAATACATTTTAGTGGCGTACCCTTAAAGCTCGCAATCAGAGCTCTCACTTTGTATTTTTTATGATATCGCAGCAAAATCCTTTATGGATGTAGCCAGGGTCTTCGGGTATATCCTGAGCATATGTGGGACTTGTTACTGGGTGTGCCCTAACCTAAACTAAAACCACTGCCAGCGCCTTCAGCCACTTTTTGCGGGTCCCGGATCTGTAGGCAATAGGAGCACCTCAGCGACACTCTTTGTATTGTGAGGTAATTGAGGTCATACAGATTATTTCCCAGTACTTACTTACCCTTAGGGCTTATATGTACAATGGGTCTAATAATTTATTACTAATATTAGTGTCGCTTTGGTCAGAGTTGATAGATTTAATAGTACCACTATATCAGACATCATTTGCTTTGTTGCAAATGTATTCATAAAGTATCAGGGGCGGCGAACCTTTTGCATGAACGTGCCATATTATGTCAAAAAAACGTGAACGAAGCCATAATCGCATACCATTTTTTTATGTTATAAGGAGGCAACCAAGCAGTCGGAGCTATATGATGACTACCGACACCCATAGACATCCACACAACCAAAAGTCATGCAGATGCGTTGCCCTCCTTTTCCCTATCCCCTAATGGGCCACCGGAAACCCACAAACCGCGCGAAACGCAACAGCGTAGCTGTCACTTGACGCTGGTGTTATGTAAGCGAGAGGTCGCCCCGATCGTGCCTGCCCAATTCGTATGCAAAGCAGGATGGCACCACCTCTTACAAGATAATGTTAACTACTTGATTATTGGGACGATAATAATACAAAATGTATTATTATCGTCCTAATAACTACTAACAATACTACTAACTCAAAACTATTTATTATCTACAAAAAATATAATATATTATATAGTCACTCTTCCCACCAATAACACAAATTCTAGCGCCGAATGTGTGGTAAGAGTGCATTTTAATATCTCTACCTAACACTTGTCTCATGCCCAAAAAAATATTGGCCGCGTCCTATTACGGGCACGCGTGCCACTGGTTCGCCATCCCTGAAATAGATAACTAAATGTGGATAATAAACTAAAACTAGTATTAGCTTAACATAAAGGGGAATGTTTGGGTTTGGGTTGAGTTGCCAGTTGTTTGTTTGTAGTGGTTGCAATAAAGATAGATTATTATTGGTTATAACGGTGTTCTATGGCATTTCTTAACTTCAATAATTATGGTACATCTTTTTTATAGCATAGGAGGGCAAACGAGCAGTCGAAGCCTTGGCGACTATCGACGCCTATACACATCCGCACAACCAGAGATTATGCATTTCCCTATCACCCTAATAGGCCACCGGAAAATCACAAACCACACGTAACGCGACAACATAGCTGTCACTTTACGCCTGTATCATGTGAGCGAGAGCTACCACCCCGTAGAGCCGGCTCAATTCGGCTGCAAAGGAGGATGGCACTACCTCTTAAAAATATCTACTATTATGGCTAACGATGTTCCAGATCTTATTGCTACTAGACCATATCGGTCCTAGAATTGTCAATCAATCCCTACAAAAAAAATCCGCCCTATGTGGCCTACATAGGGCGGATTTTTTTTGTAGGGTGCGGTTAATTAGAGATGAAAGCATGAAGGCGAAAAGTTAAAAAGAAAATGATCACCAACATTCAGAGAGGGCAAAAATTGAATAGCCTACAGGCGACAAATCTGTAAATCCGGCAGTAGACCATATAATATATGTGATTGGGAGCAAAGTAGGAAATAGTTTGAATTTTATTGATAAGATATATAGTTGTACCTTATATGTATTGTAAAATAATATCGTATAAGTATAGAAATATGCTAGCTTATATGGTTTGTTAATTAGCATACAACTCAAGTAAATACGGAGTTGAAGTGTATAGAACTGATAGTCTCCGTGTATGTCTATTTAGGGGGGAGTAAAAGAGACAGACGGGGGGTAGGTCGATCTCTTACTAATGGGACGACGATGTCCGTGCAGCGTCCGGTCCGTGCTGGATGAGAATGGCAAAGGATCGGCCGTCTTAGCGTTCATTGAAGCAGAAGGGTGTTCGGAAATCCACAACAACTAGATTTTTACGGCATATCCTGCCTCGCACGACAAATATATAGAATCAGCTGCCACCTACGGTGTTTCCGAACCGACACGACTACAACTAGAGGGCAACATTTAGTATGATGTAATAATGTTAGCTTTTTCTTATTATATTGAAAAGTAATAACTTTTATTTAAGCCGTTTATAAAATATATACTCTCAAAAATATAAAATGTAAACGGGAAAATTGTAAAGAAAAACAAAATTCCTGCAAATTCAATAGCTTTTCTCAGTCATTAGACAAATGAAAGAAGTAGTGGTTCTTCAAATCCGACCTGCAGATTCAGAGATTCAGATCAAGGACATTTAAAAGAAGAAAAAAAACTTCAGCTTTATTAATTTAAATGTCACTTTTTTGTTTTGTTGATGGCAAGAACAGCGGGAAATGTTGGGGCGCGCGGTTGTGTTTTTTTGGTTTCCCGATAATTAATTGTTATTTTGTATTTTGTTCATTCGGTGCGGTTTTAAAAATCTAACTTTAACTCTAATAAAACTTAATCTGTATATAACATGATTGGTAGGCGAATATTGTGGTTGACTGTTCTAGGTGGATGGAGTAGGAAGTGTTAGTTGATTGATGGGGACAAGAGGGGCGAAGCCGCGCTCCTTGGGGTATCCCGCCGTTTTTCCGTATTACAGACTAAATGTTGGTATAAAAAGTGTGTGTGTGTCAGCTCCGACGCACGATTGGAGTTTACTCCTTACGAACGATAATTATGATATATATCGAGTAGAAAAAAATGGTAAATGAACGCATCTGCTAATATGATAAGAGAAACAAACATATATCTGTAATTATTAGGATTATTTATATTACTTCAATAAAGCGTATTACATAAAGTATGTTACAAAATAATAATAATAATAACAAAGAGGAGGCCCCGAGAATAAGATCAGGGAGGATCAGGGGCAAAACGTTTTCCAAAATGTAAGACATTGCAGTGTATGTTTTAAAAAACCATTGTGAGTTGTGACTATGATAACGTAAGAAACTAGATGAAGACAGTTTTCTATACGGAAATTAATACAATGCCAATTACATAAAAATCAAAATTTTGATTTCATATGTATGCAATTTGGTTAGTAAATTTTTCACATACATTATTTTAAGATACGCTGTGCAATGTATTCTATCTCATTCTTTTACACGTTCAATCCTTCAGATATATATGTTTGTCTCTTTCTACGAAACGCCTCAACTTTTAGTGTTACACTTGATTTTACTCCTCATAAAATTTCCGTACCGGGCCTTATAACTCAAATCGTTTTTTTTTTTTTTCTTTTATGTTAGTTGGATAGGCAAACTGGCAATCGTACCACCTGATGTTAAGTGGTCGACGTTGCCCATGAACATAAACTAGTAGACCTGGAACGAGCCCAGGCAACTCATTTATGTGTTGCCTATCCTGAGACATAAGATGTTAAGTCTCGGTGCCAGTAATTACACTGCCTGTCTTGCCCTTCTCTCCGAAACACAGCAAAGCTGTTTCACGGCAAAACTAATTAGTGTATCTTTTCAAAATAAATTTATTTCATCTTTTGAATAACTAAACTATATCTGTACGGGCTTCATTTTTGAGCTTTCGTGCTCGGTATACTATTTATTTACGCCCAAAGTTGGGCTAAAATCAGTGTTCAAATACGAAAGTTTAGAAGCTTGTATTTTTTTAATGTATATTTTTTTTTACGATTTTGGGTACATACACACATAGATAACGACGAGATCAATATATATTATACTTAGTTTTTCGTGGTCAACGTCAAACATTGTAGTAATTACTGTCCTGCGTTTGTATGGAAAGATGAGCGACTTGTGTAACCTTAAGGAGTAAACTCCAAAAATTATAGATATCACTTTTTTTTGTTGATGGGAAGAATGGCGTGAAATTTAGAGGCGCGCGGTTGTCTTCTTTTGATTAACTAAACGTTATTTTGTTCATTCGGAGCGGGTTTCTATAATGTTCGTTTTATAAATCTGACAGTCTCTTTGCTCATACAACTTGTACCGGAGGACAAATTTCAATTATATAATCGTAACCTTGTATTTTTATTAACAATCACAATTTAAATGCATGATTACTGTTACAAAATAATTCCTATATGACAATAGAGAAAAAACAAGACATTTGAATGAACAGGTCTAACCTGTATTGTTTTTTGCATTACCTTAAGATTATATACTATAGATTTTTGATTTCTTTGTTTTTTTTTTATAGAAGACGGGGCAAACGGACAGTCTGTTCACCTGATGTTTATAGTAACCGTTAATGAATACTGTAGTAATGTAAAAAATAATAATACGAACAATGAATGATTTTACTATATTGTGTAATATTAACCCAATTCAATCTACAGTTTGTTTGTAGTGCTTGCAGTTGTGAGATTAGCAGAAACAAACAGACCGATTTTTTTTTAAATGTCATTTTGGTATACATCCATATGCATTTAATAAAAAGAGGTTATTTTAATATTACGTACAAACTGACACTCTAATTTTATTTATCTGTATATAATATACTAAATTACGTGTGAAGAGTGTTTTGTTAGGTGCGCCTGACTGCATGACATCATACAGCTTATTTCTTCCGTCTAGCTTAGTCGTAATTCGGAAAGAATTTAGGACATTCAGTCCCGACATTGAGATCAGTATTTCTTGAGTTTCAAATATGTGAAAAGGTCATGGATGAGTCTTCTGTCTTTTTTTTTCTTTAACGTCGGGAAATGCTCTGAGGCATCCCGCGGGGGATTGGGTCTCCCCACAAACTCTATGAAGATTCCTATATGCCTAATCAGAGTGTAACTTTTGTGTATATAACCAAAATACAAAAGTTTATAGAGCTGTTAATTTAGTTGTTGCATAAACGTCTAATCTGACTTTTTTTTCTTTTACACCGGGAAATGCTTTGAGGCAACTCGCGGGGGAGTGGGTCTCTCCAGGCGGGTATGTGGGACTCGCTGCGTCCGAAAGGTGGTAAGGTGGACGCAGCTCTACCCACTAAAACCCGGCGAGTGCCACCAGGTGAAGTGTCCCGAATCTGTTGAGCAAACAGCTGGGCACCTCGACGCCACCTCCACTGAGGAGTTGTCCCGCACCACAGAACAGACCCTCCCAACGTCGGGACAATACAATGTGGTGAGGTTCCCATCCTCGCCCGTTGTCCCCCTGCTCTTTTGTCTCCTCTTCTTATAAGAGGGATAGAAAGAGCAGATCCCTCAGCTCAATTTGCTTCGCCCATGTTGCTGGGCTCACCTTAGGCTACTGAGTCCCACCGCAACGATAAGGCTTAAACGATGGTTGAGATCACGTTACCTGTCTCAACTATCATAAAATATAATGTAACCTTATAATATATTTTATCTCAAACTTGCAGGTATTCATTAATACCTTAATTTAAAGCCTGCATTCCGAAAATAGCCGTTATCGTCGAAGGATTTACACTGCAACCGTTATGTATTTCGGAACTCGGAAGTACGAAAATAGTTTAATATTGATGTTATTGAATGTTGTACATATACAAATTGAATACGACATTAATCATTTCACTCGGTTAAAAACCTTTATAATGTATGTATTTTATATTTAAATGGCATCAATTTAATATGATCTACATGAAAATAAAATCAATTAGTAATCAATTTAAATATCGTTTCTAATGCTTACGCAAATTTCACTCTCATTCCGAGGATGCGATTATTAATTCTCCAGGCACCTTCGATCAAATCTACAAACAAAAGGTGGTATTTTTAATCGAAGCCTGTTATGTACCATAAAGTATATAATAAACCGCGATCAAATCCGCAAAAAGTTGTTTCATTATTCAGTCAAAATAAATTATAGTAAAATAAAACTAACAACACGCTTTAATAGCAAACCAAACTAAAAATATGAAAATATTTTCAATACAAGAGTTAGATGAATTGTAAAAAAAAATATATATTAAATATTGTAAAAAGCGTTTGCGCGTGGCAATTATATCTAAAGCGGTAGGTAATTGGAAAGCGTGAAAAGTTGACTTTTTATGAAGATTATTTTTTTCCTTTACAGTTTACACCATGCATACTTTTCAAGGTATAGACAGCTAAAATAATGCATCGCGGTGATTATAACCGGTCCCATAACACCGCCGTCAAGGACAGCTATGCTGTCGCGTTTCGTGCGGTTTGTGAGTTTCCGATGGCCCATGTGGGATGTGTATGGGCGTCAGCGCCGTGAGGCGCCGTGATACTGCTCGTTTGCCCCCTAATCACATTATAAAAAAATCTAACCTTTTCATTTAACGTTCCAATTAAAAGGTTAGAGACTGTTGGTTTGCAAAATAATAATTTCTTACGAACCACTTACAATGATATAGTGAGATAGAGTAGATTCATCCTGGATATCAATTGTTTATTTAATTAAATTAATTTTGAGGTTTTAATTAAAAGATAAAAATTAAGGCCGTTTATTTTTAGCCAATGTCGTTTTGCATATGTTAAGTATAACAAAAATAGATTTGAAATAAGCCTTGTGTACGGAAGTTCTATAAATAAAGTCTTTAAATATCGATTGAACGTTTAAAAAAATTGGTTGTTAGTAAAGTCAGTTTACGAACGATAGTTTTACGTGATAACGTCATAAAGAAACATAAACATACATACGCCAAGTCGTAGTTATTATCTTACTACAACAACTGCTGTGAACAGCTATGTGGATGTATTCCTAGATTCTACTTAAAATCAGGCGGCGAAGGTATTCTGCACAAGCGTTAACCTAATGTCCCATGGCCACTAAATCTATACAGATAAATAAATTTGGAGTGTCTGTTTGTAATATTAAAATAACTGCTTTTTACTACATGCATATGGATGTATACACGGTACATATACCAAAACAGCCTTTTTTTTTTTTACAATTTTTGTCTGTCTGTCTGTTTGTTCCGGCTAATCTCTTAAACAGCTGGGTTGATATTTTTGACGGGACTTTCACTGGCAGATAGGCTACAAAAATAATCATCATCTCTCCGGGTACGGCTGTAAATCTAAGTTAACGCGGGCGAAGCTGCGGGCAACAGCTAGTCGGTATATATTTTAGCTCGTGGGTTTATATGTCATTGAGGTTAAGGGACTCACTCGTCAACTTGGGATTAATTATCTTCAATTTAATCAGCTATTCTACTGTGGTAACACTGAAATCCCGTAACTATTATTATGCATATTTATTGCAAAATTAGTTTTTTATGGTTAGCAAAGCCCTCTAAACATACCAAACACTTGCTTTGACATTGGCAAATCCTCGTGGGAGCCATTATAAAAGAAAAGTAGTTCTGACTACGCGCCTTGGCCGTAAAATCGGCTCGAATGCCATCACGGTAAACGGCATGACGCTGTCATTTCTTTATTCTATTTCATCTCTCTTTATAGATTTTTGTAAATTTTGAAGTTTAACATGAAAATAGATGTCACACATTTGCCAAGCGGCCGTAAAGGGTAACTTTAAAAAAAATGCTTTATGGTTCTTCAGAACCTTGTATCACAAAATATTCATATCTATTTTGTTTTGTACAGTCTGCAGTTAGGGCGCGGCTCCATCGCGGCACACGGAGAGGTTACGTACGTTTGTCAAGTTTCGCTTTGCAAGTAAATGTATGTGATTGTTTTCACTGCACCACACTGGACACGCTACGCATTAATTGACATTTTCTTGCAATTGACATTTTAACACACGTACGTAGCATCTGCGTGCGTAGTGGTGGAGCCGCCTTTACGGTACCTTCATGGTGGTTTTTAACGTAATTTTTCTTCTACTAATTGCGATTTGTGATATAATTAATACTAAGTCAAGATTTATTGTAAGATAATAAAATTCAATGTAATTTTTCAATGCAAAGATAAAAAGATATATTTTGATATAAGTAAATTTTTTAATTAAAGTAGGTATTTTGGATTATAATATAATCGCCTAAACAGATCACAAGTGAGGTCAATACAAATATAACATTTATTGTGTGATCTGTTGACATTGACACACTTCACACCTTAATTACAAAATTTAAAGTAGGTACTTACCTACTAAGGAAATGTTACTTTGTTAAACAGGACAACAAGGAACAAGGAAACAAGGAAATTTGTTTATAGGAACTACAAAATCAAAATCAAACTAGAAAACATATCAACTTCGTTTCGAGTTAGGCTACATAGTAATCGCTGACGCGGCGTGTACTGGCGGTGCGCATCAGTCCACCCGGAGGGTAGTAACCCTCTACCGGAAATCATACGTCAGTGGAGGGACTTGGAAAGAGAGAGGGAGAGTTGTGGGCAGAGCGGCTGGAAGAGCCTCAAATCAGTGTGAGGTTGCTGATGGCCATCCGCCTAGTTCTGAAGGAGTGGGTAAATAGGAAGAGAGTCGCGCTCTCCTTCTGTCTAACACAGATGCTGACGGGGCATGGCTGCTTTGGCAGATACCTGTGTAAGATCACGGGATGAAAAGGGTGCCTTTTCGTCTGCCACCATTGTGACGCGGGCAGGGACACGGCCGATCACACCATCGTGGCCTGCCCCTCCTGTACGAGACAACACGCGGCCTTAACGGCTACCATCGGACGAGACCTTTCACTGCCAGTGATAATATGTGCCATGCTGAGCAATGAAACATCGTGGGATGCCGTGGAGACTTTTGCGCAAGAAGTAATCTCCACCAAGGATGAGGTCGAGCGTTGGAGAGAGATGGAGGCGCTTGACCCCAGAAGCAGGTCGAGACGAAGACGTCGTGCGCACAACAACGATGACCGTAGCGCCCGCCTTAGCGGGGTATCTCGGGGTGGCGGCGTGGGAAGGCTGTCACCCATTGAATAGAGTCCCCGAGCAGTCAGTCATGCGCGGCGTACTCCTGCGCATCGCGGTATCATAGACAGTAGGTCCATGTAAGCCTCGTAGCCGTAGATGAAGGGTCTGCACATACTAGCAGACGGCCGTCAGCAGAGTCGCGGAGCAAGCACATGCATTCCCGTAGCAGCATTACGACGGAGAGAAGGAGTACCGCCGGGTTTTAGTGGGTAGAGCTGCGCCCATCTTACCATCTTTCATTTTCATCATCTCTCCCCGCCTGGGAACTCCCCACACCCCTGGGGGATGCCTAATGCATTTCCTGCCGTTAAAAAATGGCTACATAGTAATCTTTATTAATTAAGATTACGGTGAAAGTAAAGCCATGGAAAACATAAAAACTATTTTTGTTATATACTTTTTTTTTCATTAACGTCGTTGGTTCATATTTCTTAAGTGTCAAGGTAAGCTAAGCTGTAAGATGTTATCTATATTTACTTTAGGTTTTAAAAAAAAATCCGCAACAGCATGTAATCAAGTATTGCGCGCGCATTTATGATGTGCATGGCCGGCGTGGCATGTTTGCCACATGAGGGGGAACTAGTAAGTTAATATTAACTTATATATTTTTTTATTCTGTTATATATAGATGTTTATGGGAGAAACCTTTTTTTTTTCGCAGGGAAATCCTTATGGATGTAGCCAGGATCTTCGGGTAGATCCTGACCCAATGTGGGACTCGCACCTGGGAGTGCCCACCCTAACTAAAACCACTGCGAGCTCCTTCAGCCGCTTTTTGAGGGTCCCGGATATGCAGGCAACAGACAGGATCACCTCAGCGACAGGCTGGCCCCGGCGAAGGCCAGACTACTCCTCGTAGGGGGGACTGCCCGGCCGCTACTAAGCAGTCCCCACGACGTCGTGCCATACAGACCCAGGTTCCCATCCTGAGCCCGTCACGAACACAGGTGCGTTACTGGAGGCGCATTAAATAGCGCCTCCTACGCAGCCCCCTTCGTCGCCCGCGGAAGGAGGCCTCGTCGGCGGCCTCCTATCTCATCCGCTCGTCGACCTCACCACAGGATCGCGGTGATGACGAGTCCTGGACGAAATACATACAATAGCAGTCTTGCAGACCAACTCGCAGCATATTATACTTCTCTTCCTTCTCCACAAGAGATATATAAATGTCTAGACAAATCACATTATAAAACAAATTACAACAAAAGAACATAGATGTAGCAATTGACATGCAAGACCTATATAAGTCAGGCACCAAGTGATTCTAATTATAGCTGACTATATAAGTTTCAACTGTCAAAGCTAATATAATAATTATCTGCCTTTATCTACCTGGCGACAAAACAATTATTCAATAATTGCTTGCATTATTTAATACGGAGTTACGTGAACAAAGTAATGACAGCTGGGAGGCTTGACACAACACCGATTAGAATGATGTTTGTATAAATGACTGGTTGTTCTCTATTAGAATAAAGTAGGCGAGCTTACAATTGCAGGCTGTTTAAGCTATGTTTAAGCTAATATACGCAGTTATGGCTAAGCTAGTTAAATTTAAGGCTAAAATAGCTAAATCTCGATAGCTAGGGCTATATCCTAGCTTTCGATATTTAGCTATCGAGGCGAAAATGCATCACTCTTAGAAAGCAAGCAAGTTTAATATTAAACTTTTTTTTTTTTTTTTTTTTTTATCGCAGGGAAATGCTTTTTACGCATGTAGCCAGGATCTCGGGTAGATCCTGACCCTATGTGGGACTCGCACCTGGGAGTGCCCTACCCGTAAACTAAAACCACTGCGAGCGCCTTCAGCCGCTTTACCGCCTTCGGGTCCCGGATAGTCATTCAAGAGGATCACCTCAGCGACAGGCTGGCCCCGGCGAAGGCCAGACTACTCCTCTTAAGGGGGGACTGCCCGGCTGCTTAGGCAGTCCCCGCGACGTCGTGTCATACTGGGTCCAGGTTCCCATCCTGAACACGACACGAGCGCAGGGGCGTTACTGAAGGCGCATTAAGTAGCGCCTCCTACGCACCCCCGTTCGTCGCCCACGGGGGGTGGCCTCGTCGGCGGCCTCCTCTCTCACCCGCTCGTCGGCCTCCTTCTGGGACATTACTGCCTCGCAGAAGGAGACCATCGCCATCTAGGACTCGTCGTTACCGAGCATCGCGGTGATGACACTCGGCAGAGACAAGTCCCCTCCGATGAACGATGTCAGATCATGACGCAGCGCCGCCCATCTCGGGCACACCTCGAGGGTGTGCTGGGCCGAGTCCACCGCCAAGTATAATATTAAACCTAAGCTCATTAGGGCTGTCTCACTCACATTCACTAGATCATTTTTTTAAATGAAGCAGATTTCAGGACGTTATTTCTTATATACATACACATAACAAAAATATAAGGTGTACGGGAAAATTTAGTAAAACCCATTTTGAGAAGAGCACTTTTATTTCTTCATACATCGGTAATCCTGTGTAGTAAGAATGTTTTTTACGACAAACAACCATGAGAGAAACTTTTCCACGAGGAGACAGGCATGTGGGTTAGCCAAGATGCCATTCTACAATCGTAAACGCTAGTAGAAAACTAATAAATGTATGGAAATGACATTTAAGGCCACGTGATTTATCGATGTAAAATGTCATTTCCATATATTTATTAGTTTTCTACTAGCGTTTACGATTGTAGATTGTAGAATGGCATACCGGCTAACCCACCAGGAATATGTTCCTAAGCACACTAGCCCTGGGAGGCCCTGTCACTGCACCGATGAAACATAATTCAACCTTTAAGATCGCCTAATACCTATTAATTTCGATTAATTATCTAATTAGATAACACTAAATATATAAATATTTGATTAGCATACAGCGTAATTCCTACATTTAATTAGCATATTTTGATTATGTACTGTAGATGTAATAATGATAAAACCACTATCTAATAGATTAAACCTCGACCTCACGCTTGAATTAATGTAAAACTTGTAGTTATCTAGATTTTAAATTAAGTTTTGCTTCCACTTCTATACAAAGTATTTTATTCACGAAGTTTCATTGTTAAATTATGTTTATGACAAAAACAATTTAGACAATTTTAAACGTTTTATTATTCATTTGCTTATGTTGTTTTTATAGCATAGGAGGGCAAACGAGCAGTCGAAGTCTATCGATGCCCATACACATCTGCACAACCAGAGATTATGAAGATGTGTTGCCCTCCTTTTCCATATCCCCCCCCGATGGGCCACCGGAAACTCACAAACCGTACGAAACGCGACAACATAGCTGTCACTTGACACCCTTACCGGTATTATGTGAGCGAGAGATACACATAATCCTCGGTCCCACCCCGGTCGTGCCGGCCCAATTCGACTGAAAAGCAGCATGGCAGTACCTCTTACTGATATGAGACACCAACAGTATAAAAAGCCTATTAAATAAAAGGAACCGTTTTAAACGTGGAATATGAAAGACATATTGGGACTTTACCTAGCTTTATTTAATGTCAAATAAATACCTAAAAGTATGTAATACGTATGAGGAAGTAATTATGTTAAGAATAAATATAGCACCTGCACCAAGCAGGTGTAGTTTATTTCGCACGACATTTGCAATTATAAGCTAAATTATTTTGATCCAAATGCAAAACTGTAACTTCCTTCGATGTTTCGTATCTAACATTTTATGATAATAATAATGAAGAGCTTGAAATTCTTTATGCCTGATAAAGAATTTCAAGCTCCGTATTGCAAAAATTAAAAAATAAGAACTAAAGTCGAAATTGTTTGATTAAAATATTTGGGAACAGGTGAACAGCCTTAAAGGCCGTTTCGTTGAAGAATATATTATGTTTGTTTAAATGTATTAATTGTAGTCTCATTTCGTGAGTATATTTTTATTAGGGGAAGCAAGAAAGCTAATATTTGTGAACAATCATCATCATCATCGGCCTCTATCTGTCAACTGCTGAACATATGCCTTCCTCAATGAACGCCAAGACAGCCGATCCCTTGCCACTCGCATCCATAACGCACAGGCCACTGTGAACAATGTGTGTTACAAATATTAAATTTAAAAATATATAAAATATATAGACAAATAAGATGGTACCCAAGAGAATATAATCACTACGTTTAGATGGTACGACCAAGGTTTGACAGCTTATTATATAACAAATCACGAAAGAGTTTTTATAACAAAAATTAACGAAGTTTAATTATCAAATTACGTTCGAATTTCAATCTCTACAGGACTTATAGTTTTAATTACACAGCCAGCGTACACACAGCTTCAATAATAATCCTTCCAAGGTCCGTATAAGTACATAATATAAATATCGCGTTTAAAAATATAAGCACCTTAAACTTGACAGCTATAAATAAAAACTGAAAGTTGCAGAAATAAGTCGCTAGGATGAGAATATCCGAGTTCATGACGGTTATAGTTTTTTTTTCGAACGGGCCTACGCTGATAAAATGGCCTTAAGCTTTTTTAGCTTTTGTATTGCCTCCCACGCTTTTATACCCATCAATTTTTAAGATATGATGTTATCATTTCTTGTAACATGTAGATATTTAGGAGAAAAATTGAATTGAATGTAAAATATTATACAAGTTATATAAGCTCTTTAGGTACATGTATCTTTTAAGCCACTGAATATTTACTTTTAGTTATAAGTTTGTACATTATATATTTTTTGTATGAATGCTAAGCCAATAACCTACATTACTTGATCTATAAATGATGTTAGATTTTGTTATGGTCTTGAACTTAAAAAACTTAAAAAAGTTCCTTCCATCCCGGGTCGATCCTGACCCAATGTGGAACTCGCATATGGGAGTGGCCCCTTTTTGAGGTTCCCGGATATGCAGTCAACAGACAGGATCACCTCAGCGACAGGCTGGCCCCGGCGAAGGCTAGACTACTCCTCGTGAGGGGGATTGCCCGGCCGCTACTAAGCAGTCCCCATGACGTCGTGCCTTACAGGTCCAGGTTCCCACCCATCCTGAGCCTAATGCTGAACATAGGCCTCCATCAATGAAGGCCAAGACGGCCGATTCCTTGCCAATCGTTCCTACTTAGTACATAGAAATAGATATCATGAAAGACTACATTATAATCAGGAATGGAATTGATATTGAATATAAATAAAGCGTTTAGGTCCGTTCAGGTAAGTCACAAGTGCATATAGTTGAGACAAATATTTTATCAATAATCACTCGTATAAAGTTATAAGCAGGAAAATATTTAAATTCCATTAATTAACCGATTAAAAAAGCTTTCCTCTGGCTTATACAAGATAGCCAGTAGAGGCTGCGTTTGAGATGACGCAGGTTGGATACATTAAATTTAATGACGTACTTCGTCTAAGGGCTGGATCAGATTGGATAAGGTAAACGCTATTGAATTAAAAACTTCTTTAGCCGCGTTGAGCAGTTTTTGGTAAGGGAAAATCACAGGGGAAAGTCTCATAGGTTCACGTTAGCGACATACTAATGTGACATGACGTCATTATGAAATTTCAAACTTTGTTGTAATAATCATAAGTTTTCACTTCTATCGGTAGTCCCGTAAGCTTTAGAAAAAACTTATGTATCACTCTACTCATGTGTAACCTAACACTCAAACTCACTACTTCATTTTTTTTTATAGAAGAGGGGGCAAACGGATAGTCGGTTCACCTGATGGTAAGTGAAGAGCAACATCCACAAACGGGTGGCGGCTACACCAGCGCATTAGCAGGTGCGCTGCCGGCCATTGAGTTGTCGCTCAGATACTCGTTTGTTCCTCTAATGTTTATCTTGTCTGTATTTAATGTAGTATCTCCATCTAATACTCAAATCCCTCCCCTAATCATCGAGCAATATAACCAGATATAGCGGTAATGTTACGTGTTTTGTTTGAAAAAATTGTGCTGCGACGCTGCGACAATTATGCGCTCTGATTGGCCGACTGGTGGCCATTGACGGATGATTCGTCGATGGGACGTACAGACGACATTCAGATCACGGTTGGTTGTATTGCCATTATCAGTGACAAATCACTGACCAGTTTCGGAATGTTTGGGTCACATACTACTCTATCTGTATATATAATAATAATAAATCATTTATTTTCAGGCACTATGGCCCATAGATATATATATACCTTACAGACTAACATACATATATTATATTACATTAGTGTTAGTATAAAACCTTAAAATTATGTTAGTAAACTTCCTAGTGTTACGCTTTCGTGCGTTCCGGTGGAATTGTTCCGCGGGAGCGACATATATGCTCGATGCCCTTTTTTTTTTTTATCGCAGGGAAATCCTTATGGATGCAGCCAGGATCTTGGGTAGATCCTGACCCAATGTGGGACTCGCACCTGGGAGTGCCCAACCTAACTAAAACCACTGCGAGCGTCTTCAGCCGCTTATTGAGGGTCCCGGATATGCAGGCAACAGACAGGATCACCTCAGCGACAGGCTGGCCCCGGCGAAGGCCTGACTACTACTCGTAAGAGGGGACTACCCTAGGGGTTTGCTCTTACGAAGCATCCACCGCTCGAGGACCGGACGCAGAGCAACCGTTAGGCTTTTTCCATACGACTGCCGCGCCAGGTCCTCCCCCCACCTCCGCATTAATGCCTCTTGCCCTAGTCGGCGAACCCGCAAGGTCCCATCCAGCGTAAGGCTCTCACCGAGAGACCTCCTATCCGAGACATAGGAGTGCGTCTCGGCCAGAACCTCCGCCACGAGCTGCTCGATGCCCGTAATAAATCATGTGTCACCCCAATGACCTATATGTATCACTCCTATACTCATGTATGACTATTCTATACTCATATTATGTCACTTCTAGGAGGCGAGATAGCTATGATAACTCCTATACTCAAGTGTCACTCTTATACTCATGTGTCACAGCTATACTCATATGTCACTTCAAGACGCGACGATGTCAACCGGACATGCTACCGGAGATTCGATCTACTTTGTAGTAAGCAACTTCGTGACGTGTTTGCGCAAACGGAAACATTATTATTAGAACAAACAACTAATTTATTAATGAATATGGAATTCACTGTTGTGATCGTGGTAATGAATAACCAATAATAATAAATTATATGTATTGTCGTGTAAATTAGATCGTTACCGGTTGTTTTGTTTTGTTAGGGCTTCTGGATTAAAATTGTGATGCTTGTTTGATAAAGTTGCTAATTTAATGCGATGCTAATTTTATTTATGTCATAAGGAGGGAACCGAGCATGCAGCCTTATAATGATTAATGACTACCGACGCCTATAGACATCCGCACAACCAAAAGTTATGCAGATACGTTGCCCTCCTTTTCCCTATCCCCGCAGTGAGCCACCGGAAACACAAAACGCACGAAACGCGACAGCTTAGCTGTTACTTGACGCCAGTGTTAAGTGTGCGAGTGGTACCCCGGTCGTACTGGCTCAATTCGCCTACAAAGCAGCATGGCACTACCAAATAGAACTATAAAAGGTTTACTGAGTGAAGTGGCTTCTTCTGCTTCTTCAATTTTAGCTCCCGCAAGGATTTGCCAATGTCACAGTGTATGTAAATTTTATAATTATTGATGGCTTCATTGATAATTAAAGAGTGACAAAGATACAGCTGCCATTTAACCAGGTGGAAATCCGGTACCGTGCCGTAACCGGTCCGTGTTGGATACGAGTGGCAAGGGATCGGTTGTCTTGGCACTCATTAAAGGAGGCCCATGTTCAGCAGTAGACGGATAAGGGATGATGATGATGATGAAGAAATAGGCTGTGATGGATTAAATTGTATTTAATAATTTTATTGTCTTATATATATATATATTATATATATATATATATATATTATATATATATATATATATATATATATATATATATATATATATATATATATATATATATATATATATATATATATAATATGCTTATACTTAATTATAATATACCGGGTGTATTTGGAACGCTTGCGAAAACGAAGAGGTATGATAGTGTTGGCATTGCCTGACATGATACAAGTGAAAAAAACGCGTTTTCTTTTTTTTTTTGGTTGCCTTTTTTTTTGTATAATCCGGTTTAGTAAACATAATGTTACAGGAATTTGATGAAAATGCTTTAAAATAATGGTTTTTGAAAAAAACAGCAATGTAATAAACTTAACTTAAATAAACGGCTAGCGGACTGAATCAGCTGATAGCGTTACACGAGATCGCCGCATGCATGAGGTGAACGAACTCCCGCACCGCGCGCGTCTTCAGCGCGATTTATCACTTTAGTCGTTCATTGTTTTAGTTTTCACTAATACATTGCGGGTTTGCAAAATACACAAGTCCTAAAATTTTCTTTAAAAAACGTTTCTGAGATAAATGGTTATATGCATTATACAGTATATAAATAGTATATTATTAGGGTTTAATCTTCGCAAGCGTTCCAAATACACCCGGTATAATATGCAGGTGTCTGTGGATGTCCCTTATCATTTACAATCAGGTGAACCGACTGTCCGTTTGCCCCCTCTCCTATAAAGAAAAATCATTTCATCAAGGCATCATTTGCTAATACAATATTTATTAAATCTACCCGCCCAAATTAAGTCCGTACTACTTTCTTACTTTTGTGCTTTTATTTAGTGGCTAAATATTCCTCGGACGTTCAACCGATCTAAAGTTGACTAAAACCTTCCTCTGAAATAAACAGCCTACAACTTAACTCAATAATCCAATAATCAAACGTAAAAAAGAATGATCCTACCGACAGTAGCGCACGTTAGCGCGTTCATACAATAAAAACTCCTCAGCTTACTTATGTGTATATTTTTTTTTTATTTTAATTTTTAGACGTATAGATCTTACAAAACACATTTTATATTACGAGATTTATATTTATATTACTAGATTTATATTTATATTACTAGATATTATAGGAAAAATGTTAATGACATCGGGTTTCCCGTTAATACTTTTGGACGTAATAAGAATTGCAGCGTGTCTGACGCGCGTGCGTTTTACGGTGAACAACTGGTTCGTATGGAAATATACCCTAAGATCCGCACGGAATATTTATTTAGGTTTGCCCAAGATATTCCAGGGTGAGTAAGTGAACCGGCTAAAGACAATTGACGCAACTCATGTTATATGACATTTTTGTGGGGAACGCGGAGCTATGGAAATTTTTAGGTAGATCCGTATGGTTTTTCCCGAAGTAAATTATAATATGTAGTGAAAAAGTCTGTCTCAAAGTAGGTATAGTGTTCGTATTCGTTTTTAGCATTAGCTTTCCCGTCCACTTCTGGACATAGGACCCTTTCAATGTATTTTTAATTAACATGGCTGTTTTCCCTTTTTAAATTATTTAAAGCGGGATAAATATAAGTAACTACCATGTTTTGACGTGACAACGTCTTATAATTCGATGGAGCCGTGGGCTGCAAGAACGAAAAAACATGACGTATGCGATGACGTATGCGGCGTTACCTCGCTCTCAGGCGTTCCATTTTCTTATGTTTTTTTTTTAATTGACCTATGCTATGGTCCAAAAACCTTTATGCGAAATAGGAAGAGTAGGAGAGCTGATGGCTTCTACCTAAAACAGTTAAACGGGAGGGTTACCTCCGCCAGCCGTGGTGTCAATGACATCGCGGCCTCCTGGCATCGGGAAGTCTTCTTATGACGTTGTCACGTTCAACTATCGTCAGTAAACCGACTTTACAGACAACCGATTTTTTTCACATGACTTATAAGTTCTTAGTTCTCGTGAACAAGCACAACAACAACATTCGTAGGTAATGTCAAAATATCGGGCTCCGTGAAATAAAATTAAAAAATATGGAAATATATCTAGAAATGGCCAAATCTATTAGCCCTTCAATGACCTATAAGCCTTACCTAGACAGCGCTGAAACGTTTAAAAATGGACAAAATCTTTGTCTAAAATATTCATCACACACTCACATACACAAACACACCCACACACACCACACACACAAAGACAAAAACATAAGGATTTACACGTGAATCGTCAGTACCGTTAGCAACGGTCCTTTGGCTTCTAATTTTGAATATTATATTGAAACGGTTCATTAACAAAAAATATAATTAACACCAAAAAAAGTCACGGAAGAGCAAAGACGTCATGTGGTGCACCTGTAAAAAATATCCGTAATAATCACTTATTATTGTATTGTAATTTGTAGTACAATTACAATGTAGGCACTATACAATATCTTTTTTGCCTATTAAAACCAAATTATAAAATAATGAGGCATTAAATTATCAAAATAATCGTTTAAAATAACTGATGTTTAGGTATATGCTTGTATCATAATATATTAACTATCCCTTAATCGGGAAAGATAAAATAACCATGTAAGTGCAAGATGCATCCTAAGTGCGTCGTCCGTAAGAGTCTGAAATTATTTTATCACGAGATCCTTTTTCTGAACATGTGTATATACTATCTCAACGCCCGTTTTATCAAAACTTTGATTATCTATATGTTAGGACAAAGAGAAAATCAAAGGTTTTTTCATTTACATTAATAATATAACAGTCTAAAATCCTGTTCTATGATAGTTAAAACAATCGGTACCGAAATCACTTAGTAAATTGGCATCGTCGCGAACATGCGAGCTTACACGAGAGTAAATAGAAGATTTTAGACCTCGTATCGACATGTCAGGCAAATTATTAAATAATTTACGGGGCCTCTGTTGCCCGGTGTCCTGTATCATTGATATGGCTGATACAGCGGTAGCCACAGAGTACTTTTTAACATACAGGCGGTATCTACGCCCATGCCCATGACAACAGACGCGCTGCTAAATCACTCACGGTATTATTATAGAATGTGGTATTAAAATAGTGGTGGAAACGAATAAATACATTATTATTATTATCAAGTAACTAGTCCTAAAAACGTTTAATCAAAAACCTCATACGTCATGTAACTAAGAGCTTTAAAACACGAGATGTTATATATTATTATATATGTAAATGGTAACTTTGTTCCGTCAGCAACAATTTAATGATCATAACATTTAATCACATACAATTTATAACGTAGGTAAGTATTATAAATATACATTTTTTGTTTAGGTACTGTTAACCTAGTTTCACAAAATTTCGTGTTAAAGTTATACTAATTAATGGAAATAAATTAAAAGTAATATTAATAGTCATGATTTAATTGTTAGGGGATTTGATTGACCCCACCATGGTTCAGGCCTTGTCGTGGCGGTGGGGCTCAGTAACCTAGGGTGAGCCGCTGCACCTTGGGCGAAGCGAATTGGGACGAGGGGGCTCTTTGAACCCCTCTTAAAAGAAGAGGGGACAGAAGAGCAGGGGGCAAGGGGTGAGGATGGGAACCTTACCCCATTGTACTGTCCCGACGTTGGGAGGGGTTGTTCTGTGGTGCGGGACAACCCCTGTGGAGGTGGCGTCGGTACCTTGCGGGACTGACTAGCCGTCGAGGTGCCCTGTTTGTTTACTCGATCCAGGGCGCCTCACCAGAGGCGGCATTGGTGGCACTCGCCGGGTTTTAGTGGGTATCTGCGTCAACTTACCAGCTGTCGGGTGCAGCGAATCCCACATACCCGCGTGGGGAGACCAACTCCCCCGGGGATGCCTCAGAGCATTTCCCGGCGTTTCCCGTCCCGAAAAAAAAAGGTGATTTGATTGATTGTTTAAAATTAATGTTTGGATACAGAAGTTTAGTGTAGGGTACTGACCATTGTATCCAGGCATTGTCACGGCGGTGGGGCTTAAGCTCGTGGTGTAAACCTCGGGTGAACTAATCAGATCCGAACACTTGGAGGAATGCGTACCGGGAGCGAAATGTGGTAGGATGCTCTACACTTCCTCCCAACGCAGCAGTCCGGAGCCAGAGCACCTATTTAAAAAACTACCTGCGTACCGGGAGCGAAACGTGAGCAGGAGGCTCTACACTTCGCTCCCAACATAGGAGTCCGGGGCCAGAGGACGGAACCTCTTTAAAAAACCACGTGGAGGAATGCGTACCGTAGAAAATCTATCGAAAAAAATACCCCGAAGCCCATGCTTGTGGTTGCGCGGCGAAGGGATGCATGTCCGATCCGGAGGGGGAGGAATTTCTTAAAATCCTTTCTTAGCTGACCTCTAGATGGCAAGAGTAATATTTCTACCACATTCAAAGTCTCTGGCTCTTATAGTTCCAGAGATATCGTGATGATTTAATCTATATACAGAACAGCTCTGTTTTCTTATAAATGCTCAACGCCCCGTAAGTCCCTTTTTACACGTTCCGGTTGCCAGGTAGCCGGCTACCCAGCAACCGGAACGTGTAAAAAGGGACTAGCAGTCAGTAAGTTGCTGTAGGTACCCAGGGCCGGACTTAAACATAATGCCGCCCCTGGGCACCGATAAAAATGCCGCCGCAATACTGCAGTTTCACTTATTACCTTATTTTTCAAAAATAAAATAACTAATTTATTATACATTATTATAATATATGTGCATATTATATATTGACTATTGTATATTGCCAAAACATAAAAAAAATTGGTACCAATCTAAATGTTGTCAGTACGTCTGATTTGATGCATAGAATATCTACTAACCCGTCGCCAGGAGGCCGTGTGGTCGCAGACTTTACGGTTGGCGGGGGGCAACTCCGCACTTTTACAAACTAAAATTGAGCCAAATCGGCTCACACTAATCCGATGTAGCATTAGGACCTTTGGGCCGTTAGCATAGATCATTCCGAAAAAAATAGAATATCTAAGCTATTGAGCCTATTTGCACTCATTGTAGAACGTAAGAAGTTTTTAACTCTTTTCAAACATGAAAACGATCGTTCTGGCGCTATAGTTTGTTGCAGCTAATATCATAAATTCACGTTTGGAAACTCAGTGTAAAGGTCCTTTATATTATGTAAAAATGAAATTCTTTAATTATCTATTTAATAAAAAAATATTTATTCAAAGAATTAACTAATTATATTGAACAATCTTGATAAGACTGGAAAAAATAAAAGTTTCTAAATTTTGCCGCCCCAGAAAACTTGCCGCCCTGGGCACTAGCCCTGACTGCCCCTATTGTAAATCCCCCACTGTAATAAGGTACCTACCTACCTTGGCTGACACCGACCATAAAGGTAACAACAATGTCGTGGTAAACAACAAAGATTGTACTTTAGTGGAAGAACAAGTTGATTATAAGTTGTAGGCACAAACCTTAAGGAAACGCGATCATTTTATTATTTTTTAGTTATTTTTATTTTTTTGAAGTCGGTTTCAATTTTTGTTTAATTTTTTTTATAAATATATTTTTGTTTATTATACGAGCTGAAACATTTTACAATTAAAATTTAAAATTAAACATTTTACCCAAGATTTATTGCTAATTATTAAGATTTTTTTCCATTTCAATTGTTTAGGGCTTTTTAACTTTACTAGTAAAATATTGAGGAATACAAGTATTAGCTATATTTTTATTAACTTTAATAACATCATCTCCACCTATATATATAGTATGCAAAAGAGAAGAGTTCTCTGTCATCTGATACTGGACGTAGCTAGGAAGTGTCTGAAATGGAAAAACCAGAAGTCCACGCAAATTCGCGTGCAAACACCAGTGTTGAATATTAATTATATCCGTGATTAATGTACATTAAAGCAATCTTCTACCAATCCCTTTGATGACATCACTACATATTATGTGTGATTCATCGAACATATAACCGGATAGAATAGTAATGTGAGCCTTAAAACTTCGAAACTGGTCAGTGATTTGTCACTTTTTTTTTTTTACGCCGGGAAATGCTCTGAGGCATCCCGCGGGGAGTGGCGACCGGCCCCACTAAGACCTGGCGAGTACCACCAATGCCACCTTTGGTAAGGTGCCCCGGATCTAATAAACAAAGAGGGCACCTCGACGGCTAGTCAGTCCCCCAAGGGACAGACACAAACTCCAGAGAGGGGTAGTCCCGTACCACAGAACAACCCCTCCCAACGTCCGGACAGTACAATGAGGTGAGGTTCCCGTCCTCACCCCTTACCCCCTGCTCTTTTGTCCCGTCTTATTATAAGAGGGAACAAAAGAGCCCCCTCGACTCAATTAGCTTCGCCCAAGGTGGAGCGGCTCACCCTAGGCTACTGAGCCCCACCGCCACGTCAAGGCCTGAACCATGGTAGGGAAGTTATTTGTCACTTACGTAATAGCAATTCTACCAGCCAGTGATCTGTATCATGTATGTTCCATACGCAAATTATCCATCAGTCGGTCAATCCGAGCGCAGAACCGGCGCAGCGTCGCAGCACAAATTTGGCGGAATTTGTTTTCATACAAAACACATAACATTACCGCTACATTCTAGTTATATGTGTGATTACAGCTCATAAAATAAAGAGTTCTTAGTTTTAAAGCTTTTCATATTGTCTATAACTCGGTCGAGCTAACTGTGAACCCGGCATTTGACATGTTGATGTACAGTGTGCAAAAAAATATCAAAAATAATTATATAAATAACGCTGTATTTTTATGATTTAAAACCAAACAGTTAAATATTATACCATTATTTTAATTGAATCATTTTAAATATAAACCCAATGCATTGCAAAGACAAGGTTCTGAAGAACTTTAATTGTGACTTGGGAATTTGTCGCCACGTAAAAAGACAATAATATAAAAGCTTACAGTAGGAATTTGTATTGTATTTATTGATAACACATTTCTAATTTCTATGAGCTCGTAGCTCTCGGCTTTATTAGTCAGTCAATTTTTTTAGGCGTTTTAAGCAAAGTTTTTTAAGCACGTTTAAAATTATAAGCAAAATTCATAAGTGTGTTGAAAATAAAAAGCCGTTTATTACATTATATTACAGCTTCTTTTTCACACTGTACGACAACAATGTGAAATACCGGGTCCACAGTTAGGTAGATCGAGTAGTAATATATTAAACAGCTACAATTGTCAACGCCAAATCAAGTTTGGCGTTAATTGTTTATGAACGACAAACTTGATACCTGTTTGGCCTTTATTGATGCCCATGTTCTAGACATCATACTTGTGACATACATAACATACAAAACTATGTTGAATTAATTGCTCCGGTTTTTCCAAACCGACAAAAAGAGCATATACATATATTTGAAAGCCGACAATGCACCTGCAAAACCTCCGAAATAGCGACTGTCCATGGGTGTCGGTGATGGCTTACCCACAGGTGATGAGAGTCCGTGTGTCCCCTTCCTCCTTCAATGAGCGCCAAGACGACTGATTGCCACTAGCATCCAACACGGACCGGCTACTGCACGGAGATCGTCTTTCCACGTAGTTAATGGTTCACCAACAAACACTTCGTCTACCTTCGCCTCCACTTTTGAACCTCATTGGCCCATCGGCCATCCGTTCTTCTGAGTGTGGCTGTGACCAGCCCACTGCCACTTTAAAGAGTTACCTTACCGGTGGGAGTGAAGCGCTGTGCCGCGCTCCCGGCTGCATGGGTACCACCATCTTGCTTGTTTCTCCCGTGAAACAGCTTTGCTGTGTTTCAGAGAAAAGGCCAAGACAGGCAGTGTAATTACTGGCACCGAGACTTAACATCTTATCTCTCAGGATAGGCAATACATAGATGAGTTGCCTGGGCTCGTTTCAGGTAAACTAGTTTATGTTCATGGGCGACGTCAACCACTTACCATCGGGTGGCACGTTTGCCAGTTTGCCAATCCAACTAACATAAAAAAAAGTTAATCTTCGCGTGATATCCCCTTACACCTATAGTAAATAAAATCTAAACTGCACTCTATTGGTAACCTTTGGGTGCCTTTAGTAACGTTTAAGGGCCCCTTATCCCAAATTGTTGTTTCTAGATCGAGGTGTTTTCATAGAAGTCGTCATTTTAAAATAATAATAAAAAAATAGGGTATAGATACATCTTTGATCTAGGGATTTTTTTGGATAAAAATACAATATTTAACATTTTACATGATCAAAGTAGTATGAGACTTCGGGTAACTCAATTTTAATGAAACTTTTACGTTTAAATTGCTAAACGGGGATGACGTGGAAATGATTGGATAGATCTTTATTATGTCACTTCAAAAATTTTTGAAAAATAAAAAACGATAAAAATGGCTCTCGCGCATCGCACCACGTCGCGCCAGTACCCAGCCGGGCGTCATCGAAGTAGGACCTGTGCCGCTTTTGCTCGTGACTACGTTGTTACCGCGCATTTTATATTATTACGTCTAAATAAATAAGACGACACAGTGTAAATAATATAGCTACTTAATACTTACTAACAATTGTTGTTCTTAGTTGTAATTAGTTTGCAATACAAAACCTTTAATTAGTGTAAATAAATAGATACCTGAGTTTGTGTAGTACCTAGTTATTTAATTGAAATGGCGAATAAAAAAAGTAAAATAAGGAAAAAGAATCTTAATCCAGTTTTATCACAAACTAGCTGTTGCCCGCAGCTTCGCCCGCGTTAACTTAGATATACAACCATATACGCATTGATGATAATTATTTATCTATGGACGGGCGTAGGACTTTATTTTATAATATGTAGTGACTAATACCGTATTTTTGTGAATAGCTTTTACATTACCGCTTTATAATTGGCAATTTTTTAAAGTATTAAAATGGATATAGGTAGTATGTTATATTTAACTAATGTAGACATATTATGCCATCGCGGACTTTTCAGTATGCATATTTAGGATACACAATTCTACCATACATTGATACAATAATAATTAATTCGGAACCGGGCCCGGCTAAGGTGTATAATAATGTAGTACATTATTTTGATCTATCTGTTAGGGTTCATCCAGCGTTTGCAATGTAAGTGCAAAAAATGTGCTTATTTATGACATCACATCAGAAACTTCTAAAATTATGAGTGTTTATCTACTATATTATGCATGTACCTATTACCTTCCTCTTGAATCATTCTATCTATTAAAAAAACCGCATCAAAATCCGTTGTGTAGTTTTAAAGATGTAAGCATACATACAGTCAGACGCGGGAAGCGACTTTGCTTTATAGTTTATACTATGTAGTGATGTCTTCTTCCAGAAATTGTTAACACTTGAAGAATTCAAATTGTCCGACAATAAAGAAAATGAGGAACCTTCATCACAAAATATTTCTGATTTGCAATCATTTCCTAGCCCCCTACCCACAGGGCAGTGTCGTGAGGACTATGGCCTTGACCCTCTTCTCAGAGGAGACCCGTGTCTAACATTAATCGATGATGTATGGGTCGATGAAAATGAACCTGGACCTAGCATACGACAACTAAATTTTGTTGAATTTTAAAACAATTAAAACAATTAATTTAGTTTAAAAGAATATGTTTGTCTACAATTTTTTAATCTCCTACAAGCATTCTTAGAATGATTGATTTTTTTTATAGCTTAGGCCCTAGGAGGACAAACGAGCATTCGGAGCCTTAGATGACTACCGACTCCCATAATAATAATCTAAGGACGCTTTTTGCACCACGTCAATCTGGTCCCGTGGTAAGTTCTCGAAGAACTTGTGTTACGAGTACCAGACAATGGCAATATATTTAATATTTTATACTATACACACATTTTAAGGTTTTTTATTTATAATACACATATTTAATACACATCCATGAACCAGGAACACAGAAAACTTTTTGTTCCCTGGCGGGATTCGAACCCGCAACCTCCGGCTTGAACGCTAACGCGCTAACCATTGAGCCACAGAGGTCGTCCTCGTAAACATTCACACAAGAGATAATGCAGATGCATTACCCTCCTTTACCCCATCCCCTGCAATGGGACACCGGAAACTCATACACCGCAAGAAACGCGACAGCATAGGTGTCACTTGACGCCATTATCATGTGAACGAGAGGTACCCCTACGGTCGTGCCGGCCCAATTCGGCTGCAAGCAGCATGGCACTACCTTTTAGACCTATGTAGCTAATTCATCCTTCCTAATCCTTACTAATATTATAAATGTGAAAGCATGTACGTTTGTTACGCTTTCACGCGAAAACTACTTAACCGATCATCATGAAACTTTGTACACATATTCTTGGAGGTATTAGAAGTAACATAGGATACTTTTTATAAAAAAAAAAACTAAAGAGAGGTGTCAAGGGACACCCGGATGGATCGAAGTTCCTTTCGATTAATTAGTGAAGAAATAAAACTATCTTATCCTGCGCAAACGAAGTCGCTGGCACCAGCTAGTATTTCTATAAATCCAAAACTAGATAACTATAACAACAACAAGATTTTGTTATGCATAATTATTAATTATCACATCTAAGAATAATTCGAGCATAGTCAATCTACTGCATATTCGTATACTGTGGCGTGCTTGCCGGCCGTGGTAGGTCACCGGAGTTCATATAAAGACATCTCCCGCGCAACGCAAGTGCAAAGCGATTCGGTGCGTTAAATACCTATAGTTTTGGGAGAAGGGGCCCTTAAGATATTGCCATTATGAAGTGATTCTCGTTCATTCATCCATAATTTAAACGGTACGTTCACAACAATGCAAGGATATTTCATACAATTACAACATAACATGAAGTCAATTAATCGATACATTTGAAAGAATGTAATAAAAAACCTGTTGTCAATTGAAGCCTTGATTTTGTTCAAAATCATTGTTACCTACCTACTTATTTATTTTATTTATTTATTTAATTTTGAGGAGGAACAACAGCTAAAGCACTTTCACACATACACAATTAACATAGAAACATAAAGCTAACAATCGTTCCTCACCTATAGACATATAGTTATTTTATTGTTAAGTCTTTCTTTTTTTCTTATCTTTCATTATCATCAGTGTTTTATATAAGCTTTTTTCAATGACCGTCACGACACTCCATCGAAGTAAGACTGGCGCATACACAAAAAAGGTAATATATCTATATGGAGGTCATCTGGCCATCAGCTCTTTGACCTATGTCACCGTAGCGTACTCATCCTTCTGATATCTACTATTCGCTTTTTATACCTCAAAAAGATCCCGAGCAAAGTTATACCATGTTTTTATTACCGTTTATTATAACCAAACATTTATAATCCCCATATTAAATGGGATAACCAATTTAAGAAAAGCCATAAAAAACTCGACGGTGACGCGGCCCATTTCCGCCACAGAAAACAACCCGACGCCAGGAGGTCGTGCGGTCGAAAACTTCATGGTTGGCGGTGGGCAACCCCCCACTAATAATAATAAATCATAGGTGAGCCAGATAGGCTCACCAACAAACCGACGAAGCATTAGAGTCATTAAACAGGTCACTATGATCATTTACCACTACCTGAACCATTTATGTCTTCCCGTCTATAAAATATAACTAGAAAATTGAAAAACAAGAAAAAAAAAAAACATTTGAATATAGATTCTGAATGCACCCGTGCCTGCAAGTACTACAGTTTGAGACACCTTGACATTTACACAGATTCCTCATTCGTATGTCGCTTAACAGTTGACCTAGATTAAAACAATAAAAAATATAATTTTTACTTTGAAAAATAACACAATCTTTTCAAAATCTAAATAGCGTTTAAATTGTAATCAACACTTTGTAATTTTTTTCCACGTTAATTACACCGTTTAAATACATAATTGTCTAAATATCTGACTTCAGTTTGGATATTTGTAAAATAGTTAAGCTGAGTAATAAGGAAGGATTTTGTTCTATTCGATTATTTAGATATTATGAGGAATAAATTAAATTCGTACTGTTAAAACGCGTAATCATGTTTTATGATGCGTATAAGCTGCCGCTATTGTCTTAGAATGTAACTTTATGTGAGAACCTAGGTCGTTTCGGCTCAAAAATACCAAACATAGAAGCTGGTACTACAGAGTGGAAGTGGCGGCGGTGGTGGTATTATAGTGCAGATAACATGCTCGCCGATGTCCTTTTCGTAAGGACAAGGCCCTCTTGTTCTTTACATTTCTCTGCAATAGAAGGTAATGTAAGTGTGTTAGGGCTCCCCAAGGACCCAGAAATGTGTGTAAGAGGGATAAAAAATAATGTAATATTCTCTTTTAATTTTAATTTTCGTGAACAAGTCAGTAACCAATGTTGAAATATCGAGCTCAGCTAAATAAAAATGAAAAAACATGGTAAATATCACCTATATAGTTTCTAATATAGAAGAGCATTTTTAGGGTTTCGTAGCCAAATGGCAAAAAACGGAACCTTTATGAATTCGTCATGTCTGTCTGACTGTCTGTCCGTCCGTATGTCACAGCAACTTTTTTCCGAATCTATAAGAACTATACATACTGTTAAAACTTGGTAAGTAGATGTATTCTGTGAACCGCATGAAGGTTTTCACACAAAAATAGAAAACAAAATTGTTATTGTTTGTTAAACCTGAAACTCATTTTTTTTTTCATCAAACTAATGTTTGGGGTACATGGATAGGTCTTCAAGAATGAGATTGAGGCTTTAAATATCATTTTTTTCTAAACGGAATAGTCAGTTTAATTTACTCTAAAATTTTCATCATTTATGAGGTAAATAAAAATATATAATGTTATAAATCGTATATAAAAAATATAATTTAACAATTTTGGAATATTAAACATTTAACTGTATATACATACAATTTATATTTATAAGAAGCATAATATGAGAAAAGCGTATTTTTTTATTTCTTACGCAAGAGGTGTATAAATTTATATTGTCTTAGGTGTTTCAGTTCTATGTTACTTGAGATAGCCAGACTAGCGTAGACACGACAGAACTTGAGGTGACTGACATGACGGCGAGGCCATACGGGTGATCAGTCCTCATTACCATTTCACCCAATTCCCCAAACCATACCCTTAGGCGGCCTCCACAGCTCCCACAGGACTAGCCAGATGACGAGAAGGTTTAGTGGGTAGAGTCTGCGTCTATCTTACTTACCATCTCCTTGGGCGCAGAGAGCTCCGCGCACATAACCCCCCGGTCCCGTGGTATATGCCTAAACGCATTCCCCAACGAAAAAAAGGTTTGTGTTTGTACGATAAGATTAAAAGATTGTTCTCGAGTATTTAACTTCAAACAGAAAGCTCGAAAGGTATGTTGAATTAAAAAGTCCAAAAAAATATTTCTCTCGTATCTTAAAAGTCGAAACAACAATATATTGTAATTAAAAAACGAAGTAGAATTATATCTATACTTTCAAATCGACTTAACTTTGAAACCTTTAAGATGCAAAAATAAACAACTAAATATTTATATAATTCGGAATTGGATTTTAAAAGCAGTTGACTATTTTAAGTGTCTGGATTTAAAGAACCTGATATTTTAATGTGTGTATGTATTGCTGAAAATTATAAATTGATAATAACAATCCTTGGAGAATATTAAACAAGAATAATATATAACTATTTTGTTTATTACTCCACACACTTGTAACAGGTAGTGCCATGCTGCTTTGCAGCCGAATTGGGCCGGCACGACTGGGGTGGTACCTTTCGCTCACATAACACCGGCGTCAAGTGACATCTACGCTGACGCGTCTCGTGGGGCTTTTGAATTTCCGGTGGCCCATTCGGGGGATAGGGAAAAGGAGTGCAACGCATCTGCATAATCTCTAGTTGTCGTTGTGGCGGATGTGTATGGGCGTCGATAGTCGCCAAAAGGCTTCGACTGCTCGTTCCCTCCTATGCTATAAAAACAAACACAACCTCAAAGTTGTCTCTATTTTACTCGACGTTGATATACATGCAGGTTTCCTCAGGCGATGTTAACATGTTCAGGTGGAAATTAAAAAGAAAATGTTTTTGAGCGGTGCGCCGATCGGGCTTTTCATTAAATATATTTGAAAGGGATTTTATTTTATGTAGGTACCAGTGGGCAGTGACGGATTTAGGTTTGATGCCGCCCTAAGCCCTAGGCCCTGTTTATCGCGCCGCCCTTAATGATAGAATAAATTTAATTAATTTTGACACGTTGAGTTATCATGTACTACGTAGGTACGCTATACGCTAGTAATTTATTTTTTATTTTGATACAATATGTATATCATCATAATCAATTTCTTGGACTAGTTGAGCTTCAGTAGACAATAACGCAAGAGCATTAAGTCTATCTTGACCCACGAAAATAGGTTTTTACTCTTTTTAAAATAGAGAACAATTTGTAGCCAGAATACTCAAAAAATACTTAAGCAATATCAACATTTGGGTAAACATCTCGAAGACGACGTGAATGTAAACAATACACTAAACAACAGTAAACACACAAAATAAATAATACACTTAATATTGTTAAGCTCTAAATAATGTTAAGCTCTTTCTTATATTTAGCTTAGGAAGTTGTACCTACCTAATATTTTAAGAATGATGTATGTATTATGTACCTACATAATATTTTCTACTAATGTGCATCATATCATACTGACGTCAGTCGTTTACTAGTTAATTAAATAGAAATCCCACCAGTACAGAGAATACACAATGATTACTTTACGATGATCTTTATAATGATTAATTTCTTAGAGATTGCAAATGTGAATGTTTAGGTATAGTTCTTAGATTAGTGCTAAAATGAAAATAAAAAGTGGTTGCGTACATAACATAGTAGGTACACATGGCAGAAGTGTTTAAATCTCGTTTATATTTATACTAATCTAAAGCTTTAAATTTCCGAGACTTGCGATGCAACGTTCGCTCTATCTCACTCTCTCTCTCGATTTTTCTCACTAGCTTGCTCCCTACTCTCACTCCATGGCTATGTGCTTCATGCTACGTTCGCTTCTTCTCACTCTCTCTCAATCGGTCTCAAACACTCTCTCCCTCTTCTTGAACAAAAACGTTGTACATTTTCGTGACGATTCATCTGTAAAAAAGTTACCCTCATGCGCACAAAGAAGTTTCACTTCAAAAGGATGAGGACCGACATTTATATTATAGTCTAAGTTTTTCCTGGTGATATAGATATATTATGTACTAGCTGATGGCCGCAGCTAGACCCGTGTACGAAAAACATTTTACAAAGTACAAAAATTAAAGAAACACAGTTATTTTATCACTTTTTAGTTTAGTATTTTTGTAGCTTATATATTATTTCCTTACTAAAATTAGATAAAAAACAAGTAAGTGGTTTTTATTCTTATTAATATTCTAAAATGCAAACATGTATTAATGTAACATATTTCTAAATACTACATTATATTATATTGAAAGACATGTTGCGTTCGGCCTGTATTTATGTAATTATGGGGTAAATATAGGGTAGCAGTAGTAGTAGTAGTAGTAGTAGGGTATAAACTTTGAATTTTTTGGGATAAAATGAAGCCTATGTCCTAGCCCAAGGTATAAGCCATCACCATTTCAACTTTCAGCCAAATCAGCTCAGCCCTTTTGCCGTGAAAGAGCAACAAAGAGCCAAATTTACAAATTTACGCATTTAAAATATTAATAAGTTATTATATTTGTGTGGCAGTTAAAACGTTTATCTAAAATTGTTTATCTAAAACTCCGTGCACTCGTTTATCCTTTTAGTATAACCGTGAAACACACATGTGAACCAATTTAATGAACATATTATTTTACTTGGGTTAATATTTAGAAGATTCTAGTCTGAATTAATAACATGTTATAACTGTAATTAACTATCAAATAATTATTCAATAATATTTTTTGCGTTTCAATGTGGGTATACATTGAAACGCAAAAAAAAATAATAATTTTTGCGTTTCAATGTGGGTATACATTGAAACGCAAAAAATATTATTAATATAAAGGTGTACAGTTCGAGACTGATGAATGTTAGCTGTTAATGTTATAAAGTTCCGCATTCTTTTGATAAGTAATTAAATATATTTTAACCGACTTAAAAAAAGAGGAGGTTTTAATTCGTATGCCTGTTTTTTGTATGTACGTGACCCGATTGTGAAAGCTGGTGTTTCAAAGTTGGTCACATATTAATTTGACTAAGATCTGACAAGCCGTTTTTGAGTTATTCCCAATAGGTGCTAATTTGGTTAATTTAGTTTACCTAGATGATGTGGTCATTTTATTACTTGTCGATGTAACAAATGTATAGGATGCTTTGGTAGCAACACCATAGTATGTCGAGGTCATCGTAATCATCATGTCATCCAAGATAGGTACAGCAATAAATACGACACCGACTCCAAAAGTAACAATAATGGCGTGGTAAGCGCAAAGTTTGTACATTAAAATTGTACCAAGCACTGGTTTTGCTATGTTCTGTTCTGGAATGTCATGAACATAAACACACATTGCCGATAAAATATTGCAGCCTCTAGGAACTTCATAGCTGGCTAGTGGAACAACACAACCATTGTCAACCGATCACCATCCACGGTGGTAACCATAATATATGCAGATGTGCGCGATTTACATTCATCCCAATTCCCATGTATACAATCCTAAGACATTTTTTGTGTAATATATTTAACTAAAAATTTTGTTAAAACAATATCAAAATTCTAATCTAAAACCTTTTATTTCTCTAAAATAGTTTTTTTTAATAATAGCAACTTAGATTTTAATACCGCTGAATTACCGATTACATATTTTGCATACTCAATTTTAAGTCCTTTGAAAACTGCAATTCGAAACGTATTTCATGTTTGTTATCTTTGGACTTCTTAAGAAGTAGCTCGTGTCTATGATAGTAATAAACAAATTTGCTAGGAAATAAAATATATTATAAGTTATAACTGTAATACTTATACAAGTACAGATACATATTATATTTTTGGTTTTTGTTACTTCACTTCAGAATAAAACAATAAAGAAATAACTATATTTAGATACATATAAAGTAACTAAAATTTTTACGTGATAACGTCTTACAAATCAGTGCGAGAGTGCGGAACAAGCGATAGGGAGGCATGATCGGCCTAAGCGTTCGGATTGTGACGCATTATGATGTTACACGTAAAACTATCGTCCGTAAACCGACTTTACAGACAACATTTAGGTTTTTAACAGAATATAATATGTAATTAACTTATATTTGCCTTTTTTTCCTAAGGTAATTAAAACCAATATATTGTTGCCAAAATTTTAAATTAAATTAATGCAACTAATTATTATTTTTTGTTTCCATTCTCATACTAAGTCAAATACGGTTTAAGGATAAGAAAAAATACTGTGACCGCTACAAAAAAAAATAAGTCCGTTCAAATGTGTATTTTTTTCGGGACAACGGGAAAAAATCGGGAATACCGTAGATAGTAGCTATTATATATAGTGGTCATACGAGGCAGGAAATGTCGTAAAAATCGAGTTGGTGTGGATTTCCCGAGAGCAACGTGGTGTGGGTGAAATTTGTTATTTTGGCGCGATGTCCGGTGGTGGAATTCTGCTGCAGGTATTATAGACTGAACAATTCCACAGAACACTCCCTGAGGTATATGGGGCAGAAGATGCAGGGAGATCCGACATCTCTACGCAGCGCCCAAGAATCAAGCCGATTGGAGAGGACCTTGCTATCGACGATTCGAATCTCCCGGCGTTGAACGCGGTCAAATGAAAGGAGCTGATATTAGGGCGCTCCAGCCCAAAGGTGAGATATGTCGACGCTAAGTATTCCAATATTGGCCGAGGCGGTTAGGGATGTGCCTTCAAACTGTAGAGGAACGACGAAGGGTGTTTTTTTTTGCGGTAAACGCGTAACCTTGTGAACTAACTGCCAGAGCCTTCCCCTTGCTCTCAACTGCCTCTGCCCATCACTGTGTTAATAATATTAGAATATCACCAGCTGAGCCACCACCAGATCAGCGAGTTGACAATTAATTATGGATTCCTTAAGGTAAGTGTAAGGACGGGTGCCAACTTAGGAGCACAAGTTCGTACCACTAACGGGGTGACTTGGCTCAACAACAAAAAAAATCCAACAAATAAAAAAGAATTCCTTCGTCATAAAAAAATCTCATGTTGAAATAATAAGTTCCTACTTCATATAGCTACTGATGCACTACCTATGTTCTTTCGTCTAGAGTCTAGACTCTACAAGAAAATATATACTACATTTTATCAAATAAAAATCAGCAACTTGTTTTTTCTGTGACCTTGACATGTTGAAAATAGTTTCTATCAGTGTGGTCGTTAAAGCCTAACTCCTGGCAAAATATATTAGCAAAAGCATATACATTCAATAACTTTAAAGTACATATGTATAAATAACTACATTATAATGAAACAAATTTTACGGCTTTTATCGCGGTTTATTAAGATTTTTACAAGCCCAAAGAAAACAATATATAAATAACTAGCGGACCCGACAGACGTAGTCCTGTCTTAATTATGAATATTGAATTCAAATTGGTATAATTAATAAAAAATATTAAAAAAAAATGTTTATTATTCTAATGCTATACGGCAATAATTTCTAATCTAGCCTTGTCTAAAATTTTATATAGTGTTTAAGTATTCTTAAATTTTCTTATTTTCCGCGCAATATTCTAAATATTTTCTTTCATAAGAACCTTCTCCTGACAATAACAAACACAACAAAAAAATAATTAGCGAAATCGGTCCATTCATTCACGCGTGATGACGTGACCAACGCAAATAGGGATTCATTTTTATATACAGGGTATCCAAGGATAAATGAATGAAAAAAATGAAATGGATTATTATTATACCATTTTAAAATCTGCATTAAATGTGTAAATTTTTAAAATAGTTTGCCATCACAGTTCAGAACTTTTTTTTCCACCAAAGAAGATCAAAATTCAGCTAGATAATTTTCTGTAGTTAAAAATCCAAATTCAAATTTGTTTTTTCTTACTTTCTTATTCAAATGGTGAAAAATATCATGTACATCGGGTAATGCTACCTATAAAAAATAATTTAGTGTATTTTATTCATTTGCATGTGTTATTTTGAAAAACTAGTAGTTAATAATCCGACAGTAGTAGTTAATAAACCGGTGGGAGGGAAGCGCTGTGCCGCGCTCCCGGCTGCATGGGTACCACCATCTTGCTTGTTTCTCCCGTGAAACAGCTTTGCTGTGTTTCGGAGAGAAGGGCAAGACAGGCAGTGTAATTACTGGCACCGAGACTTAACATCTTATGTCTCAGGATAGGCAACACATAAATGAGTTGCCTGGGCTCGTTCCAGGTAAACTAGTTTATGTACATGGGCGAGGTCGACCACTTACCATCAGGTGGCACGTTTGCCAGTTTGCCTATCCAACTAACATAAAAAAAACAAGGTAGTAAATTAAGTTTAACGGATTTTTAAAAAAGTCCAAATATCTCGAAAATGGTGAGGTTTTTACTAAGGTCATATTTGGATATTCTGACAGGTAATGACCCAAGCTATCACCCCCGTAAGTTTGTCGTAATAGTCCTTGGACACCCTGTATAGATTTATTTATTTTAAATTTGACAAGTATTGTCATAGCTTACTCTATAACTGTGACATCCAGACCATCTTCAAAAGAACAACAAGCGATCATTTTATTGTAAAAGATACACCATATACTCCTAGAACATGGCAATAATGATTATTGTAAAGCTATAAGCTAAGCGACCTCTCGGTGGTGACACGTGTACTAATCAAATGCCATCGACATTGCATCGACATAAATTTGCAAGTTATTGGACCACGGAATGAGATAACGTCATATTATTATGTATCGTGCTTCAAATGCAGTTGTAACAATCAAATTTATTTATTTATTCATTATGATATCAAATTTATTACATGAGACAATGACCGATTACGTTAATATTGGTATACTATATTCTCATTTGCAATATTAGTTAAATTTAAATACTTATTAGTTAAAATAATTTGGTGTCAAAAGAACAAAACGAAGTACCTATATAGGTTAGTTTATGATATCAAATGATAGGGTGACGATTTCTGTTATGTAGCCGGTGCATATTTTATTACATTAAGACAGACAATGTCACCCATTAATAAAAATGACTTTACTCGGGATACCCACTGGGGACAGGTACAGAAAACTCAACCATGCGTAACCTAATTCCTTTTTTTACGCCGGGAAATGCTCTGAGGCTTATTATAAGAGGTTCAATTGGCTTCGCCCAAGGTGCTGAGTTCACCTTAGGCTACTAAACCCCACTGCCACGGCAAGGCTTGAACTATGGTGGGGTACTTTATTCAAACCTAATTTTATAAATTCTGTTTTGATTACACTCAATTCGATTTAAAAGCGGGAGAGAAGGAAGCATTTTTTTAATGCGGTTTCTATCGGGTCAGGGCATATCATTCTACAGCTGGGTGTGGACTATGGATCGGGTGTGAAGGCGGGTATAGAATTTTCCGTATTACGAAAGATTATGTTGTTTTTTAACTTTATGAAAAAAATTGTACCTATATTACTATAGGCATAATTCCTTTTTTGATTCGAATACATGATTTTTTAGGGCGACTAAGCTGTAACGCTATTAACGTTAAATTTTAAATTATGCAGTTAAAGCACGTACCTAATGAGGCCCTCAGAAAATAGTGGCGGAGTGTTGTGAAGCCTACCATACACAAGTGATACCCCGACCACTCTGTCAAGGGCGATACCGACAAAGAAGAAGAATGATAACATTAAAAAGAGAAAAGGTTAAAAAATATTGATAGTTATTATGTTCTTGAAGTGAACGTATTGAATATTGAAGTTCTATTTTTCAGCGTGTATCAACATAATATCAATACAGAATATCAATTCTTCCTACATTTTGCTCTCCATAATAACAGTACCTATATTGTTTTATATTTATGACAAATTATTTTTTTGGCACTGAAATTTTCATGGTCACTATCAGTTAGCACTTCTCCGACATTTCAAAAATAGCCTTTTTGTATGAAAAGAGTCGTGAACATTCCACACCTATAGCTAAAAGATGTCCGGTTAGGCAATGTTATCCTAGCTTTAAGGATTGTAAGAACGTGATCAATTTAAAAGCATAGGATCTAGAAAATTTGAGATGTACGGATTAGACGATATTTGTCTCAGATGATCTACATTCTATATGATATTCTTACCCATAGAATACGTGGACCTAAATATAATATTTTCGGTGGCTTTTTTATGAATAAAACTTACCTTAACTTGATTTTCCCCATTGACATGTGTGTTGGAAGACATTTTGGATCCTCACTACACTATGAGCAAGTGGGCCCTTCCTGTTTCACAATCGATGTGTGACTACAGGGGACCGCGGATGTTTTACATCTGCTATCATCCTATCCTATCAGCTCATTACTCCAAGTACAGTCAGCAATGAAGATATATTTTTACACCTGGTTCTCAATATCGCTATGCTTTGATAGGCAGCAGCTTCGCTCGCGTTAACTAAGAATCACAGCCGTCTGGTTATGGCCCTTGGCCCGCTCGTGCTCGTGATCGTCCGATCGCAGCTGCCCGTATCGTCGAGCATTTTTAGAACGTGGGATCTAACCTCAGCGCCTTCCAGCTTGGGTTCCGGCAGGGCAGGTCCACCCTGGATGCTTTGACCAGGGTGAGGGCTCTAGCCGATGAGGCGGTCGGGGGGAGGGGGGGAGGTGTGCTCTTGGCGGTGTCTATTGACATCGCCAACGCGTTCAACACCCTGCCCTTCGACACCGTTCGCGAGGCGCTGAGGTATCACGGCGTACCGGACTACCTGAAAAGGTTTGTGGAGAGTTACCTCTCAGGTAGGTTCATTACCTACCTGACTGCAAACGGTTGGGTGAGGAGAGAGGTGGCCTGTGGTGTTCCACAGGGCCCGGTCCTAGGGCCGCTTCTGTGGAACATCAGCTACGATTGGGTGCCCCGCGGTGCGAACTTGACGGGTGTTGGCCTTACTTGTTACGCCGACGACACCGTCATCACCGCACGCGGAAGTACCTTCTTGGAGGCCCGCCTGCTGGCGGTAGCAGGCGTGGCGCAGGTGGTCGCAGGATTCGGCGATTCGGGCTCAAGGTGGCCCTGGAGAAGTGCGAAGCTATATGCTTCCACGGGCCCCGTCAAGCCCCTCCAGCCGGATCCCACCTGATAGTGGGAGGAACTCCCATCGCTGTCGAGTCGACCATGAGGTACTTGAGCCTCGTCCTCGACAAGCGATGGGACTTCAAGGAGCACTTCCGGCGCCTCATCTCGAGGTTGCTTGGAACTGCTCGAGCATTGGGTCTTCTTCTTCCAAACGTGGGTGGGCCTAGTGCCGGCTGCCGTCGCCTGTACACAGGCGTCCTGCGGTCCGAGGCGTTGGACGCCGCGCCCATCTGGGCGCATGCCCTTAAGGCGGAGAACGTGGCCCTGTTGCGACGTCCGCAACGGGTCATGGCCGTCCGTGCGTACCGAACGACCTCGTACGAGGCTGCGTGCGTACTGGCGGGTACTGCGCCATGAGACCTGCACGCTAGGGCCCTAGCGCGTGAGTGGAGAAGACGACGGGACACCGCACGGTGTGGCCGACCGTCCAATCTTGGAGCAGTGGGTTGGCCGGCGGCACGGCGCAATATCCTTCCACCTTGCGCAGATCCTGACGGGGCACGGTTGCTTCGGAAGATATCTGTAGAAGGTGGCAGGGGCGGAGGACTCGCCAGGGTGTCATCACTGTTGTCACAGTGAGGACACCGCTGACCACACCCTGGCGGAGTCCCAGCTTGGGCAGAGACAACGGCACCCCTCATTGCTGAGATCGGCGCAGACCTGTCGCTCCCTGCGGGCATCCGAGTGATGACCGTCAGTGAGAGCACATGGCAGGTGGCCCTCTCTTTCTGCGAGGACGTGATGTCACAGAAGGAGAAGGCGGAGCGGGAGAGGGAGCGCACTGGAGCCTCTTCCCGCAGGAAAGAGCACGGCGGTGACAGATGGTCGCACTGCCGTGAGGGACCTGTGCGCGGCCGATATGAACGAATTTGCATGCAAGATTGAAGAATTTTTAAACTACTTTTCACCTAGAGGGGACAATGGGCAAGGATGGTAACCTCACCCCATTGCACTGTCCCGACGGAGGGGTTGTTCTGGTGCGGGACAACCCCTTTGTGGAAGTGGCATCGGTCCCTTGGGACTAGCCATCGAGGTGCCCTTGTACTCAACAGATCCGGAACACTTCACCAAAGGCGTCATTGGTGGCACTCGCCGGGTTTTAGTGGGTAGAGGTGAGAAATTGTTTGGTTGAACACCAAGAGTTGGATAGGCAAACTAATAACCGTACCACCTGATGGTAAGTGGTCGACGTCGCCCATGAACATAAAAAGCTGTTTCACGGGAGAAACAAGCAAGATGGTGGTATCCATGCAGCCGGGAGCGCGGCACAGCGCTTCCCTCCCAACGGTAAACGTCTGTTTGCCCCCTCTTCTATAAAAAAAACTGCGTCCCCCTCACTCGCGGGATGCCTAAGAGCATTTTGCGGCGGAAAAGAATAGGTTCCTGGGGGATTATTTACAATTTTGTATCAATTGTCACGCAGTGACGCCATGCTAAGATCATATTTGACTGAAACAAAATCTAAAAAAGTAGTAAAGAAAGAGGATAAGATATAATGTGGCCTGGGGAGTGGGGTATAATTTATTATTCCTGAATAACGTTATCCTCGTATACAGTAACATTAGCCGTTTCCCGCACTTTTACACTCCGTAAAATGGAAAAATATTGTCTAAAATAAATGGCCCAAATAAAAAACAAATAAAAATTTAAATCTGAACAAAGGTCTATGCGTGAAAAGTTTATAATCTAGTTATTTTATACTAATACTAGAGTAGGTGGAGGACACCCATGGGATAAATAAACAAGGGACAACCTAAACACCTATCGGTGTGTAATACTTTACGAGCTATTCTCGTACCGGCCAAAAATTTTTCAAACTTTCTGAAACTTTCAGACGAGGAGCCTCAAACATCGTGACATGAGATTTTTGTAAGTATATTATATAGATAAAATGTGCAACGCACCTACAAATCCATCCTTTGATCAATAGGTATCTAGCGCTCTCTTTATAATAAAAGAATTTATTGAAGATACCACACCTTGGGAATAAGGCGTTTCCTACATGGCTTCTATGTATAATTATATCATATTATGTACAATATAGGATTGTATAATATTGAAAAGATTAGTTTCACTGAGTTTGTTTCGCCGGTTCTTCTCAGTGGACTAGTTTTGGAACCGGTAGTAGAGTCATTTGACGTTCAATAAGCTACTTTGACGTACAACATTGAATAAAAATATTTTTATTTATATTTTTATTTATTTATTTATTTATGTGGCGCAATATAATAATATAATGTATTTACTGCACCTATACTGCACTATGTTTTTATTTTATTGCTGTTAATTGATTGTAAATTTTATTGTCAGATATAACGAATCTTTCAAATGGCGACATTATTATTTTGTCTGATTCATTGTTTTTCTAGAAAATGAGGTGCGTTTCAATTTTGAATGTCTCAATTAAATATGTTTTGATCTTAAAATATTCTATTTTTTACTCCTTTTTATCTTACAAACATGAAATATTTCTGCCTCTAGTTTGCGTGAATGTCATCTTTTCCCGCCCAAATCGCTGTCAGATTTCGGTAAAACATACAATAAGTGTAAGTTTAAGGTCGGATGAGTTCAGTGCCGCCAGTCTGTTTGAGAAAAGCCCGAAGGCGATCACTACGTTTGAGCTAGTCTGGCACAATTTAGGCCAGTTCTCGTGGTTTTTACCTGGATAATTACAGGCAGTTTGTCAGCTTAACTAACTTTACTAATTATAATGAATGAATGAATAAAAGAAAAAAATCTCAATATTCGATTTATTTATGTTAGCTTTATGTGGCGCAATATAATAATATAATGTATTTACTGCACCTATACTGCACTATGTTTTTATTTTATTGCTGTTAATTGATTGTAAATTTTATTGTCAGATATAACGAATCTTTCAAATGGCGACATTATTATTTATGGGTAACCCTCGGTCCCTTAACATCCTGGGTCTTTCAACATTTCTCTCAAATGGATACCACTACGAAAACATCAACATCGAATATGATTATAATAAATACAAGATAAACATACTTTTTTTTTTTTTTTTTGTCTCGCTGGGGAATGCGTTTAGGCATACCAACGGGTCCGGGGGGGCCCGTTAGTTAGTTATTTATTTTATTCAGGAAACAAACAGTCGTTTACATCTTTCTTAAACTAACAATATGAAAATACTTAAAGACTAATAGTTCCATAGATTTTTAACAACTATAAAAATACGGTATAATACTAAATTCGAACTAGCTACCAAACAAGTAAATATAGTTATTTATTTTTTAACAGATTGCGTAACTTTGTTTTATAAACAGCCAAGCTGTTGCTAAATAAATCTAAATCTTCAAATTCTTCATTGTAAGTTTTAACACTACGTGCGAGGAAGCTATTACTAGTGAAAACTGATCTACATAGTGGTACTGAAAATGTATTTTTTGAACGAGAACCAGGTCTAGGCACTCTTAAACCTATACCTTCTAAAATGTGAGGAGCGTCAATGTAATTGTTTAAGATTTTAAAAAGATAAATTTGGTCAAACATTTTCCTGCGATTTAAAAGAGTTGTTAGAGAATGTCGACGGAGTGAAATTTCATAAGAAATATATTCGTGATTCCCAACGAACTCTAAAGATTTAATAAATTTCTTTTGTACTCTCTCAATACGGGCAATATGACAAGCGTAGTATGGGCTCCAAACTATGCAAGCAAAATCTAATAACGAGCGAACAAAGCTAAAGTATAATATTTTTAATGTGTGGGGTCGTTTAAATGGTTTCGAAATTCTTAGTATAAGTCCAAGTTGACGGAAAGCTATTTTAACAATATGATCGATGTGCAGATTAAATGATAATTTGGAATCCATAATTATACCTAAATCACGTATAGTTGTAACCCTACAGAGAGATTCGCCGTTAATTTTGTAATCGAAAATGAAGGGGTTAAGTTTACGAGTATAAGTCATAATAGAACACTTATCTAGGTTTAAGTATAGCTGATTCGATGAGCAGTACTGAGTTAATTCTTCTAAATCCAATTGTAGTTGCATGTAATCCTCTAAATTTGCGATTATTTTAAAAAGTTTCGCATCATCGGCGTATAATAATAAATTTGAAAATTTTATGACATTGTAAATATCGTTTATATATAAAATAAATAGCAATGGGCCCGCATGGGAACCTTGGGGAACTCCCGAAGGAATCTCTATAAATCTAGAAACATAACCTTTTATTGATACAGCTTGGGAACGATTTTTAACATAGGAGGCTATCCAACGAAGTAGGTCCCCATGTATACCGATAGTCCAAAGCTTTTCTATGAGTAAATCATGATTTATTTTATCAAAAGCCTTAGAGGAATCGGTATACACGACATCTACTTGTAACTTTTTATCCATAGCATTCATCAAAAAGTTTGTAAAAGTCAGCATATTTGATTCGACGGAACGACCCCTACAAAAACCGTGTTGGTAAACAGAAATGTGACTTTTCAACAACTCCATAAGCTCGCGAGTGACAATTTTTTCAAATATTTTACCAAATATATTAGTTTTTGATATTGGTCGATATTGAGACACGTCATTTCTATTTTAATTTTTAGGAATAGGCGTTATGAGGGCCTGTTTCCATTTTGAGGGGAATGAACCCTCGATTAAAGATTTATTATATATAATATACAATGGCAGAACCAATTCATTAGCACATTTACGGATAAATATCGGATGTAACCCATCATATCCAGGACCTTTATAGATATCAATATTTTTGAGTTCTTTATGAATAGCTTCTTGCTTGGTGATGTATAATGAACTGACACTAACTAGTGAATTCAATGAAACGGAATCAACATTATATGTAAGGGGGCGAGTTGCACTATTAACATAAACTGAGTTAAAATACTCATTAAAGAAATTACAAATGTCTTCACCAGTACTCGAAACACGGTGTTTAAACTTCACTGTTTGGGGTATATGACTAGATGGTAATTTCGATTTGACGAACCGCCAAAACAGTTTCGGACATTTGTTAATATTATCCTCACTCAGTTTTATGTAGTTATGATACTCAATGTTTTGAAGACTAGACTCTCTCTTTCCGTTATGTGGGACTCTCTCTCTCTGCGCCCGAGAAGATGGTAAGGTGAGCGCAGACTCTACCCACTAAACCCCAGCGGTGTTCTCCTCGTCGTCTAGGTGACCCGGCGCGAGAGCTGTGGACATCCGCACCGGCCACAACGTTGTGCAATCCGGCACTCTTCTCTGAAAGTGGGGGTAGTGACCCCCCCCCCCCTTCTCCGCTTAAGGCACCCTGAACACATAGAATGCCTTATAGCTTGGACCTTGCGCGCGCGCGGCGGATCCCCCGATCGGCCGCGCACAGGTCCCTCACGGCAGTGTGACCGCCTGTCGCCGCCGTGCTCTCCTGCGGGAAGAGGCGCCAGTGCGCTCCCTCTCCCGCTCCGCCTCCTCCTTCTGCGACATCACGTCCTCGCAAAAGGAGAGTACCAAGCTGGGCACTCCGCCAGGGTGTGGTCTGCAGTGTCAGTTCCGAGCAGCCTCGGGACGAGGCGCCGGAAATGCTCTCGGAAGTTCCATCGACTGTCGAGGACGAGGCCCAAGTACCTCATGGTCGGCTCGACAGCGATGGAAGTCCCTCCTACTATAAGGCGGGATCCGGGTGGAGGGGCTCGCCGGGGCCCGTGGAAGCATATAGACATAACATAACCGCGCCCCTTTTCTACTACACCGAACGGTGGCGAGCCATTTAGACTGGCGACTACCACAACGCCGTCCTCGTCTCCGACCCAACTTGGAGAGTTGGGGACGCGGTATGGTTCAGCAAATACTGCCACCTGCACTGACCACTCCGCCAGAGCCTGAAAGAGCAGATCCTGGGCTCTGGCGCAGTGGTTAAGGTTCCCCTGAAGTACTTGGGTGTTTGGGAGTACCATCACTCCAAGGCCATGGGAACCTCCTCGCCCAGGACCGCGAAACTGTTGGCGGTCGGTATGATGGGCTGCGAGGGGGGACTAGGGCCCTCGCTAACCCTTTCGGCCTGTTTGCGCCCTGCCCGTCCACGGCGCGGGGCGACGCACGCTCCGCCACCCATTTTGTGGGCGGCAGGTAGCCTCTTTTCGAAGCAGAGCGCACACTTGGGGACGGCCGCATTGCAGTCCCGGGCCTTGTGTCCCGCTTCTCCACAGCGAAAGCATAGGCCACTCCGGTCCACTTCGGAGGAACAGACCGCTGCCACGTGCCCCTGCTCCTGGCAGCGGAAGCACCTCAATGGGCGGGCGTCGAGCAGGCGGAACTGCGCCGATACCCAGCCCACCAGCAGCCTGCCCTTCGTCAGGATTGCTTTCGCTGCCTCGCAAGGGCAGCGAATGATCACCGCACCAAGACCAGAGGGGCTGCAGCCAATCTCCCCGGATCGCACTTGTTCGGGGGGGCAACCGCCCGCCTCTGCGACCGCCTCGACGACATCATTTTTAGTTACTGAGTCGTCCAGACCCGAGATTCGAGCACTCACGCATCTAGTGGGTCTGGTTACCCTGACGATGTCGTCCCCGATCACCTCTCGGATTCTTTTGGCCAGGGAGTCGGCCTTGTCACCGTTGGTGCCCCCAGATAACACTAAGAGGCGGGCACCTGTGGCCGCCTTTCGGCAGCGAGGCGGCTCTATGCCGAGGTCGGGGAGGCGTATCTCGGCTCTTGCCTTCCCCAGCACGTCAGCATAGGTTACCCCACGTTCGGCCGCCGCCGGCTGCAACTGCAGCGCCACGACACAACTATTGGGTGTCCGCAGTTTAGGAGGGCCCTTCTTCTTTGGCGGCGGCGCCGCTTTTTGTATCTTCTTCTTGGTGACGGTCGTCCACCCGTCACCATTGCCTTCCTGTGCCGCATCTTTCTGCGAAGTAGTTTTGGCCGTCGCCTTCTTCGTCTTTTTTGCCGCCTTTTTAGAGGCAGCTGAAGGTCCTGGATTCGCCGGCGGCATCAATGTTATAGTTGCCGCGGGGGAGCTCTTCTTCGTCTTCTTGGCAGCGCCTAACGGCCCTGGAGTAGACACCAATGTTGGCGCTGACACTGCCACCGTCGCTCTTTTATCCGCCGCCAGAGGCGGGCGTCGTTGCGGCTCGGGCAGAAGTCGTGACTCCAGGCCCTCGAGCCGGGCGTTTAAGCGGGCGCTTGAAACCGCCACCGCCTCTCGCATCGCCTTCCCCGCTATCTCCTCTAGGTTTGCGGGGAGAGTATGCGCCTTTGACGCTTGCGTCACTACTGGCAACTGGTGAGAGGAGGCGAGCTCGCTCCGGAGCGTCGCTAGTTCTAGGCGCAACTCTGCCACCTCCGCAGACAGCCGTTTGTTGGCCGTCTCTAACGCCCTCTTTTTGGAAAAGGGCGTGCGGTTAACAAGCGTCGCTGTGGCCGCTTTGATGACTTCCTCCGGCCAGATGGCGGGCTCCCTCAAGAAGTTGAGGGAGCCCGCCATCTGGCCCTTCAGGTTGCGGCTCTTCTTGCGGACCCCCTCGATCGTCTCCAGGGCCTTCGAGATGCTCGACCCCAGAGCGCTCGCCGTCTCTAATTGCGTTATATTGGGGGCCGTCTCTGACCCCGACGACTCCGACAGGCAGGACGAGCGAACAAACATGCTTCGCGCAGTCATCATAACGCTGTTCTCTGTCTCTGCATCCATCGCCTCTCGCCTTGCCGCTGCTTGGGCTTTAGCCATGCCTGTGTTATGGCTGATTTTTGGTGGCCTTCCACGACCTCGTTTTGTGGGTGGCGTCTTCCTGTACGCCCCCGGTCCTCCTCCTTTCACAGTCCCCTCGGTCGCAGTCTCATCTTCCGATGACGAGCGCCGGGTCCGTTTTCCTCTCAGGATTAATGAGCGCGTCGATCTGACGCTCGATCTCACGCTTGAGTCGCTTTGGCTCATCTCATCAATCTCTGAGCATATTCTTACGGGACCTCTATTTTTCCCTTCCCTCTTTTCCTTCACCAGATCGCTTGCATTCAGGTCCATTGATCGCTCGCCGTGGTCCGAGTTTGTTTGCTCCGAATCGTGTACGTTATCGGTGTCAGTGTGCTCGCCTAGGTCGCGTCGGTCCGTTGCCGAACCGCCGAAGTTTTGTTTGGCCCCCTCCGTATTACATGGGGCCTGAGTCCGAAGACCCGCGGGATTCGCAGTACCCGCCCGGAGAGTGTCTTTCGTTACAGAACTAATTTTGAGACAAAACTTGTCCCTCTGGTGTCTCCACCGTCGGGGTCAGGGAGACGATACATCCTGGGCAGAGCCCTATACACCAGGATGGCATACATTTGTATCCCAAACGGGGGGTCCGCAGGTACCCCGGCTGGGGGTGCGCTAACGACTGGAGACCCTCCAGCCATTGGTCCTCTCGCCGCGCACCAAAACTTAGGATTAGGGTGATTTTTGATGAGGTTTTCTTCCTCGCGGTCCCCATCCCAAAGTGGGATGGCAACCACCACCCCCGGCCCGGTGATGTACCGGGGAGCGGCTTGGCCGGCAGTGGCCATGACCAACTGCCGCCCGGGATCCGATTGGTCGCCCAAGGTGCTGGATTGCACCCCAGGCTTAAGCCCCACCGCCGCGACAAGGCTCAGATCCAGGGTGGGGAAGATAAACATACCTAGTCCAGCCATAAGTTCTGTTACAAATGAAAATTTTTTTTTTAATGAAGTAAATAATAATGTAATATTATTAAAATTTATACCTACCTACATATTTATTAAAGTCGCAGCAAAAAATAAAAAAAATATTATATTCGAAATGGCCACCTTTGGCTTTTATACGGACGGGCCTTTAATCTGTTTGGCCACGAATCAATGGATTTACGCACAGTTTCCAACGGAAATTTTGCCACTGCTTGCTCCAAAGATTTTCAATGTCGTCGCGTCGTTTAGAGCAGGCCATGTTCCCTAAAACTGAACATAGTTTAAAGTCTAAAGGGTTGAGGTCTGGGCTAGATGAGGGCCAGTCAGTCAGCTCTTATAAAGTCCAGAACGTTGGTTTCAAGCCAGGCTTGGGTAGTTCGCGCCTTGTGACCAGGTGCGGATTCCTGCTGGAAAGTCCACGGTATATTTTTTAAAAGTGTATTGCAGAGAGGTTTCGCAACATGATCCAATGCTGTATCTTGATACAATTTGGCTGAAGCTTTCACTCCTTTTTCACAAAAATGTACTTTTGTCACTCTTTGACAGACATGCCCCACCAAACCATCACTGACGCAGGATGATGACCACGTTGTACCTTTCGACCACTTGAGCAGCTTCTTTAGAACTGTGAGTGTACACTTTATCATTTTGCTTATTGTAGTGTTCTTCAATCATGAAATTTTTTTCATCGGTAAAGAGGATATTTCCGTGCCTTTCACATGTGTATCGCGACAGCGGGCGTTTTGATCGATCCAAAGATTGATTTAGGGAATGTCCTGTATATCGACGATAAGCACCGAGCTTCAGGTCTTGTTTTTTAATACGCGACAGAGTCCTAACGGGAATCCTCATTTCTCGCGATAAGATTTTTTGCTTCCTAATGGGGTTTCGATGAATTCTGGCTTTAACAGCATTAACAGCCTTTGTAGTTCTAACAGCACGCGGCCGCCCCAATCTTTTCTGGTCTTTGACAGACGAAGTGTTGTTTGTATCTGTTGATAGTAGGTACGATATACGAACATACGGCTGAAACCAAACTTTTGAAGTGTCTGGAATATTACACACTTTGTGCAATCCCTTTTTTCTTTAACACTTCATTCCATATTGTAATTTGGTAATGAACACGAAAAATATGTGAAATCGCGCAAAATCGAAAGAAATAATTAAAAAGTTGAAAAAAGAAAAGTTTTATGTAACAGTATATAATATATTAGGTCTTTACCTATGAAATTGCCGTTTTGTATAAAAAAATTAAACGATTTTTTTTCATGTATTTTTTATTTGTATTAATCGAAGTAATCACCCATGCAATCAATGCATCTTTGCCAACGCAGTGGCAGTTTATTCATGCCCTTCTTAAATAAATCAGCTGGACGGGAGGCAACAAATTCTTCAAAGGCATTTTGTACTGCCTTTTGGGTATTGAATTTTTTTCCCGCCAAGAAGTTATCCAAATTCTGGAAAAAGTTGTAGTCTGTAGGTGCAAGGTCTGGTGAGTCGGGCGGATGAAGGAAAGCTTTCAACCCCAGTTCTTGCAACTTGGAGACCGTCTGCTGTGCAGTATGAGGTCGCGCGTTGTCGTGCAGGAGCAGCGGAGACGAGCGATTGACCAATGCTAATTGGAGATGTGCCAGCTTCTCCATCATTGTGTTGAGTTCTTCACAGTACACATCTGCAGTAATGCTTACCCCGTAAGAAGCTGTGATGAATCACACCGGCGCTAGACCACCGAACAGTGACCATCACTTTTCTAGCGGTAAGTTTTCGTTTAGGGAATTGTTTAGGTGCTGAACCAGGATCCAACCAAACAGAATTCATTTTTCACTGCAGGTAACAATGCGGTTAAAAATTCCTTCATTTGTGTGTCTGTTGAGCAGTGGAAGGCACGTCTCGACGCGTACTTCACGCTGACGATTATTGAGTTCGTGGGGCACCCATTTGTCAAGCTTTTTTACCTTGCCAATTTGACGCAAATGGACCAATATTGTTTTGACGCTAACTTCGAAAGCTGCTGCTAATTCAGCCGTAGATTGTATATCATCAGCTTCCACATCATCGCCATCATCGCCTTTAATTCGTCATTGTCGACCAAAGTCTTCGGACGACCGCGAGGTTCATTTTTCAGGTTGAAATTTCCAGAACGGAAGCGAGCAAACCAATAACAGCTGGTGCGTTGGTTTGTAGTGTTAGCTCCGTAAACGTCGTTGATGTTGCATGCCGCTTGTGTCGCGTTGCTGCCACGATGGTACTCATCTATACATATAATAAAACTGTAGACATCAAATTTCTGTACAATGTAAAAAAATGATACAAACCGAGTCAGGGGATATAAGAAGTGACTATACATATAATAAAACTGTAGACATCGAATTTCTGTACAATGTAAAAAAATGATACAAACCGAGTCAGGGGGATATAAGAAGTGAAATAGAATTAATTTAGATTTTTTTCAATTTTTTTTTGTCTTTTTGTCTGTTTGTCTGTTTGTAGTGGCTAATCTCCGAATCCACTGGACAGATTTAAATTAAATTTTGTATAGAGGTAGCTTATACCCCTGGTCTACATATAGGATACTTTTGATCCAGGTAAATTAAATAGTTTCCATGGGATAGTTACAAAACTGTAATTAATAGAACGGCTTTGTAAACAATAACTTATGAATTTAATTTATAAAAATTTGGTATGCAGATACCTATATTATCGGTTAAACAATGTATATTAGAATATAATTTATAAATCCCATAAAGGTGGAGTACCCGCGGGAAAATAAAACATTACAAAAATAGTGTCTAGCAGACGTCTTTCAACGGATTTATATGAAAATGTATGGTCGTACTTTATATGCCCATCTAACATTTAAGATACCTTCTTCATCCCTAAAAATTAAAGAGTTCCCGTGGGATAGTTAATAAAACTTTAATTACTTAAACAACTTATTATACAACTTTTGCACCTAATTAAGTATTGATATTGACGGTATCATCTATATCTATCTATATGATATATCTATACATATAGGTAATAAATCTGTAGAAAAGTCGTTTCTGTTCATTGAAAATATTTAAAAAAGAAATAGCTAGGGTGTTAAATTCGTCCATCAAATGTCAAATCCATTTCCAGCCTTTTTGGAATTTTTGTCTGTTCAGTTGTGAACGTATCACGTTAAAAGTATAAACCAATGCAAATAACTTTTATATTTAAAAACTGTGCGTAACTTGGAGTAACATTTAGTTTTTGTTTCATTGTAATCGCTCTACTCTATCAAGAGACATGAGTATTTGAAATTTTCAAGAAGTTTACCGCAAAACTTATATATAAATAGAAACAGATACATGCAACGCCCTCTGTTGACTACTAATAGTACCAACGAATTTGGTGAGTTATTATTTGTTAAATTTAATACGTTGGAAAGGAGTAGTAATTATTATCCTATAGTATTAAATTATTTTAATACTTTAGGAAAATATCGTTTTCAAATAATATTTAATGACTGTGTCACTTACCATAAAAACGATTTTTTTAACAGTGTATGAAGGATTACCTAGAGTTGAAGCTCTAAATGTAATTGATGGCGCTGGGCATATTATGATGTTATTTTCTGAATCGCGGTGCCAAAGAATGACACTTTTTAGAATTCAGTTAATTTATCCGTTCCTATAATATAACTTTCCAAATGGCATCCTTATTCCTTTGGGGCAAAACAAATAACGGAGGGTCCGTATTAACGGACTTGCACTTTGAAGGTTGGCATGAGACAACCTCCTTCAAAGTGCAAAGTCAAGTTTACGATCTCATCAGATCATTATTGCCAGATATGTTATATATGTTATGTTATGTGATAATGAGCCTAGATTTCTTCAAATTTATTTTGTGTCTTATTACACTGAGAAGCACAATATAAGGAATCGCCATTTTCCCAAGCTTAATGGTGTGCGTATATCAGAACTACATATAAAAGTGAAAACATATGCTGCATCAAATAAATCAATACTTGGGGAATTCCAAAGCTGCGTTAGAGTCCATTCCACAAAGCAGCAATGATTACAAAATAATCATCAATGCAGATAGACGTCCTGTTGGTGAACACCGCAGGAGACACAACGCACCAATGGCAGATGAAGTCGCAGTTGTTTTAGTCGATCAGGAGTGACAGGCGTGACATCGTGGTACACACTCGCGACGTTCGCCTGTAAAACATTTTTGAGACTAACCGAGCTAACGATGCCCGGCAATATCCACTAATATACATCCTGCAATATTCATCAATAACGTCACTGGATGGACTGTGCATTCTGGACGTAATGATACCTGATTTGCTTCTCATCGCTATGTTCACAGTTGGAAATTTCATAAACAATAAAAATATGATAACGTATTGATAATCTATCACTAGGTCTATGTGGAATCGCTTTGCATCTTCTACCGCATCTACCAGGGGAGTGTTCTGAGGAATTTTTCGCACTAATACCTGCAGGAGAATTCCACCATCGGATATCGCGTCAAAATTCCGAATTTCACCCACACTATCCTGATATCCGGAAACCCATAACAATTCGATTTGTGCGGCATTTCCTGCCCCGCCTGACTACTATATGGAATCAGCTGCCGACTACAGTGTTTCTGAACCGATACGACTTAGGGAGCTTCAAGAAAAGAGGATACTCATATTTGAAAGGCTGGCAACGCACCTGCTATTAATCCTCTGATGTAGCGGGTGTCTATGGATGTCGCTTTTCACTTACCATCAGGTGAAACGACAGTCCGTTTGACCCCTCTTCTATAAAAAAGATCACTACCTAACAACAGCCTACACATGAAAGGCCCCACCCTGGTTCAGGCCTTGATGTGGCGGTGGGGCTCAGTATTTTAAGGTGTGCCCAGCACCATTGGTGGCATTGGTGGCACTCGCCGGGTTTTAGTGAGTAGAGCTGCGTCCACTTACCAGCTCACAGGCGCAGCGAGTCCCACATCCCCCCTGGGGAGACCCACTCCCCAGCGGGATGCTTCAGAGCATTTCCCGGCGTTAAAGAACAAAAAAAAAGGCAATCCCAATATTTAATCAAAAGAACGAATTTCTTAGAACTCTCCTGCTGACCGTTGAGGTAATTACGGGCTAGAAATAAAGCATCGAAAAAAAACCAAAAGAAAAAGTTTTTGTTGCGTTTTTACTTTTTTTTTATGTTACTTGGATAAGCAAACTGGCAAACGTGCCACCTGATGGTACCTGGAACGAGCCCAGGTAACTCATCTATGTGTTGCCTATCCTGAGACATAAGATGTTAAGTCTCGGTGCCAGTAATTACACTGCCTGTCTTGCCCTTCTCTCCGAAACACAGCTAAGCTGTTTCACGGGAGAAACAAGCAAGATGGTGGTACCCATGCAGCCGGGAGCGCGGCACAGCGCTTCCCTCCCACCGGTAGAGAAGCACTGTGCCGCGCTCCCTTGGTATTTATACTTAACATTTTAATGGCGTAAAGTTGTCGTTATTGTGAGTGACACTACATAAATAATATCATTGTATGGAAAACAAACTAAACTGCTAAACCAAAGAGGTAGGAATATACAAACCAACCAAAGTTGAATGATTTCGAGACTTTAGGTAGTTTGTCGTTAAATTGAGTGACGTTACATGGAGTTTACATTGTAACTACATGTAAACTCCATCTTACGTCATAGTAGATGAAAACTAAATTCCAAAATCCTTTCGTTTTAATTAAATCGTTACTGGTGCGTGAGCGAAGTTGCGGCACAGCTAGTTATTAATAATAATAATAAATGAAAACCGAGCGCCCGTATGTAGGCCATAGGAGTACCCCTACCGTTCTTATTTCTTAACAATTCATCTATTGTTTTGTTTCGAAAGGAAGGGTAGGTCAGACTGGGTAATTTCAGGCACGACTATCTTACGTTCATCGAGCATACCTGAAAATTTCAAGAAAAGGTACAGATTCAGTCAAGAATCTGTTTTATATATAATAATAATAATATGTAGGGATAACTCGCACACGGCCATCTGATCCCAAGCTAGGCAGAGCCTGTTCTTATGTCAACCCGATATATACTTACATATTTCTAAATACATATTATAGAAAAATTACACCCAGACACAGAACAAAAAATCATGCTCATTACACAAACATTTGTCCCGGATGGGAATCGAACTTACGACCTTCTGGTTTAGCAGTCAGGGTCACTAACCACTAGACCAACAGGCCGGTCAATAATATCTTTAATTAGATATTACAGATATCAGATATAATAGAGATTAACAGAGGTCTTCCAATAGCACCAGAAATGGCAGTGCTCTTGACATTAAGGTTCTATGCATTGACTATAGAGTATAAATATAGAGTAGACTATAGAGTATAAATGCGGCCGACATAAACAACATTTTTGTGCTGCAGAAGCGGGCTATTCGTGCAATTTACAAGTTGCCTCCCTATTCATCTTTGAGAGAAAAATTTAAAGAAATAGGAATTCTGACTGTCACCTCTCAATACATCTTAGAAAATTTACTGTATGTCCGAAAAAACATAAATGAATTTTGTAAGAAAAGTGATATTCATAGTAGGAATACACGTAATAGACACAGGTTACATGCACCAATGATAAGACTTTCGAAAGTAAGCAATTCTTTTAAAGGCAACTGTATACGCTTTTACAATAGGATCCCAGAAAACGTTCAAAAGCTCTCCATAAAAAAATCCAAAAAAGTTGTTAAAGAACGTTTGTGTGGTAAAGCATATTATAAAGTAAAAGATTTCATGGAAGATACCACACCCTGGGAATAAGGCGTTCCTCCCGGGCATTTCAAGATAAGATGTTAAAATTGTTATTAATATATATTATTTGAAAAGATTAGTTCCACTGAGTTTGTTTCGCCGGTTCTTCTCAGTGGGCTTACCTTGGAACCGGTGGTAGATTCAATTGACGTTCAAAAATATACTGTATTAGTACTATTTTGAATAAAAAAAAATTGATTTTGATTTTTGATAACCAATTAGTTATGTGCTCTCTTGTTTTATGCAACGGAATCATTTCAGGTAAGGCTTAAATAGTTTTGAGATTCTTTTACATGACTAAAAAATTATTTAATCTACAATAATTACTTCTATATTTGTTATAAACAATGGTTTCCAAGCCGTTTGACAGCTGATCAATTTATAAGACGTCTGCAGACGTTGACAACGCAAAATCTCAAAATCTTGAGATGCTGAACTTGAAACCGATCTCAAGTGATACGCGCTCAAAATCCGTCTATTGATTAGCCACGAACTTGAGATGCTGTCCGAATCTTGAGTGTAACTCAGGTGATATCGATCTTGAGAGTAGTATTGAGATCGAACTATTAATACGGCCCTTATTGTACTGACCATCATGGCCTTCCATCTAGATTACATTTTCCTAATAAGAACGATAACTATTGTCATACCGTAATAGTAAACAATAGATAGGTAGTACATAAATTGTTTTCTGTTTAGGCCAATTGCACTCATAAGAAGGCTAATTTCACTCATATCAATGAAACAAACTTTTTACGGAGTCGTGGTTTAAAACGATTTTATATTCCCAACGTTTCGGATACTTTACATAAAACAATATAATAAGGAGGCAATATTTGTAAGCTTGAGTGTGCGACTCACCTTATTTCAAAAAATTTTTCAACAATATGTACATGCTAGTTATTAGGTTAAATGATTTAATTCTCCAAGTTCCAGATGCTATAAAGCAACCATGATATGGACTATATTTGAACCAAACTACGCATGGGATTTCAACAAATTAAACACACATTCTATAATAGCGTATATTTAGAGCGAGTACTTCCACTTGGGTACGTCGCTGTGGTAGAAGTTGCATTCAGGCTTGTTGGCGCACGCCTTGCCGTAGCGGCAGGGCTTGGGGTGGTAGTAATGGCACGCGGGGTTGGCGCACGCGGGGTAGTACTTGCACACGCCCCCCGGCGCCGCCCCAGATATCGACTTGTAGTTCGCCGCCGGCACCACGTGGGACGCTGATGAAACCAAAGGTAATTTAAAATAGCATTAAAACCAAAGAATAAAGTAAAACCAAATAAAATTAAAAAAAAAATAAAGAAGAATATTTTATTTTATTTATTTATTTATTCACGAGTCAGTTATATCAAAGATCCATCCAAAAAAAAACTTATAACTATGATCAACATCGATTATAATTCATCATTAAATTATTCTCAAAAATTAATTTAAAATCTGAAATACCAAAATACATTAATTATGAAAATTAGATATTATTCTAACCTTATTAAAAAAAAAACGCGCGACGTAATGAAAATAACTAGTAAAGAATAACGGACAGAATATAGGCAATTTTCAGTTGCTACAGTCTACCAAATATTATATAATGTCAAATTCGTAGACGTCATGTTTGTACAGAGTAGCGGCGCGTGCACGAACTGGCGGGCTTGGTGACTTACCGAGTATCGGCGCGGTGGCGGGCGCAGCGGCGGCGGGAGCGGGGGCGGTAGCGGACGCGGGCGCGGCGGCGGGCACGTGCGAGTACGGGCAGGCGCGGCGCGTGCACGCACTGGCGAACTTGCAGCGCGGGTGGGCGAACGCGCATGCCGCACCAAACCGGCACAGCGGGAACGCGCGGCACCATAGCTTGCGATCCGCTTGGGATACTGTACCGAAAATTTAATTGTAAACTATATGATAAAAATCGTACGGTTCGGTCGAAATAGCTACATGAAGGCAGCAAAAAATTGCACAAACTAGGCTAAAATGATTTTGCAGTGAAAGAGTGCACATTGCAGAGTATACATTCTCGTACATCAAATCAAGATAATTCGACCGAACAGAACATCAATCAGAATAAATAAAAGTACATAACGTACATATTTTAACTTTACGAAGTTATTGAGAACGCTCATTTTGTATAGAAATGTCACTAAGCGAAGGGAATTTAGGTAACTTCAGGCTGGTTTAAGTAAAACTGCACACGCTGTGCGTAAGTTTGGCATAATGGCTATTAAATATATGAATATAATAAATTGTCTGCCTGCTTACGATTTGGTACCTAGAAAGATTTAGGTAGAAGGTAGATTGTCCCCACCGTGGTTCAGGCTTTGTCGTGGCGGTGGGGCTCAGTAGCCTAGGGTGAGCACAGCACCTTGGGCGAAGCTGATTGAGCCGAGGGGGCTCTTTGTACCCCTCTTATAAGAAGAGGGGACAAAAGGGGGCAAGGGGCGAGGATGGGAGCCTCACCCCATTGTACTGTCCCGACATTGGGTCCTTTGCGGTACTGGCTAGCCGTCGAAATGCCCTATCAGCTTAATAGATCCGGGGCACCTCTCACCAAAGGCGGCACGGGTGGCACTCGCCGGGTTTTAGAGGATAGAGCTGCGTCCACTTACTATCTTTCGGGCGCAGCAAGTCCCACATACCTATTTGGAGAGACCCACTCCCCAGGCGGGATGCCTCAGAGCATTTCCCGGCGTAAAAGAAAAAAAAAAAAAGGTAGATAGTCAATAATCTTCGTCCACCCGACTGTAATGCGGGGGAGTGGGTCTCCCCACGCGGGTATGTGGGACTCGCTGCGCCCGACAGCTGGTAAATGGACGCAGCTCTACCCACTAAAACCCGGCGAGTGCCACCAATGCCGCCTTTGGTGAGGTGCCCCGGATCTAGAAAACAAACAGAGCACCTCGACGCCTAGTCAGTCCCACAAGGGACCGACGCCACCTCCACATAGGGGTTGTCCCGCACCACAGAACAACCCCTTCCAACGTCGGGACAGTACAATGAGGTGAGGTTCTCATCCTCACCCCTTGCCCCCTGCTCTTCTGTCCTCTCTTCTTATAAGAGGGGTACAAAGAGCCCCCTCGGCCCAATTAGCTTCGCCCAAGGTGCACCGCTCACCCTAGGTTGCTGAGCCTCACCGCCACGACAAGGCCTGAACCATGGTGGGGATATACTGCTTATGTAAGCATGCCATGTATACAATACTTTTTATAAAAAGGTAAATCCATACTAACGGGGCGGTATGGAGTCATATTTGTGAGGATTTGGAGGCGTCGTTAGCACCACGTGGCTGTCACTGCTTGCACTCACTGTTCTTTCTCTCTCCTTCTTTTCTTCTTTAACTTTCTTATCAACATCAAACACTATGGGTGAAGCCTTTCTCTTCTTGACAGGAGGACTATCACTTTTTTCTTCTTTTTGTTCCTCTACTTGCTTAATTTCCACACTTTTTCTCTTCTCCGTAAACCTTTGATTATCTTTATTTATTATCACTTGCGTAGCGCTATCTTCGCTAGTGTCACTTAAACGTTTCTGTGGGCTGATTGTCTCTGAATCTTTTTTATCTTTTACTTCATCTTTATCTTTGGTCACTTCAAGCTCTGGGTTTTCCTTTTCATTGGTTTCTTGACTTTCTTTAGGTTTCTCCTTATCGTCTTCGTCTAGAAGTCCCTCAGTCATTAGTTTCTTAGCTAGGAATGCGTTGGGATGATAACCGTCCATTGTTACTATGAATTGTGTGTCTTTACTTTTGTCCACTGTTGTGTTATGGATATTACTGTAATCAAAAATAATACCTGTTTTAGTAAATCTAGATCTATTTTTGCAGTAATTAAAAATCAACAGTACAACTGCACGTACACTAAATTGGTGCTTATTAATAAGAACAAAAGCTCTCGTTTTTGTGTTTGTGTGATCAATTAATTTAGAGAAAAAAAATCTATTGGTCATCATAATATATCAGTGGTTGGAATTGACCCCTTTCGATTTCGTCGAATTTTAGTCAGAAGTTTTCTTTTAGTCCTACTAAAGCAAATATTTTTCAAACAAAATGTAAATTAAAAAAAATTGCTATTTTTCCTGTTTTTCAATTTAATTATTTAAATATGTCGAAAAATGTAATAGATACAAAAAGCTTCGAAGCTAGTTTTAAGGTACTTCAAGCTATGAAACATAACTTCTGCATAACTTGAAAAAAAATAAAAAAATGGAAGTGGACTGAAGGACCTTCAGTCCACTTCCCTGCTAACTACTGAATCATATTATTTATGGACGCTATGGATAACAATGAAAAAAAATGTTGGCCGATAAACCTCTTAAGCCTGCAATACATGTTGGCCGAGGGTTGCCGAGTGAAGGCCAATACCAACGTATAGACAGTATATTTGCATTGTCTTGCCATCGCTCGGTGTCGCTCGCCTAGTTGGCCGAGTAAAGGCAAGCGCCAACGTGTATCGGACTCATTTGGCGTAGCTTGTTACAACTTGAAGCCGCTCGTGGCCACTCGCCACACTTCGGAGCGGAGTCGGTTTTTCGGCACAAATCAAAAGCGCTCGCGCGCGCTTGGCCAATGGTGTTCACAAGTTTGTCCGCACGCCATACAATTCAACAAAATTGCACCAAAAAAATGAAGATACTAGGTATTATCTAATATTTTCATATTTTTGATGTGAAACATCTATAGGCGGAACCCAAATTTTTGGCGTGGCGACGCAGGCCGTGGCGACGCATCGCCACGTTGTATGATGGAATATCACTACATAGTATAGAGCAAAGTGCTTAGATCTTTAAAACCACGCAACGGATTTTGATGCATTTTTTTTTTATATATAAAGTGATTCAAGAGGAAGGTTTATATGTATAATACATTTATAATAAAGTAGATAAACACTGATAATTTTAGGGGTTTCTAATGTGATATCATAAATAAATACATTTTTTGAGCTTACATTGCAAACGCTGGCTGAACTCTATCGGATAGATCAAAATAATATACTACATTATTGTACAACTTAAAAAGGTCTACAAAAAAGTCCGCGATGGCATATTATAATATTATATTATATTTTAATTTTTAAAAAATTGGCAATAAAAAAAAGCGGTAATTGGAAAGGTATATTTTACACAAATACGGTATTAATCCCTATCATTTTAAATGCGTTAGTTAGCATGAGAATTTTATGAACATTATTTTTTGGTAACATCATCAGGGTCTGAGATGGCATCCCAGAGAAAACGAGAACTTTCGAAAATCGTAGGAGCGACTAATGAGCTTAATATTTTATTTAGCATTTTAAAGCACTACAATGTAATGAAGGCCTAGAGTCGATCTGATGCTGGAATTGAAAGACAGTCGAGGGAACTCCTAGACGATTTACAGCTTTTGTTGGGCTTACTTCATACGGTTCAAAATGCCAAAATATCTATCTTTGTCTGTTTTTTTTTATAAATCACTAAAATTTAAGAAACAAAAATTAAAACCGACTTCAAAAAATAAAATAACTAAAATGTAATAAAATAATCGCATTTCTTTAATTTTTGTGTCTACAACTAATAATCATCTTGGATTTCTACTAATGTACAATTTTGCATGTACCATGTCATTATATTTTTCTCTAAACAGCAGCATCTGCAATAACTACTACGACGTCCATGTTATTTCAACGCATAATACAAATTGATAGCGTCCAACGTGTGGGCATCTCTTCAAAACTTGTCTATATTGGCCATTTGCATTGGTTTGTCAAGCGTCTAGGCAGTAGCGCTTGCCTTGCATTGGCCTGAGCTCGACCAACATGTATTGCAGGTATAATAGAGTGGTAGGTAATGTTATGTGTTTTGTATGAAAACAAATTCCGTCTTTGTGCTGCGGCGCTGCACCGCTTATGCGCTCTGATTTGCCGACTGATGGCTATAGCTGATGGATGATTGGCCGATGGGACACAGATCACAGGTTGGTTGAATTGCTATTATATCAGTGAAAAATCACTGACCAGTTTCGGACAATTTTAACACTCAACTTTATGTTACTAAGAGTTATTTTATGTTTAATATAGATTTGTGTTTGCAACACATTAAACATTATTTATTTATAATAATTTGCAGGTTGATTTAATTTCCATTTACAAATTTTACTTCAACAACTAAGACACCATAATACACGTGTAAATGACATGATATACTCACATAGTTTCAATGTTCTGTTCATCCTCTTTCGGTCTATTTCTGCTTGGTACGTACTCAGTGTTGGTTATAACTTTTGTGATAGAGCGCGGTATTAAATCCTCTTTATCCGTAACATCACTGGCCATTCTGAAAATTTAAAATCGATATAGGCTAAAGACAAACTTGTTTGCTATGTTGGAAATTTCTTTAGAAATCCTGACAGATAAAATTTGAGTTTGAAACATGAAAAATTGTGAAAACTACTATTTAAATAAAGCTTGATCTTAATTATCGTTTTTAGAAGTATACTATTCTCAAAGTTTATCTAGAATCTAGAATAAGCATCAATGTAGTTGAATAGATTTAAGTGAAATAAGGATTTAATCAGGCCTTTTAACTTTAAACTTTGTTTATATTTTGATTCATGGCAGTTTATGTAATGATTTTTTGACGTGATAACGTCTTATAAATTGATGAACACCAGCAGCGCGCACGAAAAAACATCATGTTGCGCTGTCAAACGAGCGTTGGCTTGGAGACCATTATTTATAACAAATGTTATTAAGCGACAACGTGTTTTGTGTTTTTAACACGTTTTTTAACACGCTTTTATTAGTTTCACCTGTATGTATGTTTGTTTGTATGTATGTAAACGACTCCTTTAAACTTGATTTTGACTCACTTCTAACGACCAGATTTCGTTCAAACTTTGTTGATTTATCGAGGACCGATGACAATACAATAATTTGATAAAATTATTCCAATATCCTGATCAGTATAATCAGGATAGCATATGCTAGGAAGGCGTAAGTCGCGCAAGTTACTTACATCACTTGTGTTGTTTTTAGTCTCTCACACATTTCTAAAGTGATTGTTATTAGTTGAGTACTTTAAATTAATAAAATCTTTAATTAAAAAAATCGACACTAAAAAGTAAAAAATAAATTATAGTTAAAAAAAACTAAAAACACGCATTAATAGCAAACCCAACTAAAATTTTGAAAATAATTTTTAATGGATGAATTAAATGGGTTAACAAAATTACTTATTGTAAAAAAGCGTGAGGTGCTCAATATTCATTATTAAAAATATTTTATCGGTATCTATTTCTTAAAAGTGAAGTTAATATAAAAACTTAGTTACAAGCACTATTAATTTATATTAATGTGTTTTTTAGTTTTTTTAAAGTATAATTTTTTTTCTACAATTTAATAAGATGTAAGATTGATTTCCTCCATAATTTTCAGTCAAATTTTTTTTTCATGAACATAATTACGTTAAGTTACGTTTACCTGGAACTAGCCCAGACAACTCATCCATGTTAAGTCTCTGTGCCAGTAATTTATTACACTGGCTCTGCAGTCCATCTCTCAGGCAAGAAAAAAGCAACAGGATGGCGGTACCCAAGACGTGAGCGCGGCACAACCCTCCAACTGGCCTGTAGTTGTTTAGGCAGTAGGTAGTAGATAACAAAATCAGCTGTGTATGGTTTTTAAAGAACAATATACTAAACCATACGCTCAAACAAGACCAACAAAAATGACTCACTTGGTACTTCTATCAGACCCACTGTCCAGGTCTCCCAAGCTAGTACTGCCACCCCGGCTGTCCGTCTGCGTGTCACCCGGCACTTGTATGACTATTTTCTTTGGATCCACACATCTCCTCATCGGTAATACTAAAGCTCGCTTCACAGTTTGAGGCTCTGTGTCTATTTTAGGCGGTATCTGAAAAAAATACAATATTTTTTGTTACTGAAGGGTCAAAGAGACTAACATTTTATTAGTATTATAATTCTTAACATTTTAGAGGAGATAGTCAAACTAGCAGGTGACCCAATTTTTTTATTTTTTCAAAATTAATTGCTCCTGTTGCCTGCAGATCCGGGTCCCTCAAAAAGGGACTGAAGGCACTCGCAGTGGTTTTAGTTTAGCCCAAGTGTGAGTCCCATATAGGGTTAGGAACCTACCCTGGTCCTGGCTACATGCATAAAACATTTCCCTGCATCAACAAAAAAAGGTGACCCAATTAATGGCATGCGGTTAGGGTGCCTTTCCAAAAAAAAGTAGTTAATCCGCCCTTCCTTTACCAGACACAGGTGACAACGAACGCCATACCTTAGTAACCCTGAGACAAAAAGATGGCACGTCTCGTTTTCAGTAATGAAATTACACAATCTGTCTCGCTCTAAGCATAACAAACATAGAATGGTTTGTGGACCCATCTCTCTTGGTACATTGAGTATGATACTGATAATGATATAATTGATAATGATCATGCGTACTCACATTAAGTAGGCTCTTATGCGCATCAGCCACTGCCCGCAGCAGGAGGCTAGAGGCGGGCGCACCCACTCGCGGCCGCGGACGTACACGCACTACGGACGCGCACGCACTGCGAGTACGTGGCCCGAGCGATGACACCCTGTATACATCAATGATACTGCTAGTAATACATAGTTTAATATAATTGTGAAATTCTTTGTGGAACTTTCTTTGGATAATATGTATTTCATATTTTCTGTTCAGTTTTTTATGTAATTATAATTGTTTGATATATTTATGTAACCCAGCAGACATTCTCCAATCAATACACTACTATATAACTTTTATATACTGAACTATGTTATCAGTAAATGATACCTACTACAGATTTCTTGTTAAAATATATATATATATAATTATAAAATCGTTCTCAAGAAAGCAATAATTGTAAATTAGTGTTATTGGGCCGTATGCTGCGCGCTTCATCTGTTGATTAAAATATGCAATATATTTTGACCCACAAATTAAGCACGACTGATACTATAGCCATATGATTACAGAATTAAAATGAAATAATGTGCATTTGCTATTAAATCTTACTTTGAAGGGAGCCTTTTAGTTGTTTCAGTTTTTTCACTTTCTTCCGAAACAGACGTTTTTCGTTGAGACTCCGTTTGACTTCCTAATCGGCTCTTTGCCGATTTAGTCTGCGGTCGAATTTCCGGTTCTCTCTCGGGCGTTAACCTGCAAAGACGATTGTGAAGTAAATTTCAGTAGTAAAAATTTATAATCACGAATATTTCTTATATACTTCTACTAAATTCATAATGATATTTTGAATCAACTTTAGAGTTTTAGTTTAAGTCATAGCCTGTATATTGCTAAGCCTTAAATGGCAAAATTTGAGTTGTATTGTTAAATCAATGTTTTATTTTAGCACAGCGCTGGCGGTTCAAACATAGTTGTAGTATTATTTAATAGATGAGTTAATAACAATAAGATATAACTGTTTATTGTAATAAATCCATGAGAGTAACTTTACCCTTTGTAGAATCGCCATTAGATAATTAGTCTGGTAACAAAATAATAGTTTTACAAAATTTAGGGCATTGAATGGTACAGTATGATAAAATTAATGTTACTGTCTGACTAGCTAGCAAATTTGTACTTCAAAATACATCAAAATATAATACCTTTACCAGTTCTAAAATGTTTGTTTACTCAGTTTAACATAGTATTGTAACACTTATTAGCACACTACACAGTATTACTAATTAGTAGTTCTTAATTATTGCATGCAATTAATATAATCAAATTAAATTACCCTGAAAGTCATAATAATGTAAAAAATCATTTTTCCTTACTAACTTTATAGATTTTTAATTAACAACCTTTCGGGGCTCTCTACAACTTTTGCTGGTTTTTCTTTCTCTTGCACCTTAGCAACTTCTCGGGCACCTAACCTTTCTCGGACAGGTCTCTTTGGAAGGTTCAATTCAATTTGTGGCAGTGTCTCCGGTTCGGGGTCTTTGGGTTTTTGAGGTGGTACAACCTGAGTTAGTATGGGAGTTGTGGGTTTAAAAATAGGAGGGGTTGCAGGTGGGGGTTGAGAAATTTCCTGCAAAATTGTAATTAATATATAAATTTATAAGTCATTATATTGACGATTTTAAATAAAGTTGCCAGTTGCTTACCTGATAGACGTCTTCAGCGAAGTCGTTCATAAGCTCTTCTGCCTCTGTTCTTATATTTAAAAAATCTTCGTCATCTGACAATGAGTCTAATTGTTCCACCAATTTTTGTTTAAGACCTTGCATTTTTTCTTCTATTTGATTAATTTCTTTAATTTGATCTTCTCTTTCTGTGGGTATAGTGTCATCTTTTTGACTCTCTCCATTATTTACATCAGACTGAGACGGGATTGTTGCCGGGTCAATGATTGGGACTATAATAGGTCTTTTGACATCTTCAGTTGGTTTAGCATCTGCTTTTATTGATTCATCATAATTTTCTATCAAGACACCATGGTTCTTTAGAATCTGTCCTGCAAACACATCCGTTATAGATGGTTCTGGTTTTTCCATATTCATCAATAATGGAGGTATATTTGGACGAATAATTTCCCCATGTTTGGATTTCTTTTTGCTCTTGTGTGTTTTCTTTTCTAACTTCTTTCTTGCTTTCTCCTTTTCTTTCTCCTTCTTTTTAGATTTCTTTGAATTATCGCCTTTCTTCGATTTGTCTTTTTTCTCCTTAGATTTATGTTCTTTCTTATTTTTTTCTAAGTCGCCTTCTGTAAATTATATTAATTTTTTCAGCTAACTTATAAATCTGTAACCTTTTAGTCTAATACAAATTAGTCAACAATTTTTAATATAAAAGTGAATACAGGATCGAACTGTGATTGAGATATTTTAAGAAAAAAATATCTCGGCCACATTTTTAATGAATATAATATAACATTATAACAAAAGTAAAGGATTTTAAAAACTTACTTAAAGGCGCACTAACAGTTACTTCTTGAAGTTTCTTTAGGACCTGGTGTAGCCAATTAACAAACAGCTCAGTGTTGTCTCCAAGAAAAAGCTGTAAATCATCTTCCATTTGTGATCTCGTCCTTTTGTTGGCCACCATAACCATCACATAATCTGGGAGTTCATCATCTGAAATTAATCCTCCGAAATTAAAAATCATATACCAGAAAGCATGTGTAAAAGGAAATGGGCCTAGTTTTTTAGATTTTAGCAGTCACTATCCTCTTCTACGAGGCACATCAATAATCTATACATTTAGTTATATATTGTTTTCTAATGTTTACACGTATATTAAGTATAGTATAAAAGTATTAAATATATTTCCGTTGTCTGGTACCCGTAAGTCGTAACACAAGTACTTCGGGATCTTACCACGGGACCAGATTGGCGTAGTGTAAAAGCATCCACAGATATTATTATTACTTTTGGAATCCATATCAGAAGCAATAAACTAAATAAGTTGAAGAATCCTTTAAAATTTCCGTATGAATGTATTCAAATTTTACTCAAACTAAAAATGAATTTGAATAACATATAATGTAAATTCTAACAAACAGTTAACAAAAGTTTTTATAGAATTAATTTTGTAGAATTTATTGGAAATGCAAATCTTGCAGTATATAAAAAAAGAGATGTCCACATGAAAATGTTATAGATACTAAAATGACTTGGTTGGGTTGTTTCTTGCCTTTTTTACCTAAATCATTCGTCAAATAGAAAAATTTGGCAAAAAGGTGCCCTTAAGTATATCCTGAAGGGATCATCATCAGTGCAAATCTTAGCCAATTCTGGCAGAGTTTTGCCATCTTTTGAAGAACTTCATTTTATATTTGTTTCATTTTTTTTTCAGATTGTGAGAGATAATTTATTTGAAAACAATAGTAGTTTTATGTCATCATATACGTAATACAAGCAAGTTGTTTATTCAAAGAAAAATTTGTAAACTTACCAACATAACAGCCTAGTTCAGTCAGTTTGGCTTTGATGGCAGACTGGAACAAAGGATATTATCATAAAATAAACATTATGGTTTCTTTAAACAAGCAAGGACCATTGAGGGGTCATCCACCACTATCCAATTAATAAGCCAATCATTATGATAATTAGTATTAATATCTATTGTTATCAATCTTTGTGTCAAAAATCAAAATTATTTTTTTTTGTTCAAAATAATACCAACAGAGTATCTTTTTGAATGTCAATTGAGTCTACCACCGGTTCCAAGACAAGGCCACTGAGAAGAACACCCGAAAGCTGGTAAGTGGATGCAGCTCTACCCACCAAAACCTGGCAAGTGCCACCAATGTTGCCTTTGGTGAGGTGCCCCGGATCTAATGAGCAAACAGGGCACCTCGACGGCTAGTCAGCCGGTAAGGTGAGGTTCCCGGCCTCGCCCCTTGCTCTTTCGTCTCCTCTTCTTATAAGAGTGGTACAGAGCCCCCTAGGCTCAATTAGCTTCGCCCAAGGTGCTGGGCTCACCCTAGGCTACTGAACCCCGCCACGTCAAGGCGTGAACCATGGTAGGGATTCTGAAATGCCTGGGAGGAATGCCCTCTTCCATAAAATCTTTTACTTAATAATATCCTTTACCACACAAAACGTTTTTAATAGCTTTTTTGAATTTTCGATTGGGAGTTTTGAACATTTCTGGGATCCTATTGTAAAAGTGTATAAAGTTTTAAAGTTGCCTTTAAAAGAATTGCTTACTTTTGTGAGTATAATCACTGATACATCTAGCCTGTGTCTATTCTGTATGGATGTCACATTTTTTTACAGAATTCACTATGTTTTTCCGGACATATAGTAAATTTTCTAAGATGTATAGAGTTTAGAGATGCGACGGTCAGAATTCAAATTTGTTTAAATTTGTCTCTCAAAGATGGATAGGGGGATAGTTTGTAAATGGCAGGGATAGCCCATTTCTGCAGCACAAAAACCACACATAGGAATCATTCATTGACAAGACAGCCAATCCCCTGCCACTTGCATCCAACTAAAATTTGCCACTGTAGATAGATCAAGAACCATCTTGATGAAGATCAACCTATTTATTCTATATCTCACTGATTATGGCCTCTACTCCAGAATTCTTCAAAATTAAGCAACAGATATAAAAAAGACTTTATACTACAAAAGGGAAACTAACAATTTACTGTTAATGACTATAGTCAAAAGTCAAAACTATTTATTTAATATCCGGTTGGAACAATTTTTTTTAATGTCATAAGGAGGCAATCAAGCAGTCGGAACCATTAGGTGACTACCGACACCTATAGATATCTGTACAACCAAAACTTATGCAGATGTGTTGCCCTTCTTCTTCCTATCCCCCCCTCCCCCAATTGGCCACCGGAAACTCACAAATACATGAAACCCCACAGCATAGCTGTCACTTTACACCTGTATTATATGAGTGGGAGGTACCACCCCGGTCATGCCGGCTAAATTAGGCTGCAAAGCAGCATGGTGCTATCTCTTACAGCAGGATGTGCCATGTTGAACTCGCATTTGCCTAGGTACCACATTCTGCTTATTTCTCACATGAAAAAGCTTCTTTGTGTTTCAAAGGGAAGGGTGGGGCAGGCAGTCTAATTACTGTCATGAAGATTTAACACTTTTGTCTCAATCACCTGGGCTAGTTCCAGGTTAACTTGTTTATTTCCATGACGCTAACCACTTACCATTAGGTCAGTGTCTATCTATACTTTTAAAAAAATGCCTTGTAGTATGAAGCTCATTCATTGTAAGTCAGCATTATTTTTTTCTAATATTACAAACATTTGCTCTGATAATAAGATATACATCAAAGTTGAAGGATTCAGACTTCAGATTGGAAAAACAAAATAGTTTTGGTCTTTATGATTTCCTAATTTCTTTAATGTGTCAAATTTTAAAGAACAATATCAGTATTCTCTTCCATTTCCTTCCAAATTGCACAATATTTTCATTTAATAATTTGAAAGTATTTTAAGTCATGAGATCAAGAAATAAAAAAAGCATTATAAAATTTTAGCATAAATATGAGTAAAACAATATAAATGTAATATGAGTTCTCCAAGTTATTCTCATGCGATTTTTCTTGATTTAAGATGGATATTTTTTAAAGTGCTTATTTAAATTAATTTTAAATCTAAATAGAATAATAACTAATATGTATAAAAATTTACTTACGCGCATCTTCTGCCCAATTTCGCTACCAACAACATCCATATTTGTTGGATTTTTATTACTATACCGTATAAATTCTGAAGATTATTAATATATTTTATATTACCATTGAATCATGGTGCTAAAATTAATATATCTGTTATAAATACATCACGTATTCGATAGATATTTTCTATTTTATTTACCGCAACGATTAGAACAGATTGGTCATTGGTTACAAATTATTGACATCCGAGTTCTGACAGTGACACTGACATTTTTTTTTCATTTAAAGGCGTTAGCTACTAAGCTATTAACCATACAAAATACAATATTTAGACTGTAATACGGAGAAGCGACGGGAAACGGGGCCCAAGGACCGCGGTTTCGCTCCTATCAATATCAATCAACTATCAGGTCTATCACTTCCCATACTATCTACCCAGAACAGTCCACCACAATATGCGCCAACCAATCACATCTGACACTTTACAGACGCCATGCTGTCAAGTCTTCGTGTTAACAGTATTTTGTATGTAATATGGAGAAACGGCGGGCAGCCCCGAGGAGCGTGGCTTCACCACCAGGAACACCAAACAGTACTTTGGTTAACAGGAAACCAAAAAAACACAACCACCTGCCCCGATTTTTTTTTTTTTTATAGAAGTGGGGGCAAACGGACAGTCGGTTCACCTGATGGTAAGTGAATAGCAACATCCACAGACACCCGCTATACCAGGAGATCAGCAGGTGCGTTGCCGGCCTTTTAGATGTGAGTATTATTATTATTTATTTCCCGCCGTACTTTGACACTTTACAGTTACAGTAAAGTAAATATAAAATAAAACATAATATTATAAAGTACATACCTAATCAAATATAAAATAAAAAAATGATAATAGGGATGTTGACATGATTCATATAAAAATATAATTTTGATGTTAATTTGTAGTTTCTATGATAGAATTCTGTAAAAATATAATATTTTCCCTCATTTTTATTTGATTAAATTCATATTTAATAAATAAAATGTAAAAAAATTAAAATACGTCACGTGATAATAAACGGAAATGACGTCACATGTTCCTATTTTATAGCGGAAGCGTAAGAATATTGACGTACTTTTATACACCATTTTCCGTACGCAGTACATATTGTAAAAACTAATTTTCAGGCGTTTTGACAGTGTACACACACATAGGCACCATACAACAATTATAAAACTTAAAAACCGTTTTTTATTAACGACAACTCGAATCATTTTATCATTTTTACGATGTTTAACAACATAATATGACGTCACTTGACAAGTGTTATTAGCGTTTTGGAGCGAAATTTAAAATTCATTATAAAATGCAAGATTTTATAGGCATTAGACCTATTTAAGCAAAATTTATTTAGGCCCCTATTAGATATTTATAAATGATCTCGTATCGTAATCGTAGTTTTTCAATTATTACAGCACATCTCATTATGTTGCATAGTGCTCAACATAGAAATATTAAGAACAGGAGAAGTGGTATGGAGGCGTGTCCGCGTATATACTGCTTGAGCAAATCGGGCATACATTTCAAAAATAACCGGCAGCGCAAATCAGTATGATGTCGCCCGCAAACGAGAAAACATATACCAATTCCGTCGTGTTCAGTGGTTTTTTGTAAGAACAGAAGTGAAATCAAACATTTAACAATTTATGGAATCTGTTATAATATGTTAATATTACATTTTTACAATTTTTTACTTTAAAATCGTTAAATCGTTTGGCGACGAGACAGTGATGTAAGCTATCGATAAAACGTCGATTATCGAATGATTCATTTCTTTGCAGTTTATTAAATATTTTGTGTGTAGGTATATATATATATACTCGTATGATTTTATTTATATATCATATATTTTTAAAAGTTCAGCGTATATTATGAATTGAGCGTTTTTGTACATATGCTATTTTAATGTATTTGTGTCTGTTTTTTTAACGAAATAATATGTGAATTATTGCCAAATTTGAATATTTATCAATCATATTACGAATAGTTTTTTTTTCTAATTTCTACCATTTTACAGTGTACCTAGTTAAAGGGTGTGTAATCAGAAATCGGGAAGTACACAATTTTAATATATAGAATATATTTGGGTATGGCTGAAAAAATATTATGGCATGCCTCGAGCTATTATATTATTATATATATTATTGAGCCCAACTTTACACGGTTTTGGATATTTTACTACGCCTTCAAATGTTTTTTATCATCAGTAGGTATCACCTTTTTTCCCAATTCTTATGTTCTTCATCTTATTAACTGTTACGTTATCACTGATTCCCCTTTCTCTTACACAAGCCATTATACAAGTCAACATAAGTATTCCTGCCTGTACATACCTATTGCAAATGAGTCCGTGATTGATCTTTTAAAAGCCTTAGCCAAGCTTATCGCTTTGTCAGTTTCAGCTTAGCTTTGCATATGAAAATGTTAGCTATAATTGTACCTTTCCAGTTTTCCAAAAGATGGAAACTTAAAAAATGGATTGACGCTACAGGAAAGCCATCTAACTGGTTACTTACAAAAAATAGCATAATATGCTCAATTCACTTCAAGGAGGAAATCTTCGATCCTGTAAAGAAAAGACGCAGACTTTTTAAATGGGCTTTTTACGTCTCAATATCGCCTTATTTAGTTTTCATTACTGTCATCTTTAGTGACATTTGCACAATTAAGACGAGTCGATTAACGTAAAAAATCATGAAAACCAATCCACGTGCTTGTTCTATATAGTACCAAAAACAATGTGTACAAACATACACACATAAGTAAGAAAAATGAAACATTCTTGTTTGTACATTTTATTTTTATTACTACAATAAATTTCAGGATACCATAATAGACTTAAAAATACAATAAAAAGCTAAGATAAGAATTTTGAAAAAAGTAACGTCGATAAATCAAAAAGGATAAAATTATCAAAAACCACCGATTTAAAGAATTCATGTAACTAGAGACAATCGTAAAAAGCTTTTATCAGTAGATTTGATCTCTCAAAGTGTCGGACATAATATGAACAACAGAGTATCAGTTTTCATAGCACTTCCCTATGTAACTTTTTGGTTCTCGAAGATGTAGATGTTGCAATAACACATTAATCAACTCCCTATAAACTTAATCAATAACCCTAAAAATCCATCTACTGCACTGACTCACCAGAAGGCGGCCCTGGTGACACGTCACCATAACACATATTTTAGAACATGCACCATATTTAAAACCGAACCTATCATCTAAAACCGCATCCAAAACGGACTTATAGTTTTGGTTTTACACAAATAAATAAAAAAAAAAAAAAAAAAAAGTTTAAAAATGTTTTGCTACAGCCGACTGGTAAGTCGTCACTGTAAAATCTATCTATTAACATGCACTAATCAAATCCAAGCCCATCATTGGAAACCGCATCATAATTAGACAAGTAGTTTTGGAGAAAAATGGCAACAATGTTTACTGCAGTGGCATCTGGTGAGCTATCAACGTAACACCTATCTAAAAACATGCACCAATCAAATCCAAACTCATCCCTGAAAACCGCATCAAAATCGGACTGGTAGTTCTGGAGATAAATGGCAAAATTATATACAGTCTCCATACCGTCACGGGTAAAAATAAATGTAAGAATCGACAACTTTGCAACACACATAGTACATCACTGTTCGTACTTCGTAATTGTACACAGAAAAATGTAATAAGTGAGTGCGAAAGTAAAATAAGCGCTATTTTTAATACAATAAGGTTTATATTTGATTGGTTAGAAAGAGAGATAGAGAGTTGTTCCGCTGATACTAAGATTGAGCACTTTGAGTGATAAATAAGGTTTAAATTTGATTGTTTAGAAAGAGACCGAGCGATCCGTTTCTACGGCGCATGTTATAATATCTGTTATCCTATTTTTAATATTATTTTCCTTATTTTTAATATCCTTATTTTTAATATCTGTGGTGCTCAACGTTGAATATTTCAAATACCGCTTCGCATAATTGAACACTCTCAAGAGTACTGCTTTCGCGTGATGACTGCAACGATACCAACTTAGTATCAGAAAATTAAGAAGTGTTTTTTCTATAAGCTGGCATTGATCGAAATTTTATATTTCATACCATTTTTTTATTCATTTCTTTATTGTTGAATTTTTGAAGTCAAAACTTTTTTTGGCGCACCGGACACATATTTTTGTAGTGTGAGTAAGGCTGATCCATCTCGCTCGGAGGTGAAATACTCGATCGGGTAAACTCGAGACTACCGAGTGTGCCCGAGCGTCACACACCTGTCACACATAAGCACACACACACATAAGCAAGTCCTAAAGTATGCTATGTATGTTTTGGGTGAAATACTTCCGGTGATAAGTACTGATCACCCGTCTGGCGGCGCTGGTGTCCCCACCCTTAAATAATAAAGTATGCTCCCGTTACGACTTATTTAAACTTTGAATTTAGTCTTTAGTTTAGGAGTTAGTTATAATAACGATTTAATACAGATCAGACTTCGACGCAAAAATATCCTTACTATTGAAATATGAAAAAGTTTGGATGCTTAAAGATGTAAGGATTTTTGTGTGCCAGTTATGCAAAACCACTAAACGGATTTGAATGAATTCGTATACAGATAGTTTATATACTGGATAAAAACAGGATAGTTTTCATCCCGGTTTTCCCTCGGGAAATGGAACTAAGCGATTACAACCTCGGGGCGTTGCTAGTATTTTTTTTAAGTATGGAAGTTCCATTTATACAGTTTATAGTTATTATTTCGAATACACACGCGCGAACACATACATAAACATACACACACGCAATTACACCTCTATAATATGGATTTTATCTAGGACTTTCAGGTAAGAGTATGTTTATATAATTATAACAAAAATATCATATCTAAATCCGTTCATGTAATTTAATATGCTGATAATAATCTGTAATGTTAGTTAGGTCTTAGGTCTGTACATACTACACAGAAACTTATTTCTGTATCACTTAAAATTTCTCTAACTTACTTTGTGATAGTGTGTGAAAGAAATTAAAGTTTATTCCAACAAACATTAATATCGATATACATAAATATGTCACCGTTAAATTGTAAATACCGTTAGATAATAATATAATATTATCTTTACGATTTTACAGTAACAAATGTTTATTACACAGCAATGGTCCAATGCTTGATTTACCAGGATGAACCCCCATCTCAAATATCTGGGGCTCATCCTTGACGGAGGGTGGACCTTCGGCCCACATTTCTCCATGTTGGGACTGAAGGTCGTGCAGGCGGCAAGTGCGCTGGGCAGACTCCTCCCGAACCTCGGAGGACCCAGCGCCGCCTGCAGGCAGCTATACTCCGGAGTCTGCCGGAGCTGCGCGCTGCACAGCGGGTCATCGCGGTAAGGGTGATTCGGGGGTACCGCACGGTATCGTGTGCGGCAGCCACTGCCCTGGCCGGCGACCCCCCGTGGGAACTCGTGGCGGAGGTTCTGGCCGAGACTCACTCCTATGTCTCGGATAGGAGGTGTCTCGGTGAGAGCCTTACGCTGGACGGGATCCTGCGGGTTCGCCGACTAGGGCAAAAGGCGTTAATGCGGAGGTGGGGGGAGGACCTGGCGCGACGACCGTATGGAAAAAGCCTAACGGTTGCTCTGCGTCCGGTCCTCGAGCGGTGGATGCTTCGTAAGCGAAAACCCCTCACCTTCCGTCTGACACAGGTGCTCACCGGGCACGGTTGCTTTGGTGAGTACCTGTGGCGGACGGCCCAAAGGGAGCCGTTGACAGTCTGTCATGATTGCGGCGCGGCGGTGAACTCGGCCCAGCACACCCTCGAGGTGTGCCCGAGATGGGCGGCACTGCGTCATGATCTGACATCAGTCATCGGAGGGGACTTGTCTCTGCCGGGCGTCATCACCGCGACGCTCGGTGACGACGAGTCCTGGACGGCGATGGTCTCCTTCTGCGAGGCAGTAATGCCACAGAAGGAGGCCGACGAGGCCTCCCCCCGCGGTCGACGAACAGGGGTGTGTAGGTGGCGCTACTTAATGCGCCTCCAGTAACGCCCCTGTGCTAGTGTCGGGTTTAGGATGGGAACCTGGGCCCAGTATGGCACGACGTCATGGGAACTACTTAGTAGCGGTCGGGCAGTCTCCTCTTATGAGTAGTAGTTTGGCCTTTGCTGGGGCCAGCCTGTCGCTGAGGTGATCCTGTCTGTTTGCCTGCATATCCGGGACCCTCAAAAAGCGGCTGAAGGCACTCGCAGTGGTTTTAGTTAGGGTGGGCATTCCCAGGTGCGAGTCCCACATTGGGTCAGGTTCTACCAAAAGATCCTGGCTGCATCCATAAGGATTTCCCTGCGTAAAAAAATTACTTGATTTGCACTCTAATTGGCTACCGGCTGACTTAAAGGAACTGGCCAATCAGAGCGCAGTGACCGGCGGCTCCATTTTGGCGGAATTTGTTTTCTTACAAAATATTTCTTACAAAATACATAACCTTATCTATCTACCGCTCTATTCTGGTTATATCGATGCTTTTTTTTTTTTTTTTTTTTTTTTTTTTGTAATCGCAGGGAAATGCTTTTTACGCATGTAGTCCGGATCTCGGGTAGATCCTGACCCTATGTGGGACTCGCACTCTGGGAGTGCCCTACCCGTAAACTAAAACCACTGCGAGTGCCTTCAGCCGCAGGCATTCAACAGGATCACCTCAGCGACAGGCTGGCCCCGGCGAAGGCCAGACTACTCCTCTTAAGGGGACTGCCTGGCTGCTTAGGCAGTCCCCGCGACGTCGTGTCACACTGGGCCCAGGTTTCCATCCTGAACCCGACACGAGCACAGGGGCGTTACTGGAGGCGCATTAAGTAGCGCCTCCTGCGCACCCCCGTTCGTCGCCCACGGGGGGAGGCCACGTCGGCGGCCTCCTCTCTCACCCGCTCGTCGGCCTCCTTCTGGGACAATACTGCCTCGCAGAAGGAAACCATCGCCGTCCAGGACTCGTCATCACCGAGCATCGCGGTAATGACACTCGGCAGAGACAAGTCCCCTCCGATGACCGATGTCAGATCATGACGCAGCGCCGCCAATCTCGGGCACACCTTGAGGGTGTGCTGGGCCGAGTCAACGGCTCTCTGCGGGCCGTCCGGCACAGGTACTCACCAAAGCAACCATGCCCAGTGAGCACCTGTGTCAGACGGAAGGTGAGGGGTTTGCGCTTACGACGCATCCACCGCTCAAGGACAGGACGCAGAGCAACCGTTAGGCTTTTGCCGTACGACTGTCGCGCCAGGGCCTGTAGACAAAGTGACATCGCTTTGTAGCCGAAATTCGTTATCGTCTTTGAGATAACGATAATAATTTTCTAGCCAATGATCAATCAAAGATAGTGACAGTGCAACGACAACAACTGTCAAGTGTCATCAAAGTTCGACAAGAAGTGTCAAATCGGACCAAAAAATTAAATTATATATCTATGTAAATAGACCTCATACACACTATAACTCATAAAAATTGTGAAAATGTTGCCCTCCATGGCCCACGCCCACGGATAACGAATCATTAATAAAATAACATAAGTTTGACATAAGTGTTCGATAACCAATTGACAGTTTATGATTTTGTTACGAATTTTAACATTGTCTACCAACTTGCGATAACGATAAAGAGTGACATAATTGACGACGGCTTATGTCAATCCCATACATTTTATTCTTTTCGAACTTCGTTATCGTTTTTGTAATGTTACTTTGTCTAAGGCCTCAGGTCCTCCCCCCACCTTCGCATTAACGCCTCTTGCCCTAGTCGGCGAACCCGAAGGATCCCGTCCAGCGTAAGGCTCTCACCAAGAGACCTCCTATCCGAGACATAGGAGTGCGTCTCGGCAAGAACCTCCGCCACGAGTTCCCACGGGGGGTCGCCGGCCAGGGCAGTGGCTGCCGCCCACGATACCGTACGGTACCCCCGAATCACTCTTACCGCGATGACCCGCTGCGCCGCGCGCAGCTGGGCCTTATTCCTCATGGTAAGGTGACCCGCCCAGATGGGTGCACCGTAAGTTGCCATACTCCGGCAGACTCCGGAGTATAGCTGCCTGCAGGCGGCACTGGGTCCTCCGAGGTTCGGGAGGAGTCTGCCCAGCGCACTTGCCGCCTTCACGACCTTCGGTCCCAACATTGAGAAATGTGGGCCGAAGGTCCACCCTCCGTCAAGGATGAGCCCCAGATATTTGATATGGGGGCTCATCCTGACCCTCACCCCTCCGATCTGGAGGGCAGCCCCCGGTGGGGGTCCTTTCCGCCCCGTCCCACGGAAGAGAAGGGCTTCGGTCTTCTCAGGTCTGACCCGAAGCCCTAACCTCTCTATGCGGCTGATCACGAGTTCGAGCCCAATCTCGGCCAGCCGCGCCGCCTCCTTATAGCCTCGTCCCCGGGCGTACAGGAGGGTGTCATCCGCGTAGCAGATGACACCCGTCCCGGGGAGGAGGCGGCCTCGCAGGACCCAGTCGTAGCCGATGTCCCACAGGATTGGACCTAGAACTGATCCCTGTGGGACACCGCACCCGACTCGCCACCACTCTACGGACCCACACCGGCACCCTAATTACGTATTTCAAAGCAACCGCAGCGCGACAGCCACGCGATAGCAACGCAACAGCAGAGCGACAGCGACCGGTCGAGAGGTTGCAAAAAGAAACGTATTATCTAAGTTTATCGTCTGCTATCTGCTCACTAGCCGCTAATGCCTAGCTAATGCACTTTTACTAGCGCCACCAGCAGCCAGGTAGCAATGGATGGAACTACAAAACGTCAAACACTTAACACACTTCAAATACTTTTAAATTTTAATCAATTTTAATGTAAATACTAAATATGGGGTACATACATATGTAATAACTAATAAGTAATAACTAATATTCAAAGAGTATATAAACACTATTCTAATATTATTCTGTGATCTGCCGGCCTACTCTTGACACTCGATCCTATCGAAATTTAGGATTGGGATCGAAAATATGCTACAATAGCGCACAATTACAGTGAAATTTAATGTGATGAGGAGTTTAAGAGATATTATCGCCTCAGCAAGGAGCTTTGAAGTTATACATAGCGATTTGGATTTGTATCTACTATCTAGTATCTGCGGGTTATAAGGTATGTCAATAGAAATATCTATAATTAATCTAACCTCTTCTATAGTTCATCTTTTCTCTTTATTTTCGGCCTATGTACAGTGAGTTGTAATTACTACAGTAATAATAGTTCAATGCATATGTAGGATACTTGAAAAATATATCTCAAATTATTTTATTATTGATTGGTTCTACATTGTTCTTCATATTATGTGATACCTATCTATTAATATAAATAAAATAAGTGCTAATTATAATAATCTATTTGACTTATTGAGCTACATAATAATATTTGCATTAATTTCAGATTTTATGAAAACTTCCATATGACATAGTAAGTGCTATTGTTGGTACTCATATGGCTCTCATACGTCCAGCCCAAAATGAGAGGTTTTATAATAGAAAAGGATTTCACTTAAGTAATGTTTTAAATATAAGTTGACTCTTGGATTCTGTAATTGTATAAGTTAGTTTTAATAATGCCTTTTGTTTTATAAATACCTTTAAATTGTATATAGGTATTATATTGATATAATATATTATACAATTTAAACAAATTAATTATATATTTTAATAGATATAATATTTTTTTAGTAATACCACAGTATAAGAAGTTAATTATAAAGGAATCTTAGAATGTGTTCTTTCCTTTTTAAATTTTGGGGAAGATGTTTATTCACTTGTTAAGTCTAAGTTATGATTTTAACTTAGAGTGAGCATTTGTTTCATACATGAATATTATAATGCAATAATTATTTATTATGTTTTAGGAGACTCGGGCTATGCCCAAAGAACTATTGTGATGAAACATTTTTGGATGCTCCGGCTGGCTCACCTGAAGAACACTACACCAAATTTAATTGTGTGGGACACTATACAGTAAAGCATACTATGGGTGTTCTGAAGTATAGGTGGCAATGTCTCCTAGGCCACAGGGTCCTTCTCTATCATCTGGACACAGTTATTAGAATTATAAATGCTTGTTGTGTTTTACACAACATTTGTAATGAAGCAAGCTTGAGTCAAAAAGACAGTGAGGATACCATACCACCTACTTAGTAGCACAGACAGCACCCAGGAAACAAGTAGGCAGGAACTTCTAGAGTTAGTGTGCGTGAGCTATAATAGCTATAAGTGTTTTTAATGTTTTCATTAAACTCTTGTTAAACTATTATTTGTTTTTTTTAACTATATTCTATATTTTTGGTCATTGATTGATATAATCAATATTACAATCACAGTATTTATAAAAATAAGTAAGTAACTAAAATACTTGACAATAACCCTTTTATTCTCTTTTAACCTAAGGTAGCAATATTTAAATAAATCACAATATTTAGCTTCTAATATTTAAATGTAACACAGTTTTTATTTCCATGTGTATATTAAATTTTTGGTCATTGATTGATATGGTAATCATACCTACAATCACGGTATTATAAAAATAAGTACTAAAATACTTAGTAACAATCAGTCTTTTATTATCTTTTAACCCAAGGTAGCAATATTTAAATAAATCACAGTATTCTGTAAACAAATTAAGCCTATGTTTATGAGTAAAATACCTCATTTCAATAAGACCAATCACTAAAATACATAACAATAATAATTTGTATGTGGTCTGTCAGAACTTGAGGTGTTATTTTGGAAAGCCTTGGCACCAGCATTACTGGTAAATTAAGAAAGATGATTTCTAATTTTTTTTGTTTACTTTGTTTTGAGCTATTTTGAAATTTGATGTCTATTCAAAATTGCACGTAAGATTTTTTTATAACAGCAATACACATTATGCCAGAATGTATAATTTATTTGCCGTTTAATGCTTTACAAAATAAGTTTAGGTTTAATTTAAGGAACTAGGTACATTATAAAAGATAATAATTCATTATTGGAGACATATTTTATTTAAAAAAAAAACATAAAACATCATATTGTGTTGAATTTTATTTTGTTATTATATTTTATTATACACATCACATCGGTCATCGCTTCCAATTTCAAAATCAATCGTAAACTCGATTTGTTCAAGAGTACCTATATACTCCAGATTGTTGTGAGATTGGAATTGCAGTCAAGAGTAGGCCGGCAGGAATCCTACTGTTAAGTCGCAAAACTCTTGACTTTTATATAGTACTTAGATCAATTTAATTTCATAAGTTAAAATCCTTTGAATGTCTGTTAAGAGATTGAAATTCCCAGTCGGACAAGTTGAATGCTTTGGCTTCCTCACGTAGTCGACGTCTCAGTGAGGCTGTGCTCCTGGTCTTCTGTCTTATCTCCTCAGCCTCTAATGCAACCATCAAAAGAAGTGCACGAGCCATTGTATTAAAATTATAGTTTCTTTTTCAATAACACTGCCACTTAAAATCGAATAGGGTAAGTTCAATAAGAGTGACACAAGATAATATTACGCCTAAAATGTCTCTAACAGTCTTTTTCGATCACTAACCAAGTATTTTAAACAGTTTATATAGTAAGCAGACGAATAGCAACAGGCTTGCAGACACTACTTTAGTTGTTGTTAAAAAATCGCTGTTTGACATTTCAATCTGCTGTCGCGGGCTGCTAAATAGTTTACGTAATACCAAACCGTCAGCCAAACATACCAAAAAATGCATTTTTAGTTCCTCGGTCGCTGTCGCTTTGCAGATGGCGTTGCGGTCGATTGTTTGAGCTTGTTGCTGTCGCGTTGCTAATAGGTAATACAAAATATGATTTTGACAGCAGATATTGTGCAATTTTTGCCTGTTGCTTGTAATTTTAAGATACGTAATTAGCCTGCGGATCGAGTGTCAAGAGTAGGCCGGCAGATCACAGAATAATATTAGAATAGTGTTTATATACTATTTGAATATTAGTTATTACTTATTAGTTATTACATATGTATGTACCCCATATTTAGTATTTACATTAAAATTGATTAAAATTTAAAAGTATTTGAAGTGTGTTAAGTGTTTGACGTTTTGTAGTTCCATCCATTGCTACCTGGCTGCTGGTGGCGCTAGTAAAAGTGCATTAGCGGCTAGTGAGCAGATAGCAGACGATAAACTTAGATAATACGTTTCTTTTTGCAACCTCTCGACCGGTCGCTGTCGCTCTGCTGTTGCGTTGCTATCGCGTGGCTGTCGCGCTGCGGTTGCTTTGAAATACGTAATTAGGGTGCCGTATCACACTGTGAGGGAGGCTGTTGAAAGCGTTCGCGATGTCCAAGGACACCGTGACCACCACCTCCCCCCTGTGTTCCGCCTCATCCGTCACCGCCCGAAGGCGTTTAAGGGCATCGACGGTCGACCGACGTGCTCGGAAACCAAATTGGGAGTCAGAGAGACCCGCTCCCGCGCCCTCCTCGAGGTGCTGAACGAGCCGGGAGGCCACTATTCTCTCCAAGGCCTTCCCGGCTTCGCTCAGCAGCACCAGCGGTCGCACCGCCGAAGCCGAGTCCGGGGTCCGCCCTGCTTTTGGTAGCAGGCAGAGCCGACCCTCCTTCCAGGCCCTCGGAAACAATCCGGACCGCAGGCAGCGGTCGAATAGCTCCCGAAGGCTATCGCCGAGGTGCATGAGAGAGATTGCGAGGATCCTCCCGTGCACCCCGTCTGGACCCGGCGCCCTTTTCTTACTCTGGAGGCGGGACAGAACCGCCTCCATTTCAGCCTCCGTGACGGGTGACGGAACACCCTCAACGTCCGGGATATGCTCGATGCTACATCCATGTAATGTAATAATTACTACGCCAAGAGGGTACCGATCGCACATACACCGGAGAAGCCCTCTCTAGGCTTCCGAGCTCAAATATTTTGTACTACTTAAAGGATAGGATAAAAATAGTGCAGACTAGGGACGCCCGAAAGAAGAGAAGTTTTATAGGATAAAGCGTTAGAACATTTTTAAATGGAAGTGAGGTAAAAAGCTGAATATTTGGGAACATAAAAATAAATACAAAAAGAAACTACTTACACGTAATGTACGTCTAAAATCGCTACAGTGGAGCTCTCCAATTTTTGTTTTAAATCGTGAAAAGAGCTCCGCTGAAGTCTAGGCTTGTAGTCTTGTCCCCGCTATACTTTTTACGAAATTGTGTTACGAGTACCAGACAACGGAAATGTATTTTATACTATCTTTATATATATATATATATATATTTCTTGTGTGCGTGTGTATGTCACTGAACTCCTCCTAGACGGCTGGACCAATTTTGATGAAATTTTTTGTGTGAGTTCAAGGGGATTCGAGGATGGTTTAGATTCACAAAAAAATATATTTTGTACAGGACAACGTCTGTCGGGGCCACTAGTACATATATAAATTAAGATTTTTATAACATATATAATACACATCCATGACCCAGGAATACAGAAAACTTTTTGTTCACTAGCGGGATTCGAATCAGCTACCTCCGGCGTGAGCGCCAACGCGCTATCCATTGTGCCACAGAGGTCGTCATTATGTTTATGCAAGGTCTTTGGATAGTAACTCAAATCTTTCTATGGTAAATATAATATAATAAACCTTCTTTGCCATTGACTAATAAATTATGGTCATTTACTATTTTACGATAAACAGTAAAATGAAAATATAAATTCACTTTTTCATTTTTTATTCATTTAATATAATAATTAGCTCCTTAAAGAGTGTAAACAAATTAAAACTTTATAAATAAATCTTAAACATAATATATTTCACATTAAATTTGAATATTTAAAATTTCATTGTGGCTTATAATTTTTATGTTTAATTGCTCTTGTAATACTGATAAAAAAATTACATTTTATACTATGTACATACAATTCAACTTATAAAACACAAAAGTTTGCCATTTTCTTTGGTTTTTCATTATTTTTTCTTGGTTATCATTAACCCTAGACTAATATTATTAAATCGAGTTCTCATATAAAACTGTTCAAATTTCGAAAATGGAACATTTTTTTAAATGTACACACGTACAACAAAATTTGTTAGTGATGTTTTCAATCTCACTTGGTGTTTTTTTTTTCATAAAATGCGTGAGGCACATGCTCAAAAACCTATAAATCTGTACTATATTTCTCCGTTTGAAAATATCGCGCCATTTTGAGATTTTTTATATTTTATTTAGACAAATGCGCTGAGAAAAAAAAAACACCTGCCTATTTATTTTGAACACAATGAGAAGTTACATACAGAAATAAAACGGTCACACAAAGGACAGAGGAAAATATTTTCCTCGGCTAAATAAATAAAGGGTAACCTGGAGGTAATACTATAAAAACCTTAACAATGTTCACGATTATCGTACAGGTAAACAGTAAGGTTTTCATTTGTTAGACATAATGACAGTTGGCACAAAACCAATAAGGCGTGCTATAACCTTTGTTAATCTAAGTTAATATTCAGCAAGAGACCATAACGTAGGTGTTCTAGAAAAAATATTTATTTTGATAACATATATTTCAGAAAGCCTGAAGTTCGGGTTGTAAGTTGTACCAATCACAGTACCTACGCATTTTAACTTGGCTGGATTGTAGTTAGTTTTGCAGCGTTGTGAGCTTGCTTTTAATGAATTTTGTACTGAAAAAGCGTTCGTGTGACGTTTGCTGTCACTTGAACTAACATGAGTGCGGCCAAGTTAAATCGTGTGTACTGTACTTAATATTATTTATATTTACTATGGGCAGTTTGACACACAGTTTAATCTCTGGGGCTCATCTCTGAGTATATTTGTGTACGAATAGTGTCCGTCGAAAAGCGATAAATAGGCTCAAATAAGCACTACTGTAGGAAGGATTTTTAAACGTGTTTGCGCGTTTGAATATATAAATGTATAAATGTGTGTATATAATTTTTAAACGCACGCTTGCTACTGTGGCGCCACCTGCAATTTGTCGCTTATCAACGGACACTTTCATACACAAAGATGGTTTTCCTAACTTTCTATACTTAATGTATACAGACCAATAATACATATGTGCTCTTAATGCTTCGTTTTTATTTATGTCATATTTTGTTGCTCTAATATAATAATAGTACTAAATATAAAAAAAAGGTTTTTACCTAGATAACTCACAAACAAATTTATCGCAAATAACTTTTTTTTAAGAATTTTAAGTCGGTAGTTGACAAAAACAGAATGTTATTTTTAAAGTAGTTTAACGCTAAATTTAGTTAGCGAGTCAAATAAATCCTTAGTATGCTAATGTTATGACTACTCTTGATTTTTGGAATGTTTCACATTTTATTATTATTTGAGGTATATATAAAGGTAAATTGGAATGTATATCAACGTCCCACAAGTATGATACTTTACATATAATTATTTAAATACAATTCCACGAAAGTATGTTCAGCATTTCACAAACAAATATTAGGCAAATATAACAATAAATGATTAATTAATAACTTTCTCGTTCAATATTTTTTTATACTGGTAATAAATTTACTCAATGTGGGTAACTTATTCTGTGGTATTAAAATTTATTGTTATTCCATATGACTAAAAAATACCTTCATCTTATAAATGGCTTTTTATTCCTTTCAATAAAGTCGTAAAAATAATTTATTACGTTAAAATTGACAATGATCAACCGTAAAGTTAAGTCAGATCATAATATACATTCGAGTTTCATTACATTCTAGAGAGTTCTATTTCTAATAATAAATACTATAAGGCACCTATTTATTTACAAACATAAAATACTAACATGCCGCTAAAACAGGACGGATACAAAATAAGAATACCTAGTCATGAGACCGCATCGTAACATTATCATAAGCTAATAATTAATAGATACATAAAAAAGTTAGACGTTTAAAAAAAGAACATTCGTTTGGAAAGTGGAGACTACTTTTAATTAATGCCAGATAATAAAAATATTAGACACTGTTGTTTTTCTAAGATATTCTGATGAAAGTTGGAAATAATGACTTGACTATTCTTGTTCAATATTTTCAACTTTAAATTGTTTTATTCTCTTTATCTCTTTATTTACACAGATGACTAATGAAAATTCTTATTTTAATCATCTAATTACGTAATACGTGAATATCAATAAATAAAAGTAAAAAATCTTTGGTCATGTCTCATGTTGTAGCGACATGTCAGCATTTATGGGAATCTTGGTCCATTTCGAATCTCGTGAACTTTGTCAAGTTCCTCTCTAGCCCGGTGGTGATCGTCTCCGTTCTGGGTTCGAAGTGCGAGCTAGGCCCCTGGGTCACACCTATCTTCCTGGTCCGGACATCGAACCCCGGTCTGCCCTGGACTCCCCCAGGGACACTTGGCTGAGCACCGTTCGTGTGTTGCTGAAGCTGTACCCGTGACGCTCGTTCCATTTCTCTAAAAGAATTGAGGACTAGTTATTTGATTTAATGATACATATAATTAAATAATTTTTAAATGTATGCGTTTGTTTTACAAAAGAGCAACAACAAAGGTTTTTTGTCATTTCTTAATGCTCTTTTGACGTGATAACGTCTTTAAAATCGATGAACGTCTGCTGCACGCACGAAAAAGTGTCACGTTTCGCCTAAGCGAGCGTGCAAGCGACAACGCCGAAGCTTGTTGTTGACAAGGGATTTTTTTAATGGTCATCGACGAGGTTGATCCTATAATGGTTTGTCTGCCATTTTGTCTCCAACTAGTATAAAAAGGATTTATAGTTATGAGTCTAGGAATGTAACATTACCGAGCGAATAAAAAAGTTATGCATATAACTAGACATAAAACAGAAAAAATTGCGTTAAAGAGAGGCGACTTTGTTGGAATATACCGATTGAAAATAAATATCGATTGACATACGAATAGCATAATCTAATTCTAGAGGCGAGCAAAGACGTGGTGGTGAAAAAGAATACATAGGTAAATAGATTTTAAAAGGGTTTTTTAGATTTTTGTTTGTAGAAAATAATTGATGTTTTTTTGTTATTCTTCACAAACGACCGACTATTACGTTAAAAAAAGATACAGTGCAGGAAGAACGGCGGAGGGTTTATCATAGTCTCGGGTTTTGGAGCGGAAAGGTTTTGGGTACGGAAGCCTAATGCAGACTGTTACTTCCCGGTACATCTTGTATGAAGAACCATGTCAATCCATGATGTGGGAAAAATACTTCAACTCTTCATTGCGCTTTTAACGTTTTATGTGAGGCAATCTTTGACTGTAATTTTTGAAAAATCTCCGTGCATCCAAACTTTGCACACTTATCAAGAACTTCATTATCATCATCATCATCATCATCAGCCTCTATCCGTCCACTGATGAACATAGGATAGAATAGAATCAATGAACGCCAAGACGGCCGATCCGTTGCCACCCGCGTCCAACACGGACCGGCCACCGCACGGAGATCGTCTTATTTACGACAATACAATAGTTGACAGACTAAAAAAAATCTAATTTATTTCTTTTACTTTTTGTATTATATTGACAAATTTATTTACTATATAAGTTATTTATTATTATTATATAAAGTTTATATGAAGCGTGTTTCCTTTGCTTCGTAAACTGTATTTATAACACTATTTACTTACGATATGAATTTTGATAATTATGCATGTTTATCTAATTAATGTCAGACATGCAGTAACGTGCATATCCGAGTCTGCTGTCTCGCCGCATATTGTGTCATATTGTCTATTATTAGTTTATGAGACACAACAATGGACTTGAGACTAGGGCTTGTATGCGGCTTATATGCGACAATATTGAAGAAGATATGAGGTTTATTCAGGTTTAACTAATACAAGCGAGGTGATTTAAGAGATTAGAACTATAGTTCAAGAATACATCAATATATAAATTAAAGCTGGAAAGCATTACGGACGCATGAACGGATGGATATGCAGAAAATTTTAATTGTAGCATTACCTAAACATATAATATGTTGAAGTTTCAGTTAATTAACATAATTGATAGCATACCCTTAGCGACTTTTTGAAATCAACTGAGGTGGGTATTACTAGTAAGTCTGGCTTTAAGTTCCACGCTCAATACTAGGTTGTCGTGCGAGTTAACTTAAGCGTTCCAAGGTGTGTGCCGACTGCCGCGCGTAATAGATACACTTTCGGCTCTCAGTTATCACTTTGGTAGTCACAGTCTAGAAAGTTTGTGACGTCTATTACAATCATCCATTCTACAAGTTTTCTGATACAATAATAATATCTTTGGACGCTTTTACACCACGTCTGACCTGGTCCCGCGGTGAATTCTCGAAGAACTTGTGTTACGGGTACCAGATAACGGAAATATATTTAATACCATACATATATTTAAGATTTTTAATACATAATACACATATACCCATACCGGTGGGAGGGACTGCGTCGGTACCACCATCTTGCTTGTTTCTCCCGTGAAACAGCTTTGCTGTGTTTCGGAGAGAAGGGCAAGACAGGCAGTGTAATTACTGGCACCGAGACTTAACATCTTATGTCTCAGGATAGGCAACACATAAATGAGTTGCCTGGGCTCGTTCCAGGTAAACTAGTTTATGTTCATGGGCGACGTCGACCACTTACCATCAGGTGACACGTTTGCTAGTTTGACTATCCAACTAACATAAAAAAAAGAAAAAAAAACCATGACCCAGGAACACAGAAAACTTTTTGTTGCATGGTGGGATTCGAACCCGTTATCCAGCTTGAGCGCCAACGCGCTAACCATTGAGTCACAGAGGTCGTCATAATGTAATCGCCCCTCTGAGTAAGCTGTGACAATCAAAGAGGTACGAATATACTGTGGTCTGTGACTATAGAAAATGTGATTCCCTAATAATTTATATAATTTCCTCAATTGTCGCAGATTGCAATTAGCTCACGGCTCATATGAGACGTATAACGTAAAATAATAATTACGTAAAACAGAAAACATTAATTAGTGTCGTTCTCGGTCGTGATCATTCGAGAAAATTCTAGCTGTTTTAGTGTTTAATTACTAATTAGCTCGTTGACGTTAAAGGAAAGGCAAAGTTATTTTATGAAAAGGCTTCAATTTTGTACCTTTTATTAATTGGCATTCTTTTCAAAACTATGAGGGAGAGAAAAGAGGGAGAAATTACTATATTTGCATGTAGTACTGTTTTACGAAATGACTGTATTGATTGTGGTGTATTTCCTTTTTTTTTCTTTTACGTCGGGAAATGCTCTGGGGCATCCCGCCTGGGGAGTGGGTCTCCCCAGGTGGGTATGTGGGACTCGCTGCGCACGAAAGATTGTAAATGGACGCAGCTCTACCCACTAAAACCCGGCGAGTGCCGCCTTGGTGAGGTGCCCCGGATCTGTTAAGTTGACAGGGCACCTCTGACTGGGCATCTCGACGGCTAGTCAGTCCCGCAAGGGAACGCCACCTCCACACCACAGAACAACCCCTCCCAACGTCGGGACAGTGCAATGGGGTGAGGTTCCCATCCTCACCCCTTGCCCCCTGCTCTTTTGTCCCCTCTTCTTATAAGAGGAGTACAAAGAGCCCCCTTGGCTCAATAAGCTTCGCCCAAGGTGTTGGGTTCACCCTAGGCTACTGAGGCCCACCGCCACGTCAAGGCCTGAACCATGGTGGGGCGCCCATTGTAACCTAGCATCCACAGTAATTCCAAGAAATACGGTTGAATCCACCAAGTCCATCACCTCTCCGTTTATGGATACATTGGTTTACACTTGCTTAACATTAGGCAGTGTAAATTTTATCAATTTGATTTTATTACAATTGAGCAATAAGTTATTCGCGCTAAACCAATGCACCATGTTCGAAAGAGCATTGTTTACGTCGTCAAAGTCCATTTGTTGTCGTTTAATTTTAAATATTACGGAAGAATCATCAGCAAACAATACAATTTCATGTTTGTCCTTCATGAGTGAAGCCAAGTCATTTATATAAACCATCCACCACAGTTACCATCCTTCGGGCGCAGCGAGTCCCACATACCCAGGGATGCCTCAGAGCATTTCCCGGCGATAAAAAAAAAGGTTACAATGGGCGCCACATATAGCTATGTTGGCAAGTAGACTCGGTTCTGCAGACTTTGCGATTAGTATATCATGCATACTTCCATAGTCTAATGTTTTACGGCATTTTACTATGGGGAAATGCCGCGGATATTAAAACGATTTTCGTGTTACAGAAGCGAGCTATTCGAGCCATTTACTGTTTGCCCCCTAAAGTATCATTAAGAGAAAAGTTCAAAGAAATTGCCATCTTGACTGTAGCCTCTCAGTACATACTAGCAAACGTGATGTATGTTCGTAAAAATATTAATGAATTTGTAAAAAAATACGACTATCTACAATAATCACAACATAAATACAAGGAACAAACATAAATTGAATATACCATTTTTTAGACTTCATAAAGTTAGTAATTCTTTTATGGGACAATGTATACGTTTTTACAATAGGATCCCAGAAAACGTTTAAAATCTTTCCATTAATAAATTTCAGAAAACATTTAAAGAACGTTTGTGTGGTTAAGGCTATTATGAAATAAAAGATTTTATTGAAGATACCACACCTTGGGAATAAGACATTCACTGTTTAGGTTTTGCATGGAAATGATGTACCTATTTATAAACTATGTATTTTATGTTGATGACAAAAGAGCAACCCTCAAGTTTTTTTCTCGTTTTTCTTGGGGGAGCCTGCATTCCAAACGAGTTTTTTTACGACACCTTTCTTATTTTTTTGACGTATTTCAAGTGTACGAGTGGTTACCTACGAAATAAAGATATTTTGATTTGATTTGATTTGCATACCATTTGATGTTACCAGGACACTGTGGACTGTGGTGTTCTGTAACGCTCGCGCTTTTAGGTAAAGGGGAATATGGTACTGTAAAGCTTAATTAACACAATAGCATGTTGTTTAAATTAGACATGGGAAGCTTCATATTATGGAAGTAGGGCTTCAGTTACTTATTGGCCAACCAACTATATAAGCCAACCCTTTGGGAGAAAAAAGGGATGGAAAATGTTGGGAATATTTTGTTATTTAATATATTCGATTGGATAAATGAAAAAGTTTCTTTTTTTTAATTAAATTTTTCCGGATTTTGAAAGTGAATAAAAATAACCCAACTAAAAGACCTACGATCGAGTAATCGCTATTAGAATCCCGTTGGTATAGAATACATGCATTTATGAGATGATACCTTCAGGTTCGTATGGCGAGCGGTGAGGTCCGCTCAGGCGAGCATGGCGAGGTATACGCACCGCTGGTGAGACCGGGTAGGCGCGGGCAGCACAGCGCGGCCGCGTACGCCGCGCGGTATTGCGCGTTCATGATCACGTAGATGATGGGGTTGACGCACGCGCTCGCGTACAGCAGCAAGTAGCCGGCCACGTGGAACACTGTGGGTAGACATTCATTAGGCAGGAGCTTTGGCAGATGTAGATATCAAAAAGGTTCTGGTGATGGACATGCATTAGTCAGATACTTTGGGGAGACCAGCCGAATCGACACATTGCGGGTCCGATCTCTTTGAAACCAGCAGTTCGCATTTGTTCTAGAGCAATGCGAGTTCAAAAATCCTAAAATTTCGATCCCAAAGACTTGCAATGCTATTTGTTATTTATTTCAACGCGGAACACTGGTGATAGACATCCTATACCGCATGCATGATGAGTCTCTTCGAAACCTGGCGAGGAGGGTATATCGTATATCGCGATTGCGCTAATGCGGAATAGGGAACCATGAAAGACTTTCTATCTTATGTGACATGAAGGTTTACTCACGATGTTTTACTTCAATGATAAGCAAGCAATGCTGAAAAGGTCAAAAACGTCTAGAATTCTAGAAGTGCATTCACTTTCGAACCCGGATCTCTCACTTTGGAAATCCTAGTCTACACTAAATAGTTATTTACGTTTTTCGCAAAATTTCCAGTGCAAAATAAAGGAAATAAATTCCTTAAATTTGACCAGCGAAATCTGAGTGGTTATTACGGACGAAGGTCTCGAATCGAGTGACCCAAATTTGAACCTGACCCGAGCACCACTGAAAATGATTTTCAATTTCCATGAGCACTTGATTTTGTCAATGTCGCTTGCTCTGGGGTGAAGGTAAATTTACTAACTGCAAAAATATATTTTTTTAGGATATAAATTCTACCAACACTAGATTACTAACATCGCTGCCCTAATACCCATATTTGACTTCGAGGTGGGACTAAATAAAGTAGTCATTAAACCAGAAATCATCACCTCACCTATTCTTTTCTGATATTTACAAGATAATGAAATATTTTTAAATGCTCGACGTTTCCGACGCTTTACAACATGTTCATGTTGTAACATAACTATGGTCGCTGTTAATTTTACGAAACGTCTTGAATCTAGTATTAATAAACCTGCATAAAATCCGTAAAACGTTGCTCCTAAACTGATTTTAGAGATAAATGATAATCAATAATGCCTAAGAGATGCTAGTGATGTCGAATATCTTAATAAACCACGATAAAATCCCTAAATCGTGGCTAGTGGCGTCGGGAAGGTAAAATCTGCGATGTCGATGAAATCCCTAAATCGTGGCTAGTGACGTCGTGAATGTAAAATCTTAATAAACCTCGATAAAATCTCTAAATCGTGGCTAGTGACGTCGGGAATGTAAAATCTTAATAAACCGCGTTAAAACCCCTAAAACGTTGCTCCTAATTTGATTTCAAGAAGGATACATACGCTCAAGTGTCAGTAAAAAAGTATAAATTACCAGGGTAATGGACGTGGCTATCAGCGACCTTGGCGATGGTGATGGGCAGGTAGCAGACGAGGAACGACAGGAAAATGGCGAGCACCATCTTTGTGATCCTCCACTCGTTGCGGCGCGCCTTCGTCTCCCTCGTGTCCTTGACGGTGGATCTCTTCTCCACTCCGTTGTTGAGAGTACCGCTGCTCGCATGTTGGGTGCGCTGGTGCTCTCGCATCCTTAGTTCTGAGCTGAAATTGACGGACGCAATTAGTGGAGGGAAGTGCGATCACAATTCAGCGATGTGTTTTGGGCTGTAATGAGATATTATGTTCTCCAGAGGGAGGGATGAGGGCCGGCCCTCATGATGATAGGTTAAATTCAACCGTAAAAGATTCGTCGACCGTATCGGATTTGACTAGTCCAAATCCTGCTCTCCCGAGCAGCGCGTGCGATATACCGCGCAGATGAGGGCGTCCCCCTTTCGAATATTTCTTAAGAGAGCCATCTGCTCACTTACTGTACCGATTGAGCTTAAAGGCCATCAGGCCGAAAAGTCTAGTCCTTCCGAAAAAAATAAAAAGAGATATTATGTTAATGATTTTAACAAAAAAAAAAAAATGGGTCGAAGTGTGTGAACTACGATTGCCAACTTATTTAATAATGATGATCTTAGCATTAATATGCTATCCCCCAAATACTCAAACGAATCTCAAATGTAAGACGTATTAAAACTAAAACTCATGCTACGACGTGTCAGATTCAAAGAAAAAAGCCCCAACGCGATTTTTATAAAAAACTACAAATTCCTAATCATTATTTCCTAATCATGAAATAAATGGCAAAGCTAAGGTAATATAAAAGGTGTTGTGTATTTGAAACTCGGCTTTATGAAAACTCATAAGAAGTCATGGTCGTTGCGGGTCTACCCATTACATTTTACACCCGTGACAGACATAAAAACCATAAAACCCCAGCATTTACATCATAAAGATCCTGTTCGAGTGAAATATTCGTACAAAGGGAATTTATCAGAAAATTAGCTGATATGCGAATAGTTCTGTTGACAGGGAATCATTATAAAATTCACATTTATTTTTCGACTATTTTGTTTTTCCACTACGTTGAGTTTGTTCGTGGTGGGATTGGAAAAGATTTGTGTATTAAAAAGAAATTAAATATACACAACAGAATATATTACATTTTTACGTAAAGAGAAAACGATGTTGCCTACGTATTGCATGAAGATGGAGAGTATAATTTGACATCCGTAAAGTTTATAAGAAATGGAATTTAATAATAAAAAGTGCGTGCGTATAAAGTTACTTATCTACACATATCAGAATTGGCAAAAAAAATATATTTGGCAAACTAATTTTTAATCTCGTTTATATTTATATTAATATAAAGTTTTAATCTCCGAGACTTGCGCTGCGGCGTTCGCTCTATTTCACTTTCTTTCTCGATCTTTCTCACTCGCTTGCACCCTACTCTTACTCCTTTCTCACTCTCTCTTAATCGGTTTCAATCACTCACTCTCTCCCTCACCTTGGACAAAAAGGTTGCACATTTTCGTGACGTTTCATCCGTAAAAATTTTACCCTCATGCACGCAAAGTAGTTTCACTTCAAAAATGTTCCGAAGTTCTAAATTCATTTTTACGAATATTTTTTTTCGATCTGAAACATCTATTGGCAGGCCTTGGCTGTAAATATGACTTGAATGCCATGACGGTAAACGGCGTGGCGTTGTTATTTCATAGATATTTTTTATTAATTATGATTCTAATAATAACATTTTTCACATCTACCTATACAGCGTGAGGGCCTGTTTTTTACGCTAGCTTTTGAAATCAAATCAAATAAAAATATCTTTATTTCGTAGGTAACAACTTGTAAACTTAAAATACGTCAAAAAAAGAAGTCAATAAAAAGGTGTAGTAAAAAGAAATCGTTTGTAATGCAGTCTGCATTACAAACGATTTGTTTGCCCTTAGAAAAACGAGAAAAAAACTTAGGGGTTGCTCTTTGTCATCAAAATAAAACACATTTACCGGTGGGAGGGAAGCGCTGTGCCGCGCTCCCGGCTGCATGGGTACCACCATCTTGCTTGTTTCTCCCGTGAAACAGCTTTGCTGTGATTCGGAGAGAATGGCAAGACAGGCAGTGTAATTACTGGCACCGAGACTTAACATCTTATGTCTCAGGATAGGCAGCACATATATGAGTTGCCTGGGCTCGTTCCAGGTATACTAGTTTATGTTCAAGGGCGACGTTGACCACTTACCATCAGGTGGCACGTTTGCCAGTTTGCCTATCCAACTAATATAAAAAACATAGTTTATAAATAGGTACATCATTTCCATGCAAACCTAAACAGTGAATGTCTTATTCCCAAGGTGTGGTATCTTCAATAAAATCTTTTATTTCATAATAGCCTTTACCACACAAACGTTCCTTAACAGTTTTGCCCGTTTTTATCTATTTATACTTTAATCTTTGATAAATAACTGAATTCCAACCTCTTGGCGGTCACTTACCAACGGGTATAAATAACTAGTAGGTAAAAGAACTCATGTAACTTGTAAAATTTACTATCTTTATATCCTTTGCATAAGTGTTTTGAGAAAATGAAAATTTGATTCTCTGTGTGTAATTTATGACTTTATTCATGGACTTTAACTTATTCGACATTGGAATCTTAATTGTAACGCTACGTTTCAATTGAATACATTCAGCAACCTTTCACATAAACAATTTTATTACTATCAATAAATTTAAATTTGAGTGCGTATAAAAGTGTGCATTACAATATGTCTAGTTTACACAAATTTCTGAATTCGTCTCTTCTGATTTTTTTTGTATGTATGTGACACGATTACTCCGCCGTTTGTGAATGGATTTCGATGGTTATTTTTTTGTTTAAAAGCTGGTGTTTCTAATTTGGTCCCATATTAATTTTATTCAGATCTGACAAGACGAACCCGGACTTCCCACTCAAGACGCCGAGCCCATACTTACACGCTATCACATTGCTACGTTGAACATATCCAGCAGTTGACGGATAAAGGCTGATGATGATAATGATTTCATCATCATCATCATATTATTAAGTCGGATGAGATTTCTCGATACAATAGCCAACCCCAATAATTCAAAGTATAAAACAAGCTATTAACCCTGTAGAAATATTATTAAGATCGTATTTTAAATCAGAGTGGTACAACATGGCGTGGTAGAACACAAATAATTAATCAAATTACAAATGTATATTGTCATAGAGAAACCTATTACTGGAATAAAAGTATTAGAAAACCTAATTTGATTCATGACCGTAGACCAATAAAGCATTTTCATGTACCTATAACCTTTGCGCGGTTTACACGTAGTTAAGTAACAGCTAGACAAGGATTTAGTAGAACGTGTATATAGTGAATAAAATATATGAAGTTAGAGAAAGCGTTTGTTGCCCTTCCATTCAAAAAGCAATTTTCTGTTTCTGTATGGTTGATAGATGGTGTGAAGCTTTATATTATTAAGAATTTCTCACAGAAATATATCGAGATAGAAGTAAAGAGTGTATGTACCTCGCGTGGCAAAAAGACGACTCGACGGCTCCTTTGCTCGCCGCGAACTTTAGTAAACTCCCGACCGCGGTCAGCATGCGACGTAAGGTTTTAAAAACAAAATGACTCGTTGTTGAATAATTAATTGTTCAAACACTACCAGTAAAATTGGAGCTGTTATTGGAGGTATTTCCTTTCACCAGTAAGTACTATTTGTCCTAAAAAATCTGTTATTAATTTAAAAAACCATTTATTTTACTATTTTCATCAAAACAGTAGCGGGAGATTGTGTCTAACGCTAGTTTTCCATTGCGGCTTTTTTTACTAGCCAGACTTGGCGGGCGTTCAAAACCAGCGATGTATAATATGCTATTAAAACTGTCAGGTCACGTTGAAGACGATTTCTCATTTTTTCTGTCAAAAGTGCTGTACCTACACTGCGATTTTCTTACTCGATTAAAATCTATTTTGAAAGCAGAGGAAATGGTAATATCATTTTATATTATTATGTACCTATAATGTAATGTATGTAAAATAAAAATTATTTAGCATTAAATGCAAAGCAAATATTATTGAGAAACTGGTTATGTATAGTTTTCTAACTGATTATGGTTACTTCTATAATTACAAGTTTATTTCAGTTTTCCGAATGATCCTGTGTGTGTGTACTTATGTACACGCGTTAGAAGTAATACTCCTTAAATAAAAATACATAGTACAATTTCATTACACTGTAACCTTTTTGCTTATTGTGTAGTTAAAAGCTATATCTTCTTTTGACGTCTATACTGTCATTATGTGAATATTGTTATATAAAATAATGTTGACTATAGCTAACTTCAGGGTGTCGGTTTTTCGTGACTCATTATTTTTCCCTAACGCGCTAAAAGAAGTATAACTCCAAAAATAAGTGGATTGTGTTTTTTAATAAACCAGTTATTTTTCTGCAATCCACCAGTGATAATTTGTAGGCCTATTCATTCTCCAATTATTGATTTATGTGATATAGTTTTATATTCCGTATTTTTGGATTCATTACTTAAATAAAAAAGTGACCACCGTTTGCTGTTTAGATGATTAAGCTAAAAATAAGCAAAATGACACTATGTGACAAAGACCAAAAGTTGAATTAGAAGGACTACAACTATTATCACTGATGATTTTAAAGAAATTGATTGGAATTTAAAGAAATTGGTTTATTAGAAATTACAATCCCTCTAATAAGGGCACCAGTGGACGGTCGGCGCCCTATCTATATTATCTGATCAAATCAACATTTTAATTATCAATAATAAAAAACAAGCTATTGAATAGTTACACGTTATAATATAGGTAGTCTATAATATAGCTACTCAATGTATAAAAATATAGTTTATCGTCCATAGCACGCTATCATAAAATAGTTTTATTGAACAATACTACTGATAAAATCGGTGCCATGTTATAATTGATCTGTGAATCGATGCTTTTGAATTGTTTTCGCGCGGCTTATGTGTTTCACATCACTAAATTACACTCGTGACGTCATCGTACCTACGCAAAATGTTACACGTTCGGTCCCCATACAAATTACGGAACTCTTTACTTCTATCTTGATATAGTTCTGTGGAATTTCTCAAACATTTAATATATTTGCTATCGCTTGAGGATACCTCCTTTAACGTATAATAATATTACGAGCTACGAGCTTTTATAAAAGCTCGTAGCTCGTAATATTATAACCTATACCTATTTATATATAAATAGATATAGGTTTTAGTATACACTATACCTATTATTGTAAGTACTAAAACATTTGCCACAATTATTGACTAGCTGTAAGTTTTTTAAAAATAAATAGTAGATATTAAAATCTTATGATACTTATAATAATTACTAGTATAAATTAGTAGTTCATCATCACCAGCACCTTTCCATCCACTGGTCTACTGGAGATAGGCCTCCCTCAATGAACGCCAAGACGACCGATCCCTTGCCACTCGCATTCAACACGGACCGGCCGCTGAACGAAGATCGTCTTCGTCTGGTTAATGGCCGACCAATATTTCGTAGTTACCCTTAAGTATTAAAAAAGTAAAGAAAGTCTCGAAGAAGTTCATATGTCAAATTTAACTATCTCCTCGCGCGTATTTCCCTTAAAAGGGGGTTCAAAGTTGTCTCTTTTCCTATTAGTGACTAGCTGTGGAAAACTATTGATAAAACTGCTGTTTTTAAGTATTCAAAAACTTATCTAACATCAACTGCATCTACTACCGGTTCTAAGGCAGGCCTACCGAGAAGAACCTGCGAAACAAATAACTTTTAACAAAGGAGTCTTAATAAGTAACTTAATAAGTAAGTAATAAGGACAATATCGTAATGAATATGTACCTGTGCACCACCCAGAATATCCTCGCGTAGCATATGAAGATGAGCAAAGCGGGCACTATGAAGGCTATGACGAAGAGCGCCGTCTTCGAGGAGCGGCCGCGGTCGTCAGGTACGATGGAACAGGTGCCCAGCTCCGCGTCGTAGTCGAATTTACCTGGAAAAATATTCAATATTAGTTATGATTTTAGTAAGAGGTAGTGCCATGCAGCATTGCAACTGAATTGGGCCGGCACGACCGGGGTGATACCTCTCGCTCACATGATACCGGTGTAAAGTGATTGCTATGATGTCGCATTTCGTGCGGTTGTTGATTGGGGGGGGGGGGGGGGGTAGAGAAATGGAGGGCAACGCATCTGCATAACTTTTGGTTTTTTGTATGGGCGTCGGTGGTCACCATAAGGCTCCGACTGCTCGTGATATAAAAAAAGATACCGATTTAACCAGTAAAAATGTAAATACTATAATACCGAATCCAATAAACTAAGCCCCTATACACCCGGACCAAAATAAGGAATCGATTGACTTCATATTTATCAAAATCAGATAACCGGACGATGAAACATGCGTACATATACAACTTCTTACATTCGCCTTTGTCATAGTCGGGATAATAAGGGAGGGTATAGCACAGTAGCCGATCCCGGCGAGTTGGATTGGCCTCGATGCCTCCAGCCGTGATTTTACTTACTCCATTCACTATTCCATCGAATACCTCTCGACTCTTGTCCTATCCATCATATCCTTGATTATTTTCCTTACCTTTATATATTCTTAACTACCTCATAATCAATGTAACATAATTTGAAGATCGACGATCGCCCCAGCTGTTGATCATTCATCTCACGTGAACTCCCAGTACATTTCATTTTGATGTCAGATGTAAATTTACATGTCCCCGAGGATTATGAAGCAATTTTGGTGTTTAATGGGATATAAATTCTGTCTGTGAAGTTTTGTTGTTCACCTGTGTATCTATAATGTCAGATCGGCTAGGGTCATGTATTTTGTAAGAGTCACGTGTAAAATCTATTGGCGCGTGATGCCGTGACGCTGTTATTCAATACATACGTAGATTGACATACGTTACTCTAACTAGTATACACATAAAACTCAAAAATTTTGAATTCCAACTATATATCCGTATAAAATGCACAAAAAAGGGTGCGTGTGTAATGTTTACGAACGATTGAAGAAAAAATTGATGAAAGACTGAGTTACCCTCTAGTCGCGCCTAAAGAAGTTTTAAGAAATGAACACTTACGATTTTACCGGTCAAATTAGGTTAAGAAATTTTTTCTTTTAATTTATTTAGGTACTTTACAATTTTTTTTATTTTCAGTTGCGTGCGCGCAGTCTTAGCGAGCGGTCGAGTTAGCTGTGTTGACGCTTCCGCGATTGTAATTTTTTTCGCTTACCCTCATTTTCATTATTAATGCTACTTGATGAGTAAAAAGGTAGAATTTAGTGACTCAAGTAGAAATGAGATAACGGAAGAGGATATGCGGTTAGAGAGCGAGCAACGACTTAATTTAAGAATGGAGAGTGAGAAAAATACGGATTTAAATAGAGAGCAACAAGTAGTACCGGAGAAGAGAAGAAGACAGAATGATGATGAAGAAACAATTGAAGGTGATGATGGATTCAAAACCATAAAGCGTGGGAGTAAACGACCAACACGAAGAAATTCAGAAAATTGTGAAGATTTCACAAATTCTAAGATTTAGAATTTAGATTTTCGAGTAATAATGTAAAACCCAAAGAACATATTGTGTGTATTACGGCCAAAGAAACACTACCGAGGCAGTTTGGGATGGCCAAACTTTTGAGATCTCGTAATTTAGGAAATATAACTAAATTAGTGTACAAAAACCCTTATAGGGCTTTAGTATATTTTGATAATAAAGAAAATGCATTAAAGATGGTAAATTGTGAGAAATTATTAAACAACTTGGAATATAATATCAATATAGTAGGTGAATCATCATTATGCTATGGTATACTTCGGCAAGTGGACTTAGAAATGGAAGATAAAGAAATATTAGAAAACCTTAGATGTGAGTTCGAGATTATATCGGCAAAACGATTAAAAAGACAAGATAACTATGGTAAATGGGTAAATTCTGAAACAATCCGTCTATGTTTTAAAAATCACAACCTACCTACATATGTATATGGTTTTGGGTGCAGATTCCAAGTTGAACCCTACATTTTCCCTGTATCCCAATGTTCAGTATGTTGGCGATACGGACACCTATCACGGACATGTCCTACAAAAAAAATTATATGCCCTAAGTGTGGAAATAATCACGCTAACTGTGAAACAACTAATTTTCAATGTATAAACTGCAAAGGTACACACACATATGGCAATGAATAAAAATTGTCCTATTTTCTTGAAAGAAAAAGAAGTTAGAAGAATTATGTCGGACAAGAATTGCAGCTATCGGGAAGGATTAGAGATATATGAAACCAAAAGAAATATGCAGAAAAAATATACAATAGATAATGTGGATAATGAAAAAAATAAACAGTTGTCAGAAACAGAGTACACTCAGGACACAGGATCAAGAAGAACATATAGAGAAGTAGTTGGTATAAAAACCGTTATACATGAGGAAAAGATTGTGTCTGAAGAATCGGAAACGGAAAAAAACAAAAGCAGAGTTATATGGACAGGAACAGTCACAAAAAAATATGAATGAGGTTGAAAACATCAATAACAAAAGTGATAAACAAAGGGAATCTGGTGAAAGCAAAGATTACTGGTATGGACTATATTAAAAAATTAAGGATGTATGTATATCGAGAAATAACTTCTCTAATAAGTTAAAATTAATTATCAACATAATTGTTCAGGATTGCATTGCACTATGTTTGAAAATAATTAACGGTAAAGATTTTTTAACTTAGTTAATTTCGTTCTCCACTAATGGATAATTTTAATAGCAGTTCTTATTTTATAAACATATTGCAGTGGAATGCTCAGAGTTTAAGACCCAAAATCTCAGAATTTCAAGCTTTATTAAGTCAGGAAAACATTGCTTTAATATCAGAGACTTGGTTGAGACCTAATTCATCATTGAATATAAATAGGTATAATATTTTTAGGAATGACCGTAGCGATTCGTATGGGGGAGTTGCTATTATAATACACAAATCAATTAGAGTACAGGTAGAACCTTTAAACCCCAGTAATTCAGGAATAGAAATAAAATGTGTTAAAATTTTAAATTATAAGGAGATTAAGAATATTGTCTTGGTATATTGTCCTTCCTCGGTACATACTATTCAATCTGACTGGGATCTAATATTCACAAAATTTAATAGTAGATGTTTAATCGCGGGTGACTTTAACGCACATCACTATAATTGGTCATGTAAGGTAGATACAAGAGGTACGATGATATTTGATGCTAGTTTGGATGCGGGATACATCTCGAATAACAAAGGAACAAGTGAGCACACGCGTATTAAGATGGTAAATGGTTACCTACAAAAAACGTCCCCTGATATTACATTTGTTTCCACAGACTTAGCTTGTAAATTTCAGTGGCATGTATTAAGCGAAAATCTAGGCAGTGATCATATGTGCATTAAAATTAAAAGTAACTATAGGGAAGCTACATACATAACTAAAAAACGTAAATATAAATCGGCTAATTGGGAGGGATATACCAAAACTATACAAGAAGTTATGTTACCATACTGTGGAGAGTTAGATGCTCAACAAAATTATGACTATTTCCTAAACATTATAAATAATGCGGCTAATAAATATATACCATATACAAAACAGTTCACGTACTGTAGACCGGGTTTCCAACCAAAGTCCTATTGGAATGAAACGCTCTCTAAATTAGTAGCTGAAAGAAGGTTAGCTCTAAGTATTTTTAGGTCAAATCCAACCCCCCACAATTTAAACATTCTAGAAGAAAAGACAGTAATAGCTAAGAAAGCTATTAGTAAAGCCAGAATAAATGAGCGCCGTAATTTTTATACCAGCATTGATGAGTCAACAAAGGTGTCAGAAATGTGGAAGCGAATGCGATGGTTGAAGGGATATAGCTCTACTAAATCTTACCCGTCAAGGGACCAAAAAGTATCCTTAATTTGTGGTTTAGCTCCTGATTATGTATGCTATGAGAAACCAACATTTAATTCGTTAAATGTACAGCTGGAACTCCCGGTGACATTGCCTGAATTGTGTAATTCTTTAAAATCTAAGGACACAACACCTGGTGGGGACGGAGTTTCTTACTCAATGATATTTAATTTACCAGCCATTGGAAAAATATTTTTAGTAAATTTGTATAATGTTATTTTAAATACTAGTATGGTTCCTGTACAGTGGCGTAACATAGTATTGATGCCTATTCCTAAACCAGCTACACATTCAGATAGCAATCCAAAACTAAGGCCTATATGCCTAATATCATGCTTGTGTAAGATTTTTCATTCCATATTGACAATACGCATTGAATGGTTTATAGAGAAAAATAAGATTTTGTCTGCATTTACGTCGGGTTTTAGAAGAGGGCAATCATGTCAAGACTGTTTATCGAGATTGACCACACAAATTCAATTAGGTTTCTCGAAAAAGTAACCGTCGCATGTTTTATAGATGTAGAAAGTGCATACAACAATGTATTAATTAATAAAATGTTATTGATATTAAATGAAATCGGGATCGGTAAAAAATTATGTTCCTATTTGTGGACTTTTTTGAATGAAAGACACCTTAAAATTATTGATCAATTTAATGAAAATGACACTATGATTAGATATACAAGCTTAGGATTAGCCCAAGGTGACCCTATATCGCCAATATTATTTAACGTTGTAACATCTAAATTATTCTCCAAAATCAACAATGTAAAACATATATGTCAAGTACGCTGATGATTTTGTCTTGTATAGTACAGACAAAAATCTTTCAGATAGTACATCTAAATTACAAGAAGCATTAGATATATTTTCGTCTTCTTTAAGTGAATTAGGGCTATGTTTATCGAATAGTAAATCAAAATTATGTATTTTTAGCAGGGGATTTAGGAGACAAAATATTACATTGAAAATAAACAATATGGATTTAGAATTAGTAGATAGTTACAAATATTTAGGTTTATGGCTAGACAGGTCACTACGATGGGGACGTCATATTAATGAGTTAGTTCGAAAGTCACAGAAATACTTATCCATACTCAAAGTTCTAGCAGGTACTTCTTGGGGTATACACCCCAAACATTTACGAAGAATATATATAGCGATAGTCAGGAGTCGTATAGACTACAGCTGTTTTATTTACGATAACAGTGCGAATTCACATTTATATAAATTGCAGAAAATACAGAATCAAGCACTAAGAATCATAGGTGGTTTTATAAAGTCTACTCCGATCCACACCATGGAGAGTTAGCTCTGTATTCCACCACTACACATAAGAAGAAAATTCCTAGCCTACAAATATTGTTTAAAATCCCGGTCTTGGACTAACAATGTAACAATAAAATTATTAAAAGAATTAAACATGTTTATTACCAACAGCTATTGGACACGCAAAAAGATTCCACTGCTTGTGAATGTCATAAATGAAATTGAAGATGTTCAGGTAGCCTCATCATCGCCATTGGAGATATATACCTTAAAAACATGGGGCTCTTACATTGATACGAAAAATATAATCGCAGTCGATTTGGATAGTATGCATCGAGCTAAAGATAGTTACGAATTAAATCTTTTGAAACACACTGTAATAAAAGAATTAATAGCGAAATATGCTGATTGGATAATAATTTACACAGATGGATCTATGAGCAAGAAAGGAAGGGGAGATTCATTTTATGTTCGGTCACAAGAAAACTCTAGTGGATGCTTTAAAGTGATTGGAGATGTGTGTATCATGTCGTTGGAGCTTATTGCAATCTCAGAAGCACTATCATACATCAATATCATTGCTGGCAATAGAGCTGTAATATGCTCAGATAGTAAGAGTGCTTTATATCATATAGCTCGATGCGCCTCTGGTCGCAGAGGTACACCGATAGCATACGAGATACTCTCTAAAATCGAAGAACTAGCGGAGAAAGGAGTGATTCTGAGGTTGCAGTGGGTTCCTTCACACATCGGGATACGTGGTAATGAGGAGTACAGAAGGACAATAAATTTTTGTGAAACCATATTATTCAGAAGTTTTAACGAAATATAATGAAAAATGTTATAATTTATGGAAGGAGTATTTCGATCAGAGATCATTAGAAAAAGGTATATGGTATAAAACTATCCAATGTCAGCCTCCTCGTATACCTTGGTGTTCATATAGTCAGTTAAGTACAAAAATTGATTATTATAGCGCACAGAATCAGGACCGGACATATTCCATCAAACAAATTTCTCTTTTTAATGGGGAAGGTTGCTTCTCCTAAATGTGATACTTGTGGAGTAACCGATGATGTATATGTACCATTTGTTGATGGAATGTGTTCAGTTCCATGCAGAGAGACAGGAATTATGGGAAAAATTAAGTCTGGACATATTGCAAGTTGGAAGTATAAATTCATTACTATCAAAACCTAACAGTGAAGGAGCTTGTGTATTGTTTAAGCTATTGGCATCTTAAGTTAAGATACTTAATAGTAGGTAGTGATAATTAGAATAAGATTAATCGGACTGACATATACATGTAGTATAAAAGTAAAAAAAAAAAGAATAAAAGAAAGAAAGAACATTTTTTTTTACTTTGCTATTCACAATTAATCCGTTAAAAAAATTAGAAATAACAAATCCCATTTTTTTATGATCTTTGCCATTCGTTGGCGTGACAAGAACAACCATGGAGTATATGACATAATATACTCACTTCTATTTTTGAATAGTGGAAGCGATATCTACGAAGACTTTATAGAACTATATATAGAAATACTGAGTGCTGCTTCATTCATATAATGTAGTGTCGCAGCTGCGCGGGGGTACGGGGGGCTTCAAATAGCAGCAAGCCATCTAGCATCTAGTAGCCAAAACAAGTAATTGATTATATTGGCAGACGTTGTAATAGTTCTACTATATTTCACTAGGTGTCGCTAGCGCAAATGTCAGGGCCGTACTCAGAATTTTTTGTTAAGCATAGATGTAATTTGAAGTTGGACGGTACACACGGCTACAAAATATTATCATGATTTACTATTTCAATACAAGCTGATTTATCATTGTAGGATTTTCGTAAAAACCGACTTCCAATAAACTCGTCGTCATTGTCCGGCTTGGTATAAAATTGCTTTTGCTACTTGCCGATAGAGGCATGGTAATCACCGAACTTTCTAGACAAAATAAATAATATATTTAATTTAAATATTATTTACGAGTGGAAATATATGTTTATTCCATTTGACTCAGATTAATAAACAAAAGGTTTGTTTATTAATCTGAGCCATTTGATTTGATTTGTCAACTTTGCTATGATGCTAGACAACATTGATTACAACACCTTCTCTTTGTAATTACTCCGTGGCTGCTTTCGTCACAAACATGAAACGTAGAGTATATAATCACATAATATATTTTAAATAAGTTCTGTGAATACAACATAATATGCTCACGACTAATGTAAGTTACTATTATTGAATATATAATGCTCAGCGTTACTTTCATCAGGAAAAAACCTGATCTACCCTCTAGTCGCGCCTAAAATGTTTTACTTCGAAAATCTCCTTTAAAGTTTCATCCTAGTTAATTCCACAATGAATCTCAATTGTTTTCCGTTTTTGGAAAATCTCTGTACATCCGAATATATTCTGTATGAAATTCAGTAAATTTTCTGTAGTAAATTCAAATGCATTGAATAATTCAGACGTGTGTGAACGAACATGAACCGACGTGAAAATGTCGTAAACGTGTATATTGTCGGCAGCGCAAGAGAAATAAAAATAGAAGCGCCCAGCTAAAGCTCACTAAACTATGCAAATTGTGCAAATAAATTTTATTTATCGCATCGCCACTATCATTGACATCAGCCTGATGACGCCATTAGATTATTATCGTTAAATCATTTAATAAAAGGTTCGAATACCGCCAGGGAACAAAAAAGTTTTCTATGTGCCTGGGTCATGGATGTGTATTAAATAATATGTGTATTATACATATGTATGATAAAAATCTTAAATAAATGTATAGTATAAAAGTATTAAATACATTTCCGTTGTCTGGTACCCGTAACACAAGTTCTTCGAGAACTTACCACGGAATCAGGTTGACGTGGTGTAGAAGCGTGAACTTACCACGGAACCAGATTGACTGGTGTAGAAGCGTCCATAGATATTATGTATTATTATTTTCATTCTTTCACCCTTGGCCGTAAATAAGAGGCAAGTATCGGCAGGGTGCGGAAGTTACTCAGTTAACAGACAAAAGTAGACAGAGGAGCAGTAACTTATCCAAGTGGATCTCGCTTCCCGTTTATTTATAATGATGAAGATGATCTTAGAGACGGCCTACTTCAAGCCCTCCAATTTTGAATATATGTTTATAGATTTTTAGTCAACTTATTTCGTCATTATCAAAGGAAAATTACAAGTCTTCAATCTTACTTTAAATATTTTAATAAGATAATTTAATACGGACGGATAAAGGCCGATGAGGATGAATACTATCTTGGCGTTTATTGATAGAGGCCTATGTCCTGTGGACGTATAATGGTCTATAATGATGATGATGAAATATATAACTCAAACACATGTAACACACAGTAAACACTATACTGTCATGTTAGGACATAAAATTATACACTAACGCCCGAATACTCAAACGAATCTCAAATGTAAGACGAACTTAAACTCATGCTATAACGTGTCAGATTCAAAGAAAAAAAGAGGGACAACACGAGTTTAAGTACGTCTTAAATTTGAGATTCGTTTGAGTATTCGGGCGTAAATCAGTTTCTATAAACAGGCCACATAAAAATCTGGTTCACCATACTTTTATTACCTATTTTACTATTGTGGCTGAAAGTACTAAGTAAAATATTACCTAACATACTTATCCCAGATATATGGGGCTTAGTGAAATGGGTTGACCTTAGGGTGACCCACTATAGGATGTAACGACCATTAGACCTGACATTTTAAGGTCACACAAGATCGCTTTTAATGACTAACGAGTATTATGAGAATTTAGGTTATGATTTGAAACCTCAATTAGAACATCAATATGCTAGATATATATATCGTCATCATCAGCCTCTATCTACTGCTGAACATAGGCCTCCCTCAATGAACGCCAAGACGGCCGATACTTTGCCACATATATTAATACAATCATTACTTTTTTATTATTTACATTAGTACCTTTGCCCATATCAACGAAAAGTTTACCCGAGACTCGGTATAATAGGGATGTTGACAGTGTTACTTTATATGATAGAATTCTGAAAAAATACAATATTTTCCCTTATTTTTATATGATTAAATTAATATTTTATAAATAAAATGTAACAAAATTTAAAATAGGTCACGTGATAATAAACGGAAATGACGTCACCAGTTCCTATTTAGTGGAAGCGGAAGAATGTTGACGTACTTTTATACACCATTTTCCGTACGCAGTACATATTGTAAGAACTATTTTTCAGGCGTTTTGACAGTGTACACACACATAGGCACGGTACAACACTTATAAAACTCAGAAGCCATTTTTTATTAACGACAACTAGAATCATTTTATCACTTTTACGATGTTTAACAACATATGACGTCACGTGACAAGTGTTAGCGTTTTGGAACGAAATTTAAAATGCATTATAAAATATTATAAAAAGTTGATAATATTTAGGCCTCCGTTAGATATTTATAAATGATTTAAAAACATTTCTGAAAAATGTCAACATCCCTATTGGCCATAATTTAAAATTTTACTGAAGGTGCGACTTGATAAACCTTGGTGTAAGTATTTTACTGCTTGCTGATTGATTTCGGAATAAAAATGGGAGGGATGCGATGTCCCGCGCTCCCGGCAGTATGGGACCATCTTGCTTGTTTCTCCCGTGAAACAGGTTTGTGTTTCGGAGAGAAGGGCAAGACAGGCAGTGTCATTACTGGCACCGGGACCTTACATCGTATGTCTCAGGATAGGAAATACATTTATGTTCATGGGCGACCTCGGCCACTTACCATCAGGTGGCACGTCTACTTATATGAATAACATAAAAACGGTGGTACTAATCCAGATGGCTGCGTCGTACGGATGAGGCGGTTTTGGCGTTTTTTTGACCCCCCCCTCTCCTCAAGTAAGATTAATAGACATTCGGCTTATCCCCCTCACCTCTAAGCCGATGCTCTAAAAACTAAAACCCCTCACTCGATTAATGGGTACAAGCACATACTGTCCTAGTACTTCGTTTCTAATATGATAGAATGTTCCAGAACGTACCCCATATCCCGATGAGCGTGGGTGTCTGCATCCCGTAGGAGAACATCCAGGAGAACACTATCATGAGCGCGATGTTGTGCCTACGGTAGACGCGCGCGTACCAGCTGTGGTGCGCGATCATTATGTACCTGGAACACAATAAAAAATTTGAGTTAGCGGGAAAACTGTCGGCTGGTCGAGTGGTCTGGCTGCGGTTCATGTGGCGGTCGCGGGTTCGAATCCCGCCAAGTATTATATAATATATATAATTTGTGTGACAGATGCTGTACCGGGTCATAAATAATGTTATATTATATCAACTAAATAACTTGTTACGGGGTTATTATGGTGTGATTACCGGGTAGTATATAAAAAAGTGATTATTTATTATCTAGTGGATTAAACAGCCCAAAAAAAAATTCATCGTCATCATCATCAGTCTCTATCCTTCCACTGCTGAACTTCTTCAATGAACACCAAGACGGCCGATCCCTTGCCACTCGCATCCAACACGGACCGGCCACCGCACGGAATAAAGAGATAAAAATATCCTACTTCCTATAAATGTGAAAGTAAGTTTGTTTGTTACGCTTTCACGCGGTCCTACTAAACCGATCATCATGTAACTTTGTACACAATATATTATTGGAGATATTAGAAGTATTATAGGAATGTTTTTATGAAAAAAAAAAAATCTTTTTTTTTATTTTTTACTAGATGTGTTTAGTAAGAAGACGTCGAAAATAAGTATATTCAACATCTACCGGGATTTCGTGGTATCCCTGGTGATTTCGTGAAATCTCTGATATCTTCATTTCCCTGCGACATATTCCTGACAGATTCCTGTGAATCGTCAATAGCATCTTTTGACTACACCGAAGCAGTTCGAATATTTTGTATTAGTATGTACATGAAAAACTCATGAATCATGATCGCGAGTGGTCGACGTCACCCTTAAATGAACCCACCAGGGACCTTGTATATAAAACGTCAAGTCAAGCCAACAGTCCACTTACGGCAACACACATATTCATAACAGTAAATGTAATATGCGCTATTTATTTTGATTTCTCATATGTATACGAAACTTCACTCATATCTTTCGAGTTTCCAAACATTATGACTTTCTGTACATAATTTACTCGCAATTATGTAATCATATTAAAAACTTTTTGCGCAGTTAAGAACCTGTTATCAACAACATGTCCTCAGGAGCCAAGGAAACAATGGAGGCGGATTTATAGCTGTTATAAATGATTTAAACTTTTTAATTCCTATAGGCTTACAACGGATAATTCGAGTTTGTGGTTTATTATGTACTTAATTTTAAATTTAAAAGGTGAGTAAGAAGAGGTAGTGCCATGCTGCTTTGCATCCGAATTGGGCCGGCACGACCGGGGTGGTACCTCTCGCTCACATAACACCGGCGTCAAGTGACAGCTATTTTGTCGCGTTTCGTGCGGTTTGCAAGTTTCCGGTGGTCCATTGGGGGGATGGGGATAAGTGTGGCTCTACACTCTCCCCGAGACAGTCAGAGGCAGGACGAGTGCGAGAGTGTAGATGGTAGCGCTTGCCCGCCTCGACCTGTCATTTATATATTAATAGGCGGACGGAGAGCGATAGCGAGTGCTCTCGTCGAGAGTGTAGAGCCGCAGTACGATGGTAAGCCTCCGTACCAGTAATTACTCTACCCGTCTCTTATTTCCGAAACAGCTAAACTTTTTAAAAGCAAGCAAGATGGTGGTGTCCATACACAGAGTGAACATGATTACAAACGCATCTCTCCTTAAATAATTGTATAATAAAATCATCCAGACGTATAGATTATATTCCAATATCTAGTTCGTTTATTAAATTGAATGTTATAAATTGTCTAGAAGCTTATTTTACAGCTGGTTTCATTTCTGATGCTGTTCGCCTCACCTGTGTGAATAAATTTATGGTAGGGTGATTTTTTCTTACATATCACGGAATATGTTAAATTAAATTTTGTCTCATTTTCTATTACGAAAAAATTTATGTAGTTTAGGCGAAAGGTTTTACGTGAATAAACTGAAATATTTAGAACTAGCAGCGACCCGCGGTTTCGCCCGCGTACTTTGCATTCCCGTCGGAGTACAGAGATAAATCCTATATGTTATTATGTTGTATAAGCTATGTTATTGTAAAGTTTCATTAAAATCATTTCATTCGTTTTTGTGTGAAAGAGTAAAAAACATAAATCCATACATTCTTACAAACTTTTGTGTTTAATAATATTAGTGGATAACTGTTATGAAATGTAATAAAAATGTTATGTAATGTACAAGTACATAGGAAGTATTTTCTTACGCGATTTCTCCAGAACTGTACATGTTTTCTTACATTTATTGTTATTTGTGCAACTACGAGTCGGGTTATAAAAATATTTAGCCAAAAAAAATATTTTGGGGTCAAAAATGTAACTTTTTGATTTATAGCTTAAAATTCTTTTAACAACCTCATTTTCCGTTAGGCCGGCACGATCGTGGTGATATCGCGTCCACTTAATACCGGCGTAAAGTGACAGCTATGTTGTCGCGTTTCGTAAAGTTGTTTCTGGTGGCCGATTGGGGGAAATAGGAAAAATAAGGGCAACGCATCTGCATAACCTCCGGTTGTGTGGATGTGTATGGGCGTCGATAACCACCAAAAGGCTTCGACTGCTCGTTTGCCCTCCAATGATATATAAAAAAATAAATCATCAATACTTTGTACATTTTTATATTTTACATATTTCTATTCACTTGAAATAATTCATAGCAAATATATTTTCTAACCTAGGTGTGCTGAGACTTTGTTAGATTTATAGAAATTGTTATACAATGTAGGTTATATGAGACATTACCTTTTATTGTCTATGGATGGCACGGAAAGGACACGAACTCATTAGGGGGAGGGGGACCTCCTTGACCCACATAGCCCACCGCATATTAATATTATGATCAACACGTACAGACGATCGCATTTACATTTTTATGAGATAAATTAAGTTCCTTTAGTTTAAATTATGAGGTTTGAAATGACCTATTATTCTGAAATTATAGATAGTAGGTACTACGCTATGGAAGATACTTTGACAGAATACGTAATGATCTTTAATTCCTTTTTACCTATCTATTTTGTTGAAAAACTAGATGATATATAGGGATCGCCATATGATTTACTTGTATGTATGCCACATAAAATAGTATAACCTTTGACGGCCGCTTGTCGAGTGGTTGGGCTAATGGACCAACTGCAGATAATTTGTATGATGAATATATATGTCTGTACCAGGCCATGAACGTGTATATAATATGTATTTATATAAATTTCTTATTTTTTTGCGTCCCTAGTACCCGTAACACAAATTACCACGGAGCTAGGTTAACGTGATGTGGTTGTTGGATAACATTTATTTATTTATATTTATACTAACTATATCTCCACGTAACGCGGTTTTAACTCCAGAATCGTTCTTATCTATCAAATATCAGTTTTTAACGTGATGAAGAATGATGAAGAATAGAATGTAGGGGAGAGGTGGCATGAAAGGGACATTTTTGATTTAGTGGCCCTAGTAAGCGATTGAGAAAATATTGGGAACAGGTTTGAGTCGAATATGAAGCGTTTAATATTAAACTATTGAAATGAAATGCAAAAATTTACATTAAACTATTCTTAGTTGTTTATTTTCACATCTTAAAAAAATGTGGATTTTGTCCCCTTCATAAATGGACTGTTTTGAAAGGGACACAGTAATTTATGAAAGGGACAGTACCTGATTTCCAAGAGAAATGTGTACAATAACTACTTAGATCTAATAAAATCAATGTTAAAAGTGAATGAAACTATTGTTATAATTAAATCTAATCGTTTTCATCTTAAAAAATAAAAATAATGGTGATGACTTCTTAAGTTTTTTGACGAATGATTTCGTTTCGATTCTCAAATGTCAAAGAAAGTATATGACATGCTTGAGTTACGGCTTTGTGGATAATTAGATACCATGTTTCGGTACCAAGCGAGGAGAATGCATTTTAGGTACCACTTCTCAGACGTTCATCTTCATACTCTGTACAACATGATACGAAATTCGTATTTCTAATATTGTTCAGTCTGTGTTGCCAATGTTATTAATGATAAGTATTATAATGTCTGACGTCGGACATGGAAATCTATTTTTAAAGTGCCGCAGCTGTTCCCTGCTCGTTATCCTAAAGATGATAAGTATTATGATTTTATTGACTCAATATTTTTAAGTCGCCATTTTGAAAATTAGTTTAAAATTGCTCATAACAATTTTATGATATAATATATAATAATGTTGCGTCTGTTTATAGATCTGTCTGGTGTAGAAAAGTAGAATCTGTCAAGCGTGGACCAAATTATTCACTATTATCACATTACATTTTTACATTACTGTACATGCCATTTTCAACGAACTTCAAGATGACGAATCTCTTACGACTTAATCGTACCTTTTTTTATGTTAGTTGGATAGGCAAACTGGTAAACGTGCCACCTGATGGAAAGTGGTCGACGTCGCCCATGAACATAAACTAGTTTACCTGGAACGAGCCCAGGCAACTTATTAAGTGTTGCCTATCCTGAGACATAAGATGTTAAGTCTTGGTGCCAGTAATTACACTGCCTGTCTTGCCCTTCTCTCCGAAACACAGCAAAGCTGTTTCACGGGAGAAACAAGCAAGATAGTGGTACCCATCGCTCGCAGCTTGAGATCGACGCGTTCAGCTCATCTTAGGAGTAAAGGAAAGAGGACCCGATCATCGTCGGAAGAGGAGGAGAGCAGCGAATCAACGCTAAAAAGAAACGCTGCGGCGTTCAAAAAGACGCCACCCACGAAGCGAGGAAGGGGCAGGCCGCCAACAACCGGCCACTACGTGGGATTAACAAAAGCCCAAAAAGACCTACCCACCCTGACTGATTTTGAGACGGCGAGCGCTCTGGGTTCGAGCATTACAAAGGCCTTGGAGACCATAACTGGGGTCCGTACCAGGTCCAAAACCCTGAAGGGGACCATGGTCAAAGCCCTAAAGGACGCGACGAAGACCATCCAGGAGGCTACGGTGGCCCTTCTGGAACGTACGTCCTCCACCGAGACCCAAGCTCTGGAGACACAAAATAAACGGCTGTCGGCGGAGGTGGCAGAACTGCGTCAGGAACTGGCGGCACTCAGGAGCGAGCTCGCCTCCTCCCGCCAGCAGTCGGCCGTGCCCGTAGCGTCGCCAACGCCCGCCTCGTCTAATCTGGAGGAGATTGTCTAGAAGGCGATGCGGGAAGCGGTGGCGCTCTCGACCGTGCGGCTTAACGCCAGGCTGGAGGGTCTCGAATCCAGACTTCTACCCGAGCCACGATTGCGCCCGCCTCTTGCGGTAGACAAACGAGCAGCAGCGGCAGCAACACCAGTGCCAGCAGCAATCCCGGGGCTCTCAACCACCCCGAAGAAGACGCCGAAGAAAAAGAAGGCATCAAACGAAGTGACGACTCTGATGCCGCTAGCGAACTCGAGGCCATCAGCGGCGCCTAAGAAGAGCCAAAAGAAGAAAGCAGCGGATACAAAGCGTGCGGTTGATTATGACGGATGGACAACCGTCACCAAGAAGACCAAACAGGCCCCAAAGGGTAACAAAAAGTCCCAGAGGGCGCCTGCAAAGAGAGGCCCGCCTAAACTGCGGACACCCAACAGCTCTGTTGTGGTACTGCAGGTGCAGCCGGCGGCTGCTGAACGTGGGGTGACCTATGCCGACATACTGGGGAAGGCGAGAACTGAAATCCGCCTCTCCGACCTCGGCATTGATCCGCCCCGCTGCCGAAAAGCGGCCACGGGCGCCCGCCTATTAGTGTTGCCCGGTAGGTCCAGCGGGGCCAAGGCAGATTCCTTAGCCAACAAGATCAGAGAGGTGGTCGGGGAAGACATTGTCCGGGTCTCCAGACCCACGAGATGCGTGGGCGCTCGCATCTCAGGTCTAGACGACTCGGTATCCAAGGAGGACGTTGTCGCGGCTGTCGCAGAGGCAGGTGGTTGCCCCCCGATCAGGTGCGGGTGGGGGAGATCGGCTTCAGCCCCTCCGGTCTTGGAGCTGCTATCGTTCGCTGCCCTTGCGAGGCGGCGAAAGCGATTATCGAGAAGGGCAGGCTGCTGGTGGGCTGGGTGTCGGCACAATTCCGACTGCTTGACGCCCGCCCACTAAGGTGCTTTCGCTGTCAGGAGCAGGGACACGTTGCGGCGGTCTGCTCCTCTGCAGTGGACCGGAGTGATCTGTGCTTCCGCTGCGGGGTGGCGGGGCACAAGGTTAGGGACTGCTCAGCGGCGGCCCCGAAGTGTGCACTCTGCACGGAAAAGGGAATACCCGCCACCCATAAAATGGGTGGTGCAACGTGCGTCGCCCCGCGTCGTGTCCGGGCCGGGCGAAAAGAGACCGGAAGAACTAGCGGGGACCCCAGTACCCCCTCGCAGCCCATCTGCCCGACCGCAAATTCCTTCGCGGCCCTGGGCGAGGAGGTCCCCACAGCCTTGGAGTGATGGCACGTCTCACCCAAGTACTACAGGGGAACCTCAACCACTGCGCCAGAGCCCAAGACTTGTTCTTTCAGGCTCTGGCGGAATGGTCAGTGCAGGTGGCTGTGGTAGCCGAGCCGTACCGGGTCCCCAACTCTTCAAGTTGGGTCGGAGATGAGGATGGTGTGGTGGCCATCGCCAGCCTGAACGGCTCGCCATCGTTCAGCGTCGTGGAGAGGGGGCGTGGCTTCGTTGCGGCCGAGATCGGACGCGTATTGGTGATCGGGGCCTATTTCTCGCCCAATCGGAGCGTTGCCGACTTTGGCAACGCTCGAGGCACGAGGCAACGAGGCACACGTACGTGCGACAACAGGGTGGAAGCATCGTTGATGTTACATTCGCCGATGCCGCCCTAGCTCACCGCGTGCAGGGCTGGGAGGTGCTTGACGTCGAGACGCTGTCGGACCACCGGTATATCCGGTTCCGATACGGTGTCTCCGTCCCCTCCCCAGCCCGCGGCTCGAGTGCAGAGTGCGGCCCACGTTGGGCACTGAGAAGGCTAGACAAGGAGGCCCTCCTCGAGGCAGCCATCGTCCAGGCATGGGGACTGGACTCGCTGGCGGACCAGACAGAGATAGATGGGGAGACCGACCGCATGGTCGCCGCGATGTCGCAGGTATGCGACGCGGCCATGCCGAGGATCAGTCGGCGTCCCCCGCGAAACAGGAGGGTGTACTGGTGGTCCGAAGAGCTCGCAGAGCTGCGCAGGAGGTGCGTTGCGGCGAGACGCCAGTACACCCGAAGTCGAAGGCGAAGGCACCGTGACGAGGTGGAAGAGGGGCGGCTCTATGACATCTACAGAGCCGCCGCCGGGGAACTGAAGACGGCTATAGGTCGAGCTAAGGAGGCTGCCCACGGGGAGATGCTGGAGTCTCTGGACCGAGACCCGTGGGGGAGGCCGTACAGAATGGTCCGCAACAAACTGCGGCCCTGTGCCCCTCCCCTGACGGAGAGTCTCCGGCCCGACCTCGTGGCCCGGATAGTTCCGGCCCTGTTCCCCGGTCGGGAAGAGCACGTGCCCCCGTCTATGACTCCACCAGGCGAAGAACCGTCGAGTGAAGAGGTCCCGGAGGTATCAGAGGTGGAGCTCAACACAGCACTGGCTCGCATGAGGGCACGAAATACCGCACCTGGTCCGGATGGGGTTCCCGGGCGGGCCTTGGTTCTGGCTCTTGGCCCGCTCGGGACACAGGCGAAGCGACTTTTTAGCGCCTGTCTGGCGCAGGGCCAGTTTCCCACGGCTTGGAAGAAGGGGAAGCTGACCCTGATCCGGAAGGAGGGACGACCGGTGGACTCGGCGGCGGCGTATCGACCGATCGTGCTGCTCGACGAGGCGGGCAAGCTGCTGGAGCGGATCGCAGCTGCCCGTATCGTCGACCATTTGGAGAGCGTGGGGCCTAATCTCAGCGCCTTCCAGTTTGGGTTCCGGCGGGGCAGGTCCACCCTGGACGCTCTGACCAGGGTGAGGGCCCAAGCCGATGAGGCGGTCGAGGGGAGAGGGGTGCTCTTGGCAGTGTCTATTGACATTGCCAACGCGTTCAACACCCTGCCCTTCGACACCATTCGCGAGGCGCTGAGGTACCACGGTGTACCGGACTACCTGAGGAGGTTTGTGGAGAGTTACCTCTCAGGTAGGTCCGTCACCTACCTGACAGCAAACGGTTGGGTGAGGAGAGAGGTGGCCTGCGGTGTTCCACAGGGCTCGGTCCTAGGGCCGCTTCTGTGGAACATAGGCTACGATTGGGTGCTCCGTGGTGCGAACTTGACGGGCGTCGGCCTTACTTGTTACGCCGACGACACCGTCGTCACTGCACGCGGAAGTACGTTCTTGGAGGCCCGCCTGCTGGCGGTAGCAGGAGTGGCGCAGGTGGTGGCAAGGATTCGGCGACTCGGGCTCAAGGTGGCCCTGGAGAAGTGCGAAGCTATATGCTTCCACGGGCCCCGTCGAGCCCCTCCAGCCGGATCCCACCTGATAGTGGGAGGAACTCCCACCGCTGTCGAGTCGACTATGAGATACTTGGGCCTCGTCCTCGACAGGCGATGGGACTTCAAGGAGCACTTCCGGCGCCTCATTCCGAGGTTGCTCGGAACTGCTCGATCATTAGGTCGCCTTCTCCCAAACGTGGGTGGGCCTAGTGCTGGCTGCCGTCGCCTATACACAGGCGTCCTGCGGTCCATGGCGTTGTACGGCGCGCCTATCTGGGCGCGTGCCTTGAAGGCGGAGAACGTGGCCCTGTTGCGACGTCCGCAACGGGTTATGGCCGTCAGGGCCGTCCGTGCGTACCGTACCACCTCATACGAGGCTGCGTGCGTACTGGCGGGTACTGCGCCATGGGACCTACATGCCAAGGCCCTAGCGCGTGAGTGGAGAAGACGACGGGGAGACGAGGAGGAGGTCTCTGAGGAAGGAGAGACCTGGAGGAGCCGCCTGAGAATGCGGGTGCTCAGCCAGTGGAGTGAGCGGCTCAGAGAGCCGAGCGCGGGACACCGCACGGTGTTGGCCGTCGGTCCAATCCTGGAGCAGTGGGTTGACCGGCGGCACGGCGCAATATCCTTCCACCTTGCGCAGATACTGACGGGGCACGGATGCTTCGGAAGGTATCTGTGGAAGGTGGCAGGGGCGGAGGAATCGCCAGAGTGTCATCACTGTGACAGCAGTGAAGACACTGCTGACCACACCCTGGCGGAGTGCCCAGCTTGGGCAGAGGCAAGGGCGCCCCTCATCACTGAGGTTGGCGCGGACCTGTCACTCCCTACGGTCATCCGAGCGATGACCGTCAGTGAGAGCACATGGCAAAATAATGGTGATGACTTCTTAAGTTTTTTGACGAATGATTTCGTTTCGATTCTCAAATGTCAAAGAAAGTATATGACATGCTTGAGTTACGGCTTTGTGGATAATTAGATACCATGTTTCGGTACCAAGCGAGGAGAATGCATTTTAGGTACCACTTCTCAGACGTTCATCTTCATACTCTGTACAACATGATACGAAATTCGTATTTCTAATATTGTTCAGTCTGTGTTGCCAATGTTATTAATGATAAGTATTATAATGTCTGACGTCGGACATGGAAATCTATTTTTAAAGTGCCGCAGCTGTTCCCTGCTCGTTATCCTAAAGATGATAAGTATTATGATTTTATTGACTCAATATTTTTAAGTCGCCATTTTGAAAATTAGTTTAAAATTGCTCATAACAATTTTATGATATAATATATAATAATGTTGCGTCTGTTTATAGATCTGTCTGGTGTAGAAAAGTAGAATCTGTCAAGCGTGGACCAAATTATTCACTATTATCACATTACATTTTTACATTACTGTACATGCCATTTTCAACGAACTTCAAGATGACGAATCTCTTACGACTTAATCGTACCTTTTTTTTTATGTTAGTTGGATAGGCAAACTGGTAAACGTGCCACCTGATGGAAAGTGGTCGACGTCGCCCATGAACATAAACTAGTTTACCTGGAACGAGCCCAGGCAACTTATTAAGTGTTGCCTATCCTGAGACATAAGATGTTAAGTCTTGGTGCCAGTAATTACACTGCCTGTCTTGCCCTTCTCTCCGAAACACAGCAAAGCTGTTTCACGGGAGAAACAAGCAAGATAGTGGTACCCATCGCTCGCAGCTTGAGATCGACGCGTTCAGCTCATCTTAGGAGTAAAGGAAAGAGGACCCGATCATCGTCGGAAGAGGAGGAGAGCAGCGAATCAACGCTAAAAAGAAACGCTGCGGCGTTCAAAAAGACGCCACCCACGAAGCGAGGAAGGGGCAGGCCGCCAACAACCGGCCACTACGTGGGATTAACAAAAGCCCAAAAAGACCTACCCACCCTGACTGATTTTGAGACGGCGAGCGCTCTGGGTTCGAGCATTACAAAGGCCTTGGAGACCATAACTGGGGTCCGTACCAGGTCCAAAACCTGAAGGGGACCATGGTCAAAGCCCTAAAGGACGCGACGAAGACCATCCAGGAGGCTACGGTGGCCCTTCTGGAACGTACGTCCTCCACCGAGACCCAAGCTCTGGAGACACAAAATAAACGGCTGTCGGCGGAGGTGGCAGAACTGCGTCAGGAACTGGCGGCACTCAGGAGCGAGCTCGCCTCCTCCCGCCAGCAGTCGGCCGTGCCCGTAGCGTCGCCAACGCCCGCCTCGTCTAATCTGGAGGAGATTGTCTAGAAGGCGATGCGGGAAGCGGTGGCGCTCTCGACCGTGCGGCTTAACGCCAGGCTGGAGGGTCTCGAATCCAGACTTCTACCCGAGCCACGATTGCGCCCGCCTCTTGCGGTAGACAAACGAGCAGCAGCGGCAGCAACACCAGTGCCAGCAGCAATCCCGGGGCTCTCAACCACCCCGAAGAAGACGCCGAAGAAAAAGAAGGCATCAAACGAAGTGACGACTCTGATGCCGCTAGCGAACTCGAGGCCATCAGCGGCGCCTAAGAAGAGCCAAAAGAAGAAAGCAGCGGATACAAAGCGTGCGGTTGATTATGACGGATGGACAACCGTCACCAAGAAGACCAAACAGGCCCCAAAGGGTAACAAAAAGTCCCAGAGGGCGCCTGCAAAGAGAGGCCCGCCTAAACTGCGGACACCCAACAGCTCTGTTGTGGTACTGCAGGTGCAGCCGGCGGCTGCTGAACGTGGGGTGACCTATGCCGACATACTGGGGAAGGCGAGAACTGAAATCCGCCTCTCCGACCTCGGCATTGATCCGCCCCGCTGCCGAAAAGCGGCCACGGGCGCCCGCCTATTAGTGTTGCCCGGTAGGTCCAGCGGGGCCAAGGCAGATTCCTTAGCCAACAAGATCAGAGAGGTGGTCGGGGAAGACATTGTCCGGGTCTCCAGACCCACGAGATGCGTGGGCGCTCGCATCTCAGGTCTAGACGACTCGGTATCCAAGGAGGACGTTGTCGCGGCTGTCGCAGAGGCAGGTGGTTGCCCCCCCGATCAGGTGCGGGTGGGGGAGATCGGCTTCAGCCCCTCCGGTCTTGGAGCTGCTATCGTTCGCTGCCCTTGCGAGGCGGCGAAAGCGATTATCGAGAAGGGCAGGCTGCTGGTGGGCTGGGTGTCGGCACAATTCCGACTGCTTGACGCCCGCCCACTAAGGTGCTTTCGCTGTCAGGAGCAGGGACACGTTGCGGCGGTCTGCTCCTCTGCAGTGGACCGGAGTGATCTGTGCTTCCGCTGCGGGGTGGCGGGGCACAAGGTTAGGGACTGCTCAGCGGCGGCCCCGAAGTGTGCACTCTGCACGGAAAAGGGAATACCCGCCACCCATAAAATGGGTGGTGCAACGTGCGTCGCCCCGCGTCGTGTCCGGGCCGGGCGAAAAGAGACCGGAAGAACTAGCGGGGACCCCAGTACCCCCTCGCAGCCCATCTGCCCGACCGCAAATTCCTTCGCGGCCCTGGGCGAGGAGGTCCCCACAGCCTTGGAGTGATGGCACGTCTCACCCAAGTACTACAGGGGAACCTCAACCACTGCGCCAGAGCCCAAGACTTGTTCTTTCAGGCTCTGGCGGAATGGTCAGTGCAGGTGGCTGTGGTAGCCGAGCCGTACCGGGTCCCCAACTCTTCAAATTGGGTCGGAGATGAGGATGGTGTGGTGGCCATCGCCAGCCTGAACGGCTCGCCATCGTTCAGCGTCGTGGAGAGGGGGCGTGGCTTCGTTGCGGCCGAGATCGGACGCGTATTGGTGATCGGGGCCTATTTCTCGCCCAATCGGAGCGTTGCCGACTTTGGCAACGCTCGAGGCACGAGGCAACGAGGCACACGTACGTGCGACAACAGGGTGGAAGCATCGTTGATGTTACATTCGCCGATGCCGCCCTAGCTCACCGCGTGCAGGGCTGGGAGGTGCTTGACGTCGAGACGCTGTCGGACCACCGGTATATCCGGTTCCGATACGGTGTCTCCGTCCCCTCCCCAGCCCGCGGCTCGAGTGCAGAGTGCGGCCCACGTTGGGCACTGAGAAGGCTAGACAAGGAGGCCCTCCTCGAGGCAGCCATCGTCCAGGCATGGGGACTGGACTCGCTGGCGGACCAGACAGAGATAGATGGGGAGACCGACCGCATGGTCGCCGCGATGTCGCAGGTATGCGACGCGGCCATGCCGAGGATCAGTCGGCGTCCCCCGCGAAACAGGAGGGTGTACTGGTGGTCCGAAGAGCTCGCAGAGCTGCGCAGGAGGTGCGTTGCGGCGAGACGCCAGTACACCCGAAGTCGAAGGCGAAGGCACCGTGACGAGGTGGAAGAGGGGCGGCTCTATGACATCTACAGAGCCGCCGCCGGGGAACTGAAGACGGCTATAGGTCGAGCTAAGGAGGCTGCCCACGGGGAGATGCTGGAGTCTCTGGACCGAGACCCGTGGGGGAGGCCGTACAGAATGGTCCGCAACAAACTGCGGCCCTGTGCCCCTCCCCTGACGGAGAGTCTCCGGCCCGACCTCGTGGCCCGGATAGTTCCGGCCCTGTTCCCCGGTCGGGAAGAGCACGTGCCCCCGTCTATGACTCCACCAGGCGAAGAACCGTCGAGTGAAGAGGTCCCGGAGGTATCAGAGGTGGAGCTCAACACAGCACTGGCTCGCATGAGGGCACGAAATACCGCACCTGGTCCGGATGGGGTTCCCGGGCGGGCCTTGGTTCTGGCTCTTGGCCCGCTCGGGACACAGGCGAAGCGACTTTTTAGCGCCTGTCTGGCGCAGGGCCAGTTTCCCACGGCTTGGAAGAAGGGGAAGCTGACCCTGATCCGGAAGGAGGGACGACCGGTGGACTCGGCGGCGGCGTATCGACCGATCGTGCTGCTCGACGAGGCGGGCAAGCTGCTGGAGCGGATCGCAGCTGCCCGTATCGTCGACCATTTGGAGAGCGTGGGGCCTAATCTCAGCGCCTTCCAGTTTGGGTTCCGGCGGGGCAGGTCCACCCTGGACGCTCTGACCAGGGTGAGGGCCCAAGCCGATGAGGCGGTCGAGGGGAGAGGGGTGCTCTTGGCAGTGTCTATTGACATTGCCAACGCGTTCAACACCCTGCCCTTCGACACCATTCGCGAGGCGCTGAGGTACCACGGTGTACCGGACTACCTGAGGAGGTTTGTGGAGAGTTACCTCTCAGGTAGGTCCGTCACCTACCTGACAGCAAACGGTTGGGTGAGGAGAGAGGTGGCCTGCGGTGTTCCACAGGGCTCGGTCCTAGGGCCGCTTCTGTGGAACATAGGCTACGATTGGGTGCTCCGTGGTGCGAACTTGACGGGCGTCGGCCTTACTTGTTACGCCGACGACACCGTCGTCACTGCACGCGGAAGTACGTTCTTGGAGGCCCGCCTGCTGGCGGTAGCAGGAGTGGCGCAGGTGGTGGCAAGGATTCGGCGACTCGGGCTCAAGGTGGCCCTGGAGAAGTGCGAAGCTATATGCTTCCACGGGCCCCGTCGAGCCCCTCCAGCCGGATCCCACCTGATAGTGGGAGGAACTCCCACCGCTGTCGAGTCGACTATGAGATACTTGGGCCTCGTCCTCGACAGGCGATGGGACTTCAAGGAGCACTTCCGGCGCCTCATTCCGAGGTTGCTCGGAACTGCTCGATCATTAGGTCGCCTTCTCCCAAACGTGGGTGGGCCTAGTGCTGGCTGCCGTCGCCTATACACAGGCGTCCTGCGGTCCATGGCGTTGTACGGCGCGCCTATCTGGGCGCGTGCCTTGAAGGCGGAGAACGTGGCCCTGTTGCGACGTCCGCAACGGGTTATGGCCGTCAGGGCCGTCCGTGCGTACCGTACCACCTCATACGAGGCTGCGTGCTGTTAGATGGCTTTAATCGAAAGACTTTTTAAAAAAAGGAACTTTATTCTAACTAAAAGAAATTGTACATAATTAGGATTAGAATACACGGATATAGAATCTGAACGCGACCGTCAGGTCTGATGTGTGGATGGAGACTGATCGCCAGGCTAGGGATCTTCTTAGACTCTGAAGGTGTAAAGCTGATCGGTAATAATATAGGCGTAGTCAGCATTAAAGCCTCAAGACCTGTGGTATAACACCTCCCCCTTTTAGAGAAGACTTGGGGTATCCAAGTCTTCAGCTATAGATGACTCCTGGTGGGAGCACCAGAGTTCACCTCCGAGTCAGCATGTATGCCTAATTCTATTTCGGCGGAATCATTTGTATTATTAATTGATTTTACTGGTGGTGGTGTGCGGTTAGCGTTAAAGCAGAAGTGACGGTTGCGTTTACAAATATATCTTATGAGTCTATGCGAAGAATACAAACCTAATGATATACATATTATAATAAAACCTATTGAATAATGCGTTCCCGATCGGCTGAAGTCTACTTGGTGAGTTTCTATGATTTTTAGCCGGTCCAGTAGTGAAGTTAATGCGGCCTTATCAGCCTCGATCTCATCTAGGTTCGTGATGTTTTCGAAACTAATCGAGAATGCATTATCATCCGTAACATTCTTAAAATTACTTAAATTATACATGTATATATTGTTTGACAAGTTAAAACCGGATAAATGACTAATAGGCGAACTTATGTTAATTACATTATATTTCGGCATTAATACAGTAGTCTTACAGTAACCGATACAATGGTCGGGTATGTTGATAATTCCTGTGCCTAAAACAGTGGTTTCATATAATTTTGAATTAGCACAGTCAATTCTTATTTTAGATGGTTCTGATTGGACGTAGATCCACCTATTATTTGTGATGGGGTTGATGATATCTAATTTTCCGGTGGTGGTTCTAGTTTTACACTGGTGAGGTTTAGTAGTCAGAGCTTTAGCCAGTAGCTCACTCTCACACGTAGAGCGCGCTGCGGTGAGGTATACATTTTCCACATTACATAAGTATAGTTCGGGGTTCACTGACACACAGGGTTGGAGGCTGTCTATCGTACAGTAGTGGGACTGGTCCTTAGTCATTGCTATATACTTATTACTAGGTACTATGAGACTAAATGTATCGGTTTGCTCATTATTATTGGGAGTAGGTAGGGCTATGTTATGGAATAACATATATTTCTTAATACTAGTTAACGGTATTTGTAGAATAAAGACTATCCTATGATTACTATAATAACACACTATACTAGATACATTTAGGATTGAGTGTATAGAATTTAAATTTAGGTTAACAGGTAAGTCGAGGTCACTGGACAAGTGCCTGTAGTTATCAGCGAGTTCGCGATACAGCTGATGCGGCGTAATGATAGCCGGGTGCAGTACATTGAGTGAACTGAACAGTATGGCGTTAATCACATCTTGTATTTGAAATGATAAAGTGAGTAGGGTTGCCTCAAGCGAGTTAAGTATCTCATTTACATTTGCCAAAATTTGTAACCCATTCGTTGTTTGGGTGATATTACCGATAACGCGCGTGAGCTTGCCAATGGCCACATTGAGGTTAAATTCATTTTCTTTAATTTTATTTATAGTTTTATTATAAGTTGACGTGATAGATGAAGTAATTAATATATTTTCTTTCATATATTCAACTAACTGTTTTTCATTACGCTGTAATGATTCTATTGCTTTATCATATTTTATGCCGTCATCTTCATCTAAATTGCCAAAAATGTGTTTTATTAGCGTGCCTGCACCGCTGATCCACGCACTTCTCTTATTTCTATTATCTATGAGATGTGATATAGATGAGTAGTCTGTAATCAAGTCCTGATATCGCGCTTTTAATGGTAAAAGTCTATTATAGCATTCTTTAGTTATTGTCACTATGTGCGTTTGGTTACACAAATCTTCAATTAATTTTATATTATGATTGATGGCGTCGATATGGGGACTGAGGTGTGATATGTCTAAGGGTATTACAACCCTTAGGTGTGTGTTACTTATGCCGAGTGTTCCTATATAGTCAAAATAGAGACCAGAGCTTGAAGCGATAGGATGAACGAAGTCCTGATAAGATAGGCACCATTCTGGGAACCTAGAAGAGAAGAGAATAGATAGAATATGAGAAGAAAGAGAGAAAGAGAAGAAAAGGATAGTTAATATTTATTACTTAAGTTGTATGCAAATATCTTATCCTAACTAAATGTTGTTATAACTATTTACTATTCCTAAAATACTATATGCTTTTATTTTAAATTTATTTTACAATATTCTGTGTATATAAGTCATGTATATAATATATGTGTTGTATTTATTTCTTCGTTATATCGGCTGGTTTCACCTGGTCAAAATGATGAGTGACATGACGTCTATTAATTAATAGAGTTAATGTATTATTACCATTTACTTTTACAATTTTGTAAGGGCCCTTCCAGACAGGAGAGAGCGCCTTACGTAGTCTCAAATGATTTTTAATGTAGACATATTCACCTGTTTTATAAGTAACTGGTCGGGTGCGATTATCATAGTAAGACTTTGAGGTCTCTTTGGATTTTCTTATAAAGTCTAAAGCTTTCTCTCTCGAATACTTCAGTCTGTTCTGAAGCATTCGCACATAGTCCGGATATGTGGCTCCCTGATCTTCATTATATATTGAATTAGGTATGAAAGGCTTACTACCAAACATCAGTTCATATGGTGTGAAATGTGTCGTGCAGTGTATGGATGTGTTGTAGGCCAACATGGCCGTGTATACATATCGCGGCCAGTTTGACTGTTCTTCGTTGATGTAGGACTTAAGATATTCCTTGAGCGTTGAATGACTCCGCTCTAAGGCTCCTTGGGTCTGGGGATGGTATGGCGAGGACCATAAATTCTTTATTTTAAGGAACTCGCATATTTTCCTGAAAAGATCTGATGTAAAATTTGTACCCTGATCGGTGAGTATTGTTTTTGGGATACCGAAAATAGATATATAGTGGAGTAAGCATTCACTAGTCTCTTCAGCTGTAGTAGAGCGGATAGGGTATGCAGTCGAGAATTTTGTCAGGTCGTCTTGTAGAGTCAGGATGAATTTCAGTTTAGCGGCTCCAGCTTCGGGTAGCGGTCCAACGATATCCAGGGATATTCGTTGTCCAGGAGCTGTTGAGGTACTAGTAATCTGCATTGGGGCTCGATTAGGTTGTCGGAGGGCTTTATTTTCCTGGCAAGATTTGCACTGTTTGACATATGTTTCAATGTCGCTGCGCATACCCTTCCAGTAATATAGCTCCTTAATTCTATTGTACATACGGACAGAACCCAGGTGGCCCGCAATTGGGATATCATGATTCTCGAATAATATTTTTTTAATCTCAGTTGGTGTTGGGTATGTTATCTTATTATGATAGATGTTGACTTTAATTTTTGTATTATTAAATAGATATGACAATATATTATAAATTCTTACAAAAGAGTGTTTTTCAAATGGATTCCTCAAGTCTGATATGCTAATTTCGTTAATTTCTTTTGACTTTAGTAGGTCATTACGAACAGTTTTTAAAGTTTGAAATATTTCGGGATACGAGGGTTCGTCAAAGTGATGTACTTTGGTAAATAGCAAATAGTATTGCGTATTATTTATTTCTAATTTCTGAAATGAGAAAAGTTCTTTCTCGGCTTCATTTATTGTTTTATACATTTCAGGGTCGCTAAGAATTTCTTGGATATAAGGGTTGGACTCGTCTAAATCTAAAGATGTCGGGACTAAGATAATTTTGCTTCGACTTTTCATCAAGCTACCGTTATGTTCTTCTATTATAGTATCGAAGAATCTGTCTTTGTCTGATACTAGTTTCAGAAAGGTAGGGTAATCGTCAACTGGTTCGTTATGGGCCGTGCTAGTAGATGGTTGTGGATCGATGCTCAGTGTGTCAGGATCAGGGATAAATGGCTGATCTGGTTTGGGAAGGTTATTAAATTCATTTTCGATTTCTTCCCTGAGTACGTCTGGGATATTGGTCGGTAGCTCTACGTCAGGAAGGGGTACAATGTCGTCAAAGAGGTTGTCCGTTTCAGAAGGGATGATTTCTTCGGGATTAAAGGATGGTGGTGACAACAATAAGTCTAAAAGGTCTCTGTCTAGTCTTTGTGGAGATTCCCTTGGGGTTGGAGGTGCAGTTGTTTCTGGCTCTACCGGTTCAATTGGGTTTACAGGGAACCTAGATAAGGCATCGGCATTAGCGTTAATTTTTCCTTTTTTGTATTGAATGTCGTACTCGAATTCCTCAAGTTTGAGACGCCAGCGAACTAGTCTTGATCCTGGATCCTTACAATTAAAAAGCCATTGTAAGGGCTTGTGGTCAGTAATAATTTTGAATCGATGCCCATAAAGGTAGGGCCTGAATACTTTCGTTCCGAAAATTATAGCAAGGCATTCTTTTTCGGTTGTGCTATAATTAGATTCCGCTTTGTTCAGCGTACGGGAGGCATATGATATAGGGAGATCTTGTCCTATGGGTCCCTGAGACAAGATGGCGGAAATTGCATAGTTGGACGCGTCACAGGTAAGGAGAAATGGTTGTGTAAAATCAGGATAGGCAAGGATTGGTGCGGAGATTAATTTGTTTTTTAGGGATTCGAAAGCAATCTGCTGTTCATTTTTCCAGTGGAATGGAATATCCTTTTTTAAGAGCGAGGTTAATGGTTTTGCCAGTTTGGCGAACTCGGGTATGAATCTCCGGTAATATGATACCAATCCTAGAAAAGACTTAATGTCTTTTGAAGATTTAGGAGTGGGAAAACTGGATACGGCTTTAATTTTGTCGGGGTTTGGTTTCACTCCGTCTTCTCCGATTATATGCCCAAGATAAGCCACCTCCTTCCGCAGGAACTCACACTTTTCAGGCTGTAATTTCAGGTTAAAGCGTCTCAGTCTGTCGAATACTGCTCGTAGGCTGTCAACGTGAGAGTTTAGGTCAAATGAGTAAATAACTATGTCATCGAGATAAACAAAGCACCGGTTACCCTGCAAGCCGGAGAGGCAATTATTCATGAGTTTTTGAAATGTTGCAGGTGCATTCTTTAGGCCAAATGGCATTCTGTTGAATTGGTAATGTCCCTGAGGGACAGAGAATGCTGTTTTTTCTGCGTCTTCTGGGGAAATCAATAATTGATGGAAGCCGGATGCTAGGTCTAGCGTGGAGAAGTACTTACTTTTACCTAACTGATCAAGGATTTCCGAAATTTGAGGAATTGGGTAGGTTTCGCCTATGGTAATGTCATTCAGTTTACGATAGTCAATCACGATACGCCACTTCCGTTGACCTTGGGTATCTGCCTTTTTTGGGACTATCCAGATTGGTGAGCTCCAGGGTGAGATAGAAGGTTCGATTATGTTTTGTTGCAGCATCTTTTCAACTTGACTTTCCACTTCCTTTTTGTGGCACTCCGGGAATCTATAAGACTTAGTATGTATAGGAACGTCAGTGTTGGTCTTGATTCTATGATTGAGGGCAGAAGTATAGGAAAGGTGATCTTCAGGTAAATGAAAAATGTCAGTGTAGTCGGTACATACGTCTATCAGGGCGTTGGCCTCCTCTGTATTCAAGTGGTCCATTCTTAAAGATTTAATGACTTTGGTGCTTCTGTCAGTTGCACTTTGTGTTTCTAAATTTATATTAAATGATGTCACGTGTAAGGGTTCTAGTTTTAATTTTAGATTCGGATTCATGTTAATTGGATGTTCAGAAATATTAGCTACGGTTAAGTTAATACGTTTGTTGTCTTTAACTTTTACGATGCAGTTTGATACTAATAGGTTGTCAGTAATGTGTTGGTCTAGGATTATGCCTTCTTTGAGGTCAAAGTGTTCTACTGAGCACTCGATGACTGTTTCTGAGCGGGGTGGAATAATGTAGGAAGGGTTGATGAAATGTAGTTTAATGTTGTACTTCCCTATATTAAGGGTGTCTTCAGTATAGTCAATCTTGCAGCGAAGGGCTGTGAGAAAGTCGGAACCAATAATGCCGTCATATTGTAAATTAATTTCTTTTATGACATGAAATTTGAACGAGATGTGTTTCCGTTCATTAAGTTCTAATTTAAGTTGGAAATGTCCTTCTGTTAATGTAGGTTCATCACCCGGGTCAATGCCCTTAAGTTTAACTGGTTCTTTTACGAGCTTCTGAATTTTGCTCATACAGGAAGATTTTATCAGACTTACAGCCGATCCCGAGTCTACTAGGAGAGATAGGGGAATATCTGATACGTTAGTTTTTATTAAAATGTGAGGTAGTAATCTCTTTGAAGTGTCTATATTTATCTCATAAATTTTAAGGTTAGGTTGTTGGCTTGTTTTTATGTATGTGTCGCCGTCGGTTTGGGGCTGGTTACCCTGTTGATTGGTGAGAAATTTGGGTTGGCCTTCGGTTTGGGGCTGATTACCCTGTTGGTAGGCGAAAGGATTTGGTTTGGAAAAGGTATCGCCGTCGGTTTGGGGCTGTTTACCCTGTCGGTTGGCGAGAAATTTGGGTTGGCCTTCGGTTTGGGGCTGGTTACCCTGTTGGTAGGCGAAAGGATTTTGTTTAGAAAAAGCATCGCCGTCAGTTTGGGGCTGTTTACCCTGTCGGTTGGCGAGGAATTTGGATTGGCCTTCAGTTTGGGGCTGGTTACCCTGTTGGTAGGCAAAAGGATTTGATCTAGGGATTTTGGATTGGGTGTCGACTTTAGTGAGTTGTCTCGGGCGACACCGTAACGAGACGTTTAGTCGTTTAAATTATCATTATCAGTGTCCACTGGAATATCTACCTCGTCTCGGCCGGTATTGTCATAGTCTGGTTCCGGAGCATCTGTCAAATAATTTACTCGCGCAGGTTGTCTGGTGTAAGAATTTGATTGTGAAGGTTGCGATATCTTGAATCTATTATTGTTGTACTCACGTTTCTTACAGGTTGAAATATCGTGGCCTGGAGTTTTACAATACCTACAGAATTGTTGACTACCTTGTGAGTTAGATGGCCTTGTATTATGAGTGAACGTATTAGCATTATAGCCAGGGTTCATGTTTGGCCGTGAGGGACCAGATCTATTATTATTACTTCTACTCGTGTTGTTGGGCTTAGGTTCGCCTGGTGCCCGTCTGTATAAAGTTTGTTGGATACGTTCTTCTGATATAGCTAGATTTATGGCCTCGTTAAGGGTCCTTGGGGACCTACACCTTACGATATTCGAAAGTCTGGGATATAACCCCATGAGAAAATGATGGAGAGCTAAGTCTTCCATTGCTGCTGCGCGGCCAGGGAGTTCCTTGGCTTTAGATGTAGATGCCGACACCTCTATTAGCAGTTGTGACAATAATGTTTCGATTCGAAGAGCGAATTGGCTTACACTATCTAACGCCCCTTGTTTACTCTCTTGTAGCTCTGTGAGCAAATGGGCATAGTGTTTACGGTTACTAAATTGATTTTTCAAAAAGTCTTTTAGATGGTCCCAATTTGTGAATTCTTTAATTGAGCAGGCTACTTCCGCTTTACCGCTCAGTTGGCTAATTATATATTTGAATAAAATAGGTTTTTGTGTTTCACTGGCAAGTTCATAAGCGTTATTACAGTTAACAAGAAATGAATTTAATGTATCCCTACTTCCATCAAAGGGTTTAATAAATTTAAACAATGTATTAAGGTCCATTTCCACTATTAAGGGCGACGACCTTGTCGCTCGAGTGGGAGTGGGTGTCGGTGGTTTAGAATTATCAGACAATTGAATATCTAATTGGAGTTTTTCTGATTTTGCCATTAGTATATAGTGATATAATAAAATTAAACAATAAAATTAAAACTATGTGTTGTACAACCCTATTTAATAACAATGACTAAGGACTCACAGTGCGCAGATAAGCACGGCGGTGACTATTCTCATGCCGGTGTCGGGTTTCTCGGGACACGGTGTGATGGTTGATGCTCCTTGGATCTCGATGCTGGATGTAGCAGCTGGCTCCGGTAGACTGATATGGAGGGCTATTGCCCTTCGTGACAGATCTATTGGTTGTCGAATACAGAAGGCCTGGTAAGGGTCAGGCAGATCAGTAGCAGGATGATGGTGATATTATATTTAATAATATTTCGGATAGGTAGCGTGATTTGCGTACAGAACAATTGTTCGTCACTTTTTAAAATTTCACTAATTCACTGTTTTTTTTTTTTTTTTTTTTTTTTTACTTTCACTGATTCACAGATTTTCACAGTTCTTTGTAAAATACACTTAGTCGTTAACAGTTTTTTCTTTTTCGGCACTGGGGATTTCCGATCCCACCGCTGCCACCAAATGTTAGATGGCTTTAATCGAAAGACTTTTTAAAAAAAGGAACTTTATTCTAACTAAAAGAAATTGTACATAATTAGGATTAGAATACACGGATATAGAATCTGAACGCGACCGTCAGGTCTGATGTGTGGATGGAGACTGATCGCCAGGCTAGGGATCTTCTTAGACTCTGAAGGTGTAAAGCTGATCGGTAATAATATAGGCGTAGTCAGCATTAAAGCCTCAAGACCTGTGGTATAACAGTGCGTACTGGCGGGTACTGCGCCATGGGACCTACATGCCAAGGCCCTAGCGCGTGAGTGGAGAAGACGACGGGGAGACGAGGAGGAGGTCTCTGAGGAAGGAGAGACCTGGAGGAGCCGCCTGAGAATGCGGGTGCTCAGCCAGTGGAGTGAGCGGCTCAGAGAGCCGAGCGCGGGACACCGCACGGTGTTGGCCGTCGGTCCAATCCTGGAGCAGTGGGTTGACCGGCGGCACGGCGCAATATCCTTCCACCTTGCGCAGATACTGACGGGGCACGGATGCTTCGGAAGGTATCTGTGGAAGGTGGCAGGGGCGGAGGAATCGCCAGAGTGTCATCACTGTGACAGCAGTGAAGACACTGCTGACCACACCCTGGCGGAGTGCCCAGCTTGGGCAGAGGCAAGGGCGCCCCTCATCACTGAGGTTGGCGCGGACCTGTCACTCCCTACGGTCATCCGAGCGATGACCGTCAGTGAGAGCACATGGCAGGTTGTCCTCTCCTTCTGCGAGGACGTAATGTAGGAGTAGGCGGAGCGGGAGAGGGAGCGTACTGGCTCCTCTTCCTGCAGGAGAGCACGGCGGCGACAGGCGGTCGCGCTGCCGTGAGAGACCTGTGCGCGGCCGATCGGGGGATCTGCTGCGCGCGCGTAAGGTCTGAGCTATAAGGCACCCTTGTGTGTTCAGTGTGCCTTAAGCGGAGAAGGAGGAGGGGATGCCTCCAGAGAAGAGTGCCGTATGGCACACCGTTGTGGCCCGGTACGGACGTCCACAGCTCTCGCGCCGGGTCACCCAAACGAGGAGGAGAACACCGCTGGGGTTAGTGGGTAGAGTCTGCGTCCACCTTACCATCTTCTCGGGCGCAGAGAGTCCCACATAACCTCCGGGCCCCCCCGGACCCGGTGGTATGCCTAAACGCATTCCCCAGCGAAACCAAAAAAAAAAAAAAAAAAAAAAGGTGTTTCGTCTTACCGAATATCACTGTGTATTTACGATGACAATACAGTTTATTTCAGCCGCAAAATTAATTTTGTAATTTTCCATTTTTCATTACTCTGAAAATCTCTAGAGTAATGATACAAAATTGCAGGTGCAAAAAGAACGTGTAACTACAAAAAAAAAACAACAAAAACATAATATGATTAATTATGATTATTGTATTCAAATAAATTTTTACGCTTTTTATCTCAGAAAGAATTTAATATCTGAAGTATTGGATACTTTAGCGCAATCATTAAACAGTGCGTATGATGTACACTAACCTGTTCAAAGTGATGAGGGCTATACTCAGGAGGGAGACACCGACGTTGCCGTACCTCAGGAACGGTACCAGCTTGCACAGCACTCCCCCGTGGGACCAGGTCCTCGTCCAGAAGCCAGATATGGCGAACGGGAGCACCATCGCGCAGAATAAGAAGTCCGCTATGCACAGGCTGGAAATAAATTAATTTCATTCAATATCCGTTATTAAAAAGAATTATTGTGAGAGGTCTGTGTTCCAAAAAAGTTGACAGACTCGCACTTGACAGATTCAAGTGCGAGTCTTATCGCACGCTGAGGGTTCCGCAAAAGGGGTTTTTATGTTATTTCATAACAAACTGAGCCAAACCCTAAAATGAAGAAGTTAAAGCCTTTGTGAAATTCGAATCCGCATTCGACCAGCGTAAACTATGATCTATTTGGTTATTTTTTGGAATGGACTCCTTGACAAAAATGCTTCACTATCAGAACTGTTTTACAACGGGATATTTACCTTGTTTTTCACTTATTGTTTTCTAATGTTTACGCGAATTTTACTCATTATAATAAAACAATTTTTTTTGCGGATTTTATCGCGGTTTATTAAGATTTTTACAAGCCCGACGTTTCGGATACTTTACAGCAACCATGGTCACGGGAGGACTGAGGTGTCATACGTCCTATTATTACAAAGTTATTCGAAACTACCCTATGATACATCAATATTTTGGTCAGTCCTATCTACGCAGAAAGTGCTAACTGTATCTTTAATCTGTGACATATTATGCTTGGATTTTGATTTGATAATTTTAATAATGGGATCCCAAGCAGGTGGTAGAAGCCAGCCATCTTCTCTATTGAAATTAGGATGTTTTTTTATTTCAATAGCCTCACGGATCATCCTTGGTTGGAATCTGTGTTCTTTTGCGAGGACTTGTGGTTTATCAAATCTGATATAATGGCGAGCTTTGTCAAGACTATGTTCACAGATGGCAGACTTAGTGTAGCGACGGTGTTTTGTTTTTCACTTTTATTTCGCAGAACGCCTTGTTTACAACCGTCTTGTAAATATCCTCCTTTATTTTAATAATAATAATAATAATATGTAGGAACAACTCACACACGGCCATCTGATCCCAAACTAGGCAGAGCCTGTTCTTAAGGTAACCAGACAACTGATATATACTTATATATTTCTAGATACATACATATTATAGAAAAATGAAACCCAGACACAGAACAAATCATCATGCTCATCACACAAACATTTGTTCTGGGTGGGGATCCTCTAGTCACTAACCACTAGACCAATGGGCTAGTAAATTGTAAAAATAAACATGTTAATTTAAAATGATTGATGCTTAAAGTGTTTTGCTCGTACGTGTATATTCAGTAAAATATGTATTGCAGGTATATCAGTAATGGCTGAAGTTAATTTGTATCTCATCCGTCAGACAAACCCCATCGGACTCTATAATGAACTCTCTGAGGGTGTACTCAATCTTTCAGAGATAAAATATTAAGTAAATAATAATATGTAAAAATAATATTATGTAATTTACATCGATACAAATGAAGGCATTGAAAATTGAGACATATATATATATATATATATATATATATATATATATATATGTCTCAATTTTCAATGCCTTCATATATATATATATATAGTGGTTTGTTTTTACTTAATAGCCGGATAGGTTGCCTGCTGAGATATCACCGACGTTGTTTATGTTAATTGGATTGGCATGCTGGCAGACGTGCCACCAGATGGTAGGTAAGGGGTCGACGTCACCCAGGATCATAAACTAGTTTACCTGGAACTAGCCTAGGCAACTCATTCATGTGTTGCCTATCCTGAGACAGACGACATCAGATGTCTCGGTGTCAGTAATTACTCTGCCCGTCTTGCCCTTCTCTTTGAGATAAAGCAAAGCTGTTTCATGGGAGAAACAAGCAAGATGGTGGTACCCATACAGCAGAGAGCGTGGCGTTGCGCAACCCTGCCACCGGTAAACATCCATAGACAATGTAAGTATTTGCAAAGGTTATCTTTCAGGAGTGAGAAGACTTTTTTTAGGTTCCTATTACCTTGAGTATTATTTGCTCCAAAAAATCGTGGATTAATCATTTAATTCGGGATATATTTCATTCCTTTGAGAAGATAAAGAAGAAGATAAGGATTTATAATGTTTCCTAAGTTGTACTGCAATTTAAATCCCTAAGGCCTGGCGCGCAGGCTACATTGTATAGGTAATATTTACTAGCATATAAGGCTTCTCGAGATTATATCAGGTGTGTCTATAACCACTTATCCTAGATTTTTCTGCAGTTCAAGTTAAATAGTTTCCTGAATGTTCCATGGCTTCATAAGATCGAATCAGATGTATGTCACTATTCATCCTCGAAAGCGAGATATAAAGATATGATAAAGAAGAAATGAATACCTTATAATGAACGCAGCGGCCACATTCCTAACTTTGGGGCACTTGAGTAGCGCTACGACTGTGAGAAGGTTGCCAAAGAGACCGATGACCATGATGAAACCAGTCGCCACCGCAGCGAATGTTAGGAGACCGGGAGAGAATCTGGAAATAATATTAGCATTGTCAGACATCAAGAATACTATAAAAATTTAGTAAGAGGTAGTTCCATGCTGCTTTGCAGCCGAATCGGGCCGGCGCGACCGGGGTGGTACCTGTCGCTCACATAATACCGGCGTAAAGTGACAGCTATGTTGTCGCGTTTCGTGCGGCGTGTGAGTTACTGGTAGCTAGCCCATTGGAAAATAGAGGGAAAACGAGGGCAACGCATCTGCATAACCTCTGGTTGTACGGATGTCCATGAGCGTCAATTGTTTTGCTCGTTTGTTTCCTTTTGTCATAAAAATAAACCTCTAAAGGAAGAGAAAAAATATATGCCTAAAACTATTTTTAAAACCTCTCGGTAAAAATTCTTTGCAAACCCCCATTAAAGAGATTCTGTATCACTGATTGTCATCACTCATCACAAAACATCATAGGCGGTATATAAAAAATATTACACCAAACGGTTAAATCGGCTATTAAAATTATAAATATTCATACAGTACATGGTTAACTGACCTACCGCGACTAACGGTTAACATCCAGCTAGTGATGCGTCATGTTAACTCACGCATCCAGCTAGCGCATCTGCTTACTCACGCACCCAGTTATTCGTGACACGTTGGTCCAGGTGTTCATCTTTCAACAAATGTGATTTGATGGAGTGACTTTCGTACCTTAATGATATTAGATTTGATCAAATTAGAGACTGAATGTGGGGAAGACCCAGCATGGTTCAAGCCTTGTCGTGGCGGTGGTGCTCAGTAGCCTAAGGTGAACCCAGCACCTTGGGCGAAGCAAATTAAGCTGAGGTAGCTGGTCTTTATACCCCTCTTATAAGAAGACGGGATAAAAGAGCAGGGGAGGACAAGAGGCGAGGATGGGAACCTCACCTCCTTGCATTGTCCCTACGTTCATCATCTTGTTTGTATCTTCCACCAAAAAGCTTTGCTATTTTTCAGAGAGCAGAGCACGACTGGCAGTGTAATTACTGGCACCTGGACTTAACGTCGTGGGTCGTTTTTTGAGGGTCCTGAATCTGCAAGCAACAGGTTCACCTCAGCGTCAAGCTGGCCCCGGCGAAGGTTAGGTTAGTAAGGTGAGACTCCCCGGCTGCCACTTTGCAGTCCCAGCCATGTCGTGCCTATCTGGTCCGGGGTGTTACTGGAGGCGCATTAAGTAGTGCCCCCTACGCACCCCTGTTCGTCGCTTGCGGGGGGAGTCCTCGTCGGCAGCCTCCTTTCTCACCCGCTCATCGGCCTTCTTCTGGGACATTACTCTACCAATATAATATATTTATACTCTTTGCATTACTCCCTCGCAGAAGGAGACCATCGCCGTCCAATAAATAGCTGGACTAGTCCCAAGTTATCTTTTTTATGTTCCTGGGCAACTCTCACCAATTATTATCTACCGATTGGCTCAGAATCGGATCGGAAGTTTTTAGTTCCAATGCTCGGGTTTAAAAAACATAATATTAACATTTATAGCTAATAGCTTTTAGGTTTTCTCGCTGTTGCCCGTGAGTTCGTCTGCGCAGGATTAGACTTTGGTCAATTCACATACACCTTTATAAATATTTGGAGTCGGTGTCAGCCAAGGTACTAGGTACCTACAGCAACAAATACGACAACGGTGACGCACGACGGTGACGTAGTTGTTGCTGTACCTATTTAACTTAGCTGACACCGACTCCAAAAGTAACAATAATGACGTGGTAAACGCAAAAATTGTACATTAGTAGAGGTACAAGATGATTATTAGTTGTAGACACAAAAAATAAAGAAATGCGGTTATTTTATTACTTTTTCGTTATTTTATTTTTTGAAGTCGGTTATAATTTTTGTTTAATTTTTTTTATTTCTTAATTTTTAGTAATTAATTAAAGAAATACATGCAGAGATAGACATTTTGGCATATTTAACCGTATGAAGTTAGGCCAACAAAAGCTGTAAATCGTCGAGGAGTTCCCTCGACTGTCTATAGTATCCATCATCAGACCTGTAATGGCACGTATCACCCATAAGGGTGCAAAGTTCTCATCAGTATAAATTAATTAAGTCCAATCATAAGGTAGCTACTTTAAACTATTTAGGAGTTCCCTTAACTGAGCTTCGTCTTCATCATCAGACCCCCAATTACAGTTACAACCCATCTAGGTGTAAAGTTCTCATCAATACAAATTAATCAAGCCCAAACACAAGGTTACTGAAGTAAATCGACGAGGAGTTCCCTCGACTGTCTTCCAGCTCCAGCATCAGATCGATTCTACACCTTCATTAAATTGTAGTGCTTTAAAATGCTTATTTAAAAAAATACTAAGCGCACTAGTCATTCCTACGAATTTCGAAAGTTTCCCTCGATTTCTCTGGGATGCCATCATCAGATCCTGGTTTCCTTATCATGGGACGATTTGGCAAGTATACCCTTTCAAACAAAAAAAGATTTTTGAAAATCGGTCCACAATTGACGGAGAAATCGGTGTACATACATTTAAAAAAAATACCGACCGAGTTGAGAACCTCCTCCTTTTTGTTGAAGTCGGTTAAAGAGTAACAGATGTTTGTTACATACAAACTTACATCCACATGTTTGTTACATCCTCACAAACATACATAATAAGTAGGTAGAATAGTATTAATATTGTTTTAGCACAAAATAAACAATGTGATTGAAAATGCAGACATTGTAGTTTTCAATGTGAAAAGTTTTCACGATATATTTGCGATTGAAGTTATTGTCACGAAGTTGATCTCGCACTTCTGAAGATCTTGATGAGCCTTTAGAAACTTTTGCCGGGATGCTGGGAGTACAGCGGGGATAAACTCGCTTTAAGGATCATTTTATTTTAAAGTTCAGATGTTGAATTCCATTTTTAAAATTAAGAATTGGTTTCTTGGACAGGTCAATTGTGGTGAAGTCAAGTTCAAGCCTTGTCGTGGCCTTTCCCCCGCGGGATGCCTAAGAGTATTTCCCGGCGGAAAGGAAAAAAGATCCTAGTATCAGTCCAGGATTGAAGGCCGTTCAGCTTACAGAAGTATACCGATTACATTTGGAGATTTTCAAAAAGTAGTGCCATGCTGTTTTGCAGCCAAATTGGGCGGGCACGACCGGGGTGGTACCTCTCGATTTTATAACACCGGCGCCAAGTGACAGCTATGCTGTCGCGTTTCGTGCGGTTTGTGAGTTTCCGGTGGCCCATTGGGGAGGATAGGGTAAAAGAGGACAACGCATCTGCATAATCTCTGGTTGTGGGTATGTGTATGCTCGTCGATAGTCGCCCCAAGCCTTCGCTCGGTTTCCCTATGATATAAAAAAGATATTAAGACATCACTAGGTAGCCATGAAAAGGATAGTAGCAAGAGGCATTTTACACGATTGTATTTATTTAGTGACCGGTCCGTGTTGGATGCGAGTGGCAAGGGATCGGTCGTCTTGGCGTTCATTGAGGGAGGCTTATGTTCAGCAGTGGACGGATAAAGGCCGATGATTACGATGATGACATTTTTTTATTCCAATAAGCGCAGAAAATGATGATTATTTTATTCATAAAAACCCATCTGTGTCACATTGATGTTTTATGAATTTCTTAAATTTTATCAGCGTATAACACAAATTCTATGAGCTACCTACGGCCTACGGGAGTAGGTTACTGAGGCATAGTTGTTCATACTTTTTTTTGTTCCTGTAATAGAAGTTTTACGAGCTCACCACGAGACTAAGTTGGCGTTTCTGTTGTTGGTTCATATCTTTTATTCCATGGTGTGAGTAAGGCTTTGCACACACGCTTGTTAAAGTAAAACCTTTTTGTGTAAGCGAACTTACATTAATGTGTTGGTCCCACAAACGATCGAGTTCATTCAGTATTTCCTCACAATGAGACGCAGGAAGCTCATTGTGCGCTTACAATTTACGGGTGGAGGTGAGGTAATTCTATACTACCATCTGGAGTTACATACGTTACTTCATCTTCATCATCATCATCAGCCTCTATCATATTATAATATTAACCAGGTGGGAAGACGATGTCCGTGCGGTGGCCGGTCCATGTTGGATGCGAGTGGCGAGGGATCGGCCGTCTTGGCGTTCATTGAGGGAGCCTGTTCAGCAGTGGACGTTACTTACGTACTTTAAATTATATTTTAATTAATTAAGATTTTAACATGATCAACGTTTCGGATACTTTACTGTAAACGTGGTGACGGAAGGATATGGTCTTCTTCAGGAATTGAAAATCTCGTTTAATTTAAATTAGGGAAATCCTACTAATATTATAAACGTTTTGTAAGAATGTATGGATGTATGTTTGTTACTCTTTCACTAAAAAACTACTGAATGGATTTTAATGAAACTTTACAATAACATAGCTTATACATCAAAATAATATGTTGGCTACCATTTATCCCTGTACTCCCACGGGAATGGGAACCGCGGGGCGCTGCTAGTTTGCTATATAATAGTCTTGGTGCAAGTCATTATACCTACTGTTATTATTCTTCTCAGAACACAGTCTAGTTGCTCAGCGGCGGAAAAAAGTACGATGGTCCATACAGGCGCATAAAGAAAAAAAGACTCAATTATATTTACGTACTAGCTGTTGCCTGCAGCTTGGCCCGCGTTAACTTAGATTTACAGCTGTACGCGGATTGATGATGATTATTTTTATAGCCTAAGTTACTCCTTATATCATCAGCTATCTGCCAGTGAAAGTCCCATCAAAATCGGCCCAGCTGTTTCAGAGATTAGCCGGAACAAACAGACAGACAGACAAAAATTGTAAAAAAGGCTATTTTGGTATACCTGTGATGTATACACGTATGTACCGTGTATACATCCACATGCATTTAATAACACTGACACTCCAATTTTATTTATCTGTATAGATGAAAGTCACTTTGTCTACAATAAACTCATTCAGTAATTGACTACTGAACCGAATTTTATGAAATTGCAAACTGTTTCGTTTAACTTCAGAGCTGTTATATCTAGTTAACTCAATAGATGGCGCTGTTGTTATGGTCGAGCTTATAATTAATGAAGAACCAATAATACGTTTTATTTATTCAATTTCAAATTAATTTACTTATCGTTATTGGATTTGTAATATAATATCAGGCTCTTAGTAAAATAATTGTAAACACGAGGGCTGCACTCACTAAAATGTGATTCTTAAATTGGTTTATATTAAACGGAAGTCTTTTGTTGGTGTCCTTTGTGCCTTTGAAATAAAATTTTTAATTAAGAAAGCGGTGTGAGAATTCAAATGTCAAAAGATTTTAAGCCCATTACAAAGATCACTATAAAAGAGAATGAGAAGGTACTAGGTACCCACACTACGTTAACCGGGACCTACTTTTAAAGTAGAGGAATATTATATTTATATAAAGCTTAAATTTTCACATTACATGGATGGTTCTTTATTTGGACCCAGTTGGTGGCGCTGTAATTATACTATTTGTTTTAAACAAATATTAACAAAAAACTCTCACACAAAAATATCACTTTTGAATTTTTACATACATATTATGAAAATAGTAAAATAATCTATAATAATAAGATATCGACATACGGTTATTAATATGCGTTTGACTTATCGCGGGAGACAACATTAGGTACTTCTTCGTCATAGGTACATTATGCCACTCTTCTGAAACATTCAAGGCTCAAAAAATGGAGCCCCAAAACCTTTGGGGCTCCATCCATACACTCAAACCCATCTTATACATATTATATTTAAAAACTAAGTTTATAATAATGTAATCAACTTACTTGGAAAGTTCACTTTGTTTGACGAGTGAATCTATGTCGTCTGTCATGTTAACGATGTCCAAGTCCGCCATTTTGAAAACTGAAACAAAAAGAAAATAATATTCAGTGTGATCCAACGGATGCGTTTTTCGCTTCTCACTTTTATCATTTCAGAGATAAATTACCAAAAACGATATTAATTTTATCATGTTCCAAACAAGTAAATCTGATAGATTCGAAAACATGTCCTAGCGGATGTTAACGAAATAAACCACGTGTATACCTAAGAGCCTAAAATTCAGACGGAAAAAACAAACAAGATTTAATGTAGGTGTGCTACTGGCGCAAACACCTTCGTCAAGAACGATAAAAGATAAAAGACTTATTGCTTGTCACGGAAAAAGATTAAGAGTATTTGGTAGGTACAATTTATATTTGTTCCTAAAGGGTCAAAATTGGAACTCATCGCATTCATTCACAGTAAAGTCGGCTTCATCTATATTCATCACAATTTATTGTAAAATCTGCTTCATCCTTTGCTATGTCTCCAAGAAATAAAAATGTTTACCTAAAATATTATTTATTTATGTACATATTTACATTTTTTTACAACACACCACGTAACTGGTAAGCTGAGGTAGTGCCATGCTGCTTTGCAACTAAATTGGGCCGACACGACCGGGGTGGTACCTCTCGCTCACATAATACCCGCGTCAAGTGACAGTCGCGTTTCGTGCGGTTAAGTTTCCGGTAGCCCATTTTTTGGGGACGAACGGACAATCAAACATTAGAGGAGATGGGAGAGAAGGAGGGCAACGGATTTGCTAAATCTCTGGTTGTATGGATGTGTGTGTCGATATTCGCCAAAACGCTTTGACTGCTCGTTTGCCCTCGTATGCTATAAAAAAGAACCTAGCCTCGTGGTAAGTTCGTAAGAACTTATTTTGCGGGTACTAAGAATGGAACTTTTAAGAAATTCATATACATACATATATACACGTCCATGAACCGGTGCAGACATAGATACATCATACAAATTATTTGCACCTGGCGGGATTCGAACCTGCCGGCCTGACCACTCAACCACTCAACCAGCCGGCCGTGTTTGAAATTCAGTTCTACTTAAGAACAAAGACAATGGATGTTAAATGGAAAATATTTAATTTAGTTAAAGGTATTTGTAAATTTTATTGGACTTTCAGAACTCCATATAAACTTTAATCGAATTACACTAGCTTAAGCACCTGACTTCCACAATTTATGAACGCCTAGTGTACATTAGTTTTAAACTTCAAAGTTATAAACATACCTTCGTCAACGCACTTTAAACTTTAACAGGTATTTTTTTAACTATGAAAGGAGATAATAAAAACAATTCACCTTCTCAAGCTAGTCATTGAAAGACGTCCCGTGGTATAAAGATTTCCCGTATACAACGATAAGTTGTAATACTTGAGATCCACAACGGGACACTTCATCAATTGTAAAGTTCAAATTATATTGTCCCAGTGACCTTATGACGTCGTCTCAACTGGATGGAATGCCTCTTGTCCAATTGAGATGTCTTCTAGATAGGATTACTACCTAAGCTAAAATATGCTAAATGTAGCAGTCACTGATTGGATATATGACGGAACTTTATTATAGATTTGCTATAATTATTATATAAATTTGCTATACCCTATTTAGGTACGGTAATAATTCAGACGCATAATCTTTCGTGAGAGACGATTGGGTATGGTCTCGGCCTCTTGAGTGTGAGCCGAGAGGTCAGGGTTCGATCCTGACCCCCCTGTGATCCTAGAAAAGAAATGGGTTTTTCTAAATTTCTATAGAAAGTGATGGAAACATCAAACATTAAAAGTTTTTGAAGGTGTGTGAAGTTCTCCAACCCTTGCCTGATTTTGAGGAGGAGACACGTGCCCATCAGTGCGACATAGGTATAAGGGTCGATATTATTATTATTATCATTATATAAGTAATGCTTGTAAGTTTGGATAGCTGTAATCTCCGAAACCACTTATCCGATTTATCATGTCGTGAGCTATAAAAATTATCATCAGCGATCCGCGTGTGGCTGTAAATCTAGGTTATGAAGGGCGAAGCTGCGGGCAACTGCTAGTATAACTATTCATAACTGAGCATCGCTTAGTTGTTTAGTTTAAGAAGTAGGTCGGATGGTGGTATGTACATTGTACAGACGGTTGGGGGTGCTGCTCTCTCATCAATAAAGTTTATTACATTTTTAAAGTGAAAGTAATGTATAAATTTTTATTTCAATATGACCTTAAAAGTTATTCCGTTGTGCTTGTAAAGCATTTTTCATTTAATTAATTTCTCCACCTATAGATATTGAACAACGATATTTTCAATTAAATTTGTTTTCAATACAAACATTTTCAGTTTCTTACAAATTGGCAATTTTATTAATAATATAATAAGTTTAAATTAAACAAACAATTAATTTAATTATTGTGAGTTTGTATTATTTTAAGTACTTAACTTGTGTTAAGTTTTTCTTTCGTTTGATATTGTTTTTGTATTATTTAATTTGATATTATTTTTGTATTATACGTTTACGGCCTCTCTCTAATACTTTCGATCTTTACCTAGCAATATCTGGGCTAGCGTCTTGGCCTAATGTCTCTAAATGAACGCAAAGATGGCTGCTTTTCATGAACATGTATAATTGTGACACCGTACCCAAGCCATTTTTCTCTTATAAATTTAAATAGACCTACCTCCCCCCAAGGGTGCAAGTTAGGGCCACTATAGACAAACCCCAGGTGAACTAATAAAATTTGTAACTTACGCGTACTTCCCTTTCCCGTGGGAGAACAGGGATGAATTATCCCTATATGTTATTCCGTTGTATAAGCTATGTTATTGTAAAGTTTCATTAAAATCCATTCAGTAGTTTTTGCATGTATAATAAACATACATACATTTTTAAAAACTTTCGCGTTAATATTTCATCAGTAGTATTAAGCTATTTAATTATCACTTTTCACTAGATTTCATTAGTATTACGATGAAACCAATAAAAGTATTTACCTACTAACAACAAGCATGGATTATTTGTATATCCCATGATACGCAATTATGTTTTCCCACCTCACTTTAAAAGGTAACTTTTTAAAGTGAAGTGAGAAAACGTAATTGCTTCATTATAAATAAGCGTATCAAATACAAGGTATGCATGCCATAATTATAATTCATGGATATGATATATTCCGACAGGATAATGTGTGTGACTAACGAAACTAAATCTGTGATACGATATGGTAGAATTCAGTTTTTTTTCAGTTCAATGTGTAAATAATAAGTAAAAAGTATATTTTTTGTGTGGCAATACCTATGTTTATTTTCAACCGACTTCAAAAAGGAGGAGGTTCTCAATTCGTCGGAATCTTTTTATTCTTTGTAGAACGGTGTTGTGCAGTACTTAAAATAGTATTTGCTTATTGCTTACAGGATTCATCTGTATGCACGTATATATAACTAAATGAAAAAAAGCCCAACCAGTCACAGGGACTTCCGATAGAAGTGAAAACAAAACAATTAAATTCAAATACCTATAATACAGGCTGTAAAAGATTATGACAACCTTTACAATTTAAACGGCGCACAAAATGGCCGCATGAAATAATTCAGAAGCAACACAATTTGCAAAACAAATATTGCATAATCTTATTTAAATAAATGAAACGTCAAACTGCGTCTCCAGCGGCTCGCGTGCGGTGTCGCGAGTCCACGTCATATAAACGTCAAACTGCGTCTCCAGCGTTTCGTGTGCGGTGTCGCGAGTTCAGATATTTTATCTCATCTAAAATATGCGTACCGCGCTAAAAGAAGTTTACACTTCTAAAAAAAAACAAGCAAAGTATTTCATACACTTAGAAAGTCCTTTTTCATTTAAATACAATAAAAGTAGCACAATTATTATACGACAATGATTAGAAGGTGCAAAACACATTCACATCTATTAAGCTTAAAAGGACCGATCCTGTTCATATTTTCTGAGTAGAATGTGAAATTTAATCCCTAAGTGTTGATTATATAGAATAGGTTGAAGCGGTGGAGTGTACCACGAGTTCAGGGCATTGTCTTCACCAAACCAATAACTTTAGGTGTCATAAACGTATGTACTCGCGTTTACGATCAGATAAATCTCAAGATATCCATTACACACAAGTGTTGTTCTCTTAGACTTATGATACAGGCTGGTTCCAGTCTATTGTTTATGCTAAGATATATTGAGCTTTTTAGTGTGAAAGTTTTTGTAACTCGAGCGTGGAGAGAAAACATAAATTCAACTGTCCTGTATTTATTTAGGTGGCCATTTTCTGTGTTAAATTGTACGATTTATGTTTAGTGGTGTCATTTCAAGAGGTAGTTTTATGGCTTTTCCTATTTAACCAAATTCATGAGAGGATTTCAAGAACATTGTATTATTTTGTTATTGTGACATAACCACAGAGTTGTTGCGAAATATTAAACTTGTGTTATTGGTTTAGTGAGAAAATTATTAAAATTATATAATGCTATTTTTTATGTCAGTTGGATAGGCCAACTGGCAGATGTAGTATCTGATGGTAAGTGGTCGACGCCGCCCATAAACATAAACTACTACACCTGGAACGAGCCCAGGCAATTACTCATCTATGTGTTGCCTATCCTGTGACATAACATGTTAAGTCTCGGTGCCAGTAATTACACTGCCTGTCTTGCCCTTCTCTCCGAAACACAGCAAAGCTGTTTCACGGGGGAAACAAGCAAGGTGGTGGTACCCATGCAGCCGGGAGCGCGGCACAGCGCATCCCTCTGGTTATATTACTAAGTTTGCTGTTTGTAAAAAAGTCTCTCCGAGTCCACTGGATCTTCTGTGGTAAGCCCGGTTGACATCTCTATATTATGTCTGAAACGCAAGAAGGTTGATGTGTCAGTAAGTACACTGCATTTGAAGCACAAAGCAAAACCTTCGTAAATAATATGCTACATTAGGTAGGTACGATGACATAAGCAATATATTAAAGTTTATATCTACGAAGAAACCCAGACAAGCGCGTCTTACTCACGCTTAGGGTTCCAAAAACGTTTTCTTTTATGTAATACTAGCAGCGCCCCGCGGCTTCGCCCACGTTCTTCAAATTCCCGTGGGGGTACGGGGATAAATTACAATTTATATCCTGTGATATCCTATGTGTTATTCTGATGTATTAGCTGTATTATTGTCAAGTTTCATTAAAATCCAGTAGTCAGATAGGCAGTCGCTCCATTTAAAATACTGGTATCCGGCTGGATCCGGTTATACTGGAAGCCAACCCCTCTGGCTTTCCCTTTCGTTGGGAAAAGTATAAGCAGAAGACGAAGAAGATAAATAAATAAATATACATATCCAATAAATCCATTTCCAAGTTGTTCTCTTACTATCGCTACAAAAGCACTCTTATAACAAATTAACACAATCATTCATGTTAATCCATTCTGCCAATACATCTACCAGATATTACACCATGCGTTACAAACACAGACACGCGATTAAAACCTCTACTAACATGTGATTAAGTACAAAATCCCGTAAAACGGTATAGAAAGTACTAATAGAGGGAAACTACATAACGGACGATATTTTATATCAATAGTTTTTATAATATTATACTTAGTAATAAGTCCCGTATATATAATAGCTTGTGTTCGGAGTAATAATAATACAAGTAAAGAGAATAATTTGTAATATTTTTAAGCCTAATGCGCACAGTGTGTGAGATTTGGCATAGTTACGTTTTAAATTCCCACCATGGTTCAAGCTGGACTGACTAGCCGTCGAGATGCCCTGTTGCTCAACAGATCTGGGGCACCTCAGCAAAGGTGGCATTGGTGGCACTCGCCGGGTTTAAGCGGGTAGAGCTGCGTCCATCTTACCGGGCTACCGTCTTTCGGGCGTAGCGAGTCCCACATACCCGCCTGGGGAGTGCCCCCTCCCACGCGGGATGTCTAAGAACATTTCCCGGCCCAAAAGGAAAAAGAGTTGCAATTTAGATGGTGATTAATTTTATCCGTAATTATATCTGGTGGTAACTGATTACCAATAGCATAGATTAGGGAAAGCAAATGCGTTGCCGTAACTGACGGTACAAGTCATTTAAGTAATGCTGGAAACGAACTTGAGACTTTACAACGCAAAAACTAGGTTCAGATTCATATTTTTGAAAACTAGGCCAACGTAAATTGTACGAAATTTAAAAGACCAATGAATTGGCAAGTATAAAAATATATCGAATTTGATGAAATAAAAAAACGGAAGTAGGAAAATAAGTCTTCAAAATTTTCCGCACGAACAAGCAACGAGTATTTATCTATGTCAAATGTTTTTATCGAATCATTGAAATCGCACAAATTTCCGCCAAATAATTCTGCATAAATATAAAATTCACCATCATATCATCATCTTCTTCTTCATCATCAGCCTCTATCCGTCCACTGCTGAACATAGGCCTCCCTCAATGAACGCCAAGATGGCCGATCCCTTGCCACTCGCATCATCATCTTTATCGACCTTTAATTAATATCTTACTGGCCCACTGCCCCCTGCGGGTCTCCTCGACACCCTCACAGTAAGAGGTAGTGCCATGCTGCATTGCAGCCGAACTGGGCCGGCACGACCGGGGTGGTACCTATCGCTCACATAACACCGGCGTCAAGTGACAGCTATGCTGTCCCGTTTCGTGCGGTTTGTGAGTTTCCGGTGGCCCATTGGGGAGGGATTGGGAAAAGGAGGGTGGCGCATCTGCGTGGCCTTGGATGTGTGGATGTGTATGGGCGTCGGTGCCGTGAGGCTTCGACTGCTCGTTTGCCCCTCAATCATTTATGGTCATCAATTTAAAAAAAATGTGAGAAGGGTGTTGGGTTAGTTCACCGATGCGCTGGCCCAATACGGGGTAATGAACTTCACACACCCTCAAAGACTTTTAAATCTCATCAAGCATGCGGGTTTCGGTGCAGATTTAGGTACACCTGGTCAAGATCGTATCTAAGTCCGACGCATGGTTCATATTAATATTATGTATAAATAATAATCCCTTAGCCGTTGGGACACGAACTTGCGATTCCCACATAAAGTCACAGGGCACATTACACATTCCGTTGAAATGAATACACATCTATACTAATATTATAAAGCTGAAGAGTTTGTTTGTTTGTTTGAACGCGCTAATCTCAGGAACTACTGGTCCGATTTGAAAAATTCTTTCAGCGTTAGATAGCCCATTTATCGAGGAAGGCTATATAACATCACGCTGTGACATATAGGAGTTGAGTAACGCGGGCGAAGCTGCAGGCAACAGCTAGTTACGTTATAAAGTGGGATTGCCGTTTATCGCACCTTGACATAATAGGTACGTACGTATATAATTACGAAGTAGATTCAGAAGAACATATTTTTTCAATGGTCAATTTTTGGTGAAGTTATAAGCAATTTTTGAGTTTAATTTTCAATTTTAAGCATGTAAATACATCCGCGGGCAAAGCTAGTTTCTTGGCGTGGTACACACCACTCCCACACGGCCTCCTGCCCCAGTGGAGCGTGCAGCCCACACAAGTCAACGACCACTCAACAATAACATTCGATTGGTACGAATTGGTCGGACAAATTATGTAATCTGCTATATGAATATATTAGCTGTTGCCCACAGCTTTGCTTGCGTTCAAGTCAAATAAAAATAACTTTATTTCGTAGGTAACAAATTAATCAAATGAAAAAATCTATAAAAATGTTGCAAATAAAAAAAACTCGTTTGGTTTGTAGGTTGGGTTATGAAAAACGAATTAAAAACAAACATACAAAAAAAAAAACTTAAAAGCGACTGTCTTATTCCCAAGGTGTATCTTCAATAAAATCATTTATTTCATAATAATCATTGTCAGTTGCCACACAAACGTTCCTTTAATCAGTTTCCTTAATTTATTCATGGAGCTTCACTCTTTACTTGTAAGAATCTGCTTTACTATTTTATCGAGAGAGATCTATCCCATCCACTTCCGCACTAAAGGAAGGCAAGGTAATATATTTCTTTCACTATTATTATTTAATACGTTATTTAGTATCGTAAACAAGACAATCGTTGATAATGTCGCAAAATCGGGTGCTGAGAAATAAAAGTTAAAAACACGGTAAATATCTCGTTTTAAATAATTTCAATAATGAGTATTCTATCAAAGTATTTTATGAAGATACTGTTGCCCTTGGCTTCGCCCGCGTTAACTTTTATCCAAAATATTAAAAATGAATTTTTTTTTTATTAACGTATTCTCATACCCGCTACTGAATATACATATAAAATTTCATCAAAATCGGTCAAGCCGTTTCAAAAGAGTATAAACAGTTATTAAACACGAACTGTGACACAAGAATTTTATATATTAGACGTGGCGTTGGGGCACAGTAGGTGTGCCCAGCACCTTGGGCGAAGCTAATTGAGACGAGGGGGCTCTTTGTACCCCTCTTATAAGAGGGGCCAAAAGAGCAGGGGGCAAGGGGCGAGGACGGGAACCTCACCCCATTGTACTGTCCTGACGTTGGGAGGGGTTGTGGTGCGGGACAACCCCTTTGTGGAAGTGGCGTCGGTCACCTGAGGGGCTCACTAGCCGTCGAGGTTAGGTCATTAGATCCGGGGCACCTCACCAAAGGTGGCATTGGTGGCACTCGCCGGGTTTTAGTGGGTAGAGCTGCGTCCACTTACCACCTTTCGGGCGCAGCGAGTCCCACCTACCCGCCTGGGGAGACCCACTCCCACGCGAGATGCCTCAGAGCATTACCCGGCGTTAAAGAGAGAAGAAAAAAGAAAGATATAGCGGTTGAATCTCGAAGTAGGTATTAGTTTAACACTGATCATAAATTTTTAATGCTAGATATTTGAGAACAAAAAACTTTCTAGAAATATAATATGTGATGGACTGATGTAAGCACACATACCAGGTAGCATTGTACCGATTATGAGAAAACTCTTGTCATACGATCTATGGAATGTCCATTGTTTTGGCGTTTGTTATGGGAGTAGGAGTGTTAGGCGTCCACCATAATTTATTATAATTTCTGCCTCGTAATAAGCTGGATTTAAGATAGAAGGATCCCCATCTGCACCTATATTCTAAATAAATTACTTACAGATGCTTGATGATTACTTGCAGAGGGCTGATAATCATGAATATGTTAAGTTATAAAGTACAATAAATATTCCCCGATATAGAGGAGGTGAAGAAAGTTATGAAGGTGGGGAACTCGAGTACGTACGGGGAGTGACCTATTAAACGCTGAATGAGGATAATTTCAACCAATTTGCATACTAAGTCAAGCATGCCATTCACATATATTATAATATAGGCTATATATAATCATAATTTTGATTTATAAATATTTTTTGTGGGTGTTGTTTGGATCTTTGTTACTACTGAAACTACTGAATGGATTTTAATGAAACTTTACAATAATATAGCTTATACATCATATTAGTACATAGGCTATAATGTATCCCCGTACTGTCACGGGACTGGGAAGTACGCGGGTGAAACCGCGGGTTGTATCTATATGGATATCTGTCTTTTGCCCATATATTGTCTTAAGTTACTTAAGATTCCGTATTTAACTCCAATCGAAGGTAAGGTCGCGATACGGTAAAAACGAAGAAAATGAAGGTGTGAATGTAAATAATAAGGATAACACCATGAGAATATATAAACTTATAAAAAGAGAATATATTGTATAATTATAAAAGATGCAACACCAGCTTCATCATCATCATCTGCCTCTATGCATCTCCCTCAATGAACGCCAACGCGGCCGATCCCTTGCCACTCGCTTAAATTGTACCACTCGTTGGAACACCAGGTCAAATGATACAAATATATTTAAAATGTATATTTTCAATATCTGCTGTATATTTTCAAAATATCTGTTCTCCGCGTTTTCACATGCCCTAAAACATCCTTCAAAGTAAAAAAGCCTTCCTCAATAATTGGGCTATGAAGTAAAAACATTTTTTTTCCAAATCCGACTTACAAAGATTAACGAGTTCAACGAACAAACAAATAAACAATTTAGTTATATTATATTAACTTAGATTTATTTTTAGGGGAATCTACGTTACAGTCTATTTAAATTATTACTTATTTAGCAATATCGTTATTTTATGATCAATGCGTTTTCTACTATAATTAACCTTCTATTCTTCTGACATTATATGTTTCTGCAATATGCAGTTACCGTAAAATATTGATTTTATACAAAACTTGCTATTCCCTGCCGTTTTACACGCCCTAAATAAAAATGCAAAAATATTTTTTCTACTCCGATTATAATGATCCGGAGATCTGTTCAAACAAACAAACATACTTTTAAGCTATATGATAAGAGTATGGATTTGCATTATATTTAAGTTAAAGTGGTTAGTCATAACCTAATGTGACATCATCAAGTGGGTGGTAGAAGTGTTGAAGATAATTTGGAGAATTAATTAGCCTTTAATTGAAATTACGATGATTGATTAGCTTCTGTAGTTTTATATGGTGAAGTTTTTCTTATTGTTATCGCCTATTTATTACAATAGTATACAACTGATAGCTGTGCATTTTTGAAGTGAAAACTTCTTTAGCCACGTTGAGCACTTTTATATAAGGGAAAATCTTATAAGTTCGCGTCCGTTTTATTATACTGTACAGGCTTGTAATTAAACAAATGTTTGACCTAAAAAGGCTGTCTGTCACGGTACACCGGCACATGTAAAAATCTATTATATCATTATAATTTATAATCAAAATATTATGGTAACAAAATTGGTGTCGGCTTAGTTAAAATTATTAGAATCAAGCCTTAAGGTTGAACTAGTCGACGGTGCGAACTCTAACAAAATGATTGCTATCTCACCTGACATAAAGCGCGAAGCGTCCTTTTAGCAAAACAGTTATTATAGAAAAACTATTTAGCGTATCTTTTTTAAATAGATTTATTTCAACTTTTGATTAACTAAACTATGTCTGTACGGGCTTTATTTTTGAGCTTTCGTGCTCCTTATACTATTTATTTTCGCCCAAAGTTGGGCTAAAATCAGTGTTGAAATACGAAAGTTTAGAATCTTGCATTTTTGAAACGTATATTTTTTTACGATTTCGGATGAATACAGACTTAGATAACGACGAGATCAATTTATATTACACTTAGTTTTTCATGGTCAAAGTCAAACATTGTAGTAATTACTGTTCTGCGTTTGTATGAAAAGATGAGCGACTTGTGTAACCATAGTTCAAGAAGTAATTAATTATTATAGAAATATAGAATAGAAAAACTTCGGCTGTTTTGTACAAGTCTTTCTGATATTTTCTTCAAGGACTCATTCACTCATCAATTTTTGGGATTTAACTGGACATTTATCGCGGAATCTATTGCCAAATATATTTTGGCAAGCGACAGACGCCATCAAATCATGTTTACAACATGGCGGTTCTAAATCTTGCGTATTATAGTTATTTATAATGAACACAAATTTCATAATGCATATATCAATGAACGTTTTATGAACAATTCCAAGTAATTATACAATAACCAAGTTGCGTGGTATTTCCTTGGAATACGTTGGTAATGGAAATAAACTTGAAAAAATAACAAAAATATCCATAAACATTCATGAAACAAAGTGATTACTCGGGGCAAATCTGATCCCACCATGACGTAGTATCTACCCACCTGCAGGATCACTTTTTTTCTTTTGGGTATGTGGGACTCGCTGCGCCCGAAATATGGTAAGGTGGACGCAGCTCTATCCACTAAAACCCGGCTAGTACCAATAATGCCACCTTTGGTGAGATGCCCCGGATCTGTCTGATCTGGGCACCTCGACGGCTACAACCTCTCCCTCTCCCAACGTCAGGCCAGTGCAATGAGGTTACCATCCTCGCCCCTTGTCCCTCCTGCTCTTTTGTCCCCTCTTCTTATAAGAGGGGTACAAAGAGCAGCTCCCTCGGTTCAATTGGCTTCGCCCACGGTGCTGGGTTCACCTTAGGCTATTGACAACCTCTGTGGTTCGAATCCCGCCAGGGAACAAAAATATTTTCTGTGTTCCTGGGTCATGGATGTGTATTAAATATGTGTATTATATAATGAAAATCTTAAATAAATGTATAGTACAAAAGTATTAAATATATTCCCGTTGTTTGGTACCGTAACACAAGTTCTTCGAGAACTTACCACGGGACCAGATTGACGTGGTGTGAAAGCGTCCATAGATAAAAAAGAACACCACCGCCACGACAAGACTTGTACCATGGTGGGGATGGCTACATCATCATCATTAACAATATTTTACTATTACTGGACGTGGGCGTCACAAATGGTCTCCTGCCACTCGCGTCAAACAGACTGCATGGAGATCATCGTCCCATCTCATTGGAGATCGAACGATCCTCCCTCTACCCGAACGATGTCTGACCACTGTACCAGTAAGCAGTTATCATTATTTTTTATATATTCCCACAAAACAAGTGCATAGCGATTTTTAAACTTAATAACTCAAAATACCATTTGTACACAAACTAGGGAAAAATAGGATATCTCATCACATGGTGGAATAGGTGATCAAATTAAAAAGAAGTACTGGTGATTACTTTTTCTTACATCAAAGCACATCTTTGTTATGGTAATATATGCCATATATTAAAACTTTAGTACTATTATAGTGAACGCAACGATATTTTTGCTAAATAGTGTTGTAAAATTTTACGATGTTTTTATCGACATTATTAGCTTTATATTACAATTTGATGGTTTTGTAATTTTACGAATGAGCGGGCACTGAATACAAGTTTTTTTCATAGATGTTAGTATTTTGTGTTAAATATAGTATAAGCTTATAAAGGCTGGGATTTTATTAGTAAGAATGTAGATAAACAGAATTAATATTGGATTCCTAAATGCGTTAAATGTAAGATATTTTTTCTATTCTTACTTAATAATGGTCCTGTAAAGACCTAATTCATTTGTTAATGTTTGGTTGAATACATTTTTGACATAATAACTTTTTATCATTTGCTAAGCGCCCTTATTCATGAAAAAAAAACCTCTTGTGTTTGACATTTCAATTATCTTCACAAGTATTAGATATTGATCTTAATTGAAGATGATATGCGAAACAATTTACATATTATTCATAAATATTGGCATGTTGCTTTTTCGTATAATCGCTAACAATGTCTTACTTATTCGCGCTATATTTTTAAAAACCGAAGGGTGCTGTGCGGCGCTGGGCATGTAGCGTTAATAGTATTCAGTTTATTTCTTCTATAAAATAGCTACGCTGTGTTGCAGAAAGAAGGGCAAGACAAGTAATGCATACTACAGAGATTTACTATCTTAGGTCTCAGGATGAACACAGAATTTGTTTATATTATTAAGTGATACTTAATATCAGGTTATCTGCTCCTACTCACATACCGAACAATCAAAAATCCGTTTTGTGGCTTGTATTAGACATACTCTATTGTAATTGAATTTGATTTACTTTCATAGGCGATGGAATTTGATTCAATTTATTTGACGACCACTTTGGCCACTGGACTCATGTGTATGATGAATGAATGTACTGAGAAGTATCACGTATACATCCCAATACCGTAGAGCCAAGTCTTGACTGTTATCATTACATGAATATACCACAACCAAAGCTTTTCGAGTTTACTAGGGGATTGACTTGGTATTCCTAAATGTTTATAACTTATTTACCAATTAGCATAACTATCACCGTCTGGTGGCAATATTGTTGTTTTGTAATATGTATATTGGATGTCAAGAACTGAATTTTAACGACAATTTAGACCCAGTGTTTAATATTGGCCCACCAAACGCAGGGCGCCTGCTTGCCAGAACTGTCTTTGTCCAAACTAAATTATTAATATTAGCTATGTATACAATTAATTAAATTTTATCGATAATTTATAGTAACAGTCGAGTCTCTCCTCTTATCATTTTACGAGTATTTGTTGTTATATATTTATAAAAAAACGAAATATGTTAATGTTATTTATAAAATTAAAGACTAGAACGCTCATATTGGAATTTGAAAAAAAGTTAAATAAACTATTGTAATAAAAAAAGTGTCCGTTCACAAAAAAGTTTACTTAAGTAGTTTTAAATTGTGTACATCATGACTCATATCCTGTTCTGACAAAACAATTTTTTTATATATATGTACTTGAGAACCGATGATTAACTCACTGATACATGGTGTGAGTGATGATTCCTATTCTATTTTACGTTACATTGTTTTTGGAATTTCATTGTTGTCTGAATTGTTCCTTTATCTTCTGTTATTTTAAAGTTAAAATAAGTTATGTTATACTTAGTAAGACTAAAAATATTTTAAATAGCTTTTGATTATATATTTAACCATCTTTTAATAAATATTTTAAATACTTACTTAATTTTATTCACTTGTATAAAATTTCATCATAACAAAATATTATGCGTGAAATAGATTTTAATTTTGTCGTAAAGAGTTCTTTGTGTTATTAATTAAGGTTGATAGGCTCGTACGCGAAATGTGCCTTAAAGGTAGGACCGCACTCGGCGGAACTGCACCGCAGCGGATCTGAGCGACACGACGAATATATTCTTTATGTGTAATGTAATTATATGAGACAGCATGCAAAGCCGGAACTGCGCTGCTTGACTGACCAATACCTTTGCGACCTGTTGCGACGTGTAATTCCGCTGCCGCGGAGTGCGGTCCGACAAACTTCATTTTCATGGTCCTGCGTTGCCATATATACAGATTTCTCCGTATTTATACAGATTTTCGATAAATATTGAATACAGATGTTTATACTGTTTTTTTTTTTATTTTATTGACTGAATAACTGATCTGATTAAAAAAGAACATAACAAAAATATACAGTCAAATGCCAGGTAACATTATTTGTAATATTATTTACCTAAACGTTTTTTGCTTGTAATCTTTATGGTTAATTGGTCGTTAATCTTGCTCGGAGGTTGCCTAGCTACTGAATATTATATATTTGTAACGCCGGCGCCGCTGTAGTTTAAGTGTGGTTTACCAAAAAAAAAACGGTTGTCTGTAAAGTCGGTTTACTGACGATAGTTGAACATGACAACGTCATAAGAAAATGGAACACCTCAAAGCGAGGTAACGCCGCATGCGTCATGTTTTTTCGTTCGTGTAGCCGGCTCCATCGAATTATAAGACGTGGTCACGTAAAAAACATGCGTCGTATCGCTCAGTTCCGCTATAGTGCACTTCCGCCTAGTGCGGTCCTACATTAAAAGTATACATAAGAGTTTTGACGTGTTAACGAATTTTCGAGGACAATTTGTGTTGCTAATTCAAAATTAATGGTTCCAATTACGCCTTGATGAACATTCTTTTGATAAATTTTTTAATTATAACATCGTTATAATAAAAATTGGTTGTTATAACGTAGGAAAGTTACGACTGAAAATAAGATTTCTGGTGGAATATGACCGATGTCCGTTTGTTTTATGTTTAAAGATCACGATCGGGACCTGTTACTTCCATAGTGATGAAAGAAGAAGAAATGACAACTTCCTACTGAATATTAGGTTGTTAATACGCACAATGAACAAACAAACGAAAAGAAGCAAGGTCTCATTATCAAAATGAGAATTTTTTTAAATAGCCTTTTGGATCCCACTGCTGGGCAATGTAAATGAGCATAGTGTAGGAATAAATTGTTAATTGTAATATTAATGAAAATATCTACTTTTCGGACTATCATTTGTCTGCTTTTTGATTAATTCTTATTTTATAAGCCCCATAAGATAATGATCCATTCTAATTATGTAAATTACGTAGATAAGATTGGAATGAAATCGAAAAAATGTTTCGAGTACAGCTTGGCAAAAAAGAGTATAACGTGGTGACAGGTGGAACTAAATATTTTACTAAATGGAAACCTATGCTGTTGATAATACTTGGCCGACAAATACTAGATTTTAAGTAAAGCTTAGTGTTTCACATTTATTTTTAACAATTTGATTAAATTATCTTACTGATTTTCCATATTATGATGAGACCTAAGTGAAAGTGGCGCCCTCATTTTTTCCATACTCTTTTTTGCCAAGCTGTACGTCTATTTTGACAGATACAAACTTACAATAATAATAATAAATGTTACACGTATTTTGTCTTAGCAAGTCAAGACGACTCTCGAATTTTCATTCAAAGGAATACAAGTTCAGTACAACGTGAAAATAGCAACACTTCGTTAACGATACTGTGGAGTGTACTCGCGGTGTTAAGTGTGTCGGTAACGGAGTTAAGAGGTTCATCCGGTCATAATATTTATTACCGTACAAATTCTATCTTTATGTGAGTTCTTAATTTAGTATTTAACAAAAAGACAGGCCTTGAGGAGACGTGCATTGGGTTCCGTACCTGCGTCAAAGCGTTGCGGAACCTTATTATTGAGATTGTCCGTACGCCTCAGTCAGTCTTGTCAGTAATCTTATTGAACGTCAACTCAACTCCCGCTTTCAATGCTAGTCCACTCAGGAAAAATAGCACAACAGTATACAAAAGTATATAATATATTTGAACTTTTTTAATATCCTTTACACAAACGGTCTTTAGTTTATTATTATTATTTTCATTTAAAGGCAATAGCTACTAGGCTATTAGCCATACAAAATACAATATTCGGTCTGTAATACGGAGAAATGGCGGGAAACCCCAAGGAGCGCGGCTTCGCCCCTCTAGCCCCTATCAATCAACTATCATTCCCCATTCCATCCACCCAAGGTCCACCAAGTCCACCACAATATTCGCTAAACAATCACTTTATATATTACACAGATTAAGTTTTTAAAACATTCACAACATCTATAAAAAACCGCCAGAACAGCCTTATTAAGAAAACCACTCCAAAACGGCACTTCACAAGATTCGCTAACCAATCACAATATATAAAGATCAAGTTTTTAAAACATATACTATAGAAAACCACTCTGAATGGACAAAACACAAAATGGCAATTAATTAACGATTAAAAAAACCAAAATAAACATAACCGCGCGCCCTGGTGCCTCCCGCCATTCCACCAACGGTCTTTAAAAGTTTTTTTTTATATTTTTAAATCAAAAGGTTTTGATCGTTTTCTGGAAGCCTATTGTAAAAAGCATACATTACATATAAAGAATTATTAACCTTATGTAGTTTAAAAATGGTACCTACATGAACTTTATATTTGTTTCTCATATTTCTAAGGTATGAATAACAATATAGAATTTTCAAAGAGTACTTCTCACAAAAGTAGTTAAATTTACGACAGACGTAAAAAATGCGGCTTTCAAAAGAAATAAGCAGGAAGCTTGACACTGGCATTTAGTAAATACTCATTGCCATAAAAAAGAAGAAAAAAAGCAAGATGTTGGTACCAAAGTACGCACAAAGTGCAACTCACCCAACGGATGACACAGCTGCAAAATAACCATAGACTAAATGCATTCTCTTAACCAGGATAATTGACTGATTCATACGCTCAGACTGCAATTAACTAATTCAACGCGACTGAAGTCCACCATCTTTAAATAGGAAACGCCCACGACATACACGATAAATTATTTCTTGTCTCTGGTTTACTAGACTGTGACTATAAAAGAGTTTTTATATTTGTCAACTGACTTTTGTTTTAATATTTTTTGTCTCTGGTTGATTTTGTATTTTTTTTGTACACAGAAATTTGTACAGAAACTTACAGTTTTGACAGAAAAAGACTAATATTATGTTTATTTGTTACTTTTTATTAATATTGTTTTTATTATGTTTATATTAATTTATATAATTACACAAAAACTATTGAATGAATTTGAATAAATGCATGCGGTTTTCACAATCATTACGATCAGACCCACTGTAATAAAAGTACTTGTAGGCAAAAATAACACCAAATGTGTAATTCTAAATTACATTCAGTCAATATTATCAACATAATATTCTGAGAGCAGTATGTGATTAGAGGCATTTCTATGCAAATAATTTACATAACTTGATAACGCTAAAATAATTAATAACCCACTTCACTATTGTTTGGTTAGTTTTACATACATATTACATATTTTACATATTAAAGTATTATTAACGATTTTGGAACCGTTTCCGTAATTTAAAATAATGCATGGAGTTGGTCTGATTTTTGTTTGTTTAAAAAATTATGCAAATATTTCTAAACTTTCCTATTTTTTATCGCAATGAAACAATTTTTAACACATTCTATCGCGGTTTATTAAGTTTTTTACATGCCCGACGTTTTGGATACTTTACAGCAACCATGGTCACGGAAGGTCTGAGGTGACGGTACCCTATTTTACATGGGAATGATAGTCCGTCATCTGGAATGAGATAGTTCATTAATTAATTAATTTCCAAGCGGTATTTATGAAAATAAAGACAAAATTTGAGCAGCCATGGGACGCCCGCCAGAAGTGAAAATAGTAATAACAATATTAGATATTATATTCATAATTCATACAAATTTGTAACTAATGATGGCGTCATGTCATGACCTTTGATATCACATGTTTAGAGTCGACTTTAGAGCTGTGGTGCGCCAATAGATGTAGAATAAGTAAGCAGAAGCTTGAATGTCACGTACCATTTTGTACAGGACTACGTCTGTCCGCTCACAGATTGGGTCTGCTAGTATTCAGTAGATGATCGTAAAATATTCAATGACCTTGCGCTATGACTAATGTTATACTTATTTTTTATAAGAAATACGGAATTTATAAGAATTCGGAACATAAGTGATACGATGAGATGACGACATCGATGGCATTGATGGCGGCATAAAAAAATTACAAATGTCTGATTTATCTTAAGAATTTCTTTTGTGTTTTATTATAGTATTTACTTGTGTCTTTCTCGTGTTTATAGTAGAGGCAGTTATTATATTTATTCAAAGAATAATTTATTTCACCCGCGCACTTCCCATCCCCGTGGGAGTACAGGGACAAAATTATAATACAGGGATAAATGTTATTCTGATGTATAACTAATCTAACTATGTTGTTATTGTTTTTATTGTTGTTATGTTAGCATATTAATAGTAGGAGTGAGTTAAAAAAACAAAAAATAATGTGGAGAGTGGACGTCAAGAAAAATCGGGGAAAATAGGATCGCGTCATCGACATACTAATTATGTGACATTATGAAAGTTCAAATTTTATTAAGTATTAAAATTTGAAATTGACGTAGTGACGTCACCTAAGTAATAAGTTTTCACTTCTATCGGCAGTTGCTGTGACTGCAATTGTTTTTTTTTATGTAATCTTCGTGACAGTATTAAAAATACCTCCATTATTAGTATGGCAAAAAATGTCTAAAATATCCATAACTTTACAAATGTAGAAATAAAAGCGGTTTTTCTTTGTAATTTGTGCGACTTTCTTTTTTATCTTTAAGCTTATTCAAAGTATAGCCATCTATCTTCACTTTATCTTATCTTTGTAATTTTTTGTTTTTTTGGTAATAAATAATTGTTATATTCCTAATCTTACTTTAAATATCTTCCGATTGGGCAGAATGACGTCACCAATCAATTTTAAGTCTATTAGCAAGCGCTAAGCAAGCCATTATTATAATTTTGATTACCCGATCAGTTTGTTTTTTATAAGTCCGTCCAATTTATTATTAACGCATTTAACAATCATAGATAATCAACAATAGAAATCATAGAAAAGACAATCACCACTGCTTTCTCTTTAATATCACAAAACATAATATATATATATATATATATATATATGTTTTGTGATATTAAAGAGTTTGTTCCGAATTCTTATAAATTCCGTATTTCTTATAAAAAATAAGTATAACATTAGTCATAGCGCAAGGTCATTGAATATTTTACGATCATCTACTGAATACTAGCAGACCCAATCTGTGAGCGAACAGACGTAGTCCTGTACAAAATGGTACGTGACATTCAAGCTTCTGCTTACTTATTCTACATCTATTGGCGCACCACAGCTCTAAAGTCGACTCTAAACATGTGATATCAAAGGTCATGACATGACGCCATCATTAGTTACAAATTTGTATGAATTATGAATATAATATCTAATATTGTTATTACTATTTTCACTTCTGGCGGGCGTCCCATGGCTGCTCAAATTTTGTCTTTATTTTCATAAATACCGCTTGGAAATTAATTAATTAATGATCTATCTCATTCCAGATGACGGACTATCATTCCCATGTAAAATAGGGTACCGTCACCTCAGACCTTCCGTGACCATGGTTGCTGTAAAGTATCCAAAACGTCGGGCATGTAAAAAACTTAATAAACCGCGATAGAATGTGTTAAAAATTGTTTCATTGCGATAAAAAATAGGAAAGTTTAGAAATATTTGCATAATTTTTTAAACAAACAAAAATCAGACCAACTCCATGCATTATTTTAAATTACGGAAACGGTTCCAAAATCGTTAATAATACTTTAATATGTAAAATATGTAATATGTATGTAAAACTAACCAAACAATAGTGAAGTGGGTTATTAATTATTTTAGCGTTATCAAGTTATGTAAATTATTTGCATAGAAATGCCTCTAATCACATACTGCTCTCAGAATATTATGTTGATAATATTGACTGAATGTAATTTAGAATTACACATTTGGTGTTATTTTTGCCTACAAGTACTTTTATTACAGTGGGTCTGATCGTAATGATTGTGAAAACCGCATGCATTTATTCAAATTCATTCAATAGTTTTTGTGTAATTATATAAATTAATATAAACATAATAAAAACAATATAAATAAAAAGTAACAAATAAACATAATATTAGTCTTTTTCTGTCAAAACTGTAAGTTTCTGTACAAATTTCTGTGTACAAAAAAAAATACAAAATCAACCAGAGACAAAAAATATTAAAACAAAAGTCAGTTGACAAATATAAAAACTCTTTTATAGTCACAGTCTAGTAAACCAGAGACAAGAAATAATTTATCGTGTATGTCGTGGGCGTTTCCTATTTAAAGATGGTGGACTTCAGTCGCGTTGAATTAGTTAATTGCAGTCTGAGCGTATGAATCAGTCAATTATCCTGGTTAAGAGAATGCATTTAGTCTATGGTTATTTTGCAGCTGTGTCATCCGTTGGGTGAGTTGCACTTTGTGCGTACTTTGGTACCAACATCTTGCTTTTTTTCTTCTTTTTTATGGCAATGAGTATTTACTAAATGCCAGTGTCAAGCTTCCTGCTTATTTCTTTTGAAAGCCGCATTTTTTACGTCTGTCGTAAATTTAACTACTTTTGTGAGAAGTACTCTTTGAAAATTCTATATTGTTATTCATACCTTAGAAATATGAGAAACAAATATAAAGTTCATGTAGGTACCATTTTTAAACTACATAAGGTTAGTAATTCTTTATATGTAATGTGTGCTTTTTACAATAGGCTTCCAGAAAACGATCAAAACCTTTTGATTTAAAAATATAAAAAAAAAACTTTTAAAGACCGTTGGTGGAATGGCGAGAGGCACCAGGGCACGCGGTTATGTTTATTTTGGTTTTTTTAATCGTTAATTAATTGCCATTTTGTGTTTTGTCCATTCAGAGTGGTTTTCTATAGTATATGTTTTAAAAACTTGATCTTTATATATTGTGATTGGTTAGCGAATCTTGTGAAGTGCCGTTTTGGAGTAGTTTTCTTAATAAGGCTGTTCTGGCGGTTTTTTATAGATGTTGTGAATGTTTTAAAAACTTAATCTGTGTAATATATAAAGTGATTGTTTAGCGAATATTGTGGTGGACTTGGTTGACCTTGGGTGGATGGAATGGGGAATGATAGTTGATTGATGGGGGCTAGAGGGGCGAAGCCGCGCTCCTTGGGGTTTCCCGCCATTTCTCCGTATTACAGACCGAATATTGTATTTTGTATGGCCTAGTAGCTATTGCCTTTAAATGAAATTAATAATAATAAATTAAAGACCGTTTGTGTAAAGGATATTAAAAAAGTTCAAATATATTATATACTTTTGTATACTGTTGTGCTATTTTTCCTGAGTGGACTAGCATTGAAAGCGGGAGTTGAGTTGACGTTCAATAAGATTACTGACAAGACTGACTGAGGCGTACGGACAATCTCAATAATAAGGTTCCGCAACGCTTTGACGCAGGTACGGAACCCAATGCACGTCTCCTCAAGGCCTGTCTTTTTGTTAAATACTAAATTAAGAACTCACATAAAGATAGAATTTGTACGGTAATAAATATTATGACCGGATGAACCTCTTAACTCCGTTACCGACACACTTAACACCGCGAGTACACTCCACAGTATCGTTAACGAAGTGTTGCTATTTTCACGTTGTACTGAACTTGTATTCCTTTGAATGAAAATTCGAGAGTCGTCTTGACTTGCTAAGACAAAATACGTGTGTAACATTTATTATTATTATTGTAAGTTTGTATCTGTCAAAATAGACGTACAGCTTGGCAAAAAAGAGTATGGAAAAAATTAGGGCGCCACTTTCACTTAGGTCTCATCATAATATGGAAAATCAGTAAGATAATTTAATCAAATTGTTAAAAATAAATGTGAAACACTAAGCTTTACTTAAAATCTAGTATTTGTCGGCCAAGTATTATCAACAGCATAGGTTTCCATTTAGTAAAATATTTAGTTCCACCTGTCACCACGTCATACTCTTTTTTGCCAAGCTGTACTCGAAACATTTTTTCGATTTCATTCCAATCTTATCTACGTAATTTACATAATTAGAATGGATCATTATCTTATGGGGCTTATAAAATAAGAATTAATCAAAAAGCAGACAAATGATAGTCCGAAAAGTAGATATTTTCATTAATATTACAATTAACAATTTATTCCTACACTATGCTCATTTACATTGCCCAGCAGTGGGATCCAAAAGGCTATTAAAAAAAAATGCTCATTTTGATAATGAGACCTTGCTTCTTTTCGTTTGTTTGTTCATTGTGCGTATTAACAACCTAATATTCAGTAGGAAGTTGTCATTTCTTCTTCTTTCATCACTATGGAAGTAACAGGTCCCGATCGTGATCTTTAAACATAAAACAAACGGACATCGGTCATATTCCACCAGAAATCTTATTTTCAGTCGTAACTTTCCTACGTTATAACAACCAATTTTTATTATAACGATGTTATAATTAAAAATTTTATCAAAAGAATGTTCATCAAGGCGTAATTGGAACCATTAATTTTGAATTAGCAACACAAATTGTCCTCGAAAATTCGTTAACACGTCAAAACTCTTATGTATACTTTTAATGTAGGACCGCACTAGGCGGAAGTGCACTATAGCGGAACTGAGCGATACGACGCATGTTTTTTACGTGACCACGTCTTATAATTCGATGGAGCCGGCTGCACGAACGAAAAAACATGACGCATGCGGCGTTACCTCGCTTTGAGGTGTTCCATTTTCTTATGACGTTGTCACGTTCAACTATCGTCAGTAAACCGACTTTACAGACAACCGTTTTTTTTTTTTTTTGTAAACCACACTTAAACTACAGCGGCGCCGGCGTTACAAATATATAATATTCAGTAGCTAGGCAACCTCCGAGCAAGATTAACGACCAATTAACCATAAAGATTACAAGCAAAAAACGTTTAGGTAAATAATATTACAAATAATGTTACCTGGCATTTGACTGTATATTTTTGTTATGTTCTTTTTTAATCAGATCAGTTATTCAGTCAATAAAATAAAAAAATCAGTATAAACATCTGTATTCAATATTTATCGAAAATCTGTATAAATACGGAGAAATCTGTATATATGGCAACGCAGGACCATGAAAATGAAGTTTGTCGGACCGCACTCCGCGGCAGCGGAATTACACGTCGCAACAGGTCGCAAAGGTATTGGTCAGTCAAGCAGCGCAGTTCCAGCTTTGCATGCTGTCTCATATAATTACATTACACATAAAGAATATATTCGTCGTGTCGCTCAGATCCGCTGCGGTGCAGTTCCGCCGAGTGCGGTCCTACCTTTAAGGCACATTTCGCGTACGAGCCTATCAACCTTAATTAATAACACAAAGAACTCTTTACGACAAAATTAAAATCTATTTCACGCATAATATTTTGTTATGATGAAATTTTATACAAGTGAATAAAATTAAGTAAGTATTTAAAATATTTATTAAAAGATGGTTAAATATATAATCAAAAGCTATTTAAAATATTTTTAGTCTTACTAAGTATAACATAACTTATTTTAACTTTAAAATAACAGAAGATAAAGGAACAATTCAGACAACAATGAAATTCCAAAAACAATGTAACGTAAAATAGAATAGGAATCATCACTCACACCATGTATCAGTGAGTTAATCATCGGTTCTCAAGTACATATATATAAAAAAATTGTTTTGTCAGAACAGGATATGAGTCATGATGTACACAATTTAAAACTACTTAAGTAAACTTTTTTGTGAACGGACACTTTTTTTATTACAATAGTTTATTTAACTTTTTTCAAATTCCAATATGAGCGTTCTAGTCTTTAATTTTATAAATAACATTAACATATTTCGTTTTTTTATAAATATATAACAACAAATACTCGTAAAATGATAAGAGGAGAGACTCGACTGTTACTATAAATTATCGATAAAATTTAATTAATTGTATACATAGCTAATATTAATAATTTAGTTTGGACAAAGACAGTTCTGGCAAGCAGGCGCCCTGCGTTTGGTGGGCCAATATTAAACACTGGGTCTAAATTGTCGTTAAAATTCAGTTCTTGGCATCCAATATACATATTACAAAACAACAATATTGCCACCAGACGGTGATAGTTATGCTAATTGGTAAATAAGTTATAAACATTTAGGAATACCAAGTCAATCCCCTAGTAAACTCGAAAAGCTTTGGTTGTGGTATATTCATGTAATGATAACAGTCAAGACTTGGCTCTACGGTATTGGGACGTATACGTGATACTTCTCAGTACATTCATTCATCATACACATGAGTCCAGTGGCCAAAGTGGTCGTCAAATAAATTGAATCAAATTCCATCGCCTATAAAAGTAAATCAAATTCAATTACAATAGAATATGTCTAATACAAGCCACAAAACGGATTTTTGATTGTTCGGTATGTGAGTAGGAGCAGATAACCTGATATTAAGTATCACTTAATAATATAAACAAATTCTGTGTTCATCCTGAGACCTAAGATAGTAAATCTCTGTAGTATGCATTACTTGTCTTGCCCTTCTTTCTGCAACACAGCGTAGCTATTTTATAGAAGAAATAAACTGAATACTATTAACGCTACATGCCCAGCGCCGCACAGCACCCTTCGGTTTTTAAAAATATAGCGCGAATAAGTAAGACATTGTTAGCGATTATACGAAAAAGCAACATGCCAATATTTATGAATAATATGTAAATTGTTTCGCATATCATCTTCAATTAAGATCAATATCTAATACTTGTGAAGATAATTGAAATGTCAAACACAAGAGGTTTTTTTTTCATGAATAAGGGCGCTTAGCAAATGATAAAAAGTTATTATGTCAAAAATGTATTCAACCAAACATAAACAAATGAATTAGGTCTTTACAGGACCATTATTAAGTAAGAATAGAAAAAATAGCTTACATTTAACGCATTTCGGAATCCAATATTAATTCTGTTTATATACATTCTTACTAATAAAATCCCAGCTTTTATAAGCTTATACTATATTTAACACAAAATACTAACATCTATGAAAAAAACTTGTATTCAGTGCCCGCTCATTCGTAAAATTACAAAACCATCAAATTGTAATATAAAGCTAATAATGTCGATAAAAACATCGTAAAATTTTACAACACTATTTAGCAAAAATATCGTTGCGTTCACTATAATAGTACTAAAGTTTTAATATATGGCATATATTACCATAACAAAGATGTGCTTTCATGTAAGAAAAAGTAATCACCAGTACTTCTTTTTAATTTGATCACCTATTCCACCATGTGATGAGATATCCTATTTTTCCCTAGTTTGTGTACAAATGGTATTTTGAATTATTAAGTTTAAAAATCGCTATGCACTTGTTTTGTGGGAATATATAAAAAATAATGATAACTGCTTACTGGTACAGTGGTCAGACATCGTTCGGGTAGAGGGAGGATCGTTCGATCTCCAATGAGATGGGACGATGATCTCCATGCAGTCTGTTTGACGCGAGTGGCAGGAGACTATTTGTGACGCCCACGTCCAGTAATAGTAAAATATTGTTAATGATGATGATGTAGCCATCCCCACCATGGTACAAGCCTTGTCTATCTTCACTTTATCTTATCTTTGTAATTTTTTGTTTTTTTTGGTAATAAATAATTGTTATATTCCTAATCTTACTTTAAATATCTTCCGATTGGGCAGAATGACGTCACCAATCAATTTTAAGTCTATTAGCAAGCGCTAAGCAAGCCATTATTATAATTTTGATTACCCGATCAGTTTGTTTTTTATAAGTCCGTCCAATTTATTATTAACGCATTTAACAATCATAGATAATCAACAATAGAAATCATAGAAAAGACAATCACCACTGCTTTCTCTTTAATATCACAAAACATATATATATATATATATATATATATATATATATATATATATATATATATATATATATCTTTTTCAATTCAGAAGTTGCAACTTGCATACATATTGTTTTAAATAACTTAATAACCAATTAAACATGCTATTCGCTATTATTAGTTTATTAGCATTTAAATGGTAGTGAGAGGCTCCGAGAGTGTCGTATGAGTCACCTGAGAATGTGCTTGAGTCAACAGTTGGGTGAACCGTGAATCAGGTGGCGTACCAAGTTTAGCTTGCATAATTGTTTACTTACTCAAGTTTCTACACTCGGGTATATTTCGACTCTATATAACTATGTATTGGTAGTAATTTGAGAGTAAATGAATTTTAGTATCGTACAATTTTTGTATATAATAATAATATATCTATAGACGCTTTTACACCACGTCAATTTGGTCCCATGGTAAGTTCTCGAAAAACTTGTTTACGGGTACCAGACAACGGAAATATATACAATACTTTTATACTACCTATACATACATAATTAAGATTTTTGTTATACTATATTACACATATTTAATACATGGCAGGATTCGAACCCGCTACGCTCTTGATCTTGATATAAATAGTTAATAAAAACAAATCCCATTTTATTTTAATTAACTTATGTAGTTGTTATATAAATGGTGAAAGTGTGTAAAACGTCATATTTCCTAGGAATATATATATATATAAATACACCTTTTATTTTGTTTATTTTGCCTTTGACTTTAATATATTAAGAGTAAAATTAACCATGGAGGCAGTTGGGGTGATGACGGTGGCATTAATGTCATTATTATTTATTATGATGTTGAGAAGAAAATTATAAAATAATCATATTATTATATTCAAATACATCCGGCATACGAACTTAGATTTTTTTATTACAAATAAATATATTATAGGTAATAATTACTGTTAATAATTTCACATAGAGTTATATTATAGTTATATATTTTATAGTTTAGTATGGATGTAAAGTTCAAAAATTTACTTCTTTTGAAGTTTAAATTAGAATTGGTTTATGGCAAATATGAATCAAGAATCTTTCCTACAGCAAGTGCCTCATATTAACCACTAGCTGTTGCCTGCAGCTTCGCCCGCGTTACTCAACTCCTATAAGTCACAGCGTGATGTTATATAGCCTATAGCTTTCCTCGATAAATGGGCTATCTAACACTGAAAGAATTTTTCAAATCGGACCAATAGTTCCTGAGATTAGCGCGTTCAAACAAACAAACAAACAAACTCTTCAGCTTTATAATATTAGTATAGATAAACATTTATTAAGTATTTTCAGGTACGAAAACATTTATAGAAATGGTCTTTTATTTTTTATTCCTAAAAAAACAATATCACTAATGTACTTTTACAATTTTAACATGGAACCTTACATAAAAATTTATCTTATTTTCAGCAAAAAATTAAGAAAACCCGCCATAAAGGTATAGTCATTAATACGTTTTATGTCAAAAATCCTTTGAGTAATAAAATTTTAACTGTTTGTAAAAATATCGCCTGAACGAGCAATGTGTTGTCTGAATCAGCAATTTTGACAACGTGCTGTTCAAGACTCCTGTCGTTAGTTTTTCTTTAAATATCTGCTGTAAAGGTAGTCTTTAGATTTTATTATCCTTTTCCTAACATACTGTTTTATGTCGTTCGTGATCGTTTTCGCAAATTTTAGTATAAAGTATAAGATGATAATATATCACTTGTACAATTAAGCCAACCCGACGACAGGGGCAACCCTCCACTTTAACAAACCAAAAGTAAGCCAAATAGGCTCACACTAATCCGATGCATCATGTAGCATTAGGGCCTTCGGGCCGTTAGCATAGATCCATCCGAAAAAAAACTAAAGAGAGTGTCAAGGGACACCCGGATGGAACGAAGTTCCTTTCGATTAATTTGTGAAGGAATTGTAATAAAAAACAAAAAAAGGTGTAAGGAAAATAATTATTCGGGTAGGTATAAATTTTTTATGATTTTTTTATCGATAAAAATCAGAGCATCTCCAGGCGTAAAAAAAAAAAGTCGCCGAGATCGGTGGGATTTGAACTCGGTTTTTTTTCTAAGCAGACTCAATAGTGTAACAAAAACAGCTACCGACGCAGTGATGTGTCAATCAAAAGCCGCACGGCTTACGACTATAGCAAAAAGTGTCCTTCCAACTTTTCATCTTAATTTTTTCCGTCTAGCCTTTCATAACGCGCGATAAGGAACTACGTTCCAAAAAAAAACAATTATCAAACCTAATGTCCGTGTTGGATGTGAGTGTCGAGGAATCGGTCATCTTGGCGTCTATTGAGGGAATCTTATGGACGGATAGGGGCTGATGATGATAACGAATATGAAGTGATCAACGTCACCCATTAATTATATTCATTCTGGACTTTAATGAGCCAGACACAAAAAACTCATTTCTCAGTTTCAGTTGTTACAGTTCCTGTTCCACTTTTCTTTCTTACTTCGTAGCTTAGCATCCTGTTCTACCTTTCTTTCTTACTACATGCTTGGCGGATAAGCAGAAGAGCGTTACCCATTCAGACGGGCGCGTGGCAAGTATCTGCCGCCTTAATCCTTCGAATACGTCATATTCCTTCTACCATTTTTTTTTGTGACGTCATGAATAGTCAAATATTGACCAAATAACTCGATAATGCGTAATACGTTTAAATATTAAACGATTCCGATTATCTTATCGATGCTCTTCAGAATTTTGATTTGGGTCAACTTATATCGGTTAAACCGGAATTATTGTAATCGTACAAATAAAGCTTTTCGCTTTAGTCCGATTTTATGCACAAAAAATATCCGTGAATTCGAATCACACTAAGGAATTATCCTTAGTATAAATACCTATTTATCTATACTAATATTATAAAGCTGAAGAGTTTGTTTGTTTGTTTGAACGCGCTAATCTCAGGAACTACTGGTCCGATTTGAAAAGTTCTTTCAGTGTTAGACAGCCCATTTATCGAGGAAGGCTATAAGCTATATAACATCACGCTGTGACATATAGGAGTTGAGTAACGCGGGCGAAGCTGCAGGCAACAGCTAGTACTAATATAAAGAGGAAAGGTTTGTATTTTTACACTAAAACCCGGCGAGTGCCACCAATGCCGCCTATGGACCGGATCTGTTGAGCAAACAGCACACCTCAACGGCTAGTCAGTCCCTCAAGGGACTGACACCACCTCCACAGTGAGGATGTCTCGCACCACAGAACAACCCCTCCCAACGTTGGGACAGTACAATGGGGTGAGGTTCCCATCCTCGCCCCTTGTCCCCCTGCTCCTTTGTCCCCTCTTCTTATAAGAGGGGTACAAAGTGCAGCTCCCTCGGCTCAATTTGCTTCGCCCAAGGTTCTGGGCTCACCTTAGGCTACTTAGCTCCACCGCGACGTCAAGAGTTAAACCTTAGTGGAGAATGCAACATAGCCTATAAAAATAATTATCATCTATCTGGATACGGCTGTAAATTTAGGTAAACGCGGGCGAAGCTGCAGGCAATAGCTAGTATGAAATAAATACGAGAATTGAAGTGCCCTTCGCCTTAATTCTCTCGATTGGATTTCCCGTCATTTTCCAAGATAACTTTATTTTTCATAAAAAGGGTAATAAATATGGAAGCGAAGTTTTAATGAGATGTAGAAGTTGAGATGTAGAAGTTGAGATGTAAACTATGAGCGTTGAGTTAAACTGAAAATAATGAAAGCCATTTTATGGTTTTATTGTGTTTTCATTAAACTATTACTAATTGTCCGCGGTTCCGTCTAGACTTTAGGTTTTAGAGGCATTTTCTGATGTGACGAGAATATTATGGTCCTACATTAGTTTTTACAATGAAAACAATTCGTAAGAGGTGCATTGCAGCCGAATTGGTCCGGCACGACCGGACCTCTCGCTCACACAACACCGGCGTCAAGTGGTAGCTATGTAGTCGCGTTTTGTGCGGTTTGTGAGTTTCCGGTGGCCCATTGGGGGGATAGGGACAAGGAGGGCAATGCATCTGCATAACTTTTGGTTGTGCGGATGTCTATGGGCGTCGGTAGTCACCATAAGGCTCCGACTGCTCGATTGCCTTCCTATGACATAAAAAAAAATTACATGCCTGATGCTTCAGATACTTTACAGCAAGCATGGCCACGGGAGGACTGAAATTCGCGTAAACTTTACAAATAAAATATACATAAATATACTAGTTTATTAATCCATGCGGTATTTTATTGCAGTAGACTTTGTGATACCTACCAACAAACACACTGTAGGATTCGATCCTTTTTTTTTTTTTTTTTCTTTTTTTTTTTTGTTAGGGAAAACCTTATGGATGCAGCCAGGATCTTCGGGTAGATCCTAACCCAATGTGGGACTCGCACCTGGGAGTGCCCACCCTAACTAAAACCACTGCGAGCGCCTTCAGCCGCTTTTTGAGGGTCCCGGATATGCAGGCAACAGGCAGGATCACCTCAGCGACAGGCTGGCCCCGGCGAAGGCCAGACTACTCCTCGTAGGTAGGATTCGATCCTGCTACTGCCCTTATTTTATAACTATTACGCGGTCGTCAAATACCAATTATATTATTTTACTGGTCATGGTACAATGAACTCGTTCATTATATGAGGCAGGGAACAACCAACTAAACTAAATTAGATATACAAAACGCCTTTCATCATCATCATCATCGGCCCTGAGTCGTAACGTTAAAAGTTAGACGATAAACGGATAAATAAATAGACAGCTGGCTTAAACAAAGTCACATTAAAAAAACGATAACAAAGTTCGAAAAGAATAAAATGTATGGGATTGACATAAGCCGCGTTTAATCACGTGATTAACGCGGCGTCAATTATCGTTATCGCAAGTTGGTAGACAATGTTAAAATTCGTAACAAAATCATAACCTGTCAATTGGTTATTGAACACTTATATTTATAAGATCAAGACAGGCAGCGTCAGCGATTTTTATTCACTTATTTATTATATTATTATTTATGCATTTTTATAATTAATACTCTATTTACTTACAAAGTCTACAAAGTCAATATCAAAGATTAAATACTTTTTACGAGCGGTTTGTATTTTTTTGGTCCGATTTGACACTTCTTGTGAAAGTGTCGTCACAAGCCAAATTTTCGATAACATAGCCGATACCGAAATAAGCATTTCGACACAAAGATCGTGACAGTGGTTGTACATTGGCTAGAAAATTGTTATCGTTATCTCAAAGACGATGACGAATTTCGGTATCTTTTCGCTACGAAGCGATGTCACTTTGTTTAAGCCCTCAAATATCATTATTATCATGATTTTACCGTCAACTACTGGACGATCTCCGTGCGGTGACCGGTCCGTGTTGGATGCGAATGGCGAGGGATGGGTCGTCTTCGCGTTCATTACAGTGGACGGATAAAGGCTGATGATGATGAACTAGACAATATCATGGCCGATCACTAGACGCATTCACCGAGGATTTGCCATTGACCATTTATATTAATGGGATTTAGCCACAGATTTTTCATTACTAAAATAGGCCACTGACCAATTAACAAAAAACTCATAATCCCAATTTTACACAAAGATTTTATGACGAAAATAGGCCACTGACATTAACAAAATACTCATAATTATATTCATCTATCATACCTAGCGTGCTTTGATACCTTTGTAAAATAACAGGGGCTAGCGTGTCCACTCCCATACTGGACAATTAAATGTAATTGGGACCGGCCGTTGGGGACTGGATGCGGGTCAAGAGACAATTGTGATTAAATGCTTAAATAGTGATCATGCGACAGATGTTGAAGTCTAAGTGATCCCTAAATAGTTCCGGAAGAAATGTATATAGGTAAATCTGATTACTTGATCATCAAGATGTTGTAGAAGTCTAAGGGAATACTAAATAGTTCCGGACGGAATTGGTTATAGATAAAACTTACTTGATATCAATCAATTCTACCAACATTCCTTTCTAAGCTTTATAATTAATATTTAGATCGTATCGATTTTTGGGATCAATAGAGTGATAATTTTAGATTCAAAGGCCTAAAATAATAATGTATTTATTTCGTAATTATTGTCATTGTATGTTATCTTAGTAATTTTACTACGGGTAGAGTATTTTTGGATACAAATAGATCTTTAGATATAATGAGAGTAGTACAGCTCAAAGGTTGTCAAAGCCATTTGATTATCCGCACTTGAGTTACCCAGTTTACAAAATTCTTTAGAATCTTAAGAAAATTTATGCAAAATAGAAGAAAGTAAAATCTTAAATATCTTTTAAGAGGTAGTGCCATTGCTGCACAGCCGAATTGGGCTGGAACGACCGGGGTGGTACCTCTCGCTCACATAACACCGGCGTAAAGTGACTGCTATGCTGTTGCGTTTTGTTGGTTTGTGATTTTCCGGTGGCCCATTGGGGGAGATAAGGAAAAGGAATCAACGCATCTGCATAACCTCTGGTTGTGCGGATGTCTGTGGGCGTTGGTAGTCATCATAAGGCTCCGAGTGCCTGTTTTCCTCCTCATGCCATGAAAAATATTTTGATTTTTTTATATTTTCGGAAGTTAAAAATAATAAGGACAAAATATTTCATTGAATTACTATTATAAACACCAGAACCAAAACATAGTCTTGTGTTTGTGTTAAATTCGGGAATCCGCATTGGGCACAGAACGAAGCCTAATACTTCCTCGCCTGATCTCGAGGGGCAGATCTCAGCAGTCAAACCGAGTCACTTATACTATGTTATGTTAAATGAATACAACGCCAAACGTCTCAACATTGAAAATTTCCAAGTGGGTAAATCAGAAAGGAACAGCTAGTATAACCTCTCTCTCTCAAGTGTCTGTTCCTTATATCTTAGGATCCTGGTCACATCAGGGTTCCCTCTGAATATGATAACCAGTTTATATTCAACGCATCTCTTACGACCGTATACATAATGATGATACATATATAAATATAAGTACAATCTCACAAGATGTTTAATGCCGTGATTCATACGTTAAAATACGTTAGCAAAACAACGTTCATAAGTTTGTAAGCTCAGTTACATTGTAGACTATGTGCTCGTGATACAGCATGTTTGTTATTGGTATGAATGAAATTGTATCACGTCATGTTGACGTGATAGTGTATTATTATTAATATGTACGTAGTGAGTGACGATGGCCATGGGTATGGGATCGGCCTCTTGAGTGAGAGTCGAGAGGTCCGGCATCGATTCTGACCCCCCTGTGATGCCTAGAAATGGGTTTTTCTAAATACTATGTGCACCTGAACTTGAGACCATAGCTTGCTCACCGGTGAAGGAAAAACGTGACGAAACTCTCCTAATAACGTGAGTTCTCAGAAATATCTCCGAGATCATCTGACACACGCCAATCCACAGATACCTATTTTATTCGCTTACTTCCAGGAATTAATGATAATTTCATATGAGTCATATTTTTGGTATATTATCAACATGACATATTTTTCCAATTATCACTCCACTAAAATTAGGATTTTTTTATGTCGTAAGGGGGCAACCGAGCAGTCGGAGCCTTACGGTGACTACAGTCGCCCATAGACACTCGCACAACCAAAAGTTATGCAGATGCGTTGCCCTCCTTTTCGATATCCCCCACCGGAAACTCTAAAACGATACGCGACAGTATAGCTGTCACTTTATACTGGTGTTATGTAAGCGAGAGGTTCTACCCTAGTCATGCCGGCCCAATTCGGTTGCAATGCAGCATGGCAGTACCTCTCAAAATTGCGTTTAATTTCTATTTTAACTATGAAATTTGCAAGTTACTTAGTATGTTACAGTAATTGTTTTCCTCAACAAAAGGAATTAGTTACCGTATTAAAGTAAAAAAAAAAAACATTAAAATAGGTAAGGATTTGAAATGAAAAATGAACATTGGAGTAACTCACTTATGAAAATATATCATCGCTTGTAGAAAAAACTAGTTTTAAATAATAACATTCTTAGAAGCCAGAACAATAGCGTTTTATTTACTGTAACCGCTGATGGTTACCGAACCCTGGACCATTCACTACTCGTCAGGTGACGTTGTCTGTTAGTCACAAGGACAGAGGTAATTGTTTTACAAATTTAAGTCTAAACAATGAATGATGACATCATATATATGTGTGTGATTATTTTTTACCCAAGAACAGTGCTGAGTTAGTCAAGAATTTAGGATAATTCTTATAGCCAGAAACATTTGCCCGCTGTTAGTTCGTTATCCTCGCAAACGTTCCGGGATAATAATGATCATTGTTATATCTCACGTTCTTCCTTATGATACATTTTATCTCTTTGCTAAATTTGATAGATATCTGATCAGCGGCTTAGGCGTGAAAAAATCCCCACCATGGTTCCGGCCTCGACGTGGCGGTGGGGCTCAGTAGCCTAAGGTCAGCCCAGTACCTTGGGCGAAGCCAATTGAGCCGAGGGGGCTCTTTGTACCCTTATTATAAGAAGAGGGGAAAAAAGAGCAGGGGAACAAGGTTCGAGGATGGGAACCTCACCTCATTATACTGTCCCGACGTTGGGAGGGATTGTTCTGCGGGACAACCCCTCAGTGGAGGAGGCGTCGGTCCCTTGGGGGAATGAATAGCCGTTGAGGTGCCCTGTTTTCTAAACAGATCCGGGGCACACTCACCAAAGGCGGCATTGGTGGCACTCGCCGGGTTTAAGTGGGGAGAGCTTCGACCACCTTATTATCTTTCAGGCGCAGCGAGTCCTGCATCGCCTGGGGAGTCCCCTCCTCCCCCGGGGAATGCCTCAGAGCATGTCCCGGGGTAAAAGAAAAAAAAAGCGTGAAAAGATAACAGACAGAAAAGCCGAATGCTACTTTTGCTTTCATAGATATAATATCATAGATATAATATCATAGACATATGTGTTGTCTTATTATCAGGCCTATTCGACTTTTGACAACACTAATGAATTTATTGACACTTGATCCTCACATAGTACATACATAAATGGAACGTTAAAATAGCAACTCTTTCTTTTGCTTACTAGTAATATAGTAATGATTTACTAGTTCAAGTCACAACTCACAACCGACGCCAGGAGGCCGTGTGGTCGCAGACTGCACGGTTGGCGGGGGGCAACCCCTCACTTTTATAAACCAAAAGTGAGCCGAATGGGCTCACACTAATCCGATGTAGCTTTAGGGCCTTCGGGCCGTTAGCATAGATCCATCCGAAAAAAAAACTAGTTCAAGTTATATAAATTAACATTCTATTATTAAATAATATATAATAGTAAAGATAAAACAATAATTTACCTTAGTGGGTAGATGTGACAAAGTTATTGTCAATAAACAGTAATGTGAAGAGTTATTGAGACAAGGCCCGTTCCTTATTCAATGCTGTGACCTCAAAGATATGCGACTAATTATTATGACAAAGATACATTAAGGCAAACGACAGACGCTTTCATTTAATAGGTAATGTTAACAATTATTATTTTGATTATAGATATGGAGCACAGAAGACCTCTGCGGCTCAATGGTTAGCGTGTTGGCGCTCAAGTCGGAGGAAGCGGGTTCGAATCCCGCCAGGGAAAAAAAGTTTTCTGTGTTCCTGGGTCATGGATGTGTATTAAATATGTGTATCATATAATAAAAATCTGAAATATAATATGTGTATAGTATAAAAGTATTAAATATATTTCCGTAGTCTGGTACACATAACACCGGCGTCAAGTGACGGCTATGCTGTCGCGTTTCGTGCGGTTTGTGAGTTGGTGGCATGGGGGAGGGGGACAGGGAAAAGGAGAGCAACGCATCTTCATAACTTTTGATTGTGCGGATGTCTATGGGCGTCGGTAGTCACCATAAGGCTCCGACTGCTCGGTTGCCTCCTTATGGCATAAAATAAAGAAATTAGCTCAAGGTGTATTTGTGTTCATGGGTGACACTGACCGCATCAGGTAGTCTACCCGTATGTCTTTCCTAAGCACATAAAAAAGTTATAGGCTTTCTTTCAATATTCAACAACATAACATGTATTTCAAGAGAAAACAAAAGATTATTATATGTATGAACAGATGGCGCCTACGTTACAGTTTCAATTGACTTTCAAAACACGCTGGTGAAAGCTAGCGTGACATGCTTAGTGAAAAATGATCTTGTTCGACTTATAATTTCTAGCAACGTTTACATGTTTTTTCTTTGAAAAGAAAAAAATGAGGTGGTTAGAGATTTAGAAGTGGTAAGACTGATACCACCTTACGACTTTAATACAGGTTTAGGAAGGAAATGAAACGTGTAAAGTATGGGATGTTATGGGACCCCACCATGGTTCAGGCCTTGTCGTGGTGGTGGGGCTCAGTAACCTAGGGTGAGCCGCTGCACCTTGGGTGAAGCTAATTGGGCCAAGGGGGCTCTTTGTACCCCTCTTATAAGAAGTAGTAGAAGTAGTACGTAAGAGCGGGGGGCAAGGGGTGAGGATGGGAACCTCACCCCATTGTACTGTCCCGACGTTGGGAGGGGTTATTCTGTGGTGCGGGACATCCCCTCTGTGGAGGTGGCGTCGGTCCCTTGTAGGACTGACTAGCCGTCGAGGTGCCCTGTTTGTTTACTAGATCCGGGGCACCTCACCAAAGGCGGCATTGGTGGCACTCGCCGGGTTTTAGTGGGTAGAGCTGCGTCCACTAACCAGCTGTCGGGCGCAGCGAGTCCCACATACCCGCGTGGGGAGACCCACTCCCCCGCGGGATGCCTCAGAGCATATCCCGGCGTTAACGAAAAAAATGGGATGTTTTGGGACCTGTGATTCTTAAATTAATAAAAATAAATTAACTGTCGTTTATGACATGACAGTATGGAGAATGTTTGTCACTTTGTAAGTATTAAACACCTTCAAAATATACCTTTCTTTTTTGGGTTCTGTACCCAAAGGGTACCAAACAGGACCCTATTCCGTCCGTCCGTCTGTCACAAGGCTGTATCTCATGAACCGTGATAGTTATACAGTTGAAATTTTCACAGATCGATTTACACAGACAGTATTTTCTGAACTAAAATCAGAATAAAATATTTACTTAAGGGGGTCCCATACAACAAACTTGATTTGTTTTTGCTCGATATGAATAACGGCAACAAGTCGTTATAGTGTCGGTATAAATAATGGTACGGAACCCTTTGCGTGTCCCACTCGCACTTGGCCGGTTTCAGTATTTCCTTTTCTAGGTATGCATAATTATTGAAAGTGTAAGTAAAAGGGCAAATTGTTTGAAATTCCCTGTAGAGGCTATGAACCCAAAAACGGTCGACACAAGATGTGTTCATACGCTTTTTTGGAGATATTTAAAGTTTTTATATGTAAGCCATACGTCTGAATCCTACCTTAGCTATAGAAGTTGCGAATATTAGCGATAATTCAAGTGTGACACGCGGGTTATCTGTGAAACGTAATTTACGAACAGTGCCGTATTATTAGACGCTGATAAAACATTTTTATCTGCGGAATATTTTTTGTGGGCTCATTTTAATGAAGGTTGCCCAAAGTTTCCTGGTGGTCAAACGTTATGCCATATGAGAACAGAATTACGAGCATTATTATTACCTACTAATTTTACTGGCGAGACTTTTCATCTTAAGTATCAAAGTAGGCATAGATGTCACCACAAAAAATTTCATGAAAATTAGTCGTTAAGGAGAAGTTTAGATATACAAGCACATGTAACACCCTTTTTTTCTTTCCCGCCGGGAAATGTTCGTAGGCATCCCACAGGGGAGGGGAGGTGGACGCAGCTCTACCCACTAAAACCCGGCGAGTACCACCAATGCCGCCTTTGGTTAGGTGCCCCGGATCTTTTATGCAAATAAGGTACCTCGATGGCTAGTCAGTCCCTCAAAGGGCTCCACAAAGGGGTTGTCCCGCACCACAGTACAACATTTCCCAACATTGGGACAGTGCAATGGGGTGAGGTTCCCATCCTCGCCCCTTGTCCCCGCCTACTCTTTTGTCCCGAAGAGGGGTACAACAAGTAGCTCCCTCGTTTCACTTGGCTTCGCCCAAGGTGTTGGGTTCACTTGGGTTGAGACCTACAGCCACGACAAGACTTGAACCGTGGTGGGGACGCACATACACATTTACTGAATGTATTACATAATGTGGTACATTCATTATAATGAAACAATTTTTTACGGATTTTATCGCGGTTTATTAAGATTTTTACAAGCCCGACGTTTCGGATACTTTACAGCAACCATGGTCACGGGAGGACTGAGGTGACAGATGTCCTAATGTTACAAAGTTATTCGAAACTACCCTATGATACATCATTATTTTAATAAGTCCTCTCTACGCAGAAAGTGCTAACTGCATCTTTAATCTGTGGCATATTATGCTTGGTTTTTGATTTAATTATTTTAATAATGGGATCCCAAGCAGGTGGTAAGAGCCAGCCATCTTCTCTATTGAAATTTGGATGTTTTTTAATTTCAATAGCCTCGCGGATCATCCTTGGTTGGAATCGGTGTTCTTTTGCGAGTATCTGTGGTTTATCAAATCTAATATAATGGCGAGCTTTGTCTAGACTATGTTCACAGATTGCAGACTTAGTGTAGCGACGGTGTTTTAAGTCAGCTATATGTTCTTTAACGCGAGTTTTAATTGATCTTTTGGTTTGGCCTATATAAGAGAGGCCACAATCACAATCAAGCTTGTATACTCCTGCATCTTGTAAGGGTATATGACACTTGACAGATGGTAAGAATTGACCTATCTTTTTAGGCGGCTTGAAATAAGTTTTTATAGAAGCTCGCTTTAGGATGAAGCCAATCTTGTCAGTGACGCCTTTCATAAACGGTAGCACAGCAGGTACTCGCTCGACGGTGGCTGGTTTCACACGTTCACTGTGACGGAGACGCGGTACCCGAAGCTTGTTGTCACGCAGTACTTGCTTGACGTGTTGAAGTTCGGTCTCCAGGTGCTCACAGATCCCTTGTGCTCTCTGTAACAAAGATTTACCCACGGTAGCTAACTGTGTTGGATGGTGGTGTGATTCGCCGTTTAAATACCTATCCGTATGGGTATGTTTCCTATACACTGTGTGGCTTAAGGTGTTATTGGGATTACGGATAACTAATACATCTAAGAAAGCTAAAGAATTATTTGCCTCCAATTCCATTGTGAATTGAATTTTAGTATTGATGGAATTGAGATGGTTTAAGAATATGGTTACTTTATCAGATGGCAATATTGTGAAAGTATCATCTACATACCGCTTGTAGAACCTGGGTGTTATTGGTGAGGTATGCAGAGCAGTCTCCTCGAAGTCCTCCATGAATATGTCGGCAACAACGGGGGATACTGGTGAGCCCATAGCTACGCCATTTACTTGCTGGTAGAACTGGTTATTCCACAACATGTAGAAGACATTCATGTTTTAGAAGTTCAGCATATTCTATTGGCATGTCATTCTCTCTTAGCTTTCTTGATACAATATTAATGCAATCTTCCACCGGTAAGCATGTAAAGAGTGATTGCACATCAAAACTAACCATAGTTTCATTGTTGCTGAGATGTAGGTGTTTGATCTCATTAACAAAGTGGTATGAATCCCGTGTATGTGCTCTGGTTTGTCCACGCAGCGGCGAAAGTACATGGGCAACATGTTTAGCCAGTCTGTAGGTTGGTGAGTCGATCTGGCTTACAATTGGACGTAGTGGAGCATTAGCCTTGTGTATTTTTGGCAGCCCATACAGTTTAGGTGGCTTTGGACAAGAAGGAATCAATGATTTGACGTCTAGATTCAATGAACTGGAGTGCTTCTTTATAAGGTCACTGGTGATTTTCAAGACCTTGTTAGTTGGATCGGCTTTGAGATCTGTGTAAGTGCTTTCATCCACATAATATGCCACAGATTAAAGATGCAGTTAGCACTTTCTGCGTAGAGAGGACTTATTAAAATAATGATGTATCATAGGGTAGTTTCGAATAACTTTGTAACATTAGGACATCTGTCACCTCAGTCCTCCCGTGACCATGGTTGCTGTAAAGTATCCGAAACGTCGGGCTTGTAAAAATCTTAATAAACCGCGATAAAATCCGTAAAAAATTGTTTCATTATAATGAGTGAAATTCGCGCAAACATTAGAAAACAATATGTGGTACATTCAGTTAATCTAGACTTACTAATATGTACTAATGCGGTTTCTATTTACAAGACGGAGTCACCAATACCACAGACACGTACTAAACCAGAGGCTTTGCAATTGCGTGCTTTTCAAATATGAGTATTCATTTCTTGAAGGTCCCTATGTTGTATCAGTTTGGAATTACCGCAGGCAATTGAGGACAAAATAAAAGTATAGTATCTCTATGCGGTGGCTGGTCTGTGTTGGATGCAAGTGGCGAGGGATCGGCCGTCTTGGCGTTCATTGAGGGAGGCCTATGTTCAACAGTGGACGGATAGAGACTGATGATGATGAAAGTATCTGTTTTGTATCCGTAATAGGTTTTATCTTTACCACAACCCTGTCATGAGGAAAAGCTGCAAAAGGATTTTTCGTTTTCCTTATCATAAATTGAAGGAATTGTGTTTTGTTAAATGACATTTATTGCAGTACAGGAGGCCAAAAGGCCATTATTCGTAAACGTATTCCCAAGATATTCAATAAACTAAGGATTTATGGGAGTTCTGCTTCATAATCTATTGAATTAGGTGGACTATTATTATATCATTGTAGATATAGTTTGGACGGTTGGTGGTAAGGTGGTGTGTGTTTCCTACCCCACCATGGTTCAAGTTTTGTCGTGGCGGTGGGCCGGCCTAAGGTGTATCCAGCACCTTGGGTGAAGCAAATTGAGCCGAGGGAGCTGCTCTTTGTATCCCTCTTATAAGAAAAGGGGACAAAAGAGCAGGGGGACAATGGGCGAGGATGGCAACCTCACCCCATTGTACTGTTCCAACGTTGGGAGGGGTTGTTCTGTGGTGCGGGGTGACCCCTCTGTGGAGGTGGCGTCGGTCCCTTGAGTGACCGACTCCGAGCCGTTGAGGTGCCGTGTTTGCTCATTAGACCCAGAGCACCTTACCAAAGGCAGCATTACCGGCACTCACCGGGTTTTAGTGGGTAGAGCTGCGTCTACTTTACCATCTTTCGGGCGCAGCTAGTCCCACATACCCGCCTGGGGAGATCCACTCCCCCGCGGGATGCCTGAGAGCATTTCCCGGCGTTAAAGAAAAAAAAGGTGCATTTTCCTAATAAATTTGATTAGTTGCTTTTTGGTTGACACTAACAATCTGGTTGGGTTTATAATTGTGTTAGTGAATTATAATAATTTAATATATTTTAGCCCCAATAACATTGCATTTCTCTTAACATTGTAACAACGTTTTTGAAGATGACACTTTATGTAAGATTTTTTTTTTATGTATAAAGGAAGCAACCGAGCAGTCGGAGCCTTATGGTGACTACCGACGCTCAAAGATATCCGCACAACCAGAGGTTATGCAGATGCGTTTCCCTCCTTTTCTCTATACCTCCTATGGGCCACCGGAAACTCACAAGCCACACGAAACGCGACAGCATACCTGTTATTTGACGGTGTTATGTGAGCGAGAGGTACCACCCCGGTCGGCTGCAAAGCAGCATGGCACTACCTCTAACTACTTAGGTGCAAATGAGCCACGAATGACAAGTACTACTAGAATATGTTTGTAACACGAATTTATTCAAGACCATCGTAACATGGGGCTTTCCAAAATCAATTGTAACATCATTATATGATCTATAACCTTTACAACAAAACTTACCGGTGGGAGGGAAGCGCTGTGCCGCGCTCCCGGCTGCATGGGTACCACCATCTTGCTTATTTCTCCCGTGAAACAGCTTTGCTGTGTTTCGGAGAGAAGGGCAAGACAGGCAGTGTAATTACTGGCACCGAGACTTAACATCTTATGTCTCAGGATAGGCAACACATAAATGAGTTGGCTGGGCTCGTTCCAGGTCTACTAGTTTATGTTCATGGGCGACGTCGACCACTTAACATCAGGTGGTACGTTTGCCAGTTTGCCTATCCAACTAACATAAAATAATATATATATATATATATATATAAAATATTCAAAATACTAATAAAATCTTGCACAAACAATCACAGTATTATCAAGTTTTCCAAAGTAAACAATTCCATTAAAAACAGCGGAGGAAGACCGAATATTATTCCTACAAATATTATGATATAAGCCAGGTTGTAATATAACTTTGGCAAATATTTATTTTTGTTTTGTATACCTAATTCAATACAAATACAAAAAGGACGACCACCGTGGCTCAATGGTTAGCGCGTTGGCGCTCAAGCCAGAGGTTGCGGGTTCGAATCCCGCCAGGGAACAAAAAAAAATTCTGTGTTCCTGGGTCATTGGATGTGTATTAAATATGTGTATAATATAATAAAAATCTTAAATATGTGTATAGTTAATAAAAGTATTAAATATTTTTCCTTTGTCTGGTAACACAAGTTCTTCGAGAACTTACCACGGAACCAGATTGACGGGGTGTAAAAGCGTCCATATATATTATTATTATTAATTAACGTTTAAACTTTCTTTAAACCTTAAAAAGTTTCGTTATAAAATCAAATTAATAGTACTAATTTTATGTAGAACTTTATTGTTCACATTTGCGACAAAAAAAATAGATTTTATAGATATTATAGTATCTGAGTAAACTTGTACTTCTTATATTATCTTTCTTTTATCTCTCTCTGCCAGTAATTACAATGCCTGTATTTCTTTTCGTAATACAGAAATGCTGTTTTCCCGAAAAATTAAGACAAGGCGTTTGAGGCGACCCAGGCGCTTCCCTCCCACTAGTAAAACTTTCATTTTATACAATGAACTAGCCTTGATATACAGTGTGTTTTTTTTAAGTGGGACAGTATGGGGAAATCCTAAAGTATAAGAGATACAAGGAAACTGTCTTAGGAAACATTAGGTACTTTTTTGTGAAAAAAAATTGGTATAGTCAAAATTTTGGTCAAGTGTGAGTTGTTCCTAAAAATGATTAATTTTGATGAAATTTTTTTTTGACGCACATCTACTCAATTTCATGAGGGGATCATTTTATTGTATGGAAAGAAAAAAATCGGGACAGCAGAAGTTAGTCAAATTTAAGAAAATCGTTTTCATTATTACAACCCGTGTAAATTGCCTACCACTGCCCACTGCAAGGTTTTTATTAAAAAAAATATTGCCTATTCCAGTTTTACATTTGAATTTGGAACACTTTATTTGGTTTAAAAAGGATTCAAATACTTTAAGGTATTCTTACGCGAGCACCTTACCTTACAAATCTAATTAAAAAAAAACTAATTTTAAATTTGGAACTTCTTGAAACAAACAGTATTTTACTTGATATTTCATTGTTTGAAGTTAATATTATGTTAAGTTTTCGTCATGGAATTATCAAACTCGCATAAAGTAGATTTAATTGAAGCGTATTTTGTAAATTATCGTAGCTCTGTGAATGCGTTACAGTGGTATCGGGAACGTTATCCGGACCGCGATCAACCGAACCGCAAAATTTTTGACAAACTGGTGAAAAATTTAAGAAAGGGAGGCTGTTTTACACTAAAACGGAAGAGACGAGCCACAGTAATAAATGAATTTACAACTATCGCAATCTTAGGATATTTTGAAGCTTACCCAAAAGCCTCATTGAGGGAAGCTGCTAACAATATCGATGTTTATAGATCTACAGTACGAAAGGTATTGAAGGCTTACAAGTACAAGTGTTACATAGAAGGTCTTCTTGTACAAGCATTGCTTCCAGGAGACACTGACCGGAGATTAGCATTTTGCCAGTGGTTTGTAGCATGCTCGATTAGAAACCCGTCTTTTCCAAGCCGGATTATTTGGACAGATGAATGCAATTTTTCAAACAATGGTATGTACAATAGAAAAAATAATCATTTTTGGGCACGTACAAACCCCTTCCGAACTACGGCAACCCATAAATAACCAGGTCCACTTTTCCTTTAATTGTTGGTGTGCAATATTAGATAATAAAATCTTTGCCATTAAAATTTACCATGGAACATTGAATAGTCAAAAATATCAGGAAATATTAAACATGGCTGTGGATTTAGTAGATATGGCAATTCCATTAAATAATTTGAATAATATCATCTACCAACAAGACGGCGCCCCTGCCCACAATAGTATCGCTACTAAACAGTTTTTAAATGAACATTTTATTGATCGCTGGATGGGCACAAATGGCCCTATTAAATGGCCACCACGTTCAACCGATTTAACACCGTTTGATTTTTTCATTTTTTCATTTCACCTTAAAGGTCGAATTTATGCAGATACTTACAACTCGGTACAAGAGTTAAAAGACGCAGTGCATTATCATTTGAACAACATACATCACAACGCCTTGTCTAAAGCTACCGGAGATGCACGCGCTCGTGCCTGCATTCGACAGGAGGCCACTTTGAACATTAATGTAACATTATTTTATTAAATTTACCTAACTTCTGCTGTCCCGATTTTTTTCTTCCCATACAATAAAATGATCCCCTCATGAAACTGAGTAGATGTGCGTCAAAAAAAAATTTCATCAAAATTAATCATTTTTAGGGACAACTCACACTTGACCAAAATTTTGACTATACCAAATTTTTTTTCACAAAAAAGTACCTAATTTTTCCTAAGACATTTTCCCTGTATCTCTTATACTTTAGGATTTCCCCATACTGTCCCACTAAAAAAAAACACACTGTACATATATAAGCGCCACCCTGGCGCCATCCATATGCCCAAAACTGTCGTACAGAAGAAAATAGTACTTATTTTGATCCAACTCGAAACGTACGACACGACAGAGTGAAAAAGATTACAAAGTAATAGGTAATTTGGTTTCGGAGTTCATCGCGGACAAACAACGTTACATGGCTTTTTATATATTACACTAGTTGTTGCCCGCAGCTTCGCCGGCGTTAACTTAGATTTACAGCCGTACGCAGCCAAGTTTCTCCTTATAACATCAGCTATCTGCCAGTGAGTCCCGTCAAAATCGGCCCAGCTGTTTCAGAGATAAACAGACAGACAGACAAAAATTGTAAATAATGTTATTTTGGTATATGTACCGTGTAAAACTCCATAAGCATTTAATAAAGAGCGGTTATTTTAATATTACACACAGACACTTCAATCTAAAGATGTATAGAAAGATATAGAAGATGTATAGATGAATCAGATGGCGGTGTCCATCAGAGATAAATAAGGGAGCAGGAGGTACATAAAAACGATGAAAAACATCACAGGTAAGCCAAAAATGGAAATGCAATGTGGGTTTTATTCGTAATTTTACCGACAAATCTTCAGTATTTCTTGTTGTAGAATGTTTTAGAATACATTAGCATGGATTTGTATAAGACTGTCACAATCATGGTAAGATTTGCAACATTGATTTTGATAAGAATGAGCTATCATCATCATCGTCCTGAGACTTTATCCGTCTACTGCTTACACATTACACGAAACATAGGCCTCCTTCAATGAATGCCAAGACAACCGATCCCTTGCGACACGCATCCAACACGGACCTGTTACTGCACAGAGATCGTCTTCCCACCTGGTTAGTGGGCGACCAACTTCGTCTACCTAAACGCGGCCTCCACTCTTAAATATTATTGGCCAATTGGCCATCCGTTCTCCAGAGTGTGTGACCAGCCCACTACCACAACACTAACTATAGTAATATGTATGGAATGCGGATGTTTGCATTGTCACTCAATAACTACTGAACTGAATTTCTAAATCTTTCCATCGTGTTTATGTTCTGGTTAACATTGTCAACCAAACTAGTTATAAATCCTGATTTATAACTACCTGATACTGGAGTCAGGACTCCAGTATCCAGTACAAGATATGTAAATCTGCCGGGAACTATAAACAATGTTAAAATGTAAACACACTCTAACTTAGGTAAACGTATCTTCCCCACCATGGTTCAGGCCTTGACGTGGCGGTAGGGCTCAGTAGCCTAGGGTGAGCCCAACACCTTGGGCGAAGCTAATTGAGCCGAGGGGGTTGCTCTTTGTACCCTTCTTATAAGAAGAGGGGACAACAAGCAGAGGGCGAGGAATGAAACCTCACCCCATTGCACTGTCCCGACGTTGGGAGGGGTTGTTCTGTGGTGCGCTCGCCAGGTTTTAGTGGGTAAAGCTGCGTCCACTTACCAGCTTTCGGTCATAGCGAGTCCCACATACCTGCGTGGGGAGACCCACTCGCCTGCGGGATGCCTCAGATCATTTCCCGGCGTTAAAGAAAAAAAATTCGTCGAGGTGCCCTGTTTGCTCAATAGATCCGGAGCACTTCACCAAAGGTGGCACTCGCCGGGTTTTAGTGCGTCCACACTCCACCTTACTACATTTTGGGCGCAGCGACTCCCACATACCCGCCTGGGGAGACCCACTCCCCAGCGGGATGACTCAGAGCATTTTCCGGCGATAAGAAAAAGGAAAAGGTACCCAAAGCGCATAATATCACGAACCATCTGTCCATTCACTGCCATTTATTATATATATTCACCATCGATAAACACCAAAATGATTTTAAATAATCAAAGAAGTTAAAACACGTCACTTCCAAAAAAAACTGTTTTTTTCCATTTGTCATCACACGTATTCACAGCATATTTATTTCCTAAACTAAAACCCAAATCTTTGAACAACGTTTCTAAAGAACTCTTAATCCCAAAGTCAGTTTAACCATTTAAGAACATAATTCCAAAACCGATGTGTGAACGTTTCAAGAACTTTTAATTCTAATTAGTTTTAATGTCCATATTGCACTTGATAAAGTTTATCGCACATTTTGAAACTCATTTAAACGTTTACCCGAAGAGCCGTCGATGTGGGACTATGAAATTAGCACGTGTACTGTTCTGGCGTTTCATACATTACCTATGGGAGGGATGCGTTTTGTCCGTCTGCATGGGCACCACCATCCTGCTTATTTCTTCCGTGAAACAGCCTGGCTGTGTTTCAGAAAGGACAGGACAAGCATTGTAACTGGCAACGAGAGTTCATGTCTCAGTATTTGTCTGGGCTGGTCTCAGGTCAACTTGGTTCTGGTTATCTACTTTTTAGTGTCACAAAGAGGCAACAGAACAGTCAGAGCCTTATGGTGACTACCAACGCCTATACACAGACGCACACACAGAGGTTATGCAGATGCGTTGCTCTCCCTTTCAATGGGCCACCGGAAACTCACAAACCATAGCTGTCACTCGACGCCGGTGTTATGTGATCGAGAGGGACGACTCCGGTCGTGCCGGCCCGATTCGGCAGCAAAGCAGCATGACACCTCTTGTTAACTACTTTAGGCGCCTAATTTTAGCGCCAGATGAGCTACGAATGATAAGTAAACGTTGTCAAAAGGAATGACTACCTTGAAAGCATATGCAAAAATGTATACCCAGTTTCCTGACTATATTTTCGTTTACTCCAGAGCAGGCAACCAGCAAGAAGATTGTTTTTTGTAAAAACCGTGTAAACATTTTTAATGGAATCCTGATTGAACCGCTGGGTCCAGTTTTGAGGCTCAATTACTTTGCGCTAATTGTTTTTATCAATTGCTTGAAGAGAATAAAAGATAAGTAATTCTATAATTATTATATCAATCAGGATTCTTGACAACTTCCGACCTTAGTATGCATGATTCAGTACCTACTACTTAATAACAAGGTAACTTATACATGGTTAGACACAACATACCGAGTATCATTGACATCATGTTTATGCGTGTTTAAAACTTCTATAAATTAATCGCTATTTGCATTGAATTAGACAGCTGGTCGAGTGGTAAGGCTACGGCATACTTTACGCAGCGGTCGCGGGTTCGAATGTCACCATGTGCAGAAAATTTGTTGAATATAGAAGCAGGCAGTATTTGTAAGAGGTAGTGCCATGCTGCTTGGGGGAGGGGGGTGTGATAGGGAAAAGGACACATCTGCATAATCTCTGGTTGTGCGGATGTGTATGGGCGTCGATAATGGCCAAAAGCTTCGACTGCTCGTTTGTGTTTTTGAATTTCATAAACTTTTCTGAAACCGTTTCAAACCTTCTACGATATGTTACTGCTTGACCTTATTAAAACGAACACATGTGTAATTTTTAAAAGCCTCAATTTTCAGAAGTGCACCTCGGGTTGAATTATTTATTACATAGATAATATGTCAATAGATAATAATATACAGTCATCCTCACTCGTGTTTCACCGCATTTGCACATGATAGATATTTATATAGCCTATGTTTCACGATAATGTGATGATTCAAACGGCGAAAACTTTAGAACTCGGTCTAGTAGTTTAAGTTTTCGTTCAAACAGAAATGTACAAGTATTTCCTCTAGTGTACAGTGACCATCAAAGTTTAAAGTACCTATATGTTTCTAGAAGGAGAGTTTAAATCATCACTGTGTGACTGTACTCGATAACGTGCACTGATTTATGTAGTAAATTGAATAAACATTTTTGATTGTTGGCTTTTACCCCCCGACACAAAAAGAGGGATTAAATCATTTATTTATTTATTTGGTTCATAAACAATTGAATACACGTAGTACAATTCTATAAAATACATGCACTAGAGAACAAGTCTAAGCATTACAATCACTTATAGATGAACTAGTAATAATTAATAGAAATAATATAAAAAACGAGTACCTACTAATATTGGCTCATTATAACATTAAGGGACAAGTCGAAAAGGATTTAAGCATTTTGACTGCTATGTGTATGGTGGCATCGAACCGAATTGGATGTGATTTTCTAGCTTATTATTTCATCATCATCATCATCAGCCCGTCCACTGCTGAACATAGGCCTCCCTCAAAGAACGCCAAGACGATCCATTTATGTTTGATCAAATATTTGTACGTTTAGCCGTTTCAACGTCATCAGCTCTTGTGGCGTTTTTAGTACGCTAAACGTACCACGTGTGAAAGTAACCAAATGAGTTTCACGTTGAATTGTACTATCACTTATATTTGTAATTGTCGTTCAGTGTTGTTTAAATTAGCTAATCGGTAGGTGTGTTGTGACGTCAATGATAAGCTTCGAACCTTCGCCATTACAAGTCGATACCACTATAAAAGGATTTACATTAGCAATTGATGAAATAAAGCGTTTATCAGCGAAGTTACAGTCATTGAAGATATGGGATTGACCGTACTTTTCTTTGTAATAATAATATCAACACCCCTATATGTACCACTGCTGAGCACGGGTCTCCTCCTCGAAATCAGGCGAGGGGGTGTTGGGCCATAGTTCACCGATGCGCTGCTCCACTGCAACCCGCATTGAAGCACAATGCGGGTTGGTGAATTTCAGACACCTTCGAAGACTTAATCTTATCAGACATGCAGGCTTCCTCGCGATGTTTCCTTCACCGGTGAGCAAGCGAGGGGTCATGTTCGGGTGCACGTAGAAGTTTAAAAAAATCCATTTCAACTACTACATTAAATTATATTAATTATTTCTTTTATTAATAACTATAGAACACAAACACACACAAACGTTAAAATTTTTAAAATCCTCATTTCCGGCAAGTTATTTGCCTAATTAAAAAAGTGTGGCATCTATCCCACATTTACCCTATATATATATTTTTTTTTTGCTTTATTATCGCTATTGTTTTTGATTTTAATTTTTTTTGTTGCTTTTTCTTTTTGTTTTTTTTTCACAACATTATTTTGTACCATGTCCGCTTCAGACTCTCTTCACGCACTCTCTATGGTTTGCTGGTAGAGATCTCTTGTAGAGATAATAATACCCATGTATCATACGTATCTATTATACCTATAAGTTGTAATAATTTTTTATGTACCTACATAAAAAAAAAAACGTTGCAGTGCTTTTTTCGTTCACTGGTTACAATACTACAGTTTTAAAATTTTGATTTGATACCTTAAGAAATTTTTGTATAGGTACTAGGAATTCGGCAGCTCGAACGGGGTGGTAGCTCGCTCACATACTGTCACATTTCGTGTCCATTGGTGGGATAACAACACAGATACCTAGCCTCTGGTTGTCTATTGGGCGTCGGTAGTCACCATAAGGTTACTTGTTTGCCTCCATATGCCATAAAATATCACTTGTTCACATCCTATTTCGTTTTCCAGTTGTCTGCATACATTTTATTGGTATTTAAATAATTTCTAGAGATAAGCTGTTTTAGTATCAATGAAGTCTGGATCAACTTAGCTAGCGGGTTCTTGTTTCAAGGCACACTGCAACCGCGCGACCGCACTTCAAGGATTCAATGCTGTTTATTATTATTCATTTTTAACATTTTGTAACGGAAGGAGTGGTGAGGTGTGGAATTCGTTAAGCGGATACGAGGAGCGACCAGGGTGAGGAGAGGAGAAGGGAGAGGAGGGGCGAAGTGGAGAGGAGAGTTGCTTATTATATTATGTAGGCGGAGCGTTACTATTATTGTGAAATTCTTAATATAAAGTCATTAAAATATCTTCAGTAATTACTTATTTTATTAAAATTTACGTATATTACATAATATAAAGTAATTATAAGAACTAATATCATAGTATATTTGAAGGCCGTAATTTTTTTTATACTTAGTACATATACCAAAATAATTTTTGTCTGTCCGTCTGTCTGTCTGCTTGTTCCGGCTAATCTCTGAAACGGCTGGGCCGATTTTAACGGGACTTTTACTGGCAGATAGCTGATGTTATAGGAAGTAACTTAGGCTATAGAAATAATCATCATCAATACGGCTACAGCCGTAAATCTAAGTTAACGCGGGTGAAGCTGCGGGTAACAGCTTGTATTATATAAATTATCTATGACTATTGATATATCTTCGAAGTATTTCTATCATGTACAAGGCTGACCAAAAAAAGTCGAAAACGTTGGTTCCCTCTTAACGATATTAAGGAAAAAGATTTTGCAATGAAAAAGGCATTCCCGGAATAAAAGAACTGATTTATCACAAGAACATGAAAAGGGATTAGACGAAGATAACAGAAGGCTGGTGTTAATAACGCCTCGTTAGATTTAAGTAGGTTACGAAGTAAACCAAAAAAACACTTTTCTTAAAGATTTTAACAAAGGAAATATGAGTTATACTTATCGTCGTAAGCTTTTTTTTTCCTTTAACGCCGGGAAATGCTCTGAGGCATCCCGCGGGGGAGTGGGTCTCCCCACGCGGGTATGTGGGACTCGCTGCGCCCGACGGCTCTACCCACTAAAACTCGACGAGTGCCACCAATGCCGCCTTTGGTGAGGTGCCCCGGATCTAGTAAACAAACAGGGCACCTCGACGGCTAGTCAGTCCCGCAAGGGACTGACACCACCTTCACAATGGGGTTGTCCCGCACCACAGAACAACCCCTCCCAACGTCGGGGCAGTATAATGGGGTGTGGTTCCCATCCTCACCCCTTGCCCCCTGCTTTTCTGTCCCCTCTTCTTATAAGAGGGGTACAAAGAGCCCCCTCGGCCCAATTAGCTTCACCCAAGGTGCGGTGGTTCACCCTAGGTTACTGAGCTCCACCGCCACGACAAGGCCTGAACCATGGTGGGGATCGTCGTGAAGCTGGCAAGTGGATATTTATTCATTTTATAAAAAAGAAACGTCTTATTTTAAGGCACATCACGTAAATACTTACATTTATTTAATAGTTTACGTGATATCACAATATTAAAAAATTGTTATTCTGTCCGGAGAAACGCCAAACTCAGCACTTGTATTATCTGATTAAGCTCTGGAAGGAATAGAAATCTCTAACGCTTCTAACTTATTTACTGCATAAAAATGTTTAGGACAGAGGATGTTAAAAACGTGTTTATGGATTTTGTTTAAAAGGTGCCGAACGAGCATGCGGCTCATGTGGTGGTCTACACACATACGTCTATTATGAAAATTCAGAGGACCTAATTCTTGGGTCTGGCGTGATTACTGAAGTGCCAAATACTGCGTAGGCTATTTTACGCTCCCCATCATGGTTCAGGCTTTGGCATAGTAGCCTAGGGTGAGCCCAACACCCTGGGCGAAGCTCATTGAGCCGAGGGGTCTCTTTGTACCCCTCTTATAAGAAGAGGGGACAAAAGAGCAGGGGGCAAGGGGTGAGGATGGGAACCTCACCCCATTGTACTGGCACGACGTTGGGAGGGGTTGTTCTGTGGTGCGGGACAACCCCTCTGTGGAGGTGGCGTCGGTCCCTTAGAGGACTGACTAGCCGTCGAGGTGCCCTGTTAGTTTATTAGATCCGGGGCACCTCACCAAAGGCGGCATTGGTGGCACTCGCCGGGTTTTAGTGCGTAGAGCTGCGTCCACTTACCAGCTTTCAGGCGCAGCGAGTCCCACATACCCACGTGGGGAAATCCACTCCCCCGCGGGATGCCTCAGAGCATTTCCCGGCGTTAAAGAAAAAAAAGGCTATTTTACGGTAGTTTTAAGGAGATTGGAGATAACGTTGCCAGTCTGTCTTTCTTTTTCATATTACGGCCTACAAAAACATATAAAACAGTGATGACTATACTACGGAAGAAGATTTTTTATGACATAAGGAGATAAACAAGCAGTTTATAGCCTATATATTATTCCGATGTATAAGCTATATTATAGTAAAGTTTCATTAAACTCCATTCAGTAGTTTTTGAGTGAAATAGTAAAAAACATTCATACATTCTTACAAACTTTCGCTATTATAATATTAACAGGAATAAAATCATGTTATTATATTGTTCTGCTTTCATATCTATGCAATCGATATTTTACGTTTTATAAATAAAGTTTAATTTATTTAGCGTTAAGAGGTAGTGCCATGCTGCTTAGCAACCGAATTGGGCCGGCACGACCGGGGTGGTACCCCTCGCTCACATAACACCGGCGTCAAGTGACAGCTATGCTGTCGCGTTTCGTGCGGTTTGTGAGTTTCCGGTGAACCATTGGGGGGGGGGGGGGTTAGAGAAAAGGAGGGCAACGCATCTACATAATCTTTGGTTGTGCGGATGTGTTTGGGCGTCGGTAGTCGCCAAACGGCTTCGACTGCTCATTGCCCTACTATGCCATAAAAAAAAAAAGATAATCAGCAAAACTGTTGCTGCTCTCTTTCTTAGTTCTGGCAAAAAATCACAACAAAATTAATAAAATAAATCGACTAATACATCCCCACGATAAACGTCTTGACCTAAATATTTTACCTACAGATAATAATTTTTCGCGAGCGTGACACAAAAGAGTATGACATAATTTTCTGACACGATGACACAAATATTTATGACACATATTTTTAATTTACATTTAATTTAATTTACACACATTTACAATTGTTTTTGCGACATATAGTTATGATCGTATACATAATTAGTAGCAGTTGCCCGCTGCTTCGCCCGCGTTAAGTCTTGTCTAAAAAACAAAGGGGTGGACCACCCTTAATACTTAGGGAGATGAAAAATAAATTTTGGCCGATTCTCAGACCTACTCGATATGGACACAAAATTTCATGAGAATTCATCGAGCCATTTCGGAGGAGTTTAATTACAAACACCGTGACACGAGAATTAGATTGTACTTACGATTATTTTCAAACGTTTTATTTTTTCACAAATATTTAGTTTTCTATGGGCATTGTTACAACCACAAAACTAGTCGTTAACAAGGAAATTTTTAAAACTATGATACTTTCCATGTTTTTCACTTTTATTTTGCGGATCTCGATATTATGTCTACGAATTTCTTGTCTACTATTTTTTTATGTTAGTTGAATAGGCAAACTTGGAGACATGCCACCTGATGGTAAGTGGTCGACGTCGCCTATAAACATAACCTTGTTTACCTGGAACTATACCATAGGCAACTCATTTATGTGTTTTATCCTGAGACATAAGATGTTAAGTCTCGGTGCCAGTAATTACATTGCCTGTCTTGCCCTTCTCTCCGAAACACAGCGAAGCTGTTTGACGGGAGAAACAAGCAAGATGGACCCATGCAGCCGCACGCGGCACATCGCATCCCTCCAACCATATTCATTAAAAATCTAACAAGGACATTTAAATGAAGACCTCATAAAAGGAAAAAAGGACAGTGCGAAAATTAAGACAATTTTAGCCTAATAAGTCAGGTGCCGTCTTTCGCACTGGGCACTCTGGGCACGTGCCCAGGGCCCCACGATCCATGGGGCCCCATTATTTCTATCAGAATATGATTGAGTAATATTAGGTACAAAAATGATTGCTGATTAAAATACCTAGCACTGCCCTTATCACTAGGTTTATTCTTCTCTAGTCCAAAAATCAGGCTCACAGATGTTAAAATTGTTGTTTTCGTCGGGGCCCCATTGTCCTACTGCCCGGGGCCCCATTGTCCTACTGCCCAGGGCCCCCAACATGTTAAAGGGGGCATAGATCATCATCATCATCAATCAATACAAACTAATGGTAAACTTAGTAAGTCATTACTCCAAATGGCAAAACCAAAGGATAGATAATTAATCCTGCTAGTTCTCCTTGTTCAAAACACCATAAACCGCTGAAACGGCCAACTGCTCCTAGGCAATTTATCATCGCGTAAAATGTTATGTCTATTCTATTGTAACAACTAGTTATTGAAGTTTATCATCATCATCAGCCTGGATAATAATCTCAATGACGATACCATGCACTGCAAGACCGGGATGGTACCTCTCGCTCACATAACACCGGCGTCACGTGACAGCTATGCTGTCGCCTTTCGTGCGGTTTGTGAGCTTCTAGTGGTCCATTGGAAGGGATAGGGACACGCCGCCATAATTCCTGGTTGTGCGGATGTGTATGGATGTCTATAGTCGCCAAAAAGCTTCGACAGCTCTTTTCTCCAACTATGCTATACATAAAAGTAATAAATGATTCGTTTGCGTGTGGTTTCTTAGCTGTGACATGTGAGTGAAAATATGTAAGTTATTGCTACTAGTAAAGCTATGTTATTATGTTATCGTAAGTTTGTAAAACCCTTAAAAATATCTTCATTTCACTATAGCAATAATAATAATCTACCGTGATCTTCTTTGATCTAAATCAAAATCATTTTTGCCACATACCAGCTAATATTAAATCATTATTTTATGATCTTTATAAGTCGTAGTAATAATATATCACTTGACTTTTACAGTTCCAGTGATTGGTTTGTTTTTAATTCACAGAAACCTTTGAAACCGGGATGTAGATACATTTACACAGAACTTTGTGTATTTATGGAATTCTATATTTATAGTCATTGCTATGGTTTCCGTTGTGTTCAAAGGTAATTGGTTTTAATTGTTTAATTTGTTAATGTTTAAATGAACTAGCTGTGGACACGGTTTTGCGTACGTTTTTGAAATACATATAGTGATGTTAAATCTTAGATTACAATAAATTATTTGTTTTTTGGGTTTGTTACTAAATATTTTAAAAATTATTAAAAAAAAATGTTACTTATGTCAAAGCAGCGCGCAACAATTTGTAATGTTGTTTATTGTAAAGCTTTTACAATAAATGAGCTGAGTATAGATACAATGAGCAGTTCATTTAGTTTAAGTATATATTTAGTAAGCATCAAACAACTATAAAACGTTAGAGTGAGATACAAATATTAGACTATTGACGCACTCGCTATTGGCCTGTGAGCCCATAACTTTAAGAAACGCTAATATAGCTTGTTATTGCAAAATAATAATTTCTAAGTTGTAATGTCACTCAAAATATTATACGATACGACTCAGGGACCTGGATGGATGTCGTGTATCACTTGCTACCAGGTGAAGTGCCATTTGCAGGGAGCAAACTTCGATATACAAAACATAAAAACAAACTGTTTTTGGTCCAGTTTTTGAATACACATAGCTAATCTATGTGTATACTAAATCACGGTTCAGAGCATCTATTGACTGGACCGTGTTATGGCACTTCTCTTACACTCATAACCGGATTGCAACAATAGCTGACCATTACTAAAATAGGGCAGCGGGTACTTGGCACTTTTGTGTTAAATTCATCTTCACACATACTCACTCAGATAGTTATTATTACTTGAACGTCGGAGTTTGGCTCAAATTTATTTCGATGTACGTATGTTGAGAGAGTTACGTGTTCTATTTCTGAGTATCAAAGTTACAAAGTTTGCAACGACTAATATTTTAGTTCAGGAATTATCTTTATCGATTTCTTTGAGCAGCCTGTGTGCCGGATGGTTTGTAGGAATGGTTTCTATAAAAATTGGTTATCTATAAAGTCGGTTTAAGGACGATAGTTTCACGTGATAACGCCATACGGAAACATTGATGAAAAATTAATTACCCTTTTGCCGCTGTTTTGAGAAGAAACAGTTAATTGAAGTGAACAAAATGAAATTAGATTGAAAATTATGGAGAAAATTGTTTAAATCTTATTAAATTGTATAAATAAACACAAAAACACGTTGTCGCGTTTTAACAGTTGTTATAAATAATGGTTTCCAAACCAACGCTTAGACCTGTCTATCGTTTGACATGCTCAGGCGGAACGGGACACGTTTTCGTGCACACTGCCACTGCTGTTCATCAATTTATAAGGTGTTATCACGTCAAAAAAGCTTTTAGGTATATTATTACTTTAAGATAGGACAAACAATTTGTTCAATTATACGTGGCCAGTGATGGCTTTAAAGTTAAGGGTCCAGAACTGACCTTTACTGATCAGAATGTAGAAGTAGTGTGTACTATCACATCGTATCCAGGGGCGGATCTACAAATGGGCTTTTTGGGCTGCAGCCATAAAGGGCCATAGGATGTTTAAGACAATATGAAATGTTTAAAAAAAATATTAAGTCTTGGCAATCCTGAGATTAACGTGTTAATTTGTTGTTACTATAATTTTTTTTATAGCATCGGAGAGCAAACGAACATTTGAAGCCTTTTGGAGACTATCAACGCCCAATTACACACAACCAGAGATTATGCAGATGCGTTGCCCTCCTTTTCACTATGCCCCAATGGGCCACCAGAAACTCACAATCCGCACGAAACGCGACAGCGTAGCTGTCACTTTACGCCGGTATTATGTGAGCGAGAGGTACCCTCCCGGTCGTGCTGGCCCAATTTGGCTTCAAAAGCAGCAAACCTTTTAACAAAAGTTATGATTTATAAATAAAAATTAGTTAATAAAGAGTTGTCCCAAGTAGCCCAGGCCCCCCTCTAATTCACCGTCCGCCCTGTGACTGTATCACACTGTCTGTATCATCATTGCACGCACCAGTACCTACAGGTCCACACTGCGTGCAGTCGCACATAGCACAAATATTTTCCCCCCAATAAAATGCCTTAATGAAATGTAACGTGTTATGTAACTTGCAGCGGCCTCTGACTACGTTACGTTTTCACCACGTGAATCAGATTCGACGCGTACTATACATTCAAGGACAGAGCGAAACGCCTTTCTCGTCCTCGTAACGTTAGTTATTGCTTCTAGTAAAGAAACTAGTATTTCGTATTACGGGCAGTTTTCACGGCCACAATGATTATAATAATGTATTTTTGCGGCGACAGCATCAATGGTAAGGCCAGGAATGAAAAGTATTAGAAATGAAAAACAAATTAATAAGGGACGAAATCTATGCAAAAAATGTTTTTTAGCAGTCAACATGATATTGTTAAGTTTACTCAAGAAACAATACGAAATCCCGAACGTACAATCTCGCGCGAAATCTTCTATCATTTTTACATCGAATCAGTATTTATATCAGGAGACACGTTAGTGTCTAGCGCCAATAACACATCCAAGTAGTTTGGCGTGAGGCACTGTGTATATATTCTCGAGACATATGTAAACATAACCTCCAAAACAAAAAAAATAATTTTGGGGCTTTATTTTGTTATTATTGCCAAAACACTAAGACTTCACACTATTTTTAATAAGTTTCTTTTTACGAATTTTACACATATTACAAAAAAATATTGGGTCTCAGCAATTATTTAATACATTTTAAACATGAAAATTATTGCTTGCGCCGTTTTGCGATTAAAGAGGTTCAGAGAAAATATTTTATATGACGTTACAGTGAGAATTTTGAGTTTTGACATCGAAGTTGGTTGCTTGTTTTTTAGTTTTATCCTATCGGAACAGGCAAAGGCTAGAGGCCATGCTGCCTATCGTTATCAATATACGGTGTTGTATGAAAAATTAAGTATTTCGTTTTTTTTCTTGTATTCTCTATAACTATTTTTATTTATTTTTTCTGTCATATTTTATATTTGATAAACGTCTTTCGTATAATATATTTTTTCTGTCGTATTTTTTATTTGATAAACGTCTTTTGTTTCATATATTCGTTTCTGTTAAGAGCTCAATCTTCTTGGTTTCTTCCCAGTTTCCCGTTAATTAATTGTTATTTTGTGTTTTGTTCATTCTGAGTGATTTACTAGTGTTTGTTTTAAAAACTGTATATATTGTGATTGGTTGGCGAATATTGTGGAGAACTGTTCTGGAGTGGTTTTCTATTGTAGGACTGTTCTGATGGTTTTCTATAGTGTTTGTTTTTAAAACTTAATCTGTGTAATATGTAATGTGATTCGTTGGCGAATATTATGGTGAACTGTTCTGGGTGAATAGAATGGGAAGTGATAGTTGATTGATGGGTGCTAGAGGGGCAGAGCCGCGCTTTTTGGCATTTTCCGCCGTTTCTCCAAAGCACAGACAAGATATTTTTGTTAACACAACAGATATGGCAGCATGGCCTCAGGTCTTAGCCGGTTCCAACAGAAAATGCCAATTGGAAAGAAAAATGACAATACAGTCTAATTATTTTTCGAGAAATAACAAAATTATTTAACAAAGTGAGATGTACTATCTCTATCTATGTAATTGTGGTGCTTTAATGTGATTTTAATGTATTATTTTATTTAGTTTCAACCGATTTTATTCGGTCAAAACTCTAAAAATTTGACATAACCGCATAATAAATGCCGCTGGAGTTTGTTTCTTGACTTCATCTCCTACCAATGAAATTGGTATTAAATTTTTGCTATATTCATACTATAGCCAACCCTTGATTTACGTTAGTCAACTTATCAAGAATGGAAACAATGTGGAGTTAAAGGAGAAATGCTGTTATGTTTACAAAAAAAAAAAACAGTTTGGTGGCTGTAGCAAACCGGGAAGATGGTGTTTATAAGTTGGTCATGGAACATAAACAATGTTTTTTTACTCCTACTTCAACAGTAATTAGTGAAGAGTGTCATAGGAGATTGGCCATTTGAATATAAATGACCAGAATAAAATGAAAGATGGAGCAGTTACGGGAATATCAGCATAGAAAATGCGGAATCAGTACCATTAACTTTTAGTAAAGGGGGACCCAAATTAAGTGAATAAAAAAGCTGCCAGAGCATTATAGATTTCCAAATCTATGTACAACGTTGAGTCCAAATGTTACTAATGATCCAGTCTGTGTCCATGAAGCTCTGGAGAGCCCAGAAAGAGACAAGTGGATTGAGGCAATAGAGGAAAAGCTGCATGCAAGCTTTTGAAGAAAATGATGCATGGGTTCCTGTGAGTGAATTACCTTTTGATTAAACTTTAGTACAGTGTAAATGGGTATATAAAAGGAAATTAAATAGTGTATGTTACAGAGCATGTTTAGTGGCTAAGGGCACAAGGTTACACAGAGGCCTGGTATTGATTATGAATAGACTTTCTCACCAGATGTCAGACATTCTACTTTGAAATTATTGTTCGCACTATCTGTTCAGTTAAATTTAGATGTCACTCATTTAGATGTTAAAACAGCATTCTTAAATGGTTTTCTTTAAGAGGACATTTATAAGATTCAACTTGTTATTAATTGTGATACAAATAAGAATAAGATTGTTAAACAAAGTAATTTATAATAATAATAAAATAAAATAAATGTTTATTTCAGAAACTTTAAATACAATAAAATCTATAATTACAATGCAATGTTTCTTAGGTATTTACAATATATTATGTACTGACTGCCTGAACTAGGAAATCCTGTGTTTCAGGCTAAAAGGGCTAGTGTACTCGCTTCACCAATCATATTTTATCATTTATATTAAACTATATATAACTTATAAGATAAAAGTATAAATAGGTAAAGTCTAATCTAACCTAATTAACGAATTATCTGTCTCTTCGTACGACCTACTTTGTAGCGACAACTGGATTTTTTTAATATTTTTATATAGAGAATCATATTGTATCATTTATATTAAACTACATATAACTTATAATATAAATGTATAAATAGTTAAAGTCTACTCTATCCTATTTAGCAAATTCTCTGTCTCTTCGTACGACATACTTTGTAGCGACAACTGGAGATTTTTTTTACATTTATGTTAAGTTAGTCGATAAATATCTAACAAAGCATTTAATCTGTTGTAGAGATAAGGGCCTAGGTATATATAAAATAAGATAGACTTTTAGTTTTCCTTCGGTTATGACATAATTCTTTTTGACTTCGTCAAAACGCCCCATAATTCTTTTTGATTTCGTCAAAACGCCCCATCTTAAGGACATTTGTTTGGAACACGTTGTACAATTAGTTTTAATTGACGGTAAAAGACACGCCAACTCATTATTGTATCAAACGCCTAGTAATTTAGATGGAGGTCGCATGTGATTACTAATTCAACAAAAATACCTGATAGAGTGTCTTTCCGTCAATTTTATAGCGCTAGTACAGAGAAATGTTGATTATTATAGTCTTTTAATATCTATTATAGTATATTATTGCTTATTTATACATATTTAATGGTTAATCATAAGAATTTAGAAAGGATTATTAGATATTTAATAGTAAACTGTTCAATAATTGTGGTCATCGGTGCAATCAACAGATGTTGAACATCATGTCGTATTTAAGGTACTGTTACACAAGTGTCCTTTTATTATGTAGCCAGGATCTCGGGTAGATCCTGATCCTATGTGGGACTCGCACCTGGGAGTGCTCTACCCGTAAACTAAAACCACTGCGAGCGCTTTCAGCCGCTTTAATTTGAGGGTCTCGGATAGGCATTCAACAGGATCACCTCAGCGACAGGCTGGCCCCGGCGAAGGCCAGATTACTCCTCTTACTACGCTACTAAGCAGTCCCCGCGACGTCGTGTCATACTGGGCCCAGGTTTCCATCCTGAACCCTAGACAAGACGTGTCCTGGGAAACATTTCTTGTATATTCTTATTCCCGAAATTGCCATTTTGAGAATCGAATTGATATATTTTATCTTAAACTAGCTGATATACGCAGTTTTTTGAAGTTATAGTTCATCATCAAGAAATACATTTTCGTCAAAATTAATGTTCTATATTTCTCAAGAATTGGCTTATCAAATACTAAAATATTTTTTGAACTTCAACTATTAGTTCCGGATATTTGCGGAGAAACAAACTTTTATAGTATTTAATACTGAAGCTTCCAATATTTATCCGAACAAAATGTTAGACATTTTCGTGAAATAGAAACAGGTATACCTTTGTTATGTTGTTTGAGAGAATCCGGAATTAAAATGGCGGATAAGTGTCAGATAAGTTTAGCAGAAGTATTAAACAGTGCACTCAGCTCACCCACGGGAACTTTTTGGCGCCAATGACTGGATCAATAAGGAACTAGGTCACCTGGAGTGTCTATGGTGTCTGAGTGTGAGTATGTTGTGTCACGATTTGGGGTCGACAGAGTATCCCTTCCAATAGGATGACGATATCTGTGCAGTGATTTAATGTATGCAAAGATGGTCTTAGCGTTCTTAGATGGAGGCCTTAAGCAGTGGACGAATAGGGACTGATAATGATGATGATGAAAGAGGGTCTTGGCGTTTTCATTGAGAATTTCATGTCCAGTTGTGGTCGGATGTACGCTGATGATGAACTAGATTTGTTTATGATAGAGAAAGGTAAATCATAGTTTAGTTAGCAGTTTTAGAACTTGATTATATCGAAAAATATATTTTAATAACAAGGATACGTACATTCAGAGAAGGAATCGACTTTATATTCATAGGTTGTATGCAGGCTGTATTGTAGCCATAAATAATTCTTGTTCCGGTTTAGAAATATGATTTCACTAACAAAATGTGCACAAACTCGTGTTTATACATTATTGTTAATTTTGTGATAATTGTCTATATTTTATATTATATGTAAATAAAACATAATTAATGCAAATTTAGGAACAAAAATGTTATAAAAAGAGTCATAAAATCGGGTAAGCCAGTAAAATCTGCGTGGTCGTAAATAAACAAGAGAATGTGCGCTTTGAATTGATTGCTGCCGTTTTTTTTGCCGCTTTTTAGGGTTCCGGGACCCTATTACTAAGACTTCGCGGTATGTCTGTCGCCAGGCTGTATCTCAAGAACCGCGATAGCTAGACAGTTGAAATTTTCACTAATGATGTATTTCTGTTGCCGCTATAACAACAAATATAATAAGTAATAATATAACCCTTATATGTCCTACTGCTGGGCACGGGTCTCCTCCTCGAAATCAGGCGAATTCTGTTCGGTTCTGGGCCATAATTCATCGATGCGCTAGCCCAACGCGGGACATTCCCCACCATGGTTCAGGCCTTGACATGGCGGTGGGGCTCAGTAGCCTAAGGTTTGCCCAATACCTTGGGCGAAGCTAATTGAGCCGAGCTTTGTACCCCTCTTGTAAGAAGAGGGGACAAAAGTGCAGGGGGCAAGGGGTGAGGATGGGAACTTCACCCATTGTACAGTCCCGACGTTGGGAGGGGTTGTTCTGTGGTGCGGGACAACCCCTCTGTGGAGGTGGCGTCGGTCCCTTAAGGGACTGACTAGCCGTCTAGGTGCCCTGTTAGCTAAACAGATCCGGGGCACCTCACCAAGACGGCATTGGTGCCACCAAGGGTTTTAGTGGCTGGAGCTGCGTCCATGTACCACCTTTCGGGCGCAGCGAGTCCCACATACCCACCTGGGGAGTCCCACTCCCCAGGCGGGATGCCTCAGAGAATTTCCCGGCTTAAAAAAAAAGCCCAATGTGGGACGGTGTACTTCACACACCTTCAAAGACTTTTAATCTCATCAGGCATGCAGGTTTCCTCACAATATTTCCTTCACCGGTAAGCAAGCGATGGTCGCATGTTCAGGTGTACATAGAAATTTTGAAAAACCCATTTCTAGGTATCACATATCACTAGGTGAGGATCGAACCTCGACCTCTCGGCTCGCACTACGAGGCCGGGCTCATACCCACTAGAGCTGTGCCAAGCACGTAATTGCGTTAACCCTAGAAACGACGAAACTAAACATATTAAATTTATGCAAATAATTTATAATTAGACAAATTTGTGAATTATTATTGCAACTTTTATTTTTTGGCCTCTTCCGCTCGTATGCCGCGGTTTCTTTATTATCAATATGTTTGGGTTTTACCGCCCCTATTTTTTATATTAAAAAACTCACAAAATAAATAATTAACAAATAAAGTACCTACATATTTAGCTTTATTATGCTACAACAGATTGTTTAAAAGACGTAAAAAAAATGTTGATATACATACATATTAAAGTTACGATCTGATGATTACGATTTTTAAGACATAAATATTATGTATTCTACGCAGCTAATAACCATTGGTTAGAATTATACGGAAATATTATAACAATCATTGAAAACATGTTTCGAGTTACATCCATGTTTTGATTAAACTGGTATACAAATGCGAATTTGGATCCAATTGTTTGGACTGAAGAATTATGTGAATATGATACTTTTCATGTAACCATTATAAAGATATCCTTACCTAGCATAGAGTAATGACAGGCCTAGAGAGCTATTCTAAACCTAAGATCTTGGTGCAACAGTTGGTTGTTCTTGAACACAGCAACGCTGCTTAGTAAAAGAAATGAGATGTTGTTTTAAGATTTAAATTTAACATGTTTAATTTCACTATTTAATAATTTAAAAATATAATGAAATAAATTTATTAATGTAACAATAAAAAAAATAAAAAAAAATTGGAGGCAACTTGGTAAATATCCCGTATTTACCAATCATCAAATGACAGTTTCGCGAAAAAGGCTTTCATAGACAATACTAATATATCGTAGATATCACTTTTGGAATAGTTTTAATAAATGATCAATCAATTGTTTTCTTTGCCATTTCTGGACCAATCTTTAGTTAATAAATCGAACGTCAGTTCATACCAGGAACTTATTTATTAATATTACATGGTAGGTAATTAAAATTGTACATTAATAAAATACTTGCAATTAGTGCATATTGCAAAACCACGTAAATATCTTAAATTTGAAGTGTTACGAGTTACGACTGAAAAGGCACGTAGGAGTAATTCATACGTGCCTCAGCCGGCTACTGGTTCGTTACAAAGCTTTGTGTGATAGACGACAGTGTCTGCCTTGTTGAGCTCTATGATACTGGATAATGCCATTATGAGAAGATATTTGAAAAATAACAACATTCACAAAAATATTTCATTAAAACATTTTAACACGTCGTCTTAAAGATGTGAAATTTTAGATGAATAAAAATAAAAAATAGAATGATGGTTCATTATTTATTTGTTTTGTTAAATATCTGCACATAAGTTTATAGTCTTTTAATAAATTCAATGAAGTGCGTTCTTCTGACCTCTGTTTGGTAATAATAATAATAATTTGATACCACAAAACTTCAACACCGCTGTAGAGGGTACTGTCGTGAATATGATTCAGCTCTAGTCAGAAAGAAGGTGATAACTACTTTCTCCTTAAAAAGTATGAGCCTCTGCACTTACATGACTGCACTATTTCTCAAAAGATAAGGCAGGAGTCAAAAAAAAAAAAACAAAATATGTAGTACCATTAAAGTATCTTTTTGAACGTCAATTGAATCTACCACCGGTTCCAAGGCAAGCCCACTGAGAAGAACCGGCGAAACAAACTCAGTGGAACTAATCTTTTCAAATAATATATTGTGTTCTATAACAATTTTACATCTTATCCTTAAATGCCTGGGAGGAACGCCCTATTTCCAAGGTGTGATATCTCCCATGAAATCTTTTACTTTATAATAAATATCCTTTACTACACAAACGCTCTTTAATAACTTTTATAATTTTTTAATGGATAGCTTTTGAACGTTTTCTAGGATCCTATTATAAAAGGGTAAGCAATTGCCTCTAAAAGAATTGCTTACTTTTGATAGTCTAATCACTGGTACATCTAACCTGAGTCTATTACGTATATCCCTATTACGAATATCACTTTTCTTACAAAATTCATTTATGTTTTTCCGGATATACAGCCAGACAATAAATTTTTCTCTCAAAGATGAATAGGGGGGCAACTTGTAAATTGCACAAAACCGTGGTTTATATCGGCAGAAATTCCCCATAAAAGTCTTTTTTGGGCTCCCAAACATTTAATAGTTCTACCCACCATCAACCGTCATAGCCTTTCAGACTAACCAGACTTATGTAAGTACCTATATCCAATTTTTTTTTACAAAATTTCGAACGAACGAACATTTTCTTTATTTGTGATCATCCAATTTATGTACATCATATAGTTATTTTCCATCTAAATCTTAACACGACACTTCAACGACATTAATAAGATTCGCGATATTTCGGGATACATGTTCAAAATTTGAATTTTTGCCAATTTTTTTAACGGGGTGATTGCTGGATACTAGACGCATTACTGTACAGACGGACGGACGAGACGAAGCTACATAACATTGACCCTTTACACTGTCAACAGCGAGCGTTAAATAATATTTAGATATATAAAATACCTATATTTTATAACATTACTTAAAGGGCATTCGATCGTTATGGCTGTGTTATAAAATGTCTCACAATAATTGTCACACATTCTTACGATTCGTCACAGGGATTTTTGTGTTTATTGTGTATTTTTTATTCATGATATATGAATCTTAAAACAATATCTTTTTTAAAATATAGCGGTATATAAATATCATCATTTTTTTAAAAATACATACTAAAATATTTAAAAGTTACAAACATAGACAAACGTAGTTCAAATTGCACTTACCTCATATAAATCCAATGTTATTGAACAGTATCACCGATGAAGTATCGTTTAACTTCTTTGAAAACACAAATCAACGTATAATACAATGTCGTCACCAAAATGATTCGCAATATATAAGGCAATGTGCCTGTCATCACAGGATATTTTTGGTGAAATTTTAAATTACGTTAATTCGCGCAAAATTCAACGCACCGTTTACGACCGCTCCAACTGAATGTCAACACGGCACTGACGGGCGTCGGTAGCGCACATGCGCGTGCGCATTGTCGTGGCTCTGTGACTCACTTAATGCCGGCTGCGTCATTCATAGTTACTTAATTTATTAAATAAACCTTTTCTGTGTGTTAGTGATCATATTCCCATAGAAATGTTTAAATCAAACTTGATTTCGCATCTTCAGATTGATAAAAGATTCAACTTAATCAATTTTGTTATGAGAATTATGACTAATTCACATATTTTTTTGGAAATATAGCTTTGTATAAATTTTAGCATAAAATATAATAAAGGATAATATATTTATATATATATTTTAATTTATATTTTTGAGTATTAAGATTATATATTTTAATTACGTGACAGCTGTGCTGTCGCGTTTCGTGTTGTTTGTGAGCTTTCGATGGCCCATTGGGGGGATAGGGAAAATGAGGGGAGCACATCTACATAATCTCTGGTTGTGCAGACGTGTATGGGCGTCGGTAGTCTAAAGCTTTTGCTCCGAAAAGCGACTGCTCGTTTGCCCTCCTATACTATAAAAAAATATATACTAACCTTCGATTGTGTATGTAAAAGTAATGATAGTAATTCATTTAACAATTCATGTGCGATATTATAATCGAAATATTTCGACGACAATCCATACCAATCCTTCCAAATGATGTCATTACCTAAGTAATTCAGGTAATTAGCTAAAAATATGAGATTAAATATGTAGTGAATTATTTTTGTGTAATGACTGTATACACTATGTTATCTTCCTATAATTAAATGCCAATGTGATTTTTTTTTTTTTTTTTTCTGAGTGATCTATGCTAATGGCCCGAAGGCCCTAATGCTTCATCGGATTAGTGTGAGCCCATTCGGTTCACTTTTGATTTATAAAGTGGGGGGTTGCCCCCCGCCTACCGTGCAGTCTGCGACCACACGGCCTCCTGGCGTCGGTTGTGATGTGAACATTTATAGAAGTATAATATATACCTATTAGTGACATAGAGGTACCAACTATAAGTTGTTCTTTTTTTCCTGGTTTTATTTCTAAACAACTTAAGAAAATCATAATTATAAAATGAAAAGTGATAAGGCTGCTTTGTTTGGATATTATTATTGTAGAAGAAGGTATGATAACTGATAGTGATAGTATACCCGAGTGATCACAGAAACCTTCGGCATCGTAGGACTTGCAGTATTGTCAGCCTTTTTTATCTTTAACGCCGGGAAATGCTCTGAGGCATCCCGCGGGGGAGTGGGTCTCCCCACGTGGGTATGTGAGACTCACTACACCCGAAAGGTGGTAAGTGGACGCAGCTCTACCCACTAAAACCCGGCGAGTGCCATTAATGCCGCCATTGGTGAGGTGCCCCGGATTTAATGAGCAAACAGGGCACCTCGACGGCTAGTCAGTCCCCCAAGGGACCGACGACGATGACCACCTCCACAGAGGGGTTGTCCCACACCATAGAACGAACCCTCCCAACGTCGGGACAGTACAATGGGGTGTCGTCCCCTGCCCCCTGCTCTTTTGGTCCCCTCTTCTTAAAAGAGGGGTACAAAGAGCCTCCTCGGATCAATTCGCTTCGGCCAAGTGCTGAGCTCACCCTAGGTTACTGAGCCCCACCGCCACGACAAGGCCTGAACCATGGTGGGGCAGTATTGTCAGCCTGTGAAAAATCAATATGCTTTTAAATGTCGATAAATCATATCGTTGGTTCATAAAGGATTTTAAGAAGTTCTCACAGTGAGGATCATAGAAATAATCTTATATCAAATATCTGTGGTGAGGTAGTAACTTTGAATTCTATCGCTATGTCCTACAGTCCAATTCTCCGCATCAATTCGCATAATAAAAGTGCGAAATATAAATTATTTTAAATTGACATAGTTTTAAATGATCAATATTAAAACTATTATCAACGGAACCTATTTTACTCTTCGCGTCTCTTGAACAAGACATTTGTACAAGATGATTCTGGTCCACCAAATATCTCCGCGAAAAATTAAAGACATTATTAAAGACATCGTGAAATATTTTTAGAAATGTTTTTTTTTTTACATGTATCATATAATATTAATTACTCTGAATGTCGTTATTATATTATCACGTTAGCCTGCGTCACATCTTACTAATTGTATAAGTAATTATAATTGGACGTGACGTTATTTTTGCGTTTTTTTGTGACACTAATAGTATTAGTAATTAGCATTGCATTGCATTGGTATGTACACGGGGTTCGTGAGTTCGGAACCCGACAGGGGTAATTCGTATGAAGAAATATCTGTAACCGGGTTAGAGTATGTTCTGTCTACAACATAACACAATACATATGTATTGAGTTTGTATATAAATTGATGGGATGGGGAAAAGGTGGGCAACCCATCTGAATTTTGGTTGTGCGGATGTCTATGGGCGTTGGTAGTCGCCATAAGGCTCCGACTGCTCGGTTGCCTCCTTGTGACATAAAAAATATATAGAGTTATAATTAATTCATCAATGTAAAATACTCAATTACTTTTGTTTTGTTCGGAATATTCATCGTTTTATATTCAATACTAAAATATGCTTTTAAAGTAAAACATTTAAAAATCTCTATTATAAAATCGAAATAGATTTACTTATACTAGATTAAACTAAAATAAAAGTATTAAAACCACAAGGTTATTACGGAATTTTGAAGAAGTTTCTTTCGAGCTATATGTTGCCCGCAGCTTCGCCCGCGTTAAGTTCTACTACTGTCAGTTTGTTCCGGCTAATCTCTGAAATCACAGACAAAAATAGTAAAAATATTATTTTGGTATATGTACCGTTTATACATCCATATAAATTTAATAAAAAGTGGTTATTTTATTACAAACAGACACTCCAATTTCATTTATCTGTATAGACGATAAGTTAAAGGTTAACAGGATTACTTAAAATCAAAGACTAGCAGTTCCAAACCTTACAAATTGAGCCAGGATCCCGAATACATTTAACGATCGCCATTTGTTCAGCTTCAGTCTCTCTCAAATCGTAAATTCACTCCTAATATAAAGTTAAGATGTTTCCTGAGTATCTACAAGTTAAATAATGATTTGTTTTATATTGCCTAGTGTATTTTAATATTATTAACGTGTAATATTGTTACAATATTATTGTATGAACAATATTGTTTTACAAAAAAATATATAAGTTTTAAAAAGATCCTGTTGTTTAGGTAAGTTTATTATTTCTTTATGTGTACCTATATATTTATTTATTTGCACAATATAATGTAAAAAATATATATCATACTTAAAAAAGAGACTCGAGTAACTCGAGTCGAAAATCACCTAAAATAAGATACCGTGTTAAAATAGTTTTTAAATTAAGTGAAAAAATCGGTTGTCTGTAAAGTCGGTTTACTGACGATAGTTGAACGTCATAAGAAAATGGAACGCCTCAGAGCGAGGTAACGCCGCATACGTCATCGCATAAGTCATGTTTTTTCGTTCTTGCAAAACGTTAAATTAAAAGAAAAGCAATAATAAACATGTCACGTAGTTCAAAGCTTATTTCGGGGGTCGTTAAATTTTTATATCAATATCTCGTTTTAAAACAAGGTGTGAAATCCGTCTAGACTGCATCGTTTTATAGTTCTTGCATTTGGCAAAGACAATTTTTCTGTATATATCAGTGTTGACGTTTTATATGTAGAAGACAAAAAATAAAAATAAGTCTTTCATTTATATTACTCATGAACAAGGTATCTTAAATATTATAATATAAAAATATTACTTTTTTAACATGAAATATTAAAAAAAACTATAAAACAGTAGGCCCTTTTTTAACGTTGGGAAATGCGTTTGCATACCACCAGGCGCGGGGGACCCGGTGTTTGTGTGGGACTCGCACCCACTAAAACTTAACGGTGTTCCTCCTTTGTACTATTGGACAGGGTCATGGGAACGCCAGGCATACAACCTATGAAAAACGGTAGGTCCTACAGGATTTAATACTATTGTTAATGACATTAATAATTAATAATAATAATATAAATAATAATAATATCTTAATTCATCTGTATCATCATCAGCCTTTATGCGTCTACTGTTGAACATGGGCCTCCTTCAATAAACGCCTAGATGACCGATCCCTTGCCGCTTGCATCCAACACTATGTTTCTTTTTTCAAATATTTATGAATAAAAGACCACATTTGGGTGAATATTTGAACGCACATGTTCACGCGTATATATATGTATCACGCGGCCCTCCCTAAATAACTACTTACTTAGATATAAAGTTAAGTTTTTTTTTTACGTATAACATAGTTGCACTCTATATACAGATGTACATAATATATTCCTATTGTAATAAACAACTAAGTTATGTTCATAAAGATCCCTCAAATCTCATCACCATTCGTGTCCCAATTCCCAAATTTTTACAGTTCATGCTCTAAAAGTTACAAAAATTCTTTAAAGATCGTATTTTTATGAAGTAATTTAGATAATACACAACATGTTTTACCAATTGGAAAAACTATACACATTAAAGAACACTTTTAGGTAATTTTTCACGACCTTGAAAATTGTCCCAACACTTTATACTACCATTTGTTCACACAGTCGCAGGGTATTTTTTTCTGCGTACTGCAAAATTGCTATGTAAAAGAACTCGGCAGTCGGGCTAAGTCCCGCGACTCAACTCGTGCGGGTTACACGTCAAAAAGTGTTTTGGCGTCAACTCCAGCCTACCTTAATCAGTAATCACCAAGAAATTGTGTTTGGCAAACAAAAATCTCCTTACCGTTCGAGTTTCCCCTGGTAAGTCTAATATTTTTATTTATCATTTTTATGCATTCTAATAGTCGCCATAGGATACTCTTTGGTTTGATTGTTCCCAATTTTTTAAGTTCTACAAAGAACGTATAATGTTAAAAAGTGTCCAAATACCTAATTACCATTTATATAATTATCATTTTTCCCGTTCGTATCAATATACGAACGGTAATGAGCAATTGAAAATGGTAATTAGCACTAATATAAGCTGGGCTCTTATTATATTGAAACTCCCTACTCCGCCAGGCCAGTCTAAGCTCGAATTGTTACTACCAACGCGTGACAGATTTTGTTGTACGTTCGGTGGGAACTGGCACTTTCGCTGAAAATAAACCTACATACTGACTACCCGTCTACCACAACCTTTTTTTTTCAGAGTAAACATGCCTCGGAACAAACAGCAATCGAAGGAAGGAAACATTGGCTAAAGCCAAAATCGCACGCCGGTATCGATACGCTAAAATCAAAGCTGACCCTATTTTATACGCTCCTGAAACTGAAAAAGAAAAAGAACGTCAATACAAAAAACGAAGAGAACAGAAAAACTTTTGTCACTTGTAAAAATGACGCCAAGAGTCAGAATTTTTTATTTGAAAATCAAAATTTAGATTACTGTTATTTATTTTGGTTATTGTTTAATAATTTGTAATATAATAAATTTGGATAATTATTATTGTTTTTGTTTGCTGTTTATTTTGTTGTTATTTTCCTTAATTTTTTAAATTAAATCAAAGTCGATATTATCCGAAGTTTAGAAACAGCAAACTTTTTGTATTTTTCTGGTTACCATTGCCATGTTTTGATATTGTAGATCTACTTAAGGCTGAATTATTTTAAGATTTAGTACAGACGCCGGCACAGACTACCCGAAACTGTAAAATTTTCTCAATCAACTTTGAACCTGTGCTGGAATCTTTTCATGAGCAATTTCTGGTCATGAAAGTGAGACTCATAAATATTTTTTAAGAGTTTTGTATAAGATCACATCGAGTTTAAGAACTTATATAGGTCTAAGTTCTATTTACACTTGAGTTTTGAACAAGGGTTTTAGTTGATTTTATTTGAATTACTAGACAAATAATGTTATTGTTTTTAGGAAAACCGTTTGATTTTTTTATTCAAACACGTCGCAAAGTGTGGTGTCATTTATTGTCACCTTAATAATGTATAAATATGTGATTCAAGTATATCATTAATTTTATTTCTAATTATCAATCGCGAAACATAATTAACATTTCTTAATGCTAATTACCGTGTGTTTCAAATCTCATCACCGTTCGACGAAAACTAAATCTAAAACTGAAAAGTTTTCGATTAGATTCAGACCTATATTATAGTAGTTCAAATACTGTGCGTTTCATTTATTTCGTTTATTTACACTATAAACTTTAGGTTAAATCCATAAAAGTTGAAATTAGAAGCAATATTTGAACTTAATTTACGAATCCTGAATATGTCTATATTCAAATATTCACCCATTTACTAAAATGAATTGACATTCAAATTTATAGTAATACAACTCACAACCTAGTGTTTTTTTGTTAAAAATCAACATTGAACAACTACATATTTTAGTAGTTGCTTAACGCCCAACTAAGTTAAAATATTAGATTATCAAAATCTATATTCCATAGACACCCGCTACACCACTGGATTAGCGGGCGCGTTGTGCGCCTTTGTATATATTTGTTACACTAGCTGTTGTCCGCAGCTTCGCCCGCGTTTTTTATATTTACGGACGTATCCGTACCGATGATGATCATTTTTCTACTTTTTTTGTTATATCTCTAAAGGAAATAAGGCTGCGTTTTGAAAGTAAGCTCCAAGCGGCTTAAATTTTTCCGACTTTTACTTTCTTGTGAGTTAATCTTAAAAGATAAACATATACTGTCACGGACTTTTTTTTAGATCATTTAAAGAGAAATAATTCTTTCACACATATTTTTTGCGTATCTTGAACCGTTATCGCAGCGTACGCAACGGAAGCCCTCAAAGATGAATAATTTTCCCCGTTTTTTACACATTTTCCACTGTTTCTTCGTTCCTATTAGTCGCAGCGTGATGTTATATAGCCTATAGCCTTCCACGATAAATGGTCTATCCAACACAAAAAGATTTTTTCAATTCGAACCAGTAGTTCCTGAGATTAGCGCGTTCAAACAAACAAACAAACTATTCAGCTTTATAATATTAAGTATAGATGAGTTCAAATCAAATTGTTATTAGTATAATGAGATTTCTGTGAAACCAGTACAAGGGGATAGGATGGTTATGTCGGGCGGAGGGCCCCGAGCACATCCTCATTACAGCACGAGGGGACCAAACAGATAGCGGGTAACACTTCGCTCCAAGGTAATGTGACATTTTATCCTGCACGCTCCCGGGTTTGTTGATATCCCATCATTATAATCATCAGCTTTTTTCGCGTTTGCTATTTATTAATAAAAAATCATGATCAGGCTCATATCGAAAAGTTTAGTGGCACTGAGTTTGTTTCGCCGATTCTTCTGCGGGTTCGCCTGGTGATAGACTGAGTTCATGTAAAATGACTTGGCCTGAGACATGAGATGGCAAGTCTCGGTATCAGATGGTAAGCCTGTCCTACCCTTCTTTTCGAAAGATACCACAGCTGTTTGACGGAAGACAATTAGGATGTTAGCTTTGTACGTTGATACTGAAAACGATGATGATGATGATAATGATAATGATGATGATAATGATGTTGATGATGATGATAATGATAATGGTGTTGATGATAATGATGTTGATGATAATGTTGTTGATGATAATGATGTTGATGATAATGTTGTTGATGATAATGATGTTGATGATAATGATGTTGATGATAATGATGATGATGGTGGTGGTGGTGGTGGTTATGATAGTGATGATGATGATGTATGTATTTTTTATTCTGGATTGAATTTTAGAACACTGCGTACCCAGTCTACTAGACAATCAACCCTTCATAATATGAATATATTAAGCAAATAGGAGTATCCTTTCAACAATGATTATATTAAATTTCTCCTTTTGTCAAACAAGGTTTTTATTACTCCCTGTTACAATAGAACTGTTATTTACAACGCGGGGCTTCGTTGAGTCTACTCGCAGATTTATTTACTTTGAGAAAATATAATATCGAGAAATACTATCAGTTGAAACAAAAGTAAAAAACTATGATGTAGTAGGTGTCTATGGGTGTCGCTTATCACGTACCACCGGGTGATACGACTGTCCGTTCGCCCTATGATATAAATTAATAAAATAGCGCAGCTGAAGTCACAACCCTTATGGCTTTGTCCAAGTCGAGTGAAAATATTGAATGAAAACGGGATAGTTTACAGTCATTTACACTGCCTATACCACAATACATACATAGACTTGTCTATACCACAATACATACATAGACTTGCCTATACCACACTACATACAATGACTTGTCTATACCACAATACACACATAGACTTGCCTATACCACCATACATACACAGACTTGTCTATACCACAATACATACACAGACTTGTCTATACCACAATACATACATAGACTTGCCTATACCACAATACATACATAGACTTGTCTATACCACAATACATACATACACTTGCCTATACCACAATACATATACAGACTTGTCTATACCACGCGATACATACATAGACTTGGCTATACCACAATACATACATAGACTTGCCTATACCACAATACATATATATATATATATATATACTTGCCCATACCACAATACATGCATAGACTTGCCTATACCACAATACATACATAGACTTGCTTACACCACAATACATACATAGACTTACCTATACCACAATACATACATAATCTTTAGAAATCAAGTTTGGTGTAAAAATTAAGTAGGGTATTGAATTTCAATTATATTTAATGGTGTTTGAGTTATATCAGTGTAAGACAAATATATTTATTAAATTAAAAATCATGGGTATGATATTATATACATTTTTGCTAGTTGATCAACAACATTATTATACCCACTGCTGGACATAGCTTTCAATGAACATTAAGACGGCCGATCTTCGCCACGCTCATCCTACAAAGACCGGCCCCTGCACGGATTTCATCGTCCCATGTAGTTGGAGATGACACATTTATTTGGAGATCGATCCTCCGTGTCTGCAAACGAGGCTTTTACTCAAGATCTTTATTAACCCATCGGTTATCAGTTTTTCGACATGTGTACCCACTACCCATAGCACAAGTTATTGCCAGCTTTAAAAGAAAGAAAGTTTACGTTATTTACTTGAATACATATATAATACTAGCTGTTGCCCGCAGCTTCGCCCGCTTTAACTTTTAAAATTTGAGGGGTTGACCACCCTTATCACTTAGGGGTATGAAAAATAGATAGTAGCCGATTCTCAGACCTACTGAATACGCGTGTAAAATTTGATAAAAATCGGTAAAGCCGTTTCGGAGGAGTACGGTAACTAACATTGTGACATGGAAATTTTATATATTAGAGATATTCTTTATTGTGCACACACAAAATTATAAAAATACTAGTTTTCGCACATCGCTTCGCCCGCGTTTAGTCGAAAAGAAGCTTATGTATTTCCTCGCTAGAATGAGATAAAACAGAAAATAAGTAGTGTGTATCTTACTAATATTGTTAAATGCAAACGTGTGTTAATGTTACGCTTGCAACTATTTTTTTTACGCCGGGAAATGCTCGGAGACATCCCGAAAGGGAGTGGGTCTCCCCAGGCTCCTCCCCAGGTATGTGGGACTCGCTGCCCCCGAAAGGTGGTAAGGTGAACGCAGCTCTACCCACTAAAACCTGGCGAGTGCCAACAATGCCGCCTTCGATGTGGTGCCCCAGATCTGTTGAGCAAACAGGGCACCTCGATGGCTAGTCAGTTTCTCAAGGGATCGACGCCACCTACACAGAGGGGTTGTCCCGCACCACAGAACAACCTCTCCCAACGTCGGGACAGTACAATGGGAATAAAGAGAAGCTTCCTCGGCTCAATTTGCTTCGCCCGAGGCTACTGAGCCCCACCGCCACGGCAAGGCTTGAACCATGGTGGGGACTTGCGCAACTATATACTTAATCTATGTTATATATTGAAAATTTTGTACGTTTGACAATTACGTCGTTTTTTAGATTTTAATTGACGTAATTATGAATTCATAGAAACAGTCATAAACCGCAATAGTATTCTGTGTATGAATTACTACTAATAAGGCAAATATGTAATTACCGTAGGAATTTTACCTGAATTTTTAGGGATAAAATGTAGCATATGTCCTAATCATGTTCTAATCCAAGGTATAAACCATCGCCATTTGCCATGAAAGAGCAACAAACATACAAACTTACAAACTTTCGCCTTTATCTTACTAATATTATAAAGGCGAGAGTTTGTAAGTTGGAATGTTTGAACAAACATCTTGTTGATATATTTATCTTTTATTCTCCAGGAAGACATTTAGATGATTTTCCCCTCGTAAAAAGAAAGCAGACTCGTTTAATCAGCAGCGGGTATTCTGTATACTGTCTTATTTAATTGTGTAGAATTTGTAGATCAGTGAACCGGTCGAAGCAAAATTAGTCGCTGCGTGTGTGGGATGAGTCTATTTTAGTAAACAGAGATCGTATAAAACTTCCATAGATGGATGTATATTTTATCACACAAACTTTATTTTAATTAATATTTTTGATGAAATTATGAAATGCAGAGTAGAGCACAGCCCCACCATGGTTCAAGCCTTGTCGTGGCGGTGGGGCTCGGTAGCCCAAGGTGAACCCAGCACCTTCGTTCAATTCGTTTCAATTCTGCGATTGGATACATACCTTCAAACTAATATTATAATTATAGAATAATATTTATTGATAAACATTAGATGTTCAAGTAGTAATTATCACTAAACTACTGCAATACAACAATTAAAAGATTTGATAGGTGTGTACTGATCATATCTTAGTTGAAATATGGTGAAAAGCACCATACAATAATAATTATTTCTTTCTAATTGTTGGTGCAAAGCTTATGTTTTATAGAAAGAAAATAAATACTTCAACAAGTCCTGCATTTGAGAATAATAATTTTAAATAACCTTTAAATTTTCTATCGATAATGAGATCATGTTCCAGTCTGTTTCACTAACTAAGCCGATTTTGAAAATTTAAATTCAATTAGACAGACTTAGACAAGGTTTAATATTATTAAAATTTAATAAAACGTCTAAGATCACGAACGTTATCATCAGCCCACTGATGTGTCGCCAGAGACAATAGTCTTCGATAAGGGTTTACCCACTATTTATACATCTATACAGATAAATAAAATTGAAGTGTCTGTTTGTAATATTAAAATAACTGCTTTTTACTAAATGCATATATATAGATGTATACACGGCACATATACCAAAATAGTATTCTTTACGATTTTTGTCAGTTTGTCTGCCTGTCTATCTGTCTGCCTGTTTGTTCCGGCTAATCTCTAAAACGGCTGGGCCGATTTTGACGGGATCTTCACTGACAGATAGCTGATGTTATAAGGAGTAAATTAGGCTATAGAAATAATCACCACCAATCTGTATACGGCTGTAAATCTAAGTTAACGCGGTTGAAGCTGCAGGCATCAGCTAGTTCTTTATACCTAACTAGCTGTTGTCCGCAGCTTCGCCCGCGTTAACTTTCTCAACTTAATTACTGTTAGTCACAGCGTGATGTTATATTGCCTATAGCCTTCCTCGATAAATGGGATATCTAAAACTGAAAGAATTTTTCAAATTGGACCAGTAGTTCCTGAGATTAGCGCGTTCAAACAAACAAACAAACTCTTCAGCTTTATAATATTAGTATAGATTTACAATCTTACGAGTTGGTAATTAACTTCTTATTTTTGGTCATAAAGTCCACGGCATTTGGTTGAGCAAATTGCTAAGTTAGAAAAACTACATCGGATGTCCATATTATGACAACTAGCTGGTTTGACTACTATATTATATATAGGTAGCAGGATCGATTCCCGAGTTGAGCTGACTATTTACACTGGGAAAGAATATCATACCATCGATCCTTACAAGCTTATTGCAATAATATTTTAAAGTGGCGTTTGATCCTGCATAGTTATTCATTTATTTACGGACAAGTTCTTCACACCTTAAATAAATTGTAAGATTGTTTAAACAAATGTTATAAAATTACGATTTCGGCGGAATATCTTATTGTATAAAGTACACTTATCTTATTGAAGAGCGGGATCTCCTAACACAAGTCCCTATGGACTTAAAAGGAGTTCCCAATCATAAATCAGGTATTGTAAACCTTTAAGATACTGAATAAAGATTATTATTATTAAATCATATTAAAAATAGAATGAGTGGGATAAGGCACAAAAGAAGTTCGCAATTATAAATCAGGTATTGTAAACCTTTAAGATACTGAATAAAGATTATTATTATTAAATTATATTAAAAATAGAATGAGTGGGATAAGGCACAAAAGAAGTTCGCAATTATAAATCAGGTATTGTAAACCTTTAAGATACTGAATAAAGATTATTATTATTAAATCATAATAAAAATAGAATGAGTGGGATAAGGTACACAGGATTGGACATCAGATGTACACGGGGATGTGTTGACCTTCATAATCTAGTGCACCTGATGGGCACGGGACGCGAAATCACGTTTGTAAGCTTACTCATGTTTGCTAATACTATTTAGCAAGTTCGCCTGCAAATTAAATCAAATAAAAAAAATATTTTCAAAATAGTACGAATAAAGTATCTATTTGAACGCCAATTGAATCTACCACCGGTTCCAAGGTTCTTCTCAGTGGGTACTGAGAAGAACCGGCGAAACAAACTCAATGGAACTAATTTATTTATATTTGGGAAACAAACAATTATAATATTACTCATAGTTTAGAAATAATAAAAAAGTACAGAATATTTTCAAATAATATATATTCTACAACAGTTACATCTTATCTTGAAATGCCTGAATGAATGCAGTGTCGTTTCTTCCTGCAGCGAAAATTAGGACAAAAATGGTTTTTCTTTTTTCAAAATGATATAGCGTTATATATCCAAGGCAGATCCAAGAGTAAGGAAATCAATATTGCTTCAATCCGACTTATCTTTCTTATCGACAGTGCTTTTTTATATCATAAGGAGGCAACAGAGCAGTCGGAGCCTTATGGTGACTACCGACGCCCATAGACACCCAGAACCAAAATGTATGCAGTCACTGTCACTTTACGCCGGTGTTATGTGAGCGAGAGGTACCACTCCAGTCGTGCCGGCCCAATTCGGGTGCAAAGTAGCATAGCACTACCTAAAAGAGTGCTGCTTTCGTAGTTGATTTATTTATTATGTATTAGTTTGTGCAAAACCCTTGGTGCGCCAGTTAAATGCATCGGCCTGTTGTTTGGTAGACATGACCATTTACACCTTATAAGTCAATAATTACGCTTGACAATAACTTTGTTTCAAAAATGTTCATCCATAGAATTCTTTTACGGGTGTAAAAAGTAGCCTATAATATATACCCTTCTCCGGGTCCTTTTTTTTTTAAAACGTTGGGTAGTGCCTTTTGCATACCACCAGACCCGGGGGGACCCGGTGGTTATGTGGGACTCGCACCTACTAAAACCCAACGACGTTCCACCTTCCTGCTATTGGACAGGGTCATGGGAACGCCAGGCATACAACCTATGACCCTGTCGGGGTATATCTTCGTATCTACACACAATACAGTCTCGTATATGTATAATCCAGTAACAAACGAACACACATTTACTTACACTTATAATGCATGACATAAAATGCTAATTAATTGTTTTAATTTAGTTTTATTTGAAGTAAACATAAAGTTGTGACCATCAAAGGATTCAGATGCCTCGTAAAGTTTACGGCACGCAGCAGTTTATGCCCAATTTACTTGAGATGATACCAGATAAATACTAGTTTTATTGGGCTAATGAACTTACTTAATTAATCAATAAAACAAGCCTACATCATCACCAACTTATTCTTCCAATAATGAACATTAACCATGTTCTATGTTCTTATATTAAACTAGCTCTTGCCCGCAGATTCGCCCGCGTTCACTTAGATTTACAGCCGTACGTGGATTACTCCTTATAACATCGGCAATCTGCCAGTGAAGTCCCATCAAAATCTGCCCTGCCGTTTCAGAGATTACTTGAGAATATTAAATGTGCAACTATGGTGTTATGTTCTGTGAGTGAACGTGACGTTATAAGACGTATTAACCCTCGTAATAACCCAAAAATATACACTACCCGAGCCGTCATTGTGTATCTTGTACATCCTAAATCCATGGCCTGTCCGTCTGTCTGTTTGTTCCGGATAATCTCTGAAATGGCTGGGCCAATTTGATGGGACTTTCACTGGTAGATAGCTGATGTTATACGGAGTAACTTAAGCTATAAAAATAATTATCATCAATCCGCGTACGGCTGTAAATCTAAATTAACGCGGGCGAAGCTGCGGGCAACAGCCAGTCTGCCACAAGTTAAAAAAAAATTCTAAAACGTTTCAATAATTCGTTTATACAACTTTAAGAAGTCTTTATTTTTTTCAGCAAACCCCAAAAGGCCTTTTACCTTAACTTATTCTGTTTTATTAAATCTCTTAAAGTTTCTTGTTATGATTCAAGCCCACGGATTAATTTTCACCTCAAATATTTTCGGATTTAATTCAAGCAGATGAATTATTCATAACATAATTAGGCAACACATTTTATTCGCCTTCTTTCCTTTCGAAAAATTTGCGGGAAAAGATAATTTGCTAAAATGACTTTATTTTCTAATTCGTGAATCTAATATTTATTCTCTATGAAGTAAAAAACATCGTTACGGTCTTCATTAATGCGGAGATATGTGTTTCTTTAAAGAGTATTTATGTATAATATTATTTATGGGTGAAATTAAGTTTAATTATTATGAAAAGTTGTTTCATTATCGGATTTACTTTAATAATATGCATTCACGACGGTTAAATCTATATATTTATACAGATAAATAAAATTGGAGTGTCTGTTTGTATTATTAAAATAATTGCTTTTTATTGAATGCATATGAATGTATACACGGTACATATCCAAAATCCCAACCCGACGCCGGGAGGCCGTGTGGTAGCAGATTGCACGGTTGGCGGGGGGCAACCCCCCAGTTTTATAAACCAAAAGTGAGCCAAATGGGCTCACACTAATCCAATGTAGCATTAGGGCCTTCGGGCCGTTAGCATAGATCCATCCATCCGAAAAAAAAAACATATACAAAAATAGTCTTTTTTACAATTTTTGTCTGTCTTTTTTTCCGGATAATCCTTGAAACGGCTGGGCCAATTTAAATCTGACTTTGATTGGCAGATAGCTGATGTTATAAAGAGTAATAAAGGCTATAAAATAATCATCTTCAATCCGGGTAAGGCTGTAAATCTAAGTTAACGCGGACAAAGCTGCGGGCACCAGCTAGTGTGTAAATAAAAATATTAATTGAAAGCTTTATTTTTAATCGATTTAGCAAAAGCAAGATTGACTTGTTATAAAAATAATGAAATTCATGTTCCATGACTTATTTCAGCTGAGTCTAGACTTTTTTTAATATTACATTTGAAACTTGTGAACCGTTAGGCTAAATAGCCCAAGAGCTGGCGATGAATTTTGAGAAGGTCCTTTAGGCAATCATACTTCATATTTTTTACCTAAACTGCTTTGCTGTGTTTCGGAGAGAAGGGCAAGACAGGAAGTGCAATTACTGGCACCGATACTTAACATCTTATGTCTCAGGATAGGCAACACATTCCCACCATGGTTCAGGCCGTCGTCGTGTCGTGGCGGTGGGGCTCAGTAGCCTAAGATGAACCCAGCACCTTGAGCGAAGCCAAGTGTACCGAGTATCCCTCAAATCAAATCTCTGTACCCCTCTTATAAGAAGAGGGGACAAAAGAGCAGGGGACAAGGGGCGAGGATGGGAACCCTATTGTACTGTCCCGACGTTGGGAGAGTTGTTCTGTGGTGCGGGATAACCTCTCTTTGGAGGAGGCGTCGGTCCCTTGAGGGACTGACTAGCTGTCGAGGTGCCCTGTTTGCTCAACAGATCCGGGGCACCTCACCAAATGCGGCATTGGTGGCACGAGCAGGGCTTTAGTTGGTAGAGCTGCGTCCACCTTACCACCTTTCGGGCGAAGCGAGTAACACACATTCGCCTGGGGAGACCGTGTGGGTCTCCTCGCGGGATGCCTCAGAGCATTTCCCGACGTAAAAGAAAAAAAGGATAGACAACACCTGAATGACTTGCCTGGTCTAGATTTATGTTCATGGGTGACGCTGACCACGTACCATCATATGGCTCGTCTACCCGTTTGTCTGTACAACTACCTACCATAAAAAATAACATATTCAGAATATACAAGGCATATTTTGTTATCGGATAAACATACGCTGCGGGTTTAATAATAACGTAAGCCTAGAATACCTCTATTATACCAGAAGCTTAAAGCTTAAACATAAAACAAGATCAAAAGATAAATTTCGGTAATTTATAATTAGGTACAGCCAAACTGTACGCCTGCAATTTTGTATTTACCTACATAATATAGATCTAGTTATGACGAAGAGAAGAATAAAATACAATTAATTTAAATGTCGCGGTTATTTTTGAATATTCTTATTTAGATACAATTAAAAGGATAAAATAAATAGTAAAGGATTTATTTAGAATATAATATTTATGGATGGATGTTTTATCCCACTTTGTAAAAATGAGTTATGTCAACATCACCTGCGTCGCTCTATCTTCTTACAGGCGGTACGTACATTATGAGGTGATTTATCGTAGTCTAACAATGTGTTACAAGCTGTAAGATTTAGAAGCAGATTACATGATTTAAGTGTTTAAAAGTCTTTCAGGTATATAAAGTATAATAAGAAAATTTTAATTAAACTTTCTTATTATTTTCGTCTTATCTTTTTCATACCTTTTTATATTGAAATTAATAGTATTATTCTCATATTTATATTATAATATTATAACGTACGCTGTCTTTATTTTACTTGCATATGTTTTCAATTTTCGTATCAGAGGTCTTGCTATGAGCATTTTATCAGGCGAATTTCAAAATGGGTTAATCTGAAGATCACCATAGGTAATTGTTTACAAATAGTATCTTTTTAGGGGGAAAAGGTGGGAAGGCTGATGGGTAAAACATTGATGAGGCAGGCAAGGGACAGAGGAGATTGGCAGAAAAAAGGGAGGCCTATAGCAGTGGGCAATAACGGGCTGATGATGATGATGATGAAGTACTTTTTAGTAATAAAATTTTTCTCATTAATTTTTACCAAATCCTGCGTGTTTAATTATTTGGTAATCCAACAAAATGTTTTAGTACACTAGCGGGTAGAATTGTCGAATCCACTTGAACACATACAAAAAACCGGTTTAGCAGTTTATGAGGAGTTCAGTCACATTCTTCTGTGCGTGTACACAGAAGAAATAATATAATAGGTATAAAAATACATTATAGAAGGCTAAGGTAAGGATAAGGCATAAAACTCCAAGAAAATGACAACCAAAAGGAAGTTTTCATCTTCAGCTTGATCGTCGTGATCAATTGATCTCATTCAAGACACTTAATATTATCCATTATGATTTGAGTCATTTTCCTTTAGCTAGCAATGAAAAAAACCAATTCATAAATTCGTTTAAATGCTTGCATATAAGTGATGCAACGTAAAAAATACAGGATATTGTTTCTTTATTAGTTGGGTACTAGCAGATGAGCCACATGATGACGAGACAGATAAGATATTCACTATTTAGGTTTTACATGGACATGATGTATATGTATGAACTATGTGTTTTATTTTGATGACAAAAGAGCAACCACTAAGTTTTTTTTTCGTTTTTCTTAAGGGAGTCTGCATTCCAAACGAGTTTTTTTTCTCCACTACATCTACTTTTTTTGACAATTTTTTGACGTATTTAAATACGTAGCTTTAAAGCTACGTACGAAATATAGATATTTTGATTTGATTTGATGGTAAGTGACCAAGGTCACTTTAGCCACTTACCATCATATGGCTGTGGTCACTCAAGTATTTTTTTATCGGGCCCACCACTCGTTCCTACTGCTGCTACTCCTGCATAGCCAGGATTGACGGCGGTAACCAGCAAATGAATTTTTGATATCTCAGGGAGCCCGAGAGATACGTTAAAACTGCCTTGGCCCCGCAACGAATTTAATCAGAAGCATTCAGAAGTAGGAAAATATTTTCAGTTTTGCTCCCCAATTATAGCGGGAACGCCGAGCGGTAGCCACAGGTAACTTATTCATGAGTTGCCTATCCTGAGACGTAAGACGGTATGTCTCGGTGCCAGCAATTACACTGCCTGTTCTGCCCATTTCTACGAAACACAGCAAAACTGTTTCATTGGGGAAATAAGCAGGATGGTATGCATATGAGCGCAGCACTCCTTCCTCCTTTAATTTATTTGCGAAACTTCTATAACTATTATCTCAATGGCAGTTAGTGATGTTTAAAGTAACATTAGAAGTTTAAGGCATTATGTAGATTAGTGTGCTAACAGTAATCCTATTATGGAAGTTGCAGACTGCTAACTTCGTTAATTGCCATTCTAGACTCCTGAATTTGATTAATACTTTACGAATTGGTAATTGCTTAATTACATCGATTTAATAAATAAATATTTATAACAAGGGATTATATGATTTTTAATTTGAACATGGGAAAAGATTTGATTTCATTTTGTGGTGGGATCCTTGGCACCACCATTCTGCATATTTCTTCTGTCAAGCAGCTTGTCTGGATCTGGCACATTAATGGTATGATATGATATTATTATAATACGAATGCAATTACAATTACAATTGGTATTCCTAGATAGATTCGGTTCTGTTCATTATCTTTTTCTAAAAAAATCACTCTGTATAATAAAATTATAGTAAAAATAGTAGTAAAGTTTAGTTTATGTATCTTATAATATTAGTTTATTAATATTTTTACAGCTCATTTTCAGTAGTGCAGCTCATAGTAGAGACGTGTGGAAAAGAGAGAGGGAGGCCTTTGCCCAGCAGTGGGACAGTGTAGTAGTGGGTTCATGATCGAGACTATAAAATCGTAACAAATATTGCATCATAATATTATTATGCTTATAATATAAGTATATCTATTTAAAAAGGAAAATTTACCAATAGTAAATGGTTTTAAAGGGAGGGCTTTTGAACTATTTTAAGGCTATTGAGGTCTCAATATTTCGGATCCCAATAAAACCAAAGACGCGGTAGCACCTTTTATTTTAAATGTTTTTTATATTTTTATATTAAATTTTGTATTAAATGTTTCGACATTTAAATATGAATAGTGATCGCATTAGTTTAAAACAATATTTTTAAGGCTATTTGCCAATCATTTTGACGTCCTCTGTAGCTCAGTGGTAAGCGCGTTGGCCCTCAAGCCGGAGGTAGCGGGTTCGAATCCCGCCAGGGAACAAAAATATTTTCTGTGTTCCTGGGTCATGAATGTGTATTAAATATGTGTATTATAATATAATAAAAATCTTAAATATATATGTATAGTATAAAATTATTAAATACTAGCTGTTGCCCGCAGCTTCGCCCGCGTTTGCTTAGATTTACAGCTGTTCGGATTGATGATGATTATTTTTATGACCAAAGTTACGCCTTATAACGTCAGCTATCTGCCAGTAAAAGCCTCGTCAAAATCGGCTTAGCCGTTTCAGAGATTAACCGGAACAAACAGACGGACAAAAATGGTTTTTCTTAATGTAAGTGCAGTATATTATTTCATAGATTTTAACCGCAACTTCGTCCGCGTATAAGAAGTATTGTTTTAAATATTATTTTTCAAATAAAGTAGTAGTAGCCATGCTGCTTTGCAACCGAATTGGGCCGGCACAACCGTGGTGCCTCTCGCTCACATAACACCGGCGTCAAGTGACAGCTATGCTGTCGCGTTTCGTGTGGTTTGTGAGTTTCTGGTGGCCCATTGGGAGGTATAGGGAAAAGGAGGGCAACGCATCTGCATAACTTTTGGCTGTGCCGATGTCAATGGGCGTCGGTAGTCACCTCCGGCTCCGACTGCTCGTTTGCCTCCATGTGACATAAAAAAAAATGGTTCCAATTAACAAACTATAATAATTTAAAGAATACTATTTACTTCCACTGTAAGGCCCGATAGTACGTTTTTATAAAATATATTTATTTAATTTAGTAGTACATTTTTATTATATTTAAATAGCTTTTACGGATTTTATCGCGGTTTATTAAGATTTTTAAATGCCCGACGATTCGGATACTTTCCAGCAAACATGTTCATGGGAGGATTGAGGTGTGAGACGTCCTATAGTATTTATTTTGTGTCCTAACGATACAAAATTATTCGTAACTACCCTATGATACATCAATATTTTAATTCAAATTAGTACCTACTACCAGCAAAAAAACTACGAAAAAGTTATATTTTTTATTCATATATTTTATTATTGTTCCTAGCATTGTTTATAAATAGTACTTTGTCATTTATTGCAATTTTAAATTATTAAATAAAAACATATTGGATATAAATTACAAAGAACCTAAAACTAAAAACCTTAAAAAATATAATATAATAACTTAAGTATATTAATAAAAAGGAGTCCCTTTAGGCAAGGTTACGAAGATTTTCACAGCGTTCCCCCTTTGAATTGCTAGACTAATTCTTTGTCCGAGGTAGCTGCCAGCTCTTCGGTCTCCTATGATGTCGACTAACCTTTTTGTTATTTCCTTAAAGAGCCTTAAAGCGCTAGGACCCCACGGACCAAGGGTATCGACACCGAATGGGACAAAATCATATTCGGAGCCTAGACCCCTGTATTTGCATATTTTAGCTTTTTCAGCCGCTTCATTATTATATATAAGTATTCCTTTTTTATAATATAATGAATTCTATTAATAAATCATTTTTGGATAAATTACTAATATATGAATACTTCATTAAAAACGTGCAATACAAAAGTGCGATCCTCATAAGGATTCGCATCTTGTAATGGATAGCGTGATCTACATTTTGTGTTAACGCCATCTATTGACACATCTAAAAAACTTCTTGTTACACTAATTATACATTTTATATCTTACCTAGGGTCTCAAACTATCTCCATATCAAATTTCACTCAAATCGGTTTAGTGGTTTAACAAATACACAGTCCCGGCGTTTTAGCTGCACAACTCCCGTTCCCGTGGGATTTTCAGGATAGCAACTTTTTAAGTCCTACGTTAAGTTCCAAAGTATCTTCATACCAAATCTCACCCAAATCTGTTCCGTGGTTTAGAAGATAGACAGTCCCGGGTTTTACCCACATAGGTCCCGTTCCCGTGGGATTTTTAGGATAAAGACTATTTTAAATCCTACGTTAAGTTCCAAAGTATCTTCATATCAAATTTCACACAAATCTGTGCCGTGGCTTAGAAGATAGACAGTCCCGGGGTCTTACGCGCATAGTTCCCATTCCCATGGGATTTTCAGGATAAGATTTATTTTAAGTCCTACGTAAAGTTTCGAAGTACCTTCATATTAAATTTCACCCAAATCTGTTCCGTGGTTTAGAAGATAGTCTGTCTCGGGGTATTACCCGCATAGGTCCCGTTCCCGTGTGATTTTCAGGATAAAAACTATTTAATGTCCTATGTTAATTTTCAAAGTATCTTCATATCAAATTTCACCCAAATCTGTTCCGTGGTTCAGAAGATAGATAGTCCCGGGGTTTTACCCTTATAAATCCCGTTCCCGAGTCTATAGATATTATTATTATTATTTCAAAAGGTGATCATTTCGTAAAAAGAAAATATGTGACTCAGTGATGTGACGAACATTAAGGTAAACGTAATTGCTAAAAGCTTGTTTTGAGCGCGAGCTAAAGGAAAGTTATTAAGGAAACTCAGAAGTGCATTTAATTTTTTAATTTAATTTAACATTTTGCCTTTCAAGAACAGATTGTTCTAGGAACAACATTGTGCTTTCGATTTTATGTTTCATATAAAATATTATTTTTTATACTTAAAAGCCCCTAACGTAACAACAAAAGAGCTGATGACAATGAAACGGTTGAATCGATTTTGATAAAACATATCTTAGAAATAGATAGCCTGCTTTCAAATTAAAATAAAACCGCATTCAAATCGGTCTAATTATTCGAGTATCTAGCCATAGATCCCAAAGTTAGAAGTGTAAGTACGAACTTGACCTCAACTCCAAGCGCTTTGAACATATTTCCAGTCCATTATTATTAATATATCTTGGTCACCAGTAAATTTAAGCATTGTGAGGAAATACTACGCTTTTTAAAAGTTTGTAATATTATAATTTAGAAATTAATAATAATTATTATTATAATGAAACTGCGCGTGGACTCCCGTGACCGGTAAAGTATGCAAAACGTCGGGCATGTAAAAAACTTAATAAACCACGATAAAATTCATATGTTTCATTATAATGAGTGAAATTCGCGTAAACATTAGAAATCAATAATAATTATTAAAAGTCATAAGTAAAGAAGACTTTTTAAACACCTAATCTTTTCTTCCGGGGAAATGCTCTTAGGCTACCCGTGGGGGAGAGGGGACTCCCCAGGCGGATATGTGGGACTCGCTGCGCCCGAAAGATGCTACGGTGGACGCAGCTCTACCCACTAAAACCCGCCGAGTGACATCAATGCCGCCTTTGGTGATGTGCCCCGGATCTGTTGAGCACAGGCCACCTCGACGGCTAGTCAGTCCCTCAAGGGACCGACGCCACCTCCACAGGGGGTTTGTCCCGCACCATAGAACAACCCCTCCCAACTTCGGGACAGTAGAATGGGGTGAGGTTCCCATCCTCGCCTCTTGTCCCTCCCAGCTCTTTTTATAAGAGCGGTACAAAGAGCGGCTACCACCTCGGTTCAATTGGCTTCACCCAAAGGTTCAACTTTTTGTTTCTTTAACTCCGGAAAATGCTCGGAGGCATCCCGCGGGGGAGCGGGTCTCCCCACGCGGGTATGTGGGACTCGCTGCACCCGACAGTTGGTAAGTGGACGCAGCTCTACCCACTAAAACCCGGCGAGTACCACCAATGCCACCTTTGGTGAGGTGCCCCGGATCTAGTAAACAAACAGGGCAAGGGACCGACCCCACCTCCACAGAGGGGTTGTCCCACATCACAGAATAACCCCTCCCAACGTCAGGACAGTACAATGGGGTGAGGTTCCCATCCTCGCCCCTTGCCCCCTGCTCTTTTGTCCCCTCTTCTTTTAAGATGGGTACAAAGAGCCCCCTCGCCTCAATTAGCTTTGCCCAAGATGCTGGGATCACCCTAGGCTACTGAGCCCCACCGCCACGTCAAGGCCTGAACCATGATGGGGTCCCAAGGTTTCACCTTAGGCTACTGCGCCGCCACCACGACAAGTCCTGAAACATGGGGGGAAACACCTGGTCTAAGTTATAATAATAATCCTAATAATATTATATTTATTATAGTATAGTCCTGTATAGTATACACAGCGACACAGCACTCAGTAGTGAAGAGCAGCTGACTGTATCTTTCTCGCTCGGGTACACTCGGTGGTGCCGAGTTCACCCGATCGAGCCTTTCACCTCCGAACGTGACGGATCATCCTCGTCTGACCTATAAGCCCGCTTATACGTTGTACGGGGTACACACTCTTGCATTCACCAGATCCCCGCCTCCAGCCCTGACCTGTCAGTGGCAGATTCCTTCCTAGTCGGTACCTATTTAATTACTACCGATCCCCGGGCCTGTTTGATGTTGCGACGGATTGCCCTATATCCGTCGCCTACAGGCCAACTACTTACGGCGGCCGGAGGTCGTTTTGCGCTCTTCTCCGGCGCCAATTACGTCTTCTGCAAGAGGGATTTATGGCAGTAGCTTCCCTTTCCCTTTCTGCTACCTCCTTTGCGCCATCTCCTGAACAAGGTTTGGGAGTAAAAGGCTAATCTATTTTTGTGTCGAGAATTAAATATCAAAAGCCAAATGTAGAATCCTTTAACTGGAAATTTCCCGAAGTAATTTGGATGTGAGCAATTTCGTAGGTTCAATAACATATGATAAAATTCGATTAAAAGTTTATCGCGATTGGTTTGTAATTATGAGTTAAGTTAAATACAATCTCTATAAATAATCCTGGGAATTTAAGGCTGTGATCGACAGATTATAATATTTAGTCTGTTTCTCATGCGATTTGGTTTTTACTTATAACTAGCTCTTGCCCGCAGCTTCGACCGCGTTAACTTAGATTTACAGCCGTACGCGCATTGATTATGATTATTTTATAGCGTAAGTTACTTCTTATAACGTCAGCTATCTGCCAGTGATAGTCTTATCGAAATCGGCCCAGCCGTTTCCGAGATTAGCCGGAACAAACAGACAGACAGACAGACGGACAAAAATGGGAAAAATTGCTTTTTTGGTATACATAATATGTACCGTGTATAAATTAATAGGCATTTAATAAAAAGCGGTTATTTTAATATTACAAACAGACACTCCAATTTTATTTATTTGTACGTATAGATAAAAAGGTACATACTTATTCTTTTTAAATATATTTTTTGCATGAAAACAATACTTTATGTATGTAAAGGTTTTTTAATGTGTCTTAAGGTCGAAACATTGAACTTTCAATGATATATACCAAATTTAAAAAAAAAATCTTTGCTCTATTAATATATTGAAATATACATTGTAAATTAATTTAATAAAAAAATCAGTTATCCCCTTTGTGATTTTTCAGTGTAATAAAATTAAATTATTGCGTTTTACTAATTTTGATAACTTTGTAAAACTTAGGTCGTAATTTTTAAAACTCTTCAAATAATTTATCTTCATAATAAATGAAAGTGGTTAGCTTTAATTTATGTCCACGGAAGATTTAAGCGCTTTTATTGTTCCGTATTTGAAAAAAAAAGCTTTTATTTCTTATTAGGTGGGTCATTTTACTTTCCCTACCATGGTTCAAGTCTTGTGGTGGCGGTGGGGCTCAGTAGCCTAAGGTGAACCCAGCACGTTGGGCGAAGCAAATTGAGCCTTCTGATAAGAACAGGGGATGAAAGAGCTTCTGCTCTTTGGGGCTTTCAAGGGGCGAGGATGAGAACCTCGTCCCCTTGTACTGTTCCGTCGTTGGGAGGGGTTGTTCTGTGGTGAGGGCGGCATTGGTGGTACTCTTTTTATTTTTATTTTTTATTTTTATTTTTATTTATTTTTTATAGAATAGGGGGCAAACGGATAGTCGGTTCATCTGATGGTAAGTGAAGAGCGACATCCACAGACACCCGCTACACCAGTGGATTAGCAGGTGCGTTGCCGGCCTATTAGGTATGAGTATGCTCTTTTCTTGAAGGTCCCTAAGTCGTATCGGTTCGGAAACACCATAGGAGGCAGCTGATTCCATATATTAGTCGTGCGAGGCAGGAAATGCCGTAAAAATCGAGTTGTTGTGGATTTCCGGACATCGAGATAGTGTGGGTGAAATTTGGAGTTTTTCCGCGATGTCCGGTGGTGGAATTCTGCTGCAGGTATTAGTACGAACAATTCCTCAGAGCACTCCCCGTGGTAGATGCGGTAGAAGATGCAGAGCGATCCGACATCTCTACGCAGCGCCAAAGAATCAAGCCGATTGGAGATAACATTGTCGTCGACGATTCGAGCCGCCCGGCGTTGAATGCGGTCAAATGGAAGGAGCTGATACTGGGGCGCTCCAGCCCAGAGGTGAGAGCAGTATTCCATGTGAGGCCGGATCTGCGCCTTGTATAATTGAAGGCGGTGTGAAGGCATGAAATACTGCTTCGCCCTATTGAGCACGCCGAGTTTCTTCGAGGCTAGTTTAGCCTTTTCTTCCAAATGACCACGAAACTGCACATCTCTCGATATATCGACGCCAAGTATCCCATGCTGGCTGAGGCGGTTAGGGAAGTGCCTTCGAATTGTAGAGGAGCGACGAAGGGTGATTTTTTAGCGGTAAACGCGCAAACTTGTGTCTTGTTGGGGTTAAATCGGACTAGGTTAAGTAGCCCCCATTCCGGACGGCGATGGTCTCCTTCTGCGAGGCAGTAATGTCACAGAAGGAGGCCGATGAGCGGGTGAGAGAGGAGGCCACCGACGAGGCCTCCCACCGCGGGCGACGAACGGGGGTGCGTAGGAGGCGCTACCTAATGCGCCTCCAGTAACGCCCCTGTGCTCGTGTCGGGCCCAGGATGGGGTTTTAACCTGGGTCCAGCTAGACACGACGTCGTCGGGGACTGCTAAAAGTATCGAATCAAACGAACAGCCGAGCAGTCCCCCTTTAGAGGAGGAGTCTGGCCTTTTCGCTGGGGCCAGCCTGTCGCCGAGGGTCCTGCGTTGCCTGCATGATCCGGGACTCTCATAAAAGGCGGCTGAGGGCACTTGCAGCGGTTTTAGTGGGTAACGCATCTCCTAGTGCGAACCCCACACACGGCTAGGTTTAAAACTCACCCCGGTCCTAGTTATGGTTTGGTCTGCAAATTTCCGCTGCAGAACAAAAAAAAAAAAAACAGTCGCCCCCATTCCGAGACTCTGGCCAGCAGAGACTCGATTTCAGACACAAGTTTGTTTCGACACTCATCGACTTGTTCCCGAGAAATATTAGGGCAGCCAGTGTATAAAGCATCTCCAGTGCTGTCATCCGCATAGCAATGAATGCCGCTGGTTTTCAGCATATCATTGATATGCAGAAGAAACAGGGTTTGGGGAACACCAGCATTTACAGACTTGAGGTCCGAGCATATACCGTCGACAACGACCTTAATTCTCCTGTCTGCCAAAAAACTGGTGATCCACTTACATAATTTCTCGGGAAGCCCATAAGATGGTAGCTTTGCAAGAAGTGCTTTATGCCACACCCGATCAAAGGCCTTCGCTATGTCCAAACTAACCGCCAGCGCCTCCCCCTTGCTCTCAATTGCCTCCGCCCATCGTTGCGTTAGGAATATTAGAAGATCACCAGCTGAGCGATTCCGTTGAAAGCCATATTGGCGATCGCTAATCAGCTGGTGCTCCTCCAAATATCGCCGGAGCTGGCAGTTGATTATGGATTCCATAATCTTTGAGAACAAGGTAGTTATAGCTATTGGTCTGTAGTTGGACGGGTCTGAGCGGTCCCCTTTCTTAGGGATCGGGTGTACCAAAGCTGTCTTCCACGAGTATGGGACGACGCCTAATGAGTAAGAGTGCCGGAAAAGACGCGTAAGGACGGGTGTCAACTCAAGAGCACAAGTTCGTAGCACTAACGGAGGTATGCCGTCAGGCCCACTCGACTTATGGATGTCCAGCGAAAAGAGTGCTTTGCGTACGGAGCTCTGTCAGAAAATTATTTCCGGCATTGGAGTATCACACCGAGGGATCGTCGGTGGTATTTTTCCCTGGTCATCCAAAGTCGAGTTGGAAGCAAAAAGAGTGCCTAGAAGATCGGCCTTCTCCTTCGCGGTGTGGGCCAACGAGTCATTCCTCATGTGCAAAGATGGTAGGGATGGCTTACAAAAATTCCCTTGAACAGCTTTGGCAAGAGACCAGAATGCACGAGTTCCCGAAGGAAGTCGAACCAATCTCTCGCCAATTCTGTTCACGTACTCCGCTTTTGCCTCAGCAATAGCTCTTTTGAAGGACCTGGAGGCAAAGTTATACTCCTTCTTCAATGCGCTGGTCTTTTCATCCTGGGACATCAATGCTTTGGCCCAGGCTCGGTAGCTTAACCGTTTATGGCGTGCAGCCATCTTACAGGTTTCACCAAACCAGGGCTTGGATTTGCCGCCTATAGGCACTGCAGAGCTTGGAATGAAAAGCTCCATGGCTTGCAGCACCACATCGGCAACAGAATCGGCAACGATGTCTGGATCATCCAGCGAGAAGCAGATTTGCCCCCATGGGTAGGATGCAAAGAACGACCGCATCCCGTCCCAATCAGCTGACCTATAGTGCCAAACGCGGCGGCAGCCAGCAAAACGAGGCCATGATGGGCTTGCGACAGGTACAGAACTCTGGATCAGACAGTGGTCCGATGAGCCAAGTGGAGCGTCCACGGAGACCACGTAATTGTCCGGGTGAGAGGTCAGCAGAAGGTCCAACAGGGAAGGCGTATGATCTTCCACATCAGGGATACGAGTTGGTGATACCACCAATTGTGTCAGATCATATGCTGAGGCAAACTCGTAAACAGATCTTCCCGCATGATCGAGAGCCGAGCCACTCGGTGTGATGGGCGTTGAAATCCCCAAGAATCACAATCTCTGCGGATGGGATCTGTTGTAGCACGGAATCTGTAGCCATTTGAATGTGCTCCACAAGTCGGTCAGTTTCGTCATTACCGCTATGGGACCTATATTATTTAAGGGGTGAGGACACCAGCAAGGCCAGACGGGTCAGTCCTCATTAACGGGACCATTTCACCCAAATGGGACCTATATAGGCAGGCATAGACGCGGGGATGGTCGTCGCTGTCAATGCGCAACCAGAGGATGGAGAGGTCCCTACCTTCAAGACCGCCAAGGCGACGAGAGCAGACATCCTCTCTGACGTACGCGCAAACTCCAGCCCGCGGTACAAAAAAGTGTTCTAATTTGTACCCCGGACAAGAGAGATAAGAAGTATCAGCCGGAGAAGATATCTGAGTCTCGGTTAAAAAGAGCAAGGCCGGCTTCGCCGTCTGGAGACGGCGTGAAGATTGGTATGAAGTCCCCTAATGTTACAGAAATCCACGGTCATAGTGGTAGGGGACTTCTGCCGACGGCTCCGTTTACCCCGGGCAGTTTTTGTGTTGAGCACAGATTCGCCCCCCCCAGAATACGCGGGGCTGCCCAGGTCTCCGGGTTCAAGTACCTGTCCTGAGCCCGGAGGCCTAGAGGGGGATTCTCCGGTGCTTGCGCGACCGGTACCCTCCTGGGGTAGTCTTTGAGTATTCTGTGCTGTTATGTGTGTGAGGGGGGGGGGGGGGGCACCGGATCTCTCACAAACCGAACGAAACACGACGACATTAGCCGCCATTTTACGTCGATGTTATGTGAGAGCGAAGTACTTCCCCGGACGCGCCGGCCCATTCAGCTGCAAAGCAGCATGGCGCTACTTCTTAAATACTCGCCGGGTTTTAGTGGGTAGAGATGCGTCCACCTTCCGTCCACACAAAGCGAGTCCCACAAACCCGGGCAATTTGAGGCATTCAGAGCATTTCCCGGCGTAATAGAAAAAAAAATCAGGTTATAATATGGGCTACATTTTAACAGAAGAACTCGTTTTTTTCAGAGGCCAGCTTTTACAAGCTTTTATTATTTTTTCTTTCGGGCGCAGCGAGTACCACATATCCGGCCGCAGCCAGTACCACATATCCGCCTGGGGACTCCCCACATTTTCTCCCCCAGCCTCAGAGCATTTCCCGGCGTTAAAGAAAAAAAACCTGTATATAATATTTGACAAGTGGTCCGGGACAGACGGACAAATAATTGTCATACTGTCACAGACCATACCGCCTATTGGGTTCAAACCCCTATTTATCAAGTTGAGCACTGCGAAGTGCGAACATTGCGCTAAAAATTTTCATTGGTTCATTGGTTTAAGAGGTCATTGCTGACAAACAACGTGTCATGAGATTTTTATTTATAAAGGAAAAATTATTATAATTGACTGTAGGTACTGTTAATTACTTCACTATTATGATCTTACTCAAATTTTCACGTCAAAAACCTTAATTTGATTATGTTATGATTTAATAAACCCTTCCTTGTTATGGGCTAGTTTTGGCAGTTCATATGGTGGTCACGCACGCCATATATATTATGATGATGATCAAAAGTTTTCATATTTTTAGACACGCATGAAATTTTTCCTCGTGGTGGTTGTACATAGTTCTTCACACACACACATGTTTTCATGGTTCACATGGAATGTTATGGACTTTATTTAGACATTATTATTATTATCTAAATAAAGTTTTCAAACAAACAAACACTTCAGCTTTGTTATATTATTTGTACAGGATATTATATAGTTCGGAAATTCACGCGTTTGATGTTACTCACGTGCACGTGAGTGCACTTTTGCAATTGCAATCCCTAGTTGCAGTGCAACCATCGAGCATATAACCGGAATAGAGCGTTAATGTTATGTATATTGAATGAAATCAAATTTCGCCAAAATTGTGCTGCGACGATGTGTCGTTTTTGAGCTCTAGTTGACCGACTGATATGGCCATAATTGACTAATAGGACACCAGTGATAAATCACTGATTAGTTTCGGAATTTTATAGCTCACATTTCTACTCTATCCGGTTATTTGCTCGATGCATGCAACCAACGACCCTTTGAAACTCAACCACTAGGAAGTAGAAATATTAAAAAAAAAAAAAAACAAAACAAAAACTAAAGACTCTCAAACGCTTTTTTCTTTGATTTAAGACTGTATTAAAATTTAAAATAAAATTAAGACAACCTCAATGAAAACTATAACTTGCTCTTTTTTCAGTTCAATATGTACATCTGTCGATCAATGCCTCTAGCGGTACATCCATCCAAAAATGTCCAAGTTAGATTGGATGTACATAACAAGTATACACAGTTAATTACAAGGTAAGGCCCAGCTGGGGGACGTCAGGGCGATGACCGAGAAGATTGGAATGTATACCTAGATAATATGATATGAGCCCTTATATGTACCATTGATGGGCATCTAGTCCCCAACATCAGGCGAGGAGGATGTTAGGCCACAGTCGAACCACTTTTTTATATGGCAGGGAAATCCTTATGTATGCAGCCAGGCCCTACCCTAACCAAGCTACTGCGAGCGCCTTCAGCCGCTTTTTGAGAGTCCCAGTTCTGTAGGCAACAGGATCATCTCGGCGACAGGCTGGCCCCGGCGAAAGCCAGACTACTCCTCGTAAGGGGTACTGCCCAGCCGCTATTAAGCAGTCTCCACGACGTCGTCGTCCTGAGCCCGACAAGAACATAGGGGCATTGCTGGAGCTAAGTATAGCACCTCTTACGTACCCACGTTCGTCGCCCCCGGGGGTGGCCTCGTCGGCGACCTCCTCCCTTACCCGCTCGTTCTTCTGGGACATTACTGCCTAGCAGTAGGAGACCATCGCCGTCCAGGACTTGTCGTCACCGAGCATCGCGGTGATGACACTCGGCAGACACGAGTTAGACTGTACAACAGGTGATAAGATAGCAAGTGGGGTTGGGGGTTTCACATATACCCCACAATTATTATAAGCTGTTATTTAAAAAGTCACTTGCACGATACTTGTTTCATAAGCTATGCAAATTTTATTAAATACAGGGTCAGTAATCACACACGTTATTCACGCATCAGTATTCCAGAACTTTAATGAAAATGAAATAATTACCTAATCAATTTAAAAACAGAACAAAAATGTAATAAACTACCTATTCTTCTTCAATTTCATCCACTAGGCGCTACTGAATATGGAAACAACTACAAAGAATTTTAAAAGAAGAAGCCATTTAAAAAGAATTGCCATTTTGAAAAAGTAAGTGTGCTATTTTATCACTGTGCTTTTTTCGTTCACTGACTGCACTGTAAATAAAATAACTGAATATGCTTTACTACTTAGAGTATACATAATATATAGAGCATGCGTCACTAAGTATGAACTGTAAGCACAGGTGTGAACATGGACAAAACCATTATCTTGGAAACGTTCAATCTGTATCAAAACAACACGCACTTTTCATCATAATATTTGTTTTTATGTTAAGATTGTGAAATATGAAGTTCCAATTTGTAAGAATGATTCCTGGAGGCAAAATAATAGAAAGCAATAACATTTCTGACTTGGCGTTTATTGAGGGGTGCTTATGTTTAGCAGTGGATGGATAGAGGCTGATGGTGATGATGATGAATTTCTTAATTTAAAATATAGATATTTTTTTAATGTATTACGCATGGAACGTCACTCTCACAGCGCTTTACTATAGATAAATATTTATATAGAGCATCTGCTTACGATCGGCACAATGAAGCGGCGTGACAGTAGCACTCTATATATTATTATGAACACTCTAAGCTTTACTATAATAGATTATTATCAGTCGAACAAATTTTCAGCTCAAATTGCTTTACTTTTTAATAGATACAGGCTAAAATGAGATATTTTAATGCTCTTCGTATACAAAGCAATAGAAACCATACATAGGAAATTTAATTCCGATAAACGTAATCCCATTCAAACTTTTATCTTAATCTGGAAAATTCAGAAGCCGTTGGAGTTGTATGTTGAAAACAGGAAAATAATATTATTATAATACAAACGTATTTACATCATACATGGTTCTGATTAATGATCTAGGCAACTGTAGGAGGAACTTCGAAGTGGGTAGCCGAGTGTAATTTCTATACAATATTCTCCAACGTCATTCATGAACAGGAACTCTACCAAGATAAATAATATTATAAGGACTAAATAACTTCGCCATGAGTTGCATACCCTAAAATGCAATATGGTAGACTCCGGTGTTATAAAATTAAATTGCTTGTCAATTCCTTCCTTAATAATACAAAGCTGCTATAGAGACTTTCTGCAAAAATTTAGCTTTATAAGAATGAGTGAAAATCTATTTATTAATAAAATCAGAAAACTTCAAAAGTTAAATAATAAAACCAAGCTTAGTGTTAACAAAATCAAACAAATTTATGATACAATACATGTAGAAGGGATTTGTACGATCAGACAGTACAAATCCTTCTGTACGTGAGTTTGTTGTTTACGCGTATGTATAAAAAATATATTTGCCAAGATTAAATTTACCGGTGGGAGGGAAGCGCTGTGCCGCGCTCCCGGCTGCATGGGTACCACCATATTGCTTGTTTCTCCCGTGAAACAGCTTTGCTGTGTTTCGGAGAGAAGGGCAAGACAGGCAGTGTAATTACTGGCACCGAGACTTAACATCTTATGTCTCAGGATAGGCAACACATAAAGGAGTTGCCTGGGCTCGTTTCAGGTAAACTAGTTTATGTTCATGGGCGACGTCAACCACTTACCATCAGGTGGTACATTTGCCAGTTTGCCTATCCAAGTAACATAAAAAAGACTATTTATTTAAAAATTAACTATTTTTGAAAAAATTGGAATAGTAAAAGCTAGTGAAATAAAGATAGTACACATTGGTGCAATAATACTGTCAACTTTTAATTGTATACTTATTAGTAGAGTTTGACGACCTCTAATGCTCAGTGGTTAGCGCGTTGGCGCTCAAGTCGGTGGTAGCGGGTTCGAATCCCGCCTAGGAACAAAAAGTTTTCTGTGTTCCTGGCTTATGGAAGTGTATATAATAAAAAACTTAAATATATGTATAGTATAAAAGTAATAAAAATATATCCGTTGTCTGGTACCCGTAACACAAGTTCCTCGAGAACTTACAGCGGGAAGAGAATGACGTGGTGTAAAAAGCATCCATACATAGATAGATAGTAGGTACAAAAAGCCCCTTCGGGTCAATTCGCTTCGCCCAAGGTGCTGGGTTCACCCTAGGCTACTGAGCCCCACCGCTACGACAAGGCCTGAGCCATGGGGGATCTTGTTACTACCTGGCTTGTCTGACAGTTGACCAATATCAATAAAAATAAACAAAGGAGATTGGCAGAAAAAAAGGGAGGCCTATGCTCAGTAGTGGGCAATAACGGGCTGATGATGATGATGAATAGACATAAAAAAGTCTATCGTCTGAAAAATATCAAACAACTTGGAATTCCTATACAAACATGTATTGAGCAGAATTAAATAAAAATTAAATGAGCTCTCATCTTTATATAAGCTCTTCATGAAGGTCTTTGACGACAGAAAGAACAATAACTACAATTTATAAGATAAATTAAACGTTCATTGGAAAAAGAAAATGAGGGGTTCGAAATAAAATTGATAATTTTCCTTTTGATTGTACAACTCTTCCTTTTTGAATGAAAACGAAATAGATTTGATCGGTAAAAGGTTTTTGTTCAATTAGTTATATTTGAATTATTAATGTCACGGTTAGTTCGTTAAAGACGTTGTAAAAATCTTTTAAATTAACAAAAATGGCCACCTTTTAAGTCCATCCTCCTACACATTTTTCGAAGCTTCGCTGTTCTTTATTGAAGAGTAAAATATACCTACTGGCATAAAAATTACCATCTTTAAGGTAAATAAATTAATCATTAGTCGCCGTGCATTTTTTTTTTAATTTTATTACTTCTTTTTTTTAAGGGAATCGTGGTCAACATCGTCTATGAACATCTATCTTTTATCATCAGTCATCCATGTCTGCTTCAAAGCAATAAAAAATACCACTACCAGTACCCTTCCTGGAATAAAACCCAGCAAACCTGACAAAACAAAAAAATAAGCTGGATGGTAGTACCAATACTCTTCTACTTGTTTTTTGTGTGTACTAACAAAAGAAGAAAATAAATTTTCGATGGAAGGGATGTGCTGTGCCGCGTTCCCACATGGGTTGGTATTCTTCTTGCTTGTTTCTCCCGTGAAACAGCTTTGCTGTGTTTCGGAGAGATGGGCAAGACGGGCGGTGTAATTACCGGTACCGAGATTTAACATCTTATGTCATAGGAAAGGCAACACATAAATGAGTTGGCTAATTCCAGGTAAACTAGTTTAATATTGTAATTCACATGTGCCATTAAAGACGATTTTACCTACCACTAAATATCCGATATGGTACGCCAAACCTTTAATTAAAATTTTAAAAGAAAAGTATAAATTTCACCGTAAATTTAAAATCTATCGAAACAAAAGTGACTATGATTCTTTTTTAATATTAAGAGAACGCGCGAAAATTGTAGAAACCGAGTGCTATGCCTCATAAATAAAAAATATTGAAAATAACATTAAAACTAACCCTCGAGCTTTCTGGTCCTACATTAAGACTAAAAGTCAATCTCATTCTTACCCCCGAGGGGTTTCACTACAATAATAATTCTTCAGACCAAGGCGAGGAGATTGCTAACATGTTTGGGGATTATTTTCACTCTACCTTTCTCAGTGATCCCCCCACACACATACATACACCTGTCACCTCAGGATCATCAGTTGCCGATATAAGTAATGTGGAAGTTTCAAATAATGAAGTGTTTAACCTGCTTAAAACCCTCAATCTTAATAAGTCTGCTGGATCTGACGGCATCCCCCCTATTCTCATTGTTAAATGTGCGAGAAGTTTGACCTTGCCTCTTTCTATTCTGTATCGTCGTTCAATTACGGAAGGCATAGTACCGGATATGTGGAAGCATGCATACATTACTCCAGTTCATAAAAAAGGACCCAAAAACAAAATTGAAAACTACAGGCCTATTTCAAAACTGTCTTTTTGCAAAAATTTTCGAAAAAATTATTTATTCACAACTTTGTTCTGCAATTAAACATGATCTCAATCAATTTCAACATGGTTTTATTAGAGGAAAATCTACCACTTCTAATTTACTTCTTTGCAGTGAATTTATATCACATCATATGTCGGAATCCTCCCAGGTTGATATAATATATACGGATTATACTAAGTATTTTGACAGAATAGACCACACGATATTGCTAAACAAACTGAAACTTGTAGGAATCAGAGGCAATTTATACCGTTGGTTCTCTTCCTACGTTCGTAAAAGATGCCAAACTGTAGTACTAAATGGCTACACCTCTTCTCCTATGAGTATTCCATCGGGTGTACCTCAAGGGTCTTTGTTGGGTCCTCTCTTCCTGATATTTATTAATGATGTCCACGTATCATTCAAATATTCTAAAATACTTCTATATGCGGATGATATGAAGTTTCTCAATGTTATTCGCGACACGGAAGATGCACTACGTATGCAAAGTGACTTAGACAGATTTCAAAGTAATTGAATTTAAATGTCTCTAAATGTTACGTATCCTCCTACACCCGTAAAATAAATGTTATCAAATTCGACTACACTATAAACAATATAAATTTATCTAGGGTTAACTCTATATTTTGTGACTTAGGCGTGACTTTTGATAACAAGCTACTATTTGATCAACACGTGGACAGCATCATTAAAAAGGCTTCACAAGCCCTAGGCCTCGTACTTAGATTGTCTAACGAGTTTACTAACATTAAAGCCCTCAAAATACTTTACTGTGCATTGGTTAGAAGTCACTTGGAATATGCGTCCCAAGTATGGACTCCGCGTTATGGCACTTACATTTCAAGGATTGAGAGAAACCAGGAGCGTTTTTTAAGGCATTTACAATTTAAAGCCAAAATTTATCTTAAGAATTATCGAGAGAGGTGTAAGAAATTCCATTTCTTGCCGCTTAGCAAACGTCGCGATATAGCGGACTTATGCTATCTGATCAATGTGGCGAACGGGACCGTCGACTGTCCAGAACTTTTAGAAATGATTAGGTTACGTACGAACACAGCTTTATTTCGTAAACCCAGTCTCCTATATGTGCAACCGGTGAGGACGAATTACAGGCAGAATGCATATATGATAAGGGCAAGTAGATATTTCAATGATGTAGTTGCAGGATTTGATATGAACATTACTGATGTAGATTTTGATTTGGACTTATTTAATACAACTACTAAGCATGTTAAGCGCCTACTGAGCGATTTTTTTTATAAGAAAAATTTTGGGAAAACGACATGTATAAATCAACATTATATAAATTATTGTAACAGAAAAAAAGGTGTAAACTCACTTAACTTTATCTAATAACATACTAGGTACTTCTTATTTATTTACTTGTGGAAACTTGTAATTGGCCTTCATATTTTTATTCTGTTTTATATTATAATAAGCTAGCTGTAAGTTTTCCGAAGAAAAAAAATAAATAAAAAAATAAATATATATATATGAAGTGGGCGACGTCGACCACTTCCCATCAGGTGGCAAGTCTACCAGTTTGTCCATCAAACTAACTAAAAAAATGATGTCTGTGTTTCCACCAGAATATTTTCTCCAATGGTAACAAGTTTGCACGCTGCAGACTAACGTTAATTAAGACCGAGGTATTAAAACTTTGAAACTAACTAGACTTTCTTCTGTTGTCTAAGATACTTTCTAGACTATACAACGTGACATCAACGATACAGAAAATATATTGTACTAGCTTTTACCTGTAACTTCGCCCGCGTGGCGTTCGAAAAAGTAGCTTATGTATTTCCTTGCTAGAATTAAATATAAAAAATACCTACCTGTTGTCTGTAAATTCGCTTACGGACGATAATTTTATGTGATAACGATATGCGTCACAAGCCAAAAGCTTGACCGATCGTGCCTCTCTTTCGCTTGTTCCGCTCTCGCTTGCACGCTCGGCTCTGGCAGAACGTGACACTTTTTCGTGCATGCAGCTCATCGATTTATAAGAATTTATCACGTCAAAAATGTTAAACCTGAATTTGTTGTTAGGTATATTAAATAATGAATTCAAAACACAAATAGGCACTCAAAAGCGAAAAAAAAAATAACTAGGTATAATTATTGTAAGCGCTACCCACTCATTAGTTTGAAGTCGGTACCAGCCAAGCCAAGTAGGTATTATTCGAGGCACGTAAGGCAAGGCTTAGTGGGGGTAAGTACGCGCATCGATTTTATTTGAGAAAATACAATGCGCGAACTTCCCCCACCACGCCAAAACCTTGCAAAGTTACATGCCTTGAATAATAGCAGATAGATACTAGTAAGTAGGTAGATACTAGTAGGTAGTACCATCAACCTTTTTCTATCATACCTACTTGACTTGGCTGGCACCGACTTCAAACAGATGAGTGGGTAGCGCTCATAATAATTTTATCTAATAGGTATTCATAAGTAATTTATTGTTCGCAACTGTTAATAATCATAAAAAAAACACTTTTTTGCGAACTGAATATTTTGGCATACCGAAACGTATGAAGTAAGTCCAAGAAAAGGTGACTGCTGTAAATGATTGAAGAATTCCCTGGACCGTCTATGGTCTTCATCATCAGACCTGTAATGACATTTATATCCCATACGTACCATGTGCAGTTTGCACTCAGATGGGTACAATGTTCTCATCAATATAAATAAATTAAGTCCAAACACAAGGTAACACCTCTGAGAAATCCCCTTAATTGTCCTTCGTCTTCATCATCAGACTCCTAGTGACAGTCGCAACTTGTCTAGATTCTCGTCAATGCAAAATTAATCAAGCCCAAACACAAAGTAAGTGCTGTAAGTCGTTGAGGAATCCTCTCGACAGTCTTTTGGCTCCATCAATCAGATCGACTCGAGACTTTCATTAAAATGTAGTGCTTTAAAATATTTAATGAAAAAATTAACAGACGCACTAGTCGTCTCTACGCTTTTCGAAAGTTCCCCTCGATTTCTCTGGGATGCCATCATCAGATTCTGGTTTCCTTATCATGGGACCACCCTTGGAATATCTCCTTTCCACCAAAAAAAGAATCATCAGTTCAGAGTTAGGGATAAATATCGATGAACATACACATTACATGTGAGAGGGTAGCGCTGTGCCGCGCTCCCGGCTGCATGCAACCACCATCTTGCTTGTTTCTCCTGTGAAACAGCTTTGCTGTGTTTCGGGGAGAAGGGCAAGACAGGCAGTGTAATCACTGGCAGCGAGACTTAACATCTTATGTCTCAGGATAGGCAACACATAAATGAGTTACCGCAGTAGGTACAAAGAATTTGTGTTGGCATGCCTTGTCGTAACACAGGTCAGTGACCTCTTCAGTTCCAATGAAACCTCTTCCATTATGCCATTTTTATACAAACGTTCATAAAACAGCTCATAAATAGATATTTTTTGTTCCCTACATAAAGATACTATCTACAATAAACAAAACAATTTCCCGTAAAAACACTCGAAAGGGTTGTGATATAAGAAGCGCGAGCTAGATTTACGTATACCCTTTAAGATCACAGATAAGGAATAGGGAAATCCCCCATTTTAATTCAGGAATAGTTTATATTTTTATAAGTTCCTCGCGATTTTAATAGTCTTGAAATAATGCTGGCCGCCACGGGGCCGCGCCGTACCGGCCAAATAATAATGTTAATACGTGGGTAACACTGAAAATGTTTAGAACTGGCCAGTTAGAAACATTGAAAATGAAAACTTTTTTTGAATTTCAATTTTAGAACTTTTTGGTAACCTAATGTACAGCTTGGCAAAAAAGAGTATGACGTGGTGACAAGTGGAACTAAATATTTTACTAAATGGAAACCTATGATGTTGACAATACTTGGCCGACAAATACTAGATTTTGAGGAAAGCTTAGTGTTTCACATTAATTTTTAACGATTTGATTAAATTATCTTACTGATTTTCCATATTATGATGAGATCTAAGTGAAAGTGGCGCCCTCATTTTTTCCATACTCTTTTTTGCCAAGCTGTAGTATATTGCATTCATTTGTCATTTGTTTTTGTGAATTGGCGGCAAATCTAAAACTCTTGTTACACGTGAAAATGAACATAACGCGAGAAAATTTTCGGTCAATGATTTATTATGACTTTCGTTGTGGGCTTACTCAACAACAAAGCTATGATAGGCTGCGATTAGCATTTTTTAATGAAGCCCCATCTCGTGCCACTATTTACAATTGGTTTAACGAGTTTAAGCGTGGACGTAGCAATCTCAGTGATGATCCGCGTGAGGGACGTCCTTTAACAGCGACTACTGAAGATAACATCAGTGCTGTGCGACGCATGATAGAGGAAGATAAGAGAGTGACCTATCAGCAAATACGGGCAAGCCTAGGCATTGGTATGAGTCAAGTTCAAAAAATATTACACGAAAATTTAGGCGTCAGGAAGCTTTGTACCAGATGGATTCCCCATACTTTAACCGACGACCAGAAACGCCTCCGCATGGACTGGTGTCGCCAAATGTTAGATAAGTTCAACGGCGGTAACTCAAATGCTGTATTTGACATCATCACAGGTGATGAAAGCTGGATATATTGCTACGAACCTGAAACCAAAAGACAATCAGCTCAGTGGGTGTTTCCTTTCGAGGATCGGCCAACTAAGGTAAAGAAAGGAAGAAGTCAAGGAAAAAAGATGATTGCCTCATTCTTTGGTCGGAAGGGTCATTTCGCGACAGTTGTGCTAGAAGATGGAAGGACAGTTACTGCAGACTGGTATGTCAATCGCTGTTTGTCTGTTGTCTTGGAAAAAATTCGACAGCAGCGCCCACGAAGCAGGATCCTCCTTCACCACGACAATGCTTCAGCGCACTCCGCAAAACGGACTGTTGAATATTTGACTATGGCAGGTGTCGAGATAATGAGTCATCCGCCTTATAGTCCTGACCTGGCGCCCTGCGACTTTCATTTATTCCCAAGAACTAGATTAGGAGATAGATAAAAATTCGAGGTATTCGCTTTACGAGCCCTGAAGATGCGGTGAAAGCGTACGAAAATGCCATAGAAGAGACTCGTAAGGAAGAATGGGCCCACTGCTTTTCTCAGTGGTTCCATCGAATGCGACGATGTGTAGAGAGAAACGGAGATTACTTCGAAAAACAATAAAAGTATTGGCAACTTTCTACATTAAGCCGTTTTTCATTTTCTAAACATTTTCAGTGTTACCTAGGTATAAAAGTTCATAATTAATGAAAATCTATAAAAAATCATTAAGTCGAGAGCGACGTATTGGATTTTTCTTCTACGTCGGGAAATGCTCTTAGACAACCCGCGGGGGAGGGGAGAATACTATGTGGGACTTGCTGCGCCCGAAAGATGGTAAGGTGGACGCAGCTCTACCCACTAAAACCCGGCGAGTGCCACGAACGCCACCTTTGGTGAGGTCCGTAAGTTGAGCTAAGCAAACGAGCAGATGAAATATCTATGTATGTTCACATAAGGCGTGGCTCCACCGCGGCGCATGCAGCGGCTTTGCACGTGTGCACGAATGTCAATTATAAAATGCGTAGCGTATCCGCGGGTTGCAAAGCCAAACTTGACAAACGTGCGTAGCCTCTCCGTGCGCCGCGGTGGAGCCGCGCCTTAAAAAAATCACTTGGAACTGTTATAATGAAATATTTTACGGATTTTAATGCGGTTTATTAAGTTATGTTATAATCAGTAAAAGTTGTAGATTAATTGAGTGATTCACATAAAAATTTGAAACGAATCACTCGGGACAATTCTTAATCGTTTCTGGCTTTAGATGTAAGACGGGGCTTGGTGCCAGTTTAATCATGATGAAATGAAAGCTTATTAAGACACCATTAGCAATTAATATCGCATTTTGTTAGCATAACATATCCCCCATAATCTGCCAATAAAAAAACAATTTGCTAAACCATCAAATCCGATACAAATACGCTATTTAGAATATAAGATTGAAAACGTTAGTATTATTTTCTCGTTTTGTGTAAAGAAAGACAATATATTCCAGCTAGAGATTTTCATTTACGAGGAAACCCCGCCGTTCCAATAATCGACACCCACTGAGACATATCACCCCGACGCCAAATTTGTACTAGATCATAAAACATACGAGAATTCTTTGAATACAAATAAATTATTAATATGCAACCTACGCAATTTTCTTTTATTAATCTCTCTTTTTTAACCGACGGAAAAATATGGGTGTTGTAAGTTTGATTGCTAAGTGTGTTCGTATGGCTGCGGCACCATAGTTCTCATACAGGTACCGATTTGGATGCGGTTTTGTTTATTTGAAAAGAGCATACTTATATTTAAAAGGCTGTTTTCTATATCATAGGAGGCAACCGAGCAGTCAGAGCCTTATCGTGACGGTAGTCACGCCCATAGATATATCTGCACAACCAAAAGTTATGCAGATGTGTTGCCCTCCTTTTCCCTATCCCCTCATGGGCCACCAGAAAATAGCAACCCAGCACGAAACGCGACAGCATAGCTGTCACTTGACGCTGGTGTTATGTAAGCGAGAGGTACCACCCCGGTCGTGCCAGCCCAATGCGACTGCAAAGCAGCATGGCACTACCTCTTACAAAACCTAATCCTCTGGTGTGGCGGGTGTCTATGGATGTCACTGGTCACTTACCACGAGGTGAAACAACTGTCCTTTTTTTCCCTCTCCTACATATAAAAAAAGATTCTATCGATGGTTCCTGAAACATGTTATAAAAATCTGAAAACCATTGCTTTTTTAAGAGTAGACCAACTGTGTCCAATATGGGAGTAATAATTATTAGTTCTTATGTTTTTTCCGGAAACTCACACGCACGAAACGCGACAGCATAGCTGTCACTTAACGCCGGTGTTATGTGAGCGAGAGGTACCACTCCGGCTGCAATGCAGCAATGGCACTACCTCTTAACAATGTGCCGCAAATCGTACACGACTTGCATTGATGTTCTTCGCAGACTTTGATAGAATTAAGACTTAATGTAACTTAATGACTTAATTTGGATATCTTAATGTAACCATAATATTACTGCATACTAATATTAGCTTTATCTTCCCAGTCGAAGTCTGCTAATTATGGGCTTGAATTTAATAATACCAACATAAATCGCATAATATACCTAGCCTTAACCAAGATTTGTATTTCAATGAATATTCATATAAAGTATTTGCATGGAATTTGCATTAAGAATCCCCTAGTTACAAATAAAGACTTATTCGCCGTCCGTTCACAAGTTTTAGTCTATACTTATAATAATGCAAAATTTAAGACTATGTTAAGTGTTTGACAACTAATTGAGGAGGGTTGCTAAAAACTTGTATGATCATTCTACGATGCTATCATTATTACAGTAAATAAGCAGTTACAATATATAAATACATTCAAATAATGCCACTTCTGTATATTAAAACTTCTTTATCAAAACCTAAAACTCTAATAGCGGGATTAGTTTAATTTAAATTTGCCACAAGTGGTACCTACTAGCTATCTACACAATAATTACAGTCTTTTATCACAGGGCTGATAACTAATCCATTAAATACATGATCCAGAGCTTTCCGCCAGATAGCTCATTTTAAGATTTGCTAAGACAAGGGACGAGGACGAGAACCTCACCCCGTTGTACTGTCCCGACGTTGGGAGGGGTTGTTCTGTGGTGCGGGACAACCCCTCGGTGGACGTAACGTCGGTCCCTTGCGGGACTGACTAGCCGTCGAGGTGCCAGCTGTTTGTTTATTAGATCCGGGGCACCTCACCAAAGGCGGCATTAGTGGCACTCGCCGGGTTTTAGTGGGTAGAGCTGCGTCCACTTACCAGCTTTCTGGCGCAGCGAGTCCCACATACCCGCGTGGGGAGACCCACTCCCCCGCGGGATGCCTCAGAGCATTTCCCGGCCTTAAATTAAAAAAAGACGGCCCAATTGCCAAAAAAATACGCCACTGCCTTTCGAGTACAGATATAAATAAACACGTTTGTCAAACATCGTAATAAAATTCGTCCTACTTTAGCCCACTCGAGCCATTTATCCTGTAATTGCTTACATTGACCTCCTAAGTAAACGTAACTTATACTTAAGAACCATGTCAATAGGTTTATTTGGGTGCATTTCCCTTTCGTCAACGATAATGTTCTGACGACAGTTTGATGGCGCTGACGAAATTGTGGCCCGTTTAGTTTTTATGAAACATATTTTACTGGTCATATTTTATCTTTGTACCTTTTGTGGACTCACCTCTGTTTTTTATTTAATTCCCAATAGCATTTTTATTGCTGAAAAGGGGCAACGACAGAGGTGACAATAGAAGGCGTCTGGAGAAGTGTATATTCACTGGTTAAAGTCCTGTTATAGGAAACAAATTAATATTAGTTTTTTTGCAAACGCAAGAGGTGCTTACGAGCTAAGAAGTCTACACCGTTATAATTAAACAATTTTTACGGATTTTATCGCGGTTTATTAAGATTTTTAAAACCCCGACGTTTCGGATACTTTACAGCCACCATGGTCACGGGAGGACTGAGGTGTCATACGTCTTAATGTTACAAAGTTATTCGGAACTACCCTATATTTTGGTTAATCCTATCTACGCAGAAAGTGATAACTGTATCTTTAGTTTGTGACATATTATGCTTGGATTTTGATTTGATAATATTAATAATGGGATCCCAAGCAGGTGGTAAGAGCCAGCCATCAGGGGTTGTAAAAATCTTAATAAACCGCGATAAAATCTGTAAAAATTGTTTTATTATAATGAGTGAAATTCGCGTAAACATTAGAAAACAGTAGGTCTACACCGTTTAATTGTTAGAAAGAAAAAAACATGGCCAGAATTAAATATTTTTTTAAATATAATAATAATGATAATATCTATGGACGCTTTTACACCACGTCAATCTGGTCCCGTGGTAAGTTCTTGAAGAACTTGTGTTACGGGTACCAGACAACGGAAATATGTTTAATACTTTTATACTATACATATATAATTTAAGATTTTTATTATATTATAATACTCATCCATGACCCAGGAACATAGAAAACTTTTTTGTTCCTTGGCGGGATTCAAACCCGCAACTTCCGGCTTGAGCGCCGACTCGCTAAGCATTGAGCCACAGAGGTCATCAATTTGACTAAACCTTCATGAGATTCTCTAGAAAAATACATATTCATTACATTCGGGATATTTAGCACTAATTTCTATAATGGACAATAATACTTCCGTATCTGTCCTCAGAATAAGTGCCTTAATAATTAACTTTAAGACGATCTCCTCTCACTCACCCAATTAAACCGACCTTTTTTCTTTAACGCCAGGAAATGCTCTAAGGCATCCCGCGGGGGAGTGGGTCTCCCCAGGCGGGTATGTGGGACTCACTACGCCTAAAATGTAGTACTATGATGGATGCACCTCTACCCACAAAACCCGGCGAGTGCCGCCTTTGTTGAGGTGCTCCGGATCTAACGAGCAAACAGGGCACCTCGACGGCTAGTCAGTCGCCCAAGGGACCGACGCCACCTCCACAGAGGGGTTGTCCCGCACCACAGAACAACCCCTCCCAACGTCGGGACAATACAATGGGGTGAGATTCCCATCCTCGCCCCTTGTCCCCCTGCTCTTTTATCCCCTTTTCTTATAAGAGGGGTACAAAGAGCAGCTTCTTCCTATTAAACCGACCTGGTACAGAGATTGTCATCCCAAAGCTGGAGATCTACCGGCTCTCGACTAAAAAACAAAAATATAGTACGATTTCTAGAAATAGCAGCTAATAAATCCACTGAACCAAAAAAATAAAAGCATTCCCCCTATGAATAAATCCTTTCACGCTAATGCATCCGTAGATTTCGTTAAGACAAATGACTCCAAGTTACATAGAATCAAAGAGAAATAGTTAATAATTCATGGAAGGATGAGATGTTATTAATTGCTTTATTATTCGAGTGGCTATTAATAAACTAACAATGATTAGCCAGGGGTGATTCATATGAAAACGATTTTATTGCTTTATTAACAAGACTAAGTGATTACAGAATTATTACTGTGTAAAACTAGTTTTAACGGATGGCCGATGGGGCAATACGGTTCAAGAGTGGAGGCCGCGTTTAGAAGTGTGGGCCTGCCATTAACCAGGTGGGAAGACGATCTCCGTGCGGTGGCCGGTCCGTGTTGGATGCGAGTAGCGAGGGATCGGTCGTCTTGGCGTTCATTGAAGGATGCCTATGTTCAGCGGTGCACGGATAGAGGCTGATGATGATGATATTCCACCCGGGACTAGAAAATGTTGTAATTGTTTCATGTCTGACATGTCGATGTGTATGTATACATAGGCTGCACTATAAGTATCGGGAATGGAATATTTCCACTGTTCCTGTTATATTAAAATCTTTTTAATTGAAAACTCCTTGGTTTTAAAAATCGAACACCATTTATTTATTTAAAAAAAGATTCTCAGTCTTGTCACAAGGTCTGGTCAAACTTGTTTAGTCGTTGAGAAAATGGGATTGACTCGAGAAAATTCTAGAGCGATGATTTATTATGACTTTCGAAGTGGTTTAACACAAAAACAGTGTGTTGACTGGATGATTTCTGCATTTGGTGATGAAGCCCCATCCAAAACCACAATTTATCGCTGGTTTGCTGAATTTCAACGTGGACGTGTCAAGCTCAGTGATGATCCCCGTCAAGGTCGTCCAAAAACTGCAGTCACCCAAGAAAACGTTGATGCTGTGCGTAAGCTGATTGAGGAAGATCGACATGTGACATACCGCAAAATTCAGGAAACTTTAGACATTGGCATGAGTCAAATACAAATAATCTTGCATGAACAATTTGGTGTAAAAAAGTTGTTTTCCCGATGGATACCGCATTTGCTCTGTGAAGAGCAAAAAGCGGCTCGCGTTACTTGGTGCGTCAGAACTCTCGAAAGATTCCACGCAAGATCCTCAAATGCTGTATACAACATCGTATTAGGTGACGAATCCTGGATATACGCGTACGAACCCGAAAAAAAAACCAGTCACGAGTTTGGGTGTTCGAAAATGAGTTAAAGCCAACAAAATTTGTTCGTTCACGGAGTGTTGCAAAAAAATGGTGGCCACGTTTGTCTCCAAAACCGGCCATGTTGCGATTATTCCTCTTGAGGGACAAAGGACGGTTAATGCAGGACGGTATGCTAGCATTTGTTTGCCACAGGTCGTTTCTGAACTCCGTAAAGAGAACTGCAACCGCCGCATCATCCTCCATCACGATAATGCGAGTTCTCACACCGCGCGCAGAAAAAAAGAGTTTTTAGAGCAAGAAAACATAGAATTATTAGACCATCCGCAGTACAGCCCCGACCTAAGCCCTAATGATTTCTATACTTTCCCTAAAATAACGAATAAATTGCGTGGTCAGAGATTTTCATTGCCTGAAGTAGCTGTGGACGCCTACAAAACGGCCATTTTGGAGACCCCAACTTCCGAATTGAATGGTTGCTTCAATGATTGGTTCCATCGTATGGAAAAATGTGTCAAATTTCGCGGAGAATACTTCGAAAAGCAATAAATACATTTTTAAATTGTAATGTTGTGTCACTTCCTTGATTCCCGAAATTTTCAGTGCCGCCCTCGTATTGTATACGTATGCATGAAAGGCATTCTTGTCAGTGGTAACGTTATATAGAAAGGCTTATACAAAAATAAAATCTAAGGAAAAACAGAAACCTTTTATTTAGTTACTAGCTCTTAGTGCCTTTTCACACGTGCCGTTTGCCGGTAGCGAAGTGTATGGGCGTGTATGGCAGCTTACACACGTACCGGCGTAATTTGCTTACACTTCGCTACCGGATACCCGGCGCCGGCTACTCGGAAACCGGGACATGTGAAAAGGCACTTACCCGGAGATCCGTCCGCGTTATCTTAAATTTGTATTCGGATTGATGATGATTATTTTTATAGCGTATTATAACATTTTCTATCTGCCAGTGAAAGAGCCGTCAAAATCAGCCCAGCTGTTTCAGAGATTCGCCGGAGCAAACTGGCAGACAGGGCTCCTGATCATAAAACTGTCCATTGTCAACATATAATTTTCCGCTTGATCAGGTACTAATGAACTTTACAAAGGTTACAATTCGCCAATGAACGGAAGTTGCCCATCACAATAGATCCCATTGTGCAATAAACGTGGGATGCAAATATTTGTTTGGTTTGTATATCCAAAGCAAAAAATACTGTAGCAACTTGAAATTACCTGTGCGCCGCATCCCTAAATCAACAAATATATATTTTTTTCTTTTATGTATACACCTTACATTCATCATCATCTTTAACATCATTTACATCATTATCATCATCATCATCATCATCAGTCTCTATTCGTCCACTGCTGAACATAGGCCTCCCTCAATGAACGCCAAGACGGTCGATCTCTTGCCACCTTACATTACTTAAAAAAGTTTGTTTGTTGTATGAAAAAGGTACGATATTTTACGGTACGAAACCCTTCTTACGAGTCCTACTCGTACTTGGCCATTTTTGAATTCAAGTTTATCGCTATTATAAGTCCATTGTCGACGAATGCATGTCTCATAATGCCATAAAGATTGACATTTGGCGGTTTGCCAGAAATTTGAGCTAATCTCAATGTTGACATTCATAAAAGAGGCTCAAATTGGTACAGCTCGATTACTTGGTTTTGTATTTTATGGTTTCGTATCCCCAGGGTCTCTTAAGTCTTATTCTTGAATTTCGCTGTTCAAGAACGCATCTTTTTCATAATATTGAGAAATTTCAAACTACAATCACAAACTCACTATTACAAGTATAAGTGAAAGTAGTAAGGCGTCGTCCGTGTATTTATTACGACCGAATGATAAAAATAGTGATAAAAAACCCTTCGTGTACATGTGCGATTACACTTGATAGGATTTTTTAAAGGGAACAAGAACGCGAACGGGATCGAAAACCGGAACGGGAACGGTGACGGTAACCGGAATGAGGTTCACAATTCAAAGTTCAGTGTGCAGATTTCAGAGTTTAGAGTTCAAAGTAGAAAGTTCAAAGGTTCTGACCTCTAAACAGACTGACTGTGCCATATAAAGAGTGCAGAATGATGAAAGAGTCATTTCCATCGAAAAAAATGCGTTGAATTGTGAGCATTATGATACGGTTCACAATACTTCGACATTTTCGCGAGATATATAAATTATAATCTTACGATATTTACTATTAAGGTTTGATTACGGTGATTGATGTCGGTGACGACAAACTCCGTTTCGAAAAAACCGAATCCCTGCTCTTCCGCGGGGCTCGGAAGAAAGGGTCCCCTTCAGGTGCACGGCTCCTTATCGGAGAGACGGAGGTCAGGGAAGGTCAGGGGAATCCCTCACCGCTAGGAACAAGGCCCTGCTGCGAAGTATGCAGCGGGTCATAGCGGTGAGGGTGATCAGGGGTTATCGTACGGTCTCCTGGGTGGCAGCCACTTCCCTAGCTGGATATCCATCGTGGGAGCTCGTAGTGTTGCTGCTCGCTGAGGTGCATCTTTTCTACTCGCAGAGGAGGTTGCTTTTCCGCGAGACACCGACGTGGGAGGAGGTCTCGCGTGTGCGGAAGCTAGGCCAAGAGTGGTTGCTGCAAAGGTGGGGGGAAATCTTGGCGCAGTCGCCCTACGGCCAACGTACGGCCGAGGTACTGCGTCCGGTCCTGGTGGCGTGGTTGCGTCGCCGGAAGAAACCTCTCACATTCCGCCTGACGCAGGTGCTCACCGGACACGGTTATTTCGGTGCGTACCTGTGTCAGTTGGCCAGGAGGGAGCCGACGCCAGCCTGCCACGAGTGTGGCGCTGTGGAGGACACGGCTCAGCACACCCTAGAGGTGTGCGCTAGATGGGCCGTACAGCGTCATGATCTTGTGGCAGTGCTTGGAGGGGACCTTTCGCTCTCGAGCGTGGTGCATCTCTCATCTCAAGCATGCGCTCGTGAGCGAGGAGGCCTGGCAGGCGGCAGTCACATAATTTCGCAGAAGGAGGCCGCGGAGCGGGACAGAGAGGATGACGCCGCATCCATCCCGCTCCGTCGACGTAGGACGGGAGTGCGGAGGAGGCGCTATGCGCACCTTCTGCCTCCCATCTAACGGGACTCGGGGTAAGGTTAGGTACCTGCCCCGGTAGAGAAGTTCCGGCGTCGGCGGGGGTGCTCTAGGTTGTCGGAGTGCCCCCATAATAGGAGGAAGCCCGGTTAGCCCTTTTGAGGGAACCGGCCGGTCGTGGGAGGTGTCCTGTGTTAGTCAGATCCGGGACACTCCCCTTCAAGCGGCTGAAGGCAACTCGCAGTGGTTTTAATGTGATATACCGGCGCTGGGAGAGCGCCGGGAGTCCCAATATCCTCGGGGACTAACTATGATTAAATATTCGAAGTAAAATTTATATTTTTATATATTTCGCACAGTGTTCCGTGTGTTCACAAAACAAAAACAAACACAACAAACAGAAATCACACAGAAACAGATTTTGTAAAACAGATAAAAAAGAAATTATATTGTCCGTGCTCATGGGAGCGGCTATATCTGCGCGTATGACAGCTTTTATAATTTATCGGTTATATCGATATGGCATACAAAGGAAAGAAAGACCAATGGAAAGGAATATATATTGAAAAAAATCGCTTTATTATAGAGGATATCCGTAATCCGACCGAATAAATAACGACATATTGTTTTCAGTTTGGTGGTGAAGTGGTGAGGATAGAAGAAAAGGAGAAAAAGGGTATGGTTGCGGGTTTGAATTCCGCCAAGAGAATTTGTATGATGAAGATGTAGCAGGGCCATATAGATGAAGTTATAAATAATACTTAGAGTATCCTTTTTACCTATAAATATAAGTTTAACGAGCTAACTACTGAACTAAATTCACGTGTCGAGATGCGTAATATATTATTTATAATTATTTGCACTTGTATAGAATGAATAAAAAAAAATACAAGAAGTGGGAACAAAAGAGTAGGAGGGGGCGAGGAAGGAAACTTCACCTAATTGCACTGTTCCGACGTTGGGAGGTGTTGTTCTGTGGTGCGGTGCCCTCTGAGGAGGTGGCGTCGTCCCTTGGGGGACTGATTTGCCATCAAGGTGCCCTATTGTTCAACAGATCTGGGGCACCTCACCAAATGTGGCATTGGTGGCACTCACCGGGTTTTAGGGGGTAGAGCTGCGTCCACCTTACCATCTGGACAATCCCCGTTCCCCCGAGGGATACCAAAGAGTATTTCCCGGCGCAAAAAAAGGTCGTATCGTATCAGGAAGTGAAATATTGACAGAAAGAAGGAAGTATTGGCGATTACTCCACTGACAAGAGCAAAATATAAAAAAAAGAGAAGAAAATAGGTAATTCATCTTCATAATGTTTCCGATTGAACCAAGCAATTTGTAACGAATATGGTTGTATTTGTGTATGGGTATATATCAATAATAATATCGGCTCTTATTAACACGGAGTAAAAAAATCGTTGAAACGTGATTGTCGTTCGCGAGGCGTGTTCAGAAAAAATATTTTCATGTATTCCATTGATTGATTTATCTTCAGTCTATAAAAAACGGCATTTCCTGTATGGTTGTGTAAGAGGAAAATGTTTATGAAATATAACCAGTTTGAATCAGTTTATCTCATGAACGAATATTATGTTTTTTGCTTCATTTTTTATACTCGATTTATTATTTATTTGATTCAGTGAACTGATTTCCTTTTAAATGTTTCATCATCATCATCAGCTTCTATCCGTCCACTGCTGAACATAGGCCTCCCTCAACGAACGCAAGACGGCCGATCCCTAGCCTTAAATATTTCATCATCATTGACGACCTCTGTGGCTCAGTGGTTAGCGCGTTGGCGCTCAAGCCGGAGGTTGCGGGTTCGAATCCCGCCAGGGAACAAAAAGGTTTCTGTGTTCCTGGGTCATGGATGTGTATTAAATATGTGTATTATATAATAAAATCTTAAATATATTATGTATAAAATTATTAAATATATTTCCGTTGTCTGGTACCCGTAACACAAGTTCTTCGAGAACTTACCACGGGACTAGATTGACGTGGTGTAGAAGCGTCCATAGATATTATTATTATTATTATATTATCATCATGATCATCAGCCCATATCCGTCCACTGCTGAACATAGGCCTCCCTCCAAGACGACTCCTCGCCATTCGCATCCAACACGGACCGGCCACTGTACGGAGATCGTCTTCCCACCTGGTCAATGGCCGACCTTTCGTCTACCCGAACGCGGCCCCCACTCTTGAACCTTTAATGTTTATTATATAAAAAATATGAAACTAACGAGTTGATAACTGCCTAATTGGAAATGAAAATATGTTGATGTTATATAATTAATCATGACCATTGAAGATATAACAAGGTATTTCGTCGATTCACACCATAATATTGAAGTCAAAGATTCCTCCCAGTAGCATAAATCGACGAATTCAAAATGGTCAAATGTGCGATTCATACCGCGGAATGAACTGCAGCTCGTGGTATAAATCGATGAAAGACCTTATGGAACTTCAAGAAATATACCTGTAAGCCCTCCAGTGTATTAGGTGTCTATTGTGTATGAATCACTAAGTAAATTGAATCGTTTGTGCCCTCTTATAAAATTCTTAAGAAGTGTATGAACCGCCTGATTCTATTAACGATAGAAGTTGTAGTTTTTTACGATACGACATCGCAATGTATATATTTATGCCGCGTTGTGCCAGGCGGTTAGCCATATTGTTTTGGCGTAGATACGATATGATGGAGAGTACCCTTGGGTGTCGTGTATAAAACAAAGAGCTGTAGCCTAAGGCTTCGCTAGTCTGTTCTCCTGGAGGAGTTGTTTAAAAATGTAGGGGCTTAAAACATTTTGTCTCGCTTTGAATTTTGCAGGATAATAAGAAATGTTATTACTTAAGTTCTCTATCAACCTTGAAGCAGAAAATTATTGCCCGGTTGGAACGTGAAAAGACACACAAGAATACACATTTTCGCTTTTATCAGTCATAACCGCTTAGAATGCGTCCAACATAAATTAAATAGCAAAAGCAATCGCTGTAAATGTAAAAGTTCTATCAAGATTTCAACAATAGTTTTTCTACTTTTTCCTGTTCACAAAACGCAGAAATAATCGCTTACAATCTTCTACGTATGAAGCTAATCTATGTAATACCTTACGATCTCAGCAGGCCCAAGTGAAGACTGTATCAATTCCAACTATAAATTGATTTGCTTAACCTATCCATGTGACGATGGATAAATGGATGGTTATGTTAATAGATTACTGTTACTCAATCACAAAATATCCGAATACACAAAAAACATCATCATTATCAGCGTCTATCTGTCTACCGCTGAACATAGGCTTCCCTCAATGAACGCCAAGACAAATCATACAATGTGATTAATGTAGGGTACATACAATCGAAGATCTACAACATGTCCTGATGGAATGTGGCCGCACCCAAGGAGAGAGAAGTAAAGAATTTTGTAAGAAAATTTAACCTGAAAACATATGACGTAGAAATGGTCCACAGTATATTAGCTCAACCAACAACAGAGGTAGCTAGAAACTTATGTCGGATGGTTATTAAGCCCCCGCAGTGACTCTTCCTCTTTGAGATTAAAAGCTAAGGGTACAATGGGGTTGGCATATTCTCTGGAATAAAACCCCTAAATAAAACTAGAGTAAAAAAAGAAAAAAGATTAATGTAGAACGATATGGCAAAAAAAATCTTTTAGTTAATGTGTCCAATTAAAAATTAAAGTAAACCAATGCGAATTCGTAAAAATTCTCACATATAACGTATAGCAGCCGTAAAGAAAATTAGACCCGTCTGTTTGCGCGTGGTTCGATCTCGTTAGACCCCGACCACTAACTATAAGCTGCTTCAGGCTAAGGCTAGTTAATTTATCAAGATTGTAACTAAGGAAACTTTCTTTTATATCGAAGACAAGTTGAATAGTAAAAATGCTTAGATGAAATATCTGAAGTTCGTTCTATTGAATTTAATATTTTTCCACAAATACCTTTGGGAGAAAATGTCTGGGCAGCGCAGTCACTCGTATCAAACTTTAATCTATGAGATTCTGGTATTTAAACTATAGAATATACAATAGGAGATTGACTCAACATTCCATATGATGTTGGAAAATGTTTAGGTACCATTATCATCATCATCATCATCACCCTCTATCCGCCCACTGCTGAACACAGAATGAACCCTCAATGAACGCCAATACGGCCGATCCCTTGCCCTCGCAAGGAATGGCATACCAACACCATATCAATACCGAATGGATTAACATCCCCGAGCAGCTGTAGGAGATAGTAGTAAACAAAAATAAATAAAATTATGTTTTGGCGATCCGTGTCGTCATTCAAATACGTTCAGCTAGGCAATTACAACCAAATTCCTCTCAAATGAAAGCCATTTAAACGTCGTAAATCGGTCTTCGCATCGTTGAGATATGTGAAATATTATATGATATGGAATTTGTAATCGTGAGTGCAATATGACATAACAAGAGGAACATCACATTCCTCAATAAATTAACTCCCGTTTTAAAGACTCCGAATTAAAAGAATTTTAAAACAGGACTAAAATTATTTTCTCTTCAATTCAATTATGAAATTCACTTCGATTATGAAAAATTATACAATATTGCTTATGTATGTATAATAAAACGTTTTCTAAAATTTTGCAATTATTGATCGCTTATCGGCGGTGATTTTTTATGCTGTCGCATGTAAGGCTCATCTGTGCCGTACGTATTGTACCCAATAGAAAAGAAAATATACTTAAATATACTATACAATCATGAACGCCATATTTACCTAAAAAAAAATAGCATAGCAATAGCATTTTTCGTTGTTCAGCCAAATTAAAATTCATTATACTTTACACTGAGCCACAGAGGTCATCGATTACCTCTGTGGCTCAGTGGTGAGCGCGTTGGCGCTCAAGCCGGAGGTTGCGGGTTCGAATCCCGCCAGGGAACAAAAAAAATTTTTTCTGTGTTCCTAGGTCATGGATGTGTATTAAATATGTGTATTATATAATAAAAATCTTAAATATATGTATAGTATAAAAATATTAAATATATTTCCGTTGTCTGGTACCCGTAACACAAGTTCTTGGAGAACTTACCACGGGACCAGATTGACGTGGTGTGAACGCGTCCATAGATATTATTATCAGCCTCTATCTGTGCACTGCTGAACATAGGCCTCCCTCAATGAACGCCAAGACGGCCGATCCCTTGCCACTCGCATCTAACACGGACCGGCCACCGCACGGAGATCGTCTTTCCACCTGGTTAATGGCCATGGAATTTCCGTGTATGCCTATCGGACAATAATTTGCACACAGGCCAATTCTATACTACTAGTATTGAATTGGGTTTCGGTTCTTAAACTCACTTCCACCCTCGGTCTCTCTGCGGCTCTGCCGCTCCCGTCTCGTCTCGTTTGTGTTCGCTATCTCGTTCTAATTCTCTTTCTCATTCTGGTTCTCGCTCTCGTTCTCGTTCTCATTCTCGTACTCTTTCTCATTATATTCAGTATGAATTGCCGAGTTTTAAATTAGTTGTAATATAAAACAATAAAGCGAGTGTAATTATAAATTATATTAGGTATATTAGTATATTATATTTGTAAATAGTTCACGCCAGGAAGTCCCAAGCGTAATTTATGGTTTAACTTTTATTATAATTACTATCTCTAATATAATCCTACATATTATCCCGTCCGCCCAACCACAAATTATTGTATGGGACAAATTTTCAACATGTTTGTGTTCCCATGGTATTTTCAAGCCATTTAAACATTGTAGATGTTTATATTATTAATATTGAGAATTTGAATCAATGTTAAAACTTTTACAAATATTGTAATAACAGTTTTATTACAATAGTTTAGGCTGCCAAAAATTCACAAGGCTAATGCTCCACTACGTTCAATTGTAAGCCAGATCGACTCACCAACCTACAGACTGGCTAAACATGTTGCCCATGTACTTTTGCCGCTGCGTGGACAAACCAGAGCACATACACGGGATTCATACCACTTTGTTAATGAGATCAAACACCTACATCTCAGCGACAATGAAACTATGGTTAGTTTTGATGTGCAATCACTCTTTACATGCTTACCGGTGGAAGATTGCATTAATATTGTATCAAGAAAGCTAGGAGAGAATGGCATGCCAATAGAATATGCTGAACTTCTAAAACATTGCCTTACATCTGGCTACATGTTGTGGAATAACCAGTTCTAACAGCAAGTAGATGGCGTAGCGATGGGCTCACCAGTATCCCCCGTTGTTGCCGACATATTCATGGAGGACTTCGAGGAGACTGCTCTGCATACCTCACCAATAACACCCAGGTTCTACAAGCGGTATGTAGATGATACTTTCACAATATTGCCATCTGATAAAGTAACCATATTCTTAAACCATCTCAATTCCATCAATACTAAAATTCAATTCACAATGGAATTAGAGGCAAATAATTCTTTAGCTTTCTTAGATGTATTAGTTATCCGTAATCCCAATAACACCTTAAGCCATACAGTGTATAGGAAACATACCCATACGGATAGGTATTTAAACGGCGAATCACACCACCATCCAACACAGTTAGCTACCGTGGGTAAATCTTTGTTACAGAGAGCACAAGGGATCTGTGATGAGCAGCACCTGGAGACCGAACTTCAACATGTCAAGCAAGTACTGCGTGACAACAAGCTTCGGGTACCGCGTCTCCGTCACAGTGAACGTGTGAAACCAGCCACCGTCGAGCGAGTACCTGCTGTGCTACCATTTATGAAAGGCGTCACTGACAAGATTGGCTTCATCCTAAAGCGAGCTTCTATTAAAACTTATTTCAAGCCTTCTATTAAAACATTACCGTTCTATAAACATAGGCTGTACTAAAAGTATCGGGAATGGAATATTTCCACTGTTCCTGTCATATTAAAATCTTTTTAATTGAAAACTCCTTGGTTTCAAAAATCGAATACCATTTATTTATTTAAAAAATTCTCGGTCTTGTCACAAGATCTTGTCAAACTTGTTTAGTCATTGAGAAAATGGAATTGACTCGAGAAAATTCTAGAGCGATGATTTATTATGACTTTCGAAGTGGTTTAACACAAAAACAGTGTGTTGACCGGATGATTTCTGCATTTGGTGATGAAGCCCCATCCAAAACCACAATTTATCGCTGGTTTGCTGAATTTCAACGTGGACGTGTCAAGCTCAGTGATGATCCCCGTCAAGGTCGTCCAAAAACTGCAGTCACCCAAGAAAACGTTGATGCTGTGCGTAAGCTGATTGAGGAAGATCGACATGTGACATACCGCGAAATTCAGGCAACTTTAGACATTGGAATGAGTCAAATACAAATAATCTTGCATGAACAATTAGGTGTAAAAAAGTTGTTTTCCCGATGGATACCGCATTTGCTATGTAAAAAGCGGCTCGCGTTACTTGGTGCGTCAGAACTCTCGAAAGATTCCACGCAGGGTCCTCAAATGCTGTATACAACATCGTATCAGGTGACGAATCCTGGATATATGCGTACGAACCCGAAACAAAAAACCAGTCACGAGTTTGGGTGTTCGAAAATGAGTTAAAGCCAACAAAAATCGTTCGTTCACGGAGTGTTGCAAAAAAAAAATGGTGGCCACATTTGTCTCCAAAATCAGCCATGTTGTGACTATTCCTCTTGAGGGACAAAGGACGGTTAATGCAGAATGGTATGCTAGCATTTGTTTGCCACGGTCGTTTCTGAACTCCGTAAAGAGAACTGCAACCGCCGCATCATCCTCCATCACGACAATGCGAGTTCTCACACCGCGCACAGAACAAAAGAGTTTTTAGAGCAGGAAAACATAGAATTATTAGACCATCCGCCGTACAGCCCCGACCTAAGCCCTAATTATTTCTATACTTTCCCTAAAATCTATACTAATATTATAAAGCTGAAGAGTTGGTTTGTTTGTTTGAACGCGCTAATCTCAGGAACTACTGGTCCAATTTTTAACATTCCTTCAGTGTTAGATAGCCCATTTATAGAGGAAGGCTATATACCATCACGCTGTGACTAACAGTAGTTAAGTTGAGTTAGTTAACGCGGGCGAAGCTGCGGGCAACAGCTAGTAAAGAATAAATTGCGTGGTCCGAGATTTTCATCGCCTGAAGAAGCTGTGAACGCCTACAAAACGGCCATTTTGGAGACCCCAACCTACCAACCTATCAAGTACTGAGGTACTTGATAGGTTTCGGTTGGATTCTATGTCAAACCGAGCTTAGACATAGAATCACGAAATGTAGTACCTAGGTAACACTGAAAATGTTTAGAAAATGAAAAACGGCTTAATGTAGAAAGTTGGCAATACTTTTATTGTTTTTCGAAGTAATCTCCGTTTCTCTCTACACATCGTCGCATTCGATGGAACCACTGAGAAAAGCAGTGGGCCCATTCTTCCTTACGAGTCTCTTCTATGGCATTTTCGTACGCTTTCGTACGGCATCTTCAGGGCTCGTAAAGCGAATACCTCGAATTATATCTTTTTCTTTTCTTCTAGTCTTGTTCTTATCTATCTATCTATCTATCTCCTAATCTAGTTCTTGGGAATAAATGAAAGTCGCAGGGCGCCAGGTCAGGACTATAAGGCGGATGACTCATTATCTCGACACCTGCCATAGTCAAATATTCAACAGTCGGTTTTGCGGAGTGCGCTGAAGCATTGTCGTGGTGAAGGAGGATCCTGCTTCGAGGGCGCTGCTGTCGAATTTTTTCCAAGACAACAGACAAACAGCGATTGACATACCAGTCTGCAGTAACTGTCCTTCCATCTTCTAGCACAACTGTCGCGAACTGACCTTTCCGACCAAAGAATGAGGCAATCATCTTTTTTCCTTGACTTCTTCCTTTCTTTAGCTTAGTTGGCCGATCCTCGAAAGGAAACACCCACTGAGCTGATTGTCTTTTGGTTTCGGGTTCGTAGCAATATATCCAGCTTTCATCACCTGTGATGATGTAAAATACAGCATTTGAGTTACCGCCGTTGAACTTATCTAATATTTGGCGACACCAGTCCATGCGGAGGCGTTTCTGGTCGTCGGTTTAAGTATGGGGAATCCATCTGGTACAAAGCTTCCTGACGCCTAAATGTTCGTGTAATATTTTTTGAACTTGACTCATACCAATGCCTAGGCTTGCCCGTATCTGCTGACAGGTCACTCTCTTATCTTCCTCTATCATGCGTCGCACAGCACTGATGTTATCTTCAGTAGTCGCTGTTAAAGGACGTCCCTCACGCGGATCATCACTGAGATTGCTACGTCCACGCTTAAACTCGTTAAACCAATTGTAAATAGTGGCACGAGATGGGGCTTCATTAAAAAATGCTAATCGCAGCCTATCATAGCTTTGTTGTTGAGTAAGCCCACAACGAAAGTCATAATAAATCATTGACCGAAAATATTCTCGCGTTATGTTCATTTTCACGTGTAACAAGAGTTTTAGATTTGCCGCCAATTCACAAAAACAAATGACAAATGAATGCAATATACTACATTTGGTTACCAAAGAGTTCTAAAATTGAAATTCAAAAAAAGTTTTCATTTTCAATGTTTCTAACTGGCCAGTTCTAAACATTTTCAGTGTTACCCATGTATAAGGTCACATCTTAAGTAAAGGAGCAAATCTGAAAACTGTTAATTTGTTGTTATATTATATAAAAACACGTTTTTTTGGAACTTTCAGACTCGCGTTTGCCTGTTTTTTTTCTCAGGATGTCTATATCATGAATCAAGTGCAAGGTACTACGGTTACTACCCGTTCACTTTTGTATGTATGTATGTATGTATGTGTAACGCGAATAGGAACAATCTCCTAGCTGAGCCCATTTCACAATGCTGAATTTTCACTTTACGATTATAATTTATTCTTTTTAAAGCACATTTAAATATTTATTAGTAGCCATATTATTTTTCACGGATTTCATTAAGTAAAAATATTGACGACATAATATTAAATTGAAAATGACATTTTAAAACTTGCAATGTCTTCATTCAGCAAGTTATCATTGAGCACTCACTCATCCTGGCCATAATGACCAGACCAGATGATAATTTCAGATAACACAACGTTAACCCTAACATAAATTTCACTACTTCTAGAGCATATCTCTAGATTTTATTATAAGGAAAATTCGATACAAACATTTTATAGCATTTTTAGGATCCATCCAACGATACCATAAAGATTAGGAGAGCATTCCCTGACATCCTTTTCCTTGTGTTATCCTTACACGCTTCGGTTTACAGAAGATTAAATATGAACGATTACTTCTCATTATGGATTTTTTAAACAACGTTAACTAATTCCTCTATACTTAGTTTTTGAGCTCAAGTCAAGGAGAATATTTTTAGTCCGGGGTCCCCCATTTTTAAGTATTATCTGTCGTGTGTAAAGCATTTATTGCCACTACGCGTAGTTATCAAAACAATATGTAACGGAAATTCACTATGCTATTTAGATACTTATATTTCCACACCACGTTTCAAGCATTGTTGTTGCGGTGGGGCTCAGAAGCCTAAGGTGAACACAGCACCTTGGGCAAAGCCAAGTGAACCAAGGGGGCTGCTCCCCTCCTACGCTTTTGTCCCCTCTTCTTATAAGAGGGTACAAATACCTCTCTTATAAGAAGAGAGGACAATCGAGAGTAGGAGGGGACAAAGGATGGGAACCTCACCCCATTGTACTATACCCACGATGATGAATGATTTCATTATTTTGAACAACTAATTTTGTACAACAATACAAAATTATTGGGAAACTTTAAATATACGAAAATTGAACATGAATTTTGCTTAAAATTTGAAACGTTTTCCGTATCGACGTTCGAGCGTACATTAAAAAGTTATTACGTGTTCTTTTATGGAGTGAATAATTTACATACAAAAACATTACTGAACAATTTTTTATTTACTTGTGGTACATACATTTTGTAATATTGTAAATGGGATTTTGACAATTTCATTGAACATATCTTTGTAAGGTTGTCTTTTTTATAGCATAGGAGGGCAAACGAGTAGTCGAAGCCTGTTGGAGACTTTCGACGCCCATACACATCCACACAACCAAAGATTATGCAATTCTTTGCTAATGTTAGGATTTTATTTTCATAAGTATTATACAACTATCGAGTTTTTAATAATCGCTATATCGATTGTTATATTCAATAAAATTATTGGTGCGGTTGGTAAGCACCCGAAACAACTTACCCGCAAAAAAATAGATACGTCCTTAAAATTTCCTTCAAACTTTGTCAGTTTCTCAAATTATGGAAGCTAAACTAAATTCATCCCATACGCATAAATTGTAGAAAGAAGTTTTAAGCGAAGATTTCATTAAAATTTAGTATATTGAAGTGACCCATTTGGCAACATATTTGGGGTTCAATAACCCGTCGTGGGGTCAACTCTATGGCGTGCCAAAATGTTACATACGAGGACAATTATAAATGCCATAAATGTATCAAAAAGCTCAACTTAAAAAACTCGACGCAAAAAAAGAGTTGATGGTGCTGTAACAGCTAAATCTATTTTGATGGAACTTGTCTAAGGACCACCGCTAGAATACCTTTTTTCAAATAAAGAAAACTACCCCATAGCAGGGAGGACACCAGGAGCCGAGGAGATTTCCCAAAATCCCATTAAGTTACTTATCTTTCCTAAATTTTACATTTTTCACATCCTCGCATTAAAAAAAACTTTACCTTTTAAAATTCTTCCTTTTAAAATAAAAAAAAAATGGGTGTGCCAATTACTTACCACGCATTTTTTTTAAACATCGTTTTAATTTTTCGATAGCACATTTTGAAACAAAATTTGGTTTTATTCTTTGTGTTAAAACTAAAAATTTGCAAGTTTTCTCTGTATTTATGCCACGAGACTTTGTTTACTTGTAATAAATTGTTTTGTATTAGACAAGAAAAGCACTAGAAAGTTCCAAAGAGTATCTTGGATATAACCATATTTTAATATAAGTATTCGCAAGTTTTCTGGTAGATTGTTAGAAAATTATCACTCGTAAGAAACGTAAAGAGCGTCAGAAGTTACTCCATTTACTGTACTTTATGATAATTGTTATGAAGCTGGTTTTTTTCGATAACCTTTGTAAAAACAAGTCTATGTTTTTACCCGGCTGTGTTTATTTTTTTGCTATTTGCTATTTAATTTTGTTATTTGTTATACTTGCAGAATCTTTATAATAATCACTTCTGACGATCTTCTTAGTGGCTAAATTTATAATGAAAGTTCGCAACGCCCCGATGTCAGAGAGGATACCAACCAGAAGCTTTGTAGGATTCCTATTTTCTTTTAGTTGTGATCATTATTTCACAAAATTCTTATTGTTTTCTACTGTTTACTCAAATTTCACTCATTATAATAAAACAATTTTTACGGATTTTATTGCGGTTTATTAAGATTTTTACAAGCGTCGGGCAGGAGTATACAAGCTTGATTGCGACTGTGGTCTCTCTTATATAGGCTGAACTAAAAGATAAAGAAGAGATTTGTTATCTGTTACCTGTTGTATGCTATCTGCTATCTGCTATCTGCTATCTGCTGTCTACTGTCTATTGTCTGCTGTATGCTGTCTGATGTCTGATGTCTGATGTCTGCTGTCTGCTGTCTGCTGTCTGCTGTCTGCTGTCTGCTGTCTGCTGTCTGCTGTCTGCTGTCTGCTGTCTGCTGTCAGTAGTAGTGTCTGTAGTCTTGCCCTTCCCCCTGAAACACAGCGAAGTGATTCGCGGGAGAAACGAGCGAGATGGTGGTAACAATGCAGCCGAGAGCGCGGCACAGCGCATACCTCCTGCCGGCATCAAGTTTGATAGTATTGACCATATACCAGATTTTGTAAGGGTTGATAATGACGAAAGTGAATCAAAAGCAACAATTTTTATTCTTTTCCCCGAGCATCATAACAGAGCCATTCCGTGGAGGGCTGATCTTTAATTACACTTATTTGTGATCGGCCTCGCCATGAAACAACAACAAGAAACATTACGGTTCGAGAACTTTCTGGCTTTCTGATTTAAAATGATCATCATTAGTCCGTTATAGGTCATTAGATTAATCTTAATAACCGCTAAAGTGATTGTTAAATAGTCTGTCTATGCTTCATTTAATGTTCATATTGGAGAAATTAAATTGTAAATAGTGAAAGTGAATTGTAATCCAATTATATTTGATTTGATTATAGCATTGTCTAAGTCATGTGTTGGACACACTGCTTTTTTCTAATATGTGATTGATAATGGAGGGAAGCGCTTTATGTTTTTTAATAGAAGAGGTGGCAAACGGATAGTTGGTTCACCTTATTGTAAGTGAGAAGCGATATCCATAGACACCCGCTACACCAGAGAACACACAATTTAAACTCTTTTCTTGAAGGTCCCTAAATCGTATTGGTTCGGAAATACCGTAAATGGCAGCTGATTCAATATACTCGTGCGAGGCAGGAAATGCTGTAAAAATCGAGTTCTTGTAGATTTCCGGACATCGAGGTGGCGTGAGTGATATTTGAAATTTTGACATGATTTCCGGTGTTGAAATTCTGTTGCGGGTACTAGTCCGAACAAATCCTCACTCAATACTCGCCATAGTAGATGTGATTATACGGTGCATTTGTTTGTATGGTTCTATGTATCAATATTTTTTTTGTATGTTTCAATAAATAACTTTTCTGGTGGATTGCGGATCGAGGAGACGTGCAGCATAATGATTATTGGTTAGAATATAATATCTCGAACTGAGCCCCACCACGGCTCAAACCTTGTCGTGGCGGTGGGGCTCAGTAGCCTAAGATGGAAGGAACTCGGGACGAAGCCAAATGAAGACGAGAAGTGTTCCTCTTATAAGAAGTGGGACAAAAGAGTTAGAGGGGACAAAGGGCGAGGATGGTAACCTCACCCCATTTCACTATCCTGACGTTGGGAGGGGTTGTTATGGTGCTGGACATCCCTCTATAGAGGTGTCGGTCACTTGAGGGACTAACTAGCCGTCGAGGTACCCTGTTTACTCAACAGATCCACCTCACCAAAGGCGGCATTGGTGGCACTCCCCGGGTTTTAGTGGGTAGAGCTGCATTCTTACCATCTTTCGGGCGCAGCGAGTCCCAAATACCCGCCAGGGGAGTCCCCTGCGGGATGACATAAAGCTTTTCCCAGCCAAAAAAAAATCTAGAACTGAAATATTAGGCAAAGTACCTGGACCTAGCCTAAATAGTCCTTAAAGTAATTTTTCCTTACTATTGTTTTCTATTTTATCCTAAACACCGTTTATGTTTTAATAAAGTTGAAATGTAACCCGGGTTTAATATTAATAACCGGAATCGCGGAAGCGGCTTAGAAATAATATCCGCCCGACCATCAACAACAAAGTTTGAGTTTGGAAATTGTTAAACTATATAATTATAGTTTAACAATTTGCAAACTATATATATATAATTTATTCTATTTTTAAAGTTATTATACCGGCTACAAGAATATCTACATCACCTTTGAGAATTTCAACTGTCTAACTATCACGATACATGAGATACAGCCTGGTGACAGACGGACGGACAGCGGAGTTTTAGTAATACAACCGTAATACCCATTTGGGTACCGAACCCTAGAAAAATACGGTATTTCCTTCGTATAAGCATGAAATGAGTCTTATCACTTATGAAATGCTCTTCTTTTTTTTTAATATAGCATAGGAGGGCAAACGAGTAGTCGAATCCTTAGTACTTACATCCTTATCCTTACTAATATTATAAATGCGAAAGTAACTCTGTCTGTCTGTCTGTCTGTCTGTCTGTCTCTTCTTCACGCCTAAACCACTGCACAGATTTAGATGAAATTTGGCACGAAGATAGTATGGAACCCGAGAAAGGACATATGATAGTTTTTATCCCGGATATCCCACGGGAACAGAATTTATGCGGGTAAAACCCCGGGACTGTCTATCTTCAGAACCACCGAACAGATTTGGGTGAAATTTGAAACGAAGATACTTTGGAACTCAAGGTAGGACTTAAAATAGTTGTTATCCTGAAAATCCTACGGGAACGGGAACCATGCGGGTAAAACCCCAGGACTTTCTATCTTCTAAACCACGGAACAGATTTGGGTGAAATTTGATATAAAGATACTATGGAACTTAACGTAGGGTATAAAATAGTTGTTATCCTGAAAATCCCACGGGAACGGTAAACTATGCGGGTAAAACCCCGGGACTGACTATCTTCTAAACCACGGAGCAGATTTGAGTGAAATTTGATATGATGATACTTTGAAACTTAACGTAGGACTTTATATAATAGTGCCATCTATTTATAAATTGGTGAAATAAAATAATTCTTATCCTGAAAATTCCACGGGAACGGGAACTATGTATGCGGGTAAAACCTCAGAACTGTCTATCTTCTAAACCACGCAACAGATTTGGGTGAAATCTGATATGAAGATACTTTGGAACTTAACGTAGGACTTCAAATAGTTCTTATCCTAAAAATCTCACGGGAGCGGGAACTATTCGGGTAAAACCCCGGGACTGACTGTCTTCTATACCACGGAACAGATTTGGGTGAGATTTGATATGAAAATACTTTGGACATTAACGTAGGACTTAAAATGGTTGTTATCCTGAAAATCCTACGGCAACGGGAACTATGCGGGTAAAACCCCGGGACTGACTATCTTCTAAACCATGGAACAGATTTGAGTGAAATTTGATATGAAGATGCTTTGAAATCTAACGTAGGACATTAAATAGTTGTTATCCTGAAAATCTCACGGGAACGGGAACTATGCGGGTAAAACCCCGGGACTGTTTATCTTCTAAACCACGGCAAAGATTTGGGTGAAATTTAATATGACGATACTTTGAAACTTAACGTAGGGTATAAAATAGTTGTTATCCTAAAAATTCCACGGAGACGGGAAAATTTGATATGGAGATAGTTTGAGGCCCAAGGCATAAGATGTATAAGTGTAACAAGAAGTTTTTCAGACGTATCAATAGATGGCGTTAACACAAAATGTAGATCACGCTATATATTACAAGATGCGGATCCTTATGAGGATCGCACTTTTGTATAGTACGCGTTTTTAATGAATACTGTTTCCGTATTTTAGTAATTTATCCAAAATGATTTATTAATAGAATTCATCCTTATCCTTAATAATATTATAAATGCGAAAGTAACTCTGCCTGTCTGTCTGTCTGTCTCTTCTTCACGCCAAACCACCGAACAGATTTGGATGAAATTTGGCACGAAGATAGTATGGAACCCGAGAAAGGACTTAGGATTGTTTTTATCCCGGATATCCCACGGGAACGGGATTTATTCAGGTAAAACCCCGGGACTGTCTATCTTCTGAACCACGGAACAGATTTGGGTGAAATTTGATATGGAAATACTTTGAAACTTAACGTAGGGTATAAAATAGTTGTTATCCTAAAAATTCCACGGGAACGGGAAATATGCGGGTAAAACTCCAAGACTGTCTATCTTCTAAACCACGGAACTGATTTGGGTTAAATTTGATATAAAGATGCTTTAAAACCTGTCGTATGACATTAAATAGTTGTTATCCTGAAAATCCCACGGGAACGGTAACTATGCGGGCAAAACCCCGGGACTGTCTATCTTCTAAACAACTGAACAGATTTGGGTGAAATTTGAAATGAAGATACTTTGGTACTTAACGTAGGACTTAAATTAGTTGTTATTCTGAAAATCCCACGGGAACGGGAGTTATGCAGCTAAAACGCCGGGACATGCATGCATGCATTTGTTAAACCACTGAACTGATTTGCGTGAAATTTGATATGGAGATAGTTTGAGACCCAAGGCATAAGATGTATATAAGTGTAACAAGAAGTTTTTTAGACGTGTCAATAGATGGCGTTAACACAAAATGTAGATCACACTATCTATTACAAGATGCGGATCCTTATGAGGATCGCACTTTTGTATAGCACGCGTTTTTAATGAATACTGTTTCCGTATTTTAGTAATTTATCCAAAATGATTTATTAATAGAATTCATCCTTACTAATATTATAAATACGAAAGTAACTCTGTCTGTCTGTCTCTTCTTCACGCCTAAATCACTGAACAGATTTGGATGAAATTTGGCACAAAGATTGTATGGAACCCGTAAATTGCAACCATATTATTTGAAAAATTTGATTTAAAAAATACTTCAATACATGCGGACGAAGTCGCTGGTAAAACCTATGAAATAATATACGGTACTTACATTTAAGAAATCAATTTTGTCTGTCTGTTTGTTCCGGTTAATCTATAAAACGGCTAAGCCGATTTTGACGAGACTTCCACTGGCAGGTAGCTGATGTTATAAAGCGTAACTTTGGCCATAAAAAATATCATCATCAATCCGAACGGCTGTAAATCTAAGTAAACGCGGGCGAAGCTGCGGGCAACAGCTAGTTACCTATACAATTGTATTGAAGTGAATTATGATTTTTCTTTTCTTATCTTATCTTCTCTTCTATCAGTAGTCTAAATTAAAGACTAGGAAACAAGTAGTTTAGTAAAAGAGATTCATAATTAGTATTAATATAATTCCAGATTATTTATAATAAGAAATCAATCAGTCTTGGTAAAATAAATCAGTATAAAATATGAGTGTATAAAATATGAGTGTATAAAATATAAGTGTATAAAATATGAGTGTATAAAATATGAGTGTATAAAATTTCATCTGTTGGTCCCTTTGTTCGAGTAAATAAAATATTCATATTGTATAATTCAGGGTAAATCCTTGAATTGTCGGTGTCCAAGCGGTGAAATATTCTAGGAGTCAGTATGTTTTAAAATTACAATTTTCAGTCAGGTAACACTAGTAAAATTCAATGGTATTTCCATTGATTTTACTAGGGGGATACTAGGGGAACGGGGATAGTTAGGAAAGTTTTGAATAATAACAGTGGCCAAAATTAGCATAATTCCTTATAATATTACGAAAGCGTGTATTGATTTTGTGGAGTTGTGAAGTTTATTATGTAGAATGATGGCGCTGGTCATAATAATAATAATCACATGCATTCGCTCGTCATTTTAGTCGTAACACACTCTCAGCTCTTTTAATTGCGTGGCTTCTTTAGTATAAAAAACATTTCGCAGCCTTCTAACCCTTTTTTTTCTTTAACGCCGGGAAATGCTCTAAGGCATCCCGCGGGTGAGTGGATCCCCCACGTGGGTATGTGGGACTCGCTGCGCCCGAATGTTGGTAAGTCTACTAAAACCCGGTCCCTTGGGGGACTGACTATCGGTCGAGGTGCCCTGTTTGCTTAAATAGATCTGGGGCACCTCACCAAAGGCGGCATTGGTGGCACTCGCCGGGTTTTAGTGGGTAGAACTGCGTCAACTTACCAGCTTTCGGGCGCAGCGAGTCCCATATTGAAAAAGAAATTAGTCTGATGATGATAAATAACAATAAATTGGTATTTAATTAAGACTTGAGCTGTAAGCGGCTCAGACAGTAAATTACTGAAACAAACAAGACACTTTATAGGCTGCTGCACATTAGAAGGATTTTAGTTTGCAGTTTTCATCTATACTAAATAAATAGACTATTGTTTTAGTAGCCAATCAGATTTAGTTTTATTAACTACTAGCAGCGCCCCGCGGTTTTCCCCACGTAGTTCCCATTCCCGTGGAAGTACAGGGTTAATTTATAGACTATATATCTTATATGTAAGCTATGTTATTGTTAAGTTTTATCAAAATCCATTCCGTAGTTTTTGCGCGCATAACGAACATACATTCCTAGTAACTTTCGCGTATATAATATTAGTAGGATAACTTTTTTTGTTTTCGCAGGGGAAATGCCTGACACTTATCACCAGTCCGGGTGGAAGCTGATGGTTTATGTGGCACTTGGCTTAAGACTCTGACTGCGTCATGCAGTCGGAAACCCCTAGGTCCCTACCTAACGACCCTAGAGCCACCGTTGTCGAAGGTGCGCGTTGCTGACAGATCCGGGGATCTATCAGCGCCTCGGTGACTTTATTAACAGTACCGAATTTTATATAAGTTCAACATAAATATTATGTACGATAAGTAATTTTCGTATACCGATCCGATAAAAAGTCCATTCATTATGTAAATGAAAAACACAAATTTTTTCATGTCATCCCATACACATCAGCACATTCAAGGCCACGCAGATGCGCCGCCCTCCTTTTCTCTAACCCCCCCAATGGGCCACCGGAAACACACAAGCCGCACGAAACAGGACAGCGTTGTCACTTGAAGCCGGTGTTATGTGAGCGAGAGGTACCAGAGAGAGACATTAGCTACTTCTTGTTATTTCTTCTTCTTCATTCTTTCTTCTTCCTTATCTTCTTTCATCCTTAACTTTAGTTCCAAGGTAATCGACGGACAGAGAGACAAAAAAGTAGCTCTATTCCCAAGGACTTATTTACCTGTACTATTTGGAATGTATGAAATCGTATTTGACGAAATACTGAAGTATAATGAGACCCCGCATTGCAAACGCACCTAACAATATATTAAAATTATAAAATATTATGAAAATATACCACATACTAAATATCTGCCCTTGGATTCGAACCCTTGACCTCTAAGAATATGCCTCTTCAGATGTCGTTACATGATATATTTGTACCGCACTTAACGTATTCGATTTCTGCAATGTCAAAATGTCCACTCTATTATAATACTTTTATTAGAGATTTATTTTATCTTCATCATTATTTTGGTGGTGGTCATGAAAAAGCTTAGCTGTGTCTCAAAACATGGCAGGTAGTGTAAGTACTGGCATCAAGAATTATTACCCCCTTACGTCTCAAAATTCGCATTTTTATGCGTTGCCTTGTTTTTATTCACACTGGGAAACGACTTTACGCGCCTTCAACGGCTATGGTGTGTGAGACTCGCGGCGCATACTGTGCCGAATACTCACTATAACCCCGCGAGTGCCACCAATGCCACCTTTGGTGAGGTGCCCCGGATCTGTTGCAACAGGGCTCCTCGACGGCCAGACACCAAGACTCGACGCCACCTCCACAGAGGGGTTGTCCCGCACCACAGAACAACCCCTCGCAACGTCCCAACGTCGAGACAGTACAATGGGGTGAGATCGTCGCCCTTATCCCCCTCCCGCTCTTTTGTCCCCATTTCTTTTAATAGGGGTACAAAGAGTAGAGGTAGCCCCCTCGGCTCAATTTGCTTCGCCCAAGGTGCTGGGTTCACCGCCGCGACAAGACTTGAACCATGTTTAGGTTGAAAGGCTTCGCTAACTACTGACCATCTGCCAATCAACGTACATAAAAAATCGATCTGAACTATTAGTAAGCCTCGCCCATGATCTTGTTACGTTATACTTTTGCTGATCTTTTGATAAATCCCGAAACCTTATATCTTTGGGAGAATTGCATTAACTTGGACCAAACTCTTTGTTTAGTTCTTCCTTCATTAAAACTTACGTTTTATACAATAGCTTTTCAGTAAATTTTAGTAAATTCGAAGACTTGAAAGGCGTTTTCGTTTGATAACAAACTTCTCGGTGGTCGATGATACGTCTTAAACGCATTATAAAAAAAAAAAGATTCCGACGAATTGAGAACCTCCTCCTTTTTGAAGTAGGTTAACAATAATTCTAATACCGAACACGCGCCAGAGGGGACTGAGTGTCCTGAGAGGGGAGAGGCTTTCCATACGCTCGTGAACTTATAACTAAAGGACATAAACGACAAAATGGTTTTTGTTATTTTATTGCATTAAAAACGATAATTGGAGAAAAAATTGAATCATAACGTCCTGTTAAACATTGGTAATGATGCTTATGATTTGATGTAACGAAAATATTCTAGTTATGTTAACTGTGAATAAGGTTTACATTTTTAAAATTCTATTGTATGCATCATGCATAAATTATAGTAACAAAAAATCTATCAACTGGACTTTAGTATCTAATACAATCCAGGGATTATTGGTCTTATGTTAAGTCCGCACCATTCTGTAATTCTATAACTACTAAAAATATTATGATTTGGTTTACTTATACCTATTATGGCCCCACCAAGTTTCAAAATTTTCATTAGAGTCATCTAATGAAAAATTTAAGAGGTTAAGAGCCTTGTGCCCGATGCCAGGAGGCCGTGTGGTCGCAGGCTGTACGGTTGGCGGGGGGCAACCTCCCACTTTACAAACAAAAATTGAGCTAAATGGGCTCACACTAATCCGATGTAGCATTAGGGCCTTCGGGCCGTTAGCATATATCCATCGGAAAAAAAAACCAGTCCCGTTTGCCCATATGATGTATGAAGTATGTTTGATATTTTTTCTCTATTACAAAAGTTACCTAATCATGTATTGAAAACTAATAAAATAAGGTTTTTATCATGAAATATTAGGTCACCAACTTATTAATCGTTTTGGAATTAAAATAAAACTAAAATAAATTGAAATTATTGACGCCAAAATTCCCAATGCGTCCTTATAGATTTTATAATAATAATATGTTGGGACAACTCACACACGGCCACCTGATCCCAAACTAGGCAGAGCCTTTTCTTAATATTATGGTAACCAGACAAATGATATATACTTATATATTTTTTAATACGTACATATTATTATAGATAAATTACACCCAGACACAGAACAAATGACCATGCTCATCACACAAACATTTGTCCTGGGTGGGGATCGAACCCGCAACCTTCTGGTTTAGCAGTCAGGGTCACTAACCACTAGACCAACAGGCCAGTCAGACCAACAGGCCAGTATAATTCATAACTAAATGACAAAACTTACATCTAACCTTATCATATGGAACTTAGTAATACTGAAGGCCCATCCATCGTCTGTTCTCCTCTCTAATGTCTAAAAGTCGACCCTTAAAAGGGGATCTTATTTCAATAAACACTATCATCTCAATCTAAGATTTTTAAAAGCTCGACGTTTCGGATACTTTACAGCTACCATAGTCACGGAAGGACTTGTAAAAGTCTTACCCCCAAATACTCAAACAAATCTCAAATTTAAGACGTACTTAAACTCATGCTACCACGTGTCAGATTCAAAAAAAAAGAGGGACAACACGAGTTTCTTACATTTGAGATTCGTTTGAGTATTTGGGGGTGAGTAAACCGCGATAAAATCTATGTAAGTTGTTTATATAATGAATGAAATTCGCGTACATAATATTAGAAAACAATAATTGTTTGTCCATTATAGGATAACTACTCAGTTTAATTCCATCCGCGAAGAAAACCCGTAACACAAGCTCTTACTGTATTACCATAGAACTAAATCGAAGTGGTGTTATTGTTCACGAATATTTATTTATGTCTAAACTTCATCGTGGAGATGAAAATGTATCCTTTTGTATGAAAATACAAAGGAGAAAGTGAAAGAAATCTGTCGTTCACGATACAAGATATAAATTTTTATTTTTAAAGATTTAGGAGTGAATAAAACCTAATGGAACTATAACTCAAGTCGGAATATCCAACTAAGTGACTTACAGACGTCGACTTTTAAACTGAAATTATTCACAGATATTGTATTCTCTTTTATGTATCTGTGATAGATCAAAGAGGTTTGAAGGGGATTGTGAAAATAGATTGGGTGCATGGGTTTTTTATGCGAAGCATCTATTGCCTGATCTTGGCAGTTAAATCGATTTGGATGCCGTGACGGCAAGACGCTATCATGCCTCGCACATGTATTTTATTACATCTTTCGGTATAGCTTTTTATTAAATACTAGCTCTTTCCCACAGCTTCGCCCGGGATAACTTAAATTTACAGCCGTATCCGGATTTATGATGATCATTTTTATAGCCCAAGTTACTCCTTATAACATTATCTGCCACTGAAAGTCTCTTTCAGAGATAATCCGGAACAAACAGACAGACAGGCACGCGGACAGACAGACCAAAATTGTGAAAAATCATCATATCATCACAGCTATATGCATTTAGTAAAAAGCGTTTATTTGAATATTACGAACAGACACTCATTTTATTTATCTGCTTAGATGTAGGTAGATGTGATTGTGAGCTTTTGCTGAATTACGAGTTTAATTGGCTCTAGATTATAATGCTTACATATAATAAAACATACCTTCCCTATTTTCTTTAAAATTTAAGTTGGATTGTGGATAGTTGGACTGGACGCAGAGTTACCACCAATAGTACCACTAACTATTACAGGTTGATGATTAATTAATTTAATCATCTTAAAAATCAAATGAATTTAACATTTCTGAACGATAGACAGTAAGGTAATGGCCGGCATAAAAGATCAGTAACAAACAACGCGGCGTGAATGTTAAGCACCTGATGTAAGTGTTATCACGCCGGTCACGTCGGCGGAACTTAAAATTTGTACTTCGCAGGAAATGGCGAAACAGTTATATTTGCACGCTTGAGTACTAACAGTTTGCCTATTGATAGGTTAGTCCTAAGCATCGAGCATTTAAGTGGATAGATTAGTAAACGTGAGCCATACAATTCCGAAACTGGTTAGTGATAGCAATTCAACCACAATTCAACCAATCAGTAATCCGGGCTTGCACTTGGCACTCGATCCTATTGAAATTTACGATTGGGATCGAGAACTTGTCAATCGGTACTCTTGTACGCTACACTAGCGCACGATTTGACTCGGTCACAGTGGAATTTTATCTAACTTTTTTTCTTCAACGGCCGGGAAATGCTCTGAGGCATCCCGCGCGGGAGTGGGTCTCCCCACGCGGGTATGTGGGACTCGCTGCGCCCGAAAGCTGGTAAGTGGACGCAGCTCTATCTACTAAAACCCGGATGGTGATACCAATACCGCCTTTGGTGAGGTGCCCCGGATCTAATGAGCAAACAGGGCACCTCGATGGCCAGTCAGTTCCTCAGGGGACCGACGCCACCTCCACAGAGGGGTTTTCCCGCACCACAGAACAACCCCTCTCAACGTTTGGACAGTACAATGGGGTGAGGTTCCCATCCTCGCCCCTTGCCCCCTGATCTTTTGTCCCCTCTTCTTATAGGAGGGGTACGAAGAGCCCTCTCGGCTCAATTAGCTTCGCCCAACGTGCTGGGTTCACCCCAGGCTACTGAGCCCCACCGCCACGTCAAGGCCTGAACCATGGTGGGGCACTCTTAACAATATTTTAACGTTGAGGTATCGACGTAAAAGAAAAAAAAAGCTCTCTTAAGAATACCCTCTGGTATTTGCGTCTTACATTACCTATTTATTTATTTATTTATTTTTATGGATACACCAACAAGGAACAAACATAGTTAAAAGCTAAAATTACACATGTAACAAGTTCATTATATCTAAATGCTGCCTTAATTATAGGTGTAATACAGCTTGCATCTTTTATTACAAATACTTATACTAATTAAAAGTTAATAAAATTAAAAATTAATAACTTAAAATTTATTTTTTAGAGAGATTAATTACTAAGTTAATATGAAAAAATAAAATTTACAATTTAAACAAAAACTTAATCAACAGGTTGACAAGTATCGAGAAACTAACGAAAAAACAAAACATAAACGAAGAATAACAATAGCTGAAACTAAACAAAGTTGGTTGACAATTACATCGATTTGGATTGCATTTTTATTATTTTTTTGAATGTATATAGTTTATTTGAAACTATACAGGCGTCGGTCGTCGGTCGAACTATAACAATTACAGTTGACGGCTTGACGATAACATTGTTATAACTACGCTTTGCACGTATCGCCGTGCTTAATTCCCTGTCAGTAGTGTACTATCCAAACACCGAAGTAAGCCGGCATCGACAACGGCTCAGTGGAAAAACGAAGCGCTGATGCCGGTGCCGCGCCTTGCCGTGCCGGTGCCGGGCCGGCTAATGGAAAAATGCCCGATCATTTACATTTCAGTATGCGTTTCACACCCTCTCATGACTGGGTGATGGTTTCTGTTTTAATAATCAATTAACGCCTTCCCTTGCATACATCTATGGGACAGATTAGCTATTCCGTATCAGCCAGTGATGAATGACGAAGATTTAATCAGTAGATACAACGTTTGAATTTCTATTATAGAAACTAATTAACGCATAATAATAGTATTAAAACTACAAAATATTAAATAATGACGAAATAATAATCACAGACAATTAGAAAAAACGAAAAACGTGATTAATATCCTGTTGTAAGTAGTTTATACCTATTGTAAGTAGTTAGGAATATTAAATATAGTCCACTCATGATGTTTTGAGTCTCACATTTGAAGCACTCATTAATATTTCGTTAGTTTCCTTCTATTCCTTTTCCCACCCCACTATGGATGAAGCCTTGTCGTGGCGATGGGGCTCAATAGCTTAAGGTGAGCCTAGCACATTGGGCGAAGTGAATTGAGCCGAGGGACCTCTTATAAGATGAGGGGACAAAAGAGCAGGGGGACAAGGGGTGAGGACGGGAACCTCACCCCATTTTACTGTCCCTACGTTGGGAGGGGTTGTTCTATGGTGCGGGAGAACCCCTCTGTGGAGGTGGCGTTGGTCCCTCGAGGGACTGACTAGCCGTCGAGATGCCCTATTAGCTTAACAGATCCGGGGCACCTCACCAAGGCGGCATTGGTGACACTCGTCTGGTTTTAGTGGGTAGAGTTGCGTCCACTTACCAGCTTACGGGCGCAGCGAGTCCCACGTACCCACCTGGGGAGACCCACACCCCCGCGGGATGCCTGAGAGCATTTCCCGGCTCCCGGAGCATCCACGAATGCCAGCCGCGACCAACGGTCTAACGTGCTTTCCGAGGCATGGAAGAATCTCGGTATGCAAGATGATCACCCACAAACTAACCGCGGCAAGCGTAGCTTAACCTGATGGATTCATCCGTGCGGCTGTTATAACTTACCCACGATTCCCTCTTATTATTATTTTGTTAACAACAAAAAATTATGAAGAATTTTATTTTTTTAAGATATATCTTAACGTTTCAACTAAATATACGTGTATGTAAGTTTAAACAGTAAAATAACATATTCGGTGCAACATATTAATAAAAGCAAGCTGTAAAATTTAATGGCGAATAAAATAGCATTACAAAGTAACTTTTATGAATTTGTACATAAAGTCAGAGAAGCACCAATAGTGTTAAACAGACATAAAACCTTGATCCTAGATGTAAGGTAGAGAAACGCTAGGTATTAAAAGACTTGTAGCATTTTCAAATGACTTATTCACGTATACTGAATTTTCTTAGGTTTTTTAATCTGTCTGTCTGTCAATCTGAATAAAATATATAGAAGTCGACAAAATCGATTTGCTCTTATCAATATGAAAACTTGACATTACCAATACTTTTTAACCGACTTCAAAAAGGAGGAGGTTATCAATTCGTCGCAATCTTTTTTTTTTTTTTTTTTAATGTATGTTACCTGATTACTCGAAGATGGTGATTAAAAAAATAATTTTTCAAATCGGTCTAGACCGATTTGAAAAATTATTTTTTCAAAGCGCCATTTCAGGTGTGATGATGGAGACCTTATACAGTCGAGGGGAATCCTCGACGATTTACAGCTTTTATTGGGCTAAGCCCATTATATTCATACGGCTAAACAATATACCAAAATCATGTAATTTTGTTTAATTAATTTAATTTAATTTTACTTGTCGTTGTTATATGAACAACAAACAACTGTGCCTTGGAAGCGCATCATAGTTTTTTTTTTTATGTTAGTTGGATAGCAAACTGGCAAATGTACCACCTGATGGTAAGTGGTCGACGTCGCCCATGAACATAAACTAGTTTACCTGGAACGAGCCCAGGCAACTTATTTACGTGTTGCCTATCCTGAGACATAAGATGTTAAGTCTCGGTGCCAGTAATTACACTGCCTGTCTTGCCCTTCTCTCCGAAACACAGCAAAGCTGTTTCACGGGAGAAATAAGCAAGATGGTGGTACCCATGCAGCCGGGAGCGCGGCACAGCGCTTCCCTCCCACCGGTAAAGTATTTCAAGGTCATCATAATATCCATTGTATACCTATATATTGGTGATGGTGCTGTTCTATACCTTATATAACTGAATTATTTATTGAATAGCAGCAAATCTGCCGTGATTGCTTTCAATTACATGTATATAAAGTTTTACACAATTCCATTTCGGTTTTTTCATTTGTTATGTAATGATTTAAACCCTTTCTACGTTCATCTCATTAATACAGCGCTATCTAATCTAAGCAACGCGTTTAATAGTTCTACCCATATTTCAGACAAATAAAATCAGTTATCGAATTTTACAATCACTAAAAATTAAGAAATAAAAAATTTTTAAACAAAAATTAAAACCGACTTCAAAATTTAAAAAAAAACTAAAAAGTAATAAAATAATTTCCGTAATCTTTGTGCCTACAATTTATTATCAACTTGTTCTTCTAATAATATAGAAACTTTGCATTTACCACGTCATTATTGTTACTTTTGAAGCCGGTGTCGTATTCGTTGATATACCTACATCCCTACCTACCTTGGCTGACACCGACTCCAAAAGTAACAATAATGACGTGGTAAATGCAAAGATTGTATATTATTATAAGAACACTTGATTGTGAACTTACCGAATATTTTATCTTACTGAATCAATAAAATGTTTCAAATATGGTCCGTCCTGACAGTATCCTTTCGGCTCAACCACATATCCTTTATTATATATTAGTACCTGGATGAGCGAGCTTTGCTCGTTATTTTTTTTTAATAAAATGACATTTTCTAAAAATGATTCCTAGCTAGATCGATTTATCGCCCCCGAAACCCCCTATATACTAAATTTCATGAAAATCGTTGGAGCCGATTCCGAGATTCCAATTATATTATATAGCAAATCTTGTATATATATATATATACAAGATTTGCTCATTTAAAGATATAAGATAATATAATATTTTAATTTCGTTTAGGTACCAAATATAATAAAACATATTTATTGCTTGAGGTTTCGCCTTTTTTTTCTTTAAGGCCGGGAAATGCTCTAAGGCATCCCGGGGGAGTAGGTCTCCCCGCGCGGGTATGTGGGACTCGCTGCGTCCAACAGCTGGTAAATGGACGCAGCTCTACCCACTAAAACCAGGAGAGTGCCACCAATGCCGCCTTTGGTGAGATACCCCGGATCTAGTAAACAAACAGGGCACCTCGACGGCTAGTCAGTCCCGCAAAGGACGGACGCCACCTCCACAGAGGGGTTGTACCACACTACAGAACAACCACTCCCAACGTCGGGATAGTACAATGAGGTGAGGTTCCCATCCTCGCCCATGCCCCCTGCTCTTTTGTCCCCTCTTCTTATAAGAGGGGTACAAAGAGCCCCCTCGGCTCAATAAGCTTCGCCCAAGGTGCTGGGCTCACCCAAGGCTACTGAGCCCCACCGCCACGTCAAGGCCTGAACCATGGTGGGGCTCGTGGTTTCGCTTGTTAACTTAATCGTATTTATATTTGATCTAAAGATGTATCAATACATCAATGTGTTTTTTTTTTTTTTTTTTTTTATAGAAGAGGGGGCAAACGGACAGTCGGTTCACCTGATGGTAAGTGAATAGCGACATCCACAGACACCCGCTATACCAGGAGATCAGCAGGTGCGTTGCCGGCCTTTTAGATGTGAGTATGCTCTTTTCTTGAAGGTCCCTAAGTCGTATCGGTTCGGAAACACCATAGGTGGCAGCTGATTCCATATATTTGTAGTGCGAGGCAGGAAATGCCGTAAAAATCTAGATGTTGTGGATTTCCGGACATCAAGATGGTGTGGGTGAAATTTGGAATTCTTACGCGATGTCCGGTGGTGGAATTCTGCCGCAGGTATTAATCCGAACAATTCCTCAGAACACTTCCCGTGGTAGATGCGGTAGAAGATGCAGAGCGATCCGACATCTCTACGCAGCGCCAAGGGATCAAGCCGATTGGAGATCACATTATCATCGACGATTCGAGCCGCCCGGCGTTGGACGCGGTCAAATGGAAGGAGCTGATATTGGGGCGCTCCAGCCCAGAGGTGAGAGCAGTATTCCATGTGAGGCCGGATCTGCGCCTTGTATAATTGAAGGCGGTGTGAAGGCATGAAATACTGCTTCGCCCTATTGAGCACGCCAAGTTTCTTTGAGGCTAGTTTAGCCTTTCCTTCCAAATGACCACGAAACTGCACATCTCTCGATATGTCGACGCCAAGTATCCCAATGCTGGCTGCGGCAGTTAGGGGAGTGCCTTCAAATCGTAGAGGAACGACGAAGGGTGATTTTTTGGCGGTAAACGCGCAAACTTGTGTCTTGTTGGGGTTAAATTGGACCAGGTTAAGTCGTCCTCATTCCGAGACTTTGGTCAACAGAGACTCGATTTTAGACACAAGTTTGTTCCGACACTCATCGACTTGTTCCCGAGAAATATTAGAGCGGCCAGTGTATAAGGCATCTCCAGTGCTGTCATCCGCATAACAATGAATGCCGCTGGTTTGCAGCATATCATTGATATGCAGAAGAAACAGAGTTGGAGATAGTACACAGCCTTGCGGAACACCAGCATTAACAGACTTGAGGTCCGAGCATGTACCGTCGACAACGACCTTGATGCTCCTGTCTGCTAAAAAACTGGTGATCCACTTACATAATTTCTCGGGAAGCCCATATGATGGTAGCTTCGCTAGAAGTGCTTTATGCCACACCCGATCAAAAGCCTTCGCTATGTCCAAACTAACCGCCAGTGCTTCCCCCTTGCTCTCAACTGCCTCCGCCCATCGATGCGTTAGGAATATTAGAAGATCACCAGCTGAACGATTCCGTTGAAAGCCATATTGGCGATCGCTAATCAGCTGGTGCTCCTCCAAATACCGCCGGAGCTGGCAGTTAATTATGGATTCCATAATCTTTGAGAACAAGGAAGTTATGGCTATTGGTCTGTAGTTGGACGGGTCTGAGCGGTCCCCTTTCTTAGGGATCGGGTGTACCAAAGCTGTCTTCCACGAGCATGGGACGACGCCTAATGAGTATGAGTGCCGAAAAAGACGCGTAAGGACGGGTGCCAACTCAGGAGCACAAGTACGTAGCACTAACGGAGGGATGCCGTCAGGACCACTCGACTTATGGATGTCCAGCGAAAAAAGCGCTTTACGTACGGAGCTCTGTCGAAAAATTATTTCCGGCATTGAGGTATCACACCGAGGGATCGTCGGTGGTATTTTTCCCTGGTCATCCAAAGTCGAGTTGGAAGCAAAAAGAGAGCCTAGAAGATCGGCCTTCTCCTTCGCGGTGTGGGCCAACGAGTCGTTCCTCATGTGCAAAGATGGTAGGGATGGCTTACAGAAATTCCCTTGAACAGCCTTGGCGAGTGACCATCCACGAGTTCCCGAAGGAAGTCGAACCAATCTCTCGCCAATTCTGTTCACGTACTCCGCTTTTGCCTCAGCAATAGCTCTTTTGAAGGACCAGGAGGCAAAGTTATACTCCTTTTTTAATGCGCTGGTCTTTACATCCTGTGACATCGATGCATTGGCCCAGGCTCGGTAGCTTAACCGCTTGTGGCGTGCAGCCATCTTACAAGTTTGACCAAACCAGGGCTGGGATTTGCCGCCTATAGGCACTGAAGAGCTTGGAATAAAAAGCGCCATGGCTTGCAGCACCACCTCGGCGACAGAATCGGCAACGATGTCTGGATCATCCAGCGAGAAGCAAATTCGCCCCCATGGGTAGGATGCGAAGAAGGACCGCATTCCATCCCAATCAGCTGACCTATAGTGCCAAACATGGCGGCAGCTGGCAAAACGTGGCCATGATGGGCGGGCAACTTGCACAGAACTCCGGATCAGACAGTGGTCCGATGAGCCAAGTGGAGCGTCCACGGAGACCACGTAATTGTCCGGGTGAGAGGTCAGCAGAAGGTCCAACAGGGAAGGCGTATGATCTTCCACATCAGGGATACGAGTTGGTGATACCACCAATTGTGTCAGATCATATGCTGAGGCAAAGTCGTAAACAGATCTTCCTGCATGATCGGTTGTACGTGAGCCGAGCCACTCGGTGTGATGGGCGTTGAAATCACCAAGTATCACGATCTCTGCAGATGGGATCTGTTGTAGTACGGAATCTGTAGCCATTTGGATGTGCTCTATGAGTCGATCGGTTTCGTCATTACCGCTGTGGGACCTATATAGGCAGGCATAGACGCGGGGATGGTCATCGCTGTCTATGCGCAACCAGAGGATGGAGAGGTCCCTACCTTCAAGACTGCCAAGGCGACGAGAGCAGACATCCTCTCTGACGTACGCGCAAACTCCAGCCCGCGGTACAAAAAAGTGTTCTAATTTGTACCCCGGACAAGAGAGATAGGAAGTATCAGCCGGAGAAGATATCTGAGTCTCGGTCAAAAAGAGCAGGGCCGGCTTCGCCGTCTGGAGGTGGTAGTGAACAGCGTTGAGATTGCTATGAAGTCCCCTTATGTTACAGAAATCCACGGTCATAGTGGTAGGGGACTTCTGCCGACTGCTCCGTTTACCCCGGGCAGTTTTTGTCTTGAGCACAGATTCGCCCCCCCCAGAATACGCGGGGCTGCCCAGGTTCGGGTTCAGGTACGTGTCCTGAGCCCGGAAGCCTAGAGAGGGATTCTCCGGTGCTTGTGCGACCGGTACCCTCCTGGGGTAGTCTTTGCGTAGTCTGTGCTGTCATGTATGTTGGGGGGGGGGGGGGGATGGGCCACCGGATCTCTCACAAACCGAACGAAACACGACGACATTTGCCGCCATTTAACGTCGATATTATGTGAGAGCGAAGTACTTCCCCGGACGCGCCGGCCCATCTGCTGCAAGGCAGCATGGCGCTACTTCGTAGTGTGTCTTATGAAATATATAATTAATACGATATTTTTATTGACTTAGTTGAATTTGTCATCATGGCCGAAGTCGAGTCTCCAAAAAAGACAACATAACTTTTTACTACTATGTATACATATTTAATACAATCTTTAAAAAAAAGATCAGTCATTTGAGGTAAATTCTCATGAAGTTATAGAAAATATTACGCAAAGTGTAGAATAAATGATGATTGAACATGTGAAACCATCATATATTATATATTGTGTATGTTAATTTTGAAACGGAAAATATAATATTTTTAAGAATATAATGATCTTTAAGTGCTGTAGATTTAAGAGTCTTTCAACGATTACGGTTGAAATTGAATATTATTCATTTTAGAAATTGAAATTTCCTACTTCTCTTACGTTTACGTCACACAGTAACTATTATCTATCAAGATGACTTTGAATAAAATATTCTTCAAGAATTGCATAAAAATAATTTATGTACATAGTCTTAAAATTCATTCCAGAAATTTTTACGTTGCAACACAAAAATATAAATTAAAATAAACTTTTCGATTTGTATTTAATTGTGACAACCTTAAATAGGCTCCATCTAATAAATTAGTACGTTTATATAGTCAATCATGTACAAAACATTTGCACATAGTCACTATAATATATTTAAAATTTTATTCAATGTGACAACCCTAAGTAGGCTTCATCTAACAAGTTGATTGACCTCTCGCCCAAGGAATTTCATAAAACCGCCCAGAGGCTGCTACTTGCTCTCATTTTTCAGTACCCATCTGAATCTGAAAGCAATCGTCAGACGTCAGTCGGCATCGCGCCCTGGTAGACGCCGCACGCCGCCGTATGTTCCCTTCAGCTAAACTCGTTTCGCGTAAATAAGATCGACGGAGAATTTTTTTTCAATAGTTCTTCATGAATTTTCATGATTATTCAATTATGGTTCAATTTTATTAATAACTAATTGATGTGTTTTTAAGTTATTAAGTGACGATTAAAGGAGAACTTTGTGAAAGTAACAATTATGATTATTTTGAAACTGTGAGTAATGACTAATGATGTTTTGATCTGCTGTTTCCCGGCAGACGGAAATTGAGACAGCATTCGACACATTAAGACGTTGAAAATAGCTTAAAGTTCGACGCTGGCTACAATTGTAAGTTTATTTTCATAACCATGTTTGTTATAATTACAGAAATGTTTAAGTTGTTAGTTTTAAAATTATTCAAGTAACGTGATCTTTTTTTAAGTGTTTACTTTTAATATAAGTTACTGAAAAATATGAAAAAAAAATCTTCTTAATGTTGTATTAGAAGAGAATTGAAATTTTCTTTTGAGATAAGCCACACATTGGCTAATTACTTTTTTCTATTTTAATGCTCTATGTCGCCGTATCTGAAAGAAGCCATAGTTAACGTTTCACGGACTATCATATACCTAGTAGAACAAATTTTTGTCCTGTCCGCGTCCGATGAGTCCGCCTCATTATAAAGTTATTACACTAATATGATAATTGTATTATATCGATATGGTCTCGGAACCAGATAAATCACTTTCAAACGATAGGACTTAGGTTTTAGAAATACACAACAAATTAGAGGGTTTGCCCATAATCTTGCGAGTTCGGGTTATTGTGATCACCGACGCCTATATAGACTAAGCATAAAAATGTTATATCTATATGTTTGTATAATTTGCTCAAAATTATGTTTCTTCTTAATTAACTAATAAGTAGTTAATTAAGAAGAGTGCAGAATCTTTTAAACACTGGGAGTGTTAATTTGTTGTTTGATTTGAATTAAAATTTGAACAAAAGCTAGCTTTGCCCTAGGGTTTTACCTACCATTTGCATAAAATTTTAGCGTAGGTATAGTTCAATGGCAAAGCACATTTTTTATAAAAATCAACTGATGCCTCGTACCGCCTATGTAGAGGTTTGTAAATTTATTAATACCATGTATTTTTTTTTACATAAAATTCAACATTTTTACGGCTACCTTTTCCCATTTTTTATGTGTAAGAGATTCACAATTAATATTTTTGTTGTATACATAAAATCCGTCCGTTAACTTCTATGCGGTGATGACTATTTATTTACACGAGCTTTAAAATCATTGTAAGACGTTTCTCGAAAATTAATAATCTAGTATTTTCGCGAAGATTGAGCGATTAAAAAAAAGTTGTAAGTATTTAAACAAATACCGGTGGGAGGGAAGCGCTGTGCCGCGCTCCCGGCTGCATGGGTACCACCATCTTGCTTGTTTCTCCCGTGAAACAGCTTTGCTGTGTTTCGGAGAGAAGGGCAAGACAGGCAGTGTAATTACTGGCACCGAGACTTAACATCTTATGTCTCAGGATAGGCAACACATAAATGTGTTGCCTGAGCTCGTTCTAGGTAAACTAGTTTATGTTCATGGGCGACGTCGACCACTTACTATCAGGTACATTTGCCAGTTTGCCTATCCAACTAACATAAAAAAACTAACATAAAAAGCTTTATTAGTTTGGGTGAACAATACGTGCAGTAAATGTAAGGGTTTTATTTATTAAATGACTATTTACTTACTGTTATTTTAGCCACTAAAACAACAGGGAACTTAAATTAAAATAATTCTTAAAACAAAAAATAAAATCCAGGAATTTCCAACTGGAGTTGAGTTGCATAAAAAAACAATACTTACAAAGAATACTGAATTATAATATTGATAAAACAAGGACCAAAAAAACATCAGAAGCAACAGTGGGCAATCATGGGGTTCGCATGATTATATGTATCTATTTATTTAATTTTAATATTCACACCTATTGGATCCCACTGCTGGGCAAAGGCCTCCCTTGCTCCACCTATCACGGTCCTGTTTAAAAAAAACATACCTACATAAATTTCTAAAGATAAGTCATTTTTTGAATAGACATTTCATTTTATTTTTGTATGATTAAATCTATGTTCAGCAGTGGACTGATAGGGCCTGATGATGATGATGATGAAATCTATGTTTACTATAATACACCCCTTAAAGCTTAGTGATTAAACGATGATAATAGTGAAAAAAATTCTGCTAATGTAATCCTAGTAATATTATAAACGCGAAAGTTTGTATGTTTGTTACTCTTTCACGCAAAAATACTGAATGGATGGCTATAATTTACATAGATATCATGTGAATTGTCCAACACAAACCCTTTTCTATCCGCTGCTGGGCACATACTTTTTACAATGAACGTTAAGACGGCCGATTCCCCGCCACCCGCGACCAACAGGTCTCTGCACAGAGATCGTCGTTGGACAACATATTATTATGTGTAGACGTTTTTAGTGCAAATATCTATCACGTTCTATCTGTACCATTTTAAACCACTAATGAGATTTTGATGAAACTTTGAGATAATATACTCTTAAAACCGGCAAAGTGCGAGTCGGACTCGCGCACAAAGGGTTCCGTCCTATTATAATATATTATTATTAATTAATAAAGTAAATATACATCTAAATATTTTGTGAATATTTCAAAACAGGGCAAAAAATCACGTTTGTGATTTGCCTGCGTGCTGTGATGCCTCCTTACATATTTATTAATATATTTTTTAGTATTTTTGTTATACTTGTACAGAAATACATACATAATTTGTGAAGATTTCAACTATCTAGCTTTTTTTGTTACGGCCTGGTGGCAGACGAACAGACAGAGCGAAGTCTTAGTAATAGGGTACCGTTTTTACCCTTCTGGTACGGAACCCTGAAAAGGGACATAGGACTAATCACGATGACAACAAATCACCATCGCAATAAATGTCTAAGTATCTCAATTAAACGAATTTCATTTAAACTCTCAAACAATTATATCTCTTAATAAATGTTCAAATGAATGTTCGAGCAAGTTTAAATCCATTGTTGCGAAGATGTGTCGTTAAAGTTAATTATTAATTATTATGTTAACTCGTTTATGGTGGCATTCGAACATTCTCGAAGTTCGCACATGTTCTTGAACTTGGCTAATTAATAATTCCCAGAATTCCTATCATACTGATATTTTAAGGGATTTGATGTTTGTTGATCAACCAGGTCGGAACTGATCGGATCGGGATGAAATTCGGAACGCGTATAGATTATAGTCTGAAATAGCACAGACACTTTCTAAAGCACATATCATTTGTTATAGTAGCTTTTACACCACGTCAATTTGGTCCCGTGGTAAGTTCTCGAAGAACTTGTGTTACGGGTACCAGACAACGGAAATATATTTAATACTTTTATACTATACATATATTTATGATTTTTATTATAAAATACACATACACATGCATCAATTATTTAATACACATCCATGACCTAGTATATTTGAAAAGATTAGTGGCTCGCCTAGGAACCGGTGGAAGATTCAATTGACGTTCAAAAAATACTGTTAGTACAATTTTAAATAAATTATCTGGTATCAATACTGCTTTGATTATTTAAAAAAATAATCAAACCAGTATTGGGCTAGAGCATCGGTGAACTATGGCAAAAAAACCTCCTCACCTAATTTCGAGAGAGATTCGAGAGGAGGGTGTTTGGGTCACCGATGCGCTGGCTCAATGCGGGTTGGCGAACTTCACATACCTTCGAAGACTTTTAATCTCATCAGGCATGAAGATCTCCTCACGATGGTTTCCTTCACCAGCGAGCAAGGAGACATATAAATACCCATTTCAGGGCGCCGATCAGAAACGAACCCAGATCTCTCAGTCAAGAGACTGAGCCCATACCCACTTGTCTTTCGTCGCTCCTGTAAATAAGTAATATAATTAAACTTTCTGCGTAGAGAGGACTTATCAAAATAATGATGTATCATAGGGTAGTTCGAATAACTTTGTAACGTTAGGACATCTGTCACCTCAGTCCTCCCGTGACCATGGTTGCTGTAAAGTATCCGAAACGTCGGGCTTGTAAAAATCTTAATAAACCGCGATAAAATCCGTAAAAATTGTTTCATTATAATGAGTGAAATTCGCGCAAACATTAGAAAACAAATATAATTAAATCTAAATTAGTCCTCTTTTACAATTACTCATTTAATTGTGTTTAATGTGTATTAAGTGAATCTGTCTTTGATAATTGCTATCCCTTTGACTAATTTGTATGTAATTGTTTAACTCCTAATTAATTCGCTGAAATTCGTAAATAAATTTTATTATCTTATTAAGAGTGATAGCTAAGTGGGCTAATATATTTTACTAAATAATAATAATAATATCTTTGGACGCTTTCACACCACGTCAATCTGGTCCCGTGGTAAGATCTCGAAGAACTTGTGTTACGGGTACCAGACAACGGAAATATATTTAATACTTTTTATACTATACATATATTAAAGATTTTTATTATATAATACACTGTATATTTAATACACATCCATGACCCAGGAACACAGAAAATATTTTTGTTCTCTGGCGGGATTCGAACCCGCAAGCTCCGGCTTGAGCGCCAACGCGCTTACCACTGAGCCACAGAGGTCGTCCTTTTATGCTCCATGGTTTTCATGAACGAAGCTTACCAGTTACCACTTACCTTCAGCACTTCTGCCAGTTTGCCTGTCCAACTAACCTAATTTGATTTGTAAACCTAATCCATTTCGAGTTGTAATCGAGTTTACCGTTGCACAACTGTAACAGCTGTAGGTATGAGATGTTAACGATATTTCGTGACGATGTAAACACACGTTCTTGTATCAGTCACGTTATTCTATTGTTTTGTTTACGATTGCATAATTTATTATATTATTTATGTCATGTAGAAACTAAGTAATGTGATGCCTTGTAATATATCTAATCTAGCTAGTTCTAGACCGCGTCTTTGCTCGTCTTCGCTCAGAAGATTTTAATTGAATTGATTTGAACAGCGTAGTAATAAATAATAGTTAATAAATAATAATCAAATAATAGAAAATTGTATGCAATGTTTATATATAATGTATTAAAAATATCCTAAATTCTAGATTTATAAAGTACATTTTTTTCTTTAACTGAGGAGAGTGCCTCCAATGCCGCCTTTGGTGAGGTGCCCCGGATCTAATGAGCAAACAGGACACCTCGACGGCTAGTCAGTCCCCCAAGGGACCGACGCCACCTCCACAGAGGGGTTGTCCCGCACCACAGAACAACCCCTCCCAACGTTGGGACAGTACAATAGGGTGTGGTTTCCGTCTTCACCCTTTGCCCCCTGCTCTTTTGTACCCTCTTTATAAGAAGAGTACAAAGAGTATCGGCTCAATTCGCTCCGCCCAAGGTGCTGGGGTCACCTTAGGCTACTGAGCCCCACCGCCATGACAAGGCTAGAACCATAGTGGGGTATAAAGTACATTTGATCTAGTGAAAAACAAACTTACAAATGACACGAGATTATCAAGAGCATTTGATCTAAAGCTATTTTTATCTTGGTTTTGGATAGATGGTCAATATAAGATCAAGACAACGTCATAAGAAAATGAAACGTCTCAGAGCGTATAACGCCGCATGCGTCATGTTTTTTCGTTCTTGCAGCCGAGTCCATCGAATTATAAGACGTTGTCACGTCAAAAATTTTCATGAAAAAAAAATACCGGCCGAATTGAGAACCTCCTCATTTTTGTTGAAGTCGGTTAAAAAGTCTCTACATGTTTGTTATTTCCCACGAAACGATGCTGCTGATAACTTTACCGAGCGATCGTCGTAAAAATATGACGTACACAAGATTTTAACTTTAGAGCGATTACGCACTACATCCGAACCGAATCTGACACGAATCCGTCTGAATACTTTCCCAAGTAGCTGTAGAACAATTTGTATAGAGTAATGTTTTTTAACCGACTTCAAAAAAGAGGAGGTTCTCAATTCGTCTCTATGTTTTTTTTTGTATGTATGTGACACGATTACTCCGCCGTTTGTGAATGGATTTCGATGGTTATTTTTTTGTTTGAAATCTGGTGCTTCCAATTTGGTCCCATATTAATTTTATTAAGATCTGACAAGCCGTTTTTTAGTTATTCCCAATAATGTCTATTTGGTTGGTTCCTTTTACCTCGACGATATGCTGATGTGCTCATTTTATTACTTGTCGATGTAACAATTGTATAGGATGCTTTGGGAGCACACCATAGTATGTCGCGGTCATCATAATCATCATCATCATCGTCCTTTATCCGTCCACGGCTGAACATATGCTGCCTCCTTCAATGAACGCCAAGACGATGAATTTCGGAATCACTAAAAATTAAGAAATAAAATCATTTTACAAAAAATTAAAACCGACTTGGAGTCGGTGTCGGTACCTTGGCTGATACCGACTCCAAAAGAAACAATAATGACGTGGTAAACGCAAAGTTTGTACATTAGTAGAAGATTACGTTGATTATAAGTTGTAAGCACAACAATTAAAGAAACAGTTATTTTATTACTTTTTAGTATTGTATTTTTGAAGTCGGTTTTAATTTTTTGTAAAATGATTTTATTAACCTTTAAAAATCGGACGAGGGATCTAGGTAGTACGTAAGGTATCTTACAAATTGATTTACGGCTATTTAAATCGGATTCCTATCGGATGCATAACGGCCCTACCTCTGTACGATTTATAATCAGCAAATAATTTATCCGTGTAAATAAGTAAAAAGTCTAACTAAGAAATGCATACTAAATATATTTAAACTAAAAATAATACGTTTTATATAGCAAGGTTCATATAAAATATGTTTTAGATTTATTTTACACAATCATAGTGTGTTTTTATCCGTGCGTTTTGTACTAACCGCTGGAGGCTTTAAGGGCCCAAAAAAGGTTATTAGGTGGAAAGGCTCTTCCTCAAAAACAGGAAGAAGTATCTACGTACAACATAATAAGATTTCTTTTAGTGAAATAGCTGTTTCTAGCTGCTTTGCTTTACTTAGCTTAAGTGTTTTGATTAGTATGATAGTTTTTACCCGACTGCTCCAGAAGGAGGGTTATGTTTTTCGAGAGTATGTATGTATAATTGTTTGGCGCGCTCTGCAGCCTAAACGGCTCGATGGATTTTAGCTTGAGAAGTGTCGTTAGGTTTACATTTACTGTGAGAGTGATACTGAGTATATAAAAAAAACAAAATGACGGACATATGACGCCAAATTGAAATGTTTATTGCAGTCGGGTTTTTTTGGTTTTTTAATTGCTCATGCTAAACCTAACCCCTTACAATGTGGTTTAAGGCATAAAATGTAAAAGATAGCCAGAGTTTATTTTACGTTTCATCATCATCATCATCAGCCTCTATCCATTTATCTATCAATTCATCTTTTATTTTATTTTACGTTTATCATACTATATTTATTGTTATATATACCTAATAGACGACGTTCTCTTTGCAGTGATCGGTGTTGAATGCTAGTGGAAAGGGACCGTCTTGGCGTTCATGCAAATAGGCCGGCAATGAACGGATAGGGGCTGATGATGATGATGATAGTGTGAATGTCCCAAATATTAGATAGAATAATAGAAAGCGGCTTTATTACAATTTTGTCTAACTTATATAAAATCATGACCATATTTATAACAACAATATTAAAGTTATTTTAAGTAAGCCTGTAATATTCTGCCCCAAGGTATCTTTAACGTAAACTGTTGGCACGTAGTTAACTGTAACTAACTATTACGGCTAAATGCGGACTTGGAAACAAACAATACTTTGGTCCCAACAAATCCCTTACGACCCAGCTTTATCACTGAATATTATTAATATAAGGGATAAATGAAAAAAAAAAACTGGACAATACCGGTGGGACAAATGTGCCAGGCGTTAGGTACCACTCCTGATAATTTCTTCCGTAAAACAGCTTCATCATGTCAGAAAAATGGCTAATTGAAGTTATTTTTCGAGAGTTTTGAGCCTTTTGAGCAAAAGTCATTTTAGTTCATAAGAAGTGTCATGCTGCTTTGCCCGGGGTGGTACCTCTCGTACACATAATACCAGCGTAAAGTGACAGCTATGCTGTCGCGTTTCGTGCGGTGTATTCTGATGGCCCATTGGGGGATAGGGAAAAGAAGGCAAACGCATCTGCATGAAATGCAATCTCTGGTTGTGTGGATGTATATACGTCGATAGTCGCCAAAAGGCTTCGACTGCTCGTTTGCTTTCCTATGCTATAAAAAAAGTTAGCCTTAGTCTTGACGGATTGATTCGGGTTAACTGAACATTTACTATTATTGAAGTATCAATTTAAATTCAGCTAACTTAAACATCGTTCTATCCTTCTCAAACTTCGTGCTGCCACAGTGTCCAATACTATCCCTCAAATTTGACCTAACAGCACAGTATACAAAATTTCGTAAGCCGGTTCCATCGAGCATATAACCGGAATAGAGGGGTAATGAGATGTATTTTGAATGAAAACAAATTTCGCCAAATTTGTGATGCGACGCTGCACCGGTTCTGCGCCCTGATTGCCGATGGGACGTACACAAAGATCACTGGTTAATTGAATTGCTATTACGTCAGTGACAAATCACTGTCCAGTTTCGGAATTTTATGGCTCACATTAATACTCTATCTGATTATATACTCGATGGTCGGTTAAGTAGTTTAGAAGTTCAGACCAAACAACATGACACGATTTATATATCTACACTAATAATATAAAGCTGAAGAGTTTGTTTGTTTGAACGCGCTAATCTGAGGAACTACTGGTTCGATTTGAAAAATTATATCAGTGTTAGATAGCCCATTAACCGAGGAAGGCTATAGGGTATATAACATCACGATATTACTAATAGGAGTTATATTAAGTTAACGCGAGCAAAGCTGCGTGCAACAGCTAGTGTAAAGATAGTTATTAAATATTTTGACGTAATGCTTCTAATTATTGTCGTCATGATGGACGCTCTAACTGTATCAGCAAATATAAACGTAACTGTCACAATATAAACGTAACTGTCACAATATAAACGTAACTGTCACAATATAAACGTAACTGTCACAATGACGGCTTCTTGTGTACGTAAGTCATTTTATTGTAGGTTGCCAATTTACGCAATTTCGTGGAAAAGTGATTTGCTTACGATGATAATTTTATTTGCGAGAGTGTGGACTAAAATCTTAGTTACATAGTTTACTAATATATGAAACCTCATATCACCTACCCCCACCAAAGTGCCTTGTCGTGGGGTGGGGCTCAGTAGCTTAAAGTGAACCCAGCGCATTGGGCGAAGCAAATTGAACCGAGGGAGCTGCTCTTTGTACCCCTTTTATAGAAGAGGGGACAAAAAAGTAGGATGGGACAAGGGGCAAGGATGGGAACTTCATCCCATTGCAGTGTCTCGTCGTTAGGAGGGGTTGTACTGTGGTGCGGGTCGACCCCTCTGTTGAGGTAGTGTCGGTCGGGTTTTTTTTATGTTAGTTGGATAGGCAAACTGGCAAACGTGCCACCTGATGGTAAGTGGTCGACGTCGCCCATGAACATAAACTAGTTTACCTGGAACGAGCCCAGGCAACTCATTTATGTGTTGCCTATCCTGGACATAAGATGTTAAGTCTCGGTGCCAGTAATTACACTGCCTGTCTTGCCCTTCTCTCCGAAACACAGCAAAGCTGTTTCACGGGAGAAACAAGCAAAAAAAAATGTGACCTACGGTATTTCCGAACCGATATGACTTAGGGTCTTTAAGAAAACCGTTCGTCTTCCCGTTTGCCTATAAAAGAATATTCCGTATGGCGGAGTTGCTCTCAAAGAGAGAATTACCCTCAGGTTGTGTTCGAACTCGCGACCCCTGCGTGAATTGTATCCTGACCACTGAACCAACATGCTACTTTGCAGCCGAATTGGGCTGGCAGGACCGGGTAGTACCTCCTACTCACATAACACCGGCGTCAAGTGACAGCTATGCTGTCGCCTTACGTGCGGTTTGTGAGTTTCCGGTGGCCCATTTATTGATACGTTGCCCTCCTTTCCCCTATCCCCCCACGGATAAGGAGAGCATCGTATCTGCATAACTTTTGGTTGTGCGGCTATCTATGGGCGTTGGTAGTCGCCATAAGGCTCCGACTGCTCGGTTGGATCCCAATGACATAAAAAACGAAAAAATAATGTAATTGTCTTTCTGTCTGAGAGCTTTGTTATCCAGAATTTATATTGACAACGCATTTAAAAAATGTTTAAGTATTACTTTTTTCTCTTTTATGATAGAATATTTTTTCTATATGGAGTTTCATATAATATATATATACTAGCTGTTGCCCGCAGCTTCGCCCGCGTTAACTTTAAAATTTGAGGGGTTGACCACCCTTATCACTTAGGGGTATGAAAAATAGATAGTAGCCGATTCTCAGACCTACTGAATACGCATATAAAATTTGGTAAAAATCGGTAAAGCCGTTTCGGAGGAGTACGGTAACTAACATTGTGACATGGAAATTTTATATATTAGATATAAGATAACATGAAACTCCTTTAATGTTTGCAACATGTAATTGGCGGAAATGATTGGCTTCACACAAAAGCTTTACTTTTTTATATCATAGCACGTTAAAATAAATTGTCTTACTGTCTGAAAGCTTTGTTATCAAAAATTTCATTTACAATGCATTTAAAAATGTTTGGTTATTCCTTTTTTTTCTCTTTTATGTTATATTTTTTATGATAAGGTGTAATTGATTATATGTATGAAACTCCTTTACTGTTTGGCGAGAAATTGGCGGAAATTATTTGCTTTTACACAAAAGCTTTCCCTTTTTATATCATAACACGTTAACCTACTCCAGTGATAAGACCTAGTAGTTGGTGTTACGTGAATATATTATATGCATTACTTTGACGTCGGGCTGTTTGAGTGGTCAGGCTACTGCACACTTTACGCAGCGGTCGCGGGATCGAATTCCGCCAAATGCAGATAATTTGTATGATGAATATATGTCTACACCGGGTCATGGACGTATATTTTCACCTATATAAAATTCTTAATTATATTTCCGTTCCTACCTGTAACACAAGTTCTTAAGAACTTAGCACGTTGTGTGATCGTTGGTTGACCATATTAATGTGTATTTATCTATAAATACTCAAAAGAATATTTAATAATAAACGGGATTCGAATGCGCTACCTGTACGTTCAATTTTACCACTAAACCAGAGGTCGTCAAACTTTTAGCGTATTTATGTTTTCTGGTTTGTCTTAATTTGTCTTTTATGGAGTGTATGTTTGTTTTCGTACTGTAAATGGTAGTGTGTCTGGCTCAATGTTGATTCTATTTCTGTATACGGAAATTCAAGGTACATACATTTGCGTAAGCATTGTTATTATATAAACATCTTATAACCTCTAATAATAGTTTGTTGAGCTTCGTGTGAAGGGCATGCACTATGGTTTATTGGTCAGGGCCAATTGAGAGCTCAGGGTTCCACCACGGTTCAAGCCTTGTTGTAGCGGTGGGGCTCAGTAGCCTAGGGTGAGTCCAACACCTTGGGCGAAGCGAATTGACCCGAGGGAGCTGCTCTTTGCACCCCTCTTATAAGAAGAGGGGACAAAAGAGCAGGACAAGGGGCGAGGACGGAGACACCCCATATTACTGACCCGACATAGGGAGAGGTTGTTCTATGAAGGTGGCGTCGGTCCCTTGGGGACTGACTGACTAACCGTTGCGGTGCCCTGTTTGCTCATTAGATCCGGCGCACCTCAACAAAGGCGGCATTGGTGGCACTCGCCGGATTTTAGTGGGTAGAGCTGCGTTCACCTTACCATCTATCTAGCGCAGCGAGACCCACTCGCTTGCCCTTCGTTCCGAAACACAGCAAAGCTGTTTCACGGGGGCAATGAGCAGGAAGGTACGCATAAAGACGAGATCACGACTTAAGTGCACTGTGCATGCCTCCGGTAAACCAGTATGTAAGATAAATCTTTTATTTATTAAAAACAGTTAATAGTAGTAAGGTGTATGAAATTCTGATAAACATTAGTAAACAATAAATCAATATGATCCAAAAAAACAACCTAAACATTCCACTTAAATATACCTAGGGTTATTGAATAGATCATTATGATCGGATTAAATTCAGGGTTCGATGACCCCAATCACAAGTCTGTCAGTCCCAGTAGGACCTATGCAAAATCAAAAGTTCTCAACTTTCCAAGTTACCCGGCGTTGTCAGCAACATTCAAATTAAGTATTGACTGTGAGCATAAATTCAACTTGGTAAAATTGCTTTTAGGTGCTGGAGACTCGCTAAATGGATTTCATTCTTTTTAATATAGAAATAAGTCTAACAATTAATAAAGAGAATAGAAAATACTTGTGATAATTAACGGACGGCTGGTCGATTGGTCAGGCTACTGGTCACTTGACGCAGCGATTGCGGGTTCAAATCACGTCAAGTGCACAAAATTTGTAAGTTGAATTAGATGTCTGCACTGGGTCACATACGGGAAATATATTAAACTTTCTTAAATTTATTTCCGTTCCTAGTACGCATAACACAGGTTATTATGAACTTTCTACGGGGCTAGGTTAACGTGGTGTGATTGCTGTAAACTTTAATAGATTTCATTCATTTAAAAATAATCGGTAGGAGGGAAGCGCTGTGCCGCGCTCCCGGCTGTGAAACAGCTTTGCTGTGTTTCGGAGAGAAGGGCAAGACAGGCAGTGTAATTACTGGCACCGAGACTTAACATCTTATGTCTCAGGATAGGCAACACATAGATGAGTTGCCTGGGCTCGTTCCAGTTAAACTAGTTTATGTTCATGGGACACGTCGACCACTTACCAACAGGTGGCACGTTTACCAGTTTGCCTATCCAACTAACAAAAAAAAATGATACATAAAATGCAGTATATATATGTGTACTTGTACTTAGGTTAGATTTGATCGTCTAGAAGAAAAAGATTCTGACAAATTGAATTTAACCTCCTCCTTTTTGAAGTCGGTTAAAAACGTTTATTACCTATATATTTATTCGTTATTAAAATGGGAAAAGAGGGAAGAATGAAAGTTTTAATCTTTTATCCATTCTTTCTTCTTTACCTCTCTTTACAAAATTGAAAATGGAGGCTCTTAACGCCTGTAATATCATTAATGTCAGAAGTAGTACTTTACTTTTAGGAAAATTTTAATAAAATAATAAAAAGTTTCAATAAGCTCTGCGAAATTAATTTTTTGATGAAAACAACCGAAACAAATTAGTCACTATATTGTCATAGGCTTTTGTTATAAAAAACAACTTAATGAAAAATTCCAAATTTATATATAAATATCGTTACATTTTTTTTTGCGCCTAGAAATGCTCTTGGGCATCGGGCGGGAGAGGAGGGACACTCCAGGCATGTGGGTATGTGGGACTCGCTGCGCCAGAAAGATGGTTATGTGGACGCAGCTCTATCCACTAAACCCCGGCGAGTGCCACCAATGTCGCCTTTGGTGAGGAGCCCCGGATCTGTTGAGCAACAGGGCTCCTCGACGGCTAGTCAGCAATCCCCCAAAGGACCGACGCCACCTCCAAAGAGTGGTAGTAGCGCACCACAGAAGAACCCCTCCCAACATCGGGACAGTGCAATGAGGAGAGGTTCCCATCTTCACCCCTTGTTCCCCTCCTGCTATTTTGTTGCTTCTTCTTATAAGAGGGCTACAAAGAGCATTGGTTCAATTAGCTTCACCCAAGGTGCTGGGTTCACCTTAGGCTACTGAGCCCAACCGCCACGACAAGGCTTGAACCATGGTGCGGATTTTTAGTCAACCAGCCTCATATTGGTATATCTAATAGGAATTTCTGCGTGACCTTTTAACATGATATAATTATTTTTAATTATCGGTCATATAACCGAAAAAGAGCGGGAATATTATGTGTTTTGTATGAAAACATATCCGCCAAACTTGTGCTCCAATGCTGTGCCGGTTCTGCGCTCTGATTAACAGGCTGATGGCCATTGATGGATGATTGCCTAATAGGACACAGATCACTGGTTGGTTGAATTTCTATTACGTCAGTGACAAATCACTGGCTAGTTTTGGAATTGTATGACATTACTACTCTATCCGGTTATACGCTCCACGTTGTTAATGAACTAGAGGTCCCAACAGACGTTGTCCTGTACAAAACTGTAGTGAAACGAACTGCCAATCTAAACAGTTGTCGAACACACTTGAACAAACACAAAAATTCGACAGCTAATTTTAAAAGTAATAGTTGTTTCATATGGTGTCAAAAGTCTTTAACAGCTACGCAGTCTGTTGTTTGACAAATTGGATTGTTTGACACATAACGCCATTACAGAATTAACAGTTTGTTTGACAGAAAGTTAACGACGCCAGATTAGATTGTATAATACAAATCGATCCAACCAATTATGAGAAGTAAACAAAATGGCCGAATGTCATATCACAATTTGGTAATGAAAATATTATCATTCTACGTTAGTGATTTTTAACTGCTAGACTTTTACCTTTTACTTTTACTGGATAGCATAAGCCAGCTCTATAGAATCTGTCTAGGATCTTCATAATTCTACGAAGGTAATACGCTCGCGTTAATGTAGATTGCGAAATAGATTAAGTCTGTTCCCTGGTCCTTGGTAACGCTCAATTCCGGTTGTATACTCGATGCTTTTTCTACTGCTATAATTGAACCCATTAAACAAAATATAAAAAAGTCATAATAGTTATTGTCCACTACCGGACATGTCTCAAAGTGAATAATTCATAAGTTATTCTTTTACTTATGTCAATCAATTTGGCGCCCAATGATAAAGGTTCAACGACCATTGTAAATGGACGTAAAATTATTGTCACGTGAAAACCAAATACAAAAGAATTATTAATATACGAGTTGACTAGTAAATTGTAATCATTATTAAATGCAGGAAAAATGTTGTTCCTTTTTCAAACAAAAGAAGTGCACGAAAATTCATTTATATCAATTTTTCTATTTATTTATTTTTTTCAAAAGGGCTACGTTTTTCGGCCTGATGGCCTTTATTTTCAGTAGGTGAGCAGATGGGTCATCTAAGAATTATTCGAAAGGGAGTCGGCACCCGCCGCGCCCCGCAGGGGGCACAGCTCATCGCACGCGCTTCTCAGGAGAGTAGGATTTAGACTAGTCAATTAGAATTAAGTTTATCAATCAATGTCAAAACCATGAGACACATTTTATATTGTAATGAATAAAGCATAATACAAAATAAATAAAAAAAATGTAGAAAAAGCTTTACGTGTGGGTTAATTTTTTATGGCAATCTAAAAGAATACAATTGAAGATTTTATTATTTAAGATTAATATAATAAAGAGGTGATGTGTGTATGTTTAGATGTAGACACTCTTCGAAACAACTCAACCGATTAAAAAAATATTTCACCCGTACAAATCTATGTTATCACTGAGTCACATGGTCTATAAAAGAATCATGACGTGGACGAGCGAAGCTGCGTTACATGTACTGATAAGAGGCCGTCCATTAATCACGTGAGGTTTTTAGCAACTTTCGTAAACCTTCCTACCACCAAAAGGGTAGTGCGTGGTGAGGCTTACGACTTACCTCTACCTAAATTGTGTATATTAAATATTAGTACATGAACGTATTTACCTCTGTTAAAAAATTTACATTCAAGGACACTAACGTGATATTCCACTGCACCCCCCCCCCCCCCATGTGATTAATGAACGATCCCTTACATTCCCAGTGATGTATGTTACATTACAATAGTATAATATAAGCGGATTTACCGGCCACGCTCGCTATATTTTCCTGTCTCATCAATCTGGCTCATAGCTGCCTGTTCGTGACAACCAGCCATTGATCTAGGACAGGAAGATGGGTTGAGACAAATGCTCTGGTTTTTGGGTCGTCCGTGACTGTAGACAGGTGGGCTTATGAATCAACCTACTTTAGTCCTTTTTAGTGCTTCTAAAACTATTTAAAACTGGAGTTTTACTCTTTTGTTTTTGTTATGTTTGTTATGGATTAATTATTATAAAGATGATATTATTTATTGTAAAAAAGCGTGGTGCTTAGTACTACGTTTATATACTAACTTCACTTTTAGAAATAGTTAACGATGAAATATTTTTAGCAATGAATATCGAGTACCTCACGCTTTTTACAATAAGTAATATATTTTTTTTTTGTTAATTTAATTATTTTCAAAATTTTAGTGCGGTTTGCTATTCAAGCGTGTTTTTTAAAACTATAATTTATTTTTAACTTTTTAATAAGTATAGATTTATTTATTAATTTAAAGTACTCAAATTATGGCAATCACTTTAGAATGAGTGAGAGACTAAAAACCACACAAGTGATGTGTAACTTGCGCACCCTATGCCTTTCTTGGATGTGCTATCCTTATTATATTCATCAGGATATTGGAACAAACTTATTAAATTATTGTATTGCCATCGGTCAATCGGTCAAAAATTTTAAAGTAATCTGGCCGTTTGAATTGGGTCAAAATCGTCAAAGAAATCGGTTACAAACAAACATACATACAGGTGAAGCTAATAAAAAGCGTGTAAAATATCACAGAATTATTTAATATTCAATTTATTTCCAGAATAATACGTATCTTTAAAAACACACGGGGGAAAACCAGGGTATAAGCTAGTTATTCATAAGACGACGGAACAATTTTCTTGCGTAAAACAAGATTGTGTAGTACAGTTTTCACGGTCGACGCGCTGGTATAATGAGTTGCCGTCTTTGTGATCGGACACTTGATACTAGCAGAAACAAGCAGAAATGTTCAATTACTCTATTATGTACGTCTATATTAAGCTAATACAATGCAAATATTACCAATTCATATAACGTACGTATATATATTTTAAATACAATGCCGCATTTGGTGAGGTGCGCCGGATGCCCACCTCCACAGAGGGGTTGTCCTGCACCATAAAACAACCCATCCTAACATCGGGACAGTGCAATGGGGTGAAGGTTTCATCCTCGCCCTTTGTCCCCTCCTGCTCTTTTAACCCTTCTTCTTATAAGAGGGGTACAAAGAGCAGCTCCCTCGGTTCAATTGGCTTGCTCACTTTAGGCTACTGAGCCCCAACGCCACGACAAGGCTCGAACCATGTTGGGGAGTTATTATAGTGCCTGTCCTTCTTTCCGAAACACAGCCATGTTGTTTCAAACGGGGGCGTGAAAACGCATCCCTCCCCCCAATACTTTAGAGATGCAGTAGATATATACATGTATATATCAATCTATAGAAAAAATTTACATACTTACGTAAGTGACATGTATATGTATGTACCGCATCTACAAAAGAAAGCTGCTTATTTTCGTAAGATATCGCCCCAAAAACTAGGTTTGCTTGAGACAAGAGATTATGTTAATATCACTTGGTTATTCAGTCACTTAACAGACAGTTATGTATCATATAGTACAGATTTTATTAAACCCATCCAAAGATAACCATCTTGTTATGTTCTTTTATGGTACATAAAAATATAGGGTGGCTAACATACGATTTTTTATGTTAGTAAGCTGGTGAATAAACTACACGCTACCATATCTCTTTTAATATCTTCACGATTTTCACAATATTTTTTTACACATAACATCGCGTACATTTCATCACGGTTAGATTTCATGATGTTTCAGATACTACAGTAAGAAAATATATCCATATAATCACTTTTTGCGCGTCTGGCCGTGTGTAAAATTCAGTTCGACTCACAATGTTGATATCTTAATCTTTTGCTCTATTACTTTTTTGTGCTATCACGAAAACGTATAACATTTGCTAGCTGCACCATTAGTAATAAGCCATTACATATAAAGATCCAGTGATCAAGCCCGATTTTAAAGCCCAAAACGGTACGGCTAAGTTAAAAATATTAAAATTTTATTAGCGTTTCGTACAGGAAGCCGCCGTGTGATGAAACTTCCTGTCCGTCCGTGTATCGCCTATTCCCTTACCGGGACACAAACCATTAAGACCAAAACATTAAGTACATCCTGTTATTAAAATTTTATATCCATTTTTGGGCTTTCAAGTTGGCTGTGGCCGGAGATCGATTTTTATTGACTGTTTCTGTTCATGTATAATATAATAATATCATAATATATTGGGACAACTCACACACGGCCATCTGATCCCAAACTAGGCAGAGCCTGTTCTTATGGTAACCAGACAACTGATATATACTTAATATATTTCTAAATACATACATATTATCGATAAATTACACTCAGACACAGAACAAATGATCATGCTCATCACACAAACATTTGTCCTGGGTGGGGATCGAACCCACGACCTTTAGGTTTAGCAGTCAGGGTCACTAACCACTAGACCCGGCCAGTCATATAGTTTTTATATTTATAGAGATAGGTTGCACGATCGAGAAACTATTCGTTTTCCACAAATTATTAGTTTTCCACTAGCGCTTACGATTGGAAAATGACATATTGGCTAACCCGCCTTTTTTTTTTTCTTTAACGCCGGGAAATGCTCTGAGGCATCCCGCGGGGGAGTCTCCCCACGCGGGTATGTGGGACTCACTGCGCCCGACAGCTGGTAAATGGACGCAGCTCTACCCACTAAAATCCGGCGAGTGCCACCAATGCCGCCTTTGGTGAAGTGCCCCGGATCTAGAAAACAAACAGGGCACCTCGACGGCTAGTCAGTCCCGCAAAGGACCGACGCCACCTCCACAGAGGGGTTGTCCCGCACCACAGAACAACCCCTCCCAACGTCAGGACAGTACAATGGGATGAGGTTCCCATCCTCACCCCTTGCCCCCTGCTCTTCTGTCCCCTCTTCTTATAAGAGGGGTACAATGACCCCCCTCGGCCCAATTAGCTTCGCCCAAGGTGCACCGCACACCCTAGGTTACTGAGCCCCACCGCCACGACAAGGCCTGAACCATGGTGGGGTTGGTTCATGTATATATTGTTTTAAATTGACATAATATGCTAACATATGTCACTCTTTTCTCTATATAATTTATTGAAATAATCCATTTTTGCAACAGAATGTTGTACCGTTTTTAATATAGAGCAAATTTCATTAATTCAGTTTTAAAGCAGATATTTCTAAGACACTTCGAAATAATTGTACAATTTCCATGAAATATTTCAACAAACGTTCACTTTCACTGTATCTATAATATCTAAATGCTTCTAGGAAGTAAAATTGAAAGGGGAACAGGTAAATATAAATAAGAACAATATAAGGAAATATGATCTATTCCTTTGAGTATAAAATTACGTTATATTGTATGTGACGTTTCCTGAGTGTAACAAATGTTCTTTAGAGAGTTTACTTCATAGACTCAAAAGGTGAGCGTCCATATGTCCGCATCGTACGCATCGCATCCATCGCACGCATCGCATTAGTATTCTTCTCTCTCTTCTTTCTTTATATATTATATTCTTTATATTATTTATATATTATATTCTTTATATTATTCTTTATATTCTTCTTTCTTTCTTATCTCTCTTCTTCTCTGTATAGAAAGTCATACAAATGTGTCCACTGTCCACTGATCGTATGTACCCACCATACGTATCACTCTCAAGTGTCACTTTCTATAAAAAGAATACGATCCGTTAGATGGGATGCGTACGATGCGTACAATACGGACATGTGGACGTTTACCTTAATACTTTGTTAAATCCCAGTTCAGCAATGCAAGTCTATTTGTTTTAACAACTTTATTTAGAATTGGTTTAATAAGTTTTTTTTAAATATTATTCAACTATGACACCACGTTAACATAGCCCTGTTGTAAGTTCGTAAGAACTTGTGTTGCGGGTACTAGGAACGAAAATAAATTTAAGAAATGTATATAAATATATATTACATACCCGGTATGACCCGGTGCAGACATATATATAATATTCATCATACTAATTATCTGTATTCGAACCCGCGACCGCTGCATAAAGTGTCCAGTAGCCTGACCACTCGACCAACCAGCCGTCGCTAAGGCAAACGTTATTTAATTCATGTTTTATTAAACTTACTCGTTCTTTGAGAACAAACTCTACATTTAAATATTTTTTTTATTCTAAATTAATGCGGGATAAGATGTGATGTAATGTTAGGATGTTGAAATTTAATGTTTTCTGCCCCAACAATGTTTGGAATACCGAAATCGATCAAAACAATCAACAATTCAGCAATAAATGGGTTTGACGTCAATCAAAGTTCATACACAGTTTATTTTCAATTTGTCATTTCAATATTAAATCGTTTTACCTAAGGCTGATGTAATACCTAATGTCAGTGTAGAAGTGGAGATGATAATTCTAGTTTAACGGATCGAGGAACGAACGAAGGACGAAAATAATTGATCCCTTCTTTTTGGAGTAAGTTAAAATATTACTTCTGTCATCTACCATAACCACATCAAAGTCGGATAAGTAATTTAGAAGCTACCGGGGTGGTACCTCTCGCTCACATGACACCGGCATCAAGTGACAGCTGTGCTGTCGTGTTTCGTGCGGTTTGTGAGTTTCCGGTGGCCCATTGGGGGGATGGGGAAAGGGAGGGCAACGCATCTGCATAAACGCTGGTTGTGCGGATGTGTATGGGTGACGGTACCATACGGCTCCGACTGTTCGTTTGCCCCCCTATGAAATAAAAAAAATACATAAACACAAACATACCTACATGGTTTACCTTATCTTTACCCTTAATCATTCCTGTTTTTTTTTCATCAAATTAATGGCCTATTATAATTAATCATTATAATTAATGTTTACGAAATTTTTCTTATTATATCGATATATAATAAGAAAAATTTCGTACCGATGTACTAAATGTATTATCATATTAAAAAACTTCATCTTTTATATTATGTGTATAGCGGCCATTTATTGCACATTAAAAAAACCCTAGACAAGCGCCAGTCTAACTTGCGCGCTAAGGGTTCCGTAAAACGTGTTTTTTTTTGTAAAAAAACAACAAATTAACAGTTTTCAGATTTTTTCCTATACCGCTGTTGTAAGACCTCACAAAATTTCATGGCTCTAAAGTCCTAAGACCATGGGACCATCCTGTATGTTTTGGTTGGGCAAAAAAAACAGAAAATTGAGTAAAATTCCCTAAAAACAAGTACCTACCAAGGTTCAAATAACCCTCTGACAAATAGACATTGAAGCGTTAAGACTTACAATGTAGCCTTAGTAAAGTTCCATTCGCATCTTTTTTTACTGAGTCCTAAAAAATAATGCATATTTTTCAACGCACTTAAAAATACGGGAGTTATATATTTGTGGGATAGGTGTGAGCCCCAAAGGGAGATCTCCGACCGAGCGAGATGGTATGCTCGGTCGGGCCGAAGCCCTTGTTATCATTTCAGCAGTTGTATGTATAACGCCGAACTGTGTAACTTCGATAGCGCGATTCAGGATTGTGGCGATAATTGGTCCGCCAGGTAGCCTGTGGCAGCGTATTTCTCAATAGGAATGCGATTTGGAATCGGTTCTTTTTAGTGGGAAGCACGTTTTCTAGCACAGTGGTTCTTAAGAAAAATCAAAATCGTTTTAGCTGTTTAAGGTCATCAATTCTTTTATTATTGCATTAGTTTTGAATATAACCTTTTACATCTAGATTATACGTATTTAGTGCCACAAAACTTATTTTATAAAGTAAAACACCTTTCAGCAAGAAAGCCGACACCGAACCTCATTTCGCAACTACGTGACTGTCACACAAACAAACAAGTTTCAGTCTGTTTACTAAACCGGTTTTGTAGAGTACTCTCGGTCATCTAACTTTAGCCTTAATATTTCATTCAATCTCTGCTTTATATCCTCTGGGATTTTAATTTTAGCCTAATTAGAATTATGAATTTCATTACCATAAAACGCAACACGAATAGAAAACTATGTCATACCTTAGTTTTCTATTCGTGTTGCGTTTTACGTAACTACTATAGTTATGTCATTTACGCTTGTAACAAAAATCATGGTAGAGGTACAGGTAATTAAATTCTTCTGTTTTTGTGTGTATAAGTATATTTCTTTAGAATACTAATCGCCAAACTGTGACAGTGAAACTGTGGATACTTGTAAAAAAATTATAAAATATAAAATAAATAAAATTGTGAATTATTTGCGCAATATTACATATAAAATCCGAACGCTAGTTGGGTTCTTTATTTTCTTTTATAGTTGTACAGGCAAAGGGACAGACGAGACACAAGATGGACAATGGTAAGCGGTCAGCGACGTCCATGAACATACCTGTACACGGTGCGGAGCGGGACAAAGAGGACGACGCTACGTCTGTCCCGCTTAGTCGACGTAGGACGGGAGTGTGGAGGGGGCACGATGCGCACCTCCTGCCTCCCATCTAACGAGACTTGGTGTAAGGTTGGGTACCTGCCCAGGTAGAAAAGTTCCGGCATCGGCGGGGTGCTTATCGGAGTTCCTCCCATATTAGGAGGAAGTCCGGTTAGCCCTTTTAAGGGAACCGGCCGTTCGCAGGGGGTGCCCTGTGTTAGTGTGGTTTTAGTGAGGTATACCGGCGCCAGGGGTAGATTGGGGGGTGCCGGGAGTCCCACATATCCCCGGGAACAGCCCATCCACGGTGAAAGCATTTCCACTTTGACAAGAAAAGGCTACTCGCCATGTGCATTCATGTGCCCTGTTGCTTACAGATCCGGGGCATCATCAAAGGCCGTATTGGTGGCACTCGCGGGGTTATAGTGGGCATTCGGCACAGATATGTGTCGTGAGTCCAACACACTATCGGACCCCACCCAGGGCTATTGATGGCGCGTAAAGGCGTTTCCCCGTGTTAACAAAAAAGGCTACTCTTTCATGTGAAGCCTATCATGAGACATAAGATGTTAAATCTCAGTGCCGGTATTGTTTTTTTAACAATAATCTATACTAATATTATAAAGCTAAAGAGTTTGTTTGTTTGTTTGAACGCGCTAATCTCAGGAACTACTGGTCCGATTTGAAAAATTCTTTCAGTGTTAGATAGCCCATTTATCGAGGAAGGCTATAGGCTATATAACATCTCGCTGTGACTTATAGGAGTTGAGTAACGCGGGCGAAGCTGCAGGCAACAGCTAGTATTTTATAAAGATTGAATGCCGGCTTATTAAGATTTTTCACTCTCGACCTTATTAAGATTTTTCACTCTCGACGTTTTGGATAATTCACATAAAAACTACAGAATAGCTGAGGCTTTTTGTTCTGAATACCGTAAATATTATTTATCAATAATTTTAATTTGTACGATCTACAAAGAAAGTTCTTTAAGCTTAAGAAGTGTCTCTGAGCTTAAAAAGTGTTGGATTTTTATTTTATTTTGTTTATAGTTAGATACTTAGCAGCCGGTAAACGCTTTAATTCATTTTAAAAGTAATATAATATCTCAGCAAAATCTTTTTAAGACGGAAAGCTGTTTTAACTTTAAAATACATTTTCCTCGTATAGGCTATTAATCTAGTTAATAGAAATGAAAACAAAGACTTAAAAGACTCTTTCTCTAGTCTCAAGCTACTCCATTACAACCCGAGCCGATTACTGAGCGATTTATCTCACTAGTCAGAAATAGGTCGACCGTTTTGACAAAAAATAAATCCGTTCCGGGTGGAAGCATAACGAACCCGATCTTAAACGTCTCTATCATAAATTGCCACTACAGTTCGCGTATTACTTAATTATTTAATTTAGTACTTATTACTTATTACTTATTAATTAGTATTAATTAAAATACAGTATTACTTAACTTCGGCGAATCAGAAATATTTATAACCAGGGCTCGCTTCTTAATATAAAATAAGTAGTCATAAATATATTTTTTCTTTCTGTCCAAAACTAGGTTTTTTTTTATTATTATTTTTATGTCACAAGGAGGCAACCGAGCAGTCAGAGCCTTATGGTGACTACCGACGCCCATAGACATCCGCACAACCAGAGGTTATGCAGATGCATTTGATGCTGTTTGGTAAATTAAATGACTGTACTAAAAGCTTGTATTATCCCTATATTTAAAATTAAATTGTACAAGGTAACTTTTAGTTTGTCAGATTATTTTATATTCTACTAGTTACTGATTTCTGAAACTTTATTTCTTGATATTATTTACATACATTATACCTACGTCTATAAATTTTCAAAAGTGATTTTTCTATTATAGTCTATCAGTATTTCCCTTTTTCCCTTAATTTTCTAGTATATGTCAGAATTATATAACTATATAACCTAGACCCAAAGCTTCATTTCTTGATAGCACAGAATATATCAGAACACCTAATATTCGACCTGAATTTGTATTTATTTATGGAATCGATGATATTTGGTAGGATCAATTGTTAAAACGTAGACGCGTGCATCCGCTTGCATTGTTTGACGTCGAGTATCAACATGTCTTGCAACATCCGACACGGCCATGACCAGCCTGAGATCGAACATGTTATCCTGGTATAACTCAGGAACTGGTTTGTTTCGCTTTCAGACAGGGTCTGGATGGCATTGGTATCCTTTTGGAAATAATAATATCACAGGAGGGCGCGGAGCGGGACAGGGAGAACGCAGCTGATGCTGTCCCGCTGCGGATATAACGGGCAGGGGTTCACCAGAGGCGATATGAAGTACGTACGCCTCTCACCACCTCGATTATCTAAGACCAGGGGTCAGGATGGGGACTTGACTCAGTTGTATAATCCTGGCGTCGTTTTTTTGTGTGATATTTAGGCAACCGAGCAGTCGGAGCCTTATGGCGACTACCGACGCCCATAGACATCCACGCAATTAAAAGTTATGCAGATGATTCTTCATCGACATTCCATTAAATAACAATATAGTGACTAGGTTAGGAAAGTTAAAAAAAAGCTATTATTAATCCATTGGAGAGACCAAACGTCTTACAATTCATTAATGCCTACATCCAGAAGTGAATGGATATGGACTGATAACGATGATGATGATGATAGTAAAAGCATTCAAAATGGCTTCACTCTCCCAGCGCCATATGAAAGAGACAAATGAGATCCTCCCAACTATGTCGAAAAGATTAATAACAGCGAAGGACGAATGTTTCTGAAATGAATCATCTCAGCAACAGTGACACTTCTCAAATTCCTTCCTTAGGATTATAATATAAAATCTAAGAACCTTGGTAATGAAATACGAAATGGCCTAAATTACAATTTGGGCCATTTCATATTTCATCTCCAAATAATCACTTAGACGAAGGAAACTTATCACGAAACTTGTTTAATATAAAAGAGAAATGGCCGGAATTGCGTGATACTTATGGGGACCACATTGGCCACAAGTATTGCATTCCATCAATAAGGAACTGTAGAAATACATTCATTTCTTTCAAACATTCATCAAAAGTATCTTAAAATCTGATGCGGGATAATATAATTATCTATACATCTATATAGATAAATAAAATTGGAGTGTCTGTTTGTAATATCAAAATAACTAACTGCTTTTTATTGAATGCATATTGAATGTATACACGGGACACATACCAAAATAGCCTTTTTTACATTTTTTGTCTGTTTGTCCATCTGTCTGTCTGTTTGTTTGTTCCGGCTAATCTCTGAAACGACTGGGCCGATATTGATGAGACTTTCACTGGCATATAGCTGATGTTATAGGGAGTAGTTTAGGCTAAAAAGAATCTTCATCAATCCGGGTACGGCTGTAAATCTAAGTTAACGCGGACGAAGCTGCGGGCAACAGCTAGTATTGCATAAAATTGATAAAGTGAAGAGGCTTGAGACAAAAACAAAAAGATGAACAGGACAAAATTATGTTCCTAATTCTACCACTTGGAATTTGAAATTGTTGTTTTGATATTTATAAAAACGAAAACTGGCGACCCGTAAAAAAACAACCTTATTTAAAGTCCTAGATAGTTGGGGCGCTTAGATAATATTTTTATGTTATATGACTCTTTCCCTCTGAAAAGCTCTTACCCTCAATCCCATATTAATATTATTATTCAACACGATTTGTATTTCTGAATAGCTCGAGTTGCGACTGGGTCAACTATTGTGTTGTCAAAACTGTCTCTCTCGAAAAGTTTGTCCATACCAGTCCATACGTATATTACCTATATGTATGTCAGTGTACTCACCTTACTTGAACTGATGTAAATGACTTACTTTGTTCTCAACAGAATGGACAGTAAAATGTAATTTTTATTGGAAGTCATTATGTAGTTGTAATAATAAGCTTTATTGAGCATTATTTGTAAGAGGTTGCAGGTGCTTTGCAGCCGAATTGGACCAGCACGACCGGGGTGGTACCTCTCACTCACATAATACCGGCGGAAAGCAATGCATCTGCATAGCCTCTGGTTCTGCGAATGTCCAGGAGCGTCGGTTGTCACCATAAGGCTCCGACTGCTCGTTTGCTTTCTTTTGCCATAAAAAGGCGTTAACGTGGGAATGGGTTGATTAGATCAAACGAAAAAAGAACTGACGAACTAATATGATTGTTGAGTGAAGGCAGAGTTCCGTTGATGGAGAGCAGATTTATCTCTAGTATGGATGTAGGTATGGATCCAAGTAGATCGAGTAATCTAAACCATACAGTGGCCGATCAGACATGAATGCAGGGGTCGTCTTGGCCTTCGTTTCAATGGGCCTATGTCCAGCAGTGCGCGGATACGGGTTGATGGTGATGTTAATTGTTACGATGTTTATACAAAATAAGTTACGTATTTAGTATTTCAATCATATATCCAAAACCTGACACAAGAGACCAAAAACACACTGTATGCAAAATTTAATTAAAATCGGTAGATATTAAAGTAGTTCACAGAATTCTCAGTGAATAAGCAATGTGACACATTTTTTTTATATAGATATATAATAACTATCCTTCATGACCTGATGTAATGCTCAGTGTGATAAATATTCATATTTATTCAAATGTGACATTGTGTCTGATTGTGTCTGTGGTCACAGTTGTTATTTGTATTGAGTTCTAAGAAATAATTTGGGTTAAATGAAATTGTTTCATGTTGTTTAAAGGCCATGGTGCCTTGACGAGGCGGTGGGGCTCAGTAGCCTAGGGTAAGCCCAGCACCTTGGGCGAAGCTAATTGAACCGAGGCTTTGTAGCCTTTTTATAAGAAGAGGGGACAAAAGAGCAGGGGGCAAGGGGCGAGGATGGGAACTTCACCCCACTGTACTGTCCCGACTTTGGGAGGGGTTGTTGTTGTGGTTGTAGTGCTGGACAACCCCGTCGGTCCCCTGAGGGACTGACTAGCCGTCGAGGTGCCCTGTTGGCTCATTAGATCCGGGGCACCTCACCAAAGGCGGCATTGGTGGCACTCGCCGAGTTTTAGTGGATAGAGCTGCGTCCACTTACCACCTTTCGGGCACAGCGAGTCCCACATACCCGCCTGGGGAGACCCACTCCCTCGGCGGGGTGCCTCAGATCATTTCCCGGCGTTAAATAAAAAAAAGGAAAAAATATTTGATTAAAGGCTGAAATTTAAAGTAAAATGAACGTTTTATACGTTATTCTGTATTTTTTTTAATAAAAAAATGTTTAAAGTGAAAAAAGTTTCCTCTGAAATAAATAAGCAGCATAGATATTTTTTAATAATTAATAATGGCCGTTCGGGCCGCTCACATATTATTATATACCTACGCGCTTTCCACGCATTTCTACTAAGCGTCAAAATTTAGTGGTACACGATATAATATATATATATATATATATATAGGTATTTTTGAAACTTAGCTCCTACGTCTTATAATTTAAAGCTTTCCTTATTTCGGTCGTCTCTAGAAGGTATTGTTTTATCTGAAAAGTTCCGAATGCCGTCAAACTAAGATACTCTTCAGCATCGAAAATGGTACAGATGAGGATAAAAATAATTACTCAAGTTATAATATAGAGTCCACTAGATTATGGGTACTTGGTCACTCTCGAAAGTGTAAGTGGCATATTATCAAATGGGTCCAGAACATACTGTATGACGTCACGACCCGTATTTCACGGTAACCACGTCCACAATTTACATATAACTCGATTATTATTTTAATAGGACGGTTATTTACATAAATAATTCATTTCAAAGTATTTCATAGCTGTTTAGCGAAAATTTTGAGCTCGATTATGTAAAGCTTATTTTAATGCTTTGCTCACACTCTCGCCTGTTTGGTTTAACATCAACGTAGTGGGTGAGATAATTTGTCTAGCACATTAAGGTTCTTTCCCAGAAAAAACAGCCATTACGCCTATTGGAGACTGTATACTTTTAGACACAATATACTAAAACCAGTAATACATATACGATGAGATATTCTATAAATATCTTCTATAATCTTACCGGTGGGAGGGAAGCGCTGTGCCGCGCTCCCGGCTGCATGGGTACCACCATCTTGCTTGTTTCCCCCGTGAAACAGCTTTGCTGTGTTTCGGAGAGAAGGGCAAGACAGGCAGTGTAATTACTGGTAAACTAGTTTATGTTCATGGGCGACGTCGACCATTTACTGGCACGTTTGCCAGTTTGCCTATCCAACTAACATAAAAAACAAGATTTCATTCAGTTAATATTAGGGTTCCGTTCCTTAACACAACAAAATGGAACCCTTGTAGGATTACTTTGAGGACCTTCTTTCTGTCTGTCTGTCTGTCAGTCAGTCTGTCTGTCGGTCTGTCAAAACAAAACCTTTGGGTACTTCCCATTTACATAGTGATGAAATTTTGTAATAAGCTTGGTCACATATTAAGTGAAGGTTAAAATAAAATTTGTTGTATATTACATAAAAAGGCGTTTACAGATACCTCAGCGCGCGAGTCAGAATTGTCTAGGTTTTTTAATAAGTATATCCCATCGAGCATTTAACCGGAATAGAGCGGTTCCGCGCTCTGGTTGGCCGACTGATAGTCATTGATGGATGATTGGCCGATGGGACGTACATACAGACCACTGAATTGATATTATGTCAGTTACAAATCACTGACCACTTCCGGAATTTTTTGGCTCACATTACTTTCCACCCGGTTATATATGCTCGATGGAATATTCACACCATTATCTCAACTCAATCAGTGACTTTGTAGGATGCACTCACTCGCTGTCACCGTCTTGTCAGCGGTTAAATTGCAAATGGATGCCATCAACCTTCAATACAACCAATTACCTGGACAGATCAAGCGAAGCGATAGCAATAATTTTACGAGCGGCTAGTCTAGTGGCCAGGTGACTGCAGCGGTCGCGAGTTCGAATCCCGCCAAGTGCAGATAAGATGTATGATAAATATATATATCTGCACTGGGCCATGCATGTGTATATGTATCACCTGGCAATTCATTAATGCGTTGTCCATCCCTTTTTTATTAACTCGGGGAAACGCCTTTACGCGCCGGCAACGGCCCTGGGGTACGATGGTGTGTGGGACTCGCGACACATCTCTGTGCCGAATATTTACTATAACCCCGCGAATGCCCCCAATACCGCTATTGGTGAAGTGCCCCGGATCTGATGAGCAACGGGGCACCTCGAGGGCTAGACAGTCCCCCAAGGGATCGAGGCCACCTCCACAGAGGGGTTCAGTCAGCGCCGTCCATAATCATAAAATACTTCACCTAGGACTAACCCAGGCATCTTATTAATCATAAAGTATTGCCACCCTGAGACATCAACATCATCAGCCTTTATCCGTCCACTGCTGAACATAGGCCTCCCTCAATGAACGCCACGACGGCCGATCCCTTGACGTATTAGGTGTTAAGTCTATGTGCCAGTAATTACACTACTAGTCCTGCTCTTCAAAGAAAGAAGCTCTTCAGAAGAAATAAGCAAGTAGTTAGTACCCATTCAGACGGGCGCGGGCCACTGCGTTTCTCCATCATCAACCATTGTCATGGCAGCTCATGAAATCACTTGTAGGTACTGCTTAGTAGCGGACGGGCATTTCCCCCTTACGAGGAGTAGTCTGGCCTTCGCTGGCGCCAGACTGTCGTTCAGGTGATCCCGTCTGTTGCCTGCATATCCGGGACCCTCAAAAAGCGGCTGAAGGCACTCGCAGTGGTTTCAGTTAGGGTGATGAGTGATGATAGGCTCCCAGATACGAGTCCCACATTGGGTCAGGATCTTCCCGAAGATCCTGGCTTCATCCATAAGGATTTGCTTGTGGTATCAAATAAATCACCGTTGTGATCCGGTACGGACATCCACAGCGCACCGGGTCACTTAGACGACAAGGAGTACACCGCTGGGGCTTAGTAGGTAGAGTCTGCGTCCACCTTACCATCTTCTCGGGCGCAGAGAGTCCCACATGACCCCCCGCCTCCCCGGATCTAGTCGTATTCCTAAACGCATTCCCCAACGAAACCAAAAAAGGGCGAAGTTGTGGGCGCCAGCTAGTTATAGTATAATATTATTGAAATTTTCTAACAAAACATGGATTAGCTATAATATGTGTAATGTTTTAATGTGTATGTGTGTGGTAAACTACCAAACTAAACACTAAATCCAATAAGTATACCTATATGAATTCGGTTTACGTCCCAAACACAATTAAGTCAATAATATATTGGGAGCATGTGAACAAACAGACTTATGTTGATAATTTGTATAGGTACGGTTGTGTTTGTAGTTAGAGAATATTTCCTGCATGTACTTTGCTTTTATGTAATACGTTTAGGTATTTTAACCGACTTCAAAAAGGAGGAGGTTATCAATTCGTCGGAATCTTTTTTTTATGGGTAAATATTTCAATTATATAAAGAGATCGGCTTGGCGTTTATTACGGCTGATGATGATGATCGTATTGATGGAAGACGTAAAAGCACAGACATTTAGCCCTTGTTCAGACACAGCGGGAACCGCGCGGTTTCAGAACTCTAAATTTAAATTTGACATGTAATCGTGCGGTTCCCGCGTGTCTGTAAGAGCCCTTACATTATAATATGTACATATAAATAACACACGCGCGTTTCTCACGTGATTATATAAACCGCACGTTTTCCTCCGCGTCTCGCTCCTCGTTCGTTTTAGAACTCTAAACTCAAATTGGACATGACAATCGTGCGGTATCCGCGTGTTTGAATAAGCCCAAAATAAATATCTACATAATATTTTATAAGCAAGACCCGCGCGGTTGTCGCCGTGTCTGTACAAGCCTTTATAGAAAGGGTCTCGCGGCAAATAGCTGTACGGTTGACACATAATTTTTTTTATTAACAAAGTTTTGCTAAATTTTCCGTTTATTAGAGCAAGATTAGTTAAAATTGTTTTATTGCAGTATTTTTTAACAAATAAAATAATATAAAGATACATTAAACACTACAATTCAAACAACAGATTGAAGATCTAACGCCTTTTTAGAGACTTTGAACGACCCTGGGCTTCAAATTTAGAGGCAGAAGGACTTTTGCAAAACCAAAATGGACTATTTTTATTATACCTATTAAATCACTTTTAAAAGGGGATTTTTGTTGAGCGTATATACTCCTCGTTAAAATGTTTATTTAGGTAGGGATAGGAGATGGCGAGAATATATTATACTTAGCTGACCTTTTCTTTCTATCTATTACAATGTTTACAGTAAGGCTGCGGGCATACGGGCGCTAGTTTATAAGTTTATCAACAGGACCCTCAGCTTACAGACAGGTAAATATACTCATTCTATTTCGTTGCACAACTACATCGTACAATTTGGAAAACCCACACCTATGAAGATTATAAATTTTGGGATTCTAACCTTAGTTCTCTGGCGGATGTCTTAGTTCCGAATCCTATCTGCCAAAGAAACGCCCAGCATAGCACTTTGATCTACGGCAAACTTTCAGACTAGTTGTAAATTTAGAGATCATTTTTAAAAATTATAATATGTAGTAGTTGTACTCTTTGTGTATATGTTTAAATACTTATTTAGCTCGCCAACGCACCACCACGTCCACTCGCACCGACGGTCTAACACTGACTGACTCTACATAAGTGTATAATCTATGGAATCTACTCTGCCCGCCTGGTGACGTATGCGCTCAAGACAAACGTCATAACACAATGTTTGTATAACTATATACACTACATCCCTTTATTATATTATTAGCCTTTATATTATCAAGAGCTTTAGCACCTGAAATCTACAAAACGCTTAAAAAAGGTTAACGTTAAACAACATAGGATAATTGTACTACTTAAACGCCAGTTTATATTTGGACTATATCCAGTGGACGGCTTCAGGTTGATAATGATAATGATATATTTAGTCGAGATGAAGCGACATTTTTATAGTCCAAGTCTTTATGTTAAATATGTAACGAGGAAATCGTTTGAAAGAAGACTTTAATGGCGGCCATAAAACAGCTTCAGGCTCGTTGATGACCTAATAACAGTGTTATGGTTGTAAATCACGCAATCAACATCATCAATGTATTATCCACTCAAACTGTCGAGAAACTATTAAACTACTTTCTGATTGAAATATAAAGGTTAGTGATTCCCGCGGTTTTATATGCTTCAGAAATGTAAAATATTTCGTTCAAAATAAATAGCTTGTAAGCAGACTTAATTAAGGTATAAATAAAATTTAAGCATAAAAGCTCAAGCTATAAAATGCAAAACATTTTGAAGTGAAAACTTCTTCAGGCGCGGTAGGTACGCATATTTTTAGATGAGATAAAATCTCTGGATTCTCGACACCGTTACCACCGTTATGAGACGCTATTTGACGTTTGATTTATTTATATAAGATTAAGCAATATTTGTTTAAATAACCAATCGTCAAACACACTGAAATGTCAATGTAATGCGGCCATTTTGTGCGCCGTTTAAATTGTATAGGTTGTCATAATATTTTCAGCATGTATGTATTATGGGTATTTCAATTTAATTGTTTTGTTTTCACTTCTATCGGCAGTCCCTGTGACTGGTTGGGTTAGTTTTTTTAATACGACTGTTCGTTCTGGAGATTTATGTGAATAAACTTAGACAAATTAGAAAGGCATTAACACCAAAGTTTACTATATAGTCCATTTTTTTAGAAGTGTCCTAAATGGTAAACAAATATGGCGTACTTCCGGCCACAGACAAATAGAGTCATAGTGTAGTTTAGTGAAGTGACACAAAGAGCAAAGGAATGAACATCATTAATAAGCCATAGACAAAAGTATAATTCATTATTATTAAAATATTTAACGATACTACGTTGCTGGAATTATTTGCTATATCTGATAATATATTGAATATATCTGTTAAAAAAGAAGAATGTATAGAAAATATTAGTCGAGCATCTTTATAAAAAACAAATTTATATTTCGTAAACACAAAATACCTGTTAGAAATTAGTTCTTCTTTTAAGTTTTTCGCAATTTCTGTAAGATAAGGAAAGAAAAGTGGCCTTAGAGGTGTTTTTTTTTTCATTTTAGAGTCTTAATTGTAAAATAATCGATAAAAAGACGTCACAAATAAAAATTTAACATAATAGAGCAGCCAGTGTCTAGAAAAAAAGTCGATCCTAGTATTATTGTCACCTTATCTGTACTTACTATGATCAAAAATCCTTGCGCGGGCGGCGCCCTATACAATTATTTTTCATGAAGTTCTCATTGAGTAATCCTAACTCTCATTTTAAAGTCCCATAAAATATTTCTGTAAACTTCAGTTGACTTTTATGCCAGTGGTATGTGCTTTTATATTATATGGGATAGTGTCAAATGTTCAGAATGAAATTGATATTCAGAAATATTCATAATAAAAATAAAATCCTTACAATAAATACTTTAATATTATAAAAGATTGATATTTGCAATATTATGTAAGCATTTTTTGCGCTCAATATAAAAAAAAACCAATATGTAACAACTTAATAACAAATCGCATTACTGTAACATTGTTTTATAATTTTTTACAAAATGTAATTTATGAAATTTTAAAATATAGGTAAAGAACACTTTCTATTTTTATAGTTCATTTTGTTCAATAGCTTATTCACTTCACCTCTAAAAATATATTGACCACATCCCTATTGGCCTTATAAAAAAAAAGATGATGAAATGTCATATTGAAAAATATTAGTTATCTGTGCTTTCGATAATCGTATTTTCTAAGTTTTTAAGAGTTTAAATGATAAATTGATGTTTGTTTTCAGTGTAATAAATAGTAAATGGAGTTTTACATATGTCCGTAAACTAATATGTCGTGAAAGTGAGTGATAAATGCCGAAAAATCGTGATATACGTAATAACTGGGTTTGTTTACTAAATTGGACAGTTCTAAAAAAATGGACTATAGTTTGTTTTACTCAGTCGTTGTAGTACTTAATTATCAAATAGCAAAATGTATAAAAAACTGTTATATGTATATATAGCTATGAGCATTACACGGTATATCATAGTTTAAGAAATATTCAATTCTAATATTTTTTTCTAAAAACTAAAACTTGGATTTTTGTATTGGCTGTGTTGTTCTGGCCATATATTTTTAAATATATGTTTCTCTTTAATTTAATCTTAAAAAGTGTTGGAACTAATAAACATCAAAATCGAACAAAAATTTAAAATTTGTCCCTTCAAACAAAATTTTGATAATTCAGCTTTTACTCGTCCAAAGGAGCAAATTTTTAAACGAACGTCAACAAATATAATCTACTAATAATAATTAAATAAAATGGCGTCTGTTTTGCCACGCTGTTAATTTCCGTAATTGTTTCATCAGCGATTTCATAGTTCATTGCTCACCTTGTAAGTCGGGTAGGTAAAGGTCATTGGTATTACATTTATTGAAACTAGGTTAGTCATATAGGTACTAAAAATGCTTAAAATCAAATTCGATAAAATGAAAGTATCTTTTTTTCCTACGAGGTAGGAAATAAAGTTGCTTGTTTCCAGCAAGCTCCTTGCTTGTTTCCGACGTGAAACAGCTTTGCTGTGTTTCGGAGAGAAGGGCAAGACAGGCAGTGTAATTACTGGCACCGAGACTTAACATCTTATGTCTCAGGATAGGCAACACTTAGATGAGCTGTCTGTTCTCGTTCCAGGTAAACTAGTTTATATTCATGGGCGACGTCGACCACTTACTATCAGGTGGCACGTTTGCCAGTTTGCCTATCCAACTAACATAAAAAACGGTAACTAAACTTACACTTGTAACACGTCAAAATAAAAAAGTCAATAAGGTGTTTAGCAAAACTAGTTTGCAATGCAGGCTTGCCAAGAAGAGGTTTGTCAAATAAACCAATTAGTTTGTACATACATTTAAAAATCTTAAAAATTTTAAGATTTGAAAATCTTAAGTTTATTCAGATATTATTTCATTGTAGATAGTCGTTCCCTGGGATATAAGTCTCTCTAAAAAGATTATGAAAGAAAAAAATGCATTCGCCAAAATATAATATGTTCTAAATTTTATTAACGCGTGAGAAACGTGAAAAAACCACGTAGGTACCTAGTTACTATTAACAATTTTCAGTTTTACGACTTTATTTTATTTTATACATAAATAAATTTATATATCATTCTTATGTTACTATCATAACAAGATCATTAAGTTAGCGTAAACAGAAATAAAAAATCCATTTAAGCAATTTGGGAGATAATAAAACATAAGTAAACTCAGACATTAAACATAACCTAAAAATACGTACGATCAGACTAAATACATGTGGTTAGTACAATAAAATTTCTACCGAGATCTGTGTCTCACGCAGAGTATCATGAACGATAAAACGCTGAAACAAAAATAAATACGGGTGCAACGGTCAACAAGGATATGTTATTATAGATTCACAATTATATATTTTATTATTCTAATATTTACTTGAATTTCACTCTTTATTATAAAACAAAATTTTACGAACTGTATAGGTTACCTACACTATTCGAAATGTCGGGCATTTTATTAAACCGCGATATAATCCGTATAAAGTTGTGTCACAATTTTATGTAATTCATGATCATATGAAACAAATAAATCTCCCAGAATATTTGATAGTCATTCATAGGGGCTGTGTCTAAGGAACGAATTTACCGATTAAAAATATTTAAAATGGGATATTTAACTATTTTCGAGACCCATTTTAAACGGTTTTATTAATTGTTTTTTTCGTTGGATAGACACAGAGATGAACGCGTACCTGTAGAAGAATGGATAGTATCCTCTCTATGATGAATTAATTAAATACGGAAACCCAGCAGACATGCTTTCACAGTTCAGTTCGGGGATCGATGTCTAACTAATTGACTATTACGCATAAGACTTAATTTGTCCAGTTTACTACATCCATCGTTTACTCTCTCCTCCTCCAATTTTCAATTTATCAAATTAAATGCCTTCATTTTATTTCTAAATTAGAAATACAAAACTTTTTATGGAACAAATGTTATTCAAAAAATTCAAATGTATACAGGTATTTTTTTATTCGGTATCTATAATTGACGCTTATTTTATATCGATGCTGTGAATAAACCACTGGTGCAATGCACGTGCGGGACTAACCATACTTTCGGTATGTGGCGACAATAAAAGTGGTCATTTTTTTTTCGGTCGGATCTATACTAACGGCCAAAAGGTCCTAATGGGTCGTCGGACTATTGTGAGCCGATTTGGCTCACTTAAGATTGATTATTAGTGGGGGTTGCCCCCGCCAACCGTGAAGTCTACGACCGCACTGCCTCCTGGTGTCGGGTTGGAGGTGGTCATATAAAATTTGGTAGCCTTTTTATAAGATCTATGCTCAGGATCTGTGCAATAGATATTAGAAATGAAAATAAGAATACGATCGAAATACGATTCATGCTTATAGCGATCAATATTATAAAAAATCTTGTATCGTTTTTTTAACTAAGTAGATATTATCATATTGTTTTCTAATGTTTACGCGAATTTCACTCATTATAATGAAACACTTTTTTTTTTTACGGATTTTATCGCGGTTTATTAAGATTTTTACAAGCCCGACGTTTCGGATACTTTACAGCAACCATGGTCACGGGAGGACTGAGGTGTCATACGTCCTAATGTTACAAAGTTATTCGAAACTACCCTATGATACATCAATATTTTGGTTAGTCCTATCTACGCAGAAAGTGCTAACTGTATCTTTAATCTGTGACATATTATGCTTGGATTTTGATTTGATAATATTAATAATGGGATCCCAAGCAGGTGGTAAGAGCCAGCCTTCTTCTCTATTGAAATTAGGATGTTTTTTAATTTCAATAGCCTCACGGATCATCCTTGGTTGGAATCGGTGTTCTTTTGCGAGGACTTGTGGTTTATCAAATCTGATATAATGGCGAGCTTTGTCAAGACTATGTTCACAGATGGCAGACTTAGTGTAGCGACGGTGTTTTAAAGAACATATAGCTGATTTAAAACACCGTCGCTACACTAAGTCTGCCATCTGTGAACATAGTCTTGACAAAGCTCGCCATTATATCAGATTTGATAAACCACAAGTCCTCGCAAAAGAACACCGATTCCAACCAAGGATGATCCGTGAGGCTATTGAAATTAAAAAACATCCTAATTTCAATAGAGAAGAAGGCTGGCTCTTACCACCTGCTTGGGATCCCATTATTAATATTATCAAATCAAAATCCAAGCATAATATGTCACAGATTAAAGATACAGTTAGCACTTTCTGCGTAGATAGGACTAACCAAAATATTGATGTATCATAGGGTAGTTTCGAATAACTTTGTAACATTAGGACGTATGACACCTCAGTCCTCCCGTGACCATGGTTGCTGTAAAGTATCCGAAACGTCGGGCTTGTAATAATCTTAATAAACCGCGATAAAATCCGTAGATATTATCAATCAGATATTATCACATAACTCATTAAAGGTACATGTTTTAAAATGTTTTACTCTTTTGCAAGTTACTGTTATGCAAGTTGCGTTGCCCTCCTTTTTCCTATCCCCCCCCCCCAATGGGCCACTGGAAACTCACAACCCGCACGAAACGCGACAACAGCTGTCCCTTGACGCCGGTGTTTGTGAACGAGAGCTACCACCCCGGTCGTTCGGGCCCAATCCGGATTCCTTGTAAATATCCCGTTCAAAATAGTTTTAATCGGTAAATCCGTTTCTTAGGTACGAAACCCTATATTACATCCTCTATTATTTCTGGGTGTATTTGTTCCACGCTCGCTCATGTATTATTCGAGGGTGTATTGTTGAACATAATCAATTCACACTGTATAATAATAATATGTACTTACCTTATCTCCGACACTCTCCTGATTTTGTATTAAACTTCCACGCATATGACTATAATTCAAAACTATGTACTGCCATCGGCTTTACGCGGATTACAGTTCAAACCAAATATAACTTAACTAATTAACGACTTCAAACATTGTTTAAAATATATAAAAAAAACTAATAACACACAATTTTACGTTTAAATTGTATATACTTTTACATATTGTTTTCTAATGTTTACGCGAATTTCACTCATTATAATGAAACACTTTTTGAGGATGAATGAAGACTGTCCTCCCGTGACCATGGTTGCTGTAAAGTATCCGAAACGTCGGGCTTGTAAAAATCTTAATAAACCGCGATAAAATCCGTAAAAAAGTGTTTCATTATACTTTTACAGTCGAAGTAAAGTAATTAATTAAGTTTTGAAATTAATTATATGCCGTTCCCCAAACAATGAACCATGAAAACCATATTATTATAATTAGTACATTATATAAAAGCGCGACAAGGATTTAAAATATTATGTAATGTCGATGGATTCTAGTTCAACTTAGCAATAAAGGCTAAACTATTATAGTTCCCCACCATGGTTCAAGCCTTGTCGCGGCGGTGGGGCTCAGTAGCCCAGGGTGAGCCCAGCACCTTGGGCGAAGTTAATTGAGCCAAGCGAACTGCTCGGCTTCTTATGAGAAGAGGGGATAAAAGAGCAGGGGGTCAAGGAGCGAGGATGGTAACCAACGAGGCAAGAATAGCCTTCGAGATGCCCTGTAGCTCAACAGATCCGGGGCACCTTACCAAAGGTGGCAATGATGGCGCTCGCCGGGTATTAGTGAGTAGAGCTGCGTCCTCCTAGCAACCTTTCGGTCGCAGCGAGTCCCACATACTCGCCTGGGGAGACCCACTCCCCCACGAGATGCCTTAGGGCTTAGAGCATTTCCCGGCGTTAAAGAAAAAAAAGGATGCGGTCAGTTTGCCTCGCCAGTTGTCACCAATTTTTCCATTCCATTCGCCATAACATCTCACAATATGGTGTCCGTAATCTGCCATTTTTTAAGTACCTATCACTCGTGCTATCACAGATAGCACTATATAGACAAATCGCTATCACTTTTTTAGCGAAGGAGCTTGTCTGTGACTACCATGTGACTCTTCTGCTATTTGCTTATCTTACTCGATTTCGACTATTATTTATTATTGTTCATTTGTATTTGTTTGGTGTCCATTAGTAAGTCATTTAGAAAATATGGTTATTATCTCTAGTTAAGCTCAGACTACTAATATTTCGCGACACAACGACAGGACCGTAGAGAATATCCCATGTCAATTAATCTCATAGCCTCCAAGCGGGTGGAAGATTATATCATGAATCCCTTAAGATAATATGAATCGATAGAAGCGTCAGATTTCTCTCTCTTAGCAACAAGAACATGGTGAGCGACGATAGTTTTGTGAGTATTTGCTTTGGACTGAGAGGCCTGGGTTCGATCCTGGCCATGCCAGTGCACCTCGAATGGGTTTTTCTAAATTTGAGATCACCGTTAAAGGAAAACGTGAATGCCTATTGAGATTAAAAGTCTTTGAAGGTGTGTGAAGTTCACTAACCCGCATTGGGTCAGCGCATCGATGAACTATGTCCTAACACGGATGGTGATGTGCAGTCGTAGCCTGATTTCGAAGAGGAGTCCCGAGCTGAGTAGAGACACAAGTGTCAATGATGATGATGATGACGATGCAATTTGACGTCAAAAACGTCACACTCACATCGTCACATCGACACATCGACACATCGACACACCCTCCTGCTGTAGCAGACGGGTAAAAACAGACCCCACGCTCGCACGCATCGTAACTCCGTTTCATACAGCACGGAAACACCTTTTTTTTCTTTTACGCCGGGAAATGCTCTGAGGCATCCCGCGGGGGAGTGGGTCTCCCCACGCGGGTATGTGGGACTCACTGCGCCCGAAAGCTGGTAAGTGGACGCAGCTCTACCCACTAAAACCCGGCGAGTTCCACCAATACCGCCTTTGGTGAGGTGCCCCGGATCTAATGAGCAAACAGGGCGGGCCCTCGACGGCTAGTCAGTCCCCCAAGGGACCGACACCACTTCCACAGAGGGGTTGTCCGGCACCACAGAACAACCCCTCCCAACATCAGGACAGTACAATGGGGTGAGGTTCCCGTCTTCGCCCCTTGCCCCCTGCTCTTTTGTCCCCTCTTCTTATAAGAGTGGTACAAAGAGTAGAGCAGCTCCCTCGGTGCTGGGTTCACCTTAGTGTACTGCTACGACAAGGCTCCCACCATGGTTCAACCATGGTGGGGGAAACTACCTACAGTACCTACTTAAGTAGATACAAAAAAAAGTAGTTACAACATTGAATATTTTTATAATATTCAATGTTGTAACTACTTTCATTTGATTAGATAGGTAATGATGGTGATCGTATGTATGATGATGATAATGATAATGATGTTGATAATGATGATCATCATGATATTGATGATAATAACGATGAAATAAACACGCCTAATATATGTGACAATGCCCATTCACGAACAATATTAATAATATTATACACATACAAATGAATTCGAAATGAACAGACAATGTACTCAATAATTAGATATTAAATTAAATCAAGCCATGAAATATCACTACACTAATTATACTCGCAATAATTAATTTGGATTAGGTTTGTCACAAACTACCCGAATTATTAGTCAAAACACATTTTAACCGACTTCAAAAAGGTGGAGGTTCTCAATTAGTCGGAATCTTTTTTTTTAGTACTCGGTTCTTCAATGGAACAAAACGAAACCCTTAATCTTCAGCATCACTCCGTCTGCTGTCAAACCAAAACCTATAGGGTACTTCCCGTTGACATAGAATAATTAAACACCTTGGTCTCACAACACAAGTAAAGTAAAAATATGAAAACCGTCTATTTGTTGTTATCTATACTAATATTATAAAGCTGAAGAGTTTGTTTGTTTGTTTGAACGCGCTAATCTCAGGAACTACTGGTCCGATTTGAAAAATTCTTTCACTGTTAGATAGCCCATTTATCGAGAAAAGCTATAGGCTATATATATGTATCTATATATATATCTATATATATCACACTATGACTTATAGGAGTTGAGTAACGCGGGCGAAGCTGCAGGCAACAGCTAGTATTATATAAAAGTAAAAAAAATGTTGTTATATTAGGTATATATTATATAATTTGTTGTTATATTTCGGAATCCTCAGTGCGCGAGATCTCCTCAGTCTCGTGCTTGTCTGCAGGTTTAGCCGTCGAGGTGCCCTGTTTGCTCATTAGATCCGAGGCACCTCATCAAATGCGGCATTGGCGGCACTCGCCGGGTTTTAGTGGGTAGAGCTGCGTCCACCTTACCAGCTTTCGGGCGCAGCGAGTCCCACATACCCGCGTGGGGAGACCCACTCCCCCGCAATATGCCTCAGAGCATTTCCCGGCGTAAAAGAAAAAAAAGTGGCGGGCACCAGCTATTAATATACACATTCTCTTATTATGTGCCTATTTACGAAACAAATCTAAGTATCTCCTTACTTTTCTCCTGCCTGTTTGAATTGCGGTCGATAGTATACGACGGCCTCAAGTTTAAATCTATAGATTATAATAATGTATAATAAACGCCAGCTTTATAAACGTATTTAAAATTTAAATCTAACTTAAGCTTATGGTTACGTTACTGTTTTAGGTTACACAAATTAATTATCTTTTGTTTCAAATGATATTACCTTATAATTATTATTAGTAATAAACAGAATTCGGGCGGATTATTTGCATTTCATTTGACATTTCTACATATAGTATAAACACTAGTATAAAGCAAAGTCGCTTCCCGCGTCAGTCTGTATGTATGTTTAGATCTTTAAAACCACACAACGGATTTTGATGCGGTTTTTTTTAATAGATAGAGTGATTCAAGAAGAAGGTTTATGTGTATAATACATGCATAATATAGTTGATAAACACTAATAATTTTAGAGGCTTGTAATGTGATGTCGTGAATAAACACATTTTATGCGCTTACATTGCAAACGCTGGCTAAATCCTATCAGATAGATCAAAATAATGTATTACAGTATTGTACAACTTAAAAAGGTCTACAAAAAAGTCCGCGATGGCATATGTTTATCTCTTAAGGATAACATACCATATTATCCATTTCAATACTTAAAAAATAGGCAATTATAAAGCGGTAATTGGAAAGCTTTTCACACAAATGCGGTATTAATCCTTATCATTTTAAACACGTTAGTTAGCTTGAGCGTTTCATGAAGATTATTTTTTCTCCTTACACCATGCACATTAAATGAATACCTTAGGAGATATAGCAAAATCAAAATATTGCGTCGCCGTGATTCGACGAGCGCGGGCTCTCCGTGACGGCTCGCCTCGAGTCCGAACCAGGGCCCAGGAGTTCCGAGAGTTTAGGTAGTGTATCAATGTATGGTGGAATTTTATATCCTAAATATTCCTGCAGAAAAGTCCGCGATGACATAATATGTCAATAATATGGTAAAGATAACCTACTACCTACCTATTATAAAGCGGTGTTAGAAAGCTAATTACACAAATACGATATTAATAACTGCATAATATTATAAAATAAGTCCGCCCGTCGCGTCCGTAGAAATGATCATCATGATATCTTTTTACGGACAGGCAGACCGTATACGGCTGTAAATCTAAATTAACGCGGGCGAAGCTACGGGCAACAGCTAGTTATACATAAATGCGATTAAGTAACTAGGTAATATTAATCCTTAAAATTCACAAAATCATTTTTTCTCACTAATAATATATGTTTTTGTATGTCATAAGAAAGCAACTGAGCAGTCAGTTGCCTTATAGCGACTACCGACGCCCATAGACATCCGCACAACCAAAAGTTATACTAAGGCGTTGTCCTCCTTTTCCCTATCCCCCCAATGGGCAACCGGAAAATCACAACCCGCACGAAGCGCGACAGCATAGCTGTCACTTGACGCCGGTGTAATGAAAGCGAGAGGTAGGTACCACCCCGGTCATGCCGACCCAATTCGGGTGCAAAACAGTGTCATATAAATAAAATAAAGTCATAATATTCTGATAAATAAAGTATTTAATTTGTTTTAAATACAGTAATAATTGAATAAGAATATATCTAATTCTGATGAGATTGGTCAAAGTTGAATAGGAGTGGCGGGGAACCGAATATCTCGGCGCTCATTAATATAGACTAAGGTCTATATTAATGAGTGAGTGAGTATCAAACTATTTCTATTCACTGCTGGATAAGTCCAGCAGTGAATAGAAATAGTTTGATACTGATGATGACTAATCCGCTTAGAATCAAAATAGAATAGCGAAATGTTATAATTTGATTTTCATTTAGATTTATTGCTAACGCCCTTCCATATAAACTGGGCTAATAAATTCCTAACTGAATTTACCTCCTAAATCTATTTGACATTTATAATTGATAAAGGCGCGCTCTCATTGTAAACAGAAACTGTATCCACAAATACGGCTAGATTGGGCACAATAGAAACTTCTAGTAACTTCGTCTAGTACTTAACCTCGATACCGACGGGAATAATTCACAAGTAATGCCTAACGTTCATAAATAACGCCCTTATCTAGCAAGGCAAAGAAATTCTAGAATAAATAGAAAATAAAGCGTTCTTGGAAATATATCTTATTCTAAGTCTAAAGACTTCAAGGAGCGGACTGAAACATTTATATTTCATACTTAGTTATTCCTTCTTCTTAACTTCTTATAATATTACTACCTGTTGCCCGCGGCTTTGCCCGCGTTAACTTACTTAACTACTGTTACTCAAAGCGTGATTTTATATAGCCTTTATATAGCCTTCCTCGATAAATGGGATATCTAACACTCAAAGAATTTTTCAAATCGGACCAGTAGTTCCTGAGATTAGCGGGTTCAAAGAAACAAACTCTTCAGCTTTATCATATTAGTATATGGGCATTATTATTGCACTTAATGTTGTTGAGTAAAACAAATACATACATGATTATGGTCCTGCGTCTCAAATCTGGACACTTAACCATGGTGCTCTAAGACCCTATTCAAGTTGACTCAAATATGTTCATTTAATGTGAAGTTCGAACGATATAAGTGGATTCCTTTTTGTGTCGCAGTGGAAATGCTTTGCGCATTCACCCGGGGATGGGTCGTCCCCGGGGGAGTGTGGGATTTGAGCCGTTAAAAGGGGAGAGTCTCAGATCTGACTAACACAGGACACCCCCCGCCCGCGACAGGCCGGTTCCCTCAAAAGGGCTAACCGGGCTTCTTCCTTTATGGGGGAACTCCAACAACCTTAAGCACCCCCGCGGAAGCCGAAACTATACCTTATAAGTAGATTACCTTATGGAGGAATATAAGTGGATTCCTCCATGAGCTGTCCCAGTATGAAATAACCTATCCGGTCATAGGGACTGCCAATAAAAGTGAAAACTTATAACTTACAATTTTAGTTTATCAGTAGAAAATACTAAAATCAAAATCAAAAATTTTTATTCAAAATAGTACTAATACAGTATCTTTTTGAACGTCAATTGAATCTACCACCGGTTCCAAGGTAAGCCCACTGAGAAGAACCGGCGAAACAAACTCAGTGGAACTAATCTTTTCAAATAATATATATTAATAACAATTTTAACATCTTATCTTGAAATGCCCGGGAGGAACGCCTTATTCCCAGGGTGTGGTATCTTCCATACTTTTTTGAATTTTTTATGGAGAGCTTTTGAACGTTTTCTGGGATCCTATTGTAAAAGCGTATACAGTTGCCTTTAAAAGAATTGCTTACTTTCGAAAGTCTAATCGTTGGTGCATGTAACCTGTGTCTATTACGTGTATTCCTACTATGAATATCACTTTTCTTACAAAATTTATTTATGTTTTTTCGAACATACAGTAAATTTTCTAAGATGTATTAAGAGGTGACAGTCAAAATTCCTATTTCTTTAAATTTTTCTCTCAAAGATGAATAGGGAGGCAACTTGTAAATTGCACGAATAGCCCGCTTCTGCAGCACAAAAATGTTGTTTATGTCGGCCGCATTTCCCCATAAAAGTATGCCATAAGACATAATGCTATGAAAGTAGCTAAAATATACTATTCGCGCTGTATCTACATCAGTAAACTGTCTTATTTTTCTCACTGCATATGCTGCTGAACTGAGTCTATTCGCCAATTTAGCTATGTGGGGACCCCACTGCAGCTTAAGATCTAGAGTTATTCCTAGGAAAACTGTGGAGTCCACCAATTCCAAGTTTTCACTGTCTAAGAGTACATTTGTTTGCAGTTGCTTAACATTTGGCAAGAAAAATTTTATGCATTTAGTTTTTTTACTATTTAAAAGCAAGTTATTAACGCTAAACCAATGTACCATTCTCGAAAGTGTGTTGTTTACCTCGTCATGATTAGTTTCTTGTCGTTTGATTTTAAAAATAAGTATCATAATAATAAGTATCATCAGCAAACAACACTACCTCTTGACTATCTTTAACTAGGTAAGGTAAATCGTTTACATAAATTAGAAAAAGAAAAGGACCTAGAATGGACCCCTGTGGGACCCCCATCTCTATTTTAGTCCCGGATGATCTTTTACCATTTATCTCGACCTTTTGAGTCCTGTTTTTAAGATAGGAATTCAAAAGATCCAGTGCCGTACCGTCTATCCCATAGTGGCGTAATTTCCTGATCAAGGTCTCATGCTGTACACAATCAAACGCCTTGGATAAGTCACAGAAAACTCCCAAAGTATCACGTGACTCCTCCCAGGCCCCATAAATGTGGTCAATTAAGTTAACGCCAGCGTCTGTTGTGGAGAGACCCTTTCTAAATCCGAATTGTTTTTTGTGCAGTAACATATTGGTTTCAAAGTAATATAGTAACTGATTTAACATATTTTTTTCAAAAATTTTACTAAATGAGGGGAGTATTGATATTGGTCGAAAATTTGTAACATCTGATGTACTGCCAGATTTAAAAAGAGGCAAGACTCGACTATGTTTCATTAAGTCAGGAAATTAAAAATTGTTGCTAGATGGGGTGCAATTACATCAACTATGAGCTTAGTGACTTTTACAGGTATTCCCCATAAATCTGGGGTATTTTTATTGTTTAATAAGTTAAATGCATTTAAAATATCTTTGGGTCCTATCTCTTTAAACTTAAAGTTAGCTTCACATTGTTTGACATTGGTTTTAAGCAATGATTCGGCAATTGCAGGACATGAGATTAAATTTTTTGTAGTCGAAATCGGGATGTCAGAAAAGTATTTTTCAAATACTGTCGCAACTTCCTCGTCGGCCTTAATTATTCTATTTTCAATATTTAAATTAAATTCAGAGCTACGACTACCGACTCTCCCAGTTTCATTCTCTATTATGTTCCAAGTAGTTTTTATTTTATTTTTTGCGTTTTTAATTTTTTCCTTAATATAAAGCGATTTAGCCGCGATACAAACTTGTTTGAATGTTTTTGAATATATTTTGACATACTGCTTAAATGATTGATTTTGATTGTATGTGCGTTCTTGGTAAAGGTCATATAATTTGCGTCTACTATTGTGGATTCCTGCTGTTGCCCAATCATTAAAGCCCTTTTTATTTGTGGAACTGACTGTTTTAGAAGTAAAAATGGCTTTAAAATGTGTATTAATTAATTTAAACAATTCACCAAAAGCGAAATCTGGACTTCTGTTATCTTTCAAATATGTAATATTGGCCATTATACTACTTCTAAATTTCTCAATACGTCTTACATTCACAGGAACAAACACATTATTTTTTTTACAATTTTTACTATTAGAACTTATAAGGAATTCAGCTAATTGACCACAGTGATCAGAATTCAACTTGTTGATAATTTCTTTGTGGACAGGAGTTAAATTACTAAAAATATTATCAATACATGTAGCTGTAGAACTACAAATTCTTGTTGGTTCTGAAAATAGATTAGTCAAATTATATGATTTTAACAATGATGTGAATCTAACTGTGGTGGAATTATTTTCTAGTAAATTAATATTAAAGTCACCACAAATTAGTTATGCTTGTATGGGTCTACCACATATTTTAATTAATAATACTTCCATGATTTTCTCAAAAGAATCATATAATCCATTTGGAGGTCTGTATACACTTACAATAATAAGGCGCTCCATCTCTATACAGGCTATTTCAGTAGTATAATGTATATGGTGTTGACTCTTGTAACTTACAGGCTACATCATTTATTGTCCCTTTCGCACTACAGTGTCTCTTTTTTCGTGTAAGTAAACACAGCGACACAGCAGTGAAGATCAGCTGAGTGTATCTTTTTCGCTCGGGCACACTCGGCGGTCCCGAGTTCACCCGATCGAGTCTTTCACCTCCGAGTGTAACGGATCAGCCTCACTCAGAGCCTATAAAAATGTGTGTGCGTGAAAACTAATTGCGTGTGCGTGAAAAATATATTTCGAACTTAGCCTTTAAAAACCGTCGTAAGAAATTCTATGTACCGCGCTTTCGTCTACATAGGTACCACAATCCGGCTTATTTTGCTGTGTTTCTTAAAGCAGGACAGTAAAGGCAGTGTAATTACGGAAACAGACATTTACCATCTTACATCTCAGGGTAACAACAACACATGAATAAGGTGCCTGGATTTAGTGAAATAGGTTATTGTCATGGGTGGCGCTGGTTATCATCAGGCGGCTCGTCCATCCGATTTATCCAAGTAACATTAATAAAAATCGTAGAATATACTCTATGGTTCGAATTTCGACATGAACAATAGTCACGTTAATGGGTTGGGTTGACCTTCAACATGACATGACATGACATGACACGACATGATATGACATGAAACGCCATGACATGACATAATATGATATGACATGACAGATGCCATGTCAATATTCGTGGGATGACCGGTTCTTAAGCGAGTGGAGATTTGGGGAATTGCCCGTATTTGTGTTGGAAAATGTACATGCTGAGGATCTACAGATCATGATGCCTATGTTTTAAAAGAATACATGTCGAAAATACCTAAATGTTATAATCGTAAGCGAGCACGTCCCTCGTCGAAGGTAATCAGGATAAGTACATTAGCAATCAATGTTGATTGCAAGAATCTTATTGATACGAGATTGATTTAAAGTATCAACAGCCCGTGTAGGTACGTCTTACATTGGTTTAGACATGGTCGATCCTAGATTAAGGTAATTAACACGCCGCCAAAAATCACATTATAATCTTAATGGCCTATCCGCCATGTTTTAGTGGTGTATGTGATCTGACTAACAATTCGGTGGCTTTATCATTTATGTGTCTCATTTGTATGGCTATTTACAAAAAAAAAAATACCTATATACAAATATCAACTTTTAACGTAGCGCCATCTAATTCAGCTAATAAATTACCTTACACTGCCATCTATTAGAATCATATAACTCACATATAATTATAACTCTTAGCTCTTAGTTATATAATAGGCAAATAATTTGCAATAAAAATATTGCGATTATAAATTGAGATATCCTATCTTTTAAGTCGGATCAAACTGCACACTATGCAAAATTTTGTTAAAATCGGTTCAGTAGTTGCGGAGTTTATCGCGGACAAACAACGTGACATTAAATTTTTGTATATAAAGATATGACATAAGGAGGAATAACAAGATACAACCTCATCATTAACATATAACATTTCATATTGATAGAAAAAATTGACTGCCCTGGACCGGATTAGTCCTATTCATATGGTCTATGCTGAGATGTAAGATGGTAAGTCTTGGTACCAGTAACCACACAGGCTGATTGAAAATAATAATCATTTTTTTTATTCAAAATAGTACCAATAAAGTATCTTTTTGAACGTCAATTGAATCTACCACCGGTTCCAAAGCAAGCCCACTGAGAAGAACCGGCGAAACAAACTCAGTGCAACTAATCTTTTCAAATAATATTTATTCTGTAACAATGTTTACATCTTATCCTTAAAAATTCAGTAATTTAACGATAACAGAAACTGTTTACGATAGAGCTACACCACAGTCATTATAATACCGACTTCGTATGAAAAACCAACAGTTACAACGATGAAGAATGTTGGAAAATAAAGGAATTTATTAAAAATATGGTAGGAAATGGTGCGGCTAGATTTTTAAACAATCACATCTCAATCACAAATCAATCAAAACAATCTGCTTTCTGGTAATTATTTTTTGGCTTTCAACACAATATGATTTCATTTAGGTTTTTAACCGACTTCAAAAAGGAGGAGGTTATCAATTCGTCGGAATCTTTTTTTTTACATTTAAATACTTTGAATTTTGACAATTATAAAATATAGATATCTTGCGATTTTCGACTGCTAATCCTGACGATTCAGCAACTTTAGCAGCCATGGACTCCGTAAAACATATTTTTATAATTTTAAGGAAATGCAATAGATTGTAGAAAAGTAAAATAATAGTAATATTCGTATCCACTATCGAATACTTTAAGGTTCCCGTAATGAGGATCGCACTTTATTGGATTCCATTGAAGGGTCGTGACTGGAATCAAATAGATACGTCCAGCTCCCGACTACACTCAACTTGTCTGGCCATTTCGGTTTTATTCAAGTATCCGAAATAACAGGCGTTTTTTTTTTAATCTGTTGTTGTTTCATTATATATAATAATATAATAAATATAATAATATCAACCCTTATATGTCCCACTGCTGGGCACATGTCTCCTCCTCGAAATCAGGCGAGGAGGGTTTTGGGCCATAATTCACCGATGCGCTGGCCCAATGCGGGTTGGTGAACTTCACACACCTTCAAAGACTTTTAATCTCATCAGGCATGCAGGTTTCCTCACGATGTTTCCTTCACCGGTGAGCAAGCGATGGTCTCATGTTCAGGTGCACATAGAAATTTCGAAAACCCATTTCTAGGCATCACAGTGGCCAGGATCGTACCCGGACCTCTCGGCTCTCACTCAAGAGGCCGAGCCCATACCCACTTGGCCATCGTCACTCACGTTGTTTCATTATAACAAGTTTATTTGCCAAAATTTCAGAAAAGTCAGATACTTTATAACGGTTTTATTGTCCCGTTTGTGTAAAATCTATTCATTAAAATTTTACCCGTTTTTTATTAACCGATTGATCTGAAAGTACACATCTTTAGATTTGATGACAATTTTTTTTTTAATTATAGGTGATTGAGCAAAAAATAAACATTCTGACGAATTGAGAACCTTCTCCTTATTGAAGTCGGTTAAAAATATGACTCACATGATGAACAATGATCACCGCACTTGGACGCCCATGACTATGGAAGGAGGATGGCTACGGACAATAAATATAGTGAAAATGAAATTGAAGATTTCCGTTTCACTATCACGATAATTTCAATTTTCAAATAAGTGGTAATTTCGAGCTTAGGCATTAAAATTTTCTACAATCTGGCTTTATCCCTCACAGTCTTATTTTACGTTACGTTAATTTCACCTATTATTCTAGATCTAGTTCTTACGTATTTTGCCGTGGTTAATTATGGTTTCTACGTTTCTGATAATTTGGTACTTTACAGCAACCATGGTGACATTAGGACTCCTCCATAGAAAAGTGTTTAATCTTGTAACTTCATATTAATTCTGTTTGCTCATTAGATCCGGGGCAGGTGCCCCGGATTTTGTGGTGATGCGAGGCAGGAAATGCCGTACAAATCAAATGTTGTGGATTTCCGGATATCGAGATAGTGTGGATGAAATTTGGAATTTTGACACGATGTCCAGTGGTGGAATTCTCCTGCAGGTATTAGTGCGAAAAATTCCTCAGAACACTCCCCGTGGTAAATGCGGTAGAAGACACAGAGCGATCTCACATAGATCTAGTGATAGATTTTCAATACTTTATCATATTTTTATTGTTTACGTAATTTCCAACTGTGAACATAGTGATAAGGAGCAAATCAGGTATAATTACATCCAGAATGCACAGTCCATCCAGTGACGGATTTGGTGAGGTTACCAGCTTTCAGGCACAGCGAGCACATACCCGCGGGATGCCTCAGGGCATCATTTCAGGTGCTAAAAAAAGCCCTACCGGAATCTATTTCCTCGGCCTCTAGCCAGTACTGATACCGCTGCTGCTGATATTAGGGGGGGGAAGCGCTTTATAGTAGCGGCGCTTGCTCGCTACGTCACAATATCGTCATAGGACCTATGTCGCATTTTATAGGTTAGCCCATCCCACTGGACTACCCTCTACATCCTGGTAATCTTGTTGCTACTAAATCGGGGACTGCTTATATATTCGCAGCTAGCCACCAAATCTGATGGCCGTTCCACTTTTCGCCATCTGTGGACCCCGTAGATAGCCTGCAACTCGGCATCTACATACAATGATATACAACAGCGATACAGCAAACTCCGTACTCACGTGATAACATTTACTCTAAAAAGTAGTACTAAAAACTCCAGGACTAAATGGAAGCAAGATCTCAAGACCTCACACAAAACAAATTTTTCCTCAAATCTTAAAAAAAGTTGTTTTCCCAGTCACAAAAGATAACACATTTCACACGTGAAAACGATATTGGAACAGATTTTCACGTATAGAATGATACAATGATTCGATTCGTAAAATCCGACGCTCCCTTTCAATAATGTACCGACGCAATTTCTATCAAAACCTGAGTCAGATGCCCCGTTCAAATTTATTTTATTAACCCGCAATACGTCCAAAATGGAGAAAGGTGAACCTGGCATATGATGTGGGAAGTATTTCGCAAAATTGAATGTGAACCTTTTTAAGAATAGCATGTTCTTACTATCTTTGTAAGATATAATATTACTTTATCTATGTAAGATATAGTATCTCTAAAATACCTTAGGACATATTTTTTACCACGCTTTTGAGGTCTGTACTAATCGTTTAATAGTTACCTGAGTCGCCGGTTTGCTTATTACATTTCTATAAGGGCAAGTGGTAAGAGATCGACATTATTTGCGTTTATTGAGGGAGGCTTATACTCAGCAGTAGACGGGTAGAGGCTGATGATGATGTTGATGGTCGCGATGATAATGATAATGACGATTATGGCGATGATGATGATAAAGAAGAAGAAGAAGATGATGATGATGAAGGGCTCCTTATCCGTATCCTCAAGGTATAATCTTCAGACAATCAGACAGAGTTAAAGAATTATTTAAATAAACTTAGAAAATTAATCCTTACTCTTATTTAAAGGTAGGTAGGTACACGATACAAAACGAGTCGCTTCTACACTTACTAATGATTATTTTTCGCCTTTTTTACACGTTAGGGTGGCCTGCACTTGTTCCCACTACTGCTTTAAAGAATCAACAGCGGTAAACGTCGGATGACCCTTTTGCATACATTAAAACTGCTTTGGGACCCAAATTTAATCAGATGAATTGAGGAGAAGTAGGAAATTATTTTCAGTTTCCCTCCTAAATTTAAGCAAGAGACAGAGCAAGATTGCAATGACTTACATAAGCCAAAATAGACAGCATCTAGGAAGAGCCCAGCTGGAATGCACTCAAAAGATTTAGTCTTCCTCTATTTAGTAAGAGACAGCGCCATGCTGCATTGCAGCCGAACTGGGCCGGCACGACCGGGAACCGTATGGTCGTCCGTAGTCTAAAGCTTCGACAGCTCGTTTGTATGCTATAAAAAAAATGTCATCTGTATGTAATAACTACGTAGCAATTTTATGTAAATTACTGATCACACATACTCACACTTCAACACCTTGACCCTGAGGGTACTCGTTTAAACATCAAACGATCTATTAATAAAATGATCTTCAATCAAGATCATTCTTTATAGCATCATACACAAACTTTCTTTGAAGTAGCACTATCGGTTATAAAAGGCCGTTATCGATGTTTTGTGACTATATTTTGTGTTACGCGGTTACACCTGCTCCAAATTTGAAAAAAAAATATACCACAAAAAACTTCCGGAGCACGTTCAAACACAATCTTTAGTCAAAAATCTTTAAAATAGTCAATTAGTGTCATTTGTCACTAGTTATAAGTATTGTAGCGAATATAATCTTGAAGCTTGTTAATAATAAGTTATAAAAAATTATATAAAATGTTTTATAATATAATATAATGAATCAGAATCAAAGAATAAGATCTATTATAAAAAATAGATCAAACTGATCTACAGTTTGCAAACTAAAACTAAGAAGCGACCTTTTACCCGTTGAAAGGCTTACAATTCCCACAAAACCTTTGGATGGCCGTCACACAGCGTTTTCCAGCTTAATCCTAATATAGTAAAATCTTTATGACTAATTTAGATGAACGCTACTTAGTTTTCAACAAATATGTTAAAACTGCTTATTTATCATGTTTTCTACTTTTATTTCGCGGAACTCGATATTTTGCCCTTGTCTACGAATACCTTATTCAAAATACTGTTCGCGCTTTAATGGTGAAAATAAGCATGTTAATTTGAAATCTTCGAGCTTCATTTAATGGTTATGATGTTTTTGTTCTATTATATTATTAAATTATTTTTATTATGTAAATAATATACTATTTTTTTAATATAATATATAGCGTAGGAGGGCAAACGAGCAGTCGAAGCTGTTTGGCGACTATCGACGCCGATACACATTCGCACAACCAAAGATTATGCAGGTGCGTTGCCCTCCTTTTCCCTATCCACCCAATGGACCACCGAAAACTCACAAACCACACGAAACGCGATGGCATAGCTGTCACTTGACGCCCAAGTTAGTGCAAAACTGTACCGGGTGTGCAAAATTTCATTAAAGCCGGTTCTGTAATTTAGGACTCCATGTACAAACAACGTACAGTATATTAATATATATGTTTATTAACTTGATATGAAAGATTTTAATCATGACAGGCATGGAGTTCAAACATAATTCATATTATTTTTCTTAAGTTAGGAGTTTAGAATTTTAGAAAAATATTTTTATTTGTTTTTGTAAATTATTTATACTTTAAACTCGGTGTCTGGTATTGACTTTAAAAGAAACACTTATAAAGCCCTTTAAAGTAACTTCACTTGTCTAATAAACCGTCAAGATATTTTCAATTAATGAAAAATTTTTCGACAGTTGATATTGACCCCATTTACGTACAAAACATGATTAAATGGCCATAAAGGAATCCTGGAGATGTCTGGAGATGATGGAATCTTTTCAATTTCCTGTTTTTCATAAATACCATCTGAAAATGGATGTATAAATGACATTACCTACAACATACGGTAAATATTTCTTAGATGATGCATGTTATATCGCATTTGAGTGGGGAAATATGTGTGTAATATTTTACTCAGGGAAAATATAGAACTAATGCAAATACAAATATATATTTTCGTCTATAATAGTCTTCTATTAATCTTTAAAAGATTACGCACTCTTCACAAGCACATATTATTCAGTACTGTAAGTGCTAAAAGAGGTTTTTTTTTAAATGTTAGTTGGATAGGCAAACTGGCAAACGTACCACCTGATGGTAAGTGGTCGACGTCAAGCATGAACATAAACTAGTATACCTGGAACGAGCCCAGGCAACTCATTTATGTGATGCCTATCCTGAGACATAAGATGTTAAGTCTCGGTGCCAGTAATTACACTGCCTGTCTTGCCCTTCTCTCCGAAACACAGCAATGCTGTTTCACGGGAGAAACAAGCAAGATGGTGGTACCCATGCAGCCGGGAGCGTGGCAAAGCGCTTCCCTCCCACCGGTCTCAGAATATTGTTGGTTGACTACTGTCTGCAACTCTGATGATGATGATGATTATGTTCTTCTGATGATTATGATGGAATCTACTTTACCTAAAGTCGATTCAATTGCGTTGGTATTGGATTTCCTCATCATCATCATCATCATCATCATCATCATCATCAGCCTTTATCCGTGCGCTACTGAACGTAGGCCTCCTTCTATGAACGACAAGACGACCAATCCCTTGAAACAAAATTTGGAGAATTTACAAAGACTAATTAAGAAATGAAATAGATTGATTTGAATACAATTTCCTCAAATGTATTTTCCAGAAGTGTGGACTACATCATCAAAATGATCTACCTAACGCGGTCATAGGTGTGACTTGGCGACCATTCCCTATTTCGGTTTCAAGTATTTAATAATATACACAATCCTTTTTTTTCTGCAGCGGAAATTTGCAGCTCAAACCATAGCTAGGACCGGGGTTGGTTTTAAACCTAGCCGTGTGTGGGGTTCGCACTTGGGCAGTGTCGTTACCCACTAAAACCGCTGCAAGCGCCCTCCACCGCCTTTTGAGTGTCCCGGATCTTGCAGGCAACACAGGACCCCGAGTCCGAGGAGGAGGAGTCTGGCCCCGGCGAGAGGCCAGACTCCTCCTCGAAAGGGGGGAATGCTCGGCCGTTCGTTTTATGATACTTTTAGCAGTCCCCGATGACGTCGTGCCTATCTGGACCCAGGTTAACCCCAACCTCAGCCCGACACGAGCACAGGGGCGTGACTGGAGGCGCATTAAGTAGCGCCTCCTACGCACCCCTGTTCGTCGCCTGCGGGGGAAGGCCTCGTCGGCGGCCTCCTCTCTCACCCGCTCATCGGCCTCCTTCTGGGACATTACTGCCTCACAGAAGGAGACAATATACACAATCCTGCATTGAAATATTTTGTACCCAAAAATTCGAGTCCACGAATTCTCATAATCACTTAACCATGGGAGCTTCAACTATAATGAAATTTTAATATCTTTCAGTTCCTTCGATTGTCTGTGTCATGCATTCACCAGATCTTTCTAATCTTTACTTATATCAAAGCGAATAGTGGCTGTGATATTGCTCGGAGTAATTAGGATCCCTTTGGCAATATTCATAACCATTGACTAAACACCGGATGAACTGACGAGCGGAAGGGATACGCCAAGCTCGTCTGCATGGGTAACGCAAACTACTAATTATAATACTGGCATAGAGATCTTCCGCCTCAAGCTACATTAGACAGTAGCCAAACGCGTTTAGAACATGAATTAGAGATATCTTCACGGTATTAAATCCTTCTCATGGCCATCTTGTTCGTATGCTATATAGTTCACTAATAGTTGTACGAACTAGGTTTGCTATGAAAAGTCCGTACAAGAACAAATGTAGATGGCAAGAATGTAAAAAGTCTGTTTAAGAAGCAGTGGATCCGTCACATACGATGAATAACTTATACCGTTGGGAGATAGGTTCCAGTAAAGCGTTTCTGAAGACGGATGATTTGTCAATGTCCGACTGCTTGAGCACGGGTCTCCTCCTCGAAATCATTACCTGATTTCGAGGAGGAGACCCATTCTTTCGAGGAAAGTATTGGGTCGTTGTTCACCGATGCACTGGTCCAATGCGGGTTGGTGAACTTCACACACCTTCAAAGACTTTTAATCTCACCACACATGCAGATTTCCTCATGATGTTTTCCTTTACCGTTGAACAAGCGTTGTTGTTATCATGATGTTATCATGTTTAGGTGAACGGAGAAATTTAAGAATAACATGCAGTGCACCCGGTCAAGATCGAACTCAGATCTCTCACTCATGAGGCCAAGCCCCATACCCACTTGGCCATCGTCGCTCATATTAAAATGCTATTTATCAATTTTAAGACTATTTATCAAGATTTTCAAATTTTCCCGAGACTAGACAGGAGGAGACCCATTCTTTCGAGGAAAGTATTGGGTCGTTGTTCACCGATGCACTGGTCCAATGCGGGTTGGTGAACTTCACACACCTTCAAAGACTTTTAATCTCACCACACATGCAGATTTCCTCATGATGTTTTCCTTTACCGTTGAACAAGCGTTGTTGTTATCATGATGTTATCATGTTTAGGTGAACGGAGAAATTTAAGAATAACATGCAGTGCACCCGGTCAAGATCGAACTCAGATCTCTCACTCATGAGGCCAAGCCCATACCCACTTGGCCATCGTCGCTCATATTAAAATGCTATTTATCAATTTTAAGACTATTTATCAAGATTTTCAAATTTTCCCGAGACTAGACAGCATGTATCAATATCAACTAGTATGCGTCCGCTGCTGGACTTAACACTTTTTCAATGAACGCCAAGGCCGATCCCCTGTCACTTATATAAGACTGGCCACTGCATGTACATCGCCGTCCCATCATGTTGGAGGTCGACCATTCCTTTTCAACGAAGCCTTCACTCTATTAATCCCCTGGCCATCAGCTCTTCAGCGTGACTACCACAGAGTGTATACAACGGTAAAATCCGTTATTAAAAAAAAATACAGGTTGATGATGATGATGATGATGATGAAATAATATCACAGAATACGAGTATACAGATACAGAATACGCTATAATTCAGTGAAACAAATAGACGTGAGATCGATCACCACGACCTATATGAAACTCGAGAAATGGCTCCACAATAAATAACGAGCAGGAATCGAATTATTTAGGTTAACTTATACTTTGACACCGAATAATGGCTATTGGCTTCACCATCAGCATCATAAAAGCATACAAAAAAATATAAACTCATTTTGTTATCCTTATATATCCTGGGATGAAATGCTGATGATGATGATGCTCTATTTCCGTGCTTTGGTATACATATATATTTTTTTTACTTTCTAGTAGATGGCCTAGTGGGTACGGGCTCGGCCTCTTGAGTGAGAGCCGAGAGGTCCAAGTTCGATCCTAACCCAACCCCCCCACCCCCGCCTGTGAAGCCTAGAAATGGGTTTTTCTAAATTTCTATGTGCACCTGAACATGAGACCATCGCTTGCTCATCGATGAAGGAAACATCGTGAGGAAACCTGCATGCCTGATGAGATTAAAAGTCTTCGAAGGTGTGTGAAGTTCACCAACCCGTATTGGCCAGCGCATCGGTGAACTATGACCTAAAACCCTCTTCGCCTGATTTCGAGGAGGAGACCCGTGCCCAGCAGTGGGACATATAAGGGTTGATATTATTATCTAGTAGGTATTCTTATTTTTATCTTTATTGTCAGTCCGTTTATTGTTGAAACTATTCGATATGTCAGAAAATATAGGCCACTGAGTCCCACCGCCACGACAAGGCTTGAACCATAGTGAGGTCAGTCAGTTCTCCGTGACTATGGTTGCTGTAAATTATCCGAAACATCGAGCAAGTAAAAATATTAATAAACTGCGAGAAAATCCGTAAAAAGTTTCATTCTGACTGTGGTCACTAAACTATCTAAACCATCTGAAGTGTGTTTTATAAAAGGGCTAAAAGCCTCAATAAAAGAGGGTTTATATGTAGGCAATGTTGAGTCTAAGTCCAGCAGTGGGCAAAAAACGCTGATAGTGATTACCTCTGACACACTAACACAATCGGTACGTGAATTGAGGCAATAAAATTAACTTTAGTACTTTTACGATTATTTCCCGACCTAGATTTTAAAATGGAGAAAATATAGCCAATAAAGTAAATCTACATTTATGAAACCGGATTAAGGTCGCAAATAGCATTAATTAGTAATAGGTATAATTAAAGGATTTCATGTTTAGCTTTTAGCTAGCTTTTGTTCTGCTCCTTTTTGATTAACTTTAAACATTAAAGGGGAAAACGTACCTTTCTCTTCCATATATGCACTGTTTCCTGAAAAACTATTTTTACTATTCATTTGTAACGAAAATGTCCTACATACAAGGTATGTAGTAGGTACATAACTAAGTGTGCGCTGCGGATTCTTTCGTTTGAAAACGAAAAACAGTTGCTTCAAAAATAAATAGAGTATAAATTTCAGTATTTTTGTAATCCAATCTATAGATCTTTATTGGACGAGCTCTGTAGCTCAGTGGTAAGCGCGTTTGGCGCTCAAGCCGGAGGTTGCGGGTTCGAATCCCGCCAGGGAACAAAAATATTTTCTGTTTTCCTGGGTCATGGATGTGTATTAAATATGTAATTATATTATATATTATAATTAAATAAAAAATTATTATATAATAAAAATCTTAAATATATGTATTGTATAAAAAAGTATTAAATATATTTCCGTTGTCTGGTACCCGTAACACAAGTTCTTCGAGTACTTAGCCCGGGGCCAGATTGACGTGGTGTGAAAGCGTCCATAGATATTATTATTATTATATTTCTGCTTTTAAAAACTATAATGGAATAAAAAATATTAATTATTTATTTATTTATTATAATATGTATTAATTAAACCCAATTGCGAGTGGCAAGGGACCGGCGGTCTTGGCGTTCATTGAGGGAAGCATGGTTAGTCAGTCCCCCAAGGGACTGACGCCACCTCCACAGAGGGGTTGTCCCGCACCACAACAACCCCTGCCAACGTCGGGACAGTGCAATGGGATGAAGTTTCAATTCTTGCCCCTTGTCCCCACTATTCTTTTGTCCTCTCTTCTTATAAGAGGGGTATAATGAGAGCATCCCCCTTGGCTCAATTGGCTTCGCCCAAGGCCTAACTTAGCCTACTGAGCCCCACCGCCACGGCAATGCTTGAACCGTGGTGGAGTTCCCTTGAGATCTGATCTCCCTGCATTAAACCATGGAATGTGCCTCATCTTATTTCACTAAAAAACAAATTCTGTTACAAAAAAAAAACAAATCCTGGAGATATCTGTTTCCCACCAAATCTTCAAATCCAATATTGGTATTAGACGTAAATCTAAATCATCCATTTTGAAGTCTGTAAATCCGTGTAAGAGGCAACTTTTATAAACTTTTACAAAAGCTTACAAACTTTTTTTCCTACTAACAGGAAAACTTTTTTGGAATTGATAAAAATAAATTTTCATAAAATATTAAATTTGCGTACTGTATACGTACGTACGTATACAGTAGTGGACAGTATGGTAAAGTGTTCTATTCGTGTTGCGCTACTATAGTTATGTCATGTGCGTTTGTAACAAAAACTCATGGTAGAGGTACAGGACGTCGTATAAAAACACGCCTCTCGCAATATTAATTTTTTAAATTAACTTAAATTATAATTTAATCACAATGAATTGTAAAGTTTTTTGGCTGCCAGACGTAGATTATTATTATGGCCAGACTATATTGAGGACATTTTTTCGTATTTGATATGTAGGCTATTGTTCAGGCACCGACAATTCATAAGGATCTTATGTCCTAATTTTTATGGTGATAAAACCCAGCTAGGTTGGAAGTGACAAGTAATTTATACCTTCTGTAAATTTATTACTCTAGCAGACAAAGAAATGGTATAATTTTCCTTTAAGAAAATGAGGTAACCTACTAGCTATAATACCTACTTCAACTCTAAACCAAAATAATGGAAGATATGCTACTTTCTCCACCATAGTTCAGGCCTTGACGTGGCGGTGGGGCTTAGTAGCCCAGGGTGAGCCCAGCACCTTGGACGAAGCTAATTGAGCCAAGGGGGCTCTTTGTACCCCTCTTATAAGAAGAGGGGACAAAATAGCAGGGGGCAAGGGGTGAAGATGGGAACCTCACCACATTGTACTGTCCCGACGTTAGGAGGGGTTGTTCTGTGGTGCGGGACAACCCCTCTGTGCAGGTGGCGTCAGTCCCTTGCGGGACTGACTAGCCGTCGAGGTGCCCTGTTAGTTTAACAGATCCCGGGCGCCTCACCAAAGGCGGCACTGGTGGCACTCGCCGGGTTTTAGTGGGTAGAGCTGCGTCCACTTACCTTCTTTCGGGCGCAGCGAGTCGCACATACCCGCCTGGGGACCACTACCCAGGCGGGATGCCTCAGAGCATTTCCCGGCGTTAAAGAAAAAAAAAGAAAAAAAGATATGCTACTTTATAGAAGTGGTCGCGGGTTTGACACTCACCTAATCAAATACATGACAATAAATATTATCTTTTTTTTGATTCGTAATCTTCTTCTTGAGCCAGGATAGTAGAGATTTTACAAGTATAACGTTACGTTACCACTGAGATTTCAAAAGTATAACGTTACATTACTATTGGGATTTTACAAGTATAACGTTACGTTACCACTGAGATTTCAAAAGTATAACGTTACATTACTATTGAGATTTTACAAGTATAACGTTACGTTACCACTGAAATTTCAAAAGTATAACGTTACATTACTATTGAGATTTTACAAGTATAACGTTACGTTACCACCGAGATTTCACAAGTGTAACGTTACGTTACTACTGAGGTTTCACAAGTATAACTTTACGTTACCACTAAGCGGCATATACTAAAAAATGTGCCAGACATACTTACCTCTAAAATACAGGATAATAACCTTAAAATAATTGTATATTCATAATGACAGCACTTTTACAAATTTTATCGCAATTGATTAAAATTATTACTTCTTCCGTGACTAAAATTGTATCATTATAATAATCACTCATTATAATGAAAAATGAAATAATTACCTTCGCAAACATTAAAAACAATACGTATGATTTATTCTGTTATTTCTTAATCAAGAAACTTCTTTTGAGTACCTACCTAGTAATTTTATTTATTATTTAATGACTGAAATCCGCGTAAACATAAAAAAATCGATAATAAGTTATATTCCCACACTCGTAGAAGACGCCTAAAGAAAGTATCAAGAAAGTTGCATATAAATAAGTTTTCAGTACATTAATTGTTTCCCGTAAGCTTCAGCCTAATTGAATATTTGGCAGTGATTAATGGTGAGGGCACTGCTGTCGTCCCCGCCGTCTCTGGCCAGGGGATTGATTAGAGCAATTATGTGGCGCGACGTAGCTGTTTATTTATTACTAAGAGCTTCTTGATGAAATAATTGCTCGAAAATAAAAAAAAATCATGAATGTATTATCTTTATGATGAAACACTTTTACGAATTCGGTTCATTAAGATTTTTATATCCCTCTCCCAATCCAGTCCTCCCGTGACCATGGTTGCTGTAAAGTATCCGAAACGTCGGGCTTGTAAAAATCCTTATAAACCGGCATAAAATCCGTAAAAGTTTTTTCATTATAAGGAGTGAAATTCGCATAAACATGTTAAAACATTATGACGTTTTTTGTCTTCATGAAAGATCTTGGACACGGCGCGGGGATCCCCGTTTGGTAAGACCTTTTTTCACCTTTAATTTTGATCATGGATGTGAGAAATTGTTCGTCTTGGCACTCATAGAAAGAGCTTTATGTTCATTTTTATGGATACAGGTTGATAATGTTGAAAATAAATCTCTTCAGAACATTCCTTTATGTATCCCATAATATTATCCAAAGCTGCGAGCTTTGGTGTTTATATCTTGATAATATATAATCAACGCTTATATGTCCTACTGCCAGGGTCTCCTCCTCGAAATCAGGCGAGGAGGGTGTTGGGTCGTAGTTCACCGATGCGCTGGCCCAATGCGGTTTGCTGAACTTCACACATCTTCAAAGTCTTTGAATCTCATCGGGCATGCAGGTTTTCAACCACCGAACAAATATCCAGGATTATCCTCATATTCTGGATATATGCTCGCTGTTTTCAACACATCAATATGTTTTTCATAGGTTATCATACTCCGATTAGCAAAGTGGCAAGACTAGTTATCACAAGCAGTTCGACCACACCAGCTTTCATGTCACTGATCCTTTAATCTCGGATGAATTTTCGTCTGCGAGCTCTTAATTACACGTCTGTCTGTGTGTCACTCTTAATTACGTCTGTCATCACGTACGTCACTCAGATAGCGTCATATGTAATGAATAGTTGGAAATTATAACACTCACTGTTTTTACTCACTGTAATTTATTTCACATTACGTACATGTAAATATACGTGATGTCTTTATTAGTTCAGTATTATTTTTTAGTTTCAAGTAGAGAAGCATTAATAACTTAATAAAAAAATGTTAGGTCATTTAAAGTGATTTGATTAAAATTAAATTTACAAACTTACGCATTGCTTGAGAAGCATTTTTTTTCTAGCCCATATTAAGAAATACAATATTTTCGGCCAAAATTATACGATCAAAACCACAATGCGTAATGTGTAATACAAAAGTCGAATCCCGCCAATCAATATAATATGATGAGTTGATAACTAGACATAAAATAAATAAAAGACTTATATTAAAAAGTACATACCTATATAGCGCCCACCGCTCTGTACTCGACTGTACTATACTACGGGACTTCCCAATCCCGTAGGGTAAAGGGATAAATCATAGCCTATGTGTTATTCTGATGTATAAGCTATGTTATTGTAAAGTTTCATTAAAATCCATTCAGTTGTTTTTGCTTGAACATACAGCCATACATTTTCTTTATACTTTAAACTTTCGCATTTAAATTATTAGTAAGATAGCGGTAGGAAGCTCTTTGTGCTGCACGTGTCTATACGTGAAACCGGTATTCTGCTATGTCTACCGTGATCCTTTACTGAGAAGGGGAGTCTTTTGTAATAGGTACGCAAGACAAGTAGTTTAATATCTAGCAAAGATCTACCATCTTGCGTACCAAAATAGGCCAAGCACGAGTAGCTTTAATCTGACACAATACGTTCCCAGAGGAACTTGATTATAACCATGGGCGTTTACCTCATAAGTTTAGATGTGATCTTCAGATTAAGATTAACGAAAATTATAAACTTATAGTAAAAAGAATAACTTAAAAGACGGATTTTGATAAAACATATCTACGAACCACGCCTAGAAAACCTCATTTTATTTTAAGAATAACGCATCCATATGGGTTCACCCGTTTATTAGTTATGGTGCCAGAGACACATAGTGGTCAAATGCATACCTCTTTTCGGAGGTATCCAAGTCGGGGGTTAAATACATTAGGCTAATAATTTACACTAATTACAATGTCTTTGTTCACACTTAGATAAACATAAAGCTCTTAAAACACTCCAACCATTAATAACCTGATAAAGTACCATGAGACGGACAGACGAATGTAATTGCGAGTTTTACTAATTTTGGACCCCTCTTATCTGATTACCCTGATGATATCTATCGCTGTCACAAGTGACACTCTTTAAATGGTCTCATTTGGAAAGATATGTTAAGGTCCTTATTCTTTTTGATTATTTTATGTGCCTTTTTTATAAAATACAAGTTATATCAGGAGGAGTTGTCCAGCTACAGAACAGCACTCTATCGTGTCCAAAACTATACTTTCGATGTTGTTTTCTAATGTTTACGCGAATTTCTTTTTTACGGATTTTATCGCGGTTTCTTAAGATTTTTACAAGCCCGACGTTTCGGGTACTTTACAGCAACCATGGTCACGGGAGGACTGAGGTGACAGATGTCCTAACGTTACAAAGTTATTCGAAACTACCCTATGATATTTATGATATCCTTTCGAGTTAAACCAATCTGCATTTTGGAAAATTTCATAAAATTGGTTCAGTAATTTTAATTATCTAACTAATTTATCGGATTGACCCACCGCTGCGCAAAAACCTCCTTCTCACATTTTCACGCGTCTCTATCATGAGCTGAAAAAAAAGAGTCGAGATCATCCCGCCATCTCCGTCGAGGTCTACCGCGTCTCCGAACCCTATTTAATGGGACCCTGTCTGTTGTTCTCTTGGCCCACAACTCGTGGGCATCCGGATTGTACAAACAACGAACTCACGAAGTATTTTTGGCTATTAATATTTTAGGGGACATTTTTATTATATTTCTAATATAAATGTACAGTTATGATTATCCTACGTTTCTTCCGAAAAGTAGCTTTGCTGTCCTAAAACTGTCGGATAGGTTTATTACATCGATAAATGACTACCTTTATTTAGATTGAAAAGACTATGCTATTTTTATTCACGGACGACGAATACCACATACCACTTTGTATCTCAAAAAAAATCTTTGTTATTCACTTCAACACACACCCATCGAAAGTAATTATTTCTAAGCTGAGAAACATAATTTGAAATACTCATTTTCGTCTAATCCCCAATATGTAATGACACAAAATGTATGGGGAATACGATTCTTTCCTTAATTTATCGTCGCTTGTATTGGGGAAGTAATCTTTGTATTGATTACTTCTGCGTATTAACGTTAATAGTGCTTCAGAAGAAATATGGTGGGTAAAGAAATACAAGTGAAACCGACTGGATACGATTTAGTAAACGTCTCCTTCCATCATGAGCATGTTCAACATGTCTGCCCACTGTTAGTAAGAGGTAGTGCCATGTTGCTTTGCAGCCGAATTGGCCCGGCACGACCAGGGTGGTACCTCTCGCTCGCATGATACCAGCGTATTTTGTGCGATTTGTGAGTTTCCGGTGGCTCATTGAGGGGGGGATAGGGCTGTAGATAACCAATTGGATAAGGATCTTGCTTCATGCAAAATCTGCTAACAAATACCACCACTTTATAAGTAACATATTCATATACCGGGTGTATTTGTAACGCTTGCGAAGATTAAACCCTAATAATATACTATTGATATACTATATAATGCATATAACCATTTATCTCAGAAACCTTTTTTAAAGAAAATTTTAGGACTTGTGTATTTTGCAAACCCGCAATGTACACTATGCACTCATGCTAACCGCGAGTCGCGCAACTAGCGGGCGCACTGAAGATGCGCGCGGTGCGGGAATTCGTTCACCTCGTGCATGCGGCGAACGCTATCAGCTGATTCAGTCCGCTAGCCGTTTATTTAAGTTTAATAAATTGCTGTTTTTTTTTTCAAAAAAACATTATTTTAAAGCATTATCATCAAATTCCTGTAACATTATGTTTACTAAACCGGATTATACAAAAAAAACGCAACCAAAAAAAAAAGAAAACGCGTTTTTTTCACTTGTATCATGTCAGGCTATGTCAACACTATCATACCTCTTCGTTTTCGCAAGCGTTCCAAATACACCCGGTATAAAGAAGAAGAATATAAAAAACCAATTAATTACTTTTTTTATAGAAGAGGGGGCAAACGGACAGTCATTTCACCTGGTGGTAAGTAATAAGCGATATCCCTAGACACCCGCTGCATCATTAGAAAGTGCGTTGCCAGCCTTTCAAATATGAGTACCTAAGCTGTTTTCTTGAAGGTCCCTAAGTCGTATCGGTTGGGAAATACCGTAGCTGATTCCATGGATAGTTGTCGTGCGAGGCAAGAAATACCGTAAAAGATTGTTACGGTGAAATTACATTACACTCTGAGTAAATTATTAATTTACTTTCAAGCATATTATATTATATTTTAATTAATGCGAGTTCGGACCATCGGCTGTCTTTGCGATCGTTGAAAAACGCCTAGGTATGTGTAGAAGCGGACGTGATAGTGATGATGATTTATTTAGTATCGAAAAAAAATCGTGTGAAATATCTCACAGTTTATTTTGATGATTGTTATAACGTTGAAGAAATGATTTGAAGGGTAATCGTCACATGCGCTCAACATCTGTTGATGAAAAAGTGCCAGTAGGGCTGTCAAGTGTCAACGCTTTTTTATTGCCACGAATAATATTGTTTATGCGTTTACTAGTCTCAAAAATGCTATGCCAAGTCTGTATTTAAATCTCTTTGGTAGTTATGGACAAATTATTATTAGTTTGGGCGGATGTCTAGTGTATAAATTTTTATTTAATAATCATTTACGATATGAATAAAAATGCCTATAATAATAATATGTAGCGAAAGTGATAAAAATATAGGTATATTCAGTTTAAAATGAAGTTACCTATAATGATTAGTATCCATTTCCTTTATATAGATCATATAAAATATCTTAAAGTCCTTCCATAATGGAAAGATATAAATTCGGTACAGTAAAAAATCATAATTAAACATTTTTCTACATCAGTCTGTTTCAGTAACATTATATTATATCAAGTTAGATAACTAGCCATAAAATTGACGTCATGGCTCTTGCCAATATAAAATAAATTTATTTGCCTTTATCTTGGGAGCGCGGTATTATATAACCCAATCAAGCAATTAAATTGCTGTCTCTGAGAAATGATACGGTTTACATAACGGAGCGAATAGTTTTACATCGTAGATAAAATACTGGAAGCGATTAGTTTATTTTATTATTTTTTATTATTATAAGCTAATATTTAGTTTTATTATAATATACTAACTGGTGCCTGAGGCTTTTTCAGCTTTAACTTAGATTTACGGCCGCATCTAGATTGATGATGTTTTTAAAGCCTATATCAGTCACTGTTAACGTAGCATTCTGATGAAAATAAAAAAATACAAATATCCGAATTGAGAACCTCCTCCTTTTTAGAAGTCGATGACTAAAAGGATTTTTAAAAATGGTCTGATTTTTTTAGTTGAATCATAACAAACAAAAAATCAAATATTTGCATTTTATAATATTAGTAAAGATATAGAAAAAACTATACTTATAGTTTTGTATATAGCATTTATATGTCAACGTAACTAGATTATATTGAATATTAAATAGTTTTTCGTCGTGAATATAATATAATTGAAAATCAATAATTGCATAATATTTAGTAAATTATTTTAATACTTACTACAAATTTTAAACCAAATAATTTATCAGAATAATTTTAGTGACAACCCTAGATTAGCAAAGTGTTAATAAGGAATCAAGAACACGCATGTGAATTTTTCAGCTATACTAATTTTATTACAAACAAACATGAAAGGGTATTTGATGTGTAGCGACGGCCGTGTTCCCGAGATACGTAGACAAAACGAAACCATTGAATAAGAACAGAGACATGATCAAACATGATTATTTTATCTCATAAATGTATCGTGCAGACTGCAGTCGTTGAAGCGAAGTAATTGAGGGTAGCAGTTGTCATGGTTGGTCTCATAACAGTATGCGCGCCTATAGGCGCGAATTCGAGGAGAGCCGGAAAAAGGTGGCCGAGGGTAAGTGGTTCGTATTCACGCCGGACCAAATGAAGGAGGTCGCTCAGATGGTCGGCAATATGCTGGACGGCCGTCTGGCGGCCCTGCAGCTTCCGGCGGCTCCTCCTATGCGTCCCCCACTGGCGGGGGACGGAAAGGAATTGGCAAGGGCCACGAGAGCTGCCATTGCTGCGGGCAAGGAGTCGGCGGCAATTGCCGTCGCCTCAGACAAGGTGGTGGGACCGGATCCGGTCGAGTTCCCTGCCCTGTCCCAAGCCTCGAAAGGGAAAGGCAAGGGCAAAGGAAAAAAGACGCAGGAATGGACCGCGTTCGGGCCCACCACCTCCAAGGAGTCTGCCCCGAAAAAGAGGGCTGAAGAGGAGGCCGCTGTGGAAGAGCCGGCGGCGACCTGGACGGAGGTCGTCCGTCGGAAAGCGGCGGGCAAAAAATCGACGGCTGCAGCGCCGTCGGGGAAGAAACCGGTGGCGGTTGCGCCACCGGTAGCACAGAAGAAGGCGGCAGAGAAGCCGAAGCTGGCACTCCCCCGCTCCACGGCCGTAATCGTAAAGTTACGCCCGGAGGCAGCGGCAAGGGGTGTGACATATGGCTCGGTCTTACGAAAGGCCGAGCAACAAGTGAATATTGAGGAGCTGGGCCTCGGTCCGCTTCGGTTCCGCCAGTCAGCGACCGGAGCATCTGAGCGATGCGGTCGACGCGGAGCGCCTAAGCACCGCGTTGGCAAAAGAAGGGGGATGCAACCCGGGCCAAGTCCATGTGCGGAACATACGTACTGGACAATCGGGCCCGGGCACTGCTCATGTTGAGATCCCGGTGGCGGCGGCGAAGAAGCTGTTGGAGAGTGGTAGCGTGGCCGTGGGATGGTGCCGTGCACGCATCCACCTCCTGCAGGCGCGCCCCAGACACTGTTTCCGGTGCCTGGGAATGGGGCACGTTGCCGGGGTCTGTGCGTGCGAGGTTGACCGCAGCAACCTCTGCTACCGCTGCGGTCAGCCTGGCCACAAGACTGCCGTGTGCTCGGCCGCCGCACGCTGTGCAGTGTGTGCCGATGCAGGAAGGCCGGCAGGCCACGTGATGGGGAGCATAGCGTGCAAGCCCCCATCCACCCGCGGGAAGTTCCCCACACAAAAGAATGGGAACAATGTGGTGTCGGCAGACGCTGAGATGGCCGAATAATGTCTAGACATCTCAGCGTCCTTCAGGCGAACGTCAACCACTGCGCCGCGGCGCCCTGGAACGGTTTCTCGACGTTCTGGGGCCGCTAGTGGGGCAGCTAGCTCCCCTACAGGTGTTCGTGGCAGGTGACCTCAACGCCAAGTCCACGACTTGGGGTAACTCTGTCACGAACCCGAAAGGGAGGGAAGTGGAGGAGTGGGCGCTAGGTGCCGGACTGTCCCTGCTCAACAGAGGGGCAGTCCAGACGTGCGTGCGTTGGTCGGGAGGTTCCGTGGTGGACGTCACTTTCGCCACGGCAGCCATCGCACGCAGAGTGAAGGGGTGGAGGGTGGAGACGGGGGTGGAGACTCTCTCAGACCATCGCTACATAAGGTTCGAGGTGTCTCCCACAGAGGGCCCAGTTGCGCTCGGCGCAGCGGGTCATCGCGGTAAGAGTGATTCGGGGGTATCGTACAATATCGTGGGCAGCAGCAACTGCCCTAGCCGGCGAACCCCGTGGGAACTTGTGGCGGAAGTTCTTGCTGAGGTGCACTCTTATGTCTCGGATAGGAGGTCTCTCGGCGAGAGCCTGACGCTGGACGGGATCCTGCGGGTCCGCCGACTAGGGCAAGAGGCGTTAATGCTGAGGTGGGGAGAGGACCTGGCGTGGGAGCCGTATGACAAACGCCTAACGGTTGCCCTGCGTCCGGTCCTAGAGCGGTGGATGCGTCGTAAACGCAAACCCCTCACCTTCCGTCTGACACAGGTGCTCACCGGGCATGGCTGCTTCGGTGAGTACCTGTGCCGGATGGCCCAAAGGGAGCCGGCAACTGTATGTCACGATTGTGGCGCGGCGGTGGACTCGGCCCAGCACACTCTAGAAGTGTGCCCGAGATGGGCGGCGCTGCGTCACGATCTGACGTCAGTTATCGTAGGGGACTTGTCTTTGATGAGTCCTGGACGGCGATGGTCTCCTTCTGTGAGGCAGTAATGTCCCAGAAGGAGGCCGATGAGCGGGTGAGAGAGGAGGCCGCCGACGAGGCCTCCCACCGCAGGCGACGAACAGGGGTGCGTAGGAGGCGCTACTTAATGCGCCTCCAGTAACGCCCCTGTGCTCGTGTCAGGCCGAGGCTGGGGTTAACCTGGGTCCAGATAGGCACGACGTCGTCGGGGACTGTTAAAAGTATCGTGAAAACGAACGGCCGAGCAGTCCCCCCTTTCGAGGAGGAGTCTGTCCTCTCGCCGGGGTCAGCCTGTCGCCGAGGGTCCTGTGTTGCCTGCAAGATCCGGGACCCTCAAAAAGGCGGCGGAGGGCGCTTGCAGCGGTTTTAGTGGGTAACGACACTGCCCAAGTGCGAACCCCACACACGGCTAGGTTTAAAACCAACCCCGGTCCTAGTTATGGTTTGGGCTGCAAATTTCCGCTGCAGACCAAAAAAAAAAAAAAATGGTCTCATAACAGTATCTTCCAGTTACTGATTTCTAATATGTTTATGCTCACATAGCACCGGCGTCAAGTTACAGCTATGCTGTCGCGTTTCGTGCAGTTTGTGGGTTTCCGGTGGCCTATTAGGGGAAAGGGAAAAGGAGGGCGGCGCATCTGCGTGACCTTAGTTTTGCGGATGTGTATGGGCGTCCGGCCGTGAGGCTCCGACTGCTCGTTTGCCCCCTGATTGCATAAAAAAAAATGTTTTCGTTTAAACTCCACATTGCTACTCTTAGCAGAGGTCCTGTACCAACAGCTGCTTTTCTATTCATTCCCATTCACACACCAATTTACATTACATTACCAATACTATTGCAGTGAATTCACAAGAAGTGATCATCGATCCCCAAAAATATTTACAACCATTAACTTCGTTTTTTTTTAATATCATACACAAAACCCATGTAAAAGCCGCTAAACATCACACACAATATAAAATATTAGAATCAACATTATTATATTCACAAGACGGTAATCTCCAATAAATCCCCAAGACTCTCGAGAGAATTCCCCGTAGCTTGGGGGACTCCCCATAACTTGGGCGTTAAAATCAACGCAAAGTGTAAAAAAAACCAGTACTACTAAATACCTCTAGTAGAGTCGAGTAGTGTCTTGGTACTGACCCGGATAGCCTAGTCGTGGGTGAACTTTTTTATATTCACCCGCGACGCAGATCGCTCTACAAGTTTGATTGTCCAAGTAACAAGAAATAGAGAATCATAAATTAACCATAGAGGTTGGATCTTAAAGTATACATAGTATACTTCACATATTACCGCTGATTTAAGGCAGAAAAATCACCGATTTCATTTTATTTAAATTAAACAATGGTGCAACCGATTGTCTCGAACTGACGAGCAAAATTGAGCTACGTGTACCATCAACTGCATTTAGAAAACGTCAGCTTATGCATATCGTACCTACTAATTCCAACTTCGACGTAATTCCTACATGTTAAGGGCTAGCAAAACATATAACGAGGTATCTCAGAGTGTCGACATTGATTTATTTTATACCAGTGTCAACAAATTGAAACAACTTCTTAATATAACTTTCTTCGAGAAGCACTAAATTTTATATGTACTAGTTTTAGTTCTTTGCCTTACTTATCTACGATTGTCTACTGTCTTTTTCCCGTTATGTACTCATTTGCTTATTTGTGAAAACTTTTAATTGGCCTTCCTATACTATTGCTGTAAGTTTTCTAAACTAAAAAAATAATATACACACGAACATATTATAACCTCCTCCTTTTCGAAGTCGTTTAATAAAATAAAATAGGTTGGATGCAGTTGCTAACCCCGTAGCTAAAACATCGGCGGTTGATGCGTCGCATGCCCTTGTTAAGTCATCGTATATCGACTTTACAACGTTGTGAAAGATATTACAATGTTATTATTTTATTTACAGGTACCAACCAGCATTTACAGACCTTCGGCTTAACCACACATTTTGCTGCTACAAATTTTTGTAAGTTTCCATTTTTATTTATTACTTGAATACAATCACAACCTGTTAGATTGTACTAATATTACTGGTACTACTTATCGATTGGCTTTCGAACGATCTTTATCGAAACTGCAAGTTTAAAAGCCAATCGATACTAGAGATTTTGTGATCATAAAGAAAGAATAGCATATCCGACAAAGCCAGGTTTGAAAAAAAGAGAAATTACAACTTCATTGAGCGGACAGGAACCGTTCCTTTTTTGCGGTCGGACACAGTGATTTCTGTCTGCTACAGTCGCAGCGGTCCGAAATTGTCTGGTTTATATCGGCTCAAAGCTCAATGAAATTTGCGGTTTCAATACAGGTTATAAAAATATTTTTTGGACCATTTAAGCTAGCTACATTTATCTTTGTAAGTTTCTTGTAATGGCTTTGAAAAGTCTTTCATATTTATCACAACTGTGACGCCGTTCGTTAGTTATATATTCAGAGACGACTTTAAACAGGTGGAGTTTTAGATGCGGTAGAGAAATATAGATTTTCGGGATACACAGTTCTATATTTCAAGAAAAATCGAATAATGCGAGTCGAACGAAATTATATGAACGCTAATCCTTACAGTCAACTCATACCAATACACATTAGTATGAGTTGACTGTAAGGATCCCTTTTATTTATTAATTTAATTAGTATATATATATAAAAGAGCCACAAGCTTCTTTTTAGGTTTTCTTAAGGTGACTTAGAATGCCAAATGAGTCTGTTCGATATTGCATTTTATTGTTTAGACTTTACGGATTACATTGCTTTTAAAAAGTTTTATTACAAAATCTGTAATTTGCGAAAACGTTGTAGAATAGTTGCAATGCCATCATTTAATAGGTAGCTAATTTAATATTATTAACAAAGTATATTTAAATCATATTAGTTACATGTATAAATGTCAAAACTACAAAACGTGCCAAAAAGACAGCAAAGCATACACTTGTCTTCTCTCGTTTCACCTGAAGGACAATGTCCGCTCTACATATTATATCATTTACAAATTATTACTAAGAAAATGAAATAGGTTGGTGCGAAAATAACAAAAATTATCTAGTTCACATATATTTTGTTTACGCCACACTTCCTTACACATAACTGCGTAATATCAGTGATTCACTGTTGGCCGTCCAAACATCTCATCATCATCATTGTCGTGTAATATAAACTCTACATCATCAAGCGTTTCACCGGAACATTGTTTTGTATGAAAACATTCCTGTGTTAGTCAAACCCGAGACACTCCCCTTCTGAAGGCAACTCGCAGTGGTTTTAGTGCGTCCGTCGCTGGGGCCGGCGTAAAGCATTTCCACTGCGAAAAAAGGCGACTGATTAATGCGATTGCTTATCCTACGAAATTGTTTTCTAATGTTTACAAAGTTATTCAAAGCTACTTAAATACATTGATTATGGTCCAGGTTCTACGGTCCATTTTTGCACTTGACTACTATCAAGCTAATTTTCCGTGAGTAGCTTCATTTGATAAGACGCCCAACAATTTCCTGTGTGAAAATTCTCGATTGTGGTAGCTAACAGAGGTAGCAAGGATAAAATATATCCATTTGATGGTTCTCAAAAATTTATTAGGTACTGACTGGGTTTTTTTTTGTTAAATCTGATTTAATTAAGATTATCTAAATTATTCGAACAAATATATTTTGTCCCACAAAATGTATGGTTTGATCAACGAGTTCCTTACAACGTGTATCGATAACGATGTCATCAAAAAAAATTTTTTTTTGTTACTTTCTTTACTTTAGTTAATATTTATATAATTTAACAGACATATTGTCCTACAAATTGCGTGGAACGTTATTCCGGTCCTACGTTCATCATCAGTCCTCCTGTGACCATGGTTGCTGTAAAGTATCCGAAACGTCGGGGTTGCAAAAAATTTAATAAACCGCGATAAAATCCGTAAAATTGTTTCATTATAATGAGTGAAATTCGCGTAAACATTAGAAAACAATACAGAATGTTTCTTTTAGGTATTAAATTATGTTAGTGTTTGTTGCGAAAGGATCGTATCTCCCAAACTGGGACCGTGTTATTTTTAATTTCACAATTTCAGTTTCGTCGTGTCCCATTTTCACCGTTCTAATTTAGGTGCATATTTTATCTTTGTTCTCGTGAAGTTCAACACAGTCCTGTCATTAGCTCTTATACGTCAGTCCGTGTATATATGCTTAGGAATATACCCTGTATACACTAATACTTATATTTTTTTTTTTTTATATATATGGACATCTATGGAATATCTATGGACGCTTTCACACCACGTCAATCTGGTCTCGTGGTAAGTTCTCGAAGAACTTGTGTTACGGGTATTGTTTTCTAATGTTTACGCGAATTTCACTCATTATAATGAAACACTTTTTTACGGATTTTATCGCGGTTTATTAATATTTTTACAAGCCCGACGTTTCGGATACTTTACAGCAACCATGGTCACGGGAGGACTGTCCTCCTTCCGTCCTCCCGTGACCATGGTTGCTGTAAAGTATCCGAAACGTCGGGCTTGTAAAAATCTTAATAAACCGCGATAAAATCCGTAAAAAAGTGTTTCATTATAATTGTGTTACGGGTACCAGACAACGGAAATATATTTAATACTTTTATACTATACATATATTTAAGATTTTTATTATATAATACACATATTTAATACACATCCATGACCCAGGAACACAGAAAATATTTTTGTTCCCTGGCGGGATTCGAACCCGCAACCTCCGGCTTGAGCGCCAACGCGCTTACCACTGAGCCACAGAGGTTGTGTATATGCAAATATAATTAGTAAATAATACTGATTATAAAAAATCGCGGGGCACTCGGTACGCTTGAAACATCTATATACAGGCGCAGCTCCAGCGCGGCGCATGCAGTGGTTACGCACGTGTGTTCAAGTGTCAATTGCAAGAAAATGTCAATTAATACGTTTTCGTAGGTTGCATAGGAACCCCACCATGGTTCAGGCCTTGTCGTGGCGGTGGGGCTCAGTAACCTAGGGTGAGCGGTGCACCTTGGGCGAAGCCAATTGGGCCGAGGGAGCTCTTTGTACCCCTCTTATAAGAAGAAGGGACAGAAGAGCAGGGGGCAAGGGGTGAGGATGGGAACCTCACCCCATTGTACTGTCCCGACGTTGGGAGGGGTTGTTCTGTGGTGCGGGACAACCCCTCTGTGGAAGTGGCGTCGGTCCCTTGCGGGACTGACTAGCCGTCGAGGTTCCCTGTTTGTTTTCTAGATCCGGGGCACCTCACCAAAGGCGGCATTGGTGGCACTCGCCGAGTTTTAGTGGGTAGAGCTGCGTCCATTTACCAGCTGTCGGGCGCAGCGAGTCCCACATACCCGCGTGGGAAGTCCCACTCCCCCGCGGGATGCCTCAGAGCATTTCCCGGCGTTATATTGCTAACCTAACCTAACCTAACCTAACCTAAATCACAATTTATGAGAAAAGGTGAATAGGCAGACGAGCCATTCGAGGTCGACATCACCCTTGAATACAAAAAAAATACTTGGGACCAGTCTCAATAACGCATCCTATCATGAGAAGTAAATCTTGTAGCCAGTATACCACAGGCTACCATAAGACAGGCTCCTGCCCCCCTTTCCAAAAAACAGCAAAGCTGTTTCAAGAAATAAACAAACAGTTGGTGGCAACCATGTAGAGTGTAGACACGCGCGTGACACCTTGCTTTGCTCGTTTTATTTATGTAATAAGGGGACAAACGAGCAGTCGGAGACTTATGGTACCGACACCCATACACATCCGCACAATCAGAGTTTATGCAGATGCGTTGCCCTCCTTTTCCCTATCCCCCCCCAATGGGCCACCGGAAACTCATAAACCACACGAAACGCGACAGCATAGCTGTCACTTGACGCCGGTGTTATGTGAGCGAAAGGTACCACCCCGATCGTGCCGGCCCAGTTCGGCTGCAATGGAGCATGGCACTACCTCTTACAAATTTTTCTCCAGTCTTACAATTAGCGCGCTAAACACACCCCTACTCGTCAAATCTTTTCCTTTTTTACGAACAAACAAACTTTCCATTAACAATAATTATTGGTGACATTTAATTGCCTTATACCGTTAAAAACTGGAAAACACTTTCACCACTCAATGATCTGGATAAGGCTTGTCTAAAAATACCTTCGAATGAGGCACAATTATTTATAGACGTAGAGTAAGGTGGTTGGGAGGGCCCTAGGAGGTAAAGGGGGATTACGGAAGGTCGTAAGATCTGAGTAAGGAGTTACAAAGGGCGATTAATTAGATGGTATGTTGATGAAGATGTGTTCACAGCTAGGGGTGCGTTTGTTTGACAAAATAACCGTTACCATCTATTGCATACCTTTGCATACACTACAGTTTTAGTTTCATTGATTAAAATGATGTGACGAAGCCATCAATATTTCACCTTGGGAATAAGACATTCACTCTTAAGGTTTTACAAAGTACGTATATTTTTGTTGACAAAAGGGGGGTAGCTCTTTTGTCAACAAAAATAAGTTACACCGGAAACTCAAAAACCGCACGAAACGCGACAGCATAGCTGTGACTTGACGCCGGTGTTATGTCAGCCGGAGGTACCAACCCGGTCGTGCCGGCCCAATTCGGTTGCAAAGCAGCATGGCACCACCTCTTACATTCTACAGAACCTGCGGGCCCGCAACTGCAGCGGATCCGGGTAAAAACCGCTTCATACAACCACGACCGTGAGTTCTTAGCCTTAGCAAGCGATAAAGTGGAACAGTTCTGCTGTTTTTAAGATGAGATTTGTTTGACTCTTCATATTATGTCAATAGCCATTTGTTGATATGTATCGATGGGAAGAGATTGGTATCAAACCCGCTACAAAACTTTTTCATTCATTCATTCATTCAACCAGCCAAAACAAGTCCACTCCTGGACTTCGTAGATACCCTTGGGGGACGACAAAATAACTTAGGTATTTCCTTGTGATTGCTTCAAATAGCTACCAAATGTAGACCTCTTCATATAAAAAAAACAATTTGACCATTTTTTTTTATAAAATAATAATAATAATATCTATGGATGCTTTCACTTTTATTATATCTTATACTTCATATTATGTTTGAATTATTTATCGTTGAGAGCCCTAAATTCTACGCAAATATTAAAAGCGGACATATTTTTCACTACCAAGTTATATTAACATACAGCTCAAGTGAATTCATATATTATTTAATATTTGAAGTCACTAAAAACACTTCATATTAAAATATGAATTCCATATTTTAATGTTATATCTTTATATTAGCTGGTGCACGCGACTTCGTCTGCGCAGGATTAGATTTTGGTAAATTCACACAATAATAGGTATTGTGTAATGTGTATAAATTATAGCATATGTGTTATTCTGACTTCATTAAAATCCATTCTGTACTCTATGTGTGAAAGTGCAACAAACATTCATACATACAAACTTTCGCCTTATAATATTAGTAGGACAAGCTTCTTCCCGCAGCTTTACCTGCGATTTACAGCCGGATCCGTGGTGAAGATGATTATTTTATAGTATTTGCTACTCAAGAATATTGTAAAATGTAATCGTAAAAGATTTTAATAGATCCTCGGTTTTTGAGTTTATTTATATGTTATATATGTTATATGTGTTTATATATGTTGGGACAACTCACACACGGCCATCTGATCCCAAACTAGGCAGAGCCTGTTCTTATGGTAACTAGACAACGTATATATACTTAATATATTTCTAAATACATACATATTATAGATAAATAACACCCAGACACAGAACAAATGATCTTGTTCATCACACAAACATTTGTCCTGGGTGGAGATCGAACCCACGACCTTCTGGTTTAGCAATTAGGGTCACTAACCACTAGACCAACAGGCCAGTCATAAACATACAAAAATAATAATAATAATAATAATACATCTTTCCTCTCATAATATTATAGATTGTAAAAATTTGCAAACCAACATACTAACTACTAAAATGTAAATTTGTCTAGGTCTACCTTGTACATAGACACCAGGACAACAGACCCATATCATTGGAAAAGGGTGGATAAATACTTCTTACCCTCGCTCGATTTCGAGGACATACATGAGAGGAGCTATTGTTATTCCAAATCTCAGCCTAAAATAACATTCAAAATAAATTATCTGGCGTTATATTAGGCTCTTATTGGATCGGCCTGGTGTACATTGAAAAGCTATGTCGAGCAGTGGATGGAAACTGGATGATAATGATGTTAGGCTTAAATATAAAGAATAAGAATAATAAAGACTGTCATTACTTGAAAAACTTTGTATACAATATGAAATACGAAGAAAAACGCCCATGCCGCGTTAAGGTACAGAGACTTCCGTAGAAAGCATTATGAAAATGCGTAGATATCAAAGAGTAGTAAATAAGTGTAAATAATGTAATACTTAGTTTATTTATTACTCAGTAATGGATGATATTAGTTAACTTAGACTGGCTGTTTTAATGTTAGCAGTACGCTGTTTCAAAATCTTTTATAGAGGATTCATATTATGGGTGTAGATAAAGTATTGTATGCAACTGCTGATAATTAGGTAATAAAACACTTAGGTACACCCAGAGTCGTGAAAATACCCCTTATTATTTATTCATTTTATTAGGGAAACCTACAGCAATATAATATTACAAAAGATTACACAAAATTTACAGAACATAAGTCAGTAAAGTTTACACTTAAGTTTATAATTACAGCAGTAAGTATACTTAAATCTACTGTAAAAAAACGTATTTATATACATTATACAACCGTTTCATAAATAATTATTATAATCTCACATTGATTTCTATCCCTAACTCCCGTGAAACAAGTCTTTAAGTACCATTTTTTTGTGGAAAAACAGCGAAACATTCACCGGCCATTCTAACAAATACGTAGCAATAAAAATAAACCCACGACCCATTCTGACACAACCCAAACCCATCATCAAATCAAAACTGATAGTTTGGATGTTTTACCCCTCAGTAGGCACAGTACAGACAACGCATGAATGAGCTGCCTGGGCTTGTTTCGGGAGAAAACTCTTTAGTTTCATGGGTGTCGCTAACCACTTGCCGCCAGCTCGTCTGCCCCTTTGCTTAACTAACATAAAAATATAATAGACATTTTCATTCTCTATTTCAAACATTAAAACTTTAATATTACAAACTATATCTAGACCCTAACAGACTCTAAAGACAAAAGTTGAGGAAGATACGATAGAGCCCAGGGGCCCTACCGGACCTTAGATACTTGAGTTAGTAAAATTAACTTGAGTACATAAGTTTCGGGTGAGATGCTTTACTAGCATCTAAAATAAATAGTGTTTATTTTACAACTGTGCGGTTTCAAGGAATCACCTACCTTTTTTTGTTCTCGCTGAGAAATGCTCGTATGCATACTACCGGGCCGGGGTGGTCCGGGAGGAAAGGGGGGGTACTCTGCACCTGAAAAGATGGTAAGGTGAACGCAGACTCTACCAACTAAATCCCAGCGGTATTCTCCTTGTTGTCTGGCTGGCCCGGCGCAGAAGCTGAAGACATCCGCGGGGCTACGACGGCGTGCCTTCCGGTACTCTATGTAAGAGGCAGTGCCATGCTGCTTTTCAGCCGAATTGGAGCGGCACGACCGGGGTGGTACCTCTCGCTCACATAACACCGGTGTCATGTGACGGCTATGTTGTTGTGTTTCATACTGGTTTTCTATTTTCTGGTGGCCCATGGGGGATAGGGAAAAGGAGGGCAACACATCTGCATAATCTCTGGTTGTGCAGATGTGTATGGGCGTCGGTAGTCTAAAGCTTCGACTGCTCGTATGCCCTCTTATGCTATAAAAAACCTCCTCTGGAGGAGGAGGAGTGGGGATCACCTACTCCCCGTAGGGGATCCCCACTCCTCCTCCTTCTCCGCTTAAGGTACCCTGAACACATAAGGGAGCCTCAGGCCTTAAGCGCGCGGCTGATCCCCCGATCGGCTGGCCCGAAAGGAAGCCACTTTTTATACCTAGAAAAGCTTTTATGACATAACGTAATTATTATATCATTTGGTTGATTCTGTGGAACAATTTACAACTATTTATAATTTTCAACAGCCATATATCAAAGACTAATAATTTAAGTTTAAAAGAACGTACGGAAAGTTAGCTTCAAATAAATATCAAACTAATTTCAAAACAGTAAAGAGGAATGGGAGGAAAATAATTAAGAACCAATTACAAAACACGATTTTATCTCGTGCATAATTAATGAAGACGTCTTCAGAGATTTCGATGTAAATCATTAATAAAGTTCGCAATCCGTCCAGCCAATCTGCATTCACGAAATGATTAGCAGATCTTGTAAGTAGAAATATTTAAATACAGAGTGGAGTCAATTTTTTTATTAATTTCATTTTGCATCGATGCTAGGATACTTTTTATTTTCTTAACTACAATACACAATACTTGGATTCCTGTTAGCAACGGATGAACTATATAGATGGATCTCTAAGACTTTTAAGAGCCAAAAACACTTCGCATTCGTAAGAAGGATGTTTCGTATCTTTTACACAGCTTTGTTACGTAGACAGGACACTGTAATTACTGGCAACCTACCGCCTTTTTTAACGCCGGAAAATACTCTGAGGCATCCCGCTGGGGAGTGGGTCTCCACAGGCGGGTATGTGGCACTCGCTGCGCCCGGAAGCTGGTAAATGGACGCAGATCTACCCACTAAAACCCGGCGAGTGCCAATGCCGCCTTTGGTGAGGTTCCCCGGATCTAATGAGCAAACAGGGCACCTCGACGGCTAGTCAGTCCCCCAAGGGTCCGACACCACCTCTACAGAAGGGTTGTTCTGCACCACAGAACAACCACCCCCAAAGTCGGGACAGTACAATGGAGTGAGGTTCCCGTCCTCGCCCCTAGTCCCCTGCTCTTTTGTCCCCTCTTACAAGAGGGATACAAAGAGCCCCCCTGGCTCAATTAGCTTCGCCCAATGTTTACCCTAGGCTACTGATACCCCACCGCCATGTCAAGGCCTGAACCATGGTGGGGAGTAACCTAACGCCTGCATCATCTATTTTATAGACAACGCATGGTTGAGCTCAAGACTCCAGCTGATAAAGAGCCTGCAGTCGCGGTATAAGTAATGTTTGTGGACGACTTGACTTATCATGGCATGACCATTCTAGCCGGACTAGCATGCGTAAAACGAGATATCTCTTGACGAGAGACAGATAATTTCTACATCGAGTATTTTCTCGATTACCTCGAGATCGATCAACATCGAGACCGAAATTATATAATTATAGTAGGGAAGCCCGGTTTTTTTATGAGTTTAAATTACTTTATCTCGTTCTTAATAAAGAAAATGCATGTTAGCTACTATAGACAGATACATAATACGCGAAAAGGCGTAGACAAAATTTTTATCGTGCGCGAATGCTAGGTCGGCTGGTAAAGATGACGTGAATGTCACAATAATTGTTCGCTGATATCGGTATTATAGAAATAATCTCTTGAGATGATTTCAGAACGTTGTCTGGCCCAGGGTATTACAGGATGTTTGCAATAAAGTCGCAAAACGTTAAATAAACAGTACCAATCTGACTAATCTTCAATTTATAACCAATCGTAAAAATACGTTGCATGTTCATAACCCATTTACCCAAAAACTTTTCTCCTGCGTAAACATTTAACGAGATCAATTATTTTATTCATCACTTGTGACGTAAATCATACGCTTACGTATGTTTTTGTTTTTTTTTTTCAATATATATTAAATATGCGTTATATAAATTTGTTATTATAATCTATACTCATATGATATAGCAATAGAGTTTGTTCGTTTATCAGCGCTAATCTAACGTTTTTATATAGATGATTTATTTTGTAGGTGAGTATTTTTTGGCAGCAGGTGATTCCACGGATAATAAAATATATTCTTTTATATAAGAGGGGGTAAATGGACATTCGGTTTATCTGGTGGTAAGTGATAAGCAAATGGATTAAGTATGAAATTACTATTGAAATAAATGTAAAAAAGTTGACGTGGTGAAGTCGGTGTGGTTATGGCAAGGAATAAAGCTTCATCAGATACGGATACCCATGAACCAGAAGAATAAGAAACAAAGTGTAAGATAAATAATAAGAAGAAAATTCTAAGGCATATAACGTTGAATAAATAAATCACTATGTAGATCACAAATCTTAAATCTAAATAAACATCAAAGTGTATTTATTAACCACTCCACGAGTAACTTCTCCCGTCTGGGTCGAAGACAATTTTTTCGGTGTTGTTTTATATCTATTCAAGTTTATATTTTTTATGATACTTTTTTCTAAGCTTATTGTGGCGGGAGAATACATTGTGAAACTCGACGGATATACAGAGAGAAATATAGGATGTGAAGTGTGGTGTACCTATACGGCGGAACTGTCAGATTGGGTAAAACCATCCCTTATTTGCTTTTTTTCCATACTGCCGGGAAATGCTAGGAGGCATCCCGCGGGGGAGTGGGTCTCCCTAGGCGGGTATGTAGTAAGTGGACAGCTAGTCATTCCCTCAGGGGACCGACGCCACCTCCACAGAGGGGTTGTCCCGCACCACAAAACAACCCCTCCCAACGTCGGGACAGTACAATGGGGTGAAGTTCCCGTCCTCGCCCCTTGCACCCTACTCTTTCATCCCCTCTTCTTATTCGGCTTCGCCCAAGTTGCTGGGCTCAACCTAGGCTACTGAGCCCCACCGCCACGACAAGGCCTGAACCACGGTGGGGAAATTGCCAATTCGCCTAACATTAAAACAACATAAAAAACGTATTATAAGTTTGTTCTTGCTACTTGCATTGTCTGCATTGGTACCACAATCTTCATTTACCGTAAAGCGTGGATGTGTTGGTTCTTTGTTCTTCTTTGCGGTAATGAAACACGTTACCACCTTCGGGTAACTCTACTGATAATTCTAAAATCGTATAAGCACGTATACATCACGTCAGCAGTGGACGGATAGAGGCTGATGATGATGATGATGATGATGACGTCTGCATAAAAAGATACATTATTACAGCGCCGTATAAACTGCAGCTATTAATCAGCGTTAAGGAGACCAGTTAAAACATTTATGATATTAATACGATTCAAGTAATATATTCATATTGTCAAAATTTTATCGCGCTCAAGTCCCAACGGTTATCAAATATGGAAATCAGTAAAAATCAGAATAAAACAGCTCCTTCGCACATAGATTAATATTTTACGGTACCAAGTTTTATATTCTTCAGTAAATGTATTTTTATTTCCTTTCCTCTTTTATGGAGCTCTTCAATTTTGGAATATTTTATTATCGCGCATTGTTTCCTTACCTTAGTGCCTTATATGAAGAATTTAATTTTAAAGAGCAATCAAATTGTAATTAAAATTTAAAATAATGAAAGAAAAAAGTGACGATGATCGAGTCACTAGTGGGCATATGGTCGGCCTCTTGTGTGAGAGGTCCGGGTTCTATTGATATTGTGCCTTGAAATATTTTTTTCTAAATTTCTAGGTGCACCTGAACATGAGATCTACCGGTGGGAGAGAAGCACTGTGCCGCGCTCCCGGCTGCATGGGTACCACCATCTTGCTTGTTTCTTCCGTCAAACAGCTTTGCTGTGTTTCGGAGAGAATGGCAAGACAGGCAGTGTAATTACTGGCACCGAGACTTAACATCTTATGTCTTTTATCCCTTACCTTACCCCTGCTCTTTTATCCCCTCTTCTTATAGGAGGAGTACAAAGAATGGCTCATCCGGTTCATTTAGATTCGCCCAAAACAAAGTTCACCTAAGGCTACTGAGAGTTGAGACCCACCTCCACAACAAGGCTTGAACTATGGTGGGAACAGACATTGTCCTAAACAAAACTTTTAGTGGGTCGAATCTCGAATCCATTTGAACAGAAACAAAGAAGTCATCAAAATCGGTCCAGCCATTTAAGAGCTCAGTGACATACACAATATGAAATGATGATAACGCATTGAAAACGCAGCTTTATTTCCTTTAGAACAATAACAAAAAAAAGTAAAAAAATTATCATGGTCCGTTAATATATTTAGTTAACGCAGGCGAAGCTGCGGGCAACAGCTAGTACACAATATGTACAGAAGAATTATTTTTATATTAAGGGCTTAGTGACATACACACGCATAGAAGAATTATTTCTATAAACATTGCATTAAGATTAAATAAAAAGATAATATATTTCTGATAAATAATTATGTTTTGTAATAAGTACTTTACTACGAGCCAATTTCATTATATTTCAGTCTTATATATGAAATAGTATATATTTGACATTTTTTATAGAAGAGGTGGCAAACGGACAGTCGGTTCACCTGGTGGTAAGTGATAAGCGTCATCCAAATATACCAGTGGATTTGCGGGGCGTTGCCTTTCGAAATCGCATCATGACATACAGCTTGGCAAAAAAGAGTATGACGTGGTGACAGGTGGAACTCAAGTTTTTACTAAATGGAAACCTATGATGTTGACAATACTTGGCCGACAAATACTGGATTTTGAGTAAAGCTTAGTGTTTCACATTTATTTTTAACGATTTGATTAAATTATCTTACTGATTTTCAATATTATGATGAGACCTAAGTGAAAGTGGCGCCCTCATTTTTTCCATACTATTTTTTGCCAAGCTGTACATTTTACTTTCATTTGTAAAAGATATTTCAGACACAAATATAAAAACTAAAGTTGTAACAAATCTCACTGAACTCTAAATATCCAATTATGTCGTAGAAACTTTATGGAGAAGTGGCCCTCAGGCCCGAAGCTGGAAGACTATTCCAAACAACCTAACTAGTTTAGTTTTTGTTTGGAATTTCGACGTACTGATCGCCCAACATCTGTCAGCTTGAATTTGTCTGAATATAATTTCCTTAATCTTTGTGCCTACAATTTATAATCAACTTGTTGTTCTACTAATATACAATCTTTGCATTTACCACGTCATTATTGTTACTTTTGGAGTCGGTGTCAGCCAAGGTAGGTAGGGAGGTAGGTACATCAACGAATACGACACCGGCTTCAAAAGTAACAATAATGACGTGGTAAATGCAAAGATTGTATATTAGTAGAAGAACAAGTTGATTATAAATTGTAGGCACAAAGATCACGGAAATTGTTTTATTACTTTTTATTTTTTATTTTAATTTTGAAGTCGGTTTTAATTTATAAAAAAAAATTTTTTTATTAAGTTTTAGTCATTGCAAAATTCGATAACTGATTTTATTTGTCTGAAATATGGGTATAACTATTAAACGCGTTGCTCAGATTAGATAGCGCTGTATTAATTAGATGAACGAAGAAAGGGTTTAAATCATTACATAACAAATGCAAAAACCGAAATGGAATTGTGTAAAAGTTTATATACATGTAATTGAAAGCAATCACGGCAGATTTGCTGCTATTCATTAAATAATTCTGTTATATATAGGTATAGAACATCACCATCACCAATATATAGGTATAGAATGGATATTATGATGACCTTGAAATACTATGATGCGCTTCCAAGGCACAGTTGTTTTTTGTTCATTTAACAACGACAAGTAAAATTAAATTAATTTAACAAAATTACATGATTTTGGTATATTATTTAGCCGTATGAACTAAGCCCAATAAAAGCTGTAAATCGTCGAGGATTCCCCTCGACTGTGTAAGGTCTCCATCATCACACCTGTAATGGCGCTTATACCCAATATGGGTGCAAAGTTCTCATCAATTTAAATTAATTAAGTCCAAACACAAGGTAGCTACTGTAAACTGTTGAGGAGTTCCCTTAATTGTCATTTGTCTTCATCATCAGACCCTTAATGACACTCACAACACATCTAAGTGTAAAGTTCTCATCATTACAAATTAACCAAGCCCAAACACAAGGTTACTGATGTAAATCGTCGAGGAGTTCCCTCGACTGTCTTTCGGCTCCAGCATCAGATCGACTCTAGACCTTCATTAAATTGTAGTCCTTTAAAACACTTTATAGAAAATATATCAAACGCACTAGTCGCCCCTATGATTTTCGAAAGTTCCCCTCGATTTCTCTGGGATTCCATCATCAGATCCTGGTTTCCTTATCATGGGACCATTTGGGAAGTATACCCTTTAGAACAAAAAAATAATTTTTCAAATCGGTCTAGCCATCTTCGAGTAATCAGGTAACATACATAAAAAAAAATAAAAAAAAAAAGATTCCGACGAATTGATAACCTCCTCCTTTTTGAAGTCGGTTAAAAAAGATTCCGACGAATTGATAACCTTCTCCTTTTTGAAGTCGGTTAAAAATTGAAACTGACTTCAAAAAATAAAAAATAAACTAAAAAGTAATAAAATAATTGCGTTTCCTTAATTTTTGTGGCTACAACTTATAATCAACTTGTTATTTTACTAAATAGGTACAATCTTTGCGTCCACCACGTCATTGTTGTTACTTTTGAAGTTGGTGTTAGCAAAGAGAGGTAGGTAGGTAGGTCCCCACCATGGTTCAAGCCTTGACGTGGTGGTGGGGCTCAGTAGCCTAGGGTGAGCCTTTCTTTGTACCCCTCTTATAAGAAGAGGGGACAAAAGAGCAGGGGGCAAGGGGTGAGGATGGGAACCTCACCCCATTGTACTATCCCAACGTTGGGAGTGGTTGTTATGTGGTGCGGGTCAACTTCTCTGTGGAGATGGCGTCGGTCCCTTGTGGGACTGACTAGCCGTCGAGGTGCCCTGTCAGCTTAACAGATCCGGGGCACCTCACCAAGGCGGCACTGGTAGCACTCGCCGGGTTTTAGTGGGTAGAGCTGCGTCCATTTACCATCTTTCGGGCGCAGTGAGTCCCACATACCCACCTGGGGAGACCCACTCCCCAGGCGGGATGCCTCAGAGCATTTCCCGGCGTAAAAAAAAAAGAAAAAAAAGTAGGTAGGTAGGTAGGTAGGTACAGCAACGAATACGACACTGACTGACTACTGACGACGGTTTTGGTGCTGTACCTATTAAACTTAGCTGACACCAGAAATGGGAAGTACGCGGGAGTAACCGCAGGGCGCTGCTAGTAAGCTATAAAGATAAATATCGTCAGTCCGGGCACGCCAATCCAAGATAAAACAAGACGGACAGACATCGTCATCATCAGCCTCTATCCGTCCACTGCTGAACATAGGCCGGGCCTCCCTCAATGAACGCCAAGACGGCAGATCTTGCTACTCGCATCCAACATGGACCGGCCACCGCACGGAGATCGTCTTGCCACCTGGTTAATGGCCGACCACCACTTACATATCAAATACTAATTACCTGGGGCAGAAGGAAGGGCCGGCAATGCACCTGCGAATACTATGGTGTAGTGCTATCTATGACTTTCGCTGATCACCTAACACCAAGTAAACCGATTGTTCGTTTGCCCCCTTTAAAGAAAAGAATATAACTCCTCAAAAAATAAAAATATGAAGACAATCGTGATGCATACAGCAAATCCTTCAACCAATATTTCCTTGACTTTCAATCACAGACCATAATATCAATAAATAAAGTTACCTTTCAATATCCATTAATCGTAAAGAAAACAAATCCTCTAGATTTATTCATATTATACTTCAGCCATTACGTTTTGTAATAAATTACCAATGGAATCGGCCTGTAAGCAATCATATTTTACCGAGAGCTAATATGAGAATCTATTGAAGCGTTACGAGTCAATAACAGGTATAATCAGATATATATTAAATACTAGCTGTTGCCCGCAGGTTCGCCCGCGTTAACTTACATCCGTACCCGAATAGATGATTATTATTTTTATAGCCTTTTTTTGCTTTAATGCCGGGGGAGTGGGTCTCCCCACGCGGGTATGTGGGACTCGCTGCGCTCAAAAGGTGGTAAGTGGACGCAGCTCTATCCACTTAAACCCGGCGAGTGCCACCAGTGCCGCTTTTAGTGAGATGCCCCGGATCTAATGCGCAAACAGGGCACCTCGACGGCCAGTCAGTCCCTCAAGGGACCGATGCCACCACAGAACAACCCTTCCCAACTTTGGGACAGTACAATGGGGTGAGGTTCCCGTCCTCTTCTTTTGTCCACTCTTCTTATAAGAGGGGTACAAAGAGCCCCCTCGGCTTAATTAGCTTCGCCCAAGGTGCAGCGGCTCACCCTAGGCTACTGAGCCCCACCGCCTTAACCATGGTGGGGATTATTTTTATAGCCTAAGTTATTCCTTATAGCATCAGCTATATGTCAGTGAAAGATCTAATCTAAAATAAAGAAATAAAAATTTGCCGGAAGAAACAGGCAGACAGATGGACAAAAATTGTAAAAAATATTATTTTGGTAAAATTATGTACCGTAAATATAATCCATATACCTACATTTGATAATCAAACGCTTGTTTTAATAGTTATTACAAACAGACACTGCGATTTTATTTATCTGTATAAATTTGTTACATATTCCGAAAATCATTTTTATTTTAAGCATTACTTTTTCTGCTTATGCACAAACTTGCATGCCTTGCACTACAAAGTGGAGTACGTATTTCTTGTATCAAACGAGAAAGATGTCTCGACGTTTCAAACGTTATATTATGACCCCACTACACGTCGGCAGATGCATCCGCTGACGTCTGCCAAGCATCTGTCGACGTACGTTCACACGTCTGTCGGACGCCAAAACCGAAACGCGGCGTGTCATAAAAACCGACACAAAACGGATATGTGGCGAATGCATCTGCCTGCGTTGAATACCTATGACAGACGTGAAATTCACCCTATCTAAACGTCAGCGAACGCGTCTACCGATGACGTCTGCCGATGCATCTGTCTACAAGTAGAGGGGCTGAGTTTCCGTCAAGGCATTAATGTTATTCTTTACATTTCCTAATATAATAATATAACAGCTAACACAGGGCATGCATAATTATTTCATCAGACTTAGCATAATTTATATCATTTATTTCACAAGCTCAGTTGACTAATGATTTCAACAGTCATCATTATGAGTCCGTCCATTGCTGATATATTTTTAAATTTTATTCTAATACGGCCGATCCCATGCTATTTTTAATTCACCTTCCAACGCAGGAGTTCGTCTTCTTCTCTTGATTGAGGGTTAATCTCTTTGCCGTCCCGGATAAATTTGAGCAAAAACGATTATTAAAACAAAACGAAGCATTATCTTCTAAAATACCTATAATATAAATAAATAAATAAAATAAAATAAAATAGCCTTTATTGCTGTTCTTCACTTAACAATCATAATTATTTTAAACAAATGCCTACTTACTACTACTAGATACAATTTCACCATACTATATATTCTATTACTACGTATTTAATTATTATCTAAGTTCCGGTTGTTATGTATTTACTGTACCTATATTATCGGCAACTGGATGTTTGTCTGTAACAGCTTGTCTGTCGACAAAGGCCTCCTCTAAAGATTTCCATGTATTTCTGTCTCTCGCTAAACGGGTCCATACTGGACCAACTATGTTTTTAAAGGCCCATCTCTTGATTTGTCTACCTCTATTTCTTTTTCCATTTCTTGGATACCATTCGGTTATTAATTTAGTCCACTTATCCTCACTTTCCTATAATATATATTATGCTAAATAAGAACATCATCAGCCTCTATGCTTCTTCTTATTAGATCCCCTAACTCCTCGAGGAGCATAGGGACTCAACTACAGCTTTCCATGCCTTCCGATCGGCGGCGAGTGCGACTATATCCGGCCAGCTTTTCCCGAGGGAGTCAGCTTCTTGGGCCACGGTCCTCTGCCAAGAAGACTTTGGGCGACCTCCCTTTCTTTTTTCCGCAGCCTCTATGCGTCCACTGCTGATCTTCATTGAGGGAGGCCTATATTCAGCAGATAAGATGCTACCTATAAAAAACAAATTGCGATTATGAATACAATAAAATCACTTAGCATCAGGTGCTTTTAACGTTACAGAAATAACTACATGTCCCACAGACGTGTCCCATGTTAATCATAGTCGTAAACCGACCCTTTGTATCCCGGGAGATGGATGGGTATCGTTATGTTGAGAAATGATTGTAAATTTATCGAAAAATACCGCTTATTTCAAGGTTGATTTAGTGGTCTTAATACATAGGATGGTATTATTGGATTTGAGCTGTACCATATTTTTGTAGACAATCAACTAGAATTTTCCTTCTGTAGCTTGCTGGGGATCTATATTTATCGATTTGTCTATCTGTATGTGATCTAAACGGTGACTTGCTCACGTAGGAAAACTATTATGTAGGGGTAGAAATTTTGTCTTTTTTGCCATCGCAGGGAAATCATTTATCCCCACCACGGTTCAAGCCTTGTTGTGGCGGTGGGGCTCAGTAGCCTAGGGTGAGCCCAGCACCTTGGGCGAAGCTAATTGATAGTTAATAGAATCAGGCGTTACCTTGCGGAAATCCATTATATAAGATATTAAATTAATTATATTAATTAGCAATTATCCCGCGAAAAACGCAGTCTTTACAGCAAATGTGTGAGTGCACGCATATGCATGCATATAGCACCGCCCTCCTTTCCCACACTGCATATGCGTACACTCGCATGCACCACCACCCCACATGCACCACAACCACAGTAAAAGACCACCACCAAACAATCTACGCACGTTTCGCCCCGACACCGAGGCATCCTCAGGATGTAGACTCTACGATTAGTAATCGTAGAGTCTCAGCCTCAGGATGTAGACTCTACTCTATGCAGTGTGGGAAAGGAGGGCGGTGCTATATGCATGCATATGCGTGCACTCACACATTTGCTGTAAAGACTGCGTTTTTCGCGGGATAATTGCTAATTAATATAATTAATTTAATATCTTATATGAAGCTAATTGAGCCGAGGGGGCTCTTTGTACCCCTCTTATAAGAAGAGGGGACAAAAGAGCAGGGGTCAAGGGGTGAGGATGGGAACCTCACCCCATTGTACTGTCCCGACGTTGGGAGGGGTTGTTCTGTGGTGCGGGTCAACCCCTCTGTGGAGGTGGCGTCGGTCCCTTGAGAGACTGACTAGCCATCGAGGTACCCTGTTAGCTTAAAAGATACGGGGCACCTCACTAAGGCGGCACTGGTGGCACTCGCCGGGTTTTAGTAAGTAGAGCTGCATCCATTTACCAGCTGTCGGGCGCAGCGAGTCCCTCAGAGCATTTCCCGGCGTTAAAGAAAAAATAATAATAATAATCTCCTCCATACAGACAATAAGATAAGATGAATACACTTCGCCTATTATACAAGAATTTCAATTTTCTCTTTCTTCATATAAATTATCTTATTTTGTATATAATTGTACAATTTAAATAATACATAGCACTTAAAAGAAATGCACCAAAGCGTAAAGTAATATACTAGTTGAAAGCTGAGCTAAAATTAAATTCACAAAATTTTCAGCAACATTTTTGGCATGTAGCTACAAAGTCGAGAAGAATTTAATATTGAAGTTAACAGCTCAATGACAGCCGAAAATAAATTGCTCCTTTTAATATGCTAGTGGATAGTGAAATAAATGAAGTATGTCCTGTCCACTTTTGTGAAATACAATATACAATAAAAAGATAATATTTGAATAGAACAGTATCTTTGATAGAGATTGCCTCTATACATTAACTAGATAGATAGATAGATAGATAAAAACTTTATTCACAATTCCACATTTCACATACACAATAAAAAGAGTAAAAATAAAAACAGATAAAATATGATAACAGCATTACTACACTACTACACTATTATACCTCGACGACACTTCGACAAACTCCGTAGCTCAGTGGTAAGCGCGTTTGCGCTCAAGCCGGAGGTTGCGGGTTCAAATCCCGCCAGGGAACAAAAATATTTTCTAGGTTCCTGGGTCATAGATGTGTATTAAATATGTGTATTATATAATAAAAATCTAAAATATATATACAGTATAAAGTATTAAATATATTTCCGTTGTCTGATACCCGTAACACAAGTTCTTCGAGAACTTACCACGGGACCAGATTTACGTGGTGTGAAAGCGTCCATAGATATTATTATATTATTATTATTATTATACCATAATATTGTTTTCTAATGTTTACGCGAATTTCACTCCTTAAAATAAATCAAATCTTACGGATTTTATTTTCCTCCCATGACCATGGTTGCTGTAAAGTATCCGAGACGTCCCCACAATGGTTCAAATTATGTCGTGGCGGTGGGGCTTAGTAGCCTACGATGAACCCAGCACCTTGGGCGAAGCAAATTGAACCGAGGGAGCTGCTCTTTGTACCCCTTTTATAAGAAGAGAGGACATGGGGCGAGGATGGGAACCTCACACCATTGTACTGTCCCAATATTGGGAGGGGTTGCTCTGCGGTGCTGCACAACCCCTCTATGGAGATGGCGTCAGTCTCTTGAGGGACTGACTAGCCGTCGAGGTGCCCTGTTTGCTCATTAGGGCACCTCACTGAAGGCGGCATTGGTGGCACTCGCCGGGTTTTAGTAAGTAGAGCTGTTTCCACCTCACCAGCTTTCGGGCGCAGAGAGTATCACATACTCGCCTGGGGAGACCCACTCCCCCCGGGATGCCTCAGAGTATTTCCCGGCGTAAAAGAAAAATAAGATTTTTGTTTTGATGACATTTTATTTAATGACCCTTAAATTCCTTTAAATTCAATCCGTGATATTTAATACTTTAACGACCTGAAAAGGTTCTACATCTTTAAAAGGGTCTTCAATCTCCTGAATTTATGTCACGGTTGTATCATATTTTTAACTTTCAAATTTCTACCGGTACTCAAATTATTACTACTTGAAGATAAAACTGCTACGACGTAGTATTGTAATGGGCTTGTAGCAAGCTGTTTCGACGCTCCTCCCCTAATATTATAAAGAAGTAAAATTTTCAAAATTTTACTTTTAATTATCTTACCTTATGTTATTATATAATTTACCTTAATTAGAACTTTATTATAATTAAAACTTTATATTTACCATGTTTTTCACTGAGCTCAATATATCGACATTATCTACGAATGTCTTGTTCTTGAGATACGTAAAACAAAAATGATTCGTAAAAAATATCCCACTTTAATATTTTAAAACTGAAAATGTTGAAGTTTCGATGTAAGAATCTTATAAATTACTCAACCGATTTAATAAAATCCTATACCAGTATGTGCTAGGTTATCGCCCAGTGATATGACCTATAAAATAATCGCCATGGGTCCATTCTGTTGTAAATATTTAAAGAAAACGAACCGATAAAATTGGTATATCTCAGAAAATATTTAATAACAGCTAACATTTAGCAACTTGAGACTTTTGATGAATAAGTATATTGACTGGCCTGTTGGTCTAGCGGTTAGTGGCCAAGGTTGTGGGTTCGATTCCCACCCAGGACAAATGTTTATGTGATGGGCATGATCATTTGTTCTGTGTATGGGTGGTAATTTATTTATCTATCTATAATGTATGTTATCATGGTATGGTTGCCATAATCATCCGCCTAGTTTAGGATCAGATAGCCGTGTGTAAGTTTTCCCTACATATTATTATTATATTTAAGAATAAATTTAGACCCTTATTATTTTCTACTACAGGCTGCCTGAAGACGATATATTATAATAGAAAAGGTCACCTAACTCTGTAACTCTAACGCGGTGATCGTATTATAATATATGGAAACACATTTATATGTAAAAAAGGCATAAATATTCTTTATATCACTTGCGAGGTTTTAGCCCTGTTAAATTTAGATTACGTCTAACGCTGGTGAAGCCTATAAACCTTTTCAGATTGGTTCTGTATGTTCGAGATTAGCTCTTTTAAATATTAAACGGATGATTGGACCATGGGGATAGATAATATATGCTTTTTATGTTAGTTGGTTAGTTAAACGGGCAGACGATCATGGTAAGTAGTTATTGTCACCTATGAACATAAACGAATTAACGTGAATTTAGGCCAGTCAATGTAACTATTCTGAGAGATAAGATGTTAAGTCTCGGTGCCAGTAATTATACTGCCTGTCTTGCCCTTCTCGCCGAAACACAGCAAAGCTGTTTCACGGGAGAAGCAATCAAGATGGTGGTACCCATGCAGCCGGATCCGGGAGCGCGTTACAAGCGCATCACTCCCATCGGTAGTCATTCCTCCGGTGAACGTGGTTGCTGTAAAGTATCCAAAACGCAACACATCTAAAAATCTAAATAAACCGCGATAAAAGTTTTCAAAAGTGCCGTAAATGTTGTTTCATTATAAATAAAGCATTTTCAGAGATTCACTATCTAATAATATAGGTCACAAACCAAAACCGATGACGACCAATAAATATCGATGCCAGATCTGAGTTCATTGACCTGTAGGGGTGAGTAAGGCCACATCTCTACGGCGCCGTGGCGACGCACTCAGCGGGGATTGTGCAACAGACGACAGAACACACTTGCATTAAATAAGTGACCACACTCACTTAATTGTCTATATTCTATAGACCGGCAATATAACGCTCATAAGGCTTATACTATAGATAGTAATAGTGACTTTTTGATCATCATCATCATCAGCCTCTATCCGTCCTTTGCAGAGCATAAGCCTCTCAATTATCCCTTGCCACTCGCATCCAATACGAGTGAGCGCCGTGACGGTCAACAACAATATTTGTATGAATTAGTAGTAGCCCGCACAGACGTTTTGACAGAGACAACAAATCCATCTATAGTTTAAATATCTCTAAAATAGGACCGAACAAGGATCAACGTAGGCAGACGTGACCCGAAATTTTATGTGTAAAGATTTTATCACTCAAATGTGTTAATGAATAAAAAGCTTCTTGAAAGGTCAAAAAGATTCTAATGGAAGGTTTCAAAAGAAATGAAAATTAGTTTAAAGAGCGTTAAGATTGACCTACATTTAAACTAAAGCTAAGACGACGATCGAAAAGCCGAGTTGATGCAAGTAGTAAGGGGATCGACAGTTTAACTTGAAGTTTGTGATGTTTAGCCACTGTTCAGCGTAGATAATCGTTATCAGTTAGAATTTTAGAGCTTGCATAATTTGTTTCTTTTTTAAAATATCAAAAAACATATATATATATATATATATATATATATATATATATATATGCAACGACTTGTTTGACGACTTTTTCGTTAAGATTTTGTATAGTTTGGGGAAATGTGTATTCTATGAGGAAAGTCCCAAACTATATCATATACCTAACGTATTGTTTGAGGAAAATTTATCAATACATTGCACATACATATGTCAAGCAATACCTCAAACAATACGTTACATATATATATATGTGTGTGTGCAACGACTTGTTATATATATATATATATATATATATATATATATATATATGTGTGTGTGTGCAACGACTTGTTTGACGACTTTTTCGTTAAGATTTTGTATAGTTTGGGGAAATGTGTATTCTATGAGGAAAGTCCCAAACTATATCATATACCTAACGTATTGTTTGAGGAAAATTTATCAATACATTGCACATACATATGTCAAGCAATACCTCAAACAATACGTTACACATATATATATATATAAATATGACTTATCATTGTTCAAAAGTAGCGGAAAGCAGCTAGTTAAATAAGGCACTTACTTAACTAGCTGCTTTCCATGGTTTTATTCTCCCTAAAATGTATAAAAACTAATCACCATAATCATCATCATCAGCATTTATCCATCCACTAGACCTAGACCTCTTTTGAACGCCAAAACCATAGATCGCTCGCCACACGCATCGAACTCTATATATAATTGCCATTATATTAATTAATGGACGTAATTAGGAGGAAAACCAAACAAAAAGCCAAAAAATGGCACGTACCATGGCCTCAGTCTTTGTCAATAATGGGTACAGGAAGACTTATTAACGAGTACTCGTAGATGAGGCCCTCATGAACCACTTCGGCTCAATAGTGGTGAAGACAACACTATCTGCCTCAACAAATGACGTCGTCCTCATGGTAGATATAAACCAGCTGCCGTTCATTGAGCGTGAAAATCTTTTTGAGCTGCTTACAATCGTTCATACGTGCTGCCATGAGCCTGTGTGGCATACATGGTGCCATGATGCTTACATAAGCCAGGAGTTGCCTTGCACGCACTGAAACGCAATGGACGTGGCCTTTGTACTCCACAGCATCTTTAACAGCATCTACTCATCACGAAACAAGGTGCGATCCCTGAGACTTGTAGAGTACATTGGATCGAGAATACCGAAGACAGATCCAAACACCTTATACCTTGTACACACACAAGAGGAAAAGGTAAACCCCTCCTAGTGGATATGGTCCAGACCCGAACTTTCGCATCTTAACATACTTGAAGCCCAAGCTTAAACCTAGAAGCTGTGCTAGAAGTATGTTTTTATCATCCAGACAATCTTCAAAACAGCTCATGATGCATAATAGCATCCCTCATACGTCTCCCCCCTTACGAGTATAATAATAATAGTCTAACCCTCGCCGGGGCCAGTCTGTCGCTGTGATGGTCCTGTTGCCTACAGATCCGGAACCCTCTAAAAGCGGCAAAGAGCAAGCTCACGCGTTCCCGTGGCTCAGTACACAGACGAGGAGACAGAGTACCGCCGGGTTTTAGTAGGTAAAGCTGCGTCCACCTTACCATTTTTTTGGGCGTAGCGAGTCCCACATACCCGCCTCCCCCGCGGGATTCCTCACTTACCACCAGGTGATTCGACTAATTCTTTCTCTTCTTTAAAAAAGTTCTAAGTTAAGCAATGGGCAACAGTCAGTAAACAAGTGGTTTTTTACTGACGTACAAGTGACGCATATTTTAACCGCAGTAAAGATAACGTAAATAGTCACTACACGACATATTAAAATGTATTGTTATTTGTTAGTGCCTTTTCAGACGTTCCAGTTGCCGGGTAGCCGGCGCCGGGTATCCGGTAGCAAAATGTATGGGCGTGTATGGCAAATTACGCCGGTACGTGTGAAAGCTGCCATTCATGCCCTTACAGTGCCGGCTACCCACTACAGAAAAAAAGTGATAAGTTATAATGCTAGGTTTTTTATGACATTACATATATACAATAGTAGGATTGAATCTTGCCTGGACATTTGAGTAGTCTGTAGTGGTGTCTATTAACAGTAGTGACTAGTGGTGTCATGGTAATAGTTTTACTGGTGGGAGCGATGCGTTCCGCCGAGCGTCCTTCTACATAACCACCAGTATCCTGTTGTTTTCCTTTTCCCTAACCCCCCTCCCCTCCCCCCCCAAAACCACCGGAAACTCACACCGCACGAAACGCGACAGCATAGTTGTCACTTCACGCCGGTATTATGTGAGCGAGAGGTGCCACCCCGGTCTCTCTCTCTCTCATTTGAGCGTTATCCTGGTACGTGTGAGTGACAGGTGCCACCACGATCCTGCCGACCCAATTCGGCTGTAAAGCACTATGGCACTACCTCTTATTACTGCTTGTACGAATGTATGTACTAGGTCACGGGTGATTAGTGGTTTTTCTGACTATAAGAACGCAGTCAGAGTCAAAGCGAAAAACAAGGGCAAACTTATACCGGACTTTCTTAGGGGTTAATTACTTAGAGTTATTATGAACTACCCGTTCCAGAGATTTTACGTTCATACAAACAAACATTGTATTACAAAACAAAACTTATTAAAATATGCTTGAGGTTTTCAATTTACTTTTCACCATCTGCGAACTTTTCACCATCTGTACATGAAACATTATCTACATCCTATATAAGTAATATGATTTACCGCTACAAAATATGTGGAAAAGAACAATGAGTAGATATTTGTCTAGTAGATGTCGTGTATTATAGGGCTTAATCATAATATAATAAGAGCAGCATTAATTTTGGCTCGCAGATGGCTCTACATTGATCGATGCGTCTAGTTGTAAGGCTTGCCTTCGAAATAAGAAGCGTGGTATATTTTTTCTGAAAAAAAAGGATATTTCTTAATTTATCCATACAAGAGAAAGAAAGATTTTATCAAAACTTTAATGTAAATCCAAAGATAAATTGACTGATATACAGGAAAGGAAATACTCTGAGGGATTCCGCGGGGGAGTGGGTCTCTCCAGGCGGGTATGTGGGACTCGCCGCGCCGGAAAGGTGGTTAGGTGGACGCAGCTCTACCCACTAAAACCCGGCGAGTACCGCAAGGTGCTGGGTTCACCTTAGGCTACTGAGACCCACTGCCACGACAAGGCTTGAACCATGATGGGGATAAATGAATTGCCTGGGCTAGTTCCAAGTAAACTAGTTCATTGAGATGTCGACCACTTACCATCAGATGGCATATCTGCCAGTTTGCCCATCCAAGTAACACAATGTATGGTAGATTCAATTGACGTTCAAAAAGATACTCTGTTTGTACTATTTTGAATAAAAAGAAAAATTTGATTTGATTTAATAAAAAATATACCGCGTTGATGCGGAGGTTATTGGACTGTGTACACAGTCCAATAACCTCCGCATCAACGCCAACAAGATTGAATGAAACCATGCAAACGTCAAATTTGACTAAGCTTTCGGCCATCTTAGCGTTCATTGAAATATCAAGAATCTACATTGTTCATACTGTATTTAGGGGTCATATTGTCTGCTCCAGGGGTCGCCATCAGAGAATGTGTAGATAAATTAATGATCAGAACGTAGATTTATAACTATAATTAATATCCCATTAGAAAGCATTACTGGCATAATGTATAGTTAAAGGGAATATGACGTAGCGGTTTCAACAATGGACCAGAATTCCCTTTCATACTTACATAATATATTTACTACTCGGCTAGTTTTATTTGCGGATCCCTATTTTACGACCGCCATTTTTTTACAACCGATTTTTATGTTTGGTAGTTTTATGTAATGTTGGAAAATGACACATTATTATTTAATACATCAAATACAGTTGTAATTTGTAGGTTCGTATGGCTAATAGAATTATATTTAATATTATTTTTATTTTTAACTATTATGTGATACTTTTGTAAGAACTAGTTAAAGCGACGCAACGTTAAAAAATATTTCTAATAGCAGACACGCGCCAGAGGGAACTGAGCGTCCTGAGTGGGGCTCTCCATACGTCCACGAGCTTATATCTAAAGGACGTAAACGACAAAATGGTTTTTGTTATTTTTTTGCGTTAAAAACGATAATTGGAGAAATTCCTTCTATTATTTTAAAGAACATCTATAGACTCATCTACGAAGAAAGTTAAGAGGCTTAAACCGCTCCCGTTTGCTCATAAGAAGTTAATCTCTTTTTAAAAAGGGGTATGTTTGATATTTTTTTCTCTGTTACAACAATGCAATAAAATAACACTACTCTACTAGTAATATGAGTATGGTATACCTCGCCCCACGCAGGACGCTCAGTCCCCTCAGCCGCGTATCCGGTATTAGAAATTAGAATTATTGTTTAACAATGCGTCACCTTAAAATATGAGAACGGATTTCGGGTGTAACAAGACAAATGACCAGTGCCTGGGTACTTAAAATTGTTTTTTCTAAATTCCCCGTGCCTCATTGTCATATTTTGTCATATTATATTGCGTATGATATAAAAAAATCAAAATGTGTATACTGTATACACATACAATTTAATGGTACCATATTTTAATTTTTATATAATTTGACATGTTACTGTATTACCAAGAAATGTATACATATTATCACAAGGTATTGTACGTGTATTTTTTTTATTTTTCTTACAAATATTTGCACCTAATTTTGCAATTAGGCTGTACTCAGCAAAGTTACTCAAGCTAATTATCCTTAATAAGAAAAACATGCGAACTTTGATATAAAACTTTTCTCGAAATTCGCAATTTAACAAGCCAAGAAGTTTGATCAATAACAACGGCAGCCATTACTGAACGGAGATTGTGAAGGTTTGTTTTATGTGGGGAGGATAGACAAACTAACAGACGAGCCACATGATGGTGGGTCAACGTCACCCATGAACTAGCCCAGGCAATTAAAATTATTGCTTTGTCTAACCTGAGATTGATATTATATGAAGATGCGGTAATTATAGTAAGAGGAACTGCCATGCTGCTTTGCATCCGAATTGGGCCGGCACGACCGGGGTGGTGCCTCTCGGCGTCAAATGGCAGCTATGCTGCCGCATTTCGTCCGGTTTGTGAGTTTCCGGTGGCCCATAGTGGGGATAGGGAAAAGGAGGGCAACGCATCTAAATAACGTTTGGTTGTGCGGAAGTCTACGGGCGTTGGTAGTCACCATAAGGCTCCGGTGGCTCGGTTGCCTTCTTATGACATGAAAAATGCGGGCCACAAGCGGAGGAGTCACGAGTATTTTACGTCTCTTGACGACGCGAAAATATGACTATATGCCTGTTCTTTTCAAAACTCTTGTTCTGGTACCACATTACTCTGGCTGGAATGATGATAAATGTTACAAACTGTCTCCAAATAGTTATCAGTCTCTAGTACTGATATACAGATATCTCAGAAGGATGACTTTACCATAAATGCGGAATACAAAGACATAAAGACAGACATGCAGGCTATTGACAATATCATCATCATTAGCTTTACCAACCATTTAGTTTTCGGCAAAACGGCCCATTAACTCTCCGGCCCATTAACGGTCAGTGTTGGATGCGAGTGGCGAGGGATCAGTCCTCGTGGCGTTCTTACGGAGGCATATTCAGCAGTGGATGGATAGGAGCTGAAGATGATGAAGGTGGCCCAATCCCCGTCACTTGAGGACCAACCGCACATCGTCTCGTCTAGTTCTCTGACTATCGGTCCGCGATTTGTCGACCTATCCTCCGTCTTAACAACATTACGTGAAAAATAGTAGAACTTATTTTTGATTACATTAATACCTCGACATCGAGCATATACCGGAATAGAGCGTAATTTGTATAGAGCGTGTTTTGTATAAAAACAAATTCCGCCAAATTAGTGCTGCAACGCTGCGCCAGTTCTCCGCTCTGATTGGCCGAATGATAGCGATTGATGGATGATTGACCGATGGGACGTTCATACAGATCACTTGTTAGGGAAGTTAGTTTAAAATTGTCAAATTTCACCCACACATTTACTATTACCATTTACCGGTGGAAGGGAAGCGCTGTGCCGCGCTCCCGGCTGCATGGGTACCACCATCTTGCTTGTTTCTCTCGTGAAACAGCTTTGCTGTGTTTCGGAAAGAAGGGCAAGACAGGCAGTGTAATTACTGGCACAGAGACTTAACATCTTATGTCTCAGGATAGGCAACACATAGATAAGTTTCCTGGGCTCGTTCCAGGTAAACTAATTTATATTCATGGGCGACGTCGACCACTTACCATCAGGTGGCACGTTTTCCAGTTTACCTATCCAACTAACATAAAAAAACACTTACATAGACTAAAGCGAGTTAACAAAAACCTGGTAAAATAACCGTAGCCCTTCATTCATGAAAAAGCGATCAATTCATCTTCCTCACAAATATCCACCCATTGTTATTTGCCACATTTGTAGCGTTAAATAATCATACATTTATTACTTTGGAAAAATATATTAATGTTATAATGTCTTCAGATCTGTAACATGGAGATGTAGGGTGACGATATTTTGTAGTAATTTTAAGGATATATGAAAGTAATATTAATATTGGCAAAATTATTAATAATAATATATTAGCCAGGTTTAATGAATTGTCCAGTTAATATAATAATATGATTATTATAGTGCGGACAAGGGGAAATAAATTTGAGACATTTATGTAAATACATTTTAGATGATATGATCTATATGATAAATTTTTATAGAAGAGCGGGCAAACGGACAGTCGTTTCTTCTAGTGGTAAGTGATAAGCGACATCCATAGACAACTGTTACCATCATTAACACATGCGTTGCGGGCCTTTCAAATACGCGTACATGTTCTTTTATAGTGTTTTCGTTTTTTGCTAAGTGTGGCCACTGTGTCGATTCATCAGCTAATGTTCGAGAGAATTCTATTATATTATACTCTATACACGTACATATACTCTATATATGCGTCCCGACACCTGGCCGTAATCACTTTTATTGCTTTTTATGCATATTATAAGTATACTATACGATTGAGAAGGGATAAGAAATAAAATGTTTTAAATATTAAACTAGTAGCGGTTGCTTGCGCCTCGCACTTTCAAATTTACTTGTTAAACTTGGCAAGTAATGAAGCATTAGCTGCATTACGCACTTCATCCGATTTGAATCCGATCCTGGTCGTAGCCGTAGTATGGCCGTAGAACAGTTTATATGGTACTTACGCACTAGATCCGTTTCGTCATCGTATTTGGGTCGGGTGCAGTGCGTAACCACCTTTATCACTATTTCGCTTATCCGCTATATTAACAATTGGAGCTTGGCCTTAACTAACCAAAACCCTGAAGGCAATATTTTGAGGACACAGCGATACCTATGTAAAAATATTTTTACTAATATATATTATTAACATCTATACTATAACAACATACGTCATTATCTACGAAATTTTGTTTGCGTAGGTTGCAAAATCCACGTAGGTATGCATTTTCACATATATTATACAAATCCACATACAAACAAATTAATTTATATCAAATACATAAACATATTAATCGTATTTGCATACAGATTCAAATATCAGGAATATTTGCAATATTCGATAATATTATGCGATTTCACGTAAATGCAATGTTTGCGTGTATTGATAACGGGCTAGCCCGATATAAACTCACTACGAACTAAACCCCTGGTCTCGTCAGCGCATAACGAGACTAATTATAGTCACTGGATATATCTTAGAAATGGTTTTTTTTATTTTATTTTAGCCCCCCCATACAAGGAGTTGTCTGGCTTTACGCCGGGACCAGCCGTCGCCGAGATGCTCTTATTGCCTGCAGATCCGGGACCCTTAAAAAGCGGCACAGGTGCTCGCGGTGGATTTAATTTGGGTATACACAGCCCAAGTGTGAGCCCCACATAGGGTCAGAAACCTACCCCGGACCTGATTAAATGCATAAAGTATTGCTCGGTATCAAAAACAAAAGCCCAGGCAACTTGTGTTGTCATCTCATATATTATGAGATATGTAATTTGAAATTGAAACCAGATTTTTTGTACTGGATAAGTTTACTACTCTTTTTTTTCTTTAGCGCCGGGAAATGCCATGAGGCATCCCGCGGGGGAGTGGGTCTCACCCGGCGGATATGTGAGACTCGCTCGAGATGGGTTAGGTTCCCGTGCTCGCCCCTTGCCTTTTGTCCACTCTTCTTATAAGAGGGGTACAAAGAGCCCACTCGGCCCAATTAGCTTCGTCCAAGGTGCAGCAGCTCACCCCAGGCTACTGAGCCCCACCGCCACGTCAAGGCCTGAACCATGGTGGGGAAGTTTACCATTCTACTCCCACCGTTGATACTCTTATCTAGCCAGGATGTCAGCGGTAACCACAAAATACCCTACGATACGATCATAGGGAGGCCGAGGGATGGGAAACTGCCTTGGGACCGCAACGAATTGAACAGGAGCATACCTGTGGTATTTCTGAGCTGATACTACTATTTTTAATAATTATTAAAGTACCTTTTTTGAAAAGTGGATATCCACATTTTAAAGGCTATCCGACCGATACGACTAAAAACCTAATAGTAAAGTCCAGAAAGAACATACCTGTGAGTCCGGGCTTTAAATCGATAAACAATTACGATGAAGTGAACCGAAAGCCTGTTTGTCCACTTTTCCTCTGGTATGCCAATATTTAGACTAACTATCCGGCGTTTATTTCCGAAACTAAATTAAGAATTATCATTCTTCTTCTTTTCTCCTCTAGTATTTTAAACAGGTTTTCGTGCTCTGCCCCGGCCTCCTGCGTTGGGAGCGAAGTGTAGTACCTCCTTTAGCGCCCAGTACGCATTTCCAGGTGCTTTTTAAAGAGGTTTCCGTCCGCTGTCCCTGGCGTCCTGCATTGGGAGCAAAGTGTAGAGCCTCCTGCTGACGTCTCGCTCGCTCGCATTCCTCCAGGGGTGCGGATACGTTTGGTTCACTCGGAGCTTGCACCCCGAGCTTATGCCCCACCGCCCCGAAAAGGCCCAGATCTAATGGTGGAGTTGTGAATTTTATAAATTTATAAATGTTGTCCTTCGACCAAGGAACTCTAGTAAAGTAAATCTGCATCAATTTCCTTCCTACATCTTCTATACATATAATAAATCTGTAGAGGTCTAATTTATGTAGAATGAAAAAAAAATGCCAAAAACCGAGTCAGGGGGATGTAAGAAATGAAATAGAACTAATTTGGATTTTTTTCGATTTTTTTGTTTCTCTGTTTGTCTGTCTGTTTGTAATGGTTAATCTCCGAAGCTACTGGACTGATTTGAATAAACTTTTGTATGGTGGTAGCTTATACCCCTGGTCAACATATAGGATACTTTTGATCCCGGTAAATTAAAGACTTCCCGTGGGATAGTTAAAAAACTGTAATTAGGTAATGAAACAGCTTTGTATACAACAACTTATGAACTTAATTTGCTGATACCTTATGTTGACGTTGTATTCAAACAATGTATTCCCATAAAAGTTCCGAATTCCCGCGGGAAAGTAAAACATTACTAAAACAGTGTCTAGCATACTATACAACTAGATGGCGCTAATAAAATGGAATGTTTCCTATGACAGTATAATATTATAAGTCAAAATAATATTATAACGATCTCAATTCTTACCTGTTAAATAAATTCGTATTAAATAAAGTAGATGGCGTTTTAGATAGTATTTTACATCGCGATGGGGAAAAAAAGTTGTTGTGTAAGGATTGTCGTTTCGTACGTGGTCCAGCCTTAATTTATTTTGTATATATTGGAAAGGAAGTTTCAAAGGTTGCCTTAAGCCTAAGAGATCCCAAGAATCTAATGAAGATCATGAGGCGAGACTCTGTGACTCGAGAACTCCAGTTCATGTTCCTAATCAGTTTACTTTGAATTTCGTCTATAAAGAAGCATTATAAGCCATTGCAATCTAAAAAAATTTAATTGAAGGAATAATAAATACCACGTTGGCATCAGCTATCTATCTATATCTATTCTATTCTAATAATAAAACTGTAGAAGTGTACATTCTGTACATTGAAAATATTTAAAAAAATCACAGCAGTGTTACTAAATCGAAACCCAACCCAAAAATATTTTCAACAAAATTTTTGTCTGTCTGTATGTTTGTTCAAGTCTCACGCAAAAACTACCGGTTCGATTACGATGAAACTTGGTATAATTATACGTTACTATCCGGGGCACCAACCTGGGTACTTTTCATCTGGCAAAAGTATACACATTAAAAACAAACTTAATTTTGCGGTTCGATCCCTAGACATGGTTACTGCTATACCAACATATTATATAATAAGTTTGTCGTACGTTACGTCAACCGCAATGAAGTTTATGCTGTAATAGTAGGGCTAAAGGTCTAACTTGGCTTAAAGCGGCAGGCGGGGGCTGGAGATCAGCCCCGCGAGCACCTAGCTAATTTCAGAGACATAGGCCGCGCGTATCGCATCATAGTTCATGTCATACATTTTTGACTGTTATTGCGAACGGACGTGTTGAGCGGGAAGCGATTAAGTTTATTATAAGGTGTAGGAATAGATTTTAAAGTTAACAAAATAAAGTATAGGTACTGTATATTTAAGACTGTTTAGCTGAAGTGGGCACGGACCTGTCGCTCCCTGCGGTCATCCGATGCGACGACTGACAGTGAGAGTGCATGGCAGGCTGTCCTCTCCTTCTGCAAGGTAGTGATGTCACAGAAGGAGGAGATGGAGCGGGAGTAAGAGTGCACTGGCGCCTCTTCCCGCAGGAGAGCACGGCGGCGACAGGCGGTTGAACCGCCGTGAGGGACCTGTGCGAGGCTGATGGGGGATCCGCCGGGTCCGGGCTATAAGGCATCCTTATGTATTTAAGGTGCCATAAGCGGAGAAGGAGGAGGGGATGTCGCCCTCTCTGCCTTCAGTGGGGAGTGCCGGATGGCACACCGTTGTGGACTGGTGTGGACGTCCACAGCTCTCACGCCGGATCACCCAGTCGACGAGGAGAATACCGCTAGGGTTTAGTGGGTAGAGTCTGCGTCCATCTTACCATCTTCTCAGATGCAGAGAGTCCCACATAACCCCCGAGACCCCCCGGAACCGGTGGTATGCATAAACGCACTCCCCAGCGAAAAATAAGGGAGGATTATTCATTCGTGTATTAGTGTTTTAGTAGATATTTGTTTAGGCATTATTATTTTAATTTTATTTAGTTTTAAAAATAATCTTTGGTATAGGTATTAGCTAAAATTCAATAAAGGTTTTCAATATAGGTTTTTTTTATGTTAGTTGGATAGGCAAACTGGCAAACGTACCACCTGATGGTAAGTGGTCGACGTCGCCCATGAACATAAACCAGTATCCCTGGAACGAGCCCAGGCAACTCATTTATGTGTTGCCTATCCTGAGACATAAGATGTTAAGTCTCGGTGCCAGTAATTACACTGCCTGTCTTGCCCTTCCCTCCGAAACACAGCAAAGCTGTTTCACGGGAGAAACAAGCAAGATGGTGGTACCCATGCAGCCGGGAGCGCGGCACAGCGCTTCCCTCCCACCGGTAATGATTCAATAGGTAGAGTTGGATAGTTATTAATTTTCATTATCTAGATTAGGTGCGAGATGATTCTTTTTCTATAAGGGTAGTTTTGAAGACTTTTATATTTTTAATACGGTTATAACACGATGCCTTCCAGAAAGAAAACTTCTCTTTCTGCTACATCGAAATACGTTAAGCGAATGAGATTAGTTAGATCACAAGAATCTGCTGAGGAGCGAGAGTCCCGGTTAAACCGCATGTGAGAGAGCACTACTGAAACAAGAGCACGCATTAGCAGCGCCAATCGAGAATATAAAACAAAACATAAATAATATAAAAAGAAAAAATATAATTTAAAACAAAGTCCTTCCTCACGTCTGTCTATCTGTACGCGATTAACTTAAAAACTAGGTACAAACTAACTAAATGGATTTTTATGCCTGTTGTCAATAGGATATAGAGTAATTCCTGAGGCATGTAATTTACCAAGACTGTATAATAAATAGTTGGATAATAAAAAAAATTAAGCCGCTTGGGAGATTACATTAAAAACACAGCCTTATTCTCTTAAGAGATATAACAAAGAAGTAAAAAAATGATCATCATCGGTCCGGATACGTCCGTAAATATAAGTTAACGCGGGCGAAGCTGCGGGCAACAGCTAGTTTTCAATAAAAATTCATTCGACAGAGTTTTCAATTATATTTAGATTCACAACATTTTATAAAAATACCGCTATGTTTATTTATCGATAAATAGTAAGGAAATAGTTTTATTAACTTTGCAATTTTCATAACTCTTATAGCAGGGAACGTCCATTTAATATTATTATGAAGTATTTGAACTACATTTCTTGTTTGCTTCAAAGGATCGGTTATAAAGTGTATTCACAACTATTGTTTTTATCTCAATTATTTTATTTTAGCCTTTTCATTATTGAAGACGATTATTTAGCAATAGAAGAATGATAATATTTACAAATATTTTTAAATGTTAAATTAATAAATTACTATCATCACTATCACTACATATTATATTATGTATCATAAGACAAAGTCCGCCGCGTCTGTCTGCCTGTGCGCTATAAACTCATATTGGTCCTTCATTAAAGGAGCATAGTCATATTTCAAAGGCCTGCAACGCACCTGCTAATGACGTAGCTAGTCTATGGATGTCGCTTATCACTTACCACCAGGTGAAACGAATATCTGTTTGCCCCCTCTTCAAAAAAAAACTTAAGAACTACCGGATGGATTTTCATGTTGTTTTCAGCAATAGATATTGTGATTTTTGAGTCAAGTTAAATATGATTTTCTAAGGTTTCTTAATTGTTAGGAAATATAAGATTGGTTTTAATTAAAAGGATGAAGGTAGATAAAGTCGGAAAAATCTAAGCCACTTGGGAGCTTTCATTGAAAACGCTCTCTTATTGCTTTGGGATATAACCAAAAAAACATGATGGGATATTTCTTTTTCAAAGAACAACAAAAAAGTCCGCGATGACACATATCTATTTTTAAAGGATTGTTCACTATGCTGATTTTATGCACTAAAAAATCTTCACGTACCTACATTGCGGCAATTGAAAAGCTAAAACAGATGGATACATTATTAATCCCTACTCATAAATCACTTATCATTTAGATACGTTAATTACCTTTTATTTGCATTTTGCGCACATTGTTATATTCTTATGCATTATTTACTTATTATATTATATGAATATCATAAAAGTTATCAAAAAAATATAACGCGCGCGAAAATAAATTCCTGTATCTTATTTTAAAGCCGAAATTTTTCTTCAGCTGACCCACGATCCGATAGCGTATTTGTACGGTAGGGAAGGACACTGGCCTGACTGGTGACTCCTGGCGAAGATGGCTGGACACGGGGAGATCTCCATCGGTATTCAATGCCGGTAATTCAGCCAGTCAGCTGTTGTGTTCTTCTTAGATTTAGATAGGTAGCCAGATTTAGTAAATTCCCAGCGGAATTTAAGCCGTGTTTAATTTTCGAGGAATTAGCCTCGAGATGGCCGAGGGGCCATCGGCGGCGATGTCCCCAGACTCCCGTTGACAAGTCCGGCCGTCAAAAACCACAGAACCTCACCACATCCGATCCATCGTTCAAAAATCAACATCCCGTTTTACAGTTAAATGTCAAACTGACTTTATAATTAGTTAAGTTTTAAATTAGACATTTTGTTATTTTAGTTTAAAGATTAGATTAAATTATTAGATTTAGGATTATTAATTATAACAGGTAAATTGATTTTATTTAAGAGAGATATCTATTACAAAACAATTATCGGATTTCATAGCGACACCTATTGAGCAAATTAGAAACATGACGTCAATAGGTAGATAAACAGTCAATCGTTAACGTCAGTCAAGGATAGATGGCGCTTATTTATTGTTAGTATTAAGTTTAAATCTTATTTATCATTATATTATTTAATTATCAGCTTAAATTTAGGTAACGTGCAAGCGCAACGTTACATCTTTTCAGTTCAAACAGACATATATTTTAACCAAATTTAACCACTGATTAATTATAGATATGTCACATGCTTAAAATAATATTTGCGTTTATCAAAAATGTTCACTAATCATGTACATTTTTGATAAATGTAAATAATTCGTTTTTAATAGATATTGCACACGTACAAAGCCGGGGCAGCTAGTCTTATATCCCCACCACGGTTCAAGCCTTGTCGTGGCGGTGGGGCTCAGTAGCCTAGGGTGAGTCCAGCACCTTGGGCGAAGCTAATTGAGCCGAGGGGGCTCTTTGTACCCCTCTTATAAGAAGAGGGGACAAAACAGCAGGGGGCAAGGGGTGAGGATGGGAACCTCACCCCATTGTACTGTCCCGACGTTGGGAGGGGTTGTTCTGTGGTGCGGGGCAACCTCTCTGTGGAGGTGGCGTCGGTCCCTTGCGGGACTGACTAGCCGTCGAGGTGCCCTGTTAGCTTAAAAGATCCGGGGCACCTCACCAAGGCGGCATTGGTGGCACTCGCCGGGTTTTAGTGGGTAGAGCTGCGTCCATTTACCATCTTTCGGGCGCAGCGAGTCCCACATACCCACCTGGGGAGACCCACTCCCCAGGCGGGATGGCTCAGAGCATTTCCCGGGGTAAAAGAAAAAAAAAAGGACTACAGTTATCTCCCTGTTCGACAATGTTGACCACTAGTAATGAGCTTGGTTGCCACATGCCTCTTTCTACCATAACCTAAGAATATATATTATGTTCTAAAATTAAATATTTTTTTGAATAGAATAACTTATTCGTGTTCGTTCTTTGTTCTAAATTCTTAACACCTAAGTAGAAAAGTATTTTCAAAGTCTTGATATTTCCCTTATTTTACTCCTACTTTACTTACTTATTTTCACCCAGTTTGCCTCACAAACTAATCATACACACGAAATAAATTTCAGGATCGCACATTCGTCATGTCGAGCGCTCATAACCTACAAAACATGAATGGTATTATCACCCTGCGACCTAAAAAGAATGGAGCCGTCTCGTCCTACTGAACAATAAGATGCTAACTAACACTTCAGGGTCTATTTCACACCCTCGCTTCCGTGGCCTTAATTAAAAGCATTATTTATTATATGCTATTTGTTCTGTTTCACTTTATACAAAAAAATATCGCGAAATTGTAATGGAACTTTTTAGGATTCTACAAAAGAAAGCGAATCAAGTTTTCGGAGATTTGTTCTTGCGTATTTTTATTCGTGCATCTGTAAAGATTTTAGTTTAGCAAGTAAATATAAATTTAGCATAATATTTAGTAAATTATCAAGAATTATCAATTGTGGCAAAAACTATAAATAATCAATAATAGAAAAAAAAGCTATTTCAGATTTTTTCTCAATTAAAGAATAAAATTGGTTTTCAGTCGGACCTTTATAGTAAAGTCTATACAGTACTTTATCAGTTACTAGCTGTTGCCTGCAGCTTCGCTCGCGTTACTCAACTCCTATATGTCACAGCGTGATGTTATATAGCCTATAGCCTTCCTCGATAAATGAGCTGTCTAACACTGAAAGAATTTTTCAAATCGGACCAGTAGTTCCTGAGATTAGCGCGTTCAAACAAACAAACAAACTCTTCAGCTTTATAATATTAGTATAGATTTCAATTTCTAGCAGTGATGCCTATTGAGAATATTTTTATATATTTGTTTACCATTACGCCGTTACACCCCGCTGAGTAAATTATCAATCACATAACTGTACAAAATAAATATCTACTTCAGCACATACATTATCATAACAAATATTTACTATCTTTACATACTGATTTTCTTGCTTGAAGCTTTTTTAGGATATTTACCTATACTTACGTCACTTTCATTTTTTCTAATGAGTGGGAATATGTGAATTATTTGTGTCCTTTCTATGTTGCCAAGGGGATGTCAAATCACAAAATTCTAGGAAACATTCCACAGCGAAAATGAACAAAGTCATAATTTAAAACTAAGTTTTATAAGGGAATAATTAATACATTTATATAATTTTCCTTTGGCAATCTTTTCTATTTTTAATATTTTATTATTATTCATCAGATTCATATCCAAAGTGCAAAAGTTACTATAAGATCCGAACTCCCAATAATTTTACAAAGTTCTGCTAACTTTTTTTCAATTTAAGCCTCTAAGCTCATTTCGCATTTTGCCATTTTAATAAAACGACACATTATTGTCTATGAGCCGGAGAGAAATTCGTTGTCTATGAAACGCAATTACGGCTATAATGAGACTTGTGTGGTTTAATTTCGACGAATCATTCTAGAAATTACGTTGCATGGCATGCAATTTTGAATTTAATATTTATATTTTACGTTTTATATTTTATGCGTCAAGAGGACTTTTATTTGTGTGTTTTTTCAGCTTAGGAAATAAGATTTGACAACCAAATCAAATCAAATTTTTATATAAAATTTGATTTGATTTGGTTAAAGGGCAAAGAAAATCAAAGCCTTTAAGCCTGTATCTTCAGCTTCACTAAACACTATGGCAAATATGTTCAGTATAGTCAAATACATACAAAGATACTCTACTGAACAACGTGCAACGTGGTGAATCCGATGATGCATACGATAACAGTACTGAGCCCCGACTTGCGTGATAGAGACATTTAAGATGAACACACAATTATCCGAGCCGAACGCGTGGAATTGAACGAAAGGAGTATCATAATTCCTTATATGAATTCCTATAAAACCTAGATGCCCTGAAAGAATCGCGGAATTCCTAGACGAATTCGGTTGACTTCATAATTTTCCACGCGGTTGATGCGGCTGACTAGACCGATGCGCTCGCATTCTACTTTCAATTGCGTACAACAACAACAAGGGCAAGTAATAAATTTATTGTCGATTCTTTCGGCGCGGTCGATTTTTTCGGTGCGGATAGGTCGCACGCCTATCTTTTTCACCCAACCCCACCTACACAAGGCCTACTTGACTTGATCCGTTTGGTGTGATTGGTTCTGATAAGTGTGCGTGGTAATTGTTAAGTCCTGATAAGTTTCACCTTTAAGGTGAAAAGCGTGAAGTGTTTGTCAACTGTCAGTGGCGGTCACCAGCTTTGAGGTAGGAAATATTATTATATTATTGTCACCACCGAGTTCTTGCTTCTAAAGGCTGCAGTTGTACACGTTGGCCCAACGATGGCCAAGCGCGCTCGGCAGGTGCATTGAGCCAACGTGCATTGCGGCCTTAACACATACATTAAAATAGATAAAATATACATTAATTATTGCTTAATTCGAATGACAAAGCAAATGTTAGATAATAACGAATTATATATACGTACTGTTACATTTATGAATTGATGTATAAAGATAATAAAGTCCTTACATAATGATGATGATAAAATAACATCGGAACAATTTACTGTATCTAGTCTCTGCAAGCAATTAATGTTAATTTCCCGAGCACTCAACAATTTTAATTGTTTAGACCGTTTGTGGGAAAGTGACAATAAAATAAAATGAAAATATTTTTATTTGCAGCGACCTCAGCTGTAACATTTAAGTAGCGAACCTCAGACGTAAATATTTTTTTATAAGTCATGTTCATTAAATTAAATAAATATAAGCTGTAATTATTACTTGTAATATAAAATATATATAACACACACACGTAATAGTATAACAGTCTTTGGCAAATGCAAAGTTACTGAAATGGAGGCTTTGACCCCGAGAACGTCTATTATCGTATGGTCTAAACCAGCGCTTCCCAAACTTATTTTAACTGTGACGCCCTTGTCAATTTTCTTTATTTGTGACGCCTGGCCTCTGATCAAAAACTACCTACCATACCAGTTGTAGTTTTACCCGAGTAACAACCGAAACACCCCAAATAACTTTTATAATTTTTATTAGAAAATAAAAACAAAACATGAGAGTTAAATCATAAGTGATATTTATTAACCGACTTCAAAAAGGAGGAGGTTCTCAATTCGTCGGAATCTTTTTTTTTTTTGAATGGATACTAATCAAACGGCTTTCCTGCGCATAGTTTTTTTTATGGCAAAACAAAGCAAACGAGCAGTCGGAGCCTTATGATGACTACCGACGCTCCTGGACATCCGCGCAACTACAAGTTGGAAACCGGAAAATTCCTTTTCCGTTACATCCCCAATGGGCCAGTGGAAACTCACAAACCGCGCGGAACGCGACAGTTTCTGGAAACAGGGCGCATACAGGGCTCAGAGCACACTTTGGGAAGCCCTGGTCTAAACAACTTATAGAATTAAGATAAACATAAATAACAAGTAGGTATTGATTAAGGTTAGGCCTTATTTGGGTAGCTTGAAGCCTATGTAAGAAGTTTGGAAGTTTTAAGCTCTATCAAAGGTTGGAGAGTTGTAACTGCCCTAACAGCAATAGTAGTGTATGTTACCCTTTTCGGTGTTATAAGACCGGTCGAATATTTTTTAAGATTCCATTTTTATCTAACTGGTGAAAGAGTGAGCTTTCTTGGTATATCCCAGTTGGTTGGTATGACGGATTTGTATTAAATAAGACTGGTTTTATAAATATTTTGACTTTACAAAACGTTTTATGTGAAACTCCTATCTACGGAACACCATCCAATTTTTTTTACCTAACATGTAGCTGGGAAGAGTAGGGACACACTCTCAGACACGGAGATTGAAAAAACATGAGCCATTCTAAACATTTTTTTTTGGTTTGCAGCGGAAATTTGCAGCCCAAACCATAGCTAGGACCGGGGTCGGTTTTAAACCTAGCCGTGTGTGGGGTTCGCACTTGGGCAGTGTCGTTACCCACTAAAACCGCTGCAAGCGCCGTCCGCCGCCTTTTGAGGGTCCCGGATCTTGCAGGCAACCCAGGACCCTCGGCGACAGGCTGGCCCGGCAAGAGGCCAGACTACTCCTCGAAAAGCCATTCTAAACATAACCTTATGATCTATGAACTTCAGTTATTCGAGCTAGTGTAGCGGTTCAGGGACATTGTATTTTCCGGTGAGAGGGTTGTGCTGCGCCGCGCTCCCAGCTGCATGAGTATCACCATCCTGCATGTTGCTCTCATGAAACACGTGTGCATGAATCGTATCTATGTCTCAGGATATGCAACATAATATGAATCAGTTGCCTTTTTTATTTTTTTTCTTTAACACCGGGAAATGCTCTGAGGCATCCCGCGGGGGAGTGGGACTCGCTGCGCCTGACAGCTGGTAAATGGACGCAGCTCTACCCACTAAAACCCGGCGAGTGCCACCAATGCCGCCTTTGGTGAGGTGCCCCGGATCTAGAAAACAAACAGGGCACCTCGACGGCTAGTCAGTCCCGCAAGGGACCGACGCCACCTCCACAGAGGGGTTGTCCCGCACCACAGAACAACCCCTCCCAACGTCGGGACAGTACAATGGGGTGAGGTTCCCATCCTCACCCCTTGCCCCCTGCTCTTCTATCCCCTCTTCTTATAAGAGGGGTACAAAGAGCCCCCTCGGCCCAATTGGCTTCGCCCAAGGTGCACCGCTCACCCTAGGTTACTGAGCCCCACCGCCACGACAAGGCCTGAACCATGGTGGGGATGAATCAGTTGCCTGGGCTAGTCTCAGGTTATCTTGTTCATGTTCATGGGTGACTCTGACCACTTACCACTATTTGGCTCGTTTGGTCGTTTGCCTATCCAACTAACATAATAAAATGCCGAGTATTTTCTGTACTCTGTTTAAAAAATAAAAAATATACTTAATTTGCATATAAACACTAAAAATTTTACTTTAAATACCCGAGACATAAAACACAAACGAAATTAATTGTTCATTTTAAAAATCCTTCTAGTTAAATAAAGTTTGGAGTCAACACCCTTGGCGCCTTTGTATTTTGCCATAGTAGGAGTGGGATTAATTCTGAGGGTCTATGTACCTTTTTGGACAACTGCAATAATAACACTATTTTCTAGGACTTTGTATGGAAATGACAGCATGTTTCCTTTAGAATACGTTTTTATATTTCTTTATAGTTCACGAAAACTGCGCAGCGAAGTAATTTGCATTTTTACACCAAAGGAAGAATATTTAAAAAAATATGCACAATACCAGAATCAATTACTGTATATTTGTTTTAACTAACAATTTCTCGTATACCTAACAATAATTAATTAGAAAAAAATACTAAGGATAAGTTATAAAAAGCCTAACCAGTCATAGAGACTGCCGATAGAAGTGAAAACTTATAACTTAGAATTTTAGTTTATCAGTAGAAAGTAATATTATGTATATTATGGTGAAATATCGTCACTTTTAGATTCTTATGGAATTCACAGATAATTATAACTGTTGTCACCTACAGGCTACATAATTTCTAAACGAAATCTTTTTCGTGTAAAACACAGCTACACAGCACTAAGCAGTGAAGAGCAGCTGAGTGTATCTTTCTCGCGCGGGCACACTCGGCGGTCCCGGGTTCACCCGATCGAGCCTTTCACCTCAGAACGTGACGGATCAGCTTCACTCACAGCCCACAAAAATATGGCGGTGCGCCAAAAGAAGGTTATACACGTACTTCAAAAATAGGCCGTCGAGGGACGCCCGGTAGATATCATCGATGTTAATTGTTAACATTAAAGTCTTGATCAGTAAAAATGTGCAGCGAATGTTTATTTTTTTATTTTTATTTATTAAGAACGTAAAACTGTAGATAAAAAAAATATGATTACTCTAAGATCTGCAGATTATGTACTCTAAAATCTAAATATAGAACAGCATTTGCAGCACAATATTATGAGACAAGAAGTAGTTAATTATACAAAAGTTAATTATAAAAATAAAATAAAAAAGGCATAACAAAATACAGTAAATTAATCACTATAGAGTACCAATAATGGTAAAATAATAAAGAAATATATATAATGAATAAATGATAGCGTTTTATTCTGTTTACCGTCACTACATTCGAGTCTATTTTACAGCCAAGACGTGGCTGTTATTTTTAACCGACTTCAACAAAAAGGAGGAGGTTCTCAATTCGATCGGTTTTTTTAATGTATGTACACCGATTTCTCCGTCAATTGTGGACCGATTTTTAAAATGCTTTTTTTATTTGAATGGTCCCATGAAAATGAAACCAGGGTCTGATGATGGCATCCCAGAGAAATCGAAGGGGGACTTTCGAAAATTGTAGGAGCGACTAGTGCGTAGACTATAATAATTTTAGTTAAGCATTTTAAAGCACTACAATTTAATGAAGGTCTAGAGTCCATCTGATGCTGGAGCTGAAAGACAGTCGAGGGAACTCCTCAGCGGTTTATATCAGTAACCTTTTGTTTGGGCTTGTTATTTATTAATTAATAATATAATTAATTTGTATTGATGAGAACTTTATACCTAGATGGGTTGTGACTGTGTGACTGTGAATTGGGGGTCTGATGATAAAGACGAAGGACAGTTAAGGGAACTCCTAAATAGTTTACAGTAGCTACATTGTGATTGGACTCAATTAATTTATACTGATGAGAACTTTGCTCCCATAAGGGTGATACGTGCCATATATTACATGTCTGATGATGGAGACCATAGACAGTCGAGGGAACTCCTCGATAATTTACAGATTTTGTTCGGCTTACTTCATACGGTTCAATATGCCAAAATGTCTATCTTTGTCTGTCATTCTTTAATGAATCACGGTAAATCACTAAAACGCTCGTAGTAGTTTTAGTTAGGGTGGGCATTCCCCGGTGAGAGTCCCATATTTGGGTCAGGATCCACCCGAAGATTCTGGCTGCATCCATAAGGATTTCCCTGCGATAAAAAAGCCCTATGTTCAGCAGTAGACGGTTAAAGGCTGATGATGATGATGATACTAATCTGGAGAGGGAACCAATACACGGGAGGAGGGGGTACTGAACCACATTTATTTGCGCTGTTTCGAACGCTACCAGTATATTAAAAATGCGCTCCGCATAAATTACTCTTACGGAGTTTGTATTGTGAACTGTCCTAATGTTGGCGTTTTGTTAATATTTTATAAAACTAATATTAAAAAGTGATGCTTAAAACTTTTGTTAAAATGTTGCTTAAAATGTCCAAAAAACTTAATTAAATTATATTTGGAAATAACAAAAAGGTTAGTCGACATCACAGGAGACCGAAGAGCTGGCAGCTACCTCAGACAAAGAATTAGTCTAGCAATTCAAAGGGGGAACGCTGCCAGTATCTTCGAGACCTTGCCTAAAGGGACTCCTTTATACTTAAGTTATTATATTATATTTTTTAAGGTTTTTAGTTTTAGGTTCTTTATAAAGTGTTGATATATATGTTTCTATAATATGATATTCTCACTCCTTTTTATCAATTGTATATACATAACATAAAATAGTCAATAATATTGGCAAAGAGTTGCTTTTTTTTATTAAATTATTGTGACTATATACGCCTGGAGAAAGATTTTTTTTATATATCATAGGAGGGTAAATGAGCAGTCGAAGCTTTAGACTACCGACGCCCATACACATACAGATGTATTGCCCTCCTTTTCCCTATCTCCCGCGAAACGCGACAGCATAGCTGTCACTTGACGCCGCTGCTAGCGAGAGTCCCGGTCCCCGGTCGTGCCGGCCCAATTCGGATGCAAAGTAGTGCCATTACTTCTTACTAAATACTTTTCTGAATACTTTCCAGTATGGCAAATTTAAAATTACTTTTTAATGATTATGACATACAGTCATATGTAATAATATTTACCGGGTCCAATTTTGTATTTTCAAACCGTCAACAACACAATTTTATCTTAATTGATTTATTAGCCAATTAGGAAAATTTTGGGGACAAGTTTATTTTTCAAGAGTTTTATTGAATTATATTTTAGTGTGCACACAAACAAAAATACATAATGAAATTTACATTATATTATGTCAAACACATTTGTGTACCCAAAGGTCTTATTGCTTGCATAGCAATTTCCAGACAATCTTTGTGGATTATTATTATTGGCAGTTAGCACAAAAAATTACAAACTAACAAAATCACATATCATTATAATATAATAATACACATAGTATTATTATTTTACGTATAAAGTAGATCACGTTGTAACAGACTCAGTTTCTGACCTTGTCTATAAATGACCCACAAATATATAAGACAGCATAGTATTGGTAAAACACTCGGTGTTGCAGTATTTCGGGCATGTTTTAACAATATTACAATGTTGATGTTCGACTTTGTTACACGTGCTCTGTTGCTACGACTGAACAGACAAAGAAAACTAAAATTAAATACGAAATATTTTCAAAGTATTATAATGTCGGTTTGTAGACATTAAATCAAATAGGATGAAGATATAAATATAAACTCGTGAAGTATTTGGTCTTTTGCGTCCAATATCTTAAGTATATTCTAGAAACATCTAGTTTGTGCAAACTTATGTATTATATAAGCTGTATCTTTCTTTTTCCCGTCTAGTTTAGACGTCTAGTAGAGAGAGTTGTGGAGTTGAAATGTTATTAGGATCTTGGTTATTTATGAAGGTATTGCTAAAATTGTAGCTGATGATGATGATGTATTTCAACAAATATACATGATAAGCCCGGTCTTACATAATTATAACAACCGTCAGTGATAACAGGGACCCGTCCCTTGGCATTGTCTTGTCAGAATATCATACACGGCTTAATTTAATACCTACTTGTTTGAACACAATTCTCTATAATGTTGTCAGCCAATTATGTTGTGACAATGTGTAAATTGCTTCTATGTTCAGGGATTTTGTAGTTCGCAGTATATTTGGTATTCATTATTAACATATACATAATATAATATCAACCCTTATATGTTCCGCTGTCCCATTGCGGATTGATGAACTCCAGACATTCAAAGACGTTTAATCTCATCGGGCATTCAGATTTCCTCACGATGTTTCTTTCACCGGTGAGTAAGCTATGATATCATGTTCAGATATACGTAGAAATTTAGAAGAACTCGTGTCTATACTCGGGTTCTTCACATCACAGGGGGGATCAGGATTGAACCCGGACCACTCGGCTCTCACTCAAGAGGTTGAGCCCATACCCATACTAGGCCATCGTCGCTCACATTATTGACATACATATTACCAATACACACACATAAAACGTATATTGGCGCGCGTTGTCAGTGAAATCGACATGAATGTCGTGAGGGCTAGTGGCATGACGCTGTCACGCGTTGTATTTTATTGATTATGAATTCTAATATGTTTCACATCTGTCGGACGTCCCAACGTTTTGTTATGGTACGTTATTTATGACACAAATTTCTAAATAAAAGAAGTGTTTTTTGTTTTTTTGGGATTTACACTATTTCAATGAAGGTCAAGATGGGCAATATATGCAACTGGCACCGAGAACAACCTTCGTCGCCTCATCTGGTTGGGGGTCGGCCAACCTTGCAGTTTTTAATAGCTTCAATAGTCTTATTAAAATAACACAATATTACCAAATCATCACGTTATTTGAGGCTTGCTTCATAATCATCATCATCATCAGCCTCTATCCGTCCCCTGCTGAACATAGGCCTCCCTCAATGAACGCCAATACGGCCGATACCTCGCCACTCGCATCCAACACGGACCGGACACTGCACGGAGATCGTCTTCCCACCATGTTAATAGCTGACCAACACTTCGTCTACCTAAACGTGGCTTCCACTCTTGAATCATATTGGCTGTCGGCTATCCGTTCTCCTGAGTGTGTGACCAGCCCACTGCCATTTCAACGAGCTTATTCTTTGCGTGATATCGGTAACTTTAGTTCTCTGGCGGATATCTTCGTTCCGAATCCTATCTGCCAAAGAAACACTCAGCATAGCACGCTCCATAGCACGAGCTACGGCAAACTTACGGACCAGCCGTAGATTTAGAGGCTACGTTTAGTGGGCCTCGTATTGTTTATGTAATGACCAATTTGTGTAATCGTATAATAAACCTTGGCTCTGTTTGTCTCAACCTCTAGTGATAACATTTGTTCACTTATTATTCAGAGATGTGCTCATAATTTACTCTTACACACGGCGCTGATAAATCTCTTTTCCGTGTGAGTGTGGGTTCGAATCCTACCATTCTATTCAATTCCCGTGGTGAGATGGAATCGTTTTTAGTAACGTATCGTATAATCGTAATAAAAATGACATATATACGACTTTGTTTCTATAAGTATTTATTACAATCACTTACATTCATTTTTATAGCATGGAAGACAAACTAGCAGTCAAAGACTTTGGAAACTACTGACTTCCATACTCATCCGCACAAGCAGAGATTATGCAGATGCTTTGCGTCTTTTTGGCTACAATCTAAGTATAGCTAAATGATAATCTTATATTATAATGTTATATTATGGATAATTTATTACGCTAGTTACAAACTGACACACGTGCCACCTAATGGTAAGTGGTCGACATCGCCCATGATTTTAACCTAGTTTCCCTGGAACTAGTTCTGGCAACTTATTTATGTGCAGCCTATCCTGAGACATAAGACGTTATGTCTCGGGGCCAGTTATTACACTGCTTGCCCTTCTCTCCGAAACACAGCAAAGCTGTTCCACGGGAGAAACAAGCAAGATGGTGGTACCCGTGCAGCCGAGAGCACGGCGCATCCCTTCCACCGCTAATATAAAATACAAAAGCATTACTAAAATCGTTTCACTAGCACAAGATATTATAGAATACCGGTGGGAGGGAAGGCTGTGCCGCGCTCCCGGCTGCATGGGTACCACCATCTTGCTTATTTCTCCCGTGAAACAGCTTTGCTGTGTTTCGGAGAGAAGGGCAAGACAGGCAGTGTAATTACTGGCACCGAGACTTAGCATCTAATGTCTCAGGATAGGCAACACATAAATGAGTTGCCTGGGTTCGTTCCCGGTATACTAGTTTATGTTCATGGGCGACGTCAACCACTTATCATAAAAAAAAAAAACAATATTTTATATATAGATGAGTATTGTACGTATAAATGATTAAGCACTAAATAAGAGATTGGGCGAAATATATCTTGGATCGTCCATCAATTACTCAATGTCAATACGAGGGCCCGCCACTTCGGCATAATTAAGCACTAAGTCCTGCTTTTACGTGATCAAAGTTAATTACTTAGACAGCCAGTGGCCTTAGCTACTCGATCATACATCTAAATCCAAGCCACGAGTAGGGGGTATAGTCAATAATACATGTATGTATATATTGTCTAATATCATTTTAGTGAAAACCGAATATTAAAATGTGAGTTTATTTAACTTTGATGACCTCAATGGCTCAATGATTAGCACGTTCTTGCACAAGTCGGAAGCTACCTCTGGCTTGAGCGCCAACGCGCTTTCGGGTTTCAATCCCGCCAGGGAACAAAAAGTTTTCTGTGTATGTGTATTAAATATGTGTATTATATAATAAAAATCTTAAATATATGTATAGTATAAAAGTGTTAAATATATTTCCGTTGTCTGGTGCCCGTAACACAAGTTCTTCGAGAACTTACCACGGAAGTCGGGACCAGATACGTAGACGTAGTGTAAAAAGCGTCCAATAGATATTATTATTATTAAACTAGTTCCTCTTTGTTTAGTCAATGAAATACCAAAGCAAACCCTGGTATTTAATTGACGTTGAATTCAATTCAATAAATACTAAAAAGCAAAATTAAAAATTTTGAAAAAAACCCACGACGGTTAAAACATAATTGAAAAATGATAAAATAATTAAAAAACCCCGACATTTAAACAACAGAGTATCAGTTTTCATAGCACTTCCCTACGCACCTATTTGGTTCTCGAAGACGTAGATGTGGCAATAACATATTATTCAAGTCCCTATGAACTTAATATAAAACCCAATATAATCCGTCGGGGGCTGCCATTGAATGGACTAGATATGTAGTTTTATAGTAACGTCAATGATTTGGAGATATTTTATTGCTATATTTATATTTCTTCAAATTTAAAACAGTGATGAAACCGCATCAAAATTTTACTAGCAGTTTTGGAGAGAAATGGGAACATTTTTTACGTTTATTATCTCTAGTTGCATAAATTCTTTAAATCGAGGATTTTTTAATTATATTATTGTTTTTCAATTACCTGCATTTTAACCATCGTGGGTTTTTTATGTGTAATTTTGCTTTTTTATATTTATGTTGAAGTTTAAAATAGTGATGGCAGCCCTCGACGGATGATATTTTTTTTTTTTTTTTCTTTTCCCCGCGGGGGTAAAACCGCCCCACGGGGGAGTTTATTATTCTTTTACCACTCACCTCTAACTTTATCAGAGTCATTATTTACAATTTATTTTAATTTTTTACAATTTTTATTTATAAGAAAAAAATTACATAATATGTTGCTTAAACATTTTTAGAGTAGTTACGCTATTATTTACTTTTTATTACATTTATATTATGATTATTACTGTTCATTTAATATAATACTGAAATTATTTATACATTTATCCTAATAACACCGGTGATTTATTTTATATGAATTTTTATGAATTTTTGATACATTTGCTGAATAACATTTTTCATATAGGTTTTATTCTTTATATAATATTATATTTATATAGCTATAGTTTTTATTTATGTGAACATGTTATATAACATTATTTTTACTTTGTGACATTATTTATTTACATCACGCTTTTTTTTTTAGTATTTAAATATTAATTACATAATTATATTATTTCTGTCTCTAGTTTCTGTTTTATATGCTTTACGCTATTAAATAATAATAATATTTTATACTCATACATATTAATAAGCTATTTTTACTAAACACACACTTTTACATTTCTATATTTTATCATACATATTTTACAATTTATACCACTTTAATATAATATAGATACTATTAAGACATTCATAGCATTAATAATTTTATTCCATACATTTTTTAAACATTCGAAACAACACTCACACACGCCTCATCATCAGCGCGTGGCCTCGTCTCCGTCTATTTCGTGGCACACAGTTTCTCATCTACCACCGCTTTGTCCAACTTCTGCTCGATATCATAATATATCATTAGCAGAAATTGGGCACACGATGGCAGGTGAGGAACTGTTTGGTTTGTGCCGTTCTGATCTAGGTCTGGCGGGTCCTTCCCATTTCTGAATCGCTTCCGATATGAGTCGGGTCCGCCATGCCCAGTCACAACTAGTGGCGTGTGGTGTGTGGTGTATATGGTCTCCGTGCTTCCGTACGCAGTAACGTATGCGGCAAGACTCAGGGCCGGGAGCTCGGCCCGGCAAACTGTGCAGTGGGGCGGCTGGCAAGCCGGTGATATGGCCTCGGCCTCGCCATCCCATGGGGATGGCGCGACTTTGACCCAACCACCAGTCTTGCCCTCGTCCATAATATAAATACCTCAGATCGCACGATGCTGGGTCATCTATATACTGCTTTCGGTCTGCCGTGCCGAACTCCATTCCCGTCGGTCTCGCCGTATACGGGACCCTAGCGTTGGGCTGCTCCAGGCTGCGCACAGAGTCACGGGGACACTTACTAATATATATATGCTGACCTCCACTACTAAAAATACGCCACTGACATCCGCGCCAGGGTGTCCCATTTCTGTCGTACTGTACACTCGTTCGAGAAGGCTCCGTGCTCGACGTTGTCTAACCCCGCCTTGCTGCAGTTGCAGCACTTGGGGGGTGCTCTCTGTTGCCACTTATCGCATTCAGTCCTCAGATGAGGACCAGCGCAGTGGCTGCAACAGTCCTTCGCATCCTTACAATACTTTCTCGTATGCCCATACCCTAGACAGCGCGAGCACTGAGCCAAAGGGGTCTGGTCTTCGACCCTCACCTTCTGCATATCAATATAAGCGCTCCCCTCATCTATCCATCTTCTCCACACTTTGGGATACACCCGGGCGACAATGTGACGTTGGAGTGGATTTCTTGCTCTTTTCCGGTAGATTATTTCAACTTTGCGTTCCTCCCCCCCTAGGCCATCAAAGACGTGCTTATTTTGATTGGCCAAAGCCTTCTCAATCTCCTTGTCTGTGTTATACTCGAACACGTCCTTGAATACCAGGAGGGGGTTTTTGTTCTTAACATCCTCCACTTTCAGGCTATCATTCTTCTTTAATCTCTCTTTCACTCTATCCTTCTCTTTTTCACTCGCACAACCAATTACAACCTTCGCATCCTTCACCTTTCTCATCCTATCCACCTTCACCCATCCATCCTTGGCCTCAACCGTTCTCCGGATCGTCTCAATGACCTGCTCTCCCGTGTCAAAATCGTCGCAAGAGGCCACCACCACCGAATGCAGGGCTCTTGCGTCGGGGAGTTTTTTACCAACTCCGGCCGACGCAGCGGCCGCATAGCTTGGCTTGGCCGCAGTGGTCGCGGTCTCCAGCGCCGCGCTCAACCCCTCCATCCTTTCCTTATTCTCTAGAAGTAGCGTATTGTTCTGTTTAACTAGGTCTAATATGTCCTGGCCAAGGACTTCCCTCACATCCTTCTTCTTACTTACTATCACCTCTTTCACACTCTTACCGCTCTCGCCCTTATCAGCTGGTCTGGGAGTCTGGGAGTCTCACGACGGATGATATTGGGTTTTATATTAAGTTCATAGGGACTTGAATAATATGTTATTGCCACATCTACGTCTTCGAGAACCAAATAGGTGCGTAGGGAAGTGCTATGAAAACTGATACTCTGTTGTTTAAATGTCGGGGTTTTTTAATTATTTTATCATTTTTCAATTATGTTTTAACCGTCGTGGGTTTTTTTCAATATTTTGAATTTTGCTTTTTATTTCAAACTTTTTATAGAGTATGCTCTATAAAACTAATTAATATTAAATATGTAGAAGTTAAAATTAAATATATTAATGACTGCAGTGCCTTCAAGTGATTTACCACCGTATCATCTGTTTAAGAACCTTTACTGATCAACCACAAACCCTATAATGAATACCGCATGAAAATCGGACTCGATATTACTGCAGCGTCATCTAGTGAGTTGATACCGTAACACCTATTTAAAAATCTTCACTAATCAACCACAAACCCATTATTAAAAGCCGCATCCAAAACGGACCAGTAGTTTTGGTTTTGTAAAAACAATGTTTACTGCAGCGCTCCCTAGTGAGGACACCTCACCGTAACACATTTTTAAGAACATGCAACACAATTTAAACCGAACCTATAACCGGAAACCACATCCAAAACGGACTTAGTAGTAGTTGCACAAACAAAATATTATGTTTTCTGCAGCGCCCCCTGTAGGGCTAGCATACGCACACGACAAAATTGTATCTACCCCTTTTCTCGTATTACTTATATGAAATAATACGAGAAAAGGGGTAGACAAAATTTTGTCGTGCGCGCATGCTAGCCCTTCTGGTGAATTTTCATCGTCATAAAAAATATATGAATATCCACCAATCAAACCAGAACCCACCACTGAATGAAAACCGCCTCAAAACAAATATTTACTGCAGCGCCCCCTGGTAAGTCGTAATTATAACACCTATCTGATAACATGCACCAATTAAATCCAAACCCATAATTGAAAACCGCATCAAAATCAGACTAGTAGTTTTGGAGAAAAATTGCAGCATTATTTGTACAAATAAATGTTTACTGCAGTGCCTCCTGGTGAGTCGTCACCGTAACACATTTAAGAACACGTAGGTACCACAATTAAACCCGAACCTACCACCGAAAATCGCATCTAAAGCGGACTAGTAGTTTTATTTTTCCACCATCAAACATTTACTTCAGCGCCCCCTGGTGGGTTGTAATTGTAACACCTATCTAAGAACATGCACCAATCAAATCCAAACCCATCATTGAAATTCGTATCAAAATTAAAATAGTAGTTTTGGAGAAAAATTGCAGCATTGGATTGTACAAATAAATGTTTACTGCAGTGCCCTCTAGTGAGTTATCAACTTAATATATATCTAATAATATGCACCAATCTAATCCGAACCCATCTCTGAAAACCACATCAAAATCGGACAAGTAGTCTTGGAGATAAGCAGCAAAATAGGTTTACACACACAAACTGCCTCTCACCCCAAACGCATATAGAGTCTCCGTTCCGTCGCGGGTAAAAAAATATTTATGATTTTATTTAAAAATGTTTTCAAACGAGCAAAATAAACTTTAACAATTATAAAAGACCTCCTTTTCGAAACGTTGATATCATTTAGCTTTTCGTGAATGACCCCGAGAACAAATACGCTTAAGAGGTCATTTCTATCTCACAGTCAAGAGTCTATATTTATTCACATTCATCTCAGTCTAATATTAAACCATTTAAATGTCTTGGAATGTTTAAACGACGAACACAACCTTTGAAACCCCTAATGATTCTTATCTCATTAATGAATTGAACGCATTCTAAACAAACAAATTGTTTTATCTGTGCAGGTCATCGAGCTTAAAGCATCGGCACGACTTCCTGAGCAGCTGATATCATGCGTTATCAGACCAGCCCCACGAACATCTGGCACGCGTGTCAGTCGCGGACGAAACCTACGACCGTCCCAACATAAGTCACGACGAAATATCGAAATAATTCCGACGAAATCGATTCCGACGAATCACACGTCGAAAAATGACAAAAGTGCGCAGTGATCTTGTGGGGAAATGATGTGCGATTTGTTAAAATGGGAGATCTGTTGCCGAGTATACCGAAAAGTACATTGGCCAGTGAAGTAGACGGGCAATGGAGTGTGGGTCTGGATGCGTACAGTACTGATGAGGAGCTGGCTGCGGTGGAGCTATTCAAGGACTATCCTGAGGGACTGCTGAGGTTCGCTTCGGTGTGCTGCGTGCTGTTCATGCTCGTTGGTATCCCGGGGAATCTGATCACGATTGTCGCGCTGGCGCGATGTAAAAAGGTATGTTATAATAATATGGTATGATTTAACATTTTGGCGCGATTTATTATAATATATTAACATGGATGTTTTCACTTTTAAAACTGGTTAATAAAAAAAATAGATTCTGCCATATGAAGTGATAGCCTTCCAATAAATTGCCATGGATCACTGTGACTAAAATTACCTCAGATGAATACATCGGCCAGAAGCAAAGCTTATTGTTAATTTAACAGATTGCCATTTTACAGAATGAGAAAAAAAACTGGTTAATTTAATAGACATTTAAGATATTTTATAAATTAAATGCAATATTCGCCGAGTTTTTGAGTCTCGTGTACAAGGCACTTGTAGACCATGCCGGAATATAGATTGTCCATATCTAGTTTTAAACAATTTTAAAAATATTGTTTAAAACTGGATACCTATGAGTTATATCCAGTTTTATATGTTGTGGTTATAAGTGGATATAAGTTTTTTTTTTACTTTTTAGTTTAATAAGTATAAGTAAAATAGTACACGAAACGACTTCATGACCTTTTTGTTTACAACAAAAATGTTATTTACTTTATTTATTGTTATGAAATGTGTTACTGTTATCAAGTTCACTATAACGGTTGCAGTTAATTATTAAAAGTCAATGAAAAGATATAAAAGTAATTAATTATGTTTTTATTAAATAATGCAATTTTTACAACAATTATTGCTTGTTTATAAGATGTTTTACTATTTATTAGATGAATGAATTAATATTCATACTTCATTGTACGACTGGTACAGATATTGATCGTAATTACAAGATGATTGTGATTATATTAATGGTCTATGTGATCAGCGTTTTTCAAACTTTCTTTTGCTATGTCCCGGTAAATTTCGTAATAATCCTTCGTGACCGACTCAAATTATTAAACCCCCTGATATGTTAGAGAGAGTGGGAAGTATGATGCTGCTTATTTATGACTCTTGCGACTTGTCTCGTCAGTCAAGTTTAAAATAAGGAGACAGTGATGCGACCAGGTATTTTTTTCGATGCCCTAATGTTCTTTTTAATGTTCATTCAAATTTTACTCATTATAATGTAACAAATTTTGAGATTTTTACAATTCATGACGTTTCGGATACTTTACATCAGCCATGACCAGAGAAAAATATTTCTCGCAAATCTTAATAAACCGCGATAACTTCAGTCAAATGTTGTACTATTATAAAATTATAATAATTTAAACTATTCAGGTAATTTATTAAAGCTTAAGGAAGCTCAGTTAGTTATTATTAATAAGATAAAACTACAATGAACCATCAAAACTAAAACGAGATATTTAATCATGATTTTCATTTTTATTTAACTGATCATGATTTATTGACATTGTTTACGAATGTATTGATCGGGAGACATTAAAACTTACCATGATAATTGAAAAAATCCTAATAATTAGTTTTTAGAGCATTTTCCTACATTGGGTTTTTTTTTCTAAAGTGGCCTAGAGTTATTCTTTCCCCTACCATGGTTCAGGCCTTGTCGTGGCGGTGGGGCTCAGTAACCGTGCCTCAGGTGAGCCGCTGCACCTTGGGCGAAGCTAATTGGGCCAAGGGGGCTCTTTGTACCCCTCTTATAAGAAGAGGGGACATAAGAGCAGGGGGCAAGGGGTGAGGATGGGAACCTAACCTCATTGTACTATCCCATAGTTGGGAGGGGTTGTTCTGTGGTGCGGGAGAACCTCTCTGTGGAGGTGGCGTCGGTCCCTTGCGGGACTGACTAGCCGTCGAGGTGCCCTGTTTGTTTACTAGATCCGGTCACCTCACCAAAGTTGGCATTGGTGACACTCGCCGGTTTTAGTGGGTAGAGCTGCGTCCATTTACCAGCTGTCGGGCGCAGCGAGTCCCACATACCCGCGTGGGGAGACCCACTCCCCCGCGGGATGTCTCAGAGCATTTCCCAGCGTTAAAGAAAAAAAAAAAAGTCATTCTTTCAACAGATTTCGCAAAAGTAAAACGAAATATTCTGGTCGATATTCGGCATGTGCGAAATTATCATATAAATACTAGACGACAACAAATACCTTCCGATAGAGACGATAAATATTAAAAGGGTATGGCCTTTCACTCCCCCCCCTCTAGCCTCTAGATGTTTAGAAAATACTTAGGTAAGAAACGTCGGACCGTAGCAGACGCGAGTGAATTTGTCCCTCCTCAAATATGTCATCTACACTTAAAGCAAATTCTTGCTTTACCTATACATAAAACTAGCTATTCCCGCAGTAACACTTACCACAAAATTTAAAATACAACATATTTTAGTTATTAATCTATCGAATACAGTTTTTTCAATCCGTCTGGTAGATCCAAAGATTGACGCATTCAAATAAACAGACCAACTCTTCAGTTTTATTATATTAGTACTAGTGGCCCCGACAGACCTGTAACAAAACATTTTATAGGAGGTTGTAGTGTATTTTTCTTATATCATAGGAGGGCAAACGAGCAGTCGAAGCCTTTTGCGACTATCGATGCCCATGTACATCCGACCTACCAGAGAGTATGCAGATGCGTTCCCCTCCTTTTCTCTATCTCGAATGGGCCAAACTCACAAACTGTACGAAACGCGATAGCTTAGCTGTCACTTTACGTCGATATTATGTGAGCGAGAGGTACAGCCAATTGTGAATTACACGTAATCAAACAAATAAGAATTAATATCACATTGTTTATTCGTTGCTAAGCAACTGTGTTGTTTGGTAAATGTGGTCAGTTGCTTGGCAACAAATGGACAGTCTGATATAAATGCACTCTTTTATTAACTTAAATAATTAACTAAATATGCATAATAATTGGGGCCCAAATTTGAATATAAACCATTCTCGAGTTCATTTGAACACACACACAAAACATCATAATCCGTCCCGCAGTTTAGGAGTTCAGTCACATACACATGCACAGAATAATATGTACATAATATAATATAGAATATAAAATATAGAAATAAATAATAAATAAATAAATAGAAAATATAGAAATTTATAACATTAATGGAACGGAACCAAAAGTCGAGTTAAACAAAATTTTGTACTGAACGTGTCGTTTGGTCCAGTTTAGGACATAGTTTAATTAAATTAAAGAATTTATCTGTTTTGGTAAGGGACCACAATTTTTAATTGTGATTTAATAAAATATAGAAAACCAGTTTCAATATACAAGTTTTAGTCTTAAACACAATACTAGAATATGATACTTAAGTCTATATTTATTTATTTGGAGAACGGTACAGAAACAAAAGAATAACAGCGTAGTATAAAACAGAAAAATAGATGCAAATTGTTCCCTCTATGTCTACTGTACTACTCAATATGATCATTATCATCATCGTCGGTTGATGTTTATCACTCAATTGGATTTGAACTATCTTTAGTTAGAGCTAAATTATTATAGCCAAATCTTATCGAATCAAGAAGCAATATATAATAAGTTAATAATAATCACACGGCATGCGTCTCCTCTTCTAAATTAAGCGGGGAGGGTTTTGGGGCATAGTTCACAGATGCGCTGGCTCAATGCGGGTTGGTGAACTTCACACACCTTCAAATACTTTTAATCTCATCAGGCATGCAGGTTTCCTCACGTCGTTTTCCTTCATCAATGAACAAGCGATGGTCTCATGTTCAGGTGCGCGTAGACATTTAGAAAAACTTATTTCCAGGCATCACAGGACCCGGACCTCTCACTCAAGAGGTAGAACCCATACCCACTAGTGACTAGACCATCGGCTTGCCGTTTATTGAATGAGACCCATGATCTGAAAGGGGCTGATAATGATGATAACTACACATTTATTGTAATCCCATATAATCTTCAACCAAAAATAATCATGAAAAACATTGGTTAAGCTCCATTCATCATGCCATTAATTTTCCCTACCTATTTGTATAGATTGTGATTAGATTTATCGCCGATCGGTTTTGACTCAGACCCATGCAGCCGGGAGCGCGGCACAGCGCTACCCTCCCACCGGTAAAAAAAGATGTAATATAATTGAGAGAGAGAGGGAGAGAAGGGGCAAGACAGGCAGTGTAATTACTGGCACCGAGACTTAACATTTTATGTCTCAGGATAGGCAACACATAAATGAGTTGCCTGGGCTCGTTCCAGGTAAACTAGTTTATATTCATGGGCGACATCGACCACTTACCATCATGTGGCACGATTGCCAGTTTGCTTATCCAAGTAAAATAAAAAAAATGTTTTCTTATGGTGGATTGGTAGGGAAGAGTTTTCAAGATTATAATCAGCTAAGAAAGTGGTTGATGAAAATAACTAAAGCATATACATGGCCTATTACACGGATGAGGAAGTTCCCGAGGATTATCCCAAGGGATTACTGAGTCAAAACCGATCGGCGATAAATCTAATCACAATCTATACAAATAGGTAGGGAAAATTAATGGCATGATGAATGGAGCTTAACCAATGTTTTTCATGATTATTTTTGGTTGAAGATTATATGGGATTACAATAAATGTGTAGTTATCATCATTATCAGCCCGGTGGGAGGGAATGGGTACCACCATCTTGCTTGTTTCTCCCGTGAAACAACTTTGCTGTATTTCGGAGAGAAGGGCAAGACAGGCAGTGTAATTACTGGCACCGAGACTTAACATTTTATGTCTCAGGATAGGCAACACATAAATGAGTTGCCTGGGCTCACTCCAGGTAAACTAGTTTATGTTCATGGGCGACGTCGACCACTTACTATCAGGTGGCACGTTTGCCAGTTTGCCTATCCAACTAACATAAAAAAAAAACTATTATGCTTTATTGGGTATAATGCACACAAACTTCATTCAACATATAGGTATTTTCAGTTACCTCTTTACACTTAAATGACGGATCACAATAATTCAGAGGAGAGACACAAATGAAAATATTCTAAATTCTAAAATCTAAATTCACGGCTATCTCAATAAGCTAACCGAACGAATAAAATACTAATAAATCTTACATTATTTAAGGTTTCTATTAAAACTGCAGTAATATCGTGTAGTAATTTAAACTAAGATTATTTTCATTGAGCTACGAAATAGTGTACGTGTCTATTGTAATAATGAAACAACTTTTACCGATTTTAGCGCGAATTATTAAGATTTTTACATGGCTGACGTTTCAGATACTTTACAGCAACCATGACCACGGGATGAGTGACTGCGTCTATTATCTAAGTCACGTGGTACTTTTCTCGCTCTGTGTGATCTAACCCTTATAATTTCAAGAAAATATTTCCAGGCGTAAAAGGTAACTTTCCGCTATTAAGATTATAATTTGAGTAAGTCCAATAGCGCTGTGACGTTTCTACTTCAAATGTTGGGTTAAGTTCGACACTTAAGTAATCCTAACTTGGAGTCAACTTAAAGTACAATTCCTTATTGAAGAACTTCCGTACATAACGCCTTGATAGCTTGTGATCGTGACTGTACTTGAGTACTTATGAAGCTTTTATACCGGCGCAAGCTGTACCCAACAGTACTGTTACGTAAAATTTCACACTTGCACAAGATAAAAAAATACCTATAATATTTGTGAGGATTACTCATCAGCTATTCAATTTTAGAATAGCCGACGAGAATCCATAAGAGAGCAAGATAAATAAATATTTGTCCTGCTCTATCTTATTTAGAGCTTGTGGCTTAGTAATAACAGCAGCTCGGATCAATTCTGCGGGTTAAGCTACGCTTGTCCGGGTAGTTTCGCGGATGGGTGACCATCTTTACATACCGAAGACTCCTTCATGCTTCGGAAAGTACGTTAAGCCGTTGGTCCCGGCTGTCATTCGTGGTTCTTTGACAGTCGTTACGGATCGTCAGAAACCCGAAAGTCTGACAACCAATCTTACCACGGGGAATCGTATTACCCAGTTACTTGGTACAGGGTTGTGAAGGTCAGTTCGGCAGTTGCTCCATTTAAAATACTGGTACAGCTGCATCCGGTTAAACTAGAAGACGACCCCAACATATTTGGGAAAAGGCTAGACAAAAGAAGATAAGAATCAGTGAAATTAAGAGAGATTTGCTGTCCCACGTTCACGTCTGTAATAGAGAAGAAAAGAATAGAGCATACTCATATTTGAAAGGCCGACAACGCATCTGCTAATGGTAGCGGGTATCTATGGATGTCGCTTACTACGAGGTGTAACGACTCTCCGTTTGCCCCCTCTTCTATATAAAACATATACAGATACCATCCGTTACTGTTGCCTCACGTCTAGGCTAAATCCAGGTGAAGTTGCTTGTACTCATAAGCGACGCTACCACTTGCCATCAGATGGCTTTACTGCTCGTTTTCCTTTCCAAATAACATAAAAATGCGTTGCGGATGTCGTGTTAAAGTCTGTCCTATCCTTCTCTTTGGAAAACACAAAAATGTTTTAAAACAATTGCCGAAAGAAGTATATAAAATGTATATAAATGGGAGAGATATAGAATGTGCGTCTGTAAGAGAGAAATAGAAGAGATAGTGTAATGACGTTATATAGTAATTTTAAACTATTTATACATGATTTATATCGTTCAGAATAAAGGTCGAACTATTAACTTACACGATATTGTCTATTATTCAGATATCAGAATCTCAAAATGACACAAAAGTATCGTAACTTTTGTGCTATTTTGAGATTACTTCGACTTTCACTGCGAAGTTTAAGAACGATTTCTAAAATTATCTATCAGATAATAAACTTTAGTTCCAAATTGATATGTTTTCTTTAAAAATATTTTATAGTAATAATATTTTTTACAACGTACAGTTAGCCAGTTCTCGTCAAACATTCCGAAGTAGTCAAACACTGTATTCATAACATGTCAAAAGTAATAAAGACTTTGATGGACAGACACGACAAGCGAATTTCCACGCCTCACAGATAACGTTATTTTAGGAACAATTAAAATGTAATACTAGGCTTTACACATGGTTTGTGTGGTATTACAAGAATCATAGTCTTTACAAGGATATATTATAATGCGTCCTGTGTTAGACAACGGGACATTCCCCTTCAAGCGGCTCAAGGCAACTCGCAATGGTTTTAGTGTGATATACCGGAGCGCCGGGAGTCCCGCATATCCCCGGGGACGCTCCGTAAAAATAGGAATATTTTAATATAACTTTTGACATATATTGTTCTGGTTTTGATTCTTACATTCCCGACTTTTTGCAACTTTACCATTCGTACAAACATCCGAAACCAAAACATGTATAATATGGTAAAAAAACCCAGAATATTTTTCCTGTGAATTTCTACCGCCTCTAGTAAACGAAACCACAAAGGAAAAATAAACAATACAATGGAAAAACAATGTAATAATTAGAACCTCAATAATTAGTAAAACACTAATATGCTTACATTATACAATAACAAATATGTTTTTAGAGACTAATTAACAAGATAAGTCAGAAAAAAACTACAATCAATTGGTGTCGGTCACTTCCAAAGAAACCTTATCGCAAGCTTTTACAAAAAATGACAGACAGACGCTACAAAATGTGTATGATAAATAATACATAAACAAACAGATAAAAATATTAAATCACGTATAGAACATATCAAATATTCTTTCTTCAGATCATGTTAAATCAAACTAACATAAAGAACATTACAATACAGATAAGATAAGGTATTTATATTAAAATCGGAAATGTTTGTGCCCGTCCTTAAACGTCAGCGTAACGTAAGCTAAACAGTGAAAATAATCCCGAAGTAATTAATTAGGGTGAGGAATTAAAAGTAAGTATTTTTGGGTTGGGTTTAACTAATGAAAACTTAGCACTAAGTGAGCTTACAAGAATGGCTTATACAATGTTAGGGAGATTTCTGTCCGGCAGTATTTTAAGCTGGCATTATAATTTGTTATTATTATCTCCGTGCAGTGGCCGGTCCGTGTTGGATGCGAGTGGCAAGGGATCGGTCGTTCTGGCGTTCATTGAAGGAGGCTTATGTTCAACAGAGGATGGATAGAGGCTGATAATGATGATGATTATAACTTGCCTAATATTTGCTTTTATGCAAATGTTCTGTAACCTTCAAAACGTTTACTTTATAAATCTCTCGAAGTATACCGTTGTTTTGTTTTTGAGGTAAAATAATTTTACTGATTACCGATCGATTTATGCCAGGCGAGGAAGAACTAGCAGTCAACTGTTAGATGCTTTCCGATACGAGTAGACACAAACCCAGACCGCGCAAACAGCGCTAGCACTACGCTACCGCTAGATTGCTTGGGCACCGCGCATGACCCGCCTCCCTCTCCAGAGGGAGGGATAAGGGCAGGCACTCATGATGATAGGTTAAATTCAACCGTAAAAGATTCGTCGACCGCATCGGATTTGACTAGTCCAGATCCTGCTCTCCCGAGCAGCGCGCGTGATGAACCGCGACCCTTGCAGGGCGCGGAGGGGGGCGTTCGAATATTTCTTAGGTGAACCATCTGCTCATTTACTGTACCGATTGAGCTTAAAGGCCATCAGGCCGAAAAGTCTAGCCCTTCCAAAAAAAAAAAGAAAAGAAAAAACTGTTAGAGGCTGATGATGATGAATATTATAATATTATATAAATAATATTAGTTTAGAGATAAGATTTGCAATTGTATAAGGATACGAGTGGCAAGGGATCGGCCGTCTTGGCGTTCATGAGAGGGCTGATGATGATGATTATGATGATGATGTATAAGATTTGATATGTATGAATGCGCATTTGTATTCATGGCGATAAACGATGTGTATGTACTGCGAGGGGATTTTAGATTCCATTTTTACATGCAATCAATCATTATCATCATCATCATCAGCCTTAACCGTCCACTGCTGAACATAGGCCTGCCTCAATGAACACTGAGACTGCCCCCGTTGTGGGGGATAGGGAAAAGGAGGTCAACGCATCTGCATAACTTGGTTGTGCGGATGTCTATGGGCGACGGTAGTCACCATAAGGCTCCGACTGCTCGGTTGCCTCCTTATGACATAAAAAAGGTTTATGAGAATAGGTCGTAAAGTATATTTCATACCGCTAGATATATAATATCCAGAAAAAAAGCTACCATCAAAAAAAATAACTACCATAATATTCACTAAAGAGAACCTCCTCCTTTTTGTTGAAGTCGGTTAAAAATTATTTGATATGACAGAGCAACCTTTGCCGGGTCAGTTAGTTTTTCTATAAATATTAATTATACAAGTTGATAAAGACTTGAGAAAAGTTGACGTAATGTGTACGTAAAACTATATTTCTTAAATGACGAATGAGAGACTCACACGATAGTAAGTGACAGAGTCCAGCTGGCTTAGACAAAGTGACATTAAAAAAACGATAACGAAGTTCGAAAAGAATAAAATGTATGGGATTGACATGACATGTAAGCAGCGTTAAATCACGTGATTTAACGCGGCTTACCGTCAATCGTTATCGTTATCGCAAGTTGGTAGACAATGTTAAAATTCATAACAAAATCATAAACTGTCAATTGGTTATCGAACACTTATATCTATTCTCATACAAATGCGTAGACAAGCAGCACTTTCAGTGTTCGCCTTCGCGTAGCGATTGTCAAAAAAGAATTGGCATTGTACATAGGCTAGAAGATTGTTATCGTTATCTCAAAGACGATGACGAATTTCGGTATCTTTTCGCTACGAAGCCATGTCACTTTGTCTAAGCCCTCGATTTTAATGTTGAGAGCGCGTCATGTTCCTGTATTCATATATTTTAAATACTAAAGAACTGATTGTGGCTGTACCAGCGTGAAAAATTTTAAAAGACGCATGATTTTTTTGGTTGGATAAGCCAAACAGATGTACCACCTGATAGTAAGTGATCAGCGTCGCTCATGAACATAATCTAGTGCACCCGTAACTATCTCTGTTGACTTTTATTATTCTTCATGCGTTGCCCATCCAAGATGTGTCGGTGCCAGTAATTACTGCCTGTTCTGCCATATCGAAACACAATAATGTTTGACGAAAGAAATACGCAGAACCATGCTTCAAGCCCTGTTGTGGCGGTGGGGCTCAGTGGCCTGAGGTGAACCTTGGGCGAAGCCAATTGAAGCTGCTCTTTGGGAGGGAGGTACTCTTTGTTCCCCTCTATAAGAAGAGGGAACAAAAGAGCAGGGGGAGACAAGGAGAGAGGATCGGAACCTCACCCCATTGCACTGTCCCGACGTTGGGAGGAGTTGTTCTGTAGTGCGGGACAACCCCTCTCTAGAGGTGGTGTCGTCTAGCCGTCGAGGTGCCCTGTTGCTCAACAGATCTGAAGCACCTCACCAAAGGCGGCATTGGTGGCACTCGCCGAGTATTATTGGGTCTACCTTACCATCTTTCGGGTGCAACGAGTCCCACACCCACCTGGGGAGACCCACTCCCCAGGCGGGATGCCTAAAAGCATTTTCTGGTGCTAAAGAAAAAAAAAGGATGGCGGTAAGAAGCAGCAGGGCGTGACAGCACATCACCCCCATTAAAATTGCTTTGACGATTTTTGATTTCCGATGCAATCAACAATCATCAATCGATACACGACGTGACTAAAATGTTAACATTTCTAAGAGCCTGAGTCATAACACCCAAAAACTTTATAAAACATTATGTAACAATAATTTGACATCGAAACGGCCTTTGAGTTTAGGTTTCAAGGGTGAGGCACCTTCATAGAAGATTTAAAAGGCTCTTACAAATTTACATAAACTTGTGATCGGGTGAAGCAAAAGTTTTAAGTATGCGATTTAAATATTTTAAAAATAAAATAAAATTGTACTCATGAAGGTGCCCATTCCTAAATATTATTAAAGGTCTGACTATAAAGCTGGGTTCTTTCTATTTTTATTTTTTTTAGTATTCGATCAATGATAGTACAATTGATAGAACTTTGAACATTTCACTTTGAAATAAAATGCGATCCTCGGTCTATCGTTTACATTTTAACGCATGAATTTTAAGATTTTATTTTAAGGAAAGACAAAAGTTATAATCATCATCATCATTTAAGAAAGGTCGTAGAATCTGTTTTCAACTTATTTAATTTCGATTAAAATTACTTACTTACTTAATCCGCTGTCTCAACGACTCGAAGTGGATCTTGGCCTTCATTACGAGATGACGCCACCGCGCCCTGTCTTGTGCGATCTCCTAGTGCGATCGGCGCCTAGGGCGCGTAGGTCTTTCGTTACTCCGTCCTTCCAGCGGTATTTGGGTCAGCCAACTGATCGGTGGCCGCAGGTCCCTCATAGGCCCTTCTCACCGCTGGCATTCTCTTCAGATATCCAAGCCACTTGAGTCTAGCAGATTTAAATTCTCCTATAATGTTGGGTTCGGACACCATATCTTCAAGCTCTTGGTTCTTCCGTATTATCCAGCTGCCATCTTCCCTCTTGACTGGTTGATTAAGATTATATATCAAAAAGATATCTATAGAATATCAAAAACATATTTTCTTTGAGATGAATTATATAAAATTCACTCTGCAAAGACTAAATTGGACGCCGATCGCTACCAATCACTATTTAAACTAACTTCTTAACATGACGTAACTACTCCAAGATTATTGACTACTGCATCATCATCGTCATCAATAGAATAGATCATTATCACCCTTTATCTTTCCACTGCTGAACGTGTGTCTTCCTCAATGTACGCTAAGACGACCGATCCCTTGCAACTCGCATCCAACACGGACCGGCCACTGCACGGAGATCGTCTTCCCTCCTGGTTAATGGCCGACTAACACTTCGGCTACCTAAACACGGTCTCCACTCTTGAGCCTTATTAACCCATAATCCATTCTCCTGAGAGTGTGACCAGCACACTTCCACTTCAACGAGCTTATCGAAGCTGGACGTGGTAGTGGGCTGGTCTCCGCGTGATATCGGTAGCTTTAGTTCTCTGGCGGATGTCCTCGTTTCGAATCCTATCTGCCAAAGAAACAACAAGCATAGCACGCTCCATAGCACGTTGAGCTACGGCAAACTTTGGTACCAGTCGTTTTTTTAATTAAATTTAAACGCCACGTGTCGCTCCGTAGGTCATCATGGGGAGAAGGCATTGGTCTGACTTTCGTCTTCAAACTGTTTCATCGTACTTTCTCGCTATAACACTTTTTTTTTTCTTTTACCCCGGGAAATGCTCTGAGGCATCCCGCCTGAGGAGTGGGTCTCCCTAGGCGGGTATGTGGGACTCGCTGCACCCGAAAGACACAGCTCTACCCACTAAAACCCGGCGAGTGCCACCAGTGCCGCCTTGGTGAGGTACCCCGGATCTGTTAAGCTAACAGGGCACCTCGACGGCTAGTCAGCCCCACAAGGGACCGACGCCACCTCCATTGAGGAGTTCTCCCGCACCACAGAACAAACCCTCCCAACGTCGGGACAGTACAATGGGGTGAGGTTCCCATCCTCCCCCCTTGCCCCCTGCTCTTTTGTCCCCTCTTCTTATAAGAGGGGTACAAAGAGCCCCCTCGGCTCAATTAGCTTCGCCCAAGGTGCTGGGCTCACCCTAGGTTACTCAGCCCCACCGCCACGTCAAGGCCTGAACCATGGTGGGGCTCGCTATAACACTAAGCAACCAACCCTAACTTAAAGTTTGTCACCAGGTGCGCAACGCAACTGCCGTCTTCATCATGAACCTGTCCTGCTCAGACCTGCTGTTCTGCTGCTTCAACCTCCCTCTCGCAGCGTCAACGTTCTGGCAGCGCTCGTGGTCACATGGCCGGACGCTGTGCCGAATGTTTCCACTTGCGAGATACGCCCTGGTGGCTGTGTCGCTGTTCACCGTCCTAGCCATCACCATCAACAGATATGTTATGATATCACACCCTAGGTTGTATCCTAAGTAAGTATGTTTTATTCAAGTTATAACAGGTAATCTCGCCCTTTATACAGAATGTCTGGTAAAAACACGACAAAAAAGGGGAAGGTAGACGAAAGGCTGACCTACGACATATTAAAAATAACCTTAGATATTTCAAAAGAGACATTTTGACGCGATAACGTCTTATAAATCGATTAACACCGGCTGCACGCAAAACAAAAAAGTGTCATGTTACGTCTAAGCCGAGAATGCAAGCGAGAGCGCGCAACAAGCGATAAAGAGGCACGATCGGCCTAAGCGTTTAGCTTGTGACGCAATATGACGTTATCAAGTAAAATTATCGTCCGTAAACCAGGTAGATTTCTTATCTATCTTTTGTTGCTGTGTGTAGACAAAATTACTTTTTAAAAAATCACAAAAATGTCTTTTTTTCAAAAAAATATTGTATCGTTCCTCAAGTGCCTTATGCCTTGCCTATACTAAGACGCAAATCGTCCAGGTTGTAGTAATTTTCTTTCTTTCCTTGTTTCGAAAATACAACAAAACTGTCTGGTTGAAGGAATAAGCAGAAGTGGTATCTGTAAGACTGGCGGATCGCCAAATGCGCATCTCTCATTGAAATTACGAATCACGATCAGCCAGTCAACTTTCGCTTATAGATCTCTATCAAACAATAACCACACCCTCTTCACTTCCTAGGATCACTAACAAGCAATCTATCCTTGATATCTAAATTTCACTATAATTAAGCAAGCAAAAAATATCTAGTCAGCTAGAGTTACTAACAATCTAGACGCAATAAAATACGTAATTAAAAGAAACCGTAGCTCATATTTCAGCCAATTTATGAAACAGTAAAGCGAAGACAAAGTTTTAAATCTAATATAATCTAAATAGAAGTTGGAAACTTGTATAGAAACGCTAATTCTACGTTTTGACTACATTCTGTTGAATTTGTTTGTTAGTAATAAAACCAAGTTTTACGCGTTGAGACGAGCTCTTGATAAAGTAGGGACTCGTTGGGGATATAATAACGCTTAAATACGATCTTTAAATTTATAACTGAAACGTAAAATGAAAAATAAATGAAAGTTATTGAATCTTTTGATTTACTTAACGCATTTAAACTTTAAACATTTTAACAGGATATTTCAAACTTAGCATCTAATTTCTTACATGTATATATATATACATGTAATATATAATAATGCTTAAATTTTGTTTTTTACGTCTAACCCACTAATACTGTTGAATGTAATATACTTAAATTAGTAGACAAGAATAATGAATTCATTTGATATTTCATATAAATATAATAAACTAGTGGCACTGACAGACGTTGTCCTGTACATTTTTTTTTGTGAATCTAAACCATCCTCGAATCCCCTTGAACTCACACAAAAAAATTCATCAAGATCGGGCCAGCCGTCTAGGAGGAGTTCAGTGACATACACACGCACAGAAGAATTATATATATAAAGATAGATAATATGAGTGTACTCAAATAATAAAAATGATTCATACTTTTCATATTGAAGTTCGTAGAAGGCATCATAATCTTCAAATAGAAGTATTCACATAACAGACATTTAGATTTTGTGCTATTTAACTTTACTTTGACTATGTGACTATAAAAAACAAGATGGTGCATCATAGACAACGTTCCTTCTGCTTTTTAATTTTTCGGTTTCGTGAGGAAAGGTAGTAAGTAAGTTACTAAATAAATTAATGGATATGTTAAAGGGATTAGCTAGGGACAGTACCGAAATACTTACAAAACTAGTTTTACAATCCAGGACAGATTAAGATTATATTAATTAATTATCCAACAGTAGACGCATAGTTCTGATAATGATGATGATTATTATAACATTAATAATGGTTTTTACAATTTACAGATTGTACAAGAGACAGTATTTGGCGATCATGGTAGCTAGCACGTGGCTATTCTCCTTCGGAGCCTTGATTGCCACGTGGCTTGAGAAATGGGGCCGCTTCGGTTTGGACCCATCAATAGGATCTTGCTCCATACTCCCGGACCGCAACAACCGATCACCCAAAGAGTTTCTATTCGTTGGTGCATTCATGCTACCGTGCTTGGCAATAGTGACCTGTTATGCCAGAATATTCTGCATTGTCAGAGAGGCTGCTAGAAGGTCAAGAGCTCCTGGTCGAGGCAAACCCCGACAAGGACTCGAGGATTCCGCTGTCGGTTCAGCATCAACCGCTATAGAGCGATCACCAGGACCAGAGAATGGATATAATCATATAGCACCTTCTAGGAAGCTTCTTGCTCCCCCAATACTTCACTGTCCACCAACACCTGGCCCCGAAAGGTCATCCTCATCAGGAGTGGACACACTAGATGGCCATGATGACGAATGTGCCCTAGATGCGAAACCGCGAACGCCAAGTTTGGGAGAAACGTCCAAAAAATTTAAACAAGCGGCCATCGCTCTGAAGCGCTCCCCAGTTCAAGTGAGACCACCTCGCTTGACGCCAAAGGACAGGAAACTGTTGAAAATGATAATGGCCATAATGTTATCGTTTTGGGTCTGCTACTTGCCGATAACATTGACGAAGCTGTTTCGAGAGTTCACATCGCATCCTGCAGCGAACATTGCGGGGTACATCCTCATATACTTAACGACTTGCATCAACCCGATCATATACGTGGTGATGTCGAGCGAGTACAGGCAGGCGTATAAGAACCTGCTGATGTGCCGGCGGAGGGCGTGACGTTCACCCGGCGAAGGCGTATCCGAAAAACGCCCGCCGTAAATTTTGGTCCTTCGAGCCCCTGAGTTTTGTAAAGTTTGAGCCGTCCGTTTGTGCTAGTGTGAAGTTGTTCGGATACATTATGTAGTGCATCATAGTGTGTCATTTACTTAGTGATAAGATATGTTGACATTGTACAATCATTGTTTATTATTCTATCATTAGGGTTGCCGCTCCGTCATGTAGACTTTTTGTAAGGACATTATCGCTTAGCGATAGTACCGTTGATGACTAATCATTATTGTAACTATCACATATTTGTACTGCACTTAAAGTGTGATTCAAGTCACGTATAATATTTTTATGTTATCTGTCGAAATTGTAAAAAAACACACTGAATCATCACACTGATAACTTTAATGAAAACTTTTGTGAGAATATGTAAACTTTAAATTACATAGTGGCAACCATTAAATACGGAGAAATGTGTAAGAGCAAATAACGTTATTATTGTTGAAGCGAGTTAGAGAAAATCTCAAATAATTAAGATGTAAGTCCTGTATACGCTAGCATTCCCATACGTAAGTGGACATAACCCGTGCATGTGTGACTCAATACGAGAATTTCCTGGAAAACCACAAAACAATCATTCATTTACTGTAAAATGTTTATACATGCCTGACGTGACTTTGCAATGGCGGGACAAAATGTGTGTGTTAACTCGAGTGTGGTGAACCTGACTGATCTGGCTGAGGTGGAACTGTTCAAGGGATATCAACATGGTCTGCTCAATTTTGCGACCGTGTGCTGCATCATCTTTATGTGCATTGGGATACCGGGGAACCTTATTACCATCATCGCTCTGACGAAATACGAGAAGGTAAGCTTTTGATGAATCTGTATTAAAATATACATAGTATTGTATTTCTGTATATTGTATTAGAGATAAAATGTAATAAATGCATATACCTGTGGGAAGGATGCGCTGTGCCGCGCTGCCGGCTGCATGGGTTTTGCTTGCTTGTTTCTCCCGTGAAACAGCTTTGCTATTTGGGACACAAGGGCAAGACAGGCAGTATAATTACTGTCACCGAGACTTAATATCGTCTCAGGATAGGCCACACATAAATGAGTTGCCTAGGCTAGTTCCTGATGAACTAATTTATGATCATGAGCGACGTCGACCACTTACCATCAGGTGGCACGTCTGACAGTTTGCCTATCCAAAAATTGATGTCAATATGTATTTGCAATTTTTTTTAGAATTATATTATCTATCATGGTATAACACAATTAAATAGAATAAATTAAACAGTCTTGAACCTTTAAATAAAGAACAAGAACCTAGAACAAGTGCATTTTCCCGGGTCTCCTCCTCGACTCGACTCAATTAAATTCACGTATGCTTTGAAGTGAAGTGGCTTCAGATGTTTACCTACCACAATATACCTTTATAAAAACAAAAAATGTTATATTTATGTATGTATTCTATGTACAGACAAAAATGGTATATTTATGTCTGTAGTATGTTACCGTCTGTAATAAAAAAGCCCTTGTTTTGGTTATTACACACAGCATACCACTTCTAACTTCTATCTAGTCTCATGTTTAATTATTTGTTTTAATATCATTAACTATCAAAACAACACACCTTAAATCAAATGATTTAAGGCGTATAATAAAAAATATGATTAAATGAATAAGCAGTCAATTACCTCTAACCATAATAATCGCATATAATTCACAGTGAAATACAAAGTGACGCAATGTCCCACATATTATCTTATCAGTCCGTTTATTTAATGTGAACAGGAATATATTGTATGGAGTTACTGAAAGAGCATTGAAAATAAGGATTTGCATTGATTTTCCTCATAATATGGTAATAATATTATTGTGATACAATTCATCAGCATCATTGTCAACAGCATGACGTATTTTATGAAATAGAAGTATTTTCTTGTCACATTTAATATTATATTTATTTAAGGCTGCTCCGCATGGAGAGGCTCCGCACGTTGTCAAGTTTCACTTTACAAGAAAATGTATATGAGTTTGATATTCAGAAAAAAAATCATCCCTGAGAGTATCATTAACCAGGTGGAAAGACGATCTCCGTGCAGTGCCCGGTACTGACTGGATGCGAGAGGCAAGAGATTGGACGTCTTGGCTTTAATTGAAGAAGGCCTATGTTCACCATGGGTAAGGGCTGATGATGATGATGATGATGAGGATATCGTAAACCATAATTTAAATAGGGAAGAAAGCACGAAATAAATACGATTCATTACAATGCGCAAAATTAATATTTTATATACTTACTAATATTATAAATATGCAACTTTACTGATCATCTGACATCTGATGAAACTTTGTACACATATTCTTGGAGGTATTAGAAGTAACATAGGATACTTTTTATGAAAAAAAACTAAAATCTTATCCTGCGCAGGCGAAGTCGCGAACACCAGCTAATACATAATATATCGTAATAATAAATTCATATATTCTTTCCAGGTACGCAACGCTACTGCGATTTTTATAATAAACCTATCGCTGTCAGATCTCTTGTTTTGCTGCTTCAACTTACCACTAGCTGCATCTACGTTTACCCAGCGGTCATGGATCCACGGACAACTCCTGTGCCGTATGTTCCCTTTTGCAAGATATGCCCTGGTTGCTGTATCATTGTTCACTATATCAGCCATCACCATCAACAGATACATAATGATTGCACATCCAAGGCTTTACCCGAAGTAAGTACTAATTATATAATCGTTATTTCATTATTAGTCCACCGGCCGCTAGATTTATATAAATGGCAGACAGAAGAACTGATAATAATAAGGTTCAACGTAGCGAAAACTTAACCATATGCTTTGGGTCGCACGTGGGATTAGTTCCAAAAAGAACACTGCCTTTTTTATTGTTTCCCGGGAGGGGGGTCTCCCCAAGCGAATATGTGTGACTCTCTGCGCCCTAAAGATGGTAAGATGGACGCAGCTCTACTCAATAAAACCCTGTGGTATTTTCGTCGTCGTGCTGGCCGGGTGCGGGAACTATGGTCTTCCGCACCGGCGTCAGTGTGCTGGGAGGCAGGGGCGTTAATGTTCCCTCCCCTTAAGGCACTTTAAGTGGCCTTATAGCCCGGTACTCACGCGCGCGCGGAGGATTCCCCGATCGGCCGCGTACAGGTCCCTCGCGGCAGTACGGCTGCCTGTCGTCTACTGCAGGAAGTGGCCACCACCACCTCCTTCTGCGATATCACTACCTCGCAGAAAGAGAGGACCGCCTGCCATACGCTCTCACTGACGGTCATCGCTCGGATGACCGCAGGGAGCAACAGGTCCGCGCCCGCGCCTAGAAACTGTGATATTTCAGACAAGCAACTTTTGAAATGGCTGTTCGGTTCAAGTTACACTTGTACCGAAAAGCCATTTCAATAGTTCCTAGCATTTACACACCATATCTGGGTTGCACGTAGGGTGAACGCCTTGGGTCAAAGACCTAAGATTTCTATGTAACTTGTAATTGGTCGCAGCCAGTTTGATACTGCAATTTATTAGTCTCAAATACACATAGCAATTGGAAACTTGATGGAAATTTGGTCCAAATTATTAGATTCTCCGTTTAAAGTAAAAAGAATACGTAGATCAGAATTCTTGAAATTTTTGAAATAAGTTTTAAAATGTGCAAATTTTTAGAATAAAACTCATTTTTAAAATTAAATTAAGTATACCATGATATACTTTGTTTAATGAGGTCGAAAGTAATTAACGTGAGAATAGTAAGTAGCTTATGTCAGAGAAAGTAAAAGTCAGATTAAAATTTTGTCTTTTTCTCAACAGGTTATATACGTCACGTAACATAGGAATCATCATAGCAAGCATATGGCTGGTCTCTTGGGGTTTACTTGTTGCAACATTTTTCGAAAAATGGGGACGATTTGGACTAGATTGTGAAATTGGATCGTGTTCAATATTACCTGATCACAATAATAGATCACCAAAGAGAGCACTATTCCTATTCGCTTTCACCTTTCCTAGTTTGGCAATAGTATTGTGCTATGTTAGAATATTCTTCATAGTTAGAAAAACAACCAAGAATTCATTGAGTAGAAATAAGAATGTACCAAAGGAAGAAGAATTAACTTCTAGTGATCTATCAACATCTGCATCAGCAAGATTAACAGCAGAAATGAGCAACCATCCAGTTTCAGATCAAGAAACTAATAGTGCAAATAATAGTACATCTAGTTTACCAGATTCAGCCAATAGCACTCCAGGCTTACAAAGGACTATTACAATCAAAATTGAATCAAGAGATCCCAAAAAAGCACGAGTTGACGGTAAATCTGTAGCGTATCAACTTCGGAGAACAGCTCTTAGGAAATCTATGGCTCTTCTAAAATTATCTTTGCCAACCCGAAAAGACAGAAGATTGGGCACTATGATACTTGCAATAATGGTTTCATTCTGCATGTGCCACCTTCCGATAACAATTACAAAGCTGTTAAGAGAAATGAAACCTTCTCATGCTACTAATATTGCATCGTATATTTTGTTGTACTTGTCATCTAGTATTAATCCTATTATTTATGTAGTCATGTCGAACGAATACCGAAAAGCTTACAAGAACCTGTTCAAACGTCGGCGCAGAGCTAGTTTTCCCAGTAAACGATGACTCCTCGTAACTTCTGATATTGTTTTATAGGGGAAACACTTGTTTACTACTATATTCAATGGACATAGTTTAACGTATTTCTGGGAAATATGTACGTGCATTTAGTTATTTTTCTGGCGTGTCATTCTTCGGCTCAGTTCAATTCGTGATTAGAATTTTACTTAACAATATATGACTCTTATTTTATGCATTATAAAGTTCTAAATGATATATACAGGTCATGTGCATGTAGGTCGTGGATTCCTTGAAAATTAACAACTTAACTTGAGTAAGAGAAGGACGATATTCCATTAAGTGGAAAATTCTAGAGCAGCCTAATCAGATCTAATACTACCAAAGCATGCCAAATTAATTAGCTGGTATTGTTTGATAGTTTTTAGCAGACAAACAATTTTTTTTGTATTACAAGATAGATTGTTGTTCGTATGCGGAGTTTTCTAGGCTCGTATGTGGGATATAAAAATATGCATGTTTATTATAAGCTTTAACCTTATATATATATATATATATATATTAGGGAAGATTATATTTATACTCATAGATACTTAAGATAGATTAAGTTGAATAGTGTGAAAGACTGAATGAAAATGTGGTAACTGAATGTGAGTAAAGGTGTTTGAAAATTAAAAAGGTTTTCTCGTTGTCGAACGATACTCGAAATAATAATTGTGTAGAATTTATACATTTTGTTAAAATTAATAGTGGTTAATATAAACTCAATGATAATATTCTCAATATTATACTAAATGTTGTAATTACTAAGGTAACTGAAACATTTTGAAATCTCAATAATTGTAGTATTATATTTTTGTATGGGACCTTATTATCTAAACAATTTAATTCGTACATTATACGTACATTTTGCAATTATTATTTTGATAAGTAAGGGATTTTGCAGACACAAAGCGCACGTTCGAGTGTTCCGTTTTCATCGTTTTGTATTACTCATGTACGTTCACAAAGAAGACGTTCTGAACGCAACGCGAACGTAAAACGCACGAGCGCTGCACGCTCAAACGCGTAACCGTTCTCTGTCTGCACGAGCCCTAAGCAATAATTATGGTGAAAATAAAATATATATATCGTCGCTAAAGCAATTATAGTTTGTAATCATATTTTTAAAGTTGTAAATATAATTTAAGGAACCTGAAATTCAGTATTAGATTTAGAGATAGAAGAAACAATTTTTATGGCATTTTAATTATAGCCTGACCAGAAAAATAAAAACCCTCGCCATGTTGCGGAAAATTTCGAAACTAATTTCTGTATGGACGATACTATATGTAGACGTAAAAAAGATACAGTGGCGACACCACGTAGGGTTTATATATTTCTGGTCAGACTATAACTTGTGAAATTGATTGCCAACGATATTTTACGATAGACAGACAAGTACCAAAGAGTAATCATAAAGTAACTAAGGTTATGTCAATGAAAGTAAATAAAAGAGATTACTATTTTATTTTAAGGCAAAATACTACATACCGGAATATTTTCTTTAATTTTTTTTAATAATTTACTTCATTACTTTTTTTTCAAGATTTTTTTAAATTCCATAATTATGGACTGTGACCAGGTGGGTTAGCCAGATGCCACTCTACAATCGTAAACGCTAGTAGAAAACTAATAAATGTACGGAAATGACATTTATGACCACGTGATTTATCGATGTAAAATGTCATTTCCATACATTTATTAGTTTACTACTAGAGTTTACGATTGTAAAATAACATATGGGTTAACCCATTAAGTATATCTTTAAAGTATGTGTAATTTTTTAACGCGTGACTATATCAACCGTCAAAATACCAAAGCCGAAATCGTTTTGAGATTATAAAAAATGTAAGTATTTAACCTCAGTTAAATACTTTTCTGTCTATAATCGTCATGCATATATATTTTTTTATTTAATAATTTAACAAACGAAAGGTTTGTCATCTCTGTTTACTTAATCTGTGAAGTAGAATATTCATTAAAATGTTCAATATTTCTGAGAGAATAAAGTTATTTTGTGATAATATTGATGTCAAAGACATAATGGGTGCTGCAGAAGTTCAGGTTATTAAAACCTAACATAAATACAAAAATATTGATTTAATATTCACATATATACATATTAAATATTTTAATAGAACGTACATTAAGAATTCAATCATTTAATGATAATTACATTTAAATTGACCTCTATGTATACCATATGTATTAAAACATTAGGGATCTTTCGCGATGAAAAGTCAAATAGGGTCTTATAAATCATCACACCCATGGTAAATATTTCTTCTATGTTTATCGGTTAAATGAAAATAATGTTTGTAAAAATATAACTAATTAGATTTTAAAACATATGTTGCTCAGCCATTTTTAGATGGATATTTCGAAATAAAATTCGTATATCTTCAAAGATATTTTTTTTTCGTCTACTGCTTTATTTAAAATATTACTAGTAAAGTACAACTTGGAAGTGACAAGATATATGTAAATAGCTCATATTATGAAAAAAAATATTTTTGCTAAAAATAATTTCAAAATGGTTTATTACCGACTTAAACAAGCAAATACTTATATTATTTATATACCTGTAAAATACTCGACTCCGAATAAACCTGTCCATAAAATTTATCAAACTTTTTTTGACTTTGTTATCCATAAGATTAAGACTCTACGATTAGCAATCGTTAAACTTGACTTGACTTGACTTAACGATTGCTAATCGTAGAGTCTACATCCTGAGGATGCCTCGGTGTCGGGGCGAAACGTGCGTAGATTGTGTGGTGGTGGTCTTTAACTGTGGTTGTGGTGCATGTGGGGTGGTGGCGCATGCGAGTGTACGCATATGCAGTGTGGGAAAGGAGGGCGGTGCTATATGCATGCATATGCGTGCACTCACACATTTGCAGTAAAGACTGCGTGTTTTGCGGGATTATTGCTAATTAAATTATAATTTAATCTTATATAATGGATTTCCGCAAAGTAACTATTTGTTATCCATGCATAGATGATCTCCGTGCCGATGTTATATGCAATCGGCGGCCGGTCCGTCTTGCCGTACATCGAAAGACGCCTATGTCCGGAAGAGGTGAGGATGATAAGTTTGAATTTTATGTGGTTTGTGGCGGATAGAATGATTGTGTGATCAAAGACAAACTGTAAATACCAACCAAAGAGACGTCATGTACGTATTTATAATATTATAATTATAATCTAACTTTTCTTGTTAAAATTAACTAGAGTAAGAGTGTAATTTAACTTGGGTCTGAGTAACTGAACTACAGATGTATATGTCGAAATAATTTTGTATTTTTCAATTCGCATTCATAAAGTACAAAATTCCACTATTATAAGCTTCCTATTAAATTAGTTATTGTAACTAAATCATAAATTGTATACACGTATCGATATCTTAAATTTTTTTGCTAAGTACCGACTGATAAAAATTAAATATGTATATGTTTATTATAGTATACTTTTTTGTTAATCAATACCTAAGTTATGGACTTATATGAAAAACTATTGTTATGATCTAAACTTTAAGACCCGTAAGCCATCGTACTTACCAAAGATGTAAATTCAATAAACAAAATGTTCAACTTACGATTTTTTATTTGATTTCTTGTTTATTTATTTCATTATGACTTTATTCTATTTTTATTATACCCTTATGGATTGTAGTCATGGTATTGATGAAGCACTATTGCAAAGACGCAAAGAAACAAGAGTATGAGGTAGTGCCATGCTGCATTGCATCCGAACTAAGCCGGCACGACCGGGGTACCTCTCGCTCACATAACACTGGCGTCAAGTGACAGGTATACTGTCGCGTTTGGTGCGGTTTGTGAGTTTCCGGTGGCCCATTGGGGGGATAGGGAAAAGGAGGGTGGCGCATCTGCGTGGCCTTGGTTGTGCGGATGTGTATGGGCGTCAGCGCCGTGAGGCTCCGACTGCTATTTTGCCCCCTGATGACATTAAAAAAAAACAGCGATCAGTGCGTTGTACCGCGCGCCCTTCAGCGTGGGTCACCGCCCTACTTATTTCTTCTGACAATTGGCTTTGCTGCATTTCGGAAAGAAGGTGAGAAGAGAAGAGAACATGCAGCATTACTTTACAAGATAACGTCTAAAACGTTACCATACTGGCTGACTTTTTTACCGTCTTGAGAGAAAAAAAAGAGTGATAGGTAAATGGAGTACAATCCAGCATAGCTACATTTTTTTTATCGACACAGTCTACAGAAATGAATCTACGAATATACACTTCTAATAAATAATCAATTCTATATATTAAAACATTTAACAAAGTAATTTGAAAATATTAAAATAGCTCAAAATCACCCTAATAACGCGCGACCAATTATTATGAATGTTTTGAAACTTGATTATAAATTGCTATTGTTATATTATTTACATTGATTATAAATTAGGAGTGTATTGGCAGATTAATTTCAGACTATGTCAGTAAAAAAAATGCAACTATGATATTGTAACTATGCCCGAGGCTTCTACTCAACTTACCTATCACGCCATTTTTTTTTCTAGACGGTAAAAAGTAAGCTAGTATTTATATACTAGCTTACTTTTTACCGTATTCTGCGCTCTGATTGGACGACTGATGGCCATTGATGGATAATTGGCCGATCCCCACCATGGTTCAGGCCTTGACGTGGCGGTGGGCCTCAGTAGCCTAGGGTGAGCCCAACATCTTGGGCAAAGCTAATTGAGCCGAGGGGGCTCTTTGTACTCCTCTTATAAGAAGAGGGGACAAAAGATCAGGGGGAAAGGGGTGCGGATGGGAACCTCACCCCATTGTACTGTCCCGACGTTGGAAGGGGTTGTTCTGTGGTGCGGGACAACCCCTCCGTGGAGGTGGCGTCGGTCCCTTGCGGGACTGACTAGCCGTCGAGGTGCCCTGTCAGCTTAACAGATCCGGGGCACCTCACCAAGGTGCAACTGGTGGCACTCCCCGGGTTTTAGTGGGTAGAGCTGCGTCCATTTACCATCTTTCGGGCGCAGCGAGTCCCACATACCCACCCACCTGGGGAGACCCGTCCCGTCTCACTCCCCAGGCGGGATGCCTCAGAGCATTTCCCGGCGTAAAAGAAAAAAATAATAATAATAATAATTGGCCGATGGGACGTATACACAGATCACTGGTTGGTTGAATTGCTATAATGTCAATGACAAATCACAAGTTTCGTAATTTTATGGCTCACATTATTACTCTATTCGGATACATGGCCGATGACCGCTGCCCAGGTGCTACAGTAACCGCTTACGGTACGATAGTTCTTCTAGTAACCAAGTCGTAAGTTCGCTAAGGGTTTACCGCAATAGAAGCTACGAACAAACCATATACCATTTATTTATTTATTTATTTGGCACAGTTACACGATACAAATCATTACATTTGTTACATGAATATATTACAAAAGAAAATAGATAAATTTGTATCTCTATAACAACTATGCACAACATGCAAATAAAATTTAAAGAATATACTATACCTATGGCTCATTAAATACTATGCGACATATAAAGTGAGACACAAAACAATAAAGTTAACTAAATATTAAATATAGTATGTACCTACTAAATGTAAAATAAAGTGTTATAAACCATTAATTCGTGTTGTTTGAAGCACACATATATTATCTGGATCTTTTATTGTTACCAGCATCCTTATAACACATTTTCATCGTATTCATATTCATGTAATAAATTCTGTTCCGGATTTCTATAATGCAGCGTGTAGGGTAATAAATTGTGGATAGTTCCCAGAATGTTCGGTGGCTGATTAAGCAAGTTTATACTAGATAATTTATAGTATGAAGTAAAGGGGCGGGTTAGAGATGCTTTGTTTGGAAAAGTATGTTTACTTAAGCTATTTTCGAAAAAAAAACGGTTGCTATATTCTAGCAGGGTTCATTTCATCTTAACAGGTTGTATCGTAAGATATTTATAGAATCTGGTTATTCCATGGTAAATATTATTAAGTATGATATAAGAGACACCATGTGATCGTAAGTGGTTAACATCTCTCATGAACATAATCAATTCCACCCGAAAGTAGCCCTTAATGTGTCAGGCCTAGCAAAAAATGCGCCTGCGAAATGCCAGCAACAGCATTCTGAAATTTATTGCGGATAGATTTGACTGCCCTATCCAAAAACATTGGGTAAGGGTAGTCAATGGAATGGTATAAAAAAAATACATTTGTTGTCAAAAACTAACACTACTAACATGAGTTCATTTTGTAAGTAACACTATATTATATGGGCACTTCTTTTGCCTGAAATAAACATATTCTATTCTATTCTATTCTAGCGACTTCTTTCCTATCTCGGTATTTGAGAGACACTAGTCTGTCCTAGATCTGGAAAACAGCAAAAGTAATTTGGCAGTGTCTATGAAGACGCACAAATCCGTTCCCTTCGTCAGTTCAGTCCGTGTTTGGCGAATGATTATAAATATTATAAAAAGATCTGGCCCAAATTATTATAAATATTATAAAAGGATCTGGCCCTAATTATTATAAATATTATAAAAGGATCTGGCCCTAATTATTATAAATGTTATAAAAGGATCTGGCCCTAATTATTATAAATATTATAAAAGGATCTGGCCCAAATTATTATAAATATTATAAAAGGATCTGGCCCTAATTATTATAAATATTATAAAAGGATCTGGCCCTAATTATTATAAATATTATAAAAGGATCTGGCCCTAATTATTATAAATATTATAAAAGGATCTGGCCCTAATTATTATAAATATTATAAAAGGATCTGGCCCAAATTATTATAAATATTATAAAAGGATCTGGCCCTAATTATTATAAATATTATAAAAGGATCTGGCTCTAATTATTATAAATATTATAAAAGGATCTGGCCCTAATTATTATAAATATTATAAAAGGATCTGGCCCTAATTATTATAAATATTATAAAAGGGTCTGGCCCTAATTATTATAAATATTATAAAAGGATCTGGCCCAAATTATTATAAATATTATAAAAGGATCTGGCCCTAATTATTATAAACATTATAAAAGGATCTGGCCCTAATTATTATAAATATTATAAAAGGATCTGGCCCTAATTATTATAAATATTATAAAAGGATCTGGCCCTAATTATTATAAATATTATAAAAGGATCTGGCCCTAATTATTATAAATATTATAAAAGGATCTGGCCCTAATTATTCAATATACCACTCTTACCTTTAAAGCCCAACCCTCTTTCCAAAAACGGCAAAACTTCACAAAAGAAATAAGCATTTTTATGGTTAACTTGTAAGCAGATCTCTTCGGTAAAGAGCAGAAGGATAAGTATAGTTCGTCTATATTATGATAAGTGGGTGACGATGGTCTAATTACTAGTGGGTATGGTAAAATTTCTCCACGTGCTAAACGAGAGTATAGGAGAACTATGGCCCAACACCCTCCTCGCCTGATTTGGAGGAGACCCGTGCCTTGCAGTGGGATATATAAGGGCTGGTGATGATGATGATGATGATGATGATGATACCGGCAACGTATTAAGATGCACTGGCACTATCTGTATAACTATCAAGCTGTATAAATATTAAGCCCTTTTTTTTTTACTCCCGACGCCACCTCCACAGAAGGGTTGTCCCGCACCACAGAACAACCCCTCCCAACGTCGGGACAGTACAATGGGGTGAGGTTCCCTTCCTCGCTCTTGTCCCCCTTCTCTTTTGTCCCCTCTTCTTATAAGAGGGGTACAAAGAGCCCCCTCGGCTCAATTAGCTTCGCCCAAGGTGCCGACTCACCCTAGGCTACTGAGCCCCACCGCCACGACAAGGCCTGAACCATGGTGGGGTATAAATATTAAGCCTTCTTTACAAAGACATTAATTTTATCTCTCTTCAATTATTAGTAAACTAACTTTATGAGTGAATAGTAAGGAGATAAGAAAGTGAATGAAATTAAATAATAGACGTAAAACAAACGAAGCACTTTTTGTTTGAGTATCAAAAGCGAAGAGAAAAATAAAAGAAATGTTTACGCAGAGCTTTCCATACTTTACGAACTACGGAGTTATTGTAGTTCAAGACTAATATTGATGTGTAGTAAAATATGGATAAAATTAATGTCACAGGCAAAATAAAGGATAAGGATTGACGGACTCGCATTAAAGAATTCCGTAAGTTACAATATTTAGGGCTGATTTTTCAATCGTATAAATGGTCAGATAACTATCTAACGAATAAAGTTATATGTCTGTTTATCAGACGAATAATAAAATTGTTAGCCGATTGTTCAATCGTCATTTATTGCATTGATAACTATCTGACAGAATATTTCTACTTTGGCAACTCAAGCTTCAGAGAAGTGAAAAAATATATTGCTTAGACAAGTGTTAAAGCAAGACAGACTTCTTCATTCATGTTCTGTCAACAGCGTCAAGTTCATTTCTTTAGGCTCATATATAGAACCTATTTTTAGGATATATTATTATGAGTTTATAGCTTATGTTCGTTTTGTTAGCTTTTTAGTTCCATACTACTCTGTCTGATATTGAAGTTGTTTTTTGGGGATTGTGCAAATCGTGGAATCTAAAAAGAGTGCGTTCGGAAAATTTTAATGCTGCTGACAATGAGAAGTGTTCACGAGACTACCGCAGAGAGAGAAGACGAAAGTCTTCAACCAATGCGTTCTTTCCCTGATGACCTACGGGATTGAAACGTGGTCCCTAAATTTTGCGACTGGTCCGTAAGTTTGCCGTAGCTCAACGTGCTATGGAGTATGCTATGCTGGGTGTTTCTTTGACAGATAGCATTCGGAAAGAAGGCATCCGCCAGAGGCTACCGATATCACGCAAAGAATAAGCTCGTTGAAGTGGCAGTGGGCTGGTCACATTCTCAGGAGAACGGATGGCCGAAGGGTCATTAAGGTTCAAGAGTTTAGGTAGATGAAATGTTGGTCGACCATTGACCAGGTGGGAAGAACGACTTCCCACCAAGGTTCAAGCCTTATCTTGGCGGTGGGGCTCAGTAGCTTAAGGTGCACTCAGCACCTTGGTCGAAGCATATTGAACCGAGGGATCTGCTCTTTGTGCCCCTCTTATAAGAAGTGGTGACAAAAGAGCATGGGAGGACAAGGGGCGAGGATGGCAACCTCACCCCGTTGCAATGTCTATGGTCCAGGACGACCCCTCTGTTGAGGTGGTGTCAGTCCCTTGGGGGACTGACTTACCGTCGAGGTGTCCTGCTTGCTCAATAGATCCGGGGCACCTCACCAAAGGCGGCATTGGTGACACTGACTGGGTTTTAATGGGTAGGAAAAAAAAGAAGGTGGGAAGACGATCTCCGTGCGGTAACCGGTCCGTGTTGGATGCGAGTGGCAAGGGATCGGCCGTCTTGGCGTTCATTGAGGGAGGCCACTGCTGAACATATTCAGCAGTGGACGGATAGAGGCTGATGATGATGATGAAATAATTTTAGTAATGAAAATAGCCATGTTAACGTAAAAACATATAAGTTTATTCCCTAAGTACAAATTGTTTCAACTCCTATGGAATTCCTACAAGTGTCCCAATTCGATCAGGCCTTGGTCTGACGGTTTTGTATTTTCTTTCAGACGAATTTATATATTCATTTATGATGGCCTCTTCTTAAATAGCTAGTTCATCAATATTATCGAAAAGAAGTAACTTCAAAATAAATCAATTTTTCATAAGAAACGTCATCAATAGTGTATTAACCCTTAAAGATGTAGCATTCAGCTTAAAGATGATGCAAGCATTAAGCTCGACGGAAAATAAACACTTTTTCAAACATATATTTATATATCCTCAATAAACCTATTTGAATACATGCATGAGAAGACGTAAATACCATTTTTTTAAAGAAAAATCTCTTAAAAATAACTTGGATGTGGCAACCCTAATAAAATCCCGTAGTACATGAATAATATACGAGTATGATGCTAACCATTAATGTTTCACTACTATTATCGACAAAGCGTAAACTTGACGTAACATCGATTAATTTTCATCAAATGTGACTACTACTTCCCTATTCTAATAGTATCATCATCATCAACGTCGGAGGGAAGTTCAAAAAATTATCAGCCTAGATGTTTCTAGGTGAACAATCCTTGTTTATCGGCATACCTAGTTGGAGGGGGTATGTTCTGTTTCGCAGAGGAAGGCTCCTGCCTTCTTGGTAGTATAATTACTGGCACAGGGACTAAACATATGTCTTAGGATCAGCTACACACGAATGAGTTCTCTAAGCTGCATGGGTGACGCTGACCATTTACCAACAGGTGGCATGTCTGCCAGTTTGTTTATCCGTCTAACATACAAAATTGGTTGTAACTTACCACGGGGTGAGCGACTGTACGTTTCTAGTTAGTAGATATGGTCCCCACCATAGTTTATACCTTGTCGCGGCGGTGGGGCTCAGTAGCCTAAGGTGAAACCAGCAACTTGGGCGAAGTCAATTGAATCGAGGGAGCTGCTCTTTGTATCCTTCCTATAAGAAGAGGGGTCCAAAGAGCAGGGGGGGACAAGGGTCAAGGATAAGAACCTCACCCAATTGCACTGTCCCGACGTTGGGAGGGGTTGTTCTGTGGTGCATGACAACCCCACTGCGGAGGTGACTTCGGTTCCTTAGGAGACTGACTAGCCGTCGAGGTGCCCTGTTGCTCAACAGATCCGGGGCACATCACCAAAGGCGGCAATGGTGGCACTCGTAGTTTAGTGGGTAGAGCTGCGTCATCGCCAGCATACATGATTTATTTTCAGTGATCAGCGCGTGTGACACTCTAGTACGAGCCCTAAGTCTGGCCAAATTGAAAAGGCTGCCAGTTTTAAATTATGCAATTTAAAGTAATGATTATACTTTTATACATTACAGAACATATTACATTTAACGCCCTTAACTTTGTAAATTTAGATTCTATCTATTAGTTTTTCGTATAAATATATACTAGTTGGATGACCGAGCTTAGCTCGGTTTTTTTTTTTTAAATAAAATGACATTTTCAAAAAATGATTCCTAGCTTGATCGATTTATCGCCACCGAAACCCCCTATATACTAAATTTCATGAAAATCGTTGGAGCCGAGATTCCAATTATATATATATATATATATATATATACAAGAATTGCTCATTTAAAGATATAAAATTTATTAGTATAACATTTATAATATCATCATCACGTTTTCACATTTATATCCTTTATTTTAATTGAACAAACACAATAAGTTACAGCGGGACAATTCGGCAATAAGGCCTAGCCCACTTACCGCGCACTCACGTCTCGCTCCCGCCGATGGAGTCATAGATTATATGCCTATAATATGTTACATAATATTTTCTCTGAATGTTTAATATCTACATCATTTCTAGTCAGAAAGTCTCTAGAAGAAGTGGGAATCCCTCTTGTTTCTTACAAGACAATATACCTGATTACTGGTACCGAGACTTACCATCTTATGTCTCAGGATAGGCAACACGTAAATGTATGTTCATGCCGCGCTGGTGCAGCGCTTTGATTGGCCGACTCATGGCTATTGATGGATGATTGGCCGATGGGACGTATCTACATACAGATCACTGGTTGGTTGAATTGTTATTACGTCAGTGACAAATCACCGACCAGTTTCGGAATTTTATGGCTTGCATCCGGTTTTATGTATACTTGATAGATTTAGTATACATCGATCGTTCTTATGACAATATTAAGTTGAGTAAATATTCATATTATGAAAGTATATAAAGTAAATTACTTTTCAAGAATTTCATATCAAATATTGCAGCTTCATGCCACGTAATTTAATATTAAGCTGTTATATCAACTACGTACGTACGCTAGCATTAGTTGCACTAATGCTAGAAGCGCATATATTATCCTCAGATATGAAGTTTAATAATATTAAGTTTCTAACGATCACCCGAATAGAGCAGATTTTAATATTGAAGTAATAGAATTTACTTTACTACCCCCAAATACTCAAACGAATTTAAGACGTACTTAAACTCGTGTTGTCCTTCTTTTTTTCTTTGAATCTGACTCGTCGTAGCGTGAGTTTAAGTACGTCTTAATTTTGAATTTCGTTTGAGTATTTGGAGGTTAGAATTTTAATATTGAAGTACCTACCAGTTAGAGCCATCTAGGCCTTTTTTTATTTAACGCCGGGAAATGCTCTAAGGCATTTTTTTTTTGGTCTGCAGCGGAAATTTGCAGCCCAAACCATAACTAGGACCGGGGTTGGTTTTAAACCTAGCCGTGTGTGAGGTTCGCACTTGGGCAGTGTCGTTACCCACTAAAACCGCTGCAAGCGCCCTCCGCCGCCTTTTTGAGGATCCCGGATCTTGCAGGCAACACAGGACCCTCGGCGACAGGCTGATCCCGGCGAGAGGCCAGACTCTTCCTCGAAAGGGGGGACTGCTCGGCCGTTCGTTTTCACGATACTTTTAACAGTCCCCGACGACGTCGTGCCTATCTGGACCCAGGTTAACCCCAGCCTCGGCCCGACACGAGCACAGGGGCGTTACTGGAGGCGCATTAAGTAGCGCCTCCTACGCACCCCTGTTCGTCGCCTGCGGTGGGAGGCCTCGTCGGCGGCCTCCTCCCTCACCCGCTCATCGGCCTCCTTCTGGGACATTACTGCCTCACAGAAGGAGACCATCGCCGTCCAGGACTCATCATTGCGGAGCATCGCAGTGATGATGCTCGGCAAAGACAAGTCCCCTCCGATAACTGACGTCAGATCGTGACGCAGCGCCGCCCATCTCGGGCACACCTCTAGAGTGTGCTGGGCCGAGTCCACCGCCGCGCCACAATCGTGACATACAGTTGCCGGCTCCCTTTGGGCCGTCCGGCACAGGTACTCACCGAAGCAGCCATGCCCGGTGAGCACCTGTGTCAGACGGAAGGTGAGGGGTTTCTAACCTCTCTATGCGGCTGATCACGAGGTCGAGCCCGACCTCGGCCAGCCGCGCCGCCTCCTTGTAGTCTCGTCCCCGGGCGTAAACGAGGGTGTCATCCGCATAGCAGATGACACCCATCCCGGGAAGGAGACGGCCTCGCAGGACCCAGTCATACCCGATGTCCCACAGGATCGGACCAAGAACCGATCCCTGCGGGACACCGCAGCCGACTTGCCACCACTCTACGGACCCACATCGGTTCTCGCAGGGTACCCTCCTTTCGGAGAGGTACGCCTCCAACAGCCTCCTGAGATAGGGAGGCACTTCGAAGTAGTTCAGGGCCTCCCGTATCACACTGTGCGGGAGGCTATTGAAGGCGTTCGCGATGTCCAAGGACACCGCGACCACCACCTCCCCTCTGTGTTCCGCCTCACGCGTCACCGCCCGCAGGCGTTTGAGGGCCTCCTCCAGGTGCTGAACGAGGCGGGAAGCCACGACTCTCTCCAGGGCCTTCCCATCCTCGTTCAGCAATACCACCGGTCGCACCGACGATGCCGAGTCCGGGGTCCGCCCTGCCTTCGGAAGCAGGCAGAGCCGACCCTCCTTCCATGCCCTCGGGAACTGTCCGGACCGCAAGCAGCGATCGAACAGCTCCCGAAGGCTATCATCGAGGTGCTCGAGGGAGATGGCCAAAACCTTCCCGTGCACCCCGTCTGGACCCGGTGCCCTCTTCTTACTCTGGAGGCGGGACAGAACCGCCTCCATTTCAGCCTCCGTGACGGGTGGCGGAACACCCTCCTCGTCCGGCGTCTGCCGAGCCATCCTTGGGGGCGTGAAGTTCCCAGGTGTGTCGGGGAAGAGTTCCCCGACAATCCTCCTCAGTTGGTCCGGCTGGAGCGTCTCGTTGATAGGAGCCGACTGGGCGCGGAGCTTGTTCCGCGCCCATATGTACGGTCGGCCCCAGGGGTCTCGATCGAGACCCTCAACGAGCTCCAGCCAGGCCTCCTCTTTGGCTCGGCAAATGGCCTGCTTTAGGGTCTTTACTTTGTCTATGTAGACCCTGTGCAGGCGTTCGTCCCTGTCGACGTCCTGGGGGCGTCGCCGCCTGCTCCGGGTATACTGCCGCCTTGCTCGGTTACAGGCGGCCCGAAGGTCGGCTAATTCGGCCGACCACCGGTAGAGCGCCCGCCGCGGGGTCGGACGTTTCAGACGCGGCATGGCCGTTCTGCTGACCGCGGTGAACGCGTCGCAGAGCCGGTCAGCCGCCTCGTCCACCCCCAGCTCCGACAGCGGCGGGAGGCTCCACCGGCAGACAATAGCCGCCTCCTCTGCCAGTTGCCGGTCGAGCTTCGTGAGTGCCCAACGCGGAAACTGGCTTCGCCCCGTTGACGACGGCGACGACGACGACGCCGGACGGACGGGAGCTGGAGACACCTCGAACCTTATGTAGCGATAGTCCGAGAGAGTCTCCACCCCCGTCTCCACCCTCCACCCCTCCACTCTGCGTGCGATGGCTGGCGTGGCGAAAGTGACGTCCACCACGGAACCTCCCGACCAACGCACGCACGTTTGGACTGCCCCTCTGTTGAGCAGGGACAGTCCGGCAGCTAGCGCCCACTCCTCCACTTCCCTCCCTTTCGGGTTCGTGACTGGGTTACCCCAAGTCGTGGACTTGGCGTTGAGGTCACCTGCCACGAACACCTGTAGGGGAGCTAGCTGCCCCACTAGCGGCCCCAGAACGTCGAGAAACCGTTCCAGGGCCGCCAAATCGCGGTTCGGTGAGAAGTAGACTCCGACGAAAGCCACCTCTCCCCGAACCGCCGCCACATACCCGCGGCCCCTCGCTTTGATAGCGAGGGGGGTCCGGCTCCGGGCCTCACCACGATCGCCACCGAGTCGTCGGTGTCCCCTGCCCAGTGTGGGCTTGAAGGCACAGCGTACGGTTCGGCAACGATCGCGACGTCAACACCCCACTCCGCCATGGACTGCAGGAAAACGTCCTGAGCCCCGGCGCAGTGGTTGACGTTCGCCTGAAGGACACTGAGATGCCTAGACATTATTCGGCCATCTCAGCGTCTGCCGACACCACATTGTTCCCATTCTTTTGTGTGGGGAACTTCCCGCGGGTGGATGGGGGCTTGCACGCTATGCCCCCCATCACGTGGCCTGCCGGCCTTCCTGCATCGGCACACACTGCACAGCGTGCGGCGGCCGAGCACCCGGCAGCCTTGTGGCCAGGCTGACCGCAGCGGTAGCAGAGGTTGCTGCGGTCAATCTCGCACGCACTGACCCCGGCATCGTGCCCCATTCCCAGGCACCGGAAACAGTGTCTGGGGCGCGCCTGCAGGAGGTGGATGCGTGCACGGCCCCATCCCACGGCCACGCTACCACTCTCCAACAGCTTCTTCGCCGCCGCCACCGGGATCTCAACATGAGCAGTGCCCGGGCCCGATTGTCCAGTACGTATGTTCCGCACATGGACTTGGCCCGGGTTGCATCCCCCTTCTTTTGCCAACGCGGTGCTTAGGCGCTCCGCGTCGACCGCATCGCTCAGGCCCGAGATTCTTATTTCCGCCTTCTTCTCGGGCCTGACCACCTCCACCTCCTCGGCTAGCGCCTCCTTCAATCGAGCGGCGAGAGCATCCGCCTTCTCGCCGCTCGAGAAGCCGGGCACTTCGATGAGGCGCGCTCCGGTCGCTGACTGGCGGAACCGAAGCGGACCGAGGCCCAGCTCCTCAATATTCACTTGTTGCTCGGCCTTTCGTAAGACCGAGCCATATGTCAGACCCCTTGCCGCTGCCTCCGGGCGTAACTTTACGATTACGGCCGTGGAGCGGGGGCTCTAAGGCATGCCGCGGGGCAATGGGTCTCCCCAGTCGGGTATGCAGGACTCGCTGCGCCCGAAAACTGGTAAGTGGACGCAGCTCTACCCACTAAATCCCGGCGAGTGCCACCAATGCCGCCTTTGGTGAGGTGCCCCCGATCTAATGGGCAAACAGGGCACCTCGACGCCTAGTCAGTCCTACCATCTACTAGGCCTGTGAAAATCAGGCTTAACTCGTGGAATTAATTAAAATGAAGGAATAATTTACCAATTAACTAAACTTCTCACATGACCACAACCAGAGTCCACTCCCCTAAATCTGTTCAAAACGTCCGATGATATTGAAATAAACGGCTTGAAATAATAAACAGCCTCGGCCCAATTAGGCCCTTACCTTAGATAAAACATTCAGGCTTCATACCGAGTATTTGTCTCCCAGATCATTATTTAGATTTAAAATATTACCCGGCTCAGATCGCCGGTCAGGTTGCGGCGGGAAGATTAATGGGAAACTCTTTCAGATACCAGAAAATGTATTTTATGTAGCAACTAGAAAATTATATTCAACCGCTAATTCAAATATATATTATAAGGATTTAGGAATACCTACTCTGATTATATTATAAAACCCAACCAGTCACAGGGACTGCCGATAGACGTTCAGAGGCACGTAGAAGTTTAGAAAAACTAATTTCTAGACATCACAGGGGGTCAGGTTCGAACCCGGACCTCTCGGCTATCACTCGAGAGGCCGAGCCCATACCCTTGGCCATCGTCACTCACATTTTGTATGATGAAAACATAAATGTTTTACTTTTGTCAGAAAATCAGACGGAAGAAGGTTTACAATGGTGATGAAGGAATTCTCATATTAAAAAGCATGTTCTATGAAAATCTCCACCTAGAGATATAGCAGGCTAAAAATAGATCTGAAGAACGGGATAACTGAAAGGGCTATCTTTGTTCTTATACGAAACAAAAATAAGGGTTGCTCTCATTCCAAGAATAGAATTGAGGGCAAATCCGATTTTTTTTAATCCCTACGAAAACCTTTGTTATATCTATTTTAGTAACTTTTAAAGGTGTTTCATATTAATATGAATTAATTAAAAAAAAAAAATATTCCATAAGAAGGCAACTGAGCAGTCGGAGCCTTATGCTGACTACGGACGCCCATAGACATCCACACAACTAAAAGTTATGCAGATGCGTTACCCTCTTTTTCCCTATCCTCCCAATGAACCACCGGAAACTAACAAATCGCACGAAACGCGACAGCACAGCTGTCACCTGACGCTGGTGTTCTGTGAGCGAAAGGTACCACCTCGGTCGTGCTGGCCCAATTCGGCTGCAAAGCAGCATGGCACTACCTCTTCGGAAAAAATCCGTTGTCCGTCACGGTCTAACCGCTGGCAGCTACAGGAAAGGCTGTGTTAGTGGTACAGAGACTTACTTTTATTTACCAACGTTTCAAATGGCTAGATGATATAAAATAATGGGCTATACTACGCTACCCCCAAATTATAACCATGGCGTACGATGGTATGAAATTAAGCTTACTGACCTCCAAACTTCAACATAAAGATGATGATGATATAAACCGTCATATGTCCCAGGATGAGCTCGTCGTTCATAAGTACATGATTGCTAAGTTTCCCCACCACGGTTCAAGCCTTGTCGTGGCGGTGGGGCTCAGTAGCCTAGGGTGAGCCCAGCACCTTGGGCGAAACTAATTGAGCCGAGGGGGCTCTTTGTACTTTGTACTCTTTGCTCTTATAATAAGAGGGGACAAAAGAGCAGGGGGCAAGGGGTGAGGATGGGAACCTCACCCCATTGTACTGTCCCGACGTTGGGAGGGGTTGTTCTATGGTGCGGGGCAACCCCTCTGTGGAGGTGGCATCGGTCCCTTACGGGACTGACTAGCCGTCGAGGTGCCCTGTTAGCTTAACAGATCCGGGGCACCTCACCAAGGCGGCACTGGTGGCAATCGCTGGGTTTTAGTGGGTAGAGCTGCACCCACTTACCAGCTTTCGGGTGCAGCGAGTACCACATACCCACCTGGGGACCCACTCCCCAGGCGGGATGCCTCAGAGCATTTCCCGGCGTTAAAGAAAACAAAAAAATATTGCTAAGTTTTAACAAAATAGGATCAGCGTTTTAGACATCAAAACCAAACAGACAGGCAATTACTTTCGTATTTATGATTAGTATGGATTTTTAGCTAATCGAGTCATGGCTCACGTTGATGGCCAGTAAATATTTACCCTGCCATAAGAATCCGTCAAATTAATGAACTATAAATAACACAAAACTACATAAAAGTAGCCATAAAGAGAACGATGCCGAATCGTGGGACAATATTTAATTGATTGTGGTGAATCCGTCACATAAAATATATCTGTATACTTTAAATGGTTCGTATATTTTGGGAAATAACAACATTAAAAGCCATTATAATAACAACAACAATAAATAATTAGGTGCGAGAAAATAAATAGTTTTTAACTTCGTTTAACTAATAATCGTGTCACATTATCCGCGATAACCTCCAAAATTACTGGACCGATTTTGATACAATTTTGAATAATGCAGTTCGGTTTAACTTAAATAGATTAGTTTTCGATAGTAGTAGCGGCTAATAAAGTAAAAATAAAATTGGAGTATCTCTTTGTAATAATAGGTTGGTAGGTGAAATTGCCGTTCTGCAGTACTGGCCATTTCAAATCAAAATAATCTTTGTTTGGCTAAGAATTCTAATTTCAAATTAATTTTATTTTAAAAACATGGAATTCTTTTTCCAAAAGTGGTTATTTATTTATTGATTATGTGTTACATTTTCATCGTATTTCAATCTTTTTCGTCATCATGGATACGTTAAAAATTCGAGTAATTATGGAATATGAGTACCGTCGTGGCAGAAACGCGGCACAAGCGGCACGCAACATCAACGACGTTTACGGAGTCCTCGGCGAGGACGGGAACCTCACCCCATTGTACTGTCCCGAAGTTGGGAGGGGTTGTTCTGTGGTGCTTGCTCAACAGATCCGAGGCACCTCACCAAAGGCGACATTGGTGGCAATCGCTGGGTTTTAGTGGGTAGAGCTGCACCCACTTACCAGCTTTCGGGTGCAGCGAGTACCACATACCCGCCTGGGGAGACCTACTCCCCCGCGGGATTCCTCAGAGCATTTTCCGGCGTTAAAGAAAAAAAAGGCGAAGGTGCGAGAAACAGCTAGTAAATGAAATAATTAATATTTAATAATGTATTCATATACTAACATCAATAATAATAGTGACTTCACAACCGACGCCAGGAGGCCGTGTGGTCGCAGACTGCACGGTAGGCGGGGGGCAACCCCCCAATCAAAAGTGAGCCGAATGGGCTCACACTAATCCGATGAAGCATTAGAGGGCCTTCGGGCCATTAGCATAGATCCATCCGAAAAAAAAAAAAAAAAAAAAAAAAAGTGACTTCCTACTAGGCAATATCACATTTTGCTTTGAACTCAAGCCCTTTTTGGAAACTGGACTTTCTTAGAAAATGGAGAAAAAATTCTGGAGAGTTATTTTGATTGGATTCGTGGCAGGTCCCAAGGCAGATGTAAGTACCCTTCGGGCTCCCTAGCTGTCGAGCAGCAGTAGGGACGAGTGGTGAGCCTAGCTCACATTTTTCATGTTCAGCCGTCCACTGCTGAACATAGGCGTTTGACACTATAGAGGGATGATGATGAGGTTCAATTTTAGATTGCAAGTAATAAAGATGTAACCCAAAAAAAAACAACAATTTGCAACACTGGTGCTACTTAATGACATTCGATTTCGAAAATATTTCAAAACTTCCATCGAACGTTTTTATTAAAGAAAAGTTTGAACAATATGACCACTGATTTGTGATTATTGTTTCTTATTTCTTCAGGGTTTTATTTGTTCGTGACATAAATTGTCAATATGTCATAGAAAATTGGATTTTTGATTTACTGCCGCAAACAAATAACGTTCTGGTACTAAATAAACTATGGCCTAGAAGTTATTTTATCTACTATATTTTATACTTGATTTTCGCAACTCGGAGTACGCGTATTTACGACCTCATAACCTTCTTATAAAAAGTCTAATCTATATTGACGACCTCTGTGGCTCAATGGCTAGCGCGTTGATGCTCAAGCCGGAGGTAGCGGATTCGAATCCCGTCAGGGAACAAAAGAGTTTTCTGTGTTGTTAGTAAGAGGTAGTGCCATGCTGCATTGCAGCTAAATTGGGCCGGCACGACCGGGGTACCTCACATAAAACCCGCGTCAAGTGACAGCTACGCTGTCGCGTTTCGTACGGTTTGTGAGTTTCCGGTGGCCCAATTGGGGGGATCGGGGAAAGGAGGGCAACGCATTTGCATAACCTCTGGTTGTGCAGATGTCTATGAGCGTCGGTAGTTACCATGGCTCCGACTGCTAGGCTGCCTCCTATGACATAACAAAAAAAAAAGTGTTTCTGGGTCATGGATGTATATAAAATATGTGTATTATGCAATAAAAATCTTAAATATACATACTGGGTCATGGATGTATATAAAATAAATATATTTCCGTTGTCTGGTAACCCGTCACACAAGTTCTTTGATAACTTACGATGCGATCAGATTAACGTGGTGTAAAAGCGTCCATAGATATTATTATTATTAATAATAATAATAGTGAATTCAAACTATAAATGCAAGAAGATGAAGATAAGGAAATTTAGGTTTCGCTCAAAGATACACAAGCACAATATATACATGTTTAGTTCTTATATACCAAATTCACTTTAACAAAGTTTAGAAGAAATATTTTTTATCTGAATTTCTGAGAGAACAACTCAAAACTTAATGAATCAATGAGCGGTAGGCAAAAATTTATGATGTTAACAAAAAGAGTTCGTAGTATTTCGAAGAACATGTTTCTGTAACATCAAACATGTTTTGGCGTTCTTTAAGGAGAAACTTATTCAAGTTTGTTAATGCTTGCTTAACAGAAAATTCGACTTTGATACATTTGCAATCTAATTGTATATAACATACGAACTCATGAAAACAAACATTGCGGATACTTACTTTGATATAATAAGTATTAGTGATCGTATTAGTATAATCTTGCGTCTCCCCACCATGGTTCAGTCCTTGTCGTGGTGGTGGGGCTCAGGGACCTAGGGTCTCCCCGTGATCATGACGATTGAAACATTGCCGAAATATCGGGAACTCAATAAATCTTTAAACGCGGTAAGCACCCGTAATAATATTAATATAAATATGAACCTAGGGTGAGCCGCTGCACCTTGGGCGAAGCGAATTGAGCCGAGGGGGCTCTTTGTAGCCCTCTTATAAGAAGAGGGGACAAAAGAGCAGGGGGCAAGGGGTGAGGATGTGATCCTATTGTACTGTCCCGACGTCGGGAGGGGTTGTTCTGTGGTGCAGGACAACCCCTCTGTGGAGGTGGTGTCGGTCCCTTGCGGGACTGACTGGCCGTCGAGGTGCCCTGTTTGTTTACTAGATCCGGGGCATCTCACCAAAGGCAGCATTGGTGGCACTCGCCGAGTTTTAGTGGGTAGAGCTGCGTCCACTTACCAGCTGTCGGGCGCAGCGAGTCCCACATACCCGCGTGGGGGTACCCACTCCCCCGTGTTAAAGAAAAAAAAAAAAAAAGAAACTTGCGTCTTCTCAAAATTAGCGAAGGAGGTTTTAGTCCACCGATTGACCGAATACATTATTTAACCAAAAGTTTGAGCATTAACAGCATCATTTTAAGTTGTCGGGCAAACCCCCCACCAATAACAAACCATAAATGAGCCAAATCAGCTCACACTAATCCGATGAAGCATTATCATTAAGAAAAAAAACGATGTTTTGTTTCGCCGTAGAGCATGCGAAATTGAAGACAAGTGAAAATCGAAAATCATAGTTTGAAGGACAAGCAGGTTGTCATCAGGACGTATTTGGATCACTCGGGTTAAGACTCTAGATCTGCGCCACTCGGCTGTTCTAAGTATCAAACCGCGTTTACCTAGCCACGGGGTACGCTTGCAAAAACTGGTGATACAGGTACCAAGAACGGTAATAAATTTAAGAAATGTATATAAATACATACATACACATCCAATATCTGGCGAAGACTATTTTAATTAACATTTCATTAACATCATACAAATTATTTGCACATGACGGGATTCGAACCCGCGACCACTGTGTATAATGTTACTAGCCTGGCCACTAGACCAGCTGGTTACTATAAGACGCAGTTACAGCTGGTCAAAATGACAATTGACGGAACGTTAAATATCAACGGCTGGCTTTGGGCTGGCTTTATATCGATATATTTGAGCAAATAAGATCGGTCATTTTGGCGTGTATTTGTTGAACTGTCTAGTCTCTATGGGTATCTTAAGCTAACTCAATCATTAAACGTCGTGAAACAATTTTAGAATAATTATAATGAAACATCCTCGGTCCTCCCGTGACCAGTGTTGCTGTAAAGTATCCGACACGTCGGGCATGTAAAAACCCAAAAGTTATTTCATTATAACGAGTGAAAGGAAATTTAGAAAACAATTTGAGCATCCTCATCGGTATATTATATATTTTATATTCATATATCCATTTTTAACGGACTTCAAAAAAAGGAGGTTCTCAATTCGTCTGTATGTTTTTTTTTGTAGGGTACAAATGAGGCTGAGTCGTCACGGCTCACGCTCGGAGGTGAAAGGCGCGATCGGGTGAACTCGGGACCGCCGAGTGTGCCCGAGCGAAACTGTCCCTGTGACAGTCCTATGACTGGTCAGGTTAGGTTATTTTTATTTTACGTGTTAACTGGCTGTTTTGCCTCACGTTTTCACCCACCCTGAAATTTAATATACAAAATACTCCACATATAACCATAACAAACAATATTCCTAAAAAAAATTGGCCTTCCTCAGTTACATTACGAAATGCTAAAATATTTTATTAAATCCGGCTCTTAACTCCAGAGATTAGAGCTATTAAACAAACAAACAAACTCTTCAGTTTTATGATAAGTATAGATAAGTGAAAAACTCCTAACAGCTAAAAAACCCCGTTAAACGTCGTGGAAAACTTATATATCGCAGGCTAACGTTTTGTCACGCTCTACATGAAAAATTGTTTTTATATTTTCGGATACAAATCACATCTTACCCTTTTTTAACAAGGGTCCCTATAATGCCAGGTCCATAACATCAATCTCCCTCGTGTATCTGTGATAGCTTCCCTGGCACCTATAATACGTTCCAGAAAAAGCGCTTTCGACGATCACCCATATAACAGATTTTGATATTAAAATACTAAAATACTAAGCATACAAATAGCATACAAATAATAAAACAAAATGAAACAAAAATAAATTGCCCACAGCTTCAACTGCTTTAACTTACAGTTACAGTTGTATGCGGACCGATAATGATTATTATTATTAGTATAGCATTAAACTGGTGACTTTTTAAATTAAATCGAATAGTTTCAAAACTTACAATCATTACAATATTTTTATAATCTTACTTAATTCTGTATAGGCGAAAGTTTTTAAGTTTGGATATTTGTTGTTGTGTCACTGCAAAACGGCTGAACTAATTTGGCTGAAAGTTGAAATGCTGATGGCTTATACCTTGGATGTTGCCCGCAGCTTCACCCGCGTTAACTTAGTCCCGTCAAAATCGGCCCAGCCGTTGCCGAGATTAACCGGAACAAACAGACAGACAGACAGACGAAAATTGTAAAAATTGCAATTTTGGCATATGTACCGTGTATACCTAGGTAACACTGAAAATGTTTAGAAAATGAAAAACGGCTTAATGTAGAAAGTTCCCAATACTTTTATTGTTTTTCGAAGTAATCTCCGTTTCTTTCTACACATCGTCGCATTCGATGGAACCACTGAGAAAAGCAGTGGGTCCATTCTTCCTTAGGAGTCTCTTCTGTGGCATTTTCGTACGCTTTCACCGCATCTTCAGGGCTCGTAAAGCGAATACCTCGAATTTTATCTTTAGTTCTTTCCGAAGGACAAAGTTTGTATTTCCTTTTAGCACGATCTAATGCTATTTAGTAAGAACACGTCGTAAATAAGAATATTCAACATCCACCGGGATTTCGTGTATCCCTAGTGATTTCGTGAAATCTCTGATATCTTCATTTCCCTGCGACATTCTTCTCAGTCGTACGCTCTCGGCAGAGCGGTCGTGGTCATGTCTTGGTCGAGTCTTGCACCACTGCTTCTCTCGTAATGCGACGCCATGTATCTCTATGCTTGGCGGAGTGCGAGTTGTCATTTATATTGGTGTGTGTCAGAGATTTGATTAGATCTGTCCATCGCGTTGGAGAGCGCCCACGAGATCTTTTGCCTTCCACTTTCCCTTGCACCACCAAACGTTCGATAGAGTTCTCTTTACGGGTGATGTGTCCAAAGAACTTGAGGATTCGTACCTGCACAGAAGACGATAGTCTCTCTTTGATGTGGAGTTCTTTCGGGATCGAAACGTTGGTACGGTGCGCGATCCATGGGATTCTGAGCATGCGCCTCCAACACCACATCTCCAATGCATCAATTTTGCGACGGTCTCGCATCCTCAGTGTCCACGTCTCAGATCCATATAGAAATATTGGAAAGATGAGGCATCTCATCAGTCGAACCTTTGTGTTTCTGGTTATTCTGCGGTCTTTCCAAATTTTGGTGAGTTTTTCCACTGAGGACCTAGTCACGGCACAACGCCTCCGAATTTCGTCCTCGCAGCCTCCAGCATTAGTGATTGTAGAACCCAAATAGACGTAGCTCTCGACTATTTCACATCCTCCAATATCTTGGACGTCCGGTTGGTTGTTGTTCGCACGGTCTACAATCATCATTTTGGTTTTATCGCGATTGATCGCAAGTCCAAAATCCAACGCTGTGGTCTCCAGGCGGCGTAGAAGAGTCTCAATTTCGTCTTTGGTCGACGCTAGAAGGGTGGTATCATCCGCATATCTCAGATTTGATATCTTTCGACCTCCTACAGATATTCCCTTGTCCCAGTCTTCGAGAACTATCCGCATTATGTACTCTGTGTATATGTTAAAGAGTAGAGGGGACAATATACAGCCCTGTCTAACGCCGGCTCCCGTTTTGAAGCGTTCGGAGTCAACACCTTCAACTCGGACCGCGGCAGTGCCATCTTCGTACAGGCGTCTAATGAAATGCACAAGGTGTTGTGGTACACCCATTTCCGTCAGGATCTGCCAGAGTTTCCCCCACTTAACGGTGTCGAAAGCTTTACTGAAGTCAACAAAGCAGACGTAGAGAGTGATGTTGAATTCTCTTGCCTCTCTAGTTACTGCATTTTTTTGTGGAGCCTTTCTTATGAATTAGAATAAATATAGAGTGTGAACAATCGCTCGGCCAGACGCCAGTGACCCATATTCGGCAACAGATGGTGTGCAGTATGTCCACTCCGATCTCCCCCATATCTTTTATGGTTTCAATCGGGATCTCATTGATACCCACCGCCTTATTACGCTTAAGGTGTTTAATGGCTGCGCGCACTTCATCCTTCAGTAGAATTGGTTCTCGCTCTGATGCTGCATTGTAGGTCGATGAGGAGTCTGTCATCGCATCAGCAAGAAGAGAAAGTAGTCTTTCCAGACGTCAACAATATTCTTAATCTCTGTGATGGTGTCTCCTGATGCATTCTCAATCGCCTATGTCTTCGGTTTAAATTGACGAGTTATAAGTCTGATTTTCATATATAAGTCTTTTGTTTCAAACTTTTGGGAATGTTGTTCAACTTCATCACATTTTGATTGTAGCGCTGCATTGCGGTCTTGACGGCAAGCAGCTTGTACCTCGGAGCTCATGGCATTAAGTTCTTGTATCGTGGCCCCATTAGCTTTCAGAATCCTACGCTTTTCGACCAAGTTCCAGGTATCAGTCGACATCCAATGTTGTCTCTTTTTGGGTCTTGTGTTGGATTGTGATTCACGCACAGAATCTTTTATGAGTTTCACGGTGGATTCCCAAAGATGGTTGATGTCTCCTTCATTGCAGCAGTTTTCGTGCCAAGCCTGTTCTTTTTCTTGAAGTGATTGGATGAAAGAGTCCTTGTCAACGACTTCTACACGCTTCGTCATTTTCTTGACTACGGGTTTGCGCAATCTAATCCTCATATTACACACAAGTAGTTCATGATCGGACATGACGTCGGCCCCCGGTAGTGTATGTGCGTTGGTTATAGAGCTCCTCCACCTTGCTCTGATCAGTATGTAATCGATCTGGTTACGGTATTCTCCATTTGAGGAGGTCCAGGTATACAGTCTTCTTGGGTGGTGTTTGAAGATTGTGTTCATTATAGTTAAGTTGTTATCTGCTGCAAACTGGATTAAGCGTTCTCCTCTACTGTTTCTGCAGCCAAGACCATAGTGACCCACGATATTCCGCAGTCCAAAATCCTGATCGGTGGTTCCCACCTTTGCGTTAAAGTCACCGATAACCATTAGAATCTCTCTTCTTGGGATGCCATTAATACAGTCTTCAAGTTGGTTATAGAAGTCTTCTATTTCTTCCTCACTCGCGGCACTAGTTGGGGCGTAAACCTGAATGATATTCAGTACGAATGGTGAAGCACTGAGTTTTATGGTTATAATCCTCTCGTTGACAGGGTTATAGCCCAGGACAGAGCTAACCCAGAGCGTTGGTATTGCAATGGCCACTCCCGCAAAACTGGATGATTCGTTTCCAGAGGAAAATATGGTGTGTTTCTCTAGGTTCCGGTGTCCACTCTCTTTCCAGTGTGTCTCACTTAATCCTGTGACAATGGTATTGCATCTTACGAGTTCTTGATCTAACACATGGAGTTTCCCCTCATCAATAAGGCCTCTTACATTCCATGTTCCAACTCTGACGTCATGACGAAGTTGGAGTTTCGTTCTTCCAGTAGCATAGTTTCCATGTGGCGCCTGGTCGCCTACTGTCTCATGGCCGGTAGCCCATTTCACACTCTGGCTCCCGGACAGCACAGAGCGCCGGTCGCTACGCGGATCACTTGGCTTACTTTTCTTTTTATACGACCTTTTCATGACTCTCGTGGGATGATAGTGCAGTGGTTTCCCGTTGCCTTCTGCAGCAGGATTTTTAGGGGATATTTGGACCCCAAGGTTTCTGACGCCTCTTCCGTACAGGTTTCCCCGCCAGGTGTATGGTTATACCGCCATTGATCGGTCGTCATTGCCTCGTCTGTTATCTAGCATGGAGCACCACGGCAATCGATTGGTCGCCGTCGCCATCCGGCGCGTGCAGGTGAGGTTGACTATTGGGTAGGCATAGATGTTTAAAAAAAAAATACTGACTTGAAATTTGAATTAAATAAATTAAGTGAGGACTATAATAAAGTCGCTCACCAAAACCAAGATCTACAAAGCATTGTAGACAGTTTTGACCAATGCCGTCATGAGTATGAAGAGTCACTGAGGAACTCAGCTACATTAAAATGCAGGCTGGAAGAAGCTCAGGACCGTATTACTGAATTAGAAGAGCTTACACGTCAGAAAGAAGTCAAAACAACTCAAAACTTATATGATGAACTGATTGGGAAGGAACCGTGCCTAGTAGCTGATATCATCACCCCCATGAACATTACCACTATAGATTTGACTGATGATACGGTGCCTTCCTATTCTTTTCACAGTAAAAATAAATTAAAAAATATATTAAAATAAAGAAGTCCATGAAAAAAACACAGGAACTTCTTTTAAAAAACAAAAGAATAGTTACTAAAATTAGTAAATTATCTCAAAATAAAATAAAAATAACAAACCAGTGTTAAATGTAACTATGAGGCAGATGTATGCAGCCTTCAAGCTGAAATCTCTGAACTCCATAGTAACTTACAAATAATATCCAGTAAATATGAAATAGCCCAGAAAGAAATAGCAGGACATATATCAGCTCTGAGTGGTTTGCTGGACATATGCCATTACAATGAGGACAGGGTTGAGTCTTTATTGAGTCGCAACTCTCAATGCATATGTTCAACTGTGAAACGCTCAGCGCAAAGTATAGGTCAAACTTACACGGGTCCAAGCTTGTAGGTGCATGCTGACCCCTTAAACAAATCATTTATAAAAACTGTACCACCAGCCTCTACAAATAAGTTTATTAGTTTATATAGTGATGAGATAGGCCAAGAGGTTGGTGTGTTATTACACAGGTTGTACGAAGGACAAAAATTGACTAATACTTGTATGCCGGGGGCGTCCTTTGATCAAGTTGTAAATAAGATTTTAAATGCCACCCATTGTCCAAATACAACCATTGTAATTATAGTTGGGAGAAGGGGAGGTGTGAACGGGAAACAACTTGCTAAATATATAGAAAATCTTTCAGGTTTACCCAATGTTGAGAGGGTATTTCTATTCACATTTCCCTACATTAAATCAGACAAGTTGCCACAGGAGAATAAAATTAGACTAAAATTAAATAGCCTGTTACACTGTGCATGTAACAATAATTGTATTTTACTCAATGAAAATAAAAGTAACATAATAAATATAATTGACATTAACAACATTTTAAATTATAATAATTGTAACAATTTGACATATGATAGGTATTTATTACCTATCTAAATTTTATAAGCGACAAATAGCAGCCTTGCTATTATATTTTTTATCTTTAAGTCCAGCCAAGTATTTGGCTAATCCGACCACTGTTTTATTTGAACAGTGTGATAATAAAAGATTCAATTTTACAAATTTGGAATACGTTCCAAATAGTTTAAACTAGATTATAAGACAATAGAGGAAATCTCTAGCCCATTAATTAGTAATAATAATAATAATAATAATATTATATTAAATGAAAATATTGAACAAATCAATGTAAAGAAATTAATTTAAAAATTGTACTCATTTAACCTGGTGCATCAAAACTTACAAGGAATGTTTGGCAAAGATTTGGAAATTAAATTGTTTTTAAAAAACTACAATATAGACATACTGTGTATTACCGAACATTGGCTAAAAAAAATGAAATTATGTTCAGCTTCAGTGAGCACCAGGTGGCAAGTTCGTTCAGTAGAGAAAAAGCCATAAGAGGTGGCTCACTAATAATTATTAAAAATGAAATAAAATGTAAGGAACGTAAGGATATTGTGGGCCTCTCTGCTGAGCGTACTACTGAAATAGCCTGTATAGAGATGGAGCGCCTTATTATTGTAAGTGTATACAGACCTCCAAATGGATTATATGATTCTTTTGAGAAAATCATGGATGAATTATTAATTAAAATATGTGGGTCTAACAAGCCCATACTAATTTGTGGTGACTTTAATATTAATTTACTTAAAAAATAATTCCACCACAGTTAGATTCACATCATTGTTAAAATCATATAATCTGACTAAACTATTTTCAGAACAAATATTGATAATATTTTTAGTAATTTAACTCCAGTCCACAAAGAAATTATCAACAAGTTGAATTCTGATCGCTGTGGTCAATTAGCTGAATTCCTTATAAGTTCTAATAGTAAAAATTGTAACAAAAATAATGTGTTTGTTCCTGTGAATGTAAGACGTATTGAGAAATTTAGGAGTAGTATAATGGCCAATATTACATATTTGAAAGATAACAAAAGTCCAGATTTCGCTTTTGGTGAATTGTTTAAATTAATTAATACACATTTTAAAGCCATTTTTACTTCTAAAACAGTCAGTTCCACAAATAAAAAGGGCTTTAATGATTGGGCAACAGCAGGAATCCACAATAGTAGACGCAAATTATATGACCTTTACCAAGAACGGACATACAATCAAAATCAATCATATAAGCAGTATGTCAAAATGTATTCAAAAACATTCAAACAAGTTTGTATCGCGGCTAAATCGCTTTATATTAAGGAAAAAATTAAAAACGCAAAAAATGAAATAAAAACTACTTGGAACATAATAAAGGATGAAACTGGGAGAGTCGGTAGTCGTAGCTCTGAATTTAATTTAAATATTATATAAAATAGAATAATTAAGTCTGACATCTCGATTTCGACTACAAAAAATGTAATCTCATGTCCTGCAATTACCGAATCATTGCTTAAAACCAATGTCAAACAATGTGAAGCTAACTTTAAGTTTAAAGAGATAGGACCCAAAGATATTTTAAATGCATTTAACTTATTAAACAATAAAAATACCCCAGATTTATGGGGAATATCTGTAAAAGTAACTAAGCTCATAGTTGATGTAATTGCACCCCATCTAGCAACAATTTTTAGTAAATGTATTGATAGTGGCGTTTTTCCTGACTTAATGAAACATAGTCGAGTTTTGCCTCTTTTTAAATCTGGCAGTACATCAGATGTTACAAATTTTCGACCAATATCAATACTTCAATCATTTAGTAAAATTTTTGAAAAAATTATGTTAAATCAGTTACTATATTACTTTGAAACCAATATGTTACTGCACAAAAAACAATTCGGATTTAGAAAGGGTCTCTCCACAACAGACGCTGGCGTTAACTTAATTGACCACATTTATGAGGCTTGGGAGGAGTCACGTGATGCTTTGGGAGTTTTCTGTGACTTATCCAAGGAGTTTGATTGTGTACAGCATGAGACCTTGATCAGGAAATTACGCCACTATGGGATAGACGGTACGGCACTGGATCTTTTGAATTCCTATCTTAAAAACAGGACTCAAAAGGTCGAGATAAATGGTAGAAGATCATCCGGGAATAAAATAGAGATGGGGGTCCCACAGGGGTCCATTCTAGGTTCATTTCTTTTTCTAGTTTATGTAAACGATTTACCTTACTTAGTCAAAGATAGTCAAGAGGTAGTGTTGTTTTCTGATGATACTTCACTTATTTTTAAAATCAAACGACAAAAAACTAATTATGACGAGGTAAACAACACACTTTCGAGAATGGTACATTGGTTTAGCGTTAATAACTTGCTTTTAAATAGTAAGAAAACTAAATGCATAAAATTTTCCTTGCCAAATGTTAAGCAACTGCAAACCAATGTACTCTTAGACAGTGAAAACTTGGAATTGGTGGACTCCACAGTTTTCCTAGGAATAACTCTAGATCTTAAGCTGCAGTGGGGTCCCCACATAGCTAAATTGGCGAATGGCAATTAGGAATTGGCAGTGAGAAAAATAAGACAGTTTACTGATGTAGATACAGCGCGAATAGTATATTTTAGCTACTTTCATAGCATTATGTCTTATGGCATACTTTTATGGGGAAATGCGGCCGACATAAACAACATTTTTGTGCTGCAGAAGCGGGCTATTCGTGCAATTTACAAGTTGCCTCTCTATTCATCTTTGAGAGAAAAATTTAAAGAAATAGGAATGCTGACTGTCGCCTCTCAATACATCTTAGAAAATTTACTGTATGTCCGGAAAAACATAAATGAATTTTGTAAGAAAAGTGATATTCATAGTAGGAATACACGTAATAGACACAGGTTACTGTAATATTTTGGATAATAATGAAACACGTCTTAAGCCACTCGTATATTCGCAGACTGCATTACATAAGAATGTTGCAACTAACGGCGAATTATCTAACCTACAAATTACAATACAAATATTCACTGACGTCATACATTACACCTCCACCCTAATCTTACATAATATTCTTATAGCTAAGTGCACACAGAAAACATATTAATAACTAACTGGATATGTAATTGTATATTATAGTTAAACTAGTTACATATATTATATTCCGTTTAGTGTAACAGTCAATCTATCCCAAACCGGATAGCGGGTTTACGATTTCGCCGGGGTCGATTAACTGGCGACTCTGTTACAGTAGGTCGTTCAAGAGATAACGGATTAGGTGAATTTTCAACCTGCTGAGCAAGTGTACTGACATTATCAGAGACGTTCTCGGTGTCATTTTTGCAAGACTCATTAGCTAACATATTTTCTTTTGTAATAATGGTATCCCCAAGCATGGGAACGTCGGCCTTATCCGGGCCGGTCACATCAGATAATCGCGACCTTCGACGCACCTGGTCTACATGTCTTTGTACTACCTGACCATTGTCCTTTGCCACCGAGTATCTGCGAGTACCGTCTTGTCCCACAATCTTTCCCTTCACCCACCTCTCCGAAGCGCCGTAATCTCGTGCCCACACTACGTCCCCCTCGCAGAATGAACGCTCCGCACCCCCTGCGTACTCAACTTGACGCCTTTGTTGAGCTAAGACTTTTTCTTCTATATTACGCTCAGGTCTTAGGAGGTCTAACCTACTACGCAACGTGCGCCGCTGTAATATCATGGCGGGTGATTCACCGGTGGTACCGTGAATACCATTCCGATACGCCAGTAGGAATGTTTGTAAGGCCGCGTCAATATCTATTTTGTCGCGGAACGCTTTTTTTAATCGCCCGTTTACACAATTTAACAGCATTCTCGGCCGCCCCGTTTGAAGCTGGGTGGTAAGTCGGAGAATAACTTTGTCGTATACCGTTATTAATTAAAAAACTTTTAAATTCACTACCTGTGAAGGGAGGACCCTGATCAGACACTAGCTCCTCTGGTAGTCCGAATCGCGAAAAGATGGAACGCAATACTTTTATTACATTTATTGCATTCGTTCTTTTCATTTCGAATACCTCTAACCACTTTGACGTTGAGTCTATTAACACTAAAAATGTGAGACCTTTATATGGCCCTAGAAAATCAACGTGTACCCTAGTCCAAGGTCGGCTGTGATATTTCCACGGCTGTGGCGCAGACCGCGGTGGTGCGTCGGCTACTGCTGCACATGTCTCACATCTTCGACATACTGTTTCAATATCGACATCGATATTGGGCCACCATACGTAACTTCTAGCTAATGATTTCATTTTAACGATTCCCAAGTGACTACAATGTAACTGAGTTAAAATTTTATTACGCAATACGTTCGGTATTATCATCCGATAGCCCCACATAATACACCCACAATCTATATATAGCTCATTCCGTCTGCTAAAATAAGGTCTTAATTGCTCATCTGGACATTCCGTTGGCCACCCTGATTGAATATAAAATGTAACTTTATTTAAGATTGTGTCATTTAAAGTCGCCTTTTTGACATCCTCGCTCTTGACAGGCAAAAATTCTTCTACGAAATGAACGTAAGTACTGTCCTTTTTAACTAAACTACGTGCCGGTTCCGACGGCAGCCGTGACAAGGCATCCGCGCAATTTTTCTTAGAGGACACGTACTCGATGTCATAATCATAGCCGGCCAATAAAACGGCCCACCTTTGTAGCCTAGACGCCGCCATTAACGGAATTCCACTTTTACTACCAAATATATGTGTTAAAGGCTTGTGATCGGTTCTGAGCGTAAACTTGCGACCGTACAGATATTGGTGAAACTTACGAATACCGAAAATAATTGCTAGCGCTTCTCTGTCGATTTGAGCGTATGACTTTTCGGCATCTGAAAGCGAACGCGATGCGTATGCGATTGGCCTATCACCCTGATCCGTTAGGTGCGATATGACCGCCCCAACGCCGACGCCGCTCGCGTCGGTCGTCAGAACCAACGGCAACTCCGGCGTATAGTGCATCAATATTCGGCTACTCATTAAAATTTGTTTAATTTTATTAAACGCATTAACACAACTCTTGTCGAATTCAAATGTGACCCCCTTCTTTAATAACTTATACAATGGTGCTAAGATAGTGCTGACGTTATTAACAAATTTGCCATAGTACATCACCATACCTATGAAGGCCCGCAGCTCGGACGTGTTGGACGGTATCGGCACGTTGTTTATGGCACTCACCTTGTCCGCGCATGTATGTATCCCTTCTTTACTAATTACATGCCCCAAGTACTTAACCGAATTTGCGAAAAATACACATTTGTCTTTTTTTACTCTAAGGCCGGACTGTAGCAACCGGTCGAACACTTTCGTCAAATTGTCCATGTGTTCCTTCTTGGTTGTTCCTGTGATGATAATGTCATCTAAGAAACAACCTACGTGGGGCAAATCCGCGAATAATTGCTCAATTTTCCTTTGAAATATTCCGGGACTCGACGCCAGACCGTATACCAGCCGGTTGTACATAAATAACCCCTTATGTGTGTTAATTACTGTTACAATTTTTGTATCGTCCAAGACAAACTGCGCGTAAGCTTGCGACAAATCAATTTTTGTAAATTGTTGTCCCCCTCTAAGTTTAAATAATAAATCTTCTACTCTGGGCAAAGGATAACGGTCTATTTCGATAACTTTGTTCAACGTTAGTTTATAATCGGCACAAATTCTGATGTTACCGTCCTTTTTCACCACCGGCACGATCGGCGTGGCCCAGTCCGATCGCTGCACTGGGGTGAGGATGCCGACGGCCACCAGCTGGTCGAGCGCTCGCTCCACCGGCTCGCGCAGCGCGTACGCCAGGGGCCGCGCGCGCATGAACACCGGCCGCGCTCCCTCGCGGACTTTAATGCTGACCGTACCGCCAGTGAATCGACCCAAGCCCTCCTCGAACACTTTACAATATCTGGAACTGAAAACATCCATATTAAAGTCCTCGCTAGACAGCGTCGTGTAATTAAACGAAGGCAACTGGATTTTCAAGGTCGCCATCCACTGTCTACCTAACAATACAGTTTTTCCCTTTTCTATTACATATAAATCCAGCTTTTTACAGTAATTTTTATATTTAACAATAGGTTGTATAACACCTAATGGACGAATGGTTTCTCCTGTGTAATATCTAAGAACCAATCGACACGGTTTTAAGATTAAATCTTTAAATAATTCCTCATAACAATCTTTACTGATGCATGAAATAGCGCTGCCCGTATCGCATTCCATCGCAATATTTTTATTATTAACATTTAATGTTAAATATAAGGGCTTGTAATCGCTAGCGGATAATTGACACATGTTCATAAAGATTACCTCATCGCTGTCCTCGGACTGGGACTCCTCCCCGACGGTCACTAAGTTATGACCCGCTACATTCGGACACATACGTTTTAAATGACCTTGCCGGTAACATATACGGCATATATAAGTCCTAAATTTGCAGGTTAGGACTTCGTGACGCCCGCCGAACGCCTGGCACTGCCCTCGCTGCTCCCGTTGACCCGCCGACGCCGCTGGTGCTACGCACCCTGCAGTCGCGCGCCGCCCGCGCTCTTTGGCCGCCATGCGATACCCTCTGTGGTCTGTCGCCTGTATCGACCGTTTACTTCGTCGGTCCTGCTGTATATACGAGACCGATTCTTCGCTCGTCCCCTTTTCCGTTCCTCGACCTTCAACCAAGGCGGCATCCCTCTCAGCCGCTTCCATGCTCACTGCCAAACTATACGCTCTGGTGAAGCTTAAATTGCTCTCCGCGAAGAGCCGTTGACGTATTATTTCACTAGTTATCCCGCATACCAGCTGATCCCTTATGCTTTCTTCGAGCCAGTTACCGAACTCGCACGACTTGGACATTTTCTTTAAAACGGCGGTGTAATCTGCAATACTCTCACCTTTCTCCTGTTTTCTGTTACGAAACTTGAACCGCTCCGCTAATTCACTCGGTTTCGGTTGCAGATGATTTTTCATAATACCCGATATTTCTGTAAATGTCTTTGTTTTAGGTTTAGCCGGCGTACATAAATTAACCAACAGCTCGTAACTACTTGCTCCCATGACCGTTATTAATGTAGGCACTTGATGTTCGGGGGGAATCTTATTCACTAAGAAATATTGTTCCAGACGATCCACGTATAACTGCCAGTCATCGTTCTGCACATCAAATTCGCCGATTTTTCCAATTGACATTGTTTAATATTTGAATTCAATTAGCCCGAAATGATAATAAAGCTGCAGGTTCTTAAAATAATCCTCGTCGCCACTGTAATATTTTGGATAATAATGAAACACGTCTTAAGCCACTCGTATATTCGCAGACTGCATTACATAAGAATGTTGCAACTAACGGCGAATTATCTACCCTACAAATTACAATACAAATATTCACTGACGTCATACATTACAGTTACATGCACCAATGATTAGACTTTCGAAAGTAAGCAATTCTTTTAAAGGCAACTGTATACGCTTTTACAATAGGATCCCAGAAAACGTTCAAAAGCTCTCCATAAAAATATTCAAAAAAGTTGTTAAAGAGCGTTTGTGTGGTAAAGGCTCAGATGAAGTAAAAAAAGGTAGATGTCGCACGGCCTTTGCTAATACTGAAGCCACAAAACTAAGCTCCTTCATGTAAATACACGCGCTCACGCACACAGATACACCAAAACTAAGCTCATTTTTGTTAGTATCTTACGAGTCGTCGTGCAGTAAGTTTGCCAAAAAAATACCGTTCTGTGTAATTAAATGGAGTAAAAACAATACAAAAGTGACCAAAGAGTCTAAAGAAATATCGTTTCACACATAAATAAACACAAGACTATATTCTTTTAAGATATTTTAACACTATTTTGAGGTTAATCAACATAAATAATATTATTGCCCCGAAATGACGTATCGGAAGAGTGTTGCCAGAAGTTAGTATTTCTAATAGCCCAATAGTGGGTAAGTCAATTGCAGGCAAAGCCATAGCAAAATAATTAAGTACAGAGGTGACATAATTATTATTTTATTATTTGATCGCTATATGACTGAATCGAAATGACCTCGTATAACCTATGTTGTATTTTTTTTGGGACTCACGTACCCACAGCAGGACTATGTATTTAATTATTTATAAATTCAAAGATTTACCATTTAATAAATTTAAAAAAATGTAACAGTGTGGCTTGCATAGAAATGATTTTATAATTTAAATGTTTTTTTTAATGGAAAACGACATACCTATTATGTATTTAATTTAAATTGTGTATTGATAAAATGTGACTTTCTAATTACTATTATAATCAATTATTTTGAAACTGTTATTCTCTGACAATGATTTTAAGGACATGTTGTATTTATCAAGTTTATTTAATTGTAACTATTTTTTCCTGTTAATTTATATTAATTGTTTATTTATGTAAAGTTTTATTTTCACACACCATGTTATGGTAGAATGTATAGAACTTGTTTTTTTTTAATATCACCTATGTATTTACTACATTCATGGGAATAAATAAATAAATAAAACAATTGTGTCAATAACATATCTATTGAGACAGTTTATAAAGTGATCCTACACGCCTCCTACATATTCGTAATATTATTGTATTTTATAAAAATATTCACTGTCGCATTCACTTATTACCTATTTTTATTAATATACAATTTTAAGGGATATTTTAAAAAATGGCAGCCCTTCATTCACTCACACATACTTAAAAAAGTGGCTTCACTTTCTTGTTCCAAGTGCGCTATCTACCTTTTTTTACTTCATCTGAGGGTAAAGGATATTATAAAGTAAAAGATTTCATGGAAGATACCACACCCTGGGAATAAGGCGTCCCTCCCGGGCATTTCAGGATGAGATGTTAAAATTGTTATATAATATATATTATTTGAAAAGATTAGTTCCACTGAGTTTGTTTCGCCGGTTCTTCTCAGTGGGCTTAGCTTGGAACCGGTGGTAGATTCAATTGACGTTCAAAAAGATACTGTATTAGTACTATTTTGAATAAAAAATTTTGATTTTGATTTTTTGATTTAGGCCATTCTCCCCTTACTCCCCTTACCCTTAATATTATTACCTTATTGTGCTCAAAGACCGAAACGAGACGAGAAAAAGCAGCTCACAACGCCTCGTGTTCGATGTCGGTTCGTGTTATGGGTCTTATAAAAAATCCCATGTCTTACCCATGGCAAACTTAGATAAACCACGTAGAGAAATTAGAATTTCTAAGCAATTGGCATACCCAGATAACATTTCATCACACCACCGTCCTAGCACGAGGTCGCGTGAACCTAAACGAATTGAATCAAAGACATTCGGCCCGCGCCATCAAAGAAACTAAGGGTCGAACTAGACCCTTTCTCGTTCGAGCGTACTCGTCTGTCAAGCTGTCCATTTGTCTTGAGCAAATATTTTCACATTTAGATATATGGACGATAGAAAGGGAGAGGCTTATTTATAAGTAAAGTCGCGCGTACACTGCAAGTACTGCTCGTATAAATAAGAATTGTCTTTTGAAGAGAAACTTCTTTGCGCGCATGAGGGTAAAATTTTACGGATAAAACGTCAGGAAAATGTGCAACGTTTTTGTCCAAGAAGAGGGAGAGAGTGATTGAGACCGATTGAGAGAGAGTGAGAAAGGGCGAACGTAGTATGAAGCACATAGCCATGGAGTGAGAGTAGGGAGCAAGCGAGTGAGAAAGAACGAGAGAGAGAGTGAGATAGAGTGAACGTCGCATCGCATGTCTCGGTAATTAAAATTTTTTGATTAGTATAATTAATATAAACGAGATTTACAAAATTAGTTTCCCAAATAAGTTTCACTTCTGACATGTATACCTTGTACGCACGCACTTTTTTATATGTACCTATCATACACTATGTAGCTTTATTAATAAAGTGTCCAGTAGGATTGTGTCTTCCGCCATTTTACTTGAAACCGCCGTGAAATAGCCTACGCTGCGTCAGCATAAAAAATGTATATAAACTCTTTATATGCATTTTTGGGGCTGACAAAAATTTTTAAGACTATTGGAACATAAAAAACTGAACCGGTTTAATTTGAAGATATTATACGCTTTGCACGACACCCTGGCTATTCTAGTATTAACAAGCGCCGAGCAACTTACACCTGCTTGAGCCTTGAGGATATAAGACCAAGCAGTAAAATATTTAGCACCAAGATAAGCACAAAAATGATATTTGATTAACGCAATGATATTAAAAGATATACTTAGGTACTATGACTTCTTGTCTTTTGTTATGAATATATATTTTAAAAGTAATATACAAGTTGTAGTACACGGTCCTCTTTATTGTCAAAATTGAGCGTATCCCTAACACATATGATTGGACAGGGTGAAGATCTTATTCCGAAAGGTTTCTGTTCGGTATAAACGATGTCAAACGCCCAGACAGCGTGTTATATAAATTAGGTTATATTAAAAAAAATGGAAACATTCGTTCATTCATTCATTCTTTAAATTATAATACAATTTAATTAGGTATTACAAAAGAAAAAAAATTTAACCCACGAGGATTATTACGAATGTACATACTTAATGAAAAAAATATCAGAACAATACAGACGTTTTTCTCATGTAAAATATCAATATTTGTAAAGATCTAGTTCACTGAAATATACTTACTTTCAATTTCGTTTTAAGTTGTATTTACACTAAAATAGGATTGTTCAAGCTTAACCTAAATACTTAATCTTGTTAACTTAAATAGGTTAAGCTCGAGCTAAGTAACAACTTGTGTTAGGGATGCGTGTCTCAACTTAACAATGGCTCTATTATAGTTATTTATATATAGTTACTAGCTGTTGCCCGCAGCTTCGCCCGCGTTAACTTTTAAAATTTGAGGGGTTGACCACCCTTATCACTTAGGGGTATGAAAAATAGATAGTAGCCGATTCTCAGACCTACTGAATACGCATATAAAATTTGGTGAAAATCGGTAAAGCCGTTTCGGAGGAGTACGGTAACTAACATTGTGACATGGAAATTTTATATATTAAGATTTACTATTATTATAGTAGTGGATAATAAAATATAATAAATCATAAGATGTGAATCCGCTCTCCCCTTCCGTATATTTTTCACCTACAGAAAGCTACATTACCAACGAGTAATATAGGCGTACATTTACCTGTGCGAAGCCGGGGCGGACCACTAGCTTAAAATAAAGTCAAAGTCGACGGAGCTGTGGTCAATATTCTAGTATGGTCAATCAATAATTTCATCGTGATCTACTTACAAATAAACTTTGAATAAAACTAGACTTATAATGGCGTTCTAAATATAATTAATTGTTCTCAATTACAACGCTAAGCACGCTCCAATTACATTCTTTAATATTTTATGGAGCACATTTTTCTTACATAATATCTGTTTGCCTTATTAAGGTGGAAATCCCCACCGTGGTTCAGGCCTTCACGTGGCGGTGGGGCTCAGTAGCCTAGCGTGAGCCGATGCACCTTGGGCGAAACTAATTGAGCCGACGCAAGGGAGCTCTTTGTACCTCTCTTATAAGATGGGGGGACAAACGAGCAGGGGGCAAGGGGCGAGGACGGGAACCTCACCCCATTGTACTGTCCCGACGTTGGGAGGCATTGCTCTGTTGTGCGGGACAAACGCTCTGTGGAGGTGGCGCGAGGTCCCTTGAAGGACTGACTAGCCGTCGAGGTGCCCTGTTTGTTTATTAGATCCGGAGCACCTCACCAAAGGCGGCATTGGTGGCACTCGCCGGGTTTTAGTGGGTAAAGCTTCGTCCACTTACCAGCTTTCGGGTGCAGCGAGTCCCACATACCCGCGTGGGGAGACCCACTCCCCCACGGGATGCCTCAGAGCATTTCCTGGCGTTAAAGAAAAAAAAAACCATTATCAGGTCGGAAAGGCCATCTCCGTGTAGTGGCCAGTCCGTGTTGAATCCGAGTGGCAAGGGATCGGTCGTCTTGGCGTTCATTGAGGAAGAACTATGTTCAGCAATGGACGAATAGAGGCTGATGATGATGATGATGTGTAAACTTAGATTTACAGCCGTACGCGGATTGATGATGATTATTTTTATAGCCTAAGTTACTCCTTATAACATCAGCTATCTGCCAGTGAAAGTCTCATCAATATCGGCCAAGCCGTTTCAGAGATTAGCGGGAACAAACAGACAGACAGACAAAAATTGTAAAAAAAAAAAAGGCTATTTTGGTATATGTACCGTGTATACATCCGTGTATGCATTCAATAAAAAGCGGTTAGTATTACAAACAGACACTCCAATTTTATTTATCTGTATAGATGTTATTAATGAATCGTTTTTCTTTTTTACTTTTCGTCAGTCTTGATATTTATAGAATATTCATTGGTAATGCCTCAATTGAGTAAAGGACAACAAAAAGAGTTTTATGTTGGTCGACACAATACCTAGTGGTATTGTAGATAATAACCCTTGTAACCTCTTTTCTCGTCTTTATTAGATCTTCGTATCTAAAAAAGGGCGTAAGCTCTACTTCATTTTTGGCAAAACCTTTTTACACTCTCAAAAACAATACGTTTTTATATTGCTTGCTCATTTGTCACCTACATAATTTTGTGGTAGCCCGAAAGCTATCACAAGCTACTCGAAACAACCAGAACAGATTAATGAAAATCCCATGAAATCAGCCATTGACGTCCTTGCTATGTTAACCAATCCTGTCGCTGAGGTGATCCTGTCCGTTGCCTGCATATCCGGGACCCTCAAAAAGCGGCTGAAGGCGCTCGCAGTGGTTTTAGTTAGGGTGGGCACTCCCAGGTGCGAGTCCCACATTGGGTCAGGATCTACCCGAAGATCCTGGCTGCATCCATAAGGATTTCCCTGCGAAAAAAAAAATGTTAACCATTGACATTGATTGACCCCATTGACCCTTCCCAACGTCGGGACAGTGCAATGGGGTGAGGTTCCCATCCTCGCCCCTTGTCCCCTCCTACTCTTTTGTCTCATCTTCTTATAAGAGCAGCCCCCTCGGTTCACTTGGCTCCGTCCAGGGTGCTGGGTTCACCTTAGGCTACTGAGCCCCACCACCACGACAAGGCTTGAACTGTGGTGGGGATATAGCTCTCCCTTTATTGAAGTTGGTTAAAAATAGCTAATGAATATCACTAGTGCTAGTAGTTCACAAAATTTGAAATGTTTAGTAAGAGGTAGTGGCATGCTGCTTTTCGGCCGAATTGGGCCGGCACGACCGGGGTGTACCTCTCGCTCACATAACACCGGCGTCAAGTGACAGCTATTCTGTCGCGTTTCGTGCGGTTTGTGAGTTTCCGGTGGCCCATTGGGGGGAATAGGGAAAAGGAGGGCAACACATCTGCATAACTTTTGGTTGTGCAGATATCTATGGGTGTCAGTAGTCTCCATAAGGCTCCGACTGCTCGATTGCCCCCCTATGACATAAAAAAATGTTCTCTGTAAAATATCCACGACAAAAACTTAGTACCTTAGAACGCTGAACAAACCAATTTTCTTTTTTTAGCGTTTTAAAAATAAAACTCGAATGTCTTACACTTTAAACGAATTCATTTACATTAGCACATCAAACAAATTCTTATAGAGATACTAGCTGTTGCCCGCAGCTTCGCCCGCGTTAACTTTAAAAATTTGAGGGTTTGACCAACCTTATCACTTAGGGGTATGAAAAATAGATAGTAGCCGATTCTCAGACCTACTGAATACGCATATAAAATTTGGTAAAAATCGCTAAAGCCGTTTCAGAGGAGTACGGTAACTAACATTGTGACATGGAAATTTTATATATTAGAAGATTAGAAGAAGAAGAAGATGAAGGACGCTTTTGAATGAAACAAAGTTTCCTTTGATACGCCACAGAGTTTGCAAATATTTGGGACCAGATTACAAAATTTCTTTGATTTAAGACTTTTGTCAAGCTCACGGTTTTTGATGAATGAATGAAGGGAAATCATTGTATTATATTTTGAAAAGACGGAGGGTCAACTCAAAATGGAACGACGACCTCAGTGCAGTTCCCGGTCGGTTGAATGTTAATAAGAATGTATGAGTATGGCGATCGAAAGTATTTGCTTTCATTGAAAGAGACTTTGTACAGCAGTGGAAAAAATTTAAATGTCGACGATCAATTATTATATTTCTTACATAATCAGTCCATTAAAACCTTCTGCGTATAAAAGGCAGCCATTAAAAAGTGGTAATTTTATTACTAAAGTTATGATAGCTAAACGATATGAAGTAACTTATCACAATGGCTGATTACTGATGTTTCTTATTTCATTATATCATCAGCCTTTATCCGTTTACTGCAAAGCATAGGCCTCCCTCAATGAACGCCAAGACGGCCGATCCCTTGCCACTCCAACACGGACCAGCCACTGCACGGAGATCGTCTTTCTTATTTGATTGTCCAAAAATATTTACTTAGTTTATCACTGGCCCTATTCAGTTCAGTCTATAATTTTTCGCAATTAATTTAAAAGCAGCCATAGCATCGGGCCGTAGCCATCAAGCATATAACTGGAATAGAGGGATAATGTTATTAATTTTGAATGAAAACAAATTCCGCCTAATTTGTGCTGCAACGCTGCGCTGGTTCTGCCCTCTGATTGGCCGACTGATGGCCATTGATGGATGATTATCCGATGGGACGTACATACAGATCACTGATTGGTTGAATTGCTATTGCGTCAGTGACAAATCACTTATCAGTTTCTGAATTTAATAGCTCACATTACATCCGGTTATATACTCGATGGCTGTAGCATACACTACGTAAAATATCGGTGATTTACTTTGAGAATTCTCGACACAGGGATAAAACGCCATACTCTACGTACAGACTGATTTCGTTTACCTAGAGCTTAGTTATAGTTAGTTACTTTCTTAGTTTATACCTAGTTTATGTAACTTTATCAAATTCAAAAAAAATATCAGATTTCTATATTTGAAAAGTCAAACTAACTTCACAAGTCTCTTAAATTAGTTGAAGTTTGTTTCAACTCTCTTTATTTCAAGATAGTTAATAGAATCAGGCGTTACCTTGCGGAAATCCATTATATAAGATATTAAATTAATTATATTAATTAGCAATTATCCCGCGAAAAACGCAGTCTTTACAGCAAATGTGTGAGTGCACGCATATGCATGCATATAGCACCGCCCTCCTTTCCCACACTGCATATGCGTACACTCGCATGCACCACCACCCCACATGCACCACAACCACAGTAAAAGACCACCACCAAACAATCTACGTACGTTTCGCCCCGACACCGAGGCATCCTCAGGATGTAGACTCTACGATTACTACATATGCAGTGTGGGAAAGGAGGGCGGTGCTATATGCATGCATATGCGTTCACACACACATTTGCTGTAAAGACTGCGTTTTTCGGGGGATAATTGCTAATTAATATAATTAATTTAATATCTTACTCTTTATTTCATCTTTAAAAAAATCTCGTTTCACCTTTAAAAAATATACATAATAATTCACACAGTATGTAAGCAAGCAGCAAAGGCGTGTGTTAATTTTACCTTCATAGGTAAAATTAAAACAAAATGGCTGGTCGCAAAAAGCACGTTCACGCTCTTATCAGGCATACGTGCAAGTTCCTTTTAAAATTGGCTTACGATAGGAACTATGTCTCAAACTGGATATAAGTAAATCCCAGAGCAATTATACCCGTTCTGTTCCATTTTCTAGACTTTCGCGACCTAAATATTTTATCATCGATTAATCTAGCATAGTCCTTTTGCATGGAATAAGAGAATTAATAGTTCACATACATACATAAATTAGTACCCTATTAGTAAGCTTATGCCGTCTTTCTGTCCTACATTCAAATGGCTGTTTTAAATTAAATAAGGCCATTGAAAATTCTTCGGAATTATGACGTATTACATTAAAAACAATGGCCGCGACTGGACGCTCAGCGTATTTGATAAATCTGTGTTGATATTAGAATTTATGATTAATCAAAATCTATAAGGAAAGTTAAAGGAAATAAAAAGCGTGTCACGATATGACAGCGTCGTGCCTCTTACCATCACGGCATTCGAGTCGAATTTTACTACCAACGCGCGACATTACACATTCGCTTTCTTTTTAACCGACTTCAACAAAAAGGAGGAGGTTCTCAATTCGATCGGTATTTTTTTATGTATGTACACCGATTTCTTCGTCAATTATAGGCCGATTTTCAAAATTCTTTTTTTGTTTGAAATTTGAAATTTGAAAAAAAACGTGCCAAATGGTCCCATGATAAGGAAACCAGGTCTGATGATGGCATCCCAGAGAAATCGAGGGGAACTTTCAAAAATTTTAGGAGCGACTAGGCGTTTAATATTTTTATAAGTAAGCATTTTAAATCACTACAATTTAATGAAGGTCTAGATTTGATCTGATGCTGGAGCTGAGAGACAGTCGAGGGAACTCCTCGACGATTTACATCAGTAACCTTGTGTTTGGGCTTCATTAATTTGTATTGGTAAGAACTTTACACCTAGATAGGTTGTGACTGTGATTGGGGGTCTGATGATGAAGACGAAGGACAGTTAAGAGAACTCCTAAATAAATAGTTTACAGTAGCTACCTTGTGATTGGACTTAATTAATTTATACTTATGAGAACTTTGCACCCATATGGGTTATACGTGGCATTACAGGTCTGATGATAGAGACCAGAGGCAGTCGAGGGAACTCCTCGACGGTTTACAGCTTTTGTTGGGCTTACTTCATACAGTTCAATATGCCAAAATGTATCTCTGTCTGTCTTTCTTTAATGAATCACTAAAAATTAAGAAATAAAAAATTTTAAACAAAAATTATAACCGACTTCAAAAAATATAAAAACATTTTACAAAAAATTAAAACCGACTTCAAAAATACTAAACTAAAAAGTAATAAAATAACAGTTTCATTAATGTTTGTGCTTACAACATACAATCAACTTAATCTTCTACTAATGTACAAACTTTGCGTTTACCACGTCATTATAGTTACTTTTGGAGTCGGTGTCAGCCAAGGTAGGTAGGTAGGTAATGTACAGCAACAAATACGACACCGACTCCAAAAGTAACTATAATGACGTGGTAAACGCAAAGTTTGTACATTAGTAGAAGATTAAGTTGATTGTATGTTGTAAGCACAAACATTAATGAAACTGTTATTTTATTACTTTTTAGTTTAGTATTTTTGAAGTCGGTTTTAATTTTTTGTAAAATGTTTTTATTTCTTAATTTTTAGTGATTCCGAAATTCGTCGTCTTGGCGTTCATTGAAGGAGGCATGTTCAGCAGTGGATGGATAAAGGATGATGATGATGATGCTGATGGCGATGATGATGATGATTACGAGGACCGCGACATACTATGGTGTGCTACCAAAGCATCCTATACAATTGTTACATCGACACGTAATAAAATAATCATATCATCAAGGTAAACAAAACCAACCAAATAGGCATTATTGGGAATAAATAAAAAACGGCTTGTCAGATCTTAATAAAATTTATATGGGACCAAATTGGAAACACCAGCTTTCAAACAAAAAAATAACCATCGAAATCCATTCACAAACGGCGGAGATATCGTGTCACATACATACAAAAAAAAAAAAAAAAAAAAAAAAAACATACAGACGAATTGAGAACCTCCTTTTTTTTTGAAGTCGGTTAAAAATAACTAAAATTAATAAAATAATCGTGTTTCTTAAATTTTTGTGCCTACAACTTATAATCATCTTGTACTTCTACTAATGTACAATTTTTGCGTTTACCACGTCATTGTTGTTAATTTTGGAGTCGGTGTCAGCTAACCTACAACAACCCTACACCTACAAATACCTACTACTAGGTATATGCTGTAGGTTAATACTAGGTAGTAACCTACAGCAACAAATACGACACCGGCGACAGACGACGGTGACGTATTTGTTGCTGTACTTATTTAACTTAGCTGACACCGACTCCAAATATCATTCTTCATTGAGGGAGGCCTATGTTCAGCAGTGGATTGATTAAGGCTGATGATGATGAACCATATCAAATCCAATTTTCCTAAATTTAACAATTACTAATAAACTTTCAGCTATTATTACACGTTACAATATTTCTCGTGTGCCTAAACATTTAAAAAGAAATACTAAATTATTCAACTTTATTACAAACTCTAGAAAAGCTGTAGAAAATAATAGAACATTCTGGAACACTAACATGCTAATTTATGAAAAGAATAAAAAATATTACGAAACGGTGACTATATATAATTTTTATACGCATCATATTACTCAGTGTCAAAGAACGTCGTCACGGAGTTGTGTATATTTTACAAGGAAACTGGGATGGATGTCTCAGTCCCTGGTGACTTGAGTTCGTCAAGAACATCAGTCAGGTCAGTAAGCTCATCCATTTTCTCTGGGATACACTTTATCCTCAAGGACACGGTATTTGTATCTCAGTTTGTGCTATAATATTTTTTATCATTTTGCTTCTCTTGAAAGCTTTATGTATTTTGGATATAGTTGGTAAAGACAAGTTACTTAAGTTTATACAAATTCATTAAACGTGTTCTCTTTGTTTAGATTAGGACTGACATTCCTCCCCACCATGGTTCAGGCCTTGTGGTGGTGGTGGGGCTCAGTAACCTAGGGTGAGCCCAGCACCTTGGGAGAAGGCAATGGGCGAGGACGGGAAGCTCACCCCAGTAATTGCACTGCCTGTCTTACCCTTGTCTCCGAAACACAACAAAGCTGTTTCATGGGAGAAACAATCAAGATATTGGTACCCATAAAGATGAGATAGCGGCACAGCGCATGCCTACCGGTAAGAATATTCTAAGTTCTTCCATTTTAACCTCATCAATCTAACAAAAGCTTTTTTCAAGATTTTTTATAGATAATTATGGCTTAAACTTACAAAAGAAGCTTTCTTAAGCCATTAATTTCTTTTAAAAAGCTCCCGAGAAAAAATCTAAATTGAAAAACTTCTGAAAGGCCAGATTTTGGAGAAATAGCTTTTCCAACGAAATTTTGGTGAATTTAATTTTTATATGCTACCGTTAATACTCAGTTTAGTAAGTTTTAATATTTTTAGAACCCTTGAGAGTTAAGAATATTTTAATCAAGCTCTTGAAGATTTCTTTTCCTCAATGATTTTCAGAAAAAAAAGAAATCTTTTTTTTCCTTCTATAAAAGCAGCGTTTATATTAAAAGTCAAGAATTTTAATTGTAAAACATGACATACAGACACTTATCAATATATATTATCACTTCACTGACATGGATGAATATGAGAGTGATGCAAAATAAAACCTATATATAAGTAGAGAGTCATGTTGAAAATTTGTTACCTCAATGTGAGCCAACAAGCCTCAAGAATGAAAGCCGTGTACATAAAAACAGATAGTTCAAACCCCCAGCCAAATGGTATTATAATCATTTTCTGTTGGACATAGGTCCCTCTCGATGAACACTAAGACGGCCGACTTCCAGCTAAGAACATCCATCCAGAACCGATCACTGCACGGAGTTTGCCGTCTCTAGCGGTGCTCGTCTTAACATTAAATAATGATATATTTATGATGCTAATGATAATGATGATTCTGATAATGATAATTCTGATAATGATAATGATGATTATGATAATGGTAATCCCGATAATGATAATGGTGATATTGATAATGATGATGATACTTTTTTTTTTCTTTAACGCCGGGAAATGCTCTGACGCGTCCCGCGGGGGAGTGGGTCTCCCCACGCGGGTATGTAGGGCTCGCTGCACCCGAAACCTGGTAAGTGGATGCAGCTCTACTCACTAAAACCCGGCGAGTGCCACCAATGCCGCCTTTGGTGAGGTGCCCCAGATCTAATAAACAAACAGGGCACCTCGACGGCTAGTCCAAGGGGACCAACGCCACCTCCACAGAGAGGCTATCCCGCACCACATCCCCCCCCATATAACAACCCCTCCCAACGTCAGGACAGTACATTGGGATGAGGTTCCCATCCTCACCCCTTGCCGCTCTTTTGTCCCCTCTTCTTATAAGAGGGGTACAAAGAGTCCCCTCGGCTCATTTCGCTTCGCCCAAGGTGCTGGGCACACCCTAGGCTACTGAGCCCCACCGCCACGCCAAGGCCTGAACCATGGTGGGGATGATGATACTTATAATGATGATGTCTGATGTTCATGTCCACTCAGCAGAAATGTACGATGTATTTAATGTCTGGCAGAAAATCTTTTTTTCCGCTCGAAGTAAACTGTCTGTCGGTTACAGGCGGGTGAACGAGAATACCGATATCTATTAACAGTTAAGGGCGGCAAGGATCAGTGTAGCGGACGTTAAGTATTTTCAATATAACTTATCTTTAAAACCACATATTATAAAGCACACTTTGTTCGGAATAAGTAAATAAAAATGGTCTTTTTATACAGAAAAACAACAAATTATAGATTATATGGCGTCTTTGAGCAGTTATGATCAGGTACTTTAGAGTTGTTTAGAGATAAAGAGCTTGTATACTCAACATTACGAAGAGACTTTTTTCATAGCATAGGAAGGCAAATGAGCAGTCGAAGCCTTTTGGCGACTATCATACATATACGTTGCCCTCCTTTTTCCTATCCTCCAACGGGCTGGGAACGCACAACCCGCACGAAACGCAACAGCATAGCTGTCACTTTACGCCGGTATTATGTGAGCCACCGCGGACCTATCGGCCCAATTCGGCTGCGAAGCAGTATGGCACTACCTTTTACCAAAGATGTGAGTAGTCAGTGATAAATATACAACATTTTGTTGTTTCCAATATACTATATTCTTATCAATATCGAGGAGCGTATCAGTATTATTTATTCATCATGTATACTCTACCTAGAGACCATCAGCCGAAGACAATTATAGAGATCCATTTCTCCTTAGAGCCTACATGAACAGGACTCTCTTTCAATGGCAAACGAATTTATTTATTGCCAGCCTGAATGTTCAGTATGAAAATTATTTGTATACGTCACTATGTTATTTTTTACTTTTTTACCGGTGGGAGGAAAACACAGCGCAGGACGTGTGTAATAGGCATGTTGAACATAATAATATGTTACAATTTTATTTGAAACCCTAAAATAACATAACTTAAGAGTCTCGTAATAATAATAATATTTTGCTAAAAAAAACTATTTTATTTGCGTCTTTTTTTATTAAAATTGTACATTTTAATAAAATGCAAAAAGTATTTTTTTCATGTTTATATAGGGTACATGAAAATGAAAACAATTAAAAAAATGTCAACATCCCTTTTACTGGCACCGAGATTTAACATCTTATGGCTCAGGATAGACAACACATGAATGCCTTTTTTTCTTTTGCGCCGGGAAATGCTCTTAAGCATCCAACGGGGGAGAGGGGTTTACCCAGGCGGGTATTTGGAACTCGCTGCGCTCAAAAGATAGTAAGTTGGACTCTACCCACTAAAACCCAGCGAATACCACCAATGCCGCCTTTGGTGAGATACCCCAGATCTGTTGAGGAACAGGACACCCCGATGGCTAGTCAGTCCCCCAAGGGATAGACGCCACCTCCACAGAGGGGTTGCTCCGCGCTACAGAACAACCCCTTCCAAAAAGCAGAGTACAAAGAGCAATCTTCCTCGAATATTGTATCAAAATACTATCACCATTCAAGTGACGAAATAAATTGCAAGATACATAGAAATATTATCAGTTCAATTTGAGTGAGTATGTTTTTCATGCATACAAGTGTCGGAAAGCCGGGCTTAGCGTTCAATTTCTTTTCCAATACCTTACCGATGTCACAGGACGTTTCGTAAATTAAACAGAGGTCATCGGTACATAATCCTTCATTTTTCGATCCAATTCTAATATTTTAGCTATTTTGTTTGTTTTAGTACTAGCGGTTGACGCGGCTTCGCGCTGATTTTAATTTACAATCCAATTATGTTAGAACGTTGATGCAGTAAAGATGAATCTCTAATTGATTTTTAGGGTTCCCTTATAGATTCGTCATGTCTGTTTGTCTGTCTGTCTGTCTGTCCGTCCGTATGTCACAGCCACTTTTTTTCCGAAACTATAAGAACTATTCTGTTGAAACTTGGTAAATATATGTATTCTGTGAACCGCATTAAGATTTTTACACATAAGTAGAAAAAAAACAATAAATTTTGGGAGTCCCCACACTTACAACTGAAACTCATTTTTTTTTTTTCATCAAACCCATACGTGTTGGGTATCTATGGATAGATCTTTTAAAATTATATTGAGGTATCTAATATTATTTTTTTCTAAACTGAATAGTTTACGCGAGAGACACTTCCAAAGTGGTAAAATCGGGTGCTCCGTGATGGCGATTTTTTTTATTCCTTGCTCTATTTAATGATATGACGATCTCTGTGAAATAACCCAGCCGGTCCAATTTATGATACACGAAGTATCATCCGTCTTGGCGTTCATTGAGAGAAAACTGTCTTGCATATGCATGTCCAGCACTGGACGGTTACAATCTAAAATGAAGATGATGATGATGATAGCGTGTTTTAGGGTCATTTGGTGAAGAAACGCGCTAACAATCACATGATAGATTATTGTAAATTATTCCAAAGGTACTTATTACCGTACATAAGAAGCCTATATTCTAGTCCAGGTGTTGGTATGTTTATTTGAAAAATAATAACTCCAATAACAGACAAACAAACTCACTTTGATATTTATATTATCAATTGGATCTCAACAAAACAAATATTTGAAGCATTTCAGAATCGTTTAAAATTTTAATGGACTTTATTTTTATTTCGTTTAATGATCAGCGTGCGTATACAATCTTCATGAGAACCCGAGCTGGCTACTTGCGTAAGATTTTACCAAAAGCAGCCTTCATCTATTGACGTATCCTTCTTTCTACCTATATAGTACATACTCAACATTTTTATGCGGTATGGATCAAAAAAAGTCTTGACAATAAACAACTACGTAGTGCAGAGTGATTTTGTTAAAAATAAACATAAAGTACAACACTTTATTATATTTTGAAAAAAAAGTCAGACGCAAAAAAAAACATAAAAAGATAGATGTTGTTTAAATGCCGACGTATAGTGTATAGAGTTATAACGTTATTGGACGTATCAGCCGTAAGAAAACGCTTTTAACGTAGCAATAAACAGCAAATGTTGCTTCTCTTATTTCCATTTGAAATACGGTGCTATAAATCTATATTGATTTCCTTTATAGGAGAAAAATAGCCAGTATTATGGGACTGCACTTGTATTTTGTATTCTACGAATATTATTTTTGCACTTTCATTATCAACTACCTCGATTAATAAACGTAAATAAAACTTCCTGTGTTTTTTATTCCTCTTCCATTTTTTCTTTTGTTTTCTATACATTAAAGTTTTCCTATTTTGTTATCTGACAAAAGGAGTATCAAGCAAGATGCTGAAACTGTGCTATATTTTTTTGAGCAAACCTAATAGAGCAAAATAAAAATGTTTTTTAATTCCATCTATTCGAAAAGGACGACTTGGTTCGGCTTTAACCGCACCCATAGGTGATATTTTCTATAAGAAACTTTTAGCGGCCATTAAATAATAATATTACAATAAAATATGAGGCGCCTTTTATTTTCTCATGAGGGTGATGAAAAGTAGAGTGTATCACTGGGGCTTCAAAAAGCGCCCTCGATGTAAAAATATTATTAGATTATTATATTATTAGAGAAATAATAGTAGATTGTATCATAAGGGTTGCTCGCATTTTAATGGGGAAAATACTGTGTGCATTTAAAATCTTATTTCACATTATTCATCACATCACATTATTAATACTCGCATATATATTCAAAGTAGGTCAGTTTCAAATACAGTTTAGTCTGACTACTTCTCTCTACAATTAATTAAGCTACATTGGATTAATAGACCTGCGGCTGTGTGTTGAGATTAATTCAATATTTGAATTAATATCAACATGAAATATGGTCTATCGCCTTGTCACAAAACATAATCTGATGAACCTTTTTATGTTTGTTAAATAGGCAAACAGGCATACGTGCGACCTGATGGCATGTGGTCACCGTCGCCCATTACTTAAAGGCTACTAATTCATGCATTACTATCTTGAGATGTAACGTCCATCTTGCTTCTCGAATTTACACTGTATATACTCCTTTTTTACGAAACACAGCAAAACTGTTTCACCGAATAAAGCAAGATGGTGGTATCCATGCAAACGAGAATGGGACAAAGCGCAACCCTCCCATCTTTTTAAAATCCCTCCTCTCTTCTTCCAAATTTGTGTTTCATAATCGCCTTAAAAACTGACTTTTTAATATTTATATCTAGTATAATATTGTACGGCGATAGTATGATGATAATCGATAAGAAAGTGGATGAGGATTTAATTTAAAAGTAATATCTTGTCCTCGCCTTATGTAAGCAAAAGGAAATGGAGTTTGGCTTAAATTAAATTTAGTTTATTACTCACCGCCACTTATATTTTCTACTAGCTCAGAATATGGTATAAATTTTATGCTAAAATAATAAATATAAAATTATATGCTTTTCTAAAACCAGGAAAGAGCCTTTTGCAATTATTACCAACAATTCGATAATAATTGCAAAAGTAATCAAATATTGAACAATATAATACATATTGTTTTCTAATGTTTACGCGAATTTCACTCATTATAATAAAACAATTTTTACGGATTTTATCGCGGTTTATTAAGATTTTTACAAGCCCGACGTTTCGGATACTTGTAAAAATCTTAATAAACCGCGATAAAATCCGTAAAAATTGTTTTATTATAATATAATACATATTTTGACTGCTTGCAGGGATATTAAATGTTTTTTATAGCATAGGAGGGCAAACAAGCAGTCAAGCCTTTTGGCGACTATCGACACATCCGCACAACCAAAGATTGTGCAGATGCGTTGCCTTCTTTTTTCCTATAAATAGGTAACCGAAAACTCACAAACCGCAGGAAACGCGACAGCGTAGCTATCACTTAGCGCCGGTATTATATGAGCGAGAGGTACCACCTCGGTCGTGCCGGCCCAATTCGGCTACAAAGCATGCCACTACCTCTTATAGCGGGTTGTCAATCTTATGACTTGCTAAAAAATGAACCTGCGATTACTAAAAAAAGGTGCGTCAAATATTGACAAAGCAGACATATATTATCTAAGCATCACCTTAATTTATGGTACTTGATGGACAGTCAAGGAATCAACAGAAGCATTATTTTCTCCGCGCTCGACATCGCCACCTTCAGCATCGCCTTTTGGACCATCTCCTTGAGATTATTAGGCGAGGCAGGCTCTGGCGGCGCTACGTCCACGGTTGGCTGTGATGGCTTTGTGACCCACTAACTATTCATTTCCTCGCCGCGCACTAAAACATGACATTAGGATGAGTTTTTTGAGAGGTTGTTTTCCTCACGGTCCTTATCCCGACGTGGGATGACAACCACCACCCCGCCCATACAAGCCGGGGAACAGCTTAACTGATAGTGGCTAGAACCAACTGCCGCCCGGGACCTGACTAGTCGCCGAAGGTGCTGCCCCACCACCGAAACAAGGCTCAGATCAAATAATACCTGATAATAAATAAATATTTTTTATTTCGTGAACAGTACAACAGTACAGACAAGTTCCCCACCGTGGTTCAAGCCTTGGCGTGGCGTTGGGGCTCAGTAGCCTAGGGTGAGCCCTCGGCTCATTGTACCCCTCTTATAAGAAGAGGGGACAAAAGAGCAGGGCACAGGGGGCGAGGATGGGAACCTCACCCCATTGTACTGTCCCGAAGTTGGGAGGGGTTGTTCTGTGGTGCGGGACAACCGCTCGGTGGAGGTGGCGTCAGGCCCCTGAGGGAGTGACTAGCCGTCTAGGTGCCCTCTTTGCTCATTCGATCCGGGACACCTCACCAAAGGCGGCATTAGTGGCACTCACCAGGTTTTAGTGGGTAGAGCTGCCTCCACTTACCAGCTTTCGGGCGCAGCGAGTCTCACATACCCGCCAGGGAGACCCACTCCCCTGCGTGATGCCTCAGAGCTTTCCGACGTAAAAGAAAAAAAAAGTACAGCCAAGTTGTAAAGACCTTAAGATGTGCAAATGAAAGAATATTGTTCTCTTTTCTATCCTTTTTAATATTTTCAACACTAATCAGCATAAAGGTTTCCGAAACACAAAGGAGCTTTAAATGATTCCCCCACACGTGTTCAACTCAAAAGCGTTATACGATCCAAAACCGAAATAAAAAAGGCATTACGAGTGTTAGGATTCTGAAAAATATGTACAGGCCTTTGCATGAATAATTTATCTCTAAGGAGGTTCTTATTATAAGTAAAAGAGGGCAAATGTAGGGTTTTGTAAGTGATCACCGCCCATGGGCACCTAAGCGGGTCATGGGGGGTCATTTCAAAAGTACTCGCACCTGTTTCCTTATTGGGGAAAGTTATTGTGTCGGAATATTTATTACCAGGAAAACGTAGGTGTTTTATATAATTATTATGATCGCAGTTTATTTGATATTGGATTTGTTCTATATTTCATAATGTGAACATACAAAAAGCATTCGATTTCAACAACTTATTGTAAAGGGCAGTACCAATCTGCACCTATCCCTCGCTCACATAACATCAGCGTCAAGTGACTGCTATGCTGTCAGGGCGGCGCACTTGCGTGGCCTTGGATGTGCGGATGTGTGTGGGCGTCAGCGCCGTGAGGCTCCGTCTGCTCGTTTGCCGCCTGATGACCATAAAAAAAACTGTGACTTCACCATGGTCTAGAGGGGACACTATAGGTATAGGCTTGACGTCCGGACTCTGAGGAGGGCATGAGTCTGACTGGAGGTCTTAGAATATAGTTTTTTCTAAGTTTACCCATTAACCTAAACGTGAAAACAACGCTTGCTCACAGGTGGAAGATATCGTGAAGAAAAGTGATTTCTTATGAGATGTAAAGTTTTTACTTCACTTTTTTCTGAATTATTTATTCTTTTTTTATGCTATTCTTTGGCGTGATTCGAACTCACAACCTTAAATCGCGAACTATGTAAGCAGTATTTATAAACATTATACCTTCTATTGGAAATGTAGGGACTGGGCAAGGCCAATTGTTGCAAGTCCTTTGAAAAGGTTCGTAACAGACTAATCCCAAATACATGTAATCTTATCGAAATCGTTAAAGCGATTATTGAAAATGGGCCTTTTCCAATCACGAGGATTGCTTGTTTCATGTGGATATGGTTTCCAAAAATGTAACAAATAAGGAATTACAAGTTAAGCCGGTACGTGCCCCAGTGGCTTCCCTAATAAACCTTATTTATATGCATATCGCAGATTCTGCGTAATATTGTCTGATTACATTACTCATTCATTACGACGCTTTCTATTCTTACCTAATTGCTCAATTTTGTTTAATTAATTAGGACAAATACTACCAATGACTGTAATATGAAAGTATACAGGGACGACCATAATATTAATTTGATCAAGATCTCACCAGCCGTTTTTGAGTTATTCCGTTTAATGGTTATTTGGTTGAATTAAATTACCACGATGATGTGCTCATTTTATTACTTGTCGATGTAAAATGAAAAAAAAACACTGTGTTCACCACAGAAATAGTAATAACACCGCAAGCGTTCTGTGATATTCACACTCCTCACCTTCGTCCGAGGACGAAGGAGTCCTTCACTAAGTATTTTATCGAAGTAGTTAATAAAAACTTTTCTCGTTTCAATGACAGCTCTATATATTTACTATGTGAGACAATGGTGGGGCATCTGGTAGCTCGGTAGCTCAGTTCTCTTCTATTCTATAAAATATTGTATACAACTTTGAAAACAGATACTAAAATATACCAAAATTTTACATGGCAACAACTTGTAAGGACATCCAGTTTTATTGGTAAACTTAAAAAAATAATAATAATAATATCAACCCTTATCAGGCGTATCAGGCGCGAAATCAGGCAAGGAGGGTGTTGGGTCATAGTTCACCAATACGCTGACCCAATGCTAGTTGGTGAACTTCACACACCTTCAAAGACTTTTAATCTCATCAGACGCATGTCTGTATACATGCATAGGTTTCCTCATAATGTTTCCTTCACCGGTGAGCAAGCGATGGTCATGAGACCATCGCGTTGGTCATTTACATGAGTTCAGATGTACATAGAAATGAAGAAAAACCCATTTCAAACCATCACAGGGGGGTCAGGATAGAACCCGACCGAGCCCATGCCCGAGCAACCATCGTCGCTCATTGGTAAACTTAATATTATGTTGTATAATTTAAAAAAGCAATTAAAAATTAATATAAACAATTAAACCAAAGCGGGATCTGCTAGACAAACATCATACCCGGCTTATTCCGGACTTTAAAGTTACAGGCCATTAAATCTCCGTATAAAAGAGATTAAGGATTGAACGAATTTACTTTACATCCGGTTTCGTGTTACAATTTATAAATTTAGCTTCCACAGAAACTGCTGAGTACGTCTTTAGCGAGATTATTTCTTATAAAGTACTATCTTAATTTAATTCCCCCGGTTGGGTTATGCTTGACACTGACAAATTGTGACCCTTTTTGTTGTACATTTAGCGTTGCCATAATTTGCCATAAATACACCTTGATTAGAATGACAGCTGACAATCCAATACATCTACGGTCATAGACGTAGTAGAAGCGAATGAGCAGTATATCTATTTTATAAAAAGTTACTGTAAAACGCGAGCCTGGAGCCATAACGCGTACCTATACTTGTCCAGCATCGCTACTCTCTCGACTTACGCAATAGTATTAAAAATAGGCAGAAAAGTCAATTGTATTCTCGGATTATCTTCTTTTATAACTTTATTGTAGGTTTTTAATAAATGTCTTACACCAGTCAAGGCTTGTAAGGATTTTAAAATAAATTATTAAGGTAGATAATTTATAAATACGAGTATATGCATATAATATGACCGTATCTACTTTATATAACAAATGGCTATTGTTTTCATAAGTTTGCGCCAATTTCAATTGTATTACAATAGAACTTATTTTCATTTTAAGGTATAGGAATTTCGACATACCCAATTTGTTTTATAAATTTCAAAGAAACAGTAATAAAATCCGTAAAAAGTATTTGTGTTTTATTCACAAAAAGTTCTCCTGTTGCGGTTGCTGTGTCCGAAACTTCAGACATTAAAACATATAAAACTGAATAATACTTGCGTTTACCAACCACGTCATTATTGTTACTTTTGTAGTCGGTGTCAGCCAAGGTAGGTAGCTACAGCAAGCCCCCCATGGTTCAAGCCTTGTCGTGGCGATGGGGATCAGTAGCCTTATTAAAATTTAAGTTAGTTGCACTACCATAATCAATTGCATGAGGACCATTTAATACATCAGTAATGTGTGCATGAGCATGAACCAATGCATCGACCGTATTCTCATACGTGCACATACATTTTAGGTTCCGATTGTGATTCATATGCATGGTGTCATATTTATGTATCATCAGTGTACTCATACAATGTTTATTCATGATATTATTGCTTCTTGTTCTTCAAAATCTATCTACTGCACTTTCTAACCGACTTCTAAAAAGGAGTAGGTTCTCAATTCGGATGTTCGTATGTTTTCTTTTAGGTATAATGGACAAATGAATTTCAACTAAGGTAAGTAAAATGATGGGAACATTAGAAACGAAAGTTTCCAGTTTTTATTTAAAAAAACGTAAATGATATTTCAAATACCATAACAACCTTGGTCCAAAACTTAAAAAAAAAAAAACAAAAAAAAATAATGCGTTAAATTTGTTTCATTATAATGGGTGAATTTCTTCATATTAGAAATAAATATAACAAAAAAGAATTTTAAAAACATCAAAGAAACCCAAGTTCAATGCATTGAACATGGTGACTCAAGTCCTTTTGTCCCACTGCAGCACATAAAAACCCGGTCAGCCAGAAGTGGCTAGGACCATTAGTTCCCACCACTACTGCATACTCACGCCTTACTACCTTTTATTTTACGTCTCAAGATACGCAACTCATGAATATGATCGCAACAGATATGTTTGTCTATCCATCATCATCATCATCATCATGATAATAATAATCATCATCATCATCAGCCTTTATCCGTCCACTGCTGAACATAGGCCTTTAATGTCTATCCAAATAAAATATCTAAAGATAAATTTCAATTCACAAACAAATTATAATTCCATTATGAAAAAAGGGTTGAAATATAAAAGTACTTTATAATGGCGAGAGTAATTAGTACGAGATCACAAACGCACCGGAGCACGTCCATTCGCATTAAACACAAATTTGGGACACCTTTGTAATTCTTCTGTAATTATAAAACATTCTTTAAATGGTTTGTTTCGCAAAATAAAACATTTTGTATTGGACCGAATTGTGTATTTAACCCTTGTCGAATCCACTTAAACACGCACAAAAAAAGTTAAAAAAAAAAACATTAAAATCAGTTCAGTAGTTTAGTTTAGTGACATGTACGCGCACAGAAGAATTATATTTACAAATATATATTTATAGTCTAATCTCTAATTATTTAATTGATTATAGAAGTAAATGGGAGTATTCTAGCAATTATAGATTTACGGAAAATAAACATAATGGTCCAGGTTCCATGGTCCAATTTTGCACTTGATTACTATCAAGCTAATTTTCCGTGAATAGCTACATTTTGTTAAAACGCCCAACAATTTCCTGTGTGAAAATTCTCGATTATGGTACCTAACAAGGTAGCAAGGATAAATTATGTCCATTTGCTGATTCTCAAAAATTTATTATAAACTGGATTTTTTTGTAAAATCTGATGATAAAATTATCTAAATTATTCGAGTAAATATTTGTCCTAAAAAATGTATGGTTTGATCAAAGACCCCTCCTTCCAAGGTTTATCGATAACGAGGTCATAAAAAATTATTACTAACCAGCGGATTTTTTTTCTTCTACTTATTATAATGAAACAATTTTTACGGATTTTATCGCGGTTTATTAAGATTTTTACAAGCCCGACGTTTCGCATACTTTACAGCAACCATGGTCACGGGAGGACTGAGGTGTCATACCACATGAGTAAGTAAACGGAACAGAGACAAAGCTTCCATACAACGCGTAAAATTGTTACCTTTTATGGTAGGGTTGTCACAGGTGGATAAAATTAAACAAACAAGACGTTTTTTTATTGTGTAGTAATCTATGTAAATATTCTATCTTTATTACAAAATATTTTTTTCTAAATATTGTGTTTATATTTTTTATTTTTAATAATCTGTTGTACCTTTTAATAGAGTGGTCAATTCTAATGGAAAGCACTCTCAATGCGAATCATTTTTTATCATAACTAATATAATATTTTTTATTCCGAACAGAAGATCGTCTCCCAATTACGTATTCTCTACCTATTTTTTTTTATCTTTATCGCCGGGAAATGCTCTGAGGGATCCCACCTGGGGAGTGGGCCTCGCCAGGTGTGTATGTGGAACTCGCTGCGTCCAAAAGGTGGTAAGGTGGACGCAACTCTACACACTAAGACCCGGCGAGTGCCACCAATGCCGCCTTTGGTGAGGTGCCCCGGATCTAATGAGCAAACAGGGCACCTCGACACCTAGTCAGCCTCCCAAGGGATCGATGCCACCTCCACAGAGGGGCTGTCCCGCACCACAGAACAACCCCTCCCAACGTCGGGACAGTACAATGGGGTGAGGTTCCCTTCCTCGCCCCTTGTCCTCCTACTCTTTTGTTCCCTCTTCTTATTAGAGGGGTACAAAGAACACCTCCCTCGCCTCAATTAGCTTCGCCCAAGGTGCTCCCAAGAAAGGGTACACCTTAGGATACTGAACCCCACCGCCACGACAAGGCTTGAACCACTGTGGGGATTCTGTACCTATACTTTATTGTATTTTTACTGTAAACTTTAGCTAAGATTTAAGATTTAATGTCGGGTGAAATGTTTCCCTAACTAGACTTTAGGCACATCCATAAAAACTTAGTGAACAAAAGTAATAATAATTAGTAGAAATAAAATAATAAGTTACAACTTACCTATTGGAATCTTTGGTATACTTAAAATATGATTGGTTTTTATTTGCTCTATAATTATTGTTCATACACACAACATAGTATACAATAATTAATACATAGTATACAATAATAAAAAAAAATATGAGAAGTGGAACTAAATATTTTACCATACTCTTTTTTGCCAAGCTGTAATTTTAATTATCAACAATCATTTAAGAACAAACAATGTTATCATAGATAAAATATGATTATTTTTATATTTGCTCTATTATAGTTCATACACTCAGTACAGTAAGTATATCATAATTACACTTTTTACTTTCAATAAACAAAAATTTTAGAACGATTATAATAATTCGAAATACCTACCCGCCAAGCGAAAAGAAATATTAAATAGGTATACAACTCAATTTAACACATGCACTCACATCCTGGCGGTCGATCACTCTTCGAACCGGTTTTGACAGGTTTCTACTCGTACGTGACGAGCCACGAGTGCTTACGCACACATGCGTAGGACGCTTGTAGTAGTGCAATCGATTCGCGCGGTTGTATGAAGCTTTGCCTCTGCTCATATGGTCATACGTCCTAATGTTACAAAGTTATTTGAAACTGCCCTATGATACATCAATATTTTGGTTAGTCCTATCTACGCAGAAAGTGCTAACTGTATCTTTAATCTGCGACATATTATGCTTGGATTTTGATTTGATCATATTAATAATGGGATACCAAGCAGGTGGTAAGAGCCAGCTTCTTTTACTTAGTTAATATTTATTTAATTTAACAGTCATATTGTCCACCAATTTGCGTGGTACGTTATCCCGGTCCTACGCTCATCATCAAATCGTCATATTTTATCCTTGCTATCTCTGTTACCACAATCGAGAATTTTCACACCAGAAATTGATGGACGTCTTATCAAAATGAAGCTACTCACGGAAAATTAGCTTAATAGTAGTCAAGTGCAAAAATGGACCCTCATTTTATGTTGCTGCGTTGTAAAGGCACGGTGTGCGTAAGCTAGTAAGAGTAGTAAGCTTATTTATTGGAGTTTACTGTTTTAAAGTAAGTTATAAGGCCCAATACGGAAATTTTATGAGGAGTAAAATCAAGTGTAACACAAAAGTTGAGGCGTTACGTAGAAAGAGACAAATATATATATATATATATATATATATATATATATATATATATATATATATATATATATATAATATACGTGTAAAAGAATGAGATGGAATACATACATACAGGTCTGTTCATTTTTTCTTAAACGCACGTGTATTTTATCTACATTCAGGCCACTAAAAAATTTCGCTTCGCCAAATACAATTATTGTGTGCTCCTGTAGCTAACATTTTAATGAATTTCAAAGCCGAATATAAAATATTCACAAAATATAAACACATCGACCTATACAACATGCGTAATTAAAATTCTACAAAAGATAGGTATATAGGTAATATAATTTGTTGACAATAGTTGTTTCAAAATAATCTAATTTTTTATTCTGAAATGACTGAAGAACAGAAAACGTAATTCATATTTATTTTTGTATACAAAATAGTTGACGAACTTACACAAATCTTTGTAACTAACTTCAATTTGGTCAAGTAGAAGCACGTATCTAAATATTTGTACATATTCTTATAGTATTTAAAATTTCCATCAATACAAAAACTTTATTCACAATTCCACATATTCACACAATACAAAAAGAAAAGTAACATACAATATCGTAATAGCATTAATAATATTCCGCTCAACGCTAAAAGAAGCTACCACCGGGTCCAGTGGTAATGTGGGACTCTCTGCGCCCGAGAAGATGGTAAGGTGAGCGCAGACTCTACCCACTAAACCCCAGCGGTGTTCTCCTCGTCGTCTGGGTGACCCGGCGCGAGAGATGTGGACATCCGCACCGGCCACAACGTTGTGCCATCCGGCACTCTTCTCTGAAAGTGGGGGGTAGCGTGCCCGTTTGCCTATCCAACTATCAATAAAAAAAACATGACCTGGTTTTTTTTCGGAAAACAGCCTCATTTCGGCGAGGAAGGTAGACCACGCAAGTGTTATTGGTGCCGAAATACCATCTTACTTTTTAGGATATTTGGCTAGTTCGTCATATCTATACTTGGGGGGGCTTGGACCGTAACCCGCCACGCTGGGTATACAACAATAGCTATGCGAACGTGAAATTAAACAATACTACTGGTCCCTCGTTCCCAATACTCCAAGGGGTTAAACAAGGAGACCCGCTCTCACCCAAACTTGCACCCACTAAAACCCAACGACGTTCCACCTTCCTACTATTGGACAGGGTCATGGGAACGCCAGGCATACAACCTATGACCCTGTCAGCTCATCGATAATGCCTGGAAAAGCTACTGGTCCATGAAGATACTAATGAAGGGAGACCTACCAATCTCCCTGAAGCGAAGGCTTTTCGACATGTGCATCCTCCCCATCCTAACCTACGGTGCTCAGACATGGTCACTGACCGAGTCGCAGAAGTTCCGTCTCGGGGTTTGCGAAAGAGCTATGGAGCGCAGTATCTTGGGCATAAAAAGAACAGACAGAGTGCGAAACACCAGACTGCGCTCATAAACGGGCATAACTGACGTGGGCATGAAAGCTGCTAAGCTGAAGTGGGACTGGGCAGGTCACGTCAGCCGAATGCACTCTGACTGCTGGGCAAATATCACTACATTTTGGGTGCCAGAAGATGGACGACGTCGCCGAGGCCGGCCCCGAAAAAGATGCCGTGACATGTTAGATTCATACCAGGCTGACTGGCCGGCGGTGGCGAAAGATCGCGATGTATGGAAGAGCTTGGGGGAGGCCTTTGCCCAGCAGTGGGATAGCATAGGCTAGTTATAATAATAAAATAAAAATAAAATTGGCTCGTCCTAAGAAGACTGGGTGACGTCGACTGCCTACCACTGCTAGTTTGCACATGCTAAGATAAAATAAACTATAAGTCAACAGAGTTTTAATTCAGATGGCGTGATGATATTAAATTTATTTTAAAATTATTGTCGCCCTTAATACTTGAACGAAATATTTACAATGTCGTGACAATATAACTTAAATTGGGTGCGAACTTCACAAAGAAAATCTCTAGTGTAAAGTTCGTGACTTCGATTAACTTTTTAACAAAATGAGGGTAACTGCATCAAAGCAAGACAGGCTTGATAAGAGCTTCTAAAGTGGGTTACTCTGGTTCTAAAATATACATTTGGCTCTCTTGGGCAACCTCTATGGCTCAGTGGTTAGCGCGTTGGCGCTCAAGCCGGAGGTTGTGGGTTCATATCCCGCCAGGGAACAAAAAGTTTTCTGTGTTCCTGGGTCATGGATGTGTATTAAATATGTGTATTATATAATAAAAATCTTAAATATATGTATAGTATACAAAAGTATATATTTAATAATATATTTCCGTTGTCTTGAACACAAGTTCTTCGAGAACTTACCACGGGACCAGATTAACGTGGTGTAAAAGCGTCCATAGATATTATTATTACTATTATTATATTTTTACTTTTTTTATTAACTGAAGAAAAACTCATCGCAAATTGGTTTAACTAACATCAATCAATAAGTTTTAGCAACATCCCCTAAAAATTACGCCAAGATCCATCAAAGAACTTTTTGGAATCAATCATTCCAAAAATAAACTTTTTGTTTTCATGGCCTTAAATTGTTTTTATCCAATATAGAGCTATTTTTCTAGCAGTGTATAATATATTATACTTGTATGATTTTTACAAACAAGTTCTATGTATATTTGTAAAATCCTATTGGTTAATAAACAGTCTGATACAAATGCACATTTGTTAGGCGTATCTTAGTTTCTATAAATACTGACCCGGCGAACTCTGTTCCGCCTTAATGATACATCATTAAGTAATGCAACTCTCATGTTTGTCGTCAGCTGCAGTTTCTTCACATAGCGCCATAGATTCGACGATTTGAGGCAAGCGTTTATTTCGTCGGCAGCCGTAGATCTTGGAATTACTGGCAGTGTTTGGCGGAAATCGCCAGACAGTAAAATCATTGCTCCTTCAAAGTCATTGCGTAAATCTTTCAATGTTCGGTTAAGTGCTTCTAATGCACGTTTATGCGCCATTGTGCATTCGTCCCAGAAGATGATTTTCGATGCCGATAAAGCTTTGGCCATTGCTGAGTGTTTTGCAATATTACACGTTGGTTCTTTAATCCTTTGAAGATTTAACGGTAATTTTAATGCTGAATGAGCCGTACGGCATCCTTCTAAGAATATGGCTGCTATTCCAGAAGAAGCAACTGCAACCGCTATGTTGGATCTCGCACGAACAGTGACTAAAACTACTGACATGAGGAATGTCTTACCAGTTCCACCAGGGGCATCTAAGAAATATAAACCACCATTTTCATCATCGATTGCCTTCATTAAAGTATTATAAACTTCCTTTTGTTGGGAATTCAACAGAGGTACATTCGCTTGAACTACTAAATCTAATTCCTGGTGATCATATTCACGTTCCCGTTCCAATTCTCGATTAAATGCGTCATTCATTTCACGATTTGGCGCTGGCATTCCTAACCTGATTAATAAACTACCGCACATGAGGTAACATATATCTTCAATCAAGAGTAAAGCACGATTATGTATCTCCTCATTCATCTCAATATCGTGATTTCTGGAACTGACACAAATTTGATGTAAAATATCTTCTAACATATTATCCTTGTATTTATATCACAGGGTTTGATGGAAGGCATGTCGAAATTATGATAGCGAATAATGTGCGTATCTGACTTGGAGATGCAGAGATGATGGCTTCAGCGATTGTCGTATCCAAATGGCCCACGCACATTTACCAGCAACAACCGCAAATAGAAACATTCATCATTCAGTTCAGATGAACTGTATACATACGACCAAGAGCATCAGTAGAACGCACATCCAAATACCCAGGAACCGCATCGCCTTGCTTCCGTCTTTGAAAATTCTTCGATGAAGCATTCCAAGTATAATAACGTGGTATCTCCGAGTAATGCAAAGTTCGTGCAAACGGATCGTTTTGGCAGATCGCAAAGAAACTGGTCAATGTAGTTGCTGGAGGTGTTTCAGCACGTTGCATAGCATTCGAAGCCGTGAAATATACTCGTTGACCATTCTCAGATGCACCGCCAAATGCACAACAGTGGGATGACGTTCATGAATAGGCAATGCGATTATACGCCAAATCACTTCATTACAGTTCACATAACGACCAACTTGATAGCCTGAAATTTCATCGTTGGTATTTGAGGATTGCAATCCAAAAACCGCCACATCGCTGCCTTTCGTGACATATTAGCAAATATATTTTATGGACTTTACTGAATTGCAGTACTCAACGTTGCAATTTGTCTTGAAAGTTTAAGAAATAAGTAGCGAATATGGAACAATCCAGCTGTTGTCGATAACGAAATCCATTGTTTTCACTTTTGTTGTGACGGTTCGACCGTTGTCATCTGGTGATCTACGCCGATACAGCAGATAACCATCGTTGCCAGTGACGGCCTCCGTCGTAAATTTCCGTGGATATCGTTTAGAGTACTTTCCATCGACCATGCAAGGTGATTGGGGATTGATGGGCGCCATGGTCCATGAATCATATTTGTAATAACAAAATCATGTAGGTCTGGATCGGCTTCATGATCAGGAATCTCGGCACATATGATATCATCTATTTGGTCAGGCTAAATTCTTTCCACTAACCAAATAAGCGGCAGGCCTCGCTTTTGCCATTCGATTGAATACATCCAGCATCGAGTATCTCCAAAGACGCATTGTTTAACTATGAAGTTCATCAAGGACCAAATTTTTTGCCTGAATATACGTGCTGTGATGTCGTGCCTATCACTTGATGTTTGTCCGGGAAGCAGCAATTGAATAATTTCTATCCATTTTGGATTACAGGTAAAAGTAATAAAGAGATCTGGCCGACCGTTATGACGAACATATGTAATTGCATCTTGCGCATATTCAAAACAAAATAATGTGGGCCTGACGGCATCCCTCCGTTAGTGCTACGAACTTGTGCTCCTGAGTTGACACCCGTCCTTACGCGTCTTTTCCGGCACTCTTACTCATTAGGCGTCGTCCCATGCTCGTGGAAGACAGCTTTGGTACAACCGATCCCTAAGTAAGGGGATCGCTCAGACCCGTCCAACTACAAACCAATAGCTATAACTACCTTGTTCTCAAAGATTATGGAATCCATAATCAACTGCCAGCTCCGGTGATATTTGGAGGAGCACCAGCTGATTAGCGATCGCCAATATGGCTTTCAACGGAATCGCTCAGCTGGTGATCTTCTAATATTCCTAACGCAACGATGGGCGGAGGCAATTGAGAGCAAGGGGGAGGCGCTGGCGGTTAGTTTGGACATAGCGAAGGTTTAGCGATATAGCGAAAGTTTGGACACCTTTGATCGGGTGTGGCATAAAGCACTTCTTGCAAAGCTACCATCTTATGGGCTTCCCGAGAAATTATGTATGTGGATCACCATTTTTTTGGCAGACAGGAGCATTAAGGTCGTTGTCGACGGTGCATGCTCGGACCTCAAGTCTGTAAATGCTGGTGTTCCCCAAGGTTGTGTACTATCTCCAAAGCTGTTTCTTCTGCATATCGATGATATGCTGAAAACCAGCGGCATTCATTGCTATGCGGATGACAGCACTGGAGATGCTTTATACACTGGCCGCCCTAATATTTCTCGGGAACAATTCGATGAGTGTCGGAACAAACTTGTGTCTGAAATCGAGTCTCTGCTGGCCAGAGTCTCGGAATGGGGGCGACTTAACCTAGTCAAATTTAACCCCAACAAGACACAAGTTTGCGCATTTACCACTAAAAAATCACCCTTCGTCGTTCCTCTACAATTCGAAGGCACTTCCTTAACCGCCTCAGCCAGCATTGGGATACTTGGCGTCGATATATCGAAAGATGTGCAGTTTCGTGGTCATTTGGAAGGAAAGGCTAAACTAGCCTCGAAGAAACTTGGCGTGCTCAATAGGGCGAAGCAGTATTTCATGCCTTCACACCGCCTTCAATTATACAAGGCGCAGATCCGGCCTCATATGGAATACTGCTCTCACCTCTGGGCTGGAGCGCCCCAGTATCAGCTCCTTCCATTTGACCGCATTCAACGCCGGGCGGCTCGAATCGTCGACGACAATGTTATCTCCAATCGGCTTGATTCTTTGGCGCTGCGTAGAGATGTCGGATCGCTCTGCATCTTTTACCGCATCTACCACGGGGAGTGCTCTGAGGAATTGTTCGGATTAATACCTGCAGCAGTTACTAATTCCACCACCGGACATCGCGGAAAAACTCAAAATTTCACCCACACCATCTCGATGTCCGGAAATCCACAACAACTCGATTTTTACGGCATTTCCTGCCTCGCACGACTAATATATGGAATCAGCTGCCTCCTATGGTGTTTCCGAACCGATACGACTTAGGGACCTTAAAGAAAAGAGCATACTCATATCTGAAAGGCCGGCAACGCACCTGCTAATCCACTGGTGTAGCGGGTGTCTGTGGATGTCGCTCTTCACTTACCATCAGGTGAACCGACTATCCGTTTTCTTCTATAAAAAAAAAAAAACTATTACATATTCATAAGTACCTTGGTTTTTAGTTTCATTTTCGTATCGTTTTCAGGAGCTGCCAATCAAACGAAAACTATTAAGTACTACTAACAAGTAAAAAAAGTGATATTAAAAGCAAATGAGGCAAACGTTACTTTTAATAAATTAATACAAATAACGTTGTGTTTTAACAATAATATACTTTATAATAGGTTAGAGACTGAGTGATTTAAGTATGAAAGCTATACGCAATTAGAAAGTTCTTAAAATTATGTAATCAAAGCTAACCCTGAATTATACATATTTTTAGTGGTAACAAAAGGGCGTACAGAAATCATATTAGATTTTAATAAAATAATTACAGCTCTTGAGTAAGTGTCTTAATGTTTGTAAGATAGTTATAAATTGAATACAGTACTTTAATAAGAAATTACTTATTCATCATAATAAAACAATATTCTCTTTTGTACGCCCCAAAATTAGTATCAATTTTTTTACTATAAAGTAGATGTTGCCAAAATTGCGTCGAAAGAGGCGTACTTACCGTTTATCAAAAACTATGTGTGTTATAATTTGAAAAGTCTTACCAGACGATAAACTATGTCTAAAAAGAATGCCAAATATTAGCCTTATAAATCAACTAGTTTTGTTTTATTCATTATTTTGTCTTTCCTGTAAAACTGTACTTTTGTATACGCCCCTTTGTTATGAAGCCCTTGATATATATCCATTCAATAAAAAGCGGTTATTTTAATATTACAATCAGGCACTCCAATTTTTTATCTGTATAGATAAATACCAAAATCGGTATAAAATTAAATGATTTTGTTTGATTGGTTAGTATGAACAGCTCTATATAGTTCCGGCGAGTGACATACGTAATAAAATTCAAAATTCCCGCATTGTCATAATGCGTAAAGTCTCGCGGCCGCCACATACGCGGCGCCCCACACCTCATCACCCAGAGGGTTAAGTAGCGGTCTGCATCCTCGCTTTAATTGTGAAAATCTGCAGTGTTTTTCTTTAGATGTTAAATAAATCTCTTTGTCAAATACACGCCTAAGTTATTGACCTGTCAGGTGGTTAGCAACGAATAAAAAGTCTGACATTTTTGTAAATACACAGTCGTTTTGTAAATACACCTTAGTTTTTTATATATAAGTAATTATTTGCGACAGTGAACTTGATGAAACTTGGCGCATTGTAACTTTAGATAATAAAAAAAATATTCTGGTATAATAATATTTTCGACCAATTTCCTTGCCACACACAGAAAACACAGACGTCCATTAAAAGATTAATTATTATTTTTTACGTTATTATTTACTATGTTAAACAAAATAATTGTTATTATAATATATTTTATGTGCCGGACAGATTATTTGACTTTACATAATTGGACTCATATTAACCTATAAGTGCGATATACATAAGAAAATAACAAAAATTCTATTTCAGTTTTGATAAAACTGCTTTTTCGAGAGCAGAGGATTCTCAACCTTAGAGTATGCATCTGCATATAATATATTATAGAGCACGAGTCACTAAGTGTGAACAGTAAGGACAGGTATGAACATAGACCATTGTTTTGGAAACGTTCAATCAGTGTCAAAACAACACGCGTCACATCCTACCTCTTTGTCCGCGAGCGACATTATAATATTTGAATGATGAAATGCGAAGTGCCAATTTGTTAGAATAATTCCCGGAAGCAAAATAAAAGAAACGATAACATTTCAGTCTTGGCGTTAATTGAGGGGTGCCTGTGTTCAGCTGATGATGATTATGATGAATGTCTTAATTTTAAATATCGATATTTTTTAAAGCATTACGCATGGAACGTCACTCTCACAGCGATTTACTATAGATAAATATCTACAACGCATCTGCTTACGATCGGCACAATGAAGCGGCGTGACACTCGATCTCTATAGCTTGCTTATGTATACTCTAAGCTCTCAACGCTTCGCTTATGAGGTGTGCAATAAGAAGAAAAATTCTATTCCGTCAATATAGTCCATTTATGCTTGGGAAATCTTTAAAAACTACTCAGAGACTTGGTTGCAACAATACAGGCTAGACACCTGCGTTCGAGACTGGATTGTCCATTCAATATGTCGTGCTTCGTTCTGTCAATTATGTCATGAGGCCAAAGGCAAGATTTAGACTTTAGTAGCTTGCCCTGAGACAAGGCATTCCTTGGCGATGCATAGCCATGACTAATGAACCCGTAGACGTTATCCTGTCACAAAAAAGTTATATGTAACGAAATATTCTACGTTTATGTACCTACACCGATACGTGGCAATCAGTAATTGTTCGTCAGGCATCATTTAACTATCTACTCAAACAAAAAAAAAAAAGAATAAAATATATTTATAGGTAAAATTCCATCAGAACCTTATACTATATACCCATATATATTTTTTAGATAACGTGAGAACTTTAAAGAATTGTATTCGTGTGTGAATTCAATGTCAAATTGATATCAATTTCGGTAAGGCAAACGACAACTCAAACTTATTTTTAAACAGAAATAACCCATTTGTATCAACTGTACCGTAAACAAAACGGGAATATTTTCAAAGGCCTCTATCATAAACCTATTTTATTTTTGGTCAAAACAAAACTATTTGCACAAACACTTCAAACAAATGTATTTGCTGTCCCTATATTTTTGTAAATCCTTTCAATTCTTTATATTTTTGCATTCGTAAAAGTCACTCATGTGTATGTGTTCTTTCAATAATACTTTGAGATAAAGAAAAACTGTTTACATATAAGTGGATTTCGTCGCTCGATTCTAAATAGAATTATAGACATTTCTTTTTTAATTTTATCGCCGGAGAGAAAATATTTCTAAAAGTGCCTCCAAACTTACCGCGATAGGTTAAATGTTGTATACTTTTCCAGATTTATTTTTATTAATAAGAACGTTTTTCTTATATTTTATTTTTCTCTCCTTTAAATTTTTTATGTATCTAACTGAATATTTTATATTACTATTGATCTCTAGTGAGCGACAAACGGGTTTTTCTTAATTTATATGTGTACCTGAACATGATACGATCGCTTGCTCACCGGTGAAGGAAACATCGCGAGGAAAACAGCATGCCTGATGAGATTTTGAAGGTGTGTGAAGTTCAGCAACCCGCACTGAGCCAGCGCATCGGTGAACTGTCACCTAAAACCCTCCTCGCCTGATTTCGAGAAGGAGACCCATGCCCAGTGGGCCATATAAGGGTTGATATTATTATTATTATAATTGACCTCTATCGGATCTGTAAATTATAAAAACTTTTCTCTGGCGCTTGATATTGTAGACTGGAACAAGGTTTTAAATACTGACACCCTTGAAAACACCTTAAAATTGTTATACAAAAACGTATATGATTTACGAGATAAATTCATTCACCACAAAGTAGTTACCGGTAATCACTATGCCCTCTGGTATTAATAGGCCTTTATTCTTGAAAAAAAAATCTTACTGGAAAAATGATAAAATTTATGGTAATTTATATGATTGTAACACTTTTTTATTATGCAGAAACCGAGCCAAGGAACTTGACGCTACTTGCTACAAATTAAATCAGTTAGGTACTAAAAACCCTTAGAATTATTCTCATACATCAAATCATCCAGTAAATCCTCCAGCTCATTTCCTTATATATATATCTCCGTAAATGATGACCAAACTGTTGATAATCTCAGGGACGTATGTGAACTATTTTACCAATACTTTAATCAAACTATCTCCAAAACTCTCAGACAGATCATGTTCATTTTGAGTCTATCTACGACGACAATTCTTATATTTTAAATGTTATTAGTAATATTAAAATTCTTTCTGACCAAGTACGTGATATATTTAAATCTGTGAATTTTAATAATGGTTAAGGTCCTGACTTTATATCTCCTGTTATTATTTCGGAATGACCTACAGTCTTACATATAGGAGCCCCCTAAGTATCCTATTTAGGCGAAATGTTGAATCAGTTATTATAACCCCAATTCATATTTCACACATAAAGCTGGCAGTCAAAATAATGTTAGGAATAATAGGTGGATTGTATCCATTATACATCAAAATAGTAAAGCTTTTGATCGATTTGATCACTTACTTTTACTTCGTAAACTGTACTTCTCTGTTATACCTACATGGCATTGCAACCTATTCCTATGGTTTACGAATTACGTCCTATGTTTTAAGCAGGACTCAAGTTGTAGCGTTGGATGGTTTTACTTCTTCCTGGATACCCGTGTATTCGGGAGTTCCACAAGGATCCTTACTAGGTCCTCTTCTGTTTATTATTTTTATGAATGGTGTTAACTCTTGTTTTATCATCCATTTAAAGATTCAAAGTTTCTTTTGTATGCTGATGACACAAAACTTTTAAAAAGTATAAATTATCAAAGAGACTATATTTAACTATATTTGGGCAGTATTGTGTAGCTAACAAACTAGATCTTAATATATATAGTATTAAAAAAACTACTGAAATGAGAGATTTATGAGTAATAATTGATAGTAAACTTGTATTTGAAAATGCAAATTGCCTTCATTATTAAAAATGCATCTCAAGCATTAGGTTTTATAATCCACAACCAAGTTTAATACTATTAAAATTATCAAATTATTGCACTGTTCCTGGGTCCGCAGCATACTCGAGTATGTGTCGGAAGTATAGAATCCTTATTACACAATATAATATTATACACATAGAATTTAATAAATTCAAAAACGTTTCCTAAGATATTGATAGTTCAAAATCAGTGTATATCTGGACGGCTATCTCAATAGACGCAGAAAGTTTTATCTTCTTCCTCCATATGAACGAAGAAAAATTACAAATGATGATGAATTATAGATAAGAGATATTATTAAAAATTGTAAATGTAGTATAATGACTGTTCTACTAGATAAACATGATCAAATTTAATATTCCAACTAAGCAACTAAGACATTTTAGACCATAAGTGGCTGAAGGATTCGCGTTGGTAAACTACCGTAAAACACTTAAGATCTTGCACGAATCTCAATAACTTTGTTATAAGCAAAGCTTTTATTGTACTATTGATATTTAAATACAAGACCTAATGTTATAAAACGCTTGATTTCTTCTAATTTCTTCATTTAATCTCCCGCTTGTCACCTTCTGCTTTACTTTGTCTTTGTTGTAATTATTTTTTTCAAAATCACTCTTCTAGCGTAGTGTATATTAGTGAAGACTCTGTAAGCTAGCTGTAAGTCTTCCGAATAAAATAAAATAACTGCCCTGACTGCCACTTAATGTATCGAAAATGGCTTAAATTGCTATTTTGACCGTAACGCACGTACGTTGTATGAATTATTTACAACTCTGCGGTGCAGCTTCGAAAATCCTACTAATATTATAAATGGGTAGGTTTGTATGCATACATGTTTGTTACTCTTTCACACAAAAACTGCTAAATGGATTTTAATGAAACTATACAATAATGTAGCTTATATAGCATAATAACACATAGGCTATTATTTTTAAAGATATTGTATGAATTGTCCAAAACCTAATGCTGAGCAGACGAAGTCGCGGGCACCAGCTAGTAGGGGACTAATTTCCCACATTTTGACGTACTTTTGTATAACATTCTCCCAAAATCTACGTAAGAAGTAAGACTAAATAGCAGGTATAAAATTGTACGTTTTATATAAATTATAAGCGAGTACAGAAGGTAAGATTTATGCGAATATTTTATTTTTATTTTTATCGCAACAGAACAGAGGTCTATTACATTGAAAATTCTGAGTAATGTTTTATTGAACCTTCCATTGTGTTTGCAATTAGATCGGTTTTGTTTTCAAGTCGTTTGTTGTATTCACTTTTCACACGAATAGAATAATCTTGAAGTACTACTCTGTGAAGAATGTAACGAGAAAAAATGCATGATACACAAAATATTAGTAAATCATCCAAATTCATTATTATATCACCTACAAAGTATGCTCCTTCATAATATCGCCCTCGGATACGAGGGCGGCACTGAAAATTTCGGGAATAAAGGAAGTGACACAACATTACTATTTTAAAATGTATTTATTGCTTTTCGAAGTATTCTCCGCGAAATTTGACACATTTTTCCATACGGTGGAACAAATCATTGAAGCAACCATTCCATTCGGAAGTTGGGGTCTCCAAAATGGCCGTTTTGTAGGCATCTACAGCTTCTTCAGGCGATGAAAATCTCTGACCACGCAATTTATTCTTTATTTTAGGAAAAGTATAGAAATCATTAGGGCTTAGATCGGGGCTGTACGGCGGATGGTCTAATAATTCTATGTTTTCTTGATCTAAAAACTCTTTTGTTCTGTGCGCGGTGTGAGAACTCGCATTGTCGTGATGGAGGATGATGCGGCGGTTGCAGTTCTCTTTACGGAGTTCAGAAACGACCTGTGGCAAACAAATACTAGCATACCATTCTGTTCTTCGTTCTTTGTCCTTCAAGTGGAATAGTGGCAACATGGCCGGTTTTGGAGATAAACGTGGCCACCATTTTTTTGCAACACGACGTGAACGAACAATGTTTGTTCTATACAGCATTTGAGGAGCCTGCGTGGAATCTTTCGAGAGTTCTGACGCACTAAGTAACGCGAGCAGCTTTTTGCTCTTCACAGAGCAAATGCGGTATCCATCGGGTAAACAACTTTTTTAGACCTAATTGTTCATGCAAGATTATTTCTATTTGACTCATGCTAATATCTAAAGTTTCCTGAATTTCGCGGTATGTCACATGTCGATCTTCCTCAATCAGCTTACGCACAGCATCAACGTTTTCTTGGGTGACTGCAGTTTTTGGACGACCTTGACGGGGATCACCACTGAGCTTGACACGTCCACGTTGAAATTCAGCAAACCAGCGATAAATTGTGGTTTTGGATGGGGCTTCATCACCAAATGCAGAAATCATCCGGTCAAGGCACTGTTTTTGTGTTAAACCACTTCGAAAGTCATAATAAATCATCGCTCTAGAATTTTCTCGAGTCAATTCCATTTTCTCAACGACTAAACAAGTTTGACAAGTCCTTGTGACACGACCGCGAATCTTTTTTTAAATAAATAAATGGTATTCGATTTTTAAAACCAAGGAGTTTTCAATTAAAAAGATTTTAATATGACAGGAACAGTGGAAATATTCCATTCCCGATACTTTTTGTGCAGCCTATGTACACTTATGCCAACGAATATTCAAATCATCAAAACACTTTTTACGTTTTTCCGGAATTGAGTTCAGTCATTGCCGCAAATTATCCTTTATAATATCTTCTACCGAATGAAAACTGGTGCCACGAAGTACTGAGTTAAGGAAAAAGAAAGAAGTCGGCTGGAGCCACATCTGGTGAAAAAGGTCCTTGCTCGGTTAGCGATCCTTGCCAAAAACTCAACACATACCGTGTTGAGTTTTTGGCCAAAAATTCGCTCATTACGATGTCCTTGTGCGAAAGCTTCAATCAACTCAAATATTTAAAAAAAAAAATTTTTTCAAAATAAACCATATTTTTAGTTACTGAAATGCTCTGAGGCATCCCGCGGGGGGTGGGTCTCCCCACACGGGTATGTGGGACTCGCTGCGCCCGACAGCTGGTAAATGGACGCAGCTCTACCCACTAAAACCCGGTGAGTGCCGCCAATGCTGCCTTTGGTGAGATGCCCCGGATCTAGTAAACAAACCGGGCACCTCGACGGCTGGTCAGTCCCACAAGGGACCGACGCCACCTCCACAGAGGAATTGTCCCGCACACAGAACAACCCCTCCCAACATCGGGACAGTACAATGAGGTGAGGTTCCCATCCTCGCCCCTTGCCCCCTGCTCTTTTCTCCCCTCTTCTTATAAGAGGGGTACAAAGAGCTCCCTCGACTCAATTAGCTTCGCCCAGGGTGCTGGGCTCACCCTAGGCTATTGAGCCCCACCGCCACGTCAAGGCCTGAACCATGGTGGGGAAATTATGTAATGGTACGGAACCCTTCATGCGCAAGTCCGACGAGCACTTGGCCGGTTTTTAAGTTTATTATATATGTTTATAAATAACAGATGCAACTCAAACTCCGCGACAAAATGGAAAAAAGTTGTGCCAATCTAACAACAACAAAAAAACTAAATATTTAATTTGGAACATAAACAAATCCAGACAGAATTGTATGACAGGTGGGATAGCCAAAATGACATTCTACAATCGTAATCGCTAGTAGAAATTAGTAGAAAACTAATAAATGTATGGAAATGACATTTTACGTCGATAAATCACGTGATCTTAAATGTCATTTCCATACATTTATTAGTTTTCTACTAGCGTTTACGATTGTAGATTGATATCTTACCTAACCCACCAGGTATTCATGAAAGTGTCTACAATAAGGTCTTTTGAAAATTCATAACATGAAAATTTTAAATTAATTTATAGGGTTATTTATGAGCTGAGTTGATTTATTAGAAAATAATAACTTGAACATGTCTATACTTGTCAAGGGCTTACTTCTCATATCTGGTAAAAAATATAATAAAAGGTTCCAACAAAAATATACGAAAACGATATATTAGAAAAAGTTGTCACTTTTATATATTGAATAGTACCTAGATAACCCAAAAAACCCCTCGCGTCACGTTAAGCCAGCCTTATCAGCTGCTAGATTTCCTTCAGCATTTCATGAGATACTACAACGTATTAAGGATATTCCATCGTATTTTTACAAATACGAATACGTGGAAAGAAATGGAAACGTCGGTTATATATCAGCCTGTCATATAGAATTGGTTAAAGATTTGGAGGATGGAGATGATAAGTGTATAAATTACTACATAAATTTAACCAAGATTAGAGAGATGTGATACGACGGAAAGAATTACAGGAATTGAAAGGAAATTCAAACCGTAAGGCAGATAAAGCCATAGTCAAATACATTAGAGAGTGCAAGCTCTTAGTTTTTGAGTTCATAATGTTGTCATCGATTGCATCGGTACTACTACCATATTAAAACACGAAACGGCTTTTCCGTTAAAACTGACATTTCTTTTTTGCTAGTTGGATAGGCAAACTGGTGGAAGATCACCACAGTGGGTGATTTTCCCCACCTGGTCCTCATGGTAGGTCTATATTGCCTGCCATTCAAAAGAAATATAAGCAGGATCTAGTAGTTACCATGCAGACGCACGACACATACTCATTCTTCCCTCGGCTGTTTGAAGCCAGGATGTTACCACCAACCTAATCCTAAATTACAAAACAAAGCTTTTCGCTGAGACTTAATCCAATTGCAAATATCCAATTAAAAGAGGCATTATCCAATTTCAATCATTGAATCAAATTCAATCATTAATGGCCGTCAATCGTTTAGACACGGCTACAACCACGCGGTTTTAGAATCGCATGGGAATATCACCCGTCTTATTTATATGTGGATATTTAATTTGAAATTGTTCTGGTACGCAGGAATCGCACGATTACATAAGACCGGCGCGATTCCCACGCGATTCTGAAATAGCGCAGTTGTCACCGTGTCTGAACAAGCTCCATATCAGTGTTATCGTATTTCTAACATACTGCGGTTTTAGCGATTATACGATTATTACGTTAAAGATTTTTGCGCGTTATATAAAGCCTATCGCCATACCGAAAGCGGTTCCCTGAACTTGACAGACGATATATCAGCTGGCACTCGTCGAAAATGTTCGTCAGATGATTTGATTACGGCAAAAAGGTTGGGGAATACGTTTAAAAATATTGGGTTTTCATTTTGTTCGAAGGCGTCGAATGGAAAACCAACATGGCGGCATATACCAATATTTATATAGGTTTTGTTTATAGCCATATTGATAAAATATAATTGGGAAAAGTTGTTTGTGAAAACCTATTTATATGCAAGTTTAATAATGTAGTAATATTATATCTATATTTTAATTGGATAGGCAAACAACAGGCGAGCCACCTGGTGGTAATTGGTTAACGTCGCCCATTAAATATGTTCTCCTGCATCTACTACTAGCCCTGTCTGCTCATGCGTTGTCTATCCCACGGACGACAGAAATATCTATCTTTAGACGTGTTGATGCCATGAATTACTCTCCCTGTTCTCAACTTTTTCCCATCACAGCTGAATTATTATACGAAATAAGCAGAATGGTAGATTATTATTTATGGGAAAATAAATATAGTAAGAGGTAGTGCCATTTCTGGATTGCAGCCGAATTGGATCGACACGATCGGGGCGGTACCTCTTGCTCACATACTACCGGCGTCAAATGACAGCTATGCTATCGTGTTTCGTGTGGTTAGTGAGTTTCCGGTAGCCTATTAGGGGGGGGGGGGGTATAGGGAAAAGGAGGGCAACGCATTTGCATAACCTCTGGTTGTACGGATGTCTATGGGCGTCAGTAGTCACCATTAAGCTCTGACTGCTCGTTTGCTTCCTTATGCCAGGCGTTATTACAAGTGGTACAAACCTATCGGCGGGTACTAAATTTTAAGGTCATATATGTGTTATATGAACACCTTTTTAAGTAGCTGCTGTCTGCTGGGCTGTTTATAAACATAAAAAAGTTGAAGCATTTAATTTTAAACACTATCAATAATATATTACTATCAATTGATTTCCGAAATCGTGATTTAGAGAAGCAAGATACGGATTTTATAAAAAAAAATAAACACCACGCTATAAATGTCTAAGATCTGATTAGTTGAGTTAGTATAATATAATGAATTACTTCCATTTAGATGTAAAAAATGTAAGGTGTCGTTTTTGGCCTTTAATTAAGGGACACGTGCCGAGGGTCCATACAGTTTGTAATTTAATCCCGCCACTCTCAGATAAAAGTAATTCCTATAGATCTATTCGGAAATTAAAAATCCTTATTTTTCCCTTTTATGAATTAACTTAGAGTAGACAATATTTGTCTAATATCTTGTATTTATGAAAGCATTTAATAACAGTTTAATAAATGCTATTGTTCTAAACTATTGTAAAATAAATAAGTTTAACATATTTTTCTATCTGCATGTGGTATAATTGTTGATCCGCCATTTGAAAATGGTAACATAATATTGATATCATCAACCAAACAATTTATTTCTGATGCTAAAACAGATTTGACTCATACAATAATTTTACATTACATAATACAATAATTTTACATTAACTATGGTCACCAGTGGACTTGAAACATCGGAAATATAAAAATCTTAATAAACTACGATGAAATCCAATAAAATTTGTTCATTATAATGACTATTTTTGCGACTAAAGATGGTCTAGTGGGTATGGTCACTTGAGTGAAGGAAACATAGTGAGGAAACATGCATACCCTACCTACATACTAATGTGATTAAAAGTTTTTGAAAGGTATTAGATATGAACCAGCCCGTATTGGGCCAGCGCATCGGTGAACTATGGCCCAAGACCCTCCTCGCCTGATTTCGAGGAGGAAATCCGAGCCCAGCAGTGGGACAAACAAGGGTTGATATTATTATGACTATTTTTATATAGCTTTTGTAATAATTTTACATTAAATACTAGATATACCGTATAATATGTCTTCATGGTATTTATTGAAAACAGCATATCATGTGAATAATTATAGATGATGGTCAGGTCACCTAATACAGAAGGATACAAAGCTGAAGTGTACGGTCTGACCATACACCATGCGGTGTCAGCAACGCCATGTACATAATATTATAAATATTATGTACGTGGTGTGTAATATTTATAATATTATGTACGTGGTACGTATTTCATCATTATTTAGTTCGCTATCAGCATTCATTGCATGTTGTCATATCATTAATCAGTATCACTTAGCAAATATCAATAAATATCAACAGAACTCTGGTGTATCATTTAGCAAGCATATCAAGGTGTACGATAGCATGTACATACACAGCTACCGGTGGGAGGGAAGCGCTGTGCCGCGCTCCCGGCTGCATGGGTACCACCATCTTACTTGTTTCTCCCGTGAAACAGCTTTGCTGTGTTTCGGAGAGAAGAGCAAGACAGGCAGTGTAATTACTGGCACCGAGACTTAACATCTTATGTTTCAGGATAGGCAACAAATAAATAAGTTGCCTGGGCTCGTTCCAGGTATACTAGTTTATCTTCATGGGCGACGTCGACCACTTACCATCAGGTGGTACGTTTGCCAGTTTGCCTATCCAACTAACATAAAAAAGACATCTTAGTAGTCCTTCGAGCCGGATCTGAATCAGAGGCCTATGAATTGATATTAATTGATGATGTTTGATTTGAGAGCTAAATCATAATATTTCCAACAAAACAGTAAATAAATCTTTTCACTTCAATATTTCATTATTGCCATTGTAAAATAATACAAAGGCACGTTGATAGCAACACAAAAAATGTAATTATGGTTGAATGGGCACCACCATTTCCTTTGCGGAGATAAAATATATCGGTTTAAGAGCTACTGAATGGTTTGTACGAAACGCTTTAAGCTGTTCCAATGTAAAAGTTTTCATTACAAGACAGAATAAGAAATGCTGGGTTTTATATCACTTATGAAATAAAACGTACTCTGATTAAAATATTACAGCCATAATTTGCTTTTACAAATTAAGGAGAGGCAGGTTAGGTATTCGAGTGTTCAGTCGCTTTATTTTAATATTTCATTTTATTTTATTTGGGATAGATAAGCTGAGACGTTTCTTCATGAACGTAAAATAATTTACCTGGAACTAGCCATGCCAACTCCCCACCATGGTTCAGGCCTTGTCGTGGCGGTGGGGCTCAGTAACCTAGGGTGAGCGGTGCATCTTGGGCGAAGCTAATTGGACCGAGGGGCTCTTTGTAGAGCCTCTTATAAGAAGAGCAGGGGGCAAGGGGTGAGGATGGGAACCTCACCCCATTGTACTGTCCTGACGTTGGGAGGGGTTATTCTGTGGTGCGGGACAACCCCTCTGTGGAGGTGGCGTCGGTCCCTTGCGGGACTGACTAGCCGTCGAGGTGCCCTGTTTGTTTTCTAGATCCGGGGCACCTCACCAAAGGCGGCATTGGTGGCATTCGCCGGGTTTTAGTGGGTAGAGCTGCGTCCATTTACCAGCTGTCGGGCGCAGCGAGACTCACATACCCGCGTGGGGAGACCCACTTCCCCGCGGGATGCCTCAGAGCATTTCCCGGCGTTAAAGAAAAAAAAAAAAAAAGCCCGCCAACTCATTGATGTGTTGGCGGGCTTTTTTTTTTCCTGAGGCGTAAGATGTTAAGTATAAAGATTGTGGTGCCCACGTAAAATGGGTGCGGTGCACAGATACCTATCTTTTTTTTTTTATATCTATACTAATATTAGTGCGGTTCTACACTCTCCCCGTCGGTAGCAGAACGAGCGCGAAAGTGTGAATGGTAGTGCTTGCCCGCCACGGCCTGTCATTTGTATACTATTAGGCGGACTGAGAGACCTCGGGCGAGACATAGCGAGTGCTCTCGACCGAGAGTGTAGGGCCGCTCTTATAAAGAGGCAAAGTTTGTAAGGCTATTGGAGGTAATCTCTGGATGTACTGAACAGATTTTAAAATTCTTTTATCAATAAAAGCCACATTTAGGCTATAAAAATATAAATCATCGGTCGGATGCGTACGTAAATCGAAGTTAACGCAGGCGAAGCTGCGAGCAACAGCTAGGTTCATATAAAAGTGGATCGGTATATCATAGATATTTAAACGGATCTTATGACACCATAGCTCAAATCGACGGGAACGTAAACGGTATCTGTGGATAATGTTTCGTAAAAACATTAGCTTATCTCAGGCCCTTGGAACAATGGCGCTTATGGCATATTACGAGATTATCTGTGTAAATGAACATAATATAATATTATGTACACAGGGTAGGTACTTGTTACATATTTACTTATGTATTATACCTACACGTACGTATCGAAGTAATGGACGAATGTATAAATAACTTATTCATTTATTTCTCGTACCTACTAACATAAGTTCTAAAAATATTCGGGGCTAAGTTAACGTAGTGTGACTGTTTGTCCCCACCATGGTTCATGCCTTGTCGTGGCGGTGGGGCTCAGTAGCCTAGGGTGAACCCACCACCTTGGGCGAAGCAAATTGAGCCCAGGGAGGTGCTCTTTGTACCCCTCTTATAAGAGGGGACAAAAGAGCCAGGGGATAAGGGGCGAGGATGGGAACCTCACCCCATTGTACTGTCCCGACGTTGGAGGGGGTTGTTCTGTGGTTCGGGACACTGTGGAGGTGGGGTTGGTCCCTTGAGGGACTGACTAGCCGTCGAGCTCTCCACCATGGTTCAGGCCTTGACGTGGCGGTGGGGCTCAGTAGCCTAGGGTGAGCCCAGCACCTTGAGCGAAGCTAATTGAGCCGAGGGGGCTCTTATAAGAAGAGGAGACAAAAGAGCAGGGGGCAAGGGCGAGGACGGGAACCTCATCCCATTGTACAGTCCCGACGTTGGGAGGGGTTGTTCTGTGGTGCGGGACAACCCCTCTGTGGAGGTGGCGGTGGTCCCTTGTAGAACTGACTAGCCGTGGAAGTACCCTGTTTACTCATTAGATCCGGGGCACCTCACCAAAGGTGGCATTGGTGGCACTCGCCGGGTTTTAGTGGGTAGGACTGCTTCCATTTACCAGCTTTCTGGTGCAGCGAGTACAACATACCCGCCTGGGGAGACCCCCTCCCCCGCGGGATGCCTCAGAGCATTTCCAAAAAGGGGTGACTGCTTGTAAATATTGAATTTCCGTTCCCCTCTTTCACCTTCTCAAAAATCCTCACTAAAAAAAATAGCCTCATCTCAATAATTGTCAAAAATGTTTTTTTTTCTAATCCTACGAGAAGTTCCAGAAATAAGAGCATTAAAACAAACAAATTACTTTTATTAGTCCCGATTATATCAAAACAGGAACTACGCTCAAGTTGGCGATCACTCATCATTTTTCCTTTCCTCATATATCATGAACAAATAACCCATTTATAAAACTATCAAAGTATAAGTAAGAAAATGCTAATTTATGAGGTCGGGGTTTTATCGATGAGCCAATAACAGAAAAGTGAAAACGTCTTGTTTTAGGGTTTCGTAACAAAAGTGTGAAAATGTAAGTGGCCAAATCCTACAGGACTTGTAGACATTATAGCTTATTGGTCTGTATCTTGAGAAACCAGTGGAGAGGAAGCGCTGTGCTGCGCTTCCGGCTACATGGGTTCCGTTAACTTTTTTGTTTTTCCTGAATAACAGCTTTGCTGTTTTTCGGTGAGAAGGGCAAGACATGCAGTGTAATTACTGGCACCGAGACTTAACATCTTATGTCTCAGGATTGACAATACATGAATGAGTCGCCTGGTCCAAATTCAGGTTAACTTGTTTATGTTCATGGGCGACATCGACCACTTACCATCAGGTGGCACGTCTTCAAGTTTGCCTATCCAACAAAAAAAAATGTTCCTAGAATTTCCAAGAAAAGCTGGATTAAATAAACCTTCCCTTGCCCATCGATGGGGGATGGGGTTCATTTAATAACCGCGTGCACTGGTTCAAAATGCTCATGACAACCGATCAGCTCGTGTAGCCCTACCAAACCTACATTATATAATATAAAGCCCTACACTCACCCCAAAAAGGGATGGCTTGATAAGTCTGACCGATCAATGTCTATCTGTGTACGTATGTGTTCTTAAGCGGGAAAACTAATTTAGATTCGGTTTTCTTAATTGAGATTATATTTAGTGATAGTTCTTATGATTTCTAAAAATGATTTATAAGAATCGGTTCTGCCGTTTCAATTATCTCATTAAAGGTTATTTTTTGTTGAAGTGTAAAATTCTTTTAGCGCAGTATGCATATTTATAGATGAGATAAAATCTCTGGACTCGTGACACCGTTACGAGACGCTATTTGGCGTTTATGTTACGTTCTCTCGCGACACCGTTACGAGACGCTATTTGTAGTTTATGTGATGTTCTCTCGCGGCACCATTACGAGACGCTATTTGATGTAGAGATATAGAGAATTTGATTTATTTTTATAAGATTATGCGATATTTGTTGGCCTTTAATCTTTTACAGCCTAAAAATAAGCTATTTATTGATTGGTTTTCACTTCTATCGGCAGTCCCTGTGACGGGTTTTTTTATGTCATCAGGGTGAAAACGAGCAGTCGGAGCCTCATGGCGCCGACGCCCATAGACATCCACACAACCAAGGCCACACATATGCGTCGCCCACATTTTCCCTATCCCATAAAACAGCATGGCACTACCTCTTAAGTTTTTTTACATAATGCACGCACTTTTAAAATTTTGTGCGTCCGTGGGCGACGGTAATTGGATTTACAGCCGCACTGATGTATCATAGGGTAGTTTCGAATAACTTTGTATGATAGGAGGACCTCAGTCCTCCCGTGACCATGGTTTCTGTAAAGTATCCGAAACGTCGGGCTTGTAAAAATCTTAATAAACCGCGATAAAATCCGTAAAAATTGTTTTATTATAATGAGTGAAATTCGCGTAAACATTAGAAAACAATACATAGTAGTTACAAAGTTTACACTTACGTCCTTCCTGATGACATAAACAGCTAAAATTTGTCGAAATAGCGTTAAGTGTATATAATATATACTATAAGTATTGTCATTAGTATGATGTACCAATATTATACTTATATCCACATGAACACACACAAAAAATTTCATCAAGATCGGTCCAGCCGCTTAGGAGTTCATTAACATACACACATACAGAAGAATTATATATTATACTAGCTGACCCGGCAGACATCGTACTGCCTCAATCGATCACTAAAAGACCTAAACTTTAGTATGAAATAATCTTAAAACAAACAAAACGAATCCGTATTTAATAAAAAAGCATTTTTTGAATGAAGCATGAAGTTACGGTTTAAATTTGATATTGACAGACACACACTGTTATGATACAGTCTGTTAATCAATTTATATAATAATAATAATAATAAACTTTCTAAAATTCTAAATAAAATTTCTCATAAACTATATTTTTTGTTTTGAACATGTTTACTAAATTGTTATTCTGATGAAGAAACATTTGTGATTCTTGGACAATGGTTCTCTTCACTCTTGGATTGTGAGCACAACGATGGAAGTTGATCTTCCACATCTGAATTGCCGATGAAATAAATTTGTAAAAATTGATGATCTGCATCAGGTAGTGGTAACAGTGCCCCCAGTAAGTGATACATTTGTCCTTGTATCTGTATTTTTTTAAATTTGTCCATTAATTATTTCTTATATATATATATATATATATATATATATATATATATATATATATATATTATTACAAACTTAAAACTTAAACTATATTAGTACAAACTTGAATACGTATTATAAAAAATATTCTGGTATAACACCTTGAAACTGGGCATGAAATTGTCCTGTATAATATGTGTAGCGCCAAATGATGTTATCTGGAAACAGCTGTTATATTTCTGAATGTTGGCTAAGAAGTGCTTAGAATCATTTCTAATCCCAGAAACTAAAGAGCGTAAAAAGGATCTGATGGTGGGACCAATTGTGGGAATTTTACTTTGCCTCCAGCACAACATAATCCAGTAGATTCACCAGTGTATTTTAACGCCTTACAATATTTACAAATTATTTTCATTTCCCCAATTGTTACCGATTTGTCGGCACAATAATCAATTGCCGGATCATAGTGGAATGCAGCTCGTTCAAGAATCATAGGAGCACTGCGTCTGCGGATTCGCTCAATTTCATTATGTCGTGCTTGCTGTTGTTGTGTTTGATGTGCACGAGCTCGTTTCATTCTAAGCCTATCTACTTCATTGTCACTCACTGAATAACGTAATTCTGACATAGCAATACGACTATTTTCTTGATCTGTCTAGAGAGAGCTCTAGTCATCAGTGCGGTTAACACGTGAGGTAGCTCTTCGCACACTTGATTGACTGCGACAACCTAAGTCAGTTAGTCTTCTCCTCGACATCGTAAATTGTAATTAATCAAAGTGAGAAAATTTCTTGCTCACTTAGCATTAAAGTGTCACTATCACAAAATACCAACAAAATAAGAGCACATTACTTTGAATGTCACTATCAAAAAGGATCACCAAAGTAAAGAAAGTTCTCACGCACTTAGCGGTAATCGTCACTCACTAAGATAGAAGGATGCACGCATAGATATCGTAACACAATAATTTAATAATAATAGTAATTATGGACGCTTTTACACCACGTCAATCTGGTCCCGTGGTAAGTTCTCGAAGAACTTGTGTTACGGATACGGGGTACCAGACAACGGAAATATATTTAATACTTTTATACTATACATATATTTAAGATTTTTATTATATAATACACATATTTAATAAACCATCAATCCATGACCCAGGAACACAGAAACTATTTTTGTTCCCTGGCGGGATTCGAACCCGCAACCTCCGGCTTGAGCGCCATCGTGCTTACCATTGAGCTACAGAGGTCGTCGTAATACTTTTTTCCGTGATCTGAAGTGCGACAGGATGGATTGACTTATTAGTTGGTTGTCAAATCTAATGTCAAATATTATTATGGTTGTGTTCAGAAATTTAATTTGTGACAAAACTTAAGATTTATCAATCAAAAACATAAATAATCTGATAGATTAACTACTGAAGTTAGCTAAAATTAAGTTTCGCGAAGCCGACCAAATTAAAAATTATTACTACTAATGATCTATTCAATGTGGTCGCGATATTATCACTTTTGATGAGTTTCGGAACGCGACATTAGATCCTCCAACGCGCACTCGAAGACTGAATTTGAACTTTATGCAGTGGTAATAAATTGCAAATTGACTCTTTGACGTTAGGAACACACCTACATTGCTTAGACAACAGTGTAATCTATAGTTACAACTTATAATTTAATATGACCTTTATTGAATAGCAATAAAGTTCAAATTGACTTTACATTTTATTTAGAAAACGTTTGTATGGGAAAAAGAAAAGGGCTGTTTTTAGGGTTTTCCCGGCCATTATTCGAATTTTTCTCACCTTTTAAACCTTCCCTAGACCTCCACGAACATTTCAAGACCAAGATAAGATAAATCCGTTCAGCCGTTCTCGAGTTTTAGCGAGACTAACGAACAGCAATTGATTTTTATATATATAGACTAGTGGCACCGACAGACGTTGTCCTGTACAAAATATTTATTTTTTTGTGAATCTAAACCATCCTCGAATCCCCTTGATTCCAACAGGGATAAACCTTTTTAATTGGCTCTCATTAACTTCTGTAATTACAGCTATAACAATTTAAAAGGTTGCTAATTAGGAATTTATATCACTTCGTTTCATTTGTGAAGGGTGGATACAGACTAGACACCATAGACTTATATTATAATATACTGTCGTTCAGTATATTATATGTTTATGCTAGACACTCTTTTGTAACTGGATAATTATTTTGTAACAGATTCTTTTTAATATATTTTACAAATGATGAAACGGATAGTACTTATTTCAATAAAACCCCATACACAAGGCATTACTTGTTCTCTTTGATCCCTCCTCTCGCCTTTCTCCTCCTCGCTCCTCTCTAATCTCTACCCTACTCAACTCCATTATATCCCAGTCTACTCTAACCTCTCACTCTTTCATTTGTAGCTATTACCATCCGTTCCGTTGATATCCTATTTTTCCTTAGGTACAGGACACCTAAAACCAAAAATTAAAAATTAACTCATATATTTTGAAAGACCGACAACGTATCTGCAAACTCTTCGATAGATGACGGCTATTACTTACTACCAGGTAAACCGACTGTCCACTTCTTTTAGAAAAAGAAAACGATATATTTTTTTGTAAATTAATGACATAATATTTGTTTCTTCCTTATTCTTTCTCCTTCTTTTAATATTCTCGTAGAAGTACAGAATAAAGATCTGCAATTAAAATGTTTCAATATCTTCTATCTCTCAATAATTAAAAAATAATGACGCGCATTAAAACGTAATTTGTACAATCCCAGTGAGACAGGGAAGATTACCCGATGTAATGTGTGGAAGAACACTGATAACGATGTCATTATCCCTTTTATTTGAACGGTGTAGATTCACGCGGGACTACGTTATCGTTTAAACGAATTACGTGTATCGTATAGTCGCATTTACTGTTTATTGTAAGCTAACCTAATCTCCGTGCAGTAACCGGTCCGTATTGGATGCGAACGGCAAGGGATCAGTCGTCTTGGCGTTTATTGAAGGAGGCCAATGCTAAGTATTACCGGTGGGAGGGTAGCGCTGTGCCGCGCTCCCGGCTGCATGGGTACCACCATCTTGCTTGTTTCTCCCGTGAAACAGCTTTGCTGTGTTTCGGAGAGAAGGGCAAGACAGGCAGTGTAATTACTGGCACCGAGACTTAACATCTTATGTCTCAGGATAGGCAACACATAATTATGCGTTGCCTATCCTGAGACATAAGATGTTAAGTCTCGGTGCCAGTAATTGCACTGCTTGTCTTGCCCTTATCACTGAAACACAGTAAAGCTATGGTCACGGAGATATAAGCAGGATGGTGGTACCCAAGCAGTTGGGAGCGCGGCACAGCGCAGCCCTGCCATCGGTATAAAAACCTACTAATATTATAATCGCAAAAGTTTTTAAGAATGTATGGATGTATGTTTGTTACTCTTTCACGCAAAAACCACTGAATGGATTTTAATGAAACTTTACAATAATATAGCTTATACATCAGAATAACATACAGGCTATAATTTATCCCTCCACTCCCATGGGAATAGGAAGTATGCGGGTGAAACCGCGGGGCGCTGCTAATGGTTAGTTGGCTACTATACACTGACAGAGACTTAAAACCCATCAGGCAATTACTGTGATGCTATGCTCATTATGCTGAAATGATGGAATGACAATCTCCGTGAAAGGTTCAAGTTGTTCGGGGGAATTATTGGTGTCTTGGCGTTTTTTGCCAGCAGTCGCTTATATGCAGCAGAAGATGGACACAAACTGATAATGATAACGGTAATGATAAATGATTCTATTAATTTCGAATTTCAACCCCTACTAGACTCCTAGTAACTTTAATTAATAAACAAACTAAAATTTACGTCAACACGCCTCGAGTAGAATAACGTACGGATGTTCGCTTTTCTAAAATGTAATTATGTACAAACAAATTGGAATACCTCAACAACCTACAGCTGGTATTTATACAAATTTGCATATTAAAAGCTCACGTTAATTGGAAACACCCAGATAGGATACTAAAATATTTTTAATAATTGTATTAAAATTTCCTAAATCCGCATAAAGTAATTCTAGTATAATAATTTGCGGCTTAATAGAATTCATGATCACAAATCCACAGATAATCGCAATGACTTTAAACTTACTACGAACGCATTGTTAATGTTGTTTACTGTTATACAGGGTGTGTCGTAAATAGTGGTCCAACGTTAAGTCAATTATAGTACAGGTATTCACCTATCACAATTTTTTTAAAACCATTTTTAGCCATTGGTTTTGGAATTATCATTTTTTTTTCAATATTTGCCAAAAATCAATAAATACTTTACTAATGTGACTGTAACTTTGACAAATGACATTATTTTTCAAGTCTGTTTTTTGTATTGCACGCAACGAATTAGTAAAGGTACGTGCAATACAAAAAACAGACTTTTTGGCCCCGCCCACTTGATTGTAGTTTGCGAGGAACCGTTTTTTAGCGCAGTTCGTATTCCATACCTTTTCTAATTCGTTGATTGCACGGGTGAATAATAGTACTAGCGAATGCAATTTAAAACAAAAATGTAAGCTCTAAAGAAAAAAAAAGAAATTAAAAATTCTGAAATTTTAATCCTTACTTTTAACAAATCATCCAAAAGATATGAGTGGTGTAAAAAAATGTACTACGCAGTCGGTGCCCATTATTTTAAAAACTTGTCCATTTACTGTAGTTTAAAAAAATATATAAAATTGTTGCACTTAACATGTTCAAAAACCAAAATATTGCATTTAACTACAAAATGGCTTAGGTATAAAAAAATGCAATAATTACATTTATCGCTATGGCAAGACATTTGGACCCTATGGGAAGTTCGTGTTGAGATATTTGAGTGAGACATGTGCATAATAAAAGATTTGGATATTATAAAAATATTTATTCTTTGTAACTTAAAATACTACTTAACCTTCAAAACTTAAATTAAATGTTCAAAATGAGATCCATTGTTGATGAATTGAGGCAGCGTATCCGGTCAGCAGCGGAAGAAATTAAAGTGAGTGGTTTTACACAACGTGTAAAACGGTCGTTTATCCGACGTTGTAGAGCATGTATTGCCGCTAATGGATCTCTTTTGGAAGAAAGTGGCTGTGACATACGGACGGACAGACAGACGGACAGACAGACAGACAGACAGACAGACAGACATGACGAATCTATAAGGGTTCCGTTTTTTGCCATTTGGCTACGGAACCCTAAAACACCGCTCTAAAATTGTCTGGAATGTTAAAAGAGGAATATTTTTTAAAATGTATTTAAAGCGGCATATTAATATAAGTCCAATGCATCCGACACCAGCGTTAACGTTTATTTTCAATGGAAAAGGCGACAAACAGGTAAAAAGGGAGGTGTCTAGGGACACCCGGATGGAACGAAGTTCCTTTCGGTTAATTAGTGAAGGAATTGTAATAAAAAACAAAAAAAAAGGTGTAAGGAAAATAATCATTCGGGTAGGTATAATTTTTTTATGATTTTTTGTCGATAAAAATCATAGCATCTCCCGGCGTAAAATAATTAAAAAAAACAAAAAACAAAGTCACTGAGATCGATGGGATTTGAACTGGGGTTTTTTACTAAGCAGCCTCAATAGTGTAACAAAAACAGCTACCAACGTGTCTATCAACTTACTTACTTACTACAAGGCTTACAACTATAGCAAAAAGTGTCGTTCCAAATTTCATCTTAATTTTTCCCGTCTAGCCCCCTTTCGTAAAGCGCGATAAGAAACTACATTCCGATAATTTGCTGTCCGTTTTCCCACCTGAGCTCTTCTTAAACGACCCCAAGCCTTTTCGACAATAACTTTATAATATACTAGCTGTTGCCCGCAGCTTCGCCCGCGTTAACTTATATTTATGGACGTATCCGGACCGATGATGATCATTTTTTTACTTCTTTGTTATATCTCTTAAGAGAATAAGGCTGTGTTTTTAATGTAAGCTCCAAAGCGGCTTAAATTTTTCCGACTCTTCCAATAATTATCCAACTATTTATCAATTTATACAGTCTTGGTAAATTATATACTATAACATGCCTCAGGAATTACTCTATAATATCCTATTGACAACAGGCATGAAAATCCATTTAGTTAGTTTGTACCTAGTTTTTGAGTTAATCGCGTACAGATAGACAGACGCGAGGAAGGACTTTGTTTTAAATTATATTTTTTCTTTTTATATTATTTATGTTTTGTTTTATATTCTCGATCGGCGCTGCTAATGCGTGCTCTTGTTTCAGTCATGCTCTCTCACATGCGGTTTAACCGGGACTCTCGCTCCTCAGCAGATTCTTGTGATCTAACTAATCTCATTCGCTTAACGTATTTCGATGTAGCAGAAAGAGAAGTTTTCTTTCTGGAAGGCATCGTGTTATAACCGTATTAAAAATATAAAAATCTTCAAAACTACCCTTATAGAAAAAGAATCATCTCGCACCTAATCTAGATAATGAAAATTAATAACTATCCAACTTTACCTATTGAATCCTATATTGAAAACCTTTATTGAATTTTAACTAATACCTATACCAAAGATTATTTTTAAAACTAAATAAAATTAAAATATCTACTAAAACATATTAATACACGAATGAATAATCCTCCATTATTTTTCGCTGGAGAGTGCGTTTATGCATACCACCGGGTCCGGGGGGTCTCGGGGGTTATGTGGGACTCTCTGCATCTGAGAAGATGGTAAGGTGGACGCAGTCTCTACCCACTAAACCCTAGCGGTATTCTCCTCGTCGACTGGGTGATCCGGCGTGAGAGCTGTGGACGTCCACACCAGGCCACAACGGTGTGCCATCCGGCACTCCCCACTGGAGGCAGGGAGGGCGACATCCCCTTCTGCTACTCCGCCTAAGGCACCTTAACTACATAAGGATGCCTTATAACCCGGACCCGGCGGATCCCCCGATCAGCCTCGCACAGGTCCCCACGGCGGTGCAACGGCCTGTCGCCGCCGTGCTCTCCTGCGGGAAGAGGCGCCAGTGCACTCTTAGTCCCGCTCCATCTCCTCCTTCTGTGACATCACTACCTTGCAGAAGGAGAGGACCGCCTGCCATGCACTCTCACTGTCAGTCGTCGCATCGGATGACCGCAGGGAGCGACAGGTCCGTGCCCACTTCAGCTAAACAGTCTTAAATATACAGTACCTATACTTTATTTTGTTAACTTTAAAATCTATTCCTACACCTTATAATAAACCTAATCGCTTCCCGCTCAACACGTCCGTTCGCAATAACAGTCAAAAATGTACGACATGAACTATGATGCGATACGCGCGGCCTATGTCTCTGAAATTAGCTAGGTGCTCGCGGGGCTGATCCCCAGCCCCCGCCTGCCGCTTTGAGCCAAGTTAGACCTTCAGCCCTACTATTACAACATAAACTTCACTGCGGTTGACGTAACGTACGACAAACTTATTATATAATAATATGTTGGTATAGCAGTAACGATGTCTAGGGATCGAACCGCAAAATTAAGTTTGTTTTTAATGTGTATACTTTTGCGAGATAAAAAGTACCCAGGTTGGTGCCCCGGATAGTAAAGTATAATTATACCAAGTTTCATCGAAATCGAACCGGTAGTTTTTGCGTGATGCTTGAACAAACAGACAGACAGACAAAAATTTTGTTGAAAATATTTTTGGGTTTTTTTTAGTTCTCGAGTCACAGAGTCTCGCCTCATGATCTTCATTAGATTCTTGGGATCTCATCATCCTTAATATTTTAGCTGCGCTGGAGTACTGAGAGAGTTTCGACCTTTTTCTAGGCATTGTGTACAAATTAATCTTCAACCAACACTTGACCAATATTAGAATTGTAATATAAATCTCTTCGCAGAAATAAAGGCTTAAGGCAACCTTTGAAACTTTCTTTCCAATATATACAAAATAAATTAAGGCTGGACCACGTACGAAACGACAATCCTTACACAACAACTTTATTTTCCCATCGCGATGTAAAAATACTGTCTAAAACGCCATCTACTTTATTTATTACGAATTTATTTAACAGCTAAGAATTGAAATTGTTATAATATTATTTTGACTTATAATATTATACTGTCATAGTAAATATTTCATATTATTAGCGCCATCTAGTTGTATAGTATGCTAGACACTGTTTTAGTAATGTTTTACTTTCCCGCGGGAATTCGGAACTTTTATGGGAATACATTGTTTGAATACAACGTCAACATAAGGTATCAACAAATTAAGTTCATAAGTTGTTGTATACAAAGCTGTTTCATTACAAAATTACAGTTTTTTAACTATCCCACGGGAAGTCTTTAATTTACCGGGATCAAAAGTATCCTATATGTTGACCAGGGGTATAAGCTACCACCATACAAAATTTTATTCAAATCGGTCCAGTAGCTTCGGAGATTAGCCATTACAAACAGACAGAGAAACAAAAAAATCGAAAAAAATCCAAATTAGTTCTATTTCATTTCTTACATCCCCCTGACTCGGTTTTGAGCATTTTTTTTCATTGTACATAAATTAGACCTCTACAGATTTATTATATGTATAGATTAGATTATTGTTGGTCGAAGGCCCAGGTCGATTCTGTTCAGAAATAACGGCGTACCTATATCGTATACGTTTGATACGTCAGTCTTCTCGTGAACAATGAATATTTAAAACGTTAGAGATACAAAATGCAAAATATTATGAAATTATGTTGATACCAAAACTCTTATAATTATATGTTTGAAAGATAGAGTAATTAGAATATTTCGCGGTATATTTGACAGGGTAGGTTTTGTTTTGTTTTCAATATCCCGAAATCCAATAACAAAACCGATCCCACAGGAGCCTGTTACTATGTCTGTCACCTGTCAGATGGATATTTATGGTGCAAAAATAATTTAGCAGTACATTTTCATTTTAAAAGCCGGACGAAAATTTTGTTTCGGGTTTTTTGTGCCGAATACAAAATAATAATACATAAGTTTATTATTTTTTGGAGTTTATTTCTTATGAATCTATTTTCATATAGTTAGCCTGGGGTATGAAAGTGTATGGGGAGTAAAATCTGAGGTAATACGTTATGGGTTATGTTACACGGGTATTATCGACTCGTAAAGGACGAGTTACGAGTGCTACGATAATACTTTCACATTATTATACGAGGTCGTAACCAGTGGTTGTAGCAGTAGTGCGCAGCCGGGCTACGTATTACTCTCAGCAGCGACATACAGAATACGAGGCCTATTCTATGACGTGAGATAAGTCTCGATGCCAGGTCACCTGCCCTGCCCATTCTACTTCTTCTTCTTTGTCGTTACACTCTTGGCAGAGCGGTCGTGGTCGTTACTTCAGCAGCATCGGTGTTGGTGGCCCGCTTCACAATTCCACGCCATTCCTCTCTTGAAGCTGCTTCTTTTGAGCACACATGTAGAGGTTCTTCTGTGATGGTTTTTACTATATCGGTCCATCTTGTCGGTGCCCGGCCGCGTGCTCGAGTGCCGTCGACTCTACCCTCGATAATCAGGCGCTCGATGGAGGTTTGGACTTGGCTTTGGACACGTGTCCAAAGAAGGTGAGTATACGAGCCTGCACGAAGGAAGACAAACGGCCTGTAACGCCGAGTTCCCGAAGTATCGAGACATTTGTTCGGTGTTCAGTCCATGACACTCCAAGCATTCTTCTCCAGCACCACATTTCGAGAGCATCTATCTTTCGTCGCTCAACTACTCGTAGGGTCCACGTTTCTGAGGCATACAAAAATATAGGAAACACTAATGCTCTGACGAGCCGGATCTTTGTGGCTTTGGTTACGATACGGTTTCTCCATATCTTTTTCAACCTCTGCATAGCAGATCTAGTAATCGCCATGCGACGCCTGATCTCATCGACGTATCCGCCATTGTTAGTAATTAGCGCTCCCAGATAGATATATGATTGGACCACATCACAGTTTGCGATTCGCGTGATCTCTGGCGAGTTGTTATTGGTACGGTCGATGATCATCATTTTTGTTTTGCTGCGGTTGATTTTTAAACCAAACTCCATGCTGACGGTTTCCATTTTATTCAGGAGACTTTCCATATGGGAAATATTGGTTGCAAATAAGGTGGTATCATCCGCATAGCGTAGGTTAGAAAGCGTTAAACCTCGGATCGCGACCCCGTCCTGCCAGTCCTCCAACGCAATCCTCATGATAAGTTCAGTATATGTGTTGTGCCCTGCCCATATCCACCACATAAACGAAGGAAGTAGACAGGATGATTATATACATGGAGGAGCGCGAAACACAAGCGTCTCCTTCCCACCAGATAAACAATGTATTATTGAATACTGTTTACCCTTACAATTTAAAGATTTTTGAAGTGAAACTTCTTTGCGCACATGAGGGTTAAATTTTTACGGATGAAACGTCACGAAGATGTGCAACGTTTTTGTCCAAGAAGAGGGAGAGAGTGATTGAGACCGATTGAGAGAGAGTGAGAAAGGGCGAACGTCGCATCGCAAGTCTCGGAAATATTTAATCTTATATCTTTAAATGAGCAATTCTTGTATATATATATGTATATAATTGGAATCTCGGAATCGGCTCCAACGATTTTCATGAAATTTAGTATATAGGGGGTTTCGGGGGCGATAAATCGATTTAGCTAGGAATCATTTTTAGAAAATGTCATTTTATTTTAAAAAAAAAAAACCGAGCAAAGCTCGGTCATCCGGGTACTTATTATTATTTGTAATATTAATATCTCGGAATTAAAACGGGCTTTAATTCTGACATGTGTACTTTGTACGCACGCACTTTTAAATCAGTTATTTACTTGATTTTGCCCTTTTTTAAGCACATGGACTGGGTACTCGATTATCTCGTCTCTCAAAGAAAATGCTTATTGAACAAAAAAATATATGAAATAATGTAAACGTCTAGACCATTAAATAACTAAGAAACTTATTGAATAATTAAATACATTTCTATAAAAATATTTTCTTTTACGAACCGTTGAATGTTTACATTAGATTTTTGCTCCAGTACTTGTTTGTATATTATTTGATTTCCAACTCTGTCTGACCTTTTAAAACGTCTTCGGCTTTTAACCCACTCAATACTACTCGATACTAAACAAATATGTATTATAAAAATGTGTTTAAAAAAATTTGAACCAAATGTTTTATTACATTTCTATTTCTTTATTTGAAATACGTGACACCATAAATACCGGAATACTATTCGATAACACATAAAGAAGATTTTTTTTAATTATATAAAACTAGCAGCACCCCGCGGTTTCACCCGTGTATTTCCCATTCCCATAGAAGTACAGGGATAAATTATAGCCTATATGGTATTCCGATGTATAAGCTATGTTATTGTAAAGTTTCATTAAAATCCATTCAATAGTTTCCGCGTGAAAGAGTAACAAACATACATCCATACATTCTTACAAACTTTTGCGTTTATAATATTAGTAGGAAGTAGGATTAACCACAGCTGCACTATAATAAGTATATCTCTGCAACACCATCTACGTGTGCGAAGCCGCAAAACAAGTTCTTATCAATCTTCTTCTAGAATTGAGGATGGAGATTGACGGAGATGTTGAGCTCTCGTTCTCTCTTTTTGTATATCTTTATGTCTCTGTGTTTCTCCTGTTTGTGTTGAATAAATTTTTCTTTCTTTCCTTTTTCTTCTCTCTCTCTTTCTCTCTCTCTCTTTCTATCTTTATTTCTTCCCTATACAAAATTAAACGGCCATCTCACAATTGCTGTACTCTTGGTAATTTAATTAGCCAGGAAATACAGTTTAATCTGTACCATCCAACTACAATAGCAGAAAGCCTAACCACACAGTTACGTAATAATTTCTTTTCTCGTAAATAGTGTCATGTTTATATTTCAAGTATGTATCCTTTAACGTACAAAAGAAGACCCTTTTCGGATAAAAATCGGGTGAAAGGCAGGCTGAGTCAATAAATCCGAAAAAATGTAATTCCCTTAATGGTCTGTAAGTAATTGTTCACTTTTTTTTTTGTTTTAAGATTGTACTACTTATTTCCATCGTTATGTTCAATCATTCATCAATACTTTCTGAATGGAGTTTAATGAAACTTTAAAATAACATCTTACTAATATTATAAACGCGAAAGTCTGCATGTTTGGATGTTTGTTGATCTGTCACGGCAAAACGGCTGAACTGATTTGGCTGAAAGTTGAAATATTGATGGCTTATACCTTGGATTAGGACACTAGCTAGTAGTTTATACATCAGAATATCACATATACACACACATATTGTGTGAATAATTCACAATCTAACCCTGTGCAGACGAAGTCACAGGCACCAGCTATCATTAAAACAAGTACAAAAATTCTTCTGTATTTTTTTTCTTTTCACTAATCTTCCCGAAATTTTTCTACGTGACTTTTTGTCGAAACGTTTGTTACTAAAGTAAACAAACAAATTTAATTCGACTTCAAACAGCAAAGGAGTTGGTAATAAGGAAAATTACAAACTTTTCAAATTTGAAAACGGGGTAGAGTTTTGTAATGAAACATTTTATATTTCTTCCGTTGTGTATTAAATTCTTTGACTGAATTTAAATTTAGTATTAATTATGTTAATAAGGTGCGAAAAAACCATCGTAACAAATGATTACTTTTGAAAGGGTGCAACTATACAATAAATTGTCGATCACATAAATAATAATATATTATGTAATTTTTAAATATATAATTCTTCTGTACGTGTGTGTCACTGAACTCCTCCAAAGCTGAACTGATCTTGATGATTTTTTTTGTATGTGTTCAAGCTGATTTGAGAATGGATTTGAAAATTATATTTTTTTTAAAATATAAAAAATATATTTACTTAAATATTTTGTACAGGACAACGTCTGTCGGTGCCACTAGTAAATATATAAATGTATAAATGTGTACTCAAATAACACATTAACAAACAAAATTACATAATATGTGAACATATTATAATTAATTTATTATATTATAATTCATTAAGCAAATAACTTTTGAATAAATCCGTTACACAGGAAGTCTGGCATGACGAATGTACTTTTAGTAATAAATTAATATAAAATTTGAATTATTCTCATATGATGATATGTAATGTCTTTTTGAGAAAATAAACTTTAAACCTAATTACGAATATTTTTATAATAGTAAGGAACGAACGTAGTACGTACTAATGCCGTTTTCAGAGATACCTATACCGACCTTCGCGTCGGTGCATACGTCGCGACTCGCGCGTCGATCGCGCTTGTCATTTGTATGAAAATTCGGAAGTCATTTCAGTTATTAGTGACTGATCGATCGACGACTAGCTAGTGTGACATTGTCTGCGCAGGATCTTTATAAATATATATTATGTTATTCATGTTAGAAATATATACTATATTACATACAGAACAAATTCACTCGATACATATATTGGAAACTTTACAGTGTCTATCTATCTTATCCATTGATGTATCCAACCTTGTTTGTTTTGGGCATGGTTGGATACAACAAGTTGGAAACCAGAAGGGACCTTGCGCTAGCCTCCTATATTTTTAAAATGTTTCGGGGAATAATAAGTAATCCAGGTGTGCTTATATGGTTGAGTTTGAGTGTCCCCGACCGGTACGTGTGGCGGCGGCGACGCCCGAGCCTCTTCGCAATTCCGCGCGCCAAAACCAACCTTTTAAATAGCACTCCCGTAGTCAGAGCAATGAGGACCATAAACGCCATCAGCGAGAGAGTTGATGCTTTCAGGTGTTCAATGAACGAGTTCACAAGAGCGACATTGCATGAGCTTAGTAATCTGGGCACATCATATTGTCATGGTTGATTCGATTGTTTTTAATTTAGTTTCTACTTTTAATGAATTTAATTTTTAACTATTTGACATATTTAAATGTTTATATGTGTAATAAGTATAATTTTTATGTATATTTTAAATTTTTGTATTGTATAAGTTTAACTATATTTTTACGACACTATCGAATTGGTTAAGCTGTAATGGTAGTGTAATGAATCATATAAAATAAATAAAAAAAATAAAAATATTGCTATGTATTATTCTGATGTATAAGCTATATTGTTGTGAAGTTTCATTAAAATCTATTCAGTAGTTTTTGCGTGAAAGAGTAACAAACATCCATAAATACAAACTTTCGCGTTTATGATATTAGTAGGATAGTAGGATTGCCAAACAGGCGATTCACCAGGTGGGAAGCAATCACCGAAAACCATAGAGTCTATGGTTTTCTTATTTCTGTCTGTTGATGATGGCATAGACGACAGAAAGGGTTTGTGGGTGCCGGTTTTTCTAATATAAATTGGTATTTATTAATGATATTTAAATTTAGAAGCACACATTAAATTATATATATTATAGCACACAATTATTGGCGATTACCAACCTTAGATGCTCTTATTTTAATTCAAAAGAAATATGTCCTCAATAAATGACAAAGTATCGGCAAACAGAAATATTGATCCCAAACGCAAACCTTTCCAATTTCGTTCAAAGAAAAATCGAATTCTAATAAACAACATGAAAGCATCGACCTTTAGTCATTTGTATGTAATCTCATAAACAAACAAGAGGAAATTGTTTTATAAGGGATAAAGAAAACGAGAATTTATGGTTGACATTCTAAAGAAGCTGACAACCTATTATTTTGGTAAACAGCTATACCATATTCAATGAATTAATTGGGGAGATGGTATTGGAGATCATTCACCTGTTTCAATATAAAAGGTGACTTCAGGACACAATACTTTTTTTCTTTTGGGCCGGGAAATTCTCTTAGGCACTCAGAGAGAGGGGGGACTCCCCAGGCGGGTATGTGGTACTAATGCCCCCGAAACATGCTAAAGTGGAGCAGCTCTACCGAAAGTGCCACCAATGTCGCCTTTGGTGAGGTGCCCCGGATATGTGGAGCAATGGTCATCTCTACGGATAGTCAGTCCCTCAAGGGACCGACGCCACCTCCATAGAGAACAAGCCCGTCCAACGTCGGGACAGTGCAATGGAGTGAGTTTACCATCCTCTATCCCTTATAAGAAGAGGGGAAAAACGAGAACTAGCGGACCCTTCTCGTTTGTCCCCTCTACAAACTTATTTTGTAAATCGTAACGTAGTGTCTGGCTGCTTTTTTTCATTGCTTTGTGTGTAGCATGTGTTTCTCTTCACTGTTTTCAACTTTTCACCTTTCCTAGAATGGGGAGTAGTAAGGTGAAGTGATTCTTATCCCCTTCTTCCTCTGCCCTCTTACCTCTCAACTCCTATATCACTCGTCACATTTCTCAAGAAAAACTTAAAAATCTAATATAAACTTAGCGTCTCCACGGGGGGAGAGTGGTACCACGGAAAAGCCTTCTCATCCAAACTTATACACTTCCCGAGGACTTGTGGTTGGTCAAATCTAAAATAGATTTGACAAACCACAAGTCCTCGCAATTTTTATATATATATATATATATATATATATATATATATATATATATATATATATATATATAAAATTATATATATATAATGGCGAGCTTTGTCAAGACTATGTTCATAGATGTCAGACTTAGTGTAGCGACGGTGTTTTAAATCAGCTATAATATTATGTTATTTGACGTGAGTGTTAATAGATCTTTTAGTTTGGCCTATATAAGAGAGACCACAGTCACAATCAAGCTTGTTTACACCTGCATTTTGTAAAGGTATGAGACAATTGACAGATGGTAAGAATTGACCTATCTTTTCTGGCGGCTTGAAATAAGTTTTTATAGAAGCTCGCTTTAGTATTAGGCCAATTTTATCAGTGACGCCTTTCATAAACGGCAGTACAGCAGGTACTCGCTCGACGGTGACTGGTTTCACACGTTCACTGTGAAGGCGACGCGGTACCAAATAAAAAAATAGCAGCATTGTCATCAAATGATTGTAATAAGAACAAAATTGCTAGGTTAGCAATTTTGTTTTTATTACCATATTGCGTGTACAGTAATGGCAAATATAGTCATTTAAAATATTACGAAAATACTAAAATTATCCATTTTCCGAAAAAAATATGGTATAACTATCATCTAATAAACAAAAAAACCGGTCAAGTGCTAGCCGGACTCGCGCACGAAGGGTTCCGTACCATTACATAGTATACAACTTTTAAAAAAAATGGTTTATATTTATGAAATTAAATGTTTTTTTATGTTTGAGTTGATTGAATAAAAGGTAAATTGCGGTTTACGACTTATGACGTATTAAAAAAAACTGCTTACTAGATCTCGCTCATACCAATTTTCGATGGAAGTTTTCATGGAGATATAACATCATATTTTTTTTTTTAGTTTTATCAATCTCGTATTTTAGAAGTTACAGGGGGGGACACATTTTTGGAAGTGTCTCTCGCGCAAACTATTCAGTTTAGAAGACAATGCTACTACCAACCTCAATATCATTTTTAAAGACCTATACATAGATACCCCACACGTATTTTCTAAGGACTCAGTTACTAGTTTCAGTTCTAAGGACCCCCAAAATTTATTGTTTTTTTTATAGCTTACGCATTACTGCGGGTCACATTTCTCCACTAATTTTTAGTTACACAGGCAACGTTATCTGTGTTACCAGTTGAGGGTCTAAATTGTTTTATCATTATTAACTGCAGTAAACGTTTTTTGTACAATCCAATGTTGCCATTTTTCTCCAAAACTACTATTTTAATTTTGATACGAATTTCAATGATGGGTTAGGATTTGATTGGTGCATGTTCTTAGATAGGTGTTACAATTACAACCCACCAGGGGGCGCTGCAGTAAACATTTGTTTTGATGCGGTTTTAATTCAGTGATGGGTTCTGGTTTGATCGGTGCATGTTCTTGTATTATGTGTTACGATGAAAACTCACCAGGGGGCGCTGAAGTAAATGTTTGATTGTGGATAAATAAAAAGTTTGAAATAAAAAGCAAAATTCAAAATTTTGAAAAAAAACCGTCGTGGGTTTTTTTCAAAATTTTGAATTTTGCTTTTTATTTTTAAATATTATTAAGTCATATCTTTACAGTTTAAAAAGCCTAGTTAATACATACAGACATCGCGTGTAAAATGACAATACCATGAAAATAATAATACTCTTTTCATTGAAATAAACTATTTGGATGGTAAGCTTTTAATTTATGTTATAGATACGAGTGAAATGTTTTCCTGCGACCTTACGATAAGGCGTATAATGATTGTCGAGAAGCTGTTTCCATAAATTTTACTTATCTGAAGAATTCTCAATGGCTGTCTAGCGGATGATATCTGTTCTAACGTTCATTTTTAATATTTATCGTCCAAAGGTCGTACAAACCGTTTGTTACTTTTAGGAACCAGTAAAACCCTTTTTATAGCTACGTTATTATATATATTTTTTACGCTATTTACTGTGTAATATCTAAAACATCTACTAACTACGGAGCCGAAATGTGGTCTCAAAATTTACGATGGCCCGGAAGTTTACCGTAGCTCAACGTGCCATTGAGCCTACTATGCTGGGTGCTTCTTTGGCAGATAGGATTCGAGACGAAGTCATCCGCCAAGAACTAAAGTTACCGATATCACGCGAAGAAGCTCGTTGAAGTGGCAGTGGGCTGGTCACACACTCAGGAGAACGGATGGCTGATGGGGCAATAAGGTTCAAGAGTGGAGGCCGCGTTCAGGTAGACGTAGTGTCGTTTTAGTTACGGGTAAGGCACTCCCAGGTTCGAGTCCCCCGTTGGGTCAGGACTCAGGATCTACCCGAGATCCTGGCTACATGCGTAAAAAGCATTTCCCTGCGATAACAAAAAAAAGGTGGGAAGACGATCTCCGTGTAGTAACCGGTCCGTGTTGGATGCGAGTGGCAAGGGATCGGTCGTCTTGACGTTCGTTGAAGGAGGCCTATGTTCAGTAGTGGATAAAGCGGATAAAGGCTGATGATGGTGACGATGATGATGATGATGATGATGATGATGATAATCTGAAACATCGCAGTATCTCAACATAACTATGTCAGAAAGATATGCTCTGGCACAGGGTTGACATAAGTACCGCACCACGGTTCATCCCTTGTCCTGGCGGTGGGGCTCAGTAGCCTAAGGTGAACCCAGCACTTTGGGCAAAGCCAAGTGAACCGAGGCAGCTTCTTTTTATATCTCTCTTAGAAGAGGGACAAGGGGCGAGGTTGCGAACCTCACCACATTGCACGACGTTGCGAGGGGTTGTTCTGTGGTACGACACAACCCCCACCTCGACGCCACCTCCACGGTGGCATCGATCCCTTGTGGGACTGACTAGCCGTCGAGGTGCCCTGTTTGCTCAACAGATCCAGGGCACCTCACCAAAGGCGGCATTGGTGGCACTCGCCGGGTTTTAGTGGGTAGAACTGCTTCCACCTTACCATCTTTCGGGCGCAGCGAGTCCCACATACCCTCCGGGGGAGTACCTCCTCTCCCGCGGGATGCCTCATAGCATTTCCCGGCGGAAAAGGAAAAGAATGGATTGACACAAGTTGGCAATGGTTACTATTGATCAGGGGCTACCGTACGGTCTCCTGGGTGGCAGCCACTGCTCTGGCTGGAGATCCGCCGTGGGAGCTCGTGGCGCTGGTTCTTGCCGAGGTGCGCCTCTTCTGTTCACAGAGGAGGTCACTCTTTGGCGAGTCACCGACGTGGGAGGAGCTCTCAAGCGCGCGGAGGCTGGGGCAACAGTGGTTGCTGCGAAGGTGGGGGGAGGTCCTGGCGCAGTCGCCGTACGGCTGAGGCACTGCGTCTGGTTCTGGCGTCGTGGATGTGCCCCTTACCTTCCGCCTGACGCAGGTGCTTACCGGACATGGTTGTTTCGGTGCGTACCTGTGTCGGGTGGCCAGGAGAGAGCCGACACCAGCCTGCCACGAATGTGGCGCTGTGGAGGACTTGGGTCAGCACACCCTAGAGGTGTGCGATAGATGGGCCGCACAGCGTCACAATCTCGTGGCTGTGCTTGGAGGGGACCTTTCGCTCTCGAGTGTGGTGCGCTGCATTCTCGAGAGCGATGAGGTCTGGCAGACGGCGGTCACCTTCTGCGAAACCGACATTTCGCAGAAGGAGGCCGCGGAGCGGGACAGAGAGGACGACGCTACGTCCCCGGGTAAATGCGCAAAGCATTTTCATTGCGTCAAAAAAAAATGTTTACTATTGATCGATCATGGTTCAACGATGTTTTTTTATAGATCTATCTATAATAGGTCTCGGTGCTAGTAATTTACTAGCTACAGACTAGCTATCCTGTAGCACGGAATAAATAAAAGTCATGTAGTTCTCTTCGAAACAGCTAAGCGGATTCACGGTAGATATAAGCGGGATTGTGGCCGAATCCGAGCAATGGCTTGAAGAGTTGATAATGAAGATCATGTTGTATGTGAGTGCACCATCGAGCATGTAACCGGAATAGAACGGTAATGTTATGCGTTTTGTATGAAAATAAATTCCGCCCAAGTGCTGCGACGCTGCGCCGGTTCTGCGTTCTGATTGGCCGACTGATGCCCATTGATGGGACTGATGCCCATTGAGTACCAAATACGTACTCAATCAAACAAAAACAACATGTATGATAATAATAGAATTCATGATTAATAAAAGTCTATAAGAAAAGAGGGAATGAAATAAAGAAATAAAATAACACGCGTGCCATTCAAAGGTGAAAGTGACAAAGGTGAAAGAAGTCAGGACTCGAGTGCGGCGACGTAATGGGAAAATCACGGCATGTCAGCGTCGTACTATTTGCCGTCATGTCAGTAGCTTTCGCTGCCAAGGCGAGCGAATATGTGTCACATCAAAGACAGTTTTATTATTGACTAGCTGTTGCCTGCAGCTTCGCCCGCGTTAACTTCGATTTACAGCCGTTGAAGGATTAATGATGATTGTTTTTTGTAGCCTAAGATACTCCTTAAAACATCAGCTATCTGTCAGTGAAAGTCCCGTCAAAATCGGCCCAATCGTTTCAAACAGACAGACAGACAGACAGACAGATAGACAGACAGACAGACAGACAAAAATTGTAAAAAATGCTATTTTGGTATGTGTACCGTGTATACATCCATATGCATTCAATGAAAAGCGGTTATTTTAGTATTACAGATAGACACTCCAATTTTATTTATCTGTATAGAATAGATGTATATATAATAAATAATGTGTAAAAGTGTTTGTAACTGCGTATAATCATATCATATAGGATTAACAAAAAGTCAAATTCAAAATATTCTTGCCTCTAAAAAAAGGGTCGGTAACTTCATTTAAATGTAAATCTAAGGGCCAACTCACTTTTCCCTTTCATGGTAAGCCTATTGACACCCGCCCCGTATTCGTTTAGGAATAGGCTTTTTACTTGAATGAAAAATTGCCACTAAAAATACAATATAATATTTTTCTGTTGCTACAGCAGAGTACATAAATAAATTAGGAAACTTAGAGTGCTTGATGTAAAAATAAAATATTTATAATAAATATATTTGATTAAAACCTTGAAACCAAATTAACGATGGATAATTTTTAAACTACAAAACAATAAAGTTGACGACCTCTGTGGCTCAATGGTTAGCGCGTTGGCACTTAAGCCATCCCGTCTGGGAACAAAAAAGTTTTCTGTGTTCCTGGGTCATGGATGTGTATTAAATATGTGTATTTTATAACAAAAATCTTATCTTGTGTTACAGGTACCGTTGTCTGGTACCGGTAACACAAGTTCTTCGAGAACTTACCACGGGACCAGATTGACGTGGTGTACAAGCGTCCATAGATATTATTATAATATTAATTTTATATCAATATAAATAATATATTATGGTTCTCTTTTGATCAGTTGTTTAACAGGATGGAGGCCGGCTAAAATGCTGGTGAGAACTGACGAGGGCTGCTTTTTGTAAATAACGCATTTATTTTCACAGACTTGGTCGTAGGGTTCATTTATTCACCTTTGGGATGTATATCTCTTTTTCGTAAATTTATTATTAAGTGAGGTAAAATATCATACTTAGGCAGGTAGTAATTAATCTAAAGGAGAAAATGCCGCGCAGAATTAATTCCAATATAGTTAAGGTTGCTAGAATCTAAGAATCTGAGGAGCAGACTCAAGTCCTTCAGGTTTTGGATATAACCGTGTCTTAAAATGCTCTTTCCGTCACCAATAAACAGCGAACAGACTTGATCCATTTCTTAATCTACATTAACGCGATGGAAGCCGCAGCCAAAAGCTAGTCTAAAATAAAGTAAATCTTTTCCATTTTGCTATATTAGGCCCCTATATAATACGTATGTCGGCAATTCGAGTGAATTCAAAAGTGCTATAAATAAACGGAAAAGGACTGAGAAAATGCCGTCCCACATTGTAATATCTCCTTAGTAATAAATTACAATTCCCGCCAACACATACCCACTGTGAGCTGTCAAACTTTTTTGGGTCAATGCAGTCAGATAACAAAGTCTAATAAAGGTTACACAAATTGGGAATACTAATTTTGATATTCCTTATTATAGCCCAATTTATGTTCTCCTAGAATAAGTATTACCAAAAAGTATATTGGTTTTCCTGTTCATACGTCTCTTCGTGTAACCTAGTTTTTGGGCACAAGGCACGATTAATTTCTTTCTATAGATAAATAATAGGTCTTTACCTATGAAATTGCCGTTCTGCACTACTGGCACTACTGGCTATTTCAAATCAAAATATTTTTTGTTTGGCCAAGAATTCTAATTTCAAATTAATTTTATTTTAAAAACATGCATTTATTTTTCCAAAAGTAGGCATTTGTTTATTGATTAGTGTTACATTTTCATCGCATTTCAATCTTCTTCATCATCATGGATACGTTAAAAATTCGAGTAATTATGGAATATGAGTACCGTCGTGGCAGCAACGCGGCACAAGCGGCACGCATGACGCAACATCAACGACGTTTACGGAGTTAACACTACAAACCAACACACTACCTGTTATTGGTTTGCTCGCTTCCGAAACGAAATTTCCAGATCGGAAGCGACCTTGAAAATTTCGACCTGAAAAATTAACCTCGCGATCGTCCGAAGACTTTGGTCGACAATGACGAAGTAAAGGCGATTGTGAAAGCTGATGATACACAATCTACGACTGAATTATAGCAGCAGCTTTCGATGTTAGCGTCAAAACAATGTTGGTCCATCTGCGTCAAATTGGCATGGTAAAAAAGCTTGACAAATAAGTGCCCCACGAACTCAATGATCGCCAGCGCGAAGTACGCGTCGAGACGTGCCTCGCACTGCTCAACAGACACATAAATGAAGGAATTTTGAACCGCATTGTAACCTGCGATAAAAAATGGATTCTGTTTGATAACCGCAAGCGCTCAGCAAGTTGGTTGGGTCCTGGTTCAGCACCTAAACAATGCCCTAAACGAAAACTTACCCCTAGAAAAGTGATGGTCACTGTTTGCTGGTCTACCGCCGGTATGATTCATCACAGCTTCTTACCAAACGGCGTGAGCATTACTGCAGATGTGTACTGCGAAGAACTGAACACAATGTTGGAGAAGCTGGCACATCTCCAACCAGCATTGGTCAATCGCTCGTTTCCGCTGCTCCTGCACGACAACGCGCGACCTGCACCGATACTGCACAGCAGACGGTCTCCAAGTTGCAAGAACTGGGGTTGGAAGCTCTCCGTCATCCGCCCTACTCACCAGACCTTGCGCCTACAAACTACTACTTTTTCCAGAATTTGAATAACTTCTTGGCGGGAAAAAAATTCAATACCCGAGAGGCAGTACAAAATGCCTTTGAAGAATTTGTTGCCACATTTGTTGAATACATGAAAAAAATTAGTTTAAATTTTTTCATACAAAACGGCAATTTCAAATTTCATAGGTAAAGACCTAATAAAAATAATCTTGCTGTGCCCAACTCAAGGCTCCGTTTATAATAAACTTGAAATGATATAATAGAATTGTCAATTCCTTCCTTTTTCGATAAAAAATAAATAATAATAATAAATTTAAAACAACTATTAAACAGAAACTAATTTCAAAATCCTATTATAATGTAAAGGATTATATAAATGACAAAAATGCTTGGAAATTAATTGCTCTAGATTTAGATTTAATTGACTTTAGTGAAATAATGATCACAACTAAAAGAATGATAGGAACCCAGTAGTTTCTTGTGGGTATCTTCTCTGAGATGGGCGCGTTGCGAACCCTCATTATAGATTCGGCCGCTATGACAATCATAAGTCATCATTATCAGTGAGCAGATGGCTCACTTGAGTAATATTCGAAAGGTAGACGCCCCTCTCCGCGCCCCGCAGGGGGCGCGACTCATTGCGCGCGCTGCTTGGTAGAGCTGGATTTAGACTAGTCAAATCCGATACGGTCGACGAATCTTTTACGGTTGAATTTAACCTATCCTCATGAGGGCCGGCTCTCATCCCTTCCTCTGGAGAGGGAAGCGGGTCTTGCGCGGTGCCCAAGCAATCTTTTGGTGGTATAGTGCTACCGCGTTCTGGGTTTGCGTCTACTCGTATCGGATTCGAACCTAAGCTTGCCCAGTCGATCCGGATCACATCCGGATGTGGTTGCCATGTGTAGAGGTCGACGTCGCTTACGACCCCGGCGGCCAAGCGGTGTGCAGGTGTACCTACCACCGTGTGTTGTAATTCTGTGCATGTTGTGACGTTCGCGTCGCGCTTTTGCGCCGCGCATCGGAAGCTGAGAGATTTCGTCAGCTGGATCTGTCAAAACATGCTTAGATCTATGTCTCCTTGTGAAGTAAAACTATAAAAAATAAAGAAAAATGCAGAAAAATTATTCTTATTTTTTTATTTCTAAGTAACATCAGAAACATCACCTATCCACCAAAACACTAAGCAGTTTTCAGCATCATTTGAATATTTCAGATCTATGTCCATATCTACATCACATGATTCGGCACTTTCAATGTCTGTCTCTTTCTTAATATCGGTTGTTAAGGGATCAGTGAAATGGTATTGGCCAGAACCAGTAGCCAAGATAGGCCTTAATGGATGGATTGATACACTGTTGCAGCAATCTCTATGCAGCGGAAACTGAAATGCAAGTTCTACATATGAGCACTTAAAGTAATAATTATTAATATAAATATATGTATATAAAAATATATTGTGAACTAAGTGTTGAAAAGTGTAGTCGTTTAGATAGGAATATTTGTGTTAGGCCTAACACAAATATTCTTATCTACCAGATAAAAACTAGAGTATTTAAATTTTTTTCTATTGCTATTATCATCATCATCATCAGCCTTGCCATTTACACCCAAAACGGACTGGCCACTCGCACGAAGATTGTCTTACCACCTGGTCAAAAGCCGAGCAACACTTTGTCTACCTTAACAAGGCCTTCATTTTTTAAACTTATTGGCACATTATAATGAAACTTTTCGTTACGGATTTTATCGCGGGAGAGCTCCCATTGTCATGGGTGGTTTGCTGTAAAGTATAAGCCTGTAAAACTTCTTTATTAGATCATAAATTTACCTTATATGTAACATTATCTTTTTCTACATCAATAACATCTATCCCTTCTTTCCAATTGATAGCATCAGCATCCCACACTTTTGCAATCCCATCTGTGCCACCAGATACCAAATATTTACCACACGGTGATACATCAAAATAAACTCTTTGGTTTGTATCAACTACCCTAGATAGTATATTAAGAGGTCGTCTGTAGTATCTTATATCCCAAATGAGAAGTTTGTTATCTTTCCGAGCACCAGACACCAACTTCAAACCATCTGGTGTGAACTTCATATGAGTAACTCCACCTGCAATAGGAAATGTCACTTTAACTTGTTTGAGAAGATGCAGGGAGATCATAATCTGGCATAATTCTTCATAAACAGCTTTGTTTTTTTTGTAAGTCATTTTCTAGTATAGTAGGTAAAATTTGATTTTAAGTGGGACAGAATAAGGACATTCTCAAATGTTTATTATTATCAGGAGAAATTCCAGTGAAATTACCCTGCAAAAAACAATAGTTAGTTTGCAAGGCCTATCACTGGCCACTGATAATCCTGTGTAACTCCTATCAACAGCGGGAACCACTAAATGACCCTTGATACTCAGGGAGACATTGGGAATTACCTCGAAAATCATAACGAGTTGAAGCAGAAGAATTCACAAGAAATATATGTTCTAGTCTTTCTTTCAACTTAAAACAGAAGTCAATGCAAGATTACAATGACTCAAATTAGCCAAGAATAAACATCCAGGTGTATAAATTATATAATTGCATGAAGATATTATTCTAATGCCAACAAAAATGTGCTTAGTAAAATTAATGATATGCCTGCCCGTTTTGATTTATTCCTGATAAATTGAAAATAGTAGTGAAACTCATAACACTGTGTGCTTCGCTGTTCGGCTAAAATTATAATAATCTCTATGGTACTTAAATACTAACCCGAATGTCCATGCATTTTTCCAATGCTTTTATAAGTACCCATTTCATTAACATTATACAAAGTTATAGTTGTATTCCAGGAGCCCATGGCAACTAAATTTCTATCAGTAGCAAAACAAGATGCTGGTGAATTTGTTTTGTGTTCAGCAAAATCTCTTCCCGGCCTAGAAATATTCAAATTAGACATAATTACTATACTTTAGTATAAATTTCAGCACAACATTTTAGTTTCATTTAATATTAACAAAATAATGTACATATGGTTTTAATATATAAACAATAAACAGAAAGAGGCAAAAGGAAAACACAAAAATGACTATTTACATGCGAAAATCGATCCTAGTTTGTCAACTAGGATGCCTTGCCTGTCGGCAAGTATGGGTACTATTTGAGCACCTATATCCAGTACCAAATGTTACTGAACAATTAGCTCTATGTTTTATATTCCACAAAAACAACCTACATTTCATTTAAACAATCAAATTACCTTTCAACATCAAAAGTCCTTAAAACTTTTTTGTATCCAGCAATTATTCTATTACCTTCTGAATTGAATGTAATGGACAGGGCGGGTTCCATTTCATCGACAGCATTGAAACCTCGATAAGAGCATCTTAACGATCCATCAAAAGCATCCCACATTTGTACAGGTGCATTTTGTCTTGTCGTTATCCAGCTGTAAAAAATATATGGAATTTTTAAACAGCAAAAATAAGCACCTGACCCACTAATACTATAATATACTTATAGTCACTCAATCATAATATAGCATTATACAGAATGGATTTTCCATAACATAATATTCTTTATTGTTATGGATGGTCTCCTAGGAATGTTTTCCTATAACTATAACAGTTAACCTGCCCTTACTGACCCGTCTCAAAAATCCACTCTGTATAGTTTAAAAAATAATAATTAGATCAGTAGATTCAAAGAGTACCTCCTAGATCCGAACTTATAAACACAATCTATTTATAACTTAAGTATAAACTAACCAAGGACCACGTAAGCAAGTGACACTTGAATACATAAATGTGTTCCCGTATTAGTTAAAAATCTAGATACATAAAATAATAACACCAATATTCAAAACTGCTCACCAACAGCTTTCAGGAATATTACTGTTCATTCCGGGATACCAACAGAAATCATAAACTAAGCCAGCTTCCTTCACATGGATAATAGAATCTAGTACATCTATAGTTCTTTCACTGCTAACATTGCCACAGTAAAGGTCTCGAGGTAGCTCATTTACATGTACCCCGTCATTATTGACTATAGTTAAACAGCATGTCCCATCTGGTGACCACTTACATCCTCTTAAATATGGCTGTATGTCTTTATTCGGTGTCTTCGACAACCAAGAAGAATTACAAAGTTCTATTAATGTTTTACTACCAAACAATGGTATGCTTTGAGGCACTAAATCATTCTCAGTTAAATCGCATTGATTTGTATTATCGTTTATCTCTGATAAAACAGTACAATCACCAACATTCCCCTCATTTTCCTCGTTATGAAATGCTTGATCAGTATCCATATTCAAATCTCAAATTTGTGATTCATGAAATGATTTTTTTTTTAAATTTTTACTTCATTAGAAGTTAAGAAACAGGAGTTAATTTAAGTTAATTTTGTTAAAAAATCGTTTAATGTTAAGCTATGAAATATACAGTGTGAAAACTGAAATGTAAACACTAAACAACATCGAACACATGTTAGCTGTTGCACCGGCTTCGGGGCTTTTCAATGATATATGACGTACAATATACATCAAAGATACAGAAAAGTTTAATATATTATGTATAGGGCTCTAGGCCGGAGGAAATTAATTTTTAATGAAAAATTTTTGATAGTTCAATTAACTTGATTTCAATTTTCACGCGTCATACGAAGGTATGCGTGACAGAATGGTGACAGACGACAGTTCTCATATTCCTAGCTACGCAAATTTTTTACTAGTAAACAATAAAAAAGCAAACGAAATAATTTATTTTCTATCAATGGAAAAATGTATTTTCTATGATTATCAATGAAACTGCTATTATTTTTATTATTTAATTTAATATATTATAATAACTGTGAATTTTAATTATGAAATTAAAATAAAAAATATGTCATTAAAATGTCAGATGCATGGAACTGAATTTTTGTCAATACAGATTGACACTGTCGAATCAACATCAAATCGATGAATAGGAGCAGCCATCATAATATGATCGTATCCCAACTGTAAAAATGAGTAAAAAATTGATTAAACACAAAGGACGATTCATAGAGACTGGACTAAATATAATAATAATAATCTATGGACGCTTTCACACCACGTCAATCTGGTCCCGTGGTAAGTACTCGAAGAACTTGTGTTACGGGTTACCAGACAACGGAAATATATTTAATACTTTTATACTATACGTATATTTAAGATTTTTATTATATAATACACATCCATGACCCAGTAACACGGAAAATATTTTTTGTTCCCTGGTGGGATTCGAACCCGCAACCTCCGGGCTTGAGCGACAACGCGCTTACTACTGAGCCACAGAGGTCGTCAAAATATATTCGCCTAAATTGAATTCGCGACCAACAGTTGATTATTGCCGTCGCAGAAGACTTGGATTCAGAAAAGATCATGCAATCTTCGAGTTTCGACTGTATCGAATAATAAAAATAAAGATTTGAATAGTTTTTTATAATTTTATTATTACTTATTAACAAATTACCCGTTTCTCAGCAATTTAATTCACAAATCTAAAATTGATAATTCCGATTTCATTTCCTTTACGAACAAAGTCGATATTTTTTATCAATCGATTAATTTTCGTTAGGTAACTTCATTACGATTGTCAATTAATATCTGTCAGTTGTCAACTTGTCACCTATTACAAAGAGTATACCCTAGGAGTATAACCATACCTTCTTAGGACGCGCAAAGTATATTAACTTTAATAGGCAAATATATTGTATGAATACGTAGTATTCTGTATTAGTTTGTGTACACAGAGAGGAGTAATAGTGTTCTGTGACCATCCCATTGTAATTTGTATTATATTTTATATTCACAGATTACTCTGAGATTAGTAATATGTAGCATGATGATGATGAGCAAGCTATTATAATATTATTTAATGTTATATTATATATTATTTATATTAATTGGAGTACATGTACTTTTTAACAAAGAATAAAAATATAAATATATGTAATACATTGGCTTTTGAATTTAGAGGAAGTTACTTAATTTTTTTTGTTAGTTTTGTTCCTGTTGGAACCGGCTAAAACCAGAGAACATGCTGCCAAGTATTAACAATTTTTAAAAAATTAAGTGTTAACAATATCTTGTCTGCGCTTTGGAGAAACGGCGGGGAATCTCAAGGAGCGGGGTTTCGTCCCTCTATTTAGTCCCCACTCCCCATCAATCAACAATCACTTCACATTCCACCCACCCAGAATAAGCCACCACAATATTCACCAACTAATCACATTATATTATTCAGATCGAATTTACTTGAGAATTGCTATGTGCGATTGTGTTTTTTTTATAGAAGAGACAGTCGGTTCACCTGATGGTACGTGAAAGCGACATCCACTGACAACTGCTATACCAAAGGGTTAGCAGGTGCGTTGCCGGCCTTTCAAATATGAAGGAAAATAGGAGTATGTTCTTTTCTTAAAGGTCCCTAAGTCGAATCGGTTCGGGAAACACCGTAAATGGCAGCTGATTCCATATTATATTTGTCGTGCGAGGCAAGAAATGCCGTAAAAATCGAGTTGATGTGGATTTCCGAACATCGAGGTGGTGAGACTTGAGAGTGAAGCTTTTACGCGATGTCCGGTGGTGGAATTCTGCTGCCGGTATAAGTCCGAACAATTCCACAGAACACTCCCCGTGGTAGATGCAGTAGAAGATGCAGAGCGATCCGACATCTCTACGCAGCGCCAAAGAATCAAGCCGATTGGAGAGAACCTTGCTATCGACGATTTGAGCCGCCCAGCGTTGAACGCGTTCAAATGGATTATGGAAGGAGCTGATACTTCAGCACTCCAGCCCAGAGGTGAGAGCAGTATTCCATGTGAGACTGGATCTGCGCCTTGTATAATTGTAGGCGGTTGGGGAAGTGCCTTCAAATTGTAGAGGAACGTGCCTCGAGAAATATCCTTTTCAAAACTCGTCAGTGGTTTTCGTCAGATTTTTCGAAGAAATATGGAAAAATGAAACATTTTAATGTTAGGAAATGAAATATGTCTAAAATAAACATTATCAAAATATTAGTCGTCTAACTAATGGCTTTAAATAAGTAAATGAAAAAGCAGTTTACGGAATGACTATTGGCGGGAAATATCCGGTCGTGAAGTTGTGTTTTGTTGGTATCCCGTTAGTTAATTGTTATTTTGTATTTTGTTCATTCGGAGAGGTTTTCTATAGTGCTTGTTTAAAAAAATAATCTGGATATTATATTGTAATTGGTTAGCGAATGTTGTGGAGAACTGTTCTGGAGCGGTTTTATATAGGAGGACAGTGCTGATGGTTTCCTTTAGTGTTTGTTTTAAAAACTTAATCTGTATAATAATATAATGTGATTGGTTGGCGAATATTGTAGTGGATTGTATTGAATGTATGAATATTCTGGGAAGGTGGAGTGGAAAGTGCTAGCTGATGAGGACCAGAGGGGCGAAGCCACGCTTCTTGAGGTTTCCCACCGTTTCTCCATATGACAGACTAAATATTATATTTTGTATGGCTAACAGCTTAGTAGCTAATGCCTTTGAATGAAAAAAAAACAATTGACACTTGACTTCAAGATTGATTTGATTGACAAATGACAATATTGACGTTATAATTTTAATACAGATTTTGCAGTTTGCACTTGTGACTTACATTACCAACACAAATCCTATTTCAATGTAATAAATCATTTGCAGTTACAGTCGACAGTATCAACAATCACAGTATTCTGTATTAAGATTAGGCCCTGTCTAATAACTTTCCGAAAATCCTTTTCTTATAATTACATGAGCGTATTTAAATAATACATTTTTTGTTTTGCATTTATATACAAGTCGGAAATTATAGGATTGAAAGCAAAATTCAATGACTTCTAGTGGAGAATTTTGTAAATACATTATAAAGTTATTTACATGTTGCGTTAAAATTTAGATACCCAATTTATCCATCCTTTACAGATGTCTCTTAGAATAATAAATCGTAGTTTTCGATCTACGGCGAGGTTTTTATCAAAAAATATGTCGCTGGGTGAAACTCCTGCCAGGGCGTCGTTGTGTTGTGAGGATGCTGAAGGTTCTCCGCCAACTTATGCAATGTATGAAGCTTTGAAGGATTCGTGCCAAAACAACGCGTCGTATTTTCAGCCTGATGATAGTGAAAATGGCCAGCGACTATACCAAGGGTTTATGACTCTCATAGACCACATAGATTCAGTTTGGCCACTTGTGGATCATGTGCGGAAGGTAAGTGAATATTATAGTTATATTTAACTGAATGTATTGTTACATTATTTTGGCCTTATTCTTTTCTTTTCTTTTTTTAAGAGGTTGTGAATACTTGATCAATAGAACTAAAAAGAATAATTCGTGTATGTTACATACTAATAACATATTAATACACTAATAAGGAAAGGACATAAATTGTAACTGAAACCTTACAACATATATAAAAACACTTTCCAACAACAAAACACCAAGGTGATATTAGGGGCCATCCATAAATTACGTCACACGTTAAGGGGTAGGGGGCAGTCCTGGATTTATAAATAGGCCGCGGCCTAGGGGCGGCAGCGTCCTAGGGGCGGCAGATTTCAGAGGACGGCCACTTGACTTCAGAGGATAAAACGTGTGAAAAATTATCAAAGGTCTTCATTGTCTCAAGAAAAAATGAATTCTCTGGCTCTTCTCTACATAGAAGCAGATATAATGAATACTATGATGATATTATAGATGATTTTGCTATTAAAAAGGCCTGTAAAAAATTGTATATCTTGTTTCTTTTTTACGCTCTCTTTCTTAATGACTAACTCATTCGTTTATTTAACTTTCATTTGTTTATTTAAATAATAATTTTCCATTTGTAGTAAAGGAGGCCCCTTTACTACTGGAGGAGGAAAATTATTATTTTAGAAAGGTATGTACCTACATGGGGCGGCAGAAATAAAGTGGCCTACACTCATAAAAAATATAAATCCGGCACTGGTAGGGGGGCGTCCGACGAAGTGTGACATTATGTGACAAGGGGGTGGGAGGGCTCCCAGATTTTGTGACGTCACATAAAACTAGGTACTATGAACTAATTAAGAAAACGAAATTAAAAACAATTTAAACCAAAATAAAACTAATTTCGTAACAGCTGTTTTGATTTATCAATTTATTTATGTAAAAATTGCAAAATATTTTACGTCACACTAGGGTTTTATAAATGTGACCATCTGTGACAAGGACGGGGAGGGGTCCAGATATCATGAAATTCGTGTGACGTAATTTATGGATGGCCCCTTATAAGTCATTAGTCAACTGTAACAATGATGTGAAAATATACACATAAATTTGACCAACTTGACATTGATTCTTCTCATGTAACTCATTATATAAAAGTAAAATGTAATTCATGGAAGATACCACACCCTGGGAATAAGGCGTTCCTCCCGGGCATTTCAGGATAAGATGTTAAAATTGTTATATAATATTTGAAAAGATTAGTTCCACTGAGTTTGTTTCGCCGGTTCTTCTCAGTGGGCTTACCTTGGAACCGGCGGTAGATTCAATTGACGTTACTGTTTTGAATTTTTTTATTTTGATTGATTTTGATTTTGTAACCTTTATGAATAAATAAATAATACTATAATTTAATAAAGAATTATCCATAGTCTTTTATCAAAAAACTTGAATGAAACATATTTAATCCTCCTATAGTAATAATTATGTGTGTAGTAAGTTGAATTCACAACTATTTTATTCTGCATTAGGACTCAGTTTCAAAATGATTCAATCAAAATATTACTAAGGTCCTTAGTATATACATAAATAAATATCTCTATAATATCAAATGTAATAAAACCAAAGTTCCAGAGGAAGGATATGATTTTAAAGTATTGTAGTTATTCATTCAATTATATGGTCAATTTGAAACAATTAACTGCTTCTTGGCTTTTATTGTTTTATTAAGATTTTTACATGCCTATAAGGGTTGCCGAATGGATGGTTGCTAGACTGGGTTTGAGATGAGAGAATGATGATGTGGGAAGTCTTGTGGCAAAACACGAATGAGACGGGCAAGGGTCAGAGGAGATTGGCAGAAAAAAGGGAGGCCTATAATAATAGCAGTGGGCAATAACGGGCTGATGATGATGATAAGGGTTGGGTACTTTACAGAATCAATAAAAGTTGTTTCATTGTAATGAGGAAAATTACAATAACTTTAGAAAACAATATGGACGATATTATATACAAAACCAAAGGTCAGGTGCATTTTAATTTAATACTTACTAGAGTATTAGATAATTCTGACTAAGTGGAACATCTGCTAATTAAACATTATGCGGTCATTGATGCGTAATAAATTAGAATCTGATAAAATGGCGTGTGTTCAACATTATCAAGACCTAGGAATAAACAGATAGCCTGAACTTGTACTTCATCGCTTATGTTATTTATTACTTTGGTTATTACTCATGCTGATACGCTCTGCAGTATTCATGTTTATGAGTATTATTAAATTAATATTAAGTCATACTAATAACTTTATAATTACTTTTATATTGCTTACTTAATAATTAATTTTATACATTTTACATAATTATTTACTGCAAAAGTTTTATTTCAATATAAAATGAATTGATTTTTATTTTCTATAGATATAATCTACTAGCTTGTGTCGAATAAATGTTTCTTTCTTTCTAGCTGTTGCCCGCATTAACTTACTTAACTTAACCCCTATAAATAACAGCGTGATGTTATATAGTATATAGCCTTCCTCGATAAAGTGGCTATCTAACACTGAAAGAATATTTCAAATCAAACCAGTAGTTTCTGAGATTAGTGCGTTCAAACAAACAAATTCTTCAGCTTTATATTATTATGTATAAGATGTAATCTTCCTGTGTAACTGTTAGGATAACTATTTATTGTTATACAAAAACTAAATTGCTGTAAAAAAAAAATTGGTCTATGCTAGTGGTACTTATGGCCTTTAGAAGCATCATGTAAAAAAGCTTAATTCAAGGCTGTATAACCAAAATATTTTCATCAATAGCATAGCTACTTATTGTTTTAAAAAATCTACATGTGTGCAGGTAGAGCTGAAGTGAAGGCCACATTCGGGAAAATAGACTTTGGGAACAAGTAGTGGAGAATCAATCTTGTTATTCATTTCGAGAGGCCTATGTCCAGAAATTGATGGAAGATTTTGTGGAAAAAGAATGATAATGACAATATGTGTGCAGTATAATATAAGATAATACCCTACTTATACATTTTCAGGTGGCACCACTATATGATTTTGATAGTAAGTCACCAGGCAATGGTTATAGAAGCTTTGTGTCAGTTGTAGACAGTTGTATTTTACATGGATTGAAGCTGAGCCGACAAGTTTGCACAGGAAGAGATGCACTACTATTCCGGAAAGGATATTTCGTAAAGTAAGTACTTTTATGTATTACTTGATTATCAAACAGCTAATGTGACAAAATTCCACCTTATGAGCTTCTAAAAATACATACCCCTCCATGTCCCCATAAGTCTTTATTGATCCATCATAGGCTTAAACCTTGCTTAAACCATATTTGGATTCTGGTTATTAATAACAACCATATTATCTCTGTCATGTATCATAATATATATACCTAATATATTTAATGAAAATATTAAGAATCTGTTTTCTAATGTTAAGGTTGAACTAGTCGACGCCGCGAACTCCCAACAAAATGATTGCTATCTCACCTGACATAGTGCGCGAACATGTGTGCTAGAATGAAATGCACAATAATTCATTCCTAAAATGTCCTTTTAGCAAAACAGTTATTATAGAAAAACTATTGATTGTATCTTTTAAAAATAAATTTATTTCAACATTTGAATAACTAAATTATATATGTACGGGTGTTACGAACCAAATGTATGGAGTTTCACCTCACTACACTTTTTGTTCACACCCCTATCTGCCGGGCATACGACGCGAGCTGCGCTGGCGCCTATGCGCCAGTTCACCGCGAGGATTCTAGCCGGCACGACGTTTGTGTTCCTCTTGTTGCCGTGGCGAGTGCTGTTTGTTTCGTAATTCCCTTGTTCGCCTATTTGGGGCATAATCACGTAGATTGATTAATTTGAGTATATTGAACTAATATTAATATTGTGTATTGACTATTGTGAACAATTAAGTGCCTAACATAAGTGAAAAGGTGTCGCCGCCATTTTGTCTCCGCTGCGCATCGTGTTCAATTGAGGCTGTCTCAGATAAGTATAGATCAATTAGCATTAATTATCCGATTGGCCAATTAGGGGTTAGTGTTAATTAGTTTTATATTTGAAGACGTCACTGAGGTAATTGAACAATTTTATATAGCTCCGTGATATCGCGGACCGTTTTTTCCCATTTGAATTCCGGATAATTATACATATCGCTTCCACTGCCTTTCCTGCTAATCCGGATGCGGGAATGAACAAATTTTTTGGTAGCAGTAGCGTGGTTAAAAAATTTTTGGTAGCAGGCGTGGTTTAAATATTTTCTGGTAGCACAGAGCCTGGTTGAAACATATTGTTGTAGCACAGAACGGCTTATATACTGCCTACATGCCTTATATCCTTATGTAAAATATGCTTATAATATCCTTATGTAAAATATTTATATACTTGCTTAGCGCTTTGCTTTTAACACTTGTTCGAGTCTTGATATTGTGTTGAAGCCTATACGGCCTGTTCGCGTATTGAATTGTATTGAGTATATTGTGTTTATTATAAATATTCTAATATTACGTTGATAGCAAAGTATACGCTCGTTTCTTTGTTAAATTCATTGAATTATAAATATTCTAATATTAAGTTGAAGGCAAAGTATACACTCGTTTCTTTGTTAAATTCATTGAGTAATTATTTATATTTGATGTGCAGTCAGATGTAAATTTGTCAAGTACAGTTGGAATAAAAAAAATGTTTTTATTTTATTATCTATTTAAGATATTTGTTTATTGATTTATTGTTAAAAGCCTTTATTAGGTTTTGAAACTTGTGTTTGAATCGATAACAGCTGTTGCGCTATTTGAAGGATAGCCTTATTATTATTATTGCTTTGTACTTGTGTTTGAATTGATAACAGCTGTTGCGCTATTTGAAGGATAGCCTTATTATAATTATTGCTTTTGTTTTGCGATTGTTTGTACGCTTGTGCTTTGAAGATGGCGACCGCCGCGTTTGCTATTGTTCGTGAATCCTGTGCCGGGATTACGTCGCAGCTGAGATGGTTTACTTCCGCTGCCGCATTAGTTCAAAGACAGGATCGCACAGAATCATTGTTGGACAGGCATGAGAAGTGCCCTATGCGACTTCAGGAGTTGGAGACGCTTTACCCGCGCTTCATCTTAAATGTTGATGAAGTGCCCCTTGAGTCGTTCCCGAAGGAACGACGGGACCAAGTCCACGAGGACTACGTCCAGATTATGGACCTGGCCGACGCCATCGCCCAGAGCGCGCGGGAGGTTTTAGCCTCGCGCGCCGGAGTTCCGCCCCATAGGGCCCCCTTGAAGACTCCCGTGGGCCTTTTGACCAGGCTGCCGAACTTGGACCTTCCACGTTTTGATGGTCGATTAGACACGTGGATGGGGTTCATCGGCCTTTTTGAGAGCCTCGTAGACTCGAGGGAAGATTTAGGTCCTTCTCAAAAGCTGGCCTATTTGCTCTCCGTGCTCGATGGTGAGGCACGGGGCCTTGTGCAGCACCTCCCGATATGTGACGGGAGCTATGGAGTCGCGCGGTTATTGCTCACCAAGCGCTATCAAAATCAGCGATGTTTGGCGGATGCCCATATCGAGCAGATTATGGACCTCCCGGTCGTGAGCAACGCCGCCCAGTTGAGGACCGAACTGCTTAACCCCCTTTTGACAGCCACTAACGCTCTCAACCGCTTGGACCTGCCGGTCGCCCAGTGGTCATATCTTCTTGTACGTATTGTTCTGAAGCGGTTGCCGGTGTCCTTGAGGGCACGTTTTGAGCAGGAGCATGCTAGGGATGAGCATCTTCTCTCCCTACGTTTGATCAGCTCCTGGCGTTCCTCGAGGACGAGTGTCGCATGGGTGACGTTATGGTCGCCGATGCGCCGGTTGAGCCATCAGGGCCCACGCCCTCTAACCAACGACGCGCCGCCCAAATCTCGCCAAAGGCTGGTGCTTCACCTGCCTCGGGGACCGCTACCAGCGCGCGTGCCCCGACACGCGAGCGTGTCCGATTTGTGGAGGGCAGCATTTGAAGTTGCTGTGCGCCAACGCGAATGGCCGCCGCGACCACGCAGGGTCGCCAGGGGAAGCGGGCCCCGGGTTCAATCCCGCACCTTTGTGTCCCGCTCCCCCCATTGTCCCCACGTGACCATTCAAGGTCATCTCCAATCGTGTACCACGACTACCGTGGAGCACGTACGTCGCCATTGCCGTCCCCCCCTGTGGCGGAACGTCCCCGTTTGGAGTCGCGCAACCCTCTGCATGGACGTTCTCGGCGCTACGAACCGCCGTCTATGGCTCGTAGCAGTCGTCACCGAGCGGAGGAGGAGTTCAAACCCGTCCCCCATTTTGATGTGCCGACCCGGGACAGCGGCCGTCGATCGTCGCCGCGTCAACATTAGGATGTTGGCGTCTGCCCCCGCTATGCACTGCCCCCTTTTGAGACCGTCCTCTTACCCACGGCCTATGTCAGGGTCTGGGGACGGACGGGCGCCTCGGTTGTAGTCCGAGCTATCTTGGACACAGGCTCACAAGGGTGCATAGCCTCGTCTTGGTTGGTGGGGCAGACTGGCCTAAATATAAAAAGGTACCCTGATGTGATAAGGGGTGTTGGGAACGCCCATGTAGCCACTGTTGAAGGCCGCGTTTGGTTTGAGTTCTCCCCTACGAACTCTCCACACCCGACGTTGGGGTCGTCGGCTATTGTGATGGAGAATATTTTGGGCAGTCACCCGCAAGTACGGTTGTCTGCGGATGCGGTAAAATTGACCACGGATTTGAACTTGGCTGACCCTAAGTTTGACTTACCTGGCACGGTCGATTTATTGCTTGGTGCCGACGTTTTGGGAAAAATATTACTTGGGAGAAATCGTGTTTTGCAGCCAGGTGGCTTAGTGGCCCTCCGGACCATATTTGGGTTTGCATTGATGGGGCCTGTATTGAAGGCTCCCCTCCCCCTGCCGAACTTGGAGCGGCCGTAATGGTAAGCTCCGCCCTCTCTGACGCTGTTCAGAGATTTTGGGAAGTGGAGGAGCCACCACAAGCTCCTCGCTCTGATCCGGAACATGAGTTCTACCAGAACCACACTACTTACCTCCGTTCTGGCCGGATCATGACAAGACTGCCATTTCACGCAGTACGGCCGCCTCTTGGCTACTCGCGACCTATTGCTGAGAAGCGTTTGTTGGCGATGGAGCGCCGCATGAGCAGGGACCCCTTACTCAAAGAGAAGTATATTGACTTCATGCGGGAGTATGAGGACTTGGGACACATGTCTGTGTCAAAATTGACTGGCGCTCGAACGAGCATTATTTTCTCCCGCATCATGCGGTACATTTGGAACTCGTCTCAGCCCTCTCGACAGAGGCCTTTGTTGCGACGTTAGATAGATTTGTGTCACGACGAGGACTACCGTCTTTGATTCGTTCGGATTGCGGCACCAACTTCAAAGGCACAAGTAATTATTTAAAGGAGATATATGTTTTTTTTCGTCCCCACTGGGGAGGTATATTTGAAAGCGTGGTAAAGGTTGCTAAGACACATTTGCGACGAGTAATTGGCGAGTCCGTATTGACATTTGAAGAGCTCGCAACTGTGTTTTGCAAAATTGAAGCCGTTTTGAATTCACGCCCGTTGTGCCCGATCTCTTCAGACTCTAATGACTTGGAAGCCCTTACGCCGGGCCATTTTTTGATTGGACAGCCACTCAACGCCCTGCCGGAATACCCTTTTGTTGGTGTGAGACCCAATCGTCTCTCTCGGTTTGAATTGGTCCAACAACTCACTCAGAGCTTTTGGAAGCGTTGGAATTTGGAATATTTGCATATTCTCCAGCAGCGCGTTAAGTGGACTGATAAGACTGATCCACCTCATGGCGACCTCGTTCTGGTTAAGGATGTTAACTCACCGCCACTGTGTTGGGGCAGGGGCGCATTCTCAATCTAGTTTTTGGGACATATGGTGTGCCCCGTTTTGCTGAGGTTCAGGTGGACGGTTCGGTCTTGAAGAGAGCGGTATCAACCGTATCACGACTACCAGTTAATTAGCGGTCAGGTAGGGCTGGCCGAGGCGGGTAGATGTTACGAACCAAATGTATCGAGTTTCACCTCACTACACTTTTCGTTCACACCCCTATCTGCCGGGCATACGACGCGAGCCGCGCTGGCGCCTCTGCCCCAGTTCACCGCGAGGATTCTAGCCGGCACGACGTTTGTGTTCCTCTTGTTGCCGTGGCGAGCGCTGTTTGTTTCGTGATTCCCTTGTTCGCCTATTTGGGGCATAATCACGTAGATTGATTAATTTGAGTATATTGAACTAATATAAATATTGTGTATTGACTATTGTGAACAATTAAATGCCTAACATAAGTGAAAAGGTGTCGCCGCCATTTTGTCTCCGCTGCGCATCGTGTTCAATTGAGGCTGTCTCAGATAAGTATAGATCAATTAGCATTAATTATCCGATTGGCCAATTAGGGGTTAGTGTTAATTAGATTTATATTTGAGGCATCGACACACCGGAGAAGGCTCAAGACGTCGCTGAGGTAATTGAACAATTTTATATAGCTCCGTGATATCGCGGACCGTTCTTCCCCATTTGAATTCCGGATAATTATATATATCGCTTCCACTGCCTTTCCTACTAATCCGGATGCGGGAATGAACAACGGGCTTTATTTTTAAACTTTCGTGCTCCGTCTACTATTTATTTTCGCCCAAAGTTGGGCTAAAATCAGTGTTAAAATACGAAAGTTTAGAAGCTTGTATTTTTTAAATAATAATAATATGTTGGGACAACTCACACACGGCCATCTGATCCCAAACTAGGCAGAGCCTGTAATATGGCATACAACTGATATTGGGATATACCAGACAACTGATACATACTTATATATTTCTAAATACATATATATTATAGATAAGTTACACCCAGACACAGAACAAATGACCATGTTCATCACTTACTTTACAGCCACCATGGTCACGAAAGGACTGAGGTGTCAGACGTCCTAACGTTACAAAGTTATTCGAAACTACCCTATGATACATCAATATTTTAATTAGTCCTCTATGCAGAAAGCGCTAAACAATCATTTAATTGTGGCATATTCTATGGTATCATAGGGTAGTTTCGAATAACTTTGTAACGTTAGGACATCGGTTAAATCTGTCCTCCCGTGACAATGGTTGCTGTAGAGTATCTGAAACGTCGGGGATGTAAAAAACTTAATAAACCGCGATAAAATCCGTAAAATTTGTTTCATTATAATATTAAGAATCTCTTGAAATTACTTGACATCCTTTAAATGATTTTTTGTTAAATTCACGTGACTTCTCCATTAAATTTCAGAAAGTCCATACTTTTGTATGAGATATTCTATTGAACATCTATAATATTTCGTTGTATTCAGCACACTTAACAATTACGTTTCATCGTCACACTTTGTACTTTGAACGTACGTGTTTTAATTACTAACAACATGATTACTATTACTGCATTTCTACCTAGGTTGATCATGCCTTGACCCAAATTGATTCGAAAGGATCAGTATCGTGGTAAGACGAATTCTCACCACGTACATACACGTCGTCGTGAGAATTCGTGATTTGATCGTGATGATTCGAGAAATTAAATACATATTATATGATCTAAAAAACCAGACATCTTCTAGTCTGATCGCACGCTACGCTGACAATTTTCGGCACAACTAATTAAAGGATTTCAGATGTTTTTCACCACTTATGTTGCTTAGTATTATCATTTTGAGGAACGTAACTCTTCAAATATGTTTGGTATATTATGTTCTTGAAAACGATTGCCTCTCGTAGTCGAGCATATTTGTATAAGGGCGCAGCTCCTCCGCGGCGCACGGTGAGGCTACGCACGTTTGTCTAGTTTCGCTTTGCAAGAAAATGTCTGTGATTGTTACCACTGCAACCCACGGACACGCTACGCATTATTTGACGTTTTCTGGCAATTGATACTTTAACACACGTGAGTAGCTGTCGGCGCCGTGAGGCTCCCTCCGACTGCTCGTTTGCCCCCTGATGACATAAAAAAAACACCCATACATACAAACTTTCGCGTTTATATTACAACAATTTACAAGTTTAAATAGTAATACAACAACTTTCTATTACTACTGTGTTTCCTTCATAAAAAAAATATGTGTTACTAATTACTGATATCATTTTCTTTTATTTGTTTCATATTATAAATAAACATTCTTGTAATATAACAACTTTACATCATCATACCCATACTTTAACACACAGTCTCTATTTATGTATTAATTATTATTGCTATAACAAATTATTATGTTATTTTTTTTTTCTATTTACCCACAGTTCATTTAACATTGTGTGTTCAACGTACCTAACAAAAAAAATGTATATTAATTAGAAATTGTATTCTCATTGTGAATTACTGTATTGTTATGAGAATAAAGATATCTCAAACCTCAAATTATTATCAGCGGCCGTATCATTCCCCGTTTTCGGGAAAACTTCATCTCCACTGACAACATTACACAATATGTGTATGTGAGAGCGAAGGACTCGAATCCAGCTCTCAATAAATTAAAAAAAAAAATGTGTATGTGTGCGTGTCGGCGACCGTATTTGAATCGATTTAGTGCTTCCACGTTCATTTTTGACAGAACACTTGTATGAAGACTGTCTTTCTATGGTGTAATTATTCTAAGTTCTCGCATATTTTTTTGTCTTTTGTAAAACAGGTTAAGTTATTTTCCACTGAAAATATAGAATTCCAACACCTGTAATGTAATAATTGGACCGTACCTACATAAAATATTAATCTACGTTATATCTTATTTTTTATCTGTCCTCTTTTGCTGTTACTTTTGAATGAGAGTCATTTACTGGCTGTTTTATAAATAAATGTTTGATGGCACGTGAATTGGCATTTTTATAACTAAATATTCAAGGACTATAGTGTAGGTAGCAAAATATCAACCCATCACAATTATAAAGTCTAGGCAGGTGCTATAGGTAAATACGGGCTAGGCCCACCACTCGTTCCCACCGCTGCTACTCCTGTATAGCCAGGATCGACAGCGGTAACCACTAAATGACCCTTTGATACGATCTCAGGGAGCCCGAGGGATACGTTAAAACTGCCTTGGGACCCGCAACGAATTTAATCAGAAGTATTCAGGAGGAGTAGGAAAAATTTCCAGTTTCCCTCCCCGGTTAAAGCGGGAGACAGTACAAGAATGCAATGACTAACAAAAGTCAAGAAAAGACGGCAGCCGGGGGAAGCCCAGCTGCAATGCACCACGGAGAATTTTTTTATGTCTACAAATATCTGCATAGTATGTTTAATATACATGTATATCAACTATGAGTTATTATGTATAACTTAGTGATTATCATGGTTGAAATAATAATTGTTGTTTGAAAGTTGGTTTGTATTTTTAAGTCAACTAATATCTACATAGTGAAGTAATATACTAGTGTATATTAACTATGAGCTATTTATGTATGACTTGGGGATATGTTATGTTTCCAGTAATAGTTGTGGCAAAATCGCTTGAATGCACGGAAGTTTCTCACATCGTCCACGAGATCGCTGGTGCTATAGGTAGTTCATGTATTATAACTTCGATGTATCGATAACGTGACCACACGTTCCCGTTTTGAACGGACCGTCTCGTATTTCGGTAGTCTGTCCCGTTGTCTCGAAGCATTATGCTTTGGGAAGCAAAATTGACCCGTTTTTTTTTTCAAAGACCATTTTTTTGCAATAACACATGAATTGAATTATTAGTTTATTAATACATTGCATAACTAAAGACATAAGTACTACAAACAAAGCATAAATTTATATAAATATTTCTATTGCAAAATTTTCTGTCCTTCTAGGGACTGAAATGGTAATTGATTACTTAAAAAAAGGTTATCAATAAGTTTTGAGAATCTATTTAACAAAAAAAGTCTGCGTCCCCTTTTGAGTTAAAAAGTAAATGGTCACGTTATGTATCGACTATCTTCAAGCATTATAACTGGGTCATAAGTCTACCATTGCCGTCTTACGTACTGTTATCGCCTTTTAAATCGAGTATCGAAAAAACGAATATGCATTAAACATAATTTTCTGAATGTATTTAATGAAATTTTTGTATCTTTACATATAAAATGAAGTCACTTCCACTGTCTGTTCGCTTAGATCTTTTAAACTACTCAGCGGATTTTTATTCAGTTTTCAGCAATAGATAGAGTGATTCAAGAGGAACACTAATATTTTGTACAATACATACATATGAAAAGCTGAAAAAGATATTCGAGTGTGCTTAAATCGCAAACGTTGGTTAAACTTTACGAGATATGTCAAATTAATGTATTACGGAATTATATAGATATCTTAAGAAGATCGAGATAAAAGACCACGATGGTAACAATTTTTATCTATAAAAAATATGTGTTTTACCTAGCTATTTTATACAATACAGTATAATTTCTTATCCAATTAAATACATTACATACGGTCTACATTTCATGTAGATCAAAACTTCCCATAACAGCGTTTCATTAAAATGGATAATGGATTAAAGATATAGAGGATTTAAAAAACAGAGGCATAGCGGCTGGCGGGCCGTACGTTTCGTTGTGGTTGACAGCGGCCGGCGGAGTGTGCCGGTGCACTATCAGTTCAGTATCAGTCGGTAATCATCTATCAGTTCTATCACTAATTAATAATGATCATCAGTCCAGATATGACTGTGTGTAACCAAATTTAAGGCGGGCTGCGGGCAGCAGCTAGTTAGATGTATTTTATACACGAAGATGATTTTTGGCATTCTAGGCACTTATTAGTGATTCTTATTACTAGGGGCCCGGAAAGTTGGAAAGACGAGCACGACGCAGACGAGCGCCATGTATCGTGTCCAAAATTATATCTCAAGTGTATCATAGATTTAAATCTTTTTAAACTCGCTGAATACTAATTTTAAACCGAAAATAACTTTTTAAAAATTTACCTTATTTTTTTATTTTCGAGTGAAATCTTTTGGCGCACCGCAGAGTTTCTTAGGGTAAAAACTATAAATGAGGCTGAGCGGTCACGCTCGGAGGTGAAAGGATCGAAACGGGTGAACTCGGGACCGCCGATAGTGCCCGAGCGAGAGAGATACTGTCGCTGTGTAACTGCACAATAATTGAAACTTCACTGCTGTTGAAACTGATTTAAAATTATATACAAAATAAAATCCGACAGATTCTCTACTTTGAAGTACAACTGGTTGCGCGATTGACACGTTACAGTGACATCTATTGACACAAATAGAAACCTTTTCTGAGAAACGCAATTATATATTTAATTTTGTTTTCACTTCTACCGGCAGTCCCTATGACTGGTTAGGTTTTTTCATTGATGCTTCGTAACGGAATCTATTTTTAATAAAATAGATATTGTTATAAATCACTCAATGAACTATAGAATGGGAGATATTATTAAATTGTGGAAACTTTGAACTGCTGCCAGAATTCAATTCAAAAATGTGCTATAATATACTCAATACTGGTGTAGTTCTGCACGGGTCTGCTCTGACCTATTTTCACTATGAGGCGTCTGGCAACCGATTGATCGATGCCAACCATTATTGGCGGTAATTGCATATAATTTCAAATGAATAGTTTACTGCAAAATACAAGACTCAAGATAGGCATCGCGAGAATGTTGCCTGTGCTAGATGTTGACATCCTAGGGACCATCCATAAATAACGTCACACGAATTTCAAGATATTTCGACCTCTCCCCCGTCACAGTTGGTCACGTTTGCAAAACTTCCTCCTCCCTAATGTGACGCAACATATTTTGCTATTTTACATATTGAAATTAGTATTTAATTATTTTTTAATTTCTTTTTCTTTATTAGTTTATAATTCGTGTTTTAATGACGGACATTTCGATGTAGAAATGAGACGTCACAAAATGAAAGGTCAACCCCCTCCCTCTCCCTTAAAGTGTGACGTAATTTATGAATGGTGGTGTTGGAAAAGTGCACTCGCCGCCTTCACCCTTTGTATAGAGCCTCAAATATTTGATATGGGGGCTCATGCTGACCCTCAACCCTCCGATCTGGAGAGTAGCCCCTGGTGGGGATCCTTTTCTTCCAGTCCCGCGGAAGAGAAGGGCTTCGGTTTTCTCAGGTCGGACCCGAAGCCCTAACCTCTCTATGCGGCTGATCAAGAAGTTGATCCCGACCGCGGCCAACCGCGCCGCCTCGGTATAGGCTTGGCCATACAGAGGGTGGCATTTGCGTAGCATAATACACACATCCCGGGTGGAGGCGGCCTCGCAGGACCCAGTCGTAGCCGATGTCCCATAGGAGATTTTTTTTTTTCTTTAACGCCGGGAAATGCTCTGAGGCATCACGTCTGGGAGTGGGTCTCCCCAGGTGGGTTTGTGGGACTCGCTGCGCCCGAAAGATGGTAAATGAACGCAGCTCTACCCACTAAAACCCGGCGAGTGCCACCAATGCCGTCTTCGGTGAGGTGCCCCGGATCTGTTAAGCTAACAGGGCACCTCGACGGCTAGTCAGTCCCGCAAGGGACCGACGCCACCTCCACAGAGGGGTTGTCCCGCACCACAACCACCCCTCCCAACGTTGGGACAGTACAATGGGATGAGGTTCCCATCCTCACCCCTTGCCCCCCTGCTCTTCTGTCCCCTCTTCTTATAAGAGGGGAACAATGAGCCCCCTCGGCCCAATTAGCTTCGCCCAAGGTGCACCGCTCACCCTAGGTCACTGAGCCCCACCGCCACGACAAGATCTGAACCATGGTGGGGAGTTTAGCCTAGCCTGAAATCGAGTTTGGCCGGTAACATATACATCATTTTGACTTTTATTTCGCGGAGCACGATATATCGGAATTGTCCACGGATGTCTTGCTCACAAGTGAGTTTCGTGGTGTCGACTTTGCTGGTTTTAATATATAAATGTGAGCAAACTAATTAAAACCTAACTTGTATAATAAATTCCCTATATTTATTATAAGATCCCGATATATTATATAAGACATTATTTAGCATTAACATATTTTAACAACAAAGCATTGTAAAATTGTTTCTATCTTGTTTTTTTTTCTGACATACTTATTTACACTATTACGTTATTTCACCTTACCGTAATACAAGACAAGAGACTGAAATAACGTAATAGTGTAATATTAAGTACGTTATTTCACCTTACCGTAATACAGTTGCAACCACGGGGGTAAAGTTTTGTTTGGGCATCTCTACTACACTGTAATGTTGGGTATTTAAACAAATGCACAGAATAAAAGAACAATTAGAAAAATAGAACCAGAAAGTTGTATCTCGTAAAAGTTATATCTCAATGAAGAAACAAGGTGGGTGTAACAATAAATTGTTTGTCAACAGAGAGGTAGAGTCTTGTGGGCAGCTTCTGGCTTCCCTTGGGACTTGTCTCCATCACCTCCAGACCTTGCTCTCGTGGGGAGCGCCCGGGGAACTCTTCCCCACAGAACCCCACTCCCCTGAAGAACTCTTCTCACAAGCGGACACCATTAACCAGTATTGTTTCTATGGAAGGTGCCTCGGATTCCAGGTAATTTTTATCGATGTATCATTGAGAGGAACCCACAAATTTTTATTATCTATCATACTAACTACTGATTAAGACTTTTGCTTCGCTTTAAATTAACTGGCTCTTTGGTAAGTGTTAGTTGTAATAATCAATTTTTTTATATAATTTGACAATCATGAATGATTCGATGGTATGTTTTCGAGGAGACCACTCACAAAATGAATGATAAAATCATTATATTTTTGTACAATGTTTTCAAATCAACATTAATTGGCCTTTTACGCACTTCGCTGGAAAAAATCTCAGCCGAACAGTTCTATGTATTTTCTATTAAATTACTTAATAATCATCATCTTTGAAAATGGATGCCAATGTGCAGATTAACATTATTTTTAAAATAATTCTTAGGTGAGCCGTCTGCTCACCTACTGTTCCGATTGAGCTTAAAGGGCATCAGGCCGAAAAGTCTAGCCCTTCCGAAAAAATAACATATCTATACATAAATACTCGCATTAAATGTATTAAAACGCAAGATCAATACAACAGTATTTTATCCTACAACGCGTAAATATATAAATGATATAAAATATTCTGATGAGTAAATAATTATTCAAGAAAAAAACGAAGGTAAAATATATTGTCTTTTTTTCAGTTGTATTTACGACTTACAATTTCTATCTTCATATTTTTAGGGTTCCGTAGCCAAGTGGCAAAAAACGGAACCCTTATAGATTCGTCATGTCTGTCTGTCTGTCCGTCCGTATATCACAGCCACTTTCTTCCGAAACTATAAGAGCTATACTGTTGAAACTTGGTAAGTAGATGTATTCTGTAAACCGCATTAAGATTTTGACACAAAAATAGAATAAAAACAATAAATTTTGGCGGACCCCATACTTAGAACTAAAACTCAATTTTTTTTGTCATCAAACCCATCCCCAGTGTGAGGTATCTATGGATAGGTCTTCAAAAATGATATTGAGGTTTCTAATACCATTTTATTCTAAACTGAATAGTTTGCGCGAGAGACACTTCCAAAGTGGAAAAATGTGTGTGTGTGTGTGTGTGTGTGTGTGTGTGTGTGTGTGTCCCTGTAACTTCTAAAATAAGAGAATGATAAAACTAAAAAAAATATATGATATATGCAAACTTTCACCGAAAATTGGTTTGAACAAGATCTAGTATAAGTAGTTTTTTTTATACGTCATAAATAGTAAACTGCAATTTACCTTTCATGCAATCAACTCAAATATATAAAAAAACATTTAATTTCATAAACATAAACCTTAATTTTGGTTAAAGTATCTAATGCTGTATATTATGTAATGGTACGGAACCCATTGTGCGCGAGTCCGACTAGCACTTGGCCCGTTTTTTACAAATATGAAATAAAAGGATAGATGTGTAATGTTTATTATTCAATTCAATATTAAAGTTATGACTATAAAAAATAGGCTATCACGTTGCACAGAACACCTGTATATCTTATTAATTTTAATAAAATAAATGTCGGATTTTATCGCAGTTTATTAAGTTTTTTTTATGCCGAAACGTCGGCAAAAAATTTGATAAACCGCTAACATAAATCCGTAAACGTTCAGTAAAATGAATTATATTCGCGCAATTATTAGAAAACTAAAAAAATATAATTTAAATAATTTCAGTTCCTCCCCTCAATGCGAGGTATCCTCAAAGGCATTTCGATTTGTATGGCGGGATTCTCTGAGGCCTACTACAGCCACGGTAACCTGATCAGCTCTGTGTGGACGGGGGGACAGTATTTGATAGACCCTGAGATGAGGGCCAGAAGAATCGTAAACATCTCACATTCAGCGAGCGTGGAGTTTTGCAAGGCGTTCTGGTTTTTAGCTGAAAGCGGTGAGTTTATAAAACTTTTTTTTTACTCAAAAATACATAATCTTCTTGACTTCTGCTCGTCGCGGGTCTCAAGTTTCAACGTATCCCTCGGGCGCCCTAAGATCGTATCAAAGGGTCGTTTGGTTAAGCTATCGATGGTGGCTACACCGGTGAAAACCAGTGGTGGGCCTAGCTCGTAAAAAAAAATAAAAAATCTTGACTTCTATGTTGTGCAAATCCCTTCCAGGTTAAGTATAGAAGAAAAATGTTCATACAATAAAGGTTTTATTGTATGAACAGTTTTCACAAATAAAATAAACAATAATTGAAAGTTGAGAAGACAAAATGTATTTAACATAGATTTATCAAAACATCCTCAATAATAGTTTTTTTCTTTTTCTCAATAATTGATCTATCAAATGCACTCAGATTTTTAGATCCGGTTGGTACTTTTGGGACTAAACAATCTCTAGCTTAATTGAATTTTTAAGTATAGATGTACCTACCGTTTGAAATAAAACCATATAGGTGAATATTCTATAAATATATTGTACTAGCTGGTGTCCGCATCTGGATTGATGATGATTATTTTTATAGCCTATGTTACTCAGTGTTAATGAAGCTTTATAATGGCAAAAGAATTTTTTAAATCGGTCCAGTAGTTTTTGAGTTTATTCGTTACATACAAAAATATATATCTTTTCTCTTTATAATATTAGTGTAGATTGTTAAATACTTTTGGTGCTTATAAATTTATTTTATCTGTAATCTGTATGATAAAGGTTACAGGCCAATGAAACTAGTCCATAATATCCGGGTGTTTTGATTATCAAAAGTTCTTGAAATTGTAATTTTAGGGACATCGAGATAAAGATATTAATAGTTAGATTTGCCTAGTTACAGACAGTCGGCTAGAAAACGGTTGATAATAATTTGTTCAAAATTAAGTAATGTTTAAATAAATTTGTACTGCCATCAAATCTTATTTAAACTGTTTTCTAATCCCGGTTACTTAAAAAACGATAGAGGCGAATTTGCTCTTAATTTCACCAACGCATAAATCTCAGTTAATCATTATTATTCTTATCTTTTAGTTTACTTGTAATTAGTTAAGATCGCGTCAATATGAAAAAAGGAACATCAGGTTCATAGACTGATCGCGGTCACGAGTTTGTGCGTTTTACGTTCAAGCGGTTATGTTGTACTGCCCCGCCGCGCCGAACGCCTGCTGTGTGAAACTATATTATATCGTTACATAAAATAAATAATGCTGAATTGTAAAACGCGCGGCCGCTCTATCTGCTCACAAATACAATGACTAATGTTTTATGTATACTAGTATAATGCTATATAATATAATAAAAGCTAATGAGTTTTAGTTAGTTGTAGTTTACTTGAACGCGCTAATCACTACTACGTTTGAGATTGGATTTTATTTACTACTAGCTGTTCCCTGCAGCTTCGCCCGCGTTACTCAACTCCTATATGTCACAGCGTGATATTATATAGCCTATAGCCTTCCTCGATAAATAAGCTGTCTAACACTGAAATATTTTTTCAAATCGGACTAGTAGTCCTGAGATTAGCGCGTTCAAACAAACAAACTCTTCAGCTTTATAATATTAGTATAGATTTGTCTGCAGGTTCGCCTTCGTTGACGTAAAATACAGCCGTACCTGGACTGATATTTATCATTTTTATAGGTCATATACACTCACTATTAATGTGGCATTTTATTGGCAAAAAAACTCAAAATCGGTTCAGTGGATACAGAAATAATACCTCCTACAACCTCACAAACTTTACCTCATTATTATAATATTAGTATAGATTTATTTAGTAAGCACATAAACAACACTCCATATTACAACATTCGCATATAGAATATATTAATAAAGTACAATATCTGACATGTATGCTAGTCAAAGGTAGCATTTACCACAAGCACAACATAATTCATAAAAAAATCCCAAACATAATATTATGGCTTAAGTTGAAAATAATTTGGAATTCTTAAACATGAAACAATTCATTTGGTTGTTTTCATTTGATAGCGCAATTGTTATGCGGGTTATTTCATTTGGAGATATTTATGTGGTTGTGGGTAAAACCGCAAGAAACAATTAGTATTATATTACAAAGCTATGCAAACGTGGTTTCGGTCCTTATTATGTGCATTTATTATTAATATTCTACGTCAATTATTTGATGACACTAACGCAACAACAAACAAGAGGAAATGTGTTTATTTACCCTAACATATTCTGAAATACATATTCCGCACTCCCGGCTGCATGGGTAACACCATCTTGCTTGTTTCTCCCGTGAAACAGCTTTGCTGTGTTTCGGAGAGAAGGGCAAGACAGGCAGTGTAATTACTGGCACCGAGACTTAACATCTTATGTCTCAGGATAGGCAATACATAAATGAGTTGCCTGGTCGTTCCAGGTATACTAGTTTATGTTCATGGGCGACGTCGACCACTTACCATCAGGTGGTACGTTTGCCAGTTTGCCATATTTTGCAATATTATATACTTTACGACCAATTCTCATATCTACGGTATACATAAAAACTGGACGAGTCGTTTCGAAGGAGTCCCACCACAAAACACTGTGACACGAGATTTTATATAGATTTGAAGATTTAATAAATTAATAATAAAGAAAAACTTTTGAAAAAACGTTTGAATTGTAATGTGTCTAATTGTTACGGAAGAGCGGGACCCCCTGCCACAAGTATGCTTTCATACTTACTAGGTGGATCCCTATCTCTGTATGCTTATGTAACGATTCTGTATGTTTCTTGAAATAAATAAAATTATTATTATTCAGTTCAGGTCAGTTTTACGCGTAATTCCCAGTCCCGTGGGAGTACAAGAATTAATTATAGCCTATGTACTATTCTGATGTATAAGCTATATTATTGTAAAGTTTCATTAAAATCCATTCAGTAGTTTTTGCGTGAAAGAGTAACAAACACTAATAGAAGCTTTCGCGTTTATAATATTAGTACGATAGGATTAAAGTAAGTTTGAGGTCATCTTAGCCGATTTTAATTACATATTTGCATTGGCCTAGAAGGTAAATTCTCACAGCAAAAAAGTAACATTGTTTTTATTTCATTTTTGATGGAGTTACATTACCTTTTGTTTGTAAAATATTAATTATACATAGACTAATCGACGACGTGAACGACGATGGCCTTATGAGTACGGGCTCGGCCTCTTGAGTGAGAGCCGAGAGGTCCGGGTTCGATCCTGGCCACTGTGATGCCTAGAAATGCGTTTTTCTGAATTTCTACATGCACCTGGACATGAGACCATCGCTTGCTCACCGGCGAAGGAAACATCGTGAGGAAACCTGCATGCCTGCTGAGATTAAAAGTCTTTGAAGGTGTGTGAAGTTCACCCGCATTGAGCCAGCGCATCGGTGAACTATGGCCCAAACCCCCCTCGCTTGATTTCGAGGAGGAGACCCGTGCCCAGCAGTGGGACATATAAGGGTTCATATTATTATATTATATAATCGACGTTAGTAATTAGACAACATCATTGAGCATTCACAAGTCGACCCATACATAAATAATCAAGACGTACAATTAAAATACTGTTTTTTTTATTACTTCTACTATTCAGATTTAAATCATGATTATTTACATTTACAACTTTTCCTTTTACGTAAGGTATTATGTAAAAGCAATATTTATGTGACGTCTTTATTGTTTTATTTATGTATGAGTTAGATCACATTACATATAATAATAATATCATATAAATATAATGATATCTATGGACGCATTTACACCACGTCAATCTGGTCCCGTGGTGAGTTCTCGAAGAACGTGTGTTAGGGGTACCAGACAACAGAAATACATACATATATTTAATACTTTTATACTATACATATATTGATTTTTTTTACTATATAATACACATATTTAATTCACATCCATGACCCAGGAACACAGAAAACTTTTTGTTCCTAGGCGGGATTCGAACCCGCTACCTCCGGCTTGAGCGCCAACGCGCTAACCATTAAAGCCTATATACAATATATAGACGACCTCTGAATCTATATATAATTTTAGTTGCCTTATTAAGAATAAATATTTTTTTAATTAATACCAAAGAACATATTTTATATAAAACCTAATTCCAAACAATGCACATTAAAAATCTGTCTTGTTTAATTATTATTATCATTTTTTCTGGCCAGTGCTAGACATAAATCTATTTAAATGAACGCCACGACGCCGGATTCCTGACTTGTATGTCGAGGGTTGTTTTGTTACCATCAAAAATAATTTAGTTTACTTTCAATCAGTCCGAGATTTTTTGCATTAAACAAGAAGCAGTGTCATTTTTTAAATATCTTTTATTATTTATTTAAATTTGACTCTTAACTATTCTCACGGCCGCTCATAATTCATTCTCGACGTTTACGTAAAAAAAAAAAACAGTATGGTAAATGCATATTTTTATTTGCAGAAATAATGAAACGGGTACCCAGTATTATGTCGTCGACGGTAGCGGTGAACAAACTGATCACCATACCACCCGAGCCCATACAGATGACCACCATGGGTGGGAAGGAGGTGACCGTCCTACCGCCCACAGTACACATAGGATTACAGGGCCTTAATGTCAGACTTATCAGTGTTAATAAGAGGGAAGGGATGGTAAGTTGTGCTTGTATTGTACGGGGCTGCCACGCCATGTTTAAGTATTGTAACAGTATTTAAAAAAAAATAACAATGAACGCCAAGAAAAAATCAAATTCATTTTTTTTTTGCAAATAGTACCAAAAAGTAGCTCTTCGAACGTCAATTGGATTTAGCACCGGTTCCAAGCGAACATTGAAGAACCGGCGAAGCAAACTGATTCTAATCTTTGTACATTCTATAATCATCGTCCCGAGATCGCAGTTCGAAGGAAAAAAGGATGGATAACGATGATGATGATGACGATAGCAATAAAAATGGTTTTAGACAAAAAATAATAACGTGTTTGTAACAACTCCGAGGCTTAATTTTGTAGTAAACATTACATCTTGAAATCGTCATCTAACATCTTTGACAATGGTTCTTTCAAACTTTAAGTTCTTATTAAGTAGTATTTTTTATTTTATGCCATATTCAATTTTGGACTATGTGGCATGTAATTATTTCAAAATTCATGCTGAACAGTCTAGCCAGTTTGTACAAACAAAAGAATACACCACCTAAATTTTATCTTATTACACATGATTCAATTTCAAAATAAATTGTGGTTTTTTTTTTTCAAAAGAAGAAAGATAATTGCATTCCGTTGCATTGCAATTTATATTTTCGAATTCTATATCGCATGGATTGGCGAAGTTTTTCTTAATGTGGCAACCCCGTCTTACTATTACACTTGCACGACACATTCAAATAATTTAAAGAATGTCGTTTCAGACAGACGACGGTAGCGCGTTGCCTCCCGCCGACGGCGTGTTGTTCCACTGTCATGGCGGCGGCTTCGTGGCCCAGAGCTCGAAGTCGCACGAGACGTATCTGAGGGACTGGGCGACCAAACTGAACATGCCTATACTGTCTGTGGACTACAGCCTGGCTCCCCAAGCGCCCTTCCCCAGGGCACTCGAAGAAGTGTACTATGCGTATTGCTGGATGATGAATAATTTTAAACTCATTGGGACTACGGGTATGTACACAGATATTCGTAATGCTATTAGGCAAATCGACGTAAAGTGAGCGTCATTCGCCGTAATAAAAAGTGTAGTATAAACGAACGTCTTATAAATCGATTTACGCCGGCTGCACGCACGAAAAAGAGGCGCCATCGGCCTAAGCGTTCTTGCGACGCATTATGACGTTTTCACGTAAAATTTTCATAAAAAACACCGGTGAAAATTCGAAATTTATTTTACACGTGACTATTTTCTAAGGCTTAACTGATTATAGGTAAACGTATAGTCTTCGCCGGAGACTCGGCGGGCGCGAATCTCATAGCGGGGTGTACGCTCAAGATACTGACTTCAGACCTGCGGCCGCCCGACGGATTGTTCATGGCGTACGCGCCGCTCCTCATCAGCTTCATACCCAGCCCGGCGAGGTTGTTGTGTCTCATGGATCCCTTGCTGCCCTTCGGCTTCATGATGAGGTGTCTTAAAGGTATTCTTGTTTCTTGGTATGGGTTTAAGCGGTCAGTATGAGCATGAATGTAAGCGACGCAATATATAATTTGTAATGTTAGCATATAATAATCTTTATGTTGGTATAATTTTTAATATTAGTGTAAGGTATTTTATTAAACAGTAATTTTAGACGTCCCAATGACCGCCGGTGTGATCGACACTTTTACGATTAAGACGCATCATTGTGAAGTCTTTGTCTTAAATAAATATATCCTCATCTACAATAGTGTGTTTACATCCGGACGATATCCAACGTTCTACATTTGGTCCTTCGAGTCGGATTTTCATTTTTTTCTATTCGATTCGTTCTACAATGAAGTTGTACAAAAATGACACCTGACAGGTTAGTTAGCAATGCTCCAAAAAAACAGGCAGAAAAATAGTTCCTTAATAAGTAGTTTTTTTAATGAAAAAAAAATGAAAAATATTTATTGATCACAATTCACAACAACAAATCACAACATCATTGTAAAGTAGTTTCACAGATATTAACATTGCGAACACTTTAGCTAGCCACTCAGCCTTTGCCACACCATTACAGCAATGGTGAGATGCTGATTTTCAGTGACTCCTCATTGTCACTCGCTTGGAACGACATCACTGAGAGTACTTGACTTAATACTAACATACATTATTTGAGTTCCAACATGGAACTATTCCCAACGACCGTCAGAATTATTGGTATTTAGAAAGAAATGGATGTAAAGAATTTAAAACGGTTATATTGACCCTTTCCTCTGTTTAATGAATTAATTTAATTTATTTGTTGTAGCTTATGCCAGTCCAAACGGTAAAGGAAATGACGACAAACGATCAAACAAAGAGCTCACATCGAACGCTACCACGCCGATAGAGGGAAATGGTTTTCTAAAAGTTAGCCCGTCCCAAGGTAAGAAAACAAAGGCAATTTCTTTTGACTTCAACACTTCAAACTAATAAATCTGCAGGTTACAAACTTATTCATCTCTAATATATTTCACAATACCAACTACGAATTCTACTCTAAAAATTGTACATCACATGTAAAAGTAATATTTCACACACACACACACGCAGAACTTCAGTTATATCATCATTATGAAGAACTACATGAACCTCATCCCCCCCCCCTTCTAATATTAAAATAATTACTCGGGCGAGCCAGATATTATTGTAAATCAAATTATTATAACTTATTAACCAAGTTACGTTAGTACAGAGGGCATAAGCGAGGGCCCGTCGTCGTTCGAGGAGGTGTCCCCGTCGGACCTGTTGGAGCTGCAAGCGGTGGTCTCGCAGCAGGGCGGCGAGCGGCGCCGCTCCGCCGACACCACCGCCAGCGCCGCCTCGCTGCGCACCGAGCACACGCCCGACGGTATGTGGTACCACACACACACGACACCACTATCACGCCCGGCGGTAACTACCGCACACACACGACGCCCGACGGTAACTATCACACGTACTCGTTTTTCCGGAGTATACGGAGATGTAGGAAATACTATTATATTAATATATATATATATATATATTTTTTTTATAGAAGAGGGGGCAAACGGATAGTCGGTTCACCTGATGGTAAGTGAAGAGCGACATCCACAGACACCCGCTACACCAGTGGATTAGCAGGTGCGTTGCCGGTCTTTCAGATATGAGTATGCTCTTTTCTTGAAGGCCCTTAAGTCGTATCGGTTCGGAAACACCGTAGGAGGCAGCATATTATGTACTAAATGGAAAATTAAAATACGTACAGTACAATCGGGACAAACGCACATTTATATGTATACAGGTCGTGCGTGAACATCCATACCGGTGGGAGGGAAGCGCTGTGCCGCGCTCCCGGCTGTATGGGTATCACCATCTTGTTTCTCCCGTGAAACAGCTTTGCTGTGTTTCGGAGAGAAGGGCAAGACAGGCAGTGTAATTACTGGCACCGAGACTTAACATCTTATGTCTCAGGATAGGCAACACATAAATGAGTTGCCTGGGCTCGTTCCAGGCATACTACTCTGCAGAGCAAAAAAATCGACTCAATTCATACTTTCGCACTCAAAGTGCTCTAGGTTTAAAATTAAGACCTGAATCTCAATTTAGGTCTTAAAATCTTTAATTTCTAGATGTTAGCTTTATAATGAGTACAAATACTCTTATCTTGCACAATTTTTTTTGAAGAATAAATGCTTTTAAACTTTGCGAGTACTGAAACTTGAAAAATTAAGGATAAAAAATTAAAAGAAAAAACAACTTAACATTTTAAAATAAACTTTATTAAACATGATAACAGCTTTAATACCTGGTGTTACCCCCTCTTGCTCTGATTACAGCCTCTAATCCGTTCCTCATTGATCCAATGAGGTGCTTCACTGCGTCTTGTGGTATGCCCTCCCATTCTTCGGTCAGAGCCGCTTGTAGGTCAGCTCTTGAATCTGGTGCAGGATCTCTAGCCCGGACTCTTCTCTTTAGCTCATCCCATAAATGCTCGATAGGATTTAAGTCCGGACTACGAGCTGGCCAGTCCATAACAGCGATACCCACGTCTCGTAGACACACACGCACGACATTTGCACTGTGTGGACGGGCATTATCCTGCATCAGGATGAAGTTTTCTTCAATAAACCAGCGTATGGGATGACGTGGTCTCCCAAGATTTCTTCAATATACCGATTTGCAATCAAACCTCCCACATGGCGGCCAGTTTCGATAAAAACCAGTTCGGTTTTTGCATCCATTGAAATGCCAGCCCACACCATGCAGGAACCTCCTCCGTACGCAACAGTTTCTGCTATGCAGCATTGTGCGTATCGCTCCCCCGGCCTTCTGTACACCCTTCTCCTTCTGTCGCTACCATGTAGGCATACTCTGCTTTCATCCGAGAAGAGAACTGAGCGCCATTGGTCCTCAGTCCAATCAACGTGTTCTCTTGCAAAACGTAGCCGGGCTGCTCGATGAGCTGCAGTCAATTTGGGACCCGTTGCTGGTATTTTTGAAGTGAGGGTTGCTGCCTTGAGTCTTCTTCTTACTGTCCAAGAACTTACAGCTACCCCACGTGTTTCTCGAAGCTCCCGTTGAACTTGAACCCCGGTGAGAGAACGATTTCTCAGCGAAGTACTGACGATAAAGCGATCGTCTCGCTCCGAAGTGGACCGACTTCTACCGGAACCTCTTCGTCGGTGAAAGCCACCAGTCTCCTGGTGCCGTCGGTATATTCTTGATACAGCTGACTGGCTTATCCGCAAAGTACGAGCCACTTGTCGTTGACTCCAGCCCTGTTGCAAAAGCGTAACTGCTTGAGCCGCTACTTCTGCTGTTGTATCCATTTCCGGGAAATTTTCTTCCTTGGAGATTGAGAAGATGTGTACCTGTTGACGTTTCACGGACAACTGATAAGGGTGACAGGGGTAGGTCACCTTTTATACCCATTGTACGCCCTAAGGTCGCGCAATGCTAACTGAGTAAACGAGTACGAAATCATACAGTGACCATTCCTCGACTATTGTGACGTTGTCTAAAAGTTAACTCTGCCATCATTGTTTTTATTTTTAAGGCTAGACCTAAAACTTTAAGAATTTATGACCTAAATTGAGATTTAGGTCTTAATTTTAAACCTAGAGCACTTTGAGTGCGAAAGTATGAATTGAGTCGATTTTTTTGCTCTCCAGTTTAGTTTATGTTCATGGGCGACGTCGACCACTTACCATCAGGTGGTACGTTTGTCAGTTTGCCTATCCAACTAACATAAAAAAATATATACATACGTAAATATAGGGCACAGTTACACGTAAATAAAAGACATACATATATAGCAGTTAGTAGCTAGAGGTAGTGCCATGCTGCTTTGCACCCGAATCGGCCCGGCACGACCGGGGTGGTACCTCACGCTCACATAACACCGGCGTCAAGTGACAGCTATGCTGTCGCGTTTCGTGCGGTTTGTGAGTTTCCGGTGGCCCATTGGAGGGATACGGAAAAGAAATTCTTAACCTAAAATAACTTATTTATATCGATTATTTACATGAATTAAATTGTAATTTTTCTTCCAATATACATGACATTCATAATAGTTTTAAGTTCAATATTAAGATCTGCTTCAGAGTAAATAAAACATTAAATATTATTACATAATAATTTGAAATCATACAATTCATTAATTGTTTCAGACATAACGCCAACCGAGGACAAGTCCCAACAGTACGTATCAGATTTCCTAGAGCGGTACGTTTTCGACAGCGACACCGACTCGGAGGGGCGACGGTTCCCCATCGTCAAACCCAACATGCGGGACTCGCTCAGGTACCGGGCACGCTTGGATGTGAAACCCGCACGTGTGTCACGCTAGTTGTGTGTCAGTGTGTAAGTGTACAGTGACACAAGCTTGTCTATCTGTGTCATGTGTCATGTCTACGTATAACACGCACAGTATTTCAAATTATCATTGACACGGCGCGGCGTGACACGGTTTTCTGTCATGTTTTCGCATAACGCACAGTGTTTCAAAGTATGTTTGACACGGCGTGACACAGTGACTGTCCTGATGAAATAAAACTAGACTTGAATCTATATTTTATAATCATATTATTTTAACACGCACAATATTTCACGGTGATTACCAATGACACGTTGATACGGTGCCTATTGTAATATAGTGTCACACATAATTATAAACGGGAGCTTTATATAATTATATGTCTTGTACGTACACAATATTTCACATACACAAATTTCACGATAATTACTTCGACACGATAACATAGTATCACATAATTGTAATTTTTTGTGTCACGTTTAAACTTAACGGGAGCTTTATTTAGGTATAATATTTCCTGTACATACACAATATTTAACATGCACATTTCACTGTAATTTGACACGGAAAGACACTGTTATAATATTTATTGTGATTTGTGTCATAAATATCACGTTAATAACATAAAATATCCCGACTTGCAAGAGTGATTCACAGATGATTTGTCACAGATTGATTCAGGTAGCCCTAGTGGTATTCTACCTCGGGACGACCGCTTGACACTATTTCTTGGGACACCCTGTATATACAGACAAAATTTTCAAATCAAGCACGATAAAAAACTGCTCTGAATGAAAAATTTTCAAAATAATTAATTAACGGGAAACTAAAAAAACAACGGCGCGCCCCGAAGTTTTCTACCCATTCCCCCCTTTCCTTATAAATTTTGATGTCCTTCCCTATGACATTTTTTTCTTGTTTATTAAATAGGTTACAAACTTTCCCAAAGTGCCAAATGTAATAAGCATTTATTATAATCATATTATGTATTACCAAGCTTCATCTGTTAGAGCGAAACCTTGTCTGGTGCTAAAATGATTCCCTTGTGTACTAACTAGTAAGAGGGCTGTTTGTATGTTGTGCCGTTGAATGTTCTGTAATTGGTTCATTTACATGTTCGATGTGTAATTCTGGTATAAATTCACTTCAGACGGCGTGAGTATTCTTAAGAATCATTTTTCTAATGGGTAAGGTTAATGCATTTGTATGTTTCCATAAGTTCTGTATTACTTAAATGACGATCAAATATCTTATAACATACAAAATTTATTTTACGCTATACGTAGATTATAAATAATATTTAAAGTAATACTTAGAAGGATATTCTTCTAAATTTATTTATAACAAAAAATATCTACAGCACTTAGGATTGCGTAGATTTTATCCATGGGGATATTGGTGATGGGCTGTCATCGCGTCTTTGTATCAATACGTCATTACAGGGAACCTGACTCGGAAACTTCCAGTACATTGGTTGGAGAGCCTCCGCTGGTGATGGATCCCGAAAATAAGGACAGGAAGAGGATAAAAACACGGTAGATATCCTCATTTATTATAAAAGTTTAAAACGGGAAACAGAAATACGGAAACTGTTTAAAGCTTGGAATACACGGCCAAGTCATTTGTTGAAAATGCCAAAACATCGAGCTATGCTCAATGGAAGTAAAAATGGTACATGTCTCGTTTTAAATCATTTTAATGGGTAAAAAAATAATGTCAATTTATATAAAGAACAAACATTGTGTATGTGTTCATTTATATTTATTTTCGTGTCAGTTTCAGTTATGTTTCCATAGGAACAAATATGATGCAGGTGTGGTACGTGTATAATATTTTTTCCAGGTATTTCTTTCGACAGTACTTATATTGCCAATAGAAGATCTAGGCCATAGCCCAATCCCAAAGCAGTTCTTTAATAGCGGCGTCAAGTGATAACTATGCTGTCGGGTTTCGTGCGGTTTGTGTGTTTCCGGTGGTCCATTGGGGGATAGGCAAAAGGAGGGTAACGCATCTGCATAACTTTTGGTTGTGCGGATGTCTATGGGCGTCGGTAGTCACCATAAGGTTCCGACTGCTAGGTTGCTTCCTTATGACATAAAAAAAACTGTTGCCTATCCTGAGACATAAGATGTTAAGTCTCGGTGCCAGTAATTACACTGCCTGTCTTGTCCTTCTGTTAAAAACACAGCGAAGCTGTTTCACAAGGGGAAAACGGGACAAACAAGCAAGATGGTGGAACGCATTCAGCCGGGAGCACGACACAGTGCATCCCCCCGCTGGTAAATGATTCGTAGCCCTTCAGTCAACGTAATAGACAACAACCACAACCGACGCCAGGAGGCCGTGTGGTCACAGACTGCACGGTAGGCGGGGGGCAACCCCCCACTTTTTAAATCAAAAGTGAGCCGAATGGGCTCACACTAATCCGATGAAGCATTAGGGCCTTCGGGCCATTAGCATAGATTCCTCCGAAAAAAAAAATAGACAACAAAGACGTTCTTCCCGTAGAATAAGCGAGGCGGCGACCGGTATAATGGGCGCCATGTCGTCGCGGTTGGCGGTCATCACCGGCTCGAACAACATCTCGCGGACCACGCAGGATGAGTGAGTATCGTCTACCCGACCATATCCTACTGATATTATAAAAGCGAAAGTTTGAAATAATGTATGGATTATAATGAAACAAGTTTTTAGGGATTAAATTGAGGTTTATTAAGATTTTTACAAGCCCGACGTTTCGGATACTTCACAGCAACCATGGTCACGGGAGGACTGAGGTGACAGATGTCCTAACGCTACAAAGTTATTCGAATCTACCCTATGATAGTATCCGAAACGTCGGGCATGTAAAAAACTTAACAAACCGCGATAAAATCCGTAAAAAATTGTTTCATTATAATGAGTGAAATTCGCGTAAACATTAAAAAACAATATGAAATGTATGAATTTTTATGAAACTTTACAATAACATGGCTTATACATCAGAATAATATATAGGCTATAATTTATCTCCATATTCCCACGGGAATGGAAAGTACACGGGAGAAACCGCGGGGCGCTACTAGTAGAAACATACGTTGACGGTAAATCTACTATTTATATTAATTTAATTAATCTACTATATTCTATCACGGTAAAAAAAGGTACTAAAAGGGACCTTTTACCTAACTACGGCAAGAAACATACGTTAACGGTCTTCTATTTACTTATATCGCGGTTTTGTTAAGATTTTCACATTCATCCTTTTACCCGACTACGATAAGGACACTCGGTAATTCTACTTTTTACGAAAATCACGGTTTATTAAGGTTTTCAGGTTCCAGATGTTTCCTTAACACACAATGCTATAGCGATAAAATCCGAAAATCGTGACAGTACGCACAGTTTAACTTGGCCGGCGTGAAGTTAACTCTTCAGCTATCAAGAAATCAAATCAGACGTTAACGTTGCACTTTTTCCATCTTTGCGATGGGAAAAGTACAACGCAAACGTCTGATCGTCACTAAACAAAATGGTCATGCATTGCACATGCTTCAAAATCTCTAAAAGCGCACTCACCATACAATAAGTTAAATTCGTAACACAATAAATCGTAACGTAACAGTATTCACATTTAACCAAGTTAGTTTTGCTTCATGCATAAAAGCTACATACAAAATATTTTATGATAAAAATTTTGCACAGCCATTTGTTGCTATGTTCATGTGGTCAAGATAATTTGCCAAGTTAAAACAAAATTACTACACACTATGTTAAATTCGCCAAAATAAAAATGAACAAAACACCCAAATATATATTTACTGTGAATCTTTTATTAAAAAAATAAGTGTCCAAAGCGCATTTACTACACATTAAGTTGCATTCGCGTAATTAATAATAAGTTAGGCACGCGTAAACAACAGTTTAGAACAGGACCAAATTATTTTTGCTACATGAATTTAGCTACGCTAGCGCAGAAATATTATTTTGTTTTCGCCGTCATTTGTTGCTGTGTTTATATGGTGAAGATAATTTGATGCTGCACGTAGGTTGGCGGCGCGAACGAACCTTGACGCGTTGATCGCGCGCAGTCCGTCCGACGAGTTCATATTCTCGGTGCCGCGGGACCCGTTCCTGTCGCCCTACTACGCTGATGACGAACTGCTCAAGAAGTTTCCGCCTGTCAGGATATTGGTGAGGAAAATGTTCAAAAATATTTCTTACAATGGCTGTTTGTCGTGAATAAGACACGCAAAAGTCGCTTATTAACAGGCTTGAATGTATTATACCATTTTACCGATGGTAGGGATACGCTTTTTAGAGCTGAGAGCTGAGATCAATTAATTTTGAAATGAAATTCTAACTCTAAAAATATACCTATTTCTTCACCGGGGGTAAGGATGCACTGTGCCACGCCCCCGTCTGCATGGGTACCAAGATCCTAATTCTTTCTTCCGTCTAACATCTTCGCCATGTCACGATGATAAGAGCCTGGGTAGTCCCAGGTGAAATTCATAGACTAATTTGGCCGCTATTTTATAGAAGAGGGAGCAAACGGACAGTTTAAACAAAACATTTAAACACTTCTATGCCACTTCGAGCCAACCTAAAAATATATAGTTGCGATTGACAAAAAATTAGTATAACGAAATTTCAACCCTTAACAATATCTATTGGGACAAACGTATTATGTAACTGAGTCGAATTTATGTCAGTTCCAGTATTGATATTTGGAAAATCACTGCGACGTCACTCGTAGCTAACTTCGGACCGGCCAATTGAAAATGCTCTAATATGTGAATCTATATTTCCAGTCCGTCCATTTGGATCCCTGTCTAGACGACTGTGTGATGTTCGCCAAGAAGCTCAAACGCCTCGGCAACGTGGTGGGCATTGATGTTTTGGAAGGACTTCCGCACGGTTTCTTGAACTTTTCTCTTGTAAGTAAAAATTATACATAAATGTATATAAATATTTATCTTTTCTGTTGATAATTTTTCCCACTTATTGTAGTTTGCTTGTTGATTTGACAAAAAGAGAAAATGCACTCAACTCGGAAAATTGATTCCTCGGTTGATTTAAATAGTACCTCTGTAATTTTTTATTAACTTTTTTTTTTCTCTTGGTATATTTTTTTATATTACTTATAAAGTGTTTATTATTACGTAAACATCATATTTTGGCTTTTTAGTTACATTAATTTCGATCTTAGTATACTTAAAAGTTTATTTCTACTTTATAGATGGCCAAAGAAGCGCACGAAGGATCAAAACTTTGCGTGGAAAGAATAAAACAACTATTGGACTTAGAAAATACTGAATTATGAGCGTGTAGTCGGCGGTAGGAACATAGAGCTTTAGTGCGCTGTGCCTGTCTAGTATTTACTAACAAGTAAGGCAGAATGTAGATTTCTTTGCCTGATGTATCGTTTAAAAACTATATCTGTCAATATGACAAGTCTGAATTTCATTAGAGTTGTAGCAAAGAATTTTGGAATAGCGGGAAGCATCGGGGCGCGCGGTTGTGTTTCTTTTGGTTTCCTATTAATTAATTGTTATTTTGTGTTTTGTCCATTCAGATTGATTTTCTAGTGTTTGTTTTAAAAACTTGATCTGTGTGTTATATAAATGTGATTGGTTGGCGAATATTGTGGATTGCTCTGGGTGGATGGAATAGGGAATGATAGTTAATAAATAGTTAATAGAAAGTAATGATAGTAGATGGAGGCTAGAGGGGCGAAGCCGCGCTCCTTGGGGTTTCCCGCCATTTCTCCGTATTACAGACCGAATATTGTATTTTTTATGGCTAATAGCGTAGTAGCTAATGCCTTTAAATGAAAATAATAATAATAAAAAAAATAAAGCAAATATTTTTTTTTGCTAAATTAATATTTGCATATAGTTTTTGAATTGTTGTTTACCTTTGAAATATTCAAAAAATCATCAAGCGGGCGTTGATAACAATTTTAATGAAATTCATACTTTCATCTGTCATGTGTTTCATGCTTGAGAGTTGAGATTATAAATGAAGTACATATTATTTTTAGAATGTAAATATGTTATTATTCTAACATTGTTGATATTAATTTAATGAACAACAATTTTTTCTTATGAAAAATATTTAAATTTTCATATTCACAATTTAATATTATTATGGAATGAATTTTTTTATACCTTTTTTACGATTTTATTATTTGATGAGCCCCTGGTGAATACAGTGAATACATTGCTATTAATATTTTGGAGTGTTTGCGGTATTTTGAAGTATAATATGAAATATTTACTATATACTATGTGAAAATTTATAATAAATATGTCCATGCTGCAATAAATTAAAAATCATATTCTATATCCAAATATTATACATCATGTAAAATATCTTATTAAAATTATTCACACTAAACATTATATACTAATTTTAAGGTATTAAATTATATTATATTAATTAGCAATTAGCCTGCGAAACACGCAGTCTTTACAGCAAATGTGTGAGTTCACGCATGCATATGCATGCATATAGCACTGCCCTCCTTTCCCACACTGCATATGCTTACACTCGCATGCACCACCACCCCACATGCACCACAACCACAGTAAAAGACCACCACCAAACAATCTAGGCACGTTTCGCCCCGACACCGACGCATCCTCAGGATGTTAGACTCTACGATGCAGTGTGGGAAAGAAGGGCGGTGCTATATGCATGCATATGCGTGCACTCACACATTTGCTGTAAAGACTGCGTGTTTCGCGGGATAATTGCTAATTAATATAATATAATTTAATATCTTATATAATAGATTTCCGCAAAGTAACACCTGATTCTATTAACTATAAATTAAAGGTATTATACATTGACATTAAAAGTATTATACTTAAATGGCCACACCAATGTAATGCTAAAAATTAACCGATTTTTATAATATCATTTTCATTAAAAATACATTAATGAAAATAATTACTATGAACGATTGTCTTTATTTATACAAAGTACATAATGTTACGAATGTTTTATTGAGCTGACATTTTATTACCCACATATCCAATTTGCTATGGATTTTTAAAGCACAATTTTCGCGCCAGAATTATTACTTCAGAGATTCTAAATAAAAAATAATAATAATTGTTATATGTATTGTAATTTGTAAAATTTATATTTTAAAAATTATTTCCATTTCAATTGAAACATAAAAGACATGTCTGTGATTATTAGCAGTTTATTTTTTAATAAATGGAAGGGCACTGGTACAAACTCTTGTATGACGTCATTCTTTTCCTTCGACCGAAGGCGACAAATCCTGAAGTGATGCATGGCCGGCTAGATTCGTTCATGCGACTTGATGCGACGCCATTTTCGATAACGTCATAATTAAAATGTTGCCACCGTATAAAATAACAATTGTAATTATTATAAAACATTAACATAGGTTTAGAAACCTCGCAATCATTTTATTAATTAAATGAAAAAATATATAAGATGCTATCGACACGTAATAAAGTAATTTCAGGTATTAATTATTTAAATCAGTATGTAATAGTAGTCCGCCTGGATTATATCAAATTATTAGAAAATATTTTCAAATACAATTATTATGTATCTAACATATAAATACTATTTAGGGCACCTATATTCGTCCAAAGAAAAATGGATATTAAAATAATTTATAAAATTGAAAGTAAGTATAATATAATATATTATATACATGGTGAATAAATATATAGTGGTGTATGTACTTGTTTTAAAATTTATTAATACTGTCAATTTATTTACCGAAAATATGAAGATTTACTGTATAAGGTTACGATGTAAGGTTTATAGCCTGAAGTATAGAATAGTAAGGAGTACCATCTTGGAGTATGAAATATGAAAAATAAAGTGTCCGCCGAAACTCGTTAAATAAAGGTGGGGTCACAGTAGCAAGAGGGTGAATTTATATATATAGGCGCCAAGAAATTGGCGCATATATACATACACATTCAATTCGTCTAAAATTGCTACTTCATACCATATACCCGTTCTCTACACTAGCACCATTTTGGACGGTTTTTGAACTTAAATTATTTAATACGGGATATTTAATGTATAGGTACGCATCCATTTGCCTGCGCCGGTCTCATCGTACGCACGGCACTAAAGAATACACATTCAAGGAAAGTGTTTTTTTACGATTACCATTAGGTACCATGTTTTTCTTTTTTATTTCGTGAAGCTTAATATTTCGACAATATCTACGAATGTCTTGTTCATGAGACTGGATACGAGGTTTTTGAAATGTTATTTACAGCTAAAATAGACATTTTCAACTTTTCTCCCAAATGAGATAGTACTCTTTACTTCTTTATTCCACGGTTTATAGGACATGGTATTTATTTATTTTTTTGCATTTCTAGGTTAAGGGGCATAGATAATAAATTATTGCATTTTTTTAAAGTGTGTACAAAACAAGAAGCCGCATATTGTTTACATTTTAAACTGTTGGAGTGGCACTTTATACTTATGTCTAAATATGCTGTGATCTTTTACAATTTTTATTTTAGCTTTTAATTAACAGTCTGGATAAATTGAGTGAGATTATAATATCGACCAAAAATAAATATATAAAAGGAATTAATACTGAAATAAGTTGTTTTAATGTCTAAAGGTGAAGCTTTCCAATTAACATATACATAAATTACGGATTTTTTTTTATCATTTCCCGTAGTTGTATTTGCCCAAATTTATCGTTAAAATAGTAAAAGTATGTATCAACATAAACAAAAATATATAATATATCACATTGTCTTTTCAACATGTGATAAGCGTTAATAATTATAATCAAATTACTATATGTGAAAGTCAAAATGTGTAATCTTAATTTTGGTCAAACAATGGACATCAACACTAAATTACAATAGATAATACCCAAATACTTAAATATTACTCAAAATATAGTTATCTATTCGCAGTAAAACATATTATTTATAATTTTTTAATTAGTATTTATTGTAAACACTTAGTCATTATAATAATTTTATTAATGGTGATGTTAATTTTGATGTTATCTGTCTTTCATTTTACTAGTTGTTTGGTATTCTTAGAAAGTTTTTCTTCGAGGACAGAAAGTAATTTCTTATTTCTATTTTACATTAAGACTATTTAGTTCCTTTTCTATTATTTATAATTAGAATTGTCGTGGTCGTCTTGAAATTAAATAGTCTGTGATAGTGAATTGAAGCTTTTGAAAAGCGTAACAGTATTTAATGCACGAATATTATAATAAATGTTTTGTGTTCTATATGAGACTTTTATTTTGCTCAGGAAACATCCAAAAATATTATGAGTACACACGACAGCAGCCCGAGTTCCTCACTTTGGACTTTGTACTATTAAAAGTAGAACGCAGCGAAGCGTGCGAGGGGGTGCAGTATATTTTTGTTATTTCGTCTCACTTACTCGGCGGTACATAGTCGAGCCGTGGGTTATTGGTCAACAGGCGCTATTGTGTATGAATGAATTTAAAATACTATGCTATTAGGTTTACAGCTATATCGCGCGATACACGTTGATGTCATCTTTAAGTTTTAAGTAAATTGTCTGTCGCTTAATGAATTAGTCCTATATATATTTTCTAATGTATTGAACTATAATAATATCATTTGGCACTATTATATTAGTGTAGTTATATAAAATTTAATCGTTATAAGGAATTATTTTATATAATTTCAATAATTTTAATGCAATACCTACTTGTTGCAACCTCTACATACAGTAGGTGAAGTTTTGTGTGTCTGTATAATTTATTACATATTAGGCAAACGATTAGGTTTATTACATATTATATGGTATGTTTATGTCACTAGAAATGACAAAGGTATAATTAATATCTGCCCATTTAATTAATAATAATAATATTATATAAGATAAGATGTGTATGCGACGGCTCAACTTGAAAGATTGAGCCAAAGCTTTATATTTCATAGATTTGCTAAACCCTAAAACAATGTAGGGTAGGTTAAAGTGGGGTAGGTTGTTAGATAGACACAAAAAAGTAAAAACTCTTTATTTAGGTATAAAACGATTTATATTATAACAAATTTTATAATACATTATTATAACAACCTTTACAGAACCGTAAAAGGTTTTTCATTATAATTAGAGTGAAATTCACGTAAACATTATAAATAAAACAATCAGTAATCATATATTTAATTTATTAAGCTAACACAGGTATTAAAACTTTTAAATTATAACCTCTTTCTTGGGCATCGTTGTCAATTAAAGACATTTCTTTTGCCGGGGTCCGAGTATTGAGGCCAACGGCTTTTTAACGACGCCTTATTGTGTCGGTTGATATCTGAAACAACAGTGAACATATTTTGATTATCTTTAAAAACAAGCTATTACTTATATTTGGATCTCTCACCCTGCTCGGTTATACTATAAAACAATACATTTATGACACTCATACGGCAAAACAACCAACTCGCAACGTTCCCAGACATTTACAATAAAAATTCCAAAGTTTGTAATTATACAACCCAACGGTCAAAACATCTGCACACAATCATGCTTTCACAAATTCCTTAAATCCTATGATTTACGATGGCCGAAACAACAATTAGGTAAATTGACCCAGAGTTATAATGAAACAATTTTTACGGATTTCATCGCAGTTTATTAAGATTTTTACAAGCCCGACGTTTCGGATACTTAACAGCAACCATGGTCACGGGAGCATTCCCATGGTTGCTGTAAAGTAGGTATCCGAAACGTCGGGCTTGCAAAAATCATAATAAATTATTGTTTCATTATTATGAGTGAAATTCGCGTGACCCAGAGTTAATTATTAGTGTTTCATCATAATAACCATCAGTCTCTATCCCTCCTCTTCTGAACATAGCCCTCCTTCAATGAACGCCATGACAACCGATCCCTTGCCACTCGCATCCAACACGGACGGACGGATCGCCTTTGGAATTGCCTGGGCTAGTTCCAGGTAAACTAATTTATGTTTATATGGGCGACGTCTACCACTTACCATCAGGTGGCAATAGTAAGGTTTATGTTTCTCTAAATATTATATATTCTATAATGAATAATAAATACATTACTGTATACACTTAGTTGTTGGATTTATTTACTTATTAGGCATTTTTTTATTGTGTTTTCATGACCTATTATTAAGATAAGTTTATTTTTGAAGAGCGAAGATATAAGTGTCATAGAAATAGTCTATCTGTTACCAAGGAACAGCGAACAGACTTGATGTATTTCTTAATCTACTTTAACGTGAGAGAAGCGCAAACACGCGCAAAAGCTAGTGGTCAATATTTTTTACTGCCTAATAAGTAATCATTGCAATAAAATCGTGGGTTAATTGAAGTTAAAACATATTTGTCAACATTTTTCTGTTGAAAGATTGCTGTAAAAGCGATTTTTTATTCCCTATGTATCTTTTGAAAGTCTACTTACGCTATATTGAGTTGCAGTAATCCGTATGCTCCTAAATGGATCGCTTTCACATTGGCAGCATCTTGTTCAGCGGTCTGCGGTGGTAGCGCGCCGGTGGAGCTACCGGGGACGGGCCGATAAGTCTCCTCCAGTCTCCTCGTTGCGTCGCAACCAAAAGTTTATTGTTTTCCCCGTAAACAATCTATAAGTGAGATGCCGAATCAATTTTTTTTGGATTTTTTCGATTCTATCAATGTGTATCCCGTATTGCGGATTCCATACCGTTGAGCAGTATTCTAGCTTGCTTCTAACAAAACTGTTGTACAGTGTTAAAACAGTGGAACTATGATAGAATTCTTTAGAGTGTCTTAGGACAAAACCGAGTGACCTCAATGCAGAAAGTACCGTGTCCTTTATGTGAGGCAAGAAACTCAACTTTGTATCAAGGATAACTCCTAGATCTCGCACTTTTTCTACCTTTAGAATTATTTCATTTGCTATGAAGTAATCATTTTTCATGACACGTCTTTTTCTTGTAAATTTAATATGCTGGCATTTTTTGGCATTGAGGTACATTTTGTTAACTTTACACCAGTTGACGAGAGATTCGATATCGTCCTGTAGCTTTTCACTGTCACTCATTGTTTTTATTACTCTAGTCATCTTGAAGTCATCCGCATACATGTATATACGAGAGTATTTTAATGTTTTGGCTATATCATCAATGAATATGTTGAAGAAAAGAGGACCGAGAATTGACCCCTGAGGGACACCGGAATGGGCAATAAAGGAATCGGACCGATAGCCATCAATGACAACGTAGGATGGTCTGCGATACAAATAAGACGAGCACCATAGTAAGAGAGATTCTCCTATACCAAACGCCCTCAGTTTTTCGACGAGAATACGATGATTGACCTTGTCAAAAGCCTTTGAGAAATCGGTGTATATCGCATTAACTTCTTTCCCATCATCAACTGCATCAATTAAGTGGGATACATATAACGAAAGGTTTGAGTTAGTTGACCTGCCAGGCAAAAATCCGTGTTGGTGAATGCTGAGACGCTGATTTACATGCCTGGATAAATAATCATGCACCAACGACTCAAAGACCTTTGACATCGACGAAAGAATTTATATGGGTCTGTAGTTTTTGATATATTTGGGGTCTTCCCCTTTAAAGATTGGTACAATTCGAGCTTTTTTCCACATACAAGGAAATATACCAGCGTCCAGTGATGCATTGAAAATTAGTTGAAGCGGAAAAGACAGCAAGGGAGCACAACGTTGTAGGAAAAATGGTGGAATGTCGTCTGGTCCCTGTCCCTTAGTCAAAATCAAAATCAAAATCAAATTTTTTTTTATTCAAAATAGTACTAATACAGTATCTTTTTGAACGTCAATTGAATCTACCACCGGTTCCAAGGTAAGCCCACTGAGAAGAACCGGCGAAACAAACTCAGTGGAACTAATCTTTTCAAATAATATATATTAATAACAATTTTAACATCTTATCTTGAAATGCCCGGGAGGAACGCCTTATTCCCAGGGTGTGGTATCTTCCATGAAATCTTTTACTTTATAATATGCTTTACCACACAAACGTTCTTTAACAACTTTTTTGAATTTTTTTATGGAGAGCTTTTGAACGTTTTCTGGGATCCTATTGTAAAAGCGTATACAGTTGCCTTTAAAAGAATTGCTTACTTTCGAAAGTCTAATCATTGGTGCATGTAACCTGTGTCTATTACGTGTATTCCTACTATGAATATCACTTTTCTTACAAAATTCATTTATGTTTTTACGGACATACAGTAAATTTTCTAAGATGTATTGAGAGGTGACAGTCAGAATTCCTATTTCTTTAAATTTTTCTCTCAAAGATGAATAGGGAGGCAACTTGTAAATTGCACGAATAGCCCGCTTCTGCAGCACAAAAATGTTGTTTATGTCGGCTGCATTTCCCCATAAAAGTATGCCATAAGACATAATGCTATGAAAGAAGTAGCTAAAATATACTATTCGCGCTGTATCTACATCAGTAAACTGTCTTATTTTTCTCACTGCATATGCTGCTGAACTGAGTCTATTCGCCAATTTAGCTATGTGGGGACCCCACTGCAGCTTAAGATCTAGAGTTATTCCTAGGAAAACTGTGGAGTCCACCAATTCCAAGTTTTCACTGTCTAAGAGTACATTTGTTTGCAGTTGCTTAACATTTGGCAAGGAAAATTTTATGCATTTAGTTTTTTTACTATTTAAATGCAAGTTATTAACGCTAAACCAATGTACCATTCTCGAAAGTGTGTTGTTTACCTCGTCATAATTAGTTTCTTGTCGTTTGATTTTAAAAATAAGTGAAGTATCATCAGCAAACAACACTACCTCTTGACTATCTTTAACTAGGTAAGGTAAATCGTTTACATAAATTAGAAAAAGAAATGGACCTAGAATGGACCCCTGTGGGACCCCCATCTCTATTTTAGTCCCGGATGATCTTTTACCATTTATCTCGACCTTTTGAGTCCTGTTTTTAAGATAGGAATTCAAAAGATCCAGTGCCGTACCGTCTATCCCATAGTGGCGTAATTTCCTGATCAAGGTCTCATGCTGTACACAATCAAACGCCTTGGATAAGTCGCAGAAAACTCCCAAAGCATCACGTGACTCCTCCCAGGCCTCATAAATGTGGTCAATAGTGCAGTCAAGTCTCTTCAAACCTTTGTATACATCACTCCGCGATAAAAATAACTTCCCTATGTATGTTTTGGGCTCAGGTGCTATATACGGACTAGTGTTTGCGTCAAATTCATATACAGACGCAAAGTTTTTTGCGAACAAGTTACAAATATCAGACCTGCTTTTTGCTTCCAGATCATCCAGAATCATGCTAGTTGGATATGCGCTACTTTTTTTCGCATATTTTTTATGTGAGACCAAAAGCATTTTGGGTTTTCAGATATAGCCCCCTCAATAGAGGTTATGTAGTCGTTATAACACTTTTTTTATCTAATGGATTGTTGTATTTATTTAATCTCTTACGACAGTTACACTTTTTTTTAATAATTTGATTAGACTCTTACTATACCAAGTAGGGAACGAAGAAACAGCCTTTATTTTCGTTTTTGGAACATGTGTGTTAATAATGCTATTTAGGAATGTATAAAATATCTCCGTCATCTCATTAACGTTATAGATGGAGGGATTAAGTTCCCGAAACCAATCGATCTCACTTCGAGACGATTTAATAGAATCGTAATTTCCTTTATAATAATTATATTTCCTAATGTCTGCACCGCGCGCACTGCGATTATACACAGGCTGAACTTCAATTACGACATCTAGTGCAGGATGATGTAAATCTACGGTACAAATAGGGGAAAGACACTTAGTGACGTCAACCGTTGCGAAATCTGATAGGACTAGGTCTAATATTCGACCTTTGTGGTTTAAAACGTTATTGAATTGATTTAGTGAATTTAGAGCCATGAAATCTAACAAGACACTCTTAAGAGGTGTAATATTTTGTTCGGATGGTATCAATGATTTTGTGGTGCTATTGGCGCACATAGTCCAACCGAATTCACTAAGGTTAAAGTCTCCTAGTATCAATGTTTTATTATTTTGTTTATCAATGGTACTAAGAATATTGTTCACATTTTCAAAGAAATTAGTTAGTAACTCGCTTGATATCGGAGGTGGCAGATAAATTACACACAGATGCAGTTTAAGGCGTGTTTTTCCTAAGCATAAGTCTAATGAGATCCAGAGATCCTCGTAATCACTTTCCCAGTTTGCACATCTCACCGAACTAATTCGCTTGGAGACCGCAACAAGAACACCACCACCCTTATTTTTACTACGTGAAAGTTTAGATGTCTCTCTATCACGTCTATAAATAATGTATCTATCGTCGAGAATCTCGGAGTCAAACACATTGCTTTTAAGCCACGTTTCAGTTAATACAATAATATCATAATTATTATTTAAAATCTCTAGTCGGACTTCAGACAAGCTTGTGTTTAGGCCTCTAACATTGTGATAGTAACAGTTTAATGACATGATTTTTTTATAAATGAAATCCAATAACATGCACAAACGTTATAAAACTAAGACCTAAAACGTCACTATTTTAAGTTATTTAATACATTAGAGTCCTTAACATATACATATTCACTATTTTCAGTCTTTCGCATGAACACTTTACCATTTTTTACCCAGACATAACGATAGGTAATTGTTTGCTTTAGCCTTAGCTCGTGCCTCGGCGTGCAGCGACTTAACAGAAGGAGACAAGTGTTCACAGACATATATCGGTTTCTTATTACCACCAAATCCAATATGACTTGTGTTCAATTTATCTTCATTTTGTCCTGCCTTTTTATTGAATGTCATAGTGGATGCTAAGAAATTATCACGTAGCCTGGGACTAATAAATTTAACTAAAACAGATCGAGCCCACGCCGCTTTCTTTGTATATTACTCTATTTGTAATATTACTATATTTGATGAACAATAATATTTTACTTTGTATTACATAGTTTTCGTAGTAATTTAAATCTATAAATATCTTATTTAAAGTCTCACTCACAGATATTCTCGTTCTTCTACTGATCTCAGAAATGGTGTCCATGGTGTGTCCACCTTCTCTCAACACCACTATCAGCTGTCGCTGTTGTGACAATGGTGGTGTCATAGCTCATAAACAATTTACACGCGTTGCAATAATTATAAACTAATATAACTGATAACATGAAAAAATAAAGGTTTATTATTTTTATTTAATATTTTACATACATTATAGCTATACATATACATTATAGCTCTGCTTTCAAAATAGATTTTAATCGAGTAAGAAAATCGCAGTACCTACTACAGCACTTTTGACAGAAAAAATGAGAAATCGTCTTCAACGTGACCTGACAGTTTTAATAGCATATTTTATATCGCTGGTTTTGAACGCCCGCCAAGTCTGGCTCGTCAAATAAAAGCCGCAATGGAAAACTAGCGTTAGACACAATCGCCCGCTACTGTTTTGATGAAAATAGTAAAATAAATGGTTTTTTAAATTAATAACAGATTTTTTAGGACAAATAGTACTTATTGGTGAAAGGAAATACCTCCATTAACAGCTCCAATTTTACTGGTAGTGTTTGAACTATTCATTATTGAACAACGAGTCATTTTGTTTTTAAAACCTTACGTCGCATGCTGACCGCGGTAGGGAGTATACTAAAGTTCGCGGTGAACAATGGAGTCGTCGAGTCGTCTTTTTGCCACGCGAGGTACATACACTCTTTACTTCTATCTCGATATATTTCTGTGTGTAAGCGAATTGTGTTTTGTGATTGGCCGAGCTGTCCTGAAGCTCTGATGTTCTGGCCTTAGCGCACGAATTTGGGTTTTTGTATTACTATAGATAAAGTTATGTAGGCTGTTACACTCATGGAGCTGACGTGTGTACGTTAGAATAACATATTATTATAATTAATATGTACAAATATATTTCAAATATGACTATATCACTACATAAAGTGATTAGTGATATAGATAAAACAGTGTGAGATTTTTGTTAAACATTATCTCTTTGCGCGCCTTGACCTCGAATGGCACGACGGCAAATGACATAACACTGTCATGTCGTGATACCCCCATTGCGACGCCGCTCTTGAATCTTTGTGTGTGGGCGCGTATACTATACATATTTCTTTATTTAATTCCATCTTTTGCAATAGATTTTAATTAAATTGCAATACCTATTAACATGTTTCACATCTGATAGGCGTCCCGTGACGACGAACTTTTCTTCTTCATTTTTTTGTGTACAAAAACCAAAGTTTTAAGACATTAACCATAATATATTACATATTAGGTCAAATTTATTTGTCATGCAACATAAGATGTTTATTGGAAACGAATTAAGTAAACAATGATCATAAAATCGTAGGTACCTATTATTTGAGACAGAAGTAATATTAAAGAACGTACACTGTAAAGATGGCAGACGAATAAACTTAATAAAAAAAGCAGGGATATAGCGTTATTGAGTGTTTTTCACATGGCCAATTAAGTATGTCGCTCTTTCAAGAGTAGATAGTAGATGTAGTATGTTTAGTATCAGCATTGCACCCGTGCGAAGTCCGGGGGGGGGGGGTGTCGTTAATACTAAATTTCATCCATTTTCGGGGATATTGTGAATTCGTCGAAACCCCATTAGGTCAAGTGGTCGGAATTGTACAACGTGGTCATCATCCTGCGTCAGTGATGGGGCGTGTCTTATCAAGGAGTCACAAAACTACATTTTTGTGAAAAAGGAGTGAAAAGCTCACATAAAACACCGGGGTCAAGTGACAGCTATGCTGTCGCGTTTCGTGCGGTTTATGAGTTTCCGGTGGCCCATTGGTTGTGCGGATGTGTATTATAGGCGTCGTCGCCGTGAGGCTCCGACTGCTCGTTTGCCCCTTTATGATATAAAAAATAACCTTCAGTCAAAGTGTATCAAGATACAGTCTTGGATCATGTCGTGAAACCTCTCAGCAATACACTTCTTAAAAATATACCATGGACTTTCCAGCAGGACTCTGCACCTAGTCACAAGGCACGAACTACTCAAGCCTGACTTGAAACCAACGTTTCGGACTGTTTAAGAGCTGAAGACTGGCCCTCATCTAGCCCAGACCGCAACCCTTTAGACTTCAAATTATGGTCAGTTTTAGAGGACATGGCCTGCTCTAAACGACACCGAGTCTCTTAAAAAATCTTTGGTGCAAGCAGTGGCGAATTTTCCCTCGGAAACAGTGCGTAAATCCATAAATCACGAATCTATGGAATTTTCCAACCAGATTAAAGGCCTGTATAAAAGCCAAAGTGGCAATTTCGAATAGAATATATTTTTTTATTTGTTGGTGAGACTAATAAATATGTAGGTATACATTTTAATAATATTACATTATTTCATTTTAAAAAATGGTTTTTCATTTGTAACAGAACTTATGGCTAGACTAGAGAAGTAGATTATAGAAGCTTCGCTTCAAAAACCATTTTACAAAAAATTAAAACCAAAGATTAAGTTGACTATAAATTGTAAGCACAAAAATTAAAGAAACAGTTATTTTATTACTTTTTAGTTTAGTATTGTGAAGACGGTTAATTTTTTTTGTAAAATGGTTTCATTTCTTATTTTTTAGTGATTCCGAAATTCGTCATCTTGGGGTTCATTGAAGGAGGCCTATGTTCAGCAGTGGACGGATAAAGGACGACGACGACGACGACGATGATGATTACGATGACCGCGACATACTACGGCGTTGTTTTGTCGAGTTGTTACATCGAGAAGTAATAAAATGAGCATATCGACACGCCCTATCAACAACGTAGGATCTACAAAAACGTAACTTTCCAGTAGAGCAGTTTAAAGTTGAAAAGTATTTTAAAAATGTAATCTTAAGGGATAACAATAAAATCAATTTTGAAATGAGTCTCAAGTATCCTTTTCTACATTAAACTAATGTAATGGATTCCCTAAATTTATTTTAAGTGGTAAAAATGACACATGAAGATATTTTACACGGATATTTATTATTATTATACGTCGGATGTGGTATATCCAACATTTTTGATCGGATAAATATCTGCTTCATTAATCGGATGTGACCGATAAGCCATTTTTGATGGGAAAAATAAAATTATTTTTGTTGGTTCTGCTAATTTCCTTATTTATGTAGGAATAAAATTACTTAAAATGAACTTGTAAACAGTTTAAAAAAATATTACAATGTTAGCGTGTATCCATAATATGCATATTATACATATTTGTATCAGAAATAGTGAGGAGAAAATATATTACCTATATTATGAGATAAAAAATAATTAATTACTTAATATTTAATCAGTATGAACAGCTAATCAAAAACATGTTTCATTAGTAGAATAAATATACGCAGTAATAGTACTTTAAAAAAACATACAAATATCCGAATAATCATGAGAATCTCCTCCTTTTTTGGAAGTTAAAAAAGTTTCCTCGGTTAAAAATAATTGTTGTTAAATAAAACTTTATAAGAACTAAGGGAATTTAATAAAGCCTTACAATAAAATAAATTCGCTTGTAACAGAAAACCTAATTACAATAATAAAAATAGAGTTTCATATCAAAACTAAATAATTTGTATAATATTTAAGTACCTTTATATAAAAATACAAAATAAATATACTTAGCAAAATTACAATTGAATTGTCTATAATATGTAGTAATACAATATTGAATTTTAATTTATTCAATTAAGTAATAAGTCAGGTACGAAGTCTTGATTAATCAGTCTTGAGGCATTATTATTAAAAAAATATTCATATTCATAAATCATTTTAGGTTTCTACATCTTGATTAAATTGGTTGCCATGCCGAAGACTTTAAAAAAAGTTGTGATGTCGCACTGGAATGATTCCATCTTGACATAAGTCATTTAAATCTTTATATTTATCTCTCTGAATAGGAATAGGGCCAGTATAAACTGCTTTTAAGTCAAATTCTCTGAAAAGACGATGTGTATTACTCTATCAGAATCGAGTTCATAACGAAATTCGATTCTGTCAAAATTTTCTGCAAGCACTTTAACCTCACGAATTGCAGTCCATGTAATCTTATAATTGGACATTGATTTCACCCAATTTTTCTTTGCCAAAAGAGCTTTGAAATCAAAATAATCGGGGGTTTCTATCTCCTTTGCCACGTATGAGTTATCGTATAATTTAGCCCATCGTACTAAACAGTACCATTCATCTGGTACAAAAATTAACATTATTTCACTAGCCTTCTCTATCACCGAATGTACGCTATCGCCTTCATTCTGCTTTTTTTTAAGAAACGGTGTATTATAGTACCTACCACCAAATTATTTAGCAGCTAAAAGGTATAGGAAAATACTATTCGATTACGATTCAGTCATGATGAGTTTTAGACCAAAAACGAAACTCCGTAACACCCTTTTCATTGTTTTCTTTAATAAAATTATAAAGACAACTTGCAACCTTGTTTTGTAACCAAAGAATCCTTTGGCTATACCTTCATGCCACACGTAAGATGTTGCATCTTTGGTGCCCATATTAAAAACGGTATAACTATACGTGGACAATTTTCTTTTATAATAAAAGACACTGACATCTTCATGTGGAGACGTCAACACCTTCTGAAAGTCAAAAGTAGCTGCTAGGATATAGTTATTCAACATAGTGACCTCTTTATCTTTATTTTTGATATTTCAGGCATTCTTCTTACGTGTTTGATGTAATAAAAAATCAACCTTTTCTTTTCATTTGGGAATTCATTATTCTGAAATACATGACAAATATCATATTTTTAGGTTTGTGAAACCCTAAATTAAAGTTAGTATTCTGCACGTCTTTAAACTATCTCAAAGTTTGAACTTTAGCACCTTATACAATTTAGGACGCTGAGGGTGTTGGTAGATTTCCATATAGATCATCAGGTGTTATTAAAATCATTTCATCTGCACAGTGGTTACAAAAAGAACTGTCACAATGTTCATGAACCTGTGATGGTGAGGGAACAGGAGTTATTGTTACATTAACAGGATGACCAGCTAAACTAATGATAAAATCTGCATTATCGCATGATAGTAATATTATATTCGGGTAAAAATTTTCATCAACTTTCTTTGGTTCATTAGAAATGTTTTCAATGCCCAACTTGACTATTTCAGATTCAGATAGTATTTCTAAATTGTGTTCCCCACTAACAGTTATAGATTTTGAAACATCCCTTTAAAATAAAACACTTTTATAAAAACAGTTAAATAAAACAATATCCAATAATAGATACAATAATATTCACTTATAATCAGTGTATAATAATTATATTTCAATGTTTTTCATTTAATATATTTTACTAGTACTTGAATTTTCTTGTAAAGAAAATATTATACTGTAGATCAAACAATATCAACTTTATGATTTACGATCAATAGCGTCAGATGTGGCAGATTCACCAATATTTATTTTTAAGTGTACAACCAACACCGACGGATGTGGCAGATCCTACAATATACATTTTAAAGTATACACTCAACACAGTCTGATGTGGCAGATCCTACAATCCGAATTTCATAATTTATGGCCATTATTGTCGGATGTGACCGATATACAGTTTTTGAATGGACTATCTAATTTGGTATTCTACAGCAATAAATAATATTATTAGTATATTGTTTTCTAATGTTTGCGCGAATTTCACTCATTATAATGAAACAATTTTTTACGGATTTTATCGCGGTTTATTAAGATTTTTACAAGCCCGACGTTTCGGATACTTTACGGTTGCTGTAAAGTATCCGAAACGTCGGGCTTGTAAAAATCTTAATAAACCGCGATAAAATCCGTAAAAAATAATATTATTAGTTCTACCTAAAATTAAAAATTTAATAATTACTACTTTTTACAACAATAAAAAAGGTCAAAATAGCCACTAAATACAATAAAATTTATATCTCACCTTATTCAGTACTCGAGGCACTTTCATTATTATAATTATTATCAATAAATACACAATTTAAAGGCTTTAATCCCATTATCTTAGCAGATCTACCTCATCGTCTTGCCAAAGACATCAACTGTTTACGAAAAATACCTTCCGTAAAATAATATTTATTAATGTGCACTTCTCCCAGCTAAGTGGCATATAGACACGCTCGCTCGCTTGGTTAGTGCGGTCAACATCGTCGGTATGTAACTACCTACATTTTTGAACGAACACAAGCATTATTTCCGACGTTGTTGGTGTAATTATCTTCGTAAAATGATTAAAATAAATATTTTTTTAAATGTGGAATTATTTATTGCAATATTTTAAGTGTTTTTTAGTAATGAAAACAAAATCATCAAAATTCAGATCCAACGTTGTTGATAGGGCGTGACGATATCAGCATATCATCGAGATCTTTTATCTCGTATCAACCAAATAGGCATTATTGGGAATAACTAAAAAACGGCTTGACAGATCTTAATAAAATTAATATGGGACCAAATTGGAAGCACCAGCTTCCAAACAAAAAAATAACCATCTAAATCCATTCACAAACGGCGGGGTAATCGTGTCTCATTGAGAACCTCCTCTTTTTTTTGAAGTCGGTTAAAAAGAAACAACATCGAGCGGATTCGCCCTAAGCATAGTCAACGCATTCATAAATGTGATGTGATGCAGTTTCTTGGTCTAGTCCGGATTCCGAATATACATAATATATAAAAGTACTCTCTGAGTCCGGAGGTCTCATTCAAGTTCATAGGCGTCATATTTTTATTAGTTGACTTATTTTTCAAACTAACATTAAAAGAACGGTGCGAATTTCAACTTGCTACATTCAGAGGTTTTCGAGACAAAAGTTCAATAACTAAAACTGGTTCTTTCCTTTAAAATTTAAATATGAAATTCTAAAATTTTGTGAAATGATAGCAAATAAGGAAATTAAGTATCATTTATCATTTTTCGCTTAGCTGGTATTTTCACTAAATTTATATAGGTATATACTGCTTATACTTATATACTTATTCCTGTTTGTACATAATTGACTGTTTGTCAATTAAAACGATATTTATTTTTTTATTAAATTCAGCCATACAAATTATTATCTCTAGAAATCTCTTAATTTCGTCCCTTCACGTTTTTTTTAATGGATCTCTGTGGATCTGTATGTGCCAGAATAAAAGTCCCGCTAGTAGGCTTAGTATCTGCCAAGATTTCAAACAGGTAAGGATTAAAAAAAAAATAGTTAATTAAAAATTTCATTACCTTTATTTCGGGAATACTAGTATTTCAGTAAAACATATGAGACAAAAGACGTTTTTCTATTAATGAGTGGAAATTTTTTGGTAACATCTATAGATTACACATTACACGACATAAGGAAAAAATAGAACTTATAAGAGTTAACAAAGAATTTATTAAAGAAGAGAAACATTGAAGTCACATGATGAAGGAACATTAACAGGATAAATCTAAGAAAAACTTAAAACAAAACACCAAACAATTGCGAGGTGACATATGATTGTAAACCTACATACACTTTGTGTTAAATGAATAGAAAATTTGAAACCTATACTTAATTATCTTATATTATTTTATTATTTCACAAGTACAGTAGAAAATGGACAAAGAATTCCAATGCCATCAAGTTAAAAGAATGTCTAAAGCTAATATTATGTTACAAATATTCAAATTATGGTTTCATTTACACGCTAAATAATGTATTGGTATTGCAACTTGTATAGACCAGACTGAGTTACAAAACGCATTGTTATCAACAACTTGCATAACCTCAACAGTATATTACATTTAATTCAACATTGATATTAGAATGGTATCAGTCGTACAACTATATTATGGCCTCAAAAGTCCACTACCACAACCCTATTGCATTACCATTTCACATGATTATCATTTTATCAATCATTATAAGTGACTTATTTAATTATCACTTTTTCACAGTAACATGTGTTAGGTATTAACTTCTTGGATAGTTAGTATTCAATCGTGCCCATTTATTTTTGCATGGGGTACAGTTCCATTAACTAGGTGCAGTGACTGAGGTTGTCTTATTGTTTTTTGTAATACGTGAGCATCGGCCGGCTCTATCCGCTTGTAATAATGCTCTTTTGTCTCTACTATTTCAAAGCCAAATTTTTTGTAGAAGTCTATCGCCCCTTCGTTATTCACTTGCACGTGTCTGAAATAAAACATATTATTTGAACAATAACTATGGTGAAAGTATGTTGAATGTGATAAGATGGCATTCCCAATGTGAAATGTACTATTTAGTACTGAAAATTATATTTTTAAATTGTTCTGCTAAAACCATCCTGTCTGAAAGATAAACATACAAGGATCACAAAGTGGATTTCTTGGATGTAATTTTTTATTTTACGAAATACTGATAATGATGGTGAGCTAATAAAGTTCATGAGTTGAGACCTTGTTTGAGAAGACAGATGGTGAGTTGTCCTCTAATTAGATCTAACTAAAGTAGACGGAACAACAATCTCCATGCAGTGGCCAGTCCTGGTTGGATCGACCGTCTTTCATTACCATGTCTAAAATTTGCATAATTGTTTAAAAATGAAATAAGTTTGCAACCCAAAACATAATAAGAGGAACTGATAGAAAATCCGATATTTAGATCACTTATAAGAATGGGACAGGGCTTATCGGGATCACTTATGACACTGATATCTTGTCAATCAACTCAGGTATATCTCAAGTAATATGGTAAAAGCAGATTTGTATGAATGTAAACAACCGGTGTGTAACCACACACGGCCTAAATGAATGGCAAGTTTTTATATCAGAGGCACGCACACTTTGGGTCGCTTGGACAAAAAGTAAATGTCAAGTATTTCAAGCACACATATAGCAGAATATATAATATTTTTGAAGAATTTCTTACTCACTAATATTATAAATGTGAAAGTAAGTTTGTTTGCTACGCTTTCATGTGAAAATACTTAACCGATCATCATAAAACTTTGTACACATATTCTTGGAGGTATTAGAAATAATATAGAATACTTATTAAGAAAAAAAACTAGTCTTATCCTGCACAGATGAAGTCGCGGGCACCAGTTGGTAATGTTATATCTGAATGATGATTTAAAAAAAATCTGAAATGTATTTTTGTTAAACAAGAAAGCTGTCTTTATATAGGTGTCTATGAATTGATCATACCAATGAAAACTATAAATAGTTAAAACATGTAAATAGAATTACCAGGGCTAGCTACCAGGCTATAGACTTAATCTGGTGTAATTTTTTTTTGTCACAGTAGGTTGGTATTGCTATAAGGTGGTACTTCACAGTAAATAGTCAATAAATATAAGCCCTGTTTATCTTTGTTCATACCAGTGAAAATAGTGTGGTACATGCACAGTTCAGAGTTATCACAAAAATAATGATAAATTATGAGTCAAATTCACAAGCTACTACATATCCTTTAATTTATGCATTAACAGAGATAGTAGCATTAAATAATTTCAATCCTAAGTTGCGTGGCACATAAAATACTACTTTAAAATTGAAAGATTTTTAAAATCATCATCATCATCATCATCATCATCATCAGACTCTATCCGTCCACTGCTGAACATAGGCTTCCTTCAATGGACGTCAAGACAACCTTTTGCCTGACTTACCACTTGCATCAAACATGGACCGTTTACTGCACTGAGATCATATTAATAATTAAAAACTTAACTACAATTTGCCAAATAGGTTACCAAATAAAAACAATCAAAATAGGTTATGAGGATTATGAAAAGTATGAAAATAAAGTAGGTAACAATTAAAATCGTATGCCACCTTAAATTTGACTATATTTGGAAATACTTACAAAAAAATGCTGTCGAAATTTCCGTCTTGCTCCACATACTTGAGCACATGTTCAACCATTAAGGTACCTATACCCAGTCTTCTGTACGGGTATAAGCACCCTAAAGTCATAATATACAATCGTCTTGTATTTTCTGATGTGTCTATTCTACAGCACACTGCCCCAACTACGATGTCATTATAATATGCTAGTTTCGCTAATTCGCCTGCTTCTAAAACGTCTTTATAGAACTTGTCATTATAAGACACTGGAAATACGACTGTATTTAGCTTCTTAAGTTGCTTTATATTATGCTGTGTCACGTCGCCGAGTTCTATTTTAGCTCTGGAATAGTAGAAACGTTCTTTTACACAAAAATTCAAGCAATAATGGACATACGTCCTTAGAACAAACGAAACTAGATCACTTCATTTGTTAAAACAATAAAGCGAACTTGACATATGGTGAAGTCAATGCACATTTATTTACCTAGTCATTTTTAGTTACTATTATATATTTAACACTAAAATTTAAAACTAATTCACAGTTATATCACACGGGATCACTCCCGCCATCTACCATAATCGCTCAAGGGGAAGGGCCTAAAATTTTACGACCATTTTTATTTGACAGCCACAGTATGGTGTTTCCACTTTATGACAGTCGACAGATTATTCCTATTATTGGTTTCATTAATGTTGGAAATGAGACGAGAATTGCTGTCTGCTTTTAATTATTTAATGAAAATTCCTTCAAATAATACCAAAATTATACAATTATTTTAGCACATACATACAATTACTAAAAATATTTTTGCCAATATATAAATAATAACAATTAATATAGAAAACCCAACTTACCTATAAATCATAATACTCATTTAATATAAGTATTTAAAAAAAGTGCAATATTAGCTGTTAATAATTTATAATTAATTTATTTAAGAATATGTACTCCAAGAGATTTTTGGCCAAAGGTCTACCATTCTCTTTTATTATTAAGTATTGTTGGCACCATAAACATATATTATAAGTCTATGGTTGGCGCTAAATTTAAAATGCTACATTTCTTTGTTTTAGTTCTATGTCAACGCCCAAGAAAATATTAATTTAATCCTCAGAAAATAAGGAAAAATGTTTTTATTTCAAAAACGTGTTTTCAATGGTTTCTTAAAATATTACATTAATTACGGCAAAAATGCAAATGTATGGAAAACGGTAAGACATCATACCACAAAATCTGTCGAGGAAAACGCTGAAGCCATTACAAAGACAACATCTCCATTATCTGACATAACATCAACGGATCACATACAGAGAGATATTTTACCATCCGCTCGTGTCCTTCCAATGGTCGTGGATGAGAAGGAACCCATTGTATTACCATTTGACGATGTTCCTGGACCAAAGTCACTCAAATACTTATCCACATGCCGACATTACGTATCTGAATTCGGGACACAAATAACCGCTGGGATTATAACTCTAGGTCTTAATATGAGTAAGTAATTGTAGTTTAAACATTTTGAATCTCAATATATTTTAAAAATGATTCTTCGTCATCTGTAATATTACCTTCGGATCCTTAACATTAATGCTGCAGTAACCGCAAGTCAACCCATGAACATATACTAGTTTTAAGTTTACCTGGAACGAGCCTAGGCAACTCATTTATGTGTTGCCTATCCTGAGACATAAGATGTTATGTCTCGGTGCCAGTAATTACACTGCCTGTCTTGCCCTTCTCTCTGAAACAGCAAAGCTGTTTCACGAAAGTTGCCTCTTGGTGAAGACGGGTTTTGGCGTATCTATACTAAGATTATAAATATTAATATTACTCTTTTTGTACCTAAACCGCTTGTTTTAAACTTTAACTAGTACATAATATTATATGGATTCTGGTAAAATTGGAGGAGTCTCAAGGAGACTAAGAAGGTGTACCATAATCCCACCATAGTTCAAGCCTTGTCGTGGCGGTGGGGGTCAGTAGCCTAAGGTGAAACCCAGCACCTTGGGCGAAGCCAAGTGAGCCGAGGGGGCTGCTCTTTGTTCCCATCTTATAAGAAGAGGGGACAAAAGAGTAGAGGAAGACAAGGGGGCGAGGCTGGGAACCTCACCCCTTGATTAACGTTGGGAGGAGTTGTTCTGTGGTGCGGGACAACCCCTATATGGAGGTGGCGTCGGTCCCTTTGGGGCTGATTAGCCGTCGAGGTGCCCTAATGATCAAGAGATCCGGGTTACCTCTCCTAAGGCGACATTGGTGGCAGTCACCGGGTTTCAGTGGGTAGAGCTGCATCCACCTTACCATCTTTCCGACGCAGCGAGTCCCTCCACCTCCGCGGGATGCCTAAGAGCATTTCCCGACGCAAACTAAAAATAAAACGGTTTACCCTAATCCATAAGGATTACATTAAGTTGAAAATTCAAGTTTACGACCTCCGGTCTTCAGAGGGGTCACTTCCCTGAAGTGGCGGAGACAAATTAGCGCCAGTATCCTGAATAATAATCTGAAAAAAATGAAAAAAAATCGAAGTTTTCACAGTTCGGCGTTTTGAGTATGTTTCGCCGGTTCGTCGCAGTGGGCTCGCCTTGAAACCGGGTTCCTTGTTAGATTTAATTGTCGTTAAAAATGCAACTGTGTTAGTACTGTTTTGAATAAAACAAATTTAATTTTGATTTTTGAATACCTATATATAGGCTTTCAAAAATATCACCAGACCGGTTACGGCTATAAATTTACGTTATCACGTGCAACAATTTGTAACGCCAAATTTTTTTAATAACTGAAAGTTCATTCCTCTCAGGTACATACCTATACAAGAACAAACCTTTACGTAACTTGTCTACTTTGTTCGATGACTATGGTCCAGTGGTGAGATTCATCAGCCCAGTGGGCACAGACATTGTTCTGCTCAACCATCCGGCGCATATTGAAAAGGTGTTCAGTTTGGAAGGGGAATACCCGGTGCGATCGGCCTTGGAGTCATTGGAGAAGTATCGTTTGGAGCGCAGAGCCCACGTCTATGGAGGACTATATACTACGTAAGATCATTCAACGTATACCATGGAGTACTTATAGAAGTAACGAGTTCCATGTTATTTGGGAGAAAAAAATTAGTTTGCATGTTTAGCTGTAAATTAAGTCCTCAACAATGGCGAGTGAATGTATATGTAAATGTGTGTTAAAATGTCTCTTCAAGGGACACTTTTCAGATATAGAAATGGTACTCCATACTATAATATACTATACCTACTTCATGCCATATGACATTGTACAGTATGCTCAAATCAACTTGACTGGATTAAGTTTTTCCGAAAAGAGTTTTGTACAGTGACATTTACAATGATATTTAATAGCTACCTTCTATAAACACTCTGTAGCGAAACTATTTTTCGAGATTTTACAGTAACCATCATTCCGGGAAAACACATAATAAAAGAGTTCACTTCACATGTTTGGACTGAAGCTAACTTGAAATACTTACTTACGAAACGACGAAAGAATATTACGACTTTATTAATCATTTTTCAGTGCAAAACGTAACGAAAATGTACGGAAAATATTTTTGGCGTTTTCTAACATTTGTAGTACTCATATCTTAAATGGTCCCATAGAGTCTTTTGATCCCCATACGAAGTAGGATCGATAGGCATAAAAAAATATTTTTGAATTATGGCATTTTTTTCGCTGACCGTACATTTTCTCAAAAATCGGTTATCTGTAAAGTCGTTTTACTGACGATAGTTGACAGTGACGCCATAAGAAAATGGAACGCCTCACAGCGAGATAACGCCGCATGCGTCATGTTTTTTCGTTCTTGCAGCCGGCTCCATCGAATTATAAGACGTTGTCACGTCAAAATATGTAAATGCAGTTCAGGATATATTAAAAAGTTATGGATGGTCTCCTAGGAACGCTTTCCTGTAACTATACCGGTTAAGGTACCTGCCCTTATTGACCCGTCTCCATCCATCCATTCTGTATACTTCAATGTTTTTAAGCGTAGGATTTTTTTATATCTAGGCACCCATAGATTAAGGCCGAGCTAAGTGATTATATCAAAATTTATTTAAAAAGGAGGAGTATAAAATTATTAATTTAAATTTTCCTTCAAAAGTAGGTATACAACGGGACATATTTGTTATTGTTAAACCCACTCAATGTTTTTCGAACAATGAAAACCCTTTTTTTTGGCGCAGTTTAAATGCGACGCGCATGCGTTGCGCATTCACCCGGGGATGGGGCGTCCCCGGGGATATGTGGGACTGCCGGCGCTCCCCCCCCCCCCCCCCCCCCAGCGCCGGTATACCGCACTAAAATCGCTGCGAGTTCAGCCGCTTGATGGGGAGTGTCCCGGATCTTTCTAACACACCCCGCGACCGGCCGGTTCGCTCCAAAGGGCTAACCGGTCTTTTTCCTAGTATGGGGGAGCTCCGAAAACCTGGAGCACCCCCGTCGACGCCGGAACTTTCCTACCGGGGCAGGTACCCAACCTTACCCGTTAGACAGGAGGCAGGAGGTGCGCGTAGCGCCTTCTCCGCACTCCTCCTCAGGAAGGTGATCGCCGCCTGCCAGGCCTCATCACTCTCGAGCATGCAGCGCACCATACTCGAGAGCGAAAGGTTCCCTCCAAACGCAATGAAAACCCCTTTAAAACAATGCATTTTAGCCATGGTCAAGAATGGAGTCGCCGCAGATCAGCTCTGGACTCCCCGTCAAAGGTGTCGATTGTCAATCACGCTAGTGGTGTCGTGGATCTGTGCGACAAGTTCACCCAGAAGATCTCTAACGCGAGGAACTATCAGGATGAAATATCGACGGACTTGCACAAAGAAGTGCACAAGTGGGCCTTTGACACCATGGGTACGTATATTTTTAATTTAAATATATTATGTAATTTAATCGACGCTTTTGCCAAAAACAATAGGGATGTTAGTATTTGTATAAAAATATAATTTTGATATTAATTGGCAGTTTCTATAATAGAATTCTGAAAAAATACAATATTTTGCCTTATTTTTATTTGATTAAATTAATATTTTATAAATAAAATGTAACAAAGTTTAAAATAGGTCACGTGATAACAAACGGCAGTGACGTCACTTGTTCTTATTTAGCGGAAGCGGAAAAATATTGAGGTACTTCTATACACCATTTTCCGTACGCAGTACATATAGTAAAAACTAATTTTCAGGCGTTTTGACAGTGTACACACACATAGGCACGGTACAACACTTATAAAACTTAGAAGCCATTTTTATTAACGCCAACTAGAATCATTTTATCACTTTTACGATGTTTAACAACATATGACGTCACGTGACAAGTGTTAGCGTTTTGGAGCGAAGTTTAAAATAAGATTTTATAGGCATTAGACGTATTTAAGCAAAAGTTAATAATATTTAGGCCTCCATTAGATATTTATAAATTATGTATTTAAAAACATTTCTGAAAAATGTTATCATCCCTATTGGTAAATATAATCGGATCCTTTTAATGGGCTTTTATTCGATGAAATCGCCAATAAATGGCCTACCGTTAAAAAGTGATTTTTTAACGGTAAACGCGCCAACTTGTGTCTTGTTGGGGTTAAATTGGATAAGGTTAAGTCGCTCCCATTCCGAGATTTTGGCCAACAAAGACTCAATTTCAGACACAAATTCATTCCGACTCTCATCGACTTGTTCCCGAGAAATATTAGAGCGGCCAGTGTATAAAGCATCTCTAGTGCTGTCATCCGCATAACAATGAATGCCGCTGGTATGCAGCATGTCATTGATATGGTTACCGGTGGGAGGGAAGCGCTGTGCCGCGCTTCGGCTGCATGGGTACCACCATCTTGCTTGTTTCTCCCGTGAAACAGCTTTGCTGTGTTTCGGAGAGAAGGGCAAGACAGGCAGTGTAATTACTGGCACCGAGACTTAACATCTTATGTCTCAGGATAAGCAACACATAAATAAGTTGCCTGGGCTCGTTCCAGGTATACTGGTTTATGTTCATGGGCGACTTCGACCACTTACCATCAGGTGGTACGTTTGCCAGTTTGCCTATCCAACTAACATAAAAAAAAATGCAGAAGAAACAAGGTTGGAGATAGTATACAGCCTTGCGGAACACCAGCATTAGACAAAATAGAAATAGACCGAATTTGTAATAAAACTGAACTCGATACATTTACAAAAAATTTAATAGAGCAGATAATAGACACTAGTAATGGTACCATACCCATAAAGATAAATAAACAAAGGCCAAACTTACCATGGTGGAATGAGAAACTCGAGGGGATGAAGCGCTGCGTAGCCACGAGGAAGCGCAGAATCCGATGTGCGGCGCCTGTTCGAAGGGCAAAAGTCGTCGATGAATATCTGCAAGCTAAGAATGAATACGAGCTTGAGGCAAAAAAGGCACAAATAGACAGCTGGAAAGATTTCTGTGGAAAACAGGATAAGGAAGGTGTATGGGAAGGCATATATAGAGTCATCAGCAAAACGACAAAACGGCAAGAAGATCTGCCACTCGTGAAAGACGGGGTGTGTTTAGACCCCGCTGACTCTGCCAAAACCCTAGCGGAGACCTTCTATCCGGAAGACCTTGAAACTGAGGACAACCCGAGCCATCGGCATATGCGAGCATTGGCAAACCGCGTTAACGATGGTGTCCATGATGAAGTACATGACCCACCGTTTACGATGGGTGAGCTTAAGGCCGCAGTGGGAAGTTTCAACCCGAAGAAGGCCCCCGGTGGGGACGGCCTTACCGCGGATATATGCAGCCGGGTGGTAGCTAAAGATCCTGAACTCCACCTGGCACTAATGAATAAATGTCTTGGGTTGGGCCACTTTCCAACCATATGGAAAGAAGCTACAGTCGTAGTCTTGCGGAAGCCTGGTAAGGACGATTATACTAGCCCTAAATCTTATAGGCCCATAGGTCTATTGCCGGTCATGGGTAAGGTTCTGGAGAAGATGATAGTCGGAAGGCTAAAATGGCACTTACTGCCGAAAATGAGCACCCGCCAGTACGGCTTTATGCCCCAAAAGAGCACCGAGGACGCCCTCTATGACCTGGTGCACCGCATACGAAGTGGTCTAGAAGACAAAAAGCTCGTCACTGTGGTGTCGCTGGACATAGAGGGGGCCTTCGACAACGCTTGGTGGCCGGCTATTAAAGTCAGACTGGTTGAAGAAGGGTGCCCTGTAAATCTGAGGCGAATCATGGACAGCTACCTGCAGGACCGGAAAGTCCGTGTCCGGTACGCTGGACATGAATACATCAAAAACACCCAAAAAGGGTGTGTGCAGGGGTCGATCGGCGGCCCCATTCTCTGGAACCTTCTCCTTGACCCGTTATTAAAGAACTTAGAAAATAGGGGCTATGACTGCCAGGCTTTCGCAGACGACGTTGTGATGGTGTTTGTCGGGAGCACGGCGCTGGAGGTAGAAAGCCGTGCCAACGCGGCCCTCTCGCTGGTTCGGTCGTGGGGCGTCGGGAATAAGTTAACCTTTGCTCCGCATAAAACTAAAGCGATGTTGCTTACAAGGAAACTTAAATTCGACGTCCCTCGGCTGACCATGGGAGGGGTGGAGATTGGTATGGAGAAGGAGATTAAGATATTGGGGCTCACTATAGACCACAAATTGACATTTAATAGCCATTCCTCGAACATCTGTAGGAAGGCTATTAACATTTACAAACAACTGTCAAGAGCCGCCAAAGTAAGTTGGGGACTCCATCCGGAGGTCGTACGTGTCATATACACGGCCACGGTGGAGCCTATAGTCTCTTATGCCGCCAGCGCCTGGGCCCCGGCAACTAATAAACTCGGAGTGCAGAAACAGCTAAATGCAGTCCAAAGGGGTTTCGCCCAAAAGATGTGTGGAGCCTACCGCACCGTCTCGCTGAACTCAGCACTGGCGCTGACTGGGCTACTGCCTCTCGACATTCGCATACGCGAAGCCGCATCATTGTATGAGGCGAAGAGAGGAGTACCCCAGCCAGTGCTAGGAGGCGGTGAGGTGGAAAGAAAAACGGCCTACAGCTTGGCCCCGCATCCTGCTGGACATATGGACATGAACTTCATAAGTCTGGTGGACCAACAAGAAGTGGACACCCACGTACACCAAGCGGTACAATTTTACACCGACGGCAGCAAGATTGAGGGCAAGGTGGGCGCCGCATTGTCTGTAAGAAGCAATGAGGCCGAAACTAAAGCAATCAAACTTAAACTGCCGTCGTACTGCACAGTCTACCAGGCGGAACTTCTGGCCATATGTCAAGCAACACGGTTAATTTTACGGCAGGATGAAATGAGTTTCGCCATCATAAGCGACTCACGCTCTGCCCTCGAGACAGTTGTGAATTCTTACTCCATGCACCCCTTAGCTGTCGAAAGTAGAAGCAATATTTATAGAAGTAGACTCCAGAACAAGGAAGTGTCCCTGTTCTGGATCAAAGCACATGCGGGACTTATAGGGAATGAACGCGCTGACCACCTAGCGAAAGAGGCCGCCCTCAAACTAAAGAGGAAACCTGACTACGATCAGTGTCCGGTTTCATACGTCAAGAGGTGCATCCGAATGGAGTCCCTTGACGAATGGAACCGGCGCTATCAGTCAGGTGAGACAGCGGCCGTTACACGAATGTTCTTCCCGGATGCGATTAAAGCCTTTAAAATTGCTAGGAAAATCAAACCAGCTGGTATAATCACCCAGGTTCTGACGGGGCACGGTGGTTTTTCAGGTTACCTGCACCGTTTTAAGTGTAAGGATACCCCATCGTGCATCTGCGAACCTGGAGTGGAAGAAACTGTTGCCCACATCCTTTTTGAATGTCCCGTGACAGCAGGAGTGCGTTTCGACACTGAGCAGGCTCTAGATTGCGAAATTAGTCAGCAAAATGTAGGAAGACTAATAGCTGATAGTAATTTAAGACATGGTTTTGTAAAATATTGTATAAAGACTGCAAGCCAAGTGATTGCAAGGAACAGGCAGTGTTGAGTGTCTACTTTGCAAGTAAACACCCTCAACACTGCAAGTTTGATTTTAAGAGTGTGCTTGCAGTCAAAAGAATGTAATTATAGACTGTTTTTAAAGTAATATTGTTTTATATAAAGAGCCTGTTTAATGTATTAATATGTATTAATAGCCTGACATTGTATGATATTTTAGCTGGCGAATAAAAACGGCCAGCAATCAGACCTCGTAATTATGTTTAAATTACGAAATTTTTTAAATATACAATCTAAATGTTTTATTATTGTAAGAAATAAATGAATAAAAGATATTATATCTCTGATTACGTCAGAGGCGACACGCGGGCCGGGCCAATTAAGCGCCCGGACAAAAAAAAAAAAAAAAAAAAAAAAAAAAAACACCAGCATTAACAGACTTGAGGTCCGAGCATGCACCGTCGACAACGACCTTGATGTTCCTGTCTCCCAAAAAACTAGAGATGGTAGTTTTGCTAGGCTTTATGCCACACCCGATCATTACAGTCATTCACAGTCAGATCACAGTCCGTGCCGGACAAACTCCTTTCTCGTGCGTTTGCTGTGAATAACAAGAAAAACATGGTAAATATCCCGTTATAAATAAATTCACCAAAACTTCGACAGGCTTGTTAATGTTCTCCAAGCCGTTTGCAATGCTGGAGACAGATCTGGTGTACAGCCAGTGCGACGCATCGTGGATGTACCACAGCCTGGTGGGCGCCACCGATGCGATACTGAGGTGCGAGTCAGGGTTACATCTGTGGAAGCTGTTCACCACACCCGCGTGGTACAGCTTAGTGAAGCACTGCGATAGTTTGGACAGGTGAGGTATTCGTCTATAAATAAATAAAGGAAATAATTAATCAATGAATACGGTGGATGGATGAAGCGCCAAACAATGGCGTAGTCATTGTTGGTTTGGTTTGAGATTGTAGAAATCATTTTTGAAGAGAAACTTCTTTGCGCGCATGAGGGTTAACTTTTTACGGATGAAACGCGTCACGAAAATGTGCATCGTTTTTATCCAAGAAGAGGGAGAGAGTGATTGAGACCGATTGAGAGAGTCTCGCAAGTCTCGGAAAGCTTTAGATTAGTATAAATATAAAAGAGATTTAAAAATTACCTTGACAAATATTTTTTTTATGTGTTGCAAATTAAAATGTAAAAAGGTTGGCCATTTATAATTAATGAAAAAATGAAGTTTTTGTGTATTTTTGTTGTAACATGCTTTAGTGAATTGTTTAATTTTGTAAATAAACTATGTATTTAACAACGCAGAGGAAATAATAACCTATTTTTTTTTCTTTTTATGTCATCAGGGGGCAAACGAGTAGTCGGAGCCTCACGGCGCCGACGCCCATACACATCCGTACAACCAAGGCCACGCAGATGCGCCGCCCTCCTTTTCCCTATCCCCCCAATGGACCACCGGAAACTCAAAAACCGTACGAAACGCGACAGCATAGCTGTCACTTGACGCCAGTGTTATGTGAGCGAGAGGTACCACCTCGGTCGTTCGGCTGCAATGCAGCATGAGCATGGCACTACCAACTACTACAGTACATATATATATTGTAAGAGGTATAATAAGTGTATAATATACCTATGTTATTTTATCTCATTCAATACTTTTCCTTGCAGTTTAATCGGAAAGCACGTATTGGAGACTGAACAAGAGATTTCTAAAAATAATGACGGTAGGAAAATAATGATCGGCTTAGTTATTTTTATCTAGATTACGTTATTTTGGAGATGGGTTAACTTCTTTTTAAATGTAGCATTAGGAACTCGAACGTACCTATAACAACAGGATTTTTTTTGTCATAAAGAGGCAACCGAGCAGTCGGTGACTACCGACGCCCTTACACATTCGCACAACCAAAAGTTATGCAGTTGCGTTGCCCTCCTGTTCCCAATCCCCCCAACAAGCTACCGGAATCTCACAAACCACACGATAGCTGTTTCTTGACGCCAGTGTTATGTGAGCGAGAGGTCGTGTCGGCCCAATTTGGATGCAAAGCAGCATGGCAATACATCTTACAGGAAGTATGGGCTATGGCACTACCTCTTACAAGCAGTATCTATGGCACTACCTCTTACAAGCAGTATGGCACTACCTCTTACAAGCAGAATGGCACTATCTCTTACCAAGATAAAAGTATCGCTTGACCATACATATTTATTTCATCAGTAGGAATTCGCTATCGCGCGCTCATCTGCATCATCCTGCTTGTTTCTTCTGTGAACTAGCTTTGCTGGTTTTGCTGGCTGGTCAAGTAGTGTTTTTACTGGCACCAGACTTACCTAATTATTACGTCTCGGTAATAGGTATCACTTCCCTAGGTTTTATCTTATTTATTAACCGACTTCAAAAAAAAAGGAGGTTCTCAATTCGTCTGTATGTAATGACGTGGTAAACGCAATGTTTGTACATTAGTAGAAGATTAAGTTGATTATATGCTGTAAGCACAAATATTAAAGAAACTGTTATTTTATTACTTTTTAGTTTAGTATTTTTGAAGTCGGTTTTAATTTTTTGTAAAATGTTTTTATGTTTATACATGATTTTCCAATTAACATAAAAATAAAAAAGTCAGTCAAATGATAGTGATAGTGTCGGTTGAACAGTAAATGAGTAAATCCTCAAATGCGAAAATAAAGCTTGCCGAGAATTTTAGTGTTCCCTCAAGTTGACGGACGAGGCTAACTCTGGTTTACCGCAAATTGTTAGTAATATTGCTTGTTGTAGTAATATTAGGTTCGAGCCGTCTGGCTTAGGTCAGTACCTATGTCAATAAATTGCAATTTGCTTTTTCACATGTCTCTTTCAAAATCGTTTGTTCATAATATTATGTGAAGGAACATCGTGAGGAAAGCTGCATGACCTGTTATATTAAGATTCATAGACGCTGTGTAAAGATCGCCAACACATTTTCCTAGTATGAAAACCCGGGCAAAATATTATTATCTTCGCCTAGCTCAAGGACTACCCATAGTTATAAGGGTAGCTTATGCTTATTATTGGTTTTAATATTTAAAAAACGATGCAGATCCGACTTCTCTAACCAGCGCTATGTTAACGAGTGACCAAAATTTAAAAACGGAAGACATTGCTACCATCCTAATGGACATGTTGCTTATCGGTGTCAATACGGTTAGTATTCTTAGGGATGTTTATTTTTTAGTATCGTTTCCTGGTTTTGTTCCTGTTTCTGATAATCATAAGTCACTTAAAATAACGTAATAGTTCTCAGTAGCAGCTGTAAATCTAGGATATGTTACGGGTTTTTTCAGAATGATCCATATCTACTTATACCTAAATGCAAATGTAACTCTGTTACTTTTCACGCAGAATTCAGATTGTGATAGAATTTGGTAACGATATAAGAGAGGACATTATCAATATCACGAATATCATCCTCTGTCCTCTTTCCGTCCACAAGAAGGACTAGACTAGCATTATTATTTTAATTAAAGCGGGTGAAGCCACGGGCAATAATAAACACTTTATATTAAAGTGCAATAAGAAACAGTTTCTGTTATAGAATTTACGATCTTATCACAAAGAAATAAACTATATTTTTAACAGCAACCCCAAACAAAAGACAAATCGGAACCTGCAGAATCTAGTCGCTTGCCACTTGAGGCGGATATAATATTATCGACTCTTATCTTTCGAAAAGTTATTATTTCAAACACCCAAAATCCTCAATCGTGTATATATGTAATTATGGAAGTTTAACGATAAAGTAAATATTTTATTTCAGATTTCTTCGTCGATGTCGTTTTTGCTATATTATTTAGCCAAGCACCAAAGAGTTCAAAGAATACTCTACAAGGAAATAGAGAATATGCATTGGAATGTAAACCCAGACGAAATAGCTAAAATTAAAGAGAATGCTCCATATCTTCAAGCATGTATAAAGGAGACTCTAAGGTATTTAGATAGTTCCCGGTTAATTCGATCGTATTTATATTCTTATAACTTACTTGTGGACCGTCGTTTTTTTCTCGCCTTCTCATGGCGGTGGGGCTTAGTAGCCTAATGTGATCCCAGCGCCTTGGGCGAAGCAAATTGAGCCGCGGGAGCTGCTCTTTGTACTCCTCTTATAAGAAGAGGGGACAAAAGAGCAGGGGGACAAGGCGCAAGGATGGGAACCACACCCCTTTGTACTGTCCTGACATTGGGAGGGGATGTTCTGTGGTGCGGTCCCCTCTGTAGAGGTGGCGTCGGTCCTTTGAGGGACTGTCTAGCCATCGAGGTGCCCTATTTGCTCAACAGATCCGGGCACCTCAACAAAGGCGGTATTGGTGGCACTCGCCGGGTTTTCGTGGTTAGAGCTGCGTCCACTTACCAGCTTTCGGGCGCAGCGAGTCCCACATACCCGCCTGGCAAGACCCACCCCCCGCGGGATGCCTCAGAGCATTTCCCGGCCTTAAAGAGTAAAGATGTTGTCCTGTACAAAACATTCTATAGTGGACTCTGAACCAACACATACACACTCACAAAATTTGTTTGTTCTAAAGTATTTTTTCGTTCTGCACTTTGTTCTGTGTTAAAGGAAAACTGTGTTACAAGCCACACGTAAGTGCAAAGTGTTTTACGTCACGAGTTATCTAATTCCTATTGCCTGATGCCTTCCTCGAGTCATTTCGAAAAGAGCCATATCAATTTTTAGACGTTTTTAGACGAAAATATCTTGTGGATGTTAGCTTAGATTTTCGGCTACTTTGACGCCCGGGACCTGGAATTTCTACACGGGTGTATTTCAAATAACAACTAAGAAATCACTTGTCAAAGAAATTATTTTCAAATTATAAGCACGCGTTTCCTTGCAGACTAGCTCCTTCTATTCCATTGATTACGAGAATTCTGCCCAAGAACATTACGCTGGACAGATATAAGTAAGTTTTTTTATGTACTAGTAGCTGTTGCCCGCAGCTTCACCCGCGTTAACTTAGATTTACAGCCGTATCCGGAGTGATGATGATTATTTTGTAGCCTAAGTTACTCCCTATAACATCAGCTATCTGCCAGTAAAAGTCCCATCAAAATCGGCCCCGTCGTTTCAGAGATTTTCCGGAACAAACAGACAGACAGACAAACGGACTGACAGACAAAAATTGTAAAAAAGGCTATTTTGGTATATGTACCGTGTATGCATCCATATCGTCGCAATCGTAGAACAAAGACGGATTTGCAAATCTGTAACTTTACACCAGAGCACTTAGAAGTTTTGAAACGACATTTTGTATGATATTTTTAATATGCCTTATTCAATCTCCTTCAAATTTGGGCATTTGACTGTGTGTAAGATCTATTATAATATCACTTGCATAGCTATTTCTAAATATGGTTAGATTTTCCAAAAAAATCACATGCGTCTTTGTTTTGTGGACTTTAATATGGCGTATAATTAAATACGACATTATTTTGCGGATTAAGTTTATGCATAAAATGACGCATAGTGAATTCCGACGTTTTTCTTTGGAGCATCTTCTTAAATTCAGCGTCGGTTTCGAAATTTTTATTACATAAAATATATATCTACGTATAATATTATCTTTAAATTAAGCTTATTTGGAAACATATTGACTAGCCTGTTGGTCTGCGGTTAGTTAGTGGTCTGCTAAGCCGTGGGTGGCGTAAGGTCGTGGGTTCGATACCCACCCTGGACAAATGTTTATGTGATTGAGCATGATCATTTGTTCTGTGTAATTTATCTATAATATGAATTAAGTATTTAGAAAATATATAAAAGTATATATCAGTTGTCTGGTTACCATAAGAACAGGCTCTGCCTAGTTTGGGATCAGATGGCCGTGTATGAGTTGTCGCATCATGTTATTATTAAATTAATAATCATAAAACATAAAACATATTTTCATCCATACATGCATAGTTGTAACATTAGGTATGACATATATTCTGCAGGTATGTACCAAATTACGTCTATCAGCATCTTTTAAAGATGCCAGTCTCGTAATAAAGACGTATTAGAATACTATTACGACTTTATTATGTACAAGAATTATTGTTTTTAAATAATAATTTGATACTTACTAAACCTTTTTAACGTTATATTTTAGTAATGAGATAAAATAAAACTTAAAACACGGAAACATACTGGCGCATAAGGCTCATAATCAACCTAAGTCCTGAGACCCTATGTAGTTTTCAACATAATAGAGGCACGGTTGTCGCTATTTCCGTTGTTAAACAGTCACAAGTAAACAGTCTTAAACAACATAGTGATCTCTATATATTTTTATGGACTTAGGATCGGCCTTTGCCTGCACACATAAAATTGCTTGGGCAGTTTAAAAGCTCTGTAAAGTTTGTTAATTCGGAACGCCAATTCCAAGAGGGTATGAAAGCTCGTGCTCGTCACGAGAACAAATTCGTAGAGTTCCCAGTTACTAGGGAAGATAAACACGGTTGTGTTATGGCTCCCACCTTTTTTGAGATCTACTTTGCTGTGGTTATGAAATATGAACGATGCCAATAATAATAATGTAAGAACCAGGTTCTCATAAATGTCTGTATGGACAAAAGCGTTATCGATCACACACGATTTAGAGCCAAACGTAAAGTGCACTGTGTCCCAGTGACAGAAGTTGAAAATATGCCGATCGCGATCATGTTTGCCTCATTGCTGACGGCTTGCATCGCTTGCAGACCTATCTTGACAATTTAAAGAATATTGTTACAGATTCGGCTTGGTAATTACTGCTTCAAAAACCCAGATTTTAAGCAATCGCGAAGGAAAAATCTGCACGCGACGGCGCTATATACCTAAACGGAAATCCACTGGATGATGTTACCTTTAGGTATCTTGGATCTTTAGTATGCGACAATAATCGTCTCGAGTCTGAGATCTCATCAAGATGACATAAGCCGCCGCAGCCTTTGGTGGAGTAAATCAGAAAGTTTCGAAATTAAACGACCTGAACCTCCATACAAAGCTCAATGTTTACAGAGAAAATATTTTTGCCATTAATGCGCTACGCTTCGGATACCTGGTGCCTTTATAAGACTATATGAGGTGCCTTTACGCCTTTCACCTGAAATGTCTTCGAACAATTCTTCGGGTAAGATGGCAGAATGGTGTACCAAACTCTTAGATTCCACGTCGGACTAATCTGATGAGGATGGAGTGCCCCAGTTGCGCTGTGTGGACTTCTTGCGCGCATGAAGTCCTCCAGATTGCCTAAAAATGTAATTTACTCTGAGCTTGTCTCAGGAAAACTCATCAAATTTGCTGAAGTGATAATCTGGCTCATCTCGATGGCTAGAAATTATAACACTTATTTTATATAAATACGTCATCTAATACTTCGTGCATTTTTTATAGCATAGGAGGGCAAACGAGCAGTTGAAGCCTTTTGGCGACTATCTACGCTCATACACATCCGCACAACCATACCTTTAGGTATCTTGGATCTTTAGTATGCGACAATAATCGTCTCGAGCCTGAGATCTCATCAAGATGACATAAGCCGCCGTAGCCTTCGGTGGAGTAAATCAGAAAGTTTCGAAATTAAACGACCTGAACCTTCATACAAAACTCAATGTTTACAGAGAAAATATTTTTGCCATTAATGCGCTACGCTATGGATACCTGGTGCCTTTATAAGACTATATGAGGTGCCTTGACGCCTTTCACCTGAAATGTCTTCGAACATTTCTTCGGGTGAGATGGCAGAATGGTGTATCAAACTCTTAGATTCTACATTGTACGTGTATGCAGATGTGTTCTCCTCTTCCATACCAATGGGCCACCGAAAACTCACAAACCACACGAAATGCAACAGCATAGCTGTAACATCGGTGTTATGTGAGTGAGAGGGACCACCCCGGTCGTGCCGGCCCCATTCGACTGCAAAGCAGCATGGCACTACCTCTTTCAGCATTTGCTCGCATATTGCATCTACTCCAGATGGTACAGGCGATGATTGCTTTTCGTCTAAAAAATTAAATACTGTACTAAGCAATAAAAAAATTAGATACATAAATAACTAAATAGTAAAAAAATCTTTAAAGCACTTCATCAAAAATTTCATCTTTTGTTTTTTTCTAACTGTAAAATATTGTATGAAAATAACGACGTATTTATTACACTTACTCAAAGAACAAGGACGGTTGTGTAAATCTGACAACCCTAACTCCGATGAACAACGTCGGTTATGTACATCCAACTGAATTTTATCCGTAAAATAATGACGGATTTTATCAAGCGCCTATTACTCTTACATAGAACAACGTCGCATAGTAGTATCCGTCACTAATAAAAATGAATTTGTATTTAGATGGGAAATGTTAAAATCAATAATAATTATGTCTTTTGTTTTGAGATAAATACCGAAAATCCAAAATACGAACATTACTATATGTCCCAAGTACAACGACGGATGTAACACAACCGCCACTGTTCCTCGGGGATCGTACTAAAATAGTATATCTCATGAAAATTAAAGCTTATTTGAAGTAATTATGCATTTAATACTTGACAGATTTAATTTAATGATATTCTCCAGTTATATTAATTGATTCCTAATTGTAAGACCTAATAATTTTCTCTTTATCTGCACTGTTGTTATGTTGTTCACTATTTTGTATTAAAGCTTTTGTTTTTAATCTATTTTAAGCCATAATTAACTAATCGACTATAAACTTAAAGATTTTTTTTTGTAAAACCCACCACTTATAATTTAAAAATCAAACTTACAAACAAAAAAAAATCAAAACAAACGTTTATTTCAATTCATCTTTCCGTATTGCACGAAGAAGTCCGAAGAACACAGCCGGCTATAACAATCCGTCTTAAGGAAACGGGTAGCGGGTGGCAGGGGTCAACGGCGTACAGCGACGAAATGTATCACTCGTCATTTTACTACGCTCAAAAATCAAAACCGCCGTTGTTCCAACTGAGTATCTCGGTCATTTTCAGTAATTAATTAATATAATTTATACAGTATATAGAACAACATATTTCAAGTAAATTTAGGTCGTAAACGTAATTTCGTAAAAATGTCAAATCCGACTTTGTTCTACGACTGCGACGATATGCATTTAATAAGAAGCGGTTACTTTTGTATAGAGTATAGATGTATAGATATCGGATAAACGGCTGGGTCGATTTTAATGGGACTTTCACTAGTAGTTAGCTGGTGTTATAAGGAGTTACTTAGGCTATAAAGATAATCATCATCAATCCGCGTACGACTGTAAATATAAATTAACGCGGGCGAAGCTGCGGGCAACAACTAGTGTGTAATATAACCATTTCAGCATTCCCCGTGGCACGTTAATAATAATGTCGACCCATGACGCGGCCCTGAAGGAGAGTAACTACGACGACGCGACAAAGTTCTACCCCGACCGGTGGTTAAGGCCGGACGCGCTCGACTACAACCAGTTCGCGTCCATACCATTCGGTTTTGGTATGAGAAGGTGCATCGGACAGAATATAGCAGAGACGTTGCTTTCACTTCTTACGATAAGGGTATTTTACTATCAAATTATAATTTAGGTATCTATTGACTGGTCTGTTGGTCTAGTGGTTAGTGACCCTGACTGCTAAACCAGAAGGTCGTGGGTTCGATCCCCACCCAGGACAAATGTTTTTTTTTTAATGTTAGTTGGATAGGCAAACTGGCAAACATGCCACCTGATGGTAAGTGGTCGACATCGCCCATGAATATAAACTAGTTTACCTGGAACGAGCCCAGTCAACTCATTTATGTGTTGCCTATCCTGAGAGTATAGTATCCAGCCAATATTAAGTAGCCAGTAATTACACTGCCTGTCTTGCCCTTCTCTCCGAAACACAGCAAAGCTGTTTCACGGGAGAAACAAGCAAGATGGTGGTACCCATGCATCCGGGAGCGCGGCGCAGCGCTTCCCTCCCACCGGTACATTTTTACAAGTTTGTGTGATGAGCATGATCATTTGTTCTGTCTGGGTGTAATTTATCTATAACTAGCTGTTGGACGCAACATCGCCCGCGTTAACTTACTTAACTCCTATTAGTCACAGCGTAATGTTATATAGCCTATAGCCTTCCTCGATAAACGGGCTATCTAACACTGAAAGAATTTTTCAAATCGGACCAGTAGTTCCTGAGATTAACGCGTTCAAACAAACAAACTCTTGAGCTTATAATATATACCGGCACTCGGGTAGCGGGGAGCGCCGGGAGTCACATATCCCCGGGTGAATGCACAAAGCATTTCCACTGCGTCAATAAAAAAATGTATTTCTATTAGTCGCGTCATGTAGAAAGAACGCTGGAAGAAAGTGAACCGACTGCCCGTTTACCCCCTCTTTAATAAAAAAGTCATCCGCATGATCGCTTTTACAGTAATCGCCCTTTTTTTCCTTTGATTTTGTGCATAGTTCTCCCCATTCTCTTACTTCCATTAAATTTTCTTTTTCATTAACCAGGTAGCCAGCGTTCTTTTTACATGACGCGATTTATATGTATAACTGTTTTTTTTTCAGATTTTTGCCCAATCGTCAAAATTATCATAATATACAAATAATGTCACAATATAAAAATAAAATCAATCAATGTGCCAATTATAAGCTTAGTATTAAAGTACTACCCTTAAACAAAATATATGTACAAGTCGCAGGATACCAGTTACTTCTATAAAACAGGATTCTATAATAGAACAAGTTTTTCAACCATTTTCTTACTTATAGGTACTACACAGATATAAACTACAATATCATTACGGAGATGTGCAGCCTACCAGAGACTTCATCTCTCGTCCCAACAAACAACTCAAGATTCGGTTTATAGATAGAATGTAATGAAATAAGACAAAAATAAAGTACATAATAATATGTTAATTTAGAATTGAATTTTTATTTAAAACATTTACAACATAATATTATAAATATTTTATGCCAGTACAATAATCATATATGTACATCTATGTATTAGTAGGTATATACACTGTGGCACGATCAAGCTTATATATCAGATATAATTTTACTATCAATTTTTTTAATGATTTCACATCTTTACTTTGTTAAAATTATTATATCGGGTGTAACAGTTCATGAGAAAGCACAATTTTGAAAAAATATAACAAAATTATTCGACTAATATGCAGATATAGATTTCAATATATCGAGCACATAATCGTAAAGGGTGGTAATGTTGTTTTGTATGAAAGAAAATTCCGCCAAATTTGTGCTGCGATGCTATGCAGGTTCTGCACTCCCTGATTGGATATACAGATCACTGGTTGGTTTAATTGCTATTACGTCAATAAGCAATCACTGACCAGTTTCGGAATTTTATGGCTTACATTACCGCTCTATCTGGTTATATGCTCGATGACTAAAATGCAAATTAACAAAAATTTAATACAGAGTATTTATTATGCAACTCTAAATTTCAATTTCAACAAGTAGCATTAAACAGTATTCATCGCTTTGTTGGCTAACAATATCTATTATGTTAAAACTCATATTAATTATTGCAGTGAGTGAACGATGTGGAAACCAGTAGGGCTAGCATGCGCACACGACAAAATTTTGTCTACCCCTTTTCTCGTATTAACTATATGAAATAATATGAGAAAAGGGGTCGACAAAATTTTGTCGTGCGCGCAAGTTAGCCCTACTGGTATAAAATATCCTATACCACTTAAAATGATGTATACATATTATGTATTATATTATTATATAATTCCTATACTTATATTAGAATCGTCGACATAAATTTGCTACATTACAAAATTACGTACATTTTACACACTTGAGCCTTAAATTGTTGATATCATATTGACTACTTAAAAAATTCTAGCACCATACTAATTATTATGGTCTAAACACACAAGAACAATATGTGTCATTAAGTTAAGTCAGGGCTAGTAGAAATGACCAAAACCCAGGCATTTTATATTTCCTATCTCTGTCTCCTAGAAGAAAATATATTTAGATATGTTCCTCTAGTCATCTCCTTGGCTTCTTCCAATCCAAGTTGATATGCAATATCATGTAGTTTTTTTACTTCCAAGATAAGTGCACCGGCTGTCAGAGATCCCAACTCTGTAACAGTAAAGTGAAGGTTATAAAATATTGTTTTATAAATTTTATTTTCTATATTTCCTATATAGCTTTCAATGTCGACACTGTCAAACCAAAAGGAATATAATCACATTTTTAATGATTGTATAGGTATATGATAGATATGAAAAGATGTTAACTGATATAAATGGGTAGTAAATATATTTTTTCTCTGCTGGGCATATGCCCTATGAGATGTGTGACGAACTTTACATACCCTCTTAGACTTTTGATCTCATGCGGCAGGCAGATTTCCTTAATTGATATTTTCCTTCAACAGTGAGCTAGCTATGTTTTCGTGTTCCATTGCAGGGAGAAATTTAGAAAAACCCATCTTTGGTGCACTGGCAAGGACTAGGAGACCAGGTGATCATGTTTTATAACAATACACTACTATGTTTGATGGTTTATTATTATATTATTATATTATAGCTACATGGACCTAGTATCATACATAAAATTTGACATGGCGGTGGGGCTCAGTAGCCTAGGGTGAGCCGCTGCACCTTGGGCAAAGCTAATTGAGCCGAGGGGGCTCTTTGTACCCCATTTATAAGAGGGGACAAAAGAGCAGAGGGCAAGGGGTGAGGATAGGAACCTCATCCCATTGTACTGTCCCGATGGGGTTGTTCTGTGGTGCGGGACAACCCCTCTGTGGAGGTGGCGTCGGTCCCTTGTGGGACTGACTATACGTCGAGGTGCCCTGTTTGTTTACTAGATCCGGGGCACCTCACCAAAGGCGGCATTGGTGGCACTCGCCGGGTTTTAGTGGGTAGAGCTGCGTCCACATACCAGCTGTCAGGCGCAGCGAGTCCCACATATGCCTCAGATGCCTCAGAGCATTTCCCGGCGTTAAAGAATAATAAATAGAGATAAACATAAAAAAACATACATACAATCAATATCTACAGGTGCCTGCCACTGAATTATATAATTACTGTAATAAAATATATGTATAATATAAATAATACTATCAATAATGGATATAAATACATTTTCAAGATTGATGCTTACTCCTAAGAACTCTTGTTCGATATTATGAAACCTATAATTTAGATACCATACTATAAAGATTTTTAAGCATAATAAAACCAATAAACCACAAATTCCTAATAAGTTTAGCATTGACTATTTTATTATTTCGGTTTTAAAGATTTACCATCGTCAGTCCGAAGTCGACTGCTGATCATAGGGGTACAAATAATATCCTAATTGTTTGCACTTTGCTAGTGTAAAATATCATGGTTGCATATACATAATTTGTTTAAAGATGACGATTCCGAATTTCGTAAAATAAACAATATCATTAATGGATTTAGAATTTGTATGTTATAACATGTGTAAAATACAAAAACTTACGTTGCATATAGTTGTAGTCTTCCTTGGTGAGACCCTTGTTCCACGACGGGGGAGATTTATTCGGGTCTTGCATGGGTGCAAACTCCGAGACACCGGGAACTACCAACGAATCATTTGAACATTGTGAATTATCAGCATTTGAATAGTCCATACTGCTTTCACCCATTATAAATAAACATTTAAATATGAGACGTTATAACCGAAAAGTCTATGCTTAGATACCTATAGAATCAGAAGGTAATATTTTGCATTTATTTATGCGTAATGACAACCTAAGAAATACGATTCGCGCCATTTTTAAAAAACATAATAAATACAATTTGGTTATGACACTATTTAAAATTGTATAACTTTAAGTATATTTACTCACTTTGTTCGGGCCATAGTTCTGGTGAGGCGCGGTCCAGCTTTTCTAGACTTAAAAGACTTTCTTCTAAAGATGGCAGAGGAATATCATCAGAAGTATGACCTGTTTAGAGAAACATTATTAGGAGGCCCATAACACTCACGATAGAATTAATAATTTATTAAAGAAATTAACTTCGTTGTTAATTTACTTTAACGAGAAAATAATATGGATATATTATAATTAAAACTAAAATAATCACTTTTACCTTCGTTCAAAATCGAATTTTGTTTCGCGGCCATTTTCTGAACTTTGACAATGACAACAATAGTCAATAAGAAGAAGCCAAAACAATCATAGACAAGATATTCTCCTTTTTAAAGATTAATCATATTTTGCTAGGTGAAATTAAAAAGTAAATACGTAGCATAAAAAAATTTTTCGGGGAAAAAGAATGAATTGGATTATATGATGTACAATGGTTTATTAAACCTATAGATTCGCCCTACCTATACAAATATCGTGCATACAAAAACAAAATTTTTGGAACATAAAATGGCTGCCTCTTTAGTGATGTACCATTTAAGTTTTTCTTTAACCGATCAATTAAAGGCACCTCACATGCCCAACATGGCCGATGTTGGGCTAATTCGGCTGCAATTCTTCAGCAATGGTGCTGCCTCTTATTAAAATTCATCGTCATCAGCCCGCTGTTGCCCACTGCTGAGCATAGGCCTCCCTTTTTTCAGGCAATCTCATCTTTTTTTTGCCGTCCAGCCTTCCAACGTCATCGATCTATTCCAAGTATTGAAATCACCTTGAGGTGCAAGTTTCAACAGATTTTTAAGAGTTACCCCTTTCAATATTCTAAAACTTGTACTGCCACATTAGACGAACATTATAAGACAACATTGGTGGTTTGATAGTAAGTTTACTAAATATGGATATGGAAAAAGAAAAACATTGATTGTATTCTTACTTTTTATTCGTTTCTAAACAGAATTAATTTATTATAAAAGTTCCTATATAATATTTTATCTTTTTTATATAATTTCGAAACCTTACATTAATAGGGATGTTGACAGTATTCATATAAAAATATAATTTTGATATTTATTGGTAGTTTATATGATAGAATTCTGAAAAAATACAATATTTTCCTTTATTTTTATTTGATTAAATTAATATTTTATAAATAAAATGTAACAAAATTTAAAATATGTCATGTCATAACAAACGGAAATGACGTCACTTGTTCTTATTTAGTGGAAGCGGAAGAATGTTGAGGTACGTCTATTTCTATACATCATTTTCCGTACGCAGTACATATATTAAAAACAAATTTTCAGGCGTTTTGTCGGTGTACACACACATAGGCACCATACAACACTTATAAAACTTAGAAGCCATTTTTTATTAACGACAAATATAATCATTTTATCATTTTTACGATGTTTAACAACATATGACGTCACGTGACAAGTGTTAGCGTTTTGGAACGAAATATAAAATGAAAGATTTTATGGGCATTAGACTTATTTAAGTAAAAGTTAATAATATTTAGGCCTCCATTAGATATTTATAAATGATTTAAAAACATTTCTGAAAAATGTCAACATCCCTATTACGCATTTTATAAGTAGCAATCTGCGGCTGGCATTGTCTGCCACATATTCACATGAACACATGGCACGGTGTTCTCCTCTGCTCACTTTACTTCAGGCTCTCTACAAAAGATCTAATATTACTGGTGGGTCGGCACCTAATTATGTACAACCTCTCGTGTCACAAACAAAAAAAATGTGTGTTATGGTTGAAACATTGTTGTGTGTTTTTTATAAAACATAATAATTTGCATTTTATAAATAATTTAATGTTGTTTATGTTTAAATTGTGATTACTCTAAAACTGCAATTATTACGGTAAACGTTAAAAAAAATAGTGTAACTCAAATCTCTTTAAGTCTTATACTTTAAAAAATATTGACCTAGACTTCCTTAAGAAAATTTTTGCTTCGTGGATTTTGAAAATACATATATTATGTACTATGTTTACCAAGTTTTCTCGATCACATACGAATATATCAAAGTAACGAAAATTATTAAAACTGATTACATAAATTTAATTATTCCAAAGATATTTGAGTGTTTCATTTTACCCCATATATTGTTTCAATCGACGCAACCATGAAGTCCAACTGACTCCATGGTTGCGACGATTTCGAACGTCATTGTAGCTTAACCTTTTATTGCATCGTTATCGTTCATTGCAGTTAGAGCTATAGAATACATTTCATTTAGAAGCCAAATCATTGCCCTTTAGAATAAACTGGCGTTTAGTTTGTCAATATTACAGATAACGGCACTACATACACGTAAAGTTAACAGTTACAGTTTGTTTCAATCGTACCCAGTCTACCCTACAAACATTCACGTATATAATAAAAGTAGTAGGACAAATATAAGACAAATGTAATTCCCGTAGGAACTTTGTTTGTCCTAATCCAAAGTATAAGCCATTTTAACTTTCAGCCAAATCGGTTTAGCCGTTTAGCCCAGGGAACTAATTAATGTTTTGCCTACCCTGAGACAAAATGCTAAGCCTCTGTACCAGTAATTACCCGTTAGCCTGTTCTGCTCTTCTCTTCAAAACCCAGCAAAGCTGTTTCACGTATTTCATATTTCCGTACCTAACAAAAGTCCTTAGTTTCCATACTAGAGTGTTAAAACCAAAAACAAATTAATGATATTATAAACCAATAAGCATGTCGATAAATTTGAATCAAGCACTAGCGTATATGTATAAAACGATTGTATCTTTAATTACGCAAAATATGAAAGTAAATAGGACGATTGACATTATTTTATTAGAAACAGAGAAGTAAAGATAGAATATAGCAAAAAATAAACACATCTTAGCAATTAGGACATGAAGATGAATTACCTGTGAAATGTATAATTTTCACGATTGTTTCTATGATTCACATTATACCGCACCACATAGTGTCTTCATCTTTTTACATGCAATAGTATTTATTGCAAATATAATATCTGGCACAACGAAATAAATTGGAAATACTGAGAGGCTCTTTTTACGCTTGGTGACTTTGGCTGACCTGTAAAATAAAAGTGGTTACACTTGACATTAGATTGCTCTCTCTTTTCATCTTGTTATAATTCCATAAAGGACTGTCTTCTCTTTCCAACTCTTTATTGGTCTATTATATTATATATGTTTATGGTTAAAACACATTCAAGTTAGAGGATATTTCAGAATAGAGCAGATAAATTACATCTATAATAACTTTAGGGAAACTGTTTTAAAAACAGCACATTATAATTAAAACTATTGAAAATACACAGACATATAAGAGAAGCAGACCGAACATGACAGCTACAAAAACGTGGCAACTACACCACATAGACAACTTACACACACATAAACAATGGCATGGGCCGTATTCAGTACTTGATAATTATAAAATTACAAGACGGATTATCTTATTTTAAAAAAATTGATAGCAATTCCAATATCTGCTAAAACTCGAGAACGGCTGGACGGATTTGGCTAATTTTAGTCTTAAAATAATCGTATCAGTACTAGAAAGTTGATGAGAAATTTCGGAAAATATTAACACTTTAAAGGTGAGAAATATTGGAAAACGTGTATGTAGGTGTAAGTTGTAGATTGGTGTAGATTTAGTTGTAGTTATTTATTTATTTCAGGTCATAGTTAGGACAGAACTATATAACTAATACTAATATAAAGCCGAAAATAATATGTAAGTTTGGACATGCCAACCTTGTTATTATTTTACGGCTGAACTAATTTGCCTGAAAGTTAAAATGCTTATATCTCGAATTAGGACATAGGCTATAAAAAGAATCATAATCATTCCGGATACGGTTGTGAAATTAAGTTAACGCAGAATAAGCTGCGGGCACCAGTTAGTTTATAAATACGGAGATTGGAGTTGGAAATTAAATAAAACCAATAATAATTTACGAATCATTTATTTTTAAAAGATAGGTATATATTTTTTAATAATTTCGTTCACTTAGGTTAGTTTTATGTGCATCGTTTTTACACCTTAAATCTACGTAAAACTTAATAACTAATTAATAAATGCAAGTAATTATAATCATGATCTTTATTTTTCGAATCAAATGTCATAATAACGTCGACCACTTACCATTAGGTGACACGTATGCCAGTTTGCCTATCCAACTAACATAAAAAACATAATTAATTAATTATTAAGCTTCTGTTTTTTTTATCAAATGCCTTTATTACCTTAGTTTTAAGCTTAATAATTATGCTTAGCAGTTGTCGCTAAGGCAGGTTTGCTTTCGTCTATCTGCAAATATGCATGTAGATAAGGCCAGTAAAAAAATAATAACCACCTATTATGTAATCTTCAATTGCCATTCTCAAAATCATCAATATGATGTAAAATTTTGACATACGGAGTACATAGCCATCATGTCGAATCAAAGTAAGAACTTTCCAAATAAAATTTCATGATACCATAATGGTTTTATGATACCATAATGAGAACGGCAATTGCATCTCTGATTCATCCTATTCTGCTGAGCCTGAACCTCCTCTTGGTTCTTCCCCTCTTCTCAACTCAGTGCAATTTCCACACACAAATAAAAATAGGAGCACAATAATGATAAATACCGACTTCCAGAGTAACTAAAAAAATGTTATGAACATTATCTACAGATAGGTGAAGGTAATAATAAGACTTTATTAATGTACATTTTTATATCAATATCTCTTTCATTGATCTTTTACTTAAATCCTATATTGTAATTGAAATGTTGTCACTTTGCTTTTGAAGTAGATGGTGGTGGTTCTATTTTGTACACTCCTTTTTCTTGCTGATACAGGGTTTTGGTAAATTTTCTTTATTCAATCACAGATGTCTACTACCATTTACCAACTATTATACTTAACATATTAACTGCCCAAGCCATATAGTACACCTACCCTAAGACGTCCAATGAAGTGTTTCAATTCATATTTTTGGAATAGTACATTTTTCGACAAATACAAAATTAAATGCCTGTAGGTAGAATATTATGCGATATTCAGTACCCTACTTGAGACCACTTTATACTTGCAACCCGACGCCAGGACGCCGTGCGGTTGCAGACCACACGGTTTTTACAAACCAAAAGTGAGCCAAATGGGCTCACACTAATCCGATGTAGCATTAGGGCCTTCGGGCCGTTAGCATAGATCCATCCGGAAAAAAAAACTTCATACTTTTTATAAAGTTTTTAATATGGTAAATATACATGGCAACCATATAAAATTAAAATCTTACCTCTTGCAACAGTAAATCAAATATTGTCGCAATCGCTCCATTAAAGCCACTTTTATCTATATTACGACTGTCAAAATGTTTTGAACATAAGACAAGATTTGTGGGCTGCCAATTCACGTCACGTTCATTTTTGCCAACCAGGAATATCTCAAGTGCACATCATTCGGAAACTTGAAAAGAAGTAAATGTATCATTCAAGAATGTTTGTGTACCTATTATGAGTTTATACAAGTATCTATATTAAAAATAAATTAGGCAACCTTAATACATTGAAATTTACCTTTTCTCGAATAACCTAAAGTCTAAACTATTAAAATAAAATAAATCTAATAAAATATATAAAGTAAATCTAAATCCGGCCCCTGTAAATAACTAAAGTACCAAAACTGTCAAACAGGATTTCAGGGAAGTAAAATGTTGTATTATTTAATTAAACTTAGTCAAATTTGCTGGGTATCATGCGTATTCCTAAAATATACACGTAAAACCAACGCTTAATGTTTATATTTAGCTAAATTAAGTATAAATAGTAACATAATAAACAAAACAATTTTCACGATGTTATTTTGCTTCACAATACTTACTTAGGAAATATTATGTCAGGTGTTTTATTATATGTAGCACTACTATACCGAGGGGCACTGCAAATTACCATATTTATCCCGTCTTATTTTTACAATTCACATATTAATATTTAATATTTTTAAGAAACAAAAACACTTGACCTAGCTGGCTTAACCTTATATAGGTGTATAGCTTTATAAATAAAGAATTAAAAAAAAAAAAAAAAAAAAAACACTTGACCGAATTTGTTATGATGCCATTTGTCATCTATCGTCATCTATCAATATGGCGGATGGGTTCACTTTCTGTTTTGACTATGTATGTGTCCGTGTTACTATATTGAAAGACAAAGAAAGGTGAATTTGGAGTTCAGACAAATGAGAACGAGATGGAGATATTGCTTATTACTGTCTATGTGTTTGTGTTAAAAGTGTTCGGTCTGCTTCTATTATATGTCTGTGTGAAAATAGCATTTATGAATTTTAAAATAAAATTCGTCGTTCGTTATTTATCTAAGATCAAGTATCAATAGATTTGACAAGCTAATATTATTACCGTATTGGAACGAGATAACAACATACGAAAAATCCAAGAGTGGCAGAGACATAGACACTTTCTTTTGTCTTTGTCAGAATATCACACTTTGTTTGTTGGCCACAACAAGGATGTGCCCAACAAAAAATTATCGACTAAATTTGAATGCCATACAAACATTCTCACTCGTGAACAGTTTGTCAAATATGCCGCCATTTTGTACGACTTTTTAATTTGGTCGGTTTATATAGGTATGGTGATACCAGTTTTGTTATAGGCAAATTACCCAAAAATGTGGTATTATATAAAAAGGGTGACTGGAATTTCCGAAATAAACACAAAAAAAACAAATATGTTTATTGCTATCCTAAAAGGCTATGTACTATAGATCATACATATTAAGACGTAAATAGCCTTCTTTTTTATTATTTATGCTTTTAGCGGTTTGTTATTAGTCATTACATAATATTTTCGATAATCCGGAAAAATGGAGATGTCTAAAATTACAATAAATGTTTGGTTAGGGCTAATGCTTATAGTTATCTATCAACCTTTACCAGTTTTTTATTATTTTTAATTAACTTGTTTCATGAAAATAAGTAGACTTGTTATTATGAATGTGGGAAATATGCCTGTCCCTTTCGGGTATACGCGAATGTCAATTCCATATTATACTTGTTCCTAGTTATTTATCTATTTAATCGTTTTTTATTTAATTTATATTGCAATAGCAAACATAATAATAATCGTCAATGATAAAACTAAAAAAATAGTTTTTGCTTTCGAGTAAAACAGCGTAATAAAAAATAAACTTAGTTACGTAAAAAGAAGAAGAACAAAATTAATGCTTGCATTGACGTCCTCTGTCAAGATCTTTCTTCCGGTTGCCAACACAAGGCAAGGTGAGTGTTTTTGATAAACCACATGGTTTTAAACATAAACGTTTATTAAAATAGTGAAGTTTAATTTGAAATTGTGACAAATTTCCTCTCAAGGTAGATTACAATCTTACTATCCTGTTTATTGATAGAAATTGATCTGTAAGCTTTGTCCTCAAAATGTCTGCCTCACATAGCCTCAAAATGTAATTTAAGAGTTTAATAGGTATTATTTAAGATAGTACATTTGTGAGTAAATTTGTTGGAAAATTAGATTATTAAAAACAAGTTTCAAGTTATTTTCAATAAGTTGTCTCATTCAATTCACACTTAACCTCTAAAATTATAATTGATTACTATTTCACTTAACCATATACCTTGTCTCTATCCCTTTAATTATAATATAAAATTCGTAATACAATATTTCCATTGGAATGACGTCTTAAATTACATAAATATTAATATTTTACATGCTCATTTTAGATGCGTTCCGTTACTCTCAAAGACGTTGAACAAGACAAGGTCGTAAAGACCGTAGCTGCTCACTTGAAGAAGTAAGTATTCAGGATTTTTTGGATTCAGTTTGAGAGATACCAAGAAATGTCTTTAGTATATTACTAATTAAAAGTTACCTGTTAATTACTTAGAAATTTGATATTATGATTTATGATATAAAAATATCTAATATGATATGTGATGAAAATACATTTATTGCTTAGTGTTTCCCTTATTTTATTGTAACAATTTATTGATTCTAATGATTGAACAATGATGTCTTGTGTTGGGGTTTCTAAACAATTATAATAAAGGTGGTAATTTATTTTTCAGAGTGGGCAAAGTTAAGGTTCCAGAACACATGGACCTTGTGAAGACTGCCCGCTTTAAGGAGTTGGCTCCTTACGACCCAGATTGGTTCTATGTACGTTGTGCTGCTGTGCTCCGTCACATTTACATCCGTTCACCAGTTGGTGTTAAGACAGTCACCAAAATTTTCGGTGGTCGTAAACGCAACGGTGTCACACCATCACACTTCTGCAGGTAAATATTTATTTATGTATGTAAAAACTGAGGTGGAAAAATGGCACTTTATTTTGGTCGAATATGTTTTGTTTATCGGTATGTTTTGTTTATCTGGAAGTTCTAACATTAGAAATTTATCTAATGCTTTGAAATAAATAATGTGTTTCATTAAACACATTGATATTGAAAAGGATTAGTCTTAATGTCATAGGTAAATTTAACATTCAAATATGATGATTGCACACTTGGCATGTTTGAATCCAAGTGGCTAACTGCTGTTGTCAGCACATTTGGTCTGAATATAAACAATCTTTGTGACAATTTTGCATGGCTCTTACATACCAGTTGTATTTTTTAGTGTTCTGTTCCTGAAGGGTAAAAAACGGGACCCTATAAGTAAGACTTCACTGTCTGTATGTTGGTCACCAGACTGTACCTCAAGAACTGCGATAGCTAGACAGTTAAAATTTTCAGAAATGATGTACAGTAGAACCACTATAAGTCGAATCTCAAGGGAGACGCCAAAAAAATCTAGTTATAGAGTTTTCGACTTATAGAGGATTTCGACTTAGTCAGATTTTGATTCGAGTTAAAGAGGTTAAGATTCATTACGTTCACGTTTCACAGCACTCATGTTTCAACAATTTTATTTGTAAACTGTTGTACAAATTGATGTGTATTGCAGTAGAACTAAACTACTTCTGACAATATTTCACTTGACAACAAAAGACTTGCTTCACTAAAGTTCAAATAAAATCAAAAATAATAAAATTAAACACCTGACGCCAAACAAGCAAATACATGTTAATGTGTGTCATAAATTCGTGGTAATTCTATTCATTTGCTTTCTTAAAAAACAATTGTGTGCTTTATTTGTTCGACCTATAGAGGTATCTCAAATAATTGAGTTGTAGAGGTTGTAATATAAAACATTGCTTTGTTCGAGATACAGAGGTAAAATTTAATTTTTAGAGGGAAAATATGAACCAAAATGGCTTGGAGGGTCTCACTGATTATTTTTACTAATAGAGGGTTGAGATTTCGAGTAATGGAGGTTTTGCTGTTTAAAGGGAAGGGAACCAAACATTTTTTCGAGATATGGAGGTTTTCGCCATTATAACAGCAAATACTATAAACAAAATAAATATTTCACACCTTTTTGGCTCGATATCAATAACAACAGTTGCAGTTATTGATCTAAATTCTAATTGACACTTGAAATATTCACAAAATACTTGTATATTTATTTTAATAAGTATAAAAATTAATAATAATAATAAAGCCCTTTTATTCCGAACTACATATTTTACATTTTGATTTATAAATTTCGTTTCTTATAATATATCTCGCAATTCGCCGTGTCTCTTGACATGGACCTCCTCCAGCTCTCTCCACTGAACTCAGTCTTCTGGAAGTATGGTCCTAGGGTTAGGCGGATATCTTTTTACGCCAACTTATTTTCGGACGCCCCTGTCTTCTGATGCTCCATTTATTTATTTTGTTACGTAACATATGTCCTGTCCAGCTCATTAGAAAAATATTTATTTTGATGTATGGACATATCCATGCATTAAAATATAAAAAAAAATACCGGTGGGAGGGAAGCGCTGTGCCGCGCTCCCGGCTGCATGGGTATCACCATCTCGCTTGTTTCTCCCGTGAAACAACTTTGCTGTGTTTCGGAGAGAAGGGCAAGACAGGCAATTTAATTACTGGCACCGAGACTTAACATCTTATGTCTCAGGATAGGCAACACATAGGTGAGTTGCCTGGACTTGTTCCAGGTAAAAACTAGTTTATGTTCATGAGCGAAAAATAAATTATGTACATACCACAAATATATTTAGTTGAAATAATATCATGCAATTGTAATGGTGGCTGGGAATTTGATGGGAAAACTGATTACAATCTCCTATACTGAGAGTGATAATTAAAATGTTTTTAATGTATGTTTGTATGCAAAACTGAACAGTTTCTACACATGATTTTCTGAATATCTACATAAACATGTAATATAAATATCTTCCTTTAATGTAATAAATGTGTTCACAATATATTGTTTTAAATTAACGCTATCACTATATATATTTAAATAAATATTGTTTTGGGTGCTTACCGCTTTTATCGGTTTATTGCGGTCCCGATATTTTGGTAATGTTTCAATCGCCATGATCACAGGGAGACTGACGTATGGTGTTAGTATATGGCGACAGATAACGAAAACCTGTCACCACAACTAGTTTCGGCACATAGACATCCTTGTTTACCACCCACCTGCCTGTAACCCAAATTTCTTAGGACTTGATTTGCAATTTGATTGTAACTAGTGGTGGTCATTATTACAACAACAGTTGTAGTAATGCATTATTTGAAAATAATGAATAATCAATCCATTATTGATTTCTGAGTTATCCTGTTGTCAGTTGTCGTTATTGAAACAATGACGCAATGGTAAAAATAGGCATGCAATAGGTAGACATTCGGTGTGATAGGGAGATAGAATAATAGAAGATCATTGTTTATTCTTTAATATTATTACATTTATTACTAACACGTAAAATATCAACTTTCATATTTTATTGTACGTTATAACAATATAACATTATAAATGTTATAATTAAGTCGCCAAGTATGTAGGTGTCGATCGCGAACGAACGAATCAAACGACCCGGGTCGAAAGATCCACGCGAACGATCGGGTCATTTCGAAAAATATGATTCGTTCACTAGATCGACCCATGAGCCACGATCCGTGTAACAAAACCTATGTACATATGTGTCGATCGCGATTCGCGAACGAACGAATCAAACGACCCGCAGGCTAATTACGTATCTTGAAATTACAAGCAACAGGCAAAAATTGCACAATATCTGCTGTCAAAATCATATTTTGTATTACCTATTAGCAACGCGACAGCAACAAGCTCAAATAATCGACCGCAACGCCATCTGCAAAGCGACAGCGACCGAGGAACTAAAAATGCATTTTTTGGTATGTTTGGCTGACGGTTTGGTATTACGTAAACTATTTAGCAGCCCGCGACAGCAGATTGAAATGTCAAACAGCGATTTTTTAACAACAACTAAAGTAGTGTCTGCAAGCCTGTTGCTATTCGTCTGCTTACTATATAAACTGTTTAAAATACTTGGTTAGTGATCGAAAAAGACTGTTAGAGACATTTTAGGCGTAATATGATCTTATTGAACTTACCCTATTCGATTTTAAGTGGCAGTGTTATTGAAAAAGAAACTATAATTTTAAAACAATGGCTCGTGCACTTCTTTTGATGGTTGCATTAGAGGCTGAGGAGATAAGACAGGAGACCAGGAGCACAGCCTCACTGAGACGTCGACTACGTGAGGAAGCCAAAGCATTCAACTTGTCCGACTGGGAATTTCAATCTCTTAACAGACATTCAAAGGATTTTAACTTATGAAATTAAATTGATCTAAGTACTATATAAAAGTCAAGAGTTTTGCGACTTAACAGTAGGATTCCTGCCGGCAACACAACGGCGACAACAATATGAATTCAATCCAGTTCCAGTTCCAATCTGGAGTATATTGGTACTCTTGAACAAATCGAGTTTACGATTGATTTTGAAATTGGAAGCGATGACCGATGTGATGTGTATAATAAAATATAATAACAAAATAAAATTCAACAATATGATGTTCTATGTTTTTTTTTAATTAAAATATGTCTCCAATAATGAATTATTATCTTTTATAATGTACCTAGTTCCTTAAATTAAACCTAAACTTATTTTGTAAAGCATTAAACGGCAAATAAATTATACATTCTGGCATAATGTGTATTGCTGTTATAAAAAAATCTTACGTGCAATTTTGAATAGACATCAAATTTCAAAATAGCTCAAAACAAAGTAAACAAAAAAAATTAGAAATCCTCTTCTTTCTTAATTTACCAGTAATGCTGTTGCCAAGGCTTTCCAAAATAACATCTCAAGTTCTGACAGACCACATACAAATTATTATTGTTATGTATTTTAGTGATTGGTCTTATTGAAAATTAGGTATTTTACTCATAAACATAGGCTTAATTTGTTTACAGAATACTGTGATTTATTTAAATATTGCTACCTTGGGTTAAAAGATAATAAAAGACTGATTGTTACTAAGTATTTTAGTACTTATTTTTATAATACCGTGATTGTAGGTAAGATTACCATATCAATCAATGACCAAAAATTTAATATACACATGGAAATAAAAACTGTGTTACATTTAAATATTAGAAGCTAAATATTGTGATTTATTTAAATATTGCTACCATAGGTTAAAAGAGAATAAAAGGGTTATTGTTAAGTATTTTAGTTACTTACTTATTTTTATAAATACTGTGATTGTAATATTGATTATATCAATCAATGACCAAAAATATAGAATATAGTTAAAAAAAACAAATAATAGTTTAACAAGAGTTTAATGAAAACATTAAAAACACTTATAGCTATTATAGCAGCCTATTATAGCTCACGCACACTAACTCTGGAAGTTCCTGCCTACTTGTTTCCTGGGTGCTGTCTGTGCTACTAAGTAGGTGGTATGGTATCCTCACTGTCTTTTTGACTCAAGCTTGCTTCATTACAAATGTTGTGTAAAACACAACAAGCATTTATAATTCTAATAACTGTGTCCAGATGATAGAGAAGGACCCTGTGGCCTAGGAGACATTGCCACCTATACTTCAGAACACCCATAGTATGCTTTACTGTATAGTGTCCCACACAATTAAATTTGGTGTAGTGTTCTTCAGGTGAGCCAGCCGGAGCATCCAAATATGTTTCATCACAATAGTTCTTTGGGCATAGCCCGAGTCTCCTAAAACATAATAAATAATTATTGCATTATAATATTCATGTATGAAACAAATGCTCACTTTATTATGATTTTAACTTAGACTTAACAAGTGAATAAACAACTTCCCCAAAATTTAAAAAGGAAAGAACACATTCTAAGATTCCTTTATAATTTTTATGTTATTTGCCAATTTAAAGGTATTATGAATTCTTATACTGTGGTATTACTAAAAGAATATTATATCTATTAACATATATAATTAATTTGTTTAAATTGTATAATATATTATATCAATATAATACCTATATACAATTTAAAGGTATTTATAAAACAAAAGGCATTATTAAAACTAACTTATACAATTACAGAATCCAAGAGTCAACTTACATTTAAAACATTTCTTAAGTGAAATCCTTTTCTATTATAAAACCTCTCATTTTGGGCTGGACATATGAGAGCCATATGAGTACCAACAATAGCACTTACTATGTCATATGGAAGTTTTCATAAAATCTGAAATTAATGCAAATATTATTATGTAGCTCAATAAGTCAAATAGATTATTATAATTAGCACTTATTTTATTTATATTAATAGATAGGTATCACATAATATGAAGAACAATGTAGAACCAATCAATAATAAAATAATTTGAGATATATTTTTCAAGTATCCTACATATGCATTGAACTATTATTACTGTAGTAATTACAACTCACTGTACATAGGCCGTAAATAAAGAGAAAAGATGAACTATAGAAGAGGTTAGATTAATTATAGATATTTCTATTGACATACCTTATAACCCGCAGATACTAGATAGTAGATACAAATCCAAATCGCTATGAATAACTTCAAAGCTCCTTGCTGAGGCGATAATATCTCTTAAACTCCTCATCACATTAAATTTCACTGTAATTGTGCGCTATTGTAGCATATTTTCGATCCCAATCCTAAATTTCGATAGGATCGAGTGTCAAGAGTAGGCCGGCAGATCACAGAATAATATTAGCATAGTGTTTATATACTCTTTGAATATTAGTTATTACTTATTAGTTATTACATATGTATGTACCCCATATTTAGTATTTACATTAAAATTGATTAAAATTTAAAAGTATTTGAAGTGTGTTAAGTGTTTGACGTTTTGTAGTTCCATCCATTGCTACCTGGCTGCTGGTGGCGCTAGTAAAAGTGCATTAGCGGCTAGTGAGCAGATAGCAGACGATAAACTTAGATAATACGTTTCTTTTTGCAACCTCTCGACCGGTCGCTGTCGCTCTGCTGTTGCGTTGCTATCGCGTGGCTGTCGCGCTGCGGTTGCTTTGAAATACGTAATTAGGGTGCCGAGTGTCAGATCCGCGCTTCGCGCGAATGATAGGGTCGTTTCGAAAATTATACTGCCGGCTGCCGCGTCTCAGTCGGTCGTTCGTTGTCGCATTTGAATTATTGTTTAGATCTCACTGCAATCGAATTATAGCAGTTCCTTCATACTTTACAGTTAACTATTGTTTTTTTTTGTATTGTATAATTATTTATTATAATACAATATTGTATTATTACAGTATAATAATATATTAGTTATATATACAATTTTGTGATGTTACGACCCATTTGGTTGTGTGTACCTACACAATCTATACATCTATTCGTATAAATAAAATTGATGTCTGTTTGTACTATAAAATTAACCGCATTTTATTAAATGGATATGGTTGTGTATACGGTATATATATAATAAAATAGAATTTAGTATTTTTGCCTGTCTGTCTGTTTGTTCCGTCTAATTTCTGAAACGGCTGGGCCGGTTTAGATGGGACTTTCACTGGCAGATAGCTGATGTTAAACGTATATATATATATATATATATATATATATATAATAAGTTAGGTATATCATCAATCTACGTACGGCTGTAATTTTAAGTTGACGCGGGCGAAGCTGCGGGCAACAGCTAGTTGATAATATTAGTCGATGGGTTCGCAACTCGCCAACTAAACAAGGAACTAAGCGGCTTGGTTCGTGAGCTAGTTTTTTGTTCCGAGACTACCAAGTACCGAATGCTTTAGTGAACCAATCGATCGATTGAACGGGTCGAAAGAACCGGGTCATTTTTTAAATGGTTCAGTATGGACCCAGGTCTTTAAAATTGAACGAGCTACACATACTAAATACTAATCGCCAAGCTTTGCTTGTTTAACGTCACTGCACTCTGCAGTTCTACAAAGTACCGTCTATGTATATTTCGTTTTATGTAGATATTTCTAACACAAATTAAAAACGTTTACTTTCACTGTTGCTAAATCGACTCATACATTTTTTTTTTTTTTTTTTGAAATGATCTAAGCTAGTAGACTGAGGTCTGTTCTAACTTCATCTGTCTAATAGGTGAGGCAACGAGGCTCAAACCTTTCTAAGTTTTAGTGTGTTTGGAGGCCCTTATGGGGCCCCCGTCCCGTCATCTAAGAGACGGGGCATCGATGTGAACGCGGGGCTTCTAATTTCCTTCCTGTCGATCACGGGACCGACGGTCGGAAACGAGGTCGTCGCCACCTACGGCGGAGGCGGTGTCGAGTGCGTGTAATGAGTGTACTGTTGTGTGTGTACTGTGTATTAAGGCGGGATGCCCTAGGTTGGAGAGGAAAACGATTATTGGCAACCGTGATAGGATCTGGAGGATCGAGGAGGACGTTTCTCGGTCTCCTACGCAGACGATGTGAGTCTGGATCGGGTACATAACTAGCGGCCTGTACGACCAGCGGATTTACGTGATTATTGGCTCTTTCAAAGAACCTTTCTAATTTGTCTTTAAAATGTTGAGCTACAGAAGGCAGCTCGAGTTCTCTATGAAGGTCCACGTTACGATAGTACCATGGACATCCAGTTGCTGTTCTTAGAAAACGGTTCTGTATTTTTTGTAACGTCTCTATGTGTGAAGGTGCTATGTGCGCAAAGACTTCACTCGCGTAAGCGAATATAGGCAGTATGCAAACTTTGTAAAGTGTCCGCTTATGTCTAAGCGGCAGTTTACTCCGTTTGCAAATCATTGGGTAGAGGCGATGTAGTACGTACAGTGCCTTCTTTTTAATTCTTTTTATATGAGCATGAAATGTCATACTACTATCGAGGGTAACGCCGAGGTATTTTATCTGATTGACTCGGGGCACCTCGTTACCGTCGAGGAAGATTTGACCTAAATTCCTACAAGGCCTGTGTGAGGTACTGTTACCTCTCTCAAAGCGAATCACGGCGCTTTTTCGGGGTTGGCAGAAATCTGCCATTTCCTAAACCAGACGCCTAGTGCGTCGACGGCTTTCTGTAGTCGGATCGTTATTAATCTTTGGTTGCGATGAGTCGTATAGAGGACGGTATCGTCGGCAAATAGACCTATATGGATGTTAGGCATTCTGGGGATGTCGCTAGTGTACAGGGTAAAGAGCAGGGGTGCCAAGACTGAGCCCTGGGGTACCCCCGCCCTTATCTGTCGTAATGAGGACATTGTGCCCTCCACTCATACAATTCATACGTGTTACCTATAGCGTGATCTAGAATATGTTAGTCAAAAGTACAGCGACATCTATTAGCTAACAATAATAACTAAATTAGACAGTATATGTAATATCATAATTCATAAATAACAGGATAACAGACAGTAGTTTAGAACAACAGTTGTTACAACATAACACAACAGGATAATTTATTGTAGTAAAACAGCCGTTATTGCCATCACTAATTGTAACTACTAATTCGGATAAACTAATGGTTTTCATAATAGTAGTAAATATCTATACAGATAAATAAAATTGGATTGTTGTTTGTATTAAAATAACCGCTTTTTACTAAATGCATATGGATGTATACACGGAACATATACCAAAATTTTTACAATTTTCGTCTGTCTGTTTGTTCTTGCTGTCTAAAACGGCTGGGCCGATTTTTACGGGACTTTCACAGGCCAATCAAAAAACAACAACATTGCTATGTTAGAGGGGTAACTTAGGCTAGAAAAATAATCATCAATCCGGATACAACTATAAATCTCAAGTTAACGCAGTCAATAGCTATTTATTATAAAATGAATAAACTGAGTGTTCCATTCTATGTACTTGTGAAAATAAAAATTTAATTATTTTCAGGTCATCTGGCAGCATCGCTCGCAAGGCTCTGCAAGCTTTGGAGGCCCTGAACTTAGTTGAGCGAGTTCCCGATGGTGGCCGTATCCTCTCCACAAGAGGCAGACGTGACCTTGACAGAATCGCCGCTCAAGTACGTCTAAAGGCCAAACAAGCAGCAAAGCAGAGTGTAATTGTTCTGTAATTTTATGATAAATAAAAAAACATAAAAAGTATTTTTGTTTTTAAATACCCTTTTTATGACTAACATAAATACATCAACAACATAATGAAATGTCATGAGTGAATGAATACGCTTTCCAATTAAGTATTTCATTTGTTGAAATTTTTTCTATGATCTTCAAGTTTGATATCTTTATAAATATTGAGAAATAGAGAGATTATTCATAAACCTGGTGCCTTCCTTCAGCAGCAAGAAAGTCTTGAATAGACCATATGCAAGAGTAAACTTGCTGTAATTCAGTAAGCAGTAGGTTAATGTTTCGAAAGTCCGTTAGTGTTTTGAAGTTTTGTTAGTTTTGAAGAGAGGCTTCTATAAGAACGTTCGGGCCGCTCCCAGCGCTCCCTTAAAGGCGCTCGTCGCGCGGCCACTATTCTGATATAATTAATCCTCAATTGGCGCCGACTGTAAAACGAAAGAGAAAAACAATCAACTGAATGATATGAATAATAATAACCAGTTACCAGTCACAACCTCATATCAGCAATATTGTTACATCTGTGACCAGTGAATATACTTTGATATGATCGGCAAACTTTGTTTTCGACTTCTGTACGTAGTATTATCACTTATTACTTTTATATAGTAATTATATAATCAAAGAATAGTGCAGCGAATAGTACAGCGGACTGCGGAAGTCATGACGTGACGACGTAAGTAAGGTCTAAGAAGGACGAGTATAGAAATAATCTGCATATCAATGAATTCAATGATATGCTGCAAACCAGCGGCATGAATTGTTATGGAGATGACAGCACTGGAGATGCCATATACACTGGCCGCTCCAATATTTCTCGGGAACAAGTCGATGAGTGTCGAAACAAACTTGTGTCTGCAATCGAGTATTCTCTATCTCTATCTGTTGGTCAGTGTCGGAATGTGACTTAACCTAGTCTAGCAGGTGTCAGTGAATGTCGCTTTCACTTACCATAAGGTGAACCGACTGTCCGTTTGCCCTCTCTTCTATAAAAAAAACTATGCGTGTGAAAAAGTATTTCCGACGAATAGCTTAAAATTGAATATTTAAAAATTGTGTACGCAAAGTAGCAAGGTATGTGTAGTATACTATGTGGTATATATGTAGGCCTTCCGTATATGTATAAAAGTACTCTGTGGGTAGGCCTCTCACCAGAGAGTATAAATATAATATAATATTGGTAATAAATATATTAAATTGGTTTATTGCCTATCACTATTGTCCATAGAGAAGTGCCTCATGAGTATATAAACGAAACATAGGCAAAGCTTCAAACAACCGCGTGAATCGATTGCACTACTACAAGCGTCCGGCGCATGTGTGCGTTGGCACTCGTGGCACCTCGTGGCTCGTCAGTCGTCACGTACGAGTAGAAACCAGTCGAAACCGGATCGACGAGTGTTCGACCGCAGGGATGTGAGTACTGTGCGTTTCAAATGAGAATAGGATGGACTTAGCGCCATATTGTGATGTCATAGTTGTCAATTCATACCAGTTTGAGTTAGGTAGGGTGGACAAAAAAAATATTTTAATGAAACTTTCACAGATTTTTTTTAATGTGCACAGACCATAGACATAATAATATAGAAGCAGTCCTTCTATATACCTACCTCAGTATACCTACGAAAAAAAGGAACCTAAAACTCAAATCGGCAATTAGCATGGCTACCATTGCCAGGGTTTTGACCATAAAGTAAATATACCTAGCGGAATAGAGGAACAAAACGCTGAGCGAGTGAGATGTCACTAGCAGCAACACTGTGTGGTAAAAAGAGATGCGTGCTGCGACGTAACAGAACCGTTTTTTGCAACTGTTTGACATTTCTCGGCATAATTCGGCACGCTGAGAATTTTAGCTTTGTGATTTTTTGTGATATTACGTGAAATCGTGCATATTTTTGAGAAATAGTGCTTCAAAAACATGTTGACTTCTTCAGTGATTGATTGCTGTACAACACAGCAAAATAGCCCCAAAAAATGTTCATTTCACAGGTAAATTATTCCAAATCGACACCTCCAAACAGTATTTATTTTAAACAACTTCGAAAAGGAGGAGGTTATATGTTCTTCTGTATATATATTTTTTTAATGTATGTTCACCGATTTCTCCGTCAATTGTGGACTGATTTTCAAAATTCTTTTTTTATTCAAAAGATATGATAAGGAAACCAGGATCTGATGATGGCATCCCAGAGAAATCGAGGGATACTTTCGAAAATTGTAGGAGTAACTAGTGCGTTTAATATTTTTTTAATTAAGTACATATTTTAAAGAACTACAATTTCATGAAGGTCTAAAGTTGATCTGATGATGGAGCTGAAAGACATTCGAGGGAACTCCTCAACGATTTACAGCAGTAACCTTGTGTTTGGGCTTGATTAATTTGTATTGATGAGAACTTTACACCTAGATGAATTGTGACTATCATTATATTTTTTATTATAGGGACAGTTAAAGGAACTCCTCAGCAGTTTACAGTAGCTACCTTGTATTTGGACTTAATTCATTTATATTGACGAGAACTTTGGACCCATATGGGTTATAAATGTCATTACAAGTCTGACGATGAAGACCATAGACAGTCGAGGGAACTCATCAACAGTTTACAGTAGCTACCTTGTGTTTAGACACAATTCATTTATATTGACCAGAACTTTGCACCCATATGGGTTATAAGTATCATTACAGATCTGATGATGGAGACCATAGACAGTTGAGGGAACTCCTCTACGGTTTACAGTAGCTACCTTGTGTTTGTACTTAATTCATTATTATTGACGAGTACTTTGCACCCATAAGGGTTATAAGTGTCATTATAGGTCTGATAATGGAGACCATAGACAGTAGAAATGCGTTTAACAGTTATATCCATATTTCAGACAAATAAAATCGGCGAATTTCGGAATCACTAAAAATTAAGAAAAAAAATTTTTGAAACAAAAATTGAAACCGACTTCAAAAAATAAAAAATAAACTACTACTAACTAAGTTAACCCTTTAACCGCCAAGGTCGGAATAATCCGACAAATATTTTCGTGCCCATTTCGCCAAGGTCGGATATTTACGACCAAGTACCACTACACGGTTAATCTGCCTTTTTTGTTTGATAGTACTGTATTATATTAAAATAATGTTTATACTTGGTAAATAGTTAATGAAGGAATCATTTACAATTGATTATACTTTAGTTTCTTCATTAGAAGACCTAAAAATAATGTCTAAAGTTAAATAAATTACCGATATTATTATCAGAAAAGTGTATTGATGTCCAACGCCCGTGTCGGAAAAATCCGACAGTAGGGACGGGACATAAGCAATAATTTACTGATACAAAAATCCACATAAATTAAAATATTTCTGTTTATGCTAACTAATTTATTATAAAACAAATAAAGCAATGGTTACTGAATAAATAAATGTGTTTATTTTATGTGTTTCTTTTTTGGGGATGGGATATCGATCTACTGTTGAAAATCTCTATTTTTTGTAGGTATTTATTTTTCGTTTTACTGTGCCTGGTGCTATTATATTGAAACAACTCAATTATTTAATCCGTGGAAACTATGAAATTAATATTATTTGAAATGCAATAACAAATATCGGAAATTATGTCACTTCACTATTCAAGCTCTTTTTATCTAATGTTTTTGCCAGCGTTATATATTTACTTACAACATTATGGATTCAAATACTAGATATCAGTTTATATAAATTATAAATTAAGAAATAAATTATCGACATCGAAAAAGATAAACACATTGCACATCACTATCTGTTGTAGGTATAAATTTTTCGATGTATGGTGCCGGCGCTAGAGGCACGACAATCGATTTTAAGCTCGGCGGTGAAAGGGTTAAATAGACCGTACAGCACCAAAACCGCCGTCAGTCACCGGTGTCGTATTTGTTGCTGTACCTACCTATCTGTCTTTGCTGACACCGACTTCAATAGTAACAACAATGACGTGGTAAACGCAAAGATTGCAATTAGTAAAATAACAAGTTGATTATAAGTTGTAGGCACAAAAATTAAGGAAACGCAATTATTTTATTACTTTTTAGTTTATTTTTTATTTTGCTAATACGCTTCGAATTGTAATTAGTAAACATAATCTTCTTCATAAGTCTTCTATAAACATTTATCTATGTAAGAAACAAAGATTGAATACACATAATGCAGAATTTACGAATATTTTGTGTAAAAGAAATAATTTTCGTTTTACACTAGGGCTGCATCAAGTTATCGAAGTGTCCAGTCATCAGGGAGCGACCAGAGGGAGAGAGAGAGAGTCTATAACGCGGTAAACGAATATCTATTACTGATGTCAAAATACTTATATGAGGTAGAGATAGGAATCACCTGGGAATGTGAACCCATTTAAGATACTTAACTGATCCATAGGTACTTATCAGTTTTTGACTGTTATTATCATTAGTATATAATTTATGTATCTTTCAGATTTCCTACTACTACTTACTAGTTACTACTACTAACCTGGATACTAGAACCTGTGTATGCAGTAAGCATTTTGGAAAAACATATTTACAGAAGCGAGGAGCGAAACGAATTTTGATGAAATTTGCTTTTCAAGCAATTAAATGCAAGCTCTTTGTTTTATATTGGATTTTGAATAGGAGGAGGATTTATAAAGTTCTTATTAGGTTTAATTTAGTATTATGAATCTAATAGAACTCAGATTAGGTCGAATTTAGACGAGTTATAAAGAAAACTTGATAGTAGGTTGATATTAATTAATTGCATTATCAATTTGAAAGTAATGTCAAAAGAAAGGATTAAATTTGCCAATAATAACACAAAAAGATTTGTGACGATAGCTTAAAACTATTATACGTTTAAAGTTATTGATGAATACGTAAAAAAGTGAGTTACCTAATCTATTCAAAGTTCACAGGTTTTTGATCTGTAATATTTTATTGTGCAAAGATATGTATGTAATTAATGTTTTATCTTATAAATGATGTCAGTAGGTTTATTCAAATGTATATAATATAAGGGTTTTACATATAGAAAATATAATAAATAAACATTTTAGATCTCGGCTCGCAGTAAAATAATAAGAAAATAACTGATAATGCCAACCGGGTCGTATAAATATCGAGCCAATTTCGGGCTTACTTGTGAGTTGCAGCATACCCATCAAAGAGGCTAAACGAAGAGCAGTAAGAAGTGAAACAGTCAAGAGCCGAGAACTAGGATCAAAGTGAAAGTTATATTTTGTTTCATTTAGTCTACGTCTCCCGAGGTCCTGTTTCATTTCGACCTACGTCTGCTGGGGTCTTCTAGACAGTAGTATCATTTATAATACGCATTCAGGGATGCGTGGTGGCGTACGTGACCAACGCAAGGCAAAAGGGCATCCCAGGCACGACAGTGCGGACACTGTACCAGTGACCTATCCCTGCCGTCTCAAATAGATACACCACTTAAACTATCGAACACGTCGAACAAGCCTAATGGTTCGTATTTATCTTAACCTTACGAGTATTTAAGAACCCGGTCCACTTCGGAACGCTATAAAACCCAATTCTATTTAAGTTCTATTAATACTATTATTACTTAATTATTAAATATTATTCACATCGATATTTTAGCATAACATCGAGCATAATATTATAATCGGGTAGAGTAGTAATGTGATAATAATAAAATTTCGAAACTGGTCAGTGATTTGTCCCAGATAATAGCAATTTAACCAACCAGTTATCTGTATTTACGTCAGCCAATCGTCAATGGCTATCAGTCGTCTAATCAGAGCTCAGAACTGGTGTAGCGTCGCAGCACAAATTTGGAGGAAGTTGTTTTTAACCGACTTCAAAAAGGTTATCAATTCGTCGGAATCTTTTTTTTTTTTTTTTTTTTTTTATGTATGTTACCTGATTACTCGAAGATGGCTGGACCGATTTGAAAAATTCTTTTTTTGTTCTAAAGGGTATACTTCCCAATATGTAATTACTTAAACCCTTTCTACGTTCATCTCATTAATACAGCGCTATCTAATCTGAGCAACGCGTTTAATAGTTCTACCCATATTTCAGACAAATAAAATCAGTTATCGAATTTTGCAATCACTAAAAATTAAGAAATAAAAAAATTTTAAACAAAAATTAAAACCGACTTCAAAATTAAAAAAAAACTAAAAAGTAATAAAATAATTTCCTTAATCTTTGTGCCTACAATTTATAATCAACTTGATCTTCTACTAATATACAATCTTTGCATTTACCACGTCATTATTGTTACTTTTGGAGTCGGTGTCAGCCAAGGTAGATAGGGAGGTAGGTACATCAACGAATACGACAAACTACTACTAACTACAACGAATACATAATCATTACCACTCTATTCTGGTTAGGTACATGCTCGATGAAGCGACATGATATATAACACTACACGCACTCATAAGCAATTTTGACGCTCACAAATGTCATTCCATTTCGGTTTCGTTTGACAGCTCGTGTCTGTTTCTCTATTCCGCTAGATAGATTAACTTTGGGGTTTTGACCTAGGAACAATTAGTATCATATGGAATTGACATTCGCGTATACCCGAAAGGGACAGGCATATTTTACAGGGATACCACATTCATAATAACAAGTCTACTTATTTTCTTGAAACAAGTGAATTTAAAATAATAAAAAACTGGAAAAGGTTGATAGATAACTATAAGCATTAGCCCTAACCAAACATTTTTAGTAATTTCAGACAGCTGCATTTTTCCGGAATATCGAAAATATGTAATGACTAAAAAACAAAAACAAACCGCTAAAAAAATAAATCATAAAAAAGAAGGCTATAATCGTCTTAATATGTCGCACGTTTAATCCAATACCGTCACTAAACAAAATTTTTCTAAAACTTGTTTTAGCGGCATCTAGTTGCTGAGCACGAAGTTTACAAATTGCATTGATTCCTATATTTATATTTATTGAGCTAGAGGGCGCCGTTTACCTTTCGACATTAAACGAAACCAATCCTTTTCTTCATTCCTACAATGGCAGTAAACGAAAAAGTACGGCTCATTGTCAACAAAATTATATTATTTCGAGTTCAAAACCGTAGTTTTAAGTTTAATGTCAGCTAGCTATTTCAATGTTTCGGTGAGGCTTATAGTGCCACAAACCTTTCTTGGCCGGTAAGAGCGTCGCTGTCATGGATATTAGTATTGCTAGTAAATAAAAATTAACCATTATATGGGGAAAAATTTGAAGAGATGCAGGCTACCTTAATAAGTAATTTATTGAAGTGTCTTAATAAAACAATGTATACTAATATCTAGAAAATACAGTTCCAGGAAAATAAATGTGACATAAACTTAGGAATAATACTGATATGACCGGTTTTGTTACCTGTACTATTAATATAATATCTTTTAAGATACCTAGCAATCGGAACCGTTCGATAATTAAAACTTTGCCATTGTAATTAATAATGCAAGAAATAAAAATAAATATATTTTAGTTGGATTTTTATTAGGTGTTGGTGGATAGTAAAATTATTTATTGTACGCACCAAGAAAGAAAATAAACACAAACATTACAAAACAGTACAAATAGCGGGCTTATTGCTAAGAGCAATATTAATAAATCATTTTAAGCACTCTACACGTGTTTTGCCTCTATACATATTTTGATACAATAATTATGATCAAACAAAACAATATCTGAAGAATCACACTCTAGAGGACGAACTCCATCAATTATTTGATTTCCCGAACTGTCAAAATGTTCATCTTCAGAATCACTGCTTTCGCTTTCACTATCGCTGGCCAAACTAATAATGAACGGTTCATCTAAAAACGTCTCTGTATTTGTTTTCATTTTTTTTACATGATCGCAATGTTTTTTCCATTCTACAACAGATTATTCTGTCGAAGGCTTCTGCAATCAACTGAGGCATTTCAGTACTTGATTTCCGAAGGTTCTTCTCTGCTACATTCCGTTTCATTGAACTCCAGATCATTTCTATTGCATTAAGATATGGTGTTAAGATTGCCACCATATCGCAATGATATGGTGGCAATCTTAACACCGTGTGTCCACTATCTTTCATCAATTTATCAATTTCGTATTCTGGTGCCGGTTTGTGTCTTTTAATTAGTTCATAAAGCTGAGGTTTTGTATAGCATCGTGGAATTCCACGTTCCTTTCAGTTAGCCATTGTTGCATGCATTACATTGCAATTGCAAATCAATACAATGCAACCTCATTGCAATGCAGTTGCATTGCATTGATCCAAATTTGGAAGCAACTTGTCCGCGACCTATTTTTTAAAATTTGTGTTGTTCATTTCATCATGATAATCACCGCTTTTTGTATTTCATTTGAAAACGAGTAAAGCATTCTTGACAAAAGTTGCTTCTCCTCCTGCATTGACGATTATATATCTATTTCCTTTAGAAACTGGGTTCAGAACACCATCATCCTCATTACTTTGCCAACATTAACAAAGACAAAATAGACTGCAAATATTTATCTGGTGTTTACAAATTAAAATGCTCACAGTGTAACGGCTTGTACGTAGGTCAAACTGGGCGCAATTTCGAAACTAGATATAAAGAACATATCTCAGCGTTTAGGAACGATCAGCCCCAAAAATCCCATTTCGCAAAACATCTACTAGAGACAGGACATAACGTTAGTAGCGGCCATACGTTCCAGGTTTTACATAAATGCGACAAGGGATTTCGACTAAGTGTGTTGGAACAACTCGAAATAATAAAACATAAAAATAATAAATCGATTGCATTGTTGAATGACCAAACCGATTTAACGAATTCTCCCATAATACGGTTATTCGGTGGGGGTAGTGGGGGAACCAGCTAATATAAGGCGGGTGTTTGGGCCTGCAAGTCACTCACAACCGACGCCAGGAGGCCGTGTGGTCGCAGACTGCACGGTAGGCGGGGGGCAACCCCCCAATCAAAAGTGAGCCGAATGGGCTCACACTAATCCGTTGAAGCATTAGGGCCTTCGGGCCATTAGCATAGATCCATCCGAAAAAAAAAAAAAAAAAAAAAACTGCAAGTCACTTAACGATTACTAATCGTAGAGTCTACATCCTGAGGATGCCTCGGTGTCGGGGCGAAACGTACGTAGATTGTTTGGTGGTGGTCTTTTACTGTGGTTGTGGTGCATGTGGGGTGGTGGTGCATGCAAGTGTACGCATATGCAGTGCGGGAAAGGAGGGCGGTGCTATATGCATGCATATGCGTGCACTCACACATTTGCTGTAAAGACTGCGTTTTTCGCGGGATAATTGCTAATTAATATAATTAATTTAATATCTTATAATTATAATGGATTTCCGCAAGGTAACGCCTGATTCTATTAACCGATATCAAAGTTGTCGACTTCTATCTTTCCTGTAGTTCTTTTTCTTCTTTTCCCCGGAGTAGAAACTTTTGTCCCTGTTTCATCGGCCCGTTTCTTTTCATTTACCATTCGTCGCACTGACCTTTCACTAACGCCTGTAATAAAAAAAGTAAATAAGTAAGTTTCCGTTTCATTAATACGTAGGTAAATTCATCCCCATCTATGCTGGTAACACTAACCTGTAGCGGCAGCAACTCGTTCATATACTTTTTGTAATGGTATAATTGGCGCTTGGTTGCGTTTTTCTTCATTCATGAAAGAAAGAACGCGTAAAACAATGCTTCTGCCTTCGCTTTTCAATACTCCAGGCATGTTTGATGTTCATAAAAACCACAAAACACAAAACTCCGCTAGATTTATTTGAGAGCTAACTGACAATGTATGTCTGACATTTCAAAATGCCGATGGTAGTACCAATTTCAGCCGCCGGCCAAGAAAAGTATGTGGCATTGTACAATAATAAGATTCCAAAAGTGTCTTTTTCTTTAGTGACACTTTTCCATCAATTTTAATCATTTTTCATGATGAAATTAAGTGTATCTTTTTGCTTAGTGACGTTTAGGCGTATCCCATTTGTTTGAATTAAATGTCGAAAACTTTAATGCGATGTTGTTTTTATTAATTGTAGACACTATAATTAACTTTTGGAACAAAAATTATAATTTTAAATTAAAGGTCTCCTTATTGGTTTTAGATTACTCTGGTATTTAAAAAATGAAATACCACAATCTTGGTTAATTATCTTTAGGAATAGGAGTAATATTAAAGCTAAAGGATAAAATATTAAAGCTAGCACCAAATAACAAAAAAATGAAGTTGCGCGTCACAAAAACTACAAAAATTATATTATTCCAAGAAATAACTCTTCTCCTCGGCTCATACCATTGCAAGTTATTGCCATGCAATGGGCGAGGTCAGCCAGTACAAGAAATTGGTCCTCATTTTCAAGTAATTCAAGCTCTTCCCGTTCAAGTTCGTCCACTCCTCTTCTTCTTCTCTTCCTCTTCACTATCAAATATCATTGAACCACACGATACTGTGCAATATCAAGTATGTAATTGCAATTCAAATATCTGATCTAACCATACTGAGGTACGGATCATCATCAGAGTCAGTGATTTCAATCTCAATTAATGAATCACCCATTGGAACTCGTACTGGGAATTTGGGAATAGTTCAAAAACACTCATTTGTTAATACTTTATCAGGCACGGCATCACCATCAGGTGAATTTTCTCCAGATGACTATTATGATCCTAACTATATGCCTAGAATACCCAAAACAGGTGAAGAATCTTCGGACTCGGATATTCCTGTTATCAATAATCCAATACCGTATCTCCACCGACAAGGAAACGGTGTAGAGGCGTTATATATCCAAAATAGGCGAAGAGACTTCGAAATACAGGTTCATAATAAGTTTTATATTGCAAAGCTAGACGAGTGGTACACAGCGATCCAGATGGAGCCTTCATGTGGCACAAAGTGTCTTTTGCAGTGTTTTGCATAAGGGAAGTAGAGCGCCAAATGATATTCGGTGGTTATTGAGGTATGACGTCATCGTCGACACAAAGCGATTTGATGGCGAGTTTAATTCCTATTACCTTATGACTTATACTCAAAATGATTTATAAGAAACTTTGTTCAAAAAGATCATCGCGCCTGCGATGTAGCAGGAGGGGTTACAATGTCGAACTACAGAATCGAATTGAGTAATCGTAATAAATGAGTCCCTTGCTCATCTCATTATCTAAAGATTTATAAGTTTTTTTATGTTGCTTTAAAAACTAATAGCCTAGTAAGTAAATGATCATTATTTATTTTAGTTATGTTTTTATTCTTTTAACTATAAATACTTAGTGACTCAACTAAGTTCTCATTTCTCAACTACTTGGCAAATAATTTCTATTAATTTAATTAAGAATAAATTGTGTATGGTTTCTTTCTAATGACATTGGATTTATTTTAACTTAATAATAAAGCGATAAAATATAAATAAATTGATGTATTTTATTTTTAATATTCATACGTTAACATGTTCATAATGACACTTTAATGAATGTGCTTCTTTTTATAAAATGGTAAAGTGTCACTAAACTTTTAAATAATTAATATCCACTAATTAACAATACGTAAAATTAAATAAAAAAATGTATTTTATTAAGAATATTGGTTATTAATCATAAAAAAACAATTGTTCCTGAAAAGTTAATAGAACCTTATCTAAATCACTTTAAGTCTTCCAAAAATCTTTAAATAGCACTCCTGTAAAATTTGTATATTTATGATAGTGACGGTATTGGATTAAGTGTGCGATGTATGATCTATAGTACTTAGCCTTTTAGGATAGCAATAAACATATTTGTTTTTATTGTGTTTATTTCGAAGATTCCAGTCACCCTTATTATATAATACCTACATTACACCTACATTACAATACCTACATTCTTGGGTAATCTGCCTATAACAAAACTGGTATCACCATATTTTATAAACCAACCAAATTAAAAAGTAGTACAAAATGGTGGACATATTTGACAAACTGTTCGCGAGTGAGAATGTTTGTATGGCATTCAGTTTTATTCAATATTTTTTTGTTGGGCACATCATTGTTGTGCTCAACGAACAAAGAGTGATATTCTGATAATGACAAAAGAAAGTCTATGTCTCTGTCACTCTTGGAGTTTTTCGTATGTTGTTATCTCGTTCCAATACCGTATTATTATTAGCTTGTCAAATCTATTGATACTTGATCTTAGGTTTTGACAGCAAAACCACAAACTATAATATAAAGAATACTACTATGAAAAGGGTACTCAAGATGGCAGATCAGCTGTAAGTTTAAAGAAAAATGTAGGTAAAGAACACTGTCTAATTTTAAAGTTCATTTTGTTCAATCGCTTATTCACTTCACCTCTAAAATATATTGACCACATCCCTATAGGTCTTATAAAAAAAAGATGATGAAATGTCATATTGAAAATTATGGAAGAATGGCGGGAAGCATCGGGACGCGCGGTTGTGTTTTTTTGGTTTCCCGTTAATTAATTGTTATTTTGTGTTTTGTCCATTCAGGGTGGTTTTCTATAGTGTTTGTTTTAAAAACTTTATCTTTGTATATTGTGATTGGTTGGCGAATCTTATGGAGTACCGTTCTGAAGTGGTTTTCTTAGTAGGGCTGTTCTGGTGGTTTTCTATAGTGTTTGTTTTGAAAACTTAATCAGTGTATTATATAATGTGATTGTTTGGCGAATATTGTGGTGGACTGCCTTGTGTGGATGGAATGGGGAATGATAGTTGATTGATGGGGGCTAGAGGGGCTAAGCCGCGCTCCTTGGGGTTTCCCGCCATTTCTCCGTATTACAGACCGAATAATTGTATTTTGTATGGCTAATAGCCTAGTAGCTAATGCCTTTAAATGAAAATAATAAATAAAATATAGAAAATTATTAGTTATCTGTGCTTTCGATAATCTTATTTTCTAAGTTTTTAAGTGCTTAAATGATAAATTGATAATTGTTTTCAGTGAAATAAATAGTAAATGGAGTTTTATAAATGTCCGTAAGCTAATATGTCGTGAAAGTGAGTGGTAAATACTGAAAAATCGTGAAATACGTATTAAGAGGGTTTGTTTACTAAATTGGACAGTTCTAAAAAATGGACTATACAAATATATGCACATTTAATTCGTATATAACTGCTGCCTGCTTCATACCATACGTAGACGGTTTTGAACTATTATTTACAGCTAAAAAGTTACATATACACATTTAGTTTTTGTCCCATTGGGATGGTATTCTTTACTTCTATTCTCCAAGAGCGGGAGTATTAAAGCACATACATAACGAATGAATCTCACTATTACTCATTCGCTTCGTGAGGAGAATCCAACTCGAGTTAACTCGAACTTAGCACAACTCGAGTTGACTCGTCTCTACTATTAACATATTTTATGTTATTTACATAGACATAATATAGAAGGACTGGGCATACCTACGAAAAAAAGGTGTATACCTACAACTCAAATCGGCACTTAACATGGCTACCATTGATAGGGTTTTGACTTTTGACAGCAAAACCACAAACTATATATAGAGAATACTAAGTACTATGAAAAGGGCACTTAAGATGGCGGATCAAGCACTCACTTACAGCTGTCAGTTTAAAGAAAGAGGCATCTCTTCTTATTTCCTAACTTCATGGTTATTTATGACATTAATACTTGTCAGTTGTCAGACTGTCAGTTGTCACTGTTTTGTGTCACATTGTGTGTCAAAATTATTTTAAAATATCATCATTCGCCATTCATTGGTGAGTGAAAGAGGAGTTCCTGTTAACGTGCAAGCATCAGTCACAGAACTCACAGATATCAGTTTTATTTGAATAAGTGTCGAAGTTAGGTCCTTTAAGCCTGGAATCTTGCATTTCGCAGTGATGACAAAATGCAGGCGGCGCTAATACGTAAAAGCGTTCTATTATTGACTGTATGTATAGTGTCTTGTGTTTTGAGTGAAAGATATGTTTTGCCCGGAAGATCCCTTTATGTTGTAGAAGATCAAAACCATGCCCGGAGAACACAAATAATAAATAGGCACATATTTAAAGATGCTGACGATTTTGAGGGTATAGATGTAGATAGAAAAAAACGGGATGCCACGACGATACCACCACCGTTAGAGAAAAATATATCAACATGGGTAGGTATTTTTTATTGATTTTCTTTGTTGTTTTTATTATCAATGTGCCTGATTATTGATAAGCTATAAGTACCCGGCAATGTAATCGTAATCCTATAAAATATATAAACATAGCTTAGAAAGGTAGTTTGTTTTTGTCGTTTTCTTCTATTTTTGTTTTGACAAAAGTTACGACGTCAAAACATTGGATCTACGAATTACGTACGATAAATGTTTCTGAAGGACACATTGTTTTCCCTTTCTATAAATAAATTGCTAATGACTTGCTTTATTTTGCAACAAAATATATTTAGCAGTAACATGCACAAATGAGAATTTTATTTTTATAAAAGATCAATGCTAAGTGCCAACTTTGCTAGTTTGTTTTTGGTGCAGAAGAAATGATGAAAGTTTTTGGAATGAGGGACTGTATGGCTTCAGTTACAAATTTTTTGAGGTCAAATTTCAATTTTTCAAAAATTGTATATCTAAAACCAGTGCGATACACGCTTTGATATTTTTGGAATTGGGTATTACCTATCTATTATAAATTCAGCCAAAAAGAAGGTGTTGCTAATTGTAAAGCCAAGCCTTTTAATATGTAACCAAATCTTTTTGTATTGTATTTGATAATTATTTTATATGCAGTAAAGTGTAAAAAAACTAAAATTTTATCAAGCTTTTGTCCATGTGTCTGTCAATTCAAAACCTATAGGGTACTGTTCACATAGAATCATGAATATTTAAAAATAAAATCTGAAAACCCTTAAGTTGTGTTAGATATATATACTTAAAGAACTTTTTCTCTGGAACCTTCTGTGTACTTGTCTGGTTTTTCTTTTTTTTTCTTTTATAGTAGAGGGGGTAAAGGGACAGTCGTTTTACTTGGTACATAAGTGATATACAACATCCATAGACACCTGCTACATACTTAGCAGGTTTGTTGCCGGCCTTACAAATATGAGTATTTATTCTCTTTTCTTGAAGGTCCTTAAGTTGTATCGGTTCGGAAATACCATAGGTTTATTTTTTATTTTTACATATTTCTTAATGTTTACATAAATATTTTTTAGACTACCCACCTTAATGACAGCCACCAGCAGTTGATGGTACATTGGGTGGGGGAAGGCTCCAATGTGATTATCTGTTTGGCGAGAGATTCAAGCCCAAGAAATAAAGGAGCGCTCACACCATCTGCTCTATACATATCCTATGATTATGGAAAGAATTTCACAAACAAGACGGAAAATTTCAGACTTGGAGATGATGCAAATAGTGGATATGCTCTCTTAGATAAATTTTTCAATCATCCTATTTATCCAGAATTTGTAAGTATATTATGTATGTTTAAAGGCTGAAAAGATGGATAAAGGCTGCTGCTGATGATGATAATGATATACACATTTGTACTTTGTATTGTTTTGTGTATTTGTGTAAGGTAAGCAGGAAGTCAATGTAAAGAGAAAGAACTTCACACACCTTCAAAGACTCAATCAGGTATAGAGGTTTTCTCACAATGGTTTTCTTCAAAAATTGAGAAAAGTCCTATTTTAGGTCACCAGATCATAATAAAACCAGACCTTTCATTCTAAAGGGATGGGAGGGATGTGTTACGGGACGGTCTGTACTATGCGTTATGTAACAGTATTTATTCTTTACCCAAAACCCGGTAAGCAGAATGGTTGTGTAGAGAGATTCTCCTGTGTATTTTTGAAGTGAAAACTTCTTTCTGCGAGTGTCAATTTATTTCAAATTTAAATTTCATATTTTACATGTTTAAATAATATTTTTCTTAAAAAGTTCGACTGGGGCCGGGCTTGTGCAAAACCGTAGTACTCATTTTCGGTCTTATTTTCAACCCTTGGTAAATAAATATTGGTCCTAATAATCTTTCTTCAGAAATTATCTAATTACATGCGATTCCGAATCAAATGACACCCCACTTTTTGACTAGACTTGAAGGAATTAGATTTTAGAAGAACAATGGCCGATAAAGTAATAACGTGTGTAAGGACAGCACTATGTCAGGAAAACGACGTAGTTAGTAGAAGTATGTATTTTTAGCAGTAAGGATTTATTGGGACAAAAAAAGAAAAAAAAACAATAAAATCTCTCGCTTTTTAAAAACAAGTAATTTCAAATGTTAACAAATAATATTAATGCAATTAAAACAATAATAAATGTAAGTATTTTAGTGCCTTTCCAGTACTTTACACCACATAATTATTGTGAGAAATGTAAAAATGGGCACTTGGTGGCTACATAACATTTTACTAGGGGGATACAGTAAAATGTAATGGCGCGTTACATGGGTAGGAGGGGTCAAAAATCTCCAAAACTTGCCTTACGTTATACTTGAACGGTCCCTATCATCTTGCCTATTACTTACGGGTTTGAATTCTGCAAAAAATTGATATGATTGTGTGGTGGTCAAGGAAGTGATATAAATGCTTGGATAGTGTATACAATTATTTCCATTTACTGTTACATAATATAATAAAAATGACAAACGAGATATAAAGGAGTGTTACAACAAAAAAAAAATATAGGAAATAAAAAAGGTATATTATGTTATAAAACATTCCTTGTCTGAGGCAATGATCTAAAATGTTTGAACATCTGTGCAAGCAGCTCTGTGACATTCTTATATGAAATATTATTTGCACTACAAATATTCAATATTAATTGTATATATAAATATACCTAAACGTGTGTATGCAAGTCAATGATCTGCATGATAAATGGTGTGCAAGATCATGATCTTGTTACTTATAAATATGTATCAGATAATGTCAAGATTGTAATGGATAGGTAAAATTAATGTCAATGAACTTAGCTACAATAACAACATGTGGTCAAATAACATGCTGATTCATTTTCTACACAAAGAGTATTAGTGCATTTTAAAACAAATTAATAATGACCCAAAAAGTATCAATTTCTTTAGGCTTTTTTGTTTTTGAATCTGTTATAATTAATAATAAAACTATTCTTAATGAATGTCAAAATAGCTTTTTTCTCAAATAGGGTGGCCAGTAGTCATTTTTTATATTCACTGCTAAATAAAAAATATGTTGTTTGGCATAGTTGGTTTGTTTTTTTTCTTTAACACCGGGAAATGCTCTGAGGCATCCCGCAGGGGAGTGGGTCTCGGGTATGTGACCCGCGTGGGGATTCGCTGCGCCCGAAAGCTGGTAAGTGGACGCAGCTATACCCACTAAAACCCGACGAGTGCCACCAATGTCGTCTTTGGTGAGGTGCCCAGGATCTAATAAGGTGTCCTGTATGCTCACAGGATACCTCGACGGTTAATTAGTCCCCGTAGGGACCGACGCCACCTCCTCATAGCGGTTGTCCCGCACCACATAACAACCCTTCCCAACGTCGGGACAGTACAATGGGGTGAGGTTCTCCCCTCCTCGCCCCTTGCCCCCTGCTCTTTTCTCCCCTTTTATAAGAGGGGTACAAAGAGCCCCCTCGGTTCAATTAGCTTCGCCCTAGGTGCAGCGGCTCACCCTATGTTACTAAGCACCACCGCCACATCAAGGCTTGAACCATGGTGTGGCTTAGTTTTTTTATTATTATTAACCAATGGCATAAAAGCCTTAGATTTGTTGTGCTGGTGTACTATAAAGGTGAAACCTATGAAAGAAGGATGAAAATTTAACAGACTTTTTACTTAAAAATCATCTATTTACAAGTTTCATCCTTCCCATCATATAAAATGCATAATATAATATATTGAAATATCTTGTTTTAGTGCGTCTTCATTGATTCAACAAATAAGAAATTGTTCTACACTAGTGACAATGGACAATCTATTCATAGATCTGACTTGAGTTTCCATCCAAGTGAACTGGCATTTGATGAAGATTTTCCCGATAAATATGTCATCTTGGATAAAGTGGAAAGTAAAAGAAACGTAAGTTTCTATTTATTAATGTAAAACTTAATTTTATGGATTACATTTTAAAGCTAATTTAATTGACCTCTATGGTATTTAATTAGCTGACTAGCAATGAGTTAGTCAAAACATACCCTTGTAGAAAAAAAATTACCTACTTTTTTTCAGCTGTATCTGACATTAGATGGGGGAAAGACTTTCGAACAGATCCAAAGCTATGTGAAAGGATTTTATTGGAGTTCTGGTACTGGTTTCCATAAGAAGTTCTACGTTGAGAGGTGGAAGCCTGGTGGTAACAGTACAATCTTGAGCTACGATGATCCTGCCGATATGACGAATGGTGAGGAGCTGTTTGCAGATGCCAAAGATTTTCAAATTAAAGGAGACTATATGTTTGCTACACGACAATCGAAAGAGGTAAGTGTAAGTTTAGTGGTTTATTTATATAGACAGTGAAAAGATTACAGTGTGAGTTAAACTAAATTATTGTCAGTGGTCTTCTCTGCGTCAATATATTGTTGGTCTTATGAATTATTTCTAAAGTCTTCACTTTCTTCATTAACAGGATAATATTATATTCTATCATGAAAAACTATCATATTGACTACTCACAATTTTAAAATGTATATTCTTAGTTACGATTTAAAATCTACACACTATTATATTATTATTTTTCATTCTTTTCCATACATTTATATGTATAAGGTAAGTAATGAGAATATATTATAAAGAAAAACTCAAAGTAGGTAGACAAAGTCAAGTTCATTTCCAGCGGAATAGGCAGAGAGATAAGACTCTCGATGTAATAATGACCTTACTATCACTACTATCTACATCCGTTCAACGTCATTTTTGCATGTATTTTTATATGACCCATAATTTATAACAGCGTTCTTGTAATCTATATTTGCCATCAGCTATAATACTGTTCAACAAAACAGGATATTTACCATGTAGACATACTATGGTATATTTACCACGTAGACGTACTATGATATGATATGAGAGGGCAAGGTATTGATAAAGCTGAAATATCGAGTTCCTCGATCGAGTGATTAAGACATTATATCATGTCGTATTAATTAAAAGTGTATCACCCCCAAATACTCAAACGAATCTCAAATTTAAGACATACTCAAACTCGTGTTGTCCCTCTTTTTTTCTTTGAATCTGACACGTCGTAGCATGAGTTTAAGTACGTCTTACATTTGAGATTCGTTGGAGTATTTGGGGGAAGTGACAGATTTTCTAACTGTAAAGATTATTGACTGTACATACGTCTTACTGACCGATGTCTTCTCGATTTATGGTGAGAAGCATATTAGGACCCAGCTAAAACTAGTCTGGTACACCTACGTGCATGTGTTATACGGGTTGTGGATGACGCGTATTTTCAATGGCAATTTACTTTGTTTTTTTTACCTTGAAGTCAAGTGAACGCGAAAATTTTATCGCATGAAAAAGTGAAATGGTGACATTTATTGGCTGTATGTAACAATGTCGATTGCTAATAATTTTAGTTTCTTGGTTATTCCTTCCCTATTGGGGGCCGTCCATAAATTACGTCACATGTTAAGGTAGAGGGGGAGGGTCTCGGCGAAGTGTGACATTATGTGACAAAGGGTGGGAGGGCTCCCAGTTTTTTTCTTATGTGACATCACAAAGACTCAGTTGTCTTCTACTGCAAAGTGTAAACTAATAAAAAACGAAATAAAAAAAAACAATTTAAATCTAATTAAAACTAATTTCGGAACCACTGTTTTAATTTATCAATTTATTTATGTAAAAATTGCAAAATATGTGACGTCACACTAGGGAGGGGCGGGTCTCATAAATGTGACCATCTTTGACAAGGATGGGGGAGGGATCCAAATATCATGAAATTCGTGTGACGTAATTTATGGATGGCCCCTTGCGACAGTCTTTGAAAAGTGGGTGTATCTATATCGAATATATAATATATTATAATACAATACCTAATATAATACAATCGTAGTAGGTATAAATACCTACGAAAGTTTGGATAGATGAATGTTCGTTACTTAATAACTCTTGCTTCTGAACGGATCTTGATGCAATATTGCACGTAGAAGTATTATAGTTTGAAATATACATAGGCTACTTTTTGTGACGAGAATAATTTGACGACCTCTGTGGCTCAGTGGTAAGCGCGTTGACGCTCAAGCCGGAGGTTGCGGGTTCGAATCCCGCCATGGAACAAAAATATTTTCTGTGTTCCTGGGTCATGGATGTGTATTAAATATGTGTATTATATAATATAAAACTTAAATATATGTATAGTATAAAAGTATTAAATATATTTCCGTTGTCTTACTTTACTTACCTACTTGAACTTACCACGGGACCAGATTGACGTGGTGTGAAAGCGTCCATAGATATTATTATTATTATTATTTATCTACAGGCGAAACGAAATGTAAAAAAAGAAATGCTACTTACATACATATAATTTAAATATGGAAAATATATCAGGTTTTTTGTGGAATATAATATAATTGTACCGCATCTTATGTTTGTTAGTACATGAGTCATAAGTCAGTAGTTTGCTCATAATATGGGACGAATCGTTATTACTCATAAGTCATAATAAGATTAGTCAGGGCCCAGGGGCGAGTCTTGTGTGGGCGTCGTTTGAGGGCAGTAAATAAATAGCTATACTAATCGACCATCTTGCTAAGTCAACCCAGTCCTGTTGGTCCTTGGACTAGAACTAGCATTCTAGTCTACTGAGTTCTCCCGTGACCATGGCAGCTGTAAAGCGAAACGTCGGACATGTAAAAATCTTAATAAGCCGTTTTAAAGTCCATCAAAAGTGAATTCATATAGGTGGTTTCATTTCCTATTGTGATAATGTTCTATTAATTTATCTATACGTTTATCCCTTACAAGTTCTTACGATTCTGTATATCTGAATGAAACGTTATCATCGTCATCATCATCAGCCTCTATCCGTCCACTGCTGAACATAGGCCTCCCTGTCAAATGTGGAAAAAGTGGTTTGTTTCATTGAACGTATTAATCTCAGGACCACGGGTACCTCGAAAAAAAAACAATTTTAATTCAATTACTAAGATAAGATATAGGTAGAGTAGGTATTTATTTTATTGTCGTCTTTTTTTTCTAATTACTAGACCTCTGGACTCGGTGGTATGCCTAAACGGATTCCCGAGCGAAACCAAAAAAAAGGTAGAACAGCTGTATCCAGCCAACATCATAATATGTGGGTGAACTTGTTAAAACTGATGAATTTTGGAAGTCTTTATTCCCTCATCTACTTAATAGTAAAAATTTGTATAAAGTACCCTAAAAAGGTCTCTAGCTCTAGAAATAGGGTCGATGGTGATGTGTATAATCCAATACAATAAAATCTATTTGCTATCACACCGATTGAGTGGTGCGGGCAATAATAACATTATTGTTGTATAAGGTCAAAGGCCAATTGTGATTTGAGTTCAACAGAACGCTCCGGAGGGACCAATTCCACCCGTATTATTCACTTACAACTTCCTCGCCAGTTTAAATGTCCTACCAGCTTCTATGATAACCATCAACCCTATTTATTCGAATAAAATTACATGAAACTGCTTAGGCACAATTTTTAAAAGTATAATTATTGTTAAACATAAATTTGTTTACGCATAACGATATTTAATATCTGTATTTAAGCATATTTAGAAAAAGTAGGTAAGTTTTGGAAATTATGTGTTCGCTTTTAATAAAATACTTTTAGTTTAGAAAATAAACTGTTACACTATAGTACCTACCTACCTACTCAAGTTAATATCTTACTTACTTAATAACTCCTCCTAAGCGGCTGGGCCGATCTTGATTATTTTTTTTGGTTGTTCAAGTGGATTCGAGAATGGTTTAGATTCACCAAAAAATGTACAGGACAACGTCTGTCGGTCCCACTAGTTGAATAATACCTAAAAACTATTACAAATTAGGACATAAAATTTGTCGAAACAAACACACATAATGTATAATATTTGTCTGTATTTCTAAAACTATTTAACGAATGTCTACTGAGATGAATTCGAAATGTCGAGGTCCGAGAAACAAAATGACCTACTTACATGTAAATTTTAAAACTTGTCTGTATTTGTATATTGTGATGTGCCGTGGCTTTTCAATGGATGTACCAATTTGAATGCAGTTTTTCAAAGCAAGTTTTTTTAAGTATAACTTTTTAGCTATGCCATTTGCTTAAAGCCTTGTCTATAATGTCACGCGGTTCTACTTGACCTTAATAAAAAAAAAACATGCCTCATTAATTGATTTCGCCATTACACATTAGGCCAAAAAAAAGTCTCATTCCACATTAGGCCATTACACATTTAAGGCTCATTACACATTAGGCCATAAAAAATGGCTGTATGGAATACTCGCCTGATCTCGTGGAGACCCAAGCTCAACAGTGGGACGTTTATTAATTAACATTGCTACTTTTGTTTATGTTAATTGGATAGGCAAACGGGCAGACGAGCCACATGATGGTAAGGGAACGTACCCATACTACGTGACCCGTTTGGGGGGGAAGCGGAGTCTTTAAAATACTGTCAGTCACAGGAGCGTGGGGGTGGCTCAGGTTTTTGTCACGTAGTCGATTTTATTGAGAGAAATCTCGAATTTTTTCAACCTATATTCGAATATAGCGCGCAGTGTTTAGCGCTTTTTAAACTCACAGTTGGTGGCGCTGACGCACATATGCCGAGACGCTCGGAACAATAACTAAAGCATGGAAGCCGGGCTAAAATAGCAATTACAGTGCATATCTTTATCTTTTATAAAAATCATAATTATGAATTACTACGTGAAAACTAAAGTCTGGTCTGGATCTTGCAGGGTGTTTTTGCATTCTTTGACCAGTGCTGAGGTAGTCTCCCTCTTATTGAGGGCCTTCAATGCCTGACTGACAGTATTTTAAAGACTCCGCTTCCCCCCCAAATAGGTCACGTAGTATGGGTACGTTCCCTAAGAGGCAGCATCGCCTTTGAACGTAAACTAGTTAATAATAATAATAATTACATCGATGTACCTATACACTTCTTATTTACTAATTTATAAAATGCAAATTAGCATACACAAGCGTTCTCCTAGTTTCGCGGTCGTGCGTAATTATTTACCTTATTACTAACGGAGGTCAATGACATTGACAAATATATGTTGTAGGTAATACGCATTTTAAATGCGTTTGATATTGTTATACATACACAAGTGTCTGATTTGCGAGTGTTTCTATGTATATTATGCTTTATTGCCTATCCCACTATCATAAAAAACTAGTCAAAGAAATTTGATCAAACATTGGACATCGAAATTGGAAAAAAGATATTTGACTAGTCACTAGTGGAATACCATCCATAGATAAAAAATATTTAGTATACATATTTCATGGTTTGCGTTTTTTTCATACCTTAAATCTCCTAAAATACTAAACGGAATTAAATGAATTTTGGTCCAACTTTATAAGTAATAACTAACTGTTGTACGCAGCTTCGCTCGCGTTAACTTACCTTTTTTTCTTTTCTTTTAACACCTCGACGGCTAGTCAGTCCCTCAAGGGACCGACACCACCTTCACAGAGGAATTGTCCCGCACCACAGAACAACCCCTCCCAACGTCGGGGCAGGACAGTAGGGTGAGGTTCCCGTCCTCGCCCCTTGCCCCCTGCTCTTTTGTCCCCTCTTCTTATAAGAGGGGTACAAAGAGCCCCCTCGGCTCAATTCGCTTCGCCCAAGGTGCTGGGCTCACCCTAGGCTATTGAGCCCCACCGCCACGTCAAGGCCTGAACCATGTTGGGGGCGTTAACTTACCTAACTTAACTCCTATTAGTCACAGCGTGATGTAATATAGTCTATAGCCTTCCTCGATAAATGGGCTATCTAATGCTGAAAGAATTTTTCAAATCGGACCAGTAGTTCCTGAGATTACCGCGTTCAAACAAACAAACTCTTCAGCTTTATAATATTATATTATTAGTACAGATATGGTTTTGGATATCGTTCTTCTCTGGGACACTAGTAATTTATATTACTTATTTAAACACCAATAATGTAACATATGTTTTTCTCAATCTCACGTGTTATGTACCTACGTGCACGCACTAAGCACATACTTAAGGTTCGACGGATCGTCGCTCTTAAGAGGTTTCATAAATGTTTAAACGCGATTACAATCAAAGTGGCTTAACTGTAACCGTGACAGTTACTGTATGACTTACGAGGAGTAGTCTGTTGCCTGCATATCCGGGACCCTCAAAAAGCGGCTGAAGGCGGTCGCAGTGGTTTTAGTTAGGGTGGCCACTCCCAGGTGCAAGTCCCACATTGGGTCAGGATCTACCCAAAGATCCTGCCTGCATCCATAAGGATTTCCCTGCGATAAAAAAAGTTACTGTATGACTTATAGTCTAAGAGCCCAACCTCTTTAGAGAGCACCTTATTTTTCCAAACAAATATTGTTACAACATAAACACATATCTTCTTATATATACAAAATTTCGTGTCACGATGTATGTTCGCGACAAACTCCGAAACTTCTGAACCAATCTTTATAAAATTTTGTAAGTATTTGTAATTTGGTCCAACTTGGGAGATAGGGTAGTTTATATCTCAATTTATAATCGCAATATTTATTTATTTCAAATTATTTGTTTATATTTTGTTACTGTATGCAGATGTCAAATTGTCAAGATGATGTCAAATCCAAAACTCATTTAGACAGAAATAATATTTCGTCATATTATGACGTATTAGACCTTCATTATTAATTATTGACGACCTATGTAGCTCAATGGTAAGCGCGTTGACGCTCAAGCCGGAGGTTGCGGGTTCAAATCCCGAATACCTTACACACTTTATACTAATAAATTTATATTTTTCCAAATGAATATTGTTACATTGTACACACAAATATAATACCTAATATGTATATATGTTCAGCAGTGGACGGATAGAGGCTGATGATGGAGGAATTCTGACTGTCGTCTCTCAATAAAAATCTTAGAAAATTTACTGTAGGTATATGGAACCGGTGGTAGATTCAGTTGACGTTCAAATATGGACTGTATTGGTACTATTTTGAATAAAGAATTTGTTTTTGATGATGATAATACACACAATGGAACATTTTTTTTTTCTTTTACGCCGGAAATGCTCTGAGGCATCCCACCTGGGGAGTGGGTCTCCCCAGGCGGGTATGTGGGACTCGTTGCGCTCGAAAGCTGGTAGTGGACACAGCTCTACCCACTAAAACCCGGAGTGCCACCAATGCCGCCTTTGTTGAGGTGCCCCGGATCTAATGAACAAACAGGGCACCTCGAAGGCTAGTCAGTTCCTCACGGGACCGAGGCCATCTCCACAGAGGGGTTGTCCCGCACCACAGAACAATCCCTCCCAACGTCGGACACAATGGAACCCTACCATGGTTCAAGCCCTGCCGTGGCGGTGGGGCTCTTAGACTTACTTGAATTTACGTGAACCCAGCACCTTGGACGAAGCTAATTGCACCGAGGGAGCTGCTCTGTGTACGGCCCTCTTGTAAGAAGTGGGAACAAAAAAGCAGGGGGCAAGGGGCGAGGACGGGAACCTCACCCTACTGTCCTGCCCCGACGTTGGGAGGGGTTGTTCTGTGGTGCGGGACAACCCCTCTGTGAAGGTGGTGTCGGTCCCTTGGGGGACTGACTAGCCGTCGAGGTGTTAAAAGAAAAGAAAAAAAGGTAAGTTAACGCGAGCGAAGCTGCGTACAACAGTTAGTTATTACTTATTACTAAAGTTGGACCAAAATTCATTTAATTCCGTTTAGTATTTTAGGAGATTTAAGGTATGAAAAAAACGCAAACCATGAAATATGTATACTAAATATTTTTTATCTATGGATGGTATATATGCGGGAATGGGAATATCACCCCATTGCACTGTCCCACGTTGGGAGGGGTTGTTCTGTGGTGCGGGACAACACCTCTGTGGAGGTGGCGTCGGTCACTGGTTCATCTTTTGGGCGCAGCTAGTCCCACATACCCGCCTGGGACGTCCCCCCTCCCCCGCGGGATGCGTAAGAGCATTTTCCAATTGGTTGGACACACACAGAATGCGCTTTCGTCTGCATAGGCCCCTTCATCCTATTTTTTTCTTCTTGGGGCTACAGCAGAACGCTAAGTGCGTTACGTTCACGCTTAATACGATTTCTCGCTAATTTATGTCAGTCCCTGCAACGGACACAATATGTTGACAGAGGCATGTTTCCATAAATTTTAATGCATAATAGAATTTATCATCTCGTTTAATAATATGTTTGCTCGCCACGGCGTCAAATACGTGGGGAATCAGACACAGTCGCAATACAAGATTTTGATACATGGATGACAACACATCCCGAATTGTTGTAAAATGAATCACGATTTTTTTTAATTGATGCTAGATATGTATGATATGTTTGGGAAAAACTTGCCATGATGGCCAATAAGTAAAGAGACCTGTGATAATTATGATATTATGTCAGAAAAATGAAGCTTACTATTATAGGCAGGTGGATTTTTCCACGTTGTTCTCTGGGTGAAAGCAAAGACGTACCGCAAAAGTCAAATTACATAGAAAATCTGGTTATTGCTAATGCATCTAAATCCTTTAGTCAAACAAAAATACGTGATAATTTTAAGTTTAACGTAATTATATATATTTTTTATGGACGCTTTTACACCACGTCAATCTGGTTTTCGAAGAACTTGTGTTACGGGTACCAGACAACGGAAATATATTTAATATTTTTATATTTATACTATACATATATTTAAGATTTTTATTTACCAAGGTGGGTAGCTAGTACAGCAACAAATACGACACCAGTGACGGACGACGTTGTAGGCACATAAATGAAGGAAATTCGATTATTTTATTACTTTTAAGTTTTTTATTTTTTGAAGTCGTCAGATTTGTAATAACTGTGTATAAACATAAATATCTTATTTTAATAACTTAAAAATGTATACTTACATTTTTAAGAAAAAAAAACTGACTACCTAAATCTCATTTTTTTCAAATAAGTAGATACATAATTTTGATATACAATTTTAATAATAATTATACCCAGTGTCAAATCTAACAGCTTACAGTAAGCTTCAAGCTTCTGTCAAGCCGTTTCAGGCTGTAGAGCATGCAAAAGAAATAAACATACAAACATACATGCACTCGAAAAATATCACCCTCCTTTTTACGGAGTCGGGTAAAAACTAGTATTACAAAAAGTAAATGTTTTTAGCGTTTTCCTGTTTTTGTGCCATTGTGGTAATGGATAATAAAAACATTAACGCCCGAATACTCAAACGAATCTCAAATGTAAGACGTACTTAAACTCATGCTACGACGTGTCAGATTCAAAGAAAAAAAGAGGGACAACATGAGTTTAAGTACGTCTTAAATTTGAGATTCGTTTGAGTATTCGGGCGTTAGGTAGATAACTATTTATACTTACACGGAAAACCAATCTATTTGCCTGTTGTTTTCTTGGTGGGCATATACATCTATATAATATGTATATAGGAGCTGTTCTATAGATAGATTGACTCAGCACGATATCTCTGTAACTATAAGAACTACGCCCGAATACTCAAACGAATCTCAAATTTAAGACGTACTTAAACTCGTGTTGTCCCTCTTTTTTTCTTTGAATCTGACACGTCGTAGCATGAGTTTAAGTACGTCTTACATTTGAGATTCGTTTGAGTATTCGGGCGTTAGAGACTTGAAATTTGGTAGGAATATTACTTTTGCCAAGTAGAGGTCAGCTAAGAACGGATTTTAAGAAATTCCTCCCCTCCTCTTTGACAGAACGAAGTCTGTGCGGACAGCTAGTATATTATATAACATCTAATGTTACCTTAAAATATCGACCCGCATAATACGAGGTGGTACCACACCTCGAGAATAAGAAATTCTTAAGGCTTTAATTGTATGTATAAACAATGTGTATTATTTTTGTTGTAAAAAGCAACCCCGAATTTTTATCCCTTTTTTAATTACAGTTTTATTGACTACTTTTTCGACGTATTTCAAGTGTACAAGTTGTTTTCTACGAAATAAAGATATTTTGATTTGATTCACTAAATATATTATGTAGGTACTTTTAAGGAAAAGTGTCGTACTTTTAAAGAAAAAATCGTGTGTGTAAGGACACACACGATTGTATTCAATGTATGTGCCCGTTATTAAACTTATTGGTACATACGCCTACGAGTGTTGACATTATAACCCTATACCATAAACAAGTTTTTGTTGTTTACAAGTGGCTAACGTTATTAGGTGTCCTTTGTTTATGTGTCTAAAATGTCTATGGCCTTCAGTTCGCCGAACACTAGATAGTCAAAACAAGACTTCTTGGTATGTGCTCAAAATTTTGCCTAATCCCTTTTCTGTAAATAAAGTTGGATTGTATTAACTAATATGTTTTAAATTGATCATGAAGTTGTTTTTTAATAAAATATAGATATGGTAACGAGTCTATTTATGTTGTTATTTTCTTGATATGAAAGTATAGTACCGAATTATATGGAACTTATATAGAATACTAGCTGTTGCCTGCAGCTTCGCCCGCGTTACTCAACTCTTATATGTCACAGCGTGATGTTATATAGCCTATAGCCTTCCTCGATAAATGGGCTGTCTAACACTGAATTTTTTTTTCAAATCGGACCAGTAGTTCCTGAGATTAGCGCGTTCAAACAAACAAACAAACAAACTCTTCAGCTTTATAATATTAGTATAGATAAAAAGCTTTCATACTTCAGTACGCGCAATTAGTGAATTACTAATGTATCTGGCTTTTATATTGTGTAACCAAATATTCAACAATTTTTCTTCTGTATTAAGCAACTTACTTTCTTACTTACTTTATTGAAGCAAAAATTGGATAAAATTTCATTAATTTTATCCAATTTTTGCTTCAATAAAGTTAAGTGGGCAGAAAAATAATAATTACTCGTAACCGTTTTTTTTTGTTCTAGAAAAAATCATTGGAGCTGTACATTTCACATCAAAGGGGACCTTTCTACAAGGCCGAGTTTCAGACTGAGTTGGATCTCAGCAAGTTCCACATCGCGGACGTGAACGACAAACGTATGTTCGTCTCTGTCATGCACACTGAGAATCTGGTCAACTTGTACGTGTCAGAGATTAGCAGGAACTTCACGGTGTACAACTTTGTTCTGAGTATGGAGCAAGTGCTGTCCTACTTCCCCGAGGGGAACTGGAAGGATAGTTGGCTGGAGTGAGTATTTTATGTGAACACTATCTGTCTACTGCGTGGCATACATTCATATGTAAATAATTACCACTGTATTTACCGTCCATTCGTACAATCATATTATGTTCTTATAATAATAATAATATATCAACCCTTATTATATCCTACTGTTGGGCACGGGTCTCCTCCTCGAAATCAGGCAAGGAGGGTCAGTCCATAGTTCACCAATGCGCTGATTCAATGCGGTTGGTACTTCACACACCTTCAAAGACTTTTAATCTCATCGGGCATGCAGGTTTCCTCGCGATCCTTTTCCTTCACCGGTGATCAAGCGATGGATCGAACCCGGACCTCTCGGCTCTCACTCAAGAGGCCGAGCCCATACCCACTAGGCCATCGTCGGTCACATACATTCTTATTCATTCTACAGTTCAATTCTTACTACAGTAGAAACTCGATAAACTGGACTAATTGTTGTCGTTAGGCATTCGGCAAAGTGACCGATGAAAAAAACGTAAAAATCTAAAAAACAAAAAAAAAAAATAGGGAAAAAATGAAAATTAAATAAAAACTGAAAAGAAAAAAGCAAGTGCAGGAGTCTACTTATAATATGTTGAGTACTTGCTATTAAATAACTGATACGTGGCAATAGTTTCGTGATCGATACACGAATAAAACGAATAATAAATTCAAAAGCATATAATATAGCGACTAAAATCGTCACAATGGTAGACGGATAGAGGCTGATGATGATGACGGTGAAGTCTATAAATTAAAGCTAAGTACCTCTTAAGCTCAACTCAAGTGGTGTAATAACTTAACAGTCAATCTTAGTACAACAAACTACTATTTTAAGTGCCCTCCATAAATATTAAGCTATAAGAACGATTGTGGTCATACCTGATCCAAATTGGACATTTCCTGGATACCACTTCACGAGTTGCGCGTGCAATATTATGAATTTGGATCGTTGAAATGTAAATCTCTGTATGTAAAAAACATCAAGTCCCGTTGTTTGTCAAGGAGAAACTACTGAACCGATTTAAATTTCAAATTGCGGTGTAGCGCTGTTGACTGGCACGACGATGTATGTCCAGGCCACTTTTTTACCATATAATTAGTAATTGGTAATACTCAAATCATAATTATATTATGTTAAAAGCGTCCATAGATATTATATTACATTGGGTTTATCATACTTAAAACATTTTGTCATTAATCGTCTACTACCAAACATACTCATTACCAGGGCCTGTAGACAAAGTGACATCGCTTTGTAGCCGAAATTCGTTATCGTCTTTGAGATAACGATAATAATTTTCTAGCCAATGATCAATCAAAGATCGTGACAGTGCAACGACAACAACTGTCAAGTGTCAACAAAGTTCGACAAGAAGTGTCAAATCGGACCAAAAAATTAAAATTAATTTCTATGTAAATAGACCTCATACACACTATAACTCATAAAATTTGTGAAAATATTGCCCTCCATGTCCCACGCCCACGGATAACGAATCAATATCAATAATAAAATAACATAAGTTTGACATAAGTGTTCGATAACCAATTGACAGTTTATGATTTTGTTACGAATTTTAACATTGTCTACCAACTTGCGATAACGATAACGAGTGACATAATTGACGACGGCTTATGTCAATCCCATACATTTTATTATTTTCGAACTTCGTTATCGTTTTTTTAATGTTACTTTGTCTAAGGCCTCTGATCTCTTGTAGTTTTCTCCGTAAGATTTTTTAAATGTTAGTTGGATAGGCAAACTGGCAGACGTGTCACCTGATTCCTCCCCCCCTATGGTTCAAGCCTTGTCGTGGTGGTGGGGCTCGGTAGCCTAAGGTGGGCCCTGGGCGTGGGCAAAGCAAATTGAGCCGTGGGAGCTGCTCTTTGTACCCTTATAAGAATAGGGGAGAAACGAGGAAAGCAGGGGGGATAAGGGGCGAGGATTGGAACCTCACCCCATTGCACAGTCCCGACGTTGGGAGGGGTTGTCCTGTGGTGCGGGACAACCACCCTGTGGATGTGGCATCGGTCCCTTGAGGGACTGGCTAGCCGCTGAGGTGCCCTGTTGGCTCAACAGACCTTAAGAAGCTTAGGCATACCCGCTTGGGGAGTACCCCTCCCCCGCGGTATACCTAAGCTTCATCCGGCGGAAAAAGGGTTTTTTAATATTGTTTTCTGATGCGAATTTCACTCATTATAACAAAACAATAAACCGCGATAAAATCCGTAAAAATTGTTTTATTATAAAGGGTTTTTTTATACAAGAGGGGGCAAACGGTCGACAGCGACATCCACAGACACCCGCTATACCAGAGGATAAGCAGGTCCGTTGCCGGCCTTTTAGGTATGAATATGCTCTTTTCTTGAAGGCCCCTAATATTTGTGGTGCGAGGCAGGAAATGCCGTAAAAATCGAGATGCTGTGATGATACGAGATTTATCTGGTCTGTAATATATGCTTTTCAAAACGGTCATATTATAACTATTAAGCTACGAATAAATAATATGTCAGGAAGTCTAACTCAGAACAAATGACACATAAAAAGTGGGCCTACTATAAACCAAAACGACGACAGTCTGTCACCCACGATACTGTACGGTACCAGCCAAGTCTTATTCCTCGCGGTAAGGTGACCCACCCAAATGGATGCACCATACATCGCCATACTCCGGAGTATAGCTGCCTGCAGGCGGTGCTGGTTCCTTCGAGGTTCGGGAGAAGTCTGCCCAGCGCACTTGCTGCCTTCACGACTTTCGATCCCAATATTGATAAATGTGGGTCGAAGGTCCACCCTCCGTCAAGGATGGGCCACAGATACTTGATCTGGGGGCTCATCCTCACCCTCCCTTTGCTTATTACATTAACGTATTTGAATATAATATAATTTTACTACTATTTACTAGTGAGAAGTGATCCCTGGAGGTTTAAATTTTGTATGGCTCCTGCACCACTTCACTACAAATGATGGCATGATGATTAGCAGCTGCAATTCATAATGAAAAAACGAAAACGTATGCGTAAGTTTGACGTGTGTTCGCTTGCAAGAAAAATGTCCGACTGATGACGCGCTGGACACGACTTTTAAGCCCCGCCTACTTGGGCACGGCTTTTGTTGGGTCATTTTTATAACTCAGTTACATTTCCTGACTTATTATTTATTCGTAGCTATTAAGTATATATTTATATTTTTTACATCAATATAATATAATATCATTCATTCATTCATTTAATTATTAATTCATTCCTATATCAATTAATAAACTTATAATTGCAGGGACGTCACCGAGGATCCGTTCACAGACTTGTACCGAGTGGAAGGTCTCCGAGGCATCTACATCGCCTCCAAAGTGAACTATAAGTCGCAGATCTCGAGCATCGAGCCGGACCACGTGGTATCGCTGATAACCTTCGACCACGGAGTCACCTGGTCCCACATCAAACCGCCCACTGAAGACGAAAACGGTAAAGCTATTATTACTAAGTATAATACAGAGTTTAATCGGTACCTCACCAAGGTTCAGTCCTTGACGTGGCGGTGGGGCTCAGTAGTCCAGGTTGAGCCGCTGCACCGTGGGCGAAGTTAATTGAGCCGAGGGGCCTCTTTGTACCGCTTTTATATGAAGAGGGGACAAAAGAGCAGGGGGCAAGGGGCGAGGACGGGAACCTCACCCTATTGTACTGTCCCGACGTTGGGAGGGGTTATTCTGTGGTGCGGGGCAACCCCTCTGTGGAGGTGGTGTCGGTCCCTTGGGGGACTGACTAGCCGTCGAGGTGCCCTGTTTGTTTATTAGATCTGGGGCACCTCACCAAAGGCGGTTTTGGTGGCACTCGCCGGGTTTTTGTGGGTAAAACATGTTTGTCCGAACCCTCAGTGCGGGTCAGACTCGCTATGATCTATTTGTTTCATACTCATAATATAGATATTATATTATAGTTTTTGTTCTCGTATTTGTTACAGGTAGACCACTTAACTGTCACATCGAGAATTCGTGCAGTTTGCACTTGTGTCAGAAATTCAGCCAGCTATACCCAGCTACGAGGTAAGGTTAATTCAATTAATTACCGTAATAGCTGACACTTTTGACTCAAGTTTGGACTTAATTTCGTGTATCATAGGGTTCTTATTGTGTTCTTTTGTGGCGTTGAAGAACTAGGTGTATATGTATGACGTTATATGCAATGTTTTGTGCAATTGTGATAATTTTTATATGAGTATGTTGAAAACAAGCCTTTCAAAAGTTTGATTATTATTGATCCTTCAAAATTTTTCATCAGTTTGTCTAATTTCTGTTAAGTTTTAAGATAGATAATTAATTATTGGAATTTTCAATTTAGACAAGATTTCTTTTTATAAATTGGCAACATTTTTCCCCATGCAACAAAACATTAAATATAATGTTAAAGAAAAATACTTATGTTTTTTTCCTGTGCAATTATTTTCTTTGTATGTTAGGTATATACAAACTTCTCGCTTCAAAAGCCATTAATATAGTTAAACATAATAACGTTCTAATGACCTTCAACTCTTCACAGCAGTGAAAACATTATTATTATTAATGTTTATCTCAATTCACTAAGATGTGTCAAAAGTGGAGCAAATACTTTTTTAAGCTTATTAACTTAACTTTCTCATCCAGTCTTTAATACACAAGAAGTAGGTTGTATATATATTTTTTGTCTTTAACGCCGGGAAATGCTCTGAGGCGTCCCGCGGGGGAGTGGGTCTCCCCACGCGGGTATGTGGGACTCGCTGCGCCCGAAAGCTGGTAAGTGAACGCAGCTCTACCCACTAAAACCCGGCGAGTGCCACCAATGCCGCCTTTGGTGAGGTGCTCCGGATCTAATAAACAAACAGGGCACCTCGACGGCTAGTCAGTCCCCCCAAGGGACCGACGCCACCTCCACAGAGGGGTTGTCCCGCACCACAGAACAACCCCTCCCAACGTCGGGACAGTACAATGGGGTGAGGTTCCCATCCTCACCTCTTGCCCCCTGCTCTTTTGTCCCCTCTTCTTATAAGAGGGGTACAAAGAGCCCTCTCACCTCAATTAGCTGCGCCCAGGGTGTTGGGCTCACCCTAGGCCACTAAGCCCCACCGCCACGCCAAGGCCTGAACCATGATGGGGAAGTAGGTTGTATATACATTATATAGGAAAATTATCTTCTTATTTTTCTCCATTATCAAAGTGGACACTTCTGTATGTTAATGGGAGTGTTAACACTGTTTTATACTTTTCTGTACTTGTTGATGTGTACCACTGGAGTGCGCTTTATCATCTTTTACACAAATCGCCATGAAAGGCATACATGTGATTCCATCACATGATAATATATTCCGTCCTACATTTTTTTCATACTTGTCGTTGTCGTCTTGTTTACAGAACAGCGCCTGGAAAGTATTTGAGGTAAACGTTGAATACATAGCGAATGTTGCATTGGTTTGTACGAACCGCTTTCATACTTGGGGGGCTTATTTACATCATTTTGTATGGGACAGTGGCGTAGCGAGCGAGGCTACACAAACCCTATTTATAGAAAGAGTAATGAAACTTGGCCAGAGTGAAGTTAGCTTAATATTTTTTTTTCGAAATTTCTAAGATAAGGGCCTATTGGCCCTAATGCTACATCGGTTTACTATTGATTTTTATATGAGGGGGGGTTGTCCCTTGCCAACCGTGGAGTCTTCGACCACACGGCTTCCTGGCGTCGGGTTTGAAGCTGAAAGTGTCACTGAGTACTTACTATACAAAATGGGTGAGCTAACTTCAATGGTCATGTTACCTTGATTATACTAGTCCTTTTCGATTGTGAGGTTCCCCCTTTCTTGTATGTAGAATATTTGTTAGTACTCAACGAACTGATAACAAATATTCAACATAGTAATGATACTGTTAACTGTCTTAACAACAGTCTACAACTCCCTTTCTGCTACGCCACTGGTTTGAATTAGAATGTTCTAGAAAAATGTTGTTTAATACACATCATTTCAGATTTTTTGTCAGTTACAGCTTACAATCTGAATCATATATATTTTTAAATTACAGTCACTGTTATCTGCAATTTTGTCATGTGGGTTGATCAATTAATGGGCGTTTTCTCTTATATCTGTGCCTGTATATTCTAATATATTGATATTTTAAAAGTAGATACGATAAAAACCATCTTCTTTTTGTACAAATGTTTTTAGAAATTTTTAGAGTCATCTTTGTAAAAGAGCAGATTTTACCTGAATGCATATATACCTAGACCGGTTCCATTTGGGATATAAGATCGGCAATATTTCATTAAAAGAAGGCTACGTCCAAGTGTGGACAGATACACCATCATAACAATGATAGTAGACAAGTTTTTGCAATGCTTCATGCTTAAATCGTGTTCATAACTATACAAATGTTAACTCGTGTTGCGTTCTAATGGTGCTAATATATTAAAAGATGTTTTAGATGTTTTTGAACCATATTATTTTGTGTTTTTATATCAAAAGTAATGGCCATCATGTGTAAAGGAATCATGTGTTTTTATTTTATAGTATCATTCGATTAGAATATTTTTTAGGTATAAGTACATTCGGCGGCAACTCAAGTTTTACAGTCTACATAATATTATCTATAGTAATAAAATGAAATTAAACGTAAATTAGTGCGGTAGGGAATGGGCATCAGCGTCTCGGCACGCCTCGGTCAATCACAATTCTCTGTCTTTTTTTAGTTTTATTACATTGTCTATTCAATAAAGTTTATTGCTTGAAATATTTTGTGAAAGGCCAAAGTGTAAAACTCGAGGTGATGTCGATTGTACCATCATTTCATTAAATTCCAAACGATGTTCTGCATGGTTGTTGCAATGGGTTTTTTATCACATTAAAGGGAGAAACCAATATAAGGGAGTAACTGCTACTTAGTATTAGCACTCGGGGGCATTTTATTTTATTTATATATTTGAGTAAAGATTAGACATTAAAGTAGGTTTCCTAATACGGTAGTGACTTACAAGCAATTTGTTTTTTTTTATGTTAGTTGGATAGGCAAACTAGCAAACGTGCCACCTGATGGTAAGTATGAACATAAACTAGTTTACCTGGAACGAGCCCAGGCAACTCATTTATGTGTTGCCTATCCTGAGACATAAGATGTTAAGTCTCGGTGCCAGTAATTACACTGCCTGTCTTGTCCTTCTCTCCGAAACACAGCAAAGCTGTTTTAAGGGAGAAACAAGCAAGATGGTGGTACCCATGCAGCCGGGAGCGCGGCATAGCGCTTCCCTCCCACCGGTTGAATTGAAGTTAGACTTTTAAACATACGCGTAACGCGTACTTACTACTTTGTGACGTCACTCTTGCCTAACTTCTCACTGGCCGAATTGAACAAATGACCTAAAACAACATACAATATTATAGTATAATGTATAACATTGTCCATAGGTCAGCTAGTATTATGAGTTCGAGGTCTGCACCTGGCATTATTATGGCGACTGGTGTTATGGGCAAGTCGCTGAAGGGAATACCAGGGGTGTACATAAGTCGAGACGCGGGACTCACGTGGAAAAGAATACTGAAAGAATACTACTTCTTCAACTTTGGTGACCACGGTGGCGTGTTGATCGCCGTCAAGTATTTCAAGACTAGAGGAGAGACGCGACGGATTTTGTATTCAACTAACGAAGGAATGGATTGGAATTCTTACCAGTAAGTATCATATTTTTATAATCCCAGGTTATACTTGTAAACTCGCGTCAAGTGCGTTGTTAAGTTTACCGCTATGTGTCGGCCCGTGGCATCGTAGCTCACAAACGGATGAAGCGATTTGGATGCGGTTTTTTTATTTGAAAGCAGAATTTTTTAGCGGTGGTTCTTAGGCATGTTTTTATCAAAATCGGTTCTGCCGTTTCTAGATAATCAGCTCTTTTGCTATCGTATTTTTTATTATTACCTTCTAGAAGTATCAACTAGAGGCCGCGCCTTTACTAACAAAACGATGTCTGTTTTGTTAGTAAAGGCGCGGCCTCGAAGTGATGACTGGGTTCGAACCTAACCTCACTTTAAATGCCTAACCTTGGCGTAATCGCCTACTTACCAGTGATTGAAAAAACCTGCATTCTAGATATGATTTAATTCAATGTTTTAAATAAGCCGACCCAAAAAGCGCCTCACCTGATTTCGTGAAGGAGAGTGAACCAGGCAGTTTACATATTAAAATATGTATTTTTGTATAAACATACATTACACATCCATTTACAGACATACATATTATAATCATCATACAAATCAGCTGCATTTGACGGGATTTGAACCTGCGGCCTCTGCGTGTAATATTGAGTGACATAACCATTAGACTAGCCGGCCGAACGACTATCGCTGAGCGATAATGATATCCTTATAAACATGTAAATTTTTTATCGTAATCTGAATTCTTACGCGTATTAATGTTGAATTATCTAACTAAAAGAGTTTTTATTTTAAACACATACGAAACATAAGAAAACAATAGTTTTTATATATTTCACTGGTTCTAGAATCATCTAGACTAAAAAAACCGATCGAATTGAGAACCTCCTCCTTTTTGTTGAAGTCGGTTAAAAAATGTGATATCAGATATGATAGTATGCAAATAAATATTGTTTTTCTAAGTTCATTGTAGCGTCTGACTAGTGATATGATTACTAACAGGCACTTGAGTTGTATAAGACATTTCCTCTGCGGTGGAACAATGCTTGCAAGGGCGACTGGATGTTTATTATCCCATATTATATAATTACAGTCTAATTTCTAGAACGATCTAGTTTTTGTGTTATGTTTACGCGTATTTCACTCATTATATTGAAACAACTTTTATGGATATTATCGCGGTTTGACGACCTCTGTAGCTCAGTGGTAAGCGTGTTGGCACTCAAGCCGGAGGTTGCGGGTTCGAATCACGCCAGGGAACAAAAATATTTTCTGTGTTCCTGGGTCATGGATGTGTATTAAATGTGTATTATATAAAAAAAATCTTAAATATATGTATAGTATAAAAGTGTTAAATATATTTCCGTTGTCTGGTACCCGTAACACAAGTTCTTCGAGAACTTACCACGGGACCAGATTGACGTGGTGTGAAAGCGTCCATAGATATTATTATTATTATTATTATATTAAAAGCCAGTACTTATTATTACAAGTGTTATCGATACCGTTTCAATGTAGTGTGTTGTTGGAATTGTATATGGATGGATAAAATAATTTACGCGTATTGTGAGTCAACTGTTTTCAGTAAAGGGCTTGATATAAATGATTTGTAATGTTGTGTTAACCTAGGCCCTTGTAATAACATCTCCTCGAAATCAAACCAGGTGATCGGTCATTTTATATGCCGTGGTGAAATGCGGGTTAATGAACTTCACAGTTAAAGACGTTTTATCTTGTCAGTATCTAAGAGGTAGTGCCATTGCTGCATTGTAGCCGAATTGGGCCTGCACGACCGGTGTTGGTACCTCTCGCTCTCATAATACCGGCGTAAAGTGACAGCTATGCTGTCGCGTTTCGTGCGGTTTGAGAGTTTCCAGTGGCGCATTGGGGGGGGGGGGATATTAAAAAGGAGTGCAATGCATCTGCATAACCACTGGTTGTACGGATGTCTGTAGGCGTCGGTGAGTAGTCACCATAAGGTGACTCACAGTCCGACTGCTTGTTTGCCGCATTATGCCATAAGAAAAAGCATTATTTCCTTATTATATCCTCTTTTATTGAGTATTTGACATTAATGCTGAGAACACATGAAAATGTTGGAAATGATTAACATACACACAGGTGAAAACGTAAGGATCGAACTCGCACTAGTCAATTTAATAATCGAATCCTTAACCACTGGCTGGCGACATCTGTGTCTAGACCAATAATATTAAAAATAATAAGATAAAAATAGAAATACAAAATTATATGTCTGTTAATGTATTGCTATATCCAACAGGCCCACTTCCCTATATGTTTAAATGACACGTATCTCACCTTTAAATATTCCAGAGAATCCATTTTTATGAATAATATTGTTATTTAGATTCAACGCTGATGACCTTCGCATATACGGCCTGATGACGGAGCCTGGGGAGAACACCACTACGTTCACCATGTTCGGTTCAGCCAACGAACAGCATCAGTGGATCATCATCACCATAGACTTGCTCAACATATTCCCCAGAAACTGCACTCCAAGCGACTACAAGTTCTGGTCACCAACCCCTCCGAACTCGACCGTTTCGTGCGTGCTCGGTATGAAGGATACCTTCCAACGGCGTCTCGCCAACGCGAACTGTTACAATGGAGTCGAATACGACCGGCCCATCGAGAGAAAACTGTGCGTTTGCAGCAGACATGACTACGAATGCGACTTTGGTTTCGTACTCTCCAATAATATATGTGTGCGGAACCAAAGCATGAAGTTCGACCCGTACGCCGTGCCGTCGTACTGTCGGCCGGGCAACTTCTACAAACGCACGAAAGGCTACCGCAAAATCGACGGGGACGTATGTACGCCGTCGTACTACATGCCGTACGAACCGGACATTATACCGTGCCCGATAAACGAGCCCGCTGAATTTATCCTCGTCGCTCTGAGGGACAAAATCGCTCGTATCGACTTATTCGACAACTCCACTCTGATTCCCGTGAAAGGCCAAGAGCACATCGTCGCTATCGAGTTCGACATGAAAAACGATTGTATTTACTGGGCTGACATAGAACTCGACAAAATAAGTCGCCAATGCTTCTCCAACGGCAACGCACAAGAAGTCGTAGTGGACACCGAATTGGCGAGCATCGAAGGCATGGCTCTCGACTGGATTTCAAATGTTCTATTCTTTGTGGACGGCATGAGGAAAACGATCGAAGCGGTGAGGACGGATATTGTTAGCCAAGGCAGAATGAGGGTTACCATTCTCGATTCTAAGGTCCTGTCGAAGCCGCGAGGCATCGCCGTTCATCCGAGAGCAGGTTATCTATACTGGACTGATTGGGACCGAAACAATCCATCCGTGTCCCGGTCTAACCTCGACGGTTCTGACGTCAAGAAGCTGTTCAATCAGCCCATAGTCAAGTGGCCCAATGGAATAACGGTCGATCAGATGGCCGAAAGGATATACTGGGTGGACGCGATGGAAGACTACATAGCGAGTGCGGATCTGAACGGGAAATATTTCAGGAAGATTTTAACGAACGACGATAAAGTGTCCCACCCGTTCGCGGTTGCGGTTCTCAAGGACAAAATGTACTGGGACGATTGGAAGGCTAAGTCCATTTTCATAGCCGATAAAGACACGGGGGCTAACGTTATCACCATCAACGACTCGTTCTCCGGTCTCATGGACTTGAAGGTGTTCGCGCATTCCCTCCAATACGGAACCAACGCGTGTTCGTTCAACGTGACCGGCTGTGGCACGCTGTGCTTGGGTGGACCCGGCAACACGTTCTCGTGCCTCTGTCCCGACGGATTCAAGAAGGTCAACGGCAAGTGCCTCTGCCCCAACGGCATGGAGCCCGCGCCGAACATGACGTGCCCCAAGAAAGCCGGCTCGTGTGCTGAGGTGAGACAATTATTTTTTTAATTCAATATTGTAGTGACAAAGTAACTTATTTCAGTAAAATTGAGTCCTGGCTTACCGAGGTAAGCGAGTCTAAGTTGACTAGAACTTAGACTCGCGTTTGGCTGTTTTGTAACCTTTGATACAAACATACGGTTGTTATGTATTTGTCTGGGTTAATTGTGTCTGTCTGGGTTTTATTATGTTAGTTGGATAGGCAAACTGACAGAAGTCCCAATGATGGTAAATGATCGACGTCGCCCATGAACATAAACTAGTTTACCTGGAACTAGCCCAGGCAACTCATTTATGTCTATCCTGAGACATAAGATGTTAAATCTCGGTGCCAGTATTCCACTGCGTGTCTTGCCCTTCTCTTCGAAAGCAAAGCTGTTTCGCGGGAGAAACAAGCATGATGGTGGTTACCCATGCAGCCGGGAGCGCGTCACCGGTAAGACCGGTGTATCTTGTCTGTGCCACCGTAGTTTTCAAAAGGGTGAACCAATTTGAAAGCGTTTTTTTATTCGAAACCAGGTTTTCCAGAGATGGTTTTTAGACACATTTGATCAAAATAATTTTCAAGGCCTTCGGCTATCAGCTCTTTTGTTTTTGCGTCTGGGTTTTTGTTATTATTTCGTCTACACTTTAAGCGTTACACACACGTTGGTGATTGATCGGTTTTTGTTACAGAACGAGTTTGCGTGCAAGAACGGCATGTGCATCACCAGAGGGTGGCGCTGCAACGGCAACAACGATTGCGGCGACGGCTCCGACGAGGAGGGATGCGACTGCCCGCCGCTGTGGGTCGACTGCGGCGACGGACGCTGCTACAAGCCGCACTGGCGCTGCGACAGCGAGCCCGATTGCGCTGACCTGAGCGACGAGAAGGGTTCGTCTTGTTCCATCAGTATCACCTTCAGAGCGACTATCATGACTATCATCATCGTGACCATCTTTTTTAAATGTGCGCCTTTTTTGTGTTCTCGGGAAACTTACTTTTTCAATCGATACCTGGGAAGAAACTAGTGCATGTGTGGGACTCTTGACTGTGTTTTTGTAGTCAGAAAACCCTACCCAACTAACGGTAACAATATGTAAGGGGCTTGTATTCAGCAGCCGACGAAAAAGGATTGACGATGATGACCATGATGATGACGATGATGATGACGATGATGACGACAATGACGACGATGACGATGATGACGATGATGACGGTGATGATGACGATGATGATGACGACGATGACGACGACGATGATGATAATGACGATGACAACGATGACGATGATGATGACGACAATAATTATTATATGTATTTCAGACTGCGGCAAACCGAACTGCACGCAAAATCAATTCCAGTGTGACAACGGCAACTGCATTGAGAAGACGTGGCTGTGTGACGGAGACAACGACTGCCGGGATGGCTCCGACGAGAGGAACTGCACGGTATGTAGCTGTTTGTGGAGAATTTTAAACAAGTCAAGAAAAAAAAGTCTTGGCGCGGTAAGCTAACGCCTTTGTACACTGAAAACAAATGTCTGTACCGTTCGTAGACGTATATAAAATTATATATGAAAAAAATTTAATGGTATATGAAATCAAGGCCTATAGCCAATAAGCTTTTAAAAATATTTGATTTCGACCAAGTTATGAGACTTGGAAAATATGCATATTTAATTTAAATTATATGGTGACCATAGTAAAATACTACTATTGGGACCATATAATTTAGGGGTATATTTAGTATATTACTTATCACAGGTTCTTACCACAGGGCTATATGTGTCCTCACCATGGTTCAGGTCTTGACGTGGCGGTGGGGCTCAGTAGCCTAGGGTGGGCCCAGCACCTTGGGCGAAGCTAATTGAGCTGAGGGGGCTCTTTGTACCCCTCTTATAAGAAGAGGGGACAAAAGAGCAAGAGGCAAGGGGCGAGGACGGGAACCTCACCCCATTGTACTGTCCCGACATTGGGAGGGCTTGTTTTTTGGTGCGGGACAACCCCTCTGTGGAGGTGGCGTCGGTCCTTTGGGGGATTGACTAGCCGTCGAGGTGCCCTGTTTGCTTATTAGATCCGGGGCACCTCACCAAAGGTGGCATTTGTGGCCCTCGCCGGGTTTTAGTGGGTAGAGCTGCGTCCGCTTACCAGCTTTCGGGCGCAGCGAGTCCCACATACCCTGAGCATTTACCGGCGTTAAAGAAAAAAAAAAGAGGCTATATGTGTGATTATTTTTTATTACAGCAAAACATCCCGAAGCGTGCTGACGTGACTCAGTGTGCGGGGAACGTGTTCGCGTGTAACACCAGCGGCCTGTGCATCCCCGCCTCCTGGGTGTGCGATGGCGACCGCGACTGCCCCGCCGGCGACGACGAGCGCGACGACCGCTGCCGCAACTCCACGTGCGCGCCCTACCTGTTCAAGTGTCCCAGTGGCAAGTGCATCTACAAGGCGTGGGTGAGTGGCTTGTATGATAAATGGGTCACGGCATCACGGGTGAATAGTGTGTTCCCTTCAGCTGGCTTACTCTTGGCACTATCCTATTTAAAATTTAGGGTTGGGTGCCGAGAACTTGCCAATCGGTACTCTTATACGCTACACTAGCTCGTGCGCTAGTGTAGCGTACAAGAGTACCGATTGGCATTCAACAGTGGAATTTTATGTAACTAATTGAAATTGGTATATTTTGACGTTGAACTGTATAAATTCGTTATTCGATCCCAAACTCGATTTCGAAGTCGATACCTCAACATCAAAATATTGTCAAGAGTGCGAATAAAGTATGAGATTGAGAAATCCCAACTTTAATAAATCACATAAAATTCCACTGCGATCGAGTCAAATCCTGCGCTAGTGTTTTTTTTTATGTTAGTTGGATAGGCAAACTGGCAAACGTACCACCTAGTGGTAAGTGGTCGACGTCGCCCATGAACATAAACTAGTATACCTGGAACGAGCCCAGGCAACTCATTTATGTGTTGCATATCCTGAGACATAAGATGTTAAGTCTCGGTGCCAGTAATTACACTGCCTGTCTTGCCCTTCTCTCCGAAACACAGCAACGCTGTTTCACGGGAGAAATAAACAAGATGGTGGTACCCATGCAGCCGGGAGCGCGGCACAGCGCTTCCCTCCCACCGGTAAAGTAGTGTAGCGTACAAGAGTACCGATTGACAAGTTCTCGATCCCAATCCTAAATTTCAAATAGGATCGACTGTCAAGAGGAAGTCCGTAGGTCGTTAAGTGTTGAAAGTCCTACTGAGTTTGTTTCGTTGGTACTTCTTTGTTGTATGCTGAATCACGTTCGTCACGTTAATAACGTTCCACCCAAGTCGTTTTAGTGACAACGAAATGTATTGTTAAGTGCTCACGAAAAGGAAACTTTTATACGTCGGTCAGGTCAGTTAGCTTCGGAACCGGTGGTAGATTCGATTGACGTTCCATGACCTTGTTCATAACTGGGCCATAGTATAGGTCGCCGGTTTAACGCCTTTCAATTTCAATCTTTAAATTTCATGTGCAAAGCTGTTTGGGAATATACAATACTCCATGAATTACAGTATCCTGATATTTTGTTTCTTTTATAAAACTATGTTTCTTCTAATCTTATAATAAACTAACTGTTGGACGCAGCTTCGCCCGCGTTAACTCACTTAACTCCTATTAGTCACAGCGTAATGTTATATAGCTAGCTAGCTAGCTAGGCTATAGCCTTCGTCGATAAATGGGCTATCTAACACTGAAATATTTTTTCTTATCAGACCAGTAGTTCCTGAGATTAGCGCGTTCAAACAAACAAACAAACTCTTCACCTTTATAATATTAGTATAGATTATAACCGTGTGAAGTATTTAAAGCAACTTTAAATGAAGCGTAGTTGAATACTGTTCAACTGTGTGGGCTCCTGTGTATAAAACGCACATTGACAGAATAGAAGCTGTACAGAGACGGTTCGTTAGAGCGCTATGCATTAAATTTGGTCTAAGACAAAAGATAAAAGACTACGAGGATCGACTTACAAAGTTTAAAATTATGAGTCTGGAGAGCAGAAGACGGATGACTGATTTGTGCACACTGCACAAAATTATAAATGGTCAACTAGACAGTAACCTAGTCAGTCAGTTGAACATCAGGGTGCCAACACGATCTGTGCGTAACCCACAACTGTTTTTAATACCTTTTCATAATAACAATGTGTCTCAAAATAGTCCGCTCTCACGAATGTGTAGTGATTATAACTCCATTTGCTCACAAGTCGACATATTTCACAATAGTTTAACGACTTTCAAAAAACTTCTAGTTCAGATGATTGTATTAAATAAATAATGTAAATTGTAATAATGTTCTAATTAATGTCACAGTAAGAGTATTGTAAATAACCATAATATCACTAATAACTTTGCTGATTCTTTCTCTGTTTAAATATATTTTTTGTATTTTTGTTACTTGCGCGCATTGCCCTTATAATTTGTAAATGTTGTGTATAGATGTAATTGGGCGTCAGATTTTGTTTACTGTATTTTGTATAATATTATTTTATGTAATTCTCAATCTGTAGCCTGTTTCTGTACCTTTTAAATAAAATAAAATAAAAATATTTTTTTTTTTTATATAATAAACATGAGAGACTTTCCGGTCTTCCATGAAGGCGCTATATATGAGTGGTGTTGGTATCAGGTCTGCGACGGAGAGAACGACTGCAGCGACGAGGACGCGTCCGACGAGAAGAACTGTCCAGGCGCCGGGCCGTCCAAGCTGATCCCTCGCCCGACCACTCCCCGCCCCGAGTTCCTTTACAACGGCACCTGCTTTGATTGGATGTTCAAGTGCGCCAATGGCAACTGCCTACCGTACTGGTGGCGCTGCGACGGTATCAACGATTGCGGCGACGGCTCCGACGAGCTCGCCTGCAATACTAAGGCGCCGGATACTTCTGCCGTGACGTCCGATGATGCGATAAAACACAACTGCGGCAAGAATCACTTCGCTTGCGCCCCTGGTGAGTTCAGTTTGAGATGAAGATGAGCCATGATGATTAAAGGTCAACATTGTCACTTTGTAGAGCGCCAAATAACTCTTACATGCAGTTAGATCGCTTTAATCGAAAGTCTTTTTTATAAAAACTTTATAATCAGCTTAAAGCCTCAACCCTCTGGTATAACAGTATGTTGCCTATCCCGAGACTTAAGTTATTACACTCTCAATGCAACAAAAGTTTTCAGTTAAGATTTTTTCTTAGTGATATGAGAAAGATTGTTAGAAACCAGAAGTGAAATACATTTTTTTATATTGCCATAATTAAAAATTACAAAATGGAGAAAGCAATCGGAGCCTTATGATGACTACTGACGCCATAGACATCCGCACAACCAAAAGTAACGCAGATGCGTTGCCCTCATTTGTCCTATCAGCATAGCACTACCTCTTACAGTAATAGGATATTCTTGTAATAAAGATTTATACTACCAGGCGTGTGCATATCGATGTCGTGGGTGTGCGACGGCACCAAGGACTGCGAGGACGGCTCGGACGAGCGCGGCTGCGCGCGCCCCCCGACCGCGTCCCCCGCGCCGCCCGCGCGATGCGGGCCCGACTCCACAACGTGCGCGGACGGCTCTCAGTGCGTGCGCGACACGCAGCTGTGCGACGGCGTCGTCGACTGCGCGGACCGCAGCGACGAGATGCACTGCGACGCGGTCAGTACCTCGACCTATGTTTTAGCTACTATAGTATATACTATTAGTTGTATAAACGTGTAACTGAAGTTGCAATGTTACTCTATTGGGTGTCGATATGATCTAGTTATATAGCTTACGTACTTGCGACACGTACGTTACGCACATAATGGATTGTAATAGGAAAAAAAAAAAAAAAAAATTTTTATGTTAGTTGGATAGGCAAACTGGCAAACGTACCACCTGATGTTAAGTGGTCGACGTCGCCCATGAACATAAACTAGTAGACCTGGAATGAGCCCAGGCAACTCATTTATGTGTTGCCTATTCTGAGACATAAGATGTTAAGTCTCAGTGCCAGTAATTACACTGCCTGTCTTGCCCTTCTCTCCGAAACACAGCAAAGCTGTTTCACGGGAGAAATAAGCAAGATGGTGGTACCCATGCAGCCGGGAGCGCGGCACAGCGCTTCCCTCCCACCGGTAAAATTATAATAATATTATTAAGTAAATTAATAACGTCGCCTTTTATCTTAAATATCATATAGCACAGTAGCTATACGTACATATATTGATCATGACCTTTAATTTTCTTCCAACTCTGGTGATATCACTACAGAACCACCAGCCAACCGTTAACTGCTCGGACCGCTACTTCTCGTGCGACGAAGGCACCCGCTGTCTACTCAAGGCTATGGTGTGCAACGGACAACAGGACTGCTTCGACGGCACCGACGAAGACAACTGCACCAGCGCTGAGAACGAATCCGGACATGCCTATCGGGTGATTATTTGTTGTATATAAAAGAGACGCACGGCAAATGTGAAAAATCTATATCAATAAAAATTGGAAGAAACATGGAATCATGCCATAACGCTGTCATGCCGTCTGCCGTAACGGCATTAGTATCCATTTTACAGTCAAGGCCCACCAATAGATGTTTCACATGAAAAAAATTATGTCATTTTGTCCGCTGAACTCTTAAACTACTGAAGCGAATCTAATGAAACATTGAATACTACGATCATGTCAAAATATCGGGCTCCGAACGTAAAAAACATGGTAAACGTTTGGTTTTAAATAGTTTTTATAGGGGTTAAAGTTTATTTATATAACAGTGTATAGTTAAAATATATTTGTTTGTCTTCATGTCTGTGAGTATCGTCCCTATATTATATTTTTGGGGATCAGAAGTGGAGATAAATAAAAGACAACAATTGCTATACAATCAATGCTGCCACAAGACAAAACCTACGTTTAATCCAGTTTATTACTTTAAATATTCCCTAAAACCTTTCTTAACTCAACATTAAATAGAACAATCGTTAATTCACATAGCAACAAAGCACAAAATAGTTTAGACACATGAATTAAGCAAATACAAGAATATTTAACAAAGCACAAAATAACGAGTCGCAAAAGTGGCGCCCATCCACTGACAAGCTACCCAATTCCTTCTTCTTCTTTTTTTTTACTAGCTGTCAGGTGATGTTGCCATTATCTAACAGTCAAAGCAGTTTTAACAATATCTATTTGTGTACAGCACTTGAGCATCGGCGTGGACCAGTCGTCGATCAACGCGACGAGCTTCCTGATCTCGTGTTGGATGCCGCAGGCGAGGACAGTGCTGTACAACTTCCTGCCCTCCATATCGAAGGTGGGAGAGGGCGTGTGGAAGAATATGACGTGGATCAGCGACAGTGTTTACAGGTTTGTTATACACATTGTCCCCGCCTATCTTTGTAGCCTCACCTGGATTGGTGGTTATTTCTAATTAGCCTATGGATATTCAGTGATAATATAGCATTACACTAGTGAAATATTTTTTAATTCGAAAGAACAATTTTGAGATACAGCAAATATTAATATGATGGTATGAATTCAAAAGATATACAACAACCTGCGTGAAGCATTTTTTCGCAATCTATTAAATTGTGTGTCCTGACTGACTGTAAACTTACTTAAGTCTCTGTATCCGCAATATAATAATGTGACTAAGTGTTAAGAATATTGCTATGTCATACGAAGACATGAGTGGATGAAGGTGTTATGTAGCATTTTTGAATTTTTGATTTTTTACATTTAATGAAGGTGTTATGTGTCTATAAACCATATTAGACCTTAAAACTTTGGGTATTAAGCTTAGTTTTGGAAATAACATAAGATGAAAGAGTTATGTACGAAGTAAAAAAGATAATCATGATTAATGAAAGAGCATTTAACATACTCTTTCATTTAAAATTATTTCAATAAATATTGCTCTGCCGTGGATGAAGAAGATAAGTGCACCTGATTACGCTGCTTGCAATGAATGAAGGTGTTATGTTCTGTACTTGTCCCTTTCATTCATGCCACAACGTGTCCAATTGGTGATAAGAATATATAATTTTAGAAGAAAAAAAAAACTGAAAATTATTCAAGAACAGATAGATATAAAGTCTGTAAATCCAGAACATCATAACTATTATTAGAATGTTGTTTGGCCAAAACTAAATATCAAAATTAGATGGGTTTTTTAAATAATTTTAATTACTTTATAGGTCTTAGCTCATGTTAATTAAGTAAAAAACGAAGGAGTTATGTGCGTTTTTTTTTTCAAATAAAAATTATCTTTCAATTTCTTTCATCATATTGGTATAAATATGTAATTACAATAATTTCACGTTTAAAGTATTAAAAATAACTGCTACAACAGCATAATATCTCAAATTTAGATAACGAAAGTTTATGGTCTGTTTTCTCAAAATTCACAAATTGTATCATATCCCCTTCATCCACTCATGTCTTCATTATTTAACCCAATGGGTTTCATCTTAAAAGTATGTATCTGCCAAACTGACAGTAATACGAGAAACTAAGTGGTTAAGATTAAATTATAATTTAATTAGCAATAATCCCGCAAAACATTTTTTTTGCGGGATTATTGCTAATTAAATTATAATTTAATCTTATATAATGGATTTCCGCAAAGTAACGCCTGATTCTATTAACTAAACTAAGTGGTGTTTATATTCCAGATTCACAAATTTGGAGCCATATACGAACTACAATGTGACAGTTTACATCCACAATACTAAGTCGAACGCGATATATCCCTCGCTGAGGTTTATCAACACGACCACCGGAGAAGGAGGTGAGTACCTTTGTTTTATTATTGGTTGGGAAGTTGAAAAATATTTCCCTCTCCTAAATTCTTTTGATTAAATTCGTGTCGGTTCCCAAGGCAAAAATATTTCCCTCTCCTGAATTCTTTTGATTAAATTCGTGTCGGTTCCCAAGGCGTATTCCTAGGGCTGTCTGAGATCGTATGAAAGAGTCATTTCGTTACGGCTGTCGATCCTGCCTATACAGGAGTAGTGGGAATGGAAGGTAGGCCTAGCCCGTTCAAAAATGTATTCACGTAGCCAAGGTTATCTAAGCATATTGTCCCCATCATGGTTCAGGCCTTGTCGTGGCGGTGGGGCTCAGTAACCTAGGGTGAGCGGTGCACCTTGGGCGAAGCTAATTGGGCCGAGGGGGCTCTTTGTACCCCTCTTATAAGAAGAGGGGACAGAAGAGCAGGGGGCAAGGGGTGAGGATGGGAACCTCACCCCATTGTACTGTCCCGACGTTGGGAGGGGTTGTTCTGTGGTGCGGGACAACCCCTCTGTGGAGGTGGCGTCGGTGCCTTGCGGGACTGACTAGCCGTCGAGGAAACTGACTGTTTGTTTTCTAGATCCGGGGCACCTCACCAAAGGTGGCATTGGTGGCACTCTCCGGGTTTTAGTGGGTAGAGCTGCGTCCATTTACCAGCTGTCGGGCGCAGCGAGTCCCACATACCCGCGGGATGCCTCAGAGCATTTCCCGGCGTTAAAGAAAAAAAAATCTAAGCATATTGTGCTCCCGTCCCCCTGCCCCATAAAAAAATTACTAACGTAGCCTAGTTTTTTTCTAGGGCAAACTAGCAGTCGAAGCTTTAGACTACCGACGCCCATACACATCTGCAGTTGTCAGTCCCAGAGATTATGCATATGTGTTGCCCTCCTTTTCCCTATCCCCCCAATTGGCCACCGAAAACTCAGAAACCGCACGAAACGCGACAGCATAGCTGTCACTTGACGGCGATGTTTTGTGAGTGAGAGGTACCACCTCGGTCTTGCCAGCCCAAGTCGGCTGCATAGCTGCATGGAACTACCTCTTACAAGTGTTACTGGTTTATCTAACCATACTTTTACCCCCAGTGCCCTCTCCCCCCCGGCGGCTGTCCGTGCGTCAGATGGTGGGCAGTCGCGTGAACGTGGAGTGGGACGCGCCGGCGGACCCGCGCGGGCGGCTGCATTACTACAGCGTGTACTACGTGCCGCCGCTGCCGCCGCTCGAGCGAGTCGTGCCCGCGGACAACGCCACCGTCTCTATCACGCTCGACGCATACTTCAAGCCCAACAAGAACTACTCCTTCTGGGTGAGATTGATGACTGTATAAATTAATAAATCTATATTCAATACATAAATCATGAAGATAGATTAGTTGTGGATGTAGGACACTATATCTTTATAAATAATTATTTTGTGCGTGTGATTGAACTCCTTCTAAACGATTCGACCGATTTTGATGAAATATTTTGTGTTCAAGTGGATTCAAGAACGATTTAGATTCACCATTCGGTTGCCTACAAAATGTTTTGTACAGAACGTCTGTCGGGTCCTTTACAACCTTTGGAACCATATCAAAGCGTGTAGTTTGTACAAATATCCGCAACAATCGTGCAACGTATACGACAGGTGACGGCGTCGAACGGCGCGCACACGTCGCAACCGACCGACATCGTGTACCTGATGTTCGACGAGGTGGGAGACGTGGACGAGATCGTTAATGCGACGGTGGCGCGCGACAACGCTACTGCGGTGACGCTGCGCTGGCATCGCCTGCGGGGCGTGACCGGGTACGAGGTACGCGCGCGCCCGCCGCGCGGCTACTGCCCTCTGCCGCCCGTGCGCACCCCTGACAACAACGTCACCAGTGAGTACATTGATTTATTAATCAATAAAATATACATATTATTTGAGACATCAGAGATACTGCCATCTATATGGACCATGGAGAATAACGCCCATCAGTCAGTCCAGGTTCAGAGGTGATGGGTACAGAAAGATAAATTAAACGATTAATAAAGAGTAACACTTCTTAGTTCGGAATCAACACAATTAGTATAATAAAGGTATTTTAATATACACTAGTACTAATAAACGAGTGTCAGTAAAGCGGTACTGTAAGGTAATGGGACTGACGCTTTAATCGCATTGTCATTCTACATCGAAAACATGTGTGTCATCACTATACTCTATTACAGTTGCAAATCTACCGCCGGGCGTCCGCTTGGTGTTCGAGATACGAGCCTACAAGGACGACATTATGGGCAAGTCGTTCAACATTCCGCTGACGACCGACGGCGTGCCCGACGAGGCGCTGCAGCTGGAGGCACGCGTGCGGGACCGGGGGGTGGAGCTCACGTGGGCGCGCCCCTCCGCCGAGCGGTACCGTGGGCGTAGCTTACAGTACGAGGTACACTACGCCAACACGATACGGTCGCGGTACACGTACCAAATCATGGTCAATGGTGAGTTTTTATGTTAATTAGATAGTCAAACTGGCAGACGTGCCAATGGTAAGTGGTCAGCGCCCATGAACATACAGGTTACCCGGAAATATTTCAAGCAACTTATTTTTGTGTTACCTATCGTGACTTGAGATGTTAAGCCTCTGTGACAGTAATTATACTGACCTCCCAGTCCCAATCTTCACTCTCGACGCAAAATGTCCGGTGCTATAAGTTTGACGCCCAAAGCGAAATATTTGTAGCGGAACCGCTCTATTTCGCTGCGATCAAATGTAGATTGACTAGCGGAACTGGTCGTCGGAACAGTAATTTGTGGTGTCAGTGGAGGAAGCAAAAAAATTATGGACTTAACTTTGACCTCGAATAATGTATAATGAAAAAAAGGAAAAAAAAAATTAGAAGAAAACCGATTATGCAAAGAACTAGTCACATGAAAATCGATTGTATACATACTTCTTGAATTAAATTTTCTGTAAAATGAAAGTATTTTTTATAAAAAAAATATGCGTACCGCGCTAAAAGAAGTTTACACTTCAAAAATGTTTCGCTTTTAATTTTGTTGACTTCGACAAACGTGTGCGAAAACAACGCAGCACCGCAATGTTATGGCGGCCGGTGCTGGAGCAGATTGGCGAAACCTCGCGGAGCAAGAGATAAATATAATTATAGTCAAAACTATGCGTTAAAACGGGCAGTTTCGCTAGTATTCCGCTGCCCGGATATACTTACAACTTACAAGACGTAGCGTAATTACTGCGGTTCCGCATAGGGGAGGGGGTCTAACCAATTTCGAAAAATCGTCAAATTCGCCTCATGTAATTTATCGATGTCCCCTATGATTTTACAGTGGGGGTGTGCTACCGCCCTGATCGCTAAGTGTTTCAGTCTGTGGCACAGTGTCTATTAAAGGATTGTACCGATTTGGATGCAGTTTTTTTTAATTCAAAGTAGGTTTTTCGAAAATTAATATCCTGACACCAAATGAAATCTGCATAAATCATTACAAGCTTTTTCATTATAATGTTAAGTTTAAATTATAATATTTTTTGTAATATATAATTAATCATGTGATCAGATACGAAGATAACGACGACGAACACGAGTCTCTTCTTGGACGACCTGAAGCCGTGCGACCGGTACATCTTCACCGTGGCGTTGGTGGGCGGGCCGCACAGCACTTTCAAGGAGGTTATCACCCGCGAGAATTTCACGTGAGATTGCTGCTGTATCAACCATCATCGTCATCGACCCCTATATGCTCAACGGTAGGGCACGGGACCCCTCGAAATCAGACGACGGGGCTTTCTTTTTTTTCTTTTTCGCCGGGAAATGCTCTGAGGTCTCCCCAGGCGGGTATGTGGGACTCGCTGCACCCGAAAGGTGGAACAGTGGACGCACACATACAATGGGGTGAGGTTCCCACCCTCACTCCTTTTTTTTTTCGCTCTCTGCAGACCATTGGTCCGCACCATTGTTAGACTGGTTTTGATGATGATTTATTGTTACTTCTGTTGCTCCGCAAAATTGGAGTTCGTTAGGAGGTTAGTTGATGATAATTGATTGATTAGCTTAAGAGGAGCCGCTGGGGTGGAAGAGGGAGAGACGATGTTACCACCGGTTCAAACCCTAGCCCTTTCCTGAGAAGAACCGGCAAGAAACTCAGTGGGCAGCGTTCCTATACTTGACACTTATAGATGGTAAAGTGTTTGCACGGTGTTTAGTGGTTACGCGCGCACAAGTTAGTGGTTAAGGGCTTCTCTTATTTTGTCACCGTTATTAGTAAGTTAGTTGTGTCACGGGGTGTGGATCCTAGTGATTCACTCCCCGCGCACATAGGTCATGAGTGTTAGTTCGGTTTGCGCGCCCTATTGTCCTCAAGTCCTGGTCAGTTGTTTGGCTCGGCTGCGCTGGATTCTGTGGCGCGCCCCTTTGTCTTCAGTTTCTGGTTAAAATTTTTCTTATAATGGCGTGGTCTCTGTTCTTAATTGCCATTTTTAAGTTGTAGTTGTTTATTTCTTGGTCAGGGATTGCTGCGACTTTTATCAGCTTGCCCAGTGCGTCATCGCTGTCACAGGTGTAGTATGTGAAATCTAGGTGGTCTTCTCTCATCCTGGCACCCCGTTGACCCATCTTGTGTTCGGCAGTTCCCATGTATCAGGAGGATCATTTTCCTCCAGGATCTTGGCTTGTTCTAAGATCCTGTCGTGCAACCAGATCTCCGTACCTTTGGTGGTTACTACAATAGGGTCGCTTGCCGGTGCCTTGAATATTGGAACACCTTTCCTCTTAGTTTGTACCACCCTCACCCCTTGTCCCCCTGCCCTTTTGTCACCTCTTCTCATAAGAGGGATACAAAGAGCCCAATTTGCTCCGCCCAAGGTGTTGTCGACAAGGCTTGAACCATGGTGCGGAGACGACGAGGGTGTTGAGACATTTACATATTATGTGCTGTGCCCAATGTGGTATGGCTCCACTCCGTCAAAGACTTTTAATCTCATCAAGAACACAGGTTCCTTCAAGATGTGATCCTTGTGATTTAATACGTGATAAAATTTATTTGTCCGTCGTGAAGTATGGCCTAACACGCTCCCCACCATGGTTCAGGCCTTGACGTTGCGGTGGGGCTCAGTAGCCTAGGGTGAGCCCAGCACCTTGATGACACAAAGCTAATTGAGCCAAGGGGCTCTTTGTGAGGTACAAAGAGCCCCTTGGCTCAATTAGCTTATAAGAAAAGGGGACAAAAGAGCAAGGGGCGAGGAAGGGAATATCACCCCATTGTACTGTCCCGACGTTGCATGGGAGGGGTGGTTCTGTGGTGTGGGACTGACTAGCCGTCGAGGTGCCTTGTTTGCTTAACCGTTTCCGTGCGGATGATGCCGCACAGGCACCATTTAAATCTTTTACGAATGGCGTATGGTGCCCGAGAGGATACATAATTTCAACTTAAAAAATTCTGATAAAACGACATTTGACAAAAAATCTCCGTATACAAAAGTGTCTTTATTTGTCACCCATATCATGCCTACAGTGTTCGTTTCAAGTAATTTCGTGAATTCGCAGATTTCAGGGATTGGCAACCTTTTTTAACAAACATTCAATATTATGTTGCGTGCGAATGCGAATGTCAAAAACATGCGAATATTCTCGAATGCAAATATATTCGTTACACACATAGGAACTTTTATTTAGCGTATGTTTAACACGAACGTTTTGTAAACGAGTGACTGTAAATTACTTTTTTTTAGTGTCAAAATTAAATAATTTGGGTTCTATAATTACTAAGTAACCGACTGACTGCAAGTGACGATGATTTATGTCAAAGCGTAGCAATTCGTTGGATATCAATTGTCCAAAATATTTGCAACCATGCAGATCCACAACCGACGGAAGCCGCTCTTCTACTTTTTGGGTGTTTTCTGTATTTGTAAAATTATCTTTCTTTGATTTTTCGTTTCGTTTCGATTTGAATTCCGCTATATTTATTTCCTTCAGGTTCCCAATCGTCATAAGTTTGTGAGTTTTTATAAATCTCGTCGTCGTCGCATTGAGTTTCTGATTCGGAAATATATTTCATTTTTTTTCTGGGTGACACTAAAAAGAAATATCATTTTTTTTTAAATACCTAACCACTTTTCACATTCTTGACGAAGTCGTAATTAGGTACATATGTACAGAGATAATATTTAATGGTAAGACAAAGAAATTTTATAAAAGAAAGAACTGATTTTGGATTTAATGTCATTTTGTTACAGGGAGACCCCTGAATACTGGAATATATACCGCAATATAACTCAAATTGTATGTAAACATATTTTATAGTAACGTAGACAATAAATCCATAAAATTATGCAAAAAGGTTTAAAGCACCTGTTAGAAATTTGACACTTACCTTCGATTTCTATTTTAACACACAGAATAACACTTTTCAAAACACTGAACGAATTTACCGACCGAGAGAATCACGAGTAAAAGCTAAAAGTCGCATTTCATGGCGGATGATTCCTTAGGGGCATCAATAAAGTCTCTGGCGCTCGGTGCCCTAGGCATCACGAAATATTTGTTTGACGCCATGCGCAAAAGTTTGTTAAAAAGACCTCCGCACGGAATCGGTTAACAGATTCGTGGCATCGCACCAACGGTGGCATTGGTGGTACTTGTTGGGTTTTAGTGGGTAGAGCTGCGTCCAGTTACCAGCTTTCGGGCGCAGCGAGTCCCACATACCCGCGTGGGGAGACCCACTCCCCCGCGAGATGCCTCAGAGCATTATCCGGCTTTAAAGAAAAAAATGGCCGCATAGCAGACCCGTGCCCAGCAAGACTTATGAGGGTCGTTTATGATGATGACGATAATGATAAATCAATAGTATCTTTGGAAACTAAAATATATTTTGTATCAACAGTGCACCGGTGAGGGATATGCACTGTGTGTTCGACGAGAAGAGCGGTGACTTGACCGTCGGCTGGCGAGCGAACTGCGACCAGATAAAGCAGCCCGTCAAGTACTTGGTGAGTTTTGGTTTTCCCGATCGTGTTGAAAAAGTATTACTATTAAATATTGGACATACGCAGAACCAGAGGTTGTGCAGATGCGTTGCCTTCCTTTCCCCCCCCCCCCCCAATGGGCCACCGGAAACTCACAAACCGCACGAAACACCCGGTGTTATGAACACAAACTAGTTTACCTGGAACCAGCCCAGGCAACTCATTTATGTGTTGTCTCTCCTGAGACATAAGATGGTAAGTTTTCGTGACACAGAGAGTCTTTTTCTTGGAGAACCATAATAGCCTGGGCTAGTTCCAGGTAAACTAGTTTATTTTCATGGGCCCCACCATGGTTGAAGCCTTGTCGTGGCGGTGGGGCTCAGTAACCTAAGATGAGCCGCTGCACCTTGGGCCAAGCGAATTGGACCGGGGGAGCAGCACTTTATACCCCTCTTATAAGAAGAAGGGACAAAAGAGCAGGGGGACAAGGGGTGAGGATGGGAACATCACCCCATTGTCCTGTCCCGACGTTGGGAAGGGTTGTTCTTTGTTGCGGGACAACCCCTCTGTGGAGATGGCGTCGGTCCCCGGAGGGACTGACTAGCCGTCGAGGTGCCCTCTTTGCTTAACAGATCCGTGGCACCTAACCAAAGGCGGCATTGGTGGCACTCGCCGAGTTATAGTGGACTAGAGCTGCGTCCACCTTACCACCTTTCGGGCGCAGCGAGTTCCACATACCCGCCTAGGGAGACCTGGCGGGATGCCTCAGAGCATTTCCCGGCGTAAAAAAAGGTTATATTCATGGGCCACGCTGACCACTTACTATCATCACAAGGCTCGATCCAACGAGACGAGGAACTAAATGTGTTTATAGTATTTCAGATTCAGAAATTTGGAGCCATAGCTTATACAAAGTACAATGTGTCAATTTTCATACAATTTTATCAACACCACCACCGATCGCCTATCCAACTAAAATAAAAACTAAATAATAGGCCTATTACAGAAGTGTAATCGTTATTCCTCGTTTCGTTATTTTCAGTTAAGCGTCAAAGAAGTTGAGCGTGACCGGATCAGCTACTACATGCTTAATGAAACGGACAATATCACCCTTAAACATGTGTTCGAGGAGGTTCCCTTCGGTGGGCGATACAACATCTGTGTAGCTGTAAGTTGACTCATACTGTAAAAAAGCTATTCTACCTCATACGTTATTAAAAAAGCAGTCGAAGCTTTAGACTATCGACGCACATACACATCCGCACAACCAGAGATTATGCAGACGTGTTGCCCCTCCTTGTCCCTATCCCCCAATGGGCCACAGGAAACTCACAAACCGCACGAAATGTGACAGCATAGCTGTCTCTTGAGGCCGCTGTTGCACTACCTCTCACTATATACCTTACACACACACACACACACACACTGACACACCCGTATTAGATTGTGGTTCAAAAGATCAGATAATAATAATAAATAAATATTAGCCAACGATCACACCCCGATAACCTAAGTTGTGCTAAGTTCGTATGAACTTGTGTTACCGGTACTAAAAACGGAAGTAAATGTATGAAATTCATATAAATACAAATATGTACGTCAATGACAGACTGTTCTGTATTCATCATATAATTATCTGCACTTGGCGGAATTCGAACCCGCGACCACTGCGTTAAGTGTCCAGTAGTCAAACTAACGACACTGTACAGACGTCGGTGAACCCGGACGGGCCGCAGTGCCAGCTGGTCCGCAGCGGCGCGCTGGAGCCGCCGCGCCGCCTCATGGCGTGGCAGGGGCCCGACGGACGGATCATGGTTTCGTGGGCGCATCTCGACAACAACAACTCCAAGAACAAGTATGTATTTGTGTAGTGAAACAGTGAAATATCACGTGTTTTGATTTTTTTGTTGTATTATATCTAATATATAAAATTCTGGTGTCGCGGTGTTTGTAGTTGAACTCCTCTGAAACGGCTTGACCGATTCTTATAAAATTTTGTCTGCATATCGGGTAAGTCTGAGAATCGGGCAACATTTATTTTTCGTCCCCCTAAATGTTAAGGGTGGTCTACCCCTTGCTAACGCGGGCGAAGCTGCGGGCAACAACTAGTTAGGTATAATATATATTTAAAAATAAAGTTTGTAAGATTTTTGTAAACTTTTTTATTTTTGTTATGTTTGGTAAACGGAAAAGTTTTATAAAAAACATTAATCACTGGATGACCCTTAACGAAATAAACACTTTATTTAAAACTCAAAATTTCAAATAAAGATGTGGGGAAAATAAACCTTAATAAACCACGATTAAATCCGTAAAAATTTCTTCCATTAGAATGTGCGGATTTGGTGGATTTTGGAAATGTTTCAACAAATCGGCAGTTTTGTTGTTGTGTTGGGCGTCTTTTTAAGCATAACCATTTTTAAACCCTTGTATAGCTATCGGAATATATTCCAGATGTTGCCCGCAGCTTCGCCCGCGTTAGCTTAGATTTACAGCCGTATACGGATCGATGATGATTATTTTTATAGCCTAAGATACTCCTTAAAACATCAGCTATCTGCCAGTGAAAGTTCCGTCAAAATTGGCCCAGCGGTTTAGGAGCTTTTTATTTTATTTTTATGTTAGTTGGATAGGTTAACTGCCAAACGTACCACCTGATGGTAAGTGGTCGACGTCGCCCATGAACATAAACTAGTTTACCTGGAACGAGCCCAGGCAACTCATTTATGTGTTGCCTATCCTGAGACATAAGATGTTAAGTCTCGGTGCCAGTTATTACACTGCCTGTCTTGCCCTTCTCTCCGAAATACAGCAAAGCTGTTTCACGGGAGAAACAAGCAAGATGGTGGTACCCATGCAGCCGGGAGCGCGGCACAGCGCTTCCCTCCCACCGGAGATTAGCCGGAACAAACAGACAGAGAGACAAAAATGGTAAAAAATGCTATTTTGGTATATGTACCATCAATACATCAATATGCACTTAGTAAAAAGCAGTTATTTTAATATTACAAATACCCAATTTTGTTTATCTGTATAGATATACATACCAAGTGATAGTGTCGAACGAGGAGATCCCCGAAAACCTGGTGCAATTCACACCGGGCATGGACGTGATTGAAGCCCAGTTTTCGCCCGTGATGATGCGGGCGCTGCCCACCATGGGCCCCAAGTACGTCGCGGTGCGGGTGCGCAACGAGCTCGGCTACTTCAGTGACATCAGCGAGGTGCAGGCGCTCTGGGTCCAAGGTATGTCTGAATTTGGAAGTCGAGTGGTCAACTTCGCCCATGAATGTGGGACTAGCCCACGTGAAAAGATTTTTTTTACATAAGGGGGCAAACGAGCAGTCGGAGACTTATAGTACCGATGCCCATACACAGCCGCACAACCAGGGGTCATGCAGTTGCTCTCCTTTTCCTTATCCCCCCAATGGGCCACCGGAAACTCGCAAACCGCACGAAACGCGACAACATAGCTGTCACTTGACGCCGGTGTTATGTGAGCGAGAAGTACCACCACGGTCGTGCCGGTGCAGTTCAGCTGCAATGCAGCATGACACTATCACCCAAAAAAAGATATTATCGGTGGGAGGGATGGGCTGTGTCGCGCTCCCGTCTGCTTGGGTACCACCATCATGTTCGTTTCTCCCGTGAACCTGTGTTTCGGAGAGAAGAGCAGGACAGGCAGTGTAATTACTGGCACCGAGACTTAACATCTTACGTCTCAGGATATATATGAGCTAGTTCTAGGTAAACTAGTTTATGTACATGGACGACGCTGACTACTTACCATGAGGGGGCTCGTCTGCCAGACTGTCACTCACAACTACCTAACTCACATAAAAAAAGAACATGCAACTCTGACCTAGCCCACGTGATAGATAAAGCGTATTCCATCATAAAACGAATATAACTACGGTTATTTATGTTGTGCTTTGGATATGAATATATAATATGGTAATATATAATAATTAGAAAATATTTTTATATTAGGGCATTGTTATTTGTGGCGGGAAATATCAGCATAGTTACTCTTTTGCTTATCCAACTAACATAAAACACTCGGAAAAGCTCGAGGGGTTCCGAAAAACGTGTTTTTTTATGGAATAATAACAACAAACAGTTTTTTATTATGTTGTGAGACCCAGCTTCTTAACAATCATGATTCTATGTTAATGGGATGTACACTGTAGGTTTTGTTTTGACGGACCGACATGTACATGAGCAACAGAGTACAAGCATTTCCACTGTCCAGACCCGCTGGCGATGCAGTCGGAGACCGGCACCTTGGACGTGTGGTGGTGGCTCGGGGGGCTGCTGGTGGTGATGGTTGTGGGGGCTGTGTTCCACGAGGTGATGCGCCGCCGCCGCGCCGCGCGCCGCCTGCCGCACACGCCGCGCTACGACAGCCGACGCGGGCAGGCCACCATACACGGTACGTTATTGACGGTGAACGGAGACTAAAGCCAATACTCATCAGCGATAAATAATATAATGATTTTTCCGTTCATACGTCCATGACCCGGTGCAGACATTTATTAGACATATTATATCCACCGTATAAATTGTCTCCACTTGGCGAGATTCGAACCCGCGACCGCTGCGTTCAATGTCCAGGAGCTTACCCACTCGACCGGATGTCGAGAATAGATCGGGAAAAAGGGTCGCGCCGAGGCCATATCATATCATATCATATCATATCATCATCCTAAGGATTATTAAAGAAGACCACTTATCTTTTATCATCAATAAAAGGACTCGCTCGTCCGTCTTCTTATGCTTCCCGAAGTAATTCGAGCTGAAGCTTCGTACGTTTGAAGATAAAAGCTGTGGTCACATTAGCGGCTTCCATATTTTGTATGAACTGTCGTGCAATAATCCAAAATGGCCGAAATCATTTTCAAACGACCAGTAGGGATGACGAGTTTCTTTGTTTCTACATGTTTACTAACACTTTGACAACAACAGTTTACTAACACTTTGACAACAACAGTTTACTAACACTTTGACAACAACAGTTTACTAACACTTTGACAACAACAGTTTACTAACACTTTGACAACAACAGTTTACTAACACTTTGACAACAACAGTTTACTAACACTTTGACAACAACAGTTTTTTTTTTTGTGATTCACATTTTTTAACGATTTGGGGTACATACAGACATAGACAATGACGAGATCAATTTATGTTATCCTTAGTTTTTAATGGTCTACGTCAAACATTGAAGTAATTACTGTTCTGCGTTTGTATGGAAAGATGGGCGACTTGTGCAACCTTAAAGTGCCATCTGCTCACGAAGTTCGGGGATCATTTCAGCAACTTTACTCTTGATACCGCGGCTCTGAATAATGAACGGGTGTTTTTCCTAAACCATTGGCGTAGATTTTTTACCCAATATGTTCTTTTACGACCCACACTGCACTTGCCTTGCCCTGGATAATAAGTTAAAGCAGCAAAGTTGGTATTTTGAATTTCTCGTAATTAACATTATTGCCTGTGTGAAATTTTCAACTGAAATCAAACGTAGTAACACATTTTTTTCAGACGATGACGACGTGCCCCCAATACACGGCTTCTCCGACGACGAACCGCTGGTCATCGCGTAATCGACCTGACCCTGATGTTAGTATTTACTATTTCCATAATATTGTCTCAATGTCATCGTCTAAACGTACGTGGGCTGAGAGCGGCGGAGCGGACAGCTTATTGGACAACTGAACGTGGCACATACAAAAGTTTTCGCGACGTTGCCAGTTATCTTGTCTTGCCTTTTTATCAAATCTTTAATCTAAGTTTGGCAACGTCGCACGACTTGATTTCTGTGACACATTTCACTCGACGTTAGTGAAAGAAAGAAATATGTTTTAAATACAAAATTTTCCCTCACTCCACATGATCAATTTAATTTCCATCTTAAATGTTTCAATAGGGATTTGTTATTCAGACATAGCACTTGTCAGTTGTTTTTTTTTAATGTCGTGGTTGTCGTTATATTTCATTAGTGTAAATTTATTGTGAAGTATTTTGAGTATTATTATGTTATAAATTTTGCTCATACAAGTATCTCCTAAGCGGGAGAAGTGATTTTTAATATTATATTTTGTATTTGTTTAATATTTAATCGTTTAGCGCCAGTCAAAATTGCAAGGTTTATAGTAGACTGAAAATTGTGAATATAACTTAAGGTTTTTAATGTTTTAACATCGTTGATCTACTAACCGTTAGTTAAGAAAGTATATTTTGTTTACCAATGGGCTGTTATATAAGACTTGATAAGTATACTAAAGATGTGACTATTTAGTTGTACCTACACTTGACTAAGTTTAAATATGTGCGTTTCTTTCTTTTTGTTTGTATAAGAAAGGGACACAATCACCATGCCTTCATTGTCAACTTGGTCTTTGAAGTTCGATTACCCCTTGCCTATTTACAACAAACAAACCACAGAATATTCCTAAGAAGTTTGACCTGTATTAAACTTTGTCTCTATTCAATATGATAAGAGAGAAGGAGATGCATATAATTTAAGTTGGTCTAGTTTTTACTAAAAGACACTTGTATATGGTTGTAGTCGTCTATCTCATGTTCGACGCCAAAGATAATGTTAGTACAAGTGATATAATTATAAATCTTGTGTTTAACTGGCTACGGAAGGCGGATCTCGACATTCCCAATGTTTCCTTTAGTATATTTAGTTCCTAGTGAAAATTTTAGTACTGCGTCTTATAATGTTAAGTTATCATTGAAAATAAATTTATTGAAAAAAATTATTATAAATTGAATTCTTATGTTTTTTTATCTTTATTTATTTTCTTACGAATAATTTGTAAGCTACAAATTGATGTGAGTTAAATAAAGTATTATATTAAATTTGTGTTGTCCTTTTATATACTCTTTACCTCTTATAATTTCCTTTGTAAAAGTGTATTTTTTTTCCTATTTTCAAGCAATATTAACATTAGTTACATTTAGAGATAACTAGCTGTTGCCCGCAGCTTCGCCCGCGTTAACTTATATTTACGGCCTGCTACTACATACAACTTTGTTATATATCTAAAGGAAATTAGACAGCATTTTTAAAGTAAACACCCAAGCGGTAAATTTTTTCCGACTAACAATAATTATATTATTTACCAATTTACAAAATATCTTGGTAAATTATACTATAACCTGCCTCAGGAATTATACTCTATCTCATGTTGAAAACAGCATAAAAATCCATCTAGTAGTTTTTGGATTTATCGTTTACAGACAGACGCGGCATAGGACTTGGTTTTAAAATAATATGTAATGATGATAAGGATACAATATTTGTGTAAATAGCTTTTATATTACATTGCCAATTTTAAAGATTAACATGGATATGGTAGTATGTTATCTTTAACATATGCTATCGCGGATTTTTCTGTAGTCATATTCAGGATACACAATTCCACCATACATTGATACACTACCTAAACTTTTAGACCCGCTGGGTAGGACGTGAGGCGTGGGGTCACGGGGTGCCCCTGTCGAATATCGGCGACACAAAATTAACTTCATTGCGCATTATTTTGATTTTGTTATATCTCCTAAGGTATTTAAAGAGGAGGATTAATACCGCATTTGTGTAAATAGCATTAAAGTGGATTATCCTATGGTTGTAATAATATACTATTTATATACTATATAATTCATATAACCATTTATCTCAGAAACGTTTTTTTAAGAAAATTTTAGGACTTATGTATTTTGCAAACCCGCAATGTATGTATACAACTCGAACAGCGAACTCTGTCAGCTGATGCAGTCCGCAGGCCGACGTGAACCATAAACCAATTACATTGCATTTTTTTTAAAAAACGTATATTTTAAAGCATCATCAAATTTCTTTAACATTATGTTTACTAAACCGGATTATACAAAAAAATAAAAAATAAAAAAGGCAACTAAAAAAAAAAAGGAAACGCGTTTTTTTGACTTGTATCATGTCAGGTTATGCCAACACTATCATACCTCTTCGTTTTTGCTAGCGTTCCAAATACACCCGTATAACTCCTCGAAACAAAAGGGTAATTAAGTGGGTTATCTAACTTAAAAATATACCATATAATGTTAACGAACAATGCTTTACGGTTCAAGAAATTTATTAATGCACAAAAATACACGTACCCTGTCCAAAAAGGGTAGAACCTAATAAACCTAAAAAAAATACACAATCTATATCCGTAATACATCAGGTAGAGTGGTGGCCACCCATTGGAGTACAGGCAACAGAACTACTACGTCTTCTCGCCACACTGCGAGTCCTACCATCGATGTTCGATCACCAGATCTGCAGAGAAGGGGGCCGCCAACTCCAGTCTGAAATAAAAAGATACGATTAGCTATGGATGCAAGGAGTATTTGATATTGAGCTTTTGAGATAGTGGTGTCATGCCTGATCACTCCACTAGCTGTCGGTCCTAAAGAAATTCACAACCATTAGGTAACTGTGGGACCCCGAAATCCGTGGATTTAGGGGTACCTAGAAGCATAACTTGAGGATTATGGCGTAGTAGCGCATGAACAACCAGATATTCATAAATTGTTCGTAGTGGCAGAAATATGATTACTGCCTGTCTGAATACGTAATTACGTATTACTTTTGTTTTTTTTTTATATATAGACTAGCGGACCCGACAGGCGTTTGTTCTGTACAAAATATTTTTGTTTGAATTGTGAATCCGAGTCGCAAATCAACTTGAACGCACACAAAAATTCCATCAAAATCGGTCCAGCTGTTTAGAAGTACAGTGACATTCACACGAGGAGTGATATTTTATATAAGTAGTACATTATTTTTTTACTGAACATAGGCCTCCCTCAAAGAACCAGGACGACTGGTCCCGCGCCACTTGCATCCAACACGGACCTGCCACTGTACGGAGATCGTTTTCCCACCTGGTTAATGGCCGACCAACACTTCGTCTACCCGAACGCGGCCTCCACTCTTGAACCTTATTGGCCCACCGGCCATCAATTTATCTTATACTACGTCATAACATAATATTTTTATAGAAGAGGGGGCAAGCGGGAAGTCGGTTCACCTGATGGTAAGTGATAGCGACATCCACTGACACCCGCTCACCAGAGGGTTTGCAGGTGCATATAATAGTAATAATAACTGACATTAAAGCCAATAAATTTAGGTCTCAACTCTCAGGGAATAAAAACTACGCACCTACTTTTGCCGGGCACATTAAGTTCATGGGTGACCTTGACTACCAATACATCTTATTCTTCTTTATATGCTATCAGCAATAACTTACTTGAGTAGAGAATTTACTTTTTTTTAGGACTTTTTTTCTTCGTCCCTTGACCCCCACCCGCTCTTTTGTCCCCTCTTATAAGAGTTCTACAAAGAGCAGCTCTCTCGGTTCAATTGGTTTCGCCCAAGGTGCTGGGTTCATCTTAGCACCATAGGCTACTGACATACGCAACTGGCCTCACCGCCAGTTGCGTAGCTTTCTCTAGATGGGCCCCCCTATCAGAACCTGCCAAGAGGCCCATTCTTCCTGGAGATGCAACTTAAGGATTTATATGTACTTAATTCTAACACATTTGGGGGGCCTTCTTGGTCGGGCCCTATCATTGATATGACTGATATGGCAGTAGTTACGCTCCTGCCTGTAACTCTGGTGATAAAAAGTCGTTCATACCGCAGTACTACGTCCAGTAACAGACGCGCAAAATGAGTCCGTCGGCAACATTATGTCTGGTTTCGATATACGCTCCGAACACTTTCTTGGTGTGAGGATGGTGGCTTTCTGACGTCGAGACGATTTCTCCATCGCTAAGGACAAAAGATAAAATCAGTTTTTGTACCTATGTAGAAAGGACAGTTAAATCATAATAACTAACGACTTAAATTTTATTACCTAATGTTGTACAAATTTTATGTAAAGCTTAGCAAAAGTATCTTAGTCTGGTTTTCTAATGTTTTATAGAATTAATTAAATATTGATAAACCGCCTTATAATGCATATTAGTTTTTTTTACAATATTTTACTTATTTTATTTTTATTAATTTTATTTGAGTAAGTCGTTTTTTAAATATATGATATAAAAAATATCATAGGAGGGCAAACGAGCAGTCGAAGACTTTTGTCGACTATCGACGCCCATGCAATGTGCCGGCCCAATTCGGCTGCAAAGCAGCATGACACTACTTACAGCTAACTAACGTCCTAATTTTAATGGAAATTAGAACGAATTTGTAAGGTACATACAGCATATTAGTTTGTGCGAGACCGCGCTGATATTTTTAAATTAAAGGGGCTGGTCTTAATTCATAAATCAAACGTAATAATATATTATTGTACATAATTTAGCCATAAATCATTACTCAACGGACCACGACCCCTTGAGCGCTTGCCGTCCACCTTGCCAGTTATCATGAGCTGTTTCAGATTATGCCCCCTCCTTTATGGCCATGATATGGCCGAAAATTAACCGGAAGATAATTTCAATCAAATCAACAATTCTTTACGTCCATATATTATGTAAAAATAATAGTCAATTCATAACATGGGTCCAGCGCACAATACTAGCAAATGATTGGCTCTATTATGTAAATGCGGTTATGTAGGTCAGCGACAGTTATACGTTACGTAAGCCAGAACAAATGAAGTGCATTCCAGTTACATCAAATGCCATAAAATTGCAGGCCTAATCGCTACGATTTTTCATTCTAATTTTCCTTAGTATTAATAAAACGGTATGAAAATAACAATAGAAGTAATGTTGTCCAACCCGACGCCAGGAGGCCGTGTGGTCGCAGACTGCACGGTTGGCGGGGGGAACCCCCCACTTTTACAAACCAAAGTGAGCCAAATGGGCTCACACTAATCCGATGTAGTATTAGGGCCTTCGGGTCATTAGCATAGATCCATCCGAAAAAAAAAGTAATGTTGTTATAATTATTTTTGTTTATGTATTAATGAAGCTTCTTTCAATGAACACAAATACGGCCGATCGGTCGAGAGTTTGAGAGAACTCATATTAACAAAAATGCCTATTTCCTGAGTGTAATGATGGTGATGAAAATTCTTATAAGACTTACTAATATTATTGTAATATTGATTACTTTAATAATTTAGGCAAATGCTTTTACTTTTTTCTAGCCTAGATTCCTTTTAGATGATTGAGTTTGAGAGCCTCCTCCTCCTCTAGCCTATCCTCTACAATAAACAGCCTGTGAATTTCCTCTATAATTTCACATTGATTTCATATGAAAAAAAAAACAAATTCGTCCGTACAAACAAAAATCTTCAGCTTAATTATTATATATTGGTATATATTGGAATCAAGAGATTATCAGTTACCTTGATCATATCCGCCCCATCCCACGAAGTAGCACTCATCTCCCACGTGAGGGTCGGAGATACAAGCCGGTTGTATATTCACGTCAAACCTCAGTGGCCGCTTCCAATGCTACACAAATGCGAGGAAAATACATTTAATTCGTAATGAAACATGAAAATTATACTTCAAGTACTTTGAAGGTTATATAGGTGGTCATTAAAATATTTACATTCACGACAGTTTCCAGAAATAATATGCGACGTGGTAAGTTCTCGAAGAACTTGTGTTACGGGTACGAAAACAACGGGAATATATTTAATACTTTTATATACTGTACATAATTATTTTAAAATTTTACTACACAACTATTAATTAATACACATCCATGACCCAGGAACACAGAATTTTTTTTGTTCTCCGGCTTGAGCGCCAACGCACTAACCATTGAGCCACAGAGGTCAACAACTTACTTACTAACTTATAATTTTGATGTAATCCGTATACACCTAGAAGTAATGCCATCAACCGCTAAAAGCAAAAAAAAAAAAAAAAACTAATAATAAAGAAATTTAAAATGTTTATATTTGACTATTATTTGGTGTCCGCAGTTTATATTGTAATCGTTCAATTAGTTTATTTAAATGTTTTCCATCCTGGTTCCGCCAATTTTTTTACCAAGCGTAAGGGTGCGACTGCGACTCATATGCCATTATGACATATGACATATGCCATTACAATCTCAGATGAAGTAAAAAAAGGTAGATGACGCACGGCCTTTGCTAATACTGAAGCCACAAAACTCAGCTCCTTTCATGTAAATACACGCGCTCACGCACACACATGCACCCAAACTAAGCTCATTTTTCATTAGTATCTTATGAGTCGTCGTGCAGTAAGTTTGCCAAAAAAATACAGTTCTGTGTAATTTTATGGCGTAAAAACAATACAAAAGTGACCAAAGAGTCTGAAGAAATATCGTTTCACACATAAATACACACAAGACTATATTTTTTAAAGATATTATAACGCCATTTTGAGGTTAATCGACATAAATAATATTATTGCCCCAAAATGACGTATCGGGAGAGTGTTGCTAGAAGTTAGTATTTCTAAATAGCCCGATAGAGGGTAAGTCAATTGCAGGCAAAGCCATAGCAAAATAATTAAGTACAGAGGTGACATAATTATTATTTTATTATTTGATCGCTGTATGACTGGGTCGAAATGACCCACAATGACATCCATCCTGGCTGGCCAAGGCTGGTATACACAACATAGACTTCGCCGAAGTTATAGAACAGGATACAGGATATCCAAAAAAGATATTTTAATTGACTTTAAATAAACGAAGTCTTTCTCTACCCCACCATGGTTCAGGCCTTGTCGTGGCGGTGGGGCTCAGTAACCTAGGGTGAGCGGTGCACCTTGGGCGAAGCTAATTGGGCCGAGGGGGCTCTTTGTACCCCACTTATAAGAAGAGGGGACAGATGAGCAGGGGGCAAGGGTGAGGATGGGAACCTCACCCCATTGTACTGTCCCAACGTTGGGAGGGGTTGTTCTGTGGTGCGGGACAACCCCTCTGTGGAGGTGGCGTCGGTCCCTTGCGAGACTGACTAGCCGTCGAGGTGCCCTGTTTGTTTTCTAGATCCGGGGCACCTCACCAAAGGCGGCATTGGTGGCACTCGCCGGGTTTTAGTGGGTAGAGCTGCGTCCATTTATCTACCAGCTGTCGGGCGCAGCGAGTCCCACATACCCGCGTGGGGAGACCCACTCCCCCGCGGGATGCCTCAGAGCATTTCCCGGCGTTAAAAAAAAAAAAAAAAAGTCTTTCTCTAATCTTCCTCCATAATTATGTTATGAAAAAAGGGTAAAAAATAATTTATAATTATATTAAGTACAAGGAATCAGAGACTATAATAAATTTATTTTGTATGTCCATCTATAATATGTTCAATGGTCTATTTTTTTTAAAAGGCCATCGGTTGTCCTCCCTTCTAAGAAAAAAAACGGATATTTGTTTTACCTGGTGCTAAGTGATATAAGCGAAAGCTTTACAGCCGAATTGGTCTGGCACGACCGGTGCTACCACCCCCATACCCCCTCGCTCACATAAACACGGCGTCAAATGACTGCAGCTATGCTGTCGCTTTTCGTGCGGTAGTTACATATCATTAGCGGGTGCATTGTCAGCCTTTCAAATATTATGAGTATGCTCTTTTCTTGAAGGTCCCTAGGTTGTATCCGTTCGAAAACACTGTAGGTGGCAGCTGTAAAAATCGAGTTGTTTTGGATTTCCGAACATCGAGGTGGTATGGGTGAAGTTTGGATTTTTAACGCGATCCTGTGGTGAAATTCTGCTGCAGGTATTAGTCCGAACAATTCCTCTGAACACTCCCTGATGTAGACGCGGTTGAAAATGCAGAGTGATCTTACACCTCTACGCAGCCCCAAGGAATCAAGTCGATCGGAGAGAACCTTGTCATCGTCGATTCGAGCCGCCCTGCGTTTAACGCGGTCAAATGGAAGTGTCTATATTTTATTTCATCCGGATAGATATTTCTATCCGGAAGAATATTTTTGTCCACGGAAATATTTTTTTTCTCTATAACTCAATATTTCCGTTATTTTTTATTTTATGTTATTTCTTTTAATGAATAGTCCTCGTATGAACCTATGTTGTATTTTTTTCGGGACTCACGCGCCCACAACGGGACTATCTATTTAATTATTTATAAATTTAAAGATTTACCATATTTTAATAAATTTAAAAAAAATGTAACAGCAGAGAAATGTTTTTATGATTCAAATGTTTTTTTTTAATGGAAAACGACATATTATTATGTATTTAATTTAAATTGTGTATTGATAAAATGTGACTTTTTCTAATTACCATTACAATCAATTATTTTGAAACTATTATTCTTTGACAATGATTTTAATGACATATTTTATTTATCAAGTTTATTTAATTGTAACTATTTTTTCCTGTTAATTTATATTAATTGTTTATTTATGTAAAGTTTTATTTTCTCACACCATGTTATGGTAGAATGTATAGAACTTGTTAATTTCTTTTTTAATATCACCTATGTATTTACTACATTCATGGGAATAAATAAATAAAACAATTGTCCTATTGAGACAATTTATAAAGTGATCCTACACGCCTCTTACATATTCGTAATATTATTGTATTTTATAAAAATATTCACTGTCGCATTCACTTATCTATTCACTGTCGCATTCACCTATTTTTATTAATATGCAATTTTAAGGGATACTTTAAAAAAATGGCAACACTTCAATCACTCACACATACTTAAAAAAGTGGCTTCACTTTCATGTTCCAAGCGCGCTATCTACCTTTTTTTACTTGATCTGAGATTACAATGAGGACAGGGTTGAGTCTTTATTGAGTCGCAACTCTCAATGCATATGTTCAACTGTGAAACGCTCAGCGCAAAGTATAGGTCAAACTTACACGGGTCCAAGCTTGGAGGTGCATGCTGACCCCTTTAACAAATCATTTATAAAAACTGTACCACCAGCCACCACAAATAAGTTTATTAGTTTATATAGTGATGAGATAGGCCAAGAGGTTGGTGTGTTGTTACACAGGTTGTACGAAGGACAAAAATTGACTAATACTTGTATGCCGGGGGCATCCTTTGATCAAGTTGTAAATAAGATTTTAAATGCCACACATTGTCCAAATACAACCATTGTAATTATAGTTGGGAGAAGGGGAGGTGTGAACGGGAAACAACTTGCTAAATATATAGAAAATCTTTCAGGTTTACCCAATGTTGAGAGGGTATTTCTATTCACATTTCCCTACATTAAATCAGACAAGTTGCCTCAGGAGAATAAAATTAGACTAAAATTAAATAGCCTGTTACACTGTGCATGTAACAATAACTGTATTTTACTTAATGAAAATAAAAGTAACATAATAAATATAATTGACATTAACAACATTTTAAATGATAATAATTGTAACAATCTGACATCTGATAGGTATTACCTATCAAAATTTTATAAGCGACAAATAGCAGCCTCGCTATTATATTTTTTATCTTTAAGTCCAGCCAAGTATTTGGCTAATCCGACCTCTGTTTTATTTGAACAGTGTGATAATAAAACATACAATTTTACAAATTTGGAATACGTTCCAAATAGTTTAAACTAGAGTATAAGACAATAGAGGAAATCTCTAGCCCATTAATTAGTAATAATAATAATAATATATTAAATAAAAATATTGAACAAATCAATGTAATGAAATTAAATAAAAAATTGTACTCATTTAACCTGGTGCATCAAAACTTACAAGGAATGTTAGGCAAAGACTTGGAAATTGAATTGTTCTTAAAAAACTACAATATAGACATACTGTGTATTACCGAACATTGGTTAAAAAAAAATGAAATTATGTTCAGCTTCAGTGAGCACCAGGTGGCAAGTTCGTTCAGTAGAGAAAAAGCCATAAGAGGTGGCTCACTAATAATTATTAAAAATGAAATAAAATTTAAGGAACGTACGAATATTGTGGGCCTCTCTGCTGAGCGTACCATTGAAATAGCCTGTATAGAGATGGAGCGCCTTATTATTGTAAGTGTATACAGACCTCCAAATGGATTATATGATTCTTTTGAGAAAATCATGGAAGAATTATTAACTAAAATATGTGGGTCTAACAAGCCCATACTAATTTGTGGTGACTTTAATATTAATTTACTAGAAAATAATTCCACCACAGTTAGATTCACATCATTGTTAAAATCATATAATCTGACTAATCTATTTTCAGAACCAACAAGAATTTGTAGTTCTACAGCTACATGTATTGATAATATTTTTAGTAATTTAACTCCTGTCCACAAAGAAATTATCAACAAGTTGAATTCTGATCACTGTGGTCAATTAGCTGAATTCCTTATAAGTTCTAATAGTAAAAATTGTAACAAAAATAATGTGTTTGTTCCTGTGAATGTAAGACGTATTGAGAAATTTAGGAGTAGTATAATGGCCAATATTACATATTTGAAAGATAACAAAAGTCCAGATTTCGCTTTTGGTGAATTGTTTAAATTAATTAATACACATTTTAAAGCCATTTTTACTTCTAAAACAGTCAGTTCCACAAATAAAAAGGGCTTTAATGATTGGGCAACAGCAGGAATCCACAATAGTAGACGCAAATTATATGACCTTTACCAAGAACGCACATACAATCAAAATCAATCATTTAAGCAGTATGTCAAAATATATTCAAAAACATTCAAACAAGTTTGTATCGCGGCCAAATCGCTTTATATTAAGGAAAAAATTAAAAACGCAAAAAATAAAATAAAAACTACTTGGAACATAATAAAGGATGAAACTGGAAGAGTGGGTAGTCGTAGCTCTGAATTTAATTTAAATATTGAAAATAGAATAATTAAGTCTGACGAGGAAGTTGCGACAGTATTTGAAAAATACTTTTCTGACATCCCGATTTCGACTACAAAAAATTTAATCTCATGTCCTGCAATTGCCGAATCATTGCTTAAAACCAATGTCAAACAATGTGAAGCTAACTTTAAGTTTAAAGAGATAGGACCCAAAGATATTTTAAATGCATTTAACTTATTAAACAATAAAAATACCCCAGATTTATGGGGAATATCTGTAAAAGTCACTAAGCTCATAGTTGATGTAATTGCACCCCATCTAGCAACAATTTTTAATAAATGTATTGATAGTGGCGTTTTTCCTGACTTAATGAAACATAGTCGAGTCTTGCCTCTTTTTAAATCTGGCAGTACATCAGATGTTACAAATTTTCGACCAATATCAATACTCCCCTCATTTAGTAAAATTTTTGAAAAAATTATGTTAAATCAGTTACTATATTACTTTGAAACCAATATGTTACTGCACAAAAAACAATTCGGATTTAGAAAGGGTCTCTCCACAACAGACGCTGGCGTTAACTTAATTGACCACATTTATGAGGCCTGGGAGGAGTCACGTGATGCTTTGGGAGTTTTCTGCGACTTATCCAAGGCGTTTGATTGTGTACAGCATGAGACCTTGATCAGGAAATTACGCCACTATGGGATAGACGGTACGGCACTGGATCTTTTGAATTCCTATCTTAAAAACAGGACTCAAAAGGTCGAGATAAATGGTAAAAGATCATCCGGGACTAAAATAGAGATGGGGGTCCCACAGGGGTCCATTCTAGGTCCATTTCTTTTTCTAATTTATGTAAACGATTTACCTTACCTAGTTAAAGATAGTCAAGAGGTAGTGTTGTTTGCTGATGATACTTCACTTATTTTTAAAATCAAACGACAAGAAACTAATTATGACGAGGTAAACAACACACTTTCGAGAATGGTACATTGGTTTAGCGTTAATAACTTGCATTTAAATAGTAAAAAAACTAAATGCATAAAATTTTCCTTGCCAAATGTTAAGCAACTGCAAACAAATGTACTCTTAGACAGTGAAAACTTGGAATTGGTGGACTCCACAGTTTTCCTAGGAATAACTCTAGATCTTAAGCTGCAGTGGGGTCCCCACATAGCTAAATTGGCGAATAGACTCAGTTCAGCAGCATATGCAGTGAGAAAAATAAGACAGTTTACTGATGTAGATACAGCGCGAATAGTATATTTTAGCTACTTTCATAGCATTATGTCTTATGGCATACTTTTATGGGGAAATGCAGCCGACATAAACAACATTTTTGTGCTGCAGAAGCGGGCTATTCGTGCAATTTACAAGTTGCCTCCCTATTCATCTTTGAGAGAAAAATTTAAAGAAATAGGAATTCTGACTGTCACCTCTCAATACATCTTAGAAAATTTACTGTATGTCCGTAGAAACATAAATGAATTTTGTAAGAAAAGTGATATTCATAGTAGGAATACACGTAATAGACACAGGTTACATGCACCAATGATTAGACTTTCGAAAGTAAGCAATTCTTTTAAAGGCAACTGTATACGCTTTTACAATATGATCCCAGAAAACGTTCAAAAGCTCTCTATAAAAAAATTCAAAAAAGTTGTTAAAGAACGTTTGTGTGGTAAAGCATATTATAAAGTAAAAGATTTCATGGAAGATACCACACCCTGGGAATAAGGCGTTCCTCCCGGGCATTTCAAGATAAGATGTTAAAATTGTTATTAATATAATATATTATTTGAAAAGATTAGTTCCACTGAGTTTGTTTCGCCGGTTCTTCTCAGTGGGCTTACCTTGGAACCGGTGGTAGATTCAATTGACGTTCAAAAAGATACTGTATTAGTACTATTTTGAATAAAAAAAAATTGATTTTGAAAAAAAAAAAAAAAAAAAAAAAAAACTCCACTGTGGCGCACGGAGAGGCTACGCACGTTTGTCAAATTTTGCTTTGCAAGAAAATGTATGTGATTGTTTCTACTACAAAACACGTACACGCTATCTATGCATTAATTAAAATTTTCTTGCAATTGATATTTTAACACTCGTGTGTAGCCTCTGCGTGAACCGCGGTGTAGCCGCACCTTAACGTGAGGGGTAATTGATATTAAAGCATCAGCTAAATAACAGAGGTTGTTGGGTTCGAATATTGCTAAGAACAATAGATGTATACTATAGATGAATTTATGTATACAAACTTCCTAGTTACAAAGGGCCAGGTACAACCTGTTACACAAGTTTTTTTATTTTTATTTATTTATTTATTCTCACATGTAGGACTCGGTTAACGAAGCAGTATTGTATAAGTGGTATTACCTAGGTAACACTGAAAATGTTTAGAAAATGAAAAACGGCTTAATGTAGAAAGTTGCCAATACTTTTATTGTTTTTCGAAGTAATCTCCGTTTCTTTCTACACATCGTCGCATTCGATGGAACCACTGAGAAAAGCAGTGGGCCCATTCTTCCTTAGGAGTCTCTTCTATGGCATTTTCGTACGCTTTCACCGCATCTTCAGGGCTCGTAAAGCGAATACTTCGAATTTTATCTTTAGTTCTTGGGAATAAATGAAAGTCGCAGGGCGCCAGGTCAGGACTGTAAGGCGGATGACTCATTATCTCGACACCTGCTATAGTCAAATATTCAACAGTCCGTTTTGCGGAGTGCGCTGAAGCATTGTCGTGGTGAAGGAGGATCCTGCTTCGTGGGCGCTGCTGTCGAATTTTTTCCAAGACAACAGACAAACAGCGATTGACATACCAGTCTGCAGTAACTGTCCTTCCATCTTCTAGCACAACTGTCGCGAAATGACCTTTCCGACCAAAGAATGAGGCAATCATCTTTTTTCCTTGACTTCTCCTTTCTTTACCTTAGTTGGCCGATCCTCGAAAGGAAACACCCACTGAGCTGATTGTCTTTTGGTTTCGGGTTCGTAGCAATATATCCAGCTTTCATCACCTGTGATGATGTCAAATACGGCATTTGAGTTACCGCCGTTGAACTTATCTAACATTTGGCGACACCAGTCCATGCGGAGGCGTTTCTGGTCGTCGGTTAAAGTATGGGGAATCTATCTGGTACAAAGCTTCCTGACGATTAAATGTTCGTGTAATATTTTTTGAACTTGACTCATACCAATGCCTAGGCTTGCCCGTATCTGCTGATAGGTCACTCTTATCTTCCTCTATCATGCGTCGCACAGCACTGATGTTATTTTCAGTAGTCGCTGTTAAAGGACGTCCCTCACGCGGATCATCACTGAGATTGCTACGTCCACGCTTAAACTCGTTAAACCAATTGTAAATAGTGGCACGAGATGGGGCTTCATTAAAAAATGCTAATCGCAGCCTATCATAGCTTTGTTGTTGAGTAAGCCCACAACGAAAGTCATAATAAATCATTGACCGATCTCGCGTTATGTTCATTTTCACGTGTAACAAGAGTTTTAGATTTGCCGCCAATTCACAAAAACAAATGACAAATGAATGCAATATACTACAGCTTGGCAAAAAAGAGTATGACGTGGTGACAAGTGGAACTAAATATTTTACTAAATGGAAACCTATGATGTTGACAATACTTGGCCGACAAATACTATATTTTGAGTAAAGTTTAATGTTTCACATTTATTATTAGCGATTTGATTAAATTCTCCCATATTATGATGAGTCCTAAGTCAAAGTGGCGCCCTCATTTTTTTCACACTCTTTTTTGCCAAGCTGTGCATTAGGTTTCCAAAGAGTTCTAAAATTGAAATTCAAAAAAAGTTTTCATTTTCAATGTTTCTAACTGGCCAGTTCTAAACATTTTCAGTGTTACCCACGTATTTCTATTAGTGGTATTGAAGATATACCTTGGGAATAAGGAATTCGGTCTTAAGATTTTTGAACGTAAATAAACCGTTTTTTTAACAAAAGAGCAACCGATTGACGTATACAAGTATACATATAGTGTACAAGTTATTTATTACGTATTTATTACTTACGAAATAAAGATATTTTGATTTGAATTAAAAAAAGTACACACGTCAGAAGTGAAACTTATTTGGCAAACTAATTTTTAAATCTCGTTTATACTTATACTAATCTAAAGCTTTAAATTTCCGAGACTTGCGCTGTGACATTCGCTCTATCTCACTCTCTCTCTAGAGTCTAGACCTTTCTCATTCGCTTGCTCCTTACTCTCACTCCATGGCTATGTGCTTCATGCTACGTTCGCCATTTTTCATTATCTCTCAATCGGTCTCAATCACTCTCTCCCTCTTCTTTGACAAAAAAGTTGCAAATTTTCGTGACGTTTCATGCGTAAAAATTTTACCCTCATGCGCGCAAAGAAGTTTACCTTCAAAAACTATTATTAATACTTACCAAAAATGCAATATTATTGTCAAGTTCAGAGTTAAACAGCGAGTGCGCGTGGACAGTGCAGAGCCGCTGTTGAGACCTGGATTGCTCTTCGCTCAGATCCCAGACACCAGCCAACACGCTGAGCTCTCCAGATGCAGACCTTTTATTAAATTATAGAGTTAAATTAACACAGCTGTTTCTCTGGTCTGGATTTTAGAGCATTACTGTATATGTGGATATGTGTTTATGTGGATTTATTGTTGTTAAAACAAAAATCGTAGCAATGTAAAAAATTAAATATTACTTATAGCAACAAGGAGACAAGGCGTAATCTGAGATTGTCGAGATGAGTGTCGTATTTGTTGCTGTACCCTACCTACCTACCTTGGCTGACACCGACTCCAAAAGATACTATAATGACGTGGTAAACGCAAAGTTTGTACATTAGTAGAATTAAGTTGATTATAAGTTGTAAGCACAAAAATTAAAGAAACACAGTTATTTTATTACTTTTTAGTTTAGTATTTTTGAAGTCGGTTTAAATTTTTTGTAAAATGATTTTATTTTATTTAAGGCTAAGTGCTTTTTAAATGAAGTAGGTAAGTTTATTTGTTCAAAAATTTAACTGCCAATTTAATTTATATTTTGGACTACAATCAATGTATAATAAACATAAATAATGCGTAGAAATTATATAGATGTAAACGGCACATGGGCGGTAACAATGTACGCGGTTAGTAGACTCTACGTAAAACTAGCTTCTATCATTCGTAGTCCATCTTCAGAATGCTTCAGTGCCGCGGCGAAAAGTAAATTGGTTGTTTTGTTAACGTTCTTGTGTGAATGATTTTGAATAAGACAATATTTGATACCGATTATATTTTAATTGAAGAGGGGGCAAACGGCGACAGTCGGTTCACCTAATGGTATGTGATAAATAACATCCACAGATACCCGCTACACCAGAGGATTAGCCGGTGGCCGGTGCGTTGCCAGCGTTTCAAATATGAGTATACTCTTTTCTTGAGGGTCTCTTAAGTCAGTTTAGTTTCAGTTTAATAAATCTATGATTAAAGAACAAAAAATAATTTATATATTTTTACGTGTAACATCTATTGATGCTTACCCGCTAACACAATCAGCTGCCGTGACAACCGCTCTGGGATGCACAATCGTCGCATAACACAGGATCTTTTGGGGATTTTTAGTCCGGATGACTAACGCCAGCCACGGATCAAAGCCTTCTTCTGCTATATCTGTATTTGTAAATAAGATTAGGTTGGAACAAAAATATTCAGACGAAATTCTACCTTGATACCTGCTTGATACCATAAAATAAAGAAATAGAAAATAATAATAAAGCTTAAATTATAATGAAAAAACTTTCACGGTTTTTATCGTGATTTATTTAGCGATTTATTTTACAAGCTTGACGTTCGGCTAAACATTAGGAAACAATATATATGTTTTGTTTAAATTATTTTAATGTAAATTTTGTATTTTAATTTCGTTTTTTATGCTTATGTGAATTTTATAATTATAAAGAAACTTCGGGACTAAAAGAAAAAAGTCCATAAATTTGAACGATATGGTTCAGATTGAAGACATACTGGTTATACATACACAGGCTGCACTAAAAGTATCGGGAATTGAAAACTCCTTGGTTTTAAAAATCGAATACCATTTATTTATTTAAAAAAAGATTCTCGGTCTTGTCACAAGGTCTTGTCAGACTTGTTTAGTCGTTGAGAAAATGGAATTGACTCGAGAAAATTCTAGAGCGATGAGTTATGATGACTTTCGAAGTGGTTTAACACAAAAACAGTGTATTGACCGGATGATTTCTGCAATTGGTGATGAAGCCCCATCCAAAACCACAATTTATCGCTGGTTTGCTGAATTTCAACGTGGACGTGTCAAGCTCAGTGATGATCCCCGTCAAGGTCGTCCAAAAACTGCAGTCACCCAAGAAAACGTTGATGCTGTGCCTAAGCTGATTGAGGAAGATCGACATGTGACATACCGCGAAATTCAAGCAACTTTAGACATTGGCATGAGTCAAATACAAATAATCTTGTATGAACAATTAGGTGTAAAAAAGTTGTTTTCCCGATGGATACCGCATTTGCTCTGTGCGTCAGAACTCTCGAAAGATTCCAAGCAGGATCCTCAAATGCTGTATACAACATCGTATCAGGTGACAACTCCTGGATATACGCGTACGAACCCGAAACAAAAAACCAGTCACGAGTTTGGGTGTTCGAAAATGAGCCAGCAAGAAAGCCAACAAAAATTGTTCGTTCACGGAGTGTTGCAAAAAAAAAAATGGTGGCCACGTTTGTCTCCAAAACCGGCCATGTTGCGACTATTCCTCTTGAGGGACAAAGAACGGTTAATGCAGAATGGTATGCTAGCATTTGTTTGCCACAGGTCGTTTCTGAACTCCGTAAAGAGAACTGCAATCGCTGCATCATCCTCCATCACGACAATGCGAGTTCTCACACCGCGCACAGAACAAACGAGTTTTTAGAGCAAGAAAACATAGAATCATTAGACCATCCGCCGTACAGACCCGACCTAAGCCCTAGTGATTTCTATACTTTCCCTAAAATAAAGAATAAATTGCGTGGTCAGAGATTTTCATCGCCCGAAGAAATGTGTCAAATTTCGCGGAGAATACTTCGAAAAGCAATAAATACATTTTTAAATAGTAATGTTGTGTCACTTCCTTGATTCCCGAAATTTTCAGTGCCGCCCTCGTAGCAGCTTCCATTGTCTTAATTAACTTGACGACTTATTATTAGCTAGAGGATAGAGCATTTTCAATGTCTAACAGAAAACACGTGTAATTAGTTATACGGGTCAATATAAATTTGGAGACTCAAATAAAATCATTTCGAATTAAAGTGCAACTACGAATAACAATTTAGGCTTATATAAATTATAGTAGATTTAGAAATGTAAAAACCTAAATAACCCAGATGAGATCTATAAAAAATATATTTTGTTACAAAACAGCAAATCAATTATAAACATATTATACTCACCAATATCTATGTTACCAGAATATTGCCGCACAGTTTTTCCACATTTGTTGTACACCTGTTGGTCTTGGTCGACTAAATCTTCATACACATTACTCGGTTTCATTAAAGAGCACGGTTGTATATTTGACTCTTCATAACTATTTTCGTTGCTAATTGATTCTGGCGTTCTCACATGTCTATTATTAGTTTTAGCTAGATTTAGTAGCTTGAATCCCTCAAGTACACCAAAATTGGGGTTTGATTTAAAACTTATTGTTGCGCTTGATTCTTGACTTTCTTCTGAAGACATTGTCATTTTCAGTGGCCTTCTTTTCATAGGTTTTGGAGAGGTTGAAGATATTCGACTACCTAAACATAATATAGGGAGAATTTAGGAGAATCGTTAAAAATTAAGATTTCAAAACTAAAATTACGACTTACCACGACGAGGATCAAAAGATGAATATCCAAATGCAATGTCACCATCGTCATATTCTTCTTCACTTACGCTGTCTGCACCATACGAAAATCCTTTGTTCTTATTCGATAGTTTCCAAGTTGTTTGACTTACTCCAGGATCAGAATAGAGCCCAATTAAACCAGGCTTTGGTAATTCTACAGTGTAGTCATCATAGTCTTGGCTTCCGTAATCATATCTTGTATTTTGCGAAGCGCTACTTGTTTCACTTGGGCGTCTAAATTTCATGTTTTTCACATTCCAATATGGATCAACATACTCATCTGGTGTCACGATTTTCTGCGTTACTTTTGTTTGTGCTGCAGATACAGTAGGTTTGACTATTGGTATAGTAACAAATTTACGTTCTAATAACGCATTTCTTTGTTTTAACGCTGAGCTAATGTTATCTGTCGTAGCAGAACGTTTATATCGTTTTGGTGACACTTCTACTTGTTCAGGATATTTTAGCTTAGAGGAAAACTCTGTAGGTATTGGTAATATACAGCACACTTTTATATTTTCCATTGACTGTTTTGGACAATTTCTGAAATTTTTTGGCAACATATTATATTCTAGTAAAGTAATAAAAAAAACGATATATCGGTTAAGAGGTTATTCCATTTTTATTAGATTTCTGCGGATAAAAGCAAGCAAGCAGGCTTAGCATTTGCTAAGCCTGCTTGCTTGCTGCTAAAATTATATGCTTGCCGCCCGCGACTTCGTCTGCGCAGGATAAGATTTTAGTTTTTTTTTTCATAAAAAATATCCTATGTTACTTCTAATACCTCCAAGAATATGTGTACAAAGTTTCATGATGATCGGCTTAGTAGTTTATACGTGAAAGCGTTACAAACATTCACGCTTTCACATTTATAATATTAGTAAGGATTACGTCGTTTTAATCAGTCATAAAAACAGAAATAGGTTAAATCGTAATAAAATAATATTTGTTAAGGAATCCGTTTTTTATAAAAACATTTCTCATAATATTAAATCATTTTTATTTACGGGACTTTTGAAGACTGATAATTAAAAATTATAAATAAAAAAAATTCAAATAGACTAAATATATGTCTTAATAATGTATATTTTTTGTACTTACATTTCGCATGCCATGTGCACGATACCTTTATTTTGTATACATTCTCTTTTTTTTATAAATGTACAGATGCTTTCAGTTTCTTCAAGATTGTTAGTATTACTATCTTCAAACCATATTTTATCATTAATTGAAATTTTATTAGTTTTCTTCTCATTATGAGGAGGAGGTAAAGTGACAGTTTCTTTTGGCTTCTCCTTTCCATGATTACCGTTTTCGGCACTTTCTGGAAAGACAAATTCAAATATGTCTTCTAATTTTTCACCCAATGGTTCCGTAGAATTCAGAATGGAAATTTTATTTCCAGATACGTTAGTATGAGTTATTGTATCTACCGGTGCTATTTTCTTGTTTACTTTAATATCATTGTTTACATCAATAGGTTTTCCTAGTTTACTGTCATCTCGAAAAATAATTGATGATGGCCACTTCAGATCCTTGTTTGTAATTAAATTTTCATTCAGTGGTGTTTCTAATACGTCGACGCTTACGTTGTTGTCTCTGAATACGACTTTAACACTTTCGTCCGTTTCAAATTCATTGGTTTTATCAAATTTCGGAGGTGGTGGTTCAACTTTTCGTATTCCTGCCAATTTACTGTTGAGCCACCAAAATTCTCCGTTTAATTGACTCGACACAATGTGCAAAGCTGCAAACAAAACGTATAACTGCGGGGACATTTTAGTCAAACTACACGTATGGAACAAACAGTGACTTTTCACCAAGTGAAAGGGTTACTATAAAGCGTTGGCTATTGTATGTAGTCGATGCATCTATTATCGAGTAATTTTAAATAATTATCCTGGCAGTTAGCACGGTCGTTAGGTCGCGACAACAAAAACGAACTATGCGTGGATCGGACACGCACTGCGGTGGACAATAAAATTTGTGGTCAATCATTGCTTATATCAGTTTGAAATATGTACTGTCTTGAAACAAAGTTATTATATCTATGTTTAAAATTAATATGAGATTAACATTACCGAAACATTTTGATTGAACATTATGAAAGTGGTTTTTAAATAGTTTTAAGAAGGCGAAAGCACTAAATAGCGCAGCAGAAGTAATTTTTGCAATGTCAATCGTTCGCCACGGAAATAATATACTATATTATTACTGGTGGGAGGGAAGCGCTGTGCCGCGCTACCGGCTGCATGGGTACCACCATTTTGCTTTTTCTCCCGTGAAACAGCTTTGCTGTGTTTCGGAGAGAAGGGCAAGACAGGCAGTGCAATTACTGGCACCGAGACTTAACATCTTATGTTCAGGATAGGCAACACATAAATAAGTTGCCTGGGCTCGTTCCAGGTAAACTAGTTGTTGTTGATGTTCATGGGCGACGTCGACCACTTACCATCAGGTGCCACGTTTGCCAGTTTGTCCATCCAACTAACATTAATATACAAGTATATAATTATAATACTATCTGAACGATTTTTTTTTCTGTATAGCCAGTAAATGCTCTGAGGCATCCCGCGGGGGACTGGGATTATTCTTATTTCAAAAAACTTTTTTGTACACTGTTTTGAATGTGTAAACACTTTTGTATATAACTGTATCCTGTATTAAGTTATTATATTCCTACTATCACAAATACTACATAAACATCGTCTAATTAATTGTTAAGTGATGAATCACTATTTCCTCGGTAATCCTCATGAGCAGTGTATGTACTATCTGTAGCCTTCATTATGTGTTCCATTTTGATAAACGGGACTTGTTTGTTTTCCAGGAATCTAGGTCAGGTTCCAAGGAATGTTTATATGAATAGCCTAAACAGAAATAATTGAAGTGATAACTTTTGAACATTATTTCGAAGGGGAAAATATAAGATTTTCCCCTTCCAATAAGAACACCTTGGTAATAGGGCATTCCATTGTTATAGAATACATATTAATTGAAAATATTAGTTCCACTGAGTTTTTTTCGCCGGTTCTTCTCAGTGGGCCTGCCTTTGAACCGGTGGTAGACTCAATTGACATTCAAAAAGATACTTTGTTGGTACTATTTTAAATAAAAAAAAAATGATTTGAGAGTATGGACTATTAGGGCAGTTTTTATATTCTCCATATGATAAATATGTCACCATGTTACATTCTATTTGCTTATATTTTAATAAACTTTAAAGCAGAAACTTTGCTAAACGAGGTATCCTTTACTCAATTCACTTTAGAAATCAACCCGATATACTCGTAATGCTATTTCAGAATTTCATCTTAAACCTAGCAGAAGTTAGGGACTTCAAAACAAGCAGTACTTTCTAAATTGAATTCGTTTCGAACTACAAGCTGCGAAGTTAGACTGATAATTTATTTTGTAGTTTTCTGTACAGGGCTTTGAAATATTTTTTTATTTGTGTAAGATTTTCAAATTACTACCCTGGCCAAATAGCGTATTGCATTGTTAAGAACCAAGTGTTAGTCGGACTCGCGCACGAAGGGTTCCGTACCATTACATAATATACAACGTTAGACTCTTGAACAAAAAATATGGTTTATGTTATAATATTTGAGTTGATTGAATGAAAGGTAAATTGCGGTTTACGATTTGACGTATTAAAAAAAAAAACTACTGACTAGATCTCGTTCAAACCAATTTTCGGTGGAAGTTTGCATGGTAATTAATGTACATCATATTTTTTTTTAGTTTTATCATTCTCTTATTTTAGAAGTTACAGGGGGACACACACATTTTACCACTTTGGAAGTGTCTCTCGTGCAAAATATTCAGTTTATAAAAAAATGTTATTAGAAACCTCAATATTATTTTTAAAGACCTATCCATAAACACCCCACACACAAAAAAATTTCAAATGATAATTTTTTTTTTCTAAGTATGGGGACCCCGAAAATTTATTGTTTTTTTTTCTACTTTTATGTAATAATCTTAATGCGGTTCACAGAATAAATCTCCTTACCAAGTTTCAACAGTATAGTTCTTATAGTTTTGGAAAAAAGTGGGTGACATACGGACGGTGACATGCCATTTGGCTAGAGAACCCTAATATATCGATTTGTAAACACTTTTATAGTCTCTGTATGAAGTAAATATCCATAATACGGAATATTTTATTATTTCTAATAGCAATCTTGCTACTCATTTCTTCCGAGAAGACTAGCTGTGTACCGGAATAACATCAGGACTTTTAGGTAGACAGCACATTAATACCAGTATTCTGGTGATGACTCATGATATATAATCATTATCATCATCAACAGCCTTTCTATCCACTGCTGAACATACTCCTTCAATGAACGCCAAGACGCTGTTCCCCTTTCTACTCGCATCCGACTAGGAACGGGCGCTGCGCGATCTTCTTCGTCGTTCGATATTCAGTAGTGTACCAAAAAGAACAGAAAATTTAATAATAATTCATTTATTACAATGGTGATGAAGTTGTAACTAGTGCCATATATAAAGGTTGACAATTTTCAATACTGAAATGCATATTCCAATTTCATCCGCCTATCGGTTGGTTTAATGTATAAAATGGGCATGATGGCGAATATGAAGCATTGGCAGTGATGGATCACGCGTGGATCCACGACCGCAAATATTTAGTTTTGATTGCATTCCAAATGGAATGCAACTGATGATATTTTCATCCAATATTTTTTGTTTGCATTTAATATTCGCCAATTACATTGGCCAGCTTTTATAATCCTCGTCATCGTCAAGAATGGCCAGACGGTTGACCCACACCTTTGCTTATGTCCTGTTTGGTTTTTTGGCGTGCATTTGGTACCGAAGTCCAGCAAACGAATACTTCTTGATGACGATGTCATTCTTCTACAAGACTCAACGCTATATTTGTAAGTCCGAATAATCTGTCACCGTTAATTATTGCAGATTATAGTGGACTTTACAATAGGGATGTTGATATTTTTCATAAATGTTTATAGATCATTTATAAATATCTAATAGAGCCGTAAATAGTATTAAATTTTGCTTAAATATGTCTAATGCCTATAAAATCTTGCATTTTATAATGCATTTTAAATTTCGCTCCAAAACGCTAACATTTGTCACGTGACGTCATATGTTGTTAAACATCGTAAAAATGATAAAATGATTCTAGTTGTCGTTAATAAAAATGGCTTTTAAGTTTTATAATTGTTGTACGGTGCCTATGTGGGTGTACACTGTCAAAACGCCTGATAATTAGTTTTTACAATATGTATTGCGTACGGAAAATGGTGTATAAAAGTACGTCAATATTCTTCCGCTTCCGCTAAATAGGAACAGGTGTCGTCATTTCCGTTTATGATCACGTGACCTATTTTAAATTTTGTAACATTTTATTTATTAAATATTAATTTAATCATATAAAAATAAGGGAAAATATTGTATTTTTTCAGATTTCTATCATAGAAACTACCAATTAACATCAAAATTATATTTTTATATGAATACAATCAACATCCCTATTCCAATTATCTTTCTCTATCTCAACTATGCTGGGAGCGTTGGTTTTCTTGATATACGATTGGTCTTGACTCTTGATATCGGTTTGGGTTCAAATCTCACTTGTGCGTATCAAAGATGAGATATTCTAGCTTTGAACCCGATCTGTTCAATATAGTGATTTAAGTCTTTGGGCCTGTGTGAAATCGAGTACTTTGTTTCGAGTGTGAAGATCAGCGCATAAGCGAATTATGTCTACATAATTCTGTATCGAGCAAGTGTTGAAAGTGTTGAGACCAGCGCATAAGTGAATTATTATAGCTTAATACTTTGTTTGGAGCAAGTGTTAGGGCCAGCGCATAAGCGAATATAAGCCTAGTACTATGCTTCGAGCAAGGGTCAAGGCCAGCACATACGTGAATTATGGCTTAATATGGCTTGAATGGGCTATCATGTCATGGAAATCGTATAAAATGTATACTTTGAGATACGGATAGTGCAGTAAAGAAAATTAAGTTTCTAAAAATGTACATGATGGTAACAATACATACTATTCATATTTATTCATATTTTGAACTAGCTGTTGCCCGCAGCTTCGCCCGTGTTAACTTACTCAAGTTAACTACTGTTAGTCAAAGCGTGATGTTATATAGCCTATAGCCTTCCTCGATAAATGGGATATCTAACACTGAAAGAATTTTTCAAATCGGACCAGTAGTTCCTGAGATTAACGCGTTTAAACAAACAAACTCTTCAGTTTTATAATATTGGTATAGATGATAAAAATAAGCTAATATAAAATGACATTGTCATGTAAACCGTGATTGGGTAACGTAGAGACGTGGTTTACGACTTATACCTGATCACGTAACACGTGCTTGAATGAATGAATGAATACCCCTTATTGTGAACACATAAACTTACAATGAATTCTCAGGATAGGCAACACATAGATGAGTTGCCTGGGCTCGTTCCAGGTACACTAGTTTATGTCCATGGGCGACGTCGACCACTTACCATCAGGTGGCACGTTTGCCAGTTTGCCTATCCAACTAACATAAAACAAACAATAGGTATCAATAGAACACAGTAGATAAAAAATATTCAATGTTGTATATAAAAGTATCTCATTGAACGTCAAATAAACTCTACTACCGGTTCCAAAACTAGTTCACTTATAAGAACCGGCGAACAAAACTCAGTGAAACTAATCTTTTCAATGTCTTATTTGAAACAATAAAACGCGGACAAAAAGGCACCGTATCACTAAAAACTTATGGAGTAGTGCAAATAAAACAATACTAATTATGTATATTATGTGTAAACTGTGAACATATACTTGGAAGAGGCCCAACAACATTATTTTCATCACAATCTCATTGCATATTTAGAAATTGAATACAAGTCTTTAGTAACAGTGCATACGAAGGAAGTTCAAGAAAGATCATTCTAGAAAAGGTAAATCGTTGATGAAATATTTTCTTACATAATGTATAAAATATAATAGTATTATTAAAGTTTACAATGATATTTAAAAGTTATAGTTTAAAAACTCTGGAATATAAAATTGACTGCCAAGCCAAATACGATTGTGAATTTAGAATCACTCCTGAAGAACTTCTGTTCCTGAAATGAAAAAGTCAAGAATTAAAGTGCTGTTTCATTTGTTAAGTTGCTCAGTGAATTTTAAGTAAAGGTGCCGGGCTCTCCCTAGGCTACTGAGCCCCATCGCCACGACAAGGCCTGAACCATGGTGGGGTAAATAAGTAGACCTGAAATTAGTCCAGATAATCTATTCTCAGACGCAAGATGGTATGTCTCGGTGCCAGTAATTACACTGCCTTATTAAAGTGATTTAAAACGGGATATTTACTGAACGTTTCGTAAACAAGACATTCGTAGATCATATCAAAATATCGTGCTCCGCGATATAAAAGTGAAAAACATGGTAAATATCCCGTTTTAAATAATTTTAGTAATGAAAATAACCATGTTAACTTAAAATCATAAGTTCTTTTTTTACTTTACTAGTATTTAGGATAAACCACCCATAGACCAAATATTTATCTCACTACCAGGTATACATCCCAAGTGAAGTAACATGTAAAATATTTATTTATTTATATATGTAATCTATACATTAAATTAATATGTAAACTATAAATTAAATTAAAATGAATCCCATTACATAATCACAATCAATGGCTCATAACCCGGAATAGTTCCAATTCGCACATCACCCAAAAACTTTCTCACTTACCTGTAGTTGGGGCTTGGATTAATTATTGTTCCAAGTTCTGGTGAGGACGGGAGCGCGACTTAACAAACAGTTATATTTTACGTACAGAGGGCCCCAGAGAGTCCTTCGGTAATCCCACACCCAGTGTACTCGTTCTCACATTATCGTATATCTTCGACGCCAAATTTATTGCAAACAACAATAATTTCTAATATTAAAATGTTTATCTTCACCAACCGTTTTATGTTAATGTTGGTTCGTTGACTAGGACAAGAGGTGGGGAGTACCATGGTTCAAACCTTGACGTGGCGGTGGGGCTCAGTAGCCTAAGGTGTGCCCAGCACCTTGGGCGAAGCTAATTGAGCCGAGGGGGCTCTTTGTACCCCTCTTATAAGAAAAGAGGACAAAAGAGTCGGGGGTAAGGGGAGAGGACGGGGATCTCACCCCATTGTACTATCCCGGCGTTGGGAGGGGTTGTTCTGTGGTGCGGGACAACCCGTCTGTTGAGGTGGCGTCGGTCCTTTGGGGGACTGACTAGCCGTCGAGGTGCCCTGTTTGTTTATTACATCCGGGGCACCTCACCAAAGGCGGCATTGGTGGCACTCACCGGGTTTTAGTGGGTAGAGCTGCGTCCACTTACCAGCTCTCGGGCGCAGCGAGTCCCACATATCCGCCTGGGGAGACCCACTCCCCAGCGGAATGCCTCACAGCGTTTCCCGGCGTTAAAGAAAAAAAAAATTGCAAGAGAGTGCCTCTTGCTAGTGCGGGTGGGAGGAGGGTCTGGAGGGGCAGCCGTATGGCAAAAGCCTAACAGCTGCTCTACGTACGGTCATCGAGCGGTGGATGTGCCGTAAGTATGAACCCCGCACATTCCGTCTGATACAGGTACTCATTGGCATTGGATGCTTTGGTGAGTACCCGTGCCGGACGGCCCACGGGGAGCCGGTGACAGTATGTCACAATTGTAGCGCGATTGTGGACTCGCCCCAACACACCCTCGAGGTGTCAAGTATGAGGAGGGCTGCGCTGCGCCATGATCTGACGTCGGGCATTAGAGGGGATTTGTCTCTACCGAGCATCATCACCACGATGCTCGGCGATGACGAGTCCAGGACGTCCCAGAAGGACACCGACGAGCGGGTGAGAGAAGAAGGCGACGAGGCTTCCCCCCGCAGGCGAAAAACGGGGGTGGGTAGGTGCTACTTAATGCGCCTCTAGTAACGCCCCTGTGCTCGTGTCAGGTTTTAACATGAGAACCTGGGCCCAGTATGACACGTCGTCACGGGGATTGCCGACGGAGGGGCCTTCGCCGAAGCCAGCCTGTCGCTGAGGTGATCCTGTTACCTGCAGATCCGGAATCCTCAAAAAGCGGCTGAAGGCGGTCGCAGTGGTATTAGATTAGAGTAGGGCACTTCCAGGTGCAAGTCCCACATAGGGTCAGAATCTACCCGAAGATGCTTGCTACATCCATAAAGGATTTCCCTGCGATATCAGGCTTAAAAAATACATATAATTTATCCCTGTACTTTCTTTCATACCTCTTTTATACAGTAAGCATAAAAGAGGTATAACAAATACATAAGGTTCTGTTATTATATCGCTACTGAGCCCTAAGCGAATTGAATATTCATCCATACTAAATTCACGCAAACCGCGCTTCATAAAAATGGACGGCGTAAACAGATACACTGGTGCTGTAAAAATATGATTAAAAAAGTTATTGCAAACATGTTCTGGGACTGAATCTAAATAATATCTCTTGCATATTTCACAAAACTGTGTAATTTAAATTCACTGCATGTGACCAGCCCGGAATAAATACAAAAATGTGTCGCCTAGTTATAAAGTGACCAGAGTTTAGGTTTTATTTCATCCCCAGTAAAGTTTATATTAAACATAATTTATCAAGGCAAGGGATCGGCCATCTTGGCGTTCATTGAGGGAGGCCTATGTTCAGCATTGGGCGGATAGAGGCTGATGATGATGATGATGATAATTTATCACACCTAAATCCTTTCAGATAGGATTTATCATCTCGTACTTTACAAATGACATGATCTTCTTTATTAATGGTTTTTATGAATATAAATTCATAAATAAATAAATAAAATATAATATAAATATAATAAATATAATATATTATATTTTTTATATCTTTATATATATATTTCTTGTGTGCGTGTGTATGTCACTAGGAGGAGTTCCCTCCTAGACGGCTGGACCGATTTTGATGAATTTTTTTGTGTGAGTTCAAGGGGATTCGAGGATAGTTTAGATTCACAAAAAAAAAATATACAGGACAACAATGTCTGTCGGTGCCACTAGTATATAATATAATATATTATTTAGTAGTATAGTTACTGATGCATACGAGAAATATACGGCAACTTGAGCGTCAACGCGCTAACCACAGAGCCACAGAGGTCGTCGATATATTCCTTATTAGGGTAAGTATTGCCTCAAGAAACCTTAGGCTGATATAATACCCAAAAGTGAGAGAAGCCCTCTTAATATATCTTTTGACGACCTCTGTGGCTCAGTGGTAAGCGCGTTGGCGTTCAAGCTGGAGGTTGCGGGTTCGAATCCCGCCAGGTAACAAAAATATTTTCTGTGTTCCTGGATCATGGATGTGTATTAAATGTGTATGTGTATTATATAATAAAAATCAGCAGAAGGGGCATTACTGGAGGCGCATTAAGTAGCGCCTCATCCGCTCGTCGACAGAGACAAGTTCCCTTCGATGACCGATGTCAGCAACGCAGCACCACTGCCCATCTCCGGTACAAGGATGTGCTGGGTCGAGTCTACCGCCGGTGCCCAGAGGTCTGGGTCTAATTTAGAGGTCGAACCTTGAACTACCACAACACATGTCATGTCATCGTTAGCAATATTTTTCAGATGTCCTCTTATATAGACTTAATTTGAAATCTCGGTAGCTTTTACCAATGGTTCGAAATATTAAATTAATTCCTAACCGAAGTGTGCACTATCTTATTAACTTCAGGTAACTTTAAAATGTTAAATGACTCATTTCTTAACATTTAATTAAAAAGTTGTATCACGTACGTGTTTATGTCCGTATCGTGTTATTGTACGTTTCTACGTTATAACAGTTTACTAACAAGAATACGCTCTTTGTCTGGCTCTGCGATGAGAATGGAAAATTAAAAGTTTTTCCACCTTTACGAGCATAATACGCTGAAGGTAAAATTTTAAATTGTTTGTTTATGATTTCAGTGTGTGAATTTAATTAATAGTATTGGTAGTGTTTTATATCAATCTAAGCATACCTTAAAAGCTAGTAACACATCTGCAAACCCACCTGGTGAGCTTTTCCCTTTCTTTTGTAGTGTGTGACTCCAGATCAGAAGGTTGCGTGTTCAAATCACGTATCACGTCGGGGTCACCACTGTAGTGTACTGATTATTACTAGCCTCTTCGCAGATAGCAGCAGATAGATAGCAGGAGTTGGGACACAAGTGAAACTCTTGGATGTTAGATGCCAACTGATTATTGTACTAAACTTAAAACTATATCACACATACGTCACACACACAAATATATCTTGCACGCGTCATCATTCGCACACCTATGCAAGATCCCCACACATTCTTTATCTCTTTTATCAATCTGTTCTTTAAAAAGCAATAACCTACCAAATAAGACACCTGCACTAACGAACAACATCCATTCAGCCTATGTCAAGTGTTTGACGATACCATCGAGCATATAAACGAATAGAGTAGTAATGTGACCCTCACCATGGTTTAAGCCTTGTCGTGGCGGTGGGGCTCAGTAGCCTAGGGTGAGCCCAGCACCTTGGGCGAGGCTAATTGAGCCGAGGGGGCTCTTTATACCCCTCTATAAGAAAAGGGGACAAAAGAGCAGGGGACAAGGGGCGAGGATGGGAACCTCACCCCATTGTACTGTACCGACGTTGGGAGGGGACTGTGTGGGATAATCCCTCTGTGGAGGTGGCGTCGGTCCCTTGCGGGACTGACTAGGCGTGGAGGTGCCCTGTTTGCTCAACAGATCCGGGGCACCTCACCAAAGGCGGCATTGGTGGCTCCCCGGGTTTTAGTGGGTAGAGCTGCGACCACCTTTCCAAACCCTTTTTGGGGGACAGTTCCACATACCCGCCTGGGGAGACCCACTCCCCGGCGGGATGCCTCAGAGAATTTCCCGACGTAATTTAAAGAAAAAAAGGGATTATTTTTAGGAGAAAACCTTTATATTATGAGGACGTTATCCTTTGTATAGGAATGAAATAATAATCAAATATTGGGCAAACTCTTGTTAAGCTATAAAAACATTTTACAAAAAATTAAAACCGACTTCAAAAATACTAAACTAAAAAGTAATAAAATAACTGTTTCTTTAATTTTTGTGCTTACAACTTATAATCAACTTAATATTCTACTAATGTACTAACTTTGCGTTTACCACGTCATTATAGTTACTTTTGGAGTCGGTTTTAATTTTTTGTAAAATGTTTTTATTTCTTAATTTTTAGTGATTCCGAAATTCGTCGTCTTGGCGTTCATTGAAGGAGGCCTATGTTCAGCAGTGGACGTATAAAGGATGGTGATGATGATGGTGATGGTGATGATGATGATTATTACGATGACCGCGACATACTATGGTGTGCTACCAAAGCATCCTATATAATTGTTACATCGACACGTAATAAAATGATCATATCATCAAGGTAAACGAAACCAACCAAATAGGCATTATTGGGAATAACTACTAATTGAGAACCTCCTCTTTTTTTTAAGTCGGTTAATAAATGAAAAAGTGCATTTTTGTACGATAATACGTTATTTATGGTAAAACGGTTATTTGGACCGAAATGAAAACGCAATGGGAATTGCACAAAGGATATGTTTTCATAGGCTTTTTAATTTACGCCGTAATGACTCAAATTCAAATAAAATAGTTTTTGGTGGAATTCTTTTTGATTTTAACTATATAATGTTGAACAAATGTTAAATTCAATTTCAAATGGAGAAAAAACTGTTTTTTTTATATTCCAACAATGATGACAGCGAATACGTTTTTTGTCTTTAATATTCATCAAAAGATTTAAGAGATGCCCAACGCCCACGGATGAGTCTGATAAATTATGTAAGTTATATTATACTAGCAGAACCCCGCTGTTTCACCCGCGTAGTTCCCGTTTCCGTGTAACAAACAAACAGACTAACATTCGCATTTATCCGATCCTGACCGGTGCCGGTGGCGAAATGGGTTTATCTAGAGTTCTCCGAATTTCTATTAACGAATAGTAATTCGTAATTATACAGCGCTGAAAGTATTCTATCCATCGCAAGAAATCAGACTATTAAAACTTTTTAGAACAACTTGTGAAAGTGTAACTAAATGATCATCATTATCAGCCTTCTCCCTGTTGTCGGACATTCTTCAGTCCTCAGTTCTCTTTCAATGTGTACTAAGACGGCCCTCTTAACCCCTTGCATCCAAATAGAGCCCACACAGAGACGTCCTCCAAAGAATTTAAAATAAAATTTATTAATTAATTTATTAAACAAGATGTTTTTTGATACATATCAAATTCAGATTTCGTATCGAGAAACATCATGATTCGAAAACCAATAAATAGGATGTATTCCTTAATCTAATATATAAAATTCTAATATATAAAAGTCACGGTGTTTGTGATTAAACTGCCCCGAAATGGCTCGACCGATTCTCATGAAATTTTGTGTGCATATCGTTGGGGGTGGTTCACCCCTTAATTTACTTTTTATTTTTTAGACAAAAGTTAACGCGGGCGAAGCTAGTAAAATACTGCGCAAAATACTGACTACTTAAGATGAAAAATTAAAAAAACCGACCGACAAGTGTCAATAGGACTCGCGCACGAAGGGTTTCGTAACACACATACAACATTAGACTCTTTAACAAAAATATGAGCACATATACAACTGAAAGGACTACCTTAATTGGCGCCAACTATATATGTATGGACGCCCCTTAATTTTCAACTTTTTTATTTTTTGATTTGATTTTGAATTCCTATTTCACAATATCTTATATCTTTAAATGAGCAATTCTTGTATATAAGAATTGCTCATTTAAATAGTTTTTTTAATTTTTCATCTTAAGTAGTCAGTATTTTGCGCAGTATTTTACTAGCTTCGCCCGCGTTAACTTTTGTCTAAAAAATAAAAAGTAAATTAAGGGGTGAACCACCCCCAACGATATGCACACAAAATTTCATGAGAATCGGTCGAGCCATTTCGGGGCAGTTTAATCACAAACACCGTGACTTTTATATATTAGAATTTTATATATTAGATTAAGGAATACATCCTATTTATTGGTTTTCGAATCATGATGTTTCTCGATACGAAATCTGAATTTGATATGTATCAAAAAACATCTTGTTTAATAAATTAATTAATAAATTTTATTTTAAATTCTTTGGAGGACGTCTCTGTGTGGGCTCTATTTGGATGCAAGGGGTAAAGAGGGCCGTCTTAGTACACATTGAAAGAGAACTGAGGACTGAAGAATGTCCGACAACAGGGAGAAGGCTGATAATGATGATCATTTAGTTACACTTTCACAAGTTGTTCTAAAAAGTTTTAATAGTCTGATTTCTTGCGATGGATAGAATACTTTCAGCGCTGTATAATTACGAATTACTATTCGTTAATAGAAATTCGGAGAACTCTAGATAAACCCATTTCGCCACCGGCACCGGTCAGGATCGGATAAATGCGAATGTTAGTCTGTTTGTTTGTTACACGGAAACGGGAACTACGCGGGTGAAACAGCGGGGTTCTGCTAGTATAATATAACTTACATAATTTATCAGACTCATCCGTGGGCGTTGGGCATCTCTTTAATCTTTTGATGAATATTAAAGACAAAAAACGTATTCGCTGTCATCATTGTTGGAATATTAAAAAAACAGTTTTTTCTCCATTTGAAATTGAATTTAACATTTGTTCAACATTATATAGTTAAAATCAAAAAGAATTCCACCAAAAACTATTTTATTTGAATTTGAGTCATTACGGCGTAAATTAAAAAGCCTATGAAAACATATCCTTTGTGCAATTCCCATTGCGTTTTCATTTCGGTCCAAATAACCGTTTTACCATAAATAACGTATTATCGTACAAAAATGCACTTTTTCATTTATTAACCGACTTAAAAAAAAGAGGAGGTTCTCAATTAGTAGTTATTCCCAATAATGCCTATTTGGTTGGTTTCGTTTACCTTGATGATATGATCATTTTATTACGTGTCGATGTAACAATTATATAGGATGCTTTGGTAGCACACCATAGTATGTCGCGGTCATCGTAATAATCATCATCATCACCATCACCATCATCATCACCATCCTTTATACGTCCACTGCTGAACATAGGCCTCCTTCAATGAACGCCAAGACGACGAATTTCGGAATCACTAAAAATTAAGAAATAAAAACATTTTACAAAAAATTAAAACCGACTCCAAAAGTAACTATAATGACGTGGTAAACGCAAAGTTAGTACATTAGTAGAATATTAAGTTGATTATAAGTTGTAAGCACAAAAATTAAAGAAACAGTTATTTTATTACTTTTAAGTTTAGTATTTTTGAAGTCGGTTTTAATTTTTTGTAAAATGTTTTTATAGCTTAACAAGAGTTTGCCCAATATTTGATTATTATTTCATTCCTATACAAAGGATAACGTCCTCATAATATAAAGGTTTTCTCCTAAAAAGAATCCCTTTTTTTCTTTAAATTACGTCGGGAAATTCTCTGAGGCATCCCGCCGGGGAGTGGGTCTCCCCAGGCGGGTATATGGAACTGTCCCCCAAAAAGGGTTTGGAAAGGTGGTCGCAGCTCTACCCACTAAAACCCGGGGAGCCACCAATGCCGCCTTTGGTGAGGTGCCCCGGATCTGTAGAGCAAACAGGGCACCTCCACGCCTAGTCAGTCCCGCAAGGGACCGACGCCACCTCCACAGAGGGATTATCCCACACCACAGTCCCCTCCCAACGTCGGTACAGTACAATGGGGTGAGGTTCCCATCCTCGCCCCTTGTCCCCTGCTCTTTTGTCCCCTTTTCTTATAGAGGGGTATAAAGAGCCCCCTCGGCTCAATTAGCTTCGCCCAAGGTGCTGGCACCCTAGGCTACTGAGCCCCACCGCCACGACAAGGCTTGAACCATGGTGGGGGTCACATTACTACTCTATTCGTTTATATGCTCGATGGTATCGTCAAACACTTGACATAGGCTGAATGGATGTTGTTCGTTAGTGCAGGTGTCTTATTTGGTAGGTTATTGCTTTTTAAAGAACAGATTGATAAAAGAGATAAAGAATGTGTGGGGATCTTGCATAGTTGTGCGAATGATGACGCGTGCAAGATATATTTGTGTGTGTGACGTATGTGTGATATAGTTTTAAGTTTAGTACAATAATCAGTTGGCATCTAACATCCAAGAGTTTCACTTGTGTCCCAACTCCTGCTATCTATCTGCTGCTATCTGCGAAGAGGCTAGTAATAATCAGTACACTACAGTGGTGACCCCGACGTGATACGTGATTTGAACACGCAACCTTCTGATCTGGAGTCACACACTACAAAAGAAAGGGAAAAGCTCACCAGGTGGGTTTGCAGATGTGTTACTAGCTTTTAAGGTATGCTTAGATTGATATAAAACACTACCAATACTATTAATTAAATTCACACACTGAAATCATAAACAAACAATTTAAAATTTTACCTTCAGCGTATTATGCTCGTAAAGGTGGAAAAACTTTTAATTTTCCATTCTCATTGCAGAGCCAGACAAAGAGCGTATTCTTGTTAGTAAACTGTTATAACGTAGAAACGTACAATAACACGATACGGACATAAACACGTACGTGATACAACTTTTTAATTAAATGTTAAGAAATGAGTCATTTAACATTTTAAAGTTACATGAAGTTAATAAGATAGTGCACACTTCGGTTAGGAATTAATTTAATATTTCGAACCATTGGTAAAAGCTACCGAGATTTCAAATTAGGTCTATATAAGAGGACATCTGAAAAATATTGCTAACGATGACATGACATGTGTTGTGGTAGTTCAAGGTTCGACCTCTAAATTAGACCCAGACCTCTGGGCACCGGCGGTAGACTCGACCCAGCACATCCTTGTACCGGAGATGGGCAGTGGTGCTGCGTTGCTGACATCGGTCATCGAAGGGAGCTTGTCTCTGTCGACGAGCGGATGAGGCGCTACTTAATGCGCCTCCAGTAATGCCCCTTCTGCTGATTTTTATTATATAATACACATACACATTTAATACACATCCATGATCCAGGAACACAGAAAATATTTTTGTTACCTGGCGGGATTCGAACCCGCAACCTCCAGCTTGAACGCCAACGCGCTTACCACTGAGCCACAGAGGTCGTCAAAAGATATATTAAGAGGGCTTCTCTCACTTTTGGGTATTATATCAGCCTAAGGTTTCTTGAGGCAATACTTACCCTAATAAGGAATATATCGACGACCTCTGTGGCTCTGTGGTTAGCGCGTTGACGCTCAAGTTGCCGTATATTTCTCGTATGCATCAGTAACTATACTACTAAATAATATATTATATTATATACTAGTGGCACCGACAGACATTGTTGTCCTGTATATTTTTTTTTTGTGAATCTAAACTATCCTCGAATCTTTATATATATATATATATATATATATATATATATATATATATATACATTAATTGGAATCTCGGAATCGTCTCCAACGATTTTCATAAAATTTAGTATATAGGGGGTTTCGGGGGCGATAAATCGATCTAGCTAGGAATCATTTTTAGAAAATGTCATTTTAATAAAAAAATAAATAAAATACCGAGCAAAGCTCGGACATCCAAGTACTATAATATTATTTTCTGAATTTAAATTAAATTGTGGTTCATAAATATCATATTATTTAAGATAAATGATTTTTTTTTCTTTTTCGTAATAATTGATCAAGGGATAGTCATCTTCTTAATTAATTTTTCTTCTGAAAATTCGTGGTTCCTATTAGTGAAAATAAAGCTTTATGAGAGCCAGAAACACATATATTTCATAAGTTTTCTTTGTATTAAATGTATTGTTAACAACATGACAATTTACTTTCTATCCTAAATAACTAATACTAGCTGTTGCCTGCAGCTTCGCCCGCGTTACTCAACTCCTATCAGTCACAGCGTGATGTTATATAGCCTATAGCCTTCCTCGATAAATGGGCTGTCTAATACAGAAAGAATTTTTCAAATCGGACCAGTAGTTCCTGAGATTAGCGCGTTCAAACAAACAAACAAACTCTTCAGCTTTATAATATTAGTATAGATTAGCAATAAACTAACCCATATTTGTTTATCTTTATTTTTAAATATATTTTATTTAATGTAAATATATTGTTTTAAACTAACGCGATATAAATAAATCTTTAAACGCGGTAAGCACCCGTAATAATCTTATATATAAAATTTCCATGTCACAATGTTAGTTACCGTACTCCTCCGAAACAGCTTTACCGATTTTTACCAAATTTTATATGCGTATTCAGTAGGTCTGAGAATCGGCTACTATCTATTTTTCATACCCCTAAGTGATAAGGGTGGTCAACCACTCAAATTTTAAAAGTTAACGCGGGCGAAGCTGCGGGCAACAGCTAGTATTAATATAAATAATTATTTAATGTAAAGTTCGAAAATATGTTATTACTAGCTGGTACCCGCGATTTCGTCTGCACGGGATTAGAATTTGGACAATTCACACAATATCTTTATAAATATAGCCTATGTGTTATTTTGATGTATAGGTAAGCTTAGTAAGAGGTAGTGCCATGCTGCTTTGCAGCCGAATTGGGCCGACACGACCGGGGTGGTACCTCTAGCTCACATAACACCGGCGTCAAGTGATAGCTACGCTGTCGCGTTTTGTGCGGTTTGTAAGTTTCCGGTGGCCCATTGGGGGGATGGGGAATAGGAGGGCAACGCATCGTCATAATGTGGTAGTCACCATAAGGCTCCGGCTGCTCGGTTGCCTCCTCATGATATAAAATAAAACTATATTTTTGCAAAGTTTCATTAAAATCCATTCTGCACTTTTTGCGGTTAAGGGTAACAAACATCCATACATACAAACTTTTGCTTTTATAATATTAGTAAACACAAAAATAGATGTGTAACTGTAATGTAAAGTTATGTAAGTGGTTTACACTAAATACAGGATGCATCTAAGTACTAGGTAGGCTTAAGCGACTTAATAAAAGTAGCTGAGTACACATTTTCAGAGATTGCTTTGGTGTGAAATTTGATGTACAGCCAATAAAACAGTTTGACCAAAATGTATTATTAATAATTAATTGGTCGAAACATGTTGATTGGATAATTGACCAATTAACGGATTTGTATGATTTGAGTTTCTATTTTATGTAAATACTAGCTGGTGCCCGCGACTTCGTCTGCGCAGGATAAGATTTTAGTTTTTTTTTATAAAAAGTATCCTATGTTACTTCTAATACCTCCAAGAATATGTGTACAAAGTTTCATGATGATCGGTTAAGTAGTTTTCGCGTGAAAGCGTAACAAACATCGACGCTTTCACATTTATAATATTAGTAAGGAAGTAAGGATATAGCAATTCTGTAAATATTTTTTTATAGCATAAGAGGGCAAACGAGCAGTCGAAGCTTTAGACTACCGACACCTATACATATCTGCACAACCAGAGATTATGCGTTGTCCTTTTTTCCCTATCCCCCCAATGGGCCACCAGAAACTCCCTTATCGCACGAAAGGCGACAGCATATCTGTTACTTTACGTCGGTATTATGTGAGCAAGAGGTATGACCCCGGTCGTGCCAGCCCAATTCTTCTACAATGCAGCATGGCACTAACTCTTACAAATATATAAAGATTGCTTTATTTGTTATTCGCCATTATCACCTTGTATCCGTCCAGCTGGACTGCTGCTATAGGCCGACATCGAACGTCCAGACGACCAATGCTAAGCCACTCACAACCTACGCATTAACCATGTAATTGTTTTCTAATTTCACTAATTATAATGAAACAATTTTAATTGATTTTATCGCGGTTTATTAACATTTTACATGCCCGACGTTTCGGATACTTTACAGCAACCAACTTACTTCCTCAGCTGGAGTGCTGAGATTCGTAAGAAGTTTTTGAAGTGAAAACTTCTTTAGGCACGGTACGCATATTTTAGATGAGAAAAAATCTCTGGATTCACGACACCGTTACCACCGTTATGAGACGCTATTAGACGTTTTTAAGACGTTTGATTTATTTATATAAGATTATGCAATATTTGTTTACATAACCACACTAAAATGTCAATGTCATGCGGCCATTTTGCGCGCCGTTTAAATTGTATAGGTTGTCATAATCTATTACAGCCTGTATTATATAATAGGTATTTGAATATAACTGGTTTGTTTTCACTTCTATCGGCAGTCCCTGTGACTGGTTGGGTTAGTTTTTAAGGCAGTGTAGTTTTCCCATAGGATGTGTCGTCGTTTTCCTCTCTTATTTCATTCTATTTTTCCCATCCCAGCCTATAACACTTGTTCGTTTATATATATGAAACAAACAAGTCGGTTCCAATATATTTGCTGTCCGTACAAACGCTCCAGAGCGGCCAACACCATTTTGTTTATTTACCAAACACCGCCAGTATTTAGCCGAGATTGACTTAAGTGAAAACCTATAGCGGGCTGTTTGTTTGTGTCCTAACTCCGCAACTGTTGTGTACTGTGTAAATGTTTGTGTTGAAACTTGCGGATATATCGGAGGAACGTCTTTATGCGTTGATGCCAGATTATCCATCGGAGATCATAATATGTGGTTATAACTATGAGGAACAAGATCAGAGAGAAACTTTAAACAAGTCTGCCAATAGAGTCTGAACCCACCTGAATGAGGAGGAAGGTTGAAAATTGTACAAGAGATTCTATAGGGTCGAGGTGCCGGACGGGCGGGCGGCCGTGAAGTTTATTCTGGATTCTCTCGTTTAAATAAGATAAGATTATCTCAAGGAGGGTCGCAGATAATCATGAACCTTTCGCTTCATCATGTTTATATACCAATGGCTTTTGACAGGATTCGAACACGCGACACTGAAAGATAAGATCTTCTACTACCTACCGAGGTACAAGAACTGGGTGCTACAAAACAGGCGGTTTTTTTTCTAAAAAAGAGGTACTAAAAGAATACAGAAACACTTCTTTTGTTATATATTGTAAGTGATTGCATAGTTTAAACACGCAAAACCAGACAAATTATATCTATGAAGTTAATTTTCGGAATATAGAAACAATACATTATATATTTTGTCATTATATACATTTGCCTGGAACTAGACAGTTCCAGGTACACTTGTTTAAGTTCACATGTTTGACGTCATCCACTTACCATCCGTGGCATGTCTCCCAGTTTGCCATCCAACTAACATAAAAAGATCGATAGAGGTCCAAGAGGTGTGAAAAGGTTGATAATAATGATGATGATGTACTGTCCCGACGTTGGGAGGGGTTGTTCTGTGGTGCGGGCCAACCCCTCTGTGAAGGTGGCATCGGTTCGTTGCGGGACTGACTAGCCGTCGAGATACCCTGTTTGTTTATTAGATCCAGGGTACCTCACCAAAGACGGCATTGGTGGCACTCGTCGGGTTTTAGTGGGTAAAGCTGCGTCCACTTACCGGCTTTCGGGCGCAGCGAGTCCTACATACCCGCGTGGGGAGACCCACTCCCCCGTGGGATGCCTCAGAGCATTTCCCGGCGGTAAAGAAAAAATAAAAAGAAGTCGAAGCTTTAAAGTCACACAAAAGATGGTTTACAGTAGATATTTAGAGCTAAAACATCTACGAGGGCGGCACTGAAAATTTCAGGAATCAAGGAAGTGACACATTACTATTTAAAAATGTATTTATTGCTTTTCGAAGTATTCTCCGCGAAACTTGACACATTTTTCCATACGATGGAACCAATCATTGAAGCAACCATTCCATTCGGAAGTTGGGGCCTCCAAAATGGCCGTTTTGTAGGCGTCCACAGCTTCTTCAGGCGATGAAAACCTCTGAACACGCAATTTATTCTTTATTTTAGGGAAAGTATAGAAATCATTAGGGCTTAGGTCGGGGCTGTACGGCGGATGGTCTAATAATTCTATGTTTTCTTGCTCTAAAAACTCTTTTGTTCTGTGCGCGGTGTGAGAACTCGCATTGTCATGATGGAGGATGATGCGGCGGTTGCAGTTCTATTTACGGAGTTCAGAAACGACCTGTGGCAAACAAATCCTAGCATACCATTCTGCTATAACCGTTCTTTGTCCCTCAAAAGGAATAGTCGCAACATGGCCGGTTTTGGTGACAAACGTGGCCACCATTTTTTTGGCAACACTCCGTGAACGAACAATTTTTGTTGACTTTAACTCATTTTCGAACATCCAAACTCGTGACTGGTTTTTGTTTCGGGTTCGTACGCGTATATCCAGGATTCGTCACCTGATACGATGTTGTATACTATATATTTGCTCTTCACAGAGCAAATGCGGTATCCATCGGGGAAACAACTTTTTTACACCTAATTGTTTATGCAAGATTATTTGTATTTGACTCTTGCCAATGTCTAAAGTTGCCTGAATTTCGCGGTATGTCACATGTCGATCTTCCTCAATCAGCTTACGCACAGCATCAACGTTTTCTTGGGTGACTGCAGTTTTTGGACGACCTTGACGGGGATCATCACTGAGCTTGACACGTCCACGTTGAAATTCAGCAAACCAGCGATAAATTGTGGTTTTGGATGGGGCTTCATCACCAAATGCAGAAATCATCCGGTCAACACACTGTTTTTGTGTTAAACCACTTCGAAAGTCATAATAAATCATCGCTCTAGAATTTTCTCGAGTCAATTCCATTTTCTCAACGACTAAACAAGTTTAACAAGACCTTGTGACAAGACCGAGAATATTTTTTTAAATAAATAAATGGTATTCGATTTTTAAAACCAAGGAGTTTTCAATTAAAAATATTTTAATATGACAGGAACTGCAGTGGAAATATTCAATTCCCGATACTTTTAGTGCAGCCTATGTAGAAAGCTTCTAAATGAATCTAAAAACGACGCTGTTTGCATCATCGCAAAAAGTATAATGCTTACTGTATTTATAACAGTTTTTAATCACTGCATATCATTTTACCTTTCCGCCGCCAAAAACAAATTTAATTTAAATTATTTGTAATTTATAATATCATGTTTATATGGTGTAATGATATGACAAGAAATGCTAATACTAGAAAACCTTTTTGAATAAATACATCGCCTCTTTGACATATGATAGTTTTGTATGACGTTAACAATGCGTGTTGACTGTTGACTTTCCATGTAGCTGTTACATTATACGAAATATTGTACAGTTTATAAATCTATATTTAATAGCTTTTATATTGTTTAAGAGACAAGAATTACTTATAGAGATAAAAAATATGTTTATGAAAAAGGTACCCCAATGTAAATGTTGCGGAATTAATGTATTATGTGGGCTGAATCCTAAGCAGGCGGTTATGTTTGTTGCAGTTGCTTCTTCGGTGAGCCAACCACATTCATTTTTAACGAGCTTTTACTGCGCTTCACTTTTGTGGATTTACTTGTAACATCAACTTGGTATTTTTATGATTTTATAATTGTCTAAATAAATTTAAAGAAATCTTTGAACTAGATTTTCACCCATATAAAACATCGGACGCATACGAAACGGTCTTAATTTTTCCAGGCTATATCAATAATAGTGAATATATCCGCCATCGTGTGTCTTATTAAAATGTTGACAGTTGAAACCCAGTTTAACAGGGAGCCGGTAGCAGCAGTCAACTTCATATTCGTACTCACTACAGCATTCCTGTCTGGGTACCAATTTGTTGTGTCTATGCTTCTTTTGTGGCAATTATTTCAGGTAAAATATTTTATTGTGATAAATAAGTTATTATATAAGTTGTTAAGTGGAAAATTGTAAAGAATTTAAAACGGGATATGTAGGTACATACCACGTTTTTCACTTTTTTGCATTGTTCGATATTTCGACAGTATCTCGAGGCATTCGTGCAAATATCGAACTTCGCAAAACAAAAGTCAATGACATGGTGAATATCCCGTTTTAAATAGTTTTTAATGTGAGAATAATCATGGCTTTAACTTACGTTTTACGACTCTGTTCGGACTGATAATGAGTTTCTAATAGCTTATATCCTTTTTTATTTAACGCCGGAAAATGCTCTGAGGCATCCCGCGGGTGCGGGGACTCTCCAGGCGGGTATGTGGGACTCGCTACGCCCGAAAGACGGTAAGTTGGACGCAACTCTACCCACTAAAACCCGGCGAATGCCACCAATTCCGTCTTTGTTGAGCAACAGGGCACCTCGAGGGCTAGTCAGTCTCCAAGGGATCGACGCCACTTCCACATAGGGCTTATCTCGCACCACAAATAAACCCCTCCCAACGTCGGGACAGTACAATGGGGTGGGGTTCCCATCCTCACCCCTTGTCCCCTCTGCTCTTTTGTCCCCTCTCAGGTCACTCGGCTCAATTTGCTTCGCCCAAGGTGCTGGGTTCACCTTAGGCTACTGAGCCCCACCGCCACGCAAGGCTTGAACTGTGGTCCCCCACCATATCTTATATCCTTATTTATGGTTTTAATGTACCAAATATTATCGTAGTCAGGTCAGCCGTTACGCGGAAAAAGGTAACATAGACAGACAGACAGACAAAGCTGTTGAAAAACTAATGATACTAATAGAAGTCTAACGTTTATTAAGAGGTCTACGTCCAGTAGATGATGGCAGGCGCTTAGTGATGATGATGAAAATATTTGACTCATTGTGAAGATCACTTCAGCTCTCAATTACTGTCGCATGTATCGAGTGCCTCAAGAGTTACCTTGACCGACGGAGTGCGCTCTACGTGATCTACAAGCTAGCACATCTGAAGATCTTCTATATTAACTTTAGTAGCCCGCAGCTTCACTTGCATTAACCTTTTTTTTTTTTTTTCTGTTGGGGAAATCTATCAGATACCACCGGGCCCGGGGGGACCTGGTGGTTATGTGGGACTCTCACCACACTAAAACCCCAACGTGTTCGCCTCGTGTCGTTCAGCGGGCCCGGTGCGGGAACTGTAGTCTTACCGCACTGTACCCATCAGCACTCTCCGCTAGTAAGGCACCCTGAACACCTAAGGGCGCCTTACTGCACAAACCATTCTTGCGCGCGTTGGACCTCCCGATCAGCCGCGCACAGGTCACTTGCATTAACCTTTTTTTTTTTTTTGCAGACCAAACCATAACTAGGACCGGGGTGAGTTTTAAACCTAGCCGTGTGTGGGGTTCGCACTTGGAGATGCGTTACCCACTTATACCGCTGCAAGTGCCCTCAGCCGCCTTTTATGAGAGTCCCGGATCATGCAGGCAACGCAGGACCCTCGGCGACAGGCTGGCCCCGGCGAAAAGGCCAGACTCCTCCTCTAAAGGGGGACTGCTCGGCTGTTCGTTTGATTCGATACTTTTAGCAGTCCCCGACGACGTCGTGTCTAGCTGGACCCAGGTTAAAACCCAATCCTGGGCCTGACACGAGCACAGGGGCGTTACTGGAGGCGCATTAGGTAGCGCCTCCTACGCACCCCCGTTCGTCGCCCGCGGTGGGAGGCCTCGTCGGCAGCCTCCTCTCTCACCCGCTCATCGGCCTCCTTCTGGGACATTACTGCCTCGCAGAAGGAGACCATCACCGTCCAGGACTCGTCGTCGCCGAGCATCGCGGGGATGACACTCGGCAGAGACAAGTCCCCTCCGATGACCGATGTCAGATCATGACGCAGCGCCGCCCATCTCGGGCACACCTCGAGGGTGTTGCTGGGCCGAGTCCACCGCCGCGCCACAATCGTGACACACAGTTACCGGCTCCCTTTGGGCCGTCTTGCACAGATACTCACCGAAGCACCCATGCCCGGTGAGCACCTGTGTTAGACGGAAGGTGAGGGGTTTGCGTTTACGACGCATCCACCGCTCAAGGACCGGGCGCAGGGCAACCGGTCCTTGAGCATAGACGGCAGCCTTTGCCATACGGCTGCCGCGCCAAGTCCTCCCCCCACCTTCGCATTAGTGCCTCCTGCCCTAGTCGGCGGACCCGTAGGATGCCGTCCGGCGTCACGTCCTCTCCGAGGGACCTCCTATCCGAGACATAGGAGTATACCTCGGCGAGAACTTCCGCCACGAGTTCCCACGGGGGGTCGCCGGCTAAGGCAGTAGCTGCAGCCCATGATATCGTACGATACCCCCGGACCACTCTTACCGCGATCACCCGCTGCGCCGAGCGCAGCTGGGCCCTACTCCGCGCGGTAAGGCGATCCGTCCAAATCGGAGCACCGTACGTCGCCATACTCCGGCAGACACTGGAGTATAGCTGCCTGCAGGCGGCGCTGGGTCCTCCGAGGTTCGGGAGGAGTCTGCCCAGCGCACTAGCCGCCTTCACGACCTTCGGACCCAATTGTTCGAAATGTGGGCCGAAGGTCCATCCAACGTCGAGGATGAGCCCCAGATATTTGATGTGAGGGCTCATCCTGACCCTCACCCCTCCGATCTGGAGGGCAGCCCCCGGTGGGGGTCCTTTCCGCCCGGTCCCGCGGAAGAGGAGGGCTTCGGTCTTGTCGACTTTGACCCGAAGCCCTAACCTCTCAATGCGGCCGATCACGAGGTCGAGCCCGACCTCGGCCAGCCGCGCCGCCTCCTTATAGTCTCGTCCCCGGGCGTAGACGAAGGTGTCATCAGCGTAACAGATGACACCCATCCCGGGGAGGAGACGACCTCGCAGGACCCAGTCGTACCCGATGTCCCACAGGATCGGACCAAGTACCGAACCCTGCGGGACACCGCAGCCGACTCGCTACCACTCTACGGACCCACACCGGTTCTCGCAGGCTACCCTCCTGTCGGAGAGGTACGCCTCCAACAGCCTCCTGAGATAGGGAGGCACACCAAAGTAGTTCAGTGCCTCCCGTATCACACTGTGCGGGAGGCTGTTGAAGGCGTTCGCGATGTCCAGGGACACCGCGACCACCACCTCCCCTCTCGCGTTCCGCCTCACCCGTCACCGCCCTCAGGCGTTTGAGGGCGTCGATGGTCGACCGGCGCGCCCGGAACCCAAATTGGGACTCTGAGAGTCCCAGTCCCGGGCCCTCCTCCAGGTGCCGAACGAGCCGGGAAGCCACGAATCTCTCCAGAGCCTTCCCAGCCTCGTTCAGCAGCACCACCGGTCGCACCGACGCGGCCGAGTCCGGGGGTCGCCCTGCCTTCGGAAGCAGGCAGAGCCGACCCTCCTTCCATGCCCTCGGGAACTGTCCGGACCGCAGGCAGCGATCGAACAGCTCCCGAAGGCTGTCGCCGAGGTGCTCGAGGGAAAGGGCCAGAACCTTCCCGTGCACCCCGTTCACTTGCATTAACCAGGTTTATATAGACCTAGGATGTTTATTACATACCTAGGTAGATGAGGCAGTTGTAGTAAATTGAAAGTAAGAAAACATTAAAATATGCTGTTTATTTCGTAAGCCGTTATCCGCAGCTTCGTTTATTTAAACTTAGTTTACAATCGACTTTGATTAATTCATAGGATGAGAAGCCCTACCATGGTTCAAATATTGTCATGGCGATGGGGCTTAGTAACTTAAGGTGAAGACAGCACCTTGGACGAAACCAATTGAACCGAGAGCTATAATAGAGACCAAGAGATAGAAAAGAGCTGCTCTTGTAGAGTTTTGTAGAGCTCTTATAAGAGGGGACAAAAGAGTGGAAGGGGGAAAGGGGCGAGGATGGGAACCTCAGCCCAGTGCACTGTCTCGACGTTGGAAGAGGTTTTGTGGTGCGGGACAACCCCTTTGTGGTGGTGGCGTCGGTCCCTTGGAGGACTGACTAGCAGTCGAGGTGCCCTGTTGCTCAAGAGATCCGGGGCCCCAACCGGGGCAAAGGCGGCATTGGTGGCACTCGCTGGGTACTTAGTGGTTTGAGCTGCGTGCACCTTACCATCTTTCTGGCGCATCGAATCAAAAAAGGTAGGTGAGAAGGCCTCAGGAGTAACAGCTTATGCTTTAAAAGGCAGAGAGAGAGGGAGAGATAGAGTAAGAGAGAAAGAGAGAGAGATAGAGAGAGAGTTATTTTCGATTTTTTAATGTTACAATATATACATACATATATTTTAACCTGATGAAAGCGTGCGTCGGTTTGGGTATCGCCATCCTGCGCATTTTACTGCCAAGCAGTTTTGTTGTTCCCAACATAAGGGCATGTCAGGTAAATTAAACTAATGTTTAAATCTGACAAATAAACGACATACTTCTGATGATTTAGGTTAAATGGCGAATATTACCACTTTAAATAGAGCAGTAACACTTTATGTAGATGTTTAAATAAACAATTGAAGTTTTATGTTTTTGCTTATTCTTTATCCATCATCATCATCAGCCTCTATCAATCCACTGCTGAACATGGCCTCCCTCAATGAACGCCAAGACGGCCGACCCCTTGCCACTCGCATCCAACACGGACCGGTCACTGCACAGAGATCGTCTTCCCACCGGTGGGAGGGAAGCGCTGTGCCGCGCTCCCGGCTGCATGGGTACCACCATCTTGCTTGTTTCTCCCGTGAAACAGCTTTGCTGTGTTTCGGAGAGAAGGGCAAGACAGGCAGTGTAATTACTGGCACCGAGACTTAACATCTTATGTCTCAGGATAGGCAACACATAGATGAGTTGCCTGGGCTCGTTCCAGGTAAACTAGTTTATGTTCATGGGCGACGTCGACCACTTACCATCAGGTGGCACGTCTGCCAGTTTGCCTATCCAACTAACATAAAAAAAACCTTCGTAACTAAGGTAATTCTTATTGCTTAATCTTAATAATATAAAAACAAAATTTTGTCGTCGTTTCTAACAATAATAATACTGAGGGTCTTTACTATATTTTAGTATTATATCGATTATTGTACTTTTTCTGAACACAGTGTTCACTTTTCACCCACGTATAAGTTAAAATCTTAGTTTAGACTTAGTCTAGACTCTTGTCTAGATCATTTTGACGCACCGTTGTGTTATGAAGTTATAATGATATTTAGTTCTCTCTCTAATAGACGGCTATTGCCAGCGACTTTATCTACGCGGACCTAGATTCGCAGGATTCTAGATTAAATAACCAATTACAATCGAAAATTTAGATGAAATAATAATATCTATGGTATGGTAGTAAAACGCTTTCACACAACGTCAATCTGGTCCCGTGGTAAGTTCTCGAAGAACTTGTGTTACGGGTACCAGACAACGGAAATATATTTAATACTTTTATCATCATCATCATCATCATCATCAGCCTCTATCCGTCCACTGCTAAACATAGGCCTATATTTAAGATTTTTATTATATAATACACACATTTAATACACATCCATGACCCAGGAACACAGAAAATATTTTTGTTCCCCGTCGGGATTCGAACCCGCAACCTCCGGCTTGAGTGCTAACGCGCTTAGCACTGAGCCACAGAGGTCGTCAATGAAAAAATGAATGAATGTTTTATTTTACTTTTACCACACAAAGGTAAAAATAATAAAAATATATTAAAACACTTTAAATCTAACACCAAGCCTTTGCGAGAGACTTATTGGGCGTTTTTCCACTCACCGGCTCGGCCACGGCGACGGCGATGCCACCATGCCGTTGCCGTGGAAGTTAAAATGAAAAAAAAAATGGCTCATTTTTCCACTCACCGGCGACGCCACGTCGTTGCCTCCCGACGGCGTCGTGCCGTTGCCGTGGCCGAGCCTGTGAGTGGAAAAACGCCCCTTAGGGAAAACCTGAGTTAAAATGAAAGCTTACTATATTGCCATGCCTTCATCCATGCATCTCCTATACATACGTACCAGTTTTGTGTATACAATAGAAGTGTGGTGTTTTAAATATTTATTTTCCGTTAAAATGAATATATACCTCTGAATTGCGTAAAAGAGTATTGAATTACACTGAAATGGGGATTTTGTTGATGAATAATTTTAAATATCACACAGGCACAATTATTGTTGGGAAATATTTTATTGGAATATTGAAATAAAATTGTAAATGTTTTTACTTCTACACGCAACCATCATCATCATCAGACTTTGTCTTTCAATGAAAGCTAAGACGGCCGATCATCCGGTAACTACACGGAACTATCACATTTAGCGTCCCATCATCACCGGCCATCAGTAATTCTTCGTCGTATGTGGGCGGCCCATTGAGCTTCCCCACCATGGTTCAGGCCTTGACGTGGCGGTGGAGCTCAGTAGCCTAGGGTGAGCCCAGCACCTTGGGCGAAGCTAATTGAGCCGAGGGGATTCTTTGTACCCCTCTTATAAGAAGAGGAGACAAAAGAGCAGGGGGCAAGGGGCGAGGATAGGAACCTCACCCCATTGTACTATCCCAATGTTGGGAGGGGTTGTTCTGTGGTGCGGGACAACCCCTCTGTGGAGGTAACGACGGTCCCTTGCGGGACTGACTAGCCCTCGAGGTGCCCTGTTTGTTTATTAGATCCGGGGCACCTCACCAAAGATGGCATTGGTGGCACTCGCCGGGTTTTAGTGGGTAGAGCTGCGTCCACTTACCAGCTTTCGGGCGCAGCGAGTCCCACATTTCCGCGTGGGGAGACCCACTCCCCCGCGGGATGTCTCAGGGCATTTCCCGGCGTTAAAGAAAAAAAAATACCATTGAGCTTTCTGACAGACTTCATTGCGAATTATATCCGAAAAAAAACCTTAGATTTACATGTCACATAGCAAACAGCAAGTCTAAGTTAAACCATTGTGGGCCTGCTGTTAGAGGCCACGTTTTAGCGCCGTAGGTCATTACAGTAGGAACCCCTAATAATAAATCACAAAAAAGGTTTTTATGTGACGTACAATAAAAATAAATACGTCATTTTAAGTTCATTTCCAGTATTCATCTAAATTCTAAAAGAAGGGCCATGGAGATATCAATCTTAAACAACGCCAACCCACAAGATATTATGTTAATTTTTTTCATACACTAGTTTCATGTAAAGGGAGCGGACCCTTAAATTTTCTCCGAGATGAACAATTTCTGCACAACTGAGGCAGTTCATGAATTATATTCCGAGAATGTCTATCACATATGTACGTAAAGACGGATGTGATAATAATGGGTTTTACTTTGGATACTTAAAAAGGGAAAAATAAATATTAAAATAAAAGTACTAAGTAACTTAGTAGTATGCACAATATAACTTGGGCAATAAATAAAGTTAGGTGCAATTTTGACAGAAATAACTGACGCGTCTCTCCACCACACCTAATTTCCCGGGAGCCACTGACAGATTTTCATGACCAAGTCCCTCTGAATCGAAAATTAACAATATGCATTAGGAATTCGTATTATGGTTATGATACCGTCAGCTGCGATTTCGTGGGTAGGTCGGGCAGTGGCAACTTCCCACGCATGGAGAAAAGAAAGTTTTTTAGTCTCTTCCTCCCATTTTACACTCGAGTTACGCTCGTTTTGCTCAAGAAGAAATAATCGACCGAATTCGTACCTGGCTCTAGGACTATAACTTCACTCCGGCCAAGTGTGTGAGAACGTCTATTTGACTTTCATAGACTGATGACGATAATAACATTTGTCTTGGAGTAAACGAGTATATTTTCCGCTTCGTAAATCTAAATAAGTTAAGAAATTCTACCCCTTCCGCGACTAACGAGTATTGATATAATTTGCCTGTTAACTTGACATACAAAGTTTAAAGAATCATGCTCTGCGCTAACTTCTCAATTGGATCCTTTGAACCCGACGATCAAATATGGAAGTGAAGGAGTACCAGAGTACGTGATCATAATTTCAAAATATTTTCGTTCAATTTTTCAAAAAGCGTACCATAAAGTTTTTTGTTGAACCTTCCATTACCAAGTCAGTGTTTAAAATGTAACACATACACCCGGTTTCTGAAAAGTTAGTAACTTACATACAAATATAGATTTTTGTATATAAATAATATTATAAACCCTTCTATGTCCCACTGCTGCGCAGGGGTCTCCTCCTCGAAATCAGGTGAGGAGGGTTTATGGGCCATAGTTCACCAATTAGTCGTCAGAGTTTCACGTGAGCGACGATGGCCAAATGAGCATGGGATCGGTCTGTTGAGGGAGAGCCGAGAGGTCCGGGTTCGATCCTGACCCTGATCCTGTGCCTAGAAATGGGATTTTTGATTACCTACGTGCACCTGAACAAGAGACCATCGCTTGTTCACTGGTGAAGGAAACATCGTGAGGAAACCTGCAGCCCGATGTGATTAAAAGTCTTTGGAAGTGTGTGAAGTTCACTAACCCGATTTTTGTTTACACATACATTTTTAACTAGTTTAAACTAGGAAGACTTTTGGCTTTGGGTACCATTGAATAGATCGTATCGTAACATCAAATAACCTTTTTGAATGATTTTATGCCAAAAGAATTACAAATAGAAGGTATTCAAAACGTTTTAACTGTTTTCTTTAATTATCGAGATGTGTATGCTTAAAATCTATGATAATATTAATAATATCTATTGATGCTTTTACACTACGTCAATCTGGTCCCGTGGTAAGTTTTCGTAGAACTTGTGTTACGGGTACCAGACAACGGATTTCCGTAATATTTTTAATACTTCGTTCTCTTTTGGGATTCGAACCCGCTACCTCCAGCTTGAGCGCCAACGCGCTAAACATTGAGCCACAGAGGTAGTCGAAAATGCTTATTATATAATATCAAGAAGCGACCTAATATGTAGGTAAAATATGTGGCAAACAAACATTAGTATGATAGTAAGTAGTAACATAACTTTGTTTCAGATTAAGAGTAACCTATTTATTTATTCTCTATGGTTCATCTCTCACATGTCTATTTTGGTAGTATACTTCATGGCCTTTCTCGCTAAAATAGTTGTATCCTTCATTGCGAAACACTATGTCACTGCTTCGCTGTCTATACTGGCTGGGATCTTGTATGAAGGTCAGTTTTATACTTTTTAATAAATAAATAATAATATAATTAAATAATTTCAAATAACACACCACGTTAGCATTGCCCCGTGGTAAGATCGCAAGAACTTGTGATACGGCTTACGGGTACTTGGAGTTAAAATTGAAAAGACGAATGTCTTTTCAATTTCATATACATACATTTACATATATGCATATCCATATATCCATTCCATGTCGAAGAAGTCCAGGACGTCCTATGGAGAGATGGACTGATGATATGGGAAGTCTGGTGGCAACACATGCATGAGGTAGACAAGAAACAGAGGAAAGGCAGAAAAAAGGAAGACATGCTCAGACGTGGGTAATAACGGGCTGACAATGATGTTATCCATATAACAAACACACACATACAAATTATCTGAACTTGAATATTGGATTCGAACACACGAATAGCCTGATAACTCACATATGTTGCTTCAATGGATAGGTTAGTTAAACTTATTCTTTTCCGTTCCTAGTACCTGTAACACAAATTCTCACGAGCTTATACAATTAAACAACTAAAAACATGAAAATTATGAGAAGTTTTTTTAATGATGGGTCTTACCTGATATCTTTGAACCGATCATTGTAAAACAATTATCTTCAAATGTTTAAAGTATTCTCGGGTTCGTGAACCAAAAACAAAATAAAATTTCGCCGATAACACGATGCATCTATTTTTCACTAATTCAGCCCTGAAAATTGAGCAAATTTTTTGTTATTCAAAATTAAGTTGATTAGATCTTAATTAAATTTAGTATTTACGAATAAACTGTGTGTTTGTTTCAGGTATCTTCATATATTTTTCTATCGTAGTTAATAGATTTTGTTTATAATGTTGCATCAGGAAAAACCTGTAAAGTTATGAGAGTAAAAATGTATGCACAGACTTAAGATTATTTCACTTTATAATCATCCACCTTAGTTAATGTTAGGCTTCTTTATCCCCACCATGGTTCAGGCCTTGACGTGGCGGTGGGGCTCAGTAGCCCAGAGTGAGCCCAGTACCTTGGGCGAAGCTAATTGAGCCGGGGGGGGGGGGGGGGCTCTTTATACCCCTCTTATAAGAAGAGGGGACAAAAGAGCAGGGGGCAAGTCCCTGTACTGTATTGTACTGTCCCAACGTTGGGAGGGGTTGTTCTGTGGTGCGGGACAACCCCTCTGTGGAGGTGGCGTCGGTCCCTTGCGGGACTGACTAGCCGTCGAGTTGCCCTGTTAGCTTAACAGATCCGGGGCACCTCACCAAGGCGGCACTGGTGGCACTCGCCGGGTTTTAGTGAGTAGAGCTGCGTCCATTTACCACCTTTCGGGCGCAGCGAGTCCCACATACCCACCTGGGGAGACCCACTCCCCAGGCGGGATGCCTCAGAGCATTTCCCGGCGTAAAAGAAAAAAAAAAGGCTTCTTTATGAAGAGATCGCGAGTCCTTGTCTGTCTCTAAAAATAACTATTTTCTTTTTATTAAAAAAATTAAATAGCATGTCCAAGAAACAATAACTTTTGTTTGATATTTTTTAATATCCATACTCATATTATAAATGCTTAAGATACTTTGTATGCTACCTTTTTCGCCTACACCATGATTTCGAGAAAATTTAGTAAGGATATAAGTCCTCCTATCCCTAAAGACTGCATAATATGACTCTGTCTCTCTCTCTCTCTCTCTGTATTTAAGAGCCTTGCTCTTGTCGGTGGAGCAGTCGCCAATTCCTCCTTCTCTCCGCCAGCACCTTCACCTTCTGATACGATAAGACCTGTACCTTCTCCTTTATCTGTTCCATATAAGTTCTTCATTATAATGAAACACTTTTAACGGATTCTATCGCGGTTTATTAGATTTTTACAAGCCGGACGTTTTGGGTACTTTGCAGCAACGACATTTTGGATTCTTTACAGCAACCATGGTCACAGGAAGAGTCCTTCCGTATGTATGTTGGGCATGTCAATCTCAATAAACCGCGATAAAATCCGTAAAAATCAAGCAGGCGAAGCTACGGGCAAAATCTTGTTAACTTTTATAATTAACTTGGTGGCTGTACTAAGGGTCGCTCTTTCGTGACTTACAAACAGATCCAGGCAAACCCAGGTGAATTGCCTTTTTTTGATTGCTTTATTAAAACATCAACACGATTTACTCAAGAAGGGAGTTATGTGTACACAAGTTATGCCTTCGTAGCCTTTGATCAACGCTTTTAATAAAACCTACTTTGAAGATGTTTTTACATAAAATATAAATGTCTGTTGTGCTATTTTGATTGAAAGTTGGTATTTCTGGTTGCAATTTAATTCTTCTCATGTTTAGGGATTTCCATCTACAATACAATACTTAATATCGAAACTGCCAAAAATAAGTGAGACAGTTAAAAGTATTAAAATATATGACAAAAGTTGACTGTCCTCAACGGTCCTTACATTAGCTTTCTGTCAATTTATCATAATTATCGTTACCAGCGTTTTTCTGTCCACTGCTGAAAATACCAACATCATCATCATCATCATCAGCCCCTATCCGTCCACTGCTGAACATTGGTCTACTTCAATGAACTCCAAGGCGGACGATCTCTTTCCACTCGCATTCAACACGGACTGGTCACCGCACGGAGACCATCTTACTTACCAATAATATTAAAAAAGTGGTGATTCACCTACACATCCACAAAATTTCAATACTTAATAGATTGTAACTGCGTCTGGGAAAAGGATTTTTTATTGTGCTATACTTTTTACTATGTCAAAAAATATCACATTACTTTTTAATGAATACTATAAAATAATCAATAAAAGAAGTACTGAAAAAGAAGTGGGCCAATCGGGGTTTTCATGAAAACATTATTACGATACATCTACTGGGTCCAATTATATTTTTTTTAAATATACCTTCACATAAAATTTTAACCAAATCGGTTCTTTCTCACTCACTTTCGAGAATGGTACATTGGTTTAGCGTTAATAACTTGCATTTAAATAGTAAAAAAACTAAATGCATAAAATTTTCCTTGCCAAATGTTAAGCAACTGCAAACAAATGTACTCTTAGACAGTGAAAACTTGGAATTGGTGGACTCCACAGTTTTCCTAGGAATAACTCTAGATCTTAAGCTGCAGTGGGGTCCCCACATAGCTAAATTGGCGAATAGACTCAGTTCAGCAGCATATGCAGTGAGAAAAATAAGACAGTTTACTGATGTAGATACAGCGCGAATAGTATATTTTAGCTACTTTCATAGCATTATGTCTTATGGCATACTTTTATGGGGAAATGCAGCCGACATAAACAACATTTTTGTGCTGCAGAAGCGGGCTATTCGTGCAATTTACAAGTTGCCTCCCTATTCATCTTTGAGAGAAAAATTTAAAGAAATAGGAATTCTGACTGTCACCTCTCAATACATCTTAGAAAATTTACTGTATGTCCGTAAAAACATAAATGAATTTTGTAAGAAAAGTGATATTCATAGTAGGAATACACGTAATAGACACAGGTTACATGCACCAATGATTAGACTTTCGAAAGTAAGCAATTCTTTTAAAGGCAACTGTATACGCTTTTACAATAGGATCCCAGAAAACGTTCAAAAGCTCTCCATAAAAAAATTCAAAAAAGTTGTTAAAGAACGTTTGTGTGGTAAAGCATATTATAAAGTAAAAGATTTCATGGAAGATACCACACCCTGGGAATAAGGCGTTCCTCCCGGGCATTTCAAGATAAGATGTTAAAATTGTTATTAATATATATTATTTGAAAAGATTAGTTCCACTGAGTTTGTTTCGCCGGTTCTTCTCAGTGGTCTTACCTTGGAACCGGTGGTAGATTCAATTGACGTTCAAAAAGACACTGTATTAGTACTATTTTGAATAAAAAATATTTGATTTTGATTTTGATTTTGGTTCAGGCGCTTAGCCGGAGCAGGGTAACAAACACACGTGCATATTTTTTTTATTTATAAAGATAAAAGTAGTATATTTCTGGTTAGGCTATAATTAAAAGCTTGACCATAAATATATAAACCCTTTTTTTTTTTTCTTTAACGCCGGGAAATGCTGTGAGGCATCCCGCGGGGGAGTGGGTCTCCCCACGCGGGTATGTGGGACTCGCTGCGCCCGACAGCTGGTAAATGGACGCAGCTCTACCCACTAAAACCCGGCGAGTGCCCCCAATGCCGCCCTTGGTGAGGTGCCCCGGATCTAAAAAACAAACAGGGCACCTCGACGGCCAGTCAGTCCCGCAAAGGACCGACGCCACCTCCACAGAGGGGTTGTCCCGCACCACAGAACAACCCCTCCCAACGTCGGGACAGTACAATGGGGTGAGGTTCCCATCCTCACCCCTTGCCCCCTGCTCTTCTGTCCCCTCTTCTTATAAGAGGGGTACATAGAGCCCCCTCGGTCCAATTAGCTTCGCCCAAGGTGCACCGCTCACCCTAGGTTACTGAGCCCCACCGCCACGACAAGGCCTGAACCATGGTGGGGAAATATATAAACCCTGTGTGGTGTCGCCACTGTATCTTTTTTACGTTAACACATAGTATACCTATACTATAGAAATTATACTAATATTAATAAATACATTTCGGAACTAAATTGTATATTATAAATCGTAGAGTATAAATAATAAATATACTATAAAATTAGTTCCGAAATTTTCCGCAATATGGCAAGGATTTTTATTTTTCTGGTCAGGCTATACATCATTATACATCATCTATCAGGCTATACATCATCATTATACTTCTTCGTTTGAAAATGTCATTACAGTTAAAATATACAAGATAAATGTTACTTAACTATATCTCTCAGCGGTCTTAAAAATATAAGAAAAATATACTGGCTCAGTTTTATCGGCGTGTAGCTATGAAATAGGGTTACTGAAAATGTAGCAAAGGAATTACGGGCTGGTGTAAAATAGTAGAGCGAGGTAGAGTTCTTCGCAAACATCTTAAATCCTGGAAACTGCTGTTTTATGACGTCATACACGCCGTAATGTCCCACTTTCAATGTACGGATGCAGAGATAAGAGAGATTATGATTTTAAGTGTTATTTAACTATCGAATATATCGAAATAAACGATATTTGTATAATACATAATGTGTATATATAACATATCCATGACCCAGGGAAGGTAAAGAAGTAAACATATTCACCATACGAATTGATGGATCCACGATGCTGCATGCATCTGCATAATCGAGTAAAAAACAAACTTACACATTTTTAATATTAGTGGAATTTAAATTTAAGCTTATTTAAAATTCTATAGCTTAAACAGGATTGATGTAGGTGTGTGTATTACTTTATTAGGTGCAAATCCCACATAGGGTCAGGATCTACCAGAAATTCTGGCTGCATGCGTAAAAAGCATTTCCCTGCGAAAAAAAAAGGTGTATGTATATATACTGTCCACTATAGCAAGAGGTAGTGTCATGCTGCATTGCAGCCGATTTGGGCCGGCACGACCGGGGTGGTACCACATGAGGAAGTAAACGGAACAGAGACAAAGCTTCCATACTCGTACAACGCGTAAAATTGTTACCTATTATGGTAGGGCTGTCACAGGTGGATAAAATTAAACGAACAAAACGATTTTTTTTGTATAGTAATCTATGTAAATATTCTATCTTTATTACAATACAGTGTTTATATTTTTTATTTTCAATAATCAGTTGTACCTTTTAATAGACTGGTAAATTCTAGTGGAAAGCACTCTCATTGCATATCAGTTTTTATGATAACTATTATAATATTTTTTATTCCGAACAGGAGATAGTCTCCTAATTACGTATTCGGTCCCTATACTTTATTGTATTTTTGCTGTAAAGTTTAGCTAGGATTTAAGATTTAATGTCGGGTCAAATGTTTCTATAACTAGAGAGACTTTAGGCACATCCATAAAAATTGAGTGAACAAAAGTAATAATAATTAGTACAAATAAAATAATAAGATACAACTTACCTATTGGAATCTTTGGGATAGCTAAAATATCATTTGTTTTATTCGCTCTATTATTGTTCATACAGATACATACACACAGTACAGTATACAATATTGACACATTATTTTCTAAGGTTTACGCGAATTTCACTCATTATAATGAAACAATTTTTACGGATTTTATGGCGGTTTATTAAGATTTTTACAAGCCCAAAACGTCGAGCTTATATTAGTGCAATCGATTCGCGCGGTTGTATGAAGCTTAGCCTCTGTACCGTTTATTTACTCATGTGGTGTTACCTCTCGCTCACATAACACCGGTGACAAGTGACAGCTAAGCTTTTGCGTTTCGTGCGTTTTGCGAGTTTCAGGTTGCCCATTGGGGGGATAGGGAAGAGGAGAGCAACGCATCTGCATAACCTCTGGTTGTGCGGATGTCTATGGGCGTTGGTAGTCACTATAAGGCTCCGATTACTCATTTGTCTCCTTATGCCATAAAAGAGATCGCCGTATGCTAGGTAACTTGTGAGAAGAGCAGCGCATCTGCATAGCCTCTGGTCTATGGGCGTCGGTAGTCACCATAAGGCTCCAACTGCCCATTTGCCTCTTTATGCCATAAAAAATATATATGATAAAGAGTACGCCGTATGCTAGGTAATTTGTGAGAAAAAGGTGAGTAGTTAATTTAAGTATATTAGATGGGACCACGATTTCCGTGCAGTGGCCGGCCCTAGTTGGATGCGAGTGGCCGGGGTTTCCCGTCTTGGCATTTATTGAAATAGGCCTATGTAGAAGAGTGGACGGTAAAAGGTCTATAATGATGATGATGATACACACACTTGATGCTGATCGTTATACGCCAAATTGCCTCGCACAATTAAAATCTCTAAATTACAATTTTAGATCGCCATTTAACAATCATACTAGGGAGACTCTACGATCAGATAGTGAAAAATATATCTAGGATAAGTCTAGGAATAAATTTTTCAAATGTTATTTCTTAATAATCAAAATAAATACTCTAGGGTGGTCCCCTATTAATTATCTGTATGGATTCACCCACCCTTCCGAAGACGTAGCTTCTGTCACATGAATTTATTTCCTGCCCTTTTTTCGATAGGAACTGACAAATTAATAACTTAATACCTTTTATATGTTATATTAAGCTTTATATTGACATGTAGAGAAAATTGGTAACATTTGTTTGCATATATATAATATGCATCGAGCATATAACTGGATAGAGTAGTAATATGAGCCATACAATTCCGAAACTGGTCAGTGGTTTGTCACTGACGTAATAGCAATTCAACCAACCAGTGGTCTATATGTACGTCCCATCGGCCAATCATTCATCAATGGTCATCAGTCAGCCACTCAGAGCGCAGAACCGGCGCAGCGTCGAAGCACATTTTTTTTGTTTTCATACAAAACACATCTAATATCAAATATGTAAAAAAATAAATAGTTATCAGGGACCGATGGCTACATACAATCGTCATATTAAAGAAAGGAATTCTTAAACATACTTTTAGTAAGATATTTGATAGATATTAAATATGTACTAGCTTTTGATGAAGAGGTAGTCAGCATACATTATAAATGTAGCCACCACAATTACATAAACCACACTGTAGAACGTAAAAAATGGAAAATCTTTTTCGCTTACATATTTAATAGAAATATGTATTACGGGACAAAGGCAAAATGTTCTTGGCTGCTTTAAGCGCTTAAAAAGTACGGTTACAAAGAGTTTCTTTGTGGATTATTGGTGTTTCAGGGTCACTCTGAAATGCTTGTGAGATATAATGAAGGTAGTTCTTATGATACGCTGTTGGGATTTGGACTACAATCATACTCGTCTCGTATTATATTATGTCAGAAATCTTGTTACCTGTGTAAGTTTTATAATGAAACAACTTTTACGGATTTTATCGCGGTTTATTAAGATTTTTACAAGCCCGACGTTTCGGATACTTTACAGCAACCATGGTCACGGGAGGACTGACTCATATTATGTCCTAACGTTACAAAGTTATTCGAAACTACCTTATGATACATCAATATTTTGGTTAGTCCTATCTACACAGAAAGTGCCAACTGAGTCTTTAATCTTTGTAGGAACAGACTTTTATTTTTTCGATATTAATAATAACAGTGTATCCGTAATCTCTTACCCTTTGCACAGTGTGTGATGGACCTCCTCACAATAAAAATAATGACGCATCTAACTTGTTGATCGAAGCACACAACTCTTTCTATGTGATTATGTTATTATGATCAATACACGATTCTTCAATACCAAATAAAGATTAAATCATAGAGAGCCAATGAAGAAATAAAGAACATGTTATTTCTTTTTTTTATGTTAGTTGGATAGGCAAACTGGCAAACGTACCACCTGATGGTAAGTGCTCGACGTCGCTCATGAGCATAAACTAGTATACCTTCCCATCATTTATTACCCTGATCGTGGAGCGTTATATTTGAATACCTTTAAAAGCAGAAATCCGTGCAATAATCTAAAGAATTTAGTCTTTGTCCGCGCGGAATATTTTAAAGTAACATTTTCACTAAACGGAATATTTGCGGACCACTTAAAAGCTATTCATTGCGCAAGCCAACGTTTAACAAAACAAAAAGTTTTTTTCCATCAACTATGCGACGGAATAAATTGTTTATATCTACGGACAACGCTTTTCAAATGTAAAAATGAGACGTGATCTTAAGGCGCCAGTCTCGTAATAATTTCAAACACCATTATCAGAAAAGAAAGTTCCTTATATCAAATCAGATTTTTTAAAGATGAAACGCAAACTATTTTATCTTAATTTAAAGAGATATAATGTTTTTTTTAACAAGTTTTGATAGTTTTGTTTAGGCCTCAAAAAATCGCAAGTAAAAAATAGTCCGCTTCTGAACAAATTTATGAACCACGGGTTCATAAATTTCCATAAGTATCCAGGCATCCCCACCATGGTACAGGCCTTGACGAGGCGGTGGTGCCCAGTAGCCTAAGGTGTGCCTAGCACCTTGGGCAAAGCTAATTGAGCCGAGGGGGGTCTTTGCAATCCTCTTATAAGAAGAGGGGACAAAAGAGCAAGGGGCAAGGGGTGAGGATGGAAACCTCACCCCATTGTACTATCCCGACGTTAGAAGGGGTTGTTCTGTGGTGCGAGACAACACCTCTATGGAGGTGGCGTCGGTCCCTTGGAGAACTGACTAGCCGTCGAGGTGCCCTGTTTGTTTATTAGATCCGGGGCACCTCACAAAAGGCGGCATTGGTGGCACTCGCCGGGGTAGAGCTGCGTTCACTTACCAGCTTTCGGGCGTAGTGAGTCCCACAGAGTCTGGGGAGACCCACTCCCCAGCGGAATGCCTCAGAGCATTTTCTGGCGTTAAAGAAAATACCCAGGCATTCTACTTTTAACGTTTTCAATAAAAGAGACGAAAACTTCAGAATTTTAATATTTAAAATTGGAATCTTTGAAACATAACTCGTAAACAGACGAAATATCGTTTTACGTCACTTGTAAGGTATGACAAAACTTCTTGGTATCGAAATCAATGTGTCACGATAGAAAAGTCCAATATGAAACGAAAGAGCGGTTTGTCATACAAACAGGATTTAAACTGTTCAACCATTTTCCGTCTTGGAGAATAAATTCAATATGCAAGAGCTTATAATAAAAAGCTAAGAGTAAGAAACTACTTAGCGAGGCATTAGGCAGATCTGTTTGAAAGCATTTCAGTTTTTTTTTCGTGCTTTCTTTTTAATTTAATTCTGATATTTTAGTGTTTCAAATATATTTAAGAAATGAAGACATTTTTAATTCGATCGGCATTATTTACTGGCTGATCACTCTGGCTTTATTTATTGGCTAACATTTGAATATTCCAGTAATGAAATACCTACTCGCGCAATGTTCCAAAAGAGACCAAGTTCAGTGGTCCGAAAAAAGTATGTAAAAATCTGTCAATCCGTAAGTGTTTTTTTTTGTTAACATGGGGAAACGCGTTTACGAACCGTCAAGGGCCTTGGGTGGGGACGATGGTGTGTGGGACTTGCGGTACATATCTGTTCCGAATACCACTATAACCCCTCGCGTGCCAGTAATGCCTTTGGTAAGGTGCCTCGGATCTGTTAAGCAACATGACACCTCGACAGCTAGTCAGTCTCCCAAGGGACCGACGCCACCTCCACAGAGGGGTTGACCAGCACCAAAGAACAACCCCTCCCAACTGCAACGTCGTGATAGTGCAATGGAGTGAGGTTCCCATCCTCCCCCCTCCTCCCCCCTGCTATTTTGTCCCCTCTTCTTATAAGATGGATACAAAGAGCAGCCCCCTCAGTTCAATTGGTTTCGACCATGGTGCTGGGTTCACCTTAGGGTATTAAGCCCCACCGCCACGACAAGGCCTGAACCGTGGTGGGAAGTGTGGTTTCATTATAAAGCTCATGCAAGCATTAGAAAATAATTTACAATATACACTTATTACTTATTTTTACAAAGCACTATCATATAAGTAATAGTATCATTGGTAATTACAGACGATTGTAGCTCCCAGCTCCGGGTGCGAGTGTTCTATAGCGGGATGTTGCCGCCTTCTGCCTAATGTGGCGCAACCACCGCACTCTAATAATTGGGTTAAGATAATGAAAACTGTTCAAGTAAATAAATTAAAGTTTTTAATTCGCTAATGTATTTTTTTGTAGAATATAAAGTTGCAACGTTGCAAAATCTTATAATTTTAAGGTATGAAAATGTAAAAAGAATAGTCGGTAAGTTTACTTGAGTTTTATTCTTAAAAGTTAAAATAGTAAGGTATGAATAAGGGTAGAAGGAGCCATGGTTCAGGCCTTGACGTGGCGGTGGAGCTAAGTAGCCCAGAGTGAGCCCAGCCAAGGGGGCTCTTTGTACCCCTCTTGTAAGACGACGGGACAAAAGAGCTGGGGGCAAGGGACAAGGACGTCAAGCCATCGAGTTGCCCTGTTTGCTCAACAGATCCGTGACACCTCATCAGGGGCGGCATTAGTGGCACTCACCGGGTTTTAGTGGGTAGAGCTGCGTCCACTTACCACCTTTCGGGCGCAGCGAGTCCCACATACCCGCCGGGAGAGACCAACTCCCCCACGGGATGCCTCAGAGCCTTTCCCGGCGTTAAAGAAAAAAAGGCTTCTTTAACGGATGTCGTGCACGTCTTACCATTAGGTACTTCGAAAACCCACAAAAACTACCTCCTTCAATTAGGTAAATCCTTACCATGTTATCTACGCATGAATTTTACGAATAATATTCCTAGAATATCTTATATTTTTTTACAAATATCATGACAATATACGATAATATTCAGGGAAGCGTATAATGATGCCAAGAAAAATGTTCAAATGTAGAAAGGTCCAAGTTGGGTTTTGCATTAGTGATTGACATCAAAGCTATCTCTATGTACTGTTTGGACATATTTTATAACTACGTTAATATAAGAACTAGTAGCCAGGTATATATAAGTTTAACGCGAGTACTTTAAGAGGGACTAATTTGATGAGGGTGGCGGGGATCGGCCGTCTTAGCGTTCATTGTAAGAGGCCCATATTGAGCAGTGAACGAATACATAGTCTGCACTAAAAGTATCGGGAATGGAATATTTCCACTGTTCCTGTCATATTAAAATCTTTTTAATTGAAAACTCCTTGGTTTTAAAAATCGAATACCATTTATTTATTTAAAAAAAGATTCTCGGTCTTGTCACAAGGTCTTGTCAAACTTGTTTAGTCGTTGAGAAAATGGAATTGACTCGAGAAAATTCTAGAGCGATGATTTATTATGACTTTCGAAGTGGTTTAACACAAAAACAGTGTGTTGACCGGATGATTTCAGCATTTGGTGATGAAGCCCCATCCAAAACCACAATTTATCGCTGGCTGAATTTCAACGTGGAAGTGTCAAGCTTAGTGATGATCCCCGTCAAGGTCGGCCCAAAAACTGCAGTAACCCAAGAAAACGTTGATGCTGTGCGTAAGCTGATTGAGGAAGATCGACATGTGACATACCGCGAAATTCAGGCAACTTTGGACATTGGCATAAGTCAAATACAAATAATCTTGCATGAACAATTAGATGTAAAAAAGTGGTTTTCCCGATGGATACCGCATTTGCTCTGTGAAGAGCAAAAAGCGGCTCGCGTTACTTGTGCGTCAGAACTCTCGAAAGATTCCACGCAGGATCCTCAAATGCTGTATATAACATGGTATCAGGTGAAGAATCCTGGATATATGCGTACGAACCCGAAACAAAAACCAGTCACGAGTTTGGGTGTTCGAAAATGAGTTAAAGCCAACAAAAATTGTTCGTTCACGGAGTGTTGCAAAAAGAATAGTGGCCACGTTTGTCTCCAAAACCGGCTGGTATGTAATGGCTGGTAAGTAATGGTATGCTAGCATTTGTTTGCCACAGGTCGTTTTTGAACTCCGTAAAGAGAACTGCAACCGCCGCATCATCCTCCATCACGACAACGCGAGTTTTCACACCGCGCACAGAACAAAAGAGTTTTTAGAGCAAGAAAACATATAATTACTAGACCATCCGCCGTACAGCCCCTACCTAAGCCCTAATGATTTCTATACTTTCCCCTAAAATAAAGAATAAATTGCGTGGTCAGAGATTTTCATCGCCTGAAGAAGCTGTGGACGCCTACAAAACGGCCATTTTGGAGACCCCAACTTCCGAATGGAATGGTTGCTTCAATGATTGGTTCCATCGTATGGAAAAATGTATCAAATTTCGCGGAGAATACTTCGAAAAGCAATAAATACATTTTTAAATAGTAATGTTGTGTCACTTCCTTGATTCCCGAAATTTTCAGTGCCGCCCTCGTAGATACTGATAATGATGTATAATTTAAATAATAGTTGTTGTTAAGAGGTTGTCGGGTGTTCCCCACAGAGACAGCAGGTTCAAATCCATCTAAGCAATCTTTATTTTTGTTATTTGTTATTCGTAACACAAGTTATTAAGAACTTATCAATAGTTATTTATCATACTACGTTAAAATAAGTTGTTATTTAATAATATCAAAATCAGTAAAATTGTTCAAAACATAATTATAAATAATATTTAAAAGTTCCCCATCATTCCCGTATATGGAAAAAAATATTCAAGGTCAAAGGTCAAGAAAATGATTTTTTTGCGATTTTCAGCAAAACGGTAAGTTTTATCATAAGAGTACCTAAGACAAAAATTGTAGATCATAAAATTATCTATAAAAAATGTATCAATACTTTTTTTCCTACGAGCCACCGTTTCTGAGATATAACGTTTCAAAAAGTTATAAAAGTTGACATACCCTTATGTCACTGAACTCCTAAACAAAATGTTGATGAATTTTTTTTATTAATTTAGATTCACAATTCTAATAAAAATCTGTTTTGTACAGGACTACGTCTTTTAGGTCTGCTAGTCATATAATAATAATAATAATAATATCTATGGACGCTTTATACACCACGTCAATCGGGTCCCGTGGTAAGTTCTCGAAGAACTTGTGTTACGGGTACCAGACAACGGAAATATATTTAATACTTTTATACTATACATATATTTAAGATTTTTGTTATATAATACACATCCATAACCCAGGAACACAGAAAATATTTTTGTTCCCGGGCACAATTTGAACCCGCAACCTCCGGCTTGAGCGCCAACGCGCTTACCACTGAGCCATAGAGGATAAATAAATAATCTCAAAAGGACTCTGTTTAATTTCTCTATTATAAAGCCCGTATCTTATTTTGTGTCATCTTATACAGATTTTATACCACTGAAATATTATTATACATTCTGTCTTCACACAATTGTAGAAGCTCGGAAGTGAATCGGAAACCATTTTCTCATCCTCTCTGCGTGATAATTGTACCTCACGTCACGTACCTCAAGTTTAACTTATTGTTTCTTAAGATTGCAGTCCCGAGATGAACATGATTTACAGTGATAATCTCCGATGTGGTGTGAAAGTCCACTTTTGTAAGAGGTAGTGCCATGCTGCTTTGCAGGCAAATTGGGCCGGCACGACCGGGGTGGTACCTCTCGCTCACATAATACCGGCGTAAAGTGACAGATATGCTGTCGCGTGCGGTTTGTGAGTTTCTGGTGGTCCCTTGGGGGGATAGAGAAAAGGAGGGCTACGAATTGGATGTGTATGGACGTTTGCCCTCCTATGCTAAAAAAAGTCTCCAATGCAATGGAAGTTTGGTCAACTGATTAATGTTTGATATTCAATCACACAAATCAATAAATAAATGTGTTTATTGAAACTCTATAGTGCCTGGGTAAATAAGATTTAGTATAATATTAATTATAAGTAGAATGGTTGGTATGGATCTTGATAAGATCATAGGTCGTCAAAGTGTATCCTTTTTTGTTAACACGGGGAAACACCTTTACGCGCCGTCAACGGCCCTGGGTGGGGTACGATGGTGTGTGGGACTCGCGACACATATCATTGCCGAATATCCACTATATCCTCGCGAGTGCCACCAATGACACCCCCGGTGAGGTGCCCTGGATCTGTTGAGTAAACAGGGCACCAAGTCAGTCCCTCAGACAAAGAGCTCTCTCGGCTCAATTCGCTTCACCCAAAGTGCTGGGCTCATCCTAGGCTACTGAGCCCCACCGCCACGACAAGGCCTGAACCATGGTGGGGACATTTTGTTCTCTACTAATATTATAATGATGCCCTTATGGTTTTACATGACCTCATTACAAGACATCCATGTATAGATGTTAAAATTATAACTTAATGACACTTCATAAAGGAAACACGATATTAAATAAATAGGACACCGGGGTGTCGACGTTTATGGTCCCAGTGGCTTGGATGTAAAATAAAATATAGACATTGCAAACCTTTAGCTCTTTGACATTTTCTTTGTACATATTTTATTCTCTCTCTCTCTCTTCATATTCATTTTAAATTAAAGTTATTTAAATTACAATAGACAAATGTTAGAAAATTATACGTCCTTTGAAATAACGGTCTATTAAATCTATCTGAAAATGTTATTTTATTTTACGAAATCTATACTATATATATATATATATATATATATATAGTCAACAAAAAATACTGATAACAGGAAAAAAGGAGTGGGAAACACGTAAAATATGTAACTTGAAATATAACGGTGTGTAATTTGTATTTGGGTACCTTAATTTGGGTAAAATATTGACGTACATTTTCATAACTCGTAAAAGAAGAATTTCGACTACCATAAGAGCCTATGATACAATCTCCGTGCGGTGGCGGGTCCGTTGGATGCGAGTGGCAAGTGATCGGCCGTCTTGGCGTTCATTGAGGGAGCCCTATGTTCAACAATGGACAGGTAGAAGCTGATGATGATGATGATGAAGAGCCTACATCTACCTCTTATATATATGTTTGTTTATAAAAAAGTCATTGTTGTTAACTCTCGTTTATAGAATGGATATATGAAGAGTAGTATGTAGGTACTTACTTAATACTTAAAGAGATAGATACTTATATTATACTTAAGAAGATATAATACCATAAATAAAAAAGTAAAAAAGAAAAGACTTAAAAAAAAACAAGTCGAATTCTAAATTAACTAAAACGTTTTTATTATTTTATTTTAACAAATATTATAATGAACAACTTTTACGGAGTCCTGATTGAAATTCGCGTGAACATTAAAAAGCAATATGTTAATCAAATATTTCTTTATTTTATATCGAAGTTCTTTGTTGAGCTACCAGGGCAGTGGCGTCACAATGGCGGATGACCGAAATTATTCCGGCACTAATACTCGTTTATCAACGGGCGGTACAAAATTATACAGATGGACACAACGACCAAGGGACTACCGTAAGCCCTAATAAAGACTTTGTATATGCTTTTTGGCTTGACTTAATAATTTGAGCCAATTTTAGAATTTAGATCACAAATTCCGTATATAGATATGATGACAGGTATATGATTATAAGTAATGATTATCTCTATTAAGTTAGATTCACGGTGTGAGTAAGGCTTGTATATAATTTCATACAAAAAATATATTTTTTAATTTCTTTATATATATAATTCTGCTGTACGTGTGTATGTCACTGAACTCCTCTTAAGTCGTTGGACCGCCCTTGATGAATTGTTTATGGAGAATGGTTTAGATTCACAAAAAAAAATGTACAATGTTGTAGCAATGTAATATCATCATTCATATTTTAGAATCACATAAATATCACAATTTTTACGTTAAGGCACAATTTCTTTAAAAAAAAATTAGCGTATTTGTATAATTTTTAAGAAAACTTGTATAAAAAAATAACACGTGATTTAGGGGTGTTAGTCGTAAACGTCACCACGTTTCATCTGAAACCAAAAGAGCTAAACCACATATTCAAATAGCGTAAAATGCTGCCACATATAATGTACTAATACCACCACATACCACTTACCATGAGAATACTCATTAGCAGGTCTGTTAAAGTTTCTCTGCACTAAAATGAAAATTGGCACGAACAATCTAAAAAGTAAAGATTTATTATTTTACTCCAACTAATTGTTACCAACGTTGCTGGTGGTTTTATTTTACTTTGCAACTTTTAAGTTAGAAGTTTCAGTTTTAAAGTTCGAAACAATGTTGGCATATGAAACCTTACTTTAACTATAAGTTAGTAAGACTACGACTTTTGGAAGTATTTGAAAACCATTAACGTCATTATTTTCTATCCTGGGTTTAAAAAATGATGGCCTAAAGGGCCTTTATGTATCAACGATGACAGTGAACCTGTTATTGACTTTTGCTTCAAGGGTCTCTCTTGATTGCTTTTTATATCATAGGAGGGCATACGAGCAGCCAAAGCCTAAAATGATGAAAATGATATCAAAGGAGTGGTTCTATCTATAAAAATCTGAACATCTCCATTCTAATTTGTGATAGAGTTGGTTATCTCGTCCATGTTTCCGATCATGAGACAAGAGGTTTCAATTATAGTAATTAATTAGATTATTTTTCAGAACATAAAGGTTACCGAAAGTAATAAGCGTAAAAGCTACGCTCCGAATATGATTGCGAATCGCAATACACAAAATACATTCAATTTATATTAATTGTATTATTGGATTCGATAGCATAGGAATAAGTAGTTTGTAAGAAGTAGTGCCATGCTGCAGCATTACACTACTTCTTACTTGCAGCCGAATTGGGTCGTCTCGACCGGGGTGGCACCTGGTGACAGCTATGCTGTCGCGATTCGTGCGGTTTGGGGAGTGGTTCTCCCTAGGCGGGTTTGTGGGACTCGCTGGGCCCGAAAGCTGGTAAGTGGACGCATCTCTACCCACTAGAACCCGGTGAGTGCCACCAATGCCGCCTTTGTTGAGGTGCCCCGGTTCTAATGAGCAAACAGGGCACCTCAACAGCTAGTCAGTTCCTTAGGGGCCCGACGCCTCCTCCACAGAGGTGTTGTACCGTACCACAGAACAACTCCTCCCCCAGTGACAGTACAATGGGGTGAGGTTCCCGTCCTCGCCACTTGCCCCCTGCTCTTTTGTCCCTTCTTTTTATAATAGGGGTAAAAAGAGCCCCCTCGGCTCAATTCGCTTCGCCCAAGGTGCTAGGCTCACCCTAGGCTACTGAGCCCCACCGCCACGACAAGGCCTGAACCATTGTGAGGTCATTTGCCCTCCTACGGTATAAAAAAGAGGACATGAGTTTCGAACAGAAGGGTACGACAGGCAGTGTAATAATAATTATCGGCACATACTTAACATCTTATGTCTCAGGATAGCCAACAGATGATGCCTGCCAATTTCTCAATCCAAACCATACTTTGGTATTTTTAAACGACTTCAAAAAAGGAGGAGGTTATATTATGTTCTTGTGTATATACACAAGAATATATATATATATATATTTTTAATGTAGGCTCACCGATTTCTCCGTCAATTGTGAACCGATTTTCAAAATTCTTTTTTTATTCAAAAGAGTGCACTTCCTATGTGGTCCCATGATAAGGAAACCAGGATCTGATGATGGCATCCCAGAGAAATCGAGGGGAACTTTCGAAAATCGTAGGAGTAACTAGTGCGCTTAATATTTTTTTTTGTCAGTATTTTAAAGCACTACAATTTCATGAAAGTCTAGAGTTGATCTGGTGATGGAGCTGAAAGACAGTCGAGGGAACTCCTCAACGACTTACATCAGTAACCTTGGCTTGATTAATTTTAATTGATGAGAATTTTACACCTAGATGGATTGTGACTATCATTAGGGGTCTGATGATGAAGACAAAGGACAGTTAAGGGAACTCTTCAGCAGTTTACAGTAGCTACCTTGTGTTTGGACTTAATTCATTTATATTGACGAGAATTTTGCACCCATATGGGTTATAAGTGTCATTAGAGGTCTGATGATGAAGACCATAGACAGTCGAGGGAACTCCTCAAGGGTTTACAGTAGCTTCCTTGTGTTTAGACTTAATTCATTTATATTGACGAGAACTTTGAACCATTATGGGTTATAAGTGTCATTACAGGTCGGATGATGGAGACCATAGACAGTCGAGGGAACTCCTCAACGGTTTACAGTAGCTACCTTGTGTTTGGACTTAATTCATTTATATTGACGAGTACTTTGCACCTATATGGGCTATAAGTGTCATTATAGGTCTGATGATGGAGACCATAGACAGTCAAGGGAACTCCTCAACAATTTACAGCTTAATTCGTTGGGTTTACTTCGTACGGTTCAATATTCTAAAATGTTCAGCTTGTATAAAAATAGTAGTAGTCAATGATGTATCATTATATTACTTGTCAATGTAAAAAAAATCATATTTTCATTCACAAAATCAATTCATATTTCAGAAAAATAAAATTAGTTATCGAATTTCGGAATCAGTAATAATTAAGAAATAAAAAAAATTAAACAAAAATTGAAACCGACTCCAATAGTAACAACAATGACGTAAACGCAAAGATTGTAATTAGTAAAAGAACAAGTTGATTTTAAGTTGTAGGCACAAAAATTAAGGAAACGCGATTATTTTATTACTTTTTAGTTTATTGATATTATTTTTTGAAGTTGGTTTTAATTTTTGTTTTCTAAGATCTAAATCAAAAGAATCTTAAGCAGTCAGGCAAACAAAAAATATCGAAACCACAAAATATTAAAGGCACCTTACATTCGTATCATTTTTGAGTACTTTACAATTTGATCAAAGGGCTTTATGGGCGGATTATTGTAAATATTTCCCCAAAGCAAGAGACACGTTTCGTCAATAAAGGGCCTGTCTTCCCTTCAGATTACTTTCCTTAGTTCAATAACCAATGCAAACTCGGAAGACGTGACGTTTCGTGTTGGTTTTACGAAGATTTTCCGACTTAGGCGTCAAATATTTTTTTTTAAAAGTTCAGACATAAAAAGTTGAATTTGAATTTATCGTAAAGTTAAATCAAATGGGTGTAGGAATAATTTAATGTCAATTTTACGTGACTTGATGTCTCTCTACAAGTACAAAAGATGGTATTGTATATATAAATATTTTCCTTTTACGTCGGAAAATGCTCGGAGGCATCCCGCCTGGGTAGTGGGTCTCTCCAGGTGGGTATGTGGGACTCGCTGCGCCCGAAAGATGGTAAATGGACGCAGCTCTACCCACTAAAACCCGGCGAGTGCCACCAGTGCTGCCTTGGTGAGGTGCCCCGGATCTGTTAAGCTAACAGGGCACCACGACGGCTAGTCAGCCCCGCAAGGGACCGACGCCACCCCCACAGAGGGGTTGTCCCGCACCACAGAACAACCCCTCCCAACGTCGGGACAATACAATGAGTTGAGGTTCCCATCCTCACCCCTTGCCCCCTGCTCTTTTGTCCCCTGTTCTTATAAGAGGGGTACAAAGAGCCCCATCGGCTCAATTAGCTTGGTGTAAAATCAAGGTGCTGGGTTTGGGGCTTGTACCCCACAAATAGCACCCTAGGCTCAATTAACTTCGCCCAAGGTGCTGGGCTCACCCTATGCTACTGAGCCCCACCGCCACGAAAAGGCTTGAACCATGGTGGGGATGGTATTGTATATAGTTTATATTCATTCTAGTTTGTAAAATTGGTATTAACAGATTTTTGTAACATAATAGAGGCAAGACATTGCGTTGCATTGAAAGCGTCATGTCTAGCAGTAGATGGGAAAAGGTTGATGATGATGATGATGATGAATATAAGTATGCATAGCTAAGTATCCATATATAAATGAATATAAGGCCCTGGTCAAAAGAACAGATCAACTGGGGTGTGCTTATCCGTTTCCAGGACCATGGGCTCTTTCGAAATATGGTAAGGTCATCGAGAATATAAGCGGAATAGAGCGGTAATGTTGTAAATGAAAATCGGTATTGGGATTAGAATATATACTCGTACATACTATAATCCTAACAGAAGCCGAGGACTTACATTTTTGTGGGACGCGCCGCTGTCTAAAACTTGCTTAAAATAAAATAAATTTTATTTTCTTTTAAATTTCTAAGATCCAAATTTTGTTACTGTTTTTTTTATTATTATTTGTCTAGGTGTATTTTTTTTTGGGTTATTATTAGTAGGTATTTTTGTGTTTTTACTATATTGTTTGACGTTTACCTATGCTTAATTATGTGTAGTGCAGCCTGTCTCACAAATAAAGTTATTATTATTATTATTATGTGTTTTGTATGAAAATAAATTACGCCAAATTTGTGCTGCGACGCTGCGCCGGTTCTGCGCTCTGATTGGCCGACTGATGGCAATTGACGGATGATTGGCCGATGGGACGGAAAAAAATGGCAAATAACAAGTACATTTAGAGTCTTCATGTAGGAAGCATGCACGAGTATTTCGGTTGTGGCGTTCGTTGAAAGAGGCCTATGTCTAGTAATGAACGGAAAAGAATGATGACGATGATTATAATGATGTTGATACATATCAAGTGAGTGAATGGAGAATGAAATTACGGCAACCTGAGGGGCGCACCTGCCTTGAGCTTACGCGAAATATATTGCCCCATCCGTTATAATTTGAGTCAAGCCCCACTACCCACTATCCGACAAGTTGGATGCTTGCGAATTTATTATAGCCCAATTTAGTATTTAGTACGTTTAAATTTTATGAAAACTTTAGTTCATAAATGTGTTGTCTGTTAGATAGATGGGTGTTTTTAGAGTTTTTCACGATAGTGGACGTGGTCAATTTCCTAATATATTTTACCTTAAGGTTTTCTTGATTAATTAATAATGAAAGGGAAAACTGTGAGTATTTAGAGTAAGTTAGTACTTCATTTCTTAGCTGATATGAAAAATTACATGATCACAAAGTAAAGTCTATGCTTTTACTTTAATAAAAAAAGATATGGAGATTTTTGATAGATTACATAGGTAAGTAAATAGAATAGCCACTCGTATTTTTAACCGAAATATTAGAAATCTGGAAGAAATAAGCATGATTATATGCTTGTTAGACGCCCAACCGGGGCGATTGGAATAAAAGTATTCGAGACTTGCACCTTTCGACGTTATTTCAACTTAGACACGAATTTGATGTAAATCGACGATGATTACTAACTAAATATACTATCAGACAGATTTACCTGCCAAAAACATTTAGATAAACTAAGTAACAGACAATCGAAATGCTGTAATGCAAAAAGGGTTGTTAAATTTGACGGGTGGTTACATAGTTAGGGTGCCCGCCCACGTCATACTTTTTGTAGGACCGATAATCGGGCAGATTTTTCCTCCGATTCTTATGACCGATTTTGTGACCGACTCAACGCACACGGCCGTCACTTTGTCTGTAGCTTTCGAGGGAGTGGCACGTCGTGAACAGAGATAACGTATACCATGTCATGGATATTAGGAGGAAGATGGATATACAGAGGAATATTTGTGTGTGGTACTTGAGTAACAGAAGAGAGAAAAGAAAGTTCTGGGTTGATCTGATAATCTCTCAGAGATTATTGACGGGGTTATTTTATGTTCGTCATGCTGATCTGAGACAACGACCAGACAAGATTTTTAAATATTATAGAATGTCAATTAGTACGTTTGATGAGCTGCTGCCATTAGTAGAATGCCTGAATTGTAAGTGCATTCATCCAGAGGAAAGTCCTATTATTCCTGTCGCAATACTCGGCCAATCCTGTGTTGGATAAAGCATGCCGCTTTTTACTTCCTCAATCAAACTCTCAATATCGATCTCCATCGCTGAGCAATGTCATTGACACACACAACGTCCATCCCTAGTAAGCGGCCGACTCTCAGTGACCAACTGAGCAGTGTGCGTTAACGCATACATTTCCAGACGTTCCATTTTTCACCGACAATCGGATCGGTCGGGATGCACCGATTTTATTCTGACCGACTTTTTGTAGGACGTGTGCGTTATACTATTGCAATCAGTACGTTCTATTTTCCTCCTACTAAAAGTCGGTCACCGATTGTCGGACGTGGGCGGGCACCCTTAAGCGCGTTCAAAAACACTATCTTTATTTTATATTGTACTAGCTGGTGCCCGCGACCTCGTCTGCGCAGAATAAGATTTTAGTTTTCTTTTCATAAAAAGTATCCTATGTTACTCTAATACCTCCAAGAATATGTGTACAAAGTTTCATGATGATCGGTTAAGTAGTTTTCGCGTGAAAGCGTAGCAAACAAACTTACTTTCACATTTATAATATTAAGTATAGATAGAATATTTTAGTAATGTATAACAAATTCATACATTATTATGCCCTTGTTTTCATTATTATAATATTGTACAATCATTAAATCACTAATTATAATGATTTTAACTAATATAATATTATGCCCTTTGTATCGTAAAACTTTTGTACACAATTGATACATGTTTGATATTAAAATTAAAGTACGTTTGAAAAGTAACTGCTCTTTGTACCCCTCTTATTAGAAGAGTGGACAAAAGAGCAGGGATGTGGACAAAAGAGCAGGGAGGACAAAGGACGAGGATGGGAACCTCGCCCCATTTTTGGTGCGGGAAAACCCCTCTTAGGAGGTGGCGTCGGTCTCTTGGGGAACTGACTGTTGCCCAACAGACCCGGGGCACCTGCCCAAAGGCGGCATTGGTGGCACTCGCCGGCTTTTAGTGGGTATAGCTGCGTCTACATTACCATATTTCGGGCGCAGCGAGTCCCACATACTCATGTGGGGAGACCCACTCCCCCGCGGGATGCCTCAGAGCATTTGCTGGCATTAAAGAAAAAAAAAAGACAAAGAAATATCGAAAAAACAGGAATTTCGCACAAATATGTGATCATAGAAAATCTCTGTCATCTCGACCGCAGTACATTCGCGGGGATATTGAAACGTCGCCAAATCCACTTAGCTTTATGACTCGGAAAATGCGAAACGACACCGCATGCTGCGCAGGGCCGCGTATGATTATATATGATTTTCTTGTGTATTTCCCTAATATTGATTATTTCTAGAAGTTTCGAGGATAATGAAAGAGAAGATTGTGAATTGGTTATTCACTCATTTTTTAACTAGGTACGAGTTATGATTGCGAATCAGTTATGCACTCATGTAGATTGTGTTGACATGTCAAAAGTTATGATTAGGAGTTGAACTAATTGTGCACGACTAATATTTTATTATCATTATCAACATTATTGTCTGGGCTATGCCTTTTACTTACTACTTAGAACACGAAAGCTAAACAAGCTTAAAGCTTTCTTAAAACCGCCTAGTGCAGTTGTGAGAAAACTTTACTTTTAACAAAGTTATGACAAAAATACTCTTTGGTATTTTTTAAATTAAATTATCTTTTTAAGTTTAGGACATTTTTTTATTAATTTCCCTTTTTAATAATAAAAGAACTACAATTACAAGTTGGTGTGTGATTTAATTTGAAAAAGATTTCAGAATTTCATTTATAACACTAAAAACACAATCGTGGAAATTTCTAGAACAAATGGCCACTAAAGCAGCACTGAAATAATTGTGTAGATAGAAACGTAATTGCATTTTTTCTATTAATCTTTTCACCGCGTTCAAACAAAGCACAAATTAAACAGACTCGTTAGAACGAACTGAATTTATTCTTCACTCTTGTTCTTTCAGTTTTTTTAGAGGAAGATTATGAATTCAGAATACAGGAGTTATTTTGGTTTTAAGATGAATGTTGTATATTCTGTGTTTTTTTACTTTAATGATGTTTTTTGAATGGTATGGTTTATCATACAGTAATTAGCTATTTTGGCTGGGATTCAATTAAAAATATACATCTATGTATGATTTAAATAATATATATTTTCGGTGCGTGCTGGGTGAGTGCTCGGGTAACACCATCGTGTTAATTTTTACAGCTAAACAATTTTTCTGTGTTTCGGAGAGAAGGGCTGGACAGGCAGCGTAATAACTGTCACCCACATTTGCTATTATGACCAAGGATAGGCATCGCATGAGTTGCCTAATCCAGGAAACGTCCCGGGTGAATTTGTTCATAGCGACAATATCAACTCTTATATATCCCACTGCTGGGCATGGCTCAATTCGCTTCGCCTAAGGTGCTGGGCACACCTTAGGCTACTGAGACCCACTACCACGACAAGGCTTGAACCATGGTGGGGTCCATGAAATACTGACCACTTACTATCTAGTGGCTTGTTTACCATATTGCCTATTCAAATAACATAAAAAAGCCAATCCTACTTCCTACTTATATTAAAAACGTGAAAGTTTATAAGAATGTATGGATGTTTTTTTATAGCATAGGAGGGCAAACGAGCAGTAGAAGCTTCAGACTACCGACGCCTCTATACACATCTACACAAGCAGAGATTATGCAGACGTGTTGCCCTCCTTTTCCCAATGCCCCCAATGGGCCACCAGAAACTCACAAACCGCACTAAACGCGACAGCATAGCTGTCACTTGACGCCGGTGTTATGTGAGCGAGAGGTACCACCCCGGTCGTGCCGGCCCAAGTCAGCTGCATAGTGCATGGCACTACCTCTTACAATAACTGTTACTGTTTCACACAAAAACTACTGAATGGATTTTAATGAAACTTTACAATAACATAGCTTATGCATAAGAATAACATAGGTAGAGGCTATTTATCTCTGTACTCCCACGGGAATGATGATCCCAAAGTGATGATGATGATGATGATGATGATGATGTAGAACAAGACATAATATATCTGTTCCGTGTTCGAACATGTGTAATGGCGCTTCAGGCAGTCGTTATATTCGATCAGCTCGGATATTGGCGCTCTTATTGCGCTCCACTTTTATGAAAAACGTGACGAATCTACACGTGAGAAAGTCGTAAAATGTTTGCATTCACATACATTTTATGTGTGTTGGATTTTTATATTGTTTTATAACATATGTTGACAAAAAATTGAATTAAAACAACTATTTACGGATTTAATCGCTGTGTATCAAGAAATATATTGTACACTAGCTGTTGCCCGCAGCTTCGCCCGCGTTAACTTACTCAACTTAACTACTGTTAGTCAAAGCGTGATGGTATATAGCCTATAGCCTTCCTCGATAAATGTGCTATCTAACACTGAAATTTTTTTTTTAAATCGGACCAGTAGTTCCTGAGATTCACGCGTTCTAACAAACAAACTCTCCAGCTTTATAATATTAGTGTAGATTAAGGTTGCTGTAAAGTATCCCAACCGTCCGGAATATAAAAATCTTATTAAGCTGCGATAATCTTTACTAATATTATAAAGCTTTAAAGAAGAGTTTGTTTGTTTGTTTGAACGCGCTAATCTTAGGAACTACTGGTCCGATTTGAAAAATTCTTTCAGTGTTAGATAGCCCATTTATCGAGGAAGGCTATAGGCTATATAACATCACGCTGTGATTTATAGGAGTTGAGTAACGCGGGTGAATCTGTAGGCAACAGCTAGTATCAAATAAAAGTTGTTGTATTGCAATCAGTGAAAAATTGCAACATTAGAAATAATACAAAAATTGGGTATTTTAATTAAAGAACTGAAGCATTTATAATCTGATTTTAGGGGAAAAGTTACACGTCTAATCGCAAAGGGTCCTAAATAGAAGGTTCTCTCCGTAAATCTTTATTTTGAGAGTGCGATGTGAAAGCGACGAGAGGAAATGTGAGATAGTTGATTTGAACAACTGGTAAAAATGAAGCAGCAGTAACATTAGTATTACCATCTGGTGTATTGTATGTGAGCTATTTTTGAAAAAATTTTTTATAAAGTGTACTTTTCTCAATCTAATAATCAACATATTGTTTTTTAACAAGGAAATCAAACATTTTTATATCAACATTTTAAAATAACTCTTACACTTGCGTCAAGTAGATAAGCTTAAAAATAAAAATACATTAATGTTAATGTAATAAATTACTGTATTTTTGTTTCGTACATCATAAACTACTTACATACTTTGAAGAAAGGGACTGAAAATACAAAATAGGCCTATTTTCGTCGCGCTTCTATCTGTCACTCAATATTGCCCTCTATATTCGCACGAACCCGTGTATACAACGAAAAACGAATGTTGTAGTACCAAGCCTTTTTGAACAGGATATCTATTATATATGATTATTTCACGAAGCTTGACATTTCCGTATTATACTGTGTATATTTAAAATAGTCCGGGTAATTAAGACATCCCAAGGTTACAAAAATTCCCACCTGGCTGAAAATTGGTAGGATTGTGCAATAAACTGTTGTACAAGGGTTTTATTGAACGTTTAACAAATAATCGTATGAATTATTCTAAATCTCAAATTTCATTTTTACCATTTATTTATCAACCAGCAGGTAAACGATAACAATTTTTCAACTTTTTGAATCGTTATATCTCAAAAACAGCCACCGTCTTTGAAATATAACGATTCAAAAAGTTGAAAGAGTTGTTATCGTTTACCTGCTGCTTAGGAAAAAAGGTGTTTAAACATTTTTTATTGATAATTATCTGATCTACAATTTTTGTCTGAGCTAATTTTATGATAAAACTTACCGTTTTGCTGAAAATCGCGAAAAACCCGTTTTTGTCACCTTTGACCCCGAGTATTTTTTTTTTGCACGTGTGGGATCGATGAGGACTTTTCACATTGTATTTTTAATAGTGTATTGAACAATCCTACCAATTTTCAGCCAAGTGGGAATTTTTGTAACCCTCTATTTTTGGTCTAATTTGACCGGACTAAAATGTGTTCACTATGTACGAGTACGAGACATGTAAATACAGTATATATACCGAATTAAATAGTTTTGATAGTTAAAGTCGAAACTGACCATGGTTGCTGTGAAGTATCCGAAAAATTTGTAAAAATTTTAATAAACCGCGATAAAATCCGTAAAAATTGTTTCATTATAATGGTGGTTAATTTAAAATCTGATTCTCTGATCTGTGATGATCTGATTAGAGATATTCATAATTGTAAACCCTCACACGTACGTGATAGTCAATAGTACTAGGATGTAGTGGTGGTGCGAGTCGCGGTACGAAACGTAATTATCGTGCACGTTTGATTGGATTTGTATGGAATCCTTACAAAAGCGTATCGAATTACATGCAAATACTTCCTAAAGTGTAATAAATATATAGGCTTAGTATTCATGTAATACATTTTAAGGTAATTAGGATGGAATGAAACATATCATATTATATTATATCCGTGACACTACTTTACCAAATTGTCTCCGACTTTGTTGCACTACTTAGGCATAATAGTTGCGATTAGCTAGACACAGGCTAGACATCATCGCATAATCGGTAGCTGAAGAGGCATTTCAAATATTTAATATTAAACTTTTAAGTTACAGTTATAAATTATTTATTACCAGCTCTTAGATTTTCAGGTAGTTATTATCGCCATATTGGCTGAAAGTCTACCTGGGGCACAAAATAGGTTTGAACAGAAGGCAATCTACATACAACGTGCGCTCGAACAACGCACACATATCTACACGATATCTGGGAACATCAGGAACAGTGCGAGACTCGAGTGGCGAGTGCCGCCCGCTTGAGACCCGCGCTATTTTTAGTTTTAGTTATTATAATTATTTAGTGGACGGATTTAAATTCAATCCATTAGCTTACTGTAAAATATATACACAAGAACGAGAATTTATCATACTTTAAAATATAATAATCGAGCATTTCGCCAATTTTGAAATCGTCGCAAGATATTTACCTTGACAAATTTGTATTTTGTGCCTGGGGTTAGCATAATCGACGAGCGATTAAAAGTCCCTAATAAAAAGAAAACGAAACTCTTGATAGAGCGTAGGGACGTGATGTTTCAAAGGGAGGCCTTTATGTGAATAGGCTTATAATTGCAACGACGATGCTCTTCATGGATTGGCTATAATTTTCGCGACGAGCAATAGAATTTGTATCTTAGTTAAGGCAATCTATAAAACCAACCACTTGATGGTTTGATCAACGTCACCCATGAAAATAAATGAGTGCACCCTGGAGCCTATAATAATTGTCTATCCGGAGAAGTAAAAAATATCGGTACTCAGTTGTCCAAAATACAACGAGGCTTCGGAGTCATAAGCAGGATAGCGGTACCCATATATACAGGAAAGTGCACTATGAAATTCCATTTATACATATAAATTCTCCCACATATATTTGAAAGTTCGTAACTTATACATTAAGCCATTTTCCATCCATATGACGCAAATCCGTGAGTAGAGTCTCACACTCAAATATTAATGTAATCCAGGTTTGAGGAACGTTAGTTTATTTAAATCACAAACATTCGGGGTTTCCATTAGGATGGGTAGGAAATTGTTATGCGTAGATTTTAAATATTATATTATTATCTATATATTAATACGTGGCGAAATATCCCATTTTAAATAGTTTTATACTAATAATATAAAGAGGTGATGTAATTTTTGGAAGGGATGGTAATCTTCAAAATCAAATTTTATTATTCAAAATACTTAGTTCGCTATGCTCTGTATCATAAGGTAATACTAATATTATAAAGCTGAAAAGTTTGTTTGTTTGTTTGAACGTGCTAATCTCAGGAACTACAGGTCCGATTTGAAAAATTATTTCAGTGTTAGATAGCCCATTTATCGAGGAAGGCTATAGGCTATATAACATCACGTTGTGACTCATAGGAGTTGAGTAACGCGGGCGAAGCTGCAGGCAACAGCTAGTAAGGTATCTTTTTGAACGTTAAGTAATCTAACATCAGTTCCAAGAAGATCCCACTGAGGAGAACCGGCGAAACTAACTCAGAGTAACTCTTTTCAAATATTCTAGAACTTATCCTGAAATGCCTAGAAGAAACGCGCTATTCCCAAGGTGTGGTATCTTACATAAAATTCTTTACTTTACTCTATTCCTTTACCACACAAACGCTCTTTCATAACTTTTTAACCAACTTCAAAAAGGAGGAGGTTCTCAATTTGTCGGAATCTTTTTTTAATTAATAATAATAATAGAAATTTATTAAGTAAATCATACTGTACATAATAGATAGGTTTTGATCTTCAACAGCTTATTCTAATAGAAAAAATCTTTCATCAGTAAAACACTTTGTTATCAGTGATTGACATAGGCTATGAATCACCCCACCATCGTTCAGGCCTTGTCGTGGCGGTGGGGCTCAGTAACCACGGTGAGCGGTGCACCATGGTTGAAGCTAATGGGGCCGAGGGGGCTCTTTATACCCCTCTTATAAGAAGAGGGGACAGAAGAGCAGGGGGCAAGGGGTGAGGATGGGAACCTCACCCCATTGTACTGTCCCGACGTTGGGAAGGGTTGTTCTGTGGTGCGGGACAACCCCTCTGTGGAGGTGGCGTCGGTCCCTTGCGGGACTGACTAGCCGTCGAGGTGCCCTGTTTGTTTACTAGATCCGGGGCACCTCACCAAAGGCGGCATTGGTGGCACTCGCCGGGTTTTAGTGGATAGAACTGCGTCCACTTACCAGCTGTCGGGCGCAGCGAGTCCCACATACCCGCGTGGGGAGACTCAATCCCCCGCGGGATGCCTCAGAGCATTTCTCGGCGTTAAATATAAAAAAAAAGGCTTTGAATCATCATCAGCAGTCCGGATATAGCTGTAAACCTATTTTAATGATAAAAAAGCTGTGGGCAATAGCCAGTATAACAAATTTCGATTTCTTATATTTACTCGCTTTTTCCCAAATTCGAGATAATCGGGTCATCCGTCAGTTATTTTAGCTATTGTATACTATATAATAATATATTCGCTATAGCAAATAAAGGTACCTACTTTTTCTTGGCACCGAGCATTACTCGTATTTTCAGAATTCACTTTACCCATAAAGTTCATGTATAATAATTAATTTCTATTACTTATATAATAAAGGTACAAATAATTGTCGAAATTCAAATTCTAAAAGTTGCGAATTGTAACGTGTTAATTAAAGCTAGTGCGTTAGTGAATCAGCGGCGCAGAGCAGATTTAATTTGGACATAATGGATACGAATGCTCCTCCCCAGTGCCCTTTGTGTGTGGAACGGGAATTTAGCGCCAAATGTCTTTTGTAGCTTAATAGGACAGGCGTTCACATTTACCGAGAATTTTGGGACATCATCATCATCAGCTTCCATTGTAAACATATTCTTCTTTCAAAGAATGCTAAGTCAATATGTTGTAGCGCGTTCAAATAGATCCTGCTCATTTCTTCTACCAAGAAGTTAACCTTCGTTCTGGAAAGGGACGGCAATTACTGGTATGTAGATCTAATAATCTTGAATCCTAAATTAGGCCACGCACCTAAATATACCATAATTTGGGTTAAGGATAAGGAATATCTAATCCAGGTTGAAATTGCTTGTTTATGAATTTTTGTCTTACCATTCGGGATTCTTTAACGCATCATTTTTTTCTTCAATTTCTTCAGACATAATCCGTTTCGCATCTCATTCAGAATACATATGAGGAGGGCTGCACATCTGCGTAACTTTTGGTTGTGCGGATGTCTATGGGCGTCGGTAATCACCATAAGTCTCCGAATGCTCGGTTGTATCCCTATGACATAAAAATATATTCTTTATCTAAAAAAAAGCTTTGCGGTAAAGAAAGATGATGATAATATGTCAAAAGTCTACTTAGTTAACTTATCAAGATAGAACACAAAGCTCTTGAATTATTGGAGTTCCCAAAAATTATGCCTTGTTCCTAAAAGAGCCTTACATTCTATGTATGTATTTTAATGATAAATGGAATAAAATTTGTGTAAGCCAAAAGCCCGCGACGCGATTTTAAGCGGCCCGTTAGAATTGCAAATTTCTTCCAAAGGGGAGATATAGCTGGCTTATCATTTATTACAATTTATGCCTTTTCATACAATTCATATAATAATCCAGAGTACACAAATTTATAAATCTTATAATTTATAAATATGTATGATATGCTAATGTAATTCAAATATTTTTATTTTTATGATTGGCCGATTGGGCAAAAAGGTTCTGGAATGTAAAACGCAATTTGATATAAAACCTTCTTTCATGCATCATCATCATCATCATCATCATTATCATTATCCATAGACTTAGAATATACTGTCATATATGTTTATGTTATTATCTATTTTACTTCCACTACTAGATGTAGGCCTCTTTCGATGAACGCGTAGACTCGCATCCATTAACATATTTCGAACCTAAACAACCCGTATCCGATAACTTTGCTATCTCAAATATTCTCTTAGAAATATTGATATAGCGATTCCAATATTTACAAGTAATTTGCCAAGCAGTAAGATGCCGTCGTGACTCCAAGTTCCACGCCTCATGAATATGCACGCTGCTGGACTTGCACGCAAACTTGTATTGAATGTCCCCGACACGGGAATATCAAATGGATGTACATAATCAATGACTTTACACGATTATATTACGATAGATTGGACGGAGTTACGATGTTTCCACTTTTATTTATTAAGTCCAGTGGTATAAGTTCAATTATGACACAAAATGGAAATAGGGTCATTATCAATTATCATGTAATAAGTATTTTTCTAGGCTATTCTAGAAGATGTGCAAGAGATCTTTTATAATTTTCCGAATTGAGAAAAGAGAGTATAATAGAGGGTAAAAGTCGAGGAGAGAAACAGAGAAGGCCTGGAGAATGGATAGTACGCGTCATACATGAATCATGATACATGAACTAATTCATTATATCAACAGCTCAGGAGTATCAACAGCTCCCAACAATGGTTCAGGCCTTGACGTGGCGGTGGGGCTCAGTAGCCCAGGGTGAGCCCAGCACCTTGATTTTACACCAAGCTAATTGAGCCGAGGGGGCTCTTTGTACCCCTCTTATAAGAAGAGGGGACAAAAGAGCAGGGGACAAGGGGCGAGGATGGGAACCACACCCCATTGTACTGTCCCCCCATTGGGAGAGGTTGTTCTGTGGTGCGGGACAACCCCTCGTGGAGGTGGCGTCGGTCCCTTGCGGGACTGGCTAGCCGTCGAGGTGCCCTGTTAGCTTAACAGATCCGGGCACCTCACCAAAGGCGGCACAGGTGGCACTCGCCGGGTTTTAGTGGGTAGAGCTGCGTCCACTTACCATCTTTCGGGCGCAGCGAGTCCCACATACCCGTCAGGGGAGACCCACTGCGGGATGCCTCAGAGGATTTCCCGGTGTTAAAGAAAAAAAAGGAGTATCAACAGCTCATACTTACACAGAAGATACTTCTTATGCCAAGACTTCAAAAGGTTCTTTGCTCGACTGTGTGTATATTATTCAAGGTATTTGGGATGTCTTCCATGCAAATTACGTACGTATAATTTTTTATCAATATTAGAAATTTTATTTTGTTTTGTTCCTTCCCTTTATTGCCTACAAAATTTTATTTCCTACTAAATATAGTAAAGTTACTTCTGGTGTAGAAATTAAATGTTAGTGCAAACTTGTTTTAACAGTTCACGCTAAAATATTTAGTGATCGAACCTTAGTTTAGACAGGGACTAAAATATTTTAGTATCTGGTTAAATAGTGCACGCGTCTGAAATTTTATTCGTTACCTGACCATTAAGTGTCGTGTAATTTTACGAGTACCTAAGTAATAATTTGCACTGACTTAAATTTAGCTATGTTTATGTGGTTTATATATATGCAATTTTGTTATTGAAGGTCTGTTCAAGAATTTATTATGGTATCAATGTTAATATTTTTAATTTATTATATCTCTTAATTATATCTATTTGTATTACTACAAATAAACATAGTAATATTCGTTATAATTAAACAACGTTTTCCCGATGTTATCGCGGTCTGTTCATATTATGGTGACATGAAGACCAAAGCTGTTAGGTGCCCAAAATGTTGTTTTAAATAGTGAAATTCGTCGCGAGAAAATAGAACCCAAGAGCATTAACAAAAATAAGAGATTTTTTTGACATGAAAAAACATATTTTGATATCTGGTAATCGGCAGGCGTGTCTATGGGATTTAGGGTTCCCTACTGAGTGACACTAACAAGAGTTCAACAATGCTCGTATATTTCACGCTACAGTTAGTGTGGATGCGTTTAATTTATTTTTTACTCCACGTCTGGGCGTTATGACGGGGTGCGGATTCGATGCGCGTTTTGCACCTATAGGATGAGAGCTAGTTGTATTATTAAAAATATTTTATTATCATATTTTTTACATGTGTTAAAATTTAAAACATTTAGGTGAAATCTCGAAATAAAAAGGATTAAAAGGTTTCTGACATGAATATTAAATTATTTAAAGTAGTCATTCTTTACTACATCACTATCTTTTTTTAAGTTAAAGAGTTCCAGTCAAGGAAATCATTTTCAGTCAGTTTTACATTTATTCTGTATATACTTAAAATAGCATCGATATTTTATAAGCTGTGAAATTTGATAATGACACCCCTATTGAAAATAGGCCTCGTTTAATGCTAAGATGGCCGACCTCATTTTCTCGCGATCCAATTTTCACTCCTTCCAGACTAGTTCAAGAGAACCAAACGCTTCGATGAACTACTTAATTAACAATTCTGTAATCCTTATATATTTATACATAGAAAAGTTTTAAAGAACGTTTGCGTTGTAAAGTATGATATGATTAAAAAAAAATATAAACGATACCAATTCAGACCTTGGGTACTCCCAATGCATTATTTAGTCATCCTAGCCATTTTAGTAAAGTCAATTATAGAATTTTATTTTATTTTTTTATAGCATAGGAGGGAAAACGAGCAGTCGAAGCCTTTTGGTGACTATCGACGCCCATAGACATCAACACAACCAAAGATTATGTAGATGTGTTGCCCTCCTTTTCCCTATTCCCCCAAGGGTCACTGGAAACTCACAAACCGCACGAAACACGATAGCATAGCTGTCATTTTACGTTATTTTTTATGTGAGCGAGAGGTACCACCTAGTACGTCCAGTAGCCTGTAGAATTACCATCACCCTATATATACCATTTTGTGAGTATTCTTTAACATTATGTTAAAAATAACGTCAAATAAAGCTTTTGACATCGTCTGAAACACTGTAACATTCATTTATCCTTTACCAGCTCCTAGCCTACTCTGTCCCTATTCTACTTGATATCAAACGGTTATTTTATTATATCTCGTTTATATGTCGGAGATGTCACAGAGCTTGACACGTGTGGCGTTGCATTTAAAATGCTATTGTTGTAAATCGATTGGGGGGAAATACGTATCATGTTTCTTTCAACATCCATTGTAGAGGTTAAAGGCCTGGTGTTTAAAATATGTCATAAAAATCACTAATCGTGCTTAAAAGATAAGTTTAAAATGTTTGCTACTTAGCTTTTAATTGTTATGTAATTAGGTTTTAGATAAAAATACCTAAAATAGTAATGAAAGCAAAAATTTTATCGGCAAAAGCATAATTATAAATTATGTACTTTTTGCTGGAAATATTTTTAAAGAAGAAAGAAACAAATACGGCCAAACTGATGTTATAAACTACAATTAAATCTACACATAAAATGAAACAAAGACATCAAGATCAAAGAACAACGACAAATGAAAGGAAGTAGAAACCTCCGTTTGGAATAGCAATAGCATTAAGTAATTAAGCACCAAAAAAAAACATTAAAAAGCAAAAAACCGGCAATAGAAAAACTATGTTTATCGACTTTATATATCCTACTCTTAGGCACGGATCTCTTTGAAACCAGAGGAGAAAAACTAAGCTGTCCCCCTTTTTTACAAAAACGATAAAAACATTTCCTTTTTTTATAATAATATCTATGGATGCTTTTTACATCACGTCAATCTGGTCCCGTGGTAAGTTCTCGAAGAACTTGTGTTACGGGTACCAGACAACGGAAATATATTTAATACTTTTTATACTATACATATATTTAAGATTTTTATTATATAATACACACATTTAATACACATCCATAACCCAGGAACACAGTTTTTTTTGTTCCCTTCGGCGGGATTAGAACCTGCTACCTCCGGCTTAAGCGCCAACGCGCCAACGGCTCAATAGTTAGCACTATTGAGCCACAGAGGTCGTCAATTCATATCCACACTTATGGAGTAACCATATCCGAGCTTATCGGGGTGTCCGAGATGAAACAATATTGACTTTTTTAGCTAAAGCCGATTCCAGACCTCGTCTGTCACGTGCGACAAGTGAGTGACAGCCGCCGCGTCACAATAATAGAGATTTGTGACGAGGAATCAACAGTTACATGCGACTGCTGTCATCCAGTTGACATTGTTTACTTTTGTTAAAGATTATTGAATCGTTATTAACTCGTATGTTGACTTTATTAGCACAACTAATAATTTCGTTTATAATAGTAGAAAAATAAAGAAAACCAAAACAGTTAAATATCGTAACAACCATGGTAACATATTTGATAGTAACTCCTAATCTACGCATGAGAAGCTGGGGGTAACAGCTATAAAAGGACAGGGGACAAAAGAGCAGGGGGCAAGGGGCGAGGATGGGAACCTCAGCCCATTGTATTGTCCCGAGTTGGGAGGGATTGTTCTGTGGTGCGGGACAACCCCTCTGTGGAGGTGGCGTCGAGTCGGCTCTACTAGTTTCTAGGCGGCATTGGTGGCACTCGCCGGGTTTTAGTGGGTAGAGCTGCGTCCATTTACCAGCTGTCGGGCACAGCGAGTACCACATATCCGCGCGGGGAGACACACTTCCCCAGCGGGATGCCTCAGAGCATTTCCTTCTTTTTTTTTTAACGCCGTAAAAAAAAAGCTAAGAAAACGTAACATGCTTCTTCTTCTTCTTTTAGTTTGGCCCCCTGAAGGATTTGCCAATATCAGAGTAAAGCAAGTAATACACATTTAATTTTATGGAATCTCTAAATGTCACTATCAAATGACAGTATATTCTAAGTCTATGCTATCAAATGTCTTCTTCTTCGTCATTTTAGCCTCCTCATAGGTTTGCCAATTGCGTATATGACTCGGTCAATTCTGTCATTTTGTATGATGTGGCTCTGTAAATACTGACTTTACGTACATACAAATATTAATAAGCAAACGAATAGCTGATGTTCATGCGATATCTACATCACTATTTTGATTCGATCTATATTACGCCATATTTAATGGTCGGAATAATATAAAATATACTTTTATTTTGAATCGAATAAATATGAGAAAAATGTATAAAAGAAATGAAGATCGGAAAATATTATCTGGGCCAATAAAAACATTGTTTCAAACAGTGGAGGGTGAACGAGAGAAAAACAAGAGCTCAGTAAAATATGTATCGAATAAAAGTGAAATAATAAAGTATTACTTAGTTTTAATACACTAATTTAGTGAATGCTTTTTTATGTTTGTTAATGCTTTTTGTTGGGATAATAGTATTAAAAGCTAAGTTTCTAATCATTTTTTATGATAAAAAGATGATATCCATCACCATCACATACCCTTGATCCTCGTCCACTCCGCAGGTGTCCTCGTCAATCCTACCATGGTTCAGGTCTTGACGTGGCGGTGGGGCTCAGTAGCCTAGGGTATTGAGCCGAGGGGGCTCTTTATACTCCTCTTATAAGAAGAGGGGACAGAAGAGCAGGGGGAAAGGGGCGAGGATGGGAACCTTATCCCGTTGTACTGTCCCGACGTTAGGAGGGGCTGTTCTGTGGTGCGGGACAACTCCTGTGTGGAGGTGGCGTCGGTCTCCCTGTGGGACTGACTAGCCATCGAGGTGTTTGCTCATTAGATCCGGGGCACCTCACCAAAGGCGGCATTAGTGGCACTCGCCGGGTTTTAGTGGGTAGAGCTGCGTCCACCCATCAGCTTTCTGGCGAAGCGAGTCCCACATACCCACCTGGGGAGACCCATTCCCCACGAGATGCCTCAGAGCATTTCCCGGCGTTAAAGAAAAAAAAAGGTGTCCTCGTTAAAACCAGATGAAGCGAGTTTTGTTGAAGTTCACCTCTGCACTGGACAAATGCGGGAACTTCACACACTCTTAAAGAACTTTATCATACAGCATGCGAGTTTCCCCACCATAGATGATGGTTTCCTTTACCAGCGAGTAAACGATGTTCTCATGTGTGCACGCGGAAATTTAGATAAACAATTCTTAGGTGAAATAAAAAAATCGGTCAGAACTGAACTCAAACCTCTCATTTCCAAGCGAGCCCACTCCCACAAGATTCTGGACCATCGTCGCCTACACTTTCATTGGAATAAATTATAATAGGGTTTGGAATTCGGTAGGGTGAATATCACTAGCATTCTCAGACATAATATTCGGTCTTTATTATTTGAAATTAGGTTACTTTCGAGTAAATTTTATCTATATAACGTATCTGTCTGTATCTGGGCGCGTGCCCTGAAGGCGGAGAACGTAGTCCTGTTGCGATGTTCGTAATGAGTCATGCCCGTCAGGGCAGTTCGTGCGTACCGTACGACTTCGTACGAGGCTGCGTGCGTACTGGCGGGTACTGAGCCGTGGGACCTGCATGCCGGCGCCCTAGCACGTAGTGGAGAAGACAACGGGGAGACGAGATCTCTGGCGAGGGAAAGACCTGGCGGAGCCGCCTGAGAAGGCGGGTGCTCAGCCAGTGGGGTGGGGCGGGAAACCGTACGCGGTTGGCCGTCAGTCCAATCCTGGAGCAATGGATTGACCGGCGGCACGGCGCAATATCCTTCCACCTTGCGAATATTCTGACGAGGCACGGATGCTTCGGAAGGAAGGGGCGGAGGACTCGCCAGGGTGTTATCACTGTGACAACAGTGAGGATACTGCTGACCACATCCTGGCGGAGTGCCCAGCTTGGGCAGAGTCAAGGACGCCTCTCATTGCTGAGGTTGGCGCGGACCTGTCACTCTTTGCCAGGGCATCAGTGGATTATGGCCCAACATCCTCCTCGCCTGGTTTCAAAGAAAAGACCCGTGCCCAGTAGCTACTACTACTACTAACATAAAGTAAAACTTTTTAATATTTATATTTCTAGAGTAAAACTTAACGTTATAGTCCGTATAGAGATAAAGATGACAAAGCGGACAACGGAATCAAAGTGGGTTAGGTTGGTTTAATAAAGTCCAGCTGAACGCTCGAGCGACTGTGGCTTTGCTATTAAATAGGTTGGCTCCACCCGACCGTCTGACGTCTGACACAGGTTTATGGTCAAATAGGCCTGTCTGTGTTTGTTGATGCTCCGATGACTCGATGGTCGTAATAACTGAATACATTAACTGTGTCATCATAATCAACTTTTTTTCGAACACTAAAAATTTTTGCAGATTTGTGAAGCTATTTAAAATTAATAAAATATCTAGTATTGTATACCACCACCCACTCCCCCGCGGGATGCCTCAGAGCATTTCCCGGTGTAAAAGGATGTATAGTGGTGGGTGGATACATACTACACCTTCCACCTTGAGAAGAAAAAATACCTTTGTAGGTACTTACTAGATTAAAATGTGTTTAGTTGTGTGTGAAAAAAAAAACTGGTTGGTTGTCTGTAAAGTCAGTTTACGGACGATAGTTTTACGTGATAACGTCATAAAGAAGTATTGACGAAAAATTAATTACTTAACTTTTTTGCCACTGTTTTGAGAAAAACAGTTAACTGAAGTGAACAAAATGAAATTCGAATGAAAATTATGGAGGAAATCAATTACATCTTATTAAATTGTAGAAATAAACACAAAGACACGAAACACGTTGTCGCATATTAACATTTGTTATAAATAATGTTTTCCAAGCCAACGCTGTTTTAAAAACGGAACGGGATGCTTTTTCGTGCGCGCTGCTGATGTTCATCAATTTATAAGATGTTATCACGTCACTAAAATACTGAATCCTATTAAGTAGAATGTATTATTTTATTGGTCAGGTTATAAAAAGCAAAGTTTATACCAAGTTTAAGCTTTTTGTCATATTATGGCTGCCCTGTCAAAATGTAGCTAGATTTATACTGGATTCAAAATAATAGTAGTTTCAGGAACTGCGCAATTAACGGGATTCTCTTCTGTTTAAGCATTTCATGTAACTGGGCTATCGCTGTTTAAATGAAAAGGGAAACTACTGCGGTTCTCAATTGAAGTACTCGTTTAGGTCAGCCTTACAAAGCTTATTGTTTCATTAGTTAAGACGAGAGTGAGAAAAGATTTAAAAACGAATGTCGTTAAGGCATATTATAATAACATAACAATAATATGTTAGGACAGAGTTGTCCTCTCCACCATGGTGGCCTTCATGTGGCGGTGGGGCTCAGTAGCCTAGGATGAGCCCAGCACCTTGGGCGAAGCTAATTGAGCCAATGGGGTTCTTTGTACCCCTTTTATAACAAGAGAGGACAAAAAAGCAGGGGCAAGGTGCGAGGATGGGAAACTCACCCCATTGTACTGTCCCGAGTTGGGAGGGATTGTTCTGTGGTGCGGGATAACCCCTCTGTGGAGGTGGCGTCGGTCCCTTGGGGGACTGACTAGCTGTTGAGGTGCCCTGTTTGTTTATTAGATCCGGGGCACCTCACCAAAGGCGGCATTGGTGGCACTCGCCGGGTTTTAATGGGTAGAGCTGCGTCCACTTACCAGCTTTCCGGCGCAGCGGGTCCTACATACCCGCGTGGGGAGACCCTCTCCCCGCGGGATGCCTCAGAGCATTTCCCGGCGTTAAAAAAGAAGAGAGAACAGAGTTGTCCTAACATGTCTGAGTACACACGGCCATCTGATCCTAAACTAGGCAGAGACTTGTGGCAACCAGACAACTAATACATATTTATATATTTCTAAATACATACATATTGTAGATAAATTACACGCAGACACAGAACAAATGATCATGCTCATCACACAAACATTTATCCTGCGTGGAAATCGAACCCACGAACTCTGGTTTAGCAGTCACTAACCAACCACTAGATCAACCATTATGTTTTACAATCATTAATAATTCGTTTCCGTTTCTTGTTGCGTAGTTCACTAGAAGTTACAACGAACGCCAAGTTGTATTTATTCTAGCTGTTGTAATTTTTGTTGAAATATTTTTGTAAGTTGGCATCTTTATTAACAATTTGCAGAAAACCAATCAATAAATTAAAAATAATTACTATCACATAGGTAAGTTGTTTGTCATTTGAACGTTAAAAAAAAAAGATTCCGACGAATTGATAACCTCCTCCTTTTTGAAGTCGGTTAACAAATTAGACATGTACTTTTAACAGAAGCTTTTTTAAAATTGGCAATAAATAATTCAAAATTTCTAAAAGTCGCATACTGGGATTACTGGGGGCACGTGTTAAGGCATGATCGTTACGAGCTCCTCCAACTTGTTATGATAGGAAAAGTTACTGGAAAAAGAAAAGCTGGTCGTAGAAGGAAGTCGTGGCTGCGTAACATCAGAGAGTGGGTGGGCATCGCGAGCACCGCCGAATTGGAGACGCGGTTGACCTTGGCGAAGATGATGGGATGACCTCGACGCTTTTCCGAAAAGACTGGCGTAGTGTAGCTAACTATAGAGACGCGTGGAAAAGAGAGAGGCAGGCATTTTCCAGCAGTGGGGCAGTATAGGCTAAGAAAAAAATGAAATTGATTTTAAACTAAGAATAAACAATGTTTAAGCGAAAGTGTATGGTAATGAAATTTTGATAACATGGAAATAACATTTTCTATCCATATTTTCTATTATGAATCTCAAAACGGAGAGGAACCTAATCGATCATATTCATAAGCTGCTAAGTTGCTATTTTCATATGCGACCGTGGCCGCATTAAATATCGATTCTTAAGCACCACTCATCTATTCGCTATGGATGTATATGGAAAGTGTAGCCAACTTTACAATCTTCTTTTTACTAAGCACTAAGATGTACCATGACCGTATAGAAAGCAACGTGTTATGTCATCTATTTGTAGTTTATGGTCAGACATGGACTTAAGCTTATTTATCTGATGTTTCAATTTTTTTTAATTGTCTGTGAAATAAAAATATTCAAAATTTGAGTTGACTCTCGAAATCTCGGGTATCAGACAACTTTAGTACTTATCTCTCATATTAAATGCGAAAATACACTTTAAGGCTTAGCCTAAGACTACATTTTAAGCAAATTATGATAACCATAAATTAGAAGGCTATATAGGGATTGAAGTGGATGATTAGTTTTATGGTTATATTTCTTAAATTCGATATGTTTTGTATATTTATTAATATTTTAATTTATTTATATTTATTTATCCAACCAAAATCAGTTTCTAAATAAATCCAATTGTACGTGTTGCGTTACAATTGATAATATCAGTAAAATTTGATGAAAAAAGCCAAGAAAATACCCCTGAACAAAGGGATTTTCATTCTCGTAATGGGAAAATATGAACGTTGTGGAATTGAATACAGGGGAGGCCAGGGGAGACCAGGGGAGACCTTTCCATCTAGTATCTAGTCGCCAGTCCACCGATATTGCGTCTTTATGCAGTGATTCCATATAATATTAGATAATGTGATTATCTTGGTAATTAATTAATAAATAAAGAAGAATAAAATTATATAAATCGAATATTTAATTATTTTAAAAATGATTAAATAGCGCCTGTAAAAATTAACAAGCAAAAGCGTCGTTAACACGCTACAAGACGATTTTTCTTGTATCTTTATAGAAATGAATTATTGTTGAGATTATATGTAAAATTATATTTCTTTTAACTTTCTTTTAATTTTATGCTCCCGCCAGAAATGCCGCACCGCCAGCGTTTTTGGAAAATTCATTATTTTCATCTAGAATACATTACAGCTTCAAATATCTTGTTCATAGTAAAAAGTCAGTTTTGCGCTGGAGGAATTCTATATTTAACACAATATAATAACAAAAAGACAGAAAATAATATTATGATTTCTCTATGAGCTCAATAAAACTATAATGTGATCAGCAAAATCCGTTTCAATTTATTTAATGATCTTTTTATCATTTCTTTTATAATTCGATTAATTATGGTCGTTTGTTACCGTCCCATCTCAGTCTGCTCTTATGATGTCTTCCTCGAACACTCGAGTAAGGCCTGGTTTGCACGAGAGTCATAGAATAAATAATAGTACAAGTACGAGAGTTTAATGAGCGTTGCGTTAAAACCCGACGTTGGCGCGAGTTCTTAGTTCCATGTGCACAAATCGATTTAAAGTCCAACGCTCAACGTCGAAAATCCAACAGTGGTCGATAAAAAAGCGTCGCACTTTAAAAACGCTTTCGTGTAAATAAATACAGGGGTATCCATTTGTGTCATTTAAACATTTTTTTAACGCTCGATGAAAAGTGCTTGTGCGAACCAGGCCTAAGGGTAGCAACTGCAACTTTTAGTTGATTCATCCATCTTATGAGTACTCTCTTTGCCTTTAATTTTGACGATTGTCTCTATTGAAATTTCCATACCCTTATGAATAAAATAATACCTTTAAAATAATATTCACATTGGAAATAATGAATAATAGTGGTGGTGATTTGAATAAATCATGCGACTAACTTTCATCGCATTGAATGTAGTCACGGAATGTGAATAATAGAGAACGCATCGGGAATCGCAAATCGACTGATAGTTAAACGTTAGCCGAATTCAAATAGCGCTTCCATCTCGATTAGATCGCCCCGTTTTATTGACTTCTTTGTGGCGTTTCAGTGTATTTTTACCCAAAGCCAAAGATATATTTTTGCATTCTATGTATTTCCTTACGTATGTTTCATCACCTTACCTACCTTCAGGTGGCATGTCTGCCAGTTTGCCAATCCAACTAACATAAAAAGCAGTTACCATGTTGCTGTAAAGTATCTCAAACGTCGGACATGTAAAAAACTTAATAAGCCGCGGTAAAAAACGTTATAGTTGTTACATTATAATAAGGAAAATTCGCGTAAATATTAGAATTTGATATGCGCCTAAAGAACTTATCCGATTTTGATCAAAGTCATCAATCGGTTCGTTAAGTCGACACTACATTTTAAAGGACTTAAAAAAGAAGAGGTACGAGTAATAGGCAACACATAAATGAGTTGCCTGGGGTCGTTCCAGGTATACTATTTTATGTTCATGGGCGACGTCGACCACTTACCATCAGGTGGTACGTTTGCCAGTTTGCCTTTCCAACTAACATAAAAATAAAAATCGTAGCTGGGTCGTAGTTTTTAAATATTATTATTGGTTCATAGAAGTTATGTAAGAACATTTTATTAGTTCTTAAAAAATCATTTATTTCTATTATTATTAGAGTCCGACCGAAACTGGTTTTCCGGCCGAAACCGAAACCGAACTTTCGGTCGGACACTAATTATTATTCATGTCCAGGGCCTACGAGTGACAAACTTATAAAATTATTTAATATGATAAACAAACCTAATAACTTTGAAATAGGTTTGTAATTCCAGCATTGGTACAAGAATAAAAAAAAAATACAATATCAAAATGACATGCTTGAGCAACTTAATTTTTTTTATATCAATGATCAGTAATAGTTCATCAATAAAAAACGAATAATAGCTTAACATATCTGATAGGGATAATATTGTAACTGACATTAAGTACCATAAGAATGTAAAGTTGTCTTATAACTTTAATCTTATTAACTTTCTACGATGTTTCATAGCTTCAAAAGTGTCTCTGATTCACAAGTTCAACGCCCCATCTCGGAGACATAACAAAACGTTGGGGTGGTGCTGTAATAAATCAACAGTATGTCATAAATACCTCGCCCCCTTTGAGGGTAAGAAGTGTCGCATTTTCCAAGTCATAACCCAGCTCTAATACACTGTCTTGGAGGATTGCGGGGCCCATAACAGTTACTCAATTACATTTGGAGGAATCCGGATGAACATCGGCGATTAGTTTATGGGGGAAGATGTAAAATGGTTTTAAAGTGCTTTTTTACATTATATTTACTTGGTTATTCCACAGATGCTCGTGATGTAGTCAGGATCGACAGCGGTAACCACCACCCTTGAATATCAGGAAGCCCTAGGAAAAATCTAACACTATTTTTGGACCGCGCAACTAATTTAATCAGAAGAATTTAGGTGGCTTAGAACTTGTTTTAGGCTTTTCCGAAACTGTAAGAACTGTTGAAACTTGGTAAATAATATTATTCTGTGAACCGCATTAAGATTTTGACACAAAAGTAGAAAAAAAAACAATAAATTTTGGGGGTCCCCATACTTAGAACTGAAACTCAAAATATTTTTTTTCATCAAACCAATACGTGGGGTATCTATGAATAGGTCTTTAAAAATGATGAGGTTTCTAGTACCATTTTTTTCTAAACTGAATAGTTTGCGCGAGAGACACTTCTAAAGTGGAAAAATGTGTGTCCCCCCCCCCCCTGTAACTTCTAAAATAAAAAATAAATGATGTACATTACCATAAAAACTTTCACCGAAAATTCGTTTGAGCGAGATCTAGGAAGTAGTTTTTTTTAATACGTCATAAATCGTAAACCGCAATTTACCTTTACATAAACCATATTTTATGTTACAGTATCTAATGTTGTATACTATGTAATGGTACGGAACCCTTCGTGCGCGAGTCCGACTAGCACTTGGCCGATTTTAATTATTTTTTTCAATCATGATTCCTGAATCTGTGAAACCTAAGTATATAAAAAAATATGCTTTAGCCTGAATCCCAAATGTCATATGCAAAAATTTTTATGAAAATACATGTTCTGTCATCGAAGGCAACTTTGTTCAACAGCTTTGTGTTCTTTTCATTTTATAGCCTAACCAGAAAAATAAAATCCCTCGCCACAGTGCGGAAAATTTCTGAACTACCTAATTTATGTGTTGACGTAACAGTGGCGACACCACGCAGGGTTTATATTATAATGATTCTGATCAGAAACAAGAACTTTCTAAGATTAGTGATGACATCGTATTATAACAGTTTGCCTATCGAACTAACATAAAAAAAAAACTAAAACCTTTGGGTACTGAAACTAATTTGAGAAGGACAATACATGTATATGGTTTTTACACATCGATAACACAGGTATATATGTATTATACGTATGCGGTGACCGGTTGTTGGCGTCCTAGTTGGATGCGAGTGGCAGAGACGGGAGATCGGCCATCTTGTCGTTTATTAAATGATCCCCTGTCCAGCAGTGAAAGGCAAGAGGTTAATGATAATGATGATGGTAAACTCAGATACACACATTTTTATTTCTTATACAAATGTTTCAATTAAGCGAGATTCGAACCTGCGAATACTTGCCATTTCATTTAAATTAACATGTCATCACGCATCCAATGATCGTCCCATCCAGTGGAGCGTCCAGAACGTTCCAAGCCCACAAATTGGGTCATATTGTGATAATTAATAATATCCCGGAATTGCTAACTACGCTGCGACAATTTATTACAGCAATACTGTCAAACTCCAAGATCAATTACAAAACTAACTCGAGTTCCACGTTTATCGTGCTATGCTCGACGATCTGTAAATCATGAGCTGAACTTAGCTCGGTTTTAGCTTAGAAACGATGGAAAAAACATGTTATAGGGAAGTCGAACTAGCATATTGAGATTAGAAATAATTTTGTTTGTATTTCGTTCAGACCTCTGGGCGGACTTAGGTAAAGCAAACATAAAGTACTAGAATAAGAGAGTACTAGAGTAAGAGGTAGTGCCATGCTGCTTTGTAGTCGAATTGGACCGGCACGGCCGAGGTGGTAACTCTCGCTTAGATAAAACAAGCGACATCTATGCTATCGCATTTCGTGCAGTTTCTAAATTTCCAGTGGCCCATTGGAGGGGGGGTGGGGATAGGGAAAAGGAGGGCGACGCATCTGCATAGCTTTTGGTTGTGCTGTGTGCGGATGTCTATGGACGTCGGTACCGGTACTGCTCGGTTACCTTATTGTGATATAAAAAAAATACAATTTTTTGCTTTAGATTTTCAGGTGACCTTATACTAGGTAGGTATACATATTTATACAATTTTAGTTGCTTTACAGTTTTATATACTTATTTGTTTATAAAACTAATAATTACCGTACCTATCACAAAATTCAAGTGGGTTTTAAATCGAGGAACTGATCGATGTCTGTAAAGTTAATTTGCGAACCGAGACATGCACTTTTTATCTAGGGGAATAAGTTATTCCCTCGGGAACATTGAAACTAACTCCCAAATAGTAGGCACAATTTATTTTAAATTTTCCCATATTTTTACCTAAAGACCGAAGTATAAGTGGACATAATCTGATCCCTACATAATTATATACTCTAGAAGTTACAACATGTCCCAAATATTAGCACCAAATTTATTTTAAAACCTATTTTTTTTACACAAGACTGAAGTCTAGACGTTGTTTGATCATATACATAATCATATACTGCATATGATCATGTTAACGTCGTGATCACCTTAACGATAGTGATTTGAGACGGAACCACTGGCCCGTGATTAATCCGTCGGGACACGGGGATGTGATGGGGTGCAAAAACCCCCGGTGTCGGTGACGCCATGGAAACGAAATAAGGTACGCGGATCAAATAAACGAAATGTTTAATGAAACGTTATTTTTGGCAGGAAACCTTATCTGATAGATTAGGTGGAGATTGGGTTTTTTTTTCTATACACTACGCGCGGAATCAACATTGTCCTGTACCAAAATATTTTGTAGTGTCGTGAATCGTGAAACTAAACAATTCTTAAATTATCAAGTTGAACACTTAAAATAATTCCATCAAAATCGGTCTGTTTGTATTATTATAATAACCGCTTTTTACTAAATGCTGATGTATACACGGTACATATATCAAAATAGCCTTTTTTACAAATTTTGTCTCTCTGTACGTCTATCTGTCTGTCTGTTTGTTCCGGCTAATCTCTGAAACGGCTGGGTCGATTTCGGTGGAACTTTCACGGGCAGATAGCTGATGTTATAAGGAGTAACTTAGGCCATAAACGTTATCAACATTAAACCGCGTAGGAACGGCTGTAAATCAAAGCTAACGCGGGCGAAGCTGCAGGCAACAGCTAGTATATTATAATATAAAGATTTGCTCAGTTTCGGTCAGGGTACAAGAACATTAAAAGAAATAAAGTATGAAAAAATTCAGGTGAACCTTTTTTGGATTTTTTGAAGTCAATAAATTACTCATGTGTCTAATCTGGAAGTACTTCCATACTAAGCACATAAAAAATTAAAACCTGGAAGGAGTATTGCTGAATTCAGATCTTTGTTAGATATATTTCTGGTCATTATCAGATATTTAATTTAGGTTTACAGAAGCAGGTTTAAGCTGCAATTCTAAATTCCCAGTCATGACTTGTACTGATTTTCTAAATACTCTAGCTATTATCTCAATTCTAGTCTATGACCTAAGTATTCAAATTTTAACTTCAAATCCCCCAGTTAGCAACATAGTAGCTTTGGATTCTGGGTTTAGATGATAGAGACTTTTTTATGTTAATTGGATAGGCAAACTGGCAGACGTGCCACCTGATAATAAGTGGTCGACGTTGCCTATAAGCATAAACTAATTTACCTGTAACTAGCCCAGGTAACTCATTTATGTGTTGCTCTATCATGAGACTTAAGATTTAAAGTCTCTGTACCAGTAATTACACTGCCTGTTTTCTTCTCTCCAAAACACAGCCAAGCTAGTTCACTGTTTTCAGGATTAAATTACAAAATACTGGTTATTGCTGAGTACTATAGTTACTAGTTATAATATTATGAATCTCCTAATTGCTAGAGAATTGCAGTTGTAAGACCTTGATTTAAGAATCTAACTTTAAAATAGAATTTTAAATCTCTTGTTGTTATAAACGTATAACGACTGGTTATAAATATTTAAAAATAATTATTCGGTTAATCTTAATATAAAACGATCTGAAATTATTTTTCACAAAAATTTAATAAAAAAATTTTTGATCCCCATTTTGTGTGTTTATTGTTGGTCAATTAACGAAATAGAAGTATGCAACAGGCAACGGGCTCTCGCATTGCTAAATAGAGCGATTATTGGTATATGGGGAGGTTTTTAATTCTATTTGTTCAGTCAAAACAAGGGCCAATCCCCTTTTCAATTAATTTACTTGAATATCCATGGGGTAAGCTTTTTACTCGATTTTGATTTGATCTGAAAATGGGAATGTGGAAGGTACAGGTTCAATGGTTGCCTGGTGATGGGAAAAGTATTAGCTGTCTAAGTGCTGGAATACTCCAGAGGTATTATTTACTTTTTAGAGTACTTTGGATAGAATACACATTTCTTTAAAGACTATTTGCTAAAAAAATCTTTACAATGCTTAGAGAAAATAACATTTTTTACAGCATAGGAGGACAAACGAGCATTCGAAGCCTTTTGGTAACTATCGACGCCCATACACATCACAACCAAAGATTATGCAGATGAGTTACCCTCCTTTTCCCTATACCCCCTAATGGACCACCGGAAACTCACAAACCGCACAAAACACGACAGCGTAGCTGTCACTTGACGGCGGTGTTATGGGAGCGACAGGAACAACCCCGGTCGTGCCGGCCCAATTCGGCTGTAAAGCAGCATGGCACTACCTCTTATTAAATACGTGATATGATTTATAATTACATCATATTTTTTTATATAGAAAAGGGGGCAAACGGACAGTCGGTTCACCTGATGGTAAGTGAGAAGCGATATGCAGAGGTTTTGCAGGTGCGTTGCCTTTCAAATATAAGTATGCTCTTCCATTGAAAGTCCCTGTCGTATCGGTTCGGAAACACCGTAGATCCCATATAGTCGTCGTGCAAGGCATGAAATGCCGTAAAAATCGAGTTGTTGTGGATTTTCGGACATCGAGATGGTGTGGGTGAAATTTGGAATTTTGTTGCAGGTATTAAGTCTGAACAAATCCTCAGTACACTCCCCATGGTAGATGCGGTAGAAGATGCAGAGCGATCCAACATCTCTACTCAGTGCCAAAGAATCATGCCAATTAGAGATAACCTATAATATTTTATAATTTATGTATGCAGCCACTAATAAATGGTAAAATTAAATTTTCATCTAGTTTTATTATTTGCGATAATACAAACTCGTTAGTATATAATTTTGTTTCTGAACTAATTGCGTCCACAGTTTAGTATCAACAACGATTTAACCATGTGGTCGACTGTTAGCTGTTAATTTTATTAATTTCCGATGCAGTCACTACCGCACTGGTTAATATTTGAAACGGAATTGCCATCAAAATACATCCATTTATAGGTAGTCTATTTGATATAACAGTAGTATAACAGTATCATAAACTATGAAAATAAATCAAAATTGTCAATGTAGTCACAAAGTAGTTTATTGGACGACCATTAAATCTAACGCTCAAAGCAATTCTACTAAAAACTGGCGAAACAAACTCAGTGGAACTTGATGATAAATAAATGTTTCTTAATAACGTTTTTTATTGAGGGCATTTTTAAATCTTCAATTTCTTGTTACCAAGGTTATAAAGTACCGAGGGCGAATAATATTTAATTGACGCAGAAGCAATGAAAGCAATATCTACAACGTTTGATTATATGCTTTTCAAATTACTGAGAAAATGAATTGTCTTCTCGGTCACGACGATCCGTCGCTCTTATGCAATGTGAAAGAAAGTCAAATACAATTGATTATATTTGACGACCTCTGTGGCTCAGTGGTAAGCGCGTTGCCGTTCAAGCCGGAGGTTGCGGGTTCGAATCCCGCCAGGAAACAAAAATATTTTCTGTGTTCCTGGGTCATGGATGTGTATTAAATATGTGTATTATATAATAAAAATCTTAAATATATGTATAGTATAAAAGTATTAAATATATTTCTGTTGTCTGGTACCCGTAACACAAGTTCTTCGAGAACTTACCACGGGACCAGATTGACGTGGTGTGAAAGCGTCCATAGATATTAGATATTATATGCGTACTTAATTGTAACTGATATTAACGCAAAAGTGATTTGCTTTTTTGTTTTATGTTAGTTGTGGGTAAACTGGCAAATGTCCTCCCTGATGGTAAGTGGTCGACGTCGCCCATGAACATAACCTAGTTTACCTGGAACTAGCCCAGGCAACTCATTCATGTGTTGCCTATCATGAGACATAAGATTTTAAGTCTCGGCGCTAGTCACACTGCCTGTCCTGCTCCTCTCTCCGAACGACAGCTAAACTGTTTCTCAGGAGAATTAAGCAGGATGTCAGGAAGAACTTTTGATGGATTTTGTCTCGGTTCTCGATGTTCCGGATATTTTAAAGGTTATTTACGTATCTAAAATCCATAGGAAGTAGTTTTACTGTAAAGTTTGATGCATTAAAAGAAGTTGATAGTTGGTACAATATTTTTTCGAAACTCAGTTACGTTATAAATTGACTATGAAATTTGAATGACGAAAGGTACGATTCATGCTTAATTCACTTTAGTAACAGAGTATTTTTACATTTTATACTTAAGTAAGTTTTACACGTGATAACTTTGATTCTGTTATTACTTTAACTTTTAATGGTAGACGTCAAAAGTTGAACAACTTTTACCAAGTAAAATAAAGTTTTACTTTGATGTAATAATGTAAACTTTTATTCTATACAGATAAATAAAATTGGAGTGTCTGTTTGTAACATTAAAATAACCGCTTTTTACCAAATGCATATTGATATATACACGTCTGTTTGTTCCGGCTAATGTCGGCAACGGCTGAGCCGATTTTGACGAGACTTTCACTGACACATAGCTGATGTATTGAGGAGTAACTTAGGCTACAAAAATAATCATCATCAATCCGCGTACGACCGTAAACCTAAGTTAACGCGGGCAAAGCTGCGGGCAATAGCTAGTCAATATATAAAGAAGTATTTGAGTTCGAAATCGACGGGTAGAATTGGTGAATCTATAAATATTTATTTTATCTCACAATGTGAGCGATGATAGGGTATGGGCTCGGCCTCTTGAGGGAGAGGTCTGGGTTCGATCCTGACTGATGCCGGAGGTGAAATGGGTTTTTCTAAATTTCTCCTTGCACCTGAACATGAGACTATCGCTTGCTCCCCGGCAAATCTTGAGGAAACCTGCATGCCTGATGAGATTAAAAGTCTTGGAGGTGTGTGAAGTTTACTAACCCGCATTGGCCCAGCGCATCGGTGACCTATGGCCCAACATCCTTCTCGCCTGATTTCGTGGAGGAGACCCGTGCCCAAGAGTGGGACATAAGGGTTGATATTATTATTATTATATGGGACGGATTTACTGTTTTCTAAAGAAAGTATTACGCAGCCCTTTTAATCCTGTCCTTTGTACCTATTCAAAATGTTTTATGATCGCACTTTTTGTAACTTTTACCCATTATCATAAAAAACGTTCAATATTTTCCTTGGCGATCTTTTAACATCGAATATGTTTTGAACATGACCTCTCAATATACTCTAATACGAGATTCTTTGACTGGCCTGTTCTGTACTATCTGTACTGTATCTAATGCCTGTAATAACCCTGACTGCTAAACCAGTAGGTCGTGGATTCGATCCCCCCGGGATAAATGTCTGTGTGATGAGCATGATCATTTCTTCTGTATCCGCGTGTAATTTATCTATAATATTTATGTATTTAGAAATATATAGACGGCCTCTGTGGCTCAGTGGTAAGCGCGTTGGCGCTCAAGCCGGAGGTTGCGGGTTCGAATCCCGCCAGGGAACAAAAATATTTTCTGTGTTCCTGGATCATGGATGTGTATTAAATATGTGTATTATATAATAAAAATCTTAAATATATGTATAGTATAGAAAGTATTAAATATATTTCCGTTGTCTGGTACCCGTAACACAAGTTCTTCGAGAACTTACCACGGGACCAGATTGACGTGGTGTGAAAGCGTCTATAGATATTATTATTATTTATCAGTTGTCTGGTTAGAATAAGAACAGGCTCTGCCTAGTTTGGGATTAGGTGGCCGTGTGTGAGTTGTCCTAATATATTATTATTCTACTACTGGTATATTAGCCTAATAAATGAGATGATAATTTCAGTGGCCGTGAAGATTCTAGTGGATTTAATATTATCATCATTATCAACCTGTAACCGTCCACTACTGAACATAGGTATGTTTGAAAGGGTTCAATGACCACCAATAACCAATCCCGTCACTCGAATCCAACTGGGTTCTAGTTGAACATCTCTAGAACCTTCTTGGTTAATCGACTTTCAGTTCGACGACTATAGTGGTGCATTGCCATTTCAAAACACTTATGGCATGATAAGGACGAGGGAATCATTTGCACACGTAAATAGTGAAATGTGTAAGTCATTACATTAGGAAGTTTCTTAATGATGCACGTTAAAAATGATGTAACAGAATTAATGTTTGTCATTAATGATTGGATGAGTCATTGCCACGGCTAGTCGTTAATTGATGACTCTTAGGCGACGGTTGCTAATTAGCTCAACGAGCCGTTTGATTGTGACTACTAATCATCATTATCAGATGAGCCTCTTGCAATGAACACAAAGTCGATTAAAATAGTTGTTCATAGGTTATACTAGCTGTTGCCCGCAGCTTCGCCCGCGTTAACTGAGATTTACCGCCGTACGCGGATTGATGATGATTATTTTTATATCCTAAGTTACTCCCTAGAGATTAGCCGGAACAAATAGACAGACAGACAGACAAAAATTGTAAAAAAGGCTATTTTGATATATGTCCCGTGTATACATCCATATGCATTCAATAAAAAGCGTTTTTTTTATATTACAAACAGACACTCCGATTTTATTTATCTGTATAGATGTATAGATAACATGGAAAAAAAAATCTAACCTTGATGCAATTTTTTCTCATTATAATGAAACCAATTTTATAGATTTTATCTAGGTTTATTGAATTTTATACATACTTGAGTTGCATAAGTTTTCACGACACGACGAGGAAGTGCCGGGAATGTGAAACACTTAAGAAACTGGAAGAATTTGCTTATTATGGTGAGAACAGTCTAGACGTTTGGTTGTTGTTGAATCGTATGCTATACAGATAAATAAAATTGGAATGTCTGTTTGTGATATTAAAATAACCGCTTTTTACTAAATGTATACACGGTACATATACCAAAATAACATTTCTTACAAATTTTGCCTGTCTGTCTGTCTGTTTGTTCCAGCTAATCTCTAAAACTTTGACGGGACTTTCACTGGAAGATACTACGATAAGCTACGGCTGTAAGCCTTAGTTAACGCGGGGAACAGCTAGTAGACAATAAATTCAAAGCTAGCAACGATGCTGTCTTTTACTTATGCAATTACTAATGGATGGATATACAGCCATTTTGACTAATGTAGGTAGTACAATCTATAAGGTTGGAGTGGCTTCAGATGATATCATTATTATTATATATAATTTAAAAAATATAAGTAACTAATAAAGCTATTCTTATTAGCTTTCTCTTTAACTTTTAACAGCAAAAGCAAGTTGTTAGGTTAGTTGGTTTTGCCTTTGGTTTAGCTTTTGCCTTTGGTATGTCATTGATTTAGATTTAAGAATACAATCGACACCTCATAATGAACTATTTCTTTGACAAATCTATCGTATTGTAATCAGTGATAAAGGTTTAAAACGGACAGACAGTATCATAGACTGAATTCCCTATCAAAACTAGCTGAACCTACATGAATATAATTTTATAGAGTTCCATTTGTGACTTTTTTGACGACCTCTGTGGCTCAATGGTTTGCGCATTCGCGCCTCAAGCCGGCGGTAGCGGGTTCGAATCTCGCCAGGAAACAAAAAGTTTTCTGAGTTCCTGGGTATTTAATATGTGTCTTATATAATAAAAATAATGAATATATGTATAGTATAAAAGTATTAAATATATTTCCGTTGTCTGGTACTCGTAACACAAGTTCTTCGAGAACTTACCACGGGACCAGATTGACGTGGTGTATAAAGCGTCCATAGATATTATTTATTTGTCGCGTGTAAAGAAGAAACGTACGTCACTTTCCAGTGCGATCGAGTTTATAATGTTGGACGAAGTTTACTAGAAATAGATTTTAATAGTTTCTTTGACTCATACTCATTACATTGAAAACTTTTCCAATCACAATAGTTAATACGTCCTTCATACGTTATTTAAGTGTCGCGAGTCGTGCCATTTCCAATGATTGCTTAAAATTACTTTATATTGATTTCTATTGCCAATTCGCTTGCAGTCGGCAAGGCTATTTCAATGTAGTGCTGTATTGATAAACTGAAATATGTCGGCCATTTTAGTTTCACAATATTGGATACTAGGCTAAAGTTAAACGTCTAAACTTAAGGCTAAAATACATTTTTTAATTATGAATCATTACAATATAAATACAATGCTTGTTTACTGATGTAAATAAAAAAGACAAATTGTCTTTGAATTTTATTTTAAACACAACATTAAATACTTATAGCGGATAGGCTGTTGCTACGTTGACATTGAAAAATAAAGATGAAGCGGCTGAAAAAGCTAAAATATGCAAATACAGGGAGGGGTCTAGGCTCCGAATATGATTTTGTCCCATTTGGTGTCGAGACCCTTGGTCCGTGGGGTCCTAGCGCTTTAATGCTCTTTAAGGAAATAACAAAAAGGTTAGTCGACATCACAGGAGACCGAAGAGCTGGCAGCTACCTCGGACAAAGAATTAGTCTAGCAATTCAAAGGGGGAACGGTGCCAGTATCATCGGAACCTTGCCTAAAAGGACTCCTTTTTATTAATATACTTAAGTTATTATATATTTTTTTAAGGTTTTTAGTTTTAGTTTCTTTGTAATTTATATCCAATATGTTTTTAGTAAAATATTAAGTTGATTAAATATATTAAAGTTAATGTATAAAATAAATATAAAAAGAAATACCAATTTTTTATGATTTGTGAATTATATTGGAAAACCAAGATTGAAATAATAGTATAGGATACGGATATGAAACGACCTTCACCGAGATGTTCATTTGATGAAACGTATTTATATTTAATTTAAAACGTCAATAAATATATTGCATATGGGTTGCCTAACAAATTTTAGTCCAGGGAATATTTAATTAAAAATTTAAAAAATATATATTATTTTAACATTTCACCGGTTTGATTATTAGATAAATTCTATTTTTTTTCTGAGTTTCCAGTGGCCCAATCCAATCCGGAAAATCCAATAAGGAAAAGGAGGGCAACGCATATGCAAAACCTTTGGTTGTGCAGACGCGTTGCCCATGGGCATGGGTATCATAAGACTCCGACTGTTCGTTTGCCCCCTTATGACATAAAAAAGCAAAGAAAGAGTTTGTTCATTAAAGCAATTATGACGGGTCAAAAACAGTAAAAGTCAGGGGTCTGAATAACACGACGCGACGGATACAAAGTGAAAAAGTTTTTGTCAAAGTCAAATATTTTACAGTTTTTATAACATTTCTATTTAAAAAATACTTGTCAGATGTGAATTTGATATGGTGATAACGAATACTGACGATTTTCGATTTGAACAATATTAAATTGAAGTGTCTGTTTGTACTGTCAAATAAGAGCTTTTTTATTACAAGTATATAAAATGAATACGGTACACACACAAAAATATTTTTTAAAACGTTTTTCTGTCTGCATGTTTTCTACGCTTAGGTCCGAAACGGCTGGACCAATTTTGACGAGATTTTCACTGGTTGATGCCAAGACCAATGAAAATCATATCAGGAGTAACTTTAATACAGCAGCTAGTGGTAAATCCTACTGATATTACAACCGCGAAAGTATGTAAGAATGTATGTTTGTGTCTCTTTCACTCAAAAACTACTGAATGGATTTTGTTGAAACTTTACAATGAGCTTATACATCAGAATAACATATAGGCTATAATCTATCCCTGTATTCCCACAGGAATGGGAAGTACGCGGGTGAAACTAACATAAAAAAAGCATAATATTACCTTAACTTTGAATAGCGGTGACTAAAAAAGTCTAAATAAAACATTTTGAGCCATTTGCGATAAATTCAAATATATTTAGGAACTTTTTATAGTATGTAAACTGGTTTTGTTGGAAAATATATTAGTGTGTGTAATCCAAAGTAGCTCAGAGTACGCGTCGACCAACTCTTTTCACCTAATAAATCTCTTTTAGGAGATGAAAATATTTCACAATGTAAAATGTTACCTGCAAGAGAATTCCTCTTCGTTTAAAGTGAAATGACAAAGTAATGACCGCTCGTGTGTCATAGAAATACCGTTTTCCCTATTTTGGTGAATTCTCCCAAAGATATTAAAGTTTTGTTCTGGGAATAAAATTATATAATTTATCAAAACGTTTAATAATTCACACTGAAGTCTTATCGATTTTTTTTTATATCTATGGATGCTTTCACACTACGTCAATCTGGTCCCGTGGTAAGTTCTCGAAGAACTTGTGTTACGGGTACCAGACAACGGAAATATATTTAATACTTTTATACTATACATATATTTGAGATTTTTATTATATAATACACATATTTAATATACATCCATGTGTTCCTGGGGAACACAGAAAATATTTTTTTTGTTCCGTAGCGGTATTCGAACCCGCAACCTCCGGTTTGAGCGCCAACGCGCTTACCACTGAGCCACAGATGTCGCTAAATTATTATAAAGATATATAATAAAATTTACCATTATTTGCCCATGCTGATAGCCTAACATACAAATTTATCTTAAAATAAGGAATAAAAAGTTAGCGTAATTTTTAACTGACTTCCAAAAGGGAGGAGGTACTATGTACATCTGTATGTATCTTTTTTTTGTGTATGTTCATTGACATTTATCGCCAATTGTGAATGTTTTTTTTTGTTGGAAAGGAGATATTCCTAAGGGGAAGTTCGCGCATCGTATTCTTAAATAATAGCAATTTGCGAACTTACCCCCACTACGCCGGAGCCTTACCAAGTTACGTGCCTCGAAAAATACCTATTGGCACCGACTTCAAATAGATGAGTGGGTAGTGCTTATAATAATTACACCTAGGTATTCATTCATTTTTGGCTTTTGAGTGTATATTTGTGGTTGTGAAGTTGGTTTAATATTTTTGAAATAATTTATTTAAAATATTATTTCTTCTTTAAAAGACTCACAAAATAGACATTCGCAGAAAAACCCAAAAATATCTAGTTCCTCAAAATTGAAATGAAAAATATGCCGTTATTGAGATAACAGCAGTTTTATTCATTGATTGAACACAAGAAAGAAGGATTACATTTTTATAGTAATTCATACAAAATTGCCTATTCCTTCCCTTGAAACGACTGAACATGTAAAACTGAAACTCTCTCATCATCTAGCTGGAATTCAATCTTTTTCCGAACGCAGCATGTTAACTTACTTATCCGTGTCGTGGATGACTTTTTTTTTTTTTTTTTTTCGGAAGGGCTAGACTTTTCGGCCTGATGGCCTTTAAGCTCAATCGGTACAGTAAGTGAGCAGATGGCTCACTTAAGAAATATTCGAAAGGGGGACGCCCCCCTCCGCGCTCCGCAGGGGGCGCGGTTCATCGCGCGCGCTTCTCGGGAGAGCATCATTTGGACTAGTCAAATCCGATACGGTCGACGAATCTTTTACGGTTGAATTTAACCTATCATCATGAGGGCCGGCCCTCATCCCTCCCTCTGGAGAGAGAGGCGGGTCATGCGCGGTGCCCAAGCAATCTAGCGGTAGCGTAGTGCTAGCGCTGTTTGCGCGGTCTGGGTTTGTGTCTACTCGTATCGGATTCGAACCTAAGCTTCCACGATCGATCCGGATCGATGTGGTTTCCATGTGTAGGGTTCGACGTCGCTTACGACGCCGAGGCCCAAGCGGTGTGCAGGTGTACCTAGCACCGTGTGTGTGTGTGTGTATTCTGTGACGTTGCGTCGCGATTTTGCGTCGCGCATTAGTAGCTGAGAGATTTCGTCAGCTGGATCTGTTAAAACATGCTTAGGTAACCTATGTCTAATTGGAACTGAGCTATCCGTGTCGTGGATGACTTACATCTTTGCATATTCCAAGGAACATCCTCTTAGATCCTCAAGATCCCATCACGGCTACCAACAACATTTTTCCATTTCCATCCAGGGTATCCCGCCAAAATACTTAAAACATAATCACACAACAGTATATCCACAAAACCAGCCTTACTGCAGAAGGCGAAGACCTTGTTTTTCGTCGGTCCCGTAATTGACAAGGAGGAAATTTAGAAACTTCATGCTCACATTATGCCCCCGTTTCTTAGAAAACAGGGTGGTCCCATAGGGACCCCAAACACACTTAGAGCGCGCTTGAGCTCGAATTCAGATTCGCCCATTAGTCAGATAAAGTCATGATAGGCCTCGGTATAGCTGTTTATGTTTATAAAATGACCTCGGTTTAAAATAACGTTGTAGATTTTTTCATAATACATAATAATTATATGTTGGGACAACTCCCACACGGCCATCTGATACCAAACTAGGTAGAACCTGTTCTTATGGTAACCAGACAACTGACATATTCTTAATAATTATCTTTATATATATAATTCTTCTGTGCGTGTGTATGTCACTGAACTCCTCCTAAGCGGCTGGACCGATCTTGATGATTTTTTTGTGTGTGTTCAAGTGGATTCGAGAATGGTTTAGATTCACAAAAAAAAAAAAAAAAAATGTACAGGACAACGTCTGTCGGGGCCACTAGTTATTACTTATATATTTCTAAATACATACATATTATCATAAACTACATACATCATAAACTACACCCAGACACAGCACAAATGATTATGCTCATCACACAAACATTTGTCCTGGGTGGAAATCGAACCCACTACCTTCTGGTTTAGCAGTCAGGGTTACTAACCACTAGACCAACAGGCCAGTCGTTTTCAATTACATATTATAATTTCTATAGTACTCAGATTATAAATTTTATAATCTGAGTTTCTATACCTAATTAAAATAATTTCGTTTTATTTTTTGTACACTGCACTACTGAATTTGCTATAATAATTATTATTAAATATTCCTAATAATTACTATTTTACCTTATAGTTCGATTTTAGAGGTTCAAATTTACTCCGTCAAAATATTTTAATCGCATTTATATATTATAGGACAGTCAGTTGGCTGATGATCATTATTACCTGATTCTATAATATAATACCGACCGCACGTTACGATATCGGCGGGATAGAGAGGACATGACGCCGCCACCCACTGTGAAGCTCTATGTAGAGCGGGTTAGTTGGTTCTGGGTTGTTCTTTATTAGTCTCTAAAATTGATGGCGATACAGGACGGCACTTATGGCGGGATGTGTATTAATAATAATATCTTTTAATAATAATATCTATGGACGCTTTTACACCACGTCAATCTGGTTTCATGATAAGTTCTAATAATTAATTTCATGATAATATTTAATACTTTTATACTACACATATATTTAATACACAACCATGACCCAGGAACACAGAAAACTTCTTTTCTGGTCCCTGGCGGGATTCGAACCCGCTACCTCTAGCTTGAGCGCCAACACGCTAACCATTCAGCCGCAGAGGTCGTCAATTGTATTATTCATAATCTTAAAATATACATAAAAATATGTTGTCGATAGATTCAATATAATAAATTTTACAATCAATCTTTCATTAAAACTAGTCCATTTTATTTTAAATTTCCATAGCAGCAGTATAAACCCGTTATTCAAACGTAAGGCAGCTAGAGGCTTTACAAAAATGGCGCGTAAACAATCCGGGATAACCTCACTACTTTTGTGGATCAAGTTATTGACTCATAGGATCACTTAAATTAAAGATTCTTAATACATTAGCTTATTATTAGTTAATATTATATATAAATTATCCTATTAATCATCGATTAATAAATCCTTCTAACCGGTTACGACGCATGTTAAGAATGTAGAGCCAACGTACTCTACAAAATACCACAGTTTAGTTCCCTGTTCACCCGTATCGGAGGCGTGTCGCCCGCGTCGCCTCAGTGCTCTGTCGCGTTCGTGGAGAGCGGACGTATGTTTCACTGTCGTTGCTCCCAAAACGAACTCACGAAACAAGTTTTTCCAATTGATTCATTTATAACATTACATCATAACCAAATATCACGATGAACTTGAGTGGTCTGCCGGTGTGAAAACTTTTTTTACACTTAATCCAAAGTTAAGGACATTTCTTGTGCAATTTGTGAACTTATCTTGATTTTGTGATAGTCGTGTGTAAAAACTTGTGTGTTAATTGTTTACTATAAGAACGTTGTTAATTCGAGCCGCAAGTTGAATTTGTTTTGTTTTTTTTTTCTTACTCGAACTCTTGTGACGCATTGAAAAGAGACAAAATGAGGCTCGACCGAGCAAGAGCGACAGGTGTGACGGCATTGGCGGTTTTGTTCGTTGTAACAGGTAACATAGTTTAAAAGTTGAAACAAAAGTTTGATCCAGTTTATAATATTTTGATGGGAATAATATTTTTTTGTTTTGTTTAAGGTTGTTTAAGGTACTGTTAGGTTATAAATTATTGTCATGAATATTAAATTTCTTTAGGTTGGCTGCAAGCGTGAGAATGATTCATTTATTCACACAAGAGTGTGTGAAATAAAAAATGATCACATGTACTGTGTTAACTTTAAGTTTCATTTAGTTATGTTAATTACGGTGTCGTGCAATATCTGATATGTTCATTATGTTCAATGACAGGTGGTTAATAGACCATTTAATAACATATAATTAATAATATCACATAATATAATAATGTGTTCTAGAAGAAACGTTTTTAATTACTGTCATTTAGTCACCTTTTTACGACCTTTAGTCAGTCAGACCTCTAGTATCTTCTTCTGGAATAAAATCTATAGTGAGGATTTAAGAAAATATAGAGTCTATTGCACAAATTTTATAGAGCATAAAATAATTAGGAAATCTGCCATTTTGCAATCAGTTTGACTAATAATAATAAAGACAATTCAATTAGGTCATGCTTTACTTTTTAAATGCTAAGTAATTGAAATATGTAATTGCAAAAAAAGTAGCATTCGGAAGTTTGCCAAATCATATCATCAGGATTTGTTATTTTCCCATCCTAACAATTCTCTTAAAAACGCACATACATAAAAAAATGTATTTTTCTAATGTTTATATTATTCATATAAACAATAGAAATTACTTATTTAACCTTTATAAATGTTATAATCAAGGAGACATGTAGACTTCATAATCCTGAGAACAAAAATTTCAAGCACAGGCACATAATATTATTATATTATAAAAAAATAGAGGTATAGCAATTGACTCTACATAGAGTAAATAGTTTTTTTTCAAATTCTCTAGTATTAAATTTAGATATCAATGACTAAATTATGTTTATTTTATCTTCTCTATGCCTTTAAACATAATATGTATTCTGAATAAGATATTTTTTACATGGTCATGATTTACTAAAACCTCTTATATTCCGAAGATAAAATACAAGACTCATACCAATGATAAGCAAATCGAATGATCTGTGCCATCAAACTAAGCCAAATTACGAATGAAATTAGCGTAAAGTATCGGTTTCTGTTAAAAATACCGTTTTAGATCCGTTAAAATAAGAAATTCTGAACTCTTTGAAACAATGAGCAGCTCTACATTCTTTGTCAGAGCGCATTCATGCGTTGATTTACTTTGAAACATCAAACAATAAGAATATATCAAGACCATATTTGTATCGCATATTCCACGTATAATTGCTAAATAAGTGGATGTTTTGATATGATAAAAGAAATAAGTATGAAATATCATTTCTAAGTAGAAACATATTCTTTGAAATAATGACGTTTCGAATTATCTCTTATAATGATTTAATTTATAATAAATAATTATATTTTCAGTCAATCATACAAAATATATATTCGTATTTAATGATTTTCCCAAACGGACTCCTATCTTGAAACCACGATGGCCAAAATACCATCTGTTCTTTGTAATCCATTACTTCAATGTGCTATTTTGGCTTATATTCATAACAATAAAAACACTTTTTTATATTAAAAAAGTTTTTTTGTCATTACTATTGTTTATGTGTAGATCACTGAAAACTAATTGTATTTTTTAATTTATGATTGGCAGTGAGCGAGAGCGATACCTTGTACCATTTTTATTTGAGCAACTTTACTTATTTCACATTTAATTTTAGTATCTCATACGAATTATCTTTACTGTTTTCCTAGTACTTTTTTTTTCTTTTTCCTTTTTACTTACTTTTCCTATCTTATGGTTCAGTATTTATTCAGTACACGTGGATGAGTTGTTTGAGATTACCACAAAAAGGCTAGTTCCAGATGAAAGTGTTTATAAGCGAAGTACGATACTTATCTCGAGTAGTATAAATAAATTAGTATAATAAAAATATAATATTATGTTGATATTTCTGTATGACGAGCAAATTTACCAAAAAATTGGTACCAAGGAAATGAGCTTGAATTAAAAACTTCCTCTTCCTAAGTACTTTCTCTTACTTTAAAATTGTTTTAAATTGTAACGATGACAGTTTCATTAAAATACGTAATGCGTATTATTATTATGTAGTAGTAAGTGCTATCTTATAATAGCATAAATTAAGTGCAATTTCAATACTTAATTCTATTAACGATTTAGGTACTTATTTATGTGCTATTTTATGATAGTTTATTTTTAAAGAAGTATTATAATTATCATTACCATCTAGTATCCGCCCATTGTTGGATCTAGGACTCCTTCAATGAATGTCAATACGGTCGATCGTCTCCCATCCACATTCCACTTATTTCGGTCACTGTACGGAGATCATTTTCCTTTAAAAATGTGTTTGACTAATACATTGGTGGGATTTTTGTACGAAATTCATAAAATATTTTTGCCACTACAAAGTCAGCCTTCAAAGACATTACAAAATACAAGTTACTTTACGTACGACGAAATTAGACTAAAGTCAATTTACATTTTGTTTTCAAAACTAGAAATGTTGTAAATTGTCAATCGGACAATGACCGTAAATTGGCATGACCATAGAAAACTTTACACAGAAATGGAAATCTTTTACACTCCGTTTGCAAAAATAATTCACTTCTTGCTTCAATAAGTCTGATAATTTAATACAGTTACAACTGGCACAGTTTGAGTCAATCTACCGTGAATGCCCGTAAATCGACGCACTTGTGCTGTAGATTAATAATGTTGCAAATAATAGAAATAGATTAAAGTTTTAAGTACGTTTTGGTCATGGAACATTGTGATATGGAAAACGGGAATGTAAGAATGTTAATTGTACTCCGTAAAAAGAAGCTTTATTACAATAAGAATAAGTGTTGTAAATATAAGAAGACATAAAAATAATACAAATTTATACAGATTTTATCGTGGTTTGTTTTACAGCAAATATGGTTACGGGGGGATTCAACCATTTTATTTCATTATAATGAGTGATATTCACGTATCATTAGAAAACAACATATAGCTGTTGAAGAAAATCGTGATCTGTGATCGTGAACGACTATCGTGTCTGACGGGATTGAAAGACGTGTGAAGCTCGCCAAGGCGTGATAGGACAGCGCATAGCTGAAGTATGGCTACTCTCCTCGCCTAGTTTCGAGGAGATCTTTACACATATGTAATTAATTAAAATCTGAATTTTAGTAAAATAGTGAATATTATTGAGTGATAAATAAAGCCTGGTTGATTTTAACATATAGTATAACGATTCGACCAGGATTCAGTATGCGATGCAGAAGCTTTGCATTGCTTTCATTGCGTGTCTTATACAGTATAGGGGCTGGTGATCGTTCAATTATAGAATGTGAGAGATAGTGGACGTAACAATATTCATCGTTGTATAATTCTCATCATTATCTGTAACGTGTAATTAACTTGTTAAGCTTAATGCTTATTATGTTATATGATTCTTAAAATAATTGTATAATACGACGCATCCATCACGTAGCGTTACGTGATTTACCTCACTATTTTATCTTTGGTATATCTGTTTGTTTAATTGATTAAATAAACTATATCTGTATTATTTTAGAAAAAAAATGCTTTGCGATTTTTATCCCGCTTCTAAACTTCGAGAATTTTGCTATTCTTGGCATTTTCAGAAGAATATTAGACAGTGTCTCGATTTGACAGATTTGAGATACCTAAAACAAATATTGGTGATCGGCTCGGGCTTATAATTTTGTTCTTCTTGCATCACTCGCTTGCCAGAAGAAATCTTAAATATCTTCCATATCCCGTATATTCAAAATAATTTAATATTTCTATAGTATTTGTGAGGTGGACGTTTTTGTCGATAAATTACATACTTTCAAAATAGTTGCTTTGGAATTGTAAAGGGATTAAATATACAATCAATTTGCTTTTTATTTGTTTTGTATTTGCTGTTTGTTTTTATTTTCAAATACATAAACATATATCTTTTTTTAATTATTTTTATATCTGTTTCAATTTTACAATCTTTTTAATATACTAGTGTTTCATTTGTTTTTGTTCATATTGTGAAAAAATATCGTGCATTTAAGCTCATTTTTAGTTTAGTTTTTATGTCACAATTATGATGTAGCAACTACTATTTGTTCAAAATAAAACAAATGATGATATATTTTGTGACTACTAAAAATAACTTTTTTAACTTTAATTAAAAGCGTCGATTTTGTCTTGAAAGGATACAAGTAACAAACACTTTCTATTTATTTTATATTATATTTACTATTAACCTAATGAACTAGTTATTAAGATACACATTACACATACACATAGAAAACTCATACATTAATTAAGTAGATTATTCGATTTTTAAATTGTATGCAAATCGGTCAATATATGAATAAAAGAACTCGCTATAATAATTTAATATCGTCGAACTTCTGATAATGATAACGGGATATTAAGTATTTTTCTACTACAAGAAGCCTTGATTTTAGTTTACTAAGGTACATCACTTGATATTTATATACATACAGACAAATCGTTTGCGAAAGCCGAGTATCCGGTGGATCTGTTCACTAGATTATCTTGTTAATCTACATACATTCCATACAATTTGTGCTCGCCATCTGCTGTGTCATTACCCTGGTCGTTTGAGCGTGTTAACTGGCAATGTTGACGCCTATTTACATGGTCATGATCATTCATGGTCACATCCATCTCACACGACTAAATTTAGAAATGATGGAATCGACAATGTCTGTCCCTCTAAAGTGGACTCTACGTTTATAAAAAAGAAAAATCAATTAATAAGGTTGTCAATCGCTTTCAACATGTAATTTGATGCAGATTAGGGAGAAACCTTCGAGAAATGAGTTCTCATATTTGATTGGCCGGCAACGCACCTGCTAATCCTCTCGTGTAGCGGGTCTCTGTGGATGTCACTGGTCACAAAAAAGAAAACATTAGTTCCACTGAGTTTTTTTTCGCCGGTTCTTCTCAGTGGGCTTTCCTAGGAACCGATGGTAGATTCAGTTGACGTTCAAAAAGACGTACTGTATTGGTACTATTTTGTTTTTTTTTTATTTGATTTGATTTCATCTTACTGAACCGGCTGTCTGTTTGACAGATCATCCCCATTGGGTGTAATCTGTGGTTTGCCTATTCTATTAAAAAATATATCGCATATATTGATATTTTTCCATTTTTTTATTTTATTCTCTTCTACTCTATTCTATAAACATAAAAGCTATTTATTTAGGGCTGTAGTTTTTATCAAAGTATACCAAAATATCGATCGAATCGAAGACAGATCGAAAGTTTGTTCTTAAGCTTCGATGTTCATATGAAAAGAGCTTATGCTTGGTTGGAAATCTTCGAGCTTATACCGCGTTACATAACTTGGGAAGGATATTTTAGGAATTGTTACCATATTACATATATTGAAAGGATGTCTTAGTATGTAAAATGTAGGAGCTTATATCATAAGGACATAACATACAATGAAAATTGTACAAAAATACTCGTAAAAATGCATATTAATTGTGATAAAAGATAAACTGATACATAAAAGATAAGTACGAGAATAATAATAATATATTTTGACTTTAGTCTTTTGTATGTCTACAGTCCAATGAATATAGTGCATGCCATTATTGCCACCCCAAAACCACAATATCTGATGCGATTCTATAAAACATTTGTGAAATTCGAATCTGAATTCACCATTCGAATTGGCATTCTCTGAATTCTATTGATAATTCGACTCTCAACATCGCAAGGCAACTTCAGGCTATATATCTGCATTTGTAAACTCCTGACAATCTCTCTCTAGGCACAAAAATATGTGAAACCATTTCAGGTTGGACATTGAATGGCCTTGCCGTTCATTGATGGAGGCCTATGTCCTGTGTGTAAGTAAATCCTATCCTACTAATATTATAAAAGCGAAAGTTTGTGAGAATGTATGGATGTATGTTTGTTACTCGAACGAAACTTTTCTGAAAAGAATTTGTTTGGATATACAATTTTTTTACCAAGTTATATTATTTACATTTATAAAATCGTGTTGTACAAAAAATAAATTTATTCATGTAGGTAGCTCTATACAATGTAAATGAAACTATTAAAAGGTCATGAGAATAAAATTACATAACATAATTATAATTTATATCTAACGGTTGTCTAAATATCTTTATACAAATTAATATTAGCTAAGTGATTCTTTTTGCAGGAAATAAGTTCATTGTTGTTTCTATTTGAGGATGATAACAAAGTAATCCTTGGAAGATACATAAACACCCCTTTTTTTTTTCTTTAACGCCGGGAATAGCTCTGAGGCATCCCGCGGGGGAGTGGTTATCCCCACGCGGGTATGTGGGACTCGCTGCGCCTGACAGCTGGTAAATAGACGCAGCTCTACCCACTAAAACCCGGCGAGTGCCACCAATGCCGCCTTTGGTGAGGTGCCCCGGATCTAGAAAAAAAACAGGGCACCTCGACGGCTAGTCAGTCCCGCAAGGGACCGACGCCACCTCCACAGAGGGGTTGTCCCGCACCACAGAACAACCCCTCCCAACGTCGGGACAGTACAATGGGGTGAGGTATACAATACAGTACATCCTCACACCTTGCCCCCTGCTATTTTGTCCCCTCTTCTTATAAGAGGGGTACAAAGAGCCCCCTCGGCCCAATTAGCTTCGCCCAAGGTGCACCGCTCACCCTAGGTTACTGAGCCCCACCGCCACGACAAGGCCTGAACCATGGTGGGGATACATAAACACCCCAAAATAAAAATAAGCCAATCGAAAGTAAAAATAATTGTTCAAATCTCACTCATAGTTCCATAGCGCGTTCAGACAAACCAACAAATCCTTCAGCTTTATCATCATCATCAGCACCTATCCGTCTACTGCTGCTACTGAGCTTTATTATATTGTTGTATATTATAATATTAGTATGTTTGTATTAAAAAGATTAACCTCATTTCTAGAAATTCATTGGTATTATCTTGGAGTGATTCTCTATTTTATTATCAGCTATCATTGATCTTCATATTAATTTGTTATGTATAATCACGCTGCAGTACTAAGTAGATCAACCCGCGCTAGCCACAGATATTCTCCTATCGATCATCTGTATCTAATTAATCTGATGAATATAGCAGCATTATTAATCATAAGATATTAAGACGATCTCCGTGCGGCGACTGGTCCATGTTGGATGCGAGTGGCAAGGGATCGGCCATCTTAGCGTTCATTGAGTGAGGCCTATGATCAGCAGGATGGATAAAGGCTGATGATGATGATTAATCATCACCTTGATAATTTGGTGCTAAGTCGAGTTTATCTATAAAGATACTAGACGCAGCTTTGTCTGTGTTGGAAGTTCTTTGGAGGAGTAGGTGTCCTGAGAACCTCCGGCAGGTGAATAGAGGTGTAAACACAAGAGACCTGTCCCTTACAAGCGGAGAGTGCTGATGAGCAAGTCGCGGCCGGCGCGGAAGTCTTTGCATTTCCCGCGCCTGGCCAGCTCTTGCAGCTGCCACCTAAATTATAATTGTTATTTTTATAGTCTTAGTCTAAGTACTTTCAAAGATTACTTCTTACATTCAAGCTCATAAACATTAGTTTTTTTTATTATACTAGTACAAACAAATATGAACGAACCTGAAAAAGGCCCTTGTGGAAGCACGAGTAATTTGTCAATTTAATAGTACCTATAAGACAAAATGTGATAGCTGTCCGTTCATAACCGGCAAAGGAAAACATCGCGAAGTACCCTGCACGCTTTCGGATAGGTGAAGGCCCATCTTCCTCGCCTGATTTCGAGGACCCGCACCGTCGTTATTATGGTCGCATATGCTAATATTCCCATTAAAATATCCCTTAAGACCATCATTGTTATATATGCAAGCTTATTTCTATTTCAATGAATAATAAGATTATGTCTGCTTGGCGGGAATATATCTGCCTCGTGTTCCTCCCCATACACTACGGATCACCAAAGAGCTATTACCTAATATCTTAACAATATTACGAAATGGACAACGACTCGTAACTTAGGTACTCGTAAATTTATATACTTTATTCTCGTATATTTTCAACTTGAAATCAAAATATCATATATCATAATCATACGTCACGACAGTCTCATTTACTATAACTTGTCCTAACTATAATATTTTATTTTATTGCTCCTCTATTTGTTTGTGTTGTTTTTTATATCTGATAAGAATTAAGATATCAATTAAGGCATCACGGAGCGCCCGGCTCGCGCGGCTCGGTCGAAATCACGGTGTCGCATTATTTTGATTTTGCTATATCTTCTAAGATATGCATTTCATTTGCATGGTGTAAACGGAAAAACATACTTCATGAAATGCTCAAGCTAACTAACATATTTAAAATGATAAGGATTAATACCACATTTGTGTAAATAGCTTTCCAACTACGGTTTTATAATTGTCCATTTTTTAAGTATTAAAATGGATATAGTACGTTATCTTTAAGAGATACACATATGCCATCGTGGACTTTTTTGTAGATCTTTCTAAGGTGTACAATAATGTAGTACATAATTTTGATCTATCTGTTAGTGTTCATCCAGCGTTTGCAATGTAAGTGCAAAAAATGTGTTTATTTAAGACATCACATTAGAAACCTCAAAAATAACAGTATTTCTCCACTATTTAATGGACGTTATTATACATATAAACCTTCCTCTCAAATCACTCTATCTAATAAAAGAAACCGCATCAAAATCAGTTACGTAGTTTTAAAGATTTAAGCATACAAAGGGACATAGGGACAGAGAAAGCAAATTTGTTTTATACTATGAAGTGAAGAGTCGATGATAATCATCATGTCTAACGATGATACATTTGTATCAGGTCTAGCGTCCGTCTCAGCTTCCTGGACGGAAATAGCTCGAGTGGTTGTGTAATAGTGCAAGTGTATTATTAATACATGCCAATGAACATAAATAACAGGCGGTACAGCCATGCTGCTTGCAGCAAGGCTGCTTGGTGCGGTTTGTGAGTTTCTAGTGGCCAATTGGGGGGATAGGGAAAAGGATAGCAACGCATCTGCATAATCTGAGGTTGTGCTTATGTGTATGGGCGTCGATAGTTAAGAAAAGGCTTCGACTGCTCATTTGCCCTCCTATGATATAAAAAAATAACTTAAATCTTGCAAGAGTGGTTGCCATCGCCTATCCTACTTAATTCTTGCATTCATAATCATAATCATCATCAACCCTTTTAACGACCATTGCTGGACACAGACCCCTTTTAATAAACCAATAATAAATCAGCAACCAAAGTAAAATTATTCAAGCTTAGTAACGATGAAAAATCAGAAAGAAGTACTAAGATATATAGATAAAGAAATAAGTAATCTAGATAGATAGATAAAGAGAATAGAGCTTTAACGGATTTATATTGTGATTTATTTAGATTAACTGATGCTTCGAATTGATTGATAGATTTATTTCTAAGAGTAAAGATAATAATAGAAAATAATATATTTTAATTTGAATTTGTCTTAGAAGACTTGAAACAAGTTTTTAATAGATGAATCATAAAAGAACTTAACATAGAATATAAGATCTCGTTAAGGGATCGTAGGCTAATGAGGTAATAGATATTATTTATTAACGACGACGTTGATTAAGGTCCAGGTGGAATAACATGGGTACTGAGCATGATGGAAGTTCTATATAATTGTATTATGTACTGAATTGTTGGTAATTATTCAAACTCTATTAGTACCATGAAATAATAATTGTATATATTTTGTATATACATATTATTGCCGTGTGGTGCCGGTAGAGTAGAATAGCACCACCCCATTTTTTCGTGGAGGTCGTAAAAGACGAGGGATAAACCTGGCCCAAATACATCAGTGTCGTTTAGAAGTAAAACTTTACTTGAAGCCCGGAATGGAGTCTCCGTCAAGTATTCGTGGTATAGCCCTAACATGTGAAACACTCCTGCAGCCGAACTGGCTCCGGACGTATCGACTCGTCGTTCCTGTGGGCCTAGCCAGTTAGGTCGATAGGTGGCGCAGAGCTTAGGCAACTGCGTTTTCCTTAAAGGGTGTCCTAGGCGGTAGGTGTCTGTCTGTGGAGAGGACACTTCACCCACGTCAGCTCTGCTTCGTGGAAAATAATACATTGCTTATGAGCTTTTATAATTAACTCTTGAATCGTCTGCAACAGACGGGCTAAGGCCAATGATTACAAATAATATTTATTAAAACTAGTACATTTTAATAACATTTGATGCTCTTTACAAGATTCCTTTGTTTGTATACGTGCGGTTACGACGTTCGTCAAATTATCACCATCGTCAATATTCATCCCTTATTATCGTTTGTCACCAATAAATGTTAATTTCTCATTTAATCTGGCTTTACAGACCCAATATGCTAAAAAATTGTTAGCAATCTGTTAATTCGTGCACGCATATGTGAAACAACTTCCTTTGCAGTAATACTTTTCAATGTTACTATTGCATGCAATATAACACATACACCATACTTAACGATAACGATATTACGATTCAAAAGTAGAAAGTTTTTATGCTATTGATACTGTAGTAGCTATGCAAAATTTTGGTTAGAATTTTAAAATGTCGAGCAACGCTTTCACTCCATGAGAAAAAAGTGGCTTTTGTGCAAATGTGCGAAAAATGTATAATTACCATAACAATAGTTTTGCATTGTATATTTATTATTTATTTATTTATGAATGATTTAATTCACTTTGTTCACAATTCATGCATTTTGAATGCTCAGAATTGGATTTTCTTAAAATAAATCATATATGAGCATCGGCTTTGGTATTCATGTCTGTCCGTGCCACTTTAAAAACTAGCTGTTTCGCGGCTTCCCTCGTCCAAAAATTTAAAAAAAAACATAATATACAAAAACAATACATGTAAAATTATTTCTTATCTTTATACATATATGCAATTATTCTGTACGTGTGTATGCCACTGAACTCTTCCTAAGCTGCTGGACCAATCTTGATGTTTTTTTTTGTGTTCAACCCGACGCCAGGAGGTCGTGTGGTTGCAGACTAAACGGTTGGCGGGGGGCAACCCGCCAATAATAATCAACCTTAAGTGAGCCAAATCAGCTCACAATTGTCAGACGAAGCATTAGGGCCCTTGGGCATAGACCCCTCCGAAAAATAAAAATGTGTGTGTTCAAGTGCATTTGAGAATGATTTAGATTCACAAACAAATGTACAGGACAACGTTTGTCGGTGTCACTAGTTAGATATATATACTGTACATAAATAAGCAGCCCTTGATACAAAGAATGGCAAATGATATTGACAAGAGGAAATGTTTGATATCCTGCACACAATTTGATGTCTCACTGACCTCAATGTCAGGGAATTACGTTATAAGGACAGGCGATGTCAAAATAACATATTCATAATGTTTTGGGGATTCAATTTAAATCACATAGCAAAACTTTATACCTACTCATATAAAAAAAAACTTTGTATGAATAAGAGAGATAAACGTAATTACTCCAGATAGAGGGAAATGAAAGACGTCAATCATCGAGCGTATAACCGGATAGAGTAGTAATGTGAGCCATAAAATTAAGAAACAGGTCAGTGATTTGTCACTGACGTAATAGCAATTCAACTAATCAGTGATCTGTATGTACGTCCAATAGGTCAATCAGCGATCAATGGCCATCAGTCGTCCAATCAGAGCGCAGAACCGATGTAGCGTCGCAGCACAAATTTGGCGGAATTTGTTTTCATACAAAACACAACTTTATTGCTATATTCCGGTAAATATGCTCGATGAAATTAACAAACAAAATATTATAGGATAATAATTTTGATGAATGTGTGGAATACTATTAAAGTTTGCCTCAATTACTTGCTTTCATAAACCGTCATCTCAAATACAGTGTAAGTTTAATATGTATTCTGCTTGTGATAAATACTATACTGAGTCATTGTTATTATCATACAAATGAGTACTATATAAAATTTGCTTAAAATATAACTTTTTGGGTTACTCGGGCAGCAGTTTTATTTCGGCATACTTGTAACGAAAAAAAATTTAAGATTAAACGGTTTCATTTACAGTTAGAATTTAAAGGAACATTTGTGACAATTAAACATACATAACTATAAAGATGTTATCAAAGGATTCTGAGAAGTACGAAGGCCTATCTTAAGATATGGTGAGAAAAAATGATATTTCTCGTCAAGTAAGGTCAGGTCAGGTTTATCTGATGATCATAGTCATACGTGCACGTCATCAAACGTAAACGATGCTACAACGGTAAACGTAATTTACGTGAACGTAAAAATGTTTTACGCGTCAAGCCGTACTGCAATAGATTTTAATGGCACTTGGACTGTGCACGCTTAAATAGTTGAGATGTTTTGTAGTGAGTAGAAAATTGTTTGCTAGCAAAATAAGTTACTTGCAGATAGCAGCTAGTTGTTAACTAGCTTCAGTTAGTTTGATGGTCGTATACGGATTGACAATGATTATTTTAATATACTCATATCTATATTAATATTATAAAGCTAAAGAGCTTGTTTGTTTGAACGCGCTAATCTCAGGAACTACCGGTCCGATTTGAAAAATTCTTTCAGTGTTAGATAGCCTATTTATCGAGGAAGGATATAGGCTGTGACTAACAGTAATTAGGTTGAGCGAAGCTGCGGGCAACAGCTAGTTCTAGAATACACGCTAAGCTGTATCATTCCAAAGCAATCGATTAAAATCAGATATCTGCAAGTTTTCGTAAAGATACATTATATTAAAATACCATTTCGTAATAATGTTAAATAGTCACTAAAATTCATTAGCCTAAAAGCCTAAAAAAGCAATTTCTTAATACCGTACTAGTTTTAGGAAGGCTAGTAGCTGTTAACATGAAAACAACTAAGAAAGTGCAAAATTTATTGCTACCAGAAACATGACTAATACTCACGTGTCACGACTGATAACATGATACGTTATCAACTGGAGCAGGTGGACCCCTGATTATCAACGATTCAGTTATTATAACGTTGACTAGTCTATATTATATTGGTGCTGTGTATATTATATTGTTGGTTATCGTTTTTGTCATTTCGTTTTCATTGCCTTTTTCTTTCTTTAACGCCGGAATTTCCCGGCGTTAAAGTGCTCCGAGGCATCCCACGGGGGAGTGGGTCTTCCCACGCGGGTATGTGGGACTCGCTGCGCCCGAAAGCTGGTAAGTGGCAGCTCTACCCACTAAAACCCGGCGAGTGCCACCAATGCCGCCTTTGGTGTGGTGCCACAGCTCTAATGAGCAAGGGCACCTCGACGGCTAGTCAGTCGCCCAAGGGACCAACGCCACCTCCACAGAGGGGTTGTTCCGCACTACAGATAAACCCCTCCTAACGTCGGGGCAGTACAATGGATTGAGGTTCCCGTCCTCGCCCCTTGTCCCTCTGCTCTTTTGTCCCCTCTTCTGTTAAGAGGGGTACAAATAGCAGCTCCCTCGGCTCAATGTGCTTCGCCTAAGGTGCTGGGCGCACTTTAGGTTACTGAGCCCCACTGCCACGATAAGGCTTGCACCATGGTGGGGTCCATGAAATGCAGACCATGGACCCCACATTATCTTGGCAGATGACGGTACATTCTCATATCGTCACAAATACAATCTGGTACTTATTGACCTTCTTTCGTCAGGTCTAAATGATTTTGTTCGAAATTTAAACATTCAGCATGCTTATGTACACGTGCGTCATCTCACGCTTTTGTGTGTCATCTGTTGTATATGTATATGTAAAGTACTATGTCAGAAACGAATTAGTGTCAACGTTCGTTGAATGAATGGTGAGCGAAAGTATACTCAACGAACACAAACTTTTTTTTTATGTTAGTTGGATAGGCTTACGGGCATACGAGCCACCTGATAGTAAGTGGTCAGCGTCACCCATGAATATAAACCTGAGACTGGCCCATGCAACTCATTCATGTGCCTATCCTGAGACATAATATTATGTTAAGTGTCTGTGCCAGTAATTACACTGCAGGATGGTGTTACTCATGCTACCGGGAGCGTGGCACATCGCAAACCTCCCACCGCGCCGTTAAAATAAAGAATTAATATTTGTAAGTTTGTGTGTAAAAGATGATTTTCGAATCAGATTATAAAAATCTCTTATCACTATAACACTCGCTCACATAACACCAGCGTCAATTAGTGATAGCTAAGCGGTCGCGTTTTGTGCGGTTTGTGATTTTCCGGTTGGGGGCGGATAGGGAAAAGGAGGGCGGCGCATCCGCGTGGCCTTGGTTGTGCGGATGTGTATGGACTTAGCACCGTGAGGCTCCTACTGCTCGTTTGCCCCCTGATGACATAAAAAAAGCTATAATGCTTAAGTTATCACTAAGTGACATGCGCTATAAAAAAAGTGTGTGCGTGTAATCTTTACGCGCTATTGAATTAAAACTTTATAAAAATCTAAGTTACCCTCTAGTCGCGCCTAAAGAAGTTTTACTTCAAAAAATTAACATTTACGATTTTTACAAATCAACATTATCAGGTTTTTTATTTTTTCTTTCATTATTATTTATTGATGAACGAGTTAAATGTTCCTGGCACTCAGCCATTTCATTTAAGTGATTACTATTTCCTTTTATATTCCATATTTGTAAACCGAGCGGACTATTAAGTAAAAGAAACAAAAATTCACATTAAATAATTATAAGTCACAAAAATAATTAACAAATTATGAATACAATAATACAAAAATAAAAACAAAGTATTAAAAAAAAAATTACTAAGTTTAACAAGTTAACTAGAAGAAAGCCCTCTAAAGAATAATATGTCAACCTAGTGTCAACATGCTCGGTATGTCACCGTAGACCCGTGGTACATAGGCTGCACTAAAAGTATCGGGAATGGAATAATTCCACTGTTCCTGTCATATTAAAATCTTTTTAATTGAAAACTCCTTGGTTTTAAAAATCGAATACCATTTATTTACTTAAAAAAAGATTCTCGGTCTTGTCACAAGGTCTGGTCAAACTTGTTTAGTCGTTGGGAAAATGGAATTGACTCGAGAAAATTCTAGAGCGATGATTTATTATGACTTTCGAAGTGATGTAACACAAAAACAGTGTGTTGACCGGATGATTTCTGCATTTGGTGATGTAGCCCCATCCAAACCCACAATTTATCGCTGGTTTGCTGAATTTCAACGTGGACGTGTTAAGCTCAGTGATGATCCCCGTCAAGGTCGTCCAAAAACTGCAGTCACCCAAGAAAATGTTGATGCTGTGCGTAAGCTGATTGAAGAAGATCGACATGTGACATACCGCGAAATCCAGGCAACTTTAGACATTGGTATGAGTCAAATACAAATAATCTTGCATGAACAATTAGGTGTAAAAAAGTTGTTTTCCCGATGGATACCGCATTTGCTCTGTGAAGAACAAAAAGCGGCTCGCGTTACTTGGTGCGTCAGAACTCTCGAAAGATTCCACGCAGGATCCTCAAATGCTGTATACAACATCGTATCAGGTGACGAATCCTGGATATACGCGTACGAACCCGAAACAAAAAACCAGTCACGAGTTTGGGTGTTCGAAAATGAGTTAAAGCCAACAAAAATTGTTCGTTCACGGAGTGTTGCAAAAAAAATGGTGGCCACGTTTGTCTCCAAAACCGGCCATGTTGCGACTATTCCTCTTGAGGGACAAAGAACGGTTAATGCAGAATGGTATGCTAGCATTTGTTTGCCACAGGTCGTTTCTGAACTCCGTAAAGAGAACTGCATCCGCCGCATCATCCTCCATCACGACAATGCGAGTTCTCACACCGCGCACAGAACAAAAGAGTTTTTAGAGCAAGAAAACAGCAACAGAGCAACAAACAAGAATTATCAGACCATCCGCCGTACAGCCCCGACCTAAGCTCTAATGATTTCTATACTTTCCCTAAAATGAAGAATAAATTGCGTGGTCAGAGATTCTCATCGCCTGAAGAAGCTGTGGACGCCTACAAAACGGCCATTTTGGAGACCCCAACTTCCGAATGGAATAGTTGCTTCAATGATTGGTTCATGGATGGAAAAATGTGTCAAATTTCGCGGAGAATACTTCGAAAAGCAATAAATACATTTTTAAATAGTAACGTTGTGTCACTTCCTTGATTCCCGAAATTTTCAGTGCCGCCCTCGTATAACTCTCCTGAATGCATCGCCTGATGATCAGGTGACAGATGATTTTTACACACTTTATATTTTTTTGAATAAAGAATACTGAGCGTTACTTCCGTCAGAAAAAAATCCGAGTTACTCCCTGGTCGCGCCTAAAGAAGTTTTACTTCAATAATCGTCATCATTAATTGTAAGTCGCTGCGGAAGAAGCTGCGAGCAACAGCTAGTAAACTAAACAGAGACATTCGCTTTTAAATTCATATCCGTCCCATCGGAGTTATAAGTAATTACGTCTTGACTGATATTACCCGAACCGGTTTGAGGACGGGATGTTCAATTTCACTGTCGCCACCCAGGCTACTTTTTGCCGGACAGAATAATTAAACCTCCGAGACAGGAAAGTCTGAGGTCTAAAAAAGGGAACATGATCGGATTGATAAATGTTGGTGAAAATTCGGATGTATCAAAAGCTTATATATCGAATAATATATTGTAAGAGGTAGTGCCATGCTGAATTGCAGCCGAACTGGGCCGGCACGACCTGGGTGGAACCACTCGCTCACATAACACCGGCGTCAAGTGACAGCTACGCTGCGTTTCATGCGGTTTGTGAGTTTCCGGTGGCCCATTGGGGAGATAGCGAAAAGGAGGGCAGCATATTTACGTGGCCTTGGTTGTGCGGACGTGTATGGGCATCGGCGCTGTGAGGCTCTGACTGCTCGTTTGCCTGCTGATGACATAAAAAAATAGTTTAATAATATTTGGGGGTTCTTAATATGGCCAATCAGCTGAATGGATAAGTCGATTGCTGCACATAGGTCTCTTACAATGACTTTCAAGACGACGCACCAGTCACATCCAATTTGGACCTTACACTCACGTAGATCACTTATCAAATTATTTCGAGCAATCTATCTACTAACTAACTAACTAACTATATATCTACTAACCGAATCATCATTATCATCAGCCTCTATCCGTCCACTGCTGAACATATACCTCCCTCAAAGAACGCCAAGAAGGCCGGTCCCTATAATACCCGAATATTATCCATACATTTACCCCACAGACTATTATCTGAAATCTTCCCGGTATATTATGAGGCCCGCATATCAAAACAATGTCAAATATTTTGGGCCCACCGGCTTACTCGCACCAGTGCATTCTACACTGTAACTAATACATTATACAATGTTCCGGTCTACATAACTTTGTATGTATAATATAAGATTAGGTCATTAATTAAATGCAGGAAATATTTTATGACCATCGATTTATGTCTGAGAAAAATCTTTCAAATGTGTCTCACTTTAATGGCGTCTCTTTAGAATTAATTGGAATATCGCGAATCTCAGGCGCGATTTCTGCCAAGGGTAAAGTTGCATTAAGGTAATGTAATATTAGCATATCATAGTTGAGGGAAACAATAAAACGTGTGAAAACACTCTAGAAAAAGTAAAAGTGTATTTGTAATTTTTGAACAGATTCGAATGCACGGCCTAGAAATAACATAGGTGTAGCTGAAACTTGCGTTTCTGAATTATGAGAATAATTTTTTTCGATGCGCGCGCACACCATCACGAAAAAACCCGACACCATGAAGTTAGTAACAATTTTCACATAATGACGGTATAGACGTCAGAAGAAAATATAGTTTCTAGCTACACAATATGCAAAAAGGTTACAGTGTAATGAAATTGTACTATGTATTTTTCTTTAACGAGTATAACTTGTAACGCGTGTGCATAAGTACACACACACTTTTTTTAAACCTCAGCATTCCAATATAAACGTAAATCGTAATGTTTTTTAGCAGTGGAAGGGATGCGCTGTGCCACGCCCTCGTCTGCATGGTGGTCATTCCTTCTTATTTCATTCGTGAAACAGCTTTTCTGTGTTTTGGAAGGTCAGAACTCAGGACAGTCAGTGTAATTACAGGCACAGAGTCTTGACATCTTATGTTTCAGGATAGGCAACATATAAATGAGTTGCCTGGGCTAGTTCCAGGTAAACTATGTAATGTTCATGGTCGATGTTGATCACTTACGATCAGGTGGCAAGTCTGCCGGTTTGCCTATCCAACTAGCATAAAAAAATATTTACGGTAAAACGGAAGCCGCAAAAGCGTCGCGAATTTCTATTTTAATAGCTGCCTATGACAAGATGTTTTTTGTGCACGGTACATGGTTTCCCTTTGACGCACGCGGCCAAGTGTGACGGACAGACAGCGGAAAATTCTGCTAAACTTTACACTTTCTTTTGCATAATATTCTTTGGGAAACAAACAGTCACGTCTAGAATATAGTCGTTTTTGAAGAAACAAAAAGTGTATCACAGAATATAATACATTTTGTGATAGCCTTTAATCATAGTTGCTGTAAAGTATAAGAAACGTCGGAAATCTAAAACTCGTAATTAATTGCATTAAAATCCGTAAAACGTTTCTTAATATTTTATGTAAAAGTGTAGATAGCAACAGAATAAAGTGATTGTACACATGTTTTAATTTAAGTTATATACAAATTGTCTAATTTAAGTTGAAATCGTCGTATAGTTGTTTATGTGTTAATTAAGGAAACAACGGTAGACGAATATTTTGTCGAACAGATCATATCATATACCAGATATCATAAAAGTCTTATTACAATGACTTAGTAGAGACCTTAATAGGGATAATCTTATATTTATTTTTATAAAAAAAACAATTAGGTACAATAAAAAGTTGGCAAAAACGTGAAGTATTTGCAGGAAATATAAAAAAAGTAGTTATAATGTTTCCTCTATACGCCCGAGTTTCACACAACGGGTTTGAACACTTAGGAAACAGAGTGTGTCGCGGACCAGACCGACGACCCGGCAGACCTTGACGGGGTGCAACGGGTTCTCAGCGTTTAACTGATAAAATCATTCCATTGTTAAAGGTATTTCAAAATTATGAAGACCCCAAAACTGTCTCTTTATTTTCCTTTGCAGATCCACGAAAGGAAAGAATTACATTAGTGCAGTTTTTAAAAAGCGTTTATCAGAATAAAGCTCCTTTAAAATTGATAAAATAATATTCCTTATTTTATATCCAGTTTCTTTAGAAATACGGAATATTAATACACCTTTTTAATTGGCCTCTTGTTACTGCTATAGAGATGTACAACTGAAAAAAAAATATACTTTTAGTTATTCAATCAAAATGGCCGAAAAATATGGCTCATGTTCTAATTGGACCAAACAGACCACTGCAAATTAAATTTCATTTGAACGAAAAGTCCGTATGAAGTGTATAAATGTGTCGCTGTCAGCGGGGCCCCACGTGATTAATGACCTTTGAAAAATCGCCATATTCCCTCCACCCAGCGTTTACACTGATAACCTTTTTGTTCCGCGGAAATTCATTTCCAAAATATTATAATTGCTCTTTGTATGATACAATTACATTCCCACTATATTTAATGTCTAACAGTAAAAATTAAGGCCGCGTTAAGTAAAACATAACAAGTATTAACAAACATACGTTGAAATATCGTCAGCGACTCATTGAAAAATATTATCGACTAGAGCAATTCCGAGCTGAGATCTTGACTCTCTTTTATAATGACAATTGATATAAGATTAAATAAGGTTTAAAAATTATCAAATTTTTTACCTATAAATTTGTCACTTAGCTGTTAAGAAGTCGAAGGGATGACATTTAACTAAATAAGATAAGGATATTTGGTTCGTCTAGATATTAATTAAAAGAAGCCTGACAATAAATATATTATTGCGGCTCTACATTCTCCCCGAGGCAGTCCGAGGCAGGGCGAGCGCGAGAGTATAGATGGTAGCGCTTGTCCGTCTCGACCTGTCATTTATATATAAATAGGCGGACCAAAAGGCCTCGATCGAGATAAAACGAGTGCTCTCGATCGAGAGTGTAGAGCCACAATAAGCTGATAATGACGATTAATACCTCGCTTCGCTATGGTCAGATATACTTTTATTGCATGCATTGCATTTGTCGGTTATGGCATAGATTATCGTTTCGCATACGAGATGCTATCCGATGCATATGCTGCCTCGCAAAACAATGCACATGCAATGAGAAAATACGAGGAGCGCCGACGTTTTGCTCGTAAAGGCGATTTATAAGAACAACAAAAAGATAAACATATGCGATTGAAGTTATCTTTGGATTCGTAAACAATAAATTTGCCGTGCAACTTATGAAAAACTGGAATACTTGACAATATGGCCGACACAATGAACACAGATAATGAAATTAATTAATGCAATGATAAAGTAAGATAATAGTTATACAAAAAGTAAATAGAAATGAGAGGTTTTTCCCACGTAGCCATGAATTTCATTCTCGTAGTGCCTTCTCACTATTGTTCTTGACTCGGTAATGATTTCAAAATAATCTAGATTTTTGCTGCCCCTACGGTCATTGTTTTGCGATAGATTTAGATTACTGATTTAGCTGTGGTTGGAAAATGGTATTTTCTTTGTTAGTCATATGGAATTTATCTATTTATTACTACGTTAAACAATATTCTCAAACTATAGATATCAGCATGTACTTAGTGCCGGGTGCTATATCATCATCAGTCTTTATTCGTCCACTGCTGAACATTTAAATTCAAATTCAAAATTCTTTATTGTCATTGGCCTACTTCAATGAACTCCAAGACGGCCGATCCCTTGCCACTCGGTTGCCACCTGGTTGACGTCTGACCAACACTTCGTCTACCTAAACGTGGCCCGGCCGTTATAGCATAGATACCTAAACCGGGATTTTTTTACCGAAACATTTTTTTCCTGTGTTGCCAAAATAAAAGCAAATGCGAAGGCAGTGCAATTACTGTCACTTATTTGTATCTCATGATAAGCAAAGCACGTACGAATTGTTTGGGCTTAATAAGCACTAGGAGCAGCTAAACTCGTTTATATCCACAGAGCTTTTCTTTTCTTTTAGTTCAATAACTTCACTAACATAGAGCAAATTCTTATTTCTTTTAGTTATGAGTCATTGAGCCTATATATTCTACATTAATATATATTTTTTATGAGCGTGTGTATGTTAATTAACGCCTCCTAAAATACTGAAATAATTTTGATGAAATTTTTGTATGTATTCGAGTGGATTTGAGAATGGCTTAGAATCACAAATCGGTTTCAAAATTTATAGGACAACGTCTTTTAATTCAGCTAGTAACATATAATATATCAACATTTAGATTAATCAACAATATTAATGGAGCATTATGTAATGATAATTAAGCGATGTGCGTTAGTAGGATATATGCTATATCACAGTGATCTTATAATGGTTGCCAATTAGCACAAGAGATTGGTTTGTTATTAGCCTTTCGCTCGGGTGATCCAAATTAGAGGCGGCTTGACACGCTTAAAATGTATTAGCATATGCATTGTATTTATTTTGATTCAAGTGTGCATGCATTCGTTATAATATAACATCATCATACGTTTTATGACTCAGTTGCTGCCTATAGACCAAGAGCCGGAATGCGATATTTCACTTTTATTCATCATGCTATCCGCTGGCTAAATTTAGTCGAAATAAATACTACACCTTGCTTAGTCTTTGTCTCTACTCTAGAATAAGCCCCAACAGTTTTAGTAAGATTATCGGGAAATATGACCATCCCATTGTCAGATACTTGAAAAGTCCAACAGTAGATTTATATTATGATAATGGTGTATATCCAACACGGATCTTCCCACCTGGTTAGTGGCCGACCAACACTTCGTCTACCCAAACGCGGCCTCCACTGTTGAACCTTATTGGCCCATCGGCCATCCGGGTTCCTGAGTGTATGACCAGCCCACTGCCACTTCAACGAACTTAATCTTCGTGTTGGATGCGAGTAGCGAGGGATCGGTCATCTTGGCGTTCTTTGAGGGAGGCTTATGTTCAGCAGTGGACGGATAGAGACTGATGATGATGATGATGAATGGTGTATATTAGAGTTGAGACAGGTTGCGATTGGATGATGGATTCATTGCTTTAAAATATTTTTACTTATCGAAAAGATAACGCTATCAACATAGCTAAAATTCGCATATAATATTCATCATAATATCTCTAGATTGCAGTAAAAAGATTTTTCTTAAGCCCAATTATGGAAAATAGTTTAAACAGACAAACGATACTGATATCTTATCGTTATATTAATGAATCATTAGTGCACAGCTATTTCGGCTCAAGTGGTCCGATACAGAGACCGGACGATCGATTGACTGAGTCAGAACATTAACTAAAGTTCAGGAAGCAATGTGCTTATGTATAAATAGCTTTCAAACGCAAATAATTCTCGATTCAGTTGAGTTAATTTTGGCAAATATTTATATCAGACATATCATATTGACAGTTATTCTTGGCTGTTCCTAAGTGCCTTTTCATACGTTCCGGTTGCCGGGTATTTTTTTTTGTTTATCCTGGAAATTCTCTGAGGCATCCCGCCTGGGGAGTGGGTCTCCCCAGGTGGGTATGTGGGACTCGCTGCGTCTGAAAGGTGGTAAATGGACGCAGCTCTACCCACTAAAACCCGGCGAGTACCACCAATGCCGCCTTGTTGGGGGTGCCCCGGATCTGTTAAGCTAAGGATAGGCAGCACATAAATAAGTTGCCTAGGCTCGTTCCAGGCATACTAGTTTATGTTCATGGGCGAAGTCGACCACTTACCATTAGGTGGTACGTTTGCCAGTTTGCCTATCCAACTAACATAAAAAAAAGAAGCTAACAGGGCTAGTCAGTCCCGCAAGGGACCGACGCCACCTCCACAGAGGGGTTGTCCCGCACCAGAGAATAACCCCTCCCAACGTCGGGACAGTACAATGGGGTGAGGTTCCCATCCTCACCTCTTGCCCCCTGCTCTTTCGTCCCCTCTTCTTTCAAGAGGAGTACAAAGAGCCCCCTCGGCTCAATTAGGTTCGCCCAAGGTGTTGGGCTCACCCTAGGCTACTGAGCCCCACCGCCACGTCAAGGCCTGAAATATGGTGGGGGGCGCTGGGTATCCGGTAGCGATGACATACCGGACGGTATGGGCGTGTATGACAGGTTTCACACGTACCAGCGTAATTTGCATGTGAAAAGGCACTTAAGGTTTAAACCTTCCGAGAATTGAAAAAAATTGCTAAAAAATAAATAATTTGAGCTGCTTTGATAATTGGGCTACGCAAAAACACTTTTTCCCAATACGCTAGTGTTTTCATGATTACCGCGTTCAAACAAGAAAACAAACTCTTTACTCATATTATATTATTGGTGTGCGGAGTCATACGTTTTCTAGTCTTTTTTTTATATATAGAAGAGGGGGCAAACGGACAGTCGGTTCACCTGATGGTAAGTGACACATCCACTATACCAGAGGATCAGCACACACCAACGCACCTGCGTTGCCGGCCTTTTAAATATGAGTATGCTCTATTCTTGAAGGTCCCTAAGTCTAGTAATTATTTATCATTAACACACAAAGAACCATGGTTGCTGTCAGGTATCCGGAATGTCGGGCTTGTAAAAATCTTAATAAACATGAAAAAACAATGACATATAAAATGGTTTACCTGACATCATATAAAAAATATCCCGGACTATTATGATATTTCCATTCCTTCAAAGTGTAAGTTCCGAGGCAATATCTAGAAGGTTCACACTTTATGTCATTAATGAATATAAAAGAAAATAAAACATTGTTGTTCCTAATTTCAGTCAAATACCTATATTAAATGAGATTTGAAGTACGTAACCCGTTAAAATGAGCTATTATGTTGGCCACAAAAGTTTAGTGTAACTTGATGCCATTACAACTGAGAAGTGGTTGCCGGAGATTAATCATTATTTTCACTCTAAATAGAAATTGATGACAAATGTATCAAACAAGTGTAAAAACTCGTTTACATTTGAATACTTATCCACAAAGAACAGAACCAATTCAATACTGTTCAACAGTATTCATAGTATTACACAAAAATGTATTATAGGTATAAAATATATAATAAGCGACTAATTAATTATTGGATCTGATGCAGCTTATTTTGAAATAAACAAAAGTTAAACTAGCTATAGGCGTCAGTAAATAACCTGTTATTTTTTATGTCATAAGGAGGCAACCGAGCAGTCAGAGTGTTATGGTGACTACCGACGTCCATAGACATCGGCACAACCAAAAGTATGGTAAAAGTACCCAATGGACCACCGGAAACTCACAAACCGCTTGCAACGCGACAGCATAGCTGTCACTTGACGACGGTGTTATGTGAGCGAGAGGTACACCCCGGTGTACACTCTTACTACTGAATGAAGAAATCAAGTTAAGTCACACAACCGACGCCAGGAGGCCGTGTGGTCGCAGACTGCACGGTAGGCGGGGGGCAACCCCCCACTTTATAAATCAAAAGTGAGCCGAATGGGCTCACACGAATCCGATGAAGCATTAGGGCCTTCGGGCCATTAGCATAGATCCCTCCGAAAAAAAAGTAAAAAAAAGTTAAGTCAAAATGTTGCAGGTTAAAAGTCTTTTTGTGTGAGTAAAGTTAAGCTGCATTCTGCCAGACAAGCAAAACCCTAATAATACCTTCTTCAAGAAGAAGTCCTTCAATATGTCAGAGAGAAGGGTATTATGTTATGTGTTTCAAATGTCACCAAACTACTGTTACTGAGCTGTTATAGGACCCAGTTGTTGTGGTTTTAACAAATGTACTGACTAGCACGCGCGCGTTGTACTGCCGCGTTCTAGACCAATTTGTCTATTTTTACACTAGCTGTTGCCCGTATCACGCTTGGAATGGATTTACTACTGTGTATTGATATCCTAGGACCTAGAGTATTACACAGCTGTTTCATGAATGGTTGGCAGTTTTGATACAATGACTTAAATAATAATCATCATCATGGGGTGCCATATTCATCTGGTGGTAACGTAGTCCAATCCAATCCCTGATGTCGTCAAACCACTTTCACCTTGGTCTTCCTAGTGGCTTTTTACCCGCTTTTTATATCTTACCCTCGAGGATTGTCCGTAGGGATTCAAAGACGCTCTTTGCAAGTGTCCTAAGAAATAATGAACAGAAGAAATAAAAGGTTAAGAAAGTAACTAAAATTTTATTTTTATCGAGCAGCTTTACGAAATAAACGAGCGTGGGATGTTAACACGCGGAGATTACAAAGCCACCATAAAAAACCCCATAACCATAAATGCCAAAACGACAGACTCCACTAATAAAATAATCAAGCCTTGAATACCTACAAATAAATAAATTTAACAATAAAGGAGACCTTTATTGTTAAATTTATTTATTTGCAAACCATTAGTAACTCATAACTTCCTGGCCATATTTCTCTGACCTCATCGATTATACCGCCCTAGCCGCCCTGACCGCCCTAGCCGCCCCAGACGCCCAGGCCGCCCTGGCTACCAGCCAACTGATAACCACTTCTCTGGCTCAACCTGAACGCCGCGCGGGTGTAATGACCTCTCAAGATTTCTGCATCTTTCAGTGCTTTCCAAACGTCTAATAAATATGAGTGGTGCAGTTTCATAGCTTCCACTCCAAAATGAAACCTATGAAATAAGAATATGGTACATTTGCCCGTTACTGGTTCACAAAAGAAATGCCGATAGGATTGTCGATTGTTATCGCGGGGCCAATAGGGTTGTCAAAGTTTCATAAACAATAATGAAATCCACTTAAGTTTGACTGTTATTAGGATAAATGGTTTCACTTTTTGTTCAAATTAATATGTGGGCCTTGTTTGGCCGTTTTGTGCTGTCAATAAACCTTTGTGCTATTTGGTTGTTGTTGTGTTGTCATGTTCTTGTTGTATTGTTTCCATTGATGTTACTATGATTTTTTATGTACAATTTACTCTAAATTTTTTATTTGAATTAAATTAAATTAAGTTATATTTGAATAGCATGTTTTTATGATAATACATAATATTATGATAAAATAGATAATCTGGGACGCAAAGCTAATTTTACGCTAAAGTTTATTACAATCAGAAAGTCTTGTAATCTTATAACCATTTTTTTGGTATAGTTATGTACATCTATTTTGTAAACAATATTTATGAATTAAATATGTGTAATGTGTAGTTATAAAAATAATATTATTTTGTGTACATATATAATATATTCTTTTTATTATATTTATGAACATAATATTATTACTTTAAATTATGAACTTTATGGCCAAATTTATATTTACAATTACCCGTAAATAAACTGTTTTGAAATTTTGAACTTGAGTTCGGTCTGTTAAGGAAGGTTGAAACAATAATTGGTGACATTTTAAACTCATGACGCCGGGATATGGCGTTTATTTCTGAACGCTCTTGATTAACTAAATGCTTATTTTATTATCTGTCTTGCCAAGGAACAGTCTGTGTAGTGTATTTTTTAAGAACTTATCAGTAATTATAAAAAAAAATTGCCTTTGTGGCGACTTTAAAAACTACATAGAATTTTTATTTAAGCACAAACATCAGTTTTTGTGTTTGATCTCTACGATTTTACTTGTTAGGTAATTATTTGCTCGATATTTTTTGTGGATTATTCAAAACTATTGTATGTTAATTATTATGTCCGTGTTGTATGCGAGTGGCGAGGCATCGGTCGTCTTGGCGTTCATTGAGGGAGGCTTCTGTTCAGCAGTGGACAGATAAGGGCTGATGACGATTCAAAATTATTAGGGATGTTGGAACATTGTGAGGAAATGGACGCACATTTTAAAAAATGACAGTAGCTATTTATATCCCAGCCATTAATCGACTTATGTCTTATTCAGAACCTTTAACGCTATCAAAATAAATGGATATAGTTTTTTCCTCGCCTTCCAACGTATTACGATCTAATCAATTCTAATCTGTGTGCGATCACAAGTTATTAAATCCTTCAATTTCTTGCTGAAGTAACAAATACGTAAACCTAATTATGAGCTAAGCGTTATCGCTTATCCGCGGATGCTGTGTACTAAAATGTAATGTTTTCAAGTTAATCTACATGTTAATGGTCCGCCATGGTTTTACGACGTACTAAAACGAGATATTGAAATGCTTATGATTTGAGTTTGATGTTTGCGGCAAATACATTCAATCATTATCATTATCAGTATTTTTTTTTCATGTACAACCGCCACTGGTTTTTTTATGTTAGTTGGATAGGCAAACTGGCAAACGTACCACCTGATGGTAAGTGGTCGACGTCGCCCATGAACATGATGGTGGTACCCATGCAGCCGGGATCGCGGCACAGCGCTTCCCTCCCACCGGTGAATTTTTAATTGAGAATCCTACAAATTTTGTTATATTATGTTAACATACAAATTATTTCTCTAGAGCCTAGATGACATTCAAATCAGTGATCATTGCATGTTGCTTGAATTCTTTATATTTACACTTCTAATTCCCTCAAGAAAGTCATAGAATCAAATGGTTACATTCCACGGCATGTTCTCGACATTTCTATTTTAAATAATCTCACAGAAAGTAGGTATTTTTTAACACCAATTACGTAACGGAGTGAACTGTCAATAGACTGATGGTCGTGACCGTTGTGGGAAAAGTTGCAGGGTCCCGATTTCAAAACTCTTCCTTTAACTTTCTAATGTAACTAACTTTAAGGTGGAGCGTACATTGAAGTATGACAATGTGTGATTTTTACATTCCATGTGTACTTTAGAAATAAATCTAGTGAAGGCACATGTGTATGCAATAGGCAATGAGTAAAATCTTATTTTATTTAAATATTACTCATAATACTTTTTTATGTTATTTTAAAAAATGAACAAAAAATATTTATTTATCTTTTTTATATTTGTATAGAATTAATCTATACAAATATATCTCTACACTATAATCTATATTTTAAACTATACATCAAAGTTGGCAGATGAGTCTGCAATGAGTTAAGATGCAAAATTATCTACATTCCAAATACTATCCTGCCTTTTTTTCTTAAAAAAAGGCAAAATAAATCAACCTTGTCATAGATCTTAATAGTACGTACTGGACAAAATGAAGAATCTATTTTTGAATTTTGGCGCCATTTGACGCCATCTTGAATTATCTTTTTTTTTACGTCCCTTATTTACAACTAGCTGTTGCCTGTAGCTTCGCCCGCGTTACTCAACTCCTATAAATCACAGCGTGATGTTATATAGCCTATAGCCTTCCTCGATAAATAAGCTATCTAACACTGAAAAAATTTTTCAAATAGGACCAGTAGTTTCTGAGATTAGCGCATTCAAACAAACAAACAAACTCTTCAGCTTTATAATATTAGTATAGATGAGTGAAATGACTCAGCGGTTAATAAGCGTCTGCTTTAGGCAACTATTCACATTAACGAAGATGACATCCGGGATACGTTGGTGTAGGTGACGTATCACGTTACAGATGGGGGCAACGGTTAGTAGGGGAGGGCGCAACAATTAACAGAGGAAGTTGGTTAATGAAGCCTTACAGTTACTTATTTGTTATTTCTTAAATTACTTGACATTATTATTGCATACATAAAGAACCATTAAACTTGCAATCATATACTCGCTTTAATTCGTTGCTTAGGTTTGTCTATGCCCTATGGAATACGAGGTCTCTTTTTTTGAATTTGAACATTATTATCAGCTGTTTTCATTTACGATAGATTCACTTATTAGTACTGAGTAATGGTAATGAAAATAATACTGCAACATCTGTGTATGATAAGTGTGACAAACAAGCATTATCGATTTATTTCAACACGCACATTATGCACATCAACAAGTATAAATAAATCGTTTTAATCAATATTAATATAAAAGTTGAATAGTTTGTTTGAACGCGCTAATTTTCGGAAGAACCAGTCAGAATTTAAAAACAAAATGCCAGTCATATGGACTACCGATAGAAGTGAAAACTTAATTATCTCACTTAGAATAATGCATCAACCATAACCGGTTAGAAGTAATGTGAGCCAGAAAATTCCAAAACTGTTCAGTGATTTATCACTGACGTAATAGCAATTCAACCAACCAGTGAGCGTCCCATCGTATCAAAATTATCACTCTAATCCGGTTATCCGGTCACATTAGCGTTCGAAAGCGTTCGGTGACGGTGACGCGAGTTTCATGACTTTAGTTCACCCTGTCACATAAGCGTTCGAACGCGTTTGGTGACGATGACGCGAGTTTCACGTTTATTGTGTACTTCAGCTTTAGGTGACGATGATGTGAGTTCCATGAGTTTTTGTTCACCTAAAAAGTGCTCAACGCGCCTAAAGAAGTTTTCATTAAAAAAAAATCGCTGCTTTTGATAGATCCATTATTAAGGAAGGTAATCGGCTACCTATTTAATATATTTTTGGGACGAGTGAAACTACAAGGAATACCAAGTTAAGTATATTTCTTTAATAGAGTCGATATTTACGTTCCGTGCATCAGAGATCGATTGGGATTGTGTAATGTATCCGAGACGCACGTGCTTCAGTTTTTGTGGCCGCAGTTGTACGGCGACTTGATATATTTCATACATAATACATAATATTATTGTCTAGCCGTCCGCGGCGTAAACTTAGTAATAGACCTGTGGTAATAGGTTTACCATTGAATATTAATAAAAAATAAGACAATCAATGTATGTTGACGGGACTTTCACTGGCAGATAGCTGATGTTAAAGGAGTAACTTAGCCTATAAAATAATCATCATCATTCCGAATACGGCTGTTAAGGTTACACAAGTCGCTCATCTTTCCATACAAACGCAGAACAGTAATTACTACAATGTTTGACGTTAACCATGAAAAACTAAGGATAATATAAATTGATCTCGTCGTTATCTATGTGTGTATGTACCCAAAATCGTAAAAAAATTATACATTTAAAAAATACAAGCTTCTAAACTTTCGTATTTCAACACTGATTTTAGCTCAACTTTGGGCGTAAATAAATAGTATACCGAGCACGAAAGCTCAAAAATAAAGCCCATACAGATATAGTTTAGTTATTCAAAGGAAAAATAAATTTGTTTTGAAAAGATACACTTATTAGTTTTTCTATAATAACTGTTTTGCTAAAAGGACATTTTCGGAATGAATCATTGTGCATTTAATTCTAGCACGCATGTTCGCGCACTATGTCAGGTGAGACAGCAATCATTTTGTTCGAGTTCGCGCCACCGACTAGTTCAACCTTAATCTAAGTTAACACGGGTGAAGCTGCGGGCAACAGCAATTATTTGAAAAAAATTAGTTTTCTGGCTTCTTTAAACTAAAGTCTGTAGATTATCAAAATTTGCTTTGATAGGTACAAACAAATTCACTATAGCAACTATATAGCATCGTCATCATCATCATACTCTAATCCATCCGATCATAGGCCTCCCTCAATTAACGCTAAGACGGCCGACCCCGTGCCACTTGCAATATTAGCAACAGCTAAGTCGGACACGGCAAATGTGTTAAATTGATGTGTTCGTTAGGGATGGAACATGACTTTTAATTTGACTTTGACCAAAATTCAAATAATAAATTGAGTCACTTGACCGTGGGTTTGAGATATTTGGCCCCCATGTTCTGTCCCATAAACGAATTCCCCAAATCCCTTGGGAATTATGTGCATTAATATTAGCGTCCCTTTGTTTTTATACCACATCACTCCATATTCAATTGTATTTTAAAAAAGCTCTTTGAATAAATGATATGTATGCGTTTAATATTATATGTATGCGTTTTTATTATAATACGGGAGAATCGTTCAAAGATCTTATCTTAAGCGCGTTGGTGCTCAAGCCGGAGGTTGCGGGTTCGAATCCTGCCAGGGAAAAAAAATATGTGTATTATATAATAAAAATCTTAAATATATGTATAGTATAAAAGTATAAAATATATTTCCGTTGTCTGGTACCCGTAACACAAGTTCTAAAAGAACTTACCACGGGACCAGATTGACGTGGTGTAAAGCGTCCATAGATATTATTATTATTATTACGTTTCGTTGATGGTATAAATGTTTTTCTTTTTCTTTTAATATTATAATGAATGGTGACATCTTGGGGCCTACCACAATCTCTTAAAGCATTATTAATATAATCATACATTGAATTTTCATACCACAACATACTTAAAACAATCTTATTATAACATTGAAAACGATCATACTTTCCTAGCGATTTTGGTGACGTCATCTCGTATTGTTCGTTCAATTGTGGTTCAATCCACGCTTATTTGGTACCACAACGCCTTTTTTGACAGCGAGCATTAATACTTTTATGTCAAATTTAGCATTCTTGAAAAAGTTACTATCGTGCGACGGATTTATGATTGTTTTGTGCAATGTTTCATAAAATACTAATTTTTACCATATAATAGTAAGTGTAATGTAGAAAAAAAATTATTTCTGGTGATTTAGTGACAGAATAATTAATTTTCGATGTTATTTTAGATGAACGACTACAAAATATTTGTTTAGATATTAATTGCATTATCCTTCTATTCTATGCAAATGGATCATACAAACGTCCTATTAATTAGGTAATAATGAGGGTTATGTGGCTCAACATACTGTCCTCTGTAATTGCGCGGGTTACCGAGTATCTTAATACCCAGCAAATGCGCCAAAAATATATAAAATTTCCCATGACTGGTAAAGAGCGAAACAGAGTTAAAGCTGAGTAGGTAAGTATTTATTTTAATAAGTATTGATAGTTATAATGAAACTTTGCTGTTATGCTACGAAGGTTATGCTATAAAGGTAATTAGGGAGACATCCCTAATTACCTTCCTAATTATCTTTTATAACTTTAGAAAAAGTTGTATCAATCAAGATACAATGTAATAAACACACCTCAGCAAAACCTCTGCAAAGATGGGGGAATCATATTTATGAAATAAAAATACTTTTCATTGTGCATATGTATTGTCTATATTTTTATTATACTTTAACAACCATAATTAGATATATGAATTTAGGACTCAACAAATTAGTTGGTTGAATCGGGGTCCTTTATTAAAATGTTTAACTTCCAAATGCAGTATATTATTATATGATATTTACAATTTTATACAATATAATTAAGATAAAATAATACATATAAATAATGTATGTGAAAAATCAATAATTCTAACAATATTATTTATTTCATTTTAAGTCTAACAAAAACTCCTGTGCAACAACTGAGTGACGAAGATGTATCAAAGAATCCCAGTTACATGTAAATAATGCATTTGAGTGAGCAGCCTCACACAAGAATATGGCACTGCAGCAGCCAGCAGGGCTACACGGAATTTTGGGAAACTCTGGGAAAAGCGCATCCTGGGATCCTGAAAAAGAAAAAAATATATTATTCATACCTATATTGTTTTATCTACTTTTTTATTTTACCTTAAATTTAATAAAAAATAAAATTTTTATAATGTTCAATGTTCTTAAAAGATCAACTGTTGGAGATTAATTATTAAACTTCTAGACAATATTATTTATTATTATCAATATAATTTATTGCATTACTAATTATTACTTATAATATTACTACAAAATTTAAAGCGGTGTAATAAAATAAAATTTAAATATAATAATATATTTGTATTATTTAATGTTGTTTTAAGAACAACTGTTGGAGATTAATAGTTAAACTTCTTGACATAATATTATATATCTATTATTGTCAATATAATTTATAGCATTACTAAATATCACTTAGGTATAATATTACTACAAAGTTTAAGATAGTTTTAAATTAAATATTTATAATAAGTTTAATATATAAAGGAATACAATTTTTCCTTTAAGTAGTTTCAAATCAAATTTGTAAGCAATGAACTTAACTAAATAGATAATAAAACTTGAAAATAGCACTAGCGCAATTATTGTAGTTTATCATGTTGATAATATATTACACAATACAAAAAAGGATAATAAAGTTTTAACAAATAGGTACACACTTACTTTTGACCAGCCTTTCCAATCTTTATGTGCACCACTCCCTTGCGAGATGAGAGCTTCTGCCATTTCTCTCCATTTCCTCTTAGAATATTCTTTATCTTGTAAAGAGCGATTGTAGCAGGTAACTATATCTCTGTTACCGTTTAAGAATTCCCAATGCAGTTCTAATTGTTGGTAATTAACTCGGTTACTTCTACACCTGTAAAGTGAATAACAAAACATTACAACCTATAGTTTCAAAATATGAAAGTGTAAAGACATAGTACAAATACATTTAGGAATATTTTATATGCATGAAACTACATATACCTATACTGCTTATATATCAGAATAAGTAATAGGTTAACTCTAGTCAAGCAGAGGACTCTGGACTGCAAGTGATTTATAAACTTTATCTTACCTTGGTTCCATGGTTCCCGAATAACGTTTCTCGACTGAATGAGCATGTTTAACACGTAACTTACAAAGTTATTGTTCATTTTTGCTGTAACTTTCGTTTTTGTGCACTTGAAACTATAAATACCAAGGCACTTAGGTTTATTATAAATAAAATCTTTTAAAGGTTATGTTGATATTCGCTAAGTGGTGCAAGTATTCCGAAACGAAAAGGGACAACGTTATACAATAAATAGCGCTATCTCCGTCCCTCTAAGTAAGGAATAGACAAATAGTTCGTTCTTTCACATCACTCAGCAATCATAAAACAATCATGCTCGGTTAAGATCGAGGTACGAATTTGGGTATAAATGTATTACGCCGGAATCAAAACGCGACTGTAATAAGATTACTTTGTTAAAGATTGTGGTAGGCCCCCTTGTCGTTCATTGAAACAGACCTAGACGAATGCGTATGGTAGATAATGTAGATGATTATATAAGTCTAATTTCAAATAGTTTTAAATATATGTATTCTCGACAAACATTTAAATAAATATATGAATATCAATGGAAATATTATATTCTCAATCTTATCCTGAACTTTTTTTACATTATGAGTCATACACCTATGAGCTATATCCCAAATTACATGTGCCACTTGAAACACGCTATAAAAAGCGTATTAAGCCTTCAAAAGGAATTACATAGGTGTGCTTATAAAGGGATGTTCATATCAACTAACAAATCTGTAAGTCGGGATCGAGTTACGAGCAGACGGTAATCCGACCCATAATGAGATGCAACGCTGAGAACTAATCATGAATCGCGTGATTGTGCACTTGTTACACTTGTATTTTATTTACACTTTAAAGTGTAGGGTTGTCAGCTGTGAAATATAGGTAATAAAATTTATTAATAATGCGTCAATCAATTGTTATGGTATGTTCATAATAAGTTTATTGATTGATTCAATACTTATTTATTTTACTTGGATACAGTAAGAGGTAGTGCCATGCTGTTTTGCAACTGCATTGACCTCGCACGACCGGGGTGGTACCTCTCCCTCACATAACACCGGCGTCAAGTGACAGCTATGCTGTCGCGTTCCGTGTGGTTTGTGAGTTTCCGGGGAAGGGGATAGGGAAAAGGAAGGCAACGCATCTGCATAAGTTTTGGTTGTGCAGATGTTTATGGGCGTTGGTAGTCACCATAAGGCTCCGACTGCTCGGTTGCCTCCTTATGTCATAAAAAAGGAAAACTGGCAGACGTGCCACCTGATAGTAAGTGGGCAGTGTCGCCCATGAATAAACGAGCTTACCTGGAACTAGCATATACCCTAGGTAACTCATTTATGTACTGCCTATACCAGGGCACAAGATTTAGGCACATTAAATTTAATTTAGGGAGTGTGCGTTTTGTATTTTCTAATGTATGCATAATATCCCTAAGTGATTTTCACTGACTATTAAAAAAACGAATTTTATCGCGGTTTACTATGATTTTTACGATTACGTTCCGGATACTTTACAGCAAGCTGGTCATAAATCCGTGGCTATCGTTTCAGAATACTATATGTTTTTAATTTTTATGATAATAAAATACCTACACAAACTGGCAGAGAAAACACCTACAACTGTAATGGTAAGTGGGCAACGTCGTCCTTGACTATAAAGATTTTACTCGAGACTCCTTGGGCAAGTGATTCTGTGATTCATTCGTTGCCTATACGAGACACCTAAGATATTTCAGTGCCAGTAAATACATAAATAAATTCAGACCATGATAAGACCATTCGAACCCGCAAGCAGTGAAGTGGCATGCCATATCACTATAACACACGTCTGTCAAAATCATACTCGAAAGCCAATTGATGTTTCTCTAAACACATGTTTTTAGTTTTTGTTTTGTAATCCGTTGCTGTTCAAACTTAAGCAAAATAAACTCAGATTTTTTATTTTAGTATAAATTTAATTTTTATTGAATCAAATTCTAATCACTATCATATTTTGGGTATTGCAATCGTACGACTTAGAATAATGATATAGCACTAGTAGAAATATCTAGACTTTCAATATTTATGATATTCGTCAGGAATTCTGGCATTCAAATAAATATCCCGTATTGTATCTTTATCGGTATTTTAGTACGAAATATTTCCAGGATCAGATAACACTAAAAAAATATGAAATCTTTAGGAAATTTGTTTTCAAATGAGCCTTTCTGAAATAGTGCAAAAGGTTTTTTATATTGTCAATTTAAAAGCAGAACCTCTAAAATGGATAATGATAAATCAGAAAAGTGAATAGTTAAGGTTATCCTAAGGTACTAACTTTATTACGAGACATAAAACTTAAAATAGGTTTTAGTATCTGTTAAAATATATACAAAATCAGACAGCGTTATTATCCTATAATTGGAATCGTAATATCTCGATATGTCGGTAATGTATCACTCATCGATTCTCTATGTTCATAGCGAAAATTTAGATTTAAATATGAATACCGACTCCATTTTCACTAGTTATCTGGTATAGTAGTTCAAAATAGAGTAGTATTTTAACAAAAAATATATTCCTAAGCTAATAATAAATTTTATTACAATTAGTTTCTTTTATTACTGTGCAGAATCTAATATCAGTTAATTTTGTGACGAAATTTTTTGCAAAAGAACCTCGGTGGGCGGTTGAAATTTTGACTAGGTATTATATAGGTACTACACTAATGATATTAAAAAATTTCAATCATTCCGTATTCCGATTTCGTTACAAATAATGAACAGAAAAGCACTAATGCTTGGGAGTTTGGTAGTGAAATGTAAGATGGCAATTTATAATTTAAAATACATCGTCGTTCGTCGACCCAGCTCACCTCGGTATCCAATAATCTCACTGCAATGCGGAACGCCATAAATGAGAAATGTTAAAGAATGTTTTATTGCACATCCAACTTGCACGCTTCAATGTTTTGCAGCTCGATAAACTTTATCAGCGAAGAAATTTACATTTTATCATAGTTTTATACTTCTACTGTTCCACATGGGTCACCTGGTATGAGGAGGAAGGCAATAGCTCTTGGTAGAAGTACACAGTGATACCAAACAGACTGTGCATATGGTATATGGCACAATAAAATCTAACCAGTCTAGAGACTGCTAGTAGAAGTGAAAACAAAATTAATTATAATAATAGATTCTGAACCAGGATCCAACCAACTTGCTGAGCGCTTGCGGTTATCAAACAGAAACCATTTTTCATCGCATTAGTTTTAGGATTCATCATCATCATCAGCCTTTATCCTTCTACTACTGAACATAGATCTTCCTCAATGAGCGCCAAGAAGACCGATCCCTTGTATTTCGCATCCAACGCGGACCGGCCACCGCACGGAGAACGTCTTCCCACCTTTGTTTTTTTTTTACGCCGGGAAATGCTCTGAGGCATCCCGCCTGGGGAGTGGGTCTTCCCAGGCGGGTATGTGGGACTCGCTGCGCCCGAAAGATGGTATGTGGACGCAGCTCTACCCACTAAAACCCGGCGAGTGCCACCAGTGCCGCCATGGTGAGGTGCAACGGATCTGTTAAGCTAACAGGGCACCTCGACGGCTAGTCAGTCCCACAAGGGACCGACGCCACCTCCACAGAAGGGTTGTCCCGCACCACAGAACAACCCCTCCCAACGTCGGGACAGTACAATGGGGTGAGGTTCCGATCCTCGCCCCTTGCCCCCTGCTCTTTTGTCCCCTCTTCTTATAAGAGGGGTACAATCCCCCTCGGATCAATTAGCTTCGCCCAAGGTGCCGTCTCACCCTAGGCTACTGAGCTCCACCGCCACGACAAGGCCTGAACCTTCTTACCACCTGGTTAATGGCTGATCAACACTTTATCTACCTAAACGCGTCATCCATACTTGAATCTTATTTCCATCGGCCAACCGTCCATGAATCTAGTATAAAATATTAAAAAGATATAATAAGCGATAGTGTGAGCCATATGCGTATAGTACAGTAAACATATTTGCACACACTTCTCATATAAAAAAACTGGTCAGCCGGCGAGGTTTTATGTAAAATGGCATTAATAAATGACTAAAATTATCATCAGCTCCTAAACTATCGTTCATTGAACGAATGGAATGAATGAAACAGCAATCAATAAATGACAGGCTGCCAAAAACGGTTTCACAGCGCTGACGTTTATATGAGAGGGGTTTGATCATAAATGCTAAGCTTCTAGTTGCGGCAGTTGTGCCATAAGATAACATCAGCTTATTGACTTTTTATCTGCTTTAGCTATTTAACTAATCCTTGACCAATATTTTGAATTCGTATTACTGAAATTGTTTTGCCATCGCTTGTACTGTTAAATTGTAACTTTGTTGTTAATAGTTATTTGTTTTTGCTTAGTATTACTAACTTTTTAGAAATTTCATCATGAAATATTAGTAAGTTCGTATGTTTTACTTAGATAAATAGATCTAGGGCGAAAATATAGATTTTTTTATAGTTTAAAGGTAAGAGATAGTGTCATACTGCTTTGCAGCCGAATTGGGCCGGCACGACCGGGTTGGTTGGTACCTTTCCCTTACATAGTACCAGCGTAAAGTGACAGTTATGCTGTCGCGTTCCATGCGGTGGAGTTTCCGGTGGTCCATTGGGGGAGATAGGAAAATGGAGGGCAACTTATGCATAATCTCTGGTTGTGCGGATGTGTATAGGCGTCGATAGTCGCTAAAAGGCTTCGACTGCTTGTTTGCCCTCCTATGCTATAAAAAAGTTTAAATAGTTTTAACCATTACACTATATTTAAAAATAGTTTTACGCTTTCTACATCGAAATGTATTCAAGTGCACTAAGCTGAAAGTGTATCTTTTCAATGAGGTTGAGTAAGTGGTAGCTGGCTTGCCGCACTCCAAAGTGGTTCGCTTTTTATGGTCCCTAGACTCCTCACGCTGAAACCAAAGAACTAATGTGCCTCGTTTTTGTCTAAGTGTAAGTAAATTTCACTCAACAATGTAAAAACAATTACTAATAAGTACTTTACAATGAAAATAATATCCTTTGTGATTTAATTATGTTTAATGAATTTATGTCAAAAATATATGTTTGTTATCAATTTTTACTTCTAAAATTAGAGAGAGGAATAAATCCGTATTAACTAGTAATCACTTTTTAACAACTATTTAGCGATATGCAAGCTCTGATCTTATGAGTACTAAATACTTCTTCGGTACCAATCTGTCTTTCTTCAAGACAGATTTTTACGGAGGATGTATTATGTCGCACATGGTAACGTAGCAACTAGCAACATTAATAGCGGATCGTATAAAAATATGTTGCCGATTAAATATTACTGTACTGTGTATATAGGCATTATCTGGGAAAAATATTTGATGGTGAGGAGCCGAGAACTTTAACACAAGTAATAGAGGACATTAAACCAGAACTTTCCGGTGAATACGGTACACCTGCTAACCCTGTTAACAAGCATAATGGTACGAACTAATATATTTAAGACCAACACGTTCTAAACAATATATTGTAACAAAGTACATACAAAGAACAAGTGACGTGAGACACACAAAAAATTACAAATTTTTGTTTGCAAAAATTGTTTCTGTTTTATTTTTTTGTCTTATTTTTAGGTTTGTGGGATCAAAAATTTTTGTCTGTGTATCTCTTTTAGTCTCTGTCTGTCTCCTATTTGTGTCGAATAAATGTTTCTTTCTTTCTTTCTAAGAATGGTAACGGAACATACTTTTGAAGTGAAACTTCTTTGCGCGCATGAGGGTAATTTTTTTACGGATGAAACCTCACATAAAAGTGCAACGTTTTTGTCCAAGAAGAGGAAGAGAGTGATTGAGACCGATTGAGAGATAGTGAGAAAAAGTGAATGTAGCATGAAGCACATAGCCATGGGGTGAGATTAGGGAGCAAGCGAGTGAGAAAGATTGGGAGAGAGAGTGAGATAGAGCAAACGTCGCATCGCAAGTTTCGAAAATTTTAAGCTTTAGATTAGTATAAATATAAACGAGTATAAATATAACGACATGGGTACTTTGTACACACGCACTTTTTGTTATTTTCACGCTGATGAAGTAAGTAACTGCGAATGTATTTAAAAAATATGATTCATCAGAATACTCGTATCATGGATGGTCGCAATAAAATACTTTTAATAATTGGCGAATCGATGCCAGTAATCGTTAAATCTCGACTTTCATAAACGAACGTGATTCATGCTGGTTTATAATCAATTATTTTCGCTGGCGTCATTTCAAATCTACGTAACAAAGTCTTTATTTGAATAAAATTTAATAGCTACTAAGTTTTGTAACTGCGAATGTATTTAAAAAGATGTACTTAAAATTTAGATACGAATTCCATAAATCTTCCTAGTATTAGGAAGAAGACAATCTAGTAGAAGATGATTTCGTAATCTCTGATGTCGCTGATGGCGACTGAATATCAGACTATTTTAATAATTATAAAAAAATTAAGATCGTTAAAAATAATATTTTACCCGATTCTTTTTTTAAATACTTTTCCCAAACTGTTTTATAACTTCACCTTTTGTATCAACCTTTTCTAAAGAGCGCGTCAATAAATAAAATGCCTTATACAAAGTGAAACAACGAAATTCAATATTTAATGCCATAAAAAATAACAATTGTCTAAACCACCCACTGAGATCGTAAATTACTCTATTTATAATGCCACATTTACAGCCGCAATATTAATCTATCAGCCAACTTATCTTTGGAGGTGGTCAAAAATGGAACTAAAAAATATTAAGGCATTTACATCTTTGCGTCTAGAGAGCACATTAGCGCCACCAACTGCACGGGTAAGTTGGTACGTTTTAATTTTAATATCAATGTCTGCAACTGACATGCCGGTTGTTTCCTTAATTGATAGTACTCGACCATTTAAAGATGTCTCGTGCTTGAGTGGTTGTTACAATACTTGATACTTTACGTACCGGATAAGATAATACGTACCCTCATCTATCTAGTTTTTTTAGAAGATTGTGAGTCTTCGTCTGGGGTTTCTTATATTTTGTGACTGTATTCAACTGATAAAAATGTTTTTGTATATTAATGCCACCTTAATTAGAGCTTTCTTTTTATGTCCCTTTTAATAACGTAACGTAGCAATTATAAACCAGGCTTGACTTTAATTTTCAAATTAATGAAAGTCAAGAAATCTTATCTTCGAGCTCATTAAAATACTCATATCCTGCGGAGGAAGAGTGATGGATTATTTGATATAGGAAAATAATCAGGGGTTCTTCGCAAAAATTTTGCATATATTATATACATATAACTAAAATAACTACTATAATCAGTATCAATATTATACAGGACTCGTCGTGCCGTCTGCAGTCTTGGAGTTCATTGAAATTTGCCTTATACTTATCATCATCAACATCAGCCTTTATCCACTGTTGAACATAGGCCTCCTTCAATTAACACCAAGACGACCGATCCGTCGCCACTCACATCCAACAGTGATCGTCCACTGCACGGAGATCGTCTTCTCAGTTCCCACCTGGCTAATGGTCGACTAACACTTCGTCTACCCAAACGCAGTATATATGCTCTGAGGCATCCCGCGGGGGAGTGGATCTCCCCAGGCGGGTATGTGGGACACGCTGCGCCCAAAACCTGGTAAGTTAACGCAGCTCTATCCACTAAAACCCGGCGAGTGTGACCAATGCCGCCTTTGGTGAGGTGCCCCGGATCGAATGAGCAAATAGGGCATCTTAACGGCTAGTCAGTCCCGCAGGGGACCGACGCCACCTCCACAGAGGGGTTGTCCCGCACCGAAGAACAACCCCTCCCAACGTCGGTATAGTACAGTGGGGTAAGGTTCCCGTCCTCGCCCCTTGCCCCCTGTTCTTTTGTACCCTCTTCTTATAAGAGGGGTATAAAGAGCCCCCTCGGCTCAATTAACTACGCCCAAGGTGCTGGGCTCACCCTAGGTTACTGAGCCCCACCGCCATGACAAGGCATGAACCGTTTTTCATAGATCTTTGTTCAATTAGCCGTAAGCAATATCTACTATTTTGCAGCGCTAAGAAACTAAAAGGATTATCTTTAATGCACTTCTAGTAATGAGCTTATGTTAAACATCCTTAAGCTTAAAGAAGAAAATAGTAAGATTATCTACAAACCAATTATATAGCTATATTATATGAATACGTTTTGTCTGTTAGGCAGATTTGTAGGATATCTCGTGGATGTTCCCTAAAATGTACCATATAAAATGTGTGTTTGAAGGAAGCGGTTGTTAAAACATCCGCGTCGCCAGTTCGACAGGTCAAACAATTTGTATAGCCTGACCAGAAATATAAAAACCCTGCATGGTGTCGCCACTGTAACTTCTTTACGTGAACACATTGTATCATCCGTACAGAAATTAGTTCCGAATTTTTCCTCAATATGGCGAGGGTTTTTATTTTTCTGGTCAGGCCATATATGTATATATTATATCTGTACCAGGAAAATGGTTTGTACATTCCTTACCTTGAACCAGCAATACACGTGAACGTGATATTTTTTTTTACTAACATTATGTATTTATTATTATGACAAATCATCATCATCGTCAGCTCCTATCCGTCCACTGCTGAACATAGGCCTCCCTCAATTAACAAGACGACCGATTCCTCGCCACTCTCATCCAACACGGCCCGGCCATTATGACACAACTTGGACAAAAAATGGTTTTAATCTCTAATTAAAATACCTTAATTTAATTATCTCAATAAAATAATATTTGTGTACTGTGCAATTAGTAATTAATAACGGAGTTCCGAAAACGGGTGTCCCGTTCAAGGTTAGCCAAACAGAAATTAGTCGTGTTTATTCACCAACGCCTTAGTTTTAATTTATAATCAGCCAGCTGTTACCCACCCTTTTTAGTCACAGCCATTAAGTTTATTATTATTAATAATTGATGGTACCTCTAACGGTCTTGCCTCACCGTTATTCGCGAAACTCTAATGAACACTCATATAATACTAAGTTTCTTGACCAGCTCTATAAATTAAAGCTTACAAAGAAATCTATACAGATAAATAAAATTAGTGTCTGTTTGTTATATTAAAACAGCCGCTTTTTATTAAATACATATGGATGTATACACATTCAAAAATTGTGCGTATGCAAACGAAATCAAGAGGTAAACAGTACTTAAAAAAGAATACTTGGCAACGTCTCAGTAATGCATCAAATATCGATACAAACTTAATCAATACCTTTAGCAAAGCATTGAATTGCGAGACAAATAATGAAGGAAAGTCAATAAATACATCAAATGTATTGTTAACTAAACTGTTTAACGCTAGTCCCGTTGCTTATCCGAGACAACTTTCAAAAAAGAATTTTGTACAACACCAAAATAATATTTTTCACAATTTTTGTCTGATTGTTCCGGCGATCTGATCTCTTAAGCGGCTAAGCCGATTTTGATGAGACTTTCAGGGTGATAGCTGGTGTTATAAAGAATAACTAAGGCTATATAAAAAATCATCATCAATCCTGGTACGGCTGTAAATCTAAGTTAACGCGGGCGAAGTAACTAAATGTCAGAAATAATATAATTTCCGACAAAATCACAACAATACTTAATAATTCAAACGTTTATAGGGCATTTTGAAAATGCTCTCAAACTCCAGTGTTGCTTTTGACGTCCAATTTGCAACAAACAAAGCCATCAATTAATACAACGTGGAATAATTTGGTATTCATTTTGTTTCAGGTAAACTGGACGCTGTTTATCGGTGATTGTACAACTCGTTATGACGAGAATTGCATTTCAGGTATTCAAAACATCTACAAAGAAGTTTATGAGTGAATTTAAATAAGATTGATTATAGCAGTCGTCTTAGAATTTATGGTTCTAGATTTATTTGATTGATAATAATTATGACGTGACAACGTCTTATAATTCGATGGAGCCGGCTGCACGAACGAAAAAACATGTCGCATGAGGCGTTCCATTTTCTTATGACGTTGTCACGTTCAACTATCGTCAGTAAACCGACTTTTTTTAGTTATTGCCGGTGCACAAGAATAATGCTATTTTAAAATATTCTAAGCGCAAATGGTATCGTAATTAATTAAATTATCATAGAAACGACAAGCAGGCATTAGATAATAGGATGTTTTTTGACGTGACAACGTCTTATAATTCGATGGAGCCGGCTGCAGGAACGAAAAAACATGCGGCGTTACCTCGCTCTGAGGCGTTCCATTTTCTTATGACGTTGTCACGTTCAACTATCGCCAGTAAACCGACTTTACAGACAACCGATTTTTTTTAAATTAGTTTACAAGGTACAATTGATCTAGAGTTGAGCTGAATCAAGTAAAAGTTAATTCAGATATTCAAAAAATTGTAGATACCTACTTGAAAGTAATTTCTACCTTAGAAAAAAAAATTAGATAAAATATGTATAAAAGGTTAACTGAATTCTGAACAGTATAACTGACTTGTAAAAGGTAAGCATACGTAACACAATAGCATTAAATATTAAAGAAGAATAATCTTACAAATTTCGTGAATGCATTGTATCATAAATAAGAAACATCCCTAATAAATTTTATTTACCAAATTCGTTTCCCCGGGAGGAATTTCACAATTTCCTTACAACGTTACTCACTTTCGACTAAGCGTGGATGAATTTAATGAGGCATGCTCGGGGTTTGTAAGCAAGCCCTTAAGCCTTGAGCCCTGCAGGGGTCGCGAAATTGGTTGATTCGTGGCATTTCTTTAATCGCTAGCAAATCGCTGGAAAAAGATTATCAAGTACGTACTAACAATAAATGAAGTGTTAAAGAATTTGTATAGCTAAGAGCTGTTTTATAGCATTACGAATTAATTATTGCTCTATATTTATTAACTGTTTAATTTTAAAAACGAAGACTTAAACGGTTAATATTATATCATTATTTTGAAATATTTTTTTACATTAAATAATTAATTGAAAAAATGTGCTTTTTCTATTTCGTTTAACTTGTTGAGTTTGTGGAATAGAGATTTAAAATTTTGATATAATAATATGTTTTTTGACTCTTTGGTCTAGTATCTTGTAAAAGGAATACACGATTAAATATTTTTTTCTGAATACAAAAATAAATCAAGTTATTTCTATTTTTGACATCACGGCGTATTGCTTAATTGTTATTTAATGGAATCTACTTTAAAATATAGATAATTATCATGTCATAGTTTACTTAAAGTAATTTTACATATTTTTATTTATTTACTTTGTTAAAAATGGAGTAAATTCGTTTTGGCACATACGTCATTTTATTCCAAGCGCACGCACTTATACCTCGTTCTTTTCGTTCATATTAAACTGCATTCGCCGCTCCCCGCGCGGTGGACCTAGTTAGTAGTTACGCCTATCGAACTACGATTTATTTTCGAGCTTTTATATTCGGACCAACCAGTCACTGGTTCCAGGTTTTATATTATGTATATTTTTTGCATAATGTAAAAAAAGGTGTTAGGACCTTATACTTGAACTAGTGAAAGGTGTCAATTGCATGTGGCGCTTGTCGAAATTGTAACAGATAAAATCATCATGATTACATCCTACATCTGACCCCTGATGGCCTGTAGCTTCTTTCAACGAATGCCAAGACTTGTAATAATAATAGCGGTAAATGTCCCGGCATATTTTCCCGTCTTTCCTCGAATTGCCGCGTAATGGGCGATATGTGTGGAATTTTTATCACAGGCGCCGCCTGGTGGAGCCATCATGAATTATGTACGTGGCACATTAAAACCTTTATTGTCTTGTTCTGGATTGAGGTCGATGATCTGCCACTTAAGAAGATACGTTCAAAGTATATCCCTACGATACCAAACGTACTAGAAAAATTGGAAACTATCGACACTATATATGATACATATAGCATGACGTCATATGCAATCTGGGAAGACGGAGAATAGGTTGATAGGATGACTTATCAACTAGATAGGATGACCTCCGTGCAGTGGCCGGACCTAGATGGAGGCCGGGAGGGGGAGGGGGGTCAGATCGGCTACCTTGGTCATTGAAAGAACCTTTCTTCTGCAATGGACGGGAAAAAGGTTTATAATATGATGATTATATGAAAACCCACAATCATTACAAGTTTGTGTCCATACCTTTAATATCTTTCTGAAATAACGTCCATCTTCCTTTGTATTCAGAAAAATCAAATTGGCAGCCAAACCGGACAATAGTCCAAAGCTTCACGACATAGAAAACATTTACTGTACAAATCATATTTTTTGCGGAAATGCGGTTTTCCGTTTCTTATTTCCTTATAGTTTTCCGCCAATTTTTACGACTGTTGAGCGCTTGTTCTAAACTGAATGCCGGCGATAAAAGTTTTAATGTTTTATATTTAATTATTTATGATGGAAACGTTTTGTGTAGTAATTCCGACTTCCGTGCCGTTGACAAATAATGCATTTTTAGAATTTCTAGTTTTTAGTTTACCTATACCTACAACAAGAGCCTATTTAATAAAGGAATTATTAATTTATAGTCCTAACTATAATATATTTATAGTGCTAACCTGTAGGTATGCACATAGCCTACAGTTTAATAAATAGTTAATAAATTTATAATATGATTAATTGTTTAAACAAAGTTATAATTACATTGTCGTCACGTAAAGATACTATAAAGGTTTGCAAAAATAATTAACGAAAAAGTTTTAATCACCGCGATTAAAACATTTTCAATTAAAAAGTGTTTAATTATAATTAATAATAAGTATACCTCAAAATATCGTGTTACGGCGGATTTAGCGCCACAATTCTGAATCGCGCTATCGAAGTTTCACAGTTCGGTGCTATATATACGACAGCTGGGTAATGTTGACACGTGGGTTTCAACCTGACCAAGCTGGGGCTTTTCGCATATAAACCGCATTGGTGACCCGAAATAGAACACGGCCTCCTTTCTGGACATCAATATCATCACTCCCCCCCCATATCAACCCTTCTGCGCCACGCCATGCCAGCTAGCTTCAGCCTCATCGTTTACCTCGGCCAAACCAGCCTCGAGATTGCAAATTCAAGATCTTTCCCCGCAGTGTAAATTTCAGTAACAACAGAACTAAAACACGATAAAAGCATCAAAGGAGAATCTTCAAATGAAAACGGGAAAACGTTTTGGGAATTTATTACGCACTTTATTTGCACCTAATGGTCTTAAGATGCAAATACTATTAGCATTTCCAAAATACCCTCCCAATTTCAGTACGTAAGCTTTTCACACCCTAATCCAATACAACTGACCACATCATTAATTTACAACAATATTTCACCCCAAAAAGCATTCGGAACGCAACTATTTATATTTCTGAGCTAACAAAGGCTATAAATAAAGGTTCTGCCCTGAGGGATACCTTACTGCCTTTATACGGCCCCTTATTTTGATAGCATCTAATAGTATCCTTTGTGTTTCATAAATCATTACCTGTAGAGTGTGTCTTTGACACTGCATCCATAGTATAATGGATGTAAGAGGCGTGTGGATGCTCGAGTCGTTTTTGTTTGTGGTAATGGATGTTTCATTGACTCAACCTCGGCCTTTTGAAGATGGATTAGGTGCAAATATTGGTTTATAAATGGCTCCATATATCATGTTTTGTGAATTAACTTTTGTTTGTTTAATGTTTAAGACTTTCTTTAGTTTATATTGTAAGGCGATAAGAAATTAATATATAATATAATCAATACTTATTACTTATCATTAGAGACAATGCACGAGTAAATAGCTGTATAAATTTGAATTTGGAATTCCAAAGTGGCCAGTACGACAAAACGCCAATTTCATATGTCGGACCTTATATTTATTTATGAATAAATAAATCCCCATCCGTCTTCATCTATCTTTTTATTATATTTATATTAATTTATTACATTTATTACCTTCCTTCTCTTCATATAAGACATCAAGTAGTACATTATAATCATTTCTTAAGACACAAAACTAAACTAGAGTTAAATATGACATTAATCAAGAATTGTCAATTTACTTTCAAATACAAATTAATATGTGAAATTAGTTGCATATGTAAAGTTGAAGCCTGCGTATAACTTAGATTGAATTGAGAGACAGAATCAGCCGAGCGGCAACTAATTTGAGAGCAATTCGAAGTTTCAGCTACGTGAGAATTATGACTTGTGTTATTAATTTTAAACATTGATTTGCATTTAATTTACATATGTTAAATTCCAGTTATTAAAATTTTTTGAAGTGAAACTTATTTATCGGGGTTGGAAAAAAATTTAGTGTAACATTTTTTCGTTACGCGTCACATTCTTCCGTTACGCGCCATCTTTTTCTTATCCCTACCACGCGTGATTTGAAACATAACATCATAAAGAAGTTTCACTTCTTACGAGTGTACGCTAGTACACACACACTTTTTTTTTTGAATACAAAAATGCGTAGAAACAATCATATGTATGGGTTTAAGAGTAAACTACATAATATAACGAATTCATGATCATTTTATTTATCATTTAGATTATACAAAACCAAATAATTACATACTAAGACAACTCTTAAACTACTATCCTTAACTCAGGGAATCCACGAAACTTATAATTTTCGATCTCCTAATATTATTTTATTAGTAGCTGATACGCGCTGATTCGCACGCGTTACCGGCGTATCCCAGATGATGATGATTATTTTTACAGCCTATGTTACTTGGTAAAAATGAAGCTTTGTAATGGTGAAAGAATGTTTGAGATCGGTCAAGTAATTTTTGAGTTTATTCGTTACAAACAAAAATACAAATCTTTCTTTATAATATTAAGTATAGATGGATCATAAGAAATAATATTAATATACAATTAACGTTTTACAAATCTTGTAATCTTGATATATTTTTCACTAAAATCTTACCAAAGACATGTATATTATGATACATGAATTACATTTCCATGGTTTTTACACACCATGGTTCAGGCCTTGTCGTGGCGGTGGGGCTCAGTAGCCTAGGATGAGCCCAGCACCTTGGGCGAAGCGAATTGAGTCGAGGGGGCGCTGTGCGCTCCTATAAGAAGAGGGGACAAAAGAGCAGAGAGCGAGGACGGGAACCTCACCCCATTGTACTGTCCCGCATTGTACTGACGTTGGGAGGGGTTTTCTGCGGTGCGGGACCACCCCTCTGTAGAGGTTGTGTCGGTCTCCTGAGGGACTGTCTGGCCGTCGAGGTGCCCTGTTTGCTCATTAGATCCGGGGCACCTCACCAGGGGCGGCATTGGTGGCACTCGCTGGGTTTTAGTGGGTAGAGCTGCGTCCACTTACCATCTTTCGGGCTCCCACATACCGGGAGTGGGTCAGAGCATTTCCCGGCGTTAAAGAAAAAAAAAGACTAAAACATCCATTCCATAATGTACTTTATCTGTTCGTATATAAAACTCTTTTCAAGTAAGCTCTCCTTGAAATCTATACAGTTTATATAAAAAAATGTCTGAACAATAATCCGTAATAAAAAACCCAACAAGAAGCAGACACGAGCCCATCATGTATCTCTTGTATCGCTTCAAGTGTTCGATATATCCTGCGCCGAACAGAAGTACACTCGAGTGCATAAGATAACGAGTTTAAAAATAATTTATGTACCTCTCAAATGTTATTTGTGTCTCTAGTGTGTACAATTCCAGTAAAATAGAATGCACTATATCAACATTTTGTCATTTTCCTTATTTGAATTTGGAATTGTCTTCTTTAAAATTAAAACTTTTTAATGATACCAAAACCAGTCAGATACAAATGGTATAGCCAAAGAGATTTTATTACAAGTTCATACATACTATATGCGAAAAGACTTCTTCCCCAACCTGTATTTATTTGCTGAATATTTGCTGCAATTAAACCAGCTATAGGTATCAATAGTGTCGGGCTTAAGCACTAGAAACTTACTAAAAACTAATTAATTATATAATTTTTCCTTCATCTCAGAACGACTCCCATTTAATATTCATTCATCGATCATAGAGCGGTAGTGTTGTGCTTTGTATGAAAAGAAATTCCGCCAAAATGCTGCGAAACTTAGGGCCTATCAAGAAAAGAGCATACTCATATCTGAAAGGCTGGCAACGCACCTGCTAATCCTCTGGTGTAGCGGGTGTCTGTGGATGTCGCTTTTCACTTACTATCAGGTGAACCGACTGTCCGTTTGCCCCCTCTTCTATAATAAAAAAAAAACTGCGCCGGTTCTGCGCTCTGATTATTCGACTGATGGCCATTGATGGACGATTGGCCGATGGGACTTACATACTGTTCACTGGTACGTTTAATTGCTATTACGTCAGTGACAAATCACTGACCAGTTTCTGAATTTTATGGCTCACATTACTACTCTATCCGGTTATATGCTCGTTGTATTCATTAAACTTCGTTGTAGGGCAATTAACATTAGAGGTGATCATTATTACAACAACAGTTGTAGTAATGCGTTATTTGAAAATAGTGAATAATCCATTTTTAAAGAATAACTATATCCTGTTGTCAGTTGTCATTATTGAAACGATGACACAATGGTAAGAATAGGCACGCAATAGGCAGAATGAGCTTTCTTTTTTTGCTTATTGTCACAATTCATATTTTTCAACGTCTATAAATCAACAATAACAGGATAACCGACAGCAGTTTAGAACAACACAACAGGATAATTTATTATTGTAAAACAGCCGTTATTGCCATTACTAATTAACATGTCCCTTTCCAAATATATTTAGGAACATTATGAATATAACAAACGTGCATCGATCTAAGACGCATATTAATGCAAATTATAAAAGTTGTAAGTTTCACTCGCGTCAAACTTTTTGGTGTAAAACAATGCATACTCAAGTTATATAATCTGTGAGAATCTTGCACATTACAGTTTGAAACTCTTTGGTTTAACGTTGCATATTAATGGTTGAATGAAATTTCAGGCTTTAGCCGCCTTAATGAGCATCGCTGGTCCGTGAATCTCTATTGTGCTTTCGTGAATTTCACTCGAAATGTGTTTACATTTTAATTGTAATTGAAATTGCTATTCTCATTTGTTGTATGTGTTTTTGTCATTTATTTTTCATAATAATCTTTACGTACGTGATTATTGTTACATAGTTCATAGATACATATTGGCTCAAATATAGTAAATACAGGTTTTGCTTAAACAATTTCATCTTCTAACTTATCCTGAATTGAAGTTGTATCTTGAAATACACTTTTGGAAATTCATATTAATTTATTTCAAATCCAATTTTTATTTCACTGATTTTACTTAAGAACTAATCGACTTTCATACATTTCTTATTAGTTTTCATTTGGTTTTCGCCAATGATTGTTAGGTTGGGCGCTTATACATAATATATTAAATTATATTGGTAGTAATAATATATCTATGGACGCTTTTACACCACGTCAATCAGGTCCCGTGGTAAGTTCTTGAAGAACTTGTGTTACGGGTACCAGACAACGGAAATATATTTAAAAAAATTATACTATACATATATTTAAGATTTTTATTATATGATACACATATTTAATACACATCCATGACCCAGGAACACAGAAAATAATTTTGTTCCCTGGCGGGATTCGAACCCGCAACCTCCGGCTTGAGCACCAACGTGCTTACCACTGAGCCACAGAGGTCGTCAAAGCAATATCCTAGGTAGATAGATACATAAGTGTACACAGTGATAAACGTATTTTGTAATATTAATTAACTTTGCCACGGCAGGTTATCTGCTCTAATTATAATATAATAAAGTTGCCATTAACTATATCGAATTTGCTCACAACGTTATAAACAATTTGGGTTAACGTATCAGCTTACCTGCACATTAACTTGGAAGTTAATTAATTGTACACGCGATGTAAATGCGCGGATTTACAGAAAAAAGTTAATCCATTTTCATTGTTTGCTGTTACAGCAAAATGTTGATAAGACAACTCCTCTATTAAATTTAATTTTTAAGTATGGCGACAATTTTTTTAATTAAAAAGAATGTGCTTAGCAGGAGGTTGGCGGGAAATTGGGAAAGTTTTCCTTTTGAAGTGCGGAAAACATTTTTCCATTTATTATTACTCATGTCATTACTTTAAAATAGTAATTTCTTACGTTTTATTTCATCATCATCATCAGCCTCTCTCCGTCCACTGCTGAACATAGGCATCTTTCAATGAACGTCAAAATTCGTTAGACGGAGAAAAATAACAGGATATATATATTAATCCTCTTATTTTAGTACTACATAGTTTTTATATCGAATCGAATGTATTATAATTATTTTAGCTTAAAAATGTAATCATTGTACTGTTTAATAGTAGATTTTTTTAAATTCTTTATTTAATATGGGATTTTTATACATAAAAAGACCATGTAAATCCCATTGTACCTTATTCTAATTACATAATATATCATTGATTGCATCTAATTCTATTTTAAACACGTTAAACAGCCTTCTAGCTGCATCAAAAACAATAGTAGAGTTGCATGTTCAAGTGTAATTGTTCTTAATGTGTCTTCAGTACATAATCATCTACAATAATCCGTTAAATTTACTTAGATAAAACCGAGTCAAAGGAGTACCGTCAGTAAAACAATTTAAAACTCAACATAAACTAAATAAGAACAACCACGAAGTAAACGTATAAAGAAAGTTGAGAAAATGTCGATTCAGCTGAAACTATTTTGGCAAGCATCGCGGAAAGTAAACTGTAAAGGAACTTCGGGTGTGGCGATTTATTAGCTGACTGTACTCTTTAGCTAGGTACGATTGTTTTGGCTACAAATACTGACCTTTCTTGAGCTCAGTACCAAATTAAGTTTCAGCCGGATTTGCGAAGTAGTTGAGTCAGGTATACTCTGTAGTTTTATGTTACTTTCTCATGTGCTGTGTTTTTACTTAGTTTATATTTATAGGATACTTTAGATATTGATAAAAGTTTGCAATTAGCTTTATGTGTTTTTTTATCTATTACGTAAAAATGTGATTGAGATTTTGTTTATTATAATGAAATTACTTTTTACGGATAATTTCATCATCATCAGCCCCTATCCGTCCACTGCTGAACATAATTTTTTTTTGACGCAGTGGAAATGCTTTGCGCATTAACCCGGGGATGGGGCGTCCCCGGGGATATGAGACTCCCGGCGTTCCCCCCTAACGCCGGTATACCGCACTAAAACTACTGCGAGTTGCCTTCAGCCGCATGAAGGGGAGTGTCCCGGATCTTTCTAATACAGAACACACCCCGCGACCGGCCGGTTCCCTCAAAAGGGCTAACCGGTATTCTTCCTAGTATGGGGGAGCTCCGACAACCTGGAGCACCCCCGCCGACGCCGGAACTTTTCTACGGGGCAGGTACCCAACCTAACCCGAGTCCCGTTAGACAGGAGGCAGGAGGCGCGCGTTCGAGCATGCAGCGCACCATACTCGAGAGCGAAAGGTCCCTTCCAAGCACAGCCACGAGATTTTGACGCTGTGCGGCCCATCTATCGCACACCTCTAGGGTGTGCTGGGCCGAGTCCTCCACAGCACCGCACTCGTGGCAGGCTGGCGTCGGCTCCCTCCTGGCAACTCGACACAGGTACGCACCGAAACATCCGTGTCCGGTAAGCACCTGTGTCAACTGCTGAACATAACTTCCTCAATGAACGCCAAGACGACAAGAGTGGAGGCCGCGTTTGGGTAGACGTGTGTGAAGTGTTTGTTGTGTATGTGAGCAATGTTTGTTATTATTTTCTCTTAAACATTGTCTTAATTTATTTTGTTTCCTTGCGTCTACCTATTAATTTATTATCTACTTAATAAATAGATATGCATATTAGGAATCTACGATTTATAATTTATCAGCTAGTATCATAAATAAAATAAGCTTCCAATGAAGTATAGAACCTTATTAATAAATCTCAATAAAATTTTAAAAGGACTTTTATAGGACACCGTATATGAATTGCTGTATCATTATATCATTGTGTATGTAAATGTTTTAATGTTGACGACAGCGGGAATATCCACTTGTCGCAGTATTAAACACCAATTACAGGTTCCGTATATAGAATAGAGGACTTGTCGCACTGTCGGAAAACTTGGCAAAGATATTTTTACTAAATTTTATGCGAATTTCACTCATCATAACGAGAGGACCGTCTTCCCTAGACTGTTGGTGTAAAGTATCCGTAACGTCGAGAATATAAAAAAATCTCAATTTGCGTTAAAAAGATTAAATTTAAAGATTTATATCTTAAAGACATTTAAAGATTAGTGTAGGCATTAGAAATCGATCTCTTCTTCTAACTCGAAAGAGTCTCTGTATGTAAAGATGGTCACCCATCCACGGACTAACCCCGGTAAGCGTAGCTTTACCTGGTGGATTGATCCGTGCGGCTGTTATTACTTAGCCACGAGCTCCTTGCATTAGAAATCTATCATAACAATTAATCTGGTGAATCTCCTGGTTGTATGTTACGTCACTGAAACAATAATTAAAAGGTTATGTATATATAAAAACCCCAATCCCATAATGAAAGAACTAATAATCTTGAAACGACTAAATTAATTTTGATAAAATATATCTAGAACCACCGCTAGGATAGCAGCTTTAAGATAACAAAAAACCACATGCAAATTAATTTACTCGTTGGAAACATACGATGACATCTCTTTTACGTGGGGGGTTAAAATTTTTCTACCGGCAAAGGATTATAATGAAACAATTTCTTTACGGATTACATAGCGGTTTATTTAGATACATTCTAGACGTTTCGAAATAATGGAAAATAGACGATGGAGGAAACAATATCGTTAAAGGAATTTGTTTAATATTTCAAATGTAAGTATCCGAAATTATTAGCACTAAAATAAGCTTGGCCAATGCATGGCAGCCCACGTCGTCTGTCGCCGCTGCCTGCTGTTATGTGCCGCATTACACGTACATTCAATTTTGAGTTTCAAGTGAAGCCAATTTTAGATATGATATTACCTACTAGTTTTTTTCCGTTTCTCTAATGTTTTATTTAAAAACATTGATATTTTAACTTTTCAAAAGAGTTTTAGTTTTTTAAAGTAAGGAAGTTTTCACCCGCATATGCGTATTAGCACCCGCGGGATAGAGGCTGATGATGATGATGATGATGATGATATGCGTATTGGATTTTTTATTAAGTTCATAGGGACTTGAATATGTTATTACCACATCCACATCTTTGAGAACCAAATAAGGTACCTACGTCGTGAAGTGCTATGAAAACTGATACTCTGCTGTTCATGTCTAACTCTGGGAGAGATCAAATCTACGTACTTATAAAAGCTTTTTACGTATATTATTTCTAGTTACATAAATTCTTTAAGTCTATTTTAATTATTTTATTCTTTTTCAATTACATTTTAACCGTCGTGGGATTTTTAGAACTTTAATTTTTTTTTATTCTATTGATATAGATTAATAGAATAAATAAAAGTAACAAGTAAGAGGTGCCATGCTGCATTAGAGCCGAATTGGGCCGGCACAACCGGGGTGGTACCTCTCGCTCACATAACACTGGCGTCAAGTGACAGCTATGTTGTCGCGTTTCGTGCGGTTTGTGAGTTTTCGGTGGCCCATTGGAAAAGGAGGGCAATGCATCTGTATAACCTCTGGTTGTGCTGATGTGTATGGGCGTCGGTACCATAAGGCTCCGACTGCTCGTTTGCCCCCTTATGACAAAAAAAAAAGAATCTTCTTGATAAATTACAAGTCGACTAAAGGTTGGAAATAAGGTTATCCTCTTCTAATGGGAGGCAGTCTAAGGCGAGATATAGGTTTATAGATTTATTTTTATTCTCAAAAGAGATATTCTGTAGTAATTCGTATTATTCTAAAATCTATAGGTATTATGTGTGTAAAAATCCGTTGATGTTTTCAGCAGAGGATACGAATTAATAATAATAAATCAAATATTTCACAATCGTGTTACTTACCGTATTCTTATTTTCATCTAATACAGTTACATGAAAATAAGTATTTTTATTGTGACTAAGAGCTTCCAACACATATTTTTGCGTATATTTCATGGACGGTAAACCCATTTTCGTATTCACATCGACACTTGTATCAGGTGACGTTTTTTGCGACAAAAACTGCACACCATATGGCACCAATTCTGCTGGCAAATTGGCGAGCTTCATTACAACATGTGGCGTTTATTTCTTTTAAAATGACCACACAAGCGGACTTAATTATTTGAATGTTCAAGGACAAATAACGTGGGGTATAAATGGTTTCATTAACATAAATATGAGACACAAATTTTTTGTCTTCCTACACCTCCTCAATTCTTCTGATCCTGTAAATTTGTTGCGGGTCTCTGGGCAGTTTTAACGTATCACTCAGATTCCCTGATATCTTATCAAATGGTCATTTGGTGGTTACCGCTATAGATTCTGGCTCTACAGGAGTAGTAGCGGAGGAAACGAGTGGTGGACCTAGCACGATTAAAATACCAAAATTGGAAGTAGGCTCCGTATCATGTGCATCGTATGATAGATAATATATATGTTTGCGTATTGGCTACATGTATACATATTTAAAATATAAGAATGAAGCAACTTTTAGGGATTTTATCGCGGTTTATTAAGTTTTTTTCATGGCTGACGAATACTTTTAACTTAGAATTTCTAAGTTATTTTTTTTTAAATTAGAAATTAAGTAGAACTATCACCATCAGCCTTTATCCGTCCACTGCTGTACCAACATAGGTCTCCTTGTCATTCGCATCTAGAACTAACTAATTAGATTAGGTCATAGTTTACTAAAATGAAATTCAAAACTTAAATACACTTGATCACGCACTTTCTTAACATGTTATATTTTTTGAGCGACCAAAAAAAAAAGAGAGTGAATCGCAAAATCAAAAATCACCACCATTGATTGAACTCGGAGTAATCGGTTCGGTTTTCAAATTCTTAACCACTCGACTATCGCTGCTTTATTAATTAATTTCAAATAATCATAAAGTCATAATCATATCCCCCTCAAAGACCCCTTTCGTAATCAACATGGTACTAAAGTGTCAACAAACGTATAGTTTCACTTAGCGTATCAATTCCTAAATAAATTGTTGGAGCATTCAACCCTTGCTAGTAGGGATAGCAAAAGATTATATGACTCATACTTCAAGCATGGTGAATATTTTGTTTGGATTCTGACAAACCTTCAAGTGTAACCATTTTAGTAAGAGTAAGAGAGTAAGAGGTAGTGTCATGCTGCATTGCATCCGAACTGGGCCGCCACGACCGGGATGGTACCTCTCGCTCACATAACACCGGCGTCAAGTGACAGCTACGCTGTCGCGTTTTGTGCGGTTTGTGAGTTCCGGTGGCCCATTGGGAAAAGGAGGGCGGCGCATCTGCGTGGCCTTGGTTGTGCGGATGTGTAAGACTGACGACATGACACTGATGACATAAAAGAGATAGACATAATAAATTCCATCACGCACCACTTTGATTTTCGTTTCGAAAATGTCATGTGAGAGTCACCCAGGTTTGACATATATAGGACCTGCAATGCATAACTATGCAGAAATTAGACTAATTATTTTCAGATCTAGTGATATAAATATTTAAATACGATGGGACCGATGTAATGTTTTTTTATGCGTCTAGACTCTAGTGGATTATATAATGGTTTAGATTTACAATTAAATATCTTAAAATTTTCCGTGCGTATGTCAATAAATTTCTCCTGAACGACTGCACCGCTTTTCATGAAACTTTTGTATTGAAGTGGCTTCCAGAATTGATTGGATTTACAATTCAGTTGTCTATTAAATGTTTTTACAGGACAACGTCTGTTTTTTTTTTTTTTTTTTTTTTTTTATGTTAGTTGGATAGGCAAACTGGCAAACGTGCCACCTGATGGAAAGTGGTCGACGTCGCCCATGAACATAAATTAGTTTACCTGGAACGAGCCCAGGCAACTTATTTATGTGTTGCCTATCCTGAGACATAAGATGTTAAGTCTCGGTACCAGTAATTACCCTGCCTGTCTTGCCCTTCTCTCCGAAACACAGCAAAGCTGTTTCACGGGAGAAACAAGCAAGATGGTGGTACCCATGCAGCCGGGAGCGCGGCACAGCGCTTCCCTCCCACCGGTTGGGTTCGCAAGTGGTATTACTCGGTAAAAACAAAACGGGTTTCCTCATCATCAACATGGTTTTATGGATAATTACTTAATTTACATAACATTGTGAAAATTTTGACTTTTGTGTCGACTGTACCTCGGTTTATTATAATAAGCGCCATGAAGCGGTCGTTAGGACGCCTGCATCAATAATAATAAACTGGATCGAATCGATTGCACCAACATTTATTTTATCCTAACAAGCTGAAAATACACAAAACATTAGTTTCCTGCAATTAATTCAAAAACTGACACACGAAGAAAAGGTATTTATTGTTGCATGTTATGAATGAGCATTCCTCTTTTGAATACTCTTGTTGTTTTCTTTTTGAATAGGAATTACCGGTGGGAGGGAGGCGCTGTGCCGTGCTCCCGGCTGCATGGGTTGCAGCTTCACCACCATCTTGCTTGTTTCTCCCGTGAAACAGCTTTGCTGTGTTTCGGAGATAGGGACAAGACAGGCAGTGTAATTACTGGCACCGAGACTTAACATCTTATGTCTCAGGACAGGCAACACATAAATGAGTTATCTGGGCTCGATCCAGATCTACTAGTTTATGTTCATGGGCGACGTCGACCACTTACCATCAGGTGGTAAGTTTGCCAGTTTGCCTATCCAACTAACATAAAAGTAAAAATAAATAAATAAAAGGAATTTGACAATTACTTAATTGAATAGTCTATACATCTATACAGATAAATAAAATTGGAGTGTCTGTTTTTAATATTAAAATAACCGCTAATTATTGAATGCATATTATACACGATACATCACATATACCAAAATACCATTTTTTACCATTTTTGTCTGTATGTCTGTCTGTTTGTTCCGTTTAATATCTGAAAAAATAGGTCAATTTTTATGGGACTTCCACTGGTAGATAGCTGATATTATAAGGAGTAACTTAGGCTATAAAATAATCATCATCAATCCGGGTACGGCTGTAAATCTAAGGTAACGCGGGCGCAGCTGCGGGCAACGGATAGTCTTAAGCCTTAATAGCTTAGAAAAAAATAAGACATAACGTGGGGTATAAATGTTTTCATTAATATAAATATGAGACACAAATTGTTTGTCTTCGTAAACCAACCTACTTACAGGAGTAGCAGCGGTGGCAGCAGCTTCGCCCGCGTTAACTTAGATTTACAGTCGTATACGGATTGATGATAATTATTTTCATAGCCTAAGTTATTCTTTATAACATCAGCTCTATGTCAGTGAAAGTCCCGTTAAAATCGGCCCAGCCGTTTCAGAGATAAGCGGAACAAACAGACAGACATGCAAACAAAAATTGTAAAAATGCTATTTTGGTTTAATATTATGTTCCATATAATACATCCATATGCATTTAGTTATATTGATATTACAAACAGACACTCCAATTTTATTTATCTGTATACATAACTATTAAATTGCACGAGACGCCTTATACTTACAGCTGTTTTCCAAATATTTTAAACGCGAAATACCAATAACGAACGTAGTATTAATTTGGGGACGTCGGTTCCGAAACAAATTGTACGATATACACTTTTCTACTGCTCCGTGCGTGACAGCGATTTTTAATTAAAATCAGTTATCAAAAGTTCCGAAGTTTATTTATCATGACAATTCTTTTTCATTTTGAATATTGTTCTGATTCGTGACAGATTTTATTATTTCTGAAATGGAATAAATGAAACGAGATGGGCAATCAACATGTGGGATTATGGATTCATAATATGTTAATAGATTTTTTATTGTAAAATACTAATGATATTATTGTTATAGTAGTAAACGATGTTTTAACCGCAAGTCTTAACCACCAATAAACTTGAAATGGATATATAAAAAGGAAAAAGATATGCAAAGCAAGGTTGCATAGACTCGGTTATACATAGAAATAATTGAGTTTCATCCCAGCCCTTGAAAACTTGCTTGAGTATGTCTAAGAATCATCATCATCATCAGCCTCTATCCGCCCACTGCTGTACATAGGCCTCCCTCAATGAACGCCAAGAGTGGATGATCCCTTGCCACTCGCATCCAACATAGATCAGCCACTACACGGAGATGGTTTTCCTACCAGATTAATGGCCGACCAAAACTTCGTTTACCTAATTGTGTCCAAAAAATATCTGGACACATTTAAGATACGGTCGTACTTAAGGCAAATGCTGTGTTTTATACAACTAAATAAGCATAATAGTCCAGAACCTTAATGCCCTTCATCGTTCTTTAGTGTATGAATCCACTCGAAACCCTTTCACCTCTTCAAAATCAGTTGTGTAATCATAAATTCTCGCTTTATTTATAACTTCAGCCATAAATAACAATGGTCGACAACGGCTCATAAACCAATAATTCAAACTTGAAACCGCTCGACCCTAAGGGTGTTGAGTTATTAAAAAAATCGTAAAATTCCTCGAGGATCCAGGTAAGGTTCCTGGAAATCGTCGATCCAGAGTCAGCAAGGCACGAATGAATGGGCATTCAGTACTATTTCGGAATTACTCGGATTGGCACGATCTGGATATTATTAAAACAAACGCGCAAACAAAACTGTTTTGGCTCCGAGAACAAAGATGTTTCCTTTTTTTATTGGCAAAGAACTTTAGTTTCGCTTGAAGTTTTTACGGTGTAAGCACTTGCGTCTTTATTACGGAGTACTTTGCATTTATAAGCTCTTTTAAACTCGAGTCTCGGGGAGGTGGATAGAGATGAGATTTTAAAAATTTCAAAGTGAGTCGCGTGAATGTTTGCACTCCCGCATAGAATACTAGAACTATGGTTTTTTCTCCTTGATAACGGATATACTGATCATTTTCTCGCCGCTTATCAAGATTTATATATTTCCTAATACCATAATTTTTCTTTGCTGAGCCCAGCTTTCTTGTGTTTCGGTAAAAAGGCCAGATAGAACTGTTTGGCAAGTAATTTATTAACAGGTCTTTTCTTGGGCTCTGGCTTGGTCTTTTCTAATTCCAGGTGCTCTTCTTTGTGTTCATGAGCGACGCTGACCACTTACCATTCTGTGACTTGTTTCTCTCTTTGCAAATCTATACAGATATATAAAATTGGAGTGTCTGTTTGTAATATTAAAATTACCAATTTTTATTAAATGCATATGGAATATGGATTCATACACGGTACATATACCCAAAATAATATTTTTTACAATTTTTGCCTCTCTGTTTGTTCCGGCTAATCTCTGAAACGGCTGGGCCGATTTTGATGGGACTTTCACTGGCAGATAGCTGATGTTATAAGTAGTAACTTAAGCTAAAAAATAATCATCATCTATCCGGGTACGGTTGTAAATCTAAATTAACGCAGGCGAAGCTGTAGGCAACCGCTAGTCTTATTTATAAAAAGGTGATAAGTACTTCTTTATTCGTAAGAATATTATTTTATGCAAAGTTTGATTGTTAGCGAAGTGTAAACAGCAGTTTATAAATTGCGCTCAAACTCTCAAGTCTCACTTGTACTATTCTTAGTTATTCTTTGATGTATTTTAAAATCTCTTTAACGCGCTGCAATATAGTTTTCATTATCAGCTTCGCTATCCTTTAAATTAGATACCCTATGATATTTATAATTATTAATAATAATATCAACTCTTATATCCCACTGCTAGGCACGGGTCTCCTCCTGGAAATCAGGCGAGGGGGGTGTTGGGTCATAGTTACCGATGCGCTGGCCCAATGAGGGTTGGCGAACATCACACCTTCAAAGACTTTTAATCTCATCAAGCGTGCAGTTTCCTCATGTTTCCTTCACCGATGAGCAAGCGATGGTCTCATGTTCAGGTGCACATAGAAATGAAGAAAACCCCATTTCAAGGCACGAACGGCAGGATCGAACCCGGACCTCTCGCTCAAGAGACCGAGCCCACCGTTGCTCACATTATTATATTAATTCAGCTTTATTTAACAAACATGTGCTTTTACATCTATTTATGGTAGAACTAATTATGCATGATGGAAATGAACTCGTGGCCAAAATTATTAGGTTTTAACTGAAATACGCCGCAATCTAATTTTGTAACTGTTTTTTTAAACATACACAATATTTTTTTTAGATTTTTTATGAAATACATACAAAAATATAAGATATGAATTAATTAGTTAAGATTTGAAAGTCAATTTTTTTTAATGTCACAAGGAGGCAACCGAGCAGTCGGAACCTCGCACAACCAAGTTATGCGAGGTTGTAAGTGTAAGTGTTGCCCTCCATTTCCCTATACCCCCCAATGGGCTACCGGAATCTCACAAACCGCACGAAACGCGACAGCATGGCTGTCACTTGACACCGGTGTTATGTGAGCGAGAGGTGCCACCTCGGTCGTGCCGGCCCAATTCGGCTGCAAATCAGCATGGCACTACCACTTACTATATTATATAAGATATTTCATATAATATTACAAATGTGAATAAAAACTCAAAGAAATCAATCTTTTTGAACAGTGGTTGTGTAAAATACAGTCAATAAGTGTCATAAAAATGCGCATAAATCAAAAGTTTGTACGCTCCAGGGGAACTTACAAGTTGGGGAAGAAAACAAACGCTTTTCGATTTTAAACCTGAAAAGTTTTGTTTACTTTGTATGACAACAACTTCAATATGCTCAAAAGCAGTCTCAGGATATTTATTATAATTATAATACATAATATAATTATAATAATATTATATTCTGATTATAAATTATGTTATAATCATATCCTTAATCGCTATATTTAATTTTAATTATGTTATTTTCATCTTTATCATATTCTAATGTAGTTATAACATTGCCCTGTCGATTGTAAGCCTAGGGGTGTGAATATTGTTATCTAATGTTTACGCGAATTACACTCATTATAATGAATCAAATTTTACGTATTATAATGCGGTTTATTATTATTTTTACATGCCCGACGTTTCGGGTAATTTAGTCTTCTTTACTCTCTACGCAGAAATTAAAGTATCCAAAACTTCGGGCTTGTAAAAAACTTGATAAACCGTGATAAAATCCGTGAAATTTGTTTCATTATAAGGGGTGTTAATTGCGTAAACATTAGAAAACACTATTCCTTATAATATGTATTGAATTAATAAGTCTCTAACGGTCAGGATAGGATTGTTACTTTAAAGGTATTCTGTTTTTATTTCCTTGATGGTAAGATTATAAAGAAATATCTTAAATAATACTAAGGAAAATCCATAATTTTATAGTACATAATATATCGTGTTACAATACTTAGGTTTCGTTGTTAAAATAATAAAACTTCATAAATAAAATCATATTTACAAAGTAAATGTGATTGAATCTACAAAGGTTTGTGAAAGTACAGAAATGCATTTCCTAGATGGAGTTTTTTAACAATTTGAACGTAGAATGTAACTGATTCAAGTATCTGAAGAAGCCGTAGTAGTGAGCCTTTGTGAAATCAATGTTTGTAAGGATTCAACCGGGAGTGCTTTTATTACGTCATTATGCAGGGAATAGTAATTACATTTATATTAAATCTAGTATCATCACCTCATTTTCTCTGTGCACCTGAACATGTGACCATCGCTTGCTCACCATGAAGGAAAACATCGTGAGGAAAATGCATGGTTGATGAGATTAAAATTCTTTAAGGTGTAAAGTACATCGCATTGGGCCAGCGCCTAGGTGAACTATCCAACACCCAACAACGTCCTCGCCTGATTTCGAGGAGGAGACCCGTGCCCAGCAGTGGGAAATCTAAGAGTTGATGCTGGTGATTGTTCTCTAACAATCTGATAATGGCATGATGCTTTGCAGCCTGATTGGGACAGCACGACCGATGTGGTCTTATGGGACTTCTCGCTCACATAACATCGGCGTCAAGTGACAGCTATGCTGTCGCGTTTCGTGCGGCTTGTGAGTTTCCGGTGGCAGGGGGATAGGGAAAAGGAGGGCGACGCATCTGCATAACTTTTGGTTATGTGGATGTCTATGGGCGTCGGTAGTCAGCATAAGATTCCGACTCATCGGTGCTGAAAAGGGTCATATTGATCTTTATTAAATGCACAATGGATTTAAGGCACTTAATTGGATAAGGATTAATGCTGTATAGCTTAAAATCGCTTCGAAAATAAGCCATTATTTCTCGTAAAAAGTAAAGGATAAAAAATGGTAAATGTAAAATATACCATTGCGAACTTTTTTGTAGACCTTTTTAGCGTTTACAATATTGTATGTACATTATACCTACATTATTTTGATCTATCTGGTAGGGTCCAGCCAGCGTTTTCAATGTACGCGCAAAAAACTGTTTATTTACGACATCTCATTACAAACCTCTAACATCAGTGTTATATCAACCTTCCTCTTAAATCACTCTATCTATTAAAAAAAATCGCATTAAAATCCGTGGCATAGTATTAAAGATCTAAGTATAATATATAGCGACAGACAGACGGGAAGCGACTTTGTTTTATATTATGTTATAATAAATAAGTGTGTGTAAAAGTATAGATGTTATGGTTTTAATGGCTTCAAGATTTGTTCAGGTGATATTTTATCGTTCGTTACAAACTGTCTATACTTCATAATTAACTTAAACAAGCCTTTGTTACGGCAATTGTTTGAAAGGTTTTTGAAGTAAAATCGAAGATTAAGTTTGAAAGTTGGCTGTTTCTTTGACAGAGATTGATAACGAAGGTATTTATAAATTTATGGACGTGAAAGGGGACGGTATTAAGAGAAAGCAATTCGGATTTTGTTCCGCAGATTTTTCGATGACTTTGAACGATCTATGAGTTCTTATCGCGATCGGTGATTAATAGGATCGAAGAGAAATTGAAGTGTTTTTCTTTTTTATATTAACATTATTTTGATCTATTTTTATATGAATCGTATCTATATTTATGATCATAGAAAGGAATGAATCGGATTTAAATCGAACATGTTTGATGGCCGGCTGGCGTATTGGTTAGTTGGCTGTATATTTATAGAGGTTGAAGCTTCGAAAAAAATATATAATTTGTATTATGAATAGGTGTGTGTAAATTGAGTCCTGGATGTAATTATATGCATTGATAAGCTTCGTACATATAATATTTTTTTGTAACTGTTACATGAGTTATGAAGAGCTTAGAATAGGTTAGGTTGTGTGTTCATAAATATCTATCTATGGACGCTTTCACACCACGTCAATCTGGTCCCGTGGTAAGTTCTCGAAGTACTTGTGTTACGGGTACCAGACAACGGAAATATATTTAATACCATACTTATATTTAAGATTATTCTAAAATCCATATATTTAATAAACATCCATGATCCAGGAACACATAATTTTTTTTGTTCTCTTTTGTTTTTTTCTTCTTTAACGCCGGGAAATGCTCTGAGGCATCCCGCCTGGGGAGTGGGTACCTCGACGGCTAGTCAGTACCTCAGGGGACCGACGCCACCTCCACAGAGGGGTTGTCCCGCACCACAAAACAACAACTCCCAAGTACAATGGGGTGAGGTTCCCGTCCTCTTTTGTCCCCTCTTCTTATAAGAGGGGTTCAAAGGGCCCCCTCGGCTTAATTAGCTTCGCCCAACGTGTTGGGCACACTCTAGGCTACTGAGCCCCACCGCCAGGTCAAGGCCTGAACCATGGTGGGGAAACTTTTTGTTCCCATGGTGGGAATATAATATGTTGGTTTATAACACATTTTTTACTATCTACTTCCTATTTAGCATTGTTTCAATGAATTATTTATATAGCCGTATTCAAATAAGGTCATTATTGGATGCGAGTGGCGAGGGATCATTGAGCGCCATTGAGGGAGGCCTGTTCATCAGTAGATGATGATGGTGTTGATGATGATGATAATTGAAATAATAATTGTAACGAGAGCTGTAGTGATTTTTTACACAAATATAACATTTCATTATGCTCATTATTGACCAAAATATTAAATAAATATATTATGTTTGCAGTAAAATGGGTAAAACAACATAATTAAAACAATTCGCATTTGTACCTTTGGATCTATAATTGGCGATTTATATCACTTAGAGCTTTTATTATTAATTTGGAATGTATGTTAACACACTACTTTAATGAAGATTTAATGTGCTGCTCATAATTAAAAGCATTGTAATAGCTTTGACAGAGATTGAGAAAGTATTTTCAGAAAAGATAGCTACGTTATTTTTGAAACAGATGCAGTTTTGGACGGCTGAAAGGACAATCTATATTTAATAGCTGGGTCAGGTGGGAAAAATGTAGCTAGAGATTTTCTTTGCGTTGTAACATATTAGTAGTTAATGGACATACATTTACTATGATTTTTAAGATAGTAGGATAAGCAAATTGGCTGATGAACCATCTGATGTCAGCGTCGTATAAAACGCAGGACCCAGGAATCATCATCATCATCATCAGCCCTTATCCGTCCAGTGCTAAACATAAGTCTCTCTCAATGAACGTCAAAATGACCGATCCGTCGCCATTCGCATCCAACACAACGCGGACCGGCCACTGTATCGAGATCGTCTTTCCATCTGGTTAATGGCCGGGAACAGCCTCAGCAAATCCTTAATTACCCATGTCTCATAAGATGGTAAATCTTTGTACCAGTAATTGCATTGCCTCTTCTGTCCATTTTTCGAAACACAGCAAAGCCGTTTCATGGAAAAAAAGCAGAATGTTGGTACCCATGCAGACGAGAGCGCGACACTAGGGCACTCCCACTTTTTAAAGTTTATCGCGATTTGTAAAGATATTTATATTCCTATGTTTCGGATACTTTACAACATACATGGGACTGAGGACCTGCCCCACTATGGTACAAACCTTGTCGTGGTGGTGGGACTCAGTAGCCTAAGATGGACCCAGCACCATGGGTGATGCCAAATCAACCGAGAGAGCTATTCTTCTTATAGGGGTACAAAGAGCAGGGAGGACAAAGGGCGAGGATGGAATCCTCATCCTATTGTATTACCCTGACGTTGGGAGGGGTTGTTCTGTGGTGCGGGACAACCCCTCTGAGGAGGTGGCGTCGGTCCCTCGAGGGACTGACTAGCCGTCGAGGTGCCGGGGCACCCCACCAAAGGCGGCATTGGTGGCACTCGCCGGGTTTTAGTGGGTAGAGCTGCGTCCACCTTACCTTCTTTTAGGCGCTGCGAGTCTTACATACCAGCCTGGGGAGTTCCGCTCCCCCGCAAGATGCCTAAGAGCATTTCCCGGCGCAAAAGAAAAAAAAGGACTGAGGAACTTATAATGAGTAAACGCAAGCATTAGAAAACGATAGAATCGATACATATTAGGGTCATAAAAGAAAAATATCATCATCGCAATAAAATAGAATAACATAAGCACGAATTTACAAAATGATGTGTAAATTAAAAGCCTTCGCTTAGGCTAAGTGCACTTTTGTTTGTTGCTAACTTCATTAAAGTGACTTTAACACAAGCTGCGGATTTCAGCCGGAAAATCCGTTCAGTGTTCGTTTATTCTGTCAAAATAGTCGAGAAAACGTGATTCGTGTAACATCACAAAGGCTGGCCTTTGTTGGGTTTGAGGAAATTGCATCTCTCAAATCCTATTTGAAGCTTCAAACGCGATCGCCCAGTTCATTTGGCAATGTGGGCTACTCAGGTGGGGATTTTAAATTTTTTAGATTCCTTTATATGCAGGTAATAATGTTTTTGTTTTGTCAAGTTATTTATGATTGTAATATAGTATTATAGTCATACAATTTAATACGGTTATGATTATATGATATATTTGGGTTTGAATCTTAAAGAAAATGTTTGAATTATTATTAAAAAATGATATTTTTTTACATAGAGTGATAGAATTCCCGGAGTTTTGTAGTGTTATTAACGATTGTTTATTTGATTTTAGTTAAATGCCAGGCTGACCAAATATTTTTATTCTAACACAAAAATATTCTTGAAACTTAAACTTGTGACAAAGTCAATGACGTATCATCATATGAAATTGAATATTATTATGTATACCTATGCCAAGGATTCCCTACAAGTGGAAGACAAAGTCTGTTTACATTAAGTAGTTTATGCCAAATATCACAAATATCGCGCTCTTTACTGCAGTTTCCTGATTTTTGTTGAACTGCGATCAACAACTTCTAGGTTATACCTAGGTACTATTATTTATTCTGTGGTATAACTCAAAAGTTAATAAAGTTATAACGTAATTCGGTTCACCAGCTTAAAAGGTAGTCGGTGCCACAGAAAATCGCTTTGGTAGTATGTACTTAAGTCGGCGACTAAAATTATTTAAATAAATAGGTATTATTTCTAAATCACTATACATACCTATCTCAATGTGTCGATGTTATAAAAAAATAAGAATCCAATTCGTGTGACATTATTAAAAACAAGAATACACTTCAATTTCTCTTTCTAAAAATATTCCCAATCGACTGCTCTAGTTAGAGGGAAATCGCTTGTCAATTCAAAAAGTTAGCTGTGAAAACTTTCAGCGGAGACCTCGCATGTCGTCGCGTTTATTTTGCATTTCTCTGTCCGCCCCTAATAGGGCACAGAATGTACAGTCCAGGGAATATACACATACCCACGAAAAAGTTTGCTTTTGTACTCTGAGGTTAACCCTCGGAGGTTTTATAGTTTTTATGTAGTTTTTTTTTTCTAAATCTGGTTACGGTATAATAATATGGTCGGTATGATTACGGTTTATTTTTTTGTTTTATAATATTTATACTTTTAACGACAAAATTTTATTAATTAATGTGATATTTTTTGTTTTATAATAACTTTATCGGAAGGAATTACCTCTATTAACATAGGCACCACGGACCACTATCTCGCTGATTTCTTTCCGCAAATATCTCGGAAAGTAGGGCAGAAAGAAGGCAGGACAGGCAGTGTAATTACTGTAATATTCATGGGCCATCCTGACTCACTTACCTGGTGGCTCATATGCCCATGTGCCTATAAAATAAAGCTATAGTTGTAACTAGACACACCAACACCACGACACAACCCTGGTCGTGCCGGCCCAATTCGGCTGTAAAACAGCATGACACTACCTTATACCATTGAATTAATAAATAGCAAATCTTCTGACGCATTGAACATTGTTATGCTCCAACAGTTTTGGCTTACCCGATGTCATCGACAGTACATAATTTAAAAGAAAATCCCCCTTCGCGGGTGGCATCTACTGGCGATGAATGCGAAACGGCTTTCCATAACAAGTCTTCCGGGGTATCCCCTGTCGGCACCCCTGGGCGGTACGTCGCATGTCAATGAGGGAAAAATAAATATATGGATCATTGTAAAATATTCTTCACGGCATGTCAATATCGTACGTCTAATTTGTAAGATGCTTTATTTGTATAAGGCGAGTCACAGGGACTGGCGGGGTAGCGGGCGTCGCGTCTTGTGAAAACGCTAAACATTCAAGTTTTGGAATAAATTTAAGAAAAAAATATAGGACTTGAAATATAAAAAAAAGCATGTTCTCGGTAGTATTAAAAATTAAATATTTCCTATAAAAATGATGTGCAAACTTACATATTTTATTAGTAATTTATTCTACTTTTACTATTATATTTTATTCTGTGTTTTAGTTTTTATTTTTGTGTTTTCAGGATTTTTTATGATCGAGTAAAGTAGGTACACCTTATCGTGTAACGTTTATCTTGTTGAGACAATATCTTTAGGTATCTCTGATATTTTTTGTGTGTATTACTCCTCTACATACTTATTTACTCTACATTTTTTAAATTATATTTACTGATTCAATCCTCAAAATAAGTTATAACTTGCATATCATATCGTTCATTGCACAGCAAAAGTCCAATCCCGTTAATTGGGATTTATGAAGCTTAAATAATGAAAAACAGCGCAAAGTTTATATTTTAACTTGCATAATTAATTTTCACGTGTTAATTTTATTAACCAAATTAATTATTCATTCCGCTTATACTGTACACATAGCAAAAACGTCGGGAGTTGTAATAACTTTATAATGTACCGTATATATATTATGCCGTATAGCTATAAGTTGCCCGCAGCTTTGCTTAGATTTAGAACGGCATACGGACTGATAATCATATTTTCATAGCCTATGTTAATCTTTTTTTTTTTCTTTAACGCCGGGAAATGCTCTGAGGCATCCCGCGGGGAAGCGGGTCTCCCCACGCGGGTATGTGGGACTCGCTACGCCCGATTAAGCTGGTAAGTGGACGCAGCTCTACCCACTAAAACCCGGCGAGTGCCACCAATGCCGCCTTTGGTGAGGTGCCCGGATCTAGTAAACAAACAGGGCACCTCGACGGCTAGTCAGTCCCCGAAGGGACCGACGCCACCTCCACAGAGCGGTTGTCTCGCATCACAGAACAACCCCTCCCAACGTCGGGACAGTACAATGGGGTGAGGTTCCCATCCTCACCCCTTGCCCCCTGCTCTTCCGTCCCCTCTTCTTATAAGAGGGGTACAAAGAGCCCCCTTGGTTCAATTAGCTTCGCCCAAGGTGCTGGGCACACCTTAGGCTACTAAGCCCCACCGCCACGACAAGGCCTGAACCATGATGGGGAGCCTATGTTAATCAGTGATATCATATTACAATAATAATAATATCTATGGACGCTTTTACACCACGTCAATCTGGTCCCGTGGTAAGTTCTCGAAGAACTTGTGTTACGGGTAGATACCAGACAGCGGAAATATATTTAATACTTTTATACTATACATTTATTTAAGATTTTTATTTTATAATACACATATTTAATACACATCCATGACCCAGGAACACAGAAGTTTTTTGGTCCCTGGCGTGATTCGAACCCTCCGGCTTGAGCGCCAACGCGCTAACGACTGAGCCATAGAGGTCGTCAAGTATTGTAATGATTCAATAATTTTTAAATTTGGATTAGTAGTATTTAAATATCCTAACATCGAAACTGACAAACATAGACTAGTGTTGTCTAAAAGATATCATTATTAGGTGAAATGAACGTGGATGAACATTAGCATCCTGAGAAATTAAGATGTCAAGTCTCTGTGCCAGTAATTGCACTGCCTTTCTTGCCTTTCTCTCAGAAACACAGCAAAGCTGTTTCACGGGAGAAACAAGCAAGATGGTGGTACCCATGCAGCCAAGAGCGCGGCACAGCGCATCCCTCCCACCGGTACATGATCTTTCTCCCATGAACATTAAATATTCGCGCATATTTACAAAACATTATTTAAATAATCAAAATAAATAGCGTTATAGAAGCGTGCTATGTACGGTTCATAAGAAGTTTAGTGAATTCACACACGGGGGTCCACGGTGATCTATATGTAAATGTTATAACCCGCTTATTATATTTCCCGGGAGGTCGGGAGTGAGGAAACTGTAAGCTGGCGAAATGTATGTTATGTCACAATTTATTTGGTGCATGCAATTTTACTTTCCGCCTTGTAAATTTGATGTATGCTCCTTTTTATTAGTTTTATATTGAAATTTTTGTTTATATATATAAATATATTATGTCTTAATATACCGACAGCCACATAAGGTTAATCAAATCTCAGTAAAAAATTTTTTGTTACCAATTCTTGGAATTATACTTCTTAAGAACCTTCCAGAAAAGAACCTACTTATACTTGAAGGACCGGAACACATAATATGTGATCTTTCATATGTAGGTATTATGCAAATTATGTATATCTGGCAGAATTCAAACCGCTCCCCGCCATGGTTCAGGCCTTGTCGTGGCGGTGGGGTTCAGTAGCCTAGGGTGAGCCCAGCACCTTGGGCGAAGCGAATTGAGCAGAGGGCTCTTTGTACCCCTCTTATAAGAAGAGGGGACAAAAGAGCAGGGGGCAAGGGCCGAGGATGAGAACCTCACTCATGACCTCTCGGAATATTAACGTCAGAGAAACCGTTAAAATTAAGCAATTATTTTCATTAATACTCTATATGGAGGGTCATTATCTTGAAGAAATAACAGTCTTAGTATGTTATGGATACTGAGGGAAATAATTTAATTATACAATAATGGATATTTCAGATTCTATCAATCTATGATGAAACTAAGGTGGAAAGCCTAGCAAAATGTACTCTATATATCTTAATAATAATATTCAGAATTATTTACTTGTAAGCTACATTTGAAATAAAAAATGTTTTGCATATAACAAGATATGAACCAGCAATATCTGCATTTACACATCTTATCTTTAGAAAAATGAAAGAATATAATTGTAATATTTTTTTGAGACATGCCGCGGGGGAGCGGGTCTCCCCAGGCGGATATGTGGGACTCGCTGCGCCCGAAAGCTGGTAAATGGACGCAGCTCTACCCACTAAAACCTGGCGAGTGCCACCAATGCCGCCTTTGGTGAGGTGCCCCGGGTCCTGGATCTAATAAACAAACAGGGCACCTCGACGGCTAGTCAGTCCCCCAAGGGACCGACGCCACCTCCACAGAGGGGTTGTCCCGCACTACAGAACAACCTCTCCCAACGTCGGGACAGTAAAATGGGGTGAGGTTCCCGTCCTCAAAGGATCAGGGGGCAAGCATCTGCTCTTTTGTCCCCTCTTCTTATAAGAGGGGTACAAAGAGCCCCCTCAGCTCAATTAGCGTCGCCCAAGGTGCAGCGGCTAACCCTAAGCTACTCAGCCCCACCGCCACGTCAAGGCCTAAACCATGGTGGGGAATTGTAGTAGATCACGATCACCCTCTTGAATTAGTTTTTGAATTTTGATATTTTGGAATTCATCCCAACGAACTCTATTGTTAATAATTACTTATGCGTGAGTGTTTCACCATTAAAATATCACTTTCAATAAAAAAAACTTTCATACTCCATAACGGCATAAAACTTATAATTAAAATCTATAAAGTCGGTTTCTCAGATGCAATCGCGCAATGAAAGTTCTCATCGCGAAGGTCATCGCCAACCTTAACAATGAAAGTAGATTAATCCATTTGAAATATAATTATTTCCTTGATTAAAGCCGATAGATAATGTACGTAATTTGAACATCGATCACAATAAATGAAAGCCGAGACTAATGGAAAAGAGTGACTATTATCTATATTTTCCGTGAAAGTCTCAAATTATCTACATCTACCACTGATTCATTTTGGCGTTCTTCCCCAATAGGGGAGCCCATTCTAAGTTAATTGTGGTATCAAATTGGATACATTGTTCCCAAACGTAACATTGGAATATTTGGGATATAATATTGATATAACAAAGATATTTGATTCAGATATTCCATTTAAAAGTCATAATTTATTCACATCTCGTCGTGAATTTATTTTTACTCGCCGCTAAATGAAAAATAAAATATGTATTTCGTCGAATGCGAAAGTATACGAAAATGAGTGTGTAAACGAAGAAATATCTCGTATAATGAAGCTTTGTGTGGTCATGAACCAGAAATATAATAATTGATGTGTGAAATACGCACGGGAACGTGTTTGACGTTAATTTACGTGTTTTCAGTATTTTCATCAATTGTTAATTTCTATGTACAATGATATGAGATAGCAGACAGCTATCTCGGGTCACACTTCAAATTTAGATAAAGTAGGATTTGATTTACCGGTGGCGGGGTGAGGGGGGATGCGCTCCTGTCTGCTTGGGTACCACCATCTTGCTTGTTTCTTCCGTGAAACAGCTTTGCTCTATTTCAGAGGGTAGGCAGGACAAACAGTGTAATTATTGGCACCAAGACTCTCTCAGGATAGGCAACACGTGAATGAGTTGCCTGGGCAGTTTTAGGTTAACTTATTATGTTCATGGGCGAGGCTGATCACTTACCGTCATGTGGCTTTTGCCTACACAACTAACATAAAAAGATTTTATTTGTAGGATATGTAGGATTGTTAATATTATGATCCCTGTTAACATTGTTAAACATAAGTTAACAAATAGGATAGCTATGTACATATCACTTAACATTGTAATATTATATAGCTACTTTGTTCCTTTGATCGCGGTTTATTAAGATTTTTACATCTCAAGCGATAAAATAAATTGTAGTTTTATTACAATAAGCGAAATAAAAATGAGGAAGCGATGTGCTCACTTTAATTTCTTTGGATGTGGGTATCTTATTATATTATTAAACTTAAAGATTAATTGGTGTATACAATATTGGTATGATAAAAAGTAAAAAAATGTGCTTTCTTAATTTTTTTTAATGGGTAGCTTTACGAAAGTTATATAAGTATATTTCAAATACGGTACGACTAATTTAATACTTAAAAGTTAATTCACAGTCGCTTTCAATATTCGACTATGAATCTGAGATTTCTATTAGTAAAACATTAACTTACTAGGAAATATATACTTACACCCTTTTTATTTAAGTTTAAGTCTACGTAGGAATTGTTTGTACAATTATCATGAATTTTTTTATTATCAATATATTATATTAACACCACGCATTTATGGTCGTGCCTGCAGGCATTTATTTGGACGTGATGTATTATGAAATACCAAATAGTCATGCTAAGAACAATTATGGAGACTAACATTTTGTGTCACTTGCCATTATTTAAACTGAAATACAACACATGTGCCACGTGATGTAAAAACATCGAGAACCGAGTGCCGAAAGACAATCTCAAGGACAGTCATTTTGCATAGCATCGTCTTGAAAAACATTAAAAAAACCAATCCGTATTGTTTACATTTAATCACATTTTTAAGTTAAAATAACCCAACATGAAAAGTAAAACAAGAGGTTACATAAACAATACCACCATAGGCACTCAAAATATGCTCAAAGGATAATTGGATTTCTGTCCGATTAACTCAAAACGTTTTAAGAACACAAACAAAGAGACTGTGCAGAAATTAATTACGAGTGAAAAGGAACTGATTCTATAGGAACAAATTCAGTTAATCAAAGCTAGCAGTCCAAGACCCCAATGCCCTCAGACGTAACTTATTTTCTGGAAGAAAAAACGTGAGGTATAGACTCTATAGAAGAGTATTGCTCCTATGTGTCATGTCATGTATGTATATGTCAAATACGCACACACGCGTACCTACTCGCTAAGTTGAAAAGACGTCCTTTCACTTACAATGAGTAAACTTACTTAATAAGTTACGTCTGACGTTCCTGGGATCGCCGCCTATATTTGTTGAGCAGGTATGACGTAACAGAGGATTTCAATTTTCCACTTGATTCAACCCGGGATGACTTAGATAAGGGAGTGGGAGACTAGTGGGTCATGATAAATGAATTCTGCCATTGTTTATTTACCGCTTTAATGGGTTTTATAAGCGAAAGTGTGAACGTAATGATATTGATTTGGTTGGATGCCATCTTAAAAAGGGATCGGGATATTGATGTTGAATATATGATGATTTATAAAGAAACATAAAATGTTAAAGCTGTACTACCTTAATTATTGTGTTAATATTAAATAATATGTAAATATATTTTTGTCATAAATATTATGTGATAGATGTAAAAATACGTAAAGAGATCAAAAGTAAAATGTAAAGTTTTATAGTAAAGATATTTTAAAGTACGATGCGTTATCATTGAACTATATTACTAGCGTATTAGCGTAGTAGTAGTACCTCAGTGTGTGTTGCTGATTTAATTTTTCTTAAGCTGATTTGACGTTTATGACAAAGATAGATAAATGTATATTAACTTTATGGATAAAATTGAAACAATAAACTTTTATCACGTTAGACCGAAATTGGACCCTTATGGGACAAAACGGAGAGATATAAAGTATCGACTAGTGACTCACAATATTCTTTACGGCGCGTGTGACAAAGAAATAGCTAAAAGGATAGAACAGAAGGATTGAACTAGCAAATTATAAGGCATTCAGTGAAGATAGGATGGAATAGAATAAAGAAAGCGTAGATTATATATTACAGAAGTAAAAACCTTGCCAGATGAAACAGAGATAATGATTTTAGTAGTAGAAGTGAATATAAAATTTGTCTGCACACAAAATAAACCAAAAACAGAATGTGCGTTGCAGGAACATTATTTTTATTTTAAGCAAATGTATTTAGTTACTGCACCGAACGATGCGGAAAATATACGGAAATTCGTTGTATGGAATCCAATTAGGTACATACATCTGAAACCCGACACTTTGATATAAGGTTTCTGGTTGTATGTCAAAGATGTTACTTTACTAAATGTCATGTAAATTATCCATTAGCAAATGTTCAAAATATTTCAGTTTCATGTCATCATTGGCCTTAGTCCGTCTGTTGCAGACGATTTAAACAGTGTCAGCGTGATTTAATTACACAGCTCTTTTCGTGACTGCATATACCATTCGAGCGGCAGACTCTGCCACACACTTTGCAGATAAAATGGGTGGTGTTAATTTCATGTATTGATATTATAAAAATACATGATAATTGTACAAACAATTCCTGCTATATTATATAATATTATTTCACAGTTATGAATGGCGACGTAACGAAAATCTCTCTTAGATCATGTAGTTTTTTTAAGTTTTCGCAATCAGACTATAAATGTAGAGCATAGTCAAAGTTAATACATATATTGCACTTCTTTAACCAGTAACATAAAAAAAAATTGTTGACGTTTAAAATCACTTACTTGTTACACTATTCGATAATCGAGATAATCACATAGAGCGACAGTTTAAAAATGATCGCTGCAAATTCGAAACGTTATATGTTACAATTTTGATTAACTGCTCGTAAAAAGTAATTTTTATTAGTAAAATCCACACACGCTACACAACAATATAAAAACTATTTGATTGTTCCAAGATAAATATAACGCCTATCAATATAAATCGTATGACATTCTATTACCGATGGTTCTAGATATGCGAGTCTTGAGATAAAATTTAGATTACGTCCCACTCCGTAAGTAATTGGACGTGGCTTGGGGAGGCTATCGGTACAAGTCCATCGCAATAAAACTCTGCAAATCGTTATCAGGCTGCGCTCTTAGGGTCCCGATGAGATCTTTTGATCAACTTATGGGCATTATTTATGTTTTGCTTTTACTCTGGATTAAGGATCGATATTCTGTAAATTTTGTAGTTTTGGGATACACGTTTGTAAGTAATAAAAAATTCATGTTTATATTTTTTTGTTATCATTGATGGGATGTTGCGTTGCTACCGTTTGATCATGACCATTCTTTTTTTTCTATTTTTTTTGAGACGCAGGGAAATAGTTGAGTATGGCCATCTTCCCTGTTTTTTGACTGCGTAGGTTTGTTATAATAAAACAATTTTTACGGATTTTATCGCGGTTTATTAAGATTTTTACAAGCCCGACGTTTCGGATACTTTACAGCAACCATGGTCACGGGAGGACTGAGGTGTCTTGATTGTGACTGTGGTCTCTCTTATATAGGCCAAACTAAAAGATCTATTAACACTCACGTCAAAGAACATAATATTATAGCTGATTTAAAACACCGTCGCTACACTAAGTCTGCCATCTGTGAACATAGTCTTGACAAAACTCGCCATTATATCAGATTTGATAAACCACAAGTCCTCGCAAAAGAACACAGATTCCAACCAAGGATGATCCGTGAGGCTATTGAAATTAAAAAACATCGTAATTTCAATAGAGAAGCTGGCTTTTACCACCTGCTTGGGATCCCATTATTAAAATTATCAAATCCAAATCCAAGCATAATATGTCACAGATTAAAGATACAGTTAGCACTTTCTGCGTAGATAGGACTGACCAAAATATTGATGTATCATAGGGTAGTTTCGAATAACTTTGTAATGATAGGACGTATGATACCTCAGTCCTCCCGTGACCATGGTTGCTGTAAAGTATCCGAAACGTCGGGCTTGTAAAAATCTTAATAAACCGCGATAAAATCCGTAAAAATTGTTTTATTATAATGAGTGAAATTCGCGTAAACATCAGAAAACAATATGCGTAGGTTTGTTTCAAATGAACAGTCAGTGTAACTAGTACTGAGTCTTCCGAGATGTTGTATCCGTCCAAATAGCTCCATATGCATTATAATTATTATTTTTAGTCTTCATTAAAAATGTAGTTACGTCTCATGGGACGAAACATATTGTATTTAAAATGATAATAAAATATGACTTATACTTCTTAGGTATATTTGTATGTAATATATAAACATTAACCATGTTTTGTTTTTGTTACAGGTATTTATCAAAGTACAATTAAATTAAGCTACCGTGAAAAATTACACATCGGAAATATGGTAAACAATTTATTTACATTTTAAAGATATTTTTAATTATTTTTATAAAGCACTCATTCGGTAGATATTTACCTTTTTTGTATTTTTCTAATACTAATAAATGAAATTAATATAATATTCTCAAGCAAAAAAAAAATTGAGTGTAAAGTCGTTCTGTATAAAACAGAATGTTCAGTCGGTCGGTAGTTCAAAGCACATGCTAATGGGAGAATGTTATAAACAAAAAACAACATAATATGATAGAACAATGTCATACAATTAGTCAAAAGCATTGAAGACTCCAAAACAATATAACTCAGGATTTCCTGAACAAATTGTTTCCATAGTTAATTTTAAAGTGACGCTTTTTTCCGCATTGTGGTAATTTTAACGTATAAGTCACCACTCAGCGGTGGGATGTAGTAAACTTAATACCCCCTTATAATAATAAAGTAGTCATAAAAATGTCATTACAAGTAATTAAACTCAGGAAGCTCGAGTTATAACTGGGAGTTCTTGGTATAGTACAAGAGACTTTCTATTTGTGTTTACGTAATAGTCAAATATATTATTATTTAAAGTAAAGAGGCATTATGAATAAATGTCGTCGTGAAATCCATATAAAGGTTGACAGTGGTAATACGTAGCGGCCGCTGGTTCTAATCCCGCGAAACGCATAATTTGTATGAAGTACTTAAATGTCTACACAGGTACATTAACGTTTAAATACATTTATGTATATGTTTTTTAATTACATTTTTAATTATACTCGTAATATAAATTCTTACGAGCTTACTACAGGACTAACATTAACGTAATACAAATCATTTTAAGTACCTACGTCAAATAAACCTCCGATTCAATCAGCCAACGAGGATATAATTTTAACACATGTCTAATTCAAACAAAGAACAAAGCCAATAACTTTACCCCAAAAAATTTACTGGTCATTATTGTTAACTTCTTTGTTCGAAATAGTTCGAGTCCTTTTTGGAACAAAGAAGTTCTATTTTTGAAATTTGGCCTATTCGATTGCGTCATTGAACAAAGCGTTTTGTTCAGGCCGGAACCGCACAACAGATTATAAGCCCGTTGCGCATATGTAGCAATTGATGTTAACGAGAGAAATGTGCTTTGAACATATATGGCCTAATTTTTTACTATACGTATTAGTGTATAGCAATTATATTAATAAAATTTAATATTAAGTTGGCACCTGGTAGTAAATTTGAGCTTTATTAATTAATCATAATCATCATTAACACCCTTAGTTCTTCGCTGCTAGACTAGAGAAGTTTCCGTCAATGACCGTCAAGGCTGATCTCGAATAGTCTCTCCATTCTTTCTTTACTAGACATATGTCTTTCAATTAATGACAAGACGTTATTGTAGTAATAAATAATTGAAGATCGTTTTTTAGCTTTTAAAATAGTTTACAAAAAAAGTTGGAATGACGCAAGTGATCAATGGTTTCAACATCAACCCGTGTGACGAAATAATACCAAAATAAATCTATTGAGACAACAAAGAATATAAAATGGCCCTAAACAGAAATCCATAAAAAGTGGCCGTAACTTATCGGTTATTGTCTTAATGTCCAGACGTTTATGACGAGTATAAATATGCTATGAAATTCGTCAATTTTACGAGCAAAGCCACGTGCAAGGAACTAGCTAAGTTTCAGTTTTGTAACATAATATGTTGACCCCGTTTTTACATGAGTATTTAATATAAGAAATATAATATCTGGGTCATTTTGTTTAATTGTTTTTAATTTTTAGTCTTGATCGTGAGAAACAGACAAACTATAATTATATTAGCAAACATTTTAATTACACCTATTTACAGCATACTTCCAATAATATGCTATTGTTGCTTTTAAAAAATATTTTAGTTAGATACTACTACTACTAACATTACTAAAATAAATCGAAAATCAATAGCTAAAATATAAATTTTTAGTTTATTTTAATTTTTTCTTGTCCTCTCCTGATCATGGTTGCAGTAATTAAGAATTCGAAATGACGGGTATGTACAATATCAATGTGTGTGTGTGTGTGAGTGTGTTTGCGCGCGCGCGTGGAGTGTAATAATCCAAATAGAAATTAGTTCCGAAAATTTCCGCAATATGGCGAGGCTTTTTATGTTTCTGTCAGGTTATACATTATAATAAATAAAGATTAATGGTAAACTATTATACATAAAGTATCAACCTAAAAGAAAATCGAAAGTACATTCAGCTGACATAGAAGTAATGACTTTTTTCCGTCGTAAGATGTCCACAAAAAGACGCGCGACATTATAATAAATGTAAGTTGTAATAAAGGGATATGTTCCATTAAAAAAAAGATGTATAACGTATGACATAACTGTCGTCAGTGAATTAATGAGATTTGTATGAGATATTTTTATGAAGACGGGAGGAATGCTGCTGTTTTTTAGAAATAGTTTTAATTGCATATCACGGAAGGGCGACTTTAATTATGCTTAGCTTTCCAGGGACTGTTGTATCATTACGTAACTTATTTTTAGTTTCCTTGTAATCATTATGTGATATAATTTTAACTCAAGTGAGTTTATCATCATCATCTTTACTAACTTACCGTCCATTACTGAACATAGGCCCCTTTCAACGAATGGCAAGACGACCCCCACGATATAACTAGGATCGATCACGGCGCGGAGATCGTCGTTCCATCTAGTCCTACTAATATAATAAACGTAGAAGTTTGTATGTGTGGATGTTTGTTACTCTTTCACCCAAAAAATACTAAATGGATTTTAATAAAACTTTATTATGACATTGATTATATATCAGAAGAACATATAGGCTATAATTTATCCCTATACTCCCACTGGAATGCTATTTTGTCCAAAAGAGCAGGGAGCAAGGGGCGAGGACGGGAACCCCGTACTGTACCGATGTTGGGAGGGGTTGTTCTGTGTGGTGCGGGACAACCCCTCTGTGGAGGTGGCGTCGGTCTCCTGAGGGACTGGTTAGCCGTCGAGGTGCCCTGTTTGCTCATTAGATCCGGGGCACCTCACTTAAGGTGGCATTGGTGGCACTCGCCGGGTTTTAGTGGGTTAAATGGGTAGAGCTGCGTCCACTTACCAGCTTTCGGGCGCAGTGAGTCCCACATACCCGCCGAGGGAGACCCACTCCCCCGCGAGGGGGGGGGGGATGCTTGAGAGCATTTCCCGGTGTTAAAGAGAAAAAAAAACCTATGTTTAACAGGAGACGGACAGAGGCTGATGATATTGATGATGACTGAGGTACAAAATTTCAATTGCAGTTGAAGTCAGTACTTGTCTTTGTGTATTTGTACCATACGTTACCTAAGCTGCATTATAAAGAGGTCGCAGATTCGAATCTCACCCAGCGCCAAATTATATAATGAATCTTCATTAACGAGTTCACTTCATATACATTTCACGTAAAGCGATTGTACGATAATTTATATTGAAGATACCTCACTCCATTCCGAACCAATCAGGTAGCTGTTATCAGTATTCCATTTCAGCGAACCAACTTGAGATTTAATCGGTCCATTCTTGTCATTTTGTCACATATCATTTTATGAATAAAGAAATTGTTAGTGGTGGTTGATTTTTTTTGGTTAATTGTTAGTTGTGATAAACTAGCATACTCGATGGTACTTACCACCTTGACTAGTGATCCTCGCCACCGGGTTGATTACATTCATTCCGCTTACTCTTCATTCCGAAATCATTCCGATATCACATAAAAATTTATCCTGGGCGGGGATCAAACCTGCGACATTCAGGGTCACTAACCACTAGACCAATAGGGCAATGAACTATAAAAATATTCTATTATTATAACAGCTGGAATGCTTTTGCATGCCAGCTGTTAAAATGGTTTTTATCATCCATTATTTATATTATAGAGCTGCCTGATAAATTTTAGCATGAAATACCTAGATTTTTTACATTAAAAAGATACAGATATATTAAAAAGTACATAATAATTTGATTTAGTCCAACATGGTGGAAACATCGGAAACAAAAAGGTATTCAATCAAAAATATTTACGCGTCATTGACCTAATAGTTTGTATATAAACATGCGTGCAATTAGCGAAAGTATAACAATAATTTTATATCGTCTAATTATCTGAACAAATAAAAAAACTTTTATAGATTAAAAAATAAATTTTATGCATAATTATACGTTACATCACTTGCTGTCACATATAGCAGACTATAGTGTGGAAGACTCCTTTTATAGGCATATAACATCTATTTTTAAAACATTAAATTTCTCGACATAGATGGTTAATTTGTATTAGTTTCATGCTATCAAATATAGATATAAAAGCTTAAGCTTTTAAATTATATAAATAAAAATTGTTTGTTTCATGATGTGATGCGACGTGTATTTTGTCATATATTTGTGACGTTGGCGTACAGGGCAAGATTTCGTTTGTGACATATATGTGACAATGGTGTTCAAAAGTTTAACGTAATCTACAGCCCACACACAAAACTATCCAATATCAGACAAAATGACAGACAGATTTATACATATCGTAGTCAGCCGATAAAGTTTTAATTTTAGTAAACTGGTATACTTGTATTTAAAAACCATAACGACACAGTATCCAGGTGATACAGACGATCGTTCTTCATCATCTTTACGGTTGAACAACAAATATACCTAATATTATATACAAAGATTAGTGTAAGATGAAGAAACATTAACAAATATGTACGTAACATAGTATGCCTAAAACAAAATTCGCGTAGGCTTTTATCGCCGCGGGGCTGTCTACATTTATTAGGGCCCGAGTGTTAATGCACTTCCAGTTTACTGCGCCTACGGGGATAATGGGAGAACGTAAACAGACTTTATACAAAATACTCTCCCTACAACAGGAATTTCACAATTCCTTGAAGCATTCTCTACGGAGCTGTGAATTTTTGTTTTATCATTATTTAATTGAATTAGAAGCTATGTAATTATTTGTCAACTGGTGCTTTTAAAGGAAAATATATATTAATTTTTGTACAAAAACATTTTACTCTGAGTGCGTATATATGAGCGTGTTATGCTGGGTGTTTCTTTGACGGATAGGGTTCGAAACGAACGACATTCGCCAGAGAACTAAGGTTACCGATATCACGCAAAGAATAAGCTCGTTGAAGTGACAGTGGGCTGATCACACACTCAGGAGAACGGATGGCCGATGGGGCTATAAGGTTCAAGAGTGGAGGCCAAGTTTAGGTAGACTTGTTGGTCGGCTATTAACATGGTGGGAAGTCGATCTCCGTGCAGTGGCCCATCCGTGTTGGATGCGAGTGGCAAAAGATCGACCGTCTTGGCGTTCATTGAGAGAGGCCTATGTTCATTAGTGGACGGATAGAAGCTGATAATGATGATGATGATGATGAGTGCGTACATGCCACTGTGTATTTGTACAATCACCCTGCTAATTTTTCAAACAGTTTTGCAGTGTTTTAGAAAGTAGAACATTCGGTGTGATTTTTTGTACTGAGAACAACCATTTCGGTATAAGGACAGGAAACTCGTGGAGAATTTGCTTGGGCCAGGAAAGATCTTAGTTGAATTTTAATAGGCGACGGTGTCCACGTAGTATCACGGGGCTTCTTCTTCTTTATCAAAGAACAGAAAGAGTTTATAAAATAATATAATAATAATATCTATGCACGCTTTTACACCACGACAATCTGTTCCCGTGGTAAGTTCATGACGAACAAAACTCTTTATGAGATACAGTATAAAATATGAACCGTATGAGTCGTCTCCTGTCTCCAGAACGAGTCATCGCACAAAAATACAATTTATTATCCAGTCTTACATTCTTATTGAAATACATTGCTTCAAGTCGTATCTATTCAAAAATCAAATCCTTTCAAAATACACTTATTTCCATACGTTAGCAAGGTATTGAGGGCTCTTTGAATTGCAAATGCTGGGCTCGGGCCATTGAGATGTCAATTTGTTTTCTATCGGGACTTCTCGTGTTTGACATTGTTCTGTATCTGACCTTATCTTTGGGACTCCAGTTCTACTTTAGTACCAGAGTATGGAAGGAATCTTTACAATAGTAATAAAAAGTTTTAATTAATCTTAAAGTGATTCAAGGTTACTTAAACTTTGTTTCCACTCACTATAAAATGCATGTAACATGTAAGTATGTATTTATTTGGCAGAATTAATATAAGATATTAACTTTAACTACTTCTAAAAACTACTTCTTTTTGATTACCAGATTTACCTGTCACTCAATATAATTTTTCTTTTTTATAATACGAGTTAAAGTATTACTGTATATTTTTTTTGTATGGCATAGTTGGGCAATGAGCAGTCGAAGCCGTTTGGCGACTACCGATGCCCAAACACATCCGCACAACCAAAGATTATGCAGATGCGTTGCCCTCCTTTTCCTTAAACCCCCCAATGGGCCACCGGAAACTCACAAACCGCACGAAACGCGACAGCATAGTTGTCACTTGACGCCGGTGTTATGTGAGCGAGAGGTACCACCCCGGTCGTGCCGGCCCAATTCGGCTGCTAAGCAGCATGGCACTACCTCAAAACAAACTACCTTCCTTCGGCAGATATGTACTAGATAGCCTTTACATAAGAATAAAGCATATTCTTCTATTTCTCTACCATAGTAAGAGGTAGTGCCTTGCGGCTTTGCAGCCGAATTGGCACGACCGGGGTGGTACCTCTCGCTCACATAACACTGCGTCAAGTAACAGCTATGCTGTCGCGTTTCGTGTTGTTTGTGAGTATCCAATGGCCCATTTGGACAGGGAAAAAGAGGGCAACACATCTGCATAACTTTTGGTTGTGCGGATATCTATGAGCGACGGTAGTCACCATAAGGCTCCGACTGCTCGGATGCCTCCTTATGACATAAAAAATAATAATTACTATATCGTCAGCTATGCATGGTTGAGCCAGGCGCCGGTAGTTCCCGCACAGCGTCACAATCTCGTGGCTGTGCTTGGAGGGGACCTTTCGTTTACCGAGGTAGTGTTACTTAGCTAATTTCATGACTTTGTGTTTAGACATTAAGAATTTCTAAAGTATCTTAAAGTAATTATATCTCATAATCAATGTAGATTACCTTATGGTGTATAGAACTTTTGTAAAAAAATTGTAGTTATGTAGAAAATCAGAATTCCTACATCACTCAAATGCTTTCTTCTACTATACAACAGCTATTTTATTTAGAATTTGATCCCGTGATTTCACAGAACTCACTAAACTGCTGAAAAAAAAGTCCAAAAGAATTAACATCAAAACACCCAAGCTACGGTATCGATCGTGGATTTTGCGGTGAGCATCCGTCTGGGATATCCGGTATTAGGATCAGGTATCAAGTGTTCCGACTTTTTGTTTGGCCCCTTTGTGTTTAAGTTGGCGCTTTTCAATTTTTTTATTAAGAACCCATTGTTAAAAGAGTTTACGCCGTACGTGCTCTTAAGCTCGCGTATTTTTTATATACCTTTAATGCATAAGCATTTGTGTTTGTATATTTCTTTTTTATTTATTTGGACGGACAGAAGAGCGACCTAATGGTAAGTGTCAGAGTCACCTACGAACATAAACATTTTAAGGGTCCGGCATCTGCAGGCAACAGAAGCGCCTCGGCGACATGCTGCCCGACCGCCACTAAGCAGTACCCGGGTTCCCATCCTGAACCCGACGAGCACAGAGGCGTTAATGAAGGCGCATTTATGTGTTTATATATGAGACGTTAGATGGTAAGCCTAGGTCTCTGGCACCGAGACTTAATATCTTATGTCTCAGGATAGGCAACACATATAAGTTGCCTGGGCTAGTTGATAGTTTCAGGTTAACTAGGTTATGTTCATGGGTGACGTTGTCCACTTACCATGAACGTCTGCGAGTTTGCTTATCCAACTTTCATTAAAATAGGATCAAAATCATTGACTACCATATACTGGTATTCAAAAGTCCGAAGACTATTCATAACAGTTGCTTATTAAATTTGTGATTATATAAATCAATTCTAATAAATTCTCCAAGTTCACAAACACCAAATCCTCTTTTATTATACAATGGTACAACCATTGTATAATAAAAATTTAGAATCCTCTAATTAAAATAATATTGAAATTGCCAAACGTAATCGCGTTAGATGGGAGCGCTTCCTCGAAACGGTCTGATATCATTTTGTAATTGATTTCAAAAGGTATCCCAAATGTTTCACTTCGGAACTTTATCGCTGAACCGTGTATTATTCGATTTTGACAAATTATACAGTGTAATTTGAATAAACGTTAAAAAAACGTTTTCGAATTATTTACAAAAATCAAAACTGGTTTGATATAAATTTAATAAATTTTATCGCATTTTATGTAAGGTTTAAATGAGTCTTTAAATAATTTTGCATATTAATAACAGCTTTTGCTGGTGAATATTAAATTTGGTAAATATATTTTAAGCAAAAAAGCATACTTATCTTTTCATGTCTTAGCTGATCACTGATCAATTTTAATACGTCAAAAGATAGATTATATCCTGTAAAAGGTATAAGTAAGCTAAGATAATTAAACGAACGAGGTCGCGGGAAACAACTGATATAAAGTACTAGTTGGTGCCCGCAGCTTCACCCGCGCTGACTTAGATTAACAGCCGTATCTAGATTGATAATGTTTTTTTAAGTAGCCTATTTCACTGAGTGGTAATGTAGCATTCTAATGATGAAAGAATTTAAAAAATCAGTTGATTAGTTTTTGAGTTTATTCGTAACCAAAACACAACCAAACTTCTCTCTACTTTCTATGATAAACATATTGATGTATCATACTTAGAAACCTGTCCTAGTTCATAGCGAAGCCCACACTGAAAACCGTATCAAAATCCGTTCAGTAGTTTAGAAAATATGTGACTTTAATTTACACTATGTAAAAATAAAGAAATTTCAGATTTTTTCACAACCTTATATTAAATACATAAATTCATATCTGAAATTGAATTGGATTATGTCTATAAGTTCATTTAAATTCCCTTTTAAATTTTACTTCGCAATATTCTTTGTTTAGTCTGTGGATGGTTAAATAAAGAATAGAAGAATAAACATTATGGAATTTAATATGTCACAGGACCAGAGAATTTGAAAAGCATAATCATTCTACACTTGAAAACGCAGTATTTTAAATCCAGCATAGATTTAATAATAATATGGCATTACGCGTATTATACCGATGGAAGGAATGCTATTATGTCGCGCGGTACAAACAACTTATTTCGACGACCTCTGTGGCTCAATGGCACGTTGGCGCTCAAGCTGGGAACAAAAAGTTTTCTATGTTCTTGTGACATGTGTATTAAATATGTGTATTATATAATAAAAATCTTAAATATATGTATAGTATAAAAGTATTAGATACATATTATATTTCCGTTGTCTGGTACCCGTAACACAAGTTCTTCAAGAACTTACCAAGGGACCAGATTGACGTGGTGTACAAGCGTCCATAGATATTATTATTATTATCTTTGGTAGAAATTTCCTGATTAATAAAATTATTTGTAGGAGAGTTTATCAGAAGAAATATTTTAATTTTGTTACTAACTGGGAAGATGAAAATATTGTATTTAATTATACCATACGTTAATAAAAAAACACACACAAACACTTACATCGTTCGCTAAAATCATAACTTTTCCTACTATGGCGTAGTCGAGTAAAAAAAATAAGTTCACACTATGAACGGATTGTGAATTATTTTGCGAAAACCGAAGTACTGAGTGCTAGAGCATTGCGAATAGTCTGTTTAGAGAAACTCCCGGTGTTTACATTCGCACAGTACCGCTAGTTAAAGTGGGCTCTGTTTGTTATTCCCGTTTCCAGTTGTTTGCTTTTTTTAACAGAAATCCCGCGCTTATTTCGATGAAGTGAAAAAGCTGACTTCATCGCGGATTTGCTTCGCCATAAATACGCTCAAATTATAGCTTTCCTTTAGCCTTGTTTGCAGTTTTGTATAGCTGAATATTAGAAGATAATAATTTGTATTGTTGATATATCTTTATCTTTATATATATACTTATTGTGTGCGTGTGTATGTCACTGAACTCCTCCTAGACGGCTGGACCGATTTTGATGAAATTTTTTGTGTGAGTTCAAGGGGATTCGAGGATGGTTTAGATTTACAAAAGAAATGTACAGACAACGTCTGTCGGTGCCACTAGTAAATTATGTAATGTCACTGAAGTCCTCTAAGCGGTTGGACCGATCTTGATGTTTTTTTTGTTTATTCAAGTGGATTCGAGAATGGTTTTGTTTAGATTCACCAAGAAAAAAATTTTAAAGAATAACGTCTGTCGGTGCCACTAGCTTAAATATATATTTTTATATTGAATACTTTATTCGAATCTTTGCTTTTTGAGGTTTAGTATGTAGATGTTCCAATGTTACCCTCACCCTTTCTCCAAAGGATATATTCGCGGTATTTATTTGTAAGTAAGAATTCATAAAATAAACGCATATTTAGCAAGGTATACCTGTAAGGTTAGCACATTGTAGTGATAATGGACCGGTCACAAACGCCAAAGACAGAACCGTTACAGTTCAAAACACAGGCCTGTCTTATTCATCTATTTCTACTGAACGTTTGTTTATTAAAACTAAAATGAATTGTTTATTAAATCTAAATACAAGAAAAACAAATCATAAATTTGTTACAAAAATAAATCTATAATAGAATATTAAAAACCTTTAGTATTATTTTACTAACAATAATTTTAACGTTGAAAAAAAATAACAATTTTGATTATTACACTTAAATGTGTTACAAATAAAACGTATCGCAATACAGACGGATTAAAAAGGGATATGTCACACCAATAAAACACGCAGGCGAATGGCAGATCATATTTCATACCAGCCCACGTGACCAGCCCATCACTCTAATGTCAGTCACCTTTCGTTCCGCGATCAATCTCGTTAATCCGAGATTTGCTACTAATAGGCCGCCATCGAGTCAATGGAGCTAGCTGTACCAATCAGTGATATTTCAGAGATTTCCTACATGTGCAGATTGGCTTTTGAATCATTAGTTGGTATTTCATAGCTTTTTTGTTCGATTTATTTAATAGAATATAAAATGTATTTCAGAAAGCTACACTTATATGTCGGTCGTCGGTCTCCTGAGGGGCTGACTAGCTGTCGAGGTGCCCTGTTTGCTCATCAGATCCGGGGCACCTCACCAAAGGCGGCATTGACGGCACTCGCCGGGTTTTAGTGGGTAGAACTGCGTCCACTTACTAGCTTTCGGGCGCAGCGAGTCCCACATACCCGCCTGCGGAGACGCACTCCCCCGCGGGATGCCTCAGAGCATTTCCCGGGGTTAAAGAAAAAAAAAGGTGAACTAGTTTATGATCATAGGCGACGTCGACCATTTACCATCAGGTGGTACGTCTCATAGTTTGACTATCCAAGTAACAAAAAGAAAATAAAGTATAGATTTGTGTTGTGTTAACAATTATTGTAACCCAGTGACAAGAAATATACTTTGCGTTTGCGAATCAATTTCATAGCAAATATACGATAAAAAATTACAAAATCGGTCGAGCCATTTCAAAGGAGTGCGACCACAGGCACCATGACACTAGATTTTTATATATAGAATATAGAACGGTACAGAAACAATTACAAGAATAACAGCGTAGCATAAAACAGAAAAATAGATACAGATTGTTGTCTCTATGTCTTACTAAGAACATGTGGTTTAGATTTTACAGCAAGGACAGAAAAGATGATTAGTTATTTATTTATTTAATAAACACCAACAACAATGGACACAATGCAATTATAGTAACTTAGTACATAGTTTACATAGTCTTATATTAGTGAACATGCCAATTACAGGCGTTAACAGCATTCAGTATTAACAGCTTATAAGCTGTTAATATAAGACGTGTTCTATTACAAATTAATTAATATAAGTACTCTATAAAATTATGTAAAAATAAACACAACGAATTTAGATGATTTAAACACAAGAGTTAAGTTTCTTTTTTATTACTTAACATATTATAATAAGTTATAATTTTAAATCTAATATAAATTGAGATAAATCTTCTTGTATTTTATGAAATCTCTCATAATTTAATTTAAACAAGATCTGCTGACATCAATTTGAAATATTCCCAAAATACTTAACATGAAATTACAGAACCGTAAACTTGGTCGGATTTATATCTAATTTCAGCCGTTAAATTAAGCATAGCTTTGCTTTGCTTTGGAAAGGTCAATTATTATTATTATTCTGTCAATAATAATCAAACTTAATTACTTTTGGCCATAGTATATTTAAGTTAATAATAATAAACTATAACTTTCAAACAAATTGAATTTGACTTACAATAACATTTATTGTTTTCATGACAAAACATAAATACAATTTGTATTTTTAGTACATTTGTCATGTACAAATAAATTGTATAATAGAATATATTTTACACATTGTATACACGCGATTGAACACGACAAATAATAATATTGATATCGAAGCGTTCAAACAATTTTTTTTTAAAAGTTAGTTGGATAGGCAAACTGGCAAACGTGCCACCTGATGGTAAGTGGTCCCATGAACGCCCATGAACATAAACTAGTATACCTGGAACGAGCCCAGGCAACTTATTTATGTGTTGCCTATCCTGAGACATAAGATGTTAAGTCTCGGTGCCAGTAATTACACTGCCTGTCTTGCCCTTCTCTCCTAAACACAGCAAAGCTGTTTCACGGGAGAAACAAGCAAGATGGTGGTACCCATGCAGCCGGGAGCGCGGCACAGCGATTCCCTCCCACCTCACTATCTATTGTATTATCACTAAGTATTGTGTTCTCACTTTGGATAAAACAATATTTTTTTGTTACAATTTTTTTTTTAATATAGCATATAGGGACAAGCTGTCGAAGCCTTTTGGTGACTATCGACGCACATACACATCCGCAAAACCATAGATTATGCAGATGCGTTGACCTTCTTTTCCCTATCCCCCCAATGGGCCACCGGAAACTCGAAACCGAACACCGAAAACGGTGTTACGTGAGGGAGGGGTACCACCGCGATCGTGCCGGGCCAATTCGGCTGCAAAGCAGCCAAGTAATATATTCTAGATAGATAATTTTAAATTATATTATTTGGTAGTTTTCCTCTATTACCTCCATCACGAATGTTAACACCATCAATTGTTAAGTGCTGGCATTATATCAACGACTAGTGTCAAATAAAATATCTTTTTATTTACATGAACACTGCAATGCAACAAAATTGTAATAAAACTAAACCATTTGGAGTGATTTGCATTGCCAGTTAACACTTAACGGTCACAGTTCGGGTACTGGACCGCTGTGACTCACTGTGACCGTCAACCGGTCAAAACGCGTCAAGTGTCACAACGCGTTACAGCGATCACATCGCGTCACAAAGCGTCACAATCGTCACAAAGCACTCAAGAATTATCACATGTTCGTCAGTAGTTGTAATTTACATAGACCAGGTACTAGATGAAATATATAAATTAAAATGATGAATAAAATATGCGACCGTTATGGTTGCTTGCTTTTTACCTTTTGAAATGTCATTGCTATGAATTTTATTACGGTTAAAGTTTTATTGGATTTTAATAAATATAAGTTCAGCATTGAAAATAATGCATATTTGGAAACGTACATATTTGATAAAAGAACATAAATTTTTGAAGAAAAGCTTTTTTTCTGACGTAAAGGTAGAACTATAACTCTACCGTGTATTCAATGATGGTTATTTATTACACATATTGGGAACAATTACAGGTTATTCTGGTACACTAATTGTATTTGGGCATCCATAAAATATCATTTAGACTATTTCTTTATGTTCTAACTTTGATTGGCATCAAGTAATAAGGCATATTGATTATTTTATTTTGTGTAATAGTTATAAGGCATTATAATAAAACAATTTTATGGATTTTATAGCGGTTTATTAAGGTTTTTACAAGCCCGACGTTTCGGATACTTTACAGCAACCATGGTTACGGAAGGTGTCATATTGGTCATCGGAGGGGACTTGTCTATGCCGAGTGTCATCACCGCGATGCTCGACGACGACGAGTCCTGGACGGCGATGGTTTCCTTCTGCGAGGCAGTAAAGTCCCAGAAGGAGGCCGATGAGCGGGTGAGAGAGGAGGCCGCCGACGAGGCCTCCCCCCGTGGGCGACGAATGGGGGTGCGCAGGAGGCGCTACTTAATGCGCCTCCAGTAATGCCCCTGTGCTCGTGTCGGGTTCAGGATGGGAAACCCGCGACGTCGTGTCATACTGGGCGTAAGATACGACGTCGCGGGGACTGCCTAAGCAGCCGGGCAGTTCCCCTTTAAGAGGGGAACTGTCCTGTCAGAGCCTGTCGCTGAGGTGATCCTATTGCCTATAGACCCGGGACCCTCAAAATGCGGCTGAAAGCGCTCGCAGTGGTTTTAGTTTACGAGTAGGGCACTCCCAGGTGCGAGTCCCACATAGGGTCAGGATTTACCCAAGATCCTGGCTACATGCGTAAAAGCATTTCCCCGCGATAACAAAAAAAAAAGGACTAAGGTGTTATACGTCCTTGGAGGTGGTGCCATGCTGCTTTGCAGCCGAATTGGACCGGCACTACAGGTAAGAAAATACAATTTCATGAATGCTTATTCTCATCAACTGCTGTTGTCGAGAATAAAACTTGCGATCTCTACGTAACATCGGATGCAACAAACCACTTTATACTTTAAAACACTCTATAAAAAATCACACACATAAAGTAATTCCTTTTGTGAATCATTTCTTCATCTCATAAAGCATTCCTGCCCAGGGCATGCAAATGAAAATCTTCATTATTGAGTTCATATATCCGCATTATCCCCTAAAGCACTTGTATAAAGCTCTGCGACCATTTTTCATAAAATTCCCTTTGATTAAAGGAGGTTTTAATTAATTTTAATTAGATTATTGAAGAGTAATATTAAATCGTCTGCAAATTTTCCAACAAAATTTTCCGTATATATTTTTTTATTAACAGTTTCATGCGAAATTTATTTTAAAAGAAAGCTATTTTGAATAAAAGATAAAAAAATTAGCTTCAAAATAAGTAGCCCGTAACCTAATTCTCAATCTTTGGGCCATCAAATAAAATAAAAGCTTTTCAAATCCAACTGATGATAACCATTTTCAAACTTTAAAGCTTATAATATTATGTTATGGATTTTTTGAAGATTATGGCTTATATTGCGTTTTAGCATTATATTTAATTTAGCATTGGTATTGACTATTAGTTAGCATGTTATGATTTTAGCATGTTTACACTTTTAAGCTCTATTATATTAGTATGGATTGTTGCGTTTTGCATGTTAAGGCTAATAAAGCTCCAAACGTTAATATTATTAACTTATAGTCGTGCTCGTTACTAAATATTAATCTAAAAATAAACTCTCTCCGCTTTTAACCCGCGGGTCAATTTTATGCCGTCACTCAAATTCATGAGATTCAACAGACGAGTTCATTCACACGTCATTAAGCTTACTTATGCGTAATGTGCTTGCGAAACTAGTGTCGTGAAAGTTTTTACGATAGCCATGTATGTACACGACGAACACAACATTATTGTATGGTTTGTAGTATAATCATATTCTAATGTATGATGTTCACTATACACTAAATTAAAAAACACTTAATACTATATTTTGATTATATTCGTGTACGAGTAGACAATATTATATTGCGAAAAAAGCGAAAAATAAAGGTAAGCAATTTTTTGATGCCAGTAGCTTTGAAAGTGAACAATAAGCATTATCTGTCCACAAATACTACTAAATATTATAAATATTTATGTATCACAGAAGTTATCTTAGCATCGAGCATCGAGCATATAACCGGAATAGAACGGTAATGTTATGTATTTTGTATGAAAACGTATGTGCTGCAAGGCTGCGACGATTCTGCGCTCTGATTGGCCGACTAATGGCCATTGATGCATGACTGGCCGATGGGACGTACATATAGTACGTAATATATCATTGGTTGGTTGAATTGATCGGTGACAAATCACTGACCTGTTTCTGAATTGTATGGCTCACATTACTACTCTATCCGGTTATATTCTCGATGTATTCAAGTAACAAAAATACACTGACAAACTAAACAAAAATGTAATACACTCAATAGGCCAGAAATATATTGAATCTGGCTAACAATAAGCCTTACATGTCGAGCGAATTTGTGATGTACAGCGAGGAAGTTTTCATTGCTTTATTAAACTCTAAATGATTGAGAGTTTTGAAATAAAACGTTGAATGTTTAACTTGTAGTTTGTGGGCTTTAGTTTTTTCATTATAGAAATTTGGATTGTGAAAATGGTTTTATATCGTGGTATTTGTTGAAAATAAACATAATTTTATAACGCATGAAACTAACAGATAGAAACTAACAGATAAAGTAATGATAAATTTTAGATTTTAGGCCATCTTGGCGTTCATTGAGAGAAGTCTATATTAGGCAATATACGGTTAAAGGTTGACAATGATTATGATTTTTAGATTAACTAAATCTTGAAGGAAAGCTCAGAAAAAAGGAAAAAGGAAGTAAAAAAAAACTGGCATAATTATATAGAAAGTGCTAAAGTGATTTTAAAACAAGAAAATACTGATCACAAACGCACTGCGATCGCACTTATGCCTGTAATAATTATTAGGATAAACTACCATGAGTGACATACCATTAAGTTTTATGGGCCTGTTGATGGTCATTATGTATTTATTATATAAATATAAGTTTTGAGGTTTTGGCGTTCTTTGAGGGAGGCCTATGTTCAGCAGTGGACGGATAGGGGCTGATGATGATGATGATGTTTAAGTTTTAATTAGTAAATACTTTCATCAATAAAAAGTACCTTTTTGGGACTTATCTATTCATACATAGTTACATAATACTACTACGCAAATATTAAACCTAAGGTGCATCAAACATGAGCCTAGAAGAGAATGAAATAAATATATATAGACTATCAGTATAAGGATAGTTACATATGCATATATGTATATTATTTATTTAATATATAATATTATAACACATATTATTCTGATGATATTTCTTCACATTGAACTAATGTGGTATAAGTTTTTTTTGATTTACAATAATTTCTAAAACGCTGCCGCCATCTTCTGGGCTACTTCCAACACAGTTAATGGCATCTACGCTTTTTTCTCTTTTGTCGCTTTTTCGTTTCATGGAAATTTCAATTCAAAATTTTACGAACGAAATTTCACTACAAAACTAAGTTAAGCTTATTCAAAAAATATGTTACAACTATTATTGCCTAGCTCGCCACGCGTCATTTAATATGACTTGTAGAGCGACAATATCTGTAATGTCTTCTTCTCCCCAACTCAATGACTTACACAAATTGTTCTGGCGTAACGGAACACTGAGAGCTTTTTGTCAAATGGTTTGCGCAAACTATCCCCTCGCATCGCAAAATAAAATAAATTGAACCGCTTTGCAATTAACTTATTGCTTTATTTTCGGGTTCCGTATTCAAGGGTGATAACGGAACTTATTTCCACTCTAATGTATTTCTGTAAAAGTTATGATCCGTTTTATGTAAAATGTTCATAAATAATCTTCATAAATATTCAATAGTATAGATAGAGTTCAATGATACCAAGCCATTAAACAATAGATAATATAACAGTCACCAAAAAATTACGTTTCTACCAGATCGGTTACGGCAGAATTAAAATCTTAAAAAATATATAGTGTTAAAATTTTGTTACGGAACCATTCGTGTGCCAATCCAACCCTACTTGGTCGGCTTTATAAAGAAATATAATATGTTGTTTCTCAAATACGTATTATATTGTGATGACTGATTTGTACTTGTGGCTCGTACTTTATTAGTGACAAAATATTGCATACGTAACGAAAGATGTTCAGAAGAATATGTTCTTACTAGCTGTTGCCTGCAGCTTCGCCCGCGTTACTCAACTCCTATAAGTCACAGCGTGATGTTATATAGCCCATAGCCTTCCTGGATAAATAAGCTGTCTAACACTGAAATAATTTTTCAAATCAGACCAGTAGTTCCTGAGATTAGCGCGTTCAAACAAACAAACAAACTCTTCAGCTTTATAATATTAGTATAGATTTCATTTCATGAGTGAAAAATAAGAGGAATGTATATAATTTATGATACTTATACGTAATTTATAAAAAATATCCACTTCACATAGTCAAAATGTACATAAAGAATGTAAAGTACTTTGACTGTAAATTGTAAAAATAATTAATTAATTAATTCGGTAGGTTATAAGAAACGATGTTATGAATAACTTTAATTACGATTTTTTTTTAATTCCAACAGTAGAGAAAATTAAAAAAATATTTAATCATCAATAAACCTATAATATCAATATCTGAGCCTATAGTAGTAAAGCCGCTACATAAAAAAGCAGCTATAAACCTTGTTTCGTTACATAAGTTTCAAATAGTACGAAAATGGAATATTTTAAAACGGAATGTAAGTTTCATCAAAATGCAATTTATAAAGATTCTTATATAAAGCTCTCTTGAGAAATATTTCGAGGCATTTATAACCTTGATGTATCCGAAGGAAGGCGCATTAGAATTTAAAATATTTTCATCCTATTTCCCGCAGCTCGAGCTCGTAGAACCGAACTAATTTTTGATTGATTATACTCAACTAATTCCTTAAAACGTTTTTCTTAACGATTTGTTAATGCGAATACTGAATAGCCTTTCCATGAAGATTTCTGAGTAAAAATGTTTTTTTATAGCATAGAAGGGCTAACAAGCAGTCGAAGCCGTACCGTGAATTTGAAGGGTTATTTACATTTCTTTATCTTTTCAAACATTCGCAAATCTTTATTAATAAAAGTGAAGTGGTATCGAAATTTATACTATGAAAGTAGTATTAAAAGGATAACTTATCATAAATTACTATCGTTTTTAGGATTATTCTCTGTCCATCAAAAATTAACATGAATAGGCCTCAAAACGCCTCGAATGGATTTTAATGTAAAGACTTATTTGTTCAGTTATATTACTTAAATCTGTATATTATGTTCCATTTAGATATCTTGTACTGCCTTGAAGTAAATAAGTCCACAAGTAAAGCAACGAGGTATAGCTAATTTCAAATAAATTTGATTTCCATTTTATAGTAGTAAGTTTACGAACATAAATAACACGTATGTGCTGTTGACACATCATTGATGAAATGTAAAAGCAATCGCTAGGATAATGCAATTACAGACTTCTTAATCTTATAAAAACATTTAGCAACCCCTGTACAGAGAATAGCAGCGATAATTGTCGTGGGTTGGGCCGAGTCATTATAAGATTGAAAGATTACTTTTCCATGGGGTAAAAATCACCCGAGTCCTATCCTGTTAGTTTAATCGTCTGCTCCGAGGCATTTGGGGGTTAACATCTATTGTAAACATTGGAAAGTCGCAAGAATTTTTCTTTGACAACAACATGACATTGCGTTTTAAAAGCTTTTACTTTGCTTTTCTAGTTTGTTGTTCGGGACTTTTTATTTATAATCTATTTTAAACAAGATATTGAAGCAAGAAAGGTAACTAGTACGTCTTTAACAATATAGGTTGAAGTACCAATGGCATGCTTATTTAACCATAATATATACATAATACGTACTAATTTATATCTATTATTTAGCGATTTGTTATCATCATAAGCATAATGTGTTAACCCAAGTTGCTCTCCCGGTTCATTAAAATAAATAATCATAATATCTAGTCACTATCGAACATATTAAAAAATATTACAACTAATATAAAACTAGCAGCGCCCCGTGGTTTCACCCGAATTATGCTATGTTTTTGTAAATTTTTATCAAAAAAATCCATTCAGTAGTTTTTGCATGAAAGAGTAATAAACATACATCCATAGTTACATTCTTACAAACTTTGGCATTTATAATATTAGTAGGATAAGACCTCTCATAGATCATGCACTATGTAGGCCATAGTAGATATAGTGCTGTAAGTAGCTCTTTTCACATAACAGAAACGTCCAACCTAATGACCCTTAAGAATGAACATTGTTAAGTTTAAATGTATTATAAAGACCATGTTAAGTCTTGTGATGATACCATCACGATTATCACGCTTTCAATCGTGATAGCAACAGCCGTGATGACATTCAGCTCTGTAAGAATGCGTCGAGTGGGGGAAGTTTATTGGAAAAGTTTTAACTGGATTACGTTTGATTAGATGGGGATGTATACGCCGATGAAACTCTGGCCACAGACGAAAAACTTTTATTCCTATACTAATTATGAAGTTTTAATTAAATTCTTATTAATTTCCCTCTTTATGGTACAAAAAGTTTGATTTAGGTATAGTTAGAAAACTAAATTCATGTACGTTTTTAGGCAAAGCAGCAAATTAGGAATCCCATACGTAATCTTATGAAAATAAAGTTAAGGACTAGTATTCAATTTCATACACTTTTTGTTTTCTGATTTGCTTTACGGACTGTAGATTCGCAGCCACTGCAATAGATACCATCTGTTATACGATCCCCGTTCTCATACGATAAAGATAATTTGACGAATATATAGAAATACGTATATACATACGTACTATAGTCGTACGTAGTATAGTAGTACGTATAGTAGTATGGATATTACTAGCAATGAGAGGTCTTCCATCTTAGGATAGATTACCTATGTATGGGTTATCTATGCATGCATGCATTCCATGCAGGAACTCGTTTTTGTTTATGGGCGACGTTGACCACTTACCATAAGAACATAAATTATGTAAAACCTATTTACATGTATTTAAGTATGTAGGTAATATGAAGTTTTATCATAATAAAATGCTACTGTAAAATCTAATTGTAAAGGCTGAGCTGCAGGCTATCTACGGGGTTCACAGGTGGTGGGATAGTGGGACGGCCATCAGATATGGTGGGTAGCTGCGAATATACGAATATGCCCGACCTAGTAGCGACAAGATTAACAGAATGTAGTGGGTAGTACAGTGGGATAGGCTAACCTATAAAATGCTACATAGATCCTATGACGATATTGTGGCGTAGCGAGCAAGCGCCGCTACTATAAAGCGCTTCCCCTAATACCGGGCAGCAGCGTTATCAGTACTGGTCAAGGCCGAGGAAATGGATTCCGGTAGGGCTCTGTACTAGATATCAACGAGCAAGAAATTGGTCATTGTACTGCGGAACGGAAGGCCAGTGTGGCAACCACCGTTCTAAGCGTCCTAATTATGGAGTAGGGAAGACTGCTCCACCGACAAGAGCAAGGTTCGATAGAGAGAGCGATACAATCTAATCATTCATAGTGACTGATTTCAAATGTAGCTAGAAACATCACACGTAACAAAAGCCACAACAACAATGGACTGTCCATTGAAGTGGATATTTTTTATCAAAGTATTGAAATACCACAAAGTCATTCTGCCATTCTGAATTCTGACAAATGTACAATGATTGCTAGAACATACATTTAAATATATACGTATAAATTAGAGTATTGAGATTACAGTTTAATAATTGCTGTTTATTTGGTGATTTAGGATGATTGCATATTAAAATTATATTTACATCTTACGTTCCCGACGTTTCGGATATTTTACAGCAACTATGGCCACGGACTAATATATTTATAATTTACCACGGTATAACCTTTTTAGAGATTGTTTTATTGTAATGAGTGACTTCGCAAAAACATTAGAAGTCAAGACTTTTACGAATTTTACAATGGTTACTAAGAATACTTTACAATATGGTCATGTAGAAAGCAGTATTCGAAAGGTTAGGCGAATTTTGGTAACTTTTCAAAATTCACTAAGAAAAGTAAAAATATAGTGTTTGCGCAAGACAGAAAATCATTTGATGTTAAATTTCAATTAATACCTATGTAATTATAATGATTTTTCAAAAACACCGGCGTCAATTGACAGCTATGCTGTCGCGTTTCGTGCGGTTTGTGAGTTTCCGGTGGTCCATTGGGGGGAATAGGGAAAAGGAGGGCAACGCATCTGCATAACTATTAGTTATGCGGATGTCTATGGGCGTCGGTAGTCACCGGCTGCGACTCCTCGGTGGCCTCCTTATGACATAAAAAAATAAGAGAAATATTGTTTTATGAAACAAATAAACAATATTAATTGAATTGCGGAGAAAAGAGTATTATGAGAAATGAAATATAACTTTTATTCTAACAATATTCTGAGAAAATCTCTTATTAGTACAGAAGACTCTCGTTACTAAGACGCCATTACGAATTCTACGTAGGTGGAAACATTAATGACGATAATTGGGTTCTGTAGCTAATTGGTACGGAAAGTCAGCGTATAATATCTTAGTCTCTTTAATAATTATAGGTACCTAGTACCTATATACTAAATCGTAACACGTGCACATTACGATTTTAATTACATAATATTTTGGGAGAAAATTAAATACAATCTGTTTATATTTCTAAGTAGGTATCTATGTTTTTCGCTCTTAAATTATATAATTATGGTGTTCAAGTGTTATTCTATGGTTTGTGATTAGAAAACTTAATTGATAAAGTTAAGTGCGGGATCCTGGATAAAATTCTGAATGCTCAAAGACTAAAGAGTCAGGTGATTATGATAGCGGAATTATATAGAAGAAATGCTGACAAAAATACGTGAGTCAAGTTATTTACCATTAGAATAAAGAATAACCATTAGAATGTTCGATCTAAGTAAACTCCTGGATAAATTAAAGTTTTTTGTACCGAGTCCTCACACGATCCAATTTACGTGTAAATATTAGTTGAGTCTGCATCGTTTTCGAGCCGATCCTTCGCTAACTTGTTTATTTTTCTACTCAAGGTAATATCTTCATACTAAAGCGTATGCGATAACTGGGGCATGGATAGTTAAAAAGTGTATGTTGTATTTAATTGAATGGCTTCTAGTATAAGTTTATTGTGATAGTCCATCATATTCAGCCTCTATCCGTCCACTGTGAACATGGGCCTCCCTCAATGAACGCCAAGACGATCGATCCCTCGCCACTCGCATCCTGGGCCGACCAACGCTTCGTGGCAGTTAGCTGGTTACACGTTCATGAGAACGGATGGCCGATGGGCCAATAAGGTTAAAGAAGAAAGAAGTTGGTGCATGCTTAATCCATATACAATTGCCTGCGGCTCCGGTTTCGTAGATTTGAGAGTATCTCGTGTTTGTATTTAATAAAATGACATCCTCTTTAGAAAATATGCAGTGATATCTATGTTTAACGAATGTTTACGATTTTATTTTTCTTTTCAATGCAACAAGACTTTTCCTAGCTAAGAAGCAAATTAAATCGTGAAAATGATGCATCGTGAAAGAATCAAACGTACTCTCAAGATCCCAATCATTATCATCATTATTCTGTCCACTTGTTGTTGACATGGGTCTCCTATAATGAATGCCAAGATGGCAGATCCCCGCCACGCGCATTCAACCAGGATCAACAACTACAGGGAGAACGTAAACCAATATTGGATTTGTTCTCGAATCAACATCAATATCTACAGATGAAATGTAAAGATTATTAATATAGGTTAAGTTGCTTTCAAACAGGCAATCATTTTCAGATGGCATAGCAACATTGCCGGCAACAACTATTTTGCCCGTTAAGAAGCGAAAAGAATTAGGTTCTTAAAAAGGTTTTTATCGGTTTTATCTCCTTGATATGTCAAATTTTTTCATGCTTATACAGTTTTCTAGGCGTTAAACAAGTTATCTCAAACATGAAACTTCACTGTCGTGCTTTCGTTTGTCTTAGCCAATAGGTACTTAGGGGCCATCCATAAATTACGTCACACGAATTTCAAGATATTTGGACCCCTCCCCCGTCCTTGTCACAGATGGTCACATTTATAAGACCCCCCCCCCTAGTGTGACGTCACATATTTTGCAATTTTTAAATAAATAAATTGATAAATCAAAACATCTGTTCGGAAATTAGTTTTATTTTGGTTTAAATTGTTTTTTAATTTCTTTTTTTAATTAGTTCACAGTAGGTACCTAGTCTTATGTGACGTCACAAAATCTGGGAGCCCTACCACCCCCTTGTCACATAATGTCACACTTCGTCGGACCCCTACCCTTCCCCTTAACGTGTGACGTAATTTATGGACGGCCCCTTAACAATGCGAGACTGCATTAGATTAAGCTAAAATAGTCATTTCCACTCCGATCATGCATTTTCTCAATCGTATTCACTGATTTAAGCATAGATGGATGCAATTAATATTCAAGATCGTTTCAATGCTGTTACCTATCATGAATAACATTAACGAATCAAATTCCTTCAAGTCCGGTAAAAAGGTGTAGTGGTAAAATATTTGTTACTGTATCTACATTTAGGCAGGCAGGTTCAAATGATGCTAATAAATCTAATTCTTTCTTTCTTTAATAACAAATAAAAACAGTTCATAAAAAATATGTATTGTATTGTATACTGGTTGGTATCGCTATGTAACAAAACACCCGTACACGTAATAATTTAATTAAAATGAAATCCATTTTGGTTGGTTGGTCCAATGGTTTATTTTACGATTTTTAAATAACAATAACGCGTAAAATGTACAAATTGAAAATATTTACATACAAAAATAAAATTATATAATAATAATTATTAATAACTGCAATTGTAAAAGTTATCTGCATTATATATTTCTCTTTTTATTTACTTATTATCAGTTTTTCTGTATATTATTAGGCGTTGGGAAAGTTTTATATCATATAAACAATATTCCAAGACGAAAAAAAAACTCATTCTCAGCTTTTGAAATGCATGGTTGCCTAGAAACAATGCGCCATTAAATTTTTTTTTTTACTTTTTTATGACAAATAATCTTCATTTTATTATACTGAATTGGTAAAAAATATGACAACATATTTTTTACCAATATTATAATTTTCAATTTTACCAATAGTATATAACTGGTTGTTCCCCATAGTTTCGACACCCTCCCCAACATTTACCCTTACAAAAATAACCTTTTTACCAAATTAAATAGCCCATAGTCCTTCATCTAACGTTAAGATATCAATTGCAAAAAGATTTCACTCCAATTTGTAGGTACAGATATTAGCACTTTGAAAAAAAAAACGCACAAAAATTGATTATATCTGTGACACGGTCGTGTTATATTTTTATCTCTATCGTAAAGTGAGACTTGTGGTCTGGAAATTATATATCCTTCGTCCATGGTAATTTAATTATTACAATACCACAATTAATTATTAATATGATGTTATTGTATTCATAATTTACTTCAATATGCAAAACAATTGTTATATTTTGGCATTAACATTCCAAAGGTTGTGATAATTAAATTTAAGCTTTATAATGAGAATCACGAATATATATATATATATATATATATATAGGAATAGTCATATGCTTAAGAAAATATGGAAAATAAAATGGTAAGCTAAATTACGGCGTTCATCATCACCATCATCAGCCTCTATCCATCCGCTGCTGAACATAGGCCTTCCTTTAGAGCACGCCAAGACGACCGATACCTCGCTACTCGCCCGGACAGGCCACTGCACGGATATCATCCATTAGGGGCCACTTCAAAATGACGTCAGAACGTCACTTTCAAAAGGCACTCCTCCACCCCAACCCGCTCATAGTGAGCGCGGCAAACTATTCCCCAGATAGCTCAGTTCCAATTAGTGGACATAGGTTACCTAAGCATGTTTTAACAGATCCAGCTGACGAAATCTCTCAGCTACTAATGCGCGAAGCAAAAGCGCGACGCGAACGCCACAACATTAACAGAAGTACAATACACGGTGCTAGGTACACATGCACACCGCTTGGGCCTCGGGAACGTAAGCGACGTCGACCCCCACACATGGAAACCACATCGATCCGGATCAATCGCGGAAGCTTAGGTTCGAATCCGATACGAGTAGAAATAAACCCAGACCGCGCAAACAGCGCTAGCACTACGCTACCGCTAGATTGCTTGGGCACCGCGCATGACCCGTCTTCCTCTCCAGAGGGAGGGATGAGGGCCGGCCCTCATGATGATAGGTTAAATTCAACCGTAAAAGATTCGTCGACCGTATCGGATTTGACTAGTCCAAATCCTGCTCTCCCGAGCAGCGCGCGCGATGAACCGCGCCCCCTGCGAGGCGCGAAGCGGGGCGTCCCCCTTTCGAATATTTCTTAAGTGAGCCATCTGCTCATTTACTGTACCGATTGAGCTATTTGACCATCAGGCCGAAAAGTCTAGCCCATCCAAAAAAAAAACGGATATCGTCTTCCCACCTGGTTAATGGCTGACCAACACTTCGTCTACCCAAACGTCGTTATAAAATTATATTGAATATTTTTTTTAATAATCTACTTACACCTTTTTGATTCAAACCGTTAATATTAGTATGATTCAATCAGTCACTAAATATTTATTTTTAAGGCGAGTCACCGCAGGCGAAACGGGAAAAAGAGTTTGCCAAATCAAATTTTTGAGATAGTAAGTATCTATTATAATATATTAGTATTAAATAAAGGTCTTAAAAATAATATAAGAGACACCTAAATACATTGTCAAAAAATCCTGAAAACAGGCTAAAATAAAAACTAAAACGAATAATTTACCAATAAAATAAGTTCACACATTATTTTTATATGGATTTTTTTTTATAGAAGAGGGAGAGCAAACGGACAGTCGGTTCACCTGATGATAAGTGATAGCGACATCCATTGACACACGCTACACCAGAGGGTTACCAGGTGCGTTGCCGGCCTTTCAAATGGGAGTAGGTATGCTCTTTTCTTGAAGGTCCCTAAGTCGTAACAGTTCGGAAACACTGTAAGTGGCAGCTGATTCCATATATTCGTCGTCGAATAAATGGAATCAGCTGCCAAAAAAATATTTAATTTTCATTCATCAGTTCACTATACCTATACTGCCTGTTATGTATAATTAAATTGCCTTTGTATATTTAGTAAAAAATTGCATTTTTCAAATAATCCACCATAAATTTACGTGAAAGTATACTCGATGCCTAAACGCGTCCCTTTTTAATTTCACCACGTTACCAACTTTAAGCGGTCATAATTCCTGGCATAACGCTCAGGTGCAAACGGTACCATTAAGGGCAGATTAACTTACCCCACTTTATCTCCTGGAGGAAAGCGGTGCATATGTTTTCTACGGGCGCAGATGTTTCTAATGAATATTGTGAAGAAAAAGGTTTTCATTATAGGAGCGGGTAACGACCTCAAGGGCGAAGCGCAATTTTCTTATTTCATTTCCACATAAATAGAGTGAAAGAAAGTAGATTTAGAGAAATGTAGTTAGAGGAACCAGTTAATTCTAGTTAATACTTCAAACCTGTTCCTCAATTGCAACTTAAAAATAGAAACAAATAAGCTTAGCAAAACTTAAAATGGACAGATTTTGAAGTTTAAATATTAATGAATCACAAAAAAAATCTTGTTACAATTTCTTTTTTCTTTTCTGTGTTCCTGGTATTTATTAAATATGTGTTTTATATAATGAAAATCTTAAATGTATGTAAAATATTAAATATTATATTTCCGTTGTAACACAAGTTCCTGGAAAAATTACCACGGGACCAGATTGATGTGGTGTGAAAAGCGTTCATAGATTTATTATCATTAATTTTACAAATCCTATACTAGAAGTAACACAACTATATGTGACAACTGGGCTTTTTCATTTTTTTAGCTCGTAGATCTGTAGAATAATTATTTTATATCTTTATTAGAATAGATAAGCTTCAGAGAGTACCTAGTACGAGAATATACAGGATTTAACTAAGCTGCCAAAAGTACATACAGAACAAAATTAACATTTTTGATTGCAGACGACGTCCACTGAATTTATGATTATGAGGTGCCTCATTTGCCTTAATTGGTCGTTCACGGTTGAGTTTTTGACGTAGATTTCATACAAATGTATATTACGAATAGTCCAGCTCATTACTGACTTTTATATAGAAATATCTTTTTTGTATGAGTGAGTAGAAATCATTTAGAATATAACATGGTCATGGAAGAAGGCACAATATATAGATAATAATATACCCAATATTATTATCTATATATTGTGTCTTCTCAATAATCAGTCAGTCAGCTGCCATCTACGGTGTTTCCGAACCAATATGATTTAGGGTACTTCAACAAAAGAGCATACTCATATTTGAAATGTCTGCAACGCACCTGCTAATCTTCTGGTGTAGTGGGTGTCTAGATGTCGCTTATCACTTACCATCAGGTGAACCGACTGTCCATTTGCCGCCTATTCTATAAAAATATCAATTACATTGACTATTCTTTTCTTCATAATCATCATCATCATCGTCATCAGCCTATACTTATCCTTCCAATTCCTTGCCACTCGCATCCAACATAGCCACCGCACACAGATCGTCTTCCCACCTGGTTAGTGGCCGATCAACACTTTGTCTACCTAAAAGTGGCCTTCACTATTGAACCTTATTGGCCCATCGACAATTCGTTCTCCTGAGTGACTGCCGCTTCAACGAACTTATTCTTTGCGTGATATCGATTACCTTAGTTCTCTGGCAGATGATTCTATTTCATTCATGATTGTATCATCATAATAATCTTTTCTGGTCTTTGGTGAAAATTAGACTATTAAATTTTTCTATACCTTCAATAAACATATACCAACGTTCTGTTATTAAGTACTATCTTATACATATTTGATAATATTCTTATTCGAATTTTAAAAATATCCACTTTTGTCCGTTTTGTACAAGCGGATACACGCAAAATCTTTGAGGTTTACATTTTTCCTAACAGTGTACAAAACGTTAAAAATCTATTAACGAAGAACGTGCTACGTCGAAGATTCGTATCAATGATTTATCTACTTTTAAACACAAAGAAAATGTATTTAGATATAAATTAAGATTAACATCTAAATGAATTTTTGCCTCATTACGATTTTGTCACGTAAATGCGCCAACAGATGAAATGCTAAGTAACTTTGTTCGCTCAGAGGCTTTTTATAGCGATAATGTCCAATGGCTTAATTAACTTTATTAGAATTTGCTGCAAACGCGCTTGTTCTGTGATATACGGAATAGAAATAATACAGGCGACAATTTGTGATGGTTTTTGGCAGCTTTTCGCATGGTCTGTTTGTTTATGTGGTAATAAAACAAAAAATTGTCGGCACGTTTCAAAAAAAGTGAACAATGTCAGGTCAATCAACATGTTAATCGTTAATTCTTTGCTCACCTAGGGAAGGGACAAAGCTGTTTTTGATAAGTTGATGAGTAAGACAGTTACAAACATACCCTCTTCACACTGCAATTAAATTTCTGTAATTTCTACGATAGATGTACGTATATTTATGTACACAATAAAGTGTATTTTCTTTCTTCTCTTGAAAAGAACCTATAAAGATTTTAGGACTTGTCAGCTATATCCTTAACTAGCTGTTGCCTGCAGCTTCGCCCGCGATACTGAACTCCTATAAGTCACAGCGTGATGTTATAGCCTATAGCCTTCCTCGATAAATAAGCTGTCTAACACTGAAAGAATTTTTCAAATCGGACCAGTAGTTCCTGAGATTAGCGCGTTCAAACAAACAAACAAACTCTTCAGCTTAGTATAGATAGGTTCGAGTTATTTCACGATGTACTTTGAAATCCTTTGAAATAGAGCGATATTTAGTGTACTCAATTAGATATTTCAACGCATATTTGTTCAAAATTCCGTATGCAATTTTCTTACGTTAATGAACAATGCACAGTATAACAAACCGTATGTATATTTAGTTAATTAATGCTACTGGGAATTGTATTTATTGGAGCACCTATGCAATGTTTTATAGAAAAGCCTTAATAGCATGTAAATGGGTAATATTTAGAATGATTGTGTGAAGTCTTTGTTAATGGGTTATATAAAAAAGTTGATAAAACTTAATAATGATCTAGTAATATACAATGCAAGAGATGCTTGATTAAAAATATATAAAATATATAATATTAATAATTATATTATTACAAGTATTAAAATATATTTTATTAAAAATATATTAATAATTATAGATTTTTTAAATGTTTGTTACAAAGGAAAATGCGTAGACGAGCGACATGTTAGAAATTGGTCAGCGTCATCCGTACTCACTTGTGACCAGCAGGGGAATTCATTGCTGAGACGTAAAATGTTTCAGTAACTACACTGCCTATCTTACCCTTCTCTCCAAAACACAGCAAGGCTGTTTCTCCAAAGAGATAAACAGAATGGATGGGATAGTACCATGTAGAGGGGCCCACGGCACAGCACATCCCTGCTAACGACGAAGAGTAGATATAAATCTGGCATATTGGGATTAAAAAAAAAGAACTTGGCTGGCTGTCGATATATTAGTTTCATCAAACAATTATATTAGAAGAACATTGAAAGGGACATATCTTAGACTGATTTGTTGGTATAATTTTGTTAAATTACAGGTTGATAGAATAGCCCGATAAGATCAAACCTCATATAATATAGGTACTACTATATTAAATGAATAATAATGATCGTAATAAATATAATATTATTATTATATCTTATACTATTATGTTTTGTGTTAATTACCATTAAATCGTTTTTATTATTACAAGTTAAAGTAAATTGGATTCCCTAATATTTCTATACAATTGTATTTCGGGAAGGCAAGAAGTTAAATTTGTACAGATTGCAAAAAAAAAAAGATTCAAATGTAGCGTGAGGAACGCGAACATTTTATATTATTATTTGAGTTGTTATTGTTACCACAAAATGCTTTATTATTAAAATAAATAAATTTAAATTGTAGCTTAGCTTAGCGTTACATTATCATCTCATGTCGCTTTTCAAAAAAGATACTTACTTCTTACAAAGAAGTAAGTATTAAACTCTTATATTTTTTAGTTCTCATTTATCTAATTAATTGCTTATAAATTTGTTTTATCACAATTATCTATGCTCTGCTATATATACGAAAACAAAATAAATAAATATAATCATAAAATGAAACAAACAGTGCTTTTTAAGTTACTCAACCTTATTTATTTAATTTATTTAATAATATTTTTTTGCTAACCGTGCTAAATGAGGATGGGGTCTCATATTTGGGTATAAGTTATACCTAGAGAATATTGCTCTCCCGATTGTTTAAACCTCTCTAATTGTGTGTTTGACTTTGCTCTATCATTTTGCTCATTCCGTATCTATTGCTTTGTTGGCAGCTAGCCTTATATTACAGTCTGTTTAATAGCAAATATGCTCTGAATGCAAATAATTTCGTACGTTTGTTTAACTTGGATGTTTAAGGAACAATTAAATCGTTTCTTGTTTCCATTATTTTTCAACTGATAGAATGTTTTACATAACACCGGCGGCAAGTGACGGCTATGCTGTCGCGTTTCGTGCGGTTTATGAGTTTCCGGTGGCCCATCCCCCCTCCCAATAATGATGAGTTAATACTTAATGTACTATATTCATATATTTTTATTGTATTACTGTTGTGTGTGGGTTGTATGTGTGTATTCTAGTTAAAATGTTTTCGTATACTATATCCGAGGAATATGGTGTCTTAGCTGTGTCGTTGATTTAGTGGGGTCTGGTTAGGTGTGTGTTAGACACAGTGCCGCATTTCTCAGCGTCACTTGCGACCACATAGTTTATAGAGACAAATTACTATTCACTACTGTTTTTCATGTGCAAACAAATGTTTCCTGTATTGTTTGTTTGATGTTTATTTTATTGTTTAGTTATTGTTTATTTAATCGTGAATGAATGACTGGGCTAATTAACTTATTTATGTTCATGGGCGACGCTGACCACTTACCGTCACGTAGCTCGCCTGGTCGTTAGCCTATCCATATCCGGTGGGAGGGAAGCGTTGTGCCGCGCACCCGGCAGCATGGGTACCACCATCTTGCTTGTTTCTCCCGTGAAACAGCTTTGCTGTGTTTCGGAGAGAAAGACAAGACACGCAGTGTATTTACTGGCACCGAGACTTAACATCTTATGTCTCAGGATAGGCAACACATAATTGAGTTGCCTGGGCTCGTTCCAGGTATACTAGTTTATGTTAATGGGTGACGTCGATCACAAAAAAAGTGCCACCAGTGGTATCAGGTGACATTTTTTTTTTAAATATTTCTCTTTTAAGATACATTTATATTTATTATGGTTTACCAGATTGCCTATCCAACTAACATAAAACAAATCGAACTAATAAGAAATCATTGAATTTTAAATAATACTTTAATTCTAATTACTACTACAGTGGACAACTATTATGTTTTAACTTATGATATTTTTTTTGTTACAGGTACAACACTATATATTTTTGAAACATCAATTCAAGTAAGCGCTACTGTTCTACATCCCCACAGTTTAAAAGGATTGATTAATTCATAATAGCTTCAGTATGTGGTGTAATAATCTATGTCAATGTATATAAATTGGTTTATCTGGATTTAAAGCGATCAGTTTCGTATCCCATTAACGAGAATATACTATAGTAGGTATTGTTGATAGTGAATGACGATGGTATAGCTGGTTGGATCTGGGTTCGAGATTGAAAGGATTTATCTAAATTTTCCCGCGCATTTCTATGTTAACATCGCTTCCTCATCGTGTAAGAAAAAATTGCAAATCTGTATACGTATGCCTTGCGTTTTTGAGAAGCGTGAAGTAGGTTTTTTTTTTTTTTTTTTTTTTTATAGAAGAGGGGGCAAACGGACAGTCGGTTCACCTGATGGTAAGTGAATAGCGACATCCACAGACACCCGCTATACCAGGAGATCAGCAGGTGCGTTGCCGGCCTTTTAGATGTGAGTATGCTCTTTTCTTGAAAGTCCCTAAGTCGTATCGGTTCGGAAACATCATACGTGGCAGCTGATTCCATATATTTGTAGTGCGAGGCAGGAAATGCCGTAAAAATCTAGATGTTGTGGATTTCCGGACATCAAGATGGTGTGGGTGAAATTTGGAATTCTTACGCGATGTCCGGTGGTGGAATTCTGCCGCAGGTATTAATCCGAACAATTCCTCAGAACACTCCCCGTGGTAGATGCGGTAGAAGATGCAGAGCGATCCGACATCTCTACGCAGCGCCAAGGGATCAAGCCGATTGGAGATCACATTATCATCGACGATTTGAGCCGCCCGGCGTTGGACGCGGTCAAATGGAAGGAGCTGATATTGGGACGCTCCAGCCCAGAGGTGAGAGCAGTATTGTGCATGTGAGGCCGGATCTGCGCCTTGTATAATTGAAGGCGGTGTGAAGGCATGAAATACTGCTTCGCCCTATTGAGCACGCCAAGTTTCTTAGAGGCTAGTTTAGCCTTTCCTTCCAAATGACCACGAAACTGCACATCTCTCGATATGTCGACCCCAAGTATCCCAATGCTGGCTGCGGCAGTTAGGGGAGTGCCTTCAAATCGTAGAGGAACGACGAAGGGTGATTTTTTGGCGGTAAACGCGCAAACTTGTGTCTTGTTGGGGTTAAATTGGACCAGGTTAAGTCGTCCCCATTCCGAGACTTTGGTCAACAGAGACTCGATTTCAGACACAAGTTGGTTCCGACACTCATCGACTTGTTCCCGAGAAATATTAGAGCGGCCAGTGTATAGGGCATCTCCAGTGCTGTCATCCGCATAACAATGAATGCCGCTGGTTTGCAGCATATCATTGATATGCAGAAGAAACAGGGTTGGAGATAGTACACAGCCTTGCGGAACACCAGCATTAACAGTCTTGAGGTCCGAGCATGTACCGTCGACAACGACCTTGATGCTCCTGTCTGCTAAAAAACTGGTGATCCACTTACATAATTTCTCGGGAAGCCCATATGATGGTAGCTTCGCTAGAAGTGCTTTATGCCACACCCGATCAAAGGCCTTCGCTATGTCCAAACTAACCGCCAGTGCTTCCCCCTTGCTCTCAACTGCCTCCGCCCATCGATGCGTTAGGAATATTAGAAGATCACCAGCTGAACGATTCCGTTGAAAGCCATATTGGCGATCGCTAATCAGCTGGTGCTCCTCCAAATACCGCCGGAGCTGGCAGTTAATTATGGATTCCATAATCTTTGAGAACAAGGAAGTTATGGCTATTGGTCTGTAGTTGGACGGGTCTGAGCGGTCCCCTTTCTTAGGGATCGGGTGTACCAAAGCTGTCTTTCACGAGCATGGGACGACGCCTAATGAGTATGAGTGCCGAAAAAGACGCGTAAGGACGGGTGCCAACTCAGGAGCACAAGTACGTAGCACTAACGGAGGGATGCCGTCAGGCCCACTCGACTTATGGATGTCCAGCGAAAAAAGCGCTTTACGTACGGAGCTCTGTCAAAAAATTATTTCCGGCATTGAGATATCACACCGAGGGATCGTCGGTGGTATTTTTCCCTGGTCATCCAAAGTCGAGTTGGAAGCAAAAAGAGAGCCTAGAAGATCGGCCTTCTCCTTCGCGGTGTGGGCCAACAAGTCGTTCCTCATGTGCAAAGATGGTAGGGATGGCTTACAGAAATTCCCTTGAACAGCCTTGGCGAGTGACCAGAATGCACGAGTTCCCGAAGGAAGTCGAACCAATCTCTCGCCAATTCTGTTCACGTACTCCGCTTTTGCCTCAGCAATAGCTCTTTTTAAAGGACCTGGAGGCAAAGTTATACTCTTTTTTTAATGCGCTGGTCTTTACATCCTGTGACATCGATGCATTGGCCCATGTTCGGTAGCTTAACCGCTTGTGGCGTGCAGCCATCTTACAAGTTTTACCAAACCAGGGCTGGGATTTGCCGCCTATAGGCACTGAAGAGCTTGGAATAAAAAGCTCCATGGCTTGCAGCATCACCTCGGCGACAGAATCGGCAACGATGTCTGGATCATCCAGCGAGAAGCAAATTCGCCCCCATGGGTAGGATGCGAAGAAGGACCGCATTCCATCCCAATCAGCTGACCTATAGTGCCAAACATGGCGGCAGCTGGCAAAACGTGGCCATGATGGGCGGGCAACTTGCACAGAACTCCGGATCAGACAGTGGTCCGATGAGCCAAGTGGAGCGTCCACGGAGACCACGTAATTGTCCGGGTGAGAGGTCAGCAGAAGGTCCAACAGGGAAGGCGTATGATCTTCCACATCAGGGATACGAGTTGGTGATACCACCAATTGTGTCAGATCATATGCTGAGGCAAAGTCGTAAACAGATCTTCCTGCATGATCGAGTACGTGAGCCGAGCCACTCGGTGTGATGGGCGTTGAAATCACCAAGTATCACGATCTCTGCAGATGGGATCTGTTGTAGTACGGAATCTGTAGCCATTTGGATGTGCTCTATGAGTCGATCGGTTTCGTCATTACCGCTGTGGGACCTATATAGGCAGGCATAGACGCGGGGATGGTCATCGCTGTCTATGCGTAACCAGAGGATGGAGAGGTCCCTACCTTCAAGACTGCCAAGGCGACGAGAGCAGACATCCTCTCTGACGTACGCGCAAACTCCAGCCCGCGGTACAAAAAAGTGTTCTAATTTGTACCCCGGACAAGAGAGATAGGAAGTATCAGCCGGAGAAGATATCTGAGTCTCGGTCAAAAAGAGCAGGGCCGGCTTCGCCGTCTGGAGGTTGTTAGTGAACAGCGTTGAGATTGCTATGAAGTCCCCTTATGTTACAGAAATCCACGGTCATAGTGGTAGGGGACTTCTGCCGACTGCTCCGTTTACCCCGGGCAGTTTTTGTCTTGAGCACAGATTCGCCCCCCCCAGAATACGCGGGGCTGCCCAGGTATCCGGGTTCAGGTACGTGTCCTGAGCCCGGAAGCCCAGAGAGGGATTCTCCGGTGCTTGTGCGACCGGTACCCTCCTGGGGTAGTCTTTGCGTAGTCTGTGCTGTCATGTATGTTGGGGGGGGGGGCACGACGACATTTGCCGCCATTTGACGTCGATATTATGTGAGAGCGAAGTACTTCCCCGGACGCGCCGGCCCATTCAGCTGCAAGGCAGCATCGCGCTACTTCGTCAAAATATATTCTGTAATAGACATATTACGCATACGCGTAAGCGTAGAGAGAAGGTTGTCGCTTAATTTCAATTACTCTTCTTTTTGCGCCCCTCCTGTTTCACTACTGAGCAAAGATTTTCTTTTAAAATGATGTTCAACTGTGGGACGTTTATTATCGTGAGCCATACATATATGCGAGTGACGATGGTCCAGTGACCATGAGCTCGGCTTTATAAGTGAAGGCTCTGGGTTTGATCCTGATGACTATAGGGGCACCCAAAATTAGTTTTTCAAAATTTTCCCGTGCACCTGAACATGGGAATATCGCTTGCTTACAGGTGAAGACAACATCGTGAAACATGATAAGTTTTAAGTTTTTGACGGTGCGTGAAGCTCATCACGCCGCATTGGATCAGCGCAGGAGAAATATAGCCCACCCTCCTCGCCTTTATAGGAGACCCGTACCAAGTGGGACATATTATTGTCGATGATAATGATCTTTTGGAATATTATACTGGCTTTTAACAATATACAGGAGCTCATTCAATTATTATATTCCCAACGTCCACTGCCAATTCCATAGTACGCCACACTACGATTACCCATTAAATGGATTAAGTTGGAAAATAATTTTTATTTTGATGCAAATGTGAGCACTTAAGGGAATTTACATTCGAGTCATTGATTGTGTATTGTTAATTTAATATCGGGAGGCTTCTGAAATTGAATGCTCGTTCTTCAATACTAGATATTGTCCATGGAAAGCCGTGGATAAAGTCCTGCCTTAGATTATGTTAGTGGTGAGGCAATTTAGCAAACCAGCTACCTGTTAAGGTCCATTTACGCCACATTAAAAATGCTTCTAATAATTTGGAAGAAATAAGTAAGGCGGTGATAGCTATGAAATTTACTCGGAACAATATATATTGCTTTAGTTATTGTTCCGAGGAAATTTAGGCGCGTGACAATTTACATCAAAATTATAATAAACTTTAATCTTATACCTGGCCTGTTGGTCTAGTGGTTAGTGACCCGTACTGCTAAACCAAAAGGTTGTGGGTTCGTTCCCCGCCCTGGACAAATCTTTGTGTTATGAGCATGATTATTTGTTCTGTGTATGTGTGTAATTTATCTATAATTGTAAGTGTTTAGAAATATATAAGTGTAGGATTGGTATAAAATGGAACGTAACTATTTATTAGTTGTCTGGTTGCCACAAGGCTCGGCCTAGTTTAGGATCAGACGGCCGTGTGTGAGTTGACCCAAAATATTATTATATTATCTTACACTTAATTATGATCTAAAACAATTATTAATCAATACGATACTTAATGAATACGCCTGTTTATGCAAAACAAAAACCTGTCGTTGAAACATTCGACGTCAATGACGTGCAATATGATAGAACGCACATCCGCGGCGGAAGGTGGGACAAAAAATGATGGGAGACAGTTTACCGTGAGATTATTCGAACAGCTTCCTAGCGAACAAAAAACAAGGAATGTACAGTGTCTGTCATTTGAGTTCGATCGTGTTTGAACTTTTTCTTGTGGTATTCTTAGTATACTGCAGTATAATTATGTAGTACTTATACATAATATAATTATTAATAAAAAATACATATTTTAATGCGATATTAAAGTCGGAAAAAAGTGGTTTTGAATCTTTAGCGATTTATGATTAAACCCAAGTAAACAGGATTTAGTAAAATATTTTATTTTTATTTTTTGTTGCTTTTCTCGTAATGAAAAAGAAGGCGATCTTGCTTTACACATAATTCCATTACACGGACTTGTCAATCTATATCGAGGTCAGTGACCTCAGAATCAGCATGAATGGGCAGTCATGCTCACTCTCCAGCATTATATCTGCATGTGGTCGAACCACTGACTCTTAAAAAGCATCCTTTGCTCACTGGTGTGTTATGATCTATCTTATCTGCAACTTCTCTGAGCTTTCTATAATGTATCGAACAAAACGATTTCGATCCTGACAGGTGCTTCCTTAATTTAAATCATAATCATAATATTTGAAAGGCCGGCAACGCACTTGCTAATGATGTAGGGGGTGTCTATGGATGTCACTTATCACTTACCACCAGGTGAAACGACTGTTCGTTTGCCTTACCATAAAAATGCTGTAGACAAAACTGGCCTGATATCCTTATTCCTGTATTTCGACAGGAGACTGTATGCCAATATACCTCATACAAGGATGGCTTTTATATAACGCATATACTTTTCTTATTATTCTCTACATAATATGTCTCAATTAATATATTGATATTATTTGAGGCAAATCTAATTACAGAAAATATTTACTTAGAGTTGACTCGCCTCTGTGTCTTCTCTATCAATATTAGTTTTCGCAAATTAGATAAATGTGGTACAGACTAAGTGGGTGACATGTTGATGTTGATTACACATCAAAATGTCACGCGTTCACCGTAAAATGTAGTATTGTGGACGCTTTGTAACTGGGAGCTTTGTGTTTCCCTATTCACAGCACCACGGTACGGATTCTTCGCGAGATACAATTTTATCTCAATATTGCGCTTTGCATATCCAATGTTCAATTCGATCTGTTTATTTATCCTACTTCCTATTGAGAGCTAGACTTTCAAATGATTAATGTTATTACATTCATAATAAGTAACAGCTATAAAAGCATAAAATCACAAGTGAGAATAAATATTGTTTTAAAAACACGCAAATATAATATAAAGTTTTTAGATCAGTTTAAAAATATAATTAATAGGAGGGAAAGCAAAATAAAACGACAAATTCACTTTCGGATAATAATTAGGTTGTAGCATCGAGCATATATAACCGGATATAGTAGTGCTGTGAGCCATAAAATTCCGAACCTGGAACCTGGATTCAGTGATTTGTCACTAAAGTAATATAAATTCAACCAACCAGTGATCTGTATGTACGTCCCATCGGTCAATCTTCTATCAATAGTCAATTTTTTTTGGCGGACAACAAATTTGGCGGAATTTATTTTCATACAAAACACATAACATTACCACTCTATTCCGGTTATATGCTCGATGGGTTGTATTTTCCTCGTCATAATAATTTCATCCTTTTAACGGCAGGATTATTGTTATTACGTTACTAAAACAAAACAAAAGAAAAACAAAATACAATCGGTGACCCATTTAAAAGAAAAAGGCTTCTTCAAGGATTTACGATTAGATTTAAAAAGTGGGGTACAAAGGTCCCTAGTGATTAACTTTATTAGAATTCGAAGGCGCGTCACCAGCATACTAATGACACTTTTCTATTGTACTATTGTCGCCTTTGGATTCAATTTGCAAGCAAATTAAGAGGATCCCAGTATTAGAAAAGTAGCTACGTGTTCATTGAGTGTTTAATTACTTAAGGGCCTGTAGCTAAATAGTTTTATGCTGTATATATTATTATTTTAATAAGCATAGAATTTTGCTTGTTTCTCCCGTGAAACAGCTTTGCTGTGTTTCGGAGAGAAGGGTAAGACAGGCAGTGTAAGTACTGGCACCGAGACTTAACATCTTATGGATAGGCAACACATAGATGAGTTACCTGGGCTCGTTCCAGGTAAACTAGTTTATGTTTATGGGCGACGTCGACCACTTAACATTAGGTTTAGTTAGGTTAGTTTGCTTATCCACCCCTCCATGGTTCAGGCCTTGTCGTGGCGGTGGGGCTCAGTAACCTAGGGTGAGCGGTGCACCTTGGGCGAAGCTTATTGGGCCGAGGGGGCTCTTTGTACCCCTCTTATAAGAAGAGGGGACAGAAGAGCAGGGGGCAAGGGGTGAGGGTGGGAACCTCACCCCATTGTAATGTCCTGACGTTGGGAGGGGTTGTTCTGTGGTGCGGGACAACCCCTCTGTGGAGGTGGCGTCGGTCCCTTGCGGGACTGACTAGCCGTCGAGGTGCCCTGTTTGTTTTCTAGATCCGGGGCACCTCACCAAAGGCGGCATTGGTGGCACTCGCCGGGTTTTAGTGGGTAGAGCTGCGTCCATTTACCAGCTGTCGGGCGCAGCGAGTCCCACATACCCGCGTGTGGAGACCCACTCCCCCGCGGGATGCCTCAGAGCATTTCCCGGCGTAAAAGAAAAAAAAAGTTTGCTTATGCAAGTAACATAAAAAATATAGAACACTAGATATAGGTAGAGCAGTCAAAAAATCAAAAAGGCAATCTACATTATATTTTACGTTGATTTATACTGTTCTACTATGAGATAATGAAAGCCTTTATTTTACTAACTGTTCCACGCAGGTTTACCTGCTCCAAAATTAAAAAAAACATCTCACAACAAGTAGCCTATACTTTCCTCTGTAATACAGCAATGGTGTGCAATTTTTAGATTACAACATATAACCTAGTTTCGGAGATTAGCGAGTTCAAACAATTTAACTCAGGTGTAGATTAGTGTAAATTTAGGATATTTTTATTAAGTAATTTGATAGATATAAAAGTATATTTGTGGGTAATCACCGCAATTATAGTCATGTGGTGAAGTTGTAAGAACTTATGTTACAGGTAGCGGAAATAAATTTTCTAATACATCTCATTACTTCATGTTTTCGTACCGACATTTTATAATAATAATTCAAATCATAATTCTTAACGGGATTTGGAACCTGCGACCAGCGAGAATTGTGTAATTAGAAAAGAATTTTGAATGTTCACTTTTGTATAATCTTTATTTATTTATTTACTAGTAGCACTGACAGACGTTGTCCTGTACATTTTTTTAAAAATCTAAACCATTATCGAATCCACTTGAACACACAAAAAAATTCATCAAGATCGGTCCAGCCGCTTAGGAGGAGTTCAGTGACATACACACGTACAGAAGAATTATATATATAAAGATTTATATTTGGAAAACAAACAATTATAATATTACTCATGGTTTAGAAACAATAAAAAAGTACAGAAATGTTTTTGCTGTTGAGTACACAATGTAATTGATTTCTCATGTTAATGCGACTTCAATCCCTTGAATGAAACATCATTTCTACGGATTTTAACGTGCCGTATTACTTTTAAATTTCCGATTCGGAAACTTTCCAAAAACCGACTTATACCTTGATAAAACCACGATCAAATCCGTGAAAAGAAATTAGTCATCATATTAAATTGGTTTCATCTACGATCATATTAAAATCTAGTTGGTATAAATCAACAAGTAAAATGGATTATGGAACTAAAAGTTGTTTCATTTTAACACTGAGTACCTAAAATATCAAAAATAATTTATATACATTGATAGCTCGATCGGCAGTATCAATAGAAATATTAAGGCGTCTATTGATTTAAGTAATTTCAATAATACGCTTACGACTGTATCATTAAAGAAAATGGCGGACTGAATTCGATCATCACAGAAGGTTCTAATAATGCCTGTTATTATACCTCATTAAATGTCCATTGTATTTACTCAGTATCGGTAATCTTCTCAACTGTCTAATAATATATTTTAGTTGATATTTTAGCAGGAAAATTCCTCTCTAGAATTTTAGAGTGCTTTTAAAAATGATATATTATTTGCTTTTGTTTTCTAATGTTTACGCGAATTTCACTCATTACAATTTAAATAATTTTTTTACGGATTTTATCGCGGCTTATTAAGATATTTTACAGCAACCATGGTCGGGAAATCCTCCCGTGACCATGGTTGCTGTAAAGTATCCGAAATGTCGGGCTTGTAAAAATCTTAATAAACCGCGATAAAATCCGTAAAAATTGTTTCATTATAATGAGTGAAATTCGCGTAATACATTAGAAAACAATATGTAAACCAGCTCTGTTTTGGTAAATTTATACAAAAATATAAACAGCTTGTAATGAATAATAAAAATGCTCTATTATTTGCTCAAGAGCATGTTGTATATATACACTATAGGACTGATGAGCTCGTAGGGTTTTGGAGTGGTCCCTGCATAAAAGAATATGAGAGTTCAGCCCAACTAAAGGGGGCGATGATGTCCATACATACAATGTCCAGTCCAAACAATATTAGTATGAGTGGTTTTGGCGTTTCTTGATTGAGGCCATGTACAGAAATGGAAATGGACTGATGCGAATATGTAAATCATAAGTATACTATTCTTATAACAGAATGTTGTGTGCAGCAGTTAGTAACATAATCAAATCTAGCTTCGACTGTATTAGATTAGAATTACAACTAAACTTGGATGATGAATTTTATAGTCATCACCACTCACTGATAACATAGCATTATCCTGCTATGTTATCACTGAGTTCGTATCGAAGATAACCTCTTATAGATAATAAATTAAAAAATGCATAAAAATTATAAATCTTTATATGTATAATTTTTCTGTGCGTATGTGACTGAACTCCTCATAAACGGCTTGACCAATTTTAATGATTTGGTGTGTTTTCAAGTAGATTCGAGAATGTTTTATTTATTGTGTATTCACAATTCGGACCACTACAAAACGTTTTATACGGGACAACGTCTGTCACTCAGTTTTTTTTAATAAAATCAAATATGAATATTCCTATTATACACATACATATTATAATTACATATTTGATGCGTTTCCAAAAATAATTATCCCATTTATAGTCAACGTTTATCAAAGCCTCAAGACATCATGTCATCACATTCCCCGCTGTATTTCTATGTCATTAGGGCTCATGTCAGATGTCTGACACAGGGCTGCGTCTGACACGGCCGCGGGCGACACCTTGGAAAATTGGAAGGGAAATATAATTGGAAAATTATTCGGGTTCGCCACTTTCCAGTTACCCTGCGCATTAAAGCATTACCCGGGCGCCTTGAGCAACTCATTTTTCCGTCAAATTGATATACCATGTAATAGGGGAGATGTACTTTCTTAAAGGTAACTTAAACTTAACTTGAAAAGTAGATAAGACTTATATGTATATTCAATTTTTATCGGAAGTTGTGTTGTGCGGCTGTGGATGGAAAAAAGCCTTATGATGATAATAATGACTTACAAGTAATTCGACATAATAGTTTAGTAATAGGTAATGCCATGCTTCATTGTAGCCGAATTGGGCCGGCACGACCGGGGTGGTACCTCTCGCTCACATAACAACAGCGTAAAGTTACAGCTAAGCTGTCGCGTTTCGTGCGGTTTGTGAGTTTCCGGTGGCCCATTGGATAACCTGTGGTTGTGCGGATGTGTATGGGCATCGGTTGTCATCATAATTCCGCCTGCTCGTTTGCCGCCTTATGACATAAAAAAGAGGAACAAAAATTAATTGAAACTAATAGTTTTGTTCTACAAAGCGATTCACATATTGTATTAAAAGTTTTAACGTGTCTTGTTGTCATTTTAAAATTTCCGATATTTCGTATACTTTACAGCCACCCATGATCATAATGGTCGTAAAGACAAATATATCATTACAATTTAAAAATATTTTCTCTCAAAAAGCTTACCACAAAACCCTTTTCTAGGACAGCGAGGATTGAGGTAATTTAATCCAAGTTATAAGTCGCAAACTAAAAGACACCTTTTAAAATGTATTCCTAAGTTTAATGACTAAAAAGTTACTAAGTTCATTTTTGCCAGAATCTTCAGAATTTGTTTTATGACATTAAATAAGGCGGGCCTTCTTTTTTCTTTTACGGCGGGAAATCATCTGAGGCACCCCGTAGGGGAGTGGTTCTCCCGAGGCGAAGCAGGACACCTCGACGGCTAGTAAGTCCCTCAAGGGATCGACGCCACCTCCACAGAGGGGTTGACCCGCACCACAGTACAATATGGTGAGGTTCCCATCCGCGCTCCTTGTCCTCATGCTCTTTTGTCCCCTCTTCTTATAAGAGGGGTACAAAGAGCAGCTCGCTCGGCTCAATTTGCTTTGCCCAAGGTATTGGGTTCACCTAAGGCTTCTTATTGAGCCCCACCGCCACGACAAGGTTTGAACCATGGGAAAGACGTCACTTTAAGAATGACAAAATTTAATGGAATAATATGTTATATTATTATTAGTTTTTATTTTTTACGCTTTCACGCTTTATTTTAAAATACTCTCGTTAAAATAGTATTGAGATTTAATAAAATTCATGAAAAGTAGTGTTGTTACACTAGTTTGAAATACAAAATCTTGCAAAGCATTGATTTCGAACAATTCAACGTATTTCACTCACAAAAGAAACATTCAGAGGCAAAAACCTTATTGTAGCGCTTTTCTTATCTGTGTCAGTTTCCCATTTGAGAATTCAGTGCTAAAGGCTTTTAACAATACATTCTGAATGAATTTAGTCTTTCAACAAGATTCGCTTCTAGAATATTCTATTTTTCGCGTGATAAATCTTACTAGTCCTACCCTTTCCTATTAATATAGTTAATAGAATAAGGTCCTACTAATATTATAAACGTGGAAAGTCTGTAAGAATGTATGGATATAATTATATTTGTTGTTCTTTGCCGCAAAAACTACTGAATGAATTTAAAAAAAAAATCCAGTTTATACATCATGTATATCTCTGTGCTTCCACAGGAATGGAAAGTACGCGGATGAAACCGCGGGGCGTTGCTAGTACATTATATTATGCCAATAAATTAAATAATCATCATCATCAGTTCAGGAAAAGGCCTCAGCTACTTTCAAGTCTTAGCCGTTAATAGACTCAAGTGTTACCTACTTTGTGGAAATCCATACTATGAAATATTAAATTATATTATATTAATTCAGTTCAGTTTCCCTAAATTATAACTAACCGACGATTTAATACGTCACAAGTCTTAACCGGTTCATGTGGGACACAGACATACACATGAAACCCCAAATTATCAGGACTTCATCATATACGTAGAGTATGTAGGCTTGTGGTGAAACATGAAGCCAGTATCTTCTCTATATTACCATAGAAAACATAGCAAAGATGATGAAAGATTGAGAACAGTGTAGATATAATATACAATATACATCCTCTCTGTTAAGCCTAAATAATATCTAAACGCATTGTTATTGAAGACATCAAACTCATAATCTTAAGTAAAGTTGTTCGTTTGCCATGGCATTTATTACTTCAGCATACACAACACGTTCGAACCTCCGTTGGCAAACAGTGCGTGCCTGAAGACGGAGCGCTTGGCTTTTCATCACGCATTTTCACATGCCATCTATCTTGGGAGTTCAAGAAGGGGAGGAATATGTTTGTTGACGAGTGAAGACTAAAACGTTATGAAATGAATCACAAAATCACATACATATCTTGCAAAGCGGATCTTGGCAAGCGTGCGTAGCCTAACCGTGCGCCGCGGTGGAGCTGCGCCCTAATAGTGGCAAAACGATAATACTACGAATATTTATGTGTCTTGTTTTGAAATCTATGCCTCTTTATACCAAATTCCTAGGAAATATAAAATTTTGTTTACTTATAGATATTGTTTTCATTGCTAGTGGATAAAAGCAGTGTATGTACCTGTATATTATAATAATAATAATATGTTGGGACAACTCACACATGGCCATCTGATCCCAAATCAGGCAGAGCCTGTTCTTATGATAACCAGACAACTGATACATATTTATATATATCTAAATACATATTATAGAAAAATTACACCCAGACACCTGTCCTTTTGTCTGTTGTTCTGTCAGGGTCAGTCAGGGTCACTAACGACAAGACACTATACTAACAGGCCAGTCTAGTGTAGTACAGTAGTATTAGGATTATATTATATATAGTGGACAGAAAATGACAACCGTAAAGATTTTTTTTACATTGTATGAGGTTTTATAAGTCACAAAAATTAGTATTTAACTTGTACTTGATAAGTACAGGTAGTACGAAATAGATACAACAATATATATTGTCAGTTAACAATAATTAAAAATAAAATACATAAAAACTATTTAAAAATTATAATTGTTATGTAGTGAGTCGAATAAGCGTATTATAAACTTTATTTGATTTTTGAATTCATAAATTTAATTGGGAACCACTTCGTGTACATTAATTATAATGATCTTACGAAATATAAAATATGTCTTATATTAATTGTATTTTTTCCCATAAACTCATTTGGCAAACATAATATATGATATCTGTACTGATGTACAGACGAAATGTGTTCACTGAGTGAGGCACACCCGAGTAAGAACCTAATCGATTTTGAGTGTAATCAAAATACGGAAGAGCTTTACGAAATGCACAAATTATATTTTGTTGTAAATTTTATTTGTTTTTCCTAAGGCGTACTATTACTGATTATGAATTAACAAAAATATAAAACGTTCGTATTATATTGAAGGCGGCCTATTAGGCGACCTAGTAGACGGAAAAAGGCTGACAATAATTAGGACGATGATGATGATTATGGTGATGATGATGATAATGATGATAACGATGATGATAATGAAAATGATGATGATGCAGATGATGATGATGATATGAGATAACTTTGTAGTATTATGTTGTGTGGATGTATGTGGGCCTATCGATGCCCACATACATCCACACAACCAGAGATTATGCAGATGTGTTGCCCTTCTTTTCCATATCCCCTCAATGGGCCACCGAAAACTCGTAAACCGCACAAAACGTGACAGCATATCTGTCGCTTTACGCCCATATTATACGAGCGAGAGGTACCACCCCGGTCGTGTTGGGCCAATTTAGCTGCAACGCAGCAAGGCGCGTCTTACACACTTAAATATAATATTATTACAAAATATCTAATATTTATAATATAAATATAATATAACAACCGATTTTATAACAGTGTGTGGCTTGGTCATCGCGCATATAACCGGAGTAGAGCGGTAATGTTATGTGTTTTGAATGAAAACAAATTCCGCCAAATTTGTGCTGCGATGCTACGCCGGTTCTACGCTCTGATTGGCCGACTGATGGACATATTGATGGATGATTAGCGGATGGAACGTACATGCAGATCACTGATTGATTGAATTGTTATTACGCCAGTGACAAATCACTGACCAGTTTCGGACATTTATGGCTCACATGACTGGTTATATGCTCGATGGGCTTGGTCTATCCTGAGAGAAAGATGAGAGTACTCATATTAACTGGGCATATATATGATTATATTTATTTCCCTCCTCTGTTATTAGACACAAGTTCTTATCTAAATATGTTTAGATATCATGTCATATTACTGTTTTTAATTTTGATTGGATATTACATAAAAAAATCCTTTTAATTTCACATTTTGCCATCTTATTTGATCACACCATGTATTGATTTGAAACTTGGGTACTGATCAAAGCTATATAAAGTATACGTTTACAAATTAGCCGTGAGATTGTTCATTCCAAGATTTATGCTGAACTGAGGACTGATTTGCAAACATGAGGGGTGCGGATGATAATTAATCTGGCCAGACGGGTCGGGGAGAGGTCGGAATACAAATCGCGGTCGCGCCGTGATTATTGTACTAATCGAGTCATAGCTCAAAATTAAAATCGATTCTTCTCATTTTGATGGGATAGAATTTCAAGATTTTTTTATGGGTGATTTCGTATCTTGGCGTTTATTTTGCTGCGTATGTGGTAGGTAGTGCAAGCGCAACGTTACAATTTATTTAATAATCATAGCCACATCTTATACATTACAACATTTAAACATGCAACTTACAGCTTTATATCGAAGTCTTTTTATGATCATTGTCTAGGACGGGCAGATCACGTCATATTTTTTTTTGGATGGGGAAATCTAATAGATACCACCGGGCTCTGGGGCGCCCGCTCTGTGGGACTCTCACCGCACTAAAACTCCATCGTGTTCCTCCTCGTCGTGCTGGTCTCCCGGCGCGGGAAGTGGGATTGCTCCGCTCCGGCCACGACATTGTGCCCATCAGCACTTTCTCCTTGAGCCCTTTCTCCGGTTAAGGCACCCAGAACACCTAAGGGTGCCTTATACCTCAGACCTCTCGCGCGCGCGTCGTTTCCCCAGATCGGCCGCGCACCGGTATCTTGAAGCGCGACAAATTTGTTGCTGTCGCATCTCTCCGCATGTCTGAGGTTCCCATAGCAACTACTCTTCCAACGCCATAGGAACCTTCTCCTCCGCGAGGACCAATAATCGATTTTCTAGGGTCGAGCAGACAGGCTGGGCAGAGGACAGAGGACCATCGGCAGCCTTTTTGCCGGTTTTGGCGCCGGGACGCCGATTACGGCTTGGGGCGACACAAGCCGCACCGCGTCTGTCACTCATTGTGCTCACAAGGAGACCTTTGATTTTGGTGTACATAAATATTTATTTTCTGCGAGTTAAGTCAAAAAACAGAAGTTAAATATTAGAATGTAAAATACAGTACGCGAAACACCGAGAAATAGTAAAATGTAATAAACCATGACAAAATTTAAAAAATCCATAATAAGATACAAGATAATCATTAATTAAAATGTCAACCATTCCCAGAATTTCACTAATAATAAAATTACGAAAACCGCTTCAGAATTCAGTTTTTGGCTCAGGTATAACAATGAGAGAGTTTATCTGGAATTTTCTATGCAATTTCATTGCGACGGTTCAACATAGAGCTTAAAGCTTTTACATAAAACTGGAAAATTTGAATAAAACTCGTCTCTGTAATTTGTTACCGCACCGTGTCCAAACAGGTTACATTTCAACTGCAGTAATGGAGTTATTGTATGTAATTTGGTGGCAAAATTCAGGTGCATTAGGATTTCATGTTCTAATCAGATGTTATTATAGATTCAAATGCTAAATGTGTTGTATTTAATCAATGCATTTTTTTCTAGTAGGAGTTTTTTTAAAGTATTTTTATTTATAAAAACTGCGATAAAACTTACAGTAGTGTGCTGTTGAATAAAGATATGTAATATACCATCTTCGGGCCGATCTAGTTAGGGATAGGCACGGTATCGAAGCTATAAGACCTAATACTGTCTGATTTTGACTAAAAGACTCATGTTATTCAGTTCTGTCTCTTATACCATGAAACCCAAATTTTGGATTTAAACAGAAAATTTAGACAATATTGGTTTGTTTTGGTAATAAACGAAGGAGGAGTGACATACGCTAGGTATCAGATAGTAATTAATGGCCCGGGAGGGGAGAACGGGGAGGAGTTAGATCAATTTGCAATCCCTTTCCCACTCGAAGGGATTAATTAACAAGCAATTAATGAAATTGAGAAAATTTACAACATTAATATAAAACAATGTAACACAAATATCGCAGTTGGAATACTGCTAACGGGAAATTTATTTAATGAGAAGTGAGTAGTGAGTATTATATTTACTGATGCTACGTGAGGATTTTATAAAATTCCCAAATAAAGCTTAAAATAAAATCCTAGAAGTATAATACAAAAAATCTACAAGGGGTCATACTACTTCGTGAGTGGTTTGAAGACTGTGGTTTTAGCATCTAGCGGAGCATTTAAAGTAACCACAAATGAATGTCCGGTTAGCTTTAGCCAATTTATGGTTAGTTTCGTTACGAAAACCAACTTTTAATAAAGCGGTGGCTTCAATTATTTGGATAAACTTCTAGAACATCTTATGGGATGTTTTTTAAAGTTAATAATAAATACATCTCAAAATTTAACGTTTTTTTATAAGTCCACATAGGTACTAAAAGTGTTTTCCAAACATTACGAGAATTTCACTCATTATAATTAAATACTCCGGCTACTTTACAGAGCTTCCATGATCATGGTATGCTAAGAAGCATCCGAAACGCACGTAAAAAACCTAATAGAACGCGATAAAACCCGTAAAAATTATTTTATCATAGTACTAACAATGTAAAAAAGTAAAATATTAATCAGACAGTATATTTTTGGTAAGATATTCAATACTTCGTTATTGGTTGAAAACAGAACGTGGAAATAAAAAAGCAACATTAGTTAAGATAGCAGTAGTCAATATTTCCATAATACGAGTTGAATTAATGATCACGTGTATACAAATAAAATTACGGAGAGAAAGCGCGCATATAAAATAAACCCAGAAAGCGCAAGTCTTACACGCACGTAAAGGTTTTAAAAAAACGTGTTTTTTATATCGTCTTATAAATCGATGAACGCCGGCTGCACGCACGAAAAAGTGTCACGTTCCGCCTGAGCCGAGCGTTTAAGCCAGAGTGCGGAACAAGCGATAGAGAAGCACGATCGGCCTAAGCGTTCGGCTTGTAAGGCATTATGACGTTATCACTAAAAATTGTCATCCATAAGATAATTAATAATAACTTTACAGCCAACAGATAGGTTTTTTTACGATTTTTCGTTTATTCATGTTTATGAGACCTAACTTCTGACCAAATTTCATGATTCTATGTCACTCAGAGGTACTTTTTTAATACAGCTCTGGTCAGTACTGTTATAATATGGCCCTGGTTAGTTACACAAACCTAAAAAGTATCGCTGAGCACGGTTATCGTTTCTAAAAAGTGTATCATTACTTTTTGTGCATATAACAGAGTTATCTTAAATAAGATGATATAAATATTTGGCAGATCGGGTTTAGCCTTCGTCCCCACCATGGTTCAGGCCTTGTCGTGGCGGTGGGGCTCAGTAACCTGGTGAGCGGTGCACCTTGGGCGAAGCTAATTGGGCCGAGGGGGCTCTTTGTACCCCTCTTATAAGAAGAGGGGACAGAAGAGCAGGGGGCAAGGGGTGAGGATGGGAACCTCACCCCATTGTACTGTCCCGACGTTGGGAGGGGTTGTTCTGTGATGCGGGATAACCCCTCTGTGGAGGTGGCGTCGGTCCCTTGCGGGACTGACTAGCCGTCGAGGTGCCCTGTTTGTTTTCTAGATCCGGGGCACCTCACCAAAGGCGGCATTGGTGGCACTCGCCGGGTTTTAGTGGGTAGAACTGCGTCCATTTACCAGCTGTCGGGCGCAGCGAGTCCCACATACCCGCGTGGGAAGACCCACTCCCCCGCGGAATGCCTCAGTGCATTTCCCGGCGTTAAAGAAAAAAAAAAAAAAAGAGGGTTTAGCCTTCGTCGTGGGCACAATGTTTTAAAACAGAAGTTCTGAACATATTTAATTTCTATCAATAAAAAGAAATTAATCCAAGTTTTTGTTTCTTAAAAACCCTTCTAAAAAACCAACCCGTAACAGGTATAGGTTTTGGTTTGACAGACCGACATAGGGGTAATTCTATAAGGGTTCGGTTTTGTCATTTTGAGGAACCTAACCCTAAAACATCTGAACGTAACCATAATAAAACGAAAATAGTTGTTCATTTCCAAGGAAATAAATATTAAAAGGGGAATTGAAAATGGTGAATTGTTTTGTACATATTCAAAATAGTACCCCTGGGACGACATAAATTTCGAAAGCGATGAAGTCTAAAGTTCTCTGAATTCAGCAAATATCGAGTGGTCTCTATACATCCTTAGTATGGAGACCACTCGATATATATAGCTACATCAGGCGTTATTTGTCTTTTGTTTTAAACCACTCTGTACCCCTGTACTTTGTAGCTTTTTTTACGAAGGGCCCTCAGGTAATGAAGGGAGGGGTGTTTCAGTGTAAGGACAATTTATTGTTTCACCTAAAATGGTTTTCGCTGCCCGTAATAGCGCCCTTAATGGTGATCCCAAATACTTAACACCTGATTTAAAGGAATGGTAATTTGGGTCTTATTTATGTTGTGTACGTTATATAGTTTTGGAATGGTTTGACGCGGAATTTAAAGAAAAAAAAACCATTAGTATCACGTCAGTTTACAACGACGTAGTAGAAACAGCTTTTACGGATTTTATCGCAGTTTATTAAGATTTATATTCCTGACTTTTCTGATACTTTACATCAACTATAGTCACAGGAGGCATTTAAAAAACAAAACAAATCACGATAAAATCCGGAAAAGTTATTTCAAATGAGTGAAATGGCATAGGTATAATAATTAATTTTGAGTTTTTTTTAAATATTGGAATCTGTAAAAAAAAAATTGATTCGGCAAATGTAATTTATCATTATTTTTGATTATAATAAGAATTTAAGAGAACTATCAATAATTTAATTAATTATAGTTATCGTATTTGGTTATAAAATACACGGAACAACAAATATTTGCTTTCTAAACATTTGAAAGGATTTAGTTTAATATACAGCCTATATTAACTTTAATATGCATTTCGTAGTTTGTTGTGTATAATTATGCGCTAATCTAAGAGATTTCCAAACCTTCATGCTGACAGGAACAGGAATAGGAACGCCGTACAAAGTCCCCTGAGGCCTCATAGTTGGGGGAAGGCGTGCTTAATTAGACAATAATGTCAGAGCAATAAATCACTATAAATATATACCAAGTAAATAGTGAATAAGAAAATGTTATATTGTAGGTACCCATTTATATGTTTTTCTAGGGAAATATATAACTACATAACATATATATGTTATGTAGTTATTTTTTATATATATATTATATATTACATAACATATATATGTTATGTAGTTATATAACCTATGGGTCTTTAGAAAAAGCTCTAGTCTTTAGATGCTAGCATGAATTTTTTTTATAGCATAGGAGGGCAAATGAGCAGTCAAAGCCTTTTGGCAACTATTGTCGCCCATACATATCCGCACAACCAGATTATGCACATGCGTTACCCTCCTTTTCCCTATCCCCCCCAAACAGGCCACCGGAAACTCACAAACCGCACGAAACGCGACAGCTTAGCTGTCACTTGACGCCGGTGTTATGTGAGCGTGAGATCGTGCCGGCCCATTTCGGCTGCAAAGCAGCATGGCACTACCTCTTACTACTCTTACTCGGATATTTCGAAACGTCAAGATTATCACGTCAAAGATACGATCTTAATTTTCGTTACAGAGCTAAACTTTAGCATATTACAAATAAAAATTTGTCTATATAAGTAATATACATGACGAAGACCTGAAGAAGGTTAAAATTTGTGGAATGTGACAACTCTACCTACTTGGTCATTGCTCTACCTGAACACCTTGGGTCAGGTTCATTGTCATTATCCGTGACCGAATAATAGGGGAAAATGAATATAATCCAATTGTACTTTGCTGATGGGAGACTGTAGCTATGTCTAATGTAGACGTTTGGCGGGAGATACGGTAAAATAAACTTAATTCCACATGTATTGTTCATGTATCACAACTGTAGAATGCATTCTCCCTAAATAACTAATAAGCCTTTATCTATATATACCTCTATATTTAAAATGAATCCCTATTTTCCATGGTCACGCCATCACGCGTAAACGGCTGGACTGATTTCGCTAATTATTTTTTTATTGTGTTTGTTATTGTCAGGAGAAGGTTCTTATGAAAGAAAATATTTAGAGTATTGAGCGAAAAATAAGAAAATTTAAGAATACTTAAACACCATAATTAGAATAATTAACACTTTTAAAAAATATTTTTTATTAATTATACCAATTCGAATTCAATATTCATAATTAAGGCTACGTCTGTCGGGTCAGCTAGTTTTAAATACAAACCATTACATTGTTTCAGAGAGAAGGCAGTGTACATGGCACAGAGACTTAACATCTTATGTCTCAGGATATGTAACTGTCAACAAATGAATGAGTTCCAGGTAAACTCGTTTATGTTCATGGCTGACGTAGACCACTTACCATCAGGTGGCACATCTGCCTTTTTAAGCGACTTAAAAAAAGGAGGTTCTCAATTCATCTGTATGTTGTTTTTTGTATGTATGTGACACGATTACTCCGGTGATTGTGAATGGATTTCGATGGTTCTTCTTTTGTTTGATAGCTGGTGTTTCCCCTTGGAGTCGGTGTCAGCCAAGGTAATTGGTTGGTAGGTAGGCAACAAATACGACACCGACTCCAAAAGTAACTATAATGACGTGGTAAACACAAAGTTTGTACACTAGTAGAAGAATAAGTTGATTAAAAGTTGTTACCTAACAAAAATTAAAGAAACGCAATTATTTTATTACTTATTAGTCGTTTATTTTTGAAGTCGGTTTTAATATATTGTAAATTATTTTTATCACCTATCCAACTAAAATTTAAAAATGGACTCAAAGTGATGATGATACAAAACCTAATAATGGCATGGTAGGTGAATAAACCACCTCGTTAACAACAAAAATAAACGTAATTGGTAATATAAGACCCGTCCCGTTATGAGGCATACAAATTCACCAACCCTTTAATCCACCGCTCGCTTATTTCACTTGTACCCTCGTCGGTGGAATTGTCTCCGCCCCTCCCTTTATGATGTAATTTTGGTGGTTGAATAGAACCATTGATGAACTTATTCTGTTTAAGAAATGTGAGTTTAAAGTATTTTGTCATACAATATTAAAATTAAATTAATGATAATAAAAATTGAGAAACATTTTTATTATCTGACTGAAGTTTATATGAAAACAAATTCATTACAATCAATTATTGTAAAGTGTGCAATTCAATACATCAACCATTGGGGCGTAAAATTATAATTTATTATGATCAATTATATATATTTACTAGCTGTTTCCCGCAGCTTCAGACGCGTTATGGTTGCATCCGGATTATAGGCGGATTACATATCCGGATAATGTGGCATTCTAATGGTGGAAGAGTTTTTGAAATCGGTTCAATAGTTGAGTTTATTCCTTCATCATCATCATCATTATCATCCGCCTCTACCCGTCCACTGCTGAACATAGGCCTCCCTCAATGAACGAAAAGATGGCCGATCGATTGCCACTCGCATTCAACACGGACCGGCCACCGCACGGGGATCGTCTTCCCACCTGGCTAATTGACCTTATTGACCCATAATAATAGTGTAGAAGTAAATTTTATTATTTACTAGCTAAACCCCGGTACGTGCTTCGCTACGACGACAGCAAAATCTCCATTAATAAAATGATCCGGCATTTATTGAATTAAAAAATGTGATAAATGAAGAACCGCTCGACCGATTTTGTGCAATCTTCACATAAACCATCTACTAAATAGTCCGAACAAAGCCTAAACATTTGGTTGGGATTGGTGAACCCGTTCTTGAGTTATAAAATTACAACGAAAAGTGGCATTGATTTTTATATATAAATATTATGTTTCATCATCATCATCAGCATCTGACGTTATTGATTGAATGTCTTCATCTTCATTATTAAATCATAAACGTATTTTTCTCTTCAAAGTCATACAGAGACGTGCTCGTTCCTTATACAGTAAGAGCAGCTGTGGGTATAATAGTGATGTTGTTATTATACAGAAGTTTCGTATGCCATACGTTAAGCGTGCTTTTATAAAATGTAGAAAGTCCGAATTCGGAAAACTTAAGGAATAAGAAGGGTCCCGTTACATGAACTGAATATATAAGAGGACCTTAAAATTCCATGCGCTTTTTCCTTTCAAATTGCAGCATATAATAACACTTATTGGACTTTCTTCCTTATGATATAGGGCTCACAGTTCTTTGTACTTATTAATAACCTATTATTAAGCGTAATAGCTCATCTTTAAACGTCTACCACATAGAATATATTAAATTGAAACTATACGATAATGTTATAAATGTTAAGAGTATTTTTTTATGTTAGTTGGATAGGCAAACTGCCAAAAGTGCCAAAAGTGATGGTAAGTGGTCAACGTCGACCATGGACATAAACCAGTTTACCTGGAACGAGCCCAGGCAACTCATTTATGTGTTGCCTATCCTGAGATATGTATGTCTCTATCCTGAGAGATGTTAAGTCTCGGTACCAGTAATTACACTGCCTGTCTTGCCTTTCTCTCTGGACCATAGCAAAGCTGTTTCACGGGAGAAACAAGCAAGATGGTGTTACCCATGCAGCCGGAAGCGCGGCACAGCGTTTCCCTTCCACCGGTAAAAAAATTGTTATTATAGATCGTCAAACAAGCTGCTAAGAACCTGATGTCCACTTGTAAATGCTAAACACTAATAAGTATATCATCTCTAGGTCTAGTGGGTATGGGCTCGGTCTCTTGAGCGAGAGATCCGGCTTCGATCCTGAACCATTTTTTTATTTTTTTTATTTAACGCCGGGAATGTTCCCCACGTGGGTATTGGGGGACTCGCTGCGCCTGAAAGCTGGTAAGTGGACGCAGCTCTACCCACTAAAACCCGGCGAGTGCCACCAATGCCGCCTTGGTGAGGTGCCCCGGATCTTATAAACAAGCCGGGCACCTCGACGGCTAGTCAATCCCCCAAGGGTCCGACACCACCTCCACAGAGGGGTTGTCCCGCACCACAGAACAACCCCTCTCAAAGTCGGGACAGTACAATGGGGTGAGGTTCCCATCCTCACCCCTTACCCCCCCCCCCCCCTCTTCTTTAAAGAGGAGTACAAAGAGCCCCCTCGGCTCAATTAGCTTCGCCCAAGGTGCTGGGCTCACCCTAGGCTACTGAGCCCCACCGCCCCGTCAAGGCTTGAACTATGACGTGAGGATCCTGAACCCTGTGATGCACCTGAACATGATATCATCGCGATCATCATCGTATGCTAGTATCATCATGATACAAACATGCATTCATCGAGGGCTAATATAAAAGGCGAGATTACATTGCAATTTCTAGTGATACATCTGTCTTATGATGACTATACTAAGTTGGCGTGATATACTTTATGATATCAATTGGGCAGACGCTTATTCGAGTGTTTCTTCTGTTTTTGCCAACCTGCAGCGTGACTCTGTTTAAGAATCACTGTAAAATTGACAATTAAAGACACATTCTTGTTCAATCATTTTAGAGTTCGGTTCAAGTGTAGTGTAGGCATTGAGCATATAAAAGGATAGAGTAGGTATGTGAGCAATAAAATTCCGAAGTTAATCAGTGATTTGTCACTGAAGTAGTAGCCATCTAACCAACCAGTGATCTGTATTTACGTCCCATCGGTCAATCATCAATCAATGGTCATCAGTTGGCCAATCAGAGCGTAGAATCGGCGCAGCGTCGCAGCATAAATTTGGCGGAATTTGTTTTCATACAAAACACATAATATTACCAATCTATTCCGGTTATATGCTTGATGAGTGTTGGTTGTATGAAATCTAATAAAAATGAAAATAAAATCACAACACATATAATAAAGCTAAATCTTATCCAAATCCCTCGCAACAAGAAAAATTGCGAGAAGAATACCGTAATAAGAAGACGCGTGAGTAGACTCGAGGATGCTCCACCGGTGCTCGATGCAGCGCCATTGGTTCAAAAACATACGTGGAATAACGTGAGATACCGAGGAATATTTTTCATAACGCTATGAATCAACGCAATTTTTCAATTTTTTTTCGTATCTGATGGGAACAAAAAATATTAATTTCGACAGTTCCTAAATGTGATTATTTTTTGAGTTAGGTTCTCATAGTTATTTATATTGTTACAAACCACTGGCAACACCAGCCCGATGTGATGCTATTATAATAATAAATATCAGGTGGCGCCAAACGGATATATATTGTATATAATAATGTTGAATAATAATTAAAGTATAACACTAATAAACCTTAATGTACATAATTAATATAATAATAATAATGCTATAATTAATAATGTATTTACAGTAGTTGTTTATAATGTTATGACGATATTTATAATAATTGTAATTAATAAATAGTCATTCTATTGACTACATCAATGTAGTATAAAAAGGCGCCAATAGCGCAATAATTAGGAGTATTCTACTAGTATATTTTGTGAAGGGCGTTACTCTGCCCAAATATCTTGTAATGGAGAAGAATAAATTGTTTTAATATCGGATATTCCTCCGGCGGGCCGTTAATAATATTCATCGGCGATGTGCTATTCAAGGGGCCAATAAGAAAAACCGGTCATTTGCTAGTCGGACTCTCGCACAAAGGGTTCCGTACCATTACATAATTTACAACATTAGACATTTTAACAAAAAATATGGTTAATTTTGAAAAAATTTTTTTTATATGTATTTGAGTTGATTAAATGAAAGTAAATTGCTGTTTACGATTTATGATGTATAAAAAAACTACTTACTAAATCTTGTTCAAACCAATTTTCGGTGGAAGTTTGCATATATTTTTTTAGTGTTATCATTCTCATATTTTATAAGTTACAGGGGGGACACACATTTTTCCACTTTGGAAGTGTCTCCCGCGCAAACTATTCAGTTTAGAATAAAATTGTACTACAAACCTCAATATCATTTTTGAAGACCTATACATAGATACCCCACACGGATGGGTTTGATGATTATTTTTTTTTAGTTTTTGTTAAGTATGGGGACCCCCAAAATTTATTGTTTTTTTTCTACTTTGGTGTCAAAATCTTAATGCGGTTCATAGAATACATCTACTTACCAAGTTTCAACAGTATAGCTCTTATAGTTTCGGAAGAAAGTGTCTGTGACATACGGACGGACAGACGGACAGTCAGACAGACAGACAGACAGACATGACGAATCTATAAGGGTTCCGTTTTTTGCCATTTGGCTACGGAACCCTAAAAACGGTATTCTATTGTTTAAGCTGAAAGTACATATTACGTATTATATCTAAGTAGAATATTCAAATGTTATATTTTTATAATATTATGTAATAGTGTCAATGGCCGACCAACACTTCGTCTACCTAAACGTGGCCTCCACTCTAGAACCTTATTGCCCCATCGGCCATCCGTTCTTCTGAGTGTGTGACCAGCAACGACATCATTTTTGAAGACCTATACATAGATACCCCACACGGATGGGTTTGATGAAAATTTTTTTGGTGGCAAGGGATCGGCCATCTTGGCGTTCATTGAGGGAGGCCTATGTTCAGCAGTGGACGGATAGAGGCTGATGATGATGATGATGTAATAGTGTTTAAATATAAATATAAATATATAAAATAAATATAAAATATAAAAAACAAATAGTGGTTTATACTTAGGATACATTTTACCGTTATATACTTATTTAAACCCCGTAATTCATCACATACTGCAAGTATGTGATGAATTACGGAGGAAACTTGAATAATACAACTGGGACCTTCAAGAAAAGAGCATACATTTGAAAGGCCGGCCTCGCACCTGCTTATGGTGTAGCGGGTGTCTATGTATGTCACCTATCACTTACTACCAGGTGAAACAACTGTCTGTTTGCATTATATATTTAAAAAATTCGGTTGTCTATAAAGTCGGTTTACTGACGATAGTTGAACGTGACAACGTCATAAGAAAATGGAACGCCTCACAGTGAGGTAACGCCGCATGCGTCATGTTTTTTCGTTCTTGCAGCCGGCTCCATCGAATTATAAGACGTTGTCACGTCAATAATAACATAATCAACCTTGCATAATATATTTTTGAAGTTACATTTTGGAAACATTCTACCAAACAAATTCATAGTTACATTCCTAAAAACTAACATCACTTTTATATTAGCAAATGTGATGTCAAAAACTTCTTAAATAAAACGTTTCTCCAATGACCACTGAAACTGTAAGGAAGAAAAATGTTATCAAAGGAATTCTTTAGAATACAAGTAAAAGTACTTCAAAGAAAACAACACTTAAAGTGAATAAGTTTTCTTTGTCTAGTCACAACTAATTCTTAGGAATTTGAAGCTTTTACTTTCGGCTAAAGTTAATTTTTTATTAGCTACATTTTCTAAATTAGATTCTATTATGGACAAAGATTGTTAATGAAGAATATTTATCGCTAAATGAATTAAAAGAAAGTATGTTAAAAGATTTCAATCGTTTTATTGAAATAGAAAAAAGTTCAATAAATAAATCACTTGTTTCATAGTCATACATGGGGAACAAAAATATTTTCTGTGTACCTGGGGTACACAGAAAATATTTTTATTCCCTGGCGTGATTCGAACCCGCAACCTCCGGCTTGAGCGCTAACGCTCACCACTGTGCCACAGAGGTCGTCAATATAAAAAAAACCGGCCAAGTGCTAGTCGGACTCGCGCACAAAGGGTTCCGTACCATTACATAATATACAACATTAGATACTTTAACAAAAATTAAGGTTTATGTTTATGGAATTAAATGTTTTTTTATATATATATTTGAGTTGATTGCATGAAAGGTAAATTGCAGTTTACGATTTATGACGTATAAAAAAAAACTACTTACTAGATCTTGTTCAAACCAATTTTTGGTGGAAGTTTGCATGGTAATGGAAACTTCATCTGGAAAATCAACTTCAATGGAAATGGGGGCAATGTACATGATATATATTTTTTAGTTTTATCATTCTCTTATTTTAGAAGTTACAGGGGGGGGGGGGACACATTTTTCCACCTTGGAAGTGTCTCTCGCGCACAATATTCAGTTTAGAATAAAATGGTATTAGAAACCTCAATATCATTTTTGAAGACCTATCCATAGATGGGTACACGGATGGGTTTGATGAAAAAAAAATTGAGTTTTAGTTCTAAGTATGGGAGACCCCCAAAATTTATTGCTTTTTTTTCTACTTTTGTGTCAAAATATTAAAGCGGTTCACAGAATACATCTACTTACCAATTTTCAACAGTATAGCTCTTATAGTTTCGGAAGAAAGTGGCTGTGACATACGGACGGACAGACGGACTGACAGACAGACATGACGAATCTATAAGGGTTCCGTTTTTTGCCATTTGGCTACGGAACCCTAAAAAGAAAGAAAATATTGTATATATATCTATATGCATTTAATAAAAAGCGGTTATTATAATAATACAAACGGACACTTTAATTTTATTTATCTGTATAGATTTTAAGTCCCGCGACCTGAGTAGATTTAAACTGTAATTAAATATAAAATCGGACCAAAACAAATGAAGTTAATTACAAGAACGGGACGTACAATAAAATAACAAAAGCAGAGCGACACAATTAGTCATTTGGAAAATTGTATTTAAATGTCTAGACTGAAGTAACTGAATTACGAATAAATACAATAAAATTTAAGGCTACGTACTCTCGAACTGCGGTACTCTTAATTAAAAACTTTTTGTCTCGGGTCCACCTGTTCTGTGCCTGTAAATATGAATTAATGGAGATATTGAACTTAATAGAATATTAACAACTAGGAACACAATATTACATCATATTAAGTAATTTGAAATGTAGTAATATTATAAATATGAAAGTATGTAGATTTGGATTGATAGAAAGACAGATTATTATCTGAGTTATAATATGTGTAGTCTGTATATAAAAACATAAATATCCCACGCAATTGATGCCGCGACAAGTTAGTAATTAATAAAAAACGTAGGAACTAGTGTTTTAAAAATACTCATGTAGCTAATACTCTACTATAGGTACTTACCTACTCGGACTACCGCGGCGCAGTCTTTTTATTGCCATATAGATATCTTACTAATAACTAATATTAAGGCGAAAGTTTGTAAGTTTAGTTTGTTGATCTTTCACGGCAAAACGGCCTAACTGATTTGGCTGAAAGTTGAAATGGCTTATACCTTGGATTAGGACAAAGGATATAAAAATAATCATCATCAATCCGCATACAGTTGAAAGTTAACGCAGGCGAAGATGTGAGCTCCAGCTAGTGGTATATATTGACTTCATCATCATCATCAGCCTCTATCCGTCCACTGCTGATTATATATATTATGACTTACTTAAAAGAAATTTAGTTATTATCTATATAGTATACTTAAAATAAATTTAGTTTATAAGCGTACTAAGTAATCTTCATTGTATACTATTACACCTTTTCACAAGTTTTAAACGCAATCTACTTTTATAATCCTAAATTGCGGGGTAAAATAAATATAGCACCGTTGGATTTTCTAACAATTATTCCCGTGGGAGAGGGAACTTTTCCACGCGAAGACATTGTAATGAGAGCGGGTTTTTGTTACTGCTTGTTTTATTCTAGCCTTATCTAGGTCTATAGTATGTATAAGATTTTGCGGACATAAGCGAAATAGTTTTGAACACGTTAATAGATATTATAATTGTAATTAAAAAATACGAATAATATCGCGTCTTTTTTACAATTCAGATTTAATTTCAGCAATCATGTTTATATAATATTATCTTAAGAAGCCACAATACAATTTGTGAATATTGGTAGTCAGTTAAAAGTCCTTGAAAGGCTTGGTAACTTATGTGGGGTCCAATTTCCCTTGCCGAAAATATTATTTTAACTTAATAATATTTTGGCTGGTCTGTTAGTCTAGTGGTTAGTGACCCTGACTGCTAAACCAGAAGGTCGTAGGTTCGATACCCACCCAGGACAAATGTTTGTGTAATGGACATGATCATTCGTTCTGTCTGGGTGTAATTTATCTATAATATGCATGTATTTAGCAATATATATGTATATATCAGTTGTCTGGTTACCATAACAGGCTCTGCCTAGTTTGGGATCAGATGGCCGTGTGTCCCAACACGTTATTATTTTTATTTAATATTACTCATTGTTACAGGATGTTCCGGTCAGAACCTGCGCATCTATCCTATACAGAAGCAGCAGACCATGCCGGTGGGCAAGTCTGTGGTGCTCACTTGTCAAGCTGACGCCCCGGACCCAGCCCTCGTCTCGCAACCGCAATGGCGGGACCCCAAGGGACTCATTATAAACGAAGCCGCGTTAGTATCCCCTACTTTACGATTGTTTGTATGGCTTGTGCAAAAATAGTATGCTATATAACTAGATATATCTATTATTAAACTTTATTATTATTATTTTAACTACATAATATAATTTTGGAAATAATAATTCAGAAAATGTTGCATAGTTTGAAACATATTTCGGGCAAAAATAATTTTAAGCTAATTATTCGTAATAATAATAATAAAACATCATCATCATCATCAGCCTTTATCCGTCCACTAATTATTCGTAATCATTCGGACTCTGCATGTTTATAAAAATTATGATATATAAAATTAAAGATTTAGATTAGAGACAGAATTAGATTATGCGGTTCGTATGTTTGCATATCATGGCTGGTTAAAAGCAGCTGGTTGGAAGCAGTATCATCCTGCTTCCAACCAGCTTAACTTCTAGAATAAGGTCTGGATAGGTATACCCACTAATATAACATTAAGGATAAATGAGTTGCATGGGTCTGGTAAAAGTCTCCTTCAAGTCTAGACGTTGATGTATAGAAGAAGAAGTCTAGATAAATTCGCATGAAACGAAAAAGTTTCAAGCTGCGCAATTAATATGTATCCCTTCACCAACAGCGCTGGCACCAGACCAGAGATCTACACGGAGCCGATGCCCGCCAAACAGTTGCAGCTGCTCTACATATCGTCCATCACACCCGCCATGGCAGGCAACTACACGTGTGAGGCGACCTACACCAACATGCCTCTCAGCGCCAGTGTAGTTTTAGACACTTTCGGTATGACCCTCAATTTTCTTATACATGTTATGTAGCTTTAGATCTAAATATATTCTACATATTACACTAGTTGTTGCCCACAGCTGCGCTGTCGTTGACTTAGTTCATCGAGAATAAAACTGGAAAGAGTAGTAATTTGAGCCATATAAAAAAATCCGGAACTTGTCAGTGATTTGTCACTGAAGTCATAGAAATTCAACCAAGCAGTGATCTGTATGGACGTCCCAACGGCCAATCATCCATCAATGGCCTTTAGGCGACCAATCACAGCGCAGAACCGTCGCATCGTCGCAAATTAAGTCTACAGGCACATTGGTTTTCATACAAAACATATAATATTACCATTCTATACCATTCTATACATTATATAACTGTATATACTTGATGACAATACAAATACGGTTGTATATCTAAGTATACAACCATATTTGGACCGATTATGATTATTTTTATAGCTTGCCATTCAGCGATAATTTAACTTTATATCGCCTATTTTTTTTAATCAGATCAGTAGTTCCGAAGATTACCTCGTATATCCAAACTTACAAATATTACTTACTAGCTGTTGCCCGCAGCTTCTCCCGCGTTAATTTACTCGACTTAAGTACTGTTAGTCACAGCGTGATGTTATATAGCCTTCCTCGATAAATGGGCTATCTATTATACTGAAAGAATGGTCCAAATCGGACCAGTAGTTCCTGAGATTAGCGCGTTCAAACAAACAAACAAACTCTTCAGCTTTATAATATTAGTATAAATTTAATATATTATATGAGATTAAATATTTTAGTGGCGATCACATGGACGAACGCGAATGAGAATCAATACGCAACAAAGGGGAAGGATTTCAAAGTTATGTGCGAAGTAACTGCGGAACCAGCGCCTTCAGTAGATTGGTTTAAAGAAGGGACACCTGTAAGTAATAGTCATAAGTGTTTTTATGGAAGAGGGGGCAAACTGACAGTTGTTTCACCTATCAAATGATGAGTGACATCCATAGAATATACCCACTATATCATTGCCGGCCTTTCAAAATATATGAGTATGCTCAGTATTAGACTTTTTAAACATCGTTACAATATATTATTTGTAGAAGACTGTATTTTTTTTATTGAAACAAATCCAAATACTGGAAAATATATTTGAGTTCTGTACACAAATGTCTGCTTTTGGAAGCTTGAGAGGGTGTTTATAAATTAAGTCACGCTACAGGCACATTTATTCAGAAAAAAGTCAATTAGTACAAACTTTAATTTAGAACTATATGAGCAGATACGTTATTAATTCATTTTTATTTCAGATTTTAACTGGTGATAGATATGTCATTCACGCAAATGGTTTACTTATCAAGAATGTTCAGGAAAGTGATGATGGAACTTACACATGTCGTGCTGTAGTCATTCAGACAGGAGAATTAGCTGAACGAAATATTAAATTAGAGGTAAATAAAAAAAACTTATATTATTATGATATGATACAATAAAATATTTCATAATATATTATACTATTAAATTGTATTATATTTATAGGTATACACTGCACCAGAAATGGAAGAGCGAGAAACCAGAGTGGAAATAAAGGAAGGGGAATCAGCTGCAATTACTTGTAAAGCTAGGGGAAAACCACCACCGACGTATTCTTGGATTAAAGCTTCAACTCGGGAGGTATGATATATTTTATTAGAAAATACCCTCGTTTGTTTCATCAAATATATAATGCTATAAATTGCACAAGTCAAAATTAGGGTCTACCTCTTCTAAGTTTCTTCTCAGTTCTTATTCATATCTTAATCTGATAATAAGGATTAGCAACAAAATTAATTTTATTAAGTAAGATTTGGTAAGAATAAAATGTAATTATTTATTTGCATTTGCAGAATTTAGGAACAACATCGCGCTTTGGTGTGAACGAAATAACCGGTTTGCTAACATTCGATAGAGTAGAAGCCGGCGATTATGGAAAGTACATTTGCAGTGCAGTGAATCAAGCTGGACATAATGAAACCGAGATTGAAGTTGAAGTGCTGGTTAGACCTAGAATATTTGAGTTGTTCAACACTACCGCGGCGGAAAATACTGAAGGACGGCTGGAATGTAAGGCGACCGGTCGGCCCGCGCCCCGGATCAGTTTTAGAAAACTGAGTAATAGCAACCGATTCTTGAACGGACCCAATGATGATGCTAGGTAAAAATAATTTTATTGCTTGATAACATGATTTAATTAACAAAAACTTTAAATTTGCGACATAGAAATTACGTTTTAACCGATGGTGCAAAATTAAAATTAATTATTATATTTGTAAATTCTATATCGAAGTTTGTAACTACCTATTACTACTAAACGTTTATTATCTTATTGTATAATAATTTTTATTTTAGAATAACTATTGAGACCAGTACTCGTCAAACTGGTGATCAGATGCAGTCTTCTGGAGTTATTACAATATCAAAATTGAATAGGACTGATGATGGTCTTTATGAGTGCATTGCTGAGAATGAAGGTAAGTTATTAATAAAAATAATAGAAATCTACCGATTAGTACCGCTTTTTTATCCTATTACATTTCAAATACTCTTATAGGTGGTGAGGCAAGAAAGAATGGTCACCTGACTGTACAATTCAAACCGACATTCGATCATATGACCGATGTACCAATATGGAGCTGGAACGCTCAACCAGTGAATATTAGTTGTGTCGCAGAAAGTATACCCAATGCTACGATTAAATGGAAGTAAGTAAATGCTATTTAAATATAAAACAATAAAGTATTTATAACAATTCCTTTGAGAATGGAGATTCCAAATACCAAATTTTAATTAATATTTTTGTGCAGGTTCCACCAATATGATTTGGTTGAGTCACCGCAAGTCAGAATTTATGGTTCTGGACCTATAAGTTATGTGACCGTGTTGCCAACTGATAGAAGTTTGTATGGTGTGTACAAGTGCATAGCAACCAATACATTGGGTGAAGCAGAACATGAAGTCCAGCTAAGAGAAGCTTTTCCCCCTGGCCCAGTTACACAGGTAAGTCATTATTATCAGTAATATGAAAATATTTAGATATTTTTTTTTAATTATATTTAGTGTATCAAGAAATTACATTATTTAACTTTGGAACTCAATTTTTTCACATAATACTTGATGGTAATTAAATAGTGTGTCCTCCTTGTTTATAGGCAAGGCAAGAAACAACTACAGCAACCTCAGTGTCATTCAACATAGTCGGTCCAGCCGAAGACATGGGACCACCTATACTAGCTTACACAACCCAATATAAGGAAAATGGAAACTTCGATTGGAATCTTGCAATGAACAGAACTTGGTCTGTTAACTCACCTTATATCATTGAAAATTTGAGACCAATGTATACTTACGACTTTAGATTCGCAGCTGTCAATCAAGTTGGTGTAGGTACTTGGGGAGCACCGCTCACGGTCATCATGCCTAAAAGGTAACGAAACAGAAAAGTAGCACTTTTTGTTATTTTCATGTAAAAACCTTTTGCTAATGATTCACATCTTGCTTAGGTCTCCACCAGAACAACCGAAATGGCGAGAGACAATCAGCTCAGAATCTCTTATACATGGAAAATACGCTGATAGATATGAATTGCAATGGAAAGTTCCAGCCCATAATGGTGAACCAATTGACATGTATGAAGTCAGTTATTGCCCTGTAAGTATTATAAAACGGTAAATACATAAATACACGTCGTTTATTCGTATATGGGTATGATTTGGTAACGATGTGGAATATATGTTTTTTATTTCAATACCAGGTGCTAAAAGTAAGCGGTGAATGGAGAGTATCACAGGAATCAGACTGTATGATAGATGAGCTTAAATCTTATGAAGCGATCAGTTACGAAGTGCACGGCCTACGTCCAGACACTAGATACCGTATTCATGTCCGTGCGCACAATGTTCTCGGTTATTCTTTGCCTGCTCAGCTCTACATCCAAACTGCCCTCGGTGAGTACAACCAGGAGCGTAATGAAATACCACTCCGCGCTGGTTTCTACGACGTTTATACTGCACCCGAACCAGACACATCCACAGCGCTCGCCACAAAAGTTCGTCTTTGTGTTTTCATTTCATCCTTTTTAGTGTCTATGTTTTTGTGAGAGTCATTTGTTTCTTGTCAAGCGCTTCTTGTAATATTATGTCCTTATTTGTCATGATAATTTTATTTAGTTTGTATCATTAAGTACAACTTTATCAATGCTTTATAAGGCCTCAATTTTATAATTCTTTGTTATTGTGTTTTCTTCTTCGTAGATTTTATTTTATATAATATTTTAAAACTTTAATATTAGCTTTGAGCTCGATATACTGTTTGTCATGTCATTTTCGGTCTTATTTTAACACTATATTAAACTCTGTAACGTTAATATTAAACATTAGTTATGCTTGATCATTCCACTGAAATAATTTTTTTTGTGATATTCACGTTACAGTTTTTATCGAGACAGTACAAAAGACACATTGAACAAAATCATAATAATAAGTCGTTAATTTGATGCATGTTTATTTTTTCTAATTTGAAATTAAACAGTCATCAGTATCACTAAGTTGAAAAGTTTTTAGTACATATTTATGTTCCGGTTATTTTTAATTATTAATGGTAAGTTTTATTGCTTCATATAATTCGTGTATCATTTCATTTTATACTAAGAATTTAAAGTTTTTAAATTTATATTGCTAATATTTACGATATATAAGTATTTATGCATATAATATTTTCTAGGTAACCCAAGTGGAAGTCCAGGAATATTTGATTGGGCTTCAACAGTAAAGGATATCGTAATCGCAATATTCTTATTACATATATGTAAATAAGTTAATGTATAAATATATCCTATGTTAAGTCCAAAGATGACTGTTACTTTAGGCACTTTTGTGATACAACTTATTAATGTGTAAATAGCTATTGTAGTCTTTATCCTATGTTAACAAAATGATACCATCACAATGAGAATTTAACATATAACCTTGTAGGGAATTAAATTTCTAACAAACGTTTAGGCTGCTGTGTCTATACCATTAGGTTAATATTTTATTGATGTTGCATTTTGAATATTAGTAGATAGAAAATTGGCTAAACATTCACTGCCACTAAAACATGTTAATAATAAAATTATAATTTAAAATGAATAAATGTGTACGAATTTTTGAGGACTATATTATAATTCAATTTCTAGGTATATTGTATTTGAAATGTTTATCGACGATGGATAACTTTTAATATAAAAAAACAGGAAGGTTAAATCGTCCAAGTTAAAAAAAAAAAAATCTTGAATGTATTACATATAAGTTAGGTAGGAAATAAATGTGTCAAGTAAATTGTGATTTGAACGGAACGGACATTGACCAATGTGAAAAATAAATAATTAAAAATGAACAAAGTATTATTTAATTACGCAAACCACGTAGATAAAAATGACTTTAAATTATCCAAAATGAATTAAGACTAGATATTTTTTACAATCGTTTGTTAAAGCATATGTGTGAATCGTCTTAAATCTCGTTTCAATTTGTTAGTCTTTATCATTTTTGATAATTATTTCCAAATCCTGTTTTTGGATGCCATAAGTCCTTATAAAGAAAAGCTGTCAAGATGCTTATCAAGAGAGTTCATTACCCCTTCGAATGTTGACCATGACAAGTGTGTTTTTGTCACCCTAAGAATTATGGGTAAATATATTTTCTATTAATAATGTTATCTAGTCCACTATTCGCTATATTTCCTTCGGAATGTACTAATTACACTGCATGCAATGCAACCTCTCCGTGCTGATCTGTGTACACCCTTCTTAAACAAACATAAGATGGAAAATCGCATGTTTCGTCTGCATTAACCTATAGAAATCTAGATGAAACCTATCGTATCAAATAGATCCATTATATTAAATTACCCCATTTAACATAGTAACCATTTGGACTAGTAAGTAATATTATTTTAACACAGGGGTTTTTATGGAAGCATGATTGATTAGCCCTTTCATTTATTCAGCCAAATGTGAAATAAAATAATGTAATGATTGTTTATTATTAATTACATTGATAAAAAAGGCACCAAGAGACAGCTAGTTTGTAGTTTGAATATTGTATCAGTAAAAGGTGTTGCTAGATTTAATCGTTTACACACAGTAAAATATCCCTGAGTTCAAACTACAAATAAATATTTTATTTAGAAACAGATTTCAACTATTAGGGTGATGGTCATTAGCAGTTTGTCAAATGTTTAGTGTTTAGTCCTATATCTTTACTAGTTCTAAATTTGCTTATTTTTTACTGTCAATCTTTGTCATGGGGTTTGAACTTTTATGTTGCGTTCATTCGAATAATTTGGAATGTTTGCATCTTGACAACTTTTTCTATTTCTGTTACTACTCATTTTAGGACTCGTTTATGCATCATTTGTTTTGCTATCTTCGATCGTTGTCATTTCATTTCTTTCAAACCCCATTTCATCACAAAGGAGGGCTTTCGTTTCATAAATTTATCCTACAATATTATGTGGAGACGAATAAATATCGGTGATTGGGTGCACGTTTTTTACTTCAGAAAGCACTCCCTGTTCACCAGAATCGATTGTAATAAGTGGTATTATTCTTAAGGTAAAATTTGTGATCATTACACATATGCTAGATGCAATTATTGACATTTGTTACAATCGTTTACATCACTTAACATCTTTGGCTTATACCTTATGATGCATAAAACTAATTTGTAATCAGCAATAAATATTAAATTTTGCAATAAAATTAATATTTATTTCGTACGCATTAATATTTATTGCTTTGGTAAAGAGATTCTTTTTCATAATTTTATCTTCAATTCCAACAGGTGTCGAGCGTTCCGGGTTTGCCCCACCTCAAGTGTTATCAAGTGGAGCAATTATTGGAGTTGCTTTAGCTGGTGTATTTATATGCCTCATCATAGTCGATCTTCTACTTCTATGCTTTAGACGGCAGGGAGTTATTGCGACAGTATGTGGTAAACGCGCTAAAAAGCACAACGATGACGAAGCTAAATTGGGAAGGTAACTATTTTTTAAGCATTACTTATGATTGACTTTTACTATCCTATATATTTAATATTACTTCATATTTCACATCATCGACATTACTTTCAAATGCAAGCAACATATTTAGATTATTATCAGTTATTTTATCCAATCCTAAATCATTGTTACCGAAACCTTCCTCCTCCTTGAGTATTCCTATTCCATAGTACTTAGTGTCGATGAGAGATGTTTCTGCCCGCTAGTCTGTACGGTTGGCGCTTCCCGCTCCCTTATTGCAGCACGAAGCCGCGCGCGCCGCCCTCCCCCGCGCCCCTGCCACCACCAGTGAAGCTCGTGCCAACTCCGACGTAAGGCATAAACAACGTTTGCCTGCATGCTTTGTTTGTGCGGTTGCTAAGTTTGGCCCTTGAAATGAGGTAGAAGTAGCAGGATTTAGATTTGGGTGCTACTTAGTAGTAAGCAAGATGTATAAATGTAATCAAAGTAACGGCTTGCAGATTTAAATTTATATATAGTGAAGTTGCAGGTTTAATTTTTTGCTTCTAGATTTTGCGCGAATAATATAATTTAATATTTGCTTTTGTTTGAATTTTATTAATAAAATAATATTTTGTGGCTGTGCCTTGGAGTTTGAATTATCTTAACTAAATATAATTATAAAGAGTACTAGAATAAAAATAAAAAAAAACAAAAATATTTCTTAGGTTATTTTCTGAAAAAGGTTAAAATTTTAAAAGTGAAATACTATTTATGTAACTTAACAATACATTTTTACATCTTGCGTTTGATATTATTTAATAAATTTTATTATCATATAAATAAAATTTATTCTGTAAAAAAACTTCTCTTCACTGGGGACACGTTTGTAAATATTGAATTTGGTGACGCAACTTGGCGTTGTAAGGCCTTTGTAAATATGGCAATTTGTCGTTGGTGATTTTGATATTTTTAGATTCGATGCAACTCAACAACTTTTTTGACGTAGATTTTCTTGGCGTATACATCCACATTTTAATTTGGTGAAAAGGTAAAATGGAAGATACAATTTTGAAGAGTTGATATCTGGAACATCTCTTACGGCGATTTCATATCATTTTGATATTTTATTTCATTTTAATTCATTCTTATTTATGTTTATTATTAATAATAAATTATTGTCTTTCCACGCTGCCATCATCGGTCACATCTAGCTATGTCCCAACGACACCTGTGTAAGATATTGCCCATATAAATATAACGTTTACTTTTTATTTCGTTCGAATTCACCTCATGTTATAAGTGATCTAAGATACAGGATTAGAAATTAGTTGTTCGACCGAATTATGGCATTCGATCATTTTTGATATTATTGTTATTGTAAACATACTATCACTTGATAACAATTCTATGTATCTCTTAACTAGAAATGGTCACAAAATAATGACCTGAAGCAAATATTTTAATAATATATTCTCTGTAACATACAAAAATAACACCATTGTAGCTGCTAGCGTTACTTGCTTTTCCAGGTATTTTTTTTTCATAGATATTTCTAATGCTGTATCTTTTCGCTTTATATATACGACTGTTCGATGGTAAAGTTATTGTATATTAACTAACTCTGTTTTTCTTCTACTTAATTCTACTACATATTCAAAATTAGTTCACATATTATGTGAACTTATTTTGAATAGTAGAATTTAAAGGTAAGTATTTTAATCGAACATTCTCGAAGCTTATAGGCTACAAAGCATATTATTTGCACTTTTGAATTTGTATATTGTATTATAAATTACAGATAAATGGTATTAGATTTTGTAAATACTTAGTACCTATCGGAATATCGTCACGAAAAATTAAAATTAATACTTCCATATTTTTCCAGAGATGAGAAGGAACCTTTGAAGGACACAGGTGAGGATGCTTTGAAGAGAAACTCTTCAGTCGAATTCGATGGGCGTCGAGTGTACGCGACCAGTGGAGGACCTATTATTGGCAAAAATTCTGCTGTGTAAATGCACTTAAATTTCAACAGCGAATTTTAGCATTTTAAAGGACGCTTGCTGTATTTGTGATCGCGACCAGTATTCCTAACTGCCAAACGTCAGTAAATGTAATCGGCTTACTAAAGTTGCTTAACAATAACCTGCAGGTGATTTGATGTTTAATGTATATAATTATAAAGTGGCAGAGTTTTTACCTATTCGTATTTATAAAAAACAAACAACAGGCTGACAACTTGTTAATTATATAAAATAGAATGTGATGAATAAAAGAAATAAACATTTTAAAGGAAAATTTATATAAACATAAGCGAAACTCTAAACAAGAAATGTTTATCGTAGAATCATTTGCCGTTTGGTAAAATCCTCTCTATACAAATAGAGATACAAAAATAAACAAACTTAGAATTGTATTGTTTTATCCTTTTTACATAATGGTAATAACAGATTTTTGATATATTAATCGAGTAATTATTAATACAATACACTAGCACAGTAACTTTATAATATATAAAAGCTCAGTCACATTGCTTCATGAGGTACAAACTGTGCCTTTTAGACTAAGGTTATATACCATTTAAAGACGATATTCTAAGTTTAGAACAAACTTGTATATAAACACATATTTATGAAAAGTCACAAATATTTTATTATAAAGAACACAGTAATCTCATCGATATAAGAAACATTCTACTTAGTTGAAAATTATCACTATTATTTTAATTTTATAATATTAATTTATTTGTATTGGAATATTCCGCTTACTATATTACTAAGTACTGTAAATAAGTAATTTATAATTTTGTAAATAGACTTTTATCGTAGTTTTTATTAGGTTTAAAATTAAGTAGAATAGGGTTATGTCAGATAAAGATCTTTGCAAGTTTTTATATTAACAATTGCATCTGTATTTAAATGTTATTGTATCAAGTTAGAGCGAGTATTCCTTATATTAAGTTTATCTGCCATATACAGGGTCGGTTTCACCTATGATAATGCCAGTTGCCTTCAGCTTGAATAAATGTATGCTTTGTGAGTCTGTGGCTATGTTAAAAAAAAACACGCAAATATATTTTGGACTCGTACATGACAGATATTTTTTAGTAAAGATGGAGCAAAAAAGCTGGGAAAAACTTTTTTGTGCTTTTTTATTTTTATTATTTCATAATACCATATCTGGAATTATTAAGTATGTATTACGGCTCAAAAGATACAGTTCCGACGGGCAGATGAACAGCAAAGCTTTAAGAGTAGTAATAGGCACCCTTTGGGTAGGTACGTAACCCTCAAAAAAATTACCTTTACTCTCTACTTATTTTAATATAGAATATATAACATAAACATGTCCATATTAAAATAAATATTAAATAAGCACTGTATAATGTATATCTAATTTGAAAATCAAACTTTACATACATTTTATATCATATCGGATTTTGCTAATTGGACATATATACTGGAATATATTTTGTAAGTATAAGATTTCTTTATATTTTTTAGAAATAGAGGCTTATGGATATCATATAACGGGTCCCAAGTAGTTTGACAATGATTTAATGTCAATTTAGAATAAGTACATCTACTATTTTTTACTGAATGTTCTCTATTTACTATAATCTGATTTTTTTATCAGTGAAACTTTCTCATAAAAATTCGTCGTATTTATTTCCTGATACTTTGTTTTATCATATTATAAAACTCATATTTTTTAATTTTCTCTAAAATAAAACATAAAAATATAGATACTTTTTACCTTTTGTATTTAATCCGAAAAAAATCTATGTTTTAAACTTTGTATTTTTACTTAATTTTCATTTCATGTTGTAATAAAAAAATTGTATGTGCTTTGAAATTAAAGTATTAGTTTTATAAGTATAACAAAGCTTAAGAATTGTGTATAAGTTGAATGTATGTATGTCAGCTTTGGTCGAGATCTTCGTAACAAAGTGATGCGCATTTTTTATGAAAATAAATGTCTTATTTAAATTTTGTCTTTTTTTACTTCCTAAGGCTCTAAGTAATTATACGTTATTAGGTCTTGAACACAGTGAAATTATAACTCGCATAGTGATACGATGAAGATAAGCCCGGTTCGCACGAGCGTTTAATAAGCGTCGCGTTAAAACCCGACGTTGGCGCGAGTTCAGAGTTCCATATGCTCAACGTCCAACGCTCAACGTCGCAGATTTTATCGCCAAGAGAGCTTTCATAATATAGGCTTAACGTTATTTTGTATATATTATAGCCTGGCCGTCATATATTTAATCATTCATATATGATTAATGATTATATAGTTCAAATAATCATATATGCAATGAAATTCAAGAATGCGCTCGCCACGTTCAGGCTTAACGTGTTACATGGACATTACAGAAATCACAGAAATGTAGAGACTAGAGTTTATGTATATTGATGATGATATGATATTAGGAAGCTTACATGACCAAGACTGCTAAGCGCAGATTTTATCGCCAAGAGAGCTTTCATAATATAGGCTTAACATTATTTTGTATATATTATAGCCTGGCCGTCATATATTTAATCATTCATATATGATTAATGATTATATAGTTCAAATAATCACTAATCATATATGAATGAAATTCAAGAATGGAGGCCACGTTCAGGTCGTTTTGGATGCGAGTGGCAAGGGATCGGCCGTCTTGGCGTTCTTGAGGCTTGAGGCTTGATGGCAGATGATGATGGTATGATATAGTAATAAGGCGATGCTAAACACTATCAGCATTGCCTAATAAGATACTGCCTGCCGGTCCTACTTTTTCTTTTAAAACACAGCAAAGCTTTTGTAAGGATGGTGGTACCTATTCAAACAGCTGCGCGGCAGAGTCCTTCTACCAGTAAAAAGAATATCGTTTATATTCTTCACAATTATAATTATCGCTCATCCCTTAGTTCGTGTGAAATATTTCATCAATGACGTTGCATTTAAAATGAAACCATCATTAATATCGATTGTAGTATAGTTGTTAAGGTGGAACGCAATAAAACTATTTATCCTTGTTAGTGGGACAAAAAGGATGAATGAATTGAGGCGCGCTTTTTAATCGCAGCTATTACAATGTAATCTTTGTGAGGGGATGCGCCTGCGCCCGTATACGTTGCAAATGTTGGACAACACTACAGATTTATTGATAGTGATGTATGTATCGATAGAAATTGATAATATATTAAACGGAAATTATAAGATATTTTGATTTGATTTGATTAATATGTTTTATTTATTATTTAATTTTATTAAATAACTACATAATATTCTGTGGATATTTCAGAAAGTGATGATTAAAAACCGGTCAAGTGCGAGGTGGACTCGTGCACAAACGTTTCCGTACCATTACATAATATTATACAACATTAGACACTTTAAACAAAAAATACATGTTTGTTGTAAGGTGTAATATATGTAGATACCACACCTTGGGAATAAGACATTCACTGTTTAGGTTTTGCATGGACATGAGCAACCCTCAAGTTTTTTTCTCGTTTTTTTTGGGGGAGTCTGCATTCCAAACGAGTTTTTTTTTACCACACCTTTTCTTCTTTTTTTGTTTTTTTGACGTAGTTGAGTACGTTGAGTCCCTACAAATATTTATTTTATTTTGTTTTTAATATCTTTCGTTCGAGCGGCAACAGGAATACATTATCTGCAAAAATTTCAACTATCTGACTGTCACGGTGACAGACGGATACACAAATAGACAGACGGACGGACATCGGAGTCTTAGTAATATGGTTATTTTTTACCCTTTGGGTACGGAACCCTAGGAAGGAGGTGATAAAAATAGCGAAGACATGAAATCAATTGTTGCAAGGAAGAAAAAGTAAAGAAATAAATCTTACAAAAATAAACGTGGTTAGTGAGGATAATATAAAGTATCTAAACTGAATGGTCTCGAGCTCATAATAGGACAACAGTTTAATATTCCATTTGGGCAATTTGAATCTCCTTATTTCCATTTACCAGCTTAGTTAAAGCTAGAATTAATGCAGAGTTGATATAGGCAATCGTTCTTTAAGCTTTTATATAGCGACCATACAATATAAAAAATAGATTGTTATTCATATATAGCCTGATCAGAAATAAAAAAATCCTGCGTCATGCGTGGTGTCACCGATTTAACATTTTTACATCAACACAGTATCGTCCATATAGAAATTCGTTCCGAAATTTTCTGCAATATGGCGAGGATTTTTATTTTTCTGGTCAGGCTATATATTTTATATATTTAACATAGCTATACACTTGTAACAACCAACGTTCGTTCCAATAAAAATATTTCAATTCATTTGAAACACAACTATACAAATTGTATTTGTAAATAAATTACGCCCGTTATAAAATTTTCAGTAGCTGACCGTGAAAATATTTTTCATCTAGAAAAAAACTATTATCGAAATTGTCGTCAACAGCACTATAGGCTTTCTATCGGGGTGCAGTCAATCGCTGTGGTTAAATTCATTTTGAGGAACGGACAACAATGACACACCCTGTATATAATTTATGTATGGGGGAGCTATACGTGCCGTATCTTGGTCACGTGGAATATAGGAACCCTTCGATAAGGATATTTTCTATTATAAAATATTGACGTATTGGCGATGCTTAGAACATTACTATAAATTATAGGGCAAATAATATAGGCTACATACTACTGGTATGCGTTTTGTTAGAGGTAGATATTATTGTTGCGTACTATCTTAATTCAAAAGTGAACATTTAAAAGATTTCATTATATTTTACTTACTAGTAACTTATTGAACTTTTTTCCTATCATGAAACTTATTCAATTAAATATTAATAATCATATTACTTAGATTCAATTGACATTCAAAAATATACTTTATTTGTACTATTTTGAATTAAAAAAAATAAGATTTTATATCTAATCTAATATTGGCCTAAGATCCCTATATTAAACGACCTTCACCGAGCTGGTTATTGGATGAAACTTATTTTATATTCAATTTAATATGTCAATAAATATATTGCATATGGGTTGCCTAAAAATTTCAGTCCAGGATATGATTAATTAATAATTAAAAAATATATATTTAACTTTTTTTTAAAGGTATTGGTTAATAGACAAATTCCATATTAATCGAAAGTATAAACCCCAATATAGAATATGCAAACGTTAGGTTGTCTTTATTTTTCCCGTCACAACTATCGGGTAGGCGGGTATAAGCAGGTAAATCGATACTAGTGACTTGCACCGGTCTGGTTAACGAATTAAAATTAAATGAAAATAAAGATTAATCCATTACGATCGCGATAGTATAAGGTTGTCTATAAATTTATTTTTAATTATTAATTAATAATAATCCTGGACTGAATTTTTTTAGGCAACCCATATGCAATATATTTATTAAAATATTAAATTGAATATAAAATAGGTTTCATCCAATAAGCAGCTCGGTGAAGGTCCTCTTTATATCGGTATCCTTAACTATATTTAAAATTCTCGTGCCACGGTGTTTGTAATTAAACTCCTCCGAAGTGGCTCGTCCGATTCTTATAAAATTTTGTGTGCATATTGGATAGGTCTGAGAATCGGTCAACATTTATTTGTTCCACCCCTTACTTTTTTTACTTTTTAGATTGTTTTTTTGTTTTTTTTTATGATAACGATATGGCTGTAAATATAAGCTATCGCGGGCGAAGCTGCGGGCAACAGCTAGTTTTCATATCATATTTTATAGTTTAAACTATACTTAGCACTTGTATATAGATAGACGCTAAATATAGAAGGCTATGTGACTAGTGATGGTGGTGGATTATAGCTTGATAGCTATGTGTTCGTTAACACATTATTAATTCTTCACATGGTTTTCATTACGGCTCTACGAACAGAAACAATAGGGAATACGTACTGTCTTAAGGTGTTCCTTCGCTTCGGAGGAAATAACAATGGCTGCGGTGTCTGCCGTGAAATTGGTGTGCGTTGTTGAGTATCTTATCATGACAATGCATTGTAAATAAATTGTATTTCAGGTAATACTAAAGAAACGTTTAGGACGGTAGGATTCGTGAAACTGACGTAAAAAAGTGATGTAGGTAGTAAGTAGACATTTATGTCACGATAGTGTTGTGTAATAATTTACACAACACTATTTTTGTTTCAAAAGGTTGTTTCACGTTTGGACACTTGTAGACGTGAGTATGATTCAAAGGACAAAACTGTCACGTACCGACCTTGGATGTCAACTTATTTTAGATGACTTTTATTGACTTTTACTATGTTAGGTTACCTTAGAAATGTACGAACATAACCTCAGAGATATAAAACATTAGACTACGAAACTGATTACTTATAGTATATGTGCATGAATACAATATGTGCTATCATACTCACGCGTTTTTTAAATTTTCCAACTTTTTTCATACTGAAATAAACCTACGTACTTACACCTCTCAAAAACGAATTTAATTATCTATACTCTATACAGATAAATAAAATTGTCTGTGTGAAAGTGTCATATACCAAAACAGCATTTTTTACAATTTTTGTCTGTCTGTCTGTCTGTTTGTTCCGACTAATCTCTGAAACGGGTGGTTCGATTTTGACGGGACTTTCACTGATATATAGTTGATGTTATAAGCAGTAACTAAGGCTACAAAAATAATAGTCAACACTCCGGATGTGGCTGTAAGCTAAGTTAACGCGGGCGAAGCTGCGGGCATCAGCTAGTATACAATAAAAATAAACACAAATGCTATTATAATATAAAATATAACTACGCTTTCTAAAAATATACCAAATATTATTATCACACACGTCTAATACAAGAATCACGAATTTGTGTGGTCTAAGATCACAGACAAATCGATAACAACAGTTAATGAATATAGATACTCAATATCATATCATAATATCGAAGCCAAACTAATTTCGCACTAAACAGACCCTACAGTAAGCCCTTATTGGTTATTGGACGCAACAATTAGGGCCCGACACGCGTAAGGGCTTATTTCCTCCCTTTTAAATAATTATTTCGGTAGCAGATGACAAGGATTACGAAATAAATACGCCCTTTAATATCCAATGAATGTGGGTCGGAGTCAGTAAAAAAGTGGCCTTAGTTTGAAGATCCTTTATATGTTATGAGCAAATTGAATGGAAATAAACAGTAAAGGATCCAGGGGTGCTGCATCAGTAAACAAGGTTTTCAAGTTTGCTGTAATTGTTCTTTTGTTCATCAGCTGTCGTGGTGTAATTAAAAAGTTGCAACGTTCGACAAACAATTTTTTTGCAGTGTAATTCAAATTTATATACAATGGTTATTATTTATTCCGAGAGGGCTATTATATAATAACGATATCGATTTCCTGCGGTTTCGTCCAATTTAAATTTGAAAAGGTCGATGTATACTGTAGTATTGATTATACTGTGAAACCAATAGCCTATAATATAATATAAAAATAATAATAAATGACACTTTGACCTGAAAATAAGAGTACAAAAGGTGGTCTTATCGCTAAAGCGATCCCTTCCAGACTACCTTTGAGCAAAGGAGTGTCGTAGAAACAAGTACGAAGGCGGAGTAGAGTAGGTGCATAGTTGTAACAGATAAATGTAATAGATGTATATAAATATATACAAATATACATGTTATATACATATACATACATACACACATATTTCAATGTACAGATATAATGTTATATATACTTAATTCTTTATATATCTAATGTATAAATACAATATATAAAATAATTAATACATAAAACAATGAACGTAAAATGTAAATAAGATGGATTTGTTGAACGATGATAGTAATAAGAAAGCAAACAAGGGGAAAAATGACATAAGACATGAAGGGTTAGATTTTAAAATTTAAATAGTGATCTCTCACAAGTTTTTTGAAAATATTTAGCGATTGTGCTTGCCGGATATGTAGAGGAAGTGAGTTCCAGAGTAAAACAGCACGGACAGAGAATGATTTAGAGTAGAAAGAAGTAGTGTGAGTAGGAGTTTGAAGTCTGAGATTATGTGAAGAGCGAAGTGATAGATTATGAGTATCAGAAAGAAAAATGAAGCGCTCTTTTAGATAATTAGGAGAGGATAAATAATTAGGAGAAGACAATTAGGAGGTAATTGGGCTAACGACTTAAAAAATATATTTTCAAATATGACTAGCAGTTATGGAGATTAGCGCGTTCCAACAAATACACAGGCAAACTCTTTAGCTATATCATTTTAAAAATAGATAGTAACGAAATAATTACACATCCGTATGTTTATATAATGAATTAACTTTACAATTTCTTTGATGTCTTGTCCGAATTTACATAATATACCTGTTAGATAGTCTTTTACCTAGCAGGCAAACTATCTATAAACTTGAAAATTATATTGCTATAACAACTGTGGCTCAATGGTTAGCGCGTTGGCGCTCAAGCCAAACGTAGCGGGTTCGTATCCCGCCAGGGAACAATTGTTTTCTGTGTTCATGAGTCATGGATGTGTACTAAATATATGTATTATATAATAAAAATCTTAAATATATGTATAGTATATGTAAATATATTTCCGTTGTCTGGTACCCGTAACACAAGTTCTTCGAGAACTTATCACGGGACCAGATTGACGTGGTGTAAAAGCGTCCATAGATATTATTATTATTCAACATGCGTTCTTTTTGACTTTATTAGTGACTAAATAATTCAGGAAATGAGATATAATTACTTTACCAAAGTATTTATGAAAATTATATTAGTGTAATTAGATCGGATTTGTCTGATCGATACCTAATTCTCTGTCTGCGATAATTGCTATCGCCGCCTGTATCCGACGTGCTCTATCAATTTACTTCAGCTATTGACGTACTACCAGTAATTCGCCATCCATCAAATCAACCCCGACACTGGGGGGTGGTATTATTCCCGACTTCCCGCATTTTAAAATAAGAATTTTGCCACAAAAGGAACTACATATTTTAACGTTGCAGATTTTATGCCTATATATTTGGAATTTAAGTATATGGAAAACTGAGACTTAGTAGTTAAAATGATAAGAACTAAAAACCAAACCTGTTTAAAAGATCGTTACTGAAAACTAGGCCTCGATGATGGTATTATTATTTTAGTAGGTTGTAGAATATTCTGATAAAATATCACGGAAATTAGATGCTATAGGCGAAGGAATCATGTTGGCGTTCCCTGCCTATATTCAGTGCATAGATGAGAGGCTGAAAAAGATGAAAATTTATCATCTTCATCTTTTTCAGCCACACAGTAAGAGGAAAATTACAATCATGAATAAATATATTTTTTCATCAAATATGTTTCCATTAACTCTATATTATGTATAATAATAACTAATCATCTTTTCTGTCCTTGCTGTAAAATCCAAACCACGTCATGTTCTTAGTGAGACATAGAAGGAACAATTTGTATCTATTTTTCTGTTTTATGTTACGCTGTTATTCTTGTAATTGTTTCTGTGCCGTTTTACAAATAAAAAAAATCGGTTGTCTGTAAAGTCGGTTTACTGACGATAGTTGAACGTGACAACGTCATAAGAAAATGGAACGCCTCAGAGCGCGGTAACGCCGCATGCGTCATGTTTTTTCGTTCGAGCAGCCGGCTCCATCGAATTATAAGACGTTGTCACGTCAAAAATCGGTTATCTGTAGAGTCGGTTTACTGACGATAGTTGAACGTGACAACGTCATAAGAAAATGGAACGCCTCAGAGCGAGGTAACGCCAAATGCGTCATGTTTTTTCGTTCGTGCAGCTGGCTCCATCGAATTATAAGACGTTGTCACGTCAAAAAATTGGTTGTCTGTAAAGTCGGTTTACTGACGATAGTTGAACGTGACAACGTCATAAGAAAATGGAACGCCTCAGAGCGAGGTAACGCCGCATGCGTCATGTTCTTTCGTTCGTTCAGCCGGCTCCATCGAATTATAAGACGTTGTCACGTCAAAAAATAAATAAATATAAAAGTTTAATGTCAAGGCAATATACAATAAACTAGGTATAGTGGCACAAAGCCATTATTGGTTTTGTCTAGTAGAAACGTAATACAAAGTGAAGTGCTGAACAATTGTGACACAAATATAATAGAACTAATATTAGGTAGGTACTAGTAGATAATATCTTACTCATGAAATAATATAATATTGCAGTATTAGACCGAGCACAATGAACTTGATTCAAATTTGTCGATTATACCTACGTAGGTATAATTGCCTTAGCATTTCAAGAGCTCACATTCTTCTTTATCATCACTCTCTTCGTCGTAGGAACTTCAGTAGCATCAGTGTTGGTGGCCCGTCCCACAATACTTCAGGAATGTGAAAAGTAGATTTTTTTGTATTGCAAACAATAAATTCTGTTATAAAATTGGTGCAAGAACTCTAACCGCGGCTTGTACACACTACTGCCTACACGCTCGTCGAGACAAGCATATTTCGAGTGTGAACATTGTGCACTCGTCGGGACTCGGGTCTCTTTTCGCATTTGTAATTTTCTACGATAAATCATTTATAAGTCCAGCTTACACTGGACTGGCAAAAATATTATAGACTCATTTGAGTGTTACCCTCCACGGAAATCTTTAGTAAAAGGCGAAAGATTTATACGTTTTGAAGGGAAACCAGAGTTAGCCTGTAGATGTTATAACAGCCAAAGTCTTTAAATAAGATGAGACAACCGCTAGCGCGATGTAATGTTGAGCCATTTATATAACAGTGCCATCTGTTGGTGACTGTACGTAACATGCGTATGCTTTAGCTGTTTAATAGCTTGTCAAATACAGTCGACTGTCGAGACCTTTTTGCTATGAAACATTTTTAGACAATCTTTTGCATAGAAATTTATTTTTCATACTCAAAGTATGCAGTTATTTTAAAAGCTGATTTGTGTTACTTTGTCTTGCAAAATCAACATGTTAATAGGACAAAAAGCAAAAGTACCTTTAAAGATAAAAGTATGAAACCTGGTAGTTTGAAAATATTTTTGAACGTGGAACATGAAAATCTTAAAGCACATAACATAAAGGTAAAAGGTCTATGAAGTGTAACGAATGGATAAATTGTAATAAAACGCAGGTGACCCCAGGGAAATCTCGACGATGAAGTAAAACCACTGGGGCGGTAAATAGTTAAATAATTTCATCGAACGGAAACATTTTTATGATTACGGCAATCGTAAGCCACGCTAAACGTAATTGACCACGAAAATAACGGATATTTTTTGAGAATCGACAACAGGGAATCAAATATCTTGTATGTTCTAAAAATAATCCACTTTTAAAACTATTTAGAAAATGATATTTTTAAATAGTTATATAGTTCCGCAAATTCTTACGAATGCCTTGCCAATGAGACTCAACAATGCTGAAACATCGAGTTCCGCGATAAAAGGGAAAATAAAGTACAAACATTTTTATAGTAACAATCTATAAATTGATTTATACTTACTTCATCACTTTATTCCGTAACAGAGGATTATACTATTCTTATAAAGGATTTTATAATACCACGCTAAACTATAGGTTGAAATAAAATAACTTGTAGTAAGGGTAGATAAGGGATATTATAAATTTCGGAAATTTATATTATGAAAATATACTACAAAATAAATAATCTGACCTGAAAATTAAATCCCGCAATTTCTGTACCCAGGCCACTGTATCCTTTTTTTTTTTTTTTTTTTCGCAGGGAAATCCTTATGGAAAAAAAACTACTGCGAGCGCCTTCAGCCGCTTTTTGAGGGTCCCGGATATGCAGGCAACAGACAGGATCACCTCAGCGACAGGCTAGCCCCGGCGAAGGCCAGACTACTCCTCGTAAGGGGGGACTACCCGGCCGCTACTAAGCAGTCCCCGCGACGTCGTATCATACTAGGCCCAGGTTCCCATCCTGAGCCCGACACGAACACAGAGGCGTTACTGGAGGCGCATTAAGTAGCGCCTCCTACGCACCCCCGTTTGTCGCCTGCGGGGGGAGGCCTCGTCGGCGGCCTCCTCTCTCACCCGCTCGTCGGCCTCCTTCTGGGACATTACTGCCTCGCAGAAGGAGACCATCGCCGTCCAGGACTCGTCGTCACCGAGCATCGCAGTGATGACGCTCGGCAGAGACTAGTCCCCTCCGATGACTGATGTCGTGACGCAGCGCCGCCCATCTCGGGCACACCTCGAGTGTGTGCTGGGCTGAGTCCACCGCCGCGCCACAATCGTGACACACTGTCAACGGCTCCCTGCGGGCCGTCCGGCACAGGTACTCACCAAAGCAACCATGCCCGGTGAGCACCTGTGTCAGACGAAAGGTGAGGGGTTTGCGCTTACGGCGCATCCACCGCTCAAGGACCGGACGCAGAGCAACCGTCAGGTTTTTGCCATACGGCTGCTGCGCCAGGTCCTCTCCCCACCTCCGCATTAACGCCTCTTGCCCTAGTCGGCGAACCCGAAGGATCCCGTCTAGCGTAAGACTCTCGCTAAGAGACCTCCTATCCGAGACATAGGAGTGCATCTCGGCAAGAACCTCCGCCACAAGCTCCCACGGGGGGTCACCGGCTAGGGCAGTGGCTGCTGCCCACGAAACCGTACGGTACCCCCGGATCACTCTTACCGCGATGACCCGCTGCGCCGACCGCAGCTGGGCCTTATTCCTCCCAGTAAGGTGATCCGCCCAGATGGGTGCACCGTACGTCGCCATACTACGGCAGACTCCGGAGTATAGCTGCCTGCAGGCGGACCTGGGTCCTCCGAGGTTCGGGAGGAGTCTGCCCAGTGCACTTGCCGCCTTCGCAACCTTCGGTCCCAACATGGAGAAATGTGGGCCGAAGGTCCACCCTCCGTCAAGGATGAGACCCAGATATTTGATATGGGGGCTCATCCTGACCCTCACCCCTCCGACCTGGAGGGCAGCCCCCGGTGGGGGTCCTTTCCGCCCAGTCCCGCGGAAGAGAAGGGCTTCGGTCTTCTCAGGTCTGACCCGAAGCCCTAACCTCTCTATGCGGCTGATCACGAGGTCGAGCCCGACCTCGGCCAGCCGCGCCGCCTCCTTATAGCCTCATCCCCGGGCATACACGAGGGTGTCATCCGCGTAGCATATGACACCCATCCCGGGGAGGAGGCGGCCTCGCAGGACCCAGTCGTAGCCGATGTCCCACAGAATCGGACCAAGAACCGACCCCTGTGGAACACCGCACCCGACTCGCCACCACTCTACGGACCCACACCGGTTCTCGCAGGCTACCCTCCTCTCGGAGAGGTACGTCTCCAACAGCCTCCTTAGGTACGGGGGCACTCCGAAGAAATTCAGTGCCTCCCGTATCACACTGTGAGGGAGGCTGTTGAAGGCGTTCACGATGTCCAAGGACACCGCGACCACCACCTCCCCTCTGTGTTCCGCCTCAACCGTCACCGCCCGAAGGCGTTTGAGGGCGTCGACGGTCGACCGACGTGCCCGGAACCCAAATTGGGACTCTGAGAGTCCCGGTCCCGGGCCCTCCTCCAAGGCCACTGTATCCCTGTATCCCTGTAGGCAGAAGTTATATTCAAAATAATAAAAGTAAAAAAAATATCCCTTTTCGTCCCCGTCCATACGTTACGCAAGACAATAGATTTTGATCTTGATACACCACACGCCTATCGTCTCCCCAACTCACACTCAGTTTTCATCCCCTCAGGCTGATATATCACAGCCATCCATCAAGGTGAATTCAACTATAGCAACACTGACACTCGTCAGACATATCAAATTTAATAAACTTCGTTAGAATCGACGATTACATAATATCAAATAACATATAATAATAATAATATCTATGAACGCTTTTACACCACGTCAATCTGGTTCTCGAAGAACTTGTGTTACGGGTACCAGACAACAGGTTTGACACTTTTATTATAATATAATGCATATATTTAATACACCCATGGCCTCAGGAACACAGAAAACTTTTTGTTCCCTGGCGGGATTCGAACCCGTTAACCCCGACTTGAGCGCCAACGCGCTAACCATTGAGCCACAGACGTCGTCAATCATAATATTATAAACACGAATAATGATGAAGAAAAAGTACCTACCTAATATAATATATAATTTGAATTTTGAGTTAACATGGTTATTTTCATCACTAAAACGATTTAAAACGGGATATTTACCATGATTTTCACTTTTATTTCGCGGAGCTTGTGAACAAGACATTCGTAGATAATGTCGAAATATCATACATAAATGAGTTGCCTGGATTAGTTTCAGGTAAACTAGTTCATGGGCGACGTCGACCACTAACCATCAGACGACACGTATGCAAGTTTTCCTATCCTACTAACATAAAAAAGTCATAATACGTAGATATCAACTTGAAAATTAAAAAATTAAAGAGGTCAAAAAAGGAAATTAAGTGATGAAAGTCAAAGATTCAAAAAAACAAATTGTTTCAAATATTTTACACTGGAGCTTACGCTGGATTAAGAAAATGCTTAATCAAAATGCGTCACCACGCACAGGGGTCCTTAATATCGCTAACAATTAGAGCGAGTTATAATCCACCCTGTATTTGTTTAACAGTTGGGCTCATTGCTCGAACAAACACACACTTTGTATGATTAACACAATGTCTGTATTCCATTCAGTCAAAGTACTTTTTTTTTTTTTTTTTGTTCTGCAGCGGAAATTTGCAGACCAAACCATAACTAGGACCGGGGTGGCTTTTAAACCTAGGCGTGTGTGGGGTTCGCACTTGGAGATGCGTTACCCACTAAAACCGCTGCAAGTGCCCTCAGCCGCCTTTTATGAGAGTCCCGGATCATGCAGGCAACGCAGGACCCTCGGTGACAGGCTGGCCCCGGCGAAAAGGCCAGACTCCTCCTTCTAAAGGGGGACTGCTCGGCTGTTCGTTTGCACGATACTTTTAGCAGTTCCCGACGACGTCGTGTCTAGCTGGACCCAGGTTAAAACTCGATCCTGGGCCCGACACGAGCACAGGGGCGTTACTGGAGGCGCATTAGGTAGCGCCTCCTACGCACCCCCGTTCGTCGCCCGCGGCGTCGTCGGAGGCGTCGTCGGCGGCCTCCTCTCTCACCCGCTCATCGGCCTCCTTCTGGGACATTACTGCCTCGCAGAAGGAGGCCATCGCCGTCCAGGACTCGTCATCACCGAGCATCGCGGCGATGACACTCGGCAGAGACAAGTCCCCTCCGATGACCGATGTCAGATCATGACGCAGCGCCACCCATCTCGGGCATACCTCGAGGGTGTGCTGGGCTGAGTCCACCGCCGCGCCACAATCGTGACACACAGTTACCGGCTCCCTTTGGGCCGTCCTGCACAGATACTCACCGAAGCACCCATGCCCGGTGAGCACCTGTGTTAGACGGAAGGTGAGGGGTTTGCGTTTACGACGCATCCACCGCTCAAGGACCGGGCGTTACGCCTTTGCCATACGGCTGCCGCGCCAAGTCCTCCCCCCACCTTCGCATTAGTGCCCGTAGTACATTAGACCCGTAGGTTCCCGTCCGGCGTCACGTCCTCTCCGAGGGACCTCCTATCCGAGACATAGGAGTATACCTCGGCGAGAACTTCCGCCACGAGTTCCCACGGGCGGTCGCCGGCTAAGGCAGTAGCTGCCGCCCATGATATTGTAAGATACCCCCCGGATCACTCTTACCGCGATCACCCGCCGCGCCGAGCGCAGCTGGGCCCTACTCCGCGCGGTAAGGCGATCCGTCCAAATCGGAGCACCGTACGTCGCCATACTCCGGCAGACACCGGAGTATAGCTGCCTGCAGGCGGCGCTGGGTCCTACGAGGTTCGGGAGGAGTCTGCCCAGCGCACTCGCCGCCTTCACGACCTTCGGACCCAATTGTTCGAAATGTGTAGCGCTTATTATAATTATACCTAGGTATTAATTTATTTTTCGTTTTTGAGTGCCTGTTTGTGGTTTTGTAGTCGGTTTAATAATTTTACTTAGTCTTCTCTACATTATATTATATTGTACAAAGTTAGTGTTAAATACCTAACGATGGAGCAGTCGCCAATCCCTCCTTCTCTCCGTCAACATCTTTACCTCCTGATACGATACGACCTGTACCTTTATCAGTTCCATATAAGTTCTACCTCTTCCTGTCTTTCCCTTGATCCTTCCTTCTATGATATTTTTGAAAATAGGGTCATTTCGTATCAGGTGACTAATTATATTTCCTCTTCGGTTCTCACTAAGGCTGTGAAATGTATTATGATTCGTTTTGTGTATGATTTTATTATTATTCTTTTCCCACAATATATGGTTTACATGCCGAAATAACGAGTTCTAATTAAACCATGCTAAATGCGCGTTTCAAACAGTTTTAATGTTCATTGAATTTAATAAGGATCACGATTTTGAAGCCTAATTTATCATTATAATATGTGGGTAGAATGTATGTTTTCTTTTTTAGGACAAATAATGGCAAGCGCGATCCAGAGTATGTTTACAGATTGCTTAGCTAGTGTATATGGAGTGTAGAGACAAGGAGGATCATCTCTCAAGTCTGAATATGAAAAGTGTCTCGTCGTCGTAAAAACTACTCTCGTCAATACAACAACTATGCTCATATCGTAGTTTTAGTTACATTCTATTCGAATTTAATTTATTTATTGCTGAATTTATTGTGTACTTATTCGAAATAAATAGTCAATAAAATCACTAATTGTTTTACAAAGTTCACACTACTAAAATTATGCTTTCTATTTGCAGTATTTTGGTTATTTAATATATTAAAGACTACTAAATTTTTAGTCATCACAACAACTATTTTCATATCGTAGTTTTTCCGTTAACACGTCAGCGCTCTGTGCGGGACACTTTTTCACTTTCGCCCCATTTAAGATGGCACCTTGTCTCTACCTTCCAGACTAGTGTAGCGACTAGGGACAGTGTTACTGTTTTATCAACTTAGTAACCCATCGCTGGTTAAAATTTTACTTCTCACGTAACGAACGTACTTACGTATTTTGAATGAATAATAATTACAAAGGAACTGATGTACCCTCATAATATCAAAACGTCCTGTGACGACCTCTGTGGCTCAATCAAAGTAGCGGGTTCGAATCCTCCCCGGGAACAAAAAAAAACTGTGTTCCTGGGTCATGGATGTGTAGGTATTAAATACCTATTAGTATATTAAATAATAAAAATCTTCAATATTTGTATAACATAAAATTATTGAATATATTTCATTTGTCTGCTAACCCGTAACACAAGTTCTTCGAGAACTTACCACGGAACCAGATTGACGTGGTGTAAAAAGCGTCCATAGATATTTTTTTATTATATTATTATTATTAAAGGAAACAAATATGGCAATCAAAAGAGTATTCAACAAAAACCCATGAATATAATATAAAATCAAAAATTTATCACATTGGGAAGGCATCGGTATATATTAACTTTATGGTATATATATATATATATATAGAGTGTCACATTGATATGAATGGAACTAGTAATTTGGAGAATTTCATAAATCTATGATCAACATTTTACACCATAGGGTTATTTCGCCTGTTCGCGTCCATCGCCCAGTTCGCGTCCATTTGACGGATATCCTTTGAAAAAAGCTTAAAAATAAGTATACTAACACAAAAATAAAACTAAAAGTCATTTCTGCAAATACCCCAATATATAAGAAGCACACACACATACGCAAAGTTTCCCTATGTGCAATTTTTCCTATTAATTTTTTTTTATGAGTATCTGTTGTGTAAAAAAAGATAGCGGAATTGTGAAATATAATAATAGTTAAAAAATAGTGAGCAGCAGCGAGTTTCACGGTAAGTTTTTCATTGTTTCATATGAAATTTAGATACATAGCTATTCTTAGACCTTAGTAATAATTTTAAAAGTTTTTAATTGTTAACGGTTAAAATATGGTGGACGCGAATTACTCCACCAAATTTATAAATATTCCACTTTGCGTCCGCAATGAACGCAAACTAGTCTATCTATGTTCTAGTTGGTTATTTATTTTTATGTGATGAAATATGAAAGAAATATTGGGTTTATGTTTATTTTAACGTTATTATTATGTATATTATAATGGCCAATTTGCGTCCACATTTTTATGATTGTACAAAAAGATACAGATGTCCATAATTACACTTGGAAGATGAACGCCAACTATTCATATAGTGGATACTATGCAGCAAATTGCGTCCATCTTTTAATGTAATACAAATTATAATATAAATATCATAATAATAATAATATCTATGGACGCTTTCACACCACGTCAATCTGGTCCCGTGGTAAGTTCTCGAGGAACTTGTGTTACGGGTACCAGACAACGGAAATATATTTAATACTTGTATACTATACATATATTTAATATACATCCATGACTCATTCACACAAAAAATATTTTTGTTCCCTGGCGGGATTCGAACCCGCAACCTTTGGACTTGAGCGCCAACGCGCTTACCACTGAGCCACAGAGGTCGTCAATAATAATAATAGTAGTAAACATTTTATTATTAATCGTATTATGATATACGATTAATAATAAAATTTTAATGTGCTGCATTTTTTTTCTCGTTTAAGACGAGTCACTTAGAGACTACAAATAATAAAAAAAAATCATACACAGAAGAATATTAAAAAAAAGGGTTATGTGATATTCGTGACAAGAACAAATCCGAAAGACAAAATATGCAACGAGTATGGCAAACTACTTACTACCAAGACTACTTACTATATTGGACAAAATAAATATACGCGGACCAGGTAGAGCAAAGAACCTGGGACCGGAGCCAGCGTTGGGAATTAATGGTTAAAAAAAGTAGTTCAATGGCTTCTTGATATTTCCAAAGGTGGTTTTTCTTTATTCTTGAAAAAAAATATTGTTAAAATCCAATCTTTCCTTACAATTATTTATAAAAATCTCTCCTACATTCCTTTTTTAAATCGGTGGACGCGAATTGGTCCAAGGGTGGACGCAATTTGGCTTTTGTGGACGGAAACTGGGTAAATTGCCTAATTCTGGTGTTTTTCAGTTTTTACAGAAAATAACCAGATGTTTTGACCAAAACTTTGAGTCAAACGTAAAAAGACTATACAATTATAACATTAAACTAATTTTTCATTCAAAACTAGTGCTAAAACATTTTTATTTTCTCCTTCGAACTTGACAACTCCACTAAGTGGACGCAAAAAGGCGAAATGACCCTACTTGACCTATAATACCCCTATTTTTAATAGGTATGACAATTCAACAATTTATTGTATCATGGGCATCAATAATCTTTGTTCGTATATGATAAGTTACAGAATCTATAAATGACCATGACCATAATATTATCACCCTTTGTCCACAGATGGTCCGTTTGACCGGTAGGGTAAGCCTGTTAACCGATATTCCCCAACACATGTTGTTTGCACGGCCTACGTAAATTGAACAGAAATTGATTTTGGCTTATTGGCGCATTTATATTGGTTTTTGTATATTAGAAATATTTTATAATTAACAGTTATGTAGATATTATATCCTCGATATCCCATCCACTTTTGGATGAATAAAATGCTTGTCGTTTTTCTTGGTCAACGTCAGAAATGTTAAAAAGTAGTATATCAAACACAAAAAACAACGGGTAAAATAAGGAACTTATTTTTTTCATCATCATTATCCATTGTTGGACATGCCTCTTTCACACCACACGAGAACCAACTTATTGTACTTACTGACTAAAAAGTCAGCAATATTCCTATTAACTTTTAATAATTCCCTATAAACAATTGTATAATTTTTTAAACCCACGCATCCAAGATAAATAAAAGTAACTTATTATTTCATGTTGATTACTAAAGAAAAATCTAACAATATACATCCAAATATAAACTCAAAAAAAACCGGATAGAAATGAAAATCATACCGAAATATTAATTTGCACAAAACCGAGCATGGAACACAATGCGAAGGTGTTTAAATCGTAATCCACAAACAGTGGGCGAGCGGCTGTAATCATGAAAGGCTGCATTATTCAAGGCTTCAGGATAATCAATCTATTGTCAAATAACAGCATTGAGGTTACTAACCATGCTCAATCGGATCAAAATCCGGGGAGATTTTGTGATATGTCGGTGGCTAAGCTTTGTTGCAGCTTGATCAAGTATTGAAAGTCTATTAAAACAAATGATATTCGTCCCAATATCATTGATTAAAACTGTTTAAAACGTCTATTGTCGTATAAAACAAGGCATTCGTAGATAATTTCAAAATATCAAGCTTCGCGTAGTAAAACATGGAAAATATCCAGTTTTAACAGTGAAACAGACACTATGCTACTTTATAATCGTAATATATTTTCTTTATGTTAGCAGAAAAAGAAGACGAACCAAGTAAATATTACACAAGAAGAAACATACTGACGAATTGAGAACCTCCTCTTAATAAGTGGTTAAAAAAGGCTTTGAATTAGCTAATTGGGTTTTTTTATGTTAGTTGGATAGGCAAACTGGCAAACGTACCACCTGATGGTAAGTGGTCGACGTTGCCCATGAACATAAACTAGTATAGCCAGGCAACTCATTTATGTGTTGCTTATCCTGAGACATAAGATGTTAAGTCTCGGTGCCAGTAATTACACTGCCTGTCTTGCCCTTCTCTCCGAAACACAGCAAAGCTATTTCACGGGAGAAACTATTGTGGGTAGAAAGCAATGGTCTTGGTGATTCATAACTATACTTCCTAGGAAGAATAATGTTTTATTTATTGACTACTCATAGGTAGTCACTCTCATACTAGGTATATCATCGTGTACATTTAGTAATTACGCTGCAAGCCAGCTCTTCTTCGCCGCAAATTACTTTTATCTTATAATATATTCTATTTGATAATAAGCATTATGGGTACTGTTATCATAAAATATGTGAACGCAAAATTTATAAGCATTGTGTAGCGTACCTTGCCAATCGGTTCCGATAAATTTCGACCAGGTTTCGATGTAGCAATGGAAATGCCGTCAGGGCTAGCTATGGATGTGTTTGTTTAATAAATCCCATTTCTAGTAAACCGAACACTGGCTCTTTTACTTGTATCACGGTTGATTATAAATATTATAATTATTTGTGAAAAACATATTTTAATCCAATATGAAAATTAGTCAGGTTACTGAAAAAGACTAGTATGATACCATTTTTTATTCGTATTCAAGTTATTTGTCGCAACAGGTCCAAACATGGCAATGTGTAGGGGGTAGGTATATTTGACTGTATTTGCTATGTTGGCACAAATATGACAAATAACACAAATAACGAATACGCCGATCCGTTCACTTGTCGGTTTTTGATTACTGTATATCAAAGAATTCAAAATAGGCAAATATTTGCGTCTACCGTCCACACTTCTTTCATTCGACGTTCAGTAATCAGTAGCCTGCGCGCAGCTATCCTGTTCCGACGTGTTAGTGATTTTTAAGAGGCAATCGTAGTAAATGGATTGGATAAATGAAGCCGTATTACGATTTTTGTAATTAGTAATTACACTAAACGCTTTGTACTTTTAACTTTGTACTTCCGTAGATACAACATGCGTTGGTAAGCAGCATTTAGGTAAATAAGCTGCTGCCCGCACGTCCATCTCTGTTCCTTTCAATTTGTTTGTGAATAAGGAAATACTGTGGCATATTTGATTTTGTATATAATATATCTATGGATGACATGTTTGTAGTATTTTCGCATACTTACACCAAATATTTGCTCAAACAGCGTAATATCCATACGCAAACACGATATGCCAAGTGAAGTGCTGGAAGATTTTTGCTTGCATGTATGAATTATTTTGTCAACAGCAACTTCCGGGTTTTTTTCTTTTGACGACCTCTGTGGCTCAATGGTAAGCTCGTTGGCGCTCAAGCCGGAGGTTGCGGGTCAGGGAACAAAAAAATATTTTCTGTGTTCCTGGGTCATGAATGTATATTTTTGTGTATTATATAATAAAAATCTTAAATATATTATGTATAGTATAAAAGTACTTATTAAATATATTTCCGTTGTCTGGTACCCGTAACACAAGTTCTTCGAGAACTTACCACGAGACCAGATTGACGTGGTGTGAAAGCGTCCATAGATATGATTATTTTCCTCATTTTTCTGAACAATTGATTTTTATCATTTAACGTGTTTCAAGTGTAGCAATCTGCCACCTACAAAATAAAAATGGGGAAGTTCTTCAATAGCTACTTTTACAGCACGTGTTATATGTGTACCTACTACATATTGAAAAAAAAGAGAACGTTTCTGTGGTAAAGGATATTACAAAATAAAAGAATTTATTGATTGGGACCACACCTTGGGAATAAGGCCTTTCGTAGTAAACGCCTTATTACCTATATTGTAAAATATTGAAAAGATTAGTTTCACTGAGTTTATTTCGCCGGTTTTTCTCAGTGGACTAGTTTTGGAACCGGTAGTAGAGTCATTTGACGTTCAATAAGATACTATGATGTACAACATTGAAAAAAAAACATACCTATATCTATTAAATGTAGATATGTGCTTGTAAGTAAAATGACTTGAAGATTTCATGTGAAGTCCACGAAATGTGTAACTTTTCCTTGAATAATGCTCGCAATAAAATCCGTGAGCTCCAGGGATGTGGATGTTGGAGCCGGGAGGCAGTGATGGGGTCACGTACGAGAACTTTTTCAGTATTTAGTAGAACGTTCTGGAAATTGAATTATATTACGTTTTACTGAACATTGCTCTTTTGTGCTCAACTTGAGACCCCTGCGTATTAAAGTCACATTTATCATGACATGCGAATTTATTTTAGGGGTTTGTCAAAGATATATTTTTTTTTATGTTACTTGGATAGGCAAACTGGAAAACGTACCACCTGATGGTAAGTGGTCGACGTCGCCCATGAACATAACCTAGTTTACATGAAACACAGCAAAGCTGTTTCACGGCAGAAACAAGCAAGATGGTGGTACCCACTACCCATGCAGCCGGGAGCGCGGCACAGCGCTTCCCTCCCACCGGTAAAGTTTTTGAAAGGTTTTAAAATTTTATATTTTTTCCTGATTTACGATATATTCGTAAGATTGTCTATATAGTTTTTTTTATCATCCGTGTAAAAATAATGATGTTAACTCATCCTGCATACGTCTACTGCCAGTCTTGCAGTTTGTGATCTTGAGACGACTACAGTACGAATTACCTATTGTAATATAATTGGAAGCTTCCATTTCCCTATTGCTTATATCGATAAGCAACCTGGAGTTTCTTTACCAACCAATTTTGACCGAAATATAATATAATAATAATGCTTTGTATAAATTCCAGGAAAAATAAAGGTTTATTATACAAAACGAATAATTTTTCTAAGCAATTAATTCTGGTTCATAATTTTTATGACGTATAACGTCGCAGCCCTTTTATTTGGCAGGCTGTAAAGTTTTACGATACGACATTTAGTTACGATTTGACCCTTCGTCGGCGGATGGGCACAAAAGTTTATAATTTAATTATTACACCCCCAGGCGTTGTTATCTTTGTTCCTGTGGAATCCAGCTTAGGGTCCGGAATGAAAACGTTTTTGATCTTTGGTTTTAATCGAAAAAAGGCCGTTGAATAACAATATGTGTTAATTACAAATTCGGAATAATGCACGTATGTTATTTAGACATCTGAAATGTAAATAAACGGCTTAAAATTTGAATAATATTTATATTTAGGCTATATTTACTTTTTAGGGCCACTTTACCGGTGGGAGGGAAGCGCTGTGCTGCGCTCTCGTCTGCATGGGTACCACCATCTTGATTGTTTCTCCCGTCAAACAGCTTTGCTATGTTTTGGAGAGAAGGGCAAGACAGGCAGTGTAATTACTGGCACCGAGACTTAACATCTTATGTCTCAGGATAGGCAACACATAAATAAGTTGCCTGGGCTCGTTCCAGGTATACTAGTTTATGTTCATGGGCGATGTCGACCACTTACCATCAGGTGGTACGTTTGCCAGTTTGCCTATCCAACTAACATAAAAAAAGACAAACTTTAGTGTTTATATCGATATTTTTTTATTAAAAGCTTTTATTTAACTTGCAATGTATGTTTGTCCGGGTGGAATCTTGCAACTCAATTTTAAAGCAGATATCTTTAACCGATTGAGCTGAAATTTTGTATACACATTTATTTTGGATGACAATGCATGCAACTCACAAATCGCACGAAACGCAACAGCATAGCTGTCACTTGACGCCGTTAAAGAAAGGTTTCCAAATAAGTATAGTAAAAACCTTCTGGAGCCGATGGGAGGAATGAGTACCTATACTATCCAGCTTGTTCCTTCCGTCAAAAAGCTTTGCTGTGTTTCAAAAAGAAAGGAAGAACTGGCAGTGTAATTACTCATCTTACCTGTCAGGATAAGCAACGCATGAATGAGTTAGCTAAATTAGTCCAGGATGATCTCGTTTGTGTCGGTGGATGACGTTGACAATTTGCCATAATTAGGCTCATCTACTTATCTGTCTATTCAAGTAACTTAAAAAAGTTTGGCAGTCATAGAGACTGCCGTTAGAAGCTTTGGTAAGTGAAAACTTACAAAGTTATAACTTGGAATTATGAAATTTGTTTGTATTAAAATTTGAAATTTGATTTTTTTGTATTAAAATTTTAATTTTTTTTTGTACAAACATTTGAAATTTTATAATGACGTCATAAATGTCAAATTTGAAGCGTTCGGGGACGAGGTGACGATGTCGCGAGTTTCATGATTTTGTTCACCCAAAAAGTGCTCAACGCGCCTTAAGAAGTTTTCACTTCAAAAAACTCTAGTCAACTAAGCAAAAAAACTACCTTATAGATAATATACATTGTTCTCAATAAACTAAGACTAAACCAATAAACTAAAAAGTATTCCAGTTTAGTACGCGATTACGGAGATTAACGATATTGTTATTCTGGTCTATTCGCAGTAACTTGGAATAGTTTATGCAAGTCGGATGTCACCTGACCCTTCGCACCCTTTGAGAACGGCTCAGATGTAGGTAAATATACTCACGAAGACGTCCATTATAGAGTAAGAGATTAGCCCAGATTAAATAACATACCTTGAATATTCAATGGGTTTTAAAATGTTATATATAAAATTGGAGTGTCTGTTTGTAACTTGAAAATAACCGCTTTTTACAAAATTCATATGGATGTATACACGGTACATATACCAAAATAGAATTTTTTTACAATTTTTGTCTGTCTGTCGGTCTATCTGTCTGTCTGTTTGTTCCGGCTAATGTTGGAAACGGCTGGGTCGATTTTGACGAGACTTTCATTGACAGATAGCTGATGTTTTAAGGAGTAACTTAGGCTATAAAATTAATCATCATGAATCCGTCTACAACTGTAAATTTAAGTTAACGCGGGGAAGCTGCGGGCAACAGCTAGTATTATTATAAAACTAAATATTGTTGTTTTATGCAGTCTTTAGTTCTTTTAGTCTTATTATTCACCTAAAATGATTTAAAACGGGATATTTACCATGATTTTTTTCGCGGAGCACGATATTTCGACATTTTCTACAAACGTCTTGTTCACGAGACTGACAGAACAGAACGTAGATAATGTCGAAATATCGAGTTATATGGGACCTAATAGGTATACCGGTAATTAGGTATGATATAGGTAAGATCCTTTTTTTTTCTTTAACGCCAGTAAATATTCTGTGGCATCCCGCGGGGGAGTGGGTCTCTCCAGACGGGTATGTGGGACTCGCTGCGCCCGAAAGCTGGCAAGAGGGCGCAGCTCTACTCACTAAAACCCGGCGAGTGTCACCAATGCCGCCTTTGGTGAGGTGCCCCGATTCTTTTGAGCAAACAGGGCACCTCGACGGCTAGTCAGTTCTTCAGGGGATCAACGCCACCTCCACAGAGGGTTTATGGGGTGAGGTTCCCCTCTTTGCCCCTAGCTCCCTGCTCTTTTATCCCCTCTTCTTATAAAAGGGATACAAAGAGCACCCTTGCCTCAATTCGCTTCGCCCACGGTGCTGGGTTCACTCTAGGCTACTGAGCCCCACCGCCACGAAAACGCCTGAACCATGGTGGGGAAGTTGTAAGATCCTGTACGGACATTAAATGACGGACTATAAAAGCAGACTTTTCTAAAAGATGAACCTGATATTTAAGTGATCATCATTAATACAGAGACACCGTTAATGATTAACGCGCTACAAGATTGGATGTTAGACATCACGAGCGCAGGTTACTTCTCCGTTAAAGATGTACAACTCATACAAGCTACGCCCACACGCAATATAAATTCAAGGCGGTGATCTTAAATTCATTTAACTTGGGTTGAATTTGGCACCGAACCTAAAAAGTTAATTTTGTTCAAAATTGTTCACATCCATTTACCCAAGTTTATGAAATTATTTTTTCACGTTACGTGCTGTATCGTCGCTGAGTAATTATAATTTGTACAATATAAAAATAAGACTTAAATTTTGTATAAGATGGCTGTATTTATTTATTTATTTGTTTGTGGGGTTATAAGTTGAATGACACTACACGATCGGTCAGCAAGCTGTGCACATCTCTCCTGGTCAGTACGTAGCATCGGCCCCGCACGGCAGCACAACGACTCACTGGAGCCCGTGCAGCGGCAGCACGGTTCCGACTCACTGGGACTCTCTGACACTGGGACTCTCTGACACAAGCAAGAAGACTCAAGATTCGACCTCTGGTCTTCGGGGGGAGTGATGAGGCGGACCAATCAGCCCCACATGTTTAGTTATTTATTAGGGTTAAAAAACCGCTATAACATACAATATTATTTAGACATACTTAAATTAAATATGAAGTAGCAAATAGCAATGTTATAGCGAACGACATTATCCACATAATAAATCTAGCAAAGGTAGGTACATATTTTTTGTTTTCACAGTTCAGAAAAGCCAAAAAGGAGCGCTAAACAATACAAATAATACAATAATTATTATGAATTATTAAAAAAATCATATGAGTTAAAAATTCGACAATAAGAAGTAAGCTATTCTGTTGCAGTCGGATAAATATGGCAGTGACGATAAATAGAGAGATTTAAACAAATGGCAATAATTGGTTATTTTATGACGTTATTAAAGTATGAATTGAAATATTGTACCAATTATAAGGAGAAAGAGTTCTACCGAACTGCAGGTACTCGCTCGACGGTGGCTGGTTTCACACGTTCACTGTACTAATATAAATAAACGATAAATATTGATAAATTTAATGTTTTAAAAGTAGATTTTAAATGAGTATAAAAGGAGTCTCACACGCCATACTGGTTGCCCGTGAGAAACATTGACATGATGAGCAGTTGGATAAATATTATGGCAGTGACAATAAAGAGAGAGAGATTTAAACAAATGACAATAATTGGTTATTTTATGACGTTATTAAATTATGAATTGAAATTTTGTAGCAATTATTATAAGGAGAAATAAACATTTAAAAATAATAATAAAAAAATTATAATAAACATTAGATATAGTGTAGTTTTAATAGTAAATTTATTGTAATTTTTTGTGCAGTTATATGTTTTGTATTTACATCTGGGGCATGCAAAAATGTGAATATCTATAAAGTTGTAGTTGTAGGAATCAACCATACGACGTAGAGGACAGCCGAAACCAGAATTCGTGCGGCTGACATTTCTCTTAAGGACAGCTGTACGTGGCACTGAGTGACACAATTTAGATGTAAGATCAATGCAATCAAATGTGTTATGCACAATATTATATAGTACATTAGCTTCAAGGTATTTCCGCCTTGCCTCAAGTGACAGGAGTTTATATTTTGATAAGAGGCTAGAATATGGAAAAATGTTTTTATAACACTTGTATTGAACACTACGAAGGAACTTTCTTGTTCCAGACAGGAACCGCATATTGAAGTTGGTAACGTACAAGGGTTTTAAAAAGATAAATTAATGATGCAGGATTTCTAAATTCAGTCGTGGAACGTAATATGAATCCATACATTTTATAAGATTTGTTAAGAATTTCATTAAGGTGGTGGTGAAGTTGTGATTTAACATCAAAGTGTATGTAGATCTAGGTAGGTCCTAGATCTATGACAAAGGGAACTCTTGTGAGAAAAAGATAACATAAGGAATAATTGAAGTTCACAATATTTCTATTTTTTGTAAATCTTATGTAATTACATTTGGGAATACTGAGATGTAACTTATTTACTACACAATAATCGGTTAATCTATCCAGGTCCTCCTGAAATCACTTGCGATCTTCGACAGAGCTAATTGGTTTAAAAGTTTTTAGATCGTCCGCGTATAACAGGATTTTATATCGTTGATGTAGAGAATAAATAGCAGAGGGCCTAGTGCCCTGTGAAACACCAGAAGAGATTTGAACGGTGCTAGATTGGTATCCATGCACTACCACTCTTTGAGAGCGGTTAGTGATGAACGAAGCAAACCACCGTACAAATTACAAAATTTCCCCTAATGGCGTTATAAGCGAGTTTCTTTAAGAGAATACCATGGTCCACTTTGTCGAACGCTTTTTTGAAATCAGTGTACACAAAATCAACCTGAACACGCTTGTCAAGATTATCAAATAATTCGTTAGAAAAGATTATAAGATTTGTGGTAGTTGAACGGTTTTTCACAAATCCATGCTATTCAAGGATGATACCACTATGTAGGGATGGATATATTTCATTGTGGACAAGTCTTTCGAAGAGTTTGGATAGCACAGACAGAAGTTAAATAGGTCGGTATTGTTCAATAACATGTTTTGAGCCTCCTTTGTGTACGGGTATAATATTAGCCAATTTCCACATTTCAGAGAATTTACCCTCATTTAAACATTTATTATATATTATTATACATAGCAGCTTGTAGATGTTGGAGGCGGTAGATTTAAAAAATATCGCAGGTAGGCCATTGGGGCCAGGCCCCTTGTTTGGGTCCAGATTTTTTAATTCGGTTAGTAATTTATTCTCATCGATATACCACTGATCATGTTGACACTATCCGGGCAATCCGTGACGAAGCCAGATGAAGTAGGCCGTGTGGACCTAGGCTCGAATACAGAAAAAAAGAAGTCGGAGAACATATCGAAAAAATATCGCAGTCGGATCACTCGACTTTCAGTTCTGATATTTCATTAAGGCTGGTATTCCAGTTTTACTCTAACGACAGCTGGTCACATACGACCAAAAACATTTTATATTAGATGTAAGTTTACTTTCTATAGATTGTATATAATTTGTATAGCATTTATATGACTCATTTCTTTGAAGTCTTTTCTGAATTTTGAGAACTTATCGTGTCAGCTCTAATAGAGTTGACTACGATTCTCAAAATTGGTATTTTTCCATTTAATCCAAAAGAGTAGTTTATTTGTAAGAATGTTGGCAACCGGTGACTAAAAATGTGAAATATTTTTTAAATAATAATATCATCCAAAAATGAATAAAAACAAGACATATGTTTAAAATTAATTTAACGAAGTCTTCCATGTAAGTTTTAGTTAAAATATTATATAAACTTGATTTTTACTATTATTTCGCCCGCCAAAGCACCGTAAAATCCATAGAAAATTACCATAGTCAATTATTTAAGGGGACCTGAAAACGATAAATTACTATAAATAAGTGCTAAGTGCACCTTAATGGTACAGACCACTGGAGAGTGTTCCAGCTCTCCCTAAATGGCGTCATACACTTTCGACTCGACCACGCAGCTGGGTCCATAAGGGTAGTTATACTTTAATATACAGAATGCTCTAAACCGGGACTTGCATATGCATTATCACAAACTAGATTTACCAAGAACCCTATGCTGAACAGGATGTTGAAAGTTGGGGCACATATACATTATGAAGATAACGGTAGGACCGAGTAACTTTGTGTTAAGCGGTCGCCTAATGGAAATGACATTTCAAAGTTACATGCTTGCACGTTGCGCAGATGCTAAGTTCAGGCGCTTCAAATAATTTTCATTTAAAATATTTCGAATAAATTTATTTTAATTGTATCGAATTAGTATCCAATTCGATATAATAAGAGAGACATAAATTAAAATAGTCAACTGGATTAAAAAATATTAAAATATATTTGAACATTATTATCATCATCAGCCTTTGTCCGTCCACTGGTGAACATAGGCTTCCTTCAATGAACACCAAAACGACCGATCCCTCGCTATTCGCATCCAACACGGACCGGACACTGTACGGAGATCGTCTTCCCACCTTCCAACCACCAGGTTAATGGCCAGCCAGCACTTCGTCTACCCGATCGCGGCCTCCACTCTGGAACCTTAGTAGCTCATCGGCCATCCCTTCTCCTGAGTGTATTCAGGTATTTTTTTATAGTATATTATTTGGGCTTGATAATAACCCGAACAGGTGAAATGAAGTAGGCCGCATACTTCACCCACTCCCCCGCGGGATGCCTCAGAGTATTTCCCGGCGTTAAAAAAAAAAAAAAACTATACGTGCGTCCATTTAACACGTCAGTAATTCTGTTTATACAATCGTTTACCTAATACTCATTTCAGAGTCAAATTTATTTGCACCTTAAGCTCTTATAATACATTTTTGCATATGAATCGCGTATCTCACTACTTTACATCGTAAGCTTGTTCCAAGCGTTTTAAATCCGATATCATGGTAATAGAGTAATTCAGAAAGCTTTCCGTTCTCGTTATTCGTGAAAAATTTTCAGCGGTTATTTATTGTTGTCTGCCTATATACTTAGAAATATTAATCCATTGAGTTTTTGATTATTTATTATGCTTCAGGGAGGCTTGGCGATTAAATTCCGAGAGGCAAATTAACAATTTGACTCAATGGATTCCTGTCGATTTTAGCTCTTGATTAACCGTTATTCGGAAAATACAGAATACCAACTAAAAAAGAATTGTTGAAAACATTTAATAAAATGCTGAGTGGGTAACTATTGATGCCGAATAAAGGCTAAATATAAAGATTGAAAATGATAAAGCATAATTGACCACTCACTTAAAACTTTGTCAATTAAAACTATAATTTAGAGATACTTACAAAATTTAATAGGGAATGAAAAAGTGTCTACTTAATTATTTAACTTACCTGTTTCCATAACTTTAAAGTTATACTTTTTACGCAAATGAGACAACTGCAATAAAATTATTCTTTTCGCAGCGCCATATTTAATTTTATGGAGTGGAAAAACTCAGAGGGGATTCTAGAAGGACAATAGTATGATTTGTTACGAGACGAATACGATCTTTTGGAATTTTCATCTATGAAACACTAAGAAAATTCATCTCATTGTAGATTTCATTCGGTGTAACGGCACTTTTATTAACTTTATTTATGGCTCCCGTTTCGGGGAACATTATTAACAACTTTATATATATAATGTTCTTTATGGAGGGTATGTCTGATATTATCTTTTTATAACGTATTTTTAAAGTGGAAGAATCTGAATTTATGACTAAAACTTTTAGCTCTTGATTTGTTTTTTATTTAGAAGTTATTTGGAAAGTTCTTAATATTTACGTAAGCTTGATATAAAATTGAATCTAGTTGTTGTTTAAATTTAAAATAATTAAGCATAAAATAAATACGTCATGCTAACAATACATTTTTGTGTCATATGTATCAATAGTAGAGATAGTTTTCCCAAACGAAACCTAAAATAAACAAAAATACAATCATTTTATTAAAATTTTTGGCTTTTGTGCTTGCGCTATCTCCAAATGGCTAAATAAAAAACAACGACAATTTGTATGATAATATTTTTATATGAATAAATATTCTTAATTTCAATTATAAAATCTTGCTTAATTTGTACTAACTATACACTACTAACATTAAAGCTTTATTATGTACTAGCTGATGCCCGAGACTTCGTCTGCGCAGGATAATACTTTAGATTTTTTTCATAAAAAGTATCCTATGTTACTTCTAGTACCTCCAAGAATATGTGTACAAAGTTTCATGATGATCAGTTAAGTAGTTTTCACATGAAAGCGTAACAAACATCCACGCTTTCATATTTATAATATTAAGTAGGATTTCTGGTAGTAAAAGCTGTTTCACGGGAGAAACAAGCAAGATACCCATGCAGCCGGGAGCGCGGAACAGCGCATCCTTCCCACCGGTGAAGCCGGTGTATGACGAGTTTGATAAAAGTAGGGTCTTTTAATATCGAATAGGTGTTTCCCAGGTGAATTTAGATTTACAGCCGTATACGTACTGATAATGATTATTTTTGAAGCCAATGTCACTCGGTGATCACGTAATATTATACTTATAATACTGGTGAAAGATTTTTTAAATCGGATGACTAGTTCCTACGATTACCCCTATATACAAACTTACAAACACTATCTTTTTATTTTTTTGTATAATAATAATAGAAGTTCGTTTAAATATTTTTGATGTGATCAAATCCATGAACGCCGGCTGCACGTACGGAAATGTCACATTCCGCCTGAGTCCAGCAAGTAGTACTAGCGATAGAGAAGCATATCGGCCTAAGCGTTCGGTTTGTGACGCATTATCATATTGTCATTACGTAAAATAATAGTCCGTAAACGGACTTTACAGACTTGTTTTTGTGAGGTGTGTTGCTTATAATTTTCAAAAAATATGATGATGAAACTATCATACTTATTCAAAATCATTTATACTATTATAATTTTTAGGTGGCGAAACCTTGGCATAATCTTTATCTGACTTTGACTCGACCCTGGCCTGATCTTGAACTTATCGCAAGTTTCCATGGTGAGTCGACGCACTTGAGAAAAGTGGTGAGTTATGTCATACCCTTGTCGACTTGACGCTGAAACATTTTGAAGGTGACATTATTTTCGTCATAGGAGTATAATTTTGAATAGAGTTTCTAGTTATTATTATTTGAAGTTTTTTACAAAATCTTCGTATGAAGTTTTATGTCTCAGAAGTTGTCTATCAGACAAGCTATTCAAACTCGTTATGTGAGGTTAAAACTAGGTTAAAAGGAATATAGAGTCGATTTGAGTAATGCATAGCCGCTGAAAGAATCAGCTTCGACAAATATACGTAAGTATAATTTTCATAGCAGTAACAAGAAGAATTTTTCAAAAAAGGTGTATGTGTTGTTTTACGAGTTATACAGTTATACAGAGAGATACAGTTTTTTTAAGATCTTAGTTCTCCCAAAAATAGTCACGCACTATGCTTATAGAATAATATGTTATGCCCCTGGGTGTCTCCATACCTTTTTGCATTTCCCTGATTTTTTAGGGTACGTAATTGGAAGAGAGGTCAACCTGAAAGGTTTCTGTACAAATTTCTATTCTCTAGGACGAAGGGTTGCCAGATTAAGTTATGGAATACTTCGATTACCTGATGTGGGGAAAAGTGTCGATATTTTAAAATAATTGTCTATTGCTGCTATATTTTTGTAATTGCTAGTGCTAATTTGGGGCTGTAATAAAATGTAAAAAGCTCAAAGTATCGAGCAATGAATAAATAACTTTTTTTTTTAATACTGTATATATTCATTTTTTTTAATACTATATATATCCTCAGTAGCAAAAATGCATTAAAAATGACATCTTGTTTTTATTTTTCTTTTACCAAATATTTTATTTTGTGGTTTTTGGTTGTAAAGTTTGATGACTAAATCTTTTTTTGGGATGAATTGAATGTGCAACAACGAAAGAACAGAGAACGATAAAGGTAGAAATTTGACCATCTCTGTAGCGCAATAGTTAGCGTGGGTTCGAATCCCGCCAAGGAACAAAGAGTTTTCTGTGTTCCCGGGTCATGGGTGTGTGTTAAATATGTGTATTAATAAATTGTTGTTATTTTAAACGTATTTCCCTCCTGGTTTCTTATATGTTATAATAAAAATCTAAAATATATGTATTAAATATATTATATAGTATAAAAGTATTAAATATATTTCCGTTGTCTGGTATTCACAACACTAGTTCTTCAAGAACTTACCACGGTAACAGATGGACGTGGTGTGAAAGCGTCCATAGATATTATATAAAAAAAAGAAATAATGGTTTTTGCAGGATTCAAATACAATTATATCTCAAAATCAAACAATATAAGTAAATGAAATCAATTTGAACATCCTAAATTCCGTATCAAATTAATTCGAATATAGTCCCGTATTAACCGTACACAATAATCCTAACGCTGAAGTCCACAAAACAAACAAACGCTGACCCCAACTTACCCGGACCCTTCTTAGGTGTGCCCTATTGTTATCAATTAATTCATTATCCGATAGGATTTCCTACTCGTAATGGCTTCGATGTTTGATGAAATGAAAGAAATACCTAATTTGTGAAAGTCGTATGAACATTCTTTAAAAATATCGAGAATCTGATACAATCAGCCTTTACACTCTTTGACTGGCCTGTTGGTTTAGTGGTTGGTGACCCTGACTGCTAAACCAGAAACATTGGTTCGATTCCCACCCAGGACAAAGTTTTGTGTGATTAGCATGATCATTTTTTCTGTATATGAATATAATTTATCTATAACTAGCTGTGGCCCGCAGCTTCGCCCCCGTTAACTTACTGAACTTAAATACTGTTAGTCAAAGCGTGATTTTATATAGCCTATAGCCTTCCTCTATAAACACTGAAAGAATTTTTAAAATCGGACCAGTAGTTCCTGAGATTAGCGCGTTCAAACAAACAAACTCTTCAGCTTTATAATATTAGTATAGATATGTATGTATTTAGAAATATATAAGTTGTCTGGTTGCCATAATACAGGCTCTGCCAGTTTGGGATCAGATGGCCATTTGCCAGTTGTCCCAATATATTATAATAATAATTATTATTATATGGATTCTCAAGTGCGAGTGCTCACATAATATGTCCAGGAGCATTACCCGAGGTTGACCTCGGGTAATGCTCCCAGGTTTACCTGGATCATGTGAAAGCTAAATGCGTCAACAAAAAATTATTGCATAGCATGTATTGAATGAGAATGTGGGTAAATGGTTAGTTCCTATTGTCCATAATAGAATCAGCCTCTTTTCATACTCTAGAATATAGGCCTTTTTCATGAATTTCAAGACGGCGGTCTTAGTTTACTGTTCATATTTTTCTAGTTCATGAAATATATTTTATAAAATGAGGAGAGGCTTTTACTACATATTGTACTGCTGATGAATCTTCGTGATGATACTGCAGTAACTTTCCGCACAAGCCTTCGATACATCATAAAGTATCAAAACTATTAACATTAGTCAGTTGATTCATATTCCAATTAGCTAAGAAATATCTCTATTATAAAAATAAGTAGATATTATTTTTGTTATATTTGTTAAATTGTCATAGGTAATCTTTTTGTATTGTTGTAAAATAAAAACAAAAAAAATAGCTTGCGGTTAAAAATTGCTTTCAATTGGAGGTCCTAAAAGGTCAGAGAGTGTAATGGAGTATTTATTTTGGGGGCGTCGGATACGTTTTAGGGATCTGTCCTGAGGGAAGGATGGGCCCTTTGTTTTAACACATATTGTTCTTATATCCCATACGTTATGTCTATTCGTTACAATATTTTAATTGGTTAGTTTAATTTGATGAGTTGTTTTTAATGTTCATTAGCTATAATTAAGATAGAAGTTATTCAAAAAAGAAAATAATTATAAATGCTTGTAAAAACTTACTTCTGAAAAAATGAATTCTTTTTTTTTTTTCAATACTAAGCAAGTAACGCAGCAACCCTAGACTATAATAAAACATCAATTCATCAAAATTGGATTAATAAAAAACTATCTAGTTTAGACACTACGTCGAATATGTTGTATTATGAAAATAAAAACATCGACAGAACTTCTTTAATAGCCTAGAGAAACTACCCCATCATGGTTCAGACCTTGTCGTGGCGGTGGGGCTCAGTAACCTAGGGTGAGCAGTGCACCTTGGGCGAAGCTAATTGGGCCGAGGGGGCTCTTTGTACCCCTCTTATAAGAAGAGGGGACAGAAGAGCAGGGGGCAATGGGTTAGGATGGGAACCTCACCCCATTTTACTGTCCCGACGTTGGGAGGGGTTGTTCTGTGGTGCGGGACAGCCCCTCTGTGGAGGTGGCGTCGGTCCCTTGCGGGACTGACTAGCCGTCGAGGTGCCCTGTTTGTTTTCTAGATCCGGGGCACCTCACCAAAGGCGGCATTGGTGGCACTCGCCGGGTTTTAGTGGGTAGAGCTGCGTCCATTTACCAGCTGTCGGGCGCAGCGAGTCCCACATACCCGCGTGGGGAGACCCACTCCCCCGCGGGATGCCTCAGAGCATTTCCCGGCGCTAAAGAAAAAAAAAAAAGCCTAGAGAAACTAGATATCGTCAAACTATTTAAGATACAGGCATCAACTTATTTAGCTCCTAGTGTGATTTACAGATAATAATAAAAGACATTTTACAAAAAATTTAAACCGACTTCAAAAATACTAAACTAAAAAGTAATAAAACAAATGTGTTTCTTGAATTTTTTGCTTACAACTTATAAACAACTTAATTTTCTACTAATGTACAAACTTTGCGTTTACCACGTCATTATAGTTACTTTTGGATTCGGTGTCAGCCAAGGTAGGTAGGGTACAGCAACAAATACGATTTTTTCAGGGTCTTAACATTAAGTGACCACGTCTATTATAATTGGTCAATCAATGGGGTGTCCCTTGATGTTGGGAGACAGAACCGCCTGCCTTCATTAGGGCAGATAAATGTGTCGTGTGGCTCTCAAGGGATCTACAGAGAGGTTTAAGAGGTATTTATTTAGGTATATGTATATAAAGAAAAACAAAATACTTTACGATTCACTTTCACAAGTTTGTGAATCAATGGAGACAAATTTAATTTAATTTATTAGGTGAACCAACAACCTCGTCATTTAAACATTGTGACATTATACATCAGGTAGTATTCCAACATTTCATCATCATCATCATCAGTCTCTATACGTCCACTGCTGAACATGGGCCTTTTTTTGTTTTTTTCTTTCTTTAACATCGGGAAATGCTCTGAGGCATTATGTGGGACACGAGTATGTGGGACTCGCTGCGCCCGAAAGCTGGTAAATGGACGCAGCTCTACCCAATAAAACCCGGCGAGTGCCACCAATGCCGCCTTTGGTGAGGTCCTCGGATCTAATAAACAAACAGGGCGCCTCGATGGCTAATCAGTCCCCCAAGGGACCGACGCCACCTCCACAGAGGGGTTGTCCCGCACCACAGAACAACCCCTCCCAACGTTGCGACAGTACAATGGGGTCAGGTTCCCATTTTCACCCCTTGCTCTTTTCTCCCCTCTTCTTATAAGAGGGGTATAAAGAGCCCCCTCGGCTCAATTAGGTGGTCAATTAGGTGGTAGAGCCCCCTCGCCCAAGGTGCTGGGCTCACCCTAGGCTACTAAGCACCACTGCCACGCCAAGGCCTGAACCATGGTGGGGCTGAACATGGGCCTCCCTTAATGAACGCCAAGACGAACAATCCCTTGCCACTATTTTATACTTTTTGATAAATAAAAATCTATGAACAACCACACCACAGTAATATGGACTACGTTAATGGGCGCGGTAAGCCATAATATGAACTTTTGTTACTACCGCTGGATAAAACTCCTGCAATTGTCAGGATTCGTCGTTTTAATTTAATTATCTATATTATCGTATCTATATCTTTGGGTATGGGCTTGGCCTCTTGAGTGAGAGGTCGAGGTTCGATGCTGACTCCTATGGTGCCTTGAAATGGGTTTTTCTTAATTTCTACGTGCACCTGAACATGAGACCATCGCTTGCTCACCAGTGAAGGGAACCATCGTGAGGAAACCTGCATGCCTGATGAAATTTAATGACTTTGAAGGTGTGTGAAGTACACCAACCCGCATTGGGCCAGTGCGTTGGTGAACTATGGCCCAACTCTCCTCACCTGATTTCGAGGAAGAGACCCGTGCCCAGCAGTGGGACATAATTTATGGGTTGAAATTATTATTATATTATAAATATTTACTCGTATATTACACAACAACCACAACCGATCGTGGTAACTTGTATTACGGGTACTAGGAACGGAAAGAAATTTATCATACAAAATATTATCTATATTTGAGGGAATTCGAACCCGCTGCCGCTGCGTAAAGTGTCCAGCAATTATGGCACTCGACTAGCCGGTCTTCAAACTATATTTCGTAACCACTATTAAAGCGCGGTTCCACCGCGACGCTCGCACAGTCTACGCACATGTGTTTAAATGTGAATACGTATCGTGACCGTGGATTGCAGTGGAAACAATCACATAATACATTTTCCGCAAAACGACACTTTACAAACGTCTGAAGGCTCTCCAAGCGCCGCGGTGGAGTCGCGCCATGATATAAGTGGCATAGTCTTTCTAAACATTTTAAACACAGTTAATTTTGGACTTAATCATTGACAAGCGTTTATGATTTTGAACGTTCCAGGCTTAGCAAGCGTGTAGTGTAAGATTGATGAGTACATCGTAAGACAAGATGTTCCTCGAAGCGGGAACTGTATAATAGGAGTTTAGTTGGAACAGGCTTTGCTTTACGTGCTAGCTTTATCTGCACAAGGCTTATTGATGGAACTAAACTAGTTATTTTAAAGCAAGAGTTTTTGTATTTTTAAAGGTATATAATATATCTATTAAAATATAATATAAGTTATTTATCATACAACTACACATTGATGATCCGTAGTTAATTAAATATTTAATAAACGACTAATTTTGTAGAGTATGCGAAACGTTTAAAATGTAAAAATGAAGAATAAATTTAGAATTGGTGAAAATTTTGTTATTAAGTCAAAGATTCTCAAAATATAGTTTCATTACAATAAATAAATATATCAACACTGTATTTTCCTTTCCTTGTCTTAAAAGAAAAACAGTAAAGTGCGCGAACATTTGTGTGCAATACAAGCATTTTTCCTTTTTTTCTAGAGACCCGTTAGCAAAAAAATCAGGTCCCAATGCATAAGTGCAGCTCAAGCAAGATAAGAGGGGACAAAAGAGCATGGGGCAAGGGGCGAGGATGAGAACCTCACCCCATTGTATTGTCCCGACGTTGGGAGAGGTTGTTCTCTCTCTGTGGAGGTGGCGTCGGTCCTTTGCGGGACTGACTAGCCGTCGAGGTGCCCTGTTTGTTTTTATATCCTGCTGGGGCACCTCACCAAAGGCGGCATTGGTGGCACTCGCCGGGTTTTAGTGGGTAGAGCTGCGTCCACTTACCAGCTTTCGGGCGCAGCGAGTCCCAAATACCAGCGTGGGGAGACCCACTCCCCCGCGGGATGCCTCAGAGCATTTCCCGGCGTTAAATAAAAAAAAAAAGAATAAAAAAAATCTCAAGCAAGATGATATTTCTACACAATATTATAACCGTCATAAATTTAACCAAAAACTTCTATCACTGGAGCTAGGCTTCACAAAACTCAAAGTCAAAACTTTTTGCACTTACGAAACCATTTCCTATCGATTAATCAATTCGAATAGATCACTATCACATTGTTTTCGCAAATCCACATCTAAAGAAAGCTCCCCCTGCCCCCAATAAAGCTTAATACAAGTGAGGTGAACGACCTCATCCCCGCGGGACATCAGCTGATGTCACAACCATGTTTCTTTTATTTCCTTCGTAAACAGAGGGATTGCTCAGGTGATGCAATGGCCAGGTATTGCGATATTGTTTATTAGTACCTAGAATTGAATCGCAAACTTTCATGAACAATTAATTGTTTTCTAACAAATAATGCTTTGAAAAAACCAATCACGTGACTCGTAGTTGCTATAAAATAGGATATTTTATATAAATTCAAAAAAAAAATCGGTCATGAACAAAAGTTTACATACTCATTATAAGTAAACTTATTAACAAATTCACGTGAATCCAAGACAATAATATTTTTGAAATCATAGTTTTTTTAATATACATTTTATTGCAGCTACTTTTTTGTGTGGACTAGGAAATATTTGTTTCAATAATCGGTTTGATCAGTGATGAGCTGTGCCGCGCTCCCAGCTGCATGGGTCCACCACCATCTTGCTTGTTTCTCCCGTAAAACAGCATTGCTTTGTTTTGTGGAGAAGGGCAAGAGAGGCAGTGCAATTACTGCAATACCGAGACTTAACATCTAATGTCTCAGGATAGGCAACAATTCGAGTTGTCTGGGCTAGTTCCTGGTCAACTATGTTCATGGGTCGACCACTTATCATCATCTGAGTATCGGACGCATCTGCATAGCCTCTGGTTGTGCGGATGTGTATGTGAGTCGGTATCATAAGGCTCCGACTGCTAGTTGCCCCGTGATGATATTTAAAAAAAATCCAACTAACATAAAAAATACCTTATCTATGGATGATAAGTTTTTATATACTTTTGTTAACGTTATCTCTGATATTTATAGTGGATTCTAAAATAGGGAATTAAAAATACTCAATATGATATTAAAACCTGTTTACACGTTCCGAAGAGGCTCAAATTACATTATAGTTACTGAACGTAGTTAATTATTATAGGCGTCACTATTTGTATATTTACTAACTTTAAATGTCATTAAAGACGATTATACCTACCTGATATCTTTTCACTCATATAAAAATTGACCGCGTACATGGTTCATCAAATGGTTTGCCAATCTCAAATGATGTTAGATACGCAATTTATTAAATTTTAATTAGTTTTACGCCTTAGTATTTTCTGTATATACAGAATGCTACTGTGCTATTTTAGTTATATGCAAACTGATCATCATTATAGCCTTTGTCACTCAGTGATAACGTAGCATTAAGGCGCGGCTCCACCACGGTACAAACAGAGGCTACGCACGTGTGTTATAAATGTCAATTGCAAGAAAATGTCAATTAATGCGTAGCCAATGATATTGTGACATATAATAATATCATTGTTCGTAGCGTGTCCGTGGGTTGCAGTGGAAACAATAACATATATTTTCTTAAAAAGCGAAATTTGACGTATAAGGACGCGGCTCCACCGCGACCTTATAGTCGTAAAAAAGTTTTGTAGTTTCAAGGAATATTTCCTATATCCAAACTGTTTGTGAAATTACTTGTTTATAATATTAGTAAAAATTGACACACATTCGAAGCATTCAAAAATATCGATGTAGAAACATCAATCGTGCATCAATCCCTCAATTTGAATTGGCACGGCGATGTGGGAATGTTTCAAAACTGAAAATTTCACAAATATCCTCACCATTAACGAAACGTTTTCCTTTTGATGTGAATTTTTGAAAACTATCCGATACCATTGTTATATGAAACATCCCACTATGGAATAGAAAACTTTTTTGATGTTTCACAATAAGGTCTGCAAGCTATTCGACTTTTTTATGCTGTACCGTATTTTTCATATTGAAAATCACATATGAATGTGACTTTCTATAGAAAAAAATATGGCATACTTATACCATCATCATTATCGTGCCGTATTTGTCCACTACTAGACAATAGTGTTTTTTTTTAAGTTAAGCCGTTAGGCCTTTTTTCTTTTTCGCTGGTAAATGCTCGTAGGCATCCCGTGGGGAGAGGCAATCCCCGTGTGTATGTGGGACTCGCTGCGCCCCAAAGATAAGGAGGACGCAGCTCTACCCACTAAAACCGGGCAAGTGATCTGTTGAGCTACAGGGCACCTCGACGGCTAGTCATTGGCCTCCTTCAATAAACACCAAGACGACCACTTCCCTTCCCTTGCCACTCGCATCCAACACGGGCCGTTCAATGCACTGATCGTCTTCCCACCTGGTTGACCAAAACTTCATCTACTTATAGCACGTTGAGCTACGCGAGTTATAATTCGTTATGGTAGCAGCGACCTGATTGGATATACCTACGACGTGAATCTGTAAGGAAAACGGTTAAGTCAATGATTGTACGAGAGAAACAAATATTCATTTAAGCTAAAAATGTAATAACATTTTAATTAATTTTCTTTCCAATAAATTTAAAGATTAGGTTATGATTTAATTAAATATATTATCTTACGGATCAAGTAAATTTTAACATTCTGTAAAAGTTTAACACATATTTATATGGATTTTTTGATATTTTATCGCTCTTTCGAAGTGACAGGGTAACGCAAAGATCCCCACCATGGTTCGGGCCTTGTCGTGGCGGTGGGGCTTAGTAACCTAGGGTGAGCGGTGCACCTTGGGCGAAGCTAATTGGGCCGAGGGAGCTCTTTGTACCCCTGTTATAAGAAGAGGGGACAGAAGAGCAGGGGGCAAGGGGTGAGGATGGGAACCTCACCCCATTGTACTGTCCCGACGTTGGGAGGGGTTGTTCTGTGGTGCGGGACAACCCCTCTGTGGAGGTGGCGTCGGTCCCTTGGGGGGACTGACTAGCCGTCGAGGTGCCCTGTTTGTTTATTAGATCCGGAGCACCTCACCAAAGGCGGCATTGGTGGCACTCGCCGGGTTTTAGTGGGTAGAGCTGCGTTCACTTACCAGCTTTCGGGCGCAGCGAGTCCCACATACCCGCGTGGGGAGACCCACTCCCCCGCGGGATGCCTCAGAGCATTTCCCAGCGTTAAAGAAAAAAAAGGCAACGCAAAGATAAACTTATTAACATATTTAAAGTACACAACACAATACAAGTTTAAACAAGACTATAATATGAACATAAACAAAAAAATACTGAATTGCTAAAACCTTTAGTTGAAATGTACACACGTGATCGTATTATCTGTGGTATTATGGTCTACAGTTTCCGAATTTTAAATTTATGTTGATTCTGACAATCTTAAAAGATTGTCCTGGGAACAGTGAACCTGAGCTTTCACCGAAAAGCACCCGGGAAGACATAAAGTATTCATGCGAGGGGATCTCAAAGATCTGCTTTTATTTCTCAATTCAAACCTCAATTACAGTAAAAATGTTAATAAAACATTTATTATGTGCTCCTATGAAGTGCACCGGATTAAGGGTCGTTCAACTGGGGTTGAAAATTTCATCATCCGAACAAATTCTGTTCCATATATTGTCTATTATATTATGTTCATTTTAAAAATGTTAATAAAAATACGCCTTTTTAAAGACACGTCAGATGTGAAGGCATGTAGAAAAGGAGTGTTTTTTAGACCTACATACTATTATTAGTATATACAAGGTACTCATACCTATGTATAACACAAAAACAGTTATCTGTTTCGCTCATTTTATTTCATTCGGTATAACTTTAAATGTGTTTTTTTAAGTAAAGGCCCCGCTCCACCACGGCGCACAAGATGCTACGCACGTTTGTCAAGTATCACTTTGCAAGAAAATGCATGAAATATGAAATATGAGAGAAACAGTTATACACAGGTATGAGTACCTACTACCTAGTATCTATTAAGTGTTATTTACATATTACGGTACTATTTACCTACTGTTATTAATTATACAATATTTAATCTATACAAAGTCCAGCCAAATTAAGCAAAAATATCTTTATATTCTAAAAGATACAATAGATAAATAATTAATGAATAATACCTACAAAGTTTCAATATGCTGCCAATATTCATACATTTTCTTGTCACATGTACATTATTGATGTCTTATATCAAGATATCTTGTCTGCCATAGCTAAATTCAAACTCGCTTCTTTGTACAAAATCAATGGACATAACTTACCCCACAGTAAAAATAAAAACACCGTACCCAGATCTCTAGATAAAAGTAAACAAACGCCAACATTTCACGTCACGGCCAGTTAAAGTCACTGTTTTACAGTATATAACATTATTTTCAAGTAAAAAGGATACATTTCAAACCGTCGTGAAACGAAGCGTAAAATCGAAAATGGCGGACACACGGGAATCCCCTAAGCCGTCTGCCTCTAAATCACATACACTATAAAAGTCGTGTTTGCGATAAATCAATAAATATTTCATAAGCATTTTATTGTCGCGTATAATAGTCGACAAATCTTTGTGACTTTCTCGAAAGTTTCGTAGATCGGCTTATAAAATAACAAACTATTGCATGGTAACTCTTTGTTGAGTCTATATTTCATTGTGTTTGATGCGTTATTTAAACTTTGTTGAGGTATTATTAATGTAAGTTGCTAGTCACAACCGACGCCAGGAGGCCGTGTGGTCGCAGACTGCACGGTTGGCGACCCCCATTTTTACAAACCAAAAGTGAGCCGAATGGGCTCACACTAATCCGATGTAGCATTAGGGCCTTCGGGCCGTTAGCATAGATCCATCCGAAAAAAAAAGTTGCTAGTTTTTAAGAATCGTATGTCAGTAGTTTGGTAGAGTAGTTTGTAGTTTGTTGGAGGTTGTTGGTAATTATAACCAAGATAAGAAAGATGATTATATATATATATATATATATAGATATAATATCATCATCATCATCAGCACCTATCCAGTCTGGGATCAACACTTGAAAATAAAATTCTGCATCATCTTAATTCTTTTGCAAAATAGTGAAGCTTTCAGTAGTGAATTGAAATATCTTAAACTTCAACACATTATTATGTATTAACCCTTAACAAGTCAACTTTATATACGTGATCATTCCATAGATCACAATCGCCTTATTCCCATGATGGTACTTTAATAAAACTTTACGTTATAATGGACTTTTCCACAAACTTGCCTTAACGGCTAAATTATTTGTTGGAAGGAAATTGAATGAACCTTTAAAATTTTCCTGTTTTTTCATTCTTTTATGCCTTAACCACTAGGTAAGCCAATTTTAAAAACTCTGTCACCAATGAAAAGACCTTTATCAACGAAGTAACATATGCTTATTTTTATCTTTTTATTCCAATGGGAACGGGAAGGAAGGTAAAACCGAGGGGCGATACTCTACCTTATAAAATTTCATCGTAATTTTTGTGGTTTTTTTATTAGAAACAAAAAATAATGTTAGTGTTTTTTATTTCGAACTAAAATTGATATAATAATATGTATTGTCTTTTCGTGTAAGTAATGTCTCCTATTATATAGAATCATCTCCGTTATGTTAACTATCGGATTTTAAAATTGGTTCTTTAGAAATTCCAAACTTGTGTTTATCGTATCTATATTACACTTCTAGAATTCTCTTATATCTTAATCCTTTTATCCGTGGAGCTTATGTAGGGCCTATGCGCCAGATATATTAAAGCACAGAATAGACGAGCTTTAGCACGTGTGAAGTTAGTTAAGTGTTAGGACAGGGGTGACATAAAAGCTTGCACCTGTGCCTAGTGTGACGAGGATCATGTCGTGATAGCAGGTGCATTGGGCCATTCCAGTATTTAAGCTGAACGTATCGTTGCCAGGTAATATGCTAAGTGCTTTATATTAACCAGTATTTAAGGCTTGATATTTAACAAAATGACAATAATTTTGTTTATATTATTATTGTTACGGGTGCTTACCACGTTTAAAGATTTATTGAGGTCCCGATATTAATATAAACATGAATAATGATTGCGTTAGTTTAAAACAATATATGACTATATTTTACATGCTCGTAGCAATTTTCGGATACTTGACAGAATCCATGATCCCGGGAGGACCATATAAATAAGGATAAACCGCGATAATCATTAAAGTTGTTAAATTATACACTCATGATTTCGCGTAAACATTAGAAAACAGTAATTGACTATATACATTCCGCGAACCACGTTGTCCATATTTACTATATTATGGACTACGTGGTTCGCGGAATGTGCACGCATACGCTTGCTAAAAGCACCTCCCTTTTTATCCTGTGTACGCATATGCAGAGTAAGACTTAAGAGGGATGTGCAGATGCGTAAACTCACCCATTTATAATACTTACACTTATATAAGGGACTGCGTGTTTCGCAGATTAGTGCTAAGCAAATATATAAAATATGTTATCCTATTTATTTCTGTGAATGCCAGATTATATAAAAATCTTTTTTAATCTATTTATAGAATTTGCTAGTACACATAAGATAAATAACTTATCAACTGTTGATATAGGCGAATAACAAAAAAGGGTATAAAACACATAAACCGTGGTCCGGGAATTTATTGACGTCAAGAAGTAGTGCCATGCAGCTTCACAGCCGAATTGGTCCGGCACGACTGGATGAACCTCTCGCTCACATAGCACCGGCGTAAAGTGACAGCTATACTGTCGAGTTTCGTGCGGTTTGTGAGTTTCCAGTGGTCCATCGGGGGGATATGGAAAAGGAGAGCAACACATCTGCATAATCTCTGGTTGTGCAGATGTGTATGGGCGTCGGTAGTCAAAAGCTTCGACTTCGGTTGAATAGGGGCTGATGATGATAATAAAGAAAAAGTAATGTCTACACACTGATGATAGCAATCATAAAGTACATCTTTACTATTCTATAAAAACCTACTAAATATGAATTCCCAATCGAGCCCATTTCAACAAACTATTGGCAGTACCTTAAAGTTGCCTTATCTCAAATTTGATCAGGGAGCTGGAGAATTTGTGTCCAGATTGTCGAAATTTCAATTTGCGTACAATTTCGGCTATTCAAAATTTATCGCCCTTTGGTCCTTAGTCTAATTAATTCCGGATGTTATAAAACTCTTAATTGGTCGTAAAAATTATTCGTTAATAAGCGATTTGTAATGTTTAATTTGGATAAGAAAACTGATTATTTAGGTATTTTATTATTGAAATTTATTCACTCCCAAGTAGGTTACTAATTAGTAGATTCGACATAACTCTTGGTAACTTAATTTTTTTTATAGCATAGTAGGGCAAACGATCAGTCGAAGCTTTTTGGTGACTGTCGATGTCCATACACTTCCGCACAACCAGAAATTATGCACATGCGTTGCCCTCATTTTCCCTATACCCTCCAATGGGCAAACGGAAACTCACAAACCAAACGAAACACGACAGCATAGCTGTCACTTTACGCTGGTATTATGTGAGCGAAAGGTACCACCCTGGTTGTGTCGGCCCAATTTAGCTGCAAAGCCGCATGTCACTATCTCTTACATATAATATAGCCATATTCAGCCATCTACGTGTTTATGTTTTTATTTATGTATGTTTCATCGTAGCACCTAAACCATATATCCATTTTTGTCATATCAACCAAGGATTCATGTCCGGATGACAATATATTTTATATTTTTATCGATTTAATAAATAATGGGTTAAGTTTAGCACCTATTACATTTTAAATTAGAAACCGATCAATATCTAAAAAGTTCAAATGTTCAGCGTCGATTCTGTCCTGTTTTTTTTAATAAAAGTAATTCAATTATATTTTCAGTAGTACCAAAGAATTAACATTGTACTCTTGAATAAAGGTCAACGCTTATTTTGTAATTAAGTTAAAATAAAAATGAATATCCGCTGAACATCTTTGACGCAGATGTTTAATTTCGACAATATCCATTTGCGCAATATTCTCGAATCCAAATGTTTATTCCCACAATCACTTTAATATATTCTTTCATAGAAAAACAAATGAAAAACGAATTCGGAACAAAAAAGTTAGAACAATACTTAAAAGTATGAATCTGGAATTCTTTTATCAGATTTCGCGCTTGATAAATTTGTTTCTTTTTTTGTGAATCGAATAAAGGAATTGTTATGTTTTGTCCCTAACTTATATCTATAGGATTTTTTGTTGTCAGAGCAACCCTCGCTACGGAGGCTATTTCAAATTCGCAACTTATCAGTATTCTGCCAACGTAACGGCGAGCACGCGTAGCCGGCATTTCATTACTAACAGAAAGGCGCAGACAGTGTAGGTATAAAATTTTAGCTTCACACTGCTATTTTTATAACCTGTATTTATAGGCAAATATGGACTATCACGCGAACTGTCATGGAATACATATTACATTGATATCGGCTTCGCTGACAATAGAACGTCGAAAGAGATAATAATATATTTTTATATTATCACTTTAGTATACCACAATTATAAAACTAATAATACAATTGAATTATACTAATAATATAAAATCACTAATAATAATAGTATTTTTGTTAGTGTTAATTGTATATTTTAAAATGCTCCGATCATGGTTTGTTGAAGCACTTGAGTAGAGAAATCTGTCATCATCTTTTCCACTGCTAGACTAGTTTCCAATAAACCAAGACACAACCGATAGGGGCAGTCCGCCTGGGGTACCACTTCAACCGACGGTGACGAGGCACAGAAACAAATCCGACGCCAGGAGGCCGTGTGGTCGAACACTCCACATATAAAAATCAATAGGTGCGCCAGCTGGTTCACTACCAAACCGATCTAGCATTAGGGCCAACAGGCCATTAGCTTAGACAATTCGAAAAAAAAAAAACCAAGACTACCAAAGGTTCGGACTGACTAAACATACCATCTCGCTTTGGCTCACACCTACATTTCACATTTATATAATATTTCCTGTCCTAAGACCCCATCTACTTTGATGGTGGTGGCCAGTTTTATATTTTTTATGATTATCCTGTGCCTATTTTCAAAACACCGTAAGTTGCTATTCATTAACGTGATAGTATCCTCCTCCTTCAGTAGATAATCCTTGCCGATGCACGCAGTATCTTGTGGCTCCCCAACTGTATTCTTTTCAATACCTACGATTTATTTTTAGTCTCCATCACACTACTTTTCCAGAATATTCGACTGCTGACAGCAGCGGAGCCATGACCAATATTTTGTTTGACCTTTGAATGTAATTTCCTAATTTGATAATTAACGTTTGAACTCTAACAATTTATATCCATCAATTTGATATAAACGTGTCTCGCTTCGATTCTACCTTGATCTATAATAATGGCTATTGTGGTAGGCAGTATGGCATGTACATATATAATATGCACTTAGTATAATATAATGTGGCATGCTAATTTATGGTTTGCATGATATACATAATTGTTAATTATGTAAATTAAATACAAAAATCAAAACAATAAATTGAAATGTTTTCCTACATGTATAAGCGATCGGTCGTCTTGGTGTTCATTTAAAACTAACTATCCTCGTAGTAGACTGAAAAACTCGATTATGACGATGTCTGAATAATCTGTTTGTATAAGCTTCAAAGCAACTAAAATTTTAAGGTTTTTTTAAATGATGAATACATTAATTTAAAACTTCACGTATGTTTTATTTCAATATATTGCAGGTAAAGCCAGGGGTAATTTAGCCAATATATTATAATAATAGATATGAAAGTATAATACTTTTGAAACGTTTCCTCGAGAGCACTGCACTCAGATGGAACTAGGTAATGGAGGATTTTTATTACTCCCATTATAAAACAGTCTTAGTAGTTTTAAGTTCGTCATAATTATAATATTAATTCATCTAATAAAATTTTGAGATATATTTAATTTATAAAATTTAATTAATAAAATTTTCAGAAAGGTATTATAATTTTAAGTCTATCATTATAGCAAAATATAATCACCTTTTTTAAAATTTTAATAAGAAGGACGATTAAGTTTTTTACACAACTTACATATTTTTCACCAAGGGACCCAATAAATGTATGGCAAACACTTATCTAAATTATTATTTTAATGCACATTTAACTTTGTATTTTAGTGATCTTAAATCTATTAATTTAAGTGTTTATACATATAGTTAAATATTATACAATAAAGTTTCCAGACATCATTAATATAAAGATAACAACACTTTCTTACGTACGTACGTAAAGCTGTCAAACAGGAAAATAAGATGCATGTTGACATGCAGAACTACGCACAGACGCTTTTGAACTTACTGACGCTTGAATTCTTGAAAATACACTTTAAAATCCTCAGTCAGTTATTTAAAAATGACTTTAGTAAGTTTAATTTGTATGAAGGTGCGTCTCGATATCAGCGCTCAACGGCGATGGTCTCCTTCTGCGAGGCAGTAATGTCCCAGAAGGAAGCCGACGAGCGGGTGAGAGAGGAGGCCGCCGACGAGGCCTCCCCCTGCAGGCGACGAACGGGGGTGCATAGGAGGCGCTACTTAATGCGCCTACAGTAACGCCCCTGTGCTCGTGCCAGGCTTCAGGATGGGAACCTGAGCCCAGTATGGCACGACGTCGCGGGGACTGCTTAGTAGCGGTCGGGCAGCCCCCCCTTACGAGGAGTAGTCTGGCCTTCGCCGGGGCCAGCCTGTCGCTGAGGTGATCCTGTCCGTTGCCTGCATATCCGGGACCCTCAAAAAGCGGCTGAAGGCGCTCGCAGTGGTTTTAGTTAGAGTGGGCACTCCCAGGTGCGAGTCCCACATTGGGTCAGGATCTACCCGAAGATCCTGGCTGCATCCATAAGGATTTCCATGCGATAAAAAAAAAAAAAAAACTGCGCTCAAATTCCAAAAAAGACACTGTCAGTATAGTGTCGTGGTGAGCAAGTGTGTCCGTGTGCCGAAGTCGTACGAAACGAAGAATAAAGAGGGGAAACAGATTTTTCTGATCTGTTGCCATCCACCAGCACCGTACGTCAGTCTCCCTGTGATCCCCCAGATCATGGCATATGAAACATTGCCGAAATATCGGGATCTCAATAAATCTATAAACGTGATAAGCACCCGAAACAATATTTGTTTAAATACTTTAGCAAATATATATTTCTTTGGTTGGGCAATTACTGAGAGACTTTATTAAGATTATTCTATTACATGTTATACCGGGTGTATTTTAAACCCTTGCAAAGATTTAACCCTAATAATATACTATTTATATACTATATAATTCATATAACCATTTATCTCAGAAACGTTTTTTTAAGAAAATTTTAGGACTTATGTATTTTACAAACCCGCAATGTATGTATATAACTCAAACAGCGAACTCTGTCAGCTGATGCAGTCCGCTGGCCGGCGTGAACCATAAACCAATTACATTGCCGTTTTTTTTCAAAAAACGATTATTTTAAAGCATTATCATCTAATTTCTGTAACATCATGTGTACTAAGCCGGATTATACAAAAAAATAAAAAAAGGACCAAAAAAAAAGAAACGCGTTTTTTTCACTCGTATCATGTCAGGCTATGCCAACACTATCATACCTCTTCGTTTTTGCAAGCGTTCCAAATACACGCGGTATAATTATATACATTTATATTTCAATAAAAACATATTGGCTATAAATTACAAAGAACCTAAAACTAAAAACCTTAAAAAATATAATATAATAACTTAAGTATAAAGGAGTCCCTTTAGGCAAGGTCTCGAAGATACTGGCAGCGTTCCCCCTTTGAATTGCTAGACTAATTCTTTGTCCGAGGTAGCTGCCAGCTCTTCGGTCTATGCCGACTAATCTTTTTGTTATTTCCTTAAAAAGCCTTACAGCGCTCGGACCCCACGGACCAAGGGTCTCGACACCGAATGGGACAAAATCATATTCGGAGCCTAGACCCCTGTATTTGCATATTTTAGCTTTTTCAGCCGCTTCACAAGCCGCACCAGCTCTGTTGTTGGTTCCATGTAGATGGGAAGGGGCCAGCGTGTCTGAACAGGTTGCATCCCACACCAGCATCCGGCCCATCTTCCATGGAATCAAACTCATACCGTTTGGTCTCTTGCCATCGTCTCTTGCAATACCAGTCGGCTAAAGTAGACTAGGCACGTAGATATTTTATACATATTTCTATAGCGCAATGTATTGATATTTACTGAACAGCCACGGCGCGATCCACTTAATTCGCTAAATACCCTGCTTTTTAATAATAAAATAAAAATAATTCACCTGCATTGCTATTACGTTAGCGTCCATTTTTACGTACATTAGAAGATCATATTCAGCAATACATAAATGGGAACATCAGCAATAATTGCTTTTGCTGGCCAATAGAAGGGAAAATAACCTTGATTACCTTACCTAGAAATGGTGGCACTTGTTCCTAGGTTTGCTAAAGGTTTCTAATATTTTACTTAGTCACCCCTTAGTAAGAGGTAGTGCCGTGCTGCTATGCAGCCGACTTGGGCTGGCACAACTGGGGTGGTACCGCTCGCTTACATAGTACTGGCGTAAAGTGACAGCTATGCTGTCACGTTTCGTGTGGTTTGTGTTCCGGTGGCCTACTGGGGGGGGGGGGGGACAGGGAAAAGGAGGGCAACGCTTCTGCTTAATCTTTGGGTGTGTGGTTGTGTATGGGCGTCGATAGTCTAAGGCTTCGACTACTCATTAGTCATTTGCCCTCCTATGCTATAAAAATACCCCTACTATAATTACTTCTTCTGGCTGAAATTGATTACGTCTTCGTCCGAATATTAAATAAAGTTATGAATAATCCGAAAATTAAATTAAGTTTAAAAACCACATTAAAACATCATTAATTCTTTACAAAACCTATGAATGCTAAATTCTCAAAATCCAATACAAACGCATCATTAAAGTACCGTATTGCTTGCTATTAGTACTTTTGATCGTTGTTCCGAAAGGAAATGTATCGTAATTACATTGCCGAAAGCCCTTAAATTGGATACTTAATATTTTGCAGCATAGCTAAATGAGAAATTTGAATGGTATGTACGTATCAATAAATGATCCTATCTATCACTGGGTCATGGATGTGTATTAAATATTTGTATTATATAATAAAAATCTTAAATATATGTATAGGATAAAAGTATTAAATATATTTCCGTTGTCTGGTACCCGTAACACAAGTTCTTCGAGAACTTACCACGGGACCAGATTTACGTGGTGTGAAAAGCGTCCATATATTATTATTATTATTGTTATCCGAGAAATGGTCTCAGCCGAATGCCGGAATTTTATAGTGGTGACAGGAACAGGCATCGCCAAAGAACTTGCACCACTTAAATACTTAATAATTTACTGAATCTGGCTGTTAAGAGATGTCCTGACTATTGAGCAGGTGTCCAAGATAACTGCTTTTTGTAATTTAATGAAAATATTTTTATGAAGACCCAGTTCTGAAAGACTAGTGTGTAAAGACTTAGGAATCACTCCTGTGGATGAGACTATTATGGGGATTATTCTGACGACGTTTTGGTGCCACATTTGTTTTATTTCTTCAGCTAATTGTAAGTACTTTTGTATTTTTTCTGTGTGCTTTTGTTTTAGATTTTCGGTATTAGGTATGGATATGTCAATTAAATATGTAGTTTTAGAGCTCTTAATAGTTAAGGTAATATCTGGTCTATTGTTGTTTGTGCTTCTGTCGGTTATTATGTCTCGGTCCCAATATAGTTTCGCCAGTTCATTTTCTAAGACGGATTTTGGTGTATATTTATAATAAGGGTCAATGAATTTTATAAGGTCATATTTTTTTGCTAAAACAGAGTGGATTTGTTTTGCTACATTATTATGTCTATGTGTATATTGTTTGGTTGCCAGAAATGGGCAACCTCCGGTAATATGCTCTATAGTCTCTTTGTGGCTATTGCATAACCTACAGCTGTCAGAATTAATTAAAGGATTTTTAATAATATACTTTTGGTAATTTTTTGTGTTTATTATTCGGTCTTGTATGGCTATCATAAACCCCTCTGTTTCAGCAAAAATATTTTCCCTTTGTAACAACATATGAGAAGCTTCCTTGTCTATGTGGTCCTGTTCTAACTGATTCGGGTATTTGCCATGGAGAGCCTTTGATTTCCAGTGTTCCACACATATTTCATCATTGTTTATGTTGCTTATAGATTTAAGGGAGGATTTGACAAAAGGCATATAGATTTATGGATAGCGCTATCACTACTTCGTTCCAAGAAATATGAGCGCAAGTTATCTACTTGTCTATAATGTAAACTTTTAATATCTATTATCCCTCGGCCACCTAATTGTCTTTTTAAATGAAACCGTTCGACTGAAGAGTGAATGTGGTGAATATTGTGTTTATAGCATGTTGACCTAGTAGTTGCATTGAGTGTTTCCAAATCTGTATGTGACCATTTGATAAGACCAAAAGAGTATGTTAAGATAGGAATAGCGAATGTGTTTATAGCTCTACATTTGTTCCTAGCTGATAATTGCGTTTTTAAATTTTTTTGTAACCTATTTTTGTATTTTTGTGCTAGTTCTTGTTTTATATTCGTGTGATCTATTTCGCGATTTTGATAGAAGCCTAAGTATTTGTAATATTCATTTTAGTTTATTTTATCTATTATTAGCTGTTGCCCGCAGCTTCGCCCGCGCTAACTTTTAAAATTTGAGGGGTTGACCACCCTTATCACTTAGGGGTATGAAAAATAGATAGTAGCGATTCTCAGACCTACTCTGCCGCGCAAACCATAATCACAGTAAGTAATTAAAACCTGATTCAGAGAAAATCGCGGTTAAAGTATTTTTCAATGTTTTATCAATATCTTCCATGAATTAGGATGTTTACCAAATATTTTTGGACATTATTTTAAAGGAAAGATTGCTCTTTTTTATGAGTTATGTAAATGCTATATATTCAAATGATGTATATAAAATATTAATACAAATGTATATATAGCTAGGTAGTTTAAACAAAAATTATGAGATTTTCAGGCATAAACACAGTAAGTCAATGACATACTGCATTTATGCTAAGGAATTCGAGCTTACTGTATATATGGTAAGGAAAACCACCAAATTGCGTAACGTGTTACCCAGTCAGGCGGTAAAACGTATGGGACTTACTGTGTTATTGATTAGAAAGTGCACTCAATTATCTTAGCATTTACAAATAACCAGAAATAATTCCACTATTTTGATTTTGTATAGTAACCAAATAATTAAATACTAAACACACAAAATATATATTTATTGAGGTAGTAAAATCTCTAAACCTTGTATCTAAAATGTTTTATTACATTCTATTTATAAACCTATTTTAGAAAACAAACATTTTATAACTTAAAAGATTAAATAAAGACATTTTATGTGACTTAAAAATACTAAAATAAATCTCGAATTCCTAAAATAAAACATTTAAAACAATTAGTCTATATTATAATGGAAATAAAAATGACACTTTGCAAGATCACAATTAAAGAAATATAAATCTTCTTATAAAAACTGAAAAAATAGACAACTAATTGAGTATCTACTCAAACATTTATTTTTTTATACATAATTATCACAGTTGTTTTTTATAGGTACTTTGTGAGATCATGAATGACTAATGACTTACCTACTCTAACACGAAATAAAAACCTCACTGTCACGGGGCTGCATAAAATCAGTTTAAACAAATTAAAATTAAACTTCTTTATAATAAAACAATTTTTACGGATTTTATCGCGGTTTATTAAGATTTTTACAAGCCCGACGTTTCGGATACTTTACAGCAACCATGGTCACGGGACCTCCTCCCGTGACCATGGTTGCTGTAAAGTACCGTACGAAACGTCGGGCTTGTAAAAATCTTAATAAACCGCGATAAAATCCGTAAAAATTGTTTTATTATAATGAGTGAAATTCGCGTAAACATTAGAAAACAATATATTAAACTTCTTGTAATAACCTAAACGATTATCAAAAATACTTCTTTTTTTAACACAAACAAACTTTACTTTTACAAACTGCTTGAACTATTATTATGAACTACCTAGTTACAAAAATAAACTTAAAATCTATTCACAATCTGTGAGTGGCGCTGTATTGCTGGAGCTCGGAATGTTCAACCAGAAGTGCCTTCGAGACTCTGGCATTAGGGGTACGAGTTTTTGTATGATCTCATTTTTTCTTTGGTCTAAGATACCTCTTGGTGCTTCCCTCTGTGTGATTGGAGGAAATCTCCCGTTTTTGATAATCTTTTTTTGTATGAAATCAAGGGGTTTGTACTCCAAATCATTGTGCTGATTTTTATACAGTAGGTGAAATTGGCCTCTATTTACTCTGATGACCATTATATCTTTAAGGTAGACTCTCGGTTTTAAATTTCTAAGATAGTGCTGGGATGACAAATCTTGAAAAACAAAGAAATCTGATACTTCCATTGACTTTACAATTACCTTTCGAGAGTTTGCCATCCTAACATTATCTTCAAAATCACTGAAATCATACACTTTTTTGTTGCGGATCATTTGCTCAACTTGATGATGGAAATGATCCGCTGACATAAATGTATGACCAGGCTCAAAATATCTGATCTCTATTGATTTAGTGGTAATTAATGCACTGTTTACTACGTCAACCAAAAACGACATAAGCGCCCAATTCTTATTTTGTGATGAGCAATTATCCATCCAAAATATTACATGCTCCGCATCGCGCTTTTGAATAAGAAAATATCTGACTGCAGATATTATTTCATACTGGCTTCGGCCGGCTACTGATTCGTTCCAAATCACAGCATATGGGAGTTTATGTTTAGTAGTTTTACCCAGTGGCACAAAGCTTTCATTAAAAGCAATAATTCGATGACAAAAAATTGAAGCTTTGAACTGGTCCATTCTTGGTAGCATCATCACTTTCTGCAAGTCGACGGAGTAATAAACTGTGCTTTGGTCAGTCTTGGCCTTTTCCACATCTTCTTGATATTTTATCCGTGAATCAGTGTATCTTTTTTTGTGCTTATTGTAGTTTGTACACACTTCACAGGTGATATAGTCATTCAGGTGTCCAAGTGAAATATGTTTTGAGAATAACTCACATAACTCACATTCCTCATTTCCCAAATGAGCAAAAGATATGTTAATTTCGTTCCTAACTACAAGACGGTATGTTTCTTGAGACACGGTGATATCTGGATATTTCTCTAAAAACTGTTTGTGCATAAATGTCACAGTCAAATCACTAGGAAGATAAAGTTTATTTGGAGCATGTTCTCGTCGATAGTGAGATATGGATGGATTATAACTCAGTATATGATCTTTAATTATTTTCCGATCTATAACATTTAACCTCTCGTAGGAACCTCGGTGATCGTGCTGGTTATCTATAGCTCTTTTTAAAGCTTTCAAAACTTTTTGATCGTTTTTGGAATTGTAACCCAACGTAGCCAAAAAAAAAGTTTTGCAGACTTCTACCCTTGAGCAGTCACTATCCGTAAGAAAATATCTATATGTCACGGTCCTTTTCGGTATCATTTTATCAGTTTGTTTTCTTGTTTTTACTAAATTTGAGTCTACGCATCCTTTGATGAACACGCCTTGAGAAGAGTTATCTAGTTTAGCATACTGTTCATTAATTATTTGTCTTTGGTCCAACGTAAATTTAGTGCAGCATTTTAAACGGCAATTTTCTAAACAAGGAGGTTTTATTGTCAACTTAGCAATTTTAGCTTGTAGCTTAATTTTATTTCTTTCCGCAAGGGAAGTTTCAAATTTACGTCTTTTCTGAGGTAATCTAGACGGTGGGAATTCATTACAATTTTCTGTAGTTATTATAGTGACAGTTGGTATTTCTTGGTTATCGCAAATGGTTTCCGTATGAGACGAGGGCGCAGATAAAGAATTAGTTGGGTATGAGTCGTTCAAATCTTGTAGTCGCTCGAGATTCGTTGTTACAGAACGAGGCAGAAGTTTTTCGCATTCAGTGTCGGTATCAGAAGACTCAGAGTCTGAAGAGTTCGGTACAAAATCTTTATCTTTAACACTATCATCTGAATCATTATATAGGTGGCTATCGTTAGCTTGCAAATGGTCTTCCTCGAAATTTGGCATCGTTTCCGCGCAGAGTAAATCAACAGCTACAATTTTCTGGTCAACTGTGGCTAATGGTGATTTAGATTGGAAACTTTTTTTTAATTTTGAAATATCACTGCAGTTAACAGTACTCGATGAGTTTTTATACTCATTGTTATAGTCAAAAATTATGGAATGATCGTTAAAATCCAATGGTCTTTCCCATATGGCCATAAAATCAGTAGGCATTGGTTTTTTGGGGGATCTTTGCGACTGAGGTCCCTCTGCATGGTAAGAGATTTCATCATTGAGCGATTTATTTTCGGTTGAACGATCATGCACTCTTGCAACCATGGCAACCATTCGTTCACTTCTGGACGCCATTTTACCTGCAAGTGTTAACAATGTAAGATAGATAGACTGGGTTATAATCAAACGCTAAAAACCAAAACTAATGGTAATGACGACTAGAATGACAACATTAACTCGTATACAAATAACATGATATCGAAAGTTTCATACCTCATATTATTATTATTACTCTATTTTATAATTAATTATTTGTACACGAAAGAGATTTAGGAGATTAAACATAATTTGCTTGTAAAAACATTATGTATAAGAACTTAATTTTTAATAGTCTATATATTAAATTATATAATAATAAATTTCGACTTACCCTGTCGTTTTGGCGCGAACTCCAATGCCATGACACAGCTCACGTTCAGTCACGCCGCAGCTCGTAAGCTTAGTGACTGAGCTGAGCGGTGAGCCAACCGCTCAACACGCCCGCCATTTTGACTCAAAACCCTACTTATAATCACAGTAAGTTATGTAGTTACTTGGAGAGCTCCTAGGAAATTATTAAAAAATATAAGGGAAATGGTAGTCATAAACACAGTAAGTAAAATAATCTTATTTATTTTTAGGATGAATGTTAGTAAATTGAAAACTTTCCCAATTATAAACACAGTAAGTGATATTGCCCTGATTATTGCTACCATCCATGTTACAGCATCAAATAATCAGCCCAATCATTAACACAGTAAGTTGAAATACTGTGATCATGAATAGGATCATGTAATTGATGTTTTAGTGGCTGCCTAAATATAACCATAGTAATTTTAGTTACCGTGTCTATGCTAAGGAAAGTTTTATTATAAAACCACGCTATCCTACACATTATTTGTGTAAGCCAACTTACTGTAAGAAATACACATTTTATGTCAATTGTAAGTATTCATACTGTGTCTATCGCTAGAAAACATAAGCCCTTAGCATGACTTACTGTGAACAGGCTTATGGTATCTTGCGACATATAAGTAATAAAAATAAACCGTATATACAGGGCGATAGATCTCAATTTCACGGTCACGAATATGTAGCTAACTCAATTTTGACAAAAAGTCGACTTACTGTGATTATGGTTTGCGCGGCAGTACTGAATACGTATATAAAATTTGGTAAAAATCGGTAAAGCCGTTTCGAAGGAGTACGGTAACTAACATTGTGACATGGAAATTTTATATATAAGAAGATATCTCTTTTATACACTAATTTATGGGGTTCTTGGTTTTGATGCTTTCCTTTAATTATACTGTTTACTTTACATTTATCAATACCAAAAGACATTCGAATATCTGCACTAAATTGCTCCACTATTATTAGGAGATGGTTAAGCTGTTGTTTAGTTGCTGCAAATATTTTCAAGTCATCCATATAAATTAAGTGTGTTATTTTGGTGTCATTATTACCAATAATTTTAAATCCATAGTTGCTGCTATTAAGAAGGTGAGACAAGGGGTTAATGCTAAACAAAACCAGAGAGGGCTCAAAGAGTCCCCTTGAAAAATTCCTCTCTTTATCGGAATTGAAGGTGATCTAATTACATCAGTTTTTGTTTTTAATTGTAATTTATCATTATATGTTCCAGGAATTTTATAAGAGTAGCATTAATTTTATATATTTTTAAAATCTGCATCAGCCAAGTATGTGGTACCCTGTCGAATGCCTTTTGGTAATCGATATAAGCGTAATGCAAGTTCCTATGTTTTTTTACGCATTGAGTATATATTCCCGAATCAATAACTATTTGTTCCTTGCAGCCCCTACCAACCTTGTAGCACCCTTTCTGCTCTTCCGCCATTAATTTGTTTTGCGTAACATGTGTGTATATTTTTTGAATGAAATAAACACAATGAAGAATTATGTGAAGCTGTAAATTTTTTGATCCAGAAATTATGTATTCTGTCTGGACCTGGGCTTTTCCAATTGTGTGTTTTATTTATGGCTATTGTAAAGTCATCCAAAGATATTTCAACTCCTTCCATTGGTTCTATTGTTGCTACTCTATTTATTTCATTATTAATCCATTTGGCATTTTGGTTATGCTGTTGTGGCTTAGACCAGATATGACTCCAATAGTCAGTAATTTCTTCGATGTTTGGGTATGTTTTTGAATCAATATTGTTACCATCCAGGTTCCTGTAAAATAATTTTTCGATTTCTGTCAAAGAGTATGTTGTCCTCGCGCCTTTGATTACATTTTTATAACGTCTCAATCTTTTGGATTTAGCTTGTAGGGTTTGCTTCTTTTTATCAAGATTGTCCTTCATTTCATCGATAGTTTTATTAGTCGGATTAAGCTTTTTGCGTTTTCTTTCATTTAGATTTCCCATAATGTACTGTGTTATTAGAGCAATATCTTTCCTTAATATATTTATTTGATTATTAATACGTCTCTCCCAAGCTGGTGTCTGTAGTTTCGGGTTATTCTCACCATTTTCTCGTGTTGACCTTCTGTTAAGAAAGTACACTGCTGTTTTGGCTGCTGCATAGATACAGTCTACAATCACTTCTAGTGTTATATTTGGTGTCGTACTGATCTTATTTTCAAGTATCAAATTTAATTTATTAAGCGTTGAAGAGACTTTGTTTCCATTTTTAAAATCAAGTTTAGGAATAGCAGGTCTAGATGTGGGATTAATTCCTTCATATTTTAGTATTTCTTCGTTAAACTTTTCCTCTAATCCTTTGTAATCTAGGTCCAAATCGCCTTCGATATCAGGAATTATATTTTGTTGTAAGTTAACGTCGGCCGTTATGCGAGGATCCGGTACAGATATAAAAGAAGTGGTATTCTGTATATCTTGGAGACTTTCTACAAGTTGTGATAAAATAATTTCTTGGAAGTTCTCATAGTGGGTTTGTACTGAGTTTGATTCATATGAACTGTTTGTAATAAAGTGTGTTATTTCTGTGTTTCGGATGTCTTCATTGGTACAGATTTCTTGTGTATTTGATTCAGCTAGAGCCCTTTTTATGGTTTCTCTTTCGCTTGGTGGAATTCTATTATTTCGGTGATCATTCACCGATTCTGATTTGATCGGCTAATCTTTGCTCGGAGACAAAGTGTAATTCTGGATAAATTTTGAGAAATTCTTGGTGTAAAAGAGGTCTATAGCCAGTTAGGTTAGTTTCATTTTGGGTTACCAGGTAGTAGCAGCGCAGGAGTTGGCGATTAATATCGTGTGACCATTTCATGCGCTGTCTACTTCTGCCAGCTAGGGTGGTTGCAGGAAGCAAGTCCTGCAAAACACTTCTAGTTGGTTGTTCATCATAAGTTGTGTTATTTTGTGTATCTGCTGCGTCAGCGGTAGTATGTTGTTCGGCCGTCACCCGCTGATGTAATGATCGGCCGCTGGCGGACCGTATGCTGCCACGTCCAGCGCCAGCTCCAGACGTGCCCCGGCGCTCCCCGGGCAGCGGCCCTTGTGTACAATTTCTTGAATAACGCTCCATGTTTTAATGGGTTACCATTGCCATGTTAGCCGTGCCAGTAGTTACTTTTGCAGTATCACGTGTCCGCCCCCTACGTGAATCAGATGGTCGATTTGGACGTATGGTTGGATTTTAGGGGGCTTATTATTATTATTATCACTATATTATGGCTACTACTCTATTATGTGGCCTTTGAGATTTTGATTATCTTATCTTTGTTATAATTTGATGTCTTTTTTTTCGGAGGGATCTATGCTAATGGCCCAAAGGCCCTAATGCTTCGTCGGATTAGTATGAGCCCATTTGGCTCACTATTGGTTTGTTAAAGGTTGCCCCCCGCCAACCGTGCAGTCTGCGACCACACGGCCTCCTGGCGTCGGGTTGAACCTTTAATGTCTTGAATATTAGGTTTTTGTATGAGTGTATATAATCCAGACCTATGAAATACTAAAGCCAATCTTAGAAACTAATGACTTCTCTTTTTTACTGCTTTGACTTGGTTGACACACAAATGAAAACCTCAAAAATATTTCAGATTTTTTTGGATTTCGTACACCTCACCTGATTTGAACTAAAAAATAAGAAAATTAATAACACATTTTACTCTTGTGCATTAATGGCACAAACGCCTTTCGCAGTTTTCCGATTTCTTTTATAGGAATTTTAAATGAAAAATTTTTCATACTTTAAAATGCTCCAAAATATTTCCTTGCACCAAAATGTTCCCTGCAAGACGGATTACGTCCTTTACGTTATTCGTTCCACGTTTTATTGGAATTAAGCAATCTCTAACCCTTTGTTTCGACATTTTGCCAGCATTACCCGGGATTACCGCTTTCCGAAAGGGATTTGATAGCGCCGAAATTTCCAACAGGCAATTATATTTCATGAGAACATGATCGCATCAAATAAATCTTTTCCTGTTTTTGTGCGCAGGTTGGATAATGCAAGATATATGGGCTCTATTTTGATTATAATGATGTTAATTTTCGCATCAAATTTAATGCATTTTTGTCAAGGTATCCATATGAGATTTTCATATTATATAAGTCTTTTTATTTTTTATTTTACGTCTGGAAATGCTCTGAATGATGATCTAGCTACAAAAACCCGGCGATTGCCACCAATGCCACCTTTGGTGAGGTGCCCCGGATCTTCTGAGCAACAGGGCACCTCGACAGCTAGTTAGTCCCCAAGGGACCGACGCCACCTCCACAGAGGGGTTGTACCGCACCACAGAACAGCCCCTCCCAACGTCGGGACAGTACAATGGGGTGAGATTCCAATCTTCGCCCCCTGTTCCCCTGCTCTTTTGTCTCCTCTTCTTATAAGAGGGATACAAAGAATAGCTCCCTCGGTTTAATTTGCTTCGCCCAAGGTGCTGGGCACACTTTGGCTACTGAGCCCCACCGTCATGACAAGGCTTGAACCATGTTGGGGTTGATAGGTTACACCTATTTTTTTCTTTCGCAGGGAAATCCTTATGGATGCAGCCAGGATCTTTGGGTAGATCCTGACCCAATGTGGAACTCGCACCTGGGAGTGCCCACCCTAACTAAAGCCACTGCGAGCGCCTTCAGCCGCTTCTTGAGGGTCCCGGATATGCAGGCAACAAACAGGATCACCTCAGCGACAGGCTGGCCCCGGCGAAGACCAGACTACTTCTCATGATGGCGGACTGCCCGGCCGCTACTAAGCAGTCTCGACGACGTCGTGCCATACTGACCCAGGTTCCCATCCTGAGCCCGACACGAACACAGGGGCGTTACTGGAGGCGCATTAAATAGCGCCTCCTCGTCGCCCGCGGGAGGAAACAGAAAAAAACCTAAAATTGAAAAAAAAAAATGCTATAAATAAATATAAATCTGTAGAACGTTGAATGGACTCGTTTATATTATAATTGGCACTTTAATATATTAATATGTTAACGTATCATAAGTGTCTGAATAGGTACTTGACACGTTTTTTAACGATTACAAGTGGGAGGGATGCGCTGAGTCATGCGCCCGTCGCCTCGATTACCATCTTCCTGCTTATTTCTTTTACGAGACAGCTTAGCTGTGTTTCTAAAAGAACACAGAACAGGTAATCTTATATCTTTAAATGAGCAATTCTTGTATATATATATATATATGTATATATATATATATATAATTGGAATCTCGGAATCGGCTCCAACGATTTTCATGAAATTAGTATATATGTATCGGGGGCGATAAATCGATCTAGCTAGGAATAATTATAGAAAATGTCATTTTATAAAATAAAATAAAAAAATACCGAGCTAAGCTCGGTCATCCAGGTACTGATATTGATACGAGAGAGAGAGAGATATTGATACGAGATACCACCAAGTCTTATTTATCATCTTACGGGCAATGCATGAATGAGTAAAGATACTAACTACACTTTGGGAATAAGACATTCACTGTTTAGGTTTTACATTGACATGATGTATGTGTAAACTATGTGTTTTATTTTTGATGACAAAAGAGCAAACTAAGTTTAATTCTAGTTTTTCTTAGGGGAATCTGCGTTCCTAATTTTTATTGATTATTTTATGACGTATTTCAAGTGTACCAGCTGTTACCTACGAAATAAAGGTATTTTGGATTTGGTTTAATTTGATTTGTGTTGCCTTTTTTATATCGCAGAGAAATCCTTTATGGATGTAGCCAGGAATTTCGGGTAGATGACCTTATGTGGGATTTTCACCTGGGAGTAAGGTAAGGCACCCTAAACTAAAACCGCTGCGAGCACCTTCAGCCGCAGGAGCCGGGACCCTCAAAAGTCCCGGATCTGCCGGAAACAGGTTCACTACAGCGACAGCCTGGCCACAGCGAAGGCTAGACTACTCCTCGTAAGGCTGGACCAGCGTGTTGCCGAGTGTCATCACCGCGATGCTCGGTGACGACGAGTCCTGGACGGCGATGGTTTCCTTCTGCGAGGCAGTCATGTCCCAGAAGGAGGCCGACGAACGGGTGAGAGAGGAGGCCGCCGACGAGGCCTCCCCCCGTGGGCGACGAACGGGGGTGCGCAGGAGGCGCTACTTAATGCGCCTCCAGTAACGCCCCTGTGCTCGTGTCGGGTTCAGGATGGGAACCTGGGCCAAGAATGACACGACGTCGCGGGGACTGCCTAAGCAGCCGGGTAGTCCCCCCCTTAAGAGGAGTAGTCTGGCCTTCGCCGGGGCCAGCCTGTCGCTGAGGTGATCCTGTTGAATGTCTATCCGGGACCCTCATAATGCGGCTGAAGGCGCTCGCAGTGGTTTTAGTTTACGGGTAGGGCACTCCCAGGTGCGAGTCCCACATAGGGTCAGGATCTACCCGAGATCCTGGCTACATGCGTAAAAAGCATTTCCCTGCGATAACAAAAAAAAAAAAAAAAAAAAAAAAAAAAATGGACCAGCGTGTTGCTTCATGTACCACATGTTACGTAGTCACGTAGCTCGTCTGCCTGTTTGTTTTTAACCTAAAAGTAACAATGTAGCATGATTGGATCTTGTATATTTTTGTATTTCGATCAATTATAAGAGCATCCATATTTTATGGCTCTGATTGGCAATCATAACGGAAAGCAACATTCGCCATAAAATTCGCAGCACTCGTAAACTATCGGGGGTTTTATGATTCATCTGCTTGCCGCCCTCAGTGAGTAATGTACAGTCGCATACATAATTGACTAGGTACTTTTTATTGGATATGAATCAAATGATGATTCATATTATTATGATCAATATATAGTTCCACAGAGCTTAAAAATCTGTGATCAAGTTTTTTAACTATAGTCTAGTTTGTAGGTAGACTTTTTAAAATAATATTTTAATGTAAGTTTAAATTAGATGTTCATCTAGTTTTTATTCCAAATAAAAATCTGTTAAAATGACCTTAAACTTGTTTGTGAAGAAAATTAAAAAGACAATTTTCTTATCATATTTTAATATACCCCGACGGTTTGATTTAAAAACTTCAATTTTCCCAGTTGTTAAACTAAATTAAAATCCATTATACCTATTTTAAGAATTGATTTTGCGTACACATTGCCTTCTTATTGAAAATTTCTTTAATGTTCGATTTATTTACTATTAGTTTAGTAGTCAGGTTTTCTTTTATTTTTATGTATCAATACAAAATTTACTACTCTTAGCAAATAGTAAAAAAAGATAAAGCTTTTTTAACCACGACTGTACCACGCTTCGAAAATTTCAGTTCTAGTGCTCGTGTCTAAGTAAATTTGGTCATCTCAACCAATCTGTATTTACGAGGGGGCCCCATCCCCGCGGTGCCCAGATTTAGGGGGCACTAACAATGAGTCATAGAGTGTTGATTTCTCTTATTTAATTTGTCCATCTTACTTTATCTTATGAATCACCTTCGTTTACTTTACTTTGCTTTTATTTCGATATTAGCTTCATCCTACCGGGAAACTCGTATTTATCGTTAAGTGAGTAATCAAGGCGATTGTGTAGTTTATGTGGTTTAATAAGAAATATTTATAACATAAATATTTCTTTTATATTTATATTTCTATGTAAAGGTGACACTTGTATTATGAATCCCACAAAAAACAGTTTCACTGTAAAACGTCGCGCCAAGTACACGTCTAACTATATACACGTATAGCAAAAATAAAAAAATAAACTAATCTTTACAAAAAATATGAAATAAAAGAACCAAGTACACAAAACCTCTTGGATTAAAAGAAACACTCATTAAAAACTGTGAAAATTGAAAAAACAATTGGTGTAGTATATTTACAAAAAAAAAAGAAAAATTTGCAATCTACAAAAAAATATAAATTAAAAAAAGTAATCATTGTGATTCTCAATAATTGCAAAATTTTTGTGGCAAATTTTACAATTGAAAACAATTTTTTAAACGTACTTGGCGCGTGTCATTGAGTACCCCAAATTTTTTCATGGCTAATCTAGAGCTAGGGTAATATTATTCTGTGATCTACAGCCAGGAAATTGGTATGGAAAAGGAGTATAAAAACAACAATTGTTGCAACCCTTCTACGCCATGTAGTTGGCCTCACTAATGATTATTTTGCGTCAATCAAATCTATTAGAATTAAAATTCAAGCTCGTACCCATTTCTTTATATATTTCTTATTCCTATTACGTTTATATGATGCTTTCTTGCCTTTTAATTGAATCAAGAAATAAGGAAATGATTTTATTACTAGTAAGGTAAAGTACCCAGTAACTGCTCAGAACCACCTTTCCACTCTTTTTATTTGTATATCTGTATTTTTGAATATAGATATACAAATGCAGAGAGTGGGCAGGTACTGGTTCCTGAGCAGCTACTGGGTACTTTACCTTAGATAATGTTTATTAAATTGCGCGTAAAATTTTAATATATTAAAACGCGCGCCAAGTACGTTTAAAAAATTGTTTTCAATTGTAAAATTTGCCACAAATTTTTTTCAATTATTGAAAATCACAATGATTACTTTTTTTTAATTTATATTTTTTTGTAGATTGCAAATTTTTCTTTTTTTTGTAAATATACTACACCAATTGTTTTTTTCAATTTTCACAGTTTTTGATGTGTGGGATATCTCTTTTTTTGTAAAGCATATATTAATTAACATAATTACATTTCAAATATTTTAATATTTTAAATATTTATACTTCTTGAGTAATTCATTTCAAATACTTTAAAATTTTAAACTTAAACTTCTTGAGTAATTCATCAAAATTTTTATTCATAAATTTTCTCAAATAATTTAATAATAGAGGTTAGTACTATTACAATACTTTTACTTTAAATGACGCTTGTGACTGACCAGTGACCAATGCAACATCGTCATATTTTTTTAAATGTTATTTTGATTTTCAAAATTAACATAGAGCATGCTTTCCTGTTATTCCTCCTGTTTAAATATTTAGAATGTAAAAGGGAAAGTTAGATACCAAATGGCGCAACACCGGCTTGACTGGCAGTTCAAATCAATAATTAAATTAAAGTAAAATATTATATTTGCTTATTAGTAAATCATGTAATAATAAGCTCAAATATGTAATAAAAATTAATATTTTTTGTTCTTGTCCAATATATGATTCATTATTATTTACCCTGAATTTATTAAGTTATAGTTGAACACTACCATGCCTTCAGAATAAAAAAAAATCAAAACTTTAGATGTATTACTTTCTTTATTGTTTTCTTAAGAATAATTCAAATCCAACTCCATACGAAGAAAGTCATAAATTTACTTGATACCAATGTACTTATTATTATGTTTATTGTCCTTTAAGGCCTTTAAATATTCTCCTTTCCAGAGGCTAAAAAAATGTAAAACAGTAAGGAAATAACTTCAAATGAAAATAATTAAAATTAAGAAATACTACACACATAATGTCTCGTAATTTTTGTTTACAACCAGCTCTTTTCCGCTTAAAGTTTTTTTATTGCACGGTCTGTAACAATGGGAAAACAAATTGTATTAACAATAATAAAAGTATGACGGACGGTCGAAGTCAGAAATTTGAAGTAAAATTACTTACATAATATCATAATCAATACTGAAATTAACTTGTCTGTCTCTATTTGATTATTGGAACAAATATAAGTCATCAACATATAATGCTATAACAATTTTTACATCATTATTCATTTTTGTAAAAACACATGGCTCTATATGACTCCTTTTGAAACCTATCTCACATAAACATTGCTCCACTCTCTAATACCATGATCTAGATGACTGCTTTAAACCATAAATCATCAAGTATCAGCACATGGGGTGGTGCAGCGAAAACGCTACTGATATCCGTCGAGAGAGCGCAGAGAGCAATTCTCAAGGTGGCTACATTTCGCCCTTTCCTATTCCCTACTAACCTTCTTTATAAAACATGTAAAGTCCTAACAGTCAGACAACTTTTTATACTAAACATAGTACTAAAACAGCACGCAGCTCTTGCCTACTGTACTGAACTTACTAAAAAACGAAGAAAAGACATAGTTTGCTCCCAAAAAATTGCAATAAAACATACCTTTATAACTAAATTTTATATATACCTAGGCCCTTATCTCTACAATAGATTAAATGCTTTGTTAGATATTTATCGACTAACTTACCATAAATGTAAAAAAAATCTCCAGTTGTCGCTACAAAGTATGGCGTACGAAGAGACAGAGAATTTGTTAATTAGGATAGAGTAGACTTTAACTATTTATACATTTATATTATAAGTTATATGTAGTTTAATATAAATGATACAATATGATTCTCTATATAAAAATATAAAAAAAATCCAGTTGTCACTACAAAGTAGGTCGTACGAAGAGACAGATAATTCGTTAATTAGGTTAGATTAGACTTTACCTATTTATACTTTTATCGTATAAGTTATATATAGTTTAATATAAATGATAAAATATGATTCGTGAAGCGAGTACACTAAGCCTTTTAGCCTGAAACACAGGATTTCCTAGTTCAGGCAGTAAGTACATATATTGTAAATACCTAAGAAACATTGCATTGTAATTATAGATTTTATTGTACTTAATATGTAAGTTTCTGAAATAAACATTTTTTTTTTTAATTATTATAAATTACTTTGTTTTACAATCTTATTCTTATCTGAATCACAATTAATAACTGGTTGAACCTTATAAATGTCCTCTTTAAGAAAACCATTTAAGAATGCTGTTTTAACATCTAAATGAGTGACATCTAAATTTAACTGAACAGATAGTGCGAACAATAATTTCAAAGTAGAATGTCTGACATCTGGTGAGAAAGTCTATTCATAATCAATACCAGGCCTCTGTGTAACCTTGTGCCCTTAGCCACTAAACATGTTCTGTAACATACACTATTATCACTATTTAATTTCCTTTTATATACCCACTTGCACTGTACTAAAGTTTAATCAAAAGGTAATTCACTCACAGGAACCCATGCATCATTTTCTTCAAAAGCTTGCATGCAGCTTTTCCTCTATTGCCTCAATCCACTTGTCTCTTTCTGGGCTCTCCTGGGCTTCATGGACACAGACTGGATCATTAGTAACATTTGGACTCAACGTTGTACATAGATTTGGAAATCTATAACGCTCTGGCAGCTTTTTTATTCACTTAATTTGGGTCCCCCTTTACTAAAAGTAAATGGTACTGGTTCCTCATTTTCTTCTTCAGATTGCTGTCTGTGTATGATATTCCCGTAACTGCTCCATCTTTGATTTTATTCTGGTCATTTATATTCAAATGGCCAATCACCTATGACACTTTTCACTAATAACTGTTGAAGTAGGAGTAAAAAAACAAGGTTTATGTTCCATGACCAACTTATAAACACCATCTTCTTGGTTTGCTACAGCCACCAAAGTCCAAACTGTTTTTTCTATTGTAAACATAACAGCATTTCTCCTTTAACTCCACATTGTTTCCATTCTTGATAAGTTGACTAACGTAAATCAAGGGTTCGCTATAGTATGAATATAGCAAAAATTTAATACCAATTTAATTGGTAGGAGATGAAGTCAAGAAACAAACTCCAGCGGCATTTATTATGCGGTTATGTCTAATTTTTAGAGTTTTGACCGAATAAAATCGGTTGAAACTAAATAAAATAATACATTAAAATCACATTAAAGCACCACAATTACATAGATAGAGATAGTACATCTCACTTTGTTAAATAATTTTGTTATTTCTCGAAAAATAATTAGACTGTAATAACATTTTTCTTTCCAATTGGCATTTTCTGTTGGAACCGGCTAAGACCTGAGGCCATGCTGCCATATCTGTTGTGTTAACAAAAATATCTTGTCTGTGCTTTGGAGAAACGGCGGAAAATGCCAAAAAGCGCGGCTCTGCCCCTCTAGCACCCATCAATCAACTATCACTTCCCATTCTATTCACCCAGAACAGTTCACCATAATATTCGCCAACGAATCACATTACATATTACACAGATTAAGTTTTAAAAACAAACACTATAGAAAACCATCAGAACAGTCCTACAATAGAAAACCACTCCAGAACAGTTCTCCACAATATTCGCCAACCAATCACAATATATACAGTTTTTAAAACAAACACTAGTAAATCACTCAGAATGAACAAAACACAAAATAACAATTAATTAACGGGAAACTTTCTTAAACTTTAAAGAAACCAAGAAGATTGAGCTCTTAACAGAAACGAATATATGAAACAGAAGACGTTTATCAAATAAAAAATACGACAGAAAAAATATATTATACGAAAGACGTTTATCAAATATAAAATATGACAGAAAAAATAAATAAAAATAAGTTATAGAGAATACAAGAAAAAAAACGAAATACTTAATTTTTAATACAACACCGTATATTGATAACGATAGGCAGCATGGCCTCTAGCCTTTGCCTGTTCCGATAGGATAAAACTAAAAAACAAGCAACCAACTTCGATGTCAAAACTCTAAATTATCACTGTAACGTCATATAAAATATTTTCTCTAAACCTCTTTAATCGGAAAACGGCGCAAGCAATAATTTTCATGTTTGAAATGTATTAAATAATTGCTGAGACCCAATATTTTTTGGTAAAATGTGTAAAATTCGTAAAAAGAAACTTATTAAAAATAGTGTGAAGTCTTAGTGTTTTGGCAATAATAACAAAATTTAGCCCCAAAAATATGAGGAGGTTATGTTTACATATGTCTCGAGAATATATACACAGAGCCTCACGCCAAACTACTTGGATGTGTTCTTGGCGCTAGACACTAATGTGTCTCCTGATAAACTTGTGAGTAAAAACTATGAATCGCGAGAAAAATTGTAAGCGTTTTTTGTACAATATATTTAATTATCTCACGTTAGTAAATAAAATATATTTAACTTGACCACTTTTTTCCGAGCTTAGTGACACACAGTTTTTACGGGGCATTAAAACATTTTTTAAATAACCAAACAATTATCGCTTGAAAATAATTTAATATCTAAAAACTTGATGTATTTACACGGTGCATGTTTTGTACCTACTGCCTTTCGAATGTTAGTTTTATACAAATTTTAGTATAGTAGATAGAGAACGAATATCGCTATCTGGGTAGATAAAATTTCATATAAACTTGCTTTCTATTTGACTAGTATACTCGCACCATTTTATAATCAACATAAACGAAATTTAGATTTTTTAAAAGAAAGTTTGGTATAAATAAACATTAAGTTTACATCGAACGGGATCGAACCCGGTATTAGTCATTAATAAAAAAGTGTAACTATTAGAAATAAATACCAACCGAAAAATAAATAAATCACAAATAATCATCCACTGAAGTTAAGTGGTAATGATATACAGGTGCGCTTGTTAGAGAGCGCTGATGCAGCGAGGTCTCCACAAAGGAGAATGCTCTGAAGGCACGTACCGCCTCTCGACTGATCTTCAATATTCTCAGATCACTTCAGTCGAATGTCAATTATGGTATCGAACCCGGTATTCTTCAGCTGGTATCGTTCACTGTGCTCTTAGACGCCAAAACCTTTGTGTATTGACGATCATGATGATGATGGTATGATTTGAGTTATATTTTCAAATTTATAAACAATTTTACTACTCGGAGCTGAAAGATTCAGGCAATGTGATTGTTCTCTTTTTTTTTCCTGATGGGATTGGAACCCGCAATGCACTCCAGGGAAGGTTATTCAAATTTCATAGCTCAAGGTGAGGTAATATTTAAATAAATGCTCCCTTTTTAAGTTGGGGGTTTTTAACATTTTTTTTTATTTTAGTTCAATTTTAGGTCACACGCATGTTAGAAAGTAGTACACGGTTCCTACCGCAGCTAAATAGAGATGAAACATTTCTAAAACCCTTTGTCGTTCCTCTACAATTTGAAGGCACTTCCCTAACCGCCTCAGCCAGCATTGGGATAATTGGCGTCGATATATCGAGAGATGTGCAGTTTCGTGGTCATTTGGAAGGAAAGGCTAAACTAGCCTCGAAGAAACTCGGCGTGCTCAATAGGGCGAAGCAGTATTTCATGCCTTCACACCGCCTTCAATTATACAAGGCGCAGATCCGGCCTCACATGGAATACTGCTCTCACCTCTGGGCTGGAGCGCCCCAGTATCAGCTCCTTCCATTTGACCGCATTCAACGCCGGGCGGCTCGAATCGTCGACGACAATGTTATCTCCAATCGGCTTGATTCTTTGGCGCTGCGTAGAGATGTCGGATCGCTCTGCATCTTCTACCGCATCTACCACGGGGAGTGCTCTGAGGAATTGTTCGGACTAATACCTGCAGCAGAATTCCACCACCGGACATCGCGGAAAAGCTCCAAATTTCACCCACACCATCTCGATGTCCGGAAATCCACAACAACTCGGCAAATTTTTACGGCATTTCCTGCCTCGCACGACTAATATATGGAATCAGCTACCTCCTATGGTGTTTCCGAACCGATACGACTTAGGAACCTTCAAGAAAAGAGCATACTCATACCTGAAAGGCCGGCAACGCACCTGCTAATCCACTGGTGTAGCGGGTGTCTGTGGATGTCGCTCTTCACTTACCATCAGGTGAACCGACTATCCGTTTGCTCTTCTCTTCTATTTAAAAAAAAAAAAAACCCATCGCTAGAAAGACTGCTTTCAAATAAAAAAAAACAACATCCTAATTGGGTCACCGTTTCAGATCTACGGTGTCTTTGACAGATACACTGACACACTGACACACTGACACACTGACACACTGACACACACACACACACACACACACACACACACACACACACACACACACACACACACACACACAGACACACACGCACACACACAGAGCGGTTACACTTATACGTACGGAGTAAAAAAACATATTATGTAGGTGCCTAATCTCCACCTTTTCTATCTACGTGGGTGCGTGAGAAATATAAGCCTCGATAGCTCGTGAGGCCAGAAAATATATAAAAGAGATAATCCGGTTCGTTTAACCATATAGAATTATTACAGAAAATAAAAGAGAGTGGTCTATATTTTTGCGGTTGTTAGAAATATATAAAAAATAACTTGCATTAGCTTGTAATATTATATAGGACGGATGTAAGGTCGATGTACAGGAGGAAGGCATAGGATATGTGCTACTAGCCTGGTATTTTTGTTCTTCTGCCAGGTATGCCAGCAGCCCTCGTACCCCCTCTGCTAGAAGCTAGCAGTCTGTAGATATGCAGGAACAACACACAGACGCGATCGTGTTCTAATCTACGATAATGTAATATTAGTATAATAATAAGCTTCGATAGGCCTAAAACTTCTTTACAGTTTAACAGTTAGCGAAAACGCGGCTATACTGGTTGCCGGCTTGCGGAATAGAGGCGGAGTGTCACACATGTATGAACGGAGGGAAGTTGACAGGTGACAATCATAATGCAATTTTAATTTAACTACCCTCAATTTAGGAGAATAATTTGAAACTCAACAACATACGACCTATTCTTCCCAACATTAGCATTTCTTCGCTTGATTAGTTTATTATTAGCCCTTTAGTTGCTGATTGCTCATCCCTCGTCTATTTAATAATATTCGGGGTTCATATCCAGCAACTGTCAATTACACACAATTTCATTTGTCCACCTGTCCGGGTAACGGGTATACACGGCTGGTAATATATATCTATCGCTATGTCACAAATTGGCTGTCATATGCAAGTTATTTTGTTACATTCTAAAATTGAAATTGTCACAATTTTTTTTTCTTTATTTTAATAAGAATCATCATACTGATAGTTTTGAATAACTAGTTACCAGTCTATTTAGTAAAATTTATATTTTTTAGTCGTTGTATTCAATATTTGTGTTTTATTAATATATTTTTTAATCTAAATAGTAGGATTTAGATATTATAATTTTTTGTTACGCTTTCACGCGAAAACTACTTAACCGATCATCGTGAAACTTTGTACACATATTCTTGGAGGTATTAGAAGTAACAGATACTTTTTATAAAAAATAAAAAAAATAAAAACTAAAATCTTATCCTGCGCAGTGTAATAGACACTAGGCACAAATAGCCGACGCTTGGCACAAATTTGGCACAATATTATGATGATAAAATATAAAAGATTTACAATTTATCGCGAACAATCCATGAGAATATTTCCGAGAAAAATTTCCTTTCCAACATGATTTGCTGGAAAATAAATCTCTAGAATTTCTGTATCACAAAAACAAATTGCCAGGCTTAGAGCGTCATTTACTTTAGCCTAACGTAAAACTAGTGTCATGCGGGCACATTTGTAAGAAGAATGTATTACCCTTCTGGATTCGGGTTTATGTCATCAGACCCCTTCCATCCTGTGTCACTTCGGGCGCTTTCGTTTAAATACTGACATGAAATAATTATAGTCTTTATTCCTAACGAAAGGATAAAAAACCCCAGCGTAATTACAAAAAAAGTAATTGAAACGGCTGAACCAATTTTGAAAAAAAACATGTCTCTGAACCGCCTAGAAAACTGCTTTTATATTATATAAAAATCACAACCAAATCGTTTCTCCTCTTTTTGCGTTCGTGATTACAAAACTTTGAGGCTTAATTTATTTTCTAAAATTTTGACTGATTTATCAAAGACTAAGCTCAGTTTGAAATTTGCTATCGATCTTGCTCACGTCTATCCTAGGTAAAAGAAGATTCAATGATATCATAACTTTCTTATGATTTCACGTTAAACCCTTTTTAAATACTTTTGAATAAATAAAAAACACGTCGCGCGCGTTAGGTCCGAGCTATAAGGCATCCTTATGTGTTCAGTGTGCCTTAATCGGAGAAGGAGGAGGAGGGGACGCCACCCTCCGTCTCCAGAGAAGAGTGCCGGTTGGCACACCGTTGTGGCCCGGTGCGGACGTCCACAGCTATCGTGCCGGGTCACTCAAACGACGAGGAGAACATCGATGGGGTTTAGTGGGTATAGTCTGCGTCCACCTTACCAACTTTTCGGGTGCAGAGAGTCCCACGTATAAAGTAATATAGAATAAATTATTGCACATGACTAAGAAGTAAAGTTGCAGTTAGTGCTTTAATAAACCGCGATAAAATCCATAATACGTTGTTACATTATAAGAATTAATTTAATTGTAAAATTTAGGACAGTCATGCACATTATTCGTCTGTTAGTTCCCTACAATATGATTTGCACATTGCAATTAAACTCACACAAATTTATGAACTGTAAATAGGAATAATTTTAAAATATATGAACCGAGATGAAAGGGGCAGAGACGAGGGCAGAATAGATAATGTCACAACGTTGGTTTTGTAACTACTCTCGCATACAAAGCAGGATTTTAATTAAATCCTTCTTTCTACAAAGTTACAGGCCTGCAATATTGATTCATTACAATTCGATTTATTCGAAGTACCAGGAATAGAGGAAGAGCTTCGAATAAATTGAAATCCGAAACATGGTAGTAGTTATCTTTATATTGAATTGTTTTGTTAAAATTTTATCGCCAAATATATTTTGTAATAGAATTTGTAAAGAATAATTTAGTATTTTCTAATCAATTTTGATAAAATTGTAAAGGAAATTAATTCGGCGAAGGTTCTTACAAAAAAAATCTTTCTAAAACACATTTTTACAAATTGGAATTAATGTATCTGTATGAGGTAGTGCCATGCTGCTGTGCAGCCGAAATGGGCCGTCAAGTGATGCTGTTCTGTCGCGTTTCGTGCGGCTTGTGAGTTTCCCGTGGCCCAATGGGGCCGGGGGATAGGGAAAAGGAGGGCAACGCACCTGAATAATCTCTGGTTGTGTGGATGTGTATGGGCGTCAATAATCGCCAAAAGGCTTCGACTGCTCGTTTACCCTCCTATGCTATGAAAAAAAAAATGATGTTACACAGAACACAACTTTTTTTTTTTCTTTTAAAGTAAAAAATAACAAGCGTTGTATTTTAGCAATAATTTACCTGACGCCTCTTTATCTATTCCAGAATTATTGACGTAATATCACATATATAAAACGTTCGCGTTATATTCTTAGAACTTACTTGCTAGATCAATATTGGTCTATTCAATATAGGGGCGAGCACGTGCGTCCCTCACCCTGGACAATCACGAGAGCTTTTATTTTTTCTGTCCTCCACGTTTATTGCCTCATCAGCGGTGGTTATGGTTCGGCAAACACCAATTTACGCACGTACTTCAAAGCCTGCAAACATATATGTATGCACTATGCAGTTCAGATATCTGTTGTTTACTTACATCTGTTGTTTACCTTTTGAAAGAGTTCACCTAATGAAACAAAATTAAATTGACATCGTATTCTAAAAAACTTAAAAAGTGATATAGCTAAAACAAATATTAAACTTGAGGGACTTAAGATGACTTCACCTACCACAAATACTCTCACCTAACCTAACCAAAAATCTATCCTATAAATGTCGTCTAAATATGAAGTTATGTATGAATTTTCTTGCTAACCATAAATAATAAAAAAACAAAAAAACTTAATTTTTTTTTAATACAATGATCAACGAAGAATAATTCTTACATTTTCAAAATCCTGTCCCACTGATTAAAGAGAGGGAGGCTAAAAAAATTACATCTTCATGCCCGAGCTCGATATTTCGATTATGAACAAGACATTTGTAGAAAATGTCTAATAATTATCGAATTAAGCGAAATAAAAAAGGAATACATAAATTATAGTAATTAAAATTACCACGTTTACTTAAAATCTGTTACACATAATGAATTGACAAAAACTTTCTTTTGCTATCAATAATTAGCTTCAGATCCTTAAAAACACACCAAAAAGCAGCAAACGTATATATACGTAGACTAGCACCTACGTACTACGTAGCAGGTCTACGTAACGCACGTATCGTACAAAAACACGCTCGCTCTTTTAAATGTGTCTACATAAATGGCTGGAATATTTTTGTGTTGCGGTCGACTTCCAGTCTATCTGGATGCAGTAGAATTTACTAATTAAATTACATTTTTTATGCGTGCGTGCTGGTGCGTTGGCGAGCCAAATAAGCATCTATACATATACACAAAGAGTACAACTACTCCACCATTCCCGTGGGATTACGGGATAAATTATAGCCTATGGGTTATTCTGATGTATAAGCTATATTATTGTCAAGTTTCATTAAAATCCATTCAGTAATTTTTGTGTGAAAGAGTAGTAGTGTCAAACATCCGTAGCTACAAACTTTCGCGTTTAAAATATTGGTAGGATGAGGATGGTACATCGGGAAATGCAATTCGGAATAAGATTCAAGTTTCACGTCATCAACGTTTATGTGATGGGCGTGTCTGTCTGTCTTCCCCAACAAATGTTTGCATATCACGGTCGACGTCAGGACATAATTAAGTTCCCTCAGTTAAGGCAAATTTTGAGTCAAAGGAACATGGGTGGTTCTCGAGTGCATGCCCAAATCGAGTTTAGTTACAGGAATATTAAGCGAATGCTTATTATTCATTAGATTTAGATTCACGATGAACGAGACTCTGAAACTATTTAAAATGGGATAATTTTCATGTTTTCCACTTTTACATCGCGTATGATTCATAAGTTAGTCGAAAAATAGAGCTCTGCAAACAGAAAAATACAGTGAATATATTGAAACTAGCAGATATAGAATATGCAATAACAATAATTATGTATAGATATATAGATAGATAGATATATGCATTGAAAGATAAGCTAATTAATCAGTTTTAAATAGTTTTAGAAAGGTTAATAGCCATGTTAATTTAAAGTCTTATGATCTATCTGTTATAATTAAAGACGTTAAAGATTTTATTCTTTGCAGAGTTACCAAAAGTCGTAAGCTTTAATAGTTTTCTGGGTATATTTATCTAATATTGCTTAACTTTTACAAGACTGAATTCACACTTTGTGAACTAGGTGCCGTTCTAAGCTCATAATAATTTCTTTTATGGAAACGGAACAACCGGATCATTTTATGAAAATTTCTCTAATTAATATAAATTAAATATATAAGTTTAAAGTCAGTGCTTTGCGAGATTCGAATGTATATAAGCACTAACGAAATTTTGAAATATTATGAAAAAAAAACATTAATCTAAAGCCATATAAAGGGAAAATCTTACAAATCACAATACGAATATTTTGGAATAAAACAAAATGATCTGTCAACGGGCAAAGAAATTTGACTCACGGAAAATCCTCCTGTCATGTTATGCGTAATTCCTGTTCCCATTCCCTGACAGGCTGACTCAGAGATGCTGTTTGGAATTTCGTTATCATATTTTGATAAAAGATATTTCACTTTTTGACGGCTTATTATTTACTTGATTATTGAGAATCATTTATTTTCATTTTATCCAAAATTACCGGATGACGTAGGTTTATATTACTAGGTATTCATATGAAGTATCATCATCATCATCAATATTTTTCCACTTCTGGATGTAGGTCTCTTTTAATGTACGCCAAGACGGCCGCTCACCTTATACTCGTATTCAACCAGGACCACTGCCGATCCTCCTTAACCGATCATCATGAAACTTCGTACCTACACATATTCTTATAGATATCAGAATTAAAAAAGTAGGATACTTTAGAAAAAAAATCTTATCCTACGCAGACGAAGTCACGGGCACCAGCTAGTATTTTATAAATGTGGAAGTAGTCTGTTTGATGCACAAATTTTGATAAAGCTTGAGAATGAAAACGCTCACTGTTCACATGCACACCACCACTACAGGATGCAGGTTACATGTTTGATAAGATTGAAAGCCGCGTTTGGTCAGTGAAAACACCCTTCTCATAGGACAAGGAAGCCCAGCAGTGGGACTTATAAGGGTCAATAATATAGTAGTAAAATAGTGAATGAAATTTAATTGAAAATGATGTATTTTATGTAGAATTCCAGAATGTTCGTCGCGTACAATTGTTCTGAGCGTGGCCCGAAATTCCTGTGTGCTCTACGTTATTAAACGTCTTGTAAACACTGCACAATTTGTATTATTTGCATGAATAAAATAAACATTTCAAGTAAGAAGTGTTTAAAAAAGCTTTAAATTAAATAATGTTATAGACAAGTAATTTAAAAAATAAATAAATTAACTAACATTATAATGATTACTGCTAGAGAAGCGATCGGCCGTCTTGGCATTAATTGATGAATGATGGTGATTATTGATTATTCAGTGTTTTGGCCTTAAATGTGACAGAAATATCAATTACATAATATTCATGTGCATAGCTGATACAAGCTGAAGAAAAATAGTTATGCATCATAAAATAATAAACAACGCTGACATTGTGATACTAAATCAAAACCTTCTACTGATTTACTTGTTTCGCACTAGCCCAGTTAAATGGAAGTGGTTAATGTCTAAGGTGAAATCCTAAGTCAAACATTGGACAATTACAAATAAAGTCGTTTAAATTAAACACTCACTATGGAACTCATGGCGGTGCTCGCTGAGGAGTTGTTGATTCCGTGCGCACCTGTGTCGGATTGCCAGGAGAGAGCCGACAACAGCCTGCCACGGACTGTCGTGGAATGTGTCACACGAAATGTGGCGGACTTGGAATGGACCTCTAGAGTGCGGTGCACTGCATTCTCGAGGCGTTATTCGCACCTTCTGCCTCCCGTCTAACGGGACTCGTTTAAGGTTGGGTGCCTGTCCCGGTAGAAAAATCCGGCGTCGGTGGGGGTGCTTCAGGTTGTTGGAGTTCCCCATACATAATATGAGGAGGCCCAGTTGGATCTTTTGCGGAAACTAACCGTTCGGAGAGGTGGGACGTGCTAGTCAGATCCGGGACACTCCTCTTCAAGCGGTCCTGCGCCGGGGATAACGAGGGGAGGGGGATTTGCAGGTTCCATATACCCTGGGGACGACCCATACCTGTGTGAATGTGCAAAGAATGTCCACTGCGACAACGTAAAAAAACATGTAACCATATCATAGTGATATGCTAGTTATCATCATCATTATAATCAATATTTTCCGTCCACTACTGAACACTTTTTTCTATGCTAACTCTTCATAAAACTAAATTTTTTATAAAAATATTTTTTCGCTAACACAGGCTGCGGGTAACGTAAGAGCGGCTCATCAAAGCTCGCTTGTGACAACGACCGGCGTAAGGAAATACAATATGTTAGATGGCACAAAGCGAGTGTGCTAAATGATATAGTACTGTTCGTTCTGGCGTATGTTTGTAACGTTTTTTAGAGTTCCGTGACCATATACTGCATGTGGTGACAATTACAGACGTCGTAAGTTTACTGCATGTGGTGATAATGACAGTGGTCGTAGGCTTACTGCATGTCCCTCACCATGATTTAAGCCTTGTCGTGGTGCTGGGGCTCACTAGCCTAAGGTGAACCAAGCACCTTGGGCGAAGAAAATTGAGCCGAGGGAGCTGCTCTTTGTACCCCTCTTATAAGAAGAGGGGACAAAAGATCAGGGGGACAAGGGGTTAAGACGGGAACCTCAGCCCATTGTACTGTCCCAACGTTGGGAGGGGTTGTTTTGTGGTGCCGTATAACCCCTCTATGGAGCCGACGCCACCACCATAGAGGGGTTGTACCGCACCACATAACAACCCCTCTATGGAGGTGGCGTCGGTCCCTTCTGGGACTGACTAGCTGCGAGGTGCCTTGTTTCCTCACAAAAGGCGGCATTGGCGGCACTCGCCGAGTTTCAGTGGGTAGAGCTGCGTCCACCATACCACCTTTCAGGCGCAGCGAGCCCAACATACCATGGAGAGACCCACTCCCCCACGGGATTCCTCAGAGCATTTCTCGGCGTAAAAAAAGCTTACTGCATGTGGTGATAATGACAAAGGTCATAGGCCTGATAATAACAAGGCGATATTTGTATGATGTCCACACTGGGCTGGTTAATGTATTTACATGATCAACCCTTTTCCATCTACAGGACATAGCTACATGCAATAAACGCCGAGACGGCTGATCTCAGTTCTCACGTCACTTGAAACCAACTAGGAACGGCCAGTGCACGATGACTTTCAACCCATCTAGTTCTAAGAAGATCGAAAAATTACCGATAACATTCTAGTTCTAGCATTTTCCCCACGAATAGAAAAAGGCGTCCGACCGTCCGTATTCCCAAATATTATTTTATTTCTGTTATCTCATACCAGTAAAAAATGATCTAATGAATACGAAATAAGTTGTCAAGGTAAAGAAAAAAAATCGGTTGTCTGTAAAGTCGTTTTACTGACGATAGTTGAACGTGACAACGTCATAAGAAAATGGAACGCCTCAGAGCGAAGTATCGCCGCATGAGTCATGTTTTTTCGTGCGTGCAGCCGGCTCCATTGAATTATAAGACGTTGTCACGTCAAAATGCAAAAATATGTTATTGTCTTGCCCCGCTACAATTTACAAAATATACATAATTATTGGATTCGTCTTTGTTTTTTTTCTTCAAAACGCCGCCCACAGGTCAGACATAATCTTGGGAGCTCACTTATATCGCAAAACTCAAAAGTATTTTCTTATCTGTTCCAAAAATTTTATGTTACGATATCACTTTAGTAGGGGATGGAACGTTTCTGAAGATAGTGGAGCACTCTTTATTTGTATCGGTACGGTTTTATGTACACTAAGCTTGCAACATAATCCTGCCTTTCCGTGATAAGACCCAAAAATGGAACAACGCTAAGATCCAAAAACTGAACTTAGGCTATCATTGATAAGAGATTATCTATATAAGATAAGAGGTTATCATCAGATTTCAAAGTATCCCCACCATGGTTCAGGCCTTGGCGTGGCGGTGGGGCACAGTAGCTTAGGGTGAGCCCAGCACCTTGGGCGAAGCTAATCGAGCCGAGGGGGTATCCCTCTTATAAGAAGAGGGGACAAAAGAGCAGGGGGCAAGGGTCGAGGACGGGAACCTCACCCCATTATACTGTTTCGACGTTGGGAGGGGTTGTTCTGTGGTGCGGGACAACCCCTCTGTGGTGGTGGCCTCGGTCCCTTGGGGGACTGACTAGCCGTCGAGGTGCCCTGTTTGCTCATTAGATCCGGGGCACTTCACCAAAGGCGGCATTGGTGGCACTCGCCGGGTTTTAATGGGTAGAGCTGCGTCCACTTACCAGCTTTCAGGCGCAGGGAGCCCACACACCCGCCGGGGAAGACCCACTCCCCCGCGGGATGTCTCAGAGCATTTCCCGGCGTTAAAGAAAAAAAAAAGGTTTCAAAGTTTCGAAATGTTTGTAAATACATTTCGGAAAACAGTAAAGTAAGACGGTCAATTAAAAAAAAACATCACGTATATACTTGAATTAGAATTTTGATGACTTATATTAAATAATTACATATTTTATATCGAATAAAAAAGTAATACTTACTAAGATTGTCTCTAATTATTTATTTCTATAGTTTCTGTGAAAATTTGTTTTTTATGCTTAATCTATATTTGGGCCGCCTAAAAATGTCTAACATACGTAACATAAAAAAAAAAACATGGCAATTATTCCATAAAGTTTACTGTTATGTATCCGAAAGAACGCGAATAAACCGCGAAAAAACCGTAAAATAGTTTATACAATTTTGTCAAAAGCCTCCAATTTATTATATTGACTATACTTGTATTGACAAGTATAGAGCTGTATAACATAACATATAATATCATTTATCCCAGAGCAGGAGGTAGGTGTCGGATGCGTCATGACGCCACACAGTCGCGCCGTCTCGTCGCCTCCCTCGTTAATAACCTCTCGGAGTGCTGACCTCCTGGTACTCATCGGTGATAATCACTGTTATTGATGGGAAAAAGATAATTGATTAATGGCGTTGGAAGGCTTTCATAATTACCATATGAAATGTAAGTAAAATTAATTAATTGTAATTAGAATTTTTAGCACAAAATATAGTTGCTGTAAAGTATGGAATGTGAAAATCTGGAATAACTATCTATATTGCCTATACAGAGACCAACGAATTTCAAGACGGGTTATCCCCGCTTTTCCCCGCTACTTTCACTTTGGTTTCTACATAATATGGAAAATCAGTAACAGAATTTAATCAAATCGTTAAAAATAAATGTGAGACACTAAACTTTACTCAAAATCTAGTATTTATCGGCCAAGTATTGTCAAAATCATAGGTTTCCATTTACCGGTGGGAGGGAAGCGCTGTGCCGCGCTCCCGGCTGCATGGGTACCACCACAGAACACCATCTTGCTTGTTTCTCTCGTGAAACAGCTTTGCTGTGTTTCGGAGAGAAGGGCAAGACAGGCAGTGTAATTACTGGCACGGAGACTTAACATCTTATGTCTCAGGATAGGCAACACATAAATGAGTTGCCTGGGCTCGTTCCAGGTATCCTAGTTTATGTTCATGGGCGACGTCGACCACTTATTTGCCAGTTTGCCTATCCAACTAACATAAAAAAAGTAAAATATTTAGTTCCTCTTGTCATCACGTCATACTCTTTTTTGCCAAGCTTTACAGGCCATCTCTCTTATACCACCATCTTTACCCTAATACATTGCATGGAGATCGTCATCGTAAAAGTATACTTACTATATTGTATTTTAACTTAATTGCTACATCTTATTAAATCGCTTAGAAAGAACCCCAATAAATTCATTTTATTTTTGTCACTTTTTGCCTTGTTCAGATTCGTCCCCTCAAATTGTGATAAAGAAGAAGTGAAGCACCTAAACTGTACATCTATGTATAAATAAATGTGTTTCTAGGGGTGGCCAAAGTTCACCGTTGGGATAGGTAGGTGGTGATTTTGAAATAACATATTATTTGAAACACAAATCCAAAAACAAAATCCCAGAGCTTAGCCTTTCCACTTGTATAACAACAATAAGATTTTTATTTTCTCTTAAGTGTTTTTGCGATTTTGTTGGAATTAATCTTCGTATTTTTCTATTTGCCTAGCAATTTAGTAGGTCTTAAAAATTTGTCTATATGTAACATATTATATATAACAGAGTCTAATCTAAAATTTTATTTGAAAGAGTTCAAAATTTTATTTGATCTTATTCATGTTTTAATAAAAATCTCTAATAATTTTTTGCCGCCTTTTTGTAGGTTTGTCTTAACTTTCGTTACGTCGTTGTTTTTAATAAAAAACATTTCTTGACAGGGAGTGACGCAAATGTGGATAAAACCTTTTTGGTAAACGTCTGTGGCCGAAAACAGACTAATATTATAGAGTATTCTTGATGTAATTATCACTATTGCTCGTAGAATCTATCTCGAATTGCCTAACAGTACCGTAAAACTAATTCTATCCGCTTTGTTGAATTCCCGACTGAGTGTCTAGTGTCTGGCTCTAATTAAGGTGTTATAGGATAAAGCAACACTAGTGGTGCACCCACTGTCAGTCCGGAAGCTTCTGGCTTATTTAGTGTTCTCATTATTCTCTGATTTAGGATTTCCTTACGAGTTGTGTTAGCTACACTTTTAGCTATCTGTTTTTTATGCGACTATGGTGGTAAGGAAGGGTAATAATTTTGCATTCATAGGAGTCTTCGCTTTGCGGTTGAATCATTCTGAAGAAGAAAGCCAGTCGAAGTAAGGGACACCAGTCAAATTTGTGATCAAGTAGATTTACTAGATAGTCATAATTGAGAAATATTTTCGTCCGCTTATGTGTAATGCCTATCTAAAAGAAATAGCCGCTGTCCGTTGTCATTATTCGTTATCTGCTATCCGCTATCCGTTGTCCGTTGTCCGTTGTCTGCTATCCGTTGTCCGTTGTCCGCTATCCGTTGTCCGTTGTCCGTTATTTGCTATTTGCTATTTGCTATTTGCTATTTGCTATTTGCTATTTGCTATTTGCTATTTGCTATTTGCTATTTGCTATTTGCTATTTGCTATTTGCTATTTGCTATTTGCTATTTGCTATTTGCTATTTGCTATTTGCTATTTGCTATTTGCTATTTGCTATTTGCTATTTGCTATTTGCTATTTGCTATTTGCTATTTGCTATTTGCTATTTGCTATTTGCTATTTGCTATTTGCTATTTGCTATTTGCTATTTGCTATTTGCTATTTGCTATTTGCTATTTGCTATTTGCTATTTGCTATTTGCTATTTGCTATTTGCTATTTGCTATTTGCTATTTGCTATTTGCTATTTGCTATTTGCTATTTGCTATTTGCTATTTGCTATTTGCTATTTGCTATTTGCTATTTGCTATTTGCTATTTGCTATTTGCTATTTGCTATCCGTTGTCCGCTATCCGCTATCCGTTGTCCGTTATTCGTTAATCGTTGTCCGTTGTCCGTTGTCCGTTGTCCGTTGTCCGTTGTCCGTTGTCCGTTGTCCGTTGTCCGTTGTCCGTTGTTTGTTCGTGTCGGATACAAGGGACCGGCCGTCTTGGCATTCATCGAGGGACGCCTATGTTCAGCAGTGGACGAATAGAGGCTGATAATGATGATTATTCAGAACATCAGAAATGTATTATCTAACAAATTGCGATTGAAAGGTTCATTAATATTAGAAACATAGTACAAATAATAGTACAAAGTAATATTATTATTTTATAATAATAGATAAGAAATATTTTTATATCTTTCTGTAGTAAATATGTAATCCATTTGAGGGAATTGCCACGCTGAGCATGCGGATTGTCAATCGCAGATGAGTAGTATTCGCATTTAGCGAGGGGTCGGTCGTATTCAGCAGTGGACGGATAGAGGCTGATGATGATGACGACGATGATATTAATATGTAGGTAATTGATGTGGTTAGTTATAACTATTTTTATGTCTTAAAGAGGCAACCGAGCAGGAGCCTTATGGTGATTACCGACGCCCAAAAACATCCGCACAATCAAAAGTTATCCAGATGTGTTGTCACTTGACGCTGGTGTTATGTGAGAGAGAGATACCACCCCGGTCGTGCCGGCTCAATTCGGCTGCAAAGCAGCATGACACAACCTTTTACTACTTACATACATTCTTGCTCCTCATAATTATTATAATATGTAATGTTGTTTCATAGTTTACAATAAATATTATTACGTGCTCATTAATTTTCAAAAGCGCTAAATATGTAGAATGTACAATGTACATAGCTACATTTTGTGCATACTACAAAATTAAAGTGGTTTGATCTATATTTTAGAGTTGAAATAGGAAAAAAAAACGATAGTTTGATGAAAAATGTATAGTTATAGTCAACAGCTAGTTTTTTTTAAATTTCGAATAACGTAGCAAAAAAACACTAAAAAATTATTTTCTAAACAGGAAAGTATCTGCTGAGGATCGCCCTTTTAAACAAGACAAACGTCACCCCAAATCCCTTTATTTGTTGGCATGTAAGTGAAATTACATTCCTTTTTTTCGGGATCAAAGCAAACTTGGAAAATTTAATTTGACATTTTTTTTACAGTTGCCACTTCTTGTAAACATTAATTGTACAATTCGTAGGTTGCTGATTTCATGATTAAACATACTATAAATAAATAAATTTATTTTAAATAAATCCAAATTGTTAAACACAAATGTACTAAATACTGATTATCATTATGTTACGTAAGAAAGAGAAAAATATTATTCACGCTTTTAACAGAAATATCAAAATATGTAAGGTTTAAACTAAAAAAAATAGTCACAGGGACCGCCGATAGAAGTGAAAACAACACAATTAAATTCAAATACCTACAATACAGGCTCTAATAGATTATGACAACCTATACAATTTAAACGGCGCACAAAATGGCCGCATGACCTAATTTAGAAACAACTCAATTTGCAAAACAAATATTGCATAATCTTATATTAAATCAAACATCGAACTACGTCTCCAGTGGCTCGCGTGCGGTGTCGCGAGTCCACGTCATATAAACGTCAAACTGCGTCTCCAGCGTGTCGTCTGTGACAGAAGTTCAGAGATTTTATATCAACAAAAAATATGCGTACCGCGCTAAAAGAAGTTTACACTTCAATAAGGAATTTTATGCTCCCATTGTATTAACCCCGTAAGAAAAAATTCAAAAAATCCTTTCAACAGCAAAAATTCGATAACAATATGCATTCCGAAATGGTTTTTTATCGGTAGGAGGGATGCGCTTTGTGCACGCCCGTCTGCACGGGTGGCTCGTCTGAATCGCCTGGGCTTGGCACAATAAGGCCTATGGGAGAATGAAATTATTGTTGGTAGTAAAGACTGGCAAAATAATAATTAATTGGTCAAAATTCAAGTTGTGAGAAAAAATATGAAAATTAAATTTAATTGTGTCAAAACGTTCAGTGCTGTGTATCTGATCTTGAGGGTTATGAATATCGCGAACATTTATTTCTTTTATAGAAGAGGGGGCAAACGGACAGTTTTTTTTAAGATTAGTTCCACTGAGTTTGTTTCGCCGGTTCTTTTCAGTGGGCTTGCCTTGGAAGCGGTGGTAGATTCAATTGACGTTCAAAAAGATACTGTATTGGTACTATTTTGAATTAAAAAAATATATATTTTGATTTTGACCTGATGATAAGTGAAAGCGACATCCACTGACACCTGCTACACCAGAGGGTTAGCAGGTGCGTTGCCAACCTTTCAAACATGAGTATGCTCTTTTCTTGAAAGTCCCTAAGTCGTATCGGTTCGGAAACACCGTAAGTGGCAGCTGATTCCATATATTCGTCGTGCGAGGCAGGAAATGCCGTAAAATTCGAGTTGTTGTGGATTTCCGAACATCGAGAACAGCAGAAGTAGAAACTAAGCATCTGTCATCGCTGATATTACATAACAATAGATGACAATCTCGATTCAGTTGCCTGTCCAAGTTGGAATTTAGTGATGGTGAACGTATACCTACTGGCTGGTAATAATTAACGAATAAAAAAAGCAAAAAATTTAGGAAAATATTTAAAGTAAAATTTCATTATATTGCGAACCCCTTACTTAAATCGTTAAAAAATACATATTCGTTTCTAAAGAAAGCTTTTAGTCCTTAGATAAACAGTTTAAATCCATCGTGAGATTTATGATAGCCTTCCTTGATGATGCTGCACTATCAGCCCCTAATGGTACCAGCGCATTAGAGTATCCAACAAAGTTTTAATACAATTAACTTAGTGGGGAGATCTTGTGCAAACTTATTGGGTACTCAGATTGTTGACCATAAGTTGCCCCCTAGAGTCTATAATTTAAATGAATCGCTTACTATATATTTATAGTAATGGTTTATTAACTAATTATTACTTCCTCACCTAATTTCAACAGCAAAGGTATAAGATTATTATAATATTAGATATGCTTATAATTTGTATGGTGGCATAATAATGCTTATACCAAAGAACGTATAAGTTTTCCCGTGTGTAATATTTATTTTCTTTATTCATTCCCGTGAATCCTGGAAACCCATGAATCATCGGTCTCAATGATTCACAAAATTTTGCAGGTTTCACATACTAAGTACCAAATATTGTAATCAGATTATTAATTGATATAGGACCAGTGGGTGGGATGTGATAGTGCCGCTTTTCTGTCTGCATAAGTACCACCATTATACCGGTTTTGTTCGTCAAACAATTTTCCTGAGTTTCGGAAAGAAGGCCAAGACAGGCAGAGTAATTACTGGCACCGAGACGTCTTCCGTCTCAGGATAGGCAACACTTGAACGAGTTGCATGGGCTAGTTTCAGGTTGTGTGTCATTTCATATTCCATATTGTTCGCGACGCTCTGTTTTACTTGTTTTATGTTGATTTATTGTTATTTATATATAGTTATTTGCAATGTATAGCGTTTGGCCAATCACAACTCATACATATCACGACATATCAATATCAGCCAATCACAGGCGCTCTCACGTATACGTCACCCGTGATACAACACTTGCCTCCTAACACCACGCGATGTGCATACGTTAAATTGACCCTTCGCATATTTATTCAAATTTTACATAATATATTATGTATTTAAGAGGACTATCAAGTTTCAATCATCTCCTTGCTCCTACGGAACACATATTATAATATGTTAAAAGTTGAGCTCTGAAGAACTATGGACGTTTTGAGCAATATCGTAGTAACGTATGCACGTTAAATTGACCCTTCGCATATTTATTCAAATTTTACATAATATATTATGTATTTAAGAAGACTATCAAGTTTCAATCATCTCCTTGCTCCTATACGGAACACATATTATAATATGTCAAAAGTTGAGCTCTGAAGAACTATGGACGTTTTGAGCAATATCGTAGTAACGTATGCACGTTAAATTGACCCTTCGCATATTTATTCAAATTTTACATAATATATTATGTATTTAAGAAGACTATCAAGTTTCAATCATCTCCTTGCTCCTATACGGAACACATATTATAATATGTTAAAAGTTGAGCTCTGAAGAACTATGGACGTTTTGAGCAATATCGTAGTAACGTATGCACGTTAAATTGACCCTTCGCATATTTATTCAAATTTTACATAATATATTATGTATTTAAGAAGACTATCAAGTTTCAATCATCTCCTTGCTCCTATACGGAACACATATTATAATATGTTAAAAGTTGAGCTCTGAAGAACTATGGACGTTTTGAGCATTATCCTTACTAATATTATAATTAGTATGAATGCGTGTTTGTTACATCTTCACGCTTAAAAACAAAAGTGATTTTAAAAATTCTTCCCCTGATAGAAAGCTACAATATCAGTGAGTAAAACCGCGGGGAGCAACAAGTAATATGATACATAAGACAATGCCATGTTCAATGGAGAGTAGCAATCCTTTTAAAGTCATGACTCGTCGGTGCTCTACTTTTACTGCGTATTATTTTATGCTAATGCAATAATATCATTGACATGACCCTTTCGCAAGACATTGTAGATCTAATATTTTAAATTAACTTAGCTATTTTCAATATTACAACTGAAACAAAATAGTGATGAACACTGTCTAGGATATTCGTAGAGAATGCCAAAATATTGAGTTCCACGAAAAGAAATCTGACAAAAACAGTTATCCTACTAACACGCGAATGTTTGTATGGCTGTTTGTTACTCGTTCACTCAAAAACTACTGAACGGATTTTAATGAAACTTGTACAAAGAAGTATCGAAGTAACAATGTTACTTTAAGTAAAAACTATCATGACATAATTAGGTTTCATCCAAACTTTTTTTTTGATGACGCAAGTTAATGCTTTCACAAAATCCAGGTTTACCACGGGCAAGGCTCCTGGACCTATGTTGGGAATCACCTCAGCGACAGTCTGGCACCAACGAAGGCCAGACTACTACTCGTAAGGGTTAACTGCTCGGCCAAGGCTTCAATCAAGTCAGTTTTAATTTGGCTAAGCACAAGGCGTTAATACTAACGTTTTGATTCTTTTGGTGGACGTGTAAATGACGGGCTTGACCGCGGGCTTGACCGTCGAAATGGCATTACCATTATCATCGTGTGTCTTACAGCCCATCTAGTAGACATTAATATAAGACCAAAACATTTCCCCGCCATGGCTCAAGCCGTGTCGTGGCGGTGGGGCTCAGTAGCCTAAGGTGGATCCAGCACCTTGGGTGAAGCAAATTGAGCCAAGGAAGCTGCTTCTTGTACCCCTCTTATAAGAAGGGGGGACAAAAGAGCAGGGGAACAAGGGGCGATGATGAGAACCTCCCTCATCTCATTGTACTATCCTGACGTTGGGAGGGGTTGTTTTTTATGTTAGTTGGATAGCCAAACTGGCAAACGTGCCACCTGATGGTAAGTAGCCGACGTCGCCCATGAGCATAAACTAGTTTACCTGGAACGAACCCAGGCAACTAATCTATGTGTTGCCTATCCTGAGACATAAGATATTGTTAAGTCTCGGCGCCAGTAATTACACTGCCTGTCTGGCCCTTCTCTCCGAAACACAGCAAAGCTGTTTCACGGGAGAAACAAGCAAGATGGTGGTACCCATTCAGCTGAGAGCGCGGCGCAGCGCTTCCCTCCCACCGGTTGTGGTTGTGGTGCGGGGGCAACCCCTATGTGGAGGTGGCGTCGGTCCCTCGAGCGACGGACTAGCCTTCGACCTGGCCTGTTTGCTCATTAAATCCTGGGCACCTCACCAAAGGCCAAAAAAAAAGAATACCAACACATTTATAATATTAAAGCATAAAATTATTTACAGAGAAAATACCAACCATAAAGATAAAAACAAGATCTATTTATGATGTGTTTTTATAATTAATTTATTTTTCATCTCATAATTATAGTTGATAGAATAAATACAAAAAATTGTAACAGTAGTTTATGTGTTAATCTTAGTTTAATTTAAAACGAGACTTACACAAAGGGAAACAATTTTCTCGAACTAAGCCGAGTGATCGTAAGTTTTCAATATTATACGATAATACGTGTTGCAGTTGAGGAAAAATAAAGTGATTAATTGTTTCTAACAAAGAGAAATACAGGATATAGATTGTGTGAAATCTCTATATAACCGGTGTTCCTGGATATTGGATATTATTTCGGCGTGACAGATACAATTGTAACTGAAAATATAAAGAGTCTAAAACCCAAATACTCAAACGAATCTCAAATTTAAGACGTACTTAAACTCATGCTACGACGTGTCAGATTCAAAGAAAAAAGAGGGACAACACGAGTTTAAGTAAGTCTTAAATTTGAGATTCGTTTGAGTATTTGGGGGTAAAATGAACAAAAAGAATTGACCACGTCTGTGGCTCAGTGGTAAGCGCGTTGGCACTCAAGCCGGAGGTTACGGGATCAAATCCCGTCAGGGAACAAAAAATATTTTCTGTGTTCCTGGGTCATGGATGTGTATTAAATATATTGTGTATTATATAATAAAAATCTTAAATGTATGTGTAGTACAAAAGAGTATTAAATATATTTCCGTTGTCTGGTACCCGTAACACAAGTTCTTCATGAACTTACCACGGGACCAGATTGACGTGGTGTAAAAGCGTCCATAGATTTTATTGTTAAATTATTTACAATAAAAAATGTATAATTATAAAGTATTTAAAGTTCAATTTTTTTTTATAGAAGAGGGGGCAAACGAACAGTCGGTTCACCTGATGGTAAGTGATAGCGACATCCACTGACACCCGCTACACCAGAGGGTTAGCAGGTGCGTTGCCGGCCTTTCAAATGGGAGTATGCTCTAGTAATTAAAAAATATAAATTTGTACATTTTAATGAATATTATTTTGTTATAATATTGAAATTATTAAATATATTATATATTGAGTAACGAGATAATCGTAGGATCAGGGAACCCGATGAATATCAGCTCTTAAATCAACGTAGATAAATTAAATTCCAGAAATCCAAGAATCCAAAATATCTCTTTGGTGAAACAAAATAAAATATTCAATACGATAAATACGTGAAGTGGTAAGATACGAACGCAAATGGAATAAAAAATCACATCGACAGAGACAGAAAGGAAAATGCATGAAGTTGAATCTTCGAAGTTTAAATATACGGACCAACTTCATCTAGACGTATCGCCGGCGAGTAGAAATTGTATTTACGAAACAAACTTTGTACTATAATACGTTGAACCGGTTTGACTTAAATGTGAATTTATTCATATTTTCTGGTTGTAAAGAAGTTTTTACTTCGATAGATTTGTTAATGGCTTAAGTCATACTGAGAAAGAATTTAGAATTAACAAAGTTACCTCACGAAATGTGAGGGTGTTGTGCTGATTTAAGTTTTTTCTACAGGTCGGTACAGATAAAAAACTTGAAGTCATTGGGACTGCTGATAGAAGTGTAGAAAATAACCTTACTGGACGAGTTAGACCTCTGGTAATTTCAAGTCTTTGTGTATTGGTGGAGGAGCTGGACCTCATGCACACGTGGGCACGTGGTCGTCACAGCACAGGCCAGCACATTATCTACTCCGGACGCCGAAGCTAAGTGCCAACCTAATCACATCCCGCTGGATATTAGGAATATATTATGTAGCCCAAACCCACGTACCCATTTTATTTTAATTTAAATTATATTTAAATTGTTAATTCTCTTTTATTCAAATTCATATAATCTATTTTTTATTATTCGGTCTTCTCTTTTTGTTCCTTATTTAAATAATATATATAGTCATCGTCATCATCAACACCTGACGATGACTTTGTCGTGTAGTTCCGGGTGTAAACCGGTCGTCTAATTTTATCTTAATTTGTACCGTATATAAAATAAAAGTGGAAAAGTGAAAAAAAGAGTTTTAGAATTATTATGATAAGTTTAGTCCAAGTAATTTTGAAGTCACGTCAGAAATTGTTTGTGTTGTTGTCATAATCAAAAATGAAAAGAAATTCGCGTAAACACAGAGAACAATAATAAATCCTAATTGAATTTTATTTTTGTTTACTTAATAAGATAAAATTGTTGGAAGAGCGATGTCTCGAGTATAATATACTTAAGAGGTTTCAACCTTGTACAAATTTAATATATAAAGGAAATAAAATAAAAACATTGTTTATAATATTATCTTTACCAAAAAAGTACGTGTGCGTGTGTGACTTAAATTTTTTTTTGTTTGTCGGTCTAAATAATAGTCTCGATTCAACTCCGAAACCGCTGCAATTAATTTTGTAATTTTTAGGTATAGAATGGAATAGACATAAATACACGCTGTTTAAATATCTGTATCATAGTCACATTTTACATCAGTTTTATTATTACTATTATTTTTAGGTACCTACTTATTCTTTATTTATTACGATACGCTATATAACACAGCGCACTGTCACACGTCTTACTTTATACATACAATAAAAAAGCAAAATTACAAATTTTGAAAAAAACCCACGACGGTTATACGTCAATTGAAAAATTAAAAACCGTATCAAAACAAATGTTTACTGCATCGCCCCCTAGTAAGTTGTAATCGTAACACTTATCTAAGAACATGCACCAATCAATTCCGAACCCATCTCTGAAAACCGCATCAAAATCGGACTAGTAGTCTTGGAGATAAGCGGCAAAATAGGTTTGCACACACAAACTGCCTCTCACCCCAAACGCATATACAGTCTCCGTTCCGTCGCGGGTAAAAATAATTCTAAATAGATATACATCACCATTACACGTATGTAATATTAACTTAAAGAGTTATTAGATATATTATCTTTATAATAATATATAACTAGCTAGTACCCACAGCTTCACCTTTTTTTTGATATCGCAGGGAAATCCTTATGGATGCAGCCAGGATCTTTGAGTTCAGGACATTGGGTCAGATCCTGACCCAATGTGGGACTCGCACCTGGGAGTGCCCACCCTAACTAAAACCGCTGCGAGCGCCTTCAGCCGCTTATTGAGGGTCCCGGATATGCAGGCAACAGACAGGATCACCTCAGCGACTGGCTGGCCCCGGCGAAGGCCAGACAACTCCTCGTAAGGGGGGACTGTCCGACCGCTACTAAGAAGTCCCCGCGACGTGGTACCATACTGGGCCCAGGTTCCCATCGTGAAGCCTAACACGAGCACAGAGCCCTTACTGGAGGCGCATTAAGTAGCGCGTTCATCGCCTGCGGGGTGAGGCCTCGTCGGCCGCCTCCTTTCTCACCCGCTCGTCGGCCTCCTTCTGGGACATTACTGCCTCGCAGAGGGAGACCATCGCCGTCCAGGACTCGTCGTCATCGAACATCGCGGTGTCACCTCGACGTGAGATGGCGCCTACACCTTCACCTGCGTCAACTAAGATTTACAACCGTATCTGGATTGATGATGATTATTTTTATAGCCTAGGTCCTAATTCAAGGTATAAGCCATCACCATTTCAACCAAATCAGTTCAACCGTTTTGCCGGGAAAGATCAACGAACATCCAAACTTACAAACATTCGCCTTTATAATATTAAGTATTATAAGTAAGATATAATTATTCTATGCGTGATTAAGTGATTGTGTTCCTCCTAAGTGGCTGGATCGATCTTGATGAAATTTTTTGTGCGTGTTCAAGTGGATTCAAGAACAGCTTAGATTCATAATTCGTTCCACTATAATATTATGTTTTGTACAGGACCATGTCTGTCAGGACCTCTTGTATATTATAAGTCCCTATAGTTTTATAATTAATATAATAATAGTACATATGAAAAGTATAACAATATATTTTCCCAAGGTATCGATTTTCACTTTACCGGCTCTTAACGGTCGCGAAGTTGGCAATAATAACATCTGTGCTCTCCCCTGTTTGAACAGATATGGCAACACTTGTACCCGTCGTATTAATATCGTCAATATAGGTAACGACACCCAAATTAAAAGGTGAAACTTTACTACATATTTTGTTACTTGGAGCAAAAATTAAATTGGTGGTAGACTTACCAACCATTTTTAATGGATATAGTAAAGAATAATAACATATAATATAATAATATCAACCCTTATATGTCACAGTGCTGGGCATGGGGTATCCTCCTCAAAATCAGGCCAGGACTGTTTTGGGCCATAGTTCACCGATGCGCTGGCCGAATGCGGGTTGGTAAACTTCACACACCTTCAAAGACTTTTAATGCATGCAGGTTTCCTCAAGATGTTTCCTTCACCGGTGAGCGATGGTCACAGATCACAGCGGGGTCGGGATCGAAACTGGAGCTCTCGGCTCTCACTCAAGAGGCCGAGCCTATAACCACTAGACATTGAAAATAATTTTACAGTATTTGGAACCAGGAACCACATTAAAGTAGTACAAAAATTATCATAATCAGCTTTTAATTTCTTCCATAATGTAACTATAACAGCAAATTCACAACTTTTTTATAGAGGCCAACGGACAGTCAGTTCACCAGGTGATAAGCGATATCTAGACACCCGCTACACAAAATAAATCCCGCCAGAGGACTAGCAGGTGCACTGACTTTAAAAAAACTGGCCGACTTTTCTGTATCTTCTTTTTTTTCTTCTACGCCGAGAAATGCACCGAGGCATCCCGCCTGGCGGGAGTGGGTCTCCCCAGCGGGTATGGTAAGTGGGCGCAGCTCTACCCACGAAAACCCGGCGAGTGCCACCAGTGCCGCCTTGGTGAGGTACCCCGGATCTGTTAAGCTAACAGGGCACCTCGACGGCTAGTCAGTCCCGCAAGGGACCGACGCCACCTCCACAGAGGGGTTGTTCCGCACTACAAAGCAACCCTTCCCAACGTCGGGACAGTACAATGGGGTGAGGTTCCCATCTTCCCCCCTTGCCCCCTGCTCTTTTGTCCCCTCTTCTTATAAGAGGGGTACAAAGAGCCCCCTCGGCTCAATTAGCTTCGCCCAAGGCCTGAACCATGGTGGGGTTTTTTTTGTACCTTCTAATACAATAAGGCTTAAGGCAAAGGCCTCCCTCTCTCTTTTCCACGCGTCTCATTTTAAAATATTTTTGAAGTGAAAACTTCTTTTGGCGCGGTACGCATAATTTTAGATGAGATAAAATCTCTATTGATGAAAATGATTATGCAATATTTGTTTACATAAACAATCGTCAAACACACTGAAATGTAAATGTCATGTGTCCATTTTGTGCGCCGTTTAAATGGTATAGGTTGTCATAGTCTATTACAGCCTTGATGATAGGTATTTGAATTTAATTGATTTGTTTTCACTTCTATCGGTAGTCTCTGTGACTGGTTGGGTTAGTTTTTTTTTCTAATTTTAGGGCCCATGAAACGGGCAGCATCTATCTAGTAACTGATGTCTTCATAATATTTTTATAACCTTCGATAAAACATCTAACATTTTAATGTAAACCCACTATAGCACTTGGGTGAACATTTGCAAAAACCCACATTCGTAATTACCCAGGAGATCGGGATTGATACAGTAGAAATGAACCCAAGGGATTCCCCGAGGACGGAGTGGTCGGCTATGAGGAACCCCCTTGCTTTAATCTAAAAGCAATTTTGTGTTGCCGCAAACGCTCCTCGAAACCAAATGGAAATGAGTTTTTTTTTTCGATCAATCATAATGACACCTCACTTAGCGCAGACAGTATTATAACTGCTATTGAATTAATTCCGTATTCGTTCCGAATGTTGAATATTGGTCTCATTGCAAAACGTTCTGGTATGGACAAAAACCTCTTGAAATATTGAAACGGGACCCTATTATTAAGGCTCCGTTATCCGTCCGTCCGTGTATCTGTTACTGCAGGCTTTATCTCATGCACAGACTTTGAGTGCGTGATAAAAAAGCGCCGTGCTTTAAAAACGCTTTCGTGCGAATACAATTTCGTGTGAATCTCGATGAAAAAGCGCTCGTGCGAACGAAGCCTTATTCTCATCAGCTCCATCGCGGCGGTCGCAGAGGCTACGCACCAATGATATAATAAGCCTAATTTCCCACCTCAAAGCTACGAACGTGTGTTTAAATTTCAATTGCAAGAAAATTTCAATTGATGCGTGCGTGTCCGTGGGTTGCAGAGGAAACAATCACGTACATTTTCTTGCAAGACGAAACTTGATAAACGAGTGCAAGTAGTGCGTCGCAGTAGAAACGCACCCTTAAACACAAGTCTATCCACAGCTGAAGCATGTTTTGCTATTATTATATTTATGTTATTCTACTATATATTATTCTATTATAATGATTTAACTTCGGTTCATGATATGACTCTTAGGTCAGCTTTGATACCAGTATATGCCCTATTTTTAATTAAAAGCAGACGACGCGCTTAACGCGTGACCTACTAAAATTTGCATAAGTGCGTGTATCTGCCGGAGGCTGTTGATGGTTTATATATATATTTTAATGGCATATTTTAAGCCACTTAGTAAAATAGACTACATTGTGTAGATGCATTTGGGAAGCCATGATCAAGTGTCATCAAAAACTTGTTTCAGTAAGTAACATAAAATAATAACTATGTTTACAAACCTATAAAAAAATTAGTATTGTATAAATATTTTCAAACCGAAACACATCGGGAAATCAGTGAAATTGTAACTATAATTGTATTTTTTTATTTAAGGGACTATTATTACCGTTTCTTGTGGCAGTAATTAATTGCATGTGGCAAGGGATCGGACTCCTTGACGTTCATTGAAGGAGGCCTATGTTCAGCAATGCGCCCCCGATGGGGGTCCTTTTCGCTCGGTCCCGCGAAAGAGAAGGGCTTCGGTTTACGGATAAAGGCTGAAGATGATAATGATGATGATGATTACCGTTTCTTATTAGATTTTAAGCAATCAGCATCTAACAATCTTACATATAATGAGTTTTACTAGTCGTCTAATGAGAAAGTCTCTAGTTACTAAAATAGTCTTAAAATATTTCATAGCTACGATCTTTCAAACAGAAATCATTTTCCCTAATGAATTAATAATGAACGTCGATTTTATTAAGATATCTCGTTCATCATGTAAGGGCCTTTGATCTGGGAAGCTAATTTTAATGGTGACGGATGAGATCGAATCTGTAATTTGGTTATCTCCAATTAATTAGACAAATCGACTGTACGGGACCGTCCATGCGAAACAACAGTAATTACGTCGTTTGACTTTATTGATATAGTTTAATTACAATTTTGTATTGATGTGAAAATTAAGTAATAGAACAGTCTATTGTGATTATTTTTTATTTTAGTTGCCAACATTTTTTTGCTTTACCACCGGGAAATGCTCTGAGGCATCCCGCGGGGAAGGGGGGACTCTCCAGGCGGGTATGTGAGACTCGCTGCGTCAGAATGATGATAAGGTGGACGCAGCTCTACCTATTAAAACCCGGCGAGTGCCATCAATACCGCCTTTGGAGTAAACATTGCACCACGACGGCTAGTCAGTCCCTCAAGGGACCGATGCCACCCCCACGGGGGATTGTTCCACACCACAGAACAATCCATCCCAATGTCGGAACAGTGCAATGGGGTGAGGGTCCCATCCTCGCCCCTTGTCCCCTCTTTTTATAAGAGAGGTACAAAGAGCAGCCCCTCGGTTCACTTGGCCCAAAGTGCTGGGCTCACCTTAGGCTACTGAAACCCAGATAAGCCAACTAGGAGATTGCAACCTGATTGCAATCTGTTAGAGTCGCCCATGGTCATAAACGAGTGTAATCCGGACGGGCTCAGGCAACTCATTCATGTGTTGCCTATCTTGACGGATGAGATATTAAATATAGGCGCCAGTAAATAACCTATACCAACCCTCTATTAGAAATACAGCAAAGCCGCCGCACCGCGCGCGGACCATTCCTCCCACCGGTAGAATATAAATATTCTATAACATTCTCTCTACTGTTTCGTTATTCTTAGATGCACATAAAATCATTTTTTAAGTGCTTATATCATCATCATCACTGGCGATAAATAGGTACCAATTTTAGTCCAGAATGACCTAAGACTAAGGCAGTTACTAAAGACATCCATTTTTAAAGGAGATTGGGTTTGGTTTTTAACAATTTGACGTCTCTTTGGGCTAATTTAAGTTAAAGAGACACCAACACAACTAACTCAATATACTAATCAAAACTAAAAATACGTTTTACTCACAACATCTTTTTTGTTGCATTTAATATTCATATTACCGTTAAAACATTTTTCTAAGATATAAAATTCTATCACACGAAACTTAATATCCGTATATCCTGCAGAAAACTATTAAAGTTGTTATTGGCGACCTCGCTGTATTGTAAATGGAATCGCATGAAAATGAAAGGTCGATATTATATTAAATAAGTGTAAAGGTGGTGTAAATGCCTCTAGATCGTTACTTATACCATACTATCACTACATAGTATAAAACAAAGTCGCTTTCTCTGTCCCTATGTCCCTTTGTATGCTTAAATCTTTAAAACTACGCAACGGATTTTGATGCGGTTTTTTTAATATATAGAGTGATTCAAGAGGAAGGTTTATATGTATAATAACGTCCATTAAATAGTGGATAAATACTGTTATTTTTATGGTTTCTAATGTGATGTCGTAAATAAACACATTTTTTTGCACTTACATTGCAAACGCTGGATGAACCTTAACAGATAGATCAAAATAATATACTACATTATTGTACACCTTAGAAAGATCTACAAAAAAGTCCGCGATGACATATATCTCTTAAGGATAACATACTATATCCATTTTAATACTTAAAAAATGGGCAATTATAAAACGGTAGTTGGAACTTGGAAAGCTATTTACACAAATGTGGTATTAATCCTTATCATTTTAAATATGATATGAGTTAGCTTGAGCATTTCATGAAGTATGTTTTTCCCGTTTACACCATGCAAATGAAATTCATATCTTAGAAGATATAGCAAAATCAAAATAATGCGACACCGTGATTTTGACCGAACCGCGCGAGCCGGGCGCTCTGTGATGCCGTGCCTCGCGCCCGAGCCGGGCCCGGCCCCGGTTCCGAAAGTTAGGATAATAATTATTATTGTATCAATTTAATATGGTAGAATTGTGTATCCTAAATATACCTACTGAAAAGTCCGCGATGGCATAATATGTCTATATTAGTTAAATATAACATACTACCTATATTTTAATACTTTAAAAATTGGCAATTATAAAGCGGTAATGTAAAAGCTATTTACAAAAATATGGTATTAATCACTTCATATTATAAAATAAAGTCCTACGCCCGCCCATAGATAAATAATTCATCAATCCGTGTACACATATTCTTGGAGGTATTAGAAGTAACATAGGATACTTTTTATAAAAAAAACTAAAACCTTATCCTGCGCAGACGAAGTCGCGGGCACCAGTTAGTATACTACATACATAAATATATTATGACATGTGCATTTTCAATGTTTTCTCAATGTTTCAGGCATTTTAAAGAAACGATTTTTTTAAAATTTAAATCGGAAAGTAATAAAATTACATGATTTTGACATATTATTTAGCCGTATGAAGTAAGCCCTATAAAAGCTGTAAATCGTCGAGGATTCCTCCCGACTGTATAAGGTCTCCATCATCACACCTGTAATGGGGCTTATAACCCATATGGGTGCAAAGTTCTCATCAATTTAAATTAATTAAGTCCAAACACAAGGTAGCTACTGTAAACTGTTGAGGAGTTCCCTTAACTGTCATTTGTCTTCATCATCAGACCCTTAATGACAGTCACAACTCATCTAGGTGTAAAGTTCTCATCATTACAAATTAATCAAGCCTAAACACAAGGTTACTGATGTAAATCGTTGAGGAGTTTTCCCTTGATTGTCTTTCGGCTCCAGCATCAGATCGACTCCAGACCTTCATTAAATTGTAGTCCTTCAAAACACTTAATAAAAATATATCAAACGCACTAGTCGCCCCTACGAATTTCGAAAGTTCCCCTCGATTTCTCTGGGATGCCATCATCAGATCCTGGTTTCCTTATCATGGGACCATTTGGGAAGAAAGACCCTTTAGAACAAAAAAAGAATTTTTCAAATCGGTCTAGCCATCTTCGAGTAATCAGGTAACATACATTAAAAAAAAAAAAAAAAAAAACAATAGACGAATTGATAACCTCCTCCTTAATATAAAATAACGTCAATATAAAGCGAAATATGTAAGCATTGTATGCACGAAAGTCATTCGCGTGTTCAAGTTTTCAAAGATTACATTCAAGAAGTCGTACAAGAAACGTTTGAGTGCTCGCCGAAATTAACGACCTAAGTTGGGCAAAGCCAGAAATGTACGAGAGAAAAATGTCCAGCTGAGTGCACTAGATTTAAGTAGTTATTTTGTCTATTTTATACTTGTAAAAGCGCGGTTTACTTTGATTGAAAATCTTGAAAACAAAGAGGTAAGTTTTGAAATTTATGTAAGTTTTTTTTAAATATCTATGGACGCTTTTACACCACGTCAATCTGGTCCCGTGCTAAGTTCTCGAAGAACTTGTGTTACGGGTACCAGACAACGGAAATATTTTAAATACTTTTACACTATACATATATTTAAGATTTTAATTATATAATACATATATTTAATGCACATCCACATCTCAGGAACACAGAAAACTTTTTGTTCCCTGGCGGGATTCGAACCCGCAACCTCTGGCTTAAGCGCCATCGCGCTAACCACTGAACCACAGAGGTCGCCATAAAAGGAGGCCTATGTTCAGGAGTGGACGGATAGAGGCTGATTATGATGATGATAGGCTATTATCAATCCGGATACTAAATAAACAAAGATGGAGCTTCAGGCCACTATTTGTAAAATAAAACAACATAAAAAAACAAATTGAGAGATTTATTTGAAGCAAAGAAAAAACAATATTTTAAATCTTCAAAGCTCTTACATTATTTTTAAGTTAAATCCTTCAAAAGGAACAATTTGCTTTGCCCAAGGTACTAGGATACCAACGCCACGACAACGCTTGTACCATGGTGGGACGATTGAAGGATAATGAGTGATAATGATGGAGAATAAAGGCACTTTTACTATAATCACCAATTATAATAAAAGTACCTTTATAATATAAACGCACATTATTGTATCATTAAGTTAATTTATTTTTATGTTTTTTTTTTATGTTCATGGGCGGCAAACATAAATGAGGAGAGTGCGTCCGGCAGTTGTTAGAAATTTTCAGATCAGAAAAAATCTTATAATATGCGGCCGGCCTTAAGGATTCCATTGTACGTTCGATAGTATTTATGGCTTTCATAAAGACATCATATTTTAAGGTAAAAATGTTACCATAATTAAATGTCAGCGTGAACGCAGCTGATATTAAATCTTATATTCATACCTGAATTTCACCTTAATTATGTTTTAATGAAGGTATAAGAGGGATCGTGGAAGCACTGGAAAATGATTTCTTATGAGCCTTGATCACCTGTTTGTGGTGCAAGAAGTTTTTTTTAAATGTTAAATACATAATATTATGAATGTAAGAGGTAGGCCATGCTGCTTTGCAGCCGAATTGGGCTGGCATGACCGGGGTGGTACCTCTCGCTCACATAACACCGGTGTCAAGTGACAGCTATGCTGTCGCGTTTCGTGTGGTTTGTGAGTTTTCGGTGGTCTAGAGAAACAGAGGGCAATGCATCTGCATAACTTTTGGTTATGCGGATGTCAATGGGCATCGGTAGTCACCATAAGGCTCATCAAATTTTCTAAATCTGTTTCCTTCTATTTACTAGAACTGAACATTCTGATAACTTCGTCGTGTCATAACTAATGCTGGTCCAAAATCTAAATTGAAATCAATTTGAACCATCTGTTGGTCACCCGACCGAGGTCCGGAAAGGATGTCTGCCCTGATCTTGTAGCTTCATTATACACAGATGTATTAGATTATGTACGCTCCGAATTGGCGACGTTTTACGGTACAGCGTGTTCCGGATCAAATCCCAAAACTATCCCGATTATAATAACGCGTATTGATGTTGGAATGGACTTAGTACAAATTGTTATGAGAAGCAGTTTAACTAATTTTGAAAGTTTGTAGTAGGAAACTATCGAATCTTGATTCTTAGGTAATTTAATTGTAGCTGATTTCGACAGTCTTCCTTTTACCGCTCTACTATATACAAAGTACTATGTCATTGTTACAGCATATTTCTGTGAAAAATGTGCTTAAATATTATGAATTGATTCTAATGAGATTCGATAGTGTAGATCGTCTAACAGTGGACGGAAAATAGCTTTTCAAGATGATGATAGATCTCAAAGTTTCCCTTAAATGCTAACAGTAACTCTACGTCACTTTAATTAATGGATTTTGAAAGGAGACTGCACAGCAAAATATAGCAAACACAAAATATTTGTATGCCATTAGAATACATTTATAAAATTTAGTACAGAAACTACTAAATGGATTTTAATGAAACTTTTCACTAGCATAGCTTATACATCTGAATAACACATATGCTATAATATATCCCTGTACTCCCACGGGAATGGAAAGTACCCGGGGAGCCGCTAGTGTAACATAGTTATTGCAACATCAATATATTGAAGGCATACAATATTTACTTTTATCCCCTTATCTTTTAAGCCTATTATTGTTTCTTATTGGCTTCCGAAATATATGTGATTAATTTGGTCTAAGGATTACATGTTAGTGACTGTATTGAAGGTATCTCTCATCAAAATATTGTACACAAATTATATTTAGTCTATATAATATTGGTTCTGGTTTCTGTCCCTTGGAAGATAAAGCAGGCAGTCCCTTTTGATCCCAAAATTTTTCCAAACGATAAGATTGAAGCTTTCACTTGGTTTACTCACAATACATCGATGTGACTAAAACTTAGTCTCTTAAAAAATCATCGCGTTAAAATGATAACAATATTCACTTATTCCCAGCCAATAATCTCAAAATAATAACTTAATATACCTAAAACCTTTTGTACGAATATTAGATAATACTGCTGAGGTCAAAAAGATTTCACCATGTTCTTCACACAAAAAATTGCACTTTCAAGTAACAAGCGATCCTCTTGTCCTTGAAATTTCCAGTAAACGGCTTACAAAGGATAATTACAACAAAAAGTCCCTACTTATCCTCTCTTGCCTCATAAGCGGTTTGTCGTGAAAGACCGGATTATACTTAAATTCATATCAAAAGATTCTATAAAATCTTCGCCAGGCAAATCTCTGTTATGATATTTGTCAAATCTATTATGCAATGCTTTCCAAGCCTTGTTTTTGATAAAGGCTTACTTAATGCTATTTAAGTGAAAAAATCTTTAAAACAGTGAAAACACAAATACATGAAAAATATCGTCCGTCGTATTCGTATCGTATTCGTCAAAAATATCATTAGTTTTTAGGGTTCCGTAGCCAAATGGCAAAAACAGAACCCTTATAGATTCGTCATGTCTGTCTGTCTGTCCGTCCGTATCTCACAGCCACTTTTTGCCGAAACTATAAGAACTATACTGTTGAAACTTGGTAAGTAGATGTATTCTGTGCAAAGCAAAGAGGGAAGTAGGTACTTTCCTAAACATTTAAATGTAAATCAAGCGATATTGACCCTTATAACTAGCTAAATATTTGTAAAAAATGCTCTTACAATTACAATATTCCCTTATTTAATATTGATACGTTTATCTTATCTTATATCTTTAAATGAGCAATTCTTGTATATATATATGTATATAATTGGAATCTCGGAATCGGCTCCAACGATTTTCATGAAATTTAGTATATAGGGGGTTTCGGGGGCGATAAATCGATCTAGCTAGGAATCATTTTTAGAAAATGTCATTTTATAAAAAAAAAAATACCGAGTAAAGCTCGGTCATCCGGGTACTTATATAATATACGTTAGTGACACGTTTTAGGTGAGAGAGAATAATAAAATAAATAGTAGATTATTTCACAAGTACAATATTATCGTACGTGCTATATTCCTGATAGCAAGCTGGGATCGGTTATTAATTCCACTTAGCTATTGTGACCTCCTTCATCCTGAGAGAGGGTAGAGGGCCACATGCACCCGCACGCATTAGGTCAGCCTGTTTTTGACCAGGGCCAGGTAGACGGATGACCTCTGGTGGTCTAAATCAGCACCAAGCTGGGGTCTACTAGATGGAACAGCTACTTGTTGGAGTCCCAGCTGGATCTTGCTCCTGCCTACTGCTTCACAGCGGCCTTGTGGTATAGCAACGGTTTAACGGCTCTAGCTGCGACAGCTTACACCCATGGAGGATGAGATTTTTCTTTCCACCCTCAACATCTAAGGGCTATCACAAAAAAGACCTGTAAGAGCTAGAAATTCACTACTCAATAGTGAGTACTCAAAAGAGATACATTATGTTACAAAATAATTTAGTTATAAATACAATATTTTAAAAAATAAAACCTACACGCTCACTACTTATAAAAAAACGTTTGCAACAAGGACTCAACCAACAATTGTAGAAATTCTTATTCATAGCGTCCATTCTTTATATATAATGTAGTGGTTATCAGGGAAGTGGACTTAGTGCCAAAATACCAAATAATTGTAAATTCTTGCAATGTTTCGATCTTATATTAGATCAATTTAGATCTTCATCAGGCAATCTATAACATAATGTTATAATAAATAATAAATACCTACAATATTATAATAATTGTTTGTCGTTTAGTCTTTATTGTATTTATTGTTAATCTATTCAGCCTTATGTGAATGTAAAATATATATATATAATGTATTGATATATATATATATATATATATATATATATATATATATATATATATATATATATAGATCAGGCAATCTATATATATATATAGATTGCCTGATGAAGATCATTAGATCTTAATTATATTAATAAAATCTAAACGTTGCAAGAATTTACAATTTGGTATTTTTTGGCACCTTAAATCCACTTCCCTGATAACCACTACATTATAAATTGTAGAAATAATACGACACGTATGGTCTGCTCGGTGGCGGAACCCGAAGCCCCAAGCTCCTCTCTCTTGCGTTCTCACTTCTCAGCCGCGACAATATTCTAAAACTCTCGAGGAGATAGCGGACTTCACGAAGATAACCGATGTTCCACGAGCCAGGATACAATATCAATCCTACGCCAAGTCCCTTATAACGGTCACAGAGCAATACACAAGAAAGACTAGCCGTATGATTTACCGAGGCGCTGTACACTAACATTTTTACATGTTACAATCCAAATTAATTATTTTTTAAATTGAAAACTTAGTATGTAATACCGTTTAGGCGTGAAGATTTTACAATGTTTTACAAGTTGTTCCAAGTTACAAAAGCTATTAATATTGTTAATATTCTAAAATATTTTTTGTAAGTTTATAAGTAATTCTTGTATAGTACTTAATCCTCTTATGCCCGGTTCCTATATTTAAGAAACGATCCGTTTTAGTTACGAATAGTAGTTTAATATACGAGGCGTAAGCTAAAACCGTTCCTATAAATAACGTCTTGTCAGGCAACTTACTGACAGCTTCTTACTAACGGATTGGAGGTTTACCGATAACGGACGGTAAGCGTATTGTATGGAGATGACAGTTTAGGCGTTCCTATAAATTTTTGAAACGTCAAAGACTACTATTGGTAATGTCACTTGGTTATCCCCCGATTTTGGTCGGTATCGGTAAGGTATATTTCACCGTTTTCGCTGGAATTTTGAAATAACGACTTCAGATAGTGATAGAGAAGTGTTCGATATTGTATCGAGTTCCAGTGATTCAGAAGAAGATAAAAGGCGTGATAGAATATATAATACCCGCGGGGGAGTGGGTCTTCCTACGTGGGTATGTGGGACTCGCTGCGCCAGAAAGCCGGTAAGTAAACGCAGCTCTACCCACTAAAACCCGGCGAGTGCCACCACTGCAGCCTTTGGAGAGGTGTCCCGGATCTAATGAGCAAACAGGGCACCTCTACGGCTAGTCAGTCCCCCAAAGTACCGACGTCACCTCCACAGAGGGGTTGTACTGTCCCGACACTCACCCCATTGTACTGTCCCGACGTTGGGAGGGGTTTTCTATGGTGCGGGCCATAGAAAACCCCTCCCAACGTCGGGATAGTACAATGGGGTGAGGTTCCCGTCCTCGCCCCATGACCCCTGCTCTTCTGTCCCCTCTTCCTATAAGAGGAGTACAAAAATCCCCCTCGGCTCAATTAACTTCGCCCAAGGGGCTGGGCTCACCCTAGGCTACTGAGCCCCACCACCACGTCTATGCCTGAACCATGGTGGGGATTTGTAACGAACCTACCTGATCTACACCCGTAACCTACACCCTCAAAATTTACCTAACCTAACCCTTTTTTTTTCTTTAACGCCAGGATATGCTCTGAGGCATCCCGCGGGGGAATGGGTCTCCGCACGCGGGTATGTGGGACTCGCTGCGCCCGAAAGGTGGTAAATGCAACTCTACCCACTAAAATCCGGCGAGTGCCGCCAATGCCGCCTTTGGTAAGGTGCCCTGGATCTGTTGAGCAAACAGGGCGACTCGACGGCTAGTCAGTTCCTCCCTCCCCTCCACAGAGGGGTTGTCCTGCACCACAGAACAACCCCTCCCAATTTGTTCCTTAATGTGCAAGCGGTATGCAATACCAATCTGATTTTTATGAATGTGGTAGCTCGTTGGCCTGGCTCCGCTCATGATTCGACTATATTCCACCATTCAAAATTGCGTGGTAAAGATTAATTAAAAAAATAAAACATTAGTCATCTGTAATATTTGTTAATAAAAATAAAGCATTTTTGAAGAGGGCTCGGTATTCAAATAACTAACGGACGTCCGTCGACGTCAGGTATAGAAAGTAAATTGTGGAACGGTATTAACGACTCGTCGTCGGTTATAGAAAAACGGACAGTAACTTTTATACAATGACGATCCGTTAAATATAGGAACCGGGCATTAGGTGGAACATTCAAATATTTTGCTGACTTTCATTCCAGTATAATCACCTACTGACATTATAATCGATATGCAGCCATCCAAAACAAAATATAAAGACTATTATAATATCCCAATATACAAATTGCCAAAAGATACTCGGTTCCAAACATCAAGCTGGAGGCGTTTACCTACAATTAGAGGGTTCACTAAAGTGGTTTAAGCGGACCCTTATGGGAAAATTGTTTTCCTCAAAGACTGAGGCATTATCTACTTTTCCATTCTGTTTGTTACACGAAAAAGCCCGGATAAAAGATACAATACCGTTTTGTTCTTCGCTGGTTTTTCTTGGATTTAGCCCATTAGCCTGCCAATTTGTAAAGGTCAATGTATCGCTATCAAAGTATTGGTAATGTCAATCCGTATTGCTATCAAGAACATCTACTATATAAATTATATGAATTTGTATGCATGTATAACCCGAATAGAGTGGTAATGTTATGTGTTTTGAAAAAAAAACAATTTCCGCCAATGTGCTGCGACGCTGCACCGGCTCTGCTCTCCGATTGGCCGACCGATGACCATTGGCAGATGATTGGCCGATGGGATGTACATACAGATCACTGGAAGGCTGAATTGCTATTACGTCAGTGACAAGTCACTGACCAGATTCGGAATTGTATGGCTCGAGGGTAAGAGATGATAGGTTTTTGCTCTATAGTAGTGTCTCGTATACATATTGTGTAAGATATTGAGTATTCAGTTTACAGTACTACTTACGTCAAATTCTCGAGTATTTTTGTAATTCAAAAATAGTTGTACTATATATTCATCATCATCATTAGCTATGTAAGAGGTAGTGCCAGTGCCACCCCACCATGGCTTAAGCCTTGTTATGTATAAAAAAACAAATTCCGCCAAATTTGTGCTGCTATGCTGCACCGGGTCTGCTCTCTGATTGGCCGACCGATGACCATGGTTTAAACCCAGCACCTTGGTCGAAGCCAAGTGAACCGAGAAGGGTGCTCTTTGTACCCCTCTTATAAGAAGAGGGGACAAAAGAGCAGGGGGAGACAAGGGGCGAGAATGGGTTCTACCCGTCGAAGTTGTTGAGTTGTCGCTCAACAGATTCGGGGCACCTCAACAAAGGCGGCATTGGTGGCACTCGACAGGTTTTAGTAGGTAAAGCTGCGACCCCTCCTCGCGGGATGCCTAACAGCACTTCCTGGCGCAAAAGAAAAAAGTGCCAGAGCCACAGCCGAATTGGGCCGGCACGATCGGGTTGGTACCTGTCGCTCACATAACACCGGCGTCAAGTGACAGCTATGCTGTCGCGTTTCGTGCGGTTTGTGAGCATCTGCATAATCTCTGGTTGTGTGGATGTCTATGGGCGTCGTTGGTCATCATATGTCTCCGACTGCTCGTTTGCCTCCTTATGACATTAAAAAATCAATAGCATCATAAACTTTTTAAAATATTGAGACTAAACTAAATTCAGAAAAAAAGACACTATTATTATAATCAATATTTTTCTATTTATTCAAAGTATTCAAAGTAAGTATAAAGTGTAACGGGTGTGACGTCAGTCAACGCTTCCTGCTGCCAAGCCACTAGCCAAGCCACTAGCCAAGCCACTAGCTAAGCCACTAGCCAAGCCACTAGCCAAGCCACTAGCCAAGCCAGTTGCCCAAGCCGAGCCGAGCATAGCCAAGCCAAGTTAAGCCATCCCCGCCAGCACTTTGCTGCCCCTCCAAGCCTGCCGGTGGGGAGGTGCGTTATATAAGCGCGAGCCACGCCATAACTGGGGTCACAACCGACGCCAGGAGGCCGTGTGGTCACAGACTGCACGGTAGGTGGGGGGCAACACTCCATTTTATAAATCAAAAGTGAGCCGAATGGGCTCACACTAATCCGACGAAGCATTAGGGCCTTCGGGCCATTAGCATAGATCCCTCCGAAAAAAAAAAAAATAACTGGGATGTCACAACCGACGCCAGGAGGCCGTGTGGTCGCAGACTACTCGGTAGGCGGGGGGCAACCCCCCATTTTATAAATCAAAAGTGAGCCGAATGGGCTCACACTAATCCGACGAAGCATTAGGGCCTTCGGGCCATTAGCATAGATCCCTCCGAAAAAAAATATAACTGGGGACTTTTTGTTAAAAGAATAAATACCTTGTGAAAACTCTGCCCAATTATTATTTTAACCGTTTCAAAAGTCTCATTCAAAATACCGTCTAATACAATCTGAAAAGTTGATTTAAATCTGTACCATTTCATTCATAGTACCTTTGCTAAGACGATCAAATACCAGCGTAATGAATATTCTATAGTAATGCGCCATTACATAAGCAATAATGTCAGACATACTGAAATTCAATTACCGAAACTCACCGTTAAACCGGGGCTTATGCTGCAGTATTTGACATTATCCGTCCATATCGTGGAGCTCTGATCAATCTGCGAATTGCATATTCTATAACTAATTTACCTAAGTAATTATTATATGACTTCCAAGACTATTACAGGGTGTAAAGTATTTTAAATCAACCAGAAATGTGGTAAAGCGTAAAACGCGATATCACGGCGACATCCGTAAAAAGCAAAAAGAAAAAAAAATTATTAGGTATGTTGTCATTCTACAATAAAATATTAAAAGTTTATAATTAAAATAAAACCCCTACGCAATAACAGCTGGCTAGCCTAAGACAATTTTGATAGAACATAATATTGTCTATGATCCAGAGCTATTACACAAAAACAGCTTCCTAAACTAAAAAAAAATTACGGTTAATTTGTTACTCAAATCCCGGAGCTCATAATATATTGGTATTGCCTATAAATGCCTTTTTTTTCTTCTTTAACGCCGGGAAATGCTTCGAGGCATCCCACGGCGGAGTGGGTCTCCCCACGCGGGTACGTGGGACTCGCTGCGCCCGAAAGGTGGTAAGGTGCCCCGGATCTATTGAGTTATGTTTATTATAGTTGTAGTTTATAATGATAATATAATAGTTTAGTGAAGTTTTACTAAACTATTATATTTCTATTACAGGTGTGAAGCTCGAGGCTAAGTGATAACAGTGGATGCAGCTGTACCCCCTAAAACCTGGCGAGTGCCACCAACGCCGCCTTTGGTGAGGTGCCCCGGATCTGTTGAGCAAACAGGGCATCTCCACCGCTAGTCAGGCCCTCAAGGCACCGACGCCAACTCCACAGAGGGATTGTCGGGACAGTGCAATGAGGTGAGTTTCCCATCCTCATCCCTTGTCCCCTCCTACTCTTTTATCCCCTCTTCTTATGAGGGATACAAATAGCAGCCCCTCGGTTCACTTGGCTTCGCCCAAGGTGCAGGTTCACCTTAGTATACAGAGCCCCCGCCACGACAAGGCTTGAACCGTCACGTGAAGCTTGTAAAATGCCATATTATTTCGGTTTACTTCTGAATGTCTTGGTCACGTGACTCATTCAGATGAAACATCCGCAGAATGTGTCGAAATATGAAGCTCCACGAAACCGAAAATAAAAAGCATTTTAAACTTGAAAATAACGAGTTAAAGTATTAAATTATATAAATATTAAGAAGGTATTTCTCTCAATCCACACCGCCAATCTTTGCATAAGACTTGAGGATTTAGAGGATAAGCCGTGATCAACAACATGCTCAAGGATTAGTGCTTCCAAGTGATTACAAGTCTAAGACAAATGAATAAAACAACAATGTGCCATCTTACTGCGAGAGGGGTGCAAGAGGCGAGGGGATCCTAATCGCTGGGGCTTGTCTTAATGACGTCATTAGGTGGAAATATTAATTTTTATATCAGCATAAATATCAGGCTTAATGTAATTACATATATTTCATGAATATTTCGCCATTACAGTTGTTTTAATAAAAAATATATTATGAGAATAGCATTCAAAATGTCTTTAGCATTCTTTTTTTATCTACGCTCAAATTTGTTTTGATACAAATTCATGCTGTCTAAAATACTTATGATCCAGGTTCCACTGTACCTTTTTTCGCTTGACTACTATCAAACTAATTTTCCGCGAGTAACTTAATTTTGATGAGACGCCCAACAATTTCCTGTGTGAAAATTCTCGATTGTAGTAGCTAACAAAGATAAGAAGTATAAAATAACATGTCTATTTGATGATGAACGTAGTACCGGGATAACATACTACGCAATTTGTCGGACAATAACCCCCAAATACTCAAACGAATCTCAAATTTAAGACGTACTTAAACTCGTGTTGTCCCTTTTTTTTCTTTGAATCTGACACGTCGTAGCATGAGTTTAAATACGTCTTAAATTTGAAATTCGTTTGAGTATTTGGTGGTAAGACTGTTAAATTATATAAATATTAATTACCTAAGTAAAAGAAAAAAAAACAGCTAGTTAGTAATCATTTTTGATGACCTCGTTATCGATACATGTTGGAAGGAGGAAACTTTGATCAAACCATACATTTTGTAGGACAAATATTTGTTCGAATAATTTAGATAATTGTCATCAGATTTAACAAAAAACCCAGTTAGTGATGAATTTTTGAGAATCATCAAAATATGGAGATATTTTATCCTTGCTACTTCTGTCAGCTACCACAATCGAGTATTTTCACACAGGACATTGTTGGGCGTCTCATCAAAATGAAGTACTCACGGAAAATTAGCTTGATAGTAATCAAGTGCAAAAATGTATGTTTCCCTAAAAATAAATAAATAAATAAATAAATGTTACTATGGAACCTGGACTATTAGGACTTTCCGAAGACCATATAGAAATATTTTTTTTATATTATTCTCTAGATTTAGTAAAGTTTGTTCTAGTTCAACGTGCTTATGGAGCATGCTATGCTAACGTTACCGATATCACGCGAAGAATAAGCACGTCAAAATGGCAGTGGGCTGGTCACACACTCAAGAGAACGGATGGCCGTTGGGGCAATAAGGTTCAGTGGAGGCCGCGTTTAGCTAGACGAAGTGTCGGTCGGCCATTAATCAGGTGGGAAGACGATATCCGTGCAGCGACCGATCCGTGTTGAGTGCGAGGGGCAAGGGATTGTCGTCTTGGCGTTCATTGAAGGGGGGCTATGTTAAGTAATAGACAGATATAGGCTGATGATGATTATGATGAATCAAATTCCTTCAAGTTTTCAAAATATATATTTATAGTCCAAAAATACGACAGATTTTTATGACTCGTTAAAATTGTAATTAGAATGCTGCTTATAAATCTAAATCGGTTCAAACTGCAGCAAAACGGCGTGTATGATGTACCACACACAAACACAGAGTAGGTACAGGCAGGTACACATTTCTGATATTAAAGTTCAAATGAAAACTCTCATTCATTAGTACTGTATCATCATCGACAAAGGCCTATAAGCGTTGTATGATAGTTAAATCGGCAAACTGGCAGAGGTGCCACCTGGTAGTAAGGGGTCGACGTCGCCCATGAACATGTCTTGGTGCCAGTAATTACACTGCCCTTCTCTAAACACAGCAAAACTGTTTCACAGGAGAAACAAGCAAGATAGTGGTAACTGGTAAATATATAAAGCTATGTTATGGAATAGAATCCCCTTGAAAAATAGTATAATTAATGCAATTTAAGTTTTTGTTATATCAAAATAATAATAAAAAACAATAGAAAATTACTGAACCCTTTCTAATCCATTTGTGAATGTTAACAGACTGTTGATTTTCAACAACCAAATCTCGAACAATCTGTTATTGACGCCGCCGATTGATTGAATTTTAAAATTAAGCATGATTAATTCTCGTTCCTGGTTAAGCAGCCTTCCCTTTCCCTATTCCCTCGTATTCTTAACGCTTCTTTTCAGTAACAAGAAACAATTTATTTAAGTGGGGAAGAAAGCACATTGCATGTTCATTGCCCTCTATAATAAGATCAACAAAAGATCCCGTAAAAGGGTAGATCTTGTAAAAAATACCATCCCATTAACAGAACAATGGGGTAAGAGTAAACAAAATGAGTATAAAAATCACGTTTTTATTGTCAAGATAAGGAAAATATGAAAACAGTGAGATTTCTAAGTCTGTATTGTATACGGTAAACAGGCAGACTTAGAGATCGCATCTTAAAATATGCTCCGCCCTCCTTTTCCCTATCCCCCCAATGGGCCACCGGAAACTCACAAACCGCACGAATCGCGACAGCATAGCTGTCACTTGACACCGGTGTTATGTGAGCGAGAGGTACCACCCCGGTCGTGCCGACCCAGTTCGGCTACATTGCAGCATGGCACTAGGTACCTCTTACAACTTTTAGAATTTTTAAGACATGAAAATACCTATTACTACAAAAATGGGACTAACGACATGATGGTCAATAATGACCTGAGAGCTCAAGGATAGAGTAGTAATGTAAGCCAAAAAAATCCGAAACTGGTCGCTTTGGTTACTTCTAGCCATTAAACGAACCCGTGATCTTTGTGTACGTCCCATTGGCCAATCGTCCATTTACGGCCTTCATTCGGCCAATCAGAGCGTAGGACCGGCGCAGCGTCGCAGCACAAATTTGACGGAATTTGTTTTATACAAAACACATAACATTTCTCTATTATCTAGATCTATTATTTCTCTATTCCAGTTTCTAGGAACTGTTGTGTATTTCCAGGAAGGAACACACTAATAAACACAAGTGCCTTAGCAGTAAAAACAGCAATAATAATGATCTGTTTGCTTCAATATCAAAGATGTAATGATTGTTGGTTTTAAAAACCAATAAGACCAACTATAGACAAGGTAACTGCTGCTGAAAAATGTTGAGGAATTCCCGTGACTATCTTTCAGCTCCATCATCAGATAGACTCCAGACCTTCATTAAATTGTTGTGCTTTAAAATACTTAGTGCAAAAGTTAACCAACGCACGTACTACAATTTTAGATAGTTAACCCTACACCTCTATTTCCCTGGAATGCTGTCGTCAGATCCTGGTTTCCTTATCAGGGAACCACCCTTGAAATGTCTCCTTTCCAACAAAAAATTCATTAAAATCGGTTCATAAACGACGAAGTTATTCGCCAACGCACATAAAAAAAATATATATCTACAAGATACCTACGGTCGAATTGAGAAACCTTTTCCTTTTATAAGTCGCTTAAAAATATATACACATTTATTAAAAGAAGTGTAATTTCTGTACTAAATTTCAAAAAGCTGGTAAAAATATTTGAGAAATCGGTATAAAATCAATAATAATTTCCATAAAAATATGTTTTAGAACACAAATTGCTTGGATATAATATGAAAGTACATATAATCATGTTTGTAAATACAATATAATATTAAATTTAAATACATAAAAGTTATTAGGATCAGATAAAAATATCAAAATCAAAATCAAAATTTTTTATTCAAAATAATACCAACAGAGTATATTTTTGAACGTCAATTGAGTCTACCGCCAGTTCTAAGGTAAGCCCACTGAGAAGAATCGGCGAAACAAACTCAGTGGAACTAATCTTTTCAAATATTTTATAACAAATTTTACATGTTATTATTTTGAAATGCCTGGGAGGAACACCCTATTCCCAAGGTGTGGTATCTTCTTTTACTTTATAATATCCTAAAAATCTTTTACTTTATAATATCCTTTAAACACAAACGCTCTTTAATAACTTTTTTGATTTTTTTTATTGGGAGATTTTGAATATCATTTAAATAATATGATTACAGAGGGTATTGCTGAAAAAACATTATTAGGAAATAAAAAAAGGGCTGTATAAATATTTTTAATCAAAATATATTTAAATTACCTATAATATTATGTTAACTTATGACTTTTACAAACCTACCGGTGGGAGGGAAGCGCTGTGCCGCGCTCCCGGCTGCATGGGTACCACCATCTTGCTTGTTTATCTCGTGAAACAGCTTTGCTATGTTTCGGAGAGAAGGGCAAGACAGGCAGTGTAATTACTGGCACCGAGACTCAACATATTATGTCTCAGGATAGGCAACACATAAATAAGTTGCCTGGGCTCGTTTTAGGTAAACTAGTTTATGTTCATGGGCGACGTCAACCACTTACCATCAGGTGGTACGTTTGCCAGTTTGCCTATCCAACTAACATAAAAAAAACCTAATTTTAATCTGAATGAAATTATGAAAAAAGAAAATTTGCCTATTTAACAAAAATACTACTTACTTGTTTACTAGTACTTTTGTTAACCTGGCTAACAACTACACTGGCTAACCAGTGACCTAAAATAGTTACCTAAATAACGTAGCCGCGTGTTTGTGTACTTAACGTCATACACATTAAAGTTAACCGTAATGAAAACAACAACCTATTAAAGAGAATTTTAACTACATTGTGAAACTTTCGGCACCTTTTGTCATCAAGCGACATTCTTGTAGCGTAACTAACACTAAAAATAAGTATGATGTTACGCGTAGTTTCCGAACGCTACAGAATCACGTCAGTCTTGTACGCCTTGTGGTCCGCATACAACCGCACGAATCAATTAGTACGTGTTTCCGAACGCATCTACATTTGAATTTAGAATTAGAAGAGGCGGGAAACATTGAAGTGTTCGTTTAGAAATTTATCTGTAAACATGGAATACAAGATATTGTTTTTAAGTTTGATTTTCGTTATTCGATTATCTGGTAAGTTTTTATTTAATTATACTTTTTATTAATTTTTTAATCATGTGATTATACATGCAAGTAAAATTTCTCGTAATCTTTGTTTTTATAGTCACACTTATTTTATTTTTACCGTGACGTGTGTATATTACAATGGCCGTTCCAAGAGAGGGATTATTTTTACGTATTTTGCTTAATATAATATTATTAGTGGTCATAAAAAGTGATCAAGATTAAGTCGAACTCACATACGACGGGTTCCATACCACCAAATATTTTTTAAAAGTAGTGTAAATAAATATAAAAACACGATTCTTATGGAGGCTCAATTTGTTTTCAACATTTTTTTTAATGGGTTTAATCTCGAGAATGGCTCGAGAATATATTTTAAATTTTTGTCATAAATAAAAAAGGTTACCTTTTTGATAAATAAATAAAGAAAGGTATTGGTTGTATTAGAAAAATATTTGGAATCTACATAATATTACGGTTAAAATACATAGGTTCATGACTCAGTAATAGGGCGTTGGCACCCTTTAGGTATGAAGCCCTAAAATCAGCACTACTGTAACAAGAGAAATTATATGCAACCGGCTTCTTGACTGTTGGGTCTCAATGTTATCAGCACGTAAAAAAGACGGAAAAAATTATGTCGATAAAAAGAAATATATTTAAAAAATATAAGCTGTTTTCTAGTATTCTTTTGAGTAATATGATATAAAAACGACATGCAAAACATAAAATTAGAGTGTACAATATTAATTATTTTAAATTGCTTGAAAACCACTCAAAATTTGGCAACATATTTAATTATAAAATTCTTATGTTATATTTAAAATATTATATTAAATAGTCACCTGACCTTGGCAGATGCAACGTTAGAAATTTTATTTCTTGGATTATGACGCAGTTGTAACCACCGTGAAGGGTGACGAAGGTGAAAGGATAATATGTTGAAATATGTCCCCCATTTGTTCCAGGATAAGACGGATTAAACTAGGTTTAAACCGGGATAACTGGTGAGACATATGGGGTTCTTTAAGGAAGGCTCTAAAAAAATTAACTAATCGTCACCCATATAAGTACTTATGTCCGTAACGAACAGTCCAACAGGGATATTGAACACGCTTGGGTTTAGTTGGTTTCGAAATGTTTGGTTTATCACCATCATCATCATCATCATCGTCAGCCTGCAACCGTTGGACTCAGGCCTCTGTTAGCGTAATGCCGACCTTACTACTCGCGTACTTCTAATAGATCTACTATAATAAACGGTTTTTTAATTGAAATTTCAAAAATGGAAATTATTTCGTGAGTTTATTACTTTTGGCATGTGTGAACGAGTTACGAATACACGAAGGAAAGACAACGAAATAGTAAACGAGTACACGAAGGAAAGGCAACGAAATAATAAACAATTTTATATTAATTAGGTTGTGATGCGTCGCGGATGAAAATGCCAGCTGTTGGTTTACAAAAGCAAACATATATTTTCAAATGAAATTTACTTTAAAAATATGTATATGAAAAATATCAATTTCAAAGCAAATTATATATAAAACCTTATTAGTAACTCAATATTATTATCTACAGGTTGTAGTTGGAGTCAGTAAGAACATCGTTTTTTTTATGTTAGTTGGATGGTAAACTGGCGAACGAAAATCAGGTGGCACCTGATGGTAAGTGGTCGACGTCGCCCATGAACATAAACTAGTTTACCTGGAACGAGCCCAGGCAACTCATTTATGCGTTGCCTATCCTGAGACATAAGATGTTAAGTCTCGGTGCCAGTAATTACACTGTCTTGCCCTTCTCTCCGAAACACAGCAAAGCTGTTTCACGGGAGAAACAAGCAAGATGGTGCTACCCATGAAGCCGTTAGCGCGGCACAGCGCTTCCCTCCCACCGGTAAACAAACGTTATTCAACATTTATTTATTATTATAATAACCCCAGAATATATTTTATTATTCTCAGTGAATTATGCCAAGTAATTATCTCAAAAATGTTACTATTAATAATTAATTTAATTATTATATTTAATTATTATGTATGCAAGTATACAGGATTAGATAATTTGAAAAACATTTTACAAAATATTAAAACCGACTTCAAAAATACTAAACTAAAAAGTAATAAAATAACTGTTTCATTAATTTTTGTGCTTACAACTTATAATCAACTTAATCTTCTACTAATGTACAAACTTTGCGTTTACCACGTCATTATAGTTACTTTTGGAGTCGGTGTCAGCCAAGGTAGGTAGGTAGGTAGGTAATGTACAGCAACAAATACGACACCGACTCCAGAAGTAACTATAATGACGCCGGCGACGATCGCCGTACAGTGGCCGGTCCGGCCACTGTACGGAGATCGTCTTCCCACCTGGTTAATGGCCGACCAACACTTCATCTACCTAAACTTGGCCTCCACTCTTAAACCTTATTGGCCCAACAACCCATTCTCCTGAGTATGTGACCAGCCCACTGTCACTTCAACGAGCTTAATTTTCGCGTGATATCGGTAAATCGGTTTAGTTCTCTGGCGGATGTCCTCGTTTCGAATCCTATCTGCCAAAGAAACACCCAGCATAACACGCTCCATTGCACGTTGAGCTACGACAAACTTTCAGACCATTCGTAAATTTAGAGGCCACGTTTCGGTCCCTTAGGTCATTACGGGGAGAACGCATTGGTTGAAGACTTTCGTCTACAAACTCATTGTTTAGAAATCATAGTGGAATTCATTGGACATGGAAGACACACGGGAATTCAAACGTGCATTTTATGCATATTCAATATAGTCTAGGCCCTAGACTGTAGGGTTATGAGTCAATACAAATTGTAATTCATATTATCCACTCAAGGCTGAAGTGTTTAAACTAAGGTACAGTTAGACAATTTGATCCGTGACTCGGTATCCTGGGATCTCGGATTTATTTAAGCCCCGAAAGGATTAATTTTACATAATGTGTGACTCACAGTACTCATATAACTGTTTTTCCACCTTTTGAGACATAAAATGCTCTCCGTACTTAACCGCGTCTGCCTAAAATGAGTTAAACGCCGCTTAAACGAACCAATAACCAAACTATAACGGTATTGTCAGGAACTAAAATTCTTGCTCTGAGTTTGTTACGTTATAATTACATCAAACCTGACCTAGGTTTGATGTAATTATTGACAAAAAAGTATTTATAATTTGATGTTGACGGAGGATTCACCATCACAGACTTCATTATTATCACCAGCATTTTTACCAACCTGTGGCCCGCTTCTGCTGGAAATAGGTCTCTCATGTCATGCTGCTTGAAGTAAAATTTGATCCGATCCCTCCAGTTTATGACTTAGCTTTACTAAAATAAAATATATTCTACGTTACTTGTTATTGGGAAATATTATAAAAGAGGAAAGATTTGTATTTTTGTCTGTAACGAATAAACTCAAAAACTACAGGACCGAATTCAAAAATTCATTATGGGAATGCTACATTAACACCAAGTGACAAAGGCTATAAAAATAATCATCATCAATCCTGATACGGCTGTAAATATCTAAGTTAACGTGGACGAAGCTGCGGACACCAGCTAGTTGGGAAATAAACAGATATTTGAACGTATTCTATATATCATTAAAATTCCTGTGAACAACATATACCGGTGGGAGGGAAGCGCTGTGCCGCGCTCCCGGCTGCATGGGTACCACCATCTTGCTTGTTTCTCCCATGAAACAGCTTTGCTGTGTTTCGGAGAGAAGGGCAAGACAGGCAGTGTAATTACTGGCACCGAGACTTAACATCTTATGTCCAGGATAGGTAACACATAAATTAGTTGCCTGGGCTCGTTCCAGGTATACTTTTTTTTCAGGTTTATGTTCATGGGCGACATCGACCACTTACCATCAGGTGGTACGTTTGCCAGTTTGCCTATCAAACTAACATAAAAAAAACAACAGGTTGATAGGTTGATAATGATGATGAACGTACAGACAACTGAGCCACAGATCTAGTTTACGCGATCAATATTCAAGGTCGGTGTAATATTCCCTGCGGTTCCTGGACGCAGTATGTTTTATTAAAAAGTGTATCGCTTATACAAGCTGCATTCCATGAGCGACTCATTGAGCTCGTTAAACGTAACCAACTTCTAAAATTATGTGCGCCATACTGGTGTCATGATGGAATTAATTAATGTATACTCTACTTGATAAATAATATCTAATCCAATGAACTTTAACGTAGCTTGCGTATGTGTACATACCACTTTTGGGCTAGCCGCAGTCTAATCTCTTTTTGCCTTTTTTTTTTGATATCGCAGGGAAATGCTTTTTACGCATGTAGCCAGGATCTTGGGTAAATCCTGACCCTATGTGGGACTGTTCTTATGTAGCTTGTCTAAGTATATTCCTACCACTTAAAAGGCTGGGGAGATGAAGAAGATATAGATATAATAGCGTCTTCATCTGCCTAGCCTTTTCCCACAACCCAGTAGCTGGCTAATACTATACCCCGTGGCAAGACTGGGTCGACCGGTAATGACTGTCAAAGATCCACGAATGACATTAACGTGCTTTCTGAGGCACGGAGGAGTCTCTGTATGTAAAGATGGTCACCCATCCACAGACTAACCCCGGCAAGCGTAGCTTTACCTGATGGATCGATCCGGGCGGCTGTTATTACTTAGCCACGAACTCCTGCAAGCTATATAATATCTATATTACATATTAAAACGAGTTGCAATTACACGAGAGGAAACGTTTTGAGTATGTATACATCTATTTATAAATATCTTGTGTCACGGTGTTTGTGATAGCACTCCTACAAAGTGGCTCCGCGGCTTTTTGTGGATTTTATGTATTTTTTAAAATGTAAGTTGGATAGGCAAACTGGCAAACGTGCCACCTGATGGTAAGTGGTCGACATTGCCCATGATCATAAACTAGTTTACCTGGAACGAGCCCAGGCAACTCATCTATGTGTTGCCTATCCTGCGACATAAGATGTTAAGTCTCGGTGCCAGTAATTTCACTGCCTGTCTTGCCCTTCTCTCCAAAACACAGCAAAGCTGTTTTACGGGAGAAGCAAGCAAGATGGTGGTACCCATGCAGCCGGGAGCGCGGCACAGCGCTTCCCTCCCTCCGGTATGTATATTCGGTAGGTGTGAAAATAGTAAAGTATATATTTCATATTGCTAGACGTTTGGCGTGTCCCAATCCAGAAATAATATATAATTTTAGCAACAACGTTTTCCGGGTCAGAAGCAGCAATAATATTATAGATGTCTTATCCTGTTTGGGGAACTTTGTAAACGCGTTTTAATCATATCAGATGTGGTAAAGCAAGCCTCCTTGACAAGTTCAAGTTCTGGAAATTTATTTAGGATTAAACCTATGTTAGTTTGAACCTAGTGTGTGGTTTACATCTTTGATGTAACCCAAAATCCTTGCATCACATAAATAAACTAAAAGAAAAACGCGCTTCACACAGCGTGTGCTGTATCACAGTGTTACTCGCTTTCATGTATTAGACTGCTTATTTTTTCAGCCAAAATATGCGGTGATAATAATGTTTGAAAGTAACAAAATAATGGAAAAATAAGCAGTGTAATTACTGGCACATAACTATGTAATTCGATTGTCAAGCTTCTTTAAAGATGTCGCTATTGCATTCTGTAAGAAACGATTTAAGGTATGAAAATCCTATAGCGTATTATAAATTCACGCCTTGTATTTGAGAAATACACAAGAGAGTTACATGGCCGTCTCGTCGAGTGGTCAGGCTACCGGAAACTTAACGCAGGGTTCGCGGGTTTGAATCCCGCCAAGTGCAGATAAATTGTATGAGGGGAATAGTTGGCAGCACCAGACGGATGTGGCGCGGTTTACCTGTCTAAAGGCAATTAAAGTAATTGAAGTTATAGACTTCCGATGGCGCCAAAAGAATGTGCCATTCATGAAGATAATATTGATTATTCTAAATATACGTGATTAATCATTCTAATAATTAATAATTTATTTACACTGATTATTTGTAATATTATGGTGATATTTATAATAGTTAGATTTGGTATAAAAGGATACCAAAGACGGTCTTGTAATGCATTCTACTAGTATACTTTGTGAAAGACCGAAATATATTGTGATCAAGAAGATTCGTTTGTTTTAATAAGGCATTCCTGCTGAGAGTCGTAACATAAGTTATTTTGAACTTTGCACAGCCCATCAGGGCTAGGTTAGGTAACAAGATAAGGCACGGGGGGGGGGGGGGAATGCTTTACCGGTGGTGGTTTATAAAACTACTGATGGGTGTAATGAAACTATCTTCTTTTTTACCGTAAATTACCAGTGGGAAGGATGCACTATGCCACGCTCCCGGCTGCATAGGTACCACCATCTTGCTTGTTTCTCCCGAATGTGAAACAACTTTGCTGTTTTTAGGGGAGCAGGGCAGGCAGTTTAATTACTGGCACCGAAACTTAACATCTTATGTCAGGATAGACAACACATAAATGAGTTGCTTGGGTTAGTTCCAGGTAAAGTAGGTTATGTTGATGGGTGACGTCGACCACTTATCATCAGGTGGCATGTCTGCCAGTTTGCCTATCCAAGTAACATAAAAAAATATTTATTTATATAGAGTTGCTCTACAATACTACAATATACTAAAACGTATTATGGTTGTGATAATATATACTAATATTTCCATTCCCCATTAGAATGTCGGTTCCTAAAACATGTCTATTGATTAATAAAGACGTGAATTGATTTAAATTGCTTTTTGGGTCATTCGATTTAAGCGATTGTATACCAGCACCTACATGCGTCTCAACGATCTCGCCGTCAACGTTGTCTCTTTATCTTATTCTTTACATAGTATTCCTAGCGGTTATTCCAAAATTAAACAAAACCTTTTTTATAACTAACTCTTTTTTCTTTTTATTTAAACATTTTTTCAATGGTTATACTTGAGATAAATGTGATTTAACAAGTAGCAATCTAATACTATTTCAATTATAGATAATAATAATAATAATAATAAATACAACAAAAAAATAAATAAATCCAATACAACGTTATTTACATGAAGTGAGGAATAAAAATGCGCATGTTGACTGTTTATAAACGTATGTCATGTGACCATTTGAAAGTGTATGTGTGTCAATTTTTTTTAACTACTAACTGATGCAATATGGTATTGTATTAAACTTTACAATCTGATTATCATTATACGTATATCCGTTTCCTCTTGAACACAATATTAAAGGTCTATCCACGGTAAGTATATTGTTATATTTATTTATTTTAAGACGTGTGTATTACCTTTTATTGTGTAATATGTAGGTACTCATGAAATAATTAATGATTAGAAAATATCACCTCTCTTGATAATTATTGGTAAATATGAAAAATACAGAACATTACATGTACTGTAGATAATATAGTATAGATTGGCTGGTGCCCGCAGCTTCGCCTGCGTTATCTTAGATTTACAGCCGTATTCGGACTGATAATGATTATTTTTATAGCCTAATATATATACTCCTTATAGCATCATATATTTTCCAGTGAAAGTTCTGTCATAATAAAATAGACAGACAGGATTATTTGATGTAAGTAGGTAGTTGAGTACGATACTTACATCAAAAAATCAATTATACTTTCATATGTATTTAGTGAAAAGCTGTTAATTTGAAATTACAAACAGACACTTCCATTTGTTTGTATAGATTGTACATAACTGTGTCTTTACTCTTATATATTTTTTTAATTGCAGAATTGTCATAGCCAAATTTTTAGATACATCCACGATAGTAAAGCTGGTAAAGCTAAGAAAAGATAGTAAAACTTCCAAGCACTACCACATATCATCATCATCATCGTCAGCAGCAACAGCCTCTATCTGTCTACTGCTGAACATAGGCCTTCCACATATAGCGCAGTTTTATGTACATTTAATGAAAGATAAACGCATATGATTTTTTTTTTTCCAAAATACCATTTACGAAAACTGAAAAAATTAAAACCGACCATTTTTAAACATGGCAGCAACTGTACATTAATTAAATATTTAGGTCGATAGATAAAACGATAAAATGATACAAGCTTATGAGTGCTAATAAAGATGTTTCTTGATACAATTGACTCGTGGGCCTAGTTGATTGTTATTGTTGCGAACATCTTTTCGTTCAAGTGAAACGCTTCTTAAGATAACATAAGTTCATTATAATATAATATAAGATGTTAAGTCTCGGTGCCAGTAATTATACTGCCTGCCCTTCTCCCCTAAGCACAGCAAAGCTGTTTCACGGGAGAAACAAGCAAGATGGTGGTACCAATATGTACCTGGAAGCGTGGCACAGCAAATCAGTTTTTATGTGAAAGAGTAACAAACATTACACACAAACTTTCGCGTTTATAATATAATAAATATAATTTAATATGTTGGGACAACTCACACTCGGCCATCTGATCCCAAACTAGGCAGAGCCTGTTCTTACGATAGCCAGACAACTGATCATATATACTTATATATTTCTAAATACATATACATATTATAGATAAATTTCACCCAGACACAGAACAAATGATCACATTTGTTTCATTCTGTTCTTCAGTTCATCACACAAACATTTGTCCCGGGTGGGGATCGAACCCACGACCTTCTGGTTTAGTAGTCAGGGTCACTAACCACGAGACCAACAGGCCAGTCCAGTCATATGAGTAGGATGTTGCTTATTTAGCTTGTCACTAGCGTTTCCTATTTTGCCAATCTATCAAATATACAACATAAAAAAAATCTCCGGAGGAGCATTTAAATTTTAAAACACACACTATGGCTAGTAATCACCTATCATCTCATTAGACGCTTGCTCGTTCGTCAATATGTAATATTAAAACCATACGCGAGAAGCCGCATACAACAACTAGTATGCAATATTTCGTACAAATATTTAAAGCAACAACTTTAATAGCTTTAGCAATTTGCATAACAAATTTATTATTTCCTTTCCTTTTCATAAGAAAATATATTCTCTTATTCTTTAAACTCTGAAAGAAACTATAACGACGTTGGGAAGTCTCTTGAAGTTTTAATATTTACAGTAACGATTATGCAACTGGACTATGAAAAGAAATATTTTCTTTTTTGCACCAGCTTTTAAATGCTAGTTTATTATTTTAAGTTTTTTATTTATTCATTTTGAATAATCTCTTAACATTCTTTATAGTTTGCTGGTAGAGATCTCTTATAGATATAGACACACCCATGTACCTATATGTTATATTAGTTGTAATATTTTTTTATGTATATACAGAATAAATTAATAAAAATAAAATTAATCCAGGATTAAGTGTTATGATAATCCTATCATATCAGTGCATATTTTGATGGATTTCGCACAATGCTAATAGAATATTAAATTTTATTAAAATATATGATCAAGTCTTATAAGTTTTTATATTTAAACGGTATACATAAAAATGCGCTCTTTTTCATAACTTTATATTTATGTTGCGTGAAAATTTTCAGGCAGAAACAGCATATAGATTAGTGGCACCGACAGAAGTTGTCCTGTACAAATTTTTTTTTTTATTATTATTATTAATTTGTGAATCTAAACCATTCTAAAATCCACTTGAACACACAAAAAAATCATCAAGATCGGTCCAGCCGCTTAGGAGGAGTTCTGTGACATACGCACGCACAGAAGAATTATATGTATTAATATGTGTAAAAATTATTTGTAAAATGTAAAATTTGAAAGATACACCTAATGGAAATGGTACTTAGAAAAATTTTAGCATAATTAAACACAAAAAGGTTTATGGTCAACCGGTGGGAGCGAAGCACCGGTGGGAGGGAAGCGCTGTGCCGCGCTCCCGGCTGCATGCACTTACCATCAGGTGGCACGTTTGCCAGTTTGCCTATCCAACTAACATATAAAATAAATAAAAAAACACAAATATGTTCTGAGTATGTATAAACACTTTCTATTCATTACCGGACCGCGATAGCAATAGAAGGAAACTTATTTTAAATTAATTCTGATGTACTTCGTAAGAGGTAGTACTGCTTTGCAGCCAAATTGGGCCGGCACGATCAGGGTGATACCACTCGCACACGTAACACCGGCGTCAAGTGACAGGGAGACTAGGCTGTCGAGTTTCGTGCGGTTTGTGAGTTTCCGGTGGCCAATTGGCGGGATAGGGAAAAGGAGAGCAACGCATAACTTGTGGTTGTGCGGATGTGTATGGGCGTAGGTAGGTTTTTATGTTGTTGCTGACTCTCTGTACTCTACTGTAGTATGAGCAGCAACAAATTTTTACAATAGTTTTTCCACGGAAAACTCGAGAGTTAAGCTGGCGTGGATATTATTTATTTTGGCATAATAATAAAAAAAAAATATTTTTTTAAATTTCTTTCGACGCTGTTTAATGATAAGTTAGCGTTATTGCCGATTTTTCGCGATCTGATATTGATTTTTTTTTCAATTTCGCTGATTTTACATCGCCATTTTTTTAGACCTCCGACTGCTCGGTTGCCTCCTTATGACATAAAAAAACGTTTGTTATAGTGTGTTATCGATTACAGCTTTAACAGGACCATGTACTGGGCTTAGTAATACAATAACAAAGAACGTAATCTGCCCGCGCCGGTCTCATATAAGCCTTCGACGGAGGTAATATTATTAAATCATTAATGGATTTAGGCCAAAGTGGAGGGATTTGAATTTCAAATAAATTCACTTTTAATTATCTGTTTAAAGTAAGTTTAATGGGCCACAATCCGAATTTATTTTAGACCATTTTGTAGGCTCTGTGAAATTTCGCTGAGCTTTAGTCATAAAATTGTATCATCAAAAATCGTAAAAGTCACCTTAAAACTTTGATTAATAATATAAAAGTTTATAATTATTTTTATAAAATATTTTTGTTATCATATTAAAAAAATGGATAATCGAGTGATTTTATGGGTGATCGAGTGTATAGGAATTCACGTAAAAAAAGCTTCGAGAGAAAGAATTTGTTGCTACGCGCCTATCTACATAGTTTTTTTTATTTTTTTTTCTTGAGATATGTTTGCTATGTTTCTAAAACGAGCAAAATAGGCAGTGTACATATAGGTATACGTACCCAAATTGTCTTGGACAGGTGGAAAAAAGGCTCAACTTAGTGTTTTTATATCAAAAAAATATATAAAGTAGATAAAGAATGTACCGAAAGATGGTAAGGTGGACGCAGCTCTACCCACTAAAACGCGGCGAGTGTCACCAATGCCACCTTTGGTGAGGTACTCCGGATCTGTTGAGCATCAGGGCACCTCAACGGCTAGTCAGTCCCCCAAGGGACCGACCCCACCTCCACAGAGGGGTTGTCCCGCACCTCATAACAACCCCTCCCAACGTCGGGACAGTGCAATGGGGTGAGTTTCCCATCCTCACCTCTTATCCCCTCCTACTCTTTTGTCCCCTCTTCCCCTCTATAAGAGGGGTACATAGAGCAGCCCCTTTTGTTCACTAGGCTTCTCCCAAGGGGTTGGGTTCACCTTAGGCTACTGAGCCCCACCGCCACGAGAAAGCTTGAACCATGGTGGGTATCTATTGTACCCTGCTGGTATTATACCTACCATAAACCTTCGCTGAATGATTCTATTCTTGACTACTTACAATTCTGTAGATATATAATCATATTGCTCTCCAAAATAAATCTGTTTCATTCCATAAACAGTCCCACCTTTATAATACGAAACTAACGAGATAACAATCTGACCCATATTATATTCTGCATATAAACGTGACGTTATTGTTATATTTAGATGAACTCTGATTAATTTGGTCGCTGTGGTTTCATCCAATGCTAGAATATCATGTTTACTTTTAGGATGTGTTTATAATTATATTTACTAGAAGCGCCCTGCGGTTCCACCCGTGTACTTCCCATTTCCATGGGATTACAGGGTAAAATTATAGCCCATATTTTATTCTGATGTGTAAGCTATATCATTGTAAAGTTTCATCATACATCCATACATTTTTACAAACTTTCGCGTTTATATTAGTAGGATGTTTTATGAACCCCACCATGGATCAAGCCTTGTCGTGGCGGGGCTCAGTAGCCTAAGGTGAACCTAGCACCTTGGGCGAAGCTAAGTGAAAGCTGCTCTTTGTACACCTCTTATAAGAAGAGGGGACAAAAGAGTAGGAGGGAACAAGGGGCAAGTATGGGAACCTCACCCCATTGCACTGTCCCGACGTTGGGAGGGGTTGTTATTATAGGGGCGATTCTGTGGTGCGGGACAATCCCTCTGTGAAGGTGACGTCGATCCCTTGAGGGTTTGACTAGCCGTCGAGGTGCCCTGTTTACTCATTAGATCCGGGGCACCTCACCAAAGGCGGCATTGGTGGCACACGCCGGGTTTTAGTGGGTAGAGCTGCGTCCACCTTACCACCTTTTGATCGCAGCGAGACATACACGCCTGGGAAGACCCACTCCCCCGCGGGATGCCTCCAGAGCATTTCCCGGCGTACTATAGAGATGTTTCACATCTGATGGGCATCCTGTCCGTGTAAACTGATTTATTTTAATAGATCTTTTCACTATAGCAGCACAATTTATGTAGATTACAAAAATAAGGGAGTCCTAGTAATGTAAAATACTATTGTACATAATATAGAGCAATGCATGTTATTTGATAAACATCTTTTTTATTGAATTGTGTTGATACATTGCCGTCGAGCTATAAAAAGTAGATTGGTTAGGGCACCACCCTAGCCAGCAATGTGCTAATTCCTCCACTTGGGAGAAATAACATTAAATTGTATGCCCCGTACCTTTTTCAATGCTTTTCCACTAACGAACCGATAATTCATAGGGGAATGTTTTCTTACAAACATCTATTTTTTCTCTTTTCTTTCATAAATTCTGTTCATCCTTTTATAAAGAGTATTTTGCTTCATGAGGCCTAGTTCTTATCTTAGTATTTATCATCATCATCATCAGCTTTTATCCGTACACTGCTGAACATAGGTCTCCTTCAATGAACGCCAAGACGACCGATCCCTTGATGATGAAAGATGGCTCGTCTTGTCTTATTTGCTTTAGCGAACAAAAAAATAACCTACGCAACTATTATAAAATAACAATAATAATAATATGTTGGGACAACTCACACACGGCCAACTAATCCCAAACTAGGGAGAGCCTGTAATATGGCAACCAGACAACTGATAAATACTACATATTTCTAAATACATACATATTATAGATAAATTACACCCAGACACAGAACAAATGATCATGTTCATCACACAAACATTTGTCCCGGGTGAGGATCCAACCCACGACCTACTGGTTTAGCAGTCAGGGTCACTAACTACTAGACCAACAGGCCAGTCAATTTTTTCTTCTTATTCTATCGTATTGTGTACAAACCATAAATGAAAAAGAGGCTCACATAAAACTATTGCGTATTTATCAATTTCATAAGACGTATGCATGCACATGTGCGAAATATTTACGACTGTGAATAATGAGTTGGTTAGTCATAGGGTAAAACCGGGATAGATGCCCCACTTTTTGAATTAGCCTCATAATTTTAAAAATATTAATTTTATACGAATATTTTTTATTAATAAAGCTAGTTTAATCCTTTATGTTGAATTTCTACTATTATTCTTTACCTATTATATACAGATTTTGCATAAATTTGCTTTTCGTGGGACATGTTTTTTGAGGATAGATGCCTACCTATATGGATAGTTGCCCCACCATGAAGATACCGAGAAGGATAGATGCCCTTTATACCGTGTTAACGAAAAACCAAAACGAAATGCTACATATAGATAGTTCTCATCGAGAACCTCAACCGGAATAGAGGGGTTTTCATTTCAATTCAGCCAAATTTGTGCTGCGACGCTGCGCTGCGCCGTTCTGCGTTCTGATTAGCCGACTGATGAACATTCTCAGGTCATTCAACAGTCTCAGGTTAACTAGTTTATGTTCATGGGCGACGCTGATCACTTATCATCATGTGCTCGTCTGCTTGTTTGCCTATCCAACTATCATAAATTACATTAATGATTTCCTTGGCATTATTTTTTCATCTTTCAACTGATTATTATTATTGAAAAATATATTGTAATAATATTACCTTGTTATCTGAAATATTATCATATTATTATGATATTTCAGATAACAAGGTAAATTATGAGTTATGAATTATCGAAAAACTAGTGCCTAAGGTATTGTTTTAAAATATTGAAACTTATTTCAATATAGCAACAAAATATCTTAACATTTTCCTATTTTGTTGCTTGAGCTAGAAGACGGTCTCAGGCCCAATAGGTCGTATAATTAGTCTCAAAGTTGTATCCTAATATGTAACCACAATGGCAAATAAATAGAACAACAAGACTAGATCATTTTGACCTTGAACACCACTAAAATTGTGACTGTAACAAGTTTAATTTACGTAAACTTCATTTACTTAATGATAGAACACTCAGATAATCATAAAAAGCGTGTAACTTGAGATGGGAATGATGTCAGGAATCTTTTCTCAGATTATGACTGCGGGAATTAAGCTTAGGTTACTATATTCCGCTTGGGGTTATGATTTGAGCGAGTCATCGTTTGAGCTAATTTCAAGGTCGTGTTGTGGCATATAATTTTACATTACATGTCGCGTATTTGAATCCAATAAAATGTATCTACTTTAATATTTAGAAGCAGAAGAGTTTATTGGAACCCAATAGCAATTCCATTAAAATTAATACCAGTAGTATTTGAAAAAATCCTTTTGTATTTGATAGCTTAACAACGATGTTGGTGAACCACGGTTAGTACAGAAGTAGCGAATGAAAAGGACTAATCCGTAATTTGTATATAGATTTTGTTAATTCCGTAGTTAGATACATACTAAATAAACATGTAATAAACATGTTTATTACTAGGTCTACATAACCTTTGACGTATTCCCAGCTACGTGCGTACCACCATCTTGCTTGTGTTACCCGTGAAACAGCTTTGCTGTGCTTCGGAGACAAGGACACGACAGGCAGTGTAATTACTGGCACCGAGACTTAACATCTTATGTCTCAGGATCAGCAACACATAAATGAGTTGCCTGGGCGAGATCCAGGTAAACTAGTGTATTTGATGTGGCGGTGGGGCTCAGTAGTCCAGGGTGTGCCCAGCACCTTGGGCGAAACTAATTGAGTCGAGGGGGCTCTTTGTACCCCTCTTATAAGAAGAGGAGACCAAAGAGCAGGGGGCAAGAATCTAGGACGGGAACCTCCATTGTACTGTCCCGACGTTGGGAGGGGTTGTTCTGTGGTTCGTGACAACCCTCTGTGGAGGTGGCGTCAGTCCCCTGAAGGACTGACTAGCCGTCGAGGTGCCCTGTTTGCTCATTAGATCCGGGGCACCTCACCAAAGGTGGCATTGGTGGCACTCACCGGGTTTTAGTGGGTAGAGTTGCGTCCACTTACCAGCTTTCGGGCGCAGCGAGTCCCACATACCCGCCTGAGTACCCACTCCCAGGTGGGATGCCTCAGAGCATTTCCCGGCGTTACAAAAAAAAAAGGTAAACTAGTGTATGTCGTCGATTCCAGTCCATGATTCGAGTCCATGATTGACGTCGACCACTTACCATCATGTGGGACGTCTGACAGTTTGCCTGTCCAACTAACATAAAAAACCTAATCTTATCATGGAGCTAGTCTAGTTTCTAAAGAGGTTTTATAAATACGCACCCAATTTTGACACAAACAATTTTGTTTACGGTACAAATGACTACCCAAGGTCGCATTCAAAGTGACTTCCTGCGTAAATTGGCATGCTGATTAATCATCATACTAAAATTACTATAATAATATAGACTGAAAGTACTTACTACCTAATATTGAAAAAAAGAAAAAAAAAACATTAATTAGACACAAACAGGAGATACACAGAGACATAAAAAGATACACAGAAAAACATTTTTGATAACTACTGTAAATACATTATTAATTAAAGCATCATTATTATTATATTAATTATGTACATTAAGATTTATTAGTGTTTTACTTTAATTATTATTCAACATTATTACTGTACAATATATATCCGTTTGGCACTACCTGAAGTTTATTATTATAATAGATGTATTTAGATAGGTAACCAGCGTCACATCCGGCTGGTGTTGCCAGTGGTTTGTAACACCATCTTAAATGTTAAAACGCAAATAATATTTAAACCGAATAAGTAATTTCTACATACTTTTATATATGCATCAATTACAATTTATATACAAATTTATATATGTAGTTAACTCCTGTCTTTGGTAAAGAAATAAATGTTTCCTGGTACAAAACTTAATCACCCGCTTTCACAACGTTCATATGTGTACTGCGACTGTTTGATTGTGTCTAATCAAACGAATCAGTATAAATGTCATGTCAATTATTCTGACCATAGACATGAATCTATCAGCAATCTAAACATTATGCGTCGTTTGGTAAATCTAGCTAACATAGAACCATAAGAAAAAGACTTCATCATCAAACTTTTTCCGTTCCCTATTGGACAGGCCTCTCGCATCCAACGGGAAGTTTTTTTATGTTAGTTGGATAGGCAAACTGGGAAACGTGCCACCTGATGGTAAGTGGTCGACGTCACCCATGAACATAAACTAGTTTACCTTAAACGAGCCCAGGCAACTCATCAATGTGTTGCCTATCCTGAGACAAGATGTTAAGTCTCGGTGCCAGTAATTACACTGCCTGTGTTGCCCTTCTCTCCGATACACAGCAAAGCTGTTTCACGGGAGAAACAAGCAAGATGGTGGTACCTACCCATGCAGCCGGGAGCGCGGCACAGCGCTTCCCTCCCACCGGCTACCTCTATTTCATCTAATCCAATTCAGACAACATCAAAGTTGTATACTTATATTTTAAAAAGGAATTGCTTAATGTGAGCAAGTAGGACAAACCATACAACTTATGAATAATAAATTATATTTTATGTTACTTGGATAGGCAAACTGGCAGACGTGCCAACTGATGGTATTGGTAAGTGGTTGACGAGCGGGTGAGAGAGGACGCCGCCTACGAGGACTCTCCCCACGGGCGACGGACGGGGGTGCGTAGGAGGCGCTTCTTAATGCGCCTCCAGTAACGCTCCTGTGCTTGTGTCGGGCTCAGGATGGCAACCTGTGCCCAGTATGACAACGTCGCGGGGACTGCTTAGTAGCGATCGGGCAGTCCCCCTTACGAGCAGTAGTCTGGCCTTCTCCGAGGCCAGCCTGTCGAGGTAATCCCGTAGAACACAGATCCGGGACCCTTAAAATGTGGCTGAAGGCGCTCGCAGTGGTTTTAGTTTATGGGTAGGGCACTCCCAGGTGCGAGTCCCACATAGGGTCAGGATCTACCCAAGATCCAGGCTACATGCGTAAAAATAATTTCCCTGCGATAACAAAAATAAAAAGCAGCTTATTTATATCCGCCAACGAGGCCTACCCCGTGGGCGACGAGCGGGGGATACGTAGGAGGCGCTACCTAATGCGCCTTTAGTAATAACCCTGTGCTCGTATCGGGCTTCAGGATGGGAACCTGGGCTAAGTGGGACACGACATGGCGCGGACTGCTGAGTAGCAGCTGGGCAGTCTCATTTACGAAGAGTAGTCTGGCCTTGATCGGGGCCAGCTTATCGCTGAGGTGATCCTGTCCTGCAAATCCGGGAACCTCAAAAAGCGGCTAAATGTGCTCGTAGTGGTTATAGTTAGAGGGTAGGGCACTCCCAGGTTTCAGTCAAGATCTGATTAAGTTTTGGTGCCAGTTATGTTCACGGGCTGTCCTGTTCTTCTTTTTTAAGCAAAGCTATTTCAATATAATAATACTGTAGATATTTAAATATACTCTATAAGCCTACAGTAGCTCACTGAACCATCGGTATGCGAGTCCGCTGGCTTTTACCGGTTTTTCAATAAGCTGACGGAAGCATATTTATAACATCGTTAATTAAAATGGTACAGTAACCCATTTGCATTGTTTAATAACAAAAACGCGATGACTAACGAGCAGCACAAAAGCAATTAAATGAACACGATATTTATTAGACTTATTGTCTTGCTGGCCATGCCATCGTGCCACATGGAGTATTATAGTGTGTTTTCATGCTATGCTTATAATATTTTGTGTTAAACATTTATTAATTGATAGGATGTTATAATAAATACATATTTCTTTTTTCAACCCCTCTACACGTCGACAGATGCATCCGCAGACATCAGCAGATGCATCCGTCGACGTCTGCCGATGCATCTTCGACGTACATCAATTTGTCAGACGCCAAACGCTCACGCTGAAACCATTTGATCCGTTTCATAAAAACCGACAGCAAACGGATTTGTGGCTGATGCATCTGCCGGCGTTGAATACCTACGATAGACGACCAAATCAACCCATCTACACGTCAGCGGACGCGTCTGCCGATGCATCTGTCTACGTTTAGAGGGGCTAATTTGCTTTCATAATATCAACATTTTAGTATATAAATGTTTGACATTTTTGTATTATATATACTTGTAAAATCCATAATAATATAATAACTTAATTTATTTCAGAGAGCTCCATATCGAGTTAGTAACAATGATAGCTTATAATTATAATGATAATTACATATAGTGTTTATATCAGTGTCTTACAAAGGCATTGGGTATCCGACCTGACATATCTCCAAATTGAGTCCGATTTCTTTTTTTTTTTTTAAATAAGAATAGAATAATATCTAAATTTAATAATTATTATTGTGTTTTGTTATTTCAGATTATAATTTAATTTTTTGAGAATTTTGAATGACGAAACTATGATAATAATAATTATCATAGTTGTAAGATTTTTATCTTTCTTTAAGAAGATCTTTGATATCTGACTAGTGAATAAATAAATAAAAAATAATCTTATATCTTTAAATGAGCAGATTCCAATTATATATATATAATTGGAATCTCGGAATCGGCTCCAACGATTTTCATGAAATTTAGTATATAGGGGGTTTCGGGGGCGATAAATCGATCTAGCTAGGAATCATTTTTAGAAAATGTCATTTTATAAAAATAAAAAAAAATACCGAGCAAAGCTCGGTCATCCGGGTACTATGTAATTAAATTATGTACTAGATCGTTCAATAAGTCCCGGGACTAACATAGACATGGCGGCTTATATTAAAAACTTTTTTTATTTTCGAAAGCACTGGCCATCAAAATATGTGTAATTTTTTTTGAAAATCGAACGATAAAATATTGAGCTACACACTTTTTAGTGAGACTAGTTTAGTACATTCGTAAAAAATGGATAACAACGAGTTTTGCGTGTTGATAAAACATTGTTTTTTAATGGGAAAAACCACCGTTCAAGCGCAGCAGTGGCTTAAAAAGTGTTATTTAGAATCTGCTCCGTCTAAAACAACAATTTGTCGGTGGTATACTGAATTCAAACGCGGTCGTATGGATACAAATGATGCTGAACGTTCTGGTCGTCCAAATGAAGCAGTGACTCAACAAAACATCAACCAAGTCCTGAAAATCGTAAAGGAAGATAGAAAAGTAAAATTGTGTGAGATAGCTGAGATAGTGAAGATTTTAACTGGTAGTGTCTTCACCATTTTACATAAAAATTTGTCCATGAAAAAGCTTTTTTCCAAATGGGTGCCGCGTTTGCTCACGATTGATCAAAAGCAACAGCGTATTGATGCTTCAGAACGCTGTTTGGCTATGTTTGACAGGAATAAAAATGATTTTTTACGTCGGTACGTGACAATGGATGAAACATGGATTCACTATTACACTCCGGAATCCAATCGGCTGTCAGCAGAGTGGAGAGCACCCGGTGAAAGCCGCCCGAAGCGGCCTAAGACACAAAAATCAGCTGGCAAGATTATGGCCTCTGTATTTTGGGATGCGCATGGAATAATCTTCATCGACTACCTTGATAAAGGGCAGAGAATAAATAGCAAATACTACATGGGGTTATTGGAGCGATTAAAGTGTGAAATCGCTGAAAAATGGCCTCAATTGAAGAAAAAAAAAAGGTATTTTTCACCAGGATTGTCCTGGTGAAAAATAACTTTTTTTTTCGCCGTGTCACAAATCAATAGTAACGATGGCCAAACTAAACGAATTGCACTTCGAATTACTTCCACATCCACCTTATTCGCCAGATCTGGCGGGGGCCACTGGGGAGTGATACTGGCTCTTTGCAGACTTGAAAAAAATGCTTCGAGGTAAGGAATTTAACACAAATGGTGAAGTAATCGCAGCAACGGAGGCTTATTTTACAGAAAAAGAAAAATCGTTCTACACTAATGGGATAGAAAAGTTAGAGAACCGTTGGAGGGAATGTATCGCAGCTGAAGGAGACTACGTTGATGAATAAAAATTATTTTTATCAAAAAACGTTTTTTTAGTATTTAGTCCCGAGACTTATTGAACCAAGTGTTCTATATAAATTGATATGTTTTTAATGCAGGTGGGCCAAATTACTGAGTATTGGCAGTGTATACCGGTGGTATTTGAGGAAAAGACACAAATTTTTGTATATTAAATTTATAACAAGTGCATAGGACACAACTGGGCCTCAGGCACATTTGTAATATTAACATACATAATATCCAATGATAGTTATAAATAAATATTACGTACTATAATCACTAATTAAATAAGCAAACAAAAACTTTTATCTAATTGACATATTATCTAAAATATTCGTTCATTACCAACAGTAAGGTTAAAGAAGTTAAAAACGAGCTTTTTTACCTTTTTCTGTCGGATGTTTGTCCAACTTCTAATTTAATGACATGTCTAATAGTTTCCTTTCTTTGAATCATCGTTTATTTCCTTGTCGAGCTCTACCTGGCTCAGAATTAGGTCGAAATACCAAAATAAACGCAAGTCCTCATTCCACCGTAAGCCCTGTTACAAATTACAGAGCACAGACATCAGAAACGCCATGATGTTTGTTTACGAACATCAAAGAGTAGGTACTTAGACTTTGTATGCATTATTTGTAAATGAGATATAAACAGTCCTTTTTAACATCAGAATGAGTAAGGCAAATAAGAAAATAGCATTTAAAACGTTATATATTGTATGAGCAAATTACATTTTGAGTCTAAAATAGCTATATCGAAAGTGAGTTTCCGGTTACTCCTCTTACTCTGGTTACTCTAAATACCAAGTTGACGGGTATGTTTTGAAATATGAGAAGAGTATCAATCATTCTATTTATATCCTTTTTTCGTATGGAACGTTGCCCGTGTAGCGTTGCCGATTAGATTTATCTCCAAATTTTGGTATTATCTAGATGGAGTACAAATAGAAGTTACCACATATTAAGCAATCTAAAAAGATTATTTTAGAATGGAACGTAAATAATATTTACGTGACTTTATTGTGACTCTAAAGTCTTTATTCTCGAAAACACACAAAAAAATCACAATCGGTCAAACAGTTTATGGGTATTTCATTCACATACACAGTAGGATTATGTATTTATTGGCATATAACCATTAGCTATTAGGTAAACCATTTTTAGGTTTAGTTATCATCTAAGAACGACCTTGTAAAATTTTGGATCAGAGAGATCATAACAAAATGTTGATGTCATAAAAGTTTATAGTTCCTCATCAAAGCGAGTACTCGTCGAGTCGATGCAACATTTAAGAAAAACATTGTATAAAAATACTAAGCCATCGATGAAAACTTCAGGAGTCCGATTTTACTTAAACAAAAGTTGAATACAATATTAGCAGAGGAAGTTTAATATTGCAATCTCGCAAAGTTTACAACAACTTAAATAAGATCGTGAAAGACTTTACTGCTCCATCTTTTTCACTTGTCATAAGATATTAGATTCTTTTTGGAGGGTAAACGAATTATGCTTGATTGATGTTTTTTTTTTCAAATTCATAATGCATAAGTAATATTTTATGTTTCATGAAATATTATTGCCAGTTTTTAATTCAAAAGCTAGCTATTTTACAATAAATACACGAAACATTAATTAATCCTAATTGAGTATGTAAAACTAAGTTAATACGGTGAGACATGTTTTTGCCAACTCTATTAATTTTATCAAGTCTATAGCATTGTTTACGATGAATCATTCACGACCATAAACATATAATATAATAGACCAATAAAGAGTTGGAAAGAGAAGTGAGTCCTTTATGGAATTATAACAAGATGAAAAGAGAGAGCAATCTAATGTCAAGTGTAACCACTTTTATTTGACAGGTCAACCAAAGTCACCAAGCGTTAAAAGAGCATCTCAGTATTTTCAATTTATTTTGTTGTTCCAGATATATTTGCAATAAATACTATTGCATGTAAAAAGATGAAATTACTATTCGGTGCGGTATAATGTGAATCATAATTCATATTCATGTCCTAATTGCTAAGATGTGTTTATTTTTTGCTATATTCTATCTTTACTTCTCTATTTCAAATAAAATAATGTCAATCGTCCTATTTACTTTCATATTTTGCGTAATTAAAGATACAATCGTTCTTAAATTACATAATATTTGAAGATTAATTTTCATCAATATTTTATACATATACCCTAGTGCTTGATTCCAATTTATCGACATGCTTATTGGTATATCATATATATCATTAATTTGAAACTAATCTAAAAACAACAAAAAATAAAACAGCTTTCGATATAATATTGAGTGACTCAAGAGCAAGGTTTATAATATGTAACGGGAATATCAGAAAGGAAATTCGTTTTAAATAATAATAACAACCATTTTATTACATTCTGATAAAACAATAACAATCTTAGATCCAGAAGTAATGTGTAGGTGCGTGTGCATGTGCATGCATAAAGCACCTCCATCCTTACCCACACTGCACATGCATACACATACACGAACCTCACACATACATAGAGGTTGGCCCAACATTAATTAACAAACTTAACATGGCCGATAGTGATTTGGCCAGACTTCCGTCCTCCTTGAGGTCGCAGATATAAATCGCCCCTCTACGAACAAGACCTCGCTTTTTAAAGGCAGTAGTCGGGTGTGTCTATAACGTAATACAAACATCCCTACGCCTCGGCCGTCCAGCCCATATTCTTGCCAATCCTAACACAAGTTTTTGAATTGACACTGCAGCGCCACCAATCTCCGGCACTCGCTGTCAAATCCGCTCCCGTACTAATGTCCTCTCCGACTGTTTGCTTGTTAGCGATGAATCATAATCATTTTGTTTTACAGATTCCCTCAAGATCCTATAATTAGAGGAAAATGGCTGATATTAACTGGGCGTGTTGGTTGGGATCCCAACAATACAATTTGCAAAGAGATGCTTCTAATATTGGAAGATTATTCCGACTTGTTTTTGTGCTTGACGAGCCACAATATGGACCAATAAGTTTTAAGTGGGCACAGATACTTAATAATGAAGTATTATAGACATCTGTTCGATATTCGGGTCAAATACGAATGTAAGCTACTTAATTTGAGTAAGGAGACTGTAAGGAACCACCTGAATAAGATTATTTTGTTTAAAGGACAGTAGCATCTACCCATTTTTTTTTAATTTTAATTAAATTACTTGTTTTACGTTTGTAACAGTATAATTTTAAAGTCACCGTTAAAATAATAATTACTGCGCATATACTTAGGTTGTGTAAATCTTGTGTAGTAAGTCATGGATCAAGCGTCCATTGAATATTGATCGATTCGTTCCCAAATTTTATTATTTTCCTTTTGTTAAAATTATTTGAAGCAAATAATACATACATAATAAAAGTCATTATTTTATATAAGGGCCGAAACACAACCGCGTTGCGACGCCGCAACGCTAAAAACGACAGTTTGCGTTGCGGCGTTGCGGCGTCGCGAAAAAGAGCGTTTTATTGTCCTACGGTAGGGTAACCAGTTCCTCGTGATTTTTGATTGTGGATAGACGAGTCTCTGCCATGGATCGTAATAAACTTATTGCTTATTTGTTATTAAGAAGACATAACTCTGTTTTAAATGTACGACAAAGAAGATACTGGATACATTCATGTAATAAGGCTATGAATCCCGATGGAAAATACCCACAGTAATCCCACAAACAAGGGCGTTCCTGAACCGAAAATATAAATGAAAATTTAATTTTAAAACTGCTTCTGACTTTACGCGTGTTGTTTGCAAAAGTGATAGAAACAAACAATAGTAGTAGTAGTCTTTAAAATAAACTGAATCATTTTCAATAAGTATGACGCCGTGCCGGTGAAATTCGCGTCGCGGTGCGGCACCGCGCCGCTGAAATCGGCAGGGACGCCACTGCTGGGCGCGGCGCCGCAACGCGGTTATGTGTTTCGGCCCTTAATAGTAGGTAAGTATGAGTGTGTAAGAGTATTATGATATTTCATTTGAGAATAAATAATATACTATGTGTTGTTTTATTTCAATATTTATTTACCTTTTATCTAAATAATTTAAGGGCTGCTTTTGCAATCGACGGATAACTTTGACCTGAGGAATATTATGTAGTTTACCATCCTTCATAATCATCATCATCACTGAGGAATAATTATGTTGACTTTGTAATGTGTATATTAAGTACCCTTATAAAAACCATAACATATCTGACCATTGGAAAATTCACCCCAAACAACAAAGTTTACAATTTACTCGAGCTTGCTGTACTATCGAGTATCGATAGTAAAAGATACATCACTGTGTGTCAATGTGTGCGTGTGCTCTGCACACATTGACTTTTCAAAAATCGTCACGCATTTTTGGGCGGTCAAGTGGTCTATCTAGTATATTCTAAGTCTATGTTCACGACGAATTAAATATTTATAATAAGATGTTAATAAATCTATCAATTGGGCACCTCTTTATAAATGAATAGTCGTCTTCGTGGTATAAAATTGCTTCAAGATGATATTGTGAAATAAGTCCTACTCTAGTATTCTTACACATCTTATACAAGAAATATTTTTTATAATATCTCAGTACCGTTTACGTGGGTGTTCATGGTACTGAGATAATATTATTGTAAATATTTCACTATTGAAACGGCTGGACAGGCAGTTTAACGAACAAAGTTACTTAACTTCCAATCTTAACTTAGGCTTCGCATGGATCATCGAGCATATAACCGGATAGAGTAGTAATGTGAGCCATAACATTCCGAAACTGGTCAGTGATTTGTCACTGACGTAATAGCCATTCAATCAACCAGTGATCTATATGTACGTTACGTCGGCCAATAATCCATAAATGGCCATCAGTCGGCTAATCAGAGCGCAGAACCAGCGCTGCGTCGCAGCACAAATTTGGCGGAATTTATTTTCATACAAAACACTTATCATTACCGCTCTATTCCTATACGTGCACTAGGTCTAGCTCAAAAACTAGTCCTTACTGAACTCATTTATGTCCTGGAATGGTGTAGTAGTCAATAGGTCCTGTACAGGTCAGAAAGTAACTGTTTAAAAAAGAATGGATTTTGCACAATTGCATATTCAGTACATAATAATATTTCGGTCTACGGTTTAAGTAAGATCTTTATTATTTCTCTAAGATTACATTAAAATCACTTACGAGAAATATTATTTAATTATTATTATGTTTTATGTACTGTTTCAATGCATTTGTCTTTAAACTAATAAAAATCGATTAATAGAATGTCTACGGTATGCCGACGAGAGGAACTTACTTTTTACTAAATTTAAATTAAATATTAATGATGTTGGTGTGTTACATAGCGTCTTAGCTGATCCATATTCTGATGCAGCTAGAACGCTGTTTAACATGTTTAAATATACAAATTAGTTTTAGAATTAGAAGTAATAAAATATGTATATTTAAATGTATTAGAATATGGTACAATGGGATTGACATTGTCATTTTATGTACAAAAATCCCTTATTAAATAAAGACAAAAAAAAACCACTAGAGGTCCCAATAGACGTTGCCCTGAAAAAACATTTTCCAGTGGGCCGAATTGTAAATATAAACCATTCTTGAATCCATATTAATACACACAAAACACTTCATCAGAATCGATCCAGCCATTTTCAGTTCAGTCACATACACACACAGAATAATATACAACATTTGTAAATGGTATGATGACATAATAATCTTTTGTTCCAGGTACACAAACATGTTTCACATACAACCAAATCGAATATATCAAAGTAAAAACAGGCAGCTCCTTTTATCAAGAATGTCACTGTGATGAACCGGGAACTTCGGGAGTAAATTTAAAATGGTTGGACAGCCGTGAAAAAGAAATCGTTCCATTGGGGTAATTTATTTTATCAAATTTACTTTGATGCTGGTTTTTACATAGGAAATGACTTAATAAGATTGTGTTACGTTTCAACGAATTTGGTACGAATAATTTTAGCGTTACTATGAGATCACTGCTAAATGAAGTATATATTTTGTTTTTTGGCTGTTAATTTCTCTATGTTTGATTTTTTAACAAAGATTTTCATAGTTACTCTTTTGCAATTTTTTTGCAACAAATCCTGAAAATTTCGTAAATAGGTTATCATTTAGAGAAAATAATTATATTGTTAAGACTTTGCTCTATTATTTCCATTTTTTTCTGCCACAAAAGCGATCAATTAAATATTTAAAGAAGTACACATTTGTACACAATTTAAAGAAGTAGTATAGCTTTATAAAAACTCAAGAGTTGGCTCTAAGCTCTACGATTGCTAGCTTGGTTGACTGTTTTGAAAAAAAAAAATGTAATAAATGAAGCCGATAACACTGCACTATTGGCACTACCGGATTATGACGTCACAAATAAGGCGACCAATCGTTGCGCGTTCGAAGTTATGTTTTTTTCTCGAATTTTCATTGATTATAATTAAATGAAATTAAATTTAAATAGGTTTTTGCAATCAATATTATACAGATTATTGTTCAAAAAGCCAATTATGAACAAATGTTTTTCACGTGGGCGTCGTAATAAACGCCAAATCGTCCCAAAAGTTTTAACGTTCAATTGAAGCCGATGTCAGCCGTGGAGTTTCTCTTGACATAACATAGTTATTGTATCGAGAGCCGTAAGCTTTAATATTAAGGTCAATCGGTGGGCTTATGGCTGTGGGTGAGGATATACGGCCTCGTTTGTGTATCCTATGGCAATAATAGCAATATGTCATTGTGTATACCATATTATATGGGGACTTTAACTTAGTACGTAGGGAGTTAAGTATGTATAAAATATTTCCTTTCGTATGTTTTGCTAGTATTTGATCTTAGTTGAACTTATTTTTAGAAACTGGTATTAACTTAAACTTTACGCGTAGATCAGATTGGAATCCTGCTACGGAAAAAAATGTATGAAGACCGTGTCTTTAGATACGGCGTCTACAGGTTTTTATTATTATTTTTAGATTTTAGGCAAACAAGATTATTTCCACTCTTAGAAATACTTAAAATGGCATATTTACTAGGGTTTAATTTGTATTTCATGGAATTCGATATTTCACGTTTACAAGGTATTTGTAATAAATATATAATAAATAATAATAATTAAAAAATAATAAACAAATATCTGCAAAATATAATTGGATTATCTTCCCATGGAACCAGAATAACTTTATTTTTGATAAATCCATTATTATACCTAAAACAAACGATTATTTTCACAAGACCAGGTACCAAATCAAATATATATTCGGAATGGACAGACAAGGACACATTCAGCGTGTACATATCGAATATCAGTAGATCAACGTCAGGTGCCTACAAGTGCGTGACTTATAACAACGGCAAATATTACACGCTCACGTACAACGTTGAAGCTTATGGTACGTACTGTATTAACTATGGAACTTTCATCTCTGATCTGATATGAGGCACGAAGAAGTCTCCAGTAGTAAGCTATGCTTCAAAAAAGCGAGCAATTTAGCTTGGAAATCATGACTGCTGATATTATAAATATAATTATTATAATTTGATTATGTTCTAACTACGGGTCAGATGCCCTAGAACCGCTTGCCTGCATGATTACCACCGACATGCTGTTCCTTCCATGCAATAGCTTTCCTTTGTGTCTATAAAAAGAACAGGATTAACACTGTAATTACTTACTATCATGCCTTAAGTTAGGCAACGCAGAAATGAGCTGCGGGACCAGTCGAAGTTTAACTCGTATGTTCATAGGCGACGTTAGCAATTTATCATGCTTTAATGTCTGTTCGTTTATAAAACTGACATTGACAATACAACATGACATAAATGACATTAATCGAATACATAATTAAAATACACCAGATCCACCGTACTTCGTGAACACCGAGGGTACCCAGTTGGTGGTGAGCGGTCAGGACGCGCTCATCACGTGCGAGGCGAGGGGCGAGACGGTGCCCCTGATAGCCTGGTACAAGGAGCAAGACGGGTTGATTGAAGTAAGTCCGGTTTTTTTTTAATGTTTCAAAATTCATGCATGTTTAGTGACTTAAACAAAAGCATATTTTGTTGTAGATTACGAATGATGATAAATACCTGGTAACACCAAAAGGCCTGCATATAAAAAGTATAACAAAACACGACAGTGGCCTTTACAAGTGCACAGCGTCAGATCTGGAGACGGGAGAGGGAATTGACAGGGATATCAACGTGGAGGTAAATATTGTAGCTCACCTTCAACTATCAGCAGCAGGACTTTAGTTAGTACTTTACAGTAGCGAGTTTGAATCTCGCATGGTAGACAAATAGTGATATTTATAGGATACGGATATATTTATAGGATACGGATATATTTATAGGATAGGATATATTTATAGGATAGGATATATTTATAGGATAGGATATATTTATAGGATAGGATATATTTATAGGATAGGATATATTTATAGGATAGGATATATTTATAGGATACGGATATATTTATAGGATAGGATATATTTATAGGATAGGATATATTTATAGGATACGGATATATTTATAGGATACGGATATATTTATAGGATAGGATATATTTATAGGATAGGATATATTTATAGGATACGGATATAAGACGACCTTCACCGAGATGTTTATTTGATGAAACGTATTTTATATTCTATGGGCTTCATACTTTCGATTGGTATAGAATTTATCTAATAATTAAACCGGTGAAATTTTTAATTATTATTTAAACATACCCTGGACTAAAATTTGTTTGGCAACCCATATGCAATATATTTATGGACATATTAAATTTAATATAAAATACGTTTCATCAAATAAACATCTCGGTGAAGGTCGTTTTATATCCCGGATCTTAGCCTAATAACTTTTAATCTGTATTGAGCTGTTGTAATAGTCAAGTGTTACGGGTTGGTATCTCCTGAAAAGACTTTAGAGCTGCGTCCACCTTACCACCTTTCGGGCGCAGCAAGTCCCACATACCTGCCTGGAGAGTCCTGCCCTCCCCAGCGGGATGCTTCAGAGCTTGCTCCAGCGTATCAGAAAAAAAATCGGTAGTTTGACATTAAAACATGCGCTATCTTTATACACATTAAAAAATCACTTTAACATCGTAACTTAGTAGTTGTACGACGTTCGTATAGTAATGGTATAGTTATATGTCGTATATGTTTGTAAGCGAACTCCAAGATGAATGACCTCAGATTCTCATTCAATTGTGATCATATCAATCTGAACTGGGAGTGAGGCACATTAAATTCTCCGCTATTGATACATATATACAATTTTTTACAACTTAAATTCACTACCATTGTAGTATCGTTTCCGAACGTAAATCGAAAAGGAAATAAGCACATTCCTTGACAGGTGACATCGCCACAGTACATCTACCATGAGTTTTGTTACAAGCGTAAATGACGTTACTATAGTAGTTACGTAAATCGCAACACGAATAGAAAAATTAAGATATGGTATAGTTTTCTATTCGTGTTGCGTTTTTACGTTACGTATATAAGTAGTTAACGTAAAAACCCAACACGAATAGAAAACTAAGGTATGATATAGTTTTCTTTTCGTGTTGCATTTTACGTAACTACTATAGTTATGTCAAGCAGTCGAAGGCCTCGAAGCCGTTTGGCGACTACCGACGCCCAAACACATCCGCACAACCAAAGATTAAGCAGATGCGTTGCCCTCCTTTTCCCTAACCCCCCCAATGGGCCACCGGAAACTCACAAACCGCACACGAAACGCGACAGCATAGCTGTCACTTGACGCCGGTGTTATGTGAGCGAGAGGTACCACCCCGGTCGTGCCGGCCTAATTCGGCTGTTAAGCAGCATGGCACTACCTCTTAACAAACAACAACACACAACGTTTGTCACAAAACTCATGGTAGAGGTACCTACAGATAATCGCTGTCAATGACCGATACGCTCGGGAACTCCACTACAACCACCACTATAATCATCATCATCATCATTTGCGTTCACAGTTATCAAAAAAGTGCAAAACTTACGAGATTACAGCTCATTGAATTTTTTGACGTGACAACGTTTTATAATTCGATGGAGCCGGTTGCACGAACGAAAAAAGATAACGCATGCGGCGTTACCTCGCTGTGAGGCGTTCCATTCTCTTATGACGTTGTCACGTTCAACTATCGTCAGTAAACCGACTTTACAGACAACCGATTTTTTATGGCATAAGAAGACAAACAAGCAGTCGGAGTCGGTGACTACCGACGCCCATATGATAGACATCCCCACAGCCGGAAGTTTAAGCAGATGCGTTGCACTCCTTTTCCCTCTCCCCCACTGGACCACCGGAAACTCCCAAACCGCATGAAACGCGACAGCATAGCTTACACTTTACGTCGGTAATATGTGAGCGAGAGGTACCACCTTTACTCAAAGGAACTTGGAGAATCCATAAACAGACTTTTAAATAGGTTTATGCTCATTTCTTGAAAGTGTAATAAGAATCCAATAAGATATAGATGATAATAATAATAATAATAATACTATCTATGGACGCTTTTACACCACGTCAATCTGGTCCCGTGGTAAATTCTCGAAGAACTTGTGTTACGGGTACCAGACAACGGAAATATATTTAATACTTTTATACTATACATATATTTAAGATTTTTTATTTTATAATACACATATTTAATACACATCCATGACCCAGGAACACAGTAAACTTTTTTGGTCCCTGCCGGGATTCGAACCCGCAACCTCCGGCTTGAGCGCCAACACGCTAACCACTGAGCCACAAAGGTCGTCAAAATAGATACAATATTATATTTAAAAAATATATATAATAAAAAAATAGATAGAATATTATGATATTTAAAGATAAGATACTCGGTAATTATGATGACCTCTGTGCCTGAATGATTAGCGCATTGGCCAGGGAAAAAAAAGTTTTCTGTGTTCCTGGATCATGGGTGTGTATTAAATATATGGATTTTAACATAAAAATCTGAAATATAATATGTATAGTATAAAAATATTATATTTCCGTTGTCTGGTACCCGTAACACGAGTTCTTCGAGAACTTACCACGGGACCAGATTGACGTGGTGTATGAGCGTCCAAAGATTTATCCAAACTAATAGTTTGGATAAATCTATGGAGTGTATATGTAGTCTAGAGATTTAGTAATCGGAAATTGCCGTATTTTTACTCAGCTCTGAAATTGTCAACTCGATAATTTAGCAATCTCACAATAAAAATGTATTTAAAATTTCTCACATTGCATGTATTTAAAACTGTTTTAAACGTCCTGAACGAGACAGTCGCAGACAAAGACGAAAAATGGAGCGAAAGAGGATAAATGCGGAACATAATATATAAATATCCAGTTTTAAACAATTTTACTTGTGAAAATATCCAAGTGAGTTCCAAATTTATAACCCGTCTATAGATTGTGGGACGGATTCCAATCTTTCAGTATTTGGTTGTGCTATTACGCCAAATGACATAACAACCACATTAAAATAACAATTGTAAGGGCTAACGGGCGAATCTAACCAACAGTATTAAATATATTGGTATACATTTGACGACCTCCGTGGCTTAGTGGTAAGCGCGTTAGTGCTCAAGCCGGAGGTTGCCGCCAGGGAACAAAAAATATTTTCTGTGTTCCTGGGTCATGGATGTGTATTAAATATGTGTATTATATAATAAAAATCTTAAATATATGTATAGTATAAAAGTATTAAATATATTTCCGTTGTTTGGTACCCGTAACACAAGTTCTTCAAGAACTTACCACGGGACCCGATTGACGTGGTGTAAAGCGTCCATATATATTATTATTATTATAAATTACATATTTAGAAGCTAGATGAACTTCTAGACTAGGTCTAAACCTAGGCACTTGTTGCACTACTGTGCTAAGCTGAAAATCCCACCGAGATTCAAACAGTGAAATGCTAATATAGCACGTAAAAGAGATCTATGTAGCTTTAACATTTACATGAATGAATTTTAAACAAGTAAACCTAGTTTTGTTTTTTATAAAATGCTCTTTAGAATTAAATACTACATTTGCTTTTATAATCTGGACACATTGTGGTTTTATTCACGTTTATCCTAATTTAAATTAGGAATTTGTTTTTTTTTATTACAAAGTCATTGAAAGTGACCTATATCCAGAAGTGGATGGAAAATAGTTGATGATGATGATGATTATGATTGTAATATGGAAGAGTAGCATTCATACAGTAAAATATCTGTGCTGGAGATACAAAAGTCTCACATTCTTTTTAATACTACCAATTGAACTTAACACTCGCTTCAAAACACGTTTAGTTAGGCACGCCTCATAAGCGAAGCGTTGACGACACGACATATATTTCTGAAAAAATATTTTATTTAGGACGGTAAGAATTTTAACAAAGGAAAGCCATTATGTTAAACTATTTTCATTTAACGATAATGAAAAATCACTTGCTGCTACTAAGTACACGCTGTGGAACTACAAAAACAAGTTAGCGTGCGAGCCACGCCTCTACTAGTTTTATACTATCTAAAACCTAATACATCATGTTAGCATCAAGATACTGCGAAATATGCATGAACATACACGTATTTTTTTTAAACAATACTAATACTATTTTTACAAGCAATACTAATATATCGCCTAATAGTAAAAAAAAAAATAGTAAGCTAATGTATAGCCTGACCAGAAATATATAATGCGTGGTGTCCCCACTGTATCTTTTTTACGTCAACACAGTATAGTATCGTCCATACAGAAAGTAGGTAGTTCCGAAATTTTCCGCAATATGGCGAAGGTTTTTGACGTGACAACGTCTTACAATTCGATAGAGCCGGCTGCACCAACGAAAAAACATGACGCATGCGGCGTTACCTGGCTGTGAGGCGTTCCATTTTCTTATGACGTTGTCACGTTCAACTATCGTCAGTAAACCGACTTTTTATTATTCTAGTCAGGCTATTTAGGTACATATAAATAAATGTGTACACATCAACAACCAATATTCCTTTATACGTCATAGAAATTGACTATTTCAAAAATATTTTGCAAATAAAACTTACTTTACCTATTAACCTGACCCGTAGGAGAACAACAACTTACGTTCAAGTATGGAATGCCTAAAATATAGGTTCCAGAAATACCTACATTAGAATATAAAAGGAAGCAAAAATAACTGTTAGTATTACAAGCTTACTGCACGTGGAATGCTAGTGACCTTCTTAGCCAATTGAAAGTGATGTAATCTATCTAAAAAATCAAGTGGTAGTCGGCTACGCGACGAATTATCTTTGGGATGTAGCAATAAACAAACTGATCGTTGGTAACAAAAACAGGAGATGTACCAAATTAATAATGTTTATTTTGGAATGCTAGTACATATTTCAATAATTCTTCTTCTACATTGGGTGCCTCTTCAACTAGCGAAAGTTGGCAGTCAACTCTGCATATTTTTCCTTGTCACGCGAGGTGAAACAGATCAGCGGCCCATCCACTCTCTTATGTTACGCAGCCGCGACTCCCTTCTACCATCAGATTCTCTTTTTCCGGCAACTTTTCCCATCATAACAAGTTGGAGGAGCTCGTAACGGTCATGCCTTAGCATTTTAATAATTATTTTTTTATTAATATGTAGGTATATCTTTCCAATATTATGGACTGGGATATAATATGGAAAGGATAATTTATCATAATGGAATCGCGTAAATAGAAAACATATTTTTTTTTACAAAACGTAATAATATACACGTATGCAATTAAAGCATAATATATTAATTATTAAACATGTTCTTGTGCACATAAACATAAATGTATAAGTAAAATTTACTTCTTAATAAAATAATATAATCTGTTCCAGATAAAAAGAAAATATTAAGCTAATGTAGATATAAGTTTTGATAATAGTAAAATAAACTTCCAGGTAATATCAACTCCAATAATTACTCAAGTCATTGCGACACCGGACAGCAAGATATATTTTGGACAAAGCCTGACAATAGAGTGCCTGGCCACTGGGATACCTCATCCAGATTACTCGTGGAAGAAAATTTCAGATTCAGTAAGTTATTTATTAATCGGTTTTGTAAATGTATTCAATTTCTGACTTTGACGACCTCTGTGGCTCAATGTAGAGCGCGTTGGCGTTCAAGCCGGGAGGTAGCGGGCTTAAATCAATTTTAACGTGGAACAAAAATTTTTTTGTGTTCCTGGCTTATGGATGTATATTTATACTAAAAATCTTGAATAAAAGTATTGAATATATTTCCGTTCCGTTGGCCAGAACTTACCACGGGACCAGATTGATGTGGTGTATAAGCGTCCTTAGATATTAAACCTTACGTTTTAATATCTTAGGTCAACATGAGCATTTAGGTGGGACATATTGTCACCTATGTTTATTTTTTGTGTAATTATTTTTGTTAGTAGTAGATACCAACTTGTAAACGTGCCACCTGATGGTAAGTGGTCAGCTTCGCCCATAAACATAAACGATTTACCTAGAACTAGTCAAAAGGCGGGTGAAACAAAAGGTGTTAAATAGCCAAAATTATTGCAGGAGTCTGAAACCAATGTAACGTGGCAGGAGGTGGGGAACAGGCTTGTCATAGACAGTGTGGTGGCGTCAGACCAGGGAACGTATGAATGCAGCGCGCGCAACACCGCGGGACACGACTCTAGAAGCATTCCCATACGGGTAATTACACATCCCATTACTAATTACGTACTTCTTACATTCTTCTACACGTATCTTAATAATCTTATAATTATGTACTTACATCAAATTTTGTTACTTTTGGGACAGTAGCATCACATTGACATATCTTATAAACATTTACTTCCTGAGCATTTCCATACCGGTGATTACACGACTCATTCCTAATTGTGTGCATCCTACATTCTTTTACACGTACCCTATACTCTTATTATGTACATCCTACATTCTTTTACCCATATCCTATACTCTAAATATGTAGTACCTACATCCTATTTTGCTTTTGAGACATTACTTTAAAATATAGGTGTTCGCAGGATCACGGCGCCATTTGCCGTGTCCAATTTTATTTTTAAACCATCCAAAACGAACTCTGGCTGGCCTTGAACCAACTAACCAACCAACATATAAACTTAAAAGTACTCTGTATGTCTGATTTACCATTGATATTGGTAGATCCTGCTGCCACCAACGATAAAGGAATTTGAGAATGTGACGGCATTGGAAGGGCTGAGCGCTCAGATAGTGTGTAAGGCGTCCGGGCAGCCCGTACCCAAGATCAACATGGTGTTTTTAGGTGATGAATCTAATGATCAAAGGTAAATGATTTTTATTTTAGTGAGATATGTAAACTGGTATTTTTTTTTTGTTTTACGCCGGACGCAGCTCGACCCACTAAAACCCAGCGAGTGCCACCAATGGCGCCTTTGGTGAGGTGCCCCGGATCTATTGAGCAAACAGGCCACCTCGACGGCTAGTCAGTCCCTCAAGGAACCAACACCACCTTCACAGAGGGGTCGACGCGCACCACAGAACAACCCTTCCCAACGTCAGGACAGTGCAATGGAGTGAGGTTCCAATCCTCGCCCCTTATCCCCCCTGTTCTTTTGTCCTCTCTTTTTATAAGAGGGTCACAAAGAGCAACTCCCTCGGTTCAATTTGCTTCGGCCAAGGTGCGGGTTTTACCTTAAGGCTTGAACCTTGGTGGGGAAACTGGTAGAATCACATGACAGTTCACAACGTCCGCCATGAAACATGAGCTGCTATTAGCGTGGGCAGCTCATGCATTGCCTATCCTGAGTCATAAGTCGCGTGAACAGTAATTATACTGTCCTGTCCTTCTGTTGAAGGTAGCAAAACTGTTTCCTGGAAGAAAGGAGGAGGCCGCCGACGAGGCCACCCTCCGCAGGCGACGAACAGGGGTGCGTAGGAGGCGCTACTTAATGCGCCTACAGTAACGCTCCTGTGCTCGTGTCAGGCTTCAGGGTGGGAACCTGGGCCCAGTTTGGCACGACCTCGCGGGGACTGCTTAGTAGGGGTCGGGCAGTCCCCCCTTACGAGGAGTAGTCTGGCCCTCGCCGGGGCCAGCCTTTCGCTGAGGTGATCCTGTCCGTTGCCTGCATATCCGGGACCCTTAAAAAGCGGCTGAAGGCGCTCGCAGTGGTTTTAGTTAGGGTGGGCACTCCCAGGTGCGAGTCCCACATTTGGTCAGGATCTACCCGAAGATCCTGGCTGCATCCATAAGGATTTCCCTGCGATAAAAAAAAAAAAACTTCTATGTCCAATAGTGAACAGAATAAGGTAAAAAAAGACGATGATTATAATTCATTCATTGTTCATTCATCGTTTATTACTATCCTTACATTTTCACACATAATTTCATCAGCGTTATACCCTTCCAGCATCATATGGGACACGAAGCGAATGAATGACACGGAGGAGTTCTATCTGACGTTCCTCAAAGTGAACAGGACCCATGACGGCGCGTACCTCTGTAACGCCAGCAACGAGGGTAAGTAATTGTAATGAAACATGTATTGGTCGCGCCTTGACAGTTAAATCGACTCGAATGCCGTGATGGAAAACCGCATGTTAATTTTTTTTTTATTGATTCGTTATGAATTTTATATCGTTCCGTATCGGCTTACTTTTTGAAGCGCTCATGACGGTATAATTTTTACGGATGAAACGTCACAAAAATGTGCAACGTTTTGTCCAAAAAGAGGGAGAGAGTGATTGAGACCGATTGAGAGAGAGTGAGAAAGTAGGTAGTAGTAGAGACTCGAACGTAGCATGAAGCACATAGCCATGGAGTGAGAGTAAAGCGAGTGAGGAAGATCGAGAGAGAGAGAGTGAGATAGAGCGAAAGTCACATCGCAAGTCTCGGAAATTTAAAGTTTTAGATCAGTATAAATATAAACGAGATTATAAATTAGTTTGCAAAATAAGTTTCACTTCTGACATGTGTACAATCCTTAAAAATAAAAACACACAATAAAATTCTTGTAGACTATAAGTGTCGGTATTATTTTATATAATGTTATTTTAGTGTAGTTTCTTAAGATTTTTATTTTGTTATAATAAATATACAATAAATGATAGCATAATAGAGTGCTCTAATTAATTATAATTTATACAACATAAAAGTACCTCTACTTCTAAGCTTCATCAATATATTATGGGTTCGATATATTCAGTTTATTCAATTCATTTATACGTAAAGCCCACAATCTCAGCGCAAGGACTAAGCTTTAAAAAATGAGGTAGAAAGTGGAATATATCTCTTGGGTGTCTCCAACTCGATCTAATTCCAATTTCATTCGACGCTTAAATTATTTAGACATTTTCCTCTCTACCTGTCCCTTTGATATCAGGATCGTTATCAACATCATCATCAGTCTTATCCGTCCACTGCTGAATCGGTGGGAGGGAAGCGCTGTGCCGCGCTCCCGGCTGCATGGGTACCACCATTTTGCTTGTTTCTCCCGTGAAACAGCTTTGCTGTGTTTCAGAGAGAAGGGCAAGACAGGCAGTGAAATTACTGGCACCGAGACTTAACATCTTATGTCTCAGGATAGGCAACACATAAATGAGTTGCCTGGGCTCGTTCCAGATAAATTAGTTTACGTTCATGGGCGACGTCGACCACTTACCATCAGGTGACACGTTTGCCAGTTTGCCTATCCAACTAACATTTAAAAAAACCTTCAATAAACGCCAAGGCGATCCCTTGCCACTTGCATCCAACACGGACCGGTTACTCACGGAGGTCATCATCTCACTTGGTTAATGGTCGACCAACACTTCGTCTACCTAAATATTATATAGGATATCCCTTTGGTATATAATATTATCTTATAAACTAAATATAATTTATATTAAGTTTCTATTTCCACACTCCTCGTATTCCGTATAATAATAATTGTTATCAAAAAATGTTCTACTTAAAGTATTACTTTAAAACCAATCAGTTTTGAGTGCTAAGGTCATAATCGGGCAGTGTGTTTTTTTACTTTCCCAAAATTGAAGAAAAAACTATCTTCTAAAATAAATAGAATAAGAATCATCATAATCAGCCTGTATCCGCCCACTGTATACTAGATACAAATCCTATCATACGAGTATCTATAACCTCCTTTTACATCGATTACAAAACCAACCATTTAAATGTTAGGTTATACTATAAAAGGCTTTTATCATGTATATAATGTACTGTAGAAATGATACAATGTTTTTCCACGTCTAAATAACATCTACATTAAATGTTACGATTCTTTTTACTCTTTAAGAGACTTTATTTCAAAAGAAAATGAGCAGGAAAATGGCGTCAGGGACTCTACTTAAAACGAAACCACCAATTTCACAGAAAGCTCATGTTGTAAATGGCTTTTGTAATGTTTTGTTTCTATTAATTTACTTCGTACAGCTACTTTTCATCAATTCGAATTATGATTGAACTAGTGACCCGAGGTAAAATTCAATGCGTATTTATCTCAATATTGATTTAAAAATAACAGTTAAAAGTTTCTTACGCTCGACACTTTACTACTTACTTTCGATAGTAAGAACGATAGTAATCTTGTTTTGGTAAGAGGTAGTGCCTTGCTGCTTGTGACAGCTATGCTGTCGCGTTTTGTGCGGTTTGTGAGTTTCCGGTGACCTATATGGAAAAAGCCACAAAGGAAGGCAACGCATCTGCATAATCTCTGGTTGTGTATGGGCGTCGATAGTCAAGGCTTTGACTGCTTGTTTGCACTCCTATCATATAAAAAAAAAGTTTTCATCAGCATGAGCTTGGAAGGGTTATACCAATCTTTTTAATTGATATATTTTTATATTTATGTATCGAAATTTACAATTACATTCAGGGTATCAATTCGTTATCCATAATACAGCGTAGTAGCTTAATTTCTTACGAAACAATTATAGAAATATAATAAAATATGTTTTTGATTAAGTGGACTACGTTACACAAGAAATGAACCTGACAGTTCTGTATCCGCCATTTTTCTCCGAGCCTTTAGAAAATGCTTGGAGCTGGAATGGAAAGATTGCGAATTTAAGCTGCGAACATCTGAGCAATCCACCCGCCGAAATTACTTGGAGGTATTATTTTAAACTTATATCTTTAAACAAAAATTTTTGTTAGGTTAAGTTTTTTACTATTGCAACGGCGTAGAATGTAGAGCCCGACACAATTTGAAATGACATATAAAGCTATAATAAAGTGCCCCAAATCTTAGTCTTTTTCTAACTATTACATACTTTGAATAGAATTTAGGATTTTCGTTCTGAAACTGTCATAATTAATCTAGATTTTATTGTGAAGCTAAGGGGAACAAATGGACAACACCCAGTATTTAATAAAAACTAGTCATAAACAAAGAGAGCTCAAGAAAAGAATATACAAAACCTCAAACAAACGTCCAATTTAAAAGGAATCTTGACGTTTATTGCTATGAAATACTAAAAGTGCCATTACCTTTTGTTCCAAAAATAACTTATTCCAGGTACCACGTAAACGAAATACCCGCCGAGAACCAGGTAGATATAAATAGAATGATGTCTGACAAAATGCACGATACCTGGCTCGTGCTAGACAACGCTACGGTGTTTGGGGTTTATGAGTGCACCGCTCGGAACGAGTACGGCGAAGGGAAGAAAATTATCAACTTGCAGAGGGGATTCGTACCACCGGCTATTACTAATGTATGTACATATTATGATTGTATAAGTATCATGACCAACTGGTTGAGTTAGATACTGTATTAGACACAGCGTTCGCAAGTTCAAATCCTGCAAAGATAATTTGTATGGTGAACGGAGATGTCGGGACCGAATCATGGATTTGTATGTTTTTTTTGTTTTTCAAAAATTAATAACAATTGTGGTTTGTGCAATTTTTAGATAAATGTTACATATTTCTTAGTATAAGGCCTACTTTTATATTTACTTTTTCATTTGTTTAACAATTAATACTAATAGAATTGGGTCGACTTTGCCATAAGGTATTATAACCTCCAAAAGAAGTTAATTTGGGAATCGGTGACACATGTCTTTGCCTAAACTAAATCGTAAAATAGTCTCGACATAATTATCATCCTAAATGCATTCTTCGCTGCATTCCTACTTGCCATTACAGGTATCCGTTATCGAGGTAACTCCAACGTCAGTGACATTTTGGATCGAGGGACCCCTTGTGGAGGGACCACCTCTCATCGGCTACCGGTCGGAGTACGACGAGGCTCACAACTACAACGTGACAGACATACACACGAACCGCACCTGGTCTATAGACAGACCGTACAGATTGGACAAACTGAAGCCGAACACGACGTATTATATTAAATTTGCTGCCATCAATGATGTCGGGACTGGCCCTTGGGACGATTTAGTTGAGTTCGTCACTTTAGAAAGGTGAGTTATCAATTATTTTTCTTTCTCCTTCGAATTTATTTCTTCTCCTCCTTCTTCGTGAACTCTTTCTTGCCTTTCTCTCTTTTCTTTCTTTCCTCTGTTGTCACTCCACTGCTTTCCTTATCTTACTTCTCCATAATGCATTTTAGAGTGCTGGTATATCAAGAATCATAATGTGAAATCGTAGTAATTTGTGTCAAAAAAAATCTGTGTGTGTTTGAGACGGTCAAGTGGTTTTAAATAGGTATTTAAAAAAAGTGCTCAAAGAAAGTGTATTTTTTTTTCATGTTCATTATTAACTTATTATCAAAAAAGCGTGGCCATATTTGTTTTACTATCGAAGTTAATCTATTAAAGAAAAAAAAAACATCGATTTCCAGAAAACCAATAAAGTTGTGTATAAACACAACTAATCCAAGTCATCTTACTTTTTATTTTCTAAAAATAACTCCCTATTAACTCCCTATTTTCAAAATACATTTAAATTTTGCATAATCCTCGGGTTTGATAAGCTTTTCTTATCTCCAACAAGAACATCAAAGAAGTCACTAAGTTGTTCAAAAGCAAGAGTTGCCTCGCAGAACTTACGCTCGATTTATAATCTTATTTCACTTTGCCTTTCAGCACTTTTATAAATGGTTTTCGTATTAATTAAGTAAAGTTCTTTGAAACAAAACACGAACAATATTGGTAGTATCAGTGAATATTGTTCCTTTATTTTGAGCATTAATATTGTTTTAAAAGTTATTCCCGAACGGGAAAGGTTTTTGAGCATTAAAACAGATTTCATTTTTAATCTATCATTCAACGACAGGGAAGATTTCATAGTTGTAATATGAAATTAAGTACATCCTAGGATTGGTTATTACCAAGTATTCTCCCTGACCGTAATATCTTAGGATATTATCGTCAAGACGGAAGGTCAGTCAACCTTGAAGTAGAATGGACGACGATCTCCGTGCAGTGGCAGGTCCTGGGCATACGCATAGGAGGGCAAACGAGCAGTTGAAGCCATTTGGCGACTATCGACGCTCATACACATCTGCACAACCAAAGAATATGCAGATGCGTTACCCCTCTTTTCCCTATCCCCCCTAATGGGCCACCGGAAGCTCACAAACTGCACGAAACGCGACAGCATAGCTGTCACTTGACGCCAGTGTTATGTGAGCGGTCGTGCCGGCCCAAATCGGCTGCAAAGCAGCATGGCACTACCTCTTTATCATCATAATCAGCCTCTATCCGTCCACTGCTGAACATAGGCCTTCCTTAATGAACGCCAAGACGGCCCATCCCTTGCCACTCGCATCCAACACGGCCACCGCACGGAGGTCGTCTTCCCACCTGGTTAATGGCCAACCAACACTTCGTCTACATAAACGTAGCCTCCACTCTTGAACCTTATTGCCCCATCGGCCATCCGTTCTCCTGAGTGTGTGACCAGCCCACTACCACTTCAACGAGCTTATTCTTTGCGTGATATTGGTACCTCTTAAGAATTGGAAATTATACACTTATAGAAATAGGGTTATTAATGATGAAGATGTATTATTTTAAGAAAACCAGCAATGTCACCTCCTGAAGAACCAATATGGGATGCCAATACTCAAGAAGTGGCTGAAAATCTCATTCTAAAGTGGAAGAGTTTGGATACTAGCGAACCGATAGACTACTACATCATTAGACAATGTATGGTAAGTGTATAATGATAATAATACTTAAAATAGGCGGAATCATAAGCATCTGGGAGAGGTAAAATTAAATAATTAAAGAGAAAAGTATATTGAGATTTAAGAATTGTAAAGCCAAAAAAGCATTTTACAAAAAATTAAAACCGACTTCAAAAATACTAAACTAAAAAGTAATAAAATAACAGTTTCTTTAATGTTTGTGCTTACAACATATAATCAATTTAATCTTCTACTAATGTACAAACTTTGCGTTTACCACGTCATTATAGTTACTTTTGGAGTCGGTGTCAGCCAAGGTAGGTAGGTAGGTAATGTACAGCAACAAATACGACACCGACTCCAAAAGTAACTATAATGACGTGGTAAACGCAAAGTAGTTTAGTATTTTTGAAGTCGGTTTTAATTTTTTGTAAAATGCTTTTATTTCTTAATTTTTAGTGATTCCGAAATTCGTCGTCTTGGCGTTCATTGAAGGAGGCATGTTCAGCAGTGGATGGATAAAGGATGATGATGATGATGATGATGATGGTGATGGTGATGATGATGATGATTACGATGACCGCGACATACTATGGTGTGCTACCAAAGCATCCTATACAATTGTTACATCGACACGTAATAAAAAAATCATATCATCAAGGTAAACAAAACCAACCAAATAGGCATTATTGGGAATAACTAAAAAACGGCTTGTCAGATCTTAATAAAATTAATATGGGACCAAATTGGAAACACCAGCTTTCAAACAAAAAAATAACCATCGAAATCCATTCACAAACGGCGGAGATATCGTGTCACATACATACAAAAAAAAAAAAAAAAAAAAACATACAGACGAATTGAGAACCTCCTTTTTTTTTGAAGTCGGTTAAAAAAAGGTGTCCTTTTCTAAAACAAGTCACGTTTAAAGTTTGGGGATGTAACTAGAATAACCAGAATCAATGGCGGTAACCACTAAATGACCATCGGGAGACAGTACAATATCAAAAATTTACTTTCAGGTATACAACGGCTCTATAGAGGCAGACTGTGAGGAATTCATGGAGCTGTCCACCGAACATAAGATAACAGCAGCGGGTTCCAATATAACGTACTATTTCGAACTCGTCGCACACAACGCTCTAGGGAACTCGTCTGCTTTGCACATGTTTGTCACATTGTCAGGTATTGCATTAACTATTGTGTTAAAAATAGCTCTTGTCAAAGTTCAAATGTAAGGTACAGATAATAGATTTGCATTTCAATTGACAGATGTAGATAAGTGATAGTTATACGAGGATATTATGTACGAAATATTTGGTTATGTTTATTGCAAATTTAACTTGAGGTTTTGATTTGAGACTGTAAGATTTGTAAAAAAAATGACAAAAATACGGGAAATATACTATCTAAGTTTTTTTGCCTGATTATAAGGAGACAATTTTTACGGATTTGTGTTTGTCAAGTGTTTTTCATGTCTGGCGTTTTCATTACTTTGCAGCGACCATAGTCACTAGAGCACCATGTTTATCTCTGTTTGAAAGTAGCCAATTCACGCTACTATAGCGTGAATTGGCTACTTTACAACTTTACATATATATACAAGTTTTTACGTATTTCTTCAGCCAATCAGTCTCTGCTAAACGAGCTTTGATAATAAAAAGGCGGTACAGGCAACAAATCTATCATTTTCATACTTGCGTCTCAGTCACGATCATTATTAGGCTTTATACTTCCACTACCGAAAATAGATCTCTTTCAATGAACGGCCAGACAGCCGATCCCCTGCCACCTCCCAGGATCGGCTACTGGGCCACATAGATAACCTCATCAATTTCCATGGGTGATGTTGACCATTTGCCAAAGTTGCAAATTACCAAAAGCATGACAGATGCTTTGACTATCTCAAGAAAATAATATATTTTCAACCAGGGGAAGAAGAGCCGTTGCTATCAGCAGGCGGAGTGATAGGCCTGTTACTAGTGGCGGTGTTTGTGGGTCTCGTTCTTCTGGACCTTCTGTTACTGATGTGGCGGCGACAGGGCATCCTGGCCCACTGTCTGTACAAGAAGAAGAAAGAAACCGAAGAGAATCTTGATTCAAGGTAAGTTAGATGAATTTTAAGAACCAATGTACCTAGTTCGTTGCCCATAATATGCTAATATAAAATAGCTAATTCCATTTTAGGAGTAGTAGTGTTTATGTCGATAGTAACTAACATCAATATTTAGTAAATAAATGTATAATTGATACGATGAATTTCAAATACAACTTAAGCCTTCATTTGAAAAATTGTGTATACATGAATCGCAAGAATGCATTATTCTTTATATTCTTTATATTTTATAAATTAAAATTAACGTTAATTTTATAACATAAAGAAGACCGTCATTGGCCAGGTTCTAGTAGCAGGATATGCATATATTGGCACAATTTTGATCGCTTAATTTTTTAATCAGTTGTTTCGATACAATGATATTAATGGAGCAAATTTAGGCCTACGAGAAACCCATTATTAGATCGAAGACCTTTTGGTTCAACAGTTCCTACTGATGAAAGATGAAGTTTTTTAAGATCTTTGCAGGTGAAAAGTAGTCTCTGTCAAATACCCAAAGAGAAACAGGACTTCTACAAATTGATCAAGTATCTATATTACCCTAATTATTGAATTACGTAATAATTACTTCATAAAAATACAGTGGAAATGTAAAGAAACTAATAGCGTCAGACATTATTATATAGAGTTAAAAAAAACTATCTATCCAAAAGTGGCCGGTCCGTGTTGGATGCGAGTGGCGAGGGATCGGTCGTCTTGGCGTTCATTGAGGGAGCCCAGCAGTGGACGGATAGGGGCTGATGATGATGATCCAAAAATAATTAATTATCTTTACACAATTACTTCCAGGGATGAGAAGGGCCTGCTAAAAGACGGCGATGGCACAAAGCGACCGAGACATGGCCACAAAGAATACGAGTACAACAAAACGACGGGCGTTATTACCGGAAAACATTCAGCCGTCTAACTAATACACACCACTTCCAACTCCACTCATTTAAATAACTAATATCAATAAAGGCGCGCTTACAATAGTTGAGATCCACGAAGCTGCCAGTCGTTAACAATTAGAGACAAGACGTTTAACAAATTACGTGACAAATCACATGTGATTTTAAAATCGTGTTTCACGTTAAATATCACACATTGATGCTATGTATGAAAAGGAAACCATGCTAGTATAGTAGAAAGCTATAAGAGACTTGAATTATACTAAAAAAATCTTATGTCATGTTACGAAAAATTTGAAAAAGTATTCCAAAAAAATAACTCGATGATAATTCACATAAAGTATTATCATCATAGCATGAAAAGAATATCACGGGTCATGATTAATTACTAGTCAATTATGGAACCAAATCAAAAATGTGACTTTCACGATAATTCTAATAAAATAGTTACTACTACTAGGCCTGATGATGAATGATACAATGGCTTACAAATGTTCGATATTGTTCATGATTTATGGTGTGGATGACAGTAGTAATCAATACAGAGTGATTCGTGCGAGTGTAACGCATTTACATATTATATTGAATTATGTATATAATATACAGTACGCGCAACGTAACTTATATAAAATGCATATAACATTTTTGACAGATCTTAATGTAGTTTTAAAAAAAATTAAGCACGATTTTGTATAAAAAATCGCGAAGAACGTATGCAACGTCACTTATCCTAACTTCGGTGCGGCCAAGTTATATTTACACACAACACACGTTTTGTATACGTTTTATGAGGTTTTTTGTAGTGTAAACGTTTTAAGAAAATTTTTTACAGTATTAATTTTCTACATTACTGTAAAATTGTCTTGACTACATGAATACAGCAACAAATGGCTGCGTGGAAACAAATTTTCAAAACCCCAAACTCATTCAAGATGCCACTATTATTTGGTACTGTAGACAGTCGTAGATGAAAATCGTATAGAGATTTATCGATTAGAATATTCGTCAACGATTTATTTTCACTCGCATTCAAGTCACTCTTTTAGTGTAAACTAAGCATTAGGTAGTGCGCGCTAAAGACATATTCACACTATCGTCACATTTTCATCTTACTTACTAAAAAGTCGCTTACATACATCACAGTATTATTATAAGTTCATAGAACTATAAAATAACTATAATATTATATATTTTATTTTGGTTATTACCTAAATAATTATTTACCGCACATATTTTTATTTCTATAGTTGAAAGTTTATACTTTAAGAACCCATACTGCGATAACAAAAATAAGAACTGATGGCTGGAATGGTTGAACCGATTTCGATAAAATATATCTAAGAACCGCTGCTAGGAAACTTACTTTCATATAAAAACAGCATTCAAAATGTGTATTAATATATATATAATACGCATACAATATATCATCCACCCGTGAGATGAATTTCCGCCGCGCGTTAGTGCGGAGTGCGGAATTGCGGTTTCATATAAACTGGCGCGCTTTATTCATGCGTTATGTGTGCTAGCTGTCATTTGCTTTAATTATACGCTAGTGTGCCTGGATCTTGTTTGACTTCAAATATAGATCTATTATGTTTTAACTTTTACAACAGTTAACACTTACGAGTTGATAATAATTATTAAACTATATGTTATCGTTACTGAGAACTGATTATAATGAAATGTATTTTATAGATTTTTACATTCCTGACGTTATGGATACTATACAGCGACTGGTTACACGAGAAAATCTTCCCGTGTATCTAAGGTGTTGCTGCAATAAAATCCCTAAAAGTTATTTAATTTTTTTCTTATCCAACTTTTTGTTTCTTTAAGTTTTAATTTTTATAAGTGTAAGTAACATCATCAAGTCTTATTTCTTATTAATAAGTAAGCGTAGCTTACTTTTACATTAGTAAGTAAGCTACGAGTTTGGGTGTTGATAAGGTTTCACTCTTATAGTAAACGCACATATTTATTGTTTATTGTAAGAGGCCTTATACTTACTCAGCGGTAAATATTTTTTTATGCTGAATGCTTTTTATAAATTATGAATGAATGAATATTCTTTATTATCCACACACATTACTAAAATATAACAGAATAACAAAACAAAAAGAAACAAAACTTATGTGATACGTTTAACATAGAAGAACTTATAATACCAGTTAGTGGCTCTCCATTTAATTCTATTAATATATTTTATAACTTTAAGGTATCAAGTACAAATTTAAAAAGTTTATTGATTTCATTTTTTTTTTTTAACTTATATTATATGAATATGGTCTTCTTGGTTATGGGTGGATGTGGTATTAGTCATATGACATTTTAATTATATAGCTATATTTTAATTTTATCTTTATTAATTATGTAAGTATGTTTAGCATAAAAACTAACATATCTCTTAAGATTTATTAAAAGTGTAGGTACATATTAATACGATTATCTTTGTACATATTTATTGATTAGCGGAAAATCAAGGTGACAGAAATTGTATTATTATCTCGTGATGGAATCGGTAAAAGAAAACATGCTTATTAAAATTAAGATAAGTGATTAAGTTCGTTGTTTCCGTGTTGGATGCAAGTGGCTTGGGATCGGTCGGCTTGCTGTTCTTTGAGAGAGGCCTATGTACAGCAGTGGACGGATAGGGGCTGATGATGATAATTAAGTTACTCTTGAAATTTCACTCTCGTTTTGAGACCGTGCATGTAGTTTGTCATCTAATGTTTCAGTCAACTATGTAAAATGTATTATGGTCCAGGTTCCATGGTCTATTTTTGCACTTGATTACTATCAAGCTGATTTTCCGTGAGAAATAATTTTTCGAGAATCATCAAATGGACATATTTTGTCCTTGCCTCTGTTAGCTACCACAATCGAGAATTTTCACACAGGAAATTGTTGGGCGTCTTATCAAAATGAAGCTACTCATGGCCAGTCCGTATTGGATGCGAGTAGCGAGGGATCGTACGTTTTGGCGTTCTTTGAGAGAGGCCTATGTGTAGCAATGGACGGATAGAGGCTGATGATGATGATGATGAATCAAGTGCAAAAATGGACCGTGGAACCTGGACCATTCACTAAACGCTTGTATAATAAACACTTCTTGTTTCCGAAACTGGCATTACAGTTTGCTTGTCCTTTACGTACGGGGAGAATTAACAAGGTTTATGCACCATCAGTTGGAGCACTGAGAAACAAAGGCAAATCCCAAAAAGCGACGTAACCTTTCGCGATAATAGCCATTTAAATTTGTCTTGATATTATTGTACTTTGGCAAAATTATTGATTTTAATAAAACTTTGATTAAATCTTTATAAATAAAAATGAATCGCCGAAATGTATGTACGCACATAACTTAAGAACCACTGCACCCAGTTGGATAATTCTTTTGTGTTGTGTTGTTGTTCAGGATAAGGTAATATAATATAATATAGACAAAATATTGGGTGTTTTGGTAGGGCAGGACAACCTTTGCCAGTTTCAACTATTATTACATATAAGAGAGGAAAGAAAATGAAATTCTTCTTTCCTTTCTTTCTTATGTACAGAAAATTTCCGTGCATATGAAAAAACCTCAAAATTAATAAAAGTAGATAATGATAAATAAGTAGATTATTTTTGGTATAATTAGAATATGTAACATAAAACTAATAAAATACTAATATATTGCAAACAGTCTATAACCTTATTGTATTTTATACTTTCAAAATAACATTTTATTGTACGTTATACCTTATACTTACTACAAACTGACGATTTCTGCCCACCTATCTTAATAAAAGAAATGTAAGTATGGTGAATCATTTTTAACTCGTACAAATTGAACGAGAAATAGGAAGCATTAAATTTGTCTGCATTTAACGTGACCGAGCTCTATTAAATCAAATTACAACTGACCACTAAAATGTCTACTAACTGCCATTCCAAAGGTGATCACTTTTATTTGTAAAAAAGAGTGCCTGCGAGTTTAACAAAATATGGAGCTTAATTCAAGGTCATGTGTCAATTTTAAAACCTTGTTATATTGTTTTAATATAATTTATGTATCCATTCAAAATATTGCTAAGCCAAAGAATATTGTTAAGTAAAATATAAAATGTATGAAAAGTTAGATTATAAATGTATTTAAAAATACGCGTTTTATTTGGGCTACCTACTTTATTTTTTATAAGATGAGGCTTATTGTGATATGCTGAGACATTTTTTAATAGAAGATTGATCAAACGGGCAGTTCACCTGGTGGTATGTGTCATGTGATCACCGATGCCCATAGAAATCCACAGTTCATGCAAGATAGTAGTTTTCGGTGCCAGTAATTACTCTTCCTTCTTTCTATAATACATACATTTTGTTAAACGACTTCGAAAAGGAGGAGGTTATATTATGTTCGTGTGTATATATTTTTTTATGTATGTTCACCGATTTCTCTGTCAATTGTGGATCGATTTTCAAAATTATTTTACTAAAAATATACAAGCAGGATACTATACTACCTATAGGTGTGTCACCGGTGGGAAGGATGCGCTGTGTGTGTGTGTGTGTGCTCCATCCTGCTTGTTGTTCTCGTGAGAGAAGGTAACATCTTATGTCTCAGGATAGGCAACACATGAATGAGTCGCCTGGGCTAGTTCCAGCTTAACTAGTTTATGTTCATGGGCGTCGTCGACCACTTACCATCAGGTGGCACGTCTGCCAGTTTGCTTACCCAACTAACATAAAAAAGGTACCTGTACAACAAAAAATATAAGAAGGATACTATACTAACAACATACATGTACCTACTGTATAGGTAGGTACCACGAGTAGACAGCACAAAGCGCACCCCTCATGCTGAAAAAATTAGCTATTCACTGCACGTAGTACAACCTCATTGTTCGGCCGTCTCACTTGCTATTGCCACTTCAACGTGTTCATTTGGGGCGTGATGACATTTAAATTTATTAATCAAGAAGTATATTCAATCGGAAAAAAGATCCTAATTGTGGATTAGTATAAGATTTTAAAACAATCTATGTTTATATATTGTTTTCTGTGGCTCAGTGGTAAGCGCGTTGGCGCTCAAGCCGGAGGTTGCGGGTTCGAATCCCGCCAGGGAACAAACATATTTTCTGTGTTCCTGGGTCATGGATGTGTATTAAATATGTGTATTATATAATAAAAATCTTAAATATATGTATAGTATAAAAGTATTAAATATATTTCCGTTGTCTGGTACCCGTAACAAAAGTTCTTCGAGAACTTACCACGGGACCAGATTGACGTGGTGTGAAAGCGTCCATAGATATTATAGATATTTTTAATGTTTATGCCAATTTCACTCATTATAATGAAACAACTTAAACGGATTTTATCGCGGCTTACCTATCCGTTAGTGGAGGACTAGAGGGAGGGGTTGTTCTGTGGTGCGGGAAAACCCCTCTGTAGAGGTGGCATCGGTCCCCTGAGCTGACTAGCTATCGAGGTGCCCTGTTTGCTCAATAGATCCGGGGCACCTCACCAAAGGCGGCATTGGGGGCACTCGCCGGGTTTTAGTGGGTAGAGTTGCGTCCACTTACCAGCTTTCGAGCGCAGCGAGTCCCACATACCCGCCTGGGGAGAACCACTCCCCCGCGGGATGCCACACAGCATTTCCCGGCGTTAAAAGTGCTAGTCCTTTAGATGAATATTTTCAATTTACAGGTGAGTGAAACTACAGAGAAATCTATCAAATATGCTTATATTCAAAAATATCGTAACAAATATAATACGGTTACGGACCAACAAGTGGGGTTTCCCACATCTCGGGAACGATTTACCTAATTTATGTCCATTTTAACGACGCACGTGTCAATAATGGTTTCTAAGGCGTTTCCGTGTTTTGCGCCAATAACAGCGCACGCTACTTATAATAGCAATCATAAAAATATTATGCTCTTAAATAACACAATAATGATCATAATGTTATACAATACCCGTAACCCGCTAAATCTTCTTATCATAACCATAAATTATCACCATAATCCGCTTCTTAAAACGACTATAATAGTTGAGATATCATCATCATCATCATCAGCCTCTATCCATTCACTGCTGAATATAAGCCTCTCTCAATGAACGCCAAGACGCCAAGGTTGAGATATCTATATCTATACAGATAAATAAAATTGGAGTGTCTGTAATATCAAAATAACCGCTTTTTATTTAATGCATGTTATATGGATGTATACACGGGACATATACCTTTTTTTACCATTTTTGTCTGTCTGTCTGTTTGTTCCGGCTAATTTCTGAAACGGCTGGGCCGATTTTGATGGGACTTCGTACGGCTGTAAATCTAAGTTAACGCGGGCGAAGCTGCTGGCAACAGCTAGTATTACTATATTTTTTATTACAGTGTTGATGTAAGTATATAAATAAATATTAATTTCCAATCACGTCACGTGAGAATATGACTGAGCTTTCTGAATGCTGTCCATCCCAATTGAATCCTTTTGTCGACTTCCTTCTCGAAGTAATGTCGAACTAACTGCAAAGCATGCCCAAGATAGCGGATACTCTTGCATGATTTCGAGAGTTATGGCATCGACGTTGCCCGGCCTAGGGTGAACGTGTTCGTTAAACTTCGTCTTGCCCAAGATTATCCCAAGGCCCACATGTCGAGAGGATGCAGCATCTACTGCAGTGACTCGGCCGATATAACGATATCGTCGGCGAAACGAAGGTGTGAGAGATACGCGAGTATCTCGCGTTAATGTTTATGCCAATAAGGTTCAAGAGTAGAGGCCGCGTTTAGGTAGAAGAAGTGTTGGTCGGCTATTAACCAGGGGGGGGGGAACGATTTCCGTGCAGTGACCGGTCCGTGTTGGACGCGAGTGCAAGGGATCGGTCGTCTTGGCGTTCATTGAGGGAGTATCATCATATTCAGCAGTGGACGGGTAGAGGCTGATGATGATGATGAATCACACCAAGTTATCCTAGCCCCGTGTTATGTGTTTTCTAAGTATCTGCGAGATTCGAACCCGCGACCGCTGCGTAAAGTGTTTAGTAGCCTGACTACTGGGCCAACCGGCCATCTTAGGAACAAATTTAATTATAGAGTGATTCCATCTCGGCTAGAAAGCATAAAGTTAGTTGTATTTATGACGCTGGTAAGTTTCCCCAATATTGATGCCCATATTTATGGTGATAGCCGAGGACATCTGATGGTAAGTAAAAATACTCATAAAATAATTCCAAGCAAACACATAACACATCTAAGGTTCCAGGGTTTTGTTGTGTAATTATCCTTTTTTTTCTTTAACGCAGCAAGATCGTTTGGTGAATATATTTTTCACCTAGTGAACCTAGTTGGCAGGATAATTACACAACCCCACCATGGTTCAGGCCTTGTCGTGGCGGTGGGGCTCAGTAGCCTAGGGTGAGCCCAGCACCTTGGGTAAAGCTAATTGAGCCGAGGGGACTCTTTGTACCCCTCTTATATGAAGAGGGGACAAAAGAGCAGGGGGCAAGGGGCGAGGATGGGAACCTCACCCCATTATACTGTCCCGACGTTGGAAGGGGTTGTTCTGTGTTGCGGGATAACCCCTCTGTGGAGGTGGTGTCGGTCCCTTGCGGGACTGACTAGCCGTCGAGGTGCCCTGTTTGCTCATTAGATCCGGGGCACCTCACCAAAGGCGGAATTGGCGGCACTCGCCGGGTTTTAGTGGATAGAGCTGCGTCCACTTACCAACTTTCGGGCGTAGAGAGTCCCACATACCCGCCGGGGGAGACCCACTCCCCCGCGGCATGCCTCAGAGCATTACCCGGCGTTAAAGAAAAAAAAATGGTAATCGAGTTTACTCGGGATTATTGTTTTTATCGGCGCAAGTGATTACTCTACCCTGGCAAAGTAAGACTCACTTATGGCATGTATGTTACTTCACGAAGAAAAACCTGTGCACTGACGCGTGGTTCAAAGCAATAAGTTCCAGTGATAAACCCAGTGCTACTCTTGCGTTGTTAGAATTTAAAAAATCATTTGTAGTTTTTATAGCCATTATTTTTCGAGAATCTCTCCAAAAACAAAGAACTAAATGATACATGTGGCATTGTATAAATCATTTACGAGGCAGGCGATGCTCTAATTACTCACTCTCCTCTCCACTCGTAAATTATCCTGGCGCTAAATTAAAAATGATAAATTTATTTTTACCGCTCGAAATAGATATTATAATATTTATGGTCTTTTGTTCGATCATTACTGGAAACTTGATCTTATGAATATAATATTGCAACTAGTAGAGTTTTAACAAGTACTGTTTGTATATTAACTGTTCCTCTATACCTATTACGTATAATATATGCTATTTATGTTAATATGTTTTAATTCTTTTTTATTAGCCTTTTTTATGTCATAAGGGGGGCAAACCAGCAGTTGGAGCCATATGATACCGACGCCCATGATACACATCCGTACAATCAGAGTTTATGCAGATACGTTGTCCTCCTTTTCCCTATCCATGGGCCACCGGAAACTCACAGACCGCATGAAACGCGACAGCATAGCTGTCACTTGACGCCGGTGTTATGTGAGCGAGAGGTACCACTCCGGTCGTGCCGGCCCAGTTCGGCTGCTATGCAGCATGGCACAACCTCTTTCTAACTTCTTTGGGAATTTAGGTAGGTAGGTATTTATGTTCATAAATGCTTTTTATATGTATTACAAACAGATAATTACTGTATTAAACCTAATTTCAAGTTTTGTATTCGTTTTTGAACAGTACAGAATATAGATATTTTACTTTATTTCTCACTAACAGATTTTTTTATTCATATCAAAAAGTATTTTTAAGATCACAAAATAGATGAAACAATTAGTAAAAAAGTACTTTATTAACGAAGCCGCACTTGGTAGTAACAATGTAAAACCTAATTAGATCACATCCATTTCAATTAGCTATTTAATTAAGCTACATTGTTAGGAGTCCATGTATAGGATGTGGGAGTGATAAAAAAAGATATATCTGTATGGTGTAACATTGACTGGTTACTACTGGTTTGAATCGTGTAGGTAACTATAGTAGTTGGTAATTAGATATTTTTTTAAAGTGAAAACATCTTTTGGCGGACCACACACAGATTTTTGGGATTGTGAGTGCGGCTCATCGGTCACACTCGGAGGTGAAAGGCTCGATCGGGTGAAATCGGGACCGCCGATTGTGCCCGAGCGGGAAAGATACAGTCAGCTGCTCTTGACTGCTGAGTGCTATGTCGCTGTGTTTTCACTTCTATAGGCAGTCCCTATGACTGGTAAGGTTTTTTATAATGTCGGCTGGATGGGTAAACTGATGGCCGAGAAATAATAAACAAATGAGCCCAGGAATTTTCATGCGTTGTCTATCCTTAGATGGGAGTTGGTAAGTCTTGATGTCAGTAACAACACTAGCAGTGCTGCCCTTTTTTCCGAAACACCACAAAGCTGTCTCTTGTAAGCAATAAGAGATGGTGTCAGAAAAACGGCACAAGTGCATCCCTCCCATCGAGATTGTATTATTATGAAGTATTAACGCCAGGGTAATTATAGAAACGTGTATTTATATTATTTAAACTTATTTTGTGTGGTCGCACACATGGTGTATTCGTTCAAAAAGTAACGTTCAAAAACCTTCTACGTTTTATATTTATCTAATAAACTTGAGCGCCTCCAGAATCTTTCCATCAGGTTCATATTTGGCTTACGCAAATATGATCACATTTCTAAATTTTGCTCAACTCTCAAGTGGCTTCCTATTCGTTTTCGCCGGAATGCTCGAATTCTTTCGACACTGTACTGTATTTTATGTGATCCCAAAGCCCCTGTTTATCTGAAAGATAATTTTATGTTTCGTGCTCCAACTAGCAAAGATTTACGCTCTGTTTATGTATTATATAGTATGCAGGTATATGTTTATGCGATTTATATATATTTTATTGGTACTGTATATATTGGTATATATTCACTTTTTTATATATAAATTTATATATAAATACTACTATTGTTATTTATTTATATTGTATTTCATTGTTTGTTTTGCTGTCTCCTACCCTGTTATGTAGTAAGTTTTCTTTCATTATAATGAAACAATTTTTACGGATTTTATCGCGGTTTATTAAGATTTTTACAAGCCCGACGTTTCGGATACTTTACAGCAACCATGGTCACGGGAGGACTGTCCTCCCGTGACCAAACCGCGATAAAATCCGTAAAAATTGTTTCATTATAATGAGTGAAATTCGCGCAAACATTAGAAAACAATAAGTTTTCTTTCACATACACAAAGGTTGCCTGGAAGAAATCGCTAATTAAGCAATAAGGCCGCCTTTTGTGTACATAAAATATGTTAAATGTTAGTGTTAATTGATTGTTTGTGTTCTTGTTTATGTATGCAATAAAGTATATTTCATTCATTCATTCATTCATTATATTTAAGTAGCTGTTGCCTGCAGCTGCTCTACATGTGCTAACTTAGATTTAGCCGTCTCTGGATTGATGTTGATTATTTTTATAGCCTAAGTTACTCCTTAAAAACATATCTATGTTTTAGTGAAAGTTCCACCAGTATCGGCCCAGCCATTTCAGAGATTAGCCGAAACAAGCAGACAGACCGACAGACAAAAATAAAAACTTTTGATGTAAGAACTGTGCTTTCATAATAATATGCATTCAGTAAAAACCTGATAATTTAGAATTATAAACAGACACTTCAATGTTATTTACTTGTATAAATCAGAATGTTCTTTCATGCCTAAGATGCAGTAGCAAGAAAGAGATATGTCAGTTTTTCTATAATATGTAATTAAAGATACGTAAAGATGACGACGGTTGTAAACGTAGTAAATTTTGTGTAAGAAATCTCCAACATTTTTATTTAAGATTTCTACGAAGCAAGAAATCCCCGATTTCAATCGAAATTTATAAGCTATTGGTGCATTTTCCATGCAATTTAATTATTCCAAGGTGCACGTTCAGTTCGCGCCATTAAGGAGTTGGCACTATAGGACTAATGCGGGCTACGTGACTTAGCCTGTCAGCTTGGTAACTAAACCGATGAATATAATATGTTCAATGTTCCAAACATTCATTTGTCTATCATGGGACATTAAAGTGTTTTAGTTCTGAGTAGTTGAGTTATTAGTTAGCAGTTCTACCTGTTTGTAACTTTGAGATGTATCTTAATAATTTGTCATCGTAGTAGTAGCCAGAACGCTAATCGAACTATCAGTCGATTAGCGAAAGATTTTTTTGACGTGACAACGTCTTATAATTCGATGGAGCCGGCTGCAAGAACGAAAAAACATGACGCATGCGGCGTTACCTCACTCTGAGACATTCCATTTTCTTATGACGTTGTCGCGTTCAAGTATCGTCAGTAAACAGACTTTACAGACAACCGATTTTTTCATTTGAAATTCGAGTTAAGGTAAGCGTCCACATATCAGCATCGCATCACATCAAACGTATCGTAGTTTATGTATATGGAAAATGAAACTTGAGTGCAGATCAGCGGACGCACTTGTATGACTTTCTATACAAAAAATATTACGATTCGTTTGATGCGATGCGTATGATGCGAACATGTGCACGCTTATCTTACTTACTACTTACTTATTCGTGCGCCTGTTTCTTAGTGCTTTAAACAAAACCGACCACTTTTATTTGACACATCATTTATTTGATGGTTTTTGACGAATACTTTGTCATACTCCTTACCACAATAGAAATCTTATTTATTTTAGAGGAACTTAGTTTTTTTAGAATTTAAAGGCTGTTGTAACCGCTGGAAATAACCAGATTCAATTAAAATGAAATGATCGTTTTAGCGAGTGCAAAATATTGTTTGTTTTCATTTTATATTATTAATATAACGTATAATTTTATTAATTATGTTTGCTGATATGTGGTTCCCCCGAGGGCATTCTATTTAAGTTAGTAATGCCTCTGTAATGCCGTCACCTGGCGCGTTTTATTCGCCGACCCGAAAGTTTGAGTAATTAAGCGTGTGCTGAAAATTATTACAGTGACATTAATTGTATCAATATGATTGTTTTGTTTACGAGCCAATTACCAAGTACGTTGATGAATCGTTAACGGTACGAGTTGAGTAATTATAAATATAATATTTCTAGTATATCAGCTGATGGATCTTTTAAAGTTCATTGATTGATTATGCAGATACGTTGCCCTCCTCTTCCGAAACGTGGAGCCAAGGCGGAACCGCCTCCGAAGACGAGTGTTCCGTCAGCGGCATGGCATCATCACCTTCCAACTTGCGCAGATCGTGACGGGGCATGGCTGCATCGGAAGGCATCTGTGGAAGGTGGCAGGGGCGGAGGACTCGCCAGGGTGTCATCACTTTGGCAGCAGTGAAGACACTGCAGACCACACCCTGGCGGAGTGCCCAGCATGGGTGGAGGCAAGGGACCCCCGAAGGTTCATGTGTTCAGAGTGCCTTAAGTGGAGATGGAGGAGGGGATGACACCCCCCACCTTCAGAAAAGAGTACCGGATGGCACACCGTTGTGACCTGGTGGTATGCCTAAACGCATTCCCCAGCGTAACCAAAAAAAAAGTGTCCGAAACGTCGGCTATATAAAAATCTTAATAAACCGCGACAAAATCCGTAATATGTATGTCTTACTTTAATTCACTGAGTTTGTTTCGCCGGTTCTTTTCAGGGGGCTTGCCAAGGAACCGGAGGTAGTTTCAATTGACATTCAAAAATATACTTTATTGGTGCTATTTTGAATAAGAAAAATGATTTTGTTTTTGATTTTACACAATGTACCTAAATACTTATCTAGGCCAATTTAAACCAATGTCAGTCTTCACCCTAACAAATAGCAATTCTTTATTACGTACAAGAGAAATGATTGTGGACCCCTTCCTTAATTCGGTTGACGTGACCGGCACAGCAATGACACAAGAAAGTATTGCGGGCTCTGTTTTTACAAGAACGTGTGGTTTCAGCTGGGTTTCAGCCATATATTTGGCAAAACGTTATTAAAGAACAATTATTATTACTAAATCAAAATCAATTTTTTTTTTAATTAATTGGACTAATACAGTATCTTTTTGAACGTCAATTGAATCTACCACCGGTTTCAAGGTAAGCCCACTGAGAAGAACCGGCGAAACAAACCCAGTGGAACTAATCTTTTCAAATAATATATATTATTATATAACAATTTTAACATCTTATGCTGAAATGCCCGAGATGAACGCCTTATTCCCAGGGTGTGGTATCTTCCATGAAATCTTTTACTTTATAATATCCTTTACCACACAAACGCTCTTTAACAACTTTTTTGAATTTTTTTATGGAAAGCTTTTGAACGTTTTCTGGGATCCTATTGTAAAAGCGTATACAGTTGCCTTTAAAAGAATTGCTTACTTTCGAAAGTCTAATCATTGGTGTATGTAACCTGTGTCTATTACGTGTATCCCTACTATGAATATCACTTTTCTTACAAAATTCATTTATGTTTTTCCGGACATACAGTAAATTTTCTAAGATGTATTGAGAGGCGACAGTCAGAATTCCTATTTCTTTAAATTTTTCTCTCAAAGATGAATAGGGAGGCAACTTGTAAATTGCACGAATAGCCCGCTTCTGCAGCACAAAAATGTTGTTTATGTCGGCCGCATTTCCCCATAAAAGTATGCCATAAGACATAATGCTATGAAAGTAGCTAAAATATTATTAATTCGCGCTGTATCTTCGTCATTACTATAAGAATAATGATTTTTAAATCCTTTGTCAAAGCTTTATCGAGCAGCAAATTTTTGCTGACAAGACATTAAATATTGTCTAATAAATTATACTATGTGAGTATACACACATATTGTAAATTATATATATATATATATATATATATATATATATATATATATATATATATATATATTACATATAATATACTTATACTAACTTAACACTATCCCTGACACGTGGTATAAAGAAAACTGATATTATGATAACTGATATGGCAGCATACACACCCTACATATATATGACACCTATCAGATGACTATCAGGCGTTGTCGAATGCACCTTAACGCACAAAATTTTCACTAACCGCAGACCATCCGTTTAGGAAGACTTCTGTTTCTGTTGAATTCTGAAGAATTCTATTACATGCACACGCACAGGAGAATTTCATAACTAAATGACATCAATCAGTGTTAAATAGTTATTACGAATACTCTAAGATAATAAAATCCTGTTATGCTGTAACTTTAAAAAAATCTTTAAACTATAATAGTAGGTACCTACTCGTATCCAATTCCTCTCTCATAGGGATTATTAAGTCTCGGGTTGGTTTTAAAATAATACTCCGACCGTCATTACACTGGCAATATTAGATTCAATTTAAATGCTAATACGATCGCTTCAATATAAATTATGATAAATTTTATAAGGAGAATGATAATCTAGTTCTTTCTATCTCATATCTTAAGATTTCATTCTTTCCACTTGCGTAGGTTTGATTAAATATTATCTGTGATATTATTTTATATTCACACTAACGGTCCGTTCTGGCTTCGCACGGGTAAACAATTTCAATTTTTTTATTGGTCCAGTAGTTTCGGAGCCTTTCAAAGCAACCAAACAATCACATATTTCCTATTTATAATATAGATAAACCTTCTTTGGTAAAGGTATTTGCTTTGGCTGAAAACGTGAAGAAACTATCCGGAGTGTTGAGATTTAAAAGATGTCAAATAAATTAAGACGCTTTCTTTAATGGCTCAAGAATTGGACCGCCACGTTCAACGTTGATGGACTATATTGTCTCCTTTACTCGCCTTATTAACGAAATTTATAGCAGGCTGTGATACAGAGAGAAGTATATCTACTAGTAGATTTTTTTCTTTAACGCCGGGAAATTCTCTGAGGCATCCCGCGGGGGAGTGGGTCCCCCCACGCGGGTATGTGGAACTCGTTGTGCCCGACAGCTGGTAAGTGGACGCAGCTCTACCCACTAAAACCCGGCGAGTGCCTCCAATGCCGCCTTTGGTGAGGTGCCCCGGGTCTAATGGGCAAACAACAACAACCTTGACGGCTACTCAGTGCCCCAAGGGACCGACGGAGGTGGCTCCACAGAGGGTTGACCCGCACTACAGAACAACCCCTCCCAACGTTGGGACAGTACAATGGGGTGAGGTTCCCGTCTTCGCCCCTTGCCCCCTGCTCTTTTGTCCGCTCTTCTTATAAGAGAAGTACAAAGATCCCCCTCGCATCGGCCCAATTATCTTCGCCCAAGGTGCATCGGCTCACCCTAGGCTACTGAGCCCCACCGCCACGTCAAGGCCTGAACCATGGTGGGGATATCTACAAGTAGATAATAATTTAATGACGGATATCTAAAATACGTTTTCCTGTTCTAAGAAATCACAAGTAAATCTTTAAAAATAGGTACATATTATTGAAGAAAAATTGTCCAGTACGCTTCAATGGCGATCTTACATGTGGAGACTGGTCTAGTCATCGGCTCCCCGTGGGCCGTCCGGCACAGGTACTCACCAAAGCAACCATGCCCGGTGAGCACCTTTTTTTTCTTTAACGCCGGGAAATGCTCTGAGGCATCCCGCGGGGGAGTGGGTCTCCCCATGCGGGTATGTGGGACTCGCTGCGCCCGACAGCAGCTGGTAAGTGGACGCAGCTCTACCCACTAAAACCAGGCGAGTGCTACCAATGCTGCCTTTGGTGAGGTGCCCCGGATTTAGTAACAAACAGGGCACCTCGATGGATAGTCGGACCCGGAAGGGACTGACGCCACCTCCACAGAGGGGTTGTCCCGCACCACAGAATAACCCCTCCCAACGTCGAGACAGTACAATGGGGTGAGGTTCCCATCCTCGCCCCTTGCTCTTTTGTCCGCTCTTCTTATAAGAGGGGTACAAAGAGCCGCCTCGGCTCAATTAGCTTCGCCCAAGGTGCTGGGCTCATCCTAGGCTACTGAGCCCCATCGCCACGTCAACGCCTGAACCATGGTGGGGCCCGGTGAGCACCTGTGTCAGACGGAAAGTGAGAGGTTTGTGCTTACAGCGCATCCACCACTCGAAGACCGGACGAAGAGCAGCTGATAGACTTTTTCCATATGGCTGCCGTGACAGGTCCTCCTTACATTCCACATTAACGCCTCTTGCCCAAGTTGGCGAACCCGCCGGATCCTGTCCAGCATAAGAGCACCGAGAGTCATCTGATAGAAGAGCTACTATTTTGTGGCGAGTGATCAACTATGCCAATAAATCCAGTTAATAAGTAGATAATACCAGCCCTTATTTTGTTATGCCCAAGCATGCCGATCCTTGATGAAGAAAAGTAAGGTCTTGGTGAAATAAATTGCGCTTCTCGTCTTGCATTTCTTTCATGAACAAATTGAAGCCGCTTCAAGAATGAATTGCTGCAACTTCATTGTTGCAGAAATATATGTTTCAACTTGTTGTACGACGTTTGAAGTTGCCTAATCTCTACCTTTCTTGTCTGCGGGGTGCGGGAGGAATATATTTACTCGATAGCTTATGAAGCCAGAAAATATATAAAGAAGATAAATCCGGTTCGTTTAACCATATAGAATTAATACAGAAAATAAAAGAGAGTGGACTGTATTTTTGCAGTTGTTACAAATATATAAAATTACCTTACATTAGCTTGTAATATTATATAGGACAGACGTATGGTCGATGAACAGGAGGAAGACATAGGACATGTGCGACTAACCTGGTATTCTTGTTCTTCTCCCAGGGATGCCAGCAGCTCTCGCACCCCCTCTTATCACCTTCTAACAGTCTGTAGATATGCGGGAACAACACACACACACACGATTGCGTTCTAATAGCTTCGATAGGCCTATAGCTTCTTTACAGTTTAACAGTTAGCGAAAACGCGGTTATACTCGTCGCCGGCTTGCGGAATAGAAGCGGAGTATCACACATGTATGAACGGAGGGAAGTTGACGGGTGACAAGCATAATGCAAGTTTTACTTAACTACCCTCAACTGAGGATAATAATTTGAAAAAAACAACGTTTTACATCCAATTTCGCTCACATGAAGTAAAAAAAGGTAGATGACGCACGGCCTTTGCTAATACTGAAGCCACAAAACTCAGCTCCTTTCATGTACTACACGCGCTCACGCACACACATGCACCAAAACAAAGCTCGTTTTTGTATGTGTGAGTAGTAGTATTATGAGTCGTCGTGCAGTAAATTTGGCAAAAAAATACAGTTGTGTTTAATTTTATGGTGTAAAAACAATACAAAAGTGACCAAAGAGTCTGAAGAAATATCGTTTCACACATAAATAAACACAAGACTATATTCTTTTAAGATATTTTAATAAATTTTAAGATAAATAATATGATTGCCCCGAAATGACGTATCGGGAGAGTGTTGCCAGAAGTTAGTATTTCCAATAGCCCAATAGTGGGTAAGTCAATTACAGGCAAAGCCATAACAAAATAATTAAGTACAGAGGTGACATAAGTAATTATTATTTTATTATTTGATCGCTATATGACTGAATCGAAATGACCTCGTATAACCTATGTTGTATTTTTTTGGGACTCCCACCCACCCACAACGGGACTATCTATTTAATTATTTATAAATTTAAAAATTTACCATTTATTAAATTTTAAAAAATGTAACAGCGTGGCTTGCAGAGAAATGTTTTATAAATTAAATGTTTTTTTTTTAAAATGGAAAACGACATATTATTATGTCTTTAATTTAAATTGTGTATTGATAAAATGTTGACTTTCTAATTACCATTATATTCAATTATTTTGAAACTGTTATTCTCTGACAATGATTTAAATGACATGTTGTATTTATCAAGTTTATTTAATTGTAACTATTTTTTCCTGTTAATTTATATTAATTGTTTATTTATGTAAAGTTTTATTTTCACACACCATGTTATGGTAGAATGTATAGAACTTGTTTATTTTTTTTTAAATATCACCTATGTATTTACTACATTCATGGGAATAAATAAATAAATAAAACAATTGTCTCAATAAGATATCAATTGAGACAGTTTATAAAGCTACACGCCTCCTACATATTCGTAATATTATTGTATTTTATTAAAATATTTACTGTCGCATTCACTTATTACCTATTTTTATTAATATGCAATGTTAAGGGATATTAAAAAAAAAGGTAACCCTTTATTCACTCACACATACTTAAAAAAGTGGCTTCACTTTCTTGTTCCAAGTGCGCTATCTACCTTTTTTTACTTGATCTGAGCAATTTCGTTGTATAATGATGTTCAGATTTTATATCTCTATTAATTTTTACTCAATCCTGATTAAAATGTAATAGAATTTGCTAGAATAAGTAATTACGTAAAGTACGATGGAAGATACTCAAGTTGTAAATTAACTAATCTCGTTAGCGCGATATCGTATTAGGCAACTTCCAAGACGTCATATTTGTTCCACAACCTTCGGGGTAAGTAATTACTAATTACTGATGAATATTAATATAAATTATTTTAGACGTAGGTAGGTAGGTACGTATTTAGCATAATGGAAAATGTATTTTTTGATCAAAAATCGTCAATCCTGTTTTGAGTTTCTTCTTCCTTTACTATGGCTGGGGAGAAGCAAAGGTAAAGGAAGCAAATCCTTCAGGGGAAGGATTTGCCATTTTGAATTTCTTAAAATAAAATTTTTTTGAAACGTCCGAACTGATGGGTTACTGGTTAGCCAAGATGCCATTCTCAATCGTAAACGCTAGTAGAAAACTAATGATTATTGTATGGAAATGACATTTTACATCGATAAATCACGTGGTCCTAAATGACATTTCCAATTACTTATTAGTTTTCTGCTAGCGTTTACGATTGTAGAATGACATCTTAGCTAACCCACCTGATGTAGGTATTTCAATTTTCCTCAAGTATTATTAGAACTAAAAATCACTTGTTTCGCATATTATTTCATTCAAATTATAATATAATATGTAAAGCAGTAGATTGAGACAGGAGTATACCATTATCCCCACCACGGTTCAAACCTTTGGTGGTCAGCCGCTTATTGAAGGTCCCGGATATGCAGGCAACAGACAGGATCACCTCAGCGACAGGCTGGCCCCGGCGAAGGCCACACTACTACTCGTAAGAGGGGACTGCCCGACCGCTACAAAGCAGTCCCCACGACGTCGTGCTATACTGGGCCCAGGTTCCCATCCTGAACCGGTCACGAGCACAGGGGCGTTACTGGAGACGCATTAAGTAGCGGCTCCTACGCACCCCCATTCGTCGCCCGTGTCGGCCTCGTCGGCGGCCTCCTTTCTCACCCGCTCGTCGGCCTCCTTCTGAGACGTTACTGCCTCGCAGGAGACCATCGCCGTCCAGGCTGATTTTATACGCCTCTTTCAACCCTAGACAATTATCTTTAATTATTCAAGTTTCAAATCAAACAGAATATTAACAGATCCGTGGCATAGGCCTACCGGGGAAACCACATTAAAACGCGCTAATACCGCGTTAAACGAAGCGCTGGGCGGTTCTAGTCGTTGTTAACAAGGATATCTTATTATTAAAAACGTTGTAAGATACAGAATCAACCGGCCACTATCCTTTAGTGAAGGTCAAGCTCCTTCTTGGCAGTCAAACCAACCCTTCATCTATAGTCTATAAGGACCTTGTTTGTTACTATGATAACAAATTTACTGATAGATTGTATTTTAAGTAGGGTATACCTACTACACTCCCCCACCATGGCTCTAGCCTCTTCGTGGCAGTGGGGCTCAATCTCTCGAGTAAGGTAGGTAGGGTGAACAAAGTACCTTGGGCGAAGCAAATTGAGCCGAGGATGCTGCTCCTTGTACATCTCTTATAAGAGGGGACAATAGAGCAGGGAGATAAGGGGCGAGTATGAGAACCTCACCCCATTGTACTGTCCCGACGTTGGGAGGGGTTATTCTGTGGTGCGGGACAACCCCTCTGCGGAGGTGGTGTCGGTCCCTTGGGGGACTGACTAGCCGTCGAGGTGCCCTGTTTGCTCATTAGATCCGGGGCTCCTCACCAAAGGCGGCATTGGTTACACTCGCCGTGTTTTAGTGGGTAGAGCTGCGTCCACTTACCATGTTTTCAGGCGCAGCGTCCCACATACCCGCCTAGGGAGATGCCCCACGCGGCATGCCTCAAAGCATTTCTCGGCGTAAAAGAAAAAAAAAACGTATACCTACTAATCACCCATTTGTTATATTGTATTTCTCTTTGTTATTTTTCGTTATTGATGTATGGAACATTTCTGGGATTAAGGCCAGGACAAATATTAATTTGTTTTAGGCTAATAATAATATAGACATATACTTTCTAATCGTTTAATAACTTACACGGTTACATATTTACAAAATTATAAACAGGATTTTACATCTTCCTACAAATCTACCCCTGTTCTTTGACGTGCCTAATACGTATGTCAGTTCATGCACAAATTCATCATAATAATAATTGAAAAAACCTATTTAGTTAAAATACATTTTCTATCTGCGTATGCGAATTACGTATTTCTTATCTTTTCTCTATAATACGGAAACAATTAACGACAATACAATCCTTTTTATTAAATGAAAACGATAAATCAAAAATAATATATTTTACGTACTAATAAATCATCTTTATTTCTAGAAGATTATATGTTCATACAAGTATTTCTATAACACAAAGATTGGAGAATATTCTATTTTGTGAAGTGCCTATAAGATATTTTTAAAGTCAGATAATGCAATATATGATTTGAAATTAATGAAACACGTGTAAAGTTTTTTCTAAGTAAAACAAAAGTGACTCATTCTAATGAGACGTTTTTTACACATTTACGCCCAGTTTATTAGTTATTACATAATCGACGTTTCAAATATTATACATTAATTATGACGCAAATCCTTCCATCATTTTTACATCAACTAGGTCACTGATAGTTGCTTCCTAAAATCCGAAACCACCGAATATATAAACTTTTACTAAACGCGATAAAATTTGTAAAAAGAAGTTTTATTAAAATGATTGAATGTTCAAATACATTTGAAAATTATAATATATGACACATCAATACAATAATCGATGTTACATACATAATAATATAAATCACAATTTTTTCTTCAATCCTATTTCAAATTTATACGCATGAACGCACAATACGTACGCATCCGTAAAATTGCGTACGAATTAGCGGGCGCGTTCGTTATTTTACGTCCATGTTATGAATCTTGGTCTTACATTTACGAATACACACATTTTTGTTCTCTGGTTTATAACGAATAATCAATAAGTACATTTTATATTTATAACTAAAATTTATAATTACAGCTAGAAGTCGATAAAGTTTAGACCGATAGTTTGAGCTCTTATATTAAATATTATACATAAATTAAAGCTACTGATTAAGCCATGTAGGAATAAAACATATAAACATACCAAAACTTATAAGTGAGCCACTTATACATTGTATAAAGAAAATAATACATTTTTATAAAGAAATATATAATAAGGTAAAGTTTAAAAAACTAAAAATCACGGTTTAATACCAAACACAACTAAAAATTAGAAAATATTTTTAATATAACAATTAAATAGATTTCTAATTTTTAGTTCGGTTTGCTATGAAGAGTGTTTTTTTTTTGTTTTTTAACTATAATAACATTTTGAATTTTAGTTTTTATTTGGATTTAGATAACTTACAGCAATCACTTGGGAATGAGGGAGACACATAAAATCACACGAGTGATGTAGGTATAAGGACGAAATATATAAATGGATGTGATATATATAGGTGAACCTAATATAAGCGTGTAAAAAGAAATAAATTGTAAAATAGCATAAAACGAAGTATATATAACGAAGTAAGATGACACATATATGGAAATGTACAAAAACTGCCCATTTTCTATTATTTACTAACGCTATTGTCTCCTATTGCTATCTATATCACTTTTAAAAGGGCGATTGACTTTATGATGTCATTCGGAAGTATTATGCTTCAAGTTAAAGTAATTTGTATGGAAGAAAAGTTTATATAAAACATTCTTCTCTTTATTTTGATCATTATAATATAACCCACCAATAAGTAGGAAAGCCACATATTTTTTTGTTTAAAAATGAACATTATTTTAAACTATAACGTAATAACTATATTTTTGGCATATTTTGTCTATAAACAAACAAAATAATGCTTTTTGTGAACGTCACTAGAGATATCTTGAGTATTCATATTTTTTTTCTAATATAAATCGATTTTATAATAAATTGCAAGACATTGTCATTTTTTAAAATAATTGGAACAAAAAAAAAATTACACAATTATGTGCAAGGAGGAATTTAAAATATCTTTACTAAAACCTTATATAATTTATAATTGCCAAAAAGCAAATGTGCTTAAAAAGGTTATTTTAACGAAGGGAATGTAAAACATACCATAAAAATACAGGCACACATGACATTCAAATAAACAATCCGTAAATCATTGCAATCAAGATAAAAAAAACATACTTCATTTGTCAGTTTTAAGAATAACGTCAAAACAAACAAACAAATATAAAGATGAATAAAATAGTTAATATTAAAATTATATAATCAACTTTATAGATCTATACACAATTTCATAGTTCTGTTTCTTGTTGCCGTCTTAATATTTCCTAAAAAGTTTGTGATATAAAAGTATGTATTACCATAGTAAAAATAAAAGCTTATATAATTTCTATGATATGATTTTTTATGTTTAACTAAATATAAATTTATTTAGAAATAAGATGTAAACTAGAAATATAAAAAAAGACTAGTTTAGTCAAGACTAAGAAAATATAACAACTAGCGCAACTATTTTTCAATACACTCAAAGATTGACTATACGCACACTAAAACATTAAGATTTATTTTTATAATTATTGCAATTTAGAATTTACGTTGTTCGTTATTGCGTTCTCATTTAATACCGATATCAACGGAAAGTATTAAAATTTACATTAATTTATAAATTACTTTGTGACAATACTCGAGATATATAATTTTAAAATATTCTGCTTTTTTAAATGATTAAAATGATGCAGGGTTTTCACACAAAATATTTATACTTAAGTATATAAACAAAATAACGCCATCTAGCGAACGATCCGTAATACATCTAATTGTTATATGAAATACACCAAAAAGTAACTTTTGGTCAATAGAGACGTCACATAAAGAAGTCAAGACTTAAAATCATATATTAAGTACCAGCGACAATCGATACAAAACAACGTAATCAAGGCGTAATCTTGTAATTTGAATATTTTCACCCTAAGTCGCCTTTTGATACATATAAAAATAGTACCTAAACAAAGCAAATTACAATAGACGTATAGACGGCCTAAGACCTAAAAGTTTAAATAATATTGTATATTTCGAAATATATTAATGATATTGACTATGCAAGAAATAATATTGGAAAATATATTAACAATTAAAGAGTAAAATTAATTTATGTAAAATTAAAGATAGTATAAGTTAAAATTGTTCCTAGTCCTATTCTAATTGCCTAATATGCTAGTAAATATGTTTATTCGAGTTTTTCATTGTCATTAACGACTCACTGACTACATTACCAGAATAAGGATTTTTGAAACAAATAATATAAAAATTACAATGATCTTATCGAAATATGTTCATACAAGAGGATTTACCTGAAATAAATAATAGTCATAGATATTATTTACCTTAGGTAAAACAACCTTAGGTATCAACAATACAAATGAACAGAAACAATATTTTTTGACGTGACAACACGTCACACGTGTAATAAATCGATGAACGCCGGCTGCATTTTCGTCAAATGTCGCGTCATTTTTCCGTAACGCTCATTGTACGCTTGCATTTTGTTATACCGTTGTCACGTTTAACATAGTCCGTAAACCAACTTTACAGACAACAATTTTTTTGTATGCATTTAAGTATTTATTATACGTCTAAGGCAATGTAGTCAATAATACACACAAGAACCATACATTCTTAAATACTTATTACCACCAAAATCACAATGAATTATTTTAAGAAAAAATCATCCATGCAAAGTACAAAATATCAACACTGGCATAAACTTATTGCTTGGTCAAACGGAATTTAAGATAGATATGTTATCCTTAAAAGTTCTTTCTTACCTTAAATTAGAAGTCTAGCTATCAGATATAGCTACCAAAGTTATATCATGCCATCCCCATACTTTACTCATCTATTACATATAATATTGGTATAGAACAGGGGCCTCGCAGCTGAAGGAAGGAAACTAAAATATTTCATAATTCACATAGCTTGTATTTTTTATATATTGTATACAGATACCAGCGGGCGTACTCTTGACACTCGATCCTATTTACATTTACGATTGGGATCGAGAGCTTGTCAATCGGTACTCTTGTACGCTACACTAGCGCAGTATTTGATTCGATATGAGTCAAGAGTAAGCTCGCAGATTATCGGATCTGCATTTTAGCAAGTATGTCATACCTGCACAATATATGCTCTATTCTTTCTGTGTAAGGATCAACATTTGTTAGTGGGAGAATGTATTGATTGAAATATAAAAGCATGTACCAAATGGTAGTACCTAGATAGTTTCTACAATACAAATCTTTAGCTGTCATTTCTATATACTAAACCACTAAACTTATTCAGGCTCAAAATGTTGTTACTATACATGTTTGTAGAAGTTTGTATAGTTTTATAAATCACGCATAAATACCTTAAATTCCGTTTTATTAAGCTTACTTGAATACTAATTCAGAGCAAATACTTGATTACACTTCAATATGAGAATCTGGCATGGGAGGGTGTTTTAATTTCTTCGGATCCAGTATAGAAGGTTTCTGTGTACGGGTGTGCCATACATACACCTTTGTGCAATTCTCGGCTAAAGGCTCCAATTCATCCTTCGTTGTGAAGTATTTTAAAATCTCGCTTTCCTGAAAAAAATTATGAGACAAATACTATTAATATAGGTGTAGAAAAACAGTGATTAGTCTTTGAAGGTATTCACGTGAAGTTTATCACCCCACATTCGGTAAAAGGTAGTGCCACGCTGCTTGGCAGCCAAATTGGCACGACCGGGGTGGTACCTCGCTCCTCCTCCTCCTCACCGGATTTCAAGGAGACCCATGCCCAGCAGTTGTTCATACGGGGTTGACGTTGATGATGAAATACTAGAGAGGTACAGGTAGTAAATATGTCGGAAGTTAATATCTTAACCTGGTTACCACTTTGATTTATCTATATTGCCGACATGTCCACCAAAAAATTGGGAGGACCAAAATGTTCTTTACAAAAAAAAGTGTTAAATAAACAGATGATGAATGATTATTACGCGCTACTAATAATTTGTGATAAGACTTATAATAAAGATTTTTTGGAGAACGGTAATTTGAAAAAGTTCTCAATATGATTTTATTTTTAAAGCGTTTAAAACAAAGCAAATATTTTTTTCTCAATTATTGAATTTCGTCGTCCTAGGCACTAATTCTAGTGCCCCTATGTGTCCAGCGCTGTTACGTTTTTAAGTCAAGGTTTTTTTCAGTAGGTTCGGTAACTGAAAGTAAGAACACCACTAACTACCGACGCATCGAAGAACTCACATCTTTTATCCATTGTCTGAGATATGTGAATTATGAGAGTATGGATGCTTCTCTTTTATCCCCTGCTGTTTGGATGAAGGGGTTGATACATCAAGCAAAGTGTATATGCTTCTAAACTAATAGCTACGGAACCTGTTCTATTGTACATAGTATCTTGGTTCTAATATTATAATATTTTTGACACCGTTTTTTTTTAGTTAGGTTGAACTGATTTTTTCATATTTTAGATGAAAAAAATATTCTATAATACGATCACATCGATACAGTGGTCCACGCCAAATAGGTTACGTGACGAAGATCTTATAGGTCAATTGTCATCGAGAAAGGCGGTCGTTGACCGCGAACGGCAGAGTTCATAGTCAAAAGTATGAAACACGTTTTATATAGGCCTATCCTTAGGTACCTATAGGTACATAAAATATCTTACCTATATGATAATATTTTTTCTTCAGAATGCTAGCAGTAGGTAAATACCTATACACACATATATGTACTTTGGCTACTTATATACTTTTCAAATATTAGAAATAATATTCACGCGATTTTTTAAATTAGCCTAATGAGTTATTATTTATTGATATTTAGTAGCAAATATTTTTGTTGGGTTTTTAAACGATTTTGGAATCATGTTTTCTTCATAATTAAATGCTGCTTCCCATGTAAAGCTAGGGTCGCTAGAAAAAAAAAAAAATTAAAGCTTACAACATGTTTCCTTCAATTTTATTTTCATAACCAAATTCATTTTAGCCGTACGTACTATATAAAAGTTGTTAAGTAAACAAAACTTGTAGGTATCATAAAATTATCGAGACTACAAACGATATATTTTATCGCTTCCATACGTGACTCGTAATTTCTAGCACATGTGCAAATGCTAATTAGTAATTATTTATGGTTATGCACACGACAAATAACGTATTCCAGTTATTTTTTGAGGGCCATTACATTATCAGTATATATTTAGCACTGATAAGAGATCGCTTTTGTTCAAACAAGAGCAAAAGGGAAGCGTCGTAAAAAATGACAATAAAATAATGTTTGTGTTGTTACATACTATGAACAATCCACCAGCCCAAAGAAGTCCACTACTGGTTATAGGCCTTCCCCAAGGATCTCCCCAACGCCCGGTCCTGCGCCCCCCGCATCCAGTGAATTCCTGTGACCTTTACCGGGTCGGCGGTCCACCTAGTGGGAGGCCTACCAACACTGCGAATTCCAGAACCCTTGGGTCCCAGTAGCCATCGGTTCTACGAGCAAAACGCCCATTGCCACTTAAGTTTTTAAATTCTTCTATGTTGGTGACTTTGGTTCACATGCGGATCTCCTCATTTCTGATTCTGCCACACAGGGAAACTCTAAGCATAGCCATTGCTCTTTGGGTGATTTTAGGTTTTCTAAGGTCTATAGTAAGCGACCACGTTTCTGAGTGTTTTTCATTCAAGTTATTTAAATGTAGATATTTAAATACCTATACAAACGACGATTGTCTAGTACGAGCATGGGCTCGACCTCTTGAGTGAGAGGTCCAGGTTCGATCCTGACCCCTGTAATTCCTTGAAATAGGTTTTTCTAAATTTCTACGTGCACCTGAATATGAGACCATCGCTTGCTCATTTGTGAAGATAACATCGTGAGAAAACCTGCATACCTAATGAGATCAAATGCCTTTGAATATGTATAAAGTTCACCAACCCACATTGAGCCAGCGCAACGTCTTTTACGCCAGGAAATGCTCGGAGGCATTCTGCGGGGAGTGGGTCTCCCCAGGCGGGTATGAGGGACTCGCTGCGCTAAAAGGTGGTAAGGTGGACGCAGCTCTACCCACTAAAACCCGGCGAGTGCCACCAATGCCGCCTTTAGCCGTCGTTAGCGTCGCTCATCGTTCCATACAAACGCAGAACAGTAATTACTACAATGTTTGACGTTGACCATGAAAAACTAAGTATATTATAAATTGATCTCGTCGTTATCTATGTGTGTATGTACCCAAAATCGTAAAAAAAATATACATTTAAAAAATACAAGCTTCTAAACTTTCGTATAAATTCAACACTGATTTTGGAAATTTGGGCGAAAATAAATAGTATACAGAGCACGTAAGCTCAAAAATAAAGCCCGTACAGACATAGTTTACTTATTCAAAAGTTGAAATATATTAGTTTTTCTATAATAACAGATTTGCTAAAAAAGCAAAATAAAAAATTTTGAAAAAAACCCACGACGGTTAAAACATAATTGAAAAATGATAAAATAATTAAAAAACCCCGACATTTAAACAACAGAGTATCAGTTTTCATAGCACTTCCCTACGCACCTATTTGGTTCTCGAAGACGTAGATGTGGCAATAACATATTATTCAAGTCCCTATGAACTTAATTTATAACCCAATATAATCCGTCCGGGGCTGCCATTGAATGGACTAGATATGTAGTTTTATAGTAACGTCAATGATTTGGAGATATTTTATTGCTATATTTATATTTCTTCAAATTTAAAACAGTGATGAAACCGCATCAAAATTTGACTAGCAGTTTTGGAGAGAAATGGGAACATTTTTTACGTTTATTATCTCTAGTTGCATAAATTCTTTAAATCGAGGATTTTTTAATTATATTATTGTTTTTCAATTACCTGCATTTTAACCATCGTGGGTTTTTTATGTGTAATTTTGCTTTTTTATATTTATGTTGAAGTTTAAAATAGTGATGGCAGCCCTCGACGGATGATATTGGGTTTTATATTAAGTTCATAGGGACTTGAATAATATGTTATTGCCACATCTACGTCTTCGAGAACCAAATAGGTGCGTAGGGAAGTGCTATGAAAACTGATACTCTGTTGTTTAAATGTCGGGGTTTTTTAATTATTTTATCATTTTTCAATTATGTTTTAACCGTCGTGGGTTTAAAAAAAAAAATTAATTTTGCTTTTTATTTCAAACTTTTTATAGAGTATGCTCTATAAAACTAATTAATATTAAATATGTAGAAGTTAAAATTAAATATATTAATGACTGCAGCGCCTTCAAGTGATTTACCACCGTATCATCTGTTTAAGAACCTTTACTGATCAACCACAAACCCTATAATGAATACCGCATGAAAATCGGACTCGATATTACTGCAGCGTCATCTAGTGAGTTGATACCGTAACACCTATTTAAAAATCTTCACTAATCAACCACAAACCCATTATTAAAAGCCGCATCCAAATCGGACCAGTAGTTTTGGTTTTGTAAAAACAATGTTTACTGCAGCGCCCCCTAGTGAGGACACCTCACCGTAACACATTTTTAAGAACATGCAACACAATTTAAACCGAACCTATAACCGGAAACCACATCCAAAACGGACTTAGTAGTAGTTCCACAAACAAAATATTATGTTTTCTGCAGCACCCCCTGTAGGGCTAGCATACGCGCACGACAAAATTGTATCTACCCCTTATCTCGTATTACTTATATGAAATAATACGAGAAAAGGGGTAGACAAAATTTGGTCGTGCGCGCATGCTAGCCCTTCTGGTGAATTTTCATCGTCATAAAAAATATATGAATATCCACCAATCAAACCAGAACCCACCACTGAATGAAAACCGCCTCAAAACAAATATTTACTGCAGCGCCCCCTGGTAAGTCGTAATTGTAACACCTAGCTGATAACATGCACCAATTAAATCCAAACCCATAATTGAAAACCGCATCAAAATCAGACTAGTAGTTTTGGAGAAAAATTGCAGCATTATTTGTACAAATAAATGTTTACTGCAGCGCCTCCTGGTGAGTCGTCACCGTAACACATTTAAGAACACGTAGGTACCACAATTAAACCGAACCTACCACCGAAAATCGCATCTAAAGCGGACTAGTAGTTTTATTTTTCCACAATCAAACATTTACTTCAGCGCCCCCTGGTGAGTTTTCATCGTAACACATAATACAAGAACATGCACCGATTAAACCAGAACCCATCACTGAATTAAAACCGCATCAAAACAAATGTTTACTGCAGCGCCCCCTTGTGGGTTGTAATTGTAACACCTATCTAAGAACATGCACCAATCAAATCCAAACCCATCATTGAAATTCGTATCAAAATTAAAATAGTAGTTTTGGAGAAAAATGGCAACATTGGATTGTACAAAAAACGTTAACTGCAGTGCCCTCTAGTGAGTTATTAACATAATATATATCTAATAATATGCACCAATCTAATCCGAACCCATCTCTGAAAACCGCATCAAAATCGGACAAGTAGTCTTGGAGATAAGCAGCAAAATAGGTTTACACACACAAACTGCCTCTCACCCCAAACGCATATACAGTCTCCGTTCCGTCGCGGGTAAAAAAGGACATTTTCGGAATGAATCATTGTGCTTTTAATTCTAGCACACATGTTCGCGCACTATTTCAGGTGATATAGCAATCATTTTTTTAGAGTTCGCGCCGTCGACTAGTTCAACCTTAAAAGTGAAATCCTCGTTAACATTATAAAACTACATTAGATAATATTGAAGCTTACCTGAAAACCAGACTGCACCTTCCTCGAAAACTTGGCCTCGGGGTGGTCTATGAACATAGTCGCGTTTATGGCGAAGCCCGCCATGTCTATAGGAAAGGGTCTGAAGGGTTTCCATACAGCGTTGAAACCCGAGACCTTCCCGTCAGTCACTATGGGCATCTCTACCCTCATCCCCCCCACTATACCGACCGGCCACACTCCCACTTTATGTATTTTTCGCATCTGGAATGTTATAAGGCACTGATAAAGACCAGAATAAAAATTGATAAGTGGACGAATAGGCTAACAACGATGATGGTAAGGCAACGGATATAATACCTAGGCTAACAACGATGATGGTAAGACAACGGATATAATAGGCTAACAACGATTATGGTAAGGCAACGGATATAATAGGCTAACAACGATTACGCTAAGGCAACGGATATAATAGGCTAATAACGACGACGGTAAGGCAACAGATATAATATAGCTTTACAAAGCTCTTGGATTAGATATTATCTTTTCTTCAATTATATTCCTAGATTTTTTCCTTGAAGTATTGTGTATATAAGTACTAATTTGTTATTTCTTCAGCATTCGTATTTATTTTCTTAGTACGTAATATGTAGTTCTAATAACATCAAATGAATCAAGTGTTACTCATTCAATAACAAAGAAAATTATATTGACACATATGAATTAATAAACACAAATGAAATTACCAAAACATCAAAGTTATTAAACGTACGTTGTTGAATGTTTAAAATATTAATCATCATCATCATCCCGAATCGTCAGTCGTCAGGAATTCTAAATTCTAAAAAGGATCAAGAAAAAGATACCTATATGGACTATAATCGCTTTTCATCTACAAGCTGGAGTTTCTTACTAAATAACCTGATAGCACTCGATGTTTAATAAATTTTAGACACTAATATTAAGGATCGCCTAATCCTAACTGATATTATAAATGCGAATGTTAGTTTGTTTGTTTGTTACGCTTTAACGCCTAAATCACTAACCTCTTTAACCAATGGATTTTTTTTTCTTCGTTAACGCCGGGAAATGCTCTGAGGCATCCCGCGGGGGAGTGGGTCTCCCCACGCGGGTATGTGGGACGCTGCGCCCGAAAGCTGGTAAGTGGACGCAGCTCTACCCACTAAAACCCGGCGAATGCCACCTGATCTGTTGAGCTAAGAGGGCACCTCAACAGATAGTCAGTCCCTCAAGTACCGACGCCACCTCCACAGAGGGGTTATCCCGCACCACAGAACAACCCCTCCCAACGTCGGGACTGTACAATGGGGTGAGGTTCCCGTCCTCGCCCCTTGCTCTTTTGCCCCTCTTCTTATAAGAGAGGTACAAAGAGCCCCCTCGGCTCAATTAGCTTCACCCAAGGTGCAGCGGCTCACCCTAGGCTACTGAGCCCCACCGCCACGTCAAGGCCTGAACCATGATGGGGAACCAATGCAAAACTACGTTATCAGCAAGTAGCACAGACTAGGTATATTTTATCCCCGTATTTCCACGAGAATGAGAACTACGCGGGTGAAATAGCAGGGTGCTGCTTCTCAAATAAATGACATTATGTGTTTCAAGCAACTCAGCTTATATTCACCGCATTTTGAAAAACTGGGTCAAGTGGTATGAAGTCGATATTTATGTTTTGTATTATGCATAGAGATCGTATATTTCTGAATTCATTCTACAATTTTATTAATATTTTATTTAACCATACGGGGCCTTATGGTGACTACGATGTGACGCTCATAGACATCCGCACAACTAAAAGTTATGCAGATGCGATGCCCTCCTTTTTACTATCCCCCCAATAGTCCACCGGAAATTCACAAACCGCGCGAACGCGACAGCATAGCTGTCACTTTAGGCCGGTATTATGTGAGCGAGAGGCTGCAATGAAGCATTGGCACTACCCCTTACTAATATGCATTATTCCTGAACATTTACTATCATCCTATTTTTGGGTGAAATGGTCCCGGAGATGAGGACTGATCACCCGTCTGGCCTCGCTGGTGTCCCCACCCTTAAATAATAATCATCCTATTTCTTGTTATTATCCAAACCAACAGACAAGGCAACTAGGCATAAATGTAATAATTTAAAAAACCAACCACTAAAAACTTTTTTTATGCCTTAATAATATCATGGAGACAAAGGTCTCGATGGCAATTATTATTAGTGTATTGTTATAGTAGTAGTAGTAGTAGTATACCTATGTACCTAGTATTGTAGTGTAGTCGGCTCTAATATCTACCTAAAAAGCTTGGAAGAAAAAAGGAAACAGTGACATAGTAGTAAAAAATATATATTTACTACGGAAATAACTGAAATCAAAAGAGCACTAACCTCATCGAAAACTTTTAATGAATATGTATTATCATCATCCATGAAATACACAACACCCCTTTTATCTGCAGTGGTTAATAAGTGTTCCCGGAGCCAGTTTAAAGCAACATTCCTTTGTTCGACTCCACTAGCCTGAAAATAAAAAATACACATAAAATACTTACTTAAATCAAGTGGTTCAGTTAGTATAAAAAAATAATAAATACTGACAAAAACATTTCTTTCATAGCGTTAGACAGTAACATAAAAGTTATAGTATTTTTTAAATTTTAAACTTATTGAAACATTAATATAGGCTATATATCATGCCTTAGTTAGCATGAAACAAATATCCTTTTTTCTATAAAACCTTCCCAAGCACACTTGAATTTCATATTAAATCATCTTGAACAAGAAAGGATATATTTTATGCTTAGTAACCGTATTGAAACCAAAAAACACAGTTTAATTAGCTTAATTAATACCTAACTTGTATGTTAATAAAAAAATATATATTAAAAATTGTTATTAGGTACTTATAATAATTATTTACTCTGTAATGTAATGTAAGTAATGTAAAGATTACTTATTTACGCTGCACCATAGGATATGAGTACCACCACATTAGCTCATTACCATTAACTTCCACTTTGCATATCTTCCTTCAATACATTTAGTTATATTCATCAACATTATTGATTCTTATTTATTCACAATATATATTTCAATCATCAAACTTAAAACCGGAATAGTGTTAATGATGTGTTTTGTTTTCTTCTGGTCTCTGATTGGCCGATTGATGGCCATTGATGGATGGTAGGAGAATAAGACGTACATATACAGATTACTGGTTGGTTAAATAGCTATTACGTCAGTGACAAATCACTGACCGATTTTGGAATTTTTGGTTCACATTAACACTATCCGGTTACAGACTTGATGCTTTCAATAAACATCAAGACTTCAAATTTAAATAATTATGCTATCAGTTCTTAGTTCTCAGAACATAGGACTGGTCATATATACCGAAGAACTGATGGTTTATGTATTATGATATGAAAAGTAAATAGAAGAGTGAAGGTAGCATGGCACAATGGAATGTAAATTTAAATCAAATATGAGTAGCTAGGTAATGACCATCTTAGCATTCATTGAAAGTGACCTATGTCCAACAATAGGAGGGGCAGATAATAAGCTTAACTTTTTTAAGCTTATTATCTGCCCCTCCTATTGTTATTATATCATATGAAACAGCCAAACATTATTAAACATTCTATGAAATTTTGTTAAACAGTTTTAAGCACTTGGTATATAAAACAATGTTATAGGTTATTATAAAGTTTAAAAAAGAAGTGTTATAAATTAATAACAGAAAAAACATAATTAATAAGAATACCAACAAAAAAAAACAGAAATGCCAATGACCAACATACACAATACCAACTAGTGCTGTATGAATCCATTTTAAACACACAAATATTGATATCCAATTCCTGGAATGGTACAAACACGTGAAAAATATGAAAAAAAAAATTTCATGGATAAAAACAGGGAAATAGGAATTTTATTTCCAAATAAGTTTATACTTTCTTGTTAAGGATGGTGTGTAATAACTGGCTTTTCTTTGGGTCTTAGCTGTACACCAACACAACTTTTACAACCACATTGGCTACAATTAAAACCTTATATTTGGTGAAACTTATATTAATTATAATAATAACTTATAGTAATTATAACTATAGTAAATAGGCCTTATAATTAATATGTATAATACAAATTTTTAAAGTCACCAAAACTGTTATACATGTATATTTCTTTTTGCTGTGAAGGATGTGCCTAATGACAGATACCTACTACTTTATCTATACTTTAATGGATCGATAAATAAAATAGATTTTGAATGTGTAAAGTAGCCCGCTATACATTAAGGCAATGGGACTTTTTATGTATCAGCTCAATTCTTGTATCATAGATTCTCAATGTCATTTTAATAAATTACAATGAAACCACTATTATGGATTGTATTGTTGCTTATTATGATTTATACATTCCGGACATGGTATACATATACAGTTTATTGAGTTAACTGTGTATTATTTGGTATTTAAAGATTTTTATTTGTATATCTTTACAGATAAATAAAATTGGAGTGTCTGTTTGTAATATCAAAATAACCGCTTTTTATTGAATGCATATGGATGTATACACGGGACATATACCAAAATAGCCTTTTTTTTAATCTTTGTCTGTCTGTCAGTCTGTCTGTTTGTTCCAGTTAATCTCTGAAACGGCTAGGCCGATTTTGATGGGACTTTCACTGGCATATAGCTGATGTTATAGGGAGTAACTTAGGCTATAATAATAATCATGATCAATCCAGGTACGGCTGTAAATATAAATTAACGAAGCTGCGGGCAACAGCTAGTTGTCTATAAGAGTAATTGTCAATATAGCAACAGTTCAACTTAGTTGTTAGAATAATGAAAATAAACATAATAGCCTATAAATATTTCAATGCACTATTGAATTTACTAACAAAATAAAGTGATACAATATCTTAGAATTTTATATTATTTGTTGACTAATAATATCATATTTAGTAAGAGGTAGTGCTTTTGGGTGAATTGGTCCCGTTAATGAGGACTGATCACCCGTCTGGTCTCGCTGGTGTCCCCACCCTTAAATAAAGAGGTAGTGCCATACAGCTTGGCATCCAAATTGGGAAGGCACAACAGGGGTAGTACCTCTCGCTCACTTAACACCGTCATTAAGTGACAGCTATGCTGTCGCGTTTCATGCGGTTTTTGAGTTACCGGTGACCCATTGAGGGGATAGGGAAAAGTAGAGCAACGCATCTTCATAACTCTTTATTGTGTGGATGTCTATGGGCGTAGGTAGTCATCATATAGCTCTGACTGTTCGGTTGCCTCCTTATGATATAAAAAAATATTAAGCAATTTATCACACCCTAATTTTACATGGAGTCATATTATGATTGAGTCATTGGGCCTTCAGTTAATATAGGAAGAGAATGATCTTACTATCTAATATAGGTATATAAGTAGGTACTTACAAATGATCTGACAATAGAAGGATTATATTGTGCTGTAAATCTTTTATAAAAACAAAAAATTTTAAGTAATTTCATGCCTAGGGCCTATCTTAATACCATAATGTTGATGTTTCTTAAATTTGTTTCTAAAATACTTACAGTTGAATGCTTTGATTTGTGAGTCTTAACATTGAGGTGAGTGTATTTGAGTGTAGACTCTTTCAATAGATTGGCAACCAATGGAGTCTTTGTTTCAGAATCCTCAATGACAATCCAATGAAAGTTTTTAACTAGCATTAAGGTTTGTGACAGTCTGCAACAAGAAAATTAAACTATTACATTAAATATTTAAAGGATATATTTGTAATTTCCAAGTAAAAAAGAATAGAAACACCAAGTTAATAGAAGATACAATTACAATAATAAATTACTATAACAAAGTTATGAATCTGTAGGAAATAGGAATCGATTATTTCTATAAGTTAATTACTTTTGGCAATGTAACCGAGGTCTGAGTCGTCACGAATATTTTACTTTACCTTGTGAGATCGGCCTTTTGGGCGAGTCTAGCGTACGTCGGCGTGATTCCATAAATTGTAGGAACGTAAGTAACCAGCTCCGGTGTGTATTGACATTGGAACGCAGGCCGACTATTAAACAGAAATAACGCCAGGAAAAGTAACATCGCGATTGCTAGATATTGCTTTTTAATAGGGACAAAAGGCATTTTATTGTCAGAAATATTAACAATTCGGGAGTCTGTCCGATTTAACACGTCGACTTCCGAATACTACTCATTGCTTTGTGTCACTACTATATTCTAAGACTTAATTCATTTTCACTACCACACTTCACGGATTTTAAATTTATAAATTTACTATCTTAAACTTTACATTTAACACCAGACCGTTTTAACCTACTGACAGACTGAGATAGAACTAGAAGTAATAAAATTTGGTGACGCTGTTTTCCTGCTTTTGGGATGACATGACAGTGATGACAGAATATGTTGAATGTGACGTCTGACAATTACTTGACAGTAATTTTTTTTTTTTTAATAATATTTTATGGCCTGGTTACGAGACCTTTAAGCCAATACTTGACAGTAGACTCTGACAGCCTATATTTTTTAATTTAGCAAATAGACCTAACAAATCCCAACTTTATTCCAATACCGTCACTATCATAAATACATGAATTTATTATCCAGAAGAGCTATTGAAAGATTTGGAGGAGACATAAACTGATCTAAATAAGGTTATATTGATTTTTCACGAAGAATTTTTTTTATATTATTAATAACCAATATTAATTTAATAAAATTCTTAATAAAATAGATTATTTTGCTTAATTTTACTTATTCTTAATTTGTGGATTGTAATTATTTACAATGACAAATTTAGTGACACTATCATTTTATAAAAAGATGCACATTCATTAGTCTATTTTTTTTCAAATCATGCACAATTCTTGTAATCTGCTTCCGCTATCGAAGATATTGTGATGACCTTTCTGAACAAGGTTGCTTATAAATCATTTTGAGAAAGCTGATATAGAATAGAAAATATTATTCTCGCCATCAAAACATCACGTTGTCTCGTCAATGACGCCATACCCCAATAATCATCGAATATCATAATATTTTAGCGTTCTTCTTTCTTTTGTGCAAAACACTGCAAACGACACGTCTTTGTATCAAACGAAGGCTCCATCTGGATATATATCTGTCTATCACTCATCTACTTTTGGAATAATAAACGTATTCTGCATCTGTATTTCCAAACGTCTTCGCCTATATTTTTTTTTGGATACTAAATAATGCTTTTACACCGTTTCCTTCTCGGTGAAGAATCATTAATCATAAGCATCTGAGTTGGAAGATTCCTCAACTATTCTAGGTATTCTAGGCATATAATTATGATCGCCGTGCCTAATAAAGAAGATAATCCTGGATTATCAACATGTGAGTGTTTCACATAATATTTTTAACAGTTCCCAAATACCCAATATTATGAGTTCCAATGGGCGGTTCTATTTGCTAGTGATGTATGATGTGAATCTCTAAAAAATCATCTATTCAAGTTTTTCCACTGGATGTGGAAGAACTTTTGAATCCTTATATTTTAAAAATAATATTATTCACGTAATTTTGACGAAAAACTAATTTTAAACACAAAATGTGGTTTTGACCATAAATAAAACAAAGCCTTACCGAAACATTGATAAAGAAATCATAATCATGGGGTGCCATCTTTCACCATCACCGTTTTGGCAATGGTAGATCCACGACTAATAATTTAGCATCATTTATCTCTTAATAATAATATGTTCTCAAGTGCGTTGACGAAAGAATTCCAGTAGACGCAATATACACAGATTTCAATAAAGCCTTCGACAAGGTCGACCACAGCATCCTTTTAAATAAAATATCATGCCTGGGTGTCGATGGGCCGCTGCTACAATGGATAAAATCATATCTGTCTGATCGTTTCTCTAGGGTAGTTATTAATGAATTTTCATCGAATGATTTCACTGCTTTTTCGGGGTCCCTCAAGAATCACATTTGGGGCCTATACTTTTCAATATTTTTATTAATGATATTTCTGTTTGTTTCCAAAATTCTAGGTTCTATCTTTTTGCCGATGACTTAAAAATAATGAGACCCATAAGGACACCTAAGGAGGCTAAATTGTTGCAAGATGATCTCAATAGACTATACGGTTGGTGCATGCAAAATAATATGACACTAAATATCAGTAAATGTCACCATATTTATTTTTCGCGCAATAAAAATAAAATACATTATTCTTATAATATTAATAATCAATTTTTAAATTCAGTTGACGAAATTCGTGATCTGGGAATAGTAGTGGACAAACATTTGAAATTCGACAAGCATATTAAAAAAATAGCCAAAAAAGGTTTTAAGGCTCTAGGCTTTGTTATACGTAACACCAGAGATCTAAAGAACCCTATATCTAAAATAATACTTTTTAATGCTCTTGTGAGATCTATCTTAGAATTTAATAGTATCATATGGACGTCATACTAAGAAGTGCATAGCAATCGCTTAGAGAGAATTCAAAAGCATTTTCTGTATCACCTAGCTTACACAGATTTTAAGCTGAAATCACATCCTGGTTACATAAAAAAATTAAAATTGTATAAAATGACTATGTTATCAAGCCGAAGAAAAGAAATAGACTTAATTTTTCTTCACAAATTATTGAGCGGTCGTATTGATTGCCCGGATCTTTTACATCAGTTACTATTTAATGCTCCCTCTAGACTAAGAATAAACAAAGCATATAATTTCTTTAGCGTGCCAGCTTCCAAAACTAATCTCTGTCATTTTGCTGTTGTGCCAAGAATCTGCAGAGCGTATAATTCTATGGCTAAATCAAATAATTTAGACATTGGTCTGAGTCTAAAACACTATAAAAAAGCCCTGATTTGTATAATCAAAAAATGATAGCCACTTATTAGTGTTTGATATAAATGATCTCGCTATTCTTAATAGTCTATTGAAAAGTTACATTTGGGGTTGCGTTTTTTAGAGGACGCAATTTTATTTTTTTATGTGTAGGGGGGGGGTCAGTGTAAAGCTAAAACCAAGTTTGTAGGGTCGTCACCCTTGTCCCACGGCCGCCATCTTGAAAATAGGGGTTGAAATGGTTTTTACGATATATAGTTAATAGAATCAGGCGTTACTTTGCGGAAATCCATTATATAAGATATTAAATTATATTATTTTAATTAGCAATTATCCCGCGAAACACGCAGACTTTACAGCAAATGTGTGAGTGCACGCATATGCATGCATATAGCACCGCCCTCCTTTCCCACACTGCATATGCGTACATTCGCAAGCACCACCACCCCACACGCATCACAATCACAGTAAAAGACCACCACCAAACAATCTACGTACGTTTCGCCCCGACACCGAGGCATCCTCAGGATGTAGACTCTACGACTAGTAATCGTTGTGTGAAAAGTGACGTGCCGGCTCAAACACCCGTCTTATATTATTAGCTGCTTCCACCACTACCCCCACCAAATAACCGTATTATGCGAGAATTCGTTAAATCGGTTTGGTCATTCAACAATGCAATCGTTTTATTATTTTTATGTTTTATTATTTCGAGTTGTTAGAGAGAGAGTTAAGAGTACTAAAAAATAGTACTCACTTCGGAGCGCTGCAAAACCTTAGCTATTGACTTAATAAAAAGATGTTGAAATGGTTTATTTCTACGACAAAATACAGGACCAAAGATGTAGAGAATTTAATTTGCAACAAAAAATATTAACAATTTTTTTTTATGAAATAAATAGTTTAAGAGATATATCGTAAAAACCATTTCAACCCCTATTTTCAAGATGGCGGTCGTGGGACAAGGGTGGCGACCCCACAAACTTGGTTTTAGCTTTATACTGACCCTCCCTACACACCAAAAAAATAAAATTGCGTCCTCTAAAAAACGCAAGGTAAGGCCTAAAAAATGTAACATTTCAATGGACTATAAACAAAATGGGTTGTTATAATAGTGTTTTAAGCTTTTATAGACACTCTAGATTGTGTTCTACATATTACATGCATAATACAATCATTGAAGATAACCTAATGGTATGGCACCGATCCCAAGATTTTATCGTAGGGTTTAGGGTATCACATACATAAATACATAAATACAAATGTATACACACTCACACACGCGTGTGAGTACACATTCACACAGGCTTGTATCTTTCGGAAAATGTTCTAGTTATAGTTTTTAAATCTTAATCATCTACTATTGTATAAGGTTTAATTTAGATTAATACCTACTATTGCATTGTATGGATCAATCTGGCATGCGGTGATATTCCGTGATTATGGATACTTTTAATTTTATATAATTACTGAGGTTCTCATATTGTTAAGCATAAGAGTTATCTATGTGGAATATCCTTAAATAAATAAAATCTTCATATTGAAGTTTGGAGGTCAGCATTTGGTACTCCGTCCGATCAAGGGATATTCTCTTGATCTGGTGGTAGCTCAATCCTGTCCAGTCCTTTATATCGTCAAACCACTTTCGCCTTGGTCTTCACGGTGGCTTTCTACCCGGCATCTTGCCCTCGAGGATTGTCTGTAGATATTCGAAGACGTTTCACAGCAGTACAAGAGCGTGGATAAAGAAACCTGACATTATACTTAAAACTTACAATTCAAATAATATAACTTTGTCGACGCTATGGAAGAAGTGGTTTCGTTTAATGTCTAAAGGTCAATAGCGCCCTCTAGATCAATAACTACATAAATAAACTAAACATAAATATAGTAATCGATGCAATTTGTAAGCTTTGTGCATACCCGCCGGGAGACCCACTCCCTCGCGGGGTGCCTCAGAGCGTTTTCCGGCGAAAAAAAAGGCATTACAAAACCAATTTTAGAAAAAATTGTTTAGTGACGGTATTGGAATAAAGGTGCATTAAGTACTAATACAATAAGCACTATAATTGTGCCCCATGCAATAGTAATTGTATTTTTGTAATAATGTTTAAAATAAAAATATTTTTTATAGAAGAGAGGGGACGGACAGTTCAGCTGGTAGTAAGTGATCACAGACATCTTACCAGAGGATTTGCAGGTGCGTTGCCGGCCTTTAAAATATTATGAATAATATGCTCTTCAGACCTGAAGGTCCCTTAGCGTATCGGATCATAAATATCTCGGATGATAGCTGGTTCCACGTAGTAGTAGTAGTAGCAGGCAGAAAGTGTTGTATAATCACACTCTTGTGGATTTCCAGACATTGAAGTGATGTGATGGGAATTTAGATTTTTGACACGATGTCCGGTACTGAAATTCAGCTGCAGGTATTAGTGCGAACAGTTCCACTGAATATGGACAGGAAATGCAGCAGACTGACCCGCCAAGCCCATCGGAGATAACCTGGTCATCGACGATTCGAGTCTCCCGGTGTTAAACGCGGCAAATAGGAGAAAGAAAATAAAATTTAATTAAATAATGTAAAAATGAAATTAGAAAAATGTCCAATAAAAAGAAAATATCAATAACGAAAAAGAGAAAAAAATGAATTCACTTAAGTGATATTAAGTAACAATTATTTCCTTTGTTTATGTTTGTATTAATTATTATGATAATTATTCGCATTAAAAATTCTCAAATTAAATTAAAAAAAATTACATTATGTTCTAAGTAATAAAAGAGAATAAAATGTATGAGGTTTTTTGTAGTGCCATGCTTCTTTGCAGCTGAATTGGGCCGGTACGACCGGGTTGGTAACTCTCGCTCACATAACACCGGCGTCAAGTGACAGATATACTGTCGCGTTTCCTGCGGTTTGTGGGTTTCAGGTGGCCCCGTTGGAGGAATAGGAAAAGTAAGGCCAACGCATCTGCATAAATTTGGTTGTGCGGATGTCTATGGACGGCGGTAGTCACCATAAGGTTCCGACTGCTCTGTTACCTCCGTATGACATCAAAAATAAATAAAAAGAAAAAATAGTTTTTTTTTTATCATAATAGACAAGAAATGTAAAACAAGAACACAGATCGCCTGAAATCGTGACCGCTTTGTATCCCTCTATAGGCTTTTATTGAAGCTTTCGTTTGAATGTAAATTAGCTATTGACAGCCCTAGTTTCGTAGCAAGCGTAGACGCGCTACGTCATGTTATGCAAATGCTACGGCTACAATAACGTTGGTGTAGCAAACCCTTTGACTTTGTATGACATTAAATTTATTAGCAAGACCTACTTCAGTAGAACTTCACACAAGAATAAACTTAAGACAAAGTTGATGGGCGCCGAATTATCGACAAATATACAGATAATGAATTTTATATCTGTTTTTGACCCTCAAATTTTTCTATAAATGGGTATATTATAATATTTATAAAATATTTTTTTTTTCATATCTTCAGATTTTTTTTGTAGATAGCTCATTAAGAAAAAGTCTAGAAACTGTTCTCCTACATACATACCATACTATATATCGTAGAAACTATTGGTTACGCAACGTTGTTACGATGTTTAGGGTGGAAATATTTATATAATGTGAAATTCAAGATATTTTATGTATTACTCCTACATTTATTAATTTCAAAATGTCGCAAGTTTTAATTACTCAGCTTTGCATGACTAGCGAGTTACGGTAAATTTAAACGTATGTTAAATTTAAATTCATAAATTTACACCAAGGGAAATATAACGTATAATATGTAAGAACATTTTAATTCAGTTTTAAGAACATTAGGAGTATTTCGAAACATTTTATAATTAATTGGAAAATAAGAATTACAAAAAGGAAATAAGGAATGTTAACCTAATTTTAAGAGTATTAATTTTACATAGGCAAACAGGCATAACCTACATGATAATAAGTAGTCAGAGTAGCTTCAAAAGATCCCCACCATGGTTTAGGCCTATAAATGTGCCCAGCACCTTTCCTCCTCCGCCTCAGAGCATCCATCTTCGGATGATGAAAATATCAAAAAGTGTGTGTGTACTTATGTATAACACGCGTTAGAAGTTATACAAATACATAGTACATTTTCATTACACTGTAACCTTTTTGCTTATTGTGTAGTTAAAAACTATATCTTCTTCTGACGTCTATACTGTCATTACCTGAAAATTGTTATATAGCTAACATAATGGGGTTGGTTTATTTTCCTGACAGTGTGCGCTCGCATGGTAAACATTTAATCTCGTATAACTTCAAAAATTAACACTTTTACATCAAAAACACGCACGCGATAATAATTAATTATCTAATCAAGTAAAACACGTCTTAAAAACGTTAAGTCACTGTATCTTCTTCTGACGTCTATACTGTCATTATGTGAAAATTATTCTTTATCTAACTTCATCATGTAGGTTTTTTACGTGACAGTGTGCGCGCGCATCGTAAAAAATTACTCTCATCATTTTTCCCTAACGCGCCTAAATAAGTGTAACTTCAAAAAGTAACCAATTGCGTTCTATTGTTTACACAAATTTCACTCTTTATAATGAAACTACTTTTACGTCGGGCATGTAAAAATCTTAAACACAATAAAGCCCTTGTTTAGTTAAAAAAAAAGTTGTTTCATATGTATGCCTTGTTAGCTATTTAATTATTAATTTATTTCGTAGCCTACACTGTCCCACTGCTGGGAAATGGCCTCCCTCTCCTTTTTTCCACGCGTCTCTATCATGAGCTGCACTACACCAGTCTTTTTGAAAAGCGTCGAGGTCATTCCGCCATCTCCGTCGAGGTCTGCCGCGTCTCCGAACCCTGTTTAATGGGACCGAGTCTGTTACCTATATTAATCTATATTTTCACAGTAAGTAGTGTTGATTACATGCATACGCGAAACCATTATCCGACAACAAAGGAAATGCACGATCATTAAATTTGGGATCGGTATTGAATTGCATCCAAGTTCTCCAGGACATGTTCGGTAAGCCGAATCTGACAAATAACATCGGCTCATAATGGACTGTCATTTGCTTTACAATCGAATATCAGAATACAATTCATGTTTAGGCAGAGTAATTTATTCTTATAGTACTTTATTATAATACACCAACTGATCCAAGAGACGATGTCCTGTACAAAATATTTCACAGCGGACCAAATAATAATACAATGCAAAGAAATGATATATGTATTATATTAACAGAAAAAACTCCAGGTTAAAAAACAAGTGCTAAACTTAAATCTACTCCATTAATTTGTTTGTAACTATACACTTATTAAATTAGGTGAAACAGATATTTTCTATATATGGAATTATTTAAATCGGTCAAGTTTTTAAGGTGGAGTTCAGTGATATAAACACGCACATAAGAATTATATTTTTTTTTCTTTCGCTGACAATAATTTATATCAACCCTCGAGTTATGCTTACGTAATAACAAAATAACAGAATACAACTCATGTTTTGGTAGAATACTGTGGTGATTTTTTTCCTCACGCCGGTCATACGTTTATAACAAACATAAATATACGTAGTACGTATTGGCCTAGACAGATATAATAATTTGTCAAGGTAGGGGGGGGGGGGCTCTGCCCACTGTGGAGGAGACCGAGTCTGGGCACTGTAGCCCGGGGCCCCATTGATACGACTGAAAGGACGCCCCAAATAATTTGACGATATACCAAATATAAGGAAAACATTGTGAAATGCATGGAAATGCAAGACTTGGAGAGTGTGTAAAGTTCGAAAGTAGAGACAGCTTAGGTAAAGACAAATAATTCTACATATTAAGAAGACTTGTAGCAATATTTAAGGATATTTTGATCTTATTCAAGGATGTTTTGATCTTATTCACTCATTTAGTGTGGAATTTGACTTATTTTTTTATTATATACAATTATCAACCGTGTTTACGTACACGTAGAAATTAAGTGGGAGTAATTCTACCGGTGGGAGGGAAGCGCTGTGCCGCGCTCCCGGCTGCATGGATACCACCATCTTGCTTGTTTCTCCCATGAAACAGCTTCGATGTGTTTCGGAGAGAAGGGCTATCTTATGTCTCAGGATAGGCAACACATAAATGAGTTGCCTGGGCTCGTTCCAGGTCAACTAGTTTATGTTCATGGGCGACGTCGACCACTTACCATCAAGTGGCACGTTTGCCAGTTTGCGTATCCAACTAACATAAAAAAAGTTAAAACCCATTTCAAGGCTTCTTAGGGGTTAGGATCGAACCCGGACCTCTCACTCAAGAGACCGAGCTCATACCCTCACTGCCTGGGCCAGGGCTACCTCGCACACTAGGCCATCGGGGCCAGCCTGTCGCTGAGGTGATCCTGTTGCCTGCAGATCCGGGACCCTCTAAAAGTGGCTGAAGGCGCTCGCAGTGGTTTTAGTTTACGGGTAAGGCGAGTGCCTTGTACGTTGTGGGACTCACCGCCCAGGTGAGTCTCACAAAGGGTCAAAATCTACCTAAGATCATCTGGCTACATGCGTAAAAAGCATTTCCCTGTGATGACAAAAAAGTGGCACAAATATTTCTCTCCACCATACCTTATGTACACTCTTATAATAATTTAAAAAGTAATTTCGTGTTGGTACAAAATGACTTTCGGAACTCCAGGGAAATACGAACAAAACTTAGCGTAAAAATAAGGAATAGTTACGAGTGATACAAGACACGAAAAAATTGCAACCTGTCATAAGTTTATGTATGTCAATTCTAAAAGTTTTTGGGTTATTTTCATTCATTCCACCATGGACATGCAACGTGATGATGAACAATAAAATATCACTATAGTATAAAAAATCATGTGTATTTGAATAATGCATTTTCATCCGTTTTTGAAGTGAAAACTTCTTTAGGCGCAGTGCGCATATTTTTAGATGAAATTAAATCTCTGGATTCGCGACACCGTTACCACCGCTATGAGACGCTATTTGACGTTTATATGACGTTTGATTTATTTATATATAATTATGCAATATTTAATTACCTATCCAATCGCCAAACACACTGAAATGTCAATGGCATGCGGTCATTTTGTGCGCCGTTTAAATTGTATAGGTTGTCATAATCTATTACAGCCTGTATTATAGGTATTTTAATTTAATTATTTTGTTTTCACTTCTATCGGCTGTCCCTGTGACTGGTTGAGTTATTTAAAAAAAAAAAATTGTTTCAGTAAAAACCATTTTCCGACATTGGTAAAGTGAAAACGATTGTTCGAGCTGTTAAAGTAAATACGAATCATTATTGTTCCGATTAAATATGTCCCTCATAATAAATAAGATTTAATAGGAAATCAAGTTTTGGTAAATTTTGCAAAATATCTGTAATTTTATGTTTTTTTTAAGTGCATTCACAATCTCAGTTATGCCTTTTTTAGAGTAGATGATGGAATTAATTGACTTAGTAATGGAGTAAAAAAGCATTTAGTACTCTTTCAAACAGAAATCAAGCTCATATACTTCCTAAAAGTTATTCTAGTCTACAAAATATATTCATAGTATAAAACATTATTAAGGTAATATAATAAGTTATAAAGCACTAGTATAAAGGGCAATGTGCATCAACTATACATAAGAGTACCTTAAATAAATAAACGAAGCCTTGGCGAGCGAAACTTTTGTGCGCGGTTCAAATGTAGACCTCAAAACAAGTTTGTAATTATGAACTCATCTAATACAGAGCAACAAAGAGCCCAGTACACATGCACACTAATGTATGGGCATCGGGCACGCAGGTACTATGTTCAGCCAGCCATTTCACTGTAAAAGGTATAGATAGGATGGCTGGGGGCCGCCCGGGCTCACCTGTAGACCCGTAGGCGCGTCACGCCCGCACACAAACACACACACACAACTACACGTACATGCAAATTCGCGTGTATATTGGGGACTCGCGCACACGCGAGTAACAAAGGCTGCACGCACACTGGCGAGGCGAGCCGTCGTTCGGGACATTGGCGGGCGAGCCTTCCCGCCGCGAGGTCCTGCGACAGACCCGCGCCGCCCGCCCTGGCGAGACCACTTGTTGAATCTTCACTTTTCATACCACATTTGGAGTCGATCAAATCACGCCGCGGTCTCAATTTCCTATTGTTATTATTTATCTCCCAATGATTTCGGTTGGACCTTTTCACCTTAACTCTGACTGTGATGTCTCCTCTTCCATTTTATTCTAGTACCCTAAATATGTTTGATCTGTTCTTCGAAGTGTTGTTGTTACGGACAACTCTGTCGTGATACCAGTCCGCGTGTAGTTTGTTGTTACTTTTGAATATATTTAAACTGTTGTTATACTCATATCTGTGTTACCTGTTGACTATTACTTAAATAAATCGTTATAAATTTCTGAATATTCGCGTCGCTGTAAAATAATGTTTGAAACGCGAGAGCTCCTCTGAGGTAAGTCTTTGTAATCTAATGTTTCCTAATTATTATAATTGCTGTCTTTTCAGTCTAAAATTAATCAACTGTTGTGTTCTTGGGAGTATTTTCTGTTTTAATTATGAATATTCTTTGGCATGACAAGCTTTCTTGTTTCAAAACTTTATTTATTGTAGAAATCTATAATAATAATTTAAGGCAAGAATCTTCTTTTTTATTTCCAGTTATTATTTTCTTTTATTTTCATTTTAATATATTTTATATTTAGATAATAATTATGAGAACACGTAAAATACGTTAGTATGGATGAAGCGTGACGTAGAAATTATTAAGCTAAAAATTTTAATTTTACAACCTTGCAATAAATTATATTCCCCGAAGGATTATATTTTTTAGCATGATTGATGATATTTTGACCTTCGATTGAAAGAAAGCTTTACTATTCCCTTTTTTATTATTTTTCATAATTATAGTATATTTTAATAAAAAAGCGATAGTGAAAAATAGATAGACAAAGAAGGTTTTGCTCCAGGGCTTGAAATGATAAGAAAATAATAATAATCATCATTGTCATCACTGTAATCCTTTGTTAGACAGAATCTCTAAATCAATGCCAAATAGAAACATTTCCAAATTCTCGCATCTAGACGGAAGCCATCGTCTCATTTGCGTTTTACTAGAGTTTTCCCTAACAATGTCTCTATTCCCTCGTCCTTATTATAAGCCTTTTTTTGTAGATAGAATCTCTAATTGAACTATAGACAGATATTCACATTCTAGCATTTAGACGGAGACCGTATTTTCATTTGCATCTCACTAATCCTTTCTATTGAGGCCTTTATTGCTCCGTTATTATTATAAGCCTTTTTTTGTAGATAGAATCTCTAATTGAACTATAGACAGATATTCACATTCTAGCATTTAGACGGAGACCGTATTTTCATTTGCATCTCACTAATCCTTTCTATTGAGGCCTTTATTGCTCCGTTATTATTATAAGCCTTTTTTTGTAGATAGAATCTCTAATTGAACTATAGACAGATATTCACATTCTAGCATTTAGACGGAGACCGTATTTTCATTTGCATCTCACTAATCCTTTCTATTGAGGCCTTTATTGCTCCGTTATTATTATAAGCCTTTTTTTGTAGATAGAATCTCTAATTGAACTATAGACAGATATTCACATTCTAGCATTTAGACGGAGACCGTATTTTCATTTGCATCTCACTAATCCTTTCTATTGAGGCCTTTATTGCTCCGTTATTATTATAAGCCTGTTTTAAAAGATAGAATCCCTAAATGTCAAATAGACACATCTCCCAATTCTCGCACCTTCATCTCGTTTGCATCTCACCAGGGTTTTCCTAACGAAGCCTCTATTCCCTCGTCATTATTATAAGCCTTTTTTTGATAAAATCCCAAAATTAATGCCAAATACACAAATCTCTATGCGAGAAGCATCCAGACGGAAACCATCGTCTCATTTGCGTCTCCTCTTAGGAGAACTCTATTCCCGGACTTCTTTTTTAAATAGAATCAAGTAGTTATATTATCTCCGGACCTAAACGGAGACCATCGTCTCATTTGAATCTCAGAGTCTTCCATAAGGAGAACTCTATTCCTGAACTTCTTTGTTAAATGAAATCAAGTAGTTATATCTCCGGACCTAAGCGGAGACCATCTTCTCATTTGCATCTCAGAGTCTTCTCTAAGGAGAACTCTATTCCTGGACTTCTTTGTTAAATGAAATCAAGTAGTTATATCTCCGGACCTAAACGGAGACCATCGTCTCATTTGCGTGTCACCATAATCTTCGCAATTACTGATCTTGACCCTGACCCTACCACAACTACCGAATAAACATGATATCCACATTAATTTTACTTATAAGGGTTCTAAGTTGTGGTATGGCTCTCAGCCAATTGTTGTTAAGTATTAATTTTAGGATTATATAATTATGTAATTGTATCTTACATTTCACATATTATGTGGTAAAAAAATTAGGTTGCGGTTTTATCGATTTTGATTTGCATTTTATATTGTTGCTTTTAGTAATCCTTCTAAATGCAGCTTATAGTTGACTAATGTTGGCATTTTTTTTACTATAAGGTCGCAGAAGAGCTCAGGTTCTAAGGAAACGAAACTCCAAACTCCGAAACGTCGGGAATGTATATTCCCGATGTTTCCGGTATACATCAATAAACCGGGATAAAAGACGCAAAAATAATTTTATAGGACATTTTGCGCCATCACGATGACTCTACTACTTGCCATACACACCTGGTTGGTTTTTTTAATTCTACTGAACCCCTGTAACTAAACCGATGTTGTCTGTACGTATAGCTATTTAATAGTCCCGTCTAAAATCCTCAAAATAACGGCACTAGAGGAATCATATTGTTGTATAATGTTTACGCAAATTACACTCATTATAATGAAACAACTTTTACGGATATCATGGCCTACTTAGATTTTTACAAGCCTTACTGCGATAAAATCGGTAAAAAAGTTGTTTAATTATAAGTAGGAATCGCGTTAAAAGGTCATGAAAATAAACAAAAACGTTTTTGCTAAATATAATATACTGGGAAAATATGCGTTACTCTCGGCGCCCTGTTTTTATAGTCGAACTGACCTAATGGGTTGTACCGACGATCAACGATATGCAACAATTGTGTATTACTTCAGTGATTTTAGGGTTTCATTTTAATGTCTGCGTTAGATGTGAGTAACAAGGTATCGCCCGTCTTGTGATTTATTGAGGGTGGCCCATGTTAAACAGTGGACGGGTAAAGGATGATGATGATGATTTTTGTTATACTAGATGTTCCTCGCAATTTTGTCCGTCGTAAAATTGAACAACAAGACTTATTCCTCAATTATGGCGTTATTAAATGCACGAATATTTTTCCGATTGAAAATTCCTAAAATTGGTAACTCTTGAAATTCGAATTCAAACGAACAATCTAACAAAGCGTTTACTCTTCAGTATCATATTAGTATAGATGTGGTTGGTGATTTCTGAAGTAGAGGACAAATTTAGGAAGATGGAGGTCGGTTGACCTCCAACAAGATGACTATTTGCATGTTGGTTTTAGTTGAATTAGAGAGGCAGTGGCCGACTTGGCGTTTAATAAAAACCAATCCTGCCATGTCTATTCGTTCATCTGTCTTCTCAATTGTTAAAAAAATGTGTGTGTACTTATGTACACGCGTTAGAAGTTATACCCCTTAAATACCTAATAGTAACCTTTTTGCTTATTGTGTAGTTAAAAACTATATCTACTTCTGACGTCTATACTATCATTGTGTGAAAATTGTTACTAACCTCATGGTGTCGGTTTTTGCGTGACGGTGTGCGTGCGCATCGTAAAAATTTACTCACATTATTTTTCCCTAACGCGCCATAAGAAGTATAACTTCAAAACAGCGCAAAATAAACACTTGAGGTCGCATTAAATAAAAAAAACAATAATTATAATATATTTTGTAATTTCTTTTGAATACATAAAACAAATTTATAAATTTTCTAAAGTGTTTTGTAGTAAAGTTGACTCAATGAATTATTGCACCTACGGGTTAAGTATACAATAGCAATATTTCTTGTAAAATCCAAACCCTGTAGGTACCACTTATACAAACACATTAATCATTATTCGACACGTCAAAGCAACGAAAACATATATTTTCTCTTCGAATATAAAATTATTAAATGAATCGTGAAAATGCCTTTTCGGGTTCAGTTAGGGTAGAGTTTTTACCGGTTTAGGCTACATCCGGGTGAGACTAACTTTGATTTGTACTTAGGTTTATCCGGGAAAGAAATATAGGATCCGGATTAGTGGTCAAGAGACTACGTAGCGGGGACTTCTTGGTGGAGTTGTTTGGCCTTCGCTGGGGCCAGTCTGTCGCTGAGGTGCTCTCCAATCCCCATTGCGGGTCTCAAAAGAAAGGCTGAAGACGCTCGGAGTGGTTTTAGTTTAGGATAGGCCACTCCCACATAGGGTCAGGATCTACCAGAAGATTCTAGCTACATCATTAAAGGAAAATAGTGTTATAAAAAAGTGGCCAAGAGACTGGGCACTACACGTAGTCGCTGTTTCACATCCCGTACCGCAGATAATATTTGTATGGTAAATGGTTTGCATTGTACCTGTACTAGCTGTTTTATTCGGTTTCACTTAAAATTGTTACTTATGTCTAATAATTTACAAATTTGAAAAAAAAACTTTTTCTCCATATAACCTAAAACTTTTCTGAATAATTGGGCAAATGTATTTTTTATATCTGAGTAGTAGTTCTTGTGTTAGTATATTCGTATAGATTAATATTAACTACAATTTTTGTTTATCTTTCGTACCTATAACACTGGTTCTTATAAGCTCACATAACTTATAAAAATATTATGACAATATAAATATACTTTTAGTTATTATTTATTCTTACTATCCCGATAAAGAAAATAAGAATACGCAGATAAGTTTTTACTTTAGTTCAGTTCTCCATTTCCATTGCTACGAAGGAAATTCTCTTCAGTATCTATTGTACAGCCCTAAATCCGGGCTCAGGGTCTTGTGGAGGTTTATAATATTGTTGTTGGCAGCCCTGGGTGTGCGTGTTTTGTAAAGGGACTGAACTAGGTCAATCATGGCATTATATCTGCTGGCAGATCAGACGTATATATTTTTGCGTATCATAAAAAGAGGTTTAAGTCTGTAAATATAGATTCATTCTTGACCATATTTATTAGTGGTAAGTGATGATCATGATGAACGAAGATGGAACGCATCAACTATTTCAGTCTTTCCCCCAAATACTCAAACGAATCTCAAATTTAAGACATACTTAAGCTCGTGTTGTCCCTCTTTTTTTCTTTGAATCTGACACGTCGTAGCATGAGGTCATCTCAAATTTAAGACGTACTTAAATTTGAGATTCGTTTGAGTATTTGGGGGTTAGTCCCTCAAGTCCAAGTTGGATATGAGTTGCAGAGGTTTGCTATCTACGCGTTTACTGAGAAAGACCTGTGTTATATTTCTATGGAAAAGATGCGCTGCCACGCGGCTCTCGTATGCAAATATACCACCATCCTGCTTGTCTCTTGTGAAACATCTTTGTTGTGCTTTGGGGAGAAGGGCAGGACAGATAGTATAAATACTGGCACCGAGACTTACAATCTTACGTTTGAGAATTGGCGATATTCGAATAGCTCATTCATGTTCAACTTTTTTTTTTTGTTATCGCAAGGAAATGCTTTTTACGCATGTAGCCAGGATCTCGGGTAGATCCTGACCGTATGTGGGACTCGCACCTGGGAGTGCCCTACCCGTAAACTAAAACCACTGCAAGCACCTTCAGTCGTATTTGAAGGTTCTGGGTCTGTATTCAACAGGTTCACCTCAGCGACAGGCCAGACTACTCCTCTTAGGGGGGGGGGCTGCCCGACCGGTACTAAGCAGTCCCCGATTCAAGTTCGACCGGGGCTGGTTCTAGGTAAAGTCGCTTATGTTCATAGGCGGTGCTGACCACTTACTGTCAGGTGGCATGCTAGCTTGCCTATCCAACTTGAACATAAAGAAAACATTGATAAAAATCCCAATAACAATCCCAAACTAAATACTTATTAGAAAACTACCACGAAAAGGCAAGTGCTGTAGTACCTACCTATTCGGCTGTGCTAGAAAATTAAACCAAATGTATTACTAGTTTAAGCTGAAACTTCTTACGCTTTGTTACTTAGTAGAAAAGAAAAAAAATATCTTAGTTCAGAATGTGAACAAATGAATTTACCTTTTATAAAGAGTGTCAGAATTTTTGTTTTCATATACTTAAGATGCCAGAATTAAAATATATTTTCCATTTCAAAACTTATCTTTTATCCTAAACTTTTATGCTAAAAACAACATATTTCATATTTTAATTTCTTCTAGAGGTACACGTACGATAGGTGGTTTTCATAAATGTGGTCGATGAAAAAAGTTAATAAAGTTGCATACTTCATTTTATAAGTTTGTGAGCTATTTGCAACAATTCAATCTGCTGGAAATAATTCACTGTTATTGAGAAAATCGGAAAAGTAGGTCATTAAAAAAAAAAAAACTATTCACGAATTAAATGTATTAGCGTTTTATATTCAGGACTAGCAGCGCCCTGCGGTTACGCCCACGTACTTCTCGTACCCGTGGGAGTAAAGAGATAAATTATTGCTTGTATGCTATTCTGATATGTAATCTATGTTATTGTAAAGTTTCAGTAGTGTTTGCGTGAAAAAGTAACTAACATACATCCATACATCCTAATAATTATAATAATATTAGTAGGATGTTTTTCTAGTTATGTCTTTTGTATATATTTTGTTTTTTTTTCTACTATATTTACTATTTTACTACTTTTTTGAATCTCCACTAAATGTTTTAAAAACCTTAGTTTTGATTATATATAATTAAAACAAGTCCACGGAACTTATTGTAGGCAAAAGCTTACTATCTGATTTCCGGAGACCGGACCAAAAAAACAAAAAAAACTTAGAACAAAAGTAGCCCTTTAAAATCAGGCTTCAGACAAAGAAAATGCGAGAAATTAGGAATATTATATTTTTTACAGTTTGAACTTACCTTGTAAAAACTGTATTATATTTGTATATATTAATTTATATTTGAACATATTATCTTTATATTTCTTGTGTGCGTGTGTATGTCACTGAACTCCTCCTAGACAGCTGGACCGATTTTGATGAATTTTTGTGTGAGTTCAAGGGGATTCGAGCATGGCTTAGATTCACAAAAAAAATATTTTGTACAGGACAACGTCTGTCGGTTTCTTTATATATATATATTTCTTGTGTGCGTGTGTATGTCACTGAACTCCTTCCTCCTAGACGGCTGGACCGATTTTGTTGAAATTTTTTGTGTGAGTTCAAGGGGATTCGAGGATGGTTTAGATTCACAAAAAAATATATTTTGTACAGGAAAACGTCTGTCGGTGCCACTAGTTTTCTATATAAATAGTATCCATCGACACTAATTAACTCTCTTGTTTATTCACTTGTATGAGTTTCCGCCTGGATAGTTGAGGTCACAGTCCATCTTACCCTAAGCAATAGACTAAAGTTTCTGCTTGAATGAGCTCCTTTTGGATATTGATTATCAAGTATGAGTTGAATGAAGTGAGCGGTAAAATAGTTAAGGAACTATAAGGGCGCGGCTCCATCGCGGTGCATGGAGAGGCTACGCACGTTTGTTAAGTTTCGCTTTGCAAGAAAATGTGTTGTTTCCACTGTAACCCACGGAGAATAGGTTTAGCAATTTTTAATTATACCTAGGTATTAGAGGGGGGGGGGGGTAAGGGAAAAGGAGGGCAATGCAATCTGCATAACCTCTGGTTGTGCGGATGTCTATGGGCGTCGGTAGTCACCATAAGGCTTTGACTACTCGTTTGGCCTCCTATGCTATTAAAAAAACCTAACTACCTAGCACCTACCTCACCTGATTTCCATAAGAGCAATGCCCAGCAGTTGTTCATATTATGGGGTCGAAGTTGATGATTAAATACTAGAGAAGTACAGGTAGTAAATATGTCGGAAGGCACGACCGGGGTGGTACCTGTCGCTCACATAACACCGGCGTCAAGTGACAGCTATGCTGTCGCGTTTCGTGGCCCGTGGCGTTTCCGGTGGCCCATTGGGGGGATAGTAAAAAGGAGGACAAGGCATCTGCATAACTTTTGGCTGTGCTCTGTTCGGTTGCCTCCTAATGGCATAAAAACCTAACATAAAATTAAAAAAATCACACAAGCAGTTCCTAATCTTTTTTTTTCTCTTGCGCCGGGAAATGTTCTTAGATATCACGCGGGGAGGGGGGACTCCCAAGGCATGTATGTGGGACTCGCTGCGCGCGAAAGATGGTAATGCCGCCAGGTTCCTTTTCCTCTTTTCTTATAAGAGTGGTACAAAGGGCAGCCCCCTTGGTTCACTAGGCTTCGCTTAACGTGCTGGGTTTACCTTAGGCTACTGAGTCCCACCGCCATGACAAGGCTTGAACCATGGTGGGGAAGCTGTTCTTAATCTATCACGAAAGCTTTTTACAATTTTTTTTATGTGAATTGGATGGATATACAGGCAGACGGGTCGCTAGATACGGCGGTCAACGACACCCATGAACATAAGCAAGGTTACCTGGGACTAGTTTAGTTCATGCGTAGCATAAGATGATACGTAAGGAAGTTTGGGTGCCAGTTTTATATTGCCTGTCCTAGCCCTCTTTTAATATAGTTAAGCTGATCAGGAAAGATATCAGGATGCAAAATTTTAAACGTTGGAAGGGATGCAACGTGCCATGCTCCCGGCTGCATGGGTACCACTATCTTGCTTGTTTCTCCCGTGAAACAGCTTTGCTGTGTTTCGAAGAGGACAAGATAACAACATCTTATGTCTCAGGATAAGCAACACCTAAACAAGGGCTAGTTCAAGGTAAACTAGTTTATGTTCATGGGCGACGTCAACCACTTACAATCAGGTGAGACGTCTGCCAGTTTGCCTATCCAAATAATATAAAAATAGGTTGTCGGTACCCATACTGACGGGCCCGCGGTACAGGACATCCTTCCCACAAACATATAATAATATATTTTTAAAAGTCACGTTAAATAGTACCAAAATTAACCACCAAAAGGTCATATTGAGTAGGGACCCAGAGCTCCATACACACCATAGGCCTTTACTAATAAAAAATGTACAGTATGCCTAAAGATGTACATTTGACGTTATTAAAATCTAGAAATACTAATAAGGGTCTTCGCATACCCCAAGGAGGCCGGGTGTTATCGAGACCTTCATTAAAATATATATAAGAAACTTAAAGAAATTTTTTCACAAGCACAAGGGACGTGTTAATAAATCCAAACATTGTATTATTGTTATGCCTTTTGGAAGTCTGACTGCAACAAAAAGAAGTAACACAATTTGCAAAACAAATATTGCATAATCTTATATAAATAAATTAAACGTCAAATCGCGTCTCGTAACGGTGTCGTGAGTCCAGAGATTTTATCTTATCTATACGTACCACGCTAAAAGAAGTTTCACTTAAAAAAAATGTAAAATTCAAAAAGTCTTATCACATAGAAAAGGGAAATATAATATAAAGACGAAAATATAGCAGCTTGGACGAGCTTCGGAAGGGACATGACAGGCAGTACAATTACTGGCAACAAGACTCACTGTCACTTAAGATGTACAATAAGGTTCCTCGGTGAATTTGTTAGTCTTCATAGGTAAACTCCACAACATTGATGAAATACCATCAGCTGGCTTGCCTACAAGTGAGCCTATCCGACAGCGTAGAAAAGAAATCTCTCGTAGAAGTAGATTTTAACTTACCCCTAAGTGAACCAGCTCGATAGCTGGTTCACTTAGGGGTAAATTACCTACTCGATAGTAGGGTGGTTATTTTATTAATTAATACGGATGAATAATTATTATAATAAAATAAAAAAACAGAATATAATAAAAGATAATAAAAAAATATTTCAAGTAAAAAGGCCTCAGACACCCGTCTGAAAAATAACGTAACTACCGATATCACGCGATGAACAAGCACGTAGAAGTGGCAGTGGGCTGATCACACATTCTGGAGAGCAAAAGGCAGATGGGCCAATAATGTTCAAGAGTGATGATGATCATGACTAATACATTTATCACTCATGATGACGACCGCCGGCACGACCGGGGTGCTACCTCTCGCTCACATAACACCGGTCACCGACGTCAAGTAATAGCTATGCTGTCGCGTTTTGTGCGGTTTGTGAGTTTCCGGTGGCCAATTGGGGGGATAGGGAAAAGGAAGGCAACGCATCTTTTGGTTGTGCGGATGTCTATGGGCGTTGGTAGGCACCTTATGACTCCGACTATCGACCGAAAAAAAATACACACGTCGAAACCAATTTTAGTATATTTTTGTAATATAACGAAATTCACAATATGGAATATAATTATTAATTTCCCAAGGTAAACTATTTAGAAATTTAATTAGACGAAGAATTCGAAACTTTGTCATCCTATCAATTTAATTAGTTTTGAAGTCAACATTATATTAATATAGTTTTGTGTTTAATCAGTGTTAGCTTTCTTACATCTTTAAGGTAAAATTACAAATCAAAAGCTTTCCTTTTGTATTTCTTCACACTCTCACATGATTCTTTCAAAATAAAATTTTATTTACACGATTCTTTTAAAATGAACTCTGATTTACACGATTCTTTTTAAATTAACCCTTATTTACACAGTTATTTTAAAGTGAACTCTTATTTACACGATTCATTAAAATAGCCCCCTATTAACACGATTCTTCTAAAGTAAACTCTTATTTACACGATTCTTTTGAAGTGAGATTTTTTGACGATTATTTAAAAGTGAACTCTTATTTAGACGATTCTTTTAAAGTGAACTACTTTCCGCATAATAGTTTTGAGCGACGGTACAAAACTTCATATCCGTCCCGTTGGGTGCAAGGCGGAACCTGTTTTCCCTATCTTGTTTGATAAACTTAACATTATTTTATAGCGTAACATCGAAATATTTCAATATTGAATTTGTATATTTTACGAATATTTTACTCATTTCCAACTTTTTCTAGCCCTCAAACGATTTTTCTTTCTTTCCTAGCCTAAATTACCACTGCTGAGCAAAGATCTCTCTTTGTTTTTTCATGCATCTCTATCGACAGCTAAGATGCTAGTTACTAATAGAAATCTTAATGAAACATTTTAAAATCTATACTTAAAACTCAAATTTTATTTGACTGGGCTGCTATTTTTGTATTTATATTAATTACAACTCATACTTTTTAAAATAATCTAATAAATATCGTGTATTTTATAAATGAACAAATTACAAAAATATTTTATAGAAATTAAAATAAGTTGAACAATAATTGAAATAATTAACTAGAAATACAAAATATCAACCTCTGTGGCTCAGTGGTAAGCGCGTTGGCGCTCAAGCCGGAGGATGCGGGTTCCAATCCCGCCAGGGAACAAAAATATTTTCTGTGTTCCTGGGTCATGGCTATGTATTATATAATAAGAATCTTAAATATATGTATAGTATAAAAGTATTAAATATATTTCCGTTGTTTGGTACCCGTAACACAAGTTCTTCGAGAACTTACCACGGGACCAGATTGACGTGGTGTGAAAGCGTCCATAGATATTATTATTATTAAAATATGTTTAAAATGATAAATTATAAAACCTTGACGCTCGAAACCCTATCAGAGTTGTAAGTTTTCTTCATACTAAGTACCTAACGTTGTCATATTATTCAGTTTGCATTCTTCTACTATACTAGATAAATTGTAATATTTGGTGCCATTAGAGATGTTTAATCCATAATTCGAGCATTTTTTGTTGGTTTATATAGGCATAATAGTCTCAAGCATCTTCTTTTAGTTTTAAGGTGAGACTGTCATTCCTCTCAAGTTCCATAACCTTAAAAAAGACACGCCAACACATAATAACACAACAAAGATCCTAAACTAAACAAATAAAGCGCGAAAAATCTTTAAAAAATATATATATCAAAATATAGGATTATTATAATCCAGTTCAGACTTATTTCGACGGGGGAAACTCCCAGGGGTGCGTAAGTCGCTGTACAAATAAGTCAGTCATGCAATAAACATAACATTCCACGTGAAATATTCTTAATTTCGTTACCAAAAATTTTTGAAAATGTAAGAATTTTCCTCCAAGCCTTGGAAGAGAAACGATTTTTTTTTATCGCAGGGAAATGCTCTTGGGATCTTGGGTAGATCCTGACCCTATGTGGGACCCGTACCTGGGAGTACCCTACCCGTAAACTAAAACCACTGCGAGCGCCTTCAGCCGCATTTTGAGGGTCCCAGGTCTATAGGCAACCGGATCACCTTCGCGACTGGCTGGCCCCGGCGTAGGCCAGACTACACCTCTTAAGGGGGGACTGCCCGGCTGCTTAGGCAGTCCCCACGACGTCATGTCATACTGGGCCCAGATTCCCATCCTGAGCCCGACACGAGCATCCCCTATGCGTTACTGGAGGCGCATTAAGTAGCGCCTCCTGCGCACCCCCGTTCGTCACCCACGGGGGGAGGCCTCGTCGGCGGCCTTCTCTCTCACCCGCTCGTCGGCCTCCTTCTGGGACATTACTACCTCGCAGAAGGAAACCATGGCCGTCTCGTCGGGACTCGTCGACACCGAGCATCGCGGTGATGACACTCGGCAGAGATAAGTCCCCTCCGTTGACTGATGTCGCGCCACAATCGTGACACACTGTCAACGGCTCCCTGCGGGCCGTCCGGCATAGGTACTCACCAAAGCAAGCATGCCCGGTGAGCAGGTGTGTCAGACGGAAGGTGAGGGGTTACGGCGCATCCACCGTGGAAGAGAAACAATAGGCTAACAGGCATTAACTTTCATTTAAATGCTAACAAAACGGATTCCTTTAGTATTTGGAATCCTATGAATATTAAAAATATAATATTAGGATTGGCAGAGATAAAATAGATATTAGCTTTGAACTTACATGCAAAGGATAATGAAATTTATTTAGTGCTAGATGTCAAGTCTAATTCATAGTGAGGTAGACCTAAAAATAAAACTAATATAGAATGTCAATTTTCTTAAAGCCAGGATTACGTTCAAATAAAACCACACTTTAAATAAGCAGCGATTTCAACTAAACTTATATTTGTACCTACTTTTTACGAAATTATAAAGTAGAAATTTTATGTATTTTTCATCAAAGTATTTTCTCATTAATATCAAAAGCCTTTTTTATTTGCGGCTTTAGTGGTATAATTTAAATAAAAAATTACTTCAGTATCTATATTTATTTTAGAGTTATTTTTTAAAAACTTTGTTTCTAGTTACCTGACCTTCGAACATCCCGTCATCCACAGAATTTAAATTTGCTTTACTAGGAAATATCTACATAATATAGTTGACTTAATTTATTATTATCATACACATATTGTTTTCTAATGTTTACGCAATTATTATTTATTTTATTTATTATTTATTAATAATGTTTTATTATAATATCATAAACAGTATTTTTTCTTCTAGCAACATAAACTAATTGCAGCGTAACTACAACCTTAGGCCTCGTTCAGACACGGAGATAACCGCGTGGTTTCAAAACTCTAAATTCAAATTTGACATGTAATCGTGCGACTCCCGCGAGTCTGAACCAACCCAAAATAAATATCAACACATAAATAAGACCCGCGCGGTTCCCATGCGATTCTGAAATCGAGCAGTTGACACCGTGTCAGAACAAGCTCGGATCTCCTCCTCTAAATAAGGCGGGTAGAAAATAACCCAATATGAGTGCTAAAAGTTGCAGATGCAGGTTTAGCTGTACCGGGTAGCATCAAACCACGATCTTCACTGCGATGCCAAGCCAATGTTCTAGATTCTAGACCATCGCCAGTCACACGTTACATCATCATATCTATGGTCAATACTGTCTATTAACGCACATTACTGGTGGCAGGGAAGCGCTGTGCCGCGCTCCCGACTGCATGGGTACCACCATCTTGCTTGTTTCTCCCGTGAAATAGTTTTGCTGTGTTTCGGAGAGAAGGGTAAGACAGGCAATGTAATTACTGGCACCGAGACTTAACATCTTATGTCTCAGGATAGGCAACACATAAATAAGTTGCCTGGGCTCGTTCCAGGTATACTAGTTTATGTTCATGGGCGACGTCGACCACTTACCATCAGGTGGTACGTTTGCCAGTTTGCCTATCCAACTAACATAAAAAAGAAAAAAACAAATCAACTCTATGAAACGCGACACGAAATCATAGACATAATATAGCACGAAATACATTTAATTTGCTTTATTTTTAGACCAAATTTCAATAAATTCGTGAGCAATGACAGTTTTGAAATTGTAAAATGGAGTCTTTAAAGCCTGAACATTCCAGTAAACTGTTTTAATTAGTTTCACAGTACTTTAATCTTTTCAAATCGAGTTTCGCGAACAGTTCCGTTTACTGATTCATATTTTATTAATTGATGAATTTATTATGACAATAATAATATAATTAAAAAATTTCATGTTAGCTGGATGGATAGACCATCCAGAAAGAGGTCGACGTCGCCCATAAACATGAAGTAGTTTACCTTGAACTAGCCAAGGCAACTCATTTTCCCCACTATGGTTCAGCCCTTGACGTGCCAAGAGGGGACAAAAGAGCAGGGGGCAAGGGGCGAAGACGGGAACCTCACCCCATTGTACTGTCCCGACGTTGGGAAGGGTTGTTCTGTGGTGCGGGACAACCCCTCAGTGGAAGTGGCGTCGGTCCCTTGGGGGACTGACTAGCCGTCAAGCTGCCCTGTTTGTTCATTAGATCCGGGGCACCTCACCAAAGGCGGCATTGGTGGCACTCGCCGGGTTTTAGTGGGTAGAGCTGCGTCCACTTACCACCTTCGGGCACAGCGAGTCCCACATACCCGCGCATTCAGAGCATTTCCCGGCGTTAAATGAAAAAAAGGCAACTCATTTATGTGTTGCCTATCCTGAGACTAGATGTTAAATGTCAATTTCCAATGACATCCCGTTACGATCAACCCATGCATCTCTCGAGTACTTGTATATGTTACATACTCAATTACTCATATAATTCTTAAATTGATATTATAAATCAAATATCTTTGCAACAATAATATATTAGTTACCCATGATTGTGGCCAGTAAAGCTGCGCCCATATTAATGATTCGTGTAAAACGACAGCAAATCCCTTACCACAATTAATCATAATCTTAACATCATACATATTCCTTACTCCCTTTCCGTGTTGTCATGAATACCATTAATAAATATTAAGGTGAAATTTTATTACAAATGTTAATGTTTCGGTATAATATTGTGGTACTTTTAATTGGTGTAGACAATCATTTTATTGGGCGTGGCTATCGATCGATACAAGCTTATGACATTTATAAACACGAATATAAACACAAATACAGATTAAGTTAATCGAAGTACATAGCGACAGCCAAGCGACTCGCAACGAAAATATGTTGACAATTCCAAAATCCATCCACTTCTGAAGGTCTCCTTCAATGAACGTTAGGACGATCAGCTCTATAGATAAAATAATTACTCAAATAATTTAAAACGGTATATTATTTACCATGTTTTTCAGTTTCATTTCGGTAAGCTCGATATTTCGACACTGTCTACGAGTTTCTTTTCCACGGGAGTCTCGTACTGAATGTTTTTTTTTATGTTAAGTCTCGGTGCCAGTAATTACACTGCCTGTCTTGCCCTTCTCTCCGAAATACAGCAAAGCTGTTTCACGGGAGAAACAAATAAGATGGTGGTACCCATGCAGCCGGGAGCGAGGCACAGCGCTTCCCTCCCACCGGTATAATGAGTACTCGTAATGAAATATACCACGTTGACTCGAAATCTGGATTTCTTACGAGCAAAGCCATAAAATATACCTAGTTAATAAATGAGTATTATGTTTAATGAATTCTGACAGAATTTAATTAGTCCATACCGGCCGGTATTCTGCGAAGAATGTTATAGCGAGCGTATGAACTACGCTCGACACACGAAAAATGTGTTTTTACCTCGGTAAAGCCGTGAAAACTAACAAGGGCTGTATAAATGTATTTTTCAAAACTTTTTCATTGTTGGTTGGATATAAGCTTGGCTTGTATCGTTTCATCATCATTATCATCAGCCCCTATTCGCCCACTGCCATAGGCCTCATTCGATGAACGCCAAGACGACTGATCCCTTTTTTAATTTTTCTTAAAGCCGGAAAATAGTCTGAGGCATCCCGCAGGGGAGTGGGTCTCCCTAGGCGGGTATGTGGGACTCGCTGCGCCCGTTTGATGGTAAGTTGGATGCAGCTCTACCCACTAAAACCTGGCGAGTGCCACCAATTCGCCTTTGGTGAGGCGCACCGGATCTATTGAGCAAACAGGGCATCTCGACGGCTAGTAAGTCCCTCAAGGAACCGACGCCACCTTCACAGAGGGGTTGTCCCGCACTACAGAATAGTCCCTCCCAGCTTCGGGATATTCCTATAGGGTGATGTTCCCTCTTTGCCCCTTGTCCCCCTGCTCCGTTGACCTCTCTTCTTATAAGAAGGGTACAAAGAGCAGCTCCCTCGGCTCAATTTGCTACGCCCAAGTTGCTGAATTCACCTTAGGCTACTGAGCCCCACCGCCACGGCACGGTTAAAACCATGGTGGGGAAGACCACCGATCCCTCGCCACCCGCATCCAACATGAAGATTTTAAAACGGTATATAGGTAGTTTTCCGCGAATGTGAGTTTGAAGTTATTTGAAATGTTGGTAGGTACTCTAAGATCTAGGGAATCGTTCGATATTTTATATGTTAGCACTGTTGTGTGAACCACGTAAATATAGTTACTGTGTAAGTTGCATGCATGCAAGCAGCATTGCATGCGCAATGCTGCATAGCATATTAAATGCTGTAAGAGGTAGTAACATGCTTCTTTCCCATACTGCATATCCGTGCACTTGAATGCTGCCATACAATACTACCACCAGAAATAACGGAAGTTATAAGGATAGTTCGCGGATTATACCTACGTAGCTTACATAGCTCTCTTATTCCTTTTATAAGTTTAAGTTTGGCAAGAGCCCAAAATTCCTATGTAATTTGGAAATTCTAGAATAAGGAGTGGAAAACCAATAGGTGACATAAACGAATCTTTTTGATTGAAAACCTCTTCTTAACCTGTCCAAAATACTTACTTATACATTAGCACAACATTGCAGTGGAAATAGGAATTCTATTCTCGTCGGGAAAGATATTAACGGTGATCCAATAAATTGTTGTGTTCAAGAGAAAGATGTGATTTAAGACACGTTATTAGTACTTGTTCTAAGGTCGTGTTCTTATAATAGGCCTCTTAGTAATCGGATACTGTGATTTCAATACAATTGGTATTTTCGATTAGTACATTCTTCAATCTTGTGTAGGTTGAAGGCAATTTGATATGTTTAACATGAGCATATTCTAAAACCAGAATCTAGATTCTGGTCTCATTTTAGAAATTAGGCAAGGATAGTACTAATACAATAGTTTGCTTATGGGCAACGGGTTGGCAAACTTCATACACCTTTTAAGATTTTGATTTATGGGAGGGAAGCGCTGTACCGGTGGGAGGGAAACGCTGTGCCGGTACCACCATCTTGCTTGTTTTTCCCGTGAAACAGCTTTGCTGTGTTTCGGAGAGAAGGGCAAGACAGGCAGTGTAATTACTGGCACCGAGACTTAACATCTTATGTCTCAGGATAGGCAACACATAGATGAGTTGCTTGGGCTCGTTCCAGGTAAGCTAGTTTATGTTCATGGGCGATGTCGACCACTTACCATCAGGTGGCACGTTTGCCAGTTTGCCTATCAAACTAACATTAAAAAAAATGTGAATTATCAACATCATGGTTTCTTCACGATGTCTCCAGCGGTGAGCGATCGGTCAGGCTCAAACCCGCATCACTCTCATCAAGGTCTAATCTCTAACAACTAGACCATCCTCTCTCATCGAATATAATTTTTACAGAATTACAGTTATTTTATTTTCCCTTAATAAAACTGTATGGCCAATGGACATCTATAAAGAAATATTTGTAATTCATTCTACCGGCCCCTGGAGGGCTCGGACGAATGGAAACCGCCCCAATGGCCTTTTTATATTGGGCCTATTATGCGTAGCAATGGAAATATATTACAGGAAGAATATATTAATGATGTTTTTAACAAGAATTCAGCTGTATCGAATATCATCATTATTATACATATTTATCAACGTTCACTGCTAGAGATCCTTTATCAATGAACGTCAAAACGGCCGGACTCCCCAAAGGATTCAGCAAGGTATGATTATCACCTTCTTATCAAAGGCCAAATGTTTGTACCAAGAATGACCTTTACTGCCAAGCCTTATCGAATTTTTGTAAAAGGTAGTAAGTACTTTCATTGCTGCATTGCATCCGAATTGGGCCGGCACGACCGGGGTGGTACCTCTCGATCACATAACATCCGCGTCAGTGACTGTTTTACTGTAGCAATTTGTGCGATTTTTGACTTTCCAATCGCCCATTGTGGAGGAAAAAGGACTAATTAAAAAAATCATTTTTTTTCGTTTAATGCTGGGCGGCTCAAATCAACGATGACAAGGAATTCTCTCCGATCGGCTTGATTCTTTGGCGCTGCGTAGAGTTATCAGATCACTCTGTATCTTCTACCGCATCTACCACGGGGAGTGTTCTGAGAAATTGTTCAGGCTGATACCTGCAACATTATACATATTAGAAGTGTCATTATTTGTAAAAAATAATCCACACTTATTTCCAAGAAAGTCGGATGTTATAGTTCAAAATAGACGTGATGACCACAAAGTGCAAATACATAATGCCAAAACCAACCAAAGATTTTTAATAAAATACCTAAGAACTTTCATCATCATCATCATCATCATCATCAGCCTCTATCCGTCCACTGCTGAACATAGGCCTCCCTCAATGAACGCCAAGATGGCCGATCCCTTGCCACTCGCATCCAACACGGACCGGCCACCGCACGAAGATCGTCTTCCCACCTGGTCAATGGCCGACCAACACTTCGTCTACCTAAACGTGGCCTCCACTCTAGAACCTTATTGCCCCATCGGCCATCCGTTCTTCTGAGTGTGTGACCAGCCCACTGCCACTTCAACGAGCTGATTCTTTGCGTGATATCGGTTACCTTAGTTCTCTGACGGATGTCTTCCTTCCGAATCCTATCTGTCAAAGAAACACCCAGCATAGCACGCTCCATAGCACGTTGAGCTACGGCAAACTTGCGGACCAGTCCTATATTAAGAGGCCACGCTTCAGCCCCGTAGGTCATCACGGGGAGAACGCATTGGTCGAAGACTTTCGTCTTCAAACTCTGCGGTATAGACGACGTGAGAATATGGCTAAGCTTCCTGAATGCTGCCCATCCCAATTGAATCCTCCTATCGGTTTCTCTCTCGAAGTTATGTCGACCTAGCTGCAAAGTGTGCCCAAGATAGACATACTCTTGCACGACTTCGAGAGTTATGCCATCAACGTTAACCGGCCTAGGGAGAACGTGTTCGTTGAACATGACTTTCGTCTTGTCCAAGTTCATCCTAAGACCCACACGTCGGGAAGATTCATTTAGACTGTGCAGCATCTCCTGCAAGCCCTCCAACGACTCGGCCAGAATAACGATATCGTCGGCGAAACGAAGGTGTGAGAGATACTCGCCGTTAATGTTTATGCCACATTTTGTCCAGTTTAAAGTCTTAAAGACGTCCTCCAAAGCATTAGTGAATAGTTTCGGGGAAATGATATCCCCCTGTCTCACTCCTCGATGCAATTGGATTGGTCTTGTTTGACCTCCCGGAACCAGAACGGACATAAAGGTGGCGTCGTATAATCCTCTCAACACTTCGACGTATCGCCAATCGACCTGACATCGCTGCAGAGCTTCCAGAACAGCCCAGGTTTCAACCGAGTCAAAAGCTTTCTCATAGTCCACAAAGGCAAGGCACAGTGGCTGGTTGTACTCATGGGTCTTCTGTACAACTTGCCTTATAGTGTGAATGTGGTCTATGGTGCTAAATCCTCTTCGAAACCCAGCCTGCTCCGGTGGCTGGAATCCATCGAGCTTTTTAGTGAGGCGGTTCGTCATGACTCTCGAGAACAGCTTGTATATATGACTTAGAAGTGATATCGGTCTATAATTTTTAAGAAGGGAGTTATCACCCTTCTTAAAAACAAAACGATTTCACTTCCATGCCACTCCTTGGGGGAAATGCCCCGTTGAAGGACGAAATTAAAAATCTTTTGTAACTCTCTTAAAACAGGTTCGCCACCTGCCTTAAGGAGTTCAGTCGTAATTCCGTCCCTCCCCGGAGCCCTCCCCCCTTTAAGCTGCTTAAGAGCCAGACTAACCTCATCTAGGCTGATGTTCGGAAGCTCGCCGGAGAGGTGTCGTGTTAGGCTAGCACGCGGATCGTTGTTTCGGGGATCAGGTTGAGGAGCATGGGACGCGTACAGTTTGCCATAGAAATCTTCGATCTCCGACAAGATCCCAGGCTTAGAAGAAACGGTCGCGCCAGTAGCGGTCCTAATCTTCGACAGGTGGCTTCTCCCGAGCTTTTCCACAAAAACCTTCGACCCTCTATTCTGCTCAATTGCTTCGGTAATCCGTTGCGTATTTGAGCAGCGAAGGTCTCGGCGTATTAGTTTGCGGATCTGCGTCGAGAGAAGCTTTACATCTGTAGAAGTAGCGTCTGTGTGTGCTCTGCGTTCCATCATAAGACCGAGCGTCTCATCCGAGAGTTTGGATTTCCTGCCAGTACGCTTTCTCCTACAAAACCTTTCACCCACGACCCGCATGCAGTCCACCACGGCACCCAGTGCCTCGTCAACTGCCATTGTGGTTTCCGATATGTTAAGGCTATCGAATCGGTTCTTTAATTCCAATTGGAATTTTTTGGAACCTACCACAGTTTGCCGGAAGTCAGGTCGGAGTGTAGACTTTATTAGACGGTCTCGCTCTCGCTGAAAGCTTGCATTCATAGATCCTCTTACTAGTCGGTGATCACTTCCGGTTTTGAACCTGTTGATCACAGAGACATCCCTGAATGCATGCCTTCGGTCCGTCATAATAAAGTCTATCTCGTTTCTCGTCACAGTATCGGGGCTTTGCCAGGTCCACTTCCTGTGGGGCTTCTTTTTAAAATATGAATTCATTAAAAAGAGCCCCTCTTTCTCGAGAAAGTTGACCAGCATTTGCCCCCTGTGGTTACGACTGCCGACACCATGTGGCCCTAAACACGATACGATACCTGTTCGTACTCCTACTTTGGCATTGAAGTCCCCCATAACAACATTGAAGTGAGCCTTGGAGGTGTTGTGTAAGGCCCTGGAGACATCCTCGTAAGTTGCCTCTACTTCGTCGTCGGAGTGTGTCGAGGTTGGCGCATATACTTGTATCACCTTGAGGTTGTACCTCTTGGTGAGTTTGAGTACAAGATACGCAACCCTACTCGACACACTCGAGACTTCGACGATGTTGTTGACAAGGGACTTGTGGACGAGAAAACCCACGCCGCCTTGGGATGGAGTGTCGCCTTCCCTGAAGTAGAACAGATGACCCGAAGGCATAGTTATGGTGTCCTCTCCTTGTCTTCGGACTTCACATAACCCCAAAACGTGCCATCGGATACTTCCCAGTTCCACCTCCAGTTCAACCAGGTGGTCATCGAGTCTCAACGTTCGTCCGTTATACGTAGCCAGGTCAAGTTGGTGGTAGCGATCCGTAGCCCGGGGATTCTTAGCACCCCCTGTCCCACCGTAACCTAGGCTGCTACCGTAACCAGGAATAGTGGGACGGCCGGGAACTAGGGGCCTTCTCTTGTGCCTGTAATTCATGAGGGGATTCATGCTCATAATTGCCACGCTGAGCAGGCGGATTGGCAATCGCAGATGATGATGAATTCGCATCGGCGGCACTGCTGCCTGCCCCCAATTCGATTGATGGTGCCGCCATCACTCGGTGCGATCGATGCTTAGTGATCAAGTCTATCTCACTGTCACGATGAGACAGACTGACACCAAGCCGAAATCGATTCGCAGTATTAGCATCCTTGATGTTGGGGAGCTAAATGCCCTTTGACGACTTCTACGTCACCCTGGGCTGGTATTGGGGTAGGGGTATTCTTAAGCCGCCCCCACACAGCAAAACTTAAACTTAACTTAACCTAAGAACTTTAGGTTACTAAATATAAACAGATTTAAAATGCATTTCAAAAAAATTCTAACTGAAAAATGTTATTATAATATAAATGATTTTCTAATTAGCATTTTCTAAAATTTACCGGGGGGTCGCCGGCTAAGGCAGTAGCTGCAGCCCATGATATCGTACGATAGCCCCGGACCACTCTTACCGCGATCACCCGCTGTCCTATGGTCACTGTTGTAACAGCTTGCATGCTCAATGTATAATCACAATATGTTAATGCAAATAAAGTATATTTATCTTTATCATTAAAATTCCAAATTTTACCCATACCACCTCGATGTCCGAAAATCCACAACATCACGACTTTTACGGAATTTCCTGCCTTACACCACCACTATTCAAACCTACGGTATTTCCAAAACAAAAAAACAAATAACAAACAAACAAACAATAAAAAAACAAAAAAAAAAACAAAACAAAAGAAAAAGAGCAAAGTCATATTTGAAAGGCCAGCAACGCACCTGCTAATGATGTAGCGATAAGCTATAAGCGACGTAACAAAAAAAAAATTTTTTTTACATAATTGCATGAAAGAAATGTTTTTTTATATAGATAATTTATTTTTTATACATAAAAGGCAATTTTATACATCCTGGGCTTTCTTCAAAGATGTATACCTGTGAGGCATTAATTATTCAAGAGCAGATTAATAGACTGGAAATAAGTAGTTAATTAATTAACAGCAATATGAGTACCAATAAAGGATCCAATATATTACCAGTGACGTTATCAATAAAATATTATTTTTTATTGATAACGTCAATTATATAATAACGTCAAATTATAAATTAAAAAATATAATTAATAAGATATGTATGGGCGTCGATAGTCGCCAAAAGGTTTCGACTGTATATTTGCCCTCCTACCCTATAAGAAAAAACTCTTCCATGACCTATTGTAGAGACCTATATTCATCATATAAATTATCTGCACGTAGCGGTAGTTAAACCCGTAACCGCTAGTAGGTATGCAGTAGCCTGACCACTTTTTTTTTCTTTAACGCCGGGAAATGCTCTGAGGCATCCTGCGGGGGAGCGGGTCTCCCACGCGGGTATGTGCGTGTGTCCCACTAAAACCCGGCGAGTGCCACCAATGCCGCCTTTGGTGAGGTGCCCCGGATCTAATAAACAAACACGGCACCTCGATGGCTAGTTAGTCCCCCAACCCCCAAGGGACCGATGCCACCTCCACAGAGGGGTTGTCCCGCACCACAGAACAACCCCTCCTAACGTTAGGACAGTACAATGGGGTGATGTTCCCGTCCGAGGGGAATATATTTATTTACTTATAAGAATAGGGGACAAAAGAGCAAGGGTTGCCCTTGCTATTTTGTTCCCTATTCTTATAAGAGGGGTACAAAGAGCCCCCTCGGCTCAATTAGCTTCGCCCAAGGTGCTGGGCTCACCCTAGGCTACTGAACCCCACCGCCACGACAAGGCCTGAACCATGGTGGGGAGCCTGACCACTAGAGCAGTCATACATCATATAAAATCTTATATCTAAATAAAGATATCATTTTAAACTTGAATAAATAATCCATAATGTATTGCTTTTTATATCAAAGTTAAGATATATAAGGAACACGCCACAATTCTAGTGAATTCTACGTTCCTACCCGTTTCGATCATCGCTCACAGACGACGAAAGCCAGAATTTATGGCTCACTTAGTTGGGACCGGGTTTAATGTATCTAGATTAGATCGGAAGCTTTTAAGGAGAGCTGGGCTTATGTTAACAGAACCGTAGATTTGCAAAACCGTTGATGTTGATGAATACAAGGAGTATAATGAGAATGTAAATGTATGAATTTAATGACCACTTTCGTTGTGCCGGTCCATTGGCATGGGTACCAGTACCCGTTGTTTCTACCCTGAAAAAGCTTTGGTGTGTTTTAAAAATAAGAGTAGGGTAAGCAAGGTATTTTCTGGCACCAGAACTAGCTAATTATGTTCATACTCAACGGTGACCTCTCACAATCAGTTTATTAGTATAATTGTTTGCCTATCAAAGGAAAATGAAAAATAATCATTAAACTTAATTACTGAACATAACATCCATTGTTAGGTATGAATATACTTACCTCACCATGGTTCAAGTCTTGTCGTTGGCCTCAGTGGGGACCCAGCACCTTGGGCGAAGCCAAGTGAACCTAGGGGGCTGCTCTTTGTATCCTTCTTATAAGAAGAGGGGGCGAAAGAGTAGGGGAGACAAGGAGCGAGGATAGAAGTCTCACCCCATTGAACTGTCCCAACGTTGGGAAAGTTCCCAACGTCGGGACAGAGAGGATGTGGCGTCAGTCCCTTGGGAGACTGACTAGCCGTCGAGGTGCCCTGTTGCTCAACAGATTCGGGGCTCTTTATGAAAGGCGGCATTGATGGCACTCGCTAAGTTTTAGTGGGTAGAGCTGCGTTCACCTTAACATTATCGGGCGCAGCGAGTCTCAAAAACCCGCCTGGGGAGTACCCCCCTCCCCCACGGGATGCCATAGATCATTTCCTAGCGCAAAAGAAAAAAAAAGATATGAACATCCTTCAATTAAATTAGTAGCTCGTCCTTTAATAACGGATTTGAATATCAGATGAGGCAAACAGACAGTCGGTTCCTATGGTGGCAATTTTAAATTCATAGACGCGTACAAATATGACGAGTATGTTATTTTCTAGAAGGATTTTATTTTTACGGTTTAGCTTTTACGTTAAATAAGTCTTCTATATAATTTCATACGCTATAAAATATCCATCTCCAACTCCTACAAGCATTGCCCTATAAAATAGTTCATTTAAAAGAAACTTATGTCTCAGGATAGGCAACACATAAATAAGTTGCCTGGGCTCGTTCCAGGTAAACTAATTTATGTTCATGGGCGACGTCGACCACTTTCCATCAGGTGGCACGTTTGCCAGTTTGCCTATCCAACTAACATAAAAAAAAAAAAAAAAACTAAAGATATTTATTACATGTACATTTTCGTTCCTAAATTCCGTTAAAAGTTTTATATGTAAAGGAACAAATTGAAATGTTTTAAAAAGTATGTAATAAAATAGATAGACGAAAATTTTAAGAATAAAAATGTTTTATCCAAATAAAACATTATTATTATAGCAATATTATAATAATGTCTTCAACATAAACAAAGCAAATAATTTCAAGATATAACAATAATTCAGACTCTTCTGCGCCAAAAATTGGCCCATTGATGTATAATTTTGACCTTAATGTTACTTTTATTTATACAAAATTAGGATTATTTTTTCTAGTTCTTGAAACGGTTGATTTGTGCAAATGAATAAAATTTTTAAGATTTTAAAAGAAAAGAAAAAAATAAAATACCCGTTAATAATGTGACGTGTAAAAACGTAGTGTTCATTTTTTGAAGTAAAACTTCTTTAAGCGCGAGTATAGGAGAACTCAGATTTTTATGAAGTTTCACTTCATCGCGTATAGATTACACGCACTATTTATATAATAAATAAATATGAATCACATTTTGTAAAAATAAGCATCTATTAGTTTCAAAGATACCTGTGACCCACAGACATAAAATAGGATTTTGTTTCCTTTGACAAACGAGCCCTAAAAGTAAGTTAAAATGAATTTATATTGCATAATAAGCTTATTGTGGAGACAGTATTAATCAGGAAAGCTCCCTTAAAATAATTAGAAGGCTGGAGGCAGGCTTAATTAGAACGCAATATTTCTTGCAGATTAAGCATGCAAATGTAGATGCTTTATGTTGAATCTAATTAAAGTAATCTTTTATTAATCTTTTTATCACAATTATTTAAATGATAATGATGATTGAATTTTGACAACTGATACATTAACTCTAGATTATGTATAGTATAATAACTAATCATCTTTTCTGCCCTTGCTGTAAAATATAAAACTCATGTTCTTAGTGAGACATAGAGGGAACAAAATTTTCATTTGTTCGGTGCCCGAGACGGGCAGTGTATTTAACTGCCCGTCTTTTCACGAAGAAAAAAGTAGGATGGTGGTACTCATGCAGACGTAGGCGTAGGACAAGCGCATCTCACCACAGGTCTCTTATGTGAAGACGAATGAGCTTTACCTTTTTTGGCATAAAAAGAATCTATATTCTAAAATGATGCAGTTCTGACTTTTTTGTGTACTGTAAATAAAATTGCTTTCGCTCACATAATAACCCTCTAAAGTGACAGCTATGCTGTCTCGTTTCGTGTGGTGTGGTGAGTTTCCGGTGGCCCATTGGGGTGATAGGGGAAAAAAGGGCTACACTCTCCATAATTTTTGGTTGTGCGAAAGTGTATTAGTGTTGATAGTCGCCAAAAGGCATAGACTGCTCGTTTGCCATTCTATGCTATAAAAAATCTACAATCTACCCTTACCTCGAGTTTGTGTATAATTAATAATTCAGCTAATGGGTAGAAAACGTGTCCCCGGTTAGAAGGGATTCGCCCCAAGCAGGGTCTGACCGTTGTCAGTTACAGTTTGTGTATTTGCAGTAAGTTTTAATGATATTCGGTGGAATTGTTATGATGAATCTAGAACGATCAACGAGTTTAGTGAGGGATATTAGGTAGAGGTTAGCATTTTAAACAATACTAGCTGTTGCCCGAAGATTCTTCCGTGCGTATTTTTGTAACGTGTTTTTAATTTTTCATCGGATCGGTCGTCTTGGCGTTCATTGAGGGAGTCCTATGTTCAGCAGTGGATGGATAGAGGTCGATAATGGTCGTGATGAATACTAATATGTATTTTTTTTAATTTTATACATAAACTGTCATTAAAATGGAAACATCATGCCCAACTATAATGGAAAAAACTCTTACGGATTTTATCGCGGTTTATTAAGATTTATACATACCCGACGTTTCGGATCTTATACCGCTTTAAAATACATAGAAGCTGTTTCATTATAATAATTGAAATTCGCATATTATACCTTAGAAAACAATATCAAAAACGAGCATCGAATTAATCGATACTTTTTCTTCTTTCTTCTACGCTGGGAAATACTCTGAGGCATCCCGCGGGGGAGTGGGTCTCCCCAGGTGGGTATGTGGGACTCGCTGCGGCTGAAAGTTGATAAGTGGACCCACTAAAACCCGGCGAGTGCCACCAATGCCGTCTTTGTTGAGGTGCCCCGGAACTGTTGAGCAAACAGGGCATCTCGACGGCTAGTCAGTCCCACAGGGGACCGACGCCACCTCCACAGAGTTATCCCGCACCACAAAACAACCCCTCCCAACGTCGGGATAGTAAAATGGGGTGAGGTTCCCGTCCTCACCCATGGCCCCCTGCTCTTTTGTCCCCTCTTATTAAAAGAGGGGTACAAAGAGCAGCTCCCTCGGCTCAATTTGTTTCGCTCAAGCTACTGGGTTCACCTTAGGTTACTGAGTCCCACCGCCACGACAAAGCTTGAACCATAGTGGGGCGTATTAATCGATCTTAAATCAATTTAATCTTATTATAAATATCAGATTTTTCATATTCCTTACTATAAAGTACGTTAAATAGTTACTTTTCACTTGATATTTACGAAGAATGAAGTTTATTAAAAAAATATGGTTCCATGATATCCACAACAAAGGTGAAATGGAAATAAAACCGAAATATATGTTTGTTGACGCGGAAGGTCTTAACGAGATATCCGGTCCGGGCTCTTTCTCTCATTAATGGAGGCACTTTCGCATCGAAGTAATTAAAGATATAATCTTATTGATGAGAAGAATCTTATAATATCTTGTTTTCTTATTAAGGGGGAAAATCAAACTTGTAACATTAGTGGTTAGTGAAATAAACAATAGTTTAATTTTCTTTAATATCAATATGAAAATTGATGTACAAAGGTATTGGATCGTGAAAATATATTCGAGGGATTTACTGTTCTTTTCAGCCAGATGGTACTGCTATGTCATCCTCTATACCCCTTAGCCGGTGGCTATCATGTACCGTGTATACTCGTATATTGTAACCGAAAAACAAATTTGTGATAGAACGACCGTAGCCTATATAATATTTTTATTCTTTTTTTTTTCTTTAACGCCGCGAAATGCTCTGAGGCATCCCGCGGGGGAATGGGTCTCAACGCGGGTATGTGGGACTCGCTGGGCCCGAAAGCTGGTAAGTGGACGCAGCTCTACCCACTAAAACCCGGCGAGTGCCACCAATGCCGCCTTTGGTGAGATGCCCCGGATCTAATAAACAAACAGGGCACCTCGACGGCTAGTCAGTCCCCCAAGGGACCGACGCCACCTCCACAGAGGAGTTGTCCCGCACCACAGAACAACCCTTCCCAACGTCGGGACAGTACTATGGGGTCAGGTTCCCGTCCTCGCCCCTTGCCCCCTGCAATTTTGTCCCCTCTTCTTATAAGAGGGATACAAAGAGCCCCCTCGGCTCAATTAGCTTTGCCCAAGGTTCTGGGCTCACCCTAGGCTACTGATCCCCACTGCCACCTCAAGGCCTGAACCATGGTGGGGGTAGCCAATATTTAAATATAATCCTTACTAATATTATAAATGCGAAATTAACTCTGTCTGCCTCTTCTTCACGCCTAAACCACAGAACTGATTTGGATGAAAGTTACAAAGATAGTTAGCGACCCGAGAAAGGACATAGTTTTTATCCCAGAAATCCCACGGGAACGGGAGCTATGCGGGTAAAACCCCGGGAGCTTTCAAAGTAAACGCTGTTTATAAACCATTTGACATATTATATAACAAAATAATGTATGGTTGAATTGTGTCTGTTAAATAGGTCTTCCGAAAAGTCTATCTCTTAAAGATATCATAACTACCATTTTAATACGTAAATTGGCAACTTTAAAGCGGTAATGTAAAAGCTATAATATATGTATACAAATACGGTGCTAATCCTTGTCCTCATTATACATGATACAGTAATTCCTGAGGCAGGTTATACATATAGTTGATAATTTATCAAGATTTTGTGTAAATTAGTAAATAATTTAAGGGTAAAACAGAAAAAAAAATTAAGTCGCTTTGAAATTTACATTGAAAGCATCACCTTACTTGCTTTAGGGATATTACAAAAAAAAAGTAAAATAATGATCATCATCAATCCGGATACGTCTAAGTTAAGCTGCGGGCGAAGCTGCGGGCAACAGCCAGTATTTCATATTTATATGGAAAATATTTTATTTACTTACTGTCTAGGTGCCCTGTTTGTTTATTAGACCGGGGGCACCTCAAGAAAGGCGGCATTGGTGGCACTCACGGGTTTTAGTGGGTAGAGCTGCGTCTCTTATTAGCTTTCGAGCGCAGCGAGTCCCACATACCCGCGTGGGGAGACCCACTGCCCCGCGGGATGCCTCAGAGAATTTCCCAGCGTTAATTGAGTCTTACCATCTTAGGTTTCATGATAGGATATATACGGAACTAAATAAGTTTTTTTAGTTCCACTGGTAATGCGTTTAGGCATACCATCAGTCCTGGGAGAGATCTGGTGGTTATGTGGGACTCGATATAAGCCACTATCTACTAAACACTGCGGGTGCCTTTGGCCGCCTAGAGTGAGGTGCTACGGATGTATCAGCAACAGAGCACCTCGGTGACTGGACGATCAGCCTTCACTCAGGGGATAATTCCGGCATCCTGTAGTAACCCCCAATAACGCTAGGATTTTACAATGGAGTCATGTCCTGACACCTGGTCCCAGATCACGGAGGTGGCATGAGGTGTATGTACTACGTATCACCTCCACCGAAATTCCGTCCGTCGTCTCCGGAGCGGGAGTCTAGGTCTCTTTCCGCAGCCTCCTTGAATAAGTGGTCTGGGTTAGACCTGCGTGAACGAGGCTATTGACATGGACGGCGCTGCTCAATTAACTGGTGGTTGGTCTGCCCTATATTATGATAGTTGGATAAACAAACGGGCACACAAGCCACATGATGGTAAGTGCAGGTCAGCGTCGCCCATGAACATAAACAAGTTAACCTGAAACTAGCCCAGGCAATTCATTTATGTGTTGCCTATCCTGAGACATAAGATGTTAAGTCTCGGTGCCAGTAATTACACTGCCTGTCCTGCCATTCTCTTCGAAACACAGCAAAGCTGTTTCACGGGAGAAAAAAGCAGGATGATGGTACTCAACCAGACTGGAGCGCGGCACAGCGCAAATCCACCGGTTAGGTAATGAAATAATGAAAAAAATGCCTGTCTAAGAAACCTAAAAAAATAATACTTTTATTTTTCCCTAACCTATCAGCCATTTTCCATCCATTATTGAACACAAAAAGTATAGATAAACGGTGGCGGCTTTTCATCTCCATTTACTGCACATAATCAACATTTACAAAAGTAAAGACCACCAGGCTCAGTAATCATGGAAGACTTTTTAGTAGCATTAGAAGATTACAAGATGTACAAATAAGAAAACTGTACCACAAACTATTCACTACATTATGTAAAAGGGGAAACGTGAAAGGGTTCTTCGAAGTTTGTCCGGATGGATATGAAGTATATTTCAGGGAATTCGGGACACATCCCATCTACGATAGAATGTTTTATAAATAATTGTCAAATGATCCCCCGGGATAACAAAGGTGCAAACGGAACGGTAATGTTATAATTAAATATTTATAAAGAATCCGGGTTATGTCTCCTTAGACGTCAACTTGGAAAACTATACCTTTAAAGCGATAACCCTGGAATTTATTAGTCTACTAGTTGCCGCCTTTCATTTTTAACACGCTTTTATTAGTTTCAGACGTTGTGCCTATGTAACGGAAACTTCGAGCATGATTTTACACACTTGAAGACGTCAAATTAAATTGAAACTTTTTAAGGACCGATGACAATATAATACTTTAATAAGTTTGGTCCTTGATAATAGCGTAAAAATGATAATGACCAAACTTGTGAGAAATTAAATTGCCAACAACTTTGGATATCACCATTTTTGCTCTAAAGTTGAAAATTAACGAGTTATTTCAGAAAAACGAATGAACTTTAAAACAAGATGGCGGCAAATCCTCTACCGTGATTAGTTAGAAAATCGAGATATACGTCCAACCACCCCCCCGCCCGACGTTAAGAAAGAAAAAATCGCCCCCCGGATTTTTTTCTATTTCAGGCTAGTTTTATGTCTGCCCCGATTGGCCTAAACTGTTACTTTGCCAATTAAATGTCAAGTAGATAAAATCACGTGGCATTAACATACTTTATATTTAAACATAGTTTCCGTCTTGGCGTTTATTGAAGGAGGCCTATGTTCAGCTGTGGATGGATAAAGGCTGATGATGATAATGATGAATAACATCCTTACATCAGTGTGATTGGATATCTGATGGTACTGACGCCTTTTTCTGACAATGTTTATTCATGTCGTTAATCGCTCGTAAATAATTGAAATTGTTTGTTTCTATGAGCACAACGACCCATCGTTTGAGATGATGGAGGGTCGGTTGACCTCAAAACATATGTCGATCTCCTCGCAATAGCCCGGCTAGGTTAGATAATACTGGGACGCGTCTTGGTGTTCGTTGTAAAAGATTTCAGTACCGCTACCTACAGAGAGTTGTAGCAACACATATATATATCATCATACAGTATACACCCTCAATCGGCGTTGCGCACATGAGATAGCATTCGTTTCGCTGTCTCAACCAACGCTCACGTTTGACGTGCTACGCGACCGCTATATTTTCCCTCTCACTCGCTCAATAATTGCTACACCCCTGTACAGTTCAACTATTTTATTTTGTTTATATACACGTGTATTTTAGCTGTAAATACATTCTGATACCAACACTGGAGTCTTATTAATCTCCTTAACTTACCTTGCTAAAGTGGTGACCCCGACTGTAAAAAGAACACCTTTAAGGAAGAACCTCAACTAAAGAAAAGTTTATAATCAATATGACCACCAACAGTGAAACCTGCGATACTCAAGATCAATCAACACCAGTTGCCTCGTCACACGAAATAGGAGGTATCGCCCTCAGTCTCCGTGTACCGCCATTTTGGCGCGATCGTCCCAGATTATGGTTCATCAGCTTCGAAGCCGCAACCCATGGTCTCCGGAAGAGCCAAGCCCAATTAGCGCAGATGGTCATCGCCCAGCTCGACAAACAAGATGTGGAACAAATCTCCGATCTCCTGTATAACCCACCGTCTGAACACCAATACCACACGCTGAAAGAACGTCTCATCTCCGTTTACGAAGAAAGCGAAGGTCGGCAATTCCAGAAGCTGCTACAAGAGATGGAACTAGGTGATCAGAAACCTACACAACTGCTCCGACGTATGCGTAACCTGGCATGCTACAAGGTCTCCGACTCGACATTACGACTCATGTGGATGAACCATCTCCCGCCACACGTCCGTTCTGTTCTCGTCGTCAGTGACACCATCAGCAAGACCGCCGCACTCGACGAGCTAGCACTTTTAGCAGACAAAATGGTAGAACAGAACCAGGAAGTCTCCGTCGTGTCTACAACACCTTCATCATCAACACACACCATCAGTCATCGCACAGAATCACAATTACTTATTGAAGAAATAAGAAAGTAAAGTCTAGAAGTAGCGGAATTGAAGTCACGACACACGTACAGAGAACATCAAATATATAGAAGCAGACCTCGCCGCCGTTTCAATTCGCGCGATAAATACCGCGCGCCGTCTCGCTCTAACTCACGCGTGCGAGACGACTCACCATCGCCGTATTGTTATTACCACCGGCGTTTCGGCAATAGCGCTAGAAAATGCGCATTGCCATGCACATTTAATGAAGATTTTGTCAAGAAGTCGGAAAACTAAAACATGCGCTTGCAGCGGCGGATTCTAGCGCATCAAACAAGTCCTACCGCCTTTTCATCACGGATAAGAAAACAAGGCTAAAATTTTTGGTGGATACGGGTGCCAACATAGGTGTCCTACCAAAATCAAGAGGAACCGTCTCCAAGTCGCTACTATTTAAACTGTACGCCGCAAATAACACCAATATTGCCACATACGGCGAAAAAACGCTAGAGCTAGACCTTAATTTAAGAAGACCATACAAGTGGAAGTTCATCGTAGCTGACGTCACCAAACCGATCCTCGGAGCAGATTTTCTAAACCACCACAACCTTATAGTTGATTTAAAGAACCGTCGTTTAATAGATAACAATATAACGAAACTTACAGTCATGACACCTGCACTCCATTCGAACATGCCGACTATCAGAAGCGTCGACCAGCAGCAGTCATATCACGACATCCTGGCAGAATACCCCGGCACAACGCGTTTGTCTGCCATGAAATTGAGCAGCAAACACAACGTTGAGCATGTGATCGAGACAACTGGACCGCCCATCTATTCACGAGCAAGACCGTTGCCGCCACACAGGTACAACGAGCGCGAAAAAAGAATTCAAGAACGTGATGCAACAGGGACTATGCCGACCTAGTAAAAGTCCGTAGGCTAGTCCGCTTAACGTCGTACCAAAGAAGAATGGCGACCTGCGTATCTGTGGGGACTACCGAAGACTCAACTCAGTCACGACACCCGATCGCTACCCTATACCGCGACTACGTGATTTTACCCATCAGCTGTCTTCCAAGGTCATTTTCTCAACCCTTGACCTTAACCGCGCATATCAACAGATCAAGGTCACCGAAAAGGACATAGAGAAGACAGCAATCATTACGCCTTTCGGACTATACGAATTCCCACGCATGTGTCCCGGATTACGAAACGCAGGCCAAACCTTTCAACGGTTTATACATGAAGTGCTCAGAGGACTCGACTACGCTTTTCCGTTCATCGACGATGTTATTTTGGCATCGGAAAATGAAGAGCTGCACCGTCAACATCTACGTCAAGTACTACACATATTCGATGAATATGGCGTAACAATTAATCCTTAGAAATGCGTTTTCGGCCAGCGAGAAGTTAAGTTTTTGGGCTATACAGTTAGTCAAGATGGTATCAAGCCGCCAGACAAAATAAAAACCATAACTGACTATCCGAAGCCTAAAACCATCGAACAGCTTCGACGTTTTCTCGGCATGATTAATTATTATCTAGAAAACATACCGAATGCCGCATCCATTCAAGCACCACTCAATGCATTTTTACACAACAGCAAGAAAAAATACATACAATGGACCGAGCAAGCAACTGAAGCCTTCATGAAGTGCAAGAAAACTATTCAAGAAGCCACCATAATATCTCATCCGCATCACTCCGTCCCGCTTGCACTTATGTGCGACGCGTCAAATCTATGCGCTGGAGCTGTTTTACAACAACGCGTAAACAATACATGGAAACCTCTTGGATATTTTTCGAAGAAATTCTCCGACGCGCAGACCAAGTACAGTACGTTTGATCGAGAACTAACAGCAATATATATGGCCGTAAAACATTTTAGAAAAACATTCGAAGGAAGACCACTAACAATCTACACCGACCATAAGCCGCTTACCTATATATTTACGAAAATCAACGCAAACAATGAAATAGCAAGACGAACCCGCCAAATTACATTCATCGGCGAGTTTACAACTGACATACGTCACATCAGCGGAGCCGAAAACGTCGTGGCCGACGCGCTATCGCGAATTGACGAGATCGCAGTTCCATCTACATTCGACTACAATCAATTAGCAGATGCACAACACAAAGACACCGCTATTCAAAACTTACTCGCACAGAAAATCTACTCATGAAGAAAGTATCATTGCCTACATCAAACAAAGAAATATACTGCGAATGCTCAACATCAAGAATACGTCCATACGTACCAGAAAAACTTCGTCGAAAAGCATTCAACTCGATTCACAATATCAGTCACCCTGGGATACGAACTACACGCAAGTTAATTCAAGAACGTTTCTTTTGGCCGAACGTGAACGTCGAGATCGGTGAATGGGCGAAGAATTGTACAGCATGTCAAAAAGCAAAAATTCAACGCCACACTACGAGCGTCTTATCAACCTTCCCGCAAGCAGCCGAACGTTTTTCTCATATACATATAGACATCGTTGGGCCTCTTCCCACTTCTCCGCAAGGCCAGCGCTACCTCATTACTATCGTAGACCGCACTACACGATGGCCCGAAGCAAACCCAGTACAAGATATATCAGCTGAAACAGTGGCGAAGATATTTAACGAAAACTGGATATCACGATTCGGTTGCCCGAAGAAAGTAACAACCGACCAAGGAAGACAGTTCGAGAGTAAATTATTTGTTGCTCTCACACAAATTTTAGGCGCCGAAAAAACACGAACTACAGCCTATCATCCTCAATGCAACGGACTAGTTGAGCGCTGGCATCGATCTATGAAAGCAGCACTAAAGGCACGATTGACCCAACAAAAATTGCATCGACGAGCTACCTACCATAATGTTGGGATTACGCGCTGCATTACGCACTGACACACAAGTCAGTGCCGCTGAACTAACATATGGTTAAAGTCTACGGTTACCAAGTGATTTCTTCATAACGCAGAATACCACTACCGCCATGGATTATGACTTCGTGATAAACCTCCGTCAAACAATTAACAATCTCAAGCCCATGCCCAGTAAATCACATACCAACAGCAGACCTACGTTCGTTCACCCGGATTTAGAGAAATGCGAACATGTATTCGTGCGAATAGATGCCGTTCGTAAACCTCTTCAACCACCTTACGAAGGACCCTACCGTGTGCTTAAAAGGTCGAACAAACTCTTCACAATTCAGCTGCTAGGACGAGAAGCCGTCATATCAATAGATCGGCTGAAACCGGCATACAGCTTAAACGAGCAAGAGGAGGAGACAACATTCAAGCAAGTGCAATTTTCAAGAACGGGACGAGCCATCAAACCACCTGTACGCTTCGCTTGAAGGGGAGCCATGCCGCGATGCGTTGGGCTGGTTGGTCGAGATACCCGAAGAGGCTGTAGCTGGCTGGCGTGGTGCGGAGGGGTGGGGGAGTGATGATAATGAAGTTCAGAAGGCGGCGTGTTCTGTCGAGGGTCACCAATGTGGGGAATATAGGTTTGAGCCCCTAAGGGAGATCTCCGACCGAGCGAGATGGTATGCTCGGTCAGGCCGAAGCCCACTTGCTATCAATTCAGCTGATGTATGTATAGCAACGAGCTGTGGAACTTCGATAGCGTGATTCAGGAATGTGGCACTGATTGGTCCGCCACAGAGTTATTAAACATATTTCAGAGGTATACCAGTGGACAGTTGGACCAGCCCGATGACAAGGAGAATACTGCTGGGACTTAGTGGGTAGAGTCTGCGTCCACCTAACATCTTTTCAGGCGCAGGGAGTCCGACATAAGTTATTACCCCGGACCTGGAGGTATGTCTAAACACATTCCCCACCGAAAAAAAATATTTACAATAATTGTAATATATCATTATCAAAAAAATACTCCTGCTGGAGATATATTATATAATGTATATTTTATTGAATGTCAAGCCAGCCCATCCCCTATTACCCGCGTATTAAAATTATATATTATTACATGCCCCATTAATGAGAATTAATTGCGTACGTCAAGAATCTTGATTTCTGTACTCAAATTACGAATTCTCATCAAAATAAATATTTGAGTGTGATGCGAATCTGATTTGTAAGACACGTCGAAGACGTTTTGAATGTTTGTAATTAAATTCCTGTTAAAGCGAAACAATTAAAATAATTCTAACCCTTTTAAATTGTCCAATAAGATTTAGAATGTCTCAGGTAAAGTCATGTATAAGGGTTATTTTGTTTATTAATATTTATTTTATTAATATATTGATTTATTTAATATAATGAATCAAATTGTACGGAATATGACGCGGTTTTTTAAGATTTAAGCGTTCTCGTTGATTTGGATACTTTACAGAAACCATGGACTTGGTACCTAGGACTAAAAGGAGGACAGGGAAAGGAAAATATTATATATAAAACATCTAAAGATTTACAGCTGTAACTACAATTATACACGTAACATAGTAATGATATAACAAATATATCATTAAACAGTTAACTACTCTCGCAAAACTAAGAATAATTTCTGACTTTATTCCTTGAATAAAACCAATTCTACTTTAGTGAAATTCAAACGAAGAATTTATATAGTGTCGTTAAAATACCGATATTACCGATTTATTACAGACTAGCTGATGCCCGCAGCTTCGCCCGCGTTTACTTAGATTTACAGCCGTTCGGATTGATGATGATTATTTTTATGGCTAAAGTTACGCCTTATAACATCAGCTATCTGACAGTGAAAGCCTCCTCAAAATCGGCTTAGCCGTTTCAGAGATTAACCGGAACAAATAGACAGGCAAAAATTGATTTTTTTATATAAGTACCGTATATTATTTCATAATTCATAGCTTTTACCCGCGAATTCGTCCGCATTTCCAATCCGACGCCAGGAGGCCGTGTGATCGATGTATACACGGTGGTTGGGGGGCAAACCCCCACTTTAATAAACCATAAGTTAGCCAAATCGGCTCACACTAATCCGATGTAGCATTAGGGCCTTTGGGCCGTTAGCATAGATCATTCCGAAAAAAAAATCGTCCGCATGTAAGAAGTATTTTTTAAATCTTATTTTTCAAATAATATGGTTCCTATTTACAAACTATTATAATTTAAAGAATACTATTAACTTCCACTGTAAGGCCCGATAGTTTTTTAAATATATATTTATTTAATTAAGACATACATTTTTTTATATTTAAATAATTTTTACGGATTTTATCACCGTTTATTAAGATTTTTACATGCCCGACGTTTCGGATACTTTACAGCAACCATGGTCATGGGAGAATTGAGGTATCAGAGGTTCTAACGTTACACAGTTATTCAAAACTACCCTATGATACATCAATATTTTAATTCAAATTAGTTACTACCAGCAAAAAAACTACGAAAAAGAAATGTTATATTTTTATTCATATATTTTATTATTTTATATAAGTATGCCTTTTTTATAATATCATGAATACTAATTATAAATCATTTTCCATAAATTACTAATTGTGTAATAAATAAACAGAAGGTATTTATTAAAAACGCGTACAATACATAGGTGCGATCCTCATAAGGATTTGCATCTTGTAATAGATAGTGTGATCTACATTTTGTGTTAACGCCATGTAATAACATATCTAAAAAATCTAAAGAGAGGTGTCAAGGGACACCCGGATGGAACGAAGTTCCTTTCGATTAATTAGTGAAGACCTATTAATAAAACACATTATCAACAATTTTTGCAAGTCAAATTAAGTCAACTGTAGGTACGTGGAATGTGTTATAATGAAAACTACTTACATATCAAATTTTTCAAACATGTTTAACTTGTATAATTCTTAAAGCATTTGTAAAACTGCCAATAGATGGCGTGGTACATATGTATAATTATTTAAAGTTTACATAAAACTGCCAATAGATGGCATGGTACATTTATATGTAATTATTAAATATTTCCGTGAATTCACCAATAGATGGCATTGTTTAGTAATTGCATCGCGCTATAGGTGACATGATGTTAAATACAACATGGATGGGTGCCCCGACGAAAAATACGACTACAATTTTGAGATCTGTGAGTCTGAATTTTGGTTTAGAGAAGATTAAGTAACGTATTAATTAAATGAATTAAGAATTAGAATTAAAAATTAGAGCATTACTAGATATTCGAATCGGAAATCATTGTTGTCGATTTTCTTATTATTATTATTATTCAATAGTATTCTGATAGAAATAACGAGGCCCCATGGATCACGGGGCCCAGGGCACCTGCCTAGAGTGCCCAACGGGAGAGATTGGGCCTGGTTATCATAATTATAATCATCATTATGAAACTTAATTCCATCCCCTGCTGGACGTAGACTATATATAATATAGATCTGGCTTTACAGATATTTTATAATTTATATTTGAAATTCAAACTAATATATAAATATAAATTTTTGATTAGGATAATATAATATGTTGGGACAACTCACACACGGCCATCTGATCCCAAACTAGGCAGAGCCTGTTCTTACGATAACCAGACGACTGATATATTATATATATATATATATATATATATATACGTATATATTTCTAAATGCATACATATTATAGATAAATTACACCCAGACACAGAACAATCAATGATCATGCTCATCACACAAACATTAATTGTCCTAGATGGGAATCGAACCCACGACCTTCTGGTTTAGCAGTACCACTAGACCAACAGGCTAGTCAAAATCTAAATAATAAAAAGTTTGCCGCAGCTGGAAATAATTTTTGAATTGGATGAGTATATGATTATTTCCTTCTATTGCTATATATATCTTGGCGTTTGGGAGGACTATGTTTAGCAAAGGACGGATAGAGGCTGATGATGATGATGATGATGATTGGTATGGGAATAATACAGAAGTATTGAACAACTCCAAAAGTTTTAAAATACTTGTTATGTGTAATATCTTGATATAAAAATTAACTGTCTGTACAATCATAATTGCTCAATTTCCATTTTTCTTTAACATCTTTTCTAGTTTAACTTTATCATAAATCTTTAAGCTTCAGGAGTAATTACTTACGAAGTTTTGCGGAATCCGTCACTTGGAGGTATCTGAGAAGTGTGCTCAAGATTTTTCTTTTCCTTTCTAGAAATATAATTATCTTGATTAAATTAGCATATTTAGTTATACGAAATTATTAACTGTAAAGTAATAAGAAGAATCAAGAATGTCTATCATCTGCTATTTAACTTAATATTTTAGTGTGTATCTTTGTATAACAATCGCCCTTTCTTATGGAAGAGGGGACAAACGGACACTCGTTTCACGCCGTAGCTCTAAGCCTGGTCGGGCTTTAAAGAACTCCGTTTATCAACGACTCTCTCATATTAAACAGCTTACACAACATGGTATCTATCTCATATCTATCACGCATCTGCTAAACCTCTGGTGTAGCGGGTGTCAGTGGATGTCACTTTCACCTCCCATCAGGTGAACCGACTGTCCGTTTGCCCCCTCTTCTATAAAAAAAATAATACAAATTCTAATCTGCTCTTGCAAAGATCCGACCGACCCGAAACCACTGCCCCTGTAATATGTCCACTAGTTGGTTGTATTTTCCAATAAAGGTAAATATAATATGATTTTTATAAAAAAATACTAGATGAACCCTGCTGTTTCACCAGCCCCATAATAAAAAAAATATTTTTTTTTTCTAAATTGCGTATAATAATATACTTTAAGTAATTAAAAAAACGTTCCGACGAATTGAGAACCTCCTCTGTTAAGTCGGTTAAAAATCAACAAGAACTTTTTAAATCCGACTAATATTTCTGGAAATTAAAGCATTCCAAAACCAAATAATATTCTGAAATAAAATATTTTATTACAATACGCGTCAATTTTGAAATACCTACAATTTTTAATACATGGAATTGTAGGTATAGAGGCGCAATATCCGTTGCGGTGGGAAGCCATCTTAGCAGGTGTTTATTGCGTGCCTGTATCTATACCTGGCTATTTGTAACGTCATATTGGCAACAAAGCCGATTACAATGGCTTCTTATTTCTTAATGTTTCGAATTCTATGACTAATGCATCTGTTATTAGATGCTACTTACTCTTGCTAGATTATAATTTTACGTTGCAATTTTCTTCAAAATACTTTCACAAACCTAATACTTACTTTTAAAATTACATCTTGATCCAATTTAAATCTTTAGTGTAAAAAACGTAATTTCGTGACGTATTCTCCAGTTTAAAATTAACTGTATCTCCAGGTGTGTAATAATAAAGTGACACTATTAATCTGATTATAAATATGTATACTTCGACTGTGTAATGTATAATATGTAATGTGTATATTTAAATTTGGAAATAAATTTTGCTAAGAATAATAATATTTTAAAATATTTTTCAAAAATATCATAACAACAGACATTAAAATATTTCCTCGTATAAACTTAATTTATATGTTCTTTATTCTGAGATTTACTTGAATCTATTAAAATTATTCAATGTTTGATTTAATATGGATGGAAATGCAACGTGTATGCCTTAAATAACCTTTAACGGTATAAAAGAGATAAGTGCTAGCTAAAATTAAATTTTATTATGCATATGCGTAGCCATGAAACAATGTTTGAATTCATTTGCATTTTACATACTCCCTTTGTTTATAGCCGAAAATAACAGATTGCAAATTGTTCTAATATGCAATTATACAAATTGCAAAATGTTATAATATAAAATATTTTTCAGAGTTTTGTACAATTTCAGAAGCAAATTATGAATCATGATTGAAATTGAAAAAAGTGAATAGAAAGCAAATATAGTTTTATATAAAAGAGTAATTAATAAAATATAAATATATAGAACATTGCAAATTAATATAAATTTTTATTTTATTCCATATAAATAGTTGTGAATTTAATCAAATTGTAAAAAGTTCCAAACGAGAATCGCCTTTTTTTATTTAACGCCGGGAAATGCTCTGAGGCATCCCGCGGGGTAGTGGGTCTCCCCACGCGGGTATGTGGAACTGGCTGCGCCCGAAAGCTCGTAAGTGGTCGTAGCTCTACCTAATAAACCCGGCGAGTGCCACCAATGCCGCCTTTGGTGAGATCCCCTCGATCTATTGAGCAAACAGTGCACTTCGACGGCTAGTCAGTCCCTCAGAGGACCGACGCCACCTGCGCAGAGGGGTTATCCCGCAACACAGAACACCCCCTCCGAACGTTAGAACAGTACATTGGGGTGAGGTTCCCGTCCTTGCCCCCTGCTCTTTTATCCCTTCTTCTTATAAGAGGGGTACAAAGAGCCCCCTCGGCTCAATTAGCTTCGCCCAAGGTGGTGGGCTCACCCTAGGCTACTGAGCCCCACCACCACGACAAGGCCTGAAACACGCCACGTTTTGCCAGCTGCCGCCATGTTTGGCACTAGGTCAGCTGATTGGGATGGAATGCGGTCCTTCTTTGCATCCTACCCATGGGGGCGAATTTGCTTCTCGCTGGATGATCCAGACATCGTTGCCGATTCTGTTGCCGATGTGGTGCTGCAAGCCATGGAGCTTTTTATTCCAAGCTCTGCAGTGCCTATAGGCGGCAAATACCAGCCCTGGTTTGGTCAAACCCGTAAGATGGCTGCACGCCACAAGCGGTTAAGCTACAGAGCCTGGGCCAATGCATCGATGTCCCAGGATGTAAAGACCAGCGCATTAAAATAGGAGTATAACTTTGCCTCCAGGTCCCTCAAAAGAGCTATTGCTGAGGCAAAAGCGGAGTACGTGAGCAGAATTGGCGAGAGATTGGTTCGACTTCCTTCGGGAACTCGTGCATTCTGGTCGCTCGCCAAGGCTGTTCAAGAGAATTTCTGTAAGCCATCCCTACCATCTCTGCACCTGAGGAACGACTCGTTGGCCCACACCGCGAAGGAGAAGGCCAATTTTCTAGGCTGTCTTTTTGCTTTCAACTCGACTTTGGATGACCAGGGAAAAATACCTCCGACGATCCCTCGTTGTGATACCTCAATGCCGGAAATAATTTTTCGACAGAGCTCCGTTATATGCAAAGCGCTTTTTTCGCTGGACATCTACCGGGTGTATTTTGAACGCTTGCAAAGATTTAACCCTAATAATATACTATTTATTTACTATATAATTCATATAACCATTTATCTCAGAAACATTTTTTTTAGAAAATTTTAGGACTTATGTATTTTGCAAACCCGCAATGTATGTACACAACTCGAACAGCGAACTCTGTCAGCTGATGCAGTCCGCTGGCCGGCGTGAACCATAAACCAATTAACCCCAACAAGACACAAGTTTGCGCATTTACTGCTAAAAAATCACCCTTCGTCGTTCCTTTACGATTTGAAGGCATTCCCCTAACTGCCGCAGGCAGCATTGGGATACTTGGCGTCGACATATCGAGAGATATGCAGTTTCGTGGTCATTTGGAAGGAAAGGCTAAACTAGCCTCTAAGAAACTCGGCGTGCTCAGTAGGGCGAAGCAGTATTTAATGCCTTCACACCGCCTTCAATTATACAAGGCGCAGATCCGGCCTCACATGGAATATTGCTCTCACCTTTGGGCTGGAGCGCCCCAATATCAGTTCCTTCCTTGTGACCGCGTCCAACGCCGGGCGGCTCGAATCGTCGATGACAATTTTATCTCCAAACGGCTTGATTCTTTGGCGCTGCGTAGAGATGTCGGATCGCTCTGCATCTTCTACTGAATCTACCACGTGGAGTGTTCTGAGGAATTGTTCGGATTAATACCTGCGGCAGAATTCCACCACCGGACATCGCGTAAGAATTCAAAATTTCAACCACACCAACTTGATGTCCGGAAATCCACAACATCTCAATTTTTACGGCATTTCCTGCCTCGCACCACAAATATATGGAATCAGCTGCCACCTATGGTGTTCCCAAACCGATACGACTTAGGGACCTTCAAGAAAAGAGCATACTCATTTCTAAAATGAAATAAAATTATCCTCTGGTATAGCCGGTGTCTGTGGATGTCGCTATTCACTCACCATCAGGTGAACCGACTGTCCGTTTGCCCCCTCTTCTATAAAAAAAACATGGTGGGGAAACAAGAATCGCGTAACGTAATTATAATAAAGTAGCAGTTGTCCGCAGCTCGATCCGCGTTAGCTTACCTTCTGTATCTAAACTCACAAACAACTTCTTTTTTATGTTAAATTCCGAAACTAGACAGTGATTTATCACTGATGTAATAGCAATTCAACCAACCATTAGTCTGTCGGCCAATCATCTATCAATGGCCATCAGTCGGCCAATCAGAGCGCAGAATCGGCGCGGCGTCGCACCACAAATTTGGCGTAATTTGTTTTCATACAAAACACATGACATTCCCGCTCTATTCCGGTTATATGCTCGAGGGTTGCAGTGGAGACAATCACATACTAATTTAGCTTTACAAACATGCTTAGTGTGCTGCGGTGGAGCTACGCCTTAATATTAGTACAGCTTCAATCCAGCTGAAATTCATTTATTATGACTTCCAAGATGTGATATTATAATGGCATTATTTTTATGGTGAAAATCCAGGGCAGCTATAAATAATCATGATGTTAGAATCTGAATCAGGTCCGATTTATATTACAACATATTATAGGCAGAATGTCAGATTTTATAGGTGCATTAATATTTAGTTGCCCAAGAACACCAGGGTTTTGGGTTTATGTGACAAGATATTTATGTAAAGTCGACAAGTATATAAATTTCCTTTAGTGTGCTTGTATCACATAAATCGTTGTCACAAGCATTACGATAATTACAAAATATTATCTTCCTAGTAAATAAATCATGAAATAATGTTAATACTTCTACACGTTAAGTTAGTTAAAGCCTAAAAAAAAACTTTTTACAATACGTGTAATACTAGTGGCCTAGGTAGTCCTCACGCTACAGACAACAGCATTCTCCTCTTCGAAATCAGGCGAGTAAGCCAAATTCGCTGGCCTAATTAATATTAGCTGGAGAACTATATATATATATACATTCTCATAGATTTTTTATTTTATGGCAGTTTTCCTCACTAGGTTTCCCTCATCGGTGAGCCAGCGCTGTTGATATGGTTCTGGTGAACAAGCAAATTTATATTGCCTACTTGTAGCTACAGGTTAGGCTTGTACCCAGACTTCTCACTCCAGGTTCCAACTCGATTATAATCTCTCTTCATCATCATCAACCCTTATACATTCCACTGTTGGGTCCGAGTCTCCTCATCGAAATCAGGCGAGGGTGTTGGGCATAGTTCACCGATGCGCTGGCCCAATGTGGGGTGGTGAATTTCAAACACCTTCAAAGACGTTTTATGTCATCAGGCATGCAGGTTTCCTTACCATGTTTTCTTCACCAGTGAGCAAGCGATGTTCTCATGTTCAGATGCACGAAGAAATTTAGAAAAACCCATGGTCACCCAGTCAGGATCAAACCCAGACCTCTCACTCAAGAGTCCGAGTCCACACCCACTAGACCATCGTCGCTCACCATTCCAAATTTACCTAACGTGAACAGTCGCATCACTACACCAGTATATCTTTATGGTGGCGGACCAATCAGCGCCGCAATACTGAATCGCGCTATCAAAGTTCCACAGTTCGTCGCTATACATAGCAGTCCTCCGACTCACTGGAGTCCGTGCAGCAGCACAGTTCCGACTCACTGGGACTCTCTGGCACTGGCGACTCAAGCAGAAGACTTCAAGATTCGACCTCCGGTCTTCGGGGGGGAGTGATGTGGCGGACCAATCAGCGCCGCAATACTGAATCGCGCTATAAAAGTTTCACAGTTCGTCGCTATACATACAACGGCTGTATTGATAGCAAGTGGGCTTCGGCCTGGCCGAGCATACCATCTCGCTCGGTCGGAGATCTCTCTTTGTGGCTACACCACCTAATCCCACATATCTTTATATATATATAATTATTCTGTACGTGTGTATGTCACTGAACTTCTCCTAAGCGGCTGGACCGATCTTGATGATTTTTTTTGTGTGTGTTCAAGTGGATTCGAGAATGGTTTAAATTTACAATTCGAGCCACTATAAAATATTTTGTACAGGACAACGTCTGTCCGCTAGATATACTACACACTACAGTTATTGTAGCAAAAATATATATAACTGGCAGACGTGCCACCTGATGGTAAGTGGTCGACGTCGCCCATGAACATAAACTACCTGGAACGAGCCCAGGCAACTCATTTATGTGTTGCCTATCCTAAGACATAAGACATTAAGTCTCGGTGCCAGTAATTACACTGCCTTTCTTGCCCTTCTCTCTGAAACATAGCAAATCTGTTTCACCACCGATGCAGCCAAATCCCCCCCACCAGTTCTAATGCGGTATATATAGGTCAGTCTATTCTAGTCATTATAAGACCTATTTATAACAATAAGGGTTGGGGACAATATTCGGCACAAATACGTGAGTGTTGGGCGTCTCGTTCCCAGATTTATTGATTTGAATCATATACGGAATGTGATACCTGTCTTATCCCAATTTGTTAGCTCGGCAAATATGTGTAGATGGAATTAGTCTTATGAGATGATAAAATATATTACTGTAAACAATGGCTGTAATTAGGGAGGGACACATCATAGGTTCAATTCTCAACAAAGGTATATTTGTAGTGTCGATATTACAAGTTATTAATTAACCTGGTTTACAAATAATTAATAAAATATTAAGGTTTATTTAATTTATATATGTTACTTAAATTTATACATATAAATGTGTGTTTCTTCTTGTGTAACCTTGTGTTTAGCAATTTTGATGGATTTCAAAATAAATATTATAGATATAATCTTGGAGAAGGCTATAAGCAGCTTAAAGTATGCTTTATTGGAAAATCTACCGTATAAAATTAGAATACAGTTCATCTTCTATTTTGAACACACGCCTGGATTGGCTCTGGGATAGATGTACCTATATTAAGTATAGACTCTTTTCATTAACCTACTTTATATAAAAAGATATAAAAAGATAAAAAGATCACTATAAAAAGATCGTTCATTATAAAAACTTTTATCAGAATGTATCTCTTCATAAAAAGTACCTGAGCGCTCTGTAAATATATCACACAGAACCTTCTAGATACAAGCTTTTTCAATATAAGTTTACAAACATTATTTATATTGGGTTTTCTTAAGCCATAGAAACCTCTAAGTGCACTCACATCATTTACGTGGATCAATAATGCTTTAGACTTGAAATAGTATAACATTGAAGTAAAATCCCTCTTTCACCCCTTTTTAACGGTATTTCCTGACTGCGTTAGAGGGGTATGTCTTTCGTGTGTATGTATGTATTGAGGGGGATATGCTCATAATTCCCACGCTGAGCAGACGGATTGGCAATCGTTGAGTAGAATTCGCATCGGCGGCACTGCTGCCTGCTGCCGATCTGTTTGATGGTGCCGCCATCACTCGTTGCGATCGATGCTTAGTGATGAAGTCTATCTCACTGTCACGATGAGACAGACTGACACGAAGCAATCGATTCGCAGGGTTAACCTCCTTTGATGTTGGGAAGCTAAATGCCCTTTGACGACTTCTACGTCACCGTGGGCTAGTATTGGGGTAGAAGAAATTGGGGGGAAAAAAAGATCAGAGGGAAAGGGGCGAGGACGGGAACCTCACCCCATTGTACTGTCCCGATGTTGGGAGGGGTTGTTCTGTGGTGCGGGACAACTCCTTGGCGGAGGTGGCGTCGGTCCCTTGGGGACTGACTAGCCGTTGAGGAGCCCTGTTTGTTTATTAGGTACGGGGCACCTCACCAAAGGTGGCATTAGCGGCACCCGCCGGATTTTAGTGGGTAGAGGTGCGTCCACCAGCTTTCGAGCGCAGCGAGTCCCATATACGCGCTTCGGGAGACTCACTCCCCCGCGGGATGCCTCAGAGCATTTCCCGGCGGTAAAGAAAAAAAAGTTATTTCAATAAAATAATATAATTAAATATAAATAGAGTAAGCAAGTTTCGTGTTATGGGGTAAGTTTGGTTAAATACTTTATGCTACCCTTCTTCAAAATTTCAATACCCTGAGTGCTTTTCTTTGTAATCCGGCTTCGCTAAAAAGGTTCTATTATAACCGCCATTAATTCATGTGATTTAGGTTGCAAAATGTTTGTGAATTTATGTATAATAAATAATAATAAAATGCCAATTAGGATTAGGATATATTATGTAGAATTTTGTTAAGGATTTCTCGTAATTTTGAGGATTGAGATATCTTTATTCTCGAATACAATAATTCACTTATATGAGAATACAATTTCTAATTAATATAAGTACCTACTACATTTTCCGAATGATGATTGATGACCAAAATAAGGATATTTATATATTAATTTATTTATTATTAGGTACCTACGTTGAATACAAAAAACAGTGAAAAGTTAAATGAAATGTGGGTAAATAGAAAATAATTTAGCATTAGCGCAGTACTCGCATCGTAATAGTTTATAGTTTACCTGTACAGAATATTTAGAGGGACTGGATGTGGCTCATACTACTGAAGTTAAGTAATACTCAACTTCAAGTTAAGTATTACTTAACTTCGTTCAATTTTAGGTAAACTATCTTCATTTTAGAAAGAATTTGGTCATTATAAATATCTCATCTACTAGACTAGTATTATTTTAGTCACCTATAAAAGTGATTATCTTTTATACTTAACCAATATTTATTTCCAACATTTGCAAGCTTAATCATGTAAATTAAACTAATAGTTTTGTCATTATATGATGAGAATAAAATAAAGTTAAAATATTTCATTTGAATTGTTTGTATGTACATTATAATAAAAAATAAATACAAGTTTTAAAGGGGAGCCGACTGAATTTTGATAAAATATGTCACTAAAATCCTTTTCATAATGAATTCAACACTACAAAAACAATTGACCGACCAGAGAATGCTCATATGATTCTGATGATACCTTGTTCCCAACGAAGACTATCCCCCTCCTTAATTCTCACAAACTCCTTCAATTATCTATCTCAGTAATCTCGGCGTCTCTGACCCTTATACAATTATTAGCCGAGACATAGAGACGTAATTACTATAAGGGATTACACGTATTCTTGTACAATATTAACTCGTATATTTATCACTATTTGTGTCCTGGGGCTAGATTCAAGTCGACGATATCGATAATATTATTGGTCTGCAATACATAATACCTGCCTACCCTTAACCTATAGGGGGCCCTGGTCACTAGCATAATGGGGCCCCGACGAAAAATCAATTTTAACACCAGTGAGCCTGATAAGTCGAGAGAAAAATAAACCTAGTAATTACTAGTTATTCTAATCTGCAGTTATAGATTGCTTTTGGCTGATGGAATTAATGTCGCCCCATGCATCGCGGGGCCCTGGGAACCTGGCCACAATGTGAACATTGAGCATATAACCGCATAGAGTAGTAATATGAGCCATAAAATTCCAAAACTGGTCAGTGATTTGTCACTGACGTAATAGCAATTCAACCAACCAGAGATCTGTATGTACGTCCCACCCGCCAATGGCCATCAGTCGGCCAATCAGAGCGCAGAACCGGCGCAGCGTCATAGCACAAATTTGGTGGAATTTGTTTTCATACAAAACACATGACATTACCGCTATGTGACATATTATGTGTATAATAGATACAAATTTTGTTAAAAGCACTAATGCAAGATAGTAAACACGAATTGTTTTCCTTTTCATCAGATTATCCTACTAATTCTACTAATATTATTAACGCGAAAGTTTGTAACATGTTTGAAACATGGATGTATGAATGTATGTTATTTGCTCTTTCATCCAAAATCTACCGAATTAAACTTAACAATAACATAAGTTATATATCAGAACAATATATTATGGGCTATAATTTATCCCTGTACTCCCATGGAAATGGGAAGTACGCGGGTGAAACCGTGGTGAAAAAAAAAACCCAAAATTATCAACATCTGCGTGTCAGCGACAGTCTTAAACAAATAAGATGCTACTCGTTCTTTACTTTGGGTGATGATACTTAATTTAATATGCCTAACTTACCTTAACTGAGATTTTCGTCTCAGGAACAATGGCATGAATAAGTTGCCCGGGCAGTCCCGGGTTCATGAACGTTTTTATGTTCTTGGGTGACACTTACTGTCAGTCTGTCTTGAAGATATGGTCATGATTTTCAAGCAAAAATATCCTTATTAGATACTTATTATATTAGTAAGGAAGTAAGGATTTAAATTGTTTTTTTACAATTTCTCTTTGAAATATTCCATAGGTACGGTTTCTGTAAGTAGAATTTGTATTATTTTTTTTTTAATGTAGGTATACCAAATAATATATTTAACTTTCATTTAGTGTTAAAGCATATAAAATAATATTCATATTCTATCGTTAGTGGAATAATAAGTGTTCAGTGCTCTAAAACTACACATAATCACTTATAGGTAGTGCCATGCTGATAAGCAGCCGACTCCGACAGCCGCTCGCATAACACCGGTGTCACTGCTCGCATAACAAGTGATAGAGAGCTATGCTGTCGAGTTTCGTGCGTTTTGTGAGTTTGCTTTTGTTGAGTTGAGTTGACTCTCCCCCAATTGGCCCCAATGGGCCAACCCATTGGGGGGATTAGAAAAAGGAGAGTAGCACATCTGCGTAAACTCTGGTTGTTCAGATATGTATAGGCGTCGGTAGTCTAAAGCTTCGACTGCTCGTTTGCCCTCCTATGCTATAAAAAAAACATTATATTATAAGCTTTTAAGGTTTCCCCGCCTTGGTACACTCATCACGTAAAAAGTTCTCAAAACAAACAGGATTTTCTCAAATCGTACAATATTAGAAATATGAACAATAAAGACGGAGAACAAACAAACTCCCCTTCGCAAAGCTAATAAACGACCAACCCCTCTTCAACAGATTCCGAGTAATGTACTATTGATTGTCATTTCTAGAACGACTCCTATAAGTGTTATATATAGTGATAACACCTTATAACTACAGATCATATAAAAGATATGATAGCAATAACTTTCTATTGCAACCACAAGATCTTACCGTAATACTGAGATAATTGACGACCTCTGTGGCTCAGTGGTAAGCGCGTTGGCGTTCAAGCCGGAGGTTGCGGGTTCGAATCCCGCCAGGGAACAAAAATATTTTCTGTGTTCCTGGGTCATGGATGTGTATTAAATATGTGTATTATATAATAAAAATCTTAAATATATGTATAGTATAAAAGTATTAAATATAATTCCGTTGTCTGGTACCCGTAACGCAAGTTCTTCTAGAACTTACCACGGGACCAGATTGACGTGGTGTGAAAGCGTCCATAGATATTATTATTATTATTAGATATTATTATAATTACTAGCAGTGTAATTACTGACATCGAGACTTGTCACCTTACGTCACGGGGTTGGTCATGCGTGAATGATTTTTTTTAATCTGATTAATATGAACCAGGTTTAACTCGGGTATGACTTCTGGACCTATGTGGGGATTCGCACTTGGGAATGCACTATCTCACTAAACCACCTGCGAGCGCCTTCAGTCGCTTTTTGAGGTCCCGGATCTGTAGGCAACAGTCTTCCTGTTGCCTGCAGAGCCGGATCCACAGCGACAGACTGGTCTCAGCGAAGGCCTGGCTTCTACTACTTAACTTTGGTATTAATAATAATGATCATCCTCAAGACGAAATATTGTAATGCTAATTTGCTTATCTATAATCTAGATCTAAATATCGTATAATATCTTGAATAATAAATAGTATCAACTCCGTTTAAGCAAAGTATAGCCAGGGTTGCCAGCTCGTGATTTTTTAAAAATCCCGCCTTTTTTCTTGATTTTAGATTCTTTGTATAGAAAGTGACGCGAAAAGCGATCCGTACGGATCAGTGGACGCATTTGTATGATTTTTTAATTTACAAAGCAAACTAAAATCCGTTGTGTGCACAGAACTATATCAAGATAGAAGTAAAGAGTTCCGTAATTTGTATGGGGACCGAGCGTGTAACTTTTTGCGTAGGTACGATGAGGTCACGATTGTAATTTAGTGATGTGAAACACATAAGCCGCGCGAAAACAATTCAAAAGTATCGATTCACAGATCGATTATAACATGGCACCGATTTTATGAGTAGTATTGTTCAAATAAACTATTTAATGATAGCGTGCTATGGACGATAAACTATATTTTTATACATTGAGTAGTAGTAATATATGTATATTATAGACTATATTATAACGTGTAATCATTTAAATGCTTGTTTTTTATTATTATTGATAATTAAAATGTTGATTTGATCAGATAATATAGATAGGGCGCCCACCGTCCACTGGCGCCCTTATTAGAGGAATTGTAATTTCTAATAAACCAATTTCTTTAAATTTCAATCAATTTCTTTAAAGTCATCAGTGATAATAGTTGTAGTCCTTCTGATTCAAATTTTGGTCTTTGTCACATAGTGTCATTTTGCTTATTTTTAGCTTAATCATCTAAACGGCAAACGGTGGCCACTTTTTTATTTAAGTAATGAATACAAAAATACGGAATATAAAACTATACCACATAAATCAATAATTGGAGAATGAATAGGCCAACAAATAATCACTGGTGGATTGTAGAAAAAATTACTGGTTTATTAAAAAACACAATCCATTTATTTTTGGAGTTATACTTCTTTTAGCGCGTTAGGGAAAAATGATGAGTCACGAAAAACCGACACCCTGAAGTTATAGTCAACATTATTTTATATAAAAATATTCACATAATGACAGTATAGACGTCAAAAGAAGATATAGTTTTTAACTACACAATAAGCAAAAAGTTTACAGTATAATGAAATTGTACTATGTATTTTTCTTTAAGGAGTATTACTTCTAACGCGTATACATAAGTACACACACATTTTTTTATATAAGGATCATTCGGAAAACTGAAATATACTTGTAATATAGAAGTAGCCATAACCAGTTAGAAAACAATACATAACCAGTTTCTCAATAATATTTGCTTTGCATAAAAAAATGCTAAAAATAAAAGTTTATTATTTTTATTTTACATTTTACATGCATTACATTATAGCTACATAATAATATAAAATGAAATTATCATTTCCTTTGCTTTCAAAATAGATTTTAATCGAGTAAGAAAATCGTAGTGTAGGTACAGCACTTTTGACAGAAAAAATGAGAAATCGTCTTCAACGTGTCCTGACAGTTTTAATAGCATATTTTACATCGCTGGTTTTGAACGCCCGCCAAGTCTGGCTCGTCAATTAAAAGCCGCAATGGAAAACTAGCGTTAGACACAATCGCCCGCTACTGTTTTGATGAAAATAGTAAAATAAATGGTTTTTTAAATTAATAACAGACTTTTTAGGACAAATAGTACTTACTGGTGAAAGGAAATACCTCCATTAACAGCTCCAATTTTACTGGAAGTGTTTGAACAATTAATTATTGAACAACGAGTCATTTTGTTTTTAAAACCTTACGTCGCATGCTGACCGCGGTCGGGAGTATACTAAAGTTCGCGACGAACAATGGAGTCGTCGAGTCGTCTTTTTGCCAGGCGAGGTACATACACTCTTTACTTCTATCTCGATATATTTCTGTGGTTGTGTGTCATGCGCGCGGTTCATCCCTCGCGTGCCAATGGACGCGTACCTTTAATCGTTTATGTTTATGCCACTACTATTATGTGGCAGATTTGCCAGTTTGCCTTTTCATCTGACTCAAAAATGGACTTTGCAATAAAGTGTCTACGTCGATTATTAGCAGAGAATAGTGGGCGCTTAGTGATAATGACCGGCTAAAATCAATATTCCACTCTGTGACTATGATCTGACTTCGTGGTCCGTCCATGTTTAATGTTTTAAGTGGTTTTTCGTGTTACTATGTTGTCGATTCAAAATTGAATATCTTTTTTCGAAATATTTCCATTTTGTTGCCTGTTACGATGTTAATTGACGCACTGACAGTTTTGAAATTGGTCAGTTTTGGAATTTCAATAGTAATCATAATTATAATAGTCATCTTTTCATCCTATGTATATCTATGGTTATAAAAGGTAATCAGCCATTTAATCAAACAAATAGACCAAATTCTAGCATTAGGTACATTTTTTTTCTTTAACGCCGGAAAATGCTCTGAGGCATCCCGCGGGGGAGTGGGTCTCCCCACGCGGGTATGTGGGACTCGCTGCGCCCGAAAGCTGGTAATTGGACGCAGCTCTACCCACTAAAACCCGGCGAGTGCCACCAACGCCGCCTTTGGTGAGATTCCCCGGATCTAATGAGCAAACAGAGCACCTCTACGGCTAGTGAATCCCTCAGGGGACCGACGCCACCTCCACACCTCAACGTCCGCACAATCCGCTTCGCCCAAGGTGTTTGGGTTCACCTTAGGCTACTGAGCCCCACCGCCACGACAAGGCCTGAACCATAGTGGGGAGCATTAGGTATATAGTTCGGTAGGAACATAGATAATATAAATCATCTTTATATATATATTTCTTGTGTGCGTGTGTATGTCACTGAACTCCTCCTAGACGGCTGGACCGATTTTGATGAAATTTTTTGTGTGAGTTCAAGGGGATTCGAGGATGGTTTAGATTCACAAAAAATATATATTTTGTACAGGACAACGTCTGTCGGTGCCACTAGTAAATATATATAGTTTTAATATGTACATATAACATGAGGAATTTCAGATACTGTCGGAGCATTTCTGTCTACTAAAATAGAATCCATCGTTAGCCTGCTAGTCGAAACTCTACAGTCTATATCTGTACCAAGTTGATTAGGAAAAGCCAGAATTCTATAGTTCACTGTGATTATTGATGGTTAGCTGATGATAATATATCAAATAATAATATATTATAATAACTGTTTATTAACATTTAGATATTTAAGTTCATAATCGTGTTGGATGCGAGTGGCAAGGGATTGGTCGTCTTGGACACTTCCCTTGAAGCGACTGAAAGCAACTCGCAGTGGTTTTAGTGCAGTAAACCGGTGCGGAGTTAGCGCCAACCGGGAGACCCAGATGTCCCCGGGACGACTCATCCCCGGGTGAATACGTAAAGTATTTCCACTGCGACACAAAAAGGGTTCAGTCTTCTTGTCGTTCATTGAGGTCTATGTGCAGCACTGGACAGATAGAGGATGATGATGATGAATAATGTTCTAGATTATTCTATTTGATATTTTTAGCAGACAATCAAATAAAATCTGGGTGAATTATGTGATTAATTTGGCTCGTTAAAATTGATGATCCATTTTGACGTTAATGAGAACTCAGATCAAGTTTAGATAAGGCTCGATACAATAATTTATAGTCTATTCATGAGGGCCTTGTGTATAATAATAATATTTATGGGCGCTTTTACACTACGTCAATCTGGTCCCGTGGTAAGTTCTCTAGGAACTTGTATTACGGGTACCAGACAACGGAAATATATTTAATAATTTTATACCATGGGTACATTTAAGATTTTTATTATATATTACACATCCATGACCCAGGAACACAGACTCTTTTTTGTTCCCTGGCGGGATTCAAACCCGCAACCTCCGGCTTGAGCGCCAACGCGCTAACCACTGAGCCACAGAGGCCGTTAAAGGAGGTGTATATAACGCATAACCCTAAAATGACGAAAATAAACGTTAATTCTCGTCACAGAATCTATTTCATTTGTTAATAGGATGTGTAAGCAAGAGGTAGGAGGCGCTCTTTCCCCACCATGGTTCAGGCCTTGTCGTGGCGGTGGGGCTCAGTAGCCTCGGGTGAGCAAGGGGTGAGGATGGGAACCTCACCCCATTGTACTGTCCCGACGTAGGGAGGGGTTGTTCTGTGGTACTGGACAACCCCTCTGTGGAGGTGGCGTCGGTCCCTTGCGTGGCTGACTAGCTGTCGAGGTTCCCTGTTAGCTTAATAGATCCGGGGCACCTCACCAAAGCAGCACTGGTGACACTCGCCGGGTTTTAGTGGGTAGAGCTGCGTCCATTTACAATCTTTCGGGCGCAGCGAGACCCACTCCCCAGACGGGATGCCTCAGAGCAGGAGGCGCTCTTTAATGCGCCTCTAGTAACGCCCCTCTGCTCGTGTTGGGCTCAGGTACTGCTTAGTGGTGACCGGGGGTAGTGCTTTCCCAAGTGTGAATCCCCATAGAGGTCCAGCGGCCCTTATTCGAGGTAAACCTGGTTCATCCGAAAGCATTAACCTTTCCTTCTGTCAACCTGTCATGAAATAAGGTTAAGAGATCAGACTCCCTTACTTGTAACAAGTAATATTATGGGTGCATTCAAAGTGTTAAGCCAGCTTTTTTTTAATAAGAATATTCAGGTAGATACATACGTAAGTTAATTTCTGTAAACTAATTAAATAAAAAAATAAATCACTGTTTATGCTGTTGTATTTTTACTATTGCCAGCTGGCTTGGTTACAGATTTTATACTAAGGCATCTTTAAATCAAATTAAAATATAGTTATTTCGTAATAACAACTTGTACGCTTGAAATACGTCAAATTATGAAGTCAATAAAATGTACTTCTTCTTCAATGTTAGCTTAATCAAGGATTTGCCAATGTCAGAGTGGGTGGAATATTGTTTAACAAAATATTTTATTCATAACTAGTTGTCCGCACAGACTTCGTTCTGTCAAAGGGGGAAGGGGAGGAATTTCTTAAAATCTGATCTTAGCTGATCTCTACATGACAAAAGTAATATTGATACCAAATTTCAAGTCTCTAGGTCTTATAGTTCCAGAGATGTGTCAATCTATAGAACAGCTCCTCTATATATATATATATATATATATATATATATTATAGATAATCCACACAAACGTTTCTTATCAGTATTCCAAAATTTTTATTGGAAAGAAATATTTTAAACGTTTTCTGGGATGTATTGTAAAATTTACCGATACGACCTTCAAGAAAAGAGCATACTCATATATTTTGAAAGGCCAAGAACGCCAGGTGCTAGTGGTGGTCATTATTACAACAACATTGTTTTTTCTTACATATATTGTCACAATCCATATTTGTCAACGTCTGTAAATCAACAATAACAGGATAACAGGCAGCAGTTTAGAGCAACTGTTGTTACAAAACAACACAACAGGATAATTTATTATTGTAAAACAGTCGTTACTGCCATCACTACCAGGTGCATTAATCCTCTGGTGTAGTGGGTGTCAGTTGATGTCACTTATCACTTCCCTTTAGATGAACCGACAGTCCCTTTGCCCCCCTTTTCTATAAAAAAAGCGTTTAAATGGTTTTCTAAAAGGATTACTCACTTGGTAAAGTAAAGAAATGGTACATTCAATTTAATTTATGTTTGTTGTGATTGTCAAATTCTTTTACATTTTCATTATATTATATATTTTATATAAATTTAAATATATTTTTTTTACAAAAGTCACCTGTAGCTATAGATAATATATAAATTTCATATCAAGATGGATAACGTACATATAATCCGTAGAGGACTTGATATCTGAATTGCATATCGATTTTTGTAAATTAAAAACAATTCAAACAAATTGTTATTTTAAGGGTGATTGCTTATTTACATAAATTCCAAAGTTTGGTCCTAAAGTGAACGTTATTTAAACAATTTGAATTTTAATCACGACTCATACAATTTACTTTGAATAGTCATAAAGTTAATTTAACGAATGATTTAAGTAAAACTTCAAGAATATATTTAATGGAATATTATGATGTATTTTATAGATTTAAAACTAACCCGTTGCCTTGGCTAGTTTCCGGTCATGTTTATACTTGTTTATACTCATGGGCGACGCTGACCCAACAGACTAACAGTTGGCATCTGCGCGTTTGTCTAATCAAGTAACTAACAAAATTTGAGATGATGCAAGTATAGCAGTAGTATGAAAACTACTGAATGGATTTTGATAGAACTTAACAATATAATAACATATCTATATAGATAAATAAAATTGTAGTGTCTGTTTTTTATATTAAAATAAACGCTTTTTATTAAATGCATGTGGATGTTTAAACGGGACATATACCAAAATAGGATTTTTTACAATTTTTGTCTAATCTATGAAACGGCTGGGCCGATATTGTCGGGACTTTCACTGACAGATAGATGATGTTATAAGGTAATATCATTACATAATAATTTTTATATGATTATTTTTATAGCCTAAGTGAGTTCAAGGGGATTCGAGGATGGTTTAGATTCACAAAAAAACATTTTTTTCCACAGGACAACGTCTGTCGGTGCCACTAGTAGATATAAAATTCACATTGATATAGATTTCGAAAGGACGTTAGACGAGAATCATAACATATAAAAAGGACTAATAAATAGTTTATTTACAGTGCTGTCGTTTTCTAACACAAAATATTTATTTTTAAAGCAACGAATGATTTAAGGATTGATGCTAGAAATTCTCATTTTGTGGAAATGATTTGATCCACAAAACATTTGTTTATTAACTGGGAATACACAAATCTACTTTTGAAAGGTTTTCAATAATGAAACTCCCTCAGGGTAAAGGTCTCGATATAATTTCTAACTAATTTATCGATTTCAAGGGTTTGTTAAACCACATTTTTATACGTACGTTAAAAGTATATTAAATATGGCTTTTAAAACTATTTGCCCCTTTTGAGATTTAATTGATATAATTAAAACGATTTTGCTTAACAATGACACAAAATATAAATCAAATCTGTTGAAATTCTGTATATTTTTCCATACCTTGTGCATGTAAAAGGATGTAAGGGGGAATATTACAAAACATATATTTTATTATTAAAAAGGTAGCAACAATTACTTTGATGGTAAAATCACATGTTTAAACTAAATGCGCCACTTGGACGTTCACGAAAAAGTAATGAAGTAAATATCTAATTATAATATGTATATAATATAAATATCGATACTACCTATTAAACACCAAGATTTCAAGCAATGTTATACCATAACACGTAAAACCGTGGAAATCAGTTCCAAAAGTCTTTCCTTCGTTTTCATATTTGAGTTGATCAATTGTTTGTTCTACCAAACTTTCTCTATTGACATTAAGGTTTATTTTTCAAAACATCCGTGGGACGAGGCAATGTTTCCAATTTGAGAAAAAAGGGAAAATTCTTCCATCAAACTCGAGGGACTTTGTAGGGAAGGAAGGTGAATTGAGAAATTCAGCCTATATTACAATCTTGCCAGTTGACATCTGACGCTGTTGTTAATGAAGGAAGTTTTCGGTTTCATTTTTAGCATATTTTTCATTTCGATACGACCGTTTTAATTACATTTTTAATTACATTTTTGATCGAATTGTTACAAACTTCAAACGGTTGCAATATAAAACACAGGAATTTTATAAAAAAATAATTAAAAATAAATTATATTGAAATTTTTATTCATATTTCTAGTCATGGTAAAATATAGGCGTATGTGTTTAGTTTATAATTAGAGATATTTATTTTATGGTCGATCACACTAAGTTATGAAAAAAAATCATAGGAATCATTTAGTTTATTGCTATTTTTTTGTCATCTTACTTTTTATAAAATCTCCTTTATATTTAAAACAGTTTATGTTGTTAAATCGTAATTTAAGAATCTGAAACACGCAAAATTCCTTAACTAACCGTATTTTCAGGTATTGAAGTATGAAAGGTAAGCCGAGATAACCCTTAACCAGTAACATTGCATTGTTGTATGAATTTAGAGAATTTAATCCCATATTAGAATTTTATTTTGCTTGCCTAAATAGTTGTTGTTGTGGTTTATCTAAATATTTTATAAGCTCAAGTGGTGCTTATACAATATACCGTGACTGCGGTTGTTTTAAAGAATCCGAAACATTGGACATGTAAAATTTTAATAAACCGCTATAAAATCCGCAAAGGATTAATTTTAATGAATGAAAATTCGCGTAAAATATACTAGCTTTCTTAGATACTAGCTTTTTTCTTGAAATAATATGAGCAAATAGGCTATATGTATAATAATATAGCCTATTTGCTAGCCCATTGGATTAGTAACCTTGATAATAATATACCTTATAATAGTAGCTCAACAAATGTGCAAACACCAACTGAAGAAGAAGTGGGTAAGCAATATTGACAGAGACAGACAGAAAAATTAAATAGACCATTATGGATTCATAGGTACTTGAAACTCCCCACCATGGTTCAGGCCTTAGCGTGGCGGTGGGGCTTAGTAGCCTAGGGTGAGCCCAGCACCTTGGGCGAAGCTAATTGAGCCGGGGCCCTTTGTACCCCTCTTATAAGAAGAGGGGACAAAAGAGCAGGGGGCAAGGGGCGTGGATGGGAACCTCACCCCATTGCACTGTCCCGACGTTGGGAGGGGTTGTTCTGTGGTGCGGGTCAACCCCTCTGTGGAGGTGGCTGGTGGTGACTAGCCGTCGAGGTGTCCTGTTTGTTTACTAGATCCGGGGCACCTCACCAAAGGCGGCATTGGTGGCACTCGCCGGGTTTTGCGTCCACTTACCAGCTGTCGGGCGCAGCGAGTCCCACATATCCGTGTGGGGAGACCCACTCCCCCGCGGGATGCCTCAATGCATTTGCTGGCGTTAAAAAAAAAAAAAAGGTACTTGTAACTCAAATCCTTCAATATGAGCTTTATATTTGGTTCTATAAAGTTGCCACCCACGGTATTATCGAACCGATACAACAGGAGCTTTAAAAAAAAGAGAGCTGGCAACGCACCCGCTAAATATGATGTAGTGGATGTCTATGGATGTCGCTTATCACTTACCATCAGGTGAACCGACTGTTCGTACTCTAGAATATACTGTCGTAGTTCATGTCATAATCATATTTATCAACATCATCATCATCAACTTTTCTTCAACTTAAGTAAGATCAAGTTACAGTAAAATAAGTTCTAAAGAGCTTAATTAAAAATCAAAAAATATATGGATTATACCAGAAAGTACTAAATAATAATAAATACTCAGAAAGTATTGGGATAAAAGGTTTTTGTATGTATCAAGCCCTGGCTAATTGTAATTATTTATTTATTAAGACGGGATTAATTACGAGTAAAAATATGTAATATCCTCCGAATTTAAATACCCCTCCATATTTTTTAGAGCTAAATTAGGTCCCATTGAAAAATGGATTTGCGTCTGGAACATTTTCACGCGATGATTTTTTATAAGTGATTTGATCGTATTCAAAAGGCGTTTATGAACGAAAGCCCTTCTAAAGCAATCATCTACCAATGGCATAATATATTTTTTAGTTTCTCAAAACTTTCTGAGTGTCCCACGTAACTTTTAAAAGGTCACATAAAATTAAAATAATCTTATGTATCTAGTACATTATTGAAGTTATACTTCTTTTGGCGCGTTAGGGAAAAATTATGAGAGTAAATTTTTACGATGCGCGCGCACGCCGTCACGAAAAAAACCGACACCATGAAGTTAGCTATAGAACATTTTCACATAAAGCAAGTATAGACGTCAGAAGAAGATATAGTTTTTAACTACACAATAAGCAAAAAGGTTACAGTGTAATGAAATTGTACTATGTATTTTTCTTTAAGGAGTATAACATCTAACGCGTGTACATACGTCCACACATATTTTTTTTTTCCAACGTTTAGCTAATGTTGTTTACAACAATGAAATATTATAGACTAAAATCCAAATAAAATCCAAAAAAAAAAAAAAAGTCAGACCATACTCTGATAATACCGGCGTCAAGTGACAGCTATGCTGTCGCGTTTTGTGCGGTTTGTGAGTTTCCAGTGGCCTGTTGGGGGGATAGGGAAGAGGAGGGCAACGCATCTGTTTGTGTGGTTACTAGACACTATAGGGCCCAGACTGCTTGTTTGCCTTTTTAAGTCTTAAAAAATCACCAAGTTTATTGTCATCGACCAAACAACATCGTAGTAATTTTGACAACCAATAAACTACTTATATCTCAATCATGCAACATTTTATTCAACAGAGTATAGAAAAGTCAAGCTATAGAAAAATACTCGCACAGGAGCTTATAATAAATTTACTTATAGAGCATATACCGTCTTGAAAAAATTACCTACATTTCACTTACAGGGACGCAAAATGCCAGGTAAATTCTAAATTAGCAATGACATTTATACGCTCTCGTTTCCATTAGACTGTACAACCACTTTGTTTTAGGAATACGTCTTACATTTTAAACGTTAATGGAAGTATACGTAGGGGTTATATTACGTTAGCAGACGCTTTAAGGTTATTTTATTTACTAGGTATTTTGTCAAAGTTTTTGAGTCTGTGTTTATCTTTCTTGCTTGATCTAAGAATACTCATTTAGAATTATTCCATATTGATAAGCCTACGCATTTTTTAGAACAAAACAAAAATAGGAAGTTTTTTATGTCATCAGGGGGCAAAAGAGCAGTCGGAGCGTCACGCCGCCGACGCCCTTACACATCCGCCCAACCAAGGCCACGCAGATCCGCTGCTCTCTTTTTCCCTATCACCCTAATGGGCCATCGGAAACTCACAAACCACACGAAACGCGACAGCATAGCTGTCACTTGACGCCTGTGTTATGTGAGCCCAGTTCGGCTGCAAGCAGCATGGCACTACCTCTTACTAAAATATATAGGCCTCGGTACAAAAAGTCTTACTATTTCTCCTTCAGTCATATCAAGAACTGTGCAAAGCTGTTTAAGAAGTAAGCAGGCTTATAGTGTTATGATTAAAGGACACGCATATACACCTACTTTGGCTTAAATATAGTGTAACCTAAGACTAAAAATAGACCAATACGAAAGAAATACAATATATTTTATATGGTTACCAACATTTTCATTCTAACAATAATAATTTTTTATATGGCCAACCGATACGTCTTAAATTCGTAAAGTCGTAAGGACACGTAAAATAGCCATTAGTAGACGTTTGATAGACTATAATGTAATTACAATTATTAAGCCTGACTATTGTTGTAGTTGATTAGAGGAAAACAAAAAGCTTTTGTTCGTGTATCGATTATTACTCGTACTCCATGTTATATTTGTTCTGAGGTTGAAAAACTATCCAGTGTGTAAATCCCAAAAGGCAGGCGAGAAATTGAATGTCAGGAATGTTTGTCTATATATTTTGCTGTTTCGTTAGAACTGATATTTGAAATATTATTTTTTACAGGTAAGTTGGAATTCTGTTCTGGAGTGGAGAAAATCAGGAAGACGAAAGGTAGGTAGGTAGATCATTAGATGGGACGGTGCAGGGGATCGGCCATCTTGGCGTTTATTAAAGGAGGTCTATTTATCATTGAATAGAAAAAGGTTGATAATAATGATGATGATGAAAAAGGAATTTGCTGATAATTGCATTCCTGTGAGTATGCACAATTTACCGGTAATTGCAACGCTGAGATGGATCGGAAACTGTAAATGCTGAGAAGCCTAGAGTACTCTTGGCTTCTCTCAGCATTTCTACGATTATTGTTAATAGACTTTACCTACTATTTAATTATAATTACTAAATATTCAGTCACCAAAAATAAGATCTTTATTTAGACATCAATACGACACTTCAAAAGTTTAAGAAAACCTGTTCTGCTACCTTCTTTAATAGGGTCATCCAATACAAAAATAATGTTCAATTCCCTTTCGTAGTTTCGGAATTAAGAAGAAACAAACAAACATACAAACTCATCATCTTTACATATAATTTTTAAACTAATATTCTAACTATTTAAAACTGAATATTTACGTTTGACATAGCTCAATATTTCGACCAGTCTGCAAATGCACCAGGCATTTGCAGACAGGTCGAAATATTGAGCTCTGCCAAATTTAAAGTAAAAACATGGAAAATATCTTGTTTAAAACTATTTTAATTAGTAAATGAGGGTACTAAATATAAAAGGATTAAAGAATAATAAATATCAAACAATGGATGTGCCTTATAATATTATTATCTATATATTCTATAGCAGATAAGAGTCCACCTTCTTGAACATTGTACTTCTGTACATTAATACCATAATAACGACGATGGCAAAGAAATAGGAGAAGAACCTAAAATAACACATTACTTATTCTAATTAAAAGCTTTCATTACATGAAAATATACGTAAAATAAAAATTCACATTATTTAAACATTTTTTTCAATACAGCCAATACAAGCCTATCATTCTCAGTGTGATAGGTGTTTACAGGACCTCTGAGCTCCATTTTTATCAATACAAACAAACTGAGCAAAAAAAAAATATTAATAGAGGTACGAATCGCTTAAAGTAATTAATTTCATAGACTTTAGGTGATTGATGACGTCAGAGGAATATACGAAAGACTTTTGATCATTTTCGAATAAAATATTAGGAAATTTTGCACAAGGCTGAAATTTTCATTAACAAGAGAAAAGTTGATGTCGCATGACTTGCGTTTTTACGGGTCACTCGTTTTATCGAAAATATTTCAAAAAACCGTTCCATTTCTATTGGGATATTATAATTATAATTCATGGTTATTAATGTCCTCGACTGTTATAGAAAAATAACGCACCTTTACCGGAACTTGCTTATTAATTAAAGATCATTATTTTTACCACGCATGGCGTCCTCGACTGATTTAGAATAAAGTAAGGGTGGGTGATAAAAATTTCGAAAAACGTTTCAGTTGGTAATTTTTTTTTTTAATTTCCTTTTTTTTGCCTTTTACTATATAGCATAGAACTTTTTTTGCAAACCATTTAATACCATCGTGATTTTTCATGATACCCATAACTTAGCTCGTTTTAAAGTAACCTGCACATATCTTATGAATTCTACCATCCTGTTCACAACGTGAAATACAACTCTGTTTTCCTGCAGTTTCAAGTAGAACAATCATGTATTGTATTCAATAATCTTTATTTTTTTAGAGGCTAGGATCAAAATCATCTTTCTTTATACCTTAAAAAAATACCGATCGAATTGAGAAACTCCTTCTTTTTGTTGAAGTCGATTAAAAATATTGCCATCTTCTTCTTGTATAATGGCTGCCGCGCGGATTTGCCAATATTGTCATCATATTATTTTATCCTGTCATATACCGGTACACAATACGTGCGTCAGTCTTGACATGCCGTCACTGTCATGTGCCACAGATTATTAAACATCGTCAAATTTACCGATAGCAACAGTTTGATTAAATTTCGTAGTAGACAGGATGTTCCAATTTTGCTTTGTAAATTCAGGGCGTGATAATTACGGTTTTTAATTAATGTTGTAAGGATTGATGATAGGTAAGCTTTATAGTGACAGGTAGAAAGAGAAAAAGAAAGATAGAAAGAGAGAGAGAAAGAAGCGACAGTTTTATCGAATAGAGATGGCACTGATATAAGATCGGATCATTAGATGCTGTGATCGGTTATAAGTAGGTTTGCCATCGAACCATTTCAACTATATTTCCAACTACTTTCAACAAAATTGTTCAATATAAAGATCAGTAAGTTATTATTTTTGTGTTGAAACTAATGACATAACATGGTGTATCTATTATCGTTAACTTTTCTCTGCACATAGCTGGATATCTCTTTGGATTGACGCAAAGAGAGCAGATAATACACAGAAAAGGATTATAAAGTTGTGCTACCAATCGATTCACGATAGCACCACCCCAATGGAACTAAATATCTTATAAAAGGTGCCTTTCTAATACGTCACTTCATGTCAAATATACCATCAATCCAAGCTTTTAGCTAGCCGGATACTTTGATTGGGCTTTGACATATTATATTTACTTAACCAAACCGAAGCTATGACATTACCATATTGTTTATGTTATTTAATATTTATCAACATGTTAGTCTATTTTAGTTACTTTCACAGCATTATGTCATATGGTATTCCATTGTGGGGTAATGCTACTGATATTGATGCTATATTCGCTCTGCAGAAGAGAGCTGTTTGCGCAATATATAATATGGGCCCAAAAGAGACATTTCGAGATAAGAAGTGTAAAACAGTAAATATTATGACAGTGCATAGCCTATATTTGAGAATCTTATGCACATACTCAAAAATATTCAAAAAAAAAAAACGTCAAAACAACATATATAAATAAGAAAAAATGCTCCGATTCCAAAAAGAAACTATATAAATCAAATTCAGATTATCAGTTATATAATAATAATCTGACATATATTCTGATTATAGAAAATTCAGCCAAAAATTATGATTAAAGAAGTCTTAGAGCCAAATTATGTGACGATTCAATGAAAATAATTTAGTATTCAACGTAAAAAACTCGAAACTTCGCTAAATTAAATAATTGGATTTGCACAAGAGTTTTCTAAATTGAATCATTTTCCTTTGTGGGTTGAAATGTATTATTGGTTTGCTATGACAATGACATGAAATTGTTTCATATACTTGTCCCGTGTGAAGTGTGTCAAACTTGTAATTTAACTAAGCACGCCATTCGCTACCAGCTTCAGACTAGAGGAAATGCCAAATGCATGTATGATTGGGAAATATCTTCGTCCGTAACGATACTTTTTCAATACCTATATTATCCTTTTTTTTCTTTAACGCCGGGAAATGCTCTTAGGCATCCCGCGGGGGAGTGGGTCTCCCCACGTGGGTATGTGGGACTCGTTGCGCCCGACAGCTGGTAAATGGACGCAGCTCTACCCACTAAAACCCGACGAGTGCCACCAATGACGCCTTTGGTGAGGTGTCCCGGATCTAGAAAACAAACAGGGCACCTCGACGGCTAGTCAGTCCCGCAAGGGACCGACGCCACCTCCACAGAGGGGTTGTCCCGCACCACAGAACAACCCCTCCCAACGTCGGGACAGTACAATGGGGTTCCCATCCTCACCCCTTGCCCCCGGCTCTTCTGTCCCCTCTTCTTATAAGAGGGGTACAAAGAGCCCCCTCGGCCCAATTAGCTTCGCTCAAGGTGCACCGCTCACCCTAGTTTACTGAGCCCCACCGCCACGACAAGGCCTGAACCATGGTGGGGACCTATATTATCCTATTTCATTATAGAGATTACTAGATTTTGGAAAATTCACAGTTTTTTTTTATAAATTACAACCTATGCTTTATTCTGATGTAAGCTATATCATTGTAGAGCTTCATTAAAATCAATTCTTTAGTTTTGTGTGAAAGGATATCAAACGAAAGGATACTCGCGTTTATAATAGTAGTAGGATTAAATTTAATTAAAAAAAAAATGTTCTGTTTTCTACCATAAAATATATTATTTTCAATAAATATAAAACATCGAGACCACTAATTGTGATGTTCAACCGGAATAGAGTGGCAATGTTTTGTTTGTATGAAAACGAATTCCGCCAAATTTGTGCTGGAACGCTGCCCCGGTTCTGCTCTCTGATTGGCCGACTAATGTCCAATGATGGATGATTGGCAGATGGGACGTACATACAGATCTCCTGTTGGTTGAATTAATATTACGTCAGTGACAAATCACTGAGCAGTTTCGCAATTTTATGGTTTACATTACTACCCTTTCTAGTTATATGATCGATGGTAGGAATAATAAGAAGAAAATAGTAAGCGTCTATCAAAATCTCAGTAAAAAATACTATTTTAGTGTCACAAGTGTGCGAAAATTAGAATTAGGTCTTTGCCCAACGCAGCAAAAGTTACACAAACTCTTAAGCCTGCTGAGATTTTGATCCCAACTGGTTAGGTTTCCTTTACTTTATTTGAAATATTATGTAAGGGTACAATGGGGTTGGCATATTCTCTGGAATAAAACCCCTCAATAAAACTAGAGTAAAAAAAAAAAAAACAAAAAAAAAAAATTGTAACCTCACTACTTTTTAGATTTGCTATTTCTTTGTTTTTTACATCATTTCTTTATTTTTATTAGTTTTTGTTTCGTATATTTTTGTTTGCTTCTTGTAAGCGGCTGAACCGATATGCATAATTTTGCACATTGTCGTGAGTCCCAGTCTAGTGTACTCTTATATAATGCCCGTGAACTTAGCAGATCATTTTCCAGCAGATCACAAAATTATTGGAGTTCTGTTCGCATGCAGCATCGTTCTATAGTTCCTGATACTTTTTACAAATAGTTCTGGCGCGGTTGCTTCAAAAAATGACACTTCAAAAAACAACAAAATGATCTGCTAACTTCACGCATCTGGCAGATCATTTTGCACCAAATCGAAAATAAATTAGAGTTCTGTCTGCATGCAGCATAGTTCTATAGTTCCTCATACTTTTTATAACAATTTTTGGCGTTTTCAACTCAAAAATGACATGAATATTTTACAAAATGATCTGCTAAGTTCATGTGTCTGGCAGATCATTTTGCACCAAATTGAAAAAAAAAACTAGAGTTCTGTTCACATTCAGCGTAGTTCTATAGTTCCTGATACTTTTTACACATAGTTCTGGCGCGGTTGCTTCAAAAAATAACAACAAAATGATCTGCTAACTTCACGCATCTGGCAGATCATTTCGCACCAAATCGAAAATAAATTAGAGTTCTGTCTGCATGCAGCATAGTTCTATAGTTTATCATACTTTTTACAACAATTTTTGGCGTTTTTACCTCAAAAATGACATAAATATTTTACAAAATGATCTGCTAAGTTCACGTGACTGGCAGATCATTTTGCACCAAATTGAAAAAAAAATAGAGTTATGTTCGCATGCATCATAGTTCTATAGTTCCTGATAGTTTTTACAAATAGTTCTGGCGCGGTTGCTTCAAAAAATGACACTTTAAAAAAACAACAAAATGATCTGCTAACTTCACGCATCTTAAAGATCATTTTGCACCAAATCGAAAATAAATTAGAGTTCTGTCTGCATGCAGCATAGTTCTATAGTTCTTCATACTTTTTACAACAATTTTTGGCGTTTCCACCTCAAAACTGACATGAATATTGATGAACAACATCTTGTAACTTTTGTAAAAAGTATCAGGAACTATAGAACTATGCTGCATGCGAACAGAACTCTCGTTTTTTTTTTCAATTTGGTGCAAAATGATCTACCAGACACGTGAACTTAGCAGATCATTTTGTAAAATATTCATGTCATTTTTGAGGTGAAAACGCCAAAAATTGTTGTAAAAAGTATGAGGAACTATAGAACTATGCTGCATGCAGACAGAACTCTAATTTATTTTCGATTTGGTGCGAAATGATCTGCCAGATGCGTGAAGTTAGCAGATCATTTTGTTGTTTTTTTAAAGTGTCATTTTTTGCAGCAACCGCGCCAGAACTATTTGTAAAAAGTATCAGGAACTATAGAACTATGCTGAATACGAACAGAACTCTCGTTTTTTTTTTTTCAATTTGGTGCAAAATGATCTGCCAGACACGTGAACTTAGCAGATCATTTTGTAAAATATTCATGTCATTTTTGAGGTGAAAACGCCAAAAATTTTTGTAAAAAGTATGAGGAACTATAGAACTATGCTGCATGCAGACAGAACTCTAATTTATTTTCGATTTGGTGCGAAATGATCTGCCAGATGCGTGAAGTTAGCAGATCATTTTGTTGTTTTTTTAAAGTGTCATTTTTTGCAGCAACCGCGCCAGAACTATTTGTAAAAAGTATCAGGAACTATAGAACTATGCTGAATACGAACAGAACTCTCGTTTTTTTTTTCAATTTGGTGCAAAATGATCTGCCAGACACGTGAACTTAGCAGATCATTTTGTAAAATATTCATGTCATTTTTGAGGTGAAAACGCCAAAAATTGTTGTAAAAAGTATGAGGAACTATAGAACTATGCTGCATGCAGACAGAACTCTAATTTATTTTCGATTTGGTGCGAAATGATCTGCCAGATGCGTGAAGTTAGCAGATCATTTTGTTGTTTTTTTAAAGTGTCATTTTTTGCAGCAACCGCGCCAGAACTATTTGTAAAAAGTATCAGGAACTATAGAACTATGCTGAATACGAACAGAACTCTCGTTTTTTTTTTCAATTTGGTGCAAAATGATCTGCCAGACACGTGAACTTAGCAGATCATTTTGTAAAATATTCATGTCATTTTTGAGGTGAAAACGCCAAAAATTGTTGTAAAAAGTATGAGGAACTATAGAACTATGCTGCATGCAGACAGAACTCTAATTTATTTTCGATTTGGTGCGAAATGATCTGCCAGATGCGTGAAGTTAGCAGATCATTTTGTTGTTTTTTTAAAGTGTCATTTTTTGCAGCAACCGCGCCAGAACTATTTGTAAAAAGTATCAGGAACTATAGAACTATGCTGAATACGAACAGAACTCTCGTTTTTTTTTTCAATTTGGTGCAAAATGATCTGCCAGACACGTGAACTTAGCAGATCATTTTGTAAAATATTCATGTCATTTTTGAGGTGAAAACGCCAAAAATTGTTGTAAAAGTATGAGGAACTATAGAACTATGCTTCATGCAGACAGAACTCTAATTTATTTTCGATTTGGTGCAAAATGATCTGCCAGATGCGTGAAGTTAGCAGATCATTTTGTTGTTTTTTGAAGTGTCATTTTTTGAAGCAACCGCGCCAGAACTATTTGTAAAAAGTATCAGAAACTATAGAACTATGCTGCATGCGAACAGAACTCCAATAATTTTGTGATCTGCTGGAAAATGATCTGCTAAGTTCACGGGCATTCTTCAATACAGGCATATGCGTACACTCGCATGCACCACCACCCCACATGCACCACAACCACAGTAAAAGACCACCACCAAACAATCTACGCACGTTTCGCCCCGACACCGAGGCATCCTCAGGATGTAGACTCTACGATTAATCGTAGAGTCTAAAGCCTGAGGATAAGGAGGAGGATAAGGATATATAATAATATGCAGTGTGGGAAAGGAGGTCGGTGCTATATGCATGCATATGCGTGCACTCACACATTTGCTGTAAAGACTGCGTGTTTCGCGGGATAATTGCTAATTAATATAATATAATTTAATATATTATAGAACACACTTTAGCTATTTCTCTGATACACAAGTATCAGTGATGAAAAATTTTATATTTACAATTTTATAATATGACCAATATATAAAAGACCGCGTTAATTTATTTAATATTTCTACAAAGGAAACAATAACCACGTTTTTGATTGATCAATTTTTCCCAGACAAAGAGGATTGTGTACTTTTGTAATGCTAGTTCGCTAACTGGGAACAACCAGCTACTTGTGGAGTATTTATAGCGTCCCTAAGCGCATTAATTTTTCAAGTGCTCTCCTTTGTAATAGCGGAATGTATCTTTGTTTTAGAAACGATGAAAATTTTGGAGTGAAATCGATGAGCTAAAGACGTTTTAAGAGGACGGATTGAAAATTTTGGCGTTAATAATTTCAATTTATTTCAGTAATTCCAAAACGAATGAAAATATAAGTTGGTGTAATAATAGTTCATGATAAAAACTTTATTTTTTAGTTTTTAAAACATGATTAGGTAACTTTTGTAACAAAGAAAAAAATATCAAATATTAAAAAATATTAAAAAGAGATTCTTATCTTATGGGCAAACGGGACCGGTTTAAGCCTAACTGATATGTTCCATATATTATGTTCTTTAAAATAATAGAAGAAATTAATCCAATTACCGTTCTTAACGCTATAAAATAACAGAAACTATTTTGTCGTTTACGTCCTTTAGTTATAAGCTCGCGCGCGTATGGAGAGCCTCACCCCATTCAGGACGCTCAACCCCCTCTGGCGCGTGTCCGGTATTAGAATTATTGTTTAACAAATGCGTCGCTAATGTTTATTTTATCTTATAACTAAATGGGGAATTTAAATTCTTCAAAAAATTTAAGTTTACCATAGAGATTAAAATATTATAGTAATTTTAGAAAGATATTGTTCGTGACTTGTCTATATTATACATAAAGCAGAAAAGCATCTACAGATTATACCATATAATATTATCAATGTCTTACTTGTCAGATACTCGCTTAAAGTGATCCTAGGTCATCCTTTTACCAAAACACAAAAAAAAAACTTTTGATGTTAGAAAACCAGACAGATTTTATAGCGATAAAAAACTGCGATATAATCAAGGTCCCACCAAACTGCCGTAATATAGGCCAGTGTGGAAAACGTGAAATATGTTTCAAACTAATGTTGACGTCGCAAGCGTAACATAAATAAAAGTTAGCGTAACAAAAAAAAATAGTTTTTCGCTCAAACAAAACGGGTAAACTAAAACTAAAACGTAGTGTTGTTATATTAATACATTTTTTGTTTTTAGAATATTTCGTCACTTTAATTAAAAACTAGAAAAACTGACGCTATCGCAAAAAAAGTAAAAATTACTTGTCAAATGCCGATGAAGGTGTTTTATAAAATTTTCTCCAGGAGGGAGAGGTAGAAACAGGTGGCCATTCAAGCACACACACGAGCATAAATATGAATATACGTATACGTATAAATATACGTGTGACGTTGAATTTTCTTGATTATTTACTATATTGCTGAAACGTTTATGCAATGCAATTTTGAAAAATGTGTAGATTGATCCAACCTTTTTTATATAGAGGAAGGGGCAAACGGGCACTCGGTTCACCTGATGGTAAGTGAAAAGAAATTCCATAGACACTCACTACACCAGGGTTAACAGTTGGGTTGCCAGCTTTTCAAATGAGTATGCTCTTTTCTTGAAGGTCTCTCCATTTTCTCAACTTTCAACTTTATGTTATACTAGTTATTATCGCGGTTTTATTTAGCTATATATTGAAAAATATTCTTTTAAAGAAATGGTCTACCATCCGCAATAATTGAGGTATCAAAAGCAAACATAATTATTGAAATCCGACTGATCAAGTTTGGAGATTAGCGCTTTTAAACAAACAAACAAAGCTTCAGCTTTATTATGTTCGTATAAATCAGTGTAAAGCAAAGTTTCCATACCGTACTTAATTTTTCAAGCACATCCTTGTTTCCATACTGATGCCTCTGTTAATTGAAGTAGGCGCTTTTAAATTCACAGTTGAATTGTCTTAAAGACGAAATACCTTCAATCCCAAAACACGCCCTAACGAAAGGCCCTGCGCCATCTCGTTTGGTTCTCATTACAGAAAACAAATGGATACTACACACAAATATTTATTTATTCTTTGTTCACATTTTAACACAATTATAGTAATTGATATATTGTAAGAGAGGTGTACTTATCTTTATTATAGACTAGCTGTTGCCTGCAGTTTCGCCCGCGTTACTCAACTCCTATAAGTCACAGCGTGATGTTATATAACCTAAAGCCTTCCTTAATAAATGGCCTATCTAACACTGCAAGAATTTTTCAAATCGGACCAGTAGTTCCTGAGATTAGCGCGTTCAAACAAACAAACTAACTCTTCAGCTTTATAATATTAGTATAGATTTCTACGGAAAGTTTTGAAAGATACTCCGTCACGTAGAAATGGATTAATAACTTTTTTTAATTACTAAACAATATTAAGAATTGTTAATATCATTATTGTATAAAAGAAACACGTAAAAAGACCTCGATACGAGTGTTTATATCCTCCATAAATTCGACACTAGAAGAAATCAAACCGCAACTTAAAATAACAAACCATAGCATAAGCTTACAACCATCATTTTTAAATGAGGTTTGTACGAATTTATAATTACTACTAAAATAATATGAAACGTATGATGCCACCGCAGATGGATCTGATCATGTTACACAAAGGGATTGTGCTTAAAAATTCATAGCTTAATAAGCAACAATGAAATGTAACCTTGAAATGTTAGGTTAGGTTAATATGGTATGCTTCTCTAGACAAGTGGCCTTCATTTTTATAGAATAGAAACGTCAATCTCATACATTGACGTTTCTTTTCTATTCTATTCTATAAACGTCTAGAGAGGCAGGACGGTGGTTGACTTACTATGGCTCACTTCAAAGCCCTAATGACACAATTTTTGCGATGTGATTAACCATGTTTAAGTCACGTGGGACGTTTGAAGGTTACACTAGTTAATATCAGCGGTTTCAAAGGATTTTAATGAAATAATATGTTATTGCCGTGGAGTTGTATTATGAATATGTACCACACGGCGCGTCACAACGCAATGATTTTGTTGCGCAATACGCACCAACGCACTGGTAGCAATTTTATTTACGATAACTTTAGTTTGTATAAATTCGTATCGCTGACGTAAATAAGCAGAGGAATCGCAGCACATGTAATTTTGCAACGATTTTTTAATTCTTTACTGTCACAGACCGCAACAGCGTTATTTAATATTATGTGCCCATAAGAAACAAAAGTAGATTTACCTTTGAAGGTTGTTAAAACTAAATAACAAATGACTTTGCAATATCATACTAAATTTATTATTCATTGACATTTAAAGTTTGAGGATAAAGCTTTATTCAACCGAATCCAATTTCATAATTTTTATAAGTAGCATAGTTTTCAGATGTATTTCTATGATACTCTTTTTATTTTTATACTTATGAATTTGTAATCAGATTTTAATGAAATTTAAGAAAAATAAATAGTATGGAAATAATTAATATTAGTCCGGATTCGACTGTGAATCTATTTCTATTATTATGGTCCATTTCAGGTCTGTAGGGCTAGCATGCGCGCACGACAATATTTTGTCTACGCCTTTTCTCGTATTATTTCATGTAAGTAATACGACAAAGGTAGACAAAATTTTGTCGTCCACGCATGCTAGCCCTACTGGTCTTGTACAGTACCTATATCATAAATATAGAATAAAAAAATTGTCTGTAAAGTCGGTATACTGACGATAGTTGAACGTGACAACGTCATAAGAAAATGGAACGCCTCCGAGCGAGGTAACGCCGTATGAGTCATATTTTTTTCGTGCGTGCAGCCGGCTCCATCAAATTATAAGACGTTGTCACGTCAGGTTTCTAATATTAAGTAGTCTCACTTTATAATATTGTAATATTAATTTACCATAGTTTATAACTAGCTTGTATAAGTCAATAGTTAATATTTTCTTTTAGTTGTTAATTGTCATTTTGCGAATGCTGTGGCACCTATATGTAGTGCAATAATGTCATGCTTTCAGTAATATTTTCATATATTGTAAGTATTTATTGTAACTACAACTGGTTGTCCTTAAATAAATAAATAAATAAAATAAAATTTAGTTTATAAAACTAAACAATCAAAGAATTACAATCTATTTCAAGTTTTTTAACCTGTTAGCAATTCTACATGAAGAAGATCTCCTTTAGACGGTTATTTATATTTCATTTCTGACAGTTAAAAAACCAGTTGCCGATCGAACAATGACATATTTCCTCATATTTGACAGATAACGCCAAAGAAATAAGAATATGTATGCCATACGCCAAGATATGCCGGTGGGAGGGAAGCGCTGTACCGCGCTCCCGGCTGCATGGGTACCACCATCTTACTTGTTTCTCCCGTGAAACAGCTTTGCTGTGTTTCGGAGAGAAGGGCAAGACAGGCAGTGTAATTACTGGCACCGAGACTTACTAACATCTTATGTCTCAGGATAGGCAACACATAAATGAGTTGCCTGGGCTCGTTCCAGGTATACTAGTTTATGTTCATGGGTGACGTCGACCACTTAACATCAGGTGGTACGTTTGCCAGTTTGCCTATCCAACTAACATAAAAAAAATGCTACACGTAGTGCATATCTTGGAAACATAAAATTATGCTACCACTGAAATCGAGATGAATTCGTGGATATGAACAAATGAAAAATCTTTCAATATTTTCTTTCCATCATCTCATTACCTGTACAAAAGTAAGCCTACGTCCCATTCAATTTTGGACCGTCTCCTATAACGAAATACATCTACATTAAACGTGTATTGGACTGTCCTGGTTCAGTTTTATTTGCAATATTAATGTGTCCCGTTTTGTATAAAATTAGGTTCGTGATTAGCATACGGCTCGGCATTACTAAATAATCACCGCTCCCCAAATCCGGCCGTATATCTAAAAATTACGAGTACGTTGCCCTTTATTTTATGACGAAAGTTGGATTTTAAGAATAAGAACGTAATCATTTCATGAGGATACCGAAAGCTCTCGACTGACTGTAACTTCAAATAATAGACAAAGAAGAAAGATCTTAAAAACATAATGTTTGTTTATTCTCAGAAAAGAGATATCTAGATCTACGTACGTATATCTATACGTTCGCGCGCGGTAACAGCTATGGCCGCTTTTTTGTATTGCAAATATCGCCAGTATGGTTATTGCCGTAAACACAGAAATATATCGAGATAGAAGTAATGAGTGCATGTACCTCGCGTGGCAGAAAGACGACTCGACGGCTCCATCGCTCGCCGCGAACTTTAGTATAATCCCGACTGTGGTCAGCATGCGACGTAAGGTTTTAAAAACAAAATGACTCGTTGTTCAATAATTAATTGTTCAAACACTACCAGTAAAATTGGAGCTGTTAATGGAGGTATTTCCTTTCACCAGTAAGTACTATTTGTCCTAAAAGATCTGATATTAATTTAAAAAACCATTTATGTTACTATTTTCATCAAAACAGTAGCGGGCGATTGTGTCTAACGCTAGTCTTTCATTGCGGCTTTTTTTTTGGCTTGACGAGCCAGACTTGGCGGGCGTTCAAAATCAGCGATGTAAAATATGCTATTAAAACTGTCAGGTCACGTTGAAGACGATTTCTCATTTTTTCTGCCAAAAGTGCTGTACCTACACTGCGATTTTCTTACTCGATTAAAATCTATTTTGAAAGCAGAGGAAATGATAATTTCATTTTATGTTATTATGTAGCTATAATGTAATGTATGTAAAATATAAAATAAAAATAATAAACCTTTATTTTTAGCATTTTTAATGCAAAGCAAAAATTATTGAGAAACTGGTTATGTATTGTTTTCTAACTGGTTATGGCTACTTCTATATTGCAAGTTTATTTCAGTTTTCCGAATGATCCTTATATAAAAAAGTGTGTGTGTACTTATGTATACGCGTTAGAAGTAATACTCCTTAAAGAATAATACATAGTACAATTTCATTACACTGTAACCTTTTTGCTTATTGTGTAGTTAAAAACTATATCTTCTTTTGACGTCTATACTGTCATTATGTGAATATAGTTATATAAAATAATGTTGACTATAGCTAACTTCAGGGTGTCGGTTTTTCGTGACTCATCATTTTTCCCTAACGCACTAAAAGAAGTATAACTCCAAAAATAAATGGATTGTGTTTTTTAATAAACCAGTAAATTTTTCTACAATCCACCAGTGATTATTTGTAGGCCTATTCATATTCCGTATTTTTGGATTCATTACTTAAATAAAAAAGTGGCCACCGTTTGCCGTTGCATTAAGCTAAAAATAAGCAAAATGACACTATGTGACAAAGACCAAAAGTTGAATCAAAAGGACTACAACTATTATCACTGATGACTTTAAAGAAATTGATTGGTTTATTAGAAATTACAATCCCTCTAATTAGGGCGCCAGTGGACGGTCGGCGCCCTATCTATATTACCTGATCAAATCAACATTTTAATTATCAATAATAAAAAAACAAGCTATTAAATGATTACACGTTATAATATAGTCTATAATATAGCTACTCAATGTATAAACATATAGTTTATCGTTCATAGCACGCTATCATAAAATAGTTTATTTGAACAATACTACTGATAAAAACGGTGCCATGTTATAATCGATCTGTGAATCGATGCTTTTGAATTGTTTTCGCGCGGCTTATGTGTTTCACATCACTAAATTATACTCGTGACGTCATCGTACCTACGCAAAATGTTACACGCTCGGTCCCCATACAAATTACGGAACTCTTTACTTCTATCTTGATATAGTTCTGTGGCCGTAAACTTTCAAATTCTCCGTATTTATTATATTTAAGTACGGTATTAAGCAGCTAAACGACTGCGAGTTATATATACAACACATTTCCACTGGCACTCTGTGAGAGGAATATACGATTGTACTGTCAAAATGTAATGCACATGAGCAAATCGTATTGTTAGTCGGTTTAGGACATGTGTGTGTGCGCACACAGCTACACTACGGCTATTGCCGTTGTGTTTGTATGCGTGTTAATTCGACGGTTATAACCGTACTGCCTTCAGGAATACCTTTTTTATTATGTGTTACGACAGTACGGTTATAACAATGTCCCTAATATGGAAAAAAAATTTTGTGATTTTTTACGAAACTATCAGTTGAATTACCGGCCACGAACGTGTTAATAATTATTGTGATAGATACATACGTACATAAATTACATTTATATAAATTCTTAACAGTTTATCGATGGTTCAAGACGACTAATTTGATTGCATGTATTATGATTATCTTTCTCTCTATTATGAGTTCTTGATCTTCTCTCGTTTTTCATCGTTTCTCTTTTTTGTGTGATCGGGGATGCGAGTAGCAAGGGATCGGCCGTCTTGGCATTCATTGAGGGAGACCTATGTTCAGCAGTGGACCGATAGAGGCTGATGATGATGTGATCGGGGTCCAAACGAGCAGTCTGTTATAAGGGTTCTGTGTAACTTCTTTTTAAAAAAAGAAATTTATTTCACTTTGTAGAATAACAAAAATCATGTTAATAAAAAGTTTATTAGACTTTAGTAAATTATAATTATAATATTATATTTATTACTTTAATTATTTAAATGAATGGAAATAGTAAGTCGATAAATGTTTTCGCGACGGAGGTAGGAGTATGACTGACTGCTTGACTGGTACCGTCTCTAGTCAGAATATAGAGAGGAAATGCTTAGTCATGATGATGGGTGCATAAGCCATACTAGTCAAGGGGTAAAACAGCCCCCCGTTCAAGAGTAAACTTACTCTAAAAAGTAAGTTTACGCATAGATTTGAAATATTATTTACTTGGTCTTTACTCAGTGTGGAGACGAGGTGAAACGTTTGAGGTTATGGATTTCATTGATATATTTTCTCCATTAGGATTTTCAGTTTTAAAATCAACGCTGGGCATTTACCGACTTTTACAAAATACGTTATAATTAAAACTATGATTACTATAATCGAAATAGAACTAAATGAGAGGCTAACATAGTTCGGAGTAAAAATGTCATTTGCAAATATTTCAGATGCAACAACTTCATTAGGCAAATCATTTAAGTATTTAAGACTATCCAAATTTACATTGTTTATTTCAGATCTGGCAATATGGATTTTCTTTTCGTTAAATTTTAGTAAATTACAACAAGTGTCATTAATAATGTTAAAGTCAGATGTAATAGCATTTAAAGTTATTTTTACATTGTCATTTGATATTAATTTAAAATCCTTACAAAAAGCAACACATTTAGTTTCTAAATATAGTATACCAGTTCCGGATACAGTTCTTTCGATGGTTTCAGATTTACATTCAATAGTTAGTTTTACAAGATTAGACTGTGTAAATATCCATCTGTTACCTGTTAATTTATGCCAAATATTAATTTTTCCATAAATGAATTTACTTATACAATTTTCTGGTAATACTTTAACAGCTTTTGTCATTATCTCTATTTCACAACTAGGATTATCATCCACACTGAAAATATCTACTGAGTTACAAATTAATTGTTTGCTAATAATTTCCTTACAAGAGTCTAGATTATCCATATTAAAATAAGTTTTTCTATCTTTACTAAGGCCTATATAATATTTAGGCGCTGTTATTAGCGTAAAGGAGTTAGTTGTATTTGGATCATGTGGAACTGGAACGGGTATAGTTTTATATAAGTTATAACTAACAAAGTTCACCAAAGGAATCTTAATTACAAATACTAACTTATCATCTACATAATACACAACTAAGTTTACAAGATTCAATATCAAATGTATGTTATCTAAACTTAAATCTACAGGAAATTCTTTAAATTAGGTACATTTTTAAAATTACTAACTATATCTATATACAATTGTTTTGGAGTTACAATAGACGGATGAATTGTATTCGTTTTAGCAAGAAGAATGCTATTAACTAAATCTTCTAGTTTGAAAGATAAGGTTAATAAGGAAGCTTGTAAAGTATTTAGGATTTCGTCTAGATTGTTTCGCATGGCTAAGGTATTTGTAATATCCAACATATTATTAACCACTGAGGAAACCTTCTCAATAGCATCATTTAATAAGAATTGATTTTTGTTTAGCTCTGATACTGAGACATTGAAAGTGGAAATAGCCGACTTAGATATAAATATGTCATGAGTCAATTTATTGACCAAATCTTTATTAGTATTATATAGTTTTTGAATAGCAAGATTGTATTTATAAGCATCATCTTCATTTAAAGTTCCAAATATATGTTTGAATATTATCCCAACCGCAGAAAACCAAGCAGATCTTTTAGAAACTACTGGTGTCAGATGAGATAAAGATTCGTAATCTCTGACGATATCATTAAATATTATTTAATGATATCCGTATTACTAAGAAGTTCAGTTTTTCGGCATAGGTATCTGATAGTGCCAAAAATACTTTTAATATTTTCTATGTGTGTTGGGATAAACGATATATCTAATGGAATAACAATATGAGCATGATCATTAACTAGTTTCACCGTGCCCGAAGGATCAAAGAAAATTTCAGGACTCTTGGTCATTGGTTGGATGAATTCTTCACTATTAGAACCCAGAGTATGATAGCACATAAATATTCTGAAATAAGAATTGTAAGTTTTAAAATTATTTTATTAAATTGAATCATGTTCTATAGGTGCTAATTTGACCTCATCGTAATGATGTTTCACGTGACGACGATTGATAAGAAGGGATAACGTGTTATTACCGTGGATCTTAACTACTTTATATGGTCCTTTCCACACGGGTGCTAATGCTTTACGAAGCCTTAGGTGATTTTGTAAATAGACCAGATCACCTACTTGGTATTTAACTTGTCTAGTATGACGATCATAATATTGTTTAGAAATTTCTTTAGATCTTTGTATATTTTGAAGAGCTTTATCTCTAGATAATTTTAAACTCACGACGCCGACGCCCATACACATCCACGCAACCAAGACCACGCAGATACGCCGCCCTCCCTTTCCCTTTCCCCCCATTGGGCCACTGGAAACTCAGAAACCGCACGAAACGCGGCAGCATAGCTGTCACTTGACGCCGGTGTTATGTGAGCGAGAAGTACCACCCCGATTGTGCCGGCCCAATTCGGCTGCAATTCGAGATGTAGGAGTGCATCTCGTCAGGAACCTCCACCACTAGTTCCAATGGGGGGTCAGCCAGGGCAGTGGCTGCCTCGAAGACCCGCTGCGTCAAGCACAGCTGCACCTCATTCCACGTGGTAAGGTGACCCGCCCCAATGGCCACACTCCGGCAGACTCCCAAATTTAGCTGCTGGCGGCTCTGGGTCCTCTGAGGTTAGGGAGGAGTCTGCCCAGCGCACTTTCCGCCTTCACGACCTTCGGTCCCAACATTGACAAATGTGAATCCTCTATCAAGGATAAGACTGTTACTTTTGTCAATCTCACTGTTACACTTGACAATTTACAAAGACGAAATCAAAAAGACTCTTGACCTATATCGTTGATTGTGAGGTTGAATATCAAACATTAACAAAAAACACTTCAATGTAATGGTTTTGTCAGTAAAATACATTTCGTGTGGTAGATTTAAAGAAAGTAAATATTCTCAAGTATCATCGAAAATAAGTATTCGCTCGTTCTTCGGATTTTTGAGATTGAGGTCAAGAATCTCGACGGTATCTGCGTATTATTATATTATAGTACCTGGATTTTTTTAAAAATAAAATGACATTTTCTAAAAAAGATTCCTAGCTAGATCGATTTATCGGCCCCGAAACCCCCTATATACTAAATTTCATGAAAATCGTTGGAGCCGATTCCGAGATTCTTGTGTATATATATATATATATGCAAGAATTGCTCATTTAATGATATAAGATATATAATAGCCCCAAAATCGAAGGAACGTTATTATTTTTAAAGAGTCCCGTATTTACTCTCGAAAACTTTTAGAACCGTTAAAACTTCTGCTAAACCAGACTCTGTGAGAAAACTTATAAAATAACACTTCTCAAATTACTTCTTTTGAAGACTTTGCCTTTTGGACGTTGGTATTTATTATCAAAGTCTTTTCATCTTAGCCGGTGTAAAAAGCTGACAAAGATAAATAAAATACATTTTGTTTTTTAAATCGGTTTAATTATGAAGATTACTTTGGATTTTCCAATTGAGATTTTCTGAACTGATATGATGAATGAGAAAATCCGAATTGATACAAGATTGATAATAATTTAATGTTCGTAAATAACTTTAAATTACTATTTGAGCGACGGTGGTCTAGCTCTAGGGCATGGGCTCGCTCTCTTGAGCGAGGGGTCTGGGTTCGCTGCTCGCCCCTTTGAAATGGATTTTTCTTCATTTTTATATGAACATGAGGCCATCGCTTGCTCACCGGTGAAGGAAACATTGTGAGGAAACCTGCATGCCTGACGAGATGAAAAGTCAAGTGTGAAGTTCACCAACCCGCATTGGGTCCGAGCATCCGTGAACTATGGCCCAAAACCCTCCTCGACTGATTTCGAGGAGGAGACCTTTGCCCAGTAGTGGGACATAATATAAGGCTTGATATTATTATATATACATAACTTTTATTGAAAGAGGCCTATGTTGCAACGAACGGGAAAGGCTGATAATGATGATGATGAAATAAAATCATAATTTAACTTTATGACGATCATCTAAGAAATAAGCGCATATTTCTTTCGCTAAGCTTTGCAATGTTTCAGCTTAATCGGTAGGACAGGCAGTTTAGATTTGAAATGGAGATTTAAATTAAGAAATATCATTTAAATGTACAAAATACAGCGTTACCCCCAAATACTCAAATGAATCTCAAATTTAAGACGTACTTAAAAAAAAGGATTTCAAAATCGCAGATTCAAAACAGGGACAACACGAGTTTAAGTACGTCTTAAATTTGAGATTCGTTTGAGTATTTGGGGGTTAGTCTATTAATAACTAAATTTGAGTAAGTAAATATAACATACTTTAATACTTCAACAAACTTATCATCCACCGAGCAAGCATCAGTATATTGTATATTTAATAGCTTTAACGATAATCCTTTTAATAAAGTCGTCCGATCTTAAAAACCTACTTTATATGCTAATAGAGTTGAGCATCGATATTTGATGGCTGTAGTAGACAAAACAGATCACTCGGAGCCGAGGACATTATGTTGTTCATATTTTTAGACAAATTGATATACAAAGTTTAAAGACAGCGTACTTTATTTGATTGGGATAAAAAACTGTATTAATATAATAAAGCGGAAGAGTTTGTTTGTTCATTGTCCGCAGATAGACTTGTGTTCCATAGCTCAATTATCAAGGAAGACATGCGCTTTTATTTATTTGAGAGAATATTTTATTTTAGGGCGTGTGAAACCTCGGTGAATATCTAATAATAAAAATATTATTATTAGTATGTATTATATTTAATAATATACTACATTATTAATAATATACGACATATTATTTGTTATTGTGGTCTTTTCTTAAGGCCTATATTATTTTCAATAAACATCTAACAATATTATCATCTTTTTTTTTTTCTTTAACGACGGGAAATGCTCGAAGGCATCCCGCGGGGGAGTGGGTCTCCCCATGCGGGTATGTGGAAACTCGCTGCGCCCGAAAGCTGGTAAGTGGACGCATCTCTACTCACTAAAACGCGGCGAGTGCCACCAATGCCGCCTTTGGTGAGATGCCCCGAATCTAATAAACAAACATGGTACCTCGACGGCTAGTCAGTCCCGCAAGAGACCGACGCCACCTCCACAGAGGGATTGTCCTGCACCACAGAACAACCCCTCCCAACGTTGGGACAGTACAATGGAGTGAGGTTGCCATCCTCCCTTGCCCCCTGCTCTTTTGACCACTCTTCTTAAAAGAGGGATACAAAGAGCCCCCTCGGCTCAATTGGCTTCGCCCAAGGTGCTGGGCTCACCCTAGACTACCGAGCCCCACCGCCACGTCAAGGCCTGAACCATGGTGGGGCCCAAGATCATCTGATCCAGACCAGTAACATTTATTTTTGAAATAAAGACACACGATAAGTTCAGCTTCAATTTCCAGAAAATTCCCTGAGCTCGTTGTAAAGCACTCAACTCATGCTTACTTTATTGTCACATGAATACACGAAAATGTAATAACTAGTGTACTTGAGCTGTTAGAAAATCTGTCTGGAGGACTCTCGACCTGAATTCGACCTCATTCAAAGGGTTTATTCAAATATTTTAAGATCGTAATTCAATTTGTGTAGGTTTGAAATATCGTGTAATTTTTGAAGCATAACATTTCAAATAAGCCAAGATGATGAGTATATTATATAAAGCATCTTAATATGTTACGGAACATACATTCGATGTTATAACTTCTAGGAGATACGGGTGGTTGGTTGAAATATTTTTAAAATGCAATCTTTTTCACAAACTTCCTAAGAATTACAACTTATTAACAGAAATCAAGGATAGCAACTGCATAGTGGTTACAAAAAATGATAATATTATACAAATGAGTACACTTTAAATGAAAAAATATTTTTCGTCGACTAATATCACCTTTACTTTTTCTATCTGCAATTTTACTCGTCTCAAAATTTAAAGAAAATTTTTCTTTCAAAATAATTGGGCACTGCGAAAATAAATTCCCGTTGGTATTTACAGACATGTACCATAATAACAAAATACAATCGCCATTAGAAACACTTTCACCTAGAGGTAACACGCATCTATACAGATAAATAAAATTGAGTGTCTGTTTGTAATATTAAAACAACCGCTTTTTACTAAGTGCATATTATGGATGTATACCCGGTACATATACCCAAATAGCATTTTTTACAATTTTTGTCTGTCTGTCTGTTTGTTCCGGCTAATCTCTGAAACGGCTAGGCCGATATTGACGAGGCTTTCACTGACAGATAGCTGATGTTATAAGGAGTAACTTAGGCTATAAAAATTATCATCATCAATCCGTACACGGCTGTAAACCTAAGTTAACGCGGACGAAGCTGCGGGCAACAGCTAGTAAAAAATATAATTAATAATCTCCTTTTTTTAAGTCAGTTAAAAAACTTATCTCTCGTAAGGTAAAAAACAAACATCAAAGCATTCCCACGTATAGTAAAAAATAACGACACTTAAACAGAAGCTTCATAATTTGCTGTCTTTTATTTCAGAATACTTGTAAAAACCTCCCCTCGGAGTGATTTTTTTGGGCAGTTTTAATGGGTGTGCCGACGTTATTGAAGGACTTTTAGAGCTACTCATGTTATCATTGTTTTGGAGGCATTTTTATATTACAACTACTTACAAAATACACTTTTTTAAGCAACTCATAATTGCATGGGAGCTACATATTTCAGTTGTATATTTTGACGATTTCATAGGCATTTTCTGTCTTGCTATTTTATTGTGTTTAACTTGCCACCTTTAGTGAACATTAGAAACGATGATCATGATGACTACCGACGCCCATATATATCTGCATAACCAAAAGTTATGCAGATGCGTTGCCCTCCTTTTTCCAATCGGGACCCAATAGGCCATCGGAAACTCACAAACCGCACAATACGTGATAGCATAGCTGTCACTTGACGCCGCTGCTATGTGAGCGAGAGGTACAGCCCCGCTCGTGCCGGCCCAAGTCGGCTACAAAGCAGCATGGCACTACCACTTACAAAGATTTTAACTTTAGTTGAAAGTATACTGTTAATCTGTTTTACCGATGAAAAGAGTCATGACAGTCCTCCCGCGATCATAGTTGCTGTAAAGTATCCGAAACGTAAGGCTTGTAAAATTTTTAATAAACCGCGATAAAATCCGCAAAAATTGTTTTATTATAATGAGTGAAATTCGCGTAAACATTAGAAAACAATAGATAACGACGTTGCTATATTCTAACCTTTTGCTAAATACCTGATTCAACAAAATTAATATTGAGTACATGTTAATACACGTCTTAATTTAATAACCCCGATCGGTTCATGAAACGTCTGCGGTCTTTAGACCGCAGACGTTTCATTGTACAAGCTGTTCTGTGATCGAAGTTTACTTCGATCACAGAACAGCTTGTACAACGCAATCACGGCTCGTTTATATGCAAATTCCTAAACCCCTCTCGATCATTACCTTTTTGAGGTTATTGGATTGGTATTTTCGAACGCTATAAAAATACCGTGAATAGACGAAGATCAATTGTTTTGGAAAACAAGAAGCATGTTTTCAAGAATGAATTGTTTTCGTAAAGTTGATTTGTCTTTGTATATTGTTGATCTTTTGGAATTTTCAATCTAAATAAATGAACAAGAGATATTTGAATCTCGGCGACAATTAATATATTATCTAAACTTGTTAACTCAACTTTTGGCAAGAGGTAGTGCCATGCTGCTTTGCAGCTGAATTGGGCCGGCACGACCGGCGTGGTACTTCTCGCTCACATGATACCGGCGTCAAGTGGAAGCTATGCTGTCACGTTTCGTGCGGATTGTGAGTTTTCGGTGGTCCATTGGAGGGAGGGCGATAGAGAAAAGGACATCTGTATAATCTCTGGTTGTGCGGATGTGTATGGGCGTCGGTAGTCACCGTAAAGCTCCGACTGCTCGTTTGATATATGACATAAAAAAAACTCTTTATCAAATTTTTATATATATTTTTTCACTGTTAAGACTTATTTTCAATTGACCTATAAAAAATCCCCAGGAAGATTTTATATAGTAATACATTTGTGTAATATTAGAGGTAATCAACGAACAAAGGAATTTCTTACACAAATAGGGGGTTATTTATTTATCTTTGATTCTTTGAACTCAAATTGATAGACTGTACATCTTGTTAGGATAAACGAGTGCTCGTAAAAGTGCGCCGTGAAAGATGTTCGGGTTCCGCAGGTTTTAATGGCGATTACCCTTCATTTATTGACATTTGATAGAAAGTTTCACATTATGTGTAACGTTTTATGTTCGGCAATTTTCTAAATAATGTATCGTCAATTTAGGAGATTCGAGAGTTCTTTTATTTTAAAAGAATGGGTATGAGAATTGGTAATGTCTTTTTATTTATATCTAAAAAAGACTTTTCATTGGATCAAATGATTTCAAGTTCCCTATTTGGTGGTCGATGGGTCAATAAGGGTCAACATGGAAAGCCCGTTCGGTACGATGGGGGTTGGGCTAAAATTATCTAAAATGTTATTATATAATAGAGGCTGAGCTGCAGGCTATCTACGGGGTTCATAGATGTTGGACACTAGGACGGCCATCAGATATGGTGGTTAGCTGAGTATATACAAATAAGCTGTCCCCGACCTAGTAGCGACAAGATTACCAGGATGTAGTGGGTATTCCAGTGGGATAGGCTAACCTATAAAATACTACATAGATCCTATGACGATCTTGTGATCACGCTACGAGCAAGCGCCGCTACTATAAAGCACTTCCCCCCCCCCCTTTATACCAGGCAGCAGCGGTATCAGTACTGGATAGTGAAAAAATGGATTCCGGTAGAGCTCTGGATTACATATCAACAAGCAAGAAATTGGTCATTATACTGCGGAACGGAAGGCAAGTGGGGCAACCACCGTTCTAAGCGCCCTTATATAGAGTATGGAAGACTGCTCCACCGAGTTATTATATACACACGGACATAAATAAGTTACACTCAATTAACGCCAAGATGGCCGATCCAAAACACGAAGATGACTATCTCCATTGTACAATTTTTGGCATTTAAAAATATTAATAATATTTTTTTATATCATTCAACATAAATAGTTCTTGTAGCCCCACTGCACGGTAGTTCATAGTGTATACTATATACTTACTAACTCCGCTGGCTCAATGACCCGAAGTGGATCTTGGCCTCTGATGCGAGATGGCGCCACCGCGCCGTGTCTTGTGCTATCTCCTTGGGAGGAGTTTACGGCGCCCAAGGCGCGTAGGTCTTTCGTTACTGCGTCCTTCCAGCGGTATTTGGGTCGGCCAATTGGTCGGCGGCCGCAGGGCTATCCTTCATAGACCCTTCTCACCGCCCTGTCAGCTGGCATTCTCTCCAGATGTCCAAGCCACTTGAGTCTACCGGATTTAAATTCTCCTATAATGTTGGGTTCGGACACCATATCTTCAAGCTCTTGGTTCTTCCGTATTATCCAGCTGCCATCTTCCCTCTTCACTAGTCCCAAAATATTTCGAAATATTTTTCACTCCGCAACAAGAAGCTTATTCTCTTCTCTCAGTGTCAGTGTCCACGATTCGCGTATTTTAGTTTTCCGAGGCATAATTTTGGACACTAACACTTTTCTTTGTATACTATATACCCGACACAATAATTCTTATAATCAATCCAATAAAAAAACTCTCCATTCTCGAATTCTATATACACTATACCTAGCAATAATGACTAAATACACATTAAAAATAATCTCAAATCTATTATAATATCACTGGACTAATTCACTAAAGGAAGGCTGAAAATATCTCAGCTATATCGATTCAAATGTTACACTGCAATCTGTTGCGTCCCTATATTGAGACAGTAATTTGCCATTTATTTCTGGCGCTTAAAGTTGAGATTTTATTTGCTTGGATAACATTTATTGGACAATATTTTTCCATGTAGTGAATATATATTATGTTTTCCTTACGTTTAAAGAGTCTTAAGGTCTAAACTCTGTCCCCCTGAGTTTTATGTTTCTTCATGTACATAATAGAATTTTCAAAGCTTTTTAGACAAAAGACGAAGGTTTTGTATCTTAAAATGCGCCATCTTGTCGGCTATACATCTCCTTTACCTTCTCCATCCTTTCTTTTTAAATGTCTAAGCTAATGGCCTTTATGCTACATCGGTTTGGTGATTTTCCGGCTGGCTAACCTATTGATTTTTATATGACCACATGGTCTCCTAGCGTCGGGTTTTTTTCCGCCCTGTAGTGTATATATATATCTATAGACAGAATCAATTCAAGGTAATATTATATTTCTGTCATCAGTCATCGGAGGGGACTTGCCTCTGTCGGGCGTCATCACCACGATGCTCGATGACGACGAGTCCTGGACGGCGATGGAACCCTTCGTGCGCGAGTCCGACTAGCACTTGGCCGGTTTTATTTTGTCATTACACTTCCCAAAATATTTGATATAATTTCAATCAGCTTTGTCTATTTAGCATGCACTGGTCCGTCCAGTTTTTGTAGAAGTTACAAAAAAAAAAAAGTTTATGTAAAACGTGTAGGTAAAGTACACGTCATACTTTGTATTGACTTTAAATTTGGCTTATTTAAAGTTTTTTCACGAGTGCTGTATGTGCTTACTCTTTTGCACTTCGTAGCGTTTTGTATGTATGTATTTAAAAGTTTTGTAATGAAACCGTATTTTTTGTAATGCGTAATCTCCAAATCCATCTAATCCCAAACTAGGTAGAGCCTGTTCTTATGGCAACCATACAACTGATATATACCTATATATTTATAAATACATACATATTATTATAGATAAACTACACCCAGACACAGAACAAATAATCATGCTCATCACACAAACATTTGTCATGGGTAGGGATCAAACCTACGACCTTCTGGTTTAGCAGTCAGGGTCACTAACCACTAGACCAACAAGCCAGTCAAATGTAGTAATATAGTATGTAGTAATTAATATGTAGTAATTACTTATATAACGAGCAAAATCCTGTATAAAAGGAAATATGTAAATTGGTTAACAAAATTTTCATCTACATCTATTTTATATAATTTTATCGTCACTTATCGACAAGCTATCAAATGTTTTAGAACAATCGGAAACAGATGCTTCTGACAAACAACGTGGGCGGCATTGGCGTAGGCAGGCAATCTATATCTCCTATATACTACTTATATTATATTTAGATATTCCATTTCTATAACGTTTTGCATGTAAAAGAAATCGGTTGTCTATAAAGTCGGTTTACTGACGACAGTTGAACGTGACAACGTCATAAGAAAATGGAACGCCTCAGAGCGAGGTGGCGCCGCATACGTCATCGCATACGTCATGTTTTTTCGTTCTTGCAGCCGGCTACATCGAATTATAAGACGTTTTCACGTCAAAACATAATAGACCATTTTATCGCCGATTGTAAATATTATTTTGGAAAATATATTGCATTGGATTGGACTTTGCACTATGAAACGTACAAATAGTATACGGGGGTGAAATAAGCGGGGGCTGTACTGACCATACCACCCACAGAAAACCGTATATAAACTATCACTTTCTCGTTTTACCGATATTTATTAAAGCTTCTGTTGGACCATTCATCTTTTCTGAGAACTATATTTCATCTGCAGACTTATTTAGCTCTTTGAATGTATTCATAAGGCTATCATTAAGCCACTGTCTGTTAAATCTAGATAGGAATATTTGCCGTATGATTTTAATTAAAGGAATACAAAAAAGAAAAAAAAAAATTAATATAATATTTTGAACCTGAAAGCTTAAACGCTATTTATAAAGCGGTATTAATTCATGGTTAAAAGGATTCGCATATTTACCTATAGAATATAGTCCAAATAGACTAGAATATTTTTGATAAAAAATGATAGATTCATTTAGTAGTTACGCTGCTACGAAGTATGTCAATCATGATCTTATCGTAACATATTATAAAGCGGGTATGCACTTTTCTTTTCTTTTCCAATGTGAAATGCCCACATACCCGCCTGGGGAGACCCAATCCCCAGCGGGATGCCTCAGAGCATTTCCCGGCGTTAAAGAAAAAAAATGTATTGTGGGAAATGTATGTGCTTCTGACAGTGCACACAATATGTTTGAGAAAGAAGATTTTTTAGTTTCGATAAAGAATATTAAGAAAAATGGTGATTCAAGAATTTATTTCCAAGACTGGGACCGATAAAAATTTATGAGTATTTAACTTTTACAATCAAGATCCAATAATACTAACGGTTTTGTTCGATCTGATGCAAATAAAAACTTCACGTCTTTCATATTGAATTCTCAAATAGAACTTTTAATGGTTTTTAGGTTTCCGTAGCCCAATGGCAAAAAACGGAACCCTTATAGATTCCTGTCTGTCTGTCTGTATGTACGACCGTATGTCACAGCCACTTTTTTCACTATACTATTGGAACTTGGTAAGTATTCTGTGAACCGCATTAAGATTTTTACACAAAAGTAGAAAAAAAAAACCATAAATTTTGGGGACCCTCCCCATACTTAGAACTGAAATTAAAAAAGAAACATTTTACCCATTCGTAGGGGTATCTATGGATAGGTCTTCAAAAATTATATTGAGGTTTCTAAAAACATTTTTTTCTAAACTGAATAGTTTGCGCGAGAGACACTTTCAAAGTAGAAAAATGTGTGTCCCCCCCCTGTAACTTCTAAAATAAGAGAATGATAAAACTAAAAAAAATACATGATGTACGTAACCATGCAAACTTTCACCGAAAATTGGTTTGAACGAGATCTAGTGAGTAGTTTTTTTTAATACGTCCTAAATCGTAAACCGCAATTTATCAACTCAAATATAAAAAAAAATTAATTTCATAAACATATACCATTTTTTTTTGTTAAACAGTCTATTGTTGTATATTATGTAATGGAACGGAACCCTTCGTGCGCGAGTCCGACTAGCACTTGGCCGGTTTTTAATTAATTTTATAGAAAATATTTTTTGTATTGAAAATATAGCAGTGTTGTTGATCGGGAAGACGATCTCCGCGCAGTGGCCGGTCCGTGTTGGATGCGGATGGCATGGGATCGGCCGTCTTGTTGTTCATTGGGGAGGACTATCAGGGGAGGAGGATCAGTAGTAGACGGACGGCTGATGATGATGTGGATGATGATTGAATGTATCAAAAGATGCTAGGAATTTTCGATAATATCACATAAAGAGCTATATAATTTTGAATAGAAGATGTTACAAAGGTAAAACTGATATCAAGGATGTTTTATAATATTGTGGATTTCAGAAAAAAAAATTACGATTATGATGTTACAAAACTATTAAATGACATTTTCTTCTCCTAAAAACGCTATTAAATGAAGTCACATAAGATAACATTCCCCTGGAAGTACAGGGATATAACTTATATTCTTAGCAACAGACTTTATTAACTTGGGAATTTGTACACAAAACTGTAAGCTATGTGAAAACCTTTAATACTGATAACGACTGCTTCAAAACTTAAAAAGAATATTTTGAGACGACCTCTGTGGCTCAATAGTTAGCGCGTTGGCGCTCAAGCCGGAGGTAGCGTGTTTGAATCCCACCAGGGAACAAAACGTTTTCTGTGGTCCTGGGTCATGGATGTGTATTAAATATATATATATTATTACCTATATTATAAAAATCTTAAATATGTGTATAGTATAAAAGTATTAAATATATTTCCGTTGTCTTATACCCGTAACACAAGTTCTTCGAGAACTTACCACATGACCAGATTGACGTGGTGTGAAAGTGTCAATAGATATTATTATTATTTTGCTAAAACACCTACCTGGCTTCCAACGATATATATTTAGATTTTTCGCTGCCCCGACGCAGTTAATAATTCTGCCTCTAATTGAGAGATCTTCCCAACACGAGGCTCTAGCCGTCCCTAGATGTCAGTCCAACTAATACAATTTGCTACACGGTACTTCCTTGTTGGTTTATATCGTAATTTACCTGATAACTTTTGCTCTATCAGATGCAGTGCAATCGTATTTAACAACAAGGCTAATCGTCAACTAGTATAAGTTTAAAAAGCCTTCAGTTTTCAAGCCGGTAAAAATGCTTTAATATTGTCTTGTATGACATCCAGTGGCTGGTACGTGTTGGATGTGAGTGGCGAGGGATCGTCCGTCTCATCATCATCAACACCATCATTATCATCATCATCAGCCACTATCCGTCCACTTCTGAACATAGGCCTCCCTCTATGAACGCCAAGATGGCCGATCCCTGTATCGTCCGTCTCAGCGTTCACTAATTAAAATTTGGTAAATAGGTGACGACGATGGCCTAGTGGGTATTGGCTTGGTCTCTTGAGTGATCAAGGTTGATATTATTATTATTATATATTATTATAAATTGTTAAGACGCTACAGTGGCACGTACCTAATTAATATTAGCATACACGTAGATATATGTAAAAGGAAACAGTTATTGTACTTACTGTTCCAGCATACTTAACATTCTTGATCACCACAATCATCATTATCATCAGCTCCTAACCGTCCTCTGCTGAACATAGGCCTCTCTTAATGAACACCAAGACGACCGATCCCTCGCCACTCGCATCCAACACGGACCCGCACTGCATGGAGATCGTCTTCCCACCATGTTGATGGCCAACACTTCGTCTACATAAACGCGGTCTCCACTGAACCATGGGCGTTCCCGTCAGTGTGTGAACAGCCCACGGCCACTTCAACGAGCATATTCTTCGCGTGATATTATAATATTCTTGATACTATTAAAACGATTTTTTTCAATAGATCCTAACGATGGTTATAGCAAAATTATATGAAGTAGCTTCTGCTCTATAATTTGTATCCATTTCATTTATAATAGCTTTGAACATGTGAAATTGTTATTACACCTTCTGTCTGAACCTTTATCAAAACTAATATTCAAACATCGCAGAATAATCGCATAAATACGACAGACGTTGTCCAGTACAAAATATTTTAGTGGTTTTTTTTTTTTTTTTTTTTTTTTTTTTTATAGAAGAGGGGGCAAACGGACAGTCGGTTCACCTGATGGTAAGTGAATAGCGACATCCACAGACACCCGCTATACCAGGAGATCAGCAGGTGCGTTGCCGGCCTTTTAGATGTGAGTATGCTCTTTTCTTGAAGGTCCCTAAGTCGTATCGGTTCGGAAACACCATAGGTGGCAGCTGATTCCATATATTTGTAGTGCGAGGCAGGAAATGCCGTAAAAATCTAGATGTTGTGGATTTCCGGACATCAAGATGGTGTGGGTGAAATTTGGAATTCTTACGCGATGTCCGGTGGTGGAATTCTGCCGCAGGCATTAATCCGAACAATTCCTCAGAACACTCCCCGTGGTAGATGCGGTAGAAGATGCAGAGCGATCCGACATCTCTACGCAGCGCCAAGGGATCAAGCCGATTGGAGATCACATTATCATCGACGATTCGAGCCGCCCGGCGTTGGACGCGGTCAAATGGAAGGAGCTGATATTGGGGCGCTCCAGCCCAGAGGTGAGAGCAGTATTCCATGTGAGGCCGGATTTGCGCCTTGTATAATTGAAGGCGGTGTGAAGTGTAGTGTGTGTAGTAGTGAAGTTTCTTAGAGGCTAGTTTAGCCTTTCCTTCCAAATGACCACGAAACTGCACATCTCTCGATATGTCGACGCCAAGTATCCCAATGCTGGCTGCGGCAGTTAGGGGAGTGCCTTCAAATCGTATAGGAACGACGAAGGGTGATTTTTTGGCGGTAAACGCGCAAACTTGTGTCTTGTTGGGGTTAAATTGGACCAGGTTAAGTCGTCCCCATTCCGAGACTTTGGTCAACAGAGACTCGATTTCAGACACAAGTTTGTTCCGACACTCATCGACTTGTTCCCGAGAAATATTAGAGCGGCCAGTGTATAAGGCATCTCCAGTGCTGTCATCCGCATAACAATGAATGCCGCTGGTTTGCAGCATATCATTGATATGCAGAAGAAACAGAGTTGGAGATAGTACACAGCCTTGCGGAACACCAGCATTAACAGCATGCTTGAGGTCCGAGCATGTACCGTCGACAACGACCTTGATGCTCCTGTCTGCTAAAAAACTGGTGATCCACTTACATAATTTCTCGGGAAGCCCATATGATGGTAGCTTCGCTAGAAGTGCTTTATGCCACACCCGATCAAAGGCCTTCGCTATGTCCAAACTAACCGCCAGTGCTTCCCCCTTGCTCTCAACTGCCTCCGCCCATCGATGCGTTAGAAATATTAGAAGATCACCAGCTGAACGACTCCGTTGAAAGCCATATTGGCGATCGCTAATCAGCTGGTGCTCCTCCAAATACCGCCGGAGCTGGCAGTTAATTATGGATTCGATAATCTTTGAGAACAAGGAAGTTATGGCTATTGATCTGTAGTTGGACGGGTCTGAGCGGTCCCCTTTCTTAGGGATCGGGTGTACCAAAGCTGTTTTCCACGAGCATGGGACGACGCCTAATGAGTATGAGTGCCCAAAAAGACGCGTAAGGACGGGTGCCAACTCAGGAGCACAAGTACGTAGCACTAACGGAGGGATGCCGTCAGGCCCACTCGACTTATGGATGTCCAGCGAAAAAAGCGCTTTACGTACGGAGCTCTGTCGAAAAATTATTTCCGGCATTGAGGTATCACACCGAGGGATCGTCGGTGGTATTTTTCCCTGGTCATCCAAAGTCGAGTTGGAAGCAAAAAGAGAGCCTAGAAGATCGGCCTTCTCCTTCGCGGTGTGGGCCAACGAGTCGTTCCTCATGTGCAAAGATGGTAGGGATGGCTTACAGAAATTCCCTTGAACAGCCTTGGCGAGTGACCAGAATGCACGAGTTCCCGAAGGAAGTCGTGCATTCTGGTCATTTATGAATCTAAACCATTCTCGAATCATTTGAAGACACAAAAATGGCATCATATGAGTCTAGCCCTTTATGAGAGAGTCACATACACACGAAATAAGTATACGTGTAATTAGTTTCCATATTCATAATCCATTTAGCGAATAAAAACATGCAATATTTTAAAAACCTCGACCAAATGTTTGCCCATCTACGGGTCATATTATATTACTATAATATTATTATCCATATAAACGTGATATTCTAAAGCTTTACCTTAAACATAACTTTGACGCTTTCTGAAGAACTTTCTACGTCATAATGTCAATTTATCTAGTGGGAAACTTTTCCGATTGAAGCTTAGAGTTTTGAACACGTAAGTATTACTTAGCTTCGAGCGACAGATGTGGCGGAAGATAGGATTGTCTGTTATATTAACATTTCTTTTAAATACAACTTATTAAAATATAGCTGGCGCCCATAAGCGTTTGTATACGCTAAAAGTACACAGTACACAAGTACACAGTCCTAAAAGTATTTTTTTTAATTTAAACCTTACCATATTAGACGGTTAGTGACCACAGAATATTTCTCTTCCGATAGCTCATAATGTCTTACCAGTTTAACGATCCAGCTAAGTTCTCGAACCATCTTTAGTTTATTTTTATATATCTATTTTTGACGTGACAACGTCTTAAATTAGGTTGCGGCTGGGAGTCACTTATGAAAAAGTGTAACGCTCGGTAACGTTACGATGAGTCACCGAAACGATGTCACGTAAAATCTTCGCCCGTAAAACCGACTTTACAGGCAACCATTTTTTTTCTATCTTCTCACACTGTAAAATGATATAGCATTCAGTAGTTATTAATTGTAAAAACTTCAAATAGCTTTTTGCTTTCCAATTATATTTCTTATTAGTTATATATAGCTGTAAGTTTTTCCGAATAAATAAAATAAAAAAATAAAATAAAGTACACAGTACACTGACAGTCCTACCAGTAAAGTACACAGTACACTGACAGTCCTACTAGTAATGTACACAGTACACTGACAGTCGTACCAGTAAAGTACACAGAACACTGACAGTACTACCAGTAGAGTACACACTACACTGACAGTCTTACTACTTATACTTCACATATCGTATGGTAGTTTCGAATAACTTTGTAACGTTAGGACATCTGTCACCTCAGTCCTCCCGTGACCATGGTTGCTGTAAAGTATCCGAAATGTCGGGCTTGTAAAAATCCTAATAAACCGCGATGAAATTCGTAAAAATTGTTTCATTATAAAGATTATCATTATCATTATTATAAAATTTTCTCCGCTCTCAACTCCTCAATTCCTCTTTCAACTCTAGGAGAGGTTACGCACGTTTATCAAGTTTCGCTTTGCAAGAAAATGTATGTGATTGTTTCCACTGCAACCTACGGACACGCTACGCATTAATTGACATTTTATTGCAATTGACAAATTTTAACACACGTGCGTAGCGTCTGCGTGTTACGTGGTGAAACTGCGCCTTAACTGTAATATGTATTACTAAAAGGGCATAACAATAATAAAATATAAGTTTGTTAACTATTTAAAGTTTTTTTTTAAATGTCATTGGGCAAACGAGCAGTTGAAGCCTCACGGGGCCGACGCCCATACACATCCGCACAAACAAGGCCACGCAGATGCGCTGCCCCCCTTTTCCCTATCCCCCCCTAATAGGCCACCGGAAACTCACAAACCGCACGAAACGCGACAGCATAACTGTCACTTGACGACGTGTTATGTGAGCGAGAGGTACCACCCCGGTCGTGCCGGCCCAGTTCGGCTGCAATGCAGCATGGCACTACTTCTTACTTAAAGTTCTATAAAATCTATGAAAATAAAGATACTGAAAAAAAAGATGAAATTCGTAGTGTTCGGTTTTTAAATTTAGGGGGGACGCACTTTTACCGGCATATTTGAAATTCTCCCTTATGCCGGTAAAAGTGCGTCAAAGCGTATGATAATTTCTCAAGCGCAGCTGCGAGGTATAGCATGCAAATTTACAGCTGACACTGCAAGTCACAGGTTATGCTATAATTTAGGCACTTAACTCTTGAGTACTTATGCCTGTGGCTTATGTACCCACTTAACATTTATATTGTACTTGTTATAAACAAACTAAAAAATAATTGACTAAATAATAGCACTTATATTTGAACGACCGGCAACGCACCTGCTAATGTTGTCGCTTATCACATACCATCAGGTGGAACGACTCATGACTTTTCCATACGATTTTCGCCTTCAACAATTTATTGCGATCTGAGAATCACGTAGAGTAGTGAGTAGACGTGTCACTTACGATTTTCACCTTCCTTTTTTTTTAAAGACAAATCTGGTAGTATTTGTTCATACTACGCCACAGGTTCTTAGCCGTTTCAATAGCTTTTAAAACATCGAACATATAAACGGATATAGTAATAATGTAAACCATCAAATTTCATAAACTGGTCAGTGATTTGTCACTGACGTAATAGCAATTCAACCAACCAGTGATCTGTATGTACGTCCCATTGGCCAATTATTTATCAATGGCCACCAGTCGGCCATTTTCGAAAAATAGCGCAATTTGTTTTCATACAAAACACATAACATTACCACTCTATTCCGGTTATATGCTCGAGGATCTGAGACTAGCCCCGGCACGTGTTGTCTATTCTGGGACGAACGACGTATATGTAAGACACACGGGAGAAATAAGCAAGCTGGTGGTACCCATGGAGACGGGAGCGCGGCCGAGAACATCCCTCCCATAGGTAGCTAGCTAGTAGATGATGATGATGAGAAATTGCTGATCGCACACAAGAATTTTCTGTGTAAATGCGTCTTTATGTAATGTTTTATAAAGCGCCAATGAACGCCTCGGTTCACTCTGTGCGTGCGAGGTTGTATACGTGTGAACAAAATATATTCAGTGATATATTCTGTGGTTCCCGATTTCTTATTTGGTTTCGTTTGATTAAAGGGCTTTAAAAGGTACTTGTCTAAGTTATTACATTTTTATATTTTATGCAAAGAAATCAAATCAAGATTTTTTATATAAGTACAAAATATGTAAGAACATAATATTATGTAAGTATAAAAATACCATACTTATATCAAAGATATATTTAAATGTGTATTTATGACTCCGGTACAAACTTTCACATACAACTTCCCGATATATACATTGATAAGTTGCCTTGTACAAGGAGCTTAGCCTACTAAAAGAAGACTTTTCATATTATGTTTGTGAAAGTTTGTATCAGAGTCATGGATGTATACACATTTAAAGATCTGTTTGATTTAAGTATGGTAAATTTCACGGAATACTTATGTTAATTTTGTGCTCTTAGTCCGTGAAAATTGAAAAAATTTTTTTTGCGTTGCATGACAATTATAATCATCAATTTTTAATTTTAGTTGGATAGGCAAACGTGCCACCTGATGGTAAGTGGTCGACGTCGCCCATGAACATAAACCAGTTTACCTGGAACGTGCCCAGGCAACTCATTTATGTGTTGCCTACCCTGAGACGTAAGATGTTAAGTTTCGGTACCAGTAATTACACTGCCTGTCTCTTGACATTCTCTCCGAAACACTGCAAAGCTGTTTCATCGGAGAAACAAGCAAGATGGTGGTACCCATGCAGCCGGGAGCGCTTCCCTCCTACCGGTAACATATTTTATATTCGAATAAAATTAAAGCCAACTTTCACTTTAGTTGGAATTGAGGTAGTGAATAGATTAAGTAAGACTTATTGGCATCTTGATAACTATTTGTACAATAAAGAATAAAGGCGCGGCTTCACCATGGCGCATGGAGAGGCTACGCACGTGCGTTAAAGTGTCAATTGCAAGAAAATGTCAATGCCTAGCTTGTGCGTGGGTTGCAATGGAAGCAATTACAGACATTTTCTAGCATAGCAAAACTTGACAAATGTGAGTAGCCTCATCATTCGCCGCAGTGGAGTCGTGCCTTTATTGTTAGCACATATTCATTCATCATTATCATCATCAGTCCATATCTGTTTACTGGTAACGTCTCAGTGAACACCAAGACGGCCGATCCCTTGCCACTAGCATCCAACACGGACCAACCACTGCACGTTGATCGTCTTCCCACCAGGTTAATGCCCGACCAACACTTCATCGCTGAACAGATTAATCGCTGTCCATCGATCCATTGTTAAAAAGTGATGGTTTTCGCGCATTAGGGCACAATATTATAAAATGCTCTACTACGCAATCGATGTGGCTTTAACCATTTTCCACGCGAATCATCAAAGCCGAGCGAGCTTTAAACAACTTGAACATTTCAAAAGAGATTCTTAGTATAAACGCAATGTAAATACGTTTTATGATTTTAATGTTTTGCGAATTTAAGATGGGACTGAATAAATAATATTAATATTAATGCTAGATTCTTATATATGTATAATTTCACAATAGATAGCTTTATTATGGATAAGTATTTGAAAGACCAACCCCAAGTCCTTGAGCACAAAATCCTTTTCTTAAAAACCTTCTTACTGCTCACACATTATACCAAGCACTAGCAAGTACTTAAAGCCGTTTTCGTAGGAGTCCACGACCTTATTTCCCCTTATATTACAATACGGTTATGTGATCAATAAGGCAGTAAAATAGAGGTCCTTACATGATGACCCTGTCTAGTAGTAGATGTAAGGGTTCCTGTAAGTCCCAAACTATCTATACTCGAATGGGTTCAAGCACTCACTCCAATATAGTTCATTTGTTACGATAAATTCCTCGGTAAAACGTTTAAGAAGTTGTTCAACAATACTTACTTGTCTGCGTAAACTTATTGTAGGTTAATTCTTGTTACTATTTTTTTTCGAATATTGTAAATGTTTTATATTGTGAACATACCGCCATATATAAGGAAAGTGTTATAAATAATAAAATAAATACGAATGAACTATCACACCACGTTAACCTAACTCCTTGATAAATACATCTGAAAATGTGTGATTGTCCATGCACACTTAAAACATATAATACGAGGGCGGCACTGAAAATTTCGGGAATCAAGGAAGTGACACAAAATTACTATTTAAAAATGTACTTATTGCTTCTCGAAGTATTCTCCGCGAAATTTGACACATTTTTCCATACGATGGAACCAATCATTGAAGCAACCATTCCATTTGGAAGTTGGGGTCTCCGAAATGGCCGTTTTGTAGGCGTCCACAGCTTCTTCAGGCGATGAAAATCTCTGACCACGCGATTTATTCTTTATTGTAGGGAAAGTATAGAAATCATTAGGGCTTAGGTCGGGGCTGTACGGCGGATGGTCTAATAATTCTATGTTTTCTTGCTCTAAAAACTCTTTTGTTCTGTGCGCGGTGTGAGAACTCGCATTGTCGTGATGGAGGATGATGCGGCGGTTGCAGTTCTCTTTACGGAGTTCAGATACGTGTGGCAAAAAAAAGCTAGCATACCATTCTTTTTTTTTTCTTTAACGCCGGGAAATGCTCTGAGGCATCTCTCAGGGGAGTGGGTCTCCCCACCCGGGTATGTGGGACTCGCTGCGTCTGACAGCTGGTAAATGTACGCAGCTCTACCCACTAAAACCCGGCGAGTGCCACCAATGCCGCCTTTGGTGAGGTGCCCCGGATCTAGAAAACAAACAGGGCACCTCGACGGCTATAGTCAGTCCCGCAAGGGACAGACTACAGAACAACCCCTCCCAACGTCGGGACAGTACAATGGGATGAGTTTCCCATCCTCACCCCTTGCCCCCTGTTCTTCTGTCCCCTCTTCTTATAAGAGGGGTACAAAGAGCCCCCTCGGCGCAATTAGCTTCGCCCAAGGTGCACCGCTCACCCTAGGTTACTGAGCCCCACCGCCACGACAAGGCCTGAACCATGGTGAGGAGCATACCATTCTGCATTAACCATTATTTGTCCCTCAAGAGGAATAGTCGCAACATGGCCGGTTTTGGAGACAAACGTAGCCACCATTTTTTTTTTTGCAACACTCCGTGAACGAACATTTTTTGTTGGCTTTAACTCATTTTCGAACAACCAAACTCATGACTTGTTTTTTGTTTCGGGTTTGTACGCGTATATCCAGGTTTCGTCACCTGATACGATGTTGTATACAACATTTGAGGATCCTGCGTGGAATCTTTCGAGAGTTCTGACGCACCAAGTAACGCGAGCCGCTTTTTGCTCTTCACCGAGAAAATGCGGAATCCATCGGGAAAACAACTTTTTTACACCTAATTGTTCATGCAAGATTATTTGTATTTGACTCATGCCAATGTCTAAAGTTGCTTGAATATCACATGTCGATCTTCCTCAATCAGCTCACGCACAGCATCAACGTTTTCTTGGGTAACTGCAGTTTTTGGACGACCTTGACGGGGATCATCACTGAGCTTGACACGTCCACGTTGAAATTCAGCAAACTAAGCGATAAATTGTGGTTTTGGATGGGGCTTCATCATCAAATGCAGAAATCATCCGGTCAACACACTGTTTTTGTGTTAAACCACTTCGAAAGTCATAATAAATCATCGCTCTAGAATTTTCTCGAGTCAATTTCATTTTCTCAACGACTAAACAAGTTTGACAAGACCTTGTGACAAGACCGAGAATCTTTTTTTAAATAAATAAATGGTATTCGATTTTTAAAACCAAGGAGTTTTCAATTAAAAAGATTTTAATATGACAGGAACAGTGGAAATATTCCATTCCCGATACTTTTAGTGCAGCCTATGTAAATCTGTCCCTCTTCCATAAAAAAGTGCGTGCGTACAATGTACACATGTCAGAAGTGAAACTTATTTGGCGAACTAATTTTTATATCTCGTTTAATTTATACTAATCTTTATACTTCCGAGACTTGCGATGCGACGTTCGCTGTATCTCACTCTCTCTCTCGATCTTTCTCACTCGCATGCTCCCTACTCTCACTCCATGGCTATGTGCTTCATGCGACGTTCGCCCTTTCTCACTCTCTCTCTCAATCGGTCTCAATCATTCTCTCCCTATTATTGAACAAAAACGTTGCACATTTTCGTGACGTTTCATCCGTAAAAAAAATTACCCTCTCGCGAGCATAAAAGTTTCACTTCAACAATCGAATTTTCTTTAGATTATTTATACCTATATATTGCTGTTTCCTAATACTGGACATAATATCTGGAATAGACGTTATAGTTTAATAATAGTATAGTTTTTTTTTAAAGATTATATACTGGTTTCTCCCTGTCCAGCTGTGCCTGTGCAGAGTGCGATAAGGCTAAGTAGGAACGTGACTCAACTGGGAACCGAACGGGATGACGTTGAAAATTTTAAATTGTTCTGTTTCTCGAAGATCTCTCCTGAATGTCCCGGAAGGAGCAACTTTTAGATGAATTAGATAAAAATAGAAAACATTTTGCGCTTATCAGGTTTATAGGATTTAAGCAATTTTATTAGGAAATTTTCTAATAATTATTTCATGCTTCACAACAAAATTTGTATTAGCCAGCAGATTAGCCAGCTATGTTGACAAATATTTGGTTATACGCAATTTCAATATAATATTAAATTATTTCCTAGTTTCGTATCTAAATAAAAATATAACTAACCTACTTAATAATTCAATATCTTGATGTGAAATTGTCATTTACGCGCATAATCGTAAATTGTAGTGATTTTTCATGGGCACGCTAAGATTATTATACCTATATAATATATTATGTAAAGTAAATAAATAATAAAAAATCATAAACTACATCAAAATAAATCAGGTACAAAAGTGATCGTACCATAAGTGACCTTTACGTATATTTCCTGACCCGTTAAGGTCGTATTGAATGGTCCGTTATGTGAGTCACGTCTCGACCCTGGGGGTCGAATCTCGGACAGGTAAATCTCTCCGCCGCACTCTTATATCACGGGCCCGCCACTAAACTTCTGCGTACCCTAAATCAGGATAATTGTATGGAGTACTTCACACTTCTCGTAGAAATAACTGATTTCAGCATTATTTCTCTTGAAAGGAAACTTAAACAACTTAAATCGAACATAAAACCTTTATGTTTCATGGAGTCTGTACTAAGGAAACGCCTTTTTATATCGCAGGCAAATCCTTTATGGATATAGCCAGGATCTTCGGGTAGATCCCGACGCTATTTGGGACTCCTAGGGGCCTTATCCTAACTAAAACCACTGCAAACGCATTCAGACGCTTTTTGAGGGTTCCGGATCTACAGGCAACAGGATCATCTCAGCAACAGGCTGGCTCTTCGCCACTCGCATCCAACACCGACCGACTATTGCACGGAGATCGTCTTCCCACATGGTTAATGTAAAAACAAACTTTATAAGTAATTATCGTACCAATACTTAATGTAGAACATCGTCGGTGTATGTGATGCGTTTTGTACCCATACATGGGAAGCATCATCCTACTACCTTCCACGTATAAACTTCGAAAAAAGACCTGCGGGCTTACTCTTGACACTCGATCCTATTTGAAATTTAGGATTGGGATCGAGAACTTGTCAAGCGGTACTCTTGTACGCTACACTAGCGCACGATTTGACTCGATCACAGTGGAATTTTATGTGACTAATTGAAGTTGGGATTTCTCCATCTCGTACATTTTTCGCACTCTTGACAATATTTTGACGTTCACGTATCGACTTCGGAATCGAGTTTGGGAACGAATTTCCACAGTTCAAACTAATTTCGAAGTCTATCGAAGAAGTTCTCTATCCCAATCCTAAATTTCAAATAGGGTCAAGTGTCAAGAGTAAGCCTGCAGATCAGAGGGTGTAATTATTCGCAACGAAAACGTTGATTAACCTGTTGTATATATATTAGAACACACAACGTTGAACATAATATGTTCAACGTTGGGTATTCAAAAAGATTTGACGCAAAGCAAATCCACCAATCAGTCGCCGCGTAAAATATGTTTCGTCACACAGCACACGCCACGTCCGTTCATACGAAGTACGTGGTACTGACGGGGGGGCAGTACCTTTACATTTTAACATTTTATATCCCACAAAAAACAGTTTCACTGTAAAATGTCGCGCCAAGTACACGTCTAACTATATACACGTATAGCAGAAATAAAAAAATAAACTAATCTTTACAAAAAATATGAAATAAAAAAACCAAGTACACAAAACCTCTCGGATTAAAAGAAACACTCATTAAAAACTGTGAAAATTGAAAAACAATTGGTGTAGTATATTTACAATTAAAAAAAAATTAAACAAAAATTAAAATCGACTTCAAAAAATCGAATCCACGTCATTAATGTTACTTTTGGAGTCGGTGTCAGCCAAGGTAGGTAGGGAGGTAGTACATCAACGAATACGACACCGGCTTCAAAAGTAACAATAATGACGTGGTAAATGCAAAGATTGTATATTAATTAGTAGAAGAACAAGTTGATTATAAATTGTAGGCACAAAGATTAAGGAAATTATTTTATTACATTTTAGTTTTTTTTTAATTTTGAAGTCGGTTTTAATTTTTGTTTAAAATTTTTTTATTTTTTAATTTTTAGTGATTTCAAAATTCGATAACTGATTTTATTTGTCTGAAATATGGGTAGAACTATTAAACGCGTTGCTCAGATTAGATAGCGCTGTATAAATGAGATGAACGTAGAAAGGGTTTAAATCATTACATAACAAATGAAAAAACCGAAATGGAATTGCGTAAAACTTTATATACATTTAATCAAAAGCAATCACGGTAGATTTGCTGCTATTCGTTAAATAATTCCATTATATATAGGTATAGAACATCACCAATATATAGATATAGAATGGATATTATGATGACCTTGAAAAACTATGATGCGCTTCCAAGCCACAGTTGTTTTTTGTTCATTTAACAAAGACAAGTAATAAAATTACATGATTGTGGCATAATATTATTTACCTAATGAAGTAAGCCCAATTAAAGCTGTAAATCGTCGAGGATTTCCCTCGACTGTGTATGGTCTCCATCATCACACCTGTAATGGCGCTTATAACCCATATGGGTACAAAGTTCTCATCAATTTAAATTAATTAAGTCCAAACACAAGGTAGCTACTGTAAACTGTTGAGGAGTTCCCTTAACTGTCCTTTGTCTTCATCATCAGACCCCTAATGACAGTCACAACCCATCTAGGTGTAAAGTTCTCATCATTACAAATTAATCAAGCCCAAACACAAGGTTACTGATGTAAATCGTTGAGGAGTTCCCTCGATTGTCTTTCGGCTCCAGCATCGATCGACTAGACCTTCATTAAATTGAAGTCCTTCAAAACACTTTATAAAAAAAATATTAAACACACTAGTCGCCCCTAGGATTTTCGAAAGTTCCCCTCGATTTCTCTGGGATGCCATTATCAGATCCTGGTTTCCTTATCATGGGACCATTTGGGAAGTATACCCTTTAGAACAAAAAAAGAATTTTTCAAATCCATCGGTCCAGCCATCTTCGAGTAATCAGGTAACATACATAAAAAAAAAAAAAAAAAAGATTCCGACGAATTGATAACCTCCTCCTTTTTGAAGTCGGTTAAAAAAAAGAAAAATTTGCAATCTACAAAAAAATATAAATTAAAAAAAAAGTAATCATTGTGATTTTCAATAATTGCAAAATTTTTGTGGCAAATTTTACAATTGAAAACAATTTTTTAAACGTACTTGGCGCGCGTCATTGAGTACCCCAAATTTTTTCATGGCTAATCTAGAGCTAGGGTAATATTATTCTGTGATCTACAGCCAGGAAATTGGTATGGAAAAGGAGTATAAAAACAACAATTGTTGCAACCCTTCTACGCCATGTAGTTGGCCTCACTAATGATTATTTTGATGTCTTCAATCAAATCTATTAGAATTTAAATTCAAGCTCGTACCCATTTTTTTATATATTTCTTATTCCTATTACATTTATACTCATATGAATATGACGCTTTCTTGTCTTTTAATTGAATCAAGAAATAAGGAAATGATTTTATTACTAGTAAGGTAAAGTACCCAGTAACTGCTCAGAACCACCTTTCCACTCTTTTTATTTGTATATCTGCATTTTTGAATATAGATATACAAATGCAGAGAGTGGGCAGGTACTGGTTCTTGAGCAGCTACTGGGTACTTTACCTTAGATAATGTTTATTAAATTGTTTTTGAAAATTATAACATGAATGAATGCTTGAGGAACACAAACTTCTCGAACTGATAGTTGACATTAATAATTTATCTTAGTGATATTGTGAAGCCATTTACAATACATTGAAAATGTCGCGCGCCAAGTACGTTTAAAAAATTGTTTTCAATTGTAAAATTTGTCACAAAAATTTTGCAATTATTGAAAATCACAATGATTACTTTTTTTAATTTATATTTTTTTGTAGATTGCAAATTTTTCTTTTTTTTTTGTAAATATACTACACCAATTGTTTTTTCAATTTTCACAGTTTTTAATAAGTGTTTCTTTTAATCCGAGAGGTTTTGTGTACTTGGTTTTTTTATTTCATATTTTTTGTAAAGATTAGTTTATTTTTTTATTTTTGCTATACGTGTATATAGTTAGACGTGTACTTGGCGCGACATTTTACAGTGAAACTGTTTTTTGTGGGATATCTCTTTTTTTTGTAAAGCATATATTAATTAACATAATATAAATTATATTTCAAATATTTTAAATATTTATACTTCTTGAGTAATTCATTTCAAATACTTTAAAATTTTAAACTTAAACTTCTTGAGTAATTCATCAAAATTTTTATTCATAAATTTTCTCAAATAATTTAATAATAAAAGAGGTTAGTACTATTACAATACTTTTACTTTAAATGACGCTTGTGACTGACCAGTGACCAATGCAACATCGTCATATTTTTTTAAATGTTATTTTGATTTTCAAAATTAACATAGAGCATGCGTTCCTGTTATTCCTCCTGTTTATATATTTAGAGTGTAAAAGGGAAAGTTAGATACCAGATGGCGCAACATGCAACTGGACCGGCAGTTCAAATCAACAATTAAATTAAAGTAAATTATTATATTTGCTTATTAGTAAATCATGTAATAATAAGCTCAAATATGTAATTAAAAAATTTAATATTTTTTGTTCTTGTCCAATATATGATTCATTATTATTTACCCTAAATTTATTAAGTTATAGTAGGACACTACCATGCCTTCAGAATAAAAAAAAAATTCAAAACTTTAGATGTATTACTTTCTTTATTGTTTTCTTAAGAATAATTCAAATCCAACTCCATACGAAGAAAGTCATAAATTTACTTGATACCAATGTACTTATTATTATGTTTATTGTCCTTTAAGGCCTTCAAATATTCTCCTTTCCAGAAGCTAAAAAAATGTAAAACAGTAAGGAAATAACTTCAAATGAAAATAATTAAAATTATACTACACACATAATGTCTCGCAATTTTTGTTTACAACCAGCTCTTTTCCGCTTAAAGTTTTTTTTATTGCACGGTCTGTAACAATGGGAAAACAAATTGTATTGACAATAATAAAAGTATGACAAAAAAAAAGTAAAATTACTTACATAATATCATAATCAATACTGAAATTAACTTGTCTGTCTCTATTTGACTATTGGAACAAATATAAGTCATTAACATATAATGCTATAACAATTTTTACATCATTATTCATTTTTGTAAAAACACATGGCTCTATACGACTCCTTTTGAAACCTAACTCACATAAACATTGCTCCACTCTCTAATACCATGATCTAGATGACTGCTTTAAATTAATATTACCATAAATTACTTTGTTTAACAATCTTATTCTTATTTGAATCACAATTAATAACTAGTTGAACCTTATAAATTTCCTCTTTAAAAAAACCATTTAAGAATGCTGTTTTAACATATAAATGAGTGACATCTAAATTTAACTGAACAGATAGTGTGAATAATAATTTCAAAGTAGAATGTCTGACTTCTGGTGAGAAAGTCTATTCATAATCAATACCAGGCCTCTGTGTAACCTTGTGCCCTTAGCCACTAAACATACTCTGTAACATACACTATTATCACTATTTAATTTCCTTTTATATACCCACTTGCACTGTACTAAAGTTTAATCAAAAGGTAATTCACTCACAGGAACCCATGCATCATTTTCTTCAAAAGCTTGCATGCAGCTTTTCCTCTATTGCCTCAATCCACTCTCCAGAGCTTCATGGACACAGACTGGATCATTAGTAACATTTGGACTCAACGTTGTACATAGATTTGGAAATCTATAACGCTCTGGCAGCTTTTTTATTTACTTAATTTGGGTCCCCCTTTACTAAAAGTAAATGGTATTGGTTCCTCATTTTCTTCTTCAGATTGCTGTCTGTGTATGATATTCCCGTAACTGCTCCATCTTTCATTTTATTCTGGTCATTTATATTCAAATGGCCAATCTCCTAAGACACTCTTCACTAATTACTGTTGAAGTAGGAGTAAAAAAACATTGTTTATGTTCCATGACCAACTTATAAACACCATCTTCTTGGTTTGCTACAGCCACCTAACTGTTTTTTCTATTGTAAATATAACAGCATTTCTCCGTTAACTCCACATTGTTTCCATTCTTGATAAGTTGACTAATCAAGTAAATCAAGGGTTGGCTATAGTAGAGTATAGCAAAAATTTAATACCAATTTAATTGGTAGGAGATGAAGTCAAGAAACAAACTCCAGCGGCATTTATTATGCGGTTATGTCTAATTTTTAGAGTTTTGACCGAATAAAATCGGTTGAAACTAAATAAAAAAATACATTAAAATCACATGAAAGCACCACAATTACATAGATAGAGATAGTACATCTCACTTTGTTAAATAATTTTGTTATTTCTCGAAAAATAATTAGACTGTATTGTCGTTTTTCTTTCCAATTGGCATTTTCTGTTGGAACCGGCTAAGACCTGAGGCCATGCTGCCATATCTGTTGTGTTAACAAAAATATCTTGTCTGTGCTTTGGAGAAACGGCGGAAAATGCCAAAAAGCGCGGCTCTGCCCCTCTAGCACCCATCAATCAACTATCACTTCCCATTCTATTCACCCAGAACAGTTCACCATAATATTCGCCAACGAATCACATTATATATTACACAGATTAAGTTTTAAAAACAAACACTATAGAAAACCATCAGAACAGTCCTACAATAGAAAACCACTCCAGAACAGTCCTCCACAATATTCGCCAACCAATCACAATATATACAGTTTTTAAAACAAACACTAGTAAATCACTCAGAATGAACAAAACACAAAATAACAATTAATTAACGGGAAACTGGGAAGAAACGAAGAAGATTGAGCTCTTAACAGAAACGAATATATGAAACAAAAGACGTTTATCAAATAAAAAATACGACAGAAAAAATATATTATACGAAAGACGTTTATCAAATATAAAATATGACAGAAAAAATAAATAAAAATAAGCTATAGAGAATACAAGAAAAAAAACGAAATACTTAATTTTTAATACAACACCGTATATTGATAGCGATAGGCAGCATGGCCTAGCCTTTGCCTGTTCCGATAGGATAAAACTAAAAAACAAGCAACCAACTTCGATGTCAAAACTCAAAATTCTCACTGTATATAAAAAATTAAAAATATTAAAATAAAAAATATTTTCTCTAATCCTCTTTAATCGCAAAACGGCGCAAGCAATAATTTTCATGTTTGAAATGTATTAAATAATTGCTGAGACCCAATATTTTTTTGTAATATGTGTGCCTTTGCCTGTTCCGATAGGATAAAACTAAAAAACAAGCAACCAACTTCGATGTCAAAACTCAAAATTCTCACTGTATATAAAAAATTAAAAATATTAAAATAAAAAATATTTCCTCTAATCCTCTTTAATCGCAAATCGGCGCAAGCAATAATTTTCATGTTTGAAATGTATTAAATAATTGCTGAGACCCAATATTTTTTTGTAATATGTGTAAAATTCGTAAAAAGAAACTTATTAAAAATAGTGTGAAGTCTTAGTGTTTTGGCAATAATAACAAAATTTAGCCCCAAAAATATGAGGAGGTTATGTTTACATATGTCTCGAGAAGTATATATTCTCGCTATATTTTCGTTATACAGTGCCTCACTCCAAACTACTTGGATGTGTTCTTGGCGCTAGACACTAATGTGTCTCCTGATTACTTGTCTAATATTTGACATGTATACATTTAATAGTTAATAGAAGCGGAAATCCATTATATAAGATATTAAATTATATTATATTAATTAGCAATTACCCCGCGAAACACACAGTCTTTACAGCAAATGTGTGAGTGCACGCATATGCATGCATATAGCACCGCCCTCCTTTCCCACACTGCATATGCGTACACTCGCATGCACCACCACCCCACATGCACCACAACCACAGTAAAAGACCACCACCAAACAATCTACGCACGTTTCGCCCCGACACCGAGGCATCCTCAGGATGTAGACTCTACGATTACTAATCGATTACTAATCGTAGAGTCTACATCCTGAGGATGCCTCGGTGTCGGCAAAGTCGGAAAGATTGCGTGTTTCGCGGGATAATTGCTAATTTAATATCTTATGTATACATTTCGCTACCTGGCTTCTGAGGCATCTATCCCACTGAGGCGACTATCCCACATTTAGGTACCCTATATTTTTATATATTATTAATATGTATATTTGTGAGAAAATGGTAAAAAGGAGGGAAAAATATCAAAGTTTTACAAAAAAGTATCTTCATCATCATCATCATTATCATTATCAGCCTTTATTCGTCCACTGCTGAACATAGGCGAGAACGGAAACAAAGAACGCCAAGATGACCAATCCCTCGCCACAAAAAGTATATGAAAGTATAACCTGTGAGAGATCTCAAACTCAACAATGAATGTTGTTAATTCCCTTTAATTTTAATGAAAAAGTAAAGATTCTGCCAAAAAATATTTTCTAATAAAAAATTAAAGATATAATTAAAAAAGAGTATTATTATGATATTTTTAGCAAATCTCTTAGGATTCTCAGTCAATTACTTACGATTGTTTAGATTTCCCTGGACGTTTAAAAAACGGAGAACAAATGCGAAAATACAAAGGTAGTTATTTTATCTGAAATGTCCTTGACCCGGTTGTATGAATAAAATATGGCGCTTATAATTTGAAGGAGGACACGACAGCTCCGGATTCCCGTTCCCAAACTTACCTCAGTTTGGCATATGTCGTCTAACAATATATCAACAAACTAGTAACACTCAGAAACTTCCTCCAGGCTATCATGATCATCGTTAATAGAATACTGACCTACTAAGCATTAACGGATTAATTTAGACTTTATTTGGACGTAAAGGTCAAAATCCTACATTACTTTAATATTGAAAGAGGAAGTGCCATGCTGCTGTGCAGCAGAATTGGGCCGGCACGACCGGTGTTCTCTCGCTCACATAGCAACGGGGTCTAGTGACAGCTATGTCGCCTTTCCTGTGGTTTTTGAGTTTCCGGTAGCCCATTGGGGGGATAGGGAAAGAAAGGGCAACTTTTGGTTGTGCCGATTTCTATGGGCGTCGGCAGTCACCACAAGGCTCCGACTGCTCGGTTGCCTCTATGACATAAAAAAATATGTAGTATTTAGTTATCATTGCATACAATAATAATAATGCTTTGATTATCCCATAAAAAAGTCTATACGAGTACATTGTTAGGAAAAACATCGCATTACGCTATTACAAAATTTGTGGTAGTGGTAGTACTATATTTAAAACTTCCACATGGTCTCCCTTCGGATAAAAGCCTCGTCCAAGGAATGCCACATTTCCCTATTTGTAGCTATAACTAGTGAATAGAATGTTGACCAGCCGTCGCTACAATCTCGTCCACCCATCTGGCACCTGGTCGGCCTCTCGTTCTAGAAGCTATTGGTCCAGACCACTTTACACACCTTATGGTCCATCTGTCGTCGTTATATCTGGCCACGTGATCTGCCCACCTCCATTTCATTTGTAGTGAGAAATTTGAAAGAAAGAAAGATAAATATTTTATTGTTCACACCAAAGATCAAAACATAATCTCACATACATTAATATTATTGTGAACAATAGAGGTAGTAACTCAGCATTTGCCACACCATTACAGCAATGGTGAGACGCTGATTTAACGCGTGATTTACTTTAGTTTTCTTTTTGATGTCCAAATTTCCCACCTTGTCTTTTAATTTTATACCTAGTTTATTCATTTTCTTTTGTTCATTCTCCTTTGAGTAGTTTGGATTTTGTTACAGGGTTTGCGATCGAATGTCCAAGTTTGGCAGCCATAAAGAAACAATACTGATATGTACATAATTCTAATTTTCTAATTTGATACTCTAAAGGACCTAGCTTAGTCTTTCCAGAGACAATTAGAAAATGTAACAAGTACTGAGGTCTGAATTAAGGTTTATCTCATAGAATGTAATTTAATACAAATATTTTTTTAAAACATGATTTGCATAAATATAGATTTTATTATCGTCCAAACATTTGAATGATTAAATTTATTTCAAAGGAGAAAAAAAAACAATATAACTTGTAACCTTTGATGTTGATTTCTTTTGAAGATAAGCCTTTTTAAACTTTATATTTTTTCATATTTTCATCATATTATTGAAATTCATAAGACTTAGCTTAGGCATTTATTACGTATAAATTTTCTATATCTAATAACTACCAGCTCGTGTGTGATTATATTTTGTGTATACATAAGGAATTTTCCAGCAGGTCGTATTGGTCGTAATGACGCTCTGCCACTGATTACAACTATTTAACTACTACTAGGTAATATGGCATAATTGAAACATTTTGAGTAGCCATAACAAAAGTACCCGTATGTCACATATGATATACGGGTACTTTTCTTATACAAACCCGACGCCAGGAGGCTATGTGGCCGAAGACTCCACGGTAGGCGGTGGGCAACCTCCCTCAATATAAAAATCAATACGTGAGCCAGCTGATTCACCACTAAACCTATATAGCAGGAACAATAGGCCATTAGCTTATACAATTTGAAAAAAAAGTCTTATCTGACAGTTCACGTATCTGTCTGTATGTATGGTTAGACTCTTTTTAGGACCGTACTTAACAAGTTAAAATAAAATCAAATTCATATTAACAGGTTTTTTATTCAGTAAAATATCAGGCTTCTTATTATAAATACGACCATTTATGTAAACTCTATTTATGTAATGACCCTTCATTTCCAGACCTCTGCGAACTGCAAAACGAGCATTCCCGACATTCTATCGAGTGTCAATTGTTTTCATGTTTGCTCGGGACAGTAGAGAACGGTTGGTAATGGACTGTTGGAAATAGACTTGAACGGAGAGCAAAACTGGGTAATTTGCCATTTATAAAAAAGGCGTTCTTTTTTATAAATGGAAAATAGCTTTATATAAAATATAATCTTTAAAACGTACCCAGGACATATTTTTGGGCTATATTTTGTCTATGTGAGTGATCATAGTCTAGTGGGTATGTGCTCGGCCTGTTAGACGAATCCGATACGAGTAGACACAAACCCAGACCGCTCAAACAGCGCTAGGACTACGCTACCGCTAGATTGCTTGGGCACCGCGCATGACCCGCCTCCCTCTCCAAAGGGAGGGATGAGGGCCGGCCCTCATGATGATAGGTTAAATTCAACCGTAAAAGATTCGTCGACCGTATCGGATTTGACTAGTCCAAATCCTGCTCTCCCGAGCAGCGCGCGCGATTAACCGCGCCCCCTGCGGGACGCGGAGGGGGGCGTCCCTCTTTCGAATATTTCTTAAGTGAGCCATCTGCTCACGTACTGTACCGATTGAGCTGAAAGGCCATCAGGCCGAAAAGTCTAGCCCTTCCGAAAAAAAAAATCAGCCTGTTAGTGAGAGATACGGGTTCGATCGATCCTGACCCCTGTTTTTTAACAAACCTTTTTTTTTTTTTGTTCTGCAGCGGAAATTTGCAGACCAAACCGTAACTAGGACCGGGGTGGGTTTTAAACCTAGCCGTGTGTGGGGTTCACACTTGGAGATGCGTTACCCACTAAAACCGCTGCAAGTGCCCTCAGCCGCCTTTTATGAGAATCCCGAATCATGCAGGTAACGCAGGACCCTCGGCGACAGGCTGGCCCCGACGAAAAGGCCAGACTCCTCCTCTAAAGGGGGACTGCTCGGCTGTTCGTTTGCACGATACTTTTAGCAGTCCCCGACGACGTCGTGTCTAGCTGGACCCAGGTTAAAACCCCATCCTGGGCCCGACACGAGCACAGGGGCGTTACTGGAGGCGCATTAGGTAGCGCCCCCTACGCACCCCCGTTCGTCGCCTGCGGGGGGAGACCTCGTCGGCGGCCTCCTCTCTCACCCGCTCATCGGCCTCCTTCTGGGACATTACTGCCTCGCAGAAGGAGACCATCGCCGTCCAGGACTCGTCGTCATCGAGCATCGCGGCGATGACACTCGGCAGAGACAAGTCCCCTCCGATGACCGATGTCAGATCATGACGCAGCGCCGCCCATCTCGGGCACACCTCGAGGGTGTGCTGGGCCGAGTCCACCGCCGCGCCACAATCGTGACACACAGTTATCGGCTCCCTTTGGGCCGTCCTGCACAGATACTCACCGAAGCACCCATGCCCGGTGAGCACCTGTGTTAGACGGAAGGTGAGGGGTTTGCGTTTACGACGCATCCACCGCTCAAGGACCGGGCGCAGGGCAACCGTTACGCCTTTGCCATACGGCTGCCGCGCTAAGTCCTCCCCCCACCTTCGCATTAGTGCCTCCTGCCCTAGTCGGCGGACCCGTAGGATCCCGTCCGGCGTCACGTCCTCTCCGAGGGACCTCCTATCCGAGACATAGGAGTATACCTCGGCGAGAACTTCCGCCACGAGTTCCCACGGGGGGTCGCCGGCTAAGGCAGTAGCTGCTGCCCATGATATCGTACGATACCCCCGGACCACTCTTACCGCGATCACCCGCTGCGCCGAGCGCAGCTGTGCCCTACTCCGCGCGGTAAGGCGATCCGTCCAAATCGGAGCACCGTACGTCACCATACCCCGGCAGACACCGGAGTATAGCTGCATGCAGGCGGCAATATAGACAATATAGGCAATATAGACCCTGTACAGGCCGTCGTCCCTGTCGACATCCTGGGGGGCCGCCGCCTGCTCCGGGTATACTGCCTCCTTGCCCGTTGTGAGGCGGCCCGAAGGTCGGCTAGTTCAGCCGACCACCAGTAGAGCGCCCGCCACGGGGGCGGACGTATCGTGCGCGGCATGGCCGCTCTGCTGACCGCGGTGAACGCGTCGTAGAGTCGGTCAGCCGCTTCGTCCACCCCAAGCTCCGACAGCGGTGGGAGGCTCCACCGGCAGTCTATAGCCGCCTCCTCTGCCAATTCCCGGTCGAGCTTCGTGAGCGCCCAACGCGGAAACTGGCTTCGCCCCCTAAATGTCGACGACGACGACGCCGGACGGACGGGAGTCGGAGACACCTCGAACCTTATGTAGCGGTGGTCCGAGAGAGTCTCCACTCTCGTCTCCACCCTCCACCCCTCCACTCTGCGTGCGATGGCCGGCGTGAAGAAAGTGACGTCCACCACGGAACCTCCCGACCAACGCACGCACGTCTGGACTGCCCCTCTGTTGAGCAGGGACAGTCCGGCAGCTAGCGCCCACTCCTCCACCTCCCTCCCTTTCGTGTTCGTGACCGGATTGCCCCAAGCCGTGGACTTCGCGTTGAGGTCCCCGGCCACGAAAACCTGTAGGGGAGCTAGCTGCCCCACCAGCGGCCCCAGAACGTCGAGAAACCGCGCCAGGGCCGCCAAGTCGCGGTTCGGTGAGAAGTAAACTCCGACGAAAGCCACTTCTCCTCGAACCGCCGCCACGTACCCGCGGCCCCTCGCTTTGACTGCGAGGGGGGGGGCTCCAGGCCTCACCACGATCGCTACCGAGCCATCGGTATCCCCCGCCCAGTTTGGGCTAGTGGGAGGCACAGCGTATGGCTCGGCAACGATCGCGACGTCAACGCTCCATTCCGCCATAGACTGCAGGAAAAGATCCTGAGCCCCGGCGCAGTGGTTGACGTTCGCCTGGAGGATGTTGAGATGTCTGGACATTATTCAACCATCTCAGCGTCTGCCGACTCCACTCGGTTCCCCCCAGCTTGTTGGGAGGGGAACTTCCCGCGGGTTGATAGAGGCTTGCAAGCCATGCCCCCCATCACGTGGCCTGCCGGCCTCCCTACATCGGCACACACCGCACAGTGTGCGGCGGCCGAGCACCCGGCAGCCTTGTGGCCTGGCTGACCGCAGCGGTAACACAGGTGGCTGCGGTCAGTGCCGCACTGGCATGTGCTAGCGACGTGCCCCACTCCCAGGCACCGGAAACAGTGCCTGGGACGCGCCTGCAAGAGATGGAGACTTGCACGGCTCCAGCCCACCGCAATGCTTCCCAGCTGAAGCAGTTTTTTTGCTGCTGCAACCGGCAGCTCTATGTGGGCTGTACCCGCACCCATTTGCCCCGTACGAATACTCCGCACGTGGACTTGGCCCGGGTTACAGACCCCCTCCTTAGCCACCGCGGTGATGAGGCGCTCCACGGTGACTGCGTCGCTCAGTCCCGAAACCCTTATCTCAGCCTTCTTTTCGGGTGTTTTTTAAAAAACCTTATCTACTACTGGATATAAACATTCTATCGGTGGGAGCGATGCGCTGTCCCGACTGCATAGATCTTGCTTGTTTGTAGAAGGGCTAGACTGTAATTACTGGCACAGAGACTTAACATCTTAACCGCTGTCCTTCTTCAAACTATGTTAACACTTAGGTTATAAGGTTGAGTAGAAGTAGTGCTTATTAGACCCCACCACGGTTCAAGCCTTGGCGTGGCGGTGGGGCTCAGTAGCCCAGGTGAACACAGCACCTTGGGCGAAGCCACATGAAACGAGGGGCTGCTCTTTGTACCCATCTTATAAGAAGAGAGGATAGAAGAGTAGGGGGACAAGGGGAGAGGATGGGAATCTAACCCCATTGCACTATCCTGACGTTAGGAGGGATTGTTGGTGTGGAACAACCCTTCTGTGGAGGGTTGTTCCACACCAACGTCGTTGGTCCCATGGGGGACTGACTAGCCCGAGGTGCCCTGTTGCTCAACAGATTCGAGGCACCTCACCAAAGGCGAAATTGGTGGCACTCGCCGGTTTTAGTGGGTAGAGCTGCATCCACTTACCCATCTAGTATTCATCATAGTCCCACATACTCATCTGGGGCGTCCCACCTCCCCTGCGGGTTGCCTAAGAGCATTTCCCGGCGGAAAAGAAAAAAAAACCGGCCAAGTGCTAGTCGGACTTGCGCACGAAGGGTTCCGTACCATTACATAATAATATGCAACATTAGACACTTTAACAAAAAATATGTTTTATTTTGGAAAAATGTCGTTTTTAAATATTTGAGTAAATTGCGGTTTACGATTTATGACGTATTAAAAAAAACTACTTACTAGATCTCTTTCAAACCAATTTTCGGTGTAACTTTACATGGTAATACATACATCATATATATTTTTTTAGTTTTATCATTCTCTTATTTTAGAAGTTACAGGGGGACACACACATTTTTCCACTTTGGAGTGTCTCTCGCGCTAACTATTTAGTTTCGAAAAAAATGGTACTACAAACCTCAATATCACTTTTAAAGACCTATCCATAGGTACCCCACACGTATGGGTTCGATGAAAAAAAATTGAGTTTCAGTTCTAAGTACCCCCAAAATTTATTGTTTTTTTTTTCAACTTTTGTGTAAAAATCTTAATGCGGTTCACAGAATACATCTACTTACAACAGTAACAAGTTTGAACAGTATAGGTCTTATAGTTTCGGAAAAAGTGTTTGTGACATACGGACGGACAGACAGACAGACAAAGAATCTATAAGGGTTCCGTTTTAGCCATTTGGCTACGGAACCCTAAAAAAGTGCTTGTTAGACAGTATTATCCGTTTTACACTGTATTTATTTGAAACATTTTTTTTTTTTTTTTATCTATTATTTTTTGGGGGTTTTTATCTAAGAAGACATGGCAACCCTACTTATTTGAAACATTATTCATGCCAATTGCCAAGCATGAAACATGCCCGTTTAGTCTAATGAAGATATATGTGAGATGTCTCGGTACGTGACCAGCAAATTCATATTTCGTGGTTTTCATTGTTGATTCAGACTTGGAAATAGTTATGTTTGTGAATTTGAGTGGCTGTTTGAGTGCTAATTAAGCTATAGTAGAATTAGTAGAAATGATAAGGTAGTTTTGCGTATCCATGATGATAACGACGATGATAATAAACTAAATAAATCGCCCAATTTACATATTTTCTAATATTCTACAATCAGTTACACCCTTACTCATTTTAAAAACATTTTGTTCTGCTCAAATATTCATTTTCTTCATGTTATTAAAATCAGTTCATAGAATGTATAAAAGATAGCGATTTGTTACATAAATTTACATCACCTCTGTGGCTCAGTGTTTAGCGCGTTGGCATTCTAGCCGGGGCTGTGGGTTCGAATCCCGTCAGGGAACAAAAAGTTTACTGTGTTCCTGGGTTATGGATTTGTATTAAATATGTGTATTATATAATAAAAAATCTTAAATATATGTATAGTTTAAAAATTATTTAATATATTTGTTGTAGTTGTCTGTTACCCGTAACACAAGTTCTTCGAGAACTCACCACGGGACCAGATTGACGTGGTGTAAAAGCGTCCATAGATATTATTATTATTACCTACCACCTATAGAATTTCGGCTTAAAATTTATTGAGTGCACTTCATCAAACATGTAAAACCACTAAAGCTTTATATGAAATTTGGTCAGCAAGTTGAAAAACCGAATTTCATTGGCTTTAGCGGTTTTACCTCGATAATGATGAACCACTCCAAATTATTCCAACCCGACGCCAGGAGGCCGTGTGGTCGCAGACTACACGGTTGGCGGGGGGCAACCCCCCACTTTTACAAACCAAAAGTGAGCCAAATTGGCTCACACTAATCCGATGTAGCGTTAGGGCCTTCGGGACGTTAGCATAGATCCATCCGAAAAAAAAAATCCAAATTATTTATTATGAATATTGTTTATTTCATAAAATATATTAGCTGTAGCCGAATAGTTACACACTGCCACCCTACTAATATTATAAACGCGAAAGTTTATAAGAATGTATGGACGTATATTTGTTACTCTTTCACTAAACACGCAAAAACTACTGAATGGATTTTAATGAAACTTTACAATAATGTTGTATATTAGAATAACAAGGCTATAACTTATCACCCGGATGAAACTGCAGGGCGCTGCTATTATAAGTACCTACTGTATTATAGACAGATTTAACTCTTATTAAGCGAAAAAAAAAATATTGACAAACGAGCAGCTTCGCCCTCTTGACTTAGATTCACTGTCGTGTCCGGACTATTGATAATTATGTTTATTGCATACATTATTTAAAACGTGATATTGACCATATTTAGCTGCGCTCCATATTTAGACGTTATTTACGAGTCTTGTTCACGAGACGAGAGAAAAAAAGATTATTTTTATGTCACTAATATGTATGATATTGGGTTCCATCGGGCCTCGTCTTCGAGCCCCACCATGGTTCAGGCCTTAACGTAGCGGTGGGGCTCAGTAGCCTAGGGTCAGCCCAGCACCTTGGGCGAAGCTAATTGGGCCGGAGGGTCTCTTTGCACCCCTCTTATAAGAAGAGAGGACAAAAGACCAGGGGCAAGGGACGAGGACGGGAACTTCACTCCATTGTACTATCCCGACGTTTGGAGGGGTTGTTCTGTGGTGCGGTATAACCTCACTGTGGAGGTGGCATCGGTCCCTTGAGGGACTGACTAGCCGTCGAGGTGTCCTGTTTGCTCATTAGATCCGGGGCACCCCACCAAAGGTGGCATTGGTGGCACTCGCTTAGTTTTAGTGGGTAGAGCGTTTCCACCTACCAGCTTTCTGGCGCAGCGAGTCCCGCATACCCGCCGGGGGAGACCCACTCCCCCGCGGGATGCCACAGAGTATTTCCCGGCGTTAAAGAAACAAAAAGGCCTCGTCTTCGAAAAAAAGCATTAAAGTAATTGTAAAATGATATCTAATGTTTTAGAAGCTTCGAACATAATGAAATGTATCCTTACGTGTATCCTACTACAGAACGATGTTATCTAATAATAACATAATCTAATATCTTCCTCGCTACAGACCTTTTACACAAGATGACAGGAAGATACTGTGTCATGTAAAATAATTTATAAGATATGAAGTATTATGGTCCATATGTTAAAAGGGTCAGAGTATAAGATACAATGCAATGGAGGAATGAATATAAATGAGAGCGCGTTAAGGTTTTCATGGCTGATTTGATATTGTTTTTATCATTAAATACAAAACTGGGGCATAAACAAATACTTGTTTTATATTTTTAAGTGCTCCGCATTTGTGTTTCTATCATCATCATCATCATCAGCCTCTATTCGTCCACTAGTGAACATAGGCCTCCCTCATAAAATTCCAAGACGACCGAAAACGAGCATTTTCATTTTGCATAATATGTATTTTAAGTAAATAAATTAGATTATATAATTTTACTACATAAGAAGAGAAGAATACAACAAATGTTGAGGTATTGCGTATGAGCGGGTTACTTACTTAAAAATTATTTGATTTGATGAAACGCAGGTTTTTCACATGTATCAAAGCTACATTTTAAATAAAAAAATTATAACATAAAGAGGCAAACAAGCAGTCGGAGCCCTGATGGTGACTACCGACGTCCACATCCTCACAACCAGAGGTTATGCGTTGCATTCGTTTTCCCTATCCTCCGCAACGGGCCACCGAAAACTCACAAACCGCACGAAACGCGACAGCATAGCTGTCACTTGACGCCGGTGTCATGTGAGTGAGAGGTACCACCCCGGTCGTGCCAGCCCAATTCGGCTGCAATGCAGCAATGGCACTAACTCTTACAAAATAGGCAATGTATTATTGCTTATAAATTTATTTATTACTAGCTGTTGCCTGCCGCTTCGCCCCCGTTACTCAACTCCTATAAGTCACAGCGTGATGTTATATAGCCTACAGCCTTCCTCGATAAATGGGCTATCTAACACTGAAAGAATTTTTCAAATCGGACAAGTAGTTCCTGAGATTAGCGCGTTCAAACAAACAAACAAACTCTTCAGCTTTATAATATTAGTATAGATTATGCTTCGGTGCCAGTAGTTATAATTTAGTTTGTTCTGCCTTACTTACTCACGAACGACAAGCGCAAAGCACAAACCCACAAGTACATAAAAAAGAAACAAAGCTCAAAACATATGAATGCATGAAAATTTGTCACAAAAATAACAGTACTTACTTAAATAAGTAGTTTTTTTTTAATATAAATAAGTAGTTACTGAACAGATTTATGAATATTGAAACAGCAGAACCTAAATTCACCGAGCGAACAGAGTTGTCGAGTGCTTTTGACAAGCTCCCTCAGACGAGAACTTTCTTTCTGTGCGGATTTACCTCGTTTTTTATTTTCATAAAATATACGTTTTCATTTTGTACTGTTAAGGTAAGCATCCACGTGTCCGCATAGTACGCATCGCACGCCTCGCATCAAACGGATCGTAGTATTCTTTGTATGGGAAGTCATATATGACTGGCCTGTTGGTCTAGTGGTTAGTGACCCTGACTGCTAAAACAGAAGGTCGTGGGTTCGATCCCCACCCAGGACAAATGTTTGTGTGATGAGTATTATCATTCGTTCTGTCTGGGTGTACTTTATCTACAATATGTATGTAGTTAGAAATATATATATATATAAATAAATAAATAAATAAATATATATATATATATATATTTTTTTTATTTTTTATTTTAATTTATTCATTTCTTGCAATTTTTATTTTTTTATTTTTTTCGAATTTCATTTTTTTTTTGCCTAAACGTCTTTACACAAGCAGTAGATCACGTGCCCAAAGTTTCCGTAATTGATTTTACCAAACCTTATATATCAGTTGTGTGGTTACCATAAGAACACGATCTGCCTAGTTTGGGATCAGATGGCCGTGTGTGAGTTGTCTGTACATTGAAAATAATTCAAAACTAAATAGCAGGGGGTGTTACTAGATCGATAGCCAACCCAAAAATGTTTTTAGAAAATTTTTTGTCTGTCTGTCTGTTTGTTCAAGCATCACGCAAAAACTGCCGGCTTGATAACGATGAAACTTAGTATAATTATATTTTACTATCCGGGGCACCACACTGGGTACTTTTTATCCCGGAAAAGTATACGTACGTAAGTACGTTACATCCACCGCAGTGGAGTTTATGCCGTAACAATAGGGCCGAAGGTCCAACTTGGCTTAAACCGACGGGCTGGGGCCGGGGACCTGCCAGGGAGCACCTAGCTAATGACAGAGCCTCAGGCCGCGCGTCCAACCCGACGCCAGGAAGCCGTGTGGTCGCAGACTGCACGGTTGGCGGGGGGCAACCCCCCACTTTTATAAACCAAAAGTGAGCCAAATGGGCTCAAACTAATCCGATGTAGCATTAAGGCCTTCGGGCCGTTAGCATAGATCCATCCGAAAAAAAAAATCAAGCCGCGCGTATCGCATCATACATTTTTGAGTGTTCCTTCATAATAATTATAAATTGTATGCTTGCAACCGTGCTTTTCAGCGCGCACTTTTGCATTTCCTTTTTTTTTAAGTACAGTTTCTCTAAACTGTACTTAAAAATATAATAAATTTAATAAGTAACTACACTTAGTTACTTATTAAATTTATTATAAGGTGTAGGAATAGATTTTAAAGATAACAAAATAAAGTATAGGTTTTTTAAAGACTGTTTAGCTGAAGTGGGCGCAGACCTGTCGCTTTCTGCGGTCATGCGAGCGATGACTGACAGTGAGAGCGCATGACTATCTTGCAGAAGGAGAATACCGCCTACTCTCCTTCTGCATTTTGCAAGCTAGTGATGTCGCAGAAACGGGAGGCGGAGCGGGAGAAAGAGCGCACTTGCGCTCTTCCCGCAAGAGAGCATGGCGGCGACAGGACCTGTGCGTGGCCTATCTGGGGTTCCGCCGGGTCCGGGCTATAAGGCACTCTTATGTCACTCCCCTGCCTCCAGAGGAGAGTGCCAGATGGCACAACGTTGTGGCCTGGTGCGGACGACCACTGCTCTCGCGCCGGATCACCCAGACGACGAGGAGAACACCGCTGGGGTTTTGTGGATAGAGTCTGCGTCCACCTTACCACCTTCTCGGGCGCAGAGAGTTCCACATAACCCTCTGGGCTCCCGAACCCGGTGGTATGCATAGACGCGCTCCCCAGCGAAAAAAAAAGATAGGATTACTCGTTCGTGTATTATGGTTTAGTAGATATTTGTTTAGTGTAGACCGTACGTAGGCATTATTATTATAATTTTATTTAGTTTTAAAAATAATATTTGGTAGGTATAGGTATTAGTTAATTATTAATATATAATTCAATAAAGGTAAAGTTGGTAGTTATTAATTTTCAGTCTCTAGATTAGGCACTAGGTGATTATTTTTCTATAAGGTTAGTTTTAAAGATTTCTATATTTTTAATATGGTTATAACACGATGCCTTCCAGAAAGAAAACTTCTCTTTCTGCTACATCGAAATACGCTAAGCAAATAAGATTAGTTAGATCACAAGAATCTGCTGAGGAGCGAGAGTCCCAGTTAAACCGCATGTGAGAGAGCATGACTGAAACAAGAGCACGCATTAGCAGCGCCGATCGAGAATATAAAACAAAACATAAATAATATAAAAACAAAAAATGTAATATAAAACAAAGTCCTTCCTCGCGTCTGTCTATCTGTATAACTAGGTACAAATTAACTAAATGGATTTTCATGTTGTTGCCAACATGACATAGAGTAATTCCTGAGGCAGGTTATAGTATAAAATTTACCAAGACTGTATAAATTGATAAATAGTTGGATTATTATTGTGAGAGTCGGAAAAGTTTAAGCCGCTTGGGAGCTTACATTAAAAACACAGCCTTATTCCCTTTAGAGATATAGCAAAAAGTAGAAAAATGATCATCATCGGTCCGGATACGTCCTTAAATAAAAGTTAACGCGGGCGAAGCTGCGGGCAACAGCTAGTATAAAAAAAAAACTAATATATAAAATTCTCGTGTCACGGTGAACGTAATTGAACTCCTTCGAAACGGCTCAACCGATTCTCATGAAATTTTGTGTGCATATCGGGTGGGTCTGATAATCGTTCAACATCTATTTTTCATCCCCCTAAATGTTGAGGGTGGTCCACCCCTCAAATTTTATAAGTTAACGCGGGCGAAGTTGCGGGCAACAGCTAGTAATAATAATAATATTAACCCTTATATTATATTTCACTGCTGGGCACGGGCCCCCTCCTCGAAATCAGGCGAGGAGGGTTTTGGGCCACAGTTCACCGATGAGCTGGCCCAATGCGGGTTGGTGAACTTCACACACCTTCAAAGACTTTTAATCTCATCGGGCATGCAGGTTTCCTCACAATGTTTCCTTCAACGGTGAGCAAGTGATGATTTCATGTTCAGATGCACGTAGAAATTTAGAAAAACCCATTTCTAGGGGGGTCAGGATCGAACCCGGACCTCTCGGCTTTCATTCAACAGAATGAGCCCATACCCACTAGTCAATCGTGGCTCACAATTATTTGTCAATAATTATTAATTATCATTCTAATAATTATTAGCTTAAATTTTGTGCGTCTGCCAGGCGTATCGTGACAGCCATCTTATTATTTTTGGTACTATGCACACGTTTCTAGAGCCATGTCATAAAAAAAAAACATAAAAAGGATGACATAATTTGGCGGGAAGCTCTAACCCGGACCTAAATTCATATTTAAATACGCCATTTTATTCTGTATTTAAATATCGTCGTACTCTTTACGTTATAAAACTCATCTTAGTACCTAAAATTCCTTATCCTTTACAAACTATTTTGTCCTATCATACTCAGATTTAGGAAACCTACATAGGTATACTATTAGCTATTAGTCACTGATGGTGTGTGAAGTTCACTAACCAGATAATACATGTAAATGACATGACAATGACAATGACAAGGAGGGTATGTAACCCTCTTTATAATAATGACTATTATTTTTTAATTATTATTATTTGAATAAATAATAATAATTAAAAAATTATAGTCATTTAGTCAGTACAAAAATTGAGACTATGATATTAATTTACATGGATTCACTCTTAAATATGTTGAAGTCTTGTTTTTCACTTCTATGTTTTCATGGGTGGTGGGGCGTGCGTCGCCCCTCGGCGTCGCGCTCCCGCTGGCAAGACGGCTGAAGAGAGCCCTGCGGCGCCTAATCAGCCTGCCTGTCCGTCGGCAAACAGTTTCAGTTCTGGCGGTGGAGGAGGTTCCCATGGCTTTGGAAGAGTAGTAGCCCTAGGAACCTCCAGCACTCGTAGAGACGCGGCGGTGACATGTTGTCATTCCGCTGCAAGAAACCTGTGCGCGGCTGGTCGGGGGATTAGCTGCGCGCGCGAGGTCTGAGCTGTAAGGTGCCTTTCGTGTTCAGAGTGCCTTGCCAGCGGAGAGTGCTGTAGAGCACAGCCAGGGGCCAACGCGGCGCAATTACACTTCCCGCGTCGGGCCAGCAGGAAGAGGAGGATCACCTTGGGGTTTTAGTGCGCTGAGAGTCCCACATAACAATCCGGGCTCCCCCGGGCCCGGTGGTATCTATTAGATTTCCCCAAGTAAAAAAAAAAAAAAAACTTCTATGTTTGCAAAGCGTTTTTTAGCGTCTACGAGTCATGTCTTACTCACACGACCCAAAATATGAGCTCCACGTGAAAAACATAATGAAAATACCATTTTAAACAGTTTAACAATTTCAAGCATTTATCTAAAATAATTAGATTATTACATCCCAAAAATGTGGAACCATGCCAGGGGCCATGCTAATCTTCTCTGTATCGTTCCAATTTCCAAAATACTGCCGAAGCGAGTACAAATTAATACATCCCAAATGACGGATGGACCGACATCGAAACTTTTCGGATACAGAACCCTATTTTTTTTAAATATTGTAAATACATTGGCCATTTTAACTTTACGACAACAAGTATCGTATAGCGTAAACTCATCAAAAAAACAATATAAATGTAAATTATCATAATGGTGTAAAAGAGAATGTTGAAGATTGTTTGAAATTTGTTTGCCTAAAATACTGTCAAGTGCGTTCGGCCTTCTTAATTTCTTTGAGGAAATCGGGTTTTTTTGAAGTTATACTTCTTTTGGCGCGTTGGGGAAAAATTATGGGAGTAAATTTTTACGAAAAAAATCGACAGCATGAAGTTAGCTATAGAGCAAATTTCATGCTGTCGATTTTTTTCGGCTGAAGAGAGCCCTGCGGCGCCTAATCAGCCTGCCTGTCCGTCGGCAAACAGTTTTGCCGTTCTGGCGGTGGAGGAGGTTCCCATGGCTTTGGAAGAGTAGTAGCCCTAGGAACCTCCAGCACTCGTAGAGACGCGGCGGTGACATGTTGTCATTCCGCTGCAAGAAACCTGTGCGCGGCTGGTCGGGGGATTAGCTGCGCGCGCGAGGTCTGAGCTGTAAGGTGCCTTTCGTGTTCAGAGTGCCTTGCCAGCGGAGAGTGCTGTAGAGCACAGCCAGGGGCCGACGCGGCGCAATTACACTTCCCGCGTCGGGCCAGCAGGAAGAGGAGGATCACCTTGGGGTTTTAGTGCGCTGAGAGTCCCACATAACAATCAGGGGTCCCCCGGGCCCGGTGGTATCTATTAGATTTCCCCAAGTAAAAAAAAAAAAAAACTTCTATGTTTGCAAAGCGTTTTTTAGCGTCTACGAGTCATGTCTTACTCACACGACCCAAAATATGAGCTCCACGTGAAAAACATAATGAAAATACCATTTTAAACAGTTTAACAATTTCAAGCATTTATCTAAAATAATTAGATTATTACATCCCAAAAATGTGGAACCATGCCAGGGGCCATGCTAATCTTCTCTGTATCGTTCCAATTTCCAAAATACTGCTGAGTAAATTTTTACGAAAAAAATCGACAGCATGAAGTTAGCTATAGAGCAAATTTCAGTATAGGCTTCAGAAGAAGATATTATAGTTTTTAACTACACAATAAGCAAAAAGGTTACAGTGTAATGAAATTGTACTATGTATTTTTCTTTAAGGAGTATAACTTCTAATTATTCTTCTATAAAAAAGAAACGACGAATTATTATTTTTCTTATATTAGGTACTTCACTTTCGAAAAAGATTACCCGAAAATTGTCTCGTACATAATTACGTAAAACGGAATGTAGGTATTTGATGATTCGGAAAATGGAATGTGATGAACATGTTCCTGTACTTAAAATTATTAGCTTCTCATATATTGTATTATGTAAATTTTTATTTAATCTCGACTTTCGTCTATCTATAGAGTAAATATATACTAATATTATAAAGCTGCAGAGTTTGTTTGTTTGAACGCGCTAATCTCAGGAACTACTGGTCCGATTTGAAAAATCCTTTCCGTGCTAGATAGCCCATTTATCGAGGAAGTTATATATATATATATATATATATATATATATATATATATATATATATATATATATATATATATATATATATATATATATATACGCGGGCGAAGCTGCGGGCAACAGCTAGCATTGTAATATAGTTTCAGAAAAAACTAAATAACCAACATACTACTTTACAAACTTGACAGGTCATCTATATCATAAAATATAATAATAATAATATCAACCATAAATGTCCCCCTGTTGGGCACGGGTCTCCTCCTCGGGATCAAGCGGATAGGGTGTTGAGCCATAGTGTCATTGGGCTACACCATTATAAGAATTTTAAGTATTGACTGAGTGACTGAGTCTATAAAAATAATAATCACCAATGCGGATAAAGAATAAATCTAAGTAAATTCGGGCGATGCTGCGGGCACCAGCTAGTCATTTTCTGAACCCCATATTAATAAATGTTCAGGTTACTGAAGTAAATGAAATAAGAAAGGTTTTATTGAAGATTAGTGGGATTGGAGGGGTGTGGATCACTTTGTCGGGTGTGACCGGCCCAGCGGGGCAACCTCCGCAAATCCTTTTAAGAGCTTGTCAGCGGGAGGCAAAATTGACACAACGCATGGTGGCGTAAACGTGATTTTGCATTAAAGACGTAAATTACTGCATGAACATTACATGAGAGCGCTCACTATTGAAACTTATGTATGATCTAGAGAAATTGGGATCGTTGTAAATTATAATTACAAACTAATTGAATATTTTTGAAAGTTGGTTTAAATTTATCCTTATCCGGCACATAAGGGATATGATGATTCTTATTTATTTAAATCAGATTAGAAGTTTAGCTTCTACAAATATTATAGTGTGTGCGAATGGCAGGGAACGGTCGTCTTGGCTTTCATTAAGGCCTATTGTAAACAAACGTTTTTCGGCGTGAAAATTTACGATTTATTGGATTATATATGTGTAGACGTTGACAGTGTTGTATGGATCACTATGAGAGCTTGTTGATTATTGAAATACGAGGCGGGCGCTACGTCACGGCACCGTCGTATTCGCCGCGCGTATATATCAATAAGCTCCCATGATAGTGATCCATGCAACACTGTCAACCGCGTACTAACCATGTACTACATGCGGCGAATTATTACATTTTCACGCCGAAAAACGTGTGTATAAGAGGCCAGCAGTGGACGGGAAAAATAAAATAAGGATGATGATGAAATACATAAGGAAATAGCAACTTCATCATAAATAGAAGCCTTTTTCGACAGCTGGACATGGGCCTCTTTCGTATTGACGCTATCACTTACTACCAGGTAAAACGACTATCCATTTGCTTATTGTGCTATGCTCTTCTATAAACAATGTAATGACACTAAAGTTTTCTAATGGATACTTAAACATTTAACATACCAGACATATACCCTGTAGATCCTCATTTTATGGACCTCTCATGTCCTCTTCCAAGATATTATCTCAACTGTTATATTTATATTAACATTTACTTCCCACTTCAGTTCTTAAGCGGATTTTAATTGGAAATACTTCGGATACTTCACGTTTAATCTTCATTAACTAATATTTGGGTAAAATATTATAATTAAAAATTTACATTGTAATTATTTTATAATATCTTTTAATTACATTTTTTTTTGGTCACGATGAAGTTTTTTTTTATGTCATCAGGGAGCAAACGAGCAATCGGAGCCTCACGGCGCCAACGCTTATACAGATCCGCATAACCAAGGCCACGCAGATGCGCCGCCCTCCTTTTTCTTATTCCCCCCAATAGGCCACCGGAAACTCAGAAACCGCACGAAACGCGACAGAGTAGCTGTCACTTGACGCCGATGTTATGTGAGCCTCTCGCTCACATAACATCGGCGTTACCACCCCGGTCGTGCAGGCCCAGTTCGGATGCAATGCAGCATGGCACTACGTCTTTCTAAGATATATAATATCTCGTTTATTTATAACTAGCTGTTGCCTGCAGCTTCGCCCGCATTACTCAACTCCTATAAGTCACAGCGTGATGTTATATAGCCTATAGCCTTCCTCGATAAATAAGCTATCTAACACTGAAATAATTTTTCAAATCGGACCAGTAGTTCCTGAGATTAGCGCGTTCAAACAAACAAACAAACTCTTCATCTTTATAATATTAGTATAGATTTATTAACCATTATCGGTACCTCACCTATTTGAAACACCACCGCTAGAAAATGGCGGCAGTGTTCAAGCAAAGCTTTGCTTATACGAATTTCAGTGTAGATCTCAGATCAGATTTCAGGGGAGAACCACTCCCCGGCGGGATGCCTCAGAGCATTTCCCGGCGTAAAAGAAAAAAAAACTCTGATTGGTGTTCTGTTGGCATCTGACTATAATCTATGTACCGGCTTACAGTACTCGGTGATATGATTATGGAATATTCACCCTGTGATTTTGGTAAATGTAAAAAACATTTTACTTTATTGATCGCACTTACCTTTAACAAAATTATAACAACGGGGCTTACCACCAGGTAATCCGATTAAGTAAGGGTTCGGAGGGACCTTTTCAAACGATATAACGTGGTATATATTATCACCCGTAGGTACCTATTACTCGTATATTATGTTATAGAAACACGTCAAATAAAAATGTAGGTAATAAAAAATCTATTTTGGAATGCAGACTCTTATAAAAATACACGCACACACACACACACACACACACACACACACACAAACCACAATGAACCTAAGAATCCTTCAATCCAGCAGAACCAACTGTCCATTTATCCCCTCTTCTATATAATAGAATAGAATAATTATATAATTGCCAGAAAATATTATATAGGTTTTCATATTTCACAAATTCTCATATTCTACATGTCAGTGTGCAAACAATATTTGATAAGTCAATTATAATTATGTAATGTAAAAAGTAAGTCAAATATACCGGGTGTATTTTGAACGCTTGCAAAAACGAAGAGGTATGATAGTGTTGGCATAGCCTGACATGATACAAGTGAAAAAAACGCTTCTTTTTTTTTTTTTTTGTTGCTTTTTTTTGTATAATCCGGTTTAGTAAACATAATGTTAATGCTTTGAAATAATCGTTTAAAAAAAACAGCAATGTAATTGGTTTATGGTTCACGCCGGCCAGCGGACTGCATCAGCTGACAGAGTTCGCTGTTCGAGTTGTATACATACATTGCGGGTTTGCAAAATACATAAGACCTAAAATTTTCTTAAAAAACGTTCCTGAGATAAATGGTTATATGAATTATATAGTATATAAATAGTATATTAAAATAAAAATAAAAAATAAAAATATTTTTATTCAATGTTGTACGTCAAAGTATCTTATTGAACGTCAAATGACTCTACTACCGGTTCCAAAACTAGTCCACTGCGAAGAACCGGCGAAACAAACTCAGTGAAACTAATCTTTTCAATATTATACAATATAGGTACATAATATGATATAATTATACATAGAAGCCATGTAGGAAACGCCTTATTCCCAAGGTGTGGTATCTTCAATAAATTCTTTTATTTTGTAGTATCCTTTACCACACACACGTTCTTTAACAGTTTTTTTAAATTTATTTTTCGATAGGTTTTGAACGTTTTCTGGGATCCTATTGTAGAAACGTATGCATTGACCCATAAAAGAATTACTGACCTTATGTAGCCTAAAATATGGCACAACAAGTTTATGTTTGTTCCTTGTATTTTTATTGTGAGTTCCTTGTATTTTATTATTAGGGTTAAATCTTTAAAATACACCCGGTATAAAAATGACTAAAGAACGATTGATAACTACTATCACTACTAAGCTAATGTAAAGTCGATTGCCTTACTAATAACCAACCGGATGATGATAATCATACATTTACATATAACTTAAAAATATATAGTCTAGAGATAAAAATGTCGAATCAAATTATCTGAGACATTGCGAATTGCAATAACAGAATCGAAAAATGAAAAGACAATTGAACATACACTATAAAAAACCGAGCAACCCAAGAAAATATATTAGAATATTCTCAGAACCCACATTTTATGACACGAGTAGGTACTGGGAGTAAGCAAAATTAAATATAAAATGTCCTAATGTGACTATTCAGTACGACCGGGGCTTACATTTTAAATGAGAACCCTTTTAAATTATTATTAGATATACGATTATAAGAAATAATAATATTTTTATAAACAATTATTATAAGATAAGTATAGTAGAAAATAAGTGTAAAAATCTTAATAAATAGCAATAAAATCCGTCTAAAAAGCAAAATTAAAAATTTTGGATAAAAAATTAAGAACCCCGGACTTAAATAATTTATGTGACTAGAGATAATAAACGTAAAAAGCTCTTATAAGTAGATTTGATCTCTCGCAGTATCGGACGTATGAACAACAGAGTAACAGTTTTCTTAAATGCTTCATATTTGGTTATCGAAGATGTAGATGTGGTAATAATATATTCGAATGCCTATAAATAATAAAACATTTGTTTTATTATTTTATAGCATAAGAGAGTAAAAAACCGGCCAAGTGCTAGTCGGACTCGCGCTCGAAGGATTCCGTACCATTACATAATATACAACATTTAACACTTTAACAAAAAATATGGTTTTTGTTTATGAAATTAAATGTTTTTTATATATAATATTTTTTATGAATAAGAGTTTAATTGCGGTTTCCGATTTATGACGTATTAAAAAAAACTACTTATTAGATCTCGTTCAAACTCATTTTCGTTGGAAGTTTGCATGGTAATTTACATCATATATTTTTTTAGTTTTATCATTCTCACATTTATTTTTGCACTTTGGAAGTGTCTCTCGCGCAAACTATTCAGTTTAGAATAAAATAATATTAGAAACCTCAATATCATTTTTAAAGACCTATCCATAGATACTCCACACGCATAGGTATGATGAAAAAAAAATGAGTTTCAGTTCTAAGTATGGGGACCCCAAACTTTTTTTTTCTACTTTTATGTAAAAATCCTAATGCGGTTCACACAATACATCTACTTACCAAGTTTCAACAGACATACGGACGGACAGACAGACAGACATGAAGAATCTATAAGGGTTCCGTTTTTTCCATTTGGCTACGGAACCCTAAAAACTCACGAAAATCCATCGTGGGCTGCCATTAAATGAATTAGTTTTATAGTTTTATAGTAGGTAACGTGAATAATTTGGAGAATTTTTTTTCATATTTGTTTAAATTTAAATTAGTTATGAATACCGCATCAAAATTAGACTAGTACTATTGGGGATAAATGGTTTGGAGATAAATGGCAAATTGGTTTACACACACAAACTCCCTCTCACCCCAAACGCATATACCGTCTGGTAAAAATTGTCTTTAATCATTAGAAAAACTTGCATTAGTAACAAAATGTATTCAACTGTGGGAGGGAAGCGCTGTGCCGCGCTCCCGACTGCATGGGTACCACCATCTTGCTTGTTTCTCCCGTAAAACAGCTTTGCTGTGTTTCGGAGAGAAGGGCAAGACAGGCAATGTAATTACTGGCACCGAGACTTAATATCTTATGTCTCAGGATAGGCAACACATAGATGAGTTGCCTGGGCTCGTTCCAGGTATACTAGTTTATGTTCATAGGCGACGTCGACGTACGTACCACCTAGGGTAAGTGGTCGCACTTACCATCAAGTGGTACGTTTGCCAGTTAGCCTATCCAACTAACATAAAAAAATAGAATAGAAACGAATGTCTCAGGCTCGTTCCAGGTAAACTAGTTTATGTTCATGGGCGACTTTGACCACTTACCACCACGTGGCACGTTTGCCAGTTTGCCTTTCCAACTAACATAAAACGGTGACACATAATTTATAGTTCGTTAATAGAAATAGAACAATAATTAGAATTAGAGCCGTCAATTTAAGCTACCTAATGCAGAACTGAAGTAGCTACACTACATCAAAAGCAAGCTAAAAATTCGCGCATTTTATTTTCAGTAAGTACAAATACATAATAATAATAATAATAATAATAATAATAATAATAATAATATCTATAGACGCTTTCACACCACGTCAATCTGGTCCCGTGGTAAGTTCTTGAAGAACTTGTGTCACGGGTACCAGACAACGGAATATATTTAATAATTTTATACTATACATATATTTAAGATTTTTATTATATAATACACATATTTAATATACATCCATGACCCAGGAACACAGATAATATTTTTGTTCCCTGGCGGGATTCGAACCCGCAACATCCGGCTTGAGCGCCAACGCGCTTACCACTGAGCCACAGAGGTCGTACATATAATGTGAAAATAATTCAGAAAAATATATAAGAATAAAATATATTTTTTCCTTTACCTAATCATCCTTATATCACTATCACGTAACTAGCTTGAACGTGGAGTATCTCTTAATATTTAATTATTTTATTTACTCTCCGTTGCGTGCACCTCGCGTATACTTGGATTTATAGTCGTACGCAGGCTGATCATGAATATTTGAAATCATGTAAGGCTGGCCCAGTATCGGAAATATACTGCTTCAGCATTTTATGATCATATGCTTATATTTATTGCCTTTACGATTATGATTTACCTTGTTTATGAGTGTTGAGGTATAGGAAGAAATGACAACCGATTAATAGAAACTGTTATATTACCCAAATATATTACCACAGAGCAATTACACTACAGTCAAATTATAGTGCTCTGTTTGGCATCTTGGATTATTTTCTATAAAATAAATTGACCATTCATTTATTATGCTAGCTTGTTTATAAAATCTACTCTAATCTACAATTTGGGAATGGCGCCTGAATGCAAAGAGATGATGCAATATTGTACAGACTAAATATTAGTTGTTCATGTAAAAAAAAACTTAGTATAATTAGAAAACTGAATTCAGATAGTAGTAATTAATTCTGCCAATTTATACATAATATAGTTCTCTCATTTGAACGGATTTTATCGAGGATTATTAAGATTTTTACATGCCCAATATTTCTCACGTTGTTTTAATATAATGAGTAAAATTTTAATTTTACTCATTATATTAAAACTTTGGCGAATTTTGTAAAAAAATTCGCCATTTTGAAGAGCTTATGACAAGTTTTCCCAATTCATTTTGCGTAAGAAATAAGTTGAATGGCTTGCAAATGCACCGCATAAAGTATTACACCTGTAAAATGTTTTCTTTTATTTCCTACAAAATGAGTATTATCAATGATTTTAGATGCAAAGACATGCCACGTGTAAAGGACTGAAAATAGTAAAGAAGGAAACAGCGGAGCAACGAGTACAAGGAATACTGTTCTGCAATAGGAGCTAAATGCGGTTTGGCGTCGTCTTTGAGGCTTATCAAAAGCCGTATATAAATAAACTTGCATAAAATATTTCAAAGAACGTGCATGATAAGAAGAAGCATTATAAACTTGCATAAAATATTTCAAATAACGTGCATGATAAGAAGAAGCATTTGTCCATTTAAAGAGGCTTTTTCTCACAAGACTTGTTTGTAGTATTTTTGCATTGCGCATACTTTTATGTTGTTTAGGTACATAATATCTTCATCTTAAAGTGCCATCTTCTCAGGAAGTTCGGCAATAATTTTGGCAACTTGAATAATGAACGGGTGTTTTTCTCAAACCATAGTAGTAGCTTTTTTTGCCAAGGTGTTTTTCTACGACCCACAATGCGCTTGTCTTGGATTTTGCCTCAGATAATAAGTTTAAGCAGCTTTTTGAGTTTCTCATTACGTGGTCCAAGTGTTCCAAGTTTTCCGTTTTTAGCCGCATATACAACTTTTGCTTTCTTCTTCACAAGACCTAGCACGGTTACGTTTTATATTTTGTCTTTCCTTAAAACATTTGCCTGTTTTCAAAACCCATATTTTAAAAGATTCAGCCTTCTTACAGGTTGATGCGGTGAGGGTCCATGCATGAATGATGAGAAATGAAGAAAACGCAACCGCGTACTAATTGTACTCGTAGCTCAATGTTCAGTTTTTATTGCACAGAGGTGATATAAGTTTAAAGAAAGCATTACGGGCTTGTTCTGCGCTGCACCTTATTTCATGTACATAGTAATAGATACATTAAATATTTGAATCATCATCATCAGCTTTTATCCGTCTACTGCTGAACATAGGCCTCCCTCAACAGGCAGTGGGCTAGTCACACACTCAGGAGAACGGAAGGCCGATGGGTCAAGAAGGTTCAAGAGTGAAGGCCGCGTTTAGGTAGACGAAGTGTTGGTCGATGGTCAAATATTTGAATAGTACATAATAATCACACTACGCTCACCTAGTCCCATGTTAAAGTGGAAGAACTTGAGGTACTAAAAAAACGCAACCAGTCATAGTGACTGCCGATAGAAGTGAAAACAAAACAATTCAATTCAAATACCTATAATACAGGCTGCAAAAGATTATGACAACCTATACAATTTAAACGGCACACAAAATGGCCGCATGACGTAATTTAGAAGCAACACAATTTGCAATACAAAACAAATCAAAAAAATAACAAATATTTCATTATCTTAAATAAATAAAGCAAACGTCATACTGTGTCTCTAGCGTTTCACGTGCGGTGTCGCGAGTCCACGTCTTATTATAAACGTCAAACTGTGTGTCCAGCGTTTTGTGTGCAGTGTCGCGTGTTCAAAGATTTTATCTCTTCTCAAAATATGCGTACACACGCTAAAAGCTTACTCTATATATATATATATATATATATATATATATATAGAGTAAGCTTTTAGCGTGTTATATATATATATATATATATATATATATATATATTATATAATATATACTAGTGGCACCGACATGCGTTGTCCTGTACAAAATATTTTTTTTGTGTATCTAAACCATCCTCGAATCCCCTTGAACTCACACAAAAAATTTCATCAAAATCGGTCCAGCCGTCTAGGAGGAGCTCAGTGACATACACACGCACACAAGAAATTTATATATAAAGATATATATATTGTATTTTTGTTACTTGCGCGCATTGAAGCCTTATAATTTGTGAATGTTAAATTGTGTATAGGTATGGATGTAATTGGCCGTCAGATTTTTTTTTACTGTATTTTGTTCAATATTCTTTTATGTAATTCTCAATCTGTAGCCTGTTTATGTACCTTTTAAATAAAATAACATGACGATGGCATCCACTAAGCAATAAGGATTTCTCTAAATTCAACCCCCAAGAGGGTGAAATACTGGGATAAATGTTTGTATATATTTTTTTTATTCTTTGGAGATATTTGCATGAAATTTCGAACGGCAAAAATACCTATTTCAGCGTTTACTAAAATTCAACCCCCAAAAGAATAGGGGGATGAAAGTTTTAATAATGGGCAAAAGTTGATGACTGATGTATCATCGCAAAGGCCAAGGCTAGAAAATTAAAATTTCCCACACGTATTCCTCATATTACGAAGGCATCATCAAGAAAGGATTATTCAAAATACAACCCCCAAAGAGGTGAAATAGTTTATATGAAACGTTTTATTCCTAAGATTTGATATGCCATGTTTGCATGAAATTTCGTATGAAATGAGTACGGCAAAAAAACATTTTACAAAAAATTAAAACCGACTTCAAAAATACTAAACTAAAAAGTTATAAAATAACAGTTTCTTTAATTTTTGTGCTTACAACATATAATCAACTTAATCTTCTACTAATGTACAAACTTTGCGTTTACCACGTCATTATAGTTACTTTTGGAGTCGGTGTCAGCCAAGGTAGGTAGGTAATGTACAGCAACAAATACGACACCGACTCCAAAAGTAACTATAATGACGTGGTAAACGCAAAGTTTGTACATTAGTAGAAGATTAAGTTGATTATATGTTGTAAGCACAAAAATTAAAGAAACTGTTATTTTATAACTTTTTAGTTTAGTATTTTTGAAGTCGGTTTTAATTTTTTGTAAAATGTTTTTATTTCTTAATTTTTAGTGATTCCGAAATTCGTCGTCTTGGCGTTCATTGAAGGAGGCATGTTCAGCAGTGGATGGATAAATGATGATGATGATGATGATGATGATGGTGATGATGGTGATGATGATGATGATTACGATGACCGCGACATACTATGGTGTGCTACCAAAGCATCCTATACAATTGTTAGACTTTACATCGACACGTAATAAAATTATCATATCATCAAGATAAACAAAACCAACCAAATAGGCATTATTGGGAATAACTAAAAAACGGCTTGTCAGATCTTAATAAAATTAATATGGGACCAAATTGGAAACACCAGCTTTCAAACAAAAAAATAACCATCGAAATCCATTCACAAACGGCGGAGATATCGTGTCACATACATACAAAAAAAAAAAAAAAAAAAAAAAAAACATACAGACGAATTGAGAACCTCCTTTTTTTTTGAAGTCGGTTAAAAATAATGAGTTACGCTTTTCCACATTCCTTAAATTCAAATTCAATAAAGTTTATATGGAACTTTATATTCCGTTAAAACGTCTATGCGACATGCCTATATCAATCAGTGAACGTAAAAATGTTAATAATGATGAAGAATCACATTCAACAAATTTAAATATCGAAGCTACTATTTGAATAATACGTAATAAGATCCCATCGTTAATAAGCTACATTCAATACGTCTCAATGGTCTATTATGTTCAGTGCAACAAAGTGAATACAATACCCCTGTATTGGGTTTCTTAGGCACATGATATGCTTCAATATCTCTTGTATGTACAATTTGTAAATTATTATTGATATGATTGGATATAAGGTATTTAATTGCTATTAATGTGGTTAAACTTAAATAATATTTAGTAATCGAGTAATGGATATTAATGGAGTGAAATGAATGGATAGTAATGGAGTCTAGAGTCCCAGATGGCCAGATCTTATTCTATAAAAGTTGAAAGTGTTTGAGGATGTCTGGCCGGGGGTAGCAACTGCCATAAGTGTCCGACTATGGATTACATGATTCCTGAATTCCATGATATTAACTAGGTATACAAAAATTAAGCTTTATAGCTTAACTAATTTAATGTACAGAACTATTTTATACACATTTACTTCGTGTTACCTGCCAAGTAACCACAATCCACTCTATAGTCGCTGGTCGTTCTTACCTGTGTTGGAGACATACACAGAGTAACTTCATCTTTTTCTAAAATAACGAAGGTCTGGTCGTCACGGGCTCTTGGTTAATAAAGATAACACGCTTATCTTAGTCATTTTAGGTTCGCCATTAGGCTAAAAAAGGCTATCTATACTAAAACATTAAAAAGGTAATATTTGTAAGTTTGAATACATGAAATAATTCAAGTCCAGTCCAGTCCTCATCCAAATAAAGAAAAATATAAATTAAATTCACTAGTACAATGATAAGTTTAATTATCACAACTGATATAGGCTTTAAATATCATTATTATTATCAGCAGTGTCAGTCTGGACACGGCTGCTAGTTAACGCGAGTGAAGCTGCGGGCAACTGCTAGTAGTCATATACGCAAAGAACAATTCCCCGCTTGAATGCTACTAGCACTGGCCACCGCATGGATATCGTTATCCCATCTAACTAAAGGACGAATCACGTCATCGACAAACCATCATCATCATCATCATCATCAGTCCTCATCCGTCCCCTGCTGAACGCCTGTAGGAACGCCAAGACAGCCGAATCATGTTGAGAACATATTATTATTAATTATGGTAATCAACGAGGATAATAGGCCTCTCTCTTTTCAAATTTAAGCTCGAAATACTTTAAATGTTATTAAATATTACAGACAATATTTTAATATGTAAAAAAAATCACTCTCGGTCTATTACGTCCACTTTTTTTATATCGCAGGGAAATCCTTAATAGATGTAGCCAGGATCTTCGATACTACATCCACTGCTCTAAAGAAGCATATTTTATCAATAGTCGCTAGTTCATTTTTTGTAAACAACATTTTGCTGAGTGATGTAGTGGAAAACAACGTTTTGCTGAGTGATGCAGTGGTCAAGTAACTGGGTTCACAGCAGCCAATTTGTAACATGAACATATTATTTTTATATACTTTTACATGTTTATACACTTCCTTATATTCTTTTCTAGAAGAAAAACGAGCCTAGACGTTACAATTTGATAACGTGTACGTTACACCACTTGTGAATGGGGATAACTATTTTTGAAGTGAAACTTCTTTGCGCGCATGAAGGTAAAATTATTACGGATAAAACTTCACGTCATTATGCAATGTTTTTGTCCAAGAAGAGGGGGAGAGTGATTGAAACCGATTGAGAGACAATGAGAAATGGCGAACGTAGCATGAAGCACATATCCATAAAGTGAGTGTAGGGAGCAAGCGAGTGAGAAAGATCGAGAGAGAGTGAGATAGCGCGACCGAAGCATCGCAAGTTTCGGAAATTTAAAGCTTTATATTAGTATAAATATAAACGAGATTTAAAATTAGTTTGCCAAACAAGTTTCACTTTTAACATGTGTACTTTGTACGCACGCTAATTTTTATTAAAAATGTAATAAAATCTCGAAATATTGCTCTGCAAATCTGCAAATACATAAATTACATTCCCAGAACTAATAGTGACTCGTTAAATTGCAATATTCCCATTTACCTTCCGCAGTACTTTAAATTAAAGCTTGTCAAAGCAATTGCGGAGCTGGGAAAAGTTTCATGATTTATTCTTAAGGTCGGCTTAATTGAGGTTTTGCATGGACCGGCGTCAGATCAAAGTCACGTTGGAATATTCCACGTTTGTGTTTTCAAAGCAACTTACTTTAATTAAGAATGGTACTCTGTTGTCTGTAGTTACGTCATTAGGTCAATTTATAAACGTTCTGTCATTGTGAAAGACAGCTATTATTTTAGTAGCATCGTTGAAAGTTAAAAAGAAAATATTTTGTAAAATAACAAAAAATACGATTGAAATAAGAATAATCAGAATGAAGAACAATTATATAATGAGAAAATAACCCCCAAATACTCAAACGAATCTCAAATTTTAGACGTACCTACTTAAACTCATGCTACAACGTGTCAGATTCAAATAAAAAAAGAGGGACAACACGAGTTTAAGTACGTCTTAAATTTGAGATTCGTTTGAGTATTTGGGGGTAAGTCAGTAATGTACCTTATCGCTGGGATTCAGTAGCCTAGGGTGAGCCCAGCACACAGGACAAAAGAGCAGGTGGACAAGGGGCGAGAATGGGAATCTCACCCCATTGTACTCTCCTGACGTTGGGAAGGGTTGTTCTGTGGTGCGGGACAACCATTTTTTGGAGGTGGCGTCGGTCTCTTAAGGGACTGACTAGCCGTCGAGATGCCCTGTTTGTTCAACAGGTTCGGAGCATCTCACCAAAGGCGGCATTGGTGGCACTCGCCTGGTTTTAGTGGGTAGAGCTGCGTTCACCTTACCACCTTTCGGGCGCAGCGAGTCCCACATACCCGCCTGGGGAGTCCCAATCCCCCACGAGATACCTTCCCGGCGTAAAAGATAAAAAAAGGAATGTACCTAATACATGCAAACGAAAGCCGCTCCATTGTCCGTGTGTCACAGGGTTATATCTGTTTAGAGGGTCAGCTGGTTTTATTTTCAGATGACTGGACACTACACGCAACTTTCGTGAGATCGAATGCCGCTAAATGCAGCCAATTTGTATGATGAATATGGTCATATTTTCGATGTGTTTAAGTATATATACATTTCTTCCGTTGCTAGGTAACCTACCACGGTTAATATGATATTATAGTTCGGTAATATTCATTTATAATTATAATTTATTTTTAAACTAGTTTTATGGCTACGAATAAAAAATAAATAAAAATGGCATAGCAACTTTTCAGTAAAAGCTTAAAAAAATAATGTTGTTGGTGCGAAATTTGATTAAAAATACTTTGGGCGGTTTAATTAATCCTCACGTCCATAGGTACAATTTTATTGATGGAATGATCCCGTCCTGCAGCGTGGGTCTCGTGTACGTGGGCAAATGTTTGGTTTGAAGCGGATTATACCTCCGTTCCCTTTTCAATGTGGTATTTATATTTTAGGCCATACAGTAAAGCCTTCTACGAAATATAATGCTTCGGGACAAATGGATACCTATCGTTGATGGCTTAAAACGCCTTCGAAACATCAAGAACACAGTTTGATTGGTATGCTTTATAAAGAATTAAAACACGATATAATGTAATTTGAAGTTAACATGGTTATTTTCATTACTAAAAGTATAATTACTAAAGCGGTATATTAATTACCATGTTTTTCACTTTTATTTTGCGGAGCTCGATATTTCGACATTATCTACGAATGTCTTGTTCACGAGACTACCCAGTCTCGTGAACAAGACATTCGTTTCTATTCTATTTTTTTATGTTAGTTGGATAGGCTAACTGGCAAACGTACCACTTGATGGTAAGTGCGACCACTTACCCTAGGTGGTACGTACGTCGACGTCGCCTATGAACATAAACTAGTATACCTGGAACGAGCCCAGGCAACTCATTTATGTGTTGCCTATCCTGAGACATAAGATGTTAATTCTCGGTGCCAGTAATTACACTGCCTCTCTTGCCCTTCTCTCCGAAACAAATCAAAGCTGTTTCACGGGAGAAACAAGCAAGATGGTGGTACCCATCTTGCTTGTTTCTCCAGTACCAGCCGGGAGCGCGGCAAAGCGCTTCCCTCCCACCGGTAAATATGTCGAAATATCGAGCTCTGCTTAATAAAAGTGAAAAGCATGGTAAATATTATCTCGTTTTCAATAACTTTAGTAACGATATATAAAGAACAAGGCGGATATGTGCACTCACGACATATACACATTACAGAACGAATATTATGTGTTATTGGAATTCAAGTCTTGTATGTATCGTATCAAAGGTAATCTAGCGAATATTTTTGTTTTTAACATTTAGTTTATACGGCAGATAGATTAAATACGATGAAGTAAATTCATTTTTATTTAATTACTTCCTGAATTTATATGAATATAATATATTATTATAAACGATTCACAAGTTTTATAAATTCTGCAATTTAACTTATTCATGCGCGTAGAGAATGCACAATCTGTGCATTAAAGAAAAGTATTGAACACCGATATATTTAATATATTGAACAAAAGTTCGATAATTGTCAACCACGTAATATATTTATTTATTGCAGCGTACAGCTGGCCCACAACTTTTATCGACCATTAAAACAATCGTATTTCGTGTTAATCCATCAATTATTTATGTGGTTTAAGCAACTCATTCAACAACTATATAAAAACAATTTAAAGTGATAATAAGGAACAGATTTCACCATTTCATAATGGTGCAACATAACAATTGTATTTGAAATAAGAGTAAGTAGAACTTAGAGTAACCCCACCATGGTTCAGGCTTTGACGTGGCGGTGGAGCTCAGTAGCCAAGGGTGACCCAGCACCTTGGGCGAAGCCAATTGAACTGAGGAAGCTGCTTCTGAGTGGACAAAATAGCAGGGGGGGACAAGAACCGAAGCTGGGAAACTCACCCCATTACACTGTCCTGACGTTGGGAGGGGTGCGGGATTTACTGAGGGGTTAAAGGTGGAAGTAGACCTGCACCTTGGGCGAAGCTAATTGAGTCGAGGGGGCTCTTTGTGCCCCTCTTATAAGAAGAGGGGACAAAAGAGCAGGGGGCAAGGGGTGAGGATGGGAACCTCACCCCATTGTACTGTCCCGACGTTGGGAGGGGTGGTTCTGTGGTGCGGGGCAACCCCTCTGTGGAGGTGGCATCGGTCCCTTGCGGGACTGACTAGCCGTCGAAGTGCCCTGTTAGCTTAACAGATCCGGGGCACCTCACCAAGGCGGCATTGGTGGCAGTCGCCGGGTTTTATTGGCTAAAGCTGCATTTATTTATCATCTTTCGGGCGCAGCGAGTCCCACATACCCACCTGGGGAGACCCACTCCCCAGGCGGGATGCCTCAGAGCATTTCCTGACGTTAAAGAAAAAAAAAGAACTTAGAGTAAAATTAATTACAAGGAAATTATAAAGACATGACATTTAAAAAGCTCCTAAAAGTTCGCAGGAGCTTTTATAATGGGACTGCAACCTAAAAAAGATTTTCCTCATTTTTTTAATTTATAAAGGCGTCTATTGCTAAGTAGTAATGTTGTATTTGTAATAATTAATTACTACTTGCGTAAGCTTTAATGTAGCTTCACTATTATTTATAAATCTTGTAAGTTTTATAATTTAAAACGTCAAAACTAGAAAAGGCAGACTTTTTTTATGAAAAGGCGGGTAACGGGTAGATGACTTGCCATTCTAATTAGCTTTTGAAGTGTTGATGATGAGCAATCGTCATAAATATAATCTGGCTGACATTTCTAAATTAAGCGTCAATAGATTTAGCGTTCGTAAGGACCCGCTTCGTCTCTTGTCCGTCGATCCGTTGAAACGTCGCGTCGCGCGCGGCTACACAACGAGGTAATGGGGCATGTCATAAAAAAATATATGGAAAACGACGCAGCGTCGACGCTACGACGACACAACGCAGCACAACGCACTAATGGGACTCGCTCTACCAGAGACCAATGTCCGAACCCGTGACGATCATCACCATCATTATCAATCTTTTCCGTCAACTGTTATATCCGTTAACATATTTTTTCCATGGACGTCATGAATCTCGCATCCAACCTCCAATACTAAAATACTCCAATCCCACGAAATATATAAAAACAAATTTATAAAAAGGGCATTATAATTTTATCTTTTTGCAAGCCTAAAAAGTAAATTTATTTCTATTAACAAATTCTTCACTTAATTTCAATCCCCTGGAACTCATTTTAATGGAGGCCACGAAGAGGCTTCCTAATAAATTGGATGTGATTTCTCTAATATTATTTTGTCCTTGAGAGTTATTATTAATATGTCTACGGAATTATATTGAGTGATCGCGATTTGATATAGAAATATAATACATTTTATTGATGAAAAATATAAGAAAACATCACTTTTTTATTTAATACTATACTAATATCCTTATATTTAAGATTTTTATTATATAATATATACATATTATTTAATATAAATTCACGACCCAGGAACGCAGAAAATCTTTTGTTTCCTGGCGGGATTCGAACCCGCTACCTCCGTCTTAAGCACCAATGCGCTAACCATTGTGCCACAGGGGTCATCACGTTTTTTTGAACGCGCTAATCTCAGGAACTACTGGTCCGATTTGAAAAATTCTTTCAGTGTTAGATAGCCCATTTATCGAGGAAGGCTATAGGCTATAAAACATCACGACGTAACTAACAAGAGTGAAGGTAAGCAAGTTAACGCGGGCGAAGCTGCGGGCAACAGTTAGTTGATTATAATATTGAAGTTGATACATATTTTATTTTTTATCAAGATACTGAAAAAATTGGTTCTAATAAGCAATTTAAAAGTTCGATAATAAAGAATTCATATGAAACTTAAGCAATACGCGTACTTCCGCAGGAAGGGGTTGTCAGAGACATTTTAAAAGTAATTTAATATTCTTAGAAACAAGTGGGCGGTGTAAAATTATTACACGCAATTTTCATTGCTCGCTAAAGGCTTGTTAATGTCTACTTATTCTTGTTTGGGCTCGGTTTTACGAATTCTGTGTAACTTTCATAATGGGTACTTATTTAATATTATAATCCCGTCATAACCAGAAGTGAACTGTAGTTAAGGTAGGCTTCCAAGTAAAAGGTTCAAGCCCGACGGGCAGATCCCTGAAATACGTTTTTTCCTGTGTACCTGTTGATGTACTTACTCTTATTGTTTTCCACTGTCTACGCAAACTTCATTCATTATAATGAAACAATTTTTTATGGATTTTATTGCGATTTATTGAGTTTTTTACATGCTCGACGTTTTGGATATTTTAAAACAACGACAGGATAGTAAATGTTAATACTAGGTACTATTAAGCTATTATTTTCATATATGTGTACAAACTGCTTCTGTTTTTATTACAGTACAATAATTACCCGCCTCGTAAGCGAAGCATTGCTAGTGCTCTACTCTCGACAAGTCAAAAAAGTAGTTTTCTCGAAACTTAAATAGATTTTTTGTTCGTAATACCCGTCCATACATACAATATCATTGTTTATATCTCACTTGTGAGTGCACATATCAATTCAAATAATGTGTCTGGCACATAAAATATATTTCAGTAACAATTATTTTGTTTAAAATATTAAATAACAACATTAAAAATAACTTTTTATGGACGTCCTTATTTTCTGTGTCCGTATATGGCAGGGAAATTAAAAAAAAATAAAAAATGCGAGCAAGAAATGCATTTACAGACTGTTATTCGTTACTAAGTATGTGACAGACTTGCACAAAATATAATCAATTAAATCGTGGAAAATGAGATTATGATGCGTGCACTTTTGGATTTTCTGAACATTTTTATCATTTTTATGATTCTTTGTAAAATAAAGTATTTATTATTATCTTAATTGGAATAATATATTATTTACTATAATGACGCGAACAAATGTATTTTAACATATTCTAGAACTTAATTAATATAAACAAACTAATCACATAACAAAAGCCTCATTTATAATCTACATTCTATATATTTTAATTGTGGAAAACAAAATATTGAGAGTTGTTTTTCATGAACGCGGTCAAAAGATCAATGTACCTGCATTCGGCGGGAAAAACACCCCACGAACAATGGCCCTGGCAGGGGCCTGACTGAGGGTACTTGGGCCCAACTTGGCCTTATTGACTTTTACCTAAACAACTTTAATTAGGGGAGTTTGGAATGCTGATGAAAGCCTTTTTGGAGGTCTACATTGTGAATAATGCTGAATAACGTGAAAAGATCTACTACATTTCCAAGGCGGCTTTGGAAGGCAAGCCAAGAATAGAATATATAATATTTATTTGTGACACAGTCTCACATAGGTACATTTTGTGAAGGTGCACTATATAAATACTTTATATAATATATGTATGTTTCTCTGTAGCCTGCCTATTAGGCTTACAAATATGTTGCATGGACAACATATAGAACGATATCAAATTAATTACGCGATTGCATTAGATAATACAAATTATATAATTTTATCATTTAAAAAGTCTATATTTATTATGTTTTTTCTTAAATGTGACGATTACCGTTTATCATTAGTAATTGAATAAATAACCTTTACAAATATAAGCCAGCGGTTAGCGCGATGGCGCTCAAGCCGGAGGTGGCGGGTTTGAATCCCGCCAGGGAACAAAAAGTTTTCTGTGTTCCTAGGTCATGGATGTGTATTATATAAAAAAAAATCTAAATTATATGTATAGTATAATATAATATTTCCGTTGTCTGGTACGCGTAACACAAGTTCTTCGAGAACTTACCACGGGACCAGATTGACGTGGTGTAAAAGCGTCCATAGATATAAAAATAATAAATCTGAAGAGTTTCTTTGCTCGAATGCACTAATCTCCAGAGCTACTCCTTATTAGCAGATTATTCAGGAAAATATTTATTGCAGACGAACTTTTTGACGTGATAACGTCTTACAGTTCGATGACCGCTGACTGCACGTATGAAAAACATGACTCATTGTCACGTTCGACCTGAGCCGAGAGTGCAAGCGAGAGCGCAGAACGAGCAATTTTTTTTCGTATGGATGAAGCCCCAGAACATATACTACCTTGTATGTATATGTATATATTGTTTGTGAATGTTTCCCAAATACATTTTCTTTTTAAAATATAAGAAAGTGTTAATACAACAGTGCATTAGAACAAAATCATTCTAAATATTTGTCATCTTTTAAATTTGAAATACGATTTTGAGTTTACTTGCGTTATATCGAAAAAAAAGGCTTGTAAAAATCTTAATAAACCGCGATAAAATCCGTAAAAAATTGTTTTATTATAACATTTCAATTCTATTTTCTAATGTTTACGCGAATTTCACTCATTATAATGAAACAATTTTTACGGATTTTATCGCGGTTTATTAAGATTTTAAAAAGTATATATATATATATATATATATATATAGTCGGGCTTGTAACAATCTTAATAAACCGTGTTAAAATCCGTAAAAATTGTTTTGGTATAATTTATATTCTGTCTCATAATATCTAAATAGTTAGTATAGTATTTTATAAAATGTTATTTCTGTATGACAGTCGAATTTATTAAGCAAGGTTGAATATACAGAAAAAATATTAATTAAAAATGAATACCAATATGTTGAAATATTTATAAAAGGGATATATTTCCATAAATAAAATTTCAAATTTAAAGGTTTTTTAGCGACTGTAAGCGACAAACGAAAGATAAATTTTTCCATCAATCATTTTTGAAAATACGGGTCTAGATTAAAATTCGTTTCACGATTTCTCTGCTTCCGTTGCTTCTGTTAGGTTTGGACGAGAGGCATTGCAGAGAACACCCTGTGAAACTTGCTATGTAGGCATGGTATTTCCATTATCACAATTTTTAAAATATTGCGGAAATAGGCTGGATGTATACCTAATATGCAAGCGTATCGCATATTTGATAGTTATAAGATACAGATGGTCAACAGTTTTTGGACTTCTTCAACAAATGTAGTTTAATTTAGAATAATGGTAATGGCATTGTTGCATCACATTGTCTATCAATGTTATTAGCGATACTAAACCTAATATAATCAAAAGATGATGCTATTCTGTTGCGTTTCGTGCAGTTTTTTTGCAGCACCGGTGGGAGGGATGCGCTGTGCCGCGCTCCCGGCTGCATGGGTACCACCATCTTGCTTGTTTCTCCCGTGAAACAGCTTTGCTGTGTTTCGGAGAGAAGGGCAAGACAGGCGTCAAGCCTTGACGTGGCGGTGGGGCTCAGTAGCCTAGGGTGAGCCTAACACCTTGGGCGAAGCTAATTGAGCCGAGGGGGCTCTTTGTACTCCTCTTATAAGAAGAGGGGACAAAAGAGCAGGGGGCAAGGGGTGAGGATGGGAACCTCACCCTATTGTACTGTACCGACGTTGGGAGGGGTTGTTCTGTGGTGCGGGACAACCTCTCTGTGGAGGTGGCGTGGGTCCCTTGCGGGACTGACTAGTCGTCGAGGTGCCCTGTCAGCTTAACAGATCCGGGCACCTCACCAAGGCGGCACTGGTGGCACTCGCCAGGTTTTAGTGGGTAGAGCAGCGTCCATTTACCATCTTTCGGTGGCAGCGAGTCCCACATACCCACCTGGGGAGACCCACTCCCCAGGCGGAATGCCTCAGAGCATTTCCCGGCGTAAAAGAAAGAAAAAACAAAGGATAGGTACCTACCACATAAATGAGTTGCCTGGGCTCGTTCCAGGTAAACTAGTTTATGTTCATGGGCGACGTCGACCACTTACCATCAGGTGGCACGTTTGCCAGTTTACCTATCCAACTAACATAAAAAAAACGTAAAAAAGCATTGGGGGGAATGAAGATAATGCATCTGTATAATCTCTGGTTGTGTATATAGTTACCAAAGGACTTTGACCGCTTTCTTACTCTCTTATGCTATAAAATAATAAAACATATGTTTTATGGAAAACGACAACGTATGCAACGTTTGCACAACGTATGCACATTATCCGCCTTATTACAAAAAACTTATCTAGTACCAGGATTAAACCAAGACTGAAAAGTCCAGGTTTGTTACGGTATTAACGTTAGTCCATGGACTAAAATTCATTCTTATTACAAATCGAGGACCAACCGAGGTCTAGGTAGTACCAAAGATCGTCCCTGGTTTAATTGTATCCACAGATTATTGAGCAACATATCATTCATTTTGTTCGTTCAATATTTGATTAGTTCGGTACACTGTTCCTTTTTATGCAAAGCTCGATAATTTATAATTAAATATAATGTGGAAAATACATCAATATTTTGATAATAAAATTTATTGTGTTATATAAAATATCTGAAATATTTACTACTTTGTACTTTGAGGTAGTGTGATTTAAATTCTTGTTTACTACACACAAATATTGTAATATTTCGCTGTTAAGTTGTTTATATAGCTAGCGTATAAGGGAATGAAATACAAAGCGCGCGTAGTTCTAATGTCATCGAAATTTTTATTGTTTAATGTTTAGTTATTGCAATGTAAGTCGAGTTACCAATAGTTACAATACAGCCATTATAATTGTTCTTTGATTCTAAATAGACGGTATGTTGTTCATAAGAATAGTATAATATTTTTTGTTGTGAATTTGTGTGCCACGAACATTACTTATGTTGTAAAATGTATCAACAAAAGAAAAAAGGGATGATAATTGGACTTCTCAAGAAAAGGTTAGTGTTTATTTAATCCAAACATACATGAAAAATATCAGAGTTAATTAGAATTATTACATATGATATAAAATAGGTATGTATACCAATGACAAAATACAATACAACAAAATTACAGAAATAGAATGTTAAATTATTTAAGGATGTCAGAATAATTATTTTAAATGTTAGTCCAATTCCATAATTTTGTCTACATCGAGTTCATTTAATTACCTTTCAATACAATTAATACGAAAAAACGCAAATTCAACGCATAAGACATCTGATAATTTAAAGTTTTGAGGTTAGTACCGAAGTTAAACTAGGGGTCACGGTGGTCTAACTTTAGTACCATAGATAGTCCTGGTACTAGCGTTAAACTAGTTTTTGTAATAACATTTATATTAGACCATGGTTTAAAGCTGGTATTAAACTCGGTACTATATTTAGTCTTCGTTTTGGAATAAGGCGGTATTTGTTTTCAATTAAACAATTTGTAAATTTTGTATACATGTTATATATCAATAGTAAAATACGGCGCTATTTTTATTATTTTAAACAACAAAAGCTCAGCCTCAATTGTGGATGTTCAAAAATAGTTAAAAGTGAAAACATTTTCCAACAAAGGACATTTCGATGAAGGGAACACATTCAGGCTTCAGACGTTTTGATTGTTGATTGGAAATGGCTTAATTAAAAACAGAAATAATCTTTGTTTTTTAAGAAATCTGTCAAAACCATTGTAACAGTTTATGTTTGGGTTTTTAAGAAAATAACCTTTTTACAATATTACAAAATTTCATTTTTTTATAGAAGAGGGGGCAAACGGACAGTCGGTTCATCTGACACCTGCTACACCAGAGGTTTAGCAGGTGTCAGATATTAGGTTCATATTTTTAGTATAATATATTTAATTATCTAATATTTTATAATAATTGATAATTAAAACTAGTGGCACCGACAGACATTGTCCTGTACAAAATATTTAAATATATTTATATTTTTTTATATCTATATTTTTGTGAATCTAAACCATTCTCGAATCCACTTGAACACACACAAAAAAATTCATCAAGATCGGTCCAGCCGCTTAGGAGGAGTTCAGTGACAAACACACGTACAGAAGTATTATATATATAAAGATAAGAATTGTTAAAACTTGACTAAGGGATCATCGGGATAAGTCGAGGATACTCGGAAGCTTCAGCTCTGATGAGTTATTTGCTCAAATTGACAACTTTGAGTAAACATATTCTGTCATAGTGTCGATCGTTTTGTAATCGTAAGGAAATCTAGACGAATATGGGAAATAAGAGATTATAGAGTATATAGATGTTAAAATTTATATTTAACGGATACGCTTTTAACATGAAAGCATGAACATAGATTTCGTAAACAATAATATGTGAATTATTTAATTATTTTTTTATTTTCTTTTATTTCAGGTCTTATAAAGAAATGTTACCAGATTGAAAAAATAATATTTGGTAAGTAATATCGCTATTTTAAATAGATTAAGGCTTTAGTAATGATCAGGTGGGAGGGATGCGCTGTACCACGCTCCCGGCTGGGTACCACCATTTTACTTGTTTCTCCCGTGGAACAGCTTATCTGTGTTTCGGAGAGAGGGCAGGAGGAGGAGGGGAGAGTAATTACTGCCACAGAGACTTTACATCTCATGCCTCAGGATAAGCAACACACGAATGAATTGTCTGGACTAATTTCAGGTAAACTAGTTTATGTTCATGGGCGACGTCGACCGCTTACCATCAGGATTGCAGTTTGCCTATCCAACTAACATAAAAAAGTGATTTTAAATATACTGTGATGATGTTGGCTGCTAGTTTTAATAGTACAAGCGTGTACCTATTCCTGTAAAAAACGGTCCAAGTCGATATTAAATTTGGGTGGATATTAAAACTGTATCTTGGACCAAACTAGAATGTTCATTTCACACATTTTATTCAAAAAGTATAAAATGACAGACAAACCAAAGTTTAATGCTTTTTTATCCAAGACCAACTAATCTTTGCTTTGATAATATTACAAAAGCTGAAGAGTTTATTTGTTTGTTTGATCGTATGCGCTAATCTCAGGAATTGAAAAATATTATTGTGTCGAATAGTCCATTTATCGAGGATGGCTATAGGCTATACAACATCCTGCTACAACTTATAGGAGCGGAGCATCAATGAAAAACGTGGGAAAAACGGGAAAAGTCTTTTGAGACCTTTCGTTACGTGCACTGCGTAAAAGGTTAAAGTTAAGTAATAATTATGTATGACAGAATTATACCCCTTTAAAAGTTCTATAATATAATTTCCGGGACAGCATATGTCTACTTAACTCACTATAATATTTTTTTGGTTATCAAATTTGTTCTAAATAATGTACCTACTTAGTTTATATAGCCAGTGTCACGGTTTACCTTGATCTACTAAAATGAGTGATAAATGAGAAGCAGAGTACCATGCAATTAAATTAATTTATTTCAATTTACTCGTCCCGTTGTGTGATTAAAATTGATATAGTTCCTATACCTCGTCGGTTCAGGTACTCTCCTGTGTCGCGCCGTATGTTGGTGATCCCGGGAGTCGCGTTCTGGAATCCGCTGACGACCGAAGGCGGCAACCCGGCGGAGAGTATTCTTGTCGTTGTGGTGAAAGTGAGGGGATACTGACCGAAACGGCACCCCGAGTGTTGAAGTCAAGCGTTGAAGTCAAGCGTTGAAGCCAAGCGTTGAAGTCAAGCGTTGAAGTCAAGCGTTGAATATAATAAGCATGATATTAATCGCTATCCAAATAAATACATTATTAATTATAAGGATTCAATTTTGCCGTTGACATTGTTATATTTAAATGAATATTTTAGGAGATGTTATCATAGTTTAAATTAAGTACCACGCGCACATTTATGACGCGCAAGCCGCCATTAGCTCTGCGAGGTACCGTGCCGCGTGGTCGGCGCATTACGGAAAGGTTGTTCTGCGGACTGCTTTTAAATTCTCGTTTTTGCAATATTAAAAAAAATATTCTATACTTCTATACTAATATTATAAAGGGGAAAGATTTAGTTATTTGTTTGTTTCTTTTGAATTGGCTCAAAAAACTCCAATTATCTCTTTTGTTATTAAAATATTACGTTAACATTGAATGACAAGGGCCCTTGTATGATTATTTCTATGGCCATAGAAATAATCATCATCAACCAGGATGCGGTTGTAAATCCAAGTTAACGCAGGCGAAGCTGCGAACAATAGCTAGTATTCTATAAGAAGAATAGTTAATAATCAGTTTTTTATATTTTATAAGAATATTGGTTGACCCATCTTTCTCATCCCACATTAAAAGTCATTGTTTTCATTTAATCTTATCAAAAATATCTTACTTAATTATTTTTTTACGCCGGGAAATGCTTGAGGCATCCCACCTGGGGAGTGGGCCTCCCCAGGTGGGTATGTGCGACTTGCTGCGCCCGAAAGATGGTAAATGGACGCAGCTCTACCCACTAAAACCCGGTGAGTGCCACCAGGGCTGCCTTGGTGAGGTGCCCTGAATCTGTTAAGCTAACAGGGCACCTCGACGGCTAGTCAGTCCCGCAAGGGACCCACGCCACCTCCACAGAGGAGTTGTCCTGCACCACAGAACCACCCCTCCCAACATCGGGACAGTACAATGGGGTGAGGTTCCCACCCTCACCCCTTGCTCCCTGCTCTTTTGTCCCCTCTTCTTATAAGAGGAGTACAAAGAGCCCCCTCGGCTCAATTGGCTTCGCCCAAGGCGTTGGGCTCACCCTAGGCTACTGAGCCCCACCTCCACTTCAAGGCTTAAACTATGGTGGGGATCTTACCTAATACAAAGTTAATATTATATAAATAATACTATTTGGAGGATCGTTCCATAACTTTATTCAAAAGAGATTTATTTGCGCAACGTCCAATCAAGGGGGTATTCAGAATTCAATCGTAAGCACCGGTAAAAGGTAATATAATATAAAAGTACATTATATAATAATAAAACAACATTTTACATATTTGAACTTGTGTTACGGGTACCAGACAACGGAAATATATTTAATACTTTTATACTATACATATATTTAAGATTTTTATTATATAATACACATATTTAATACACATCCATGACCCAGGAACACAGAAAATATTTTTGTTCCCTGGTGGGATTCGAACCCGCAACCTCCAGCTTGAGCGCCAACGCGCTTACCACTGAGCCACAGAGGCCGTCAAGTAAGCTGTAAGCGAGTAAGCTGAAGGCTCTTTTCAAGTTCTCGAAATATTTTCAGTTTTAAGAAAGTTTAAACATTTTTGGAAAGAGATGTACAATATTTATAAACAACCAGCCCTACATTGTATTCTAATGAGAATGGTAGTATTACCAGAATTGTTTTAATAATTTAACTTAACTATAAAATATTCCCAGATTAATAAGAAGTTAATATCAATAGTAAATCTCATTTATTTAGTGATTTTCTCATTAAAAGAGTATTAAAACATTAAACAAATGCCTTTATTACAAAAATCCAGCTCTTTGGCGCAACAAGTAGTGAAGTAGAGCGTAGAGCGCTACGTGCTACGCCAGACTCTACGTAATTCAAGAGCGTAAATACTACTACGTGCTACGACGAGCGTAATTCAGAGAATTATATTAGCTCTGCGTAGCTACTAAAGAATCGCTTTTAATATTATAATAAAATGAATTGGATTTAGATGGATTTTAATACAAGAATACATAATTAAAACTTTTATATTGAATTTAATTTGTTGTGCTTAAAACACTTGTAGGAAATAGTAATTAAATAAAGATATTAAAATATCAATTATAAATAGTTATGGCTTATTTGTCATAAGTGAAAATTATTGAATTCTTTTTATCTGACCTAAAACACGATTTAAATTTTTGTCCTGCTAAGTACGCGACGAGATTACTTAGATTAATTTTTGGAAGCTTAATAAAAGACTGAAATTAATTTACAGTTGCTTTTTTGCTAAATTGATTTAATCACATAATTATAATATTCTAATAATATCCATTGTAATCATATCATCACTACTATCATATCGCTAGATATATGTATTTAGCTTATGACTTTGTCCGTGAAGAATTTAAATTTCGTTAGGAACCTTTTTTACAGTTTCTTATAACCCCGTACTTTAGCTAAAATAGTTAGCTAATTTAAGTCACCTATGTGCTAGTCATGTTGTAATTTATTTGTGTTTCAAATTTCAATCCAATTCGTAATTTTATTTTATTATATCGACCATAGAAGGATAATTAATATAAAGCCTACGAACATACTTGCCGGTAACCACCGGTTATTGTAATGTATTTTGAAAGAGATAAAATTCGACTTTGTTGAGTACCATACACGTTCATACACGCTCATAATATGATGGAAAACGTTCATTTAGCTGAGGCTTTTATTTCTTTGAGGTACAATTTAACGGTAATAATTATATAATGTATATATTCTTCCATCTTTATATACGGAGCTGTCATGAGTTGATTCTTTTTTCAATTTGTATAAAAATAAAGGTTTGTATAAAAATCACAAAAACAATAGTTTTTTCGAGATTGTATATAATCGCGATTGAAATCTTTTAACTTAATTTGGATGTGTGTTACTTGCAGCACATATCAATGCTAAATACCCACTATAACCCCGCGAGTATCACCATTCCACCTTTAGTGAAATGCCCCGGATCTGTTGAGCAATAGGTCATCTCGATAGCTTGTCAGTCCCCCAAGGGACCGACACCACTCCCAACGTCGGGATAGTTGTCCCTCTCTACTCTTTTATCCCCTCTTCTTATAAGAGCGATAAAAAGAGCAGACCTCTATGTTCAATTGGCCTTCGTCCAAGGTGCTGGGTTCACCTTAGGCTACTGATCCACACCGCTACGACAAGGCTGGAACCATGTTGGGGACCTGAATTTATCCTGAACATGCTTATCTAAAGCATACTAATGTTCATTATTTTATAATTTATTTTCAATATATATATATATATATATATATATATTATAAATTGATCCACTTTGTATAGGAATTAATGTAAGCTCTAGTTGTTGCCTAAAACACAGGATATCCTAGTACGGGCTCTATCGTTAGCTTATCTTATAGAATAAGTGTAAAATGTAATTTACCATACAGGTACATTTTTTGAATAACTTATTATTTTTATAATTACTATTTACTTTTAGCTATTCACCATTGAAAACTCAATATCAAAATATTATTCTTATTATATCTGAATATCAAAGAGCAAACTCGATGGCACTTACTAGCTCAGAAGTTCAAAGATCGGTCTGAGGAGCTTGCTTTGAAAGAAGCTTTTATCTCGCTTTATCTAACAAAAAAAATTATCAGCAGGTGTCAGTAACCGAAGTCATCATCAGCCTATTGCATCTTTAAAATATGATTAAAGCAGTGTTAGTTATCTTTAGTTTTACGGCATTTATTTTCATGACTCAATAAGCCAATCTGGGATAGATTCGGCCACATAATGTGCAGTTGTAAGAAGTCTGGATGTCCCTAGTTGGTGGGGGATTATTCGCACAACAGTGTCTTTTTCCGCGATTACTGCCAGCACTTCAAACCATGCGTTATCGTGCACACTAACACCATTTGCAATGGTCTTTCTCCAGGAGTTGTGTTCCTCGGCGAGATCCTTCCAACCGCACCGGTTGGGAGAACTTCGGTAAATCTAGTCTCAGTCGTTTCAGTTATTTCAGTTATAACTTATAACATTTCTATTGGGGGAAGCTTTTGTCTGTCATTTTACTGACAATGGATGTTAATGTCAGTAAATATCCGTACCACTTAAGGTTCTACCAATAAAAAAAAATTAAACTCAAGCTTCGGTAAATGTAGTTTCAGCAAATTCAGACATCTAATATCAAATTAATATCTGTCAACCGCAACACTCGACAAATGACCTATTAAGTGGTAATTAATACCATAACCTTGACAACAAATACCTAATTTACTAACTTAATTAAACTGAAATATACACGTGTATTTAATTAATAAGGCGTTCTTCACGAGATAATAATTTGAGGTGAAACACGAGCGTAATTAGACGCGTTATGATAATATGCCCTTAAATACCACTTGCTACCAATTCAGCTGTTGTATGTATAGCTACAAGCTGTAGAACTTCTATAGCGTGATTCAGGAATGTGGCGCTGATTGGTCCGCCAAATTATGTAAATAATAAAAATCATACTAGACTACGTAGTTCTTTCCCAAAAAAATAAGATCAGTCCATAATATGAACAACCTCATAATTTTACTAGCACAAAAAATTGAAAAGCTTGTAAGTAAAAACCAATATTTCGTAATAATTGGGGAAAATTTAAATAAAATTTTTCAAGGCCATACAAATAAACAAGTAATTCAGCTTTATTATATTACTTTAGATGTCTTTTGATTCGAGTTCAATTTGGTGACTATCAAATTTTTATAAATATGATTAATCACAATATATTTTAGACAATTGCCCAATGCGCGAAAAAAATCAATGAAATATTATAATAAAATAATAATAATAATAATATCAACCCATATAATATGTCCCACTGCTGGGCACGGGCACATGAGTCAGTAAACGGACAGAGACAAAGCTTCCATACAACGCGTAAAATTGTTACCTATTGTGATAGGGTTGTCACAGGTGGATAAAATTAAACGAACAAAACGATTTTTTTATCGAGTAGTAATCTATGTAAATATTCTATCTTTATTACCTACAAAATATATTTTCTAAATATTTTGTGTTTATATTTTTTATTTGCAATAATCTATTGTACCTTTTAATAGAGTGGTAAATTCTAATGGAAAGCACTTTGCATATCAGTTTTTATCATAACTATTATAATATTTTTTATTCCGAACAGGAATCGTCTGCTAATTACGTATTCTGTACCTATTTGTTTTTTCGGATGGATCTATGCTAACGGCCCGAAGGCCCTAATGCTACATCGGATTAGTTTGAGCCCATTTGGCTCACTTTTGGTTTATAAACGTGGGGGGTTGCCCCCCGCCAACCGTGAAGTCTGCGACCACACGGCCTCCTGGCGTCGGTTGTGCCCATTCTGTACCTATACTTATTGTATTTTTACTGTAAAGTTTAGCTAAGATTTAAGATTTAATGTCGGGTCAAATGTTTCCCTAACTAGACTTTAGGCACATCCATAAAAACTTAGTGAACAAAAGTAATAATAATTAGTAGAAATAAAATAATAAGTTACAACTTACCTATTGGAATCTTTGGGATAGCTAAAATATGATTTGTTTTATTCGCTCTATTATTGTTCACACAGATACATACACACAGTACAGTATACAATATTGACACTTTTTACTTTTAATTATCAACAATAATTTAAGAACAATGTTATAAAATATGATTCTTTTTTATTTGCTCTATTATTGTTCATACACACAGTATAATAAACAATATTGACACTTTTTACTTTTAATTAACAAAAATTTAAGAACGGTGATAATAATTCGAAATACCCGCCAAGCGAAAAAATATACAACGCAACTTAACACGTGCACTCACATCCCCGCGTTCGAACACTCGTCGAACCGGTTTCGACCGGTTTCTACTCGTACGTGACGAGCCACGAGTGCTTACGCACACATGCGTTACGATGCTTGTAGTAGTGCAATCGATTCGCGCAGTTGTATGAAGCTTTGCCTCTGTCCGTTTATTTACTCATGTGGCACGGGTCTCCTCCTCGAAATCAGGCGAGGAGGGTTTTGGGCCATAGTTCACCGATGCGCTGGCCCAATACGGGTTGGTGAACGTGATGTTACCTTCAAAAACTTTTAATCTCATTAGGCATGCAGGTTTCCTCACGATGTTTCCTTCACCGGTGAGCAAGCGATGGTCTCATGTTCAGGTGCACGTAGAAATTTATAAAATCCGATTTTTGGGCTTCACAGGGGGTCGGGATCGAACCCGGACCTCTTGGCCCTCACTTAAGAGGCCGAGCCCTTACCCTATAGACTAGGCCATCGTCGCTCACTGCAATATTAATGGAGATAAATAAAAGCCTATCTAGAATTATATTTTAATGACTATTTTTTTTATTAAATCATTGCTCGATTGAGACTTTCTTTCGTTTCTTTGTCTTAATACGATTTGTATTAAGACAAAGAAACGCCTAAAATATTCTTTGAAAGATGCATTTTGTTAGGAAAAACTACATAATTTTTTGTACACATATATCACATATCCCAATCCTTTTATTTTTATCCTTTTTTATTTTACGCTGGGAAATGCTCTGAGGCATACCGCAGGGGAGTGGGGACTCCCCAGGACCCATGTGGGACTCGCTATGCCAGAAAACTGGTAAGGTGGACGTAGCTCTACCCACTAAAATCCGGTGAGTGCCACCAATGCCGCCTTTGGTGAGGTGCCCCGGATTTGTTGAGCAAACAGGGCACCTCGACGGCTAGTCAGTCCCCAAGGGACTTCCACAAAGTGGTTTTCTCGCACAGAACAACCCCTTCCAACGTCGGAACAGTACAATGGGGTGAGATTTCCATCCTCGTCCCTTATCCCCCTGCTCTTTTGTCCCCTCTTCTGATAAGAGAGGTACAAAGAGCAGCTCCCTCGGCTCAAATTGCTTCGCCCAAGCTGCTGGGTTTACCTTAGGCTACTAAGCCCCACCACCACGACAAGGCACAGGTTTTTTTATCTATCCTCCGCCAGTCGCATCCTACCAGCCCCGGCCACTGCACGGACGTCGTCATCCCAACTTAAAGACGGAGGACGTCTTTCCGAACACAATCGTAATAGTAGAATCAAATTCAAAATTCTAATGCAATAATAAGGCACTGATGATAATGGTTGATTGTATTATTTTATTTGTGAGAAACATAAATGTGACCGCGTCTGGCGCCTGGGGCTACTCTTGCGGAAAACAGTCGAAACGAATTTATTCGACACAAAATAAATGATATAAAGCAAAGAATAGGCTTTTCCAGTCGAAGGCTAAATTGAACCAAATTGAAAGATCTGACTGGCATTAATAACAAATAAGGCTAGGTTAACTTGATATTGTGCTACACCTATACCCTACAGACAATGCTACACCACTGTAGCACTGCTTATAAAATATGTTTTAAAAACCTAAACTACAGCACAGCATGTAGTACAACAATAGGAACAACAGTGTAAACAGTGCTACACCATAGCAGAATTTCTTATAATCTTGTAGCAGTGCTACATCATCGTAGCACTCCTTATGAACAAGTTGCAACTCTTCTACTAACCCCACAATAGCACTGCATAAAAATTCGTAGTAAAGCATAGTAGATAAATTAATAATATAATAAAAAGGGGTATTCTGACATATTTTATTTTAAGCATAAAAATTTATATTACTTTTAGGTGTAGTAAAAAAGGCAATTTATTATACATTGCACTTATCTGCAGATATTCATACATATGTTATATTTGTTGCAAAGTCCTGAAAACCTAAACAAATAATAAATAGTATTATAATAATAAATAGCAGCTATTTAGTTACATATTTTTGAATTTATGTTGATTCTTTTCAAAGGTTAAATATTTGCAAATAAACATTAATGTACTCTACCAAAGACATTAGATAATCTTTTACCGAATATCTGCCACCTTATACTACATCACATCAAGTCATATTTTTTTTACGTTAGTTAGATAGGAAAACTGGCAGACGTGATACCGGATTCAAAATGGACAGCGTTGCTCTGGAACAAACGAGTTTACCTAAGCTCACATAACTTATTCGTGCGTCAACTACCCTAATAAGATGGTAAAACTCGGCGCCAGTAACACTACCTGCTCTGTTCTTTTTTCTAAAACACAGCAATTCTGTTTTACAGAAAATACAAGCAGGAGAGTGGTACGGAAGGAGCTGCCAGTATCTCTACTAAAATGATCGTACACGGAACAAAACTGCTATATTGAAAATGTTTAACGTAACATAATATGCAAATGTTATTCAAACAGATCAAAGTGGAATGATATTTGATTTGACATCACGTTGGAATTAATTCCTTTCCTCGGTTATCAAAATAAACAGCTGTGATCGTAAACATATGATTTGCATCACTCGTACAAAATGCTCTTGCGTACATGAGAGAAACTTCAGAATATGTTAAAATATTTTTTTAATTAAAAAGGATTTAATATTGTAAAGTTCACAATGCCTGTAATTCATTTGAAGGAATATGCTCATAATTGTTACGCTGAGCAAAATTAGATGTCAATAATTGTCAATTGTCAACTTTCCGTGTTGGATGCGAGTGGCAAGGGATCGGCCGTCTTGGCATTCATTGGGGGAGGCCTTTGTTCAGCAGTGGACGGATAGAGGCTGATAATTGATATTAATACTAACAAAATTTGAAATTTTATTAAGGCATAATGTCACATTAGTATGTTGATGACGCGAACCTTTAAGATTTTCCCCCATCATAAAGAACTCAACACGGCTAAAGAAGTTATTACTTCAAAAACTCTACTTGAAGTAATTATATAGCATTTTTATAGTATAATTAATATCAAATGCTAATATTATAACTGGTCAAATCCAACTAGCGATTCTAATGGCGTTCAAAAAAAATAACGTTCAGCTTTATTACTATATAAGTTTGTGCTTCAAAATTTAGATAGTAAATAATAATAGATAAATAAACTCAAAAAAATATTTGAAAAACATACAGCAAATAGCCGCAAAGTAACAGGCAAAAAATAAAGGTTTGAAAAAGAGGTAAAGACTAAAATCCGACTTTTCCAAATCCAGCGTAACGAAATATACACTTTTAGGTAAATATATCCCACACGGTTTTAACAAGCTACACAGACGGATGTTTACAAGGTTTTATTTAAAAATAAACTTTATAGGTTAGTCTTTTCTGGCGAGTTTTATCATTTTCGTTTTGTTGGAGGAAAAAATCAATACGTATGCAAAAATATCTTGAATACCTCAAATGTCACTGAATTCTATAATAAATTGCACAAAGGTTGTTCAAGTTTTGACATTTTGCTCACAAGACGCAAATATTCTAGACCATTCTACTTCGTTTCGGAAGTTAGGATGAACAAAATTTTGAGCTTTTTTTTAAGTTCGTGGTTATATATAACAATATTTTCTAGAAAAGAATGCCAAAAAAAATTATATTGTCTTTGAAATGTTATTCATGGTGATAACTTCCATGTTTCTAAATTGCATCGAAAACAGTTACTGTTGCGACTTTTTGACCAACGAATTACCTTCATGATCATGTTTTCCGTCTACTAACACAGGTCTCTTGCAATGCAGAGACAGCCGGTCTATGGGTATTACATTTTTTTTATGTTAGTTGGATAGGCAAACTGGCAAACGTGCCACTTGATGGTAAGTGGTCGACGTCGCCCATGAACATAAACTAGTTGACCTGGAACGAGCCCAGGCAACTCATTTATGTGTTGCCTATCCTGAGACTTAAGATGTTAAGTCTCGGTGCCAGTAATTACACTGCCTGTCTTGCCCTTCTCTCCGAAACACAGCAAAGCTGTTTCACGGGAGAAACAAGCAAGATGGTGGTACCCATGCAGCCGGAAGCGCGGCACAGCGCTTCCCTCCCACCGGTTACATACTGTTATTTATATTATATTAAATAATGTTACAATTGTTGAAGAAGAATATTTGAATATTATACCAAAGTATGATAATAACTTCATCATATTTCATTTTCACATCAGCACGCGGTAAGCAGTTTAAAATTTTTATACGTTTAACTGTTCCAGTTTTCCGGCGGTTGAGTATTTTAACGCAATTAGGGGAGAGATAAAATCATAACAAGATTCCCGGAACGGTTTTAAGTGTGGAGATACGAAAGACGGGTACTATTTATAATATTGCTAAATGATTGTTTTAAATCATAAATGATTAACTTTGGCTTAGCTATGTAAAATAATTCACTGTATAACGTATAAAGAACGTACAATCAACGTTATCGACAATTCGGAAGCTTTATCTAGTGTGAAAGCTTTATATCTATTAATTCCTACATAGTCATAACAATATTCAATAGAAAAAATATTGGCACTCATAGGGGCTACCGATATAAGTGTAAACTTATGACTTAGAATTATGAAATTTCAAATTATAATACAAAACATAACAAATTTCATTATGACGTCATAATGTTACATTAGCGTGCCGCATTACATCAATAATTTACCTAAATAAATTCTATTCTATTCTATTCTAATGTAAAACTATAAGATATTCCCCTACAAAAAAATGTTCGACGCGGCTAAGGAAATTTTCACTTAAACTAACCTGATAATATACTTAACTTTGATTAATATTTTCGTAGAAGAAGAAGATTGTTCTCTCTTTAAACTTGACAAACCAACTAGACATTAATAATAAACAATACATTAACGTAAGCAGGTGGATAATTGCCCAAAGTTGACCGTCCAATAAAATTAAATGAGCTTAGATCCATTAGCATTTTGCCATATTTGTCAAAATTATTAGAACGGGCTGTGTATAATATAATGAAATATGTCGAAGAGAACAAGATGCTACCGGAATTACAGTCTGGTTTCCGAAGGGGTCGAGGCACGGTAACTGCATAGTTGGACGTCACAGAAAATATTTTAGCAAATAGGGACTTGGGTAATGGTAGTATTTTGTCTTTATTGGATTTCTCACAGCCTTTTGACTGTCTTAACATCCAACAGCTACTGTTAGCTAAACTGAATTACTACGGTCTAAATGATCAAGCTTTGTCTTGGTTTGATAATCTCTCTTTCGCACAGACAGCAAACAGTCAGATTAAAATTAGATAATGACAATACCCTATTATCTGACCCTTTACCAGTCTCTCGCGGTGTTCCTCAGGGTTCAATATTGGGTCCTCTTTTATTTATAATTTATAGTTCAGATTTAACTTACGAAATTAAACATTGTAAATTTCACTGTTATGCAGATGATGTTCAACTTAATATCTCTGTACCACCTTGTAATACATCAATTGCATTACAGGAAATGAATAAGGTCATCGACAATATTGCTGTATGTTCAGATAGGAACGCCCTGGTATTAAATCCATCAAAGTCAAAATGTATGGTACCAAAAGTGACTTGACCTTGACTCTAAACAACCAGAAAATAGAGATGGTTACAGAGGCATAGAGTTTAGGTTTACTTTTTGACAGTCATACTGTCATCATTATAGATATTACTCATATCATTATAGATATTGCTAATGCCATGGCAAATTGCTAATCATATTTTATCTGTTTTTTTTTTACTCTTTTTATTGTGTATGTGAAATGTGGAATTGCGAATAAAGTTTTTATCTATCTATCTAATTTAAAAAGACAAAAGATGACAGCAATATTAACTACCCACCATCTTCACGTGATTTTGAAAAACTGTGCAGTTTAAGTTTGGGCTTATATTTATATACGGGTAAAACAAACCAAGCTTCTCTCAGTACTCGGATCTCACAGTCACTGCGACATATTACATCCATCACAGAGCCAAACTGGATTACCTTGCTGCACGTTGAGTTGAATCTGACACATATTAGGTTACGTCAGGATTTTAAAGGATGCTCTACACTAATGTCTCTAAGGCGGCTTATTGTAGATGTGAAACATCTATTGGCGCGCCGTGGCAATAAAATCAACAAATGCCGTGATGGCGAACGACATGACGCTGTCATTTCTTTATTGAAGTGATACTTCTTTTCGCGCATGAGGGTTAAATTATCACGAATGAAACGTCACGAAAATGTGCAAAGTTTTGTCCAAGAAGAGGGAGAGAGTTATTGAGACCGATTGAGAGAAAGTGAGAAAGGGCGAATGTAGCATGAAGCACATAGCCATGGAGCAAGCGAATGAAAAAGATCGAAAGAGAGTGTGATAGAGAAAACCTTGCATCGCAAGTCTTAGATATTTAAAGCTTTAGATTAATATAAATGAGATTTAAAAATTAGTTTGCCAAATAAGTTTCACTTCTGACATATTGTGTATTTTGTACGCACGCACTTTTTTTCGTTTCGTTATACACACATAAACATCCTTCATACATTCACGAAATATTTGGGCGACAAACATACAATATTTATAAGGTATTACAGTAAATTCTTTTGGGCAAACGACTGAGATTACATATCCGTTTTCGCATATCTTTAGTCCTTTCCTGAAAACTTATTCAAATTGACAGATATCCGGGATCGAATTTAAAGCTTGGGTGGATTACGATTCGTTTTGTCTCTGACTTATCCCTTATATGCTTAAAATAGAGAGGCATTTTTTGGGATATCCTATCACTTTTACTGTGATAAACTATTTTTTCTTTTCACTTCATTCGAATAAGCGTTAGGAAATAATCATCATTATCATCATCGACCGTTTATATGTCCCACTGCTGGGCTCGGATCTTCTCCTTTTTCCTTCCGGTTCCTTCACTGAATTAAGAACATAATAATAAATTATTATTATATTAATAAAAAATAAATCTCAACTTTATACACGTCTCTATATTATCACTATGAGTCTTTTGAGTTTAGTTATAAATAAAATCCGGCGAGTGCCATCAATTCCGCCTTTGGTGAGGTGCCCCAGATATGTGGAGCAACAGAGCACCTCGACGGCTGGCTCAGTCCCCCAAGGGACCAACGCCACCTCCACAGAGGGGTTGTCCCGCACCACAGAATAAAACAACGTCGGGACAGTGCAATAGGATGAGGTTCCCATCCTCGCCCCTTGCCCCACCCTGCTCTTGCGTCCCCTCTTAATATCATTTAATCAGCCTGATGATTTCTCAATTTTAGTTTTTTGCCCTGGTTTGGTTTGAACCCAGACCCCTTACTTTTATGGTAAAACTAACCACCATTCACAAATATTTTACACTTATCAATAATATAATGCGTGTAATGTAAAAGAATAAAAATTGCATTTATATTCCTCGATTCGCCCTTAAAAATACCTGAGGTCGTTAAAACGCTATCTGGAAACTAAAGTCCCACAAACAGGAGTTTCATGGCCAAGGTATAATTGAATCTGTGTCCTGGCGTATACTCAATTACGGCTGATAGTAAACGATACATTTGTAACAGTAGTAGGTCAAGGTGGGCTAACTGAGTTACCGGTGGCATATGCACTATGTCAAGTACGCGTCATTCAAGGGAAATTAACTTAGCCCACATTTGCGGGAATTCCAGTTGCCGTTCGATAACGGGATTTGCTTCTCGCTTAGCCGCTTTGGAGTTTTGTTTGCCATTTTTACCGTGTTATATGAGCTATGCCAGTCTAGATGGATTTTTTTTAATTGATTTGAAATTAACTGCCGATGGGCTAGCGACTAAAAATTCAAATTTTTACCATAGCACAGAAGCACTGCGTGAAAATATAAAAAACATATTATACTTTTTATTCCGTTATAAAGATAATATTATGCAGCACATTTTTTTAAGTAAGTTTTTACAAAATAACTAACTTTTTACAAAAAATGTTTTGTAGATGTGACTATGGTAAAGTGAGTGAGTGCTAACAAAGATACATTGTTTATCGAGTTTCCATCACGAATGATAATAATATCAAGTAATAATAATTATTGTATTGTTCCATAGCATCTTCGGTAAAATTGATTTAAATTGGTTTGTACTATTTTGTTTGGATTTTTATATTTTAAGTTGGTTTTATTTCTGTAAATCATTTATAGCATCCGAATATCACCAGCTCATACCAAACCAATACACAAATATTTAAAGGCTCTAAATTCCTACCGATTTACGAAAATAAAATCACTTATTTTATAAATACAATTTGGTAAATCAGACGTAAGCACTCATAATCCAGTATTACCAACTTCTTATCCCATAAAAAGGCCCGAGGCGTGTTTATTTTTTAAAGAGTTCCGTTTCTACCCTCAATATTTACGGTATAACTTTGATTCGGAAACCATTAAAAGCGATGGAGACGTCTTTTAATATTTTCGAATCCACCAATTAGTGAAAGCCCGAAAAAAGTGAGTTTTTGTATCGAGGGTATGAATTTTTTTGTGCAAAATACTTAAGTATATTTACTTTAAAATCGAGACTAATTGTTTTTTTTCTTTAATACCGGGAAATGCTCTGAGGCGTCCTGCGAGAGAATGGGTCTCCCCAGGTGGTTAAGGTGGTTAGGTGTACGCAGCTCTACCCACTAAAACCCGGCGAGTGCCGTCAATCCCGCCTTCAGTGCCCCGGATCTTATAAGCAAACAGGGCACCTCGACGGCTAGTCATTCCCTCAAGGGACCGACGCCATCTACAAAAAGGGGTTGTCCCGCACCACAGAACAACCCCTCCCAACGTCGGGACAGTACAATGGGATGAGGTTTCCATTCTCACCCCTGTCCTCTCCTACTCTTTTGTCCCCTCTTCTTGAAGAGGGGTACAAAGAACAGCCTCCATTCACTTGACTTTGCCCAAGGTGCTGGGTTCACCTTAGACTATCGAGCCGCACCGCCACAACAAGCCTTAAACAGTGGTGGGGATCGTCTTCCCACCTGGTTAATGGCCGACTAACACTTCACATCTTTCTATAATAATACTAGATACATATCTCTCAACTATTTTCATTAATCTACACTTTATTATGAGCTAAAGAAGTAAAAGAGATATCAACTTAAAATCATTAAACCTTGAAACTTGTAATAATAAATATGTATTTCACAAGACCAAAAGTAAATGATAAACTCGTAGATGAATCATATGAGATCAAATATATATCAAACTCTTTCCATATTTTATAGTCTTATTTCCCATCCTATTTCCTTTTACAGGTATTTTGGTTGCCGAATCTAATTTTGAATGTATCATCTTAAATCGTGCGTATATATTGAGTATCAGATTCTCCCTTATTAGATTACAGGATCAGTGATATGCTCTCGGCGTCGAGATGTTTCATATTATTGTTTTTCTCGTTTTGAAACTGATATGCTTTTTATATAGAGATTTTTTTATTACATTACAACAAATATATCAATTGACGTTCAAAAAGATACTGGATTAGTACTATTTTGAAAAAAAAATTGATTTGATTTGATATAATTAATATTATTAAAAATGTTTAAAAAGTAATTAAAAAAAATTGAAAACATCGTAAATATCCGTCTTCAATGGCAAAGAGGTCGTTGTGATATTTTTAATGTAAATTGGTTTCATAATAATTAAAATCCCTTTTACAAAGTACTCACTTTATTTTACATGTCTCCGGTACAAACCATTACTCTCATAATTATTATATTATATTTAACATAATCCTTGTCTTTATATAATTTCCTTATACTTGCATAATATTAAATATTAAATGGTACTGCCTGAGGCAGTACTATCCATATCAACAATCGGTCACTAAAGAGCCCTTCATCATTCCCTACCACAGATTTTATAATAGTTCGCCCCGCCAGGCGACACAAACGAACTTACAACTACCTACACTAACAAAACTATTAAAATATTTAATGGAAGTCATGACATTAGGTGCCTGATGGTGTTTCAAATCATTTAAGGGCGTAAACATCTTTTCTTTTCATTAAACCTACTAAGTGCCAATAAGGTTCAAGAGTGGAGGCCACGTTTAGGTAGACGAAGTGTTGATCTGCCATGAACGAGGTGGAAACTGGAAAGACGATCTCCGTGCAGTGGCCAGTCCGTGTTGGATGCGAGTGGCAAGGGATTGGGTGTCTTGGCGTTCTTTGAAGGAGGCCAATTCTCAGCAGTGGACGGATAGAGGCTGATGATGATGATGATGATAATGAAACCGGCCAAGTATATAATATCATAAAAGTACCAGATAAGGTGTATTATTATTATAAAACAAATAAATCTTTGTCTACAAAACATAAAAAAGACACAAATATTTCCAACAAAATGTCATGTGACATAGGATACTTTTTAAAACTTATGTCGAATGTTCCTATACTTTCAAAGAAAAACTAAATCAAATGATTTTCAAAAGAAGTGTCTACCCTTGTCAATGTAGCGACGGGAGCTTCCGAAAAACACAATTTTTAAGATGATCAAAGGAAATATGAGAGGCAATGACTTCGACACAAAGGTACATAATGGTATATCCAATAATTTTACATCACAAAACCTTATTACGTTACGTATATTTTTAAGAAAAACTAATTTGGCGCGCCGTGATGGCATGGCGCTATCATGCTGTAATGCCATCACAATCTCGACTCCATTTTGTGCACGCGTAAATACAGATTTTTATTAATTATTAGCTGTTGCTCGCAGCTTCACCCGCGTTATCGAAGGTTTACAGCCGTATCCGGATTGATGATGAATATTTTCAAACCTTTTTTTTCTTTTTTTTTCGGAAGGGCTAGGGACTAGACTAGGGACTTTTCGGCCTGATGGCCTTTAAGCTCAATCGGTACAGTAAATGAGCAGATGGCTCACTTAAGAAATATTCGAAAGGGGGATGCCCCCCTCCGCGCTCAGGGGGCGCGGTTCATCGCGCACGCTGCTCGGGAGAGCAGGATTTGGACTAGTCAAATCCGATACGGTCGATGAATCTTTTACGGTTGAATTTATCCTATCATCATGAGGGCCGGCCCACATCCCTCCCTCTGGAGAGGGAGGCGGGTCATGCGCGGTGCCCAAGCAATCTAGCGGTAGCGTAGTGCTAGCGCTGTTTGCGCGGTCTGGGTTTGTGTCTACTCGTATCGGATTCGAACCTAAGCTTCCGCGATCGATCCGGATCGATGTGGTTTCCATGTGTAGGGGTCGACGTCGCTTACGACCTCGAGGCCCAAGCGGTGTGCTGGTGTACCTAGCACCGTGTGTTGTACTTCTGTATATGTTGTGACGTTCGCGTCGCGCATTAGTAGCTGAGAGATTTCGTCAGCTGGATCTGTTAAAACATGCTTAGGTAACCTATGCCTCATAGGAAATGAGCTATCTGGGGAATAGTTTGCCGCGCTCACGATGAGCGGGTTTGGGTGAAGGAGTGCCTTTTCAAAGTGACGTTCTGACGTCATTTTGAAGTGGCCCCTAATGGACTCTAATCTGAAGACCCTGTGCAGGTCGATGTTTCTTACGTACCACGGGCAACCGGTTGCCATGCGTAAAAAAATATTTTGGACTATTTGTAGTGCATTAAGTCGACTTTGTGGCACATGCGCGAATGCGACACAAGAGTATGACATAATGGGTAGGATACAATTTTGACACCGACTCCAAAAGAAACTATAATGACGTGGTAAACGCAAACTTATATAATACTAGCGGCCCGGTACGTGCTTCGCTACGTATAAAGTGAAATAAAAAAAATAGAACGTCAACTTAATTTATTCAAACAAAAAAATATATTATTAATTAGCTAGCTATTTTAAAATTTAATGTTGTACTGTCAACACTGAAAAAAGTTTCAATATGACCCCAGTCCCCAACTGAAAAAGTTTCAATTTGACAGCAAAATCTCCATTAACAAAATGATCCGCCATTTATTGAATTAAAAAAAATGTGATAAATGAAGAACCGCTCGACCGATATTGTGCAAACTTCACAAAAACCATCTACTAAATAGTCCGAACAAAGCCTAAACATTTGGTTGGGATTGGTGAGCCCGTTCTTGAGTTATAAAATTACAACGAAAAGTGGCATTGATTTTTATATGTATATAAAGATAATCAACTTAACCTTCTATTAATGTACAAACATTAGTAGAAGATTAAGTTGATTATAAGTTGTAAGCACAAAAATTTAAGAAACAGTTATTTTATTACTTTTTAGTTTAGTATTTTTAAAGTCGGTTTTAATTTTTTGAAAAATGATTTTTTATATACTATACTTGCATATGCATTTAGTGAAAAGCTGTTAATTTGAAATTACAAACAAACACTTCAATTTTATTTATTTGTAATGAATTCATATGTTAGTATTCTACATGTGCAGTTCGTCTCGAATAAAGCAACTTTATTTGGTATATAACAAAATGGTATTTGTTATTTTATTGCGTTAAAAACGATAATTGGATAAAATCCTTCTCCTATTTTAAAGAACATGTATAACTCAGTTACGGAGAAAGTTTAGAGGCTTAAACCGGTCCCGTTTGCCCATAAGATGTGAATCTCTTTTTAAAAAGAGGTATGTTTGGTAATTTTTTCCCTGTTACAAAAGTTACCAAACCATGTATTGAAAACTATTAAAATAAGGTTTTCATCATCAACTATCAGGTCTACTTAACTTATATATTAATTGGTTTTGTAATTACCGAAAAAATTGAGATTACGGACGTTTTTAAAATTTCTAATGCGTTCTCATAAATACTCAAGTATAAAATTATAATTAGAACCATTTTGCAAAAAAAAACGAAAATTAAATAAAAAACAAGACCAAAAATAAATTACAGTTATGGAAAAAATCAATCAATTCAGGTCAGCTGAATAACTTGTGTATACAAAAACATGTACCTCACGACCCCCGTTAAGACATCTTCATTCATTACACAGATACTGTTTTGCTTTAGCGGAATTCGAACCCGCGATATATTTTGAGTTGTCTTCAATCATCTTACAGCAGTTAATAGACTTTATATTATTTCAAAAAAATATTTATATAATAAGCTTATTGCTTCTCATAAATAGCTTTTGTATTGTTTGGAATACATATACGCTTCAGGTTTCCCTGCCTAATTAGATATGCTAATGAACACCTGGATACTAAGTGAAATAAACAGTTTGATTAGATACGAGACCTAGTTTCTAAGCAGTAATTCTAGAATTTGATACTCTATGGAGCTAATTATAAAGTCAGTATTCATGTGTAATGAATGTATTTTTATTTATTACAGGAAAAAATAAAAGCCTGAAGATATATTTATTCGTATGTGTATCACAATAAACTTAATTATTATTTATGATTACATTATGATAATATAAAATAAAAGGTCCTCGTCGGTAGAGTTAGTTATTCATATTTCATATTAACATGATAAAAAATAAATATTATGAAATAAATAATGTATTATATTAAGAGATATTATAACCAATTAATTGGAGATACGAAAATAAATTTATATTTGTACTATCTGCATTGAATCTTCTATTTCTAATAGAATTATGCCAAATCCGTATACAAAGATTTATTTAATATTCGTTTTCTAACTTTGATGGGATTCTTAACCGTAATGGCTGTATTAAGAAAAACGTATCTGAATGAATTGAATATTTTAGACTAGACTATTTTTTTTTTATTTTAGACTATATTTAGACTATAGAGAATTTCATTCCTTGTTCATTAATTACTATACATTCATGACAATATCAAAAAGACTCATTAAAGATATATTTTCATCAAAACAAACATAATAAATTATTCCTTTGAGGGAAATACGGCGACATTACTTCTGCGTTGATGACGAACGACAAGTCTGTTACATTAATTAACTCCAATGAAATGATTCACTCGAAACATCCAGATACTTTTATGTTTTAAAAAGTCACTTTGATTACATACAATGGAATTTCTCATTTATATTTGACATCATTTCGAATTCATGATTCTCGGGATTTTTAGGGTTCCGTAGCCAAATGGCAAAAACGGAACCCTTATAGATTCGGCATGTCTGTCTGTCTGTCTGTCCGTCCGTATGTCACATAGGAATGGCCGATACAAATCGTATATAGATATTGAAACGTATATTACATCAATATCTAAATATCCGATATCGGTGCGTTTAAAAACTATATATTTTTTAAAACACGATATTTCTGCATCGTTGCGATACGTCTCGGTTCGGTATCTCGCTTGATATTTAAGATTTATAGATATAGGATATCAAACCATATCGCATCGCAATATGGGCTATGCAGATGCGCTAGGCCGACTGATATCTTGTGAGTGAGTGAAATGGCAATAATCGAATATTCGTAGGATTCTAAACATTATACGCAACAGAAATAACGTTATATGAATATTTTCTTGTGCATTTTGGCAAATTTGTATTAGATCACAGAAGTTAAACAAGAGACTTTATTATTTTAAGAAAAATCTTTTTCGGTAATTTTGCAATTTTATACTTGACCTTTGTCCTTGAACTCGTAGCTTCGCTCCGGTGATCCTTTTCTCTTATATTTATATATTATTCTTATTTATATATTATTATTGTAATAAATTAATATCTTCCATACAAATACATACCTAAATAAATAAAAATAAATAATATAACAAAAAAAATATAACATCCCATGTCTTAAGTACAAATGCTCTTGCTCATCACACAAACATTTTGCCGACAACACCCAAAGACCATATTCAGACAGATTTAAAAAATAACAAATTGCAACAATATCATATTAATCGATATACAGTTTCAAAACACATCGTTTTATAGGTTCATTGTTACCAAATACGGGCCGATACACCAATATATAGTTTCAAAAAATATATAGTTTCAGTATCCGATATCGAATATCAATATATAGTTTCGATTCGATATTGTAAAAACGCGATATTACCCACCACTAATGTCACAGCCATAGAGCAATTACAAAGAAGAGATGTCATAAGACACTTTCTTCATATAATAGTATAGTATCAATATATAGTGTCGCAACTGCGCGCAAACCATCTAGCGACCAGTAGCCAAAAAAATTAATTGATTATATTGGCAGACGTTATAATAGTTCTACTATATTTCACTAGGTGTTGCTATCGCAAATGCCATACTCAGATTTTTTTGTTAAGCATAGATGTAATTTGAATAATATTATCATAATTTACTTAATTTCAATACAAGCTGATTTCGCATTGTACGATTTTCGTACAATAAGAGGTCATCATCTTATGCTGGACAAAATACAGCTTGATATTATGTAGCCATGTGTACTATCGACTTGAGAAAAAGGATAATTGCGTACTAAAAGTCAGTTTGCTTTTGCATATGCCATAAAGATTTTATCATTTGAGTGATTTTAAAAAAAACGGAAAGGACCCTAAAACTTTTAAACCTTTTCCCAAGCCAGACGTGGTGTAAATAAAATGGAATAATGCTGCGTAATATGATACGTAACATGCTTTTATTTTCATAAACAACAGTTATAAATTGCAGATACTAAAAGTTTTCCTATTATAGCAAGAAAGAAAATATTTTTTATTATATCAGCTTATTCAAATTCTAATACTGAACGTCAAAACCAACTACTACCGGTTCGAACCTTAGCCCAGAATATAAAATTATTTCATTAAAATTTTCACTACAATAATTCGACTGAATCGTGCCGTAATTTTTAGGAGTTCGAAATTAAACTCCCGTAAAAAGTACAGTTTTATTTAGTTGCTGTCTTTTAGTATCTCTAACGTTTTTGCAGGTCGCAAAATATTTAAAACGTATGTCTGTATTTTTTTTTTTTTTTCTTCAGCTAATACGAGTCCACTACTGGACGTAGGCCTCCCCCAAGGATTTCCACAACGACCGGTCCTGCGCCGTCCGCATGATGTGATCAATCACGTCATATTCTGAAATGTACGTTACGATTTGACCAATTCTTTCTAGTTATATTTTCAATCCACTTCTTTTTCAAACAGTCATTCGACGGAAATCTTAAAAAATATTACACAAAATATAATATTATAATAATAATAAATATAAGAATCAAAACGTGTTTACCGACTTTTTTCCGAAACTATAAAAACTATACTGTTGAAACTTGGTAAGTAGATGTATTCTGTGAACCGCATTAAGATTTTGACACAAAAGTAGAAAAAAACAATAAGTTTTGGATACCCCCCCTCCCATACTTAGAACTGAAACTCAAAATATATTTTTTCATCAAACCTATACGTGTTGGGTATCTATGGATAGGTCTTCAAAAATTATATTGAGGTTTCTAGTACCATTTTTTTGATTAGGTTGAAAATTTCTATACACGTTTAGTTTAGATGAAAATGCATAATTATTTGTTTCACGTCAATCTAAATCCAACATGGCGGAGTACATAAGATGGCGCAATATTTATTGTAAGACATTCCTACAGTATGGATATCAAATGAAAAGGGATTGTAAAAATATTGAAAAATAAAGTGACGTCACCCTAAATTCAATATGACGGACTTTAAACGATCTAGGCAGACTAAATCTTGAATTCTTTCCTACAATATATTACATAGGTATCAAAATATGTTCCCCACCATGGTTCAGGCCTTGACGTGGCGGCGCGTAGCCTAGGGTGAGCCCAGCACCTTGAGCGAAGCCAATTGAGCCGAGGGAGCTCTTTCTACCCCTCTTATAAGAAGAGAGGACAAAAGGGCAGGGGGCAAGGGGTGAGGATGGGAACCTCACCCCATTGTACTGTCCCGACGTTGGAAGGGGTTGTTCTGTGGTGCGGGACAACCCCTCTGTGGAGGTGGCGTCGATCCCTTGCGGGACTGACTAGCCATCGAGGTGCCCTGTTAGCTTAACAGATCCGGGGCACCTCACCAAGGCGGCACTGGTGGCACTCGCCGGGTTTAAGTGGGTAAAGCTGCGTCCATTTACCATCTTTCGGGCGCAGCGAGTTCCACATACCCACCTGGGGAGACCCACTCCCCAGGCGGGATGCCTCAGAGCATTTCCTGGCGTAATAGAAAAAAAAAAGGTATCAAAATATGTTAATTCAACACCTAACTTGATGTAATTGTTTTTAATTTTTAAATTTTCAAACTAACCAAATATGAGTACTTTTAAACTCATAATGCACAGGTTTTCTGGGCTCCACTGTATGAATGACCCGCATTGGCGTGCAGTTAAGTTCATTACGCTACTTTCGACACAATGTCGACTCTCAACGTCTGTCGGATATACCAGCCCAGATAGGCCATTTAATTTCCTGTGACATTCTATTGACTTGATTGGTCCTAAATATTGACATAGTTGTATAAGAATTCAGCTGCCGTATGTTTGTTTCGACCAAACTTGAAAAATTTACTTAAAAAAACTTAATTTTGATTGTGATTATAGAAACGGTCACGGTCCTTAAAATATTATATTAATCTATAATTCATTAAATAACCTTAAATTTATTAACACTAATAAATCCGTGATAATAATAATAATAATATTTTTAAGCTATTGCATAGATTTTATCGCGGGCCTTGAGCGCGGCGACCGAATCAAGAAATTCCGTAGCGAAAAAAACCTAACACCCGACGAGAGACGAGCTGCTCCGAAATCGGACGAATAAGTAAGCAGCTGTTTGTGAGAAAGTATATAGGTGTGGGACAATAGTAGTCTTTGGGTGTGAGATACGGTAATTTGAGAGGAGCTCAAATTAAAGAACGCATTTAAATAAATGTTTCGAATCGACAACATAATATATCCACAATATTCGGATAATGGCTTAGTTTAGATTTAGAAAATGTAAATAATGAAATAGAATTGACATAATATTATAAGTACAATAGTTGTCAAATTTTTATGTGTGTGTCACGGAACTTAAATAGAAAGGAGAGCGATCGACATAGGAGTTATATACTATAAATTGTCCACTGAAAGATCATCACTGGCAATTGCATAAGTTGATAAAAAATGCTATGCAATAGCTTTACCGCGGCAGTCTCCGAGTGCCACACGTCTTTTTTTCTATATTAATTATACGTAGAGGTACAATTGTTGAAAACACGTTAAAGTATTATAACAAAAAGTAAACTAAAAAAAAATTGGTTTACTGGTTTAGTACCCATATTAAAGTCATATCGTGTTTTTTTTTACTATAATAATGTGAAATACATACTATTATGTTTTTTTTCGAGAGCACAATATTTTGGTCCTTAAAACCGGATAAAAATGCGTTTCTTTATATCAAAGTAAGCATCCATAACACTCTTAAAAAATCCTTATACCTTCACAATATACTGCTTAAAATAAATAATTTATTTTAAATCTCGTTCTTTCGTACCTCTCTTAAGCAAACTTTGTAAAACACCTTTAAACCTCAACGAAATTCACCGAATTTACCGCCATTGTTACTTGTACTCGGCCAGAATATTAAGCAGTCTGAACCTTCCAGCTTAGTCACTGAACCTTTAAATTATCTTGGAAATGCTAGATTTGTAAAACTGGTAAACTAAGTTAAGGATATCACTGATATGTTTACTTTACTAGTATGTTTGGAAATCTTTTTGGGCATAACATTAAATCATATTACGTTATAGTTTAACAGTAAATTATCTTATTAAATGTGTTAATTTAAATTAGACTAAATTATAATTACTTGATATTCTTACTTTTCTCCATTTATAAAATTATATCTCACGATTAAAAAAATGTATACTGTATAATTTCTCATACATATTATTTTAATTGATATAAACTTCTTTATAGTCTGAGAAGCAATCGCTGAAACTGATTTTAATATAATATATAATGCTTCTTAACAACTCACTAGAGGACACATCTTTATCTCAAATAGAAAATTACCCTAATATAGTTTCCCTACCTAATTTCATCAGATTCTGGCTTTTGTGTCCAACGTCCATTCATGTACACTTCGGAGGGGACTTGTCTTTGCCGAGCATCATCACCGCAATGCTCCGCAATGACGAGTCCTGGACGGCGATGGTCTCCTTCTGTGAGGCAGTAATGTCCCAGAAGGAGGCCGATGAGCGGATGAGAGAGGAGGCCGCCGACAAGGCCTCCCCCCGCAGGCGACGAACAGGGGTGCGTAGGAGGCGCTACTTTATGCGCCTCCAGTAACGCCCCTGTGCTCGTGTCGGGCGAAGCTAGGGTTAACCTGGGTCCAGATAGGCACGACGTCGTCGGGGACTGCTAAAAGTATCGCGAAAACGAACGGCCGAGCAGTCCTCCCTTTCGAGGAGGAGTCTGGCCTCTCGCCGGGGCCAGCCTGTCTCCGAGAGTCCTGTGTTGCCTGCAAGATCCGGGACCCTCAAAAGGCGGCGGAGGGCGCTTGCAGCGGTTTTAGTGGGCAACGACACTGCCCAAGTGCGAACCCCACACACGGCTAGGTTTAAAACCAACCCCGGTCCTAGCTATGCTGTAGGCTGCAAATTTCCGCTGCAGACCAAAAAAAAATTTATGTACACTTAGGAATGAATACGATATAACAAAGAAGCTATAGAATATAGTGATCTAGACAAACTGTAGAAATCGGATGTAATGCTTTTTAAGCTAGGACAAAATATTATAAAAAGCTATTGAATGCACTTACTTTTCACTACGATCGATTCTGTACCCCCTGACATTAGAAGCACAATATTCCGTGTACCGTTTAGTTTTGAACGGCAAGCACTAAAGTATTAGTTTTGAAGGTTAATAATCTCTTGATGTGGCTTAATGACATTTAAAGAACTAAATAGCTAATGACGATAATAATGGTAACACTACAAATTTGATAAAATAACCGCAATACCAATATAATATAATTTTAATTACCTTGCTTTAAATCGAAACCACTTTACGTGGTCGCCTCTCTACCTACATCATACGCAAATGGGTCAGTGTGTCAAGTTGATATGTTGTACATATTCTCGTTGCTATACAGCCATTTCTGAAAAATAATAATTAAATTGACAGTGCGATGGAAATCAAGAAATATATTTTAAATTCGTTGATTTTAATGTATTTTGTGTGCATGTTGATAACTTTGTATCCAACGTCAAGGATTATAGGAAGCCCCCCAATATTTTTAAGTAGTAGTAGTTTTAGTTTTGAAGTGATTTACGTATTTTAGGTTATTATAATACAGTCAAATTTAATTAGGATATCATCACCAGTAATCCCTTAACTTTTCATTTTATTAAAATGTAATAAATCTGGAACATAAATGATAGTAAGAAGTAGTGCCATGCTGCTTTGCAGTTGAATTGGGCCGACACGACCCGGGTAGAACTTCTCGGTCACATGATACTGGCGTAAAGTGACAGCTATGCTGTCGCGTTTCGTGTGGTATGTGAGTGCCCACCCTAACTAAAACCACTGCGAGCGCCTTCAGCCGCTTTTTGAGGGTCTCGGATATGCAGGCAGCAGACAGGATCACTTCATCGGCAGGCTGACTCCGGCGAAGGCCAGATTACTCGTCACCGTGACGTCGTGCCATCCTGAAGCCGGTCAGGAGCACAGGGGGTTACTTGAGGCGCATTAAGTAGCGCCTCCTACGCACCCCCGTTCGTCGCCAGCGGGGGGAGGCCTCATCGGCAGCCTCCTCTATCACCCGCCTCCTTCTCGGACATTACTACGTCGCAGAAGGAGACCATCACCGTCCAGGACTCATCATCACCGAACATCGCGGTGATGACGATCGGCAGAGACAAGTCCCCTCCGATGACTGATATCAGATCATGACGCAGCGCCGCCCATCTCGTACACACCTTGAGGGTGTGCTGGGCCGAGTTCATCACCGCGCCACAATCGTGACACACTGTCAACGAACGGCTCCCTGCGGGCCGTCCGTCACACGTACAGGCACAGGCTCACCAAAGCAACCATGCTCGGTGAACACCTGTGTTAGACGGAAGGTAAGGGGTTTGCGCTTACGGCGCATCCACCCTAGTGAGGTGACTAGCTTTGGTGGAGGTAAGGGTGCTCCTCATCGCTGGGGTTGGCGCGGACCTGTCACTCCCTGCCGTTATCCGAGCGTTGACCGTCCATGAGAGCACACGGCAGGTGGTCCTCTAACTTCTGTGAGGACGTGATGTCGCAGAATGAGGAAGTCGAGCGGGAGAGAGAGCGCACTACTGCTTTTACTCGCAGGAGAGCATGACTGTGACAGGTGGTCGTGCCGCCGGGACCTGTGCACGGCCGACCGGGGTATTTGCCGGGCGCGCATAAGTTCCGGTTTTTAACGCACCCTTGTGTTCAGGGTGCCTTAAATGGAGTAGGAGAAGGGGACACCATCACCCTCCACCAGAGGAGAGTGCCGGATGGACCAGCAACGGAGATCGTCACAAACTTACCCCTAATTATGAAAATAATGACTCTATTTTGTTCAGAATCTATAGTGTATTTAGTTCTAACATTATTGTTTAACATATATAATATAATATACGTATAGAATCGTCTAACCACAAGTATCCCATTAGTAAGACGAGTTAAAATTCGCTTATTAAGAACTAGCTGTTGCCCGCAGCTTCGCCCGCGTTTACTTAGATTTACAGCCGTTCGGATTGATGATGATTATTTTTATGGCCAAAGTTAGGCCTTATAACATCAGCTATCTGCCAGTGAAAGTCTCGTCAATGTTGGCTTAGCCGTTTTATAGATTAACCGGAACAAACAGACAGACAAAATTTATTTTTTTAATGTAAGTACCGTATATTTCATAGCTTTTACCCGCGACTTCATCCGCATGAAAGATTTTTTTTTTTTTCAAATAATATGGTTGAAATTTACGGGTTCCATACTATCTTTGATGAATTATTCTATAAATACATTTTGGATAAATTACTAAAATACGGAAACAGTATTTCATTAAAAACGCGTGCTATACAAAAGTGCGATGCTCATAAGGATCCGCATCTTTTAATAGATAGCGTGATCTACATTTTGTGTTAACGCCATCTATTGACACGTCTAAAAAACTTATTGTTACACTTATACATCTTATCATCTTGGGTCTCAAACTATCTCCATATCAAATTTCACTCAAATCGGTTCAGTTGTTTAACAAATACATAGTCCCGGAGTTTTAGCTGCACAACTCCCGTTCTCGTGGGATTTTCAGAATAACAACTATTTAAGTCCTACGTTAAGTTCCAAAGTATCTTCATATCAAATTTCACCCAAATCTGTTCAGTGGTTTAGAAGATAGACAGTCCCGGGGTTTTACCCGCCTAGTTCCCGTTCCCATAGGATTTTCAGGATAACAACTATTTAATGTCCTACGTCAGGTTGTAAAGCATCTTCATATCAAATTTCACCCTAATCCGTTCCGTGGTTTAGAAGATAGACAGTCTTAGGGTTTACCCGCATATTTCCCGTTCCCGTAGATTTTTTAGGATAACAACTATTTTATACCCTGCGTTAAGTTTCAAAGTATCTTCATATCAGATTTCACCTAAATCTGTTGCGTGGGATTTTCAGGATAAGAATTATTTTATTTCACCAATTCATTAATAGATGGCACTATTATATAAAGTCCTACGTTAAGTTTCAAAGAATCAACATATCAAATTTCACTCAAATTTGTTCCATGGTTTAGAAGATAGTCACTCCCGGGGTTTTACCCGCATAGTTTACCGTTCCCATTGGATTTTCAGGATAACAACTATTTTATACCCTACGTTAAGTTCCATAGTAACTTTTTATCAAATTTCACCCAAATCTGTTCCGTGGTTTAGAAGATAGAAAGTCCTGGGGGTTTACCCGCGTAGTTCCCGTTCCCGTAGGATTTTCAGGATAACAACTATTTTAAGTCCTACCTTGAGTGCCAAAGTATCTTCATATCAAATTTCACCCAAATCTGTTCGGTGGTTCTGAAAATAGACAGTACCGGGGTTTTACCCGCATAAATCCCGTTACCGTGGGATATCCGGGATAAAAACTATCCTATGTCCTTTCTCGGGTTCCATACTATCTTTGTGCCAAATTTCATCCAAATCTGTTCAGTGGTTTAGGCGTGAAGAAGAGATAGACAGACAGACAGACAGACAGACAGACAGAGTTACTTTCGCATTTATAATATTAGTAAGGATATGAAGCGTTGGTAAGGAGAAAATATTACAGGAAATTTACCTAATGTATTTTATAATATCATCCAGATTAAAGTTTACATAGTTGAATTTTGTCGATCGCTTCAGTATCTAACTTCGCCTACATCTTAATCTCGTTGAAATTTAGAAAATTTTGTGAAAAGTTTAAAAGTTCTGAAAGAGTCGAAAGTCTCGTAAATATAATTTTGAATGAAAATTAATAATTTTCGTAAAGATGAAATGTTGCACGGCCGTCTATATACAATCATAGTACATTGGCCGATCTTTCTTAAATTAGTGCCAAGAGCAAATAAAAGAAGATTTTTATATGTTACTTGAATAAGGCAAAAGGCAGAGGTTGGTAAGAGGTCTCGCCGGGGTCAGCCTGTCGCTGATGTGATCCTCTTGCCTGCAGATCCGGGACTCTCAAAAGCGGCTAAAGGCGTTTCAGTTTAAGGGTAGGGCACTCCCAGGTGCAAGTCCCACATAGGTCAGGATCTACCCAAAGGGCCTGGCTACATCCATAAAGGATTTGCCTACGCTAAAAAAAGGTTGGTAAGTGGTCAGGCGGTGGTCACGTTCTCCGAAATCTCTCAGAAGGTGACCGTGGACCGCGGATGGTGGTCAGGCGGTGGTCACGTTCTCCGAAATCTCTCAGAAGGAGACCGTGGATTGTGGAACGAGACAGAAAGGTTTTGATCATGCCGCCATAAAAAAAACACGCCTTATAACACCTAAATTATAACTTTTATGAGCTTACCATTACAAGACCATAACAGAAGTTATTCATTAAGATATTTCGTATGTACATATCATGACATTGCAAAAACTTTATATAATTTACTACACAAATGTCTGCCACGAGTCACGACCCTTGCCGCTACGTCTGCCCTTGAGATCTCACTTACAAAACTCAAATATGAAAAAGAAAAAAGGAGTTAAAATGTTACTTTTAATTAAAACGGATCATGCGACAAGGGCAACAATAGGCAGGACCCTTGTAACGTTTTAACGGACCCATAAGGGCTGTAACACGCTCGTTACAGAAAATCCACTTTGTTAGTGGGTTTTTCGCTAGTGATTTTATTGCTATCGCATTGCTGAACATTTCAGGATTTCATAGGAAAGTTTGTGTTTGTGCTGATGAGGCTTCGTTTACTTTTGATGTCCATTCGTGACCAACCACAAAATGGATGTCGTCATTCCTTTGACAGCTGGCCATCACGTGAATAGGTCATTTACTCAAAGGTTAGGTATGAATCCCACTGAGCGCTTGTATTTGAACCGGGGGCGACGTAATTTTCTACTTTAAAATAGGCCTATGTACAGCACTTCCCCACCATGGTTCATGCCTTGACGTGGCGGTGGGGCTCAGTAGCCTAGGGTGAGCCCAGCACCTTGGGGAAGTTAATTGAGCCGAGGGGGCTCTTTGTACCCCTCTTATAAGAAGAGGGGACAAAAGAGCAGGGGGCAAGGGGCGAGGACGGGAACCTCACCCCATTGTACTGTCCCGACGTTGGGAGTTGTTCTGTGGTGCGGGACAACCCCTCTGTGGTGGCGGCGTCAGTCCCTTGCGGAACTAACTAGCCGTCGAGGTGCCCTGTTTGTTCATTAGATCCGGGGCACCTCAACAAAGGCGGCATTGGTGGCACTCGCCGATTTTTAGTGGGTAAAGCTGCGTCCACTTACCAGCTTTCGGGCACAGCGAGTCCCACATACCCACGTGGGGAGACCCACTCCCCCGCGGGATGCCTCAGAGCATTTACCGGCGTTAAAGAAAAAAAATACAACACTTAATAGAAAAATGTTGATAAAGATGATGATGATTGTTCAGTGAATAATATGCCTCTTTCAATAAATTTCAATACGGCCAAAATCGCGACAAGTTGGAATGTAACCCCTCCATATTCCCTTAAAATCATATCATAAAATTTTAAGTCGATAAAATAAATATATTTTAAATTCCCCGTTAAACGATTCCCGGTGGGAATTTCGTTTGCCTCCAGGTAAACAAATGCTCTTAGCTATTCCTTTGGTAAATGGCATTTTCGTGTACTTATCGGGTAAAAAACCATCCTGGTGTAAAGTAATAAATAACATTTCGAATGCTTTATATAAAACCCTTTTGCGTTTTAATTCAATGCCATGAGAGGTATTTATCGCAGGTTTTAGGGTAACGCCTGTATTCATAACAAAATGGTACCTACCATATTTTAAGCTATTGCATAGCTTTTATCACGGGCCTTGATCGCGGCGACCGAATCAAGAAATTCCGTAACGAAAAAAACCTAACACCCGACGAGAGACGAGCTACTCCGAAATCGGACGAACTTAGGATAATTACACTATAGAAAAAATAGTCCGCGCGGCCATTTTGAAGCAACTCACATGGAGCCATTTTTGCACCAAGTGCCGGGAAGTTCCGCAGTATTCTATGTCAAACCGCACCAAACGTGTCTCCGTAAAATAAATAATTATGACGATTTGTGCAGTTAAATTATATGACAATACATCTGAATAACAAAATAAATGTAATAACTTCACGTTTCACTGGAAATTTTTCAATATTTCGTAGTATCTTGTAATTAATTAGGTTTAAATAAATACAATTTTTTTTAATGCTCAGTATTGCCCGATTGTGAAAATATTTTTACTGATTATTTTCCCCCACTGAATAAATTTAAAACAGTTGCTACTGATATTTACGTAGGTACGTGACACGTTCTCGAATTAATGTGTTTGTGTGATTTAACGATATCAAATACAAACATTAAAACAATAACAAATATTCATACTTCCGTATATACAAACTTTCACGTTTATATTACAAGTTACAAGTTTGAACAGTAATATGTATAACAATTTTACATTACAACTGTGTTGCATGCCACTAAAAAATAATTATAAAAATGTATATTTTACTAATTACCTACTGTTATATTTTCTTCGTTTCATATAAATAAACATTCTTGTAATATAACAATTATACATAATAAATAATAATATAGCTTGTGTATACTTACATGGTTAAGTAAAGTTGTTATAAATTAATACATAATAATAGATATGCCCACCCAGCTATTTATGTATTAAATATTATTGCTATAACAAATTGTTATCAGCGGCCGAATCATTTCCCGTTTTCGCGATAACTTCACCACTACTGGCAACATTGAATCAATTTAGTGCTTCATTTTTGACAGCGCGCTTGTATGAAGACTGACCTTCTATAGTGTAATTATTCTAAGCGGACGAATAAGTAAGCAGCTGTTTGTGAGAAAGTATATAGGTGTGGGATACGGTAAGTTCTCCTCTCAAATTAACGCATTTAAATAAATGTTTCGAATCGACAACATATATCCACAATATTCGGATAATGGCGTAGTTTAGATTAAGGGCCCCTTATCCCAAATTGTTGTTTCTAGATCGAGGTGTTTTCATAGAAGTCGTCATTTTAAAATAGTAATAAAAAATAGGGTATAGATAAATCTTTGATCTAGGGATTTTTTTGGATAAAATACAATATTTAACATTTTACATGATCAAAAAAAAATCTGAAGTAACGTCGATTTTAAAAGCAAATTGAGTAGTATGAGACTTCGGGTAACTCAATTTTAATGAAACTTTTACGTTTAAATTGCTTAACGGGGATGACGTGGAAATGATTGGATAGATCTTTATTATGTCACTTCAAAAATTTTTGAAAAATATAAAACGATAAAAATGGCTCTCGCGCATCGCTCCACGTCGCGCCAGTACCCAGCCGGGCGTCATCGAAGTAGGACCTGTGCCGCTTTTGCTCGTGACTACGTTGTTACCGCGCATTTTATATTATTACGTCTAAATAAATAAGACGACACAGTGTAAATAATATAGCTACTTAATACTTACTAACAATTGTTGTTCTTAGTTGCAATACAAAACCTTTAATTAGTGTAAATAAATAGATACTTGAGTTTGTGTAGTACCTAGTTATTTAATTGAAATGGCGAATAAAAAAAGTAAAATAAGGAAAAAGAATCTTCATACAGTTTTATCACAAACTAGCTGTTGCCCGCAGCTTCGCCCGCGTTAACTTAGATATACAACCATATACGCATTGATGATAATTATTTATCTATGGACGGGCGTAGGACTTTATTTTATAATATGTAGTGATTAATACCGTATTTTTGTGAATAGCGTTTACATTACCGCTTTATAATTGGCAATTTTTTAAAGTATTAAAATGGATATAGGTAGTATGTTATATTTAACTAATGTCATATTATGCCATCGCGGACTTTTCAGAATGCATATTTAGGATACACAATTCTACCATACATTGATACAATAATAATTAATTTGGAACCGGGCCCGGCTAAGGTGTATAATAATGTAGTACATTATTTTGATCTATCTGTTAGGGTTCATCCAGCGTTTGCAATGTAAGTGCAAAAAATTAGCTTATTTATGACATCACATCAGAAACTTCTAAAATTATGAGTGTTTATCTACTATATTATGCGTGTACCTATTACCTTCCTCTTGAATCATTCTATCTATTAAAAAAACCGCATCAAAATCCGTTGGGTAGTTTTAAAGATGTAAGCATACATACAGTCGGACGCGGGAAGCGACTTTGCTTTATAGTTTATACTATGTAGTGATGTCTTCTTCCAGAAATTGTTAACACTTGAAGAATTCAAATTGTCCGACAATAAAGAAAATGAGGAACCTTCATCACAAAATATTTCTGATTTGCAATCATTTCCAAGCCCCCTACCCACAAGGCAGTGTCGTGAGGACTATGACCTTGACCCTCTTCTCAGAGGAGATCCGTGTCTAACATTAATCGATGTTGTATGGGTCGATGAAAATGAACCTGGACCTAGCATACGACAACTAAATTTTGTTGAATTTTAAAACAATTAAAACAATTAATATAGTATAAAAGAATATGTTTCTCTACAATTTTTTAATCTCCTACAAGCATTCTTAGAATGATTGATTTTTTTTTATAGCTTAGGCCTTAGGGGGACAAACGAGCATTCGGAGCCTTAGATGACTACCGACTCCCATAATAATAATAATATCTAAGGACGCTTTTTGCAACACGTCAATCTGGTCCCGTGGTAAGTTCTCGAAGAACTTGTGTTACCAGTTGTGTGTTACCAGTACCTTGTGTGTTAGTACCAGACAATGGAAATATATTAAATATTTTATACTATATATTTAAGGTTTTTCATTTATAATACACATATTAAATACACATCCATGAACCAGGAACACAGAAAACTTTGTTCCCTGGCGGGATTCAAACCCGCAACCTCCGGCTTGAATGCTAACGCGCTAACCATTGAGCCACAGAGGTCGTCCTCGTAAACATCCACACAAGAGATAATGCAGATGCATTACCCTCCTTTGCAATGGGACACCGGAAACTCATACACCGCAAGAAACGCGACAGCATAGGTGTCACTTGACGCCATTATCATGTGAACGAGAGGTACCCCTACGGTCTTGCCGGCCCAATTTGGCTGCAAGCAGCATGGCACTACCTTTTAGACCTATGTAGCTAATTCATCCTTCCTAATCCTTACTAATATTATAAATGTGAAAGCATGGATGTTTGTTACGCTTTCACGCGAAAACTACTTAACCGATCATCATGAAACTTTGTACACATATTCTTGGAGGTATTAGAAGTAACATAGGATACTTTTTATAAAAAAAAACTAAAGAGAGGTGTCAAGGGACACCCGGATGGATCGAAGTTCCTTTCGATTAATTAGTAAAGAAATAAAACTATCTTATCCTGCGCAGACTAAGTCGCTGGCACCAGCTAGTATTTCTATAAATCCAAAACTAGATAACTATAACAACAACAAGATTTTGTTATGCATAATTATTAATTATCACATCTAAGAATAATTCGAGCATAGTCAATTTACTGCATATTCGTATACTGTGGCGTGCTTGCCGGCCGTGGTAGGTCACCGGAGTTCATATAAAGACATCTCCCGCGCAACGCAAGTGCAAACCGATTCGGTGCGTTAAATACCTATAGTTTTGGGAGAAGGCCCTTAAAAAAATGTAAATAATGAAAAAGAATTGACATAATATTATAAGTATAATAGTTGTCAAATTTTTATGCGTGTGTCACGGAGCTTAAATAGAAAGGAGAGCGATCGACATAGGCGTTATATACTTACTATAAATTGTCCATTGAAAGATCATCACTGGCAACGATGTTACTATTTGCGGATGATTTGCGGTTGTTGCTGGAAAATGTTCGTGGTTCAACATCATTTGAATCACTACGAACTATTAATGGTATAGTGTGCCCATTTCGTGTAGCATGTTAAGAGCTCAATTTGCTTGAAAACGAAATTCACATGGACACAACAATCGCTGAATCTTTTGGTGTCATTATCTTAATAAAGTACTGAACTTCTTATTTATTTTGCAATCATTGTCTTACTTTCATAAACTCATAAAGTACATTCAGCTAATCTGTAACGTTATTGGCCCATCGGATATCTGTTCTCCTGAGTGTGTGACCAGCCCACTTTATCAGGCAAAGGCAAGGCAAGTGGCAGTCCACTTTAGCAACGTGCCTATTATTTGAATGATATCGGTAACCTTAGTGCTCTGACGGAAGCTTAGGTTATATAAGGTTCAAGACGTTTAGGTCGACAAAGTGTTGGTCGGCCATTAACCAGGTGGGTATGGACGGATAGAGGCTGGTGATAATGATGATGACGATGCTAATGATGAATCTAAAACACGACATTAATTAATTGTTGGGCGGTACGAAGTTCGCCGGTTCAGCTAGTATTATAATATATTATTAACAAATTTTTAAGCTATTGCATAGCTTTTATGGCGGGCCTTGAGCGTGGGGACCGAATCCAGAAATTCCGTAACGAAAAAAACCTAACACCCGACGAGCGACGAGCTGCTCCGAAATCGGACGAATAAGTAAGCAGCTGTTTGTGAGAAAGTATATAGGTGACTAACTAGATGACGCTTTACATTTTCACATCGTCTCCGTGTTAAATAAAGTATTAAAAATAGAAATAAGTAATAATTTAATAAGTGTACGTGTTATAAGTGTTGAACATTAAAGTGACAATAACTAAGTGAAAGTTTTATCCGTAATTTCACTGCCTGAGAATATATCGTTCAGCTAAAATATTAACCATCGATTTTGAATAAAAAGGATATAAAGATAAGAGGTAGTGTTTAAAAGTAAGTGTAAGATCTGTATTTGTGCAAATCAAAGAATTTATTAACTATTTAAAAGCATAAAAGTGGACAAAATGTATTTTAGTACTGAACATAGGAACAAAGAACTATACAAGTATAGAAAAAATTAACGGCTGTTCGTAGTTGTTTTAGTCGTCAACACTATCTACTATAAACCACATAGTTAGTACATCGGTGGACACAGAAGATACAAAGTTCTGGGATAATAACTGGAAATAACAGCTCATAAAGCGCAGATGAGGAAAATTAAAAACATCTTATCTATAACATTGAAATTAGAAACACAAAATTTGACATTTGACAAATAGAATATACTATCAGTTTGTAAAGCTGACAGATAATTTATTAAGAGCTGGACACAAGACTTTTGCCCGTTAAGTTAGTTTCAGTGTTGCTAGTGCTTGAAAATAATATCAAACATTAATAAATAAATAAAAGTAGTAAAATTTGTGTATAAGTGTTTTAAATATGAATAAACAACTTGTGCATTTATTAATAAAGGAAGTGATATGATTTTGTTGATTATAATAAATAAAATTTGAAATGGTTCTTAAATTGAAGTTTGTAAATATAATTCATCATTTACACATAAGAATATTATCTCTTTCTTGATCATTGGCCATTCGCATTAAATCATAGAATTGTTGGTAATCCATTAAATATAAAATATAAAACAAAAGAAAGAAAAAAATACTGCATAAATAAAAAATAAATAAATAATTATAATTGCATAAGTTGATTAAAAAATGCTATGCAATAGCTTTACCGCGGCAGTCCCCGAGTGCCACACGTCTTATTTTAAATATGAATAAACAAAGTGCATTTATTAATGAAGAAAGTGATATGATTTTGTTTGTATCTTATCTATACAGATAAATAAAATTGGAGTGTCTGTTTGTAATTATATAAAATTTGTAGTATTATATAAAATAGCTGTTGCCCGCAGTTTCGCCCGCGTTAATTTAGATTTATAGCCGTACGCGGATTGATGATGATTATTTTTATAGCCTAAGTTACTCCTTATAACCTCAGCTATCTGCCAGTGAAAGTCTCATCAAAATCGGCACAGCCGTTTCAGAAGTTAGCCGAAACAAACAGACAGACAGACAAACAGACAGACAGACAGACAGACAGACGGACGGACGGACAGACAGACAAAAATTGAAAAAATACTATTTTGGTATATGTACCGTGTATACATCCATATGCATTTAGTAAAAAGCGGTTATTTTAATATTACAAACAGACACTCCAATTTTATTTATCTGTATAGATGTATAGATTTGAAATGGTTCTTGAATTGAAGTTTGTAAATAATGAATTTTAGTCATAAGAAAATTATCTCTTTGTTTATTATTGGCCATTCGCATTAAATCATAGAATTGTTGATAATCCATTAAATATAAAATATAAAAATATAAAACAAAAGAAAGAAAAAAAACTGCATAAATAAAAAAATATTAAATTATTATAATTGCATAAGTTGATAAAAAATGCTATGCAATAGCTTTACGGCGGCAGTCCCCGAGTGCCACACGTTTTTTTTTAATACGAAAACAATGTGAACTTGAAGAATACTAATATCAGCATTGACTTTTTCTATCACCACAAAAATAGCTCGTGAGATGTACGATGATGATAATGATGGTAATGACGATGATGATGGTAATGATAATGATTGTAATGATGTTGGTAATGATGATTACTCTAAATGTATTATATCATATAATTTTACTGAAAATTATTTATTTGTATTAATATACCTGTATACCTTAACATTTCGTGTCACATTGTTTATACTCGATTAACTCCTAAACTGTATAACTTCTTCTCCTCTTCTTATTTTTGATAATATTTTGCACGTTGTATATGGCTTGAGAGAAGGATAATTTAGGATACGTTTCAGCATCATCATTGTTTAGTTTTTAGCGCCATTATGTTGCTATTTTATTGTAATTTTAAACGCGGCACTGATACTACCAACATTACACAGGCCTCGTGCCGCTTCACTCACACATTTTATATTTGTATATATTTATCTCGCTCTTACGGGGTTAAATTTGAGCGGGAACGTACGGCGCCATCTAGCGGAAAGGGATGGCAAAGCAGAAGAGAAAAATATGGCGGATCGATAGTGTGTGTCGGCCGACCAGCGCGAATCAAAAATTGAAAAACTATGGTGAAAGTGTAAATTTGGTGTTCTGCGGCTCATTGGGGTGGTAGGTTTGGCAGGGCTACACGAGCTTATCGGGTGTCCTGAGGTGTTGAAACTGCGGTAGCACTGAACCAGTGCACGCGGTTGGTAAATGAACCATATCCCCCATCGGTGGGCAAGGGATGGTTTATTATACATTTCTTTGGTCCTTCGTTCCGAATTTTTATTAGTTTTAACACCATTGGTACATCTGATAAGCTCAAACAAATTTTACACCAGGTTATATATATTTTCGTGCGGACGAAAATATTACATACCAAACCTATAAGCGGTATATTGTGATTCGTACAACTACACTACACACAAGATTTAGGGAAAATTATATGTTTTAGTGTTAGTTGCATCATATTTTATATATATTTAAGCCCACCCATCTATAATTACAATTCACCTTTTATATTTCAAATACCCACACATCATTCACAAATTGCACTCGGTTCTGTTTTTATATGGCATTGCGGTTGCTATTTATTGGCGGTAAGAACTGATAATTTTTTTGTGCACTTATGTGAAAAATTATTTTTGATAAATATTGTGTTTGTGTGTAAAATTATATTAAAACAGTTCTGTTCTAATAATTGACTGGTATACGTAGCGGAAATTTGCCATGACAAGTATATATCATCGCGGCTCAGCGGTAACGAGTACGGGATAGCGATACAACAGACCTAGGTTCGCGTCTTGGTTGGCACTCAAAGCACGGTGTTGCTTGCGACGGCAGTTGTGAGGGTGTTAGACGGTTGCGGAAACTATCAGGAGGCCAGAGTGCTGCTCGATGGCGGCAGTCAAAGTACCTTCATTTCGGAATCATGCGCGGCGCGGTTGGGTTTAAAGCGGTTTAAATCTAACGTGGTCACAGTCACGGGACTGAGCGGTGCCCCTGTTAGCGGTTGCAGAGGCGCGGTTATTTTGACCATGACTCCGAGATATGCGGAGCAGCCGAAGCTCGTTACTACGGCTACGGTTTTGAACAAGATAACAAGTAATTTACCTGGCTTTTCATTGCCAGTCCAGTTAGCGGAATATTATCGAGGACTGTATCTTGCGGACGAACAGTTCTATGTCAGTCGGGACATTGACATTTTGATCGGTGCGGATTTACTGTGTGACATTCTATTGGGCGGCGGATGTCTCAGGATTAGCGATCACTTACCCCGGGTTATGAATACGGTGTTCGGTCACGTATTAACCGGGCCGGTGACGTTTGCGGTACCAAATCCTTATCTTCAGGCGACTTGTTTTTCTCAGACGTTCTACTGCGGCGCAACTACGGATGCGATTTTAGAGCGGTTTTGGGAAGTGGAAGACGTTCCCACAAGGGTCGAAGCTCCTAAGGATTTGGAATGTGAAGCGGTGTTTATGATGACTCATCAGCGGGATGAGAGCGGCAGGTACCAAGTTCGGTTACCTTTTTTATCTGACAGACCTGAGCTCGGAAACTCGGTCCCATTGGCCATGAAGCGGTTCTTGGCTATGGAAAGGCGGATTCATGCGAACGAAGCATTTCAAAAGAAATACGTAGATTTTATGCGGGAATATGCGGAAACGGGACATATGTCACTCTGTGGCGGTAAACCAGAGGACTATGCGAACACGGGTTATATGATTCTACATCACGGAATATTTAAAGCAGACTCTGACAAAATCAGAGTGGTGTTTGATGCTAGCTGTGCTACTAGCAATGGAGTGTCTTTGAATGACTGCCTGCATGCGGGACCAAAGCTACAGCGGGATATAGCGGATATCATCTGTAGGTTTAGGTTACATGCCTATGTCTTCACAACGGATATTAGAATGATGTTTAGGCAGATACTGATAGAAGAAACTGACAGGCAGTTTCAGAGAATTTTATGGAGAGAGTCACCGGACTTACCGTTGTTAGTATACTCCCTCAACACGGTCAGTTACGGTATGAAGTCCAGTCCTTACCTGGCGATTCGGACGCTGAGGCAGTTGGCTGAGGACGAAGAAGAGCGATATCCGGCGGCGGCGCGTCTTCTACGTTCTTCAGTCTACATGGACGACATTTTGGGAGGAGCGGACTCCATAGAGGAAGCGGGTCAACTAAAGGCTGAGTTGACAAACTTACTACGCTCTGGCGGTTTCGAGCTGAGTAAGTGGACTTCTAATAGCCCGGAGATTTTAAGTGACATAGACGTGGAGCACTTAGAGAAGCCTAAGAAGATATTTGATAATGCGGACGAGCCCAGCTTCTTTAAGGTATTAGGCATTCAATGGGATTCAAACACTGATAGTTTTTCATACCGAATGAAACTCGGTGACACTAGCGGTTGTACGAAGCGGTCGATCCTATCTACGCTGGCTAGGACATTTGACCCCTTAGGATGGATTTGTCCAGTTATCCTTCAGGGCAAGATTCTCATGCAGCAGCTGTGGTTAGGAAACTTATCGTGGGATGCGGAACCCCCAGCGGATGTCATAGCGGAGTGGCAGAGCATTTTAAAGGAGCTGCCACTGATCACACAGTTGCGTTTGGAGCGCTTTGTATTGAAGAACATCAAGTCGTGCTCTCTGCACGGATTCTCAGATGCGTCAGAGCTTGGATACGGCGCAGCAGTTTATCTGAGAACCGTAGGAAGTGACGGGGAGGATAAGATTAGTTTGATGATGGCCGAATCACGGGTAGCGCCGGTAAAATCCAAACTAACCATACCCAAACTTGAACTTAGCGGTGCGGCATTATTAGTACGATTGCTTAAGTACGTTTTCACTGCTATCAGTGAAGATGTGGCGATAGATAAGGTCTTAGGATGGTCCGATAGTACTATTGTCCTCTCGTGGTTAAAGGTATCGCCCCATCTGTTACAAACATTTGAAGGAAATCGGGTTTCACAAATAGTTAATTGCAGATTGGACATAACCTGGAGACACTTGTCTTCGGATATGAATCCAGCCGATGTTGCGAGTCGCGGTTGTCGCGCATCGGATCTAGTTGAACATCCCTTATGGTGGGGACCTGCTTGGTTGACAGGTGATGCGGACACCTGGCCGAAGAATATAATGGACAAAGCGGATGAACCATTACCTGGCTTACGGAAGCCGAAGGTAAATGTTCGCGCCCTGGCGGGATTTATTGAAGACGACAGCATATTTACGCGGTATAATAGTAAGTTGAATATGCTACTGGCGGTCGTAGCATATTGTTTTCGCTTCATTAATAATGCCAGAAGGTCGCAAGAGCGGCTTCTGGGGGCACTGACGGTAGCAGAGCGGCGGTTCGCTATGCATCGGTTGATAAAATTAGTACAGGTACGATGCTACGTCCGGTCGTCAAAATATGTAGACTTCCTTTAGACGATTAAGTGGTAACTGAACTGTTTTAATGTATCTAGTTTAAGTAAGTAAGTTGCGGTTTTCATTTTTATATTGGGGTGCATGTTGCGGTTTATTGCATCACCAAGGTGTTGATTTTAGTTGATAAAGGCTTTAGCCTTTCTCGGGCGGGGGGATGTTTAGTTTTTAGCGCCATTATGTTGCTATTTTATTGTAATTTTAAACGCGGCACTGATACTACCAACATTACACAGGCCTCGTGCCGCTTCACTCACACATTTTATATTTGTATATATTTATCTCGCTCTTACGGGGTTAAATTTGAGCGGGAACGTACGGCGCCATCTAGCGGAAAGGGATGGCAAAGCAGAAGAGAAAAATATGGCGGATCGATAGTGTGTGTCGGCCGACCAGCGCGAATCAAAAATTGAAAAACTATGGTGAAAGTGTAAATTTGGTGTTCTGCGGCTCATTGGGGTGAGTGTAGGGCTTATATTATATATATTATGTAGGTTTGGCAGGGCTACACGAGCTTATCGGGTGTCCTGAGGTGTTGAAACTGCGGTAGCACTGAACCAGTGCACGCGGTTGGTAAATGAACCATATCCCCCATCGGTGGGCAAGGGATGGTTTATTATACAATCATCATCAGTCTTTATCCGATACGTTTAGTATTCATTATTATGGAATTTATATAAATATAAATGCCATTATAATGAATACTAGTTTGAATACTATAATTCACAAATAGTTCCCTGTGGTATGATTTAGTGCCATTATTTAAATGTTTATGTTACTAATCTGTCTTGCGGGCATGAACAGCTTGTTGCACAATAAAAGTGTTTCATACTGCCCATAACTTTCAAAGTACATTCAGAATATTCTCGTCTTCATTGTGTGACGCAACAAAGTTGGCGGTGTTTGAGACCACAGCTATTCTGTCCAACGTTTACGATATACAAAGTATTTGTGTAAATTATGAAACGCTTTAAAATATTATTTAGATACAATAATATAAATGACAAGCTGAACCCAGCAAACGTTATGCTGCCCTTACCAAAAAATGCTTAGCGTCTTTATAATTTTTCATACAAACCATGTCCTGACGATAACCAACACAACAAAAAAGTTTCAGAGAGCACAAGGGATCTGTGATGAGCAACACCTGGAGACCGAACTTCAACATGTCAAGCAATTACTGCGTGACAACAAGCTTCGGGTACCGCGTCTCCGTCACAGTGAACGTGTGAAACCAACCACCGTCGAGCGAGTACCTGCAGTTCTCCCGTTTATTAAAGGCGTCACTGACAAGATTGGCTTCATCCTAAAGCGAGCTTCTATAAAAACTTATTTCAAGCCGCCAAAAAAGATAAGTCAATTCTTACCATCTGTCAAGTGTCATATACCCTTACAAGATGCAGGAGTATACAAGCTTGATTGTGACTGTGGTCTCTCCTATATAGGCCAAACTAAAAGATCTATTAAAACTCGCGTGAAAGAACATATAGCTGATTTAAAACACCGTCGCTACACTAAGTCTGCCATCTGTGAACATAGTCTTGACAAAGCTCGCCATTATATCAGATTTGATAAACCACAAGTCCTCGCAAAAGAACACAGATTCCAACCAAGGATGATCCGTGAGGCTATTGAAATTAAAAAACATCCTAATTTCAATAGAGAAGATGGCTGGCTTCTACCACCTGCTTGGGATCCCATTATTAAAATTATCAAATCAAAATCCAAGCATAATATGTCACAGATTAAAGATACAGTTAGCACTTTCTGCGTAGATAGGACTGACCAAAATATTGATGTATCATAGGGTAGTTTCAAATAACTTTGTAATAATAGGACGTATGACACCTCAGTCCTCCCGTGACCATGGTTGCTGTAAAGTATCCGAAACGTCGGGCTTGTAAAAATCTTAATAAACTGCGATAAAATCCGTAAAAAATTGTTTTATTATAATGAGTGAAATTCGCGTAAACATTAGAAAACAATACAACAAAAAAGGATCATCCAATTTGGTGCAGTAGTTCTGAAGTTATGTGCGTACATACATGTCACCGATTCATTTTATATTATTATTCAAAATCGAACTTTAACAAGTAAAGCATAAGAGTGCATTTAGATAAAAGGTTTTTGTTGTTAAAAATATATTGACGCAACTTGGCAGTAAAAACGACTCGAACAACATCGCGGCATTTATACATAGATGTACTCATGTGTCGGGCATTTTATTTACATATTTCTCCTTTTTACCCGAATGCGTCAGAAGGAGGGTTAATTTTTTCAAAAGTATGTATGTATGTATAATTGTTTGGCACGCTCTGAACGACTCGATGGATTTTAGCTTAAGAGGTGTCTTTGGATTTGTATTTGCTGTGAGAATGACACTGAGTATATCTAAATAATAAAAACAAAATGGCAGATTTTTGGCGCTAAATTCAAATGTTTTTTTCAGTCGGGTTTTTGTTTTGGTATTCATTCTTATTTATTAAATATGCCGCCTATTAAAAAGTGTACCATTTATGACGCAGTGAAGCCTCTTTTGCTTGACAAAGGTCTATTTCAATTAATGCCCAGTTGAAAGATTCCCCGCAACAAGCATTCAACTTGATATAACTATAAAAGATTGTCTTTCTAATATACTGAGTGGAAAAAAGTAGTTGTTTTCGAAAGACTGAATTGCCTGTTCTAAAATGAAAAAAATATACATCGCATATGAAGTTCATTTAGAATTTGGTGATGTTGCGCCATAATTCGCTTAAACGCTTTACGAGTTAATGGAATGAGCGTCAAATCCCTCCAGCACCCGGCATTAACGTAGTTATCTGTACGTGAAAATTGGAAGATACACAGATATCGGCGTATCTTTCAGTTCAAATTCGTTATTGTTTTCTAATGTTTGCGCGAATTTCACTCATTATAATGAAACAATTTTTACGGATTTTATCGCGGTTTATTAAGATTTTTACAAGCCCGACGTTTCGGATACTTTACAGCAACCATGGTCACGGGAGGACTGAGGTGACAGATGTCCTAATGTTACAAAGTTATTCGAAACTACCCTATTATACATCATTATTTTAATAAGTCCTCTCTACGCAGAAAGTGCTAACTGCATCTTTAATCTGTGGCATATTATGCTTGGTTTTTGATTTAATTATTTTAATAATGGGATCCCAAGCAGGTGGTAAGAGCCAGCCATCTTCTCTATTGAAATTTGGATGTTTTTTAATTTCAATAGCCTCGCGGATCATCCTTGGTTGGAATCGGTGTTCTTTTGCGAGTATCTGTGGTTTATCAAATCTAATATAATGGCGAGCTTTGTCTAGACTATGTTCACAGATTGCAGACTTAGTGTAGCGACGGTGTTTTAAGTCAGCTATATGTTCTTTAACGCGAGTTTTAATTGATCTTTTGGTTTGGCCTATATAAGAGAGGCCACAATCACAATCAAGCTTGTATACTCCTGCATCTTGTAAGGGTATATGACACTTGACAGATGGTAAGAATTGACCTATCTTTTTAGGCGGCTTGAAATAAGTTTTTATAGAAGCTCGCTTTAGGATGAAGCCAATCTTGTCAGTGACGCCTTTCACGAGGTGTAACAGCGAAATTTAATCCCTTTTCCAAAACTTTTCTGTTTAACTTTTCGAATTTTAAAATTTGTTGTTTTTTGCATTTATTGCACAAGCTGCAATCTTGACACACGTAGGGATGAGATCTTGGTCTCTGCATCTCTTCAAGAAATTTAATGATGTTATAAATCTTGCGCGCTTTGTCATAAGAGCTTCCAGGCGGCGAATTTTGTTTGCGGTTTCCAGTCCGTACTGGTTCACATATTGTTTTCTAATGTTTGCGCGAATTTCACTCATTATAATGAAACAATTTTTACGGATTTTATCGCGGTTTATTAAGATTTTTACAAGCCCGACGTTTCGGATACTTTACAGCAACCATGGTCACGGGAGGACTGAGGTGACAGATGTCCTAATGTTACAAAGTTATTCGAAACTACCCTATTATACATCATTATTTTAATAAGTCCTCTCTACGCAGAAAGTGCTAACTGCATCTTTAATCTGTGGCATATTATGCTTGGTTTTTGATTTGAAAATCTTAATAAACCGCGATAAAATCCGTAAAAATTGTTTCATCAAATTCGTTATTCAATTTTGCTTATGTCTTAATGAGGCAACCGAGTAGTCGGATGGTGACGCCCATAGACATCCGCACAACCAAAAGTTACGCAGATGCGTTGCCCTCCGTTTCCATATCCTCCCCTCCTCCAATGGGCCACCGGAAACTCACAAACCGCACAAAATGCAACGGCATAGCTGTGCACTTGCACTTGCTTTACTAGCATTTGACGCCGGTGCTATGTGAGCAAGAGGTACCACCCCGGTCGTGCCGGTCCAACTCGGCTTTTGTTGGCTGATGAAGACTGTTCATCATCAACGAAGAGGGTATGAGTTCAAATACCAAATTCTAAAGATAAAAATGGGTGAATACTGAGCACCTCCCCGAGTATGTAGTTACATAAATATTATCATTAAGAGTTATAATTATTATTATTATTATTTATATTTGCAGGATTGTGAAAAACAGTTAAAACACTAATTTGCTAATTTTGCTACTTTTCCGTTTTATTTATTAGGCCTTCATCAGGCATCTTAAGCATATAGTGTAATATAGTGTAAGCAGTTCAGTAAATTATTATCATACATGTATCATTATAACAACGATCTTACTCATATTAGTAAAAGTAACACTAACATTATCATTAACAACAGCTAGGTTGCCTGCAGCTTCGCTCACGTTACTCAACTCCTATAAGTCACAGCGTGATGTTATATAGCCTATAGCCTTCCTCGATAAATGGGCTATCTAACACTGAAAGAATGTTTTAAATCGGACCAGTAGTTCCTGAGATTAGTGCGTTCAAACAAACAAACAAACTCTTCAGCTTTATAATATTAGTATAGATTAGTTTTGAAGAGATTACCAAAGTAACTATAGTTTTTTTGTACTTTGATATTTATTTTCATATTACTGTTCTTATTTCTGGTGGAGGCTATATTCCGAATGACGAATGGCAGTACATAATATTGTAAAATATATAGAGTATCTCGATTCAATAGCTGATACTAGTAGGTACTATTAAGTGTGTACAAAGCTGATAATAATGATGGTGTATGCTATTCCAGTACATCCAATTACCCCACCATGGTTCAGGCCTTGTCGTGTCGGTGGGGCTCAGTAGCCTAGAGTGAGGCACTGCACATCGGGCGAAGCGAATTGAGCCGAGGGGGCTCTTTGTAACCCTCTTAGAAGCCCCTCTTCTACAAAGGAGCAGAGGGCAAGGGGCGAGGGCGGAAACCTCACCCAATTGTACTGTCCCAACGTTGAGAGGTATTCTGTGGTGCGGGACAACCCCTCTGTGGAGGTGGCGTCGGTCCCTTGGGGGACTGACTAGCTGTCGAGGTGCCCTGTTTGCTCAACAGATCCGGGGCACTTCACCAGGGGTGGCATTGTAGGCACTCGCCGCGTTTTAGTGGGTAGAGCTACATCCACTTACCAGCTTTCGGGCGCAGCGAGTCCCACATACCCGCGTGGGTAGGCCCACTCATTCGCGGTATGCCTCAGAGCATTTCCCAGCGTTAAAGAAAAAAAAAGTAAATCCAATTAACTATAATTGGAGTTTTGCTAAAAATCTGCCAGCTCAAGTCTCCTGAAAGGAATTTCATTTCTAAACAACCTGCGCCTTTGTATTTGTCTTGAATCTCTTTTTGTTGTTCTTGTTACGTTTCCTGGTATGTGTAAGTAGTTCAGCAAATAAATTGGCTTTTTTGGATTATCGCTGTTTATTAAGTTATTTATGTTTTCTAACTTTGTGAATACTTTGCCACAACTATGGAGCTTGATGTAGTCTTAACTTAGAGAACATAGTATAAACATCTATACATGATTGTATAGTGTCTTATTGATTGTATATGAGTGTCTGTTTGTACTAACAATATAAGCGCTTTTTACTAAATGCATATGGATGTATACACGATACATATACCATAATAGCATTTTTTTACAATTTTTGTCTGTCTGTCTGTTTGTTCCGGCTAATCTTTGAAACGGCTGGGCCGATTTTGACAGGACTTTCACTGACAGATATCTGATAAGGAGTAACTTAGGCTATAAAAATAATCATCATCAATCCGTACACGGCTGTACCTAAATCTAAGTTAACGCGGACGAAGCGAAGGTTAAATTAGACTGAAATGCTGTATAAATAGTTTTATCACAATAAAAGTCGAAACGGGTGCCTGCCCCGTATCCCAGTGGTACCAGCTAATGCACGCCAAAATTAAGAGCTGAAAAATAAAATCTAGAACATTCTTATTAAGGCTTCAAAAATTGCATAAAACATAATTTGAAGTAAAATATCGTACAAGAATACCTTGTTCCAAATAAGGATTATTCTAGCATACCGTGTGATTCCTAAAACGTTTGCAAACTTCTGAGGTTCCCGTTTAGATTATTTTGCACAGTCATTATTACAAGCGGAAATGGAATTCTAAATATTTGGGATAGCAATATTTAAGACAAACAAAGCTTTACTCAGAGTTATAAACTGATTTTAGCCAGTTTGACAGAGGCTCATCAACATCATTGGCGATATGAATTGAGAAAGACGATTTATAAATTTACAATTGATATAATCTATACTAATATTATAAAGCTGAAGAGTTTGTTTGTTTGTTTGAATGCGCTAATCTCAGGAACTACTGGTCCGATTTAAAAAAATATTTCACAGTTTGGCAGCTTATTTATCGAGGAAGGCTATATAACATCACGCTGTGACTTATAGTAGTTGAGTAACGCGGGCGAAGCTGCAGGCAACAGATAGTATTTTATATTAACATGGTTATTTTCACATTAAAGACTATCGAGAAGAGGATATATGCCATATTTTTACTTTTTTTTTTGCAGAGCTCAATATTTTTACATTGTGTACGAACGTCACATGAGCTCAATATTTCGACATCGAAATATCGAGCTCTGATAAAGAAAAGTAGAAAGCGTGGAAAATATCCCGTTTTAAATTGTTTTACGTTCAATAGTTTCACGTTTTATTAAGAAGTTCTTTTGTATCGTGTGGACCGACATAATTTTTGTAGTTTTCTAAGTTAAGTTCATAATTAATAAACTGTAACATATCTTCACGATTTTATACCTAGCCATAAAATAAAATAAAACGTTCGTGCGAACAACATACACAGGTCAGAAGTGAATCTTTTTTTTTATAGAAGAGGGGGCAAACGGACAGTCGGTTCACCTGATTGCAAGTGAAAATCGGCACCCACATTATTTGGCAGATTAACTTTTCTACAAATACTAATCTTTAGATTTAGCAAGATTTAGAGATTTAGCCGAGACTTGCGATGCGACGATATGACTCTATCTCACTCTCTCTTGCGATCTTTCTCACTCCCTTGCTCTCTACTCTCACTCCATGGCTGTGTGCTTCATGCTACGTTCACCCTTTCTCACTTTCTCTTAATCGGTCTCAATCACTCTCTCCCTTTTCTTAGACAAAAACGTTGCACATTTTCGTGATTTTTCATCCGTAGAAATTTTACCCTCATGCGCGCAAATAAATTTCACTTCAATAAAACTTTTCACTTAAATATTGCTTTAAAAAAAATCTTACTCATAAGACGCCCGATAGATGTTTTTTTTATAGCTTAGGAGGGCAAACGAGTAGTCGAAGCCTTTTGGCGACTATCGACACCCATACACATCCGCACAACCAGAGATTATGCAGATGCGTTGCCCTCCTTTCCCCTTTTCCCTCCAATGGGCAGCCGGAAACTCTCAAACCGCAAGAAACACAACAATATAGCTGTCACTTTACTTACAGCATGGTACTACTTCTTAGTAGATGTGTAAAAAAAGATGCGAATGTCAATATTACAATTCATAATAGATTGTTTTTTAATTTCTATGAAATAACCGCGTCATGTAGTTTGCAGTCTCACCATTCAAGTCGGTTTTTACTGTGAAGACGAGCGTAGATGTTCCACATCAAGTTTTTTATTTAATCATTGTGGTAGTCCCAGAGGTACAGATATACCAGGTGTAATCGTTAAGTGTACACAGGCGATTATTCCGTAACTATTCCATATATCAAAAAACTTTAAACTGATTTCGAAAGTACTTTGCCTAATGAGTAAAATGACAATAATAACTTATTAAAAATAAAACGAGAAATATCTAAAAAAATTACATTGAACTCTCCCATACATTTTATTTCTTAGTAAGTACAAAATTTTGTATTCAAAGCTGATGTTCGAAGTGACTCTTATTTTCAGTTTTTAAATGAATTTTCCTTAAAATTTGCGGAGTAATTAAAGCAATTGCACGACATACACGATTCTGTAACTCTTCTAGGCTATGAACTCTCTCAGCGTACCGTGGTCTTTGACAAATCCCCATAGGAAGAAATCACAAGGCGTGAGATCCGGGGATCTAGCAGGCCCAGGGGTTGCACTATTATTGGCTATTAGGCCATTTTACTATTAAGCAAATAGAAAAAACACAATAATTTGCTGGAATGAGAACCCGCGATAAAGAATTTGAATTTAGAACGAACACCGTATTTTTCTAGAATCTAGTATCTTTCTTTTTGTTTTTATATAGTATGTTGCTTTTCAGCCAGTTCAAATCAATACTATATTGAAACAAGGTTTATTATTAATTTGAAGTGGTAAGATATAAAAATCTACACGTGTATCTACTTGAAATTCATCAATATCATATCATACATAATTATAAAATGATAAGGGTGATTGAGTAGGTACCTACTATTCCACTTAAAATAAGGAAAGTTAAACCTTTCTACTATCTTATACTAAATGTATGGGAGAGTTTAATGTAATTTTTTTAGATATTTCTCGTTTTATTTTTAATAAGTTATTATTGTCATTTTACTCATTAGGTAAAGTACTTTCGAAATCAGTTTAAAGTTTTTTGATATTTTTAATAGTTACGGAATAATCGCCTGTGCACACTTAACTATTACACCCGGTATATACAGAGTATGTTTTATGTATTTTTACATCACACTTTGATATTAATAATTTCGGTGCGAACATTTTGGTATCTATCACAAAAGGGACGGAGTAAACAAAAGCCATAGTTTTGTTTAGTTACCGATAATCGGGTCAAAGCTGGAGATTTGTCTTATTAAATTTAATTTAAGGTATGTTTTTGTTTGTAAATAAATATTTAAATCTACACCATGACTCAGTGTATTTTATTAGTAAGATTTTCTTTTATGTCTATTTAAAAAAAAAGTTACTAATTTCATATTATAATATATGAAAGGGTAAAACCCTACTCTCTACTTTCAAAGGCTCAAAGGCTCTTTAGAAGTAGATACTATATAATATTACATATTAAATATAAAACAAACGCTAATTATTATAGCATTAAGGTATTTCAATTAATCCTAAAATGTGACTCTGTTACTGCAACTTTGATATTCTCATTTTAATAAAGTCGTGTTTGAACATCTATTATCCTGTTTTGATTGGGAAAGAGTGGAAGTGGTAATTATTATTTTTGTAAGGGTTAGTAAAAATCAATTCTCATTTTAATCAAGTGAAAGACGAACTTGTTAGTTGTTGAGGGCTATATCATAGGAAAAATATTATTTCCCGTACCTTGTTTTTATTAAATTACTAGCTGTTGCCCGCAGCTTCGCCCACGTTTACTTAGATTTACAGCCGATCGGGTTGATGATGATTATTTTTTATGGCTAAAGTTACACCTCTTAACATCAGCTATCTGCCAGTGAAAGCCTCGTCAAAATCGGCTAAGCCATTTCAGAGATTAACTGGAACAAACAGACAGACAAAAATTGTTTTTTTTAATGTAAGTACCGTATTATTATTATTATATTATTTTACAGCTTTTACCCGCGACTTCGGCCGCATGTAAGAAGAGTTTTTTTTAAATTTTATTTTTAAAGATTATGGTTCCAATTTACAAACTATATATATAATTATATATATGTGCAACGACTTGTTTGACGACTTTTTCGTTAAGATTTTGTATATTTTGTTTAGTTGGGGAAATGTGTCGTCAAAGAAAACCTCAAACAATACGTTGCATATATATATATATATATATATATATATATATATATATATATATATATAATTTAAAGAATACTATTTAATTCCACTGTAAGGCTCGAAAGTACATTTTATAAAATATACTTATTTAATTTATAATATTTTTTTATTATTTTTAAATAACTTTTACTGATTTTATCACGGTTTATTCAGATTTTTACATGCCCGAAGTTTCGGATACTTTACAGCAACTATGGTCATGGGAGGGTTGAGGTGTCAGACGTCCTAACGTTATGATACAATCAATAGTGATTGATGATTGATCAATATTTTAATTCAAATTAGTACCTACTACCACCAAAAAAACTACGAAAAAGAAATGCTATATTTTTTATTCATATATTTTTTTATTATATATAAGTATTCCTTTTATATAATATCACGAATTATATTAATATATTATCATTTTGTAAAAATTAATAATATGGGAACAGTATCACTAAAAACGCGTGCAATACAGAGGTGCAATCCTCAAAAGGATTTGCATCTTGTAATAGATAGCGTGATCTACATTTTGTGTTAACGCCATCTATTGACACCTTTAAATAACTTCTGTACATCTTGTATCTTACTTTGGGTCTCAAACTATCTCCATAACAAATTTCAATCAAATCGGTTCAGTGGTTTAACAAATACACAGTCCCGGGCTTTTATCTTCATAGTTCCCGTTCCCCTAGGATTTTCAGGATAACAACTATTTTATATCCTACGTTAGATTTTAGAGCAGTTTCATATAAAATTTCACCTAAATCCGTTCCGTGGTTTAGAAGATAGACAGTCCTGAGGTTTTACCCACATAGTTACCGTTTCCGTGGGATTTTCAGGATAAAAACTATTTTAAGTCCTACGCTAATGTCTAAAGTATATTCATATCAAATTTTACCCAAATCTGTTCCGTGGTTGAGAAGATAGACAATCCCGGGGTTTTACCCGCGTAGTTCCCGTTCCCGTGGGATTTTCGGGATAACAACTATCTTAAGTCCTACGTTAAGTTTCAATGTATCTTCATATCAAATTTCACCCAAATCTGTTCCATGGTTCAGAAGGTAAACATTCCTGGGGTTTTACCCGCATAAATCCCGTTCCCGTGGGATATCTGGGATAAAAACTATTCTATGTCCTTTCTCGGGTTTCAAACTATGTTTGTGCCAAATTTCATCCAAATCTGTTCAGTGGTTTAGGCGTGAAGGACAGACAGACAGACAGACAGACAGAGTTACTTTCGCATTTATAATATTAGTAAGGATACTTATACACATAAACCTACATAGAACAACATATTATAATATAAAATTTACATAAATATTACTTATATTAAGATACAAAAGCTTAGTATAGTATGGAACAACATTTTAAAGATCCTCACACATAGGCTGCACTAAAAGTATCGGGAATGGAATATTTCCACTGTTCCTGTCATATTAAAATATTTTTAATTGAAAACTCCTTGGTTTTAAAAATCGAATACCATTTATTTATTTAAAAAAAGATTCTCGGTCTTGTCACAAGGTCTTGTCAAACTTGTTTAGTCGTTGAGAAAATGGAATTGACTCGAGAAAATTCTAGAGTGATGATTTATTATGACTTTCGAAGTGGTTTAACACAAAAACAGTGTGTTGACCGGATGATTCCTGCATTTGGTGATGAAGCCCCATCCAAAATCACAATTTATCGCTAGTTTGCTGAATTTCAACGTGGACATGTCAAGCTCAGTGATGATCCCCGTCAAAGTCGTCCAAAAACTACAGTCACCCAAAAAAACGTTGATGCTGTGCGTAAGCTGATTGAGGAAGATCGACATGTGACATACTGCGAAATTCAGGCAACTTTAGATATTGGCATGAGTCAAATACAAATAATCTTGCATGAACAATTAGGTGTAAAAAAGTTGTTTTCCCAATGGATACCGCATTTGCTCTGTGAAGAGCAAATGCGGTATGCATGTGTATTAAATATATTATGTATTATATAATAAAAAAACTTAAATAAATGTATGTATACTATAAAAGTATTAAATATATTTCCGTTGTTTGGTACCAGTAACACACATTCTTCGAGAACTTACCACGGGACTAGATTGACGTGGTGTAAAAGTGTCCACAGATATTAATATTATTCTTATTATAGTTCACTCAGCCTAAAACATTCAATATGTTTTATGAATCATAAGGTACAATATATATATTCAAACGTGCTACAGCAAAAAGTACAACAATGAAGTTTTGGTCCTTTGATGTCGGTGCGTGCCCCGGAATGGATGAACCCTGCCCATCCCCTCCCTGTCTATCCCGACACGTACTAGTCCGTGAAATCGGGACAGGTCAGTGCGCCTGCCTTACTCATTAAGTATTGACGCATCCATTGTAATATTTTCGTGTATATAGGTTAGACACACCAATATTATTAACAGGTTATGTTTGGATGTGGCAGGTAATCATATAAACTCCCAACAATGGTTCAGGCCATGTCGTGGCGGTGGGGCTCGGTAGACTAGAATGAGCCGCTGCACCTTGTCCGAAGCAAATTGTGCCGAGGGGGCTCTTTGAGTCCCTCTTATAAGAAGAGGGAACAAAAGAGCAGGTTGTTCTGTGGTACGGGACAACCCCTCTGTGGAGGTGGCGTCGGTCCCTGAGGGAATGACTAGCCGTCGTGATGCCCTGTTTGCTCATTAGATCTGGGGCACCTCACCAAAGGCGGCATTGGTGGCACTCGCCGGGTTTTAGTGGGTAGAGCTGCGTCCACTTACCTTGTGAGCGTATCCATCCAATGCTGGTCTCGATCAAAGAATTTATCATTAATTTTTAGACTTCCACTGCTGGATATAGGGGAACCCTATATCCCGAGGATCTCCAATCTTACCGGTCTTGTGCTGCCCGCATCCAGCAACTTCCACCACTCACCAGATCGTCTGTCCATCTTGAGAATCTTCTTATGCTTGGCCGCCACTCCCGCTAAAATTTTTATTTTAATAATGTCAAAATAATTAATCAAACTGCATTATGCATGCAATCTACTAAGTATTAGAGGCGTGCATGGATTACTTAGCATTAGGGCGTGGTACAACATGTGATAAGTCAGCTGTAACTTAAAGTTTAGGTAGTTTGCTAAGCTTTCGGGATAACTTAGTATTTTGGAACAACAAAGTGACTGCATTAATTTGAAGTCATTTTTCTTACGTTTCCATTACCGAAGTGTATAGAAAAGAAGAAGATAAAGATGTGCTTCGCTCCACTTGTTATTCGTGAAATTATATTACCACGAACAGATTCACTGAGTAAATTAAAAAAAACTTTATATAAAAAAAATTTTTGTCACAAAAAAAAAATCTTGTTTCTGATATTCATCATAATAATTTATAACAATTACTGTTAATAAATTAATACTTAAGAGTGTGACATGTTAGCGGGTATCAACCGTCTCGGAGTTCATCGAAAGATGTATATTTCTATCAGTGGACTCAAAAAGGTTAATAATGATGATGATGATGATATCCAGGAACCCAACTGGAGATGTTAACCGACATCCTGTGTGAGATGAATTATGGTGGTATAATCGTGTTCAATAACTCTGTCCTAACCAGGTCCTAAACTATAATTCAATCCCTGGTCCCACAAATTGCTTGATTATGCAAAGATACTTGGGCCCACCATTATGTGGTCTTTATAATGTAAATCGGGATGAATTTTTATCAGATTCAACTTTTTTCATCCCAGATATTTTATTTATGAATAATCGTTTCGCTTTTTTATACTGTTGGCATCATTTTGTTTTGAATGACCATCAATATAACAAAAATAATTGTATATTGTTTTCTTATACCTAAACGCAATACGTCTCATTAAAATAAAATTACTTTTTATGGATTTGATTATTCTTAATAGCAGTTGTAACCATCTTTTGGTCAACATTTTAAAATTACAGATTTTAAGCAGCATTCAATCTTATAGGGATTCAGTAAGGGAGATTTTATAGCAGTCATCGGAGGAGACTTGTCTCTGCCGAGCGTCATTGTCACGAGTCCTGTACGGCGATGGTCTCCTTCTGCGAGGTAGTATGGTCCCAGAAGGAGACCGACGAGCGGGTGAGAGAGCAAGCCATGGAAGAGGCCTCCCCCCGCGGGTGACGAATGGGGGTGCGTAGGAGGCGCTACTTAATGCGCCTCCAGTACCGCCCCTGTGCTCGTGTCGGGTTCAGGATTTGAACCTGGACCCAGTATAGCATGACGTCGTGGAACTGCTTAGTAGCGGTCGGGAAGTCCCCCCACTTCAAGGAGTAGTCTGTCCTTCGCCGGGTCCAGCCTGTCACTGAGGTGATCTTACAAGAGGTCTCACATAGGGTCAGGATCTACCCGAGATCATGCGATACCGACATCATCATTTACCCGAGATTGGACTAGTTGAATACGAGTTAGCGATAAAGTTACTGTTACGCATAAATTTTAAAATGGTAAAATAAGCTTTTTCTTCATATTCATATGATAAATAGTTTTTTAATATAAAACATTCCAAAACCTTTAGACCTGTGCCGAAGCCTCTGAAAAAATTATATATAGGTGTCACCCTACTATAATTTTTGTCTGTTTCAAAAATTATCGACATTAGTCTATTTGTCGTGTTTTATTATATATACACAAGCCAAGCGTTGAGAGTCAGGAGTATGGAGGGAAATTGGTCGAAAAAATTAATACAGACATTTTTATCATCTAAAGTAACACACTGCTGACTTTCTCAATTAATAAAACCGTTCATATCAGTGTCGTTTCATTATTATTTATGAAAAACTAAGATACGACTGTGTATTAAAAAAATATTAGACTGTTTATTTTTTTGCAAATTTTATGTCAGTATAATAATAGTATTGTATATTGACCACCTCAAAGTAGGATTGAATAATCAATTGTATTGTAGAAATTGAGATTATGAGGCGTGCATTTATTACATCGTGTCGCGGGAAACGCTTTACTAATGCAATATGTTTTAAAAAATAAAATAAGAGACTTAGATTTTAAACAATAATCCGATTAACAAAAGCCAATAATCTTTTCATCAAATGAGATTAATAAAGATTTTAAAGGCTTTTGTATATTCAATTATCTTTTATGAATGTACAATCCCTTTAAAAGATTTTTTTAGTTAGAGAAAAATTGTACTTATCGAGGATTTTATTCTTACTTTTGTGATAAAATAAAATTATTTGATATTATTGAGTTTTTACTTTTGAAATAAATAATTTGCTTCTAATATTATAGCGCGAGCCGCTTTTCTTCATATTATACGTATAGTTTGTATGTTAGTACGCTACCCATATGTTATCTATACGTATATTATAAAGCTGAAGAGTTTGTATGTTTGTTTGAACGCGCTAATCTCAGGAACTACTGGTCCGATTTGAAAAATTATTTCAGTGTTAGACAGCTTATTTATCGAGGAAGGCTATAGGCTATATAACATCACGCGGTGACATATAGGAGCTGACTAACGCGGGCGAAGCTGCAGGTAACAGCTAGTCTATACTAATATTATAAAGCTGAAAAGTTTGTTTGTTTGTTTGAACGCGCTAATCTCAGGAACTACTGGTCCGATTTAAAAAAATCTTTCAGTGTTCGACAGCCCATTTATCGAATCGAATCGAGGAGGGCTATAGGCTATATAACATCACGCGGTGACATATAGGAGCTGAGTAACGCGGGCGAAGCTGCAGGTAACAGCTAGTCTATACTAATATTATAAAGCTGAAACGTTTGTTTGTTTGAACGCGCTAATCTCAGGAACTACTGGTCCGATTTGAAAAAATCTTATAGTGTTCGACAGCCCATTTATCGAATCGAATCGAGGAGGGCTATAGGCTATATAACATCACGCGGTGACATATAGGAGGTGAGTAACGCGGGCGAAGCTGCAGGTAACAGCTAGTGCTATAATAAAATATCATTTATCTACTGCTGAAGATCCTTTCAACAAATACCAAAGTGGCAGAAAATATCAAAACTTCTTAAAATATCCAAATTAATGAAAATCATATAACAATGTTCTGTGCTAGTGCGAAATTTTGTATTTTATTATTCTAGCACTTGCCTGCAACGTCACCCGTGTTAATATGATTTTAGCTTATTCAGTATGAAAGAATCTTAATGAAACTACTTTCACGGCTTTTATCGCGGTTTATTGAGATTTTTACAAGCCCGACGTTTTGGATACTTTACAGCATCCATTGTCACGATAGGGCTAAATGTTAGAAAACAGTATTCGAAAGAAATTTTGAAATCGTTCCATTAGTTTTGATTTCATTCGTTACTAGCTGTTGCCTGCAGCTTCGCCCGCGTTACTCAACTCTTATAAGTCACAGCGTGATGATATATAGCCTATAGCCTTTCTCGATAAATGGGCTATCTAGCACTGAAAGAATTTTTCAAATCGAACCAGTAGTTTCTGAGATTAGCACGTTCAAACAAACAAACAAACAAACTCTTCAGCTTTATAATATTAGTATAGATAAACATATAAAATACAAATATTTTTTCTGTATGTCGGTAATCAACACTCCTGAATGTTTTAGTTTGGGTATACATAGGGTTGGAACAACTCAGGTACCAGAGGCTCCCCACCATGGTTCAGGCCTTGACGTGGCGGTGGGGCTCAGTAGCCTAAGCTGTACCCAGCACCTTGGCTACCGGAGCTAATTGAGCCGAGGGGCTCTTTGTACCCGTCTTAGAAGAAGAGGGGAGAAAAGAGGGGCGACGACGGGAACCTCACCCTATTGTACTGTCCCGACGTTGGGAGGGGTTGTACTGTGGTGCGGGACAACCCCTCTGTGAAGGTGGCGTCGGTCCCCTGAAGGGCTGACTGGCCGTCGAGGTTCCGATCCGAGGCACCTCACCAGGGGCAGCATTGGTGGCACTCGCCGGCTTTTAGTGGGTAGAGTCGTCCACTTACCAGCTCTCGGGCGCAGTGAGTACCACATCCCCAGCGGGATGCCTCAGATCATTTCCAGGCGTTAAAGAAAAAGAAAAGTACCAGAGGCTATAGAGCATGTATAAAGCATTCCCTGCGTCAACAAAATATACACACCTTTTTATACAAAGTAAGCATAAAAATCCAATAAAAATATTTTTACATGTCTGTTATCGTTGACATGACATGAATAATTCACACCTTGAACACTTATATGGTTTAGTTCCTTGTCTCACTATAGCGTCAGTGACCCACTTCATATTAATTTGTATAATATTATATTATGTTTGTAAGGGAATTTTTCGATTGTTTCATGTGGACAAGACGAAAACACGAGGAATATTACAGACTTTATCGCGGTTTTATAAGATTTTAACATTCTAGACGTGTCGGTAATTTAACAGGAACTATAATATCAAGTTGGGTTAATATAATGAGTAAAATTTGCGTAAACATTATAAAAAATGGACACAACTTTTTATAAAATTACATACAGATGTTAAAAGTTGAAGAAAACACTCTTAAAAATATGACAAATTGTCATTGTCGTATCCAAGTACACCAACTGAACCTATAAAGGGCCCCATATGCGGTACGATATACGTCTGTACGATCCGTCACTTTAAACCGATCGAACCGACGAATTGATAATGTATGTCAAGATCGTTCACGATTTACTTCTTTGAAGAAGATGTCGGAAATCGCAACAAAACCCCTGTCATGAATATCGTAACGATTAATCGATAGTGTATGGGCCCTTTATGATCGATCGATTTTGTCTTACCGTTGCCAGAAGGTTACATTTTTTTACATATTACGTAACATGTATGTAAAAACTATTTTAGTTATATTTAAGCAACTTTTTAAGAATTACATATGTCAATATAAAAGAATCTTTAATAAATGCCTTGTTTGGATACCGAACTAAAAAAAAGATTTGATTTGATGATTTTCCATTTCATGCAATCTCACTAAATTATTTGAACACGTCATTACCCTTCAACACAAACAAGTAAATGATCGTTACGATGTGGTTTTTAGAATTAAAACATGCGATGTACGTACCACTAGAATTGATCTCTGAAACTAAGTAAGGGTCTCCCTAAGTATTTCTAAATATTAGCCAATTTTACACAAACTTTAAGTTTGCAATGGATCCTTAGTAATTGGTCATAATGTTTCCCGTAAGTCATTTTTAATGACTGACCCAAATCTAAATGATAAATAATATGTACGTACATGTTTTTTTTTCAGGCATACTAATTGCGTTTTATCCTCACCAATCGTTTGCGTTGAAATTGTAAAATATTAAAACCGAAATCAAAGGCCAATCAAGGTACCAAATATTGTGAATTTTTTATCAACCATCGAAATGTACAGATGTAAAATGTAGATATGAATATGTAGTTTCCATGTATGTGAAGAGGGGCTTTAAAGTGACCTTTGAAGATAACTTCTGAAATAAACTGCCAAGAGAAACTAAATATATAGTTTTGAAAAAAAACAAAATTTAAAACCAAGACAAAATAATATATGAACTTAAGAATACCGAGTTTTAGAGCGGAGTCCATGTTCGGGAAGACGTGGGGTAGGTTGTTCCAACTATATGGAATCAGCTGCTGTTCTGAACCGTTACTTGCGACTTAGGGACCTTTAAGAAAATAGCATACCTACTCATATTTGAAAGGCAACATACTAAGAGCGTAGTAAGTGCCGTTGCTAATTTGCAGCCTAATTGGGCCAGGGCGAACGGGTTAGTACCTTATAATGAAACACTTTTTACGGATTTTAACGCGGTTTATTAAGATTTTTACAAGCCCGACGTTTCGGATACTTTACAGCAACCATGGTCACGGGAGGACTGAGGTGTCATACGTCCTAATGTTACAAAGTTATTCGAAACCACCCTATGATACATCAATATTTTGGTTAGTCCTATCTACGCAGAAAGTGCTAACTGTATCTTTAATCTGTGACATATTATGCTTGGATTTTGATTTGATAATATTAATAATGGGATCCCAAGCAGGTGGTAAGAGCCATCCATCTTCTCTATTGAAATTTGGATGTTTTTTTTAATTTCAATAACCTCACGGATCATCCTTGGTTGGAATCGGTGTTCTTTTGCGAGTATCTGTGGTCTATCAAATCTGATATAATGGCGAGCTTTGTCAAGACTATGTTCACAGATGGCAGACTTAGTGTAGCGACGGTGTTTTAAATCAGGCATATGTTCTTTGACGCGAGTTTTAATTGATCTTTTATTTTGGCCTATATAAGAGAGACCACAGTCACAATCAAGCTTGTATACTCCTGCATATTGTAAGGGTATATGACACTTGACAGATGGTAAGAATTGACCTATCTTTTTTGGCGGCTTGAAAAGGGTTTTGATGGAAGCTCGCTTTAGGATATAGCCAATTTTGTCAGTGACTCCTTTCATAAAGTTAGTAGGGTTAGTACATCTCGCTCACATAATACCGTCGTAAAGTGACAGATATGCTGTCGCGTTTTATGTGGTTTGTAAAGTGACCCGTTGGGGGGATAGGGAAAAGGAGTGTAACGCATCTGCATAACCTCTGGTTGTGATGGCTATGGGCGTCGGTAGTCACCATTAGGCTCCAACTGCTTGTTTGCCTCATTATGCCATAAAACACTGCTAATCCTCTGGTGTAGTGGGTGCCTATGAATGTTGCTGATCACTTACCGCCAGGTAAACGATTGTCCATTGTATCCCTCTTCTATATAAAAAAATGTTGATGACGATCTCCGTGTGATGACGACTGTCACTATATTGTGACAAGGCTAGTAATTCGAGAGATCACGGGTCCAATTCCCCAAATTATATAAATGTATGTTTCAATGTTTAACTAACCTACCACGAGACTCGGTTCACGCGAGTTCTTAAACATTTATTTTACCCATAACTCTGTCAGTTTTAAGTAAATGTTCCCGTTGGAAACACAAATTTACTGGAGTCTGGGTTACTTCGTTTATAATATTAAAACACCGTTCGTTTTTACATTTTTACACTTTCTATGTTAATGTAGGTAAGTAAATAAAATAAATAGCTTTTGCAGTGACAGTGAAATAGAAAATGTTAGGCTTAAGAGTACACTGACTTGTATTATCATCAACACGATATCGTCCCTTCTTCATCATCATCATCATCATCAGCCCCTATTTGTCCACTGCTGAACATAGGCCTCCCTTAATGAACGCCAAGACGACCGGTCACCGTCGATTCTAAGATGAAGCTATTTATTATATTACCGTAGTGATGCGCTTCCGTAAAACAGCTTTGCTGTGTTACACAAAGAAGGGCAGAACGGATAGTGTAATTAGTGGCACCGACTCTTACCATATTACGCCTCAGGATTCGTGAGTGAAGTTCATGGGCGACGTTGACCACTAACCTTCATGCTTGCTGACCGTTTGCCTACACAACTAACGAAAACAAGACATTAAGCAATCCGTAAACGATTTGATCGCATGGTATTGTCGTCGGCTTATAAATTCACGGTGAGCAAGTTGACAATTTTCAGATTCATTAAGTAAATACGCTGCCTTATTCGTTTAACTCCTAGAAATAGAACGACGGAGAATAGCCTAGTTTCTTTTATGTTCCATAGCGAGTTTGAAAACCGATATATTATTACGTGATACCGTAGATAACAAGACGTTATCCTCATAGAGAAGTAAGGTTAGCGATAGCACTCCCTGAGGTGCTCCTTTTGCCTGCAGATCCAGGACCTTCAAAAAGCGGCTGAAGGTGTTTTTAGGGGCTTTTAGTTTGGATATTACACGGCCCAAGTTTGAGTCCCTCATAGAACCAGGAGCCTTACCCTAGGTACTGGATACATGCGTAAATGTTTTTCCCTACGTCAAAAAATAGCATAAGCCACCCTTATATGTCCCATCGCTAGGCACAAGTCTGCTCGAGGCAAGCAAGGTAAGGAAGGTGCAATGAAACAGAAGATCACTCTCAAAAATTTAAATCTTATCAAGTGTTCCGGTTTCCTGCGACGTTTTCTTTTATCGGTCAGGGAGCGAAGTTACGTGGTACTGCACAGGGAAATTTAAGAAAAATGAGGCCACCCATTTAGGTGCGTCAGTCAGGCTTGTACTCAGACTTAATATTTCGCTCTTCGAGGCCAAACCTGTACCGACTAGTCCAGTCGCTCACAATGTTAGCGTGGCAAAATTTTCTATGATCATCTCAACTCCCTAATTTTCGGCCATTTTAAACATGTTCGGGGAAAGGCATATTCAGGACCTTTTCATAAAATAAACGTAAATGACATCAACCTTACATTGATGATGATGATTAAACAATATAAAATACATAAATTCTTGAAACAATATCGTTTCAGATGAATACTAAAAGTCAATTTTTCCGCTAGCTTAAAGTTAAGTTATTCTTGGGGCTCTTTAATAATTTTAGCAAATCTAGAGAGTCAAAATTTTTTGCAAAAACTGTTGCTTATTTGCAACGACGAAACAAAGTCAAATACATCTTTGATCAATATTATCACTAATGACATATGAAAGGCAAATCCTAGTTAATTGCTAGCATTTCAATTTAGATCCTAATTTGTGTGATGCATGGTGTATAATCCTTGGTGAGGAATACCTCACGATGAATACATCGTAACTAATTAACTAGAGTGAAACGCCATAGGAATGGTTCAAAGCGTCACAAAGCTTAATGGCTCGCTGGCCGAACCGATAGTTTGTACATGTATATTGATTTGCGTTCGGTTGCAGACATCGCAAATTGCTGGAATGTACATAATATGTTTTTATCAACTGGTGTGGTCAGTGTTTGTATAGGTCGCTGGCTGGAATCCCGAGAAGTGTAGGTCTGGAATAATAAGAGTACATGTGTATTGCTGTGTACATATTTCGCAAAGTTTTTAGTTACCATATTTTATCAACTCTTTCTAGCATAAAGGTAGCATAAAGGACTAAAATAAGATGATACTTTTTTACATGATATTTTTTTTCTTTAACGTCGGAAAATGCTCTGAGGCATCCCGCGGGGGGTGGGTCTACCCAGGCCGGTATGTGGGACTCGCTGCACCCGAAAGCTGGTAAGTGGACGCAGCTCTATCCACTAAAACCTGGCGAGTGCCACCAATGCCGCCATTGGTGAGGTGCCCCGGATATGTTTAGCAAACTTACTTAGGTACCCTACCTCGGCGGCTCGTCAGTCTCCCAGGAGACTGACGCCACCTCCGTAGAGGGATCGTTTTGCACCACAGAACAACCCCTCCCAAGGTCGGAACAGTACAATGGGGTGAGGTTCCCGTCCTCGCCCCTTGTCGCCTGCTCTTTTGTCCCCTCTTCTTTTAATGTGTGCGTACCGTAGTGTGTAACATTTTCATTGATTTAATGTATACTCTATATATATATTTTTTTTTTCATGTTAGTTGGATAGGCAAACTGGCAAACGTGCCACCTGGTAAGTGGTCGACGTCGCCCATGAACATAAACTAGTTTACCTGGAGCGAGCCCAGGCAACTCATTTATGTGTTGCCTATCCTGAGACATAAGATGTAAAGTCTCGGTGCCAGTAATTACACTGCCTGTCTTGCCCTTCTCTCCGAAACACAGCAAAGCTGTTTCACGGGAGAAACAAGCAAGATGGTGGTACCCATGCAGCCGGGAGCGCGGCACATCGCTTCCCTCCCACCGGTATAATGCAACTTACACAAAAATACTAGCTTTCACACTTCCTCTCTATTTAATATTTAACTGAACACACCTACTTCAAATTCCTCCGTTTAGGCAATCCTCTAAAAAGAGTACAAAATTTTTGTTTCACATATTAATTATATTATATTATAAAAATCATTTAACATCATTTTGTGACGGTTTTAATTGAAAGGAATTAAATTAATTGCTTTTGGGGTTATTATTATATGATTGATATTATAGTATTTCAATCGACTTTGACGCTAAGAGTGTATAAGAAGGACTTAATTTCAGTTGTAAAAGCAACTATTGGTAAAAGTCGCTATTACCGAGTTTTCGTGTTTTTGTTTGTGAAATTACAGAATCAAATCCGGTGAAATTGTTTTCTAGTTACAATTTTTAAGATAAGAAAAGGAGAAGAGCTGGCAGCTACCTCGGACAAAGAATAAGTCTAGCAATTCAAAGGGGTAAAGCTGCCAGTATCTTCGGGACCTTGCCTAAAGGGACTCCTTTTTATTAATATACCTACTTAAGTTATTTTATTTTATTTTTTATGGTTTATTTTTAAGATTCTATCTCAGGTTACATTTTGTGTCTAACTTGTATTATGGGTACTAGAAACGGCTTATCAAAATCATGTAAATACATTGTACTTGTATCGTGCATATGTTCAGCAGTGGACGAATAGAGGCTGATGATGGTGATGATAATGATTATGTATTATAGAAATTGTCTACTCTTAGGACTCAAATTTAGATCGTACATGTTTTGGAGTAAAATTGAATGCTTGAATATATTATTAAAAGCTGCCTTTTTATGTTAGTTGGATAGGCAAACTGGCAAACGTGCCACCTGATCTTAAGTGGTCGACGTCACCCATGAACATAAACTAGTTTAACTGGAACGAGCCCAGGCAACTCATTTATGTATTGCCTATCCTGAGACATAAGATGTTAAGTCTCGGTGCCAGTAATTACACTACCTGTCTTGCCCTTCTCTCCGAAACACAGCAAAGCTGTTTCACGGGAGAAACAAGCAAGATGGTGGTACCCATGCAACCGGGAGCACGGCACAGCGCTTCCCTCCCACCGGTAAATAATAATTCCTTATAAAGATTTTTTTAAAGTATGTTAATAGCAGTAGCCAATAATTCCTTAAAAAGATTTGTTAAGTGTCGTTTTCATCGCAGTGGCCAATAATTTCTTAAAAAGATTTGTTAAGTCCCTGTGGTCAACTAATTATAATAACGAAGTAAAATTTTTATTACTTCAAAATATTACTCAAATCTGAAGCTGAAGAGTTTGTTTGTTTGAACAAGCTAATCTCAGGAACTACTGGGCCGAGTTGAAAAATTATTTCAGTGTTAGATAGCCCATTTATCGAGAAAGGCTATGCATATAACATCACGCTGTGATTAATAGGAGTTAAATTAAGTGAGTTAACGCGGGTGAAGATGCGTGCAACAGCTAGTCGTGTATAAATCTGAACAGTCATCAGTTACCTGAAATAAATCTAAAGTACGTGAGAGAGCAGTTTTGAATACAGCGTCGTCATGGCCCCAAACCGTTTCAAGTTACCTAAAATCATAATGCAGAAAATCACATCCACGCCCTTAAAATATTATAGTTTTGATAGAGTTGGATAGAGTTAGTTAGAGATAGAGTTAAAACAAGTCATTCTTAACACATTCCAGGGCAGTCCACCTGTCGACGTTACTGTCATGGAGAGTGTTATGACAGAATGGCTGTCGACGTTTAACTTTGGTTCGCTCTAGCTGACAAACCGCCCATAGCCGATCCTTGTTAATAGCGCTATTATGGAGCACGTAATCTAGTGTCATATTATGCCATCAATTTTGAGTCCAGTGTCGTATCAAACACTACAAAAAGCATTCACTGACAAAAGCTTTTGCACAAATAAAAGTGACGTTGTAATGTGTCAGACCGTCGAGACGTCGAGAGCCGTAGCCAACGCTTACGGACTGTATAGTCTGTGGGCGATCAGTCATAACCAAATATTCCATAGCTACAGAAGGTGCTCAAAATTGTATGAAATATTTAAGTGTCATTGTCAGTGTATTATCAGTCATATCGTTTTTTTATGGCAAAAGGAAGCAAACAAGCAGTCGGAGCCTTATGGTGACTACCGACGCTCATAGAAATCTGCTCAACCAGAGGTTATGCAGATGCGTTGCCTTCCCCTTTAAATGACCACCGAAAACTCACAAACCGCACGACATGTGACAGCATGGCTGCCATTTTAGCCGGTATGATCAAGAGGTACCACTTGGTCATGCCGACACAATTCGGCTGCAATTCAGCATAGCACTACCTCTTTACTAATCTACTATCTTTAATAATAAAAAAATCTACGCACTATGTTCTGGACTTTACAGCCGGATTTGAAAAAATATTTTCGCTTTTCATAGTCCCATTATCGATAAAGGCTTTTGTTGGAAAGGCTTTTTAAGTAAAACTTGTTTAGTACCGATGTAATTTGAATATTCAATGAAACAAAAAAGAGACAATAAGAGGCGCACGGGAATAGCATCACATATAGCCGATACAACAGGCACAATTACATTATAATATAAAAATCTTATACCAAAATTAACGCACAACATTAATAACAACTTCTTGTTAGACTATTAATCACCAAAATTAATATTGCTAAGTGGGGTTCCATGTAAAAACCTAATCTCGAATTCGCTGAAAAATGTCTTGAGCAAGTTCTGCGATCAATAATTGTGGGACGCAGGTGCCTACAAAGCGACGAAAAGGAGCGTGTGCTGTGTATATCAAAATTATTGTTGTCTCGCCTTGATTTATATACACCCGTCACTTACACTTATTAATGACTGGAGATGAACAGGGTACATAATTAGACATGAACGTAGGTAACACGGTTAGGTTAGGAAATTCAAAGCAGTATAAGCATTATTCCATTGTTGTAACAACTTTTCTGTGTGAATGTGGTGGCGGTTGGGCTCAGTAGCCTAAAGTAAAGCCAGCACCTTGGGCGAAGCCAATTGATTTGAGGGAGCACCCTTAGCTCTGTGTACCCCTCTTATAAGAAGAGGGGACAATAGTAAGGGGACAAGGGGTTAGGATGGGAACTTCACCCCATTGCTCTGTCCCGACGTTGGGAAGGGTCGTTCTATGGTGCGGTGTGGTGCTAATTATAAACATCTGCAAGTTTTGAGCTAATTTTCCCATATTCAAATATCATCACCACCATCTACAAATATAATTTCTACAACTTCTTTGTCCGTCTGTCTGTCTAGTGGAGTGGAGTCAATTATTGATAACAACGAGTCATCACAATTAAAACATTATTATAGAATTCAATCAAAGATAACAAGTGATGAATTTTTAAAATTCCGTTTTTGAAACTCTTAGTTCATTGAGGTGAAAAAATATTATTTCACCTGTCACATGCACGACACAAAAATATCATAGGAATATTTTCAATTAATTATTCGTCACATTCTCGATATTTCCGTATTCAATATATTTAATATTGAACGTGTTTCGGCACGCTTTAATTGATAAATTTAATGCGGATGCTTTCACCGACTAACATGTTTTGTATGAAAATACATTTATTTTTCACCTTAATTAACCACAATTTTTTATAGCAAATTGTTTCTTTGGCGTCCGTAAAACAGCATTCGTGTTTTGGGAAAGAAGCCCAGAAAATTATTTACCGGTGGGAGGAAAGCGCTGTGCCGCGCTCCCGGCATGCGTACCACCATCTTGCTTGTTTCTCCCGTGAAACAGCTTTGCTATGTTTCGGAGAGAAAGGCAAGACAGGCAGTGTAATTACTGGCACCGAGACTTAATATCTTATGTCTCAGGATAGGCAACACATAGATGAGTTGCCTGGGCTCGTTCCGGGTGGGCTGGTTTATGTTCATGGGCGACGTCGACCACTTACCATCAGGTGGCACGTTTGCCAGTTTGCCTATCCAACTAACCTACCAACTAAAATTCTGGCACCGAGACTTCCCATCTTACGTTTTACTCCCACACATGAATAAGCTGCCCGGGCCAGTAATCTAAGGTGAACTTAATGTTCAAATGCGATGCTGGCCAATTACCATCAGGTACCTCGTCGGTTCGTTCGCCGGTTCAACTAATTCGATAAAGTGTTAACGCTTGTATACAGTAGATGGTGGAGGAATTTAAGATGGAGTAAAAATAATATTTTTGGTAAAACATGGTTGTATATTAGCACACAACTTGCATATAATATTATAATTTTTATCTAAGTTTTAATAACTTTCTGTTTAAACAATTTTTACACACCTAATAATGTTGATCTAATGTTAGAATAAAGACTACGTTAATAATAAAGATCAAGAGTGGAGGCCACGTTTAGTATCGGTTGTCTTGACGTTCATTGACGGAGGCCTATGTTCAGCAGTAGATGGATAGAGGCTGATGATGATGATGATGATGACGAAAGTCAGAAAAAACTCGGATATCCAAATCAGAGATGCATGTATTCAATCAGATGCGTATATAAGTAGACTTTTTGAAATTTCTTGTAATATGTTAAAATTTTAAAGTTCTTGTGTCTCTTTGAAGTTATAAATATTTTGTAAGTGCTAGCTTTTAGAATGAATGTTGAACATTTCACACAAGTACTATGAATTATGTCGAGCAATTATTCTCATTTCTCGGACAAAATGGGTGGACTGGGTTAGTATGGTCGCTGGAGGCTTTTATACCCGACTACGGCGAAGTAAAAAGGAGGGTTATAATTTTGACCGGTATTTATGTGTATGTGTACGTTTCGCATATAACATATAAACAACTTATCAGAATTTAACAATTAAGATATCGTTAGAAGCGTTAGCGCTGGTTCTACGCGTGAATTTCTTTTATTTTCAGGAATAAATAAATATCTGCCGGTGCGTGGTCAGGGCTATACGGTGGGTGACCCTGTAATTCCACGCCTGACGTCGCCAAATATTCGATTGTTTGCTTGGTGGTGTGCGACGAGGCGTTGTCGTGGTGAAGGAGGATACTGCGAGGTCGTTTCTGCCGAACTTTTTTCAAGACAAGTGGCGAATAATTATTAGTGAACCACTCTGCAGTAACTGTTTTTAGCTCCTCCAAAATAATTTTTCGTAATGACCTGTTTTTCTGAAGAACGAACGAACGAACGAAAAGAATTTCCCACGCTTCAATCTCTCTTCAGTTTTGAAACAACTCCTCTGAAGGAAACGCCCACTCAGTAGACTGTCTTTTGGTTTCGAGTTTGTAACAGTAAATGCAGCTTTCATTGCCCATAAACTTATGTCGAACACAGTTGAGTCACCTCCGTTAAATCTTTTAACCATTTTACGGCACAAATCGACACGGCGTAGTTTTTAGGCCTCTGACAAATTATGAGGTATCCAACGAGCACAAAGCTTCCGGACCGCTAAATGTTCATGGAGGATTTTTTGTACTTATCTCATGTCAATGCCTTCGCTTGTCCAAATCTGCTGAAAGGTTACTCTTTTGTCAGTCTCTATCATACGCCGCACAACACTGATGTTATTTTCAGTCGTCGCCGTAGAAGGCCGTCAATCACCCATATCATCGCCAAGATTAAAGCGACCATGTTTAAACTCACTAAACCAGTTGTAAACAGTGGCACGTGATGAGGCTTCATCGCGAAAGAACAATTTAAATCTTTCATAACTTCCTCGTTGGCTTGAGTGCCATCAAAATTCATAAAAAAAAATACTGCACGAAAATTTTCTCCTGTTAAATTAATTCAATAAAAATTAATAATTAATGACATAGACAATATTTGCTATTTGCCGCCAAATCGTAAAACAAATGACAAATGAATGAAATCCATACACAATATTATTGGCAAAGAGTTTGATTTTCAAAATTTCAAATTAGTTTTTATTATTACAAATCGTTTAACAGTGGCCATTTCTAAGAATAATTATTAATGTCGCCCTCGTATTGTAGTATTTGGGAACGAGGTAATTCAGGAAGGTCTATGATCGCCCTCGTATTGTAGTATTTAGGAACGAGGTAATTCAGGAAGGTATATGATCGCCCTCGTATTGTAGTATTTAGGAACGAGGTAATTCAGGAAGGTCTATGATCGCCCTCTATTGTAGTATTTAGGAACGAGGTAATTCAGGAAGGTCTATGATCGCCCTCGTATTGTAGTATTTAGGAACGAGGTAATTCAGGAAGGTATATGAAGATAAATATATATGATCAGAAAATGGTGACAATGCTGACGAACACTATAAAAAGAAGCTCCATGAAATAATTTTAAATGTTTTATTGAACAAAGAAAGACATAGTGAAAAACAAACAAATAAGTAATATAGATGAATGAAAGAAAAACGACTACTAGTTCCCAACAAAGAGTGATATTCTTGATAATGATAGTAAATTTAATGAACGAAGTATTAACAATGTTATTTTTCTGAAATTGATCTCTTCAATTATAGTTTATTCGGCGCTTAGGAGGTACACTTAACTTGACAGGATCAACATAGTTCTGGCTCTGGAAACTTCCATTCCTCCGTGTGGTCGGGAATAGTTACAGCAGTTGTTAGTTACAGGGTTAGTGTGTATTTATTATGTTAATTTGTGCCTTAAATTCCGTTGATATACATTTTTAATGAAGATAAAATGTTCCTGAATTATTTTGTATGAAAAGCGTTGTTTAACGATGTTCTGATTTTTTTTGAACTGAAACCTTCTTTAAGTGTGGTGAGCACTTTTTGGGTGAACAAATATCATCGAACTCGCGTCATCGTTATTGGAAACTCCCGTCATTGTAACCTCACGCAACGTGATAGTAATGTTTTCAGCTTGCACTTCTATCGGCCGTCCCTTTGACTGCCAATATTTTTTCTTAAATAATGTTACGAGCAAACTTAATATTAAGTTATGAAATTTCTAATATTAGATTTTTTATTTTCTTATTTTTTTATTTTATTTCTTTATTCTGGAAATGGCATATTATTTTAGTGCCTAATTTTACCTTAGATACATATTTTCATCTTATGCCTGTAATCCATTTGAGGCGCCGTACACGTACAGTGGCCGGCCCGTGTTGGATGCGAGTGGCGAGGGATTAGTCGTCTTGGCATTCTTTGAGGGAAGCCTATGTTCAGCAGTGGATGAATAGGGACTGATGATAATGTTGATATATTCATCATCATCATGGGGCGCCATCTTCATATTGAAGTTTGGAGGTTAGTTTTCGTTACTCCGTCCGATCATTGGATATTCTATTCATCTTAATCCAGTTCAATCCTTGATGTCGTCAAGGATTGAACTGGATTAAAATGAATAGGAGGATTGAACTTTTGCCGTCTTGGTCTTCCTGGTGTCTTGCTACCCAGAATCTTACCCTCAAGGATTGTCCGAAGATATTCGAAGACTTGTTTCATAAATAAAATAGAAAAAGATAAGATCATAAAAAAGACAAAATTCGAATGATTTCGACATGTACAATAACTTCTTCTTTATTATTCATCTACTCGAAGCATATCAAAACTGGATAGCGAAATAAATAGGTTTAAAAATAAACCGAAGAAAGTTGTAGTTTAGTTATTGTCTTCATAAATAACCGATAGATGTGAGCTATTTTCATTAACTACCAAGTGGCCAACTGCAATATAAATCTAATACCACAGCTGTTTAAAATATTCAAATTAAAATTTTAAGCGAAGCGTAAATAAAACGATATTATTTGCTCATTATTTTATCAAAACGCAAACCCGACATACTCCACATTCAGTAACTGAATTAATATTAAAACACTACTGATGCTGAAGCATCCACAATGTAAAACTCGTTTGATAAAAGCCTCGCATGTTTCGTACAGAATATTCCGTAATAGAAGCGAAATGTTTTTAAAGAAACATTCGCAACAAAAGCCTTTTAATTCCCATGTTCATTCCTAAATTGGAACTATAGTTAGATATCCGAGATTTCAATTTCAATTGAATATATGCCTGAATATTTGATGTAAGATAGTTAGGTATATGGTCAGCATATCCATCTACGATCGGTTGATTTCTATGAACTACTGAATATGGTAGAGGACGCACCTCTGCCCACTAAATCCCAGCGTGTGCCACCAATGCCGCCTTTGGTAAGGTGCCCCGGATCTGTTGAGCAAACAGGGCACCTCGACGGCTAGTCAGTCCCTCAAGGGACCGATGCCACCTCCACAGAGGGGTTGTCCCGCACCACAGAACAACCCCTCCCAAAGTAGGGAGAGAATAATTCAACCCTTCTTATAAGAGGGGTACAAATAGCAGCCCCCGCGGCTCAATTCACTTCGCCCAAGGTGCTGCGTTACCTTAGGCTACTGAGCCCCACCGCCACGACAAGGCCTGAACCATGGTGGGGATCTTGTAATGATACCTGGCATAATAATTTATATCCCTATAGCGGTAGGACCAAAGCTAATTATTCCATCTCCTAAAAACGTATTTGTCCTTCTTTCATATTAAATAAAATATACAAGCAACGCCATCTTTTTAAATACCATATCACTTACCATTAAGTAAATATTATGAAATATTTAAAAGATTAGATCAACTCCGTTTGATCCTGTTCCTTTTTTCTCCACTGCTGTGTAACAGGTGGAAGATTCAACTGTCTTTCAATAAGCTATTTTGAAAATGTACGTTGAATAACATTCAGAATTTTAAAAGCTCGTAGTTGTATTCTAAAATCCTTTAAGATCCTTAAAAGTTTCTTCAATATAATATATAAGTTATAATTACGGTTTATTTTTAAGGGTTTCGTAGTCAAATGGCAAAAAACGGAACCCTTATAGATTCGTCATGTCCGTCCGTATGTCACAGCCACTTTTTTCGGAAACTATAAAAATTATACTATTGAAACTTGGTAAGTAGATATATTCTGTGAACCGCATTAATATTTTTACACATAAGTAAAAAAAAACAATAAATTTTGTGGATCCCCATAGTTAGGACTGAAACTCAAAAATTTTTTTTTCATCAAATCCATACATGTGGGGTTTGGTTTTTATGAATAGATCTTTAAAAATGATATTGAGGTTTCTAATATCATTTTTTTCTAAGCTGAATAGTTTGCGAGAGACACCTCCAAAGTGGTAAAATGTGTCCCCCCCCACCCGTAACTTCTAAAATAAGAGAATGATAAAACTAAAAAAAATATATGATGTACATTAATTACCATGCAAACTTCTACCGAAAATTAGTTTGAACGAGATCTAGCAAGTAGTTTTTTTTAATACGTCATGAATCGTAAGCCGCAATTTATTTATAAACATAAACCATATTTTTTGTTAAAGTGTAGAAATCTTGTATATTATGTAATGGTACGGAACCCTTCGTGCGCGAGTCCGACTAGCACTTGGCTGGTTTTTTACTTACAATTTACAAAGACATTATTAAACGTAAAGTAAAAGCAACATTAAAAATAGCTTTCATAAAAGCAAAGATACTTAGTCCTTTTAGCTTTGTGTTCTACATAATAAAATTACACAAAACATTGCAACTACGGCTAATTTCAATTATTTTTAATGTAATAAAACGCAATCGTTACTATGAAAGTCATTTGCAGCTTTTCTTTATTTTTCTTCCGTTTGTACTTTTAAATCTCTTTTAGATATAAAAGTATTGTATTTGCTGCTTTTGTTACTCAGTTTTGTGTAGAGCATTTTATAGATGCAAAACATTCATATAGGCGTATTGTTAGCCAAATAGATCGTCCGATTGTCAACAGTTTGGGAGATCGGCAAGTTCCATGTCTATGCTAGTATGATAAAGCTAAGTTTGTTTGTTTAAGGTTACACAAATCGCTCATCTTTCGATACAAACGCAGAACAGTAATTACTACAATATTTGACGTTGACTATCAAAAACTATGGATAATATAAATTGATCTCGTCGTTATCTATGACTGTATGTACCGAAAATCGTAAAAACATATACATTCAAAAAATACAAGCTTCTAAACTTTCGTATTTTAACACTAATTTTAGCCCAAATTTGGGCGAAAATAAATAGTATACAGAGCACGAAATTTAATTGTTTTTTTATAGAAGAGGGGGCAAACGTATAGTCGGTTCACCTGATGGTAAGTGAAAAGCGACATCCACAGACACCCGCTACACCAGTGGATTAGCAGGTGCGTTGCCGGCCTTTCAGATATGAGTATGCTCTTTTCTTGAAGGTCCCTAAGTCGTATCGGTTCGGAAACACCATAGGAGGCAGCTGATTCCATATATTAGCAGAAAATGCCGTAAACTCGAGTTGTTGTGGATTTTCGGATATCGAGATGGTGTGGCCGGATTATATATGTATAATTGAAGGCGGTGTGAAGTTTAAAAATAAAGCCCGTACAGATATAGTTTAGTTATTAAAAAGTTGAAATAAATTTATTTTTAAAAGATACAATTAATAGTTTTTATATAATAACTGTTTTTCTAAAAGGAAATTTTAGGAATTGATTATTGTGCATTTCATTCTAGCACACATGCTTGCGCACTATGTCAGGTGAGATAGCAATCATTTTGTTGGAGTTCGCGTCGTCGACTAGTTCAATCTTAAACGCGTTTGATGTTCGAAACTAGCTGGGAATTAAAAATATTTTTGCATATTATGATAGGTTCATTGTGGGAGGACATAGGCCTTTCATTTGAGAGCATTATTTCTGATTTGGTGAATCAGCGGGTATTTAAGATGCTGACAAAACAAGAAAACTGAAAAAAAATACAGTTAATATTTCAGATATTCATTATTATTCATAACCCATTTTTGTCCACTGTTAGACTTCTAATATCTATAAATTCTGATAAACATATTAAATACCTGTAAAAAGTATCATATACTGTAAAAAGTTTCCTACAAAATAAACAAGTTCAAATACCAAACAATAAAATTGTGATCCGTACACCAATATAAAAGTTAGGTCGTATTATAGGCTGTAACAAACAGTGGTTGAACGAGAAAACTTTTTCTAGAACTCCCTCACAACTCGCTAGCTATCTAGCTCTAATATAACACACGCCAGTAAATATTTTTATACGGCATTAAGTAGCAGTCTCTTATGTGTTTAGTTGGATATGCAAACGGGAAGACGAGCTACCTGAAACTAGTTCAGGCAATTTATTCACATGTAGTCACCCTGAGACGTAAGATGATAAGTCTCAGTGCCAGTACCGTGAAACACAGCGAAGCTACTTTACAGAAGAAACAAGTAGAATGGTGGTACCCATGCTGACGCGAGTACGACACAAGTGCATCCCTCTCACCAATAAGTTACCACTCTTAGGAATATAATAATATTGAGGAAATGCTTATTCAAATTATCAAATCAACGGTTATCCTTAGCCGCTCATCCGAAGTAGCCGAATATGCGAAGGATAAGCACGATAAAGTAGCAATGGGCTGGTTATATATTATTCCGAAGAACTTATAGAAGAGCCGATAGAGTGTCCCGGTCTTAGTTTGATGTAACTCTATGGAGTGGATATATTAATGTACTATGAGGACTGCAACGTTCAATGGATGGGAAAAGGTTGATAATAATTATTATGATGATGATAAACTTATAAATGGATTGTTTAACCTTTAAATATGTGGACTAGTGATCTGATCAGAGGGTACTAGGCGACTTTCAAGAATACTACTTTTCTAAGTTTATAACAACAATATCAGCAAAAAAAACGAGAAAACTTATAATGCTCGCTCGCTCGATAAATATATTATACGCGGACCCGCCGGCCAGTGATGTCAACAGTACTTAGTGTTCACGTTCGGTTACATCCCTAAAATGGCGGCCATGTGCATTAGTAATTTACAGGGATTATAAAATCAGACGTTATGCGTTACAGTGATACAGTATACACTTGTATCACTCGTAACGGACGAGTTACGAGTGCTACGAGATTCACACTATACATGGTCGTAGCGGTAGTGCGTAGTCGAGCTACGTATCGCTCTCGAACTTTCTGTTCATAATATTTTGTTAAGCTCCAGTCGTGCGTCTGAGATGACACATGTACATTTTTATTGGGGTGATTAAAATTCATGTTTATGAGTGAATGCAGCAAATAGTCGGCCATATGGCATTCCATATGACATGTCATTAGTTCGGTATAGCTCAGCTTTACGACAGCAATTTCTCTTACATAAACTAGATGAAGCACTTGTGTCGCTTGCTGGGTAAATAGATAGACATAAGATAGATATATATAATAACTAAGTGTAGAAGAAGGAATAGGAAGAAGTGGGGCGAGTTAATAAAACTGGCTGCACCGCCCGAATTGGGGCTCTTTTTTGCTCGCACCTCCTTTGAAATAGGTCGTTACTCTGTCCATTTGTTGATAGTTTTTTTTTTATTGCGTTATCATTGTAAATCGGGTTAGAAGTCTAGAATTGTATTTTCTTTCATTTTTTAGTATTTTTGTGTTTAGTTTTGTTAGAAGTAAAATCATTTTGCAATTAAAATTATTTGTGTTGTTTGTATTCTCCTAGGTAATAATAAAATTCTTTTTAAAAATAATCTCCGGTCTTATTCCTTAGAAAAGAATATTACAGCATTAACCTAGCCCCTAAGTTCATGAGAAACTGTATTACAGCTGTTAGAATCCGTTTCTAACATCTGTAATTTTAATAAATTAATACTAATACAATATAATATTATATACACATTCATGGCTGTTGCAGACGTCATAATTTCTGCTATTATCAGAATTTGAGCACAAGGTACTGCACACTTCATGAAGTGGTCACGCCACTGCATGAAGTGTGCAGTAGTTTTTTTATGTCACAAGGAGGCAACCGAGCAGTTGGAGCCTTATAGTAACTACCGCCGCCCATATTCATCTTCATAACCAAAAGTTATGCAAATGCGTTGCCTTCCTTTTCCCTATCCCCCCCAATGGGCCACTAGTTATGTGAGTGATAGGTACCACCCCAGTCATGCCGGCCCAATTTGGTCCCGAAGCAGCATGGTACTACCTCCTAACACTGCACTACTTGCAGTAGTGTGGCCACTTGAGCAGCAGGCCGTCAAACCATTCTAAGTACTACCATAATGCATATTTCTTCAGTAAACCAGCTTTGCTGTGTGTTATTAGCTTTTACGTAAATAAAATGAAGTACGTAAATATGACTTATGTGTCCAGTTTTTCTTAACCCTCTTATTTCTTACGTAATACAATTTCACTGTATTTTAAAAAAGGTAAGATAAGCATTCTAGCTTTCTGGCATTGATACCCACCATTTCAATAGCTGATTTCTCACAATTTGCATCCAATTATAGAGGGAGGAAAAAGGGACTACTAGTATGAGGGTAATATGTATAATATGTTGGGTGACGTTTACCATCCCAATCAATTTTTTTTTATTCATTCAAAATATTACAAACTAAGTTTCTTTTTGGACATCAATTGAATCTACCACCGGTTCCAAGGCAAGCCCATTACCATAGGTAGCTCGTCTGCCTATAAAAATAACAAAACAAAATAATATATTATTGGTAAGTGGTTAGCACTTTCACGACTCGAATCATACACGTCATGAGTAGCCCTTTCCTTATGGGATTACGGATTAGATTATTGGCAGAATGAGTCGAGGAAATTGGGTTATAAGGGATAACATTTTTTGGATCGGTCAAGGAAATGCACTCTACCGTTTTGCCATAATATTAATATTATTTGTGTCATACTGTCAATCGACATTAGAAGACATTTAGACATGCTGCTTTGTAGCCAAATTGGGCTGGCATGACCGGTGTGGTTCGTTTTGCTCACATAATATCGGCGTAAAGTGACAGCTACGCTGTCGTGTTTCGTGCGGTTTGTGGGTTTCCTGTGTGGCCCACTGGGGGGATAGGAAAAGGAGGGCAACGCGTCTGCATAATCTCTGGTTGTGCTGATGTGTATGGGCGTCGATAGTCGTCAAAAGACTTGTACTGTTCGTTTGCACTTCTATGCAATAAAAAAACACTTGACGACCCCCACCCTGTACCTACTACTGGCGCACGATATCTGCCTGCAATAGAACGTCACATATCGTGTGTAAACTATCCTATAAGTTAGACCAAACTGCAGTGTTTACGATGAACTAAGGTTCCGCAGTTAGAAGTTATATTATCAATACTAGCTGATGCCCGCGTCTTCGCTTACGGAGGATGAGATTTCGGACAATTCACAAAATATGTTTATAAATCATAGCCTTTATTCTAATGTATAAGCTATATTATTGTAAAGTTTCATTAAAATCCATTCAGTGGTTTGTGTGTGAAAGAGTAACAAACATCCATACATACTAACTTTCACGTTTATAATATTAGTACGATGAACCAAAAATACAAGAAGTTTTTTTTATATAAAGACTAAACGTCCATTTCCACGTACAGGCTCAAAAGCTATTAGTATTATCCGGCAGCGTCTACCTATTGTAAGACATACAGCCTTTGTTGTTACGTTGTTGTTATAACATTCGCAATATAACCAGCTTCGAGTGATCAGGCTACTAAACATTCCACGCAGCGGTCGCGAGTTCGAACCCTTAGTTTTGATTCTAAGTGTAGATAATTTGTTAAATGAATATAGATAATATTTTATTTAAAATTTATTTCCATTATTAGTACAAATTCATAGGCACTTACCATGGAGATAGGTTAACGGTGTGACTGTTACCTTATAATATATAAATATACTTAAATAGCTGATATATATTATAGCTATACTAATATTATAAAAATGAAGAGTTTGTTTGAACGCGCTAATCTCAGGAACTACTGGTCCGATTTGAAAAATTATTTCAATGTTAGATAGCCCATTTATCGAGGAAGGCTTTATAGCATCACGCTGTGACTAAAAGTAATTAAGTTGAGTAAGTTAACGCGGGCGAAGCTGCGGGCAACAGTTAGTATTTTATAAAACATCAAATTATTGAGGAATCTTTACTCAAATTATAATTATCTCAAAATCCAAATCAATGAAAATGTCTCTCATCTATTTCACGTATATCAGTCGTATTTCGTCAGACCTATGCTTTTAATATGAATAGAGAATTTCAATTCAACTGTACCTCTATAAACATTTGCCGCACATCATTACCAAACCCAAACACGAAGTAAACTCGATTTTAATTAACTACAAATAAGCATTTCAAATGAATTTCGACTTTGTGCATACGAATTTCTAGATGAACGAATTGTTAGTAATATTCCATATAAATGCTTTTGTGCTATTTGAAGTAAACTAATTAATTTGTTTAACATAGCTATATGTTGTGCCCGTGACTTTAGTTGATATCATGATGAAACAACTTTTATGGGTTTTATCGTGGCTTATTAGGATTTATAAATACTCGATGTTTCGGATACTATACAACAATAATGGTGTCGGGAGGACCAATCCTAAGCCGCGATAAAATTCATAAAAAGTTGTTTCATTAAAACAAGTGAAATTTGCGGAAAAATATTGATTTTATTCAAAATGGTATTTAAACCAGTAAAGTATCTTTTTGAGTGTCAATTGAGTCCACCACCGGTTCCAAGGCAAGCTCACTGAGAAGAATCGGCAAAACCAACTCAGTAGAAAGAATATTTTCATTAGAAAACAATATTTGGTTGATATCATTGCTTTTATTGTAAAAATCGGATAAACACCCATAATTATTCATAATATTTAGACAACAATCATATTCCTACATTATAAATTTAACAATGATTTCTTATTAATGGTATTTTTACCTTTTCAACCACAAGATAACTAATGTCCATAAAGCCTAATAAAAAATTAACATAATTAACTCTGTAGTAGATAGTGTAGCTCTCCCGTGACCATGACTGCTGTAAAATATCCGAAACGTGGGCAATGTAAAAAACTTAATAAACCACAAATCCTCTTTCTCCTCCAAAAAAAATATATATTTATTCAAAATTAAGATAAACTACGCGATAGACCGTTCTGAAATGACTTCTAATGTGAAATTAATTCAGTCATATTTTGTAAATGAAACCAAAAACGGACATTTATTAAAACATAACTTATTAGAAATGCATTTTAACTACTTAAACATTCTTTTTTAATTTCTATGTATAAATGATCTACGAATCATTAGGCCTTTGTATCGTAAAATCTAAAAAAAGACTTCCTAACTTATAAAAAACGAAGGAAACCCTTATAATATCATTTTACTATATGTATGTCTGTCGGTCTGTCAATCCTAAATCTATAGGGTCCAATTGAAATAGAATCATGAAATTCGGTAAGTAAGAAAAAGGAAAAATCTGAAGAGCCTATTTATTTTTATTTAATTGTTTACTTTATTGTTATTGATATAACAATAAAACACGTTTTTCGGTACACTCAGTCAGACTTGGGTTTGTCTGGTTTTTATTATTACTAAACAATACAAAATAAACTAAAACAAATAGTTTTAGTAAAAATATGTTGAAACATCATATTTATGATTTTAAGTTAACATGGTTATTTTAATTACTAAAATTATTTAAAAGGGGATATTTAAGTGTGACAAGATATTCGTAGATAATGTCGAAATATCGAGGTATAAATACCGCGAAATAAAAATGAAAAACATGGTAATTATCCCTTTTTAAATCATTTTAGTAACATCATATTTGTCACGATTATAATAAATTTATTTCGCTCTCTTCAACAAGCTCTTCATGTGAAGGCATTCGGAGATAATGTCAAAATATAAAGTTGTAAAGGTCCGCGAAATAAAAATGAAGAACAAAGTAAATTCCGTTTTAAAGAGTATTAACAATGTATCTTATTTAACTTTTGAAAATCCTTCTACTTTGTACCTACTGCCTAAATTGGATAAACATCTCTGTGTAAAGAGTATTTGTCATGTCACGTTAGCATAAAATTTATAAAATCAGGAGTTTCCATGAAAATCCATGACGTGTGATATGGTAAGCTTTATTGAGAATGCCTCTGATGAATGAAAATGAAAAATTATTAGGTGTATTTTTATGCTAGTAGGTTAGACAAATTAGCTGACGTGCCACTGATGGTAAGTGGTCAGCGTCATCCACGAACATAAACGAGATTTACTACTACCTACTCCTACTACTACCCCAGGAAATTCATTCCTTCCCACCATAGTTCAGGCCTTGTCATGGCGGTGGGGCTCAGTAGCCTAGGGTGAGCCCAGCACCTTGGGTGAAGCGAATTGAGCCGAGGGGGATCTTTTTACCCCTCTTATAAGAAGAGGGGACGAAAGAGCAAAGGGCAAGGGACGAGGATAGGAACCTCACCCCATTGTACTGTCCCGGCGTTGGGAAGGGTTTTTCTGAGGTGCGGTAGAACCCCTCTATGGAGGTGGTGTCGGCCCCTTGGAGGACTGACTAGCCGTCGAGGTGCCCTGTTTGCTTATTAGATCCGGGGCACCTCACCAAAGGCGGCATTGGTGGCACTGATGGCTCTCGCCGGGTTTTAGTGGGTAGAGCTGCGTCCACTTACCATCTTTCGGGCTAACATGAGATATAAGATGTTAAGTCTCGGTGCCAGTTTTTACACTGCATATCCTGCCCTTCTCTCCGAAACACAGCAAAACTGTTTTACGGAAGAAACAAGCAGAATGCCCAAGCAGCCGGGAGCGTGCCACAGCGCAACCCTCCCACAGGCAAAATCTATATAAAACTACATGCATTTTCAGATATTTTTTTTGTAATGTAATAAATATAAGCTAGTAGGCCTGTTCTAACTCATCCGTTATGACATCGCACACGCGCGAAGCTGTGAGTATGAAGCTGTGAGATGCATGATATGCATAAAACGTTTTGAATTTTAATACAGAAATAGAAATTCATATGGAAATGGATTACAGAGTTCACAGAATATTGCTAACAAATATATCAAATATTACACGAATTGAAGGAATCAGAGAAAACTGAATGTAGCGTATATTTCTATTACTACTAATATCATCATCAGCACCGACCTTATTTCATCCAGCGCTGGATATAGGCCTCTTTAAATGAACGCCGAGACGGTGATCCCCTGCCACTCGAGTTTATTATAGTATTTTGTTTTAAATAATAAATAAAATATATATCTAAATATATTATAATATTATGCTTTTTCTAAATCTTTCTACATAAACATATTTATTTCTTATGTGCCTGTGTGTTACATTAGGTACTCCTCCTAAGCTACTGGATCGATTTTTATGAACTTTTTTTGTTTAGATACTCAATTTTCTTTCGTATTTTTTTTTTTATTTGGTAACTTTTAGTTTGCCAAAGCGCAAGTATCTTGGGCATAAAAACAACAAAGAGCGCAGTATCTTGGGCATAAAAACAACAGATAGAGTGCGAAACACCAGACTGCGCTCATTAACGGGCTAAACTGACGTGGGCATCAAAGCTGCTAAGCTGAAGTGGGACTGGGCAGGTCACGTCAGCCGAATGCACTCCGACCGCTGCTCCGAATATTACCACATTTTGGGTATTTAATGTAATTATATTATCGTAGCAGTAAAATACACATTATGTACATAAATAATAAAAATACATCTACTTGTAAGCCTTAGGGGACCGGGACTGGTACTCCTTCATACAGATTATTCAGTAACCTAGTTAGGAGATCAGAACTGCATCCACTAGAATTTTAGCAAATCTGTAGTTTTTGCCAGGTTTGAATAATTACCTCACCGTGGTTCAGGCCTTGTCGTGGCGTAGGGGCTCAGTAACCTAGGGTGAGCCGCTGCACCTTGGGCGAAGCGAAAGGGGGCTCTTTGTACCCCTCTTATAAGAAGAGGGGACAAAAGAGCAGGCGGCAAGGGGCGAGGATGGGAACCTCACCCCATTGTACTGTCCCGACGTTGGGAGGGGTTGTTCTGTGGTGCGGGACAACCCCTCTGTGGAGGTGGCGTCGGTCCCTTGCGGGACTGACTAGCCGTCGAGGTGCCTTGTTTGTTTTCTAGATCCAGGGCACCAAAGGCGGCATTGGTGGCACTCGCCGGGTTTTAGTGGGTAGAGCTGCGTCCATTTACCAGCTGTCAGGCGCAGAGAGTCCCACATACCCGCGTGGGGAGACCCACTCCCCCGCGGGATGCCTCAGAGCATTTCCCGGCGTTAGGGAAAAAAAAAGGTTTGAATAATCTATATAGATATTATATAAATATGGTATGATGGGTCGATGCCCATGCCCTTACCATACTTACCATACTTGATGAGATCAATAAAGTTTTAATTAATTTATTATTATTAAAAATTCGGTTCACTACAAAATGTGTTGTACAGGACAACGTCTGTTGGGCCGCTAGTGAATCTATCTAAAATGGAACAAAACACAAAGTGAAAAAACAACAAATTGAATGAACGCAATTAACAAGGCATTTGCAATAACGAAATCGGCGTCAAAGCTATCTCTTACCGAATCACAGTTACTGCTGTCGTAGTAATTAAGCCGCGAGAACCATCCAGATAAGGTTCCCTGCTGATAATTTATTGCCATCGTTTAAGCCAATAAAATTACACTTAGCACATTGTAAAATATATTTTTAAAGATCGTTGTGATTTGAAAATTCGATATACGATATGAAATGATTATCTTTATATATAAAAATAACATGTCGCGTTGTTTGTCCGCGACGAACTCCTCAACTACTGAACCGATTTAACAGTGTGCAGTTTGATCCAACATGAAAGATAGGATAGTTTATATATCAATTTATAATCACTATTTTTTTTTCATAAATAATAATATGTAATTTTACTCCATTGAATATTTTACTACAATATATTTTAACGTATAATAATATCTTAGCCACAGCAACGCGTAGCCGGGTCTGCTAGCAATATGATATAAAAGCTTATCGCGTAACTTAGCTGTGTAGGTTAACAAGTACATAAAGTAAATAACTTGATTTGGTTTACATTAAACTAAAAAATCTCGCCAGTTTATAATAAATATTGTGTAATGACGTTTTAAGTTGATAGTGAAAGTTTTAAAGGAAAAGTTTATTCTATTTATTTAGCGCATTTAAATAAAAGCTTGTTTTTTTTTAATTATTTTTACATTTAATTTATTAATGTTGAGGTCTTGCGTAGGTGATAGTCTTACATGGAGTTATAAATAACTAAAAGGACAAACCTACTTAAAAATACTTAAAATTCTGCAAACTAAATAAGAAAAGCTAAAAAAACCTACGACTTAGGGGCTTTCAAGAAAAGAGCATACTCCCATTTGAAAGGCCGGCAACGCACCTACTGACTTTGTGTAGCGGGTGTCAGTGGATGTCGTATTAATTACCATCAGGTGAACCGACTGTCCGTTTGCCCTCTCTTCTATAAAAAACCGCTTCCAAATCAGCTCACCCATTTACGAGATACACTGCCACAGACACATAGCGGTCAAACTCTTTACTCTTTTCGGGTGCTATAACAAAATACCATGAAATATTTGAGTAAAAAAGTAACAGAAATAGTAACATAGAAAGTAAAATGTTCTGTATTTCTCTCACGTTGGCACGTCCTACATACATCGGTTCAACTCGATCCCAAACATATCGCGCCCGAACAAAATTTATCTACCTCGGCTTAGATTGAATCGAAATGCGACCGATAATTTGTAACGCGAAAACGTTTTACAGTATTTTGTCATAAATATCAATTTTAAGAAAAATAAGTAAAATTTTAGGCAATGAGATCGAAAGAACATCAAATTTAAAACAAATCGATGATATGAGAACATTATAAATGTGGTGTTATGTAGAGACATAACACCACATTTATAATGTTCTCATATTTAACAGACTTCTCTAAGTCTGTTAAATATGCTTTATCTATACTATACTAATATTAAAAAGCTAAAGAGTTTGTTTGAACGCGCTTATCTCAGGAACTACTGGTCCGATTTGATTTTTTTTCATTAGATATATAGCCCATTTATCGAGGAAGGCTATAGGCTATATAACGTCACGCTGTAATTAACAGTAATTTAGTTGTGTACAGCTAGTTAAGAATAACTGAATAACTAATTGTCAGGCTTAAATTCTAACTAATTAAACTCGAGCCGCACGAAAAGCACCTTAGAAATAAAAAAAAAACAACATCGTTTCACCCAGAAGAAATTTACTGGTGGAAGGTGTGCTCTGCATCGCGCTCTTACTCACGTATTCTATACGTGAGTAATTCGTCTACGAATGCCTTGTTGAACAAGACATTCGTCTATACGTGAAATGTCGAAATATCGAGCTCGGCGAAATAAAAGTGAAAGACATGAAAACATTTTACAAAAAATTAAAACCGACTTCAAAAATACTAAACTAAAAAGTAATAAAATAACAGTTTCTTTAATTTTTGTGCTTACAACATATAATCAACTTAATCTTCTACTAATGTACAAACTTTGCGTTTACCACGTCATTATAGTTACTTTTGGAGTCGGTGTCAGCCAAGGTAGGTAGGTAATGTACAGCAACAAATACGACACCGACTCCAAAAGTAACTATAATGACGTGGTAAACGCAAAGTTTGTACATTAGTAGAAGATTTAGTTGATTATATTATGTTGTAAGCACAAAAATTAAAGAAACTGTTATTTTATTACTTTTTAGTTTAGTATTTTTGAAGTCGGTTTTAATTTTTTGTAAAATGTTTTTATTTCTTAATTTTTAGTGATTCCGAAATTCGTCGTCTTGGCGTTCATTGAAGGAGGCATGTTCAGCAGTGGATGGATAAATGATGATGATGATGATGATGATGGTGATGATGGTGATGATGGTGATGATGATGATGATTACGATGACCGCGACATACTATGGTGTGCTACCAAAGCATCCTATACAATTGTTAGACTTTACATCGACACGTAATAAAATTATCATATCATCAAGATAAACAAAACCAACCAAATAGGCATTATTGGGAATAACTAAAAAACGGCTTGTCAGATCTTAATAAAATTAATATGGGACCAAATTGGAAACACCAGCTTTCAAACAAAAAAATAACCATCGAAATCCATTCACAAACGGCGGAGATATCGTGTCACCACATACATACAAAAAAAAAAAAAAAAAAAAAAAAAAAAAAAACATACAGACGAATTGAGAACCTCCTTTTTTTTTTGAAGTCGGTTAATAAATATACCGTTTAAATCATTTTAGTAACAGCGTGGTTGTTTTTCGTAAAGAATGTAATGACAGGACACGTAGTGTAATTACTGGCACCGATATTTACTTACGTCTCAGGAACAGGCGAATGAGTTGCTTTGGCTAGTTTCGGGTAACCGTATGTTCATGGGCGATACTAACCACTTGCCATCAAGGCGCTCAGCTGCCCATTTGCTTATCCAGTATGAGTAGCGCGAAAAAAAAATGTGAATACAATTCAATTCCCTCTTTTTTACTCTTCATACGCGTTTGTGGAAAATTGCCATCAAATAATGGTTTTCTTCTATGGGTAGTCACAGAAATAAGACGCAATTTTAGTGTGCTCCTAAATTTTATATATTTTATATAGTTTATTTACAAGTTTTTCCCAAGATTATGTGTTAATTGTATGTGAAACTCACCATTTCTCATTATCTCAATAAATTTTCCTGTCAAACTATCAAGAATTACTATTTTTTTACCTTATTAAACTATGGACACACAAAATCTTGAAGCTCTGGGCAAGATGTTTGAAACTCGTATGCAGGAATATGAAAAGAAACTGCAGAAGATAGCAGGAGGATCTTCTTTGCATTCTGATGTTACCACATTGTCCCAGGATTTTTGTGATTTCAAAGCTATGATCTGGCAAATATTTAACAGTATGAAAGCTCAAATAGAATCTCTCTCACTGGGACTTGATCGTCATGAGATGATCATGAGGAAAAAGGTCCTTCTATTTCATGGCGTCGAAGAAAAACATAATGAAAAGCTTCCCGAAGTGGTATATAAGGTAATATCCGAACAATTAAAATTGCCTGATATGCATAAGAGTGATCTTCAAGTCTGTCATCGCCTTGGTATCTCCGCTCATGCCAAATCTAGACCTGTCTTAGTCAGGTTCACAGGCCTTGAATCCAGGCAGGCAGTTTGGGATGCCAAGTCATTACTTAAGGGTACTGGTATCACCATTTCGGAGTTTTTAACTAAAACTAGACATCAAACTTTCATATTGGCACGTAAACACTTCGGAATGAAAAATTGTTGGTCCTCTGAGGGAAGGATAGTTATTATTCTTCCTGACAAAACACGACGAAAAATCGAAACCATGGCTTCTCTTCAAGATATCATCTCCAAATTCCCAGTTGGCAGCGGCGATACTGATGTTCCTAGTGTTCCTTTGCATGATACTGACTCTAAAAGTGCTAAAACAACTAGATCTAATCGACGAAAACAGTGATTGCTTTTATTCACTATTTTCGTTGGTGTCGTCATAACTTGTACGTATTACTACGTCACACTGGTCAGGTACTTTTATTTTAATACTAATGCCGGTATTATAAAAATATATATGCAGGTAATCACAAAATCAAATAATGTTTAATTGTTTAATCCGGTGTTTTACAAATTCATTTACATTTCGTTCTGACTTTTATAATTTTTTTTTTTAAAATATAAGGCGTTAGTTATAAACTTTCAGCCACTGTCAGTACGTCTGTTGGCATTGTTTGTTTTTATTATTTTTATTTTATTCTTATCATATTTTATATATTTTTAATAATTTATTATTCTTTCTAATACGTTTCATATGGATAATAGTTGTATTTATGATCTAGATGATAGTTTTTTCTCTTGCTCTTCATCCAACAGTTTTAGAAGTATAGAAAGTGTATCTTCTTCGCCTCCTACACTAAGTGATCAACTGTCGTCGGTGTTCTATGATCATCGCTCTTATCTGAATGTAGTGCATATTAATGCACAAAGTGTTCCCTGCCATTACTCAGATATACTGACATCCTTCAGTTGTGATTCTGTTGATGCGATCTTAATTTCGGAATCATTTTTAAAATCCTCGCTCCTGTCTACGCAATTCGCAATCCCGGGATATGTACTGATTCGTAATGATAGAGTTGGCAAAGGGGGCGGAGGAGTAGCAATCTACCTTCGTTCTGATATCAAATATACGATCGTCGACATGTCTCCTTCAAATTATTCTGAATCAGCTGAACATCTAGCCATTGAATTAACTCTACACCATAGTAAACTATTACTTATTGTATTCTATTGCCCGAATCTTAATATTGACTATTTTAATGGATTTGATACTTTACTCAATAATTACCGCACCATTTACCAACATGTTATTATAATGGGTGATTTTAATACTTGTTTAATTAAAGACAACCTCCGTGCTCGTAAACTACGTACCTTACTATCATCCTACAATCTTCATCTCTTACCCACTGCTTCTACCCATCATTCTCCTAACTGCACCCCTTCTCTATTAGATTTAATGATTGTGTCCTCGATTAACAATGTTCCTGTTCATGGCCAACTTCCCGCCTCATTTTCCTATCATGATCTGCTATTCCTCTCCTATCGAGTGCTCCCCCCTAAACGTATACCTCATACAATCTTATTACGTAGCTATAAAAATATTAATCAGGAAGCACTGGAAAATGATGTTTCGAACATTGATTGGTCTGATATATTAAGTAGCAACAATATCGACGAGAAAGTTAAAAGCCTTAATTCGAAGATTCTTAATCTTTATGATTTGCATGCCCTACTTAAGGAAATTAAAGTTAAGCATAATCCAGCTCCCTGGCTTTCAGATACTATAAAGGAGCAAATGGCACTTAGAGATCGCGCTAAAAGGAAACATAAGCTTTGTCCTTCGGAAACTAATCTCATTAAATTTAAAACTCTTCGTAACCGATGCAACCGTATGTGCCGTGCCGCCAAACGTCAATATTTTCACTCTTTTCTCCAAAATAGAAATACTGCTGATGTTTGGAAATTTCTTATGTCCGTAGGTATTGGCAAATCACCCATCCTGTCACCTAACGAATTTGACTTAGACGCTCTCAACAATCAATTTTCCCATTCTCCTACAAGACTGTGTTCTAACGTCAAAAATCGCACTTTAAAATATTTATCAGAATTGCCAATACCCAATACTCCATTCTCCTTTACACCTATAACTGATACAGACATTAAGACCGCAGTCCTTTCAATTTCATATCAGGCCGCTGGCTATGACAGATTATGCTTGAAAATGATTACGTTAATTCTTCCTCTCCGATTCTTAACCATATTTTTTATTATTCTTTGTCCACAAGTTCCTTTCCGATAGCCTGGAAACTAGCAAATGTTATTCCTTGGCCTAAAGTTACCAATCCTACATCTTTAGCTAATTTCCGACCTATATCCATATTGCCTACTTTGTCTAAAGTTTTTGAATGCATTGTTCATAAGCAGTTCTCTCTCTTTTTATATTCCTCTGATCTTCTGAATTCATAATAATCTGGTTTTCGTCCAGGACATAGCACAACTTCGGCTCTTATCAATGTAACTGATGACATCCGCTTAGCCATGGAGAAAAAATCGATTACAATCCTTATACTTCTTGATTTTAGCAATGCTTTCAACTCTATCGATTTCGATATCCTTCTTGGTATACTAAAATCTATTAATACTTCTTTATCTGCGTTAATGTGGTTTGACTCTTATCTTCGGGATCGTTCACAGCGTGTTCAAGTTAATACATCCTATTTCAACTGGTGTAAACTAACTGTGGGAGTTCCCCAGGGTAGCGTACTTTCTCCTCTTCTTTTTTCTGTTTTTATTAACTCGATCACTAAGGTCATCTCTTCCAAATTTCACTTATACGCCGATGACTTGCAAATATTATATCACCATTTTATGTTACACGACGTCAGAGTTGCTATTATCTCTATTAACGATGATCTAAGGCGTATTACTGAATGGGCTGAAAGTTTTGGTCTTACCGTTAATCCGGAAAAAACTAAAGCATTGATCATAGGTAGTAAACGCATTCGCTCTCAACTTGATTTAACAGAATTACCTCCTATTACCTTAGACAGCGTTCCTATTCCTATTTCTGACTCGGCTAAGAACTTAGGCGTTGTCTTTGATTCTAATCTGAACTGGAAAGCCTACATTAATGAGATCAGTCGTAAGGTATACTTTTCATTCCACTCTCTAAAAGCACTACAAAATTTTTTACCCTTTAAAACTAAAATTTCTCTTGCGCAAACTGTCATTCAACCTATCATCGATTACGCTGATGTTACCTGTCTAGATGTAACCGAGGAATCGCTTAACAAACTTGAGCGGCTACAAAACTTATGCTTGCGTTTCATTTTCGGACTAAGAAGACATGATTGTAAGTCACTTTCGTACGCAACTGCAATGGCTTCCTATCCGCCATCGTAGAAATTTTAGAATACTTTGTTTCCTTTTTAACATTCTTTTTAATCCTAGTTCTCCTTCGTATCTATCTCACGCTAGTGATTCTCCGTGCAGATCAAATAAACGCTCCCTCCTTCAGATACCCTCCCACCGTACCGATTTTTATTCCTACCTAACCTATTCCTTTACTGTACATTCTGCTAGACTTTGGAACTCCCTACCATTAGAAATTCGCGATTGTAAAACAATATCACTATTTAAGAAAAGATTAAGAGAATTCTATCTGGAGCAACCCTAGTTTAATTGAATTTATTTAAGTATCTTTATGCGTATTAGAATATATCATAATATGTATTGTATTATATGTATATACGTGTGTATGTATTCATAATATATTGACTTATATTGTATATGTATATATTTATTATATGTATGTATGTATGTGTATGTATATATATATATATATATATATATATATATAAGACTGTACACGCTAATTTTGCGGCTCTTTTTTTTAATTTTCCTATGGTAGGACTACTGGAAGAGATTCCATCATGGGATAAGTAGTGCCTTTGTACCTGCATTATTTGTATTTGTTATTTCTTTGTAACTATCCTAGTGTACATAAATTGTTAAATAAATAAAATAAAAACAAATTGTATCAATCGCAAAGTAACGTCTGATTCTATTAACTAATTACATTCATTTAAACCAGAGACTAAAATAATTCAAACAAAATACATCTCAAATACAGAATTTGATTAATGGGACCGTGCTCGTTCTCAAATGCACGAGATCTGTGGATTAATCCAAGATTAAGGTTCTTTTTCGATTGTCAGACGGCTTATAAAGAATTATCTGGAAGATAATGAACAGCCTCACAGCTTATTATGGAGTTCTGACCCACTTTTGTGTCTTTGTATTCGTTACCAGAGAAACGGGATGACATGATCATTATTAGCCTCTTTCCGATATAATATTAATAATAATAATAAAATTGCAACCCGCATTGGGTAATATTGAAATTCATACACCTTAAAAGACTTTTAATCTCATCAGGCATGCAAGTTTTCCTCACGATGTTTTCCCTTACCGATGAGCAAGCGATGGTCTTATATTCAGCTCCACGTATTAATTTAGAAAAACTCATTTCTAGGCACCACAGGGATCAGCATTGTACCCGGACCTTTAACTTAAGAGTTAGATCCCATACCCACTAGTGATTAGGCCATCGTCGCTACCCCATCATGGTTCAAGCCTTATCGAGGCGGTGGGGCTATGTAGCCTAAGCCAATTGAACCGAGGGAGCTGCCCTTTGCACACCTCTTATAAGAAGAGGGAACAAAAGAGCTGGGGTATCAAGGGGCGAGAATCTGGCGAAAGTACTGTATCCGTCCACAGCTGAAAATCTCCCTCAATGAACGCCAAGACCGTCGATGCTTTGCTACTCGTATTCAACACGGAATAATTCTATATTATGTAGGTTGGACCTATTTAGGGTTAGTTAATTTTACGTATGTAATAATATAATAATTGAGGTACGCGTCCAATTACAGCCATATCGAGCATAATTATTACAATCGCATAGATACATTTTATGGCTTGGTCATAAAATTCCGAAACTGTTCAGTGATTTTTCATTGACGTAATAGCAATTCAACCAACCAGTAATCTGTATGTACGTTTCGTCGGCCAACATCGACATCCCCACAATTAGAGGTTATGCGGATGCGTTTCACACCTTCAGCAAGTAGAGTAGTGAGATGCGGAGTTCATCTGTGGGAAGGAAGCGCTGTGCCGCGCTTCCGACTGCACCACCACCATCTACCATCTTGCTTGTGTCTCTCGTGAAATAGCTTTGCTATGTTTCGGAGAGAAGGGCAAGACAGGCAGTGTAATTACCGGCACCGAGACTTAACATCTTATGTATAAATAAGTTGCCTGGGCTAGTACCAGATAAATTAGTTTACGTTTATGGGCGACGTCTCCTACTTACCATCAATCACGTCTGCAGCATATTTAACCCCCAAATACTCAAACGAATCGCAAATTTAAGACGTACTTAAACACACGCTACGACGTCTCAGATTCAAAGAAAAAAGAGGGACAACACGAGTTTAAGTATGTCTTAAATTTTAGATTCGTTTGAGTATTCGGGGGTAAGTAACATACAAAAACAAAGATCACTTATGCATATGCAACTTAATTACTTTCCAGTTAACTCTAAAGCAGTTGCTGCAAAGCGGTGCGTCGTTGGCTTAGTAGCAATTAGTTAAGAACATTACTTAGCGATCAAGGAACTTTCCCAACTGCTATGAATACCTGGTAATTTAACCACTTTTAAACTTACAGTTTTACGAGTTAGTTTACACTCAGCTGAGTTTGCTTTGACAGTCTATGATTAATAACAAAGTACGTGAATTTTATTCCTATATACTATTCTATATATTATTTCATCATTAGTAAGAGGTAGTGGCAAGCTGAATTGCAGCCGAATTGGGCCGGCACGACCGGGGTGGTACCTCTCGCACACAACATAGACGTCAAGTGACAGCTGTGCTGTCGCGTTTCGTGCAGTTTGTGAGTTTCCGCTGGCCTATTGGAGGGGATAGGGAAAAATCATCTGCATAAATTTTGTTTATGCGGATGTCTATGGGCGCCGGTAGTCACCACCAGGCTTCGACTGCTCGGTTGCCTCCTTATCACATAAAAAAAATAATGTTTATGATCAGCAGTTACCATTTCCTCCTGCCTGTCGTGGCGGTGGGGCTCAGTAACCTAGGGTGAGCGGTGCACCTTGGGCGAAGCCAATTGGGCCGAGGGGGCTCTTTGTACCCCACTTATAAGAAGAGGGGACAGAAGAGCAGGGGGCAAGGGGTGAGGATGGGAACCTCACCCCATTGTACTGTCCCGACGTTGGGATAGGTTGTTCTGTGGTGCGGGACAACCCCTCTGTGGAGGTGGCGTCGGTCCCTTGCGGGACTGACTAGCCGTCGAGGTGCCCTGTTTGTTTTCTAGATCCGGGGCACATCACCAAAGGCGGCATTGGTGGCACTCGCCGGGTTTTAGTGGGTAGAGCTGCGTCTATTTACCAGCTGTCGGGCGCAGCGAGTCCTACATACCCGCGCGGGGAGACCCACTCCCCCGCGGGATGCCTCAGACCATTTCCCGGCGTAAAAGAAAAAAAAAGTTACCATTTCTTAGTTTTAGTTTTAAAATCGTGTTTTGACTAATAATTAGTTCGATAGCATTCTTTCCTTATATAAAACACAAATCTACAAGTTTTATTCCGTGGTTTTACATGTCAAATTAAAAACGAAACTATTCTTCCAAAATCAGCCCACTAACTTCCTTCATAAGAGAAATCTTTAATGCATTAAGAATAGTTAAAATCTGATCAGTCATTTCAGAGGTTAGTCTATCTAAACCAACAAACATACTCTTCAGCATATAACAGCTGGTCGAGTGGACACGCTGGACACATAACGACACAATCGCGCGTTCGAACACACCAAGTGCAGATAAATTGTATGATGAATATATACATGTCGTGTCATGAACGTGTATATGTGTATTTATATAAATTTATATCCGTCCCTAGTACCCGTAACAGAAGTTCTCACGTGCTTACCCCGGGTCTTGTTTAACGGGGTGTGATTGTCGGATAAAATTAATTATTTACAAGCTGAACCCGGCAAACGTTGTCCTGTCCTTACCCAACCTTACATTTTGGGAAAGGATGGATTTCTTATATAAACCTTCTCCCGACGACAACCAAAATAATAATAAAATATCTAATTTGGTGCAGTGTTTCTAAAGCTATATGCGTACATACCTTTCGGCGATTTTTATTTATATATGTTAACGGAAATGTATGTAATCCGTCATTGTATACAATTCCTAGGAAATGTATGTAATTCCTAAAATCGCACGGAAATGTGTGAAATAAATTATATTATTCACATATCCTAGGAAATCTATATATTTCCTAAATAGCAATCGGAAATGTAAAACATTTGAAATATTGATGGGAACGTGGGGACAGCGGGACGAGGGGAGGGTATTGCTTCGCTTGATCCGGCGGCGGCGATCGCGCGAGTGCCGCGTAAGCAGTCAGTGCGCACGCACGTCGCTATTGTTCAAAATGGCTGCCGAACCACGCATCGCGCTTATGAAAGAGCGATTTTATAGTACTTTAGCGTCATTAAGAATGTTAACAACTGCTAAGAACACTGCTTTTATTGAAGATGAACGTTATAAAGAGTTAATTGCCGAAGTTTCTACGGCAAAAACAACTGCTAGAAAGACTTCTCGTGATTATTGGTTATTGCGGCGATACGACGTGCTTACTATTGACCAGAAAAGTAAGCTTATTTATCCTGTTAAAGAAACTACAAGCACTATTATTTACTACGCATTTGATAGCGAGTTATTCGACATATTACACGAGGCACATATTCGTATTGGTCATGGCGGAAGAGATCGCATGATGAAAGAGGTATGGAGTCACTACAAAAACATAACGCGTAAGGATATAGAAACTTATCTTGAACTTTGTGAACCATGTCAACAAAAGCAAAAAAACATAAAAAAAGGCATTGTTGTGAAGCCTATTATATCGTCAGAGTTTAACTCTAGATGCCAAGTAGATCTGATAGATTTTCAGTCCCAGCCCGACGGTGATAACAAATTTATAATGGTTTATCAAGATCATTTAACAAAATTTGTTATTTTACGGCCACTTAAAACAAAACGAGCTGAGGAAGTGGCTCACACTTTATTGGATATATTTACACTACTTGGTGCTCCTGCAATACTTCAGTCGGACAACGGCAGAGAATTTTCAAACCAAATTATTGACAATTTAAAAACGTATTGGCCTGCTTTAAAAATTATTCATGGTAAACCCAGGCATTCGCAAAGTCAGGGGAGTATGGAAAGAGCGAATCAGGATATTGAAAATATGTTGACCACGTGGATGCAAGATAATGATAATTCACATTGGAGTGAGGGTTTGAGATTTGTCCAACTGATGAAAAACAGAGCTTTTCATGCTGGTATCAAGCAATCTCCGTATGAGGCTCTTTTTGGGTGTAAAGTAAAAGTTGGTTTACAGTTACCCAATGATTTCACGCAAAATGTTGAAACGGAAGAAGATTTGGAGAAAATTATGCAGGACCTTACCAAAAAGGAAGAAGATCCCAAAGTAACTGCATGTGAACTCTCTAAGGTGAACACGGAGGTAGAGGTAAGCCAAGTTTCTAACAACGTTTTAGATCAACGCGAAACAAACACACAACCTCCAACTTGCACCCTCCAATGCAGCGTCTGTTCACAAGAAACTACAGGAGTTCATACATGTAGAGAATGTGGATGTGTAATCCACGCTATTTGCGCTGTTGCTGAAGAATCACCCAATGAAGGATTTGGATCTAAAGTTTTGTGTCCATTGTGTTTAAAAAAAGAAAAAGTACTAGATAATCGTCAAAATGCTAAGAAAAACCTACAACAACAAGCCGAAAAAATGCTGAAATTGAGTGAAAAGAAGTTGGCCCCTGTACCTATTGGCTCTTCAGTACGAATTGCAATTCCTGAGGTTGATAGAGGACGAGGTGATGCACGTAACATTATAGGTGTAGTATTGGCTAAAACCGATGATGAGCTCTATCAAATTGGTACCAAGAACGGAATTTTAAAACAACTATATGCTCGATCTCAGATTAATGTATGTCCAAGAGTTCTTCTTGATGCAGAGGATGTACCAAGTAACGAGATTGCTCTACGGTCAGTTGCCAACCTACAATCCACTGGAACCGGCCAGGGCTATAAAAAGTGCCTTTGCAAGAAAAACTGTGCTACAGCAAGATGTTTGTGCTTTAAAAATAAAGTATTGTGTACTTCCAAGTGCCATTCGAGCTTACCCTGCAAAAATAAATAGCCATATGGACTGACAAAGTATTATAATATAAAGCATTTATAATTACCTAATTATCAGACTGAATACTTACCAAATGAATATTTGATTTTATAAGAATAATATAAGTTGATTTTGTGATACATTAAAAGTTAATAGAAAGTTGATTTTTTAAAGCTTTAATTAGTAAGATAATATGAACATATTATATTTTACGGTATGACTGTAATTACTATTACCCGATTGTCTCAATGAGTGCTGTAATAAAAATTATTATTCTCATTTTAACAACGTGTTTTATTACAGAAAATATTTATTTTATAAATTTCCTAATACGATATAGGAATTATATACAAATCCGAGGAAATGTACACATTTCCTAGGATATCTATGCATTCAATAGTTTTTCAAACAATATTTTACATATTTCCTAAATAGCATCGGAATTGTATACATTTCCTAGGATTTGTATACTATTCCTTGATTTCATACATTTCCGGTAACATATACACTTGCTTCATAACATTTGTAATAATAAGATACTTTTGGGTACTTTTTAAAGAGTAAATTACTGGCATCAACTTTTACCACCTTATGTTTATTACTGGCACCAACTTTTACCACCTTATGTTTTTTACTGGCACCAACTTTTACCACCATAAGTTTATTACTGGCAACGACTTTTACCATCTTATGTTTGTTACTAGCACCGACTTTTACCACCTTATGTTTATTACTGGCACCGACTTTTACTACCTTATGCTTCATGATAGGCAATGCATGAATTAGTTGTGAATTAGTCCGAAGGAACTAGAAAAATAGGTGACACGTCTCCTATTACCTATGCACATTACATTCACACAATTCGAAGTAAACGTATTAACGCCATTTTAATATGCACGGCTAAACATTATAATAGAAAGCTTGTATAATGGAGAAATGTCTGAATTGCAATCTGTTTTGGGTCGCGGCACAGATACGAACAAAATTCATTTTTTCTCTCCCTTTTGTTACAGATGCTGGTTCAGACAATACTCTTGGAGAAAGGAGGTTTGGTGATATTTTTTATGCAAAATGTAAGTATATTTTTTCTGATAAATTTCTTGCATTTAATTTTTTTATTATTGTATCATGTCGATTTTGCTTGGCTTAATGTTAAAAATGACAAAATTATGATATTGTGTTTAATAAAACAACATATAACACACATTTACATGTAGGGTAGTTTAATAATACTATTCATCATATGCATAATATGGATATGATGAATAGTATTATTATCTTCTAGAATATATATGTCTTCATTATAAATGTTATATACACACATTTTATACATACATAATCACGCTAACTAAAGAAAATATTTTTTACTCTTCTATATTTCAGTCTTTATATTGAAACAATTTCGACGCCCGGAGAGGCAAAGCACTGCAACCCATGGACATGGACATTTTCTTGCAATTGACATTTTAACACACGTGCGCCAGGGTGAAGCCGCGCCTTTATGTCATATAACACATTAAAACAACTATATAATCTGAAATAAAGGTCGTAATTATTAAAACTGTTGTTTAGTCTCCGATAAACTTGATTTGGAGACCCAAATAGCTCATGTGAAATCGAACCATCGAGCGGATAGAGCAGTAACTCCATCTATTAGATGTTTTGTTTAGGAAAGAAGGGCATCTGATACCTCAGGGTAGGTATCAATTGAATGAGTTACTCGTGTTGTTCGTAATGGCCACCATTATGTGGCTCGTCTGCCATATTTAGATTGGAAAACTGCAGTTTTCGAATCTAAAATAAATTAATCATCGTCTTTCCGTGAAGTTGTCTCAACAAGTACTAACATTTCAACTAAACATAATAGCGTACTTCAGCCAATTTACAGTAATCAAGGGGAATTTACATAAAGTTCGTTAGCGATCTTTAACGTGAACATTAAGAAGGGAACGCCCCCAGCCTGCAAAGTAAACTAAAACTAGGTAATTTGAATCTGATTGTTTTCGTAATTAAGACTTCGTTAAGTATAAACACAATGTTCTATGGGAATTCAAAATTCGATCTTATATAAGTTTTTTTGTTACGCTATGTTTTTAAGAGAGTGTAATATGCTATGCTAACCGGAGAATAAAATATGTGCATCTTTTATACCAACATCATCATCATCAACATTTTTCCGTCCACTGCTGTATACCAAAATCGGCCCAGCTGTTTCAGTGATTAGCCGGAACGAACAGAAAGACAGGCAAAAATTGTAAAAAATGTTATTTTGGTATATGTATCGTGTATACACCCATATGCATTTAATGAAAAGCGGTTATTTTAATATTACAAACAGACACTACTATTTTATTTATCTGTATAGATGATTAATTTACAATTGATAATTGAATATGATATTTATATATATTTTGAATCTTAGCACATAAACTAAACTAAAGTTTGGTATCAAAGTACGCCAATGAGTGACTCTACCAGTATACTTTCTGAAGGGCGTTACTCTGCAGAATTATATTGTGACATAAAACATTCAATTGTGTTAATTGGACATTCCTGCTGCGAGTTGTTTCATATTATAGACCGCTTAAATAGAGTTTAGTGGGACTCGCTGCGTCCGAAAGGTGGTAAGATGGACGCAGCTCTACCCACTAAAACCCAGTGAGTGCCACCAATGCCGCCTTTAGTCAGGTGCCCAGGATCTGTTAAGCAACAAGGCAACTCGACGGCCAGTCAGTCCCCCAAGGGACCGACGCCACTTGCACAGAGGTGCCGTCCGGCACCACAGAATAATCCCTCCCAACGTCAGTCCTCGCCCCTTGTCTCCCCTGCTCTTTTGTCCCTCTTCTTATAAGAGGGGCACAAAGAGCAGCTCCCTCTGCTCAATTTGCTTCGCTCAAGGTATTGGGTTTACGTTAGGCTACTAAGCCCCACCGCCACGACAAGGCTAGGCAGAGTTTCATTTTTCAATTCAACTTATAATACAAAACTAGATTTTTTATTTATTTATTTATTCTTTATGTACATAAAAACAAATATTATAACTTATATAACAGATAGATAGATATACAGATTATTTTTTTTGTTATGAAAAAACTGGAATTTCCTAAATATTAAATTTCGAATAAGTCTAGTATTTTACACACAATACACAATACTATAATTATATCATTTAAGTACAAATACAAGCCACAATTACAACAATCGGATATACGATATTTGCTACCGGCATAACCTACAGGCTGTAGTTTGCACAGAGATATTCGATATTTTGAGCTTGTTACATTAATTTAATAGAGAAATGTCAGCTCTACATTTCGTATATTATGTTACGGCTTTGATTAGCAGTTGGGTATATACTGTTGCTAGTTGTTTGAAATGAAATTGATATATTGATAAATATGATTTTTTAATTCTGAAGAGTTTACGCTATTTTTATTAATTTGTTAATCATTAGCTAGGACAAAGGATTTGTATCCAAGAAGTCCTTTGCCCATCCCTGTCCTAACTTTTTTATGCTAGACTCTGGAACTAATCCATGCTTTGTCTAATACTTCAACGAAACCAGCTTTTGTATTTAGAAATTTACCCATTTCTTATTATTTTGAATTCAACCTATTTCAACAATCCTGAAAAAAATCATATCATTATTTTTAATTCAAAACAAAGAAAAACCCTGATATTTCTTGCTGCATGCTTAGAATAGCGTCTACAATAAATTATAAAACTTAAAGGAGTAACAAATATGTTGCATTTATTTATCAAAAGCATCTAGAAAATATTGTCACTAAAAATGCTCCCATATAAAATAATTTCATTGGATTTGAAAGTTCAACAAAACAAAATACACAAATATTTACGGTTGAAAATAGAGATATTTTTAAATTTGCCCTAATTAAAACGTTATATAACGTGACGTCATATACGTCAGGAACGTTAGTGTTTCTGGAATATTCTAAATGTTTGTCCCTTGTAAAAAAGTATCAAACTAAGCAGACTGGTTTTTTCTACCCTTGCATTTTCTAAATCTAAAATAACTTTATCGTGATCATTACCAGCTAATTTTGATATGTTTGTTGGATAGACAAACTGGCAGACAAGCCATCTGATAGTAAGTGGTCAGCGTCGACCTTGAACATAAACTAGTTTAACTGGAACTAGCCCAGGCAACTCATTCATCCCCATCATGGTTCAGGCCTTGTCGTGGCGGTGGGGCGGGGGTAGCCTAGGATAAGCCCAGCACCTTGGGCGACGCTAAAAAAGCCGAACCCCTCCTATAAGAAGAGGGGACAAAAGAGACGGGGCAAGGTGTGAGCACGGGAACCTCATCCCATTGTACTATCCTGACGTTGGGAGGATTTCTTTGTGGTGCGGGACAACCCCTCTGTGGAGGTGGCGTCGGTCCCTTGGGGACTGACTAGCCGTCGAGGTGCCCTGTTTGTTTATTAGATCCGGGGCACCTTACCAAAGGCGGCATTGGTGGCACTCCCCGGGTTTTAGTGGGTAGAGCTGCGTCCACTTACCAGCTTTCGGGCGCAGCGAGTCACACATACCCGCGTGGGGAGATCCACTCCCCCGCGGGTTGCCTCAGAGCATTTCCCGGCGTTAAAGAAACGCCTCCTACTGCGGGCAATCTACCTCTGGATAAAGGCCAAACCAACTGCTCTCTTTTCTATAAAAAAGGGAAGACGACAAATCCTCCACCACTTGAAAAGATGCTAATAAAATAGTTTGCCGAGTAAAATTAAGCAAGGTTCTATCAAACAACCGTAAATGTGTATGTGAACCACAAATGGAATGTCTTCAGCACGATTTTTGTGCTTAATGTCCATGAAACAAGTCCTCAAAACAATTTTATAATCATTATCTGTTCATATGCAATCACAGCTGGATATAGTTTTCTGAAAACGTAAATCTCTATAATTTTATAGAGTCAGCTTAAGTTTTGTGGAAGGGAATCTGAAATCATGGCTTTCATCAAAAGTAAGGGCTGTATAATGAAAATATAAATGAAACTAAAGCATAAATCGTATAACGAACATTCGAACGTATAAAGAGCGAGTTAAATTCGTTTATAAACCGGCCGAGCTCATCAATCAAAACCATCTAAATTGAACAATATTTCATCCATTCGTAGTATTTACTCATCAGCATCAGCATCAGCTTGCAAACTTGACTGTCAATTGTAGTAATTTTATAGCAAATATTTATGAAGAGCCAGACCCATATTTTATTTAGTTATGTAAGAGCTCGTATCGGATTTGCCTATTGAAGAAAACACTTTTTGTGTACGCTAATTGCCACGTAAGGGACTGGCTGTTGCACGCAGCTTTGCTCGCGTTAACTTACTTAACATAACTTTTATTAGTCACAGCGTGATGTTATATAGCCTATAGCCTTCCTCGGTAAATGGGCTATCTAACACTGAAATATTTTTTCTAATCGGACCAGTAGTTCCTAAGATTAGCGCGTTCAAACAAACAAACTCTTCTGCTTTATATTATTAGTATACAAGTATAGATTTAAAACCATGACATATGAAGGGATACATATTATAATATTATGACACTTAAGCACTTCCAACATACTTCACCACGGTGAGGGATGCGCTGTGACACGCTCCCATCTGCATAGGGTTACCTCCATCCTGTTGGTTCACTCCGTGAAACACCTTTTCTGTATTTCGAAAAGAAGGATAGACAGTCATTGTAATTACTGGCATCGATACTTAGCATCTTATGTCTGAGGGTAGCTAACATTCCCCACCATGGTTCAGGCCTTGACGTGGCGATGGGGCTAAGTAGTCTAAGGTGTGCCCAGTAGTCTAAGTGACGCCACCTCCACAGAGGGGTTGACCCGCACCACAGAACAACCCCTCCCAACGTCGGGACAGTACAATGGCGTGTGGTTCCCGTCCTACGTCCCTTTGCCCCCTACTCTTTTGTCCCCTATTCTTATAAGAGGGGTACAAAGAGCCCCCTCGCGTCGGCTAATTTCGCTTCCTCCAAGGTGCTGGGCTCACCCCAGGCTACCGAGCCTGGCCACCTACAGGCCACCTTGGATTATATATGAGAGACATGTATTGTCTTATTTCTCAACATCTTCTATGGTACCTTAAGAATTGATCAACATGACTATATTTTACTCAAATGACCTCAGACTAAAATTAAGTAAAGGACATAGAGCTATAGTTTAAATGTGTTCAAAGTTGACACAAATTGACAAACTTGAAGCACTGTTGAACTATCTGAACTTTATACAGGTTGATGTCGAGATTAAATTACTTCTACTGACATATCAAAGGTATGTACTGGTCTTGGATAAACTTCAATGTTTACTGTTTAATTTCAACCCCCAATCTAAAAAAACTAAAACTAGTTTGACCGCTAAGTGTGTTTGTCTGTGGTACCGTGTCTCTTAAACGGATGAATCGATTTGGATTTGGTCCTTTTTTGATAGCAGATTTTCTAGCGTTGGTTTTCACACATGATTTATCAAAATTGGTTCAGTTTTTTTAAGCCTTGAGCTATTGTTATTGCCTTTTAGTATTTTATAAAAAGAGTGAAGTCTTTTCAAAGAACAATGTAATTTCCAGTCCACTCCGATATTGTCTTGAAAAGAAATTTTCGCCACGCGATCTCTCCATTTTCATTATTACCTTTTTATCAGCTCGAAAAATAAATTGAAATTCAATCAAATATACTTAAATGTTTGAGTAGAATACAATTTGAGGAAAATCTGTGGTAAAAATTATCATGCTTAAGTGAAATTATGTATTTTTCATCATCAGCACACTACCATTGTGGGGCCATGGTTCAGGACTTGACGTGGCGGTAGGGCTCAGTAGCCCTTTTTTTTAACGCCGGGAAATGCTCTGAGGCAGGATGATGAGGAAGGGGTGAGAATGGGAACCTCGCCCCATTGTACTGTCCCAGCGTTGGGCGGGGTTGTTCTGTGGTGCGGGACAACCTCTCTGTGGAGGTGGCGCCGGTCCCTTCCGGGACTGACTAGCCGTCTAGGTGCCCTGTTTGTTTATTAGATCCGGGGCACCTCACCAAAGGCAGCATTGTTGGCACTCGCCGTGTTTTAGTGGGTAGAGCTGCGTCCGCTTACCAGCTTACGGGCGCAGCGAGTCCCACATACCCGCGTGGGGTGGTCCACTCCCCCGCAGGAAGCCTCATAGCATTTCCCGGCGTTAAAGAAAAAAAAATTATCAGCACTCTCAGTTTTCAACACGCCTTTAGATTATTCCGATATCCTATTAAGCATAATTCACAGATAAATAACCGGTGATTTTAATATTATGCCGCAACCAGTGTCACAGCATTGATTTATATTAGACCTGACACGCGGGAGTGTTTTTAATAATTGTTTCGAGATTTTATACAAGAACGATTAATTCATTTCTAATAAATCACGACCCTATCGACCGTCTTGGCGTTCATTGAGGGAAGCCTATGTTCAGCAGTGGACGGATAGAGACTGATGATGATGATAATGATCGAATGAAATCGCGACTAGAATTTTCTCGCCCAAAAAAAAATTCTGTTAAAATACGGGTTATCAAGTGATAAAATAAATAATGTAATTTCAAAGTAATTACTAACGAACAAATATTATTAACTTGTCTGATAACATTCATTATCGTACTAATTTGGCTATTACGAACGAATACTATTGCTTTGTATAAAAGCCTCTCTTTTCTAAACCATATATTTAATTAAAATGAACACGGTTTAGAATTTTATGTCTACTTTAGATTATAGCTAGTCGCCCACTTTACTTAATAAAAAACATACCGAGAACTTCCTATTTCTTGATTGGTCAACAAACACATTTTATTCCAGAACCCTTCGGTAGTGGCGTATCAGACCTCTACATTCATGCTATTTTTTTAAAACATTAAGTAAAATATACCACTTAATTTCAGAGAAGTTTTAGTACTGTACCAACCTCTTAAAGTTGTATAAACATAGATTTCATTTAGAAATTTCAAGGATTGTTCAAACAAGCTACTAGATATCTAATTGGTGAATTGAAATAAAATTGAAAAGCCTTACCACTAATAGGAGGCTAGCAACTATTGTGTTACTGCCAGGCTTCGAGCATATAACCGGATAGGTGAGCCATACAATTCCGAAACTGGTCAGTGACTTGTCACTGACTCAATAGCAATTCAACCAACCAGTAATCTGTATATTCATCTCACCGGCTAATCGTCCATCAACGGCCATCAGTCGGCTAGAGCGCAGAACCAGCCGGCGCAGCGTTGCAGCACAAATTTGGCGGAGTTTGTTTTCATACAAAGCGCATAATATTACGGTTATAATACTATGCTCGATGCTGCCAGGTGATTCGTCAATACTTTGCTTGTCACCTACAGAGTAAGTCTCAAACGTCTACGCAGAAGCACACAGCACACAAAGTGCTCTTTTCTCTACGGTAAATAATTTATTAATTAATAGCTGTTGCCCGCAGTTTCGCCCGCGTTAACTTAGATTTACAGCCGTACGCGGATTGATGATGATTATTGCTTTCTGATGTTTACGCGAATTTCACTCATTATAATAAAACAACAAGTCCTCGCAAAAGAACACAGATTCCAACCAAGGATGATCCGTGAGGCTATTGAAATTAAAAAACATCCTAATTTCAATAGAGAAGATGGCTGGCTTTTACCACCTGCTTGGGATCTCATTATTAAAATTATCAAATCAAAATCCAAGCATAATATGTCACAGATTAAAGATATAGTTAGCACTTTCTGCGTAGATAGGACTGACCAAAATATTGATGTATCATAGGGTAGTTTCGAATAACTTTGTAATGATAGGACGTATGACACCTCAGTCCTCCCGTGACCATGGTTGCTGTAAAGTATACGAAACGTCGGGCTTGTAAAAATCTTAATAAACCGCGATAAAATTCGTAAAAATTGTTTTATTATAATGATGATGATTATTTTTCTAACCTAAGTTATTCCCTATAACATAAGCTATCTGCCAGTGAAAGTCCCATCAAAATCGACCCAGCCGTTTCAGAGATTAGTCGGAACAAACAGACAGACAGACAGACTGACAGACAGACGGACAGACAGACAAAAATTACAACAGTAAAAAAGGTTATTTTGGTATATGAACCGTATGAACGTACATCCCTATGCATTTAGTAAAAAGCGGTTATTTTGATATTACAAACAGACACTCCAATTTTATTTATCTGTATAGATAAAGAGATTTTCTATTCTAGTTAAATAATTTAAATCTAGTTAAATAATAAAGGATCGTTATATCGTATTTTAATGTATATTATAAACTGTGCTATTTTTATTTTAAAAAAGAAACTTGAAAAGAATTTCAAAAAGAAATTTAAAAAATTACGTAATATGAAAAAGTAAAACTGTCAATCGGATAACCTGTATTCGGAGCATTAAGTTAATAATTAAACATTAAGTTAATAATTTTACTAGCGGAATATATTAACTTTATGATTTGGAGTCAGAAATAAATTAATGAAAAATAACGGAACCCTGACTTCTTTTTTAATAAGGAAACCTTAAATATAATGTCACGTTTCCCATAATAAATAAAAAACGCCATCTATTAGATAACAAATGAGTCAGGTGAGTCCTGCAAAATGTTATGACAAACTGCCATCTTACGGCACAATGACGAACTAATCAAAGCGGAAAAGTTCTGAAAAATTTTCACGGATCCGTCCGCATGGTGTCATGAGAGGTTTAGCTGAAAACTTTTTAGTGTTGTTTGTATTGTATTGTAGGTAAAACGCTAAACACCTGTCGAAATTAAATATTTACTATGACAATGACATGTATGAATATTTTTTTCAATCTCATAGTTTTAATTTTTTTTAATCATAATTGTAAACTTTCGTTAAATGATATACTTAATTATTTTTCCTCAAAATATTTATCAGCGAACACATCCTATTTATAATTTTAATGATGAAAGCTTTTGCTACACGACCTTTATTTCAGAATAGATTGTGTAATAATTAAAAATAAAATTATTCAGTATATATATAATAATAATAAATATTTTATACTGAATACTTACCTACTATAGATACATTAAAGTTTTTTTTCGGAATGATCTATGCTAACGGCCCAAAGGCCCTAATGCTATATCGGATTAGTTTGAGCCGATTTGGCTCACTTTTGGTTTGTTAAAGTGGGTGATACATTAAAGTAATTATGTATGTATAGTATGTATTATTATATTATAATTTATTTTTTAAAGACACTCTCGTGATTGCTTAATCTCTACATAATATACGCAAGACAAAAAAGCTACGATGTTGTAGACATGCTACGCTATCGTAGCACTAAAAGTTTACACATAGATATTATTATAGCGTAGTAGTAGGACGTACTAATAAATTTATGACAGTAATATAGATATTATTTTAGCTTTTATTTTATTTCTTATACGCACACCAACTACTTTAATGGATGGTTTAATATTTTTATATACACTTTTTTACGAGAATAATACATTAACAATGTTTACATATTATACTCGTAATAACAAACATCATTAAATAAATGTGGTATATATTCTTAATACACAATCATAAAAAATATTTATTCATCATCGAACATTGAATTTAAAAAATCTATTTTCCCTAAAGGGGGTGATAGACGTGCGAAGTCGCCGAGTAAGTTTATCGGCGATCCGACCTGTTTTAACTTTTTTGCTCGTAGGTTACCTGTCTCCATTTTTTTTAATTAATTTTATTAATTAAAAGTAATTTATCATAATTTTAATAATGTATTACATTATAAATAAGTACATTATAATAAAACATATAAATAATGTATTACAAAATAATGATTTAAAAAATTTAATTTTTTATTTTAATTTTTAGTTTTTAAAATTTAATACGATATTATTCCCAAATAATTTTCTTCTGTCATCGACATCGCAATACAAAGTGAGTAAGTTTTGCATCTTAAAAACCGCGTACTTTAATTTCGTGCGTCTATGACCCACTTAGAACATTATGAAGAAAACAGTCTGCGTCGTATCGCATTAGAGATATTTTTTTATATTTATATATTTTAATAAAATATTTTTTTACTCTAATTTATAATGCTTATTTCATATTTTATGCAAGTGTAAGTTTTTATGTAATAAACACAAAATACGCACAAAAGAGACAGAAGTTGAAATCTAAACTTTTATAAACATTTCACACACTGGACTTTAAAACACACACACATACTAATCGTTACTTGTTGTTTCAGATGTACAAAGTGTTTGATGTGATATTGTATGTCGAAACTTCCCTGAGTTAGCCCCGCCCATATGACCCGGCTTTCGACATGCAATCCCCTTCACCTCGACTACGTCATTACAGGTCCCCGGATAATCTCCTAGCATGCTAGAACAACCCACATGATACAGATCTAAGTCCATCAGACAATATTAGTTTTTAGGAATTTGCGTTAATTTTTTGTTATCGTTTTCTCATGTTATCAATTAGAATTAAGAAATTAGTAGGATAAGTAAAATAAAAATACTAAGAATTTTAACAAGATATAACAATGTATCGCTTTCTAGAGTTTACAAACGACAATTTCATAGTTTTTTTAATCCCTCTCTTTTTGGTTATAATGTGAGAGGTGGAGTTTCATAAAACCGTAATTAATTATCGGTCGATATTTAGTATTTTTTTTTTAATTTATATATTTGGACTTAGATTTTTATCAAAAGTACTGAGAAGGTAGTTGCCATTTTGTAAATTAAAAGTGTTCAAACGCAAGCCTATCAATCATAAAAAAAGAATTTAATATATTCCATACAAACAAAAAAACATATTTTATTATTACTACTACTGTGTGTTAAGTCCTAGTGAATATGTAACTTACTAGCAACGCCCCTCGGTTTCGCCCGCGTCACATTACCGTGGGAGTACAGAGATAAATTACAGCCTATGTGCTATTCTGATGAATAAACATTATTATTGTAAGATCAATAAAATCAATCAAGTATGTATTGCTTGAAAGAGTAATAAATAATCAAACATACAAATATTCGTTTATAATATTAGTGGGATTTATAACAAGATTCTATACTTCATAAAATGATTTTACAGTTCACAAGCGTTCTCAGTACTTAAGCCAATTAGACATAGTCGAAGTTTCCCAGGATACTAGAAACTACTAGATAGTTCCTCATGAACTAGAGAACCCATTACCACCGTATCATCTGCTCCATTGTGCTTCATCCTATGCTATTTCATGTTTTTTTTTTCGTATTTTTGCTACTCGCTTAATTACATTTTTATTTACTTGCGCACGTGTGTTTTATTATATCTAGCGTATGTACGTATTTAATCATAAAAATATAAAAAAGTTTTGACATTTTTATTATACTTATTACATATCTTTAAATATAAACGTTTTTTATCAAAGAAATAAATAATTAAAAGGAGATATTAACAATGTTTTTTTTTACTTTTATTTCGCGAAGCTCGATGGTCTCATTAACAAGGCATTCGATTGAGCTTCGCAAAACAAAGTGAAAAATATAGTAAATATATCGTTTTAACAAGTTCAACAATACAGGATATTTTCTGGATTATATGTATTACAATTTTATATATTATGCCTTTATTGTATGCTCATTTAGATTTTTGTTGCATTTTGAATATAATAACATAAACAACTCAGACATCTTACACTACATAACAACATTAGTATCACATTCATTAAATATTGACAAGTATCAATACTGTACTATGTCATTATAGTTTGTTTTTATCTTCTTAGATTTTTATATTACAGATGAAAGGTATATATATAATTGATAAAGTAGTTTTTTTTTTTAGGAACTCCATTTTTTGGTAAAGAGTATAGACTAATTCAATTATTTAAGATTTTATCGCATTAAGAATAAGTATTTAAAAGTTTTTTTTTAATTATTTTTTTAGATTAATTTTACTTAGAATAAATATTCCTCTTAGACGTGTTCGGGAATGCATTTGTACTAAACGTCCACTTTTAAAGTCTATATTTTTTTATAATCACAATTATACCTTAATTTTATTTTCAGCATACGACAATTTTATTAAATTAATTGATAAATACAATAGATAAAATAAAAAATTCAAAACTGTATTTAACAACCGCCTTCAACACAAACTATGGAAATTAGAACAATGTTCCGCAACGCCAATGATTACCAAAACCCTATGTATGATTGCGTTGTATTCGATTCGGACTCATTGAGCACATAAATTCAAATCGATTGAGCATATTCAAAGTTTCCATCTCAACAAATATTAAATCTTCGTGTAAAGCTATCTTAGATGGGGTTGGAGTTGCTCAGGCGAACAACCTGAAGATAGGCTAATCGGTGCTCGTTGATGATTCTATAATCATCTGTCAGAAGGTAAATTTGTTAGTAACTGATAAGTGTCCAATAAATTTGACAATATCATGTCGTATATTGAATTATCTGCATATAAATTTTAGTATATAGCTGGAATTTTTTGTCTATATTTATTTAGACTGTCAACAAAAAAAAATTATATTATTGAAGTGCGTAAGATATTTAGTACTAAGATATCCGACATTGCACAAATTATAAATTGCGTTGTTGAGTATTTTTGTAAGTATTGTGTACAAACCAAATTTTATAGTAAATATTTATAATTATAATATCTTAAAAAATCTATTAAATTCTGTCTTTTATATTGATTTCGATTTTTATTTTATCCATTCTAAATAGATGAAAGCGGAGAAATTACGTCATTAATCAAATATTCGTTTTTTTTTCTATTATATAAATATATAATAGAAAAATATAATATTATATAAATTCTCAAACGAACCTAAATATTATCAGGCGATTTTTTGCTAAAAAAACTACTAAAAATGTTTGTCCCTAAGTATTAAATTTAATATCATACTGTCCAGCAATTGTGGTTCTTAAGTAAAATCAACTTATTGATATTTTTTACTTAGTGTGTGGGTTATATATAATATTATTATGTCTTGTTTCTATACCCTTTAAAGGTAAAATAAAGTACGCGTCAGTTCTAACCATACATGATCAATAAGAGACCTGAAATACTAAATGGGAGATTGCAACAAATATATTATTAATATATTAAAAGTAAACAAAAAAGACATACAATATGTTCATGCCTTGCGAGAAAATAAAAAGGCTAAAAATAAAAATATTAATAACATTGTTATTACATTTTGAAGTAGTTTATATATTATGTGGTGCAAGTCAAAAGTTTAAGCCTTCCAAGGCCACAAAAGGCCATCGAAAGGCCTGAAGGGTAATTGACAACATTCGAATCGGTTCGATGTTTATTACAATATGATATCGTCACTGTTGGGAGCGGTTATTGCGGTACATTATCAGTCCGCTGATGCGGGAACAAGGGCGAGATACGCTTTGTGTAGTGAACGTACAGACCGACAACATGTACACACATTTCCATAACAATAAGGCGTGAGTCATTTAAATATGTTTTTAAAGATTATTTTGTGCAAAGTTTTATAGTATATAAATTCTACATCATAGTTAACTTAGAAAAAATATTCTAATCATATTTAATTTAATATTATTTTTGTGGACTATTTGTGGATTTGGAAAAAAGCTTTCTAGTAACTGTAAAAGGCGGGTACAAAGGTATAGATAATTCCGTAGAGGATCTCTTCCAGTAGACCCAATACAACATTATTGAATAACGAAATAAAAAATGTGACAATGAATAAAATTATAGGAATTATAAAAGTTTTCTACTTTCTGATTATATAATGTTTAAGTCCAAAAAAACCCAAAATCAGTAAAAAGTCATATGTTATATGTTAACCTTTTTTTACAATTAACAGGACTATGACCGCAATATGCTTCGTGTGCAACCTGCCGATACTGTCTCACCAAGTGGGACTGGTGTGGGCTGGTGGGAATGGCTGGGACGAACTCACCCGATCCACTCTAGAAGAATCCACGCTGAGACAAAGACTCGGCAGCCGCAGAGACTCAGCAGCTCAAGTGTCCTGCCTCTCACCTCCGGAACCAGATGTTGCAGACCAAACTCGTGGTGAGTATCTTTAAACCTATTCCAATCTTATATATTTAATATAATATAAATTAATATAATATATACTTATATAATTTATTAATATGTAAAATTTTCTGATACTAAAAGAGTAAAATTTCAAATAAAAGCTTTTAAAAGTTCTTTTTAAATTAATTGATAAGAAGATAAATATCGGACATAACCATATCATTGTTTTACATGTTGCTAAGCATCATAGATAAAAAACTCCATTTTCACACTATAATGTATGAAATTACTATACGCTCACGGTCAAGGTAAAGCTACTCAGACTTGACTTAATTCACCGAGATAACCATGAATTATTTAAGTAATATTTTTTTTACTTCACATATATATTTTTTTATCCGTTAAGAAACGATTGATTACTTTAGATGAATTACATAGATCTATGTAACTTTTTTTCAATTTATATTTCAACATATCAATTTATACATATAAAAAGTATTCAAGTATTCTTCCAAAGAAGAAGCCTTAAACAAAGTGTAATTACTGTCGTAGGTGGACCCCGCCGGCGTCGGTCGTCATTAGCACAACTGACCGACATCCTCCGCGAGTGGGGTGGGGGCAGCAGCGCCCCCAGGCGCCAACGTGCCCCCCTCTCACGGCGGGAGACATTGGCAGACCTAGCCAGATCCCTGCCTTGGACACGACATGAGCCCCCACCAAGACGTCGACGTGATTCCTCCGCTGATTCTGGGATCAAATCAATGGCTTCCAAACGTCGCGATTCCAAGGTCGTGCCACAGGACTTTAAAGCAGATTTTCCACCACACTTGGAACGGAAAGATTCCACGATTGTTCATGCTAGAGAACGACGCATAAAACGGCGAAGTTCTACCGACAAGGAAAGACGGGACTCGGTTGAAGGCAGTCGCCATCGTCGAGATTCGTTAGCAGCACCTCATCCACGTATAGTGGGGACCCATAAGAAGAGACGTGCATCACCACCAATTCACCCACCTCCGACAATTGTAGATGCATCATCAGATCCAGGCCCATCAACGCCACAACCACCATCAGTGACTGTTGTGACGGTGCATGAACCCAGCCGATCAGATGGCGAATGCCCACCGATGACTATGCCCACTATCATTACATCTGCCGTGACGCCCTCGCCGACGTCCCCAACGATACCAACATCAAATGCTTCACAAGCTACACAAGCTTCACAAGCAATACAGACAGCTCAAGGGACTCAAGTAACTCCAGGTGGGAGAACACCACCCAACTTAGGCGGGCGTCGAGATTCCACCACACAGTGCGGTCGTGCTAGAAGAGATTCAAGAGCTACAGCTAGTCCAGAGCGGAGACTGGGCAGATTACAGAGGCAAGCAACTGCATTCGATGACCCTATTGGTCCGCCTGGTACAAGGCGACGGGACTCGGGTCCGTCATTAGAGCCAGACGATGCGGGGAAAGCGAGGCGAGACTCGTTAAGCCCAGACTCCGCGGCACGGCCACGTCGCGAACGAAACCAGCTAAGCCCTGATCGGGCTGGAGGAGGAGAATTGAGTCCATCAGCAGCGCGACGCCGGAGCCGCTTGAGGAGGCAGGCGTCATGTGCTCGGGTTGGTCGAGCTCGAAGTCCAGAGTCGAGCTCATGCTCAAGCCGTGATCCAAGTCCTTGCGCGCGGCCACCTGAACGAACTATGTTTAGACGGCAGTCGACTACAGAAGAGATACTGATTGCCCGAGGTTTTCGACGACAATCGACGACAGAAGAAATGATTAGGTGTCGTAATTTTCGAAGGCAAAGTTCTCAGAGTGACGACGCATGTATGCGAGCGCGCGGTCGTCGAGACTCGTCGACGCAGATACTGGACGGTACCATCGGCACCATGACGGTGGAGACCACGAGCACGTTCTTCGATTCCAGCACGCAAACAGGTCAGTTTAATTATAATTACAATTTTAATACCGGTAATAAATATCATCATTATTATCAACCAAACTGACACTGGACGTGTTTTTTTTTAATTAATTAATTATAATTGTTCTATTTTAAAGATACACTTACATTTTTAGTAGATTCAGTAATTTATATAAGTCGTTTTTTTAATATTTTTTTTATTAAGTTAGTAAATTTTGTATAAATAAAACTGTAGATTGTAGAAGTGTAAATTCTGTACATTGAAAATAATTAAAAAATTTGATAGCAGGAGCGTTTGATACAGCAGGATGTTATGCAGATTCATATCGAGCCCAAAAATGTTATTAAAAAGTAAAACACTCAAAAATACCGATTCGATTACGATGAAACTTATTATAATTATATTTTAACATCCTGGGCACTACACGAGGTACCTACTTTTTATCACATAAAAAAAATACATCACCAAAAAATTGCGGTTTGATCCCTAGACACAATTACACGATTTATAATATATGTACGGATAAACACTACTCATTTGTTTGTTTTTTTATCTCAATCTCGGGTGAGGCCGCGGGCAATTCCTAATAGTAAATTTGATACATATGGAAATATTCGTATTTACTTAACTTCAAATTTAAATAACAGCAACTACACAGTAAAAATATATTTCATATATAAAGCTAAAGTATTTAACGTCATAAATACTGAACAGGCTTAGACGAACAGCTAATTTATGTTCTAGCATGTCATAAGTACTAAGTATAAAGGCTAAAAACTAGGAAGAAAACTTTCAGTTTCATAAAAGCTAGAAACGTGAATCAAACCAAGCCGTACGAGATCGCAAATACAAAAGATGCCACGTGCTCACTCCCCGCCCACATTATTTGGCCAATCGATTCTCTCGTAGTTTAGACATCTCTTTCTCTCGTGTGAGAACTGTTTTATCGACGGAGTACCTCGTGGTACCTCTTTATCGTCGACCAACAGTGGCGCCCTCGCCGCGCGCGAGGCCTGGCGGAGGCCACTTTGAATTGGCAGCGCTTTCGCGCGGACCTGGCGAGATGAGATGATCGAATGGCGCAGGTCCGAACCCGCGCCCTGTCATCTGTTGCCCAATAACGCTGCCATGTTTACTAAAACGAAAGTGACGTGCCGTACACAACGAATAACCTCAACGTTGCATTGACAACTAAAAATTGCGAATAAATATTAGTGGACCAATATCGGTCGCGGACAATACATCGAAAGTATATATCTGACATCGAACAGAATATTTGGACTTGTATGTTTTATGTAGACACTTCTTTGGTTAATACGGGTGTGTTATTGTGTAAATAGTAGTGTTAAAATGAATTATTTAATGTAGTAAATTTTTACCGCCAAAAATAACACCAAATATTTAGTATATTTATTTGAGATTTGTATAAAAACATAGTGTATATCAAGTTGTCGCTATGGTAAGTGTAAACTGAATAATTCAAAAATAAATGTAGTAACAATTTATGTTCAGCTTTATTATTTTAGCTTTTCGTTATCAACATAATAAGTTATCTTTTTTCTGAATAATTTGGGCCTTCAATAATATAAAGGCTTAATTTATTTATCATAAAGACAATAGAATATTCAAAATCAGCATAAAATATCTCACAAAATGCTCAGTATGATTTAATATGATTGTTTAATTATAAATAAGTAATTGAGGAGGTATCGAATAAAGTTAAATGACTTTTAAATCAATGTCCAAAAAACAACAATATTCAATGATACGTAAACATAAAGAATACTTAATACATCTCTTTTATAAATATGTATTATATTCATTCATAATTATTTACATTCTTATGTTGGAAAAAATATCTTATACTGTTTTCAATCTAAGTAATATATTAAAAATAGTTTTTTATATGGAACAATACCCTTTTTATGGCATATAAATATTCAATTACAAATATTATACGTCTAGACAATTTAATAAATAAAACCAACTACTAATGCCCATATAATATGCCAACTATAGGAGTTTACAATCTCCGTATAATATTTATATATATAATTATTCTGTACGTGTGTATGTCACTGAACTCCTCCTAAGCGGCTGGACCGATCTTGATGATTTTTTTTGTGTGTGTTCAAGTGGATTCGAGAATGGTTTAGATTACCTACCGGTGGGAGGGAAGCGCTGTGCCGCGCTCCCGGCTGCATGGGTACCACCATCTTGCTTATTTCTCCCGTGAAACAACTTTGCTGTGTTTCGGAAATAAGGGCAAGACAGGCAGTGTAATTACTGGCACCGAGACTAAACATCTTATGTCTCAGGATAGGCAACACATAAATAAGTTGCCGGGGCTCGTTCCAGGTAAACTAGTTTATGTTCATAGGCGACGTCGACCACTTACCATCAGGTGGCACGTTTGCCAGTTTGCCTATCCAACTAACCTAAAAAAAAATAATAAAAAAAAACACAAAAAAACAAAAAAAAATGTACAGGACAACCCCTGTCGGCCCTAGTCTCTGTATAATATTCGACTAGCAAGTCTAATGGTTGCGCTAGCTTAACTTAGTTGCCAGTAGCATCCAGGGTGTCATCGCTGTAGGAGTGATGAGGACACTGCTGACCACACCCAGGTGGAGAGCTTGGGTGGAAGTGAGGATGCCCCTCATTGCGAAGGTTAGCGCGTACCTGTCGCTCCCTGCGGTCATCCGAGCGATGACTGTCAGTAAGAGCACATGGTAGGTGGTCCTCTCCTTCTGCGAGGATGTGATGTCACAGAAAGAGGAGGAGGAACGAGAAAGGGAGCGCACTGGCGCCTCTTCCCGCAGGAGAGCGCAGCGGTGACAGACGGTCGCCCCGCCATGACGGGAAAAGGCGTGTGTTGCTTTTTGTTATATATGTATATAATTTTGTTCGCAAAGGGTTCATTTATCAAAGAATAAAGTAAGCCACATGTTAGTGATATTAATGGCTGATTAATGAGGCTAATGAGTATAGATTCTCCGTAGGTTTGTAAATTTTTAGAATATTATACACCACTTTCAGGATGTCGGTTTGCTGATATAAGTTATATACTAGTGGTAATACTGAGTATAAACCCCAGGAAAGCGCGAGTCCGACTGCACACTGTGTGTGTGGTGTTCCGAGTGAAACTACTTTGCTCGCATGAGGGTAAAATTTGTACGGATGAAACGTCACGAAAATGTGCAACGTTTTTGTCCAAGAAGAGGGAGAGAGTGATTGAGACCGATTGAGAGAGAGTGAGAGTGAGAAAGAGCGAACTTAGCATGAAGCACATAGCCATGGAGTGAGAGTAGGGAGCAAGTGAGTGAGAAAGATCAAGAGAGAGTGTTTACAAATAAGTTTCACTTCTGACATGAGTACTTTATATATGCACGCACTTTTTATGTGACTGTGGAGGCAATCGAGAAGTCGAAGGATTATGGTGACTACCGACGCCCATATACAATCGCACAACCAAAAGTTATGCAGATGTGCTGCTCTCCTTTTTCCTACCCCCGAATGGGCCACTGGAAACTCACAAGCCGCACGAAACGCTACAGTATAGCTGTCACTTGACGCCGATATTGTGCCGGCCCAATTCGGCTGCAAAGCAGCATGGCACTACCTCTTACTAACAATTACTAATACTGAAATACTAACATAACCTAAAATGCCCAAATGTACAAGACCTGTTTTGAACAGGTCTACAGGTACTTCAAATTAAAAAACGGTTATAATTAAATATAATGATTGACACATACAAAATGAACAGTAAATAGCTGATGATGACTGTATATAACGCAATGATGTCAATATAATAGAAACCCTTCTGGAGTATCAATTTTGTCGTCGCAATTACTCGACTGTTTTAATTAAAACAAAGCCCTTGGAACTAATCAAGTGACTAAAGATCTCGTTCTAGTTCTTTTCTCAATTAAAAACTCCTTCAATTTCTTCTTTGTAGGGATACAATTTTTAGATAACATGATGCTTTGGTCCAAGTAATATTTAAGTATGAAATTATTCTAGAAAATGTAGAAAGAACTACTAAACTCTGTTCACCCAATCATATCGTAATGTCGATATACAAAGATATACAAATAAGAAAAGTATAGAGAGAAATATATAAATATGATTAACTCCGTTCCTCGCAGTTTTACATGCTCAATATTTTAAAACTAACGCCAAAATATAATAAATAATATAGATTTTTATTTATGTACGTTACGTATGATCGTCTAACTCTCCCTATTTGATTCGTTCCTGCTCACTTGGTGATTCTCTCCGTCAACACAATATGAAGGTTTGCTTACGCTGTCTCCCTTTCACTGCAGAATAAGCGTTGTTAACGTAGTAAAAAAGTTTATATTACTATCTACCTTCTTTCAAAAGGTTGTCAATTTTGATAAAACTTTATTATAAAAGCTGTTTTGCTAAAAAGTTTTCGGACAGTGCCTTTTCAAAACGAATTTGTACTAAATTACCAAAAAATATATCTAAATTAAAAAATATATTTTCCTGCAAAAAATGTCCTGAGCTTTAAATTCGGGAGAAATACTCTTTCCTTTCACCATCTCCGTGAAATGTTTTAATCTTCATCATCATCAGTCTTTATCCGTCCGCTGCTGAACATAGGACCTCTTTCAAAGAATGCCAAAACAGCCAATCCCTTGCCACTCGCAACCAACACGGACCACTGCATGGAGATCATCTTCCCATCTGGTTAGTGGCCGATCAACACTTCGTCTACCCAAACGTGGCCTACATCTTAAAGCTTATAATTAATATTTTAATATTGATACATAGGCTGCACTAAAAGTATCGGGAATGGAATATTTCCACTGTTCCTGTCATATTAAAATCTTTTTAATTGAAAACTCCTTGTTTTTAAAAATCGAATACCATTTATTTATTTAAAAAAAGATTTATTTAAAAGAAGAATTTCTCGGTCTTGTCACAAGGTCTGGTCAAACTTGTTTAGTCGTTGAGAAAATGGAATTGACTGGAGAAAATTCTAGAGTGATGATTTATTATGACTTTCGAAGTGGTTTAACACAAAAACAGTGTGTTGACCGGATGAGTTCTGCATTTGGTGATGAAGAATTTCTACGTGGACGTGTCAAGCTCAGTGATGATCCCCGCCAAAGCCGTCCAAAAACTGCAGTCACCCAAGAAAACGTTGATGCTGAGCGTAAGCTGATTGAGGAAGATCGACATGTGACATACCGCGAAATTCAGGCAACTTTAGACATTGCCATGAGTCAAATACAAATAATCTTGCATGAATAATTAGGTGTAAAAAAATTGTTTTCCAGATGGATACCGCATTTGCTCTGTGAAGAGCAAAAAGCGGCTCGCGTTACTTGGTGCGTCAGAACTCTCGAAAGATTCCACGCAGGATCCTCAAATGCTATACAACATCGTATCCGGTGACGAATCCTGGATATACGCGTACGAACCCGAAACAAAAACCAGTCACGAGATTGGGTGTTTGAAAATGAGTTCAAGCCAACAAAAATTGTTTGTTCACGGAGTGTTGCAAAAAAAATGGTGGCCACGTTTGTCTCCAAAACCGGCCATGTGGCGACTATTCCTCTTGAGGGACAAAGAACGGTTAATGCGGAATGGTATGCTAGCATTTGTTTGCCACAGGTCGTTTCTGAACTCCGTAAAGAGAACTGCAACCGCCGCATCATCCTCCATAACGACAATGCGAGTTCTCACACCGCGCACAGAACAAAAGAGTTTTTAGAGCAAGAAAACAGAATTATTAGACCATCCGCCATACAGCCCCGACCTAAGCCCTAATGATTTCTATACTTTCCCTAAAATAAAGAATAAATTGCGTTGTTAGAGATTTTCATCGCCTGAAGAAGCTGTGGACGCCTACAAACGGGCATTTTGGAGACCCCAACTTCCGAATGGAATGGTTGCTTCAATGATTGGTTCCATCGTATGGAAAAATATGTCAAATTTCGCGGAGTATACTTCGAAAAGCAATAAATAGATTTTTAAATAGTAATGTTGTGTCACTTCCTTGATTCCCGAAATTTTCAGTGCCGCCCTCGTACAATTTTTATTGTGCTAGATAGTCTATCTCACAGGCTAGCTACTTGATAGTAATTGATTCAGACGGGAACTAACCCAAGAAACTAATAACTAAAGCTATAAAATTACGAAACTGGTCGGTGATTTGCCACTGAAGTAATAGCTATTCAACTAATCAGTGATCTGTGTGTACGTCTCATCGGCCTATCACTAACCAATGACTATCAGTCGGCCAATCAGTCGCAGAACCGGCGCAGCGTTGCAGCATAAATTTGGCGGAATTTGTTTTCATACAAAACACATAGCATTACCATTCTATTCCGGTTATAATATGCTCGGATGGGTGATACAAGTGAACAAACTTTATTTTCAAAGTACTAAAATTTGTGAGTTCAAAAAAAAATCGGTCTCACTCTAAAATAGATGAAAATGCACAGTAAGTTACTACGAACGAAGATATTCAGACTTTATAGGTCCTAAATAATAAATGAAAAAAGCAATCTTCGTCGAGTTGAGTCTACACGATTCATCGTAAGCATCTGCGTTCAATAAATGTACTGTGCTATAAAAGTATTGTCATTTTATTCATATCGATACCTTCCCAAGAAGGAAAATATAGACAGGGTCTGACAGGGAGCCAAATCAAGTAACCAAATTTTACTTTATTATCGTCATTGTTGTGGTTTGTGAGTTTCCGGTGGCCCATTGGGGGGATAGGGAAAAGGAGGGCTGCGCATCTGCGTAGCCATGGTTGTTTGGCGATTGAATTCAAATATTTATTTTACCGATCAAATACATAATATATATTTCACATAGAATATCAAAGATGCAAAAGAACGATGGTAATATAAAAGCACTTGTTATGTTGGTAATATAACGTTTACCACACATTTTGTTAGATTGCTACATTAATTCTTGAAAACCCAAAAAAAAACGTAGTCTATAAGAAATAAACACAAAAAGGCACTAAAGTCCTTAATAAGGCCACAAACACACAACCGTAAAAATGAGATTGCAATAAAGATAGACAAAATATTATACATTCTACTGAACGAACATTACGGTAAATAACATCGTTCAGTATTGCCAGCTATAAAACGAAACACCTTTTCAATGCCTACTTTACAGCCGAACACATTAATTATGATCATTTTTTCTGTTTTATATCTTAATATTGTGATAAGGTTTTATATGTTTTTTATATTCCTGCCAACGTTTAGCGTAATAGACAGTTTTATATGAGAACACGTAAACCAAGCAAGTCTTATAATAAACTAAATATGAGCGGATACATAATTTAAGTTCTCTTGTGCAGTGTATTGTAAGTGTAGTGGCGCCGCTTGCAGGCAGCTATACTTCGGAATCTGCCAGAGTATGGCAACGTATGCTTACATTTGGGCGGATCACCTTACTGCAAGGAATAAGGCTTATTTCGGGACTTTGTTTAGTGGGCTAGTGCATTCCAAAGTCTTAGTCCCCACACAGGTCCAGGAACCTTACCCGAGGTAATCCTGGTTCATGCGATAGCATTGACCTGCGCCAAAAAAAGTGTAAGTAAGGGATCCCCCTACACTATTTTACATTTAAAAAAACAAAACCCATCTATTGATATCATTATCATCATCATCAGTCTCTATCCGTCCACTGCTAAACGTAGTCTTTTTTTAGAGGGGTTGTCCCGCACCACAGAAAAACCTATCCCAACACAGTACATGGGGCGAGGTTCCCATCCGCGCACCTTGTCCCCTCTTCTTATAAGAGGGGTACAAAGAGCAGTTCCCTCCACTCAATTTGCTTCACCCAAGGTTCTGGGTTTACCTAAGGCTACTAAGCCCCCACCAGGCTTGAACCATGGTGGGAAATGTTGTCCTCTCTTTATTAACGCCAATCATCTTGTGATATAATTTCATCCTTAAAGCTATATAGTATAATATACTGTTCATAAATGCCTTAAGTTTTAACTTTAGCCCTGATACACTCTCCAAGAATAAGAAAGCTTAAAGAATTAACGGTGGATTAATTTACCACTTCACGGCTGAAGAACCCTAGAAATAAAACTTGTTTTGTTGTACTCCATAACTTGTTTTAATGATAATATGTTTGTTCTGTATAAAATAGTCTTACTGTGTATGGCTATTTAAAACAGACATACAATTGCGAGAAGGTGGGAGTAAAATAGCAACAGTAAAATAGCTTTTATTTTTCTTTAACGCCGGGAAATGCTCTGAGGCATCCCGCGGGGGAGTGGGTCTCCCCACGCGGGTATGTGGGACTCGCTGCGCCCGACAGCTGGTAAGTGGACGCAGCTCTACCCACTAAAATCCGGCGAGTGCCACCAATGCCGCCTTTGGTGAGGTGCCCCTGATCTAGTACACAACAAACAGGGCACCTCGACGGCTAGTCAGTCCCACAAGGGACCGACGCCACCTCCACAGAGGGGTTGTCCCGCACCACAGAACAACCCCTCCCAACGTCAGGACAGTACAATGGGGTGAGGTTCCCATCCTCACCCCTTGCCCCCTGCTCTTCTGTCCCCTCTTCTTATAAGAGGGGTACAAAGAGCCCCCTCGGCCCAATTAGCTTCGCCCAAGGTGCACCGGCTCACCCTAAGTTACTGAGCCCCACCGCCACGACAAGGCCTGAACCATGGTGGGGAAGAGTAAAATAGCTGAAAGAACATAGAGAGCTGAAATTTCATGGGCTACACGGTCATAAGCTTTCTCACTCTAGATTTTTAGGGTGAAATGACTAAAACGAAAGTGAAACTAGATTTCTATCTAGACGAAATTATAGGCGTATCTATACTTATATATAAAGCTGAAGAGTTTGTTTATTTGAACGCGCTAATCTCGTGAACTACTGGTCTGATTTGAAAAATTAATTCAGTGTTAGATAGCCCATTTATCGAGGAAGGCTATAGGAAGACTATATTTAAGTTAGTTTACGTGGGCGAAGCGGCGGGCAACAGGTAGTTTTAAATAACCAGGCTTCTTAGTTTTATTGTGACTACCCTGTTAGAGTCGTCGGAATTGCCCAAAAATATACATGATCTAATAAACTTTTCTGGCTATTCCGCATTCAAATGAGAAGAATGAGTCAGTTTTAGGACCTCCGCAAACCTCTTATGTGAGCTATCAAAATCAATTTTGTTAAATTAAATTATATTACGTTCCAAGCATACCATAATTCTGATATTTTGTTGATTTTAAACAAACTCCTTTATAATTTTTTATTACATCACAATTAGTGACAAAATACTACCACCAGCTATAAATTACAAGTCTATGCCGATAACACTATTCATTTTGTAAGGATTTTAAATTCATATCTATATAAATTTATCTATCTATTTACGTAAGAATGAATCGCCGAAATGTTTGTACGCACATAACTACAGAAACACTACACTAAATTAGATAATTCTTTTTTTTGTTTTGTTTCTTATCGTCATGATTATTATTATTTTCATTTAAAGGCATTAGCTACTACGCTATTAGCCATACAAAATACAATATTCGGTCTGTAATACGGAGAAATGGCGGGAAACCCCAAGGAGCGCGGCTTCGCCCCTCTAGCCCCCATCAATCAACCATCATTATCCATTCCATCCACCCAAGGCAGTCCACCATTATCGTCATGACAAATATAATAGAATTCCTCTTCTTCTTCTTTGGCCTTATCTCCCAAATGGAATTGCCAGAGGAGACATAAAATAGAAAACCGTGTGACATTAATTAATTTGACAGCACTGTTTTCCTATAATTCCGTCATAATCATTATCAACCTACATGAAGTTAATTCAAGGTCAATCTTATTGCCATAATTACACTGTTTGTCCCACTCATCATGGTTCACGGGAGGAATAAAATACTATACTTTTATTGGAAAGTCTTAATCTCGAAATGAATTTCATCCCTTCAAGAATGGCAAATAACATTGATTAGGTTTTAAACATAATGATGACAAAAATTTTGGTAAGGACAGGATGACGCTTGCCGGGTTCAGCTTGTGTTCTATAGGTACATACAATAAAATTATAAATGTTTGTTTTAGGTTGCGCGGTTGTGAATTGGTATAGTTTTAGTTGGAAAAACGAGAAAGTATAGACTATTTTCAACCCGGCAATCCTCCCTCGGGAAATTAGAAAAGAACACAAACACTGATTATAGATGGCGCTTTCGTTTGTATTTCAAATAAATATGAAATCAACGATTATAAATAACACAGCAATAAAACTAAAAACTATTCTGACGGAGGATTGCGTTGTACCGCGCTCCCTTCTGCTTAGGTACCACCATCCTTGAAATGTCTGTTGCTACTGTTGCACCCGTGAAATAGCTTTGCCGTGTTTTGGAGAGAAGGGCGAGACAGGTAGTGTAATTACTGGCCTACTTCACTTCTACTTCTACTTATCAGACTTACCAACGTATGTCTCATCTTATGTCATCATAAGCACACATGAACGAGCTGCTTGTGTCAGTCCCAGCATTTCCACTGCGACAACAAAAAAAGGTGATCATGTTTATATTCATGGGCGACGATGACCACTTACCATCAGGTTGCCCATCTGCCCGTTAGCCTATCCACCTAACATAAAAAGTTACACTATTTTGATCCTTCTTCTTGATCGTTCCCTCATTGCTGAGAATCTTTCCGCTCCGTCGCGTCGCTTGATGTAGTTTGCAGCGCTGACTGTCACTCCAAGTGGTTCAGGTACCTGGTCTGACCATTGTGTGGGATTTCGGCCACGAATTCTTTTGTCCTCAATCTTTCCCATGCCCAAGCGGACATGTTTCAACCGAATCAAAAGCTTATTCATTTCCGCTTCTGTTGATGCCAACAGGGCATTATCGTCTGCATGCCGGAGATTAGATACTCTGACCCCACCCTTACACCCTTACACCACCTTTCCAGTCTTCCTGAAATTTTGATCCTGGAAAAATTGTGATCCCAACTGTTACAAATTTTGTTATTGATCAACTTTAATTAGATTACGTGAGCTGATTTCAAAACGTAATTAAATGTGGCATCGACCGCTTATTTGATTATTTTAGTACTACAGACACGAATAACCATAAAAAGTATTTTTACATATCTTAGTCATAATCATGACTAAATAAAACTCCAGAACTGTATTTCATTCATACTAATTGTTACGAAAGTAACTAATATCGGTCTATCACCATGATTGTTGTTGGCTTAGGCTAAGCCGCAAATGAATAAAAAATAAAAAAGGCCGCATACACATTATGATTAAAGACTTGAACTAAGAAAATATTAGGAACTATCGGTCCATTACCCACATCTGTGATATGAGTCAACGCGAGTGGAAACATGCTAGTACATTAACAAGAGTACACGTAATAGACACAGGTTACATGCACCAATGATTAGACTTTCTAAAGTAAGCAATTCTTTTAAAGGCAACTGTATACGCTTTTACAATAGGATCCCAGAAAACGTTCAAAAGCTCTCCATAAAAATATTCAAAAAAGTTGTTAAAGAGCGTTTGTGTGGTAAAGCATATTATAAAGTAAAAGATTTCATGGAAGATACCACACCCTGGGAATAAGGCGTTCCTCCCGGGCATTTCAAGATAAGATGTTAAAATTGTTATATAATATACAATTATTTGAAAAGATTAGTTCCACTGAGTTTGTTTCGCCGGTTCTTCTCAGTGGGCTTACCTTGGAACCGGTGGTAGATTCAATTGACGTTCAAAAAGATACTGTATTAGTACTTACTATTTTGAATAAAAAATTGTGATTTTGATTTTAGAGGTATTTGTAGATTTTGTTAGAAGTAGTGCCATGCTGCTTTGCAACCGAATTTGGCCGGCACTATCAGGGTGGTATCTCTCGCTCACATAACACTACCGTCCTATGCGGTCGCGTTTCGCGGTTGTGCGGATGTCTTTGGATGGTAGTCCCCATCGTCCGACTGCTCGCTTGTCTCCTTATGACATAAAAAGACAACGCCCGTGACACATATATTTGAAGTTACAAGAAATCTTATCCATAATAATTTCCAATGCGTTTAAAACAAGGTTAAAGTAGTTTACAATACAAACTGGTCATCACTCTTATCTTTGTTCCAAGTCTATTGGATTTGACGACCAATACCGGAACTAATTCAGTTCCATTATCGCTTTCCAGTATCGCTAATACTAAAAGCTCCGCGGAATAGTTTCCGTGGAACATCTAGACAAAAAGCCGGTATTTAAACAATATGGCTTGTTTACAACAATTTGTTGTAGATGCTTTCAACATTACGTAAGGTAAACTACAGATCTTGTGTAATGGTAAGAAGTACCTTTACTAATTCATACCTTCAATTTTCATTAAAAATTGTATAAAAAACAAGAAGCACGTGTGGAAAATGACAAGAAATAAATAATTTCACTTAACCAATTTATATATGTATGTAAAGAATGATGGTCTCATATGAACTTTGAACATTAAATTTTAGAAAATCATATATATGTCTACTTTTGTACCGGATTAGAACCCAGTCCAGTAACCTCACCACTCTGATTGAACACATGTGTATATTTAGACACTACGACTATTTTGTCCTAAATTATATTATTTCAACTTTTTTTACCGACGCCCACAGACATCTGCACAACCAAAAGTTATGCAGATGCGTTGCCCTCCTTATCCCTATACCTCCAATGGGCCGGAAACTCACAAACTGCACGAAACGCGACAGAATGGCTGTCACTTGACGCCGGTGTTATGTGAGCGAGAGGTATCCCGGTCATGTCGGCCCAATTCGGCTGCAAAGTAGCAGGGCACTACCTTTTACAACACATAATATTAAAGTTTTTGGTAAATAAAAATTTGGTTGATATATAATAATATTATATTGTATGTATAAATTAAAACTTCAATTAAAAATTTTCCGACGGGGCAGATGTAAATTGTAAAGGCTTAACGTTTTTGGCAATTCTCACAGCTATAGGTACTAATATAATATCCTTTGGCAAATGGCCAAAACTTTCTTTTTTAACAATTTCTACATACACTTTTGTACAATAAACTGGTAAATTGAAAGTTGCATCCATCGTCCCCAACAAAATGAAAATTGTCTGAATATGTTTTAGTTTTTTTAGACAATTTGCAGTAACTGAGATAAATAGTATAAGGGTCACATATTGTTTTCTATTTAAGTCCTCCCATGACTAATCATCATCATCATCTTCTTCTTCTTCTTCATCATCATCATCAGTCTATCCGTTCACTATTGCAAGCATGGACCGGCCACCGCACAGAGATCGTCTTCCCACCTGGTTAATGGCCGACCATTACTAATAATTCATCTACATAAACGCCTATCTTTTTTTTATAGAAGAGGGGGCAAACGGACAGACGGTTCACCTGATGGTAAGTGATAGCGACTCCCGCTACACCAGAAGGCTAGCAGGTGCGTTGCCGGCCTTTCAAATAGGAGTATGCTCTTTTCTTGAAAGTCCCTAAGTCGTAACGGTTTGGAAACACCGTAAGTAGCAGCTGATTCCATATATTAGTCGTGCGAGGTAGGAAATGCCGTAAAAATCGAGTTGCTGTGGATTTACGAACATCGAGATGGTAAAGGTGAAATTTGGAGCTTTTCCGCGATGTCCGGTGGTGGAATTTTGCTGCAGGTATTAGTCCGAATAATTCCTCAGAACACTCCCCGTGGTAGATGCGGTAGAAGATGCAGAGCGCTCCGATATCTCTACGCAGCGCCAAATAATCAAGCCGATTGGAGATAGCCTTGCTATCAACGATTCGAGCCGCTCGGCGTTGAACTCGGTCAAATGGAAGGAGCTGATATTGGGGCACTCAAGCCCATAGGTGAGAACAGTTTTCCATGTGAGGCCGGATCTGCGCCTCGTATAATTGTAGGCGGTGTGAAGGCTTTAAATACTGCTTCGCCTTATTGAGCACGCCGAGTTTCTTAGAGGCTAGTTTGGCCTTGCCTTCCAAATGACCACGAAACTGCACATCTCTCAATAAGTCGACGCCAAGTATCCCAATGCTGGCTGCGGCGGTTAGGGAAGTGCCTTCAAATCGTAGAGGAACGACGAAGGGTGATTTTTTTTCGTAAATGCGCAAACTTGTGTCTTGTTGGGGTAAAACTGGACTATGTTAAGTCGCCCCCAATCCGAGACTTTGGCCAATAGAGACTCGATTTCAGACACAAGTTTGTTCCGACACTCATCAACTTGTTCCCGAGAAATATTAGGGCCGCCAGTGTACAAGGCATCTCCAGTGCTGTCATCCGCATAGCAATGAATGCCGCTGGTTTTCAGCATATCATTGATATGCAGAAGAAACAGGGTTGGAGATAGTACACAGCCTTGGGGAACACCAGCATTTACAGACTTGAGGTCCGAGCATGCACCGTCGACAACGACCTTAATGCTCCTGTCTGCCAAAAAACTGGTGATCCACATACATAATTTCTCGGGAAGCCTATAAGATGGTAGTTTTGCAAGAAGTGCTTATTGCCACACCCGATCAAAGGCCTTCGCTATGTCAAAACTAACCGCCAGCGCCTCCCCCTTGCCCTCAACTGCCTCCGCCCATCGTTGCGTTAGGTATATTAGAAGATCACCAGCTGAGCGATTCCGTTGAAAGCCATATTGGCTTCGCTAATCAGCTGGTGCTCCTCCAAATATCGCCGGAGCTGGCAGTTGATTATGGATTCCATAATCTTTGAGAACAAGGAAGTTATGGCTATTGGTCTATAGTTGGACGGGTCTGAGCGGTCCCCTTTCTTAGGGATCGGGTGTACCTAAGCTGTCTTCCACGAGCATGGGACGACGCCTAATGAGTAAGGACGGGTGCCAACTCAGGAGCACAAGTTCGTAGCACTAACGGAGGGATGCCGTCAGGCCCACTCGACTTATGGATGTCCAACGAAAAGAGTGCTTTGCGTACGGAGCTCTGTCGAAAAATTATTTCCGGCATTGAAGTATCACACAGAGGGATCGTCGCTGGTATTTTTCCCTGGTCATCCAAAGTCAAGTTGGAAGCAAAAAGAGTGCCTAGAAGATCGGCCTTCTCCTTCGCGGTGTCGGCCGAGTCATTCCTCATGTGCAGAGATGGTAGGGATGGCTTACAAAAATTCCCTTGAACAGCCTTGGCAAGAGACCAGAATGCACAAGTTCTCGAAGGAAGTCGAACCAATCTCTCGCCAATTCTGTTCACGTACTCCGCTTTTGCCTCAGCAATAGCTCTTTTGAAGGACCTGGGGGCAAAGTTATACTCCTTTTTAATGCGCTGGTCTTTACATCCTGGGACATCGATGCTTTGGCCCAGGCTCGGTAGCTTAACCGTTTATGGCGTGCAGCCATCTTACAGGTTTCACCAAACCAGGGCTTGGATTTGCCGCCTATAGGCACTGCAGAGCTTGGAATGAAAAGCTCCATGGCTTGCAGCACCACACCGGCAACAAAATCGGCAACGATGTCTGGATCATCCAGCGAGAAGCAAATTCGCCCCCATGGGTAGGATGCAAAGAAGGACCGCATCCCATCCCAATCAGCTGACTTAGAGTGCCAAACGCGGCGGCAGCCCGCTAAACGAGGCCATGATGGGCTTGCGACTGGTACAGAACTCCGGATCAGACAGTGGTCCGATGAGCCAAGTGGAGCGTCCACTGAGACCACGTAATTATCCGGGTGAGAGGTCAGCAGAAGGTCCAATAAGGAAGGCGTATGATCTTCCACATCAGGGATACGAGTTGGTGATACCACCAATTGTGTCAGATCATATGCTGAGGCAAACTCGTAAACAGATCTTCCCGCATGATCGGTTGTACGTGAGCCGAGCCACTCGGTGTGATGGGCGTTGAAATCACCTCTGCGGATGGGATCTGTTGTAGTACGGAATCTGTAGCCATTTGAATGCGCTCCACAAGTCGGTCGATTTCGTCATTACCGCTATGGGACCTATATAGGCAGGCATAGACGCGGGGATGGTCGTCACTGTCAATGCGCAACCAGAGGATGGAGAGGTCCCTACTTTCAAGACTGCCAAGGCGACGAGAGCAGACATCCTCTCTGACGTAAGCGCAAACTCCAGCCCGTGGTACAAATTTGAAGTATCAGCCGGAGAGGATATCTGAGTCTCGGTTAAAAAGAACAAGGCCAGCTTCGCCGTCTGGAGGTGGTAATGGACGGCGTTAAGATTGGTATGAAGTCCCCTAATGTTACAGAAAGCCACGGTCATAGTGATAGGGGACTCCTGCCGACGGCTCCGTTTACCCAGGGCAGTTTTTGTGTTGAGCACAGATTCTCCCCCCCCCCCCCAGAATACGCGGGGCTGCCCAGGTCTCCGGGTTCAAGTACCTCTCCGGAGCCCGGAGGCCTAGAGAGGGATTCTCCGGTGTTTGCGCGACTGGTACCCTCCTGGGGTAGTCTTTAGTCTTTGAGTATTCTGTGCTGTCACGTGTATGGGGGGGGCACCGGATCTCTTACAAACCGAACGAAACACGACGACATTAGCCGCCATTTGACGTCGATATTATGTGAGAGCGAAGTACTTCCCCGGACGCGCCGGCCCATTCAGCTGTAAAGCAGCATGGCGCTACTTCGTAAAAAAATTGTCTACTTGTACTGAACTCAATATAACCTTTTTAAAGTCCTGAACGGACATACTACGCACTCTTTATAACACGATATAATATATATTTTTACTGAGATCGTTACTTACTGGTTATCTGTCATATAAAAGTATTTTACGTCACGTTTATGACATAATAGTTGTTACTCGCGAATTCGTCTGCGTGGACGTAGATATAAAGTGCCTTATTATAGCTGAGATCGTACATCTATATACAAAATATAATGTGTGATCAACTAAGAAACGAACAAATGAAAAAAAAAATAGTTTAAGACAAATTTTATTGTTTTATATTTGTTTAGTTTTATACAAAAATAGTAACTCTTTTTTTTTTTCACGTTTAATGTATTAGAGTCAAATTTTGCTCCATTTGCGACCTTAGCATTTTTTTAAATGTATATTATATTATAATGTTACAACCTATGTTTCATATTATATCTAATACCCATTTAATGTTGCAGAGCCGTCCCCACTGTACGACAACAACCATTACCACGAGGAATGCCTTCGCTGCAACTCCTGCGGGCTGAACCTCAGCGGAACAAACCAGGTTAGTTGATAATGATCATAACAGTAAAGTAGAACAGCCTTTTAGTAGTTTTTTTTATGTTAGTTGGACAGGCACTTTCAGACGTGCCATCAGATGGTGGTCAACGTCGCCCATGAACATAAACTAGTTTACCTGGAACGAGCCCAGGCAACTCATTTGTGTGTTGCCTATCCTGAGACACAAGATGTTAAGTATCGGTGCCAGTAATTACACTGCCTGTCTTACCCTTTTCTCCGAAACACAGCGGAGGCGTTTGACGGGAGGAACAAGCAAGATGGTGGTACCTATGCAGACGCAAGCACGGCACAGCGCATCTTTTCCATCGGTATTACCGTAAGGAGTCACTGATAAGTGATGAAATCAGTCGGCCAATCAGAGCGCAGAACCAAGAGGCGAAATTTGTTTTCATACTAAAACACTTAATATTACCGCTCTATTCCAATTATATGCTGGATAAATGATACATGTCATTACTCACTAAGCGAATTGAATAGTGGAAATTAGCATCGCAGGTAAAGTGGTAAAGAGACTCAGTTTCTCCCTGGAATAGGGAGGACAAACAATTGGATGAGGAACAAAAGTTTATAAATGTGTTTGTATTAATTTATTCTTTACCAAGTATCGAAAACTTTATCTGAAGAACTTACACGGAATGTTGATCGTTGTGAGTGCTCTCAAATATTAATATTTAAAATCTTGGTCGTAGTGAAGTTCGTGCCTAATATTAGTATGAGCTCATCCATTTTATATCTCCATTACATTCTACAAATCCCTTAGCTTTCTCCTCGGCGTTTATTGATTTGTCAGCATTTTCCCTTCTCACGAATAAAATTCCAAAGTTGAAGCCTGCCATACCTTTGAATAATTTGGTTGTCTATTATAATAAAAATGTTAAGGTCATAAAAGTTATTTCAGGTGCTACGTGAATAATATATTTTTTAATTAACTTTTGGTAGGTATTTTTCTTTACCTTTTACGCATATTTTGAATAGAAAATTCTTTGCGCGCATGAGAGTAAATTTTTTACGGATGCGTCACGAAAATTTCCAACGATTTTGTCCAAGAAGAGGGAGAAAGTGGTTTAGACCGATTGAAAGAGAGTGAGAAAGACCCCACCATTGTTCAGGCCTTGACGTGGCGGTGGGGCTCAATAGCCTAGGGTGAGCCTAAAGCACCTTGGGCGAAGCTAATTGAGCCGAGGGGGCTCTTTGTACCGCTCTTATAAGAAAAGGAAACAAAAGAGCAGGCGGCAAGGGGCGATGACGGGAACCTCACCCCATTGTACTGTCCCGACGTTGGGGGGGGGGGTTGTTCTGTGGTGCGGGATAACCCCTCTGTGGCGGTGGTGTTGGTCCCTTGGGGACTGACTGGCCGTCGAGGTGCCCTGTTCGCTCATTAAATCCCGGGCCCCTCACCAAGGACGGCATTGGTGGCACTCGCCAGGTTTTAGTGGGTAGAGCTGCGACCACTTACCAGCTTTCGGGCGTAGCGAGTCCCACATACCCGCGTGGGGAGACCCACTCCCCCGCGGAAATTTAAAGCTTTCGATTAGTATAAATTTAATATAAACGAGATTTAAAAATTAGTTTGCCAAATAAGTTTCACTTCTGACATGTGTACTTATTGCCGACCTCTGTGGCTCAGTGGTAAGCGCGTTGACGCTAAAGCTGGAGGTTGCGGGTTCGAATCCCGCCAGGGAATAAAAATATTTTCTGTGTTCCTGGGTCATGTATGTGTATTAAATATGTGTATTGTATAATAAAAATCTTAAGTCTATGTATAAAAGTATTGAATATATATTCCGTTGTCTGGTACATAACACAAGATCTTCGAGAACTTACTACGGGACCAGATTGACGTGGTGTAAAATCGTCCATAGATATTATTATTATTATTATTGTGCGCGCACGTACTTTTTTATTTATTTTACGAAATTTGTCTATAAAAGCTCATAACTATGTCATATAATTTCAAAGATCACTTTCCGTTGCTTGCATGGAAACCTTAAAACAACTTCGAAACTTAATGACTTAATAATTATTAGATAATATTATATTATGACAATGCTCATAACATACGAAACAGCACAGATCAACAGTGAGGTTATTAGTTTACTGATACTGGCGTTGTGCTAGTGAACTTCACCGTCAGACTTACCCGGTGGGAGGGAAGCGCTGTGCCACGCTCCGGGCTGCATTGGTACCACTATCTTGCTTGTTTCTCCTGTGAAACAGCTTTGCTGTGTTTCGGAGAGAAGGGCAAGACAGGCAGTGTAATTACTGGCACCGAGACTTAACATCTTATGTCTCAGGATAGGCAACACATAAATGAGTTGCCTGGGCTCGTTCCAGGTAAACTAGTTTATGTTCATGGGCGACGTCGACCACTTACCATCAGGTGGCACGTTTGCCAGTTCGCCTATCCAACTAACATAAAAAGACTATCTTCTTTTTCTGTGTAACAAATTAAAAGTTAGCAACACATTTCGCATAGTGTAAATACATATTAAAGTGGTTCAACGCGTTTGAAGTCACGCGAAATGCCGCTTTTGTTTTGACATTCTTTATTCCTCTATGGCTGTCACAATATTTACATTAGTTTTTTTTTGTAGCTCTGAGTATTTTTTTCTTTTTTCCTTTTAAATTACGTATTTTATTTTAGTAATGTGTGTGTGTGCGTGCGTGCGCGAGTGCGTGATATGCTTGTATAATATACTACTATGTATAATATACTTATGGCTTATTATGCAGTATTCTGTATTATGTTTTTATTCGTATATAGATAGTATTTTACATTTAGTGAATGTGTAAGTATGTATCTATTTCTTTTTCGGAATGCCGCCAAAATTACCAGTAACTACTAAAATTTGTGTGCTTATAGTTGAATCAGGTCGTATCACTTCTTCATATTCGTAATCGGCATCCCCAAAAACCATGGAAATAATACCCATATTATTTTTATTAAAAAATTCGCGTCCGCCATCTTGTATCTCGAAATATATCATCATATTCGTAATCGGCACCCCTGATAACCATGAAAACGATACCCATGTTGATTTTTTTTTAATTCGCGTCCGCCATCTTGAACCTCGAAATTTATCGTCATATTCGTAATTGGCACCCCTGATAACCATGAAAACAATACCCATATAACGATTTTTTTTATTCGCGTCCGCCATCTTGAACCTTGTAATATATTGTCATATTCGTAATCGGCACCCCAGAACATCATTCTAAGAAAAGACAAAAATCTAGTAAACAATAATACGCATACTTTAAACTAATATAGCTGGGTTAATATTTTTGATTTCATTAAAAAAATCATACAAAGAATAAAATACTCTTTAATTAAAAGCATCTTCAATATAAATATAAGTAACGAAACACCTAAACAATAAAAATAAAAAGAGACAGCCCTGGCTTACAGCTCCCGAACGAGTGTATGGCAGTTCGGGAGATGCCCCTCCCTCAACCCGCAGACCCCGCACGATTGTTCTGGCTAGACGCGTCCATTGGACTACTGTATGAATTTGGTTATACTGTGCATTTGGTGAATAGTTTTGGATCAAACATGCTGTTTGCCTATTTCATTTTAAAGCTACGAATTCTAATAAAGATAATACAAACTAACCTTTATTGTTTACCCACCTTAAAAACCCAAAAAAACCCACCTTTGAAGTTATGTAAATCGTCTAAAAGTTCCATTATGTAGGGTTGTAATATGACGTCAATATAAAACTACACCCCGTCTAAACTAGTTGGCAATGTAAACAGTTTGGTAACATTGATGAAACCCCGCCTTTATTGGTTGACACTCAATATTTAGATAGGAAATTTTAATCGAACTTTAGCTTTAAAAGACAATAAAAATTTGCAGTACATATTCATAGTTTTCAAAAGTTGTGCCAATTGTGCAAAATTATGAAGATTTTTTTAATAATGCAGATCATAGAAATATTAAGAACAGATCTGTAATGCAGATGTAGATAAAGAAGGTCTGTAGAAAACTATGCGAACGACTTTGCTTAAAATTTAAACCATGCAAGAAATGTCACGTGTAATATCTAATTATCGATAACTTTTCTTTTCGATAACGATTCGAAATTGTTCGATGCACGGTGCAACGGAATTGTGGATCCTCCGTTGCAGCCAAAGATACAATATACAGCTTGGCAAAAAAGAGTATGGAAAAAATGAGGGCGCCACTTTCACTTAGGTTTCATCATAATATGGAAAATCAGTAACAGAATTTAATCAAATCGTTAAAAATAAATGTGAAACACTAAACTTTACTCAAAATCTAGTATTTGTCGCCCAAGTATTGTCAAAATCATAGGTTTCCATTTGGTAAAATATTTACCAAATAATAATAATATCTATGGACGCTTTCACACCACGTCAATCTGGTCCCGTGGTAAGTTCTGGAAGAACTTGTGTTACGGGTACCAGACAACGGAAATATATTTAATACTTTATACTATACATATATTTAAGATTCTTATTATATAATACACATATTTAATACACATCCATGACCCAGGAACCCAGAAAATATTTTTGTTCCCTGGCGGGATTTGAACCCGCAACCTCCGGCTTGAGCGCCAATGCGCTTACCACTGAGCTACGGAGGTCGTATATATACCAAATATATCTTGATATTGTATAATGTCTTTGATTGCAGCGTGCACAACATTTCAACCGTCCGGTCCATAATGTTATCATCGATAACTCTAGAAATACAGAGACCTATAAAGAACATCAATTGATAACTGAAGTTATAGATAATATTTTATGAAAAGAGAATATTTAAAAATGTTGTTAAATGATATTATTTATTAATTGTTTTGAATTTATTATTTGTGTAATGATATTTTATTATTTATTTATTACTAGCTGGTGCCCGCGACTTTGTCTGCGCAAGATTAGATTTTGTACAATTCACACAATATCTTTATAAATTATAGACTATATATTATTCGGATGTATAAGCTACATTATGGTAAAGTTTTATTAAAACACATTCAGTAGTTTTAACCGACTAACAAAAACGAGGAAGTTCTCATTTCGATCGGTATTTTTTTATGTAGTATGTACACCGATTTCGCAGTCAATTGTGGGCCGATTTTCAAACTTTTTTTAAAGGGTTATTATACTTGTCTAATAATCCCATAATAAGAAAACCAGGGTCCATAATAAGAAACACATTTTGGGTCAGGGTCTACACAAAGATCCTGGCTGCTTCCATAAGCAATTGCGAAAAAAAAAATTGTACAGCAACAAATACGTCACCGGTGTCATATTTGTTGCTGTAGACACCTAACTAACCGCAAAAATTGTGCATTAGTAGAAAGAAGTAAAAGATGATTATTACATAGTTGTAGACACAAAAATTAAAGAAACTCGATTATTTTATATACGATCTCCGTGGCTCAGTGGTAAGCGCGTTGGTTCTCAGGCCGGAGGTTGCGGGTTCGAATCCCGCCAGGGAACAAAAATATTTTCTGTGTTCCTGGGTCATGGATGTGTATTAAATATAATATGTATTATATAATGAAAATCTTAAATATATGTATAGTATAAAAGTATTAAATATATTTCCGTTGTCTGGTACCCCGTACCCGCAACACAAGTTCGTCGAGAACTTACCACGGGACCAGATTGACGTGGTGTGATGTTTTTTAGTAGGTACAAACTACAAAGCAATATCAGAATTATTCTTAGAACATCTTCCCTACTAGTGAAATAATGGCATTAAAGAGTTTAAAAATCCACTCAGACAGTGACAGCATCCCACGCCCTCCTCCGAAGAAACAATCATCAAAGGCTGATGGTAAGTCTACCATCGCACGTCTCATCGTCGTAGATAGTGGTGCGACTGATATTATATATATATATATATATATATATATATATATATATATATATATTCGTTAAGATATTAGTAATATTGAATGGATTCGTGGATTAGTAATATGACGAACTATGATATGCTAATATTTCATATCACCCTAATGTCTATAATGACCATCGAAAATGAATCGGATAGTAACACTCTGCATAGTTCGGATTCGGTTCGTGAATATATAAATATTATGAAACGTTTGTATCAGAGAGATGGATTACATTTTACATATTTCGTTCGCGCTTTCATCGTCTCCGGTAAGGTGATGTTGAAAATTGATGTTTTTATGTATAAATAAAAAATAATTGAAAAAACATATATTATTCATTTATAATTCCATAAATTTCAAAATGGAAAGAAAAACTCAACTCGGGCCGGGACTTGAGTTGAGTTTTTCTTCCCATTTTGATATTTAAAATTTGCCTCTGAAAATAGTTAAAACTAATAAACTATATAATTCAATAAGCTAGGTCCCTTTAAAATGTTGTACTCATTCATTAAACAATAAGTAAAAATTAACATTCATCTAATACCAATATTATGAAATATTAGTTGCAATCGCACTCATCGCAGCATATTATGAGTTATTAAATTGAGCAGGAATATAATAGGTATTATAGCGGTGGGCGTTGCGAAGACGAACCGTTTTTAAGAACCGTTTTATGTCTCGCGACGATGAAACCGTTTTCCGTCCTAGATCCAAACAGTTTTCGTTTCCCAAACAAGTTATTCAAAGACTATGGACCTAAAACGTTTTCATCGTCGCGAACCGCGAACGAAACATACCGAACGAAACTGTATATAAACGACGATGACGAAGACGCAATTGATATGATGCGTTCGCAAATGCAGTTCTTACAATAAACAATGTAACTTTTCGTCTAAGGAATACGGTCGATTTTTATAACCCCTTCTCAAAGCTATCGTCAAATACAGTTCTTACAGTTAAAAATGTAAGTTATTGCCTAGAGAATACAGTCGATATTTTATTACATCCTGACAAAGCTACCGTTCGTGGTACGCCATTCAAACACGTGCATGTACTTACTTAGCTAACCCGTTTACTTAAAGTACAAAATCGCCTGGCATTAATAATCTAGATAGCCGGCACTCGGCAGGTAAAATTCTTGGAAACAGAGCCGATGAATTTATTTGTTTATATTATTGTAATTTTTTTCTAGTAGCAATTGTTCCCAGTGAGAGTTAGATTGTTATCATTACAAATTAAGTAATTAGTGTTATGTGTGTTTGTGTTGTACAACACTTTTTGTAAATAATTTTGTAAATATTGGATTATAGTAGCGTAGAGTTTAAAAACATTTAATTTATATTAAATAATTAATAATAAAAATTGTGCAATAGGTTTATTAATTAAATACAAACTATTGATTCTATCGTTATGTCGGCGGGACGACGAAATGCTAGTGTTTTATGGTCGCATTTCGACAAAGACATAGAAAATAAAAAAGCTAAATGCCATTTATGTCATGAAATATTGAGTTACAAATCGACTACTGCAAATTTGAGAAATCATATAAAAAGAAAACACCCTGGAAATTTTTCTACGCTAATAGAGGAACAAAACCAACCAATTTCACGTGAGAACGATCCTATTTTACCTACTGAAATATTACCTTCAAGTTCAACAGCTTGTATGCCTCAAGTTCCACCATCAAAACGTCAAAAAGTCTTAGATAGTTATATTAGTAAAAAGATAAGTGTGGATCAAAAAAAAATAATAGACCAGGATTTACTGGATTTGTGTGTGGATGCTTTCCATCCGTTTTCCATCGTTGAAGAGCGAGCTTTTAAGAAATTTTGCCGTTGGATACCCGGCTATAAATTGCCGACACGAAAAACTTTGTCCAATACTTTACTCGACGAAGTATACAATAAAATTGAACAACAAATAAAGATGGAAGTAGCCAATGATGCTCAATCTATTTGTTTAACCACAGATTTATGGACCTCGCGAATAACAGAGAGTTACATCGCCATTACCGGTCATTACTTAAGTACTGACATGAAATTTAAAACAGTTTTGTTGGGATGCTGCCATTTCTCCGGTAATCACACAGCAGCGAATATTGCATCTGAATTTAATGCTATCGTGGATCAGTGGGGACTTACAAATAAAGTAAACTTTGTAATAAGTGATAATGCAGCAAATATTGTTAAGAGCTTGAAAGAATACCTAGGATTTAAACATTTTGGGTGTTTTGCTCATACCCTTAATTTGATCGTGGAAGATGCGATAAAGCCTTGCCAAGAGCACATTGACAAAGTAAAAAGAGTAGTAGGTCACTACAAAAAAAGTACCGTGTCGGCAGAGCGCGCCTTGGCCAAGTATCAGTTGCAACAAAATCAGGAACCCAAACGCCTAATACAAGATGTAGACACTAGGTGGAATTCAACGTTTTATATGTTAAACCGATTTTTGGAATTAAAAGAAGCAGTCCGCTCTACAATGGCCCTTGTGGATCGCGATTTACCACAAATTAGCATAAATGAATGGGAAATGTTTGCCCAGCTAATCACGGTCTTACGGCCTTTTGAAGAATTGACCAAAGATTTAAGTGGCGAAAAATATTTGACCGGAAGTTCGGTCATTGTCATGACAAGATGTCTTAAAGAGGCCTTAAGTGTAATGGTGGGTAAAATAAACAATCAGGCAGTCATGAATGTTGTAGATGTACTAAAATCCGGAATAGCTGAGCGGCTTTGGGGAATAGAGCAAAGTGGTACATTTGCTCTTTGTACATTTATGGACCCAAGGTTCAAAATGCAGGCATTTGCGGATCGCAACGAGGCGTTAAAAACAAAAGACCGTGTGAAGACACTCGTTGCTGAGATTATTGGCAAACAAATTGCAAAGGAGCCAACACCACAACGGATCCAAGAACCCAAACCCGATGACGATATAAGCCCTTGGGCAATTTTTGATAAGTTGGTTGGTCAGCCTGCTGGACAAGGTACACCCCTATCCCGAGCCATCAAGGAGGTTGATATATTTTTGGCCGATGAAATGTTACCTCGGAAGAACTCGGCTGGGGACTGGAATTGTCCCCTAGAGTGGTGGAGGAATCACCGCGCAGTTTATCCACATATGGCCAAGCTATATCCAGCACTGCAATATTGTGGCAACATCCGTCCCCTGTGAACGGATGTTTTCGAAGTCTGGACTAATTATTAATCAACGCAGGACAAGACTGAGTACCAGTAAGGTGGAAAAAATTATGTTTTTAAATGTTAATATGCCTGATGAACGATTTACTGGGTACATGTAATATATATAGAAAATATATAAAACCAAAAAAAAAAAATGTAGTTACAAAAAAATATCAATTATTGTATATAAAATGTAATTTAAATACGCCTGGTAAAAATATAAAATACTCCTAACTACTAACTATTTCCCAGCCAGTCCTAAGCCTGGAAAAGTATGAAGGGAAGATCATTTTATAGAATAACTTTATAGTTTCAAAAACTACAACTATTTCATGACAAAACGGACGACGAAAAAAACCTCAAAGTGTTCCTTAATCGATAAGTTTCGTATAATGTATATCATGTCGTCTTCAAACCAGTTGCAACGACGACCGTTTTCTGCAACCGTTTTCGTCGTCGGAAAAACGGTTGCGTTTCGTTCGTCAAAAATTCGAAAACGACCCACTACTAATAGAATAGGTAAGGAACATGTAACCCCGTCATACCATACATATCGGTGATATGCAGATATTCGTTTAGGTATTATAATATTACTTGAGGAATATATTAGTATTCGTTAATACTGACAAACATCGATATTAATCCAACACAAGTCGTAGATGGGCGGATCTCACTTTTAGTGATGATCTCGTGAAGAGCTTACTATAGACACGATCTTATGAAATAAGGTCTAGGAGCAATTCAAATTTCGCAGAGAGGTCATTAAAGCGACAATGTTTTTACTAGCGTGATGTAGAAAATGCTAATAATGATACACCACCATCTAGCGACGCAATAATAAAGCTATGACATCCGCGTGCGCAATGTATTCACTCACTAGTATTCACTCTATGCTGCCATCCCGTGAGAAATATTACGCGCTAGCGTATCGCTCGCGTGTGTAGTCATTATATATGTATGTATATAAGTATAATAATAATATCTATGGACGCTTTCACACCACGTCAATCTTGTCCCGTGGTAAGTACTTGTGTTACGGGTACCAGACAACGGAAATATATTAAATACTTTTATATTATACATATATTTAAGATTTTTATTATATAATACACATATTTAATACACATCCATGACCCAGGAACACAGAAAATATTTTTTTGTTCCCTGGCGGGATTCGAACCCGCAACCTCCGGGCTTGAGCGCCAACGCGCTTACCACTGAGTCACAGAGGTCGTCCGATAAGTCAGATTTTGTTTTGATTATGAGTATAGACTATAGTTATGTAAGATTTCACCTACTAGACTACCTACCTAAAGACTAAGCTGAAATAATAATTTAAACAAAAATTATACCCGACTTCAAAAAATCTAATAAAAAAATAATAATAAAATAGTCGCGTTTCTTTAATGTTTGTGTCTATAACTAATAATCATCTTATACTTCTACTAATGTACATTTTTTGCGTTTGCCACGTCATTATTGTTACTTTTGGAGTCGGTGTCAGTCATGAGTCAAGTTAAATATGTACAGCAACAAATATGTCACCGTCGTCCTTCACTGGTGTCGTATTTGTTGCTCTAGGTACTTACCTTTTTTTTCTTTTACGCCGGGAAATGCTCTCTGTATGTGGGACTCGCTGCGCCTGAAAGATGGTAAGTGGACGCAGCTCTACCCACTAAAACCCGGCGAGTGCCACCAGTGCCGCCTTGGTGAGGTACCCCGGATCTGTTAAGCTAACAGGGCACCTCGACGGCTTGTCAGTCTCGCAAGGGACCGACGCCACCTCCACACAGGGGCTGTCCCGCACCACGGAACAACCCCTCTCAACGCCGGGACAGCACAATGGGGTGAGGTTCCCATCCTCCCCCCCTCTTGCCCCTGCTCTTTTGTCCCCTCTTCTTATAAGAGGGGTACAAAGAGCCCCCTCGGCTCAATTAGCCTCGCCCAAGGTGCTGGGCTCACCCTAGGCTACTGAGCCCCACCGCCACGTCAAGGCCTGAACCATGGTAGGGTCTAGGTACTTACCTACCTTGACTGACACCGACTCCAAAAGTAACAATAATGACGTGATAAACGTAAAAATTGTACATTAGTAGAAATGATTATTATTAGTAGTAGACATAAAAATTAAAGAAACGCGATTATTTAATTACTTTTTTGTAAATTTTTTTTTTTAGTCTGTTATAATTTTATTTTTTATTGTGTGAAGGAGTAGCAAGCATCCATACATACAAACTTTCGCATTTTTATTTATAATAATATTATTTAGTAAGATTCCAATATTTTACGGATTGAAAATTGAAAAAATTCTGAGAGTTGTCAACACTGGACATTAAGCTTCTTGGACTCTATATATTATGTGAATCACAATATCAATAGCACTAAATATAGAACATGCACGTGTCGTAATGGAATCAAAATGTCACTGTACACGACATTCAGTTGAAATAGATCTCGACCACAATGGAATTGATAGCATCACATATACGGAGAGAGCCAGGCTATACATATAATATAATCTTAAAATTACAAAGACAATCTGTATTAATTACTTTAGACTCTCTGGGAATCAGTTAAGTGGCCAATATTGGAAAAACTCAGGTACAAGACCTTATGTGATGAATACGAACAAAATCCAAGGTATGATAAATATTTATCAAGGTGTATACCAAGGTTCTCTTCTATCTTCCATACTTTTCAATATTTATAGCGAGTTCTTTTTTAAAGAGTCTTGAAGATCGGAAGCCAAATAATCACTAAGCTTTTTTCTTCTATAATTTATACGTGTATGTATAAAAATCATAGAAGCATCAAATCATAGGAAAAGCTATAATTGCTGGAATTTTCAACTTAGCCTTTTTTTGCTAGACATTAAAATATTTACTTTATGAATAAATTTAAATTAAATAGCAACGTAGTCCATATTTAATAAGAAGGCAGATTTTTTAGTCTAAATAAGTTAGCAAGTTGTAAGTTGAAGTAAGTAGTTACAGAAAATCCTTCTTCAGATAAACACATGCAAACATAAGCAAATAATAGAGCTAACAAATTACATAAAGCAGAAAAATATTTGAATTGGATACAAATACAGGCTATTTATATACAATAATAGCTAATAGAAAAGAAAAGCCTTTGATATATGTAAAATAAATGGATGAAATAATAATATTGATAGTATTCCGCAAGAACGTTCCATTAGGCATTATTGAAAATCCCTTTCACGATAGTTATTTAGAAGCTTTCAATGGATGTAATAATATGCAGATGGTCTATTGGTATACAAATTCAGATTTAGGTAGTGATCAGGATAAAGGTACTCAGGGAGACGAAGATCACGTAGACGGAAAATGTATTTTCACTATTAGCTACCCACACAGGTCACGGGTATCCCATATATAACTAGCCTGAGCGATTGCAGAGAATTTGTACCTACATAGTTATTTATGGAGTTAAATAAACACAAGCTTATTCCTGCTTTATTTTATTACTTTTGTGGGTTCACGCGTGCAAAAATAGATTTATTTTATTTCATAAAAAAAATCCATTTTTGTGTTTAAATTCTAGTTGTCTAGGTTTTTTAAAATATGCCTAGTCGTTTTGTGAGAGCATTAACTCAGTAACCGAGCCTAACAGCAAATGAAATAGGTATCAATAAATAAATAATCTAAAATTTTGTAGTTTATCTAGATACAATACATAGAATATCCGGAAATTTTAAATTCCTCACAGGCGGGATATTTTATTATTCATTAAGTAGGCTGAAATAATGTTCTATAAAAGTTCTTTATGTTACCGAATTTGCATTTTTGTTACACGACAGTTGGCAGTTTGACCCTCGAGAATATCCCATAAATAATGACCTCTCGTGAATATGGGACCTTAAGTTATGAATAGTGAGATAAATAACTACTTAAGTTCTATTAATCTTATTCAAACTTCCTAATTGATATATTTATGCGACATGCATGATTTGTATGAAAACTTTTGTATGTATACATCGCATGAAATTGTCTTCACGCTTGTACCTATTAGTTGTTAGGTAATTTATTTTATCATATTCAGAAATATAGTACCTATTTGCGAGACTTTAAAAAGCTTTATAAATAATCTATAGGAATAAAGAAATTCCCGACAGACTATTCTTTCATTCAGTCATTACTATTAAGTATGTATCGAATACTTGTAAAACAACGTAAAGTAATAATAGAGTAATTCATCTACAATCACAATATTTATCAAAACTTAGTATCAAATGAAAATCGAATGCCGTGAAAGTTTTTGATGAAATTCGTTTTACTAAGGACTTCATTTTGAGAGTGTACAGTACAGCCGATGAAAATTTAATTAACTTAAGGGCCCTGAGGTGAAATTAATTTTTACCTAAGGACCATTAATAATACGGAACGGATAAGCATGAAGATCAACGCGAAAATGTATCACTTTTCATGAAAAAAAAAATACTTAGAATAATTCGGATTCAGGCACTTGGATATAGTTTTGTGCCAGATCTCGACGACCTCTGTGGCTCAATGATGAACGCGTTGGCTCTCAAGCCCGAGGTAGCGGGTTCGAAGCCCATCCGGGAACAAAAAAGTTTTCTGTGTTCCTGGGTCATAGATGTATATTAAATATTATGTATATTATATCATCAAAATATTAAATATATGTATAGTATATTATTATTAAATATATTTCTGTTGTCTGATACCCATTGACACAAGTTCGTCGGGAACTTACCACGGGACCAGATTGACGTGGTGTAAAAAGTGTCCATAAAAAAATAGCTACAATGCAGCGACATCGACAGCGAAATGATGGACCGGATTCTCAATGGAGTGTTTTTTTTATAGAAGATGGGGAAAATGTAAAATCGAGTCGTATTTTATTCATTCTGAAAAAATAAACTTCATTTAATTGAAACTATTTAAAAGGGGATAATATCAAGCTTGCTTAGCAAGGAAAAAACATTTACCATATTGTCCCTTTTATTTCGCAAAGCTTGATTTTTCAGCATAATCTATGAAACCACCTTCACCTTCAAACACCTTCGAAACTCTTATAATAAAATCCCATTTCAATAGGTTTGATAGAAAAATATCGTGGTAATTTTAAAAAATCCTCTTTTTTGTTTAAAAAAGTCTCTGGCAGCATATGCAATTTACCAACCAACGTTGAACCAGCTAGATTAGGGGCAATTCAGTGCGACGCGTATGACCTACGCGGATGACCGCGAAAGAAGAACGCATGTATAAAGTTTGTCGTCACGCCACTGAGTTCATTTTACTATCAACTACTCCTGACATCAATATATACAAACTTAATCGAAACATCAATATTAGTTTCGTACATGATGTATCATTTGAACCAATGAGATAAATAAATGTGGTCTGGAGATAATTTTAAAACAATATTAGCTTTTCATTCATTCTGTGAAATCAGTTTTATTACCAAACCACAATCACTGTTTAAATATCGAATGTTGAACGCATGTATTTGTATTCCTTTAACTTTTCCGCAACATTATTTGATTCGTATGTATGTATATTCGTAGTGATTGATGTTTTTATGAAAATTCAAATAACTATATGAAGTCATGTCTCCGTCGGTACTCTCTCTCTCTCTCACACTCTGTCTTTCTCTCTTTATTTTAGAACCGTACTCTTGTCGGTGGAATAATTGCAAATTCTTCCTTTTCTCCACCAACACTTTCACCTCCTGATACGATACTACCTCTACCTTCTCCTTGATGTGTTCCATATTATGTTCTTTTTTTTTTTGCTAAAAGGGTTTTTGTTTAACTGATTAAAGAACTAGGCGATGAGCCGGTAAGGTTCTGGAGCTTAGGAAATGATGAAGAGTAGGTCGATATGTAATTATTTGGTTAGTTAAAAAATACATATTGTACGTGCTGTCGTACACCTTGATATGCTTGCTAAATGATACACCAGTATTCTGATTATATGTTGACATATAATATCCATTAAGTATGGCCTATGTTCAGCAGTGGACAAATAGAGGCTGATGATGATGATGATGATGAAGTATGAATTGTTAAAAGATGGACATTGATGATAAATTTTTTGACAGGAAATTAAGACAAAAATTAAGACAAAAGATTATTATAATACCTGTACCTAAGTTGGGACAATCTATTCGAAGTAGAGCCTAGCTAAGCATATCCAATTTCCAACTGCCAATCTCAAGCACAAAAGTTATTATAAAAATCATCAGAGAAGCTGAGATTCAGTCAAAAGCTCCACGGCAATACATCGAAATATTAATCTCAAAGGAGATTTTTTGACATAAGCTGGTAATAAAGCTTTCACAAAAGCGAAATACAAAGCAATGTTGTGTAATAAATCTGTGACAGAGGTGCATATCGTTTGCACTGGGGCTTTGTGAAAAAGCTTTCATACGAGCTTTCACATAAAAATATTCTACAAAGCTTTTTATAAAGCCAACATCGGAAATATTTTTTTGATTTACTGATTTATTTATTAATATTATGAATATTTTGATTTTATTACAACGTAATTGGCTACTAGCTACGTAGATATAAAAAAAGAAAGCTCTTTTTTGCATCCATATACAACCAGCTTAAGGAACCTATTTGAAAGGCCGGCAACGCACCTACTAATTCTGTAGCGGATGACTATGTACGTCGCTTATCATTACCACCTAGTGAACCGACTGTATGTAACACTACACTTGCACTTCTTAGTGCATTCCGGTGGTACTTGTCCGCGGAAGCGACGGAACACCACGCCCTGTGGCCAGAAGGCCTCCTGCATGACGAGGACCTAATATAAAAACTGCATTCTTTGGGAATCAAACCAATGGTTCCTAGATGTGTAGTATAGACATATTATAACACTTGTTGATTATATAAATATGTAGGGCTAGCGCGCACGACAAAGTTTTGTTTACCCCTTTTCTCGTATTACTTATATGAAATAATACGAGAAAAGGCGTAGACAAAATTTTGTCGTGCGCGCATGCCCTACTGGTACTTAAGATTTTCAATAAATATTTGGAAACTGTAATTCATACTATAAACCTTTTAACACAATTAATTCAAACCAGCAGTAGTCACGATTATGTTAAAATCTTGCCTCATTTACTATCACTGTACACCACAATAACAAGTGGATAACTTTTGTCTAGCTATTGGTTTGGGTTTAATTTATTTTCATTTGATTTTTCTTAAATTTCTTAGAAAAAAGTAGTTTTTGTTCAAAAGTTTCTATTTATACAGGTAACCCCAAGTTCAATTACAATATTTTTTGTTCTTATTTCTATTGAGAATAAAAATAAGAAGAGCTTAAAATACATTTGCGTAGGGCGGATTCCCAGTCCGCCCTACGCAAATGTATTTTAAGCTAGGGCATATAAATTAAAGGCTATTTTTGTAATTAGTGTATATAAATACGCCAGTTCATGACCTACTAGGACCTTTCTTTTGCAACCTTAACAATGCCTATAGAATTTTAGCTTTATCATCAGAAAATATACAACCTTCTGTGAGAGGAATGTAGGCTACAGTATCTTTCTTTAGTGTAATTGGTCTGCTCCAATCTATAGCTCCAAATTTTATGGATCATAATTGATGAATCCTAGTAATATTATACACGTGAAAGTTTGTATGTATGGATGTTTGTTACTCTTTCTCACAAAAACTTTATAATAATATAGCTTATATTATGTCCCAAGGGAATGGGAAGCACGCGGGTAGACCGTGGAACGCTGCTCCTATACTAAAATATAATCTCTTGTGAATGTTATGGGGCACATTGACATACATATCTGATACGGAATACGCACGTTCACATTTTTTTATATTTTATACATGGTTGTACTTATGAAATTAATAAATTTATAAAATTCAAGTGGCACCGACAGACTTTGTCGTGTACAAAACATTATTTTTGTGAATCTTAACTATTCTCGAATCCACTTGAACACACACAAAAAAAACATCAAGATCGGTCCAGCCGCTTTGGAGAAGTTCAGTGACATACACACGTACAGAAGAATTATATATAAGGACAAGTGGCACCGACAGACGTTGTCCTGTACAAATATTTTTTTTGTCAATCTAAACCATCCTCGAATCCCCTTGAACTCACACAAAAAATGTCATGAAAATCGGTCCAGCCGTCTAGGAGGAGTTCAGTGACATACAGACGCACACAAGAAATATATATATATAAAGATAAAGATATTATCAATATTCGACGTAACTCATTTATTAGATTATTCTCATTAACTCGGAGATTTTACCTGTTGTTTCTCATCAAATCACTTTATCCTATAGATACGTGTACATATATCTATGATTGTTCCTAATCTGGGTCAGCCTAAGGTGACCAAATAAAACATTCGAATTCGCACGGGGCCTGTGTAATGGAATTTCAGAAGTTGTATTAAAATATCCATTTGATATATTTGTTCTGCCCCTCCCTTAGACAAGGGTGGACGTGAGTACGTATCTATTTCAAAGGTACTTTATACCTAAATCTAACAGTATTAAGTTTCGTATATCGATTAGACGGTACACAAAAATGTTTGCTCTCCGGTTTAGGGGATTTTTAATTTCATTAGTGGTTTTACCACGTTTATAAAGCCTATATGTTATACTTTATTAGATTTTCTATGCCACATTAGCACGTACAACTTTCCTCGCCATGGTTAAGGCGGTGGGGCCCAGTAGTCTAATGTGAGCCCAGCACCTTGGGCGAAGCTAATTGAGCCAACGGGGCTCTTCGTACTCCTCTTATAAGAAGAGGGGACAAAAGAGCAAGGGACAAAGACGGGAATTTGACCCCATTTTACTCTGTCCGTCAGTGTCCTCCTCGAAATCAGGCGACGAGGGTGTTGGGCCATAGTTCATCGATGCGCTGGTCCAACGCGGGTTGGTGCACTCCTTCAAAGATTTTTTAAATCTCATTAGGCATGCAGGTTTTCTCACGATGTTTCCTTCACCGGTGAGCAAGCCTATCGTTTGCTTGCTCTCATGTTCAGGTGCTCGTATAAATTTAGAAAACTCCGTTTTTGAGGCATCACAGGGGTCAGGATCGAACTCGGACCTATTCAAGAGGCAGAGCCCATATCCACTAGACCACCATCGCTCACACTCTCACAAAACTAAACTACGAGTAGTACACATAGAAATCGATCAAATAGGCCTTATGGAGTCTGGCATAAGTTAACTAGTTAAAGGAATCTGGCTATGAGAGGAAGAGAGAAAGAAAATGTATGCTCGCGCCTCTCTCTCTCTCTCTCTCTCTCTTGCCCATACAGTAATAGGTATACGAAACGTGACTCTCTTTTCATACTTTTTCCTAACTTATATTTTCCTCTCAACTTCCGTTCGCCTCGCCCGATCACACTTTTCGTAACGCATTCATCAGCTTACTCGCCAAGTGAAGCATGCGTAAAGAACTTTTACTTAAAAAATGCACGTAGTATTCAAATACACGTAGGTATATACGTTTATATATGTACTTACGTGTATTTGTACTGATTTGTACGTAATTAATATAAGTACACGTACATCAACATCTATATTCATCATACAAATTATCTCGCTGGGATTCGAACACACGAATGCTACGTGAAGTGTCCAGTAACCACCACTCTGGCCGTCTATCCGTATATTTGAAATTAGAATCAATCTAATAGAACCATATTCTACAGAAACGTGCCCGCCGCTTCAAGAACCAGATCCTGTGCGACCTTCACTTCGCGGACGTGGCGCTGATGGAGTGCAGCGACTTCATGCAGCAGCTGCGGAGCTTCAAGCCGCAGTCCCTCGGCTGTGCGGTGGCACGCCGCAAGTCCTCCACCACGCTCATATTCCCGCTACCACCGCAAGCGTGTTCAGGTATTGTATAGATTTTGATTTCTGAAGGGATTTGCTATACAAACGTACCACCATCCTGCTTATTCTTTTCGTAAAACAGCACTGCTGTGTTTCCATAAGAAGACCAGTACGAGCAGTATTATTACCAGCCCCACCATGGTTCAAGCCTTGTTGTGGCGGTGGGGCTCAGTAGCCTAAGGTGAACCCAGCACCTTGGGCGAAATGAAATGAACCGAGGGAGCTGCTCTTTGTACACTCTAATTTTTCTTACTCTTTGTAGCACATTACACCATTATGTAGCAGAGGCGTAAGTTCAGAAATGGAGGAAAAATAGTTGTTGATAACGGAACGGTTAAAAAGGTGTTTTTATGTTAAGAAAGAAAATAAAAAATGTGCTATATCCATAATCATTTTACACACATTAAAATAATACATACTTGTCCTTAACAACGAACCTCATCCGAACCTCCAACCTTAAATGTATAAACCTTCTATCTAAATATCTTTACCATACCAATCAATTTCCATACTAGAATCTAAACAAGTTTCTCATTAATGCTTAGAAGTCTAAAATATTAATTAATTATTTTAATAAAATTCAAAGGAAGTTTAAGTTTTGAAGGAAGATTCAAAGGAAGTTGAGACTGTGAACATAAATTTAATAACCACTAAACCTTTACAGTAGTTTGAGAAGTCCGGAAGGCCAGGATTTATTAATTCTTACAAAATTATGTTATACAGACCTTTGTAAATTTATTTAATAACTAGCTGTTCGTTTTAATCGCGTGAATTAAAAAGAAAGAAAGAAAGAAAGAAAAAGAACTTTATTGACACACGTACGAGACAACAACAAATAGTTTAAAGAACATAAAGGTGTAAAAATATAAGGCAATTTAAAACCAATGTAGCGACAGTTATATTAAAAGGAGGCAACGCAATAACAAAAGAGCTAATAATAATGAAATACCTAAAAGTTTATGCTTTTAAAAATTACTTAACGCACTAAAACTAAAGAACTGATGATCTTTAATTGCTTATACTACCGTAAAAAAGCAGCTTTTTATATAAAAATATGCATCCAAATAGAGTTATTCATTTAAGAGCTATAATAGTGTTACAGTCACCTGACTGATATATACAGCAGCAGTCAAACTTATAACAACCCTTCTTTTTGCGTCGGGGGCTATAAAACTAACTAGTGGCCCACTGCTTTGTCCACTTCAAATAAGATTTACAACTGTACCCATAAAAAATGATAGCATTTACATAATATTATAATGAAACAATTTTTACGGATTTTATCACGGTTTCCTCCGTGTCCTCCCGTGACCATGGTAGCTGTAAAGTATCCGAAACGTCGGGCTTGTAAAAATCCTAATAAATCCTAATAAAATCCGTAAAAAATGTTTCATAATAATATTAAATGCTATCATAAAATTGTTTCATTATAATGAGAGAAATTCGCGTAAACATTAGAAAGCATATTTTGTATATGGAAGGGTTGCCACTATTTTTTTTATAAATGAAGTTATCGCACTCATTTCATAGATTTTTTTTTTATGTTAAAGTAGCCTAAGGTAAGTAAGTAACATTAATTATCTACTTTTAATTCCGTCTAAATCTCCACAGCCATTTCGGAGAGAAACCATAACAAATAGACAAGAAATGAAACGTGTCAAATATTCTTATGTTTATTTCAAAAGCAGACGATATTTTTTAATTTTTCGGTCACATGGTGATCATTACTTTTAAGAACTAACCAGTTGTACATCTAAACACTAGGTCTCCTAACTTAGCCCACAACTTCAACGACAGTCCATCTTACTTTTGAGATTTGTTCCGGATTAAATTTCGTCTAAAATCTACTGGGTTTTCCAAAGATATTATTCGGGGCAAAAAACAACAGCAATAATACTTTGGTTTTATAGTTTTACTTAATTTATATCGTTACGGGAAGGAGTCGTTCGACGTCTGAGATGGGACGACGATCTCCGTGCAGCGAACGGTCCTTGCTAGACGCAAGTGAGGCCTATCCAACATTGGACGGAAAAGGCTGATACTGATGATGTTATGACTCACAAAATCTAAAGCTATAAAACTTTTCAATAACGAATATAATTTATACAAGTACTAGAAGTACTAAAAGTTCTTTCGTAGCTGACGAGACCCTTAATTAAAGTGATAAATCAAAAACCCTCATTGAACCGCCCTAAGAAAAGATTGAACGGAAAAATATCGGATAATGTGAAAATTTTAACTTACCTAGGTAGACGTAAAAATCATAGGTATAATATAAGACATTTGGAAGGTCAACGACCGTCTACTTAATTCGGCTATAACTTTACAATCATAAGAGTCACCATAAAAGCACCACCACAACTTTACTGGTGGGAGGGATGCATACCACGCCACGGGTACGAGGCGAGGATGTAAACCTCACCCATTGTACCATCCCGACGTTAGGAGGGGTTGTTCTGTGGACCGGGACAACGCCTCTGTGGAGGTGGCGTCGGTCTCTTAAGGGACTGACTAGCAGTCGAGGTGTCCTGTTTGCTCAACAGATCCGGGGCACATCACCAAAGGCGGCATTGGTGGCACTCGTCGAGTTTTAGTGGATGGATAGAGTATTAGCGAATTTCATGGCAATATCAGACAAACTTTTGGTGGTAAGCGGTAATACATCTTACTTATGCTAATCCATTTTTTATTCAAGTATCATAAAAAAGAGGTAAAGCACAAAGAGGGACGAGGTAAGGAGTCCATCTATCGAAACTAAGCCGTAATAAACCAGACTAGCTGTTTATGCCGTGCGAGGCTGTAATCAATTCGGGCGGACGTCCGGGCCCATTGTGTGTCCAATGTTTCAAGGCAATAAGGAAATTAGAGCTGTGGCCTGTATGTAAGATATATGTCAATTTTGTTTGTTTTGAAAACTTTGATTTTTCTTTGAAAATTGAGCGTTTTGGACGGTAATTAAGAAACTTTTGACGACCTCTGTGGCTCAAGCCGGGTAGCGGGGTATTAAAAATCTTAAATATATGTATAATATACAAGTATTAAATATATGTTTCCGTTGTCTGGTACCCGTAACACAAATTCTTCGAGAACTTACGACGTGCACCAGATTGAGGTGGTGTAAAAAGTATCCATAAAAAATCTAATCAAGTTACCTACATGTAGTCTCATTAATGGCGATTAAATTCTAGTCATATTAAAGACCCTATAGATCGATTTTCAGTTTTAAGCTAACTCGCTGTGATACAATATTACAACAAGTAACAACCAACCATATTAGAAACAAAGCATTGCCAAAGCAGACCCAGCATTTTGAACCTAACAAATTCTAATAGTAAAAAATATCATTTCGGTATCGATCGCATATCTCAAATGCAATTTAATAATAATCTGGCCACGGGCAAATCGGTCGTAAATTGTGCCGATAGGTCAAATATAACAGACCGATGGGGGACCGCATTAGCTATTCATACCCTCATATTTGTACTCGTTTGTTTGCTTTTAATTCAAACATTTGCCATTTTAAAATAATAATATAATATTAAACATTAAAAAACATTGAAAATCGCTTTGTACACTAAATGTTAATCGTAATGTTTATTTTGTAAAATGTATATGTACTTACTTAAGCAATAAATAAATAAAAAATAAATAAATATCACTAAATATCACATCACAAAAATATATAAGTATAAAAATAACAACTGCTGTTTAATATTGATAAGTTTGGTATAAAATTAAAAATATTTAAAATAATAAGTATTATATTATAACTAGAGCGATCCTGTAAGACGCAACACCTCATGGTCATCGTTCATAGTTGCCGAAAATAAAACCATCCTGATCTGACGGATCTATTCTCATTCTTTATGTAGTACTGGAATTTACGCAATACAAATTTTAAAATATAACTAGTATAGTTAATAGGTATTTAATTTTAAATGCAGATTTATTAATAACAATGTCATGGAGAAGTTCCAATCGAGTCCAACAACATATTAATCAAAGTCATTAAATTGGTGAAAATATACAGACGGCACAACACTTTTCTATGTGTCTCATATACGCATTAATTATCTTGTATATAATGAACTAGTGGCCCGACAGACGTTGTCCTGTACAGAATAATAGATCAAAACAGAATTCGACAACCAATGGAACATTTTTAGGATTTTCAAAATTTCTGAACGCACTTTAAATATTTGACAACTAAGTGACACTGGAGACCCGAATTTACCCTAAACCGTCCTAAACGTAGTGATTACATTCTCTTGGATTTACCCTAGCGAAGCGACGAATATCAAATTTATGACATGTAAGAGCAGTTACTATTGTAAAATTTAATGGTCCTGTACAAAACATAGTGTAGTGGAACGAATTGTGAATCTAAACCGTTCTCGAATCCACTTGAACACACATAAAAAATTTCATCAAGATCGGTGCAGCCGCTTAGGAGTTCAGTGACATACACACGTACAGAAAAAATAGTACTGCATGTTCCATATTATCTAGTTGTAAGAAAACGGGGGTTGGGAATGTGTGTGTGCGCCGCGCTACCCGTTGTGTGAATACCGTCATTTTGCTTGTTTCTCCCGTGAAACAGCTTTGCTGTGTTTCGGAGAGAAGAGCAAGGCAGACTTAACATCTTATGTCTCAGGATCCGATAACGATCCGGAACACATTCCGATCCTGTAGGACGTCGGAATTAACTAGGTCCTGTGAGGCCGCCTCCTCCCGGAGTGGTTGCCATAAAGTCGAGAAGGAAGTGTACTGGACAGACTCCTCCCAAACCTCAGAGGAGCCAGCGCTACCTGCAGCCAGCTATACTCCGGAGTCTGCCGAAGTATGACAACGTACGGCGCACCTATCTGGGCGGGAGTCATCTTACCCTGAGGAATAAGGCTCAGTTGCGCTCGACGTAGCGGGTCATCGGGGTAAAGGTGATTCGGGGGTACCTTACGGTATCATGGCAGGCAGAATTGCGACAGCTATGCTACCGTGTTTCGTGCAGTTTGTGAGTTTCCCTGGGCTCATTGGGGGATAGGAAAAGGGAGGACATTTTTTTTTTTGGACACAACTTTTGGTTCTGCGGATGTCAACGGGCGTCGGTAGTCACTATAAGGCTTCGACTGCTCGATTGCCTCCTTAGGACATAAAAAATACTACGTAGAACCAGCTCCCACCAACGGTATTTCCGAATCGATACGACTTAGAGACCTTCAAGAGAAAAGCATACCTACTCATATTTGAAAGGTCGGTGGCGCATCTGCTATTGATGTAGCGGGTGTCTATGGATGTCGTTTATCATTTACCATCAGGTGAAACGACTGTCCGTTTGCCCCCTCTCCTATGAAAAAATATAACATCATCCAATCAGCAGAAAAGAGCAAATTCGATATCTGTGGAGCCAATCTTTCATTAGACGCATATATCCTCAACTTACGAAAGTTTCTACGCCATAATAGGGAGAACATAACATGTGCGTAGAAAACAAACAGATACGATAGATTCATTAAATAATAAAACCTTATCTTTCTATTTAATTGAATTCCTCTACAATACAAGGCCCATTTATGTGTAGTCTTAGGTAGTTAACTACCTAAGACTACACATAAACCGTTTTATCTTAAAATAAATCGGGACCAGGGCCGTTATAAAACCTTAGCGATCGTGTAATCGGTACAAAGGTTCCTGTTCTCATTTAATTGTCATAATAAAGAGTAACAGCCAGAAAACCTTCATTAGTAGACGCAATTTTAGTAAATTCAATGTATTTTTACTCAAATTTTACTTTAGTTTAATAAACTAAGTTTTATATACATTGGCAAAGCCCTCAGAGACATAGTAGTAGTAGAAGAAGAAGTTTTATATATTTACAGATTTCTGCGACTTATACAACGTAAATAGATTATCATAGCAATTTACGTATCTAAGAACGTAATTTGAATAGGTTCCAAACTAACAAAGAGAAAAAGAAAGTTATCTTTGTTCGTTAGATTAGGTTAAAAACTTGAAACATCACAATATAACAATCTCAAGACAATAGTTAAATATTGTTTTCAAATTTTTATGAAAACTCCATTTTTTATGATAAAACCAAATTATTATTTTTGTGGCGGGTAAAACCGCGGGTAACTTCAACTAAGGGGAACCTTTTAAAATAGTCTACCGAACCCTGGAAAGGGTACATTTATGAATTCAAGCGAAGCCGTAACGACATCCTCGCGATGAATATTTATCATTCCGACCGGTAACGAGTTAGAAACAAAAATCTAATCCACTAATTGAGTAGCCATTGAGGTATTTTAATAACGGAACTCCTTTGGGAAAATACATAATGACACTCGGGGATTGGGATATTCAATTCTCACAGTAGTTTAAGAATGAAATGGTAAACATGGTAAATGTGGATATTTTATATGTATTAATTATTGTTTATTATGCTGCAATCAAATGTAAGAACAAATCGTTCTATACCCTTTTTTTTCTTTTACGCCGGGAAATGCTCTGAGGCATCCCGCGGGAGAGTGGGTCTCCCACTGCTGCGCCCGACAGCTGGTAAGTGGACGCAGCTCTACCCACTAAAACCCAGCGAGTGCCACCAATGCCGCCTTTGGTGAGGTGCCCCGGATCTACTAAACAAACTGGGCACCTCGACGGCTAGTCAGTCTCGCAAGGGACCAACTCCACCTCCACAGAGGGGTTGTCCCGCACCACAGAACAACCCCTCCCAACGTCGGGACAGTACAATGGGGTGAGGTTCCCATCCTCGCCCCAAAAGAGCACTTTTGTCCCCTATTCTTATAAGAGGGGTACGAAGAGCCCCCTCGGCTCAATTAGCTTCGCCCAAGGTGCTGGGCTCACCCTAGGCTACTGAGCCCCACCGCCACGTCAGGGCTTGAACCATGGTGGGGATCGTTCTATACCCTAGTTAACTAGGCAAACGAATTATATTGAAATGAATCAAATATAAAAAACTATTAGTATTTTTTTATGACATAAGGAGGCAACCGAGCAGTGATGGTGACTACCGACACCCATAGACATCCGCACAACCAAAAGACATTCCTCCTTTTCCTTATCCCGCCCAATGGGCCACCGGAAACTCACAAACCGCACAAAACGCGACAGCGTAGCTGTCACTTCACGTCGGTGTTATGTTGAGTGAGAGGTACCACCTCGGTTATGCTGGTCCAATTTAGCTGCAAAGCAGCATCACACTGCTTCTTTCAAAATTGATGAGAGCTTGAAAAAATCAAATTGATCTCTAATTTATGTCTGCTATATCCATACCTATATTAAAATGCGAATGTGGGTCTATGTTTCCGTTATGCTTTCAAGCTTGAATCACAAAACAGATTTAAAAAATTATTTCACCATTGGAACGCCACATATCAGCGAATATCATAAGCTATCTTCTTATCCCCATGGAAACGGGAACTACGCAAGAAAAACCATGGAGCGCAGCTTGAAAAAATATTTAATACTCTACACAATGCATAGTATTGAATTCAACCAAAAACATTCCGGAAATTTAAATTCCCTATCTTAATATAATCTAATACTGAAAATATCCATTCAACTGAAAAATATTCCACAATCAACGGCAATAATCTCTTGTAATAATCAAATGATTCCCAACCAAAGAGTACCTACGTAGTATCGATCAATCAAAATCGTTCAAGATTTTCGCGTCACATTATCTGATGGGCGACTCGGGCGTGAAATTACCTTTTTAGTTTGGCATTGAATCCCTAAAAACAACGGAATTGATCCTTTTGTTTGAGAAGCCATCTAGGCCGTTTAGGATTTTTTGTTTGTTCAAGTGCCTTACCGTATGTTATTTCCTAGTATATCATTGTGAAAATGGATTATAGATCGATGGACTTAAATTAGGACAGAGCGGGGCACTTGTTCCACATTTTTTTCAAATCAGTGTAAGGACCATATAAAGGTTAAATAAAAAAGAAGTATTTTAAATCTGTTAGACGTAGTGCCATGCTGCTTTGCAGCCGAATCGGGCCGGCACGACCAGGGTGGTACCTCTCGCTCACATAATACCGGTGTAAAGTGACAGCTATACTATCGCGTTTCGTGTAGTTTTTGAGTTTCCTGTAGCTTATTTTCCGGGGATAAGGAAAGCAACGCATCTGCATAATCTCTGGTTGTGCGGATGTGTGCGACGCCTATCGTCGACAGTTGAATAAAGGCTTCGACTGCTCGTATATGAAAATTAACTATTGTTATATAACAATATTAGACTATAACATGGGTTATCAAAATATCATGATCGTCATACAGAAGGCTGGCCTGTTGGTATAGTGGTCAGTGACCCTGACTGCCAAACCAGAAGGACAAATGTTTGTGTGATGAACATGATCATTTGTTCTGTGTCTGGGTATAATTTATCTATAATATGTATGTAAGTATGTATCAGTTGTCTGGTTACCATAATAACAGGTATTACCTAGTTTGGGATCAGATGGCCGTGTGTGAGTTGTCATATTATTATTATTATTATTATATTTATACAGACAAAGCCAGAACAGCCAGTTTATAGTTGACATGCAAAACTCATTTCGGCTTCTATAAAATCAAATTCAGCCTGTCTGTCGTACACAGTCAATAACTGTCAGGATTGGATGGAGGAAACGTGTACCCAAACCGTTGTTTTAAAGGTACTATTTATAAGCGATGAGCGGCTGACAGATGAAAATTTAATTTGTGTACAGTATTGTTATTTTGAATGGGATCATAAAACAATAGGTAACTAAAAATAATTATTTTGGCGAAAGAGGTAACTGTCTAGCAGGGGATGGAAAAACGATGATGATGATGAAAGAAGGATATTTGTATATTAGTTTTTACTCAAGGCTCAGGTTAATAGAATTAGAGATAGAATATGTAATGATTATTATAATAACTAAGGATTATTACCTAGTCTGAATTTGTATCCATGGTTCAGGCCTTGTCGTGGCGGTGGGGCTCAGTAGCCTAGGGTGAGCCCAGCACCTTGGGCAAAGCTAATTGAGCCGACGTGGGCTCTTTGTAACACAAAAGAGCAGGAGGCAAGGGGCGAGGACAAGAACCTCACCCCATTGTACTGTCCCGATGTTGGGAGGGGTTGTTCTGTAGTGTGGAGGTGGCGTCGGTCCCTTGGGGGACTGACTAGATGTCAAGGTGCCCTGTTTGCTCATCAGATCCGGGAACCTCACCAAAGGCGACATTGGTGGCACTCGCCGGGTTTTAGTGGGTAGAACTACGTCCACTTACCAGCTTTCGGACGCAGCGAGTCCCACATACCCGCGTGGGGAGACCCACTCCCCCGCAGGATGTCTCATAGCATTTCCCGGCATTAAAGAAATAAATCTGAATTTGTATGCAATAAGTATTACGTACAATAGATTACTAATTTATTATTATATTTATAGAGGGTTCAAACAAACAGCCATAATGGCTAAAATCTATCCTAATAAAATAAAGGTAATATTAATTTACAACTTTTGATGTTTGAGGTAATTTTCGAATTAACTCATCTGATCAATGATGAAAAAAATAATCGGTATAATGCTACGTTATCGCTGAGTGGTAAAGGCTATACAAATAATAATCTGAGGAGTCGATTTAAAAAAAAAAAAAAAGATTCCGACGAATTGATAACCTCCTCCTTTTTGAAGTCGGTTAATTAAGTTCTTGCGAGGCAAGTAGTGGGCATGCATGTTCCTTAAAGCGCGGCTCCAACGAGGCACACGCAGAGGCTACGCATGTGTGGACACACTACACACACAAAAGGCCAAATACTGAGTAGCGTGTCCGTGGGTTGCAGTGGAAACAATCACGTACAATATTTTCTTGCAAGGCGAAACTTGACAAACGTGCGTAGCCTCTTCGCAGTGGAGCCGCGCCCTAATATATTCTAACACATAATATTGCGTATATTTTTTTTTATTATGAAAAGGATGTACAAAGACGCAATGTCTACAATTTATATATAGAATAATATAATAAAAGGGACAAAAGGGTGTTCGCCTTTTTAATAATAATGTGGCAGTCAAGTGTAACTTACCTGATGGTAGGATGGTTCAAGATTGAGTGAGGTGTAGACAGGTGACGGATGGCACCGTTTCAGCGACCTACAGGGCTTCGGTGATGGATGGGAACATTTGAGTGAATTAGGTGTAGGACATCGATAATGGAGACCAATATTTCCACTGATGTCTTCTTGGGTCTTCAATAAAATTGCTAACCCTCTCAAACGCGTAAAAACTGAGAAAATTATTTAGATTGATCACAACACATGAATACATTATAGGTTCTATGAATGTTTCTAAGGTGCCATAATTAAATTAGGCAGAAATTATAGGCAATGTGGTGCCAGATAAGTCTTGAATTTTATGCCAGTCACTTCCTATAACTTTCAAAAAATTCTATGTATATGAAACAGTAATAATAAATTATTATTTAACCAGCTCCCAGAAAAGACAGTATGTTCGGATTAGAATAACAAACATCTACAATTCATTATAACCAACTACAATTTACTCGTATTAACTTAAAGGATCTTGGTGTTTATTAAATATGCCCTTTTTCAGCAATGGACGGAAAAAGACTGATAAAGGTTGATGATCTTAAAAGATAAATATTATATGTGTAATGAGCATGACCATATTTTGTTCTGTGTCTGGGGGTAATTTATCTATAATATGTATGTATTTAGGAATATATTATAAGTATGTATCAGTTGTCTGGTTGCCATAAGAACAGGCTTTGCCTAGTTTGGGATCAGATGGCCCTGTATGAGTTGTCTCCTACATATTATTATTATATACTAGTTGGTGCCCGTGACTTCGTCTACGCAGGATTAGGAAAATTCACACAGTAAATTAAAAAAATTTAAGAATGTCCTACACATTTAACCACAATTCTTAAGGCTATTCAGGTGAATGACTCATAATCATCCCATATCAACATCAACACTTCAATGTTTATTTGAATAACTATCATATTAACGTCACCCTTGAAAAAGCCAAACTTCTATTTATCAAATGTTGATTTGACTACCAACAGTGACAACAACAATAAATATAAAATACGATACAACAATAACGGGATCGTGATATTATTTGACAACCAGCTACAGTAGATTACGGTATAATTATGGCCAAACAGATATAAACTCCAAAACCACTAATTTGAGTGTCCTTCCGCATTAGAATCCTTTTAAAATTAAAGGATTTGACGCAAAATCGACTCAGTCAAAGTTATAATCCAGTTGGGCCCCTTTCATATTTCACGATAAGGAAGGGACTGTAATATCTTCAAATGAAATATTTAGTGTACATCATTTGCCCTTCATTTCAAATTCTATTTTGTTAATTATAAATGTGAGATGATTGAGCTATTTTGAGCTTCGCACGAAATAAATGCTTATTAAAGTGTTTAAAAAGTGTTTTTTTTTTTAATGACGTCATATAATTAATTTATCTATACTAATATTATAAAGCTGAAGAGTTTGTTTGTTTGTTTGAACGCGCTAATCTTAGGAACTACTGGTCCGATTTGAAAAATTCTTTCAGTGTTAGATAGCCCATTTATCGAGGAAGGCTATATAACATCACGCTGTGACTTATAGGAGTCTCAACTCCTATAAGTCACAGCGCCCGCGTTACTCATAACGCGGGCGAAGCTGCAGGCAACAGCTAGTATGTTATAAAATTTGGAGTCACATTGTTTAGTGTTTGGTCATGAATGTCGCCTCGGCTGTAAACCTCAATGGTTGGTATCTGGTACTAATAATAATAAAAAAAAGTTGCTCATTCAGCGATATCGTAGCGTAATATTTTTTTTGAGTTTTTTTTTTTAATTAGATGACGAGTTTCTAAATTACTGCATACAACCAAACTCACAAACCACATTAGTATAGTTTACATAATGTAATAACCAAATGCTTAAATTAATGCTAATAATAATGCTTAATGCTTTTTGTTTGCAATAAATGTTTTTGTTTTACCTATTATTATTTTTTTGTCTTATCTTGGTTTGTGCGATCGAAATGTCTTTCTGTGTATCTCTTTCTATCTCTGTGTATCTCCTGTTTGTGTTGAATGAATGTTTCTTTCTTTCTTTTCTTTCTTTCAATACTTATGAAATATAAAGTGAAATACGAGTACATGGCCAACGTGTGTAGTTCTGGCACAAAAACTGCTCACGGTTAATCTCGCTTATATTTGGACGTTTATCCCTTATCAATCCATTTTATCTTTATACGCAACTTAGTTTAACAAAACCGCAGTAGAATTTTCAATTAATAAAAATATACGATATCAAATTTAAATTCCGGAAAAGCTTTGAGTTAACGTTTTTGCCAAAACACAGTGAAATATTAATTAAAACCTTTACGTGGAATGATAAAGCACGGAGTACATAAAAACTGATCATCCAAACATTTTTCCGCGTCATTTGGTGCGCAAATGAAAAAATATTTAGATAAAATATCATTCAGGTAGAACCATTAATTATTGTTTATCGGAAATATACAACATTTAGAACTGGGTAAACGATTAATTTCAATTTAAATTAAAAGAGCTCAGGGATGACCTGGATATTGACCGAGAGCGCAGGGCCCTGTGTGAGGGCTAATATGATAGCTAGAAGGTTTGCTCGTTGTACCAAACAAGTTACGCTTTTCAAAGCGTTTTGTAACTCTTTGTACATGTGCATTCTTTGAATGCTTTACATTCAAGCCGTATACGGTTTCCTGCGCCACTCAATATAACAACGATTTAAGAGTGCTGATGGGGCTGCGCCGCTCTTGCAGTGCGTAGGAGATGCTGACTGAACCTGGCGTCGACAGTTTGTTGGGTATTATAAGTAAGCGCACAGCATCCCTGATTCACCGAGTGCGGCGCAGCACCTCTGGTGAAGACACTGGCGGATAGATAGGACGTGGTCTAAAGCACTGGACTCGTGTACACCAGGCCTTCTCTTGATTTCAATTTAGATAACGTACTAACAGTTTTTAAGATTATAATATTATTCATTTTATTTATTTTTATATACCTCGTTATAAACACAGTAAGTCTGTTTGATCAAATATCCGATATAATTGTAGCGAATATCATCACCAAAAATCAAAGTCCTAATACCGCCTACATCGTTACAGCTTTTTCACTCATGTTTCCCTTCAAATTGGTTTTATTTCTAAAGACCGATGAAGTAATATGATGTTATTCAATAGATAATGCTTATCTGGATTTATAATGATTGTAGAATGTTGCCGAAAAAGTCATCGCTAAATTCAATTTTCTTAAGGAATACAAGTGTCCATTATGGGTTTTTAGTCCTAATATCGATTACGCTAATTATGCAATGTTGAAAACTTCAATTGAATTTAGGTGTTTCAAAATTGTTATTTGTGAAAAAAGGACATTTCTAATGATATTTGACAGATATACGATCTAATAAAATTATATGATCCAACTTTCGATCAACAAAAACATTATCGAGCTATTTTCCAATTGGACCCAAACACAATACGTGAAATGAGAGCCTCATCCGCGAAACGGAAATTAATATTTCCTTTGTAAACCGTTCTCCAAAGACTATGTGGGTTACTAATGCTTTTTTACCCTTATTTGGCGCTTACGCTCTTTTGTACATGTTACTATGTGGATATTGGAATAACTTATTATTGATTTTTTTTAAGTGTGATGTTGTGGTTAGACCTTGACGTGGCGGTGGGGCTCAGTAGCCTAAGGTGTGCCCAGCAGCACCTTGGGCGAAGCTAATTCAGCCGATGGGGCTCTTTGTACCCCTCTTATAAGAAGAGGGGACAAAAGAGCAGGGGACAAGGGGTGAGGGTGGGAACCTCACCCCATTGTACTGTCCTGACGTTGGGAGGAGTCGTTCTGTGGTCCCCACCATGGTTCAGGCCTTGTCGTGGCGGTGGGGCTCAGTAACCTAGGGTGAGCGGTGCACCTTAGGCGAAGCTAATTGGGCCGAGGGGCTCTTAGAGCTGCCTCCATTTACCAGCTGTCGGGCGCAGCGAGTCCCACATACCCGCGTGGGGAGACCCACTCCCCCGCGGGATGCCTCAGAGCATGTCCTGACGTTGGGAGGGGTCGTTCTGTGGTGCGGGACAATCCGTCTGTGGAGGTGGCGTCGGTCCCCTGAGGGGCAGACTAGCCGTCGAGGTGCCCTGTTTGCTCATAAAATCCAGGGCACCTCACCAAAGAGGGCATTGGTGGCACTCGCCGGGTTTTAGTGGGTAGAGCTGCGTCACTTACCAGCTTTCGGGCGCAGCGAATCCCACAAGTCCTTTTCTTTATCAAATGGGCCACCGGAAACTCATAAACCACACGAAACGCGACAGCATACCTGTCACTTTACGCAAGTGTTATGTGAGTGAGAGGTACCATCCCGGTCGTGCTGCAAAGCAGCATGGCACCACCTCTTATAAAGTTAATTGATTGAATACGGCTAATTTCCAGAACCACTTCCGCAATTTGAAAAAAGAAATGTATTTAATAGCCTAATTAATTCTGCAGAATGACTATAGTTTTTTTTTTTTTTTTGAGGTTTTAAATTATTATTCCTTCAATTTTATGACAGACGAATCAGCGGGAAACACCTAGTGTTTGTTATATAATATCTAATCAGAGTTCTTCGCTGTTATATTTTTTAAACTTATATTTCTTCAACTACCTACCTTATCACAATTTCTAAAGAATCTACCATGGGTCACCGCGGTCATTCATACAATCTATACTATATAATATTATAAAGCTGAAGAGTTTGTTTGTTTGTTTGAACGCGCTAATCTCAGGAACTACTTGTCCGATTTGAAAAATTATTTCAGTATTAGACAGCCCATTTATCGAGAAAGGCTATAGGCTATATTACATCACGCTGTGACATATAGGAGTTGAGTAACGCGGGCGAAGCTGCAGGCAACATCTAGTAAATCATATTTTTCTTTAATATTTTACTAGTTATATAAACATTTTAATTCATAGAAATCAAGATGTCTTACTCCATCATCATCATCATCAGCCTCTATCCGTCCACTGCTGAACATAGGCCTTCTTCAATGAACGCCAAGACGGCCGATCTCTCGTCACTCGCATTCAATACAGACCGGCCACAGCACGGAAGTCGTCTTCCCACCTGGTTAATGTTCAACCAACCCTTCGTCTACCTAAACGCGGCCTCTGCTCTTGAACATACAAATATTAATCCAGATATGCGTAGATTACCCCGAACACATATTAATCTATGTTTGCAATTATATTATACTCGTATGAAACAACGTATACGTAGTAACAACATGTCTACTGGGATTACATATTGTATTCTACTTGAGGTGATGTACTTTCCTATAGGGATTATATAGATTGTATACTGTACGTTGATAAGATTGTGTGTATGTATATGTGTTTCCTTGTAATAAAAATACTTTTTTACGGATCCCTTAATGGCAAAATGAGATTTTTTTCACTCCTGACGCTTTAGATCATTTGGCAATGGGAGACGAGACATAATGTAGTCGTTGTAAAGTATTCAAAACTACGATAAAATCCCTAAATATAGTTTGATTATAATAAGTGAAAACCAATGATAAGTTACATGTAACATGTAAGATTGAGTATATGACTGAACTCCTCCTATACTAATTAATTAAATAGTTTACATATTATATCATAAATTTATTAATAACCTTTTATTAGTAGCCTATGGTGAAACCAGCACCTTGGGCGAAGCAAAAAAGCGAGGGAGCTCCCTCGGCTCAATTTGCTTTGTATCCTTCTTATAAGAAGAGGGGACAAAAGAGCAGGGAGACAAGGGGTGAGGATGGTAACCTCACCCATTGTACTATCCTGACCTTGGGAGAGATTATTCTATGGTGCGGGACCTCCCCGCGGTTGAGGTGGCGTCAATCCCTTGAGGGGCTGCCTAGCCGTCGAGGTGCCCTGTTTGTTTACTAGATCTGGGGCACCTCACCAAAAGCATTGGTGGCACTCGCCGGGTTTTAATGGGTAGAGCTGCGTCCACCTTACCACCTTTCGGGCTGTAATGAGTCTTCGGGGCGGAGCCTTTTTAAAAAAATATAAATCGAATTAAAGTTATGGACAACCGTCGAGTATGGAAGTTAGGTGAAGACTGACTAACTGGGATAAGAAACCAGGTGTGCTAGAAGAGCGAGGTGCCTATTAGGCAGTAAGGTAGATAGGTCAGCATTATGGTATACAGATGATATTCATAACACCTCCCCGCGGTAGACTAAACTTCGGGGATGGAAGTTCGAAGTTTAGGAGAAGACATACAGGGGGTATAGCATCAGGGTGCAGGGTCTGTTCTACTGGGGCTACTGTTGGAGCTGGTTGAGGAAATATAGGGAGGAAGTAGGAAAGACGGTTGTGCCCTTTAATGCAAATAAACAACTTAAATATACAGAATATGAGAATAGTACATAAAATTAAAACTAGCATAATCGAGTAGTGAGTCCCGTATTTAATTATTTGGTGTTGGTTAATTATTTTTTCCGTTTCAATTGCCATAGAATTTAATTTAGATTTTGTTTCTATAGTAAAACTGTCTAAGTCAATATTTTCTAGTTTTTTTATACGGGGCTCATGACTCATTTCTTTGACAAATTTATTTAGGGTACAGCAGGAGTCATTTATTATATTAAAATCAGAGCGAAGTACAGTGACTTTGATTTTTAGACTAAAAGGTTGCGGTTTTAATTTTGTGTTTTTACAGTGACCATAACAATTATTTGGGATGTTAACTATTCCTGTCCCGACAATATTTATTTCTATATCTTTCTGGTTATTACATTCTATATATAGTTTACTGCTCTGTGACTGTACATATATCCAATTATTATTGCTTAGAGGTTTCCACAAGTCTATATATCCCTGAATAAAATCTGTTTGACATTGCTTTGGTAACGCACTTACAACACTAGACAACAGTTCGCTTTCGCAACTGGGGTTCGCACTGGGGACACAGTCATGATATCACATATAAATTCTCTGGGTGTTATTACTCTGCATTCTTTCAATGATTCGAGGTTACAATATTCTAATTTATCTCTGGATAACGCTATGTACTTATAACTAGGTATAATAAAAGTGAATGAATTAGACTTATAAACATTGTGTGGGGTTGGTAGCGCTATGCTATGATATAAACTATATTCCTTAGAAGAGACTAAATGTATCCTTAAAATAAACATTATCTTATTATTTAAACTATAACATATTACATTAGATATGTTTAATAACAAATGGATGTGGCTTAAATCTAAAGTAACAGGTAGCTTTAAGTCTACAGGTAAGTATCTATAATTATCTGCGAGTTCTCGGTACAATTGCGTGGGTGTCAGGACAGACGGGTGCAGTATGTTTTGACTACTGAACATTATCGCATTCATGACGTCCTCTAGTTGGAATGATAAGGCAAGTACAGAGGTTTCCAAACTGTTGAGAATCGAATTCATATTAGATTTTATTTTTAAGTCGTCATAGTCTTGCGTTATGTTTTTTAGTTTTGACGAGAGAGTTTCGATTCCATCATTAAGTCTATTTTCGTTCATTTTTAAAGTATGTAACGTATTATTAAATTTGGACAAAATAGAGTTAGTGACTAAAATATTTTCCTTGATTAGTGATCCTAACCCCTTTCCGTTTCTCTCTAAGGTTTTTATGGCTTCGTCATATTTGACGGCGTCATCCTCGTTCAGGGTTCCGAAAGTGGTTTTAGATAGGGTTCCTTCTACGCCTATCCATGCACTCTGTTTGAATTTATTAGTACTAATAAGGAGAGTGACGGATGAGTACGCGGATGCGATGTCTTTGTATCTAGTCGTCAATGGTTCTAGTGTATTATGACATTCTACCTCATTTGTTACTTGCCCAATCTGGTTACACAAGAAACGTAATGTGCCTAGTACTGAGTTGATATTTTGAATATAAGGCTCAATATGTGAAATATCAAATGGAATTACTACGTCTAGGTGGCCTGTATTTATTCTGAGGTCGCCGATGGGATCAAAGTATATACCGGAGCTCATGTCGATTGGTTGAACATACTCTTGGTGACCTTGGGCCAGTACGCTGTAACGAAAGGAGGCGTTAATTACTAATTACTAGGAAACAGGAGCTGTATCATTATATTCCACGTGTTTGACCTCGTCGTAGTGGTGTTTCACGTGGCGTCTGTTTATTAGTAGGGATAAGGTATGGTTACCGTGTATTCTGACTATTTTGTATGGGCCTTTCCACAACGGTGATAGTGCTTTGCGCATCCTAAGATGATTTTTTAATAAAACATAATCGCCTATTTTATACTCGATGGGACGCGTTTTTGAGTCATAATACCCCTTAGAGGTTTCTTTCGATTTACGCATGAACTCTAAAACCTTATCTCGCGCGTGTTTCATGCGGTGCTGTAATAATTTTACATAATCCGGATATGTGGCGTTAGAGTTGTCGTTATATACTGAGTCTGGTATGTGGGGTTTATGACCAAATAGTAGTTCGAATGGGGAGTAGTGTGTTGTCGAGTGCACGGCCGAATTATACGCGAGCATAGAAGTATAAACATATTGAGGCCAATTATCCTGATTTTCATTAACATATGATTTTAAATACTCTTTTAGAGTAGAGTGTGATCTTTCTAATGCGCCTTGAGTTTGCGGATGATAGGGTGACGACCATAGCTGCTTGACTTTGAGGAATTCACATGTTTTCTTAAATAATTCGGATGTAAAGTTTGTACCTTGGTCTGTCAGGATTTGTTTTGGGATTCCGAAAAGAGAGACAAAATGAAGTAGACAATCACTTGCTTCTGCTGCTGTGTTGCTACGGAGAGGGTAAGCTAGAGAAAACTTTGTAAGGTCGTCTTGCATGGTAAGGATGTATTTGAGTTTCGCTAAGCCAGATTCAGGTAAGGGTCCGACAATATCGAGGGCTAACCTTTCAAATGGAGATGTAGAGGTAGATGTTATAACCATTGGTGCTCTATTGGTTTTGCGCAATGCCTTGTTAATTTGACGTGATTGACATTTTTTGACATAGTTCTCTATATCGCTTCGCATATTTTTCCAACAGAATTTTTCTTTTATACGGCTTAGCATCCTAGCAACTCCTAAATGTCCTGCGATGGGAATGTCGTGGTTTTCTTTCAGAATTTTGGGTATTTCACTGAGAGAGGGATATATTATGTTGTTGTGGTATATGTGAATTTCTATGTTAGTGCCATCGAAAAGGTAAGCTAGCATATTACAAATTTTTGCAAAGGAGTGTCTGTCAAAAGGATTCTTAAAGTCCGATACACCTATTTCGTTTACCGTAGGGTAGGACATAATAATTTGATCGCGGGTATACTTGAGACATTTGAATATATCTATGTAAGAGTAATCGTCGAAATGGTGTACTTTTGTAAATAGAAAGAGGTATGTTTTATTTTCAATGGTTAGAGGTAAAAAGGTATGTAAAGATCGCTCCATTTCTAAGAACTCTTTACGTTCGCCCGCTGGACAATTTGCGAGGGTGTCTTGTACATATGGCATGGACTCGTCCATATCAATTGAGGTAGGTATTAATATTAATTTTTGTGTACTCTTTAACAGGTCCGCGTTGTGTTCTGTGATATGAGTGTCGTACAATTTCTTAGGCGATCTAATAAATTTATTGTATGTTTCGTCGGTCAAAGGGGTTTTTTCTGGTGCTGGTGACGATGTTGTCGGATCACAATGCGTGGATATAGGATCTGGAGATGAGTTAGGCTCATGAGCGTTAGTTGAAGGTAGGGGGTTCTGTTCTGTTTCAGGTTGCGTAACACTTGGTATTGGATGAAGTTCTATGGAGCTAGAAGGAACTTGCAGATCGTCAGGCCGTATCGGCTCTATAGGAATAGGAGTGTTCAAGGGACTAAAGTCAAAGTCTCTTTCGTTCAGGGGACTGAAAGTCGTTCCTAACAGTTCGTCTAGGCTCTCTCGAGGGATTTCGGGAGGTGGTAATTCCAGGATTTCGTCGTCAGAGTCTATGTGTGTATTGTCTATCGGATTTGCATTTAATTTTTTTCTGTTTTCTGGAAGGATGGGATTTACAGGATATCTGGAAAGAGCGTCAGCTGCGGAGTTTAACTTTCCCTTACGATAAACAATCTCATAGTCATATTCTTCTAGTTTAAGTCTCCATCTCTGTAATTTGCTGCTAGGGTCCTTATGGTTAAAAAGCCACTTAAGTGGTCGATGATTGGGCCAACAAGTTCTCAGGATTGGGCTTGACACCATCTGACGATATCACATGGCCAAGGTATGCGACTTCGCGCCTAAGGAATTCGCACTTGTCGGGCTGTAACTTGAGATTAAAGTCTCTCATTCTTTTGAAAATTGACGTTAGATTTAGGATATGTACGCACACATAATGTCGTGAGAATAGCAGATTACGTCATCGAGGTAGATAAAACAGCGCATACCTTGGAGGCCTGCTAGAGCCGTGTTCATGAGCCTTTGGAAGGTTGACAGAGCATTTTTTAGGCCAAAGGGCATTCTCAGGAATTGGAAATGTCCTTCAGGGACGGTGAAGGCGGTTTTGGGTTTGTCATTTTCATTAAGAAGAGTCTGATGAAAGCCAGACGCAAGATCAAGAGTAGAGAAATAGGTACTCTTACCGAGTTGGTCGAGTATCTCTGGTATTTGTGGGATAGGGTAAGTGTCACCGATGGTAATGTCGTTCAACTTCCTGTAGTCTATAACGACTCTCCATTTTTGTATGTTAGAGGCGTCTATTTTTTTTGGCACAATCCATATGGGTTAAGACCAAGGCGAGTTTGATGGTTCAATGATATTGTCCTTAAGCATTTTACTGATTTGTTTACGAACTTCCGCCTTGTGGACCTCTGGAAATCGGTAAGTTTTGGTATGAATGGGGATATCTGTTGTGGTTCTGATTTCGTGTTTTAATGCGTTGGTTGTATGTGAGGGGTTCGTCTGGTAGATGAAAAATATCTGAGTAGTCAGAACATAATTGTAATAAAGCTTCTCTTTCTTCGCCATTGAGATGGGATATCCTTAGTTGCTTAAGCACTTCTTCGGTGCGTTTTGTGACGTTAGGATATGCAGTAATGTGGTTGATTATCTCGTGTTGGTGTTCATTGAAAGATGATGGTTCGACCGGGATTATTCTTAATTTAAGGTTTGATTTTATATTTGCTTCAGTGTCAGAAATGTTGATCACTGATAAATTAATTCTGTTATTTTCTTTCACACGTACTATGCAGTTAGCTATTAATAATGTCTCTGACAATTTTTGGTCCAAGATTAACCCTTCTTTTATTTCCGGATTTAGGATGGAGCATTCAATTATTTGCTCGGTTCTAGGGGGAATTTGATAGGTAGGTTCGTGGAAGAATAATTTTAAAGACGTCTTTCCTATATCAAGCAAGCCTTTATCGTAATCAATTTTGCAGTTTAAGGCGTTCAGCATATCGGAGCCTATAATTCCATCGTAAGGTAGGTGGATTAAATCGATTACGTGAAATTTGTATTTCATATTATTTTTTTCAATTTTTAAATTTAATTGGAAATGACCTTTTGTGTTAATTGGCGTTTCTGTCGAATCGATTCCCTTGAGTTGTATTGGTTCTTTAATGAGTTTCGGATATCTTTGTATGCATTTTTCTTTTATTAGGCTTACTGAGGAACCCGAATCAACAAGTAGAGACAATGGTATGTCAGATATGGAAGACTCTATAAGGACGTGAGGAAGGAGCATGATAGCTGGATTATTCGTAATTTCAAATATATTGGATTCAGTGTTTTGGGATACAGCGGGCATGTCATAATGTAGCGATGACTGCGGAGAGGATTCAGTGTATTCGGATACAGCGGGCACGTCATCATGTAGCAATGACTGCGAAGAGGATTCAGCGTCTTTGGATACAGCGGACACGTCGTCGTGACGTTGTGGAGTAAATTTGGATTTGAAAATAGAGCTTAAGGTGTCGGTTTCTACATTGCGAAGTCCCGTACGACACCGGGGCGAGACGGCTACTCGTTTTTTGTTACATTACCATCTACTGTATCGAACCCTTGAGTTTCAATCGTTTGTATATTGGGAATCGTGAGTATCGAAGGTAAAGTTGACGGGCCGGAGTGTTCTTGGGTAAGTTTTGTTCGACTCTAAAACGATTATTATTATATTGCCGCTTGCGGCATTGCTCGATGGTATGACCTGGCGCCTTACAGTACCTACAGATCAGGGGAGAAGTGTTGTTGGCCGCACCGTTGTTACTAGGTCTGTTAGGGATGTATGACCTAGGTCGATCAGGGTTCGAGAAGAATTGTTGGCCTTGTTCGCGACGCGTGAATTGTACATTAGATCTCTGGAAGTTAGATTTTTCCTGACGCGAGCCGGATGAGTTCTGTTTAAATAAGTATTGCTGAATTTTCTCTTCCGAAATAGCTAAATTAATAGCTTCGTTAAGGGTTTTAGGTGCTTTGCACCTAACTACGTTGGATAATCGACCCACTAACCCCATTTGGAAGTGGTGTAGTGCTAATTCCTCCATCATCCTCTGTGTCTGTAATATTAATGTCGGGTTTCTCAGGTTTTGGACTCTGAGATCTGTTTTCAGCCATTATAATGTGTCTACAGAATAAATTAACAAAATAGTAATAATACAAAGTTTGAGAACCAGAGACTAAGAATCACTTACTTGAATATTGACAGAGTAATAACAAAGCTTATCATTTCCTGGAATTTTCACACGGCAGGTGAGACACGGGGTCGAGATGATCTTGTACTGGAGTCTGCTGATAAGAAGTTGAAGCTGTTTTCCTGATGGATGATGGTTGTTGCTCGCAGGCTATTGCCGGTCACGGCCCTCACGTTCGACGATAATGGGTGTTGACTGTTCTCAGAAGGGTTGGCTACAGCACGGAGCGCAGCAGTGGGCCTTTCGTGGGGTTAAACTCTCGATTTGGCACTTAGATAGTAGGAAGCATTTATTATAGTACACACACTGTAGCACAGATAGTTCGATTTAATAATTTCGCGAACGGCACTTGTAAGACTTGTACAAACACTAGAGTTCGATAAAATATCGCGAAAATACTCGCGCAATAACGGAGACGGTACCGGGGATTTCTTTCTTTAAAATCCCTTTACGCTGCCACCAAATGTAATGAGTCTTCGGGGCGGAGCCTTTTTAAAAAAAATAAAAATCGAATTAAAGTTATGGACAACCGTCGAGTATGGAAGTTAGGTGAAGACTGACTAACTGGGATAAGGAACCAGGTGTGCTAGAAGAGCGAGGTGCCTATTAGGCAGTAAGGTAGATAGGTCAGCATTATGGTATACAGATGATATTCATAACAGGGCGCAAGGAGTCCCACATACCGGCTGGGGAGGTCCCACTACCCCGCAGGATGCCTCAAAGCATTTCCCAGCGTAAAAGAAAAAAAATGCTTTTACGACAATTTAAATTCGAGAATTTATAGGAATACCATAATTTACAGTATTATTACTAAAACGATCATCTTTATCCTCTGAATATTGTGAGTAATTAAGCCCGCACACGCCTCATACAAATCATATAGACACCACGCATTATGAGTTATCACGTTTTTGAGTTTGAAGATAGATTTAAATGATCGTCGATAATATTACTTTAGTGTGACCAGAAAAATAAAAACCCTCGCCATATTGCGAAAAAATTCGGAACTAATTTTTGTATGGACTATATCTACTACGTACTATGATACCGTAAAAAAGATACAGTGGCGCCACCAATGCAGGGTTTATACATTTCTGGTCAGGCTATAAATGGTATATCTATATATTAATATTGAAGCAAAAACTTAGCTTATACGTGAGACATGCAGGTTTCCTCACGATGTTTTACTTCACCGGCGAGCAAGCGATGGTCTCGTTCAGGTGCACATATAAATTAAAAACCTATTTTTTTGCATTAAAAGGGTTCAAGATCGAACCCGGACCTCTCGACTCTCACTCAAGAGGCCGAGCCCAAACCCACTAGACCATCGTCACTCACAATATATAGTAATATGTTTTACGAGTGCTATTTTATTACATTTAGCTTACCTGAAGATGAAGCCTTTTGAACGTACAGCTCACTCTAAGTATGAACGCCAAGCATATTACTTAAAGTTTGGTGTTCTACCTTACAGTGGACTGAGCGTTCAATTTCAACGACCGGAGAAGTTTTCAGAAGACGGAAAAATTTTCACCTGAATCTTATATAATTGACAATATTTTCTTATCACGACGGGATGAAGGTGTAAGTTGTGAAGGTGATAGGTTTATAAAAAAATATTTTGCCCGAGCATTTAACTGGATAGAATTACTACTCTTTACAAATCACCGACAAGTTTCGGAATATATGGCTCACATAGTAATTTGAGCCATGAATAAACTATGTGAGCCAAAAATTCCGAAACTGGTCAGTGATTTGTCACTGACGTAATATCAATACAACCAACCAGTGATTTGTGTGTACGTGCCATAAATTAGCACAAATTTGTCGGAATTTGTGTTCATAAAAACACAACATTACCGCTCTATTCCGTTATATGCTCGGTGATTACTGATAATGATCGACATTGCCATGGTGTATCAAAGAAACTATCTACCTATATTCCTCGTTTTTTAACCGACTTCAAAAAAAGAGGAGGTTCTCAATTCATCTGTATGTTTTTTTTGTATGTATGTATAAACTTTGCGCTTATCACGTCATTATAGTTACTTTTGGAGTCGGTGTCGTATTTGTTGTTGTACCCTACCTACCTACCTTGGCTGACACCGACTCCAAAAGTAACAATAATGACGTTGTAAACGCAAAGTTCGAACATTAGTAAAAGATTAAAAGTTGACTATATTGTAAGCACAAAAATGAAAGAAACACAGTTATTTTATTACTTTTTAGTTTAGTATTTTTGAAGTCGGTTTAAATTTTTTGTATAATGTTTTATCAGTAGTTCAATGTAAGATATTATGTATATAATAATAATAAATCATGTATAACGGATGATTTATGTGATATATTATAGTTTTAAGTTTTGTAAAATATTTAATGTTACTTGTAATGAATCTACATAAATATATACATTTAACTTAAAATATAATAATAATTGAGTGATTAGTATGTAGGTTTAAAAATATGATACCTATATAGCTATTGAGTGCTTGTTTTACATGTATGTTATAATAATAATATCTAAGGACGTTTTCATACCACGTCAATCTGGTCCCGTGGTAATTTCTTGAAGAACTTGTGTTACGGGTACCAGACAACGGAAATATATTTAATACTTTTATACTATACATATATTTAAGATTGTTATTATATAATACACATATTTAATACACATCCATGACCCATCCATGAACACAAAAACTGTTTTTGTTCCCTGGCGGGATTCGAACCCGCAACCTCCGGCTTGGTGCCAACGCGCTTACCACTGAGCCACAGAGGTCGCTCTGTGGTTCAGTGGTAAGCGCGTTATGACTCTAAGAAGACGTTATGATTCTAAGAACATTTTATTTTCTTTTACTTACGTCATGGTTCAAACAAATCCAGTTTATATATAAATACGTTATACGTTTGAATCATATATGAAAACTTGCATGTGAAATATAAAATAACATTTTTCGTGTATAAAATATTCAATGAGTCCATCGAAGTGTATATTGTTGCGGTAGCTTACGGTGCAGGTTACCGAGTAAAATATCGAACCCCGTCCGGTCCAGTAATGGAGGCAGATCTCGAAAGTGTCAGATTTATCATTCGAATGTACGTTCAATATTTGAAAAGGTTCCTTTATTTAGGTAAAGTATATATTGTGATCTGTGTGTACTGGAATTAAATGATTTTATTATATGGTTGAGGATTTCTTATGGTTCTGAAATTGGAGTGTATTTTGGGTAAATGGTTATATTTGTACATACATTTTAATTTTATATACCTGTCTTTTTTATGTTAGTTGGATAGGTAAACTGGCAAACGTGCCACCTGATGGTAAGTGGTCAACGTCGCCCATGAACATAAACTAGTATACCTGGAACGAGCCCAGGCAACTTATTTATTTGTTGCCTATCCTGAGACATAAGATGTTAAGTCTATGTGCCAGTAATTACACTGCCTGTCTTGCTCTTCTCTCCGAAACACAGCAAAGCTGTTTCACGGGAGAAACAAGCAAAATGGTGGTACCCATGCAGCCGGGAGCGTGGCACAGCGCTTCCCTCCCACCTGTTGGTATTACAACATTTAAAAATAATCTGATGTATTTCACAGAAAAATAAAAACTTTGAAAAATAAATCGGTTATCGGTCGGTGTACATAAAAGTGCTTTTTTATAAAAGAGGGAGCAAACGGACAGTCGTTTCACCTGGTGGTAAGTGATAAGCGACATCCACAGACACCCGCTACATCATTAGCAAGTGCGTTGCAGGCCTTTCAAATATAAGTATGCTCTTTTCTTGAAGGTCCCAAGGTCTAGTAAAAAAAATCAGTTGTCTATAAAGTCGGTTTACTGACTATAGTTGAACGTGCCAACGGCATAAGAAAATGGAACGCCTCAGAGCGAGGTAACGCCGCATGCGTCATGTTTTTTCGTTCTTGCAGCCGGCTCTATCAGATTATAAGACGTTGTCACGTCAAAAATCATCCTGCACAGATTCGTAAAAGTCAAACTTATTTGAAAACAATGCCTATATGCTCAGATGAAGTAAAAAAAGGTAGATAGCGCACTTGGAACAAGAAAGTGAAGCCACTTTTTTAAGTATGTGTGAGTGAATGAAGGGTTGCCATTTTTTTAAATATCCCTTAAAATTGTATATTAATAAAAATAGGTAATAAGTGAATGCGACAGTGAATATTTTTATAAAATACAATAATATTACGAATATGTAGGAGGCGTGTAGGATCACTTTATAAACTGTCTCAATAGATATCTTATTGACACAATTGTTTTATTTATTTATTTATTCCCATGAATGTAGTAAATACATAGGTGATATTAAAAAAAATTAACAAGTTCTATACATTCTACCATAACATGGTGTGTGAAAATAAAACTTTACATAAATAAACAATTAATATAAATTAACAGGAATAAATAGTTACAATTAAATAAACTTGATAAATACAACATGTCCTTAAAATCATTGTCAGAGAATAACAGTTTCAAAATAATTGATTATAATAGTAATTAGAAAGTCACATTTTATCAATACACAATTTAAATTAAATACATAATATTATGTCGTTTTCCATTAAAAAAAACATTTAAATTATAAAAACATTTCTCTGCAAGCCACACTGTTACATTCTTTTTTTTTTATTAAATGGTAAATCTTTGAATTTATAAATAATTAAATACATAGTCCTGCTGTGGGTACGTGAGTCCCAAAAAAGATACAACATAGGTTATACGAGGTCATTTCGATTCAGTCATTTAGCGATCAAATAATAAAATAATAATTATGTCACCTCTGTACTTAATTATTTTGCTATGGCTTTGCCTGCAATTGACTTACCCACTATTGGGCTATTAGAAATACTAACTTCTGGCAACACTCTTCCGATACGTCATTTCGGGGCAATAATATTATTTATGTTGATTAACCTCAAAATAGTGTTAAAATATCTTAAAAGAATATAGTCTTGTGTTTATTTATGTGTGAAACGATATTTCTTTAGACTCTTTGGTCACTTTTGTATTGTTTTTACACCATTTAATTACACAGAACGGTATTTTTTTGCCATACTTACTGCACGACGACTCGTAAGATACTAACAAAAATGAGCTTAGTTTTGGTGTATGTGTGTGCGTGAGCGCGTGTATTTACATGAAGGAGCTTAGTTTTGTGGCTTCAGTATTAGCAAAGGCCGTGCGTCATCTACCTTTTTTTACTTCATCTGAGCCTATATGCTTCAACAACAGTATAAAAACGTATGATAAAATGAAAAATTTAGGCAGCGAAAGTCGTAAGCAATATGTAGTAGTATAAAAACATTTTACAAAAAATTAAAACCGACTTCAAAAATACTAAACTAAAAAGTAATAAAATAACAGTTTCTTTAATGTTTGTGCTTACAACATATAATCAACTTAATCTTCTTCTAATGTACAAACTTTGCGTTTACCACGTCATTATAGTTACTTTTGGAGTCGTAATTGTTGCTGTACATTACCTACCTACCTTGGCTGACAACACAAACAAGTCGATTTTAATTTTTTGTAAAATGTTTTTATTTCTTAATTTTTAGTGATTCCGAAATTCGTCGTCTTGAAGTCTTGGCGTTCATTGAAGGAGGCATGTTCAACAGTGTATGGATAAAGGATGATGATTATGATGATGATGGTGATGGTGATGATGATGATGATTACGATGACCGCGACATACTATGGTGTGCTACCAAAGCATCCTATACAATTGTTACATCGACACGTAATAAAATGATCATATCATCAAGGTAAACAAAACCAACCAAATAGGCATTATTGGGAATAACTAAAAAACTGCTTGTCAGATCTTAATAAAATTAATATGGGACCAAATTAGAAACACCAGCTTTCAAACAAAAAAATAACCATCTAAATCCATACACAAACGACGGAGATATCGTGTCACATACATAAAAAAAACATACAGACGAATTGTGAACCTCCTTTTTTTTGAAGTCGGTTAATAAAATTAATACAGCAGAAGCTTAGTTAATTTACTATATTATTATTTGTTAAATATTCCGTAGTCTTTACTATATTTTCACATATAATTAAGCCTTAAGAGAAATAACTTAAGCTTGTAGATTAAAATTACCTACGAATTATTCACGATGTTAATCAGTGATTTTTAAATTATGCTTAACTTGAACAAGAACAAGAGCTTTATGGGTTACTAGCTGTTGCCCGCAGCTTCGCCCGCGTTTACCTAGATGTACAGCCGTTCGGATTGATGATGATTATTTTTAAGGCCTAAGTTACGCTTTATAACATCAGCTATCTGCCAGTGAAAGTCTCGTCAAAATCATCTTAGCCGTTTCAGAGATTAACCGAAACAAGCAGACAAAAATGTTTTACCTTAATTTTTTTACCTAAATTTTAACCTAAATTAACTTATCAAACAAAATCAAGCCTAGACCACTCACAAAACCTTAATGAGGACTGAAAGACAAAAACAGATTTTTTGATGCTGGTGATAAAGGTGTTGACAACAGTTCATGAAACAAACCTACATTATATCTGCTCAAATTGGAATCCCTCATCTGATATTGTAATAAGTTGCATTGTCCAAAAACACCTCGCTCGTTTTTCATTCTTTGACATTCATTGACGACCTCAGTGGTAAGCGCGTTGGTGCTCAAGCCGGAGGTTGCGAGTTCGAATCCCGCCAGGGAACAAAAATATTTCTGTGTTTCTGGGTCATGGATGTGTATTAAATATGTGTATTATATAATAAAAATGTTAAATATATTTATAGTATAAAAGTATTAAATATATTTCCGTTGTCTGGTATCCGTACTACAAGTTCTTCAAGAACTTACCACGGGACCAGATTGACGTGGTGTGAAGCATCCATAGATATTATTATTATTATTCTTCATCATCATCATCATCAGCCTCTATCGGTCCACTGCTGATCATAGGCCTTTTTTTTTGAGGCAGTGGAAATGCTTTGCGCATTCACCCGGGGATGGGTTATTTCCGGGGATATATGGAACTCCCCCCCCCCCCGCAAACCCTTGGCGCCGGTACACCGCACTAAAACCACTGCGAGTTGCCTTCAGCCGCTTAAAGGGGAGTGTCTCGGATCTGACTAACATAGAATACCCCCTGCGACCGGCCGGTTCCCTCAAAAAAGCTAACCAGGCTTCATCCTAATATGGGGGAACTCCGACAACGTAGAGCAGCCCCACCGACGCCGGAATTTTTCTACCGGGGCAGGTACCCAACCTTACCCCGAGTCCCGTTAGACGGGAGGCAGGAGGTACGCGTAGCGCCTCCTCTGCACTCCCGTCCTACGTCGACGGAGTGGAACGGACGTAGCGTCGTCCTCTCTGTCCCGCTCCGCGGCCTCCTTCTGTGAAATGACGGTTTCGCAGAAGGTAACCGCCGCTTGTGCTGATCATAGGCCTCCCTCAATAAACGCCAAGAAGGCCGATCCCTTGCCACACGCATCCAACACGGACCGGCCACTGCACGGAGATCGTCTTCCCACCTGGTTAATGGCTGATCAACACTTCGACTACCTAAACGTGGCCCCCACTCTTGAACCCTAATCATTTCACAATAATCCCAAATGCGTATTTTTATTTATTAGGAATTTTATATTCAAACCTCCCTTCTTCCCCCTTCCCTTGACACATTTTTACTTTATCTTTTTTTTCATAAATGTGCGTTTGTGAACATATTAATTTGTAGATGGATGTTAACTAATTACTTAACTATATTCAGTGTTATATGTCTAATGTTTAATGTTGATAATGTTAATAATAATGAAAATAATATCAATCCTTATAAGTCCCACGAGGCACGTGTCGCCTCTCGTCCTCGACATCAGTCGAGGAGGGTGTTGGGCCATAGTTCACCGATGCGCTGGCCCAATGCGGGTTGGTGAACTTTACACACCTTCAAAGACCTTAAATCAGGCATGCAGGTTTCCTTACGATGTTTCCTGTATTGTAGAGCAAGCGATGATCTGGTATTCAGGTGCACGTAGAAGTTTTGAAAAACCAACCGATCCTGACCCCTGTGGTGCCTTCCATTTTAAGGATCCTAGACCTCACACTCAAGAGGCCAAGCCCATACCCACTAGACCATCTTCGCTCCAAAAATTTGATGAAATGTTTAATCATGGATGGATAGTTTAGTAAATACGAAACGCATAGATTCATATACATTGTTTAATAGTGTATTCGCTTCAATCAACAATACGTTACGTATTACGTTACATATGCCTATTTTGCAAATGTTTACTGACCATAGAGAGATTACATGTGTTTGAAATATCTAAAATATTATGTATCTATTTGTTTAGTTCACGGCGATCATGCGTTCGTTTGTGTTGTTTGTTTACGGTTAATTAGCTAGTTCAATGAGCTCTGTGTGTACATCAATTTGATTGATGAAAATTATTTAAGGCAATAATAACCCATATTCGTATATTTAATAGGCTTGTTTCTGCTAATCTCCGAATATATTAATAGGATTTTAGAATATTTTAATGCGTAACTTGTCAGAAATAATAATAATATAGCCTTTATTTCCACGCCTTACAATTATGTATATAAAAACGAGAAAAAACAAAGTAAGTGTTTAAAGTATTCAAGAAGACGTAGTCCCTTCTCGGGTGTAGGCCTCCTCCAACTGTCTCCATCCTTTCCTATTTTTTGCCTTCTGAGTCCAGTCTGTACCGGCAGTTTTGTGTATGCCAATTTATCAGAAATAATAGCTATTTATTTTACAATGACATAAATCGTGTCATTTATTGACTTATAACGATTAATAATGATCACATAAACTAAACAGAAGATAAAATTATCTTCCTTCGCTAAAGTACCAATTTAGATAAAATCACAAAAACGCTTTTACTTTTAAAAACCTCTATGCAATAACACATGAACTGGAAAACTTGGAATGGCTGAACCGATTTTGACGTAGCATGTATTAGATTCACCGGTAAAAAACATGCTTTCGAATAAAAAACCGCGCCTCCACCACCACAAACTTATGACATACTTTTTTGTGTCTGAGATTTAAAATATAAAAGTAAACATTTAAACGATTTTTTTTATAAAATTATTGTAAATAATGGATTAACACATATGTTGTTCATTCTAATGTTTCGTACTTAGAAAAAGTTACCGTTTCTATATCACGTTGGAACGTTCTGTAAAAAAGGCATAGCGCACATTGTTCTTACGCATGCTTCTTCCTACTAGAAAAGTTCAGGTGACGTTATGAATACAAAAATGCTCTTCATCTGTATTAGCTTTTGCTAAAATCCTACTTTGAAGATTAAACGAAGACTTGAGGAATATTTTTATGTATTACCTTTATTTTGCCCTCTATTCTAAATGCAAGAATATTATATTATATTGTTGTTGTTGTCTTAAAATGTATCCCGATGTATAGGGAAATGGAAATAGTTACCGGTGGTAGGGAAGTGCTGTGCCGCGCTCTCGGCTGCATGGGTACCACCATCTTGCTTGTTTCTCCCGTGAAACAGCTTTGCTGTGTTTCGGAGAGAAGGGCAAGACAGGCAGTGTAATTACTGGCACCGACACTTAACATCTTATGTCTCAGGATAGGCAACACATAAATGAGTTGCCTGGGCTCGTTCCAGGTATACTAGTTTATGTTCATGGGCGACGTCGACCACTTAACATCAGGTGGTACGTTTGCCAGATTACCTATCCAACTAACATTAAAAAAAAGAGATTATTATCCATACAGCCTAGTCTGTATTTGTTAGCTAACTGTTATAGGTATTATAAATAATCTTTCTTATTGGCTAATTAGCTAATAAGAAAGATTATTTATAATATATATGATCTTCACAAATAAATCATGAAAAAGGTAGCGATGAATTGATAACCTCCTTTTTGAAGTCGGTTAAAAGAGACACTCAGAGAGTTACATAAACTATTTTTTTGGTCACAGGTTCGAATCTACAGTTCCATATTAATGTGCTTAAATCAACAATAATACTAACATGATGCTTTCCTTTTAGATGAATTCTGCGAAGAATACCCGCACAGTTTGATCCCAACGCCCGGCTACTGGATCGAGTGCTCTCGCCAGAAGATCGCCACAGACACCATCTGGGACGAGTCGGAGTCAGAGCACGACAGTGGGCCAGATAGAGATGATCAAGGTAAGATTCTTAGTTTGAAACATCTAGCGCCGCCGCCGAAAAAAAAAGGAAATACAGAAGAATAAGGCCCAGCTGCGCGCTCGCCGACTAGGGCAAGAGGCGTTAATGCGGAGGTGGGGGGAGGACCTGGCGTGGCAGCCGTATGGTAAAACCCTAACGGTTGCTCTGCGTCCGGTCCTCGAGCGGTGGATGCTTCGTAAGCGCAAACCCCTCACCTTCCGTCTGACACAGGTGCTCACCGGGCACGGTTGCTTTGGTAAGTACCTGTGACGGACGGCCCGCAGGGAGCCGTTGACAGTTTATCACGATTGTGGCGCGGCGGTGGCTCCGGCCCAGCACACCCTCGAGGTGTGCCCGAGATGGGCGGCGCTGCGTCATGAGCTGACATCAGTCATCGAGGGGACTTGACTCTGCCGAGCGTCATCACCGCGATGCTCGGTGACGATGAGTCCTGGACGGCGATGGTCTCCTTCTGCGAGGCAGTAATGTCCCAGAAGGAGGCCGACGAGCGGGTGAGATAGAAGGCCGCCGACGAGGCCTCCTCCCGCAGCCGACGAACGGGGGTGCGTAGGAAGGAGGCGCTATTTAATGCGCTTCCAGTAACGCCCCTGTGTTCGTGTCGGGCTCAGGATGGGAACCTGGGTCTGTATGGCACGACGTCGTGGGGACTGCTTAGTAGTGGCCGGGCAGTCCCCCCCTATGAGGAGTAGTCTGGCCTTCGCCGAGGCCAGCCTGTCGCTGAGGTGATCCTGTCTGTTGCCTACATATCCGGGACCCTCAAAAAGGGGCTGAAGGCGCTCGCAGTGGTTTTAGTTAGGGTGGGCACTCCCAGGTGCGAATCCCACATTGGGTCAGGATCTACCCAAAGATCCTGGCTGCATCCATAAGGATTTCCCTGCGATAAAAAAAATGATGATACTTGTGAAGTAAATATTTTATCAGCCATTAACTAAAAGTAAAGTAACGCACAAGACGTAGACGATATTTTAAAAATCAATAAGGCTTTGAAATTATTTAAGCTCATTAAACGGGAGCTTCGAAGTTGCCAAATTGCCCACAAAAAGCTATTTCTGTGAGATTCAAAGCATTTACCTGCCACTGCCAAATTCTACTTAAAATATTAAAGTTGCTGCACTTTTGCCACTAAATATTTTCCTTTGTGGAGCCGAAATTCATTTTAAGCTTGACAAACAGGAGAGAATAGTAGGTTATTTGTTCTCATACCTAGAGCTTTTAAATTAAACAAGTCGTTACTTGTGACTTTACTCATGTGGATAGATAAAAATTGATCGTACAGAGATATAAACACTCACTTTTCTATTTTAAGGAGGACTGAGCAGATTCCTTGTTACAATGTAATTTACGAATACAAAAATAATTTATTCTTCTTAATAGTACAATTTCACGTTTTTCTATTACTAGCTACATACACGAACATATATTTAATGGTTTAAATAAATTATTGCGCCATACGATACATAGAACATCTCATTTTGAAGTCGGTTAAAAATAAGGAAACGGTAAAAAAGGCTTTATATTTTTTAAATTGTCCAATTATTTAGCGTGTAGCGTGCTTCATACGCCTTTCAGACAAATCCGATTTGTCATCACGCAAATTTGTTACCCCATAGCTTATCCATAAAGTCTTACAGAGTTCGGTATGTTTATATAATTAACTAGCTGTTGCCCGCAGCTTTGCCCTCGTTTACTTAGATTTACAGCCGTATCGTGATTGATGATTATTTTTGTAGCCTAGTTACTCCTTATAATATCAGATATCTGATAGTGAAAGTCCCGTCAAAATCGGTCAAGCCGTTTCCGGGATCTGTCTGATTGTTACGGCTATAACAAACAGACAGACAAAAATTATACAAATTATTTTCTTGATGTTAGTACCTATTGTATATAAATTCATTTTTACCATCACAGCAGCAAACTAGGAGAAACAAATACATTAAGAAATTATTGCTTATTCGCCAAGAGGACTACTCTTGGCGAAGTGCTAAATATTTTATATGAAAATAAATAGGAGAAAAATAAGAAACGCTTTCTTTCTTCATACATTTTTACTCGTGGACATTCGTCGTTCACGCCCGCATACCGCGCCCAAACGCGAACGCATATTATAGTAGGTAGTCCTTAAGAGATATGCATAATGCCATTGCGGACTTTTCTGTAGACCTATTTAAGATACACAATTACCACCACCATACACTATTTTGTTATATCTCAAACGGTTTAGGCAGAGTTTGTTGAAAGCTCCCAGACGGATTATGTTTCCAATGCCTCCAACAAATATCGTTATATTTTAGCTAATTTTTACACAAACTAAACAAAGTATATACTATAACCTTTTTGAGTCTATCCATTAGTGAATACAACATGAAAATTGGTGCAGTAGTTTTTCAGTTTTTCCCGAACATCCAGTCAGTCAGACACGGCGGAGGACTTTGTTTTATATTATGTAGTGACGCGCGAGTTCAAAATGTGAATGAAATGTAAAAAGAATTAAGACAAAACCTTACAGAAAAAACATTATGTTTTTACGTAGTTGTCCAAAACACAACAAAAAAATACTTGAGAGATATCAATACGGATTAAGGAAATGAATGCGGATTGGATAGTATTGATCGTTTATTTTGCGGAGCTCGATATTTTGATATTTTCTTTTAAAGCTTTGTTCGCGAAACTCTTAGACGAAACTTTCAATAAAACGTTTTATGATTGACGCAGATTTTTGATTTAACAATCAGTTCCATTTTATATATAATTTGCATTTTCCATGGATTATATTTTACTTACTAATTCGGCGGCGAGAGATCGGTCGTCTTGGCGTTCTTAGAGGGAGGCCGATGTTCAGCAGTGGACGGATAGTCGCTGATGATAATGATAATGATGATGAAAGGTTCTTTTCGTAAAAAGATGAAAGAAGCAGTTTAGTTGAAAAAAGTACAGTATGTTGTATATGTAAGTTTAATCAAAGTATGCAATGTTGTGTTCTTTCCTTTTTTTCTTTTGCTATATACATTTTCCATTTTTCATCCAAATATTACATTGAAAGCGTTTTATTCGACCAACTTGATACCAAAAAAAATTTCAATGAAATGACGGAAATGGAAAAAATTAAAAACCCAAATCATTCTTAAATATACGAACCTTCACTATCGAATATTCGCCGAGGGTTTTCCTGAGAGGAGATGGGACACGTCATCGGAGATGATAAATAGCCTGTGACGTCATCCGTCAATATACCAGACGACTGGATATCATGCTGCATATTTGCTTCGAGGTAATTGAATGTTATATTTTTTTCTTGAATTTGGTATTTTTATAATAAACAACAGCTCTTATGAGCGTAGTCCATTTTTAAACATCATGATTTGGTAGCATATTCCCTTTTCAAGATGTTTCACTAAACAGCTGTATCAATAAAGCGCGTTTTGGTGAAACTTATGAGTGAAATAATTATTATGAAATACCAAGAAAAGAAGAAATGTTATAGAGCTTTTATCTTGTCGAAAATTTGGGACACTTTTTAATAAAAAGAACTAACAAACTTATAGTAATAAACTTGTTTTCTTAATACATGTGTCATAACAATAGTATACGTATCAACCAGCATGGAAATGCTCGAAAAGGCATACTCACACAAACATGCGCATCATCGCGCCTGCCACGGCACTTACACACACAACACTGTGAGGTTCGCTATTCGCTAAGATGCGCATGTGTGTGTGAGTGTGCCATTTCGAGCGTGTGTTTCTAGTTTCTGTACTGTACCATATTTATACTGAGTCATAAGGATGGGCCGATCAATTTTCAACTAGATGGAACGATGACTCCTTGCGCTGACCGGTCCTAGATGCATGCGATTAGCGGGAGATCTGCCGTATTGGCGTCCATTGAAAGAGTTTTTATGTGAACCGAAAAGGCTGACTATGATGATCATATGTCATAAAATATAAATGTATTTTTAATATCTCAAGGAGGCAACTGAACAGTCGGTGCCTTATAGTGACTACTGACGCCCATCATAGACATCCGCACAACGAAAGGTTGTGTTGTGTGTGTGTATTATTGGGGGGGGCAATAGGCCACCGGAAAGTCACAAACTACACGAAACGCAACAGCATAACTGTAACCTGACGCTGGTGTTATGTGAGCGAGAGCCCGGTCTTGCCGGCTGCAAAGCTATATGGCACTATCTCTTACACTCTTGTGTGGCAAAATTAAATTAAAATTATGACTCGAAAAAGTTAAATTGTAAGACATGGTAATGATGAGATATCTCATCAAAAGCCAGCTAGGCATTTAGACGCTACGGAATATACCTAACCTACCTACCTTTCAGATTTGGTACAGTAGGGTAAAAAATCGATTGAGTGTGTTATTTTCGTTCCTCATCAAAGTTTAAATAATACAAAATAACTTTTTTATTGACTATTTCGCCAGTTCTTTTCAGTTCACGTGGACGTTCAAAAAGCTATTAGGTACTATTTTAAATAAAATTTTTAAATAAAAAAAAATAAAAAAATTTAAATTATATTTTTAAAGATCGCGATGTATGGAAGAGCTTGAGGAGATATATACTCCTAAAATTTTAACCAGATTTGCCATCATTAAAAGACATATATATGAACATTGAACATGCATCTCTAAAATATTGAAACTAATATGGATCCAGAATCCAGATATAATGCTCGTCTGGAGAGCCTTTAATTATGCTAAGAGGATTACTTACGGCACAACGATAGTATTCAGCTTTAACATATTATTAACAATGTTACTTATAGATTGGACTATATTTATAGAATGTGTGTGTTCGATCATTATAGAGAGAATTCATTTTTACATATTATGTAGGTACCTACTTAATCTTACATAATTCTTTTATTCTTTCATTCATTGATAATTCATGCATTCATTCAATATTCCATTCACTTATTTATTTAATTATAGCAAGTTATACTCTCTTTGCTTGATTTCTATGACCCGTGCCCAGCTGCTGTACAAGGGTCGTTAAGCTATAATATTATCATTTACAAAAGGTTTTTATTTTTTAACTCCATAATTTTCTTATAAAAGTTAAATCTAATCATACTCATAAATCTATCTAACAATCATGAAGGCTTTCTCACTATGTTTTTCTGTGCGAATGAGCAAGCGATGTCTTGATGAGTGAAAAATATTTCTCTATCAATATTAACCTCCATTCAGTACAGCTTTTAGGAGGTCTAGATAAAATATAATAACCCTGAGGATGTTATCCGTCATTCATGAGTAATTCATCTCATAGTGAATGTCTTTTTTCTGAAAGATTCGTGTATGTTATTACTCGTAAATAATATCTCGCTCATTTCATAAGCTCGAAATGAGTTCTTGCGCCTTTTGAGGTTCTACTTAATATGTATGTCGAAGACGGTGTTTATAAACAAACATTTTTAACAAGTGGGGGTAGTTTAGTTGATGGCAGGTTAAAATTCGTGTATATAATATTGTAATAACTTATATGTAATGAACCTCTATATGCTCCGATTACTATTTATTACAGATTTATGCGATTATTTATTACAGATTTTCTTTAAAATCATTTTTAACGATCCAATAACTTATCAGTATACGGTATTTACGGTGGGAGTGATCTTGCTTATTTCTCTCATCAAACAGCTTTGCTGTGTTTCGGAGAGAAGGGCAAGACCAGTGTAATTACTGGCACGGAGACTTAACATCTTATGTCTCAGGATAGGCAACACATAAATGAGTTGACAGGGCTATTTCTCTAGTTTATGTTCATGGGCGACGTCGACTACTTATCATTAGGTGGCACGTCTGACAGTTTCTCTATCCAAGTGACAAAAAAGTATCTAATAAAAATAAATAAAATCTTTATAAAAAATGACAGAGCTTATAAACTAAATAAATATTTAATCTATATCATAAACTAGGTACAACAATCCAATGCCTCGTTGTAATGAAACGGTCATGAAACGACTTAAACAAATTTTATCGTTACAATTTCGGATATTATTAACTTGGACTCCAGCTGAAAATCCCTGAAACATTTTTCATTACAATGAGTGAAATTCACGTAAAAATTAAATATATATATATATATGTGGTGTCGTGGTGGGCAGAATAAAAGGATATTTTGCAACTCACTGATTTATTCACTAATTAATTTTAAATATTACTTGCACGCGTCCTCAGTCTTGTCTTGTCGTCTTTTTACTCGACTCATTCCTCCCTTTCCCTCTCATACATTCATCTCTTTCTATCAAATCAGTCGTTCATGCATCTCAATCTTATTCATCTAACATTCTTTATCGTTCAGAAACCACAGACCTACATCTCGGCCATCCTGCGGGTTTGGCTGCCTCTAGCCACACACCATGCTCTCCTTTGACATCTTCTCACATACTTAGTATACTCTAAACACAATCTCAGACATACCACAACTACATTATACAAAAAATAAAAACTGAGACATCCTCGTTCACACAAACATACCAGAAATACAATATTTAAATCTTACAAATAAAGTTAACCTATTTTATTACATGACACATTATCCTTAACAACAATGATATACAGATCCCAAAATAATAGTTCACTACAACAAATTACAACCATTACATTTTTGAAATTTTTGAAACCAAAAAAAAAACAATAAAGACTTGAATACTGAATACAAAGTGTTTTTATTTCCCCAGTTATTTTTAACATCCCCCTATCCTTACAATATTATAATTATACAAGAACCTCTTTATTTCTACAGATTATGATGACTACAAATACAAGACAAATTTTGGTTATTATTGTAACTGTTATCTGACTACTTTAGCATTACGCTATGTATTATCTGGAGAGATCTGCTCAGGTTATTTAAAAACATGAAACAAAAAAACAAAAGTAAAAATGAAACCGTAAAAAAAATGAAGGTGGCTATTCACCTAAAGTATCATGAAACCCAGGCCATGGTTTCATATGGTCCGCTGAACTACTTGTTTTGGTAGGTCCCTCTCTATAGCTATGAACCTTTTCTAGGTCGTAACGGTCATTCCCCTTGACCTTTGTTACTACATACGGCCCCAAAAACTTCTCCTTCAGTTTGAGACCAGAACCAAACTGGGTCCTTTTGATGACAACTCTATCCCCTTCTTGATACCTAGTGCTTTCCTTTCTCTTATTGTATGACTGAGCATTTTCCGCCTGAACTTTTCCTATCTGTGCCTTAGCCAGACATCTTAACTCTTCCCTTTCCTGCATAAAACAATCTATACTCTCTTGTTGCAACAAATCGTAGATTTCTATGTCTTCATTTGTTTTCATCTTTACTCCGGTCATTAACTGAAATGGTGTAGTATTGACGCTTCTCTGAAAAGTACTATTTAAGGCTTGCTGAAGGCGGCTTACATGTCTATACCAAAGGGACTGATCTGCAATGCAAAGTTTTGTTAGAATTGATATAGCGCGTAAGCCCGAAATAGTGTACACTTAACACTGACAGAACATTTAGCAAACCTGCGGGCCAGCATATTGCAACGAACCGACATCCCTCGGCGCTCACGTTCAATGTCGGGATCATCGCTGAGATTTTCGTCTACAATATGACCTAAATATTTAAATTGTGTAACCCTCTTTAGCTTTAAACCATTTAATGTCACTGGTGGTACAATATCAGGAGTGAAAGAGCCAGCTTTGAAAACCATTAATTCACTTTTCCTGACATTGTACATGAGCCCGTGCTCACCCACATAGCTTTCACAGATAAGTAACAGTTTGCGAAGGGCACTGATCGATGGGCTAAGTACCACCATATCGTCGGCGTAGCTAATATTATTAATTATCTGTCCATGAATTGAGCACCCTACGTTCGTGCCACTGAGCTCACGAATCAGCCCGTCAATGTACAAGTTGAAAAGCGTTGGCGATGTCAGTCCGCCCTGCCTTACACCACACTTCAAACCGTAAGCATGTGACAGGGAGCCAGACCACCTGACGTAGTTAGCCTGATGCTGATACCAATATTTAAATGCGTTGATAATAGCATCCGGCAAACCCGTAGCTCTCAACTTGATCCACAGCTTGTTATAGTCTACAAGATCGAAGGCCCTAGAGAGGTCTAAAAAGGCAGCGTAAACTGGGGTTCTACGATCTGTGTAGTATCTGACGGTGTGCTTGAGCACCAAAATAGCACTTTCGGTGGAAAGGTTCTTCCTAAAACCGAACTGTGCATCGTCACATGCAACATATTTGGCAAGATATCCGTCGAGGACGCCGTCAAACACTTTCGCAGCTACGGTAGCTAATGTGATTGGTCTATAATTATTTTTATCTGTAATGTCACCTGTCTTATTTTTCACAATAGGTACCACAATCGCTTTGATGAGATCCTCGGGCAAGTACGTATGTCTAAGACACAGAGTAAATAGCATGCCCATAACTCTATATATATGAGGACCGGCATGCCTCAGGTGCTCCACACTCAAACCGTCGTGACCAGGGGATTTTCCCTTTTTCATATTCCGTATTATATTAGAGATGTCATTCGCGGATATTCTGGCTGGCGGGTCACTCGAGTCTGAATTCTGGAGCGTCTGTGGCTGCACAGGCAATAGCGGCTGGACTGTAAAATGATCACGAAACATATTGGCAATATCATTAGCATCAGTCAAACCATCAATATTAGCTGGAGGACTAGATCGCGAGTTCAGCTTGTTTGTTTCCTTCCAAAATTTAACAAAAGAATTATTCTCGTAATGACTGGCTAATCTGTCCAATTGTATTTGCTCTCTATTTTTTTGAAGCATTTTCAGGTTGTTTTTAAAAACATTTTTAGATTTTTTCATAGCTTCAAAAATAGGGCCTGACATAGGTTTATGGTTGTTTATCCAAATTTTATAATGAGATCTAGCCTCGCTGTGCGATTTTTTTACAAATGAATTCCACCCAGGTACGCTGACACCTCTCTTTACCTTACCAGAATTACAACTTTCTATAGATGCATAAGTCAGAGCATCAATAATATTCTTATACAACTCATCTATGTACATTCTGTGACCCATCTCATTGCACATCCTATCTGCACAATTTTGTAATTTACTAGGGAAATTTATATTTTTTAATTTACTGTTACATATTTTTTCATAGCATTTAATTTGATTATTATTACGATCTCCCCATATTATTTTATTTTGGAGGTTGGGAGAAGAAGTTACACTTATGTTTTTAGAAATAATATTATTAACACTGCATTGAATAGCTAATGGCATATGATCTGACCAGTAGACCCCCAGACACACCTGCACATTTGATACGGACTTCCATGCAGCCTCAGTCACAAGACAGTGGTCCAACCATCGCCTGGAGCCGTGAGCGTCACTTACAAAAGTGTATGTGTCTGAGTTTCCACCTAGCTTAATAACATCTACACATTTCCAAGCTTGTGAATCACAAAACTGACACAATTCGTTATAGAATAAGCCCTGTGGGTGTGCATTAAAATCACCTAACAAGAAAACAGTTTCTATATTACAGCTTTCTATTATAGATACAGCTTCACTCAAGCATTCTGAAAATTCTATAAGATTTTCTGACGCTTCCGTAGGCATATAAATAGAAAACACCAATAGTTCTTTATCCATAGTCGAAATTTTTACCGCTATTAAGCGATCACTTTGACACTGTATCACATAAACCATACTAAATACAGATTTCTTCCAAACTATAGCGACGCCACCGTAGGGACGTCCTCTAAGTAGGCCACTAGACGTGTCTACAGAAGACTTGCCAGCATAACTAAAGTCATCACTTATGTCCCCAAGTATAGGTATTTCATGCGGCAGGAGCCACGTCTCTTGTAGGGCGATAAGATCTACCTTTAAGCACAAGTTTCTCACACACTGAAGTGATCTTTTTATGCCTTTGCAATTGAAAGATAAAAGATTTATAGAATTCATATTATATATAAGTATTAATTACGCTCGCTCACAAAAATTTACAACTTTTTATTCTCACGTTTCTGTGTCTGTCCTTTAGTTTTGTTAAACGTGATATATTGTCTAAAAGATATCCCCTCTGGCCACAAGTTTTCATCGAGAAAAACTGATAACTGATGCCTCGAAATCAAAAATTTATATGCATTATATCCCTTGCGTTGTTTCATAATCACTAACTCGGGTACTATTTCAATCTGTGTTTTATTAAGTACATCATTTCTGATATCGTCCGCAGTACAGTTTTGATTGACGTTATAAATATAAAACATTGTTTTATTATCTGCTGCCCTAAAATTATTGTCTCCTAAAGGTAATGCCCTTCCCTTGTTGCCTCTAAATCTATTTATTTTATTTTTATTGACAACTTGCTTCCACTCACCCTCTTGAGCGATATTCGCCCACGATTTCTCGTGCATTCCGACCCGCTGTACGTTGTTCACTTGGTCCGTCTGAGTCTCTTGTAAGTGTGCGCTGGCCTCCACGGGCTGGTTACAGGCGAGTTGATCCGTCGAAACCGCGGTGGTTCTGCCAGTGGCCTCCACGCGTTGCGCCTGCGACGTCGTCCGCGCAAGCGAGACATGTGGTTGAACATTACTAGTTAGAGCGAGAGGTGACGACGTGCTTACAAGATTTTGCGAAGCGTAAGACACTTGTGCCTGCGGCTCGGTCATCGACCTTTTATGTAATTGTGCGGTAGTTTGAAAATTAATTGATTCAACGTTTTGCATCAGCTGATCGTTATGATTTACCTCACTCATTTTAGAATTTTTTGAATACTCATTTTGATATTTCTCGTTACGATTAATCTCATACAAATCTAGATAAGAGCTTTCATCCAGTAAACATGCACCCCTTTCGTGATTTATATGATTATTTCGTAGATTTTCTATCGGCGAGTCCGTAGGATTTTGAGTGCAAGAATTTCTACAATATAACTCTTCCAGTTGGTTATGGGTCACGGTATTTTCCTTTAGATACTTTACTTCCGATTGAAGCACCAAAATCGTTTTCAATAATGCCGACATCCACATGATCGAATGTTATCGGTGGGAGTTTTTGTAGATCCCTCGCGACGAACACTGGGATGATTTCGGGTTCAGTCTGTTTAATTAGATTTATAATATCTTCAATATCTCTTATCACTTTTCCTTTACTTTTTCGGGTTATCATACGCTTACTATTAGGCACAGCTTGAAATAGTAAGCATTTTGCAGTTTTTATTTCATCTTCAGAGAAGGATGATTTACAAATTTGTATTAAACTTTCTGTATTCATAACATCAATCTTATTTTGAACAAAAGATAGTACTTCACTTATAACAATATTGCATTGATTACACTTCACAAGGTTATTTTCCATTTTTTTTTTCAAAATATGCCCGGTTCAATGACCTCGCTCGTTAGCTCAAACTACATATTATTGTTTAGTCGTCGAGAAAATGGAATTCTCACGAGTCACGAGTTTGGGTGTTCGAAAATAAGTTAAAGCCAACAAAAATTGTTAGTTCACGGAGTGTTGCAAAAAAAATGGTGGCCACATTTGTTTCCAAAACCGGCCATGTTGCGACTATTCCTCTTGAGGGACAAAGAACGGAGGACTATGCGGCGGACAACCGCCGCATCATCCTCCATCACGACAATGCGAGTTTCTCACACCGCGCACAGAACAAAAGAGTTTTTAGAGCAAGAAAACATAGAATTATTAGACCATCCGCCGTACAGCCCCGACCTAAGCCCTAATGATTTCTATACTTTCCCTAAAATAAAGAATAAATTGCGTGGTCAGAGATTTTCATCGACTGAAGAAGCTGTGGACGCCTACAAAATGGCCATTTTGGAGACCCCAACTTCCGAATGGAATGGTTGCTTCAATAATTGGTTCCATCGTATGGAAAAATGTGTCAAATTTCGCGAAGAATACTTCGAAAAGCAATAAATATATTTTTAAATAGTAATGTTGTGTCACTTCCTTGATTCCCGAAATTTTCAGTGCCGCCCTCGTAGCAATCATTTTGTTAGAGTTCGCGCCATCGACTAAAACGCACTCATCAATCTTTAAGACCTCTGTCTTAAAAAAATATTCGAGGCCTCCGTTTAGGTAAGCGTGAAATCTTCTAAGTTACTGCTCTCTTAGATATGAGGTTCTAGGATGAATTCAGGATCTTTATTTATTTTAATAAAGTTAATTTAAAAAAGGAGAGATTCAACTCGATTAAGTAATAGCATTTACAAATACGTCTTATTTATACCTACTATTATGTATAATACTTTACATACTTACTTTATTTATTTTCTCGTTTTAAACCGTTACGTTTTATTTTAGTTTCTATAAATCCATATGTGTCAAATGTAAAATACACGGATACAAAATTTTCGCGCTAGAATGTTTTTTTTTATATCAAACGTGCGAATCACAAATTTCAAAACTAATCAAAAACATATTACTAATATGTACTATTTATTTCAATTCACTCTGATATACGGGTGTTTGAATTCATTTCAATTAAATCTACGGTAAAGTCACATGCGGCGGCTGAGACAAGTTAAGCCCAGGGTTCACCCGGTGACTTGCAGCTCCATGATAACAGGTAACAGGCTTAGAGCGACTTTACACTTTGATATCAAAGCCAATAGTTTAGCCACCGCTATATTGCTTTGTAATATTGCTTGGAAATATTTTTGTTGAACGACATAATCTGTTGTTTCCAGATATTGACGTATTAGGTATTCATGAAGTTTTACATGTACACATAATAGTCCATGATACAGGATCTATTTTTGCACTTTCATTTACTATCAAACTAATTTTCCGTGAGTACTTCATTCTGATGAGGCGCCCGACAATTTTCTGTGTGGTAGCTAACAGAGGTAGCAAGGATAAAATATGTCGATTTGATGGTGAACGTAGTGTCTGGATAACGTACCACACAGTTTGTTGTATAATAATAATATGGCTGTTTGATTATTATATAAATATTAACTTAGTAAAAGAAAAAAAATCAGCTGGTTAGTAATCATTTTTGATAACTTCGTTGTCGATACATGTTGTAAGGAGGGGACTCTTTGATCAAACCATACATTTTTAGGACAAATATTTTTTCGAATAATTGAGATAATTATCATCAGATTTAACTACCATTTATCTACATCATACATCATTTAGCTACCACAATCAAGAATTTTCACACAGGAAATAATTGGGCGTCTCATCAAAATTAAGGTAGTCAAGAAAATTCCGCGAGTAGTAATCAATTGCAAAAATGGACCATGTATCCTGGACCATAATAGATAACATATAGTTGGGTTGGGGACCGCGTTTAAAATGCGGATTTCGGACAAATGAAGACGAATGATTTGCTGCAGTAAAACAAAACTCCTACGTTCACGACCTTGTTCAAATATGATCCTTACAGTCTTGGTGAAAGAATGAATACGCTCACATCCCTTTGATAACACCCATTCCAAATTTAACTAACAAGATTAAACAATAAACTACATACTATTATGTCTTTGGATATATTAGTTGCTAATATACTACTATATAACTACTTTGTGATTATGTTTCGATTTTTGTTGTGAAAAAAATATTTTTCTTCTTTAATAGGTATAAAAGCTTAATTATTATTATACCTATATGTACTCTATAATGTACAACGGTATGTAATAGAGAACATCTCAATATACGAACATATAACATACTACGTTGATATGAGACGACGTCTGTGGCTGAATGGTTAGCGCGTTGGCGCTCAAGCCGGAGGTAGCGGGTTCGAATCCCGCCTGGGAACAAAAAAGTTTTCTGTATTCCTGGATCATGGATGTGTATTAAGTATATGTATTGTATGATAAAAATCTTAAATATCTGTATAGTATAAAAGTATTAAATATATTTCCGTTGTCTGGTAACCGTAACACAAATTCTTCTAGAACTTACCACAGTACCAGATTGACGTGAAAGCGTCCATAGATTATTATGAGCATAATTATAACATTTATTTAAGAACGTGCGGCTGTCGACTTCATGTACTATTTACTTCGCCAAGTCGTAATCAATCATGGGTAAAACTACTTAACAGAAAGAATGATTACATAGCCGAGAATACCCCAGGGATCTTGGTCTGTACCAGAGCACTTTTGTTTGATATACGCTTGGAAATAAAAAGGCAGCTACTGTTTGTGTGACGCATATCTATACTAATATTATAAAGCTGAAGTTTGTTTGTTTGTTTGAACGCGCTAATCTCAGGAACTACTGGTCCGATTTGAAAAATTCTTTCAGTGTTAGATAGCCCATTTATCGAGGAAGGCTATAGGCTATATAACATCACGCTGTGATGGTATAGGAGTTGAGTAACGCGGGGGAAGCTGCAGGCAACAGCTAGTTAAATATATTTGTCACTGAATCCAAAGCAAATAATTGCAAAATATTCATATATGACTCATATATGAATATTTTTAATAAAAAATTCCCGTATCCCAATGAGTTTTCAGTACTTAATACTTTATTGTATGTACTACATAAATAAAATCAAATTTGATAGAGATAGAATATTTAATTAAAGACTGTCGGGTTCGCAACTTATTTACTTACATATCTTTGGTAATTGGTGGTTGGTTGTAATCTGCAATCGCTCAACCGATTTGAATTAGTTTTTTTTTATACATATCATAATATGGGAGAATGTGCAGTCGAAGCTTTAGGCAACTACCGACGCCCATGAACATTCGCACAAGAGGATATGCAGATGCGTTGCCCTCCATTACCCCATCCCTACCCATGGGCCACCGGAAACTCACAAGTCGCACGAAACGCGACAGCATTGTTGTCACTTTACCCCAGTATAATGTGAGCGCGAGGTACCACCCCGGTCATGCCGGCCCAATTCGGCAGCAAAGCAGCGCGGCACTACCTCTTACTGTAGTATTTTTAGATCCTATAGATGACTTTTGATGGGTAATTTTCTGTTCGTACATTAGAATATCTGTTATATACCGTGCCAGCGCTTAGCCCACTAGTATTTCATATAGAATCCTAAGTTTAGAATCATAGGTTCTTAAAGTAGGTTGCATATTTTGATCAGTGATATCAATCATACCTTTCATTTACAGATCGACATCGAAGATCGGGTTCATTGGATGAGGCTGCGGAAGATAGCAGTGACAATGGCGGCAGCACGCCAAAGAAGAAAACCGCCATCGAGGAGCAATGGGAGAGGTCCGGTGGATTCGAACTCACGTCCGTTGAACAAGAAACGTATGAGAAGTACTTTTATGGTACAGAACATTGGAACTACTTCACTAATGACGAAGATCTTGGACCCGTCATACTATCCATCAAACAAGAGACCCTCAACGCAAGAGATCAGTTCAGGTCAGTCAATGTATAAGCTCCATGAATACTATGCTAACTCCTGTAATCATATTATAGGTGTTTGTTTTTATTTGATTAATAGTAATAAGAAGCTTATTTATAAAATGTTATTCTTAAGCCAAGTCCCAAATTATACATTTTTTTATGGAATGATTGTATGGCTTAGTCATTAAGTCAACCTTTATTTTTTACTGGTGCCCACGACTTCGTCTGCGCAGGATTCGATTTTGCACAATTCTCCCTTCTATAAATAATTATATATGTGTTATATTGATGTATGAACTATATTATTGTTCAGTTTAATTAAAATGCATTCAGTAGTTTTGCGTGAGAATACAAACATCCATACATACAAACTTTCGCGTTTATAATATTAGTAGGATAGTAAGATAAATAGCAATAATAATAGGTTGCATTCCCAAAACTAGGTGTCAGAAATGGAATCAACGTCAACAGACAAAACCTAAATCGCTTACTAGATTGAAGTTGCCATACCGAACCGATCGCGAAAGCTTAGGTTCGAATCCGATACGAGTAACAGCAGTAGCACTACGCTACCGCTAGATTGCTTAGGCACCGCGCGTAACCTGCCTCCCTCTACAGAGGGAGGGATGAGGGCCGGCCCTCATGATGATAGGTTAAATTCAACCGTAAAAAATTCTTCAACCGTATCGGATTTGACTAGTCCAAATCCTGCTCTCCCGAGCAGCGCGCGCGATGAACCGCGACCCCTTCGGGGCGTGGAAGGGAGCGTCCCCCTTTCGAATATTTTTTAAGTGAGCCATCTGTTGACTTACTGTACCGATTGAGCTTAAAGGCCATCAGGTCGAAAAGTCTAGCCCTTCCAAAAAAAAAAGTTTTCATCCCATCTGAACGACGGTGGTCGTGATAAATTCTTTGTTGAGTATCACCCGTACTTCTTCAATCGATAAGGTTTTAGCCATTAATTTCACACAAAGTACTTTCTATTCTGTTGCTGTAAAATTATAATCACAATCTACATGTTAGCTTGACTATATCATAAAAATATCTAATATCTGCTATCTAATAAAGGTCAGTTCGGACGGATTCTAAAGGTGACTTTGTAAAGCTCGATTGTTTTATAAAACCAATATTTATCAGCAAATAACATTAAAGAATCTTTATTATTAGACAATTAAAGATTTTGTATTATCTTTGTTATTATAATTGGGATTAAATATTTTGCGATATTTATTTAGAGAAATGCTATTCTGAATCCCAAGTAAATTCAATCATATGAATTTTATATTCATAAAACATTTATTTGCTGGACTCTAACTTAGTATCAAAGACTTTTAATCTCATTAGGCACGCAGGTTTCCTCACGATGTTTTTCTTCACAGGTGAGCAAGCGATGGTCTCATGTTCAAGTGCACGTAGAAATTTAGAAAAACTTATTTCAAGGCACCGGTCAAGATCGAACCCAGAACCTTATTTTTATATATTATTAATTTTGTTAGTCGTATCTTTACTTTTATAAATAATAATAATAATTAAACAACAGCGAATTTAACGCTCATAATAATTAAGAAACTCGGCGCATTGTTACTTTAGATGATAAAAAAAATATTCCGGTACAATATTTTTTTCCCCTGCCACATACGGACACAGAAAACACAGACGCCCATTAAAAGATTGATTATTATTTTTAATGTTATTATTTACTATGTTAAACAAATTAATTGTTATTGCAATTTATTTTATGTACTGGACAGATTATTGACCTTGTGTAAGTGTTTTGTTAATTAACCTATAAGTGGGATAATAAAAACATTTTACAAAAAATTATAACCGACTTCAAAAATACTAAACTAAAAAGTAATAAAATAACAGTTTATTTAATGTTTGTGCTTACAACATATAATCAACTTAATCTTCTACTAATGTACAAACTTTGCGTTTACCACGTCATTATAGTTACTTTTGGAGTCGGTGTCAGCCAAGGTAGGTAGGTAGGTAATGTACAGCAACAAATACGACAGTTTCAGTTTCAGTCAGTGCTAAAAATCTATATAACCTTCTTGAAGATGTTAAAATTTGATTTTCATTACATCGAAATTTGATATTAAATTCATCTAGTAGGAACTTGTGAATTGTTTGAAGTTCGTAGGAACTGGTCTGGAATGTTCTCTCTCTCTAACGATATCGGAGGTGACAATGAAAATGGACCAATGTTACACCAAACACGGTACTATTTTAATTAAAGTTCAACTTATTTATTGACACGACTTCATGTATTACAGTTTGTTTTTATAAAAAAGATATATTTTTTAATCTTGATTCAACAAACATTTGAAAAGTCAACACCATGATGATATTCAAAACTATGAATATAAATTGCTAAATACCGCACTGAAAAGCGCAAATTTGTGTTTACTTGTATACGCTATATAAACATCTTCCTGTACACGTAATAACTATATTATATCCTTTCACTTTAAGCTACTCACTGTATTCTGGCTGTACGCCAGGAATATAGTGAGTAGACTAATTGACCCAATAATTGTTTTTTCTCCTAATCTTGTTTTCAATCATGGTCAGTCCTCCGACCACTCTCTATCATATCCTGATCTGTTATATTTGTCGGTCATGGTCCGAGCACAAAAAACGAAGCATAAAGTTTTGATGCAGCGTAACGTTACGTGGTGATGCTATTTTATTCACAACACACAAACATTTCCCTGCTCCAACAAATAATATAAGGTTATTGATACATAGAAAAAATGCTGCCAAATTAAAATTAAAAATAGACAATGATTGTTATAGAAGTGTGGAAAAATGTAAGTTGCTTTGTAATCGCTGTAATACACTGTGTAGAGATGCACAAAGACAGCATATCCAAAAGTCTGTCAAGAACGACGACCCCAAAAAAGTTTGGAAATTTCTCAATACATTGGGTATTAGTAAATCTCGTGATAACTCTTTCAAAGAAGATATTGATACCGAGCTACTTAATAAACATTTTTCTTACTTATCGGTTGCATTTGATAGCTTCAACAAAAACAAGTCTAAAATTTCGTACGTCCCTACGAATCCCTAATTATCAATCATTCCGTTTTTATAGTTCTCTGTCTGTGATGTTAAAAATACCGTTGTGCTCATATTGTCTCAAGTTGTTGGTAGTGGCTGTGTGAGTCGCGACTCGCGAGATGGCCATTCTTATTCAGATGATCTCCAAATCTATGCTCAATCTAATTATTAGGATATACCGCATGCGATTGCTAAAGTAAACAATGACTTTGGCCGTATTTCATGTTGGGTAAAGAACTACGGTATCATGCTTAATCCTAATAAGACACAAAGCGATCATAATTGGGAGTCAACGCTATATATCTCGACTAAACTACAACAATATACCATCCATTAGAGTAGATAATGTTGACATCTCTTTTAGCTGTACTGTGAAAAATCTCGGCCTCTATTTGGATTCTACTTTATCCTGGATGAACCCTATAAAAGAAATTAGTAGGAAATATTTTGCGGCACTTGCGTCACTCAGGAGACTTTCAAACTTGTTGCTTATTTCTACAAAGATTATATCCTTATCTTCCCATTATGGAATATGCGAATATAAGCTTTACTAATCTCACTGAAGAGCAGTTGAAACTGGAGCGCTTAAACAATGTATGCATTATATTCATTTTTGGCTGCGTAAATTCGACCGTGTCGCAATTCAGACCTACACTAAAGTCTAAAATGGCTTTCCGTCCGGTCTCGTCTTAACTACCCTGTTCCTCGTTTCCTCTTCAATATCTCGTTTTATTCTAAATATCCCGGCCTAATATGATATTTCTAATAAATATACCGACGATCTCCGTACAGTGGCCGGTCTGTGTTGGATGTGAGGGATCGGTCGTCTTAGCGTTCTTTGAGGGAGGCCTATGTTCAGCAGTGGACGGGTAGGGCCTAATGATGATAATGATCATAGTAAAATTTATCTCCTCTTTTCTGTAAATCTATGACAGTAACTCCGTTTCCGTGTAGGCCTTTTTTATTCAAAATGTCATAGGGTATGGGGTCAAACCAATTAACATTTTGATAAAGTGCGGAGATCTAAAAACAGCTAACATAAGCAATATTTCTCTTCGCTTCATTGTGAAAACACAAGCACATTACATTGTTGGGTGGTACATTTAAACACGGTCTTTAATTACCTGATCGTTCCTACGATGCCTACCCTCATAAATTTACAGAATTCAATTATCGCAACGTTATGTTTCGCTCGTAAAATTTTAAGGTTTGTATTGATGCTATCATTGTAGTGATTTTTCTCTTTTTAGATGTGGCATTGCTAATTCTTATATCGAAATTAGGTATTGGTCCCAACAAAACGTAAACAGTGCCAATGTATTCGGGTCCGCTAGTTTATTATATTCCTCTAAGCGCTATTTGTGTTCTTTCTGAACAGAGAAAGACAGTAAACGTTCACGCTAGTCTGGGGCCCGCTAAATCGCGTTTACTCAGCTCGATTCGACGTCATACGTGCTCGGGTCGGAACGCACCTAATAAATGAAACCGATATGGTTAAACAATGTAGAAATACCCAGAGTAGATCAGGCAAAATACCTGGGGGTCACCCTTGACAGGTCGATGTCATTTAGACCACACATAGAGACAGTCACCAAAAAGGCCAAATTCGTCTTGAGCCGTTCATATTTCTTAATTAACCAAAACAGCAAAATGCCCCTCAGGCATAAGCTAACCCTGTATAAAACTTGTCTCCTACCCATTATGTCATACTCTTGTGTCGCATTCGCGCATGTGCCACAAAGTCGACTCAATGCACTACAAATAGTCCAAAATAAATTCGTAAGAAACATCGACCTGCACAGGGACTTCAGATTAGAGTCCATTAGGGGCCACTTCAAAATGACGTCAGAACGTCACTTTGAAAAGGCACTCCTCCACCCAAACCCGCTCATCGTGAGCGCGGCAAACTATTCCCCAGATAGCTCAGTTCCAATTAGACATAGGTTACCTAAGCATGTTTATCAGATCCAGCTGACGAAATCTCTCAGCTACTAATGCGCGACACAAAAGCACGACGCGAACGTCACAACATACACAGAATCACAACAAACGGTGCTAAGTACACCTGCACACCGCTTGGGTCTCGGGGTTGTAAGTGACGTCGACCCCTACACATGGAAACCACATCGATCCGGACCGATCGCGAAAGCTTAGGTTCGAATCCAATACGAGTAGACACAAACCCAGATCGCGCTAACAGCAGTAGCACTACGCTACCGCTAGATTGCTTGGGCACCGCGCTTGACCCGCCTCCCTCTATGGAGGGAGGGATGAGGGCTAGCCCTCATGATGATAGGTTGAAATTCAACCGTAAAAGATTCGTCAACCGTATCGGGTTTGACTAGTCCAAATCCTGCTCTCCCGGGCAGCGCGCACCATGAACCGCGCCCTCTTCGGGGTGCGGAGGGGGGCGTCCCCCTTTCGAATATTTCTTAAGTGAGCCATCTGTTCACTTACTGTACCGATTGAGCTTAAAGGCCATCAGGCCGAACAGTCTAGCCCTTCCGAAAAAAAAAAAGAAAACGCACCTAATCGTGTGTATTTGGTTCCACTCGACATCGTACGCGCTTGTATCTCTAGTCTCTACGCACATAGTCGTGTATACCACGTGTATACACAGCTCGACTCGACATCGTACGCGCTCGGGTCGGTATCTTAATCGTGTAAACTCGACTTCAGTCATGACTCATGTTTATTGGTTAATAAAAAGAACTTATATTTTTACCGTAACTTAATATAATTATGGTAATTAAAAAAAAAAATCTCTTAAATACGCAAAAATATTGGAAAAAATCGTATGTTCAATTAATGCAAAAAAAACTTTTTATTGATGACGGATGATATTGTATTGTGTGACAACAGCTTAAAACTCATTCAAATGTAGGATAAACACTTTCTAACATTTACTTTATTTTATGTATAATAATCAACTCAAATCACAGTTTAAAAAGTCATCCTTAGATATTCAAAAACATTTTTGCTATAAAAATGCCCCTGTTCATGAAACTAAATATCTACATAAATTGGACTTTAAGTACAAATAACTCTTAGAAGTCCTCTTCCGTAACAGATCTCATTATACTTTGCATTAAATAAAAATAACAAAGAGTCACGAAAAAGCAAAAAATGTAACGTCATATAAAATTGAGACACGCCGCAAAAAAATGTCTCCTTTTGCGTAGAAATTATTCGCAGTTAGGGTTGACACATGTCAAAAGCTTAGCAATATTAGGTATACGAAATTTTATATAAAATAAATAAGATATATAAGTCGTCCAGTCATCTTATTTATCTGTTGCTTATCCTAAGACATAAGATGGTAAGTCTCGGTGCCAATACTGCCTGTCTTACCCTTCTCGCCGAAACACAGCAAAGCCGTTTAACGGGAGAAGCAAGATGGTGGTACCCATGCAGCCTGGGGCGCGACACAGCGCATCCCTCCCACCGGTATTACAGGAAACAATGCATCATCATCATCATCAGACTCTATCCGTCCACCGCTGAACATAAAGCCTCCCTCAATGAACGCCAAGACTGCCGATCCCTTGCCACTCGCATCCAATACGGACTGGCCACTGCACGGAGCTCGAATAATAAATCAGTATAAACTTTATTAGTAAGTCAATGGTATAAACCATAGACTTATAATAGGGAAATGAGGGAACGCATCTGCATAACTTTTGGTTGTGCGGATATCTATGGGCATCGAAAGTCACTATAAGGCTCCGACTGCTCGGTTACCTCATTATGACATAATAAAAATGTTTATGGTATAAACCATAGACATAAATGTACTAGTTACGAATATACACACATCAAAGAAGTCTAAGCAACACATACAAATTTCAATTTTACTATGTGTTTTCGCATTAAATCCTTTGTGTTTTCTTATTTATATTGATTTTTAATGCTTTTTTTATATTAAAACTCAATTTTTTTTTTCAATAATCTTAATTCACAAAAATTACGAGTAAGTACTGTATGTACGTAGTACAAAGTAAGGGGCCTAATCAACTAAACTTAAACTAATATTGCATAAATTAATACAAAGTGTGGCCTCCTCTGTTATTGAGAACCTGCTGGCACCAATTATTCATAGAATCGATGAGACTGTTAATGTTATCCTGCGGCAATTGTTCCCAATGAAATTTTAGTAAGTCCATCAGTTTTTGGGTTGTTGTCACTCCATCCAAGTCCTTTAAAACGCGTCTCTGGAGCATGTCCCATGCATGCACGATGGGGTTGAGATCTGGCAATTGTGCAGGCCAAGGCAATACCAGGATGGTTTTCCTTGCCAAGTACTCCCGTGTGTGCAAAACTGTATGCGAACGCGCATTGTCATGCATCAACGTGAAATCGGAGCCAAGCGTTTGTGCGAATGGACGAACATATAAGGCCTTAGAGCATCCTCAACGTAATTTGCAGCGTTCATGTTACCATTTACAAAAACGAACTCAGTTCGTCTGTTCTTCATAATACCCGCCCATACCATAACTGTTGAGCCGTTGTATGGATGCACTTCCTGAACACACCTCAGTCTTTCAGTATTTCCAAGACGACGGTACACTCTTACCCTTCTAGTATCAGGCTTGAACCCAAATCGAGACTCATCGCAAAATAAAATTTTATCCCATTGTTCCCGGGTCCATGTAATGTGTTCCCTACACCATTCATTTCGACGAGCGCAATTCCCGTGACGTATCGGTGGGCACCTAATTGGCTGTCGTGCTCGTAGGCCATACTCATGCAGTCGATTTCGCACAGTTTGGCAGCTAACAACAACACCACTTGAATTTTGTAGCCTTAAACCTATCTCTCGGGCGGTTAACATCGGCTGGCGTCTTGCAGTCAGCTGTATGTATCGATCTTGCCGTGTGGTTGTACACCTTTCTCGACCTGGGTGCTGCTCAGCAAGATCTCCCGTGTTAGTGTAACGCTGATGAAGACGGCAAATAACGCTTCTGTTGACACCAAAATACCGAGAAACCTGAGATTGACTTCTTCCCGCTTGCAACATCCCATCTGCGTTCAAATGACGTCGCTCCATGACGTAAAAAAATGTCTCAAAATCCAAATTTGTTCAAAACTTTTTTCAAATTATTGTTTAAATCATAAAATTGATACAGAATACTAAATTTTAATAAGCAAAGATAACGCTATAAAATTCCGACAAATGCATTCACTTTTGAATTTGTGAAAAAAACAAAACAAATGATACTCGATTTTTTTACAACCAGCCAGTATGTCCTCTAGATCAAAAAAGTTTACATAGGTATTACCTACTTGGTAAGAAATTATTCAATAATTGATTAATAATTTGAAATTGTATGTGTTGCTTAGACTATTTTGATGTGTTTATGTATATTATGTCTATGGTATAAACAATGCATACACTTGCATTTTATCCCATTTACTCGCAGACAAAATGCCGTTCATATTATGTTTATCTCTTTTTAGAGTCTGTAGTTCGATGTAATCGATTAAACAAAACGACTTGTTTATTCGATTTTTTAAATCAACTACTAAAAATAAGTCTTTATAAATCTAAGATCAAGTATCAATAGATTTGACAAGCTAATAATAATACCGTATTGGAACGAGATAACAACATACAAAAAATCCAAGTGTGACAGAGACATAGACACTTTCTTTTGTCTTTGTCAGAATATCACCCTTTGTTTTGTTGGGCACATCCTTGTTGTGCCCAACAAAAAATTATCGACTAAATTTGAATGCCATACAAACATTCTCACTCGCGAACAGTTTGTCAAATATGCCGCCATTTTGTACTACTTTTTAATTTGGTCGGCTTATATAAGTATGGTGATACCAGTTTTGTTATAAGCAGATTACCCAAGAATGTGGTATTATTTAAAAAGGGTGACTGGAATTTTCGAAATAAACACAATAAAAACAAATATGTTTTTTGCTATCCTTAAAGGCTATGTACTATAGATCATACATATTAAGACGTATATAGCCTTCTTTTTTATTATTTATGTTTTTAGCGGTTTGTTATTAGTCATTACATAATATTTTCGATAATCCGGAAAAATGCAGCTGTCTAAAATTACAATAAATGTTTGGTTAGGGCTAATGCCTATATAGTTATCTATCAACCTTTACCAGTTTTTATTATTTTTAATTCACTTGTTTCAAGAAAATAAGTAGACTTGTTATTATGAATGTGGTATCCCTGTAAAATATGCCTGTCCCTTTCGGGTATACGCGAATGTCAATTCCATATTATACTTGTTCCTAGTTATAAATAATCTTTATGTAAAATCCTTCTAGATGCATTAAAAATGTAATCCGGTGACAGCCCTAGATGCAGTAAGATTCTGTGGATGCTCATGGCGGATGCCGGTATTTTCTGGGTATTTTCATTACTCTCTGTCATAGGAAAACTGAAATGAGACGAGAAAACACGAGAATTTAATTAAAACGTACGCTTTGTTTAATTTCCGAACATAATATTATGCGACAGCATTTGCACTTTTTTATCTGTGTAGAATTTTAAAGAGATATTATTTCTTATGTATCCATAAATTGAGTATAAAACAATCATAAAGAAAAATATGCAATCTTATTACTGCCTCTATTGTCCGCCATATTCCAGTCTGTGGATGGAAAACATTGGTGCTCACCGGGCATGGTTACTTTGGTAAGTACCTGTGCCGGGCGGACGCGGACGTAAACGGTGCCGATGACAGTGTGTCATGACTGTGGGGCGGTGGTGGACTTGGCCCAGCACATCTTCGAGGTGTGCCCGAGATGGGCGGCGCTGCGTCGCAGTGTGACGTCGGTCATTGGGGGGGACTTGTCTCTGCGGAGCGTCATCACACTATGCTTGGGCACCCAAGGATGCACGGGAGAATGTCATACAGGGAGACTGTTCTGTTTGGGCGATTTACAAAACCTGGTCTGCAGTGCCTTCTTCAATGCTACAATCACAGGTGGAGGATTGGATAATGCCCCTTTTGTGAAGACGTGACGTGGGGTACAAGTATGACCAATACGAAGTCTGCAGATGACCGACGTCGTCTGCTTGTCGCTAGATGGTATAGGTAGTAGCTTCTTTGGGATCTTGAGTTTTCTTGGGGAACTTTAGTTGATTTTGAACTAGACCATTAATGCTAAGCTTAGAAGAATCCTTGAAAATCGTTGTCCAGTCATGCCAAAAACAATTGATGTTACTGTTGAAAAGCTCATTGGCCCCGGCATCATAGGGAGTGGAGTAAAGATGGAACAGCGAGCAAGAGAAAGTTGAGACTTGGAGATTGTTAAATTTTTGGAGGCTGTTTATTAGACAAGGAATACATTTGTTTAACCAGAATCCATTTTTAGAAATTAAAGAGGAGAGTTCCCAAAGTTTGGATATCAGCGAATGTCCGGAGAGAGACGCTAATTTGTAAAAGAAACGGTCAGCCAGGAATTGTCGCCGAAGTGCAAGGAGGGAATCCACAGCTTCTACTTGAAGAAGCTCTCTCTCTCTCTCTCTCTCCAAGAGTTCTAAGAAATTGGTACAGAATTTTGTCCATTTTGCCCAGGGCAACCTTGCTACAAGGTTCGAAGATAAAGGAATCCATAATCCAGTTTACTTCGAATAATGGCATTGTAGAGCAATTTTGGGAATATGGGTGGGCATGGTGGGGACCATAGCCCTGATAGGCATTGCAGAATATAAATGTTTGATTGACATTTTTAAACTGTATAATTTATATTATGACTAATGGCCCCGACAGACGTTGTCCTGTACAAAATATTTTTTTTTGTGGATCTAAACCATTCTCGAATCCACTTGAACACACACACAAAAAATCATCAAGATCGGTCCAGCCGCTTAAGAGGAGTTCAGTGACATACACACGCACAGAAGAATTATATATATAAAGATGGGTCCCGGCATTGCAGCACGGGATGACGGAATCTTCAAGTTCGTGAGTATAAAAGTTATATAGTACTGGGTTTACTACAGATCCCTAAGGGAGACCTTTCCAAATAAGTCTTGGAGGGGAATGGGAGTCATTGTGTCGGACCTCTATAACTCTATCCATCAGGAAATTTCATATAAAATGAGTAAACTTCTCAGGTAAACTCAGCTTTGATAATCTATCTATGGGTAGGGAGAGTACAAATAGAGGCTACAAATACCCCCACAAGAATCTCATTCCTTGTCAGAGCGATCCCGGTGATAGTGGTCAAAATAGACAGGGCAATCCATGGTACATTCCTTTGCGAAAGCCGTATATATAATATAGTCAAAATCATAAACAAAATCAAAATTTGACTTGTGTTAGACTTACTACTATTTTTCTACTTCTTTGACCTTAGCTCCCGAATGGAATTGCCAGTATCAGAGTTTCTCTTGAATTCCTCTGTTTGAAGTTTTACTTCAATCGCGCGTAAATATTACAGACACACACTTTTTTCTTATACCGTCGTGATCCAGTAATAAATATGTGCAACTTCAGAAGAGAATTTATATCGAAATCACAGTCTCAGTTTATTTTGTATTCTATAAAATAAAAGTACAAAAATAAAAAGGGTATGATCGATCGCCAGCTCGTGGCCTGCAGTGATGCGATTCGTCGATCCGCGTGAAATGGCAAAAGCTGTCTAAATTGATTTATAGCTTAGGTATAACACACAGCATTTTCTATTTATCTTTTTTAGGGTTCCGTTCCTCAAAATGATAAAAAAGAACCCTTATAAGATCTCTACGTTCTCCGTCTGTCTGTCTTTTTGTCAAACCAAAACCTATAGGACAAAGACTTCTATTACATCTGAGGTAGACGTGGCATAGTACTACTACATACCAAGTGACGTTTGAGAAGTAATCTTTAAATCACACACTGACACTGATAATTAAATTATACACACAAACAGCAATATAACTGACAATTAGAGTGACGGCTATATGGAATTCGGTACTATATCCAAAAAACTTAACAAAATACGCATTAGTTATGTATACTTACGGTTCTCCTTATATTTTAGTTGTCAATAAGATTAACCTAAACAGGTCACTTAACATAAGGCTCTCCAGTAGTTGCTAGTTATATAAAAATATAAGTATAACTCCCATTGAATATAAATCAAACACATTCCTCTACTATCATCATCATCAACCTCTATCCGTGCACTGGATGAAAATAGGCCTCCTTCAATGAACGTCAAGACGGAGATCGTCTTCCCCCTGGTTAGTGGCCGACCAACACTTCGTCTATCTAAACGTGGCCTCCACTCTTGAAACTTATTGGCCCATCGCCCATCGGCCATCCATTCTCCTGAGTGTGTGACCAGCCCACTGCGACATCAACGAGCATATTCTTCGCGTTCTTACTAATCCTCTTCCTGGCCAAAAAAAACAAAAGAAATATAAAATGGTCTGGTGGCTAGCTAGCGCATGTTTTGTTATACCCATTTTAAAATAGTCTCGAAAGGTCAAGCCACAGACGAAGTGGTAGGAATGAATTATTCAAATTTATCGATTCAAATGTATTTTTCACCGTTACGTCTTCCCGTTTAAACTTATGTTTTAATCAATGTTTCGTACTCTATAACTCAAAAAAAAATTGTTCGTTTTAATTATAATATTGGACTTAAGCTCGTGTATATGTTTTGATGAAAAGCATTAGAACAAGTTCTATTTTAACATCAAATTTTAATACTTTTTTTTTCTTTAACGCCGGGAAATGCTCTGAGGCATCCCGCGGGGGAGTAGATCTCCCCACGCGGGTATGTGGGACTCGCTGCGCCCGAAAGCTGGTAAGTGGACGCAGCTCTACCCACTAAAACCCGACGAGTGCCACCAATGCCGCCTTTGGTGAGGTGCCCCGGATCTAATAAACAAACAGGGCACCTCGACGGCAGGTCAGTCCCCCAAGGGACCGACGCCACAGAGGGGTTGTCCCGCACCACAGAACACCCCCTCCCAACGTCGAGACAGTACAATGGGGTGAGATTCCCATCCTCACCCCTTGCCCCCTGCTCTTTTGTCCCCTCTTCTTATAAAAGGGGTACAAAGAGCTCCCTCGGTTCAATTAGCTTCGCCCAAGGTGCTGGGCTCACCCTGGGCTACTAAGCCCCACCGCCACGCCAAGGCCTGAGCCATGGTGGGGATCAAATTTTAATACTAATATGAACTAACATAGTTTGTTTTGTAACACGGCCTCCTGGCGTCGGGTTGGGGGCATAGTTTGTTAGATATTTCTGTAGATTGATCATTAGAATTTAGAATTGTTAGACTACTTACATACTGGTGGAGGTGTTGTACATATTTCGTTATTCATCTAAATTGACATCTACTCTGTAAGAGGTAGTACCATGCTGATTTGCAGCCGAATTGGGCCGGCACGACCGGGTACCTTTCGCTCAGATAGCACTGGCATCAAGTGACGGCTGTGCTGTCGCGTGTCGTGCTTTTTGTGAGTTTCCAGTGGTCCATTAGGGGGGGATAGGGAAAAGGGCAACGCATCTGCCTAATCTCTGGTTGTGCGAATGTGTATGGGTGTCTATAGTCGCCAAAAGTCTTCGACTACTCGTTTGCACTCCTATGCTATAAAAATAAGTGACATTCCTGTCCAGCTTATTTCTTCCTCGATACAGCTTTACTGTGTCTCTAAATAACAGCTTGTTTACGTATGTAAGAAATCTTAAGCTACAATCCATCAACTTCAGCCTACAGAGCGTACTAAAGAAATAGAGATACATACACTTAAAAAATGTAAAATTCCATTACTCTCCGGACAGTCGGGTAAAAATTAAAACTACTATTTTTGTCGTAAAAGAAAATATTTCAAACTAATTCAAGCCCTCTTTATGTGGTCCTCTTACAAAAATATTTAAAATATTGTAAAATATTTTGGGACTATAACAATTTCACTGACATAAGCACCGTTTACTCATTCTATTTCGCAGACGTCGCCGCAAGCTAATTCGCTATCGTTATAAAATCCAGTGAAACTCCAGGCTATCTCCAGTCGACAGATTTACATAGGCGAAATGAAAATTGTATTTAAAAAGCTTACGAAGCCTTTTGGCTTTTTGTATTTTGTTTCGACGCTGCAAAGAGTTCAAATGGGGTACCGGGTTCGAATCGGAATTGTTCAATGTTAATAACATCATTTTCATCAATTAATGAAACATCTTTTTTTATATCATAAGGAGGCAATTGAGCAGTCGGAGCCTTATGGTGACTACTGACGCCCGTTGACATCCGCACAACCAAAAGTTATAGTGGAGCCTTTCCCTCCTTTTCCCTATCCCGCCCCAATGGGCCACCGGAAACTCACAAACCGACTCACGAAACGCGACAGCATAGCTGTCACTTGACTCCGGTGCTATTTCACCGGTCACCCCGGTCGTGCCGGCCCAATTCGGCTGCAAAGCAGCACGGAACTTCCTCTAACAAACTCAAACACTCATGACTACAAGTTGTCCTGCGCACTTCATTAGGCTAAATTGTCAAAACTTACAGTAATCATAATCTAAAATTTTGTAATAATTTATTTATTGGAAAAACAAATAATTTATCTATCTCTAATCATTCTTTATACGGTATGTTTCAAATTTTCAAATATACCGATTTAAAACAAACTACTTTTTGTAATACTTTTAAGTTTTTCACTGAAATTCTTTCGTCATTTATAAAGACTCCGTACATTTTCTCTATTTCATTACCTCTATGAAATATGAAAATTCGATAAATTACAAAGCTTTTTATTTTTGTAGTAAAAATATAAGTCACGATCGATACAAAGTTCAAAAAAAATATTTACAGCAAAGTATATAATTAAATCTCTACTGGTAGAATATAACATTTTAGCAAACATGGTCAAGATAAAAGTCCACTCGGACGAAGTCCCGGGCATCAGTTAGTCTTTAAAAATATACTATTACTACTATATTAAATTGATGATGATGATGAGGATAATGATGATGATGATGATAATGTTGATAATTATTTTTGTACAGGATACTGGTGCGAGCCATCAGCTACACCGTCCACGGGCTGATCCCCGCGTCGTGCGTGTTCGCCGACCGTTACAACCGCGAGGAGGTGGTGCGGTCGCTGGGGAAGGAGGTCAACATCAACCCCCCGCTCATGCTGGGACAACTGCCCGATACGCCCGAGGAGCTATTGAAACTTGATCAAGTAAGTGCTTTCCAAATATTTTATATGTACAATGACACAAAGAGTTGTGTTTATTATTTTACTCACATAGGCCTTGTTGCGGTTAATAATTGAGATTTTTTACTCTTTACTTTTTGATACTTTACAGCAACAATGGTCAAGGGAGGATCATAAAAACGTTTCGGATAGGTACTTTACGGCAACGTTAGTGTAAAATATCATAAACGCGGGAATGTAAAAATCTTAAGGTTGAACAAGTCGACGGCGCAAACTCTGACTAAATGAATGCTATCTCACCTGACATAGTGAGCGAACATGTGTGCTAGAATGAAATGCACAATGATTCATTCCGAAAATGTCCTTTTGGCAAAACAGTTATTATAGAAAAACTATTAAGTGTATCTTTTTAAAATAAATTTATTTCAACTTTTAAGGTTACACAAGTCGCTCATCTTTCCATACAAACGCAGAACAGTAATTACTACAATGTTTGACGTTGACCATAAAAAACTAAGTATAATATAAATTGATCTCGTCGTTATCTATGTGTGTATGTACCCAAAGTCGTAAAAAATATGCATTTAAAAAATAGATGCTTCTACTACTACTACTACTACTTCAACTTTCGTATTTCAACACTGATTTTATCCCAACTTTGGAAGAAAACAAATAGTATACAGAGCACGAAAACTCAACGTAAGAGACTTCAACCCGCTTACTATAATCTTGAGAATATTAACAGTTTGCTTGCAAAACAAAACTGCTGAGTGTTTTCTGCTATTTACTATATAAGATAAATTAGTTATTAGTGGACTTCTGTGACACAATGTACTAGATAATACTGAGATGATTTATTGTAGCATTCAACTTTATTTTACACCGGAATATGGTCTGAGGCAGGGACTCCCCAGGCAGGTATGTGGGACTCGATGCGCCCGAAAGATGGTATTATGGTAAGGTGGACGCAGCTCTACCCACTAAAACACGGCGAGTTCCACCAATGCCACCTTTGCTGAGGGGCCCGGATCTGATAAGCAACAGAGCACCTCGAGGGCTAGTAAGTCCCCCAAGGGACTGATACCAACTTCACAGAGGGGTTGTCCAGCACCACAGAACAACCCCTCTCAACGTCAGGACAGTGCAATGAGGTGAGGTTCCCATTCGGGCCCCTTGTCCCCCCCCCTGCTTTTTTGGCTCCTTTTCTTATAGATTCCCTAGATCGCAGGCCAAGGTGCTGGGCAAAGCCTTGGGCAACAAATTGAACCTTAGGCTACTGAGCCCTACTGTCACGACAAGGCTTGAACCATGGTTGGGGGTTTTATAAACCTGCTATGATTTAAAACAATAATAAAATAATGTACTGTTCTATAATTTATATATGAAAAATATTCGAGAGGGTAAAAAGTCTATTCGCTTATCACATTTTCCACTAAAAAGCTGCATCAAGCTAAAACCACTAAAGTTCATTATATAAAATGTGTCCGTTATAATACAGTACCTGGATATTTTTTTTTTTAAATAAAATGACATTTTATAAAAATGATTCCTAGCTAGATCGAATTATCGCCCCCGAAACCCCCTATATACTAAATTTCATGAAAATCGTTGGAGCCGATTCCGAGAATCCAATTATATATATATATATATATATATATATATATATATATATATATATATATATATATATATATATATACATTTAAAGATATAAGATAAGATATATAACGCTTGTAACGTTGACACTCAATAAGAAAGGATTTTACAAATCCTTCCAAATCGATATCACAAAGATTTATGACCCATTCAATCGGATATATATGAGGATATAAAAAGCCGACGTTTTAAAGTAAAATATATGAATATTGGCTATAAATATTTTACGTTTATAAAAGTTAATATTTATAACATTAATGCACGAATAATATTTGTTAAATGACCGAAGTTCGTGCGACGATCCACGCGATCGTCGCAACGTAAGTCGAATAGGCAACTGGCATATTTTATTTTCTCTTACTCCGGGGAATGCTCTGGGGAGACCCAATCCCCAGGCGGGTATGTGGGACTCGCTGCGCCCGAAAGATGGTAAGTGGACGTAGCTCTACCCACTAAAACCCGGCGAGTGCCACCAGTGCCGCCTTGGTGAGGTACCCCGGACTACAGCTACCAGGGCACCTCGACGGCTAGTCAGCCTCGCAAGGGACCGACGCCACTTCCACATAGGGGTTGTCCCGCACCACACAAGAACCCCTCCCAACGTCGGGACAGTACAATGGGGTGAGGTTCCCATCCTCACCCCTTGCCCCCTGCTCTTTTGTCCCCTCTTCTTATAAGAGGAGCACAAAGAGCCCCCTCGGCTCAATTAGCTTCGCCCAAGGTGCTGGGCTCACCTTAGGCTACTAGTTCCCACCGCCACGTCAAGGCCTGAACCATGGTGGGGAAGCAACTGGCATACTTGCAACTTGATGGTAAGTGGTTGCTCATTAACCTAAACGAGTCCATCTGGCAACTCATTTATGTGTTCCCTATCCTGCGACGTCAGAGAGTACCACTGCCATAACACTACCTATTCTGCCCTTCTGTCCAAAACACAGCAATGCTATCACTCAAGAAATAAAGAGGATGGCAGTGCCCATGAAAACAAGGAAATCACACCAGTAAATGGTAGACATAAATATGAAAATTTCACAATACACAGAGTCTAAAACTGAATGCCTCAAAGAACAATGGCAGAGTTCCATACAAAAAAATACCTGGGTTTTTTTTGGCGTGTAAGGTTGAAAAAATGTCCAAAAGATAGCAATTGCATTACGTAATCATATTTATAAAGAATTTTGTCTTATCGAGGCCACGAAAAGTCATTAGTATAAATAATAATAAAAAAGAGTATTTTGAGGTTACATGCAATTTGCATTGCTTAGTGAAAAAATAATTTTAATTTCAAATATTGGATTCCCGCCTTCTTTACGCTTAGATCTTCTTATTGCGATTTAATAATAGGTGCGATCCAAAAGGAAGGTTCATATACATAGGTACTTACATGTATATCTATGTCATAAAAGCCGAAAAATACGTAAAAAATATTTTCACCTGTAGGGGATATTAAATTATTATTTTCTTATAAAACTATAATAGGTCTTTACCTATGAAATTACCGTTCTGCAGTACTAGCCATTTCAAATAAAAATAATTTTTGTTTGGCTAAGAATTATAATTTCAAATTAATTTTATTTTAAAAACATGGAATTGTTTTTTCCAAAAGTAGTCATTTGTTTATTGATTAGTGTTACATTTTCATCGCATTTCAATCGTTTTCGTCATCATGGATACGTTAAAAATTCGAGTAATTATGGTTTTTTTTTTTTTTTTACGGGCTAGGCCCACCACTCCTTCCCACCGCTGCTACTCCTGTATAGCCAGGATCGACAGCGGTAACCACTAAATGACCCTTTGATACGATCTCAGGGAGCCCGAGGGATACGTTAAAACTGCCTTGGGACCCGCAACGAATTTAATCAGAAGTATTCAGAAGGAGTAGGAAAAATTTCCAGTTTCCCTCCCCGGTTAAAGCGGGAGACAGTACAAGAATGCAATGACTAACAAAAGTCAAGAAAAGACAGCAGCCAGGGGAAGCCCAGCTGCAATGCACCACGGAGATTTTTTTAATGTCTACAAATATCTGCATAGTACGATTAATATACATGTATATCAACTATGAGTTATTATGTATAACTAAGTGATTATCATGGTTGAAATAATAGTTGTTGTTTTTTAAAGTTGGTTTGTATTTTTAAGTGAACTAATATCTACATAGTGAAGTAATATTATACTAGTGTATATTAACTATGAGTTATTTATGTATGACTTGGGGATATTATGTTATTTTTCCAGTAATAATTGTGGCAAAATCGCTTGAATGCACGGAAGTTTTTCACGTCGTCCACGAGATCGCTGTAATAAGTTACTCCCGATTTGCTACGGATGTTGTCGAGCATTAATGTTCGTTCATTTTGCGAAAGACTACACTCCCAAAGAATGTGATGTGCGGTATGTTCCTGTTCATTGCCTTCCGTCGAACAGCCGCATAAGGGAGACGGTACGAGATTAAAACCCAATAATTTACTTCTAAAGTTTCCGTGGCCGGTAAGAAACTGAGCGACACAGTGGTCAACCTCTAACCAATCCTTTGATAAACGATCGAATACAGATGGAAAGAAGGAAGAAGAAAGAAGATGGAAGAATCGGGATTGCCATTCTTTAATTAAATTTTGAGTGGTTATTTCAATAGGGTCATAAAGTTTGGTAATTTTTTGTCGGTCTTGTGGTCTTAAGAAGTCGGCACTAGAAATATTTCGCGAATGGTAATACAGGGCAGCGCAGCGCTGTATCTCTAAGTCAACTGGTAGTACTCCGGCAAGGACTGGTAATGCCTCTGTACTGACTGTCCGATAGGCTTTACATAAGAATATTAGTGACAGACGTTGGCTTTGTAATAATTTACGGGCTGCTCCAATGGTGGACCTATCGGCCCACACGGGTGCTCCGTAACACATACTGCCTAAATATGTTGCGGAATAAATTAATTTTAATGTTTTAAAAGAAAGACCCCATGTTGAAAATGATATTTTAGTAAATGCATAAAAATTTCGTTTGGCTCTTTCTCCTGTCTGAAGTATATGTTCTAGAAAGGTGAATTTATTTTCAAGTATTAGTCCAAGGTATCAAAGAGTTTATTTACGTTTAACCGATATATTGTTAAATTTGATACAAGGAGTTGATTGTAAAGAGCCCTTTAAGAGGATTTGATGAGTTTTGTGGGGGGAAAATTCTAGCCGATTTCTTTGCCCCCACTTATATATTAAACTAAGACATCTATTCGATTTAATCTCGATTTCAGATCGCGTGTTGGCTTGTATAATAAGTAGTGCATCATCCGCATAACCGACTAATTCACATGAGGCTGGGAGAGGTAAAGAAAACAGGTCATCGAAGCTTATATTCCACAAAAAGGGTGATAAAACCGAACCCTGAGGGCAACCGCGCATTAGATTTTTAGATTGAGTGTGGTGGCCAAAACGGAGTTTTGTTGAGCCAAAAAGGAGTAGATGTTGGAGTAACATCCTCTATTTTTCAGTTTTAAAAGCAACATCGGCCACCAAGCGTTGTCAAAGGCACCTGTAATATCGAGAGATATTCCTACTACATATTTAAATTCTGACAGGTCCACTGTTTTTGTAACTACCATGACCGCATCCACCGTTGAACGACCGGCTGTAAATCCATATTTTTGATTATGAAATTTAGGGCCATCTGGAGTCAATCGCGGTACGATAAGTCGTTCAAGCAGTTTACCCAACGATGGTAGCAGCATTATGGGACGGTAAGATTTTGGGTCGTCTGCTGGTTTATTACCTGGTTTAGAAATTAATTTGATTGTGCCGTTTCGCCAGATTCTAGGGAAAATGCCCTCGGAAATACACCGCTATGCATGCGTGTTTAATCATATTATTCGATATCTTGTCTTTGCCTGCTGATTTTTTAATTTTTAGTGATTCAACGATTAATAGTAATTCCTTTATGGTAGGTAAGTCTGATACAGGGGTGTTTATAGGATTTAAAGAATTGAATCTAATTTCGCGGTCGTAATCGCTATCGGTATCTGGCGTGTCGTCGGGGATCAGGGCATCAAGATAGGCCTTACTAGTATCTTCTAAATTCTGTGTGTAAGAGTTGTTAATTTTAATATTTGAGAAAAAGTGCGGGTTGGAATTCCTAGTAGGCATCAGCTCGTGATAAAGGGATGACCACGGGCCTTCCCTGTCTAGTCTATTGGCAGCGTTTTTTAACATATTACCTTTATTGTTTTCTAATGTTTACGCGAATTTCACTCATTATAATAAAACAATTTTTTTTTTAATTTGTAAAAATCTTAATAAACCGCGATAAAATCCGTAAAAAAATGTTTTATTATAATATTACCTTTAGTTAATGAGACAGCTGTGCGATAACGAGACCTGGCCGTCCGAAGTTCTGCAAGAGCCGTTAAATAGATGTTATCAGACTGATCCATGCCTGTTCTACGGACTCTCTTAAGCTTGCGTCTCTCTTCGAAATTCCCTACGGATTGAATAAAGTCGGTCATTCCACCACTTACAGATAGGTGACTTAGGAAGCGGCTGTCAACCCAAGGCAACGTCGGCGCAGTAAACGAAGGTGTTAGTCATTATTTCAGCGCTTTCATTAACATTTAAATCTAAGCGAGTAAAGTCTTTGGCGTGTGCGGAAAAGAGAGACCGAAACAAATTCCAATTTCCGTTTTTGCTGTTATATTTATAATCTATTAGATTAGTCACACGTTCACTCGGGGACGTATTATGTGTAAACTCGTACACAATCAAGCGATGATCACTACATGACGCGTCAGGCAAGACGCGCCAGTTACATATACGGACGGACGCGCTAGAAAGCGTGACGTCAATAGAAGACTCACCCAAAGGGCAACTATAAGTAGGTGGTGCATTTGGCAAATTATGAATAGATAGGTTTAACTCGGCTATAAAATCCTCTACAGCGCATCTACGTTCGCGGTCGGTATATAGTAGCTTCCTGTGCCACAAGGGGGAAGAGGCGTTCACGTCCCGCGCAATGATAGCAACAAGGATTATTTTCGCGGCAGAATTTAGAGGTGTGGCCATACTGTTGGTAGTTGGCACAGCGTACGAGTTCAATGTCGTCAACAAAACGACGGATAATTATGGAATATGAGTACCGCCGTGGCAGCAACGCGGCACAAGCGGCACGCAACATCAACGACGTTTACGGAGCTAACACTACAAACCAACGCACCACCTGTTATTGGTTTGCTCGCTTCTGTTCTGGAAATTTCGACCTGAAAAATGAACCTCGCGGTCGTCCGAACACTTTGGTCGACAATGACGAATTAAAGGCGATTGTGGAAGCTGATGATACACAATGACACGGCTGAATTAGCAGCAGTTTTCGACGTTAGCGTCAAAACAATATTGGTCCATTTGCGTCAAATTGGAAAGGTAAAAAAGCTTGACAAATGAGTGCCCCACGAACTCAATGATCGCCAGCGCGAAGTACGCGTCGAGACGTGCCTTGCACAGCTGAACAGACACACAAATGAATGAATTTTGAACCGCATTGTAACCTGCGATAAAAAACGGATTCTGTTTGATAACCGCAAGCGTTCAGCAAGTTGGTTGGATCCTGGTTCAGCACCTAAACAATGCCCTAAACGAAAACTTACCCCTAGAAAAGTGATGGTCACTGTTTGGTGGTCTAGCGCCGGTGTGATCCATCACAGCTACCAAACGGGGTGAGCATTACTGCAGAAGTGAACACAATGATGGAGAAGCTGGCACATCTCCAACCAGCATTGGTCAATCGCTCGTCTCCGCTGCTCCTGCACGACAACGCGCGACCTCATACTGCACAGCAGACTACACAGAGACAGGTCTCGAAACCGTGTACGTAGTAAGAAACGAGAAGAAAAAGATACGACTCCATGATAGCGCGTCTCACGAAGTGGTTGCCCGCTCGCGTCACAACAAGGAATTCATATACTATACAGATGACAGCAATGACGCATTGGGCAAATTAATTAAACCGGCAATGGTCCCGCACAAAGAAAATGAAATTAAAGATTACAACCTTAAAATGGCCATCCGCAGCAGAGACCAGGCCGTCATCAATGAACTAACCAGGACTTGAGGACAATGCGACGCCCAACACCAACCAAAGCAGCCCAACAATAAAAATAAACATTTAGTCAATTATTAACATTAACCAGCTATGAGCACCGGGAGTGAATCACTAGGATCCACACCCCTTGACAGGGATTAAATCTAATAATTTAACGAAGACAAAATAAGAGGAGCCTAGAACCACCTACTTGAGCGCGCGTGACCACCATCCACCGCGCAAACACTTTACCAGCATCAAGTGTTAAGTATAGGGATGCCGCCTACTGAGTTTCTTGCCTGTTCTTCTCAGGATAGGGCTAGGGTTCGAACCGGTGGTAACATGTCACTCTCCCTCCGTCATCTCGATGGCTCCTCTTAGGCTAATCAGTATTGAAATCATCATCATTAACAAAACTAAAAAGAGCAAATAAAAATCATTACTTTACTACTTTAATCAAACAATGGTGCGGACCAATGCTCTGCAGAGTTTAAAAAAAAAAAAAAAAAAAAAAAGGAGACGGTCTCCAAGTTGCAAGAACTGGGGTTGGAACCTCTCCGTCATCCGCCCTACTAACCAGACCTTGTGCCTACAGACTACAACTTTTTCCAGAATTTGGATAACTTCTTGGCGGGAAAAATCTTCAAAACCCGAGAGGCGTTCAAAATGCCTTTGAAGAATTTGTTCCCTCCCGTCCAGCTGATTTCTTTAAGAAATCAATAAACTGCCACTGCGTTGGCAAAAATGCATTGATTGCATTGGTTATTACTTCGATTAATACAAATAAAAAGCATATGAAAAAAAATCGTTTAAATTTTTTCATACAAAACGGCAACTTCATAGGTAAAGAATATTATCATCTAAAAATTCAGCTGGTGTTGATAATATATTTGTTTTAATAGCGATCGTTCTCCTTTTCTCTAACCTCCATTAACCCAAATAAAGTGACATTTTTATGTCATAACCGAGCAGTCGGAACCTTATGGTGACTGCCGATGCCCATAGACATCCGCACAAACAAAATCTACGCAGATGCGTTACCTTGCTTTTCCCTATCCCCCCCCAATGGGCCACCGGAAACTCACAAACCGCACGAAACGCGACAGCATACCTGTCACTTGACGCCGGTGTTACTTAAGCGAGAAATACCACCCCGATCGTGCCGGCCCAATTCGGTTGCATAGCAGTATGGCACTACTTCTTACACATTGATATTTGTTTTTTTTTTATTTCATTGTCAAGTATGCGGCCACTTTATTTTAATTCAATTGAGCTTTCTATTTATTTACAAGAATAATTCCGGCTCTTACATAAAAATCGAGTACGTATGTGTAAAAAAGCTGCAATATAAATGATTATTTTTTCTATATGTGACATTTGTAGACACAACCGAAAACACTCAGGTTTTCGGAAGTGTCTTGCCATTTTTCTTTGGCCTGAATAGAGTCTCCCACAACTCGCCTGATATGGCCTCTAGTATTGCCATGCGATAAAATTATATTACCCTATATAAAATCTATAAATTCTACCCCTTGCCCATAAAACGCCGTCATGAATATTTTAGGCACACGACCTCTATGCTATTAATCATCTAGGAATACTAAAATTTGTAATTATAATATTGTTGTGTCGTTATGCACGTTTATTTCCAAAATTGAATTATAATTATTCTATATCACCCTGAGTTTTAAGACTTTCACAGATAAGATAAGCCAATTGAGCGCAGTCACGGGCTCGATTTTGAGGGCTGCCATTGCGTTTGGCACTTCCTAGCATCCTACCAATGGGACGAATTTGCTTCTCGCTGGGTGATCTGTTTCCGAGGTGGTGCTGCAAGCTATGGAACTTTTTGTTCCAAGCTCTGCAGTGCCTATAGGTGGCAAATCCCAGCCCTTTTTGGTCAACCCTGCAAGATGGCTGCACGCCACGCGAAAGCTACCAACTTGGTCCAATGCATCAATGTCGCAGGATGTAAAGACTACCCCACCATGGTTCAGGCCTTGACGTGGCGGTGGGAGCCTAGGGTGAGCCCAACACCTTGGGCGAAGCCAATTGAGCCGAGGGGGCTCTTTGTACTCCTCTTATAAGAAGAGGGGACAAAAGAGCAGAGGGCAAGGGGTGAGGATGGGAACCTCACCCCATTGTACTGTCCCGACGTTGAGAGGGGTTGTTCTGTGGTGCGGGACAACCCCTCTGTGGAGGTGGCGTCGGTCCCTTGCAGGACTGACTAGCCGTCGAGGTGCCCGGTTACTGGTAGCACTCGCCGGGTTTTAGTGGGTAGAGCTGCGTCCATTCACCATCTTTCGGGCGCAGCGAATCCCACATACCCACCTGGGGAGACCCACTCCCCAGGCGCGATGCCTCAGAGCATTTCCCGACGTAAAAGAAAAAAAAGGATTTAAAGACCAGCGCATTAAAAAAGGAGTATAACTTTGCCTATAGGTCCTTCAAAGGAGTTGTTCTGAGGCAAGAGAAGAGTACGTTAACAGAATAGCCGAGAGATTTGTTTAACTTCCTTCGGGAACTCTCACTGGTCGCTCGCCAAGGCAGTTCCAGGATTGCACTCGTTGGCTCACTACGTGAAGGAGAAGGCCGATCTTCTAGGCTCTCTTTTTTCTTCCAACTCGACTTTAGATGACTGAGAAAAATACCATCTTATTTGTTTGTCCCGTGAAACAGCTTTGCTGTGTTTCGGAGAGAAGGGCAAGACAGGCAGTGTAATTACTGGCACCGAGACTTAACATCTTATGTCTCAGGATAGGCAACACATAAATGATTTGCCTTTTTTTTTTCTTTTACGCCGGGAAATGCTCTGAGGCATCCCGCCTGGGGAGTGGGTCTTCCCAGGCGGGTATGTGGGACTCGCTGCGCCCGAAAGATGGTAAGTGGACGCAGCTCTACCCACTAAAACCCGACGAGTGCCACCAGTGCCGCCTTGGTGAGGTGCCCCGAATCTGTTAAGCTAACAGGGCACCTCGACGGCTAGTCAGTCCCACAAGGGACCGACGCCACCTCCACAGAAGGGTTGTCCCGCACCACAGAACAACCCCTACCAACGTCGGGACAGTACAATGGGGTGAGGTTCCCATCCTCGCCCCTTGCCCCCTGCTCTTTTGTCCCCTCTTCTTATAAGAGGGGTACAAAGAGCCCCCCCAGCTTCGCCCAAGGTGCCGACGCACCCTAGGCTACTGAGCCCCACCGCCACGACAAGGCCTGAACCATGGTGGGGATAAATGATTTGCCTGGGCTCATTCCAGGTAAACTAGTTTATGTTCATGGGTGACGTCGACCACTTACCATCAGGTGGTACGTTTGCTAGTTTGCCTATCCAACTAACATAACATAAAAAAAAATTAAAAAAAATACCACCAAATTATCAATCCATCGTCGTGAAATGCCGAATATAATTTTCCTACAGGGCTCCGGGCGTAAAGCCCTCTTTTCGGTGGACATCCATAAGTCGAGTGGGCACAACGCCAACCCTCCGTTAGTGCTACGAACTTGTGCTCCTGAGTTAGCACCCGTACGCGTATTTTCCGGCACTCTTATTCACTATAAACCAATAGCTAAAACTTCCTTGTTCTCAAGGAATGGAATCCATAATAAACTGCCAGCTCCGGCGATATTTAGATGAGCACCAACTGATTAGCGATCGCCAATATACTTTTCAACGGAATCGCTCAGTTGGTCATCTTCTAATATTCCTAATAAAGCGATGGGCAGAGGTAGTAGAGAGCAAGGGGGAAGCGCTCACGATTAATTTGGACATAGCAAAGGCCTTTGATCGGGTATGGCATAAAGCACTTCTAGCAAAGCTGTAATTGATTAATCGTTGAAAATAAAATTTCGTATCTTTTTCACTTTCATTTCCTGTAAACTTTTTTGAAAAACTTACCGTTTACTTTTTATGGCCTATTTAATGAACCAGAGGCCTTAGACAAAGTAACATTAAAAAAACGATAACGAAGTTCGAAAAGAATAAAATGTATGGGATTGACATAAGGCGTCGTCAATTATGTCACTCGTTATCGTTATCGCAAGTTGGTAGACAATGTTAAAATTCGTAACAAAATCATAAACTGTCAATTGGTTATCGAACACTTATGTGAAACTTATGTTATTTTATTATTGATATTGATTCGTTATCCGTGGGCGTGGGCTATGGAGGGCAACATTTTCACAATTTTTATGAGTTATAGTGTGTATGAGGTTTTTTTTTTTCTTTTTTATAGAAGAGGGGGCAAACGGACAGTCGGTTCACCTGATGGTAAGTGAATAGCGACATCCACAGACACCCGCTATACCAGGAGATCAGCAGGTGCGTTGCCGGCCTTTTAGGTGTGAGTATGCTCTTTTCTTGAAGGTCCCTAAGTCGTATCGGTTCGGAAACACCATAGGTGGCAGCTGATTCCATATATTTGTAGTGCGAGGCAGGAAATGCCGTAAAAATCTAGATGTTGTGGATTTCCGGACATCAAGATGGTGTGGGTGAAATTTGGAATTCTTACGCGATGTCCGGTGGTGGAATTCTGCCGCAGGTATTAATCCGAACAATTCCTCAGAACACTCCCCGTGGTAGATGCGGTAGAAGATGCAGAGCCATCCGACATCTCTACGCAGCGCCAAGGGATCAAGCCGATTGGAGATCATATTATCATCGACGATTCGAGCCGCCCGGCGTTGGACGCGGTCAAATGGAAGGAGCTGATATTGGGGCGCTCCAGCCCAGAGGTGAGAGCAGTATTCCATGTGAGGCCGGATCTGCGCCTTGTATAATTGAAAGCGGTGTGAAGGCATGAAATACTGCTTCGCCCTATTGAGCACGCCAAGTTTCTTAGAGGCTAGTTTAGCCTTTCCTTCCAAATGACCACGAAACTGCACATCTCTCGATATATCGACGCCAAGTATCCCAATGCTGGCTGCGGCAGTTAGGGGAGTGCCTTAAAATCGTAGAGGAACGACGAAGGGTGATTTTTTGGCGGTAAACGCGCAAACTTGTGTCTTGTTGGGGTTAAATTGGACCAGGTTAAGTCGTCCCCATTCCGAGACTTTGGTCAACAGAGACTCGATTTCAGACACAAGTTTGTTCCGACACTCATCGACTTGTTCCCGAGAAATATTAGAGCGGCCAGTGTATAAGGCATCTCCAGTGCTGTCATCCGCATAACAATGAATGCCGCTGGTTTGCAGCATATCATTGATATGCAGAAGAAACAGGGTTGGAGATAGTACACAGCCTTGCGGAACACCAGCATTTACAGACTTGAGGTCCGAGCATGTACCGTCGACAACGACCTTGATGCTCCTGTCTGCTAAAAGACTGGTGATCCACTTACATAATTTCTCGGGAAGCCCATATGATGGTAGCTTAGCTAGAAGTGCTTTATGCCACACCCGATCAAAGGCCTTCGCTATGTCCAAACTAACTGCCAGTGCTTCCCCCTTGCTCTCAACTGCCTCCGCCCATCGATGCGTTAGGAATATTAGAAGATCACCAGCTGAACGATTCCGTTGAAAGCCATATTGGCGATCGCTAATCAGCTGGTGCTCCTCCAAATACCGCCGGAGCTGGCAGTTAATTATGGATTCCATAATCTTTGAGAACAAGGAAGTTATGGCTATTGGTCTGTAGTTGGACGGGTCTGAGCGGTCCCCTTTCTTAGGGATCGGGTGTACCAAAGCTGTCTTCCACGAGCATGGGACGACGTCTAATGAGTATGAGTGCCGAAAAAGACGCGTAAGGACGGGTGCCAACTCAGGAGCACAAGTACGTAGCACTAACGGAGGGATGCCGTCAGGCCCACTCGACTTATGGATGTCCAGAAAAAAGCGCTTTACGTAGGGAGCTCTGTCGAAAAAATACTTCCGGCATTGAGGTATCACACCGAGGGATCGTCGGTGGTATTTTTCCCTGGTCATCCAAAGTCGAGTTGGAAGCAAAAAGAGAGCCTAGAAGATCGGCCTTCTCCTTCGCGGTGTGGGCCAACGAGTCGTTCCTCATGTGCAAAGATGGTAGGGATGGCTTACAGAAATTCCCTTGAACAGCCTTGGCGAGTGACCAGAATGCACGAGTTCCCGAAGGAAGTCGAACCAATCTCTCGCCAATTCTGTTCACGTACTCCGCTTTTGCCTCAGCAATAGCTCTTTTGAAGGACCTGGAGGCAAAGTTATACTCCTTTTTTAATGCGCTGGTCTTTACTTCCTGTGACATCAATGCATTGGCCCAGGCTCGGTAGCTTAACCGCTTGTGGCGTGCAGCCATCTTACAAGTTTGACCAAACCAGGGCTAGGATTTGCCGCCTATAGGCACTGAAGAGCTTGGAATAAAAAGCTCCATGGCTTGCAGCACCACCTCGGCGACAGAATCGGCAACGATGTCTGGATCATCCAGCGAGAAGCAAATTCGCCCCCATGGGTAGGATGCGAAGAAGGACCGCATTCCATCCCAATCAGCTGACCTATAGTGCCAAACATGGCGGCAGCTGGCAAAACGTGGCCATGATGGGCGGGCAACTTGCACAGAACTCCGGATCAGACAGTGATCCGATGAGCCAAGTGGAGCGTCCACGGAGACCACGTAATTGTCCGGGTGAGAGGTCAGCAGAAGGTCCAACAGGGAAGGCGTATGATCTTCCACATCAGGGATACGAGTTGGTGATACCACCAATTGTGTCAGATCATATGCTGAGGCAAAGTCGTAAACAGATCTTCCTGCATGATCGGTTGTACGTGAGCCGAGCCACTCGGTGTGATGGGCGTTGAAATCACCAAGTATCACGATCTCTGCAGATGGGATCTGTTGTAGTACGGAATCTGTAGCCATTTGGATGTGCTCTATGAGTCAATCGGTTTCGTCATTACCGCTGTGGGACCTATATAGGCAGGCATAGACGCGGGGATGGTCATCGCTGTCTATGCGCAACCAGAGGATGGAGAGGTCCCTACCTTCAAGACTGCCAAGGCGACGAGAGCAGACATCCTCTCTGACGTACGCGCAAACTCCAGCCGGCGGTACAAAAAAGTGTCCTAATTTGTACCCCGGACAAGAGAGATAGGAAGTATCAGCCGGAGAAGATATATGAGTCTCGGTCAAAAAGAGCAGGGCCGGCTTCGCCGTCTGGAGGTGGTAGTGAACAGCGTTGAGATTGCTATGAAGTCCCCTTATGTTACAGAAATCCACGGTCATAGTGGTAGGGGACTTCTGCCGACTGCTCCGTTTACCCCGGGCAGTTTTTGTCTTGAGCACAGATTCGCCCCCCCCCAGAATACGCGGGGCTGCCCAGGTTTCCGGGTTCAGGTACGTGTCCTGAGCCCGGAAGCCTAGAGAGGGATTCTCCTGTGCTTGTGCGACCGGTACCCTCCTGGGGTAGTATTTGCGTAGTCTGTGCTGTCATGTATGTTGGAGGGGGGGGGGGGGGATGGGCCACCGGATCTCTCACAAACCGAACGAAACATGACGACATTTGCCGCCATTTGACGTCGATATTATGTCTATTTACATAGATATTTATTTTAATTTTTTGGTCCGATTTGACACTTCTTGTCGAACTTTGTTGACACTTGACAGTTGTTGTCGTTGCACTGTCACGATCTTTGATTGATCATTGGCTAGAAAATTATTATCGTTATCTCAAAGACGATAACGAATTTCGGCTACAAAGCGATGTCACTTTGTCTACAGGCCCTGTTTTTCTATCTTGTCGAAAACTCTGAAAATATTGAGTTATTCGATAAAATGTATCTATGCTATTTTAGATGCATTTTTTTGATTAATCCAATGTTTATCGGCGAGTTAGAAAAACCGTTTTGTATAAGTAACAGGAAGTTTAGATAAGAGAATTTGTCAGAAAATATTTATGTTCGTTTGAAATATGTAACTTAAAAATATAGTAAATTTGAACTGTAATAGCTATAATAAACTAGCCTAGAATCAACGAATTAGATACCTTTTATAATTCGTTGCCTAGAATCGAATAATAAATATACAAATTATTCAAAGATGCCTTACATTTAAGAATAGCAATGTCGTATGTAAAATTCAAATGTTGTTATGTGTACCGATTGACTGTGATTTCAAAGTTGATACAAAGATTTATGCAAGAACTACTATAAACTAGTAGGGTAGTTTCGAATAACTTTGTAACATTAGGACGTATGAGACCTCAGTCCTCCCGTGACCATGGTTGCTGTAAAGTATCCGAAACGTCGGGCTTGTAAAAATCTTAATAAACCGCGATAAAATCCGTAAAAAATTGTTTCATTATAATTTTGGATAGTCATTTTATTTAAAACGTTTAAAAAATGTATATATTCAAATTACATAATCATCAGCATCATCATCAAATCAATCAAATAAATCAAAAAAAAAATATTCAAAATAGTACTAATACAGTATCTCTTTGAACGTCAATTGAATCTACCACCGGTTGCAAGGTAAGCCCACTGAGAAGAACCGGCGAAACAAACTCAGTGGAACTAATCTTTTCAAATAATATATATTCTATAACAATTTTAACATCTCATACTGAAATGCCCGGGAGGAACACCTTATTCCCAGAGTGTGGTATCTTCCATTAAATCTTTTACTTTATAATATCCTTGACCATACAAACGCTCTTCAACAACTTTTTTTAATTTTTTTATGAAGAGCTTTTGAACGTTTTCTGGGATCCTATTGTAAAAGCGTATACAGTTGCCTTTAAAAGAATTGCTTACTTTTGAAAGTCTAATTACTTGTACATCTAACCTGTTCCTATTACGTGTATCCCTACTATGAATATTACTTTTCTTACAAAATTCATTTATGTTTTTCCGGACATACAGTAAATTTTCTAAGATGTATTGAGAGGCGACAGTCAGAATTCCTATTTCTTTAAATTTTTCTCTCAAAGATGAATAGGGAGGCAACTTGTAAATTGCACGAATGGCCCGCTTCTGCAGCACAAAAATGTTGCTTATGTCGGCGGCATTTCCCCATAAAAGTATGCTATAAGACATAATGCTATGAAAGAAGCTAAAATCATCATCATCAGCCCCTATCCGTCCACTGCTGACCATAGGCCTCCCTCAAAGAACATCAAGACGACCGATCCCTCGCCACTCGCATCCAATATGGACCGGCCACTTTACGGAGATCGTCTTCCCACCTGGTCGAGAGTGGATGGAGGCCGCGTTCGGGTAGTCGTGTTGGTCGGCCATTAACCAAGTGGGAAATTACATAATAAATTAATTAAATATCAAGTATTTTCGGGAAAATCGCGAATGAATTACAAGTACTTGTAAATTATAAGTACTTATAGATCTAAGCTGAGTTAATAGACGTTAAGACTCATTTCGAGAGCTCAGCTCATTATAAATTCGCTTGAAATACTCCAGACACTTGATAGCGAGCTTAGCTGTCATATTATAACTAGATAATTCCCGCAGCTTTACCTGTATAGATTCCAAAGTAAAATTCTAATGTGAAGTTCTTAAAAAGCCAAATACGTATTTCCACGGTTCTAACAAAAGACTATAAAAAGTTTTCTAAAATTTTCTAAGTAAGTACCTAAAAAGAACACTCTAAAAACATGTTTTTGAGAATTCGCGTTGTTAGTTTTGTTAGCGTTACTTAAATGTGGTCGTTAACTTGCAGAAAAGCTACAATACCGAGAATATACAATAAATTGTTATTGTATTGTTGTCCTGTTTTCTTGGTTTTCCCTTGACCTTTCTATTGATAAAGGTCAAGGGAAAACCGGACAAGTCTCTATTTTGTGGGTCTGTTTCGCTCACACCCAATTAGATTTCCATAAAAACATTGCATACCAATATAATCATTATTAAGTATTATCTTTGTCCCATAAAACCTATAAATCCAGGAAATTTACATTGAAGATGGTTTATTATCATTACAATATTAATATTGTGATCACATGTAAAAGTCACCCGAATAGGCCCACCGTGGAATATTAAGGGGAGAAAATTACGTAATATTTGGGCACAAATAATATGGAAGGGTAAAGTAGGTAAATGTATGCCGGTGTGTACCGGTGGGAGGGATGTGCTGTGCGGCACTACGGCTCTATGAGTACCACTATCTTGCTTGTCTGTCCGTGAAAAAGCTTTGCTATGTTTCCGAGAGAAGGGCAAGACAGGCAGTGTAATTACAGACACCGAGACTTGAGTTACATGGGCTAGTCTCAGGTCTCATTGTTTGTATATTCAACTAGCTGTTGCTCGCAGCTTCGCCCGCGTCGATTTACAGCTGTGTCCGGAGTGATGATTATTATTTTTGTAGCCTATGTTACTAATTACTATATCAGCTATCTGCCTGTAACTCAAAATCGGTCCAGCCGTTTCTGAGATGAGCCGAGAAAACTGACGGATTGACAAAAAAATTAAAAATCGACTTAGGTATCATACGATAAACTTTCTGAATATGCATTTAGTGAAAATTGTTAATTGGAAGTTATAAACGAACACTTCAATTTTATTTATTTGTATATGTATTTTATACAGACTACGACAAAGTAACACGCTAAAACTCCGCCATTTTGTTTTTTTATAATTTTAATTATAACTGATGCTTTTATAGTTTATAATTATTAATATGCATCTAAAAGTTTTTAAGCTCTGATTTGTTATTCCGTAGAATTCGCTACTAAAAGTTCTCCATCGAAAAAGGGAAAAATATGACCACTTTGAGGGCGAAAAAAAATGCTAGATTTTTTATATTTTGCCTAGAAAAAGATGAATCTAAATATTTACTTACTCAAGTGAACTAGTAGAAAAATATTATAACGAACAATATATCGAATTAATTTTAATTATTTACTTTATTTTATTATTTAGCTGGCATCACTCCCTACTAATTCAGTTTTATTAGCTGTCAGATAGCTGTCAGAATTCTACAGAATAAAAAATTAGAGTTTAGCAATATTATGATAGTTAACAATACTTTAAAACTTTTGCCGCCGTAAGTTGTAAGTGCCTTTATACATTTACGTAACTTTGGAAACGTCTGCCACTCTTGATCAGACTATCCCAGACGTAAATAACATGGAAAGAAACTTCTTTGAAACTAAAATAATTCGTAATTCGTATTTCATATACATTATCTGTGAGTGTATACGAATATATAGTAAGCAACGATGGTCTACTGGGTATGAGCTCGGCCTTTTGAGTGAGAGCCGATAGGTCCGGGTTCGATCCTGATCCCTTGCGATGCCTAGAAATGAGTTTTACAGACACTTCAATTTTATTTATTTGTACATATAGATTAATAATTGACTTAAATATTTGCTTATAAATATTATATACTAAGGTACGTTTAATTATCATCTATTCACTCGAATATTGTTTTTTCTTCAATATTATGAGATCCGTAAAAGACAAGGTAAGAATCTATACATAATTGATGAAGCAATTGTAATGATCTGCACGGTAGGCGGGGGGCAACCCCCCAATCAAAAGTGAGCCGAATGGGCTCACACTAATCCGTTGAAGCATTAGGGCCTTCGGGCCATTAGCATAGATCCATCCGAAAAAAAAAAAAAAAAAAAAATTGTAATGAAACAATTTTATCATACATCTCCTACGAGATGGCGCCACCGCGCCCTGTCTTATACGATCTCCCAGTTTACGGCGCCCAGGGCACGTAGGTCTTTCATCACTTCGTCCTTCCAGCGGTATTTGGGCCAACCGGTCGGCCGCAGGGCTGTCCCATATTGGCCCTTCTCACCGCCTTTATTCGAATATTTCGAAAAATTCTGGAGCCAGTGATGGCTAGATGGCAGGTGGAGATTAAGGAAACCTTTTTTTAATTAGAGCTTAAAGATATGGTGTTTGAGCCCAACATTATAGGTGAATTGAAATAATAAATTTTAGGGATTTATCGCGATTTATCAAGATGTTTACATTCCCGACGTTTTGAATATATTAAAGCGACTATGGGCATAGGACCGCTCCAGTGATCATGGTTATTTTAAATTTCGTTTCATATACCTAATGAAATTCACATAGACAATAGAATACAATAAATATAAAGCAAGACATTCTCAATTAGCCGTAAATAAAACTAAATTCATGTATAATTCGACATAATTAATTACAACTATGTAACTTTTTCTATGACTAAAAGAAAAGCTTCGCATAAAATTTGCACGAACTAAACTAAATATCGACGAAACTTAACATTTAGCTAACTTATTCAGACGCATCTAGTCGTGAAATAATAATGAGCGTGGCTCGAGGATTCCCGTCCATCCTACCGAAACTTGTAATCACGATGAACTAATGACAACTTCGAAGGAAAACTTCCAATGTATCTTCTTCTGTATTAATACAGTCGTTCACGTAAACTGTATATTAACTTAAGATCTCATATATTAAATGTGTTTTCGAATAGTGAATGTTATTCTTGAACGAGTTTGGTGTATTAATATATATAAATGAATATGTGAATTCTAATTACTTAGGGTGTAATTAGAGTGATTGGAAGTCTCTTGATCAACTTAGCTTAAAGTTACATGGGTTGCTAAACGCGGGGCACAATGTATTTATTGCAAAATACAACAGTGCTTACAAAATTTATTACATGTTAAAAAAATCTTAAGTAACCTCGAACAATTTAGCTTTAGGATACTGTTTTAGAAACAGTAATAATAATAACATCTATATATATGGACGCTTTTACACAACGACAATCTGGTCCCGTGGTAAGTTCTCGAATAACTTGTGTTACCGGTACCAGACAACGGAAATATATTTAATACTTTTATACTATACATATATGTAATATTTTTATGATATAATTCACATATTTAATACACATCCAGTTGTTCCCTGTCAGGATTCGAACCCGCTACCTCCGGCTTGAGCGCCAACGCGCTTAGCACAGAGGTTACATGTGACGATAATAGTTATTACAGAAGGAATACCTTTTACATGAACAATATATACTAATGTCATAAAGAGGTAATATATTTTGTAAGTTCGAATGTAGGAGGTTTCTCCGAAACAACTCATCCAATAAAACAATCAACTGATGGCACATGATGATGATGATAGGCTATAATTTAACCCTGTACTCCCACTTGTACGGTAAGTACGCATGTGAACCTGCGGGCCCTGCGAGTAACAAACAAAAGAGGACTAATTAGTAATTTTTCTGTCCGATCAGCAATTTTAATTGGCATTGGCCAAAGTCTACCTAAATCATTGTTTTCATTGTGAATAATTATCCGAAGCACCAACGTATCAGATTATTCAGACAAAACTTTCTGTTACTTCCACGAAAGCGATCTCTATGTTTATTTAAATTCATATCCACTTCAGCTGTGAAAATCAGTTGGAACAATGTCGGATCCCGTATTAAACAACCATGAAGACATCATTTATGTACTCCCGCTAAGTGACAAGCCTTATATAATTTCCGAAAATGTTCATCCATTTGAAATATTAAGCTAATAACCGGCCCGGTTAAAAAGGAACATACTCGTTACGTGTTAAGATTCATTTTCGCTTTCGCAACTATTCCGCTCGCTCCAGCATCTGCCAGTTTTCATTAAGAGCAGTCAGAGGTAAGTCGGAAGTTCGTGAAGCGAAGGCTTGTTCGTCGGCACATTTCTAATTCTCTGGAATGAATATAGAAGACGGGCGGCGAATTTAAAAACGGGAAATGCTGTTTTTTTAAGTGAAAACTTCTTTAGGCGCGATACGCATATTTTTAGATGAGATAAAATCTCTGGATTATGAGACGCTTTTCGACGTTTATATGGCGTTTCATTTATTTATATAAGATTATGCTATATTTGTTTACATAACTAATCGTCAAACACACTGAAATGTCAATGTCAAGCGGTCATTTTGTGCGCCATAATCTTTAACACCCTGTATTATAGGTATTTGAAGTTAATTGTTTTGTTTTCACCTCTATCGGCAGGTTAGTTTTTTTATTTTCAAATTATATCGGCTAATTGTTATCTCCTCCTATAAATGTACAATTTACATGTGCTGGAGGAGCACAACCTGGAGGTTAACAAATAAACCTCCGGCTCTGGCTTTATATTTAATAGTTTATTTCATTTGGATTCTTTTTATTAAATTGTTTCAAAATATGTACTATCCCCATATTTTATAATTTTTATATTTCATAAAGTTCACGTAACATAGCACACATAAGTAAATCATCCAATCATTATCATCATTTTTATCAACCTTTTCCGTCCACTTGATGACTAAACGCGCCGTAGTACTGAATAAATATAAAGTTTCTACTGAATTTTAGTAGGTTTTATTGATCTATTTTAAGCAACTAAAGAGTTCTAGGAGTTAATGCCGTATATGCCGTAACAAACCTCTTTGTTATGAATAGTTCCTCACATGTCACGGACTCCTTAAGGGTGTACATGGACCACAGTTTAAGAAACCCTGCTATACAGGATCGTCATCAGCTGTAAATCCAATTCAACGCGGATAAAAGTGCGGGCATCAGCGTGTAATATACAAAGGCCATCATTATTATTATATTTCATCGTCATCAGCCTCTATCCGTATACTCCGAACATAGGCCTCCCTCAATGACGGCCGATCCCTTGTCACTAGCATCCAACACGGACCGGCCACTCTACGGAGATTGTCTTCCCACCTGGTTAATGGCCGACCAACACTACGTCTACCTAAACGTGGCCTCCACTCTAGAACCTTATTGCCCCATCGGCCATCCGTTCTCCTGAGTGTGTGAACAGCCCACTAATAAAGGCTATACTAAGAATTTATCTCTAAGATTTAATCTGATGATGTCTAAACATTCAACTTTAAATCTAACAAACCTTTTCACGTTGATTTCCTTAGGTTCTCCCATCAATCTAAGTTCACTCGGTAATGTAATGATCTGCGAATAAGCAATTCCATTAATGTGCATGTGGTGAATGGAGGACGGATTCCAAATGTCCCAGCTTGAATACTTCTCTTAATTGGTTTCTGGATAACGTTAACCATGTTTACAAGTTCGAAGTATTTTGAAATAAAATTTTAAGTTAGTTTTGTCATTTCCTTTTTTAGATGAGGTAGAGAGCCGTCGATCTACAGAAATTCTGTATAGATCAGAGTTTAAATTGATACAAGAAAAAAAAAATTGGTTCTCCAGAATATCGTCACAAAATAATAATAAAATTACATTCAATAAAGTAATTACTGTAAAAAATTCTAATTCATATTAATAAAATTCTACCAACAAAGCAGCTTTTTGAGCATCAATTGAATCTACCGCTGGTTCCAAGGCGAGCACTAATATAATTGGTAGTTTCGGTTTACCAAAATAAATTAATTATTACCTATGTTTTATATGAAAATAAAATTTGGACAACTTTCTTAAAATTAAATTGGATTTAATATGAGAAAAACTATTTTTAAATAAATATCTAATTAAAATTACTTTGCTATTCTATTTCATATATTAATACAATTTGCTTTTGAGTTTAGTTAATGGACAGTATAACTTAAGTTATTGGAAATAGAGTATGGAGTTATGCATATAATTTGGTTTAAAGTTGCCATTGTTACTAACTTCTAAACGTTGCACCAGTGACTAGGCAAATTGGATTATAATGGAGAATTGACAAGCTCGAGTTACTTATTATCCAAATTCATATTGGCGTGCCGCAGGGTGGCATCCTTAGATCATCTCTATTTACACGCTATGTAAAAGGAAGATAACGACGTAAATGAAGTACAGTAAACTTTATAATAAGGCTTACAGAAAGTAGGCACACAATTTCTCGTGATTGCCAATATAAATGAAACAAAAATAAATAATAGTTTTAATTGTAATAAAATAGTTAATATAATATCAGTCGAAACATTTATATCCTTATTTTTATCCTTACTGTTTAAAACGTGAAGAAAATACTGTTGAAGCAAGCACCTAGGCTTGATATTTGCAGTGTCTACCAATGCTGTATGTTCACGAGACTCTAAACATCAAACTCCGGGAAAGAAAATTAAAAACACGGTTTCAAATATTGTTTTCTAATGTTTACGCGAATTTCACTCATTATAATAAAACAATTTTTTTACGGATTTTATCGCGGTTTATTAAGGTTTCAAAATTAAAAATAGTAAAAATAACCATGCTAATTAAAAATCTTGACTGACATATACCTAAATATTATGCTAATATTTAATGTTTTATTTCGAGATTTAAAAAAATACGTGATATATTAAATATCTACTTGAAAAGTAAGATATAAAGCCGTCGCAAAGCTTGATTGAGTATTTGAGCGATGAATTAATTTCATGTACCTTGCGGTTACATACATAAATCTGCATAATAGCATGACAGATGGATTCTTCATACTTGTAATACCAATATGCCTCTCCTCCCCTTACGAATGTAGTTCGTGCATACAAATTTTTAATGGATCGCCAAAAATTGTACGTGATAAAATTACATAAATGGTAAGGAAATTGATGATTTAATCTTTATACTCGGAAAACACTCGTGTACGTGTACAAATGAAAATTATATTATTTTTAGTTGTGGAATTTGACTGGTAATAATTATGATTTAAAGGGCAATTGTGTTAAACTTTTAAAGTATATTAATTTTTGCTGTGGTAGGAAAACATAAAAATATTTTAAATGGTTTTGAAGTATTAATAGAGTCCCTCTTAAAATATTCTCGAGTTTAGCAAATCGCGACTATATTTTTGTACAAATTGTACTTTATAAATATTATTTCTAGTAGTAATAATTTATATAATATTATCCTCTCGTCCATGAAATTGAAATGATATAAATTCGTATCTAAAGCTATTTCATGGACATAAGTAAATGTATACTTGTACTATAAATAAATTCTCCTCTACCCTAAGATTGTCTGGGAGAAATTGCTTCCTTAGCGATAAGACCGCCTTAGTGCATAATATTATTTTGTAAGTTTTTATTTAAGATGTAATTGTTGTTTTTATACACAATAAAGTATATTTTTTCCCCTTCTTCTTCTTCTATAACATAGTTAACTTTTTCATCTTTAAGGAATTTTGCAACTTACATTGTTTGCTTATTAATTAGTATTTGACTGTGTGTGTATGCTTACCTACATTGGGCCAGCGCATATTCCTTTTTGACTTATTACCACCCCGCTTATTTTCGTAGGGCACTTAGAAATTTATTAATTAGACAGTAGATTTTGAACACGCGTCTTTATAGTTGCTTCAAATTAATTTTCCAATTTTTTGCTCAAATGCCACGCATTCTTTATCTCTTTACGTAAAATTCATATGCTTTTCAAATTTAATTTAAGAATTGACATTTATATTGTGCAATAAAATGCCCCAGACGATGTCAGATAGTTGGATCTAAACTCGATATTCTCAGAATATTCGATGAATCTCCGCGTGGCGATGCTTTGAGCTTTGCTCATTCATCTATATTGATACATTTTTCATAAGTCTGACCCCGGATCAATCAGAATGTTTTATAGTGTCTGTCATGTTATTTGTATATAAATAGAAAGACATTTTAAGTTTTATTATTTAATAATGTATATGGTACGTATGTACGGTACGGGTCTTCGGGATCCACATACATGGAGTAATAATAACCAGATTATCTCAGAATACTGTATTTCAGCGTATGTACAAAGGATGTTTATACTTTGACAAATTACAAATGAATGCCTAACTATTGGTATTACAACATCTTATAAATGACGGAGGGGAACGGTTGCGGGAGGCGAGTCCAGGCGAGGGCGAAGGCGACGGCCAAACGCAGCGATGAGTGGTGATTGCTGTGTTGAGTGTTCACTTAAGGTGTCGGATGCTGGCGTCCGTGGGACTTCTATGGTCAGATTGTTTCTGCACCCATCAAGTGGAGTACTCGCGGGATTAAACTATGCTAGCCTTTGTTTTGGTAACATAACTCGCGCTACACTTAATATTAACACAATGCGTCCCTACGTTCCCCTATTTATATTAATCAAAGTACTTCCATAAACAATTAAACATGTAACTAGTATTAAATACAATACTCTTATTATTACAAAGGTTTTATATAGAACTAGTGGCCCCGACAGACGTTGTCCTGTACAATTTTTTTTTGTGAATCTAAACCATTCTCGAATCCACTTGAAAACACACAAAAAAAATCATCAAGATCGGTCCAGCCGCTTGGGAGGAGTACAGTGACATACACACGCATTGAAGAATTATATATATTAAGATAGTGATATTAGTTCTAATACATATTAAATTGAACATTTACATAGTAAATTGAGTATTGTAACAAATAAATGAAACATCAATCATCTTCGAAACATTGAAACAGTCTAAACGGTGGCTATTAAATATCAGACCTTAATAAATAATAGTTCATATGTTTACAAATAAGTATTTAAATATTAATCTTATATATTTCTGATATTTCTATAACAATACGTTCACCTTAATGATAAACTAAAACATATTTATATCAATAGTTGCTAACTATTGCCGATAGGTAGCGATTTGCGCCCATACACCTATATTATATTGAAACTTTTTATTAAAAATCTTAATAAATCCCGATTTACTAAGATGACGTATGTACATACATGTACATGACGTATGACGTAATGTATGTATGCATGTATCAGACGTCCTAATGTTACAAAGGTATTCGAAACTACCCTATGATATATCAATATTTTGGTTAGTCCTATCCACGCAGTAAGCGCTAACTGAGTCAAATATGTGACATATTATGCTTGGATTTTGATTTAATTATTTTAATAATGGGATCCAAGCAGGTGGTAAGAACCAGACATCTTTTGAAATTAGGATGTCTTTTAGGAAAAGATCCTTTAGATTATTGTATTCTAATGTTTACGCGAATTTCACTCATTATAATGAATCCTTTAGATTAGATTTAGATTATGATTGTTTTTACAATATTTCAAATTCTTATATTAAAATGATACCTAATAAGTCCGAATTTCAATCTGTTAATATATATTGTCGTCATTGTCAGATTTATTGTAGACACCAAGACACTCATTATAATTTAAGTCACTATTAATTTATATTAATTACCCGCTTTTAAAGGGAGTATAAAGGAAAGAGGAAGGAAAAGAAAGGAAAGCTCTCAATTTGACTATATATTTTTATTAATACATTAAAACTAAACGATACTGTGTTTAACTTTAATTGAAAATCTTTATATAATTCTGTTGTCCGCAGCTTCGTCTTTCGTAATCTTTTAATTAAATCGGATTAATAGTTTCTAAGATGATCCCCTGCATCTATTACCTCTGCATAAGTGAGTATTTCAGATTATAGTATTTAAACAGTTCAGAAGTAGAAAACCATTCATCTGCAATATAACAAAATACAACTGTGCCCATTTTAATAGATAAAATAAGAATATTAACAAATTTGACTTTCATCTGAATTTTAATTGGGCTGTCAGAACTTGGGACAGCGGAGTAAATTAATTTGACACTTTGACTGCAGACTAGATTAGGACAATTAGTTGAGATTGTTATCATACTTTGATTATAAATGATGCTAAGAGGGAGACTTTTGTCACCGTGACTGTTTCGTCACTCTTACCAAGTCCTATGTATGGAGGTGCACGCACGTTACGACGTGACAACTGAGTGACATTATTTAAAATTCCATACATATCCACGGACTTGATAAGAGTGACGAAACAGTCACGGTGACAAAAGTCACCCGTGCGCGCCTAGCCTTAGTCTGCAAGAGTTCGCTGCTGGGTAAGACTGGGATAAGAAAGTTACATGGCCTCTGAAAACCAGGATAGTTTTCAGATGCTTTGTTGTCTTCTGTAAAAGCTAGAAAAAAGTGAAATTACTGATTACGAGACCTACCATTTTGTAATTCAGGGTAGGCAACGCATGATTTGTAAGAGGTAGTGTCATGCTGCTTTGCAGCTGAAATGGGCTGGCACGACCGGGTTGGTACCTCTCGCTCACATAACATGTCGCGTTTCGTGTGGTTTGTGACTTTCCGGTGCACCATTGGGGGGGGATAGGGAAAAGGAGGGCAACGCATTTGCATAATCACTTGTTGGCAAAATCTACTAAATGGATTTTAATAACAAAGGATTGTGTGGTTTTATGAAACTTTTTTTCACATTATAGACATTTAACAAAACATTTTTGTAATAATATTCCATTAAGGGTATAAAAATCGCTTTATCAATCTTAATTTTATACTTGGAAAACTTGGCGGCCGACCGTCACGCGACATGTAACACACAGACGAAAAAGTTTGAGACGATGTAATAAAATATTCACTTTAAAACTTTACAATAACATACTTTATAAATCAGCATAACATACAGGCTATAATTTATCGCTGAACTCCCACTGGAAAGGTAAGTATGCAGGTGAGACCGCGTGGCACTGCTAGTTTTAGGAATAAATTATCAGCCCGATGAAATGATTACAGGAGTTATGAAACTATCACATAAATACTGATATAAAACTCCTTACGAAGCGATATTATCCGCTTTTACGCTCACCTAACACTTTATTAGCTAGGAGTATAAGCTGATCTCATTATGTGCATATTGATGTTGTCATTATGCTTGCCATGTAGTGAAAGGTGCTGGGATATTGTTGTTTATGAATATGGACAAACCAGGTGCGAGTTTATTTTATTTATTCATTAAAGGGTTCAAATGACATCGGACATTAGGTCTGGTGAGAGCTTGCGCTTGTACCTCGCGACACTTGTCATGGGTACAGCCATCTTATTTCTTCCTTCAGAAAGCTTTGTTTTGTTTCGGAATGACGGACAGTGTAACTACTGGTACCGAGACTTAACATCTAAGTCTCAGGATAAGCAACACATAAATGAGTTGCTTGGGATAGTCCTAGGAGAGATCGTTAATGTTCATGGGCCATGTAGACTACCACGTGGCTCTGCCAATTTGCCTATCCAACTAAAATAAAAAATTAAATGTACAAAATAAGTAACCTTTATTACTTAAAATTAAAAACATACATACAAAGACGGACGGCGATCTTAATATAATATAATTATAATTAGCTTTTTTTTTTCTTCTTTTACGCCGGGAAATGCTCTGAGGCATCCCGCCTGGGGAGTGGGTCTCCCCAGGTGGGTATGTGGGACTCGCTGCATCCGAAAGATGGTGAATGGACGCAGCTCTACCCACTAAAACTCGGAGAGTGCCACCAGTGCCGCCTTGGTGAGGTGCCCCGGATCTGTTAAGCTAACAGCTGGCACCTCGAGGGCTAGTCAGTCCTGCAAGTGACCAACGCCACCTCCACAGAGGGGTTGTCCCACACCACAGAACAACCTCTCCCAACGCCGGGACAGTACAATGGGGTGAGGTTCCCATCCTCACCCCTTGCCCCCTGCTCTTTTGTCCCCTCTTCTTATAAAAGGAGTACAAAGAGCCCCCTCGGCTCAATTGGCTTCGCCCAAGGTGTAGGCTCACCCTAGGCTACTGAGCCCCACCGCCACGTCAAGGCCTGAACCATGGGGTAGTAATTAGCTTCCGTTAGCTTCACATGGTTACTGACTCTTAAAAATTTCTCTACAGAAACAGAAAAAATCACAAAAGACACAAAAATCATATTCTGTTATCAGCAAATATTATTTTATCTTTACTGAACTCCTTCTAAACGGCTGGACCGATTTTGATGAACATTTTGTGTGTTCAAGTGAATTCGAGAATGGAATAGATTCACAATTGCATGAACTAAAAAATGTTACTAGTTACTTAGTTACTATGTAAATTGTCGTTTCAATGTATTTTTATAGCTTCCACTAAGAGGAGTGGATCGTTGTCACTATATTTACGTGTAGCTCGGGCCGTAGATTACGTCTAAACATTTTAATTAACTTCGCTCTTATAGATGGAGATTGCACTTTAATTGCTTGTCTTAAGAATAAAGTCTTTATTGTAAGACTCTGCTAAGACATAAACGTCGCTCTTACAATGTTTATTACTTGAAGATCTGGTTACCATATTCCGAGTTTCTCGACTATCTTATGGTGAAATCGCTTCATCGCGATTCATTCGCGGGATTCTTATACATACTGTGCGTATGACAATAAAAGATGTTGTTTTACAGAAGGTGGTAGAGTTAATTATAAGATTTGGGTTAACCTCATCACGGAACTAGATTAATTTTTCTTACTTCGCACGACAACTATGGACCACTGCGGTATTTCCAAACCGATACGACTTGGGGACCTTCAATAAAACAGCATACTCATAATTGAAAGGCCGGCAGCGCACCTGCTAATGATATAGCGGATAACTATGGATTTCGCTTATCACTTACTACCAGGTGAAACGACTCCGTTTTTCTTCTATAAAACAAATGTTTTATTCATTTCTTATTATCATTATTTACGGTCAGTTGCTGCAAGTAATTATTAGACCCGACCCGCAGCAATCCGAAACCAAGTGTATTTATATTTTCTAAAATTTATTTATATGATTCATATTATATTATATACTATAATATAATATGAATGAGTTTACCATACTCTAGTTGTTATACATATGTACTTACAGTAACATATCATCCATTCAATGCTCAACACGATAACATCATACACGCTACAATCTCGAAGCGTCCCCCGGTGCAGTCTCGTCGCGATACGCTCATAAATTACACTAATGCGAAACACATTGAGATTAATTATAGACATTATTCTCGAAAATATTGCGAATACCAAATTATGTTGTGAGCATTTAATGCAGTGTAGCTGTAAATAAGAAGATTAAATATTTGATATACCTATGCGGAACTTTTTTTTTAAATATTTTTCAAGACCAAAGTACAAATCGTAAGTTCTAACGTTTACTTTTATCACTTACATTAGACTTATAATTTATTCATAATACCCCTCTATAAAATCTTACTAATCTATACTAATATTATAAAGCTGAAGAGTTTGTTTGTTTGTTTAAACGCGCTAATCTCAGGAACTACTGGTCAGATTTTAAAAATTCTTTCAGTGTTAGACAGCCCATTTATCGAGGAAGGCTATAGGCTATACCTAGGTAACACTAAAAATGTTTAGAAAATGAAAAACGGCTTAATGTAGAAAGTTGCCAATACTTTTATTGTTTTTCGAAGTAATCTCCGTTTTTGTTTCTACACATCGTCGCATTCGATGGAACCACTGAGAAAAGCAGTGGGCCCATTCTTCCTTAGGAGTCTCTTCTATGGAATTTTCGTACGCTTTCACCGCATCTTCAGGGCTCGTAAAGCGAATACCTCGAATTTTATCTTTAGTTCTTGGGAATAAATGAAAGTCGCAGGGCGCCAGGTCAGGACTGTAAGGCGGATGACTCATTATCTCGACACCTGCCATAGTCAAATATTCAACAGTCCGTTTTGCGGAGTGCGCTGAAGCATTGTCGTGGTGAAGGAGGATCCCTCTTCGTGGGCGCTGCTGTCGAATTTTTTCCAAGACAACAGACAAACAGCGATTGACATACCAGTCTGCAGTAACTGTCCTTCCATCTTCTAGCACAACTGTTGCGAAATGACCTTTCCGACCAAAGAATGAGGCAATCATCTTTTTTCCTTGACTTCTTCCTTTCTTTACCTTAGTTGGCCGATCCTCGAAAGGAAACACCCACTGAGCTGATTGTCTTTTGGTTTCGGGTTCGTAGCAATATATCCAGCTTTCATCACATTTGAGTTACCACCGTTGAACTTATCTAACATTTGGCGACACCAGTCCATGCGGAGGCGTTTCTGGTCGTCGGTTAAAGTATGGGGAATCCATCTGGTACAAAGCTTCCTGACGCCTAAATGTTCGTGTAATATTTTTTGAACTTGACTCATACTAATGCCTAGGCTTGCCCGTATCTGCTGATAGGTCACTCTCTTATCTTCCTCTATCATGCGTCGCACAGAACTGATGTTATCTTCAGTAGTCGTTGTTAAAGGACGTCCCTCACGCGGATCATCCCTGAGATTGCTACGTCCACGCTTAAACTCGTTAAACCAATTGTAAATAGTGGCACGAGATGGGGCTTCATAAAAAAATGCTAATCGCAGCCTGTCATAGCTTTTTTGTTGAGTAAGCCCACAACGAAAGTCATAATAAATCATTGACCGAAAGTTTTCTGGTAGTCATTTGAGTAACTACTTTCATAGATCATCTTCTCGATTCCAACATAGAAACCACCTCTTTGTAATATTAGCGTAGATTTCTAATTTGATCAATGATTTTCTCCTTTTTTCACAGGTATTCATAAAATCAGAGCTAAAAGTTGGAGTCATTTACGTGAAAGAGAATCAATACACCGAAGAAGAAATTTTAGACAATAACGAGAATTCGCCGCTTTTTGACGAATTTTTGCAAGTTATGGGTGAAAAGGTTCGGCTGAAAGGTGAGCAATTATATTAATGCGGAAAAAAATCTTCCATTTTTTCGCAAATCTTTCAGACCTGGACACTTTTGTTCATTAATTCACCACTTATTACTATATTCTGCTTCTTACTAATATTATGAACGAAAAAGTTTGTATGGATGTATGAATGTATGTTTGATATTCTTCCACGCCAAAACTACTGAATAGATTTTCATGAAAATGTACAATAACATAGCTAATACATCAGAATAAAACATAGGCTATAATTTATCTCTGTACTCCCACGGGATTGGGAAGTACACGGGTGAAACCGCGCTGCTAATTCTGTAATAAAAAGGTTCTTGATTCGTTGAAAGAGGTTTCGGTCCCAGCAGTGGACGGATAGAGGCTGATAATGATCATGATAATGATCGATTTCTGCGTTTTAATTTACACGTTAGCTTTGCATTCATTCAAAGAAAGTATAGCATTAGACAGAAAAAGGTTAAAGATTATGATGATGATGATGATTATAATTTTTAATAGTTTTAAAATAAGGAAGAGATTCTCAATTTGTTTGTTTGGTCTGACCGAAATTTATTTAGATTTAATATTAAAGTGACTTGTTTTGCTCTCTAACAATTCCTGCAAATATTTAACTGATAAGAGACAAGGAAAAAAGATATCACTTCTTATTTAGGGGATCGGAACTGGTACTCCTTCATACAGGTTATTTAGTAACATAGTTAGGAGGTCAGAACTGGACGCACTAGAATTGTAGCAAATCTGGTATTTTTACCGTGTTTGAATTATTTATACCCATGCTCTGCAATACTTGATAAGATCAATAAAGATTTATTATTTATTATTATTAGGTATTTTACAATTAATTTTTTCTGTGATATAAAAGAAGTTAGACAAAAATATTTTAATTACTTAATGTTAACGTTCTATATATTTTATACCAGATTCGAATTATGATTATTATAGTAAGTTAAAATAAATATGATTTATTGGTAATTAATATAGTTTTAGGTTCTTAACTTACGGACGACCATTATAATTACGCCTTTCTTTATATTAGCTGTTAAATCGATATGTAACAATCTATATACTTTCATAAATGAAAAACTAACCTTGTAACCATTAACATGCATCTAAATTTCAGGTTTTGACAGATATAAAGGCGGGCTAGATACAGTTCACGATTTGACCGGACTCTACTCAGTGTATACCAATTGGAGAAGCATTGAGATCATGTTTCACGTATCCACTCTATTGCCATACGAGAGACATGACGCACAGAAGTTGCAGAGGAAGAGGCACATCGGAAATGATATAGTGTGTGTCGTGTTCTTAGAAGCTGACAACACATCGTTCTCACCGGCTTGTATTAAGAGCCATTTTCTGCATACTTTTATATTGGGTAAGTACAGTACATCTTAAATTCTAGGCGAAGAAAGTAAAAAGAGAAGTGAGGCAATTAAGCTACCATCAGCCCCCATCCGGCCACTGCTGAACATAGGGCTCCCTCAATGAACGACCGAACTCATTAAGCCATGCCTTACTTGATTTCGATATCTTTTTATTTCCAACATCATTATTTAACAGACATCATAATATACTATGACATTTTATTAACCTTTTCGGCATTGTCTTCGAATGACTTGCTCACTCGTGAAAATCATGGTACAATTCCCGATTGAAAGTTTTAAAAGTGAAAATAACATGTTCATTTGAAATCTTATATCATCAGCATAGTCCACTTGGACATTAATGATATCAACGTAACGTAACATTGTTGTTGTGGCACTGTGCCACGAATTGGGGTCGTCATTCGAAAGAACTTCACGTATAATCGTCATGCTGAGCAGGTGTCAGCCATTACACAGCTTAAGCAAAAATTATTGACGCGTATTTTTGTGATTGTATCATAATATAATAAAACTGAAGAGTTCATTAGTTTGTTTGAACTCACTAGTCTCCGAAACATGCACACGGATTTAAACAAATATTTAGCATTATTTTACTAACTATCATATCATAATAACTGTGGTAGGCTATTTATTATAGAAATTTTCTTTTTTAAATTTCAGAGTTAGTAAAACCCCGGTGTATAGCTAGTAGTTATATAGCTACTGAACTGTTTTAACTAAACTTTTCAGTATGACATCTTAACTATTATAAATTAGAATATGTTATAAATTGGGATTTCATATAAGAACAATGTGTTTAGTGTTGGTCGGCCATTAGCCAGAACGATCTCCGTGTAGGAGCCGATCCGTGTTGGATATGAGTGGCAAGAGATCGGCCTTCTTGCCATTCAGGGAGCCCTACCATCAGGAGTGGACGGATAGGGGCTGGTGATGATGATGATGAAAATTTGTTTGTTACCTTATTTTTCAAGTAATCTTTTTATATAGCTCCTTATTATTTTTTCCTATCTTATCATTATTTTAAACCGATATAACTATATTTTCTAGACGGGACGACGATGTCTATGCGAGTGGCGGGGTATTGGCCGTCTTGGCGTTCACTGAAAGAGGTCTATGTCTAGCTGTGGACGGAAAAAACTGATAATGATATAATTTTCTAGATCAAAACATTTGGACTATTACATTTCAGTGCGAGTATCAGCGAAGATCAGAAGACGACCGACTAGATACGAAGTGTCGGTGGTGACCAGGGACGAGGTGGGCGCCTACAAGCCATACCTGTGGGAGCAGAGCGTCTTTGATAAGGGACCCATGTTCAGGTCAAACTTTTACTATTTACTTTTTTTTTGGGCTACTACTGTTCTTGCACTGAGTAATATAGGCCATTGATTCTATTATTTGTATGGGATTGTTCTACCTTTTTTAATGAGTGAATTGTGTGATTAATGATAGATAGTGAAGGAAAACATCATGAGGAGACCTGCATGCCTGATGAGAGTCTTTGAAGGTGTCTGAAGTTCACCAACCCGCATTGGGCCAGCGCACCGGTGAACTATGGCCGGATTTCGAGGAAGAGACACGTGTCCAATGGGACAATAAGGGTGTATATTAATTATAGATAGCAGATTAGTAAGAGGTAAATACTGCTTTGCAGCCAAATTGGACCGGCACGACCAGGGCGGTACCCCTCGCTCATATTACACCGGCGTCAAGTGACAGCTATGCTGTCGCGTTTCGTGTGGTTTGTGAGTTTCTGGACCACCCCATTTGGAGGATAGGCAAAAGGAGGGCAACGCATCTGAATAGCTTTTGCTTGTGCGGATGTCTATGGGCGTCGGTAGAGTAACTATAAGGCTCCAACTGCTCGGTTGCCCCTTAATAACATAAAAAAAGATTACACGAGCCACCTGATGAATGGCCATGTTCATAAACCTAGAAGCCCGCTAGAAGTTAGAACTGGGATTTAGTGCGCTATGCCCAGACGACTTATTCCGACATTTCTGATGATGCATCTCTACTACGATATATGTCTACGGTATTTCCGAACCCATACGACTTAGGAACCTTTAAGAAAAGAGCATTTCTATGTTTGAAAGGTCGGCAACGCACCTGCTAATGATGAAGTGTGTGTCTGTGGATGTCGTTAATTACTTACCATCAGGTGAACCGACTGTCTGTTTGTCCCTCTTCCTCATAAAAAATACCGTCTTTTCGTTCATTGGAAGATGCCAAAGTTCAGCTGTGTACAGATATTGTGATAACGTTAATTATGACATACAAAAGCGGGTTGACGTAACTATTTTAATTTAATTTCGTTTGTATTACAGAGAGTGGCTGCTCACTAAAATTGTGAATGGAGAAAGAGCATCATATTCAGCGCCAAAATTTGCGAGGATGCAAGAGCGTACTCGCAGCCAAATGCTAGAGGATATTGTCGCGAACTTACAGAATCACGCAGAAACTGGACAAATACCTAAACCGTACAGGAGAGGTAATTGTTTCACACAATATTACAATAAAAATACCCTTTTAATCTATCTTAATGTAATAAAGTTCGTTATTTTTATATTCGTTATAGCAGTTTACTGCTCGAAAAACGTCATTTTCGATAATGTTACGGAACCCTTCTTGCGCAAGTCCGACGCGCTCTTGGCCGGTTACATATAAGGTAACACGGGAATATACCAACACAGTAATTTCTATATTATGTTTTACAAATTTCCAGGTTCCTGGCGCCCCATCGGACACATGCGACCGTCATCACCTTTACTGGACTCAGTGAGGGACCAGTTCGAGGACGTGGAGGGACTCGCGAAGGACTTCACTCGGGTGTTTCTGAACAACGAACTGAACATCGCCCAGAATGCTCAACTATTCGACGTTGTGTTCCTTGTGGGACAGTCCAAACAGAAGACCAAGTTTATTGGAGTCAGGGCGATTCTTGGAGTGAGAAGCAGGTGGGGAAAATTATTAGTACCTATATTGTACCGCTTACGTACATAGATACCACCATCCCGCTTTTATTCCTTCGAACAACTTTTCTGTATAATATTATAAAGAAGGAGGCAGTCTAATTTGTAAGAGGTAGTGCCATGCTTCTTTGCAGCCGAATTGGGCCGGCACGAACCGGGTGGTACCTCTCGCTATCAAGTGACAGCTATGCTGCGCGTTTCGTGCGGATTGTGAGTTTCCGGTGGCCCATTGGGGTGATAGGGAAAAGGAGGGTAACGCATCTGCATAACTTTTGGTTGTGCAGATGTCTATGGGCGTCGGTAGTCACTATAAGGCTCCGAATGCTCGGTTGCCTCATTATGACATTAAAAAAAATACTGGCACCGACATTTACCATCTTTCGTTTCAGGATAGGCAACACGTTGACAAGACGCTGATCGTTTATGCTGACGCATCACGTGGCTCGTCTGCCCGTTTTTCTATCCAACTATTATCATAAAAAATCTCCATTCCAGAGTGTTCCAAGAGATGCTGTACGGTATACAGACGGGGTTCGGATCACCGCAAGTACCGGTGGCGGAGCTGCTGGCCCGACCGGCGCCCACGCTACTGTCGCCCACACCCGCCAGGCAGAAGAGCAGCAACTTCTTACAAGTGCCAGACATTGAGTCGCCGAGGTACTACTTATTTTCATTAATGAGTGGTTATTCCCCGTGCCTGTACCAAAATTAAAAAAAAAACCTCTTCCTTAATAATTGAGCTATTAAATAAAAAAAGAATTTTCCCAGTTATAAGTCTAGTGCTTACTTCTAGTGCTAGAACCAGAGATTTTAACACGTTCAAACCAACAAACAAAATCTATGGATTCATTATATTGTTTTAGAAAAGTGTTCCGCAAACTTTGTGTTCAAGGTACATCTAGGAATACGAAAATTTTTGGAGGTATGTACGCCAAATGAAAAATCAGTTTTTAAGTATTGTCCTCCCGTGACCATGGTTGCTGTAAAGTATCCGACACGTTGGGCTTGTAAGAATCTTAATAAACCGCGATAAAATCCGTGAGAATTGTTTCATTATAATGAGTAAAATTCGCGTAAACATTAGAAAACTGAGGCTATTAAAATTAAAAAACATCCTAATTTATAATAGACAATAGAGAAAATGACTGGCTTTTACCACCTGCTTGGGATACCATTATAAATATTATCAAATCAAAATCCAAGCATAATATGTCACAGATTAAAGATACAGTTAGCACTTTCTGCGTAGATAGGACTAACCAAAATATTGATGTATCATAGGGTAGTTTCGTATAACTTTGTAACATTAGGACGTATGACACCTCAGTCCTCCCGTCACCATGTTTACTGTAAAGTATCCGAAACGTCGGGCTTGTAAAAATCTTAATAAACCGCGATAAAATGCGTAAAAATTGTTTCATTATAACTATACAGGAGATTATATTTATACGAAAGATTCTTTTTTATTACAAGTAAAGATGAAGTCGCGAGGAACAGCTATTAATAATAATTATATCCGTATTTTACGTTACGTTGTACGAGTTAATTTCTGATGTGTGTAATTATTAAATTTAGTTTTATGGGACTGACATACGTATGTAGGATATAAGTCTCTGAAATAAAAGCTAGTGTTCGGCCCACTGTCATCGGATCCGTCCAGATTGAAATTGTTTCGCTCCTATATATTATGTAATTACGGCTCTACACTCTCGGTCAAGAGCACTCGCTTCATCGCATACCTACCATCTTCTCTCACGCTCGTCCTGCCTCGGACTGTCTCGGGGAGAGTGTACAGCCGCACTAATAACTCATCATTTTGAAAACAGGCCCAAAAGTGTACCAAGCTCCCCGATGGTCAAGCGCGCCTTCTCCCGCCTGGGCACCATCACGGCTGGCTGGGGCAGGTCCATCAGGAAACAGCACTCCCAGCTGAACGCTGATGATAAGAAGAAATGGGCCAGCTCTCAAGATTGTTCAAGTAAGTTTATTTTTGTATGTTAGCTGGATTGACAAATTGGCAAATGGCAGACGTTACATGATAGAAAGTGATTATTAGCGTTACCCAGGAATACAAACGACCTTGATTTAAGCCCTCCTCCCTCTTTATTTGCATCCAACTTGAACTTCTAATCGGGGTACTACGAAGTGTTTTATACTTACCCTGAAATCATAAAAATATTGATTGAAAATAAATTTCACTTTTTTAACCCACTTCTAAAAATGGAGGAGGTTCTCAATTCGGATGTTTGCATTTTTTTTAGATAAAGAAAACAAAGACAAAGACAAAGATAAGAACGCAGCGCTGGCGGTGCCGCGTCTGTCCGTCTGCGCGGACGCCCAGAAAGTGGACAGAGCCAAACTCGCTCAGACCGAGGTATTTTGATAAGTATTTCCTAATTGATTCCGTAATAACACTTAAAATAGTTTACCTGTTGAATCAATTAACAATTTATTCTCGTAGTGGCAATCCATCGAAAGAGTGCACTAAAATAAAAATACACTTGCCTACACGCTTTATACTTTGTAACAAAAATTCATTAGCAGATCTTAGAGACGGTGAGCGACGATGGTCTGGTTACTAGACCATCGACTAGTGGGTATGGGACCCAGTGAGTCTAGACTCTAGTAGGTCCCATACCCACTAGACTTCTTGACTCGACCTCTTACCTCGACCTGGGACTTACACCCACTAAAACCCAACGATGTTCCTCGTTTATGCTATTGGACAGGGTCATGGGAACGCCAAGCATTCAACCAAAGACTAATAGTAACTACATATACAGGATAGATTTTTGAGACCCACACACACTCAAAAATCTATCCAATGTTTTTGGCCCAATGGTCATAAAGAGTCTTTTGATCTCTATACGAAGTAGGATGGATAGGCGAAAATTTTTATTTTGTTATTTTACCATCTTTTTCGCTGGCCGTATATTTTCTCAAAAATCTGTGAATGCAGTTCAGAATATCTTAAACAGTTATGGATGGTATCGTAAGAACGTTTTCCTGTAACTATATCGATTAAGGTGCCCTTACTGACCCGTCTCAAAAATCCATCCTGTATAGTCAGTGCACGTTATATCAAATGATAAGCAAATTACAATGAATGCTAATATTGCCGATCTTTTTAAGTATGGACTATGGGAGTACCAAAGTAAAATACCTTAGTAAAATACGGTACGGTATATTCTTACCAGTATCACATACGAATTGTTTCCATTTAAAACGGAAATTTTTACCATGTTTTTATTTTGCGTGGTTCTATATGTCGACATTTTCTACGAATTTCTTATTCACGAAACTGAAGTAGATCTTAACGGTATTAGTATCCGTGATAGACTACCCCCTATCTCGTTTAAAAAAATTAAATAGAAAACATGGTAAATATCCCGTTTAAAATGGTTTTAAAGATCATCGAGGTGCCTTGTTGCTGACAGATCCGGGGCACCTTAATTATAGTGGCCGATGACATCTGCGGGTCATTAGTGGTTTCTGAGTAGGGGTTTCTGCAGTCAGAGGCAAAGCCCAATTGAGACTAACCATCAGTTTCTTCCCAGGTCCTGGTATAAGGAAGAACTTACTTCCTCGCGTGATAGAAAAAATTTTAAGGGTAAAAATGACCACGTTAATCTTTTTGTTTCCAGTTCTCCATAATCGAGTTTGATCCCGAGACGTTCCGCATCCTCCTGGACTACCTGCACACGGGCAGCTGTCCCCTCACCTGCGCCTCCATCCCGGGGCTCATCTGCGCGGCTGAGCACTATGACTTGCCGGAGCTCCTGCAGGCCTGCTTCCACCATGCCAAGCAATGTCTCCGTATAGAAGTGGTGAGATATATTCAGATATAGCAATTTTATGGTCCGCGACCTAACCGATTTCAAATAAATGGTGAATGATCCGATTTAAATGCAGTGATACACAATGTGTGCGGTTTGATAACTTAAAACATGCGATCCTTTTGGATATGATAGATGGCCCTGAAGTTGTAATAGGTATATATTAGGTCTTTACCTATTAAATTGCCGTTTTGTATGAAAAAATTTAAACAAATTATTTTCATGTATTTTTTATTTGTATTAATCGAAGTAATCACCCATGCAAACAATGCATCTTTGCTAACGCAGTGGCAGTTTATTGATGCCCTTCTTAAAGAAATCAGCTGGACGGGAGGCAACAAATTCTTCAAAGACATTTTGTGCTGCCTCTCGGGTATTGATTTTTTTTCCCGCCAAGAAGTTATCCAAATTCTGGAAAAAGTAGTAGTCTGTAGGCGCAAGGTCTAGTGAGTAGGGCGGATGACGGAGAGCTTCCAACCCCAGTTCTTGCAACTTGAAGACTGTCTGCTGTGCAGTATGAGGTCGCGCGTTGTCGTAACACTAATCAATAAACAAATGACTACTATTGGAAAAAGAATTCCACGTTTTTAAAATAAAATTAATTTGAAATTAGAATTCTTAGCCAAACAAAAATTATTTTGATTTGAAATGGCCAGTACTGCAGAACGGCAATTTCATAGGTAAAGACCTATTATGTTATACTTAAAGAGCGAACGATTGAACGTGAATACAGTAAAATATTCGCATCGCTAAATTCGTGTGTTCGACCGTTTTTTTTCCGTCATTGTCCATGACTCGTGATTCTTCTGTAACCTCAGCAATATATGTGCCACTTAAGAAGTGTGTAATTTGTCTATTTTATTTAACTGTTCGTAATTTTTTGCATTGCAGAGATTACTATGACACTTACATTTTGCAGGTATGCACTATGCTAATATCACTAGAAAACTACTACTGGAGATACACATCGGCCTCAGAATTAGTGAACATGATTCTAGCCTTTATCGAACAACGAGCGTACGCTCTTTTCCAAACCCCAGAGTTTCTTAACCTTTCCGAGTCCATGGTGCAAATGATAATGTGCAGAAACTTGGAAGTACCAGAAGTGAGAAAGTTTGAAGCGATGCTCGGGTGGGCTCGTAATAAAATTAAAGCTAAATCTGCTAATAAGACTGATGCTAAGAATGAATTTAAATGCATTATGGAGAGACTGGCTAGAGATTTGAAACTGTACAGAATTTCCCCACAAGAACTAATCAAAGTGGTGCTTCCATCGAAGGCCATTAAGAATGAACGTATCCTGGAGACCTTGATGTACCAAGCGAACTCAGGCATGTACAGGATCCAGGACAGCTACATAGAAGCCTGTCAGCAACGCCTTCAAAAGCAGGACTCGAGATTCTCCGAATTCGAAAGTTTCGACTATGGCATTTAAACGTTGAGCTGTGAGGAATATCAGTGTATTAGATAGATTAAGAAGAGCGACTGGATTAGGTTCTTCTAGATGTGGTACGTTGACGCCTTCTAAGTATTATTGTTATAGATGTACTTAAGTAGAGGTGCGAGAAATATTTGTACACTTCTCGCATACCTTTTCCTTGTTGTTGTTCATTGATACCTATATATTTTTACATCTAGCTAGACGTGTTCAGTGTAAACATCTATATTTTTGGTACCAAGCATTTGAGATGTATCGTATGTCCGAACATACTGACATGGCCGTTTCAAGTAACGTAGAGCATATTGAAAAGATTTTATTTCTGTTGTCCAGACATCTGGGTCAGGCCTGGGGAGTAGTCGTTTTTGAGTGTTTCTTTCTTATGCAATAACCTTATGAAATTGAAATTCATCCGCCCCAACAGTTAACTAACGCGGAATCATTTTGCTCACTATACAAATTAGGCTTTGGATATCTTTCTATCTTTTTAAGTACCGATTTAAGATTAGGTCCCCAGAGAGCTCCTTCCAGAACGGTGTACCTTTGAGTGGCATTCAAGAAAGTGACTGATCGATGAGATATGGTATAATATAAGAAACATATAATGGAATTCTAAATGTTAGATGTAAATTGTTACAATATCCCGTATTTCAAAGATGTATTTAATAAAAAAATGTTGCAAATGGAGTAGTAATATATTTATGTGTAGAGAATCTCAGATGAGATCTTCATTGTAAAAATAGAAATATTTGTTGTTACATATTGAGTATACCTATTAGACTTCAAACTTCTCGATATTCTACACATTCTCTGACCTGTAATTCTCTAAAACTTGTGTATATTAAATGTTGGATGTTATTACAAGTATTAGGCGAATCACACTATGTACCGCATACAATACCGTATTTCGCAATAAGGATCTTATTTTCATCTTTCCTCTGGCCCTTATAGGTATCCCATTATTTGGGATCAACGCCGCATTTGCATTCTTTAACTTTTTTCAATCTCCTGTCTTTTCCGTTTTTATTCTCTTCAATTGGGAATTTTCTTCTTTATATCTTAATTTTTTGTAACCGCATTATTTTAAACGCATATAACAGAGATACCAACTATATCCATCAAATGTTCTTCGGCGTTATGAGCTTTCTTTTTTAGTGTAATATTATGGCTTTTTTTATATTCTGACCGCATTATTATGAAGACATTAATTAAAACGCGTATTCTGAGCTACTGAGTCCAAATATGCGAAATACAGGTTATGAATGCGCTGCATATGTGATTTGAACCACACCATGACATTTTATAATCTATAAATGAAGCTTTAAAATTTTATCACAACCCTTTGTGCCTCCATTGTTGTAGCTACTTCTAAATGATCATCGCATTATCATTCCAATTCTACCTTTTCATAGACCTCTGTGATTTGTATTAAGACTCTCCATATAATTAGTAAGCATTCCAGTTGGTAAATCTGTGTTTCGATGTTTTCTAAAAGTTAATCAAAAATATGTATACACTTGAATCAATGGACACTTACGCGGGGCGCCCGGCAGATGTGTAAACATCTATGTTATTATGTGTTAGAATTCATAATTATTAAAAATTTGGTAGTCATAGGGACTGTCGATAGAAGTGAAAATCTAGAATTATGACATTATGAAATTTCAAATTCTAATACAAAAAATTGGTTGTCCGTAAAGTTGGTTTACGGACGATAGTTTAACGTGACAACGCCATAACAAAACGCAAGCGTACAATGAGCATAACGGAACAATTAGCGTTACGGGACAATGACGCCACATTTCACAAAAATGCAGCCGGCAGTCATCGATTTATTAGACGTTGTCACGTCAAAAAAATTGAAATATCATAATGACGTCATAATATCACAATAGCATTTAGTATGTCGCTGACGCGAACCTATTAAATATTCCCCTACTAAATATAGTACTCAACGCGAAGAAAAAAGCGACCGTCACGGCATTCGAGTCGATTTACTACCAAGGCAATCTAATAGATGTTTCACATCAAAAAACCATCGAAATTTTTTATCAGTCACTACAACAAGTACTTAAATTTGGAATTATCTATTATGGCCAACTAAAGTAAATAAAGTGAAATTTAAATACCTACTTTACGTTTACTTTCGTGTTACGTAACTTTATGAGAGGTCCTTTTATTTAGTAAGTATTTATATATTTTACACACTGATTTCAGGAATTTATTTTAACATTTTTATAATTATACTACTAAGCACATAATACGAATAGGTATTAGATAGGTATGAACGAAATGGACTCTTACTTATAAACTTAAATGTCTACTATAATATATCTATTTTAACGATAACATTTTATATATAATGTAGATATATTTGTTTGCCCCCAACAAATAAAAAATATGAATATAAATAATTTATGATAAACAAAAAATTGAATCGTTACAAATGTGTCATAAGCGCCTGGAATGATTTAATAGCTATTAGCAGCTAAGACGTTGATATTTATAACAATACGTAAAAATTTGCCATATAATCATAAAAGAACAGTTTTGAAACGGTTTCAATATAATTTAAAACAATTACATATATAATGTAACTATTTATTAAATGTCTCTACAATCAATCATAATGAATCTTATCAAATATGTGTTATTTCATTTTTTATAAAGTTTGTAAATCACACCATATCCACATTCGATTCATTGCTGTCACCCGTAGTTCTCACTTTACAGAACCCATATGTTATCTCTCTCTCTCTCTCTCATCTCGCCGTCTCGTCATAGTGAGAGTAAGCAGAGTACTCTCAGTTCTCACCATGATGTGAACGCATGCGTTTCCATTATTAAAATCTATATCTTAGGTCCCAAACGAATCATCTTTATAACCGGTAGGTATGTTGTAATGACTTTGATTGAGAAATGGGAATCATTTTTAAAGCCATAATAGATAATACCTTATCTAGAAAGACATTACTGACGTTTACTAACAATTCAAACAATTCATGGTCATAAAAACTTCTAAACTCCTCAAATGAATTAAGTAATGTAACATATTTATATAGATGTAATTGTTGTAATTACGTTAAGATTTGGAACCTTGTATAATTAATTATTAAATATGTCATCACTATATATATTTAAAAGTATTTATCGTCTATCACTGTCTATTTTATGAAATCTATTGTTTATGTTACACCTAAGTTATCACTAATTTTAAAAATATCCTACTGTTTTCAAAAATGCGGTCTGTACTTAGATTATAAGATATAATATAGAATATATTAAAAACGGACTGCTAGTAAGGAACGTTTGAATCTACCTTATATTTATCGTTATCAAAGTAGAACTATACACGAATCTTCTGATCCAAAATGTTATTTAGCATTTATACCAAATATTAACTGTTAACTCTATTAAATAGTTTGATTGGTGTTTATAATAAAACATAAAATGCCCTAAACTTTATGCTCGAATTGTATAGCCCTGCAATCAACAGAGGACATTCCCGTTGAGTATTAAGTTAAGCAAGAGTTAAGCAGTTTAATCTGAGTAATCCGAACCTAGTTATGAAAGATTTGTGCATTCGCGTAATTTTGTATAACAATCACTTTGTGACATCACTCTTAGCCAACTTCACTTCGGTCATGTATAGAAGCTCCAACTGACAGGTTTTGATCAAAATTGTAAAGTTTCGAGTACAACTTACTAGGTAGCGCTTTTTATCATATCATAAACATGTAATTGGAATCGTGGTGGAAGATGCTGGAACATTAAATGCGCGGACTATACAATTAGTTCATTTGTGAGCGAATTAAATTTTAGGACCCTAGGTTATATGGGACCTTCTGAGTCAGTCCATGTAGGAAGTTTCATGAAAACATTATTGCTTACAATCAGTTCGATCTTATTGCTATTTTAATTTTTAGTCGAATTGTTGATGTGAAAAAAATTCTATTGGTTTCTACTGTTTGTGAACTTCACAGGTCGTTATTGTCTTTGCTTTTTATAACTTTATCCTTGACATTAAAAATATTTTGAAATAAAAAAATGCCAAAATTTGCGACATGCACTTTAGGACAATTAAAATAATAAAACGCTTAAACTGAAAATGACAATGACTAAAAGCATTTTTAAATTAAGAATCCCAATCAATTTAAAAACTTTACACTTATTGTAAATCTTAGTGTAGCCAACATTAAAATTGTGACCAACTGCGCAATACTGTGTCGTAATTTTGCTCAAACTTTTAATTGTGCTAATTATACTAAGCGACCTATCGCCTTGAAAAACTAATTACCTACTTTTCGCACATTACAAATACATACTTAACATTGTCGAATTATAAGTACTATGTAAGTATCAATATCAACAGGTTGCCACAATGAACTGCATTTTTTTTTAAATTATGGTAATCAATATTCTTCAAAACCCTTTTAGAATTAATTCTGTATCTAAAATTATCATCGATGCAACGGGTTCCATCTTTGATGGTTTCAATTTAGTAAGTTTTGATACTATGTGTAATTTTACTATGTATAACCTGACCAGAAATATATGAACCCTGCATTGGTGTCGCCTCTGTATCTTTTATATGATAACACATAGTATGGACTATACTATGTGTTATCATATAAAATGGCAAATCGGAACCAGAAATTAGATCCGAAAATATCCCCAATATGGCGAGGGTTTATATATTGCTGGTCATGCTACAGGTATTTATACTTTTATTATGACTTTATCCTTACAACAACTACCTATATTTATCATGTTGTTCGACATATTTCGAGATACCAAGATCCCTTATTAAATTGATGCTTTTTTTCTTATACATTTTGTCGTTAGGTAAGATGACACCAGAATTGTGGATATTTATAGATGAGATCTTAAGATCTCAATTTGAAAGACAGCTACAGTATATATTTAATATATAATATTTATTCTTCATGTATTTAATGTACTCTACGTTATATATTATATAAATCATATATTTAACATTTTAAGTTAACATTATTATTATTTTTTAAATATTATTATTTAAAACCGGATATTTATTTACCATGTTTTTCACTTTTATTTCGGATATAATTATGTCTCGTGAACAAGACATTCGTAGATAATGTCGAAATATCGAGTTCCGCAAAAAAAGTGAAGACAGTAAATATCCAGTTTTAAATAATTAATCATACATTTAATTTTTCTTATTAAATATTCAAAAAGCTTTGAAATATTTGGACGTGGCAACCCTGTATTAGCACTTTTCTTTTTTAATGTTTAGTTAATAAATGTGTATTGTGCATGCATTGATGCGGACTTATTCTAAAATTGGTGTGAATGATTGCAACGTTGCCGCGTACATAGAAAATACTCATATATATATATATATATATATATATATATATATATTATGTATTAAAATAGATTTTAATTTGTAGTAACACCAAAATTACGTGTCAAGCTCTAATGGTTAATATAACTTTTCTATTCCAAAATTTTACCTTTCCTGTGATCGTGGATGTTGCTAAGTATGATGTATGGGATCTTCAAAGAAAATATCTATAACTGTTATTTTGCGTAAGCAAGAAAAAATTTATGTGGTGAATAAATTTTGTGTATTTTTATCGTGGTTTTATTTTTTCTTTATATTGAAGTGTTTATTATAATTAAAAATATATTATGTTTATTTAACTTCATTAACATCATGATTATTATCAACCGTTTTGTGCACTGCTGGACGTATCATGTCTTCATCAATAAACGGAAAAATGGCCGACTTCCGGCTACTTGCATCCACTAGTTAGGTAGGGGAGAGGTGGCATGAAAGGGAAATTCAAATAACTCATAAAATAAAAATAATTTCGAGGAAACAATATTTTGGTCGTATGGCGACCTTGACGCAAGTTCGTTAGGGGCTAATTTCATACTCCTGTCATTTCAAACACTGCGAATTTTTGCGAGTGTTGTTTTTGGTATTGAATAGTATTTTTCCTGTAATAATTGTGAAACGTTTTATAGAATGCGGGGACTTAATAATTTATTTGTGAATTACTATTTAAGATAGGCTGGACATCCACAGATACGAAAACATAAGGTTCGTGAACTTTATTTTAATACTTTAGATTTTGTGATTATGTTTTCAATTTTTATATGATATTTATGAAAGGGACACAACAAACGGTTATGAAAGGGACGGTTTATTTTTCACTAGGTTTCAAAAATTTTAATCTAAAAAGAAATAAAATACTTAACATTTTATTTCTTTTTCAGACTAAAATGCCTCCTAAGAAGACAATGCACACAAAACTGAAGAGGCAGTAAATAAAAATAAAAAAAATAAAAAACAAAAAGGCATTCCCATGAGATCGGCAGCAACAATAGTTAACGTTACTAAAATACATTTGCACAGATTAGTCGTAAATGCTAAACTTCATTTGTTTAATATATTGTTGATTTCTCTTAAAGTTTTTTTTACATAGCATAGGAGGGCATTTTTTACATAGCATTATAAAACGAGCAGTTGAAGCCTTTTGGTGACTATCAACGTCCATACACATCCGCACAACCAGAGAATGCGTTGCTCCTTTTTTCCTACCCCTCCCCCTCCTACGGGACACCAGAAACTCTCAAACCGCACGAAACGCGACAGCTTAGCTGTCACTTTACACCGGCGTTATATATGAGCGAGAGATACCACGCCCGTCGTGCCGTCCTAATTCGGATGGAAAATGCTCAATTATATGAATTTTTAAGATGAAAACGATTAGATTTAATAATAACAATAGTTCCATTCACTTTTAACATTGATTTTTATTAGATGTATGTGTAAGTAGTTATTGTACATATTTTTCTTGGAAATCAGGTACTGTCCCTTTCATAAATTACTGTGTCCCTTTCAATACAGTCCATTTATGAAGGGGACAAAATTCACATTTTTTTAAGATGTGAAAATAAACACCTAAGAATAGATTAATGTCAATTTTTGCATTTCATTTCAATTGTTTAATATTAAACGCTTCCTATTCGACTCAAACCTGATCCCAATATTTTCTCAATCGCTTACTAGGGCCACAAATTCAAAAATGTCCCTTTCATGCCACCTCTCCCCTACTTATTTTATATATTTTATCTTATGGTTTAAAATCCAGTACTCAGTCGACGTCGCCCATGAACATAAATTAGTTTACCTGGAACGAGCCCAGGCAACTTATCTATGTGTTTTTTGTTTGTTTGTCCTGATTTAACTCAAAGACTTGACCTATTTGAAAAATTCTTTTACCATAAGAAAGCTAAATTATTCCTAAGTAATATTTAGGCTACAGTTATAAAAATTCTGTATGTAAGTAAGAAAAATATCACTATATTCTGAACAAACTGTTCTTTTTTTTCTTTTACGCCGGGAAATGCTCTGAGGCATCCCGCTGGAGATGGGGGGACTCCCCAGGCGGAAATGTGGAACTCGCTGCGCTCAAAAGGTGGTAAGGTGGCAGCTCTACCCACTAAAACCCGGCGAGTGCCACCAATGCCGCCTTTGGTGAGATGCCCTGGATCTGATGAGCAAACAGGACACCTTGACGGCTAGACAGTCCATCAAGTGACCGACGACACCTCCACAGAGGGGTTGTCCCGCACCACAGAACAACCGATCCCAATCCCATCCATCTACTTATAAGTGGGGTACAAATAGCAGCTCCTTCGGCTCAATTTATTTCGCGCAAGGGGCTGGGTTAACCTTAGGCTACTGAGGCCCACTGCCACGTAAAGGCTTGAGTCGAGTGTTTAACTAACAACCGAACCGATCCAAATGAAATTTAGCATGGATGAGACCCAGAAAAGAAAGAAGAAAGAAAGAAAAGAAAGAAAAACATTTATTTGACCACACACTAGAGACAACAACAAAATAGTTTAGGATATACAATTGAAATATATATACTACTACTAGATACTCATAGATTTAGTTGACAACAATCATCCCATAAACTAAAGTGTGCCTCAAGGATGCAGCAAATTGGTTTAGTTCGACAGTGTCAGATAGCCATAGTAAATATGGGGTATCTGACGCCGGTTTTCAACTAAACCAGTGAAGGAGTGCGTCCCTAACATCATGAATCAAATGCTCGGGAAAAGTCTAATAATACGAGTATTGTACACATTCCATTGTCCTGGGCAGCCAAGATGTTATAAGTAACGTCCAGCAAAGCAGTGGTGGTACTTCGACTCTTTCTAAACCCAGACTGAAAGGACGGTAAAATATTGTTAGTCTCCTAGTAATGCGACAATTGCAGGCAAACGACCTTTTCTAGTACCTTTGAGATACATGGCAGGATACTAATAGGCCTGAGATCTTTCATATCTACTGGGTCGTTCTTTTTTGGTAATGGACGAACGACAGCAATTTTCCATATAGCAGGATATGTGGATGTCTCTATAGAACAGTTAACAATGTTGGTAATAGCATCTAGGGTATTTGGGAGTGTCAGTAGTAACATATTTAAAGTAATGTGGTCATACCCTTCAGCATTCGATTTTAGTTTATAGATAATCCGAGAAATATCCGTGTTTGCGACAAGTTCGATTTTAAAACATGCAGAGGTAAAAAAAAAACGATTGAATTCAAAGTAACTTAAAGTAGACAAGTTGGTGATTATAATGAAACACTTTTTTACGGATTTTATCGCGGTTTATTAAGATTTTTACAAGCCCGACGTTTCGGATACTTTACAGCAACCATGGTCACGGGAGGACTGAGGTGTCAGGTGAGGAGGAAGTTCTTGGTTACGCTTTTTGGGGACAGTAAAAGATTTTATATTTTTCCATAGCAATCTTAGGTCATTAATTTTATTGTTTATATTGTACCGAAAATATGCAACCTTTTCATTATATAAAGACGTGTCAACTAGCTTTTTAAACTGTTTGTAATATGCCTTTTTAGAGTCCGTCTTATTTTTGCGATATGCGGCAAGTGCACGGTCTCGCAGCTTCATCATTAGCTTGATTGTATCCGTTAGCCATGGGTATGAGGATTCCCTTATTATACATGTTTGCACGGGTAGGTTAGTAGGTAGGTTTGCGTAGTTGTCAAAGAGTGCTAATATTTGATGATTAAAAGCATGGACCATATCATTAACACTTCCCAGGGTAACATTGTCTATCCATGATATTCGGCAGATGTCACTATAAAATTTGTCCATACATATATTTTTAAGGGGCCTGTAGGTAACAACTATCGGGTCAAGTTTATCTCGCTTTATATGAAACTCGCCTGTGACAATGCTGTGACCATTTAAAACTCTAATAGCCTCCACGGTTGTGTGTTTAGGAGGGAGTCGGTACAAATTAGATCAATCAGTGTTTCAGTCGTTTCCGTAAAATGGGTAGGTGATGTAACCAGTTGAGACAGATTAAAACATTTTATAAAATCATAAAACTTCTTAGTTTTGATGTCATTTATATTTAACAAGTTAACATTAAAATCACCCATTAATATGCAGTGATCAAATCCACCCAAGCTAGTCATCGTGTCACAAACGGCGTCAACAACAAAAGTAAACGTCAATATCCAACCAAGGTGGTCGATATGCAGTACCGACAACCAACTTCTTTCCATTGCATGTTAATGTCATCCACATTTGTTCCACGGACTCATATTGGATATCTGCAGGAGCAGACCAGGTGCGCGCGCTGAGCCCGTGCCTTAAATAAAAGCCGACACCGCCACCCCGGCCGGCGCGGATGCTTGCCGGACGAGGCTTATGCCGTAATCGGTAGCCGGGCACGACAGGGGCTCGCCCATCTTCTCCAGGTCGCAACCATGTTTCATTTATAGCCATAATGTCAAACTATATGTTTGGAGAACATCGATAAAGTGTTCATGATTCGTACCTAGGGAGCCAGCATTAAGAAATCCAACTTTTATATTTAAACTTTAAAAGGTATAGTTAAGGTATAGGTTTTATCCTGAAAAAATCCCACGGGAACAGGAACTACGCGGGTGAAAAGGCACTGGACGGATTTGAATAGGTAATTGTTTCAACTATAGAATGCCACATTATCAGCGAGTAACATTGGCTATAAATTGTTTACCCGTGCGAAGCCGGGACGAACCGCTTGTATTGAATAAAGTTGACACTTTGGCATACCTTTTAATAATTTACCGGTGGGAGGGAAGCGCTGTACCGCGCTCCCGGCTGCATGGGTACCACCATCTTGCTTGTTTCTCCCGTGAAACAGCTTTGCTGTGTTTCGGAGAGAAGAGCAAGACAGGCAGTGTAATTACTGGCACATAGACTTAACATCTTATGTCTTAGGATAGGTAACACATAAATGAGTTGCCTGGGCTCGTTCCAGGTATACTAGTTTATGTTCATGGGCGACGTCGACTACTTACCATCAGGTGGTACGTTTGCCAGTTTGCCTATCTATCAGCAAGGCTGTTTCACGGGAGAAACAAGCAAGATGGTTTTCTTAGGACTAACGCAGACATCTCGTTTCCTTATCGAAACACAGATATTTACGAAACAGGTAACTAAATGGTGGTACCCATGCAGTTAGGCGCGCGGCACGCCGCACGATGCATCCTCCCCATCGGTAAAGTAGACAAGAAAAGTTCGAGAAATGGTATTTGCTAACCCCAGATGGAAAGTGGCGTGATAATATGTGTATACCTAATATGTGCATGAGCTTTCAGTTCATAAGTTCATGTCTGTATGCTCTGAGTAGATTAAGTGGAAATGAAGCGAGAAGTTATGTTGGTGTCGTCAGGTACACAGGCCGGTCTCAAACTCCGACCTGTCACTTAGTGGTCAAACTAACCACCAAACCTTTGTTGCTGACACGCATGGCTTAAAATCAGCACGAGGCCTTTTTTGATAGTCCATATTTAAATATAATTAAACGAAGTTACTGCTTATATGCATTATTAATTTTACGCGAAATAAAAACAAATATCGCTTCTTTCTTTTACCTTAAACTATCTTATTGCTACGCAAGAATCAAATTAGAATAATATAATATCTAACAATAATATAATATTATATATGTATACCTCCGTTACAAGAATATACAATTATTTGGGTACGGAACCCTAAAAATATGACATACGGCCGATGCACATATAGATACAACTCGAGTAGTGAGGACATAATATTGTACATGTACAAAAAGTATAAATGACATTTTTCATGTTCCGTAACTAAAAGCGAGACTTGTCTCAGTAACCAGGCCATAAAATATTAATAAAAAAAAAATAGACTTGTCTCAAACAAGTTTTATTGCGCACATTAAAACCGAATAAAAATTCGAAACCAAATGTTTATTTAAATTAAAACATTAAACATCAAACAATAAAGTGAACAGTTTAAAGTCTTACATTTCTATTCTTTAAAATACATTTAACGTTTTAAGTTTGCATTTTATTTGACAGGCGAGCGCGTGACACGGAACGCAATTAGAAAGTTCCTCACGCCGCCGCGGGTCGCGCTAGTGCTCCAGTCTTCTTGCAGCAGGCGTGCGGCCGGCTGCTCGTTGCAGTGCGCGGAGCGAACTAACACACACGAGTTCGCGGTCATAGGCTCGAACGAACATCGAAATCGACGGTCAGTGCGGTGACCATGATGATGGACAACGGGGTGATGAATAACTATGACGGGGTTTACGGGGATGGGTACATGGAACAAGAGGAGGAGTGGGAACGTGAGGGTCTCCTAGACCCGGCATGGGAGAAGCAACAGAAAAAGGTCAGTTTTTAATGACAAAATTTACGCAAACGAGGGGTAGAAGTTAGAACTTTAAATACAAGCTAACGTAATAACAGTTCCCTATATCCTTATCGAAATACGTGAGTCATGTCTATGGTGTTTATGTTATTGTCGGTTTTATTTTACATTTACATTTTTGTAAATAATATTGTAAGAAGATATCCATATAACTAAATATATGAACTGAACGGTTAGTGCCAAATGTTTGCGGTTGCTCTAAATTATTATGAACCTATTTTCGGCTCACGCGTACGACCTTGTTGATCGAATATAATATTTTACCCGGTATAATATTTTAAATAAATTCAAATATTATGTACTCACGATTAAAACACTTGTTCAATAATCTCCTAAAAATGGATCGGCCAATAAAATTAAAAAGTAGGTATTAATAAATATCAAATATTATAAGCATTAGAATGGATGGCGGGAAAATCGGAAAATGAAAATTTTACCAGTTTCCCGCCGCAAGTAGATCGCGGCCGTGGACACTATTAAAAGATTTCTTGGAGCTTTTGGTGCGAGTGAGATGCATGTACATCGCGTCCCGCACGCGGGAGCGGATCCGAGAGAGAGGAATCGAATTTCCGTTAGTCATGTCCTAAAATGGGGCCGACGTAGGCGCCGCTGAAAGCGCGGGCGTACTTTGCGTCACCATGAAATCCATCTTTCAGGAAAACTGCTCCCGCGGTTACGTGGAAGTCCACAATTTGAGTGCTCATACCCGTCACTCACTGACGCAAACGCACCCCGTGAACACAGCAGTGGAATGCCATTAACGATTGCGAAACCTATTTGTGGATGTCCAATAAATATTCCTGTAGTTGGCCTAAGAAACAATACGTTTATAAGAATAATAAATATTACATAAATGTAATTATAAACATTTTCACACAGTAAAACAAAGTTATGTAATTATTATGAACATTAAATACATCATTATGTTTAAAAATAACGTTAATTTTCTTATTTTTAAGTAGTCTCGTTTATTAAGATGTCTAAAGTTTATTTCATAAAAGTCCTATGCATAGTTACCTACTGATACAACTTCTATTATAATAGACAACCAATAAATTTTATTTATATCAAGAACATTAGCTGTATAGACAAATCTATTCCCATTAATCATTTGTTTTAAAAAAACATTCCTTTATAACTTTCATAGTCTGTGGTGCTATTGATCATGAGGCATGCAAGGCGCGCTCAGGACAATATAAACAAAGAGCCTGCGACAGTGCATTGGCACGTCTAAGATGGCGCTAGCAGGTCAATGTCGCGGCCGAACCACTTGAGATGCGTCTACGGAGAAGTCACCCGACCAGTCGCACTGGAAGCGGGCTTCCGCAATCCGCAATGAGATGCCCCACTTTTGATTATTGTGATTTTTATATACGTCATATCATAGACAAGATTGAATAAGTCAACGGCATTATAAAAAATACACATTAATTAACTAGTGGCAAACCAACTTAACCAACAGATCGAGTAAATCAATAAACATAAATATTATTCAACAATCACACCACGTTAACCTAGTAGCCCCGTGGTAAGTTCGTAAGAACTTGTGTTGCGGGTACTAGGATCAGAATTTTTTATAAATTTATACACTTAATTAATACAAAATATATACATAATAAATAGACGTCCATAACCCGTTGCAAACATCTATATTCATCAAACAAAATATTATGTGCACGGATTCGAATCCGCGACCACTGCGTAAATTGTCAAATGGCCGTCAAACCGTGGTCGTGTGTAACTTTTATTTTTATTATGAATCCAAATTCTGCGTAGAGTATCTAAATGATGACATGAACTATTATAAAAATTATCATCTTAATTTGAAATGATAACGGTAAATAATAAAAAATAATTCATATGCAATGACTATACTCTCATATTATAACAGACTTCCTTCCTACTTTACGGGGTCAACAATACTGGTTTTAAGTGACCTACAATGACATCACGTTTTCCTTGTTTCCTCATTTGGGCATGAAATATAAAATCGTCAATTATGAATCATTAAATTTGAAGAATGCACTCTATAGCATCGGGTTTAACATGAGGTCACTTCACAAGAAACCGGCGAGAATATGTTAATCAGCATACATGTATGATGTAGGTGAACAGAATAACAGCTCAAACCGAAATAATAAGGAAAATAATAACTTAAAGTTATAATATACTAAACCGCTCCAGAATATAATAAAAAACCGGCCAAGTGTGAATCGGAGTCGCGCACGAAGGATTCCGTACCATTAGACGCTATAATAAGTAATAACCCTTTTTTAGTTTCACCGGACCCTGTCTGTTGCTGTTATGAATATCGAACGAAAAACGGCAGGACACGTTTTTTGTATTGAAGCCCTCCTTAAATATTTATTTTGTTTTTAGTATTTGTTTTTATAGCGGCAACAGAAATACGCCATGTGTAAAAATTACAAGTTACAACTGTCTTATCACGGCTAACGATACAGTTGATTCAACAGCCTGGTGACGGAACGACGGACAGCGAAGGCTTAGTAATATAGCCGTTTACGGAACCCTAAAAAATCAGTTTTTAAAACAAATAGTCCTTTCTTCCATTTCTACTTTCCTCAATAATTGAACATTCGAATGCAAAAAAATTTACAATTAACCGACTGGTATATATTACAGTTTCATTCAAATTTAAATGGATGAACATAAAAGACAGCGATTGGCGACCAATCGATCGTTTCAGCGTTTATTGAGGGAGACCTATGTTCAGTAGTGGACGTATAAAGGCTGATGAATCATCAGATGATGATGATGATGATGATGAAAAGACAGAACACCACTTGTTGTATTCAATCTTATCACAGTGTGCCAATTGTCAATTCAGTAGTGTGGAAATAAAAAACAGGAAATCGTGACGCAATTTTTTTTTTGATCATCTAGTACCTACCTTTCAAACCTGCCTTGGAACCAGGTTTACGTGTTAATGGTGTGGTCGTTGGATGTTTATTTATTTAGGGTCACCATTCAACGATTTGTGCGTAGGAGCTTGTACAATGAAGTGTACATATTTTAAACCTTGTTTTGTGTCACCATCACTGTTCTCTTCGATATTCGGTTACAAAAAAAATAAAAAACTAGATCCTATATAACCCAATGTTGGAGAAAATAAATCGTAAAATGAGTCGCGGAATTTACGCTGCATTTTTGTGTTTGTGCCACACGACGACGCAAACTCGCTGTGTGAATTTACGCGACTCACAGCTCAAAAAATTACGCTCGTTTGTCCTCGCCCTTAGACTATAGGTAACCTATTTATGCTATTTTATATAACGGTGGTATCAATTACGAATATGGTAGGAGTTCTATCTAGATGTGGTCGGGCAGTCCCATCCTGCGAGTAGTCTGGCCATCGCCGGGGCCAGCCTGCCGCTGAATCAGCCGTTGCCTGCAGATCCGAGTCCCACATAGGGTCAGGAACCTACCCAGGATAACCTAACTACATGCGTAAAAAGCATTTCTCTCTGGCAAAATGGGAATGGTATAGTAATGGTGATTGGCCCTATTTGGGTGTGAGTGGCGGGGGATTGGCCGTTTAAGCGTCAATTGAAAGAGGAGGAAATCTAGTAGTGTAGTAATAGTCCAGACAAATAATAGGAGCTATCCTGTTATCCGCAAATACAGTAAAAAACTTAATATGCTATAAAATAACAATCTTTTGGGGACTTACCTGAATTGAATCCTACATCGCAGGGTCACTGACAAGGTTGTTTGGCCTTATCAATGACACTGCGGTGTAGGATTCAAAATATTAGGTCAGGTTCGAACTGATATCACTCACTTTGAATCTCGACGCTCGAGTCAGCAACCACTCGTCCACAAATACTTGACTGTCACCGCTTAAATATTGATATTAAACATTATAAATGCGAAAGTATGTCAGTCTATCTAACTTTACAAGCCTAAACCACTGATCAGAAATTGATAAAATTTGGCATAGAGATTATATCCTGAAAATAGACAGCATAAGTAGATCTAGATAATTGATATCAGTCCCTGCAATCCAAGTAACATGCCCAAAGCCGGGTAAGAGCTATAAGGATGAGTATTTGAAATCCATGCGTCATTGAAAATCCAACACCTGTTGACTTTAGAAATCGATTGTGAAAGTGAAACGTGCCCTGAGGTTTTACTAATTTATTCTATGGAGGTTAATCCTTTTATTATTCTTTTATAGTATTAAAGTAGCTATATGGTGATAGAATCATAAATTACTATTTGTATAGTGCTCCGTTTTATGGTTTTTATAGACCATATATATTTATTTTAGATACATCATCGGAAAAATGTGTGATACTATAATAATTACCCATATTATAGAAGGTGTTAGAATCACAAATTCATCGATTACCCTTTTTACGATATTTATAGTTCAAAACATTCAAATGAGATACCATTGCGCGAGACCCATCAGTGTTTATATAGTTTTCGAGTTAAGATGCAATGTCTGACGCTATGGTTAACTTTCTTTTATTGATAAATAACTTTTAAGAAAAAAAAAATACTTCGATTGGTTTTCTCTTCAATCATAGTATCAAATTCGATAATTGCACCACTTCATTAGGTAGAGAATAAAATTTCACATACATATTTTAAGAGTTATCGGCGATATAGAAAAACCGGTTCATTAAATAATAATAATAATATCTATGGACGCTTTCACACCACGTCAATCGTGGTAAGTTCTCGAGGAACTTGTGTTACGGGTACCAGGCAACGGAAATATATTTAATACTTTTATACTATACATATATTTAAGATTTTTATTATATAATACACATATTTAATACACATCCATGACTCAGGAACACAGAAAATATTTTTGTTCCCTGGCGGGATTCGAACCCGCAACCTCCGGGCTTGAGCGCCAACACGCTTACCACTGAGCCACAGAGGTCGTCAAATGGGCCATAAATCGTAAACGGTAAGTTTTACAAAAAAGTTTAAAAGAAGTAAAAGGTGCGAAATTTTATTATCTACTATAATGGTCTCCACAACTTTTGCCATATAGTGCATAGTTTCCGAGATATCAGCCAAAATAAATTTTTAAGAAGGCTCTTGAAGCTCCACCTAGACCTGTCAGCATTTTGTGATTTTATGCTCAGTAAGTGACCCTTAACCTTATAAAGAAAAAACATTTAGTAGGAGGTTAAATTCTATTTTTACTGTACTACTTTTGGATTTTACAAACTTTTTTCTATAATCCTCTAGAATAAAATTAAAAAAGAAAATATTATAGGAATAAATTATACCTAATTTATTTATTTTTATTTGAATTGATTGAACTATGAGAGATGCACTTTTAACCATTCTCATCTCTGCGTCCACCAATCCGCTTATTCCTGCTTTTACGTGAAATTTTGCTGTGTTTCGGATTGACTAACAGACAGTTACAATCACTGAGACATGCCATCGTCTCATGGCAAACCGGCATAATTGCATATAGGCCTAGTTCGGTATATCGTTCATTGGTGACTTTGACTAGTTATGATCAGATCAGAGACCCGATGCTTCTACTATAATAAAGCAAAAAGTTAAAACTAACAGTTTTCACTAAAACTAGTATGCCAGTGTTGACGCTATTCCGTCGATAACGAATATATTTTTACGATAGTTGTTACTGCGACTGAAGAGTTATCACCTTGGCATACCTTTCGCATTTCTCGAGGCCGTTGACTGCCGGTAAGCAGAATCATTCAAATAAACGATTTTATTCATTTTAAAGCCATAATACTTAAATGCTTAGAAGCCTCTTAGACATAAAAACTAGTTTTGATTAATATGCTTTTATTGGCTTCATCTGTATCTATCTATCTATGTAACTGAATCTTTAAACGTTATTTCCACCCACATTGAAACTTTGCACGTTTTTTAAGGACTTGTGACAATTTAATAAATTTGTTCCTATACCCATATCAGGATAATCAGGATAGCACGTCAAAGCAAGGAATAAAGCACGCAAATCACCTACCTACATCACTTGTGTAATTTTTATTAGTATCTCACAAACTTATAGATTCCTATAAGTTGTGTCAGTGCAATGAAATGAAGTTTTTTAAAACATATTGATAAAAGTTAAAACATAAATTATAGTTAAAAAAACTAAAAAATACGCTTTAATAGCAAACCTAACAGAAAATAAGAAAATATTTTTTATCTTATCCTTAAAACCCTTTAGTAAGGATAAAAATGCGGAAGTATTAAAATAGTGGCAAAAATGAGGTGATGTGACATTTAATATAGCTTTATTAACATAACAGGCTTTTTTTTAACGACGAAGGAAGCTTTTAGGGCGGTAGTCTACATAACAAATTAACAAGCTTTGACCCGGCCCTAATTGAATCTGTTATTATGAAGGTGTCATTAGATTGTTGACTAGCTGTTCCCGCGATTTTACATGCAAACTTTCTTCCATTAATAAATAGCCTACAATATCTTTCTTAAGATCTGAGATGAAATAAAAATGCAAAAGTAATTTCTCATTAAATAATTATTACAATGAATAAATTTCACTGTTTGTTCTTTGAGTGTTTTTATCATGGTTTATATTTTATACAGGAGTCTCTGGTGGTGGTTGCAGTAAAAATATCGATAATGTAGGTAATGTAAAAACTTACTGCGTAAATATCGGTAACTTTGTGTTTCAATATAATTAGTGAAATTCGCGTAAATTAGTGAAAATTATTGAATATTGTCTAATATAGCAAATGACTAGCGAAATTAGAGAACAATACCTAATTATTATTCCGCCATTGAACCTTCCCGAAGAACTCAGCGAAAAATAGCAGTCGGATCATGATGATGACGCCCATTATCATGATGATGATGCCCATTATCAGGAATTCGGTTCCATTTCGCTTACGTAACATTTGACATGGCTATTTTTTCCTTGTCGTTAGCTCGCCGTTGGCAACATCTCAAAAACCACTTTTAATTTGTCGTTTAATTTAAACTTTCTGTATAAATTACTCGATATAAACTCACTATTTTAAGACTCAAATGGTTTTTATAATTTATTCACACCTTATGTATGCTTATCTAAGAGATTTTTCTATAATTTTCATAGTTTCTATCTGAACTAACCTTGATAATAATGTCTTGAGTCAGTTGGCAAACTATGTATTTGTATTTATATGTGACCCACATATTTTGTCATATCACAACGACAATAATATAGGAATTTTAAATAATTTACATCTGTGTATGAAAAATTACCATTATTATGAATTTTAAGATGTGGACGGTTAAAAAGAGTAGAGCAACGGTAGTATATATGTCAAAATTTATGTCGAAAAATAAATATTCAAGATTTTAACTGTTTTTTTTAAACATATTATGTACAAAAATGTGTAATACGTTTAGTAAGAGGTAGTGCCGTGCTGCATTGCAGCTGAATTAGGCCAGCACGACTGGAGAGGTACCTATCGCTCACATAACACCGGCGTCAAGTAACAGCTATGCTATCGCGTTTCGTGCGGTTTATGAGTTTCCAATGGCCCATTGGGGGATAGGGAAAAGGAGGGCAACGCATCTGCATAACCTCTGGTTGTGATGTCTATGAGCGTCGGTAGTCACCATAAGCCTCCAACTGCTCATTTGCTTTCTTTTTTCATAAAAATACGTCTAATAAGTTAATAAGAATCGTGTGACAATGATGCTCCATAATTCTTTATACTGACTGAACGCTCTTTGCATCACGACTGTTCTCAGAATATGTATTTACATCACAAAATGTTATACAAAACGAAGGCTTCGCTCGGTTATTCTTCGAATATAGATAAGCCTTGTAGCAATGTAGAGTTACAAAATATATTCGAATTGATACAACCATATTTGAAAGCAACAGTTTCTAATAATACTGGTAAAAGATACATGACAGATAATATGAGATAAATGTAAAAGTGTGTAGGTATTGATCGGAGCGACAGATACTTTTTTTTTTAACGCTGGGCTCTGAGGCTTCCCGCGGGTGAGTGGGTCTCCCCAGGCGGTTATGTGGGAGTCGCTGCGCCCGAAAGCTGGTAAGTGGACGCAGCTCTACCCAGTAAACCTCGGCAAGTGCCACCAATTCCACCTTTGATGAGGTGCCCCGGATCTGTTGAGCAAACAGATGGTCCCCTCTTCTTATAAGAGGGTACAAAGAGCCCCCTCGGCTTAATTCGTTAGGTTAAGCCGAGTTAGGTTACTGAGCCCCACCGCCACGTCAAGGCCTGAACCATGGTGGGAGAGAGACAGATACTTGTCTATTTCTATCAATTCCGCAAAGCAGATTCCTCTCCAGACTTCCGTGTTTCGAGACTAACTCGCTATATCTATAGTCTTGCCTTACGTTGTATACTAGTCTATAAAAATACGAGATTTCTTTATAATGAAACAATTTTTACGGATTTTATCGCGGCTTATTAAGATTTTTACAAGCCCGACGTTTCTGATACTTTACAGCAACCTAATGTTACAAAGTTATTCGAAACTACCCTATGATACATCAATATTTTGGTTAGTCCTATCTACGCAGAAAGTGCTAACTGTATCTTTAATCTGTGACATATTATGCTTGGATTTTGATTTTATAATATTAATAATGGGATCCCAAGCAGGTGGTAAGAGTCAGCCATCTTCTCTATTGAAATTAGGATGTTTTTTTAATTTCAATAGCCTCACGGATCATCCTTGGTTGGAATCTGTGTTCTTTTGCGAGGACTTGTGGTTTATCAAATCTGATATAATGGCGAGCTTTGTCAAGACTATGTTCACAGATGGCAGACTTAGTGTAGCGACGGTGTTTTAAATCAGCTATACATATGTTCTTTGACGCGAGTTTTAATTGATCTTTTATTTTGGCCTATATAAGAGAGACCACAGTCACAATCAAGCTTGTATACTCCTGCATATTGTAAGGGTATATGACACTTGACAGATGGTAAGAATTGACCTATCTTTTTTGGCGGCTTGAAAAACATGTCACAGATTAAAGATACAGTTAGCACTACTAACACTAGTATCATAGGGTAGTTTCGAATAACTTTCTAACATTAGGACGTATGACACCTCAGTCCTCCCGTGACCATGGTTGCTGTAAAGTATCCGAAACGTCGGGCTTGTAAAAATCTTAATAAACCGCGATAAAATCCGTAAAAATTGATTCATTATAATGAGTGAGGTTCGCGTAAATATTAGAAAACAATAGGAGATTTCTTTTTAATTATCATCCATTATTATAGTATTCTGAACCAGTATTGATATCAGATTCCATATGCATTGAGGAAGACGTTTATAATGCGCCTCTTGGTTTCACCCGCGTACTTCTCATTCCCGTGGGAGTACAGGGATAAATGATAGCCTATATGCTATTCTGATGTATAAGCTATGTTATTGTAAAGTTACTTTAAAATCCATTCAGTAGTTCTGCGTGAAAGAGTAACAAACATACAGCCATATATTCTTAAAAAAATTCGCGTTACTGTTTAATTTTGATTAAATTAGATTTTGAAAAAAACTGTTGCCCGCGGCCCTCTGGTGATCATTGAAAGAGGCCTATTTCATGACGATAATTACATACATACACATAAACACACACACACATACATATTGTTAAAGGCCTTTTAAATAAAAAAAAACATTTCCCTAACACGTTACCTCATGAACTTCGTCCATGAGCCGGTGCCGTGAAACCACATCCTCGGTGTCAAATGTTTACTCGTGTATACATATCACTTCCTGCTCGCCTAGGCGTGGTGTCGTTTAAAGATAAAATAGGTATGCCAAACTCATCAAGTTTGCACCAGTCCACTTTATATAGATTTATTTCAAATTAAGTATTAAAAGGTACATATATAGCGCCATGCTGTATAGCAGCCGGCACGACCGGGGTACCTCTCGCTCACATAACACTGGCGTCAAGTGACAGCTATGCTGTCGCGTTTCGTGCGGTTTGTGAGTTTCCGGTGGCACATTAGGGGAATAGGGAAAAGAAGGGCGGCGCATCTGCGTGGTCTTGGTTGTGCGGATGTGTAGATATGGGCGTCGGCGCCGTGAGGCTCCGACTGCTCGGTTGCCCCCTAATGACATAAAAAATAAATAACGCCAAGACCGAATTCCACACGTTCAAAACAAGATGGGATATTATTTTATACTAGTTGGATAGATTAACTGACAAACCACATGATCATTGATGGTCGGTGGTCAGCGCCCACGGACTTAAAAGCAAACAGATATAAACCAGAGACTTGTCCGGACAATTTATTCATGTTGCCTATCCTGACACAGTGCCAGTAGTATACTGGATGACTGACTGGAAAATATTGAATTCACTAAATCGAATCTCTCAAAATGACTAAATATAGGTAAATAGAGTAAAACATAATATTTAAGTATATTACAAAAGAAAGAATATTGACACTTACAAATGATGCTGTGATGAATATCTTTATCTAAAATGTATGCAATATTGTAAAAACTCTTTATACGCAATATTATTACGAATTTAATTCGCAATACCTAGATATTGCGAAATATATTATGTCAAACAATTAATATGAATATTAAAAGGACATTTAATATTTGAATTCCAAAATAATTTATTCAAATAGACTAGTTTGGTATTAGTATATTTATTAATAAAATTAAATGGATCTAGGTTACATAATGAAACCATGGTCAATCTGCGAATTATTGGTATTACGAAATTGTAAACAAGGAATGTGTTGTAATAAAATATGTCGTAGATAAACAGAAAATTATTTTTTTCTTAGATTTACAGCCGTATGTACGGATTGATGATGATTATGTCTATAGCCTAAGTTACTCCTTATAACATCGGCTATCTGTCAGTGAAAGTCCCGTCAAAATCGGCCCAGCCGTTTTAGAGATTAGCCGGAACAAACAGACAGACAGACAAACATTGTAAAAAATGCTATTTTGGTATATGTACCGTGTACATCCACATCCATATGCATTTAGTAAAAAGCGGTTATTTTAATATTACAAACAGACACTCCAATTTTATTTATCTGTATAGATGTATACATATAAATGTAGTAAAGAAAGCTAAATACAAGTCCGACCTTGAACGTTGAACCCTGTGATATTGAAAAGACATTAAGATTAACCTTAATGTAAGAGAAACGTAACTTTCTAAGTATATGCACGAGACACCTTTAACGCGTCCTCTCGTTCAAACCCGTTGAGATGGAACAGGATGGATATAGTATTATAAAGGATTTACTTTACTAGCGATTGCCCGAAGCTTTGCCCGCGTTTTGATTTACAGCCGTATCCGGACTGATAGGATTAATTGGTCCTTTACCAAATCTCATCTAAATATGATCAGCAATTTATGCATGAAACGGTAACAGACAATTACTTTCGCATTTATGGTTGTATTAGTATAGATAATATAGCCTATAATAAAATATTTCAAACTTAACCTTTAAGCTTTTTTATTCGTACAAACTTCACTTTAATTATTTTATTAATCGACGTCAAAAAAAGATGAGGTTCTCAATTCGTCTAGGTTTCCAGTTCCTTGAGAAATCCGAAATCATTGATATACAAATCATAGACACACTAATTTCTAACATCGATCAGTTACGCAAACTCGATAATTTCACAAACATAACTTAGGAATTTAAATTAGTTAATCAAAAATGAAACTCGACTTTCACCGAATAGGAAAAAGAAAAATCGACCATCAATTATTAAATAATTGAAAGTGTATTTGGATTTTGGAAGAACTTTGACAGTTATTAATTTAATAGCACTAATAAAAGTGAGAATTTAAACATGACTTGAGTTTTTGGGTTTAACTGGTTAGACACACAATTTATATTTATCTTGAACACAAATATGGTATGGTCAATTGTATTTTGAACGCTTCTTCTTTAATGACCGTTACGGTTATAATAATTATAACTCCATAGTTATAATTATTATAACTCATTAAATCAAGTTCAAATCCTTTTCGATGACTGTGTTTGATACCTACGGTTACCATTTTAAAACTTAACTAGAATAATTGAAAAAATTGTGAGTTTCAGATTAACTCATTATCATACTATCCCAACTTAACCCCTGTACAAATAAAAACGTGTCTAATTATGACAGGCTTATACAGTGTTGTCTCTTTCACTCATTTGCAAAATGAAAAAGACAAAACCTATTATAGCGGCGTTTTAACTATACTAGGTTTATTCAGTTTGCCTATCCAACTAACACAAAAAGACTACTACAATAAACTTGTTATATTTTATTTTAAAACATTTGTGAAACTCTTCGAACTTCGAAGATATGATACATGTTCTTATTACTCCCATAAAATTAAACAGTTATGTTTCGTTTTTCTCTTAATTTATTATGCGTTTCGACTAGGCGTCGGTCCACCCACTCGCCCAGGCTTGTATTATTACACAATTCCGTTCCATTCAGAAATATGGACATTCGTTCCAATTAAGATTAGTATCCAGAACTGTTTCATTTTCAACAAACTATAATACTCTACCTATAAATTATCGGAATTATCGGAACAGTCACGTAATTATAAATAATACTGCATTTATACTAAATTTACTACTCTACGTACATTAAGGGCCCCTTCTCCCAAAACTGTAGGTATTTATCGCACCGAATCGGTTTGCACTTGCGTTGCGCGGGAGATGTCTTTATATGAACTCCGGTGACCTACCACGGCCGGCAAGCACGCCACAGTATACGAATATGCAGTAGATTGACTATGCTCGAATTATTCTTAGATGTGATAATTAATAATTATGCATAACAAAATCTTGTTGTTGTTATAGTTATCTAGTTTTGGATTTATAGAAATACTAGCTGGTACCAGCGACTTCGTCTGCGCAGGATAAAATAGTTTTATTTCTTCACTAATTAATCGAAAGGAACTTCGATCCATCCGGGTGTCCCTTGACACCTCTCTTTAGTTTTTTTTTTTTTTATAAAAAGTATCCTATGTTACTTCTAATACCTCCAAGAATATGTGTACAAAGTTTCATGATGATCGGTTAAGTAGTTTTCGCGTGAAAGCGTAATAAACATCCATGCTTTCACATTTATAATATTAGTAAGGATTAGGAAGGATGAATTAGCTACATAGGTCTAAAAGGTAGTGCCATGCTGCTTGCAGCCGAATTGGGCCGGCACGACCGTAGGGGTACCTCTCGTTCACATGATAATGGCGTCAAGTGACACCTATGCTGTCGCGTTTCTTGCGGTGTATGAGTTTCCGGTGTCCCATGGCAGGGGATGGGGTAAAGGAGGGTAATGCATCTCATCTAAAAATATGCGTACCGCGCTAAAAGATTACACATCAATAAATTGTAGTACATACATTTGCTATGCGGGGTGTTTCTTTGGCAGATTCGAAACGAAGACACCTGCTAGAGAAGTAACGTTACCGATATCACGCGAAGAATAAACACGTCGAAATGGCAGTGGGCTGTTCACACACGCAGGAGAAAGGATGGCCGGTGGGTCAATAAGGTTCAAGAGTGGAGGCTGCGTTTAGGTCCATGTTGAATGCGATGACTTGGCGTTCATTGAAGGAGGCCTTTGTTCAGCAGTGGACGGATATCGGCTGATGATGATGATTATTATGACATAAATTTTGAAATAATAGTGTCTTGTGTCTTCAAATCGAACCTAAATCTTATAAATAAATGTGTGGACTGGTTAGCAAAACATATTTTTTAAAATTTAAACCTAGCCAAATATACCTACATTAAAAGCAAATTTATATATTACTAGCTGTTGCATGCAGCTTCGCCCGCGTTACTCAACTCCTATATGTCACAGCGTGATGTTATATATCCTATAGCATTCCTCGATAAATGGACTGTCTAACACTGAAAGAATTTTTCAAATCGTACCAGTAGTTCCTGAGATTAGCGCGTTCAAACAAACAAACAAACTCTTCAGCTTTATAATATTAGTATAGATAATATGGTGAATAGATATTGAATAACTTTTTATAAACCTTAACCCAACAGTTAATGAATGTATTTAATAACATAATGGTGCATTCATTTGCCTGAAAACGCTAAACTATAATAAAAGGTAATCAATATTGAGGACAAGATCGTATGCTTGTTTTTACGACGATCATTCGCTATTTCAAACGGACAAATGATCTCTGATGAATTTTACGCTAAAAGATAAAAAGCACCTTGTTTTTGACGTGACAATGTCTTATAATTCGATGGAGCCGGCTACACTCACGAAAAAACATGACGCATGCGGCGTTACCTCGCTGTGAGGCGTTCCCTTTTCTTATGACGTTGTCACGTTCAACTATCGTCAGTTAACCGACTTTACAGACAACCGATTTTTAAAGATTCTCGTTTTTATACGTCGCATATTTCGCACCTTTAATCAAATAAAGAATTAACTCAAAATTTTGGTTTTTTGATTTACACCGTAAAGTGAAATAACTTCGCAAGGAGAATACGTTCAATCCAACAGCCGTCTCGATACGATGAAAATGACGGAGATAGAAGATCGTAGTTCTCTTTTTGACAAACGCTCGCTAAAAATGTAATACTAATAAAGTGAACGAATTAAAATTAGAGAAAAGCACAGTAAATCTAAATAACTCTGTATATTAGTATTAAGATTTGTTTTAATATATTTTAATTTGTTCAAAAACTGTATGGCTGTAGACTTATTTCAGTTTACTATAAAAAGGTGTATTCCTTTTTTGGTAAAATTGCGAGTTATTTCAGTTTTACATAAATTTTATTGTGTATCATTGTACCACAATTTGAAGTTGTTGCTGTTTTATAATATTATAGTCAAGTTAAATTTTAAGCAATGAGTATTGTTTCAGTATTTTACTATAATTTATCAAAAACTATGTATTTATTTGTTTTATTGCTGTTTTGGTTTTAATTTTTTTGTTAAAACTATTATTTTATTTGAAATTATTCCGGTATTTTAACAATTTTACTGAATATTTTGTTTACTTATTATATACTTACGCTCTAATTTATGAACCTGAATATTTATTTAAGATATTAAATTATATATTAATTAGCTATAATGCCGCAAATACGTAGTAGTCTTTACTGCAAATGTGTGAGGTGCACGCATATGCATGCATATAGCATAGCCCTCCTATCCCACACTGCGTATGCTTAGAATCGCATGCACCACCACCCCACATGCACAACAAACACAATTAAAGACCACCACCAAACATTCTACGCACGTTTCGCCCCGACACCGAGGCATTGTCAGGACGTTTTTTTTATGTTAGTTGGATAGGCAAACTGGCAAACGTGCCACTTGATGTTAAGTGGTCGACGTCGCCCATGAACATAAACTAGTTTACCTGGGCCGAGTCCAGGCAACTCATCAATGTGTTGTCTCTCCTGAGACATGAGATGTTAAGTCTCGGTGCTAGTGATGACACTATCTGTCTTGCCCTTCTCTCCGAAACACAGCAAAGCTGTTTCACGGGAGAAACAAGCAAGATGGTGGTACCCATGCAGCCGGGAGCGCGGCACAGCGCTTCCCTTCCACCGGTAATGTAGACTCTACGATTAGTAATAAAGTGATAAACACCCGTCTTATACTAGCCACTTCCCTCACTAAAGAAAACGACTGTCCAGTACAACTAAAAAGCCCGAAAGAAAGCTTTCAATGCATTCGAAAGGAAAGAAAGGGAAGGGAATAAGAGACTTGTCGACAGACAAGTACAGATACAGATAAATAACCGCTTATTATTAAATGGATATGGATAATATTATACACGATACATATTCCAAAATAACATCTTTGACAATTTTTGTCTGTCTGTCTGTTTGTCTGTTTGTTCCGGCTAATCTCTGAAATAACTGGGCCGACTTTGATGGGACTTTTACTGGAAGATATCTGATATTATAAGGAGTAACTTAGGATATAAAAATAATCATCATTAATACGGGTACGGTTATAAATCTAAGTTAACGCGGGCGAAGCTGCGGGCTTTTTTCATCTTAGTAATTATATTGATTATTTGAAAAATATATTTTTTCCTTCACCTACCGCGTCAGTTAAGTTTATTTAATAATAATATTAAAAAATAATAAAGAAACAAATTTTTACCACCTTTAATAAACCTATTTTATTATTATTAAACTAAAATGACACTGAAACATTACCAAATATTTTTTATGAAAACTTATAATTGAAAATGATAAATTGTAATAAATTTTTATATTTCACTAGCTTTCAGCATAACTTTCATGGAAAAAAGAATTATTTGCAATTACTTCGGCCAAATTGAAATTATTTAATTTTATGTTTTGTAGAATAGTGAAATAAGTATGAACTTTTTTGTAAACGTATATTTAAATGACTACCTGTACTTATTATTAATATTTATTTTACGTATTCTAATAATGTATAAATTACTCTTCCCATACCTAGCTTTAGAATTGATCTAATACAGTTATTTATTTTATTACGATATTTTCAAGTCCACTGTGTAAACATGCAAAACTTTAAATGCGATTTCCCACAAAATTGAAATTTCAGTTAATTCTTTATTTGAATAAAGGTGCGATTTGTACTCATTGATAATAAATTCACCACTCATAGAAGAAATATCTCGCAGCTCTACCCACTAAAACCCGGCGAGTCCCACCAATGCCGCCTTTTGTGAGGTGCCCCGGAACTGTTGAGCAAACAGGGCACCTCGACGGCTAATCAGTCCCTCAAGGGACCGACGCCACCTCCACAGAGGGGTTGTCGCGCACCACAGAACAACTCCCAACATCGGGACAGTACAATGGGATGAAGTTCCCATCCTCGCCCCTTGTCCCCCTGCTCTTTTGTCCCCTTTTCTTATGAGAGAGGTACAAAGAGCAGCTCCCTCGGCTCAATTTGCTTTGCCCAAGGTGCTGGGCTCAACTTAGGTTACTGAGCCCCACCGCCATGACAAGGCTTGAGCCCTGAACTATGATAAGGAGGCGGCGGTATGTCGTCATGCTGATTTCCGTCTCGGCATTCGACTAGATTTTACTACTACGGCGCTCCAATAGATGTTTCCCTTAAAAATAAGCGATGAGGGTATAAGACTAATGATACAGACTAGACCATTCTGACAGCAGGTCGCTGCCCGCCTTCCTCTATCTATATTTAACTTATGTAGGATGGATAACCCGCAATTAACCTAGGGACTAATTAAGATTGATTACATGTCATTTTTGCTATAGACAAGAGTCTACATCTTATTACCATTCCGCGTTAGAAAAAACTTTTGGACCAATTAAACCGTGGCACCTCTATATTCATGAGTCTATAGTGCAACATGAAAGTTGCGTCACAAATATCCGTTATCATTATTAACGGGATAAATCCGATATGACAACAGACGTAGAATCAAATCATAGCCATGAGCTGCCAAAGTCTATTTCTGTGCGTTAGAATCGCCCACGCGAATTGCTTACACTCACTTGCTATTATAATTAGAAAATGGTCAATACTATATTTACATTCAATGTTACGTGTAATGTGTACGATGTCCAATCTTATGATCCAAGAATCTATATTTTATTCTTTACAACGTCATGGCATAGGCGTGGACGCAAAAACTCTGGATATGACTAATTGTGATCTTAAAACAGTTTTGATATATTCCTTAGCTTTTACAAAGCTTCTGACCTGGTCTTAGGAATATAAAGCACGTTAAGATGTTATAATCAAATATAAAAAGTACGAATTTAAAAGCAACCCGACGCCAGGAGGTCGTGTGGTCGCAGACTGCACGGTTGGCGGGGGGCAACCCCCCACTTTTACAAACCAAAAGTGAGTCAAATGGGCTCACACTAATCCGATGTAGCATTAGGGCCTTCGGGCCGTTAGCATAGATCCATCCGAAAAAAAAAACGAATTTGTCTTATCTATAATATTTTTTCCACCGGGAAATGCTCTTAGGCATCCCGCGGGGGAGGGAGGACTCGTCAGACGGGTATGTAGGACTTGCTGCGCCTGAAAGATGGTAAGTGGACGCAACTCTACCCACTAAAACCCGGAGAGTGCCACCAATGCCGCTTTTGGTGAGTTGCCCCGGATCTGTTGAGCAACAAGGCTCCTCGATGGCTAGTCAGTCCCCCAAGTGACCAGCGATACCTCCACAGAGGGGCAGTCTCGCATCACAGAACAACCCCTCCCAACGTCGGGACAGTGCAATGGGGTGCGGTTCCCATCCTCGCCCTTTGTCCCGTTTCTTATAAAAGGGGTACAAAGAGCAGCCCCCTACATTCACTTGGCTTCGCCCAAGGTGCTAGGTTCACCTTAGGCTACTGAGCCCCACCCCCACGACAAGGCTTGAACCATGGTAGGGTTCTTATCTATATTAGCTAAAATAAAGTTAATTAAAAGTAATAGAGAATAAAAATTTTATCCTACCATTCAATAATAACTGGTTAAATATTTGATGTTTCAACTTTGTAAAAGGTTTTGTTTTAACCATCACATGATATTTTCAATGAACTATATGTAACTATTTTTTCTCCAAAAATATATTTGTCAAGAAACCAGTTCAACTAGTCATCTTACAGAATTTAAATGTAATATAATTTAAAAGAAATAAGGACATCCTTATTTATTTCCGTATCTATGACCGCGTATTCTTCACTTCCTTTAATAAAATATTAAGCTCGTGGGAGGTATAGCGGATAGCCCATCTACGTTAATACTATATTTCCAGCTTCCAAACACTTCCTTCCACGTTTCCGTTTTTTTGTGAGAATATCGGAAATCAATAATAAATTACTATTGCTTGTGTGTAGGTTGTATCTATCAGAACAGATTTCCTAATAATATTAGATATTGGAAGAATAGTTACGAAAATCCCAAAAGATGCCCATCATTTGGGATTTTCGTAACTTTCCTCCCTAAAAGACTTGAGGCACGTTTGCGCGGTAGTATTGTACGTAAAATAATAATATTATTACCTTTACACGTCTCACAGTATATAATATATATACGAGGTTACAACTTACAATTAATATAATATATAAGAGGCTGATACTAATGTGTAATAAATAAGTCTGAACAATTGCAGCTTTTAATCCCGTGATAAATTAAAAAGTGCTACTACCATCGAATAAAGGAAATAGATTTGTCATGTCCCCATCACAATCCTCTAATGTCCAAGCGGGATTCGATCTCGCAACGCCCCATTGCATGCCACATCACTGTACCACGAGAATCTAGTGACATTATTTTGTGATAGTGATCGAAGCAGTACGTAGACATATCCCTTATCTAGTTTACATGTAAAAGACCTCATTAGGCCTGCCCACGCGAATCAGAAGGTGATTATAATAAATCTCTCGACTAATTTCAATGAAGTGACTCGAGATTTATAGCGAAATATGGTCAAGGAAGTGTCGGCTATAGATTATTGCGAATTTATTTATATCATTTATTATGTGTTCGGTGCCTTGAACGTAATCGAATTTATTATATGTAACAACTAGAACTTACTATGATGGATATTATTAATAAATAAAAAATAATATTTATTATGGCTGTTATTAAGATGAGTATTTATTTTTAACTTTACCTTCGTTTTTCAAAATTAGCACATACCACCCACACATGACACATTATTATTCGTTCATTCATTGAAATACGCATACATCCAAAAATAAACGGGCTGATTAATAAATATAAAGTTGCGTTAATGTAATTTACAGTAACTTAAAAGAAAAAACTATAAATCATAATATAGTACACAAATATACCAGTAAACTTGACCTTAACGAGTTATCGTTGGCTCAGGAAGAACTTATTGCTCTACTTTACGTATGTCTATCCTTATCACACAAGTTATCTCCGATAATCTGTTTTGATACCGACAACTGCGAGGGGAGCTATAGAATGGGTTGTACCCTGTGTTGTACTTAAAATGGGTTCAAAATGTGCACATTGCACGTGCAAATTATGGTACCTGGCAGCACAAATATTATGATGCACTTTGAAAATGCAATACGAATCTTATCTATAAATAAAAATTAAATCTAGACTTAACCTGTAATGGTCTTGGATGTATTTAAATGTTTTAGTGTAGTGGTTAGTGTAACGTCCGCGGCTTTGCTTGCTTAAAAATATAACGATAAGGTGACTATGTTAGATATCTTATAAACTTTTAAAATAAGTAAATAATAATCTCAAATAAGTGTGTTCATACAAAAATAACGAACTAGGCTTAAATATCCCATGTGATATATCTATATTAACTTTCGTTATACTTATTCTTGTAAAAAATATTATGAATCGAATCATCGCTTTCTTAATATATTTTTTTCTGCTACATAAAAAAATAATCTAAATTAAACTTTAAAGATGTTGTTTTGTTTGACCGATTCTGAAGCGGATGTTAGACCTGTCAAATTTGTGTCAACAACAAGTTACCAACCTTTGTAAATAGAAACGGAATGCATACCGACGAAACGTTTTATGTGTTTTTGATCACGAGATGCCAAGATGCGGTGCATGCAAAAAGTGTTGCCAAGGTTGTCTGTGTGATGCCGATGATGACTAACGCTAAGCACCTAATACTTATGAAATTTTCAATTACGATAGCCGTCTGGTATGGTGACTCTCTAACACTCAGAGAGTGGAGAGATTAAATCCTGCTAATGTAAACTATACGTACATATATTATAAAAAATAATTATATGTATTAATATGACGCCAAGAATGATGAATATAGATGTCCGCACCGGGTCATGTACGTGTTCATGTATTTATATACGTTTTCTAAAGTTATTTCCGTTCCTAGTACCCGTAACACAAGCTCCTATTAACTTAACACGGGGCTACGTTAAAGTGGTGTGATTTTTGGGTAATATTTCTTTCTTTCATAGATTAAAATAAATCTTGATTTCATTTTCGTTGTCTGACATGCGTGAAACAAATATGACGTAGTTAAAAAACAGATAAAACATAAGTTAGTCCTTATTCTAGTGGAACAACTTCGCCATATTATATTCTATTTTAAATTTTAATATTATGAGTCATTTTTTATACAGATACGGGTATATTTCTACACATACAGTTAAAACTGTTTAAAACGGAATAATTACCATGTTTCATTTATATTTCAGCATTGTCTATGAATGCCTAGTCCGTAACTTGAATTAATAATCAAAATAAGTTAATTTAAAATCAAGCTAGTCTGGTTATTATAGCAGAAAATATATTCTTATGCCAGCAACAAGCATAAAAAAACATAAACCTCTTGATTTTATACCCTTTGTCGATTTTATGTTACCATTCAGAATATTTTAGTAGCTATTTCATTGCTAGTGTGAAATACTTCGCATAGTTTAATTTTTATTGCAAACAGCTTTTCATCATATTTATTTATTTCTTTGAATTTCTATTCATTAAAGACTGGAAAAGAGTTGGAATTTGAAAACATGACTAATCTTTATCGATGTTTTCTTTGACCTATATCATTATAACCTTTATAATGGTTTGGGACGTTACCTGCTCCTTCATTTATACATAACTAGCAGCGCCCCGCGGTTACACCCGTGTACTTCCCAATTCCATGGGAGTACAGGGATAAATTATAGCCTATATGTTATTCTGATGTATAAACTATGTTATTGTAAAGTTTTATTAAAATCCATTCAGTAGTTTTTCCGTGAAAGAGTAACAAACATCATCCATACAAACTTTCGAGACAATGTCAAAAATAAATCGGACCCAGAACAGTTGACATTGTATTTTAATCAAACATCAAATTTTAAAATATTTAAAACCATGTTGTAGTTTTCTAGTAAATATGTGCGTGCCTACATTATTAAATTATCTGTGGCTTTGTTTCACTTTGGTGTTATATTTCTTCGCTTCCATTTTCGAAAATATGGTCTTGCAACTTGGTGTAGCCAGATAGCATTGTTTCACTTATCGCAATTTGACGCCTTATATTCTTATTTGAGTCATCGACTTTGAAAGGTCCTCGGTAACAAGGAGTCTGTATCATAAAGAACAACGATTGAATTGGTAATGCGAACTCATTGTTGGCTCACAGGATGTCAGAGATTTTGACATCCCCTCTATTAATGACGTCAATGGAAGGCGTGTATAGGAAACAAAATGTAAGGGAAACAGCCTAGACAAGCGTGAGTACGATTTGTACACATTATAATAATTCGAGGTGCATTGTAGCTGGGCTTCTCTTGGCTGCTGTCTTTTCTGGGTTTTGTTAGTCATTGCAATCTTTTACTGTCTGCCGCTTGGACCGGGGAGGGAAACTGGAAATATTTCCTCCGACTCCTGAATCCTTCTGATTAAATTCGTTGCGGGTCCCAAGGCAGTTGTAACGTATCCCTCAGGCTCCCTGAGTCATTTGGTTACCGCTGTTGATCCTAGCTATATAGGAGTAGCAGCAGTGCAACGAGTTCTAAACCGCGCGCTAAGGTTCCGAAAACTTGTTTATAGAATCCAACAAATTAACGGCTTATATATCCTTTCCTTTAATTGTGTTGGGATATCTATTTATTATTGCCCAATACTAACTACTACAAATGATACTTACTAATTTTTTTTATTATTATTACAAACAGACAATGGATTGATCTCAAGGGTTCCGTTTTGACATGGTGAGGAACTGAATTCTAAAAAAATATAAAGGTATTTTTCACTCTCACTAACTCCCTTAGATGCACGCTACTCGTAAAGTCGAGAGCGCCTTGACGCTTTCATTTCGTGATAAGAGCCTAGCCACTTGACTACATCCGAGGAGACAATTAAAATCGCATGTACTCAAATCCAGCTCAAAAGAAAACGGTATCAAAAGATAAACTTTCATCCCACGATAAGACGAGTGGTAAATTAAACCATTTGCACCTATATATTATTTTATGGAAAACTAAACTGCAAATGTTTTGGGGAGTTGAAGGGAATGTTCTTTATTACGTAAGAGGTAGTGCCATGCTGCTTTGCAGCCGAATCGGGCCGGCACGTATAACATCGGCGTCAAGTGATAGCTATGCTGTCGCGTTTCGTGCGGTTTGTGAGTTTCCGGTGGCCCATTGGAGGGATAGCGAAAAGTAGGACAACGCATCTGCATAATCTCTGGTTGTGCGGATGTGTATGAGCGTCGATAGTCGCCAAAAGGCATCGACTGCTCGTTTGCCCTCTTATGCTATTAGAATAAACTTATTTTAGAGGAACCTTACAAGTATGTAATATTGCTAGCGTCATGTACACCTATGACGAGAAGGCATTACATCTAATACCTCAATATTTGTATTAGTCACGGCTGAGTTGGCAATCCAGACCTTGTTTACATCCTAACGCCTTTAGCTGATGCGAAAATAGATATGACGGTAACATGCACAGTTTTAAAGACATTTGCGAGACAAATCATAGAGGCGTTACCTTTCACTCCCATCACAATACGACACTTGATACAGAGTTATACACCTACCTATATTATATCATTTAAAGGAGAAGTATTAAAATATAAAACTAGCTGATAGTAGGTTGCTAAGATGAATTTAAATATTTACATACATACAGCATACGCCATAGATGTTAGTAAAAATGGAATATAATATAATACATTCAAATTTACAATCGCAACAGCAAAAATCTATCTATTTGCTTCATTATGTTTTGTTCATATCTTACTCTACTCTCAACGCATCAAAACTAAAATATTGTAAAAGCAGATGCTAAATCACTGAACCGTGACATTGACAGAGCAACGCTGTACCATACAGAAATATACCAGCTGTCATCTGAACAATTGCATTGCGTTAATCTCAGGTTGAATGGCGTGTTCTCCTTATACCTACCCGTCTTCCCATTGGGCACTCTGGGCAGGTGCGCAAGGCTCTGGGATCGTTGAGGCCCCATTATTTCTATCAGCATATGCTTGAGTGATAATGATAAGAAAATCAAACAATTATTGCTGATTAAAATACCAAGGAGTGTCCTTATTAATGTTTACTCTTTAGTGCAAAATTAATGCTCATATATCACACAATCAGTGCATTCGTCGGGGCCCTTTTCCTAGTGCCCAGAGCCCCCGATAGATTATAGCACAGCTTATACCCCGCATTATCATTGCAAGTGTCGAAACACAATAGATCATTCGGTGTGGCCGTCGCCCAATCTGGATCAAGCGTAGGTGTGAAAGATTGGCATTAGTGTTTACATTATATCAATGCGTTACACCCATTAATTAGTACAAAAATGGACTTTTAAAAGGTACCTAGCCAACCAATTTGGCAACAATAAGGGAATTTCTGTTCGAAAGATTTACTTGTGTACCAAAACAATTTAAAAAGCTTTACGGTAATCACTTTTACAGTAAATTAAGTCACATTTAATGTGTGCCACTAATAAATTATTTGCTGATTAATTTAAAATATATTTCGTAATACGAAATGCATACAAAATATTTAAGTACCTACGTACGCTATCAAGATGCCGTGTACAGATACATAATAAAATTTATAACGGAGCAGACATGCGTCAAAAAACTTAAGCTTTATAGTAAGTTTGAAGCAGATATGATTTACACAAAAAATTACAAGTAGGTAATAAGGTTCTGTACTTGAAACAGAATTTCAAAAAGTCAATATTTCGTCTATACATCCAGCTTAAATTTTATTTTTGAACATATTACACTTATAATGTAATAATAATATTAAAAAAAATAGCTTAATGTATTTGTGCGTGAATCCAATTGATTAAGTAGATCATGATTGTTTAAATTAAAACTTCACGGCTTTAGCCACGGTATACTTCACATTATGAAGAAATTAAAATATGCCATCCTCAATGAGTTGACATTAAAGAATTCCAGCTAAACCTGTTTTCGTGGCACGTGTTGCTTTGAACATTTTCTTCTCGAACTTATAGTCTCGCATCTGTCACAAATACTGACCATACTCGGAGACAGCTGTTATGAAGGTCGTTTCCGAATAAGGCACGCAAGTTCATTGTTGTTCTGGCATTTGTTTAAAATTTCCTTTTGTTCATAATGACATACCTTATAGGTTCTGATTTATAGCTGTCGTGGAGATATGACAACTGACGGGATCGAACTCGGATCTCTCGGCTCTCACTCAAGAGGCTGCTGGTTACAATATATAAAATCTAAATTCCATATAGAATACATTTAACGGCAACAGGTTAGTGATAATATAAGAGTCATCTAACTAGCTTTCGATCTTTTTTATTACGAATTTTATAGTGGACATTTATTAAATGTATTCTTGCTAATTTATGAAGTTAAATCTGCAAAAAGTATAAATAAAATTATCAATTTTTTTATCTTTTAGGTTAAACTTTTACATGACATTTCTTAAATTATACAAAATTTCTACGGATGATAAATCACTTATAGTATGTAAAATCATGTTATTAATTGTCTCGAAGATTGCCTTTCGCTCGGTTATGTGATGTTTCGGCTTTCTGCAATTATGATTTATGTCATAATTCGATAGTTTTTTTAACTTCTAAATATGGAACTGTCCCGAGAATATATTTTTTTATCTTATAGTTAAACTAAACTAAGATATTTCTTAACACGTATTTTATTGTAAATGTTGTGGACCAATTTTACAAAAGACAATTTATTTCATTATTTTTATTTAATGAAGTTAATAAAGACATACGAGTCGCTGAATGAAATCTAAAATCATAGTGATATAGTTGAACAATATAATACTATCAAAATTAGTATTCAAGAACACTAACTCAGTGATCTAACTATCTCTGATGAGAATTATACTCAAGAAAAATGTTTTACTATAATTTGACCCTATTTTCTTGTAATTCTGTCTACTGTTTCTTGCGAAAAATAAATTACGTGATATGACTCCCCCTCTCCCCCACGTGAGTTTATATGAGATTCTGCTCGACCAACTCCCCCCCACCCTTCTGAAAAACCTCACGTAATTAATTAACGTCCCCTTTCAGGGTTTAGATGTGTTCATACATAGCCACATCATTAGTAGTCGTATTGTAGGAACATGTTTCTTTTTTTTATGTCATAAGGAGGCAATCGAGTAATCGGAGCCTTATGGTGACTACCGACGCCCATAGACATTACACAACCAAAAGCTATGCAGATGCGTTGCCCTCCTTTTCCCTATCACCCCAATGGGCCACCGCAAACTCACAAACCGCACGAAACGCGACAACATAGCTGTCACTTGACGCCTGTGTTATGTGAGCGAAAGGTACCACCCTGGTCGTGCCGGCCCAATTCGGCTGCTAAGCAGCGTGGCACTACCTCTTACAAAATGTATGTAGCTCCAGTAGTATTTGAGTTTATTCGTTACAAACGTACAAAAATGCAAATATTTTCTCATTACAGTATTAGTGTAGAAGCAAGGAGTATAAACTTAGTATGAAACTATAGTTTGGCTGAAATGGATCAGAACAACTCTCAATATGCCTTTGTTTCATTCGAAGCGGAACGTGTACCGGACGCCGTGTATCATTATCAAGTTCGAAAATAAACATTTTTAATTTGTATTTTTTTATCGCTATTTTAAATAATCTGAGTCATTTTGTCACTTCACTTGTTTTGCGATAACTTGGCGAAAATCGGAACATGGTTATTTATGACCGATTTATCATATTTTGATACTTTCAGTTTGTATAAATTCGCTAATCTCCTGAAGTACCTTTCGGATGTGTCGGAGTACTTTTCACCTTTGATAGGCTTATTGTAGGGCAAGGTTGTAATCTATTTATTTTGGAGGGGCGAGTGGCTGGTTGTTTATAAAAATATTGGAAGATTTTAGAATTAACAAGTCGTAATCATTGCAATTTATTTCTCCTTTATCGATCTGAAACACTTAAAATATCCAAGATCTGTGCCTCTACCTAATTCGAACCTACTAACCTTGTACAGAGATCTTGTCGAAGGTCGACCGACATTCCAGCTTCCCGGCAGGACAAGATTAATCTTATAATGAATTCCTTATAACTGATCTCAGCAGCAGTATTATTCCGCAAAAATAAATGTATTTATAATTAGATGATGTCCGCAGCTTTACCCGCATTAACTTAGATTTACAACCGTATCCGGATTGATAATGATTATTTTATAGCTTATAATATCACTCAGTGTCAACGCAGAATTCTATAGTGCAAGAAATTTCAAAATTGCTAGAGTAGTTTATGAGTTAAATCGCAAATCTTTCCTCTTTATAATATGTATTAGTAAATATCACAATACTTCACACGGTGTAGTTCCTAACTCCCAATAAGTTAGAGAAAAAGACACTTTTTTGCATGTAGTTAATGAAAGCTTACTTATATTATTCTATCGTTTCTGGTGTGTTGACTGCAATTATCCTCTTACCCTAAACGAATAAGATGAGAAAAATATATAGTAAAGTTACAATGCTTGATAGCCAACCGTCGATCGTTTTGTTATACGCTGAGAACGATGAGAATGGACTGATAGTGACAATAAATATGTAAGATGATAAAGGCTGGTCATGATGATGATGAATTAACAAAGCGTTCATGCGGGTTGATGATACCTTTTCATCTTAACATTAGGAATAGATTCAGAATACCAATAAGATGTGTAGAACTATAATTTACAAGTATACAATAAATCTCTATCATAAAGTACAATATGTGTACTATCTTATTATTATTTTATTGAGTTTCTTTCCGATCTAATCTCTATCCGAAACAGGAAGACATTCGATTGTATTAGCCTTTGTATCTCGAGATAACATTATAGATATTGTGAGTGTGTGAAACTGAGTTCAACCGTACGTAACCTTTTCTCTGTGCTTGGCTTTAGACTTAGTAACTCTATATTATATGATTTTTTTTTAATTATTAAGAGCTACAAACACTTTGCCCTATATTATTTTACATGCTCGATGTTGCCAGTGAATTCAGTAAAAAGGTTTTATTCATCCTATATCTAGTATTTGTCGGTCTCATGTTAACATCATGTTTGTAATTTACATTGTTATAAAAATATTCAATTCCCATAATGAAAATATGTACATAACATGCAAAATAATAATTAATTAATAATTATATTACATTAATTAAATTTAATCAATTAATTTTCTTAATTTTTTACGGTGGGGTTGCTGCTTCGATTCAGCCTGCTTGTTTCAATAAGCAGGCTTTTGTTTCAAGAAGGATATGCAGTGTTACTCCCACCGATACCTGCCATCTTGCGTCTCAGGCAACACAGCGCCATGAGTTGCCTATTGTTAATGTTATATGGTTGCGATCCACGGGCTTATCAGTTTCATTATCTATATGTCAATGTCTAATGTTACCATAAAAATATCTCTGCATCTGGTATCGATTAATAAAGAGAAAAAAAAATCCAATTTTAAACTCATGTCCCACTCGACCATAAGACAATACACGATATCCCTGTCTATAACAAGGGGTGGGGTCACCCTGGACCCCTATTCCATTCACTTTACACTCGCTAGCTTCGCCAACATTAGATCGGTAGAATTGCAACAGTCATTAGAGCTAACAGTTGTGGGTCCGATAAAAAAACTGGTTTCGAAAGTTCACAGTCCATTTTGACATATTATAGACACTATTAGATGGCCTTGCCCGCTGGGAATCAAACTTAGTTTCAACCTCTTATTTACCCCTTTATTTTTTTAAATTTTAGTTTTTAATTTTTTCTTAGCGGATACCTTCTACTACCCTAAGACGAAAGTACCTTCTGCCAAATTTTAAATTTGAACAATGAATGCTTTCTGTGATTTCGTGTTTAATCAGTTGTATTTTACTTTTCTATAATAATTATGTAATCCTAGGCTAACGATAAAAATATAACCTATAAATGCAATGCAAATGACATGAACTATACATGTCAATAATATATTAATTAATAAGACCAATAATGAATCACTCAAGTCTATGACACCATGCCTCACGCTATTTGAGGAAGTGTTCGCACGTTTTCCATTTCTATACGCTTGCGAAACATTCGTATTTATAGGTTTAGTATAAAATCGTGAACGCGAATGTAGGTTTATTACCAATATTCTGAATAGACACGGCGTGCCTTTTTAACGCACTTTTATATTAGGCAAGCGTCCTGCATACCAACACTTTTGTCGCGAAATTCATGCTTATGGCACAATAAAAAAAGTACATATTCGATGCTGATGAAATATTTTGTTTTTCAAGCAATTAAAATATTAATAACACAAGAGGTTTATTTAAATGTAAAGACGTGATAACTCGTGCCAAACAGCCGACACGTTTAACATTTCTTAACAAACAATTTCATTTTTTCCCAGTACGAATAAATTGCTCAGTAATATTCATAAGTTGTAATTATAATGATGATGTAAAAATTATATTTGTATAGACAGAAGAGCCACCGTTTTAAAATATTCTCTGGATTGTCTACATCCAAAACCAAATGTGGACTTAAGAAGATTATGTAACTTGTTTACACAAGAAGACGAGCTTATTGCAAAAAGTACGCGGTAATAAGCAGACGAGAACTAATACTGACGCGCTAGCTTTTAACCTTTTTTTTTAACGCCGGAAAAGGGGAAACGCTCTGAGGCATTTTGCGGGGGAGTGGGTCTCCCCACGCGGGTATGTGGGACTCGCTGCGCCCGAAAGCTGGTAAGTGGACGCAGCTCTACCCAAAGTCTACTGAGCACCACCGTCACGACAAGGCCTGAACTATGGTGGGGTTAGCTTTAGCCTGCTGCAAGGAAAAGGTTATGTTTTTCGCGATTATCTTTGTAATATTCTTTATTCTCTCATATCTTCCAAAACTCTAAATGGATTTCTTTAATTAAGGTATCTTTAGATTCATGATTAGTGCTTTCTTAGATATTTCTGACATAAAAATATGGGGCTGCTAGATTTCATTGTTTAAGGTGATTTTTTACATTGTGTGGTCATTGGTACCTAAACTTGCCTTAATTAGATTAGGACATGCATGATAGGATGGCATAGTATGATGCATTAACTAGTTGTAAAATTTGTAACAACTTACGGATTTCATCGCGGCTTATTAGGATTTTTACAAGCCCGACTTTTCGCATACTTTACAGCAACCATGGTCTAACCTATAAACAGCCATAAAATTCATAAAAATTGTTTTATTACAATTAATGAGATTCGCATGAACATTAAAACAAACCAAAAGTATACTATTTCGGATTCATTAAAGGGTGAACAATTAGTAACTACCAAATATATTTTATACTAGCTGTTGCCTGCAGCTTCGCCCGCGTTACTCAACTCCTATAAGTCACAGCGTGATGTTTTATAACCTATAGCCTTCCTCGATAAATAAGCTGTCAAACACTGAAATAATTTTTCAAATCGGACCAGTAGTTCCTGAGATTAGCGCGTTCAAACAAACAAACAAACTCTTCAGCTTTATAATATTAGTATAGATTAAAACATTTAACGCGAACAAATGCGTTCTGTTCAAGTAAATCCTAATTTCTAGCTGTAGTTCTGGTATGTATTTCCAGCTGATTATACTATTTTCTGGAACGTTCTCATCCGAACTCCGGATGCTATATAATAAATTTCGGCAGTTGAAAATATCTCAGACGTATTGTACGTCAGCTATTCGTTTTTTACATGTTTTACATTGGTTACATTCTACATGTATATTATATCTACTTGTTTGAATATTTTTTCAGACATAATTTAAAAATTAACTTTACATAAAAACTGGCAGATGAGCGATTTGATGATGAGTTGTTCTTCCAAATATAAATGAATTGAAACGGAACTAGCCTTTACTCATCAAGCATACAACCACGTAGTCATGTGAGCCCCCACCATGGTACAGGCCTTGACGTGGCGGTGGGGCTCAGTAGCCTAGGGTGAGGCCAGCACCTTGGGCGAAGCTTATTGAGGCGAGAGGGCTTTTTGTACCCCTCTTATAAGAAGGGGGGACAAAAGAGCAGGGGGAAAGGGGCAAGGACGGGAAATTCACCCCATTGTATAACTATCCCGACGTTGGGAGAGGTTGTTTTGTGGTGCGGGACAACGCCTCTGTGGAGGCGACGTCGGTCCCTTGGGGGATTGACTAGCCTTCGAGGTGCCCTGTTTGCTCATTAGATCCGGGGCACCCCACCAAAAGCGGCATTAGTAGCACTAGCCAGGTTTTAGTGGGTAGAGCTGCGTCCACTTACCATCTATCGGGCGCAGCGAGGGAGCACCACATACCCGCGTGTCGACACCCACTCCCCCGCGGGATACCTCAGAGCATTTCCCGGCGTTAAAGAAAAAAAAGGTAGTAATGTGAGCCATACAATTCCGAAACTAGTCAGTGATTTGTCACTAACGTAATAACAATTCAACCAACCAGTCATCTGTATGTACGTCCCATTGGCCTATCATCCAACAATGGCCATCAGTCGGCCAATCAGAGCGCAGAACCGGCGCAGCGTCGCAGCACATAGTTTTACATTACCGGTTATGTGCTAGATGCCTTTACCTACTATACCATGCCTTTAACTCAACCGTATTCTGCTCCCACTCCTTAGGCGTAAGCTAGTAATAAATAATAAATTTCGGATAATCCATCTCGGATACAAGTCCTTTGCCCTAGCAACACATTCTTTTTTTTTTATTTAACGCCGGGAAATGCTCTGAGGCATCCCGCGGGGGAGTGGGTCTTCCCGGGGTTATGTGGGACTCGCTACACCCGACAGCTGGTAAATGGACGCAGCTCTACCCACTAAAACCCGGCGAGTGCCACCAATGCCGCCTTTGGTGAGGTGCCCCGAATCTAGAAAACAAACAGGGCACCTCGACTGCTAGTCAGTCCCGCAAGGGACCGACGCCACCTCCACAGAGGGGTTGTCCCGCACCACAGAACAACCCCTCCCAACGTCGGGACAGTACAATGGGGTGAGGTTCCCATCCTCACCCCTTGCCCCCTGCTCTTCTGTCCCCTCTTCTTATAAGAGGGGTACAAAGAGCCCCTTCGGCCCAATTAGCTTCGCCCAAGGTGCACCGCTCACCCTAGGTTACTGAGCCCCACCGCCACGACAAGGCCTGAACCATGGTTGGGTAGCAACACATCCTGTCCTGCCATTCTTCTTACGTTTTAATGGCGTCAATGACTTGGCTCTATTGAAAATTACAAATATTATAAACTGATTGAAAAATATTAATGTATAATGTTGATATAGGACACCGTAGTAAATATATTCAGCATTGTATACACCATACACCTACCTCAATATAAAACATGATTTGCATACGTATACGAATCTGTATATGTTACTTTTCAACGAAAGTGTCGCAACCTACAGAGGAATTGTTTCTAAGAATACAATTAGTGACGATTGCCAAACGAACAGGAAATGCATTAACAATTAACGTTGGACTTTGTATATAATTATATTTATTTTGTTACAGGTATATACACAAGACTGAACATACAGAGCTACAGAGGTTACCTTTACATGATTTCATGAGGTGAGGTCTTGGTGAGGCTAAATAATAAATTAGTTGAGTTTACCGGTGGGAGTGATGAGCATGTGCCGCGCTCCCGCCCGCTCTGAAGCATTCCGCGGGGGAGTGGGTCTCCCCAGGCGGGTATGTGGGACTCGCTGCGCTAAAAGGTGGTAAGTGGACGCAGCTCTAGCCCACTAAAATCCGGCGAGTGCCACCAATGCCGTCTTTGGTGAGGTCCTCCGGATCTGTTGAGCAAACTGGGCACCTCGACAGCTAGATAATCCCTCAGGTGACCGACGTCACCTCTACAGAGGGGTTGTCCCGTACAATTGGGTGAGGTCCCCGTCCTCGCTCCTTGGCCCTTGCTCTTTTGTCCCCTGTTCTTATAAGAGGGGTACAAAGAGTCCCTTCGGCTCAATTAGCTTCGCCCAAGGTGCTGGGCTCACCCCAGGCTACTGAGCCCCACCGCCACGTCGAAGGGTACGACCATCCTTCTTCTTTACCGCCAATCAGCTTCTCTGTGTTTCGGAGAGGTCCAAAACAGGCTGTGTAATAACTGGCACAGATTATCATCTTTTGTTTTAGAATAGGCAACACGTGAATGAGTTGCCTGGGCTAGCTAGGGTTACCGGTGGGAGGGAAGCGCTGTGCCGCGCTCCCGGCTGCATGGGTACCACCATCTTGCTTGTTTCTCCCGTGAAACCGCTTTGCTGTGTTTCGGAGAGAAGGGCAAGACAGACAGTGTAATTACTGGCACCGAGACTTAACATCTTATGTCTCATGTTACCTATTAACACATAAATGAGTTGCCTGGGCTCGTTCCAGGTGAACTAGTTTATGTTCATGGGCGACGCTGACCACGTACCATATGTGGCTCGTCTATACGTTTGCTTATCCAACAATTATCATAAAAAAATAACTCTGTACATTTGCCACAGGCACCATTTTGTTTTCTATTCTCTTGTCATCTTAATCTATACGCGTCCTTTCATGCTTCATTTCTAAATAGACATTGGAGATGGTCCAAAGTCTTTACGACTTTTAAAATTACGACAATATTTATGAATATTGTTAGCATATTAATAATTATTAGTGAAACAACAAGAAATGACAAACTGGTTCATTTCTGTGTCACAAAAACAAAAGATAGCAAGCAACATTTAAAGTTGAAAATGTTTAAAACATTCTGTTTTGTTGTTTGGTTATCAGTCTCAAAATGACGTAGTCGTTGTTGGGTATAACGATAAAAGTCTAGGTATTTCATGTAGAGTTTGAAACAGTTTTCATTAAAACAACAAAAAACCATGCTATGCATACCGATAGACTTAATTAAAATAGTTTCTTGCTCTCCAGAAACTATTTTTATATAAGATGGTTAATTACCTACATGACCTAAAAAGCTTAACCAGACTGATGGCCGCATCTATTCCTACATAACAGCGAGACGGAAATAAACCACAGCTTGTATATTTCAGGCCTACGTAGTAAGGCTCTTTGTACTCCTCTCATAAGAAGAGGGGACAAAAGAGCAGGCGGCAAGGGACGAGGACGGGAACCTCACCCCATTGTACTGTCCCGACGTTGGGAGGGGTTGTTCTGTGGTGCGGGACAACCCCTCTGTGGAGGCGGCGTCGATCCCCTGAGGGACTGACTAGCCGTCGAGGTACCCTGTTTGCTCATTAGATCCGGGGCACCTCACCAAAGGCGGCATTGGTAGCATTCGCCAGGTTTCAGTGGGTAGAGCTGCGACCACTTACCTGGTTTCGGGCGCAGCGAGTCCCACATACCCGCCTGTGGAGACCCACTCCCCCGCGGGATACCTCAGAGCATTTCCCGGTGTTAAAGAAAAAAAAAGGCCTATAAGTCCACTGTCGGCTTCATTTGATGAACACCAAGAGTGTTCATGAAATGAAGCCGACAGTGGACTGAAAAAAATTGATAATGATTATGATGATTCACCTCACACATCTATACTAATTACTAATATTATAAAGCTGAAGAGTTTGTTTGTTTGTTTGAACGCGCTAAACTACTGGTCCGATTTGAAAAATTATTTCAGTGTTAGATAGCCCATTATCGAGGAAGGCTATAGGCTATATAACATCACGCTGTGACATATAGGAGTTGAGTAACGCGGGCGAAGCTGCAGGCAACAGCTAGTGAGTTATATATACCTAAGCTAGATACCACATTGCTCGTCCAACCCGTGTTAACTGGACTTGTTATTTATGCTTTGTACGCGTGCCCATACATAGGTATCCACTATACGTGCTATATTAGCCGCCAAATTTTCTTTATCTTCTTACGTTTATACAGAAAAATAAAATTGCAGTGTCTGTTTGTAATATCAAAATAACCGCGTTTTACTGAATGCATATTGATGTATACACGGTACATATACCAAAATAGTATTTTTAACAATTTTTGTCTGTCTGTCTGTTTGTTCCGGATAATCTCTGGTTGCTCTTAAATCTGTTAAGATAGAAAAGAAAGATATTTCTCTAATAATATAAAAATCCAGTCCTATTGCTTTAATATGAAGTGAAAATGAATTAAAAGTGGTATTCCACACTGACGTTCGTTTGTCCACAAACATCGGTAATCACCTGGTGAGTCGTGAGTTACTTTAGCTGCATTAGCTACTAAGCCTTTCCCCACTCACGAAGCGAACTCTTCAGATGAAATTTATATTACAATAGCTGTTGCTTGCAGCTTCGCCTGCGTTAACGTGGAAATATAGTACCGGGAACTGATTTTGGATTATAGGCTACGACACTCACTAATAATTTATATTGGTAAAATAACTTTCAAAATCGGTTCAGTGGATACAGAGATTACCCCCTACAACCTCACAAACACAAGACCTATTCCCCCGCGGGATGCCTCAGAGCATATCCCGGCGTTAAAGAAAAAAAGGGTTAGGTTAGGTAAATTTTGAGGGTGTAGGTTACGGGTGTAGATCAGGTAGGTTCGTTACAAATCCCCACCATGGTTCAGGCATAGACGTGGTGGTGGGGCTCAGTAGCCTAGGGTGAGCCCAGCCCCTTGGGCGAAATTAATTGAGCCGAGGGGGATTTTTGTACTCCTCTTATAGGAAGAGGGGGCAGAAGAGCAGGGGGCAAGGGGCGAGGACGGGAACCTCACCCCATTGTACTGTCCCGACGTTGGGAGGGGTTTTCTATGGTGCGGGACAACCCCTCTGTGGAGGTGACGTCGGTACTTTGGGGGACTGACTAGCCATAGAGCCTGTTTGCTCATTAGATCCGGGACACCGCTCCAAAGGCTGCAGTGGTGGCACTCGCCGGGTTTTAGTGGGTAGAGCTGCGTTTACTTACCGGCTTTCTGGCGCAGCGAGTCCCACATACCCACGTGGGAAGACCCACTCCCCCGCGGGTATTATATATTCTATCACGCCTTTTATCTTCTTCTGAATCACTGGAACTCGATACAATATCGAACACTTCTCTATCACTATCTGAACTCGATACATGATTGTTTCTGTACTGCCTGTTGGTGGAGTCTTCGCCCGCCTCTCTATAAACAACCTTACCACGAACATATTTCTTTCACCAATAGAATGATACGTTAAGACTGAGTGACATAGACTGTAAAAATAATCATCATCAACCCGGATACATTTGTAAATCAGGCGAAGCTGCGAGCTCCAGCTAGTGTTATTTTTTTAATTAAGCTACAGCACAAGCTTTCCAAAGAAACTGGTTTATTTGGTTATGGTCCATCTATCACATCTATTTTACTATAAACCTCGAACATGTATACAATTTCATCGGGTATTAAGATATGAAACCTTATTTCACAAATTATTAATATTCATAATATTTTCTAAATTTCCAATCAAACCAGTATTAACTACACATAAAGAAGAAACATCTATGCAGATGCAAATGAAACTTTAGCTTTCTAAACAAGCTTTGTGAACGCTCAGAGCTTAAAGATTTTTGACAGTAATTAATTTTAAAGACTTAACTGGCGTATTTTAATAGGTATGAAAATATCGTCAGTTTATGCAACCAATATTTAAATATTTAGATTTTGTTGATTAATTTTATTATGTTTGATAAACAATAAATAATAATTATAAAATTAATACATGACACATAAAAACATTTCAGGCATAGTAGGTACTAGCAGTGCTCTGCGACTTTATGCATCAAAATTTTAAACACGAAACTTTCATCCAAAATAAATATTCTTCCTCAAAATGGGACTGTCAAATGCAAAGGAACTTTTCAAATGAATATATGAATGATAGTTTTGGAGATTATCGCATTCAAACAACATACTTTTAAGTTTCATCATATTAGTATAGATATTCTATGTAGTTATCATAGGCCCCTATCGATGAATGATAAACACGATCTAGGAAAAGATCTACAGATATAGGAACTGTTACGCTAAAGTCTAATCAAATAGGAGATTTTGTGTACGGCCTTATTTAGATCTCATAAAAATGTTACTCAATTATTCTATAATATACGTAATTATGCTCGAACATAAAGCGTTACTCACAATTATCATATTTATAAACGCTGTTATATTATACGATATTGTGGAGTAACATGTACATTGTACCACCGTTATTTATTTTGTGTACCACGTCAATCTACTCCCGTGGTAAGTTCTTGAAGAACTTGTGTTCCGGGTACCAAACAACGGAAATATATTTAATACTTTTATACTATACATATATTTTTATTATATAATACACATATTTAATACACATCCATGACCCAAGAACACAGAAAACTTTTTGTTCCCGGGCGGGATTCGAACCCGCAACCTCCGGCTTGAGCGCCAACGCGTTAACCATTGAGCCACAGAGGTCGTCTAAGATTCTTTCTTTCTTAATAATACCACACCTCAGGATGGGTATCTGGCTTTCTATTACATATATGATTTCCATATCATTTCCAGTGATATTTATTCTTCTTGCATAAAGGTTTGCTTACATACCAGATACTAAATTGTAAGTGCCAAATGCCAATACCTTCATATTTCTACGTTAATTAACCTCTGCATGGTATCACATTCTGCTTATCTTACACCAAAAACCTGCGCTGTGTTCCGGAAAGTAAGGCCGGACAGACATTGTTTGATTCCACCAGTACGTTTCGTCGCGCACCACAGAACAACTCCTCCCAACGTCTGAACAGTGCAATGGGGTGAGGTTCCCATCGCGCACCTTGTCCTCCTACTCTTTTGTCCCCTCTTATAAGAGGGGTATAAAGAGCCCCCTCGGCTCAATTAGCTTCTCCCAAGGTGCTGGGCTCACCCTAGGCTACTGAGCACCACCATACACTCTACACTTTCTCAAGTGACATAAAACGTAGTATTCAATAACGTAGTAAAATAGTATTAGTAATTGGTAAGTGGACGTAACCTGTCCAACACATGTTCGTACTGTCTCCTCAATTTAATTTTAATAACGTTGAAGGTTACACAACTTACACAGGCGGCCAATACGCATTACATGCTCCTGTCTCGTAACTACTTTTGTTAGGGACAAACAAACGACCTGTAGACACACGTGCCAAACGATTATTTTATGTGTTTAAGCCTCGAAACTGTATAAACCTATTATGTTGAAATTTATCGCTCTTATTCAGTTTAAATATTAATTATAAGTATAATACGCGTATATAATACAAAGCGATTAGTGTAGAGGGGACGTAGATTGGAGGTGGGATCCTGCAAACGTCAATTTTTTCGTACGATGAATATCAAAATTTGTTGCTGCATTACACCTTCCGATTTTACCATGGAGGCCCCACGGTAAACTTATACATACTTATGCAGAGTATCATGATTCTTGTCGTCTCATCTTTTTCTTTCATTTTTTTCATCTTTTTTATTCTTTTTCTCATCATTTTCTACACTAAATCATTCATTTAGCTAGAAGTATATAAATATATAAAATGTTATACAGTCTGCTATGCAAGAATAATATATGAGTGTAAATTCAGAAAATAGCAAAGCAAATTTCAAACAACAGTTTGCAATGCCAGGACCGATGCATAACTCAAACCTTCATGAGGCGACGAAATGAAGATATAACATATCTAAATGGAGCACCTGCGTTATTTTAAACGACCGTGAGTAAACCAAGGTGATGGTAGATTATTTTAAAATACTGGGTCGACTTTGGTATCAGGGACATCGCACGTTCGAAATACAACGCATTCTAACCTTCTGTTTGCTGTTACTGAGGGATTATTACATCACCATTAATTCATTGACTATACAAATAAATAAAATTTAAGTGTCCATTTGTAATTTCAAATCAACAGATTTTTACTAAATGCATATTAATGTATACGGTATTATTGTCTGTATGTTTGTTCCGGCTAATCTCTGAAACGGCTGGGCCAATTTTGACGGAACTTTCACTTATGCTGATAATATATGAAGTAATTTAGGTTATAAAAAAATGATCATCAATCCATATACGGTTGTAATTCTTAAGTTAACGCGGACGAAGCTGCGGGCATCATCTACAATCTAGTAAAATATAAGTCTCGCGTAATGAAAAAAGCTCCTAAAAGCATTTATAAGCTTTTTAAGGCGGTTTATTTTGTCAGTCCAAATTCTATTATATTATTATTATTTTATGCCATAAGGAGGCAAAATGGGCCGCCGAAAACTCCCAAACCGCACGAAACGTGACAGCGACGCCGGTGTTATGTGAGCGCGAAGTACTACCCCGGTCGTTCCGGCCCAATTCGGCAAAGCAGCATGGCACTGCTTACAAATTCTATGTCAGTATACTACAGTTTATTTACAGTTTTTACCATTTAACTTCACTATAACATACACAAATTGCTTAGAACTAACTAGGTTAAAATGTAATATATTTGTGCAGTGTACTACATTCTTTATATTCATTAGCATTTGTTATCATTTCGTCAATATCATCAGGTTATTGTCCCCTGATGAACCTCATCCGTTTTTTCTGTCATACTCCCCTGTCTCGTATAGACCCTTACGAAATCTGACTACTCGTAATATTTAATGGAGCTCCCTAGACTGAAACAAGTTTATCTACCAAAGAGTTTAAGTGGCCGATACAACGTGAAATAAAACGTTCTTAAGATAATATTACGCTGCATATACAACGCGTTTATTTTTCGTATGATATCGGTAATAACCACGTAATAACGTTAGTTCTCTGGCGGATGTCATCGATTCGAATCCTATCTGCGTCCGTGTTGGATGCGAGTGGCGAGATATCGGTCTTAATGTTCATTGGGGGAGATCTAATATGTTCAACAGTGGACGGATAGAGGCTGATGATGATGATGACACCCAGACAGACGCTGATAATACCACAACCGCATTTTTATATGTATAATGTAACAAATTAACGTTCTTCAGATTTTTCCCTTTGCTTGTGAGACCAAGCTAAAAGTTTCTCACCAAATTAGATGATACTATGTCGATGCGACGAGCGACAATGGTCCAGTGGGTATAGCTCGGCATCTTGAGTGAGAGGTCTGTCGTGTGCCTTGAAATGGGTTTTCCGTAATTTCTACGTGCACCTGAATATGTTATATGGGACCATCGCTTGCTCACCGGGTAAGGAAAACCTCGTGAGGAAAACTTGCATGCCTGATGAGATTAAAAGTCTTTGCGGGTTGATGAACTTCACACACCTTGTGAAGTTCATCCGCATTAGGCCAGCACATAGATGAACTGGCCCAACACCCCGCCTGATTTTGAGGAGACCCGTGTCCAGCAGTGGGACATAAGGGTTATTATACAGTGTGGATTTTTGAGACTGATCAGTAAGGGCAGATATCCTGACAAGACGGATCAGTAGGATATTGGGTTCCGTTTTGTCATTTTAAGGCACAGACCCCTAAAAATTGACGAATGTCCGTGCATCTTGATTCTTGACCTGGATGTACCTGCACCGTTATGACGTATACTCGTCCTGAGCCAACGGTGACTCACTGAGAATGCTGCCCGGTCACTTGTTTAGTGTTCCGCGTGCCATATCAAATGTTATCTACATCTACTAACCCAATCATTAACGAAGGTAGCCTGTAACCTTTTATATAAACTACTAGCTGTTGCCCGCAGCTTCGCCCGCGTTAACTTAGATGTACAGCCGTACACGGATTGATGATGATTATTTATCTATGGACGGGCGTAGGACGTTATTTTATAATATAAAGTGATTAATACCGTATTTTTGTAAATAGCTTTTACATTACCGCTTTAAGATTGCCAATTTTTTAAGTATTAAAATGGATATAGGTAGTATGTTATATTTAACATAATATAGACATATTATGCCATCGCGGACTTTTCAGTAGGCATATTTAGGATACACAATTCTACCATATTACATTGATACAATAATAATTATTATCCTAACTTTCGGAACCGGGGCTCGGCCCGGCACGGGCGCGAGGCGCGGCATCACGGAGCGCCCGGCTCGCGCGGCTCAGTCGAAATCACGGTGTCGCATTATTTTGATTTTGCTATATCTTCTAAGATATGCATTTCATTTGCATGGTGTAAACGGGAAAAACATACTTCATGAAATGCTCAAGCTAACTAATATATTTAAAATGATGAGGATTAATACAACATTTGTGTAAATAGCTTTCCAACTACCGTTTTATAATTGCCAATTTTTTAAGTATTAAAATGGATATAGTATGTTATCCTTAAGAGATACACATATACCATCGCGGACTTTTTTGTAGATCTTTCTATGGTGTACAATAATGGTAGTACATAATTTTGATCTATCTGTTAGTGTTCATCCAGCGTTTGCAGTGTAAGTGCAAAAAATGTGTTTATTTACGACATCACATTAGAAACCTCAAAAATAACAGTATTTCTCCACTATTTAATGGATATTATTATACACATAAACCTTCCTCTTGAATCACTCTATCTATTTAAAAAAACCGCATCAAAATCCGTTGCGTAGTTTTAAAGATTTAAGCATACAAAGGGACATAGGGACAGAGAAAGCGACTTTGTTTTATACTATGTAGTGACTAGCTATTGCCCGCAGCTTCACCCGCGTTAACTTAGATTCCAAACAAAGAATCTATAAATCCTACTAGTTTTTTTCCGAAAATGTTTAATGATTTAGTTAAATATAATGTCTAAGAATAATTTATTAGCTAAATATGATTAGGTCGATAACGCCCTAATAAAGGAAGCCATAGTAAAACCATTTCCCACAAATGATATTTAATAATAGTACCAAGATGTTACAATGGTTCCATTCAGAGCAAACACTGAAAGGTTTTCCAATAACAATGTTCTTACGTTGATAAAATGTTTTATTACAATTTTTATTTCGCATGAACGTTACTGCATTTTCATATGTTCATTTTAACGAAACTAAAACAGAGCTTTTCTATAACAGTATTATTACAATTTATTATTAAACAATATTTATTAAAACCAAGTGAACATTCAGTGGTAAGCATAAAAACATGTATCATGAGTACTAGGAATACTTAATATCATCATGCCTATCCCACTGCTGAACGGAGGCCTCCCTCAATAAACGCCAAGACGACCGACCCTCGCCACTTGCATCCAATACATTACACTATCACATGACAAGGATGCAATACAATAACGCATTGTTGAATGCAACCACGCCTAGACTAAATTATCCCTATCTGTTCTACAGGTCTCATTAAAAGTGAGAAAATGTGAATCGACCTTTTCCTGAGGGACATGTTTTCCAGGAAGAAATGTACGTCAATTCCCGGGACTCGACGTGTGAAAATCATATTGATTTTCCGGTTCCACGCGAATGAGTTATATTACACGTTTAATATTAAGAAGTAAATATGTAATTTAATATAAATATCTGAGATTATTCATCATTTTTTAAGTTTATTGCGAACAGTCATTAGCGAATTGAGCCGAGGGGACTCTTTGTCCCCTCTTCTTATTAGAGGGGTACTCTCCTATAAGAGCGTGTCCCACATACCCCCCTGGGGAGACCCACTCACCTGCGGGATGCCTCAGAGCATTTCCCGGCGTTAAAGACAAAATATCAAACACTTGAAATCTAGTCAAGAGGTAGTGCCATGCTGCTTTGCAGCCGAATTGGGCCCGCACGACCGGGGTGGTACCTACCTCTCGCTCACATAACATCGGCGTCAAGTGACAGCTATGCTGCCGCGTTTCGTGCGGTTTGTGAGTTTCCGGTGGCCCATTCGGGGAAAAGGGGAGAGCAACGCATTTGCATAACTTTTGGTTGTGCGAATGTTTATGGGCATCAGTAGTCACCATAAGGCTCCAACTGCTCGGTTGCCTCCTTGTGACATAAAAAAATATGTATAACGTACACATCATCAAAATTAAATAAATTATGATCAGAATTTGGTACCTATGTACGTATCTAGTTCATTTAAGCGGTTTACCTGTAAGTAGTGCATTGTACATTCCACAAAAGTTATTTCTTGTGATTGTAAACATGTACTTATTGAGTACTCTAATTGTCGACTCCAATGGAAGTGGAGGCAATTGTTGAATGAACTATAGGACAATTCATCAGACGCGGCCTTGGGGAGACTGGAACGAATCGCCTAGGTGTGTCGCAATGTGACGCTATTTTTAAGTGATAATCACACATACTCAAGAACACCTGCTTGTTGGAATGAATGCTTCATAGAATTTTTGAAATTTCTCTTTTTTTAAACTTGTTTTAAAAGAAGTATCTAGAAGATACTATATTTTCTAGAAACTTTTTATTTTAACGTATTTGGATCCGATGCACGCTATGATAAAATATGAACCTTAACTTGTACCAGTTCCAGATCTTAATTATTAAAATATTCGGAGTTCACAGACTGCTGCTGCTGCTGCTTTGCAGCCGAATTGGGCCAGCACGACTGGGGTGGAACTTCTCGCTCATATAACATCGGCGTCAAGTGTCGCGTTTCGTGCAGTTTGTGAGTTTCCGGTGGTCCTTTGGGGGGATAGGGAAAGGAAGGGCAACGCATCTGCATAATATATGGATGTCTATGAGCGCCGAATGTCGATAGTCACAATAAGGCTCCGAAAACCAAAGTATATGTGTGCCTGTAGCATAAATTAATGGTTACATAATATTTAACACTTTTAAATACTTAATTGTAATTTCAAATAACGTGTACAATGTACCTGTTGAGGACAACTGTACCTACATGCCTTTTGTCTAATTACTGACGTTAAAAAAGATATTGTTATGAGATCGCTGTTTATAAATAAGGTACTAACTTGAGTGGAAGGCTTCCAATAAAGTAAGTGTAAACTTTGTTATCAACAAATACTGATTAGTGGCAGTATCATGCTTTTTTCATGTTCCATACCGTTAAACCGTTGCAAACTAAACAATTTCCGCAAAAAATTGTGTAAGTTTGCCGAAAATTATTGTTATAAAAAATACTTATTTTGTTATTTTTTGGTTTGAATGTATTTAATATTTATAAAATAATAAATACATTCTTCCAGAAATTAAAAACAATGCGGATATCTTATATCTTTACATGAGCAATTCTTGTATATATAATTGGAATCTCGGAATCGGCTCCAACGATTTTCATGAAATTTCGTATATAGGGGGTTTCGGGGGCGATAAATCGATCTAGCTAGGAATCATTTTTAGAAAATGACATTTTATTTAAAAAAAAAAAAAAAGAAATACCGAGCAAAGCTCGGTCATCTGGGTACTATTTTTTAAACTATTAAAAAACTGAACTACCGATATATTAAAAATAAATTTCCTTGATTTAAAAATAGATTAAAATTACTTTTCAAGATTGACTGTTTTATACTGTTACGTATTTGCATCATGGCTTGGTACAAAAACCTTTTATCAAACATTATCATAATCGTTATCTATCGTAATAACTCAGTTTTTCGTCATTATGTGTTGATAATGCCATCTAGTGCTACACAAATATTGGTAAGAATTTTTCAATTGCATTTATTTCAATTTTCTTTCTTTGTATTCCAATCTCCATTTAGAAATAATTCAATGGAACAAACCTTATCTCTATCTTATTTATATATAATATAGCAATTTTATAACGTGAATATTTGAAGAAATTAAACAATTGTGAATCATGTGGAAAAATTATTTCAATGACTCAATTGATGACTGCTACTCAATAGCCTTTAATTTTCCCATACTCTTGCAACATCACATACTTTTATGCTCAGTTATTCTCTTAATGATTATGTGTTGTAAATATTTATACTGTGAACTTTTGTTTCGTTATAACCTACATATTCATCAAACCAATCAGAATCTTTCATATTTTTTTGTTGGGCGGGATTTGAACTGCGTACCTACGTATATTTAGTGTAGACTTTAGCCCATATACATCACAACCAGAGAATGTTCAGATGTTTTGAACTCCTCTTCCCTATCCCCCCCAAATGGGCCACCGGAAACTTACAAACTGCACGAAACACGACAGCATAGCTGTCACTTTACGCTGGTAATATTTGAACGATAGGTACCACCCCGGTCGTGCCGGAGTCGGCGCAATTCGGCTGCAAAGCAGCTTGGCACTACCTCTTACAATACTTCGTAAAGTATATACCATTCCGCTAGGTGATTACTGATTAGGGTGTATCCAAAGACCAGAAATAAAGTATATGGCCAGAACGTTAGCCGGGTCAGCTAGTATTTGTATATGTAACACGTTGTAAGTCGTCAGGTTGCCATTTTCAAATTCAACTTTCGTTGTTGCCTAATGCACGAGCGAATGGGGCCGGTCGTGATCAACGAATGGACTTTGTTTAGCTCGGCTTTACAAAAATCGATGATTTGTTCATATGGATACCATATTGTTCTCTTTATCTGTATCTTTCATCGGTAATAACTTTCCTTTTAAAAAGTACACGGTTGAATTGTAGTTGTGGCTAATGTATTTACGTATACGAAATAGAAACTGTTACTCAAGTTTCCATTCGACGTTTTTTTATATCAATTGTCTAGCATTAAATGAACTATACCAAGAATAATGTACCTTTATCCTCCAGTGTAGTAGGTGTCTACGGATGTCGTTGAACACTTGTCATAAAGTGTCTGACCGTTTGCCCCCTTTTCTATAGATAAAATAAAGTATAAACCATAAAGAGGTTTTTAGTATAGCCATAAATAGCACAATAATTGAAAACATTGCACAACACAGAGTAAGAGGTAGTGCCATGCTGCATTGCAGACGTACTGGGCCGGCACGACCGGAGTGGTACCTGTCGCTCACATAACACCAGCGTCATGTGACAGCTATGCTGTCGCGTTTCGTGCGGTTTGTGAGTTCCCGGTGGCTCATTGGGGGGATAGGGAAAAGGAGGGCAACGCATCTGCGTAACCTCTGGTTGTGCGGATGTTTATGGGCGTCAGTGCCATAAGGCTCCGAGTGCTCGTTGGCCCACTTATGACATAAAAAAAAATATCTATCTTAACATATATTTGCTAAAACTTAGTTTAAAAATACGGGATACAAATATACAATACGGTTAAGTTGTTTTTATATCAAGAACCAGGAACGTGACTATGTTTTAAACATAAAATTATAATGAAATTAAATTTTACCGCGATAAAATACGTAAAATTTGTTTCATTATAATGTGTGAAATTCACGTAAACATCATAAAACAATATATGTATAAACTAACAGTCATACACACCACTCCGATACATTTGTGTTGTTTGAAAAGAAAGGAAGCCAAACAGTATTTATAGGATTTGTACAAGTGAACTGTGAAACCCTTTGAACGGTTGAACAATGCTCGTCACATTTATCATCTTGTATTGTTATTAAATTCAAGTCTTAAATACTATGGCAGAAAAAGGCAAAATATCGTATACGGTGTACCTTTTCAATTTCGGTTACTTTATATTCTCTATGAAACGCACAAATTTTATACGTGCTGGCCGAACGCAACAAGTCTTTCAATACATTATAATATTATAGAGATGTATTACATTAACATACGTTTGCATTTTATAATATTTATTAGTAAGGATAAATACTACTACTAATTTCTTTGTTTTTTATCTCATTCTAGCAAAGATTGAAATACCTACATAAGTAACTTCTTCGAACACCACGCGGGCGAAACCGCGGGCGAAACCGCGGGCGAAAACTAGTAGTACATAACTAGTAGTATAGTCAAATAGACTTTATATTAGAATAAAACTTAGTCATCTCTGGTGATATTTGTCCCTAAGTCGTAAACATACTAGAATATCTTTCTACAGACTTAGAAGAGTTTTACACCTATTGAATGTCGGTATTATTTGTGAATTTGTAGACGAGGGTCGGACCCCCGGTACGCTCCCCTTATCCAATGCAGTATTGATTAACGCTTGTACTTGCATTTGGATATTCCATTTTACACCACAACTTTACTTACATGAGATGTCATTGGAATATTTCAACCTTAAAATTGGAATTTTGCTGGTAGCCAGTCAAAATACGGCTCACAATGGGAAAAAAATCACTAATTTGGTTTTTTGGGGATTATGAAGGATCGATAGGGATATGAAGGATAGTATTCTGAGCATACATTCCAATTTGAGGGATTCTGGGGAGGTCAGCTCAAGGTAATTTCGATGAAAACGCGTTTAATTCGATATCTCGAGAACGGTTAGTGTTAGGCAAAAAATTATAGAGACCTTTTCTCTTCTAAATTAAATTTACTTACTTTTTTATCTAAACTTTTTTTTTATCATCAATAATTTTCAATTTATCACTTCCGAAAGGCAAAAATTTTACTTTTTTTCTACCTTTTCTTCCTTCTATCAAGTGCAATACTGACTGGAAAATTATCTGGAACCCGAGGAGTGGGGCTGGCGTCGCACCCCCCGTGTATTGGAGCCGATACTAATGTCATTGAAACCAGCTCCGGAAGATTTACTCAGATCGATTGCGTGCAAATGCAAAACCAACTGCGGCAAAGCATGCGGATGCAGAAAGGCCGGCCTGTTTTGCTCAGTCATTTGCACTAATTGCCGAGAGAACTATTGTTCTAATATCGCCAATGTTGTCGACGGCTTCCCGATCTAGGTTGGCAATGGGCAATTTGTATTTACAGACTAACATTATAAGTTATATACTAATCTAAGAGGCTGATGATGATTCCTCTTAAATCTGGACGTAAATCTACATGACATGATGATACATGATGTAAAATAAAATCACACACGCATCACATGTAAAATGTAACATTGTTCATTTTACTTTTACTTTAGACAATCAGGCACTACCAGGTCCAAATTGACACTTCTCTTTACAGAATAACACTCATGTTACTGTGACATTCGCAAAACCACACTGGAGCAAGTATACAAGAAGAAAAAGAACACAACTATTATCTGTTCTTTAATTATTAATTTCCTTTCAGACCTTCACGGCGTGGTGCAACAGCCACCTACGAAAGGCGGGTACTGGCATCGAAAACATCGACGAAGACTTCCGTAATGGGCTCAAGCTCATGCTGCTACTTGAGGTCATCTCCGGGGAGACCTTACCCAAGCCTGACCGCGGCAAAATGCGCTTCCACAAGATCGCTAACGTGAACAAGGCGCTGGACTTTATCGCATCCAAAGGTATTCTGGAACGTTCGATCTCACCTTTCATAACATCTAAAGGGCCCACTTGATGGTATTTATAGCACAATTATAATTTCAGTCCACGCACATATTATCTCTTATAAGCTTAAAATCCAATACATAGAATTTTATAAGGGCTACAGCCAGGAGAAAGATTCTTAATAAATGTGTGGCTTTCAGATCAGCTGCCCTTTAAAACATGACTCTTATTTGATAAAATATTCATTCTAGTTTTATCATGTCCAGTTTTAAAGTCCTATGATAGAAAGTACATGTTATTTTAGGCATTTAGTACCATCAGGTGGGCCCTGTGCTCATCTGCTGAGAAATAATCAGCATTAGCTTAAGATTCATATTCAATACTATCATACCAATTTCAGTGTAAATACCAATACGATGCCTCCTCATGGTTGAATGAATATATTTAATTATAGAGAACCACCTGAAGAATTTCAAGTATCAAGACTTAGCCAAGATAACCGTGGCTATTCTTAGACTCCTCAGGTCTAGGCGCCTGTCTGCGTCTAATATAATTTCATATTAAACTTACTAGGTACAGTCACCAATAATAATACATATATTAAACTCGAGTACTGACTGCATAAAAATATATTTCTATAATTATAATAGATCATTTTTCAATATTGCGAAAATATAATTGTACAAATAATATTACATATAGAAGTTATGTATAGTAAAAGTATAATTTGCACAGTTCCATTGTCGAGCGGGTTCGTCAACGTATGGAGTCAAGTAATTAACCACAAAGTCCATCGCCGTAAGTAGAACAAGCCAGCACAAAGATTTGAGGCATAAAAGGCCTCGTGATTTGGAAGCACTGTGTAAAAACTGGAATAAACATTCTGGCTGTAAAAGTACAAATATAGTACCTTTTTTTTAGTTTATTCAGCACCTTTGTGTTTCTACTTATGTAATTAGTACAGGTTTTCATCGTTACCTATTATTTCGTGGTACGAGTGTATATAACGGTCGCTTCTTTCGATCAAGTGGGCCCTTTTCTTGTTTTCTTTTCACCTATGAATATGGTTTTTATAAATTATTGAATGTAGTGGTTTCTCTAAAATGGTTTTATTTTATTCGAAACTATTATTAATGGCTGTTTAAGGATCCTAGACTAGCAACTACGTTAGATATTATGTGTATGTTGTAAAAGTTGTGAGTGAATGTGGTACGTATAATAATAAAGTATACGTATAAAAATAACTCGCCATTTTTGAAGTATAGTTTGTTCTGCATCAAGTCAAGTCAGATAACTTTAGGCACATTACGATCTGCGCGAACTTCAGACAATGTACAGCTAGCAAAACATTTGAAATGTATATTTCTGCAAATTTTAATAATTAAGATAATGCTATTTTTACTGTGTTTATTTTTGGAGCTTCTTGTGTTGCTATTTTGGACTCTCATCAATTTGCACAGACATTTCGCTTTTTTCGACTATTTTTGAAACTCACGTTTTTTATGATTTTTCTCACAACAGAGTTTGGTGACGAGTGCTGATAGACAGATGCGACGATGTCTATTTTAAATTTCTTGTTTTTCTTTAAATAAAATAGTAGGTCATACAATTAAATCTCAAATGGCCATTTTCCTGGTAACAGCAGTTCATTTTATTTATTACATTTTTTCCAGCTTAAAATTTTATACGTGTATTTTCATATTATATTCGGAAAATTTAATAGAAACTTTATATTTATTATGTATGTCTTATAACGTAACTCAGTAACTTCAAAATATTTTGTATTTCGTAATGGTGGTAATGGAAACAAATATAGGTTAAAGGTTGTATTAATATATATGAAGAGTTTAAAGTTTATATTATCGACTCTAAATATTATATATACTTTTCACGAGTACTCTCTTTTATTCACTAGACGCTTGATAGCTTGTTTATAATCAACATTATATTCGCAGAAGAAACGAGATGTTAATTTTACAATATTGAAATTTACGTGGAATGTTGGTAATAATGTTCCCTTGTATATTAAATATGCAAGCAGACTTTTCTAGTTATTTCAATTTAGACTCTGTGGTAAAATTACTTAAACTCTTCCGTTCAAGGATTTTATTATTAGGCGAAGAAATCTTCAGAATGAAGGCACCAAATATATATATGAAAAAGCCTTTAGAATTCACGATGTCCTTAAAGTCCAAAAGAAGTGTGAAACGTGCAATTATTATTTAAAGAATGTCTATCGTCATCACTCATCATCGTGTTTCTTATTTAAAACAGAACTTAAATAAAATCTTATTAGCTGTTAATTCATGTATAATTTCGTACCTTAAAGGTAGATTTTACATGAAAACAGGAATTTGAATGAAACTGATTTATGGATATAATTATAGCAGCATCGCTTTGTTTTCTGTTTACACTTTACACTATAGTAATCTTATCAAAACCATCACTTTGATCATTATTTCTAAATTGCAATTAAAACAGAAGGCGACCTAATAAAATGTTATAAGAAATAGTCTCAAGGGAGTCATAATTTTTATTATAATAGATTTTGCAGGGAATCAATATTTTGTGATTATACTGTAGATATAATAAAAATTGACACATTGGATGAGCATTTCTCAAGTCAATTTTTTTTCTTATCTCCCGGGAAATGCTCTTAGGAATCCCGGGGAGGGAGTAGGGAGGAATAGTGGGGGAGGGTGACTCCCCAGGCGGGTATGTGGGACTCGCTGCTTATGAAAGATGGTAAATGGACGCAGCTCTACCCAATAAAACCCGGCGAGTGTCACCAATGCCGCCTTTGGTGAGGTGTCCCGGATCTGTTGAGCAACAGGGCACCTCGACGGCTAGTCAGTCCCGCAATGGACCAACGCCACCTCCACAGAGGGGTTGTCCAGCGCCACAGAAATAAATCAAGATTGTAATGGTGTCCCATAAATTTGCAGGTGTAAAGCTAGTCTCAATTGGTGCTGAAGAAATCGTAGATGGCAACCTCAAGATGACTCTGGGTATGATCTGGACCATCATTCTGAGATTCGCCATCCAAGACATTTCTGTGGAAGAAATGACCGCTAAGGTAATGTACACAATTTTTATTTAGTACTTATGTTTGTATGTGCTAATGGAAATTCTGGTGTACTAGAAAACAATCAATAGCAAAGTCTTTATACATAAATGAAAACATAAGTTAATTCTGTAATAAAGTGACATCCATAGTAGGAATACACGAAATAGATAAGATGCTAGATGTACTAGTGATTAGACTCTCAAAAGTAAGCAATTCTTTTTAAAGACAACTGTATACGCTTTTACAGTAGGATCTCAGGAAATGTTCAAAACCTCCCAATAAAAAAAAAATTTGTATAGTAAAAAAACGTTTGTATAGTAAAGGATATAAAGCAAAAAAAAAATCTAAGATACCATACCGTGGGAACAAAGGGCGTTCCTCCCAGGCATTTCAGGATAACAACATGTAAAATTTGTTATAAAATATTTGAAAAGATTAGTTCCCCTGAGATTGTGTCGCCGGTTCTTCTGAGTTGCCTTGGAACCGGTGGTAGATTCAATTGACATTCAAAAATATACTTTATTGATGGGTACTATTTTGATTTAAAAAAAAAAATGATAAAAGAATTCGGGTATTTATGTTCAAAGCGTGAGCATTTATTTACTTATAATAAGCAATAAATTTGGAAACACGAAGGCTTTATACGCCAAAACGAGCAATACACTTTATCAAGTGTTTAAAATACTAATGTTCATAAGCAAAATAGATTTAAACGCGTAATACAATATACAATTATAAACGACTACATACGTTTATATGTGCAATTATCACACCAATAACATGCTGCCCTTAACTCAAGTTTAATTTTGACCTATAATATAGATAAAACATAGAAATTCCATTACCGTAAATTGTAATGTAGCTATGAAGCGAATTGTATATGTAAAGCATAAAATATTAGACCGTTTGAAACTTGCCAAACCACAGCCTTAGTTGGTGAACGTGAAGCTGTATAGTATTAAAATTATGCGCTGTATGGATTTGTATTTTGAAACTTCGAAAATAATATATTTTTTGAACTCGTATAAAGTAAAGATATTTCATCATTGTTCCAAATTATATTAAAAAAAACTTGCAGTGTAACTGCAATTAAGGTTTTAATTTTGCTATTTAAATCGAAACAAACTCTAAGCAAAAAAATACAACCAACCAATACAACAATTTAATAACATAACATTTGATGGTTATGTGTCTAAAAAGACCTAAATGTTTTACAATCTTAAAAACGTAAATCAAAAATTTTTGTTTTAGTGAAACTGTTAACTATGATCAACGGTTCAGCTAGTCGTCATACAGTCAATATTTAAGTATTGGTTACACGAATTGGCCAGCGCTCGTGTAAACTATATACTCTGCAAGTGATTTCTAAGAATTTTGATAACGAACGTAATCGTATTCATCTTGTAAAAAGTCCGAGGCAAAAACACAAATCTTAACATTTATTAAGAGTATAATGAGACTACTGAGCAGTAAAACTTACATATTAAACTACGTATATGTATGTAAATATAACTATAGCCTTGCTATCGCAAAATAAGATCTATGCCCAACATTGGGACGTGAATCTATGCCCAACATTTGTTAGCGTATTGGCGCTCAAGCCGGTGGGAGCGGGTTCGAATCCCGCCAGGGAACACAAAGTTTCTATGTTCCTGGGTCATGGATGTGTATTATATAATAAAAATCTTAAATATGCATATATTTAAGATTTAAAAAGAAAAAGATGTAAAAGAGTATTAAATATATTTACGTTGTACCCGTAACACAAGTTCTTCGAGAACTTACCACGGGACCAGATTGCGTGATGTAAAAAAGCGTCCATAGATAATATTATTATTATTATTATCAAACTAAGGCTTGTATAGATCCAATAATTTCATGTTATTTTCGTAGTACACGGCACACGCGATGTATTACCAGTTTCACTATCACTCGCGCTTGGCCTTGAAATAATTATAACTTTATACCGTGTTTTCCCTTTTCGCTATCGTTGTGAACCAGCTTGTATCGCGAAATACGAGCTTCGAGAACGGCAGGTTATTTATTATAGACATAACTGTTGTTTTTGTAACTAGATAAGTTATCGGTTGTTTTACTTTTACCAGAATCGATTTGGTATTGACTTTGGGCATATATTGTAAACCTGTGCCACTTTGATATACTCATATGAGACCTTTTTGTTACTTACATACCGGAATCCCAAAGTGGTTTTTTATAAATCAGTTATAAAAACTATGCTATTAAGTCTGTAGGTCAATTTAATATCTTATATATAAAATTTCTATGTCACAATGTTAGTTACCGTACTCCTCCAAAACGGCTTTACCGATTTTTACCAAATTTTATATGCGTATTCAGTAGGTCTGAGAATCGGCTACTATCTATTTTTCATACCCCTAAGTGATAAGGGTGGTCAACCCCTCAAATTTTAAAAATTAACGCGGGCGAAGCTGCGGGCAAAAGCTAGTAATTATATAAATATATGTCCTCAAAATAAATCGAGAATAAATAAATGTAATCATATTATTAAAAAAACCTAACTGACATAATTTTGACGTCAAATATACGTCACTATTAGGGCACGGCAACACCGCGGCGCACGGTGAGGCTATAAATGTTTGTTAAGTTTCGCTTTGCAAGGCAAAATCAAATTTATGTGTTGTTTCCACTGCAAATACTACGCACACGTGCGTAGTCTGCATGAGTCGCGGTGGAGCCGCGCCTTTAAGGCCAATCGACACCTAACCAAAAAAAAAAGCTAAAATCCATCAAGTCGTTCAGATAGGGAGATAGAGCTTACCAAATACACACGTAAATCGTAATACCCTTCGGACGCATATAAAATGTAGAATGACATACATAAATATATAATAGGTATTATAGACAGAGTTTAAAAGTAACTTTTATCATTACAGGAGGGTCTCCTTCTCTGGTGCCAGCGCAAGACAGCGCCGTACAAGAACGTCAACGTCCAGAACTTCCACCTGTCGTTCAAGGACGGTCTGGCGTTCTGTGCCCTCATCCACAGGCACAGACCCGACCTCATCGACTACAGCAAACTCTCCAAAGACAACCCGTTGGAGAACTTGAACACCGCTTTCGATGTGGCCGAGAAATACCTCGACATACCTCGCATGTTGGACCCCGATGGTAAGATAATAAAATTTATATCCAAAATAGATTTCGCTTATTTTAGTTCGCAATATAGTATGAAAAAACATCGACATTTTTGTTTAGAAAAATTAAGGGCGAAGAATTAGTGGCCTGGACCAAACTGGACTAACTAGAAGGCGTTAACTTTTTCCTTTTATAATGTATTGGTAAAGAAAAAATGTGAGACTTTAATATTTTTGAGTTTTTCAAATTCTAGTACGCCTGTAATGGTCTATATATCTCAGAGTACCAAAGCGTATTGTAGTATGTATAATATTATCCATTATTTTCAATATGGCCAGCAGGGGTCCATTTATGTCTCCCGTAGACATAAATGGATACCTTGGGATACATCATACAACCTAAAAAGTCCCTATATAGATCCGTCGCTGACCTTCAGGGTATCATATTAATTGTTAAAGTATAAATAGATTGTATAAAAGGCTATGTTCAGCAGTGGACGGATAGAGGCCGATGATGATAATGATGATATAGATTGTATGTAAAATATGTAATGCTGGGAATTACAGACTTAATAAACACTCCAAAGCCTGACGAACGCGCGATTATGACCTATGTGTCGTGTTACTACCACGCCTTCCAAGGCGCGCAACAGGTACCATGTCCCACCGGATTTGAACCCTAACGCCAACTGTGTGTCACTTATAGCATGACCCTTGTGAGAGGAGAGCGGGGCAGCCTACAATCAGGCAAATAACCATCGCTTTCGCTTACCGCTAAGCTTTATTGTCATATTTGCCTATAAGTCTCCAGCTCTCCTCTAAAATGTTCCAAATATGTAAACCGAAATTCAATTATTAGATACAATAACATCCCATATAACAGTTTTGATTTGATTTTGTTATAAGCTTTTTGTCATTAACATTAATTATCATTTTCAACAAACGTTTTATTGTGATATTAAGGATGCTTGCATCGTTGTTCAACTGGTAAAATACACCATATTAAAAAAAATCAGTAGATTCTATTTTCGGACTGTCGCAGTAAAATCAACATGAATGCCATGACGCAAACGGTATTCTGCTGATTTGATATTCTAATATTATTATTGATATTTCCCGAAAGGACGACTTTATATACGCTTTTTTAATACAAATAATGCAAGCATCCAAGTTTTTACATTTGACGCATGTAAACTAACTTCGTGTCGCTTGCGTGCGCTTGCTAGATCTTCAGAACACTGCGATGCCGGACGAACGGGCAGTCATGACCTACGTCTCCTCTTACTACCATTGCTTCTCCGGAGCACAAAAGGTTTGTGAGCTACCTTCATATCATCATAGAATACTTTTGTTTTGCCCATATCCTGCTCTTGTTCCACCATTTAGGATTGATATGTTGCCTTGTTCTATAGAATACTAAGTACATATATAGAAATTGTTTATTTGAAAATGATATAGGCAAAGAAGTTGAACTTTAAATGTGAAGAATGTCTTAGGTCACTCGTGAAACTTGAAGATTTACATAAAACATTGAAGTTCGATTTTGGACACATTAGACTACATAAAATTTGATTAAAATTTTTGCAATTTTTTAACTACAAAGTAAACTTACATTAATTATTAAAGACAAGTTGCAAAAATATTTTACAAACAACTGCGTAAAGTCTAATTTTGTATCAAGGGTAAAGGTTATAAGGTAACAAATAAAATTTATTCTTACCTGATATAGATGTTAACTTGTATTTATGATATCAGGCTGAGACGGCCGCGAACCGCATCTGCAAAGTTCTCAAAGTCAACCAGGAGAACGAACGCCTCATGGAAGAGTATGAGCGTCTCGCCAGCGACGTAAGTATATTATTTTACATTTCTTACATACATTACTTGATAAATATACACCCCTATATTAAATATACCAAAACACTTTTAAGATTGTTATTTGATACTCATAACATATTGTAATAAAAATTGAAAAAAATAATTAAAAAATTATCCATATAAGTAATATCGTAATAATTATACGATACAATTAATGAAAGCCGCGCCGTTCGCCATCTCGGAAATCTATTTATAAAATTAAAATAATATTAAATTTTCTTACAGTTGCTGGACTGGATAAGGCGCACTATGCCATGGCTGAACAGCCGCCAAACTGACAACTCCCTTGCCGGTTGTCAGAAGAAGCTGGAAGACTATCGTACTTACAGGTATGTCACTCTTATTCATGTACACAAAACTAAGGTTTACTTCAATAACTAAAGTACTCAGACACAACTGTGCCATAACCCTTAAGCTCTACACACAAAATTAGGACTGAATCTGAGACTGAAAAAAAAACTTTAAAAGAATCGAAAATCTTAAAAGAATCTAGTACAACTTTACGATTTTTGTCGTACTTTATACATTTTACTACTTTCAGGCGTAAACACAAGCCACCACGCGTAGAACAGAAGGCCAAGCTGGAGACCAACTTCAACACCCTCCAGACCAAGTTGCGTCTGAGCAACCGCCCCGCGTACATGCCCACGGAAGGCAAGATGGTCTCTGTAAGTACTAACAAATACATGCTGTATAACAAATGCAAACTATAATAGAAAACCCGTTTTTACTTGATTTCGAGATGTCGAATGCCCAATAGAGGACTGAATATGTCATTTTTTTAAACACATCTAGACTCTTTCTCTCTTTCTCGTTCCTTCTCTTCCCTTTCTTTCTTCTTTTTTCTCTGTATTTTTTCGGTCTCTTGAGGGACCATATAAGAACGAAATGCTTAAAATTCTTATTTAAATGTTTGGGTTTCTAGGACATCGCTCAGGCGTGGAAGGGTCTAGAAGTCGCCGAGAAGGCGTTTGAAGAGTGGCTGTTGAGCGAGATGATGCGTCTCGAGCGCCTCGAGTATCTGGCGCAGAAGTTCAAGCACAAGGCTGACATACACGAGGACTGGACTAGAGGTAGGTCAAAATATAAAAGACTAGTTTCTCGAAGAAAAATAAAAAAATATATACTTTTCGCAAACACGTGTGACAGAGGATGTACTAAAATCATCGTTTATGGCTTGCGTCACAAAAACACGGTCATATAGTGTCAAAATAACCGTGACAAAATAATCGATGCTCAAATGTCATGTCAATACTGCTTCGCATCCTCCTATATTAGTTACGAAACTAAACAAAATATATTTTTTTGCACAGGCAAGGAGGAGATGCTCCAGTCGCAAGATTTCCGCCAGTGCAAGTTGAACGATATCAAGGCGCTGAAGAAGAAGCACGAGGCCTTCGAGTCGGACCTCGCCGCCCACCAGGACCGAGTCGAGCAGATCGCCGCCATCGCACAGGAGCTCAAGTGGGTCTCTTTATACGTCATCGGTTAAATATGCTGTATTTTTGTTTTGAAAACATAATGTAATTGAGACCATTCAACATGTCCTAAATCACAAAAAAAATGTATTACAAACGATTTTAGCATACAACAAGGCGTTCACGCGTACTGCGTTTAAGCGTCTTAAGTAAAAACTTAAGACTCTTAGTAAAATAACCCACGAACTGACTTACACGATCTTGAAATTTAAAATCTGACTAGAAGTTCCAGAAAAAACGCTTCAGCTTTATTTTACCAGTATAGTACAGTCAATTTTAAAACACTAATAACAATTGTATAAACACATATTCATTCCAGCACTCTGGAATACCACGAGGTCGGTTCCGTGAACGCGCGCTGCCAACGAATCTGCGCGCAGTGGGACCGCTTGGGCGCGCTCACCCAGCGCCGCCGCGCCGCGCTCGACGACGCGGAGAGAGTGCTAGAGCAGATAGACCTGCTGCACCTCGAGTTCGCCAAAAGGGCCGCACCATTCAACAACTGGTAAGCACACAGACGCATATACACACACACAAAAGTACACGGTTATAATTCTCATCTTGAGCTCACCGAACGCACAGCGCCATTCAACAACTGTTGAGGACACACACACAACACACAATTAACGCACATTGACTAAGTAGTCAGAACTTTTATCGGTTCTGTTTTGTTCCTCCTTATTGAATCTTTTGTTATAGTGACTTAGTATACAATCGAACACACTTAATTTGGAATTTTACCGGTGTAAGTAATATGCTGTGTAGACCGCCTGTATTAATAAATACGACCACACTCAATTTCTTTTGAAAATCAGGACTGGCAGTGTAAATACTGGCACCGAGACTCGCCATAAAAAATTCTAACGTTTACAGTGTCGAACAAAGGATCCGAAGAGGTTCGTACAAAATAGTATCACTACCATCACATCTTGAATTAAACTTGATATATATTTTTAAACAAAATATATTTTATCAATTCAATTCCCAACTAAACAAAAGAACCCGGGCCCGCTGTTACGCTCAATTAAGTATAAAGATAGATACAGCCGTTGCTGATGAAAATATAAACTCCGGCTCGATGGACCAAAAAATATATTGTTCCATAAATACATACTAAAATTATCTAACGAAATACAGTGTGAAAGAAAATGACACACATCGATTTCCCTAAGAATATCCCTGAAGGATGACAACTAGATATTATTCTAAGATATTTTGATGTGCTATCGCAGGTTGGACGGCACTCGCGAGGACTTGGTGGACATGTTCATCGTCCACACCATCGAGGAAATCTCCGGGCTCATGGACGCGCACGCTCGCTTCAAGGCCACCCTCGGGGAGGCCGACAAGGAATACCAGGTGAGCACTTGTAACTTCTTTCTAGGCCTATTGTTTTCTAATGTTTACGCGAATTTCACTCATTATAATAAAACGTCAAAAACGTCGGGCTTGTAAAAATCTTAATAAACCGCGATAAAATCCGTAAAAAATTGTTTTATTCTTTCTAGGCCTGATTAAAAAAATGTATACCGTCACGGGACGGCCGGCAACTGTGATAGAATTCATAATTAATAAAAAAATATAAAGACTGAAAAATAATGACACTAAGCAAACGGGAATGACACAGTTATTCGAGTTGATGTTTCTGTCAAGGCGCGTCGATAGATGTTTGGCATCAATATTACAACCGATATTTAAATGGTTATAGAAACTTATGTTGTTGTTATTTGCAGGCGATAGTAAACTTGGTCCACCAAGTGGAGTCGATCGTCAAACAACACCAGATCCCCGGAGGACTAGAGAACCCCTACACCACGCTCACTGCACACGTAAGTTCAACATTTGATAAAAAGAAGTAAACATATTACATAGATTAAGATTTGTAAATTAGTAAATAATACTACTGTACCATAAGTATACTCAATAATAATTGAACTATGAACATAAGTTTACACCTTTACATTAAAGGCGCATTGTAAGAGGTAGTACCATGCTGTTTTACATCCCAATTGGACCGGCACGACCGGGGTGGTACCTCTCGCTCACATGATACCATCATATTACAGGAGCTGAACCGCAAGTGGGGCGACGTGCGCGCGCTGGTCCCGCAGCGGGATGGCACGCTAGCGGCCGAGCTGCGCAAGCAACAGAACAACGAGTCGCTGCGCCGGCAGTTCGCCGAGAAGGCCAACGCCGTGGGGCCCTGGATCGAGCGGCAGATGGACGCCGTCACCGCGATCGGCATGGGCTTGCAGGTACATCATTCACCAATCACAACCCATTTAACCCCATTTAATCTCACCCCAGAAGACTTAAAGATGAAGTGTAGAGGTTCTCATAAGGTAACCTCATACCATAGGATTAGTTGAGATACGTTAGATTAGATTTAATTAATGGACATTAAGGAATAAAGTGTAGTGAACTCAAAGGCCTTATTACAAAACTCGTTTTACATAAAAGCATTAATGGAATATACTTTATTGTGCATATTATTTTATTCCCAACCCATAAACGCAAAGTAAAAGTGTAGTAGTTTAGAAATATAAAAATCCGCTGTTACAACCGTTGCTAATTAAAATATTAAACTCCGGCTCGACGGACCAAAAAATATATTGTTCCATAAATCCATAGTCAAATTATCTTGCGAATATACAGTGTTAAAAAGAAAATGACGATTTTTGCACTACTACTATTAAACACAATGGAAAAATATATACAGATATTTTCAGCATAACTACAAATGTATGTGGACAAATGCGTATTTTTTTGTAATTGGTCCGGTTAGAGTGTGGTACGCCATTTATCAATCTGTGACCTACAATTAATGTTTGTATGTAGCCTGTAGGAATTAATAAGAATCAAATTTAGATTTAAGACCTTAAGACTGCACTGAGTTTGGTCGATATGCTATGGACATCCGCTTGACCCACGTGTCATTTCAGGGCTCGCTGGAAGACCAGCTGCACAGACTGAAGGAGTACGAGGCGGGCGTGTACGCGTACAAGCCGCACATCGAGGAGCTGGAGCGCATCCACCAGGCCGTACAAGAGGGCATGATATTCGAGAACAGGTACTCCATCTTCTTCAATTTTTATATGTTTAAATAAATACTTTACGAAGATACAGTGTAAATAAGATACACTTAAGAACTTACATGAGAGAATGTAGTAAGTCACCTATTTAAGGGCTACAGCGCCAAACAGTGAAATAGCTGTCTAAGTTCTTGCGTCGGGGACTATATACAGACTGTTAGAAAATATAATTGCTTCTGTACAGAGTTATATACAGGCTGTTTGAAAATCGAATTTCTTCTATACAGATCAAAGTGTGTTAGAAAATATATTGTTTGTCTTGTCAGATATTCCCAATACACGATGGAGACGCTGCGCGTGGGCTGGGAGCAATTGCTGACGTCCATCAACAGGACAATCAACGAGGTGGAGAACCAGATCCTCACGCGCGACTCCAAGGGCATCACGCAGGAGCAGCTCACCGAGTTCCGCTCCTCCTTCAACCACTTCGACAAAAACCGCACCGGTACTACTTCTTCTTTTTCATCTTACATTGTAGCTTTCTCAGGGATTTTGCCAATATCAGATTAATATTACAACTTTGGCATACGACTCAAATATCGCTCCGATAAATATTAATACTTTGAGAGATGGCTAAAATTTTTCATAAAATCCAAATGACGAAAATATTATTTGTACTTGTATTTTATTGTGAGAACTGGTGAATATTATATTTTTTTCCAACATTTTAGCTTCATCGGGAATTGGCTAATATCAGAGTAATATTAATTTGAGATAATATGAGGAAGATTTTCATCATACATAATTCAACACGTAAATGTAAAGCGAATAAAAAAATAGTCTAGTGTTTTGTTGCGAGTGCGAAATACACGCTATCCATATCAGGATAGGGATCGGAAAAAGAAAATAATAATTTGAACTTAGATATGGTATAAGTAAAACATTTATTAAAACGAAGATTATAAGATTTTTTTATTTTATAGGCCGCTTAGCACCCGAAGAGCTCAAGTCATGCTTGGTGTCACTCGGATACAGTATCGGCAAGGATAGACAAGGAGAGCTGGACTTCCAACGTATCTTAGCCGTTGTCGATCCCAACAACACTGGTAAATACATAGAATTATAAGTATAATAGTATGAAATAAAAACTGATGATCAAAAGATTAAACTTTTATGTTGCTCAGGTTTTATATCAGCTTAAAAACTAGTAAAGAGCTTTAAAGTATTACAAAATAAGGAACAAATATTTTTCTGTTAAATTTACAATAAAGTTTGTATAGCTGATTAAGTTATGAGTCTTATAGTATACCTAAATAAGTCAAGCGATTTGTCAACCTTTGGAATATTAGTCAAAATAAAATGTGACGTCATACAGTCAAAAGCTACCAATCACAGAAGAGGATGGACATTCCATTGTATTACGTCATTTTAGATGCCGATTTGATGGCATTTACTTTGTCTACACTTCTGGTCTTAATATGGATTGTTAACAATAGCTTAATTTTTCCAATGTGCCCGTTAAATTAAAGTAATTTACTACTATTTTTAAAGTCTATTTCACAATTTTTACTCAAACCATAAAACAATTTTTAGGTTATGTATCGTTCGATGCATTCTTGGACTTCATGACGAGGGAGTCCACAGACACCGACACAGCAGAACAGGTCATCGACAGCTTCAGGATCTTAGCTGGTGATAAGGTATATAATAACACTATTAATACATTATTTAGAATATTTTACGATTTTCTTCTGGAGTTTTATCATCATTATCATCATCAGCCTCTATCCGTCCACTGCTAAACATAGGCCTCCCTCAATGAACGCCAAGACGGCCGATCCCTTGCCACTCGCATCCAACACGGACCGGCCACCACACGTAGATCGTCTTCCCACCATGTTAAAGGCCGACCAACACTTCGTCTACCTAAGTTTTGTATACTTATATAAATACGAGGGATGAATGAATTCATTTTCTAATAAAAATTATGATAATAATATTGTAGATAAACTTTTATTTCATCGTATGTCGTATAAATTAATACGATATAATAAATTATTATTGTATCGTATTAATTTAAAATTGTTAATACTAATGCTGGTACTATTGTTCCAGCCGTACATCACGGCGGAGGAGCTGCGGCGCGAGCTGCCGCCCGACCAGGCGGAGTACTGCGTGGCGCGCATGCCGCCCTACCGTGGGCCCGGCGCGCCGCCGCACGCGCTTGACTACATGGCCTTCTCCACCGCGCTCTACGGAGAGACCGATCTGTAGACCCCGCGCCAGCCAGTACGTGAATATCATCATTATCAATTTGGACTTAGGCCTCTTTCAATTAACGCCAAGACGGCAAATCATCTGCCAGTGCCACGTCCATTAGATAGTTTTCAGTGAACGCCAAGACGGCAAACCACCTGCCACGTCCATTAGATATAGCTTTCAGTGAACGCCAAGTCGGCAAACCACCTGCCACGTCCATTAGAGATAGCTTTTAGTGAATGCCAAGCGTTCATTGCGTCTTGGCTCGGGCCCAGGGTTTCTCTGTCACTGGATTCGCAATGAAGTTATCCATCGGAGAACGAAAGTTGCCGAACATCACGCAAACCGACAGGCTCAGAGTTCTGGAGTGGAGGCCACTTTTTTAGAGACTCCAATATATCTACCTACTACTATATAAATCTGTTGTCATGCAATTTTTAGAAGGTTAACTTATTTTAGGGGCGCTGAGCACTTATTTTGTTGGTACTGAATGAGATTAAGCCATCATTGGCTAAATAATGCTTGTTCAAGTAAAGTTGGTTCGAATCGGCGTACTTTTAATTCTTATCGGGGTCATGACTGTTTTATTGTTTAGCATGTTTTTACTAATATAAACGTAAAATATCCGTTATCTGTAGCCGCAATTATTGACGAACTTAGCACGGAACTAGGTTGAAACGTGATTGTTCATCAAAAATATTATCGAATTATTACTGTCGCAAACATATTATACAAGTGAACCTTTTTTAAAACGACCACAAAATTATCTAATACAAATCAAGTCATCTAGTTTCAGTTACAATGTTCCTCTAATTATTGTATTTACAGGTAAAACAATTTTTCACCTCACAGCTCCCATTGAATGGGCTCGGTATGATTTGGAAGATCTTCAGACAAGCCGTGGTAGCGGTACAAACGTCATCAAAATTAGTTACCTTATGTTGACCGCACACTCGCCCTAACTTCGGTCAACGTAAAGCGAACGATTTTGTGAATTATTTATTACAGTTCTAAATAAAATGTGCAATGTTTAAACCAAAAAAATGTCATTAACTTTCGTACCATACAGTACTTATTCGAATATTTGGCTCAACTCAAAAGTAAATTATGTTCTCTACATTATTTATATTTTAGATGTAGGTATTTTAATATTTAATATAAAATTGTCAGGGGAGTCACAAAATAATTTATAAGTTAAAGATGGTGCTAATGTTAGGCTCGACTAATATGTGACACCAAAAGAAGACTCATTCACCGTGAGAATGTTTTTGTTATTTTTATTTATAAGCAAACATTATTTATACTTGTTCGTTTTTTTTAATACTGCCATTAGTAATTATACTTTGTCGGTATGTTATAACATTATTTAAGTTGGCAAGTATATGTATTGCAGGGAAGTATCAAGATCTTTTATTTAAACAAAATATTGCCATACCTTGCCTGCATCTATTTATTACATCAAATGCCATTTTTATATGAAATTCGTTTGTGTGAGTATTTGGTATGAGTACTCAAAATAAATGATCTGCCATATTTGTCTTTTATTAATGACTGTATTGTTAATCCAACAATTATATTAGGAGGAAGCAGTGGAATGTAGATTAAGAATGGATTATGTGCCCAAAAAGTATACTAACTCGAATGTACAGCTAATTTAATAAAAAGCTCTAAAGTAAATTGTTTTTCTTATTTCAAAACACAAGCAGACCCTCAATGAAAAGACATTTCATTAGTAATATCTAATAGTATATTAACAAAGATATTGAATACTCAAGATCCCAATCATTTTTCTACACTAAGACAAAAATCATAAATAAATGAAAATCACGGTAAAGTAAATAATAACATGAAACCACTATTTAGGATACACCTTCAGGACTACAACAATTTGTGCAACAAAATTCTATAAATGAAAAAATAACAGACAATACCAATAATTTGACATTTATTTTCTAAATCCTATTAAACATTAAAGATAAAACCAGTTTGTCCATAGGATATGTTTTCATAAATAACAATTAAAATTATAGCTATACATGTAATCGTTACATGAGCATATTATATTATGTCAAACAAAACCTATGCATTATCAAATAATATTCAATTTTACTGCAATATTATATCTTACTAGCATCAAATATATTGAACAAAAATATAAGGAGTGTCTAGCATCAAAAATTTACGAAAAATATCTCTTGATAATTTATTGCTTTGTCTCGTACACTTTGTGCTGATAAGAATGCCTAATGTTAAACATGATATTGTTTTATATATATGTAGTAAGATTCTAAATAATTATAACATGTCATAAATTTAATATTATTCTATTTTTTCTGGTATTAAAATTAATATGCAGTGAACCAACTAAAATAAGCTGCCAGGATAGACTATTTGGTTTGTTCTTTCTTTGCTTCATCGGCTGTAAGTAGAGCACTTTTGATTCCAACTTTTTTTAGTTCCTCTACTAATTCCCCAGATTGGTGCATTTGCAACATAATATCACAACCACCAACAAATTCACCATTGATAAAAACTTGAGGAATAGTTGGCCAATTTGAGTAATCTTTGATTCCTGAAAAAATTTGGTACATTAATTAACATTCATTTATTATTATAAAGAAACAATTTTGACAGATTTTATCACGGTTTGTTAAGATTTTTACAAGCCTGACGTTTCGGATACTTTACAGCAACCATGGTCACGGGAGGACTGAGGTGTTATATGTCCTATTGCTCTTAATAAACCAAGATAAAATCTGTAAAAATTGTTTCATTATAATGAGTGAAATTTGCGTAAACATAAGACAACAATTTGTTTATTATGTCATCAGGCTGTCATCATCATAATCAGCCCCATTCGTCCACTACTGAACATAGACCTCCATCAATAAACACGTCCAACATGGACCTGCCGCTGCATGGAGATTGTCTATCCACCTGGTTAATGGCCTACCAACACTTCATTTACCTAAACTAGGCCTCGACTCTTGAGCCTTATTGGCCCATTGGCCATCCCTTCTCCTGAGTGTGTGACCAGCACACAACAAACTATTATGTAGAAGTTATAAATAAACATAATGATAAAGGTATTAATCTTAGAATTTGTCACATTAAAATTATAGTTGTCTCTCTAAGCCTGTGTAAATTGATATGTGTTCAATGATAAATGTTTACCTGCCATTGATATAATTAATATTATATTAATGGCAGGTAAACATATGAGATATGGCACAAAACAAAAAACTTTCAAATTTAGAAAATTATGACATTTAAAATGGAATTGTGTTTTGATATCAAAGCACAATTCCATCTTTGACTTGTACTTTACTTCCAAAACACAAAGAAAATTCAATGGAAGTATTATTCATATCCTGCAAATTCATGAACTTTGACAACTCTTATTACTGATCAAGAGTTGAACTATCATTTACTTACCTTGCCTAAGATTTTCGTCAGCCAGGACATCATGACTCTCATAAGGAACGGCATGCATCCTCATAATTTGAACTACAGCATTACTGAAACCACACCGAGGTGCATCAGGTACTCCTTTCATGAATACTACGACTTTGTTATTTTTGACTAGTTTATCAATTTTTTCATTTATTGCTGTGTCTGCAAATAGTCGTAAAGATGTCCTATATGTATTGCTAAATATAGGTTGAAAACTTTTCCTTAAAATTGTATTCATTTTGATATTTTAACAAATAATAATTAACTATTTTGTGTATTATGCTAAAACTATCGTATAAAACAATCCAATTTGAAAGCTAATCCCGAAAACCTTAACTTCGCAAATCATCTATAATAATTAATAATCTGTCAATAATTATTGCCAATTTGCCAGAAATGCCGTATGTCTCATGTCAGATGCGTTAATATTTTTTTTTGTTAGTTTTGTTCGTCTTGGAACGGGCTTAGACCTGAGGCCATGCTGCCATGTCTGTCGCGTTAACGATATTAATTTGTCTGTGCTTTGAAGAAACGACGGGAAATGTCAAGGAGCGCGGTTCTGCCTACCTAGCCCCTATCAATCAACTATCACTTCCCATTTTATTCACCCAGAACAGTCCACCACAATATTCATAATATATTACACAAATTCAGTTTTGACGTGACAACGTCTTATAATTCGATGGAGCCGGCTGCACGCACGAAAAAACATGACGTATGCGGCGTTACTGTTAAATATTATCAACTTTTGCTGAAATACGTCTAATGCCTATAAAATATTGCATTTTATAATTATTAATTACATTATTAAATTTCATTCCAAAACGCTAACACTTGTCACGTGATGTCATATGTTGTTATACATCGTAAAAGTGATAAAATGATTCTAGTTGTCGTTAATAAAAAATGGCTTCTAAGTTTTATAAGTGTTGTACGGTGCCTATGTGTGTGTACACTGTCAAAACGCATGAAAAATAGTTTTTACAATATGTACTGCGTACGGAAAATGGTGTATAAAAGTACGTCAACATTCTTCCGCTTCCGCTAAATAGGAACTGGTGACGCCATTTCCGTTTATTATCACGTGACCTTGTTTAAATTTTGTTACATTTTATTTATAAAATATTAATTTAATCATATAAAAATAAGGGAAAACATTGTATTTTTTCATAATTCTATCATATAAACTACCAATTAACATCAAAATTATATTTTTATATGAATACTGTCAACATCCCTATTCAAAGGTACATATTAGTAACTGGGTATTTTCGCTTTAAATGGCGCAGGCTGTTTTTTGGCTGTCCCATGGCAACGAACAGATGAAAACAATATTTGGACACATATTTTTTAAGCAAAATCTTATTACACTAAAGGTATGACTATAAATCAATATGAATTTGATTTATATCTCCTGAAATAATATATTTTCAATTTTATTTTGATTAAAAACGATTCAAAAATGTGAAAAATTATGCTGTCCCAACGACAGTTTGCCTCCTTACACTTCATTTTTCGGATGTTTTATTGTACGCAGCTAAAGTAACGACCATTTACTTTTATTGTCAATAGTTTATTTATACATTTAAACTAAGTATTTTAGTTCAGTTAGTAAACAAATTAATTCCATAAATTAAAAATAACCTTGTCCTACGAATTCGCGACTACCGGACATGTCTTCATAGTCACGCGTTTTTTATTACTAAAATACCCATGTACGGGCAAAATTTTGTTTTTATGGCAGCCCCAAGTACAAATGTCAAAGTATGAAACGTCATTTTGAAATCTGTGATTAAAGGTATCCAGCAGGTACAGCATATTCTCGTCGCAAAAATTTTGGTTAAGAAAAATCTACTGACGTTAGTAACGTTTTTTTCTTATGAATATTAAGTTTGTCTTTATTTTTTCTTGCGCTGCATATAGCTTAAACCCTGCTGAAAACATATACTTAGATTTTGGGGCTCCTAATTCTTTTTTTGAGTATTTTAATCTAATTTCTGTATTGATCTACATTATTCGTCACGTCCTGTTAGCAACCGTTACTATAGGACGGACAAAGATGTTACGAAACAGACGTGTAAAGCTTAGTACTCATTTCAACTAAACGGAATTTAAATAAAGGATTCCATAAAAAAAATATTATAATAATTGAATTTATTTTTAAGAGTTTCGGTCATAATTCGACGTAAGAGAAGTTGCATTCGTTAATTTTTGTCTGATAATCAGCTGTTGTAGTGTTAAGACTGTAGCTTAGTTGGTACTTGTACCTACGTACTTAATCTTTAAATAAACAATATTGTACTAATTATTCGTTCCAATATTTTTAGATAATAATAGCGTTAACATCTGCTGAAAGACCCATTAAGCGGTATCTAGATAAAGTAAAAAACAACCCTGGGAAGGCTACAGAAATTAGATAAAACCAGTTAGCGCAAATTAAAGTCAACAGAAAGAAGCTATCTGAAATGAATCAAGAGGAGAGATCTCATTAGATCAATAAAAATTAAATAAAATCATTTATTTCGGGATTAACAAATGCCCATAGAGTTTTAGTAACAATCAAAATATATTATAATCAATATTATTCTGTACGATTTTAACCTCACAGTGAATCCTATTCTTAATATGTCTGTCACGTCATATGTCCATTTAGTGATTGTCTCAAAATATTTTTTTGTAATTCTTTATAAATCTGTAAATTATTTAAGCTAAGTATTATTATTTATATGCTATAAATGAAGAAAAATAAACAACAATTAATATTTTATTTCAGTCATAATATTCCTTGACTAATTAAAATATTAATACGAAAAATAAAACTTGCATTTGGACGAAATGTTACGATACTGACCAAATTGGTGTATTTTTATCAAAAATAAATTAATTATGTCCAAGTATTAATATTTAGTTTCATTGATTGGTACAATGAAAGCTCATTTGGTGTATTTTATCGTTTTATTTCCAATAATTGAATTTTTATCGAGGTTTGATTTTTGTTACTAACAAGACATTTTTTTCCTAATCTATTAAGAAAAAATGATTTAAGAGATAAAATATACGTATCAGCTCGTAACTTTTATATATAACTCATGAAATATAACTTTTTCTACAATAATACATAGTTTTTAAGTCCTAAATCAATAATGAATTTTTTTTTAACCTGCGCCATTTAAAACAAAAATGCTCAACTAGACTATTAGCCATTATAGAAAATACCATATTTAGTCTGTAATATTATGTATGTATGAAATATGAAATATCCAGGGTGGCTGTAGTGGGAGGTGATAATTGATTAATTGATTGATGGGGACTAGAGGAGTGAAGCTGCGCTCCTTTTTTTAAAGCTAAGGGGTTAAAGATTAAGGGGGCATTAAAGACTAAGGGGGACTAAGTGGTTTCCCGTTGTTTCTCCGTATTACAGACTAAATATTGTATTTTGTGTGGCTAATAGATTAGTAGCTAATCCCTTTGAATGAAAAAAACACAATATTGACATTTAACGACGAAGAAGAAATAAAATTGACACAATCTGTGTGTAAATTTCCTATAAACATATAGTACTCTATGGTGTAAATTGTAAAGTGTCTAGCAAATCTAGCAATTTTGCAAATTGCTTACGCCTCCTAACAATTCTTTTTAACTTCATAATATTAGAAATGGAAAATGCAGAAGAAATCTTTCATTTTCTTGAAGAGTTCTCAAAAAGAAAGCCTAAAACCATACCTCAAGAACTGAACGATTATTTAGCGTATGTCGCACGTACCGGTGATCCTGTATACCAATGGTCTTTAGTTAAATGTTTATTCAAAGAAAAGCTTTTAACTGTTATAACAGACTTTTACGAAACTACACCAGGTATCGAAATTCCACCATATCCAAATGTTGATCCTTTTAATTACGACATAATGAAAAATAGTTTAATTGAACGCCTCGACTCGTTTACCTCTGCACCATTTACGGTTCAACGAATATGTGAACTATTAACATACCCGCGGAAGCAGTATAACCGTATTGATAAGTTTATGAGGGCAGTAGAAAAAAATATTTTGGTTGTTAGCACAAGAGAGCCGGGCATTCAACGACATCTGGAGCAGGATAACGGAGAACCAATGGAACCTGTAGTCAACGGCTCAGATAATAATTCCGAATACAATGTTGATGTTGAAATGGAGGACATGTCTTGGAAAGAGAATAATGATGCGCAGCCAAACTTGGAACCTCAACCAAGCTCATCGGATGCTCATATTTCTGTTGACGATTTGGAAACTCATATACCAAAGCAAGAATCTGCAACTAATGATACCATAGAAAAAGTTACCATACAGCCAGAACCTGTAAGTTCCACCGACACTAATATAGAAATGTTAGCAAAAGAAAAAGATATCCTTCAAAATATAGAAACATCATCGGATACTACATCACTGCCTGATGGTAAAGATAGCGAGAGCTCATCTCAATCTTCCCCCAAGCTCGATACAGAAATGAAAGTTGTAGAAACTGTAAGTACAACACTTTCAATACCAGACATCAAAGTTGACGATGCTGAAATGACAGAACAGAGATTGAGTGCAGAAAATAAAGAAAACGAAAATATAGAAATAGACAAAAAAGCTGAGATCCCAGAAAGCAGTCTTCAGACTGTTTCTAGTGATGAAAGTAGTTCGGACTCCAATTGCAAGGAGGAAAGCGAGGTTAAACACATCTCCGAAGTATCAACATCTAGTGAAGAAAGTTCATCATCCAGTGATAACAATGAAAGTAACAGTAACTCACCAAAACTAGAGCTGAGCACTATCCCAGAAGATTCCTCACAACCCGAAAAAATTGAGGAGAGTATTCCCCAAGAGACTGACAAAGAAAAAGAAGAGACTGATGAAAAAGTTGAGAAGATAGAAAATGTTTCCTCGTCTAAAATAGAATCCGACAACTATTCCATATCAGATGTTAACTCTGAACTACCGCAACCACCAGTTATTGAAAGTAATGAAACTAAAGATACTAGCACTGTGATGGAAACAGCACCAGAAGTGGAGAGTGAAATAAAGGAATCAAAAGAAGAAAGCCTTCCAGAAAGTGATACCACAGAATCATAAGTCACGCACTCTTAGTTGTATTTCATTTTGTACTTAGAATAACTCAATATTTTTGTATTTAATTTAAGATTAATGATGATTTCTTAATATAATACTGGATTATTACGCCTCTGATAAGTTTATCCTATTATCAATAATACCTTATTAGAAAATTAAGGAATTTTTTGTAAAACTATTTGTTTACTCCAAAATAGTCTGTCGGAAATAGTTTTTATCTATTTTTGAGCTTACAAAGTTTTAAACACTGGATGATTTGATTTTTGCCCGCTTTAGCTGTGTAATTTCAAATGTTTCATTTAATTTTTTTTGTATTACTATCAATTTGTTTTCAAATTTGTATAAAAATCTCTAATACTGTCACTAATAGATTGAGGGTTATAGTTTTAGAAGCTCTTTCTAAATTATAACCTGGATCTGGGGTTATAGTTTTGAAACAGCTTCCCTAACGATAACCCAAGATGTATTAGTGACAATATTAGAGATTTTTTATCTACCCAAGACGCTTTTAGTAGTTTAACAAAGGAATGGGACAAATAAATACAAATGATGATATTTCAATTTTATATACAAAATTTATAACAATGACAATTAATTAACAAATATAAGTCAGATGCCTTTTACAATTTTATAAGTACACTATATAACAAACTATTTACATTGAAGTACCTACTTCTTGAATTCAACTTAACAACTTATAATATCTAAATAAGCATAATATTATTATTATTATTTAAGGGCGGGGACACCAGCAAGGCCAGACGGGCGATCAGTCCTCATTAACGGGACCATTTCACCCAAAGCATAATATTACTAATTTACAATTTACTTTTTACTTTCAAGTTATACTTCTTGGCACAAAACTCTGGAGCGTCAGTGCCAGGCCCAACCATTATTATCTATAATATTCTCAAAACATTTATACTTTAACTTTATTGCCCAAAACCTTCAACTCATTCCTCATTATTTTACCAGCTGCGTTTCTAGGAATAGCATCTATCAATACAACCCCTCCCTCGAGATGCTTGTATTTTGCGAGTTTTTGAGCAACAATGTCATAAATTTGTCTTTCAGTAAATTTGTGGTTGGGTTTCAGAACAACAAAGGCTTTTGGTATCTCTCCTGCTAGTGGGTCTGGTATTCCGACTACAGCTGCATCGGCTACTTCCGGTTGTTCCATGATAATATTCTCTATCTCTGTTGGTGATACCTGCAACATGTTCACATAATTTTAATATTCCAGAGGAATTATATAAAATCGTGATTTCCTTGAAAGTCTAGTAAACTGTGAGAACAGTTGATTCATTCATGTTTTTTTTCAAAACTACGTGACTTTGAAGTTTGAACATACATGCCCAGAAGACATTGAGTGAAACTGTAAAGGCTATGATACAAAAATTTAATTATTTAGAATTTAGTCAACCTCAACAAAGTTTTCTGGATGCCCATGACTTTAGTCTAAAGTACGTCCTAAAAATTTTTTTGTCTGATTCAGCTCGTCAGTCTTTGTAGGATCGACTCAATTTTGACAGAAATAATGCATTGACGATCGAATCATTCGAAATATAATCCAAATATTGCATTGCATGGTTTTTATTTTAGGACGTAAGCGTTCATAGTATTTGCTTAGGTGCTACAAACAGTAAACCATGGATTGTCTGTCGTTGTTAACCCCACTAAACACAACTTTTATCATTGCCCTTAATTTATTTCGTATTACTGAAACTTAATTTATATAATCAGCTTATCTTACGCGCCAAGCATCACAAGAATAAGGATTAATTAATTAAAAAAAACAATAAGTATTGTTCTTATTTTTTCTTAAGATCATCAACTATTGTGTATTTTTTTTCTGACCTGGTTACCCTTGACTTTGATGAGCTCCTTGGTTCTGTCCACGATGTAGAAGTAATAATCGTCATCGTAGTAGGCGACGTCGCCCGTGTGCAACCAACCTTCACTATCCACCGTCTCTCTGGTTGCAGCCTCATTATTCCAGTAGCCTTTCATTATCTGGTTCAAAGATGATCATTTTAACGATAATGGATTTAAACTTTGAAGAGTTCCCAACAGGCAGAGACAATGTAAGTCTTACCATCTGGACTGTCTAGGTTGAAACTGCTGGAACGCATGTAGAAGTCACCTGTGCCTAGCACAATAAAAGTTCCAGGTAAACTAGTAGTAACGTTGACGACTTACCATCAGGCGGCAAATCTGTCGATTGATCTTAATCTAAAAATATATTTTGAGGCCCAGTGATTGATCCAAGCATTCGCCCCCATTATTCTTATAATTATTAGCATCTTTTACGAGCTATTTGCTATATATTTTACATGCTATTTGTTATTGGAGCTTTATTATCTGTGACTTCTATCTCGAAGTTGGACTTACCTAATTGAACAGTTGGTCTAAGTAAATGTATACACATCGAGCAATAGCATACAACCGGAGTAGAGCGGTAATGTTATGTGTTTTGTATTGAAAGAAATTCCGCCAAATTTGTGCTGCTACACTGCGCCGGTTGTGCGCTCTGAATTGCCGACTTATGGCCATTGTTGGATGATTGGCCGATAGGACGTATATACAGATCACTGGTTGGTTGAATTGCCATTATGGCAGTGACAAATCACTGATCAGTTTCGCAATTTTTTTGCTCACATTACTACTCCATCCGGTTATATGCTCGATAGGTATACATAATCATCGACAACTTCGACTGTAGAGCATCCAACAATAACCGGAGTGAGTATACCTACGACGTGAACATTCGACTTGACATGTTCATCATAAGACCCACTCGCTCGGGGGCTCGATAGAGGCCTTCAAGCATCGAACTTCGGTCCTCCATCGTTTCAACTTTCAGCCATGAACTATGTCGTTGGCAAAACGAAGGTGAGTGATGTACTCCGCCATTTATGTTGCTGCCAAATTCTGCTCAGTTCAAAACCTTGAAGACATCTTCCAATGCAGCGGTAAACAATTTTGGAGAAATAAAAGTTTGATGTCTTGTAGGCGGATCGACATTCTGGCGTTTCCGTGCAAACACTTCAAAGCTTCGATATACCGATAGTCAACTTATACACCTCTGGAGAGTCTTAACAAACGCTAAACAATGATCTGCTAACTTCATTAGTGTAATAATGACCACCACTACTACTGAGCCCCACCGCCACGACAAGACTTGAACCTTAGTGAGGATAATATAGTGGTCCTAGTGCAACCTTATTGGTCCTAGTTATACCTGTGGTCCTCTCAGCAGCAGCTCTCCCGACTGGTGCGGCGGCAGCGCCTGCCCCGAGCTGAGGGAGACCACGCGCGCCTGCGTCGACGGCACCAGTTGCCCCACGGAGCCCACCTTGCTGTACGGGTATATGTACGGCGTCATCAGCGTCACCGGAGAACTCTCAGTCATACCGTAACCTGGGAAATTCGTATACGAGTCATCAAAAAGTAAAGTATATAAGCAGTTACTTATAAAACTTGACTGACAGACAGGATTTAATTAACCATTTACTACTTAATAAGGGGAAGACGAATCTAAAACTTGTAGTAAGACTTGGCGTGTCCCATCCCAATACATCTGTCTGCAGTCTGACTCGCATTTCAGTAAATACCGCGTGTGCCGCGTTTTCACATACAGCTACAACGCATATTCTAGTCTGCCGTTGTGATCGAGAATTAAGTAATCATTTACTAATTAAATTGCGAAAAGAAAACGAAATTCTTGAAATTTCGACTATTTTTATGTTTAAAAGGAAACGATTGTTATAGCTTTAAAAACTAACACTGTAAATTTTATACAATAAATTAATGAACAAAGATAACTGACCTTGTAATAATCTTATTTGGTCCTTGGTCTTATCACACTTCAGTAGGAACCTCTCCAACATACTGTCGGTGGTGGGCGCCGCCCCTACCATAATGGTCTCCACAGACTGCAAGTGCTCCTTCTTAACCATCGGGTGCGACGCTAAGAAAGCCAGAAGTGACGGGACCACGAATAATGTAGTGGGTTCATATTCAACCAAACATTTTATGTAATCGTCTGGCGTGAACCTGAAAGAATATAATAGCAATGAATTCTTTTTGAAGCCTAAACTCCAGCGTGTTCATTCTCGCCAAAGTCGGGATGCTTCCATGATAAAATTAAAAGTATGGCATGGGATCGTAAGAAATTTTGCTGACAAAACTTCTAAATAAAGATAGCACCAGATGATGATGATTAAATTTCAGAGTTAAATGATCTCATGACACTGTCTAAAGAATTCTTGTACCATGGTCTAGCAAGTGCAAGTTTTCTTCACTTTCTTCACTTCAATCTTTCACTGACCAAACATCAACGTCTGGTTAGTGAAAGATTTTGGTCATCGTAGCTTTATTAGTAAATGCTTGAGAATGTCAGAAATAGTGCCATGCTGCTTTGCAGCCGAATTGGGCTGGCACGATCGGGGTGGTACCTACCTCTCGCCCACATAATACCGGCGAAAAGTGACAACTATTCTGTCGCGTTTCCTGCGGTTTGTGAGTGGCCCATTGGGGGGGATAAGGAAAATGAGGGCAACGCATCAATCTTTGGTTTTGCGGATGTCTATGGGCGTCGATAGTCATCAAAAGGCTTTGACTGTTTGTTTTCCCTCCTATGCTATAAAAATGCTTTTATGATCTCCAGATTAACTTGTAGGTAACAAGTTAATGCTTACTTTGGCAGAGAGATCAAATGATATCCGAGTACGAGGTCGTAGTTCATGATAGCATTGAAACCATAGATGTGGAAATATGGCGGCACTGACAACACGATCTCGCTTTTGCCTGGAACGGAAAAAAATCATTAAACAACGACTTTCGGTTTCAACCCTAGGTATTACAGTCATTTATTAATTAGCTCGACTTAAGATCAAGACTTGGCTCAGAGCCTAGAATGTGTGTAGATTTGCTCAAGTGTGTATAAAATTATCACAATAAGCGTAACAAGATTTTGTGTTTGAGTAAGGACTACCTAGCTTTAGTTAAAGTGTATCTATGGACTACCTATACCTATACTTTTCACAAACAAACAAGCTATAGGCGAACTATAGTCTAATATGATATATATGTATACAATCACACATTTGTTTGCTTGTACGTTGAAGAAACGTAGATTGTATCTAGTAAGAGTATAGTATCAATCTAGGTATACAGATGAATAAAATTGGAGTGTCTGTTTGTAATGTTAAAATAAAAAGCGGTTGCTTTTTATTGAATGCATATGGATGTAGGTATACACGGTACATCTACCAAAATATAATATTTTACAATTTTTGTCTCTCTGTCTGTTCCGGCTAATCTCTGAAACGGCTAGGGCGATTTTGATGAGACTTTCACTTGTAGATAGCTGATGTTATAAGTAGTAACAATCATCATTAATCCAATCCAATCCAGTAAACCTAAGTAAACGCGGGCGAAGCTGCGGACAACAGCTAGTATGTAATATTTAAGTTCAAAATATTTTATGAAACATACCCTTTTCTCCCTTATGCTTCATCAACTTTGGCGCTTGTACTTGCTTCAAGTTGCAGACCAGATTCTTATGGGTGAGCATGACTCCTTTCGGCAACCCAGTGGTGCCACTGGAGTAGGGGATGAGGCACACGTCATCACTGTTCAACTTGGGTAAGTCAGCCTGGTGATCCGCCATCAGCAGTGATCGGAGACCAAATATTCCTAAAAACCCATTAAATAAATATTAGCACTATGAAGGCAACATCAGCTTGATTCTTTCCACGCCACATTATAATAAGGCTTCCATAATGAACCTCTAAATATATATCTCTGCCTACTCTCCCACAAATAGTCTTTTTATTGACGTAACTTTTTAGTCTTTTAATTGAAGCCTGAATTATCCCTACTACAAATTTTTACACCAAGCAGAGCAATTTAAAAAAATAATTTTGAAAATCGGTCCACAAATGACGGAGAAATCGGTGAAAATACGTAAAAAATAATATATGTACAGCCGAACACAGAACCTCCTCCTTTTTGAAGTCGTTTAAAAAATATACCTTTTGTCTTGTCATCTTCTCCGCCAACCCAAATAGTACCCTTGTAGTCTTTCAAGGACTTGCTGACTTCTTGTGCGACGGGCATGAACATTTCTATAGTGGCGATCGCTTTGACGTTGCAATCAGAGAATTGTCTGCGCACCTCCTCTGCAATTTATCGAGGAAGGCTATAGGCTATATATAACATCACGCTGTGACTTATGAAGTGGCAGTGGGCTGGTCACACACTCAGGAGAACGGATGGCCTATGGGGCAATAAGGTTCTAGAGTGGAGGCCACGTTTAGGTAGACGAAGTGTTGGTCGGCCATTAACCAGGTGGGAAGACGATCTCCGTGCGGTGGCCGGTCCATGTTGGATGCGACTAGCAAGGGATCGGTCGTCTTGGCGTTCATTGAGGGAGGCCTATTTTCAGCAGTGGACGGATAGGGGATGATGATGAAATTACTATAATATGTGCTGTCCAATGGTAAATGGTCAAGGCGCAAAAAATATTAAATCTGGCGTCTGAAAAAGGACAAAGCTCCGATGAGATGCCTGGGCTTGAAACAAAACTATTCATAAGTAACGTAGAGCACATCATCATCAACCTTTATTTTCCCACTGTTCGGCTCGGGTCTCCTCCTCGGAATCAGTCGAGAAGGGTGTTGGGCCAGTGGGCAATGGTTCACCGATGCGATGGCCCATTGTAAATTTAAGCGAAGCAACCAACAGCTAGTATTATATAAAACAAAGATATTTTTGTATAAAACGTATGTGTTTTTCATAAATTAATTTCCATTTGGTACGAGATATAATGTAAAGACAAAGTTCTTATATAAGTAAGTGTAAGTTCTATATACATCAGGGTTCTTCATGTAACTCTGTCAGTAGATGACCTTTGTATCGAATTTCAGGTTATTTATTAATATAAAAATAAATTATAGTACATTGAGTTTTATTAACTCAGGACTCAGGAGTAACAGGTTACGTCTAAATGTCATCGTGGTTCAAGCCTTGTCGTGGCGGTGGGGCTCAGTAGCCGAAGGTGAGTCCAGCACCTTGAAGCAAATTGATCCGACGGAGCTGCTCTTTTTACCCCTCTTAAAAGTAGAGAGGACATAAGAGCAGGGGGGACAAGGGACGAGGATTGGAACCTCAGCCCATTGCACTGTCCGAACGTTGGGAGGGATACGCTGTGCCGTGCTCTTGTATGGGGGGTTATTGGATGATTCGCACAAATATCACTGGCACGAAATGTGCGAATTGGCTACTTTTAATAATATTATTTTTTCTGTACATAGGCGATTCAGACGAAAGTATTTTATTGGTATGCTAATCGACAACTCTAAAATTATGTAGTAGGCGTCTTTCGTCTCAGGATAGGCAACACATGTATGAGTTGTCTGGGCTTGTTGCAGGTAAACTAGTTTATTTTTATGGGAATCATGGGCGACGCTGACCACTTACCATCAGATGGCACGTGCTCCAGTTGCCCCTGCAACATAAAAAATGCGACAGCCGCTGAATTCAACAAGGGAACCCAAAAAAGTTATTCTATTTTACTCTATACAGATTAGGTTTTTCCTAAAAAGCATGAAGAAAATAAACCAGAAAAAAAAGTCTTCGTCGATTTTTCTCAGAATTTTATTTTTTTTATTTATTTTTTAATTATTTTAGGACTTTGAACCAGTCTTACGTTTTTAAATAATAAAATATTTATTACAAAATAAGGAAAACTAATAATAGTTTGCGAAATAACATCAATAAATTACAATGTTACAATGTCTTACACCATTGTCTTGTAAAATAATTACCTCATTCAAGCTTAATGGAAAAAATAAATAAAGTCTCATTATAAAAAAAAAAAACACATTTAATTGAAAAACATACATTGCTGTTGTTATTAATTGTAGGCCGGTTTTATTATAAACAGACTGTTTAGATAACCCGTTCTTTATTTCACAGGACATCTAATGTACAAGTGACTTATATTCATCTCTACAAGATAAATAAATGGATGTAAAAAAATATACATTTTTTTTTGAGATTCCAAAAATAGTAATATTATGATATCATTAACATTTTAGTATATACCTATAACGTTGAGAATGAAAAAAAAATTAAATTAACAATAGCCAATCTTTGTAGGAAAAAAATATTAGATATAGTTTTCCAAACCCACCTCTGCTGAGACATCAATGATTAAAGACAAAACACACCAGTTTTATTCAAGACAGAGGACATTCCTCAGGGATTTTTTTTTCTTTTAACGCCGGGAAATGCTTTGAGGCATCCCGCGGGGGAGTGGGTCTCCTCAGGCGGGTATGTGGGACTCGCTGTGCCCGAAAGCTGGTAAGTGTACGCAGCTCTATCAATGCCGCCTTTCGTTTGGTGCCCCGGATCTGTTGAGCAAACAGGGCACCACGACGGCTAGTCAGTCCCTTAGGGGACTGACTCCACCTCCACAAAGGGTTGAGGGGAGGGGTCTCGCACCACAGAGCAACCCCGCCTAACGTCGAGACAGTACAATGGGGTGAGGTTCCCGTCCTCGCCCCTTGCCCCCTGCTCTTTTGTCCCCTCTTATAAGAGGTACAAAGAGCCCCCTCGCTCAATTCGCTTCGCCCAAGGTGCTGGGCTCACCCTAGGCTACTGTGCCCCAACGCCACTACAAGGCCTGAATCATGGTGGGGTTACTCAGGGATATCAATGTGTCGAAATAGTTTACAAATCACCAGCTGAATAATAATTTATTTGATCCATAATATAGTGGTTTAGTCAGGTAAAAAAATCTAGGTCGGTCGCGGGTTTTTTTAAAGATTTTTTTCGTTTAATCATTTTTTAAAGCCATTAAATTGCCTTTTCTACGACTATGTACGATTTTTTTTAATTTTGCCATTAGTGTAAAAATTACTTATAGCTACAAAATAAATAACCACAAAATAAATTCGTATTTATTTTGTGTTTAGTTATAGCATTGAACAATAATATTATATTCTTGATGTAGATATCATGTGAAACCAGAACCCCTCGGCACATAAGTGATAAGCGGATAAATTATAATATACGTATTTACGTTAAATCTTCCTGCCGGGATGGTTCGCGTGTTCCAGAGGAAATAAAATATTTTTCCTTTTTATGAAAGTAATTATTAATAATTTTCTTGCCTGAATTAAAGTTATTGTTTGTTACTGTTTATTCGGGTTTTTTTTGTAATCCACGTATTTTCCAGTGGTTTTGAAACTGCATATAACCAAAAATAAAAATGTAATATTTTATAGCTTACTTAAATAATAATATTTTCAATCTCAAACACGTACATATTTTACGTGATAAATATACATTTTATTCAAATTTTTATTTAACGTATTAAGGATTTATATTTTATTTTATAAATATTTCTCTGGATATTCTGTAAATAAAGCTGTAAATGATAAAATGAAATGATTCTATGGCAATTCGGGACCGGGAAGTGTAAAGTATCCGAAACGTCAGGCATAACGCGATAAAATCCATAAAAGTTGTTTCATTATAATGATAAAATTGAGCGAAACCAACTCACCAGCAGTGTACAGTGGGTTGGCAAACGTGACGACCAGGCCAGCCTTCATAGCTCCGTGGCAGACCACGACGAACTCTGGTATATTCGGCAGGATCAGCCCAATTCTTTCTCCAGGTTTCAGCTTCATGTGGCCCAATAAGGCTTTGGAGCATCGTTCCACCATCATCCTTGTCATTCCATAATCGTAGGATCTGCCTGAAGCACCGCATGTCTGGAAAATACGTAACTCTTATCAACATATCACCTATTTACAGATGGGAGGATTGCTCTGTACCGTGCACCCGGCTGCGTGGGTACTACCATCCTGCTTGTTTCTTCCGTGAAACAGCTTAGCTGTGTTTCGGAGAAAAGGGCAAGACAGGCAGTGTAATTACTGGCACCGAGACTTAACATCTTATGTCCAGGATAGGCAACACATAAATGAGTTGCCTGGGCTCGTTCCAGGTATACTAGTTTATGTTCATGGGCGACGTCGACCACTTACCATCAGGTGGCACGTTTGCTAGTTTGCCTAACCCAGTTAAATAACTAACATGAAAAATACAAGAATATTGATGGTTCCTTTTCATAAAGACGATTAAAACTAAGAATTTTATTTCTGTCCTAATTATTGTTGTAGATAAGAACAAGCTTAATCCTTCGAGGCGGTTGAGGAAAATGTGACTGATCAACATTTATACATGTAAGAGTACTTAACTGTATTATGATTAATTAAAAAGTTGGTATAAATGCTAGTTGGTCTATATCATTTTGACATAATTGTTCACGATAAAGGTACTCGAATCAAACGTTATCGAATACTCATCTAAACCTCAATACTCACTTATAATAGCAACAGAAAATCAGCATCATCATTCTTTTTCCGTCCAGTGCTGGACATAGCATTCAATAAATGTCAAGACTGTCGATTATACACCACTCATATTATACACCACTCATATTATACACCACTCATATTCAACTAGGATCGTCATAAACTAATATATAGTTATAACTTATATTCTTATTTTTTGGCCCCTGCCAAAAACCTATGCAATATAATTGTAAATATATTACATCCACTTTAAAATTCAAATCAAATCATATCTTTACTTCGTACCTAACTTTTTCTAACTAACTTTTACACCGGAAATGCGACAAATTAAAAAAAAAATTATTATTAATATAATAAATCTTATATTTTTTCGGAGATATAGGTACATACGCGTTCATAACAAACTTTTGCTTTAAATTAGTAAAAGTTAAAATCATTGAATTCAAATCATCGATTGACAAATAAATATTCTATCGAATTTCTAACAGATTGGACTATGGACTTTGGACTACGAAGCGATAACTCTGGTCATCCCAAACATTATGTAGGTACTTACGTACGTTGTAGAACACAAACTTTCTAATACCTGGCGCCTCTAGCACATATTACATTCGGATTTAGGCTAGCAGTACATTAGTGTAGAGGTAAGGCTGGTACAAAAATCTGGTCCCGGGTTCGAATCCATGACAAATGACAATATGATTGAAGAATGTTTATGGTCATCGACACATATTAATTATGTATATACTAGCAATTCCTCGCATACTTCCCATTCCCGTGGGAGTATAGGGATAAATTATAGCGTATACGTTATTCTAATGTACCTATAAGCTATGTTATTATTAAGTTTCATTAAAATCCATTCAGTAGTTTTTGCGTGAAAGTGTAACAAACATACATCACACATTCTTACAAACTTTCGCGTCAATAATATTAGTAGGATAGGATACAATTAACGCAGTTTCCTTCCGTCGGTACTTGGAGCTATAAGTAGAAGTAGTAATTTCTTCATATGTGTGAGGATTTCGGCAGTCCTTGAGCATGCATTGATTTGGTTTGCATATTTATGATATGTGCATGCATAAATATTCATTACCTATATACTATACTAATAAATATTGAGGAGTAGTCTGGCCTTCGCTGGGCCCAGCCTGTTGCTGAGGTAATCCTGTTGAATGCAGATCCGGGACCCTCAAATTAAAGCGGCTGAAGACGCTCGCATTGGTTTTAGTTTAGGGTTAGGGATCTCCCAGGTGCGAGACCCACGAGGGTGAGAATCTACCCGAGATCCTGGCTACATGCGTAAAAAGCATTTCCCTTTTTTATGTCATCAGGGGGCAAACGAGCAGTCAGGAGCGCTGACATCCACAACCAAGGCTACGCAGATGCGCCGCCCTCCTTTCCCTATATCCCCCAGTGGGCTACCGGAATCTCACAAACCGCACGAAACGGGACAGCAAAGCTGTCACTTGACGCCGGTGTTATGTGAGCGAGAGGTACCAACCCGGTCGTGCCGGCCCAGTTCGGCTGCAATGCAGCATGGCACTACCTCTTACTAGCATGCTCAATGCGATTTAAAAAAAACTTACTGGGGTTTTACCCGCATAGTTCCCATTCCCGTAGGATTTTCAGGATAACAACTATTTTAAGTCCTACGTTGAGTTCCAAAGTATCTTCATATCAAATTTCACCCAAATCTGTTCGGTGGTTCTGAAGATAGAAAGTCCCGGGGTTTTACCCGCATAAATCCCGTTCCCGTGAGATATCCGGGATAAAAACTATCCTATGTCCTTTCTCGGGTTCCATACTATCTTTGTGCCAAATTTCATTCAAATATGTTCTGTGGTTTAGGCGTGAAGACGAGACAGACAGACAGACAGAGTTACTTTCGCATTTATAATATTAGTAAGGATAGTATAGGTCATCACCAATATCTATGAACTAATAGGAAAAATATGACCGTTTTTAGCATTGTCTACTAATTTATCTAGTCAATCCGTTTAGCAGTATCTACATCATAGATATCGCTGCCAATGTGAATATATTTTATAATCGTAGGTAGATAAATGTTACATGGTAAAGAGGAAAGAGTTAGTGCCATGCTGCTTTGCAGACGATTTGGGCCGGCACGACCGGGATGGTACCTCTCACAAACATAACACCGGCGTCAAGTGACAGCTATGCTGTCGCGTTCCGTGCAGTTTGTGAGTTTTCGGTGGCCCATTGGGGGGATAGGAAAAAGAAGGGCAAGGCATCTGCATAACTTTTAGTTGTGCGAATGTCTATGGGCGTCGGTAGTCAGCATAATGCTCCGATTGCTCGGTTGCATATGACATTAAAAAAAGAAATCTATTTTAGTCTATCCACATGTATTAAAACTACACATAACACAAGAAACCGACAAGATACAAAACAAAAATAAAGGAATCTATTCCCTTTTCCCGGGGTGTGAAAGGCAAAGAGCATGAGTGAACTTTGGACACCATGGACTTTAGCATCTGTACAATGTTGTAATAGATAAAAAATTATACATGAATGAGCAACTGCATCGCCACTGGTGTGGTATCATCTATAAATCAATACCAATATTATGAAGAAGTGTAATGTTTATGAGTCGGGACGTTTGGAGCTTGTTTTCCCCTTTTTATTTAGTGGTTTTTTTCGGGATTTTTGTTTATTTGTTGTTGATTGTTGTTTAATAATTACTTTTATTTCAGACTTTTTAGTTATTGTTAACAAATACCTAAGTAGCCCCGTTTAGAATGCTTAAACCACCTCTCAACTCGCATGTTAGTAAGTTCTTTATTTCTAAGGAAATTCATGCAGAGAGTTCAGACGCTCGTAGACGATGGAGATCTTCTAACGAATTTTGGACCTGTGGCCGATGCAATAACTTTTTCAGGTTAAGTTTACTTGAAGGCTAGTCCATCTAATGTTTTGACTTAGAGCCAAGTTAGCTTGCCCCTTTGTAAATATGTTTGTACTGGGGTTCACGACGGCTCGATCAAGTGTGCCTGTAGCTTATGAATTATCATGATAATGTTTGTTTATTGTTTTTTTATTGTTGTTTTATACACATTCTATGTCAATTGAATACTTAAATAAATTATGTATGGCTGAATTCAAATTCATTTAACCACTTCTAATACTTACTATTCTGGGTTACTACTAACAGGGGTTAACCGTTTTATTATTTTTAAGTCTGAAATCTGCAATTTTGTTTTTTATTTTTTTATGTAACTAGTGTCACTCGCGCTATCAAGACAAATGTGCGACACCTCATACGTTGAAATCCTCCCAGTCGTTCAGGCTGTAAGGATTTGAAACAGGAAACATAGACATCTACATGATAATCATACATGATACACACCTGAAAAACATTACCCTCCTTCTGTAGCAGTCGGGTTAAAAGATATATTTTGCGCGGATATATTTTCCAATCTCAAATATTTTATAACAGTAGTAGTAAATATAAGTTATACCTTATAATGGAACGTATTTCATTTTTTAACCTTCAACAATTAATTTAATTCAGGTATGGCAATTATAATATTAACTCTAGCATAAATAAATAAACAAAATAAGTACATAATTAACCACTGAAATATTTTTCCTAAGACACACGAAAAATACTTTCAGTAATTTTCCTAGAGATTTTTTTGTTGCTGTACAAACAAGATGAAGGGCCGAATTTATTGGTCAAATAAAAAACGTAGGCCTTGTAGTTTGTTCACTTACATCTCACTATCTTATCTTTGTTTATTTGGACTGTCTAATGAGATAAAACCAAATATAAGTACCTAATATTGGGACAAGATTAGGAGCAAATAAACTGAAGGGCCCATCGACATAACCGCCAATAGGATCAAATTCTAGACAGTCATATTCATATTGTAATCTTTGTGTGGCATGTTAATGAATCCGGTTATGACTAATTTTTTTATGCAGTTTAGATTCATTCGAACCGATTTTATCTCACAACTTCATCAATAGTTTAAAGTAATGATGGTTGAAGAAACGTTTTTTATTGCGCATATTTTACAGTAAGATAAAGAATAGGCGACCCTTTTCTAAAATAAAATTGAATAAACATCTTAGAATAGATAGCTTAGAGACGTGGCTACGCTTTTTGGTATGTATTACATTTTAAATTAAAAAAATCGGTTCTGAGATAGGTAGGTTAGATAGGACGTATGAAGATGAGATGACATGACATACCAAGTCTCACAATTTTCTTTACTTTACTACACTCTATTTTCGTGTTTTCTACTATTCAGGTAACTGAAAATAGCGTGTCGGTAAAAATTGTATTTTATTAATGTCAAGTTTTATCATATTAATGCTATAATAATAATAATATAATAATATCTATGGACGCTTTCACACCACGTCAATCTGGTCTCGTGGTAAGTTCTCGCAGAACTTGTGTTACGGGTGCCAGACAACGGAAATATATTTAATACTTTTATACTATACATATATTTAAGATTTTTATTATATAATACACATATTTAATATACATCCATGACCCAGGAACACAGAGAATATTTTTTGTTCCCTATTGGGATTCGAACGCGCAACCTCCGGCTTAAGCGCCAACGCGCTTACCACTGAGCTACAGAGGTCGCTATATTTCTTTACATTGTCTTATTACATTTATTTATCTAAAATATTTGTTTATTGGTGCCAAAAGTAGAGTAGCCTTAACCTTCAGCATCTATTTATATCATTCCTATCACATCGACTGCATCCGCATGTTTTACCCTGAACTTTGTACTCTAAACAACATGGGAGAGACAAAAATTATTTATGGTAGATAATTGTTACAGGGCTACATCTTTCATTAGTCCAGTGAATTAGTAGGTATCCCTGAAAAACTATATATTATGCGTCGTTGTATTTTTACCTCGTCTTTTTTGGATAATTTTATAATTAGTTTACACCGGATATATTAAATTCTATAATAAATATTCTGATGATATTACGAAAAATTATTATATGAAATAATACTAAAATAGTTTTCAATGCCCGAGTCAAATTTACGATTAAAAAAAAAACATTTTTTTATAAGTAAATAGTAAGGACTTACCACACATGGAGCATCAGCCCACATTTCAACATCTTGAAATACATGGTCAGTCAGATTCTCCTTTGCAATATTAATTTCACCATGGGGTGAACTTATAACATTATGCTCTAACACCATTACTGGCTGAGTGGCAAAACAACGAGTAAAATGCTGCGATTTAAAAACTTTTGATTCTGGATTTTTACATTCTTGTTTCAAATTATTTATAATTTGTCGCGCTAGACTGCCGCGCAATATTTTCAAATGAGACATTTTCAAATGTTTTCCCGCGTATCGTCAGCGCGTAAATGTTGTTGCCGCCGATTGAGTCGAGTTTTGTTTTGGCGCGCACACGGCGGACTGTTTAGTGTTTCGTCATAGGACAAGGTCCAATACGTATCTACTGATCTACTATCCCACGTACCGCTTGAAACATTTTAACAACTTTCTATGTATATTTTTATACGTTTTAGACTTTACACTCATTTAAACAGATCATGGTTAGCAGATCGCTGTGCCAAGCCCTAAAACCACAGAGTAGGTAAGTACTTTTTAACATACAGGAAACTCTTCAAAATATTATAACGATACTTATAAAAGTTCTAAGGTAAACCGATTGTACCTAATATGTAATTGATTATGAGCGTTTGTCACTTACAATAAAATAAATCTGAATATCAGAATAATTTTGGTAATACTCACCTGTTTAGATAGTTCTTGTGTTAGATTATTTTATACTAGATTAGATACCTACCTACTTGAAAACTCAGAAACGATGATGAATATTAGGATTAAGATCAACATTTGATAAATATTTGCTTTAGTCATATATAGGTATATGATTTCTTTGTTCAGATTTTGATTTCTTCTGTTGAGAATTATTTTTATGAAAATAATATTAATCATTTTGATTACATACCTGCCTATACAATATATTAAAATTGGGTGATGTATGTTAAACTGATGACCTCCTGTGGCTCAATAGTTAGCTCGTTGGCACTCAAGTCGAAGGTAGCGGGTTCGACTCCTGCCAAGGAACAAAAAATAATTCTGTGTTCCTGAGTCATGGATGTGTATTATATAATAAAAATCTTAAATATATGTATAGCATAACAGTAATAAATATATTTCCGTTGTCTGCTACCCGTAACACAATTATTCGAGAACTTACCACGGGACCAGATTGATGGTGTAAAAGCGTCCATAGATATTATTATTATTATTATGTTTCACACAGGATTTTATTACATCATAATCAATATCGGTCAATATGTGTCCAGTGGTAGACAAGGAGCTTCTTCCAATTGGACTAATTTTTTTGTTGTTCACAATGGGATATTATTAATTCTGAACGATTCGGAATTCAGATGTCCGAGTAAAAATTGAGTGTCTGAGTAGGTCGAAACTCGAAAGCTAGAAACAAAAGTCTGAAGCTTCTTCTGCCTCTCTCATATTATGGACGACAGCTACGGATTCCATCGGATCGTATCATGCGATAAACTATAAAGGAATGCGAAGTTTTACCGAATGAATACCAACTACTTAGTACTTCAAAATCTCTAAAGGGACGGTTATTAATCTAACAAGAGTATAAACGACGTCAGCAAATGTTTACTTAAAAGTAAATTGGGTCTCGTGATAAACATTGTGAAACGAGTGGGTACTAACAGTAACGTAGCCAAGCCCTTCCGCTAATATAGCGGCTCGAAAGGGCTTGTAGGTACAAGTTTATAATTTATTTAAAAGTGTTCAGTGTTAGGTTCAGGTCACAGTCGCTTTTTTGTCTGTATATTAAGACTGTAAGCTTTAAAAAAAACTGTTTAAAAAGATAAAAATTATATGTACTTACTTAAGTAATTTATAAAACTAAAAAAAACACGTTTTATAGCAAATCTAATTTAAAATTTGAAAATAATTTTTGATACTTATAAGAATTAACAAAATAATTGATATTATTGTAAAAAAGCATCTATCTACCTAGTAGCTCGAATATACATTGATATAAATAAGTATTTCATCGGTAGCTATTTCTAAAAGTAAAGTTAGTATCAAAGACTGTTAGTATAAAAATGTAGTAGGTAGGTAACTCAAAAAGCACGCCACGCTTTTATTAATAAAACATAGGTATATTTTTTGTTAATCTATTTAATTATTATATTAAAATTATTTTCTGGCTTTTGTCGACTATTCAAAGGCATTTGATAGTCTGACACATTCATCCATATTTTCAGCGCTTCGATCCCAGGATATTAATGAAACATACATTAACATTTTAGAATCCATCTATCTACTCTAATAGCACCGCATCTATAAAACTCCACACAACGGGCCCAACATTTTAAATACGCAAAGGGGTAAAACAGGGCGATCCTCTGTCCCCTAAACGTTTTACGGCTACATTAGAAGACATATTCAACAAACTGGCGGTTTCGTGGTCATCGAAACGCATCGTCATCAATCTAAAAGTCTTACTAATTTACGATTTGCCGATGACATTGTTATTTTCGCTCCTACAGCAGCTATACTCAAGTCCATGCTGCAACAACTAAGCACGGCTGGCCAAAATCATGACCAACAGCAGAAAACATAAGGTCGAGGTTGATGGGCAGGCTATGCAATACGTAGACGAGTACATACATATATTTGGGGCAGATATAGCATCCTTCGAAAACAGGTAAGAGAAGGAAATCGACCGTCGTATCGAGAATGCCTGGAAGAGCTTCTGGTCCATGAAGCACTTTATGAAGGGAGACCTTCCCCTATCACTTAAACGTAAACTCATCGACCTGTGCATCCTGCCCATCCTAACTTATGGTGCACAGATATGGTCTCTGACAGATAATCAGAAGTCCAAACCCCAGGTTTGTCAGCGAGCTATGGAGCGCAGTATTCTGGGAGTGAAACTAATCGATCACATTAGAAATACGGAACTGCGCTCTAGAACTGGCATTGCTGATATGGGAGAAAAAACCGCCAGGCTTAAGTGGAATCGGGCTGGCCATGTGTGTCGGATGCACACAGACCGATGAGCACGGATCGTCACGTATTGGGTGCCTCAGGACAGGCAAAGACGTAGAAAACCCCCCGAAAACGATGGCGTGACGATCTGGATGCCTATAATAAGACCTGGTTGGAGCTGGCACAGGACCGTGATAGGCGGAGCAAAGCAGGCCTTTGCCAAAGGGAGGCCTTTGCCCAGCAGTGGGATCCAATAGACTATTTAAAAAAAAATCTAATTTAACTCGGTTTGCTATTAAAGCGTGTTTCTTTAGTTATTTTAAACTATAATAATAAATTTTTTTTAATAGATTTTATTTGTATTTTAATTTTTAAGATGACGCCTCGGTAAACAATAATTCTAAAACCGGGCAGGCGCCCCCCGCACCCCGCACACATAGCAGACCCCGATATGTAACGTAAATATTGCAATTAGCGAGCTATCGCGCGCCATGTGTAACATCGTAAGACGTCTTGGAGTTGTCATTTTATATATTTTTAATTTTGTTTTTTTGTCATATAAACGTCATTTTGTATTTCGATAAATATATTTCATTTTATACTTTCACTAGCTGTTGCCCGCAGCTTCGCCCACGTTAACTTTTAAAATTTGAGGGGTTGACCACCCTTATATTATATACTTATATATATATATACTTAGGGGTATGAAAAATAGATAGTAGCCGATTCTCAGACCTACTGAATACGCATATATTTGGTAAAAATCGGTAAAGCCGTTTCGGAGGAGTACGGTAACTAACATTGTGACATGGAAATTTTATATATTAGATAATATACGATGATTCTAGTTCTTTATCAAATATTTACTTTTACATATTTTCATTTTACATTGATATTATGATGTACAATGTAGGTACAGTAAAACACTTTATATAATTATTATTAAGTTTATATTGTTTAATATTATACAATTACTTACATAAATTACTTGCATTTGCAGCTGAATGGGCTGGCGCTTATAAGTGCTTCGCTCTTACATAAACCCGACGTCGAATGACGACGGTGTTATGTGAGAGATCCGGTTGCCCATCCCTCCCTCCACACATGGCAGCACAGACTATGCAAAGACTCCCCAGTAGGGTACCGGTCGCGAAAGCACCGGAGAATCCCTCTCTAGGCTTCCGGGTTCTGGACAGGTACTTGAACCCGGAAACCTGGGCAGCTCCGCGAATTCTTGGGGAATCTGTGCTCAAGACAAAAACTGCCCGGATTCAAATGGAGCAGTCGACAGAAGTTCCCTACCACAATGACCGTGGATTTCTGTAACCTCAGGGGACTTCTTAACATCGTCCATTACCACCTCCAGATGGCGAAGCTGGCCCTCCTATTTTTGACCGAGACTCAGATATCCTCTCCAGCTGATACTTCTTATCTCTCCTGTTCGGGGTACAAATGAGAACACTTTTTTGTACCACGGGCTGGAGTTTGCACGTACGTCAGAGAGGATGTCTGCTCTCATCGCCTTGGTAGTCTTGAAAGTCTTGAAGGGACCTCTCCATCCTCTGGTTGTGCATCGTGCATGACCATGCCTGCGTCTATACCTCCCTATATAGGTCCCACAGCGGTAATGATAAAACCGATCGACTAATGGAGTACATCCAAATGGCTACAGATTCCGTGCTACAACAGATCCCATCCATAGAGATCATGATAGTTGGTAATTTCAACGTTCATCACACCAAGTGGCTCGACTCGACTTGGCTCGTTGGACCATTGTCTGATCCGAAGTTCAGTGCCAGTTGCAAGCCCATCACGGCCTCGTTTTTCGGGCTGCCGCTGTGTTTGGCACTATAGGTCAGCTGATTGGAATGCGATGCGATCCTTTTTTGCATCCTACCCATGGGGGCGAATTTGCTTCTCGCTGGATGACCCAGACATCGTTGCCGATTTTGTTGCCGAGATGGCGCTATAAGCCATGGAGCTTTTCATTTCAAGCTCTGCAGTGCTTATAGGCGGCAAATCCCAGCCCTGGTTTGGTCAACTGTGTAAGATTGCTACACGCCATTAGCGGGTAAGCTACCAAGTGTGGGCCAATGGATCGATGTTCCAGGATGTAAAGACCAGCGCATTAAAAAAGGAGTATAACTTTGCCTCCAGGTCCTTCAAAAGGGCTATTGCTGAGGCAAAAGCGGTGCATGTAAACAGAATTGGTGAGAGATTGGTTCGACTTCCTTCGGGAGCTCGTGCATTTTGATCGCTCGCCAAGGCTGTTCAAGGGAATTTTTGTAAGCCATCCCCACCATCACATCACATGACTCGTTGGCCCACAACGTTAAGGAGATATCCGATCTTCTAGGCTTCCGATTTTTGCTTCCAACTCGACTTTGAATGACCAGGAAAAAATACCACCGATGGTCCCTCGGTGACTGGTATCACACCTCAATGTCGGAAATAATTTTCAGGCCGATCTCCGTGCGCAAAGCTCTCTTTTCGGTGGAAATTCATACGTCGAGTGGGCCTGACGGCATCCCTCGGCTAGTGCTACAAACTTGTGCTCCTGAGTTGGCACCCGTCCTTACCCGTCTTTTCCGATACTCTTATTCGTTAGGCGTCGTCCGATGCTCGTAGAAGACCGCTTTGATCCACCCGATCCCTAAGAAAGGGGACCGCTCTGACCCGTTCAACTACATACCAATAGCTATAGCTTCCTTGTTCTCAAAGATTATGGAAACCATAATTAACTGCCAGCTCCGGCGATATTTGGAGAAGCACCAGCTGACTAGCGATCGCTAATATGGCTTTCAACGGAATCGCTTAGCTGGTGATCTTCTAATATTCCTAACGCAGCGATTGGAGCAGTTGAGACCAAAGGGGAAGCGTTGGCGGTTAGTTTAGACATAGTGAAGGCTTCCCGAGAAATTATGTAAGTGGATTACGAGTTTTTGGGCATACAAGAACATCAAGGTCGTTGTCGACGGTGCATGCTCGGATCTCAAGTCTGTTAATTCTGGTGTTCCGCAAGGCTGTGTACTATTTTCAACCTTGTTTCTTCTGCATATCAATGATATGCTGCAAACTAGCGGCATTCAGTGTTATGCAGACGACAGCACTGGAGATGCCCTATACACTTGGCCGCTCTAATTTTCCTCGGTAACAAGTCGATGAGTGTCGCAAGAAACTTGTGTTTGAAATCGAGTCTCTGTTGGCCAAAGTTCTGGAATGGGGGCGACTTAACCTAGTCCAATTAACCCGAACGAGACAAAAGTTTGCGCGTTTACCGCTAAAAAATCGGCTATCGTCATTCCTCTACAATTTAAAGGCACTTCCCTAACCGCCTCAACCAGCATTGGGATACTTGGCGTCGACATATTGCACATCTATCCATATTATGGAGCGATGTGCAATTTCATGGTCATATGGAGCCTTTTATCGATCACGCCGAGTTTCTTATAAAAAACTAGGCGTGCGGATAGGGCGAAGCAGTAGTTGATGCCTTCACACCGCCCACAATTATACAAGGCGCAGATCCGGCCTCACATGGAATACTGCTCTCACCACTAGGCTGGACCGCCCCAATATCAGTTTCTTCCATTTGACTGCGTTCAACGCCGTGCGGCTCGAATCGTCGCCGATAGTAAGGTTCAATCAACTTGATTATTTAGCGCTGCGTAGACATGTCGGATCGCTCTGCATTTATCGAACACCGACGATCTGATTGCCCCCTTTTCTATAAAAAATCTACCGCATCTACCACGGGGAGTTTTATGAGGAATTGTTCGGACTAATACCTGGAGCTGAATTCCTCCACCGGATATTTACCAAATTTCACCCACACCATCTCGATATCCGAAAACCCACAACAATTCGATTTTACGGCATTTCCTGACTCGCACGACGATTAAATGGAATCCGCTGCCACCTACGTATTTCTGAACCGAAACGAAAGGCCGGCAACGCACCTGCTAATCATCTGGTATAGTGGGTGTCTGTGGATATCGCTTTTCACTTACCACCAGGTGAACCGACGGTCCGTTTGCCCCCTCTTCTATCTATAATCAATATTTATAAATACATAGTAACAAAAACTTATGCGGGCAAGACATTGAGTAACTCTGCGTAATTCGGTAAGGTGTCTTGATTTCTAGGAGATACAAAATAAATTAGTGTTTCGGTGATATAAAAAAAAATAACGTCCAGAAAGTTCAACAGATTTAATTAAAGCTATGAGGCTGATTGTAAATGGACAAAAAAAAAAGGAATTTTTCACCAACCCGACGCCAGGAGGCCTTGTAGTCGCAGACTGCACGGTTGGCGGGGGGCAACCCCCAACTTTTACAAAGCAAAAGTGAGCTAAATGGGCTCACATTAATCCGATGTAGCATTAGGGCCTTCGGGCCGTTAGCATAGATCCATCCGAAAAAAAAAAGAATTTTTCATACGTTTCTTTCTTTCTATTGCAATCAGATGACGACTCCATTGTTTTATTCTCCTAACATTGTTTTCTAAAATATAATAAATATTTAAAATAATACCACTTAATACTTATCAGAATATATATTGACACAAAAAGAAAGTGAAATTAAAATTACCTATATTTATAAATTACAAATAAATATTATGATGTAAACTTTAAACCTCTTTTGTGTCATATTTTGACATTTTGCTAACAAACAATTTAGACATTTAATAAAACCATTATATTAAAACCATTATAATATAAATTCGTGAAATGAACTAGCGAGGAACTGGCACAGACCCGTCGCTGACAATAGTCACGAGGGGACTGAGCGGCTTGAGTTTGAGCGGGACAAGGCCTTCATAAATCATACATACGCTGCTTATAACTAAGAGACGTAAACGGCAAAATGCTTTTTGTTATATTATTGCGTTAAAAACGATAATTGGAGAAATTCATATGACAATTTTAAATAACATGTATAAACTCATCTACAAAGAGAAGCTTAAACCGGACCCGTCTGCCCATAAGATGTGAATCTGTTTTTAATAAGAGGTATGTTTGATATTTTTTTCTCTGTTACAAAAGTTACCTAATCGTGTTTCGAAAATTAGAAAAATAAGGCTTATATCATGAACTATCCAGGTCACCAATTTATATTTTCATGTGTTTTGGAATTAATGAAATAAATTGAAAATATTGATGACAAAATTACCGAGGCGTCCTCTTAATCATTTGTCACTCGCGTTAAATGAGTGCAGCGCCGCACTGACAACTCAGACAAGTTACTCAATTTAACTTGTCTGAATTTGGCACCAAAAAATAAATTTTTTAAACTTTTATTTAAACAATCCGATTGTCCGTCGTTTGTCCGTCAATGTCCGATGTAATTGTTTATTTGTCCGATAATTGTTTATTTATAAACAATTAAACAAATTTTTACTTGGAAGATAGCGCTTTCTTTATCAAATCGTTTTTTTTTTTCACTTGATCGGTAATTATTTTTTATTGATTGTCCGATCAATATTTTTATTAGTCCGATTGTTTTTCTATTTTTAATTAATTTTTTTGTGAAATTAATTTTGAGTAAATTTTTTAAACTTTTATTTAAACAATCCGATTGTCCGTCGTTTGTCCGTCAATGTCCGATGTAATTGTTTATTTGTCCGATAATTGTTTATTTATAAACAATTAAACAAATTTTTACTTGGAAGATAGCACTTTCTTTATCAAATCGATTTTTTTTTTCATTTGATCGGTAATTATTTTTTATTGATTGTCAGATCAATATTTTTATTTGTCCGATTTTTTTTCTATTTTTAATTAATTTTTTTGTGAAATTAATTTTGAATACGTAAATGTTATTGCGCATGCGCGAAAGTATATGACGTCACAGCAGGGACCGCTATATTTATTTATATCTATTGTGGGAAGCGTTCTATATGATTATTATTATTATTATTTTTATTATTATTATTATCGTTGTTGTCGTTGTTATTATTACTTTTAGTTTCAAATAGTTTTGCATACTAACTTACGCACAAATCGTAAGATCTGTAATTACTTATGACTTTCCAGGAGACTAACTTACGCACAGGTCAATAGAAACTCCAAGTTTCATATTTTTTATTCCTAGTGATTATTAATTATTTTGTTATTATCATAAACTATTATTATTTTTGTGTCATTGAAATCTGGTCTGGAAGTACTGAGATGATTGTTATCTTTTTACTTGAATTTAATTTTTTTTTCCTGACACATAGTAATCGATAGACGCTATGAAGTTATTGTTGAATAAAAAAATTAAACAAATAATAGAGGATAACAATTAAATAGAAAAAAAGAGAGAAAGTGAGCATGAGTGAAAAGAAAGTAAAAGTGAATAATAAAAGAAAAAGCTTATAAGTCGCAAGTGATAACTGCAGGAGGCTGCCGTACATTAGCGTATTCTCTCTGTATATGTATAATATATAACAACTTTACTTAACCATGTATGCACAAGCTATATTATTATTTATTATGTATAATTGTTATATTACAAGAATGTTTATTTATATGAGACGAAGAAAATATAACAGTAATTAGTAAAATATACATTTTTATAATTATTTTTTATTGGCATGAAACACAGTTGTAATGTAAAGTTATTATACATATTACTGTTTAAACTTGTAACTTGTAATATAAACGCGAAAGTTTGTATGTATGGAAGTATGAATATTTGTTACTGTTTTACTGTTTGTATTTGATATTGTTAAATCACAAAAACACATTAATTCGAGAACGTGTCACATACCTACGTAAATATCAGTAGCAACTGTTTTAAATTTATTCAGTGGGGGAAAATAATCAGTAAAAATATATTCACAATCGGGCAATACTGAGTATCAATAATAATTGAAAAAAATTGTATTTATTTAAACTTAATTAATTACAAGATACTACGAAATATTGAAAGATTTCCAGTGAAAAGTGATGTTATTACATTTATTTTGTTATTCAGATGTATTGTCATACAATTTGACTGCAAAAATCGTCATAATTATTCATTTTACGGAGACACGTTTGGTGCGGTTTGACATAGAATACTGCGGAACTTCCCGGCGCTTGGTGCAAAAATGGCTCCATGTGAGTTGCTTCAAAATGGCCGCGCGGACTAGGTTTCTATAGTGTAATTATTCTAATGTTTACGTCTAGTATCACATAATTTAGTGACGTCTTCTTTATTAAGACAATAAGAATAAATTACGTCAAATGGACACCCAACATCTCGGAAGAGTATCAGAAAATAAAACTTTCAGATCGTTCTATTTCTTTCAGAACACATCTCATAGCTTCCTTGTCCCATAAAAACATGGCGGTCCCTGCTGTGACGTCATATACTTTCGCGCATGCGCAATATCAATTACGTATTCAAAATTAATTTCACAAAAAAATTAATTAAAAATAGAAAAACAATCGGACAAATAAAAATATTGATCGGAGAATCAATAAAAAATAATTACCGATCAAATGAAAAAAAAATCGATTTGATAAAGAAAGTGCTATCTTCCAAGTAAAAATTTGTTTAATTGTTTATAAATAAACAATTATCGGACAAATAAACAATTACATCGGACATTGACGGACAAACGACGGACAATCGGATTGTTTAAATAAAAGTTTAAAAAATTTATTCAAAATTAATTTCACAAAAAATTAATTAAAAATAGAAAAACAATCGGACAAATAAAAATATTGATCGGACAATCAATAAAAAATAATTACCGATCAAATGAAAAAAAAAATCGATTTGATAAAGAAAGTGCTATCTTCCAAGTAAAAATTGTTTATAAATAAACAATTATCGGACAAATAAACAATTACATCGGACATTGACGGACAAACGACGGACAATCGGATTGTTTAAATAAAAGTTTAAAAAAAATATTTTTTGGTGCCAAATTCAGACAAGTCTCAATTTATGGAGTTGAGAAAGAGTGAGAGACTGAGAGAGAGAGAGAGCACATCCAAGGATCCTTGGATGTGCTAGCCGTTTCTGAGGTTGACCGTTCAGCTGTGCCATCACTAGCAGTTAGCACCACCGGTTCCGGTCCACCCCGATTATCCTGATTAGGATATTGCATTGATATTTTCTCATGTAAGTGCATGATTATTTAATTTTGTTCTTATGAAAAATAAATTTATCTACCTCATATTGGAACAATCTTATTTAATTATTGTAATTTGTATGGTCATCTGTCCTTGATAATTGTGCAGTTACAATTAATTCTGACAAAGTGGGTTAAAATAACGTTCAAAAATTGCGTTACACACCCTTCTTAAACTTCGTGTGACGCGTCATGAAGTACCTACTAGAGCGGAATAGGGTTTACACAGCCCCACCAAGGTTCAAGCCTTGTCGTGGCGATGGGGCTCAGTAGCTTAAGGTGAACCCAGCACCTTGGGCGAAGCAAATTGAACCGAGGAAGGTGCTCTTTGTACCCCACTTATAAGAAGAGGGGACAGAAGTGCTGGGGGGGGGGGGGGACAATACACTGTCCCGACGTTGGGAGGGGTTGTTATGTGGTGCGGGACGACCCCTATGTGGAGGTTGTGTCCATTGAGGGACTGACTAGTGGTCGTGGTACCCTGTTTGCACAATAAATCCGGGGCACCTCACCAAAGGCAGCATTGGTGGCACCCGCCGGGTTTTAGTGGGTAGAGCTGCGTCCACCTTACCATCTCTCGGGCGCAGCGAGTTCCACATAACAACCTGGGTAGTCCCCCCGTCCCCAGCGGGATGCTGGGATATGCTGAGCATTTCCCGGCGTAAAAGAAAAAAAACAGGGTTTACACAGCATTTACCTAGTACCTATGACATAAGCTATAGATAAATTGTATTAGGGATACCCTAACGTTCATACGGTGCCGTTTCGACTTTCGGATACTTTGCTGCAACCATTGGCAACGGGAGGAAAGGTCGAGCATGTAAAAATTTTATAAATCGCAATAAAATCCGTGAAAGTTGTTTCATTATCATCATCATCAGTCTTTATCCGTCCTTCGCTGTACATAGGCCTCCTTCAAACGCCAAGATGACCGATAATTATTAAGCCACAAAATATATTTACTACGGAGTACGGACTCAAAATCATACTTAAACATTTCATTTCATAAAGAAATAACTAATAATTTTTGCACTGATTGAAGTCTTCCAATGGAAATTTCTACCCTAGTATAACTAAATAAGAGTTTCGTTTTGCCATTAAAATATGGATAATATGGACATTCTAAGAGGAAACAAATGAAAACGCAAACTTGGAAAATAATAACAACCATATAATTAAACCAATTTTAAATAATCCATTACCCGTAATTACAATTTAAACATTTACATTTACTTGGTAGGTACAGTCTATTTTTATTTTATTATATTAAAGTCGTAAATTAATAAAATCATTTTATCAGAATAATATTGTATGTAGTGTTGCTTGTGGTAAAATAAGAGTCAGAAAAAATATATTAATATAATTATTTAAAAATAGCGCCATAGCACCAATACGACGTAGAAATATGCTCTTGTGACGTCATTAGAGACGAAATTCCAATTACAACTTATTTTACGCTTCATAATAATTAACCTCTAGCAATAATAAATTAATGGCGCCAAATCACTTCTAATTTCAAATGAATAAACAACCAATTCAGCTTATAGTAGGAACAACAAACAAGAGCTAATCAAGCTAATTTAGTACATCAATTGCAACAACTATGCATCAAGAAGTTACATAAATACTACACAATTATTGTGTTTCTATTATAGAATGCTACACTTCTACAGAATTCACAAACATAAAACATTTAAAACATACACTTTTTTAATTTATGGAATATACTCCATCTTCTTTTTATACAAAAAACTTTTAGTAAATTTAACAATTTAATATATCATTTTTTTTAAATAATATTTATAAATAACATACAGCCAATATAAATAAAAATAGCACGATTATTAAAATTATATGATATGTAATAGCATTAGAAATGCGTGGATGATGTTCCAAATAATATAATATGTTTTAGCGGAAATAAAATATTCAAACGAATAAAAATGTTGCCCATTTTTATGTAATTAATTACAAGTTAGGTAGATTATTGTCTTATTCAACTTTAAGCATATTTATATATTTTTAATTGTAGAATATATTTCATTTTTGAGAAAATAATTCTACTTAATGGTATTGCATTGTAATTGTACCTTTGTTGTCATCTCCTTTTTTGTTGCCATCCGTAATACTAATTGAAATGCATGAAATATGTGCGTATTCCACAAAATTTATATATTATTTTAATTTCACGTTAATCGATAAACAAAGATAATTTCTACCCTTTTTTGTATAACAAAGATAACACATTCAATGAGCATTTGAGATTTTAAATAAAAATAAACAGAAAATAATCGATCCATGAAATTTGTTTGATTATAAAGATTAGACATAGGACGAAGAAAAAGAAAAGTTATAAGAGACATGAACAATAAGAATTGCAAGTACTATCGTAAAATTAACGATGTTGCATTGTTGTATCTAATTAAAATAAACGGGAATAAAATGCTATCAACGGAAAGTTCTTGGTCAATCTAAAATAGGAACATAAATAATTTTTCGCCTAGCCATAGACCATGGTCCTTTTCGAGCCCAGTATCAAACCCGTAAGCTTGAAGAACTGGATCCAGAAACTAATTCAAAAATATTTATTTTCTTTATATTTATATGGCATTCATTACCATATTAAAATAAAAAAATAGGTTGAAAAATTTATAAGTACTTACGTTTTTCTTATATTTATTGTAAAATTTATCGTTGTGAAAGCAGTTGATTTACTCCAGTAAGTCAATAACGAGGTTTTTGCTGAATCGGATTTAAAATAATGTTAAATTACTTCTTCATGTACCACCACTCCTGCATAATATCATATATCCTGTCACGATGGATTTATTACAGAACATTCATTTTTATGGAAATAAATTAAGCGCCATCTAGCGAGCGACTGTTCTATTCTTAATTTTTATCATTCCTTTTTACAAAATATATAATAATATTACTTTTATTTATCATAATGAAACAATATTGCTATTATTTACTGATGTAGCTATGATATTTTACATTCCTTCGCGTGTTTTACAATTTTTTTAATTATTTGTAAAACACCAGCAACCTCGCAGGTTTACACTATGTTTGTTCTACGACTTTCGATTTTTTGTTAGATTTGTTTGAATATATATTTATTTCATTGTCCGCTTGATGTTATTAACTCTACTCTGGGGGTTGGGGCGGGCTGGCACTAGCATGGAACATAGATCTACAAATATCACGATATTCCAGAAAAAATTGAAAAACTATTTTTATTTCATATATTATTAAAGTTATGTCAAAAGTCGTAGAACAAAAGTTGTTTATGATATTAGCAATTTAGGTCTGAGGATGCTAGTGTCATACAAATAACTGTATATTATGTATAATTTTATCCATGACCTTCCATATACCTAATTTCCCCATACATTACAATTAATGAACATTATTTATATACTTATTTATTTACAATTTAACTAACTTTGTTGTACATCGGTGTCTTTCGGTTTCTTGGCGGAGGCGAACGTCTGGTGGGCGATGAGATCTTTGAAGTACCCACCGGGTTTGAGCATCAACTCCTTGTACGGTCCCTGTTCGACGATGGCACCGTCGTCTATGACGGCCACCTCGTCGGCTGACTGGATGGTGCTCAGTCTATGCGCGATGGTCAGTACCGTCCTGTCCTTGCTGATCTCCTTCAGCGCCTTGTCGACTAGATACTCCGAGTACGTGTCCAGTGCTGACGTTGCTTCGTCCAGGATGAGGATCTTGGGGTTCTGTTAAATTGTTGACATTATATTTGTCAGCAGCCTAATTAGGGAGCGTAACATTTTAACAACTCAAGATATTGTGCAGTAATCCGCACATATTAAACTTTATTTCGTGATATAATATAAATAATATAATAATATCAACCCTTTTATGTCCCACAGCTGGGCACGGGTCTCCTCCTCGAAATCAGGAGAGGAGGGTTTTGAACCATAGTTCACCGATGCGCTGGCCCACTACGTGTTAGCGAACTTCAAAGACTTCTAATCTCATCGGGCATGCAGGTTTCCTCACGATGTTTCCTTCACCGGTGAGCAAGCGATGGTTTTTTTTCATCATCAGCCTGTATCAGTTCACTGTTAGACACAAGCCTCTACCAAGCACGTCTCTAAGCCTATTTATTGCTTACGATCATATTCAGTGTTGATCAGAATGTATGTAAAATCAAAAAGGTTCCTGATGACAGCTTGGTCCACAACTTTCTTATACACGTTTGATTTGCATTGCTTCCCTCCCATCGGTATGCCACCCACCTTGAGTATGGCCCGGGCGATGGCGACTCTCTGCTTCTGCCCCCCACTCAGCTGCGAGCCCCTCGCTCCCACCTCCCTCGTCCACCCCGCCTCGCCCGCCACCAGCTCCTGTAGCTGGGCGGTGCGAGCCGCGCATAGCCATAGTTTTTCCTGTAACAGATTATGTATTAAGATATCATTGATTAAACAACTTTTACAACTAGGATTGCGGAGGCCTCCCGTGACATGCTGCTGTGAAGTATTCAAATCTTCGGACTTGTAAAAATCTTAATAAACCGCAATAAAATCCGTAATTGTTGTTTCATAATGAGCTAAATTCGCGTAAACATTAGTTAACAATATGATATTATGATCATTTACCCACCCACTGCTGGATACGGGTTATCTCCATCAAATCAGAGGAAGAATGTGTTGGGTCATAGTTCACGGGTGCGCTGGCCCAAAGCGGTGTGGTGAACTTTACAAACCGTCAAAGATTTTTAATTTGTGGCATACAGGATTCCTCAAGTTTTCCTTCACCGGTAAGCAAGCGATGTTGTCACGTTCATGTGCACGTTTTCTAGTCTCTCATAGTCAACTCATAGTCCATCTCTGTCTGTGTCTATCTGTATGAGCAGAGCGGCAACGGGACAGAAAAAAATCTAGATCGATATCTGCACGGATTCGGATAGGATATAGCGCTCTATATCCTATCGAGCGATTTTGAAAGTTAAAATCCTTACCAAATCAACTTCGGATTGCTCATCTGTGGCTCCGTATAATATATTGTCTTTTATCGAACCAGAGAATAGCACCGGCTCCTGAAACATTCGTAGAATATTGACAGTCAAATATTATGAATATTTAGTATTAGGCGAGCTGTTGAGACAACTGATAAATGCCTCTATCCTAAAGTAATGTAAAAATATTGTATCAATATTAAATGCCGCAAGTACGCGTTTGAATCTTAAAAGTAATATTTTATCTTAGAACACATACAGTAAACAATCTAGAAATAGTTCGTGTTGTTTGAGTAGGTACATTACTTAAACTATAGTAATTAGTATAATTAGAACAGAAGATATCTAATTTTGGAACCCTCATTACATATGCAACTAAAAGTTAATATACTTTTATAATAAGACCTACTATAAATATTTTTAATTATTATAAAACTTGACCTTTTTGAAAAGGAAAGTTGTTTCACGAAAGAAATGGTATAGTAGTACCCATGGGCCATGCAGACAACCGCATAAAGCATAGGTATTCCTCTCCACAAGTTTTAAACTGAAATGGTTCCAGACAACTATTACTATTATTTTTAATGTATATTCACAAAGTGAATCAATATAGATTATCGGTTGGAGTGACCCAAAATAGCAGTATATTCAATATAAATCGAGATATATTTATTATAATTATTTACAAAGTAACCGCAATAAAATCCGTCAGCAACGTAAACGTCACGAATATGGAATCTTAGGAACACATTCGTTGACTTTCAAAATTTCATATTACTGAAGTTCTTAGTGCGGCTCTACACTCTCGAGACAGTCCGAGGTAGGGCGAGCGCGAGAGTGTAAATTTGGTAGCGCTCGCCCGCCTCGGTCTGTCGGGTGCTCTCAACCGAGAGTGTAGAGCCGCAATTATATTTTTATAAAATACATTACCATCATCTTGATCTATATTTCTACATAATCTTGCATATGATTACAGTAAAAGAGATATTTGAAAATATGGACCATTTTAAATACCGTAAATAATGTATTTTTATAGACGTTTGTACAAATATATTATTAACGCCACTAATAAAATGTAGGTAATATATTATAGCAGTTTCCGTTATACGTGGCCGAAGTTTGTTCCGTTATAGTTTAGGTAGACGAAATGTTGGTCGGCCATAATTATCAAGGTGGGAAGACGATTCCCGCGCAGTGGCCGGATAGAGGATGATGATGATGATGATGATGATGATGACGATACTTACCAGTTTCAATCAAATGTAGGTTTAATTATTACAATATATTTTGTTTGCCTCTGTTCATTTGTAAAATAAAAATCATTTTTTTTTAATTAAAAAAAATAGTACCTATAGTATCTTCCATGAAATCTTTTACTTTATAATATTCCTTACCACACAAACGCTCTTTAACAAGTTTTTTGAATTTTTTTATGGATAGCTTTTGAACGTTTTCTGGGATCCTATTCTAAAAGCGTATACAGTTGCCTTTAAAAGAATTGCTTACTTTTGCAAGTCTAATCACTAGTACATCTAACTTGTGTCTATTACGTATATCTCTACTGTGATAATGACACAATCATAATAGGGTTCATTTGTAAAAAAACAATCGCAATAACATACTAACATAAACGACCAATTTTTTAAAAACAAAGATAACAGTTTTTGCACATACAAAATATCTATCAGTGTAACGATGACCTCAGTAGTGGACGCCACTACCGCACTCAGATTACCTCGCACGCACTTGCGTTCATGTCGCGTGTAATAAGAGGTGAGATTTTAATAAGGACGTTACCCTTGCATCCGCTGTAATCTTAATAATTTAAAATAAGTCATGACTCAATCAAAATTAAACTTCCATACTTTTATAATTTATAACATTTCTAAATTAGACTATCTCGTAAAAAAAATATGCCGAAGTTAGTCATAGCGAAACGACCGGGCTTATTTATAAATATTATGTAGTTTAAGTATATTTTCTACACTCATTTCACGTAACGAGCAACGATTTTAACAATGACTTGCGTCAAAGTTTGACTTATAAGCGAGGTCTATAATCTATTATAATAGCAAAATATTTAGGGGATATAGTAACACTACATTTAGAAACATAAAGTACCCTTTACTTTTTATTTTTACTAGTTGAGGCGCGGCTCATGTGTGCTAAAAGGGGTAGCGTGTCCATGGGTTGCAGTGGAAACAAGCACATTCATTTTCTTGTTAAGCGAAACTTGACAAACGTGCGCCGCGATGGAGCCGCGCCCTTAGTTTAGAAGGCTTACAATATAATTGATTAGGTGATATCTGCCCATCTGTCATATACATTTAGATACTTCAAACTTATAGCACCTCACTTCTAATACGTCAGAAGTTAGGTATAGTAAGTGCAGCTAAGGAAAAAATATCTTACCTGACTAACATAGCCTATGTGACTCCTCAGCCACGTGGGATCCAAGCTCCGTATGTCGACACCATCGAGCAGCACCCTCCCACTGTTAGGATCGTATAACCTTAGCAGCAGTGCTGCGACCGTACTCTTCCCACACCCCGACCGTCCCACCAGCGCGATCGACCTCCCGGGATGGAGGCGAAGGTTCAGCCCCTTGATTAGTGGTGCATCAGAGTAGGAGAAGGTCACATTGTCTAATACTAGTTCACCGTTTGGTCGGTTTTTAGGTCTTAGGCCACCTGCAATTTTGAAGACACGGTTTTTCTCATCATTTACGTTAATGACTATCATCTTTAACCATATAGGAAGAATATTTAAAACAAAAGTTTTTGTTTCATAAAGGTAGTTTGAACATTGATTATATAAGCGTGATATATTTTATTCTAAATCGTAAACTTTTTTTATAGAAGAGGAGGCAGACGGTTCACCTGATGGTATAAATGGTGGGAGGGAAGCGCCGTGCCGCGCTACCGGCTGCATAGGTGCCACCATCTTGCTTGTTTCTCCCGTGAAACAGCTTTGCTGTGTTTCGGAGAGAAGGGCAAGACAGGCAGTGTAATAACTGGCACCGAGACTTAACATCTTATGTCTCAGGCTCGTTCCAGGTAAACTAGTTTATGTTCAAGGGCGACGTCGACTACTTACCATCAGGTGGCACGTTTGCCAGTTTGCCTATCCAACTAACATAAAAAAAAAGTGAGAAGCGATATCCACAGACACCCGCTACATCATTTAAGCAGGTGCGTCACATTTAAGCATACTCATATTTTAGTTTTACTCTACATCATTTAAGCATACTCATATTTGAAAGGCCAGCAGTCTTTCAAATATGAGTATGCTCTATCCTTGAAGGTCCTTACGTGGCATCGGTTTGGAAACACGGTAGATGGCAGCTGATTCCATATAGTCGTCGTGCGAGGCAGGAAATGCCGCAAAAATCGAGTTGTGGATTTCCAGACATCGAAATGGTGTGGGTGAAATTTGGAATTTTTACGCGATGTCCAGTGGTGGAATTCTTCGATTGTTTCGATGACAAAAAAATAATAAATGATGTAGAACGTAAAACGTGTTCCATGATCATTTTGAGTAACGTTCTAGTGACGTCATTTAGAACGCTATAATATGACGGCACCGCTATTGGAGTAAACCTTAGCTTAACTCTTACCATAAAGCCACTAACCTGACGCAGGTATCCTAGGCTCCCTGTCCATAATCTGCCACAGCCTGGTGGCCGCTCCCATGCCCTTGTTGAGTTCAGTGTAGAAACTGCTCAGCCCGCCTATACTGATGCCCACATACGCGGCATATAACAGGAAGGAGGTTAAGTTGCCAACCGTCAATTGTTCTGCAGCTACCATTCCCCCGCCGTAGTAGAGGACTAATATTATTATGGTGTTCCCGGCGAGGCCAGTCTAGAAATTATATTATATTAGTAATATTTTTCGTAACATATAAACGGAAACTGGAAAGGTCCTCCTTTTGTTGTTTAGTTGCAACAGTAAAACGTAAGTTATAATATATTGTTCTAAACTAACGCGATCACTATTCATATTTGTATTATTATTACGGCTGCTTACCGCGTTTATTGTTATATTGAGTTCCCGATATTTCGGCAATCTCCCCGTGATCATGGCGATTGAAACATTGCCGGAATATCGGAACCTCAATAAAACAATAAAAGCGGTAAGCACCCGTAATAATAATAATATAAATATAAATCATAAGTTAGGTGTATTCATATAGGTATGGGTAATTATGTATTTAGGAAAAATCAAACCACTTTTTTATGGCATAAGGAGACAAATGAGCAGTCGGAGCCTCATGGTGACTAGTTGAGAGTAGAGAGTAGACTGTAGTGATAGGTTATACATATGAATTGTCCTCCTTTTCCCTATCCCCCCCTAATGGGCCACGGGAAACTCACAAACCGTACGAATCGCTATAGCATAGCTGTCACTTTATGCCGGTGTTATGTGAGCGAGAGGTACCTACCACACCGGTCGTGCCGGCCCAATTCGGCTGCAAAGCAGCATGATACTACCTCTTACTATTACTTATATTCATTGATGTGGGAATATTAAGGAATGGGAGGATGGATTACATTTGTATGCACCAGCTTAAATCAAACACCAATCTCACTCACTACTCAAGTCATACTCCACATTGATTGCTATGCAAACAAGTCATGTGTTGTGTTGAAAACTATTCTATAATAGTTGATCGTCATCATTAATCTCATTCCGCCAATGTTGGACATGGGCCTCATTCAATGAACGCTAAGACGGTCGACCCGACGAGAGAGGCCGATCGGGGATTTACCTACTCCCGTCTTACCAAACGTTAGTTAAAAGAAAATGTTAGTTTTAGTTTTTTCAAAAAGGAGGAGGTTATCAATTCGTCGGAATCTTTTTATTTTTTTTTATTATTTTTTATGTATGTTACCTGATTACTCGAAGATGGCTAGACCGATTTGAAAAATGAAAAAATACTTCCCAAATGGTCCCATGATAAGGAAACCAGGATCTGATGATGGCATCCCAGAGAAATCGAGGGGAACTTTCGAAAATCGTAGGGGCGACTAGTGCGTTTGATATATTTTTTATTAAGTGTTTTGAAGGACTACAATTTAATGAAGGTCTGGAGTCGATCTGATGCTGGAGCCGAAAGACAATCGAGGGAACTCCTCAACGATTTACATCAGTAACCTTGTGTTTGGGCTTGATTAATTTGTGATGATGAGAACTTTATACCTAGATGGGTTATGACTGTCATTTGGGGTCTGATGATGAAGACAAAGGACAGTTAAGGGAACTCCTCAACAGTTTACAGTAGCTACCTTGTGTTTGGACTTAATTAATTTAAATTGAAGAGAACTTTGTACCCATATGGGTTATAAGCGCCATTACAGGTGTGATGATGGAGACCATACACAGTCGAGGGGAATCCTCGACGATTTACAGCTTTTATTGGGCTTACTTCATACGGTAAATAATATTATGCTATAATCATGGTATTTTATTACTTGTCGTTGTTAAATGAACAAAAAACAACTGTGCCTTGGAAGCGCATCATAGTTTTTCAAGGTCATCATAATATCCATTCTATATCCATATATTCGTGATGTTCTATACCTATATATAATGGAATTATTTAACGAATAGCAGCAAATCTGCCGTGATTGCTTTCAATTACATATATATAAAGTTTTACACAATTCCATTTCGGTTTTTTCATTTGTTATGTAATGAATTAAACCCTTTCTACGTTCATCTCATTAATACAGCGCTATTTAATCTGAGCAACGCGTTTAATAGTTCTACCCATATTTCAGACAAATAAAATCAGTTATCAAATTTTGAAATCACTAAAAATTAAGAAATAAAAAAAAAATTAAACAAAAATTAAAACCGACTTCAAATTAAAAAAAAAAAAACTAAAAAGTAATAAAATAATTTCCTTAATTTTTGTGCCTACAATTTATAATCAACTTGTTCTTCTACTAATATACAATCTTTGCGTTTACCACGTCATTATTGTTACTTTTGAAGCCGGTGTCCTATTTACTGATGTACCTACCTCCTAACCGACCTACCTTGGCTGACACCGACTCCAAAAGTAACAATAATGACGTGGTAAACGCAAAGATTGTATATTAGTAGAAGAACAAGTTGATTATAAATTGTAGGCACAAAAATTAAGGAAATTATTTTATTACTTTTTAGTTTTTTTTTAATTTATTTTATAGAATAATCATTTATTTTCCAGAATATAGTGTAAATGGTTTTTCATATTTCACGGGTTCCATATTCTACATTTAGTACCTAGTACTATACCTAGTCTATAAAAAAATTACTTTTTATATTTGCATTTGCAACTAATGCTTACGCGAATTTCATTAATTATAATGAAACAACTTTAAGGGGGTTATTGAATTTTTCACATGATCAACGTTTCGGATGCTTTACATCAACCATGGTCCTCCCGTTGTTTTACTAAAATAATAAAAAAGTTGTTTCATTATAATCTGCAACTAAGTCACAGGATGAATCTTTTATAATCGACACGGATCTGTTAGACTATCAATAGGTTAAAGATCCCGGTATCTTATATAAGTATATCAACATATGTATTTAACAATGCAAATAATAAAGCATTATATACTTTGCGTCATTTCCGACCTAATTTGTTTGGAAAAACATTTCCATACATGGAGCATTGAAATGTTTTTTATGAAACTTTAGAGATTGTAGACTGACAAGCTCTTCTTCTACAAAAACTTCGTTTCTTTTGTTACCTTTGTTTGAGTTTCATTATTTTACTCGTGGTAGGGATACGCTGTACCGCGCTCGCGGCTGCATGGGTACCACCATCTTGCTTGTTTCTTCCGTGAAATAGCTTTGCTGTGTTTCGGAGAGAAGGGCAAGACGGGCAGTGTAATTACTGGGACGTGATACGAAGTAACTCACGTATGATAGTGTTATTGATACAACATTTTTTTCTGGCTGAAGGAATAGGTATCGCTCATTATCTTTATTAAGTTATAAGAACGTCTATAGATGTGCATATAAATTAATAGATATAAAGTACAAAGAAGCGAATCGCAAATACAGATCTATGCATAGAAAAATTAAAAAAGTTTGAAAAGATCAAAGCCTTTCCTTATGTAATTTTTAATAATTATTGTTAATAAGCATGTTGTGGCCGAACGTAATTAGAAATAAGAAGAAGAAGAAAGAACATTTATTTGACACAACCAGGAGACACAGTGACATAAAGATATACACAGAAAAACATTTTTGAATGCACAAACAAAAATAAGACAAAAAAAATAATATTAAAGACAATGATTGAAAACATTTTTTTTTATTAATAAAAAGTGTGTGTCTCACGAGTGGGTCAAAATGGTCCAGTTCAGCATTTTGTCAGGAAAATGTTTCCTGACGCTGATTTTCAACTGAACCAAGAGTAAATCAGGTCACGGATGCCAACCAGACACCTATAATATTATGCCTAATTTTTATAACAATAATAACTTAATATCTAGATTATAGATATAATTATAATTACCACTAATTATTGTTTATAGATTAAATTATTAAATTGCTATTTATATGTTAATATTATTATTGATGCAAAACTGTATTCGGTCCTAATAAATAAATAAATAAATTTCTGCATTATACTAAACAACAGCAAACATTATATTAAACATCCTAAAAAAGGGTATAATCTTAGCTAAAATTTCTTACACAAAATCTTTTTTTTTTTTTTTTTTATAGAAGAGGGGGCAAACGGACAGTCGGTTCACCTGATGGTAAGTGAATAGCGACATCCACAGACACCCGCTATACCAGGAGATCAGCAGGTGCGTTGCCGGCCTTTTAGATGTGAGTATGCTCTTTTCTTGAAGGTCCCTAAGTCGTATCGGTTCGGAAACACCATAGGTGGCAGCTGATTCCATATATTTGTAGTGCGAGGCAGGAAATGCCGTAAAAATCTAGATGTTGTGGATTTCCGGACATCAAGATGGTGTGGGTGAAATTTGGAATTCTTACGCGATGTCCATTGGTGGAATTCTGCCGCAGGTATTAATCCGAACAATTCCTCAGAACACTCCCCGTGGTAGATGCGGTAGAAGATGCAGAGCGATCCGACATCTAAATACTTATCTAATAATTTATTATTAATTATAAGTCAGTTACAAATAACTCACCAATCCATAAAAACTGCCAACCGCCATAGATTCTTTGTAGGCCAAAGTCATAATGTTTTCTATTTTTTGTGCGTAACTTTCGCATTCCTTCTTCTCTTTACTGAACGTCTTCACGGTTTTTATGTTGGATATCTTCTCTTCGGCCAACTGCAAAACTAATGTCAATTATATTATGAGGTACTGGCTATTATATGGACTTTTAGATTTAAAAAAAAGTAAAGATACCGGCCGATACAGATGTCATAGTCATGGAGTATTAATGTAAAGAATGTATAATATCTTATTCATCTACTAACTGATTTTTATTTTTTAGTTTTCATCATCATATATCTACATAGGCCTTTCTCAGAGGACACTACTGAGTCGAATCTTTAGGGATCATATTGTTTTCTAATGTTAACGCGAATTTCAATAGCCGCGTATTGACTGAGCGAGCAGCCTCGCGAGGTTGCAACGCCAGTAATATCCACGGTCGGTTAGGACGTGCCTTGCCAGAGGCAAACGCACGCGCTGCCTCACCCGAGCCTGCCGCGGGCCGGGGCCCGAGCCGAACGTTGTCGGTTTTTGTCGATGCTCAAAAGCGCCTCAGTAAGTTTGCCGCGCGCACTAAAGAAGGTTGTGTTTTGCCTCGCTTGTTTAAGGAAAGACGGAATTATTAATTATTCGACTTCACGTTAAACTGATTGCTCAATGCTGGCTCAGCCTTACCGTGACTCAACCTTGGCGCTAGCAGCCTCATGCAAGAAATCTACAGACCGAGGAGGCCTCGCACGACAAACGTTGCGCGGCAAACGTGTTCGAATCCGATACGAGTAGTCACAAACCCAGACCGCGCTAACAGCAGTAGCACTACGCTACAGCTAGATTGCTTAGGCACCGCGCGTGACCCGCCTCCCTCTCCAGAGGGAGGGATGAGGGCCGGCCCTCATGATGATAGGTTAAATTCAACCGTAAAAGATTCGTCAACCGTATCGGATTTGACTAGTCCAAATCCTGCTTTCCCGAGCAGCGCGCGTGATGAACCGCGCCCCCTGAGGGGCGCGGAGGGGGGCCTCCCCCTTTCGAATATTTCTTAAGTGAAATCTGTTCACTTACTGTACCGATTGAGCTTAAAGGCCATCAGGCCGAAAAGTCTAGCCCTTCCAAAAAAAAAAGAAAAGCGACAAACGTCCGAGGATGCCTAACGAGGCTTCTCAGTGCTCGCTGAGTCAGTGCGCGGCTATTTATTGTTATGAAACAAATTTTACGGATTTTATCGCGGACTCAGGACTCAGTCCTCCAGTGACCATTGTTGTAAAGTATCCGAAAGATCGGGCATGCAAAAATCTTTATAAGCCGCGATAAAATCCCTAAAAGTTGTTTAATTACAATGTAGGTACTCATTGTTTATGGGAGCACCTATTTTAAATATTTTTCCGATCTCCGTTCTTCTATGTCTATCTATTATATATGCGTGTATCTATTATATATATGTATATAAAGATAGGTTACCTCGCAAGTTTCAGCCAGGGTGTCTTGCAACTGTCTCGTGATACCTCTCACGAACCGTCCGTATATGACCGCCAACATGGACACTGGTGGCACCACACACAGACCCACCAGCGCCAAGGAAGGTGACATATATATCTGGGAACATAATAATTGTATTAGCTACTTGATATCTATGGTATTAGCATTCACCTATAGAAACTGCATGCCAGGTGAGATACGACTTGGAAATTATGAATCTTGCGCCAGCGCATAAGCTATACTATACTACCCATGGAGCATATAACTGAATTGAGTAGTAATATGAGCCATAAAATTCCGAAACATGTCAGTGATTTGTCACTGACGTAATATCGATTCAACCAACCTGTAATCTGTATTTACGTCCTATTGACCAATCATCCATCAATGGCTATCAGTCGGCCAATCAGAGCGTAGAACCGACGCAGTGTAGCAGCACAAATTTGGCGGAATTTGTTTTCATACATAACACATTAACATTACCGCTCTCTTCCGGTTACATTCTCGATGATACTACCCAGGCCTGATTTCAAGTTGCCCCGCTGTAGGTTTTTTATGCTAAGAGACTATTTTGCAGGCTCCTTCGCGACATCACTATATCGCAGCGATCCATTGCCAACTAAGTCCTGTCACTCCGAAACATGGAAAGAGCATGTTTCGACAAAGACAAAGCCGATATGGATAAAAGCCCGACACATATTATAAAAAAAACCCTAAAAAGTCCCGTTATTAGGCCGTTAATTTACGGCTAGTTTATACTAGCCGTAAATTTCTTATGAAAACAATTTAGAAAATGTTAATACATTTTATAGAATTACGATTACTTATCATTTCGCTATTTAACAGTGAAAATATTTTTTACCAGCAGCGTCCACGGTTTTATCCGCGTAGTTTACGTTTCCGTGGGAACAGGGATAAACAATGTTACTCGCTGATAAAGTAGCTTTGCGTTGGTGAAAGAATTTTTTAAATCGGTTCAGTAGTATATGTGTGAAATCGTTACCAATAGACAAACTCACATTCGCATTTATTTTTTAGTTAGAATGTTAGTTTTAAATTAATTACTGTCGTGCGTAATCAATTGAAATGTAAATTTAATTCATATCAGCAAACATAAATCGTAATTAGAATTTTAATTTATTCCATGTTTGAAATAATATTTCTAATGAAAAGATGTATTATGCGTTAGTAAGTCGTTAAAATATTTTTTTAAGATAAGAATTAATAATAAATAAAATAAATATAAGATAAGAATAAATAAAATGGCGAACTTTTGACCGTTTACCGATTAATAGTAAACATGGTCCAGATAGGAAGACTTCCCAAATATTGAGTTCAACACTCTCATTATGATATACATTTTCACCAACATTACTTTTTGTCAATCAAAATTAAATATGCAACGGGCAAAGTTCATATGCAATTTTATTTTCTTTATAATTTATAGCCCAAATATTGAGGATGTTTATAGGCTATTTATATTTTAGGTTTTTTTTTCAATTTGTAATTTGTATGTCAAATTTTAATCTGGTGAAACTATCAGCTAATAAATATGCCTTACCATCATCCCAGTTCCCGCACCAACCATGAACAGCGATCTGAGTCCATCACTGACATTTTGACTCAAATTCCGACCAACCAGCTGCGCGTCAGCTGATAGTCTATTCACTAATTCACCCGTCGATGTTTTACTAAACCATGCCGGCTCTTGGCGCATAATAGCCCCAAACACTTGCTTTCGTAGCGACTGTGTCATCCTCTGTCCTAAAAAAGGTATGACAGAATAATATGATTGATAATACAATCAGTGTAATCTATATTATATTGTAAAGAGGAAAGATTTCATATTTTGTTTGTTACTATTTAACTCAAAAACTACTCGACCGATTAAAAAAAATCTTTAACCAATAGAGTGCTATGTTAATACTGAGCGACATAGACACTATAAAAATAATAATCATCACTCCGGATACGGCTTTAAATATAAGTTAACGCGGGCGAAGCTGCGTACAACAGCTAGTAATTGTATCAATTATTGTGCAATAGTAAAAAATTGTCACTAAAACCAAATTCGATTAATCCACCGTAGGTATGTTTTTTTTAAGGAAAAAAAAAAAAGGGGAAAAAGGCTGGAATAGGCAAATAAGCAGATGAGCTGATGACAAGTAGTCATCAACACCTATGAAAAATAATCCGGGACTAGCGTGTGCCAAGATTTGTCCATGAACTGTCATAATGGGCATAACGTGACGTTTCTGCATGCCATTGCCAGTGAAATTACATTGCCTATCCTGCTTTAGGTAGATACTAGCAAAGTTGTTTCGAGCAAAAAAATGAAATAAAGAAAATCTACTTCAACTTTTGTTTATGGTAACCGAGTCACTTTTAGTTTCGCGACCATTACCGCCATTTGCCAATGACTCCTAGAAACAGCACAGTGTATGGCGTGTTTGACCGGTAATAAAAATAGGTCCAATACAGGGCAAGCAGTATGGTTTTGATGTGTACTGGAATACACGGACACAGACATCTAGCATCACATAACAGTCTAAAACATACACACAATACATAACAAAGGAAAAGAACAAAAGCGGGGGCAAGCAATCGATTAGTTTTTGTGATGGGTGAGAGTAAGACAGGTAAACGTGACAGATGATTTAATAAGAAGAGCGGCTCCTGCATAGGCTCTGTCCTCCTGGAGGCAGGAGTACCCAGGCACCCTAATTTGTTATTATCTATTCTTGATCCCTTCTCGTGAAATATAATGGTCGCGGGAATTTAGTTCAAGGTAGTGCCAGACACGAGAAATGTGCATGAGGAAAGGGCCCTCATCCAAATTTGAGTGTTCTGTCCTGTTTCAGATAATAGGACAAGGGAGGGAAACTGGAAATATTTCCTACTCCTCCTGAATTCTTTTGATTAAATTCATTGCGGGTACCAAGACAATTTTAATATGTCCCTCGGGTTCCCTGAGATCGTATCAAAGGGTGATTTTGTGGTTACTGCTGTCGATCCTGGCTATATAGGAGTAGCAGCGGTGGGAACGAGTGGTGGGCCTAGCCTATGGGCTAGGCCCACCACTCGTGATAATATAATTTCCTTGTATATGTACAAGGAAATTATGGAATCAAATTGTGCCCTGTTCGACAATTTAACGGGAGGCTGAGCATCCTCCTCCTTCGAGAATCTGTTACTGGCTCTATGGGATGGGTCATAGGTGGCCATCGATAACTCGGCTACCGCATCTTGAAACCCGGCAGCCTGCAAGTTGATAGAAAACTTCAAACGTTCTTAGTCAGGTCAGGAGCTTTAGGCGGAATAAGAGACCTTGCAGAATAGTTAGCAGTGTACAAATTGGGTTATGACACTTACTGACATCCCATGTACCCAAGGCACACAACAAAACACAAGAACACTGCAATTGGCAATGAAATTTCGCAAATCAAACACAAACATATGCTATCCTCACAGACGCCATTGAAGTCAAAGAAAATCTAGAAACTGTATTTACCTGAAATAGACATTAGGTAAACTCTACCAAAGTTGCAGATGCCACCAACAAGAAATACTCCACAGAGCATTAAACAGAGGGAATCTAATTTCTCTCTGGCCGCCACTAAGTCGCTGGTCCCACTATAAATAATATCCAGTACCATACCCAAAGAAAATGGAACTGCCATGGATACGCTTGATGAAATAACTAATAATCCAATTGCACCTGCAAAAAAGATGATATTATGTAAAAAGATGATATTGTTTCTAACATAATAAAATAACATTAATTTTACTTTAAAATATACTTTCATAAATATTCATGTGTTTATAGTCATTGATACTCTCAAATATTCATAGAGAAAAAAAACTTACAATTCACATATTTTAATAAATTATATGGACACCTTAAGAAATATACAATAGTTTTATAATTTTATGGTGAATTTAAATATATTGTACTTTATTAATATTGGTAAAGTATTGGTGGTCTTTTTATCAATAATAATTATGAATTAACTTGCAAATTACAATGTAATGCATGGTACACAAAATCTTCGTTATAACATCATTAAGTCATGTAATGTAGTCTATAATTACATGTGAGTCTATCTCATAATAAATTTTGATGCAGTTGTTGTCAGGACTACTCTTCAAATGTGTATGAAAACTTATATTTTTATATTATACTACAATCTACTTAGATATTAAATATTTTGTGACTCCTATACTTCTTTACTTATATATAAGCAAATTTTATGTATACAATACTATTGGTTCAAAGCTGCAATGGTGTACAAATAAATTACAGTAGTACAAATAAAAATATACAAACAATTCCTAAAACAGTTGAAGTAAAATATTATATACACAAAATCAAAGTAAATAAGTTTTGAATATTATTGGATAATTAATTATTTTTTAAAAAATGCACTTACCAGTCAATGTCCATTTTTCGGGCTCCGCTAAAGTTAATAATCTTTTTAACTCTGAAGACTTTAATTTTACATTTATTTTCTTTGAAGGAACTATAGTAATATTATTTTTATTAGTATTAATATGTTCAGTTTTCTTTTCAATATCCACTTGGCTTGCATAATATCTTACTTTAATAAATTTTTTATCATTTTTATATAATAAAGTCCTTTCGTAATTATTTCGTAAAGCTGAATGTTCGTGACTAGAGTATAACCTTATTCCACACTTATCACACGGATAACAGCTTTGTTTTGTAATCGACAATAAAATATTTTTATTTCTTGCACATAATTTACTACTAAACGTTTTAGGAATTAGTCGGTGCAACATTTTTATTATAAATAAGTTTTATCAAAATAAAATAAAATCATTCTGTCACATTCAAATTTAAAGTGTCAAGCAGTTGTCACTTTCACTTGACAGCTGCCACTAGTTGTCAGTTGTTTTTTTTTCCTTTTTCTCTAAAACAAGGAATATCTACCATTATGTACTATACCATTTCTCTGAGATTATTTCATCTTCAACAACAAGTTCGCCGTAAAATCATCAAAAACACAAAGTAGGTGCGTGCAGACATAGCATTACGAATATCCTCTAATAATTTTATTCCCTTCATTAACATGACTAAATCCCTCTGTTCAATCATTCACTTAAAAAGTTAATTCATAGATTTGTGAAACCAAAAAAATTAGAAATACTTAATATACAAAAAAATACACTCATAACATAATAAACACACTATTACCACTTTTTTAAATATTTAGATTTTCATTCAATCGTGAATGTAAACGTAAAACAAATATTAAAAGCTTAATATTTAGAATATGCCACTCCTACCAAAGTTGATTTTATCTAGTCCTGGCTACATGCTAGACAAGTACATTCTAGGATCAAGCATCAAATAGATTTTACAAGGCTACAAGCTAATAATAATACCGTATTGGAACGAGATCACAACATATGTACAAAAAAACTACAGTTCGGTTTTCGGTTGCACACCGCACAACCGAAGTGTGTCCAACAAAAAGTAATCAACAATTTGAATGCCTAATAAACCATAGACCTGTAATATAGGTACCTACTTAATATTTATGTAATAAACATTCTCACTCGCAAAACCTAGGAACAAGTATCATATGAAATTGACATTCGCGTTTACCCGAAAGGGACAGGCATATTTTACAGTGATACCACATTCATAATAACAATTCTACTTATTTTCTTGAAACAAATGTATTTAAAATAATAAAAAAAACTGAAAAAGGATCATAGATAACTATAAGCATAAATCCTACCCAAACATTTATTGTAATTTCAGACAGCTGCATTTTTCCGGATTATCGAAAATATGTAATGACTATATAATAATAAACCGCTAAAAACATAAATAATAAAAAAGAAGGCTATAAACGTCCTCTTAATATGTATGTATATTTATTTTTATTGTGTTTATTTTGAAGATTCCAGTCACCCTTTATAATACCACATTCTTGGGTAATCTGCCTATAACAAAACTGGTATCACCATGTTTTATATTTACATTATTTTGATTTTTGATCTATCCTTGAACCTCTGATATTATCAGTGTTTATCTACTATATTATGCATGTATTATACACATAAACCTTCCCTTCCATCTATTAAAAAAACCGCACCAAAATCCGTTGTGTAGTTTTAAAGATCTAAGCATACATACAGACAGACGCGGGAAGCGACTTTGCTTTATACTATGTAGTGATAGTGATATGTACACTTGTTTCAAGAAAATAAGTGGACTTGTTATCATGAATGTCCCTGCAAAAATATGCCTGACCCTTTCAGGAGTACGGGAATGTGAAGTCCATTTGATACTTGGTCCACTCTGTGCTTGGTCCTAGATTACATCCAAGAGAATGTAATCACTATGGGTTATATTTGAGCTCTCTCACTGACTCGTTTTTCTACTTCCTTATGAGACAAAGAAAAATGAACCTTATCTCTTTGAAATAGAGTGCTAAATGCTAATTGCTAATTGAAAAAATAAATAAAAAAAATGCTAATTCATATTCATGATAATTTAAAGTATGCTATCCGTAACCAGTTAACAATATTCGTGGAGAACCTACGTCTCATAAGATTCTCAATTCTCGATTAGAAAATCAGCGATTGTACAATTAGTTTGTATTTTTAACCGACTTCAACAAAAAGGAGGTTCTCAACTCGGCCGGATTTTTTTTAGGAAGGTATGTACACCGATTTCTCCGTCAATTGTGGACCGATTTTCAAAATTCTTTTTTTGTTTGAAAGAGTATACTTGCCAAATGGCCCCATGATGGGAAACCAGGATCTGATGATGGCATCCTAGAGAAATCGAGGGGAACTTTCGAAATTCGTAGGAGCGACTAGTGCGCTTAATATTTTTTAAATAAGCATTTACAAGCACTACAATTTAATGAAGGTCTAGAGTCGATCTGATGCTGAAGCTGAAATACAGTCGAGGGAACTCCTCGATGATTTACTTCAGTAACCTTGTGTTTGGGCTTGATTAATTTGTATTGATGAAAACTTTACACCTAGATGGGTTGTGACTGTTATTGGGGGTCCGATGATGAAGACGAAGCAGACTCCTAAATAGCTTACAGTAGCTACCTTGTGATTGGACTTAATTAATTTATACTGATGAGAACTTTGCACCCATATGGGTGATACGTGCCATTACAAGTCTGATGATGGAGACCATAGACAGTCGAGGGAACTCCTCGACGATTTACAGCTTTTGTTGGGCTGACTTCATACGGTTAAATATTCTAAGTCTATGGTTAAATATGCCAAAATGTCTATCTCTGTATGTCTTTCTTTAATGAATCACTAAATATTAAGAAATAAAAATATTTAAACAAAAATTATAACCGACTTCAAAAAGTAAAATAACTAAAAAGTAATAAAATAATTGCGTTTCTTTAATTTTTGTGTCTACAACTAATAATCATCTTGTACTTCTACTAATGTACAATTTTTGCCGTACCACGTCATTATTGCTACTTTTGGAGTCGGTGTCAGTTTTTTTTATTAATTTTGTTTATTAATGATCTGCTTTTGAAAATAATGTCTCGCCAATCTTTCAATTTCATCAAATAGATATGGAGAACGTCTCCGTTAAATTATTATAGAGATGGTCCACCTCATATTTCGGCACTTTGAGTCGCATGACTGTAAGCTATATTAATATAATTGTCCCTAACAAAGGTATAGAAATAGAATTCTAAAGTCAAGCGTAAGCTGATGGCTGGTTTCAACAGTTGCTTATCACCAGAGGAGCCCATTGGTATGCAAAAGGCATTTCCCACAAGGATTCAGGGTACATTTCATTCACATTCGAATAGGAAATAAGTATTTTTACGTGGTGTGTAGTTTTTTTTACTTAATTTAGTATTTTAAGAAAAAAAAAAAGAAATGATAAGTAAGTACTCATTTTTATTACTTCACAATATTTTGTATAATACAATACTAAGTACTTTCATTCATTTACTACAATATAACATTTCATGTCTAGTGGCACAATTAACACTTAATCATTTGTAACAACACAACCAGGTGTCCATTTTATATTTACCTTTTAACTCATCTAAAATAATTTAAATATGTTTCGCTGTGACCCTGACTATTACAAACACTGAAAGAATGGCATAGGTATTGGTTAAAAAAAGTTTTTAAACTAAGAGCTTATATGATCATTTAAATTAAAAATATCACAAATTATAATAAAAAATAGTATACACAGTTTTTGATAATTTCGTGTTAAAAGGATTGATATATTTTATTTGTAAATAAACATTAAAGCAAAACATACTTTATTTAGTAAAATAAATAAATTTAAAACGTTGTAGTAATGTAGGTACTATACCTAATATATTATAAATAATACTTGTAATTATTCATAAACAAACATGTGCTATAAAATAATTCATTTTAAATAAAGTGTTTTATTTCATTAATTTATTTATACCTAAACATTTATTGCACAACAAAAATAATAAACATTACTTTTTATTAAATAAATATATAAACATCTCTATATCCATATAATAATTTACCTTTTTATGTCATGGTTATAATATAAGGAATATTTATGCCATATAATAATAAATATATTCATTTACTGTGTGTAGTACACTTTATAATATAATGTTTTAGTTCGCCATAGACTGTAGGTGTTATCAAATTTCAATAAGTATACTCCCTCACCGGGATAAGTGTGAGAACCGGCATACACCTGAAAAACAAGATCATTTAGTATGTATAACAACATGAGTATATGACTACTCTAAACCATTATAATTTTCAAAATAAAATGTACCTGAAACGATGGACATGTTAATTAATCAATAAAAAGTGTATAAATTACAATAAATTTAGAACATAGATCATACCTACAATTAATAGTTATCTACGTATAAAAATAATTAATTATCATGATATCACCCCAATATGGACATAATATATTTAGTAATGAAAATCTGTGCTTGTATGTATGAACATAAGCCATTAGACACAGTACTATTAGGATTTACCTCAGTGTGACAATCCCGCCTGTAAATGGGGGCCACCATGCTGATTAACGGCCTAGTGCTGCTGAATGCTTGCTTTTCATTCCCAATCTCAGGATCAGCATTACCAGATATTGTCAACTCTGAAATGGAACAAACAAATAAAGGCTTACTTTATATAATACTAGCTGTTGCCCGCAGCTTCGCCCGTGTTAACTTAGATATGTACAGCCATAATATTATGTGGATTGATGATTATTATTTTTATAGCCCAAGTTATTCCTTAAAACATCAGCTATTTGTCAGTGAAAGTCCCGTCAAAATCAGCGCAGCCGTTTCAGAGATAAGCCTGAACGAACAGACGGACAGACAGACAAAAATGGTAAAAAATGCTACTTTTGGTATATGTACCGTGTATACATCCATATTATGCATTTAGTAAAAAGCGGTTATTTTAATATTACAAACAGACACTCCAATTTTATTTATTTGTATAGATGTATAGATAATATTATGGTCATAATAACAGACCACTAACACTTACACTATTACACAACTACAAAAAATTTAATCTCATGTCCTGCAATTGCCGAATCATTGCTCAAAACTAATGTCAAACAATGTGAAGCTAACTTTAAGTTTAAAGAGATAGGACCCAAAGATATTTTAAATGCATTTAACTTATTAAACAATAAAAATACCCCAGATTTATGGGGAATATCTGTAAAAGTCACTAAGCTCATAGTTGATGTAATTGCACCCCATCTAGCAACAATTTTTAATAAATGTATTGATAGTGGCGTTTTTCCTGACTTAATGAAACATAGTCGAGTCTTGCCTCTTTTTAAATCTGGCAGTACATCAGATGTTACAAATTTTCGACCAATATCAATACTCCCCTCATTTAGTAAAATTTTTGAAAAAATTATGTTAAATCAGTTACTATATTACTTTGAAACCAATATGTTACTGCACAAAAAACAATTCGAATTTAGAAAGGGTCTCTCCACAACAGACGCTGGCGTTAACTTAATTGACCACATTTATGAGGCCTGGTAGGAGTCAGGTGATGCTTTGGGAGTTTTCTGTGACTTATCCAAGGCGTTTGATTGTGTACAGCATGAGACCTTGATCAGGAAATTACGCCACTATGGGATAGACGGCACTGGATCTTTTGAATTCCTATCTTAAAAATAGGACTCAAAAGGTCGAGATAAATGGTAAAAGATCATCCGGGACTAAAATAGAGATGGGGGTCCATTCTAGGTCCATTTCTTTTTCTAGTTTATGTAAACGATTTACCTTACCTAGTTAAAGATAGTCAAGAGGTAGTATTGTTTGCTGATGATACTTCACTTATTTTTAAAATCAAACGACAAGAAACTAATTATGACGAGGTAAACAACACACTTTCGAGAATGGTACATTGGTTTAGCGTTAATAACTTGCTTTTAAATAGTAAAAAAACTAAATGCATAAAATTTTCCTTGCTAAATGTTAAGCAACTGCAAACAAATGTACTCTAAGACAGTGAAAATTTGGAATTGGTGGACTCCACAGTTTTCCTAGGAATAACTTTAGATCTTAAGCTGCAGTGGGGTCCCCACATAGCTAAATTGGCGAATAGACTCAATTCAGCAGCATATGCAGTGAGAAAAATAAGACAGTTTACTGATGTAGATACAGCGCGAATAGTATATTTTAGCTACTTTCATAGCATTATGTCTTATGGCATACTTTTATGGGGAAATGCGGCCGACATAAACAACATTTTTGTGCTGCAGAAGCGGGCTATTCGTGCAATTTACAAGTTGCCTCCCTATTCATCTTTGAGAGAAAAATTTAAAGAAATAGGAATTCTGACTGTCACCTCTCAATACATCTTAGAAAATTTACTGTATGTCCGGAAAAACATAAATGAATTTTGTAAGAAAAGTGATATTCATAGTAGGAATACACGTAATAGACACAGGTTACATGCACCAATGATTAGACTTTCGAAAGTAAGCAATTCTTTTAAAGGCAACTGTATACGCTTTTACAATAGGATCCCAGAAAACGTTCAAAAGCTCTCCATAAAAAATTTCAAAAAAGTTGTTAAAGAACGTTTGTGTGGTAAAGCATATTATAAAGTAAAAGATTTCATGGAAGATACCACACCCTGGGAATAAGGCGTTCCTCTCGGGCATTTCAAGATAAGATGTTAAAATTGTTATTAATATATGTTATTTGAAAAGATTAGTTCCACTGAGTTTGTTTCGCCGGTTCTTCTCAGTGGGCTTACCTTGGAACCGGTGGTAGATTCAATTGACGTTCAAAAAGATACTGTATTAGTACTATTTTGAATAAAAACAATTTGATTTTGATTTTGAACAGGCACCTAACAACCATCTCCTAAATACCATCAACAGCCTTAAAGAATATGTCATGGAAGAAGAGCCTTATGTCACATATTATGTATTCTGGAATGAGCTAAAGCAATGTGAGTAGAAAGCACCCAAACGCAGCCCAACAGCGTAGTTTGAATTTAGTTTGAAAATTTATTATCTCCAATAAAGAACGACAGTTGAAAAATATATTATTTCAGTCGAATTCTAATCAATGGCATGTTGTTATTACGCTTGCGTAGTTTCAATGGGACTGTTGCAAAATATTATAGAATACCTTCATCTCCATATCCATCATCGTCAGGGTCGTCTTCGTCATCACTATCAGAAACCTGTACTGTTACTTCACTGGTTGGCGATTTGCTCCATTCAAAGTACAGACCGAAACCTAAAATTTAAAAATTAATTATCTTCATATATAAAATTCTTCTGTGTATGTGTTTGTAACTATTCCTCTTGGGTGAAATGGTCCCGGAGATAAGGACTGATCACCCATCTGGCCTCGCTGGTGTCCCCATCTTTAAATAAACTCTATTTCTCATAAGCAGCTGAGCCCATTTGGTTGAAATTTTGTGAATATATTTAAGTAGTAATATTATGAAATACTTTTGTCAATGAACGCCAAGACAACCAAACTTCACCCACCAGTGGCACACGGAGGCATCACCCCCATCAAGAAGTTGGGTTTCTTATTAATATTCAATACATAAGAATTTTTGTTTTATCATCATTGATATCAGATAATTCATTTTACGCGTAAGTACCTACTCATAGTAGTTTGTTACAATCTTATCTTTTGCATGGTATGTCAATGCATATAATACTAAATCTAAATTCTCTGCAATACTTGAAGTTTCACCGTTATTTACGAGTATATACTTATTTGTATACAATTTTTACAAACTAGTTGTACCTACGATTTTACCCATTCTAAAATTAAAATAAAAACTTTCTTATAATATATAAACTCAACCAGTCATAGGGACTGCCGAAGGAAGTGAAGCGGAATAAATCCCACTCCTAGCCCAGTATGTTACCTATATCGTAGTTGTCGGTGGCGAACTCCCAGCACAGGCAGCGCGCCCGCTGGTGGGTGGGCACACGCACCGTGACGCACTGACCCTGCCCCACCGTCAAGGTACCGCCCCCAGCGCGCGCCGACTCCTTGAAGCGGCTGACCTCGCCGCGCGTCCACATTCGTGCGTCTTCTATTACAGGTAAACCATCTGCAATATTTACAAGGCTGACTTTATTGGAGGTCCTAGGTAAAGGAGGATTGAGAAATGAGGCCATTGACTTTGACAGAGAATTATTATTTGGTTAAAAAAGATTTTTTTGGTTCTTTATTTTAGCCCCACTATACACTTCTGGTCTGGTATTTACTTACCATCAGATTCCTCCTCTTCTCTAGAGTCATCATTGTAGCCCGTTTTCTCTGGTGTTTGCATTGACCTACAAATATAAAAACAAGTTTTAAATAAAACCACAAACGTCTACTTTTCTAAATTTCAGTAAGTTTTTTTTTCGGATGGATCTATGCTAACGGCCCGAAGGCCCTAATGCTACATCGGATTAGTGTGAGCCCATTTGGCTCACTTTGGGTTTGTAAAAGTGGGAGGTTGCCCCCCGCCAACCGTGCAGTCTGCGACCACACGGCCTCCTGGCGTCGGGTTGGTGAGTAATAGTTACTTTTTAGATTTTGATTCCTATTATTCAAATTTCTTTAAAACAAGATGAACATATTGTCATTGTTTATAAACTATAGTGATGTGGATTTTTGAGATGGGTCAGTTTATATAGTTATAACGGTTAAGGTACCTGCCCTTACTGACCCGTCTCAAAAATCCACTCTGTGTAATAGATTTCCTAAAGAACTTTTGTTTTCTAAAATATTACTCACTTTGAATTGTCTATAAGACCAATTTCACTATCATTTAAATTATGATCCTTAACAGTATCTTTCTTTTCATTTTCTAGTTCAGTGTCGGAATCGTCTTTAATAATTAAATTAGAATTGGCTAATCTTTGATCGACAGCTAATTGTTGTATATACTGTTGATAATGCTGATCTTGCAGTTGTCGTATTAGTATGGCTTGTTGGTCACAGTTTCCAGGAAATTGTTGTTGTGCATATTGTAGGAATTGCTCATATGTTTGAGCATTTAGGGCATCTTTTATCCGTTGCCTGCAAATAAAAAGATAATTTGTAAACTAACTAAATATGGTTTGAAAAAAGTTTATTAGAACATGATACAATCTGATTAATCTGAGTTTTAATACCAAGGTAGGTGTGAGCTATTAGATTTTGATTGAGTACCCTATCATTGTGCTTCAGTGATTCGCTCACTGCCACAAGATATATTATCCTCTTAATAACAATTTCTTAAAAGTAAATCTCAACTTACACTTGTTGTTCATCTGTTAATTTTGTGCTTTGTTGTTTTTGTTTCTCAAGCATTATTCTATTTTCTAACTCTATGTGAGCTTTTTCTTCTTCCGCTTTTCTCAACCTATAAAGAGTAATTTTATAATATGTATATATAATACTGCAAAACTGTATTTTAAAGTTTTACACAATACTTACTCAATAAGTCTTTTATTTTCTAAATCTTTTTGAATAGCTTCTAAATATGGTTTAAAAAGTGGGCATAATCTGGAATAAAAACAATCCATGATTATTAAGTATGTGTTTATGCATACACTGAGCTGCAATTTTCTTTTTTTTTTTTCTTTAACACCGGGAAATGCTCCGAGGCATCCCGCCTTGGGGGTGGGTCTCCCCAGGTGGGTATGTGGGACTCACTGCGCACGAAAGATGGTAAAAAAGATGGTAAATGAACGCAGCTCTACCCACTAAAACCCGGCGAGTGCTACATTATTATTGGTTCTTTAAGCTTAAAAAAATTTATTGTAAGAGTAAGTAAATGTATTTATTAAAAATAGTAACATTCAATTCATCAGCTATTTAAACCTTTAATACATAGAATTTAGCTATGTTTTCTAATTATTATATAAAAAAGTTCATAAAATCTATGAAAAATTGTTTGTTATAATTATCTACCTGTCAAGTGTATGAACAAATCCAGCCATGGCTTGTATCTGAGACATTTGCCCAAGAGCTTGCCACGCTGCCCTCCGATCCCTCCCTATAACATCAAGTACACCCAGAGGCTGTACAGAGTTGGGATCAAATGGTCCATGTGCTGTTTGTTGTGTGTAAGCTACTAATTTCAACCTATCTTCATAGCTGAGATGTAATGCTTTCCCCTCCTTATCTATAACAATATTAAAAATGTCTTTATTCTTTTTTTTTTATCAACTTGTTCAATCAGACTGTTTTTATAATAACCATTATTATAAAAACAGTCCGATAAAATCCGTAAAAATTGTTTTATTATTATAAAGAACCATTTTATTTCATTGGGACTAAACTAAATAAAATTGAATTTGGGTCGGGTTTAGAAATGCAGGAATTTAATAACAATTTTGGTTTTATTTGGTAGGGGGTGAAGCCATAAAACAAGCCCTATCTGCTTTTTACATATAATTTATTTTATTAAAGGCTCATCTTCAGCTTTTTAATTGTTAATTGACGGTAACTATGATGTATAACGTTTCTTTTTTCGTCTTATGATGTATAATTATTCAAAATTAAACAGTTCAACTAGGATAATAGATTTTAGTTGTCTGGAAGTATTGATACACACATATTTTATCCTACTTACACATATAAATTTTCATTTATTAAAAACGTATATTTACCTTTATAAAAGGATAGTCCATGTTTATAAACTTCTTTCAAAGGCAAGCGCCATTTTCGTTCTTCACTCTCTATAATTCCTTGATCGGTTTCAAGAGGAACTTTTACAGGATCAACTTTATTGTTGGTTTCGGCTTTGTTAGCCATTTTCTTGTGAATAACTTATTCGATTTCTATTAAAATATTCTTACTGCTTTAAAATGGTTGATAAAAATCAATTAATACCTACTATTACAATCAAAATTACAATAGCCGATAGCGATTGACATTGGATTGACAAATCACAAATGTCAAATCAAAACAATTTTTACGTTGACGTTTATACTTTTTTATTATTATTTTCACTTAAAGGCATTAGCTACTAGGCCATTAGCCATACAAAATAAAATATTCAGTCTATAATACGGAGAAATGGCGGGAAACCCCAAGGAGCGCGGCTTGGCCCATCTAGTCCCCATCAATCAACTATCATTCCTCATTCCATCCACCCAAGGCAGTCCACCACAATATTCGTCAAACAATCACTTTATATATTACACAGATTAAGTTTTTAAAACAAACACTATAGAAAACCGCCAGAACAGCCCTACTAAGAAAACCACTCCAGAACGGTACTCCACAAGATTCGCCAACCAATCACAATTTACAAAGGTCAAGTTTTTAAAACCAACACTATAGAAAACCACTCTGAATGGAAAAAACACAAAATAACAATTAATTAACGGGAAACCAGAAAAAACACAACGCTTCCTGCCATTCCACGTTTATACTTTATTTTATCCACAGAGTGTGTTTACCAATTACAGCATTAACGCGCATTATGCGGCATAATGCTCAATGTTAATGTTCCAATTACAGCATCGCTTATCACAATCGAGCACTCTCAAAAGTAGTGCTTTCGCGTGATGCAGTAGTAGAAAATTAACACGTGTTGTTTCTTATATCGAAGTTTTATTTATATTATCGTTAGTAATTATTTTTTATTATTGAAAAAAAAAAAAAGCTTGCGTCTTGTCGTAGTTTTTTTGGAAATAATAAAAAGTTAATTCAGACTGTGTTAAAATAAAAAAATATAGGATAGACGGAGGTATACACATAGACTATTTATTTAAAATATAAAAAGAAAAACACGTTAATAATAATAATAATAATAGAAATTTATTCAGGAATATTACAAACTGTTACACAATATTTATACTACTAGTCCTTACACAATTTTTTTTCAAAATTGAACTTAGCGCACTCTGCTGGTGCACTTGAAAACTTTCACGTTCCAATTAAACATTAGCACAATTCGGTATTGTGCGGCACTGAATCGCATTATGCCCTGTAATTGGAAAACACCCAGAGTAGTTTTTATCATAAAGATAATATACCTAGCAGAATTATAGAAGAACAGACACGAGCTGTCAAACGAAACCGAAATATAATTACATTTGTGTGCGTCAAAATTGCTTATGAGTGCGTGTAGTGATGTATATCATGTCGCTTCATCGAACATGTAACCAGAATAGAGTGGTAATGTTGTGTTTTATTTATTACGTTTAATTAAAAATAACGTCTGTGACAAATCACTGACCAGTTTCGAAATTCTTAATATAAAGTTGTAATAGTCATTAAAATATCATCAGTAATTGCTTATTTTATTTAAATTTACAAAATATAAAGTAATTATATGAACTAATATCATAGTATATTTGAAGGCCGTAAATATATTTATTAGTTAAGTTTTTTTTTTTATGTTAGTTGGATAGGCAAACTGGCAAACGTACCACCTGATGTTAAGTGGTCGACATCGCCCATGAACATAAACTACCTGGAACGAGCCCATTTATGTGTTGCCTATCCTGAGACATAAGATATTAAGTCTCGGTGCCAGAAATCACACTGCCTGTCTTGCCCTTCTCTCCGAAACACAGCAAAGCTGTTTCACGGGAGAAATAAGCAAGATGGTGGTACCCATGCAGCCGGGAGCGCGGCACAGCGCTTCCCTCCCACAGTAATAATAGCATTGATAGAACTTAAATAGAATTGGGTTTAAAAGCGCTCCGAAGTGGACCGGGTTCTTGAATACTCGTAAGGATACGATAAAAACGAACCATTAGGCTTAGTTCGACGTGTTTGATAGTTAAGGTGGTGTATCTATTTCAGACGGCAGGGCAGGTACAGTGTCCGCACTGGTGTGCCTGGGACAATCTCCTACTTTTGTTTGACGTACGCCCTTTTGCCTTGCGCTGGTCACGTACACCACCACGCACCCTGAATGCGTATAATAAATGGTACTACTGTCTAGAGGACCCCAGGAGACGTAGGTTGAAATGAAACAGTATAGTGGACCTCGGGAGACGTAGACTAAATTAAACAAAATATCCCTTTCACTTTGCTCCTAGGTCTCGGCTCTTGACTATTTTACTTCTTACTGCTCTTCGATGGGTATGCTGCGACTGACAATTAAGCCCGAAATTGGCTCGACATTTATACGACCCGATTGGTATTATCGCGTATTTTCCTTATAATTTTACTGTGAGCCGAGATCTTAAATATTTATTTATTATGTTTTCTATAAAACCCTTATATTTTATACATTTTTATAAACCTACTGTCATCATTTATAACATAAAACATTAATTACATAATATATATCATTGCATATAGATTAGGTTACTCACTTTTTTATTCATCATTATCTTTATAACGTATAATAGTTTTAAACTATCGTCACAATTCTTTTTGTGTTGATATTGGCAAAATGAATCCTTTCTTTTGACATAAGATAATAAAATAATTAAATTTTCAATCTATACTACATATTATAATAAAATTAGAGTGTCTGTTTGTAATATTAAAATAAACCCTTTTTACTAAATACATATTGATGTATACACGGTACATATACCAAAATAATATTTTTTACAATTTTTGTCTGTCTGTCTGTCTTTCTGTCTGTCTGTCTGTTTGTTCCGGCTAATCTCGGAAACGGCTGGGCCGATTTTGACGGGACTTTGACTAACAGATAGCTAAAGTTCCAAGGAGTAACTTAGGCTATAAAAATAATCATCAATCCGTATACGGCTGTAAATTTAAGTTAACGTGGGCGAAGCTGCGGGCAACAGCTAGTTTTTCATATAAAATTCTTACCTACTTTCAAGTTTTCTTTATAACTCGTATAAATTCGACGTAATCTGAGTTATATTAGATTAATAATACTAAATTAAACCTTACAAGGCTAATAAGAATGATATAAATCCTCATCCTATTCAAAATCTAAACAAAGAGCTTTCATTTAATTGCTTGAAAAGCAGATTTCATCAAAATTCGTTTCGCTCCTCGCTTCTAAGTAAATATTTTTCTTCAAAATGCTTACTGCATACACATGAATAAGTTTTCGTGATATTCCAGTTTACACGATCAATTAATCTAAGCCATGCATTTCTAGTATCCAAGTTAGTAGTAGTGTTACAGACACTGAACACGAAATATCGATAACTTGATACAGCCCTGGTGTAAAACGAAAATTATTTTTTTTTACACAAAATATTCGCAAATTCTGCATTATGTGTATTCAATCTTTGTTACTTACATAGATAAATATTTATAGAAGAGAATTATCATATTTATTTATTACAATTCGAAGCGTATTAGCAATAATAAATACTATGTTTTGAGGTGTCGATTTGAAATAATTTACCTGTGAAATAAACATTTTTAGGGGTTATTTCACTGTGTTGTTCAGCAATCAATCACTGAACAAGTCACCATGTGTCTGAAGCACTGTTTCCAAAAATATATATCGACTTCACGTAATATCATAGAAATTCACAAAGCTAAAATTCTCACCGTGCCGAAATATGCCGAGAAATGTCAAACAGTTGCCAAAAACGGTTCTGTTACGTCGCAGCACGCATCTCTTTTTATCACACAGTGTTGCTGCTAGTGACATCTCACTCGCTCAGCCTATTGTTCCTCTATTATGTCTATTTAAAATGCTTGCATAAATAATTAACATATTAAATCATATGTTACATTGAATTTGATTAGTTATAGGTTATTGCTATAGCGGAAGTATAAATTATAGGATCAAGCATCAAATGGATTGACAAGCTAATAATATCGTATTGGAATGAGATCACAACATACATAGAGGTATATATAAGGAGTAGCCCTATTGTATACTATAGATACATGATTGTCAATGCATTTATATATATACAATCGACATTTATCGTAGACGGAGTAAAACTAGGATTCTCTGTCGACGACATTTATACATCAAATATCATGTTGTGTCGTTCTAACGATGCAGTTATTGAATGTGTCATAAGAGATAGATAATATTTTGTCTTTTCGAATTTTGACTACATTTTTCTGTCACTTCGTGACATTATGCTAGAATGCGGCCGGTGCCGCCATGTTGTGATTCTTGATTACGCGATAGATGGGCTGTCAGTTGGTTTCAGGTTTTCGCTTGTGTTGATTTTTTAAGTATTTTCGAAAAATACGCATAGAAAGAGGATTTCATTTGGTGTTAGATCTTTGCATAAAACTATTGTTATGCTTTCGTGTTGTATAAAACAGTGTAGTGTACGAAAACATAATAACAAGCCGAGATTGACTTTTAATCAGGTTAGTAACAAAAAAGTGTTTGGTTACAAAATAACATTTTCGAAGACATTGAAAGTTTTTGCTGGTTTGCAATTAGGCTTGTGGCTGTAAAATTATAATTTTATACATCGAATCTTTGTTTACAGATTGAATAGTGATGTACATACAAGATAAAACTGATAACAATATTAACCTGAAAAACCAACTTAAAGCTGAAAAAAATATTACTTGTAAATTTTCAGGTTTTAACGGAATATTACGAAAGTGGCAATATTTAATATGTGCCACACAGCGAAGATCATAATGCAAGCCACAGATTGCTACTTATAAAATGTGTCATTGATAATATAAGGTAAATATTATACAATAAAAGATAAAATAGCTTAAAGGAACTTTTATATATTAATTATGTTTAGAAAGAAATAAAGAGTAATAATACACTTAATGTTTTTCTTTTTCCATTTCCATATTGAGTAAACTAACTCGTCAAACTATGAATATATGTTATCTTACAACGTACGTCTAATTTGGTCGTACAAGTTTTAGAATGTTGGAAATGGGTAACTATTGTAACAGCCAATCTTAAATCTCTAGGTGATTTCAACACTTGGAATGGACCGGTGACGTAGGAAGGCTGGACGGCAAAACATGAATGAGATTGGCAGAAAAAAGGTAAACTCAGCAGTGGGCAATAGAGGGCTGATGATGACGAAATTTAATAAGAGGTAGCACCACCACCACCACCGAATTAGCTCAGCCCAATTCAGCCCCAGTGAGGTGCCACCCCACGCTTTTTACATACAAAACATTTTTTGTTCGTTAGTCTATATTTTTTTGTAATTATTTTCTTCTTTTTAATTGGTTTTTTATTTTAACAATATTTTAAAAATAAACAACAAGTTTAGTTTTTTTAACTCGATTATTATTTATATTTCTACTAGACGTGAATTGTTACGATGTAAGATACAAAAAGCCTAGTTACTCTAAAATATATTTTTAAATTGTGCTAGTCTTTCAACAACTTTTCATAAATCGATGATATTGATTAAAGAAAATCTTAAATGGTACATCACTAAAGAGGCGGCCATTTTTAGTCCCTAATGACGTCATAATAGTAGGCACAGTATTTTTATAGTTACGCCAGGTCCACTAATTGTATTAGTAGGTCGTTGACAACATACGAGAAACTCCAAGAGTGACAGACATAGACCCTTTCTTTTGTCTTTTTCAGATTATCACTTTTTTTTGTTGGCCGCAATACGAAGTTGTCCCCAACAAAAAAATCGACTAAATTTGAATGCTTAATAAACATTCTCACTCGCAAAACAATTTGTCAAATATGTCCACCATTTTCTACTACTTTTTAATTTGGTCGGATTATAAAATCTGGTGATACCAGTTTTGTTATTGTCTGATTACCCAATAATATGGTATTATATAAAAGGGTGACTGGAATCTTCGAAATACACCATTACAGATATGTTTATTTATATCCTAATAACATCGGTATAAAATTTTACAATTTTAGTGTTTAGTGAAGTATTAAGCGAGAAAGTTATTACTATTTGCTGCATCATCTTAATCATCATCAGTCCTTGTCCGTATAGTACTAAACATAGGCCTCTTTCAATGAAAATCAGCCAATGTTAATTTTATGTAATTTCTAGTGGCATAACCATGCCACCTGGTGATCTGACTGCTTGTTTTGGACCGGACTGGATCGATTTATATTAAAAAAAATCATACGCCTATAGCTAGGACCTTTGAGGTAGTAAATATTATATAAGGAGAGGCCCTATTCTGCTATAGATATATTTTATAAATACATTTATGTATAGTGATGGCAATAACGGCTGTTTATAATAATAAATTATCCTGTTGTGTTGTTTTGTAACAACTGTTGTTCTAAACTGCTGTCTGTTATCCTGTTCTTGTTGATTTATAGACATTGAATGATATGAATTGTGACAATAAGAAAAAAAAAGGTCATTCTGCCTGTTGCGTGCCTAGAATATTACTATTGAGTTATCGTTTGAGTAATGACAACTGACAACAGGATATAGTTATTCTTTAATAATGGATTATTATTTTCAAATAACGCATTACTACAACTGTTGTCGTAACAATGACCACCACTATTTATGTATGTAAAATAGACTTATTATATAGTTGAAATATCATGTTGTATCTTTCTAACGATGCAATTATTACTGAATGTGTCATAAAATATTATAGATAATATTTTATATTCTCGAATTTAACAACATTTTTTTAGTGACGTCGGACATATGCTTGAACGTGGCTGGTGCCGCCATGTTATGTTCGTGTTTTCAGTTTTGTGGTAGATGCGCAGCTGTCAGACGGTGTTCGTTTGTGGCGTTTTAATATTTTTTTCGAAAATAATACGCATAGAAAGAAGATTTCAATTGCTGTTAGAGCTTTGCATAAGACTATTACTATGCCTTCGTGTTGTGTAATAAAATAGTGCAGATTCTCTTTAATTTTAAATAAAATTTAAAAGTCTAATCTTACACTTTCATCCATACTTATAATTTATTTTTAACATAGTCAGAATTAACTTTTTATTATTTCCAAAAAACTACAACGATACGAAAGCTTTTGATTTTTTTTCAACAATAAACAATAATTATTATTATTAAATTATTATAAAAAAAGATCTAATTTTTTATTGTGTCCATTCAAACTGGTGTTTGTTTGAAAAACTTAATCTGTATATTATATTGTGATTTGTTGGCGAATATTGTGGAGGACTGTTCTGGAGCTGTTTTCTATAGTGGGTCTGTTCTGGCGGTTTTCTATAGTGTTTGTTTTAAAAACTTAATCTGTGTAATATATAATGTGATTGCTTAGCGAATATTATGGTAGACTGTTCTGGGTGAATACAATGGGAAGTGATAGTTGATTGATGGAGGTTAGAGGGGTGGAGCGGCGCTCCTCGGCATTTTCCACCGTTTCTCTAAAGCACAGACAAAACATTATCAACACGATAGAGATTGCAGCATGGCCTCAGGTCTAAGCCGGTTCTAACAGGAACAAAACTACTAAAAAAAAAACATGGTGTTGTCAATTATCAGCAAAGAGGAATGGCGGGAAGCATCGGGTCGCGCGGTTGTGTTTTTTTGGTTTCCCGTTAATTAATTGTTATTTTGTGTTTTGTCCATTCAGAGTGGTTTTCTATAGTGTTTGTTTTAAAAACTTGATCTTTATATATTGTGATTGGTTGGCGAATTTTATGGAGTACCGTTCTGGAGTGGTTTTCTTAGTAGGGCTGTTCTGGCGGTTTTCTATAGTGTTTGTTTTAAAAACTTAATCTGTGTAATATATAATGTGATTGTTTGGCTAATATTGTGGTGGACTGCCTTGTTTGAATGGAATGGGGAATGAAAGTTGATTGATGGGGGCTAGAGGGGCGAAGCCGCGCTCCTTGGGGTTTCCCGCCATTTCTCCGTATTACAGACCGAATATTGTATTTTGTATGGCTAATAGCCAAGTAGCTAATGCCTTTAAATGAAAATAATAATTCTGCAAAGAGTATATATATTAAATATTATCAGTGTCAACTGTCACTGTCACCTACCAAATGTTTTAATCATTACTCATTCTAATTGTTTTGTTTAAATTATTTATTTATTAGTGTACATACATACATAATATTACATTTCATTTACGGGCCTTAAAGGAAGTGAAATAGTGCTGCGTAGTTATTATTTTAAAAATATAATTATAATGAATAAATTTTTTTCGCGATTTAATGAACCATTAATGCAATACAATTTTCCTGTTACATTGCATATAAAATAAACAAATAAAAGTAATTAGATCGTGCTTCATATAATCATTGGCAATGGAGGTAAATCCTTTAAACATTTTCTTCGTTAAATCAGACAGTAAAGGGGACAGGCTTTTGTTTAGATATCCATATGCTAGTGAAAACAAAGACGAAAACACGCAGAAAAAATGTGGTCGTCACAACCCGTATGCATTCACCTCCAGCGAAGATTTGCTCCAAAATTCGCAGTCACAGACATCTAACATTTGTAAAGGTTTGTTCTTTATAATTGATTTCTGGATAGTATTCTAATTTATCATCACTCATTTTAATATATTTTCTAATATGTAGGTCAACTAAGTGGTTTTACTGATGAAATGTTGTCAACATTATTTGCTGTGAAAGCTGAATTGTGCAATAGAAAATTTGAGCTCAAAGTGAATGACGTGAGATTTGTTGGGCACCCAACATTGTTGCCATATAGAACCAACAAGGATGATACAGCGGCCATGATTTTAATTAATATTGTATTTGCACTGCAGGCGTCTGCTAGTCATTCTATTGGTAAGTATATATTTTTAATCTCATGCTGAGTATGTATGTCATTGTTTTGGTAATGTGGGTAAAAGGATTGTAAAACTATGATTGTAAGATTTTGGTACTTCTACACAACTATACTCTATTCCACATAACTTAAGTTGTTATACCACATTGTAAGTCTATTGAAACACTTTAATATTGTGTGTACATACCATTTTTAATATAACTACTATACTATAATCCTGATGTTCACTGGATGAAATCTACTTAAAACAGTTAAAATTACATTGAGTAAGCCTTAAAGTATATTTTTATATGTCCAGCTTTCTAGTTGGGTTTGCTAAACCTGGTTTTTTCTTACTTATAGTTAAATGTTACTATGATTTGAGCAAGAGGCTTGGAAAAGCATTGCGCCATGAGGAAAAACGTTGTTCATATTTGACCGAAGAAATGAAAATTATGGTAATTAATTTTGTTACTTTTATAATTGATAACTATTAGAAATTACGAAATTAAAAAAATATATATCTTTATTCTCTTTATTCAGTAAAATAAGTTTTTAGTGGTCTTGTTTTGGAAATTTACTGGTGACAGAGATGGGTTGTGCTGCACTCCCGGATGCAGGGTACCACCATCTTGCTTGTTTCTCCCGTAAAATATATTTGCTGTGTTTCGGAGAGAAAGGCAAGACAGACAGTGTAATTACTGGCACTGAGACTTAATGTCTCAAGACAGGCAACACATAAATAAATTGCGCGTTGACCCGCCTCCCTCCCCGGAGGGTGTGATGAGGGCCAATGATAGAGTAAATTAAACCGTAAAAGATTCGTCGACCGTATCGGATTTGACTAGTCTAATTTCTACTCTCCGAGTAGCACGATGAGCTGCACCCGAATAATTCACCAGCCAAACAAATCTAGCCTTTCCGAAAAAAAAAAAAACGTCGCAGCACAAAACGTATTTGATTAAATACTAAACACATACCACTCTATTCTGGTTATATGCTTTAATGGTCCATAGTAAGTGGTTGATATATTTGTAAAGTATGTATTGACATAGTAGAATTCTTAATTCCTTAAAAAATAATGAAAAAAATTGAGGAGGACACTATACAAACATTTTTATGTTCAGTTTGAATTTTATATTACACTATTTATTATTTACGATATTCCTAATTTATATAAACTCGGATTATAGTTATTATTTTGTGTTTATAGTTAGCAGCTCATGACGAAGTTTCTGCCCTTGATAGTGAAGTTAATTCTGGAGATAATGATGACGATGAAGATTTCTTGCGAAATTCAGTGAGTTCTTCAACCTACAGCTCTGAAAATGGTGTCAATAAACCAAAATCTGCCTTTCATCTAATACTCCAGAGAAGCTCATTGGCTAGATCAATGAAAGCAGTTTTTGAAGAATTGAGTAGCACAGGTATATCTTTAGATTCATTAAGTATGGAATGTGAGTGGCAAGGGATTGGTCGTCTTGGCGTTCATCGAAGGAGGCCTATGTTCAATAGTGGACAGATAAAGGCTGATGATGATGATATGACCTTCTAAAATTGTATAAGAAATGGTCTCGTTAAGCTAGTAATATGAGTTGTATAGTGAGTACATATTTTATTTTTACTCAATTTTTTTCTTGGCAGTAAGTATTTATTGTGCTTTATTTAGAAGGTTTTTTTTAAATAATAAGAAGTTGAAATTGGTAATGAATGAAAATATTTTTATGCTTTTTGTTGTTGAATTGGTATTACCGTCAAAAAATAAAAAGAACACTAGTCAAAAAAGTTCATTTATAGTTGGCATGAGCACACCTAATTAGGATAACTGCGAAAACTGGAGTTCGCTTTACTTAAGCACCAATATATTTTGATTTCATGATTGGCATGAGTTTTAAATGATAAATCTTCTTTTATCCAACTTATTTTTTCACCATCTATCAATTCAGCCATTAATTGCGGAAAAAAAATTGTAGGTATCGTACAAGTGCGGATAAACAAGTGGGTGCTGTTGTCTTTCTGTTTACCACACAAAGCCCACCAGATACACAACAGGGGTCTCATTATTGAACCAGAGACTATCGACAAGTGTGTACAGAAACTTAGGCCGTATCATGGGATTCTTTTAATGGTAAGCGTATTATGTATTCATAATGAAATTATCTGCCAAAGAATTAAGTATAGCACATTGGAATGGCAGTGGGCTAGTCGTATATGTTAGGGATAAGTAAGATTGATGATCTGTCTGATTGAAACTCCGTGCGCACACATTTGAGTATGCTATTCACATAGCTGTGAGTAGTAACGGAAGCATTCAGATGCGCAAGATGAGGATTGAGTTAACTCAAGACCGATGGGCCGATAAGGTTCTGAAGTGGCGGTTTCGTTTAGTAAGGCAGAGGATCAGTGATCCTTCTTCTAGATGGGATGACGATTTTGGTTTGTCATATTTGGCATATCCAAATAGCGAGTAAGTCTTTCGTGATTGGCTGCCTGTGTAGATCAAGTCCTAATATATAAAATTATTTTCTTAAAATTCTTTAATACACGAGAATTTTATATATTTTATATACACGTAATTGAACTCCTCCGAAACGGCTCGACCGGTTCTCATGAAATTTTGTGTGCATATCGGGTAGGTCTGAGAATCAGTCAACATCTATTTTTTATCCCCCTAAATGTTAAGGGTGGTCCACCCCTCAAATTTTAAAAGTTAACGCGGGCGAAGCTGCGGGCAACAGCTAGTTATAATATAAAGAACATGTAAAAATCGAAAATAAATGTAGGGAAAAAGATAAGAGTGGCAATTTCCAGACTTGAACTCCGTATTCAGAAGCTGTGTGCAGAAATGCAAGCACATTCTTCTTATTCTATTGAACGAAATAAAATAAACATGTCTTCTAATTTTAATCTTGTTTTGTTTTTATTTTCTAATAAAAATATATACATTATTTGCGGTTTTTCTGATAACTTCACTAGTCACTGTTCACTAGTCTAAAACTACAACTGGAATGGTAGTTAGTTTTTGATCAGAAAAATAGGAATTTCCCAAGGATGTCACACTTAAAATAACTTTGGAAAGCACTGAAATATAATATAGAAATTTCATAAAATAGATGTCATGAATTTATAAAGTGATAAAGTGGAAGTTATATATGTTTCAGGTGAATCCCAATGACCTACTAGCGTCTATACCCTTGGACAGTAACCCGGCTCTCTTACGTCTCATCAAACTGTACAGCCCACTGAAAAGTTTACAAACATTAGCGATCGAAGCAGACTTATCACTGAAGCAGGTATCTGATTTGATTTACTTACATATCACAAGAGACTTATGCTTTAAATTTTTAAAACTAAATTATGCAGAAGATTTTAATTTTCTAAGGTCGAACGAAATGATTGATGATGTTCCGGAAGTTAGTAAACTAATTAGCAAAATTAAAAGCAAACAAAGCAAAAGCAAGTAGCAAAATTAAACTAAAACATTTTAATTACTCTATGTTGTGTCTTCCCGCCTAGTTAATGGCCGACCAACACTATTGGAAATTCACATTACTTAATAAAAACAAGTTAATTCTTCTTTCTAGGCATACCAATTTTATTTTCTTTCATCGATGGTCATTTAAATAAATCTATTTCTTCCCAGGCGTACCAACTCACCGGTCACCTGGTGTACTGGGCCAAAGCGACGGTGATATACCCGCTGTGCGAGGGTAATGTGTACGTGGTGGCTCCCGGCGCCAACGTGCACTTACACTCGCCGCTCGTCGACGAGTTTGCCAAGGAGTTCCCTGGCATTTGTCTATTGCAGGTAAATTATATCACTATTAGCAGATGCCCGTAGCTAATCCCTCGTTAACTTATATTTACACCCTCTCAATTGATGATTATTATTTTTATAGTCTATGTCACTTTGTGTTAACATGTATTCTAACAGTGAAAGAATTTTGAAATCCGTCTTTTAGTTTTTGAATTAAATCGTAACAAACGAAAAATAAAATCTTTCTATTTATAATATTAGTATTGAAGTATCTCTGTTTTCTAGTGAGAACATAGTCTCTCTGTTGTCTTGGTCTTGAGGACCACTAAAGTAATCGATTATTATCAATGTAGCTAAAGTGAGCTGCCGTAGTTTCAATTCACGTTTTTGGGGTTGACATGTTGATCTCAGTTGTATTCTTTATTGTTGTCATTTGGAAAACATAGCCTGACCAGAAATATGTAAACCCTCCATTGGTGGCGCCACTGTATCTTTTATACGGTAACACATAGTACAGTCTATACAGAAATTAGTTCCGAAATTTTCTGCAAGTTTCCGTGGGTTTTTATTTTTCTGGTCAGGCTATACTTACATTTATATTATATATGTATAATATACATATAATAATATCAACCTTTATATGTCCCACTGCTGGGCACGGGTCTCCTCCTCGAAATCAGGCGAGGAGGGTTTTGGGCCATAGTTCACCGATGTGCTGGCCCAATGCGGGTTGGTGAACTTCACACACCTTCAAAGACTTTTAATCTCATCTGGTATGCAGGTTTCCTCACGATGTTTCCTTCACCGGTGAGCAAGCGATGGTCAGGTGCAGGTAGAAATTTAGAAAAATCCATTTCTAGGCATCACAGGGGGGGTCAGGATCGAACCCGGACCTCTCGGCTCTCACTCAAGAGGCCGAGCCCACACCCACTAGGCCATTGTCGCTCACACATTTATATTACGTTTCAGTAAAGACGATTATACAAGATTTAGTGCGTATATGACCCGATCGCTTGATATCCTGTATTAATACACTCGACTCGCCATTATTACCAATTACCAATACTATTTACCAAGTTTTATCTTGGTGTACATATTTATACTATACTATATAATATTTTCATAAAGCGTGTAAAGAAGTGTCCACATTGTAGATGCTTAGCGAGTTCTCGCTGCCGGCGCCGCTGTGGTACGCGGCGCGGCGAGGGTGGGGCGCAGTGGCGCGCGGCGGGCGGCTGGCGCGCGCGGTTGCTTGGCTGCTGCGACGCCGTCTGCTACTGCAGCTGCACACCTACGTGCAGTTCAATTCGCCGCACTGGACACGGCTCACTGGTACGTACTTTACGCTAGTTGACCAGGTTCACCGGTACGTACTTCACGCTAGTTGACCAGGTTCACCGGTACGTACTTCACGCTAATTGACCAGGTTCACCGGTACGTACATTACGATATTTGGACAGACAGATGAGCCACGTGGTGGTAAGTGGTCAGTATCTGCACACTGGACAGTCTCATCGGTATACAGATAGATAAAAACTATATTCCACACTAACATACTCATACACAACCTGGCTTATTTGTTTCACACTTTCAGATGGAAAGGAATACATCTGCGAGAAGCATGACCCATATTACCCATCCAACAGTGTCTCGTATTCTTCGTTAAACCAATCCCAGCTTAACGTACCAGAACCCGTCGAGTCGAGGGAGCTTCTAAACGCCTTCGTCGACTCCGACGAAGACTATCCAACACAAAACAATCTCAACCAGACTGATTTTTCACACACCCAACCGATTATTATAGAAGCTGAAAACACGAAATATGAAAAGTACGAGGTTGATTCTGCGAATCATTCGTTCGATGATGGAATAGATGAGGTGGATGGTCTGATAAAACCAACACTCAACGGCTGTGATAGGTTACAAAAGAAATTACAGGGCAACTCGGTCGACAGCGGTATATCGAATAACATGAACGGCAATGTAATCAACGGGACAGGGAATGTGCATAACGGACATTTGGAAAAAAGTGATAATTTCGAGCGGAAAAGTTTGCCCACCAGGCTGTCGGATCTGTCGTTGAGAGACACCGAACAGTCGATAGTAAGGGAAGCGAGTAGCGACGAAGATCGATTCGGCAGCGACACCGACATCACTCCGATGTTCAAGACAAGGCATGGATCGATGAACGGAATTGAAAAACGCAATGGCGTATCGTTGAATTTGAAATTGCAGAGTGAGATGAGGTAAGTTATTTAAATAATTGGCTTATCAAAAAGGATAGATTAAAATAGTTACATAATACATAAATGTGAGCGACGATGGCCTGACGTATGAACTCGGCCTCTTGAGTGAGAGCTGAGACGTCCGGGTTGGATCTGACACCCCTGCGATGCCTAAAAATGGGTTTTTCTAAATTTCTACGTGCACCTTAACATGAGACCATCGCTTGCTCACCCGTGAAGGAAACATCGTGAGGAAACCTGCATAAATGTGTGAAGTTCACCAACCTGCATTGGGTCAGCGCATCGGTGAACTTTGCCCAAAAACCCTCCTTATCTGATTTTGAGGAGGAGGCCTGTACCCAGCAGTGGGACATAATATAAGGGTTCATATTATTATTAATACATAAATACGAGTAGACACAATCCCAGACCACGCTAAAAGCAGTAGCACTACGCTACCGCTAGATTGCTTGGGCACCGAGCGTGACCCGCCTACCTCTCCAGAGGGAGGGATGAGGGCCGGCCCTCATGATGATAGGTTAAATTCAACCGTAAAAGATTCGGCAACCGTATCGGATTTGACTAGTCCGAATCCTGCTCTCCCGAGCAGCGCGCGCGATGAACCGCGCCCCTGTGGGGCGCGTATAGGGGAGTCCCACTTTCGATTATTTCTTAAGTGAGCCATCTGTTCACTTACTATACCGATTGAGCTTAAAGGCCATCAGGCCGAAAAGTTATTTTTTAACTTTTCGCTTCTTTCAATGCTACAAATTAGAAATTTAAATAACTGTTGTCATATGAGACATAAATAACATTTTAATATTATCTTTATAATACCACTAGCAACCAATTTCTCTCGTTAGAGAGCTAGTATTTTTATTTAGAATTAGCTGTTTCCCGCAGCTTCGCCCGCGTTAACCTAGATTTACAGCCGCACGCGGATTGATGATGATTATTTTTATAGCCTAAGTTACTCCTTATATCATCAGCTATCTGTCTGTGAAAGTCCCATCAAAATAGGTCCAGCCGTTTCAGAGATTAGCTGGAACAAACAGACAGATAGACAGACAGACAGACAAAAACTGTAAAAAAGGCTATTTTGGTATATGACCGTGTATATATTCATATGCACTTAGTAAAAAGCAGTTATTTTAATATTACAAACAGACACTCCAATTTTATTTATCTGTATAGATAAACTAGCTGTTGCCCGCAACTTCGATCTCGTTCATTTTATTTAGTTTTACAGCGCTACCTCGACTGATGATGATCATTTTACAGCATTAGGCTGGTGGAAGAATTGTTTAAAAGGGATGTAAGAAGCTTGTTTCGAAGATTACCTCCGACATCCGAACATACAAACATTACTTTCTTATAATATTGGTATAAAAGTATATTATATTTAATAAAGAAGTATATTATGTTTCCGCAGTTTCCAATCGCCGACAGTGTGGGCGGGGCCGCTGGGGTGCGAGGTGGACGCGTGCCGCGCGCCGCACGACCCCAGCGAGTCACCACTCGACACATTCACGGCCGAGGAGCGCGCCGCCCTCGCAGCTCTGCCCGCCAGCGACCACGCCGACGACCTGCTGCTGCTCGCGCAACTGCACAAGAAAGGTAACGACGTCACAACACGACATGTGACGTCACAACTTTTGTTCATGAAACCCCCGCTCACGAGCACGCACGGACGTACACGTGACAACTCAATGAATATATCGCTTGATGCTACAGTACACTAGTCTTAGCCATCAACAAAAAAGACAATTTTCAGCATAATCTAACATTTAATTAGACAAACGTACTAATTTAAAATATAAATGTTATTTAGTGATGTGGCGAGGATAACCAATATAATATATATATATATATATAGTGATGGACTTATTTTTGCAGGATATTTTCGTGGCGAGCAACATCTAGAAGAAATAATGTTTTTGGAGAATGTTACCAGATCGCAGCTAATGCAACTACTCGATAAATTCAAGGACATCCTTATTACTTTTGAAACTGAGGATCCCGTGGTCGCCATGTTATATCCATATCAATAGATTTTTTACCTTCTTTATTGTATTTATTTATCTTGAATAACTCACCTTTAATAAAATATTTATTAAATTACACAATTTTATTTTACAAAAAACCTTTGTTAATATATAAGGTTTGGTAAAATCAATTACGGAAACTTTGGGCACGTGATCTACTGCTTGTGAAAAGACGTTTAGGCAAAAAAAAATTAAATTCAAAAACATTTACAAATTAAAAAAAAAATATGCAAGAAATGAAATCTATTGCATTAACCTATCGCCCAGCTTTTTTTTGCCCAAGTAGTGCTAGACACCCAAAGTCCTTTTAAAAGGTTCGCATGGTAGACGCCCAGAGATATCGACATTCGAAAATGTACTTTAAACTGATCATACAAACGTGGGATTTTTTTTGGTAGATCAAGCATGTGTAAAGACGATTTTTAGCTAGGCAGAAAGCCGAAAATAAACAACCTTTTAATATATTGTTTTCTAATGTTTACGCGAATTTCACTCATTATAATAAAACAATATATATATAAATTATAATAAATCAATAGAGAAGATGGCTGGCTTCTACCACCTGCTTGGGATCCCATTATTAAAATTATCAAATCAAAATCCAAGCTTATTATGTCACAGATTAAAGATACAGTTAGCACTTTCTGCGTAGATAGGACTGACCAAAATATTGATGTATCATAGGGTAGTTTCGAATAACTTTGTAATGATAGGACGTATGACACCTCAGTCCTCCCGTGACCATGGTTGCTGTAAAGTATCCGAAACGTCGGGCTTGTAAAAATCTTAATAAACCGCGATAAAACCTTTTAATAGGCATCTGGGTCGCAGTTACTATTGAAAACCAGTTGTATTTTTATTTCCATTTCAAAGTAATTTGATTATATCTATTGCAGAATGATTGATTTTTACAAAAGTATGATGTAAAATTATAGAAGTATAAAATAAAAATTGTTTTGTATTTTTTTCATCATAATCTTTTTTTTCAAATCCAGCCGTCGTCCATATAGAGATAAATATTAGTCTAATTTTCAAGTAAAATTGGCATTTTATGCAATTTAATGGTAAGCTAGATAGTTAACCTAGAGGATGAAAGTGATTAAAACTTGAATTAACAATGCTGTTATTAAAATATTTCCAATTGTTTTTAGAGAAGTGATCAATCAGCTGCTATAGTGATAGAAGCCCTTAATCGTTTTAAAAGCCTCGCCTTAATACACAATATTTTTTTATTTTTTTATCTTTAATCAATCTGTCATTTATCTTCCCAAAAGATCTTGACGAAAATCTTGACATGATCCCCAAAGGGGTCGAGTTCGAAATCTGAATCTTTTAAGAATGATGCGATTTCTTCATCTCTGAGGGGGTTAATTACTGTAAATAAAAAAATATTTTATATTATATTATAATAAGTTTTATTAAACTTGTAAATACTGCAACCTTAAGTAGGCTTAGACATTTAGGAAAACTTGGAAAATAATATCATCGAAAAAGGAAATAAAATTAATAATTATAACACTAACAAGATAAGCACAAAGACCAACAAGCGTTTTAAAATCCAAGCAAATTTAGGACCCCGTTAGGCTTTTAAAATCCAGGATTATTTTGAAACCCACATACCTTCAAAAAGGTCTTCTAAATTTAAGAGGTCAAGTAAAAAAAAGTCGTAGGGTTTATTCATACCAAACTAAAATCTAGTTTTTCAGCACCAGATTCTGATAATAATAATAGCCAGTAAAGCAAAGATAGCAAAGAAAAGCTCGAATTTATTTACCGTGCTTGCGACGTCCCTCTCTCTTTCTTCACAATCCGTCGAAAATGACTGATAAAATAAAATCCGTCGAAAATGACTGATAAAATGAAATTCTATTGGCACCACTGATGGTCCATAGATAGATAATACAGACACTTCCGGAAACGTTCCGAAACAAATATCTGTCGTCCCAACTAAAATTGTGTAGTGTAAGGGCTATTGAAAATGAAGGATTTTAAAAAATCCCTTGGGCGTCTAGCTTATAAAAGCGAACTAAACGCTGGGCGTCAACCATTAACTTGTAGAAGGATTTTTTTTAGGTCCTCAGGCGTTAGGAGGTTAAATCGTCCGCCCGCAATTCATACATACAAGAAAGGTATACAAATAAATTATATTGCAAGAAATAAAATCTATTGCATTAAATCAACAGCGCGCAATAAATAAACACAAGGTCATCGGGTTCATGACTCGACAGCTGATCGACTTATGGTTTTAACGATTTCATTCACGTTTTAAGAATTAAGACTGCCAGATTGATAGCAACATACACAACTAAGTACCTTTTAAAATTTACATCTCATTTAGGGTATGAAATTGTTAAAACCCCGTTACGTCAGTCGAATCAGCTGTCGAGACATGAACCCGATGACCTTTCTTGTGTTTATTTATTGCGCGCTGGCCATTTAATGCAATAGATTGAATTTCTTGCAATATAATTTAATTTTATATACCTTTCTTATGTTTATGAATTGCGGGCGGACGATTTAATGCAATAGATTTCATTTCTTGCAATTATTATTTTTTATTATTTTTTTCGAATTTCAATTTTTTTTTGCCTAAGTTCTTTACACAAGCAGACAGCAGTAGATCACGTGCCCAAAGTTTCCGTAATAGGGATGTTGACAGTATTCATATAAAAATATAATTTTGATGTTAATTGGTAGTTTCTATGATAGAATTCTGAAAAAATACAATATCTTCCCTTATTTTTATTTGATTAAATTAATATTTAATAAATAAATGTAACAAAATTTAAAATAGGTCACTTTATAATAAACGGAAATGACGACACCTGTTCCTATTTAGCGGAAGCGGAAGAATATTGACGTACTTTTATACACCGTTTTCCGTACGCAGTACATATTGTAAAAACTAATTTTCAGGCGTTTTAACAGTGTACACATACATAGGCATCGTACAACAATTATAAAACTTAAAAGCCATTTTTCATTAACGACAACTAGAATCATTTTTACGATGTTTAACAAGATATGACGTCATGTGACAAGTGTTAGCGTTTTGGAATTTAAAATGCATTATAAAATGCAAGATTTTATAGGCATTAGACGTATTTAAGCAAAAGTTAATACTATTTACGCCTCTATTAGATATTGATAAATGATCTATAAATATTTATGAAAAATGTCAACATCCCTATTGATTTTACCAAACCTTAACAAGATAGAAGTAAAGAGTTCCGTAATTTGTATGGGGACCGAGCGTGTAACATTTTGCGTAGATACGATGACGTCACGAGTGTAATTTAGTGATGTGAAACACATAAGCCGCGCGAAAACAATTCAAAAGCATCGATTCACAGATCGATTATAACATGGCACCGATTTTATCAGTAGTATTGTTTAAATAAACTATTTTATGATAGCGTGCTATGGACAATAAACTATATTTTTATACATTGAGTAGCTATATTATAACGTGTAATCATTTAATAGCTTGTTTTTTTTATTATTGACAATTAAAATGTTGATTTGATCAGATAATATAAATTGGGCGCCGACCGTCCACTGGCGCCCTTATTAGAGGGATTGTAATTTCTAATAAACCAATCAATTTCTTTAAAGTCATCAGTGATAATAGTTGTAGTCCTTCTGATTCAACTTTTGGTCTTTGTCACATAGTGTCATTTTGCTTATTTTTAGCTTAATCATCTGAACGGCAAACGGTGGCCACTTTTTTATTTAAGTAAAGAATCCAAAAATACGGAATCTAAAACTATATCACATAAATCAATAATTGGAGAATGAATAGGCCTCCAAATAATCACTGGTGGATTGTAGAAAAATTAACTGGTTTATTAAAAAACACAATCCATTTATTTTTGGAGTTATACTTCTTTTAGCGCGTTAGGGAAAAATTATGAGTCACGAAAAACCGACACCCTGAAGTTAGCTATAGTCAACATTATTTTATATAACAATATTCACATAATGACAGTATTGACGTCAAAAGAAGATATAGTTTTTAACTACACAATAAGCAAAAAGGTTGCAGTGTAATGAAATTGTACTATGTATTTTTCTTTAAGGAGTATTACTTCTAACACGTATAAATAAGTATATACACACACACATATAAGGATCATTAGGAAAACTGAAATAAACTTGTAATATAGAAGTAGCCATAACCAGTTAGAAAACAATACATAACCAGTTTCTCAATAATATTTGCTTTGCATAAAAAAATGCTAAAAATAAAGGTTTATTATTTTTATTTTATATTTTACATACATTACATTATATCTACATAATAATATAAAATGAAATTATCATTTCCTCTGCTTTCAAAATAGATTTTAATCGAGTAAGAAAATCGCAGTGTAGGTACAGCACTTTTGACAGAAAAAATGAGAAATCGTCTTCAACGTGACCTGACAGTTTTAATAGCATATTTTACATCGCTAGTTTTGGACGCCCGCCAAGTCTGGCTCGTCAAATAAAAGCCGCAATGGAAAATTAACATTAGACACAATCGCCCGCTACTGTTTTGATGAAAATAGTAAAATAAATGTTTTTTTTTAATTAATAACAGATTTTTTAGGACAAATAGTACTTACTGGTGAAAGGAAATACCTCCATTAACAGCTCCAATTTTACTGGTAGTGTTTGAACAATTAATTAATGAACAACGAGTCATTTTGTTTTTAAAACCTTACGTCGCATGCTGACCGCGGTCGGGATTATTCTAAAGTTCGCGGCGTGCAATGGAGCCGTCGAGTCGACTTTTTGCCGCGCGAGGTACATACACTCTTTACTTCTATCTCGATATATTTCTGTGGTAGAACATCACGTAAAACATAGACCACGCACAAAATTATCATATCTGTTGTTTATATGAATTGAATGAACTTATTAGATATTACAAAAAAAGCCACGTGAGAGGCTCTAAGGTAGTAATGCGTCTCTTTCTAATAGGGTATCCATAATAATTATTGTAATAAGAAACTTCCCATTCTTCATGATTATAAACTGTAAAGCTGAGCTGTGATCTCACATCTGTCAATAAGTTGTCAAGTAGCTAATGTCATAAACAAATAAAAGCGAAATGCGAGTGTATTGAAAATTGAAATTGTTGTTGTTTTTTTGTTGGCTTTGTCTACAGAAGAAAAGAATTCAAAATGAAAAATTTTCCCGTATTTGTGTTTCCGGTATCCCTAGAGTTTTATCTAAATGCAAGACATACGTATAAACAATTATTAACTGTGTATAATCCTTATGAATTCTCAGTTAATTTTAAAGGTGAAAAAAATATTGCACTATTGGCATATGGTATTTTTCTGTCGCAAAATGGCATTATGTACGTGTGTTTTTATACTTTCAGTGCTATGTACATCTCCAAACAAATTTACAGTGATTGACCCTGAGGGAGTAATAGCTCCTCAGAGCTGTGTAGATATAGTCGTTCGATATACCCAACCTTCTGCATCACATTGCAATACGACAGAGAAATTTAGAATAACTATGTATGATAGAAACACTCAGCAGGTATGAGATATATTAAAAGTTTAAATAATAATATTTTGTATTTTTTCTTTCATGTTTAGTCTGGATGCGAGTGGCAAGAAATCGGTCGTCTTCACGTTCATTGAAGGAGTCCTATGTTCAGCAGTGGACGGATAAAGGCTGATGATGATGATGTTTAGTTTATTAAAATGATGTCAAACATATTAATTGCCTTTGCAATTTCATGTGTCTTTGTTTAATAAATACACAAATATTGTTTAGGTAAGATTAAAATTGTAATATGATATACAAATATAACTTCTTTCAGGCGTTAGGCAAAAGAGATATACCAACTAAACTAATAGACGGTGAGCCTTCCAATACAAATCCTGAAAGCTTAGGGGACAACTTTCACCCCCTAGCCACTAAAGTTTCTCCCCTAAAGCAAACCGAAGAACATTCAAAAGTAATTTGTAATCATCCCTCACATAGGTAATGTCCCTTTTTTAACAAGTCTCACAATTATGATTATTGACTTAATTTAAACAAAAAAGTTTATATTTGTAAAATATAATTATATAATTAGAAATGACTCTGTATGTACACTTCAAACTTGCTGTTACATAGAAAGTTACCAATAAAAACTCACCAGTGAGAAATATTGCAATGTGACAAGTTTAAATTAGAGAGAAAAAAGAAAATTTAGATATCTAAATGGGTATATATATTATATACTTACTTAGAGTACTTAAAATAAAGTTAAATAATATTAAACATCAAACAATACACTATGAGTGTATTGCTGTCACTTAAAGTTTTACCAACTAAGCAATATAGAATCAAGATTATATATAATATATATTATACCAAGCATCTTGGTTAATCATATTTTTGGTCAACCTCAACAGTACATATTTTTTCAGAGAACATCAGCCGGTCAATGTTGTAGCCGTGGCAGTAAGTATATGTTGTATAGCTGCCTTATTACTACCAACACACCCTGAACAAACAGTTAAGTCCCAGCTACCTGACTGGTTGCATATTGGTACCAATCTTAAATTAGTATTTTCATTTGTACTGGGACTTGTAAGTATGTTAGTACTAAGACCTTAGATTAACAATGAAGGGTGTGGATTTTCGTATAGCTCATTAGTTTTTGGTTGGGTTAATTTATATGTTTGTAGATACATGGATTATATAATTTGTCTGTTTCATGGAAAGTTATGCAAAATGCACTTTTGTTACTTTTAACAGCCAAGTTATATATTTTATCTCTTTTTTTATTGCTTTGGTAGGTACACATTGTGTATAAATTTGTAAAATAGTTTTAATTACTATTGATTTAAGATGTCATTCATGTTTTATGGTTCATAATGGGCATTGCACTGTAGGTTTGGATGGTTTAGTAATGTATGAAAATTTACAATAAACTTTTACTTATATAATATCTTCTACTTAAATAAAGTGTTGCAAGTTTTATTACAATCTAAAAAACAATTTAAACAATTACATAAAATATAGTTATTATTCATGATGTACCTATTTTATTTTTTCATCAATTGTATACATAATTCGAAGATAATGAGTTACATAATATAATGCCATGTAATGCATTTAAAATAAGGTGTAAAATTCTATGTTGCTTAACATATTAAAAAGCATTTTGATCAGAAAAATTTTGGTTATATTGTTTATGTAATATGTATGTTCTTAACAAAGTAGTGATGGTTTGGCCAAATATCAGGGTATTTATGGAGTATATACACAAGTACCTTAACTAGTACTAGGAATATAATATGTAGGTAACATTATTCTGTTATGTATTCTAAAGCTACCTAGGTCACTTTGTTCTGAAAAGATCTTCATCTACACTGACCTCAAAGATCATTAAACTCAAGTATATTACTTGTTTTTTTTTATGTCATACGGGGGCAAACGAGCAGTTGGAGTTTTATGGTGCTAGACGCTCATACACATCAGCACAACCCGAGGTTATGCAGATGTGTTGCCCTCCATTTCTTTATGCCCCAATAGACCATCGGAAACTCGCAAACCGCACAAGCAAGAGGTACCACCCCAGTCGTACCGGCCCAGTTCGTTCGCCTGCAATGCAGCATGGCACTACCTCTTACTAGGCAAAGTCATGCAAAAGAAAATATACAAATTACGTATGGTACCAATTTATTTTATCAATTTTTTAAATTATGTTGTAAAATATTCTGTGAAGTATATTATGTTTCAAGTACAAATTATAAAAGTATTTCAATATTATCAACAATGTGTTAGAAGATGGATCCCTGAACAAGTGAGCAAGATGCTCACATAATATGTGCACTGAACATTTCAAAAGGTACCCTGGGTATGGATGAAAGAAATTTCATAAGCTCTTTCTTATGGTAAATGTAATGCTTAAGGTAATATTTATCAAAGTATTATATTGTAATATTAATTATTATTCCACGTAAAATAGTTTGTAAAAAAGCATGCAATGTACTGTCGGGGAGGTGCTTTAAAGGGTCTGATCTACGTAAGTTGAATTATTCTTTAGGACAGGAAAATAAAGTTGTATATACATTAAGCAATTTAATCTAGGATGTCAGAAAAACACATATTTTTTGTTTAATCTTAAACCGCTTATAATTGGAATCGATTAAAAACAGTAACAAGCAATGTATATACATTTACAAAATATATTCCATAACAAACTACACTTATTGTTGTAAGATAGTCTTTGATAAAGATTTGCTTTAATTATTTTTTTATTTACTTTATTGTATTGAACACCTGTAGCCTGTACTACACTTATGTTTATTGAGAATACTAGAAACATAAAAATCCTGATGGAAGTCATTTGCTATTTTTCGGTTCATAAAACATCATTACAGGGTGCTATGTATTTTATTAGTTTGGATAATGTGATTTTTATACAAAATTTATTTTAAGTTTTTTAACATTAATTATTAGAATAAAAGAGAGAGAAAGTGTATAATATTTTAGTGGCGTATTATCTTTTAGTTTTTATTCATGACATATATTTCTAATTTCAGACCAAAAGATTTTTTTTTCTTTTGATCTGAGATAATAATTTAATTTATATTACTTCCATTACCTCATTAAATTATTTAAATTTTAATGTACTAACATCTCGGAGTAAGGGACCATAATGTATTCTTGTGAATAAATTTAATGCCAAATTATATTGCCTTTTATTGCTTTTAAAATTTTCGTGGATATAGTTTTCAAATACATATTACTTAAGTTAATTTTAAGTCACTTGAGTTAAAATAAAACAGATTCAAGGATTTTATATGGGATAAAATAGAAACTGCCATTATAAATTAATAATCTTTATTGAAGTCAACAAAACAATTTTATATAAGCCTAATAAATTAAGTACTAATTCATAACAAATTTATTACTAGCAGTTAACCTATTAACCTGAGATCAATACTTACATGAACTACGTGATTATGTATCTAAGATATGTTATATTGTCTACATAGCTAGAGGTAAGTATTAGGATGATTAGTATTTATCACAGTTGACATCACCAGTACTTAATTCAAAATAGGAAAGCTCCCTAACTTGTCCAATATTGTCATGTTTCATCTTCTTATGTGATTGTGTTGGTCAGAATTATTTGTCTGACCTGCTACTGCAGTAAAGTGTGCTGGCATAATCTTGTTGTGATTCTAAACCTATTTACAACAACACAAATTGAATTAAATTGCTTACTTTTAAAATTTGACTAGGAAGTTACAAAACACAAAGAACACAAAACCATCTACTCAGTAATGCTAAAATTGTGCTATTAAGCAGTCTTAGAAAAATTTAATTCAATTCTTTGGCTTTTTTAACTACAGTTAACTTGTATACAAGTGTCTAAGAATTTGTGATTTAAAATTTATTTGTGTTTATTTAATCTAGTCTCAATTTATGGACACTTTCATTCATCATTTAAATTAGTCTTGTAACTATTATAGTATCTTTCTACAAATCAACCATAATATGTGTAAATAGTGGATGTAGGACGGTTGCAACTTCAGTGAACTTCAATGTATTAAGCCCATCATTTAACATCAGGTTCTTTGAATTCATCCTCTCTCTGCTTTTTTCTCTAAAATTGAAAAAAAAAAATGTTTTTAATTATAATGTTTAAAATTATGTTATAGTGAAGAGATTAAAGGAAGTCTTTTTTAAAAGAACTTAAAATTTTAAATATTTAAAGTGAGTATTAAAATTTATACTAAGTATTCTTTTTAGGTGACAATTGAAAATAAAGTAGGTTTCTAAGCTCACATAGAATTTGAAACGTTAAAATTCTTTAATGACTAATTAATAATTGAATATAAAAAAATGAATTATTGATTTTCACAAACAAGTGAAAGAGTTATTTATATTTTTTCATATAGTTATTTATATAGTTTAATACTGAAATCATATAATACATTGAAGTGGCAGTGGGCTGGTTACACACTCAGGAGAATGGATAGTCGATGGGGCGATAAGGTTCTAGAGTAGAGGCCACGTTTAGGTAGACGGAGTGTTGGTCGGCCATTAACCAGGTGAGAAGACGATCTCCGTGCGGTGGCTGGTCCGTGTTGGATGCGAGTGGCAAGGGATTGGCCGTCTTGGCGTTCATTGAGGGAGGCCTATGTTCAACAGGTGAGGGATAGAGGTTGATGATGATGATAATACATAACAGCCTTAGTTTAATGAAAGTGAACCGAATGATTTCAAATAAAAGTTAAAATTCCCTATTTCATAAATCTCTTACCTTTTTTCATGGTTTTGGTAGCGGACTTTATAGTAAATGCTAGTCTTTGGTTGAAATCTACATATTTTTATGTTATGAGATTCTAGTCTGGCAAATAAATCGTCTTCATCAACATTATGTCTATTGCTCATACCATTGACACTCTTAAATTGTTTGGAAGATATAGAAATGGCACCACCAAATTGATTTATGTTCGGCAGTACAAACCTAAAATAATTTTAAGTTTAATAAAAGAATATATAGCATTGATTGACTATGATAAGCAGTGGCTCTAACCATAATGTCTTTTACTAGGGGGTTCCAACTTCTACATTCCATAATCAAAAAGGGAACTATAAGCAAGCATAAAATAGGCTTGAGCAAATTGCAAATGTTCTGAATTTGAACTGAAATGATGGTCAAGTTTAGTAAAAATGTAACATTTTGATGAGTACTGGTAAAAATAATAAATATTAGGATATACAAGCAAGGTACCTAAACGTATCAATGCTACTTGACATATGCCTGGGAAGTTTAGTGCAAGCATACAAGTTAGAAGGTCTTAGTGGCAGTAAGTCCACGTCATGCATAACAAGACAAGGGTATCCATCACGCATAGCAGTCACTGCACCAATGTTGATCAGTTTAGCTTTATTGAACGGCTTGGTGTCTACTTGCTCCACAACATATATTCGGTAATGTATCAGCTGTCTACGTAGGAACATGTGCATGTATACAAGGAATCCACGCAATTGCTCAGCTCTGTCCCTGCGCCCAAAAATTATAAATTTAAATAACGTCTTTTATAGAGAGACTTCAGTCGCCATTCACTTACCTATACGGAACAATGATGGCTGTACTGTATTTGGGTTTACAATCCATAGGCGCATGTTCCCCGCCTTCTTTTATTCCATGACCTTCTATTAAATCACCATCTACAAGACTTATAGGAAGGGTCGTTTCGTCTCTAATTATATCATAATAATCACAATCAACCAAAGCGGTACTTGTAAAATTGTGACCAGTCTCTTCACATAAGTTTTTTAATATTTTTTCCATTTGAATAAAATCATAGAAACCCCTAGCATTTTTATCTGGGTGTAAAAGTATAATCAATATTATCACTACAAGTCCGACACATAAAAAAATCTTTTTATAACCATAACGCATGACAAATAATTAGTGATTGCTTATTTACAATTAAACAACTCAGTTTTAAACAAAATCAAATAGCACAATTCTATTGGTTTATTTTTATAGGTATTTGAAAACAGCTTCAACTTTAACTTTTTGTTTATGGCAACTGGGTCACTTTTAGGTTAGCGACCATTACTGCCAATGACTCCTGAAAACAGCACAGTGTCTGGTGTGTTTGACCGGTTACAAAAATTGATCCAAAACAAGGTCTGATGTAGTGTGGTTTTGATGTGCGTGCTGGAATAGACAGACACAGAACATTTAGATATTTAGACATCACAAAACAGTACAAAACATATAGACAGTACATAACAAAGGAAAAGTACAAAAGCAGGGTCAAGCAAGTAATCAGAGTTTAATTTTTTGGGAATAGATGTATTTAATTAGGGAGTTTAGAACTTTTTTGTTTGAGGATGAGAGAAATAGAAGAGATTTTAGGTCAATGGGCTTGGGTACACAGGAAGGGAGACTGTTTTATTTGGGCAATTAAAAAGAATGTGGTCTGCAGTGCCTTCCTCTAGGCCACAATCACAGTTGGGGGATTGAATAATACCCCATCTGTGAAGGCGTGATGGGGTACAGGTATGTCCAATCCTAAGTCTGCAGATGACCGACGTCGTCTGCTTGTCGACTAGATGGTAATGGTAGAACCACGGCTTATTTGGGATCTTGGGTTGGATGTCTCTGTAATAGTGACCTTTAGTTAATTTTGAACGGTCGTAGTAAAGTTGCCAGCACGTGTCAATTTCTAATTTGGCCAAGGAGAAAAGATCCTGAAAGAAGCAATGAAAGTGTTCCAGACCGCCTATTTCTATGGCCATTTTAGCATGAGAGTCTGCAATCTCGTTGCCTTGGATCCCTGAATGTCCAGGTATCCAAGCCAACGAAACCTCAATATTACGATGATAGCAATCAAACAGAGACCGCCTGATAAGCAGCACAAGGGGGTAGATATTCCTAGATGCAAACTGATTAGAGTTAATGGTCTGAAGGCCGTTCAGAGAATCCGAAAAAAATATTGTTTTATTAATGCCGTGAAAAAAAACATACTTAATAGCTTCTAGGATAGCCACCAATTCTCCAGTAAATACAGAAGCATGAGGAGGGCATTTGAAGCTCAGGATAATGGCGTATTTAGGTATCCATACCGCCGCGCCTACCGCACCATTAGTTGTAAGTTTAGAAGCATCAGTAAAAATCGTCGTCCAGTCATGCCAGGAACAATTGATGATACTGTTAAAAAGCTCATTGGCCCCGGGCTGATTTTTAGAAATTTCGAAATCCAGAACTACATTAGGTTGGAAAATTAGGGCATCATAGGGAGTGGAGTAAAGAGGGAATATCGAGCAAGTGAAAGCTGGGACTGAGAGATTGTTAAATTTGTGGAGGCAGTTTATTAGACAAGGAATAGATTTGTTTAACCAGAATCCATTACTAGAAATCAACGAGGAGAGTTCCCAATGTTTGGGTATCAAAGGATGTTGGGAAAGTGAAGCTAATCTGTAAAAGAAACGGTCAGCCAGGAATTGTCGCCGAAGAGCAAGGGGATCCACAGCTTCTACTTGGAGAGAGTTAGTTGGTGAAGATTTCATAGCTCCAAGAATAGTTCCAAGAGATTGGTACTGAATTTTGTCCATTTTGCCCAGGGCAACCTTGCTACAGGGTTCCAATATAAAGGCACTATAATCTAGTACACTTCGAATAATGGCATTATAGAGCAATTTCTGAGAGTAAGGGTGGGCACCCCACCATACCCCTGATAGGCATCTCAGAATATTAATGTTTGACTGACATTTTTGAACTGTGTAATTTATATGATGGGTCCCGGAAAGGCGTGAGTCCAGAATAACGCCCAAAAATTTTACTTTGTTGCAGATTGGTATCAGTTGGTTGTTAAATGCTATTTCTATTGAAGGAATGGCTCTCCTTCTAGTGAAAATGACTACAGTGCTTTTGGAAGTTGATAATGTTAGACTATGTGAAGAAAGCCAATCCCCCAAATAAAAAAGAGCTTGGTTGAGACTATTAGAAGCAACCTCGGCCGAATGGGAAGAAGTGTACAGGGTCAGATCGTCTGCAAATTGTAGGATATTGCAGTACGGGATAACGGACTCCTCAAGGTCGTGAGTATAAAGATTATAAAGAAGTGGGCTTAATACAGATCCTTGAGGGAGACCCTTCCAAATAAGTCTTGGAGAAGAATGGGAGTCATGGTGTCGAACCTTTATTACTCTATCCATCAGGAAATTACATATAAAATGAGTCAACTTCTCAGGCAGGCTCAGCTTAGATAATTTATCTCTGAGTAAGGAGAATATCACATTATCATATGCCGAAGAAATGTCTACAAATACCCCAACAAGAAACTCATTCCTTATCAGAGCGATCCTGATGTCAGTGGTCAAAATAGATAAGCTATCCTTAGTACCCATTCCTTTGCGAAAGCCAAATTGGCTCTTGGCCAATAACTTTTTGGATTCCACAAACCAATCCAACCGCTTCCTTATCATATGTTCTGTTATTTTTAATAAACAGGAGGACAAAGCAATGGGGCGATAAGTGGAAGGCAAAAGGGGATCTTTTCCTGGTTTTCGGATGGGAATAACAATTTGTTTTTTCCAAGCATCTGGAACAAATCCCAGATCAAAAAAAATATTAATGATATTTAAAAACGTTTTTTTAGTGACTTGTCTGGAATTAGATAGAAAAGAGTAGGGAATATTATCTGGACCAGGGAAGGAATTTCTCAAGTGGGTCAAAGTAGTCAGGAATTCAGACCATGAAAATGGTTCGTCAAATTTGTTGGGGCGGTTATTACCATAAGGGGAGGGGAGGGAATTTAAGTAAGGGACAGAAGAAGGTGCTAGGGCATCAATAAATGACTCGAGCCAAACAGAAGCATCATTGCTAGAAAGGTCGCAAGGAAGGAAGGATCCTCTGTAGCGCTTAATTGCTTTCCATATTGAAGGCGCAGGAGTCCGGGGAGATATGCTTTGGCAGAATCGAATCCATCCTTTTAGTCTATTTTTTTTGAACAATCGCTTAGCTAAAGCCGCAATTCTTTTAAATTGGAGGAAGTTATCCATGGTCATGGAGTCACAATATTTTTTTTCGGCTTCTTTTCTGCGGTGGATCATGTCTGAACATTCCGAATCCCACCAGGGGGGAGAGGGTTTAGATGTTTTACCCCTTTGTATGACAGGGATATTTTTATCTGCGGCAGCTTTGAGGGAGGACACCAATTTGTCGTGACAATCAAGTACGTTATCTTGTGACACTACAGGGAATACATTGACGAAAGCATCACAATCTTTGGCGAATTGGTCCCAATCTGCTTTAGAAAGGAGGTACCTACGGGACCTTGATGGAGTTTTGGGTTGAGAAAAGGAGGTAGGGCAGGAAATTAAAATAGGGAGGTGATCACTACCGTAAGAGTCATACAGAACGGACCAAGTAAGAAGTGTGCCAAAATTGGGGGAGCAAAGAGAAAGATCGACAGCACTGGCATTCTGTCCTGGGGCTGTTCTGCGAGTTGGAGAGCCATCATTGAGGAGGCCGATGTTTTTATCCTTCATAAGATCCACCAAGTCACAACCTAGAGTTTTGTAGTCTGCGCTTCCCCACATAAGGTGGTGGCAGTTAAAGTCTCCTAAGATAAGGAAAGAGCCAGAAAGGGAGGAAAATATGGGGTCTAGATCAGAAATATGAACAGAGTGGGGGTCCGAGATGTAGATGGAAAGGACAGATAGGTTCATAATTTTGGCAGCAACTGCGTTGATGCTAAATGGGATGTGTGGGAGAGTAAGGCGAGTAAATGTAACAGATGATTTAATAAGGAGGGCGGCTCCTGCATAGCCATCGCCTCTGTCATCCCGGAGGCAGAAGTACCCAGGGACCTGGAACCGAGATCCTGGGACCAACCAAGTCTCCGAAATGGCAAACGGAACAGGATCATATGAAGTAACCATTTGTAAAATTTCATGTCGTTTTGGACGTAGGCTGTGGCTATTCCATTGGATGAGATGGAATTTTAATGATGTTTAGAAATTCAGACAGTTTATTGGCAACGTTGGGCGGTAGAGGAAAGTCATTCATCTTGCTGAACATATTAATCAAAAGGGACAGCAAAACGTCTAGAAAATTGTCACTAGATGAGGATTGGGAAAAGGAAGAAGTAGGTTGATCGTGGGGTTGAAGAGCGATTCCATTGCTCGGGGGAGGGGGATCACGATCTGCAATAATAGCCTGGTGAGCCAAACGGTCATAACCTTGAGGCACGGGGCGACGGGGGGGTCTTGAGATGGTAATTGTTTTCCTATAGGAATGGTTGGAAGGTGGTGAAGCGGGAGGGATTGATGGGATTTGGACATGATTACTACGGGCAGCATCTGAGTAGGATTTTGAAACAGGGGGGAATCTCTCACAGGCTTCCGAGTAGGAGATATTTTCTTGGGACATTGTATTCTTGATGGACTTTTGTCTGGTTTGCTCAGGACAGGCCTGGCTTGTGGCAAAATGCCTACCCGAGCAAAATAGGCATAGAGCTAATGACTCTGGGTTAGTGCAACTTTTCCCGATATGATCTTGGGCGCATTTAAAACATTTAGGCTTGGATCGACATTGATCAGCAACATGACCGAATTTACAGCAATTATGGCATTGGATTGTAGGGAGCTGATATGTCTCCACAGGCATGGAAGTGTAGCAACAAAATATTCTATGAGGCAATACTTGGCCACTGAACGTTAATACCACGGTCCCCGTGGGGACCCTTTCTATACCACCTTCTTTGTAAACTTTTCGATTCAGTCGTCTAGCTTTGAGTATTTCACCACAGCCGGGGGTACCTCAGTATCTTTGATAAAGTCCTCCAGGGAGAGGTCAGAGGGAACTCCTCTCACAATACCCATACGAGTGATATTAAATGTAGGAATCATAGCCTCAAAGTGATTAGCTGTCAGAAGGGGGTTGGTAAGAAATGAGTTAGCTGCTGCGGGTGTATTGAATTCGACACAAATTCGGTTTCTACCTACTTCCTTGATCCCTCCTCGTGATATATCCTGCATGCGGGAATTAAGCATAACCTGGCCGAACTTAATTGGGTTTAGGGAAGTGCCAGAAGATGGATTGGACTCAACGCGAGAAACATGAACGAGGAAAGGGATCTCGTCCTTGTTGGAGTACTTTCTGTCCTCTTTCAGATTCGGATGAATATACAAGGAAAGAATGGAATCGGATGGTGCCCTGTTCGACAATTTAGCCGGGGCCTGAGCATTCTCCTCATCTAATAATCTTTTGCTGGCTCTACGGGATGGGTCAGAGGAGACCATCAACACCTCGTCTACCGTTTCTTGCGACCCGGCAACCTGAGAGTCGATAGAAAACTCTACGTTGTTGGTTAAGTCAGGTAGTTTAGGCGGAATAGGAGACATCGCGGAATAGTTAGCAGCGTACGAAATGAGTTAATACACTTACTGACGTCCGATGAACTCGAGGCACACAACAAAATACTAAAACAATGCACACGGCAACGAAATTTCGCGGACCAAACACAAACACGTGCTATCCCCAAAGCGTCCAAAGCAGAATCCCCTAAATATTAAATAATACAAAACAAAATTACTATTTGAAAACTTCTTCTTGTGTAATGGCTCCCGCGAGGATTTGCCAATGTCAGAGTGAGTCTTTGGTTTTATGTTTACTAGAGGGTAAATGCTCTGCTAAGAATATTGGTGTATGAGAGTACAAGGGTTAAATATTTATTTATTTATGATGATAGGCTTTCACTGTTGAATTACCTAAAACAAACACATACACATATTTGTTAATTTGTTAGACAGACATCACATTACAATTTAATGTTATTAGTTAGAATAAACGAACATAAAATATCAATAAAAGGAGTATGTACATATGATAAAATAGATTTGAAATTACAAGGACGTGGTATATAGGGAGGAAGAAGGTCATAGAGTGAGGAATGGATCCTTGGGCAACAGAAAAAGATATGATCTGGGGTACCTTCGTCAATCCCACACTCACAAAGAGAGTTGTCCCTGATTCTAATTTTTGCAAGAAAGACAGGTGTACATGAATGTCCAAGTCTAAGGCGACAAATTGTAGAGCATACAGGTTTGTAAGCTTGGCGATATTTGAAAAACCAAGGTCTTAAAGGGATAGAGTCTTGGATATCTGCATAATGTCTGCCACAAGTTCTGCTTGACTGAGACCAATGGTTATTCCAATTAGTCACCATGTCAGACTTTGCAAATGGGATAAGATCTTGGCAGTAAATTTTGAATTGGCTGAGACTACCAGATGTTGTAGCTTCTTTAGCATATGCATCCGCACTTTCATTACCTGAAATACCACTGTGCCCATGGATCCATGCAAGTATAACCCGAATGTTCTGTGAGTAGCATTTAAAAAGTAGCTGCCTTATTTTCAGGATGAAAGAGAATTTGTTCTTAGACCGAAATGGGTTAGACAAAATAGCCTCAAGAGCACCTCTGGAGTCTGAAAGTATAATGGATTTATCTAAACTATGTGATTCTATAAAAGAAAGTGCCTCTAAAATAGCTATTGATTCCCCTGTAAAAACTGAAGATATAGGGGGTAGTTTAAAGTTTAAAATCACATTTACTTTAGGAATCCAGACAGACAGTCCAACACAGCTATTAACAGAAAATTTTGATGCATCCGTAAAAATAAGCAGCCAGTCCCTAAAGTGTTCATTTATTATTTGATTAAAATGAGTGTCAGCTATAGGTGAGCCTTTATCAATGGAAAAGTTAAGGATAATGTGTGGAGAGAATATGAGAGATTCAAAAGGAGTCTCAAAAAGGGGATTAAGACGGCATTGGAAGATATGGCAAGGGAGACTAGTTAGTTTTTGGTAGCTGATTACGAGACAAGGGGGATCTTTGTGCAACCAATAGTTAGAGGAAGAGAGGAGTTGGGTAAGAGAATGAAGTTTACTAATAAGTGGGTGATGGCGAGATTGAAATACTTTAAAAATGAATCTATCAGATAGGTATTGTCTTCGGAATTGAAGAGGAGGATCAACACATTCAATTTGGAGAGCATTAACTGGGGATGATTTCATAGCGCCTATGATGATTCTTAATGATTTGGACTGGATTTTATCTAATGACTTTAAAGGTAATTTGTTACAGGGTTCTAGGAGGAAAGATCCATAGTCTAAATGACTACGGACAAGTGAGTTATAGAGTAGCTTCTGGGTGTATGGATGAGAGCCCCACCATACTCCTGAAAGGGACCGCAGAATATTTATGTTTTTTTCACATTTTTTATTTATGTGGCTAATATGATGAATACCTGTCAACCTGGAGTCTAGATAAACACCCAAAAACTTCACACTATCTTTAACTGGGAAAACTTGATGGTTACTAGTAATAATAACATCAGAAGCAAGCCTGGAGCGAGAAAAAACCACTACAGCACTTTTTTCAGTAGAGATGGACAGACCATGGGTATCTAGCCAATTATTTAAATAGGAAATGGCAGAGTTAAGTCGGGTTGTGCATTCATTTATATCTTGAGAGGAAATATATAGTGACAAATCATCCGCATATTGAAGGACATCACAAAAACAGTTAACACACAGTTCTAAGTCATATGTATATAAACTATAAAGAATAGGGCTCAGAACAGATCCTTGCGGAAGACCTTTCCACACCATTCTTGGAGGGAAAGAAGAATATTTTGTGGATATAATAATAGAGCGGGAAGAAAGGAAATTGCAGATAAAATTAGTCATCCTCACAGGGATACTCAGATTTAGCATTTTCTGCCTGAGTACTGGAAGAAGAACATTATCATATGCGGATGACACATCAAGAAATACTCCTACAACTGTTTCTTTTTTAGAAAATGCAATACGTATGTCAGTCATAAAAATCCCAAAGCTGTCCATTGTGCTAAAGCCTTTTCAAAAACCGAATTGACTTTTGGAAAGAACACCTCCATTTTCCAAAATCCATTCCAAACGGTTTTTAATAAGGTGTTCGAGAATTTTGGCAATAGTGGATGATAGAGCAATTGGTCTTTAACCAGAAGGGTCTGAACTAAGCTTTCCCGGCTTCAAGATAGGCAAAATTATTTGTCTTCGCCATTCATCTGGAGGGACCTCTGACTGGTATATTGCATTTAAAATATCTAGGTATAGCTTTTGAGTAACTGGGCCACTGTTAACTATAAAAGAGTAAGGTACACCATCCTCACCAGGAGAGGAGTCATTCAAGGATTTTAGGACCAGTTGAAATTCCTCCATAGAAAAGGAAGCATCAAATTGATTTAATTGGGAAGGGTTAGAAGATATGTACATTGAACACTCTTCCCACGAGGGGACTGACAGTGGTGCCAGCTTTTGGGAGAAGGCATTGATCCAGGTAGATGCGTCATTGGACTGCCGGTTATCACTTATAGAAATAGATCCTCTATATCTCCTGATATTTTTCCAAAATATCAGGAGAACACAGAAGGGAAAAAAACAGAAGGGTGAGATGAAGGGGATAAACTTTCGCAAAAGTGGTACCAACCACTCTTCTTCTTTTTAGAGAGCAGTCTATTTACTTCAGCTGCCACTCTTTTATAGTTCAGGTAATTATCTAGACTCATGGATAGGGAGTATTGTCGCTCAGCATCTTTGCGACGCTTACATGCATTTGAGCAATCAGCATCCCACCAGGGAGGGGACGTCCTTCTATAAGTGCTAGAGCATTTTAGAGGAATTATCTTTTGTGCACTTTGCAAGAGGGCATTTTTAAAAAGGCTATATACGAGATGTACATTATTTGGCTGAACAGAAGGGATATGGCTTATTTCACTATCTGTGGTTATTGCAAACTGTGGCCAATCTGCTTTGATCACATTAAATTTTAATCTAGGGGGAGTAGGGATAAAAGTAGGTCGGGTAGAAAATGATAGAGAAATAACAATTGGGTAATGATCGCTACCAAAAGAATGGGGGAGAATAGACCATGAGGAAAGCCAAGAGAGAGATGCGGAGCAAAATGATAAGTCCACAGCACTTTTTGGGTTCTGTAGAGGGGAGACCCGGCGAGTGGGGGACCCATCATTCATAAACACAAGGTTATAGTCATCTAAAATATCTAAAAAATATGAGGACAAATAATCACAATAATGTGAACCCCAAGATGTGTGGTGAGTGTTAAAATCACCTAACACAACAATAGGGGAAGAAATTGAGGAAAGGATAGATGAGAATTCAGATAAGACATTAACATTAGGTTCAGGAATATACACAGAGAAAAATGTAATGCATAAAATACGGACAGCTACAATATTGATAGAATCACTGTGTGAGGGAAGGGAAACAGAGGAATATTTACAATTACTGGAGACCAATATGGCTGCTCCAGCTTTACCATCACTCCTGTCGTCCCGGAGGCATACATAGCCCGGGACTCTAAAGCGAGAACCAGGTCTTAACCATGTCTCCTGAACAACAAGAATTAAAGGAGCATGTTTTTTATTAAAATATAATATGTCATGCATTTTGTTTTTCACGCTACGACAGTTCCACTGTAGGATGATGTGCTCCATTGTTGGGGATGAGGTTTACCAGCTGAGTCAAGTTTTTCAGAATATTGTTCGGTAGCCCGGAGTCGCTGAACCGGGAAAGCATGTTAATAAGAAGAGAAGTGAGAAGTTCGAGAATATTATCATTAGGAGAGATGGAATCACTTGGGAAGGCACACCCATTAGGAGATTCAGAAACAGGTGTCTCTACAATCTCCCTGTGAGCATGATGGTCATAGCCAGGAGTGATGGGGGAGGGGTGCGACGAGGAGTAAAAACTGTTTTTTTATAGGAAACTGTGGTTGGAGGAGTGTTCTGTTTATTAGTCAAAGAAGAAGGAAATGAGGAAGAGATTCTTGTAGAGTCAGCAAATGATCGCCTTACATGGGGAAATGCTTTCTTGAGACATAATTAGTTTAATGGACTTCTGCCTAGAGTATTCCGGGCAAGAAGTATCATTTGCTGAATGTAAACCGGAACAGTAAAGACATGTGGGAGAAGTTACCGTACATGTTTCCCCTTCATGCATTTGGGAGCATTTATAACATCTGGGTTTCGACCTACACTGTGCTTTAACATGTCCAAATCTGCAACACTTATTACATTGGATTGTTGGTAATAAATAAGTCTCAACTGGAAGGGAAGAGAAGAAACAGAAAATACGAGATGGGAGCTTTTGACCAGTAAAAGTGAGTACAACAGATTGAGTGGGAATCCAGGTAGGGGAACCATCATTAACCGCTTTCCGGCTCAGTCTCCTAGCTTTAACTACCTTACCATATCCAGGGGCAACCTCGAGGTTAGATACAAATTCTTCCATCGACCAATCTACTGGGACATCTCGAACAATGCCCATACGAGATAAACTATAAGATGGTATCAGTGCAATAAATCCAGCCGTTCCAAGGGCGGGATGATCCAGGAAAGAATTTGCATGTTCTGCTGTTCTAAACTCAATAGAAACACGGTTTCTGCCATTTCGCTTTATGCCATCCATAACTATGTTTTTGATATTGTTTTTAAATAAAAAGTGGCCAAACTGTATAGGACGAAGAACCGTTCCGCTATTGGTTTCAGACTCGGGTTTGGTGACATGAACAACAAATGGTGCAACATCATCTGTGGAGTATAACCTCTTGTCGTTTTGGAAGTCAGGGCTAGTGTAGGTCAGTTGAATTGAGGGAGTTGCCAAAGATGGGTTAACCACTAACCTTTTAGTATGATCGGAATCGGAAGGATCATTCATGGGTCTCTTTCTATTATGAGTTTTGTTACCCCCACCACGGTCCAGCGGGTCGGTATCCATTTTAAAAATTTACTATAAAAACTACTTACAACGAACACTAAACAGTAAACAGCACAAACAGAAATTTAAATAATTCAATTGATGTTGAAATAGCCGTAAAATAAAAAGAAAAAACACTAAACTTAAAAACGCTTGTAACTGACACTTACCAAAAAGCAGCAAGTTGTCCTATTTGAAAACAGAAAAGCATTTCAATTCTGAGTTCTGACGTGAAATTGACATACATGAATGTTTTTCTTCTTCAATGTTAGCTTTCTTGAGGATTTGCCAATATTAAAGTTTTCGTAAAGATACTATTTTACTTTACTATTTATAAATAATAACACCGAAACTTAATAATTTTGTTTACTTAAACCGAAAGAAACACAAAAAAATAGACAATAAACTTAAAAGACTTAATTATTTACAGTGTACTACTTATAGCTTAAGCGGACAAGAATCGACTTGTTTCACATTCTATTTTATAATTCTCATTCTAAATTCTTAAGGGGGCTTAGGCGGTCAGCGAAAATTCACATTTCGTACCGTGAGGTGTGGGGAGCGGTCCGTGTGCGCGGGGGACACGCACGAGCCCCGCGCGAGCCCCGCGCGAGGGGTAATCAGTGTACTGTGTAGGTCACCGAACTTAATAATATCAAGCGATCCTATTTCGTTGTATTTTGAATGATAACCATTATATAATGTTTAGCCCTTTCGCTATGTATACCGAAACCTATTTTTTTTATTTATTAAAATGTATATGTATATATAATTATTATTTAAATAGCTATGTTGTTTGTGTAATCTATACAGATAAATAAAATTGGAGTGTCTGTTTGTAATATCAAAATAACCGCTTTTTATTGAATGCATATGGATGTTTACACGGGACATATTATACCCAAATAGTGTTTTTTTACAATTTTTCTTTGTCGGCACCGGTGCCGGGCCGTGACCGTGCCACCGCCGTGCCGTGACCGTGCCGTGGCCGTGCCGGTGAATAGAAAAACGCCCAATCTTGCTTGTTTCTCCCGTGAAATAGCTTTGCTGTGATTGTTGTGTTGTGTTGTGTGATGAACATTATGATGATGATGATGATATAATATATCATCATTAGCCTCTATCCGCCCATGGCTGAACATAGGCCTCCCACAATGAACTTCAATACGGCCGATCCCATATCACGACATTACATGATGATGATGATGATAAATATCATCATAATATCTCCTAATATTATAATATACATGATGATGATGATGATATATCATCGGTAGTCGGTACAGCAGTATTTGAATTGATGATGATTAGTTTTGTAGCCTAAGTTCCTCCTTGTAATATCAGTTATCTGCCAGTCAAAATCCCGTCAAAATCGGTCTAGCCGTTTCTGAGATTAGCCAAACTTCCAGCTAAGTAAGATAAACAGACAGATTTTAAGAATGGTTTTCGATGTAAGTACCGAACAAATAAAATCTATGGACTCTTTTTACACCACGTCAATCTGGTCACGTGGTAAATCCTCGAAGAACTTGTATTACGGATACCAGACAATGGAAATATTATATTTAATACTTTTATACTATACATGTATATATAAGTTTTTTATTATATGTATAATACACATCCATGACCCAGGAACACAGAATTTTTTTGTTCCCTGGCGGGATTTGAACCCACTACCTCGGGCTTGAGCGCCAACGTGCTAACTGTTGAGCCACAGAGGTCGTCATATTTAGTGAAAAATTTGAAATTACTCGTATAATACGATACAGACACTTCAATTTTATTTATAATAAAATAATATATTTGTATAGTTTTAATATTTTTTTTCAAATTCAAAAAAAACTAGAACTAATCTTTTCAAATAGTATGTATTCTATAACAATTTATAGTATTTACTCCACACATCACTCTTCACGTTCGTATCTAAGTAAATTATGTAAGTATTTCATCATCATCATCAGCCCTTATCCGTCCACCGCTGAATATAGGCCTCCTTCAATGAACGCAAAGACGGCTGATCCATTGCCATACGGTCCGGCACATGTAAGTATTTACAATTTAAAAATTACTAAAATCCATTACCATACCATATATTGTGATATTTAGCTAAACATTATTTTGTAAAGACAGACAAGTAGGAAGTCAATATCGATAGCGACTTTCTTTTATTTCCCAAGGTAATATTAGTTTGTTTACTCTTGCTTTGGACTCGTAACTTTCGCGGGTTCCGCGTGACGAGCGACACAGCCCCCGCATGCGAACGCCGAAGTGGTACTGGGTCTCACGGGTGATGTGTGGCCCGAGGTCCGTGGTTAGTATGGAAACTTCGAATTTTTATCAAAAAGTTAATATTTTTTTTAGTTTTTGGAAATCTAAAACTGTTAACACATCGTCAGGGTAAAAACCTATGTGTTTGTGATTTTATAAGAATGATTATTGTAAAACACAGTCGTAATATTCATTTATATGAAATTTTAGAGGTTACTTCAGATTTTTTTTCTATCGAGCAAAATTTTTCCAATCGTGTTTTGAAAACTGTCATCACCTCATACATACGTTCTGTAATACATATTAGAAATTTCAGTGCCAGAAAACTTCAAGTTGTTAAATAGCAGCTAATAGGAAACAGCTAATTTTGCCGTTTTCACCTACCAAGGGCCCTTAAATAGGCGCTCGCGGGAAAATCATTATCTATTTAGTCCTTCTCCTTCTTTTTATACATCCACATATAATCTTTATAACGAGAAGGAGGAGGTACGTGCCGGCGTTCGGAAATGCGAGGACGGGGATGAATGGTATTTACGATACAGTGGATTACTATGTACATGAATCATGAAACAATATCAAAGAGTTTGTTGACAGTCCGACAACTAGAGGTGTTCGTTATATTAGATAGCGGATAAAAAAATATATATTTACAAATAACATATTAGCCTTATGGGGACTAGAGTGGCGAAGCCGCGCTCCTTGTTTCCCGCCATTTCTCCGTATAGGGATGTTGACAGTATTCATATAAAAATATAATTTTGATGTTAATTGGTAGTTTATATGATAGAATTCTGAAAAAATACAATATTTTCCCTTATTTTTATATGATTAAATTAATATTTTATAAATAAAATATAACAAAATTTAAAATAGGTCACGTGATAATAAACGGAAATGACGTCACCAGTTCCTATTTAGCGGAAGCGGAAGAATGTTGACGTACTTTTATACACCATTTTCCGTACGCAGTACATATTGTAAAAACTTTTTCAGGCGTTTTGACAGTGTACACACACAAAGGCACCGTACAACACTTATAAAATTTAGAAGCCATTTTTTATTAACGACAACTAGAATCATTTTATCACTTTTACGATGTTTAACAACATATGACGTATTATGACGTAAATAGTATTAACTTTTGCTTAAATACGTCTAATGCCTATAAAATCTTGCATTTTATAATGCATTTTAAATTTCGCTCCTAAACGCTAACACTTGTCACGTGACGTCATATGTTGTTAAACATCGTAATAATGATAAAATGATTCTAGTTGTCGTTAATAAAAAATGGCTTTAGAGTTTTATAACTGTTGTACGGTGCCTATGTGTGTGTACACTGTCAAAACGCCTGAAAATTAGTTTTTACAATATGTACTGCGTACGGAAAATGGTGTGTATAAGTACGTCAATATTCTTCCGCTTCCGCTAAATAGGAACAGGTGTCGTCATTTCCGTTTATGATCACGTGATCTATTTTAAATTTTGTAACATTTTATTTATTAAATATTAATTTAATCAAATAAAAATAAGGGAAAATATTGTATTTTTTCAGAATTCTATCATAGAAACTACCAATTAACATCAAAATTATATTTTTATATGAATTTCATACTGTCAACATCCCTATTACAGACCGAATATTGTATTTTGTATGGCTAATAGCCTAGTAGCTAATACCTTTAAATGAAAATAATAAATCATATTAGCCGTTTTTTATTTTACCAGGCAAGCGTTACTTAAATTTAAAGAATATTTTTATTACTTTACAACTCAAATGTAAACAGAGCCAAATTATACTCTATTGTAACGAACCGAAATAAATAATCCAACGAGCAATGTCCAACGATATAACCAAATGAAATATATAATCTAACGAGCAGCGTCTATCGATATAACCAAACGAAATATATCGTCAATGAGTAGCGTCAAACGATATAACCAAAGGAAATAATATATAATCTAACGAACAGTGTTAAACGATGATCGTTATTCGTTTTATCGGTTCATTTAGTTAGAAAATATATATTATATTCGATAAATAATCAGTACGCACAGGGCGTTTGTTCCTGTATGACGTTCGTTACTTTTGCGAGTTTGCTTACGTAATACGTGGTGTTTTAAATATATTTTATTAATAAATTTTAGTTTAGTATAAATTAAAGTTAGTTTTGTGTTGTGTAGTACAGCTTGGCTAAAAAGAGTATGGAAAAAATGAGGGCGCCACTTTCACTTAGGTATCATCATAATATGGAAAATCAGTAAAATAATATAATCAAATCGTTAAAAATAAATGTGAAACACTAAGCTTTACTCAAAATCTAGTATTTGTCGGCCAAGTATTGTGAACATCATAGGTTTCCATTTAGTAAAATATTTAGTTCCACCTGTCACCACGTTATACTCTTTTTGCCAAGCTGTATGTTTATTGAGTATTTAAAATTGTTACTGCTATTTAGGACTAAGTAATAAAAAATATGATTTTGTTAATAATTAATAAGTAATAAAAAAATCGGTTGTCTGTAAAGTCGGTTTACCCTCCATACCAACTATTACCTGTAATATCCCCTTCCTTCTTGCGTATTCCTAGTTATAGAGGGTTGGTGATCACCTCTTTGCATCATTTTCTCTCATACAATCTTTCTCCATCTGATTCTGGCGATGTGGAGGACATTACGAATTATAGTCAAAAGCATAGGTACCATATATTAGTGTATTATTTATGGTCAAGAGCGATGCGACTTACGCTCGGTCAACCTTTGAATCACTGAAAACCTTTTTTCCTTTTATTCTGAAAAATTAAATAAATGTTTATTTTCAGACATTTTTCTGATAGCCACAGTCCACTTTTTTTTTTTTTTTTGGCAATTCTCGTACGTAGTACATTTGCCATTATCAAACGGGAGAAATTTTTCCATGTATATAAAGGGACGAGAGATGTTAAATTTAGGAATCATTCAGGGCAGGATATAGGATATGTATGACAAGATAATAACAATATTATTATGAAATATTAATTTATATAGCTATACATATATTTAAATATATTACTTATATTATAGACACACAAGACTTTCATCAAATAAATACTAAACCTAAATTTCTATATTATTAGTAATTATATAATCTGAAATTATTTTATATATGTAATATTTTTTTATAAATAACAGACAAGTAATAGAGGTTGGAAAAGGGATTTGATGATCTAGTAAGGATTTCAGGAAATCGGAACGGTCATATAAAGGACAAGAAAAGAAAAAATGATTTACATCGCCAGTTTCACAACCACACAAACAAGAAGAGTCGTTAATAATTTTAAACTTGGAAAGATGAGCAGGTGTACAAGTATGGCCAAGTCTCAATCTTGAGATGATACTAGAGCACCTCCTATTAAAATTCATTGAGAAAAACCATGGTTTTGATAAAATATCAGGCTGAAGAGAGTAATAATAATTACCTTTTTGTTTACTGCTTTTTTCCCATGACGTTTTCCAACATGTATCAAGATCGAGTTTAGGTATTGATAACAAGTCTGAGCAGTAAATCTTATACGGAACAAGGTCACCACATGAAATAGCTTCATTAGCGAGAGCGTCTGCTATAACATTTCCTTGGATTCCAGAATGTCCAGGAATCCAAGAAAATTTAATATTGTAATGTTTTGCTATGCATATTGTTAGTAATTGTCTTGTGTCAAATATAATGGGGTTGTGTTGCTTAATTTTAAACGGGTTTTTTTCTAAGGCTTGTAAAGAACTAAGTGAGTCAGTAAAAATGATTGAATTTTTGAGTTTAGCTAGTATTATATAATCTATGGCTTTGAAAATACCCAAGCACTCTCCAGAAAAAACAGAAGATTCTGGAGGGAGTTTTACCTTCTGTACAATGTTATATTGACGGTGGAAGATACCTACGCCTACTAAACCGTTAACATTATGTTTCGAAGCATCAGTAAATATGAGATGGGTATTTTTAAATTTTTTCTCAACAATTGCATTAAATTTTTCATTAGCTATTAAAAAATCTGACTTAGCTATACCAATATTTAATATTTGTGGTGATAGAATAAGAGATTCGAAGGAACAAGAAAACAAAGGTAACATGTTAGATTGATGTAAAGGTGCAGAGAGAGATTTAAACTTATAATAGCTATTAATTAAATGTGGATTCGATTTATGTATCCAATACGGTGAATTAGATACTAAGTAAGCTAAAAGATGAAGTTTTTCAATAAGAGGGTGATTGGAAAGGTGTAGACGTCGAAAGAGAAATTTATCAGACAAATACTGACGACGTAGTTGTAACGGAGGATCACAGCACTCAATTTGTAAAGCGTTAATTGGGCTAGACTTCATTGCTCCACAAATGATTCTCAAACATTTGTTTTGAATTTTGTTCAACATTTTAAATCCAGAAAGAAGGCCCGGTTCCAATAGGAAGGTTCCATATTCGAGGACACTACGTATGAGAGCATTATACACGAGTTTCAAATAAAAGGGATGGGCACCCCACCAAACTCCTGCTAAACATCTTATGATGTTTATTATTTTTTCACACTTATTTGCGATGAAATTGCAATGAGGGATGCCTGTAAGTTTCCTGTCTAAAATGACACCTAAAAATTTAAAATCATTTTTTTGTGGTATAATGGTCTCATCGTAATAAACATAAACTGGAGTGATAGTTCGCATACGGGAGAATAAAACTACTGAGCTTTTAGATGGGGACAAATATAGTCCATGATCATCAAGCCATTTTTTTAAATATTGAAGTGATGACGTTAACTCTGTGCATGCTAATTTAATGTTTTTACTTTTTACATATAATAATAAATCATCCGCATATTGCAAAACTTCAATCTTTCTATCAATAGCTAAGTCTAGATCATATGTGTATAAATTATACAATAAGGGGCTCAAAACGGACCCTTGTGGAAGGCCTTTGGATAACACTCTAGAATGTTTTTGTTCACCATCAGTAAACAAAATCGATCTATCATTAAGCATATTTATAACAAAAGAAATAATTTTTCTGGGAATCTGAAGGCATAAAAGTTTTTGTTTAAGAATTGGTATCACGACATTGTCATAAGCATTAGATAAATCCAAAAATGCTGCAATGACAAAATTATTATCAGAAAAGGCTAGCCTGATATCGGTTGTAAGTAAACTAATATTATCTATACTACTTCTGTTTCGTCTAAAGCCAAATTGAGTTGTTGATAGCAAACTGTTGCTTTCAACGAACCATTCTAGACGATTCTTAATTAATTGTTCGCAGATTTTTAGGAGGACAGATGAAAGGGCAATAGGACGGTAAGACAAAGCAGAAGAAGGATCTCTATTAGGTTTTAATATTGGAATTACAATTTGTGATTTCCAATTTGCAGGAATGTGACCAGAGTGAAAAATAGAATTGATTAAATTTAAATAATATGTCATGCTTATGTCATTTAAATGAGTAATGAAAGAATAATATATTATTCCATCTGGACCAGGTGCAGAATCTGATGCATATTCTAAAACGTTCTTTAATTCTGTCATTGAAAAGGGAGAGTTTAATTCAGATGATTCATTGTATAAGGCACCGTTATCATTTAAGTTATCTTTACGAAAATTAACAGTGGGAGGAGCAATTCTATCAAGAAAATCGTCTACTAGAAAAGATGGAAAAGTTGGGGATGGGGTGGTATTATAAGCTGATCTAAATCTTCCAATGTTTTCCCAAACACTGGATGTGGGAGTATTGGGAGATAAAGATGAGCAGAACTTTCGCCAGCTGTCTCTTTTTTTTCATTTAAAAAGTAATTTTGTTGCGTTTGTAATCTCCTTTAGTGATAAGAGGTTTTCTAATGTCATATTATTATTAAATATTTGTTCAGCATTTTTTCTTTTATTTAAAAATTCTTTGCTTTCGACATCCCACCATGGAGGACTTGGAATATAAGGGTTCCCATGTTTTATATTAAAAACTTCATTGGCACTTTCAATTAATGTATCTAAAAAAATTTCGGCACCGCAAGAATCACTAATATTTTCTGATATTTTCTGACTAAGTTTTAAATCAACTTTACTACTAAATTGAGTCCAAGTGTCAGAATTGACTTTTGATATATTGTATCTCGGGAATAGTTTATTGCAAGTTTTAATTAATTTGCCAGGAGGAAATGAGGTAATAATGGGATAATGATCACTGCCAAATGTGGATGTTAAAACAGAACTTGACAGCTGAGATACAAATTGGGGTGAGCAAATAGTTAGATCTACTACACTATTTCCTTCAGATAAGTTTGTACGTCTAGTAGAATTACCATTGTTGATGATACACAAGTTGTTTTTATCTAGAATATCCAAAAGTTTATTACCATAACAGGTTGTCATGGAGCAGCCCCAAGACTGGTGATGACAATTAAAGTCACCAGTTATAATTAATGGTTTAGGGAGGGATAAGAATATATCCCCAACTTCATTTAATATATTAATAGAAATATGTGAAATATATACAGAAACAAAACAAATTTTATTTACAATTACGGCTAAAATAGAAATTTCAGAACTATGTACAGGAGTGGATATTATATTAAAAGGGTAGCCTTTCTTTATGAGAAATGCTACACCACCATATCCATCTAATCTGTCTTCTCTAACAGTATTATATTTTTTAATATTTAATGTAAAACCTGGTCTAAGCCAAGTTTCACATAATGAAAATAAAAAAGGGTTATATTTATTTAATAAGTAAATTAGATCACTTTTTTTATTAATTATGCTTCTAGCGTTCCATTGTAATATTTTGTTGGCCATTATTTATTTTGATTATATTTACAATTAACTCCATTAAGGGGGCAACGATGGACGGTATATTATTATTGGTCTGGGCAAAGGTTTGTAATAAAGATATAATATCTGATATTTTTGTTGGTTCTTGTGTGGAGGGGGGAGTATCATTTGAAATTGGGCTATAATTTTTATCTAATTGATTAAAGGAAAATTCTTTTATGATATTATCATGTGCAGTTTTGTCGTAACCTTTTCCAACTTGTATAGGGCGGGAAGGTTTAGATATAACTGTTTTCTTGTAAGATTTTTGTGGAGTATAAGAAGATGGAGTATTAATATTTTGGAAAGATAATTTTCTTTGAGGACTGGACAAGGTTTCAGCGAATGATTTATTAAGTATAGGGAACATTTTACTTGCTTCTTGATAAGAAACACAATTTTGGGACATATATAGTTTTATTTCTTTTTGTCTGTTAAGTTCCGGACAAGATTTACTGTTTGCCATATGGCGACCAGAACATTGACAACAGTAATAGTCATCTTCAACATTACATGAGTCACTAACATGATCCTGACCACACTTGAGGCATCTTGGTTTGGAACGACATTGCATCTTTGTATGACCATAACGACAGCAGTGATAACATTGGATGGTGGGAAAAACATATAAGTCTACGGGCAGAGAGTTGTAGCAGATAAATATTCTTTTTGGGAGTACCTGACCATCAAAATACATTACTACTGACTGTGTGGGTTTCCATATTGGAGACCCATCAACAATAGTTTTATAATTAAGTCGTCTAATTTTAACTATTTTGCCACAGCCAACAGGGGTTGAGATATTAGAAATAATTTCCTCAGGAGACCAATCTGTACTGGAACTCCTCTAACAATGCCTATTCTTAAAATATTAAATGAAGGGACATATGCTTTATAATTAATGTCGGTGATTATACTATTGTTAATAAAAGAGTTAGCATCAACATAATTTGTGAAGGAAACAGACATACGGTTTCGACCAATTCTCTTAACACTACCATTAACTATATTATAAATTTTATTTTTTAAAAGAAAATTTCCGAAGGTTATCGGGTGCAATATTTTTCCGTCATTTTCAGAGGATTGGATCTTCTGAACATGAATAATGTAAGGAGGTGCATCTAGTTCATTGTAAATATTTCGACCAATTGGAGTATTTGGTTTACTGACTGAATCATTAATATTATGAGGCACTGGATTATCTGATTGTAATAAAGGCTGTGCAAGTGGAATATTAGTTAAATTTTTACCCTCATCTGATTTATCGGACTCTACACAACGACATCCAATGTCCTTTTGGTTTCCCGTATTTTTTCTTTTCTTTTTGTTACAATTTTTGCATATTTTATGCAGGCGACCACGTTTTAAACTAACTTTTTTGGAAGATTGGTCAGTGTCCATACTAGAATCATTATATTCTACTGTAACAAAACTGCAAGCTTCGGGCACTTTACATGTTCCCCCGGGATCCGGAGGTTCATTCATGTTGCAATAGAATGTAAAAAGAAACTTACCAACCAAGAATTTTCTAACTAACTATAATATATACAAATAAAATTTATAAAATAAATATTATAATAAACTGATCTGAATGACTAAAATAATAAAAAATTAATGAGAAACAAAAAACCACAACTGCGCGCCTTGAAATTTCCCGCCGTTTTTTTTCCACAGGCCACTTGTTATCTAATTATTGCAATGTTTGAATTATGTACTAGGTACCATCTTAAAAAAAATATTTAGGTCATCGGTTTGCCGATCAAACACAATGAATCAAACATTAAATATAAAATCGGTTGTCTGTAAAGTCGGTTTACTGACGATAGTTGAACGTGACAACGTGAAACGTTTTCACGTCAATTAAATAATAAAATGTTAATTTTAAAGTCTGCAGCGGGATTATAATATTAATAATATTGAGGGGAATGGTTCTCTTGAACACTGACAAACGGAGATAATTTTAAAACGTTACGTACTTATATTAATTTATGTAAAATTATTTTATGCCAAGACCGTATGATTTACATGCCGATACCTATTTATTGAAGTTCGATTTCCGATCATAATGTTATTGAACTTTGAAATAATTTGTAAAAATACCCACCAAATAAACAAAAAAAAATGTTAGTATTTTAACAGAGTAAAAGTGTGTACTATACTTGACTTTAGTTTTCCTGGCTAACATAAAATAAGTAAAATATGGCAGCTTTTAATGAAAAAGAAAATAACAGCGTCAGTGAAATTGATGACTTTTCAATAGAAGTTATACGTAAATGCAATACGCAGTGTAATATTGAAACTTCTTGGGATCAAAGTTGTTATGTATCTGTACTTGAGTCTAAGAATAGTGAAAATAATAAAACACCGCCGTTTGTTAATATGATGATTGACGATAGTCCGTCCGAAAAGAAAAGAAACACATCAATACAGACAGAATCCAACGAACCATTTCGGGGAAATCTAGACGATATAAATTTTTCATTCAACAAACAATTCCATCTGGATGAATCTTCATCGAATGATAATTCAGAACGGTCAATAAGTAGTAAACGCATAAGACGCGATTCGTATGAAGATAGAAAAGAAATGAGACCTTGTAAAATGGGCAAATGCACATCAAGTACTTCAAGTGCAACGGATTTATCAGATAATACCACGTCTCGGTTATCCTCAGAATCTGACGTATCTTTTAAATCAATTAAAAGTAATTATTCATATAAGGTGAGGAAAAGAAGACGTAAGTCTGACTCGAACCTGTTCAAAGATGTCCTCCAAAGGTCCAGGAAAACGTTAAATTTGAGTAAACATAGCTCAGAATGCGCAACTTCGGGTAATTTTATATTTTAAAACATTTCTCTATTATATTTTAAATAAATCTAATATATTATAAAATTAATATTAGGGGATAAATTACATCCGGACTACTACGGAATACTACAGTTACTATAATTTAATCTATACCTACCTAAAGATAAAAAAATTGTGTAAACGATATTCATTGTATGAACTATAGCCGTCATTTATTAAATCTAGCTGCACACATGTGAACTGTGTGTAATCTATGAATCAAACGAGGTCCTCGCAAATCTACCACGATGGTCGATGATGATGATTATTAAATTATTTAAAAAAGTGGTTAGTGGATTTGCAGCGACCCGCCGCGCGTTGATGATGTTTTTATGTTTCTGACATAATAACAGTGGTGGATTTATACTAGGGGCAGTCGGGGCTAGTGCCCAGGGCGGCAAATTTTCTAGGGCGGCAAAATTTGGAAAGTGAGATAAAATTTTCTATACAATATATAATTAACTAATTCTTTTAAATAAACATTTTATCTTTCAAGAAATATAATTCAAGTATTATGTATCACATTAAAATTTTGTATATTATAATATAGGTAATTTAAGTTATTGCTACAATGGGTGCAAATAGACTCAATAGCTTAACTATTCTATGCAGAATCAGATGTGCTTCAACGTTTAGATTGTGAAGATTTAATCGACCAGTTTGCAATTCAAAAAGTTAGGCGAGTTTGCCTGTGAAAAAAATTATGCAATATTAATATAAGTCGTTCTTAGTGCAAAACTTATAATTCTAAGAAAAATACAAATATTTTTATATTACTATAGTATATAATAAATAATATATAATATATGAGTAAATAAAGAATAAATATAAATAAAACAATGTATAATAAATGCTATATAATACATAATAAATTTCCTGCAATCAATTAGTTATTCTAATTCTAAAAAAATAAGATATCAAAACTATTAAAATAAAATTTAAGTCATAGGGCGGCATTTTCTTCAGTGCCCCAGGGCGGCACAAATTTAAATCCGGCCCTGCATAATAATATCAAGTTTAGTTTATATATTCGTTTGATTAGATCTTTGGAATTTTAGTAGGTAAAAATACCAGAGGTAAACAACTTTTCTAGTAGCATTTGAGTATTTCCTCTCTTCAATACTCCTGTATGTTACAGTTTTGTTTTTTTTATATTTTTTTATGTTACTTGGATAAGCAAACTGGCAAACGTGCCACCTGATGGTAAGTGGTCGACGTCGCCCATGAACATAAACTAGTTTACCTGGAACGAGCCCAGGCAACTCATCTATGTGTTGCCTATCCTGAGACATAAGATGTTAAGTCTCGGTGCCAGTAATTACACCTTGCCTGTCTTGCCCTTCTCTCCGAAACACAGCAAAGCTGTTTCACGGGAGAAACAAGCAAGATGGTGGTACCCATGCAGCCGGGAGCGCGGCACAGCGCTTCCCTCCCACCGGTAGCGCTTCCCTCCCACAGTTTTAATATTTCACTCTGTAATTAGTTTCATCATTATCACGAGCTCGTGTCCGTTCATTATGGACATAGGACACTGTCAATGAACACCAAGATGGCCAATCCCTCGCTACACGCACCCAATATTTTTATCACGAGTTATTTGATAGTTAAACAATAGCCATAATTTTTTGTTTCTAAAATATATAAGTTCAAGCATTTACGTATCAAAAAATTTATCTTGCTATATTGATAACTTTTTCTTTATTATACTTGAACCTGTATGGGTCGCGGCTATGTAAAGGTATGACATCATTCAAATATAGCACCGGTCGAAATACTCAAAGACTTGACTATTTAGTGTTATAAATTATTTTATTATGAATGCATTGTGTAAAAAACTTCAAAATCATATATGGTATGATTATGGGATTCTTTCGTATAGTGGTATTGTTATTTACAGGAGGAACTAGAACTGCTAAAAGAGAGAGTAATCGGCGTTCAAATCGCACCAAAGTTGGGAGGCTAATGGATATTTGCACTTGGATTGGTAAAAAGGTAAGGTTTATTTACAACACATTCATATATACATTGAAGATTCGTGGCCAGTGCCCCAAATATATTGTTTACACTGTAGTACAAATGCTTACGCTAATATTTATTTAAACTTCATATGAATGTAAGTAAATATCGTGATAGATTTAGATACTTATATTTATTTTTAAGTTATACAAATTAATTACTTGATGATCACCAGAAAATAACTGTTTGTTAACGACGTTATTATCCCTAGAATATATACGGAATAAACTACATTGGATCCGCTGGTTACTTTTCCATCATCAAATTAGTAAAAATTCTATATTGCACTAGTAGACTGTAGAGCTGATGGCGAAAGCATCGCTAATATGAGAAATAGTGTAAAGGGTAGGCTTTATTCAGTTAAGCTTATTGTATGAAAGAGGCAGAGCCATATATGCTGCTTTGCAGCCGAATTGGGCCGGTACGACGGAGGTGGTGCCCCTCGCTCACATAATACCGGCGTAAAGTGACAGCTATGCTGTCGCGTTTTGTGCGGTTTATAAGTTTCCGGTGGCACAGGGGGGGGGGGGGGATAGAGAAAAGGTGGGCAACGCATCTGCATAATCTCCAGTTGTGCGGATGTGTACATGGGCGTCGATAGTCGCCAAAAAGCTTCGACTCATAGAAATATAATATCTGTGCTTCGACTGCTCGTTTGCCCTCCTATGCCATAAAAAAAATTGAAAATATGCTCTTCCAAAAGACGTATACAAAGCCGCTCTTAATCTATACTAATATTATGAAGCTGAAGAGTTTGTTTGTTTGTTTGAACGCGCTAATCTCAGGAACTACTGGTCCGATTTGAAAAATTCTTTCAGTGTTAGATAGCCCATTTATCGAGGAAGGCTATAGGCTATATAACATCACGCTGTGACATATAGGAGTTGAGTACCGCGGGCGAAGCTGCAGGCAACAGCTAGTACCTAATATATTGTTATCGCTATTGCACTCTCATGACCGTTCGTATTGAATCGCGTTAATTGGGTTAGCAATTACCCTCCCCTATTTTCATATTTGGAGGATAAATAAAAGTCTCTTGATTGACCTTACAGGGTTACCAGTCCCTCACGGGTCTGTACAGTGACATTCTCCGGGAACCATTGACACAAAATGAAAACAAGGAAAATAAGGTCATAGAAGAGGTTAAGCAAATGAAGATACTCCTGGAAGATGTTAATATGACACAGTCGCGATTAGCAAATGAGAACGAGAGGTTACAAAACGAAATGAAGAAAATGATGGCAAGAATCGAAGAACTAGAGAGTAAAATGAGGTAAGTACCTACTTAATTGGAATCAAATTTCAAACGCTAGAAAATTGTTATTTGTCTTTTATTTTAGGAGTCAAATTGATACGTGTAGCTTTCTTGCGTTATGCGCATTAGTCTTCTAGTTCATTGAGGATCATGTTACGAATTATTTTATAAATTAAGATTAATTTTCTTGATAGGCTTTGATGACGCAAGATAACATGTGACCTCACCATGGTTCAGGCTCAGTAGCCTAAGGTGTGCCCAGCACCTTGGGCGAAGCTAATTGAACCGAGGGGGCTCTTTGTACCCCACTTCTAAGGTGAGGTGCCCTGTTTGCTCATTAGATACGGGGCACCTCACCAAAGTGCGTCCACTTAGGTACCAACTTTCGGGCGCAGCGAGTCCCACATACCCGCCTGGGGAGACCCACTCCCCCGCGGGATGCCTCAAGCATTTCCCGGCGTTAAATATAAAAAAAAATAACATGTGAAACTAACAGTTAAACACCACGTTAACCTTGTGTAGTGGTCAGTTCGTAAGAAGTATTTAACACCAGCAACACCAGCAACCTCAATAGTAAGCCTCAATAGGAATATGAAATATTGGAATAGGACAAGTAAGAGGTAGCTATTGCCATGCTGCATTGCAGCTGAACTGGGCTGGCATGACCGAGGTGGTACCTCTCGTTCACATAACACCGGCGTCAAGTGATAGCTATGCTGTCGTGTTTCGTGAGGTTTGTGAGTTTCCGCGTTCGAATCCACAACCGCTTGGTTTAGTCTCCAGTCACCTGACTTGATCAATCAAGGGCCATGATAATAGTCATTATTAAAACAACCAAAAGCAAGGGAGTAGGGACAATAATTTTCGTTGCTTACCCGTTACCGGTTTTATATGAGCAAGTAAAGTGAATATTTACATATTTTTTTACAATAATTCTATAAAATTATTATTTTTTAATAATAAAATCAAAAATAATAATTTTATACAATTTTCAGCCAGCAACAACACCAGCAGAAGCTTCAGTGCGCACCCCCGCCCCCTCCTCCGCCTCCTCCTCCTCCCCCGCCCCCGCCTCCGCCACCACCACCCAGTAAACTACCCGTGAGAGCTCACACGCTGCCGAGATGCGGTTCCGCACCACCTAGAATCGCCGCACCACGTCTGACTATCACACCCGAAGACATCGCCAACGTTAAGTTGAGAAAAACGAAGGTATCAATTGTCAATTTTTATGTGTCATGATTTCTGAATCTTCTAGCTATGGATAAAATCATTTATGAAGCACTGATCATCACGGAGCCTTACCTACCTTCTACGTGTTAGTCTAAAAACTGGTAAAGAGCTTAGTTTAGAGCAGGGATGGCGAACACGCGACCCAATATTTCCAGCACGCCTCTACGAAGTATTATTAAACAAGATTTTAACATTTTAACAATCGTTGACAATTAAACAATCTGAAGATGAGGAATTATTAAACAAGCAGACCATCCTAATCCAGGACTGGGTCTTACTAACCTCAAGTCTAATAGACTAGAAATTCACTTTAGTATGTACATACTAGCTCGTATATATTTTTCCGTAACATTGATGTTTTTGTCACTTGGATTGGCAAACTGGCAGACGTGCCACCTGCTGGTAAATTTAAGTCAGCTTCGCCCATGAATATTCGGAATGAGTTTACCTGGAACTAGCTCAGGCAACTCGATTCATGTGTGCTCACTCTGTGCTAGTATTACACTGTCAGTCCTGCCCTCCGAAATACAACAAGCACGGGAGGAACGAGCAGAATGATGGTACCCAAGCAGGCGTGAGCTCGGCACAGCACAACCCTCCCACTGGTATAAAACTCTTAACTAAACAATGAAAAAAACGTCAATTTTTTAACGATACTGATTATATTATATCCTTTGACTTCCTAGGATAACCCTGTGCGAGCCAAACCTGTGCTTAAAGAAAAACAGCCAATAGTCACACAGCATTTACTAGAAGCTACGAGAGCAAAACTCGGCCGCAGCAGACCTGTCGCTGCTTCAACCCCAAAGCAACAACTGACTGAGCTAGAAAAGTAAGTGGGAATTTTTCTGGCTCCCTCCGGTAGTGAGGGCATCAGGCTGACTCAGACTGCCTTAGAGCTTCACATAGAAATGGGACCAGGCCACATTTTTTAAACTTTTTTCTTTTTCCTTGTTTCCAAACTAAATTTTAAGATGTATTTAATGATAAAACGAACCGTTTGTAAGAACTTGAAAAAGGGGAAATCAGGCTCAGGCAAATATCTCTGATTTGCTTAGGGACCCTACGTGGTTAATACGGCCCTGCTTGCAGGTGCAATAACATTAATATCATGATATTATAAAGATTTTTTTTTATAGCATAGGACAGCAAACGAGCAGTCGAAGCATTTTGGCGACTATGACGCCCATACACATCCGGACAACCAGAGATTACCTATGTAGATTGATTGCTCGTTGCCCTCCTTTTTCCCCCATAGGTCACCGGAAACTCACAAACCGCACGAAACGCGACAGAATAGCTGTCACTTTACGCCGGTATTATGTGAGCGAGAGGTACCACCCCGGTCGTGCAGGCCCAGTTCGGCTGCAAAGCAGCATGGCACTACCTAACCTCTTAATGTTAAAACACTCTCAACTTAATGTCAAGTTTATATTTTGCATCCACGATTATCATCGTCATATTTAGTTAGAGCTCAAATTTTCTTCAATTCATTTTGTTTTTGCTACAAAAGTTATTAGTCCTACATTTTACAAAATACGATAAAAACAGTCTACAGGTTAAAGTATTAAAGGCGTGTTAAAATTTAAAAACGAAATCCTTGAAAGTTCGTCTTCTTTTTACTATTAAAAACGAAAACATACAAATTTGAATCCGGATACGGAGGGTAGAGACAAGGAGAACTTAGGCGAATCTAGGAGTGAAAGTTGGAAAATTGTCTTGCTCCGAATAATGGAAAAACTACGTTATGAACATAGTAATTATTGTTGTTAGGACTAAAACGTACCTAATCTAAAAATATTGCAGACAGAAGCGTGATTTTACTTATGCAGGTTTCTTTTTAATAATTATTGATTTTAATTGTGTATTTATTTTACCTACCTTACCTTTATTTTACGTTACGGAAAAACTACGACATGAGCATAGTTTTCGTATTGACGAGAGTAGTTTTTACGGACACTTTTCATACACAGAGATTACTCCTCCTCCTTGTGTCTGCTCTCCGTAAATAAGCACTTTATCGATTACTAGCTGTTACCCGCAGCTTCGCCCGCGATGTACAGCCGATGTACGCGCCTTAGATGTACAGCCGTACACAGATTGATGATGATTATTTATCTATGGACGGGCGTAGGGCTTTATTTTATAATATGAAGTGATTAATACCGTATTTTTGTAAATAGCTTTTACATTACCGCTTTATAATTGCCAATTTTTAAAGTATTAAAATGGATATAGGTAATATGTTATATTTAACTAATATAGACAATCATATTATGCCATCGCGGACTTTTCAGTAGGCATATTTAGGATACACAATTCTACCATATTACATTGATACAATAATAATTATTATCCTAACTTTCGGAACCGGGGCCGGGCCCGGCTCGCGCGCGAGGAGCGGCATCACGGTGTCGCATTATTTTGATTTTGCTATATATCCTAAGATATGCATTTCATTTGCATGGTGTAAACGGGAAAAACATACTTCATGAAATGCTCAAGCTAACTAACATATTTAAAATGATAAGGATTAATACCACATTTGTGTAAATAGCTTTCCAACTACCGTTTTATAATTGCCCATTTTTTAAGTATTAAAATGGATATAGTATGTTATCCTTAAGAGATACACATATGCCATCGCGTACTTTTTTGTAGATCTTTCTAAGGTGTACAATAATGTAACACATTATTTTGATCTATCTGTTAGTGTTCATCCAGCGTTTGCAATGTAAGTGCAAAAAATGTGTTTATTTACGACATCACATTAGAAACCTCAAAAATAACAGTATTTCTTTACTATTTAATGGATGTTATTATACATATAAACCTTCCTCTTGAATCACTCTATCTATTAAAAAAACCGCATCAAAATCCGTTGCGTAGTTTTAAAGATTTAAGCATACAAAGGGATATAGGGACAGAGAAAGCGACTTTGTTTTATACTATGTAGTGATGTGATTCTTCTATACAAATTTCAAAGTATTTACTTATCATCCGACTACAGTAAAGCCAAAGGAAGGTTTTTTCTGGTCTGTTGATAATGATAATCTAGTGGTTAATGAACCTGACTTCTAAACCAGAAGGTCGTGGGTTCGATTCCCACCCACGACTAATATTTGTGTGATGAGCATGATCATTTGTTCTGTGTCTGGGTGAAATTTATCTATAATAATAAGCACAGATATTAAAAATAAGTTCTTAATCTGTTCTTAATATTTCTATGATAAAAAGTATGTGTCAGTTGTCTGGTTGCCATAAGAACAGTTTCTGCATAGTTTGGGATCAGATGGCCGTGTCTGAGTTGTCCCAACATATTATTATTATAATATATAATATGTAATAATATCAACCCTTATATGTCCCACTGCTGGGCACGGGTCTCCTTCTCGAAATCATGCGATGAGGGTTTTGGGCCATAGTTCACCGATGCGCTGACCCAATGCGGGTTGGTGAACTTCATACACCTTCAAAGACTTTTATTCTCATCAGGCATGCAGGTTTTTTTAATGTTAGTTGGATAGGCAAACTGGCAAACGTGCCACCTGATGACAAGTGGTCAACGTCGCCCATGAACATAAACCAGTTTACCTGGAACGAGCCCAGGCAACTCATTTATGTGTTGCCTATCCTGAGACATAAGATGTTAAGTCTCGGTGCCAGTAATTACACTGCCTGTCTTGCCCTTCTTTTCGAAACACAGGAAAGCTGTTTCACGGGAGAAACAAGCAAGATGGTGGTACCAATGCAGCCGGGAGCGCGGCACAGCGCTTCACTCCCACCGGTTTCCTCACGATGTTTCCTTCATTGGTGAGCAAACGATGGTCTCAGGTTCAGATGCACGTAGAACCCATTTCTAGACATCTCGAGGGGTCAGGATCGAACCCGGACCTCTCGGCTCCCACTCAAATGGCCGAGCTCATACCCACTAGGTGACTAGATCATCGTCGCTCACATATTAATATTATATTATTTTACGTATGTTATGTATTAGACAATTTTGATGATTGAGAAGTCAATTGATTCGTTATTACAGTGGATACAGTGCCACATACTTTTCTTGGCCGGCGGCTGAAATTGGTACTAATTTTGAAATGTCAGCAGTCAGACTGACATTGTCAGCTAGCTTTCAAATACAACTTGCTGAGTCCTTTGTATTTTGTGGTATTTATGAACATCAAACATGCCTAGAGCATTGAAAAGCGATGGCAGAAGCATTGTTTTACGCGTTCTTCCTTTCATGAAGGAAGAAAAACGCATCAAACGCCAATTATACCATTACAAAAAGTATATGAACGAGTTCCTGCCGCTACAGGTTAGTGTTACCAGCATAGATGGAGGTGAATTTACGTATTAATGAAACGGAAACTTATTTACTTTTTTTATTAAAGGCGTTAGTGAAAGATCAGTGCGACGAATTATAAATGAAAAGAAACGGGCCGATGAAACAGGGACAAAAGTTTCTACTCCGGGGAAAAAAAGAAAAAGAACAACAGGAAAGATAGAAGTCGACTACTTTGATCTCGGTGTCATTAGAAGGAAAGTTCACGAATTTTACTCAGTTAAAAAAGAAATTCCCACTTTATCGAAGTTATGTTCTTCGAGAAGAAATTGATTTTAAGGGGAGCCGAGAGACCCTACGGCAAATATTACATACAAACTAGGATTTCGACACAAATTTTAAAAAATGGGTCGCTGACAAGTTGCTTCCAAATTTGGATCAGGAGTTATTAATCATAATGGATAATGCTCCATACCACAGCATTTGCACGAACAAGTGTCCAAATTCAATTTATAAAAAAGTGGACATGCAACAATGGCTAACTGAAAAGAACGTGGAATTCCACGAAAGCTATACAAAACCTGAGCTTTATGAACTAATTAAAAGACACAAACCGGCACCAGAATACGAAATTGATAAATTGATAAAAGATAGTAGACACACGGTGTTAAGATTGCCACCATATCATTGCGATCTTAATGCAATAGAAATGATCTGGAGTTCAATGAAACGGAATGTAGCAGAGAAGAACCTTCGGAAATCAAGTACTGAAATGCCACAGTTAAGTGCAGAAGCCTTCGACAGAATGTCTGTTGCAGAATGGAAAAAACATTGCGATCATGTAAAAAAAATTGAAAACAAATACAGAGAAAAAGATGCGTTTTTAGATGAACCGTTCATTATTAGTTTGGGCAGCGATAGTGAAAGCGAAAGCAGTAATTCTGAAGATGAACATCTTGTTTTGTTTGATCATAATTATTGTATCAAAATATAGAGGCAAAACACGTGTAGAGTGCTTCAAATGATTTATTAATAATGCTTTTAGCAATAAGCCCGCTATTTGTACTGTTTTGTAATGTTTGTGTTTATTTTCTTTCTTGGTGCGTACAATAAATAATTTTACTATCCACCAACACCTAATAAAAATCCAACTAAAAAGTATTTATTTTTATTTCTTGCATTATTAATTACAATGGCAAAGTTTTAATTATCGAACGGTTCTGATTGCTAGGTATCTTAAAAGATATTATATTACTAGTACAGGTAACAAAACCTATCATATCAGTATTGTTCCTAAGTTCATGTCACATTTATTTTCCTAGAACTGTATTTTCTAGATATTAGTATACATTGTTTTAAGATAGTTAATAGATTATAATTTAATCTTATACATTGTTTTATTAAGACACTTCAATAAATTAATTATTAAGGAAGCCTGCATGACTTCAATTTTTTCCCCATATAATGGTTAATATTTATTTACTAGCAATACTAATATCCATGACAGCGACGCTCTTACCGGCCAAGAAAAGTATGTGGCACTATACACAGTTATTATATGCCATGGTCTAATTTTCTAACCAACTTCAAAAACAAGAAGTCATTATTTCGTTTGATACTTCGGTCATAATTTTTTAACTTTTTCTTGTTGTACAGGTGTTTGCTTCAGGATTCATCAGTAGTCATGCCGTTTAGGAGGCGCATAGCGAGGGGTACGTTTAGGAGCGCAGAGGAGTTGAGGGTGCGACCGTACCCGGCCAGGTGTAACCGCTCCCCTTGTTCTCCTCGGAGCCAGCGCTCTAACTCTTTGTCGCGTGTGCCGAGTTCCCCGCTCAAATATCCTCTCATATTGCCACCATAAAATTCATCTTTGCTGCGTGTCTTTCTTTTCTTCTATTCTAAAAATGTATTGTGGTCACACTATATGTATATTGTGCCATTCTTATGAAAACATGCAAGCAGTGTATGATACGTAATTATAGATACTTATTGGTAAATACCTATACGTTCTATACGCTGGTCGCAATCATTATAATAACATTGTCTTCAGAGATCTCTATGGAAAAAATAATGCAATTTTTTTTCGTATTTTTTAAATCAATTATTATGAATTGTATATTAAATACAAATTATATTGATTTTGACAGCAACAAAATTATTTGTTTAGTGGACATGTTGGAATGAATGAAATTTCTGCAAGTTTATTTATTTTGATGAAGAATTATGTTTGAAAACTTATTTTACGTACTGTTTTGTTATGATATTAAAACGGGTATCTGCTTATTCCTTTTCATTTACCTTTTCCCTGTTTTTTCCCAGCTATACCATACCATTTTACAAATGAAAAACACAGGAATGTCTTTTTTGAGAAAAAGTTGATGAAATATTAGGTTTACCTGCATGTTTTAAGTGTATAATGGTTTTTACACCCGTTTCTCATTTGCTACATTTAAAATTCTATCAATTTCCAAAAACAATGCCTCAAATATAGGACCGTAAACCATACCTACTTAGAAGAAAATTAAGATCAGCGTGAAAAGTAGGTATAATATCAGGTTTTGGGCTCACTTTATGAGATATTTTGTGAGAATAATTGATGGGGTTCGGAAACTCAAAGAATTCTTTCCGCGCACAAAACTATATTCTCGACTCTTGACTTTACAATGGCGCGTTTGGCGCTCAAGCGGGTTCGAATCCCGCCAGGGAACAAAAAGTTTTCTGTGTTCCTGGGTCATGGATGTGTATTATACATATAACAAAAAACTTATATATACATGTATAGTATAAAAGTATTAAATATAATATTTCCGTCGTCTGGTACCCGTAACACAAGTTCTTCGAGAACTTACCACTGGGCCAGGGGAGAAGCCTTACTTAGCCGGAACAAACTTCCGGCTAATCTCAGAAACGGCTGGACCGATTTTGACGGGATTTTCACTGGCAGACAACCGATATTACAAGGAGTAACTTAGGCTACAAAACTTATCATCATAAATTCAAATACTGCTGTAGCCATCATATATCATCATCATCATCATCATGTATAATATCATCTATATTATATTAGGAGATATTATGATGATATTTATTATTTATCATTATCATCATCATGTAATGTTGTCCCCACCATAGTTGAGGCCTTGTCGTGGCGGTGGGGCTCAGTAACCTAGGGTGAGCGGTGCACCTTGGGCGAAGCTAATTGGGCCGAGGGGGCTCTTTGTACCCCTCTTATAAGAAGAGGGGACAGAAGAGCAGGGGGCAAGGGGTGAGGATGGGAACCTCACCCCATTGTACATGTCCCGACGTTGGGAGGGGTTGTTCTGTGGTGCGGGACAAATACAAGAATTAAATACGGTAAGTACATACATACCTAATATTATAGGTACAGCTTGGCAAAAAAGAGTATGACGTGGTGACAGGTGGAACTAAATATTTTACTAAATAGAGACCTATGATGTTGACAATACTGGAAATTTTAGGTACTTAAGGACGCGTTTGCGAATTGGACAAAATTATGCTGTTTTTCGGTACATTTTGTGACACAACTAAACAAATTCATATTATACTTAATTAATATAACGTATAATTGTTTCATACAGATTGGTTCTTCATCTTCAAATGTGTTACATAATATAGTTTTGTATTTTTAGTATAGGGTAGGTAGATTCGGAGTGAGCGCCCGAGCGCGACAAATGACAAATGACAATGTATTACGTAGGTACAGCTTGGCAAAAAAGAGTATGACGTGGTGACAGGTGGAACTAAATATTTTACTAAATGGAAACCTATGATGTTGAGAATACTTGGCCGACAAATACTAGATTTTGAGTAAAGCTTAGTGTTTCCCATTTATTTTTAACGCTTTGATTAAATTATCTTACTGATTTTCCATTTTATGATGAGACCTTAGTGAAAGTGGCGCCCTCATTTTTTCCATACTCTTTTTTGCCAAGCTGTAGTTAGTCGTTTGAGAACTTTCGCACGGATGCTAATTAAGGCGGAATATTGCATCAAATATTCTTCAAAATCTTCATCTGACTCTTTATTGCACATATAGAGCTTTATTTATTGCTCTATATAGTGCACACGACTATACACCTTTTTTTTCTTTAACGCCGGGAAATGCTCTGAGACATCCCGCGGGGGGGGGGGGGGGGTCTCCCCACGCACGCTGCGCCCGAAAGCTGGTAAGTGGACGCAGCTCTACCCACCCAATAAAACCCGGTGAGTGCCACCAATGCCGCCTTTGCCCCGGATCTAATGAGCAAATAGGGCACCTCGACGGCTAGTCAGTCCCAAAGGAACCGCCGTCACCAGCACAGAGGGGTTGTCCCGCACCACAGAACAACCCCTCCCAACGTCGGGACAGTACAATGGGATGAGATTTCCGTCCTCTCCCCTTTTGCTGTCCCCCTGCTCTTTGGTCCCCTCTTCTTATAAGAAGGGTACAAAGAGCCCCCTCGACTCAATTAGCTTCGCCAAAGGTGCTGAGCTCACCCTAGGCTACTGAGCCCCACCGCTACGTCAAGGCCTGAACCATGGTGGGCACACGACTTAGATACAGCTTCACTATTGTCGGCTAAATGAATTCCGAAATTGATAGCGTGTCATGGTGTCACGTGTTGGTAATGTGCACGGTGCACATCGGGTGTCGACACGTTGCGTCGGGTCGCGTTTTAATAATATGTTCCAGCCAGGGTTGGATTTCGTACTATAATTATAGTATTTATACTATAATTTCATGCTTCGTACTATATACTATCCATATCCAAGGATAGTACGAAAAAATACTATAATATAGCGCATGGTGTACACACGGCTGGCAACACCATTCGCCGCGTCGGGAGATTACGCCGGCCGCCGGCACGATATCGGGAATGACCGAGACTTTGCGTCCGACATTAACGGCCGCATTTTACAATAGTCAGTACTTGAGTAGTCCGCGGAGAGTTAATACGCTTGCGTCGTTCCGGCGACCGTCGTAACGGACCCAGTATTCTTAGATTAATTATATTAATAGTGAAGTCTGTACTGTATTAAGTTCTTGTAAGCCATTGTAAATTCAATATAATTTTGTGCGCAAAAAGAATTCTTTGAGTTTCCGAACCCCACAAACTATAACTGGCGCCCAAAGTGAGCCAGTACCTATAATAATTTCATTACGTATACTTGACCGATATTTTGTAATCAGTGATCATGTTTTATTGCTATCGAACAATACAAAATCGATTAATCGATATTACCAGCAATGTTATAATTGTCATATAATTATATAATATCATATAATATCACGGAGCTTGGATATAGAGGAGAATGATCGTAAATCGTAATGTTCAATGTTCATGTCTACGCAAAAAAGGGAAAATAAAGTTTATTGAAGGGTGCGTTGCAGTCGCAAAGATCCCCGATTTAAATTTTGCGGTTGATTAATTATATTTTAGAAAATGAACTTGAGTCTTATTTATTTAAAAAACAATAATTTAAAGAAAAAAATATCAATACATAAAAAAGTTAATAATTAAATAAAGTAATCATTTATGTGGTGATAAAAACTGTAACTTAAAAAAATAATTTATATATATTAGTAACAAAGTTTAAATAATTAATTTGAATTGTAATAGTAAAAAAAAAGAAATTAGAATAAAATCTTTCACAAAGTCTACATTAAAATTTGTATTAATTAGTTGCACACAAAATAGACGCTGAAATTTTTCCACTTTTCAATGGACAATATATAAGCAATATAGTATATATTAAAGTATATATATACTATATTGCTTATATGTATATAGTTTTATTATATTGTGTATATAGTATTTATTAAAGAGTAAATTTAAAAGTGTACTATAATTTTTTCACAAATACTATCTTTTTAAAATTTTTGTACTATCGTTTTCAACGTACCTAATTCCAACCCTGGTGCCAGCTATAGAACCTTCGTTCCATAAATATGAAAAATCAAAGAAGAAGAAGGAATGTCTAATTTAAATGATATTTACATTTTTTTGATAAATGTAAATTCTAAATACTTATGTACTTAGTTCTTATTTATCTATCATACCTACTGATAATAAACCGTATATTTATATTCTTTTCATTTAACGCGATGTCATTGTTTTATTATAATTTTACGAAATAAACTAAACATGGACTTCAGTTCCCTTAACCCGTATACATCCAATGCACTTAATTTTGCTGCCAGAAATAATGATGTTAAAGCTGTAGAAAGATTACTTAAGAAAATAAATCCAAATTGCATCGATAACAGGGGCTGGACCTGTCTGCATGAAGCAGCCGCCAACGACAGTTATCAAAGTCTATTGTTAATTCTAAAACATCGGGCTACTCGGCCTTTGGCAGAAACTCATGAAGGCCACACTGCCCTTTACCTTGCTTGTAGATACCAAAGTTCGTTGAGAACGATTGAAGCTTTACTAGAAAGTGATTCAGATATTGCTAACTATGGAAGCACTGAGGGTCTAACTCCATTACATATGGTGTGTGCGCAGGGTAGACTCAATGTGGCGCAAATGCTAATTGATTATGGGGCAATGATAAATGTGCAAGACTTTGATGGCGACACTCCATTACATGATGCAGCCTTAAATACTCAACACGAGGCAGTAACTACTTTATTACATGCAGGTGCAGATCCGGATATTAGAAATGAAGCAGATTACACTCCATTCCATTTGGCATGTTATAATGGATGTATTCTGACGACAAGTAGTTTATTGCCGTTTGTTAACAATATAAATCAAGTTGTCAGTAGTGGTAATACTCCATTGATATTAGCTATACAAGGACGTAATTATGAAATTGTACAGTTTCTACTAGAGAATGGAGCAGATCCGCATATAAAGAATATGTATGATGAGACACCCTTAACAATAGCATTACAGATGTTGCATAGTAAAATATTCAAGTTGATGTTATCTGTGACAGACATTGACAAGATAACACCCAATATAGTGCTGTGTGCATGTAAACCACATTTTTTTAAATTTGAAATTCTAGAAAGTCTATTAATGCACGACTTAGGGCCGGAGTTCTTTGATTTCTATGAACCTTTTTATGTATCTTTAGAACAGATAGGTGAATATCGCCCTACATATTCAGTAAATGCACCTCTAAATTCACTGCTAAATATAAGTGAATATATTTATAATCAATCTCCCGATAAGTTTATAGAATTTTTTTATTTATTTTTAATGCGAGGGCTGAGTGTTAATGTGCTCGATGAACAAGAGTGTCCACCTATTGTTTACATACATTATTGCATGCACTCTAACTGCTTTCAAAAGGTAAGTGTAATTTGTATTACTTTTGATACAAGCTTCAATGATTAATTTTATAATAGGTGACTGGTAGAAAGACCCCACTCTCCAGATCTAATAAACAAACAGGGCACCTCGACGGCTAGTCAGTCCCTCAAGGGACCGACGCCACCTCCACAGAGGGGTTGTCCCGCACCACAGAACAACCCCTCCCAAAGTCGGGACAGTACAATGGGGTGAGGTTCCCGTCCTAGCACCTTGCTCCCTGCTCTTTTGTCCCCTCTTCATAAGAGGGGTACAAAGAGCTCCCTCGGCTCAATTAGCTTCGCCCAAGGTGCAGCGGCTCACCCTAGGTTACTGAGCCCCACCGCCACATCAAGGCCTGAACCATGGTGGGGATGCTAAAGCCTAGTAAAAGTCCTCTTACTGCGGTTATGATATTAATATTTCTTCTTTACAGGTATTTGAAATATTGATAGAGAATGGTTGCAATGTAGATTATTTTAGTGCACCAATCAAACATTACAAGGAAGGGTATATGCCTGATGCATTTTTAGCTTCTCTGACATCCGACCCAACCACAGCACCATACATGTTGCCATACAGCCTATATTGTGATGCGGAATACCTATTGAAGTTTGCAAATCAAAACAATATTTTAGGAAGAATACCAGAAAATGTAAGAGTAACTTCAGAATTCTCTTTTGAATATTTCAATTAGCCATTAATGTACATTTATCACATTTATCTAATAATCTATGTCAGATCAATATACAAATTTAATATCCTTATTTTAATGTTTTGTAAAAAATTTACTGCTTCATGCTTGTATTGATAAGATTCATATAAAGAAAAGGTCCAAGCCAAAAGACAATATGGTTGAGTCTGACTGGCCACAATACTGAAACAACTGTCAAGTAGCAGCAAGTATGCAGGTTTGTTCCTACCATTGAACATATAACCGGAGAGAGCAGTAATGTGAGCCGAAACTGGTCAGTGGATTGTCACTGACGTAATAGCAATTTAACCAACCAGTGATCTGTATCTCTTGATCTGTATGTACGTACCATCGGCCAATTAGTCGGCCAATCAGAGCGTAGAACCGGCGCAGCGACGTAGCAAAAATTTGGCGGAATTTGATTTCATACAAAACACATAACATTATTGCTCTATAGTATCCACAATTTTATCTTTAAAATTTTAATATTCTTTTGACAATAATGGATTATCGTAATATTTTCAGGTTCAAGAACAACTTCTTGGGATGATTGGTGTGAATACTGAAGAAGTGAAAGCGGAGACATTATGTTACACTGTGTTGCCATTACAACATTTGTGTAGACAAAAGATTAGGTCAATCATTAGAAATAATGTAGATGATTTGATATCAAACAGAAGTTTCTTTAGCATACTCGACCAACTAGCTATTCCACAAATTTCAAAAAACTATTTAAGATATGCTTAGCATTATTAATAATATTCTTAGAATATGAAACAGTGATATTACTTAGCTTTACCATTTATATAAATTGTAATCAAACTAGTTTCTTTTCTTTAGCTTAAAATGTGTGATTTTAAGCTGACAAAATGTTAATAAAAGTTATCATCATCGTCAGCCTATATCCGTCCACTGATTACAAAGTCTCTTATAATTTTGTTGTATTACTAGCAACAAAGTTAAAAAATGCCAGGGTCATGTGCACATCCTACTATTATAAATGTGAAAGTAAGTTTGTTTGCTACCGTTTCACGCGAAAACTACTTAACTGTTCATCATGAAACTTTGTACACATATTCTTGGAGGTATTAGAAGCAACAGATACTTTTTATGAAGAAAAAAAAAAACTAAAATCTTATCCTGCGCAGACGAAGTCGCGGGCACCACCTAATAATGCTGGGTCATAAAAAGTATATAATTATTTTAATAAATGTATATTTCCTCTATTTATTATATAAAATCGTAATTCATAAATAATTTTGTATGTAATGATGTTGTTTCACTTCACTTGAAATTTGCTCCGTTTGCCATCAAATCTTCAATTTCAGACACCCTGCAAATAATAATTTGATTGTGTTAATAGAGCACATAGACAGATGATCATCCTAAGTGCTATGCACAGCATTCATGCATACAGGCTATTTCATTATAGTATTTATATAAATGAATACATAAATTATTTTGTTATAAAATATGTTTTTTTTTTAATATTAGCACTCAAAAAATGTTTGACATTGTGTGACAGATATGGGCGATGGAGTTAAAAAAAGAAGAAAGCTTAAAAAAATAAAAAGTCATGAACAAACCAGTGTATGATATAAACACTTACGTTCTGGGCACAAACGTGAGGTTCTCTACCCCCTCTTCCGTGATGAGCACGTCGTCTTCGATACGCACACCGCCGAACCCACGGAATCGGTCTACCTTCTCCCAGTCAAAGAAACGGCTTTGCTCCGGATCGTTCTTTGCTCTGTCGAGAAGCTGAAACATTTTTAAATATTTTAACAGCAGAAGAGCTATGGCGATAAGTGGTTAACGTCGCCTATGAAGTGAACCCGAGTGTTCAATCAATAAAATGGTAAATTATATTTGCTTGGTAGAAAAAATATTTAAGATGATACATCTCGTGGGACGTCACACAATAAGAGTCACTAGGAAATAATATAATTTCTGTTGATTGTAAGGCTTTTTTATTACTTTTTTTAATTAGAAAAGAAAAATATATTAAACTAAATCTACAGATTTAGTTGTGTTGTGTGTAAATGTATGTACATATACCAACGAACTTTTTTCAAAATCCCTTTGCAAAATCAAACATTTTTTAATCAAAATAGTACCAATAAAGTATCTTTTTGAACGTCAATTGAATCTACCACCGGTTTCAAGGCAAGCCCACTGAGAAGAACCGGCGAAACTAACTCATGGAACTAATATTTTTTGCATTTTATCTATTAGGTACATAAATTAAATTTGCCTACACCTTAGAAACCTAATATTTAAAAAAACATTACAAGCCAACAATGATAGATACAGGCCCTACTATACCCTCGGTATGAAGTAGCAGCCGGGCTCGATGGTGAGCACCATGCCGGCGGCGAGCGCGCGGGCCATGCGCAGGCGGCCGAGGGGGCCGGCGGGGCGCGGGGGGCAGTGCGGCAGGTACCCGCCCACGTCGTGCACGTCCAGGCCCAACAAGTGGCCCAGCCCGTGCGGTTGGAGGATAGCGTTCACGCCGTGCTGTTCCAAATTCATATTCCAAATTAAAATTATTTATATTCTTAATTCTGAATTTTTCATTTTAATAGTAGGTACCTATCTCAGATCAAGTAAAAAAAAGGTAGATAGCGCACTTGGAGCAAGAAAGTGAAGCCACTTTTTTAAGCATGTGTGAGTGAATGAAGCGTTAACATTTTTTTTAAATATCCCTTAAAATTGCATACTAATAAAAATAGGTAAAAAGTGAATGCGACAGTGAATATTTTTATAAAATACAATAATATTACGAATATGTAGGAGGCGTGTAGGATCACTTTATAAACTGTCTCAATAGATATCTTATTGACACAATTGTTTTATTTATTTATTTATTCCCATGAATGTAGTAAATACATAGGTGATATAAAAAAAAAATTAAACAAGTTCTATACATTCTACCATAACATGGTGTGCGAAAATAAAACTTTACATAAATAAACAATTAATATAAATTAACAGGAAAAAATAGTTACAATTAAATAAACTTTATAAATACAACATGTCATTAAAATCATTGTCAGAGAATAACAGTTTCAAAATAATTGATTATAATGGTAATTAGAAAGTCACATTTTATCAATACACAATTTAAATTAAATACATAATAATATGTCGTTATCCATAAAAAAAGCCACGCTGTTACATTTGTTTTAATTTATTAAATGGTAAATCTTTAAATTTATAAATAATTAAATAGATAGTCGCGTTGTACATAGATACATAAAAATACAACATAGGTTATACAAGGTCATTTCGATTCAGTCATAAAGCGATCAAATAATGAAATAATAATTATGTCACCTCTGTACTTAATTATTTTGCTATGTCTTTGCCTGCAATTGACTTACCCACTATTGGGCTATTAGAAATACTAACTTCTGGCAACACTCTCCCGATACGTCATTTCGGGGCAATAATATTATTTATGTTGATTAACCTCAAAATGGTGTTAAAATATCTTAAAAGAATATAGTCTTGTGTTTATTTATGTGTGAAACGATATTTCTTCAGACTCTTTGGTCACTTTTGTATTGTTTTTACACCATAAAATTACACAAATCTGTCTTTTTTTTTAGAAAATTTACTGCACGACGACTCATAAGATACTACTACTCATACATACAAAAATGAGCTTAGTTTTGGTGCATGTGTGTGCGTGAGCGCGTGTATTTACATGAAAGGAGCTGAGTTTTGTGGCTTCAGTATTAGCAAAGGCCGTGCGTCATCTACCTTTTTTTACTTCATCTGAGGTACCTATAAACATAGCTCATTGAATGCCGATTAAAAACCATTATAGGTACCAAAGTAGGTACTTTGGTTTTTTATTTAGGTTTTTTTAGGTTTTACATACAGTTCCTAATTAGTTATTTCTCACTGGCCCTTCAAACCCTTCAAATACTATTAGCAATTAGCATCATACTAACTAATTAGCAATAAAATCGTCTACACGATCACAGTCACAAATCAAATTATGCCCCAAATATGAAACAAGTTTTTACTTACTTCAATCATCTCTTCCACGTCTCCCTTTAACAAGCCTCCTTTCTTTAGATGTTCGAACATGGCACGATTCGCCGTCAAGTGCATGTCGGTCCACATGACTCCTGGTTTCGCCTCACTACAAATGTAATTTAGGTCAGGTTACATTAGGACTTAGGGTCACAAACGATCGAAAAATCGACAAGGATCTTGCTATAATATTACTTATATCGGAAGTTGAAGACGAAGAAAATGAAGAAAGAAAAAAAGAAAGCGTTGATTCGTGATCAACACCGGCGCAGGCAAATTTCCTACTGATGACGCGTAGGTTCGCTAGTGGCCGCGTGGATACGCGAGAATGCGCGTGCACCAATCAGCGTTGTTCATGCGCAGACGCGCGAATTCCGGAGAATGCGCGCGTCTTACTAAAATCTCAGAAGTAATGCGTGCGCTTCGACTCTGCTCTAGTATAAATTGACCCTTAAAAATATTTTTGCATTTGTTAAAATAATTATTTAGGAATGTTATAATATAGTCTATTTATTTTAGAAGACAGTTTTTTTTTTAGATATATATACAGACAAAATTTTGTGTACCCCTTTTCTGGTATTATATCTCTGTCTACAGTAGCTAACATGCATTTTCAATATTAAGGACAAGATAAAGTAACTTAAGCTTAAATAAATAAAACCGGGTGCCTATTTTTGTATACCGTGGCGTTGCCCTACTATAATTATATAATGTCGGTATACGAAGACTGTTCTCGTAGTAGCACTGTTCGTATTACGTGGCATTACCTATATTATTATATTATTATATACTTGATGTAGATATTATATTTCTCTCTAGTCAAGAAATATCTAGTTGTACGCATGATAGCCCAGCTGGCGTAATCTATGTAATAGCCAATAGGCCAGACCAGACCAGAGTTAGTTAGGAACAAACCTAATAACAGCATCTCGAGCTGCCAGTACTGCCTCGTATATTAGTTTCTGGTCCTCCGTGAATTTGCCGTTGGCAGGGAAAGAGCAAGTGATGTCGGCAGCGTAGCCAGCATAGTTACCGCCCATGTCGAACAAACTGAAATTAAATGAGAACATTTTAAAATTAATAAAAAAATATAACTTCACCCTTTCACCTCGAAATCAGGCGATGTATAATTTTCTAGATTTTTTCAATTAGTTTGGTTGATGAGTTACTGCATATGAAACTATAATTAATCGGCCTTATTAACGTCCAATTTGATGAATTTAACGAATTGCAATGTTATGGGCTCACGGGTCATCATATAACAGATATCTATCTCTCTCTAACGTATTGACTATTGTATAACTTTAATGTTACTTGGATAGGCAAACGGGTAGACGAGCCGTCCAGTCTTTCTTTCTGAAACAGCAAAGCTTAACGAAACACTTTACACTCTACCGATAGGAGGAAAGCGCTGTGCCGCGCTCCCGGCTGCGTACGTCCCAACCATCATCTTGCTTGTTTTTCCCGAGAAACACCTTCGCTGTGTTTTGGAGGGAAGAGCAAGAGAGACAATGTAATTACTGGCACTGAGACAACATCTTATATCTTAGGATAGGCAACACATGAATAACTTGCCTGGGCTGCAAGTAAACTAGTTACCTAATGTTTGTGGGCGACGTCGACCACTTATCATCAGGCACCTCTGCCAGTTTGCCTATTCAACTAAAAAAACGAAAGCAGAGGATACCCGTGCAGAAAGAGGGTGGCACAGCGCCTCGTTCCCATTGGAGAAATAGTGTACTATATTTTTGAAGTTATACTTCTAATGCGACTTCCAAAACAAGGTTGCGTTAAACGTTTAACGCTACCATGGAGGGGGTATGAATTATGAAAGCAATGTTGCGTAACCAATAGCGCGATGTAATTCACTGCACAACGCCTTTTATTGGTACTTACATCAATTGAACTGTAATTTAATAAGAATTTTTCATGCCATAAGGTTACATCGCGCAACTACAGGCGCGAGTTATTGACGATATAACGCCATCTAGCGGCAGATTTATAGAAACGTCATTAAGAATTATAATATGAAGAATTATACAGTGTCGATCTAAGTGATAGCCATAAGTTGAGTAGGTACTTTAAATTAATAAAATAAATTATTTGTATGTATGTCTATCAATGTAATGAAATTGTACAAATTTGTATAACTTCTAACGCGTGTACATAAGTACACACACACACACTTTTTCTCTCTTATATTGTACTGACCACATGTCTCCATCCTGAACAAGCTTGTTGTTGGGCGCGGCAGCATGGCCGTAGTGTAGCGTGGCGCCGTTGTGTCCCGAGCCGCAGATACACGTGTACGAGACCTGGCGACAGCCACCCACGCGGTAGCAGTGGTCCAGGAACACCGACTCGCACTGGTACTCCATCAGTCCGGGTTTGGTGAACAGCATCACCTGGAAGATGTACCTACCTATGTTAAATAAGAAAAACGAACCTACACTAACGCCGAAGCTAGGATGAGAGCCGGAGGGGTAAATAAGGATCCATAGTCACTTCATTAATTATGCATTTTAATAACAATATAAACCGATCTAGCTCTTTGGTCAGTGAGCGTAAAGCTACGTTCTTCTATGGTTAAAATTAAATAGTAATAAATAAAAAAATAAAAATCTACAACGAAAGAATTCCATTGTCATAATGCCGTCATGGACGAAATGTCAAGGCGCGGCAATAGGTAGATGTTTCAAATCAAGGAAGAAAATCATTCAAGTCCGATGACAGGTGAATGATGTCAAGGATAGGGGTCCTTAATGTTATTAATCAATTAGGCATTTCAATATTTAAGATAATAATCATAAATCAATGTATAGCCTGACCAGAAATTCCTCGCCATATTGCGAAAAATTTCGGAACTAATTTCTGTAGGGGCTATACTATGACGTGTTACCGTATAAAAGATACAGTGGCGCCACCAATGCAGGCTTTATATATTTCTGGTCAGGATATACATTATGTTACGGTAATAATGAAAATTATTACAAAAAAAATAGCTTTATTGACACTGAAGAAATCGAGGAGCGAGACAAGTGAAAAGGACCGAAGTTTTGTCAATATTACCTGTATGTGAGCATCGGAGGAAACTTTGCAAACATAACGTAATACTTCTATCTCTTCGGGAGTTTTAAATACGCGTCTGCAAAAAAAAAAAGATATATTAAAATATATTTTACCTTAAGGCTTAATTCGTAAACATAAACTTTTGAATACTTACAGCTCCGCAATAATAGGAAATAGGATTTCATTATCCACGTTGAATCTGGAAAAATCGTATGCTAGTTTAGTTCAAAATACATCTTATTCTAGACATGAAAATCTTATTAAAAATAAGTTTCTACTATCAAAAATGTATAATCCGTGAAAAGCACAAGTGGTTACAGTTAAAAGTAGAAAATTAGGAATGTGATTTGTAATTCTTAGCTTATTTACTTAACGGATTGAAGTTAGTTTTATAAGATTAGGATTATGCGCCCATGCATTTTGTATGTAAAAGTGAGAGTGACTCGAACATAATATAACCAGAATAGAGCGGTAATAGAGTGTTTTGTATGAAAAAAAAAATCTCTGATTGGCCGACTGATAGCCATTGATGGATGATTGGCCAATGGGACGTACATACAGATCACTGGTTGGTTGAATTGCTACACATGACTAACTCTATCCGGTTGCGCTCGATGTTTATAGACATTAATTCCTTTATCTTAAATAAAGGTAATCAAAATTAGTACATGTATAATCAGTGTAAGTACAAATTTGCAGTGCACTTACTCATCAATACCCTCAAACACTGCCTCCTTTGCGGTAAGCCCACTGTCCGTGTTTGGACCACTCTGTAATAACAAATCTTTGTTACGTATTGTCCAGTAGGTGCATCGACTTTTATTGCACATTGCATTCATAATAATAAAAATATTTGCAATATTCCTTTTCTATTTGAAAAATATTTTTTTGTATTGTATATTTTGTCGGTGTAACTTATGAAGTCCCATAATGTGTCATGTACATTATGTTTTACCTACCTACCTATACTTTCCCCTACCTAACCTATATTTTCATGTCTTATCCTAAAATAAAGACAGTTTATTCGAGCAGCCAGAGGTACCATTCCTCTCTGATATACCTTCATCATACCAAGGGGTATGACTTCTTGGTATGATCCAAGTAATTATAGTACATTAAGAGAGGGTTTGCATTAAATTTATGTTACTTATAGAAACATAGAATGTGTATTAATATATACTTACAAGAGTCAACAATGTGTCTGGCTTTAATGAAGTCAATACGTCTTGCAACTAAAAAAATATAATATTATAAATATAATAAAATTAAAATATTAAAATCGTATAGTTATAGTATACTATTAAAATAATAATAATTCCACCAGCATTCCGTATTTAGTATTCAACTGACCATCATCATAATCATCAGCCTTCACTGCTAAGCATATGCCTCCCTCTATGAAAATCCAACACGCTGGCCAGCAAAGATGTTAATTATTCTAAAGAATCATGTCAAGGAGTCATCCATGAAAATAAATAAAATTGAAATGTCTGTTTGTAATTTCAAATAAGAACATTTCACTAAATGCATATGAAAGTATATTCAGTATTTAAATCTATACAGATAAATAAAACTGTTTGTAATATTAAAACAATCGTTTTTTATTAAATGCATATGGATGTATACACTGTACATATACCAAAAAACCCACACAAACAGACATACAATTTTTGTATGTCTGTTTGTTTGTTCCTGCTAATCCCTGATTTGGCTGGTCCGATTTTGAAGAGACTTTCACTGGCAGATATCTGATGTTATAAGGACTAGCTTAGGCTAGAAAAATAATCATCATCAATCCAGATACGGCTGTAATTCCAAGTTAATGTGGGCGAAGCTGCTGGTAACAGCTAGTTTTAAATAATAAACAAAGAGGCTATATATATATACTAATAGAAAACGAACCAACACAAACATTTTATCAAAGATATTACGACATAACAATAATCTAGTGATAAATTCAAGGATTTTACCTTATGATAACACTACATAATTAATTACATTATATGAACTTATTTTTTCCTTAATTTTTAATCAAAAGCATTTTGGAAGTTTTATGTTTAGGTACCAGATATAAATATAAATGCGGTAGGTAATTTAGTTAGGTTAGGGATTTAGAGTCAAACCTGATCAATATTTTACATAGAATTATATCACAATATTATCATTTAACTGGCTTGTTGGTCTACTGCAGCGGCGTAGCGTGCCTTGGCGAGGCCCCGTATAAAAATTTGTTTGGGGGCCCTTATGAAGGGTAAAGATTTCTCACAAAAGAAAAAATAAATGTTTGCATAAAATTAAAAGAAATATTTATTCATCTTAATTATCTATCTGTCACTTTTCCATAAATTTTACATCCTTGCCTTCTTTTTGGCAAACTGATTTTTTAAATAATTTTTACCTATAATTGAGGTGACACTCAACAATTAACATTTTATATTTAAGCTATTTCTTTGTTTGTATTGGTGTTTATCTTGTTGGTGCAACTAAATAAATAAATAAACTAATATATGGACAATAGTGACAAGTTTTTATTAATTTTTGCTTACGCACGTCGGGGGAGCCTGGGGGCCCCGTATAATTGATACGGCAGATACGGCGGTAGCTACGCCCCTGGTCTAGTGGTTAGTGACCCCATGACAAATCTTTGTGTGATGAGCATGATCATTTGTAATGTCAGGGTGTAATTTATCTATAATATGTATGTATTTAGAAATAATATGATTATTCATCAGTTGTCTGGTTACCATTAGAACAGTCTCTGCCTAGTTTGAGATCAAATTTCCATGTGTGAGTTGTCCCAACATATTATTATATTTGTTATGGATCAGGACTTGAGTCCTTCATAATATGGGACTGAAATAATGTCTACTAACTTTTTTTTTGCCCGTGCTAACTTAGATTTACAGCCGTATACGGATCGATGATGATAATTTTTCTAGCCTAAGCTACTCCTTAAAACATCAGCTATCTGTCAGTGAAAGTCCCGTCAAAATCAGTCCAACCGTTTCCGAGATTAGCCGGAACAAACAGACAGACGAACAAAAATTATAAAAATCACTATTGTGGTATATGTATTGTGTCTATATGCATTTAGTAAAAAGCGGTTATTTTAATATTACAAACAGACACTTCCATTTTATTTATCTGTATAGGTGACCTAACTGATTAAACTGATTGTAATTGATAACTACAATCATGTTTATTTGTGAATGCAGCCAAAACTGGAGCCTATAATAATTAAACTAGCTGTTGCCCCTAACTTCCTTCACATTAACTTTAATTTGCAGCCATATTCAAATTGATGAATTGAAGATTATTTTATAGGAACTCAATAATAGCATAAAATTATATTAGTAAAAGATTTTTTATAAGGCAGAGGTCTTCTTCTATCCTATATAGAAGATTACCTACATCGAAACTTACAAAACTTATCTCTATGATATAAGTATAGATACCTCATCAACATAGTGGACTTCAACAACTCCGTAAATATTTTTGAACTCAGAACAGCAAAGTAATTTGCCCATCCATAATTCATATTCTTCCGGCAAACGAGGCACAAATAGATAAGATTTCTTAGTTTTCACATCTAGGGCAAAATAGCAACCAGGTTCTCTAACTCCGCACACCCATGTAAAATAGGCTTCCTAAAATATTATTAAAACATATCAGACAAAATGCTTTCTTATGAATATGATGAGGTAAGTACAAATAGTATAATGGAACAACTTTTATGGATTTTATCATGGTTTATTATGATTTTTACAGGTCCGAAATTGTTTCATTACTATGAGTGAAATTCGCGTAAACATAAGAAAACCATAATAATATGTTTTCAAATCATTACATTCCAGCATTTAAGAGATAATATAAAAGCATCCAATGAGGTTGTGTATATAAGGTAGTGTTTCAAAACAAGAGATTTGATCTTAACACTTAACAAAATATTTCTTTCAAGCCATCGCTGAAGATGAGCATTTAATTTCAATTTTTCTGCTGGATACCAACTTATAATATAAGTAATTGATAAAAAGTCCCATTTACCTGTCTAAAAACATATTGTATATCAGTGTCATAGTGGCTGATTTCATCACCGCCTTGTAAAACAACCACTTGGCCTGGTTGCAACTTTTCAGCTAGCCTTTGTCTATTCTTTGCAAAAAGAGACAGAGGTACTTCTAATGTTCCAGGACCCATAGACCATGTCGCAGCCATGGTATCAACTCTACTGAAGTTCTTATCTAGAGATTACATTTTTCATAATAAATTATCAACAATTTTCGACTTTAGATTATTTTAGATATTGCTAATCAATGTATATAAAATAACTTACATACCGAAGAAAATAGCTTCTCTAAGCTTGTTATTCGGAATAATTTAATATGGTGATTGTGATAAATAAAACAGACCTATTGCAGAACTAAGTTCTCTTTAAGATACCTACAATATAGTTTTCTTTTTACAATATGTAAAAAGTAGATTCGCACCTTAGAATAATAACACTAGATTATTCTAAAATTCACACAAAGAACAGGTCAATGCAACTGTCCCACATAATCAATAACTCGTTTATCATGTTTATACATAATTGATAATAATATATCGTATAAGTCAAGTAGTATGTACATACTACTTGTCAGTACACATAAAATACAAAACTTAATATGTACCTGTGTAGCTCCCACAATAAATTTATGTGAAATAAAAAACAAGCCCCTGAGTTACAAAATGCCGAATTTGCACTATTCGAATAGCAATTGCCGATTTACAAGTACATGCAAGTTTACACATTTGTTATTTGCGAAATGCCCCTAATCACTTAATCAGTAATCACAGATTTGCTATGAAATATGAATCACAAACTCTATAGAGAATACTACGTATTTATATTCAAAATAAATAGACATGGATGTAAATGACGTTGACAGATTGACATTGGATTGACATGATCCGTTTCTTTCAGCTCGCTATTAATACAAAAAATCCGATTTAAAATCTACAAAATCTATTGTAAAATACTGTTTCAATAATGTAAAATATCTTATTCACTGTACAAATTCACAAAATAATTGTTTAATAGAGATGAGGTTATTTATGACGAATATTCTGATTCAAATAAAATATTGGGCTAGGCTAGCCTGAGAATAAAAGGAAGGGGAGTATTGTTTTTGTTATATATTAGCCTGACCAGAAATATATTTAAAACCCTGCATTCATAGTCAAGGCATAGTATAACCACGTATAATGTGGTCCCCCACCATGGTTAAGGCCTTGACGTGGCGGTGGGGCTCAGTAGTCTAGGGTGAGCCTTGGGCGAAGCTAATTGAGCCGAAGGGGCTCTTTGTACCCCTCTTATAAGAAGAGGAGACAAAAGAGCAGGGGGCAAGGGTCGAGGACTGGGGGAGGGGTTGTTCTGTGGTGCGGGACAACACCTCTGTGGAGGTGGCGTTGGTCCCGGGAGTGACTAGCCGTCGAGGTGTCCTGTTTGCTCATTAGATCCGGGGCACCAAAGGCGGCATTGGTGGCACTAGCTGGGTTTTAGTGGGTAGAGCTCCGTCCACTTACCAGCTTTCGGGCGCAGCGAGTCCCACATACCCCCGTGGAAGACCCACTGGGATGCCTCAAAGCATTTCCCGGTGTTAAAAAAAAGTATAATGTGGTCAAAGAGTATATTATATACACTACGTTTGTGGTTCCATAATAATTTAATAGTCCATACCTAAGATCAAGTATCAATAGATTTGACAAGCTAATAATAATACCGTATTGGAACGAGATAACAACATACGAAAAATCCAAGAGTGACAGAGACATAGACACTTTCTTTTGTCTTTGTCAGAATATCACCCTTTGTTTGTTGGGCACAACAAGGATGTGCCCAACAAAAAATTATCGACTAAATTTGAATGCCATACAAACATTCTCACTCGCGAAGAGTTTGTCAAATATGCCGCCATTTTGTACTACTTTTTAATTTGGTCGGCTTATGTAGGTATGGTAATACCAGTTTTGTTATAAGCAGATTACCCAAGAATGTGGTATTATTTAAAAGGGTGACTGGAATTTTCAAAATAAACACAATAAAAACAAATATGTTTATTGCTATCCTTAAAGGCTATGTACTATAGATCATACATATTAAGACGTATACAGCCTTCTTTTTTATTATTTATGTTTTTAGCGGTTTGTTATTAGTCATTACATAATATTTTCGATAATCCGGAAAAATGCAGCTGTCTAAAATTACAATAAATGTTTGGTTAGGGCTAATGCTTATAGTTATCTATCAACCTTTACCAGTTTTTTATTATTTTTAATTCGATTGTTTCAAGAAAATAAGTAGACTTGTCTACTTATGAATTAAAATACTACTACTATTATGAATGTGGTATCCCTGTAAAATATGCCTGTCCCTTTCGGGTATACGCGAATGTCAATTCCATATTATACTTGTTCCTAGGTCCATACAGAAATTAGTTCTGAAATTTTCCGCAATATGGTTTCTGGTCAGGCTACACTAATTTAAACAAGGTGTTTTTTTTTTACGAATTCCTGACAAGTAAATAAAAATATGAAACCAAACCAGCTAATTTCAAAACAAAAGTTATAGAGCCCGATTCAAAAGTTTGCGATAGTATCAGAATTTAATAAATACTTTTCAGAGCAAAATTTTGAAGCTTATTTCAATCACAATTAGTTTTCATTTACAAAGACTGATTGAGATTTCAGTTTGTATATATTCTATAGCCGTTAGTACTCAACGTTCCCTGTAGGCTGTAACTTAAGGTTACACAAGTCGCTAATCTTTCCATACAAACGCAGAACAGTAATTACTACAATGTTTGACGTTGACCACGAAAAACTAAGTGTAATATAAATTGATCTCGTCGTTATCTATGTGTGTATGTACCCAAACTCGTAAAAAAATTATACATTTAAAAAATACAAGCTTCTAAACTTTCCTATTTGAACACTGAATTTAGCCCAACTTTGGGCGTAAATAAATAGTATACCGAGCACGAAAGCTCAAAAATAAAGCCCGTACAGTTAAAGGTTAGTTATTCAAAAGATAAAATAAATTTATTTTGAAAAGATACACTATTTAGTTTTTCTATAATAACTGTTTTACTAAAAGGACATTTTCGGAATGAATCATTGTGCATTTCATTCTAGCACGCATGTTCGCGCCTAGTCTAGCTCTAGTCTATACTAATATAAACATAGTTATGTCAGGTGAGATAGCAATCATTTTTTTCGAGTTCGCGGCATCGACTACACAGAGTACATTGTAACGTAAAGGAATAGAGACCAATCTTGTTCCATAAAACGGGGTATGAAGAAACTAGCGCCTCTATATTTTAAAGTTAGAACTAAACCTTTGGTATGCGGTATGCCGTATGGATTGGATAGTGGATACCGATATACCTATAGCTATGTAGGTATGTAGGTAGCTATATATGTACTTTTAGGTATATTTAATTTAATTCTTTAATATTATGATTATTTCAGGGATTGATAAATGAAATACGATTTAGCTGATAATGTTTTATTACTATGTACCTAAGTAATACATCTATGTACATCTTATGTTATCGTAAAGATTTAACATACTATTCTGAAATTTTGCAAAATTACATGGACCGGCTAGGAGAGTTAGAGATATAGGTATTTTGTACATAACAATGGCGTTGAAAAGTTTTAGGTAAACGCTTATCAAAATAAGATTAAATTCTCAAACTTAACACTATACTGGAGTCCTATCAGGACTCTACTTTTAACACGAACACTCATAAAATTACTTTCTGGTCACTAATATGTATTAGTTTGAGAAACATTAGCTCAACTCAGCAGTCAGCAACAAACGTTAAACGTTTAACATAACAATAAGATCACAAAAATAAACAAATTAACGCAATTAAATTTTATTATTATTATTTTCATTTAAAGGCATTAGCTACTACGCTATTAGCCATACAAAATACAATATTCGGTCTGTAATATGGAGAAATGGCGGGAAACCCCAAGGAGCGCGGCTTCGCCCCTCTAGCCCCCATCAATCAACTATCATTTCCCATTCCATCCACCCAGAGCAATCCACCACAATATTCGCCAACCAATCACAATATATAAAGATCAAGTTTTTAAAACAAACACTATAGAAAATCACTCTGAATGAACAAAACACAAAATAACAATTAATTAACGGGAAACCAAAAGAAACACAACCGCCCACCCCGATGCTTCCCGCCATTTCTCCACGCAATTAAACTTTCTCCAACTTCTACTTTTCTTCTTCTTCTTTTGCTTTGGCTTTCTGAAGGATTTGCCAAAGTAGAGTAATTTAAGCTTAAATAAAGCTCAGTTTGAGTTAATACATTATAATTTAGTCTAACGTATATCGCCTACTGTCTGTTATATATAAGTAAGAGAAGTAATTAAATATCCAGCAATTATAAAATTTGGTGAGCCAAAAAAATGCAATTAAATAATTTGGTCAGCATACCAATATTTTGTTTGCATCCGCATGAAGTTTTTGTGGTTTGTTACCGAATTGATGACAGTGACGAACAAAATCCCATTTTTCGGTTTGTTCTACAACTAAATCTATGATTGAAAAAGTATTGGTTTGTGATGCTTTAGAGAAAAGATATAGCTTAAGTACTTGGGTACCTACATGACAAGTTAAGTATTTTTGCTACTTTTATATGCAGCACAAAATGATTTTTTTTGCTTACCCTCTTAGTGCTTACCAAAATTTTATTAAACCAGAGCTGCTCACTGCAGCTTATATAATTAATAAGCTGTACAAAAATAATTATAGCCATCCAGAATGACATAAATTGCTAATTGATTTTGAAATGTTTGCCCACCATGAGTTGCTGATCAATTAGCTATTTCTGCTTATATATTATTATATTTTTCTGCTCACAAAAATACTAATACTGTGGTTAGTTATTTAAATAACACCCCTCATATAATATTTTGCCTGCTATGTATTTGGTCTAGATATTTTTAGGTAATTTTTTTGGAATATGAATTACGAAATTAATTTGCAGTTATGTAGGAAAGCGAACAGTAATTTATTCACATTACTAAACAATGAAACAAAAACACTTCGATTTAAATGCATTATTTCTTTCTTTTCAAACATTTCAACAACATATAAAACTATTTAGTTCTTCATCTTAGAGCGGGGAATGATAGTTGATTTATGGAGAACTGGAGGGGCGAAGGCGCGTGCCTTGGTGTTTCCACTATTCTTCCAAATTTTAGACAAAATATTGATTACGACAGAATTGGCAGCATGGCCTATGGTCTTAGCCTGTTTCAATATGAACGAAAATAAAAACAACAAACCAAATGCATGATTGTTTTCACGCCATCTTGCGTATTATAGTAAAACTACGAAGATTCAAACATAAGAGTACTGCCATCTCTTATTTATAGTTGTCATATAATCGTTCGTTTATAATCCAACAAAATTAAAAAACAGATCTAAACTGATTTTCTACAGGGACTACATATACTTCGTGATTTTATATTATTGTACCCATTGCTGACCCCAGTTTTTTGTACTAAGATTAAGCGCCCTGATCGACTAGTTGAACCTTAATGGGTTCACCTGGGACTAGCCCAAGCATCTCATTTATGTGATGACTGATGACTGTGATGATATAAGGTGGTAAATAGCGGTGCCAGTAATTAAACTGGCTGACCTGCTCCTCCTTCCAACAGCCAAATTGTATCACGGGAAAATCAAACAGGATGGTGTGCATAAAATGTATACTCTAAAGTTTTCCGAAGTATATACTTGGGAATATACGTCATATGACGACGTATGGTTCAGCCATTTAGGCGGGTCATCTTACCGCAAGGAACAAGGCCCGCTGCGCTCGTCGCAGCGGATCATCACAGTAAGAGTGATTCGGGGGTACCGTGGGGTGTCGTGGGCGGCAGCCACGGCCCTGGCCGGCGACCCTCCGTGAGAATTCGGAACGTCGGCTAATCAAGAAGCGCTCATACTGATTACATTATTTGTCCTGCCAGTCTATGGTCCTGCCCTTGCTTTGTGGTAGTAATAAGCACGATGCTGATCCAAGTGCAATATTATTTTTAATTAAGAATATCCTTTTCTAATGTTTACTCGAATTTCACTCATTATAATGAAACTATTTTTACGGATTTTATCGCGCTTTATTAAATTTTTTCATGTAGCGAAATTATGCTAGGCGATTCTGTCAGTTACTTCGCGATACTAATGGTTATCGTTGATTCGTGTTTAATTCGGGAAATTATATTATAAACTAAAAATATATTATCTTGAATCACATTTCAAATACTCAACAACAGATGTCGCTGTGCGGGCGCGTTACTTAGAAAAAAAAATGTTAGTTGGATAGATAAACTGGTAGACGTGCCACCATCGTTTATGTGTTGACTATCCTGTGACATGAGATGTTAAGTCTCGGTGTCAGTAATTACACTGCCTGTCTATAAGTGTACATTAGACATTATAATAACCTTTCTTTAGATCTGTCCGTAACTACGATGTCTTGAGTGTAACCAAATTTGGAAGCAAAATTTAACCAACAGAGCTGAAATTTTGTATGCGTATGTAAATCAGGTAATAACAATATTACTTACTATTCTGTGAATATTTCAAACGTCTACCTGTTGCCTGTGTAAAAATATATCAACCGCCTATGATGAGATACAGCCTGGTAACGAAAGGATGGCCGGACGACGTACAGCGAGGCTTAGTAGTAGAGTAACGTTTGGCAACTTTTGGGTACGGAACCCTTATGAAACAGAATGCATATTAGAATACTAGCTGTTGCCCGAAGCTTCACCCGCGTTAACTTACTTAACTTCTATTAGTCACAGCGTAATGTTATGTCGCCTTCCTAAAAAAAATCCTAAAAAATTGGTTCAGTGTTAAATAAATGGGCTATCTAACACTGAACCAATTTTTCAAATCGGACCAATAGTTCCTGAGATTAGCGCGTACAAACAAACAAACTCTTCAGTTTTATAATATTAGTATAGACTAGCTGTTGCCTGAAGCTTCGCCCGCGTTACTCAACTCCTATTAGTCACAGCGTGATGTTTTATAGTCCATAGCCTTCCTCGATAAATAAGCTGTCTAACACTGAAATATTTTTTCAAATCTGTCCAGTAGTTCCTGAGATTAACGCGTTTAAACAAACAAACAAACTCTTCAGCTTTATAATATTAGTATAGATAACATAATATTAGGTATGGAGCTAGCCCATGGAGTATATTATCTTGATATATTTACTAACAGTAAAGATTGTGTTTATAAGATAAAGAATAAATAACAATCAGGAAGCCGATTGAAGAATGATTTCTTTTCTTAAGCATCTGATCTATGAAATACAACCTAATATCGCAAACACATAATATATTGTCTAGATAGTTACCGATATCATGCGAACAATATGCTCGTTGAAGTGGCAGTGGGCTGGTCACACACTCAGAAGAACGGATGGTCGATTTGCCAAGAAGGTAAAGAGGACGCCACGTTTAGGTAGATGGAGTGTTGGTCGACCGTTAAACAGGAAGACGATCACCGTGCAGTGGCCGGTCCGCGTCGGATGCGAGTGGCAAGGGATCTGTCGTCTCGGTCTTGGCGTTCATTAAATAAGGCTTATGGTCGGCAGTGGGCGGATAAAGGCTGATGATGATGATGTTATAGGTATTACCTATTATAGTGTTTCATTTACCAAGTAAAGGAAATAAATATAAATTTTTCTGCTTAGTGTGTCGATGGCTGCCTAAATTTTGTCTGCCTAGAACTTAGTTACGGCCTACGAGTGTTGTGTTCTCAGTAGTCCCAGTCTCAGTAGTCTAAGTGCTGTAAAGCGCAGATGGGAGGGCATGCAGGACACGACATGAGATGATCCATTTGTGGAACGGCACCGCATATGCGCTCTGCTTTTGAGGGATCCCCACCGGACAAAGTTGTCCTCACTCCGGCCTATGAGTTTGAAGTCTATTCAAGCACTTCTAGGTTGGCGCGGCAGCTTATCCAGATGGGAGATTCTCGGACGGTGAAACAAATGGCGTAGGGAGCGAAAAACTGTCTCGCCACTCGCCAGTCTGATTTTAGCCTGGGATCAATCTTCTAAATGAGAGAGGGCGCAGTCGCCGAAACTGTTGCGGCTTTTTTAGCCTAGAAATAGCAATTATATTAATATTATCCTGGTATGTATATTATCCTGTATTTATATTCCTTATGACAACTCTTGCAAGATATACTAACTGCAATTGAAGTGGCAGGACATTTATCTATATTGTGTTGTCCGTCAATACTGGTCAGAACGAGTCTAAACATGAAATGTTGACTGTAAACTAGTTATCATATTAGGCATTGAATTGATGTGTACCTAACCAAATGTCAAATCAATCTGATAAACTGAACCGAGATGAATTAAACTATTATAGATTTTATCATTTTAGAAGTCATAAAGTTTAGAATTAATAATAATAATACAGCACCAATTTGTATACATTCCATTTTTTCACTGTCATAATATTATTTATTCTTTAAAATTATCATTTATAGAATAAATATTATTATGTTTTTTTTTATATTTAGTATGCCATTATTATATTATAATGAATATTTGTAAATGATTACGGCATAAATTTAAGGTTACCTTAGTAGCTAGTAGGTACCTACATAATTTTTGAGGTTTAGATGCATATTAGCTATATTTAAGTTTTTTAATGCCTAATCATAAAAAATTAACAATGGCTAAATAATAGTATGTAGGGCAGTTGACTGTACATAGTGAATATAATATGAATGCTTACATAATATATAGGTATTGTTTAAAGAATATTACGGTTATCATAGGTATTTGAATATGATATATTATGTAGCTGATGCATTAAACTAATCTGTGACGAGGTGACTATAATATAAATAATAGTCTGTTTATCTGTCACGTGTGGATTTAAATAAATGCCTCCAATTTAATCATTTTGTATGATTGTTAATACATATTTAAATAGTAAATACATACTTTTAAATGTCAAAGCACTAGGGTGTAAGAATATATGACAATAGGTGCTATTCGACGCTAGATGTCGCTATCATTTCTAATGTATATTCAGAAAATAAATTAGTGAATATAAGTTAATATAACGTAAATAATAAATTGTACCACTTTTTTATTTCATATTTTATTAGATCATTATTATTTCTTATCTAAATCACAAGATTGACAATAAATTAAACTATCTAAAATCACAAAATGCACTAAAACATGCACACATGTAATATTACATCGATTTTTATACCTGATTTGGTACAATTGTACAATATTGTTGATTCACTAATGAGGAAGATAGTTATATAAACAATAAAAAAATTAAGAATATTGCCTACAAAAATTGTCTGGTCATAGGAAATAGTACATCTATAATCCAGGCTCTTCAAATATTATGTCTTGGGCTAACAACGATTACCTGTATTTATCGCACTATGCGATTTTATATTAACCTAAATTATAATTAATGCGAGGAAATAATTGTGTGACACATTTATAAATTCATTATTTTATGCAATCTAAAATAATAAAAAAAACGTACATTCATGTTATTGTATACAAACAATTATTATTGAATAAATTCAGTTAACAGTTTAATTTATTTTTAAATAGTTGTGTTTAACACATTCGTTAACCTATTTTAATATTACAATGACTATTGAGCAGCTAAAATAACCTAAAGGTACTCGTACGAAATCACTTATTATATTTTCTGTGCTAAAAATCTGAAATATTTATAATGAACATATTGATAATTACACCAACTTATTTAAAGCTCTTGAATACGTCATTTTAATAAAATTTACATAACTGTATTTAGTTGGAAATGTTTAGGTATGTATAGTCTCGTTATGATAAACATAAATAATATTAAGAAAATAGGAATAGTGGAAGTTATAACAATAGTACACGTTAGTTACGTCATTCAGTACTTTGATCAGTTAAGGTCACTATAAACGAAGAATAAATATTATGATTGTAAAGTACCGGCGGCCATTTTGGTTTGTTCTCGTGATTTGTGTCATGCGTGACACGTCACACCTCGCCATCTCACTCTTGCATACTTTCCGCATATAGCACCATTGTAACCCGACACGTTTCTAACACAACTCACAAGCGATTTCACAACACAGTCCGCACTTTCACAACTAAAATGTTTGATTTAATAACATAAATCAATTTATGTATCTACTGATATTTCATGACACGATTGATTTTTTTCTTTTAGTCTCCGAACAGCCTCCGCAACAAGGGCACGTTGCTCTAATAATTTTTCTACGAGATCAACTGGTTCTTGCTTTCTAATATAGTAAGGCGCTGCTCTCGCTCGAGCTTGAAGGTGAAGCTTCTGCTTCAATCCTATAGTAATCTCTTCAATGGCTGGCAATCGACTTGAAGCTAATGGCCTACCTCCTTGTTGACTTGTATTTCTGCTGTCATATCTGGAGGTTTCTTTTAACATAGCGTTGATGGCTATTATTTCTCAACCAGAAATAACCAATCTCACGAGCAGCGTCCGACTACGTTTACTAATGCGGAATGAATGAGCGAGAGCGAGGTAGCAGAGTCGAGTGTCGACCCCGGCACGGCGAAGGAATTGCTGGTCTGTGCGGGGTGGGGGGAGAGGAGTATGACGTACAAAGATGCGCAGTCGTGCCGGGCTGTATACAAACAATACGATGGACGTAAATAAACACAAGAGCGACTCGCCATGTCTGTGATGTGAACGGTATTATTATCTTTGTGTTAGTGTATCAACTTGTAGGTTAAGCAATCAAAACTGTCGAGTACTTATTTATAGATTTTGGATAAGATAATGATTTTAATAAACTAGATATACATGTATATTTTTAAAATCATTATTGAATATGGAAGGTTTTAATAGCAATCACCTGCGTCACGCCCACCACATATAGTAATATTCTTGAATGAAATGCAGTGAGCCGTATGACCTACATAGGTAATATAATATGTCAGGTTCAACCGTAAAATATGCTGAAGTGCATTATATATAAATAGTAGCACACTTTAAAGTGAATATAATATATCTATTTATAGTCGTTTATTAAATTATCGATAAATTTGATTATGTAATTAACCAATGTACAAACGAATTATTAACAAGGGAAAAATATTATGACTGAATAATAGGTATAGTTGTTATTCGTGTTTTTATTTACTATTTCAAATCTACAGAATGTTATTTTTGTTGTAAATGCAAAAATACTTACATACGCTTTTTGAAAGATATTAAGTAAATATTTTAAGACAAACGAATTTAAGCTTTATTATTATTTCATTATGATGTACCTATACTGTTTCTTTTAAATGATCAATATATCATACAGGTTTGTAAAATCACACTTGCTTGTAGTAGTGCGTTAGCTGTTTCGTCGAAACAAAACTAAAAACGGACAATGCCCCCCATTTTTTGTAACGCTTTTGAGTTCGCTGTCCTTTTTTGTTATCATAGAGTGATTCAGACAGGTTAGTCAAATAGAAAACATTTCGTTAGTATTATTACTTTTTTATTAGGGTATATGACCAGACCAATTGTAGTCCTAAGTCTTTAATAATATGTTTCATTTTCCAATTTGGTATGTATAACACGTTATACGTAAAAACGTGTTTACAAACTCAATTCCTAATCATTTTTATCATACGATTATTAGATAGGTACAGAATTTTATAGATTGTCTGTCTCAGACCGAAATCATATGCGACATTTTATAACATATTGCGTAATTTAAGGAAAATATAATATATAGATACCGTTATAATAATATGTAGATATATATTTAGATATCTAGGTATTAGTTTACACGACACAAAATATTATTGCTCGCATATATTATAAACCATTAATACTCACAAAAATAAACGATTTATTTTCTCTTATCTTTACTTCTACTGTACAAAAATGATATTGTCTAATGAAATAAATTATTTTTCTTAACTTCTGCTATAACTTCCGCTAACACTAAGATACTAATTACTAGGTATATATTATGAATACACGTTGTTAAACCATCTGGGTTAAAGAATAATATATAGCCGTTTACATAAATATTTTATGTAGGTACGCCACGCCACGTAATATCAGGGCAGGCAAATTTACTTGTTCTACAAGTTACAAATTTATCAATGTCATTGACATGTGTTTTTGCGAGGCCCGATCTTCATTTAGGTAGTCAGACATTCAGACGACCAGAACACGTTTTTATTTTAACGTATTTCAAACTTCATTGCTAGTTTGAATTACTATTTTATACAAATTCAACAAGTTTAATAAAAAAGATAGTGTACTTAATCGTTATCTTTTTATATTTTTAAATAAATGTCAACGTTCATAATAATAAAATGTTGGAAGTGTATTTGTATTTTGTAATGTGCAAATATTTACATTCAGCAGTTTTAGCAAACAGTTTCCTGTTTTCGAACCTTGCAACAAATATAATAATGTTAATAAAAATGACTACCGTCAAAAGGGGTGAATAGATAGGTCTTCGAACTTTGGTAATGATTTTCGTAAAGTTGCAGAATGGATATCCATTTTTTTAATCATGTATTTATTGAGTCTTAGGCCAAACTATTGGAATAATTTTGTTTCTATTCGGATATGTTTGTAATTAATAAAGAAATGACATAAAATATACGTGATTTCTAATTAGCACCCATCAGGGGACAATAGACACACATGAGGGGTGTTTAGAAAAATTTCGTAGGGCTGCAACATATTATCGTAAACAATGAACTTCAAACTTGAATTAAAACAAAATAATGCACTTTGCCTCTAATATTCTTCCATATTAAAATTAAAAAAAGATTCTAACTATCAAAAATCACAAAAAAAAACTAACCGCCTTCAAAAACCATCAGAATAAAGTGTAAAAAGTAACTTTGTTTCGGAAGTCGGTGGCAAAAATTAATTAATAAACAAAAATAATGACTTACGAAAGAAAGTCATTTTACACTTTATTCTAATGGTTTTTGAAGGCGGCTAGATTTTGAAAAGTATTTTTCACCAAATCAGTCTTGAATTAATATAATCAAAATATAAAAAAAAATTGTTATGTTAAAATTGTTACCATTTTTTTTTAATTATTAAAAATTGTCATCCATTAAATCCCTTAAAATGTCTTCATCATTTTTGTAATAACTTCCTCTTCGTACAGGTACTTCTTTAATATTTTTAGATCTTTTAGTGTTTTCTTTTTGTATGTCAATTACTGTATTTAATGGTATTTTTTTACACTTACGTAGATTCACTGCACATCTTGCGTTCTCCAGATTTTCTACAGAAATAATTTCAATTTTCTTATCTTCGACTTTTTTCTCTTCCTTTTTTTCTAACGGCTCTATGAATTCACTAAATATTTCTTCTGTTCCTATATCAGGTAAGTAATCTATACTAGATACACTTTTATCAATGTAGTTGTTAATAAGTAATTCTTCATCTTCTTGTTGTTGAGAATCATTGACCATAGTATATTCATCCACACATACTACAGGTAGTAAAGTTATGTCTGTTTCTACATTTTTTTTGTCTGAATCTAACACACTCCTTTCAGATTTCGTCCTCTCTTTGTTCACCAAATCTTTTTTCAGTTTATTTATTAGTTGTTGTACTTCTTTTTTCTTTGTAGATTTACTCATTATTACATTTTCAGGATCAGTGTTTTCAATTTCTTTATTTTCAGAGTTGTTACTTTCAGGATCGATAATAACAGATTTTCCAGGAATAACTATTACCTTCTTTTTTTTGTTACTTTGTTTACGTATTTTTACTATCTTATTCGTAATTTCGTGTTCAGAGGTACTTTCCAAATTATCATCATCTATGTTTTCTAAACTTTTTCCAGATTCTGCATTTAATTTTCGTTTACGTGTTGGTTCCTTAATGTTCATTGTACCATATCGCATTTCTTTAAGTATTTCCAAGACTGATTTGTCAAGAGCATATCTTGATTTATCCGGATCTTCATTTTCGGCACTTGGGAGTCTTGATAGGACTTGATTGCGATCAACAGGAATAATACCTGCTTTTCGAAAACCTGCTTTAAGGTTTGTCGCAACGTTCTCTGACAATTCATTTATGAGTACTTTTAAAAGTCTTGGGAAGCATCCTTTCGGTAATGAAGCTTGGGTTCTGCCATCTGTTTTTTTCCATTTTAATAAAATGTTTCTCCATGCAATTTTCATGGGCCTGAAAAATGCGATATCTAGGGGCTGTGTTAAATGGGTTGAATTTGCTGGTAGAAATATAAATGAAATATTGTGTTGTTCACAGATTCTAATCACTTCTATTGATAAATGAGATGATAAATTGTCACCTATTAGAACTTTTTTACCACATCTGTCTTTAAAGAATGGAATAATAATGGACTTAACATAATCTTCAAAAGTACTGCCATCAATCCATCCAGATGCAGTTCTATTGAAGCGTGCACCTTTAGGTCCGCCTGTAGCCCAAGTATCATAAATATTGTTGGCCTTATAAATTACATATGGAGGCAAAAGCTCTCCTGCAGCTGTACCAGCCATCATTATAGATATTGAAGATTTTGACTGATTAAGAGCTCTTTCAGGGTACTTAGTTCCCCTTTTCACTATAACCTTCTTACGTCCAGGGTCATCGCAGAGGTTTGTTTCATCATAATTAATTATATTTTTGGGATCAACTTCTTTCAGTGATTCCTCTAACTCCTCAAAATATTCTTTAATTGTATCAGGTGAAACTTCAGCCCTCGACTTTTTTATGTTTTGGCACATTCTCAAAGAAATGGAATTTTGATGTCTTTTTAAAAATCTTGAGACAAAATCTGGTCCAGGCATGTTATTTTTGAATCGTTTGTGTGTGATACCTAGATTATCCAAGTACAATTTAATTACAATTCTTAAATCATAAGTGTCTAATGGATAACCCCAATTTCCGCAAATATTTAAATAATTTACGATGTGGCTTTCTGTGTCGTCATCTAAAGCTTTCTGACCACCTTGTGTTTTCATAGTTTTCCTACTGTGTCGATATAGGACGGATTTGTTTATATTGTATTTTTCTGCAATAGATGCTATTGAACACTTTGGAGTTGTTTGAAACTCTTCCAAAGCTTGTTTAATTGTATTAGGGTCATATTTGCGATACTGCTTACCCCGTGGATCGGGCTTATAGTTTCGAGGCATTATTGTACCTGAGAAATAAAATAATGAAAATGTTAACAAAAATAAATGAAATACCTTATGTACTAGTTTACATTTAAGAATGAATTAAATAAAAAATATATTGAATGAGATTAAAAATAATCAAGAAAATTAAAAACGCTCTAGCTAACTAAAAAGTGAAATTTGAACTGTAGATAATCACTACCTACAAACTTTGTGGCAGCCCTGACATCATTATGGCTAATCACCCCTCTTTCGTATCTACTCACCCCTTGGCTGTGTCTATTGACCATATTTGCGTGCCTATTAACCCCTCAGGCGTTTCTATTCACCGCTTTCGTGTATCTAATCACCTCGAAAAATTAAAGGAAATAAGGCTTACGAAATAAAAACAATTTTAAATAGTAATGCATATTCTTACCTTAACAATTAAAGCACAATATATTTATAACTGCACTGACCGTAATTTGAAGCTAACTTTAAACTATTATGACCGAAATTCACTGAAATACGGAGGTTCAAACTCACTCGTGCAATAACGACTTGTTTTGTCGTCAACTTTGACATTAAGTTTTGACGTTTTTAGCGATGTTGCCACCAATAAAAAGCTGCCAGACTAAGAAAAATGACACCAACAATTTTTTAAAGTTGCGGATTTTTTTATTGGGGATACCAGGTTTGCCATAAGAAACCTTAAAAATGATCCTAAGATTTTTCTCTATTCCCCCCGTCAGTTCTATTCACCCCGTTTGACGGTACCTATGTAATAAACGCATTATTGCTTTGCTATAATATGGATAACATTTAATTATTTAACAATTACAAGAGAGCGCCATCTAGCGACGAGTAGAATTAAACATTTTGTTGTTTTAAGAGGGCGTTCATAGATGTCAGAGATATATTTAAATTGATCGTTAATTTAACCAATAGTCATTCAAAAGGAAAGAATATCTTTATATATAAATTTCTTGTGTGCGTGTGTATGTCACTGAACTTCTCCTAGACGGCTGGACCGATTTTGATGAAATTTTTTGTGTGAGTTCAAGGGGATTCAAGGATGGTTTAGATTCACAAAAATAAATATTTTGTACAGGACAACGTCTGTCGGTGCCACTAGTATTTTATAATAACCGTAAAATGGATAAATATTTCTTATTCAAATATACATATTTACATCTTATACTGTTAAAGAGAGTGATATACCTAATTAGTAATTACGTAACGAAATTTTATACCTATGCGTATTTTGCTTGGAATTAAAGGTGTATTAAATTATAAAGGTCATAATTATAATAGGTATGTATAACGAATACGTAATCTGTGGTTATTGAGTATGGTATTATTAAGTTATAAGTATATTATGTGTTTTGGCGATTTTCGAGCGATAACTGATTCAAGACTCAAGTTGCTAAAATAAAGGGCGTGATTGTGATAAGTAATGGACTCTTAATGTTTTTAAATTTATTGACATCAATAATCTAATATATAAAATTTCCATGTCACAATGTTAGTTACCGTACTCCTCCGAAACGGCTTTACCGATTTTTACCAAATTTTATATGCGTATTCAGTAGGTCTGAGAATCGGTTACTATCTATTTTTCATACCCCTAAGTGATAAGGGTGGTCAACCCCTCAAATTTTAAAATTTAACGCGGGCGAAGCTGCGGGCAACAGCTAGTAATATTATAAAGCTGAAGAGTTTGTTTGTTCGAACGCGCTAATCTCAGGAACTTCTGGTCCGATTTCAAAAATTCTTTCAGTGTTAGAGAGCCCATTATCGAGGAAGGCTATAAGGCTACATAACATCACGCTGTGACTAACAGTAATTAAGTTGAGTAAATTCAGAATCGAATGACACCACATTTTTAGGGGAAGACGAAAAAGGTTGTTGACGATTAAAATATCATTTTGTGGTTCTTTTTAACGACATTTATTACATATTATACAAATAATGCGAGTTTTTTGTAGGTACCCACTGAAAATATTATGAGTGATCCGGGGAGGTTCGATGAAATAAAGGTTGGGAAACTCTGCTCTAGCTGATAGAGAGATACACGTGATAAAAACATTTTTTGGGATAGATTTAAAACTTAACTGGAAACGAATGTTTCGGTGCTAGTAACCTGCAGGTCTTTAAATTGTTATTGCAACATTTTTAAGTACCTATATTTCCATTCACCGTCCCTACACCGTCTGAAAAACTCGATCTCATGAATATTTTGTATATTATTATGTGACCGTAGGCGATTCAATGACATAATGATTCATTAACATAGTAGACGATAACATTTTTAAATAGCGCTCAGATAATCTGGTGATAACGTCACTTCAACTTTTTTTTATAGAAGAGGGGGCAAACGGTCAGTCTGTATACCTGATGGTAAGTGATAAGCGACATCCATGGACACCCACTACTTCATTATCGGGTGCTTTGTCGGCCCTTCCTTTTCCTTTCTTGAAGGTCCCGAAGTCGTAACTGTAAAATATGTTTTTAAGAAAGGTTTATGAAGTTCAGATCCAGTTCTCCTCCTGAGTTGTTATTTACATGTCGACGACAGGCTGATTACAAGTATAGTGAGGATGGTAACTGCAGTGGCCCTAGGTTCGAATTCCGCAAAGGATCGAATTTTTATAGAAAAATAATATAATATGTCTGTACCTGGTACTTATATACCTATTTATGACACAAATTGGTGATTAATTATGTATCGAAATAATAAACAATATATGTACACACTCCGGCATATTTAGCGGAACATAATTTTTTTTTTCGGATGGATCTATGCTAACGGCCCGAAGGCCCTAATGCTACAGCGGTTTAGTGTGAGCCCATTCGGCTCACTTTTGGTTTATAAAAGTGGGGGGTTGCCCCCCGCCAACCGTGCAGTCTGCGACCACACGGCCTCCTGGCGTCGGTTGTGAACATAACATAAAGGTTTGATATCAGTATCGTAGTTAATGGCTGGTATACGTCATATAATTTAAAAAGAAATATTTTTAAATTAAGAAAACAACACATTTTATGCAATTGTTTTAATTTTATTCAAATACACCTTATTTGGAGCGAACTTCGAGTATTTCTTCCTTCCGAGTTTGATTTAAAATTTCATTGAAATATTGTTCTTTGTTAGTTTTTTTTATTGCGTATCTTTTTTGAGTTGAGGACTGAATTATGCTTGAATTATTCCCAACGGAGATTGCCAGGGCACTCGAAATGCGAAGAAATGGTCAAACCTACAGAGTGATATCCAGAGATCTTCGTCAAGTGTTAGAAGTAGTGCGGGGTGTAACCGTAAGTGAGCGTACGGTACGAAGAAGGTTCGAACAAGCTGGTTTGGGTACATTTGTGCCCGCCAAGGCTCCAAGGCTCGAGGTAAATCGTAGAAACAGGTTAACTTTTGCTCAGGAACATCGACTTTGGAACGCGGACCACTGGAGTAAGGTATTGTGATGAGTGCAGAATTCTCTTAAATCAAATTGACGGCAGGCAAAGAATATACAGACGCAAAGGAGAACGATACATTCAGACAAATTTTGAAACTACAGTTGCATACGGTGGTGGATCAATAATGGTTTGGGCGGGCATTTGTTTGGGAGCTCGCACAGACTTGGTAGTGATTGACAGAGGGAGTCTGACTGCAGACCGCTATATCAGAGAAGTTTTAGAAGAAATTGTCGTACCGTTTGCCCCATATATCGGTGACGATTTTGTTTTTATGCAGGATGCAGTATGCTCGGCCGCATACCGCTCTGGTAACTCAAGTGATATGAGTATGTTATGGAGTGGCCGGCGAGATCACCGGATATGAACCCAATAGAGCACGTTTGGGACTTGCTGAAAAGAAAAGTTAAGTCCAGAATTCCAGCTCCTGCCAACGTGGGTGAACTGCGAATCGCCGTAGTTGAGGAATGGCGGAGACTATCCCAGGAGACCATCGATAACATCATTCTCAGTATGTCTAGACGGGTAGAAACTTTAATAAGAGCACGTGGAGGAAATACGCGATTTTAATCACCATTTATCTAATTTAATTAATTGTTATTTTAATATTAATTTTCACTTTTCCCGGTTACATGAAAAGTTGAAAAATGTACCATTTTTCACAAATAGCCTTTACTCGCAAAATCGGTTCTTAATGTGATCTCACTTTAAGTAAAACAAATGAAACTTTAAATAACAAAAGAAGTGTAGTAAGTAGATTTTAAAATAAAACCATTTTTTTTTAATTATGGACCTTTTTTTGTGTTCCGCTAAATATGCCGGTGTGTTTAGTTTGTGGATATTAAAAAATGTACACGACCATGTTTTAAGTTTTTATAATGGACTAAAAAGAATATTTTTTTTACATTTTTGAAGTTAATCTAATATATAAAATTCTCGTGTCACGGTGTACGTAATTGAACTCCTCCGAAATGGCTCGAATTTTGTGTGCATATCGGGTAGGTCTGAGAATCGGTCAACATCTATTTTTCATCCCCCTAAAAGTTAGTGGTCCACTCCTTGATTTTTTTGGACAAAAGTTAACGCGGGCGAAGTTGCGGGCAACAGCTAGTTAATAAAACGTGGTACAAACAAGAAGATACTCCGACATATGTATTTTTGAATGGTTTTTTTTAGCTGACGAAATCACAATTCTATTAATAAAAATCCATCGAGCAGTAATTAATTTAAACAAAACTACCTAGTAGGTAATTTTTATATTGCGTAGGGCAAAGGCTGTTGCGTGTACCTCCGACCTTGGCTGCGTCAATAATAATTAATAATTGTAAACTGACCAAAGCATGGCACTGTGGTAATAACAATCTAACTATAGGATAAATATAAGTACACTAGGTATATCCCGACCATGGTTCTAACTTCTAACCTTGCTGTGGCGGTGGGGCTCAGCACCTTGGGCGAAGCAAATTGAGCCGAGGCAGGTGCTCTTTGTACCCCGCTTATAAGAAGAGGGGACAAAAGAGCAAGGTAATATTAAGGGGCGAGGATGGAACCCTCGTCCCGACGTTGGGAGGGGTTGTTCTGTGGTGCGGGACAACCCCTCTGTGGAGGTGGCGTCGGTTCCTTGAGGGACTGACTAGCCCTCGAGGTGCCCTGTTTGCTCAATAGAAACGGGGCACGTCACCAAAGGCGGCATTGGTGGCATTCGCCAGGTTTTAGTGGGTAGAGCTGCGTCCACCTTACCACCTTTCGGGGACTCGCACATACCTGCCTGGGGAGACCCAGTTCGAAAAAGTAGCTAGTATTTTCTTGCTAGAATGAGATAAAATAAATAAATAAGAAGTGTTTCGTTATCTACTTCATTTTTGACATTTCAAAAGTCGTAGTTATGAATTACTAACAATAACATTCGCCCAAGAGCCCGCGGCGGCCAGACCTTCGTTATTTTATAAAAAGATGAAAGTTTCTCTGTGTAAGTCTCCAAAACAGGTAAAAACGACTAGGTACTTAGAGTTTGCATTGTGGTTACTTGGGCAGGGAACAGGTAGTAAAAGTGTATCAAATAGTACCTTAAATTCGTTACAGCTCAATTTCTTTATAATATTTTCTTTAGGATAGCTTTAGAAATCACTTAGGATAGTTGTTACCTGCCAGCTACCCCTAAACTTTATTAAATTATAATTATACTTTCGTCATTGTATGTATACACAAAAATATACCGTTTGGTAAATTTTATATTTTATATATAATTATGTTACTTGGGGGCAGTACCTTACCTGAATATCTGGAGTGTTTTAATGGTTTTTACATCTTGTCAGACACATTGAGAGTCCGCTGTTTGGTCCGAATAATGTTCATTCATACATAAATACTAAAATCGCGATCGAGAACCCCCCACTTTTATAAACCAAAAGTGAGCCAAATGGGCTCACACTAATCCGATGTAGCATTAGAGCCTTCGGACCGTCAGCATAGATCCATCCGAAAAAAAAATCGCGGATAAAAACGAAAATGAAACAAGAAACGAAATGACATGACATTCAACCTTATTCCGCACTTCCGCAGTTTGTGTAATTCAATCACAAAAACAAACCGGTGACAACGTTGCTGCATGTGGTTCTACGAATTCAACGCCGAGAAAGAAGAAATTAGAACAAGTAAAATTGTGCGAGAACGAAAGTAAGAAACAAGGCCTAAAAATTAAACGATTGCATATTGGATTGCATCCGAGAAATCAAGGACTTCTCGGATGTCGTATTTGTTGCTGTACCCTACCTACCTACCTAACTTGGCTGACACCGACTCCAAAATTAATTATAATGACGTGGTAAACGCAAAGTTTGTACATTAGTAGAAGATTAAGTTAATTATAAGTTGTAAGCACAGAAATTCAAGAAACACAGTTATTTTATTACTTTTTAGTTTAGTATATTTGAAGTCGGTTTAAATTTTTTGTAAAATGATTTTTTTACCTTCCTAAAAGGGTACTCATTTTAAATGTAATGGGTACCTATATAATAATTGTCACAGGGTGTTTATTACTAGCAGGCTTAAAAAAGGAATAAAGTTATTAAAAGTAAGAAAAAGATGAAAAAAAGATATTTTCGGGGTTTTTTTTAATATCAATTATATCGCTGCTTAATTTGCGATAAGGGAACACTGCATAAGAAGCAAGAAAAAGGGAACCTGCACGCCGCATAAGATACGAGTATTTTATTAGCTTTGGACTTTTTGTTATAGAAGGGGGTGGCAAACGGACAGTCGTTTCACCTGGTGTTGAGTGATAAGGGACATATGGATGTGTATGGAGACACCCGCTACATCATTAGCAGGTGCTTTCAAATATGAATATGGTCTTTTCTTGAAGGTTCCTAAGTCATATCGGTTCGGAAATACCGTAGGTGACAGCCGGTTCCTAGTGGTCATGCGAGGCAGGAAATGTCGTAAGTTTCATGTTGCTTGCATAAACAATCTGGTAGACCATCTGATGGTGTGTGGTCAACGAATAGTGTATACCATCCACCATACAGTTCACCCAAGAGTAGCCGTAGTAGTATTTACTATTTAAGTATTTAGGCTTATGATATTTATGATAATGCACCGTGTGTTGTTAGTGTGTACAGCAACCTAGCACTGTGTATAGCAACACACGATGCTAGGTACACCTGCACACCACTTGGGCCCCGGGGTCGTAAGACTTGCAAGCGACGTCGACCCCTACTCATGGAAACCACATCGATCCGGATCGATCGCAGATGCTTGTTAGGTTCGAATCCGATACGAGTAGACACAAACCCAGACCGCGCAAACAGTGCTAGCACTACGCTACCGCTAGATTGCTTGGGCACCGTGCATGACCCGCCTCTCTCTCCAGAGGGAGGGATGAGGGCCGGCCCTCATGATGATAGGTTAAATTCAACCGGAAACGATTCGTCGACCGTATCGGATTTGACTAGCCCAAATCCTGCTCTCCCGAGCAGCGCGCGCGATGATCCGCGCCCCCTGCGGGGCGTGGAGGGGGGCGTCCCCCTTTCGAAAATTTCGTAAGTGAGCCATCTGCTCATTTACTGTACCGATTGAGCTTAAAGGCCATCAGGCCGAAAAGGCCCTTCCGAAAGAAAAAAAAATGAAAATGCTTCAAAAATTTTAAAATTCAGTGTTATCGGGAAGGGAACTAACCGATAGAGATAAGGAAACATCGTGAGGAAACCTGCAAGCTTGTTGAGAATAAGTCTTTGAAGGTATGTGAAGTTCGCCACCCCGCATATGGCCAGTGCATAGACGAAGTATGGTGCAATCACAGAAATCTAAATAATAAGACAATATTATTTAGATTTCTGTGGGTGCAATACTCTTGTCTGATTTCAAGGAAATTCGTGCCCAGGAGTGGGACGTACAAAGGTTGTAGTAACTCAAAATTAGGATGGGAAGTTGCCTATTTATACCCAAGGTCATGTGACGCATATTAAAAAAAAATGTTCTCAGAGTAATTAATCTATGTTGGACCGTCGTTCCATCCGGTGTGTATTAAAAAAAACCAAAACGATTGTTAGCACTCATAAATTTATTTATAATGATTTCATCCGTAAATATTAAAACTATAAATTTTAAGGTATCCGACTACCAAATTCGAGGTCACGATAAAAACAAATTTAACTTATTAATCGTTTTAATCGAGAATATTCCGTATTTATTTCATAATACTACTTGTAGACTGCGCCTTTGCCGATGAAAAATGAAAGATGAAGGCCGCCGACGAGGCCTCCCCCCGTGGGCGACGAACGGGGGTGCGCAGGAGGCGCTACTTAATTCGCCTCCAGTAACGCCCCTGTGCTCGTGTCGGGTTCAGGATGGGAACCTGGGCTCAGTATGACACGACGTCGCGGGGACTGCCCAAGCAGTCTTTAAGCTGCATCGGCAATAGATTATACATACTTCCATACCGAGCAATAACTAAAATCTGTAGATCAGTTTCATCAGATATCATCAGATCAGTTTCATCAGAGAATTTTAATTTGACTAGAAGAGAATTTATATTACAATGATTGACGACCTCTGTGGCTCAATGGTTAGCGCGTTGGCGTTCAAGCCGGAGGTAACGCGTTCGAATCCCCTCAGGGAACTAAAACTTTCTGTGTTCCTGGGTCATAGATGTGTATTAAATATTATGTGTATTAAATATATTTCCGTTGTCTGGTACCCGTAAGGCGTAACTCAAGTTCTTCGAGAACTTACCACGGGACCAGATTGACGTGATGAAAAAGCGTCTATAAATATTATAATATTATTATAAAAAAAATGATAGCACAAAATACTTATCTCAACCCTACTTATATTATAAACGTATGGATGTATGTTTGTTACTCTTTTAAGCATCCATGCTGATTTTGATAAAATTTTACAATAATATTACAGAAATCATCAGTCATAATTTTACATCAGAAGAACATATAAGCTATAATTTATCCCTGTACTCCCACGGGATATGGAAGTAAACGGGTGGAGCTGCGGGGCACTGCTAGTTTATATAATTAACAGGTACCTAATAGTTATAATAATAATAATAATAATATCAACCCTTATATGTCCCACTGCTGGGCATGGGTCTCCTCCTCGAAATCAGGCGAGGAGGGTTTTGGGCCATAGTTCACCGATGCGCTGGCCCAATGCGGGTTGGTGAACTTCACACACCTTCAAAGACTTTTAATCTCATCGGGCATGCAGGTTTCCTCACGATGTTTCCTTCACCGGTGAGCAAGCGATGGTCTCATGTTCAGATGCAGGTAGAAATTTAGAAAAACCCATTTCTAGGCATCACAGGGGGGGGGGGGGTCAGGATCGAACCCGGACCTCTCGGCTCTCACTCAAGAGGCCGAGCCCACACCCACTAGGCCATCGTCGCTCACCTAATAGTTAAGTAATAAGAAAAAAAAATAGCATACAAAACTCCAAATGTTGGCGATACTGAATACTTACATAGTTATTGCATCGATTCTATTTTCAGTCCTCACTTAGCAGTTTCTATCCAGGGTGGCAGAATATTGAATTCTTCCAACTGTTGACCTATATTCAACTATTTTGAATTTGTACCATGTCGATAGTATAGGTACCTACACCGAGCATTATAACCGGAACAGTGAGTTTTGTTATGTGTTTTGTATAAAAACGTAGTACACGTATAGTCGGGCAGGCGGGGGTCGCGGGTTGTAATCCGTCAAGAGCAGACTATTTGTACCATGAAAATATGTGTCATAGATGTTATTTAGGTCATAGATGTGGATATACGGGTCTATAACTTATTCGAACTGATCTCGGGTTAAGGTTATCTCGGTAATTGTTAATAGGTTCATTCATTTTTTATTTAATACTAGCTGTTGCCTGCAGCTTCGCCCGCGTTATCTTACATTTACAGCCGTACGCGGATTGATGATGATTATTTTTATTGCCTAAGTTGAGTAACTTAATAAAGAGTCTTTATAACATCAGCTATGTGCCAGTGAATGTCACATCAAAATCAGCCCAGCCGTTCCAGAGATTAGCCGGAACAAACAGACAGAAAGACAGACAAAAAAAATGTAAAAAAGGCTAATAAGGTACACCTATCACCTATGTCCCGTATATACATCGATTTGCATTTAATAAAAAGTAGTTATTGTAATATTACAAACAGACACTCCAATTTTATTTATCCTGTATAGATCACTAATTCTTTCATCTTTATCCTGCTATATGTATGTATGTAATATTAATCATCATCAGCCCGTATCTATGCACTCCTAGACATCGCCTCTCAAAGAGCGACAAGAGTAATTAATAAATCTATATTAATATTATAAAGCTGAAGAGTTTGTTTGTTTGTTTGTACGCGCTAATCTCAGGAATTACTAGTCCGATTTGAAAAATTCTTTCAGTGTTAGATATCCCATTTATCGAGGAAGGCTATAGGCTAACATCACGCTGTGACTAACAGTAATTTAGTTGAGTAAGTTAAAGCGGGCGAAGCTGCGGGCAACAGCTAGTATTTAATATAATTATTAGGCTTTTTATTTTATGACGGGTAGGTACATTTTACTTTTCAGTCGTGGCGTTACTTATATCATGATCATCATTATTATCGATCTTTTCCTGTCTCTACTGGACAAAGGCCTCTCTCAATGAACGCCGAGACGGTCCCTGGCATTCAACTAGGACCGGCCACTGCACGGAGATCTATAAGTACCTACTCACGGAGTATGTACTTCGTATAATAACATACCTAATATACATCCACCTTTGTATGTCACACTGCTGGGCACGGGTTTCCTCGAAATAGTGCGAGAAGGGGCCAGAGTTTACCGATGGTGATCTTTTGGTCTTTATTTTGGTGAACTTCACACATCTTCAAAGACTTTTAATCTCATCAGGAATTCAGATTTCCTCACAATCTTTCCCTTCACCGGTGGTCATCACCTAGTTGCTAGTGATAAAGGACATCCACAGACACCCGCTACATCATTAACAGGTGCGTTGCTGGCCTTTCAAATATGAGTATACTCTTTTCTTGAATACTTTTTGTTCTGTGATGGATGATCACAGAAGTAACGATTAGTCCACGGGTGGTTTCTTGAACGGGATATTGTACAACACCCTATTACGTAGTGATGTCGAAAGAAAGTGAACGCCAGTCCCCACTCGCCAGTCGCTAGCGGCAGTGCTTCGGTGAACGTCGGCCAAACCTGTATCGCCAACGCAGCGTGCCGTTAACGCATTTCGATAACGCATTCCGACGAGCCATGCGTTGTATAATACACCAGTAAAATGGATCTCGTTAGTGAACCGAGCGGCAGGGTCCTGACGGCGCGGCATGTCAGTGAGAAGATAGTGCCCAACGAAAACAACGAAATCAACGCAACTTTTATATGCAACAGCTATGATGCTCAGCCGGAATTTCTTGATTATTTAACAGGTAAATATAATTTTGACTTACACCACGTTAATCTAGTCCGGCGCGGTCAAACGTTGTATTGATACGGAAATATATATTTTTTTCCGTTATTCGAAAATTTATATATACATATTTACATTACATTTCCTTTCGGTCCCCGTGTGAAAGGGAGGATACAGAATAAAAATACGACACGAATGATATAAAGGGCCATCAAATAAATATTAAGGGGTCCAACCCCGCTTTCTTATAGCAATCTGATATTAATTAGGGAAGTTATTTCAATGAAAATATATTTACCACAAAAAACTTTGTATCTAATAATATTTCCTAATTTGCTTTGCGGCTTATGATAGAAAACAAATGAATGTCTTCCATTCGCATGCATTGCATACATCATAAATATTTACCGAGTTCGGATTAAAAGCTACTCTCCTATATTAAAAGGAAACAAAATATTTTTTTCCGATCATTCGTTTGCATCCGCATACGTCTGTCTGTGCGAACAATCTTCTAGTGGTAAGATGAATGTTGTCTTCTTTTCACGTTATTATCCCCTTGTGAACGTCAAAAATAAACAAAACATTAAATAGTCTAATACATTGACTAGCTGTTGCCCGTAGCTTCACACGCGTTAAAATTGGAGTCATATTAATACATAGTACATAGGTAGATTACAGTAGGTACCTATAGAATATAGATTACTAGAGGCTACAGTCGTATGCGGACTATTTAAGTTTTCTTTAGTATCTATAACTCAATGATTACATTATCATTGAGTTATAGATACTAAAGAAAACTTTTATTTTAAACATTAATTTAAATCGAATAGGTCCATGTTGGATGCGAGTGGCAAGGAACCGTCTTGGCGTTCATTGAGGAAGGCCTATTTTTAACAATGGACGGATAGAGGCTGATGATGATGATGATGAGGTAGTTTTGATAATTAGCTCCTACATAAAAACTCACAAACTTTACCTATATAATTATTATTATTATGTAATACCTATTTATTTATTATTATTTATACCCATTTATTTGTTACTATTTATGTAACGTAATATTAAAAAAAATCTAATAAATGTATCATCTATTTTGCGGGTTTTTACACGGAAGCGGAATTTTCATATATAAAAATATACATTGTTTATATCTATTATATAATTAAAGCATGTTATAAATGTTATTTTAAATAACAATTTACTTCTATATATTTAAGAGTTCTTAACAGATATAAGGTTATGTGAATACCTATTGTTTGGTTAACCACAATATTGTGACATAATCAACATTATTTTTATATGGCACTATTCTAAATCATCAGGCAAGGTAAACCGAAGTGTAATAACAACTAACCTAATCCTGTTATCGGACAGTTAACATAAAATAAATATTTCCCTAAAAAAATATACACACGAACATAGAATCCTTCTTTTTGAAGGCGTTTAAAAACAGCGAGCATTGCACGGAACACCCAATAAGATGACAAAAAAATGAATGAATGAATGCATGACAAAATTAATGAATGAATTAAGGAGAGACAGGCATTCTAAGCACTCTCACATCCAGCCTGACACGTTTCCTTTGATTGTCGTGTAACAGTCATCTATCAATGCAACCTTCAAGTACCTACCTACATCTTTCTAAAAGAAAAACTGCGCTGAACACATAGAATTTGAAAAGAGCAAGTATGAACGAGAGAGGCACATAGCACTTTCCTAATCAAAATACCAAATTCTCGCTTCAATATTATTCACAATAATTTTCCCATTCACGTAAATTCTATTCGGACATCTGAGTAAATAAAAAAGATATTTGTATATTGAATGAAAAGAAAATATTATGGTTCCAAAACAAACAAAAAACAATACTCTAAGTTTTATAAAATAATGACGAAGCTTAACCACCCTTATATGAGGGTGGTAAAATTTAATGCGGGGCTTGCGGCAAATACCCCTCGGACTAGACATTCTAAAAAGCGGGTTACAGGAGTCAACAACGTAATAACTGGGCTCGATAAAAGTAAATGTTGGAGTCAAAAACTATAAAGATAGGTTAATAAGAAACATGTAACATAATTCATATGGTTGTCACCATATCTTATACCAATGAAGAAAATAGTGTTTGCGATTTTTACCAAAAACAGAAAAGATGGCCGTCACGGGACTGAGCAGATTAGAACCTGAGACTGGGCAGAAGAAAATCATAATTGATAAAAGTCTATATCTATATAGAATTGAAGATAGAAATAATTTTTGTGTCTACAACTAATAATCATCTTGTACTTCTACTAATGTACAATTTTTGTGTTTACCACGTCATTATTGTTACTTTTGGAGTCGGTTTAGTTGTAGACACAAAAATTAAAGAAACGCGTTTATTTTATTACTTTTTAGTTATTTTCTTTTTTTTCAAGTCGGTTATAATTTTTGTTTAAAATATTTATTTCTTAATTTTTAGTGATTCATTAAAAAAAAGACAGAGATAGACATTTTGGCATATTCAACCGTATGAAGTAAGCCCAACAAAAGCTGTAAATCGTCGAGGAATTCCCTCGACTGTCTATTGTCTCCATCATCAGACCTGTAATAGCACTTATCACCCATATGGGTGCAAAGTTTTCATAAGTATAAATTAATTAAGTCCAATCACAAGGTAGCTACTGTAAACTATTTAGGTGTTCCCTTAACTGTCATTCGTTTTCATCATCAGACCCCCAATCGCAGTTACAACCCATCTAGGTGTAAAGTTCTCATCAATACTAATTAATCAAGCCTAAACACAAGGATACTGAAGACAATCGTCAAGGAGTTCCCTCGACTGTCTTTCAGCTCCAGCATCAGATCGACTCTAGAACTTCATTAAATTGTGGTGCTTTAAAATGCTTACTAAAAAATATAATAAACGCACTTGTCGCTCCTACAATTTTCGAAAGTTCCCCTCGATTTATCTGGGATGCCATCATCAGACCCTAGTTTCCTTATCATGGGACCATCTGGCACGTATACCCGTTCAAACAAAAAAAGAATTTTGAAAATCGGCCCACAATTGACGGAGAAATCGGTGTACATACATAAAAAAAATACCGATTGAATTGAGAACCTCCTTCTTTTTGTTGAAGTCGGTTAATAACAGCGTCATACCCTTTACTGTCACGACATCCGAGTCGATTTAACTGCCAAGACACACCAATTTATTCATCAAAAATGGAGATTGTGAGTCCGACCATTGAACAAGTTTTTAAATTTCAACTTTCGACGGAAGGGTCACTTTATTTTGATAACAAAAAGTTATGCAACGAATGGAATCAATGTCTTGTGTAATTTAATTATATCGTACAATTTAAATAATAGCAGGAACTAAAAATATTGCTTCCTAATGTAGAAGTGAATTAACATTTTACTTATTCAATTACACGAAGAAATTACTTTAAAATCGGTCCAGCAGACGTTCAGTGTCAAAGACAAGTGGTAGATTAAATTGACGTTCAAAAAGATACTTTGTTGGTACTGTTTGGAATAAGAATAAAATATATAAAAAAACGTATAGGGGCCGTCCATATCTTACGTCACAATTTTAAGGGAGAGGGAGGGGGTTGACAAAGTGTGACATTATGTGACAAGGGGTCGGAGGGCTCCCAGATTTTGTGACGTCACAAGACTACTGTGAACTAATAGAAACATGAAATGAAAAAACAATACGGAGGGACGGGTCTCATAAATGTGACAAGGACGGGGGAGGGGTCCAAATATCACGAAATTCGTGTGACGTAATTTGTGGATGGCCCCATATAAGACTTAAAAAAAACTTAGTTTGGTGTTCTCCTACTTCTTCTACCAATGTCCTCCATGTCCAAAAGTACCACTCATTGAAAAATGTTTTTGTACTAGCCCTATTATTGAGGAATGTTATGTATTATCAAGGCTTATAGCCTATAGGTAACAATACGGCTTATATGAAAATATGTCCATCTTGATAAACTAGCAGTACCCTGTGGTTTCACCCGTGTACTTCCCAGTCCCGTGGGAGTACAAGGATTTATAGCCTATGTTATTCTGACGTATAAGCTATGTTATTGTAAAGTTTCATTAAAATCCATTCAGTAAAGTGAAAGAGTGAAAGCGTGAAAGAGTAACAAACATACATCCATACATTCTTACAAACTTTCGCATTTATAATATTAGTATGATAATGCAAAGCAAATAGTAGATTGGCTATTTAGTTTGGTAATAAACCCAAATTAAAGTCCGTCATAAGCATTATTAAATTTTATAGGGTCTACAAATTCGTGGGTTGTAACTTATAACTTTGTAGCCCTACAAGTAGGCGTTAAGTGAGCGAGCGGTCTTCCGGTTTCTTTTTAAGGGTGTTTAATATTTATGATTATTGATCAGTCGCTATTTTTACCGACTGACATCGGCTTTTAGGGTTCCGTACCCGAAGGGTAAAAACGGGACCCTATTACTAAGACTTCGCTGTCTGTCTGTCCGTCTGTCTGTCACCAGGCTGTATCTCAAGAAATGCGATAGATAGACAATTGAATTTTTCACAAATGATGTATTTCTGTTGTCGCTATAACAACAAATACTAAAAACAAAATAAAATAAATATTTAAAGGGCAACTCGTACAGCAAACGTGATTTTTTTGTTAAAGTATCTAATTTTGTAAGTATATAATATAATTGCACGGAACCCTTCGTGCACGAGTCCGACTCGCACTTGACCGGTTTTTTAATATATTATTCACAACGTTTCGGATACAACTACCATGGCAACAAATATTACTTACCTATATTATAAAAACAGGAGATATATACAAAAAAACCCCCTATACAGAAGAGTACCTACACCTAACTAATATTATAATTGCAAAATATGTGAGTTTATTTGTTATGCTTTTACGTCAAAAACACATTAAACTGATTTAAAAAAAACATAAACTGATTTTAAAAATTCTTTCACCAATGTTACATATCTACGAGTAATATGGGCTATATTATATAGCCGTATTTCCTCGGTAACGGGAACAACGTGAAACGTTGCGCTGTTCTAGCAGTAGAGGTAAAAGTTAAACGATGGTTAAAAAATTGTTAAAATATAAAAACGGATACTTACGCCCGAGCAATAGGATTTAAAATAAATTTCGGTCAAGGTATGTATAACTGGTGTCATCATCGACTCAATCTTTGGAAATCAAGTAAAGTCACACATACATACACATTATACACTGACGTACAAACTAAACGCGCACATGTTGCAAACAGTTCAGTATGGAATACTAGCTGGTGCCCCCAGGTTTGTTGGCATTACCTTAAATTTACAGGCGTATCCGGATTGATGATGATTATTTCCTAGCCCATGTCACTGAGTGGTGATGTAGCTTTCTAATGATGAAAGGATTTTTAAACTCGGTCGTGGAGACCCGAGTTTTTGAGTTAATTCTTAACCAACAAACAAACAAACTTTTATCTAATTTTTATAATAAAACTAGCTGTTGCCTGCAGCTTCGCCCGCGTTACTCAACTCCTATATGTCACAGCGTGATGTTATATAGCCTATAGCCTTCCTCGATACATGGGCTGTCTAACACTGAAAGAATTTTTCATTCCTGAGATTAGCGCGTTCAAACAAACAAACAAACTCTTCAGCTTTATAATATTAGTATAGATATTGATGTATTATACTTAGGAACCTGCCCTAGTTCATAACGTTAAATAGTTTAGAAAATATCGATGCACAAACAGACCAACACAAAAAGTGACTTTAATTTATACGTAAAGATAAAAATATACGTTTTTGAAGGTTTTTGGACAGTAAAATACGTAATGCCCATTTATGTAAATTGATTTTTTAAATCGCGTCTACATTTTACTACAATTAAATCATTACATAAAACCTTAATTAAATAATAACTGTCATTGAATTATGTTTTCTAATTTAAGCTATTTTTGGATTATCATTGACCCTTGATATTTCATCAACTTGGATACAAGTTCAAACTAGGTAAAAGTGATAGGCAGTAGTCACAGGTATGGTGTTATTACTATTTCTGTTGTTATATTCTGACCAGTGGTAGAAATGCGTTGTGTAGTGCTCAGGTATTGCACGAGTACTACCGTCTACCATATTTCTTCAATTAAACAGCTGTGTTTCAGACAGAAGGGCGGGACAGGCAGTGTAATTACGGGTACCGAGACTTCTTGGATACAATTCCTGGTCTGTCCATGAGGCTCATCTGCCCGTTTGCATGTCCATGTAACAAATTTATACGTTGTTTGCCGATTGTAAGCCTTCAGCGTATGAGTTCACAAAGAAACCTCTACAATACTGCTTTTTACAGGCAGACCGTATAAATTATTTGGTGTTCTTCTCAAATCTAGTAAGAGGTGTGCCATGATGCTTTCCAGCCGAATTTGACCGAAGGTGAGGTACCTCTCGCTCACATAACACCGGTGTCAAGTGACAGCTATGCTGTCGCGTTTGCTAGTTTCCGGTTTGTAAGTTTCCGGTTGCCCATTCGGAGAGATAGGGGAAAAGGAGAGCAACGCAGATGCGTGACTCTATGCAGATGCATAACTTTTGATTTCGGTATTCACCATAAGGCTCCGAGTGCTGGGGCCTCGGTTGCCTTCTTATGAGATAAAAAAATCTACCAATAGACGCTGGTAGTAGGTATTAGATATGCAAGCTCCACGTCAGTGGAAACGCACCCTTATAACATTAAGCGGCCATCAAAAAACGTTCAAAGCTATGCTTTTTACGCAACGCCTTTAATATTACATCCATTCATAATTTTATCTTCACTAATTGCACCTAATTTAATGTATTTAGTTCATTGTATTTCTTCAATTTCATGGTAATTTCATGTCGTAATTGTTCTAACCTCAGTCCTTGACCAATAGTGTCTAGTCTCGAGAAATTAATTAATTCGAACAATTAAAGTGATGTTCTGAAGGAATTAAAATCTTGGCAGTCTTAATTGGCAGTCTCAATGATTTCTTCGGTTTCTAAAAATATTCACTTCTATTTAGTATCATAATATGTTGGCGAGTTGGAACATCAATACAATTTTCGGATAGTCGAGAACTTTTTATTTCGGATCTTTTGGAAATGATTTCTCGTAAGAAATGCCAACTAGACCTTTGGACTATTCAGTTTATACCTACTTTTACCCAAATCATGACATTTATTTTCCCCATAAAGAATTGCTATATTTTCTTTAACGCATTTTTTGTCGATGAGTTTATTAAGTATACACACGTAAATAAAGGATACATTGGTAATAACCAATAATAATAAACCTAATGCCAATTTCAGTACCCAAATCAGCTCGTAGGTCAAAATATTTCGTTTTACTTACTTTCCGAAATATTTTTCATGAAATTTCGAAAGCTTTTACATCTTTATATATATAATTCTTCTGTGCGTGTGTATGTCACTGAACTCCTCCTAAGCGGCTGGACCGATCTTGATGATTTTTTTTGTGTGTGTTCAAGTGGATTCGAGAATGGTTTAGATTTACAAAAAAAATATTTTGTACAGGACAACGTCTGTCGGGGCCACTAGTACCTTATATAATTACAGTATAACCAAAGTCATATACACTGTGTTATACTTGTGTATAATGTTCAACTGTTTATATTCATGCCATCAATAAGACATGTAATTATTTTCGTTTGGTCTATCATTTTATTGCGTATCAACCATTGTTATAAATACTTTCTCAATAACATTATCGACCTAAACCCGATGTCTATATTTTTTATTCATTTAGTTAATATTTATTGTATAGTATATTATAATGACTCATGTAGATAGAATAATTCTAGATTCTAACCACATCGCTATTGAATTTGAGCCATAAATTATACCGCGCGGTTTCAGAACTCAGGCGTCGTATACACAGGGCGACAACCGCGCGGATTCTAAACTCTAAATTGTAAATTTAATTTGTGAACGTGCGGTTCCCGCGTGTCTGAACAAACCCAAAATAAATATTTACATATTATAAATAAGATCCGCACGATTCCGCACGGACCCGCACGGTTGCCGCCGCTTCTGTTCAATTTTCAACCTTGAAGATTCCAGAATTATCTAGATTGTCTATTTTAATTGCGGAGGGGCGGGGATTGTGGCCTATCTTGAACGACTATTATTAACCCATTAGATCTTCTCCTACTAATATTACAAAAGCTAATGTTTATGAGGATGATTGTATTATAGGACGGGATTGAGAACATAATATGATAGGATTACTATACTTACTACTACCACTACCACCACTACTACTACTACTAAGTACTATGACGACTTTTACTACTACTACTACTTCTACTACATATTGAATAGGATGTTACTTAATTGAACAAAAACTACTTCACGGATATTGAATGTATTACTGATTAATACTTACGAAATGAGAAGTTTATCACTTGACTAGTCTGTCCATTTACAAAAGATCATTAATTTGTGATTACGTCGGTATACTCCCATAATAAATCCATCATATTTCATATGGCAATGATCATAATTATATGGTGAATGTTTAATGCCTTTCTAAATAAACGCTAGGATACATTTGTACTAAACAGGTCTTTATTTTCTTTAACGCCGGGAAATGCTCTGAGGCATCCCGCGGGTGAGTGGGTCTCTCCAGGTGGGTATGTGGGACTCGTTGCGCCCGAAAGCTGTTAAGTGGACGCAGCTCTACCCACTAAACTCGGTGAGTGCCACCAAACCGCCTTTGGTGAGGTGTCCCGGATCTAATGAGCAAACAGGGCACCTCGACGGCTAGTCAGTCCCTCAAGGGATCGACGCCACCTCCACGGAGGAGTTGTCCCGCACTATAGAACAACTCCTCCCAACGTAGGGACAGTACAATGCGGTGAGGTTCCCGTCGTCACCCCTCGCCCCCTGCTCTTTTGTCCCCTCTTCATATAAGAGGGGTCCAAAGAGCCCCCTCGGATCAATTAGCTTCGCCCACCGCCATGACAAGGCCTGAACCATGGTACTAAACAGGTTTGCTCTTGCACCCCACAAGCAATTCCGAATTTAATTTCTTTATAATAATATTGATAATAATATATAAGGATAATATTGGGACCCCTATGTCTAGTCGCCAAAAACTTTTCTGTTAATAGGCTGAAAAAAATTAAGGGGCCTCATTAATCACGGGGCTCTGGGCACTTGTTTAGAGTGCCCAATGTAAAAGATGGGTCTGGATACAAACCTGCGACCTATGCGTGTAAAATCCAGACCATTACACCATTAGTCATTATTCCTGATGTCTCCGAAAATGTTTTTTGCTACTTTCGATGTCTACGAAAATATTCGTTATTTTAAACTCTATGCTGTAGATTACGCTTTATTAATATGGTATTCTGGGGAGACTAATGAGAGTCTTGAGATGAGAATATTTTTAGCTATTTTAAACTACTTAACGTGGACATATAAATAACATTGTTTTCTTTTCAGGTCTACATCCATATGCGTGGGCGATATGGTCGTGCGGTTTCTTGACAGTTCTTGGGATCTGTGTTATATACGCGCTGACACTCCGGACGGCATTACGAATATGGAGAGAAAGTTGGCTGAGTGTCACTCTAGTGTTATCTGTTTACCCTGTAAGTATTTCTAAGTCATTATTCTCATAAACATAACAATTGACTCTTGATGTCTCATTAGTCACCTTCTCACCAGTCTCTTTGAAATCAAAGACCTTATCATATACCTTTTTTTTCTTTACCGCCGGGAAATGCTCTGAGGCATCCCGCTGGGGAGGGGGAGCTCTACCCGCTAAAACCCGGTGAGTGCCACCAATGCCGCCTTTGGTGAGGTGCTCCGGATCTATTGAGCAAACAGGGCACCTCGATGGCTAGTCAGTCCCTCAAGGGACCGACACCACCTCCAAAGGGAGGTCGTCCCGCACCACAGAACAATCCCTCCCAACATCAGGACAAGTATCAGTTCACTCTCGAGCAATGAGTTGATAAAATAAAATTTTATAATATTTATTTATTTAACATAAATAGTATCTTTATTACTTAACATAAATATTTAACTTAAATAGTATCTTTTTTATTTAACATAAATAGTATCTTTTTAGGGTTCCGTAGCCAAATGGCAAAAAACGGAACCCTTATAGATTCGTCATGTTTGTCTGTCTGTCTGTCCGTCCGTATGTCACAGCCACTTTCTTCCGTAACTATAAGAGATATACTGTTGAAACTTGGTAAGTAGATGTATTCTGTGAACCGCATTAAGATTTTGACACAAAAGTAGAAAAAAAACAATAAATTTTGGGGGTCCCCATACTTAGAACTAAAACACATTTTTTTTTCTCATCAAACCCATTCGTGTGGGGTATCTATGGATAGGTCTTTAAAAATGGTATTGAGGTTTCTAATACCATTTTATTCTAAACTGAATAGTTTATGCGAGAGACACTTCCAAAGTGGAAAAATGTGTGTGCCCCCCCCTGTAACTTCTAAAATAAGAGAATGATAAAACTAAATAAAAATATGATGTACATTACCATCCAAACTTCCACCGAAAATTATTTTGAACGAAATCTAGTAAGTAGTTTTTTTTATATGTCATAAATCGTAAACCGCAATTTACCTTTCATGCATTCATGCAAACAACTCAAATATATAAAAAAAAACACTTAATTCCATAAACATAAACCTTAATTTTTGTTAAAATGTCTAATGTTGTATATTATGTATTGGTACGGAACCCTTTGTGCGCGAGTCCGACTAGCACTTGGCCGGTTTTTTTATTATTCTAGAAACAGCAAGGTTTTTGTGCCAGGTTATTCCGCTCTTCTTTACACTATTAGAACGACTGTCATTATTGACAATTTTTATGTTACTTGGATAGACAAACCGGCAGACGTTCCACCTGATTGTAAGTGGTCGACGTCGCCCATGAACATAAACTAGTGTACCTGGAACGAGCCCAGGTAACTCATTTATGTGTTGCCTATCCTGAGACATAAGATGTTGTCTCGATGCCTGTAATTACACTGCCTGTCTTGTCCTTCTCTATGAAAGACAGCAAAGCTGATTGTCAAACGTCAAACAGCTTTGCCACCACCCTCTCCCTTCTTCATGGGTATCAACTATCACCCCTTCCACCGGTGGCCATGAATTCGTCCAATGCTAGCAAACTTCACCAAACCTGGAATCTAACCAGACCCATTTATTTAACCCATTATTCGTGTTATAAGTTAGGTATCCAACTAGATCTTAGACTCAGGCCAATAATATCGACTAGACAACATCGCTCACATCACTATTTTGTTATTAATATTTATATTTTCTTTATTATCTTACTTTCTATTTTTTATTATTAAAATAATGACATTGTTGCTATTCATTTTTTATGAGTGTTTATTATTTTAAGCATGTGAATTATATTTTTCTTGAAACAGTTACGAAATTCGTACCTGCCTTCTTGGAATGGAGAAATTATTATAAAAGAATAATAAAGAGGAGAAAACTATTTCACACACACCGTTATACATAAACAAATGAATACTCTGGTTATGAGTAATGCGTTTTAGTGTGAGCAACACAAAGGTCACCGATGAAGACTGATAATGATGATTTACAGTACTTAGGGGTTCTACGGGACTCGGCCTCGGGGCCAAGAGCATACGGCTAAAGGGGCCCCATGTAATTGACTCGCACTTGTCAATTGTCATAAAATTACGAAACTGCTCAGTGATTTGTCACTGAAGTAATAGCAATTCATTGATCTGTGTGTACGTTCCATCGGCCAATACTCCATCAAAGGCCATCAGTCGGCCAATCAGAGCGTAGAGCCGGCGCAGCGTTGTAGACAAATTTGACGGAATTTGTTTTCATACAAAACACATAACATTACCGCTCTTTTTAACCGACTTCAAAAAAAAAGAGGAGGTTCTCAATTCGGCTGTATGTTTTTGTCGGTGTCGTATTTGTTGCTGTACATTACCTGCCTACCTACCTTGGCTGACACCGACTCTAAAAGTATCTATAATGACGTGGTAAACGCAAAGTTTGTACATTAGTAGAATATTAAGTTGATTATAAGTTGAGAGCACAAAAATTAAAGAAACGGTTATTTTATTACTTTTTAGTTTAGTATTTTTGAAGTCGGTTGAAGTTTTTTGTAAAATGTTTTTATTTCTTAATTTTTAGTATGTGATTCCGAAATTCGTCGTCTTGGCGTTCATTGAAGGAGGCATGTTCAGCAGTGGACGGATAAAGGATGATGATGATGATGATGATGATTACGATGACCGCGACATACTATGGTGTGCTACCAAAGCATCCTATACAATTGTTACATCGACACGATGTACGACGGGCGACTCCCACCCACCATGACAGTACAGTACAAAGGCCCCTTTTACAAATATTGATATAGGCTCCATCTGGGACAAGCTATAACACATAGTGAACTTATAATAATTTACGCAAGTCTCATTATGATTGTATTACGGAATTCGCGGGTTTGTTGGTATGAATCCTAAGCGACCGGTATAGTGGTTGCATAAACCGAGGACGTTTCGCAAGGTGATTTGTGATGTTATAGACTGAAAGTTAGGAATTTTTGCACCGGATTATAGCTAAATGAATCCATCACTTCGCGGAGGTTGGCTAATACTTCGCTCTTTATATTTTTTATTTCAATTAAACAACTACTTACAGATTTCATTGCGGCTAATAAAGATTTTTACATTTCCTACGTTTCAGGATGAGGCATGTGAAAATCTTAATAAATCGTAAAAGATTGTTTCATTACAGGGTGTAAAATTCACCTCACCATGGTTCAAGCCTTGTCGTTGCGGTGGGGCTCAATAGCCTAGGGTGGGCCCAGCACCTTGGCCGAAACATATTGAGCCGACGGGGCTCTTTGTACCCCTCTTATAAGAAGAGGGGACAAAGGAGCAGGGAGCAGGGGGCAAGGGGCGAGGACGGGAACCTCACCCCATTGTATTTTCCTGACGTTGGGAGGGGTTGTTATGTGGTGCGGGACAAAACCTTTGTGGTGGTGGGGACTGACTAGCTGTCGAGGTGCCCTGTTTGCTCAACTGATCCGGGACCTCTCACTAAAGGCGGCATTGGTGGCACTCGCCGGGTTTTAGTGGGTAGAGCTGCGTCCACCTACCACTTTTTGGGCGCAGCGATTCCCACATACCCGTCTGGGGTGACCCACTCCTCGCGGGATGCCTAAAGAGAATAAGGGGGGTGAAATTCACTTAATTATTTTATGTTAGTAAATTACGTAGAAGGCAAACTGGTCACCAGATAAGCGATAAACGTCGGTGGAACGCTATATTGGGATGGGATCACGTATCACGCATCCGAGATGTTAGTAAGTCTAATAACCAAGGCAAGGCAAAAAGCAATATTTTGAAAAATAAGGGCAGTATAAATTCGTTTTTTTTGCATGACGAACAGGGGTTCGCCTCCAGTAACGCCCCTATACTCGTGTCGGGTTTAGGATGGGAACCTGGGCCCATTATGACACGATGTCGCGGAAACTGCTCTGTGGCGGCCGGGCAGTTCCCCCTTTCGAGGAATAGCCTGGCCTTTCGCAGGGGCCAGCCTGTCCGCTGTCGCTGAGGTGCTCCTGTTGCCTGCAGATCCGGGACCCTCAAAAGCAGCTGAAGACGTTCGCAATAAAAAAGTATCTTTTAATTAATGCCAAGATTATCTCTTATTTGCATTCAACTAGTCCCGAGTTGTAGATCGTCATCCCATGAACTTAGACAGCATAATCCCCATTACCTTGACCTATCAGCCAGTTCACCATATTTGACCTACCAGCAAACACACACCAAAACCCTAATCTATCTGTAGCTTTAATCTGCAAACACATTAGAAGGCATGTACCGATGACGTCATAGAATAGGTACGGCTAGCAGATAAAGCCCGAGCCGGTTGTTATGTGACAACCATTATTATCTATGTCCCGACTAAAGTGAATTTGCTCCCGACTAGATTTACTCACAGTCATCAAGTAGCATCAGAAATTAGGACCGTTTTGGTGTTCTCTATGTATTTTATCTGTTGTCCGCAGCTTCGTCCACTTTAACTTAGATTTACGGCCGTACGCGGATTGATAATGATTATTTTATACCCCAAGTTACTCCTTATAGCATCAGTTATCTGAAAGTCCCATCAAAATCAGCCCAGCCGTTTCCGAGATTAACCGGAACAAACAGACGGACAGACAGACAAAAATTGTAAAAATGTGCATTCAATAAAAAGCGGTTATTTTAATATTACACTCCAATTTTATTTATCTTTGTAGATGATTTTTAGGTAGGTACCCTACATATTCTGTGAGCCGGCTAACTCTCAAGACTGAACACTTACGATAAAAATAGAAACCAAGAATAGACCATATTATTTTAGTAGCGCCGATAGAAAATTGCTACAGTGATAATAAAAGATGGCTTTTATAAAGCTTACCAATACAAATTGGTACCGATTCATGACGTCTAAGATTACGAAAGGGCTCTGCTCTGCACATGTTAAGGAGTTTGTAATTGGTTATTAGGTAATGCCATCGAGCGTATAATCGGAATAGAGAAGTAATGTTATGTTTTGTATGAAGACAAATTCCGCCAAATTTGTGCTGCGACGCTGCGCCGGTTCTGCGCTTTGATTGGCCGACTGATGGCCATCGATGGATGATTGGCGAAGGGACCTACACAAAGATAACTGGTTGGTTGAATTGCTATTCCGTCAGTGACAAATCACTGATCAGTTTCGGAATTTTATGGCTCACATTACTACTCTATCCGGTTATATGCTCGATGGGTAATGCATAGCCCTTATTCAGTAAGATATCTACGAGTATTTTTCACTGGATTAGTAATTACACCAAGAAAATTGTCATAACCATAAATAATGTTGGCATTGAATATTCAATACCTTTGAAATTAACTTTGGAAGTAACGAATAGCATTACAACATTATCATGTAATTACATAAGAAAATACTCGTGGGAACGTTTAATTGCCTTTGCCATGCACCGAGGCTTGTTAACTGTCGGCTTCGTGGAAATTTACATAAAAATGAATTGTTGTACAACTGGGACGGATGTGCTTGTGGCACACCTGCTTTGGGACTTTGGTTAGCCGCTAACCGACGAAAATATGCATGGAGTGTGTAACAGAACGCAAGTAAGAAACATAAAAAAGTAGAAAGGATCGAGGAAACATGAAGAGAAAGATGGTATGGAGTAACGCAAGAATTTGTGCATGATAGAGGAGTGAATGTAACCAATTGCGCCGACCCCAAATAATGGGACAAGTTAAAGACTTGCTTATCCGCAGTGCGGGATTTAATTTGCCGCATGTAGGCTATTTTACCACCTCTGAATGTTGGTGACCTTTTTTTTTATTCTACACTTGGGAAATTTGGTGGCATACACATCTTTAAGGTATAAGCACAATAAGTATGCTGTAAAGATTTTGCTGATCTTTTTTATTATGCTTTTGCGCCTTCATGCGTTCCTAATTTGCATGCATCCTTAATTTGCTGCCCTCTACAAAAAAAAATCTGCCCCTAGGCCGCGGTCTATGCGGCCTATTGACTGGCAGGACTGCTTATCCGCTAAGTTTTGGGTTTTCATATCGCAGGACTGGCAGTGGAGAGAATCACCGAGATGCATTGCCCTTTTTGAATGATAGTCGGTTTTGCATGGAAATATACCTGATGAGATTTAAAGTCTTTTAAGGCGTGTGAAGTTCACCAACCCACATTGGGCCAGCGCATCGACGAACCATGGCCCAACACCCTGATTTTGAGGAGGAGTCCCGTGCCCAGCAGTGGGACATAATATAATATATGTAATATGTTGGGACAACTCACACACGGCCATCCGATCCCAAACTAGGCAGAGCCTGTTCTTATGGTAACCAGACAACTGATACATACATATTATAGATAAACTACACCTAGACACAGAGCAAATGATCATGTTCATCACACAAACATTTGTCCTGGGTGGGGATCGAACCCACGACCTTCTAGTTTAGCAGTCAGGGTCACTAACCACATATAAGGGTTTAAATTATTAATATAATTTTATTAGTAGATATAGATGAAAGATAGAGACTGAACTGACTGCCCACCAATTTGCGTTTATCAACTAAGCAAAATTTCAATCAACATTAGCATTTTGCGGCAAATAAGGTCAACAGATATGCAGCTTAGTAAGATAAACATTATGGCATGCGTAGCTTACAAAATTTACGTTTACGTAGCTTTTTTACGTTGGGAAATGCCTTTTGCAAACCACCAGGCCCGTGGGACCTGGTGGTTATGTGGGATTCGCCCCCACTAAAACCCAACGATGTTCCTCTTTTCTGCTTCTGGATAGGGTCATGGGAACGCCAGACATACAATTTATGATATCATTTACTGTCCGTATCATAACAATCACCATCAGCCCCTATTCGTCCACTGCTGGACGATCTTTTTTATTAAACTATAAGACGCTTTAAATAGAATCTCCCCCAGTTGTCGTCCTGCCATTATACCTTGTCATTCGTATCCAACTTCATCCTCGTTTGATCTAGTTGGATATTGACCTACTACCTCCATCCTGGCTAGCTGGATATTATATTATTATGTCTGGAATAAACATAACCTAGCATCTGATCCCAGGAGTACAGCACCTCAAGCCTGTACTTGACACGTGGCGTCGTCGTAGTGAACCGTTGCGGCAAGTCCTCTCTTCTCCCTTCCTGGAATTAGATATAATGTATGTTAGTATCATAACAACGTCTCTATTATAATGATGGAGTCATGTTCTGAAATATATTTCAAACAACCACTAACGCATACTAATAGCTTACAAAATGCAGAATCTTTTTTAGCTGCTCACAGAGGTTTTAACTTCCATATAATTAAAAAAAAAATCTATAAAGGCTATTATTTAGCTCTATATTAGGCAAATCCAAAAAGATTTTTAACCCCACTGGCAGTTCCGGTGATTAGCGCGCTAAAACAAGCAAACAAGCACTTTGCTTTCTTTTATAAGTCAAAGAGGCTATTAAGGGAGACATTGAAACTTCTATGATTCTATCACCCGCCAGCTGTATGTATCTTTTGGATTCAAGTGGCGGTTGATCGATAGTCTTGGCTTTCATTGGAAGAGGCCTATGTCCAGCTGTGAGATTGCAGATAAGAGAGCATGATGATCATGACGACGACGACGACGATGATGATGATGATGATGATGATGATGATGATGATGATGATGACGATGACGACGACGACGATGATGATGATGAATGTAATCAAGTTGATGATGATAATGTATTTACTATTTTTTATCTTCCAGATAGTCGCAGCTCTTGCTCTCATAGTGACGATATTGCCGAGAACTCGGATCCTGTGCGAGGCGTTTTCTCAGCAGATCGTAATGGTAGCTCTCTACCAGTTCTTCAATTTGATCATCGCTGATTGCGGCGGGGTTAACCAACTTATCACGTATGTATTTTGTTTTTACAAGCATTACACTTTCAAAGTATCGTGGTGATAATGATCATGAGGACATTTCCATTAGTCATACGTCATTTGACTGAGAACCTGCTGCGGGCTGAGAATCTGTATGACGAATATGCCAGTGTCATGGTTATGCACATGTATTAAGGTATTGTTACTTTGAATTCCTGATAATCAATTAGAAATGCTCTAAAACTATACAATAGAACAAAAAGCCATCCGCCGGAGAACTAAGGTTACCGATATCACGCTCAGATTAAGCTCGTTGAAGTGGCAGTGGGCTGGTCACACGCTCAGGAGAACGGATGGCCGATGGGGCAATAAGGATCTAGAGTGGAGGCCATGTTTAGGTAGACGAAGTGTTGGTCGGCCATTAACCAGGCCGATCCGTGTTGGATGCGAGTGGCAAGGGATCGGCCGTCTTGGCGTTCATTGAGGGAGGCCTATGTTCAGCAGTGGACGGATAGAGGCTGCTGATGAAGTTGATACAATAGAAGAAGCTTAGTATTAATAGTATTGTGTGATTTGTAAACGAGCTTACTACGATTTGATAAAATATGTAGTGTAGACTGTAGTGTAATGATCGTCTTATACAAATATTCATTGTGTATCCATTTTATTAGAATAGTTAAATAAACGTCAATGACATAATAATAAGTTAGGGCCGTACCGAAATTCCCGAACACAATTCCGGAATTCTCGGGACAGTATTGGCATTTGGCTCATCGGGAGAATAGAACGTGTCTGTCATTTTACGTTCTAATATTAGGTCGGTAACTTATGTTTTGAATGGCTTTTGTAGTAAATGGATATTTAGACATGAGGTCTTGGTCTCCGTATATCTTCAAGAAATTTTGAGATGTTCTTAGTTCATTTTTTTTCTTTTACACCGAGAAATGCTCTGAGGCATCCCCCTTGGACTCCCCAGGCGAGTATGTGCGACTCGCTGCGCCCAAAAGATGGTATTATTGATATGAGAAAGATAATATGAGAAATATTTTAAAGCCACTAAATATTTTTAAGCAACTCTTTATAATATATTGCGTGCTGATACGCACTTCGATTTTTATGATAATATAAATAGGTACTTTTTATACATGTCACGGTGAAGGGATTGTACAAGAACTAGGCTTGATTTTTTTTTAATAAAGGAGAGGTAAATCACTATCACGATTCGTATTTCTAAAGCTTTTATATATAATTTTATCGCTGTTTCTAAAAAAGAATTAATTTAATATCTATAAAGATTCGCAGTTAGATAAATTTTGTTTTACAGTTTCATTCTGAATTATCACCATCGCTGTTTCTTATAGACTTGTTATGGTTTATGCTAAGGAATGATCATTATACGCCGTACCATCGTATGTGTTACAGAATGTTTAAATTACGTAATAGAAAATGGTGCAATAAATATATATACAGCGTTTAGGTAGAAAAAGTGTAGGCACGAGTGTAGGTCAGCCATTAACCAGGTGGGAAGACGATCTCCGTGCAGTGGCCGGTCCGTATTGGATGCGAGTGGCGAGAGATCGGTCGTGGTGTTCATTGAAGGAGGGATATGTTCAGCATGGATGGATAGAGGCTCATGATGATGATGATGATGATAAAATATAATATATGAAATTAATCACATGACATTAATGTAGTTGCGTGGTAAGCTCGTAATAACGTATAATAGGTAATAGGTGTAACAATAAATCTCTTTTATAGTATATTTTTGTTATCTGCCTGTAACAGACGCTAAAAGCTTCCCACGGGACAAGTTTAACATGATTTTTCACAAATAAATTTGTTCGTACTAGGTATAATTGTGATGCTTTTTTTCAGTCGATCAGCTGGTTCTCCTTTGGAAACGAGGGTTTTGCCGTGCTGCTGTTGGCCTTGTTGTATACTACCCAGGCCGCAGGTCCATAAGTAAGTTACAAATTTGACTTATATTTTCCTTTTTTTTGATTATTTGATTTTCATTTATAAGTAAATAGTTGCTACTTGCGACTTCGTTTGCGCTTACTAAGTTTCCGTTATAACCGTAAATGATTTAGCAAGAAGATAGACATCCCTTCTTCAGAATAGAGTCTTCTTACATACATAATACATAAGTAGCATTTTACACGTGAAAAATTGTACCTTTTATTGTTCGGTGTTATTTTTAAATTTGTATTAATTTCTAAAGCCGACAACGCACCTGCTAATCCTCTGGTGTAGCGGGTGTTTGTGGATCTTGCTTTTCACTTACCGTCAGATGAACCGAATGTCCGTTTGTCCTCTCTTCTATAAAAAATGAAAATAAAAAAAGATAAACCTAGAGTTTTTACTTTTCTTTTTTAAAAAGGTTAAATTGCATGTATTTTTCTCTCCACTCCCAGTTGTCAACTGCTAAACGTAGTGATTACATTCTTTCTGGTTAACTGCTGTCTTACTAGATATCACCTTGATCACCACCATGGTTCAGGTCTTGTCGTGGCGGTGGGGCTCAGTAACCTAGGGTGAGCCGCTGCACCTTGGGCCGCCGAAGCGAATTGGGCCGAGAGGGCTCTTTGTACCCCTCTTATAAGAAGAGGGGACAGAATAGCAGGGGGCAAGGCGTGAGGTTGTACTGTCCCGACGTTGGGAGGGGTTGTTCTGTGGTGCGGGACAACCCCTCTGTGGAGGTGGCGTCGGTCCCTTGCGGGACTGACTAGCCGTCGAGGTGTCCTGTTTGTTTATTAGATTCGGGGCACCTCACCAAAGGCGGCATTGGTGGCACTCGCCGGGTTTTAGTGGGTAGAGCTGCGTCCACTTACCAGCTGTCGGGCGCAGCGAGTCCCACATACCCGCGTGGGGAGACCCACTCCCCCGCGGGATGCCTCAGAGCATTTCCCGGCGTTGAAGAAAAAAAAAAGATATCACCTTGATATGAACCGGCTAGATCCAACTTCGTCGACCATCCGCCATTCTTAATTGGACATAACATTTTATCGATGACTCAAATGGATATCCATTACCGAGGGGATGATTTTAATTAAAAATAAAAGGATAGCTTTTAGATATATTACCAATTAGCCTCACCTTTTTATTACCTTTAGAGCTATTCAAGGTAATCCACGTTTTATTGGTAATACCACCGCCGTACTTACCAAAATTAATTGACTTTTATAACGCTCTCATATAAACGAAATGGAATGGTAAAAGGGGATAGCTTTGGTAATGGACGACGTTAGTAAAATGTTGTATAGCGTATAATTAACTTTACTTACCTACTGCTTTGTTGTTGATGTTCATACATAGATATGATTAACATATTATGATAAATGATTTGAAATCTCTATGTTCTTTCTTGGATTTTTTTTTGTTTGTTGGATATGGAAACGGGCGGACGAGCCACATGATGGTAAGTGGTCAGCGTCGCCCATGAACCTTGAAGAACCTAATCGGAGACTAGCACAGGACAGGCAACACATAAATGAGTTGCCTGTCTGAATGGAGGAAAATTCTTTAAATAATACTTATGAAGATTAGCGTGTTCAAATGAATAAACATAATATCATCTTTTTTGTGTACATTTTGGATTTAAAATGTTAACGTTTTTTATTACAGGAAAAGTTTGGCTTGGCTGCGATGTTTGGTTCTACAAGTACCGATTATACAAGGCCTGTTGTTCTTCATCATATTAGTACTTCGGGCAGAAAGCATGGTGAGTGGCTAGCATTTTTTTTATAACATGGATGGCAAAGGAGAGTCGAAGCCTTTTGGCGACTATCGACGCCCATACCATAACCATATGCCAATCCAATTCGGCTGCAAAGCAGCATGGCAATACCTGTTACTTAAATAATATGAGTAGAGATGTGCATATAGCGATCTTATTAAAAGCGGCTGAAAGCGCTCGCAGTGGTTTTAGATTAAGGGTAGGGCACTCCCAGGTGCGAGTCCCATATAGAATCAGGATCTACATAAAGATCCTGGCTACATCCATAAAGCATTTCTCTGCTATAATAAAAAAAACTGATTCTTAGTGTTCAAAATTGTTCATGAACTAAAAGTTTACTCCGGGAACTCAGGCACGTTGGGGCTTTGTCATTTCGTGGTATCATTGGTTACTATATTATCAGTAGTGCTTGTATCCTCCATGAAACAGCTTTGCTGTGGTTCAAAGAAAGGACAAGGCATGTGGGCAAGGCAGTGTAATTACTGGCGCCGAGACATAACATCTTATGTCTCAGGATAGGCAACACATAAATGAGTTGCCTTTTTTATCGCACAGAAATGCTTTTTACGCATGCAGTGGGTCGCACCTGGGAGTGCCCTACTCTAAAGCCACTACGAGCGTCTTCAGTCGCTTTTTTTAGGGTCCCGGATTATAAATGAGTTGCCTGGACTAGTTTATGTTCATGAGCGACGTCAATCACTTACCATCAGGTAGCACTTCTACAAGTTTGACTATTGAACTAACTTAAAAAAACAGTGGTACTGCCTATATTAGGGTAAGATGTCAAGATGCCAGTAATTTCAAAGGCTGGAAGCGTAGAGATCTAAACTTATTTAGATTTCTATGGCTGGAAGAATACATAAATGGCGATAGTCTGACGGATGCTCCGTACAAAACGCGGGCCGACATCTTTAACTTCCCGAAGTTCTAATTGGGATTTTGGGATAACCCAAAGATAGTATACAAAGTTACCTGATAACTTTGTAAAGTAAAACCTATAGGTTTATTTAGCAATCCTATATAGATTGCTAATAAATTTTCCATAATGTATAAGTTTTCCATAATATATCTCTTTGATTAAGAAAAATGTTGGTATTATTGATTAATGAGGAATAAAGTGTTACTCAGAAACTATTGGTTCAACGGTTGTTGTAATCTATGCCAGTCTTCGTTTATTTAAATTTTAAGTCTTCAGGTCAAGGTTCAGGAAACAAACGGATTCACTTTCACTTAGTATTGAGTAAGGTTTTTTTTTATGAGTGGACACTAAACAAAGTATTCTGAGCTTGAAATATGACTAAGGCACATTTCATTGAAAAGATATGAGGTAATCTTGAACTGGTATTACAGCTTTTACTTTTTCTGCACACGCGAATACCACATTCTTACGTAAGGATTGTAAAATTACAATTTAGTTATCGTCATCACTCATATCATGATGAGATCATTATTATCATCATCATTATTATTGAAATATTAACCAATATTCAATTGCAGACTTCCCATAGACATTACCGAAAGTCTATTAATAGCTTCGACGAGTCAAATAAAAAAGTCCATATTATTCGGTTAAATAAGGTTTAGTTTTATCTACTGACGATATCTAATCGCTTATATCCTTGGATAAAGAATTAAGTTCTTTTATTTTTATGATCTAGTAAAAAAACGATAAGAAATATGTAAGATAAGAATTCCTAAGTGCAAGTCATGTTAATTCACGATTTAACGCTTTCACGTTTCATAATATTATGTAGGTATGTTATATAAATACATACCACCACTGGTCTTGCCGTTTATTGAATGAGACCTATGTCCAGAGGTGGACGGCAGGAAAAAGTTAAGAATGATAATGTTTCTTTAACTTTCCACAAGGGGCATAATTTTACTTACTCTTTTCTTTCGTCAAATCACGCACCAACAAACCGCGTCCGAGTGGGAAGCATACTAGATACTAGCAACTAGCAAGACCATTTCTAAATTCAATCCCGAAAATGTTTGTGTCAGCCTTGTAAGAGGTAGTGCCATACTGCTTTGCAGCCGAATTGGGTCGGCACGACCGGGGTGGTACCTCTCGCTCACATAACACCGGCATCAAGTGACAGCTATGCTGGCGCGCTTCGTGCGGTTTGTGAGTTTCCGGTGGCCCATTGGGATAGGGAATAGGAGGGCAACGCATCGGCATAACTTTTGGGTGTGCAAATGTCTATGAGCGTCGGTAGTCACCATGGCTCCGACTACTAGGTTCAGCCTCCATTTGACATCCCTCCGGTGGGAGGGAAGCGCTGTGCCGCGCTCCCGGCTGCATGGGTACCACCATCTTGCTTGTTTCTCCCGTGAAACAGCTTTGCTGTTGCCTGGGCTCGTTCCAGGTATACTAGTTTATGTTCATGGGCGACGTCGACCACTTACCATCAGGTGGTACGTTTGCCAGTTTGCCTATACAACTAACATACAAAAAACATAAAATCTCTCCTATACGGCCATCTTTCCTAAATTTAACCTATATTCACTAATTTCATTTTTTTCCAGACGGTGTATTCAAACGGTTTGGTCTACATACAACCTTTTGTCGCAGCCTCCATACTGTCCGGTGTTTGGGGAATTATCATGTGTGTGAGAGCAGCGGAGGGAGTGGGTTTGAATCCTCGCCCGAGATTTCTAGTTTTACAGTTAGTGTTAATCATAGTGAAGCTACAATGTGGAATCGCGAAGTCGTTACCTGATATGATTTCCATGAACTGTGTTATGGCTCTCAGTCCGTCTGTGTTTATAAATCGTAAGTATTGTTTGTACTCAGTATTAACTTTCTTTTTAACGCCGGGAAATGCTGTAAGCCATCCCGCGGGGGAGTGGGTTTCCTCCGGCGAGTATGTGGGACTCGCTGCGCCCGAAAGCTGGTAAATGGACGCAGCTCTACCCACTAAAACCCGGCGAGTGGCACCAATGCCGTCATTGGTGAGGTACCCCGGATCTGTTGAGCAACAGGGTAGTCCTCGACGACTAGTCAGTCCCCCAAGGGAACGACGCCACCTCCACAGAGGGGTTGTCTCGCACCTCAGAACAACCCCTCCCAACGTTGGGACAGTGCAATGGGGTGAGGTTCCCATCCTTGCCCCTTGTTTCTCCCTGCTCTTTTGAACCCTCTTCTTAAAAGAGGCGTACAAAGAGCTTGTACTTATATTTTTACTTTGTAGCTTGGCTTCGCCCAAGGTGCCGGCCGGGTTCACCTTAGCCTATTGAGCCCACCGCTTGAGGCTTGAACCATGGTGGGGTGTATTCAATATTAAATCGTTTAATCTCGACCGATATAACACATTTCGATGGGTCCTACACATCGAAACCATAATATCACAGTGTATGATAATATGCTAGGTGCCTATAGCAGGATGTGACATATGAAGTCCTTCTAGAACCCTCTTATCATACTTGAAATACTATCAGTAGTAACAGGCATACTTGGCCATTTTCAACGATGTTTATTTAAAAGGTATAATTTAAAATAGGAATTCATTTTAGTACTGACGCGTGAGTAGTAAATGCACAAAGATAATAAAATCATATCTAAATGACATCACACAACCAATCATAGAGGAGGTAATGGTACGGTATATTATCTGTCACGTGTCATCGTGTTCATTATCGATAAAAATGAAATGAAAATGTATACTTTTTAAAAGTTTTTAATCATTTCGTGGTCACTTGTCTGTACTATCGAATACACAAGAATTGACATGTAGTAGATTGGAATGAAAATATGTACTATAATTTCAAGTATTACCGGTGGGAGGGAAGCGCTGTGCCGCGCTCCCGGCTGCATGGGTACCACCATCTTGCTTATTTCTCCCGTGAAACAGCTTTGCTGTGTTTCGGAGAGAAGGTCAAGACAGGCAGTGTAATTACTGGCACCGAGACTTAACATCTTGTCTCAGGAGAGGCAACACATAAATGAGTTGCCTGGGCTCGTTCCAGGTATACTAGTTTTTGTTCATGGGCGATGTCGTCCACTTAACATCAGGTGGTACGTTTGCCAGTTTGCCTACCCAACTAACATAAAAAAAAAAACAGTATAATTTCGTTATTTTGTAGATACGCCATTTCCGGTCTAGATAAAAAACATTTTGAAAGCCAAGAATGCACGTCTAATGAACTAAACATTCATACCTAATTATTAAAAGCTTTTATTTTACTTGCAATGTATGTATCTATATATCTTGTAACTCAATTTTAAATCTTTAACCGATTGGGCTGAAATTTTGTGTACCTACACGTTTAGTTTGGATGACAATGCATGATTAGCTGTGTGTTATTCTAAAAAAAACATGGCGGAGCACCCAAGATGGTGGACTAGTTATTTTTATGCACTCCTACAATAAGTATCAAATGAAAGAGTTTGCTGAGAATAACTCGAAAAATTAAGTGACGTTACTTTAACCCATTCTTGACCACTGTGCCAATTTGGGAACAGTTATATTTTTTTATATGTACCTTCATATTATTTGTGTTACCACCCATGTTATTATATTATTTCGTTGTGCAGTTCAGATTGTGCTGGTACACCCCTGTAAATTTCAGGCTTTTTTTCATATTGATGTTTTTTCATGTTTTCTTTATAAGTTTACTTCTAAAATATCCACAAATAAAAGAATTTAAAAAATATCATTTGTAATTTTTATTTGGCTTCAAATGGGTTAAATCCGATAGGTACGGACTTCTAAGATACCGGACTAATTATTATTAATTTAAATGCACTCCTAAAATATCGATATCAAATGAAAGGACTTGCTGAGGATAATTCGAAAAATAAAGTAACGTCATTCTAAAATCTCTAAGTCCAATATGGCCATAGAAATATTAAGAACTTAGTTCAAATATCTGTGAATATGTCGGACTTCTAAAGATGGCGAACTAAAATTTTTTATGCTTTCGTACAATATATAAACTCCGTTGCCTCAATTCATCTATAATTTCTGTGTAGCTACTTGGGTTTTTGGAGTTCTCAATCATGATATTGAGGTGGAATATTTCGAGTACGTTGAATGAGCTGAACAGACTGAGAAACATGTCCAGCGATATCTAAAAAGTAAAAAATAAATTGAAAGTAAAAATAAAATGAATTTTCCTCAAAAACTTTGACTATGAACTTATAACGTCATAAAACAATTTATATGATATAAAAGCGTGTCACGTGATATATCGCACGTGTAGATAAACTTACTTTTATTTTTTTACTTTTATTTTTTTTTAATTAATTATTAGTAGTCTAGCAATCCTACTATCTCGTCTTTTATGTGGAATCAGATTACATAGCCCTAAAAAATTAGCTTCAGCAACCGCCGGCAGTGACACGTATTTATAAAGATAACTAACTGACTTTTTATATTCATTGATATCTATAAATTAAAACAATATAATATGTTCTTACAGTGTTACAAAATATTGTCACAATTGTGGAGATGTTACTGTTGTCAATATGTGCATGGCGACTGTACAGCGTCCCACCCAGCAAGAACATTGAGAAGATACAACAGATCGTAGTCGACGTGTTAGACGACAGCGTCGGCTCCAGCGATAAGGAGAACGAGAGTAAGAAGAATGAAGAGCGCTGATCGACAAGAATGATGATCAACTTGGAATTATATAATCCATTCAAACCCATCAATACTCTTGACACCGGGATAGTATTTATTTCGGTAGGAAAAGTATGGATGGAATGAACGAAAGTTTTGAATCGAAAATATATTTAAGTTTGGTCCCTTACTATTTTTAAGGGTAAGAAATGGATAACCAAATTTTGTCTAATATTACACAACTTTCTGATCAGACTTTTATCAAAGAAAAAGAAACTCTATGGAATTAATTTTATCAAGTTACATAATACAGAAGTGGCCGCTTCGCATATTATTTGTAAATGGGTCTCACTTTAATAAACGTAGTTTGGGACTAGGTTAATCTATTTAATTATAATTATAAAACCAACGGATTATAATTAATTATAAATGATTGTGATTGCACGATGTTCTAAATATTTTATTACTATTTTATGTATACTTCATGTACCTGGCTCTCTAATATATTTCATTCTTTTGGTGATGACGCAGTCTTACTAGGACAAAACTATAGTAGAATCAGGAAAGTAATTTTTTATTCAACGATTTTAGATAGTTCAATAGAGTTGTTAGATGTAAGCATAGTGTAATATTATTAAGTAGGTAAGTATGGTGTTTGTTATAATTTTAGAAACCTAATATTTTACAAACTAAATATGAAAGTGTGTTATTATTTTAAAACTATTTAGTCATATATGTTAGTAGTTTATACTGTACCTATACAAATTAAGCTTTAAAGAGTTATTGTTTCTCATTTAATTTTAATGTTGATATTATTAATAAAAATATTTTTAGGGTATCCTTTTTGTACATATATTTTTAAAGTTATTTGAAATACTACCGTTGGGAGGGAAGCGCTGTGCCGCGCTCCCGGCTGCATGGGTACCACCACCACCACCTTGCTTGTTTCTCTCGTGAAACAGCTTTGCTGTGTTTCGGAGAGAAGGACAAGACAAGCAGTGTAATTACTGGCACCGAGACTTAACATCTTATGTCTCAGGATAGGCAACACATAACTGAGTTGCCTGGGCTAGTTCCAGGTAAACTGGTTTATGTTCATGGGCGACGTCGACCACTTACCACGCGGTGGCCTATCCAACTAACATAAAAAAACTAAAATTTTTAGATTGTGTTCTATATAATGCACCTAAGGACTGAAAAATAAATCGTTCGATTAACTTTTTTTTTTGTTATATACCTGTAAATGAGGATTGACAGTGATAAGGTTCGTTATAATAATAACATCATATTTAACGACTTCAAAAAGGAGAAGGTTATATGTTCGCGTGTATATTATTATATATAATATATGTATTTTTTTTAATGTATGTTCACCGATTTCTCCGTCAATAAATTGTGGACCGATTTTAAAAATTCTTTTTTTATTCAAAAGAGTGCACTTCCGAGGTGGTTCCATGATAAGGAAACCAGGATCTGATGATGGCATCCCAGAGAAATCGAGGGGAACTTTCGAAAATCGTATGAGTAACTAGTGCGTTTAATATTTTTTTAATTAAGTATTTTGTAGCACTACAATATCATGAAGGTCTAAAGTTGATCTGATGATGGAGCTGAAAGACAGTCGAGGGAACTCCTCAACAGTTTACAGTAGCTACCTTGTTTTTGAACTTACCTAATTCATTTATATTGACGAGAAATTTGCAACCATATGGGTTATAAGTGTCATTACAGGTCTGATGATGAAGACCATAGACAGTAGAGGGAACTTCTCGACGATTTACAGCTTAATTTGTTGGGTTTACTTCGTACGGTTGAATACGCTAAAATATTCAGCTCCTACAAAAATAGTAGTAGGCAATGATGTATCATTTCATTACTTATAATCAACTTGTTATTTTACTAATTACAATCTTTGCGTTTGCCATGTCATTGTTATTATATTTGGAGTCGGTGTCAGCTAAGTTAAATAGACCGTACAGCACCAAAACCGTCATCAGTCACCGGTGTCGTATTTGTTACTGGACCTGCCTACCTGTCTTTGCTAACACCGACTCTATCTTACGCAATCCTTTGTCGCTCATTGAATTGTAGAATATTTGATCAAACTGTTTCGGTCATTACTTCCGTATCATACTGTTGTTCTCTTTTTAGCTGGTAGTTAAATGTATCGCGCATTTGCTATCTATCATAATCAATGTTTTCTGCAGTAATAATAATAATATGTTGTAATAATAATAGTATGTTAATAACATACAACTGAAAAGTTTGGGATCAGATGGCCGTGTGTGAGTTACACACGGCCATCTGATCCCAAACTAGGCAGAGCCTGTTCTTATGGTAACCAGACAACTAATACATTACTTATATATTTCTAAATACATACATATTATAGATAAACTTCACCCAGACACAGAACAAATAATAATGTTCATCACACAAACATTTGTCCTGGGTGGGGATCGAACCCACGACCTTCTGGTTTTAGCAGTCAGGGTCACCAACCACTAGACCAAGAGGCCAGTTCAAAGTTTAACAACGCCCACGATGCAACACATCCTCAGACAGGTCAATCCTATATTTCATCCACAGTCCACAGATCTTTTATGTTAAGATTATTAGGAACTTCAAATATTTAATATTCACGGTTAGCAAGCAAAATATTTGTGATGTGCAATTTCGTGGACATTTGGAAGGTAAGGCTAAACTAGCCTCTACGAAACTCAGTGTGTTCAGTGTGTCGAAGCAGTATTTCATGCGTTCACACCGCCTACAATTTTGACAAGGCCCAGATCCCCTCTTATGGAATACTGCTCTCACCTCTGAGCTGGAGCGCCCCAATATTTGCTTTTTTTATGTCATCAGGGGGCAAACGAGCAGTCGGAGCCTCACAGCGCCGATGCCCACACACACGCCCGCACAACCAAGGCTACCCAGATGCGCCGCCCTCCTTTTTTCTATCCCCAGATGGGCCGCTGGAAATTCACAAACCGCACGAAATGCGACTTGACGAAGCTGTCACTTGACGCCGTTGTTAAATGAGTGAGAGGTACTACCCTGGTCGTGCCGGCCCAGTTCGGCTGCAATGCAGCATGGCACTACCTCTTACTCTTTCCATTTGACCGCGGGTGGCTCGAAACGTCAATAGCAAGGTTCTCTCCAATCGGCTTGATTCTTTGGCGCTGCGTAGATATGTCCTCTTGAGTGTTCTAAGGAATCGTTCTGCCCAATACCTGCAGCAGAATCCCACCACCAGATATCGCGTCAAAATTCCAAATTTTACCCACACAATCGCGATGTCTGGAAATCCACAACAACTCCATTCTTACAGCATTTCCTGCCTCGCACGACTACTATAATATATATGGAATCAGCTGTCATTTACCATATATCTGAACCGATACGACTTAAGGACCTTCAAGCATACCTACTCATATTTGAAAAGCCGACAATGCACTTGGTAATGATGTAGCAGGTGTCTGTGGATACCGCTTATCACTTATCGTCAGGTGAACCGACTGTCCGATTGGCCCCTCTTCTATAAAGAAATCCAGGTCAGATTAGGTAGAAGGGGATCAGCCATCTTGATTTTCATTGAAAGCAGTGTACGGTCAGCAGTTACTATTAAGTATTATTACTGAATAGGTAATTGAAACGTAAGCATTTTCTCTCTCAATTTTTTTTGTAATTTAGCTGTATTTTTCAAATTAAAAAGTATACTTGAGTCAAAAACAATGTGGAATAAATATTTTTATTATCAATATTATATTTTTAATAAAATACGATACAATACATATAATAATAATATAATAAATGAAATGATAAGAAAAAACGAATATTCTAAGCCTGGAACCGAAAAATTATTTCATGGTCTTGGTAAGTACTATTCTTCTTGTGAAGCATCATCTGTATTTTGAGATGTGTCATCTGTTTCATCAGAAGGAGTTCCGGATCTAGAGTTATCGGATCCATAAATATTATGAAGTTCTTCTAACTTATAATTGATTTTAACACCTTTTGTTGCCGTTTTATTAACCTTATTAACTAGTGATTTTGTTTGTTCTTCCAGTCGTTTCAGGCGTATATCACGAGCAGCAAACCGTGCCTCATGGTCAATTTCATTTGATGTGCTGGTTTCGTTTTCTACGTTGTCGGTTACATCTTGAATAACACTTGATTCATCAACATCAATATTTTGTAATTTATTACCATCAGAGTTAGTCGGGTCTAACTTTGAAGAACTTCCTGCAACTTCTTGTTCTCTATTACGCTCGGAATTTAGTGTATCTAATTTTGAAATTAAAGAAACTCCTGCGGTTAGAGTAGAGGATAAATTAGATACAACATTTGAACAAGCTTGTTCCAAATTTTGCAATCGTTTTTCCTTCTGGCGTAATTTTTCATCTTGCCGCTTTACATTCTCCAAAATTGCTTTAAAATCAATTTCGACTATTTGTTGTAATTCTTTTGACCCAGAAGCAACTATTTTAGATTCGGTGTTTTCCGGATTATTGGAACATGGAAGATGATTATCTTTCTGTCCTGGGTCTGGTATTTTATTAATAAAATTTAACTTTATATTTAACATATCACTTAGTTTAGGAACTGATTGACTTTCATTATTTATTGTAGGAACGTTCTTGTCTTTGATATCATGATTGTGCTCATTGTTGACTACAGTTTCTGGTTCACTTAAATTTCTATGTGTACTTGAAGATGCTCCATAATTATAGGTAGAAAGAAAAGTTGTTTTCATTGATTCATCGTTTGTACTAAAACTATTCTCTTGTGTAAATGTATCTTGAGCTAGGTCGGCACATTCATCTTCAGTTTCAGTAATTAATTCACTTTTTAGTACATTCTCACTATTACATGAATCAGAATGATCCATAGTTTCTAAATTATCATCTTGCGTATCAAGAGAAAGATCAGCGACATCCAACATATCACTCACTGGATCCTCTCTTTCAGCAGCCAAATTTATATCTGTGTTTGAATCCTGGATATTCTCAAATGCTTTTTTAATCTTTTTCTTGTATTTTAGTTTCGTTTCAGTTAAGTATTCACTTTCATCATTTGATTCAGACGATTCATCGGATGGCCTTTCATCACTGTATCCACTTTCTGCTGAGTTATTAAATGATGCCGAGTCTAGTTTTCTGTTTGAGAATTCAAGACGTAGTTTTTTCCAATCCTTTTCGGACTGAGAATTCTTTTCACGAGCTTGTTCCCATTTTTCACGACAGTATTCCAGTTCTTCTTTTAATTCATTTAATAGTTTTCGTTTCTGTTGTAGCTCATATTTTAATATTTTCTCGTGAGTGTGTAATTGTTGATGATGTCGTCGTAGCCTGCCAACAACATGCCATGTTTTGCCTAATTCGGTTGTAACCGAGCAAAGGCGCTTTTCTTGTTCATGTAGTCGTGATTCAAGATGAGTATTTAACTGTTTCATACGATTTACTTCTTTTATAAGGGCCAACTTTTCGAGAATTAAATCCTGTAAGTGAACAAATGTGATATGTAATAATATGAATATTAAATCTTATCTTATATCTTTAAATGAGCAATTCTTGTATATATATATATAATTGGAATCTCGGAATCGGCTCCAACGATTTTCATGAAATTTAGTATATAGGGGGTTTCGGGGGCGATAAATCGATCCAGCTAGGAATCATTTTTAGAAAATGTCATTTTATTAAAAAAAAAAAAAAAAATACCGAGCAAAGCTCGGTCATCCGGGTACTGTGGCTTTAACAGAGGTAATGTAGCCTAAATTGGCAATGTGTCAACATTAAAAATATAAAATTTTAAATTTTTGGAAATATTTATTTATGGTGAATCATGAAAATGTATATTTATTAATTGCACATTAATCATACCTTCAATCTAATGTAAGTCTGACTAACGCTCGGGACTAAGACTGTTCCAGACTTTGTCTGAACTGGTTTAAAACATGTTGTAACTTTCTCGGAAGAATTTGTTTCAGCTTCGCTCTGATGACTCAGAAGTTCCATCAGCACTCGCCAGACTTTCGGTAAATTTTGAACTATTTCTTCAGCTTTACTAACCGTAGCTTCTGGTTCTATAAAAGAAAAGAGATATATAATAATATATTTAATTATCTAGAAATCGTACTTTATTTACATCTAGCGAATCCGACAGACGTTATCTTGTACAATCATTTTTGTTCAGGACAACGTCTTTTTTTTTCCTTATACGCCGGGAAATGCTCTGAGGCATCCCGCCTGGGGAGTGGGTCTCCCCAGGCGGGTATGTGGGACTCGCTGCGCCCGAAAAATGGTAAGTGGACGCAGCTCTACCCACTAAAACCCGGCGAGTGCCACCAGTGCCGCCTTTGGTGAGGAGCCCCGGATCTGTTAAGCTAACAGGGCACCTCAACGGCTAGTCAGTCCCGCAAGGGACCGACGCCACCTCCACAGAGAGGTTGTCCCGCACCAGAGGACAGTACAATGGGGTGAGGTTCCCATCCTCGCCCCTTGCCCCCTGCTCTTTTGTCCCCTCTTCTTTAATAAGAGGGGTACAAAGAGCCCCCTCGGCTCATTTAGCTTCGCCCAAGATGCTTGGCTCACCCTAGGCTACTAAGCCCCACCGCCACGTCAAGGCCTGAACCATAGTGGGGCAGGACAACGTCTGTCGGGTCAGAGCGCTCAAAATATATAAATTGACGCATCATACTAACTTTTATCTACTTTCTATGATAAAAATAGTGATGTATCAGAGACTAAAGACTTACTTATCATACAGCCCTAGTTCATAAAGAAGCCGACAGTGAAAACCGTATCAAAATCCGTTGAGTAGTTTAGAAAATATCGATGCACAAAAGACCAAGACAAAAAGCTACTTTAAGTTAAGCCTTAAGCGGGCTATGTCTACAGACATCATTTCCAAGGCCAAACAAAATTATGTTGACAAAGACTTTAAAAGCATCATTTACCTGTACCATTTGCTTCATTTTCATTGCTTTCGCTAATGTCCTGAGTTTTATCTATTGCACTCATTTCACTATCTTCAACTTGACCAACTAACTCTAAGAGTAATTTAGGGAGTGCCGAGGATACCTCTGAACTATTTTCTTTCTCTACCATATGAGTAAGTATACCATGATTTTCTTCAAGTCGTGTTACAAGCTTATCTAAATCTTTTTTTGACTTGTAACCAAGAAGGACCTGAGAGAAAAGCTGAAAAAAAAAGAAATCGGCATTAAGGATTTAGATGTCTCCAACTAAAAGTTTAGTATTTCTTTACAGTGTCGCATATTTTTTACAATTTGTTTTGCTATTGGAGCTCCTATATATTTTTGAAATAGTAATCAGTAAAAAAATATATATATTCTTCTTTAAAATATAAATACATTTGAGTGACGGTTAAGTATTCCTATTTTTTATATTTTAGAATAAGAGAGATTTTTACCTTGTTTACAACGGTCATTTCACTTTGTAAGCCACGGCATTCCTCCTTGCAGGATGCGATATCATTATTTTTATCATCAACGATGTCTTCAAGTACATTCACTTTATTCTCAAGTTCTTTAATCTTGTTGTTTAAATCTTCATTTCTGAAAAAATATTGTCATTAGGTTGCGCCTTTATTTATATCTTTGTCTTGGTCTACTCTTTCGAATCTCCGAAATGTATGTACGCACATAGCTTCAGAACCACTGTACCAAATTAGATAAATACTTTTTACTACCACGCTTTTATTAGCTTGTTTGTGTTGGTCTGGACAAGGTTTTCATTAAAAAAAATGCGTCGGTAAGGGTATCCATTTTTGGGTAGATGTAAGTAGTACAGCGTTTGCCGGGTTCAACTTGTAAAAAATAAAAATGTTTATGAACTAACTACGTTTGCATAGACCCATAGTAAGTTTATAAAACCTATGGTGTTACGTCTACTGAGTAAGTAGTTTAGTTTACAGGTACACTAGGGGTGCTACGTAAGTGTTTTTCTACTACTCCTGTAATAAAATCTCTTTTGTTCCCGAAATACACAGATCAATGTCTTATATGGCTAGGATGGGTAAACTTAATTACGCTCTCTAAGTCAGATTGCTTGTAAAACGTTAAGTGATTAGATATTGTAAAGTATTAATCAAACATACTTTTTAATTTCGGCCTGAAGTAGCTGCTTTTGTTCATCGAGGGTGTGAGCTAGTGCTTGTTTGCTGGCTTCTGCAAGTCTCGCTCGTTCCTCGTACAATCCGCGCAATGTTCTAATGTTGTGTAATTGACGCTCGTACTCTTGTCTCAGATCAGTGGAGAGCATGTTAGCCTCTCTATCAGCGAGGGACTGTTCAATTTCATTTAATTTATTTTTAAGCTAGAAAAAAAACAAACAATTTTGCTTAAGGTTATGATAAATAAAACCTTTTTCATCGGCATGAATACTTACTTACTTACTTACGGCGAGATTACGATCATCGCGTAGTGACGTTATAGTAGTAATAGTACCAAAGTAGATATTAAGCTAAAGTATTCAACCTAGCCTTCTTTATGTTCGTTCAATGGACTTTTTTTTCTTTAACGCCGGGAAATGCTCTGGGCATCCCGCGGGGGAGTGCGTCTACGCAGGCGGGTATGTGGGATTCGCTGCGCCCGAAAGCAGGTAGGTAAGTGGACTCAGCTCTAGCTCGACGGCTAGTCAGTCCCACGGGGGACCGATACCACCTCCACAGAGGGGCTGTTCCGCACCCAGAACAACCCCTCCCAACGTCGGGATAGTACAATGGGGTGAGGTTCCCTTCCTCGCCCCTTGCCCCCGATCTTTTGTCCCCTCTTCTTATAAGACCGACTCCCTCTCCACCGAGGGGTTGTCCCGCACCACAGAACAGCTCCTCCCAACGTCGGGATAGTACAATGGGGTGAGGTTCCCTTCCTCGCCCCTTGCCCTCGATCTTTTGTCCCCTCTTATAAGACGGGTACAAAGAGCCCCCTCGGCTCAATTTGGCTTCGCCCAAGGTGCAGCAGCGGCTCATCCTAGGCTACTGAGCCCCACCGCCACGTCAATGCCATGGTTCACCATGGTGGGGGTTATACGGAGATCTACTTTTACTCTATTTTACACTTTTCATTGTGCATATAATCGAAATTACGCGAGATTCTGCCAAAAACTGTATCAAGCTCAATTCTGTGACCTTGCGAAGCTTTCCATAGCCGCATAATATTTACCGGATATTACGGTTCAAGCCACTGAGATTCTATATTAAACAATAATAGGTATGTAATAAGATGCATTATCAAATCGATAACACGTCATAATATGACGCTGCTAATTGCCTAATCAATTTGGCTAAGTGTCAATTTTGGCTGGCAATAATCCGGCAGTACCGACGTATTTCTGTGTGCCGGTCCCTGACCGACCAACATAATAACTTGCATACAGGTCGTTGGCTTGTAAACAATTTCTCTGAGACTATAAATCATAAATCGATTTTGTTTAAGCGTGAAAATTAGGCCGCCCGCATAAAATAATTTTATAAATAATTATAATTGAATTCCCGTTCTGGCTGTTTTTTTCCGCGATTTATAAAAGGAAATGGGCTAATTATTAATCATTATAAATATTAAATTATTATTATAAAGTTAATTATTAAAAAAGGCCGTATGATCAAATGTTATATACGTTTATACAAGTTTTATAAATGCGATGTAGCCCGCATTTTACGCCCATCGCTGACCAGATTTCAAAAATGTTTGGCCAAGAGATATCCTAAAGGATACATTCTTTCATATTTATTATACTGAATACCACAGTAAGTTGTTAATGCAGGTACTTATACCAAACAAGAATGTTAATTTTACTTTTTACGGATTGCACGCCCCATATGCGAAGCGTTGAGAGTGCTTTGCTTGAGGCAACACATAAATGAGTTGCATGGGCTCGTTCCAGGCATACTAGTTTATGTTCATGGGCGACGTCGACCACTTACCATCAGGTGGTACGTTTGCCAGTTTGCCTATCCAACTAACATAAAAAAACTAACATTCAAATAGGTATGTTGGCGGCAAAGTTTGAAATAGTAGTTGCGTTGTGATAATGAATGTAAACATTAGAAAACGTTATAATATGTTATAAATAATATATAATATATAAGTAATTAAATATGAAATAATGCGCTTCGAAAAAAGTTATTTTTTTCTTAGTAGTGTAGCTAAAGTATATGATAATTTTATGAATATTGTAATATATTGTAGTAATCGTTTAGTGAGCGTACCTAGGTAGGTCTTGTTAAAATTTTATTAAAATAGGTACTATTATTATTTTGTAACTTAAAGTAAAGAATTAAAAAATGTGAGCAAAGCTCTTTTTATAGACAAACTTTATAATAGTAAGTACCTACTTAAGTATTGCACATATAAATTAATTATTAATAATTATTATCTCTTCACGCCTAAGCTGATCCCATTTCAATGAAATTCGTAAAAAAATAGATTATGCCAAAATACTCATTATCAATCCGGATACATACAAAATAAAAAATAAAAAACTGAGGCGAGCAAAGCCGCTGGTCAGAGCAAATAATTGTCAAAACTATAAATATGTATTAAAAAAATGTCGTCATATAAGGGGTTGCACTCATAAAATTTATACCTTACAGTCGTTTTCAATATATATATATGATTTTTTATAATCGGTAAGTTACACAAAATATGAGAAATTTATTTAAATATCACTTACCTCCAATAATTGATTTTCACGGAGATTTATCATAGTTTTAGTAACTGATATTACTTCTTTAAGTGCATTTATTTGTTTCATAGATTCGGTATTTTGAATGCTCAAATCGGCTATATCTCTATTAGCTTCTTGGAGTGCTTTATTGGAAGTAGCTAAGTCAAACCGAAGAACGTTATTGTTTGCCTTAAGTGTGTCTACTTCTTCACGCATTTTATCAATAATCTGTAAGAACTCCTCATATTCGGTTGAAGGTTGACAATTTTCTGGTATTTGAATATTATTCTTTTGAAGTAACTCTTGAAGAATTCTATTTTGCTTCATCAACTCAAGTTTCGATTTTCTTTCCTCAATTAAATTTTCCTCTAATATTTTCTTCTCGGTTCTATGGCGATCTAAAATATTTCGTCTTTGTTCACGTTTCACATTTAGTTGCTGCTTAAATTCATTCAATTTTTCTTCTCTTCGTTTATTGCGAGCATCTTCATAATCTTCGACAGAGTCATAAAACTCTTCGTTGCTCTCCTCTTTATCAGGGAGACCACTGGTGTCGCCCATTATTTCACTATCACTAAACGTGTTCGTTTCGTTTAAAGTCTTACTCTCAGATGAACCACTGAGAATGTTTCCCATTTTGGAATACTTTTGTAAACAACTCACAACTTTGCTACGTAGGTATAAGGTGTCCGTTAATATATTGCATTAAGACAAAGAACTGAAGTGATTTCGATCGGCGTCACTGTGAGATTGGAGTTCCCGAAATAGACACCCCGTCAGTCCCAGACGTGCGGCGGTGATGTTAAAAGTATGCGCAATATTGCCGACCAAACGTTATTCTGTACAACGCTTCTGACTCTTTCTTTATTTTTATCCTATTAATATAATAATTTCTACGAATCTTCTGCATAATATTGTGTTTGTGCATTCTGCTAATAATACTAGGTACAGAGTTTGAAAAAAAAAGATTCCGACGAATTGATAACCTCCTCCTTTTTGAAGTCGGTTAAAAACTAACTTATTTTAAACTATCAGTCTAGAAGCAGTTTAGGCTTATAATCGAAATTGGCATATTAGTTAAGTATACCTACTTATAGTTATATTGTTTTTTTTTACAAATGAACCCAGGCTATTAATTAAGATTACGATTTATGAATATAGACTTAAAAATTGTGCAATATAAGTAATATTGACATTGTTAAAGTAAAAGTTTTAAAGGCATCTCACAAAATAAACATCTTATTAGTACTTACCTACCTAATGGTTAGGTATGTATTGTAAGTACTTAAACCAGATTAAAATCAAATATTTTTTGTGTAAATGATAGACATTAAAACAAAAACGCATAAACTGTAAAACGAACAAGTGCCAAGCGTAGGAACCTCAAATATTAATATTTAGTAAATATGGCAATGAAATTGGGTGTTAGTAGTAGGTAGTACTTATAGAGTAACTCATCGTATGTGCTAATTATTAGGTATAACAGTCAGTATCCATCCCCTGTTGGCCAGTTAGGCCTTTTTCACAGTTAAATAAAATATATAATATATTAACATATTATCCTACCAGGATAATGGCCGACCTTCACTCTTGAACCTTATGATGTTATAGTGAGAAGACGATTTCCGTACAGTGGCCGGTCGGGCGAGTGATCGATCGTCTTGGCGTTCTTTGAGGGAGGCCTATGTTCCCCACCATGGTTCAGGCCTTGTCGTGGCGGTGGGGCTCAGTAACCTAGGGTGAGCGGTGCACCTTGGGCGAAGCTAATTGGGCCGAGGGGGCTCTTTGTACCCCTCTTATAAGAAGAGGGGACAGAAGAGCAGGGGGCAAGGGGTGAGGATGGGAACCTCACCCCATTGTACAGTCCCGACGTTGGGAGGGGTTGTTCTGTGGTGCGGGACAACCCCTCTGTGGAGGTAGCGTCGGTCCCTTGCGGGACTGACTAGCCGTCGAAGTGCCCTGTTTGTTTTCTAGATCCGGGGCACCTCACCAAAGGCGGCATTGGTGGCACTCGCCGGGTTTTAGTGGGTAGAGCTGCGTCCATTTACCAGCTGTCGGGTGCAGCGAGTCCCACATACCCGCGTGGGGAGACCCACTCCCCCGCGGGATGCCTCAGAGCATTTCCCGGCGTTAAAGAAAAAAAAGGCCTATGTTCAGCAGTGGATGGATAGGGGTTGATGGTGATCATGATAATGATGATGATTAACATATCGATAAAATAAGACTTAAATATATTATTTTAAGTTATAGGTACTTACTCTCTTTTTTCGTTTCTGTGGTAAGCTAAAGAAAATATGGTTTACCGGTGGGAAGGAACCGCTGTGCGCGCTCCCGGCTGCATGGGTACCAACCACCATCTTGCTTGTTACTCCCGTCAAACAGCTTTGCTGTGCTTCGGAGAGAAGGGCAAGACAGGCAGTGTAATTACTGGCACCGAGACTTAACATCTTACGTCTCAGGACAAGGCAACACATAGATGAATTGCCTGGGCTCGGTCCAGGTAAACTAGTTTATGTTCATGGGCGACGTCAACCACTTACCATCAGGTGGAGCGTTTGCCTGTTTGCCTATTCAACTAACATAAAATAAATTATATATATTGTTTTTTTTCTCTCTCAATAATAAATTAATAGATTCCTGTTGAAGGTTCTTCTATTATATATATATATATATATATATATATATATATATATATATATATATATATATATTACCGCGAATAATATTGATATCTATTACAGCATAAATTCATTAATAAAATTATACCTAATATTGAAACAAAATTTATATTTCAATCATAACATAATCATTCAACGAAGTTTAAGGTTTTTTTCAAATTGATGAGTTTTTTTAAACTTATTTTAAACGCCAATCAAATAGCATGAGATAGGGCCTCAGATAGGACTTATAGTAATTTAATAATAATACATGTAAATACTAAACAGTAAATACAATTATGTACTTACATACCTACTTTATAGAAGTATAATAATATAAACCCTGCGTGGTGTCGCCACTGTATTTTTTTATGTCATCGCAAAATATCGTCGTAAATCGTAATCATCGTAATTATATACAAAATTTTCTGTAATGTGGCGAGGGTTTCTATTTTTCTGGTCAGGCTATAGAAAATAAACAGTTACAAAAAGGTTGTAAAAAGGTTTTCCACTTCGATGTTTACAAAATTGCGAATGGCAACATTTATCTGAATTCTGATTTCAGAAATGTCAAACAAGATTGAAAATTCCTAGGAAAAAGCGATACCAATTCGCATTTCTGAGTTCTTTTTGGGATTTTCCAATTAAATACAATGCAAGTGAACGTTTTCTACCTGTGAAAACAGTTTACTATTATTTTACAAAACAGTAAGCAGAGGACGAACCTCTGTAATCGTAATCGAAGTAAATATATGAGATGTGTCCCGATTGATTTTTTTTTATTTTAACAGTGGCTTTATTGATAATAATCGCTATTTATAATCACTTTGTGCGTGACGTGGCTGTGTTAACTTACAAATTGGACAATATAATGTGAAATGTGAAGTAGGATAAATTTACTGTGATGGATGAAAGCACTAAGAACTCCCCTTGTAAGGTAAAATTGTGGACATGTATTTGTAGATTACCTTTAATGCTGTATCTAAAATTAATCTTGGCAGATGATTGATGTTGTTGACTAATCCTTTTCTATAATTTTGTCAATTTGATTGTATAATTTATTACATAGAATTTATATTCTAATCTAGTTCCTTTTATTAATGGAAACATATAAGATTCATTAACGCTCTTACTAATACATTCTTTTTTCATTTACAAAAGCTTCAAGGGGAGGTATAAATGCATTTTTAATTCACAAAGAATTGCATATTAAAATGGCATTATGTAAGAAAATTTATTAGTAAAACCTAAACATCCATTCTCAAATACTAGCTTTCATTCTTAGTTTGTATAGTTCTGATCATACATATAATACTGACTTACTTATACCTACATAGACTTGCGATTTTGCACTCTGCTTTTTTTCTTGTTTTTGCAAATGTATTTGTTTTTTCAAATGTTAGTAAGTATTTCTTTTTTAGTTTTAATATGTACATATTTTTTTTGTAGTCTTCACTGAGTAAACTTTACCATAGCTAGAATTTGAAGAGATATTTTATGCATTTTTATATCATTGTCTCTTTAATTGTACTGGCATTGTATTTATTTCTTAATTTTTCTATTACATGTAAAAAAATAATGTAAAGGATTGCTTAATTTGGAATATATTTATCTATTAAATTTATTAGGATTGCAGAAATGGTGTGGATAATCAATTGTATACAGAAGTAGAGCATTTGCGGCAACACCTAGCTGACCGCGATGCACACTTTGTAGCTCTTGAAGCCGAGTTCTTTAAATGTACATCAAGAACCAATGATTTAGAAGAACAAGTCGGGCATTGGAGAGAGAAATACGAAAGGTAAGTTTTGATGATTGTCTCAGAAAGTCGGGATTAAATGACACTAAATATTACAAACAGATAAAACATGAATTACCTGTTAACATTTTTTCTGCAAGTTTCTTGTTGGCAGTTAAATATAATATTACACATGTTTCTTTACAATTAAAATTGGTAAAATAGAGTGATAAAATAATTGGTGCTCCTTAATATTATGTAACCAGTGATTGTTGGACCTCATATTATCTCATAGTTGACAAATAATCTTTTTCATTCTTTAATAGAATAACAAATACGATGAAACACTCCAAAAGCCAGACACATTGACTAAAAATATCATTCAAAATATGAGATTATCTTAAAAATATGTTTACACAAAACTAAAAACATGGCAAATTGTCTACAACCCAATAAAGTTTGGGGAACTCCAATGCAGAGTGCTATTTCTTCACACCTGTTGTGACACTGGCCTAAATTAAAAACATAAACATCTAATTGGGTAATGCATACGTTTTAAAACAAATTCTCTGCTAATTCGAAATTAAAGCATTGCCATAAATATAAATACATACCAATACTTGATAAATAAATAAATAAATATATATAATATAAATACATTATATTATTTATATATTTTGTAGCTTATTGCAATGCTACACAAGACTATAAAGATTCATTAGAAATCTATACAAATAAATAAAATTGAAGTATCTGTTTGTAATTTAAAATTAACAGCTTTTAACTGAGTGTTTTTTTTTTTCCTAGCCTATACTGTCCCACTGCTGGGCAAAGGCCTCTCTTTTCCACGCGTCTCTATCATGACCTGCACTACACCAGTCTTTTATATATACTATTATATATATAGTACTTACATAAAAAAATTGTTTTTTTTTACATTTTTGACTGTCTCTCTATTTCTTTGTTCCGGCTAATCTCTAAAACTTCTGAACCGATTTTGGCGGGACTTTCACTGGCAGATAGCTAATATTATATCGAGTAAAACTTAGGCTACAAAATTAATCATCATCAAACCGCATATGGCTGTAAATCTAAGTAGATGCGGGCGAAGCTACGGGCAACAGCTAGTATAATAATAAAAACGAACCTGTTTGACACTATTCTTTTTATTATTATTTTTCTATCTTAGGCATTGATTATCAGATTATTAGTTATTCCATACATTTTTTATTTTTGTGTCCTAAGCTGCATGAATTATACCTAGAAGTTATTCTTTTCTAGAATTATATATTATGCTGTATTTTTTATTTCAGATTATATGACTCCCATAAGAGGGTTCAGAAACTTAATCAAGTATTAGAAGATAAACTATTACAGATGGTTGACAAAATGAAAGGTGAAAAAAGCCAACTAACTAAAGACATAGCAACATTGTCTGTTCGTTTAGCAGAATCAAAACATAATTATAGTATGCTACAGAAGGAAAATGTATGATATTTTTTACTATTGTTATATTATTTATATTTTATTAGTGAGAATATTATTTTTGATGTTTTTAATTTATACGTAAACTTTCAGGAAAGGTACAAAAATGATATGAACTTAGCAATACAATTATTGCAATGTAAACCCGACAATTTTGTTTCACAGAAACTTGATAATGTAAGTCTTTTTTACTATCTTATTTATTATATAACTACCGAATTTCTAAATAGGTATGCAAAGCTTATTTTCGTATGTTATAATTGTTCTGGATCTGTTTTCAGCTCCCTGTTGATACTCAAGCAAGAGTTTCTCAGTATGTGATGTCTAAAACACCTAAACCCACCAGTTCAAATCAATCAAAAAATGGTAATGAAATAGACACTTTTGATGCAAGTGAGTATGAATTCAATATATCAGCATCACTTATGTCTAAAATACTTGAAGACAGTATTCAAGATTCCGTAACAAAGCATTGTGATACATGCACCTGTTCCAAATCCCAAAGTAAGCCATTTTGTTATAATGAAAGTTATTACACTGTTTCTACACAGACACTTATGAGCGGGGAATTGCAAAGCTCTCTATGCTCACACTGTAATGCTGAAATAAAATCGATGAATTCCATTCTTAGCATTAGAAGCGATTCTCCGCATAGAGTTACTCTGGTTAATGAAAAAACTATGTCCAAAGGTCCTTTGTACATTTTACCTCACAATGAAACTACTAAAGAAAATAATAACATTGAACGTGAAGCTAATGACATTTTGTCTCCAAATGACGCTCTAAATGAACTGTTAAAACCAGAGGAAAAAATAAGGTTCGATTTGAATGGCCCAAAAGATACAGTCTTAAAAATCAATGAAGATAGTAACTTCAAAAAACATTTAGCTCCATCGCCCATGTCAATGGAACCAGCGGTGCATCATAAACTTTGTGATCGAACTAAAAATTCGATTTCCAGCAAGAAAAGTAGTATTCATAGTACGGTAGGACATCAAGATTTGCATGTTAAGGAGCTTCCAAATGATAAAGATATAAAGCCTAAAAGCTTGTACCTACCACCGGATAGTATTAATATAAGAAAGACATCACTTAGTTCAATGGGGGCCGTTAGTCGGACATCATCTGTAGCTAAGTCAACTGTAAGCACACACAAGTCTAACACACAAGTTGGTCCCGGGCCAAGATTTTGCCATTTACGAATGCAGGCTGGATCCAAAAATATTCTTTTAGATAATGCTGAACCAGATGTTCCGCCCGTTTTATATAGACGCCAGAGCAAATGCCATGAAAATACAATTCTTAAAGATCTCAATGATGGATTAGATAACTTTATTGAATTAGATAGGAACGTTGATGATGTCAAAAATGATATTAAAAACGATAATATAGTGGTAGAGAGTACGTTGATCGATGTTCATGTTGATAGTAGTAATAAGGAAGTAAGTTCGGAAGTTAAAAATGGTTCCATAAATCCAATTCTCTTGAATGTGTCATCGTCACCTTTGCAGCCGTTGAAAACTCACAATTTCCTAAATAGCACAGAGTGTAATAATAATTCGCAAGTTGAGACTCAGGAAAATATATCTGAAATAGATACTTTACTGAACGATTTTTCTGCAGTCCCTAAAACTATTCAAAATAATATAGACATAGTAAGTGAAAATTCAAAAACAAAAGAAATCACAAGTGAAAGCCCAAATAACACGAATGAAATTAAAATATTCAATTTTGATCGTTATGAACAAAGTAAAGTTGACAGTCAATTTACAAGACCGCTGAAAAAGATTGACATGTCTAAACTTCATTCCATCGAAAATACGAGAATTTCCAAAGACTGTCCACCTCTGAGCGATGTTGATAGGAATGTGTTGCCAAAGCCGTCCACACCAAATATAGTGAATGTTTACCCTAATTTGACTCAGACGCATTTAAAAGTTAACGAAACTAAGAAAGTTTTCACAAACGAGCAAAGCACAAGCTCACTTTCCAGTGATGATAGCGCTGCGATGCTTCAAAAACAACAACTACTCAGAGTTGCAGAATGGGTTGAAAAGAACTTAGAACAAAATAATTTAAATGATCCATTGGAAGAAGAATCTTCGTATTCAACTCGCGCTGCAAGGAGAGAAAGTAAGATAAACAGGTTGACTGAAACGTTGAATGAGCTCGCTTTGAATATGCCACATCCAGTTAGTAAATTTTCAAAATCGTATTCTAGAGACGTTCGCACTAATTGGGTTCATAACAATCTTTCAATCCAAAATATGAATGCGGAAAAGCACAAAAATAACATTCAGAATTCAAAAATTGTTAACAATGTTGTAAAGGAGACCATTTTCCCCGTTGAATGTGGAGACGAAACTGTAACTGAAGTTAATGAAACATCCAAAGCTAACAATAGCATATCCGAGTGCGACATCGAAAAGGACATACGCGAAGTTTTGAAAACTCAAAAAGGGGATAAGAAGATATCACCAGAAGATTTGGCTAGGATGGAATATAATGTGAAAAAGTTCCTTCTGAGTGGACCGTACTGGGCGAATCCTAGCTCAGTCGGAAGAAGTCGGTGCACAAGCAGTAAGACTGAGACAGATGTATGAATTCCAAAAAGTGTTTGTAACAATCGTAACATTCCATATTTTTATACTTGTATCACAAAAACAGTAGCTACCTAATTCGATGTGGAGATAGATTTAATACCATTGTTGGTTAGGTGTATAGGTGTAACCTGTCAGCTACTAGTAATACAAGCATTTAGTATTTCCCAAAGGTGTGTTAACAGCTGCGAATGTTCATCAAGTGTCAAAATACATTTTTGAAATAGCTTAAAGTCATAAAAATATTAGCTATCGTTCCTACCAATTTAATTTATGGCTTGCCTTAATAACCGAAGCTTTACAGGGCTTTACAAAATCTAAGTTTAATATATAAATCTGCAGATATTTACAAATCGTTTCTAAAATTAGTTCATCCATATGAATGCTGATCAAATCTAGCTATTTTATTATCGGTACAACATAATTACTCTTAAGTCATTCTATTATTTCAGTTTAAATACGTAGGGTAGGTTAAGTGATAAGGCTGCCATTAACGTAATTAAAACGAGTAGCATAGATTCAAATTAATACAGTATTATCAATGACATGAAATAGAAATGTCTATATTATGTGATACATTGAGGTTAATAAATTCACGTATGTACAAAATTATCTAGCACAAAGCTTTCATTTGTCTATTGATCCTATATATTTTTTATGAAATTATTAATATGATCTGGTATTGTGCTTAGAATATAGAAAAAAATATTACAGTATAGTGTGCTCAAATAGATAAGAAATAAAAAATAAAAAATAGGTACTATCAGTGCTTAAACTTTAAAAAATCGGTACTATCAGCGCTAAAACTTTATAAAATCGGTACTATCAGCGCTAAAACTTAAAAATATCGGTACTATCAGTGCTAAAACTTTAAAAAATCTAGAGTGCCATATGAAGGAAACTGAACTGGGCATCTCATTCAAGACTTTATAAGAAAAAACGTAAAGATAACATTTTCGCATCCATTCTATTCATCCTTATAAATCGATACAGTTACAAATTTTTAGACATAAAAAGAAAAATGTTTGCTTTCACGATACGCCCGGCTGATGCAAAGATGCTGAAAAAGAGAGAGAAGATGTTAATATTAGAATTCATAAATTGACAAACATCTCTAGCGAAAAATGGAATAAAATAAATAAGTGACAGGGTCAAGCCGTTTCCGTCACGACATTTAACGCACCAATAGATGTTCTCATCAAAAGCAAATTGATTTTTATTTAACACGAACTCGATTAAAATTAAAATGTTAAACCTATTGTAATAGTGTTTTGTGACGTAAATATTTATTTTACCTGTCGTATATTGAACGGTTTTTATTGCGTTTTCTTGTTGATTCACGGTGTGTCAACCTCACGGGACTGAAGTGCGTAGTTAGATGTTTATTACTGTGACGTGAATTGTACTAAAAATGGAGTTTTATATCCTAAATATTGGAGCTTGATCTAAAGAAATATTTGTCAGATATAAACTCATTTCACTTAAATACTAGTCGTAAGACGTAGACCATATTTCACCAGTTGGTGTAATGTCGACAAAGGATTAATTAATAAGTATATTCAATTATATTCCGAACTAAATTAAGTTTTCCTTTACAACAGGCTATCGGGAGTTTTTTGCAGGCAGAGGTCAACGTTTTTTAATTATACTTACAATCATTTATCATATCTCTTTAGTACCTGATTTGTGCGTAGGTACTATGTACTAGTACCAAAATTACTAATACATAACAAATATTTTATAGACACGAGTTGTACACCTATAACCCAATGGATGCCTAAACCTACTAATTATTTTGTATGTAGTAGAATGATTAATATTAGGAATGAAAATATCAAGGCTAAAGATACACTTTAGAGGACGCTTTTAGGTAGACAAAGTGTTGTTCGATCATTAACCAGGCGGGAAGTCGATTTCCGTGCAATAGCCGTTCCGCGTTGGACACGAGTGGCAAGGGATCGGTCGTCTTGGCGTTCATTGAAGGAGGCCTACGTTCGGCAGTGGACGGATAGAGGCAGATGATGAATGAATTAATTATGAAAAACATACACTTTGCGTAATATGTTTAAATTGCCCATACAAAAATTGCTGTAGATCACGTTTTAAGCATAACACCAGATCATTAGAAATCTTTAAAATTATATACAGAGTAAACTATTAAGGAATGGCTTAAACAATTCTCTGTATTCCCATTTATAATAATATAACGATTCCGTCGAATATTGAAATGTTTATTATGCCATGCTTCTGCTGTCACCAAAAATGTATATCTAAATATTTTAATACGGTATTTAATTAGTGTTTTGTGGAAACTTATTTGTCTATAGGATGGAGTATATTTTTAAACAGGACTACTAAAGTAACGTTTGCTTTTAGATTAAAGTTTTGTCACTTAGGATGTTGATAGGTAACTCGAGCACAATTTTATTAATGTTAAGAATTTACATTTCTTTTTATTGAATTTTGTAATTTGTGCATTTATTTGTGGTTTTGGGGATTTATAATGATTTACTTCGACTATATTTGGTCGGGCCTTGTGCCAATTATTACTAATTAATTCTTTTGCATTATAATTTGATTTTGAGTAAATTGTGACTAGCTTCGTAACAGTTGACGTAAAACAAATCAAATGTCTCACAGGAAGAAATATAACAATTTATTTGAATTTTTGATTTGAGTGCTTTTTAATGGTCCTTAAATGAATGAATGACTACGTACTTATACCATATCATGCTTAAGCATCGAGCATATGACCGGATAGAGTAATAATGTGAGCCATAAAATTCCGAAACTGGTCAGTGATTTGTCACTGACGTAATAGCAATTCAACCAACCAGTGATCTGTATGTACATCCCATCGGCCAATCATCCATCAATTGCCATCAGTCGGCCAATTAGAGCGCAGAATCTGAGCAGTGTCGCAGCACAAATTTGTCGGATTTTGTTTTCATACAACACAACATTATCGCCCATTCCGGTTATATGCTCGACGTGCTTGAGTAATCATTGGTTTTGACGCGGTACTGCCCCCCTATTGGTGTTGTGAATTTCTTTCATGTGACGGATTGAAACCTCTCGTCTGCTAGTCATTAAGGATAGACTAGTCGTTTATCGAGAGAGACATTTGTAGATTTTTCGATGTACTAATGAAGTGGGCCCGTGTTCAGTCGTGCCGGAAAATGACTGACAATTATGATGTTTTTATGATCTCGTAACTGAAACATTCTGAATCTGAAAGTGATGTCAATGAAAATATTAGTTATGCATTGGATTCCAAAATACCATGTTTTAGTTGTTTGTATAGTATAAATGTGTTTAGGGTGTTATCTAATTAATAAATACTGTTACGGCTGTACGCACAAAGATCTGGACAAAATGGCGGCCAATTTTCCGCACAAACAGTCATTAAAATGTTGAGTTAAAAATCGACTTGTATTAAAAAAGTAAAAAGGGAAAGAGCATGCGTACCTCTTAAACTCATCCGTGAATATAGAAAGGTGTTTAAAAATAACATTTATTCCACTGGCAATAAATAGTAATCTGTTACACGCAGTTATTTAGGAAATTGAGAGACCCAATACCTATTTGTTTTCGAAAATAATTTTTGGACAGACTATAAACATATAAATATGGATTTGAGTGTGATTTTACACGAGTGAGATATATTTTTGTTTGTTAATATAATTTGTATATTTTTTTTTTTATTTCTTTATGGTAAGTACTAGATCTGCTTGTTGAGAAATACTTTACCTATAACTGCTAAGGCTCGTCCCTTGTAAGCTTCAGCAACGTATGTGTAAACGTGTTTATTTATTAAATACTTAAAATATACTTTTGCCTATTATTTTGACCCTAATAATATAGTGAAGTGCGAAAATAGACGAAGTGTTGGTCGGCCATTAACCTGGTGGGAAAACGATCTCCGTGCAGTGGCCGATCCGCGTTGGATGCGAGAGGCAAAGGATCGGCCGTCTTGGCGTTAATTGAGGGAGGCCTATGTTTAGCAGTGGACGGATAGAAGCTGATGATGATGATGATGATGAATATAGTGAAAAGAAGATTCAACTACGTATAAAAATATATTTAAACCAAACAATTTTTTACGCCGGGAAATGCTCTGAGGGATCCCGTCGGGGGGGGGGGGGCTCTCCAGGTGGGTATGTGGGACTCGCTGCGCCCGAAAGATGGTATGTTGGACGCAGCTCTACCCACAAAAACCCGGCGAGTGCCACCAATGCCGCCTTTGGTGAGATGCCCCGGATCTATTGAGCAACAGGGCACAGAAATACCCCTCCCAACGTCGGGACAGTGCAATGGGGTGAGGTTCACATCTTCGCCCCTTTTCTCTCCTGCTCTTTTGTCCCCTCTTATAAGAAGGGTACAAAGAGCAGCTCCTTCGGTTCAATTTGCTTCGCCCAAGGTGCTGGGTTCACCTTAAGCTACTGAGCCCCTGAGCCCCACCGCGCCGTCACGACAAGGCATGAAACTTGGTGGGGATTAACTAGCTTTTTTTTTTTGACGCAGTGGAAATGCTTTGCGCATTCACCCGGGGATGGGGCGTCCCGGGGGATATGTGGGACTCCCGGCGTTCCCCCCCCCATAACGCCAGTATACCGCACTAAAACCACTGCGAGTTGCCTTCAGCCGCTTGAAGGGGAGTGTCCCGGATCTTTCTATCACAGAACACACCCCGCGACCGGCCGGTTCCCTCAAAAGGGCTAACCGGTATTCTTCCTAGTATGGGGGAGCTCCGACAACCTGGAGCACCCCCGCCGACGCTGGAACTTTTCTACGGGGCAGGTACCCAACCTAACCCGAGTCTCGTTAGACAGGAGGTGCGCGTAGCGCCTCCTCCGCACACCTGTCCTACGTCGACGGAGCGGGACGGACGTGGCGTCGTCCTCTCTATCCCGCTCCGCGGCCTCCTTCTGCGAAATAACGCTTTCGCAAAAGGTGACCGCCGCCTGCCAGGCCTCGTCACGTTCGAGCATGCAGCGCACCATACTCGAGAGCGAAAGGTCCCTTCCAAGCAGCCACGAGATTTTGACGCTGTGCGGCCCATCTATCGCACATCTCTAGGGTGTGCTGGGCCGAGTCCTCCACAGCACCGCACTCGTGGCATGCTGGCGTCGGCTCCCTCCTGGCAACCCGACACAGGTACACACCGAAACATCCGTGTTGGGGATTAACTAGCTGACCCAGCAAACCTTAGTCTGACCTATAAATTATTTCTGACCTACCACCTAGCAGTATGATATACGATATACATTAACGGCCTATTCTCATACCTAATAAATACCTATGCATTACCTTATATTGTAATATTTATAACAAAACGCGTGTCTGTAAAGTCTGTTTACTGACGATAGTTGAACGCAGTTGAACGTGACAACGTCATAAGAAAATGGAACGCCTCAGAGGGAGGTAATGCCGCATGCGTCATGTTTTTTCGTTCTTGCAGCCGGCTCCATCGAATTATAAGACTTTGTCACGTCAAAAAAATTCAAAGGAAAATTGTAGGCATATTGTTATTTGGTTGGCATCCATGACCTGATTTACTATTGGCTCAATTGAAAATCGGCGTAAGCAAATTTTCCTAACACGATGAACTGGACAATTTAGTTCCACACGTGAGACATGCTTAATTACAAATTTTTGTTGCCATAATTGTTTTTAATTTTATTTTAGGTTTCTTATTTTTAGGTTTGTGCGATCAAAAATGTTTTCTCTGTGTATCTCCTTATCTCTCTTTGTGTCTCCTGTTTGTGTTGAATAAATGGTTCTTTCAATAATAATACATACAAAATATATAAATATCGTTTGAGTCGTTTCGTGCGAGTGCGACCACAATCACCGTGGACCCGACATTTATATCTTTACTAATATTATAAAGCTGAACAGTTTGTTTGTTTGTTTTAACGCGTTAATCTTAGGAACTACTGGTCCGATTAGAAACATTCTTTCAGTGTTAGACAGCTTATTTATCGAGGAAGGCTATAGGCTATATAACATCACGCTGTGACTTATAGGAGTTGAGTAACGCGGGCGAAGCTGCAGGGAACAGCTATATAATATTATATAGATTAAATGAAGTACAATTTAAGTGGCTCTGTAAGCTTACCATAGAACTTGCCTTCGCTTCATCACTATAAACGGAGGTCGTTAAAGTGGCATAACTATTTATAAATTTAAAATTGTAGGGCTGGATTATTGCGTGGTCGCTAATCCGTGAAATAGCTTATCGCGGTAACAAGATGGAAGGGCTTATCTCTTCAACTCTTGTTACAACACGCTCTTAGCATTTCCAAAATCATATACTCATTGTGTATTTGGCCTTGGCTAAGCAACGCATTGTTCCAAGTATCATCTTAACTTGAACATAGAATTTCACCTTGGATGTATGTTGGCTGATAACTTTTGCGTGTATTATCTGTAATTGTGGGTTCCTTTGCATAATTGTTACTTTGGACATTTCCTTGTGTTTGTTTTTTATGTTATCTGGATTGGCAAACTGGCAGAAGTGCCACCTGATGGTAAGTGTTCGACTTCGCCCATGAACATAACATAGTTTACCTGGAACTAGCCCAGGCAACTCATTTATGTGTTGCTTATCCTGGGACATAAGATGTTAAGTCTCGGTGCCAGTAATTACACTGCCTGTCTTGCCCTTCTCTCCGAAACACAGCAAAGCTGTTTCTCGGGAGAAACCAGCAGGATGGTGGTATCCATGCAGGCGGGAGTGCGCAGCGCATGCCTGCACCGGTGAGTTTGTATAACTTATGATTTATACCAGCTGTTGTCAGTGAATTAGCTTAATTAATTATATGCATTAGGACTGATGATAAATATTTAAATTGGTAGTGAAAGAACATCTTTCATTAGTTAGTAAATAAGTTGTATATGACAATAGATCACCTTGCTCAATTTCAGAAATGTGATACTGGATTCTAAGTGAAAAGCTGACAGGTAGAGAGTAGGTACTTTTGTTTTATAATATTAGTGTGGATAATCCTTAATAAATAATAATAAAATATCAATTAGCGATTTTAACATAAAAATAAAATCAATTGATACATTAATGTTTATTGTATGCCTTAAAAATATTGACATTGTCTCTGAACATCATCTGTGCTGAACATAATCAACTACGAACTCCTAAGATTTGACCGGGGTTTTGTAGCCGAATTGGGCCGGCATCACCAGGGTGGTACCTCTCACCCACATAATACCGAAGTAAAGTGGCAGCTATTGTGTCGTGTTTCGTGCGGTTTGTGAGTTTCCGGTGGCCCATTGGGGCGGATAGGGGAAAGGATGGCAATGCATCTGCATAACTTTTGGCTGTGTGGATGTCTATGGGCGTCGGTTCTCACCATAAGGCTCCGACCACTCGGTTGCTTCCACATGACATTAAAAAAGTCGAGCTAAAGCGGTGTACTGTGTATAAAACTATTTGCATATTTAATATAAAACGCATATTGCATACGCATCACAATTATAGTCTACAACAACCATGCCAAATTGCATATGTGCAACAACGGGAAATTTATTTTTATTATTCTAGGTACAATTATAATTGTGTACTGTACCTACTCGTATTAGCTACACCTGCACATATTGTAATTCTTTCACTGGCATTGAAAATACTTTTAGAATTTTGGATGGTTGCCAGACACATGAGTTTTTTAGCGAACACGTGATGTTTATGATGAAATAAATCATTATCTTTATCATTCGTGATGGTCGTCTCTTAATTAACGTTAGGATGACCAATATTTACATGTTATTGTGGATTTTGGGTTTTATAAAGGATTTTTTACTTTAAAAAGTTTAAGTAGAATAAATTAGAGTTGATCGCGATAATTTTTACGGAACATTGAATTAATTAAAAATTAAATTACCTTTAAGGGGTGATTGAGCCCCTAAAAGGATCCTGATTGATTACTTTGACTTATCACGGACCATGCACAAGCAATACGTTGGCTGCATAGATATTTGTTCTTAATATCTCTTACAGCGTAAAGTAAAGAAAGGGATAGTGGTATCTATAACTGATAGGACTGGGACCTTCAAGAAAATAGCATACTAATATTTGAAAGGCCGGCAACGCAGGTGCGTCGCCTGTTAATCATCTGGCGTAGCGGGTGTCTATCACTTACCATCAGGTGCATCAACTGTCCTTTTGTCCCCTCTTCAAAAAAAAAAAGTTCTACTACTACTAATTAGTATTAGTTTCAGAAGGTGTGTCTCAGTAAAGTCAACGCATGAATAAGTTTCTTTATACAATATATAGTCTTTGGTTAAGGTTAACTGGTTTATCCTGCTTTTCAGGATAGTCAAATCAACGATTCGAAAATCGAATAATACCTTACGTAATAGATAGTCAACACATAGATAAGTCATAAGTTGATAACTAGTCCCGAGATGATCACTTTTAACCAGGTGACTCGTGACGTAGGTAATAAAAAAGCTCTAACTATTAAATGGGAAAATGGAATTGTCACAATTCCTGCGATTGTTACAATGTCAGGAATGTTTGTTGGTGTGATCGTTCGTGCGATTCGCGACAGCTGCCACTCGCCAGGTGGTCAGCTCCCACCATGGATCCTGATTGCAGCGTTCCTGTGTAATGACCGTGGAATACTAGCACTACTGCCTGGGTTAAAGTTTTGACCTCACGTTTGTTTTTGTAAAGTTATTGTCATAAAAACGTATATGAGAATGTGGGTTACAATACCAGTATTGTTATACTTATGTATTTATAGAGAAAAAAATCGTCTCACTTAATTATATACCTATTTTTTTTTTTTTTTTCCAAATGAGTTGATTCGGGTGCTACTGCTGCGTGTACTCTTATGTAACTGCTATTTCTGTGTTGGTTGTGTATTTAAGCTAGGGATATGTTTTGATTATGATTTTGCGACAATTAGAAATATTTAGTAGTGTCTAATGATGTTATTAGTTAGAGTAATGTGTTTGTTACATTCAGAGTACATGCAGCCCTCGTATTTTTTTTTTTTTTTTTCCTTACAGGTAGGTTTTTTTTTTAGGAGACGGTGGAATTAAAATGAGTGCTAATGTATGGTAGGCGAGTCCAGCGGGTAATGCGATTTGATACATTGTACCACTGAGCCAGGCTTACTGAGGAATGAATGCGAGATGAAGGATGATGACAATGAGAGAGAATGAAAATATGTTTTTTTATGTATGTATATGATATATATATGTAATATATGAAGGCAATGAAGTTACATACAAAATGTGTTAAAAACAATACAATAGAGAGAGAGATACAATAACTACTTTAAAGCATTTTTTTTTTTTTCTATCATATTTTTTTTTAAGTGCTATTAATTAACAACTAAAAATTTTGAGTCAGTATAAAGTATAAGTAATACTATGTACAATGTGTATTAAATAAATATAAAATTACAATTAAAATAGAAAGATACAATAAAAAAGAATTAGTTCTTTTTTTTTTTTGTCTTGTCTTTAGTTTTCTGTTTTTTTTTTATCTTTGTTTTTTTTTGTTTTTTGTTTTTCTTGTTTTTTTTTTCCTTTCATTATATACCTATTAGCGACGATGGTTTAGTGGGTATCGGCATCTTGAGTGAGAGGCCCGCGTTCGATCCGACCCCTGTGATGCCTGGAAATGGGTTTTTCTAAATTTCTATGTGCACCAGAACACGAGATCATCGCTTGCTCACCGGTGAAGGAAACATCGTGAGGACACCTGCATTCCTGATGAGATTAAAAGTCTTTGAAAGAGTGTGAAGTTCACCAACCCGCATTGGACCCGCATTGAACCCGCATTGGACTATGGCCCAAAACCCTCGTCTGATTGACAGCGAACACCCGCGCCCAGCAGTGCCCGTGGCTGTGGGTGTTGATATTATTATTAAATATGTATTATTTAAAAATAGGAGACGTGTACATTTTTTAGCCTTTTGGTGACTACCAACGCCCATAGACATCAGCATAACCAAAAGTTATGCATGCGTTGCCCTCCTTTTCCCTATCCTCCCAATGGGCCACCGGAAACTCACAAACCGCTCTATACGCAATAAATAACAAAAAAGAAACGCGACAGCATAGCTGTCACTTGAAGCCGGTGCTATGTGAGCGAGAGGTACTACCCCGGTCGTGCCGGCCCAATTCGGCCACAAAGTAGCATGGCACTACCTCTTACTACATTCGGGTTGATTCCAAGTAGACAGAGATCCATTGACAGGGAGTTAAGACGTAAAGAGTTACCTTAATGTATTAGCATTCCCAAAGGGGCAGGTAAAAACATTAGAACGAGGCTGAGGTCGCGGTCTGGCAGTGCATTATGTCAGCGAATTTGAGATTTCTCACGCCGTGTGCACAGGAGGGGACCAACGTATGGAAATACCGCTAGACGAACGTTTATAACAGAAATACGGAACAATACACGCACGTTGCGGTTACAATGTGTTTTTGGCATTTTATTATAATCATTTTGAAGAAACTATAGTGGATTGGTTGGGTATTATACGGTATGCTGTGGATTCGTCTGCCGTCAAGTGCATGTGTAAGTTGACCTATCATTATCATCATCATCACTAGGTATCAGCCTTTTTCTACTTCTAAGCAAGACGATCCCCACCACTTACATGCAATTAGGACCGAACAGAACACTGTACGGAGACGATCGTCCCATTTAGTTTAAGGTCAACCCACCCGTCTGCCCGGAGCCTTCACTCCCAGAACACTATTAGCCAGGCTCGCTATCAGTACATCGGCGTATGTGATCGGCCCACAGATACATCAGCGTGAAATACCTATAGATGTAGAATATTAGATTAGGTCTTTATATATATGATATGGTGGATCATAAAAAAAAAATCGGCAAAGTGTTGGACTCGCGCACGAAGGGTTCCGTATACATATTATATACCTACAACATATTATACACTTTAACAAATACACAGATTTATCAAATCAAATCAAATTTTTTATTCAAAATAATACCAATACAGTATCTTTTTGAACGTCAATTGAGTCTACCACCGGTTCCAAAGCAAGCCCACTGAGAAGAACCGGCGAAATTATGTATGGGATTTCATTTTTATTTTAATTTAGCTATTTGTATTTAAAGTTACCTAAAAATATTAATATCAACCCTTATATGTCCCACTGCTGGGCACGTGTCTCCCCCTTCAAATCAGGCGAGGAGGGTTTTGGACTTCACACACCTTCAAAGACATTTAATCTCATCAGGCATGTAACTTTCCTCACGATGATTTCCTTCACCGGTGACCAAGCGATGGTCTCATGTTCGAATGCACGTATAAATTTAGAAAAACCCATTTCTAATGTTTACGCGAATTTCACACATTATAATGAAACACTTTTTTACGTTACAGTCCTCCCGTGACCATATGGTTGCTGTAAAGTATCCGAAACGTCGGGCTTGTAAAAATCTTAATAAACCGCGATAAAATCCGTAAAAAAGTGTTTCATTATAAAACCCATTTTTATATTTAAAGTGGTTGCCGTTGTTAATATCGAACAAAACCGGCAAAAGAAATCACGTTTGTTGTATGTGAGCCTCCTTAAATATAGATTTTATTCTGTTTTTAATATTTGTTGTTATAACGGCATCAGAAATACATCATCTGTGAAAATTTTAATTGTCTAACAGTTACGGATCATGAGATACAGCCTGGTGACAAACGGACGGACAGCGAAGTCTTAATAAAAGGATTCCCGTTTTAACCTTTGGGCTCGGAACCCTAAAAAGATTTGAAAACTTTATAAAGTGAATTCATTCCATTTACTTGAATACCTACTTTTCATATAGGTACTTAGCCCAAAATACATCTGTGCTTGATCGATAACTTTCAACTTCGGCATATTTAAGTGCTCGCAAATAAGTTAAGTTCAAATGGATGACCGTTAAGTTAAAAATACTGTTAACTTTTGCTAATGTCTCGCGCTGTTCTAATGCATCCTAAATGTATGTGGTTTACTCGTAATAGAGGTTGGAAGCAATGGACGACATTGTGTTAAATTTTGAATACAATAGAACTTTCTAAATGAATTTATGAGAAAATGCACTAATGCAATTGGTTAAGAAACGCTTGTATTTAACCAACCTTTAATAATGATAGTCATTAATTTTTCGAGTAAATCTGTATGTTCAGCTTTTAAGTGTTCTTTATAGCACTTTCAATAGAAATCATTTATAAACTAATTGAATTTTAAAGTACAACAAACAGGTGTTCGTATTGTATTATATTTAAAAAAAGAATTCTATATTTAGATTAGGTAGGTAGGTATATATTTACTGATTGGCAAGCGGAAAAAAAACACATTTTTGAATTGAAAGTCGAATAAAAATTATTTTTATTAACACTTTCCTTATATTTAGTGATTGAAAATTAGTACGAACTAGTGCAACTTGTAACTAAACTGCAAATTCTATTCTCAACAGTAAAATGCACTGTAACAGTTTGAAGAGATTCTCAAAACGATTATTCACCGTACTTATGAATGCTTCGATCGATTTTCAATTTTCCGTGACTCTATAAGCTTTGGTATTGGCCATTGGGCAAGGAGACGCTTAACTAGTTCATAACAAAGACATCGATTACAAGCTCTTTCACGGCTCGTTTTAAACGTTTGTTTGAGCTGCTTTTGAGTGTCCATGCTCATTACTGAAGACCCCACGAGCCGATTAATTACGATTATAATATAATAATGTTTGAAGGGGAGATTGAGTGCTTAATTACAGATAATGAATAATTAAAAATGATTTTGTATGTGATAAAATGTTTGCATTATGTACCTCCGGAATGTAAAAAGTGGATATACCGCCGAAAATTATTTTACATCTTAATTTTTTATCATATAAAATTAGTTCTCAAAAGTACAGTCTGCGAGAAAATACGGATTTGACCTTTTCCGCGGTTCCGCCCTACATGAAGTTCACATGAAATATCGCTCTCAGCTTTCCAAGCTGTAGGCATCTGTGGACAGCGTAATCGCTCATCGTATTATCATGACCCTCTCCCTCGATTGTCACTTGATATCTACGATAAAACCAATAAATATTTTTATTTTATAAGTATAGTAAAACTTATAACGTAAGACTGGCACTTTGGTTAAAATATAAAAAAAATGTCAAAAGATGTAGCCGGCAATGTCACACAATGTAGTCAATATGTTTTTAAATTATTTTCCAAGATCCATTTTTTAAAGAAGTCTAAATGAATGTATAAGTTATCTACAATATCTGATGTAGATTTATAAGAACACAAGCAATTTTTACAATAGTTCACTTTTAATAGACCAAATTGTTTTGTCAATACTGACGTAAATGATAATTGATTCGGAATTAAATGGAAATTCCCTTCTGTTAATGATCTAAATTTACAAATACAATTAATAACTTATATATTAAAGTGAAGAACACAGTTTAATTATTAGCAAGATTAAAACATCAAGGGTAAGTTTTTACATTAATTATTCTAATCGCTAACCTCAGGATATACATTATCTTATAAAACTTATTACAGTTAAGTACATATTTTGTAATACATGTGTTTAGGGAGAATATAAAAAGTATGTAATTAAAAAAACGTTTAACTATCTTTAGTAATATTTATAATATAGAATGACATTTTTAAAATTAGACGATTGTTGTGGGTTACTCACAGTGGTCATGGGTTACACGCAGTGGTCGCGGGTTCGAATCTCGCAAGAATAACAATTTGTATGATTAATATAGATGTCTGCATCGGGGTCATACATGTCCTCACCCTCAGTTCTGAGGAGCCTGTTAAGTGAGTGACACTCAAAAGTATATGGGATATTTATTTATTTCTCATTTTTAAAGGAAGGCAAAACTCCTATAGGAACCCGGAGTCGATCTGGGCGTGTCCCATCGGCCTCGATACCACCGTCTAACTTGCTGCGTGAAATAGCGGACTCTTTGTGTTGGCACATGTGTAAGATCACGTTAGAGCCCGAAAACTATGTCCAATCTTTACATATTCACCTTTTCTTTTTTTTTTTTTTTTTTTTTAATTTTTTATTATGTTAGTTGGATAGGCAAACTGGCAAACGTACCACCTGATGGTAAGTGGTCGACGTCGCCCATGAACATAAACTAGTATACCTGGAACGAGCCCAGGCAACTTGTTGACGTGTTGCCTATCCTGAGACATAAGATATTAAGTCTCGGTGCCAGTAATTACACTGCCTGTCTTGCCCTTCTCTCCGAAACACAGCAAAGCTGTTTCACGGGAGAAACAAGCAAGATGGTGGTACCCATGCAGCCGGGAGCGCGGCACAGCGCTTCCCTCCCACCGGTAAGATATAACAAAGGCGACGCACTCTCAACTTCTAGTTGTGGGCGTTTATGAGCGACACAGTTGACCTTATGGCCAGTTAGCTAGATATAATATAAAAATATAATTTACCAGCGTTATAGCTATGGAAGATGGCAATTATCGTGACATTTGCCAGCTTAACGACAATGAAATGTGGCGGCGCAAGTGCGGCTGTCTTCGCACCAGTGAGAAGTTGAAGCAAGTGCTGGCCACCTTCCCCGCACCACCCCCGCCCACTCCTGTGACTCCTTTTGTGATACCAGGGGACATGGTAATATGCTAAACTAATGAATTTGAAAACGCTAACTCGGGAACTGTCAGTCGGATTTGAAATTCTCAGTTGCACTTGTTCATCCCCGCCATGGTTCAAGCCTTGTTGTGGCGGTGGGGCTCAGTAGTCTAAGGTTTGAAAATGGAGCCGAGGGAGCTGCTCTTTTTACCCCTCTTATAAGAAGAGGGGACAAAAGAGCAGGGTGACAAGGGACGAGGATGGGAACCTCACCCCATTGGGAGGTTCCCATCCTCGTCCCCAACGTTAGGAGGGGTTGTTCTGTGGTGCGGGACAACCCCTCTGTGGAGATGGCGTCGGTCCCTAGAGGAACGGACTAGGCGTCGCGGTGCCTTACCAAAGGTGGCATTGGTGGCACTCGCCGGGTTTTAGTGGCTAGAGCTGCGTCCACCTTACCACCTCTCGGGCGCATCTAGTCCCACATACCCGATTGGGTAGACCCAGGCCAAATGCCTCAGAGCATTTCCCGGCGTAAAAGAAAAAAAATGAACTTGTTCATGGGACGCGTTAACCTCTTACCATCAGGTCGCTTGTCGCGCGTTTGTCTATGCAACTAATATAAAAAAATGTTTTTGTATATTTTATATCTCAGGTTCAGTCTTACGGTTCAAGCCTAAGATATGAAAAAATGAATTGTTCTTTTACCGAGCATTTCAGCTGTCAATATTGCTTGCTCCGGTATAGAAAAACAACGCGAGGAAACCTTATTATACCCACGGAGCAATTACAATTTGTAATTGCTCTGTGCTTATGCCTAAGATTAATTAATATAAAGTTTACTTATCCGCAATAGGCCAGAATTTAGACGAAATGGCTACCTACAATTCTCTCTGCTCCCGAGGAGGATTAACCAGCAGTGGGATGAATAATAATAATCGCTGAAAATGATGATGATATTTCTAGAGACTTCACAACGCTTGTATATCGGTCTATTGCACCCACGATCATGAGGAGACTTTGAAAAAGGGAGAACCAAAAGATTTACTCCAGCAAACGGAATTTGAAGAGGAACAAGCTGAAAAGGTATCTTTTATCCTATCCTCAATCCGTGTTTTCGGAAAGACGGTCGGTAGACTTCCAATCATAAGGGTGACGATCTCCGAGAAGTTGTAGGTCTTAGTTGAAACCGAGAGCGGTTGATTGAAGGAAGCCTATATTAGTGGACAGAAATAGCCTGATGATGACGATAAAGTTGTTCCAGGAATATGTTTTTTATAGCATTATTAGGAGATCAAACGAGCAGTCTTAAGATTTAGACTACCGACGCTTATACACAAGACCTCCTGTGGCGGACGCTGCAGTTCCGACTGGCGGAGTGGGCCCCAGTATCGTTGGCGCCATCTGCCGGGTCCTCACGCCAATGAGCCCACCTGGTAGGGATAGACCGCCTGGGGCTCTACTCCACCCGACGGTGACGCGGTCCAGTCCCGCCACTGGCACTAACCCAACGCCAGGAGCCGTGTGGTCGCAGACTGTACGGTTGGCGGGGGGCAACCCCCCACTTTTACTCAAACTAATCCGATGTAGCATTAGGGCCTTGGGGCCGTTAGCATAGATCCATCCGAAAAAAAAGCCTTTACACATCTGCACAACCAGAGATTATGCAGATGTGTTGCCCTCCTTTTCCCTATCCCCCCAATGGGCCACCGGAAACTCACAAACCGCACGTACAGCTTAGCATAGCTGTCACTTAACGCCCGTGTTATGTGAGCGAAAGGTCGTGCCGGCCCGAGTCGGCTGCATAGCAGCATGACACTACCAAGATTTAGTGTCATGCTGCTATATAGTAAGAACTATATAGAGCATGACTCTCTTGGTCTCTATCAGCCAGTTGGCTACACCATCTTACTAAGAAGTTACGACTTATATAAATAAAGCGAAAAATAAGAAATAAAAAAATTGCTCTATTCTTCTGTCGGTTCCCCGTATTGTAATAGAATACTAAGGAGGTTTAATAAAAATATTTACATGCACGTAAATAAATTAAACAATATGGTTTTATTAGTCTGGCTTGTATGAAAGTACCTTATTTTAAATACAATACAGTTAGACATATATAATGTTAAACGCATTTTGGGATCCATAATCCAAAAGTATTAATACTATTAAATCGTGAAATTTGACTAATAGTACTCAAGATTTTATAATATCGCACAGAAAATAGAAAACGATATGTAGATAGGATCTCGCTTGTCGTGACTCGTTGTTATGTTTCATCACGACGGTTCCTAGAGGACATTACCGTCCCAGGCCAACCGACTTACGCAATACGTCTAATAACATCTCATAATAATACTTTTACGACTCTTCTCAGATGTTACTTTGAAACTGGACTGGGACGTAAAAAAGTTGTAAAGATAAGAGAGTCACAATAGATGTTGGATAGAAAAAAAACACTAGGAAGTAAAAAAAGCATATGTTACAAAGAAACTCATAATATTATTATAGCGATTTATGGCAAATGGCAAAAGCTTAGCGGCTGCTTTGCGTCTGGTCCTCGAGCGGTGGATGCGCCGTAAGCGCAAACCCCCTCACCTTCCGTCTGACACAGGTGCGCACCGGGCATGGTTGCTTTGGTGAGTACCTGAGCCGGATGGCCCACAGGGAGCCGTTGACAGTGTGTCACGATTGTGGTGCAGCGATGGACTCAGCCCTGCACGCCCTCGAGGTGTGCACGAGATGGGTTGCGCTGGGTCACGGTCTGACATCAGTGATAGGAGGGTACTTGTCTTTGCCAAGCGTGATCACCACGATGCTCAGTGATGACGAGTCCTAGACGGCGATGGTCTCCTTCTGCGAGGCAGTAATGTCCCAGAAGGAGGCCGACGAGCGGGTGAGAGAGGAGGCTGCCGACGAGGCCTCCCCCGCAGGCGACGAACAAGGGTGCGTAGGAGGCGCTATCTAATGCGCCTTCAGTAAGGCCCCTATTATCGTGTCGGGCTTCAGAACAAGAACCTAATAGGCCCAGTAGGACACGACGTTGCGGGGACTACTTAGTAGCGGCCGAGCAGTCCCCCCTTACGAGGAGTAGTCTGGCCTTCGCCGGAGCCAGCCTGTCGCTGAGGTGATCCTGTTGTTCAGTGGAAAGAAGGAGGCTGATGGTCATTATCAAAGGATGGTGATGATTTTTCATAATTAAGAAGTTTAAGAAGTAAAGTACTTTAGGTGCTCGACATGTTTTGATGTAAGAAAAGTGATATTCATAGTAGGAATACACGTTATAGACACAGGTTACATGCACCAATGATTAGACTTTCGAAAGTAAGCAATTCTTTTAAAGGCAACTGTATACGCTTTTACAATAGGATCCCAGAAAACCTTCAAAAGCTCTCCATAAAATAAAAAAGTTGTTAAAGAGCGTTTGTGTGGTAAAGCATATTATAAAGTAAAAGATTTCATGGAACATACCACACCCTGGGAATAAGGCGTTCCTCCCGGGCATTTCAAGATAAGATGTTAAAATTGTTATTAATATATTATTTGAAAAGATTAATTCCACTGAGTTTGTTTCGCCGGTTCTTCTCAGTGGGCTTACCTTGGAACCGGTGGTAGATACAATTGACGTTCAAAAAGATACTGTATTAGTACTATTTTGAATTAAAAAAAATTGATTTTTGTTTTTTTTTGATTTTGTCCGGCCCGCAATTTTGTGATTTTGCGAAATGAGACGATTGCTCTATCTTCACTAAAATCACATTTACATGATCCTAAAATAATAATTAATAAACCTGTAATACGAAATTATTCGTTAGATAATAAGTTATAAAAAAATATTATCGTACTTTGTAAGGTACAATAAATTTATATCATACTCTAGGTACGAGTGAAGGGCCTGGGGCATCGAGCATTCGATGGCCTGGGTATCGTATTACAGGGATGAGCAGGGTTTGGGTACCAGTCATCCACTTCAAAATTTTGTTAAGTTATTTAATATAAATGTTTCATGAATATAGTTTTTTGTGAGAGAATATAATACTTTTATTATTTCTCATGTCCTTCAAAAATATAATGACTGGTTGTTACGATATTATCTAATTTAATACAAATGTAACGAGGTGAGAAGGGGAAGCCTTCAGCAATTATATAACAGTCATAAGGCAATGTTTTGTGTATCCGATTCATACATTAGATGTTATCTGTGTAGGTTAAGGCCGCCTCCGACATCCGACATTATAACGAATTAACAGAAGTGAAACAAAATTACACATTGCGATAGTTGTTGGGATGGTATTAGTTTCACAGAAAGACTTGATATGAAAGAATTAAGATGTTAGATATGGTTCCAGAGTCATTGGTAGATATGGATTAGATTATTTTTTTTTTATACTATACTATACATTATATATATATATATATATATATATATATATATATATATATATATATAATATATTTAAGATTTTTATTATATATTACACATATTTAATACACATCCATGACCCAGGAACACAGAAAATATTTTTGTTCCCTGGCAGGATTCGAACCCGCAACCTCCGGCTTGAGCGCTAACGCGCTTACCACTGAGCAACGGAGGTCGTCTATGAATATATGAATCGTAAATAGCACTTGTATTAGAATTTAGAACTTAAAACAGCATAAGTCCATCTTATCAAGTTCGTTTTTATAATGAGATTTAATTATGAATATTTAGGTTCATATCTTTATTAAAATTGACCCTTTTCTCCTACCTTTATCTAACTGGGGTTTTTTCATTTCCAATCTGTCTCTGCTTTGATTTCGCCGAGAGACAATATTAAAAGAGTTACAATAATAATATTATACTTATTAGTACGGTGGTTATCAAGATACATACATACAGTACTTCAATTAACTCGTAAAAACTGGGCTAATTACTGATTATAATAAAACATCAGTTTTTGGCAACACCGCCCATTAATTATAGGTAATAGCCATGTTCACAATACAAAAACATTAGCACATACTAAATATTGTGCTTAGGAAAATATTATTTATATTTTTCGCTATATTATATTATATTTATTTATTATTATTGGACGACCTCTGTGGCTCCATGGTTAGCGCGTTGGCGCTCAAGCCGGAGGTTGTGGGTTCAATCCCGCCAGGGAACAAAAAAGTTTTCTGTGTTCCTGGGTCTATGTGTGTATTAAATATGTTTATTATATAATAAAAATCTTAAATATACATACCTATAGTATAAAAATATTAAATATATTTCCAATGTCTGGTACCCGTAACACAAGTTCTTCGAGAACTTACCACGGTACCAGATTGTGGTGTAAATAGTGTCCATAGATATTATATTATAATATTATATTGTGTTTACTAAACATATGTATAGATTTTCACTATAGAAATACAGATTAATAAAAAAAAACAGCCATGTGCTAGTCGTAGATATAGAGAGTTTCGAGCCTCGGCATAATAGTTCTTACTTGGTAAAAAATACATGTTTTTTTTTCTATAGCATAGGAGGGGAAACGAGCAGTCGAAACCTTTTGGCGACTATCGACATCGACATCTGCACAATCACAGATTATGCAGATGTGCTGCCCTCCTTTTCCTTATCCCCCCAAAGCGCCACCGGAAACTCACAAACCGCACGAAACGTGGCAGCTTAGCTGTCACTTGACGCCGGTGCTATGTGAGCGAGGGGTACCACCCCGGTCGTGCCGGACCAATTCAGCAGTCGGCTGTGGTGATTTTAATACTAAAATTGGAAATAAAAATAAATGTGGGAGAGAGCGGTTCCACTGCGGAGGCCGGCCTTAACGTCGCAGACCAATAAAACCTATTGTAAGCTAACCTTTTTAATGTTCTTGTATTGTTCCAGGCTTCTCGCAAGGTTTGGAAGATTGTCGGTGAAATATTCAAGATGGTGTATCTTTCGGTGACGGCGACCGCTCTGGCTCTGTATTATCTCATCTACTGCTACATGCAACTCATATATTATGTTTTACAGAGCGCCCTGTACTTCCACAACGCTGATGGGTATGTTCAACTATGTTCATTGCTAAGCAAAATAAGTTAAGATTTGTCTCGCGAAAGTGTTAGTATTTTACTAATTGATCCGCCACACTCATTTCTTCCATAAATCACTTTGTAACAGGCTGCGGGACAAACAGTAAAATAATACACTTAGCTAGTGTACTGGATACGGCACGAAATGTGATCAGCCGTCGGTCTAATGTTAACTGCTTGCTTAGGATCACATTGACACAATCAGGTGGTCCAGATATGGTTACCTTGATTGGCTTTATTATTATTTTTTAAGCCATAAGGAGGCAAATGAGCAGTCGGAGCCTTATACCTCCGACGCCCATACACATCCGCACAACCAGAGGTTATGCAGATGCGTTGCCATGCTTCCCCTCTCGAATCTGGAATTGTCTCGCTCCGGTAAATTAATATTGTTAAGTCTTGTAGTGATAGGTCGCCTTGAATTCTCATACACAATCTTAGCTCAGATGAAAAGTACTAAAACTTTTCAATGTTAATAGATGTAGATATGATTGTTTGTATGGGAAAATACTATATAATTATATTTTTGTATGCTCGATGAACCTAACTTATATCATATTTCAGGGCCATGAAGATAACGATAGGCTTGGTAACAGCCACCTCTCTTTTCGTCGCGTTCAACTTGATTATGAAAATTGAAAGGATAGTTGGATTTTTCAGATGAAATTAATTTTGGACAATCACAGGTGAGTGTATCGCATTGTTTATAATCTTCAGCCGGGTATCGCTTTCGATCTTGTCTTCTCTCAATGAACATCAATTAAATTGGTGGGAAATAAGAAAAATAATATATTCGGGATGATGTCTCTTCAACTATATGGGATGACATACAATTTGTGGCAAATAAAAACAACCTCATGTATTCGGGATGATGGCTCTTCAACTATATGGTATGACATACAATTTGTGGCAAATAAAAACAACCTCATGTATTCGGGATGATGGCTCTTCAACTATATGGTATGACATACAATTTGTGGCAAATAAAAACAACCTCATGTATTCGGGATGATGGCTCTTCAACTATATGGGATGAGATGGTACAATATTATGTAGTAAATAAAAACAACAACATGTATTGGAGATGATGGCTCTTCAACTATATGGGAAGACAAACGTGAAGTGGCTGGCCCAAGTTGGATGCAAATAGCAACGGGTCTGGGTATATATTAAAATAGGCCTTTAACCAGCAATAGACAGATGTAGGATAATAACGATGATGCTTATATTATATAAATCGTCGACGTCTTGGCGTTCATTGAAGGAGGCCTGTAGTCAGCCGTGGCTAAAGGCTGATGATGATAATGAAAAATAAGAAGCTACGTCATTGTGGGTATCTTGTATTTTTGTGATGTTAAAGTGCTTATTTACCAATTGCTTATTTTTTATACTAGATCTATATTCTATATCTAGATGTCTCAAATCACTCTTCAAAAGTATTGTCTTAACACCTGTTTTAAAATTTATATATTTCTTCTTCTTTTCAGTTTAGGTTAACTTAAAACAGAAGGTGTGAAAATTGTTTGAGTAAGTTGGCTTTCGAAAAAAATTATGTAACCAATAACATGTACATTAACTGACAGGAATATAAAGTACACCGTATATCGTTTTTCATTTTGATCTCATAACTAACTAGCCTGCCGTAATGCTGAAAGAATACAGTATTAGGATTTATTGGGAATAGCGTACACAAATTCTTTTTTTTTATGTCATAAGAAGGCAACCGAGCAGTCGGAGCCTTATGGTGACAACTTACGCCCATAGACAACCGCACAACCAAGAGTTACGCAGATGCGTTGTCCTCCTTTCTATATCCCCCCCCAATGGACTACCGGAAACTTACAAACCGCACGAAACGCGACAGCATAGCTGTCACTTGACGCCGGTGTTATGTGAGCGAAAAGTACCACCCCGTTCGTGCCATCCCAATTCGGCTGTAAAGCCGCAATGTCACTACCTCTTACAATTTTTTTATGAATGGAATTTAAATGGAATGTAAAGCTCCGATATTTCCAAGGAAATTCGAACTCGTTGAGGAATACTTATGCAAAACTTTAATATGTTAGACCGCTGGGGTTTAGTGGGTAGAGTCTGCGCTCACCTTACCATCTTCTCGGGCGCAGAGAGAGAGAGTCCCACATTACTAACGGGCCCCCCGGACCCGTTGGTATGCCTAAACGCATTCCCCAGCGAGACCAAAAAAAAAAAAAAAAAGACAGCAACGTAAAAAAATGGATGAAACAAACAAAAACATGAAATCTTGAACACTTTTTTTCTTTGCTCTGAGGCATCCCGCTGGGGAGTATCCCCGTCCCCGCTTCACCCGAAAGATGGTAAGGTGGACGCAGCTCTACCCACTAAAACCCGGCGAGTGCCACCAATGCCGCCTTTGGTGAGGTGTCCCGGATCTGTTGAGCAAACAGTGCACCTCGACGGCTAATCAGTCCCTCAAAGGACCGACAGCACACACAAATGGAAGGCACAGAGGGGTCTCACACACCACAGAACAACTCCTCCTAACGTCGGGACAGTGCGATGGGGTGAGGTTCCCATCCTCGCCCCTTGACCCCCCTGCTCTTTTGTCCCCTCATCTTATAAGAGGGATACAAAGAGTAGTAGCTCCCTCGGTTCAATTTGCTTCGCCCAAGGTGCTGGGTTCACCTTAAGAAATTTAGCCCCACTGCCACGACAAAGCTTAAACCTTGATGGGGAAAATCTTCAACACTGCTTCCTCCTAGATCGTATGGATATAATTATACATATATGTAGTTGTTTATATATATATTGTTCATAGTACATACGTGGTACGTGGTGGTACATACCAACCACTAACAGGATCTATAGTATAGAATAGATGCTTCTTACAACTCACAAAGTAAAGAATTTTGTAGTCTCTCCGGATTATTTATATACTACAAAGTATCTTAACTTTTTAAAAGCCATTAATCATTTGCCGGTTGATTTTGACCACGGATTAAGTGTGGCAAAAGGTATCTATTAAGGCTGTGCCTGTACGTGCGGCAAGCGTTTGGGCCGGGCTGGAGGCTGGAGGCTGCGCTCATTCATGGGCGGGCAGTGAGCCAAGCAAGTCGCGGAGGTTGTTCGTGTTGCGTACGTTTTGTGCCGTGAATCATTGTGCCGCGAGTGCTCTCAAAATGTTAAATATAGGGTGAGTTTTTTATGCAAGTAATACAGTAGAGGTTTTATATGATTTTTTAATAATAAATATATAGTGTTAATGATATATTTTTTGTCAAGTTAGCGTTGTTTTTTTGTTGTCCTAAATATAAGTAAATAATGTGCCTATGCGGCTAGAGCTAGTGTACGGCTTTGTAGGATAGATATTGTAGGGCTTTTGTCTGTTATTATGAAATTTTAACTTTTTAATTTAACATTAAATGTTTGTAAATATCTATGTGAAGCATGAGACTGATTACCCCGTATGTCTTTGCATTTTTTTCCAACAATTGACTCTTGACTTAGTGCAATTTTTATAGTTGAACTTTGACAGCTTTTTACATACGCGGCGTTTTTATAATTTTGATGCGTTCTGAGCTTTTTTCTATTCCTAATCTATGAATATATTTATGTAAAAATGTTACCAGAAATATACGTATATAAGCACAGTTAAGCATATTATTTAATACGTTGCATAGGTAGTGATAACTATCGGACGTATTATGGGGTTGTAGAATTCATTTCAGAATGTCTGGAATTCCTGAACGAACACGTGGAATCCTTTTATTGACATTTTTAAATATGTACTATACAACCCAACTGTATAGCATTCGTAACTTGAGGATAATTTTCTATGTTTTCAAAGGTATACAATATGTTCATATTGACATACTTACTTAATTTACATTTTTTTTCTGAACAACAATTTCACTAAAAATGTCTAAAACTGTCTAAAGCCGCGAAATTAAGAAGATAGAGCTAAATAACGTAGTAGGACGCATGCTATATGACGTATGCATACAAAAAAAACAAATTTGAATATGGAACAACAACGTTCCCAGGTTACAAAAGTGGCACAAATGGAAAATTAAGAACATTAAATGACGATTACAAGTAATAAGTTTCTCGCACAAATGTTTGTACTAGTTCTGTGACCCCGCCACGCTTGAATGGAACAAATGGCGTTGATTCGCCTCCGAATATTTTTAATGCAAGCGGATGCAAATAAGTTTATCAGGTACTAGAGCGGTGACATTCGGTTACTATGGGACTATAATCGGCTACCCGCATATTGTTTTATCACCTATTAATTAGTTATATAGCGTTCTTTAATTAAAAGGAATTATGATGATACTTATGATGAATGAATTAATATTTCTCATTTTTTGAAATATTCAATTACAAATTCAATAAAATAAATAAGTAGATAGAACTTATAGTTTTTAGGTCTGGTCAATTTAAAATTTTAGTAAGATTTGTGTACTTCTGACGAACATTTAATTTTTATTAAAATTGATAGTGATGCTTGTACGGTATACTTTTTAACCTTATTCTCGTGACAATTATACATGTAACAAATAATCAGATTTTGGAACGAGACTCTGCATTTGCAATTACATCTAGTCGCGGCAGGTGTAAAGCGCCCGTTGTCCCGCCAGGCGTGCGCTAACGGTGCGTTCCGCCACACTCTGTCACACTAGCAAACCCTTACTTGTGGTCGATTATGCGTGAATGTCTGAAAAAGTACGTGAGTACGTGCAGATTACTGAAAAAATAAATAGGTAAAGTTTATGTGGAAATTACGGGAAAAAGTATTCGGCAAATATCTCACTAGTAAATTTTTACTTTTAATTTAATTTTAATTTATATTATGTGATTGATTATTTATGCAATAATGTTGTGCTAGTAGGTTTTTATATATGGTTGATCATGCGGTAATGTCTGAAAATAGTATGCTGCATGTCTCTCTTGGGAGTTCTTACATGCGGTCGATTATGCAAAAATTACTGAAAAGTATGCGGCATGTCCTACTTGTATACTCTTAGGTGTGTTCAATCTTGCGGAAGTGGCTGAAAAAAAATAAGTGGCAGATATCACACTACTAGACCCTTATATGTGACATGTCATGCGTTAATTACTTAACAATGTGTACTGATAATATGAGTACAGCCTAATAAAAATTCCTGAAAAAAGTATGCGGCATGTCTCACTACTAAAGTCTAGCATGTGACTGATTACGCGAAAACTACTGGTAAAGTATGCGATAAATATCTCATTAGTAGTTTTTTTTGTGGTCTAATTTTTGGAAATGCCTGAAAAAAGTATGCGGCATGTCTCACACTTCTTACATGTCGTCGATCATGTGGAAAATATTGGATAAGAATATGGAAAATGTCATACTAGTGAACTGTTAGGTTAGGTTAGTAGTACATGTAGTCGGTTATGCAGAAATACCTGAAAGAAAGTATACGGCAAAAGTCCTCTATATCTAAATGATTGAAATACCTTATGAAAGAAATTATTGCGTTTAACGTTTTTTTTTTGGTATACAATTAAACATGATTCTGCAGAAACGTGAGAGATGATGATCAAGACATAGAAAGGATCAGTGAATCATGTAATACTATAGATATTATAAGAAAATACGAGTAGTTAGAAAATATTATGTCTAGTGCTCACAACAGTAAGCCGATTAGTAAACGTGAATAAAAATACAAACGTGCAGATGAGACACATAAGACTATGGTGTCTTCATTAAAATTATTACCATATGTATTAGTACCATAAAGCGCGACGCATCATCATTGGATCGCTCATTATAGGCTCACATATAGTGTAGCAGTTCTGCGTGGTTTCCCGCTAAAATATATTTACAAAATAAATAGCCTAAAGGTTTTTACTTTCCAATGATTGAGTTATCAAACGCACCTGGTCAGATTTTTTTTATATTTATCAATTCTGACTGATCGGCCCGGAAATTAGCGCCCCCAATCTCTTCAGCGCAATACATTAGAATGGAAGATTAGTAGACGAAGAATTACAATGAAAGTTACACAAATTTTTGAATATTGCGTACGTAAAATATTAGCCTTGGTCGTTCGTGAATAATAAAGACAAAGGAAGAACAATAAGGCCATTGGTCGGGATGCTATAGGAAGCAGTGCAGGGTCAACTGTTACGAAATAGCACTAAAAGTTGTTAAGTACATTTATTTAAATTAGTACGATTTAATAATTAAAGTTGAAATGAAATGTAATTGTATATAGTAACAAAATGTTTTAGCAGTCTTTTTACAACTAATACTTTTTTAGTTTTGCTTTTTTGATGACCTACTCTACTATTATTTAAAATTCTCCTCTACCCTAAGGTTGTCTGGAAGAAATCACTTCCTTAGCGATAAGATCGCCTTTGTGCATAATATTATTTTGTAAGTTGTTATTTAAGATGTAGTAAGTAATTTGTATTTATATGCACAATAAAGTATATTCTTCTTCTAATACAATATGTAAAATATCTTACATCGAAGTTCTTTTATCTCTTAGTTGAGTTGATTCAAGACAATCTGCGTGATAGCTTTGCGAGTATCCGATTCTTACCAGATTTTCTGTAGGTACAGTCAGACGAACCCCTACTGCTTAGACCTACCACCAAAAATATACCAACATATTGTCAATATTCATTAGATTGCAAGTTGCTAGAGAGGCGGAGAATTATTCCTGAACGTGTTTATTGCATTTCATAAATATATTTGTGTAATTAATAAATTAATTAATTAGCAAAATACACATTTATGTGAAATTATTTAAGCAAATATTAACAGTTTTAATTAAGAATGTAATATATAATGCGTCAAAGTGGAAAATGACTAAACTTTCGTGTTCTGAAAAGCGTATCTATATTTATATATTTTCATTGTTATTTTTATAGCAAATAGAAAAATTATTTAAAACCTTTCATAAAATACCCCGGGTATTTTATTAGAAATACCTACCATATTTTAACCTGAGTAGTGAACACCACCACCACACCTAAAATACAAAGGTAAATTATGATCGAAATACGCTAACGTGACCTATTTTATTGTATGGTAGATGTCATACACCGATAACAAGTAAAAACAGCGGAGAGGCCATGCAATATGTAAAGTAGAGTTTTCAGAAAAAAAAAACAAGACGCACGTGAACTCTTATCTCTCTTCTAGTCTTATAAAACTGTAAAAAATACATAATGCTTATTATGCACCAACTCTATGTTATTGTTCTCTAGTCTCTCAGGTTTCACGTCGATCTCCACCATGGTTCAGGCCTTGACGTGGCGGTGGGGCACAGTAGCCTAGGGTGAGCCCAGCACCCTGGGCGAAGCCAATTGAGCCGAGGTGGCTCTTTGTATACCTCTTATATGAAGAGGGGACAAAAGAGCAGGGGGCAAGGGGTGAGGATGGGAACATCACCCCATTGTACTATCCCGACGTTGGTAGCAACCCCTACCAACGTTCTGTGGTGCGGGACAACCCCTCTGTGGAGGTGGCGTCGGTCCCTTGCGGGATTGACTAGCCGTCGAGGTGCCCTGTTAGCTTAACAGATCCGGGGTACCTCACCAAGGCGGCACTGGTGGCACTTGCCGGATTTTAGTGGGTAGAGCTGCGTCCATTTACCATCTCGGGCGCAGCGAGTCCCACATAGGTGGTTAACTAGGGAGACCCACTCCCCAGGCGGGATGCCTCAGAGCATTTCCCGGCGTAAAAGAAAAAAAAAGGTTTCACGTCGATACAAGAAGTGACAACGGCCTTTTGGTGGATTTAATTTGACGATCAGCTTTAAATTTGGATAGAAATGTTAAGAAAAGTTGTGCGGCAGGCGTTTTTACCAAAAAATTCTTCATAATTCATAATTCATTTATTTGCCCCAAGGGTTTCATCATCATCATAATTATCATCATCATCATCCACTATCCGTCCACTGCTGAACATAGGCCTCCCTCAATGAATGCCAAGACGACTAATACCTCGCCACTCGCATCCAACACGGATGGTTAATGGCCGAACAACACTTCGTCTACCCGAACGCGGCCTCCACTCTTGAACCTTATTGGCCCATCGCCAATATAATATGTATATAATTAATTTAGATTGATCTTTGGCCGTTCATTTTAAGCCTAGCGTGGTAAAAGTTAAAAAAGTAAGTAAACATAAAGCATTGTCCCATTAAGTCCCAGCTGCATAACGGAGTCGGAGATTTCGGAAATCCGAAACTCGAGCACGACGCGGTTTTATAACTGATTGAACCATCTGCTCGCGTCGATAATTAAAGCCAATCACGATCCGATTGATTACTTCATAGTGTTGGACATGATATTAAACTTAGTACTTAGAATAAACATATTATTTGTATTCTGTGGTGTTACTAGATTTTTTTTAATGAGTTGGATTAGAGTAAAACTGACGGGGGTTTGAGACTTGGTACTTTTTAAAATGTAGATTGAATAGGCAAATTGATAGAAAACTGGTTGACGAATACGTCATTCTTTGTATGATTTTTTATAGCATACCAAACGAGCAGTCGAAGTCTTTTGGCGACTATCGACGCATATACACATCCGCACAACCAGAGATTATGCAGATGCGTTGCCCCCCCCCCTCCCCCACAATCGTCCACTGGAAACTCACAAACCGCTCGAAACGAGACTGCATAGCTATCAATTTACACACTAGCGAGAGGTACCACCCCGGTCTTGCCGGCCCAATGCGACTGCTAAGCAGCATGGCTTCTTACAGTTTTTAATGTTTGTAAAATTAATATAATAATAAAATTATATGTGGTCAGTATGGCCAAATAACGTAAAAAAGTTCATCTCGATACGTAAGACGGTATGCCTCGAAGCCAGTAATTCCACTGCCCGCCCTGCCCTTTTTTCCCAAACAGAAAAGCTGGCTCAGGGAAGACGAAGTTCAACTTGGATTGAGCTAATTTCAGTTTAAGAATTTCAACGTCAAATATTATGGTTCAAAGACAAAATGATGCAGATCGAACAGATAGAAAGACGCGGACACTCGGCAAAAATTAGCCTTATGCATACAAACGCATTGAAAAGTTCAAATGATAACATTACTACATATATTATATACGACTTGCTTGATTGTAGCTTTTGCTATGCTTCGCTAGCAACATTATTTGCAAGAAAAAACCTACCTGTATGTAGTCTTTAAAGTCAGTTTACGGAAGATAATTTTGCGTAATATTCAAGGCTTCACAAACCGAATGCTTATGCCGATCGTGTCTCTCTATCGCTTGTCCCGCGCTCTCGCTTACACGCCCGGCTTAGGCGAAACGTGACATTTTTTCGTGCTTGCAGCCGGCGTTCATCGATTTATAAGACGTTATCACGTCAAAAATACAAAAATAAGTAGAAAAACTACCACAACCGTAGATTAGCTCTGTATTAAAACAATTAACTAAAAATATTTTCTTTGGAATGTCAAACTAAAAAAGATCATAATTTTCATAAGGCACATTTAATTAGATCGTATAGTATTCCAGCTGCAATTTCCAAATAACTTTAATTTACACTCGTATCACTTATGTTTAGAAATAATTATATCATTATTGTTTCTATTCATTATTGAATTGAGCAATTAAATATTAGATAAGGACACGCAGGCTACGGTCTGACAGCGTAAAATCGGTCACCGATCTTCGCTTGGGAAACGCTTCAGAGTTGGCTGAATGACATTCCAACATGTCGTGCAAAATCATTTTAAAATACAAACGATATTTTATTACGTGTTCGTGATCTAGATATGCTCAGCGGTTCGGTGGTGTGTGGGAAATTAGGATGTTACGTAGTTAAAATATCGGTTATAAACCTATTATACGACAGAAGAGGAATGTTTAGATTCATAAAAAGTTTAACGTAATAAGTTTTCATTTCTTTGGGAACTAAGAACCTTGAAGAGAATAATAGACTTATAGAAAGCGTTTAAAGTGATAGCTGCTCATTTTGTTTTTCAGTCTCATTTTGTTTTCATAGTGCGCATTTAAACGTTTATTTAATTTACCCCCAAATACTCAAACGAATCTCAAATTTAAGACGTACTTAAACTCATGCTACGATGTGTCAGATTCAAAGAAAAAAGAGGGACAACACGAGCTTTAGTACGTCTTAAATTTGAGATTCGTTTGAGTATTTGGGGGATACAGTATTAAATAAAATGTAACTTTTCGTCGCGTTTGAGTAGACGAAGTGTTTGTTGGCCATTAACCAGGTGGGAAGACCGTGACCGATCTCCGTGCAGTGGCCGGTCCATGTTGGACGTGAGCGTCGAGGGATCGGTCGTTTTGGCGGTGAGGAAGGCCTATGTTCAGGAGTGGACGGATAGAGTCTGGTGATGATGATGATTATGATGATGATCATGGTGATCATCATCATAATCATCATCATCATGATGATAATGATGATAATGATGATGATGATAAAATTAAATATATCATCAACCTAAAAATGATTCATATTTCATAATTTTCAATAAGGCACTAGTGGAATAAAACTGAAATTCTTAGAACCATAATACCCAGAGACAATGACCGCAAAGGTCTATGGCCGTAATCTAATTAAAGGAACATATTTTCGATCAAGTAAGCACAAGCAATACCAACTCAAAATTGAATCCACAACGGCTACCGATGGACAATTTCATAGATCACAGCCTGGTAATCGATATTGGTTCTGGCCGCTCCCCTGCCCTGTCATTACAGATCCGTGTCTTTTGACCCGTTATTGCTGTACCAAAACAATAGTAATACCTTACCATCACGAGCCACATTTAGTTATTCTAATTTATCACGATTTATATTCGAATTTTTTGTCCCGTTATTTAAAAATGTCTAGCTGTGATTGGTGCAAATGTCTAATATTAAGTAAGAATTTTAGGTTACTTTTATACCGTTGACGAAAATGTGAGGCTTGTCGGATAAACTGCGTGCAGTGTTCTTAAAGATCGAGTCAGGGAATCCATTATTGTATTTTTCATTATAAGTTTATTATGTATCATAATATATTTCAAACTTCACGCAATTTAAAATTTTCAGTTTCCCATAAATTTTGCGTTGCATTTGAGGAATTTGCATATTCACTAGTAATTGTATTTTTTGTTTCAGGTTAATTTTCATAAGCAGTTTGTTCTTTCTGAACATATCATGTGTAAGTATATTTAAAAAAATATATTCGTATTAATTAAAAGTGTGTTTATTTTAAATTCATAAAAAGCCCTTCGATAAGCACAGATACTGCTACCATACGTAAAATATTAATTTCTTAATATTTGAATGTTTTTTTGTGTTAATCGAGTTTGGGTCCACAATACGACAACGGCTTATAATCATACAAAACTGTTTATGATAGATCTTTCGACAGATACCTAATAGATGGCTAATTATTTTGTATTTCAGTCCACATTTATATATAAATATTTATTTATTTATTGATTTACCAACAGATTTACATCAAACATAGTATTAAGAAACAACAGTCGTGGACAGTCCTCTAGAAATCTTGTACAATAGAATTTGGAAAAAAAATAAAAAATATAATATAACACCACATGATCCTCAAAGTTGTTCTCTTTTTAGAAATCAAACTTACCAGCACATAGTGCGCAGGTGGACACCTCGGCAGAATCTGCATCTGCAGAGTTATCTACAGAAGTTATAGCAGCATTGGGATCGTCGGAACATGAGGGCTCGGGAGAAGACATATCAGGACCCAGCTTGGTTGTCAAGGTATTTTTAAACACTTCCTATTTGTTGTTTGTCCACTTAAAATCGTACACAACCTATTACCTAACTAATTTTATTTTTTAAATTAATGCGCAGTTTGTCTGACTTGCACTGTGAACGCTGTGAACTTTTGTCTCGCGTAACATATAGGATAGTTTTTAGGTACGGAAGGTGGGGTTACTGACTTTCGCATTATGAAGAACATTAGAAAGGGCCACTAGTATACTATAACTAAGTCGTTTCTATAAGCAAAGTTTCAATGTTCATTCAAATTTTTGTCCATTGTGGACTGGTTTTAAACAGTTTATTTGTATTTTCTGTCTTATCTTTGTTATTCGTCAGTGGAAGTTAAACGCTTTATTAATTTTCAGAACCAAACGAGAGAGGCGCTTAAATCAGATGGCAGTGAACAAGATCCGGTGAGTAAATAATGATTATCATTTTTTATTATCTTCTGACATAAGTAATATCCTAACGAATATAATAAAACCGAATGTGAGTTTTTTTTGTATATTACGCTTTTCCGCATAAAACACTAAACCGATTTAAAAAAATATTTTATCAATAGAAAGCTACATTATCAACTGGTGATTGGATATACATTTTCACCGTATTTCGAAGGAGACGGGAACTACGCTGATGCAACCGCAGAGAGCTGCTCTAGAACTAATATAAATTCAGAAGAACGTGTAAGACAGAGTGTCTTACACGCCTAAACCATTTCTCAGATTATGATAAAGTTTTGTGAAGAAGTACGTAGTCTCATAATTTGAGCCAATAATCATATATACGACTATAAATAAGATATCTTGAGAGTCAAAGCTGGCTACAGCTAAGAAAAGAAGATGATTTCTTATTTATGAATGATATGTGATTCAACAGAGAATACATATATTAAATTTAGCAGTAGCTAGTTAAAGATATTTTTTTTAATTATTTGACAAAATTATAGTTATATTATATTTTATAAATAAAATATAAATAGTATAATATAATATATAGTATAAATTATATTTATAGGAAATATCGATGTTTGTATACGATAGTTCTTCATTAAATATCCCTTTCAAGTTCATCACACTATGAATAAAATGACGATTATATTATATCTAAATGGTAAATACATCAAGGAAATGTATATTTTTTTAATTGTTTAAGTTATCAGGTACTTGTAAAGAATACAAACTGAGTGATTTTCTGCTCATTCTCAAGCTCTTTTCATTGTTACTTGAAAATGCTTAAGTAGGGTCTCGCCCTTCACTACTTATTTCTCTGGTGACTGTCAATAGAAAAAAGGGAAATAAGGTTAGGAGGTTAACAATCAATGAGATAGCCGAGATCCAAAGCGTATAATTTCATTTGGCGACTCGTGCTGCGGCTTTTGTGTTAAGTGCGAATTATCTGCATTTCACGCTTCACCGGACCTGTCCCGTGTTGACAATCACTTTTCATATAAAACGTGTGCATTAGTAAATGTATAAAAAGATAAAAAGACGAACGTTCGAGTGATAATGGTAGCTGAACGACTGTGGTGTTACTTTTTGCGTTGTTCCATTTGCATCTATTTAGTAATGTACACAAATATAGCACTAGTATGGCCATTATATCTGATTCTACAAATGAATTGTATAAAAAGAAACTATTATTCTAAAGCAACTATAAATGAAAGACTTTTAAATACATATTTTATTGGTCACTGTTTAAATACATCAAGAAGGAACCTGCAGGTCATTTATAATAAAAAGACTTACTGGTCTGTAATGGTGCTTCCACACTGCTGTAACATTTGTTAACATTTTTAAACATTTTGTAACAACCACGCTAAAATTTTATAACAGCAATGTGGCAACACCCTTGAGTACATACTTACCTAGCTACCACACATGTGAAATACCGTACCCTCATTCAACTTCGACCCTACAGTGGGACATACATGTGTCGTTTATACATGTAATATATAAATCTGCATAATAATATTACACATCCATTATTATGGAGTTTATTCTCAACTAGTTTCGCCCGCGTACATCGCGTATGATCGTCGAGGATAAATTATAGCCAATTGTTATTCTGATGTATAAGCTATGTTATAGTAAAGCAGTAGTTCTTGCGTGAAGGGCAACAAATACTACCTTATGAACTTTCGCGTTTATAATATTAGTAGGATTGTGCCAATGCTGTAGAGACACACGCGTTCAAAAAGGTTCGCGTTAAAATCCGACGTTCGGCGCGAGTTCTAAGTTCCGCATGCTCAATTCGATTTAACGTCAAACGCTCAACGTCGAAAATCCAACAGTGCTCGATAAAAAGCTCCGCGCTTTAAAAACGCTTTCGTGTGAATACATACATGTGTATCCATTAGTGCCATTTACTTAAACCTTTTTTTTCGCTTGGTAAAAAAGCGCTCGTGCGAAAGCGAATAAAAAATAAAACGAAACTGAATTCAAACATATTGTGTTAAACTATTTTAAATTCTTATACAGCTCGATCACAGATAAACCGAGTTAACTAAGAACATAGAGTCAATGTTACGCATTGGTTTCTCAACGTTCTTTTCAATACGAGTAGATCAATGTGAGGCCGGCGGTATTGCAATATGTAGTACAATAACACGTTGCGAAGGGCTTTCCATCTGATTATAGTATATCAGCCCATCTTTATAATTGCTCTTAATTAATATAATTCGCGTGTGAAAACGTTACCTATGATGATAATTTAGATATTGCAAAGGAAACTGTTAACGTGGAATTTATTGTATGATAACATTCTATGATCAGCATATAGCCAATCAATATTCAGTTAGATAGGTACACTGGCAGACGTGCCACCTGATGGTAAGTGGTCGACGTCGCCCACGGACATACACTAGTTTACCTGCAACTAGCCCAGACAACTCATTTATGTGTTGCCTATCCTGAGACATAAAATGTTAGACTTGGTGCCAGTAATTACACTGCCTATCTTGCGCTTCTCTCCGAAACACAGAAAAGCTGTTTCTCGGGAGAAACAAGCAAGATTGTGGTACCCATGCAGCCGGGAGCGCGGGACAGCGCATCCCTCCCACCGGTAAAATAACTATTTACAGCAAGATAGCTAGGTACGTAGCGTCATATATAAAAAGTGCTAATATCAACTTGTTTATTTTATTTATTTATTTGTACATCATTGTAGAGCTTATGGTAAGAAATATTATATTGTAGTATGGTATTGTATGGTGGGAAGAGGCAGAAGCCATACACTTAATAATTCCTAGATTCTCATTTTCAGCCCCACCAAGGTTCAAGCCTTGTCGTGGCGGTGGGGCTCAGTAGCCTAAGAAGAGCCCAGCACCTTGGGAAAAGCAAATTCAACCGAGGGAGCTGCTTTTTGTACCCCTCTTATAAGAAGAGCTGCAATTTCTTATAAGGAGAAAAGAGAAGGGGGGACAAGGGGCGAGGATGGAAACCTCACACCACTGCACTGTCCCGACGTTAGGAGGGGTTGTTCTGTGGTGTGAGATGACCTCTCTGTGGAGGTGGTGTCGGTCCCTTGAGGGACTGACTAGCCGTCGAGGTGCCCTGTTTGCTCAATAGATCCGGGGCACCTCACCAAAGGTTTTAAGTGGGTAGAGCTGCGTCTACCTTACCATCTTTCGCGCGCAGCGAGTCCCACATACCCGCCTGGGGAGTCCCTCCTCCCCAGCGGGATGCCTCAGAGCATTTCTCGGCGTTAAAGAAAAAAAAGGGACTCATTTTCAGGGCGTAACATACGCTGAACACTGATATGGTTTGCTTCTGAGATGCTATAGGTGTAGCTATTTAATAAGGAATACATTGATTATAAGGAATACAGGAGGCCGTGTGGTCGCAGACTGCACGGTTGGCGGGGGGCAACCCCCCACCTTTACAAACCAAAAGTGTAGTCTACTAATCCGATGTAGCATTAGGGCCTTCGGGCCGTTAGCATAGATCCATCCGAAAAAAAATATCTAAAACTTTGCTTGATCTCTAATATTTTATGACGGTAAAACATGTATCTAAATCATGCTTACATGCCTTATAGTATAAATCTAGATAGACGAAACTATGATTCAGGCAATCTGATTGTCTTACCATTGAACTCAAAACCACGAATATGATATTAAGTTCTCAGGTCTCGGGTCATGACCGTTGCTTTACTTGTAAAAATTGCGTGGTACTGTGATAAGATTAGCAAGGATCGTGAGAATGTGCGTCGCTTGTTTGCAACCGTTGTCGAGATATAATCTGTGACCTGTCACTGGCAAAGAGCCTGTTACTTGGACCACATTGACATGAACACGTCCCACATTAAAACTACATTTCATTAACGGCCTCTCGGGAACAGCGGGTGATTGGAGAAGCAAAGAAAGGCCACGGCACGGCTAGGATTCGATGGTAAGCGCATCTACGTTCGTTTTTAAACTGTTTTGTTTCAAAGTTATGTCACAAAATAGTTATGTGTAGTGGCTTAATCAGGCAAGTTTTTTTTTCATTTATTTCCGTTTGAGCTTATACTGATCTACCAACCTAGCCACGGTACGAAGCAAAGAAATTTTTATACGATTTTTATTTTAATTACTTTCATGTTTTCGTTAGTATTTGCACAGTATAAGCAAAGTCATAGTATTTGTGTATGGAATTGATTGAATAAAAAACTAATGAATCTGACTTGACTCCATCGTGAGTTTGAATGATGTTATATATATCAAGCCAGGATCGAGTGATAATTTAATGTGTAACAGTTTATGAGCTGACATCAGAATACTAGTTTCTTTTTTTGCTCTGGGAAATGCTATTAGGCATCCCACAGGGGTGGAGAGACTCACCAGGCAGGTATCTGGGACTCGCTGCGCCCGAAAGATGGTAAGGGTGAAGTAGCTCTACCTACCCACTAAAACCCAGCGAGTGCCACCATCCCGCCGGATCTGTTGAGCAACAGGGCATCTCGACGGCTAGTCAGACCCTCAAGGGACCGACACCACCTCCACAGAGGGGTTGTACCGAACAACCGTTTGCAACGTCGGGACAGGGCAATGGGGAGAGGTTCCCATCCTCGCCCCTTGTCTCCCCTTTCAGCAGCTCCTTCGGTTCTATTGGCTTCGCGCAAGGTGCTGGGTTCACCTTAGGCTGTTCAGCCCCACCGCCACGATAAGGCTTGAACCAAGGTGGAGTGACATCAGGATTCAGAATATATAGTAGTTTTAACAGGGATTAGTCTTTCGTTACCGACGACCATAGAGATTTATCGACAGCAGTATTTCCGAAGCTTGTTTATTCATTCTATTTGACCCTCAAAGACAAACTTACAACCAAACCTGAAATGCATGTATGGGAATAAATTATTGTACTACTATTTTTTTCTTTGCTTAAAATCTTAAAATTAAGTGCATTCCATTTTAGAATAAGTAAAATGTAACATTCGCTTTTGTGTTACCGTCACGATCTCAATTGATTACATCAAATTCTTATTTAAAAATCAATTGTAGGTGAATATTGTTAAGTGCTCGGCCATATTCTACTGACCTAATTTTTATAATGCGTGCAGTGGTACCGCGTGCGAACCGCCCTGGCATACTTAAAGTTATGGTACGCGTAATTCAACTTGTCGAAACTGAAGATAGTTTTAAGTGACATCGCAGATACCTTGGAGTCTAGAAGTGCTCCTAGTCCTTACTTGTACCATGTCATATCAAAATTAGCCGCTCTGGCGTTGCGCTGGAATAATAATGGTTTGGTATAAAGTTGCAGCCTAAGACGAATTGCAAGTGTGTGTTTGTGCCTATTTCTTGTGCCATACACATTTAAAATGGGGGACCTTTTTAAATGTCTTACTATTCTTTAACTATTTTCGATGGACGCTCTCGCAGACATGTTACTCTACTTCTATACTGTGGCAGAGATATTTAACACGCATAAAGCGCAATTTTCACGCTCAAAATTCTGTCCAACTCATTTTTGCCTGATAAAAAATTACACTGTTCTACATAGTTGACTGTTACAAAGTATCTAGAACTACCATTAAGATTTCTGTTCTCCGAAACCTCCGAGGGGTCGTGACTGTCTAATGATGCGTCACAGTAATTGGATGGTTTTGTTTTTATTAGATGCAATTTTGAAATTTAGAATTCAGGTCGCGTATTTTTTTTTTTTATGTTACTTGGATAAGCAAACTGGCAAACGTGCCACCTGGATGGGAAGTGGTCAACGTCGCCCATGAACATAAACTAGTTTACCTGGAACGAGCCCAGGCAACTCATCTATGTGTTGCCTATCCTGAGACATAAGATGTTAAGTCTCGGTGTCTGTCTTGCCCTTCTCTCCGAAACACAGCAAAGCTGTTTCACGGGAGAAACAAGCAAGATGATGGTACCCATGCAGCCGGGAGCGCGGCACATCGCTTCCCTCCCATCGCGTTTAGCAAAAAGGCTTTATTTTTTAGTAAGTAGGTAGTCCAAAATTGGGTTGGGGTTTTGTGAATTTTGACATTGACAATAATGAAATTAATTCTTTATTATGAAGCTTTTATTTTGGAATTAGCATTAGGTTCATCACAATGTTTAATAAATAATCTTTAATGTTGTAAAGATCCAGTAGCTATGGTTGGAGCTGGCTTAGATATCTATCTTATACAACTGTTTGTGCAATACGTTTAATTTAGTAAGAAGTAGTGCCATGCTGCTTTGTAGCCGAATTGGGCCAGCACGACCGGGGTGGTACCTCTCGCTCACATAACACCGGCGTCAAGTGACGGCTATGCTGTCGCGTTTCGTGCGGTTTGTGAGTTTCCGGTGGCCCATTGGGGGGATAAGGAAAGGAGAGTTAATATTACTGCCAAGGCTCGGTAATAGATTTTACATCTAAAATATTTTTCGTGCATATTTAACGCACTGTTGTTGCACTTGTGTTTTCTGAGGGTTACTAGTAGGCTGTATTTTATACCCCGCCATGGTTCAGGCCTTGACGTGGCGGTGGGGCTTAGTAGCCTAGGGTGAGCCGCTGTACCTTGGGCGAAGCTAATTGAGCCGAGGGTGCTCTTTGTACCCGACTTATAAGAAGAGAGGTCAAAAGAGCAGGGGCAAGGGGCGACGACGAAAACCTCACCCCACTGTACGGTCTCAATGTTGGGAGGGGTTGTTCTGTGGTGCGGGACAACCCCTCTGTGGAGGTGGCGTCGGTCCCTTGCGGGACTAACTAGCCGTCGAGGTGCCCTGTTTGCTCATTAGATCTAGGAAACCTCAACAAAGGCGGCATTGGTGGCCTTCGCCGGGTTTTAGTGGGTAGAGCTGCGTCAACTTTCCAGCTTTCGGGCGCAGCGAGTCCCACATCCCGCGGGGAAGTGGGTCTCCCCACGCGGGATGCCTGAGAGCATTTCCCGGCGTTAAAGAAAAAAAAAGGCTGTATTTTATACATTATGGTCACTTAATATTCCTAACTATCAGCTGATCACAGTTATTAGGTAAATGTATGTAGGATGTTTGTAAACACGTGTGACGAGGTACAGGAAGGACGTAGTTAGACGCCCGCAAACTTTATCCCAGGGCCATCGCCATGCCGCAACGTGTTCAAGTGTTAACAATCTATGTTACGAGATGTTGGACATTCAGATTTTTCTTAAGCTAACATGTGAAATATGTTTCTTGTAAATTTGAATTATCAACATTTCATAGCTTTATGCTGAGCTTACATGTACTTCCAACCCGACGCCAGGAGGCCGTGTGGTTGAAGACTGCACGGTTGGCGGGGGGCACTTTTACAAACCAAAAGTGAGCCAAATGGGCTCACACTAATCCGATGTATGTAGCATTAGGGCCTTCGGGCCGTTAGCATAGATCCATCCGAAAAAAAAACACATAGAGTACCTTAGAGAGAAAGAATCTATGAAAGGTGTGATTTCCAAAAAACCCGTTAAAAGTAGTACGTTCTTAGTATTTTTTCTACATTGAGTGGGTACGATGGTAGGTAAAGGAGAACTTACGAGTGCACCCTGCTCTATCATGAGACACGTGATATGTGATGACTGGCCTGTTGGTCTAGTGGTTAGAGACCCTGACTGCTAAACCGTGGTCGTGGGTTCGATCCCCACCCAGGACAAAATATGTTTGTGTGATGAGCATGATCATTTATTCTGTGTCTGGGTGTAATTTATCTATAATATGTTTGTATTTAGAAATTATATATATAAGTATGTATCAGTTGTCTGGTTACCATAGAAACAGGCTCCGCCTAGTTTGGGATCAGATGGTCGTGTGTGAGTTGTCCCAACATATTATTATTATTATTATTTTATAAAACACAGCAAAGATGACTACGATAAAATAAACAAGATTTTTTTATGGCATAGGAGGGAAAACTATCAGTAGCAGCCTTTTGGCAACTCTACGCCTATATACACATCCGCACAACCAGATATTATGCAGATGCGTTGCCCTACTTTTCCCTATCCCCCCCAATGGGCCGCCGGAAACTCACAAACCGCACGAAACGCGACAGCTGTCACTTGAAGCTGTTGTTATGTGAGCGAGAGATACCACCCCGGTCGTGCCGGTCCAATTCGGCTGCAAAGCATGGCACTACCTCTTACAAATTCACGAGCACGTTACACTAAGAGATTTTTTACATCTTTTCCATCAAAATATATCATTATTATTTCAATGTTCAGGTCATATTTGTATCGGAGAAGAACAACTATATACCAGTCAGCATAAAGCCGAGATCTCCTGCTGTGGAGACGAGTTGGAGAGAGCCACCCGCCTGGGAGAGAGAGTATAGAAGACAGCGCACTAACGGCAGTAGAGTCCAGTGTAAGTCTAATCCTATAAAGAAGCAGTTTTTATAAATTTTACTTTTTAAATTGATTATGTATAACTTTTTCAATCAATTAATTTAAACATTTTTTTAAATGTTTGTTGGATAGAACATAAACTAGTATACCTGGAACGAGCCCAGGCAACTAATCTATGTGTTGCCTATCCTGAGACATAAGATGCTAAATCTCGGTGCCAGTAATTACACTGCCTGTCTTGCCCTTCTTTCCGAAACACAGCAAAGCTGTTTCACGGGAAAAACAAGCAAGATCTACCATCTTGCTTGTTTCTCCCTTGCAGCCGGGAGCGCGGCACGTACAGCGCTTCACATTCTTTTGATTTAAAGTCCATCGATTTCAGAAGCTTACAGTAGAGATTTGGAAACTTACTTTTTTTCGGAACTGTGTTTATGATATGCAAAATCGATCTTTATTACACTCCGATGGCTTCTTAAGACTTAATCATCATCATCATCATTAGCCCCTAACCGTTCACTGCTGAACATAGGCCTCCTACAGAGAACGTCAAAACTGCCGATCCCTCGCTACTCGCATCCAACAGTCACCTTATGACTTATGTTATAAAAAGAGTAAATTGTGAAATTTTACGACATGTAAATTAAAAATAATATATTTCTAATAGATATCGAAGCAGAGTGTCAAGATGACTTCATGAAGATCAGAGTTGGCTTCAATGGCTCGTTCAGTGGGCTGGTTTACTCTGCAGGTATACGCTTATTTTTTAAATCAATATAATTCATTTTATTTGCCGTTTATTCCTATTATTTTAATAAAATAAACTGTCTAACAGCAGCCAAGCCGGTCTTAAAACCTGCCTCGACATTTTAACACCATAAAACCATCAATATCAATTTGTTCGGATGATTTGCGTAAAAACAAAATGATTATGTATATTTAGATAAAGTAAAATTCGCTATATCGAATTCAACAACCTTGTTACCTAGAAGCGACGGGTTAAGCCAGACTTACAATTTTTCACTTTCCAATTGTCATTTGTTGCGTGAGTGGTTTTTGTTTGTTTTGGCCTTTAATTTTTTACTGGGCTTTAAACCGCCTTACTTTTTCTCTGATCGCAAAACTCATATTTTTTCGTTACGATTAAAGAGATATGTTTTAAGAACGAATTTTGTTTTTCATCATCATCATCAGCCTCTATCCGTCCACTGCTGAACATAGGCCTCCCTCAATGAATGCCAAGACGGCCGATCCCCCGCCACCCGCATCCAACACGGATCGGCCACCGCACGGAGATCTTCCCACCTGGTTAATGGCCGACCAACACTCCGTCTTTTGTTTTTAATGCCATACAAATATCGCTTCAGAGTTCTTATAGACTGGCCTTGATCATAGTTAAGGTTACAGTCCGAATGGTTACCACAATCATGCAAATAAGCAAAAGCCTATTTAAGCCCTGTTAAAGTTTTTATGTTCATAGGCAATACATCTAGTGACACCAGTTTGCCTATCAAACATAAAAACAGTCACTTTCTTAAAGTTAGTTCGTTCTCAATTAAGTTGTGGTTCGAGTTGCGATTTTTAGCTTAAATGGAGTCGGCTTTATTAAAATTTTTAACAATATTCAACTTTTGCAGGTTATTCCTATGACCCGGATTGTATGTACATAAATGGTTCTGGGCGAGACTATTACGAGTTCTACATCCAGCTCAACAGATGCGGTACTCTCGGGAGAAACAGCCAGCATGATGACACGAGGAAACATCCTACAGTGAGATATTTACTTCTATGATAATAATTATCCATCCTTACCATTCCCATATTCATAATTTTATTAATATTGCTTTTATAATTATTAAGTATCGTTTACTTGCGGAGAATGTTCTAGCATTCTGTTTGTTGCAACGACCTACACATCGACCACACAGCCCGTATGGTCGATGGTTACTTGGCATTAAAATTTTAGCTTCTTGAGAAACTGAACGGAGATGTGAATCTGTCAGATATTTCGAGATGTCATGGATGTGTAATTTTTTTACAGAAGAAGGTGTAGAGTAGAGAGTGGTAAGTGATAAGCGATATTTATAGACACCCGCTACATCATTAGCAGGTGCGTTGGCGGTCTTTCAAATATGAGCATGATCTTTTCTTAAAGGTCCGTAAGTCGTATCGGTTCGGAAATACCGTTTTAATTTAAACGATGTATTCTATTGGGATGGAGGCAAAATTACTCGATACTTTGACGTACTCGAAATACATTTGGTAGGTTTTTTGTCGGCTTTAGGTTGATATGGTTGATTTGTTCCAGAAAAATCTAATGTGGAATACAATTACGGTACAATACAACCCTCTGATAGAAGAGGAACTAGACGAACACTTCAAGGTGACCTGTGAATATGGATACGACTTTTGGAAGACGGTGACCTTTCCGTTTTTAGACGTGGAGTAAGTTTTCTCGTTAATATATCAATAGTTCTTATGTTAGGTCATGTACAGCCAAAAGATAAAGCAATGAATGGAAAATCCAGGTGTATTTGATCATTGATGTACAGCTTACGTACTTTCAAATAAAACGATTACAATTATCAGCATCAACCTTTTGCCGTCTACTGTTGAACATAAGCATCATTCAAGAAACGCCAAGATGGCGTTAGACTAACGATAATAATATTGTTTAAAAAGATGCAATAAAACTAAAATACTACACTACGTCCGCTTCGGTAATGCGAATCTAGATTACGACTTAGTTGATCAGGGTATTCAGAACAGTCTTACATGGAAGACCAATTTAATGCTTCATAAGTCTCCATATTTGACAGACTTGAGTACAAAACGAGTTGCACAGGTTATAAGTTCAATAAAAATATCTATGTTGGAACCAATCGCGGAGAAAGTTAATGCTAGTTTATTTTGTCATTTATATTACGGTCGCTTATAATGTGTATATTCCAATTTTTTTAAGGCGGTTTTTATTTTAAAATCTATTTTACTAAATTCAAATTACATTATCTATGACACAGGTACATCGATATACATTTTAGGTTTGTGTGTGTGAAAGGATGTTGAAATTGTTGTTTATACATAATATTTTATTGTGTGTATTATCAGACGCTCAAATGAATTATTTCAAAATGATTAAAGTATTTCAATCAAAAATGTACGGTGGGAAGAACGGGTAACACCACACCGCCATGTAGGTATTTCAGAACTGACAAAACGGAAGGTCGTTTCACCTGATGGTAAGTGATAGCGACATCCACTGACACCCGCTACACCAGAAGGTTAGCAGGTGCGATGCCGGCCTTTCAAATAGGAGTATGCTCTTTTCTTGAAGGTCCCTAAGTCGTAACGGTACGGAAACACCGTAAGAGACAGCTGATTCCATATATTTGTTGTGCGAGGCAGGAAATGCCGTAAAAATCGAGTTGTTGTGGAATTACGAACATCGAGACGGTGAGGGTGAAATTTGGAGCTTTTCCGCGATGTCCAGTGGTGGAATTCTGCTGCAGGTATTAGTCCGAACAATTCCTCAGGACACTCCCCGTGGTAGATGCGGTAGAAGATGCAGAGCGCTCCGACATGTAATAAAATATGTTTGTGTCATGCCATTTTACGTCACGGTATTCCGTCGATTTCACCGCCAAGGCGACTATAGATTTTTTAATTGTAGAAACAAATTTAACAGATTTTATCGCGGTTTATTAGGATTTTTACAAGCCCAACTTTCGGATACTTTACAGCAACCATATGGTCGGGAGGATAATTCTTGAAAACTGATTTTTCTTTTGGTGTACCTCCAAAAATTTTCGTATTTCCTAGATGTGTATGTATGTAGGTACCTTGAACACAAAGTTTGCGGAACGTTTTAGAATAATATATTGATCATGGTTGCTGTAAAATCCGTAAAAATTGTTTCATTAAAACGACTATAGATGTTCACAGAAAGGTATTTTTGTAGGGTGGCAACAGGCAACCCAGTGGTGTTCACGCTGCAGCCGCCCGAGTGCTACATGGAGATCCGCTCGGGGTATGGGGCCACGGGCGCGCGCGTCACCGGCCCTGTGCGGGTAGGGGACCCCCTCACCCTGCTTATCTACATGAGGAGCTCCTATGGTGAGGATGTAACCTTTACTTTACTTTTTATGTGCAGGCGTAGCCAGAAGAAAAGGTTACGATTTTAGAACTCTTCGTATTCTCCATCCTAACTCCTAAAGCGAGACCTTTTTACCCGACTACAGCATAGCCGAAAGCGTCAAGATTTAAGCGGTCTATGTTTGTATGTATATTTGTATTTATGTATGTTTCATCAAGATGATCTCCGTGTGGTGGCCGGTCCGTGTTGGATGCGAGTGGCAAGGGATCGGCCGTCTTGGCGTTCATTGAGGGAGGCCTATGTTCAGCAGTGGGCGGATAGAGGCTGATGATGATGAGGTTTCATCAAGGCGCTTTAAAAACGACGCCGATTTTGCTGAATGAAGTCAAACGATTTGTCATTATGGCCCGGTGGACACAAGTTCAATTTTAACCGACTTCAAAAAGAAGAGGTTTTTTACTTGTTATATTCATGTAAGCTGTTCCATACTCGGAAGTGTTGGACGGATGGCGTCTAGTTTTTGTGTTTTGTTGGTAGGCGTAGGTTTAAAGGGCGAGGCTAATCAAAGCCATCACACGTCTTAGCTTAGTTAATATAATTGCAATTGTCTTTAATTTAACTTTTAACATACAAAAACATAGACATTTTAGGTTCTATCGTAGGTATCACTCGATACTAGCTACACAGGAGTATTAGTGGTGACAACAAGTGGTCTAAGCCGTTAAGAAGATCTTATTTCCATAATTTTGAAAAATGTTCGATGGCAAGCGCTCTACATGAGCCTATTTAGAACTTTATTTCTCAAAAAGACTGTCACTTATATGAGTACAATTTAAATTTTATGATAACTTATTACATACTAAAACTAATTCGCCATTTCACACTTTCTGTTTTCAAGTATCCTTGTAACTCATTTATTCAAAAGCTGTTTGTAATTACATATTCACATAATTTTGTTTTGAACGCGTTAGTGGAGTGTACATTTTTTATGTTCTCCGGCAACTTATTATACAGTTGTACTCCTTCAAAAGTAATCATTTTTCCCATGATTTGTTCGCACCTTAGGTAGAACAAGTAAGCTAGCCCGTCGGGTGCTGCGCTTGGGGTGGTGTTGAATACTCGTAATATTTAGATGTCATTCAAATTCTTGTTCTTCCTCTGGGATTATTCGAATTCTTTGAGTGTGTCTGTACGCCTTTTCTCCTGGAAATGGTCTGAAGAATGCGGCGGAGGAGTGGGTCTCCCTTCTGGCGTCCGAAAAGAAATATGGACGCAGCTCTACCCACTAAAACCCGGCGAGTGCCACCAATGCCGCCTTTGGTGAGGTGCCCCGGATCTGTTGAGCAAACAGGGCACCTCGACGGCTAGACAGTCCCTCAAGGGACCGACGCCACCTCCACAGAGCGGTTGTCTCGCAGAACAACCCCTCCCAACGTCGGTACAGTACAAGGGGTGAGGATCCCATCCTCACCTTTGTCCCCCTGCTCTTTTGTCCCCTCTTCTTATAAGAGGGGTACAAAGAGCCCCCTCGGCTCAATTCGCTTCGCCCTAGATGCTGGGTTCACCTTAGGCTACTGAGTCCAACCGCCACGACAAGGCTTGAACCATGGTGGGGGTGTGACTGCACACCCGGCAAACATTGGACAAAACTATTCAGCTCATCTGTTCTATATTGTTACGTCCAAGAACCATCCGCATTAATACTGTTAAATGAATTATTTGCCACAAAACACGTAACCCAGTCTTAACTGTAGCATGGTCATTAACTGACCGGTATAAGGGCAAAAGTTAAATCTTTAACGGTGTGGTTCGCGTGCGCCACTGCAATTCTATTGTTCGGTTCAACGATCTGCCAGTGATCGAATTCTTAATCAACGAATGTCATTGACATACGAAGTGGGTCAGTACGAAGATTTACGTAAAGGCATATTTTACCATTCTCTAGAGCGTTAACACTGTATGAGCAATTGAGCACGTGCCTCCATTTAAGAGGTTTTATAACTTATATAACCGTATATGAAAACGATTCATTTATAGGTGAATATTTATTGTAGGTCATGACAAATGTATCAAAATATATATTTGAAGAACTGTTCTATAAGTAATAAGTATAAACGCCATCGATGTATTGTTTTTTAATATTAAGTATGTTTAAGCGTTTCAGGAACATTTACTATTTTACATACACCCCAACAATAGTTCAAAGGTCCGATCATTGCTACAAGACCAGTGACCTTAGTGAATAAATATAAAATAATAATGTTAACTAAATCTAGTTTATACGAAAACGTTTTAAAGTGTCTACTATACCTAAATGATCTTAGAGAGAGAGAGATATCTTGGAAGTGACTTATTCAAATACTTCTAAGAATTGATAGTAAGGGGGTCATGATGCTGAAAGTGTGAATTCTTGTCTTGAAACTTAATTCTTGAGTTGTTTTTAGGTATTCGTTTTTATATAAAACTAGCTGTTGCCCGCAGCTTCGCCTGCATAAACTTACTCAACTTAACTACTGTTAGTCACAGCGTGATGTTATATAGCCTATAGCCTTCCTAGATAAATGGGCTATCTAGGACTGAAATATTTTTCCAAATCGGACCAGTAGTTCCTGATATTAGCGCGTTCAAACAAACAAACTCTTCAGCTTTATTATATTAGTATATATTTATAATGATGTTAAAACGGCATTTCTTCTTTTAATATACATTTTAATGAAGAACAAATACCTAATATTACTATAGACGAGCTCAATATACTTACATAATCTACAAATGTCTTGTTCACGAGACTCTTGTCCTATTGTATTTTATTGTTCATAATAATCTTGTTTTCAGACGGGTTCGATATCGTAGTGAACGATTGCTTCGCACATAACGGAGCTGCTAAGCGGATCAAACTTATCGACGAATTTGGGTATGTGTTGTTATTAATATTTAAAATGAATATTTATTACATATTTAACATTCAGTGTATGACGTGTTCATATCTCTCAAAAAAACCGAGGCAATTTGTTTTAGATAGAGGCTGTCTTTTAGTTGAAGTCTACACGTTATTATTTGCACGGGAAAGACATAATATACAATCGTAAAACTATTTTATATGAAATTCTGTCACTTTTATAATAATAATAATATCTATGGACACTTTTACACCACGTCAATCCGGTGGTAAGTTCTCGAAGAACTTGTGTTATGGGTACAACCAGACAACGGAAATATATTTAATACTTTTATACTATACATATATTTAAGATTTTTATTATATAATACACATAATACACATCCATGACCCAGGAATACGGAAAATATTTTTGTTCCCTGTCAGGATTCGAAACCTCCGGCTTGAGCGCCAACGCGCTTACCATTGAGCCACAGAGGTCGTCACAATTAACGTAACTTTTGTTCTGATTGTTTTTTAAATCAAGCCCAGGCTTGTTTACGAAGCCTTAAACTGGGACTTTGATGAAAGGAAATACCTTTTAAAAATACCGACACAAAAAAGTTGATTCTTCAGCAACTGCTTTAATGCTTTAAGTGTGAGACTATGGAATTCGTTACCGGTTAATATAAGAGAGGCTAAAAGATTTTTTTAAATTAAAAGTTTGTTAAAATTAGTGTTCTACGCGTTTCTTCTTCTTCTTTTTTTCGTTAGTACTAATTAGTTAATATCGATTATTTTGTATCTTTGCTTATTCTATACTATTACTTTTTTATTTTTGGTTGTTATTATTAGCTTAATTTTTATCTATTTATTGTTTGTGTTAGAATATAAGTATATATCTGTGTTGATTTAAATTTGGTTCGTGCACACAGGAGAAAAACCTAGAAAGTGAATTTCCTTCCTTTGCTGGTTGCCTGAAAGAAATCGCTCTAAAGCGATAAGGCCGCCAATTGTACTTATTTTGTGTAAATTAATATGTATGTGTGCAATAAAGTTATTATTATTATTAAAATATATAAGTTCCCATACAATAGATGTGTTTTTTGCTCGATCTTAATAATGACAACTTAGGCTGTTTTCGTTATTAATGGAACCTATTAATACTGTTTTAAAAAAGATGTATTGTTAAATACGAAGGTCCGAGAATCTTCGTGCCCGAATCGCACTAAGCGGGTTCCTTCATCTCTGAGTCTTCTTTCAATTGTTTGTCTTCACAGACAGACATGTAATCCCGTAAATATTGTACGGAGGTCCGCAACTTTTTATAGCTCCTCTACACGTAGACAGGTGCATCGGCAGACGTCATCGGTAGACGCGTCCGCTGACGTGTAGTTGTAGTGATTTACTCGTCTGTTGTAGATATTCAATGTCGGCAGATGCATTCGCTACAAATCTCTTAGCTGTCGGTTTTTGTGATACGGATCAAAGGGTTTCAGCGCAGCGTCTGACAGGCGTGTGGAGGCAATGTCGGCGGATGCATCTGCCGACGTCTACAGATGCATCTGTTGACGTCTACAGATGCATCTGTTTACATGTAGAGGGGCTATTAATAATATCTGACTCGCACTAGGCGGGCCCTTTCTGAACTCTTCGAACCCTGGTTCTATTTACATCTGGTGACAGGTGCCCGGTGGACGACAAGCTGATCTCGCGGTTCCGCGGCTCGTGGTCGGAGGCGGGCGTGTTCGAGACGCAGGTGTACGCCTATATGAAGACGTTCCGGTTCACCGGCTCGCCCGCGCTCTACATCGAGTGTGATGTGCGCATGTGCCACGGAAGGTGCCCGGTGAGTTAACATCGTTGGTTTTAACATTGTGTATGGGCTTAACATTTTCATGACTTTAAGATTGTTACTGATTGACTTAAAATTTTTCCTGGTTTTAACATATTCAGTTTTATTTACTGTTAAGTCATATGACGGTCTGCTAACCGCAGGGCCGAATTCTGAAAGGTATGCTAAATTTTATGTAAATTTATTTAGGTTTGTTGCTAGAGTACCCATACAAAAGTTCATAACTATTATTAATAAATCTCGGGTCAATATTAACGTTGTGTGATTATTTGTAAAACTTTGTGTAGATACTCTACCAGGTCACTCTCAGGTCTTGTTTGTTTCTGACCCACAAGCGGTCAATGTCACAATCAATATAAACATTTAGACGTGTCACAAAGTTCTTCTATGGCCAGGCTAAAAATATGCAATAAGAAGTCGATCTTGCGGCTCCACACTGAAACGCTAGATAGGGCGGAACCACGCCGGAACTCACACACTCGTTGACATTGTATCTCACTTAACAATCTCACTTTTTTTTTTCTACCGGTCTACAGAAATTCTTTGCATTGATAGTAACGCTGTCTGTGATTTTGTAGAGCGTGATGTTAATAGTCCAGTGACTTTTGTTAGTCAAATAGTAAAGTTTTCTTTCTGCTTTGTTCTTGTCATTATTATAAATATTAAAACGTTCCTGTTCCATTGTGATATTTTTTGGAGTTTACTCCTTAAGAAACGATTTGAGTTATACGGCCCGGTACGGAAATTTTATGAGGAGTAAAATCAAGTGTAACACAAAAGTTGAGGCGTTACGTAGAAAGAGACAAACATATAAATCTGTATGATTGAACGTGTAAAAGAATGAGATGGAATACATTACACAGCGTATCTTAAAATAATGCCGCCAACGCCATCTAACACGATATTACAGCACTAAAAGTCAATCACACGACCATTATATATGCAATATTATAAGATATTTAAACAATTTTAGCTAATGATGAAAAAAAAAATGGGAATAATATTTTATTCCGTTGCAATGATTTCCAAGACAAATAAGTATCCCTATAGCTAAAATTGACGTGACGTTATTATGTAGGATTTTAAATAAAACAATGTGTAGGTACTAATTATTATTTTATTTTTTCGTCTATTATTAAAATATTGACTAGGTAAATTTTTACTGTATCACTATCACTGTGTCACTATCACTGTGTCTTTTCTGCGTCCACTTAATATATTATTTATATCTTTGCACCTATGTGAAAAAATTACTAACCAAATTGCATATCAAATCACAATTTAGATTTTTATGTAATTGGCATTGTATTAATTTCCGTATAGAAAACTGTCTTCATGTAATTTCCTACGTTATCATAGTCACAACTCACAATGGTTTTTTAAAACATGAGTGGATAAGAAAATAAAACAACTAGAGCACATTCAAGATTGAATAATTAAAAACACAAACTAGGGAATACTCTCAGATGAAGTAAAAAAAGGTAGATGACGCACGGCCTTTGCTAATACTGAAGCCACAAAACTAAGCTCCTTCATGTAAATACACGCGCTCACGCACACAGATACACCAAAACTAAGCTCATTTTTGTTAGTATCTTACGAGTCGTCGTGCAGTAAGTTTGCCAAAAAAATACCGTTCTGTGTAATTAAATGGTGTAAAAACAATACAAAAGTGACCAAAGAGTCTAAAGAAATATCGTTTCACACATAAATAAACACAAGACTTTATTCTTTTAAGATATTTTAACACTATTTTGAGGTTAATCAACATAAATAATATTATTGCCCCGAAATGACGTATCGGAAGAGTGTTGCCAGAAGTTAGTATTTCTAATAGCCCAATAGTGGGTAAGTCAATTGCAGGCAAAGCCATAGCAAAATAATTAAGTACAGAGGTGACATAATTATTATTTTATTATTTGATCGCTAAATGACTGAATCGAAATGACCTCGTATAACCTATGTTGTATCTTTTTTGGGACTCACGTACCCACAGCAGGACTATGTATTTAATTATTTATAAATTCAAAGATTTACCATTTAATAAATTTAAAAAAATGTAACAGTGTGGCTTGCAGAGAAATGTTTTTATAATTTAAATGTTTTTTTTTAATGGAAAACGACATATTATGTATTTAATTTAAATTGTGTATTGATAAAATGTGACTTTCTAATTACTATTATAATCAATTATTTTGAAACTGTTATTCTCTGACAATGATTTTAAGGACATGTTGTATTTATTAAGTTTATTTAATTGTAACTATTTATTCCTGTTAATTTATATTAATTGTTTATTTATGTAAAGTTTTATTTTCACACACCATGTTATGGTAGAATGTATAGAACTTGTTTATTTTTTTTTAATATCACCTATGTATTTACTACATTCATGGGAATAAATAAATAAATAAAACAATTGTGTCAATAAGATATCTATTGAGACAGTTTATAAAGTGATCCTACACGCCTCCTACATATTCGTAATATTATTGTATTTTATAAAAATATTCACTGTCGAATTCACTTATTACCTATTTTTATTAATATACAATTTTAAGGGATATTTTAAAAAATGGCAACCCTTCATTCACTCACACATACTTAAAAAAGTGGCTTCACTTTCTTGTTCCAAGTGCGCTATCTACCTTTTTTTACTTCATCTGAGGGAATACTACGTAATTAACAAAAATTAATTCAAAATTGAGAAAAGTTAGCAGTGTTAGCACAGACTAAAAAAAGTCATTACGTTCCAATATTCGCGGCGATTTTAAAATTATTTTTAATTTCAGCCCAGAAAAGTCTAGTAATTTTAATATATATTTATTCTTTTCAAATATTCTTTTTCATATTTCATATATTATAAATCATATTTATAATTTGCAATTTATTTCTAACAATAATACAATAAATTGAAACTCTTCAATTTGATAATTAAGCAATCAGAAACTTTAAAATATTAATGTTGCCTCCCTAAATATATTATTTGGTGTGACCATTGAATACTTGGTTCAAGTTTAATTGTACAAACTTGTCAAGTAAAGAATTTAATTTCGATTAAGTATTAAATAGGTATTACCTATAATAAAACCTCACATGAGCACATAGCTTTGTGAATCAACTTACCTACCGGTGGAAGGAAACTGCTTGTGCACCTGACTGCAAAACAGCTTCGCTATGTTGAAGAAATGCCGAGCAATATGATAACTTGCACTGAGACTAGTTGACATGAGAGATGTTGCCTAGGCTCGTGCCAGTGAGCCCCTTTATATTCATGAGTAACGTTGACCACTCACCATCCGGTGGCATTCATAACAAAAGACAAATAAACCTTTACTTCTAATAACAAAAAGTAATTTTTTTTATGTCCGAGCAGTCCGAGCCTTATGGTGACCCGCCTATACTCCATAGACACTGCACAACCAAAAGTTACAAAAAATGTTGTTATAAAATGAATTGATGTTCGTAAGTCCCGCTAAAACTCGAGAATGGCTGAACAGATTTGGCTAATTAGGTATAGTTTTGAAATATTCGTGGAATATAAAATGTGGAAAAATTGTGAAAATACTAAAAACAACAATTTTATTTTCCCATACAAACAGCTTGAATCTAACGCCAAAAATGAAAAAAAGTACTTGTCATTTTCCTTTGTTAATTTTGAAACTAGGTCAAAAGTTTACGCCTTTTAACTCTCAATGACTTTACTGCACTTCGGCATTTGATAATTGCTCAATGAATGGTAAATGATCGTGAAGATAAGATCTTCTCACGGCTGCACAATGGCATCTGATTAAAAATACTGTTAATAATTAGCAAATAATTTTGTTGTTGGCCATATTGCTTTTTGTTGACTAAAACATTGTTTTAGTTTAGTGGGTATAAATTATGATTGATCACGTACATATGTATTTAAAATCCGTGTTGGCGAGTGGCAAGGGACCGGTCGTCTTGGCGTTTATTAAAGCAGGCCTATGTTCAGCAGTGGATAGATAATGGATGATAATGATATTTAAAATCGACTAAAAATATTTCAGAGGAATGATTTTATGTAAAACTAGCTGTTGCCCGCAGCTTCGCCCGCGTTAACTTAGACTTACAGCGGTACACGGATTGATGATGATTATTTTGTAGCCTTAGTTACTTCTTATCATCAGCTATTTGCCAGTGAAAGTCCCGTCAAAATCGGCCCAGCCGTTTTAGTGATTAGACGGAACAAACAGACAGACAGATGAAAATTTAAAAAATGTCATTTTGGTATATATGTATCTACCGTGCTTACATCCATAGGTATGCATTTACTAAAAGCGATTATTTTAATATTACAAACGGACACTCCAATTTTAATTATCTGTAGGTGTAGATTTTAAGACCAGTGACACTGTAGGGAACATGTAGTTCATATACTAATATGAGAGTCCTCCCGTGACCATAGTTGCTTTTTTTATTTCGCTGGGAATGCGTTTAGGCATACCACCGGGTCCGGGGGGCCCGGAGGTTATGTGGGACCCTTTGCGCCCGAGAAGGTGATAAGGTAGACGCAGACCCTACCCACTAACCCCAGCGGTGTTCTCCTCGTCGTCTGGCTGATCCGGCGCGAGTTGTTGACGTCCTCACCGGGCCACAACGGTGTGCCATCCGGCACACCTCTGGAGGCAGGGGAACTTAAATCTGTAGGATCACTAAAATATTTGTTAAAAGTTTTTGTTTATTTTAAATCCAGCAAATCAAGATATTTGAATGAACTCTCTTTATGAAATAAAGAATTTTATTAAAAAAAAAAAAAGATATTTGAATCATATTCTAATTTCAAATTTCCAGTCGCAGCCGTGTCACTGGCGGAACATGAAGAGTGTGAGTCGTCGGTCGGCGCGAGACGTGGCGCCGCCCGCGCGCCTGTCAGAGAACATCTCGCTGTTCCAATCGCTGCGGGTGCTGCAGGAGGGAGAGGAGGACGAACAGACGTCTCACGCTGGTGAGGAACTTTGCCTACAAAACAACCTGGCTGTCACACGGCAGGTGTAAAATGCAACAGCGTCATGCCATTAGAGTCCTGGCATTCTGGTTTTTATTGACAAAGCGCGCTAATAGACGATTCACATCAATAATTTAATAAAATAAGATTTAAGCGATCTCCATTTCTACTGTTCTGATTATACAAATTTTATTGTGTTTATTTTAATCAAAACTTTTAGTTAGTCCTGTATATTCCAAATGGATTTATGGAATAGATATATCTACAGAAACTAAGTTTTTAGAGGAAAGAGAGATGAGTATTAAAATAAAAAATATACAATTCATATCAAGGTTAAAAAAAACAAAATGGTGGATTTTTGGCGCCAAGCTATGTGTTGAAGTCTTGGAGGAATGAACACGCCGAAGTCTTTTTATTATTATCATTTTACTCCAGCACCACTAGAGGGCCAGACGTGTATGAAGACGTCCGCGCTGTCCGCCATGCTAGCGTCGGGCGGCGCCCTGGTGGCAGCGCTGGTGGGGGCGTTATTGGCGGCGGCGCGGCGGTGCGGCCGGCCCGCGCGCGACCCGCATCACACCTACGTGCCGCATAAGGGACGGATCAGGTAAACGTACCCATCTTCCATTGGACACTCTGGTGTCTCCCCACGATCAATGGGGCGTCATTCCTATAAGCCTCTTAGTACAAACACGGGGGAATGTCATGGCAACGTATTCAATGGGACATTACCCCTTAAACCCTTAATATAACATGGCTGCATATTGGCGATATATACTTTCAATTACTCCATATATACTTCAATTACTCCATATATACTTCAATTACTCCATATATACTTCAATTACTCCATATATACTTCAATTACTCTATATATACTTCATATATACTTTCCAATTAACGATTACAAATATGAATAAGAATTGCCTTTTTAAATATCGGAAACCATGTTTGCAATCCCGGTGTTAGAACACATTTTTGTAAGGGCACCCAGGGCTCCAAATGACGGCATTGGCTTGTACGTAGCATTCTCGCCGCGTTAATGGATATAATTGATATAAAATAATGAAAAATAAACATGGTTAATTTACCCTATTAAATCTATTTAAAACGGACATTTAACATGATTTTCAGTTTTATTTTGCGGTTCTCTACGGACGTCTTGTTCACGAGTCGTGTAATGAATAATAATTAGATATTAGATACATTTGAAAGTATGTAAAATATTTATTTATATACACAATGTTTTCAAACTTAATGGATCTGAATGTGCTTAAACAAATGTTTTCATTAATATGGCGAGAATGCAATCCATAGCTAGTATTTGTGAGTGACGTCACAGATTAGCCGCCGAGGCAAATCCAGGCTAATAATAACATTCTAAAGGCTATATAAAGCTAAATATCACGTATAAAAAGCTAACTATGCTAGAAACATTTTATAGGTGTCAAGTCTGATTTTAAAAGAAATACTCATTTGTATTGTACTAGAAATAATGTAAGTGGCTCAGCAAAATATTGTAAAACTTTGACGAGTAGTCTACCAGACAACTTTCTTAGTATTGTCCTGATAGTGTTGCATAGTTGACTGTGAGTGAATGTTTGAGACGATTTTGTATGAAAAACAGCATAGTGGGTTTCACTTATAAAATTTCTTATTGTACGTCGTCATACGCATCGCAGTCGATTGACGTGTACTTTTTATGAATTTTACAAAGTGGAAAAAAATTTGGTGTTTGTCAAGACGAAGAGAAAAATAAGTTTGTAAAACCATTATGTTAAAATTGGTAATTTGAAACGAACAAAACTTATTAAACCTTGATTCAATGAAATAAACATTCCAATATTTTGTAACTTTTACAATTTAAGCGTGTTCTTATGGTATTATATACATGCAATTTGTGGCAAAAATTATGAATGAATGACGCATTGTTCCTCTACTAGGTGCTAGATGGTGCTATTTATAACTACCACTGTAGGGGAAAATATGTCCACAATTTTCTATTAAGATGTATACAGGGAAGAAATTATTATATTAAGCCCGTGTTACTGCAGTATACGAAGAAACGATAAAACTCGCTAGATATTAAGGTTCTAAATACTAAGAATAGTTTGTAAGAAATTAGACGAATAGTGAGGACTTGTATTTTTGTATAAAATATGCCTCCTCCTGTTTGGGCGGTAGTATTAAGTCATGTGATACGTAAAATTGCTTAGCACATACTCTTATGTCATATTATGATTAATATAAAAAACAAAAGCAATTAATACCTACTTTATGAGATTATTATATTAAAAGTATTTAAACAGATTCTTTCGTAATGTTTCCACACTTTGGGGAAATGATCCCATCGCTAAGCAATAGAAAAAGGTTATGTAATAGTTAATTGTCAAATGTTATCCTTCATAAACATTGTAATTACAAGACACTTATCATATATTATTATAATATATCTCTAAACGCAAGCGATCATTAATTCATTTATGATTTATGTACAAATAAATGAATTAGGTACTCAATTGACATACATAAGTATTTGCTAAGTAAATTGAATATTATTTATTACTTAAATAAGTTATTTAAATTTACTATAAATATGGTATTTAAGTTAAATAAGAAACGTAAGTTTAAGTTTGTAAATAGATAATTTAACTATTTTTGTACAAGTCGAATTAAAGATTAAATGTTTAGTAAACTGTGTCTTTTGGCTTTCCTTTCGGCTCCTTTTTTCATTGCTTCTAAATCTATCTACCTATGTACCTAAGCTCTAGTGTACGGTGGTATTCCTTACTGCGTCTGAAGTGTTCTTATTAGTTGTTGTGGGTCCCAACTCCCAAGGCAGTGTTAACGTATTCCTCGGGTTCCCTGCGACGGTATTGAATCCTCTGTCGATCCGTAAGACATATGATTAGCTGCCATGTGAACGAGTAATGGACCCAACACGGTGATAAAGTAGTCTGTAGTAGTCAAACTTCAATACCCACAACAATCAACGAGCTTGAATATTCATTAGATCCACCTAAATTATAAAATAAATACGACTAGTAGATTCGGAGGTTGTAAGAGCAGTCGGATTGTGGTGAAGTCACCGCATAGAAATCGATGGTTCAGAAAAAGTATGTGTAAGTATTTTATCACCTAAATTTGGCAATATCATTGCACAACGTTTGCCAGAATCAGCTACAAGTATAAAAGTAGGATAAAATAATAAAACATTTATAAAAACGTAATATAATTAAAATAATCACACTGAATATAAAACAACACAAGTTTGTAACAATTATATCAAAATTATTTATTTCTCACCATATTTACTTCTTCCATGTGAAGGTGAAATTTGAGGGCAAGCAATATAATTAAACCAAAATGAAGTTAGTAAAAGGCGACTTCACCCTTAGCTAACTTCAGTCCGGACATGTAAAATTATTTTATAGTAGTAATAATATACTTTAGGACGATTAAGTCGTTATTTTTTTCTCATATTTCCAGCTGGTCAATACATAGTGGGAAACTACAGCTTATATTATATAACAATAAGATGTTATTTCCCACGATCATACAATCATTACATAAACGCATTTGCGTAACGATTAAAGTACATAGCCAATTTTGTTATAACACACCACATTAAGTAGTAAGAGGTAGTGCCATGCTGCATTGCAGCCGAATTGGGCCATGACGCCCGGGGTAAGTACCTCTCGCTCACCGGCGTCAAGTGACAGCTATGCTGTCGCGTTTCGTGCTGTTTGTGAGTTTCCGGTGGCCCATTGGGGGTATAGAGAAATGGAAGGCAACACATCTGCATAATCTCTGGTTTGCAGATGTGTATGGGCGTCGGTAGTCTAAAGCATTGACTGCTCGTTTGCCCTCCTATGCTAGAAAAAAAACATCAACGCAATCCCATGGTTTGAGTTACGAATAGTGACGGAAATCAAATTCATAGTTTTTAATTAGTTGAAGACTTTATGAACTTAGTAGTAGTAAGGACACTGTATCAGTCAACGGACGTATATTAATCATCTAATTAATAATCTAACGCCCGAATACTCAAACGAATCTCAAATTTAAGACGTACTTAAACTCGTGTTGTCCCTCTTTTTTTCTTTGAATCTGACACGTCGTAGCATGAGTTTAAGTACGTCTTACATTTGAGATTCGTTTGAGTATTCGGGCGTAAGTTTCTAATATCTTAGTTTGGGGCCGCTCATATGCGTATAGCAGGCTCTTAGAGAGCATATAAAATAGTTGAATTTAATGACAAATTTCTTCATTCTGAAAGGCCAAAAATAAGTTAAAAATATAATAAGCAAAAACGATACTGCAATTTTTCTAAAAGTTTATAGTATTGAACATTATTTTAAAGGTGAATAAAATAAATAATATCTAATAAAAATAAATATCTTTGGGTTGTATTGTCTATTTGCTAGCGGGCAGCTTGTCTATGGCGTCTTTCAGGTAGTCTATGGCACCGTCCAGTATTTGTACTTCGCATTCCTTTAGTAATCTTACATTTTTCCTGAAAAAAAAAATATATAAAAAAATAATGTAATTCTTTTAATTCAGATAGAACGGTCGCAGACTAATTTACTCTAAATAAAGACGCCTTAGACTCTAACATACATTCTTTAAGCAGATATCCAAACATACAGTATCGTACTCCCACTATCAAACAATCCACAATTTAAAGAGATACATAATATATTGTGTCTTTGACAATAATTATTGATCCTATTAAAATATTTTATGCTAGTCTAAGCGGCAAACGCAATTGCGAGAACGGTCCGACGCTAGTGGCGTGCAAACTGCGCCGCGTGGATTGTGCCCCGCCCACCGCATCGCCGTTCGCAACGCTCGTTATCGTGGCCAGGCCGTAAAACTGCATGTATCTCAATTTTTTATGGTTAAAGAGTCAGGCAACAAGAGAACTGGTCATTTGTATACGCGCTGGTCACACGTGTATTGGAGGACCCACCTTCAAGGACACAATCACATTAAACATGAAAATTTCTTCGTAATTTATTTCATTATAACCCATGATCATTATAGCGCAATAACTCCTTTATCGGTGTGAGGGACACACTTGTGCCGCGCTCCTGCCTATTTCTTCCACCAATCAGCTGAGTTTCGGAAAGAAGATCAATATTCAAGATGTAATTACTGGCACCGAGAGTTACCATCTCGCTGAGTTAGTCCCAGGTATAGTTTATGTTCATGGACTTCATGGTGTTCATCATACCATGAGCAGATGACTTGTCTGCTCTTTACCTAACCAACTACATATATAAAAAGAGGACCGTCACGGGACACCCGACAACATCTGTCTAATACATCTATGTAAATATTAGAATTTAAAATAATAAAAATCTGTAACAAAATATGGAAAAAAAACGCGCGCAGTATGACGCTGCCCAGCCGTTAGCCGTCACGGCATTAGAGTCGATTTTTGACAGTAGACCCCTAAGTATTTTTCGGAGACTGCATTCCAAACGAGTTTTTTTTTACCTACATTTTTATTTGCATTTTTGACGTGTTGCAAGTGTAAATGTTACCTACGACATAAATATATCTTGAGTTTGCGCAAACAAATGTAACATTCACATCAAAAAGTATCACTCACACATGTTGGGACAGTCCCTCTTGTACAACGTCCATCTTGTAGGACCGCCGTATGAGCGCACAGCGGGTACGCAGGTACTCGTACGCACGGCGGTCTATCTCTGGGCCTACCACTTTCGCACCCTCCTCCGCCGAAACCAAATCAAACACCAAACTGTCGGTGGATTGTATTTTCTTTATTTCCTCTGTAATATATAATTTATTCTTATTAACAAGGGGGATCGGCCATCTTGACGTTCATTGAAGGAGTATTTTTCAGTAGTAGTCAGAATAAACGTTATAACGATAAATGAATGAGGGCTGTATAATAAAATAATGTTCAAAACAAATACTTTGCAGTCTTGTTTCACTCCATGACTAAGGATAAAGGACGATTTTTACTTAATAAGTTAATAAAAAAATCATTTTAGTAGGTGCCTTACTTGTCCACCTGGTAAATCAAGTAAATTGATACTTTTATGCTGTGCCAGTATAAATGATTGAAGTGAAACTTCTTTGCGCGCATGAGGGTAAATTCTTTACGGACGTAACGTCACGAAAATGTGCAACGTTTTTGTCCAAGAAGAGGGAGAGTGATTGAGACCGATTGAGAGAGAGTGAGAAAGGGTGAACGTAGCATGAAGCACATAATCATGGAGTGAGAGTAGGGAGCAAGCGAGTGTGAAAGATCGATCATCACGCATCGCAAGTCACGGAAATTTAAAGCTTTAGATTAGTATAAATATGAACGAGATTTAAAAATTAATTTGCGAAATAAGTTTCACTTCTGACATGTGTACTTCGTACGCACGCACTTTTTTATATATCAAATCGTTTTCAAATAAACTACACTTTGCTCTACAGAATGAAGAATAGTTACTCTTAAAATTGGCTGCAAATAGAAAATCCTAAGCTATATTAAGTAGAGTTTTATCTCTTTAGTATGCAAAGAACTAAAGAAATTCAAGGGCAACAGATTTTTAAACCACATCAGTTTTTTTTTTTTCAAGATATACCTTGATTCATAATAAAAATCCTTATAAACGCGAGCAGCTCCGCACTGATCGGGTTCGGTGGTGTATACAAGTTGTAATTCATCACTTGGTTGTCTTGAACACTCCTGTCGTCCTTCGTACTATCGTTCAGCTGACCGAGCTTCTTCAGGAGCGCTAGTCTTTCGTACCGGAGCGGGTCCTTGGAACTGATGCCCAGAGCGAGGGATAGACTGTCGTGCTTGTTGCCCGGATATACAAACCTTGGAAGTATACATAAACTCCTTTAGTAAGAACGTGTTTTAATTACTTTTACTTAGTTTCAGATACTATTGCTATATGAAATTGTAAACAAAAGAATGAATAAATATATATATTATTAAAGTGAAACTTTTATTACATCGTCTCAAACTTTTTCGTCTGTGTGTTGCATGTCGCGTGACGGTCGGCCGCCAAGTTTTCCAAGTACAAAATTAAGATTGATAAAGCGATTATTATTCCAAATTTTTTTTGTTAAATGTCTATAATGTAAAAAAAAGTTTCACTTTTACCGTGGTTTCATAAAACCACACAATCCTTTTTTTAAGTTACTCATCAAAGTCAAGTTCTGGCATGGCATGGTGCAGAATGGTGCTTCTTTAAAGGTCTGGTCAACTTGTGTACCTTGAAGAGCTTCTAAGCACAGCTTCTAAGCATTTTTTAATGTTAGTTATCCAACTACAACAACAACTATCCAGTCAAACTGGCAGACGTGTCACTAGATGGTAGGTAAGTAGTCGTCTGTTTGACAGGAGAAACAAGCAAGATGTAGTACCCATGCAGCCGGAGCAGCATGTAGCGTGGCACAGGGCATCTCTCCCACCGGTAAATCCGATCTGAACGTGTCTAAACGGTACCAATACCGCCTTGGACGTATTTCTTCCTTGTAGCATCATCACGTCAAAGCCCATTTCTTATCCTAATCATTACTATTAACCTTTTCCATCCACCACTGGATATGGGCTCCTTTTGGAAAACGCCAAGGTGGGCGATCCCCCGCCACTCGATCAAACTAAGACCGGCCACTACACAGAGTTCGTTGTCCAACTTAAGACGAGGCATTAGAATTTTTGGCAGTGTACCTTTCGATATTATAAGCAAAGTATATTCTAACGTTCATCGTGTTCATCATATATTCTAACGAACTGGGATAGAAAAACACGATCAGTAAAAATTTCTCCGATTGAGTTTCATTCCAAACAAGTGTCCAATTTTGTTTACGGGCGGAGCGAGCGTTGAAATAATTTTCGGGTGCCTTTTTTTTATTCAACGCCGAGAAATGCTCTGAGGCATCCCGCGGGGGAGTAGGTCTCCCCACGCGGGTATGTGGGACTCGCTGCGCCCGAAAGCTGGTAAGTGGACGCAGCTCTACCCACTAAAACCCGGCGAGTGCCCCGGATCTAGTAAACAAACAGGGCACCTCGACGGCTAGTCAGTCCCCCAAGGGACTGACGCCACCTCCACAGGGGCGCTGTCCCGCACCACAGAACTACCCCTCCTAACGTCGGGACAGTACAATGGGGTGAGGTTCCCGTCCTCGCCCCTTGTCCCCTCTTCTTATAATAGGGGTACAAAAAGCCCCCTCGACTCAATTCGCTTCGCCCAAGGTGCAGCGGCTCACCCTAGGCTACTGTGCCCCACCGCCACTTCAAGGCCTGAACCATGGTGGGGATTTTCGGGTGCCTCGTCTTAAGCCGACCAACCCGAATAGTATTTCATTTCTCTATACTATCCTAAAACTACACTTTCATCCTTAATCAACTACTAATTACAGTAAAGCTGCCAATCAAAACGAAAACATGTAGTGTGACGTCATCAGATCATTTTCCTATCACACGCTCTATATATTACCTGGTAATAGACGTAAGTAATCGAATTGTACATCAACTTTATTACAACCCTAGTCACTGTGTGGTGGTGATATAACATGTTATATCACACAGTTATGCCGTGTACAGTCAACACGAAAAATGAGCGGTTTTTGTACTCGCTCTACATAGTTTACTAAGTGGGTATTGTAGGTATGACATCATCTACTTTTGATCTAACTCAATACATAAGGGCTAATTTCGGGTGAATAATCATGGGCGACGTTGATCACTTATTACATCTGGTTTCTGGGTTATCGGGCCTGGGCCTACCACACTAAACATTATTTATTAGAGGAATTAATTTTTAAATAAGAAACCAAAGTACCGTTGTAATATACTTATTACCTACTTTAGGGCGTTAGTATAAATAGCATTTTTGTTTTTATTTAATTTTTAAACGACTTAAAAAAGGGGGAGGTTCTCAAGTCGTTCATTTTTAAAAGTTTAAAGCCGGGTTTTCACTATCTCATAGTTTTTTTTAGCAGACGAATACCGAATAACAATGACCCATCTCATTTTGTCAATATTGGAAATGTGTGAGAGACATACTCAGTACTCGTTTCTTAAAGAAAATAGACTATATTACACTTGGACCCAGTCAGTCCCGCGGTCCGCAGGTACTCGGAAGGCGCTCTACTTGTACGAGCTGACGGTTTTATAAAAACAAAATGGCGATAACTAAAGAAATAAAGCAGAATGCACGCGTAAATGGACGGAACACGAAACGTTAAGGTTTATAGAGTTAACATGAAGAACGAGAATCTTATGGAATGTCAAACTAAATGACTGTAAAATTAATAAATAAATTAATTAAAATTAATTAAATTGATTAACTATAATCTATAACTAAATGACTATAAAATCTATGTTCGAGTTTCTTCATTTCTCTTTCTTTTTTATGATTTTTAACTTCAGATATTAAAATATCTACGACAATTTCGATTCCTCGCAGCAAGAGATTAGATTCCATTTCGAAAGATGATAAAATACTACTCGGATGTAAAACCATTTTTATGTGTAAACTGTAAACCACAATCCGAGTGGTCTCGGATACGACCTATTTCATCTTAGTGCAGTCCCGAGTGTACTAAGATAGTGTGAACCCGGCTTTACGGCGGAGACGGCTTTATTATATTTTTTCAATTTAAATGTCCATTTTCCTAAATGGGGAAATAGCCCCCAAATACTCAAACGAATCTCAAATATAAGACGTACTTAAACTCGTGTTGTCCCTCTTTTTTCATTGAATCTGACACGCCGTAGCATGAGTTTAAGTAGGTCTTAAATTTAAAATTCGTTTGAGTATTTGGGGGTTAGCCATCTAATGTTAAGTGGTTGGTATCGCTTATGAATGTGAGATGAGTCTCGGGGGCCCGTAATTACACTGCCTACATATCCTGCCTTTTTCAAGGAATAAGCAGGATACCACGTGCAGGCGGGAGCGCGGCACAGGGAACTCTCTCACCAGTCAATTATTATTATTTACGATCGGCCATCATGACGCTCATTAAGAGTTTCCATAGCTATGGACGGTTACTGCTAATTATATTTTTGTGTAAGGTTACCCATTATGCAGGAACATATCACAGTTGGGCCTGGCTCCGTAGAATATAAAGATCTGTTCTTCCTTCTCGAAGTTTCTCAGCGCGTAACACTCGCTACGGTCTAGATCTTTGTTGTAGTCTGTTGTAATCTGAATAACAAATGTTCAAATATCATGGCTGAAAGTAGAAATGAAAAGTGGGAATATAAATACCAAGAAAAACGCGTCGATAAATCCTGAGACTAAGTTATTTTCGGAATTTTTTGGAGATCGTCACGACCAACCAAATAAAAAAAATACATAAAAATAATGACGAGTGGACAGAAAGTTATCCGAGTTACCTACTTTACTTTTTTATGCATTAGACTTTATTAATATAGTTCTTTCTCATCAATGAAAATCGCTCTCATTTAGTTGGTTTCTTTACAATCCCTATTACCAAAATCAGTATATTATCGCCTTATAGCTAGGCTATTTCGGAAAGGTCAGGCAGAGTAATTACTGGCACAGATACTCACCATCTCATGCCTCGAGATGGGCAATGCATGAATGAGTTTCCATCCGGCCTACCATGCGCGCACGACAAAATGTTGTCTACCACTTTTCTTGTAGCTAACATGCGTTTTCAATATTACGGATGAGATAAAGTAATTTAAACTTATAAACAAAAAATAAATAAAACCGGGTGCTTATTTTTTTCTACCGTGGCGTTTTCCTACTATAATTATATAACTTCGGTATACGAAGAGTGTTCTCGTAGAAGCACTCTTCGTATTACCCTAACTAAGGGTAATCGAGAAAATACTCGATGTAGACATTATCGCTATCGTCAAGATATATCTCGTTGTACATGCTAGCCCGGCTGGGCTATGGTGTACTTCATTGGCAATTAACATAGACTCCGAATATTTATCATCAGGGGTCTGCAACCAACCCTGTCCAAGTGACATTTAAACTTACCGCCCCTTGTTCGTGGTTGCACATGTCCCACAGAGGTATGAAAGCGGTGTCATCACGACGTACGTCATTCAACGATGGGATGTTGTTCTGGCGCGTCATCACCGTTGATATTGCCCATCTGTAAACGAGAAAGTGGAAATTACAATACGATCACCCAATAATAAGCTCGTAACATGGATAATTTTTTTTGTATTTTTAGTATAAAAGTTAATATTTTAGTATAAAAATATTGTAAAGGACGATCTGCGATTCTAATACACTTTTGTTCTTATAATATCCGTCCGATGTCAAGGATACAGCAAGGAATTATTCTATGCTTATAATTATGGTTTAGTCCTTTAAAAAGTGAAAATAAAAATGAGTTAGTAGCCCATCGAAATGTTATTTTTTTGGACTTTGAGTGCGTTAGATCGCTGTTTCAGACTTTTGAACTCTCAAATGTATCTTTTCAATAGACTATAAAACCCGTCATGACGCCCGGCAGGTACGAATAGTCTGTGTTAATCATCTAAATAGAATTAATAATAAGTAAATATAGCACACTAGGCAAGCGATTTTACTTAATGATTCGTCGGATCGCCGTCGTCGGATCGCCGTCGTCGGATCGCCGTTGTCGGATTTGACTAGTCTAAATCCTACTCTCCCGAATAGCGCGCGCGACAAGCCACGCCGCCTGAGGGGAATAGCAGGGGGCGCGGCGACCCCCCTCCACAGTAGGTGTTCCATCTGTTCACCTACAGTTCCGATTGAGCTTAAAGGCCATCAGGCCGAAAAGTCTAGCTCTTTTGAAAAAAAAAAAGCTATTTTCCTGCCAAGGCGCACCAATAGGTACCCGTTTTATATCCGATTTTTGCGGTTTCAAACATCATTTCACTATCATTGCATATTACTGTTTCAAATTGATGCTTGTACGATGAGTGCTTCATGTAGATTAATCACACAAGTGAGCCAAGTTCGCCCGCTAATGATTATAAAAGTAGTAGATACAGGAAGCCATTCGTAGAACAATCTTCTCGCAATCACAAAACTTGCCAGGAAACTATTAAACAGGAATTTCGTCGTGAAAGTCACATTCTGTGGTCTTACAAAATATTGCATTTCTATGAGCGGAATGAAAGTTAATAAAACTTAGGATACCAATTATTACATCACAGCCGCAAATTGTCTTTAGTTAAATTATATATTTGGCTGGTATGTCGAGGTTGGTGTAGTTTTTACGATAAGATTCTTTAAGTAGTCCCACGATCTTCTTGTAAGGAGAACTAAGTAAAGGAAAGGAGGAAGGAAGAAGACTTAAATATATTGAATATAATATATATTACTAATATTTTTTGTATTTGAATATCAATGCAAGATCAACCAAATTCATTGCGCCAAGTAACTTGTAAGAGGTGCATGCTGCTTTGCAGCCGAATTGGGCTGGCACGACCGGGGTGGTACCTCTTGCTCACATAACACCGGCAACAGATATGCTGTCGTGTCTCGTGCGGCTTGTGAGTTTCCAGTGGCCCATTGGGGGCGGGGATAGGGAAAAGGTGGGCAACGCATCTGCATAATCTCTGGTTGTGCGGATGTGTATGGGCGTCGTCCCTAGCTTAAGGATCAGAATGGTAAGTATAGTATGTATGAATCAGTTTGTCCTCTTTATCTATAAAGGTAGCAAACTAGAGGTAAATAAATGGGATTACGATTTATGGTATTCAAGTAGAAAGAAACGCCGTACAAAGCGCATCTCTCCCATCGGCAACTTTCTACAATCGCCATAACAGGTCATTTTAAGAGCAACGATCTTACAGTCAACATTATAGAATAGCAAACATATGTAAGACAGATTTGCAATCGTAACAAGGTTTTTTCACGATCTCACTAAGCATATTATTATGTGGCTCGAGAAAAGTAAGAGTGTGTGAAACAAACGCAAACAATAACCCGACGAGATCGAGTGTGGAACCTGCAGTTACTTCTCACTCGTTATATAAAAACACCGCAACATGAGATTATATACAAGTTATACTTATTCTTCAAATATTACAAAGAAAACATTTGTAAAAGTAATAAAAAACATAACATTTTGAATGTAGAATTTGATGTCAGTGTTACCAAATTATGCTTTGAGTTGTCTCGTCAATGAACTAGAAATTTTTGACTGTGTGTGTGTGTCAAAATAATGTTATATAATGAATGATAGTGAAAATATATACATAGAAAATAAAATTTAAGAACGCACAAAGTGTTAATGTATTTATATGTTCTTGTACTAGCATTAATTACTAATTAAAGTGTAAAATAAAGTGGTACATTAATAAAGACGAATAAATCGAGCTACGCAAAACATTTAAGATAAATTATTTAGTATTGAAATATCACTCTAGGAATACCAAATGCTTCTTTAAAAATATATAAGGAGACATAAAACCCTTAGAGCTGATTTCAGCTTGCTTAGGTGCTCTATAAACGGCCGTAAAATAAGAGCAACTCCAACTATATTGAATGAGTCCAACCGACAGTGACGCGGCACAGACCCGCCACTGAAACAAACCCGACGCCAGGCCGTGTGGTTGAAGACTGGTCGAAGACTCCACGGTTGGCGGGGGGCGACCCCCTTCATATAAAATTCAATAGGTGAGCCAGCTGGTTCACCACCAAACCGATGTAGCATTAGGGCCAATAGGCCATAGAGCTAAGACAATTCGAACAAAAAAAAAACTTTTTTGAAAATTAAAATAGATAAGAGCTTACAACTATCGAATATTTATTAACAAAATATAACTATTGACGATGCATTACATAATACTTTCACTTTTTGTTTTTAAACTAAACTGCATAAATAAATTACAATTAAAGTTACGCATTCTTTGTTTAATTTTAATTTCTCTTTTTTACGGTTCTGTGTAATTACGCATTTGCAACTAAAGTGCGTGAGATGCAGCGATAGAAAAACGGGCTAAGAACGAGTCGAGATTGTATTTGTAAAGTTCTGTATCAAAACGAACAATTTTAATTTGAGTCTTAATGTTTATGACTAAAACATAATGATTTCAACGCGATTACACAATACTTGCGTGTAAATATCAGGTACCTATTCATACACATTCATTCAAATTTGAAAAATCGTTCGTTTTCAAATACTGTAGTAACTTTGGACGTAAATCAATACATATAAGGCCAAATTCATTCCATTGTAAAAAAGTATCATATTTGCTTAAGGTTTAGATCTGTAATTAAGGTGACACTCAACTTATTATATTCGAGCAAATTTTTTTGTGTTGGTGCAACTAAACCATCGAGCATATAGCCGTAATAGAGCGGTAATATTATATGTGTTTTGTATAAAAACAAATTCCGCCAAATTTGTGCTGTGACGCTGCGCCGGTTACGCGCTCTGATTGGCCGAATGATGACCATTTATGGATGATCGGCCGATGGAACGTACATACGGATCACTGATTGGTTCAATTGCTATTACGTCAGTGACAAATCACTGGCCAGTTTCGGAATGTTATGGCTCATATTACTACTCTAGGTATCTGGTTATATGCTCGATGATCTAAATAAATAAATTTAGCTACCGCAACTTGTGACGGACAAACATTTATTAATGTGGAGAGTACCATTATTTTCCGATGTATTTCTTACATCTAACAATATTTATCCACCCGACGGTGACGCGGCACAGTCCCGCCACTGAAACACAACCGAAGCCAGGAGGCTGTGAGGTCGCTGACCGCACGGTAGGCGGTGTGCAACCCCCCACTTTTTAAATCAAAAGTGAGCCGAACGGGCTCACACTATTCCGATGAAGCATTAGGGCCTTCGGGCCATTAGCATAGATCCCTTCGAAAAAAAAAAAAAAAAGAAACAATATTTAATATTTATGTACCTACCTACTTATAGTTTAACTTGATATAAAGTCAGAAGTAGATACCTACTCTTGAGAATCATGATGAAATTGCTTAATTAATTATCTTAAGTATACGACTTCACTTAAAAAAAGGAAAATAATGGCACATGATACATGCCGGCATACCACACGCTAGGTGGCGCGTGGTACATACCGTTTCACATAATATCGCTTGGCGCATGGAAATTGCATTATCTTGTTGTCCAAGCCATATATACTTTTATATCACATCTACTTATCCATTATTTAGATTTGTGTAAGTACTGTACCGTGTACGACTGGCCTGTTGGTCTAGTGGTTCGATCCCCACCCGGGACAAATATTTGTGTGATGAGCATGATCATTTTTGTTCTGTGTCTGGGTGTAATTTAACCATAATATGTATGTATTTAGAAATTAATAATAATATATTTAGAAATATATAAGAATACTAGTGGCACCGACAGACGTTGTCCTGTAAAAAATATTTTTTTTGTGAATCTAAACCATCCTCAAATCTCCTTGAACTCACACAAAAAAATTCATCAAAATCGGTCCAGCCGTCTAGGAGGAGTTCAGTGACATACACACGCACACAAGAAATATATATATAAACATATCAGTTGTCTGGTTTTTACCATAAGAACAGGCCCTGCCTAGTTTGGGATCAGATGGCTGTGTGTGAGTTGTCCCAACATATTATTATTATATAAAAGGTTCCACCATCATAATCATAAGCGAGCGATGTATGTCCCACTGTTGAGTCTTCTTCTAGAAACTAAGCAAGGTTGAGCCACGAGCTGAACTTCCCTACCGTGGTTCAAGTCTTGTCGTGGCGGTGGGACTCAGTAGCGTAAGGTGCACCTTAGGCGAATCCAATTAAACCGAGGGAGCTGCTCTATGTACCCTTTCTCTTCTTACAACTCTTATAAGACGAGAAAGGTCTCGCCCATTTCACTGTCCCCACGTTATATCGTGGCGGTGGGGCTCAGTAGCCTAAGATAAACCCAGTATCTTGGGCGAAGCCACATGAACCGAGGGGCTCTTTGTGTCCCTCTTATAAGAGGGGACGAAAGAGTAGGGGGGACAAGGAGCGAAGATAGGAACCTCACTCCATTGCACAGTCCCGACGTTGGGAGAGGTTGTTCTGTAGTGCGGGACTACCCTTCTGTGGGGTGGCGTCAGTCCCCTGGGGGACTGACTATCCGTAGAGGTGTCCTGTTGCTTAACATATACGGGTCACCTCACCAAAGGCAGCATTGGTGGCACTCGTCAGGTTTTAGTAAGTAGCCTTACCATCTTTCGGGATGCTTAAGAGCATTTCCCGACGCAAAGGAAAAAAAGGCGCTGAACTTCACACTTAAAAACTTCTAACGCCTCACCATGTTTTCCTTTACCGGTTTCATAGGTTTAGTACAAAGTAAGTAGTAATCTAATATATACTAATATTATAAAGCTGAAGAGTTTGTTTGTTTGAACGCGCTAATCTCAGGAACTACTGGTCCGATTTGAAAAATTCTTTCAGTGTTAGATAGCCCATTTATCGAGGAAGGCTATATATAGGCTATAAAACATCACGCTGTGACTTATAGGAGTTGAGTAACGCGGGCGAAGCTGCAAACAACAGCTAGTATATTATATAACGTAAATATCGTAGCAAGCTCGTAAGAACTTGTGTCACTGGTACATACATACACCGTCACACCTTTTACTTGAGGTAGGCCGTCTGACGGAAGATGAAAACCAGTTTCGTTTATAGTAAAAGGTATATTTTAAAGAAATGTATACTTGCCACATACATTATTTTACCAATTATGGGAACACTGGACAAACAATAGGACGTCCAAAATGTATCATTATTTTGCCTTTGATAGGATTCTTAAGCCCGCAATCTGTGTAGTGCCTAATCACCTAGTTGCTAACAAATGATCTAGTAAGAGGTAATGCATAATCTTTGGTTGTGTGGATGTGTACGGGCGTCGATAGTCACCAAACACCTTCGACTGCTCGTTTACCCTCCTATGCTATAAAAAAATGTATATTCAACGTGTTGTTAAGCTATTGATTTAATTCAATATTTTTTTACATACATTTCTGCAAAATGTAATTTTCTAAAAAAAAAAATTAAATTTATTCGTGTACCTACTTTTTACATATTTTTTAAATATAAAGCCACCATCGTCGTCATAATTACCACCTCCTCCGTACCTCTATCCGTCCACTGCTGAACATAGGCCTCTCTCAATAAACGTCAAGACGACCGATCCGAAGAGTTGCTGCACGGAGGTCGTCTTCCCACCTGGTTAATGGTTAACCATCACTTCGTCTACCCGAACGCGGCCTCCACTCTTGAACCTTATTGGCCCATCAGCCATTAGCATCGATAAGAGGTGCTAAGAATTCCCGGGCTACGGATCGCTACCACCAATTTGGCCTGGCTATAAAGCCACAAACAAATATAATTGCCATATATTTTTATCATCCAAACATTTACGAAATTTGCGTTTATAATTATATTATAAAATAGCATTCAAAACACGTAATAAACGTAAATTTATCACCGTGTAACACCCTATTACTTTTAATATGACTTTATGCCACAAACATCATTACATAAGTACGGTACACCGTACAACCATTTCAATTTAGCGAACTTTAAAGAAAAGCGCTCCATTCAGACGCATCCGTTTGTCGCGCGCTAACGTGTGCACTTTCACGTAATAAAAAAAATAAAAAAGGGGGAAAACTCGAGAAACCTCGCATTTTCATATCAGTAATATTCCTCGAACTACCGTCGTCGGTTTGTTTGTAAACGTTATGTGGCAATAAAAAAAAACAAAGCATAGTATTGTTTAAAGTGGACATTCGTCTTTTTTCCATTCTTTTCCTATTCTTGTAGATTTCTGTGGAGGTTTAGTGCAGTGTTTAAGCGTTATTTTTTTGGTGTAATATGAGTAAAATCGGGAAGAAAATGCCACTTTTGAGTACATTGGCTGCGTTGGTTATCATTGTGCATTCTGCGGAAGAGAACTCCGAGCCGGATTACCGTGACTTCCGACCGGGAGTTCTTGACCCGGTACCTACTTACTACGAACAGGTATGTGAAATAATGACTTAAGTTATATAACGTTATATTATAATATAACTACTTTATACGGAATTTTTGTTATAAAATATCAGAAATTATAATTTCATCCTATATCTCAATATGAGCAGCAAATAAATAATAAAATTAAGAATGTGTTCTTAAATGTAATATTCAAATGGCATTTTCCATTTTTAGAAATGCTCTAAATCAATGTTATTAATTCTGCAGGCACACTTACGAAAGGTCTAAACCACCTGTCCATAATTATTTTGAAAAAGATTTGTATGATACTAGTAATAAGAATTAAATATAAATAATACGTATTATGTTACTAGGGTCGGCTACTATAATTTTTTTTTTTTTTTAATTACGCGAGTACACATATACATAATAATTATTTATTACAAAAGCGCATAGACCATCACCAGAATTTGATTTCTATTAAACTACTTCAAATTAGACAAGGAGATTATGCAAAAAAATATTATTACGTTAATTTAATTGAAAAGAGTGACATCTTATAACATTCCACAACGAATTAGAATGAATTAGAAAAAGATAACTTATCAACGATAATATCCGAGGAATATTTGTAAAAGTATATCCGAAACCGTTGAACCATTTACATATTATAATAAAAACTGACCTTATTATAGGTAAGGTAAAAAATAGAACATAATACAAATCAATCCTTTTCCAAAATTTCCTAGAAAGCGTACGACAAGGATGGCTGTAATCGTTGGTGCGGCGAAATTGCCGCATTGGTTTTTTTCTTTTCCTGTGACTTTACGGAAGCTAAATAGCGCTTGATATTTTTTTATATCTTAATTTCGAAGCTGTATATTAAGACAGAAATTATGGCGTGCATGAAATATGACATAAGAATATTATATTCCTCAGCTATATACCACTACTGCTTTGCTAAAATACTGAACTACTTCTAAAACAAACACCATCAACGCCATTGCCACTAAATATGTATCTAATATGCCGTCAAAAGATTTTTGTCAAGTTAGTGTGTTGTCTGTGGCAAACTTTCTAGATCATTGGCGTGTATGATTATGCAATTATTTGTGTATTGATTTATCGATTGTTCCTAGTTTCTACTATTTTACGGATTTATATAATGTTCGTGTAAAACAAGTTATTTAATTAATATATCATCACATGATTAATTATGATTAATTAGCGCAATTTAACGTAACCGTTATGAGTTAATAGTCATAACAAAGTTTAGTAGCCATATTGTTTTATTTTATAAGTGGATACCTCACTGACTTGCTGGCTAAATCATTTTTATTTCCCAGTATAAGTTGGGTCAATCGATAGTCTCCCCACCATGGTTCAAGCCTTGTCGTGGCGGTGAGGCTCAATAGCCTAAGGTGAAACCAGCACCTTGGGCGAAGACAATTAAGCCGAGTGATCTGTTCTTTGTACCCCTCTTATAAGATGAGGGGACAAAAGAGCAGGGGGCAGCAAGGGATGAGGATGAAAGTACCTCACCCAATTGTACTGTCCCGACGTTGGGAGGACTTGTTCTGTGGTGCGAGACAACCCCTCTTTGGAGGTGGCGTCTGTCCCTTGAGGGACTGACTAGCCGTTGAGGTGCCCTGTTTGCTCATTAGATTGGGCATCTCACCAAAGGCGGCATTGGCGGCAGTCACCGGGTTTTAGTGAGCTGCATCCACCTTACCACCTTTCGGGCGCAGCGAGTTCCACATATCCGCCTGGTGAGACCTACTCCCCCCTGGGATGATTCAGAGCATTTCCCGGCGTAAAAGAAAAAAAAAAGCTATCACATAATATTGAAAAGGTATGCACACGATGGTCCTTCAAGTGGAGTTCGTTATACAATTTTTTATTGCAATATCAAATGATTTGTGCTTCATGATAAAAAAATGGTTCATTAGCAATAATGTAATATTTTTTGTAGTTTGTGGTTGTGAGCAATTTGGCACCTAAGGGCCACATTACATAAATGATATTTTAGGCATAACACTTTCATTTCGTCTACTTTCGCCAATAACTTTGGGCTTTCGAACCTGCGAATGTACATGATGTTTATGATAAATATTTTATCATTTTATCGGTGAGAAATGCGCTTGACAGTCCGTCTGGATGGCTACCACGATTCTCCTTAAATACATATATTGTGAAATGGCTGTTGTTCCGAAAGAAGGGCAGGTCAGGCAGTGTAATTATTGACACCGCGAATGGTGAGTTCTCAAGTGAAGAAGGTTATATGTTACGTCCCACATGAACTCATTGTTTCTGGACAAGGTTGGTCACTTACTATCCTGTGGCACGTCGCCGGCATATAACCGGAATAGAGCGGTAATGTTATGTGTTTTGTATGAAAACAAATTACGCAAAATTTGTGCTGCGATGCTGCGCCGGTTCTCATTGCCCGACTGATGGCCATTGATTGATGATTGGCCGATGGGACGTACATACAGATCACTGGTTGGTTAAATCGCTATTACGTCAGTGACAAATCACTGACCAGTTTCGGAATTTTATGTCTCACATATTTTCTACTCCGGTTATATGCTCGTTGACCTATCCTATCGAAACAACATTAAAATGTCTAGTGAGGTCATGGATATGTTTATATTATTATCGATTTATGTTATTTAAAGTTTGTTAGTTGGAACACGCAACATCCGTTTTTAAGAGCTACCCGAGACTAGGTCAACGTGATGAAATAGTTCATTAATATTTATATCTTCATCTATAAGTACTAATATAAACAATAATTTGCATTTGTTAGTCCAATTGTTGAGGAAAGTTATAGGTTTTTAATTTGAAGACAAGTTTTCTTTAATTGTGGGGCGAGTCAAATCCGCGGTATCGCTGTTGTCTGTAGCATATGCAAATCAATTACAGTTGTAAATGAGAGCATAATGAAATAGCAGCTCTGCCATTTAGTATTTAAAACGGATAAAGCACATTATATAACATTAATATATAAAAACAAATCTTATGCAATTACGATAAGATTACTATAATTTATGTATATTAAGTAATAAAGTTTGTTGCATTTAATTACGTGATACGTTTTATTACATAATTTTGGTAAATTGGATCCTGGCATTCATAAAGAGACGTAGGTATATGTCCAGTTAACGAACGCAGCCTGACAATCTTTTTTTGGTATCAATAGCAAGACTTGCGCCCAAAGTGCTCGTGTTGTAGAATAAATAGAAAAGTTCACAATAGAAAAATTCATCACTAATGAAAATTATAATTTTAGAATTATCACGAACGAAAGATTAACGTAATACGAAAATAATATTTTATTATTTTATCACTATTAAAACACGACCATTCATATTCTTTTTAGGCTCATCCATAGAAGATAAGCCGTCTTCTTCTATGGTCTTTTTTTCATGCTCTGAGGCATCCTGCTGGGAGTGGGTCGCTAGGCGCGTATGTGGTAGGTAGGTAAGGTGGACGCAGCTCTACCCACTAAAATCCGGCGAGTGCCACCAATGCCGCCTTCGGTGAGGTGCCCCAGATCTGTTAAGCTAACATGGCACCTCAACGGCTAGTCAGTCCCGCAAGGGGCAGACGCCACCTCCAAAGGGGTTCCCCGCACTACAGAACGACCCCTCCTAACTCACCCCTTGTCCTCTCTGCTCTTTTGTCCCCTCTTCTCACAAGAGTGGTACAAAGAGCAGCTCCCTCGGTTCAATTTGCTTCGCCCAAGGTGGTCTGGGTCCACCTTAGGCTACTCAGTACCAGCGCCACGACACGGCTTGAACCATGGTGGGGTCCATAGAAGCTTCTACGGTCTACTCTAACACCAAATCTTAATTCCTTCCCAAAAGATTAAATCCCTCCCCCTTAATATTTCACGGGTGCCAAAAAAAAAATAACGTGATATAAGTGATTTATAATGTGATACACATATCACGTTATAACATCCCATCCCTAGTGTCGTCGTTCTGTACCGAGGGTTTTCTTGAATATTTACAGTGTCACGTGATAGTAAACCTACTTGATGTTCTACGAGGCCATCGATATGCTCGATGGCCTCAGAGAACCGGATACCTAGTAAGAGTACCTACTACCTAGTAAAGTGAGCCGTACAATTCCGAAACTGGTCAGTGATTTTTCACTGACGTAATAGCCAGTTAGTATCCATCGGCCAATCAGAGCCCAGAACCGGCGCACCGTTGCAGCACAATTTTTCGGATTTTTTTCATACAAATCACAACGTTACTGCTCTATTCCGGTTATATGCTCGATGTCTGAGGCATATCGATTTATGGATGATTGTGTTGTGGTTGACATTAATGTAAGAGCTATTCCTTCTAAATGATGACGATGCTGTTGTTCGTGAATTAGAAATCTTATACTAGCTCTTGCTTTTCGCTTAGATTATCGTTTATCCGGATAAGTAATAATTATATATCTCGGAATATAATCTTTGCAAACTTATCTCAAAATCCGATCAGCGGTGTAGATGTGAAAGGATTAGGGAACATACATTTAGCCAGCCATGAACAGTATAGTGGACAGATAAAGTCTGATGATCATCATTATCAGACTTTATCCGTCCATATACAAACATATATACGGACTGATTATTATAATAATAATAATTATTATTATTAGTGGTTTGATATAAAATACTATTTTTTGTTATAAAGGCCAAATCTGGATTAATCAAACGTAACTGACAAAAAAACCGCTGCATTGAGAATAGTTTTTTTTCGAATTTCAATTTTTTTTGCCCAAAACTCTATACCTACACAAGTAGTAAATCACGTGCCTAAAGTTTCCTTAATAGATTTTATTAAACCTTATATGTATATTTTACCTCAGACAACGAAAATAACGATTTTTAGATCAACTAATAAAACTATTTAAGAATACAATATGGTAAAAATATATATCTGCCTGTTTTTATATTCTTATATTTCAAGCCTTAAGTGACAAGTCTAAAATCTGTATGTACGTGGGTAACACTGAAAATGTTTAGAACTGCCCAGTTAGAAACATTGAAAATGAAAACTTTTTTTGAATTTCAATTTTAGAACTCTTTGGTAACCTAATGTAGTATATTGCATTCATTTGTCATTTGTTTTTGTGAATTGGCGGCAAATCTAAAACTCTTGTTACACGTGAAAATGAACATAACGCGAGAAAATTTTCGGTCAATGATTTATTATGACTTTCGTTGTGGGCTTACTCAACAACAAAGCTATGATAGGCTGCGATTAGCATTTTTTAATAAAGCCCCATCTCGTGCCACTATTTACAATTGGTTTAACGAGTTTAAGCGTGGACGTAGCAATCTCAGTGATGATCCGCGTGAGGGACGTCCTTTAACAGCGACTACTGAAGATAACATCAATGCTGTGCGACGCATGATAGAGGAAGATAAGAGAGTGACCTATCAGCAGATACGGGCAAGCCTAGGCATTGGTATGAGTCAAGTTCAAAAAATATTACACGAACATTTAGGCGTCAGGAAGCTTTGTACCAGATGGATTCCCCATACTTTAACCGACGACCAGAAACGCCTCCGCATGGACTGGTGTCGCCAAATGTTAGATAAGTTCAACGGCGGTAACTCAAATGCTGTATTTGACATCATCACAGGTGATGAAAGCTGGATATATTGCCACGAACCCGAAACCAAAAGACAATCAGCTCAGTGGGTGTTTCCTTTCGAGGATCGGCCAACTAAGGTAAAGAAAGGAAGAAGTCAAGGAAAAAAGATGATTGCCTCATTATTTGGTCGGAAAGGTCAGTTCGCGACAGTTGTGCTCTAGCACAACAGCATCTTCTAAGATGGAAGGACAGTTACTGCAGACTGGTATGTCAATCGCTGTTTGTCTGTTGTCTTGGAAAAATTCGACAGCAGCGCCCTCGAAGCAGGATCCTCCTTCACCACGACAATGCTTCAGCGCACTCCGCAAAACGGACTGTTGAATATTTGACTATGGCAGATGTAGAGATAATGAGTCATCCGCCTTACAGTCCTGACCTGGCGCCCTGCGACTTTCATTTATTCCCAAGAACTAAAGATAAAATTTGAGGTATTCGCTTTACGAGCCCTGAAGATGCGGTGAAAGCGTACGAAAATGCCATAGAAGATACTCCTAAGGAAATGGGCCCACTGCTTTTCTCAGTGGTTCCATCGAATGCGACGATGTGTAGAAAGAAACGGAGATTACTTCGAAAAACAATAAAAGTATTGGCAACTTTCTACATTAAGCCGTTTTTCATTTTGTAAACATTTTCAGTGTTACCTAGGTATCATATCTGAGATGATATCGAAGCTGATAATAGCACCAATAGAATGTGCCACTAAAGAAAAGTCCGGATAAGGTTTACGAGTGTCAATAGAAACGCGTTTAGAAAATATGGGTGGTGCTGGCAACTGGAGCGTGCTCCCAATATGGCCGACTGTACCTCGTAATGAATAACAATTAATATTATATCTTCTATCAGTCGCCAACTCATGAAACTACTTCTACGGCTCTATCGCAGTTTTAGATTTGCAAGCCCGACGTTTCGGATACTTACAGCAGCCATGGTCATGGAGGACATTATAATGAGTGAAATTCGCGTAAGCATTAGAATTTTTTTTTCCTTGCTTACATTTTGTTGCACTTCCTAAGTTTAGATAAGCCCCATATTATGTCAGATACAAATATTTGACAAAGATCATTGTAGGTACTGTTTTAAGTTTGTTTTCACTGCCATTTCCTTTTTTCGGAAATTTGTCGTTTTCTAAAAAAAATAATTATGAAATTTGATCCAACATAATTAATAAACGTACGCGTCACATCTTAAAGTTGCTACACATTGTTTTTTTTTTAATAAAACTGAAAAACAAACTGAAACTGTAAATATGTTGTGGTAAAAATGTTTTAAATAAATTTAGAAATTAACTATGTTGACTTAAAACCTTATATTGTGAAAGAAGTTGAGTACCAACATGTTACCTCTATGCCTCTAGTACGAAATAACTTGCCTGGACCAAAATAGTCAAATAGAGTTTAGAGTCAGTGTATCAATTTGCGAATAATCACATTCCGATGTCAAATATCTAATTTCAATCCAACCTATATAAATTGCTCGCACTGCAAAGATGTCAATTTCGTAGCTTTTTAAGTTCTTATTTTCCTTTTCAGAAATAAAGTAACGAGAGAATTTTATTAAATTGATATTTCACCTTAGAAAATTGAAGATAGATTATTATTTGAGTCTTCATAATTTAGATTATTATTTGAGTCTTCATAATTTTGAAATCCATAGTTTAATTGTAAACACTTTCTAAAACGTTGTTCCTAATACAGCTTATCGACCATCATTATTTTTTTTCTCTTGAACGTGTTAATTTGTGTTATTACAAGAAAGTCGTAAAAAGGCCACATTAAAACTAATTTTAACGATAAAAAAATTAAAATATACAGACATATTTAACTATAACAAGTAAAATATCTTTGTAATGCAATCAAATTAGCATATTGTTAAATATTAAAGTATCTCAACAGACATATGGTATGGGAAAGTAAAACACTGACTTGCATATTTGTTTAAAAATGTCCAATAAAATTTGAATATTGAATGGAAATTGGCGTTGCGATTTTATAACAGCATGATACTCCAAAATATACCAGAAACTGATTCAGGGCATCAAGTTATGAAACACCGCAAATCTGAGCATAAAAACAAAGATAAACGATGTAGCAAAAAACGTGGAACGCACAACAACGGAAATATATTTAATACTTTTATAGTATACATATAGTACCTATAATTTGTTAATATAAAATGTATATATTTAATACACATCCATGACCCAGGAACACAGAAAACTTTTTTGTCCTGGTAGGTTTGTCCTGGGGGGATACGAACCCGCTACCTCCGGCTTGAGCGCCAATGCGCTAACCATTGACAGATGTCTTCATTGTATATTTTATTTATCATCGTTCATCGCATTATTATTTAAAAACCTAGCACGTTAGAAGTCATGCTAGGCGTATCAGAAAACAGTTATTACTTGAAAAACTGTGTTTTATATAGAACAGGAAATTCATATACATACATAATTATGTATCTACTAGTATAGGGGCCTCGATCTTGAGATTGATCTTGATTCTTGGAGGATTCCCACTAAAATAGACTTCAGTTCTTAATATAATGTGATTCTTAATAGTAAATTATCTATAATTATGCTCTTTGCAGTTAAGCGTTAATATGTCACTTGTGCATGATGCATTCACCTATAACTGAGGCCACATTTAGCTATAAAACTCATAAATATGTATTCATAAAATAATGTGTCAATGTGTATCCTCGTTGGTGGATCTAATAATAAATAAATATCTACATCTAACATATCATCGTGGTATTCCTGAATGCTTTCCTATGTTCCTAACTCCAAAAGTATTTGACAATATTATTAAAGTATATTTCAGCCGTATTGTCATTCATTGAGAGGTTCACTCAATGGATGGTTGTTTCTTATTAATAGTGGTGAAACAAGAATAATGAATGACCCAGATTTATCTATCTATATAAGCGATTCGGAAGACTAATTTCAAGAACAGTTCAACAAAACAGAATTCTTTTAAACATTACAAGTTAAATAACATGCTAACACTGTTCCGTGCTATTACGTGAGCGTAAAGCGTAAAAACGTTCACGACGAAAAAACCATGTAAAAAAAGTTTTGATGCGTAACGATATTTAACAATGCACTATATTAGAGCTTTATTTTTTATATTGCAGGAAATAGTATATTCACCGAATAAGATATTTCTTCGCCTTCCGACCGTGCATCCGTCGGTATAAGTACAAGTATTTCCTTTGTGGAGTTTTACTGTATAAGTGAGAAAGGACGAGCCTATAGTTCTCTAATCTAAAAAGACATGAATTGTCATGTCTTTTAGTTGGCAACTCGGCCTAAAATTATATAAGTTGACTATTTATTCATTCATTCATTTAATTCATCGATTCGTCAGGGTACCAGGAAGTCGAAATCCTTTATGCAAAAATTTGTAAACCTGTAAACCTCGTATAAAATTAATGTGTAACAGCATTTAATTATTTATTTTTATGATACCTTTATAGATATAATAGACTATCAGGAACTTGTTTTCGTTTTATGATGTAAGGAAATAGTAATTTGTTCATACGAGGAACCTTTACCTAATAGCAGTTGAATAAAACATAGTTTCCAAAAACTTTTTAAATTAATCATTTTTATGACTTTGGTAAAATTTAGAAAAAATACAAATATGTTAATGACAACCAATATATATTTCGTTTTAATTTTCAAATTATTTTTTTCTCAGTTCCGCTAACACAACGTTGAGAAGAACAAAAATTTGGGATTTCTAATTTTGCTAAATATACTGAGACCCCAGAAACAATGAAAGAAACTTCTTGACGGTATTTAATTTTTCTAATTGAACTTAAATTATTATATTATAGATAATTTACATTAAGAAACATCCCGCAGCGGTCGCCAGTTCGAATCCTCCAAGTGCAGTTGCAATGTCTTCATCGGGACAAATTTAAATATTATCTCCGTTCCGCAACACAAGTTCTTACGAATTAACCATGGAGCTAGGTTAACGTGGTGTGGTTGTTTGTTAATATTCATTTTTTTTACTAAGTCTAACCCTCAAATATTGAGTATTTGTGGGTTAGACTTAGTATACTCAAATACTCCCCGAATACTCAAACGATTCTCAAATTTAAGATGTACTTAAACTCATGCTACGACGTGTCAGATTCAAAGAAAAAAAGAGGGACAACACGAGTTTAAGTACGTCTTAAATTTGAGATTCGTTTAAGTATTCGGGGTTAACACGCGTATAAGTCCTCCAGCTGAATGCTTTTGACAGTATAGCACCGAAAACCGATAGACAATATTACGTGTAATATTTACACTATAACATTTCAATGACACCATCATAACCGGTCACACAGCTTTCAACTTTCATCCATTATGGAATCTGTGCTGTAACAGCTTTCCTCAGATGAGATAACCTAATGACGTGCCAGTGTGAACTGTTAAATCACTAATCGATTATTAATTATTAGTTTTACAAACAAATAGATAATGAATTACGCAAAGTACTATTGGGTTCTGTACTTAAAAAAGTATTTTTTTTTAATATTTGTGGTCAAAATTTTAATTTTGTATTTTAACAATAAAATACGTTTTGCTTATATGTAACATAAGGACTTTATAAATGATATCTTTATATATATAATTCTTCTGTGCGTGTGTATGTCACTGAACTCCTCTTAAGCGGCTGGGCCGATCTTGATGATTTTTTGTGTGTGTGTTCAAGTGGATTCGAGAATGGTTTAGATTCACAAAAAAATATATTTTGTACAGGACAACGTCTGTCGGGGCCACTAGTATAGATATATAGAACGTGTTGGCGACTATTTAAAGTGGCCTGTACCCAGGGGCGTAGCTACCGCCGTATCTGCCGTATCAATTATACAGGGTCTGACGTGCGTAAGCAAAAATTAATAAAAACTTGTCACTATTGTCCATAGAGGCAGAAACTTTAGAAAAGCTAAAGTTATCATCGGCATAAATGTAAAACAGTTAATAAATCAGAAAAAAGACAGTATATTTAATTTGAATTGTTTGTAAAATAATAATAATAAATATTTCTTTTAATTTTATGCAAACATTTTTTTTGTGAGAAATCTTTATTCTTCATAAGGGCCCCTAAAAATTTTTATGCGGGGCCCCACCAACGCACGCTACGTTACTGCCTGTACCGAACAGTGGATGAAAAATTGATAGTATTTTTTGTACTTTTTCCTGTATCAAAATTATATTTTTTTTACATTAATAATATTTTTGAAAATCACTTTATTTATTAACATTAGTGATGATTTACTTTAATGTTGTGCACAACTTTATTTTTACCATTTAATGAATATTGCTTTATTTAGCTATTTAAAGGATACACATATATACTTGTAAATAAATCACAAAAATTAGTCTTTTTTTTTTCGTAAAATTCCCGATACATAATGTGCATAATAAAAAATATTTAACACAAGCCCGTTGATGTAAGAAAGAAAACAAAGTACATATTCAAATATTATAGCTCTACTAGTGGCACCGACAGACGTTGTCCTGTACATTTTTTTTTGTGAATCCAAATCATCCTCGAATCCTCTTGAACTCACACAAAAAATTTCATCAAAATCGGTCCAGCCGTCTAGGAGAAGTTCAGTGACATACACACGCACACAAAAAAAATATATATATAAAGATATATCACAACTATAACGTGTACTTAGAGTTGATGTTTAAAATAATAAGCTCGACGGACCTTACGCTACTTAATCGTAAGCATGTCCCAAAAAGGGTCAGCCTTGTCCACGAATGTTTAGAATTAGATTAATATCACATGTACTAATATCATAAAAATGATTTACAGGCATGGCGGGACACAGACGTTCAGCAAGTCCAACCTGATAAAAGTAAAGCAGAAACATGGCATGATGGGCTAGTAAACGAACCTTTAAGACGGCGTCGTCCAGGCCGCAAACGTAAACGTCGCCCACAATTGTCATCAATAGAAGACATCGATCTTCCGGAACCATTTGTACATCAAGTAGGTTCATTGTCCATCCAAGAGGAAGATAACCACAACACTGAAGTACCAAAGAGACGACGAAAGAAAATCAATCAAGAAAGTGATCCAACCCAACCTACCAATTGGAGAGATGAAAGTATAGAAGGTCCTCACAGGCGAAGAAAAGGCCAAAGAAGAAAACGCCCTGTCCTCCATTCATGGACTGAAACATCCGAACTTGATTACCCGCTACATGATCAAATAAAAGTGAATGACGAAACAAACAACGAAAACAATTTACAAGTTTCCCATAATAACAAAAAAATAACTGAAACAGACATAATGGAAATACAAAATTACGATAAACAATATAACGAAAAAAAGTCTATAGAAATAACACATCATGATCCAATTAAAACCCACAAACTGCGGAATGATATATCCATAGCAACACATGATGAATTGGATGTAACTACAGAAAAAATTATGGACACTGATAATTTAAAATCTAATTTCTACCAAAAAGATAAAGATGCAAGAGTTTCTGAACTTCCAGAACAGGTAGACATTTTTATTTTAATTAGCTCAGTTACTTATTTACCTTCAGATTACACGTTTTAATAAATTCTTTGCATATTTTTAATAGACATTATTATGTAGAACAGTTTCTCTAAATCACGTATCACACGATTTTAAGTTATATCTATATTATTACTTAATAAACCAGACCTTTATCAATTTAAAAGTAACATTGCCAATACATTTATTTCTTGTTTATATTTATTACAGAATAACAGGTTGGATCCACTCGTACTAAAAGCATTATTAAAAAGATCTAACGGAAGAAGTTTAAGCGAAATTTTACAGCAAAATAACTTATCGCTGTCAGACTTACTCAGTGGTAAAGAACAGGCTGTATCAATTCTAAAAATGGAAGATTCAGCGCAGAGCCAAGAGCAAAATGACCAAAAAGAAAGTTCAGGACAACATATATTCGATTTAGAACCAAATAGTTCTGAAGAATATGTTACTAAAAATAATGATAGTGTAATTAATTTTAAAGAAATGACAATTGAAACTGTTTCAGAAGAAACAACAACTGAATCAATGCATTATAAACAAACTAAAGATCTCACTAAAGAGAAAGAAACAAAAGATAAATTTAACTCTAACAATAATTTGAATGGTGAAGGTATATCTAGTAATGCTAATATGAGGCGAAGGTTTCCTACTGTTCGCAGAAAGCTAAGAATGAGACCCTTACTAAGTAATTCATACAAAGCACAACTAAGTAGAGATTTAATAGCATTATCTTCAATGAAATATCAAAACAATAGAAATTCTACTAGGTTCAGAAATTTCAAAGAGTTAATGAGTTCAAAATCAGACAGGACGGAACCTAGTATAATAGATACAACAGACGTAGTAACAGAAACAACTACTTTTATTCCTGACGAAATAGTTACGCCATTCGACGACCAAATAAATGATCTCACAACTATAACGTTATTGAAAGACAATACTGTCGTTAGCGAAAATGACGAATCTGAAACATTAAATACAGCCGATTCTAAAACACCCATCGTAGGTCAAACGGATTGTGAAAATAAAGAAACTACTACTACACTAGTATTTGAGATTGAGCCTGAGTATTTTTACACAACTACTACAGAATCAACAAAAGAAGGCTATCCTATTAAAACATCACCAACCATAAACCGACAATCCTTAGATAATAGGTCAAAGCGAAAAAGAATGAAACAAAGAGTTTCTACGGCTGTTCCTGAAAATTATGAGATGAAAGATATTTTCGATATGGCAAACCTAGTACCAGCGTCTGAATTTATAGCAAAAACGAAAACAACTGATGCTGATGATCAAACTGATTTCACAACATTAGAAGATTTTTTGACTACAGAAGCGACTAATGAAAATCGAAGAAGAAATAAATCAAGGAAGCGAAACTTCAATCGAAAGATAAGTGTATCTCCTACACAAAAACCAATTAGTACTACAGAAGTAACAGCTAGAATTGAAATACAAGAAATTCTTAAAGATACTTCAAGTAAGTAATCCCAAATCTTAATTAGTATGTATTTTCTGTAACATTGTTAATTAATCATTATATAAACCGAGCATAGTTGGTCAATACAAAAATATGTAATGGTTTCATTAAGATCCAATTATGCTTTCTACTTATTAAAATATTAAAAACTTATGTAAATTTTTCATATTTTTAGCAAGCGAAAGACTTTCGAGAATACTCAAAGAGAGAAATATGACTTTACACGAATTAGTGGAGCAAAGAGAACGTGGATCAAGTCATATACATTTAGCAGATATATTTCATAACGCTTCAAGGGAACCTAACCCGCCCGAACCTTTCTTATCTAAATCTTTAATAGAGCCAATATCAAAAGAAACATATCCCTTACGAGCACTTTTAGAAGCTAATCAGCATGATCCAAAGACGACTACAATCGATTCTATCACTGAACATAGTAATTATTTGAATAAACCCATTGTTATGGATTTTGGAAATAATGTCAATGAGAATAGTGAAAATATGGGGATAATTTCTTTATTTCAAAACTTCACAAAAAATCTAATAAGTAAGGAAGACATAAAACGAGATATGCAGAATAAAACAAAAGAACCGTTACAAATACCAATTACAAATACGAATAAAAGTCACGAAAGCGAAGCGAGAGAAGGTCGTGCTTTAAATGCTGACAAGGCATTGATAACATGGAATGAAATTATCAATTTTATGCAAAATAAAGAAAAAAATGTGTCAATTGAAGCAACAACAAGAATTGAATATGGTAAGTTAATACAGTACTGGGTTGTGAGTTTTCGGTAGCCAATTGGGGGAGGAATAGGGAAAGGGCGAGCCATGCATCTGCATAATCTCTGGTATCCCCCCCACCATGGTTCAGGCCTTGTCGTGGCGGTGGGGCTCAGTAACCCAGGGTGAGCGGTGCACCTTAGGCGAAGCTAATTGGGCCGAGGGGGCTCTTTGTACCCCTCTTATAAGAAGAGGGGACAGAAGAGCAGGGGGCAAGGGGTTAGGATGGGAACCTCACCCCATTGTACTGTCCCGACGTTGGGAGGGGTTGTTCTGTGGTGCGGGACAACCCTTCTGTGGAGGTGGCGTCGGTCCCTTGCGGGACTGACTAGCCGTCGAGGTGCCCTGTTTGTTTTCTAGATCCGGGGTACCTCACCAAAGGCGGCATTGGTGGCACTCGCCGGGTTTTAATGGGTAGAGCTGCGTCCATTTACCAGCTGTCGGGCGCAGCGAGTCCCACATACCCGCGTGGGGAGGCCCACTCCCCCGCGGTATGCCTCAGAGCATTTCCCGGCGTTAAAGAAAAAAAAATCTCTGGTATCCGCACAGGATGTGTATCGCTCATACACTAAAGTCGCTAAAAGGCTTCGACAGCTGGTTTGCCGTCCTATGCTATAAACAAAAAAATTAGACGGGTAACTTGAATAACATGAGAAAACATAATAATATTAGGTCTATAAATTGTTTTTTTTAAACAAATTAGCTGAATTATACATATATGATTTATTATGTGCGATTTTTTGTGCGATTTTTTCCAATGCGTTTTTAAATGGTTATTGGTTGTTTTTTCTCACTTCCTAATTTTTTATTGAAAAAAAGTCGGCAGTCATGGCACGGTAGATGTGAAACATCTACCGTGCCTTGACCTTTACTAAGAAATTACGCATACACACATTTATGTATGCAAACATTTACTAAACCAGCGCCATTGTGGACGGTTTTCGAACTGTTATTTATATAGCATACAGCTTTTTCAACTTTTCAATCATATGAGACGATTCTCCTATACTATAGGCGTACTATAACACATTAAATATACCTATAACATATGACAGCGTCATTCCGTTCAGCCGCGGCATTCAAGCCCAAATTAATGTTAGGGCACGCCAATATTATATTATGTTCTAAGTCTAAAGTGAAAAGAACATACAATATTATTTTCAAATATTTATATCACAAAGTATGTTATATAAGAAACTAATAATTAAAAAAAATAACCTGAGCTGTAAGCATCAATAATTTCTTGTATTCTCTATTAAAGTACTGAAAACGAATAAGCTATTTCTCATAATATTTTACATTTACACAATTTGTATATTACAGATAATCTTAGTACAGAACCAATAAATAAGTTTAAAGCCGATGAAGATTCTATTGATGAAAAATTGGGAATTTTTGAAGATTTGCAATATTTGACTAACCATTTGGACAGACAAGTCGGTCCTTTGTCTGAAGTTGCCGAAAATGTAAATTTATTTGAAGAAAATGAAAATATAGATGTGCTAGACACAGTAGATTCAAGCTACATAAGTACAACTAAATCTGTAACAGTAGCAACAGCTTGTATAATCGGGCTCTCTCTTGTTTTGTTCTTATTAACATATACCATATTAAAATGGAAACAAGATGCAAAAATACTACGAAACAACTCGATTCAAAAAGCAAATGACATACCAACTCCAGTTTTTGAAAATAGAAAGGGACTAAAAATTAACAGCAGTACACGTAGCAAAAGCCCAATGCTTTCTACTTCTAATATTTATGCAATAGATTCTCTGGACACACACAAAGGAAATGATTCACCGGAATACATGTGGGACACTTTAAGAAAACCATTTCAATAACATTTAACGATAGTATAATATTAGGTTTATGAATTAGACTGAAATTATGTATTACATATCTTTATTTAATTTATTTTTATTACCATTTAATAAAAAAAAATGTGACCTGAAGATTAGTTTTACTATCACCAAAATAGTTAGTATTATTATTTGTTTCATACCTCGTCAAAATTATTTAATCCATTTACAATATTGTTATAAAATATTAAAACTGCTTAGCAGGCCTAGGCAAAACAAAAATTTAATGAAAATCAATGAAATGTTATTTGATGTTTCTCTTTTAGGCACTGAATTAAATGAAATAAAGTTTATGAGTCTTATTTTATTTTTAGTATATAAGCATTTTTATATTACCTGTAATTTTCAAATGTGTATACTTCTTTCAATTTCTTTAAAACTGGGATATTGTCTGTAGTGTGAATTCTCTTGTGAAAATAAGCATACCATCTAATAAGACTTTGGTATAATTTTAATGATTGTAAAAAGACAGGAGATGGCTGTAATCAAGCAATTTTATTACTACCAATATTGTAGACACAACTTAATAATTTCCTACTAATAATGACCTTTTATTTTATTTAATACATACCCGTAATTCAGCTAATTCATCAGAAGTATAATAAAGTATAGTTGTATATTTTTCAGGTAAAACGTCAATGTATGGTTTCCAAAATGAGTCTGAAAATAAATATCAAATATGATAAATAAATAAAAGTATGATTAATATATCACATAAAATGATATTACATTGATAGATAAATAATATGAAAAATCATTTATAAGATAATATGAATGGGGTAGAAAAGTTTTAACAATTCTGTTTGTGGTTTTAACATTCTCAAATTTTATTTGCTAGGGCATGCAAGCCCTAACTAAAAAAATATTTTCATATAATCCACATACTGAATCCTTTTATGAAATAGCTATGCTGTTATTCAGAAAGTAGTTATGGCAACTGAAACCTACCATCTGAAGCTAGGCCATACATGGACAAGTTGCTTTTGTTTATATTATATACATCATAAGTGCTGGTCCTGTGGAGGCCTTATAATTAATATAAGCTGTGTTGACCACCTACCATGTGGCCAGGCTGTCAGTTGACATAATAGAACATAAGAACATTGTTCTTTAAAATATGTATATAATATAATAAGCATGGAGATATTAAGCACAGATATTGAGCACTTCATCACAAGTAGCTATTTAATATGTTACTAAAGAAATAAATTATTTAATAAGTTATTTTTTTTTACCCTTATAAAAATAGATGACTCTTACCAGGATTCTGCTTTTCAAGCAGCAAATAAAAAGCTAAAATATAATTTGGCATCACTTTCAATGGGTCTACTTGTAAAAATTGTGCTAGTTCGGATTCTTCGGCATTTGTCACACTCATCATTATATTCCGAGGTATGGTGAGAACTAATGAACCCTCAGTGAAGGTTTTATTTGCTTTTAATCCAAGATCATAGCCTTCAAATTCACAAATATCAACACCTAAAAAACATAACAAAATATAAATAAAATGGTATGAAATAAATTTTCAAATCATAGCTAAGACTTAATTTTCCTTAATCTTTTGATTTGATATTATAATATACTAGCTGTTGCCCGCAGCTTCGCCTGCGTTAACTTAGATTTACAGCCATATACAGATTGACGATGATTATTTTTATAGCCTAAGTTACTCCTTATAACATCAGCTATCTGTCAGTGAAAGTCCCGTCAAAATTGGCCCAGAGAGCTTTCAGAGATTAGCCAGAACAAACAGACAGACACACAGAAATTGTAAAAAATGATATTCTTTTCCGGTCCGGTATAGATTTACCTGTTTATACTTAGCTACCGATAGTTGTGACCGGAAAAGAATAGGCAACCCAACGTTTGCATATTCCATGGGCTTCATACTTACAATTGGTATAGAATTTATGTAATAATCAAACCGGTGAAATGTTTTTTTTTTTTTTTTTTTTTAAATTATTAATTAAACATACCCTGGACTAAAATTTGTTAGGCAACACATATGCAATATATTTATTGACATATTAAATTAAATATAAAATATGTTTCATCAAATAAACATCTCGGTGAAGGTCGTTTTATATCCCGTATCTTAGCCTAATGTACAAAGTTTTTTTTACTAAATTCTCGTTGGGGCAGATTACATTTCTGCTTTATGGTAACAACTTTCACTGACATTGTAAGTATAAAATGATTTTATCATATGGTAGTTGTGGTTCCAGATAAAGAATAGTTTTTCTCATAAAACTAGGATATCGAGTTACATATTATATTACCTTCAAATTCAGCTTTATTCTCACGTAGCCAAGCAACATACTTCTCTAAATTTAACTTTCGGGGGTTAGTTTTATTTTTTATCACTGAACTTTCTACATCTATAATTCCTTTTAATAATGTTTGTAATTGTAAATGGCAGTCCCAAATACTTAATGTACCATTTACATTAAACTCATTAATAATACTAGATAATTTACTAGTTAATATTAATAATTCTTTCTGTCTTTGCTGGTATAATCTATTTTCCTTCTTATTAATGCGTTCATTAGAACTTTGTTTTGATTTTGATTTGTGATCCATGATTACTGTTTTAGAATTGTTTCAACTTATTAATATTTCTCAGTCTTCATATGCTTATATAGCGTTTACCAATGATTGCAGTAAGCGTGGGAAAATTATAAATATCTCAAAATTCTCATACAGAGTTGCTACTGTGTGAAGAATTTGTCAAAACTCAAAAGTTTGCCAAATTGTTTCACATTTGTGATTTGACAAGTGACACCTAACCTGTGTAGCCAGAGTGATTTGGTTGAAAGTTACGCTGAAAACTGAAAAGTTACATTTATTAACTAAAACCATTAAAAGTTAATATACCTCTAGGTACCTATATTAACTTTATGACTAAAACTTATAATTAGTAGGGGCAGTGTTTCCCTATATTTTGTACCACCGTTTTCGTCGTCGTCAGAAAGACGACCTTTTGTGAAGTGAAAACTTCTTTTGGCGCACCATACATAGATTTTGGTAGGCTGTGAGTGAGGGTGATCCGTCACGCCCGGTCGTGAAAGGCTCGATTGGGTAAACTCAGGACCGCTTTTTGATGTGACAACGTCTAATAATTCGATGAAGCCGGCTGCAAGAACGAAAAAACATGACGCATGCGGCGTTACCTCGCTCTGAGGCGTTCCATTTTCTTATGACGTTGTCACTCAACTATCGTCAGTAAACCGACTTTATAGACAACCTATTTTTTTAGTTCTATAATGTAATAATAGGGATGTTGACATTTTTCATGGCCTAAATATTATTAACTTTTGCTTAAATACGTCTAATCCCTATAAAATCTTGCATTTTATAATGCATTTTAAATTTCGCTCCAAAACGGTAACACTTGTCACGTGACATGTGTTGCTAAACATCGTAAAAATGATAAAATGATTCTAGTTGTCGTTAATAAAAAATGGCTTCTAAGTTTTATAATTGTTGTACGGTGCCTATGTGTGTGTACACTGTCAAAACGCCTGAAAATTAGTTATATTAGGTATAAACAATATGTACTGCGTACGGAAAATGGTGTGTAAAAGTACGTCAATATTTTTCCGCTTCCGTTAAATAGGAACAGGTGACGTCATTTCCGATTATTATCACGTGACCTATTTTAAATTTTGTTACATTTTATTTATTAAATTTTAATTTAATCAAATAAAAATAAGGGAAAATATTGTATTTTTTCAGAATTCTATCATACAAACTACCAATTAACATCAAAAATTATATTTTTTATGAATACTGTCAACATCTCTATGAACGGATAATTTAACTTTCTTGTTTTTAAACATGCATGACAAGTGACAACTATTGTCTGGTACCAGAAAATAGTTTACGTAATATATTATACAGAAAATACCGTAGACAAAGTAAAATTATATTAATATAATATCAATACAGTCCTAATACTATTAGGACTGTAGGATTTTCTGTCTACGGAAAATTTTATACGTTTTGTGTGTGGGGGCCAACCGGTTGTGATTCTTGAAAAGTTACGTAAATACAACTGAAATTACTTTTTACATACAATATTATGTTACATAAAATAATTAAAAGCTACATAAAATGTAAGAATTATAACCATCTGGTAACATTGAATTTGACGTTGACGGTTGAATTAAACAATAGCCAGTCCTAGCTGTCAAAATTATTATTGTGTTGACTAATAAATATACTAGTTGGCGATGCTTGTATTACTTGATCGTTTTGCCTTACATACGATTTGCTTATTTTTTTATAGGTACATACTCAGATTAATAAACAAAAGGCTTTTGTTTATTAATCTGAGGGTACATACATACATCTTGTATAATAATATTAATTATTACGATTTAGGTTGAGATGTTCTTAAAGTCTTAGTGATAGAGGGAGTCAAAAGTCGTTGTAAATTAAGTTATTTTTATATAAGTATGTTTATTTGTATGCGGGGTTGACTAAGACTTATATTAGGTACAGGGCCCGAGCTTTATTAACTCTTTTATGGTTTATTTTTATTCCTCTTATAAAAAGAGGGCACGAAAGAGTAGCCCCCTACTCTTTCGTCCCCTCTTCTTCGACAAGGGGCGAGAATGGGAACCTCACCCCATTGCACTGTCCCGACGTTGGGAGGGGTTGTTCAGTAGTAAGCAGCAGGGCACCTCGACGGCAAAAGATCCGGGGCACCTCAACAAAGGCGGCATTGGTGATACTCGCCAGGTTTTAGAGGATAGAGCAGCGTCCACTTACCATATTTAGAGCGCAGGAGTCCCCCCCACCCCGCGGTGGTACTTACACTTATTTCAGTCAAGACAACGAGCTTGCTTACCTAAGACGTAAGATGGCCATAGCGGCCGGGCAGTCCCTCCTTACGAGGAGTAAGTAGTCTTTGTTGGGGCCAGCCTGTCACCGAGGTGTTCCTGTTGCGTGCAACTCCAGGACCATCAAAAAGCGAGGGCACTCCCAGGTGCGAGTCCCACTTGGGGTCAGAATTTACCCGAGATCCTGCCTACATGCGTAAAAAGCTTTTCCCTGCGATTACAAAATAAATAAGAAACATTCAGAAATTTCAAAATCAATTCAGAGACATCGATCAAATTGTATCAGAATTTATACCTATATCGATAGAAATTAATTTTTTTCATATAATTACATTTCTGCCGCAGACTACAGCGCCACCTGTGGTGTACAAAACTATCCCATATCCTAAGTCGAACCAAAATAAACATACTTATATCTGTATTAATATTATATAGCTGAAGAGTTTGTTTGTTTAAACGAGCTAATCTTAATCGAACTACTGGTCCGATTTGAAAAATTCTTTCAGTGTTAGATAGCACATTTATCGAAAAAGGCTATAGCTATATTATAACATCACGCTGTGACTAACAGTAGCTAAGTTGAGTAAGTTAACGTGGGCGTTAGCGTTAGTTTCATGATGACCTGTTAAGTAGTTTTCGCGTGAAAGCGTAACAAACAAACTTACTTTTACATTTATAATATTAGTAGGATAATAAAGCTAAAGAGTTTGTGTGTTTGAACACGTTAATCTCCCAAGTAATTTTATTATTTTTTAGATGTGGATTTTTTTCCTAGCCTATACTTTCCCACTGCTGGGCAAAGGCCTCCCACGCTCTTTTCCACGCGTCTCTATCATGAGCTGCATATATTAGGATTTTTTTTAAAGTTTGTTTTGCGGTGTGTAACACCGCGGAGAACAGCTAGTCTTATATATAAATATATATTTGAATCTTGAGGCCGCAGTTGAATGTACCAGTGATAATAAAATGTTATCTGGCAATGGCAATGGGACAGTTGGCAGCCACAGACGTAGTTCCAAGAAAAGTTATTTGAAATCGCCCCAGATCAAGTGTTGCCCTTTGCATTGTTGGTATTTATATGACAAATCACAGCGAAATTTAACATATTGTACGCATGTTGATATATTATGTAATTCAACATTGGGCACAAGGACGTGAAATTTCATGGGATTGTAATGGTCATCATCTTACAACCACTTCACCATTGTAGCCAGGATCTTTGGGTAGATCCTGACCCTATGTAGGACTCGCATCTGGGAGTGCCCTAAACTAAAAGCACTGCGAGCGCCTTTTGCCGCTTTTTGATGGTCCCGGATCTACAGGCAACAGGATCACCTCAGCAATAGGCTGGCCCCAGCGAAGGCCAGACTACTCCTCATAAGGAGGGACTGCCCGGCCGCTACTAAGAAGTCATGTCCTACAGGGCCCAGGTTCCCATCCTGAAGCCCGACACGAGCACAGGGGCGTTACTGGAGGCGCATTAGGTAGCGCCTCCTACGTACCCCCGTTCGTCGCCCGCGACCATTTTATAATCGTCTGCTTATGTTGACCAATTTTATTCTTCAACTAAATCCACCTTGATCGGATCATACGGTTATTTAATCTTGTATATTCATTCAGTCTATAGGTAAAGATAAATATAAAATTTTATACTTGTAATATTAAAATAACCGCTTTTTACTAAATGCACGTTGATGTAAACACGGTAGATAGAGCAAGAGCCCGTGAACCCCAGACCTTCGTTATTTTATAAAGGCTGAAAACTTGTCAGCGCATGCTCCTAACACAGGTAAGAACGATGGACCATTATGAAGTTTGGGTTACCCTGGCTTTGGCAGGTAAACGGTACTAAAGGTGTGTAAAATACCGATCTAAATTCATCAAATAATAAAGTGTGATTTTTTGGTATTACCTTCAGAATATTATTAAAAATCACGTCATTAATTGCCAGACACTTAACATCGTGGCAACCCCTTACCAGACACCCTTATTGTTCATGAAATTATAATTCTACTTACGTTATAGTATAAAAGCTGAATTTTATATATAATACTTGGGTAATAATTAGATAATGTTTCCTCATTAGCCAGACATTTTTGATAGTTCCAACCCCTTGCCAGACAAGCATGTAGGGTAGCTGTAGGAGCGAGCGCGAGACAGTTTATATATGTGGGTGCGAGTGAGATAGCGAGTTAGGTCTGCCGCGATCCCTACTTGCGCAGTTTTTATTACTAGTGCGCATGTATTGTTTAGTACTTAGTATGTGTAGCTCGTTCAATTTTAAAGACCCGGGTCCATACTGAACCATTAAAAAAATGACCCGGTTCTTTCGACCCGTTCAATCGATCGATTGGTTCACTAAAGCATTCGGTATGTACTTGGTAGTCTCGGAACAAAAAACTAGCTCACGAACCAAGCCGCTTAGTTCCTTGTTTAGTTGGCGAGTTGCGAACCTATCGACTAATATTATCAACTAGCTGTTGCCCGCAGCTTCGCCCGCGTCAACTTAAAATTACAGCCGTACGTAGATTGATGATATAACTAACTTATTATATATACGCATAACATCAGCTATCTGTCAGTGAAAGTCCCATCTAAATCGGCCCAGCTAAATTATCATTTTGATACCAAAATAGTTTATCATGTGTGCAGTATTCCAAATCAAGTGAATATTGTGATCAGAAGTGTCGACACTGACATTGCAGCTATCATGCTTGGTCATATGCACCATCTACAAAATGATTCACTTGTTTGGATGCTGATAGGCACTGGGAATAACTTGAGATACGTAGACCTCACAGAAATATACGTAAAGTTAGGAGAATCTTTTTGCAAGAGCTTACCAGGATTCCATGCGATCACAGGTTGTGATTATAATCCCGCATTTTTCCGAAAAAGAAAGTTGAGGCCTTTTAAAATATTAAAAAACTCGGAAGAATATCAAAAAGCTTTTATTAAATTCGGTAAACACGAATTATTTGAAAATTATGATGAACAACAAAGCACTTTTGATATTATTCAACGGTTTATATGTGAGGTTTACAATGTCGGCTCTATAACTGATGTTGATGCAGCACGGCTTCAACTATTCATTAATACATATCAGGTCTCAGATATTAATGAAGCGTTTAGCCGTAAAAAACTAAGAAATTTTGATGCTAGCAGTCTTCCACCGTGTAAATCCGAACTGTTACAACAGTTTCTGCGAGCCAACTATGTGTCGAGCATTTGGAATAATGCAAATCAGCAAATTCCAGCCATTTATCAACCCGAGCATAATGGTTGGGTTCTCGACAATAATCAGTACCATTTTAAATGGTTCGAAGGTGATCAGTTACCAAATTTCGTCAGAGAATTACTAAAAACTGTCTCAGGTATAAATACTACTTCAAAAGGTTATACATTATTTTTTAATTCTTTCAATCCCATTAATTTTTTCACATTTTTACAGAAACTGACGAAGGAGAAGATGACGATATCGAATGGAGTAACAGTGACGATGAAAATGATAACATTAATCATAATGATGATAATGAATGAAATAATATTTTCTGTTATACAGTGTAATAATAATAATCAGTAATGTCATCAATCTATTTTTTATACTTTATAATAACTTGTAATGTCATTCATTTATTTTTAATTAAATTTTTGAGTATTATTTTGTTTGGTTTTTTTATAACCTGTTATTGATAAAATAAATTGAAATTTTTAACAATTTAATGTAGCTGTAGCATCGAATATCTTTTCTTGAGATGTTTTTGAAATTTACACAGATTATTAGTTATATAAATCTGTGTCAAAAAGTTTATTTGCATAAGTCATTATAATCATGCCATCTCTCTCGCACCCACCCATATATACCGTCTCGCGCTCGCTCCTACAGCTACCCTACATGCTTGTCTGGCAAGGGGTTGGAACTATCAAAAATGTCTGGCTAATGAGGAAACATTATCTAATTATTACCCAAGTATTATATATAAAATTCAGCTTTTATACTATAACGTAAGTAGAATTATAATTTCATGAACAATAAGGGTGTCTGGCAAGGGGTTGCCATGATGTTAAGTGTCTGGCAATTAATGACGTGATTTTTAATAATATTCTGAAGGTAATACCAAAAAATCACACTTTATTATTTGATGAATTTAGATCGGTATTTTACACACCTTTAGTACCGTTTACCTGCCAAAGCCAGGGTAACCCAAACTTCATATTGGTCCATCGTTCTTACATGTGTTAGGAGCATGCGCTGACAAGTTTTCAGCCTTTATAAAATAACGAAGGTTCACGGGCTCTTAGACTAAGACATGTATATCAAAATAACATTTTTTACATTTCTTGTCTGTCTGTTTGTTCCAACTAATCTCTAAAATGGCTGGGGCGATTTTGACGGTACTTTCATTGGCATTGGCACAGAAATAATTATCATCACTACGGATATGTCTGTAAATCTAAATTAACGCGGGCGAGCTGCGAAGCTGCGGGCAACAGCTAGTCAATAGATAAAAAGAAAAAAATATAGACCGTCACAGGGCGAACGGCAGATGGTGGAATAAAAATAATGACACCGTCATGACGTTTGCAGCGACGGCATCCGATACGGTCTACTACCAAGACGCGCCAATACCTAGTTGTATTACTTATAAAGTGCGTGCGTACAAATTATACAATATGTCAGAGGTGAAACTTATTTGGCAAACTAATTTTTAAATCTCGTTTATATATTTTATATTAATCCTAAGCTTTAAATTTCCGAGACTTGCGCTGCGACGTTCGTTCTATCTAACTCTCTCTCTCTCTCTCTCTCAATCTTTCTCACTCGCTTGCTCCCTAATCTCACTCCATGGCTATGTGCTTCATGATACGTTCGCCCTTTCTCACTCTCTTTCAATTGGTCTCAATCACTCTCTCCCTCTTCTTGGACAAAAACGTTGCACATTTTCGTGAATTCTGTAAAAAATTAGGAACACTTATTTTTACGATACTGGCGCCTTAATTGTACATCTTAATATATATATTTCTAGTGTGCGTGTGTATGTCACTGAACTCCTCCTAGACGGTTGGACCGATTTTGATGAAATTTTTTCTGTGAGATCAAGGGGATGGGATGGGATTCGAGGATGGTTTAGATTCACAAAAAAAATGTACAGGACAACGTCTGTCGGTGCCACTAGTAATATTATATTATATTGTATTATTTAGTATCGCTAAATTATATTATTCAAATATATAATAATACTAGTGGCACCGACAGACGTTGTCCTGTACAAAATATTTTTTTTTGTGTATCTAAACCATCCTCGAATCCCCTTGAACTCACACAAAAAAAATCATCAAAATCGGTCCAGCCGTCTAGAAGGAGTTCAGTGACATACACACGCACATATAAAGATGTACTTATCTGTAGCGCGGAAAATAAGTCAAAGATTTTTTTTTTCGGATGGATCTGTGCTAACGGCCCGAAGGCCCTAATGCTACATCGGATTAGTGTGAGCCGATTCGGCTCACTTTTGGTTTATAAAAGTGGGGGGTTGCCCCCCGCCAACCGAGCAGTCTGCGACCACACGGCCTCCTGGCGTCGGCTGTGAATAAGTCAAAGATAATATGTATATTATGTTATAAAGGAAAATCCAATAAGCAAAAATCCGATTACTAAGAAGGACTAGCTTTACCCAGTCATATTTGACATAATGCTTGTCGTTTCTTTTCTTATCTTACATCCTTTGGAATGAGAATGCATTTTCGGCTCTAGTTCATAAAGTCAAGACAAAGTCATTTTATTTACTTGCCCATAATTTCCGAACAGTTTCTTGATTTAAATAATCGTTTTATTACATTAATAATCATTATGATTCTCTAAATACAGATTTATTACTAAAATTACCTACATATTCGTTTATGTACGCTTTTAGAATGTTTAAATTTTTAAATTTTTTTGAACAACTATAGGTTACGGATTGCAAATCGACCAAACAAACTCCTTCCATATTTTATTGTTACATCAGAGCTCCTTTATTGTAACTTAACTAAAAAAAGAATAATTAGATCTATCATAGGAGAGCACACACCTAACCGGAATAGAACGGTAGTGTTTTGTATGAAAACAAATTCCGCAAAATTTGTGCTGCGACGTTGCACCGTCTGTGCTTTGATTGGCTGAGTGATGGCCATTCATGGATGATTCGGTGATGGGACGTACACACAGATCACTGGTTGGTTGAATTGCTATTACATCAGTGACAAACCACTGACTAGTTTCGGAATTTTATGGATGATATTACTACTCTATTGGCTATCCGGTTATATGCTCGATATCTACTTATACGAGTCGCTTTGCTTATTAAATAAGGTTATATAACTTTTTAGGGAACCCCAATTGTCTTTTCAAGATAAACATTTTTCGTAATAGGCAACCCTGGCACGTGCAAAATATAAACGGCTTTATGAAACTAAATGCCCGTGCCGTTCTTCTGAAGCTTTTAATTAAAGCCCATAATTTATTCGCTAGCAAATGTTAACCTATGGTAATCACAGAGTCATAAACTATAATAATATAGTAAGGTTATATTAGAAATTAGTTAACAAATTCCATTGTGACACGCCTTTAATTATGTCACCGCTCTATTATTGAGATCATAGAGCAAATTAATAATGTTTTTGCTTTTTGTGTCAGTAGAAATTGGTAAAACGACATCTTCATTATACTAATTTTAAACTAGAAGTCTGTCCCGGCTTCGCACGGGTAAACAATTTGTGTCTGTGTATGTTGATAATGTGGCTTTCTATAGGTGAAAGAATTATTAAAATTGGCCCAGAAGATTTGGAGCCTAATCAATGCAAATAAATAAGCATTTAAATCTTTCCTTTATCTTTCCCACTTGATTAATCCTTTTTTTTCTTTAACGGAGGGAAATGCTCTGAAGCATCCCGCGGGGGAGTGGGTCTCTCCAGGCGGGTATATGGCACTCGCTACGCCCGAAAGCTAGTAAATGGATGCAGCTCCACACACTAAAACCCGACGAGTGCCACCAATGCCGTCTTTGGTGAGATGCCCCGGATCTAATGAGCAAACAGGGCACCTCGTCGGCTAGTCAGTCCCTCAGCGTGCCATCGGTCACGCCACCTCCACAGAGGGGGTTGTCCCGCACCATAAAACAACCCCTCCCAACGTCGGGACAGTACAATGTGGTGAGGTTTCCGTCCTCACCCTTTGCTTCCTGCTCTTTTGTCCCCTCTTCTTATAAGAGGGGTACAAAAAGCCCCCAAGGCTCAATCAGTTTCGCGCAAGGTGCTGGGCACACCTTACACTACTGAGTCCCACCGCCACGTCAAGGCCTGAACCATGGTGGGATACTTGATTAATCCTACCCATCACTTATCAGCACCAAAAACTTTACAATTGGTCTTCCAAGGTCTGCTTAGTCCAGGATTATAAATCTTGAGATTGATAAAAAATGCACAGAACATAGACGGGTACAAGGCATATTATGGCTCACTATTATTATACAAAATTCTAAATTTCACCCTCACCATCTCGACGTTCGGAAATCCACAACTTGATTTTTACGGCAGTTCCTGCATCATATGGAATCAGCTGCCTCCTACGGTGTTTCCGAACCGATACGACTTAGGGACCTTCAAGAAAAGTGCATACTCATATCTGAAAGGCAGGTGTCTTTTTTTAAAATGTTAGTTGGATAGGCAAACTGGCAAACGTACCGCCTGATGTTAAGTGGTCGACGTCGCACATGAACATAAACTAGTATACCTGGAACGAGCCCAGGCAACTCATTCATGTGTTGCTTATCCTGAGACATAAAATGTTAAGTCTCGGTGCCAGTAATTACACTGCCTGTCTTGCCCTTCTCTCCGAAACACAGCAAAGTTGTTTCACGGGAGAAATAAGCAAGATGGTGGTACCCATGCAGCCGGGAGCGCGGCACAGCGCTTCCCTCCCACCGGTAAATCTACTACTACTATCCGTTTGCCCCCTCTTCCATATAAAAAAACTATTGGGTACTGAGAACAATTTTTGAAGTCAGTATAAATTATTAAAGTGACTTTTGAAATAGGCAGAATCATTAACAAATTCTACTTTGATAATGTGTATCGTAAACTACATGATCGTTAGTTCTTACTGTTGCAATTGGACGAAAATCGTAATGTGGCCTCTTAATTTGTTTTTCAGATATAAAATAATAGTTAATAGGTACTGGTATATACTGGTACTTTATATTGTGACAAATGAAAAAAAAGTGCGTGCGTACAAAGTTTTTGGCAAACTAATTTTTAAGTCTCGTTTATATCTATCGTAATCTAAAGCTTTAGAACGAGACCTGCGATGCGACGTTCGCTCTATCTCACTCTCTTTTTCACTCGCTTGCTCCCTACTCTCACTCCATGGCTATGTGCTTCATGCTACGTTCGCCTTTTCTCACTAGAGAGTGAGAATCAATCGGTCTCATTAACTCTCTCCCTCTTCTTGGACAAAAACGTTGTATATTTTCGTGACGTTTCATCCGTAAAAAATTTACCCTCATGTGCATGAGGGTAATTTTTTTACGGATGAAAGGCAAAGACGTTTCACTTCAATAACAATATTTAGTACTTAAACTTATCTAAAAGCTTACCTTTATAAACAACTTGAATCATGGCAACATGCAAGTGACTCGGCCTTGTTCCCAGTCAAGTATTAGGTACTTAGTCATAAGTTTTTTGTATTTAATAGACAATTATCAGCATTTGTTGTTTACGAGCGAGTGCATGAGTAATCCAACGTGTGACTTCTTCCGTCATGGTTTTTGTGATGTACGTGTAAAGTCTATTTAAAACAATTCATAGAAATAAACATTATTACATATCGCGGTTTTCTTTTCCTCGTTTAACCCGGTTTAATCCACTGCTTATAACATGGCTTTTACTGTTGCTCAATCAAACAATTGTACTTATGTTATATAAAGTATGGGGACGCTGCCCACAGAGTTTCTTGACGGTTTTTCTCAAGATATGGCTAGGGTTTGAACCGGTGGTAACGTTCTCCCTCTTCCATGTCAGCGGCCCCCTTTAGGCTTAAAAACACTTTAAATCATGATCATACTAATCAAATTAACAAAATTAATAGCGGATCAAAACAAAATAATCATCAATCATCAAAAAACCAGTGGTTTACAGATAAAAAAGGGGTTAAAATTGCCGTTTGATACTTAAAAAAATCATAGTTTATTTTTTGTCACGATTAAATAAAAATGTTTAATCGAAGTATTTACCATTTTTGTCTATAAACTTATGTCATTGAAAGTACATTTATGTCTTTGCGATAGAATTCTGGGGACCAGGTGGGTTAGCCAAGATGTTATTCTACAATCGTAAACGCTAGTAGAAAACTAATAAATGTATGGAAATTACGTATAATACCACGTGATTTATCGATGTAAAATGTCATTTCCATACATTTATTAGCAGGTGGGTTATCCAAGATGCCATTCTACAATCGCAAACGCTAGTAGAAAAATAATAAATGTATGGAAATGACATTTAAGACCACGTGATTTATCTATGTATAATGTCATTTCCATACATTTATTAGCAGGTGGGTTATCCAAGATGCCATTCTACAATCATAAACGCTAATAGAAAACCAATGAATGTATGGAAATGACATTTAAGACCACGCGATTTAGCGATGTAGGTAAAATGTCATCTACAAACCCACCTGCACTCAACAAATTGTGTGAAGGCATTTTGTATAGCCTACGTTACGTTACGTTCGCCGTTACGTTCATCGTTATCACACGTCATGTACATTGTTGCGTACATCCGATTGATGTTTGTTTTACACAGTTTAATGCGTCAAGTATTTCGTCAACAAAAACTACTAAGTTTGCAATGTTAATTAAGCTAACTTCAGTCCGCGCAAGCTAAACTGCGCTATACTTGTGTGTCACCCATAGCCTAGGCTGTACCACCTTTTCATCAAACAGAACCTTCAATCGTTGAAATCATAAGAAATAAGTGGTTTCTGTTGATGCCAACTATTAGACTAACTAGTCTTAGATACTAACTGAAAGCTTTCAAGGACAGAAATGGAGCAATTTGGGTATTGCCTTAAGTCAATGCTGAATATTTCGAGCCTCTTTCATCTTGGCTAAATCCTTAATGCCTGCAGAACATAGGCCTCTTTCAGTGAATGCCAAAACGGCCAATCCCCCGCCTCCAACTAAGACCGGCCACTCCACGGAGTTCGTCGTCCCATCTAGTAGCTACATCATCATCGTCATCAGCCCCTATCCAGGCCTTTTTATTATTTTACGCCGGGAATTTTACTCTTAGGCATCCCGGGGGGAGGGACTCCCTAGGGGCTCGCTGCGCCGAGAGGATGGTAAGGTGGACACAGCTCTATCCACTAAATGCCGCCTTTGGTGAGGTGCCCCGGATCTGTTGAGCAAAAGGGCACCTCGACAGCTAGTCAGTCCCCCAAGGGGCCGACGCCATCTCCACAGAGGTGTAGGGAACATAGGCCTTCCTCAATGATCACTCGCCACTCGCATCCAACAAGCCAATGCATGGAGATCGTCTTCCCATCTGGTTAATGGCCGACCTACATTTTTAGTAGCTGACTGTGACATAATTTAGTTTTTTAGTGTTTTAAATTTTTAGTACTTTTGACCACGTCTAAATATTCGGTTCTCCAGGCTGGAGAGCTTTGAGGTTTAATAATGAGGCTTTACAAGTCAATTGTTTTCTACAATTTCACACATTCTAATTATAGATATGCTATGGCTATAGCAAGTCTGTCTCTGTCATGTAATACCGTACACTTAAGCTGATTGGGAATTCTATTACGGTCTATGAGCTCAACCGTCGTGGAATACATTAACGCGTGTACTTAATCAAAGCTTAACCGTTCGCGCAGATACATTAAACGAGTTCATATGAAATCATTATATTATGTTATATGTTACAAGCTGTTGTTTTCTCATTATTATCATTATATTACCTAAAAGGTCATATGTAGTGGTAACAGGCCTCTGATAATATATTGATAGGATATTATGGTATCATAAATTCTAGGCCTTTTAGTTTTCTCCTCTTCCCTTTTCAGATGAGTGTGTGGCCTAAGCGCGGCCCCTCCACCGGTAATAGTTTAGAGACAAAATGCTTATAACAAAATATATGGGCTCACTTAATCTATTAGAGCTTATAAATAATAACAATACCTCGCGTTAGTGACTTATCAAGGTTGCGATCACATTATTTTGTTACTTATGTAATTGTTTATTTATAGACCTAGAACTTGATAATCTTGACTTGTGTTTGATTATAATATTTATATTTACACCTGTTATTTCTGAAAAAGTGTTCGAAACCAGGTAAAGGGGAGACCAGGTAATAATATGATCCCTTATGTGATACTTGCACCTGGAAGTGGCCTATACCCAAACTAACTAACCACTGCGAGTGCCTTCAACCGGTTTATGAGGGTCCTGGATCTGCAGGCAACAGGATCACCTCAGCGACAGGCTGGCTCCAGCGAAGGCCAGACTACTCCTCGTAAGGGGAGACTGCCCAGCCGCTACTAAGCAGTCCCTGCGACGTCGTGCCATACTGGATCCAGGTTCCCATCGTGAATCCGACAAGAGCATAGGAGCGTTAATGGAGGCGTATAAGCCATGCACCTCTCTCCCAATCCCTCCCTTTCGATGATGATACACGATCTCTCTCTATTCTCCACGACATGAACGACGTAGTAGATTATGGAGTCCAAGGTGGTGTGGACCTGGTCGCACCAAGGCATAATCGATCACAATCCCATTTCTACGCTCATTATTTTTTGTTACGAATACTGGGAATTGTGATTTTAAGAAATATATACATCCGTGACCCCGTTACATACAATACGATTTGTCTGTCTGAAAATATCATTTTCAATAAATGTCTGAATCTGTAAGCCGTTGTTCACGCTGAGATTTTATAATATTTTTCCGTATAACAATTTTGCTGGTATACCCATCTCTACAAAGAAAAAACTAAGAATCGGCATGATTCATTTCATATGACGTGATGATGATTAATAAATCCAGTATGACAACCTTTTTTTTAAACCCGGCGAGTGCCACCAATGCCGCCTTTGGTGAGGTGCCCCGGATCTTTTTTTTTATGTTAGTTGGATAGACAAACTGGCAAACGTGCCACCTAATGGTAAGTGGTCGATGTCGCCAATGAACATAAACTAGTTTATCTGGAACGAGCCCAGGCAATTCGTTTATGTGTTGCCTGAGACATAAGATGTTAAGTCTCGGTGCTAGTAATTACACTGCCTGTCTTGCCCTTCTCTCCGAAACACAGCGAAGCTGTTTCACGGGAGAGACAAGCAAGATGGTGGTACCCATGCAGCCGGGAGCGCGGCACAGCGCTTCCCTCCCACCGGTAAATTTATCTATTGAGCAAACAGGGCTCCTCGACGGCTAGTCAGTCCCTTAAGGGACCGACACCACCTCCACAGGGAGCTCGTCCCGCACCACAGAACGACCCACTCCCAACGTCGGGACAATGCAATGGGGTGAGGTTCCCATCCTCGCTCCTTCTCCCCGTGCTCTTTTGTCCCCTCTTATTATAAGAGAGGTACAAAGAACAGCTCCCTTGATTCAATTTGCTTCGCCCAAGGTGCTGGGCTCACCTTAGGCTACTGACCCCCACCGCCACGACAAGGCTTTGAACCTTGGTGGGGGCAGTATGACAACCTGCTTAGTCGAAGGTGGAAGATTTGACTGACCGCATGATGAAATAGATTCCGATCATTATGATAACAAATTAACAAGCTCATTACTGTAGATGGGTAGGCAAACTACGACCACTTACATGCGGGGAATATTCTGTTATTTTTATGGGCGAGTTCTTCCAACATTAGCCAAAGGATCTCATTCGACATGCGTTGCATATTATGAAATGCGTGATAGTAGGTAAGGCGAGTGCGACACATATCGATGCCGTCTGATATGTATCAACATCATCAGCCTTTTTCCGTTCACTGCTGAACTTCAATGACGACCGATAAAAAGATATTTTATTATTAAATCTGATATGTATGTATATAATATATAATATGCTTTATCCTAAAGCATCGCATGGTTTAATAAGTGGAAGGGATCCGCTTTGTGTTCGTTGGCATGAGTTACCTTGCGTCCGATAGGCGATGCCCACCGCGGAGTGTCGAGGGGGGCCCCGCCCAACAACCCTCATCAAGACCTCCTGTGGCGGACGCTGCAGTTCCGACCGGCGGAGTGTTATCGCTGGCGCCATCTGCAGGTTCCTCACGCCAATGAGCCCACCCGGTAGGGGTAGTCTGCCTAGGGCTCCACTCCACCCGACGGTGACGCGGCCCAGTCCCGCCACAGACACCAACCCGACGCCAGGAGGACAGGACGCGATCCCGTCTCGGAGGCACACTCATCTACCACAAGAGGTCCCTCCACTGTATAGCAATAGACACGCCGGCCCTAGAAACACTAGAGGCTACCGTCTGCCAGGTGAGCATGACCGGCCATCATACGATCACAATCGCCTCGGTATATCAGTCCGGTAATAAAAAATTACTTTTCAGTGATATAAAAACACTGCTAGAGTTAGGCAACGCTGTCTTGATAGCCGGCGACCTAAATAGCAAACATCAGTCATGGGGCTGTAGAGTCGCCAATAATAATGGTAATATCCTTTACAAAGCTGTCGATGATTTAAATAGTGTAATCGTCGCCCCGTATGAGCCGACGCGTTATCAATTCGCAAACAGCGAAAGGTACGCGGGGCCATCAATTCTAGACTTAGCCATTCTACGGAATGTTACCCTTCAGGTTCATTCCATAGACACAATACATGAGCTTAACTCAGACCACAGACCGGTTTTAATACAACTGGGTGACCCGGCAAACAATACAATCACAAATAAGAAAAAATCATCGACTTTAAATTGTTAAACGATAATTTAAAATCACTTCAATCGAGTCATCTCGATAATATCCCTGATATTATAGATAGTCCTCAGGCTGCTATATCAGCATGCTCCGACCTTACCGACCATCTGGTAGCGACTATTGAAAAGTACTCCAGGGAGATCTCAACGGCCAATGACGGTCGCTGGGAGTTCCCGGTGGACCTTAAAGAACTAATACGCGACAAAAACGCCGCAAAGCGTACATACGCTCGCTACCGGACGGACGAATATCGTCGGAACCTCCGTGACCTCGAACGTCAGGTCAAAGCCCGGGTAATAGAGTTTAAAACAGAAAGATGGGATCGCCTCCTGAGCGAAATCTCTCCGTCCCACGTGGCCTACTGGCCACTAGCTAGATCGTTAAAGAACAAAGCGGAGGCATCCATGCCTCCGCTGAAAAGATTAAATCGCGCGCCTGCACTAGAGGATGCCGACAAAGCGGAATGTTTAGCCGATACACTCGAGAGTCAGTGCACTCCGAGCGAAATACCGACCGCCCCCCACATAGGCCCCCACATAGAGGAGGTAACTAGGGAGGTAGCGAGAAGGGCCTCTGCGCCGCCGGAGGGGGAACTAATCCTCCCGACGGATGTAGAAGAGGTCCAGGACATCATCAAATGCCTCCACTCCAAGAAGGCCCCCGGGCCGGACGGGATTTCGAACAAGGTGTTAAAAATACTACCGCCCGCCCTAGTTATCCTCCTGGTTAACATTATAAACGCCCTCTTAAAGGGCTGTAGGTTCCCCGACTTATGGAAAGAAGCTACCGTCATAGGCATACCGAAGCCCGGGAAACCGCGCTCGGATCCTACTAACTATCGTCCCATAAGTCTGTTAAGCTCACTAGGGAAAATCTACGAAAGGATTTTGCTGAAGCGGCTGAAAACCGTTATCGGCGAAAAGAATCTTTTCATAGATGAGCAATTCGCCTTTAGAGGAAACCACTTCTGCCCGAGGCAGGTCCACCGCATAACGGAGGACATACTCAGAGGTTTCCAAAGGAAAAACCTACGAGACACGTGTGCAGTCTTCTTCGATGTCGCCAAGGCATTCGACAGAATCTGGCACGATGGTCTAATTTATAAACTATACCAGATGGGAATACCGGACAGACTAGTCATCATCATCCGCGACTACCTGACTGACCGGCATTTCAGATATAGGGTTGAGGGCACGCTGTCCTCTCGGAGGTCCCTGAGGGCCGGTGTACCTCAGGGATCGGTACTATCCCCGACCCTATACAATCTATATACGTCAGATATTCAGAGAAATCGGAATACGAAATTGGCACTATTCGCCGACGACACTGCACTGTACGTGACCCACCCGTCAGCTGCCAGGGCCTCTATCTTCCTTCAGCGATCCGTCACCGAACTAGGTGAGTGGTTCGCTAAATGGAGAATAGAGATAAACCCGGAAAAAAGTAATGCCATCCAATTTACACGCAGGAAGGGCACACTCAGACAGCGGCGTCGGACAATGGCGCCAATCAAATTAAACAATACAACTATCCCTAGAGTAGGGCAGGTCAAGTACCTGGTGGTCACCCTCGATAGGTCGATGTCGTTTAGACCACATATAAATTCAGTAGTTAAGAAGGCCAAATATGTGATGAGCCGTCTATACTATCTGATTAATAAAAATAGCAAGATGCCCCTCAGGCACAAGCTCACGCTTTATAAGGCATGCATCAGACCCATACTGTCGTATTCCTGTGTTGCATTCGGGCATGTGACACAGAAACGACTGTATGCAATACAAGTAGTACAAAACAAATTCTTACGCATGGCAACCGGTTGCCCGTGGTACGTAAGAAACATCGACCTGCATAGAGACCTCAGGTTAGACTCGATTAAGGGCCACTTCAAAGCGATGTCAGAACGTCACTTTGAAAAGGCAGTCCTCCACCCGAACCCGCTCATCGTGAGCGCGGCGAACTACACCCCAGATAGCTTAGCTTCAGATAGGCGTAGGCTACCTAAGAACATAATAACAGATCCAGCTGACGAAATTTCGCAGCTGCTAATGCGCAACGCAAAAGCGCGACGCGAATTACTACAACACTCACTCCGAAATACAACATCCGGGGTTAGACACACACGCACACCGCCTGGGCCCCGGGGCCCGGAACGACGTCGTTCCCTACACAACGATATCCAATCGATCCGGATCGATCGCGACAATTTAGGCTCGAACCCAACACGAGTCGACATCAACCCAGACCGCGATAACAACGGTAGCACTTCGCTACCGTCTGATTATACGGGTACCGTGCGCGACCCACCTCCCCCACTTGAGGGAGAGGAGAGGGCCGGCCCTCACATAAATAGAACCGAGTTCAACTCGTCGACCGTATTGGGTTCGTTTAGTTCTAATATAACGTTAATAAACATTAACGCGTCAGATAGGCGATGCCCACCGCGGGGTGTCGAGGGGGGCCTCGCCCAACAACCCTCATCAAGACCTCCTGTGGCGGACGCTGCAACTCCGACCGGCGGAGTGGGCCCCAGTATCGCTGGCGCCATCTGCCGGGTCCTCACGCCAATGAGCCCACCCGGTAGGGGTAGACCGCCTGGGGCTCCACTCCACCCGACGGTGACGCGGCACAGTCCCGCCACTGAAACACAACCGAAGCCAGGAGGCCGTGTATCGGTCGCTGACCGCACGGTAGGCGGGGGGCAACCCCCCACTTTTTAAATCAAAAGTGAGCCGAATGGGTTCACACTAATCCGATGAAGCATTAGGGCCTTCGGGCCATTAGCATAGATCCCTCCGAAAAAAAAACAAAAAAAAAACAAAAAGACGCCAGGAGGGCGTGCGGTCGCAGACTTCACGGTTGAAGTCTCCCGCCTTTTTTTTTACAAACCAAAAGTGAGTCAAACGGGCTTACACTAATCCGATGTAGCATTAGGGCCTTTGGGCCTACGAATAAATAATAAGTCAGGAAATGTAACTGCGTTATAAAAATGACCCAACAAAAGTCGTGTCCAAGTAGGCGGGGCTTAAAAGTCGTGTCCAGCGCGTCATCAGTCGGACATTTTTCTTGTAAGCGAACGCACGTCAAACTTACGCATACGTTTTCGTTTTTCATTATGAATTACAGCTGTTAATCATCATGCCATCATGTGCAGTGAAGTTGTGTAGGAGCCATACAAAATGAAAACCTCCAGGGATTACTTTTCACTAGTAAATAGTAGTAAAAGTATATTATATTCAAATACGTTAATGTAATAAGCAAACCGAGCTGGTCAATATTATGCAAAATGAAGTCAGTCAATTTTTGAATCAATGTAGAAGGTATTTTATTTATTCTTCATGAATACATTTCATAAAAATATAAACATATTATGTTAATATAATATGTTTACATTTTTATCATTATTTAAATGTATATTGATATAATTGTGGTATTTTAAAAATAATTTTGCATTTTGCTTGCTTTGTTTTCTTTTAGTTTCCCAGCCGATCCAATTTGGCAAAATAAGTAGATACCTGCAGTTAAGCTTGAAAGGCAAGAGTATCCCAGGGGCGAGCCTATAAGGAGGCGGTGCGGCTGGCCGAAGTCGGGCTCGACCTCGTGATCAGCCGCTAGGGCTTTGGGTCAGAGTTGAGAAGACCGAAGCCCTTCTCTTCCGCGGGACCGACCGTAAATGACATCTACCGGGAGCTACCCTCCAGACCCAAGGGGGAAGGGTCAGGTTGAGCCCCCACATCAAGTATCTGCGGCTCATCCTTGACGGAGGGTGGACCTTCGGCCCACATTTCTCAATATTGGGACCTAAGGTCGTGAAGGCGGCAAGTGCGCTGGGCAGACTCCTCCCGAACCTCGGAGGAACCAGCCCCGCCTGCAGGCAGCTATACTTCCGGAGTCTGCCGGAGAATGGCGATGTGTGGTGTACCCATTTGGGCGGGTCACCTTACCGCGAGGAATAAGGCCCAGCTACGCTCGGCGCAGCGGGTAATCGCCGTTAGAGTGATCCGGGGGTATCGTACGGTATCGTGGGTGGTAGCCACTGATCTGGCCGGTGCCCCCCATGGGAATTCGTGGCGGAGGTTCTTGCCGAGACGCATTCCTATGTCTCGGATAGGAGGGCCCTACGTTGGACGGGATCCTACGGGTTCGACGACTAGGACAGGAGCGTTAATACGGAGGTGGGGGGAGGACCCGGCGCGTGAGTCGTATGACAAAAGTCTAACGGCTGCTTTGCATCCAGTCCTCATGCGGTGGATGCACCGTAAGCACAAACCCCCTCACCTTCCGTCTGACACAGGTGCTCGTTCGTCTAGCACGGTTGCTTTGGTGCACACACACAGGAAGCCAGTAACAGTATGACATGATTGTGGCGCGTCGGTAGACTCGGCCAAAAAAATATTGTAAAATATTAAATAATATTGTTCTAATATTGACTTGGTTCACTTATTGCATGACATCGTCCACGCAGCTATCACTCAACTGTCATAGAAGACATTGCAGCATACGCGCCGGCCAATACCTGCATTTATTCTGAAATTAAACAAATCAGCAATGACATCTATTTGTAACCTCGAAAGTGATTCGTATTTTAAATCATACGTCGTTTTGGTTTGAAGTAGGCCCACTTTTTATGTGTCATTTGTTATGTTAGACTTCCTGACTTATTATTTATTCGTAGCTTTGGGCCATTAACATAGATCATTCCGAAAAAAATTATATTATTCTGCTTACTTCTTGCTTTAAAGAGCCATAGAAATAAGAACCACAGGATATGCCTCAAGATAGGCATGAATGAGTTGTCGGGATCTGCAACATGTAGTAGTTCCGCGTGAACTACTACATGTTCCTCGACGTTGACCATTGACCATCAGGTGAATCATTAGTAAAGAGCATTTTCTCTAAAAGAAAGTTGAATCTTCAATTTGCCTATGTAGGTTACATAGAGAAGTGCATAGTGCTAATGATTACACAAGGCTTATCTACTCAGTCTCGATTTTATCTTCTAATTATTACTCTCCAGTATCCTTGCCCACTTTCCGTGACGCTGGCGCTGTTTGTACGTAACACACCGAATAACATTACACAACTAAGTTACAAGTGCACGTCACACGTGACGCTGGTAAAGCTCGAGATTGTGACGGTTGTGTATTTATAGAGACGGGCCATTAGCATCGACATCGATGCGTTTTTATTTTACTTTTTGCGGATTCCTTCGCTGTTTGCTAATTTTACATTCCCGACATTTTGGATGTTTTACACAATCAAGGTCACAATACGGACTATCATATATATATACGAACATAATATGTATTATAATAATATCAACCCTTATAATATATCCCTCGGTTGGTCCTCTTTGAAATCAGGCGAGGAGGGTTTTGGGCCATAGTTCACCGATGCGCTGGCCCAATGCGGGTTGGTGAACTTCACACACCTTCAAAGACTTTTAATCTCATCAGGCATGCAGGTTTGCTCGCATGCACCGGTCAGCAAGTTCAAGTGCAGGTCTCATGTTCAGGTGCATATAGAAATTTAGAAAAACCTATTTCTATTTCTTTTTTTTTCTTTTCTTTCTCTTGGCTCTTTTTAACGCATTTTGTTTCGTTGCTGAAATCAGCTTCAAAGAAATCGTATATGTGGTGTGTTCGCATACATTTTGAACGCCCTTATAGTCTTTAAACATGAAAACATTGTTTCTTATCATTTAAAACGAATACTTAATTAAATGTCAAACCCAAATAATAGTACTTTTGGCAAAGCTTCGACGGAAATGTAATATTTCAAATTGCGAGTCTTCCTGGTACGATTTTACTATGTCATACAAATATATACTTACATTTTAAATACTTGTGTTTTGGTGTCCTTAAATAGTGAGATCATAATTGTATAAAATAGGCTAAAAGCCAAGATTTTAAGTACTCGACAGACACAGTATAGACACAAAACTAATTTGTGATTTAGAACTGAAACACAACTAAAAATATACACGAAAGATGACATCGCGTCTCGATCATCGATAAATCTGTACTTCACTATACCTAGACGATTCACTGGTTCAATTATATGGGATTGCATCATCAGGATTGAGTCACGGTCATCCGAGTCCTTTTATCCGTGGGTTGGGTCCTTTTAGTCATCGTTTGAGGTCACTATTGCAATGTAAACAATTTGTAAAAGCAACTAGATCTTGATGATGCACCGCTTCTACTAATACCTGCGAAGGAAATATGCAATTGAGATATTATTTGTCCATAATACTAATATCTATGAACGTTTTTTACACTACATCAATCTGGTCCCGCGGTAAGTTCTCGAAGAACTTGTGTTACGGGTATCAGACAACGGAAATATATTTAATACTTTTATAATTTATACTATACATATATTTAAGATTTTTATTATATAAAACACATATTTAATACACATCCATGACCCAGGAACACAGAAAATATTTTTGTTCCCTGGCGGGATTCGAAACCGCAACCTCCGGCTTGAGCGCCAACGCGCTTACCACTGAGCCACAGAGGTCGTCAAATTATATAATGTATAATAATTAATAAATAAATAATATATAATATATAATAAATTAAAGAAATATTATTTATTAAATTTATTAAATATTTCAGAATAAATCAGGCTCCGAATAGATGGTACGACAACCTTCGTGCTTTGCCTAGTCTTACTTGAATGAGAGTCAGGGCGTTGAGCCGTCTCGTCGTTCATAGAAAGTGGCAGATGTCCAGCAGTGGACTGAAAAGATTTGAGATGAAGAAAAGCAGAGCAACGCATCTGCATAATCTCTGGTTGTGTATGGACGTTGATAGTCGCCAAAAGGCTTCGACTGCTCGTTTGCCCTCCTATGCTATAAAAAAGAGCCCTACTTGCATCAGGCTAGACCCCTCTACCTTTACCCAACGCCATATTTAATAAAAATCTTAAATATATGTATAGTATAAAAGTATTAAATATATTTCCGTTGTCTGGTACCCGTAACACAAGTTCTTCGAGAACTTACCACGGGACCAGATTGACGTGGTGTGAAAGCGTCCATAGATATTATTATTATATTATTATTATTATATGTTTTTTGTACCGGGATGCTCAGCTCATCATGACAAGGCTAAGTGGTTCGCAAATTGTTTATTTAGTAGTTTTGTTGCTTTGAGAATATTAATCTTCGCAAGAACGACCCTGATATGTCCTGGGCAATCAGGCACTTGGCAATGAAGCTAAAGATTAATGACATACAAAATGTAAGAGAGCAGGATGTCATCACCAGCTCTTGACATTCTGCCTATAAAAATGGCAATGTGTCATAAGAATAATTTGTCGTAGATGACATTTGACATTGTCTATGATATCTTGGCAATCGGAACCAGCGACAGCTATCATTTATAATATGCGGTTGAACTATGTCCTACACATTTTTTGAAAAGCCTTCTTATCAAAATCTTATCAAACGAATGCGTGCTTAGCGGGTAATTGTATCAATTTTTCCGGTCAATTTAGACATAAATATAGTCAATTAACTACAGGAAAACAGATATACTTTTTTTTTTCTTGATCCTTGATTTATATAAAAATAACAAGATTCTAATAAAATGGACTGTTCATGTTAAATACCTTATACATTAAGCTACAATAATATGACACCTTATTCATTATTATGGAAGCATTGGTTTCTGAGTTACAGCTTATCGCGTCTGACTCCACAATTTATATATTGAGCGAGACGAATGTAGTACCGAGATTAAGCCCTTCAGCCTTGGACTTTTTACTATCCTTATCTTTATCCTTACTAATATTATAAATGCGAAAGTAACTCTGTCTGTCTGTCTGTCTGTCTGTCTCTTCTTCACGCCTAAACCGCTGAACAGATTTGGATGAAATTTGGCACAAAGATAGCTTGAAACCCGAGAAAGGACATAGAATAGTTTTTATCCCAGAAATCCTACGGGAACGGGATTTATGCGGGTAAAACCCCGGGACTATTTATCTTCTGAACCACGAACAGATTTGGGTGAAATTTGATATGAAGATACTTAGAAAATTAACATAGGACATTAAATAGTTTTTATCCTGAAAATCCCACGGGAACGGGACCTATGCGGGTAATACCCCGAGACAGACTATCTTCTAAACCACGGAACAGATTTGGGTGAAATTTGATATGAAGATACTTTGGAACTTAACGTAGGATTTAAAATAGTTTTTATCCTAAAAATTCCACGGGAACGGGGCCTATGTGGGTAAAACCCGGGACTGTCTATCTTCTAAACCACGGAACAGATTTGGGTGAGATTTGGTATGAAGATACTTTGGAACTTAACGTAGGATTTAAAATAGTTTTTATCCTAAAAATTCCACGGGAACGGGGCCTATGTGGGTAAAACCCGGGACTGTCTATCTTCTAAACCACGGAACAGATTTGGGTGAGATTTGGTATGAAGATACTTTGGAACTTAACGTAGGACTTAAAATAGTTGCTATCCTGAAAATCCCACGGGAACGGGAGTTGTGCAGCTAAAACGCCGGGACTGTGTATTTGTTAAACCACTAAACTGATTTGAGTGAAATTTGATATGGAGATAGTTTGAGACCCAAGGTAAGATATAAGATGTATAATTAGTGTAACAAGAAGTTTTTTAGATGTGTCAATAGATGGCGTTAACACAAAATGTAGATCATGCTATCCATTACAAGATGCGAATCCTTATAAGGATGGCACTTTTGTATTGCACGCGTTTTTAATGAAGAATTTATATATTAGTAATTTATCCAAAAATGATTTATTAATAGAATTCATTATATTATAAAAAAGGAATACTTATATGTATATAATAATGAAGCGGCTGAAAAAGCTAAAATATGCAATTACAGGGGTCTAGGCTCCGAATATGATTTTGTCCCATTCGGTGTCGAGACCCTTGGTCCGTCGGGTACTAGCGCTTTAAGGCTCTTTAAGGAAATAACAAAAAGGTTAGTCGACATCATAGGAGACCGAAGAGCTGGCAGCTACCTCGGACAAAGAATTAGTCTAGCAATTCAAAGGTGGAACGCTGTGAAAATCTTCGGAACCTTGCCTAAAGGGACTCCTTTTTATTAATATACTTAAGTTATTATATTATATTTTTTAAGGTTTTTAGTTTTAGGTTCTTTGTAATTTATATCCAATATGTTTTTATTTAATTATTTAATAATTTAAAATTGCAATAAATGACAAAATACTATTTATAAACAATGCTAGGAACAATAATAAAATATATGAATAAAAAATATAACTTTTTCGTAGTTTTTTGCTGGTAGTAGGTACTAATTTGAATTAAAATATTGATGTATCATAGGGTAGTTACGAATAATTTTGTATCGTTAGGACACAAAATAAATACTATAGGACGTCTGACACCTCAATCCTCCCATGAACATGGTTGCTGGAAAGTATCCGAAACGTCAGGCATTTAAAAATCTTAATAAACCGCGATAAAATCCGTAAAAGTTATTTAAATATAATAAAAATGTACTACTAAATTAAATAAATATATTTTATAAAAACGTACTATCGGGCCTTACAGTGGAAGTAAATAGTATTCTTTAAATTATTATAGTTTGTAAATTGGAACCATTTTTTTTATGTCACATGGAGGCAACCGAGCAGTCGGAGCCGGAGGTGACTACCGACGCCCATTTAGACATCGGCACAGCCAAAAGTTATGCAGATGCGTTGCCCTCCTTTTCCCTATACCTCCCAATGGGCCACCAGAAACTCACAAACCGCACGAAACGCGACAGCATAGCTGTCACTTGACGCCAGTGTTATGAGAGCGAGAGGTACCACCACGGTTGTGCCGGCCCAATTCGGTTGCAAAGCAGCATGGCTACTACTACTTTATTTAAAAAATAAGATTTAAAACAATACTTCTTATACGCGGACGAAGTCGCGGTTAAAATCTATGAAATAATATACTGCACTTACATTAAGAAAAACCATTTTTGTCCGTCTGTTTGTTCCGGTTAATCTCTGAATCAGCTAAACCGATTTTGACGAGGCTTTTACTGGCAGATAGCTGACGTTATAAGGCGTAACTTTGGCCATAAAAATAATCATCATCAATCCGAACGGCTGTAAATCTAAGTAAACGCGGGCGAAGCTGCGGGCAACAGCTAGTGATATTATATTGCCGGAGTGCTATTCATTACCTTTAATTTAAAATTAAAGAACCATGGTTGGCAATGGAGAACTACCCTAGTCATACTACTCAACCTCCATGTCTTCATTTCTTTAGCGTGTCACAGGCCTACTGCCACTCCTACTCTAGGAGCCATTTCCAAGTCTAGGAGTGAACGAAACCCATTTCATAACCGGCTCAGGCCAGTTGCAAATATGCAAATAATAATAATATCAACCTTTATATGTCCCACAGTCACCGCTGGGCACGGATCTCCACTTCAAATTAGGCGAGGAGGGTGTGGGCCATAGTTCACTGATGGGCTGGCTCGATGCATGTTGGTGAACTTCACACACCTTCAAAGACTTTCGATCTCATCGGGCATGCAGGTTTCCTCACGATGTTTCCTTCACCGGTGAGCAAGCGATGGTGTCATGTTCAGGTGCACGTAGAATGGAAAAGCCTATCTCTAGGCGTCACAGAGGTCAGGATCGAACCCGGACCTCACAGCTCACTAAGAGGCGCATGGGCCGTCGCTCACAGACCATCGTCGCTCAACATGCAAATAAATCATATATATTTATTTCAATCTTGAAGTTATAGAAAAATCTAGAAGTACAGTAAAAGCGAGGGTGCATATTCATCGTCATCATCATCATTTTTGACGTGACAACGTCTTATAATTCGATGGAGCCTGCTGCACACACGAAAAAACATGACTCATGCGGCGTTACCTCGCTCTAAGGCGTTCCATTTTCTGATGACGTTGTCACGTTCAACTATCGTCAGTAAACCGACTTTATAGACAACCGATTTTTTATCAACATTTTTTGTCCTCTCCTGTACGGAGGCCTCTCGTTGAACGGCAAGATCCTACACCACCGACATCCAAGCAGGGCCGGACACTGCATAGGGCTCATCGTCCTATTTACTTTCCGAACTTGGCCCTCACTCCAGAACTCTACTGACTAAATTTCTTTTTTATAGCATAGGAGGATAAACGAGCACTCGAAGGCTTTTGGCGATTATCGACGCCTGGGTGTCCCCCCAGAAATTATGCAAATGTGTTGCCCTCCTCTTCCCTATCCTCCCCAATGGCTACCGGATGCTTCGCACGAAACGCAACAGAATATCTGTCACTTTACACCGGTAATGTGAGCGAGAGGTACCACACCCCGGTCGTGCCGGCCCAGTTCTAATAACTCTTACAACTTAAACTGTTTTTTTACATCATCTCTTATTTTACGGTTCCCTAAGAAGTAGAGTAAAAAGCTCTACTTCTCTCCATACTCTACTCTGTTATTATTCTTTGTCAATATTGCTTTATTGCCTATTTTTGTTATATATATGTTAAATCAAGATGATATCTACAGCTTGATAAAATATCATTTCGCATTCGTAGTTATGAAATTTTTACGAAGTTTGTTGAATCATTGACTACATTTTTAATCTGTAATTAACATTAAAATAACGCTGAAAATAAACATTTCACGTCATCAAGATTTATCATAAAAAAAGTGAAGACTGAACTCAAAATTAATTATCGTTTTAATAATTTTTTAATTATACATTTATAGTATAATATAAGTTAGCGTGATGGAAGTCGTAATCGATAAATCAAACTTAATTAACGCTCAAGTATGAATTGGTCGAAACATTACAAAACATCAAAATAAATATACACCTACTTTGAGAAAACATTTGCATAAGCAGCTTATTGGGTTATAAACAGAATGGTATTTTTAAAATCCTATTAGCGTGTATTTAAGTGTTAAACATAACGACATAAGCCTCTAAAGGCTTATTCAGATTAGAGGTTATTCACGTGATTAAAAAGCTTAAAGTCTGTTTTTTTTTATAAAATTACTTGGATAGGGTAGTTGGCAGTCGTGCCATCTGACCTACGACGTCGCTCATGAACACGAATACAATAAACTATATTATAAAATAAATAACACAATAAACGAAGACATACAAGATTAGAAACGGCCGGGCTTACGAGGGGTAATCTAGCCTTCCCCGGGCCTGTTGTTGAGATCCTGTTGCCTGCGGGGATCCTCAAAAAGCGGTTGAAAGCGCTCGCAGTGGTTTTAGTTTAGGGTAGGGCACTCCCAGGTCCAATGTACATAGGAATATAGGCTAAGGATGTACCCGAAGATCCTGGTTAACTCCATAAATGTCCCTGCTATATAAAAGAAGGTGGTATATATGGACCTTAGAAATCTAAATAATTATTATAACATATTTAGATTTCTATGGTATGGACAGTCTTACATCAGAGACATAAAAGCAGTCCTGCCCTTCTTTTAGGAACAGCACAACTGTTTCATGACAGAAATGAGCAGCATGACAGTATACAATAAGACGGATGTGCGGTTCAAACACATTTTTTCGTCGGTAAAATATATAGTGTAATGTTTAGAATATACCAATAAGTAAAGTCTCTATATGCCAATATACTATTACTATCTTAAAAATAGTTAAATTTTTCTTGCATATAAAAGTTAAACTTATTAGTGATTATGTCATCTATAGTAACCGGTAATTTTATATCCAAGCTTATCCTATTTGCCCGATGAGTCATTTTCATGGCTAGGCACCTTTTTACACGGTTATTTATATAATGCGTTATAAAAAGAGGCGGAGCCAGCGAAATAAATAATAAAAAATATAAGTTTATCGTCTTTTTAAATATACTTAAATATACTTTATAGAATATATCGTAGCTTATTAAGATGATTTTTCAAAGTTTTGTAGACTATACAGAACCCATTGAAGTTAGAATGTCTCATCTCTGTCTCTAATATCGGGAATATAACCGTTAAAATTAGTCACGAGACGACCAGGGACCTTACTTATATTTGAAAGTCCGGCAACGAACCTGTTAATGATGTCTATGAATCTCGCTTGTCACTTACCTGGTACCTACCAACAGGTGGACCGACTGTCCCTTGGTTTCTGCTATAAAAAGTGCTTTAAAGTCTAAAATCAAAATGAAAATATATCACATAGGCCTAGATGGGCGTATTAAACGTCGAAAAAGGTGCACGGTTCGTGTTGGACATGGAGAAGAACTGGCAAGAAACTCCATGGTTACTCTTTTCAAATCATTGGTAAAACAATATTAATATGTTACAGCATTATAACAATAAGTATAAGAAGATAGTGTATACCCTAATAAGTTGTTGCTTACTATACAAAAAACGTAAAACAAAAATATAACAAAACTTAACAAGCATCTGGGAATATACAAAGCCATATACAATACATTCACAAAGAATACGTAAAAATAACATATTTAGAAAACTATACAAAGGTAAGAAAATAGTGACACAAATATTGTCATTAGTGCTGTAACTATTGTGAGCAAAAGATGAAAACAAAATGATCCGAAAATTATTGTAAAGTCTTAATAGAAGAAAAGAAAACAAGGCTTAGAGAACAGAGACATCCACAGAGTGCGGTTGAAGCTACCAGAGGAACCGCATTCGTAGAAGGAACTAGAGCCAAACTTCTTTATCTTCAACGTAGTCCTTGATTTTGTAGCATGCTTTTTTAATAAGGACACGTTTGATATAGTTTTATAACTTTCCATCGGTCAGATCTATTAACTGACTTTGGCAATTCGTTACAAAAACGTAAACTGTTTTTAATAAAAGTCTTACTAGTTTTTGTAAATCTGAATTAAAATATCTGAACTAAAGTAGAAAAAGCGAAATATGATGAAAGTTGTAATTCTTTTCAGCGCCCATCTGAACGGGACCTAACATTTAACGCTTAGTATCGTCTTTTCATTCTTTTGAAATGTCAAGGTTTCCATTACAAAGAAATAATCTTTAACAAGTAATAAGAAGGCAAAGTGATATCGAATTGCTTATTAATTAATTAAAATCTTACAGCCGGCACAATAAAATAATTAGTTTTAGCCATGAGTATTAATAGTTAATGGTATTTTCTTACGATGGATTTTTTTTAATACGTGATAACTGAGTTAGTAGGTTTAGGTTTTTATAATTAAAATCTTGCCCGCAGCTTTACAGCCGTATCCGGAGTGATAATGATTATTTTTATAACGTTACTCCTTATAACATTTGCTATCTGCCAGTGAAAGTCCCATCTAAATTGGTCCAGCCTTTTCAGAGACAGATAGACAATTTTTTTAAATTGATTTTTTATGTAAGTACCGTATAATATATACTTTCATAATATGCATTTAGTGAAAAGCTGTTAATTTGAAATTACAAACAGACACTTCAATTTAATTTATTTGTCTAGATTTTATGTATCTGCCTTTATAAGCAACCTGAGGGTACTAACACCATCGTGGTCGTTTTACCCGAAATTCAAAGTAATTTTTAGTGTTCCGTACCCAAAGGGTAAAAAGGGAACCCTATTACTAAAATTTCGCTATCCGTCCGTCCGTCTGTCACCAGGCTGTATCTCATGAACCGCGTGAGTTAGTCAGTTGAAATTCTCAAAGATATATTTATGTTGTCGATGTAACAACGAATATTAAATACAGAATAAGATCCATATTAACAACTCTCGTACAAAAAACGTGATATTTTTCCTTTAATGCTCGATATTATTAACGGTAACAGATAGACGCTTGAAATATTATTATTTTATTTTTATTATTAAACATAACAATACAATTAAAAATTTAAAAGCTTAAAAGGTTGATAAAATATATTTTTTAAATTGGCTCCAGTCGTAAGTCCTCGGGCAAGCTAATATATAAGTATCGAAACCGTTTCTTTAATGTTCTGTCGCCAAAATAGTTTTTAACTCTGGGTACTTAAAGCCTAAGGAATGAGGACACCGAGCGGAAATAAATGTTACGGAATATTTTGTTTTATATTAAATTTAGATATAAATAATTAAAATAAAATGAAATATACAATTAAGGGGGGCTCTCCTACATAAATCATGTATGGTTACACACCTTCGCCACGCGATTCCTTTTTTCGGAGGGATATGCTAATGGCCCAAAGGCCCTAATGCTTCATCGGATTTGTGTGAGCCCGTTTGGCTCACTATTGGTTTTATATTAAAACATTTTTTTTACGGATTTTATCGCGGTTTATTAAGATTTTTACAAGCCCGACGTTTCGGATACTTTACAGCAACCATGGTCACGGGAGGACTGAGGTGTCATACGTCCTATCATTACAAAGTTATTCGAAACTACCCTATGATACATCAATATTTTGGTCAGTCCTATCTACGCAGAAAGTGCTAACTGTATCTTTAATCTGTGACATATTATGCTTGGATTTTGATTTGATAATTTTAATAATGGGATCCCAAGCAGGTGGTAGAAGCCAGCCATCTTCTCTATTGAAATTAGGATGTTTTTTAATTTCAATAGCCTCACGGACTTGTGGTTTATCAAATCTGATATAATGGCGAGCTTTGTCAAGACTATGTTCACAGATGGCAGACTTAGTGTAGCGACGGTGTTTTAAATCAGCTATATGTTCTTTCACGCGAGTTTTAATAGATCTTTGAGTTTGGCCTATATAGGAGAGACCACAGTCACAATCAAGCTTGTATACTCCTGCATCTTGTAAGGGTATATGACACTTTACAGATGGTAAGAATTGACTTGTCTTTTTTGGCGGCTTGAAATAAGTTTTATAGAAGCTCGCTTAAGGATGAAGCCAATCTTGTCAGTGACGCCTTTAATAAACGGGAGAACTGCAGACACTCGCTCGACGGTGGCTGGTTTCACACGTTCACTGTGACGGAGACGCGGTACCCGAAGCTTGTTGTCACGCAGTACTTGCTTGACATGTTGAAGTTCGGTCTCCAGGTGTTGCTCATCACAGATCCCTTGTGCTCTCTGAAACAAAGATTTACCCACGGTAGCTAACTGTGTTGGATGGTGGTGAGATTCGCCGCATAGGTACTTATCCGTATGGGTATGCTTCCTATACACTGTGTGGCTTAAGGTATTGTTGGGATTACGGATAACTAATACATCTAAGAAGGCTAGAGAATTATTTTCTTCTAATTCCATTGTGAATTGAATTTTGGAATTAATGGAATTAAGATGGTCTAAGAATATGGTTACTTTATGAGATGGTAATATTGTGAAAGTATCATCTACGTACCGCTTGTAGAACCTGGGTGTTATGGGCGAAGTTTGCAGAGCAGTCTCCTCGAAGTCCTCCATAAATATGTCGGCAACAACAGGGGATACTGGTGAGCCCATGGCCACTCCATCTACTTGCTTGTAGAAATAATTATTCCACAACATATAGCCAGATGTAAGGCAATGTTCCAAAAGGTCAGCATATTCCATTGGCATGTCATTTTCTCTTAGCTTTCTTCTTACTATTGTTATGCAATCTTCCACAGGTAGGCAGGTAAAAAGAGATTGCACATCAAAACTAACCATTGTTTCATTGTCGCTGAGACGTAGGTGTTTGATCTCATTAACAAAGTGGTAAGAATCCCGTGTATGTGCTCTAGTTTGTCCACGCAGTGGTGACAGTACTTGGGCCACATGTTTAGCCAATCTATAAGTTGGTGAGTCGATCTGGCTTACAATTGGACGTAATGGAGCATTAGCCTTGTGTATTTTCGGCAACCCATACAGCTTGGGTGGTTTGGGACATGAAGGAATTAGATATTTGACGTCCAGATTCAATGTTTCGGAGTATTTTGCTATTATATTACTAGTAGTTTTAAAAACCTTGTTAGTTGGATCAGTTTTGACGTTTTTATAAGTACTTTCATCCGATAATAGGTGTTGAATTTTATCATTATAATCTGACGTAATGAACTGCGATAAAATCCGTAAAAATTTGTTTTACTATAATGAGTGAAATTCGCGTAAACATTAGAAAACAATATCACTATTGGTTTGTTAGAGTGGGGGGTTGCCCCCCGCCAACCATGCAGTCTGCGACCACACGGCCTCCTGGCGTCGGGTTGGGCGCGATTCCGCTACGCGGTAGGAGAAGCGCGGAGCGAAAGCGAGGTTCGGGCGGTCGATGTCATGCGCCTAATTGTTTTGGTGAAGTAGTATATACTTGTATCGAAGCTCAATATAGGAAGGCATATGTGCTTTAGCTCAAAATACACTAGCTAAGGAATCATTGATGTTATTTTTATGATTATGCTCGGGTTTCTTTTATTTATTTAGTAGAAAATCCTCGAAGCCGTAACAGTGAGAATGCACTGTAATAGATCTGTCTAAAATCATAGTATATACGAGGAATCACTAGGTGTGAAATGTATTATGATTGGGCGAGGTTTCCGAAATTAGTCAGTCAATCAAGGTCAGTTTATTGAATTAATATTGAAAACAAGCGATGTTTCCTTTACAGTACTTTTTAATACGTTTTGCTCGTGTCATGCAATACCCACTCAAAGTGATCACCTTGACGATTTTAACAAAATGAATCAGTCAAGATCAGTTCAGTGGAGGACTCTTGAAATAAAGCATCCTTGTGTTTTACAGCCTTATTTCTCGTGTTTGTGGAAGCTCTAAACATTGTCATAGCAACGCCCACTCAAAGTGACCGGCCTCAACGATCTTTTACAAAATCTGTCAATCAGCCAATGTCACTTCTGACGTGTTTACTTACACACCTCTAATGAGTCCTCCATTTTTTAGATTTGTCTCTTTTTATACAATATAAACTTATTTTTAAGTTTTGTGCCCCATACCTTATCATAACAACGCCCACTCAAAGCATTCCTTGACTTTTTTTTTCAAATTAGCCAATAATCCAAGGTCAGTTAACTGGAGGACTCGGAAGAGTTGTCTCTCTTTAACTATATTTCTTAAGTTTTGCCCTACACATTGTCATACGAAACGCCCACACAAAATTTCAACGATTTTTCTACCAATGAGTATATAGTTACGTCCTCAATCTTCACTTGAATGGCCAATTAATCTTATAACCAGTTCCAAATGCATAAAACCTTGGGTGTGTTGAAAAATTATCACATTCGAACTTAGAAGGTTTCATGGTAGCTAATTTGTTTTACTTGTTTGTATACTCCTATCGATTTTTTCTACATTTGTCAACGTCAAGTGTGTGATAATATTTTTCGTATACAAATACCATTTCCTGCATAATAAGCAGGGTCATTTGATCTCGAATTTCATTATTAAACACTACATATATTTGTTTGACATTTTTATTCTGTTGTTTTGGTTTTTAATCACATCAGATTAACCTAGTGGGCCCACCACTTGTTCCCACTGCTGCTACTCCCGTGTAGCCAAATGCAGTAATCACCAAATGAACCCAGGGGACACGACACCTTTGGTTCCCAAAAAAATTATTAAGAAGAGTTCAGATGAAGGAGGAAATATAAGATTAACCTAGTCTCTTTAGATAGATCTCTTTTGTAAAAAAATTAAACATATATAGTCATGTAAATAAATATTTACCACTCTACTTAGGTTTTTAACTTTTTAGTTTTTACCAAAATATATTTAATCAATGAATGATCAAATAAACACAAAATCGTGCAAGCAGCACTTAGGTGCGCGGTACCGGGTGTTAATCGCCTTAAATATGGTGGACGCGAATTACTACACCAAATTTATAAATATTCCACTTTGCGTCCGCAATGAACGCAAACTAGTCTATCTATGTTCTAGTTGGTTGTTTATTTTTATGTGATGAAATATGAAAGAAATATTGGGTTTATATTAATTTTAACGTTATTATTATGTATATTATAATGGCCAATTTGCGTCCATCTTTTAATGTAATATACTAATAATAATATAAATATCATAATAGTAGTAAAGATCATACGATTAATAATAAAATTTAAATGTGCTGCATTTTTTCTCGTTTAATATGAGTCACTTAGAGACTACAAATAATAAATTAAAAAAATATCATACACAGAAGAAAATCTAAAAAAGGGTTAAGTGATATTCGTGACAAGAACAAATCCGAAAGACAAAATATGCAAGGAGTATGGCATTTCCAAGACTACTATATTGGACAAAATAAATATACGCGGACCAGATAGAGCAAAGAAGCTGGGACCGGAGACAGCGTTGAGAAGAAATTGTGAAAAAAAGTAGTTATATGGCTTCTTGATATTTCCAAAGGTGGTTTTTCTATATTCTTGAATAAAGAAATTGTTAAAATCTTTCTTTACAATTATTTATAAAAATCTCTCCTACTTTCCTTTTTTAAATCGGTGGACGCGAATTGGTCCAGGTGTGGACGCAATTTGGCTTTTGTGGACGCAAACTGGATAAATCGCCTAATTCTGGTATTTTTCAATTTTTACGGAAAATAACCAGATGTTTTGACCAAAACTTTGAGTCAAACGTAAAAAGTCTATACAATTATTACATTTAACTAATTTTTCATTCCAAACTAGTGCTAAAACATTTTTATTTTCTCCTTCAAACTTTACAACTCCACTAAGTGGACGCAAAGAGGCGAAATGACGCTATATTAGCTATATTATATACGCTAGCGTAAATAATAATTACAGCTCGCTGCTTGCGCGATTTTAATAGTATCTCCCTGTGAAGTTAGCCATTATACGATTTAAATAGCTTTATAGTCATTAGATACAGTGTTTGAATTATCTTTATCATATTATGGAGTTTCAAAATACTAATTAAAATATCAAGTAATATAAGATAACATGTGATCTAAATAAAAAAAAAACATTTAAAAATAGAACAAAAATTCCCAACGTTCAAAAATTTCATTACAAAGAACCATCTGTTATATTCATAGTCCGCTATCGTTTGTCAAAATGGCGTCCTCTCATATAGCTGTAAATAACGTTAATGCGTTACATTACACGTGTGGATCTTTGGTGAGAATCCCCGACGTTTGGTTATTAACGATACAACTGCACCCTCTGTCTACGCTAGATTTACAACAAGAACAAAGGACATCACTCCTGCCTTGACACGTGAATAATAGGAATGGTCGAAATATGGGAAACATTTCTATGTTGGCCTAATATAGATAATTTTACTTTTTAAAAGACTTCCGTGGACTACGGACAACTTTAGACTTTCTGAAAAAATATATATAACAGTAATTACTCTCTAGTATAGGATACGCATATAAAGAAAAATAATTATTAATTAAACATACCCTGGACTAAAATTTGTTAGGCAACCCATATGCAATATATTTATTGACATATTAAATTAAATATAAAATACGTTTCATCAAATAATTATCTCGGTGAAGGTCGTTTTATATCCCGTATCTTAGCCTACTCAGATTACAATGGATAACGGAAAACTTCAGACTTTCTGAAAAAAGAAATAGAGTTATTGTTTGACTGCAAATTTATTCAATGTAAGTATTTACAAGAGACTCAAATATTTGAGGAAAGAAGAAAAAGTATTGATAAATTGATGACACGTGTACCTGATCATTTTTGTTATTATCGTTAAACTGTAATTAAAATGGATACATAGTTTAAATTGATTATATATTATATACCACCTTATACGGATTTTATCATGATTTATTAAGATTTTTACATAAAGCCCTGGTTTTTGTAAGGTATCCGAAATGTCAGGCATGTAAGTTTTATAATAAACCGCTATAAAATAAAATAAAAATGCGTAAAATTAAAAAGAAAAAGAAAAAATGAGATAGAAATAAGCGCAAGGCTGTAGTAATATTGAAGACCTCTTTACTTCGTCACGAGGGTTTTATTGGGCCAAGGGTGCATCCCCAAGTCACCCCACGCTGCTTTTCCTTGTTGCAATGACGTCGTTATCTTTAGAACAAAGAAAACCATTCTAGGATTAACTATTTAAAATCAGATATTTAAAGCATTTACCTTAATTTTGTGTTCCACAGCTTGATATTTTGACATTGTTTACGAATGTCTTGTTTACGACAAAGCTAAATTAAAAACATGCCAAATATCCTGTTGTAAGTAGTTTTAAATTTGAAAATAGCCATGTTATTAAAAAAACTAGAATTAGTTTCATAGTTTCAATAAATGTGAAAATAAGTTTGTTTGCTGCGCTTTCACGTGAAAACTACTTAACCGAAACTCATGAAACTTTGTACACATATTCTTGGAGGTATCAGAAGTAACTTAGGATACTTTTTATGAAGAAAAAAACTAAAATCTTATCCTGCGCAGACGAAGTTGCGGGCACCAGCTAGTAGAGAAACAATATTTTTAGACTTTCTTTGTTGGGTTTCTATTTGCCTTTTTATTAATGTTAATCTGCAGCAAGGTCCTGAAAATAAGTAGCAAATAAGTTCACATAATTTAAGTATGTATATTTTTTTAGTTTTTGTACATGATCACAAGAGGATTATGTATTCAAGTATGCTCCATGTTTGTAATGGTTTTTTAGTTTTTCAAATTTATTTTCGAAAAACTGAAAGTTTTTCGTCTTTCCTCATATATTTAGTTAAACATTTGGTTAAATATTCCTTATGGTCTTTACACTTCTCTACAATAATTTATCACTGACCCGTGCAATATTGTATTGTCCTCCACAGATTCTTGCATAATAATATTATAATGGAATATACAGTCAGAACTACAAAGCTTTAGGTACAAATCGTTAATCAATCATATTTATCAATGTATCACGGCGAGGCCGGCGTTGTCATTGTTATCCGAGATCGCTTTCAAATAAAATAAGTTAATCAAAATTAGAGTAATCTAAGTCGGATTTCGAATAATGTAATAATGTAAGAAAAAGTAGTTTTTCCATGCAAAACTGAAATTTTTCACACTAATTACCAAGGACCGAGGAAAATACATATAATAATATTTAAAAAAAAAATCCATTATCTTTACAGAATATATAAAATATCGTTAGCATTAGAATCTATATTTGAAATTTAATTCCTAACACTTACCTAATTTTAAGTATACTTTTTTTCTTTTGCGCCGGGAAATGCTCTTAGGCATAGAAATATTAAGAACTTATTTCAAATATCTGTGCTCATAGGCATCCCGCGGGGAAGGGAGGACTAACCAGGCGAGTATGTGGGACTCGTTCCTTTCGCAAGATGGTAAGGTGAAAGCAGCTCTACCCACTAAAACCCGGTGAGTGCCACCAATGTCGCCCTTGGTAAGGTAACCCGGATCTGTTGTGCAACAGTCCCCTCTTCTTATAAGAGGGGTACAAAGAGCAGCTCTCTCGATTCAATTGGCTTCGCCCAAGGTGCTAGGTTCACTCTAGACTGAGCCCCACCGCCATGACAAGGCTTGAACCATAGTCCTCTACCATGGTTAATTGGTACATGGGTAATTTTAAGTATACCTGCTCTGATATAAATTTTAATTTGGCTATATTATTTTTAATACGGCACCTAAAAACGAAACACGGAAGCCGCATCTACACTATTCTAATGTCAAAGAGTTATAAATTGTGAACATACGCCTCGCCTTTGTTCCGTCAATATGTCACTCGCGCTAGCGATGACACAACATCACTTTCGTCGAGATTTATCCCCCAAATGTGTATTGACGAAAATCTATGTTCGCCTAATGTTTTCGAACTCATTTGAGTCTAGCTTTGTGTCAAATGAGCGTCGTTCCATTCTGATTTGAATTTATTTTGTGTCATCCAAGGCATTAATAACAAAATTTTGTTTTCTTTGGAGTTCCGGGTATTTTGGGGTTCTGTAACGAAATAAAGAGGGTTCCTTACGACAGTATAATTTTTATCACATATTTAAAAAATCTTTGGAATATCATTGTTTGCACCGAGAAAAAGAAAAAAAATCTACATTTTTTGTACCTATGCGGACTCTCTTTAATTTTCATTTAATTGTATTAAAGCGTATTATAATACAAACTATGAAAATCTATATATCTATTGCACTTAAAATATCTATCTATTGCGCTTAATAAAAAAACAGACGGTTGCACGATGGGCAGACTCAGTAAAGGGTTTCATTTGCTTTATTAAAATAAGGAATCTTAAAAAAGGATACCTTACTTTATCGCGATATATCATACGTAGGTCTGTAACAGTGATTTTGTTCGAAGTCTCAAGATTTGAATGTTAATAAAATGGGAACTGTAATGCAGAAAAAGGTTACCTTGGTGATTAATTAATTATAGTAATATAATATTAATTATATACAGAATAATAATGATATATAGTTCTTCGACGTAATTATATTACGGACAGGCTATAACAATAAAAATATAGAGTTTCATTAGAGTTTAATTAATTATATAAATAATTCGACGCCCACGAGGAACGAAACTACCATTAGATATCTCACGGTGGACTTACCTCACGTTTCTTGTTTTGTTATGGTGTTTCAAAGCTAGATATGCCTCGAACGTTTGGGAAGAAAAAAAATGTTTCGGAAAGCTAAAAAAACTAAATGGAATGATGTCCGGTCTAGTTGATGCGAGTGGCGGAGGATCTGCCATCTTGAAATTCTAAATAATAGAAAACTGAAAATTCCGGTGTGAAGGCATAGGCTTGTGCCGCATTCCCGTCTACATGGGTACCACCATCCTGCTTGTTTCTCCTGTGAGCTTTACTGTGTTTTGGGAGAGAAGGCCAAGACAGACAGTAATTACTGACACCTAGACTTAACATCTTACCTCTTAGGGTAGGCAACACGATGATGACCACTTAACATCACGTGGCTTGTCTAATCGTTTGTCTATCCAACGAACATAAAATAATATTTGACGGCCGGCTGAATACTTTACGCAGTGGTCGTGGGTTCGAATCCCACCAAGTGCAGATAATTTGTATGATGAATATAGATGCCTGCGCCGGGCCAAGGACGTGTATATAATTATGTATATATTTACATTAGGTATATTATAATATATTTTTAAATTTATTTCCATTCCTATTACACGTAACAGAAGTTACGTGTAATAGGAATGGAAATAAAGTTATTAAGAATACTATTACACTCTTATTACACTCTTATTGAGAATACTATTTTTGAAAAAAAAAAACACTGCTAGTTGAAATAATAAGGATAATAAGATTATAAAAAGGAGAGAATAATAGAACACAAAAAGACAATAGGTCACAGATAACAAACGTACGGACTAATTACTGGAAATAGTTAATCTTAGAATTAATCTGTGGTTATGTTATGACAGAGCTTCCAGTTAACCGATATGGGTATGATATTATACGAAATATGCGTCATAATAAAAGCTATATAAAATATAATGACTCTACTTTTTATCTTAAATTAATATCATCTATACACCTTTAACCTTCAGTTAACTTTTAGCCTCTACTGTTCTAAGTGTACCCAACCTACACTATACTACATATCGCGAGCCACTTAACTACTACTCAAGAGAGGTTGTATCTTGAACATATTTAAGCAATAGATACAGGAAGTGTTACTTATGGTTCTTATTACTATGCTCTACAATTGTAGCTAATTTTAAAAACTTTTTTTTTTTAATTAAGCAGCCGGATGGCTGCGGGCGGACGGCCCGCAGGGAGCCGTTGACAGTGTGTCACGATTGTGGCGGTGGACTCGGCAAAGCACACACTCGAGGTGTGCCCGAGATGGGCGGCGCTGCGTCACAGTCTGACATCAGTCATCGGAGGGGACTTGTCTCTGCCGAGCGTCATCACCGCGATGCTCGGTGACGACGAGTCCTGGACGGCGATGGTCTCCTTCTGCGAGGCAGTAATGTCCCAGAAGGAGGTCGACGAGCGGATGAGAGAGGAGGCCGCCGACGAGGCCTCCCGCGGGCGACGAACGGGGGTGCGTAGGAGGCGCTATTTAATGCGCCTCCAGTAACGCCCCTGTGTTCGTGTCGGGTCCAGGATGGGAACCTGGGTCTGTATGGCACGACGCCGTGGGGACTGCTCAGTAGCGGCCGGGCAGTCCCCCCTACGAGAAGTAGTCTGGCCTTCGCCGGGGCCAGCCTGTCGCTGAGGTGATCCTGTCTGTTGCCTGCATATCCGGGACCCTCAAAAAGCGGCTGAAGGCGCTCGCAGTGGTTTTAGTTAGGGTGGGCACTCCCAGGTGCGAGTCCCACATTGGATCAGGATCTACCCGAAGATCCTGGCTGCATCCATAAGGATTTCCCTACGAAAAAAAAAGTGAATTTTAAAAACAACTACTTAGTCCTATTCCAAAAAATCTTTTACGTATAACGTAGTATACGTTACCACTTACACCGTGTAGGCTGTAAAATAACTATCATCAGCCCGGACACGGTTGTAAATAATAATAATAATATCTATGGACGGAGTGTAACAACACTACGTCAATCTGGTCGCGTGGTAAGTAAAACAGTAAAATTATTATTTATGAATAAAAAATTGCGATTATAAATATAGATAAAAAACTATCCTATCTCTCCAGTAGGATTAAACTGCACACTGTGTGCAAAATATGGTTAAAATCGGTTCAGTAGTTGAGGAGTACATCGCGGACAAACAACGTGACACGTAATTTTTATATATAAAGATATATTAATAATAACGCATTTATTGTTTTCTTATACTAACGCGAATTTCACTCAAAATTGAAACAAGTTTTTACGGATTTTATCGCGGTTTATTTCTACACAGGACGACTCCTCCCGTGACCATAGTTGATGGAAAATATCCGAAAAGTCAATGTAAAAATCTTAATAATCAAATCCGTTAAAATGTCTCATAATAACGCATATAATCAAAGTACGGATTAACTTGAGACGCTATCTCACTGACCGAAGTGACATTTCCGACGTCGTCTCAGACTTGTTTGCGCACCACCAAACCTAGGAGATTAAAAAACAATGTAAGCTCACATCTATTTATAGTTATACATTAGATAATAAAAAATAGATATTCAACGTTTGTAAAAAATATCTGTGAAGCGTTAATGTATTACCAAGCTTTACGTACCTACTATATAACTTTGTGTGTTTTGCGATGATAGGCCATTGACTGCCACTGAGCATTTAACCGGATAGGGTAGTAGTAGTAGTAAGTAATGTAAGCCATAAAATTCCGAAGTTGGTCAGTGCTTTGTCACTGACGTAATTGCAATTTAACCAACCAGTGATCTATATGTACGTCCCAACCATCCATCAATGGCCATCAGTCGGCCAATCAGAGAGCAGAACCGGTGCAGCGTCGCAGCACAAATTCAGCGGAATTTGTTTTCATACAAAACGCATAGCATTACCATTCTATTCCGGTTATAATATGCTCAATGTGATAGACAAACATACATAAGACGGGTTATAAGTTGTCTCATTGTGACAAAGAAAATGTAGACTATGAAATGAAATAGAAATAAAAATGATAAAGTTTTTGTGCTTTTATTCAATTTGAAAGGGTATTTTATAAAACATAATATATTCGATATGATTCCCGAGTAAATATTTTTTTTAGAGTACGGTTATCGCAATTCTTAGGAATATATATCAAGATATAATGTAAGTTATGGAAAAAAATGCTCGCATCATTTTTAATACTGTTATTAGTATGTTTTTATTAATTACAACAACCCCATAATTAATAAAAACCGTCCTTAGTAATTCACTAATCGTATTATCTTTATTAAAATATCCTAATTATAATAATTAATTAACTAAACTTATTAACTGTCCAGCTGATGTTATATTATTATTATAATTTATTATTATTTAATAGTTAAATGTAACTTTATAATTATGTATTTATTAGCGACATTAGAAGATTTAAATTTAGAATGTTTTAGCCGATAGATATCGCCGCTTAACATACATTTTTCCCCTTTTTTCTATTTAATTTATTGACTTCACACATATATTTTACACCGTTTTGTAAAATATAATTTCGGATTGTAATAAACCACACTAAAATATATTGTATTACTTTTGTATTATTCGTTTCATAATAGTCGCATAACCTAACCATACATTTATTTTACTGTATTTGATGCATTGTATTTGATGTATATCCTAATAGATATAACTTAAGCGGATTCCGTACTTAAAGCGTAGTTCATAGAGTCGAAAATAATTCAGACGCCATAGAAAAAGCTCAAACAACTTGCAAGCTAAAAATAGGAATGGAGTGCGAAGTGCGAAATAATACTTTTTCAGCAATTCCATAAAATTATTATGAAACTGTAACTTTTACTGCACAACTTGTAAATATAATGAAAATTATAATATGAAATTAGTAGAGTTCACAGAAATTGTAGAGCCACAATTTAAGACAATTGTGACTCTACAATTTAAGTGGACTCTACTAATTTCATATTTTAATAGCATAGCCTCAAAATTAAAATGTAATTTACTCATAGATAATATAAAGCATATAAACTGTTCAGTGGTATGATACAACTGATCAAAATATTGTATGCATTGAAGCCCCTGGAATAAATATTCAGGCAACGACGCGGTGAAGATTTGAATACCGACGGGTAACGCTGAATATCAAACTTAGAAATTAGAATCCTTTGCTTAAAATATATAAAGGCTTATAACTTTTTCCTTTACTAAAGTGTATGCTAATATGAATACTATTCTTCACATCAAAGTTTTTTTAAACGCTCGCAAGAGTACAACTTAATTAATTTGATTAGAGGCCACTACGCAAACATCAAGAAAACAAATAAAATCGATCCATCTTTTCTAGAACATATCATATTATCATAACAGTTTTATCATTCAGGTCTGATAGTACAAATATTATTTAATAGATTTAAATACACAAATTTACCATAATATGATTTCGTATCAGTTAAGTTTTATCAAAAAGTTTCAGTTAATCGCTAATTGAACTGTAGGTAATCCGTCAATGGCGTCTTAGCCAATCAATCGTAAGTATCACGTGATAGCGCTCGATTTTGATTGGTGGACGGTGACGTGATATTTATTTTCGTATGAAACGAGAATGCGCGCGCCGGTTTTTGTGAGTGTGTGTGAATGTATGGTCGTAATATTGGTGTGTGTGGTGTGTGTTGAGGCGCGATCTCTGTTTACCGCGCGCCGCGCGGTACTGTGACCGGCTGTCTTCTCGGACGCACGTGTGTTGTGCAAAATCGAGTTTTCCGGCGACCGCTGACTTGCATCGCCGTATGGTGTTTTCCAACAGTTTAATGGTGCTAATTCGTGCCGGGCGTTAAAACATTAGAGGGCACACCGGGTGTTGAGTACCTATTTTCGGTGCAGCTCATAAAAATAATAAGTGTTTTCGGCGGATGCGATGAATAAATTTTGCAAATCGAGTCTGTGTGTTGAAAAGGTTCGTGAGAGCTATGTTTTGATCGGCCAACGTGTTGTGGCGGGCGGTGCGGATGCGATTCGACTCGCATTTTTTATGCCGATATCAGTGAAATTGCGACAGTGTTGCCAATTCATTGTAAGGGCTTTGGGACCTGGAAACAGTGCCACGTTCTTAAGTAAGGATCTGATTCGACGGCTACACGCCGTGCCTGGGCCGTGCTAAGGTAAACATGACCTTGAAATATTAACACACAATGTTTGCTCTAAAAACTTTTTCTTGCGATTTTCATTTGTTTTTTATCATACTGTTTTTCTTATTTTTACAAGCTAATTAATAACAAAAAATATATAATTATTTTACTTATATCTTTATCAACCTGCCAACATGAATATATCTTTAGAGTTTTTCGCGACATACATAATATGATAAGATAATATGTAACAATAACAAATGTAATAAAACGAATAATAAAAAATCATGCATTTTACGTTAAATTATTGCTAACTAGCTAAGCCGCATCTTAATATTTTCAGACATCATTTAATAAGGAACAATTGTAGAGACATAAACAATTGTAGAGCGCAAGATTCGCATCAATATTTATGCTTAGAAATAAGAAAAAAATACCTACGCGTCTTAATTGAGAATTTTTACATTTTATTTAAGAAATAAGAAAAAAATATACAAAATATGTTATTTTATAATTTATATATTTACTAGAGAACCGTAAACCACTAGCAACTTTGAAATAGTTTGGAAGGTTTTTGGTGTTTAACTTTTCTTCTTATCTAGTTTTTTCTTTCTAATCTGAGAAATATATGTTCTGGATACAAGTATGTACCTATTTTTTAATTTGGTGTCAACAGATGTGGAGTTATTATAATATATTATAAAAGTCAATGTTATGTGGTTGCATGCAATGAAACAATTATTAAACTGTGAATTGAAAACTTAATAAATCCATTGATTTCCTTAATTTTTTGTCGGTTTTCAGGCTAATATATTTAAGGCTCTTTCAATATAAAACACAAAAAACTTTTAGGTGTCGAAGTAGCCCCTGCGATTAGCATAATTTGACTTCTGATGAAATTAGACGCCTTTTCAAAGTAGCCCCCAAAGTTAAAGTCGCGGTTTTACGGTAATATCTAAAATATGAGTAGGTATCGGTTATTCAAATATATCATTCTTAATGTAGGTAAATATTTGGATACATTTTACATAACTAATTAAAATTACATAATTTTATTCTAAAATATTATACATATCAAAAAAGCTAAATATTCAAATTTATGCACATCATAACGGAAAAATCGTCATTAATATCTTGCTTAAAAATTAGTTCTTATATTTCATTCAAGTGTTTGCTGGTAGAGTTTTACTTTAAAATATATAATTCAAAGTTTTATTTAGTACTGATATATAAAACATAGTATACAACAATAGCATAGTCCTAAACCCACATTATAAATGTTTTTTTTATAACTCTACAAAATAGAATCTTGACTCTTTCAGCGATTAAAACTATAATTTCTTTAATAGACTATAATTACTAGGACGCATACCTACGGAGTTAAGAAGTGACTCGTATACGTCTACTGTGACTTTGTGGTGCAGTGGTTCAGTGGTCTGCCACTTCATTCGAGGTTCTCAGATTAGTTCTCGTTAAGATTTTATTATGATATGTTTCAGGCGAATATGATTATCACGAGTTTGCCTCGAGATTACTTGACGTTAACAGATTAATCATAATTAATTAAGTCATTATATTAACCATTAATGACCATGGAACCTAATCCAAATAGTTTAACACTCTTTTTTTTTAACAATTTATTACGTATTTCAAACATTATACGGAGTGTATCTTAAAACCCTTTAACAAATAGATATTGCGTTTTTCAATCATCTGGTAACATCATTAATAGAAGATGCAAACATAAACCTAAGTACTAATAGGGGGAAAGAAATACCATAATTCAATACCGATTATATAATTAAATAAGTTCCGATTACTTTTACATGAATCGACGATCCATTTTGCTTTCTTAAAAAAAAAACTACTTCCTTACGTGACCTAAATACTTTAACCTTTTTGACCCAATCTTCACTGCATGCCGGGTAAACACGATAAAAAAACACAATTGCATAATATTTATGCGTATTCAAAAGGGATCAGCGGTATAAAAGCAAGCAAACAATTATTTTGCACAATACGAAAAATACATACATTGACACACCTTGACCTGATTAAAACAGCTGTTTTAAGTTTACATAAACTTTAATAAAGCGATGCGATTTATTATTCATTTGTTTAACACCTTCATACTCTACATTGTATTTATTTTACTGTTTTAAAGTACTTTTTGGATGTAAAAAGTGTAATGCAGATATACTTAGACAATGTAAAGTACAATGTAGAGACAACTAGTCTTCTCAAGCTTCAATGCATTGGCTTTTCATAAAGAAATGAAATATTTGTTTAACCTCCGTACTCTACATACTGTATTTGTCTTACTGTTTTAAAGTACTCTGTGGATTTAACACAATCAGTGCTAATTGAAGGTACATGTATATACTCTTAAAATATATTTAAATACTAAATTTCTGTTCAGGCTTCAATGCATTGTTATTTTTTTTTTAAATGGGCTATATGGTAGTTCTACATTCTGGCGTTTTATAACTGTCAATAATTTATTCTCACTTTTAGAAGATATTGGGTTTATTATAATGTAGAGTTTGTTGAGTTGACTTTTTATATCTGGTTTAGCATGAAATTAATACCAATCTTCATCTTTCACTCGACTTATTATTTTATAAAGTCTTTAAATTTTATAACAATTTTTTTACTAGCTACGTCATTTCCTCTATTAGACTCAAGTTTACTAATGAAAGACAAAACATTATTTAATATACACATTAAAAGAATACCGAAATTCGACGGATAACTTTTCAATATTTTCTTACGAAAGTTTAAGGAATAAAATAAGTTTTATTAAAGTTTAAATATTTTATACATTTATTATGCGTATGTAATAGTTGCTTGAAATACCACATTGTATTGTGCCATTTTGCATTTATTCACAACAACCTTATCAATACATTTTGTACTACTATTTATAACAAACACATATAAAACTCTACACTGTTGCATTGTAATACGCGAGTATATTAAATACGTAAAATGTTATTGTGGTTAAACAAATAATTAAAGGTTTTTCGAAAAACTTTTTCAAAAAAACTCACATTTTTATATTCCTTTTACTTATTACATAAAAGTGATTTCTATAACTGACGGATAATGATGATCAAGATAAACTACCCGAAATACGAAAATAAAAAAATCGGTTGTCTGTACAGTCGGTTTACTGAAGGTAGTTGAACGTGACATGTCATAAGAAAATGGAACGCCTCAGAGCGAGGTAACGCCGCATATGTCATCGCATACGTCATGTTTTTTCGTTCTTGCAGCCGGCTCCATCGAATTATAAGACGTTGTCACGTCAATAATAGATATTATGTATTAATTTAATTACTATACCACTTATGCTCTATTGCTTTTCGGTGGTGCGCAGGCATAGATAACAGGCTCTATCCAATGTCTGTGCCTTTTTGACAATAAGCGATTTTAGAAAAAACGTGAAATCGAACCATAGACATAATAATATAGAAGGACTGGCATAGGTACCTACGAAAAAAAGGTGTATACCCAAAACTCAAATCGGCACTTAATATGGCTACCATTGCTAGGGTTTTGACCAAAGAGTATATTTGACACTACTATATATATATAAATATATATATATGTATATAGTAGTGTAAAAACCAATATATTATGTGGGTTTTGACAGCAAAACTACTATGAAAAGGGCACTCAAGATCGCGGATCAGGCACTCACTTACAGCTGTAAGTTTAAAGAAAGGGGCATCTCCTCTTATTTCCTAACTTCATGAATCGAACACTCTAGAGTCTAAACACTCGAATTCTAGACTGTGACATAGACTATAAAATCGTAAAAGACATATTTTAAAACGCAGACGAAAGCTACAACATAAATCAATCGTCTCAAAAACAAAATGAGCCCCAAACAAGGATATTGATATTAGAATATAAACCTTAGAAGGCAAAACGACTACAGACAAGCACAGAATATATAATTTCGTCTAAAATTGCGTGGGAGACGAAACAAGAATAGCAAATAATATATTTCTTGTCTCTGATCACAATCTAAAAAGGTTTTAATGTGCTATTTGTAATTTATATATTAAGTATCTGACGTTTAATAACATTTTAATAGAATGGAATGTTTTATGATATTATAATCACCATAATCATCACCATAATTATTATAAGCCTAGGTTGCTTGAAGGCCTCTCAAATAAACAGTTTACAGCCTTTGCTCACATGTTTTTATATTCTACGCATTTTATATTGCATAGTTTGTGTAAATAAATTAATTAAATAATGTTGACAATTATCCATAAAATATAATTATAATTCTATTTTAAAGAGGCTAGCGTAATTAACTAATGAAAAGAAACGGAAGTTTTCCCGACTAAATTTACAACACCGTTACAATTCAGTCTGAAATTAAATTGAACATGAATTAAAAAAATACAATTAAAACTAGACTCATCCCCGGAGTAGGCTGCTCAATATAATCTGAAAACATTTTCGCTGAAATGAAATGAAATAATGTCAATTACTAGGCAATAATGATTAACAATCGAAGAAAAAAATAACAGTCAATGCTGCAAGTGTTAAAGAAAAATATAAAATAAATAAAATAAAAATATAGTTTATTTCTTTAACTATAAGGTCTACGAGCATTATTCTGTGGCCAGAGTCGCCCAGGAAGCATGTAGTTATGCTTGTGTTGGGTGATAACACATTACATAAATTCTTATCATTGATAGCAAAAGTATCAAAACTCGTTAATCCTCAGTGTTATTTATTCGTATGTGTGCTATACGAGTAAATAACACTCGCACACGCGCGCGTTTTATGAATGGGTTTGGTCGCCTACGCGACGGCAAGTGTTTTTATAGTCGTTCACGGACGACGGGCTCCAAAATAATTGTTTCTCTGCACTTAATAGCGAAACTGTGTACAAATGTACGAGGTTATGTAATTTGAGGATAAACTGTTTACGAAAGAAATGACCTAATTGTTGTTGGGAATTTAGGTCGCCCTTTTGAGCAAATGTGAGATGCGCTTCGAAGTATGGGAAACAAAATTTTACTTATTTCTTTTGTCGCTTTGCTGGGGTTTGGCAAGACTTGTATTTAAACTAACTTGCTTCTCAGACGACAAATTGCCCAATATCTACTACGGTCAAGTAGTATTGTTGTTCCTAAGTTCCAGGACAACGTTTTTTATTTGTCATTACGTTGTACATCTGTCAGTTTTCTTATCTCAAATAACATGTTTTTGTCACGTATATATTTTTTTATTGCATAGGAGGGCAAACAAGCAGTCGAAGCCGTTTGGCGACTATTGACGGCACAACTACAGATTATGCAGATGCGTTGCCTTTCTTTTCCCTATACCGCACGAAGCATAGCTTTCACTTGACGCTGGTGTTATGTGAGCGAGAGGTACCACCCCGGTCGTGCCGGCCCAATTCGGCGGCAAAGCAGCATGGCACTACCTTGTTACATTCAACTGTAACTTACAAAAAACATATTATGTAAACATGTAAATAAAGAGTAACTCGGGTTTAGATAATATAATTGTTGTTAAGAGGCATTCTTCTTCTTTGTCGTTACAGGGAGAGGTATATTAAGTCTCAAATCCGAATAGATTTTATCATTGTATACTATACTTTATAAACGGCGATGATCTAGTGGATATGGGCTCGGTCTTTTGAGTGAGAGGTCCGGGTTCGATCCTGACCCCTGTGATGCCTAGAAATGGTGTTTTCATCTGTGTGCACCTGAACATGACACGATGAGTGATGGTCTCATTATATACTTTACTTGTACTTTAATATTATTTTTTATTATTCTTATTCTTAAATAATATGAGATCCACATAACTTATTTTAAGCACAAATTTAATGATTCCACCTTTTAAAATTTTAACGTAGTACAAAGACAAAATTGTGGTTACGGATAGTTACCTATATAAAATGTTAACGAGGCCTACGATACTACCGCCGCACCAATAAAGAAACAATTTGTAAATGGCGGCCATTCCCACTCCTTCCCGTTCACAATTATTATACTAGTAAAAAGTCACTATATACAGTGAAATTTGTTATAACACTTTTAAATTACACTTTCTTGATCAGAAGAGCAGTTTAGACTTTTTTATTTTACTTACGCAAACTTAACGAAATACAATTAATCAACTTCTAAAGATATTTCGAAGTAAAACCTTCTTTAGCCGCGTCGAGCATTTTTGGTAGGAGAATAATTTATAGGTTCAAGATATCGAATGCTTATAATATAATGTCTATAATTGCAATGCTGATTTCTACTTTACATACATTGACATTATGAAATTTCAAATTTTATTAGTATTAAGATTTGAAATTTTATAATGACAATGTAATGTCATAAGTTTTCACTTCATTTTTTAAGTAAAACTTCTTTATGTAACTCAGCTTTTTTCTGACAGAAGTAGCTGGGCGCTCGCAGTATACTCATCATGTCGGAAGCGTAAATAAAATACCTTATAAAATTGCCATCTGAAAAGAAAGTCCTATTTGACACGACATGCGCATCAAATAATAAATCAAGCTGTCATTCGTGTAGGTACATCTAATACCTTTAGAAAACTTTATTCATTAACAAGTCAAATATCAGAAATGTATTTTTTATAAGGAGGCATGTCATCAATACACACAGAATAACAAGAATTTTATTTCAATTGAAAATATACTTTGCAAAATAATTAAGTTTTAGTTGAAATTACAGCACTCCTTTACCTGTTTTCGCCTTTTGAAATGTAGCAAATGATAGATATAATAATAATATTTTCATTTTATTTTGTCACCACAATATTGTTACATGACATTTGTAGGTACATAATAATAGGACCACTAATATAAATGTAATGAAAATCATTCAATTCAATTTTATTAATATTATTCAGCTGAATATAAAATTTGATACCGACTCACTTAAAGCTTTTTAAAATAGCTAGACCGAGTAATAATAGCCATCATCTCATGAATTTCACACATTTTTTAAAAATAAAAATAGAAAGGAGGTACATTAATAAAAGCTCAATTTAATAGAGTTCGTGTAATAAAATAACTGCGTTGAATTGAAATACATATTGTTTCTAATTATGTAAAAATATATTATTTTCTTATGCATTAATATTCCTTTTCACTAATTTTGCTCACAGTTTATTAAGATTTTATTATTTAGGACGTCTGTCATCTCAGTCACTTCCCCACCATGGTTCAGGCCTTGACGTGGCGGTGGGGATCAGTAGCCTAGGGTGAGCCCAGCACCTTGGGCGAAGCGAATTGAGCCGAGGGGGCTCTTTGTACCCCTCTTATAAGAAGAGGGGACAGAAGAGCAGGGGGCAAGGGGTGAGGATGGGAACCTCACCCTATTGTACTGTCCTGACGTTGGGAGGGATTGTTCTGTGGTGCGGTACAACCCCTCTGTGGAGGTGGCGTCGGTCCCTTGCGGGACTGACTAGCCGTCGAGGTGCCCTGTTAGCTTAACAGATCCGGGGCACCTCACCAAGGCGGCACTGGTGGCACTCGCCGGGTTTTAGTTGGTAGAGCTGCGTCCACTTACCATCTTTCGGGCGCAGCGAGTCCCACATACCCGCCTGGGGAGACCCACTCCCCAGGCGGGATGCCTCAGGGTATTTCCCGGCGTAAAAGAAAAAAAAATCAGTCACTTGACCTATATTATTATATAGAATCCGAAAAAAAAAACAAAATATCCGTCGGAAATATAAAAATCTTAATAAACCGCTATAAAATTCGTCAAATATGTTTTTATTTTATGTATTACCTTAAATGTCTTAATCACAGACGCTACCTACCAAGGTATCGGGAAAGCAAAAAAAAAAAAAGTAAAAACAGACCTAAACACGGAAAGAATTAATATCTCCTTTTTGAAATCGGTTAAATTGTAGCTTATGCCATTTGATTGACATCACATCAAAATCTGATCAGTAGTTCAGGTGCTACGGTGATATAAGTAGAAACAATACATAGGCCATTAAAATCATAAGTCACCCTTCCTTTTGGCTTTAGTATAAAGTGATATATGCAGTAATAACAGTATAAATAAAAGAGCCATCTTGATAAACTTGGCTAAAAGAATTCCTAGTCTAGCTCACTAAATCACAAGTTTACCTTGAAACAGTGCGCGGCACATAAAAAATGCCACTCCACAGGTTAGGTCAGTGAAAAAATACATGCGCTTTAATATATTCTTTATTTTTATCACTTTTATTATACACTCGCTGTTGCCCGCGGCTTCGCCCGTGATAACTTAGATTTACAGCCGTATAAGGACTGATGGAAATGCTCTGAGGCATTCCGCGGGGGAGTTGGTCTCCCCATGCGGGTATGTGGGACTCGCTGCGCCCGAAAGCTTGCTCTACCCACTAAAACCTGGTGTGCCACCAATGCCGCCTTTGGTGAGGTGCCCTGGATCTGTTGATCAAACAGGGTACCTCGACGGCTAGTTAGTCCCTCAGGGGACCGACGCCACCTCCACAGAGGGGTTGTTCCGCAGCGCAGAACAACCCCTCCCAACGTCGGGTTAGTACAATGGAGTGAGGTTCCCGTCCCCGCCCCTTGCCCCTGCTCTTTTGTCCCCTCTTCTTATAAAAGGGGTATAAAGCGCCCCTTTGGCCCAATTCGCTTCACCCAAGGTGCTATTCTCACCCTAGGCAGTAGCCTGGCGGTGGGGCTCTACTGAGCCCCACTGAGGACAAGGCCTGAACCATGTTGGGGAACATAAGTTACTCATTATAACATCAGCTAACTGTCAGTGAAAGTCCCATCAAAATAGGCCGAGCTGTTTCAGAGATTAGCAGGAACAAACAGACAGATCGATAAAAATGGTAATAAATGTTATTTTGGTATATGTACTGTGTATACATCCATATTTTAGCATTAGCATTTAAATAGTAAAAAGCGGAAATTTTAATATTACAAAGAGACACTCCAATTTTATTTATCTGTATAGATTAAGGTATATAATGAGCCTGTTTATTCGTAATGGATATAAAATTAAAATACCTAATTGCTTTTATCGTTGCGGTCTAGCGGCCCCTAATTTCGTGTGCCTTTTCGTTGTAGAAGATAGTAAATGTCCGCATTCTATAGAAGGTGATTTTTTCGTTTCAGAATTTATTACTTTCAAATATAAGTCCAAAATAAGTTCTTTAGAGACGAAGCCAGAAAAACTATTAAGCTAGCTATCAAAAAATATTGAAGTAGATTAAAGTAGTTGGAGGGGACTTGTCTTTACCGAGCGTCAATGCGCCTTACGAGGAGTAGTCGGGTCTTTGCCGGGGCCAGCCTTTGGTGAGGTGATCCTGTCTGTTGCCTGCATATCCGGGACCCTCAAAAAGCTGCTGAAGGCGCTCGCAGTGGTTTTAGTTCCAGTCCCACATCGGGTCAGGATCTACCCGAAGATCCTGGCTGCATCCATTAGGATTTCCCAGCGAAAAAAAAAGATTAAAGTAGTCACTCGCTTGAATTCATCAATATGCACACTTTAGTAGATTTGCTTTATCTATCTATTCTTCTCTTTTGTTTGTCTTTACTACAACCGATTTTAATATTGTAAAATACCTCGGCATAAAATGTAACGCGATATTCATGCAAAACTTCATCATAAACTACACCACGACAACAATTCTATCAAAATAAAACAATCATTTCAAAACAATAAAACTGAAGTCCATAATAGGTCATTTGTAATCTTGAGCATACATTGCTGAAACTCATAATCTCCAACGCTCGAAGTAGGCCATAAAATAAAACCTAGAAAACAATAAGAACATTTAGTTGAGCACTATATTGTGTTGAGAATGCTCACACACAGACACATATGTACGCTCACACCACTTCTCACACGCACACACACAAACATGTACACACACAGTGACAAATATACACACATCTAACGCATCATGTGTGTATAAACACATGCATGTTAATTAGTGTGTGTTTAGCCACACCCACACGCGTACATAATGAGCCTTCACATTTAAACATTGATTAGGAAACTGAACTCAACAAGTTAACATTTTGTCACGTCCATTTTGATATTTTTGTTATTTTTGAGCTATATAGAATATATGTATAGCTTCAGGTTTATATAGAAACCTAACATCCCACAAATCCAATGGACAGACATTTGTTTCCCAAGCTATTATGTCGACCAATTTAAGGTTCTAGCACGTAATACAAAAAACTGATATACTTATAATATAATATGACAATGTATAACACGATAGCTACGCATGATCAGACGGTTATGAATACTATAAAAAGGTTTCATTTTAAGGCCTAAATTCGTTTAGAAAGGGGGAATTTCAATAATCATGAAAATTCATTTTGTCATAAGAGGCATAGACGGAAGGAATTTTTTAAATTTAGATACAAAGATTTGTTTTTTTTTATGATAGTTGGATAGGCAGACGGGCAGATGAGCTACCACTTACCATAAGTGGTTAGCGTCGCCCATTAACATAAACAAGTTATTCTGCAACTAGCCCTCAACTCATCCATGTATTGCCTACCCTGACTCAGGGTCACACTTGCACACAGGGACATCTTATGTCTAAGGGTCTGAAGTATAAGATGTTAAGTCTCTGTACCAGTAATTACACTGCCTGTCCTGCCCTTCTCTCCGAAACTCAGCAAAGCTGTTTCACGGGGGAAATAAGCAAGATTCATAAGTACCTAAGCAGCCGAAAGCGCGAAACAGCGCAAATCTCCCACCGGTATGTCTGCGATGAACTCATAAACTATTAAAAACTATTTAAAAGATATTTGGCACACTGTATGCAATTTGGTCCAGCTCCAGAGATAGGACAGCGTAGGATAGATGGCGCTGTTGTTTGTAGCAGACTGACTGTATTTAATAAGGACTTATAGCATTCATTAATTAGCATTATATAATGTTACGTAGAACCAGTATGGACCTACCCCACTAGGTCAAACTAACTAGTATTTTCTAGTACGCTAGAGTTATGTTCTCTATAATCTACAAAGACTCGATTTAAGGACATTTGCTGCCTCGCATGACCACTACATGGAACCAGCTATCACCTACTATATTTCCGAACTGATACGACTTACGATAGGACTTAGGAAGAAAAGAGCGTACTCATATTTGAAAGGCCAGCAACGCACATGCTAATCCTCTGATGTAGAGTGTCTGTGGATGTCGCTTACCACTTACCATCAGGTGAAACGACTGTCCGATGGCCCCCTCTTCTATATATATTCCATACCCACACATATATTCAATAGTATTTCAATCAACTTTTAATAATTACTTCATTCCCTTGAGTACAACTTTTACTACTTTATCAAAGTTCATTTCAAATTAAATTCAATTTTATGCTTCATAAATATTTAGCATTTATCGCAACAATTTTAACAGTAATTTTATTCTAAATATTAAATTACTTCGGTAAAATATGTAGCATGTACGCAAGGTAAATGTTATAACTTATAAAATGTACAAGCGTTCCCATCATTTTTTGTTACCTACCTATCTATAGCTGAAGTTACGTATGTATGTTTATGCATTTTAAGATACATAGTAAAGTACTTCAAATAGTAATTTCTATAGAAACGGACAGTGGTTTCATAAGCAGCCTACCTACGCTACAATACAGCAGTTTTTTTTAAATTATAAAGACGGTACACCTTACTAGCGATATGGCCATTTTGCCTTAAAACTTTTAAGACATAAAAATAATTTCTTATGCTTTGTGAAATAAGGATTAGAATTTGATAGAATTTTGTGTTAAAACGTTTATATTCTTCGGTGACGTTAAAGACAAGGCTCGTCTGCCACTTTGCCTATTTTAATTACATACTATAAAATATTCCACGGATCTCTAAAACCACTTTGGTTGAGTATCGGAACCTTCACGTGTATTCGATAAGTGTTAGTACAATCGTGAGAATGGTAAATTTAAACTTTTGTTATTTTTTATCGAAACAACACTTAATCACTTCCTACTTCTCAAAGAGCGGAAGTTGGTTTACAGAAATAATAAATTAATGTATGGTTTCAATTCACTTCACTGACTTAGGTAACCTTGGGTGGAGGTTGCTCGAATTTGTAAAGATTTTAACGTATGATACTAAGTAAGAAAAAAAGATGCTCTTTGGTTAACTTAAATGTAATTTAGATTTAAGTTACTGTACAGTCTCTACAACTTAAGTCAAACATTTGGAGTTAAGATTATATATTCGCCAAAACTTACGTTTAACATTATGTTTCAATTAAGTTGTATAATCACATTTTAGCGGTGGGACGGTTGCGCTGTGCCGCACTCCCGGTTGCATGGGTACCACCATCTTGCTTATTTCTCCCGTGAAACAGCTTTGCTGTGTTTCGAAGAGAAGGACAGGACAGGCAGAGTAATTACTAGCACAGAGACTTAACACCTTGTCTCAGGATAGGCAACACATAAATGAAATTATATTTATTATGTACTAAAAGTAAAAATGTAGTCAATTCACCAGCTGGTAAATGAACAACTCAACATTGGGTTTAAGCTAAGAGGTGCGTTCCGCTCATTTAAATTGATAAATCATTTATCCCTTTTCATACCTGTGGCTGTAATAGGCACCGGGCACGCATTATTCTTCCTAAGTTATCACATTATAAAATGTGGCATTAACTTTTGTTTACTTGTCTAATGTCTAATCGTAAATCAACGTTGCGCAACGAAATCTTGACGATCGTTTATTTCTTTTAGCGTATATTCGATGATTTCAAGTGGTTTATTAAAGTTGAAGTAGGCATTGAAGGACATGTCAGCTATAAATTATATTACTGATTGCCACACCCCCATTGTACAAACGAGAATCAATTTTATTTAAGCATTGATTTTGTAATCGCAAGATTATCGATATGATCAATTGACAGAATGTTTTTGATATGTGACGAGCACACCTAATTACGATCTTATTTTGGTTTTGTAATGACTCTAAGTGATAATTAGGAGATATGTTTATTTTAAAACGATGATTAATTTAATGAATGTTTTTTAATCCAATGGGTTTGAAGGCTTTACTATAGGTACCCAATGAACAAAAATCCCTAAAGTCAATAACGCAAAAGTTGAAAAAAAATATTGAAAGGGTTACGTATATCTTTAAATATTGTATATTCTTGTATTACATAATATTTTATCATATATATATATATACTAGCTGTTGCCCGCAGCTTTGCCCGCGTTAACTTTTAAAATTTGAGGGGTTGACCACCCTTATCACTTAGGGGTATGAAAAATAGATAGCCGATTCTCAGACCTACTGAATACGCATATAAAATTTGGTAAAAATCGGTAAAGCCGTTTTAAAATCGGAAAAGCCGGAGGAGTACGGTAACTAACATTGTGAAGATATATACATCTTACACGCCATTTTTTTTAACGGTCAGTGTAGGTACTACAGTACCTACACTGATTCCTAGAACAGCCAGGCTGTTCTAGGAATTCTGACTGTCGCCTCTCAATACATCTTAGAAAATTTACTGTAAGTCCGGAAAAACATAAATGAATTTTGTAAGGAAAGTGATATTCATAGTAGGATAGGGATATACGTAATAGACACAGGTTAGATGTACAAGTAATTAGACTTTCAAAAGTTAGCAATTATTTTAAAGGCTTTTACAATAGGATCCCAGAAAACGTTCAAAAGCTCTCCATAAAAAAATTCAAAAAAGTTGGTAAAGAGCGTTTGTGTGGTAAAGCATATTATAAAGTAAAAGATTTCATGGAAGATACCAACACCCTGGGAATAAGGCGTTCCTCCCGGGCATTTCAAGATAAGATGTTAAAATTGTTATATAATATATATTATTTGAAAAGATTAGTTCCACTGAGTTTGTTTCGCCGGTTCTTCTCAGTGGGCTTACCTTGGAACCGGTGGTAGATTCAATTGACGTTCAAAAAGATACTGCCTTAGTACTATTTTGAATAAAAAAAATAGATTTTTGATTTTGACTGTACAGATCCAGCTATTAAGATGTACAAGTCCAAAGAAGAAATCATTATAAACGGGCCATTTTTTATTTATTTCCTTCGTTTGGTCCGTAACACTAACATGCCGTGTAATTTGGTTACCTTGTGGTATTTCGTGAAAAGAAATTATTAATTACCATTGAATAGTTTGTCAGTCATTGCTGACAGGAGATTTTCAAATAAACAATCGCGCAGCGTATTCCATTTGTTTTGTTGCCAAAAATTAATAGAACACTGTAAAAGCGACAGTAATGTGTGTTGAAGGCCTGGTAAATTTAAACGTGATACAATACTTGTCCCAATAATAAAAACACTAAATTTATTCTAGGAATAATAATCTATTAACCTATTAAAATATAGTTCGTATTATTAAATTGTTTTTTTTACGACTTTCAAACACTATTTATTTGAGAAATTCGAAAAAAAAAACATCTTTTTTTGATATTATTATAATAATAATATTCTAAGACTCTTTCAAAGAACTTCGAGACGACCGTCGCTAAGTGCTAACGTATTAATATTTTTATGTAGCACTAGCTGTTGCCCACAGTTTCGCCCGCGTTAACTTAGATTTACAGCCGTACCCGGATTGATGGTGATTATTTTTATAGCCTAAGTTACTCCTTATAACGTCAGCTATCTGCCAGTGAAAGTCCCATCAAAATCGGCCCAGCCGTTTCAGACATTAGCCGGAACAGACAGACTGACAGACAGACGGACAGACAGACAAAAGTTGTAAAAAAAACTGATTTTAGTGCCGTGTATGTAATATTAAAAAACGGTTATTTTAATATTATAAACAGACACTCCAATTTTATTTATCTGTATAGAATAGATGTATAGATAGATGTACATTATCACAATTGCTCTGTAAAATAAGTTATTTCTAGTTAAAGGTAAAATAAAAGAAACTCATTTCAATTGTGATTCATCTCGTCAACATCGCGTGAACAGAATATTCAGTTATTATAACATCCTGGTAGGAAATCAACTGCGCCTCAACGTTCATCCATTCATTTGTATTGAATGAAACATTACACGAATATAAATATAGTATATCATAATCAAATCAAATCAAAACAACCATATTTATAGTTTTAAGGTAGTTCCAAATTAGTTATTAGAATGTTCTATCTATAAATCTATCTATATATCTATACAGATAAATAAAATTAGAGTGTCTGTTTGTAATATTAAAATAACTGCTTTTTATTGAATGCATATGGCTGCATGCACGGTACATATACCAAAATAGCCTTTTTTTACAATTTTTGTCTGTCTGTCTGTCTGTTTGTTCCGGCTAATCTCTGAAACGGCTGGGCCGATTTTGACGGGACTTTCACTGGAAGATAGCTGATGTTATAGGGAGTAACTTAGGCTATAAAATAATCAACATCAATCCGTGTACGGCTGTAAATCTAAGTTAACGCGGGCGAAGCTGCGGACAACAGCTAGTTTAATATAGAATCTCTTTAGTCATTTACACAAATAAAAAAGTATGCATTTTATTTAGCTACAATTCCTATAATACTCGAAAATACACTATGTGCGCTATAAACTTATAAAGAAGTACAAAGATTTATCTCTTCTACGCCATAATGTATAGATTTTTCTAGAACTGAAGATTTGTCGGCACAAAAATACTACAGCAATGGTACAATCTGTCAGCAAATGGAGCGCACTGTTGCTGGTCCACCCTAAAAACATAAATTATATATTATTATTTATAATCAACTTTAGAACTTATTTTGTAAACCTATTTTGCATAACATTTTGTCGATAGACCGCTATTGTCGTTAAAGTCAGCGGTGTCTAGAATGGAATAACTGAAATAACTGTATATTAATACAATAAAATATTATATGTCATAATTATTTTCATATTATTATTATAACTAAATCAAAATATTTTTATTCAGGTGTCTTATTGAACGTCAAATGAACTCTACTAGCGGTTGACTAGCGGTTCCAAAACTAGTAGCGAAACAAACTCAGTGAAAAGAATCTTTTAAATATTTTACAGTATCACTAGTAACTACTCACTGTATTAATATAGAGTATCTACCCACCATGGTTCAGGCCTTGACGTGGCGGTGGGGCTTAGTAGCCTAGTCTGAGCTAATTAAGCCGAGGGGGCTCTTTGTACCCCTCTTATAAGAAGGGGGGACAAAAGAGCAGGAGGAAAGGGCGAGGAGAGGAAAGTCACCCCATTGTACTGTCCCGACGTTGGGAGAGATTGTTCTGTGGTGTGGGACAACCCCTCTGTGGAGGTGGCATCAATCCCCTCAGGGGCTGACTGGCCGTCGAGGTGCCCTGTTTGCTCATTATATCCGGGACACCTCAACAAAGACGGCATTGGTGGCACTCGCCGGGTTTTAGTGGGTAGAGCTGCGTCCACTTACCAGCTTTCGGGCGCAGCGAGTCCCACATACCCGCCTGAGGAGGCCCACTCCCCCGCGGGATGCTTCAGACATTTCCCGGCGTTGGAAACATATATAGAGTATCTGCAAATTCACTGACAGAACTTATTAAGTCAAACACCTTTAAATAACAAAAGACTTTCCTTACATACTACAGATCTGAATTTAAAATATACCTACACTTTGATAAATCGCTAATTAATGTTAAAATACTAGTGACCTGTTTACTTTATGTTTTTGAATGAGGAGGGCACATCTCGTAGCCGATCTGGGCGTGTTCTACTGGCCTCTGCATTAGTTCAATTCGGAACTTTTTTTTTTTTTTACGCCGGGAAATGCGCTGAGGCATCCCGCCTGGGGAGTGGGTCTCCCCAGGTGGGTATGTGGGACTCGCTGCGCCCGAAAGATGGTGAATGGACGCAGCTCTACCCACTAAAACCCGGCGAGTGCCACCGGTGCCGCCTTGGTGAGGTGCCCCGGATCTGTTAAGCTAACAGTCCCGCAAGGGACCGACGCCACCTCCACAGAGGTGTTGTCCCGCACCACAGAACAACCCCTCCCAACGACGGGACAGTACAGTGGGGTGAGGTTACCATCCTCACCCCTTGCCCCCTGGTCTTTTGTCCCCTCTTCTTATAAGAGGAGTACAAAGAGCCCCCTCGTCTCACTTGGCTTCGCCCTAGGTGTTGGGCTCACCCTAGGCTACTGAGCCCCACCGCCACGTCAAGGCCTGAACCATGGTGGGGAGTTCAATACGGAACTACCGTGATGAAGTGTACCATAAGTCTTAGCATGTAAGTAAGATCACGCCATACTCCAATACGCTATCAAAAACTCTCGTGTATTCCATAAGATTCATTTCTAACCCTTCTTTGTCTCTAAAGTACGAGTAAAAGATGCTTGAGCGATTGTTAAGTATGTAAGTAATTAGATATTTAACGTTGACCTTGTCCTTTAAACTTGACTAAGGGAAAACCACTATAGACTATACTATCCTCAAGTGATAAGTATGCTACAAATATAAGCCAATTAATAAACCCTCTACTATACTAGCCAATATCATCAATATAATATCAATCATCACCCTGTATCCGTCCACTGCTGAACATAGGCCTCCCTTAAAGAATGCCAATACATATACCTATATATTTTTAACAACGTGTACCTATAAAAGAATTGAGCTTTTTATACGGTAGGAGGGCAAACGAGCATTCGGAGCCTTACGGTGACTACCGACGTCCATAGACATCCGTACAACCAAAAGTTATGCAGATGCGTTGCCCTCCTGCCCTTTTCCCTATCCCCCTATCACTTTACGCCGGTGTTATGTGAGCGAGAGGTACCAACCCGGTTGTGCCGACCCGATACGGCTGCAAAGCAACATGGCACTACTTCTTACAAAATAAAAAAGTCCTATAAACATCAGAATGATAAAACTACCAACTCAGTCGCCGTTCTTTGAGCCTTACCTTATCAGTCGATGATAATTGTGATGATGTTATGATGATGAAAATTTATGTGGATCTGACATATTGAATACAAATCACTAATAAGATAATGATATTTTTTTACTCGTCAAAATTCTTATCAAGTAGGCACCGCCTCTCAATGTCTCCGCCTTATTATACTTAGATAAGTATATTATATAATGTAATATATACATATGTAGGTATAAAGTATATGGAAATAACAAACTTTGTGTGTGGTCTTTTTTTTTCTTTAACGCCGGGAAATGCTCTGAGACATCTCGCGTGGGAGTGGGTCTCCCCATACAGGTATGTGGGACTCGCTGCGCCCGAAAGCTGGTAAGTGGAAGCAGCTCTACCCACTAAAACCCGGCGAGTGCCACCAATGCCGCCATTGGTGAGGTGCCCGGATCTAATGAGCAAACAGGGCACCTCGACGGCTAGTCAATCCCCCAAGGGACCGACGCCACCTCCACAGAGGGGTTGTCCCGCATCACATAACAACCCCTCCCAACGTCGGGACAGTAAAATGGGGTGAGCTTCCCGTCCTCGCCCTTTGACCCCTGTTCTTTTGCCCCCTCTTCTTATAAGAGGGGTACAAAGAGCCCCCTAGGCTCAATTAGTTTCGCCCAAGATGCTGGGCTCGCCTTAGGCTACTGAGCCCCACCTCCACGTCAAGGCCTGAATCATGGTGGGGTTTGTGTGTGGTCTAAGATAGAATATTATAATATAATTATAGTATTTTTGACCTATTATATTAATATAAGGTTACATATTTTCATTTAATTTTCACAAATGTCTCTTGACTTGTTAGTTATGAAACAAGAATAATATTTTATTACTGTATATTGTACGATAGTAAAAGTTATAACGCTAAAATGTTTATAGTCAGTTTGACCTTCTAACACAGAAGACGCGATTATTTATTACTCAACGTTCTTATCGCATAATCTTTATAAGCCATAATTGAGATTATTTTAATCTCGGAAAATTTGCACTTGCAAATGGCCGAAGTCTGACCTGTTTGAGGCTACAAATATTGGTTCTCCGTGTAATATGTATAAACAAACTTATCCGACTCCGTAAACTTTGCTCTTTAAGGCGACAGTGCCTCCTATATTAGCTATGTACATACAGATAATATGAAGACGAGTTCGTAATAAATACATTGCACTTACTTTTTAATATGTATTTGAAATAACTTTATGATATTTATAAAATATATTTCATATAATTTAAGGATTCTTATTTTATGTTATAAAATTAATTAAATGTAATAAATATGAAGGAGCACTGGACGGATAGAGGCTGATGATGATGATGTTTACAAATATAATCTAATTGCGTTAACCTAAGGTGGTTATGGTGTACGTTGGTGCCTGAATTTTGCTAATTAATTTCATTAAAATACAATAGAATTGTTAAAAATATATATTTCTATACGCTAGTATAGTAAAATTATTTTTAAAATTACGAACATACTTTTAACTAACAATTTTTGCATTTTATATAAGCTTTTTTCTTAACTTTATTGATCTAATAACCAAAAGTTAAAAATTTGTCCCTCACTCCTAATGACGTTGAATCTAAAAATAAAACGATATTTTTATAAAGCCATACTAAGACATAATCCCAGTGGAAATAGAACAAGTGACCCAATAACGAGGGTAATCAGGTTACAGGTCGTGTTGAGAATGCTAGACTCTTATTGACGCCTCCATTCTGTGCCATTAGCCTTGCCAGCTATTTAGGCTATATATTTAGAACGTTCTGTTTGCGTGCTTATTAGTGTATCCTTACTAGAAGATGTATTAGATTGTGAGATTGCGGTACGCGTATTTTTATAACGGAAAAGTTACATTAATATTATAGTCTGACCAAATTAAGTACCCTTCGACCTTTCATGTTGTAATAACCTCAGACCGCTTGTCTGAGACACAGAGACAGTTTCGAAATAGTGGTCTTTTTCTTTCTGGTATTTGAATATATAATAATAAAATATAATAATATCAATCGTTATATGTCCCACTGCTGGGCACGGTTCTCCTCCTCGAAATCAGGCGAGGAGGGTGTTGGGCCATAGTTCACCGATGCGCTGGCTCAAAGCGGGTTGGTGAATTTCACACACCATCAAATACTTTTAATCTCATCGGGCATGCAGATTTCATCACGATGTTTTCTTCACCGTTAAGCAAACGAATAACCCATTTCTAGGAATCACGAGGCGTCACGATCGAACCCAGACCTCTCGGCTCCCACTCAATTCAGTGGTATTTGAATACTAGGTACAATTTTATTTATCAGGGTAAGACAATTTCAATTTCCCTGTAGGATGAGAGTGGCAAGGGATCGGTTGTCTTGGCATTTATTGAAGGAGGCCTATGTTCAGCAGTGGACGGATAAAGGAAATTTATCGTCTGTTTTTACACTTTTATTTTGAGTCAAAACTAAATATTTTTTAAGGCAATCATAGGGATTTTTGTCATATTAGTAATTCCTTATTATTTAGATGTATAGTTACCTTCAGTGCAGACATTGTCTGGATTTTAGTGCAGCTAAACAAAACTCAGATAAGTTTACGTTGTGCGACATATACACAAACCAAACGAGAACTCAGATATAGGTAACCTTGGCATTCTCTGTACCCAAGATGTCTCTGAGATGCAACCTGCTGATAACCTACTGCATGTACCTACTTCCCACTATGCTATTTATAATTTTGACGTTACAGCTAAATATGTTCGAAACGACAATTTAATTTATGATCGATTTAATTTCATGGCAACACCAAAAGTAGGGATCTTTTGTTTATTCTCCTTCTTTTTTATTCCTGGCAACACCAGATTAGTCAAAGTTGATTTTAATACTTGATTATAATCCTAGTGTTATTATATATACAAGCTTTTACAGTGCAATGTTGATGTTTGACTCTACTAGATTGAACTCATCCTATCTATTCGGCAATCGGCCAACTGTGTGTCTTCTGAAGCGATAACAAACGTTCATCACGCCCGTTAATTACTATTATATAATTATTCTCAAATATATTATATCTACGTTTAAATCGTTCTACGTCACAGACTAGGTTAGAATGGGAATAAAGGGTCCACGACAAACGTTTTTTTTTTCAATAATATTTTTAGTAAACACATCTAAACTTACTTTACCAGTTCCACTCTAGTTCTTCTTCAATTTTACCTTTTTCAAGCATTTGGCAATGTCACAGTTTCTATTCCAGTCAATTGCGTTAAAGTTAATCATATGTCATAGACGGTTAAATATTTTTCTGTTGAACTTTATGGCGAGTATTCACTAAAACCCCTTATCTTCGTTGTCTAATGTCTCAGCTGATACACATCTACTGTTAGACATGGACCTCTCAAAGTCCTGTGCTGCCCGCATCCAGCGGCTTCCCTCACCAGAACGTCAGTTGACTTATTTTTTACAAGCCCGACGTTTCGTATACTTTACAGCAACCATGGTCACGGGAGGACGTCATTTAATTTTTTGTTTGAATCTTAATTAATTTCTAGATCTGTGATACCTTTAATTGCCTTTGTGAATAAGAACTTGAACAATGCTGACCATGGCATCCAATTTGACGTTCGCTAAGATAAATCTCGTGCGGAATTCAAGGCTCAGGACTTGTAAATTAGTGCAGACGTAAGTGGGCGCGATCGATAGCCTCACATGAAGTCGACAGCGAGATGAAGTATTGCGCACTTTCAGATCAAATATATTATTATGTTTTACGTCAATTGCACTTGTCATAACAAAACATTTTTATGGATTATGTCGCGGTCTCTGCCCTCCTATGATCATGGTTTCTGTAAAGTATGCGAAACGTCAGGCCTTTCGTTATACTTCAGACACAGCCGGAGCCACGCGGCTTAAAAATCGCGTGGGAACCGCTCGGGTCTAAATAATGTAGATATTTATTATACATATTATATTTATTTAGGCCTCGTTCAGACATGCGGAAAACGCGTGATTTTTGCCATGTTTGAACTTACTTAGAGGTAAACCCGAGAGAACATTATGTCAAACCAAAAATAATTAATTTTAAACAAGAATCATAAAATTATACTTATACATACCTACATGCAAAAGATAAGTTTATCAATAAAAATACAATATATATATTTTTTGAAAATGTAAATAATGTGAAAGCTATTTGAATTTCATATCTGTTTTTTTTCTTTTTAATAAGCAAACTGCTTGGTGAATGAAGAGAAAATTTAGCAGATTATATCCATGCACGTAACAACTTCGTGTACTTGCTGCACAACAGCAACTGATGAATTTATAAAATAATCTATACATATATTCAATATAATTAATTTTGCTAACAAAAACAGTGTCCATACAAAACCAGGTCGTATTTTATCAGCTGAAACGAGCCGCCGACATGTTTGTACTGAGATGAAAAGAATAGGGGTAATGATGTTCATACATCACCAGAGCAAACACTGCGTTATATTTTATATACTACATAGTTTATCACGGTTTCACCTACTATAAATAGGGCAATGAAGTGCAAGGTGCACAAAAAAAACCTCGTCTTTATGTTATTTGGTATCGAGCATATAACATTTCATTTTATCCACAGGAGGAATAAGGAGCAGTCATGACTTCGTTGAATGGTACTAGTGTAAAAAATAGGCTAAGTTAAAATACACCACCGTGGTTCAAGCCTTGTCGTGGCGGTGGGGCTCAGTAGCTTAAGGTGCGCCCAGCACCTTGGGTGAAGCGCATAGAGGTAGCTGCTGTTTGTACCCCTAAGTAGAGGGGACAAAAAAGCAGGGGCACAAGGGTCTAGGGTGGGAACCTCACCCCATTGTACTATACCGACGTGGGGAGGGGTTGTTCTGTGGTGCAGGATGTGGAGGTAGCGTCGGTCCCACCTGTGGAGACCCACTCCCCCGCGGGATGCCTCAGAGCATTTCCCGGCGTAAAAGAAAAAAAAAGGAGTCAGAACTCAGGACGAGGTTAATAAGATTCATCATTATTTATTTATATTTTTAAATCAAGCGTATTGGTCATATATCTGTTTACATACAATATGCCTATCAATTTATATGTTTTCTAAGTAGCTGATATTACAATAATTACGTTAGTTGATCATAAACACCGCCGTATCACATGACCATTATAATTAATGTGTCAGTATGGCTGCGTATCGCGACCTCCCGACCGATGCACTATCTACAATTTATTGAACTATTATAACGGTGTCATACATTACTTTTTTGATATGATGAATCATTGCTTATCGTTTGGGTTTACTCGAATAATTATCATTTAAAAGCGGATTAAACTATGGTATATTTAATAGGAGAATGGCCTTTTTTTGGGAATCAATGCGCTTGGGAAGAGAGAATATTAAGGTGATGCATTTAGCAATTTACTTATGATTTGAAGTAAGTAGTATGGGAGCACCTATATAGGAAACATTTTTTTTTATTTTTTATTATTTATTATTTTTCTAACAAGAAATATTTTTACAGATAACTCTTAAGCTAAGTTTACAAATTAACCAAAAATAGGACTATAATAAAATAATAAGAGGTCAGGATTATAATATAATATATAGTCTTCTAAAAATCCTCTACTGACATACATAATAGAACTTACTAGGTACATACTTACATTTATAGTCCAGCGGGCAGACCTATGGGGCAGACTTGTTAAATTTCGAAATTTAATTGGATCCTATTACCCTTATTGTAAACGTAACAAGATTTTATTACTTCGGTACCTACCGTGGTGTGACTTATTTATATTTTATCAAATCAATCGAACGTTATAATGAAACTGGTTCTTCCGTGACAATTGATGCTGTAAAAATTTAAAACAACATAGAACCGCGATAAAATCCGTGAAAAAATGTTTCATTATAACAATCGAAATTCTAGACATTGTTTTTGTCATAACGAGGCAACAGAGCACTCGGAGCCTTATAGTGACTACCGACGCCCACAGACATCCACACAACCAAAAGTTATGTAGATACATTGCCCTCCTTTCCCCTACATAATGGATATCTGGAAATTCACAAACTGCACGGAACGCGGCAGCATAGCTGTCACTTGACGTGTTAAGTGAGCGAGAGGTACTACCCCCGGTCGTGTCGGCCCAATCCGGCTGCAAATCAGCATGGCACTTCTTGGTAATTGGAAATCAACAATGGATTTCTATTGTAAATAATTAATACAAAGACAAAGATTAGATATTAAACAGTACGTTCTCCATCCAAGCCGGATAACCATTAAGCCACCTGAGCGTAAGACATTTTGGGAGTGGTGCTGTCGTGGTGTTGACTAGTTGTTCGTGACCTTTTATAAGTAACCCCTTCAGTCAATGACAGTCGTGCACTTGTTAATAACCAGTCAAACGTCAGTTATAATTTGATACGGTGTTCAATTTTGTTTAAATTAATAGGAAGGTCAAACGTTTTGGATAGTAAAATTACATCTTTCAATGTGTTTCGTCATAACCAGCATATGGATGTTTATCCATGAAGCGTCCATAGTAAGAAGTTGTGCCATGCTGCTTTAAATATGACGATGAGGGCTGGCACGACCGACGTGGTACCTCTCGCTCACATAACAACGGCGTCAAGTAACAGCTATGATGTCGCGTTTCGTACAGCTTGTAAGTATCCAGTGGCTCATTGCGGGGATAGGGAAAAGGAGGGCAACGCATCTACATAACTTTTGGTTGTGCGAATGTCTATGGGGGTCTGTAGTCACCATAAGGCTCTGACTCAGTTGCCTCCTTATTGTATAAAAAAGAAGCCTTTCTTTTATCGTTTTAAGCTACCACCATTAATCTATTTGTATGAACGCCAAGATCGCCGTTTCATTGTCAGATATATTTGAGTCGAAATGAAATCTGTACACTAAAATCCAATCGTTGACTCATATAGGTATAACTTAAAAGTAAGGAAATTGCAGTCATAAGTACCAAATATTGTCAATCGTATATCTAACCGGAAAACCGCTTATGGTTAGTGCATAAGGTATGTCCTTACATGTTATCAAAGAGGAAAATATGCTGTTGGTGCGAAGAACTAACGAATAGCATATTATAATGTTGTTATGGCAACCATAGCAGTGGTTATGGACTCGAAACTTTAAGCGCATCGTCTGGAACTAGAAACTGAAGTAAGGTACCAATTTATATTTTGCGTCAATGTTTGCTATCAGATGAAAAAAATACGTTAAGAAGCCCCATGATAATTGATAGTTTCTGACGTTCACAACGGTCTTGGGTTTGATCAAATCATGGCCTAATTTTTCCTTCGTTTATTCGAACCCGCTACTTTTCCGGCACACAACAGAAAAGAAAGAAGTAAGTAAACCAGACAAACCGATTTCTCGACAAAGAAATGACGGTGTAAGTACGTGGTTCTTTACCACGATAAGCTAGGTGAAAAATTCTTATCAAAATCGAGACGCATTCTTATCAATGCGGTACAGCAACTTATGCGATGGCCGATTTGTATGGCATTATATACACCATAGCCAGCAGAGTATAAGCGGGCCTCGAAATTAGGCGAGGAGGGGCAATTAATGTCGAGTGTATTTCCTAAAACACATTGTAGAGCGGCACTCCAATCTCAGGTTCGAATTCAGACCCATGAGTGGAGCTCAGTAGCCAAATGTGAGCCCAGCACCTTGGGCGGAGCCAATTGAGCCGGGGGTTCTCTTTGTACCCCTTTTATAAGAAGAGGGGACAAAAGAGCAGGGGCGAGGACCTCACCCCATTGTACTGTCCCGACGTTAGGAGGGGTTGTTCTGTGGTGCAGGATAACCCCTCTGTGGAGGTGGCGTCGGTCCCTTGGGGGACTGACTAGCTGTCGCCCTGTTTTCTCATTAGATCCGGGGCACCTCACCAAAGGCGGCATTGGTGGCACTCGCCGGGTTTTAGTGGGTAGAGCTGCGTCCACTTACCAGCTTTCGGGCACAGCGAGCGTTTCCCGGCGTTAAAGAAAAAATAAATTCATACAGCTACATTAATCATTAACAAGTAAAAAAAAAATACTTGCCTTGGTACATCATCCAAATAAGCTATTGATGCAAACAGCTCACATCCTGTGTCATCTAAACACAAAATAGCTTTATTTCGTGTGGTATTTAAACAGTTTAGTAATACCACTTAATATATAACTGATAAAGTTTAAGTGATACTTGACATAGTCTAATGTGAGCGTATGAAATGTTTATCTGGCCTCAATGTGGAATACAAAAAGACAGAACTGAGATCAAGGAAATTTTTAATGATAGTGAAAAACATATTATTTTCTATGCAATGGTTATTGTTATGTAAAATAATGTTATTATTTTTATCGATTGGTTTTAGATTATTGACTGAAATCGAATGCTGGGTCTTTTCTATTAGTATTAAAAACTGTGCCTAATGCCTGTATATTACAGATTGAGTATTACAAAGTATCTAGTAGAAGTTCCATTTTTTTAATTTTTGTTTTTTTAAAACACACATTTCAGCCCATTTTTTTTTCAATTGTCTCTGTATATAACGAAGATATAATACTTTTCCCGTCCGCTTAAAATTTCTCGGCGCGCGGCATCTGACGTCACAAGTCTCGCTCACGGGCCGGGACATGCTCGCTCGATTTGAGTACCGCCTTACCCATACTGTTGTTATCCATACCAAAAGTTGATTCATTTTGTCATTTTTCAAGTTGTTATATTTCTTTGCCTTACGATTTACCTACTTATATAAGAATTTTATATTTTCGTTAAAATAAAAACTTCCTTATAGTGTAACTAACGGCATTTTCATCAAAAGAACCTTTTACATAATTTAATATGTAAACTATCACTGATAATATAATAAAAATACCAATTCATTATAATTTCAAGGCAATTAAGATGGCGGGAAATTAATAAAATTGTATAATGTGAATAAAACTCAATTTATTATGCATAATTGCCTATGACTGTAATATTTTGTATCTATTAAGATATTTACGTTATAAATCCATAGAGTTAACGTATATGTGATTAGTCAGAAGTTATGATGATTTACGTAACAACATCCAGGTTCCAATTTATGTAGTTTATTACTATAAAAAATAAATATACCTTAACCACATAGAACGAAGATTTTCCTGATATTACCTATATGATGTCTTATTGTATTTAAGCGGTCTTTTTTTATAAAAACCAACAAAACATGTAATATGCTAAGGAGCGAGGAGGAGGAATTACTATGCGAGAATCGAATGTGCAAATATGTTGATTTGAAATCATTTATCCACTTCTAGATGATGCTACAACCCAAAATATTAGACTACGCCCAATGTAACCTTTTTTCACTTTCAAATTATTGTAATGAATACTCACTTTTAGATATAATATCGTTAAATTTAGATATAATATAATACGGCTGTTGCTCTTTTATTATCAATAAAACATTTTCTAAGTACTCCAGTGATTGATAAGACAGAGTAGCACTAAAAGTCAAGGAGAATATGAATCACGTTAACGACCATATGTAGGTAAGAATTTCTGAAACGTAATAAAACTTCAAAGCGGTGAAGCCGATAATTATGTGACCTACAATACAATATATTATAAAACTTATTCTACTTTGAACACAAACAAAGGTGACATAAATAAATGTCATTTAAGTGGGATAAGCTTTTGATTTGTATTACATAATAGTAAAAGGATAAAAATAATAAACGCTTTAAGTTGTAATACAAGACAATCAATATAAGCTGTGTTTATTAAAGATAATAGTTGCTTGATAAACCATAATTTTATTTTAATTTTTCTAATTCGCACACAAGAATGTTCATTTCCAAGAACCACACCTAACAATCTAACTCCAAAAGCTTAGGCTTTAGAAACTGAGTATTTTTTCTTGGCAGTCTGTGAAGGTTGGAAATTGAAAGAAAGAAAGAAGAAAGAATTAGATTTATTTAACACACAGAAAAATATACACGTACGTATATCTGAAATAATGTAAAAAAAAACGGTTAGGGTTAAAAAGGCAATCAGTTCAGCATGTGCGACCGCACTAATGGCTGACGCGCTGATTTTCAACTGACGCCTGAACGGTGACACCCTGAATAGCATATTATTGAATAGCATATAATTATTAACATATTTAGGTTACAACTTACAATTAACTTATTAAATTAACAAACGATTATAATAATTTCAAACAAAGAAAGAGAACATCAAAATAATAATTACTATTTAAGTTTAGAACACATACTTAGTGGCAGCATATCAAGTTAACTTAATGCACAACAAAAAGCAATTATTTTAAAGACAGCACAATAATTATTGTGCTCTCTTTAAGACTCTTTCGGAGCTAGCGTAGACTCCTCAAATTATTATGCTCATCTATAGATCAGATACACAAAATGGAATGAAAAATAAAAATGGCGGAAAATCCATTAAGATTTTATCAATAGATCCATAGGAAATGAGGATATAAAAGATACTGTTATTTAGTAAATTTTGCATATTTTGCGTCATAATTCGAAGGCCGTTTTTTTGGTTGCACTAGTGAACACTGACGTAGCAATATAATTACTATATAGCTACGTCTAATATTATTGGTATAAATCAAAAGTATTAGATCGTATTGTAACAAGTAAGATGCAAACATCAATACAACTTTAATTAAAAAAAAGGCAGTAGTAATACATGGTACATACAACAGTAGTTTAAAAGGTTTTGAGTGACAGTGTTGTAGTTAATAGAGAATCCGAGTCTTGTCTTCTCTGCAGGTTTCAGATTAAGCTGGACCAAGGAACATAGCAGCTAAAAAAAAAATATACACACGAACATATAACCTCCTCCTCTTCAAAGTCGTTTAAAAAGAGCTTAGACAATCAAAAGTTTAACCTTATTTGGTATATTTTACTATCATAGTTTTATTCCTTTTTCTCGACTTATCTTATTTACTATATCCAATCCCATATGTGGTAACTTTAAAAATTCATTCACAATTAATTATATACACATATTTAATCACGCAGATACATATCTGCGTGATTAAATAACACGTATAATTCGACCTTTCACCACTGGTGTCATTTGTACTTACTAATAATTATAATAAAGTTATAATAATTATTAGTAAATACAAATGTACCTAGCCTATAATAAAAAATGTAGAACTTAAGTAAGTACTACATTTTTTATCTTAAGTTCTACATTTTTTATTATAGGTTAGGTACCTTTGTGTTGTCCATCTTAATAATACTGGTCTAAATTTTGTCAGGTCTAAGAGTCAAACCTTGTCATAGCGGTGGGGCCTAGTTTTAGTGGATAGAGCTGCGTCTATCTTACCATCTTTCGTGTGCAGTGAGTCCCACAAACCCACATGTGGAGTCCCCCTCCCCCGCGGGATGCCTAAGAGCATTTCCCGGCGCAAAAGATAAAAAAAGGCCTAAGAGGAATTAGTTTAGATTTAATATACAGATATCTTCTATTTACAGATGTACAAAACCTTTTTGTTTTATTTTTAACATATACTTAATTATTCTTTAATTTATACCTGCAATACTATGTAACAACGCCTTGAAAGGATAATTTGAAACATAATATCGTTTATCTAGAGTTTGCACGTATACGAAAATTCTCGGCAAACATTAACAATCACAGTAATTTGTTAGACATTTTATTGCTTAAAATTATATGTTATAAACACTCAGCATGTTAAATAAACACAAGTCATTACAGCAAAGCAAATACATATTTTGTCTATTTCTAAAGTTTTCAATTTATCAAAAATACTTTTGACCAATTCTGAATTTGGCAGATTTTTATCTTTCGCCATGCAACTCACCACTTATCCGTAGCTTATAATATATAAATAGAGTATAATTAAAGTAAACATTCATAAAACCTAAACAATTTTAATTGAATGTCCGATCTTTTGAAAACTAGCACGGATATTTGGACGGCTATAAAAGCAAACCGCGTCAGACCTTGAACTATTATTCTATTTTAGTGTCTATTAGGATGTGTCGGACATTTTAAAAACGTGTACATTTCATACAACGCGAATGTAATGTTAATACAGTTTTCTATAGCTAGGCGAGCATCTTGATGGTCCCCACCATGGTTCAGGCCTTGACCTGGCGGTGGGGCTCAGTAGCCTAAGGTGTGCCCAGCACCTTGGGCGAAGCGAATCGAGCCGAGGGGGCTCTTTGTACCCCTCTTCTAAGAAGAGAGGACTACAGAAAAGGCGTAGGGTTTTAGTGGGTAGAGCTGAGTCCACTTACCAGCAGTCGGGCGCAGCGAGTCCCACATACCCCATGGGGAGACCCACTCCCCAGCGGGATGCTTCAGGGATATTCCCGGCGTTAGAGAAAAAAAAAGGATCGTGACAGATGCCACTCCCACCGGTAAAATGAAAATATGAAAAGTATTTAAAACTGATATGGTAAATATACCATATATTTTACTTCGTGGTGCTCGATAATTTAGCATCGTTTATGAATGACCTATTCACGAAAATAGGGTATTATTTTCGTGAATAGGTCATTTTTTAAATATAATTAGTGAAGTAAATTAATTTTATAAAAAAAATATATAAAAAAAAATCTCTAGAAAATAAAATTAGTTTTAACAAGTGATAACCTCTGTGGCTCAATGGTAAGCGCGTTAGCGCTCAAGCCGGAGGTTCCGGGACCGAATCCCGCCAGGAAACAAAAAATATTTTCTGTGTTCCTGGGTCATGAATGTGTAGTAAATATGGTGTATTATATAATCAAAATCTTAAATATATGTATAGTGTAAAAGTATTAAATATATTTCCGTTGTCTGGTACCCGTAACACAAGTTCTTCGAGAACTTACCACGGGACCAGATTGACGTGGTGTAAAAGCGTATTATTATTATTATTAAAATGTTAATTTAAAATGAGTGTAATATTTGTATACTAATATGTGAAGTTCGTTTAAGACAATGCGTTGTAAAGGTTTGTAATCATCATTTTAATGAATTTTGATAGGAGTATAATTATTGTAGCGGTTATTAACATTTTTTATAGTAATTATATAGTTGGGCGCATATTTACATTATTTATGGGTAAGATATGTAAATTGTATAAAAATGTATTTCTACAGTCTTTCAAGGAAGTTCAAAGCGCGTTGCCCTACCCACTAAAACCCGGCGAGTGCCACCATTGCCGCATTTCGTGAGGTGCCCCGGATCTATTGAGCAAACAGGGCACCTCGACAGCCAGTCAGTCCCTCAAGAGACCCGCGCCACAGAACAACCCATCCCAACGTTGGGACAGTACAGCGAGGTGGTTTCCATCCTCGCCCCTTGTCCCCATGCTCTTTTGTGCCCTCTTCTTATAATTGGGGTACAAAGAGCTTCTCCCTCTGCTCAAATTGCTGCGTTCACCTTAGTCTACTGAGCCCCAACGCCACGACAAGGCTTGAACCAAGGTGGGGAGAAACCGCAGCCTAAAAAATTACCAATACATCTGGTATTAAAGGCATTATAAAAACATTTATAAACACGTATAAAAAATAGGAAATACGTATAATCTGTAATATTTCCCTGGCATTTTTCCAACGCGATCGAAAGAAAATGTTTGTAAAAGAACTCCCACGCTTGTCGTATATAAAGCATTGATAGTTTATCACATTTCACAAAAATAAATAATGATGCTGTTACACATTTTTTTTTAACTCTAATAATGTTAGTTACCTAAATAATACATACGTATGTATGCATTTTATGAATGAACTTCGATAATCATTTCATAATTAAGACATTAATTTTATTAAACACTAATGAATTCCATTAAAACAGGTTTTGAGTGTAACACACTCTACATACACCTACATATAAAAAATGGTCACTAACGTCTTGAGCGTGTTATGACTTCTCTAGAAACTAACTAGCTACCTCGTTTTGGGTCTATTGTTTGGGGAGATCAGAAAACAGTCCTCTGGCCTCCAGGCATTTGTTAAAGTTGCAATTATTAGCAGGGAAAGGATTTTATTTACCGTATGGTTATATGATGTCAACATTACTGAAGCTTTTTAGAAGACTCCTAAACCACGAGCTGATCTGACTTGCTTTGATTCTGTGACCTTGAAATTGCGTAAAATAACATATGCTATGCTTAGGAATACGCCAGAGTACATTTACACTTTCCCATTCCGTAACTTTCATTTTTATTACGTTTACTGTTCCTCATCACATGAAGTTGACGTGTTTACAGCTTTTGTTTAATTTTTTGTGAGCATTTGTAAACGGTAATCACTTACCATCTTGTGCTCATACTTGTTCGCAACCTAATGCAATGAAAAGCCTATATTTGAAATGAATGAAATTGTAAAATATTCGTCAGGTAGTTAGTTCCATACAATGTATTCGTTGGCATTCGTCCAATAACCGAGGTTCAAAATAATATTGTAAGTACTAATTATGTTTTCTTATCGCATATATTGCATAATATATTTTATTTCAGTACCATATTGCTGTACTTAAATTTTTGATACCTATTTTAGAACAGAATTAATGTGCGACGTGCGACGATAAATTCACAAAATGGCGACATGATTTAAAATGGAATTTGATTGTTTTTTTCTAAGCCATCTTACTGAAGAAAATATTTAAGTCTTACAACTTACCAGGCAACATAAACGCATTTTCTAGTACTACATAATAAATTAGTATATTGGATGTGGTGAAAATCTATAAATATACCGAATCAAACGAAGATTAATGAAGCAGTTGAGATTTTAACTGTTAATCGATTCGTTGTTTCGTAGGCCCATGTATGGCCTCCCAAATTCTATTATATTATATGATAATAAACTATATTCTCACTAAATTGTAATAATGTAAATTTAGGCATTTCTAGTCTCTAGTCTATGGAAAATTCTTTCATAAAATAATTTTAAAAGCTATTTTTACAGTGCTTTAATTTATTAACTTCATATTTTGGAAAAATAAATATAATTATAATATTTACTGGATATTAATAAAAAGAAATAAACTTTACAACAACAACCTACTTAAAATTGGTTGTGTTTTCTATATTTGTATACAAAAACTAGTTATTACCGGAGCTTCGCCCGCGTTAACTTAGATTTACAGCCATATCCGGATTGATGATTATTATTTTTGTAGCCTTCGTTTCTCCTTATAACCTCAGATATCTGCCAGTAAAAGTCCCGCCAAAATCGGCCCAGCCGTTTAAGATATTAGTTGGAATAAACAAACAAACAAAAAATGGTTTTTTGATGTAAGTATCGCATATAAATAATAATTTCATATGCATTTAGTGAAAAGCTGTTAATTTGAAATTGCAAAAAGCCACTTCAACTTTATTTGTAAAAACTGTTGATATAATTGTTAGTACGAACGCGGTTTGAAAATAGCATGTAACACAGAATAACTACTTATGGCATGTTATAACCGTGTCCGGCATTTTAATTGCATGATTTATAATTGTAAGCAATTTATAAAATTTTTAGTTCCACGCGGTACTATTTTTATGTAAATTTGATCAACATATTTTATATGAAATTTGTGAACACTTTGCTTTAAATAAAAAGTGTCAAGTTATTTACAACAGATACACAGATAAATGGCTCGACTTTATAATTAAATCATACATAACATCTGCTAATCTCATTAAATTTGAAAATACATAAAACCTATACTGTATCTTTTTAGTGAATTTAAATGACGTAGCCGCTGTGGCGGTAAAAAAATCGCCCGGTAAAATTTTATACAAATTGAATGACTTTAATGAAAAGCCGTGCGATTTATTTTCGCGCGAATAAAAAAATCGCGGTTAAATATCGCTGTGCGGACTGGACCTTAAGGTAAAGTAAATTTTAAATTAAATGCGTATTTAGCATATTATTATGAAGCACTGAACATCAGTAAAAGATTTCTTTTTATATTGCGAGTTTACTAATAATCATTTTTTAGTTAATCAAGATTACTTATTTATAAATTCCATAATACTATTTTTTAATTTATTATGTTTTGGCTTTATAGTTAAATGTCATTTACGCAGCCATTTGGCTGTCTAGCACAAAACTAGTGCCTATTGACAAAATATTATAATTGTTGGATTCTAATTACTTATTCAAATTATTGTGTAACACGTCACACCCTTCCTATTCATTAGCGATTCAATGCAAATTAATTGTTCGATTCAGCTTATAAGAATAGTCTGCATGAATGGTTGCTACTGGCTTTTATTATCGACGTTTATAAATGCTAGGATCTGGTTTCAATATATTTAATTAAAATTTGTAAAGAAATATCTAGATTAAAATTAATCTCCCCACCATGGTTCAGGCCTTGTCGTGGCGGTGGGGCTTAGTAGCCTAGGGTGAGCCCAGCACCTTAGGCGAAGCGAATAAAGCCTAGGGGGCTCTTTGTAACCCTCTTATAAGAAGAGGGGACAAAAGAACAGGGGGCAAGGAGCGAGGATGGGAACCTCACCCCATTGTACTGTCCCGACGTTGGGAGGGGTTGTTCTGTGGTGCGAGACAACCCCTCTGTGAAAGTGGCGTCAGTACCCTGAGGGACTGACTAGCCGTCGAGGTGCCCTGTTTGCTCAACAGATGTGGGGCACCTCACCAAAGGCGGCATTGGTGGCACTCGCCGGGTTTTAGTAGGTAGAGCTTCGTCCACTTACTAGCTTCAGGGCGCAGCGAGTCCCACATACCTGCGTGGGGAGACCCACTCCCTCGCGGGATGCCTCAGAGCATTTCCCGGCGTTAAAAAAAAAAGATTGAAATTACTCTACTAATTTAGTGATCGTTTCGTGTTACATGAATGTAGTCGTCGGTAGTAAACATTTCAATTTTCAATTGATTCATTTCTTCGATTCGATCAATCGATTTGATACATTTCTTTCATTGTCCATGTCCAAGTTGTAGACAAAATTGAGCTCTTAATACGCATTATGTGTCACATTTTTTTCAAACTTAATTAAATTACTACACTTGTTGGCTTCCTTGCGAACATACATAATTACCTCTTATTGTGTTTGATAAATTTAATGTACAATACAAAAATAGAATAACTTCGGACCTCTCTAATATCACATATAATATTATTAAAAATGATAATTTACAACCTTTTATAGCTCATGTATATTATCAATATAAAATCATTATTTTTACTAACGACCTTTATATGTAATTTTTAAGCATTTATGGGCGAAAATTATATGTAAAAATGATTTATGCACAATATAATAACCTATTAAAATTTCCACACGGTCTTGTCGTCTTTCACGATTCTTATATTCGTGACCAACTTTTAAAGCACACATTATTTGAGAATCATATTTTCTTGGCATATAAAAATTACGTTGAACATTCTCAACATATTAATATCAAAATTACATGCTGTCTTAGATGACAAATGAGAAAATATTATAGGTTAAAATGAAGAATCGTTGATTTTGGGAATTATGAAATTATAGGTATACACTTAATTATACGCACAGCAAATTATTAAGTTATTAATAATAATCAGATTAATAAACAGGAAAGAGGTAGTGCCATGCCGAAAAAAAATGCCAGCTGGGGGTAGATACCTCTCGCTCACATAACACCGGCATAATGTGACTAAATAGCTGTCGCGTTTCGTGCGGATTGTGAGATAGAGAAAAGAAGGGCAACGCATCAGCATAATCTTTGGTTGTACGGATGTGTATGGACGTTAATAGTCGCCAAAGGCTTCGACTGCTCGTTTGCCCTCCTATGGCATAAAAAGGAAAACATGAAATATACTAATATTTTGAAGAAGAAAGATTGTTTGAAATAGAAGGAGTGTTAGCAGTTTTAAGTTTTCTTTCAGAATTAGAAATTATTTAGGTTTTTTTTATATTTCATTATTAATAATTTGTGTAAAGCGAAGCTGCCTAAAACAAGTTATTAGAATTTGTGGGATAGAACATGCATTGAGAAATCAGATGTTAAGAAGATGAGAATAATTACAGTAAAACTGGATGAATCTTTATAGAAATGAAAATATGTAATACGAAACGCGACAGCATAGCTGTCACTTAACGTCGGTGTTATGTGAGCGAGAGGTACCTACCACCCAGGTCGTGCGGCCCAGTTTCCAATGCAGCATGGCACTACCTCTTACCTCGAACGGCTACGAAAGTGACCCTTTCGTTAATTTTGCAGAAAAAATAAAGCGGTCCTTTCGATATGTCATCTGTAAAATCGTTATGGTCGCGGCCTAACAATATCATTTGTCTGGTTATGACTAGTATATATGTTTGTTGTCTAATGAATGGTGCATTAGATGTAAGCGTACACTGAAAAATGACAGATTGTTTCCCCATGACCGTCTGGGCGCCTCGCCAGTGAAATTAGGTCGGAATTATTATGAAAGCTTTTTTTAACGCGCAATTAATTTTCAGTTAGCTGTTACTTTTCATAACAGCTGACGTTAACGAGACCCCGGTTCATATTAAAATTTATTTAATTAACAGATAAAGGAAGATTTATTTAATTAACAGATGAAGGAAGATTTATTTAATTAACAGATGAAGGAAGATTTATTTAATTAACAGATGAAGGAAGAAGGAGACTTTGGTTTAAACATTGAGCTTATATAGGACAGGGTAGTAATGTGAGCCATGTCACGAATGTGGGACAGCAGTGGACCCAGCACACCCTCGAAGTGTGTCCGAGATGGGCGACATTGTGTCGCAATCTTACGCGACTTGTCTCTGCCGCGTCATCACCGTGATACTCCGTGACGACGAGTCTCCTTTTGCGAGGGGTAATATCCCAGAGGGAGGCCGACGAGCGAGTGAGAGAGGAGGCCACTAACGATGGACTCCCCTCGCGGGCAACGAACGGGGGTGCGTAGGGGTTGCTACTTAATGCACCTCCAGTAACGCCCCTGTGCTCGTGTCGGACTTCAGGATGTGACCATGGGCCCAGTATATGGTCTACGAATAGACCATGCCTAAATATCAAGCCCCGAAAAAAAGCCATGGAATATCCCGTTTTAAACCTAACCATAAAATAATTTATTTTATCTTTATATATAAAAATCAATGCCACTTTTCGTTGTAATTTTATAACTCAAGAACGGGCTCACCAATCCCAACCAAATGTTTAAGCTTTGTTCGGACTATTTAGTAGATGGTTTATGTGAAGTTTGTACAAAATCGGTCGAGCGGTTCTTCATTTATCACATTTTTTTAATTCAATAAATTAATTGAGATTTTGCTGTCAAAATGAAACTTATTCAGTTGGGGTCATATTGAAACTTTTTTCAGAGTTGACAGTACAACATTAAGTTTTAAAATAGCTAGCAATTAATAATATTTTTTTTGTTTGAATAAATTAATTTGATGTTCCAATTTTTTTTTTTTCACTTTATACGTAGCGAAGCACGTACCGGGCCGCTAGTATTATTATAAAGATATGTTTCAAATATGACAGGGGAATGCCCTGACGAGCAGCGAGTTATCAACACGTGCATTGTGCATACAAAGTTTATACTAAACGGAACTACGGGGCACGATTCTTAAAACTAATATCATGTTTCGTTTACATTCCATATAGCATTAGAAGAATTCAAAAGAATTATGATACGTGCTGTTTTACCCACGTGCGGTCCAGATATGATTAAAACATACAGCCCAAACCCCAACAGTGATTCACGACCTCTTGCTTTCCCATGGAAACTGGACTTTTTTCCGGGATAAAATTAGCCGGGACATTCTACATACCCAATCATTAATGACGTGCTGTTTTACCCAAGTGTAGTCCATCCAGATAATGTGACTAAAATATTTATTAGTGTTTCGGCTGCGGTCTGGCAATCGTACTATCTCACGGGAATCCAGGATAAAATTAGCCTATGTGATATTTCAGACTATAATATACATTCGTACGAAATTTCATCAGAATCTATTCAGGTGTTTTGGCGTAATTTGGATTTTGGATTTTTTTAATTAAAAATTTTACAAGGTGACATTGTAAAAGACATATCTCCGCTACGCTACGACCGCAGTGGGGACCAATTTTTTATCTATGGACATATGATTATTTTTCCCAAGATCGTGTTGTATCGTGAAATGTAGAAAAACGTTTTTCTTTGTTGCTTTGTCTAAATACATATCCAAATTGTTAAAGCCGTTTCGAAGAATCAGGAAAATAGTTTAATGATAAGAGATATTCCTGTAATTGTACATATTTAACTAGTTACATCGTTTTACAACATACAAAAAAATATGAACACATAATATCTTATCTATTTTTTTTTTTTTTCGGAAGGGCTAGACTTTTCGGCCTGATGGCCTTTAAGCTCAATCGGTACAGTAAGTGAGCAGATGGCTCACTTAAGAAATATTCGAAAGGGGGACGCCCCCCTCCGCGCCCCGCTGGGGGCGCGGTTCATCGCGCGCGCTGCTCGGGAGAGCATCATTTGGACTAGTCAAATCCGATACGGTCGACGAATCTTTTACGGTTGTATTTAACCTATCATCATGAGGGCCGGCCCTCATCCCTCCCTCTGGAGAGAGAGGCGGGTCATGCGCGGTGCCCAAGCAATCTAGCGGTAGCGTAGTGCTAGCGCTGTTTGCGCGGTCTGGGTTTGTGTCTACTCGTATCGGATTCGAACCTAAGCTTCCGCGATCGATCCGGATTGATGTGGTTTCCATGTGTAGGGTTCGACGTCGCTTACGACCCCGAGGCCCAAGCGGTGTGCAGGTGTACCTAGCACCGTGTGTGTGTCTGTATATGCTGTGACGTTCGCGTCGCGCTTTTGCGTCGCGCATTAGTAGCTGAGAGATTTCGTCAGCTGGATCTGTTAAAACATGCTTAGGTAACCTATGTCTAATTGGAACTGAGCTATCTGGGGAATAGTTTGCCGCGCTCACGATGAGCGGGTTTGGGTGAAGGAGTGCCTTTTCAAAGTGACGTTCTGACGTCATTTTGAAGTGGCCCCTAATGGACTCTAATCTGAAGTCCCTGTGCAGGTCGATGTTTCTTACGTACCACGGGCAACCGGTTGCCATGCGTAAAAACTTATTTTGGACTATTTGTATATCTTATCTAATACAGTAAAAACACAATATGTAGGTAAAGAGCTACCAGATAATACGTTACCTAACTTAAAATATGCTATTAGTTATTTACTCAACATTCATTTGTATTTGCGTATGATTCCAAACAAAAATAAAATCTAATTAAAGTTTTAGTAAGTAAATATGAAATAATGAGTTTATACTTTATTAATTTCATATACAGTAGCTAATCTTTATAATTTATGTTATAAAAGAAATCACGTAAATTAAAAATTAAATATGGGTATAAATAACATTTTTATAGAGTTACTAGTGGCACCGACAGACGTTGTCCTGTACATTTTTTTTGTGAATCTAAACCATCCTCGAATCCCCTTGAATTCACACAAAAAATTCATCAAAGTCGATCCAGCCGTCTAGGAGGAGTTCAGTGACATACACACGCACACAAGAAATATATATATAAAGATTAGTTTTTAGTAAGAACTAGGTTCTCTCATGCTAAAGAACTCTTTCTTTTTGTTAACACGGGCAAATGCCTTTACGCCGTCAACGGAGCCGTCAACGACCCTGGGTGGGGTCCGATGGTGTGTCGTACTCGCGGCACATATCTGTGATGAATACCCACTATAACCCCGCGGTGGCACCAATGCCGCCTTTGGTGAGATGCCCCGGATCTGTTGAGCAACAGCGGACCTTGACGACTAGTCAGTCACCCAAGAAAACGACGCCACATCCACAGAGGGTTTGTTGCGTACCACAGAACAACCCCTCCCAACGTCGGGACAGTGCAATGGGGTGAGGTTCCCATCCTCGCCACTTGTCCCCTCCTAATTTTTTGTCCCTTCTTCTTATAAGAGAGGTACAAAGAGCAGTTCTGGGCTCACCTTAAGCTACTGAGCCCCACCGCCACGACAAGGCTTGAACTGTTGTGGGGAAACTATTAACTCTAGCAAAAGAACTCACTAGCTTACCGTAGACCAAAGCCATGGAAGGTAATGAATAGTAATGAAGAACAAAGCTGCTGACATCAGGATAAAGATAGGCAATAGGCATGCTTAAGCACCAGATAACGCAAAACAGATGGCCTATACAACAATATTGTAGAGTGAGGGCCCGTTTAGGAAGGAGAGCTGGTCTAACTATGTCTGATTACTCTAATAGCTTGAATTAAATTGATAAGAGATAATATACATTTGTGTAATGTTTAACACAAGGCAAATAAAGGCTGATAAAGGCAATTAATTACCACGGCTAACAATTTTGGTTACTCAAACCTAAGTCTCTCTACTAACTCTACCTTCTAAAAACTGTTTGCAAGATGGCGCATTTTTAAGTATTTGAAATATTATATTTTCAAACGATGTACGTCCTATATCTGAACACATCGGAAAGGTGCATGTTATAAATCTTCTAAGATAGAAGGATTTATTTATTTCCTATTCTCCTATCCTATACTAATTTGGTATCCAATTTACATGATAAGAATACAATAATTGTTTGACTACAATATTATATATATGATATGAGTGTGTATCACACACACACTCATACACGTATATACTCATACGTACACACTCATATATAATATCGTATTCTTTACACGGTCTTTATAAAGCTGACACAAAAGTATAAACAAATGACTGACTAGCTATTACTCATGTTACATATTACTTTCACTGTCATCCGTACCCCAAATAATTTACCGCAGGTGTATTGAAATAAAAAGTCATCGTTATGTCAATTACTGTTGTGTCAAGGTTATAAAGTTTGAATATGTTATTTTTATATCGTTCTCGGTATTTCGTATTGAAAGCGTTTTAGCTTCTATCTTTACATCAAACTGGCTTATTAACCAGTTGGCCGACTAATTGGTAAGGCAGTTGAGAGATTTATAGCAAAAAGAAATGTAGATTTTATTTTATAATCTACCTCACACAAAATATAGTTTAATATTTAGAGTGGCAAAATATTTTTGTTTTTGCGATTCTATTGTATATTGTTTGGCAATTCGTAAATTGTAACGTCAAATATAAAAACGTTGAATTTTTTATGAATACGTTAAATGCGAATTAGTATTGTTATTGTGTCCAAATCATTTTATTATAGGACACCTACAGATATGTGAAAAGACCATAGAGTGATAAAAACAAAAATGGCGGTTCAAAATAATTATTCTTGCCGTGTTTTATGATGTCGTAAAAGGTGGATACGGGGCGTCACGTGATGCATGTATTTATAGGTTGTGGCAACCCTTGCCAAAAATAATAACTGTCACTTACCAGTTGGTAATGAATTGTTAAAATACCGATAGAAGCACGTTTAGGGGATTTCTGAAAACCCCTAAAAGTTACGAGGTGGTTATGTCACACCGATTATGGCTACAAAATCAAATTAATATACTTTTATGAAGATTGCATGTCAATACCATCTCTTACAGCTGTTGGATACAAAAGTTGGGTTGGTTTTGATTCTTAGGGATTAAGGAAGAGAAAGACAATACTAGAGTTTGGGATAGGATTAGGAAATGGACTCTATCGTAATTGACCTATCCTAATGTGACGATACAGCATACGCTATTTCACGGCAGTTTTAAGCGGGACTATAGTAATGAAATCAGTTGGACTGGCCCGGATCGATGGAAGAGTGAGATAATATCTTCTATCGTTCATCCATTCGTCATCCATCATAGAATAGAAAACATAGCATGCCAGAAAGAAGATCACTCCCACTATTAAATTGCGTCTCTCTTACGTCTAGAATTAGTTTGGGACTTCATCTAAAAAAACATGAAGACTATTCTAGACGCGTTATTGTTTAGATTTGCTATCTATTCTCTATTGGAATGTTCGTTTGTTTGTCATTGTGTATAAACACTGCAATTGTTTTTGTCCAACGGATTAGTTTGTTGATTTTGTTAGGCTAAATATTGTTAAGAGGACTTCGATCTATTCAGGTCTCTATTAGTATACATACTGTACGTTCATAGATGAATATTTTAACCGACTTCAAAAAGGAGGAAGTTTTTTGTTGGGTTTTGGTATTAAAAATATGTCTTGTATGTTAGTTCTACCGGCCGATTTATAAACTAACATCACCTTTTTATAAGCTTTTATGAGAATCAAGTACGAATATTACCCATATTCATGTGGTTATGGTATTAAATTAGAGAAAGATTTCGATGCGGTGAAAATATTGTATTGCCCAGATCTTTAATGTGAGAACGCGCTGTCACGTAACCTTTTTCTTTTAGCAGTTGAAGATTTTTTTAAGTTAAACCAACATACTGGGTCTAGGAATTCGCGAAATATTCAAAATAGCCGCGTTATATATAAAAGGTTAAAAACTCTGTAGTCCTTTATTAAGCCCAAAAGAACTAAAGCGTGCCTGAGAGAGAATAAATTGAACAGCAAATACACATATATATTTATTTCTAATAAAATTTAAATTATTTATTCGTGATGTGAGCGAGGGCAACTCACTTTTTCAACTCATGTAGGTTACACAAGTAATCAAGTGGCAGCTGCGCCTTACAAGGCGTTTGATAAGTCCTTATTTTTTACATAGCTCGTAGAAAACACTTTTAATTAATTTTCCTTATTAAATATAAATTATTATACTGTAATATTTTTATTTTATTTATTCTATCAAAAAAATTACTTTATAGCGCACTTAAAGAACGAAATTGTAGAGTGATTGAAAATTTATAGAATGTTAAACATATCTATTAAAATGTATGTGTATATGTGTATTTATTAACTAAAATACTTAAATCGGTTAACTTTGATTAAGCTAAGTATTTTGTTTATTATTATACTGAAATATATTTATTATAATGTAAATACTCAATGCATATAGTTAATTTCACCATATGTTTTTTAATTCATAAAACCGCATGAAAACCGCAAATATCTATTGTTTACTTCAGTATCCCTTGTATTTGCGACTGAAATGTGTAACATAATCAAGGCATAGACAAAACAGGTCAGTATTTACCTATTACTTCTCTGTTTTTCATATTTTTTTAAGTCTTATTGTTATTAATAAAAAAATAGGTTGGTCAAATTTTGTCATTTATGCGTACCTACCTATCATATACATATATGAATATCAGTGTCCTTAGTATTTTCTTTAGCAAATATTTCAAAATTTATCCATTTCTAGAGGACTTGACAGATTCGAACAAAAATGTTGTGTAGGACACAACATTTTTGTTCGAATTGTGAATCTAGATCACGAATCCACTTGAACACAAACAAAAAATTCTACCATAACCGGTCCAGCCGTTTAGGAGTTGAGTGACATACACACACACCGATGAATTATATTATATATACGTACTTAGTACGTTCTTTTGTTATTTCTAATCCGATGAAGCATTAGGGCCTTCGGGCCATCAGCATAGATCCCTCCGAAAAAAAAAATCTTTTGTTATTTATAGGTCGTAATGTTTAGAAACAATAAAATATTTCAAAAATATATCAATTTTCGCATTATACAAACTTTTCTCTACTTTCTATGATAAGAATATCAATGTATGTACTTAGGAACCCGCCCTAGTTCATAACGAAACGACCGATGACAGTATAAACCGTATCAAAATCCGTTGCGTAGTTTAGAAAATAACGATGCAAAAACAGACCAATTCAAAAAGCGACTTTAATTTATTCTATGTAAAGATTACGATCAGCTTTTGTAAAGAGACTGGGTCGCGAGTTCAATTCCTCGAGTAGATAGTTTGTAGATTGAATATCTGTCATAAATGATTATATAATATTCTGTATACGTCTTAATTTCACGAGTTAGCCACGCAATTAGGTTAACGTGGTGTAATTTAAATATTTATTACTAACAATGTATGGTTGAGGTTATATACATTATTTATAGTAACAAAGGCGCGTAAATTTAATATTTATGTCTTCTTAACATTGGACAGACTAATGGAGTGCCCACTTTACTGTTTGCTTTTAAAAGAGTACGCTAAATATATTTAAAAAACGTTTGGCACTCGGGGATTGCCGCGGTAAAGATATTGCATAGCATTTGTTATCAACTTATGCAATTACGTGTACTTATGCAATTAGGTATAATTATTTATTTATTTTTTATTTATGCAGTATTTTTTTTCTTTGATATTAATTCAAGTTAGATTTTTTGAGCGTGGTGACCGATCAGAAAACATTTTTTTTTCTTTTCTTGAATAAATGAGAAGTTAATATAATGCTAGTATATTATATAGGTATTCCCAAGGGAACTTGAACTACGAGGATGAAACCGCGGGGCACTGCTAGTATTTCAATATATTTCAGAAGTTTTGACATATTTAAATTTGTTAGGTTTCATTTTCGTTACGGAATTTCTTGATTCGGCCGCCGCGCTCAAAGCCCGCGATAAAAGCTATGCAAAAGCTTAGTAAAAAATATACAGACGAATCGGGAATCTCCTCTATTTTGAAGTCGGTTAAAAATATACTGATACATATTTTTGCTCAGAGAATGTACTTGATATAAAATAAATTAAAAACACCAAATAAAAGCAAACACTATTATTTAAAAATATTATATTTCAGTTGCCACTCTTTCGTCTTGAATCGTCAACGTCTATAATGTTTCTCTTTAGTTCATTACTGTTTAGTTCGTTCAAGACAGAAATAAAAAAAATACGAAAACAGATTGTTGATGTGGCGTAGGCACCTAGATTTTCAAAAAACAATACAACAAATATAAAACTAAAACATACTTCATATGTTTGTTTCCAATACGTGTGAATATATCTTAGACATTATTTCCCTGTCATTTCGAGGTCGCCTTACCAAAACAGATGTCCGTTTTTATATTCAGACGCACTAAAAGGACGCTGCCGTCGTTAAGTCTATGCCACAGTTTATTAGTAGTCACATCAGTAAAGAGAAATGCTTCTTTGCATTCCACCAATAGGATCAGGTAGAGGCCACGCCCACTAAGGCTAGGTCATAAGTAATTGTAAGTCACGACTTTGAAAGAAACCTAAGTGATATCACCTGTGTTGAAATACGAAAAATATTTTTATCGATATAAGAAATGAGCGGCGATGGTCTAGTGACTAGTCACTAGTGGGTATGAGCTCAGCCTCTTGAGAGGTCCGGGTTCGATCCTGCTCCTGCTCCTGTGGTGCCATGAAATGGGTTTTCCTAATTTTCTACGTGCACCTGAATATGAGACCATCGCTTGCTCACCTGTTAAGATTAAGTCTTTGAAAGTGGGAAGTGTGAAGTTCACTGATCCGCATTGGGTCAGAGCATGGGTAAACCATGGCCCAACATCTTCCTCGCCTAATTTCGAGGAGGAGACCCATGCCCAGCAGCGGGACACATAGGGGTTTATATACTGATATTATTATTATTTACTTATATAAGAATTAATATTAAGATAAAAGATAAAGAAAATGTCCTTCCAAAATCCTATTCCTATGGTGTATAGGTGTATGGTATATATATATATATATATATATATATATATATATATATATATATATATATATATATATATATATATATATATATATAGTATAAAATTGATTGAAATAGAAAATGAAATGATAACTATAGCTTATTTTGTATTTATTCGTAAAACTTACAGCATATTAGTTATTTCAACTATATAAGTCAAACAAAAAGCCATTCAAAAGTTTAAAAGTATCAAATGCGAGTCTCCCGTCACCTATTATATGTTTAGGAGATCTCGGAGATCAATGATACGACAGCTATCATTTGCACACGATAACAGATTATAATAATTTCTGGATCATTGCAGGGAATTATTTCAGACAATCTTATTAAGTAATGCCATTATCACAAAAGCAGCAAGCTTGTATTCTTGCTTCATCAATTGTTGAAAATTTCCATATTCTTATGTTTAAACGTATGACAAATCACCTGGAAGCATTTAAATACTTACAGGAGATTTGTCAGAAACATTATTTTATATACAGTCGTGACATACGTGTACTATAAAATTTTGTAGTTGAAGGCCCCAGGATGGTGGGTTTTTGAATATTACTATCTTGTCTGGGTTCTCTAAGAAGGTTATCACTTAACAACTTAACACTTCAAGTGTTTAGTGGGTTTTAAAAGGACCCTTAGATAATTGGTAAAGTACAGTCATCGCCCTTACTCTATCACACTCATTTTCAGTCTGCATAACATTTCCTTATGTCCAAAGCTTTATTTTATTATTATTATTATTTTATTTATTTATTTATTCATACCTTGCTTTTAAAAACATATATTTTTAAGCAAAGGAGCAGTCGGAGCCTTAAAGTGACTACCAATACTCATAGACTAAACCAACCAAAGGTTATGCTGATGCGTTGCCCTCCTTTCTTTATCACAAACCGCACTAAACGCGACAGCATAGCTGTCACTTTACGCCTGGGTTATGTGAGCGACAAGTACCACCCCGATCGTGCCAATCCGGCTATAACCTCTTACAAAATATAAAACATCAGTATTCTCCAACATCACGATTTACCTAACAATTATACCAAATGTATGAACGAACACATCAAAGTGTATGCTAATAGGTAATTAATGTACGTACATATTTATTAGTCAAATTTTATTTGGAATAAGTTATAAGTCAAGGTCTGTATAATCAATATTAACAACACAATTGCGTTTTACTATCTTAGAACTCATTAGTTAGCGTCAGGTTAATCTGAATAACGTATTTTTATATGGAGAGGATCTGTGGGAGGGTTTCAATCTAATTAATCAAGAAACAAGGTTTCGTAAATTGTTACTTCAGCTTTTATGAATAAACTTACGTGACTTGTAATTAAATATATTTTTTAATTAACTTTATATAAATGTTAGTTACGACATTTGTCTTTGCTCTGAAGGTTAGAGGTCGTTAGATTTATTTTTATTTACAAGTTAGCTACAAGAAACATAGTCTAAGGTTTTATCATCATCAGCCTTCTTTCGTCCACTGCGAACAAAGGCCTCCTTCAATGAACGCCAAGACGACAGATCCTTTTTGCATTGGATAGCCAATTGTAGATAAAGAAAATAAATTCTTCTTATCAATTTGAGGTGTAATTCGGCTAGGATATACGGATAAATACCATCTTATATGATGCGTGACACTGATATGTAAAATAGGTGTTAAATATTAGTTAAATGAACAGGTACATTCCGCTGGGCGTTGTTTTAATGGCGTGACCGAGACTAATGTAATTTATGTGTAGGATTAATTATAATTTATAAGGTTAGGGTGTGAACCTAATTTGTTTTTATGTTGCTTGTGACGCTCGTACTTCTATTCAAAGTATGAAACATAAATAAAACATGTAGTAAGAGGTAATGCCATGCTGCTTTGCAGCCGCATATGGCCGGCACGCCATTGGGGGGATAGGGAAAAGGAGGGCAACGAATCTGCATAACTTTTGGTTGTACGAATGTCTGGGTGTCGGTAGTCACCACAAGGCTCCGAAAGGTGTCATGATCATCTGATTGACAAAATATGATCCCAGTAGGAGGGATAAGCTGTGCCGCGCTCCCGGCTGCAAGGGTCGATCCTGCTTGTTTCTCCCGTCAAACAGATTTGCTGTGTTTCGGAGAGAAGGGCAAGACAGGCAGTGTAATTACTGGCACCGAGGATAGGCTGGACTGAGGATAGGCTACACATGAATGAGTTGCCTGGGCTAGGTCCAGATAAACTATTTTATGTTCATGGGCGACGTCGACCACTTACCGTCAGGTACACTTCGAAAACATGTACATTTACCGGTTAGAAAAATACAATAAAAAAAAATATAATAATAAATAAATAAAAAAATAGAAAAATAATAAATACAATTTTTTAAATTCCTTTTTCTTGTATAAATTTTATTTCTTACTTTGCAACAGGCAGGATTGGCCATTTAATTATTAGCCGAGACTATCTAGCGTTTTACGATGGACAAGTTAGCTGGTTTTGCAAATATCTAAAATGTGATAAGCTGAAATCGAGTCAAAAATATATAATACTAGCTGTTGCCTGCAGCTACGCCTGCGTTACTCAACTCCTATATGTCACAGCGTGATGTTATATAGCCTATAGCCTTCCTCGATCAATGGGCTATCTAACACTGAAAGAATTTTTCAAATCAGACCAGTAGTTCCTGAGATTAGCGCGTTCAAACAAACAAACAAACTCCTTTTATTATTCTAGTATAGATTCAAAATAGTAGCAACAAAGTAGCTTTTTTAATTTCAATTGAATCTACCACAAGTTCCAAGGCGAACCCACTGAAAAGAACCGGCGAAACAGACTCAGTAGTAGTAGTCAATTATAACGTTCTAAAAATATTATTGAAAACTTAATTATAAACAATGTCATCACAAATATTACAAATACATGTTATTCGATAGTTGTATAAATTGGTGAAACCGTTCAAAAATCGTACATATACTAATATTTACGTTGGCAGCGATGTCCTCAAATTACGGAACTACTGTTTCAAGGCACCTTCGCCTGTCCAAACACCGTTTGTAAATATTAATTCTACTAAAACACGGCTTTTGGATTCCATGTTTTACTTAAAACAATATTTAGATGTAGGCTGTATATTTGGCTACGTATCTATAATATATTTTTGGTTTCACGTTCAGTCTATTACGGGTCTGGAGTTCTGGAATCTGGACTAGACAGATCCCGTAAATTCTGGTCTAAATTCTCAGTATAGGCACAATACATACATATACTATACTATAGTACAGAACAATATCTTTATATATATATATATTTCTTGTGTGCGTGTGTATGTCACTGAACTCCTCCTAGACGGCTGGACCGATTTTGATGAAATCTTTTGTGTGAGTTCAAGGGGATTCGAGGATGGTTTAGATTCACAAAAAAAAATACAGGACAACATCTGTCGGTGCCACTAGTATACTATAATATACTATAATATACTATAGTATTGATACAATACATACAGTCTCTATGATTTTACTGTGATTTACGAGATTTGATAAGACGATCATACAATTTGAAATATGATACTGAATACTTGCTTCTATCTCATTAAGCGAAATGTAAAACATGGTAAGTTATAGGACTTGTTTTACTCAACTCAATAATTTTATGGGCCTAAAATTGTACACATATTTTCTCGCAAAAATACATCAAATACCAGCAGTTTCAAGAATTTTATTGATATATATTTACGTAATAAAGTAGGTAGATTTTCTGCAAAAATTGGCCTCACACATAACTACTTTTTTATCTCAAATATCTTCTGTATATCGTATTACTGGTGAGTCGGTCACCTCCTAGTACAAGGAGGGCGGGCCTCTCTACTATAGGCCCGGTAATCAATATCAAGGACGTTGCTGTGTTAATACAATAATTCCTTTTTTGTTCATGTCGGTTACTAGGAATGAACTAGAAGATGAAAATAAAATAAATATCAATTGTAAGTAACTAGTTTTCAAATATACATCATCATAATAATCATCATCAACCTCTGTCTATCCCCTGTTGAACATAGGCCTCCCTCAATAAATGCCAAGACGGCCGACACATAGTTATACATACAATAAACATAGTTGAGATATCTGAGATCATTATTGAAGTGCATATTATAATATATACTTAGGTAAATAAAAAGGGTTTGACAAATTGTAAATATAAATAAGTGGTTTGGTTACAAAGTCAGGGAAGAGTACCTATATTATATGAATTCTAACAGAGAAATAATTTGTTATTATTCTTTATTCTCAAATTATTATCAGTTGAACTTTTAATTTGAAATATTTATCAAATATTATAAAAGTAGAGTCAATTAAAAACATTTCACGCTGACGAAAAAAGGCATTTAAAATTTTATTATAGAAAAAATATAATTGTGTCCCTATTCAATCTTTAACCCAAATAATATAACTCATATAGACACATGATATGTCATGAAAAGTCACCAAAATACAAGTAACAAGGATTTTTCTCAATGTGTTCTACATAACAAGGAAAGAATCGTAGGTACGGAGCGTTCACAACGAGCTCAAAATAGGTCACGACGATAAAACAATATTACACAACTAATACACTTTTAAATCTTCGTATACGTTACTGAGAGTGCTGTACACATACACATATACATTGTGTTCTAACGATGATTTATATTTTATAAAATTATACATAGGCTGCACTAAAAGTATCGGGAATGGAATATTTCCACTGTTCCTGTCATATTAAAATCTTTTTAATTGAAAACTCCTTGGTTTTAAAAATCGAATATCATTTATTTATTTAAAAAAAGATTCTCGGTCTTGTCACAAGGTCTTGTTAAACTTGTTTAGTCGTTGAGAAAATGGAATTAACTCGAGAAAATTCTAGAGCGATGATTTATTATGAATTTCGAAGTGGTTTAACCATGTTTAACACAAAAATAGTGTGTTGACCGGATGATTTCTGCATTTGGTGATGAAGCCCCATCCAAAACATCAATTTATCGCTGGTTTGCTGAATTTCAACGTGGACGTGTCAAGCTCAGTGATGATCCCCGTCAAGGTCGTCCAAAAACTGCAGTCACCCAAGAAAACGTTGATGCTGTACGTAAGCTGATTGAGGAAGATCGACATGTGACATACCGCGAAATTCAGGCAACTTTAGACATTGGCATGAGTCAAATACAAATAATCTTGCATGAACAATTAGGTGTAAAAAAGTTGTTTTCCCGATGGATACCGCATTTGCTCTGTGAAAAGCAAAAAGCGTCAGAACTCTCCAAATATTCCACGCAGGATCCTCAAATTCTGTATACAATATCGTATCAGGTGACGAATCCTGGATATACGCGTACGAACCCGAAATAAAAAACCAGTCACGAGTTTGGGTGTTCGAAAATGAGTTAAAGCCAACAAAAATTTTTCGTTCACGGAGTGTTGCAAAAAAAATGATGGCCACGTTTGTCTCCAAAACCGGCCATGTTGCGACTATTCCTCTTGAGGGACAAAGAACGGTTAATGCAGAATGGTATGCTAGCATTTGTTTGCCACAGGTCGTTTCTGAACTCCGTAAAGAGAACTGCAACCGCCGCATCATCCTCCATCACGACAATGCGAGTTCTCACACCGCGCACAGAACAAAAGAGTTTTTAGAGCAAGAAAACATAGAATTATTAGACCATCCGCCGTAAAGTCCCGACCTAAGCCCTAATGATTTCTATACTTTCCCTAAAATAAAGAATAAATCACGTGGTCAGAGATTTTCATCGCCTGAAGAAGCTGTGGACGCCTACAAAACGGCCATTTTGGAGACCCCAACTTCCGAATGGAATGGTTGCTTCAATGATTGGTTCCATCGTATGGAAAAATGTGTCAAATTTCGCGGAGAATACTTCGAAAAGCAATAAATACATTTTTAAATAGTAATGTTGTGTCACTTCCTGGATTCCCGAAATTTTCAGTGCCACCCTTGTATTAAAAAATTATTAAAAAGCAAAGCGTCACTTCCTGGATTCCCGAAATTTTCAGTGCCACCCTTGTATTAAAAAAATATTAAAAAGCAAAGCGTCACTTATAGTCATGATCAACCTGTAGTTATGCTTTTTTTACGTTACTAGACAGAGAAACTTACAGATGTGCCAACTATTACCTCATGCTCATGGTAAACAGTCAGCTTCACCCATAAACATGAACGAGGTTGCCTGGAACACAGAACTAGCCCAGGCAACTCATTCATGTGCTGCCTATCCTGAGACATACGATGTTAAGTTTCGGTGCCAGTAATTACTAATTACACTGCCCATCTCTCCGAAATACAGCAAAATTCTCTCGGGAAAAACAAACAGGATGGTGGTACCCAAGCAGACGGGAGCGCGAAATAGCACAACCGTCACACCGACAAATCTGGAAAAGGAATAGGGAATAAAATCTTTATCTTTATATTTCTTGTGTGTGTGTGCGTGTATATGTCACTGAACTCCTCTCTAGATTCACAAAAAAATATATTTTGTACAGGACAACGTCCGACAGTGCCACTAGTATTTTATATATTTGTTAGTAATAATACTGTGAACAATGTATACATATGAATTGTATGCGTGTTTATTATTAATAAATCTTATCTTATACTTATCTTTAAATGAGCAATTCTTGTATATATATATATATATATATATATATATATATAATTGGAATCTCGGAATCGGCTCCAACGATTTTCATGAAATTTAGAGTGTTAATTTAGCGATAAATCAATCTAGCTAGGAATCATTTTTAGAAAATATCATTTTAAAAAAAAAGCAAAGCTCGGTCATCCGGGTACTATTTATTATTGAATATCTTATATCATGGATCTCTGTTAGTAACGCCCAATTCTAAGGGACTAAAGACAGGTCTTGACGTTGATTTGAAAAAAGAATAAGCGTTGTTTTAAATGGGCTTTGGTTGGATTGTATAACCTACTACATGAGAAACATGTTTTTAAATGATACGCATCCTTAATTGATTCTAAATCTTAACTAATGACTTTGTAACATATAATATGTTTGATAATGAAATAAATGTTTCTCACAGTGTTTCAACAATCCCCTTTTGAGAGGAAAGTAGGGTCCTGAAGGGAAGAGAAAGGGGAAATCGAGAAACAATTATAATTTCGTGCATTTTTTTATTTGAACATAAATAACTAAAAAAAAGGTCTATAGAAAAAACGAACAAGAGTAAAATTTTTGTTGAGGGAAAATAAGAGACCTTAGAAGGGGAAATCTCAATTACGGCGAGGGGAAAGGAAATCTTTACAGTGGAAACACTGGTTTCTGATTATATTTAATGAAGTATCTACTTCACATTCATTACAATAAAAGAAAATCTAACACCATAACTTCAAATCGTATCTGTAATTGTTTTCTAATGTTTGCGCGAATCTCACTCATTATAATGAAACAATTTTACAGATTTTATCGCGGTTTATTAAGATTTTTACAAGCCCGACGTTTCGGATACTTTACAGCAACCATGGTCACGCCCGCGGTAAAATCCGTAAAATTGTTTCGTATCTCTAATATTTAGATTTAAAATACTTATAATATTATATTGTTTGTTGCAGGTAAATATGAGCCCCATCTTCAAGGCGATGTATGTTACGGTAAATTACAGATACATTTGCACACAATCAAGTATTTATTGCTTTTATTTATAGAAATAAATTGCGCAATTATATATGTGTAATGCTGTGATAAATCATAAGGTCAACTTATGTTTCAAGTTTACCGGGACATATTAGTTATGGAATGCGCTTTGCACCATCCAAAATGATAAATATTACCTACCTAACAATTTAACACGGAACTATACATAAGATATTAAATTATATTATATTAATTAGCAATTACCCCGCGAAACACACAGTCTTTACAGCAAATGTGTGAGTGCACGCATTTGGATGTAGACTCTACGATTACTAATCGTAGAGTATACATCCTGAGGATGCCTCGGTGTCGGGGCGAAAGATTGTTTGGTGGTGGTCTTTTACTGTGGTTGTGGTGCATGTAGGGTGGTGGTGCATGCGAGTGTACGCATATGCAGTGTGGGAAAGGAGGGCGGTGCTATATGCATGCATATGCGTGCACTCACACATTTGCTGTAAAGACTGCGTTTTTCGCGGGATAATTGCTAATTAATATAATATAATTTAATATCTTATATAATGGATTTCCGCAAGGTAACGCCTGATTCTATTAACTACGGAACTATACGTTCTAAAGTCGTAAAAACTTGTGTTACACACTAGGAACGGAAGTTATATCAATACACATACACATCCATGACCTGGTGCAGATATGTTCATCATACAAATTATCTGCAGGCGGGTCAGCAGCTTTGCTGTCTTTCAAAGAAGACCAGAATAGACATCATAACTACTAGCACCGAGACCTATCATCTCGCATTTCAGGATAGCCAATGGAGGTACCAATTTGGGCCTGTCGTGCAGCCCAGGATCATATTGCCTATTCTTCCAATAGCCCCGGCTATTATATAGCTAGAAGAATATTTATCATCAAATTTCACGGTCATGCGTCTTCAGTCGTAATACCTAAGTTACTATTATCACATAGTAAGTCGAGACTTGAGTCATGACGTTACGTTTTTTGTAAGTTTTTGTGGCGAAGCTCAAACCGGTTTTTCGCCCACGAGCCACGAAGCTAATTTAAAAACTTAACTCTCTCTTTGGCTTCGTTTTTTGTTCAAGTTTTTTCTGCGCGTTAAGTTAAAATGTACAATGGTTTGTGCTTAAAACATGTTACTACGAATATTTATTGCCGCTATTATTTATCAACTTGCATCTGTCTACTACTGGGCAAATATCTCTTGCTAACTTTAAGGACATTTGTGTAACGTGTTTTAGTAGTTAGTATATATATATATATAGATATATATATAATCGCCAAACCAGCCATTTTTTTATTAATCACGTATCGAAAGGAGCGTAATAAAATGGTATAAGGCGGTAAACTGGTACTAAAATAGCAATTTCTTCCAGACAGCCTTGAGAAAATTAATTAAACTAGAAGTTTCTGCAAATAAGATTATCCACAGATTTATTGAATATTCATACTAATATCTATCTAAAGTAGATAAAGAGGAAATATTTGATTGTTTATTTGCATTGAACAGGCTCAGAAACGACTGGACCAATTTGAAAAATTCTGTCGCCAATACAGATCCACATTAAGGCGAGTAACTTAGGCTATAAAAGCTTCCCCACGGTGGTTCAGGCCTTGTCGTGGCACCTTGGGCGAAGCTAATTGAGCCGAGGGGGGCTCTTTGTACCCCCTGTTATAAGAAGAGGGGACAAAAGAGCAGGGGCAGGGGCGAGGACAGGGACCTCACCCCATTGTACTGTCCCCGACGTTGGGAGGGGTTGTTCTGTGGCGCGGGACAACCCCTCTGTGGAGGTAGCGTTGGTCCCCTGAGGGACTGACTAGCCGTCGAGGTGCCCTGTTTGCTCAACAGATCCGGGGCACCTCACCAAAGGCGGTGTTGGTTGCACTCACTCGGTTTTAGTGAGTAGAGCTGCGTCCACCATACAACCTTTCGGGCACAGCGAGTCTCACATACCTGCCTGGGGAGACCCAGTCCCCTGCGGGATATCTCAGAGCATTTCCCGGCGTAAAATATTTGATTTTGTTCGTTTGCTCGTTTACGTATCCTCACATCATGATTCTTTGCACCGTTTCAGTTGGAGGTTCGAATGTTTATCACGAGAAATCTCCGATTATTAAATTGGAACTGTTTTTATGTGTTTACTAATTCTAAACTTTAATTACAACAAATTAAGTATTTAACTTGAAAACAATATACTTAGTATATTATATAGCTGATAATAATTCAAGGTCCTCTGTGGTTAAGCTGTCAATGGAAATGCCAAGCCCAAACAATGGCATGTTTATAGTATAATATTTTACTAATATCCTCATCATTATCATTTACAACAGTACCTACTAGACGTATTCCTCTTACATATGACATATGTTTATTATGCAAATTATTATACTTAATATATATAATTATTAAGTTCATTATCATCATCATCAGCCTCTATCCGTCCACTGCTGAACATAGGTCTCCCTCAATGTACGACAAGATCTCTTGCCACTCGCATCCAACACAAGCCGTCCACTGCACGGAGATCGTCTTCCCACCTGGTTAATGGTCAACCAACACTTCGTCTACCTAAAAACGGTCTTCACTCTTGAACCTTATTAGTCCATCGACCATTCGTTCTCCTGAGTGTGTGACCAGCTGTTCACTGCCACTTCAACGAGCTTTTTTTCAAATTTATTATTTTTTGCGCGTATCTATTTAAGTCAAATTGTTATATTTCTAAAAGAGCCTTAAAACCGCGGATTAATACCTACAAGGGATAGAAATATTAAGAAGTGAACAACCAAATACTTCGAGGTACAGCTAGGCAAAAAAGAGTACGGAAAAAATGAGGGCGCCACTTTCACTTAGGTCTTATCATAATATGGAAAATTAGCAAGATAATTTAATCAAATCGTTAAAAATAAATGTAAAACACTAAGCTTTACTCAAAATCTCGTATTTGTCGGCCAAGTATTGTCAACATCATAGGTTTCCATTTAGTAAAATACTTAGTTCCACCTGTCACCACGTCATACTCTTTTTTCCAAGCTGTACTCAAATAGGGAATAGTAATTCTCCGTTGTAAAAACATCTATCATATACCTACTCAAACTTATTATAAATAAAATAAATATGACATAACTGCATAACCCAGATTCTTCTTATCTGCCACAATTTTTTTCCACAAAGAAGTTGCAAGGCAACAGCAAAAAAAAAGCTAATCTAAAAAGCTAAATAGAAACAAATCATTAGGGTTTTATGATACTATCTGCTAGTGTCGTCACATAAACTTTACTTCGCAAGGTTCTTTATTACCTAAAGCCTCGCAAGTGTTAAGGCCACCACTCAGCACAAAAGTATCATTAGCAACAAACCCACATATACGTATATGAGCTATAACATAAAATAGAATTAAATAACCTTGCACCAACACGACTGCATGGTTTTTGTTGTTCTGCTAATATTCAAATCCATTGTTTATATTGTAGGTACAGTCAGCAGAAGCATTATATTCCCATTTAGAAGTTAATATCCTTATCAAACTGAAACTTTATTTTGTTGTCTCATTGGAAAAGCTGAGCGTATTCACTGTGGATTCCCGGCGCTCCCCGTTACCCCAGCGCCGGCATACCCCACTAAAACCACTGCGAGTTGCCTACAGAGTAGCCTAGATCTGACTTATACAGGACACAATCAAATGAAGCCTGTAGTAAGGTTATCAGACCTTAATTATACTTAAACTCATGTGTGACTTCACCTTCAGAATGGGTATAATCCGAGGATTATACTTGAGAAGTGCATCATGTGTGGTTTACAGCGGTTTACGAATAGTTTTCAATTTATGTATTAACTGAAGCAAATATTAAGTAGGTAGTCATAAACCCTAGGCAATATAGTACTAGCCTTCTTAGCTTCATTTTATAGTACTAGCCTTCTTAGCTTCATTTTATAGTACTAGCCTTCTTAGCTTCATTTTCTCAGCCATGCTTCTTAGCTTTATTTTTGAGAATTTTTTGCCATGTAATAGGGTTCAGGGTTATAATTCTATAACCCTGTACGGCAATCGGCATTTATCGAAATAATAATTAAGGTTTCCTGCGATCCCACCATGGTTCAGGCCTTGACGTGGCAGTGGGGCTCAGTAGCCTAGAGTGAGCCGCTGCACCTTGGGCGAAGCTAATTGAGCCAAGGGGGCTCTTTGTACCCCTATTATAAGAAGAGGGGACAAAAGAGCAGGGGGCAAGGGGCGAGGATGGCAACCTCACCCCATTGTACTGTCCCGACGTTGGGAGGGGTTGTTCTGTGGTGCGGGACAACCCCTCGGTGAAGGTGGCGCCGGTCCCTTGGGGGACTGACTAGCCGTCGAGGTGCCCTGTTTGTTTATTGGATCCGGGGCACCTCACCAAAGGCGGCATTGGTGGCACTCGCCGGGTTTTAGTGGGTAGAGCTGCATCCACTTACCACCTTTCGGGCGCAGCGAGTCCCACATACCCGCGTGGGGAGACCCACTCCCCCGCGGGGAGCCTCAGAACGTTTCCCGGCGTTAAAGAAAAAAAAGGGTTTCTAGCGAAATAAGCAAGACTTAACGCTATAACACTAGTATCACAAAAATAGGTAGAACTAAAGCAGTTGTTTTGTTATACAGAGGTGAAAAACTGTTTACAAATTGTCAGACTGCAGACGTAAACATGAGCAATTAATAGATAATTTGAGGGAAGGTGATGGATGAATTGGAACGTCACATAAAAATATAAGGTTAGCTTCATCGGGTTCATCGCTTCACCTTATTTTGATCCCTGACACAAAGGGGCAGACAGGGATATTTTTTATATCATAAGAAAGCAACCGAGCAGTAGGAGCCTTATGGTGACTACCGACGCCCATTTGCACAACCAAAAGTTAAAGGGTTTCTAGCGCCCACCGGAAACTCACAAACATCACGATACGCGACAGCATAGTTGTCACTTTACGCCGGTGTTATGTGAGCGAGAGGTACAACCCCGATCATGCCGGCGCAACTTGATTGCAAAGCAGCATGGCACTACCTTACTAAAGGGACCCTGGGAAACTTGGGGCACACTTTACTAATTGTAATTTTAAATTCATAACTTATATCTACGATAACGAGAAATTAAGACGTTAATCTTTGGATTGCCAAAATTGATTATAATTTTCGATATATTTTGATTATGATTTTATATTGTTTAAAAACATAGAGCTCTTTGTATTCCCAGGGCCCTGGGCTGCAAAAAACCCTTAAGAAGATCTGTCACCCAATCAAACTTCTTACCAGAATTTATTAAACTAATCAGCAGTTTTGACGTTAAAATGTAATAGACAGGCTGAGGTTACATTACTACGACAAAGAGTAATCTACGAGAATCGCTACAATACCTGAAAAGATAATTATGTCCCAAACCTAACTTGCAACATAGATTTGCATACATTTTCTATGCTTCTAGTACACAACAAAAAGAGCACGTAATTAGTTTGATGCTTAGCTAGTATGCAGATATTATCGTTTTATTAGTTTCCTGTCATAAAACGACCGAGGTCGCCAACAAATCGCCACTTTACGATCAATACCTGCTTGCCCAGGCGTGGGCAGGGCACTTGTGTACTGACAACGTGACAATTTGTAATAAAATATCGGCTACTTGCTAACATGGTATCCAGGGAGTGCACAATCTTGTGAAAGCCATCTATAAAACGTACAGAAAAGCAATAAGAAACGGAAACCTATGCAAGTTTTATGAACCTCATCTATACAAAAAAAAAAAAAGAATAGGAGTGTCTGCTTGTAATAATAAAATAACCGCTTTTTAAAAATATAAAATAATATAATACTATACACCGCTAATACTATACACTGTACCAAAATAGCATTTTTTACATTTTTTTGTCTGTGTGTCTGTTTGTTCCGGCTAATCTCTAAAACGGCTGGGCCGATTTTGACGGAACTATCCCTGGCTAGCTGATGTTATAAGGAATAACTAAGGCTACAAAAATAATCATTATCACTGCGGATACAGCTGTAAATCTAAGTTATGCGGGCAAAGCTGCGAGCATCAGCTCGTAAAAATTGAGGCAATTAGAAATTATATTTATTGTCAGAATGTGTTATTTAAGAGCTTTCCTTATTGTACTATAATGCGATGCAATTATTTTACTGGTGCATAAATAAAGGAATTAATTTTTTTTTATTCATATTAGTTTCATGTTTAACAACAATTTAAATTCCTCCTGGATATACCTACACATTTATGTCCTTGGAATTCCTATTCATGTAATACGCATAAAGTCAATAAATTTTAACCCAAGTTGAAAAAATATAATGTTGGTGTGTTAAATAGCGTTTTAGCTGATCCAAATTCTGATGCAGCTAAAACGCTGTTTAACATGTTTAAATATATAATTTAGTTTTAGAATTAGAGGTAATAAAAATATGTAATGTAATTAGAATAAGGTACAATGGGATTGACATTGTCATTTTATGTACAAAAATCCCTTATTAAATAAAGAAAAAAAAATTGAAATTTTTTTTGGTGTATTAAAACTACCGACTTGATTGGTTAGAATTTCATATGTACTAGCTGTAGCTCGGTATTGCGATCACATATTTTGCGTGCTATTATTAATAGCTGATTATGCTGTTTATTATTATTATGACAACCTCAAATGTATGTAGGTACCTTATCCAAATGCAAACAAAAATATTCTATTCTATTCCATAGAATTCAGACCTTTTGCGACAAATTGGTACCACACGCGAAGTTTCAATTACAATGACTTTTAATCTTTATTAAATTGTTATCCCTGATAATCTACACAGCAATCTATGGAGCGAATCTTATAGACAGATAACTTACAGCTATTGATTGATTTAAAAAGAAGGTGATTGTTGGTATTTTTTAATGATAAGGCATTAAATAAATATTACATTTTCGATAAAAATAATCTTAATTTTGGTATCACAAACTCAATTTTATTCATTGGTATTTTTTTCAAATAAAGTTCCTTGGAATGTAGGTCTTCGTAACATTTTAGACGTTTAACTGTTTGTTTTCCTCGTGTATTATAATATTTATCATGGCCTTGACTTTGAGAGTGATTCAGATGGGGAATATTAAATTGACGGAATATCACTTTTCGGTACCATATGAGTGTCAAGGCAACATTGACAGTTATATATTAAGAAAATGCTACAAAATAACTGTTTTTACCCCTGACGCCAAAAGGGGGGTGTTATAAATTTGACCGTTATCTGTGTCTGTTTGTAGCACATTTATTTGAAAGCCGGCTTTATGGGGTATTTTATCAAAATCTGATTAGCCGTTTTAAGATAAAAGATTAAAAGAGAACTGACTTTTTTGTTATAGAGTGTGCGTTTATTCGTTGCTAAGCAACTGTTGCTCACATGTAAGCAACGAATAAACAGTTAAAAACAGAAAAAAACTCTTTCATAATTCTTTCTCTCTTTCTATCTTCACTTTCTTATATCTCCCTCTCAACATCTGTTCGCCTCGCACGATCACACTTTTCGTAACGCTTTCGCCTTGCATTCACCAGCTTACTCCCCAAGTCAAGGATGCTCAAGAAGTTTTACTTCAAATAATTAATCATATATTTAACATAATATGAGTTGGTAACGAAATCAATCACTTGATGCAGAACCTTTTAATACTTACCTTTTTAATTTCAACTTAATGAATGCCTACATATTGATAATATTATGAACTCCAATATTTTTATGAATGTATTCATTATTATAATATAGAACACAGAACACTTGAATTGAATCATATTATGAAAAAACTTAACATTAAAAATCAAGAACCAAACACTTGAGATTTTTGGTTTCTGAATAGTACCTAATATAGATTATAGAGTATATAATATACTCTCTCATTAATAATAATTTAACAAACTGTTAAAATTATTTTTTAAACATTAAGTAATTCATACACAAATTCGTAAGCACACGACTCCACCACCTCAGCAGGCTGAAAAAATAATAATTTTAACAGATTAATATCAGTAAATACTTTACTAGTTATAATTTGTCCCAATTGTTATGTAGATATAAGATGTGGGCGTTAAAACAGCTTTTAATACAATGCAAATTTTTTCGTCTGCAACTCGTCAGACGCGGAAAACGAATGAACAATGCCAGCCCAAACCTCCTTTGTTCCTTTTTCACGACGTACGCGTATGAAACTTGGCGCCAAATCGTATGGCGGGAACAGACCAGATATTAAGTAATGAATAAATGAATAATAAGCGTTTTATTATTCTGTCAGCGTTCGAATGCACAATATCCTTTCTTTTAAGGCCTCTATACACGTCGATAGATGCTACGGATGCGTAGACGTCGTCAGATGCATCCGCCGTCTTCCGATGTATCTGTCGACGTGCGTCTACACATCTGTCGTACACCAAACGTTCGCGCTGATACCCGACAACAAACGGATTTGTGGCGGATGCATCTGCCGACGTTGAATACCCAATAACCCCTCTACATTTAGACAGATGCATCAGCGCTCATGACTAATCAGTAAGACGTCGACTGATGCATTTGCCGACGTCTGTGGATGCATCTGTGTACGTGTAGAGAGCACTTAGGACACGAGCAAATCATCCCATGATATACGTCAGCGGACGTATCTGCCGATTCATCTAAGTGTAGAGGCTAGAGAGGTTTTTAGAATGATCAGTATTAAAAAGGACTTATTAATACCTATATTATAATATGACAAAATTGAATATATTTTTACAAAGGTTTTATTACAGTTCGTATACAAAATGAGATACGTTCAGAGAAGGGTGGGGACACCAGCAAGGCCAGACGGGTGATCAGTCCTCGTTAACGGGACCATTTCACCCAAAATATTATTATTATTTAAGGGTGGGGACATACGTTCAGAGAAAGTTTCAGTTCTATTTTCGCTGTAATATTTACACGTATGTTTAACAAAGATAAGTACCTACCTTTTTGCGGCATATCAACATAGTTTCGTGATTAGTACGTATCAGTTATAATAAGTACAAAATAGAACCAAATACGCATGTTAAATGAAACTAACTACTGCCTCCATTTATTACAAAATTCAAAATACGTCTGTTTCTTTTTAATCTGTAGCCGGTTTTTGTAGTGTGCGTGGAGCACACGAACACACCTACGGACGCGCCGAAAATTACGGCCGATACTTTTTGTCCGCGGCGAGTGTCAAGGACATAGTACGCTTCTGTTGCCATGTTCAGAATAAGTTTTAAATAAAGAACGCTCGCTTAAATTTTGGCTGCGGAATATAAATAGAAATCTTTTAAGCATTATCTGTGGTAAGTAGAGTTTGTTTGCGGGAAATAGTTTATAAATATTGATAGATAATAAAAGTAAATGTTATAAACCTACTAATAGATGTTGCAAATGTAACAGTTTAAAAAATACATAGTTAACCATCGGCTGGTTAACGAATTTGCTTGTAATTTTACGTAATTTAAAATATTACCAAAGATTTGAGTACTTATAATATTATACGATAGAGTAGAGCTCTATATTACACAAAACGGTTTGGGTAAAATAACTCAAGATATTATAATATTTGGCTTTTCACTAATCATTCTAAATATCGGTGAAGTAGCGCGCAAGTATAGGTAATATTTATAGGTACAAGCAGATACATGGCTGAATCAGAGATATGAGTTAAAAGTTTTCAATAATATATTAAAACCGTATAATAAAGAGATCAAAAGCCATACTAGTTACAACTTTCAACACTATTTGGCAAATAATAATCGATGTTTTTACTGCCCTGTCTCGATAAACTCCATTAAAAGGGTCAACACTAATTAGGCCGTCCCTAATTGACCGAAACCAATCAATCGTTATTACATTAATTATCTTTTAAGTACTTATTTACAGAAATTTTGACTTTGTAGGAACTGGTGGGAGGGAAGCACTGTAACGCGCTCCCGGCTGCATGCGTACCACCACCATCTTGCTTGTTTCTCCCGTGAAACAGCTTTGCTGTGTTTCGGAGAGAAGGGAAAGACAGGCAGTGTAATTACTGGCACCGAGACTTAACATCTTATGTCTCAGGATAGGCAACACATAAATAAGTTGCTTGGGCTCGTTCCAGGTATACTGGTTTATGTTCATGGGCGACGTCGACCACTTACCATTAGTTGGCACGTTTGCCAGTTTGCCTATCCATAATCCAACTAACATAAAAAAAAAACCGTTGAGATAGGCTTTAGTAACCTTTCCTGTTACCTGTAGATCCGGGACCCTCAAAAAGCGAATGACGGCGCTCGCAGTGGTTTTAGTTTAGGGTAGGGCACTCCCAGGTGCAAGTCCCACATAGGGTCAGGATCTACCCAAGATCCTGGCTACAACCATAAAGGAGGTCGTTAGTGGGTAGGACTTTCTGATTGCACGAATGCAGTCAGACCCTACTACTAAGACAGAGTCCCAGATAACCACCAGTTTCTTCACGCACTTCAGGCGTAAAAGAAAGAAAAGGGTAATTACACTGAGATCTTTTCTGGACAGGATATGTACAAACAGTGTCTTCTAGACACACTTTTTTTCTTTAACGCCGGAAATTGCTCTGAAGCATCCCGCGGGGGAGTGGGTCTCCCCAGGTATTTGAGACTCGCTGCGCCCGAAAGCTGGTAAGTGGACGCAGCTCTGCCCACTAAAACCCGTCGAGTACCACCAATGCCGCCTTTGGTGAGGCGCCCCTGTCAGTCCCTCACGGGACCGACGCCACCTCCACAGAGGGGTTCTCCCACACCACAGAACAATCCCTCCCAATATCGGGACAGTACAATGGGGTGAGGTTCACGTCCTCGCCCCTTGCACCCCCTTTTTGTCCCCTCTTCTTATAAGAGCCTTCTCGGCTCAATTCGCTGCGCTCAAGGTGCAGCGGCTCACCCTAGGCTACGAAGCCCCACCGCCACGACAAGGCCTGCAGCATGGTGGGGTCTTCTAGACACTGAAAATATCATGTAATTGAACAAGTTGGTCTGCAACAAGAGCTAGTCTCAGGAATAATTGTTTAAATTCATGGGCGACGTTGAGCGGCTTTTCCGTCGGCTGCCTAGCTAAAAATAAGATAATAATTTACATTGTGACTGACCTACGAAACTAAAGGAATGCTGGTTTAAAGAAGTTATAGCATGGTAACATACATAAATTAATAACTAGCATATTATTCACAAGCAAAAAAACCATCATTTGATAATCATAATATAAGTATTATAAGTATAAAATCTACATTGAATGCATTAAATTATTATAATAAATATTTTTATCTTATGAACTGAATAAAATCAACATTAATCTTGTGTTATTTAAATGTTTGAAATATTTTAACAAAATTCGTAGGTATATTAAATGAGCAGACTAGGACTAGTCTAGGCTAGCCTTGTTGGGGATAAGTGGGGCTCCTACTACTAAACCAACCCGCGCTACCCAGCGCCGGTATACCGCACTGCGAGCTGCCTTTAGCGGCTTGAAGGGGAGTGTCCCGGATCTGACAAACACAGGACACCCCCCGCGACCGACCGGTTCCCTCAAAAGACTAGGCCAGCCTAGGACAATGTACAAAACGTGACACGGTGGAACCTTCGATCAATGCAATATCATACGTTCTAATCACTGGATAACCTTTGATTTATCAAAAAGCAACATTCTTAAGCACATAATAGCTTAATTAAATAAGCCAGGCCTTCTAGAGAATACCATGAATAAAGTAAGAGATTAAATCTTTAATGTTTATTCCACACCATATAACTCCTTGGCTCATACTACATAGTTTAGTAAAATAAAAATAAACCTTTTTAGAAACATTTTCAATGTGTGTATCCATTATCAGAAGTAGAGAGTATACAAAATTTGTAGGATTTTTTTAATTTCAAGTCCAAGTGTGAAAATCAATACCTATTTCATATCTCATCATTTATGCATAGGTAATAGAAAAATTCTCGAATAGTGATGGTGAATTAATAGAATATTTTTCTCAATTATAGAAATATGCTGATATAAAAAATCCGCCATTTGTAATTTTAATGGATTAAAATATGGTTACTTAGCAAATAACGATACAACATTTCGACGAACTAAAAACATATTTAGATCGCCGATATTTGCGAGGCACAATACACATAATATAAATTTTCTGTAGCTGCCAAGGAAAAAAAAATCAAAGTATTTTCGAGGAGCAAAAAACTATAAAAATACAAGCACATATTTAAATTTCATTTCATGGAAACAAATTACGAACATCCACAGAGCTATAAAAACTAATGCAATTAAGTAGATATATTAAATCGGCCGTATAGTTAGCACGGGCGCGGCTGAAACTAGGTTACCCATTTCTTGCCAGCGTAGGAACAAAGAGACAGGCAAACCTTCGCTGCGACGGTCATTAAGTCCTTTTAGATACGTACCACTCGACCCCTTTGTCAGCTTATGGCGCACTTAAAATTTTTATCCTTCTCGCCTTCACATTCTCCATTACGAAAGAGCGAGATGGACACAACTTAATGGTTTTCGAGAAAAGCTAATAACGTCGCAGATATTTTCTAGAAAAATCTATTGTATATCACTATTTCAAGTCTGAAATTATAATATTGCCTTACCATAAAATTGAAGATTAAGTATTAAAAAGTTTTGAATTTGCACACAAAACTTCTTGATGAGTATAAAGTTTGAATCTCGAATACGTTTTGAATTTGGAATATGTAAACAACGTTCGAATAATCCTACGCAATATCGCCCGGATACATTTATTTTTCATTTCCCTTTTTCGGCTACGGACGTCCTACTGACAGCCATTTGCATATTATACGGTTATATTGACTACACCTACGCTATTTTAATGCCCGGTTTTAATTTGCATAAATTACTTTTACAACATTATGCGAAAACGTTTTTAAATGCTAACAGTCATGTGCAGTGTTTGTACAGATGTTTCATTTGATTCTCAAGCAAATATACATAGCATTGTGTAACTTTTTTTATCCTTGTTATTTGCAACATCATATGTTTGATATTGTCCCGGGAAATAAAATTACCAATATATTTCGGCTGTATTATAATAATTCCTAACAAAGACTTTCTACATTTAGCTAAAATACTCTATTTCTCTTTCAATTTAAAACACATGCCAGTTCCGTATTGCGATAAAAAATATTAGGTATCTTGGTTTAATTGCCCGAGGCATACACATAATATTGTATAACGCCTCCAAATGTACAGAGTTGTTAACCTTGAAGATGAACGTTATGTGATTATGACTTATGAGACATTACGACGTACGATATTAAAAAAACGGGTCAAGTGCTAGTCGGACTTGCGCACGAAGGGTTTCGTACCATTACATAATTTACAACATTAGACACTTTAACAAAACCATGGTTAATTTTTTAATTTTTATTTTTTTAATATTTGAGTTGATTGAATGAAAGGTAAATTGCGGTTTACGATTTATGACGTATTAAAAAAAACTACTTACTAGATCTCGTTCAAACCAATTTTCGGTGGAAGTTCACATGGTAATGTACATTATATATTAATATATAAATAACGCCTATAACTTTCCTCAGTAATTGAGTTATCTTTATTATTAAAGTTATTATTATTATTATCTAATACAAGAAATGGGTAAATATGAAAAATATAACTGTGGTCGTCCCGAAGCTTAACATTCATACAACAAAGCAAACTTTTCAAGGAAAAGCTTTCTTATATTAATATACATATATAATAATGAATACCGTTACGGAGTTGGCTGCGAGTGGCAAGGGATCCGTCGTCTTGGCGTTTATTGAAGGAGGTCTATGTTTAGCAGTGGATGGATTTAAAAGGATGATGATCAATAATGAATACGACTCAGGGACCTTCAAGGGTAGAGCAATATATATTTTAAATAACGTAGCTGCCCAATAAACATTTAAGCTGAAAAAAGATCTTTTAACCAGTGCAATAACAGCTAGAAGCTTTATAAACGATGTACAAAAGCGTCAAAATATACTTAAGGCTGTAGTAGAGGGTAAATTGTATTATTTAATACAGTACAGCTGCTTTAAGGCTGTATAAAGCCGAAATTATTACTTTTAGCTTGTAAAGAGCACCGAAAATCTCTAAAATACAGCGTATGGTGTAAAAAACCACTATCAGCAAGTTTAGACTAGAGCAGTATATCGGCTGAATAGTGCTCTAGAAATCTACTTTTGTATTGCCTAATGCTGTACAAGAGCATTGAATATTGCTACCTTCTGTATATTAGTGTATAATTACTCTGTAGTACAGTCATCATATAAGGCTGGATAATAGCTGTTCAATGGTTATCTAGGAAACCCTTAGAAATTTTACACATTATAATTATATATACACATAATACAAATTTCTGTATAAGAGTGTAATAATATGATGTCTGCTGCATAAGAGTTTAGTCTTACTCTATTGTAAAGCTAACGCTATAAGCGTAATTTTTATCTATTGTACAGCCCTCGGTGTTACAGTAGATGACTTTAACGTTAATAGTGTTTAAATAGAGAACTATGCAGCTTATCGAATATTTTAATGAGTCAAACTGGAAATGACAGTTTTGCATAGTTAATTATATATATTGTGGCCAGCCTTACATAAGTACTGTATATTAAAAAAACAAAATGCGTTATACTTTTAGTTATTTATTTCGATAATGACACAATCAGTCACAAAATTTTGTTTGTACCTAATACTAATTATAAGTTTTTTTCATCTTCTTTTTTCTCCCTCTTCTTTATCCAGAATTTGTTTTTGGTTTGAAAATAACTTGTCAAATCTAGCTAGGTACCGGAATAATAAAGTACCTGAAATGAATAAACATTATAATTAAATTTAAAAAATCAAACAGCAGTGTGTCGGTACAAAACCTTAAATATTAAATGTGCTGTAAATACACCTACATATTAAACCTAATTAATAAATTAATTATGATTGCATCATAACAACGGCTGTAAATCAAAGTTAATGTAATCTCCAGTGTACATTGGATATACAGAATGGGTTTCTTTGCTTTCAATAGAACCCTGAATTGCTGTAATATTTACTAAACGTACTCAACGTACTTAAGCAGCTACTATAGCAATTAAACTCTAAGGTACATCCATCATTACTCTTTAGGCTGTTTTATATACTTAAATTACGGCTTTATTACGCCAAAAGCTTCATACTACTCCACCTTCTAGTACTCCACGTACTAGAAGGGCAACAGCTGTATAATTGAAGACGCCATTAAACCATAACCTAAAAATTATGGTAACATAATTTATAACATATTCATATGTATATTTTTGAAAAATTCGGCGATATTTACACATAATTTTACTTGTACATAATACAAAAGTTAATTTCTTTACCATTAAAAGCACTGCGGACTAATAAAGCTAGTCTGAATTTGGGTTACATGGTTCTTATTACACTTATACTTTCGTTACTATCTATTATTTCGAGAACGCATGAGTTTTTGGCTTACTATTAGTATACATATTCACGAAGAAGTAGCAGCTGCAAGCAAAATAACGACCATAAATTAAGAATGGGTACTTACCATACAACAAGATAATATTTGTTCACTTCACAAATTCTCTTTTAAAATAAGTATATATGGAAGGAAATTCAACCACAAAGATAATTTTATTCTAATATTCAGACGTTTACAAGCCTGAGGCTGTATATAAGAATAAAATAGGTAATATAATATGTAATAGGCTGTATATCCGGATATACCGCCATAATACAGCCAACGTGTACAGCCTAAGCCCTTCAAACTTTCCATTGTACAGCCTTAATTATACAGTTGTCAAATGCTATCTGGGTGAATTTCCTCGATTGTTGCAAGTATTTGGTGCCCCTTTAGTAAACCATACATAATATATGGTATTCGTCCTTTTTACTAAACTTTTTAGTTTTTACCTGTCCTAATAAAATCCTACTAGATAATATTATAACCTAAAGGTTGTAAGAATGTATGGATGTATGTTTGTTACTCTTTCACGTAAAAACTACTCAATGGATTTTGATGAAATTTTACAATAGCATATCTTATACATCAGAACAACACATAGGCTATATTTTATCCCCGTACTCCCACGGGAGTGGGAATAACGCGGGTGAAACCGCGGGGCGCTGCTAGTTTATACGCCACGCTTGCTGAGAATAAGTAGTGGATCGATTTTTTTACACAGTTTTTTATCAAGTTGTATCGTAATTATCATCATTTTCGTTCCACTAGTACAGCTAAATTAATTACATAATTATATCATATAAATAAAGTTACCGGTGGGAGGGAAGCGCAGTGCCGCGCTCCCGGCTGCATGGGTATCTTGCTTGTTTCTCCCGTGAAACAGCTTTGCTGTGTTTCGGAGAGAAGGGCAAGACATGCAGTGTAATTACTGGCACCGAGACTTAAGATCTTATGTCTCAGGATAGGCAACACATAAATAAGTTGCCTGGGCTCGTTCCAGGTAAACTAGTTTATGTTCATGGGCGACGTCGACCACTTTCCATCAGGTGGCACGTTTGCCAGTTTGCCTATCAAACTAACATTTAAAAAAAAATTGCTATATTTGGATTCTTCGTGTTTTTGTGGTCGTAATTAATTACCTACTACTTATTTATAGAATTTCAATAACAACTGAATCGAATTTTATAGACTACAAAAACATCGCTTAATAATTCTAATTTATAGAATCGTAACAAAATTATAAAAGCAAAAAAGTTTTGTATTATACTTAAAGTTTAACCTTCACTGATGACATTTGTAAGAGAGAATCTTGATATAGATGTCTACACCAGATTTATCACCTCATAATACATAAAATCGTATATTAAAGTGCTTCATCTAAATGGAAATACGTTCGTATACATAACTTATATCTCCCGAAATGTAATATAGGCCACTAAAAGCATTTTAACGTCTTAAAAGAAGTAATATAACAAAAAATGTAATAACATGATAATTGAAACGCGGTTCCACCGCAGCGCAGGCAGAGGCTACGCACGTGTGCCAATGTCAATTGCAAGAAAATGTCAATTAATGCGTAGCGTGTGCGTAGGTTGCATTGGAAATAATCAAACATATTTTCTAGCAAAGCGAAACTTGACAAACGTGCGTAACCTCTGTTTGTCTGTTGTCTGTTGCGGTGGAGCCGCGACCTTAAAAGCAATATAAAAAAACCCACATTATAAATCTAACATGCATGACACTGCGTAGGAGCCGCTACAACTTATTTTCTAATATCCGTTAGCCGAAAGTTGTTAAAGTTTTTAATAATTACAATATTTTTAATAATTGCAATATTTTTAATAACTATATTTAAAGACCTTTATCTTAACTAAAAAGCTGGACTGATTTTGATGAAATTGAAGAATGGTTGAGATTCACAATTCGGCCCCCCACAAAATGTTTTATACAGAACAACGGCTTTGTCCGCTAGAAATGGAAAAAATAGATGAATCTCTTCTAACTTGGACACTAGAAATCTAGTCATTATTTGGCAACACTTTTGCTGATCTTCCCCGTTACATCTTTCAGGTCAACCAAGCATTATGCAACTAAGGTTGTTCGTAAGCAACAATCATACAACTATCCATCATAAACTTTGAGTAACACACATATTGTATCAATTACATCAATAGTTATAAGTACCTAAAGTGAGATAGAGACCACTCTCACCATAGTACAAACAATTTTATGGAACTTGTCCTCGCAATCTGATGAGCATGATCCGAGGCAACAAATCCTAAATCGCCCTATAAAGGTACTCTTCTAGAAGCCTCTCTGAAACTTAGCAAAAAGTTTTTACATGTTGCTAGATTGCGATTCTATATTTCTATATTTAGACCATATAATCCATTTTTTTCTTTTGCGTCGGGAAATGCTCTTATGCCCCAGGCGGGTATGTGGGACTCGCCGCGCCCGAAACATGGTAAGGTGAACGCAGCTCTACCTGCTAAAACCAGGCGCGTACCAATGTCGCCTTTGGTGAGGTTCCCAGGATAAAGGTGGTGCTAGGTTCACCGTAGGCTACTGAGCCCCACCGCCACGACAAGACTTAATCTTAAGGTTACACAAGTCACTCATCTTTCCATACAAACGCAGAACAGTAATTTAGTAATTACTACTACATGTTTGAAGTTAACCATGAAAAACTAAGTATAATATAAATTGATCTCGTCATTATCTATGTCTGTATGTACCCAAAATCGTAAAAAAATATATACTTAAAAAATACAACCTTCTAAACTTTCGTATTTTAACACAGATTTTAGCCCAACTTTCAGCAAAAATAGTATACGGAGCACGAAAGCTCAAAAATAAAGCCCGTACAGACATAGTTTAGTTATTCAAAAGTTGAAATTTTATTTTAAAAAGGTACACTTAATCGTTTTTCTATTATAACTGTTTTGCTAAAAGGACATTTTTGGAGTGAATCATTGTGTATTTCACTCTAGCACACATGTTCGCGCACTATGTCAGGTGAGATAGAAATTATTTTGTTTGAGTTCACGCCGTCGACTAGTTCAACCTTAATCCAGCAACATAAACACACCTGTTAAAAAGTATTTTATAACCGCCCATAGAATCGGTAATATTCTGAAGCACGTTCTAACGATGCAGTTGCAAAGTCAACTGGGTTGTGTTTATTGTGTGTACGTGACAGATGATGTAGATATGTGGCCAGGTCAAGGTAGAGAGCTTTCGAACAGCCATATAAGGAGCAAGGGTATTCAGATCCTGTACAAATAACGGAGCCACCGAATTCAAACAAAGAAGGAGAACGTGGCTCGCCTTATTGCCTAACCAATTAACACAAAAAACTAACGAAGACTAAAATTTTAAAGCATTTATTAGATATCTATATAAAAAAATAAGAGTCTCTATGTCTAATAACGTCATCGACCATAATTTGTACTGAAACATTAAACTATGATTTTTTTTTAATATATGATCCGAACGCGCCAAATTTTTTATTCGATTTATATAAATTATTTCACAGAATTTCAATAAGCAATATATGAAGTAACCGCCTGTTACCAGATAAATAACATCACCTATAAACACAAACGGATTAGCCCGGGACTAACCTTTATTTCTAGACGACTCGTTCCTATTATATTCCTAAACCTCTGTTGTAGTGGGTGTCTCTGGATATCGCTTCTCACTTACCATCAGGTGAACTGACTATCCGTTTGCCCCTCTTCTATAAAAAATACTTTGATGTCTATCTTGAAATATTTTACATTTCAGATGATCCATTCGTGCACTGACTTTAGCTTTTCTTAGCCTACCATACCATCTTAGTAAATATCGGGGCTAGTTCTTGCACTTCATATCCCTTTTTCCGTAACAGCAAAGCTGTTATCGGTGGGAGATATGCGCTGTGCCGCGCTCCCGGCTGCATTGGTACCACCATCTTGCTTGTTTCTCCCGTGAAACAGCTTTGCTGTATTTCGGAGAGAAGGACAGGATAGGCAGTGTAATTACTGACATCGAGACTTAACATTTCATATCTCAGACATCACATAAATGAGTTGCCTGGATTAGTTCCAGGTAAACTAGTTTATGTTCATGGGCGACGTCGACCACTTACCTACCATATGCCGGTACGTCTGCCAGTTTTCCTATCCAACTGACATAAAAATTGCAGAATAGTGGTATCGCACGAGTACTCTCCAAGGTATTGATAAATCGCCAAAAGCAAAAATCTGTTGAAAAACAAAACTGTTTAGAATAAACCAAGGACATTATTAGCATTTACATGGATGTCGTGGATGTAGCTGATTATGTGTGTCCTCGCCATAATCCTCACGATAGATGCACAAACAATGGAACTATGTACGAGTTGAGTCATAAAACTGCTAGTTTTAATTTTATAGCGCATCCAATTGATAAAGCGTTTTATTGAAGAAGCATCCTGGCTCCGAGGTCATATCTAATTAAAAACTTGCAAAATCATTTTTAGACTAACTAGTCTGGTCTACTGGACTGGGATCTATGTTTTATGAGGTATAGGATCGTCACGATCATCCATCAATATGCCAGAGAGCTATCTTTTTTTTCTTCCCCTGTGCTTGTGTCGGGCTTCAGGATGGGAACCTGGGCCCAGTATGACACGACGTCGCGGAGACTGCTTAGTGGTGATCGGGCAGTCCCTTACGAGGAGTAGTCTGGCCTTCACCGGGGCTAGCCCGTCGCTGTGGTGGTCCTGTTGCTTGCAAATCCGGGACCCTCAAAAAGCGACTAAAGGCGCTCGCAGTGGTTTTAGTTCAGGATAGGGCATTGGGATTGCAAGTTGCAAGTACATAAGATCCTGGCTACATCCATAAAGGATTTCCCTGCGATATTAAAAAAGGAGTTAGTTATTTAGCGGAAGAAAAAAATAGAATGATACCAACGGAGAAAACACAAAAGGCATCCATACCAATGATAAAAACTGATCCACTACTCTATCCCAATACTCCTGTGTAACATTAGTCACCTTTGGTTTTCCAAAAAAAATGCAATTCCCTTTATATAGTTCTGACAAAATACTGTTGTAATTACCCAATTCTAATATTATATTTTCTTTCTTTACAGATCGCGTAACAGTTACCTCCCGTGAAGACTTGTTGAAGACTTAAGTGCCATTAACCAGTTTACCACAAAGTGATATTTAGCCTTAGTATAGTATACGGTGTAAGTTTATTTTAGTGAGTTACCAAAAAAAGCGAAGCTGGCTCCTTACAAGGATATTATGAACTCTACGAGCATGAGCTCAGCGGTGCCGACCATCAAGTGTGAGGATACTTCACCGTCCCCTGTTGGCGTCGATGGAGAGGCCGGGCCGTATCTCAGCGTGAACGTCAACTTAAGTGCCGCCATGATGAACCTGTTGGCAGCGGAAGGCGCTGGCACCACTACGCTCCGGACGCCGGAGATCGTGAACGATCTCATCACCATGACCAATCCCTTGGATCAGTATAATTATGACAAGACTTCTAGCTTTAAGGTAAGATCTACGTTTACGTTACTACCCTTTTTCTGATGCTCTCAATGTATTCGAATTCACCTGATTATCATGATGGAACACTTTAGTTTTACTAAGCGAAATTGTAGAATTGGCCATAGTTTAACTTCTTACCTTTAATCACAATTACCCCATTATCTGACATTCTCAAAGAATTCGAATTCACCTGATTGTCATGATCTAAGAGCTTTAGTTTTTGTTAGCGAAATGTTAGAATTGGCCATAGTTTAACTCCTTACGTTTGATCACAATTACCCCATTTTCTGACATTCTCAAAGAATTCGAATTCACCTGATTGTCATGATTTTGAGCTTTAGTTTTTGTTAGCGAAATGTTAGAATCAAACATATTTAAAGACCATCCCGCCAACATAAGACCAGGTGATTATTATTAAGTAAGAGTAACATTTAAGACAATATTATTAAGTATGGTCTGGAAATATTACAAAAGAAACTGGGTCCACAAATACAATAAGGTAATGAACTCATAATAATAACAACAATAAACTAATAATATTAATCACTATTATATTATAATTTAAAAATGAAGACGTGTACATTACTTGTTCTTCCTGGTTTAATGTTATTTCATCGTGAAGGTCAATCTATTAGCACTGGTAACATCCGGTGGGCTTTCTGCCCGAGTGCCAAGTTCTCACTGAAAAATACTGCTCGTAAAAAATATAAATCCACATTTACTGCTTGATGGCAACGATTAGTACAGATGGACGATTTGATGAAATTTATACTCGTCTATCTCATATTAAAACTAGCTGATGCCCGCAGCTTCGCCCGCTAGAGATTGAAAAATTAGCGCATGTAACACGTCTCTATAATATACTATATTGTAAGACTAGTTGCGTTCGGCCAGTACTTACTACAATTACGTCGTTTCTGATATTTCAATTGACGTAGGTAATTATGAATCACTAGTAATAATAAGGCAAATGTAATTCCCGTAAGAACTTTGAATTTTTCGGCTTATGTTCTAATCCAAGGTATAAGCCATCTCCATTTCAGCTTTCAGGCATATCGGTTTTGCCGTGAAAGACCAACAAACATCTTAATTTACAAACTTTTGCATTTATATTATTAAAAGTAATAAGTAAAAGTCGTGTTAATATTTTTATCTCCTTCTTTTAAATTCTACCTGCATTTTAGACCGAATCTTTTACTATTAAAAATCTCGATTTTTGAAGGCAGAACTAACTGTATGTAAGTTTTCTTATGATGGAGATTGGCAAACTGTGGTCGTTGCCGATGTGTTTATACCATAGGAGGGCAAACGAGCAGTCGATGCTTTAGAGTTTAGACTACCGACGCCCAGACAAATCTGCACAACTAGAGATTATGCAGATGTGTTGCCTTCCTTTTCCCTATCCTCCCAATGGGCCACCGGTGACTCACAAACCGCACAAAATGCGACAGCATAGCTATCACTTGACGCAGGTATTATGTGAGCGAGAGATACTTACCCCGGGCGTCCCGGCCCAAGTCGGCTGCATAGCAGCATGGCACTAGGTACCTCTTACTATGTTTGCATTATCTAAGGCTTACCACAATATCGTCTCTATCCTAGTAATAAGACTAGTCTTGTTGTAGGTTATTACTCTCCTGTCTGAGGCCGTGTGGTGCCGGTAGAGTAGAATAGCTCAACCCCAATTCTTCCCATGGGTATCGTAAGAGTCGATTAAGGGAGTGTGAGAAAGTACTTAACCCCTTGTAACTCTCTCACCGCGATACTGTTCCATCTGTCCAAGTCTTTCTGAAGTCGTTACTGTCTCCGTGCCATTGAGTCCAGATGAAGGACGTGTGCACCTGTGTCTCATGCGTATACTTGCACCTTAATGTATCCTGCGCATTTGATCGCTTCCGTTGCTAGAATCCGAATCAGCACCAAATTCCCGGCTTATTATATTCCCGTCTTAAGTGGTCGCCATGGCTGGAACCGATCGGACAGATCATCATTACTCTCATCAATCATCAAGAAATAACCAGGATAAAGAAACATGTCCAGGTACCCATGGAGTCAGGCGCACGGCCATACGCATCCGTCCCACCGGTACATAATAATGTATCTATGCCAAAAACTCTATGTATATGCTAATTGTCATCCGATCTTTAGACCTTTTAGAATTGCAATCGGTGTGGGAAACTAATCGAAATACCAATTAACCTTGCTATTTAAAATTATTAAGTTGCACTTTAATCAATTTCCTTGCAATTTTTCTAAGTCATACATTAGTCAATTTATATTACAAAAACAGACAAGACGCGGTTCCTAAATACGTGTTTATATGTAATTCGGACACGCTTTTCCCGCTGGTTAGTGGTTGGTATAGTTTTTGCGGAAAAGTCAATCAATTTCGAATATAATATAGACAATACCGCTAAGTGTGAACAAGTTGTTAAAATGATAGTAGTTTGTACCGGGTGACAGGTCATACATAAGTATTTTTAAATATTATAATATATTGTTAATTTTTTTCTGACATCTAATAGAAGAAGTCCTTACGAGTTCACCAGAATTTTATTAACGATTTACGATACGTTATTTATATATAAAATATATGGCGAAAGTTTGTAAGTATGGATGTTCGTTTATCTTTCACGGCAAAACGGCTGAACTGATTTGGCTAAAAGTTGAAATCATGATGGCATTATACCTTAGATTAGGACATAGGCTATAGAAATAATCATCATTAATCCGGATACGGCTGTAAATCTAATTGAACGCAGACGAAGCTGTGTGCACCAGCTAGTACTTATAAAATATCCCTTTTTTTTCTTTAACACCGGGAAATGCTCTGAGGCATCCCGCGGGGGAGTGGGTCTCCCCAGGCGGGTATGTGGGACTCGCTGCGCCCGAAAGCTGCTAGATGGGCGCAGCCCTATCCACTAAAGCCCAGCGAGTGCCACCAATGCCGCCTTTGGTGAGGTGCCCCGGATCTGTTAAGCAAACAGGGCACCTCAACGGCTAGTCAGTCCCTCAGGGGTCCGACGCCACCTCCACAGAGGGGTTGTCACGCACCACAGAACAACCCCTCCCAACATCGGGACAGTACAATGGAGTGAGTTTCCCGTCCTCGCCCCTTGCCCTTGCTCTTTTGTCCCCTCTTCTTATAAGAGGGGTACAAAGAGCCCCCTCGGCTCAATTCGCTTCGCCCAAGGGTCACTGGGCTCACCCTTGGCTACTGAGCCCCACCGCCACGACAAGGCCTGAACCATGGTGAGGTTATAAAATGTACCTATCCTCATACAATCCAAGAAATAATCAATTTAACATTTTTATGATTTATAACATACGCATATTCACAGTCATTATTACAATATATATGTTGACTTTCAAATCGTAATCTTCCTTTTTGAGTCTACAATATAGTCCCTTACATCCGTAGCTCACATCTCATAACAAGTTACATTATTTCACATAAATAATTGTTAATGAGGTTAAAAGTTTTATCCTCGATCATCCAATCGATCGAGTCCTTGCATGCATGCATCATCCGCATACAAACCACTTCATGCATGCATATGAGTCCGCGTACAAACCAGTTGACTGGTTGCCAAGTGACACGTAACCATTATAAACATTGGATAACACCGAGTTCGTGTACCTGGTAATTTGGTAGACTGAGTGGCGCATACGCTTTTATTTTTGACTTATGGCGGATAATTTTGTAAGAGGTAGTCCCGTGCTGTTTTACAGCCGAATTAGGCCGGTACGACCGGTGGTACCTCTCACTCACATGACACCGGCGTCAAGTAAAAGCTACGCTGTCGCGTTTCGTGTGGTTTGTGAGTCACCGGTGGCTCATTGGGAGGATAGGGAAAAAGAAGGCAACACATCTGCATATCTCTGGTTGTGCGGGGATGTGTATAAGCGTCGATAGTTGGCAAGGGGCTTCGGCTGTTCGTTTGCCCTCCTATGCTATAAAAAATAGTATACCTTTGTCCATGTTGGTAGCAAGGGATCGGTCGTCTTAGCGTTCATTGAATGAGGCCTCAGCAGTAGACGGATAAAGACTGATGATAATGATGATACTTTTCTACTTCGAGACTATTTCTTGAAAACGAAAATGTCATCTTGTTTTAAGGCTTTTGGTTTTGTGTTAGAATAAATAATATATTTTTTATATTTATAAGGTTCTATGTTAAAATGGTCGTTTTCTTAGATATGTCGTAGGTGCATGAATATGAAAGGGATGTCTAAATATTATAATAAGCTAATTTGATACCTCTTCAGTTTAAAATTCATTACATATTGTACCAATATGTTTTTTCTGCCAATATAACAGTATTTTATATCTTCGTAATCTCACATAGGGCACATCGGGTCCTGTGGTATTGTTGAGAGCAATTAGGGTGCTGAAATGTGTTAAACAATTTGGAGCGTGAAATGCCCACGGACAATGGAATATTTGTGACTCATTTTTAATAATAGACCAGCTCATAACTGGTCAACAGGCTAGAGTGAATAAAAGTGAACTTCATCATCATCATCAGACTCTTTCAGTCCACTGCTGAACATAGGTCTCCCTCAATGAACGCCAAGACGGCCGATCCCTTGCTACTCGCATCAAAGTGAACTTAATGTAATGTAATTACTGGCACCGAGACTTAACATCTTATGTCTCAGGCAACACATAGATGAGTTGCCTGGGCTCGCTCCAGGTAAACTAGTTTATGTTCATGGACGACGTTGACCACTTACCATCAGGTGGCACGTTTGCCAGTTTGCCTATCCAACTAACATAAAAAAATATATATATTAAAAAAATATACAAATAATATTTATTAATAAATATTAACTAAATATTATAAGAAATTGCTTTTTGTTAATAACTAGTACTTACAGAAATGAAAAGGAAAAATTGGTAAATTACATTATACCTACATACGTGACTAAACGATATAAAATTAGCATAAAACCGGATAGAGTAATAATATGAGCCATAAAATTCCGAAACTGTTCAGTGATTTTTCACTGACGTAATAGCAATTCAACCAACCAGCGACCTGCATGTACGCCCAATCGGCCATCAATAACCATCAGTCGGAGCGCAGAACCGGCGACGCGTTTCAGCACAAATTTGGCGTAATTTGTTTTCATACAAAACACATAACATTACCGCTCTATTACGGCTATATGCTCGATGCTACAGGCAAAAATAAACATTTAAAACGTCAAAAGAGAAGAACGATGGTAACGTTACTAAAACTTTTGCCCAAATAACAAAAAGTACTTTTGTCCAAATATCCAATTGAAGTTTTAAATGTCAAATGTTAATTATTATTTTGATAAACTGAATACTAAAATATTGTCGGTAAAAGTTTTTTTAAGTTTACAATGTGCGCAGTGCGAAGCTGAGGGTAAAATCTAGTAAGCCATAAAAAACACAAAACGTCCATTTGCTCAACGGTGACACGAAGTCGTGCGGCTACAAACATGATCATCAACATCTTGTAAATCTCACTGCGGATCTCCTCCTTGAAATCAGGCGAGGGTTAGCCGTAGTTCACCGATGCGCTGGTCCAATGCGGGTGGTGTACTTCACACACCCTCGAAGTTCTCATCAGTTATGCAGGTTTCCTCACGACTTCACCGGTGAGCAAGCGATGTTCTTCTTTATCACCATTAGCTGTATCCAGTCAGGCTCGAATTGATTCCTCTCACTTCAAAGCTGGGCCCATACCCAGTAGACCGCTATACTTACATGTACGATCTCTTTCAGAATGGAAGCTGCAACGACTCCAGCTCCTCCATGTCCAACGGCTCGTCAGCCACCTCACCAGCCTCCGGCACTCCACCCAGTATACAAAAGGTAAACATAGAAACTCTACATTTATTTTCTTGATACAAAAATGTGCAGAGGATCCACCTGATGGCAAGTGAACATAAATTTCTAAATTCTTAAATAAATATCCCGCATAATGTCCATGTAACGTAAAACTTCTCTTAACGACCAGCTAGAATCCAATGAGAACATGTATGCCAATTTAGGATTGTTAGTTCCTGAGATTTCGTGACTCAATCAGTAGTAATTTGCTTCATAGATTTATATGTTAATCTAAAAAATGCTATATTAAGGATTGAATAGTTCCAAAAAAACATTAGTAGTTGTTAGTGATGAGTTAAAATGAAGCTCTTACCGAAATAAAGAAGATCTTAACTGTAATGTATAAAAATTAGGGTGCTCGGTAAATGTGAAATCGCCTATAATATATCAGAATTCATAATTCGAGGAGCTCGTGGCTAAGTAATAACAGATCGATCCATCAGGTTAAGCTGCACTTGCCGGGGCTAGTCTGTTGATCGGTTACCAACTTTACATATCGAGGCTCCTCCGTGCCTCGGAAAGCACGTTAAGCCGTTAGTCCCGGCTGTCATTCGTGGCTCTTTGACAGTCGTTACGGGTCGTTAGAAGCCCGAAAGTCGGACAACCAGCCTTACCACAGGGTATCGTATTAACCAGTTATTAGGTAGTGGAGGTCAGATAGGTCGCTCCATTTAAAATACTGGTATCCAGCTCAATCCTGTTAGACTGGAAGACGATCCCAATATAGTTGGGAAGAGATCAGAATTCATAAGTAATAAAAAAAATAGAAATATCAAATAAATTAAAGGAATATAGTACGCGAGCACAAAGGAGCGGACAGCGGTGACGTAGTGGGACCATCACGCGATAAGAGTTTCACCGCTCACGGCAATTTACTGCCAAGGCGCAGTAGATGTTTGACATCAGAAATATATGTTGATAAGAAGAATATAGTAAGTTTCGTAAAAGACTTTTAGCACCTGATGTAAGTCAGTACAAAGGTTTCACCTGTGTGTATGGTCTCTGGTCTAACACCTGCATTAGTGGCAGGTGCTATCAAATATAAAAGGGTATTTTACACCCGTATTAGATTATTTTATTCCAATTTGATGATAAATTAAAGTGATTAGAATTGATAATATAATAATTGATGAGATAGTAGCGCGACTTTTAATGTAAATTTTTTAAAAGATATATAAATCACTAGCAGCGCCCCGCGGTTTCACTCGCGTCCTTCTCATTCCCGTGGGAGTACAGGGATAAATTATAGCCTATGTGTTATTCTGATGTATAAACTATAAAATTGTAAAGCTTCATTAAAATCCATTCAGTAGTTTTTGCGTGAAAGAGCTACAAACACATATACATACAAATTTTCGCGTTTATATTAAGGCGGTATATTGGCAAATAAACAGTGAGAAGCGCTTGGCAAAAAAATCAGGAAAATTATTCCCGCGTAATTTATCGGCCTGGAAAAAAGATATGTTATATTCAAGGATATTACCTAGAACCCTTGTAAGTTCATTACACGATTAGATTAACTTGGCTCGATCATAAAAAATCCCAAACACAGCATAAATTTAAGCAAAGCCTGTACACATTTGTAGGAAAAAATATTTCTTTTAAATTTGAAATTTATATCATAATTTTCTTCATTTCAACCTACGTAACGTATGTTTATTCAAATTTAATTTATTTCAATTTTTCGGTACAAAAACTTAAAAAACCATAAAAACAATAACTGTTTCGGGCGGGCCGATGCAATACCGTGCCGCCCGCGTCCCCGCAGTCACGGTTTGGCCTCAGCCTTATACAATCAACTAGTTTTGTTTTATTTATTATTTTGTCTTTCCTGTAAAACTGTACTTTTGTATACGCCCCTTTGTTATGAAGCCCTTGATATACCTATCTATATCCATTCAATAAAAAGCGGTTATTTTAATATTACAATCAGGCACTCGAATTTTTTATCTGTATAGATAAATACCAAAATCGGTATAAAATTAAATGATAGTAAGTATGAACAGCTCTATATAGTTCCGGCGAGTGACATACGTAATAAAATTCAAAATTCCTGCATTGTCATAATGCGTAAAGTCTCACGGCCACCATATACGCGGCGCCCCACACCTCATCACCTAGAGGGGTAAGTAGCGGTCTGCATCCTCGCCTTAAGTAAGGCTTGAAAGTTACTGAAGTAAGTACAACCGTGTCTTGATAAATCTTCATAATTTTAAATAGTCAAATGCTTAAGATTATATAATTATATTTAGACACATTAGAACCAATAAAAGAGATTTGCCACACCTAAAGTATTTGAATTATAACACTTTTTGTACATTTTCTGACGTCTCATAAACATAGACAGCACCGCCTTTTCCTAGTCACCATTATATCATTGTTGAAGCCACGCCTCGCCAATGTGGTATCACCGAGTGGTATTTAATATTGTGTTGTAATACAGGTTACTCAAACAACTCAAACTTAGGTTTATCAAACTAGCAGCGCCCCGCGGGTACAGCCGCGTAGGTACTTCCCATTTCCGCGAGAGTACAGGTTTAAATTATAGATGTATAAGCTCTATTATTGAAAAGTTTCATTAAAATCCATTCAGTTCGTGAAAGAGTAAGAAACATCCATACATACAAACTTTCGCGTTTATTTTTCCTATTAATTTCCTTTCCTAATAATATACCGACAGAAGTAACAGGTAACAACAAATTCGATCATTTTACTAGTGTCAACTCTTTAATGGGCGTTTGTCAAAAAGAGAACGATGGTCTCCTAGCTATTTCCATCATTTTTAACCTACTTAAAAAGAGAAGGTTCTCAGTTCGTCTGTATGCTATTTTTCAATGTATTGTGACAGCTGTTGAATGATTTCTCCTCGTTAATTCACTTTTCGGTGTTAACTCGGAAAATCCAAGCAGATTGTTTTGTTAGGTAACTTATTAAGAGAGTTAATTAACATGTACATCGATACTAAAATACAACTATATTATAGAGAAGAGTCTGTTCATAACCTTTAGAAATAATTAACCGATTTAAATAATAATTAGAAACCATTAGAACGCTAAGTTATTTGAAAGTAATTATAGGTTATATTTTGCAAGCGAAGCAAGAGTTGGTTTATATATTTAAATAATTGGTATGGTTTTTTTGTTGATATCGAAACTGTGACTTTTGTGTTATGGAATAAAACACTCTTTCTAGAAGATATTATATCATAATTCAAGGGTAAGGACAACAACAGTTTTCATAAAATCACCACCGTTTTACATAATATTCATCATTATAAAATGTATGTACCTAAGTATGGGAATATAGTAATCGTTCATAGGAAACGTATTGACAATGGGCGGACGTTTTTAATGTGAGAAAATCTAGGACATCTAACGCGAAGACCAAGATCGCATTCACATATTATATAGATTACTAGCTGGTGCAGGCGACTCCGTCTGCGCATTAGATTTAGGACAATTCACACAATATCTTTATAAATAATAGCCAATGTGGTATTCTGATGATTAATAAATAATAATCACCATGGTCCTCCCGTGACCATGGTTGCTGTAAAGTATTCGAAACGGGCTTGTAAAAATCGCGATACAATCCGTAAAAATTGTTTCATTATAATGAGTGAAATTCGCGCAAACATTATAAAACAATATATCTCGTCTGTTAGTGGACGAAACAAATTGATCATCACCAACTAAAGCTGCAGATCGTAATCCCATATTTGATGTTTTGCCAGCCGTATCTCAGTGCAAATTAATTTGTAATTTGTCATTGATATAAATTCACAACTCCGTAATCTTATTATGATCAAGTCTAATTACGACAGTATTGAAATCAAATTCATTGGATTTTTATAGCATAGGAGGGTAAACGAGCAGTCGAAGCCTTTTAGCGACTATCGACGTCCTCTCACACGCATAAAAGATTATGCAGATTCGTTACCCTCCCTTTCCCTATCCTCACCAAAGGCCTCACAAAGTCACAAACCGCACGAAACGCGACAGCGTAGCTATGACTCGACACCGGTGTTATATGAGTGAGAGGTACCACCCCGGTCGTGCCGGCCCAATTCGGGTGCATAGTAGCATAGCACTTACTTAAAATTACATTTACATGATATTTGCCTGTATGTTTTCATCATAAATGATTAATGTCATATCTTAACGTTAGGCTCCATAATATCATAGACGTATTCTAGTTTTACCATATTGCCAGCGAACTTTAGGATAGTTAATCTTCACGTACGTTTCTAAGTGGATTTCCTCTTAGACAAACTCTACCCTACCTCTTACAGACTTATAAGCTCAGAGGAGAAATCATTACGATATCAACTGAAAATTGTCTATTAACCTGATTGAAAAAATATACATTGACCTAACGCAAAGAATTGGGACACAAGGCATTACACATTTAAATTCTATGTCTTCGTATAACGTTTTCCTTAACTATACTTTACGAAGTGGATGACTAACTTTACGTGAAAATCATGAGGTTAAATGCGAAAGTTTGTGCAGGATGTTTGTTATGATTCCACAAAAAAAAAATTGATAAAAAAAACTAAAGTGGGATGAATGCTCTTGCTTGTTACACGATGGCGAGATTTAAATGAATATCGCCATTCTGCTTCTTACTTGCGTTTTGATAAAAGGAAAATCCTAGATGTCCTACACCAGTCAGGATTGAGCTCTAGGTTTATAGGTCAAGCCCATGGCCGCTTTAGTAAACTATCCTACTAATATTATAAATGGATAGTTGTTATTCTTTCATCCAAAAACTACTGAATGGATTTTATTAAAACTTTACAATAACATAGCTTAATCATCAGAATACCACATTGGCTATTATTTATAAAGATATTGTGTGAATTGTCCAAAATCTAATCCTGAGCAGACTGTGGAGTTGCTGTAAAGTATCCGAAACGTCGGGCTTGTAAAAATCTTAATAAACCGCGATAAAATCCGTAAAAATATTTCATCATAATAGACGAGATATAATCTATTAATCCCGTTGAAGTAGACTAGTATTAGAATTAGTCGTTTGGTCGAGACAACTATAGACGCGCTTCTGTAGTAAAATCAACTTGAATGCCGTGACGCCAACGGCGCGATATGTTCATATATAGGTATATTTTTTATTAATTATTAATTTAATTTTAATGTGTAGACGTTTTTCTGCCGGACGTCCCGCGACCGCCGAATTTTTTGTGGACAATGATATGCTTTTGGACTAGCAGCGCCCCGCGGTTTCACCCACTCCCGTGGGAGTACGGGGATAAATTAAAGCCTATGTGTTGTTCTGATGTATAAGATATGCTATCGTAAAATTTCATCAAAATCCATTCAGTAGTTTTAGCGTGAAAGTGTAACAAACATACATCCATACCATTCTTACATGAAACTACTAAACATAGTAGGAAGCAGGATTAATGCATGCATAGAGATATTAGTTAGTAAGAACTAGACAAAAACTTCCTTGTAAGGATTAACCCAAACATACATACACATACCAACACATACATACACATACAAACACTTACATACACATACGCGACAAATTAGTAAATAATGTGAATAGTGATGAAAATAATGCTCAGTTATATCTGACATCCCAACCTTCATCCGCCTCAAACTAAGAACATTTAAAAAACAAAATATGTAGTAGATACATAAAATGTTTATTAGAATATGTACTTACCTACCCATGTTTTCTGTGTATCACCGAATTCATTTTATTATTCTTGGCCAGGATGTTTTTTAAGTCTGTTAATTTATTTAGCATTGAAATAGCTAACACATTCACACATACGCCTTTGCCAAAGGTTAATAAATATTACTACGAATTTATAAATTACTTATAACAATAAAAGATTAAACATAGCGTATAGCTGACTTTATAGACTGAAAACTAAGCTAAAATGTATTCTTCGAACTTGATTTGCAGACGTAGCCGGAATAAAATTGATTATTTTAAAATCTTTAAGTGACAATATAATCTACTAGCTGGTTGGTGCCCGCGACTTCGTCTGCGCAGGATAAGATTTTAATTTTTTTTATATAAAAAGTATCCTTTGTTACTTCTAATACCTCCAAAAACATGTGTATAAAGTTTAATGATGATCGGTTAAGTAGTTTTCGCGTAACAAACATCCACGCTTTAACGTTTATAATATTACTAGTAAGGAAGTAAGGATAGTAAGGATTAGTCTAGTCAACACGTTCAAAAAGACGAAAAACAGAGATAAAGCTCTTAAAAATATGAGCGATAGTTCATTGGGTTGGGAATAAAGCCTAGAAAAATGTATATCGAGGATTTATTGACACGTTATTGCAATTGTTATTAACAAATTAATAAAAAATTGTCATTTAGTTGTTCGTTAATAACTCAAAAACTTTTCGAACTCTTATCTCTATATTTATACTTTTAATTTTCGTTAAAAATTAGCCTACGCGCGGCACTTTTATGTTGCGCGCTTGGTATCAAACCTACCTACGTCACATTGAATATTTTTTGGAGGAAGATATTAAATATTAATTGAAAAAAATAAATATTGTGTATTTTAAACACTTCAAAGAAAGAATATATTCTGATTGGAAAGTTAATTTTTCGACAAGTTGGACGATTATTATTAAAAAAAAACTTTACAATAACGAGTAACTTAGAATACACAATAGAGGGAATTACTTTCGCATATAATAATACAAAGTTATGTGTGGATTCTAGAAAACTCACAAATATTTTCCATTTGAAGGAATAGCTGGTTATTTGATTTTAAAATGGCAATGTTTTTATATGAAATACCTATTTGATTTGTAGCTTGTACATCCTTGAGGTAATCATGAAATGTAGTCATGAATCATTAAAAGGTAAAAATTAATATCACGATGTTCTGTCTTCACGTTAACAGATTCAATAATTGTGTGTTCACGAACTAATGTTTGTGAATCATTTGATTTATTATATTAAGTGAATTACTATTATGTTAAGGTAAATAGGTGAAGGTTTCGAAGTATTGCTTATTTTTTAAGGAGCTTATTAGATGAAACTCTATGTTTGGAAAATAATAACCCCGCCATTATAAAAGTAATGTAGAGTATTACCTCTGAATCAATTGTGTTTCGGTTTTTCTCAGGACTGGGTTCTGGTTTGATCTGGAGGTCAAAATAATAACATATAATTTTATGTAAAAAAATCAATTGAATTAATAAATATTTCAAGTTTATTATTCGAGCTAATAATTGGGCGATTAGATTAGGATTTCTCTCAACATATAGCAATTGCTCCTCTATACTTAATTCAACTGCAACTCGTGGTGGAGCCAATTGGGCGTCGTCCCAGTTACAAGGGGGGTTACAGGTTACCAGGGGGTAGTCCAACACTTAAGTCTTGGCCAGTCCACTGTTTCTTCGTATCCAATTCTCTCGTTATTATGTATTAAAATATATTACTGCGATTCGCCAACTCGTCAAAGAGATTCTGAGGTACTTCGTATTTTATATTTATACTTATACTACTACTACTACTTATATATTTTATACTACGCATTTATACTTATACTACTACTATAAACTTATATTATAATAGCTGGTGCCCACAGCTTCACCTATGTTAACTAAGATTTACACCCGTATCCGGATTGATGATGATTATTGTTATAGCCTAGGTCCTAATTCAAGGTATAAGTCATCACCATTTCAACTTTCAGCCAAATCAGTTCATCCGTTTTGCCGTGAAAGATCAACAAACATCCAAACTTACAAACTTTCGCTTTTATAATATTAGTAATATTTACTCTACGTATTTTTATAGCCCCTAGAGTGCTAATATAATAATGAACGAAGGAACCATGTCAGTCCTTTTCTTTTTTTCTTTAACGCCGGGAAATGCTCTGAGGCATCCCGTGGGGGAGTGGGTCTCCACACGCGGGTATGTGGAACTCGCTGCGCCCGACAGCTGGTAAATGGACGCAGCTCTACCCACTAAAACCCGGCGAGTGCCACCAATGCCGCCTTTGGTGAGGTGCCCCGGATCTAGAAAACAAACAGGGCACCTCGACGGCTAGTCAGTCCCGCCAGGGACCGACGCCACCTCCACAGAGGGGTTGTCCCGCATCACAGAACAATTCCTCCCAACGTCGGGACAGTACAATGGGGTGAGGTTCCCATCCTCACCCCTTGCCCCCTGCTCTTCTGTCCCCTCTTCTTATAAGAGGGGTACAAAGAGCCTCCACGGCCCAATTAGCTTCGCCCAAGGTGCACCGCTCACCCTAGGTTACTGAGCCCCACCGCCACGACAAGGCCTGAACCATGGTGGGGAACCATGTCAGTCCTCCCGTGATCATGTTTGCTGTAAAGAATCAGTAAGGTCGGACATGTAAAACTCCGTATACCGCATTCAAATCCTTAAAGTTGTTTCATTATATTGAAAGAAATTCCCGTAAACAGAAAACAGCATGCAAATATTATATTCTATATTTAGTGGTGTTCATTTTAGTACTTTTGTGAACAAAACATGTGTTTAATTGCAGACGTGTTCGGAATTAATAAAAGCTGGTTTGAAGTTGTCGATAGAGTCGAAGAGGAAGATGTCGGGAAGCGACACGGATGGCGGCTTCAAGAGGATGAAGAGAGAAGACAGCGATGATGACTACGACAGCAGTAATACGCAGACGCCCAAAAACGAGGTAACTATTACAAAATGGCCATTTATACTAATACTAGCTGGTGCCCACAGCTTTGCCTGCGTTAACGTAGATTTACAACCGTATCCGAATTGATGATGATTATTTCTATAGCCTATGTCCTAATCCAAGGTATAAGTCATCACTATTTCAACTTTCAGCCAAATCCGTTCATACATTTTGCCGTAAAACATTAACAAACACTCCAACCCGACGCCAGGAGGCCGTGTAGTCGCAGACTGCACGGTTGGCGGGGGGCAACCCCCTACTTTTATAAACCAAAAGTGAGCCAAATGGGCTCACACTAATCCGATGTAGCATTAGGGCCTTCGGGCCGTAAAAAAAATTAACAAACATCCAAATATCCTAACTTACAACCTTTCGCCTTTTTAATATTAACACAGTATAAGATATGTATTCACATTGTGATATTAGTAAGGTAATGATGATTTTCTTTGAAGACGTTAATCTATGTATCGACCAGTCGAAAAATAAAGTATTTAATAGATCAAATCAGCAATTGATTGATGTATTCTTCTTAAAACTTATTCTGGCATTCAATACTCGCAATATTAAGGTTACACAAGTCGCTCATCCTTCCATACAAACGCAGAACAGTAATTATTACAATTTTTGATGTTGACTATTAAAAACTAAGTATAATATAAATTGATCTCGTCGTTATCTATGTAGTATGCATGTACCCAAAATCGTAAAAAAACTATACCTTTAAAAAATACAAGCTTCTAAACTTTCGTATTTCAACACTAATTTTAGCCCAACTTTGGACGAAAATAAATAGTATACAGAGCACGAAATCTCAAAAATAAAGCCCGTACAGATATAGTTTAGTTAATCAAAAGTTGAAAATAAAATATTTTAAAAAGATATAAGTACTTAAGAGTTTTTCTATAATAACTGTTTTGCTAAAATTACATTTTTGGAATGACTCATCGTGCATTTCACTCTAGCACACATGTTTGCGCACTATGTCAGGTGAAATAGCAATCATTTTGTTGGAGTTCGCGCTATTGACTAGTTCAATCTTAATATTATTTCCTTTTAGTCTCGACTGGTAGGTTTATATTGAGCTAATATGCAAACCAGGAAACGATACCCAACGCTCTGTACAAGGAACAGGGCAGATTGCAAATCGTCTTTAAACTAGCTTTCATAGCCACCGTCGTCCATTATAATTCAAAGGGTTTGTTGTGGTTTTATGAGCTTACAAAGAAGGATGGCACTGCAAACGAGCTTGTTCGTGACTAAACTAGCGGATCGAATATCGATATACTTTTACGATGCGAATTGAAAGCCGAACAACAACTTTAGAGCTGAAACCACTTTAGCACCTTTTAATCGTGTTATTGAATTTTGGTTTTGTTCTTTTTGCATCACCATTAGTTTATGATGCATTATGATTTTTCAATTTTCATGAATGGTAAAGTGGGCATTGCAAACTGAAATGTTTCGTTACTTAATGCTTGCAAGTTATTTGACTTGAAATTTTAGTTTATCGTAAATGGTGCGCGTAATCGATTATTAAGATGATTATTTGCAATTGATTATCACTTAGTCGATAACAATCGATTCATTTTCGTTATATTATTTAAAAATTATTGGCATAAAACGATTTTAATGCTTTGCTCACTGTGTGCAGTTTGGTCCGACTTGAGATAAGATATTTTTGGACGCGATAGGTGACGTAGTTGTCGGTAATTATAAGAAGGGTCACAAGTAAAGCATATATTGGATAATCATGATGTCATCATGGACGATGATTTTATTTCTTATCATTGCAATAAAATCTCTTTCAGCTCACACCCGAAGACGAGGAGCGAAGACGGCGTAGGAGAGAACGAAATAAAATAGCAGCAACAAAATGTAGAATGAAGAAACGGGAACGAACTGTGAACTTAGTTAACGAAAGCGAAGTTTTAGAAAACCAGAATATTGACCTCAAGGCCCAACTTAAGGTAGTTTATAAATTGATATTATTAAATTATTCTATTCTCTTACATTATGACCTTTTCTCGAAACCCTTGATTAGATTATAATATTTTTCAACATAAGTCCTTAATACGTAAGGTTAACAAATGTTATGTATATATTATGTTATACTATATGCCATATGAAATGTAAACCTTAAATTAAATGAGCTAGGTTCTATTATAGTTATTGGACCCTCCACCTGACGGCTGACACCAATTTAACCTGCACAAACGTTTTATTAATGAAATCTTTCATTTTCAGGACTTAGAAGTTCAAAAACGGCAGCTGATCGATATGTTGTCCTCGCACGCCGCTTCCTGTGTGAAGAACACGAATACAAGAAGTTCACCGACCACCCAGTACAACATGATCCGAACATTCGAATCGCCCACAACATTCCCAATATCCTACGACGCGCACTCCCCCTACATCCGACCGGAGTCGGCCAACGTGCTCGCATCCTGCGTCACACCCATAAACGGGGACTCCTCAATCGACACCATATCTTCCCTCGACGCGTCTTATTTGGCACCACAGGCGATCGACGCAGATTACAATAGGCCAGACAGCGTCCTGAGTCTCACACCCAGTACGGACGCCAGTTACATCACCACGGATGGCTTTTTGCCAACCGCCACCACCATTCTGCGGACAATCGAGCCAGACACGGAATACTACGAGTCGGAACTGGCATACGCGTCTAACGCTCAACTCTGCCACACGTACTCTGGCACGATCCAAGACACGCAATCGAAACTTAAAAACAACATCAACGACGGCTGCCTCGTTTAATATGAACGTCCTTTACTTAGATATGGGGTCCAAATTACTTTTATATACATAAATTCGAAATGTCGACCGTGATTTCAAATCGTGCTTAATAATGTTGTTGATATTTTTTGTTATTCACTCCCTAATGGCACATATTAATACTAAATGTGGGAAAAGATAATTTCGAAACGAAATCGTATGTCTACTGTGTAGAACAACAACATAGAGTTATGTCGCGTATCCGAACGCGAGTTTGAAATGAAATAATACGTTCAAAAACGTTCATCTATCGTTCTTCTTCGTGTTGTGAGTAAGTCACCGTTATAACGTAGAACTGTCAAACAGTTTATAAATAGTTAATGTTTCAAAATATTATTTTTATTTTAGTTATAACGTCTAACATTACGATACGTATTTTATAAGTTCTTTAATTTTGCTTTGACATGTACAAAATATTTATTTCGTTTAGATCTGATTTATGTAAGCTTGGTGCTATCGCAAGTGATTTTAATGCGACAGAACTTATCACAAATGTATACAAATATCTTTAAAAATATTCAAAAATAAATCTTAGGTCATGGAATGAATGGATCATTCGAGAAAAATCTGACTTTAATAGGAATTGCCCTAAATATATATCAAATCAAAGTATAAATACGTTGTTTTAAACGCCATTAGTTCTAGTCGCCATGACATTCGCCATTTTATCATCACATGTATCATCCAGCACAAAAAATACCTCCTGTTATAATTCCGGATATTTATACGTTAAAAATATTCAAAGAATCTTTATATTCTATTAAAAATATATGCGTAGGTGTAGATTTAAGACGCTTTATTACGAAATATGAAATTCAGCTTGTAATGATAAGAGCTTTTGTAACTGTATTGGCCTAAGAATAATAATGAAGCACCAAACAAGTGCCTGTACAAATTTTAGCATATATAAGTGTAAGGTATATCTATTATATTAATTTTCGGACTGAAGTTAACAAAGTTTCAGGTGCGCGCATTAAAAAAATGGCGTTGCTCTCACTTATGGCTAATTTCAGTCCAGTCAAGTAATATTGTTCGATTTATACATTTGATAGTTATTGTTAACGCATGCAACGAAACATTGAAAATATATATTTTTATACTACCTATCAACTGGAGTACAACTGTTATGTAGTAATGATTATACACGTGTTAATGATTTCATTGAAGAAATCCTAGCTGTGCATACGTTTTTGTATATTTCCAATGTTTCATTGTATTTTAAGCGGCATTCTAAAATTTAGTGCCTTCAACCAGTGAAACTAGTCTCATGGCTGACTGCAGTGTAACGGCATAACAGCCAGTCGTGCAAGCATTTATTTTTATAATTGTTTAAAAAAGTTGTTGTGATAAACATAAGAGTAAATCATATAACAGTTGTTAATTTTGTTATACGGTAAGTGTTAATAAATGCAAGGCCACAATACATACGCTTAGTCAGAAACATTTTCCTAAGACAGAAAGGGTGGAATAAAAACATCATTCTAGGTTTTGGTTGCTTTCAGTTGTTTGTCCCTTATCAATTAAAATATCTATGCTGTTTCATTTTATTTCCATTATGAGTCATTGTGCCTTTTCAAACGTCCTTAAGGCCGGCCACATGTTATAAGATTTTTTCTGATCAGAAAATTTCTGACAGCCGCCGGACGCACTCTTCTCATATGTTTTGTTGTAGACCTCGCATACTATCAGAATAATTCTGACGTGTCTGACGTCCGCTTCTATGAGTCTCGGATGCTATCGATCGGACGGCAGAATTCTGATCAGAAAAATTCTTATAATATGCGGCCGGCCTTATAATGTTGCTCACATTGCAAAACTATAAATTGTTGTAGAACATTTTTCAGTTTTGTAAATCGTTTTTTTTTATGTGAATGGCAACCACGCGAGAGTCTTTTAAAAAGACTGCCTGATGCTGGTGTCAACACAGAGTTTTGGCGGGAAACAATTAAGCGTAGTTTTTAATACTTATTCATTTTATGTATCACCATAGATCAAAATTATATTAAAATATGAGACATTTATTTCTTATGTATTTTTACGACATGATTCTTCCTATGTAAGTATATTTGTAATTAGTAAAATTTCGCTTTACTAACTGCTTAACATTAGTAAGGACTAATAAATATCAAAATATATTTCGAATTAAGATGATATAATTATATAGGTTCTATGACTAAGTTACGAAACTATACGAATATTTATGATTTTATGTTCAATAATATCATATTATCTTGTCATTTAATACGTGTATTGTAATATTTACTAAGAACCCATATGTGTGTGGGCTCTAATACTTTTGAAGAGTTTGTGTCGTACACAAATAATATGTACAGGTGTTCGTCGATCATCTACTAATGGCTAGATGTTTATATTTTTTAAATGTGGGCGTATTTTTCTAAACGTAGTGCTGTTAATTCAACTTCATGCAGCTAATTTTATTCAATATTGGTTCAGTACAATAAACAAGTAGCTTAAATCTAACAGTATAGCCTGACCAGAAATATATAAACCCTGCATTGGTGGCGCCACTGAATCTTTTATACGGTAACACATACTCCATACAGAAATTAGTTCCGAAATTTTCCGCAATATGGCGAGGGTTTTTATTTTTCTGATCAGACCAAACATATATTGATGCAAACAGAATGATCGTAATTTTGTAAGAAAAACTATGGCCTGTAACATAATAAAATATGTAAGTATTATATCGGTTTTACCATATTATAACCAAATTGTAAATGCATTAGTATTTATAATGTTACCTTTATTGCAATAGTAAAAACTATTTATGTTGACTTTTTAGTAATAAAAATATTATCTTGACTTATAGAAGTCATATATTTAAAACAGATTTACCTATATTTTATAAAAACTTACTTAAAACTGTGTAGACCATTCCAAGTATCTTTTTATATCTTATTGGCAGACATATTACACTTGTTTCTTAATATAAAATGTATTTTTGGCTGTAATATATGAATTTTTATAATAGGATTTATAAGGATAATATATAATGTAAAATATAAATATTATATAATTTTTTCATCACATTTGTGTATCTCAAGGTTTTTTTGGAATTATATTATGTATTATAATTTATAACTTACTTTAGCCTTACTCATACTAATTCCAAAAATAATATGTTTAATAAATAACAAAGTTATTTGTATAAATTTTATCTAATTAGATTTTATAAATGTTAAACATCACTTGTACCTGCTTGTCGAAAATAAATATTTTGTCAAACGAAGCAAAATTACTGTGCTTATCTACTGAAAAATAAATCATATATTGCATAATACGTTTTGTTTTTTTTTTTTGTATACCTACTACTCACAGATGTTTGAAATAAGGAGATATGTTATTTCATTCAAAATGTGCGAGAACTCATGTCGTCACATTTCTCCCTTCCACATTTCGCAAGGCCGCGCACACACATAGCTATAAATCACAACGTGCTAAAGAATAAAAATAAACCTTATGTTATCTTACACAGCGCTTATTCAACACGCATCGTAGATACGGATCGCTCGGACTCTTTATAAGCATTCAAATTTAAACCTTATTTTATCAACCAAAGGGCTCATCTTAGTAACAGAGCAACAACTGTCTCTCTCTCTCGTTCTTTCTTGAAAAGTGATGTACTATATCGGAAGGATGTCGATACTTTGATTTATTTTTGTATTTTTTAGACTATTATGGTCAGATATACTATAAGAATAAAATTATCAGAAAATAATTTATTATAAATAAAAAATATGTTGCACGAAATAAAATGAGTTAAAAATGTTTTATTTTGCTTACTTTTCATTTTCATAATTCTAAATATCGCTTCTTATCCGAATATCTCATAACTACACAGTAAAATGATAGAAATTAGTAAAAAAAACTATATTTTGTAGAACTATACGGTTGACAAATATTAAAATTTGGCTTTAATTCATATATTATTTCGTTAAACAAACATACAATAAAATAGCAATGTAAAAAGACGCTTAACTCATAATACACTAATCAGTTAAACACTTATAAAAAATACATAACATATAACTAAAATTAAACGAGTACATACACACAAAATGTATAATTAACTGCAATAGAAATAAGTCAATCGATAATCGACGTGTTGACGATAGCTTGAATCAGTTGCTATGTATGAACATCACTGTCCCGACGACAAAAAACAGCATCGTTTACATTGCGTGTCCAGTAACTCCGCAACATACTAAGGTAGTGGTTAAAAAGCAATATATTTTGCGCGACAGATATTTTAGGTATACTTGTTTTTTAAGATTTTTAAGTCAAATATACTAACAATGTAATATTTAGATATGATAACAGATTCCATAACTTGTTAAATGTTTGATTTCACTTCTGTTCTTACAACAAACCACTGAACACGACGGAATTGGTATATGTTTTCTCGTTTGCGGGCGACATCATATTGATTTGCGCTGCCGGTCATTTTTGAAATGTATGCCCGGTTTGCTCAAGCAGCATCTACGCAGACACGCCTCCATACCACTTCTGTTCTTAATATTTCTATGCTACTACTACTTTTGTAAGAGGTAGTGCCATGCTGCTATGCAGCCGAATTGTTGAAAAACTCGCATAACACCGGCGTCAAGTTAAAGCTAAGTTGTCGCGTTTTGTGCGGTTTCTGAGTTTCCAGTGGCCCGTTGGGGGGACAGGGGAAACTCCTTATCCCAACGCCTCTGCATAACCTTTGGTTGTGCAGATGTCTATGGGCGTCGGTAGTAGACCATAAGGCTTATGACATAAAAAAAAACTTCATAACATAAATGCCGATATACATTTTCATTTGTAAATTAATAATAATTTGATACTTATTTAGTGGGAGAAAGAATGAAATTTACATATTGATCAAGAGCTAGTTTTTTTAAATAATTTAAGTTTTATCATTTGAAATTAATGTTTTACATTAGAGAATTCAAATTTAAATCTTTCTTTGAACGCCTGTTTTTAAGTCACGTTCAAATCGAACTAAAACTAAATAAGTCTGACAAACCGTATTTAGTCATACCTACTTTAACTATTTTATTTTTATATTAAATCAATTAGGTATCTCAGGATAGGCAACACATAAATTAATTGCCTGGGCTCGTTCCAGGTAAGTTTATGTTCATGGGCGACGTCGACCACTTACCATCAGGTGGTACGTTTGCCAGTTTGCCTATCCAACTAACATAAAAAAGGTAATTTCTGGAATATGGGCGTCATTAAACTTGGCGCCACTTGGAATTAAAAAGCTAATCTTTTTAATTCCATGACTTAATTAGTATGGTGATTATAGTAGAAAAGATAACACTGGCAGACAATTAATTCTTCGTTTTGCCGTTCCTTGATAAGTACAACACAGCCACGAACAAACGTTACCACTTTTATCAATATCCTTATATGTACTAATGATATACCAAACAAAATATATTATATAGTAAATTTTATTTAATATCACAAGTAAAGTTTATTTACAAATGTAAAACATTTTAAAATTACGACACTAAATAGTGTTCAAACACATTTTAAACAATCCAGTATCCACATTAATGAATTAGTTCATGTCGTTGCATAGTCAAGGTCAGCCTTTACCTGAAATATTCATAATAATTATCACTATTTCTTAAAGATCAGTTCACTATTAAGCAAATATCAAAATGAATACATGAATGCGAGAATAAATAATGGACTGATACGGGACGCACAATTTAACTTGACAGGACTCAATGTAGTGACAACTTGACAAGTGACATTAACAACGTCAATGTCATTATTATTATTTAACGTTAATGTCAAAATACTTATGGCGCATACTGCAAACAATGGAGTATAAAAGTAAGTAGTACTATGTCATATGGGAGAAAAAGTAATTGTCCATTTTTAGTTGTAAAAAGCAGTTAAAAAACCGCCCAAAATGGCGCTGGTGTAACTAAGGGTATTATTATTTAAGGGTGGGGACACCAGCGAGGCCAGACGGGTGATCAGTCCTCATTAACGGGACCATTTCACCCATCACCAACAAAGGGTATGTTATGTATATATAAATGTTTCATTATGTATATATAAATATATTTATAGGTCAAGTAATGGGCGCACACACATTTAAAATGTGTCTACTTGCTAGTGTGGCGCATTTAACGATTTTAGACTGACTTTTTTATATTAACAGCGGTACTGTTTATATACCTTACGTCTATACTCCATGATTTCTATTAATGCATGTGACACATGCTCGTTATTATGTGCGATGACGCGGATCATACTGTATAACGCCAAAGTTAAATTGTTCGTACTGTATAAAACATTACACAAATTTTAACAAACTTTATTACACGTTTAAAAAATGCGAACCTAATACTTTTTGTGTGTGACATTTTAAGCGTGTAATGATAAAAATTGCATAATATTTATAAATACCAGTTCCAATATAAAGTAATAAAAATTAAATCAGATATATCGATCATATTGACGTTTATACTAAAACATGTTATATTGATAAGCAGGTGATAGATAAAAGTTATCGTGACAAAATAATATGAGTATAAATATCACTATCTCATAAAAGATATAGACAAAATATATATTATTAATATAAAAATGTATCCTACTGTCATTTTGTTAATATAAAAATATAAAAAGAATAAATAGATACTTAAGAACTTTTTTTCATGATTGTACATGTTAAAAAATCAAAATATTGATGCGTAACCCATTTAAGATAAAATATGTACAATACAATATAGCTATACGTATAAATATAATATATTACAACTTGGCAAAAAAGAGTATGGAAAAAATGAGCTCGCCACTTTCACTTAGGTCTCATCATAATATGGAAAATCAGTAAGATAATTTAATCAAATCGTTAAAAATAAATGTGAAACACTAAGCTTTACTCAAAATCTAGTATTTGTCGGCCAAGTATTGTCAACATCATAGGTTTCCATTTAGTAAAATATTTAGGTGGAACACCTGTCACCACGTCATACTCTTTTTTGCCAAGCTGTATTTATAAGCACAAATGTCCCTTATGCGTCCCACAGACACGAAGTCTTGGCCAGCTATGGCCTTATTTCCTCACCTGATTTCAAGGAGATCCGACATAGTATATATAAAATAAATATTATGATATACGTATTCCCTACACTATTATCATATTGTTTTAGTTCAGAAGGCATGTTAGTGTTAGTTAGTTAATGATTTAAGCCAAAATTAGCATTGTTAGTAAATAAAGCTAAATCAACTTGTTATATACAAAAAGGTCATACGTGTTGAGGCCCGAGCTAGCTCGCGTCTCGCGACTTCAAATGCTGGTGACAAAAGAAAAAAATATATTCGATATTTGATAATGTACCAAAAAACGCAGTGAAAAATATGAAAGTCAGTCATTTTAAGATGAAAATTCTTCAGAAATCGCAATTCTGCTGATCTGAATCTTTATTCATCTGATACTACTTCTGACTGTTAAAGTAGACTTATGGTGAACGTCGGGTTTTATTTTTATAACAAGTAGCATTTATTTGGTCATAATTAATATAAGCTATACACAAACAAAGGCCAAAAAATGTCTTCTGGCCTCTTTTGGGCCTCTTTGAGAACTGTAGTGACTCAAGTGAAAAGCATATGATATGATGCTACTCATGTCGAGTTTGATGCAGGTTTTTATGAAACAAGTATTGGCTGTATCTTTAATTTATTTGATCTTTCGTTATAGATGTTTATTAATTTATGAATTTTAATATAACTAACATTTATTATGTAATAAAATTATATATTTGGCAGACTTACCATTTCGCCCGTTTCGACCAGTCTTTGGGTGTCCAGTGTAAACATTTTGGGTCGATCCTCAACAGTTTCTTCTCCATGGCTTTCTCGTGTTGTTGGACTGTTTCCTGTTACAATTTTTATGTTTAATCTTAATCTATACTAATAAATGTAAAAGTAAGTTTGTTTGCTACGCGTTCACGCGAAAACTACTTAACCGCTCATCATGAAACTTTGTACACATATTCTTGGAGGTATTAGGAGTAAAATAGGATACTTTTTATGACAAAAACACAAAATTCTATCCTGCACAGACGAAGTCGCGGGCACCAGCTACTTTGGTATAAATTCAAGTCGCATTTTGTATTGGTCTGTTTGTACATCGATATTTTCTAAACTACTCAACGGATTTTGATACGGTTTTCACTGTGGGCTTTGTTATAAACTAGGGTTGGTTTCTAATAATATTACATCAATATTTTTATCATTAAATATTTCATCATTAGAAAAGTTTGTTCATTTGTTGGTTAAGAATTAACTCAAAAACTGCTCAACCGATAAAAATTATTTCAACATTAACGTATGTAAATAAAAGTATGTTAACAGTAAGTGATATCTATAAAAACAATCATAATTCGAATACGGCTGTAAATCAAAGTTGACGCGGGCGAAGCTACGGGCACCAGCTAGTTGTGTTATACATAGGCTGCACTAAAAGTATCGGGAATGGAATATTTCCACTGTTCCTGTCATATTAAAATCTTTTTAATTGAAAACTCCTTGGTGAAAACCAAATAATTAAATTTATTATGTAATTTAATTTATTAGCACACTTATTATATTTTTTCTTTTTCTACCAGGCAACCAGCGGGGGTTGCCTGGTAGACATCGCTTGTACGCGATAGGGCCGCCTATTTGTAAGTCCTTAATATTTAATGTTTTGTTTCTGTATATGATTTACGTGCACAAATAAAGTATATTATTATTAATAATATTATAGAATAGAAGAGTCAGCTACATAAGTAGTTTCGTAAAGTTGTCCACCTTAAAATTTGAGAGTAGTAGAACACAAGATATATTTACGGTGGTTAGTGGCTTGGGGTTAATGGTAATGTAATATTCTGGTAATTTCTAAAAACATTCAAGAATTAAAAAATATATAAAAAAGGCTTGAAAAGTCAAGCATGTCACGCTTTTTACAATTATACTCTATTCTTTAGCAAAACTTTTTTTTTAATTATCAGTTTAATTCGTTAATAAAGCGTGTTTTAGCTATAATTTATTTGCATAATGTACCTGATTGACCGACACAATGTACTGGCCCTTGTAATAGTTAATGAGGTTGAGGTTCTGCAGCGTGCTGATCACGTCCTCCTTCTTAATGCTCGTCAGCTCACAAATTTCACTGAAATTTAAAATAATCTTACACATATAACAAACACTGTCACAACCTTTACACACACAAACTTGAGATATTACCAAATCAAAATATCTTTATTTCGTAGGTAATAACTTGTACACTTGAAATACATAAAAAAAGAAGTCAATAAAAAGGTGTAGTAATAAATAATAAAATAATAATAATAAACTCGTTTCGATTACGTGGATAATACTTTGGGAATAATGTTACTCCGACTTTTAGTGAAAACAAAATTCAGTCCTTCTCAATCTTTTCAATACTTACTATTTAAAAGATTGAGAATGACTGTTCACGAAGACAGTTTTTAAGTGTAGCGTTAAATAAATTGAAAAAAAAAATTAATTCACAGATTCACATGTAAGGCTTTCAGTCAAATCAACGTCAGTTATTACAGGATTATTACATTATGTCAGTGTTTACAGGATCATAAGACGCAAGGTTTTTGCCTCCTAAACAGTAAGTCATACCTCGTATGCTCAGATCAAGTAAAAAAAGGTAGATAGCGCACTTGGAACAAGAAAGTGAATGCACTTTTTTAAGTGTGTGAGTGAATGAAGGGTTACCATTTTTTTAAATATATCTTAAAATTGCATATTAATAAAAATAGGTAATAAGTGAATGCGACAGTGAATATTTTTATAAAATACAATAATATTACGAATATGTAAGAGGCGTGTAGGATCACTTTATAAACTGTCTCAATAGATATCTTATTGACACAATTGTTTTATTTATTTATTTATTCCCATGAATGTAGTAAATACATAGGTGATATAAAAAAAACAAGTTCTATACATTCTACCATAACATGGTGTGTGAAAATAAAACTTTACATAAATAAACAATTAATATAAATTAACAGGAAGAAATAGTTACAATTAAATAAACTTGATAAATACAACATGTCATTAAAATCATTGTCAGAGAATAACAGTTTCAAAATGATTGATTATAATGGTAATTAGAAAGTCACATTTTATCAATACACAATTTAAATTAAATACATAATATTATGTCCTTTTCCATAAAAAAATACATTTAAATTATAAAAACATTTCTGTAAGCCTCGCTGTTACATTTTTTTAAATTTATTAAATTGTAAATCTTTAAATTTAAAAATAATTAAATAGATAGTCCCGTTGTGGGTGCGTGAGTCCCAAAAAAAATACAACATAGATTATACGAGGTCATTTCGATTCAGTCATATGGCGATCAAATAATAAAATAATAATTATGTCACCTCTGTACTTAATTATTTTGCTATGCCTTTGCCTGCAATTGACTTACCCACTATTGGGCTATTAGAAATACTAACTTCTGTTCTAAAATCTGGCAACACTCTCCCGCTACGTCATTTCGGGGCAATAATATTATTTATGTTGATTAACCTCAAAATGGTGTTAAAATATCTTAAAAGAATATAGTCTTGTGTTTATTTATGTGTGAAACGATATTTCTTCAGACTCTTTGGTCACTTTTGTATTGTTTTTACACCATAAAATTACACAAATCTGTTTTTTTTTTAGAAAATTTACTGCACGACGACTCATAAGATACTACTACTCACACATACAAAAATGAGCTTAGTTTTGGTGCATGTGTGTGCGTGAGCGCGTGTATTTATATGAAGGAGCTGAGTTTTGTGGCTTCAGTTTTAGCAAAGGCCGTGCGTCATCTACCTTTTTTTACTTCATCTGAGCTCGTATGTAGGAAGCAAATATGTAGTATTTAAATACTACCAGGTACATTATATGAGCGGGAACATAATATACGCACGATTGTCTTCGTGAGTATCTGTAAAGAACTCGGTCTTCTATATAAATGAAGACAGAGTAACGTGTACAGCAACTACAGCAAGGCTGTTACAATGTCAAATTGACAGTTCTCTTGCATGCTACTTATTTATGGGCCGCCACTTAGGCTAGGCCAGCGTTTCTCATTTGGTGTATTTACAAAGGCTAATTAGGTCACGAGTCAGACACTAATAGAGGCTTTTGTTTATACATATTACTCGTCAATAACTAATCTATCTGAGTAAAAAATCATCATTTATTGTAAGAGGTAGTGCCATGCTGTTTTGCAGCGAAAGTAGGCTGGCGCGACCAAGGTTGGTACATCTCGCGTAAAGTCGTAAAGTGACAGCTATGCTTTCACGTTTCGTGCAGTTTTGAGTTTCCAGTAGAGAGGGGGGGGGGCTGAGGGGAAAGGAGCGCAACGCACATGCATAATGATGATGTTGATAGTCGCCAAACGGCTTCGACTGCTCGTTTGCCCTCCTATGCTATAAAAAAATATCCGAAGAGAGGGAAACTTGACTTACTGTTTTTTTTTTCTTTTACGCCGGAAAATGCTCTGAGGCAACCCGCGGGGAAGTGGGTCTCTCCAGGCGGGTACCCACTAAAACCCGGCGAGTGCCACCAATGCCGCCTTTGGTGAGGTGCCCCAGATCTAATGAGCAAATAGGACACCTCGACGGCTAGTCAGTCCCTCAAGGGACCAACGCTATCTTCACAGAGGGGTTGTCCCGCACCACAGAACAACCCCTCCCAACGTCGGGACAGCGCAATGGGGTGAGGTGAGGCATCCTTGCCCCTTGTCCCTCTGCTCTTTTGTCCCTTCTTCTTATAAAAGGGGTACAAAGAGCAGCTCCCTCGGCTCAATTTGCTTCACCCAAGTTGCTGGGCACACCTTATGCTACTGAGCCCCATCGTCACGACAAGGCTTGAACCATGGTGGGGAAAAAACTTACTTAATATTTAACAAATTAACTTACTTAATAGTTATAAGAGGTTTCTCGTTTTCTGCCACTGGCTTGATACTAATAAGGATGTCCAGTATAGTCTGAGCCCAATAGCTTCTGTATGATAGTAACCCAAGGTCCGACAAAGGTTTCTCCGGAGAGCCAGTTTTACCTTCAAACTTTGATAATTCATAACCTAAAACAAAATTATGTAGTAATAGCTGTTGCCCGCAGCTTCGCCCGCGTTTACTTAGATTTACAGCCATACCCGGATTGATGATGATTTTTTTTAGCCTAAGTTATTCCTTAAAGCATCAGCTATCTGCCAGTGAAAGTCCCATCAAAATCAGCACAGCCGTTTCAGAGATTAGCCGAAATAGACAGAATTAGAGACAGACAAAAATTGTAAAAAGGGCTATTTTGGTATATGTACCATGTATACATCTATATGCATTTAATAAAAAGCGGTTATTTTAATATTACAAACAGACACTCCAATTTTATTTATCTGTATAATATGTATATATAAACAAATTTGTATATTAGACATTTTATTAGTAAACACGGACCACAGAAAAATTGTTCATTGATTTTAAAAGAATTTAGGACTTTATTATAAACATGTTTTTATAAATTTTAACATTTCAAACTGACCTAACCCTCAAACTTTAGTCACTATCTAAAAGAAATAGCTTAGTGACACGTCAGCAAATGATTCAATGTCCCTTCCATATATGTCAAATGCAGTGCGTAATATTAATTGCTAATTGTGGTTAATTCCAACAAAGTGTATTGATATCAATGTGTAAGTGTATAAAAATTATTCTATGCTAATGTAATCTATAGGTAATGTTTGGAAATCGGATGTATGAGGTAATCTTACAATCCAACCTAGTCCAGAATTACGATTAGAAAAAAAATACCAGAACAGTGACAATGTGCTATAGAAATATTCATCATCTACACGGACACGTCTGTAGATCTAAGTTAACGGGGGCGAAACTGCGAACAACAGCTAGCTATAATCCTACTTATATTCTAAACGCTAAAGGTTGTATGTATGGATGTTTGTTACTCTTTTACTCAAAAACTATTGAATATCGAAACTTTACAATAATATACTAATAGCATATACATCAAAATGGCTATAATTTATCCCCGATTTCCACGGGAATGGGGAAATACACGGATGAAACCGCGGGGGCGCTGCTATTTCTAAATAATTCTTTTAATAGATAAATTAAGTGATAGAACTTACTGAACTCTATAAGCAGTGTTCCGTAACCTTTCCTCTGGTATGGCGGCAGGGTGAGGATGCAGGCTACGTTGTAGTCCTCTGTACTTTCTTTTTCTTTTGAAAAATATCCTACTATGTGAAACCCTGGAACCAAAACATTATTTAATTATAATAAAGAAAATAATACTTAAATGATTTAGGAAAACACAAAAATAATCAGATGGCTAATTTTAACAATTCTTCACCTCGGAAGACCGATTGTAGCCAAAGTAGCTAGTTAAGTAGTTTTTTATTTTTTTTCGGATGGATCTATGCTAACGGCCCGAAGGCCCTAATGCTACATCGGATTAGTGTGAGCCCATTTGGCTCACTTTTGGTTTATAAAAGTGGGGGGTTGCCCCCCGCCAACCGTCCAGTCTGCGACCACACGGCCTCCTGGCGTCGGTTGTGTAGTTAAGCAGTACTTTTCTTTAATGATTATGAAATCCGAGAATCTTGCGCATTCCTGAGGACTAAGGAACCATGAAGTCATCTGTTTCGATTTTTTATTTATTTTTAAAAATGTAAGTCATAATTTAATCATTTTCATCAATGTTAGGAAGCTGATTATTTTATGCACAAAAGTACTCTCATGACGAACTCATGACGATTCAGTTGTAAGAAAAAGTATCTCAAAAAATGATTCTATTCAAACTGGCAAACGTGCCACCTGATGGTCGACGTCGCCCATGAACATAAACTAGTTTACCTGGAACGAGCCCAGGCAACTCATCTATGTGTTGCCTATCCTGAGACATAATATGTTAAGCCTCGGTGCCAGTAATTACTCTGCCTGTCTTGCCCTTCTCTCTGAAACATTCTAAATTGGTAAGTCGAAAATTCTGAAAAATTCAGAAAAAAAATAATAATTCTGAAACTATGAAAAAGCGCGGAACATACATGGGGGTGATTCGGATACCCCACGACACGAGGGACCTAATTTTTTTTTGACGTCAATCGCCCGGCCACCCTGTAGAGCAAAACATGCAAAAAAAATACGGTTGTTGTATCGGAGCCCCCTTAAATATTTATTTTATTCTGATTTTAGTGTTTGTTGTTATAGTGGCAATAGAAACACATCATGTGTGAAAATTTCGACTGTCTAGCTATCACGGTTCAAGAGATTCAGCCTCGTGACGGACAGATAGTTAGACGCACGGCCGAACGGGTAGACAGTTGAGGCTAAATAATAATAATAAACGGGACCCCCGTTTGGCACTCTTTAGGTACAGAACCTTAAAAAGAACAAATAATTCTATGTACCTCTAGAGTCGAACTCTGTCATGACATAAAACAAAAATGGATCCGTGTCATAGTACAGGGTCTTGTGGTCCAGGAACAGCTTGGCGAGTAGACATAGGTTTTGGGCATAGCACTTGTTCTTCCTGCCGTCTATTTCGAAAAATGATATACTGCCTTTTCTGTATATTTCGTTGCCTGGGGGGTGTTTTAGTTTACATTTTATCTGTAATAAAACAAGAAAATGATATAAACTCCATATATATACCCCACAGATAGTTTCATGTGACACTTAAATATGTGTTTTTTTATGTATCTCACTACTTTATAATAAGCAGAAACATAAGACTAATTCCTTATTACATACTATTTTCTTAAATAAAGATTTATTATTATACATAGGCGTTCCATGTTAAGCAATGAACGGATATATGCTGATGATGATGATGATGATGATACATAGGCTTGCTCAAGTCAGATTAAGAGGTTTTAAATTTAATCAGACAGTTTTTATCTACAGTCAATTAATAAGTTATGTATATGTATATATACTTACAAGATGTCTTTCAAGGCACTTTTTACTTTTTCTATATTTCAAACAGAATTCACAAATATATATACATGGGAGATTCACCATTTCCTGAAATTAAATGCTGTATTTGTATTAAATTATTATTACATACTAACATTAGACATACAGGACAATATAGTCAAAAGAGTGCTAATTGTTATTGGGGATACAGATTTTTTTTCTTTAACGCCGTGAAATGCTCCAAGGCATCCCGCGGAGCAGTGGGTCTACAAATAAACAAACAAATAAACTCACATTTATAATATTAGAACAACCGCTTTCTTTCACGCACGTTACCGACCGTGGTTCAATGTAAACTTTGGATATCAATGCTAGACTTCTTTTTATACGAGGGCGGCACTGAAAATTTCGGGAATCAAGGAAGTGACAAAACATTACTATTTAAAAATGTATTTATTGCTTTTCGAAGTATTCTCCGCGAAATTTGATACATTTTTCCATACGATGGAACCAATCATTGAAGCAACCATTCCATTCGGAAGTAGGGGTCTCCAAAATGGCCGTTTTGTAGGTGTCCACGGCTTCTTCAGGCGATGAAAATCTCTGACCACGCAATTTATTATTTATTTTAGGGAAAGTATAGAAATCATTAGGGCTTAGGTCGGGGCTGTACGGCGGATGGTCTAATAATTCTATGTTTTCTTGCTCTAAAAACTCTTTTGTTCTGTGCGCGGTGTGAGAACTCGCATTGTCGTGATGGAGGATGATGCGGCGGTTGCAGTTCTCTTTACGGAGTTCAGAAACGACCTGTGGCAAACAAATGCTAGCATACCATTCTGCAACCGTTCTTTGTCCCTCAAGAGGAATAGTCGCAACATGGCCGGTTTTGGAGACAAACGGGGCCACCATTTTTTTTGCAACACTCCGTGAACGAACAATTTTTGTTGGCTTTAACTCATTTTCGAACACCCAAACTCGTGACTGGCTTTTTGTTTCAGGTTCGTACGCGTATATCCAGGATTCGTCACCTGATACGATGTAGTATACAGCATTTGAGGATCCTGCGTGGAATCTTTCGAGAGTTCTGACGCACCAAGTAACGCGAGCCGCTTTTTGCTCTTCACAGAACAAATGGGGTATCCATCGGGAAAACAACTTTTTTACACCTAATTGTTCATGCAAGATTATTTATATTTGACTCATGTCAATGTCTAAAGTTGCCTGAATTTCGCGGTATGTCACATGTCGATCTTCCTCAATCAGCTTACGCACAGCATCAACGTTTTCTTGGGTGACTGCAGTTTTTGGACGAACTTGACGGGGATCATCACTGAGCTTGACACGTCCACGTCGAAATTCAGCAAACCAGCGATAAATTGTGGTTTTGGATGGGGCTTCATCACCAAATGCAGAAATCATCCGGTCAACACACAGTTTTTGTGTTAAACCACTTCGAAAGTCATAATAAATCATCGCTCTAGAATTTTCTCGAGTCAATTCAAATGTTCTCAACGACTAAACAAGTTTGACCAGACCTTGTGACAAGACCGAGAATCTTTTTTTAAATAAATAAATGGTATTCGATTTTTAAAACCAAGGAGTTTTCAATTCAAAAGATTTTAATATGACAGGAACAGTGGAAATATTCCATTCCCGATACTTTTAGTGCAGCCTATGTATAACACAACTAGCTGTTGCCCGCAACTTCGCCCGCGTTACCTTACATTTACAGCCGTACTCGGATTGATGATGATTATTTTTATAGCCTAAGTTACTCCTAATAACATCAGTTATCTGCCAATGAAAGTGCCATCAAAATCGGCCCAGCCGTTTCAGAGATTAGCCGGAACAAACAGACAGATGAAAATTGTAAAAAATGCTATTTTGGTATCTGTACCGTGTATACATTCATATGCACTTAGTAAAAAAGCGGTTATTTTAATATTACAAACAGACACCCTAATTTTATTTATCTGTATGGATGTTATTTTGGTATGCATACCATGTGCAACCATATCTTATATCTTTAAATGAGATTCTATTATTACAAATAGACACTCCAATTTTATTTATATGTATGTATAGATATCTATAGTACCTGGGGGTATGGCGCGAAGTACCAAGGCCGTATCCGGTGTCGGCCCAGCTCGATGACCTCGATATTCTTCATGCGCGTGACGACGTCGTCGTGTCCGTGCGCCACCAGCGAGCCGGACGTGCGCGGCCGCGCGGTGGGCGTGGCCGTGCCGCTCGCCCCGCCCCCCACCGCCGGCAACGCCTCCTTGTCGTCCACTATATCGGGGGTTTCGGGCTGTAAATTGCATAAATCATTATATATCTCTTTCCACTGATGCACATAGACCAGTTTAAATAATAATAATTTGAAACATCTTTTGGGGGCAATTAAATCGACTAAAATGCCGTGACGGCTAACGGCATCATAGTGTTTTTTAGTCACAAACTTTACGAACTCTAATATTAACACAAAGATTTCACGTTTGTCGGGTCTGCCGAAAAAAAGTTGGCCATTACTGGACGGCAAACATTTTTTATTTATACTATTATCAAAATGTGAAAGTTATGTACGGTATTTCAAGATGGAAATATTTCATATTGTTTTCTAATGTTTACGCGAATTTCACTCATTAAAATGAAACATTTTTTGCGGATTTTATCGCGGCTTACTAAGATTTTTACAAAGTATCCGAAACGTCAAGCGCGTTTTGGATACTTTACAGCAACTATGGTCCCACTGTCCTACCGTGACCATCCGTATAAATTGTGTCATTATACTGGAAATATTTCGTTGAATTTTACTTAAAAACGATAAACAATAAGTAGTCGTCACCTCTCCTCGTCTCGTCATTAAGAGTAGGTACCTACCACAATAATTGTTAAAATACTAACATACCTCTATTTCCAGTGAGTTTGCTTTCCTCTTCCTGTTGATTTTTTTCTGCAGCGCCGCCGCGAGGACGGCTCCTCCGTTGACCAGCGACGAGGAGTCGTTGACGAGCGTGGGACTGGCCGGTCGGGAAACCAGCTGCCGGGGCTCACCTGGCACACCTACATTAAAATAAAATATAAATATCTTTACTTTGTAGGTAACGCTCGTTTACCCGCGGGGTGAAGGCGGGGTTCGGGCGGTCGCTGTCATACGCCTAATTGTTTTGGTGGAGTCACGTCTAAAAAGAAGTCAGTAAAAATGTTAGTAATAAAAAAACTCGTTTGGACAGGCAGTGTAATTACATCACAAACACATGTTGTACTGGAACCAAGACTTAACATCTTACGTCTCGGGACAGGCAACACATAAATGAGTTGTCTGGGCTGTTTCCAGGTTAACACAATTCATACATACATTCAAAAATCTTAAAATTTATTCCGATATACCTATCATAAATTGAAATAAGTTGCCCGCTGCTTAATCCACAGTTACTTATATTTACAGCTATATCAGGACTGATGTTCATTATTTTTATAGCCCGTCACACAAAGGTAAATTAGGATACAGGGGAAACAGGTTCTTGAACCCTTACTTCGGTACTGATGAGGCAAACAGACAGTTGGTATAACGGTAAGTGACACCTGTGGATATCTGCTACACGAGAGGATGTGGAGTAGGTATGCCCTATTTTTGAAGGTCCCTAAGTCGTATCAGTTCGGAAATACCACAGGTGGCAGCTGGTTCCACATTGTGATAGTCCAAGTCAGAAAGTGTCTTAAAAATCGTACTGTTGTGGATTTCCTACTTCTGCTACTTAAGGACAAATAATAATTATAGCTAATAATAAGCTTAACACACTGAATGCTAAATTTCAATTCAAATCACACCATAACAAACACTGGTTTCACATGTTACATTTCATCATCATCATCAGCCTCTATCCGTCCACTGCTGAACATAGGCCTCCCTCAATGAACGCCAAGACGACCGATCCCTCGCCACTCGCATCCAACACGGACCGGCCACCGCACGGTCTACCTAAACGTGGCCTCTAGAGCCTTATTGCCCCATGTTACATTTAACATTAGTCTTTTATGTGGAACTGTTTCAGCAATTGACTATTTCTAACTTTGATCTGAGATTAGGTATTTCAACATCAATCAGAATAAAAAATATGTACATCTATACTTTTATCTTACTGCGTTAGCTTTGTGCTATAGTGTATTAGGTAGTAATTAGTGCTTATACGTTATTATTAAAGTTAAAGAAGCCTACGCAAAAAAATACAAAAGTTATAAACAATTAACTGTAAAAAAAAGAGTCTTGGTTTTTTGCTTCTATCTCAAAAACTATTTGATATATTTCAAATCTGAAAAAGATTCAAATAGAGGAAGATATTTCCTAAAGGAAACTCCCGGGACTATAGAACCAATATTTATAATTTTTACCGAGGGTTGAAAATAAGTCCGAAAACTGTACGGTACTTGAGTTTGCGCAAGCCACGCCCTTTCAGTAAGTGCAATAGAATGACTATAAATGTTAGAACTTTGAATCTGTGTAAATTAAAGCTATTTCACTTTAAATTACTATTGATAGGTTAATTACATATCTGATGACAAAATTTAATACATAAATAACATTGTTGCTAATTGATGCTGGAATCTATCTATCTAATCTTCTAATAATAAATAAAATTGGAGTGTCTGTTTGTACTATTAAAATAACCGTTTTTTAATCAATGCATATGAATGTATACATGGTACATATACCAAAATAGACTATTTTACAATTTTTGTCTATCGGTCTATCTGACTGTCTGTTTATTCCGGCTAATCTCTGAAAGGGCTGGGCCAATTTTGATCGGACTTTCACTATCAGATAGCTGATGTTATAAGGTGTAACTTAGTCTATAAAAATAATCATCATCAATCCGGGTACGGCTGTAAATCTAAGTTAACGCTTACGAAGCTGCGGGCAACAGCTAGTCTTAAAATATGGTTAAAGTTCAATATTTATGAGTTAAAAAGACTTGGTTAAAACAAATCATTCATAGGTGCATTTTTAATCACCTGAATATTATTACGTTAATTGTTCAAGCAAGCTAAAATCTAGTAAATCAGTAAGATTATTATAAGTTAAGATACTCTGCATATTCAACTACAATCATACTATTCTAAAAAGGTTATATACATATAACGGAATTAATAGACCGAGAAGAAATCCTGTATATACACACTTTGAAAACTAGCAATTTGCTTAAAGTAATTTTAGTCAAGGCAAAGTTAAAAAAAATAACAGCTTTTTTATTTGTTATATGTACTTAATATAAAATAGGTAAATTTATTGTTTCATGACGAAAAAACCTTAATAAATTGCCAGTTGACATTTAAAATAAAATTCAATTTCATAACATACCCGATGGAAATTTTTGTGATGACCCATTGAGTGCTATGTTATGAGTTTTTTCTGTAAATTTTGGTTGAATTTGTTTTTCGCTAATTTCTCTTGTGTTGTTGAGAGTCTTTTGATTCTCATTGCAGACATTATCATCTGCAGACAAAGCATTATCTTTTAATATCATATAATATTAATATAAGAGTATATATTTGCTTTCAGGATAATATTTTGAAAATATAACATCAAGTACCCAGCATATAACATAGTATAAAAAGGAACTCATCCACTTATTTTTGTGGAATGGTTTGTTGCAGACTAGTATATGTATGTAGGTATGTTTCTGTTACTTCTTGCTGGGTAAAGTACTGTAATTTTTATCCATGAATAAAAGTTTTACAGGTATACAAGATGGAAAAAATACACGTTTCAAACTTTGTACATTGATTTTTTTTTTTGTTTATTAAGAGACCCACATCTAACAGTGGACCAATTTTTTTATAATCTTGTATATCATTGTAATATGATGTAATACAAACAAGTACAGTTATTTAAAAGGAAAGAGAAAAATGTGGTAGACTAGTTGCATGCAATACATCCACCATAATGAAATCTAGTGTAAAAAACAAAAAGATTATTCAAACGGGATAATTACCATGTTTTTCATTTTTCACGTTTCGACATTATCTACGAATGTCTTGTTCACGTAGATAATGTCGAAATATCGAAATCCGCGAAATAAAAATGATAAACATGGTAAATATCCCGTTTTAAATAATTTTCGTAATGAAAATAACCATGTTAACTTAAAATCATTTATAGAAAAAGATGTAAAGCAATAACCACATGGCATCCATAACTGAGGCAATGTTAACTACTAACCTTTGTAAAATTAGACTATTGGTTATAATATACAGTGTAAATTCTTTATAACGTCGTTCGTAATAACAAAAAACTTTCTATAACGTAGAAATTAGTTCAATTTGGTTGGTTTACCACAAAACCCATTACATTAATTCACTCTTTATACCGCAACAGCCTTTCTCTATTACGAATAAGTATTTTCATATTTAGACACCAACAACATACATATTTAATAGTGTAATTTTTTTATAATCAGCTTACGAAACTAATCTTTTAAGGTGCAGAAATTCCTAAGAAGTCATAAACAGCCAAACCTGAGGTCATAAACAGCCGTCTCGCTTTTGTGATTGTTAATTGCCTTAACACGTGTGCCATTATTCTTAGATTACATTGTCTGTAGGAAATTTTAGTCTCAGTTACTAAACGTACCATCGTCACCTATCGTGTATTCTCATTTCTCAGTCGTAAACCAACTTCGAAACTGTCAAGATGGCCAGTAAAAGAAAAGCGTTATGTGTTAACGAAAAAGTTTGTTTGATACGTGCGATAGAAAAGGGAGAAAAGAAAAGTGATGTTGCAAGACGTTTAGGCCTTAGTCCATCGACTGTTTCTACCATTTGGAAAAACAAAGAAGCGATTTTAAAGGCGGAACTACAGGGAGTGTCCACAAAAAAATTGAGGAAGCCAAAATTCGACAACTTAGATCAAGCAATTTTGTTGTGGTTGAACAATCAGCGCCAGAATAATGTACCCATCTCGGGTCCAATTGTTAAAGCCAAGGCTGTGAAGTTTGCCGAACAACTAGGCATTACTGACTTTAAAGCGTCAGAAGGTTGGCTTGGAAAATTTAAGAATCGTCATAACATTAGCCATGGGAAAATGAACGGAGAGGCGCGAGATGTCGACATGAATGTGACTAACGATTGGATTAATAAAGTGTGGCCTAAATTAATGCAGAAGTATTCACCAAATGATATTTTCAATGCTGATGAAACAGGACTTTTTTACAAGATGACGCCCGACATAACTTTTAAATTCAAAGGAGAAAAATGTATGGAAGGAAAACTCTCTAAAGAGCGTATTACCGTTCTAGTAGCTGCTAATATGAGCGGTACAGAAAAGAGAAAGCTCTTGGTTATAGGTAAATCAAAAAACCCTTGGTGTTGCAAAAACATAAAACAATTGCCAGTCACATATAAAGCAAACAAGTCAGCTTGGATGACATCGCAGTTCTTTGAAGAGGAAGTTAGAAAGTGGGATGCGGAATTAAAGGGACGGAAAATTTTACTTCTAGTAGATAATTGTCCTGCTCACCCTCTTATAAGCAATCTTCGAAACATAGAGTTAGCATTTTTCCCAACTAATACAACCAGTATCTTGCAGCCGATGAATCAGAGTGTGATTAAAAGTCTAAAGAGCCACTATAGAAGGAAATTGTTGATGGACTTTATTGAAACTGACGGCAAGACCTCGATTAATATGCTACAAGCAGTGATTTTCATATCAAAAGCCTGGAAAGAGGTAACACCAGTGACTATACAGCATTCTTTTCGTCACGCGGGACTGTGTAACAGTCAGACAGTAGAAAGAGAGCTGTTTAGTAATGAGGACGATCTACCACTGAGTGATTGGACCAAACAGATCAGCATACAATCGAATCATTTTAGCAACAATTTCCAAACATACGAAAATATAGATCAGGACCTGGCCACAACCGCTTCACTTACTGATGAAGACATTATTGATTCAGTGACAAAAAGTAAAGAGGAACAAAATGAAGATGATGAAGTGGACTATTTTGAACCATCACCAACTGTTCAACAAGCACTTGATGCCGCCAAAGTTGTAGAAAAATTCTTATTGTTTCATGAAGATGATTCCACCATATCCCAAGACATGCACAAATACTTAAAAAATACAAAACAAATATTGGCATAGCAAAATATGTCAGGCAAAGTTAACAGAATATATATGTTTAGAATAATTTACCTATTGATAGTAATAAAATTAGAAATGATTATAATTTGTTAAATTTGATTTATTTTTTTCTGCCCTCCGTATAACGAAAACTCTTTATAACGAAAAAAAATGCTTGGTCCTTTGGAATTTGTTATAAAGAGTTTACACTGTATGTGACAATTTTAAACAATCAAGTTTTTCAATAGCTAAAAGATTTTCTATAAGTAATATTACATATATAGTTATAATATTCCACAAGACAGATAAGAAAATGTAATTTACAGTACATTCTAAATCCATTGCGTCAATTATATCAATGTTTCTAAGTTAAAATAACTCAATTGCGAAAAACACAAAACGAGAAACAAAAAACACACATACTAATAAAATTAGGCATTATGCCACCTCCTGATCCAATGTGGGTTTTCTTCGGAGTAGTAGTACCACCCGTTGTTGTGCCATCTCGTCTAGGGAACTGTACTTTACGTGTATCCAACCATGACTCTTCCACCCATTCATCTAAACGTTTGTTGACTGAAATTGAAGGAGAAAACTTTAGGGTTACAATATTTGAGTGGTTGAGATTTTTTTTTATTTTTTTATGTTAGTTTGATAGGCAAACTGGCAAACGTACCACTTGATGGTAAGTGGTCGACGTCGCCCATAAACATAAACTAGTATACCTGGAACGAGCCCAGGCAACTCATTTATGTGTTGCCTATCCTGAGCCATAAGATGTTAAGTCTCGGTGCCAGTAATTATACTGCCTGTCTTCCCTTTTCTCCGAAACACAGCAAAGCTATTGGTGTAACAAGCAAGATGGTGGTACCTATGCAGCTGGGAGCACGGCACAGCGCTTCCCTCCCACCGGTAATGTAATAATGATATACATTTAGGTTAAATATGTTTGTCTTTATAAAAAAAATGTTAATACAAATATATTTAGCCTAAATTGTGTCTTTAGACTATACACTTTCCTATTAAAAGATTTCTTTCATTAAAATAGTCTTAATTTATAGTTTTATTAAAATTAAAAATATTTACTTGCACTTTTACCTACTTAAAATAATAAAAAATATAAAATACCTACTTGCGTGCTTACCGCTACCATAATAATAATCACCATATTAAACTGATGAGTTGAAAATTATATAAATAAAATAATATTTTTTAAAAGAATGAAGAATTAAAAATATAGCAAAAAATATGTACATACATTTGAAACAATAAGCATATATATATATATATATATATACGCATTCTTTGATAGTTAAATTTGTTATCGATAAACAATTAGGTACTCAAGTTTATAAAGAAAGATAAATTTGTGAATAATATTACACCGCACCAAAAATACAAGTCATAATTTCCAAATATTAATGGCACATACATAACAAATTTTCAAGCCTAAATAAGTAATCAACATTTGAAAATATAGAGTAATCTTGTCGTTTGTAAATATATGATACTGATTATAAGGTAATTCAACTCACAATCGACATAATGTACATAATATCCTCGGTGCCCATGAGATTCTTTGATACTTATGATTTCAGCTAGGGGCCAGTCATCGCCTCCCTGCATCCGAACAGGCAAACGACATCCTTCCACCAGCGATGCCTGAATCATTATTACAAAATATTAAGAAAAAAATAATTTAACTAGAAATATTATAAAATAATTCCTATTTACATGGGAATCACAAAATGTAGAAACATCATCTTCGCTTTCGTTCATTTTACGAGGAATAATTGTAATAATTAATAATATTTGTGTTTATAACTTTTTAACAAGCGTCAACTGTCAAGCGAGTTAGCTACTACGCTATTAGTCATACAAAATACAATATTCAGTCTGTAATACGGAGAAATGGCGGGAAACCCCAAAGAGCGCGGCTTCGCCCCTCTAGCCCCCATCAATCAACTATCATTTCCCATTCCATCCACCCAGAGCAATCCACCACAATATTCGCCAACCAATCACAATGTATAAAGATCAAGTTTTTAAAACAAACACTATAGAAAATCACTCTGAATGGACAAAACACAAAATAACAATTAATTAACGGGAAACCAAAAGAAACACAACCGCGCACCCCGATGCCCCCCGCCATTCCTCGCGAGAAGCGACAAGCGAGTAGCGATTTTTGACAATGATTTTGTTTTTCTTACAATTGCCAGATTTGTGATGTAGGATAGGTTTTTTTTTTTAAATATATAATAATATATAGTCTTGGTCCGAGGAACTAATAATTAAAGACTATTAACAAAATATTGGTGTATTTAAGAAAAGCAATTAATAAAGATCAGAACTCTTACTCGGGTCGCGCAGGACTACTAAAAATTATCTAAAATAAAAAAATAACAAAATACACTTGACGCGTACAGCTTGGAAAAAAAGAGTATGACGTGGTGACAGGTGGAACTAAATATTTTACTAAATGGAAACCTATGATGTTGACAATATTTGGCCGACAAATACTAGATTTTGAGTAAAGCTGAGTGGTTCACATTTATTTTTAAAAATTTGATTAAATTATCTTGCTGATTTTTCATATTATGATGAGACCTAAGTGAAAGTGGCGCCCTCATTTTTTCCATACTCTTTTTTGCCAAGCTGTACGTCTTAATTCATATTTTAAAAAATAGAATCCAAAAAGTATTACATATTTTAATAAATAAAATTAAAAGAAAATTGACTAGGGTTAGGGATATGCTGTCACCCTAGTGTTGTGAACATTTCGTATTAGTCGAGCAGGGACACGATGTTGATTGGTAATCTCAGATTATACAAACTCTTTTGATGTCAACTACGATCTGTTTGGTTTTTAAGTATGTATTATATTTTGAATTACTTTAAATTTGGAATGTCAGTTTTTAGATATAAAAGATGGATTGTGTAATATTTTATAATTCTGTTAAAATCAATTGAAGGAGTAACATGTTTAGTTTTCTGATATATTATTTGTATTCTCTACAAATTTCAAAATGATCATATTTAATCAATTAATATAAATTCTAAATGTTGATGTTTAAATAAATAGTTTTTCTGATTTGTTGTGTCTGAGTTTGAAGGTGATCCCATCAGCCACATCTACCATTCAAGACACGACGCACCCTTGTGCTACGATTACCCGGCTCTACTACTATGGGTGCTATAAATATTAATATAAATAAATCTGCCTTCAACCTGACTGGTTGAAGGCAGATAGCTTAACTCAATTATTATAATGGTTGGTTTTCTTTATGTTTCCGTCGTAAATAAGAAACAAACCGTACAATCCTTAAAAATATTAAGCCAAGTTGTGGATGTGTTGTGTTATTTTTATTCCTGAATCATTATTGCTGGAAAATTGAATCATTATTGACGTTTTATTTCTAAGCGTGGTGTGTTTTTCAATTACAGTACTTAAACACACATTATGTGGCATAATGCCTAATGTTGAAAAAATGTTTAAAGCTTTCGTCTCGTCGTAGTGTTTTGGAAATATTACAAAGTAAATTCTGTGGTAAATTCATATAACTATGTTAAGAAATAATTTTGTAGGCAGGAAATAAATATAAGAACATTGACTATATTTTATTTAAAAAATTAAAGAAAAACACGTTGATTTTCAGCGTTTTTGTCAATTTAAAATTATCATACCTTGTGGTTTATTTTTAGTAATGTTCCTAAATTATATTTGGCTTAGTCATAAACATATAATATTATACTGTCGTATAGACCAACAAAGAGTTGGATAGAGAAAATAGTCCTTTATGGAATTATAACAAGATGAAAAGAGAGAGCAATCAAGTGTAACCACTTTTATTTGACAGTTCCCCACAAGTTACCACGCGTTTAAAAAGCCTCTCAGTATTATTTTCCAATTAACTGCAAAGTTAGTGATAAATTTTCAATAAATTGTCAGCCAACAAGTCATGCAGGCTGCATTACTTGTTGGCCGAGTGTTGCCTAGTGAAGTCCAATACCAACTTATATTCAGTATAGGTACCATAGACTTAGATTATATGTTTATAATATGTACAGTATATTTGCATTGTCTTGCCATTGCTCGGTGTCGCTTGCCTAGTTGTCCGAGTAAAGCAAACACCAACATGTATAGGACAGGACTTATTTCATATTTGGCACAGCTTGTCACAACTTGAAGCCGCTCGTAACCACTTGCCGCACTTCGAATCGGTGTCAGTTTTTCTGCACAAATCAAAGGCGCTCGCGCGCGCTTAGCCAATAGTGTCCAACATCATCTCTTCAAAACTTGTCTATAATGGCCATCTGCATTGGTTTGCCAAACGTCTAGGCAGTAGCGCTTGCTTTGTATTAATTTGCCTACGCTCGCATGGGCCTAAGTTCGACCAACATGTATTGCAGGTATAATATTGACTAAGACAGAATTGGCAGCATGGTCTCTGGTTTTAGACTGTTCCAATAAGAACGAAAAAAAGTTAACTAACCTAAAAGTAAAATGTCAAATATCAAAAATTTGAAGACCGAAATTCTTAATTCTCAAATTGTTAATTTTGTTGAATTTAACATATTGTTCAATACTTGTATTAGCTTGTATCTTAAATAAACTATAAGAATTTTGATAAAATCTCTTGTTACGCTTTTACGTATTTAACATGGCCACTCCGAATGAAATAAGTGAAGCTGATCAAATGAAAACTGTATGTTTTTAATATTTCTGTATTAAGATTATTAACTTTAAGCAACAACAGTTTTGGATAGTATTATTAATTATGTTTTTCTTATTTTAGTTCAAGGACTTTTTGGTTCAATATAATAAATTATCAGAACTCTGTTTCAACGACTGTGTGCATGACTTCACATCTCGAACTCTGCGCTCAACGGAGGTAACTACTACATATATATTAAAACTATTATCAACGCAAAAGGAGCCAAGTTTTTTAACGAGCCTATATTTTCATTCCAATACATCATAATGACCCATATAAATGTATAAACTGCAATATTTAATTTTTAGGATAAGTGTACCACAAATTGTATGGAAAAATATCTACGAGCCAACCAGAGAGTGTCACAAAGATTCCATGAGTTTCAGATGATTGCCAATGAGAATATGTTAGCCATGGCTAATAAGTCTGGTAACCCTAGTTAATTTTAATATAATATAGCCTTTAGACATTAGTATTCAATTTAATTGTACAAAGGAATAAAGTTGTTAGTTTTGTTGATGATTTGTATCACTTATAAGCCTCGTTCTCACATTATTAATTTCTATGACTTGTTGAAGTAATATTAAGGGTATTTCCACTGGATTAATTATAATACTGTCTCTAATCTTAAATTGTATAGATTTATATAAATAAAGAAGTGTCAACAAATAAAGGGTAATTTTTTTCTTGTCACACATTCCGTTATAACTAAACGGTAGAAGAGTAAATAACAGGAAATGGTTGATATAAAAGAAATGTATCTATATATTTTGAAAAATGTTAAGACTTCATTTATATCTGAATGTTCTTGTTCTTAGCTTACTATTACTATGGCAACCAAACTTTTTCCGTCGGGAGCATCCCACGGGGGTGGAGACTCCCCAGGCGGGCTTGTGCGACTTACTGCGCCCGAAAGATGGTAAGGTGAACGCAGCTCCACACACTAAAACCCGGCGAGTGCCACCAACGCCGCCTTTGGTGAGGTGCCCCAGATCTGTTGAGCAAACAGGGCACCTCGACGGCTAGTCAGGGACCGACGCCACCCCCACAGAGGTGTTGTCCCGCACCACAGAACAACTCCCAATGTCGGGACAGTACCATGGGGTCAGGTTCCCATCCTCGCCCCTTGTCCCCTCCTTCGCTTTTGTCCCCTCTTTTTATAAGAGGGATACAAAGAGCAACCTCCTCAGTTCACTTGGGTACTGAGTCCCACTGCCACGACAAGGCTTGAACCATGCTGGGGTTCCTTATACATTGCTATAAATGTCTTCCATATTAAATGATTGAAAACCTAATATTTCATTTACTTTTGTGCCCAATAAAGATTAGGGGATTTAAAAATGATGTAGTCACAATTTATCAGATGCGTAAAGACGAAAAGTGAGTTGCAGCACTACATGGGGGTACCTACAGTACTTCTAGAATAATCCAGTGATTTTTAAGGCATAAGTAGCATGAGTCATGACATCACCAAACTTGTGTTCATGTACTGATGGAGACTACTTCCCGGCGTTTACAGCCAGGGCAGGGCCATATATTATAACTGCTCATATCTTGTTCCAAAAACCACATCTCAGTCTAGTATTTGCTTGCAAATGGATCGAGTTAGTACCAATTTTAATCTTGGCTATCGCTTACAGATGGGCCGAAAACCTCATCACCTCATACCTTTGCATAAGTGTAACACATAAATATGCTTCAAGAATAGAATAAGAATAAAAAAGAACATTATAATTTATAAAAACTTATAATTTTACAGATTTCAGAATAATCAAAATATTATTTTGAACATATTTTATCACACCTCGGTAGAGGCGGTGAAAAATCTAGAACAAATGAAGACTGTGAACTGGTATAATCAAAGTGATAATCGTTGAACTTCGCTTCAACACTATACTTCACGTTGGAATCTTGCGTATCGTTTGAATCGGTATTCAGAACATATTTTAACGGATACGGTCCGGATGGCGCGTTGCTGATGTCTGAGGGTTTGGTGCAAATGCTGTATTGCCCCCCATGTCTTATTACCCTTATTAGCGGTTGGGTTGGACTTTGCTTGCAAGGAGATGAACACGGGGTTGGGAGACTTAATAGTGGAGGGCAGCAAGGCTTCGTTTTCATGCACACCGAAGGACACGGTATACATTCACGTGACTTTATGCAGTTATGTTGTTCGATCCTTCTCAAAACCGAGCACGATATGTGACCAGGTCGCCAGCCGCAACGCAACTAAGATAAAATGTTTCATTAATATAATCTTCTGGAATTTTATACTTACCAAGATGTTTTTAGGATGATCTCTACCACAGATGACTAGAAAGTGAAGATCTCTAGTTGGAAGTTTGTGGCTCTAAAACCAATATAATACCTACTCGTTGGTATAGGGTACCAGTACCAGGGTTTCTTAAACTTCTGTAAATCTCGGACTATTTTTAAAATTGAACATAATATCTGACGCACCTCTGCCAAATGTAATTGACTACATGCACTGTAGAACTAAATATAATAGGTATGTCCACTGGATTTTTGTAGTTTTCATCAATTAATCTATTTTTTAAGTACTTATGAGTTGTAGAAGTAGGTATATCCCTTTATGTCGTCGAAACGTCTTTGTTATGGATTTACAATAGATTTATTTTCCTAATATGTCACGGACCTCCAAAACCACTTTCATGGACCCCTTAGACATGGACCACAGTTCAAGAAAACCTGGTGGGTATAACCTTTATGAAGTACTCCTTGACGTAACAGATTTATTTTTTCCTTACGCTTGTCGGCTAAATACCAATATGCTTAGTAGGTAGGTAAGTTAGTACATAGGTCCGATGTCTTTAGGAGGAGCTATATACGAAGGCCATAGCTGTTAAAGCCTTCAATTGTTTTAATAAAGCACATGGATATAATATTTATATTATTATTATTTATATGTTATAGTATCCTAAAATGTTTAGTAGTGCGAGTTGAGATTCCAAAAGTAAACGAGTATTTTTTATACGGGCTATGTCTAAGCTGCGACGGACAGCGGTAATCATCAAATGCTCCTGTAATATGATCTCAGTTAAATCTACCCAGTAACATAGAAGCTAGGGCGAGGCCAAACGATGCAACACGTTTGTGCCACTCTGCGACGCACAGTGAGTTTGCTTCGCCGTGTGGCACAAACAGGACCTTAGTAGGTAGGTACGAAACCGAATGCAGCGTAAATTCCGCGACTCATTTTACGCGACTCACAGCTCAAAAAATTACACTTGTTTGGCCTCGCCCTAAGTAAGAACTTGTATGTATGTATTGTATGTATAAGTCTTGATAAGTACTTTAGTTTACCTGATGATCCGGAGAATCCTTCGCTGTATACATCCATCCCAGATGTTTTGGAACCGGCCCGGGTTTTACCTCGTCTTTTGATAAACATCTATGTTTTGGAAGGTCGCAACGCCCAAGGCAACTGACTGAGGATTTGTTTGCTAGAAATAAATGTCATTTCCTATACGTGTTTTATAGCGAAGTAAGAATTTTATTGGGAGTTCCGTTCCCAGTTCCTGGTATATCACTCATACTCTCATAGAATACGTTTATTTTAACTAGGGCGCATAAGGGCGCGACTCCATTGCAGCGCACGGAGAGGCTACGCACGTTTATCGAGCTTCCATTTGCAAGAAAATGTATGTACCGTATGTGATTGTTTCCACTGCAACCCACGGACACGATTTTTTTTTCTTTAACGCCGGGAAATGCTCTTACCCCTCTTCATAAAAGAGGGGTACAAAGAGCAGCTCCCTCAGTTCAATTTGCTTCGCCTAAGGTGCTGTTCTGCCTTATTAAGCTACTGAGCCCCACCGCAACGACAAGGCTTGAACCTTGGTGGGGTGTTGAGAGCTCCTATAGTGGGAAGAGTAAAGTTTTGTCTTTATATTTGACTAATATTATTCTAGTAAGTAAATAATTGGGATTCAAGTATGTTGTACTAATGTAGCTACAAATAAACGTATACTTACATTTACCGGGCTTGCAGCAACATGCCATCTTGGAAAATTTGAGGCAGATCTAAAAAATATGCGATTTAACCAAGTTTACACCTATCCTACAAGTACCTACTATGAATCTTTTCCTTGGAATCATTAGTATTCGTACTGGCAATTTAATTAGTGGAGTTCTGACGCATAACATTCTTTTTACAGGTATCTGAAATTATGTATACCTAAAGGTGTGTGTGTGTGGCAAGGGATCGATCCTGGCGGTCATTGAAGGAGGCATATGTTCAGTAGGGGACGGATAGAGGCTGATGATGATGATGAAAGGTACCTACCTATGTAAGTATTGAAATAATTAGTTGCATATTTAATTACAACATTCTCTCCTTTTGACTTGATCATTGCACATTGGAACCTGTGTTCTTCATTTATAAGTCAAACCTGGTTCAGCTTGAAATGGCTAAATATTATTTAATAGTAATAAACAAAACTCACTTATCGTATGTGGAACATTTTCATTCTTGTCATGGTAGTCTTTTTGTCTATTTCTTAATAATAGACCCCTCCTTATATATTACCTAGAATAACATGACAAACATGAAACATCCACTTTCGTTAAATCTTGTCAAAATAGTGTGATTTTTTATTTTTTTTATTGACATTACTAGCAGACGTTTTATTGGAATATCCTAATAAAAGTTTTATGCCAGTACTATTTTTATAAAGTTAATTGTTGCCGCGATAATCAGCTGTCATGAAAATTATTGAAGTGAAACTTATTTATCGGGGTTGGAAAAAAAAATAGTGTAACATTTTTTCGTTACGCGTCACATTCTTCCGTTACGCGCCATCTTTTTCTTATCCCTACCACGCGTGATTTGAAAAATAACGTCATAAAGAAGTTTCACTTCTTACGAGTGTACGCTAGTACACTTTTTCTACTTTGGTTGTGATTTGCATTTCTCCAGGACCAATATAGATAAGAGTTTATTTATTTCAGTTTGACGACTGATTGACTAAAATGAACAAGAATTTTTACACGTTCCAAGTGCAGATTTTCACTTTATCGTCTAAATAGCGCTTTAGGTATGTCGACCAATTAATATGCTTTTTTTTGTTCCCGCTGGGGAATGCTCTTATGCGATAGGTATGCATAATAATCGGGGGCTATGTTGGACTCTCTGCGCCTGAAAAGATGGTAAAGCGGGCGCAGACTCTACCTACTAAACCCCAGCGGTGTTCTCCTCGTCGTCTGGGTGACCCGGCGAGTGTGCCATCTGGCACTCTTCTCTGGAGACGGGGGATGGCGTCCCCTCCTCCTTCTCCGCTTAATGCACCCTGAACACATAAGGGTGCCTTATAGCTCGGGCCTTACACGCGCGCGGCAGATCCCCCGATCGGCCGCGCACAGGTCTCTTACGGCAGTGCGCTCCCGATGGCTAATACAACATGCTTAACACGTATTATAAACCATCGTATAACTACGAAAGTAAGCACTTTCAATAAAAAAGTAAAATAATATGCAATAACGCTATAGAAATAGACTTATATATGCATTTGCATATTATGCAAACATGCAAATGCATATAATCCGATATAGGTACTATTAAAATATATTTAGCCATTTCAAGCTGAATTTGGCTTGACTTATAAATGAAGAAAACAGATCCTAATGAGCAATGAGGAAGTAAAAAGAAGAGAATGTTGTAATTAAATATGCAACTAATTCTTTACTCTTCCAATTATAGGAGCTCTCAACACAGTAAACGTTGTAAAGTTACTCTTGATTAACTTGCGTAAGTCCATGTCCTTGTGCCCAAGTTAAAATGAGCGTGTTCTTTGAGAGTATGGGGTGTATACGGCTTCCCAATCGGAAACTGGGAACAGAACTCGCAATAAAATGACCCTTCTACTGCAATTCTTACTTCGCTATAAAACACACACATATATATAGGAAATGATATTTATTTCTAGCAAACAAATCCTTAGTCAGTTGCCTTGGGCGTTGCGACCTTCCAAAATATAGATGTTTTACAAAAGACGAGGTAAAACCCGGGCCGGTTCCAAAACATCTGGGATGGATGTATACGGCAATGAGCGAAGGATTCTCCGTATCATCAGGCGAACTAAAGTACCTTTCGAGACTTATTATACAAGTTCCTACTTAAGGCGACTTATTGATATTTTTTTAAATTAATTGTTGGTCGCCACAGGCGACGTACGGGGGTGCATATTAATGCGCCTTCAGTATCTAACGCCCCTGTGTTCGTATCGGGCTTCAGGATGAGAACTTTGGCCCAGTATGGTACGACGTCGCGGGGACTTAGTAACGGTCGGGCCGTCCCCCCTTACGAAGAGTAGTCTGGCCTTCGCCGGGGCCAGCCTGTCGCTGAGGTGATCCTATTGCCTGCAAATCCGAGATCCTCCAAAAGAGGCTGAAGGCACTCGCATTGGTTTTAGTTTACGGGTAGGGCACTCCCAGGTGCGAGTCCCATATAGGGTCAGAATCTACCCGAGAGCATTTCCCTGCTTACTTAAGATTTTTTCATAGAACTTTGGTACTACGACACAACGAAAAAAAAATACCTCGCCTGTGGAGTTTATTTCGAGTGATAATATAGTTGGATAGGCAAACTGGCAAACGTGCCACCTGATGGAAAGTGGTCGACGTCGCCCATGAACATAAATTAGTTTACCTGGAACGAGCCCAGGCAACTTATTTATGTGTTGCCTATCCTGAGACATAAGATTTATTTATTGTTAAGTCTCGGTGCCAGTAATTACACTGCCTGTCTTGCCCTTCTCTCCGAAACACAACAAAGCTGTTTCACGGGAGAAACAAGCAAGATGGTGGTACCCATGCAGCGCGGCACAGCGCTTCCCTCCCACCGGTAGTCGCTAAGGTACATCGCTTTTCTTTTTTATTGGTCGTTTGAAGATGCATTTCCGAGTTTTACTTGTCAAGTGTACGCACGTGCACGTCTAAATATGGAGTGGTAGAGATTTTTGAGATAGATAATGTTGTCTTGTTTTTTAACATCATTTTTAATGGCGGACTTATATTGGAGATATTTGGGGTAACTAATTAAATATCGTTTTATCAATAAAATCAATAATCCATCAAATTCAATCCCTACCAAACTTTTTTACATTACGTTTTTACGAATTCTGCTGGGCCATAAATTAATATCATCGTAGTGATCGATAGCTACGTAGTAATTAATTTCGTTTATAATATTTTCCATATTTGCATAGTTAGCATAAATTGAACAAGAACCTTGACAATGCATGCACTCAAGTCACCGTCGGACTGCACTCAGCAAAGACGCTGAGCGCGATCTCAAGAGTTCTCTTAAGTGCCGAGTTTGATTTATTAGTATGACATCACTCAAGTGATTACGGGATCTTACAATGTGAACTCAGGTTCGGTTTATTAATTAGAACAGCATCTTAAGAGCGTGATTGAGATCACTCTCAGAGCTGAGTTCGATTTATTAATACCCTAAGTTTAAAAAAGAAAATTTCAATAATTTGATAATAGGAGTTAATTGTATATTTTAGGCCATTTAGAAAAATATTTTTTTAAATAAACTAATAACCATCAAATAATTTTAATAGACTATCAATCACTATCAAACTACCAACAACCAATTGAGATAGAAAAAAAATTGATTATCAATTAAAGGGGAGCTAAATAACAGCTTTTAAAAAATAAAAATGGATTTGAAGTGTGATATTTTTTTGTAATCTCGCGAAAAATTCACTTATTTATTTACATCCATAAAATTTATATAAATATCTTTTAATTGCTTCTACATAATATTATCATATTTACTATCAAAATTCAAAGTACTTACTTCATGGTTTTATGGAATATCTAGTGTTTTTAACTGCACTCTCCTTGGTACGTTAATAGGCATATGTTTAAATCTATGCATATATTATAATATATTATATATACTGTAATCTCCTACAATATTACCTAATATTTAATTTTGCGTAAAATCCAATAATCTGTTTATCTTGTTTGTGGATTTAGTGCCGTTGATGAACTATATTTATTATTTCTGTTATTATAAAAAGAGAGTTAAACTAAAAATCCTACTATTAGCCTAATCTATTTGGGAAATATATTTTAGGTATTTTAGAAGAAAAGCTACGTCACAAGATCGTCATAGGATCCATGTATCGTCATCGTCACTGGACTAACCACTACATCCTGGTAATCTTGTTGCTACTAGGCCGGGGCTGCTTATTCGTATATTCGCAGCTAACCACCATATACCTATGTCCATATCTGATGGCCGTCCTACTACGCGACATCTGTGGACCTCGTATATAGCCTGCAGCTTAGCCTCAAAAATTATTTTTATAGATATAAATAGAACTACTGGCTAATTATAAAAGGAATAGACACACCACATAGCCTCTTACTCTATAAATCAATATAATATAGTTTACAGAAAAATGTAAAGTGTTATGCCTTTTCTTTTTTTTTTAATGAAAATAATCACCAAAGCATCACTTACGATACAAACATAAGGTATATTATCATTCTAGATAATATAACATAAGAGGGTTAATTGTTAAAGATAATAATTATAGGTTAGGTACCTACATACAACGTAAAAGGTACAAGGTAGGCGTAATAAACCTGCCTATAAAACGAATTACTGAAATTATGGTCCTTTATCCAAACGGCTTTTCTTATCTCTCCCCCTCTTTCTCTCTTTTTATAAGTCTTGCTCTTGTTGGTTGAGCAGTCATTCCATACTCCATAATTAGGGCGCTTAGAACAATGGTTGCCCCACTTGCCTTCCGTTCCGCAGTAAAATTACCAATTCCTTGCTCGTTGACATCTAATCCAGAGCCCTACCGGAATCCATTACCTCTGCCTCTAGCCAGTAGTACTGATACCGCTACTGCCCGGTATTAAGGGGAAGCGCTTTATATTAGCGGCGCTAGCTCGCTACGTCACCAGATCGTCATAGAACGTAAGAGTTTTTGAAAATGTCCCACATAACCGCGTGGGGAGATCCACTCCCCCGAGGAATGCCTCAGAGCATTTCCCGACGTAAAAAAAAGGATGACTAATATCAAGTTGTTAGCATCATCATCAACGCCAAGACGACCGATCCCTCGCCACTCCCATCCAACATGGACTGGTTACTGCACGGTGATCGTCTTCCCACCTGATTAATCGTCGACCAACACTTCGTTTTTCTAAACGCGGTCTATATGACTCCGAATATCATAATATTATTACTAATATCAGCTAAAGTGCCTATATTATTTATTTAAACGGGATATTTAGCATGTTCTTGTCCAACAAAGTATTCATGGACAATGCCGTAACACCAAGCTCCGCAAAATATATAATGTGAAAAACATGGCAATTACAAGGTTTTAATAGGTAAAACAGCATTGTCAATTTATAAATAAATATATTTGAATTAATTGATTTTTTTTCTAGCCTTTGACGTTTGAATAGAACTGAAGAGATTTTTGTGTATTTTGCAACAAACTGTAAAAATTATTTGTACAATATAAAAGAAAATTATGGCAATTAAACAACAGACAAGAAAAACGTCTAGATTGTGATACTCGTAAAAAGGCACATCTGCGGAGGGCGCCCTGAAGGTGAAGTTCGGGTAGCGCCCCGCGAACTCGGTCCAGTAGACCGCCGTGTCCAGAGGAGACTGGGGCCGGTCGTGCCACGCCCGGGACAACACTTTCACGTTCTCTCGAAATCTACAAAAACAAAATTAAAACTATTTTAAGCTGAATATTTACTATGTTTTAACGTTTATCTTGCAGAGGCCGATATTTCTCCATTGTCTACAAAATTTAGCTGTCGAGACTATAAAAAAATAGAAATCAAAGAGTTTCATATACATCTATGTAGCAATAAAACTTAATGTCTGACATGCAAATCCGTTTTGTAAAATGAATCTATAAACAATTCACAAGAAACTATGAAAAAATATATAGTTACTCTAATTAGGTACATAATAGAAAAAGCTTTTTACAGGACATTGTGTTAATGGCATGTGTATTACCTTGGATCTAAAACCTTTTTGAAAGCTGCTAATACATTGTCTTCTGTAAGGTTCTCTGCTTGTATTTTCACTCCAAGGCCACTTTCTTCAATTGCTGCGGAATTTCCTGGCTGGTCACCAAACATGGGCATCGCAACCATGGGCACACCATAGTGGATCGCTTCCGCAGTTCCACCCATACCAGCATGCGAAAAGAATGCTAGTGTTTTTGGGTGACCTGTTTTTTAATAAAAATACTCAAGCTTGAAATTGTACATGTTTGGAGAATTCATTTACTAATAACTGGTCTAACCATAGAAATATATCAAGATCTTGATATATTTCTGTGGGTCAAACGGGTTTCCTTCGCTCCGAAATTTCTATTTTAGGTGAAAATATGTGAATAAACTTTTATGTCTAGTGTTATATACATATGAAAGTTGGCTTGTTGTTCTTTGTTTAGAATTGTGAAAAACACGTTTTTACATTTTTTTAAAGACATTTATTATTATTATTCTTTTAAAATTATTATTGTTTACTACCAACTTAGGATTGTGGCCATTTGAGGTCATTTTTATACAATTCTTTTCAATATCTATCATCTATACAAAATAGAGTTTTCACCATTGCCTCACCAGCTGGAGACCTCTTATTGTAAGTGCAAGAGTTCTTACTAACCCTATTCCCCACTAACCTAACAAAAGTATATTTAAAACAAAAACAATAATTTAAAACGTAGAACGAAAACCTTTATTTCTAGTACAAGTGCTATATTTGTTTAGATACTTTTGCATACCGACCTAGTATGTCCACTTGAGGTAGCCAATCGGAAATGTATACTTTATCTTTGTCTATAGTCAGAGTTTCATTTTCCCATTTCCAAATGAATCTTTGAGGCACATTTTTCATAGCTCCCAATATTGCAGCTAACTTGTCTGCTGGCATCGTTGAGCTTTTTATCATAGAGCCAAAACTTATATAAATAACTCCATATTCCGCATCGTCCATAAACTTTTTTAAATCCTGAAAGAATTTCGAATTTAAAGTTACGCATGGTCGACGTGTGGTTGTTGTCCACAGCTTCGCTCATGTATTAACTTTTCCATCCGTATCCGAACTCATGGTGATTATTTTTATAGTCTCTGAAAGACTTTTTTTGATCTGATGAATTTTCTAAGATTACATATTGTTCGAGCGATATCGCTCCCGCACTTCGACAGGGGTGCACCGATAGCGGGCGGGGGCCGTAGCAAGTTCAATAACCCCGCGTACGAGTTCACTTGTATCGGGACCACATCGGGACACTACCGACGACGGACCATACCTCTTTATATTAGGCCTTACACACCAGCCTAAATTACAGTTCACTAGTATTATTTCTCATTTAGCTTAGGCGCTAGGGCCCTAAATACCTACACTTAAGTACATTCAAACTATTTCTTAGTTTGAAAACTCTTAAGTGCCTCTATATTAGTATAGAAAAATGAATCAAACGTTTACTCTAAAAACTCTACATTATAGTAGTAGTTTTGATGTACAATTTACCTAAAAAATATTTAATGCGACGTATAATTGCTCACTTTTTAATGATCTGCAGTAAAAATGTATTTACTTTAGCAATAATTATTTATTTGTATCATGACATTATACAAAAATAACCAATTGTTAACGAATGATGAATATGAAACATAAACAATGTTTACTTATTTAAAAAACCAACAATGTTATTAAAATAATAACAAGTTGATAGATTTATGATACTAAGGCCAATTATAGGTTTTTGTAACACTATATAAAAGTAGTTTGTAAGAAATAAAAAAAACGACTTTCATTGGTTAATTAAAGCAAGCTTGGATTTTGGAAGCTGTAGTTGATATTTATACTGATACAGATAAAAAATAGTAATAAAAACAAAAAATTACTTTTTGAACAAAAAAGGTCTCATTCAATTCACTTGGTTATTTTTATTAAATTATCTGCTAAAGTAGCATTTTTTTTATCTTAGTTAGATAGGCAACTCAAACTGGGAGGGTTGAGTTGCCTACCGTTAAGCTTTCGACACTACAACTACAAAAAAGTCTTTCACCAGTATAATTATACTGGTTGTCTACATCTATCCCCTTAGACTAATTAGGCTATAAAAATAATCATAACATGTCAATCATAACATAGTAAGTTAATGCAGATGGAACCGTGGGCAAAAGTTAGTATAATATGCATATATCAATATTATTAATCGGATCGACCGTCTGGGGTTCATAGAGGGTGGCCTATGTTCTGCAGCCGAGGGGGCTCTTTGTACCCCTCTTATAAGAGGGTACAAAAGAGCAGGGGGCAAGGGGCGAGGACCGGAACCTTACCCTATTGTACTGTCCCGACGTCGGGAGGGGTTGTTCTGTGGTGCCTGACAACCCCTCTTTGGAGGTGGCGTCGGTCCCCTGGGGGACTGACTAGCCGTCGAGGTGCCCTGTTTGCTCAACAGATCCAGGGCACCTCACCAAAGGCGGCGTTGGTGGCACTCGCCGGGTTTTAGTGGGTAGAGCTGCGTCCACTTACCAGCTGTCGGGCGCAGCGAGTCCCACATACCCGCGTGGGGAGACCCACTCCCCCGCGGGATGGCTCAGAGCATTTCTCGGCGTTAAAGAAAAAAAAGGCTTATGTTCTGCAGTGGACGTCTGATGATGATGGTCAATATTAAACTTACCTCTGGTAATGGTTTTGATTTAGCAACATGATAACCACCAACTTCTATAACGTTAGCTGGAAGCAACCTCGACCCAGTTAAAATGATATTTTGGTAAACAAGGAGAAATTTTATTTCTCGCGCCAAACTTTCCAACGGTGGGACATCATCGTAATACTGAGCCAGAGTCTGTTGGTCACTTTTTTGTTCAAACAAATAATACAAAGATTTGAAATACGAATTCAAAAATGATATCTCCATTCTTTGAAATAGGTTGGGTTTCGTGCCGGTATCTTTGAAACGAAAGGGCACAAATGCTGGATTTTCTGGAATTCCAAATCTGTCATAATGCCATGGCATTAATAAGTTTGTTGTTATTCCAACAACGGGTGCTTGAAGCTTGTATGCTACACCTAATGCACAATCACTATTAAATTGTTCTACAACTACAACATCAAACTTTGGTTTTTGAGTTATTAGTTCTTGCACTTTCTTGTTCGCTAGCATTACTTTACAGCTGTCTGTTCCTGATGTCACTAAATGTATGGCTATAGAAAGTAGTGTAAGGTACGATTTGGCAAATGGGAAATAGTTTTCTAGTATCTGCGTTTTACCAGCGATACTTATGTCATGATAATTGCTTCTAGGTTCCTCTTCAGGGAAATGTGAAATAACGGTCAGGTTGTGGCCTCTCCTTGCCAATTCTTGTAAATACACACGAAACGTAATAAAATGGCTTTTACCGGGGTAAGGAAATATGCCTAATATATTTAGCGAATTCACTAAGTTTGCTGTGGCGAATAGTACCGCTACATTTATTATTATCGTTCTACATTTCATTGTCACGATTTCGCTCTGCACACGACCGCTAGTCACCAAGCTTACACACGACTGTTTGTATCCATATAATTAAATACATCACAAAGAGTTTATTATTATCACTATATTTCAAGTTTTGAGTCGCCATTCCGGTTCAACAGAACAAGTGATATGACCCATTTAGTTAGATTTCCTTTATAACATCTGCAAACGGACATAATATTTAAGGCAAATTGCTTACTTCTACGATTTTACCAGACGTAACATTAAAATAAGAAATAAATCTTCAATGTAAATGACCTATGTTACTCAATTATTATTCAGCTATAAAATATAATTGGAGTTCAAAAGATTTGCTAGTAGAAACAAAAAGACAAACCCTTAAGATTTATTATATTAGGATGAGTAACATCTGGCAACAGACTAAAATTATGTTAGTCGATTTGAGCTCATGTAAATTTATATTTTGCATATGCGAATAACCGCAAATTAAGTAGCTTATACATTTTTTAGGTTTTCTAGAATCTATTTTGAAAAGATGAAATAAATATTTTTTCACCACTAAGAAAAAAATATGCAGGTAAGTTTTAACTATTCTTCTGGAGGAGCTTCTTGCAGTACAAAATCTGAAGAACCTAAAAATATACCTACATCGACATTTTTATGATTAATTCCAACCCCTTCCGAGACAACGCCACTTGGAAAACCAGCAGTGAAGAATCTGATTTGAGATTTCACGCTAACATAGCACGATTTGATAACATCAGTGTAGGCAATGTGTTCTAGTTGTAGAACTATTATCCTCACCGTGACAATAATTATTATCTAGCTTTTCACAACATTAGACCGGAGCGCCTGTACCTATCTACTCAAGTTAACGTTTTTAATATTATTTTAGTGGTTGCTCGTTAAATTTAGTCAGGAACCTTTATAATTTATTTATAACTGAAGATAATTAAGGGATAAGAAAATTCAATTTAAGTATAAAACTTGATCATCCAAGCAGTCTTTGAAACTCTTTCAATCTTGTGCCAGATGTTCATAAATTGGCAAAACTCCTATGTCATCGACATTACGTGTGACGACGTGATTATACATATTATATTTTGTTTAAATCCTCGTCGCCACTATTTTACCTACACTTAATTATTTAAGTAGATATAAATTGAAAATCAAATATAAAGTAAGTAATAAAACACGTTTTTTTTATGTTAGTTGGATAGCCAAACTGGCAAACGTGCCACCTGATGGTAAGTGGTCGACGTCGCCCATGAACATAAACTAGTTTACCTGGAACGAGCCCAGGCAACTCATTTATGTGTTGCCTATCCTGAGACATAAGATGTTAAGTCTCGGTGCCAGTAATTACACTGCCTGTCTTGCCCTTCTCTCCGAAATACAGCAAAGCTGTTTCACGGGAGAAACAAGCAAGATGGTGGTACCCATGCAGCCGGGAGCGCGGCACAGCGCTTCCCTCCCACCGGTAAAAGTCACGTCTTAGCAATAAGTTAATACTAAATTGGCATGTTAGCTAATATAAGACTATTTAGGTAGTCAGTTACTATAATTGCATTGTGTTCATTGCTGTTGGTGTTTATTAAATAAAGAAAAGTCTAAACAAAATGAATGGATGAATTAACATGAAATCGTAACTGAATGTTAATTTGAATATAACCGTTGATGTTTTCATGAAATAACAATCTGATGATTTCGATAGTGGTGTTTACGAATCGATACGACATAGGGTTTTTATGTAAAGAGTGCTCGGTACGTGCTAGTAAGTAAACAACGATGAGGAAAGAAGAAAGTGATAGCGATTTCGCAAAAAATTGAAATGCAAATGATTAGGGACTGTATGCCATTTCTTACAATATAAAACATATTAAAACTATTCGCATTGTTACTGTTCTAATTATACATATGCAACGTAAACATCACACGACTTGGTCGTATGATAAAAGGAAAGTATAAAAGGAAACTCCAAAATAAATAGCTAATAAATAGGGAGATAGCCTGTCACCTTGGGGCACTCCGGCAGAGATAACTAACCAAGAGAAAAGTAATTAATGTTTCATGCGGGTATCGTTTAGTAGTATAGTAGATAACTTAGCTTGTACGAGAGAAACATAAATAAACTTTCAAGATATGTATATTATATCAACCGTACTGAAAGCATTACTAGAATCTTTAATTGTTATTCTGCCTACATTCAAGAACATTAGTGATTCTGACTAAGGCAACGACTATGTCTAGCTCAACAACATAATATTATAAGACAGACTTAGTGACTCATATATCTAAAATAAAAAAAATAACATCTAAAATCCATATTATGATATAAATGCGAAATTACTTACTTTACTTTTGTCTTTTGCTTGTTCCCTAGTCATTATTCGGTCTTTAATTATTGCTTAGTATATTATTATTACTATTATACTTATTAATATATATTATTACACAAAAAAAAAAAAAAAGGTAGGATTGGTATTTTATTAGCGAAATATCACAAAATATGCTATAACATAATGATTTAAATGAAATATTATATTGACTAATGTGTCTAATTATTTTTTTTTGACTTTTTAGTCTTTTTCGATTGTTGAGTGGAGTCAGTAATTTTTTTCTTTTTCTTACAGCAAATTGATATCGCAAACTTGAAAATAAAGAATAAAATTAAAATAACAATGCCATATACGAGTATGATATCCAGGTTATAGTATTGATAAAGAGGCACATCTGCTGAGGGCGCCCTGAAGGTGAAGTTGGGGTAGCGCGCCGCGAATTCGGTCCAGAAGATCGCCGTGTCTAGAGGAGACTGGGGCCGGTCGTGCCAAGCCCTGGACAACACTTTCACATTTTCTCGGAATCTGAAATTAGAAGTAGAAAATAAAAAAAATATTGCAAAAAAAATACTCCTCCTCTCAGTAACGAACTGATTGAAAATATAACCATTCCTTTCAGGTTTGCCGTAGTTATAGCATAAAAAATGTTTGAACAAGTTTATAAAGTTACTTCAGTCTGATATAAAGGATTATATTATACTAGCATTCATGATTATTGTGAGAATTTGCAAGTCCATCCGGTGCTAAATTAGTTATTTATATTATTATGATAGTATTTTTTTTAACAAGCGAATTATCTTGCCAACCTTTTAATCTCACGTAACATTTATCTCCGTGTGTACTTGAATACACACAAACATACATACTTCTATATATGACTGCACATATATAGGCATTGATTCTAATTCTGTCGACCTTAAAATAGAACTTCCGGGTATCGTTTATTTGTCTTTAGTACGTTTTTATCAATTTTTTTTTACACTTACTTAGGATCTAAAACTCTTCTGAATGCTGCTAATAGATTCTCTTCTGTGAGATTTTCAGCTTGTATTCTCACTCCGAGGCCACTTTCCTCAATGGCTGCGGCATTCGAAGGCTGATCTCCGAACATGGGCATCGCAACCATCGGCACACCATAATGGAGAGATTCCGTGGTTCCACCCATACCAGAGTGGGAATAGAATGCTAGTGTTTTTGGATGACCTGTATTTAAAACAGTCATTGAGATTAAATTTTTATGTAATTACAAGAGAAGTACCTAAGTTGTACAAATAACATTAAAAATATGACCGTATGAATTGCATGAACTTAGTTAAAATAGTCGTATCGAATAAGTACTGGAGTATGTAGTGCGAAAAAACTCACTGTTGTGCGAATAATCCCCCACCAACTAGGGACATCCAGCCTTCTTACAACTGCACATTATAAGGCCGGATCTGTCCCGGATTGGCATTGAGCCACGAAAATAAATGCCACAACGCTACAAATAATTGACGATGCTTTAATCATCTTTCAAAGAGGCAATAATGATGATGATTATGAAGCTGCTAATTACGTTATTATTAAACGATGGTAATTATTAGGCTATTACACCATTCAATGAACAATCAAACATATTCTTATATAGTATTTACATTATCAATCATCACTATTACAACTGCTAAGATAGCTCCGCGTCTATATGTACGTTTTATGAGTAAATAAGGAAACGACGTTACGTAATTTATATTCCTATAACCTTTTATATTTATACATATATGGTTTATATTATGAAATGAAATAAATGAAAAGAAAGGCGGTCTTTCTTTAATGTTATATAGTTAAAGGCTTATAGATATATGAAAACGGTAAACGTCGTCACTGTAAAAAACCAGTTCATATGGGACCGGACTCCTAATCCATGCACGCTTTCATCATCATCATTATCATCAGCCTCTATCTGTGCACAGCCGAACATAGACCTCCCTCAGTGAACGCCAAGACATGCATGCTTTACCTATTCTAAAATGCTAAACGTTAGACCTTGTTGCCGAAAATTTCCAGCCTGCCCGGTTTTTTTCTGGAAAACAGTAAATCACGATATATCTCTTACCCATTCACTCTTACCTAAGATATCAACTTGAGGGAGCCAACTGGAGACGTATAGCTTATTTCTGTCCATTGACACATTGTTACTTTCCCATTTCCAAATGAACCTTTGAGGTAGTTTCTTCATAGCTCCTAATATTGCAGCTAATTTATCTTCGGGAATCGTTGATGTTTTTATGACGGAACCAAAACTTATGTAAATCACTCCATGTTCAGCTTCGTCTATAAATTTTTGTAGGTCCTGCAAGATAAGATTTCACTATTCTATTTGCTTTTATTAATAATTCAGCAGTAAATGCGCTTCTGCGTCATGGTATTTTTCTTATAGGCTATGTAAAGAATTTTTCGATCAACGCATATTTTTTGGAGTTATTGATCAGACTAGAATAATTATAATAATAAAAAAAAATTGGATAAAAGATTTTTTTTATCTAGGGAGTGCAAATTTTTTACTGTAACCATTTTAATTAAGTGTGGGGAATGTAAAAAATCTTTATATGCCTCGATAAAGCCCGGAAGATATTTGTTATAATGAGTGAGTTTTGCCTAGCAGGCATCAAGACATGATAGCATCATGCCGTTTTTGACGTGACAACGTCTTATAATTCGATGGAGCCGGCTGCAAGAACGAAAAAAGATGACTCATGCGGCGTTACCTCGCTCTGAGGCGTTCCATTTTCTTATGACGTTGTCACGTTCAACTATCGTCAGTAAACCGACTTTACAGACAACCGATTTTTTAGTCACGATATTCGAGTCTATTTTACTTACCAATTTTTTTTTTTTTTTTTTATGTTAGTTGGATAGGCAAACTGGCAAACGTACCACCTGATGTTCAGTTGTCGACGTCGCCCATGAACATAAACTAGTATATCTGGAACGAGCCCAGGCAACTCGGTTATGTGTTGCCTATCCTGAGACATAAGATGTTAAGTCTCGGTGCCAGTAATTACACTGCCTGTCTTGCCCTTCTCTCCGAAACACAGCAAAGCTGTTTCACGGGAGAAATAAGCAAGATGGTGGTACCCATGCAGCCGGGAGCGCGGCACAGCGCATCCCTCCCACCGGTAAAAGCGCACTAAGCGCTACAATAGATATTTAACATCAAAAACGTTTAAATTCTAATACAATTCCAATCTATCCAAGCACTGCTTGAGCATACAATACTTATAAGTTTATATGTAGTAAATGTGATAGTCAATTAGCGTCATTCAACTGGCTAACACGGAAGTAATTCTACTTTATAACTTGACGTGATTATAAAACAAGTCATAGCGATAACTTGTCAAATGTCGTCGTATCGTTTGTAAGAATGTGTGTCAATTGAGCAAGTGTTCGAAATTTTTTTATTCATTGGCATTCCTACAATTATTGGCACTTTAGAATTAAGTTCTAAAAATATTTAAAAAAAACACTGATTTGAATAATCTATGGTTTGCATAAGATTGGTATGCATTTAAAATATAAAATAAATTATTTTTCTGTAACAAATTCGCAATACTGTTCCAGTAAATTAATATTATATAATAATAATATGTTGGGGCAAACTCACACACGGCCATCTGATCCCAAACTAGGCAGAGCCTGTTCTTATGGTAACCAGACAACTGATATATATATATACTTATATATTTGTAAATACATACATATTATAGATAAATTACACCCAGACACATAACAATGAATGATCATGCTCATCACACAAGTATTTGTCCTGGGTGGGGATCGAACCCACGACCTTCTGGTTTAGCAGTCAGGGTCACTAACCACTAGACCAACAGACCAGTCGATTATAAGCGATTCAATGTGTGCTAGTGGTTTGGTGAAGTAATTCCAAAATATTTAACTATACCTACTTGAATTACACTTCTGGGCAGTATATTCAAAGATTATTTTACCACTAGATACCAAGATTACCCATGACTGCAGCAAAAAGACTTTCCAAAGAGGAATGACGACCTTAAAGCCAGGAGTGTTTTTAAAGAAAAGCGATAGGCAATACCATTTCCAACTAGTTTTCCGATTATTCGTCATCCAGCTGATATTATAGCAATTAGAACTCCAGAAGCAATAACTTCACCAAGTGCAACAGACGCAGAAGCTGATACACGTGATGGACTGATGACATTGAGCAATATTTTATAGCGAACAATTAAATATCTTAAAAGATGGTAAAAAAATATATAATGGAGACGAGACAAATTTTATTCTATGCGCGAAGCGTACTCATATTTGCGACTAAAGGTAAAAGAAATGTCTATAGTATTGATAATTCACCCGCCAAAACATCTTATATGGTGCTTTTCACATTCGGTACTGATGGCAGTGACTCCACATCTTGTCATTTATACTGAAACGTTTTTACCAGGCGAGTTGCCCTCTTGATCGAGGAATTGGAATATTTTTTAAAGCTTAGGAGCGCAATCGTGCAGTCGAAGCCTTTTCGCGACTATCGACGCGCTTTACACAATCGCCCTTTTGTTTTTGTTTACGCAGGGAAATGCTTTTTACACATGTAGCCAGGATCTCGCACCTGGGAGTGCCCTACCCGTAAACTAAAACCACTGCGAGCGCCTTCAGCCGCATTTTGAGGGTCCCGGGTCTGTAGGCAACAAGATCACCTCAGCGACAGGCTGGCCCCGGAGAAGGCCAGACTACTCCTCTTAAGGGGGGACTGCCCGGCTGCTTAGGCAGTCCGACGACGTGTCATACTGGACCCAGGTTCCCATCCTGAACCCAACTTGAGCACAGGGACGTTAATGGAGGTGCATTAAGTAACGCCTCCTACGCACCCCCGGTCGTCGCCGCCTCTCACCCGCTCGTTCTGGGACTTTACTGCCTCGCAGAAGGAAACCATCGCCGTCCAGGGCTCGTCGTCACCGAGCATCGCGGTGATGACACTCGGTAGAGACAAGTCCCCTCCGATGACCGATGTCAGATCATGACGCAGTGCCGCCCATCTCGGGCATATCTTGAGGACGTGCTGGGCCGATTCCACCGCCGCGCCACAATCGTGACACACTGTCAACGGCTCCCTGCGGGCCGTTCGTCACAGGTATTCACCAAAGGAACCATGTCCAGTGAGTGAGCACCTGTGTCAGGCGGAAGGTGAAGGGTTTGCGCTTAAGGCGCATCCACCGCTCAAGGAAAGGACGCAGAGCAACCGTTAGGCTTTTGCCGAACGGCTGTCGCGCCAGGTCCTCCCCCAACTTCGCATTAACGCCTCTTGTTCTAGTCAGCGAACCCGAAGGATCCCGTCTAGCGTAAGGCTCCCACCAAGAGACCTCCTATCCGAGACATAGGAGTGAGTCTCGGCAAGAACCTCCGCCACGAGTTTCCACGGGGGGTCCTTATTTTTGCCTATTACACGTAAACCAATAGACAGCTCGGATTAATGAATACGTGCTTATTTAATTTATATTATGAATACTAATTAAATAATTAATTGATAGTATGAGCAATTGCGGATTTGAATTGAGCATTTTGTGAGCAATTAAGAGCACTTATTCATTAATCCGAGCTGTCTATTGGTTTACGTGTAATAGGCAAAAATAAGTTTGTAATTTTAATTATTAATAACTAATTAAATAATTAATTGATAGGATGAGCAATTGCGGATTTGAATTGAGCATTTTGTGAGCAATTAAGAGCACTTATTCATTAATCTGAGCTGTCTATTGGTTTACGTGTAATAGGCAAAAATAAGTTTGTAATTTTAATTATTAATAACTAATTAAATAATTAATTGATAGGATGAGCAATTGCGGATTTGAATTGAGCATTTTGTGAGCAATTAAGAGCACTTATCCATTAATCTGAGCGGATCATTAGTTTGCATGTAATAGGCAAAAAATAATTTGTATTTTTAATTATTATTTATTAATTAAATAATGAATTGATAGGGTGAGCAATTGCGGATTTGAATTGAGCATTTTGTGAGCAATTAAGAGCACGTATTCATTAATCCGAGCGGTTATAGTTCCAAGCCAACTTTTTCGAGGTCTACTAAATAGTCCGAACAAAGCCAAACAAACATTTGGTTTGGATAGGTGAGCCCGTTCTTGAGTTATAAAATTACAACGAAAAGTGGCATTGATTTTTATATATAAAGATAGGAAATTTTGGATAACTTTAGTTACAGTTACGCGCTGTTTTGGTATATAATATTTAGCACTATGGCGAATATTTATAGGTAAGTCCTTAGTTCCATATCTACGCCTTAATTATTGAAGATATTGGAATAAATTTTAGTGTCATATTAATATGGTCCTTTCCACGCTAAATCTATACAGATAAATAAAATTGGCGTGTCTGTTTGTAATATTAAATTTTTACAATTTTTTGTCTGTCTGACCGTCTGTCTGTCTGTTTGTTCCAGCTAATCTCTGAAACAGCTGGGCCGATTTTGATAGGACTTTCATTGGAAGATAGCTGATATTTTAAGGAGTAACTTAGGCTATAAAAGTAATTATCATCAATCCGCGTATGGCTGTAAATCTAAGTTAACGCGGGCGAAGCTACGGGTAACAGCTAGTATACTATAAATTTAAACATACCTCAGGCAGCGGTTTCGCTTTACCAACATGATAACCGCCAACTTCTATTACGTTGGCTGGGAACAATCTTGGTCCAGTCAAAATAAAGTTATGATAAACGAGGTGGAATTTTATTTCCCGTGCCAAACTCTCTAATGGCGGGATATCGTCAAAATACTCGGCGAGAGTTTGTTCGTCACCACGTTGTTCATACAAATAATATAATGCTTTGAAATACAAATCAAAAACTGTCACTTCGATCCTTTGCAGTAGAGTTGGTTTCGATCCACCGTCTAAGAAATGGAATGGCACAAAAGCTGGATTTTGTGGAATACCAAATCTGCTATAATGCCATGGCATTAATATGTGTGAATTTATTCCAACCACTGGTGCTTGAAGTTTATATGCCACACCTAATGCGCAATCACTGTTGAACTGTTCAACAACCACTACATCGAACTTGGTTTTCCTCGCAATAATTCCTTGAACTTCTTTATTCGCTAACATCACTTTGCAATCTCTTGTTCCAGCGGTTACTAGATATATGCCTGTATGTAATAACGTTTGGTACGACTTATCGAATGGAAAATCATCTTCTAGTATTTTGGTAGTACCAGCTAGACTTATGTCATGGTAATTCTTGAGAGGTTTGACTTCCGGAAAGTGCGATATTACAGTTACATCGTGACCTCTCCTCGCCAATTCTTGTAAATACACACTATACACAAAGAAATGGCTTTTACCCGGGTAGGGGAATATACCCAATATTTTCAGCGAGTTCACATAGTTTGTGGTCACAAACAGAAATATCGCTAATAATAATAAACTTCTATGATTCATTGTGAACGGACAAAACGCGGTCGCATGTCTGCTAGCGTAAGCTCGACTAAGTAATCAATGTTAAACATGACATACCATACGTACGCCTTGAACGAGCTGTGTATTAAATATAGATCCACGTGTTTCGAATATACATAAATTGTAACGCCCGAATACTCAAACGAATCTCAAATTTAGGACGTACTTAAACTCGTGTTGTCCCTCTTTTTTTCTTTGAATCTGACACGTCGTAGCATGAGTTTAAGTACGTCTTACATTTGAGATTCGTTTGAGTATTCGGGCGTTAGTCTGTAAGTTATTGTTAGTGACGGTTTGAAAAATCTGGTAGTCTCCTCCGCTATTTCAGTTGTTTATTCAACGTTACCGTACAAATACTGCTATTTTAGATATAAGCACATAATGTTAACAATATGACGCACATACACCATCACGTTTATCTACAGCCAAGGCAAGCGAATAAGAACTATTACGAGTACCAGATGTAGGATTTTTTAGGAAATCTCTATATACATCCATTACAGAGGCTCAAACGAATGTCCTTGGCGTTCTAAAGCCGTCGAATTCTGATGAAAACTGCTTCAAAAAAACAATTGGGACCGCAATAGATTACAGTATACATAGTACAGACCTTTTAAAAGATTATAAAACAATGTTTTCAAATGGTTACGCATATTTATAGTCCTTTTTTTTTCTTTTTCGCCGGTAAATTCCCTTAGGCATCCCGCGGGGTGACAGGGGACTCCCCAGGCGGATATGTGGAACTCGCTGCGCTCGAAAGATGGTAAGGTAAGGTGGACGCAGCTATACCCACTAAAAACCGGCGAGTACCTCCAATGCCGTCTTTGGTGAGGTGCCCCGGATCTGTTGAGCAACAGGGCACCTCGACAGCTAGTCAATGTTCCAAGGGACCACCGCCACGTCCACAGAAAGGTCCGCACCCCTCTTTTTATAAGAGAGGTACAAAGAGCAGCTCTCTCGGTTCGGTGAGCCCCACTGTCATGACAAGGCTTGAACCATAGTGGGGAATATTTTGCAGTCCTTGCGTGACCACTGTTGATGTAAAATGTCCAAAATGTTTGGAATGTATAAATCTTGATAAACTGTGACAAAATTCGTAAGAAGTCCTAAGCGGCTGGACCGATTTTGATGAAATTTCGTATGTTCAAGTGGATTCGAGCTGTTTCCTTTTCCTATATAGAAGAGGGGGTAAACGGACAGTCCATTCATCTGATGGTAAGTAAGAAGCGACACAGACACCCGCTATACCAGAGGATTAGCAGATGCGTTGCCGGCACAGAAATATATCGAGATTATTTCTGTGGTTGCCGGCCTTTCAAATATGAGTTAGTATGTCCTTTTATTGAAGGTCCCTAAGTCGATATATATGTAACTAGTTTATGTTATATTTAACGTCAACCATTTACCATCAGGTGGTACGTTTGTCAGTTTGCCTATCCAACTAACATTAAAAAAATAAACCCCTGAAGTTGCGATAGAAGATGCACACTGCGCAGTGTCAAAGAATTAAGCCGATCGTAGAGAATCTTGTTAATTGTTATTGCCGTTTCGAGTTAAATTTTAAACGATTTTTATTCACGATTCGATCCACTACAATATGGTTTGTACAGGACATCGTCTATCGGGTCCGCTAGTATGACTGCAAATAATAATTATATTAATGCTCTTTTGTATATCTATATTTAATACTGCAGTCGATGATTCATGTTATTAATGCTATAATAGTCTCAATTCAGAAACGGCCAGTGATATCATTGTCGCTGGTACGTAACTATTTACAGTTCTCAGAACTGAATAGTACCTCTATTTTAAAACTATATATTTTTTTAATGTCTGTGTAGGCAGAAAAAGTGCCACAACTTCTTCTCCCACTATAATGTATAACATTTTGTTTGGCCGATTTTTTTTACCAATGCTATTTTTGTATAAGACAATTTTGACGCTTCCTTTTAACTATTTGCGTAAACATTAGAAAACTATGGTTCTGTATTTTACAAGTGTGTAAATTAACTAATAAATTATGAAATACTTCTATAAATAGTTCAACTAATCTTTGCGCGCCGCGCTATGAGTGCGTGCGCTTGTAATTATACATAAATAAATACAGTTTGAGTGGCTGCCTGCCTGGCTGGCCGCTGGCCGTCGTCGTAGAACTCAGAGCAACACGTGTTCATAGTTTTTTGTACAGGTACAGTCGTTTAGAAAAATGTCTAGTTCTTAACTCAGAAAATGTTTAAGAAGTCAGGTAAATTATATGAGCTAATTGCGAAATAATCAACATCTATTTATGATCAAATACTGTAGGTATCTTTAATAAATATTAGGTTTACCTATGAAATTGCCGTTTTGTATGAAAAAATTTAAACGATTTTTTTCATGTATTTTTTATTTGTATCGAAGTAAGTAATCACCCATGCAATCAATGCATCTTTGCTAACGCAGTGGCAGTTTATTGATGCCCTTCTTAAAGAAATCAGCTGGACGGGAGGCAACAAATTCTTCAAAGGCATTTTGTACTGCCTCTCGGGTATTGAATTTTTTTCCCGCCAAGAAGTTATCCAAATTCTGGAAAAAGTAGTAGTCTGTAACTACTACTTTTTCCAAGGCGCAAGGTCTGGTGAGTAGGGCGGATTACGAAGAGCTTCCAACCCCAGTTCTTGCAACTTGGAGACCGTCTGCTGTGCAGTATGAGGTCGCGCGTTGTCATGCAGGAGCAGCGGAGACGAGCGATTGACCAATGCTGGTTGGAGATGTATCCGAAACGTCGGGCTTGTAAAAATCTTAATAAACCGCGATAACTTTACGTAAAGTATCCGAAACGTCGGGCTTGTAAAAATCTTAATAAACCGCGATAAAATCCCTAAAAAACCTTAAAAAATATAATATAATAACTTAATTATATTAATAAAAAGGAGTCCCTTTAGGCAAGGTCCCGAAGATACTAGCAGCGTTCCCCCTTTGAATTGCTAGACTAATTCTTTGTCCGAGGTAGCTGCCAGCTCTTCGGTCTCCTGTGATGTCGACTAACCTTTTTGTTATTTCCTTAAAGAGGCTTAAAGCGCTAGGACCCCACGGACCAAGGGTCTCGACACCGAATGGGACAAAATCATATTCGGAGCCTAGACCCCTGTATTTGCATATTTTAGCTTTTTCAGCTGCTTCACAAGCCGCACCAGCTCTGTTGATGGTTCCATGTGGATGGGAAGGGGCCAGTGTGTCTGAACAGGTTGCGATTCGGAGCGTGTCAGGCTCAAGAAAAGTTCCTGTATTTGACGAAGGGTACGCGTGAAGCCAGTAGCCGGCCTTATGCGTACCTACGGCCAAAAGCCTAGCACGCGCCGGACCTGTACTACAGCTCAAAAGATTCTCAAAAGTCAATTTGCAATTTATGTCGTCCCAGCTCCTCTGTGAATTTGGAGAAAATGAAAAATTTTGACCTGGGCATGCAATTAAGAAAGCGTTTCTAGCTTCTTCCAAGCCAGCAATCTCAAAGTTTGAAGGGGATGCCCTTAAAATTTTACTAATGAGATTTGCTGAACTATGGACAGAAGATAAGAAGGCTGGTAAAGCGACACTGGAAATTTTGCGAATCCCTAAACCACCATAGCGGATGGGTAGGGATGCTTGGGACCAAGATTGCTCGTTCAGCTGCATATTGAGAATCGATTCTAAGCTAATTTCAATTAAATCGTCTACTTGTGCCAAAAGATCTGGGCGATTCCAAAAGGAGCAGCAACGGAGCACATACGTAAATTTTGGGACGAAAAGACAGAATTTTAAGATGCAAAATGCATAATGTGGACTAATTTCAAGTAGACGGTCAGCAGAATTTTGAAATTTAGTAATTGAATTATTAATATATTCAGAAATAGATTCATCAAAAATTGGAGAACCTAAAAGGTAAAGGGAATTACTGTTAACTATTTTAATATTTGGAGCCAAAATATTATATTTTTGTTTTACGTCATTCAAATTTAAGTCGCAGTTATTTATAAAAAGTTCGCATTTGCTAAAATTAAGCTCCAAACCAATGGCTTCAAATTTATTTTTGATTAAAAAAAGGTCCGAAAACGCGGTATCCACATCACCTCCTAGGGTTCCGTCGTCCAAATACCAAACGTTGAATTTAAAATTTAAATTTTTGATTATCGAATTTATAGCCAAACTAAAAATTGCAGGCCCAAGGGGATCACCCTGTTGACAACCTACTTCCGAGGACAGTTCATTGGAACGGTATAACAATTTTGTTGGGACAGCGTAACTGAGAAGAAGATAATTGTATATTTCTGGTATATGTTTTCTTATTTCCGTCAGCAGGGTATCCCTATTTAACGAATTGAATGCATTTTTGACATCAATTTTGAGCAATACGTCAGGCTGTCTGTACGTTAGGAAAGAGCGTAGGGCATGGACGGCTGCCTCACACCCTCCTTTTACACCAAAGCCTAACTGTACGGGTTCAAATTCCGAATTTAATTTTGGTAAAATATGTCGAACAGCAATTTTGGACGCCAGGCGTCGAAGTGTTGATCCAACAGCAATTGGTCTCACCCCTCCGTCCTTTTTGGTGAGGGCAATGAGGTTGGCGCCGAAAAGAATGGGAACAATTTCTGGATCGAATTTAGAAGTTGCTCGCCTGCATCACCCACAGAATGCGATGTCAAGTCTTTCAAATGTTGGGGTGAGATTCCATCCAAACCTGCAGCCGAACCTGGTTTAAAAGATAAAATGGCATCCGTAACATCTTTCTTTTGAATTTGAAGGCATGCTTGCCCTGCTGTTGGTGGGTCGAGAAAATATGGGTTTACTGGAGCTGGAGGATGTTTTGTCCGTAAGGCCTGAAGGGTGTTAGGGGTATCTGGTAATAGCACGTCGTTGGAGAAAAAAAGGCGAGCGGCTCCTTTGAGATCTCCGTCACTGATTTTGTTTTGGATAAGTTTGTTGCGATTACGAGGGGCATCATATTTGTAAAGAGGTGCGGCAGAAGCCGAGGAGCTTACACCTATTATATTATTCTTAACGTTAATGTATTAATATTGTTTCAGACTCGTGAAACTATTGGCAATCTTTATATTATTATATAAAAATCAATGCCACTTCGTTGTAATATTATAACTCAAGAACGGGCTCACCTATCCATACCAAATGGTTTTAATTTATTATGTTTATCTCCGTCCAGAATAGCAGAATAACTATTAAAAACATTGGAAAATTTACTAGAAAATAAATCAAAAGAAAAAATATTTTTCCATAGATTAAAAATTGGTCTCCGCTGCGCTACGACTAGATACCGCGCCGTACTTGTAATGTGCGGCAACAAATACCACGCCGAAATCGGCGTACCCGAGCCAGTCTCATTGTAATCGTTGTGTAAGGTGGACGTACAGAGTGTTTTATTCAATTTTGGTCATTATCTAAAGTAAAATGCCAGTTTGCGTAGTGAAACTGTGTAAGAATAATACTACAAGAAATAAGAAAGACTCTGGGGTCACATATCATCTGTGAATATCATATAATTTCGAAATTTAATCATAAAATAACATGAAACTTTATGGCTCATGTCTCATTATTTTTCATTATTCAGTGTTGCCGCGTATAAAAAAATCAAGTCCTCGTGGTTGCGATTTTTATACAGGGTGTCCCGTAAGTAGTGGACCAACGGGGTGTGGGTGATAGGGGGAACTATTATCTACCAAAACCACTAAAAATTATTGTTCTAGGTCTTATAGCTTTGAAGTTATGATTTTTTTTAATAAATAGGTGAAATTATCGTCCTATGTACAAACATTTTATAATTTTACGAAATCTATCACTTATTTTTTTGTTATTTTTATTCTAGGCGGTTAATAATACATAGGTCTTTCTAATTAAAATCGTATTTAGGTGTAATTATCATAAGCATGAAAATTAAAAAATAAAACTAGTGCAATTTTTACATTTCAAGATGCTCTATGTGGTGTTTGAGCTAAGCTGGTGTAAAAAAAATGTATTATAGCCTAGTGAAACTTTATTTTAAAAACATCTACATGTCATACCAATTACAAAAAAGTAACTGGTTTCAAATAAGTATTTTTCCTATTTTAATTACTATCAAAACCAAAGGACATTTTTGCAAGAAAATAAAAATACATTGCTAATTATGGAAAAGCTTTTATTACACATTTTTTTTCTTACATTAAGTGCTCGAAATACTTTCCTCTAGCTCTTATGCATAACCAACATCTTCGTATAAAGTTTCTTTGTAAACTTCGTCGAGACCGTTCATTATTTTTTATCGATTCAGCAATATGATTTAATTTTTGTCGTAACTGTCTTTCATCAGAAATATTTGTTTCATAAACTGCTTCTTTGAAGTAACCCCATAAAAAATAATCCAAAGGATTCAGGTCGGGAGATTGTGGCGGCCATGATATTGTACCTCCGCGTCCTATCCATCGATTTGGGTACGTCACGTTCAAAAATTCTGTCACTTGCCGTGAATAGTGGGCTGGTGCACCGTCGTGCTGCAACCACATTCTCTCGCGTACTTCTTGTGGCACGTCTGCTAACAAATTACCGAGGTCACGTCTCAAAAATTGGAGATAACCAGCGCCGTTAAGTCTCGGCGGTAATTCAAAAGGACCGATAATTCTGCCATCTAATATTCCTGCCCACAAATTCACTCCAAATTGGTGCTGAAATCGATCCTCTCTCACTATTCGAGGATTCACGACACTCCAATAATGAAGATTGTGTATGTTAAACACTCCCATCCTTTTAAAACATGATTCATCCATCCATAATATGGAATTAAAAAAGTTTCGGTCTTGACGGCATCGACGCAACATCTCTCGGCAGAAATTTATTCGTCGCTGATAATCAGCAGGTAACAGCGCTTGAACTCGTTGTACATGATACGGGTGTAAGTTGTTCCGTTTCAATATGCGGTGTACCGTACTTCTAGCTACACCAGTGCGTCTAGAAATACGACGAGTGCTAGTCGAAGGATCCTCTTCTACTTCTGCCAGTATTTGACGTTCATCCACTGTTCTAGGCCTTCCTTCACGGTTTCCAACTCCAGGAATACGACCTTCTAAGTAGGCATTATTGACCCGAAGAAAAATGCGGTGATCGGGATAGCGATCTCGATTTGGATAGCGCTCACGATATGTACGTGCAGCTTGCCGAGCATTCCCATCACAGAGCCTGTAAATAAAAAAACATTTCTGCGTATTCACGGGGAGTGTAAGTATTAGGCATTTTTCCAACTTCAACAATACCAAATCACAAGCAAAACCGAGGTCCAATTCAAGCGCACTTCAACAAGGAGTAATAATCATAGTGGGATCGAGAGAAACACGTATGTAGTTACAAGCTGTAAGCAAGTCACTGAAGTGAGTCGAAAGTAATAGGAAAGGAGAGGGGGTTCGAGTATCGTCTATTATTGGCCGGGAAAAATACAAAAGAATTCCAGAGTGCACGTGCAAAATATTTCTCGGAATTTATGGGATTCCGAGACTTATTTTGCACATTGTCTACCTGACGATTTCTTAGATTTAAAATCCGTAAGCTAATTTAACATTTTTTAAATACTTTAAACCACAGTGTTATACTTTTATGTAATTGGTATGACATGTAGATGTTTTTAAAATAAAGTTTCACTAGGCTATAATACATTTTTTTTACACCAGCTTAGCTCAAACACCACATAGAGCATCTTGAAATGTAAAAATTGCACTAGTTTTATTTTTTAATTTTCATGCTTATGATAATTACACCTAAATACGATTTTAATTAGAAAGACCTATGTATTATTAACCGCCTAGAATAAAAATAACAAAAAAATAAGTGATAGATTTCGTAAAATTATAAAATGTTTGTACATAGGACGATAATTTCACCTATTTATTAAAAAAAATCATAACTTCAAAGCTATAAGACCTAGAACAATAATTTTTAGTGGTTTTGGTAGATAATAGTTCCCCCTATCACCCACACCCCTTGGTCCACTACTTACGGGACACCCTGTATATTGATTTATTGTAATTATTTTTTATAATTTATATAGAATACTTAGGTAAGTACTTCATTTATCTATCCTAGTAATTTTTAATGAACTATTTTTTATAAATTATTTTAAACACAAAATTTTTTGAGCTTTTGATTCAAGCGTTTGAGTAAAAGTAATATTTTACATACATGTTGTCAAAAATTCAATAATTTTTTGTAATATAATTTGACCTTACACATATTTTCTGAGCCATATTTACAATCAGTACTTAGTTCCACTAGTAACTAGACCATTGCATATAATATTTTTTCCCATTAATTTAGGGTATAGTTAAGCAGCTGGCAATTGTATTCTTCACGCACACTAGCATCCTTGGGCATTGTCTTACAAACACTATGATATTTACTTGCCGCATCATGGAGCTATTGTTTTTTGCGGAGCGCGGTATCTAGTCGTAGCGTCGCAGAGACCAATTTTTTTCTATACAAAATGTTCACGAGTTTCCTAAATGTCAAACATTTAATATAAATATAAGCTTACCGTCTCCTATCGATACGGTAAGCTCTCCTCTCAAATTAAAGATCGTATTTAAATAAAGGTTTCGAATTGACAATATAATATACCTATCCAAGATATTCGGATCATGGCGTATTTTAAATTTTAAAAATGTAAGTAATAAAAAAGAATTGACATAATATTATACAATAGTTGTTTTTTTATTTTTTATTTATTTAAGGCATTAGTTACAAACTATCAGAACAAATTTTTACGCGTGTGTCACGGAGCTTAGTTGAAAGGAGTGCGACCGACATAGGCGTTATATACTATAAATAGGGATGTTGACATTTTTCATAAATGTTTATGGATCATTTATAAATATCTAATAGAGGCCTAAATATTATTAACTTTTGCTTAAATACGTCTAATGCCTATAAAATCTTGCATTTTATAATGCATTTTAAATTCTTCGCTCCAAAACGCTAACACTTGTCACGTGACGTCATAATATGTTGTTAAACATCGTAAAAATTATAAAATGATTCTAGTTGTCGTTAATAAAAATGGCTTCTAAGTTTTATAATTGTTGTACGGTGTCTATGTGTGTGTACACTGTCAAAACGCCTGAAAATTAGTTTTTACAATATGTACTGCGTACGGAAAATGGTGTAAAAGTACGTCAATATTCTTCCGCTTCCGCTAAATAGGAACAGGTGACGTCATTTCCGTTTATTATCACGTGACCTATTTTAAAATTTGTTACATTTTATTTATAAAATATTAATTTAATCAAATAAAAATAAGGGAAAATATTGATTGTATTTTTTCAGAATTCTATCATATAAACTACCAATTAACATCAAAATTATATTTTATATGAATACTGTCAACATCCCTATTGTCCATTGAAATAGTGGCGAAATTTCAGTGTCTTTTTTACCATCAGGATGGCGTTAATATCACTCTGATCCCCGTGATGTCACTTTATAATATACATTTATTAATACTAATTAATGTAAAAATCTTAATAAACCGCGATGGGTATCCACTGTATCGGCGACGATCACCTGATGATAAAGGTAGATTTGTTACAACGAAACTGAAAAGAAACGATTTCGAGTCTGAAAACAGTTGGATGTTTTCATATTCACCATCCAAACATCCAATACCACTCCGTATCCTAGAATCCCACTGTTGTACATTTGGCGGTGGATCTGGAGAATTGTCAAAGCGTATATATATCTCAATTCAGTTGAATGCTGCTCAATGTGCTAAAACACCTCAAGCACGTTCGCACAAACGTTGCTTTACTCGGAGAGGCTACGGGCAAAGCCTGATGTGCTCGTGATGTGGTCCCTGGCCCTCGCCCGCCGCTTTAAGCCAAGTTGGACCTTCGGCCCTGTTATTACAGCATAAACTCCACTGCGGTTGACGTAATGTAAGTACGACAAACTTATTATATATGTTGGTACAGTAACTATGTCTAGGGATCGAACCGCAAAATTAAGTTTGTTTTTAATGTGTATACTTTTCTGGGATAAAAAGTAACCAGTGTGGTGCCCCGGATTGGAGATTATAATTATACCAAGTTTCATCGTAATCGAACCGGTAGTTTTTGCGTGATGCTTGAACAAACAGACAGACAGACAAAAAATTTTTTAAAACAATTTTTGGTCGGGTACCGGTCTAGTAAATAATATGTATTTTTTAATTATTTTCAATGTACAGAATTGACACTTCTACGGTTTTATTATAAGTATAGAATAGATTAGATCTAAAAGTTCTAAACTACAAAAAAATATATACAAAACGGGAAGACTCTATTTATATTAGTCCAAGTACTTGTAGTACCTGTAGTACTACAAATTTTTCAGATCTCACCTACAACTCCAACACGCATAATTTATAATAATTTACGAAAGGAATCTTCGCTTAGTAGGTACACCGATTGCTCTGAATTCTTCAACACTAACCAGCAGGTGTAGTTCTATTAGAGATATATCTTATGCAAATTTTTTACCAAGCCCGTTATTGAATGAAGCATTTAGTGAGTTATATCTTAATATAACTCACTAAATCAGCATTTTGTGCAAGAGCAACATATTTTTTTTTCTTTAACGCCGGGATATGCTCTGAGGCATCCCGCGGGGGAGTGGGTCTCCCCACGCAGGTATGTGGGCCTCGATGCGCCCGACAGCTGGTAAATGGACGCAGACCCCTCGGCCCAATTAGCTTCTCCCAAGGTGCACCGCTCACCCTAGGTTACTGAGCCCCACCGCCACGACAAGGCTTGAACCATGGTGGGGAAGAGCAACATATTGCTCTTGCACAAAATGATGATGATCGAAATCTATCACCCAATTTAAATGTTCCTATAAATATCAATAGTATTAATACACGTAATGATGTAGATAACCAAGACTCACTAACCAATTTAAATGTATCCATAAATATAAATGATACTCAAACACTGTATTTACATTAACAGTTTATATTGTTTATTTCCCATCACTAAAGCTGTAATAAATGTTTCGTTAATTCAGTGCGATACTAGATCAAAAAACCTGTTTTTTTTTTCATTTTTCTCATAAATTTATTATCAGCGCCGCGGGCGACGCTAGTGGAGTAAAAGTAACTAAGTATGTTACAATGGCTCAGATAGATTTATTTTTTATATTAAGTAATTTCACGTAGTTATTAAAGTTTTAAATCACATATGTCTTATTAGGTCTTTTGATCTAATGATGCACCAGCTGACAGTTTAGGTCTAAGGTGTTTTGACCTAAAAAGAATCCAAGCCACAGCGAACGTGTTAAACGACGAATCCACACCATCATCCAACACAGTTAGCAACAGTGGGTAAATCTTTGTTACAGAGAGCACAAGGGATCTGTGATGAGCAGCAGCCTCATCATGATGCCTGGAGACTGAACTTAAACATATCAAAAAAGTACTGCGTGACAACAAGCTTTGGGTACCGCGTCTCCGTCATAGTTAACGTGTGAAACCAGTCACCGTCGAGCGAGTACCTACCGTTGTGCTACCATTTATGAAAGGCGTCACTGACAAGATTGGCTTCATCCTAAAGCGCGCTTCTATAAGAACTTATTTCAAGCCGCCTAAAAAGTTAGAACAATTTTTACCATCTGTAAAGTGTCATCCTTTACAAGATGCAGAAGTATACAAGCTTGATTGTGATTGTGGTCTCTCTTATATAGGCCAAACCAAAAGATCAATTAAAACTCGCGTTAAAGAACATAATATAGCTTACTTAAAACACCGTCGCTACACTAAGTCTGCAATCTGTGAACATAGTCTAGACAAAGCCCGCCATTATATTAGATTTGATAAACCACAGATACCCGCAAAAGAACACCAATTCCAACCAAGGATGATCCGCTAGGCTATTGAAATTAAAAAGACATCCAAATTTCAATAGAGAAGATGGCTGGCTCTTACCACCTGCTTAGGATCCCATTATTAAAATAATTAAATCAAAAACCAAGCATAATATACCAAAGATTAAAGAAGCTGTTAGCACTTTCTGCGCGTAGAGAGAACTTATTAAAATAATGATGTATCATATGGTAGTTTCTAATAACTTTGTAATGTTAGGACATCTCAGTCTTCACGTGACCATGGTTGCTGTAATTTGTAATGTATCCGAAACGTCGGGCATGTAAAAATCTTGATAAACCGCGACAAAATCCGTAAAATTGTTTCATTATAATAATAATATGTTGGGACAACTCACACACGGTCATCTGATCCCAAACTAGGCAGAGCCTGTTCTTATGGTAACCAGACAACTGATAAATACTTATATATTTCTAAATACATACATATTCTAGATAAATTACACCCAGACACAGAACAAATGATCATGTTCATCACACGAACATTTGCCCAGGGTGGGGATCGAACCCACGACCTTCTGGTTTAGCCAGGGTCACTAACCACTAGACCAACAGGCCAGTCATTATATCATACTTAGGTAAAATATCATACTACAAATTACTACTAATTTATCTAAAAGATAAAATGCCCCGCAGGATTAATTATAATATAGCTAAGGTTACTAGAATCCAAGAATCTGAAGAGCACACTTAAGTAAGTCAGGTTTTAGATTCTGAACCAATCCAATGAAGGGTGTAAATATAACAGTGTCTTAAAATGCTCTATCCGTCACCAAGGACTAGCGAATAGACTTGATCTTTTTCTTAACCTACATTAACGCGAGCAAAGCCGGGGATAAAAGCTAGTTATGTATAATACCTTACACACTATACCTTAGCCACTACAACGCATGGCTGGGTCTGCTAGTATACTATGAATTTAAACATACCTCAGGCAGCGGTTTCGCTTTAGCAACATGATAACCGCCAACTTCTATTACGTTGGCTGGCAACAATCTTGGTCCAGTCAAAATAAAGTTGTAATATACAAGGTGGAATTTTATTTCCCGTGCCAAACTCTCTAATGGCGGGATATCGTCAAAATACTCGGCGAGAGTTTGTTCGTCACCACGTTGTTCATACAAATAATATAATGCTTTGAAATACAAATCAAAAACTGTCACTTCGATCCTTTGCAGTAGAGTTGGTTTCGATCCACCATCTAAGAAATGGAACGGCACAAAAGCTGGATTTTGTGGAATACCAAATCTGCTATAATGCCATGGCGTTAATATATGTGAATTTATTCCAACCACTGGTGCTTGAAGTTTGTATGCCACACCTAATGCGCAATCACTGTTGAACTGTTCAACAACCACTACATCGAACTTGGTTTTCCTCGCAATAATTCCTTGAACTTCTTTATTCGCTAACATCACTTTGCAATCTCTTCTTCCAGTGGTTACTAGATATATGCTTAGATAGAATAACATTTTGTACGATCTTTCGAATGGAATATCATCTTCTAGTATTTTAGTCGTACCAGCTAGACTTATGTCATGGTAATTCTTGAGAGGTTTGGCTTCCGGAAAGTGCGATATTACAGTTACATCGTGACCTCTCCTCGCCAATTCTTGTAAATACACACTATACACAAAGAAATGGCTTTTACCCGGGTAGGGGAATATACCCAATACTTTCAGCGAGTTCACATAGTTTGTTGTTACGAACATAAATGTCACTAATAATAATAAACTTCTATAATTCATTGTGAACGGACAAAACGCGGTCGCATGTCTACCACTAAGTATGTAATCAATGTTAAGCATGACATACCATACGTACGCCTTGAACTAGCTGATGTATTAAATATAGATCCACATGTAGGCATATCGGCTGTAGGATTGTTTTGGAAATCTAATGAAAAATCCGCGGCACAGACATAGTATATTTATAATTTAACGTATCGTGTCTTTCGCGCAATTTGAACCCAAGAAATTCCACGTGTTTCCGCCATTTTACAAGATGAATGTCGAAGTCTGATCAAGACAGACTTTTTCTCACAAAACTTGGGATCTCGTCAGTTTGCTTTATACAAACAAGACAAAAACAAAATAAGCATTTTTCATTTACCCGAATTTACAATACTTCCATGAACATAGTTGCCGTGATTGCTGAAATTTTGTCTAGGTATTCAAGTGGATTAAGCAATGAAATATAATACCTACTACAGCCGATGGTTGATGTTATTAATGTTATATTATTATGATGTTGTTGACTAATGTTAAGTTTGGATACGATATAATTCGAGAGTAGACGGCGGTCCCCTTCTGACGGGACTCGGGTTAAGGTTGGGTACCTGCCCCGGTAGAAAATTTCCGGCGTCGGCGGGGGTGCTTAAGGTTTGGAGTTCCCCCATACCAGGAGGGAGCCCGGTTAGCCCTTTTGAGGGAACTGGACAGTCGTGGGGATGTCCTGTGTTAGAGGTTTTAGTGCGGTATACTAGAGCTGGGGTTAGGGGAGAGCGCTGGGAGACTCACATATCCCTGGGGACGCCCCATCCCCGGGCGAATGAGCAAAGCATTACCACTGCGAAAAAAAAGATAAGATGTAATAACTTTCTAATGCTTGAAAATGATTCAGTAGTTAGTAGGTAGTTTATTTCATAAAAAATATATGATTTTTTCCCTTATGATATGAGTATTCAAAGGAGAATGAGAGATAGCGTTTCCGAAGAAAAGAAGAATTAGTGAACGACACGAATGAATTTTAAAGTAAATCATTGTATGGATTCTTCAAATGATTAATATGGATTTTTCCATATGAAAATTTAAGCCTTAAAAAATTAAGTAATTGAAATTTATGTATCTACACTAATGGCAAAATACGTCAAGGTAAAATATTACTTTATCTATTTCGTGTTATCTTATCTTACTAGTTTATGAAATATATCATTTTTAACATTACTTTGAGGCATCAAAATTCGCTGGTTAGTTGCTAATATGTTAATAGCGTATCTAATCACTAATTCTAATAGCTTTTAATTATACGATAGAATTATTTTTATAAAATTAAAACTGCTAGCGCAATGCTACATCTCTTTAATCCAAAATCCACCAAATTATATCCTCAATTTCTTTTGTTTTTCGTTTTCCCGCCAACCGTACTTTGCAGAAAGGGCAGAGCGGTTATAGTTGATATGAACGACTAATAGGCGAATTTATAAAATAATAATAATATAAGCCTTTACTTACTTGAGGGCAGGCTGGTTTCCGCACCCCACCATGGTTCAGACCTTGTCGAGGCGGTGGGGCTCAGTAGTCTAAGGTGATCCCAGCACCTTGGGCGAAGCTAATTGAGCCGAGGGGGCTCTTTGTACCCCTCTTATAAGAAGAGGGGACAAAAGAGTAGGGGGCAAGGGGCGAGGATGGGAACCTCACCCCGTTGTACTGTCCCGACGTTGGGAGGGGTTGTTCTTTGTTGCGGGGCAACCTCTCTGTGGAGGTGGCGTTGGTCCCTTGCGGGATTGACCTTGCGGGGTGCCCTGTTTGTTTACTAGATCCGGGGCACCTCACCAAAGTCGGCATTGGTGGCACTCGCCGGGTTTTAGTGGGTAGAGCTGTCGGGCGCAGCGAGTCCCACATACCTGCGTGGGGAGACCCACTCCCCCGTGGAATGCCTCTGAGCATTTCCCGGCGTTAAAGAAAAAAAAAGGAGCATTAATTGACGAAAAACGCGTGGGTTGCCATCGCTATTTATATATCGCTATATTTCCATCGCGTGGGTTGCTATTGGCATCGCTTGCTTTGCCTGTCTACAATCGTCTCTGCTCGTCCAGAGTTTCTTGTGTTGTATGTTTGTGTACATTCTAACCCATGCCCTTAACTGGCTATATGATAGCGGAGTCATTGGTTTGTTGCCTATGATCTCCATGTTTGCTCCACGTTTGGCCAGCTCGTCCGCTGCATCATTACCCCTTGAGCCACTGTGCCCTTTTATCCATTGAAGGGTCACTGTGTTAAGTTGACATGCACTTTCTAGGTAACAGTGGCATTCGTGAACTAGGCCCGAGTTAATTGCGTATGAATTTAGTGTTTGGAGCACCGCTTTGCTGTCGGATAAAATCATTACCTATGGGGTACCCTGTTACTTTCCATTCTGTTATAGTTTTGCTGCTTGGGCTATGCCAACACATTCCGCCTGGAAAACGGAGCTGTGTTTGCCCAAATGTATGGCTAGGTGGTGGTTCAATTCTTCTGAGAAAACCCCTGCTCCCGCTCCTTGTTGTGTTTTTGACCCATCGGTGTAAATACTCAACTCCTTAGAGGTTGAGTCTTCTGATGGGTACTCGAAGAGTTGAATTTTATAGTGTTTATTAAATACATACGTTTTGGGTATGACATCGCTTGGGGCCTGCAGCAATGGATTTTTTTTATGTTAGTTGGATAGGCAAACTGGCACACGTGCCACCTGATGGTAAGTGGTCGACGTCGCCCATGAACATAAACTAGTTTACCTGGAACGAACCCAGGCAACTCATCTATGAGTTGCCTAGGCTCGTTCTATAAGATGTTAAGTCTCGGTGCCAGTAATTACACTGCCTGTCTTGCCCTTCTCTCCGAAACAAGCAAGATGGTGGTACCCATGCAGTCGGGAGCGCGGCACAGTGCTTCCCTCCCACCGGTAAGATCATCTAGATACTCATCTAGGATTTTTGTGTAAGGTATCCTGATGTCTTTCCACCCGTAGTTTGTCACTTACTGTTGTTAGGCGTGTTTGTGGCCACCAGACGATTGCTCCATAACTTACTATTGGTCTGATGACTGTATTATAGAGCCATAGTACTATTTCCCTATTTATTATTAGGGGGTTAAGCCCAATGTGCTACCTATCATTCTTTTGCATTGCCAGAATGTAAGGCAGGCTTTGTTTAGTTTGGCTTCTAGATGTTGACTCCAATTTAGTTTGCTATCGAGGATTACTCCTAGGTACTTCACCTGTGTGCTCAATTGAAGTGTAACGCTCCCTAGTTTAGGGAGTGTGTAATTATTGAGTACCCTTTTGTTGGTGAACATATTAGTTTGGTTTTGTTAGGGTTGACTGTGAGCCCGGATTCTTTGCACCACCGGTCTACCACTCGGAGAGCTGTCTGGGTTAGGTCACAGACAGTATTTGCGTGATTACCCGTTATGCGTATCGCTAGGTCGTCGGCGTACCCTACTGTTTAACACGTACGCGCGCGGTAACGGCTATGACCGCTTTTTTTGTATTGCAAATATCGCCAGTACGGTTATTGCCGTAAACTTTCAAATTCTCCGTATTGCCAGTACGGTATAAGCAGCTAAACGACTGGGAGTTATATATACAACACATTTCCACTGGCACTCTATGAGAGGAATATACGATTGTACTGTCAAAATTTAATGCATATGAGCAAATTGTATTGTTAGTCGGTTAAGGACATGTGTGTGTGTGCATACGGCTACACTACGGCTGTTGCCGTTGTGTTTGCCATTTTATCATGTGTTACGACAGTACGGTTATAACAGTGTCCCTAAAATGTATAGAAAATTTTAGTGATTTTTTTACATAACTATCAGTTAAATTACCGGCCACGAACGTGTTAAAAATGTATGTTATTTAGTTTAGTTATGAGATCATTTACGACTATGTTCCACAGGAGAGGTGATAGCACTCCTCCTTGTGGACAACCCTTGGCGACTACAGCTTTCTGTGCGCCCTTATCGTCTATCTTAATGACTCTTTTAACTAACATGTTGTGGATCCAGTTTATTATTAATGGATTCATGTTGTGTCTGTTGAGTGTTGTTTTTATGCTGTCAAAGTTTGTTCTGTCGAAGGTACCTTCAATGTCAATAAATGTGCCTAGACATATGGCTTTGTTTTGCAGGGCATGCTCTATTTTGCTTACCACTGCGTGTAGGGCTGACTCTGTGGATTGCCCTGATGAGTAAGCGTGTTTTCAGTGCTTTGTCCCTTAGTTCTCTATCACATAGCCTCTCCAGGGTTTTCATCACAAAAGATGTCAGGCTGATAGGTCTGAAGGATCTTGCATCCGTGTAGTCACTCTTACCTGGTTTTGGGATGAAGACGACTCTTAGTCTTACTCCATGGCTTAGGATTGTAGCCATATATATGCCAGGCATGATTGGAGTATCCTGACTGGGGCTCCAATTACTTACTTCCTCGACTCCTCTTTGTAGCAAGGCTGGGAAGATGCCATCTACACCTGCTGATTTATATGGTTGGAAGCTGTTGACTGCCCACTCAGTTTTGTCTCTTGACGCTACATATTTGGTCATCCATTTGCCAATTTGCCATGCCATGCCATTTGTCTGGTGGTATGATATGTTCATCTTCCTATTTTGCTTCTGTAATTATGTTGCAGTCTGGGAAGTGTGTTTGGATGAGGACTTGCATTGTTTCCTCATGTGATTTAGTGTATGTATTATCCTGTATTTTAATTGACCCTATGTGTGGGTTTCCGCCTGAGGCCATGATTGTTTTTAACACGCTTTTATTAGTTTCACCTGTATGTATGTATGTTTGTTTGTATGTATGTAACCGACTCCTTTAGACTTGATTTTGACTCACTTCTAACGACCAGATTTTGTTCAAATTTTGTAGATTTTTCGAGGACCGATGACAATACAATAATTTGATAAAATTATTCCAATATACTGATCAGGATAATCAGGATAGCACATGCTAGGAAGGCGTAAGGCGCACAAGTTACCTACATCACTTGTGTTGTTTTTAGTCGCTCACACATTTCTAAAGTGATTGCCATTAGTTGAGTACTTTAAATTAATAAAATCTTTAATTAAAAAAATCGACACTATGCATATATAGGTTTTTGGTTTCCCTATAGTTATACCAGTCTGTGCTATCGCTGGTGTTCATTGCTCTGTTTAGTAGCCTTCTGACATTTTTTCTTAGCCTTTCAAGTTTTAGACCCCACCATGTGTTGGGCCTTATTGATCGCGTTGTAGGGTTGGTCAGGGGGCATGTTGAGTGATAGGTGTTTCTATGTCACCTACGCCCCTGATTGGATCAGGTGCGACTGTGGTTAGTTTGTTTGTTATAAGTTTATTGTATGTGCTCCAATCAGTCTTCCTGGGATTTCTCCTTGGAGAAGGAGCGTTTGTGCTAATGTTTATCTCGAACCGGATCCATCTATGGTCCGAGCATGATGCTTCGTTGGATACGTGTCAGTTTTCGATGAGATCTGTCGCGTTGTTCGTGACTAGTGTAAGGTCGATGATTGTTTTGCATCTCCTTGTCACATAGGTAGGTTCTGAATCTTTGTTTAATAGGTTTAAGTTGGTTGGAAAAAGAAAAGATACTAGATCCTCACCTCTTTTGTTGCTGCTTGCCATTCCCCACAGGGGGTGGTGTGCGTTTGAATCTGTAGCTACAATCAGCTCCAACCCCTCTTTCTCACAATAGTTGACCAAGGAAGCTAGGTCTTGGAGTGGTGCTTCCTCTGCCTCCGGCATGTATGCCGATGCCAGCACTGTGTCTGGTAGCGGTGAGGATTGTTGTAATTTTATTGTTGTTAGATCTCTGGAACAGAATTCGTTAAGTGGCATGGCTGTTATTTGGTTAGTAGTGAAAATGCATGTCCTCGGTGTATCTTGATTACAAGTATACAATTTACCTCTAGTTGAGTTGAGGCCGCATATTCTTCCGTCTCTGACCCACGGCTCTTAGATCATGGCTATGGCCCGGTCCAACCACCGCCGCAGTTGAGCCGTTGCGGTGCGGCTGTGGTGGATGTTCGCCTGTACAGCGCAAATCGGTTGAAGAGAACGGTGTGCCATCAAAGATGTTTGCCGCTCCCTCCTCCTAGGCCCTAACGAGGTCCATCTCGCTTGTCCTATCCGCCTCATTCCCTCCAGGGCTGCCGCTTGCGAGTGTACCCCCGGGCGACAGCACCGGTTGCGGTTCTGGGGCAGACGGAGGCACTGCAGACACCAGCTCAACGACAGAGTCGGAGCAGGTTATAGGCACTTGCAATGAGGGGCCAGTTGACGGAGTAGCCTGTTCAGCCACAGCATCGTCCAGCGGCACTGACCTCGCTTCGGGTAATGTAGCGCTGTACTTGCCCTTGTCGTCGCGGAACTTCACATACACCGACCCCAGGCCACATCCCAGGCGTCGTTCGTGCCGGTGAGGGTTTTTGGCGACGTCTTCGGGCACGCTAACTATTAAGAAAGTGTCCCCACTTATCACCACTGTGTTGTGGTGCAGCCATTGTTCCACCCGCGCCCAGGGATTCTGGTAGCGCAACGTGCGCGCTATTACGCCCGGTGACTCCCAGTCTCCCGACACAAGTAGACCGCAACAGACCCTCTTGGGAAGGTCTAGTTGGCGCTTCACAACCAGTGGCTCCCCAGTGGGGACACTAATCTCTTTCACGGCCTGTTTCAGCCATTTTCGGGTCCGCAGATCTTCGCACCATATCTTCAGTGCACCATCAGCAATGATGGGTACCCCTGAAGATTGGGCCCTCCGTTCCCGATGAGGCTGGTTCTGAGGCCTGTTTTATGATGCACTGTAGGAGCGCCTTCTGTATGAAGTCTGCGTGTGGGGGGCTCAGGTGACCGGTCGTTTGGCTTGTGATGGCTACAACGCGGACTGCCCTAGCCACGTCAGCGAAACTTGCTGGTTAGGGCCGGTCAGGGTTCTCCAGCCTCGGTGCCTTGTGGACGCCTCGTGGTGATATAGTGTCGTCCAGCCTGGCCCGCTTCTGAGAGAGTCTTTCTTCCCGGCCCGCACGCTTGCCTCTCCGTAGTTGGCCAGTGTGGACAGTTTCCTGTCCTTCTATATACTTCTACGTCTACTGTTATAGGGGAGGATGCTGTGTGTTTCCGGGCCCTCCTGCGCTTCCTCTTGTTTGGTTTCTGCCTGTGGGCATAAGTGGGAGCTTGGCCTTGTGCTTTACCACTTGCCACGACAGGTCAAAGTCATCCATCGGACAGCACGGTACTCCAGTTGCGGAGGTTCCGCTTTGTTGACCGTGCCGTCCTTTGGGTTTGGTGGTCGACTCACTGTAACAGGACTTCCTGAACCAGGAGGACCACCAGTTATTGTGGGCCTCCACGAGCTCTTGGGTTTCCCCGTACCTCGAGCGGACCCAGTTGTCAATATAAGCCTTTATTTGGACATTGTTTGTGACAAAGTTTTTTTACACTGATGTTGAATCGACATCGACAACTTCGTCCGTTCGCCCTCCCATGGCAAAGGCCTACTCCAACTCCTTCCATTCTGTTCTATTTAGTGCTGTCCTAGTCCATGCTTTTCTTGCTATTGCATTTATTTCGTCTTGCCACCTTCTGTACTCTCTTCCACGTTTTCTTTTGAACGCCAAAAGAAAACGTGGAAGAGTGGATACCACAGAATATAACGCTTTTGTTCCACTTCTCCTTGCCTCTTATTGCATAGCCTGTCCATCTCCACTAAAGCTTTTGCATTTTTGTGGTTACGTCTTCTACAGTCGTACGTGTTTTTTCATTCATTTTATTTATTTTTGTTCATCTACAGTTAAAAAAAAGCGTATAACAATTACTTACAGATAAACTCAGCAGAGTGCACATTTTACAGTCACAATAATTAAAATAATTTAATTATTTACTCAAGATTTTTTGCGTAATTATTATTACTTATTTTTTACTACATAAGATTTCCATTCTGTATCTCTCAGAGTGATGATATTAAATAATAATAATGCAGGTAATTTACAATGTCGATATTCAGAAATAATTATATTAAATTTTTTATTGGATAAGTTAACAAGTATAAATACCACATTTGTGTAAATAGCTTTCCAACTACCGTTTTATAATTGCCCATTTTTTAAGTATTAAAATAGATTAGTATGTTATCCTTAAGGCAATCCTAAAGACAATGGCATACATATGCAATCGTGGACTTTTTTGTAGATCTTTCTAATCCCACAAAAAACAGTTTCACTGTAAAATTTCGCGCCAAGTACACGTCTAACTATATACACGTATAGCAAAAATAAAAAAATAAACTAATCTTTACAAAAAATATGAAATAAAAAAACCAAGTACACAAAACCTCTCGGATTAAAAGAAACACTCATTAAAATCTGTGAAATTTGAAAAAAACAATTGGTGTAGTATATTTACAAAAAAAAAAGAAAAATTTGCAATCTACAAAAAAATATAAATTAAAAAAAGTAATCATTGTGATTTTCAATAATTGCAAAATTTTTGTGGCAAATTTTACAATTGAAAACAATTTTTTAAACGTACTTGGCGCGCGAAATTTTACAGTGAAACTGTTTTTTGTAGGATATATCTTTTTTTGTAAAGCATATATTAATTAACATAATTACATTTCAAATATTTTAATATTTTAAATATTTATACTTCTTGAGTAATTCATTTCAAATATTTTAAACTTAAACTTCTTGAGTAATTCATCAAAATTTTTATTCATACATTTTCTCAAATAATTCAATAATAAAAGAGGTTAGTACTATTACAATAATTTTACTTTAAATGACGCTTGTGGCTGACCAGTGACCAATGCAACATCGTCATATTTTTTGAAATGTTATTTTGATTTTTAAAATTAACATAGAGCATGCGTTCCTGTTATTCCTCCTGTTTAAATATTTAGAGTGTAAAAGGGAAAGTTAGATACCAGATGGCGCAACATGCAACTTGACTGGCAGTTCAAATCAATAATTAAATTAAAGTAAAATATTATATTTGCTTATTAGTAAATCATGTAATAATAAGCTCAAATATATAATTAAAAAAATTAATATTTTTTGTTCTTGTCCAATATATGATTCATTATTATTTACCCTAAATTTATTAAGTTATAGTTGCACACTACCATGCCTTCAGAATAAAAAAAAATCAAAACTTTAGATGTATTACTTTCTTTATTGTTTTCTTAAGAATAATTCAAATCCAACTCCATACGAAGAAAGTCATAAATTTACTTGATACCAATGTACTTATTATTATGTTTATTGTCCTTTAAGGCCTTTAAATATTCTCCTTTCCAGAAGCTAAAAAAATGTAAAACAGTAAGGAAATAACTTCAAATGAAAATAATTAAAATTAAGAAATACTACACACATGTCTCGCAATTTTTGTTTACAACCAGCTCTTTTCCGCTTAAAGTTTTTTTATTGCACGGTCTGTGACAATGGGAAAACAAATTGTATTGACAATAATAAAAGTATGACAAGTCAGAAATTTGAAGTAAAATTACTTACATAATATCATAATCAATACTGAAATTAACTTGTCTGTCTCTATTTGATTATTGGAACAAATATAAGTCATCAACATATAATGCTATAACCATTTTTACATCATTATTCATTTTTGTAAAAACACATGGCTCCATACGACTCCTTTTGAAACCTAACTTACATAAACATTGCTCCACTATTTAATACCATGATCAAGATGACTGCTTTAAACCATAAATCATCAAGTACAATCATCAACATGGGGTGGTGCAGCGAAAACGCTACTGATATCCGTCGAGAGAGCGCAGAGAGCAATTCTCAAGGTGGCTACATTTCGCCCTTTCCTATTCCCTACTAACCTTCTTTATAAAACATGTAAAGTCCTAACAGTCAGACAACTTTTTATACTAAACATAGTACTAAAACAGCACGCAGCTCTTGCCTACTGTACTGAACTTACTAAAAAACGAAGAAAAGATATAGTTTGCTCCCAAAAAATTGCAATAAAACATACCTTTATAACTAGATTTTATATATACCTAGGCCCTTATCTCTACAACAGATTAAATGCTTTGTTAGATATTTATCGACTAACTTACCATAAATGTTAAAAAAGTCTCCATTTGTCACTACAAAGTATGTCGTACGAAGAGACAGAGAATTTGTTAATTAGGATAGAGTAGACTTTAACTATTTATACATTTATATTATAAGTTAAATGTAGTTTAATATAAATGATACAATATGATTCTCTATATAAAAATATAAAGAAAAACCAGTTGTCGCTACAAAGTAGGTCGTACGAAGAGACAGATAATTCGTTAATTAGGTTAGATTAGACTTTACCTATTTATACTTTTATCTTATAAGTTATATATAGTTTAATATAAATGATAAAATATGATTCGTGAAGCGAGTACACTAGCCCTTTTAGCCTGAAACACAGGATTTCCTAGTTCAGGCAGTCAGTACATATATTGTAAATACCTAAGAAACATTGCATTGTAATTATAGATTTTATTGTACTTAATATGTAAGTTTCTGAAATAAACATTTTTTTTTAAAATTATAAATTACTTTGTTTAACAATCTTATTCTTATTTGAATCACAATTAATAACTAGTTGAACCTTATAAATGTCCTCTTTAAGAAAACCATTTAAGAATGCTGTTTTAACATCTAAATGAGTGACATCTAAATTTAACTGAACAGATAGTGCGAACAATAATTTCAAAGTAGAATGTCTGACATCTGGTGGGAAAGTCTATTCATAATCAATACCAGGCCTCTGTGTAACCTTGTGCCCTTAGCCACTAAACATGCTCTGTAACATACACTATTATCACTATTTATTTTCCTATTATATACCCACTTGCACTGTACTAAAGTTTAATCAAAAGGTAATTCACTCACAGGAACCCATGCATCATTTTCTTCAAAAGCTTGCATGCAGCTTTTCCTCTATTGCCTCAATCCACTTGTCTCTTTCTGGGCTTTCCAGAGCTTCATGGACACAGACTGGATCATTAGTAACATTTGGACTCAACGTTGTACATAGATTTGGAAATCTATAACGCTCTGGCAGCTTTTTTATTCACTTAATTTGGGTCCCCCTTTACTAAAAGTAAATGGTACTGGTTCCTCATTTTCTTCTTCAGATTGCTGTCTGTGTATGATATTCCCGTAACTGCTCCATCTTTCATTTTATTCTGGTCATTTATATTCAAATGGCCAATCTCCTATGACACTCTTCACTAATTACTGTTGAAGTAGGAGTAAAAAAACATTGTTTATGTTCCATGACCAACTTATAAACACCATCTTCTTGGTTTGCTACAGCCACCAAAGTCCAAACTGTTTTTTCTATTGTAAACATAACAGCATTTCTCCTTTAACTCCACATTGTTTCCATTCTTGATAAGTTGACTAATGTAAATCAAGGGTTGGCTATTAGAGTATAGCAATAATTTAATACCAATTTAATTGGTAGGAGATGAAGTCAAGAAACAAACTCCAGCGGCATTTATTATGCGGTTATGTCTAATTTCTAGAGTTTTGACCGAATAAAATCAAGTTTTTAAAACAAATACTATAGAAAACCACTCTGAATGGACAAAACACAAAATAACAATTAATTAACGGGAAACCAAAAAAACACAACCGCGCGTCCCGATGTTTCCCGCCATTCCTTCGCCGAAAAATAATTAGACTGTATTATCATTTTTCTTTCCAATTGGCATTTTCTGTTGGAACCGGCTAAGACCTAAGGCCATGCTGCCATATCTGTTGTGTTAACAAAAATATCTTGTCTGTGCTTTGGAGAAACGGCGGAAAATGCCAAAAAGCGCGGCTCTGCCCCTGTAGCACCCATCAATCAACTATCACTTCCCATTCTATTCACCCAGAACAGTTCACCATAATATTCGCCAACCAAGCACAATATATACAGATTTTAAAACAAACACTAGTAAAACACTCAGAATGAACAAAACAAAAAAATAACAATTAATTAACGGGAAACTGGGAAGAAACGAAGAAAATTGAGCTCTTAACAGAAACGAATATATGAAACAAAAGACGTTTATCAAATAAAAAATATGACAGAAAAAATATATTATACGAAAGACGTTTATCAAATATAAAATATGACAGAAAAAATAAATAAAAATAAGCTATAAAGAATACAAGAAAAAAACGAAATACTTAATTTTTAATACAACACCGTATATTGATAACGATAGGCAGCATGGCCTCTAGCCTTTGCCTGTTCCGATAGGATAAAACTAAAAAACAAGCAACCAACTTCAATGTCAAAACTCAAAATTCTCCTAAGATCAAGTATCAATAGATTTGACAAGCTAATAATAATACCGTATTGGAACGAGATAACAACATACGAAAAATCCAAGAGTGACAGAGACATAGACACTTTCTTTTGTCTTTGTCAGAATATCAGCCTTTGTTTGTTGGGCACAACAAGGATGTGCCCAACATTCTCACTCGCGAACAGTTTGTCAAATAAAAAAAGTAGTACAAAATGGCGGCACCATTTTGTACTACTTTTTTAATTTGGTCGGCTTATGTAGGTATGGTGATACCAGTTTTGTTATATGCAGATTACCCAAGAATGTGGTATTATTTATAAAAACATTTTACAAAAAATTAAAACCGACTTCAAAAATACTAAACTAAAAAGTAATAAAATAACAGTTTCTTTAATGTTTGTGCTTACAACATATAATCAACTTAATCTTCTACTAATGTACAAACTTTGCGTTTACCACGTCATTATAGTTACTTTTGGAGTCGGTGTCAGCCAAGGTAGGTAGGTAGGTAATGTACAGCAACAAATACGACACCGACTCCAAAAGTAACTATAAAGTTTGTACATTAGTAGAAGATTAAGTTGATTATATGTTGTAAGCACAAACATTAAAGAAACTGTTATTTTATTACTTTTTAGTTTAGTATTTTTGAAGTCGGTTTTAATTTTTTGTAAAATGTTTTTATTTCTTAATTTTTAGTGATTCCGAAATTCGTCGTCTTGGCGTTCATTGAAGGAGGCATGTTCAGCAGTGGATGGATAAAGGATGATGATGATGATGATGATGATGGTGATGGTGATGATGATGATGATTACGATGACCGCGACATACTATGGTGTGCTACCAAAGCATCCTATACAATTGTTACATCGACACGTAATAAAAAAATCATATCATCAAGGTAAACAAAACCAACCAAATAGGCATTATTGGGAATAACTAAAAAACGGCTTGTCAGATCTTAATAAAATTAATATGGGACCAAATTAGAAACACCAGCTTTCAAACAAAAAAATAACCATCGAACGGCGGAGATATCGTGTCACATACATACAAAAAAAAAAAAAAAAAAAAAACATACAGACGAATTGAGAACCTCCTTTTTTTGAAGTCGGTTAAAAAAGGGTCCGGTCCTTGAGCGGTGGATGCGCCGTAAGCGCAAACCCCTCACCTTCCGTCTGACACAGGTGCTCACCGGGCATGGTTGCTTTGGTGAGTACCTGTGCCGGACGGCCCGCAGGGAGCCGTTGACAGTGTGTCACGATTGTGGCGCGGCGGTGGACTCGGCCCAGCACACACTCGAGGTGTGCCCGAGATGGGCGGCGCTGCGTCACAGTCTGACATCAGTCATCGGAGGGGACTTGTCTCTGCCGAGCGTCATCACTGCGATGCTCGGTGACGACGAGTCCTGGACGGCGATGGTCTCCTTCTGCGAGGCAGTAATGTCCCAGAAGGAGGCTGACGGGCGGGTGAGAGAGGAGGCCACCGACGAGGCCTCCTCCCGCAGGCGACGAACGGGGGTGCGTAGGAGGCGCTATTTAATGCGCCTCCAGTAACGCCCCTGTGTTCGTGTCGGGCCCAGGATGGGAACCTGGGTCGGTATGGCACGACGTCGTGGGGACTGCTTAGTAGCGGCCGGGCAGTTCCCCCTACGAGGAGTAGTCTGGCCTTCGCCGGGGCCAGCCTGTCGCTGAGGTGATCCTGTCCGTTGCCTGCATATCCGGGACCCTCAAAAAGCGGCTGAAGGCGCTCGCAGTGGTTTTAGTTAGGGTGGGCACTCCCAGGTGCGAGTCCCACATTGGGTCAGGATCTACCCGAAGGTCCTGGCTGCATCCATAAGGAATTCCCTGCGAAAAAAAAAAAAAAAAAAAAAAAAACCTAAAAGGCTATGTACTATAGATCATACATATTAAGACGTATATAGCCTTCTTTTTTATTATTTATGTTTTTAGCGGTTTGTTATTAGTCATTACATAATATTTTCGATAATCCGGAAAAATGCAGCTGTCTAAAATTACAATAAATGTTTGGTTAGGGCTAATGCTTATAGTTATCTATCAACCTTTACCAGTTTTTTATTATTTTTAATTCACTTGTTTCAAGAAAATAAGTAGACTTGTTGTTATGAATGTGGTATCCCTGTAAAATATGTCTGTCCCTTTCGGGTATACGCGAATGTCAATTCCATATTATACTTGTTCCTAGAAATTCTCACTGTAACGTCATATAAAATATTTTCTCTAAACCTTTTTAATCGCAAAACGGCGCAAGCAATAATTTTCATGTTTGAAATGTATTAAATAATTGCTGAGACCCAATAATTTTTTGTAATATGTGTAAAATTCGTAAAAAGAAACTTATTAAAAATAGTGTGAAGTCTTAGTGTTTTGGCAATAATAACAAAATAAAGCCCCAAAAATTTTTTGTTATGTTTTGGAGGTTATGTTTACATACGTCTCGAGAATATATACACAGTGCCTCACGCCAAACTACTTGGTTGTGTTCTTGGCGCTAGACACTAACGTGTCTCCTGATGTGTACAATAATGTAGTACAATATTTTGATCTATCTGTTAGTGTTCATCCACCGTTTGCAATGTAAGTGCAAAAATTGTGTTTATTTACGACATCACATTAGAAACCTCAAAAACAACAGCATTTCTCCACTATTTAATGGATGTTATTATACATATAAACCTTCCTATTAAATCACTCTATCTATTAAAAAAAATCACCGCATCAAAATCCCTTGCGTAGTTTTAAAGATTTAAGCATACAAAGGGACATAGGGACAGAGAAAGCGACTTTGTTTTATACTATGTAGTGATAATAATAATATAATAATTCGAGGGGTAAAAGGCGAATTGACTCAAGCGCCACTTTGGGCGATATTGAGTTACTTATATATATCATTGTAATCAGTAAATTTTTCTGCGTCTTTGAGCCCAGTTTTATAAAAATCGGAGCACATTTTTGGCGCTTCCTTTCAAAATTGGACTATCATTTCTAATATCGCGGTGTGAAGCGACAAAAAACATCATCTTTTTCTTTAACTATGCCCTTAAATCGTTTTAGGGACATATAAATTTACTTACTGTTCACTTTTCTGACATAAGCCTTTTAAATCTTTTTTACCTGCCCTAGAATAAGTCACAATGCGCTATAAAGTATTTTGACCTGATCAGACTCATTAAAATATGTCGTTTGAATCGTTTTACTTTGAATTGATAGACGTTGCATTGGCGCTTGAGCCGTTTTACCTTGAACTAATTTAGAAGACAACATCACATTTAAGCTTTTCTTACATGAATCAATATAGATGATCAATGGCGGTTCAATCGGCTTTCTTTTGCTTAAATTTACGAAGTTACACATTTAACCCTTTTTATTTTCCGTGATTGAAACACAATTTCAAGTAAATGTTGACACGTAAAACTATTTTCACACATTGCGAAATAATGTCACAAGCTATGTCTAAAGATAAATGTAGGAAAATATTTTAAAATGTGATTTGTGTCTACAAAAATACGTGTAAGGTACCTTTATTCTTTAAATGCTTTAAACTACAAAACTTTTGTAAGAAGTGCCCCTGCGCAGGCGGTTAATAAAAAAAGGCGGTTGAAAAAGATGCTTCAAAATCAAGATTAAACTTCCACAGGGAATTAGGAAAATAGAATCTATCTATTTATTTTATATACTTCATTTGATTTGCAGAAAGTGCTTAATACTCAATGGAATGGCAAATAATATGGAAAAAAAAAACATTTTGCTTTTCTACACGAATTAAAAAAAAATCTACATGAAAATATTACAAGAGATGACTATTGTTATCTATGGGGCGATTCAGAAGCTAAAAGAGGAGGAAATGAAGTAGCTACTAATATGGAAAAATATATTTCTAAAGTAGACGAGCGTTACACGATCAAACACTTGATCTTTTTTTATGTTAGTTGGATAGGCAAACTGGTAAACGTGTCACCTGATGGTAAGTGGTCAACGTCGCACATGAACATAAACTAGTTTACCTGGAACGAGCTCAGGCAACTCATCTATGTGTTGCCTATCCTGAGACAAAAGATGTTAAGTCTCGGTGCCAGTAATTACACTGCCTGTCCTGCCCTTCTTTCCGAAACACAGCAAAGCTGTTTCATGGGAGAAATAAGGAAGATGGGAGTGTTGAGTTACTATGCCGCGCTCCCGGCTGCATGGGTACCACCATCTTGCTTGATTCCTTATTCTAATTCGTGTCCTGGTAAAAATAAAAACAAGATTGTTTTGTCTGCCAGATATTTGGCGTTGACATTGCATTAGACACTATAATGCAATTTCAAACGCCAAATATCTGGAGGACATCCAGTTGAACTACTTGCTTCCAGGACACAGAGATAAGTGTCGATAGCATGCACTCAACTCTCCGTAAAATACACCACCGTATGGGCTCCCTCGCAATGGTTGACAATCTGCCAGATTGCTCAGAAAGAAGTGTCACCCTACAAGGTGTGGTGGAATGGTTAAACCACGCGGATTTTAAAAACTATAAAGATTTTCCCCACAAATATTTTAAGGGAAACCTTGCTGGAAAAATAAGCAAAGTCCGAATTGCTACTTTTAAGATAAGAGCTAATACCAGTGACGGCAAAACAAAGTAGTAAATCCTAAGTTGTATAAGTCCTTATTGCCAATTACAAAAGCTAAAATTGTAGCTTTCCCTGTTAAATTATTTTGCCTCGTTCTATTTTCAACTATCCTGAATATATATTTTTGTCCTTGATCTATTTTGGAATTTCTTATGATTAAAGTCGTTTCACCTTGAACTATTTGGTTAAATTATGGTCTGTAAATCTTTTATTCATAATTTGTTACTAGATTTCAATGTAATTGAATCAAGAGATTGAAGCCTTAAACAGAAAATAGGTAAGTTTGACATCTAAATAAATGTACAATTCATATATATGAATGAAACCTACCTATTTTTGAAGCTTATTTAACCTATTTTCATGTACTTCCAGCGGTAATTCAAAGTAAGAAATACTTTAAGAGTTATGATTTTTTTTTCGAAATTTTTAACTTAAAATCGCTCTCCTGTAAAGTTACCAAAATGGCGTTTAAGTCAAATTGCCTTATACCCCTAGAATTATAATATTATCAACCCTTCTATGTCCCACTGCTGGGCACGAGTCTCCTTCTCGAAATCAGGCGAGGAGGGTTTTGAGCCATAGTTCACCGATGCGCTGGCCCAATGCGGGTTGGTGAACTTCACTCACCTTTAAAGATTTTTAATCTCATCAGGCATGCAGGTTTCCTCACGATGTTGCCTTCATCGGTGAGCAAGCGACGGTCACATGTTCAGATGCACGTAGAAATTAAGAAAAACCCATTTCTTGGCACCACAAGGGGGTCAGGATCGAACCCGGACCTCTCGGCTCTCACTCAAGAGCCCGAGCCCAAACCCACTAGGCCACCGTTCGCTAATATTTGTATGTATTGCAAATAAAATGACGTGATTTTGATTTTCAATATTTTATTTTGACTTCAAGTGAATTTTTCGATACTTTAAATAACGTTGACTTATTTTAAGTTTAAAATATTTATAAAATATGGGCACAACCATTGTTAGAAAATATTTTAATAATAGAATATTTATAATCATTATTAAAAATAGCACAGCTAAAACGTCTAAACAAAAGTATTGGTAAAAAGGCACATTTGTGTTAGGTGCCCTAAATGTGATATTGTGTTTAGCCGCAAATTCTGTCCAGAAGATAGCTGTGTCCATTGCCTTGACGGGGCGGTCATGCCATGCCTTTGATAGCATTTTCACATTCTTCCTGAAGCTGAAATAGGAGATTATGTTTGTTGAGTAGGCAAACTGGTAGACGTGTAATCTCATGATAAGTAGCAGTAGCTGAACAACGTGTTTACCAGGAACTATTTTTACTCCAGGCAATTTTGTATGCGTTACAAATTCTTAGAAGAAAAATGTTTGGTGGTAGCGCCAATAATAAGATTGTATGCCAATAATTACTATCTGCCCTATTTCCTACCTACGGTAAAGTAGGGGAATCAGGCAGGACTTCGGTAACTATGCAAACCTTGGAGAGTGCCTGATATATTGTTATATATCAGGCACAAAGCGAACCTTTCCTGTCCGTATAAAGTTTTCATAAATATTATAATACTTTCTTTTAAAACATATTCTTACAAACCTAGGATTGAGGACTGTTTTAAATTTTTCAAGCAAGCGATCTTTTGTTAGATCGTTCAAGTTTATTTGCACGCCAAGACCACTCTCTTCTATGGCTGCAGCATTGGTAGGCTGGTCACCAAAGATTGGCATTCCGACCATCGGAACACCATTATAAATAGCTTCGGTTGTTCCCAATTGACCACAGTGTGAAAAGAACGCAATCACATTTGGATGAGCTAGAATGTATAAAAACATATTTTGTTGAAGAATGTGTTTACATTTTATGAAATTAATTTATAAGATCCTATGTTGCGTGTACAGCAAGTTAAGTTATATAGGTAAATAAAAATGTATTATGTAGCCCTTGTTAATTAAAGAATTACGAGAAAGTTTTAGTTGGTGTAAGACTGGCCGTAGTTTATAGTTTTGACTTCAATTGAGTTCCACCCATATCAAGCATTCAGGACGATGAAGATTTTGGTCAGATAGTGGCCTAGCTCTTACATAGATGGTTATATTATACACAGGAAAAATCGAAGCTTAAATCTACTTTGTTACTCGCTGCTTATACATATGTGAAAGAATTTTTAAATCGGTCCAGTCCAGTCGAGTAGTTTTGGAGCCTATTCAATTCAAACAAACAAGAATATTTTTTTTTCTCTATATTAATTGATTTAATTAGTAGATATAAAAAGTAGGTGACAATAAGGCATTTTAAATTCCGTTATCGGATAATACCATGTTATTGTGTTTTTATATAAATAGTTCTTTATTTTTCCATTACAAGTATGTTTCTTCTTAATTTTACTTTAGTGTTAGCAAATTACCTAAAACGTCATTTTGTGGTAACCATTTAGTTACTAATATATTTTTTGGGTTCCCTGGTAAGTTTTTCTTATTCCATTTCCATATAACTTTCTGTTCAAGCTCTTCCATAGCTTCTATTATTACTAGCAGTTTGTCTTTCGACATTGTTGATGGTTTCAATACAGACCCGAAACTAATGTATATAACTCCATGCTTTGCTTCCTCTATGAATATTCTTAAGTCCTGTACATAAAAATGTTATATTCTATCATTGTTCCTTAATTTCGCATAAAAGTTTTTTACTCTGGAATATACCGTATTGTTACTATAAATTAAAAGGTTTCATTTTGCAATTTTTTTTAATAATTAAATCGCTAGTTATAAAAAAAATGAAATTTGAAAATAACAAGAAATATTTATGAATTTGAAATATCGTACCTAATGATACGTTAATATGGATGAAATTATATTTTTTTTAATTTTATTCCAATATTGAATTATATTTTCCAGCATTTGAGCATGGCTTAGAAGAGTAATTTCAAGAAGGATTAGTATTAAACTGTTAGAGATTGAAAGAAGTTTGGAAAATCCAAAAGTTCACGCCCCATAATCTCATTTTATTAAAATAAAATTGTTTATTTGTAAATCAATTGTTAGTTATATTTTATAAATACATATTAATAATAATTAAGGGACAGTGAATTGATCGATCATATTAATTGAGAAACTCGGCTCATTTTTACTTTAGATGATAAAAAAAATTACACATACAGACACAGAAAACACGGACGTCCATAAAAGATTTTTTTTTAAAGTATTTGTATTAACTATGTTAAAAAAATGTTATTGAAATATATTATTAGTATAAACAGGTTTTATACCGGACCGGAAAAAAATAGGCAACATAACGTTTGCACATTCTATGGGCTTCATACTTTCGATTGGTATAGAATTTATCTAATAATATCGGTGAAATGTTTAAAAAATATTTTCTTTTTTAAATTATTAATTAAACATACCCTGGACTAAAATTTGTTAGGCAACCCATATGCAATATATTTATTGACATACTAAATTAAATATAAAATACGTTTCATCAAATAAACATCTCGGTGAAGGTCGTTTTATATCCCGGATCATTGTCCTCCTTTTCTTTATTTCTCCTATGGGCCACCGGAAACTCATAAACTGCACGAAACGCAACAGCATAGCTGTCACTTGACGCCGGTGTTATGTGAGCGAGAGGTTCCACCCCAGTCGTGCCGGCCCAGTTCGGCTGCAACGCAGCATGGCACTACCTCTTATATATAACAATACAACTATATTGTTATTAATTATATAAGTTTTGTATCATAAAATACTTACATCAGGCAAAGGTTTCGGTTTAGATACATGTAAACCTCCCACTTCAATCACATTAGTTGGCAAAATAGATGTACCAGAAAGGATAAAATTTTGATACACGAGAACCACTTTCACATTCCTCCCTAATTCTTCCAATTGTGGGATATCACTCAAGTATTCAGAGATAACATTATGCTCCAAACGTTGCGTAATATAATAGTTTACAAAATTGATGTAGTTATAAAATAATACTCTTTGCACTCTTTCAAACAACGTTGGTTTAGTGCCAGCTTTGATGAAATCAAATATTGCATACGAAGGATTATATGGCACCCCAAATCTTTGATAGTGCCAAGGTAACAACATATGTGAGGTAATACCGACTACGGGTGCACCAAATTTATGAGCTAAAGCCAACCCACAATCATTGTTAAATTGTTCTACGATAACTAAATCGAATTTAGCATCGGTTACGATAAGATTTTGAACGTCCTCATTTTCCATTACCATTCTACAGCACATTGGACCACCGATTGAATGGAAAAGTGTAAATGTAAGCAAAGTAATAATTATAGAATCACTTATTGGATGACTTAGTTGTAGGGGCCCAGAATCAGCTGCTAAATTTATATCCGAATAATTACTTAATAGTTCCTTCTGAGGATAAAATGATATAACTGTTAGATTATGGCCTCTTTTAGCCAATTCTTTTAAATATGGTTCAAATACAAAGAAGTGACTTTTCGCTGGTACTGGAAACACTCCTAATATATTTAAAGATTCCGCTGAAGTGAACAAATCACAAACACTTATAATTACTGCCACTTTTAAAATAAACAAGTAAGACATCGTTGTCAATAAAACACCAAATACTACTGTTAAATTAAAACGTAAACTAAATCACAAACAAAATAATCAATCAGCGACGTGTAATCCGTTATTGATTACAATTTTTAATTTGATATAAATTGATATAGATAATCAATCTGATATACATATTATAATAAATTAACGATATTATATAAAATTTATATTAGTGATATATAAAAATGACTTATTATGTAATATGTCACTTATGTGTTATAATGAAATCAATACGATATGTAAATATTATTATATGTTTATTATTATGTAATATAAAAACACAATTTACGGTAGTTTTTTAAGGGGCTAATAACGTTATGAAATATGGTTTTCAAATGGCACATTTGTCGTCATCACCGAGCATCGCGGTGAAGACACTACTTCCCACCATAGATTCTCTGATAAGGACATCCTTCCTAGAATTCCTAGACGAAAATATATGGTAATAGATAGCGAGTAGTTAAAAAAATATTTTCAATCTAATTACATTTTTATTCACACGTGAGCCATTCAGAATTTTTTTTTATGTCATCAGCGGGCAAACGAGTTATCGGAGCCTCGAGGCGCCGACCCATACACATCTGCACAACCAAGGCCACGCAGATACGCCGCCCTCCTTTTCCATACCCCCCCAATGAGCCACCGGAAACTCACAAACAGCACGAAACGCGACAGCATAGCTGTCACTTGAAGCCGGTGATATGTGAGCGAGAGGTACCACCCCGGTCGTGCCGGCCCAATTTGGCTACAAAGCAGCATGGCAAGGATTGAATTTAATGGAATTTACCGCTATTTAAAAATCTTAATAAAGCGCAATGAAATTCAGTGGGAATTATATAATATAGTGGTAGGAAGACACACACACACATGTTAAGTTGCGATATGTGCCAGCTTTTTTTTTCTTTAACGCCGGGAAATGCTCTAAGGCATCCCGCGGGGGAGTAGGTCTCCCCACGCGGGTATGTGGGACTCGCTGTGCCCGACAGCTGGTAAGTGGACGCAGCTCTACCCACTAAAACCCGGCGAGTGCCACCAATGCCGCCTTTAGTGAGGTGTCCCGGATCTAGTAAACAAATAGGGCACCTCGACGGCTAGTCAGTCCCCCAAGGGACCGACGCCACCTCCACAGAGGAACCCCTCTGTGGAGATGGCGTCGTGACTTTCACGAAAACGTGACGGGACAACCGTCCCGCACCACAGAACAACCCCTCTCAACGTCGCGACAGTACAATGGGGTGAGGTTCCCATCCTCGCCCCTTGCCCCCTGCTCTTTTGTCCCCTCTTCGTATAAGAGGGGTACAAAGAGCCCCCTCGGCCCAATTAGCTTCACCCAAGGTGCAGCGGCTCACCCTAGGTTACTGAGCCCCACCGCCACGACAAGTGTTTGTGCAATTAATAACCTATTTATGTAGACAATGATACGGAATTCTTTTCCTTCTTTATTACTTCTGTAAAACTATTTGTTTTTTTTTATATTAGTTGGATAGGCAGACTGGCAAACGTGCCACCTAATGGTAAGAGGTCGTCGTAGCCGTAGTCGTAGATTTTGTATAGTTTGGGGAAATGTGTATTCTATGAGGAAAGTCCCAAACTATTTTTCGTTTATACCTAACGTATTGTTTGAGGAAAATTTATCAATACGTTGCACAAACATACGTGTATCACATACGTCAAACAATACGTTGCATATATATATATTTGTATCGATATTTATATTTGTCTGTTAGTGTGGTATAAATAACCTCGCGTGTTTATAAAAAGGTCCTTGTTTTTAATGTCTGCTACACTTAAATGACAGTGCCTCAGTTACTTTCAGTCTTTTCTGGATCTCATCGCTTTCTTCTTTGCTCTTGCAACCCACGATGACTTAGCGGTCTTTTCCTTATTCTTGCTATCTCTATCTTTTCCTCCTTTGTATTCACTGCTCTCCTAATCCTCTCGAGCACTTCTTCGCCAGTTTCCTCCTCATCTTTTGAGGTAACGATGACAGAGTGCAACGTGACCTTCTCAAATACCTTTCATGGGCTTAGAGTATGCTATTACGCTCACATACGTCAGCTTAAGAGATTCGTGATGATGCCTCATAGTGATTTGCATGTCTTCTACTTTCTCGATGGTCTGTTTTTATTATATGGAATGCTCATCGAGCTTTCCCAGGTCGGTCCCTTGAGAGACTGACTAGCCGTGAAGGTGCCGTGTTTGCTCAATAGATCCGGGGCAACTCACCAAAGGCGGCATTGGTGGCACTCGCCGGGTTTTAGTGGGTAAAGCTGCTTCCACTTTACCTTTCGGGCGCAATGAGTCCCACATACCTGCCTAGGGAGGCCCACTCCCTAGCAGGATACCTCGAAGCATTTCCCAGCGTAAAAGAAAATAATAATAATAAAAAAAATTGCAAAATATAATACAATTCCGTTCATCGAAATGCGCAAAAGCGAGAAACAGACAAAAAACAGACTTTGAATATGGAAATAAGAGAGTACGCGCGTAAAAGTCAGAAATATATTTTGTGGATATGAATACAACCAGTATCTTATCTCATTATCAGTTTCAGACTCAATATATGTGTAATAATAATGGCGTACCTCAAGGTAAAAACTTTATGTTAATCGTGACAAAGCATTACTTTAAGAATTCTTCTTAGATATAATCAAATCTGCATTTAAGTACCTGTTAGATTATTTTAGGCGCCAAAAACAATGACTTTCATCGTAAAATTTTATCACCATGATGAAATACATCGGCAATTTGTTTGACAAACATTTTCCATCTAAACTTCGGACATGATAATTCTGTAATTTAAACCAACCAAATTTTTGGAGAAGTAATAAATAACGCGTATTTTTCTTATGCTAATTATGTTTGTATCATATTATGGTGAAAAAAAAAAATTTGTTATAATACCAATTATATAAGATATTAAAATATTTTATATTATTTAGCAATTATCCCGCGAAAAACGCAGTCTTTACAGGAAATGTGTGAGTGCACGCATATGCATGCATATAGCACCGCCCTCCTTTCCCACACTGCATATGCGTACACTCGCATGCACCACCACCCCACATGCACCACAACCACAGTAAAAGACCACCACCAAACAATCTACGTACGTTTCGCCCCGACACCGAGGCATCCTCAGGATGTAGACTCTACGATTAGTAATCGTCAATCTTGACGATTACTAATCGTAGAGAGAGTAAAATATTTTAATATCTTATATAATGGATTTCCGCAAGGTAACGCCTGATTCTATTAACTATCATAATACCAATTGTTTTACATTTGTTCATGCTTTATTAATAGCAATAATTTTCAATAATCAGATTTACGCAAAACAATATAATGTTGTGACAATGTCTTAAAGCTGTGAAATACTATTTTAGGGTTATTGTATATGGTATATATGTGGGTTCCAAAAATAGTGAAATGAAAAATAGTTAAAAGTGTGTGTGTGTGTGTTATGTACACGCGTTAGAAGTTATAAAACTACATAGTACATTTTCATTACACAGTACCTACCTAATCTTTTTGCTTATGGTATAGTTAAAAACTATATCTTCTGCTGACGTCTATACTGTCACTATGTGAAAATTGTTATAGGTATAAAAAATGTTGACTGTAGCTAACTTCAGGGTGTCGGTTTTACGTAACGGTGTGCGCGGGCATCGTAAAAATTTACTCGTCAATTTTCCCTAACGCGCCAAAAGTATAACTTCAAACAAATTACATTTACGCATTCCTTTTTTGATAAAATAGCACAAGTATTTGATGATAAATTGTTAAAAGACTTACAGTAGGAGCTTCCGAATATAACTTGCTATATTTTAGTCCAATCTATACCTACAGATATACAGTTAAAGATCTATACGGATATATAACAGCTAAAGATAATCTGTTTCATGGTTCCCGGTTTCCAGGGCCTAGTCTCGGCACATCTCCAAATTGACCTGGTCATGATGGGCTTCCTCAGTTGCTCACCATCTCGCCTCCAAGTCAGAAGGGTCCAGTTTATGGGAACCAAGCCACATCTCGACAGTCTCCAAATTTCCCTTGACCCCGCTGTATGCTTCAACTACGGAACCTCGACGGTTAATTTAATGCAGAGGCCAACGCCTTTCACCACACAAGAAGTCCCGTAGAAAAAAGTAGATACCTCGCCCAACATCAGCACACACACCTCACGCCAGTGAAGATTCCAGAACTCTCGATGCCCGAAGATAACCGATGATAAACGGGACGGGATAGAATATTAAATTAATGTAAAGCGCCTTTATTTTTCTTTAACGCCGGGAAATGCTCTGAAGCATCCCGCGTGGGCATTGGGTCTCCCCACGCGGGTATATGGGAGTCGCTGCGCCCGAAAGCTGGTAAGTGGACGCAACTCTACCCACTAAAATCCGGCGAGTGCCACCAATGCCGCCTTTTGGTGAGGTGCACCAGATTTAATCTCACCTCGACGGCTAGTCAGTCCCCCCCTAGGGACAGACGCCACCACCACAGAGGGATTATCCCGCACCACAACAACCCCTACCAACGTCGGGATAGTACAATGGAGTGAGGTTCCCGTCCTCGTCCCTTGCCCCCTGTTCTTTTGTCCCCTCTTCTTATAAGAGGGGTACAAATACCCCCTCGGTTCAATTAGCTTTGCCCAAGGTGCTTGGCTCATCCTAGGCTACTGAGCCCCACCGCCACGTCAAGGCCCGAACCATGGTGGGGAATGTAAAGTGCCTACACAATAGCAATGGCAATGATTTTGCCATAATAATTACCGCGGCATTGTGCAGTCACATTTTTTTTTTATATACTGCACACATTTAGGTTTTTTAATATTGGTTAAATGGCATACAGTTAGATTAGCCACCTGATAGTAAAGTCTATCGTGCGCCAGGCAAGTTCATGACAATGTCTATCCTGACACGTGAGATAGGCCGCAAAGCCGTTGATTTTACTGCTTGTCCTGACGTTTTTTCCAAAATACAGCAAATCTGGCTGACGAAGGAAATAAGCATATTTGTGGTACCTATGCAAACGGCTGCTTAACTAGCTAGTGCCCACGACTTCGACTGCGCAGAAGTATATTTTGACACATTTATTTTTACACATCTTATCAGGTATCTTTATCACTTATGCCCTATATACTATTCTGAGAAATAAGCTCTATTATTAAAGTTACTTTAAAATCCATTCAGTAGTTTTAGCGTGAAAAAGTAACAAGCAACCATACATACAAAATTTTGCGTTGATAATATTATTATTATCCACTCCTGTGTGAACTAGCCACCTAGTGGCGACTTGTCAATGTCAAAGTGATGCCATTTGTGGTAACTGACCGCATACTGGGGACTAACGGTTTAAGTTTATTTTTCCGATATATAAATCGTCAACCTCCATTGGTCTTGGTCAAACTCGCACAACGTGTAAAAAAATAAACAAGGATGACATTTAATGACACGTCAAGTGTTTTATACTCCCGCCTTAAGAATGACGTAATTCTAAAATATGTGCTCTTTACTTCAGTTTTCGCGCGCGTACCGATCTGTACTGTGCTCATATTTAAAGTTTATTAAGTGTTTATTGAGTTTAAAACTACTGAAAACATCATGAATGGGTAAGTAATAAACAGTTTTAAATGCATAGATTGTGTAATTGATAAAGATTTTGGACAGAAATAATGTTTCAACAAACATCATTTAAAATTTCATACGCCATTTTGTACATTGTCGTTTGTTTCTCGAAATAATAAACGCACGAATTACGACAAATTTATGTTATGTACGTACATTATTTGTCTCTTTATTATTACCAAGCATTAAATATAAAAACTTTCGCAAGGATTTTGTCTAAATGTAAAATGAAATCATACTCGACCCAATTTGGCCTTGGGATTTTGAATTTAGTGCCAGTTAGTGACAGTTAGGAACAGTTCCGCTCTGATGCTAGATTTGTATGGATAAACAATACAAGTTAAATCCATGGATTTACTCGTACATGTATTTCAAGCTCAAGGAGTCATTGAAATATGTATTTCGGTGTAGTAGTAGTGTAATACAAACGGTACAATATATATTTTAATTAACTTATTTTTTTTATAACTGACTTAAAAAAGGAGTAATTTCAATGCTCGGTTGTATGTTTTTATTTATGGGATCGGTCGTCTTGGCGTTCATTGAGGGAGACCTATGTTCAGCAGTGGATGGATGAAGGCTGATGATGACGATGATGATGAGGAATGTTCGCCGATTTTTCTATTTATTAATCTCGATTAAATATTTTAATGATCTGGTGATTATTAGAGATGTAACGGAACTCCTCATAGTGTCATAGCAGAACTGTCATAAAAAGTAATATTTACTATAAACCAGTAGTCCATGGCTGTCCGCTCACAAAAAAAGGGGGAGGGGGGTCCCCAATCATTTTTAAGTACATTTATTATGTGTGCGTGTTTTGACGGTGTTTTTTATTGTTTTCTAATGCTTACGCGAATTTCAATAATTATAATAAAACAATTACGGATTTTATCGCAGTTTATTAAGAATTTTATTTTTATTTTCATTTTCATTCTTAATTTTATAATATATGTATATATATATCTTCATCTTCATATTATTTATATATGTATGTTATATATCATCCTCATTATCAGACATACTGTGTATTACCGAACATTGGTTAAAAAAAAATGAAATTATGTTCAGCTTCAGTGAGCACCAGGTGGCAAGTTCGTTCAGTAGAGAAAAAGCCATAAGAGGTGGCTCACTAATAATTATTAAAAATGAAATAAAATTTAAGGAACGTACGAATATTGTGGGCCTCTCTGCTGAGCGTACTATTGAAATAGCCTGTATAGAGATGGAGCGCCTTATTATTGTAAGTGTATACAGACCTCCAAATGGATTATATGATTCTTTTGAGAAAATCATGGAAGAATTATTAACTAAAATATGTGGGTCTAACAAGCCCATACTAATTTGTGGTGACTTTAATATTAATTTACTAGAAAATAATTCCACCACAGTTAGATTCACATCATTGTTAAAATCATATAATCTGACTAATCTATTTTCAGAACCAACAAGAATTTGTAGTTCTACAGCTACATGTATTGATAATATTTTTAGTAATTTAACTCCTGTCCACAAAGAAATTATCAACAAGTTGAATTCTGATCACTGTGGTCAATTAGCTGAATTCCTTATAAGTTCTAATAGTAAAAATTGTAACAAAAATAATGTGTTTGTTCCTGTGAATGTAAGACGTATTGAGAAATTTAGGAGTAGTATAATGGCAAATATTACATATTTGAAAGATAACAAAAGTCCAGATTTCGCTTTTGGTGAATTGTTTAATTTAATTAATACACATTTTAAAGCCATTTTTACTTCTAAAACAGTCAGTTCCACAAATAAAAAGGGCTTTAATGATTGGGCAACAGCAGGAATCCACAATAGTAGACGTAAATTATATGACCTTTACCAAGAACGCACATACAATCAAAATCAATCATTTAAGCAGTATGTCAAAATATATTCAAAAACATTCAAACAAGTTTGTATCGCGGCCAAATCGCTTTATATTAAGGAAAAAATTAAAAACGCAAAAAATAAAATAAAAACTACTTGGAACATAATAAAGGATGAAACTGGGAGAGTGGGTAGTCGTAGCTCTGAATTTAATTTAAATATTGAAAATAGAATAATTAAGTCTGACGAGGAAGTTGCGACAGTATTTGAAAAATACTTTTCTGACATCCCGATTTCGACTACAAAAAATTTAATCTCATGTCCTGCAATTGCCGAATCATTGCTTAAAACCAATGTCAAACAATGTGAAGCTAACTTTAAGTTTAAAGAGATAGGACCCAAAGATATTTTAAATGCATTTAACTTATTAAACAATAAAAATACCCCAGATTTATGGGGAATATCTGTAAAAGTCACTAAGCTCATAGTTGATGTAATTGCACCCCATCTAGCAACAATTTTTAATAAATGTATTGATAGTGGCGTTTTTCCTGACTTAATGAAACATAGTCGAGTCTTGCCTCTTTTTAAATCTGGCAGTACATCAGATGTTACAAATTTTCGACCAATATCAATACTCCCCTCATTTAGTAAAATTTTTGAAAAAATTATGTTAAATCAGTTACTATATTACTTTGAAACCAATATGTTACTGCACAAAAAACAATTCGGATTTAGAAAGGGTCTCTCCACAACAGACGCTGGCGTTAACTTAATTGACCACATTTATGAGGCCTGGGAGGAGTCACGTGATGCTTTGGGAGTTTTCTGCGACTTATCCAAGGCGTTTGATTGTGTACAGCATGAGACCTTGATCAGGAAATTACGCCACTATGGGATAGACGGTACGGCACTGGATCTTTTGAATTCCTATCTTAAAAACAGGACTCAAAAGGTCGAGATAAATGGTAAAAGATCATCCGGGACTAAAATAGAGATGGGGGTCCCACAGGGGTCCATTCTAGGTCCATTTCTTTTTCTAATTTATGTAAACGATTTACCTTACCTAGTTAAAGACAGTCAAGAGGTAGTGTTGTTTGCTGATGATACTTCACTTATTTTTAAAATCAAACGACAAGAAACTAATTATGACGAGGTAAACAACACACTTTTGAGAATGGTACATTGGTTTAGCGTTAATAACTTGCATTTAAATAGTAAAAAAACTAAATGCATAAAATTTTCCTTGCCAAATGTTAAGCAACTGCAAACAAATGTACTCTTAGACAGTGAAAACTTGGAATTGGTGGACTCCACAGTTTTCCTAGGAATAACTCTAGATCTTAAGCTGCAGTGGGGTCCCCACATAGCTAAATTGGCGAATAGACTCAGTTCAGCAGCATATGCAGTGAGAAAAATAAGACAGTTTACTGATGTAGATACAGCGCGAATAGTATATTTTAGCTACTTTCATAGCATTATGTCTTATGGCATACTTTTATGGGGAAATGCAGCCGACATAAACAACATTTTTGTGCTGCAGAAGCGGGCTATTCGTGCAATTTACAAGTTGCCTCCCTATTCATCTTTGAGAGAAAAATTTAAAGAAATAGGAATTCTGACTGTCACCTCTCAATACATCTTAGAAAATTTACTGTATGTCCGTAAAAACATAAATGAATTTTGTAAGAAAAGTGATATTCATAGTAGGAATACACGTAATAGACACAGGTTACATGCACCAATGATTAGACTTTCGAAAGTAAGCAATTCTTTTAAAGGCAACTGTATACGCTTTTACAATAGGATCCCAGAAAACGTTCAAAAGCTCTCCATAAAAAAATTCAAAAAAGTTGTTAAAGAACGTTTGTGTGGTAAAGCATATTATAAAGTAAAAGATTTCATGGAAGATACCACACCATGGGAATAAGGCGTTCCTCCCGGGCATTTCAAGATAAGATGTTAAAATTGTTATTAATATATATTATTTGAAAAGATTAGTTCCACTGAGTTTGTTTCGCCGGTTCTTCTCAGTGGGCTTACCTTGGAACCGGTGGTAGATTCAATTGACGTTCAAAAAGATACTGTATTAGTACTATTTTGAATAAAAAAATTTGATTTTGATTTTGATTTTTATCAGCCTTTACCCGTCCAAATCCTATTTATATATGTATTATAAAAAAATGTACCACACTTTTGTGAGCGTTTGTTAATTAGTTCTTTTTAATTGGTCAGGGGGCAAACGGACAGTCGGTTCACCCAGTGGTAAGTGATAAGCGACATTCATAGACAAGAGTCGCCGGTCTTTTCTTTTCAAATATGAATTCCACTGAGTTTGTTTAGCCGGTTGTTCTTAGTGGGCTTCCCTTGGAACCGGTGATAGACTCAATTGACGTTCATAAACATACATTTATCTGAATTGAGAACTCCACTGAGTTTGTTTAGCCGGTTGTTCTTAGTGGGCTTCCCTTGGAACCGTTGATAGATTCAATTGACGTTCAAAAACATACATTTATCTGAATTGGGAACCTCCTCCTTTTTTACAAGTCGTTTAACAAGATACTTTGTTGGTACTATTTTGAATTAAAAAAAAATATTTTTATTTTATTGTCATTAATTTTTTTCTCATTATATTATGTCTAGGCGTTCATTAAAGGAGACCTATGTTTAGCAGTGGACAGATAAAGGCTGATGATGATGTTCATATTTCAAGTTCAGGTGTTTCACTGTGGGTCGTATCCATGTTTTGTCAACTTGTAATTTTATCCGTGTCTGTTGATCGACCTCTAGGTGGTCAGTTTTTTAGTAAAACTATTAAATTTTGTTGTTGATTTCTGAAATATATTTGTAAGGAAACATGCCTGTTTAATTTGCTTATTACTTTGTAAAATCTATCATATTGTAGAATGTTTATTTGTATTTTAAATATATGCATCAGAATTTACCTTGTGATGCAAAGATTGAGAGGTCTTTTTTTGCGCTAATTTCAAGTGCTTGGGTTATTGTTAGATTTATGAGAAACTAAACACTTAAAACAGCTGAAAATTCGTATGAAATAAGTTAAAGGACCATACTAAAGTGTAAGTTTATAACCGAAGCCACTTGATCTACAGTGTTCTCGGAATTGAAGTTTAAACTTGCCCAATTTTTTTGTCGCGGCGTTCGGGTCGCTTAATGGTGGTATTTTTGTAAAGCTTGTGGAGTGAAAAAAATGTACGGCATGGTGTGTTTTTATTTATTGTTAGTAATCTTATTAAATGTATATTGTAAATGAAATAAAAACTTTTTAAAATAATTATTGATTTTCTTAAATATAACGACTTCTGTGCAATAAACTGGAAAAAACTCGCTCGTCCTGATTTCAAATTACAATTACTAGCATATTACAAACACAAAATTAACAAAACCCATACTTTGACGCTAGCTTGTTTCGTTACTATTTTAAGGATATAAGTTTTATATACAGCTCCCATATAAAACTATAAAGATATGGTCATTTTAAGTACACGCGTCGATATAGCGCGAGACCACCCAGAGATAGCGTCACAGTTGCGTCATAAAAAAAAATAGTCTCTAAAATAGCGCCCCACAGGAGTGGATATAAGGATTACAGAAATCATTGCACAGACTATAAATAAAATGTATTAGCTGTAATATCCCAAAACAACTTAATTTACATATTCAAATAAAAAATAAATTACAAAGATAAACAAATACAAAACTATGAATAAATATTTTATTTTAACTCGAAATATTTTTCTTCAAATAAATACTTTTGAAGGATTTTTGTATTTTCCTCCTTAATATATATAATAGTTGTACAGCTTGGCAAAAAAAGTGTGGAAAAAATATGGGGAGCCACTTTGACTTAGGTCTCATCATAATATGGGAAAACAGTAAGAGAATTTAATCAAATCGTTAATAATAAAATATGTGAAACATTAAACTTCACTCAAAATATATTATTTGTCGGCTAAGTATTGTCAACATCACAGGTTTCCATTTAGTAAAATATTTAGTTCCACTTGTCACCACGTCATACTCTTTTTTGCCAAGCTGTATATAATAGTAGTATATAATAGTTTTAGGTAATTTCATATTGTTCTTAAAACTAGTATTACTTACCTAGATGTTTTTTTTATTTTATTTTTATGTTAGTTGGATAGGCAAACTGGCAAACGTGCCACCTGATGGTAAGTGGTCGACGCCGCCCTTGAACATAAACTTACCTGGAATGAGCCCAGACAACTCATCTATGTGTTGCCCATCCTGAGACATAATTGCATGATTATATTTGTACTTACTAGCTGTTGCACGTATCGCCCGCACGACTTAATTTGCAATCGTAGGTATAAATTAAATTATAATTAAATTTAAGAAATTATTATTTATTCTAATTTATTGATCAGTAGAAAAGAGGATTCATTGACAAACATTTATTCACCTTGGCACATGTGCCCTATTTTTTTTTTAATATTTTGCTATCTAGAGTTATCTATTTAAGACATAGTACCTAACTGTCTGTCTTTCATATTTTTACGTTTAAATTACTAATCACATTTTGATATTAGTCAAGCAGATTATATTATTACATAAGAATTTAAAACATCCTAATTGAAAAGAAAATAACGTTTATTTGACCACACACTAGCGACAACAATATAATAGTTGAAGTTAGACAATTTAGAAAAATAACACATACAGCTTGGCAAAAAAGAGTATGGAAAAAATGAGGGCGCCACTTTCACTTAGGTCTCATCATAATATGGAAAATAAGTAAGATAATTTAATCAAATCGTTAAAAATAAATGTGAAACATTAAGCTTTACTCAAAATCTAGTATTTGTCGGCCAAGTATTGTCAACATCATAGGTTTCTATTTAGTAAAATATTTAGTTCCACCTGTCACCACGTCATACTCTTTTTTGCCAGGCTGTATATATTACATAGATTTAGTTTACAACAATCGTGGGTTTTGAAAAAAAAAATGATGGTGTACAAAAACGCTACAATGAACTGAAGAACAATAGACTATTTTAACTAATGATTTCATTTACTTTAAAGATTTTTATCTTTGTTTTTCTTTTCGTTAACACTTGAGAATAATGCGTATATTATACATTTGCCAATGTAAAGTCCAATGACAGGAATTATGATTAAAATCAGCAGAACATCTAAGCAGAAGTACTGGTAGAGTGGAACATCAGCAGAGGGAGCCCTGAAGGTATGGTTAGGATGCCTGGCTGCAAACTCCGTCCAGAAAATCGCAGTGTCCATGGCAGACATCGGTCTGTCGTGCCAGGATTTTGACAGGGATTTCACGTTCTTTCTGAAACTGGTGAAACGGTTGCGATATTTGACTAAAGTTAACTAATTGTGTCGCTCGAGAAGCCGTCTTGGTGTTCATTGAAAGAGGCTTGTGTCCAGTAGTTGAAGGTAATGGTTGATAATGATGATTATGATGGTCAAAGTGAGTACTTGGAATCAGGCTTTAAAACGACACCCGAAATTGAAACATGAACCATCTGAACTTGAATCACGACCACTCTTTCACATCCAGTTTATCAGCTGTTTTAAAGAAATAAACCATTTTATATAATGCAATAAGCCGGCTTGTAAATAAAAACCTAAAAATAAATACCAAACAATAGAATGAAAACTCTAACTATTGTTATAATTATCTGTACTAAAAAGTGAAGAATTTGGAGGTTTGTTTATAAGCACTGACAATTATGCGCTAACTCATCATCATTATCAGCCGTTTCCATCCTGAAGCTCACCCCATTGCACTCCCGACGTCCCGACGCTGGGAGGGGTTGTTCTGTGGTGCGGGACAACCCCTCTGTGGAGGTGCCGTCGCGTCGGTCCCTTGAGGGACTGACTAGCCGTCTAGGTGCCATTTGCTCAACAGATCCTGGGCACCTCACCAAAGGCGGCATTGGTGGCACTCGCCGGTTTTTAGTGGGTAGAGCTGCGTCCATCTTACCACGTTTCAGGTGCAGCGAGTTCCACATACCCGCCTGGGGAGACCCATTCCTCCGCGGGATGCCTCGGAGCGTTTCCCGGCGTAAAAGAAAAAAGAAGCCGTTGCCGTCCACTTTTTTAATTTGTACTATTTAATAAAATTAAAAATATTTATCGTCTTTTAAATACGATGCATTTAATGCGCGATTTTCTTCGTTTATGACAGGTCTTATAAACCACTGGCACCAGCCGAGTGTGACTCAAATAGTGCGAATTAAAATAATTAAAATTAATAATTAAGGTATAACATTAATAAATCTTAATACCTATTTGCGATATTTATAATAATTAGTAAACAAATAATTGTCTTTTGACTAGTTATCAATTTAGTAAAAATAAGACCAATAGTGGTCTTAAAAGTTATTCTATCAGTAAGCTTAGTGAAGGGCGTTACTCTGTTGAATTATATTGTAATCAAGAAGATTTAGTTTTTTTTATCGGACTTTCCAGCTGCAAGCTGATAATACAGGACATCGGCTGGTCTCCACCATGGTTCAGGCCTTGTCGTGGCGGTGGGGCTCAGTAACCTAGGGTGAGCGGTGCACCTTGGGCGAAGCTAATTGGGCCGAGGGGGCTCTTTGTACCCCTCTTATAAGAAGAGGGGACAGAAGAGTAGGGGGCAAGGGGTGAGGATGGGCACCTCACCCCATTGTACTGTCCCGACGTTGGGAGGGGTTGTTCTGTGGTGCGGGACAACCCCTCTGTGGAGGTGGCGTCGGTCCCTTGCGGGACTGACTAGCCGTCGAGGTGCCCTGCTTGTTTTCTAGATCCGGGACACCTCACCAAAGGCTACATTGGTGGCACTCGCCGGGTTTTAGTGGGTAGAGCTGCGTCCATTTACCAGCTGTCGGGCGCAGCGAGTCCCACATATCCGCGTGGGGAGACCCACTCCCCCGCGGGATACCTCAGAGCATTTCCCGGCGTTAAAGAAAAAAAAAAAAGGACATCGTCTGGTCAACTATAAGTATCCTTATTACTCCTTCACCTTCTCCTACATTATTACTACTACATCCACTAGTTAAACATTTAAATGGATGGCTTTCCTTTAAGTAGTTACTTACTCTGGATCTAAAACCGTCTGGAACTTTCTTAATAGGTTGTCTGTAGTTAGTTCTGACAGCTTCATTCTGACTCCAAACCCTTTCTCTTCAATGGCAGCTGCGTTTGATGGCTGATCTCCAAAAACAGGGATCCCAACTATGGGAACACCGAAAGAAATTGCCTCGGTTGTGCTCACGAGACCACAATGTGATAAGAAGGCAACGACATTTGGATGTGCTAAAAATATTTTTAAAGTACATAACAAAGTAATAAAATGTATTATGTATAATTATGTTGAGGTACAATGGATAGTTATTTAAATATTATTGCTTTTATATTTTATAACTTAAAATATTTCTATATTTTATAAAGATGATTTTTTGTGCTGCAATTAAAAAAAATATGGCCAAGTGAGAGTAGGACTCACGCACGAAGGGTTCCGTACAATGATATGTGCAACTAAGCATTGTTTTGTTAAAGTAAAGTCATACCGGTGAGAGGTATGCGCTGTACCACGTTGGCGGCTGCGAGCGTACCTGTACCACCATCTTTCTCCCTACTCCCGTGAAACAGCTTTGCTGAGTTTTGTTGACAAGGACAAGACAGGCAGAGTCACTACTAGCACCGAGACTTAACATCTTATGCCTCATGATAGGTAACACGTCATGATGAGTTGCCTGGGCTCGTACCAGTTAAACTAGTTTATGTTCAAGGGCGACGTCGACCACTTACCATCAGGTGGCACGTTTGCCAGTTTGCTTATCCAACTAACATAAAAAAAATAAAAATATTGGCATGTTCGATTGCTTATTACAGCAAAAAAATACTTAAGTCTATAACGAATTATTTCCTGCATTACAATCAAATATTAGGCTTAACGAACAAAAATAACCTTCGAAAGAAACAATCGTCAGAAAACCTACATGCCTGATCAGATCGTTTGGGGTCTGTGATAAGACGATTCATTCGAATTTTTGGCAGTATACCTTTCGATATTCTAAGCAAAGTAAGTTAATTACGTGAATGAAATTTTAGTACCTATGCTATTTTAGGGTTCCGTAGCCAAATGGGAAAAAACCCTTATAGTTTCATCATGTCTGTCTGTCTGTTTGTCTGTCTGTTCGTCCGTATGTCACAGCCACTTTCTTCCGAAACTATAAGAGCTATACTGTTTAAACTTGGTAAGTAGATGTATTCTGTGAACCGCATTAAGATTTTGACACAAAAGTAGAAAAAAAACAATACATTTTGGGGGTCCCAATACTTCGAACTAAAACTCAATTTTTTTTTTCATCAAACCCATCCTATGGATAGGTATTCAAAAATGATATTGAGGTTTTTAGTACCATTTTATTCTAAACTGAACAGTTTGCGCGAGAAACACTTCCAAAGTGGAAAAATGTGTGTCCCCCCCTGTAACTTCTAAAATAAGAGAATGATAAAACTAAAAAAAATATATGATGTACGTTACCATGCAAACTTCCACCGAAAATTGGTTTGAACAAGATCTAGTAACTAGTTTTCTTTATACGTCATAAATCGTAAACCGCAATTTACCTTTCATTCAATTAACTCAAATAGTTATTAGAGAGAAAACATTTAATTCCATAAACATAAACCTTAATTTTTGTTAAAATGTCTAATGTTATATATTATGTAATGGTATGGAACCCTTTGTGCGCGAGTCCGACTAGCACTTGGCCGGTTTTTTCCTCATAATATTATATTCTAACGAATTGGGATAGGAAAAAGGGGTCATAAACAAACTAGGGCCGAAACTATCACAGTGATTTCAAAAAAGATGGCACTTATAAGAAACACATAAGTAATGTTTATGCCCAGGTGTTAAAAATAAAAGTTTATTAAGTAAAATGCAATATTATAGGAAATCCACAAAAGTTACCTAGTATATCTCTCTGCGGGAGCCATTTTGATATATAAATATTTTTCGGGTTTCCTGGTAGAGTCGGTTCTTCCCATTTAAAAACCACTCTTTGAGGTAGTTGAGAAAGAGCACCAATGATTTTTTTAATCACATCTGAGTCGGTTATAGAAGCTTTTATGATGGATCCAAAACTTACGTAAATAACCCCATGTTCAGACTCTTCAATAAACTTCTGTAGTTTCTGAAAAAAATATTTGGTTGAGACATTAAATGAGCGATGATCGACAGTGAGAGCGCATGGCAAGTAGTCTTCTTCTTCTGCGAAGACGTGATGACATAATGTCTGCGTCCACCTTACCATCATTTCAGGTGTAGAGAGTCGTACATACCTAGCCTCTGGGCCCGGCGGTATGCGTAAGAGCATTCCCCATCAAGAACAAACAAAAACACCAATGTCCAGAAATCAACGGGAAAACCTTGATAATGATGATGAAGATAAGAAAGAATTTTACATACATACAAATTAAATTAACATACATAATACAGTGTACCTAATAATCACATTAATTCCTTCTTTTACACATTATGCACATATAATGTTCTTTGCATTATGCAACTATTTGCATTGTGCATATAATACGTAAGGAAGGCTTAACGTAAATAACGACTCTTACGCATTCGATTGTATGGGATGTTCAAACACATAATATTATGACAAAATTTAAGTGAGTATTGGCTGTGGGAACTTGATAGATTTTGAACTGACTTTGATTTCAAATGTCAATATTTTGTTTAGTTTTGGACTCTGCTTAACTTTACTTGGAAGTTTTTTGTATAAAAAGAAAAGTGCATGCGTACAAAGTACACATGTCAGAAGTGACACTTACTTGGCAAACTATATTTTAAATCTCATTTAAATTTTCGAGACTTGCGATGCGACGTTCGCTCTATCTCACTCTCTCTCTCGGTCTTTCACCCTCGCTTGCCCCCTACTCTCAGTCCATGGCTATGTGCTTGTGTTCGCCCTTTCTCACTCTCATTCAATCAGTCTCAATCACTCTCTCCCTCTTCTTGGACAAAAACTTTGCACATTTTCCTGACGTTTCAGACGTAAAAAAAAATTACCCTCATGCGCGCAAGGTTCACTTCAAAAACAATCCTTGTTATATATTTTAGTTTCAGTAGTTATGTAATATTGAGTACTTAGTTACTTTGACTGAATATAATAAGTATATTAAAAGAAAGGGAGAGAAGAAGAATAAAGAAACAAATGAAATAAAACAGAATTCGATGTAAATGAAAGAAAGATGTAGGTATATTATGTAGAAAAGTAAAGGGCAGGACATAAAGAGATGGCTATTGAGCCAACTCTAAATACTGGTAGACTTTATATTATTACCTTTTATTACTCATATTTTATACAAAGTAGTACTATGTAAGAACAGAACTTATTTTTTGTTCGTCGTAAGTACTCGATAATTTTCAGTAAGATGAGAGAGAAAACGTGCATAGACTGCGTTCACTTATCGTTTAAGTTAAATATTTATACTTTAACTTACTAGCTAGTTATATTACAAATAAATCAATTTGATGATGACTTTGTCGAAACCGGTCGTGTAATTTTATTTTAATTTGTAACGTATACAAAATAAAAGTGGAAAAGTGAAAAAAAAATAGTATTATTATGAAAATGAATTTCCATCAAGAACCATCAGTACATTCAATCAGTTATAAATCATTTTAAATTTTGGCTAAAGTAGACTTTTATTAAAATTTTCAATCATTTTATTTTTATTCATTCATACAATAATATTATATTTGCTTATATAATGCTATCGTACTTGTCAGGTTATTTTGAGTCGTAAATATCATAATATTATAAATTCCTTACTTATGCGGCGCATAATGAAAATATTCTACTTTAAAGTAAAGCGAAGCGTGGGCGACGATGGCCTAGTGGGTATGGGCTCGGCCTCTTGAGTGAGAGCCGAGAGGTCCGGGTTCGATCCTGACCCCCCCCCCCCCCTCCTGTGATGCCTAGAAATGGGGTTTTCTAAATTTCTACCTGCACTCGACCATCGCTTGCTCACCGGTGAAGGAAACATCGTGAGGAAACCTGCATGCCTGATGAGATTAAGTCTTTGAAGGTATGTGAAGTTCACCAACCCGCATTGGGCCAGCGCATCGGTGAACTATGGCCCAAAACCCTCCTCGCCTGATTTCGAGGAGGAGACCCGTGCCCAGCAGTGGGACATATAAGGTTTGATATTATTATTATTTATTAAAGTAAAGTCTATTTAAAAATATGAGTACTTATCCCAAAATGCAAATATACTTACTCCAGGTAAACGTTTCGTTTCGGTTACATGATAACCACCAACTTCTATTAGATTCGGGGGTAACGCATTTGATCCGTATAACATGAAATACGTGTTCAAAAGTACGAATTTAATATTTCGCGCTAATTCTTCTAATGGTGGAACATCGTCAAAATACTTTTTTAAAGTCCTTTCATCTTCTCTTTGACCGATTAATTTGTAATAAAGATTGAAGTAAATATGAAACAATGTTCTTTCAACTCTTTGGTAAAGAGTTGGTTTAGCATCGCCATCGAGAAACTGCTGTGGCACAAACGATGGGTTATATTGAACACCCAATGTGTCATATTGCCATGCCATTAGAGTACACCCCGTGACGCCAACCACAGGAGCTCCCAATTTATAAGCCAACGCTAAAGGGCAGTCCGTATTGAAATATTCAGATATAACTAGATCGAATTTGGCACTCGTCTTCCATAAATTTTGCACATCACTATTTTCCAACAATATCTTGCAATCTTCGTTCCCAGAAAGAACAACAAATTTGTTCACGTCTAAGACCGATGAATACGTTGTTTCTTCTAATAAGAAATCGTCTTCCAAAATTTTTGACGTCCCAGCTAGCCCCAAGTTTATGTGTCGATAGTTTTCCAATTGCTCATTGATTGGAAAAAACGAAACATGTGTCAAATTATGACCTCGTTTCACTAAAGCTTCTACCAAGGTATTGAATGTAATACCGTGGCTTTTTCCTTGGAATGTTAATATTGATAATATATTTAACGGGTCTACTCTCTCTGTTTTTGCACCATAAAGGAGATATAAAATAATTGCCACGATCTTCATTATTTTTTCTGGTAAATTAGTTGACTTTTATTATGAATTAAAAATAATAAAGGAACTTTAATACACCGAACTCAACAACAAAGCAAATGACGTTGATCGACACTTTGTTGTAATATATATGTTTCAACCACGACAAAGATCTTTACACTTTCCTAGATTCTGCCCGCTGTTTGCGTCGAGATTAAATGACGGATCTGAGTGAAACTTTTCTAGTGTAGGAGGTCTAGGGTCTGAATACCATCTTTAATTTATAACCTCTTTTTATTATTTACCAAATTAAAAAAAAAACAATGTACTTCAAATGTGTAACAGTTAGTGCTTTGTTGCCTACATACTCAATTATGATGGACAATGGGCATTCGCGGAGTCTTTAGTGGGTAGTGGTTTTTTACTATGAGGAAACAGTCAAAGCCGAGTCCCACGCAACTACCTTTTTACAGGTTAACAACAGGTAGTTGCGTATAAAGCATTTTATATGAGGAAACGAAAGCTGCTAAAGTTATATATTTAATTCAAACTTTTTAATTAAAATTCGTGGTTCCCACCACCAATATATTTTGACGGCTGTTCGAGTGGTCAAGTTATAGACACGTTACGCAGCGGTCGCGGGTTCGTATCCCGTCATGTGCAGAAAATTTGTATGACGAATAATATAATAGATGTCTGCACGGGGTCATTCATGGATGTGTATATATGTATTTATATAAATTTGTTAAATTAATTTCCATTCCTAGTACCCGTCACACAAGTTCTTACGAACTTGCCACGGGGATAGGTTTACGTGGTGTGATTGTTGAATAATATCATATGAGATGGGTTAGAAATAAAAGTACCACTTAAGTAAAAGGCGGATGTTTATATGACAAGTCTTTGCAAGTAGGGTCACGAAGAGCGCTTACCTTGGTAAACCTTGGTTTAGGGACAACTGGTGGTGGGCCGATGGTTGACTGTGAACCCAAACGAATTCACCTAAGTCCTAAGGCAACGTCTGTTCAGTTCAATCTATTCAGACATACAAATGTACCTACTGTGTATTACAATAAAGTGTTATTTATATTAAAATAATTAAAGCTATGTTATGACTGTGTAATGGACTATCTTTATATATAATTCTTCTGTGCGTGTGTATGTCACTGAACTCCTCCTAAGCGGCTGGACCGATCTTGATGATTTTTTTTGTGTGTGTTCAAGTGGATTCGAGAATGGTTTAGATTCGCAAAAAAATAATATTTTGTACAGGACAACGTCTGTCGGGACCACTAGTAAACTATATTTTTCTAGCGCGCTATGATTATGACGTGGAAGTCTATGGAAATATGTAACTCGCGTGAGACGGCCGGCATAGCGCGCGACACAACAACGTCAAAGAGCAAGCGCTAGCACGCGATGACTGAGCGTTAACGCCTAACAGTCCTAACCTAACGGTTAAACTATAAGTTACAAACTGGTTATAACTTATAACTAGACATTATAAGTTACAACCAGTTTGTAACGTCAGATCGTCTACGATCTAGCACGTTTCGATCGTTAGCGTAGTTCATAGCTTCGTATGTTATAAAGTTATAACTACAGCCGCTAGGTATTCAGGTCGTCCCATGGCTATGCCACGAGTATACGGATCTATTTGTTGCATACAAACAGGTTAATGTTAAAATTAATGGTCTTCCTTTTATTTCTGACACTATGTTATTTAGCAAAAAAATTATCCTTGTGATGAAGCCTTTCGATCGGTATGGTAAAGCTACAGGATCATTATTATTTTTCTCATGTAACGGATTCGATTCCCGGTTCAACCATGTAATTACTTAAATAGCAATTAATGCACTTTAAATTGTTTTTTAAATAGGCAATCAGCTATCTCCAAAGCTGTTTATTGCAACTCTAGAATCCATAATAATCATCCAACTTGACTGTAGAAGCTATGAGAAAAAGATAGGAAAAAAATACTTACAAGGCATCTACGTTTTGCGAACGATGGTGCTCCTATCAGAGACATGGTCGCAACGACAACGTTTGATGAAGTCTAGATGCTAGTAGACGAGTAGTAGAAGAATACAAGAAACCAATTTATGTACATTAATAATGAATCACTCTTGAACTACACATAACTTACATACATATATATACTCACTCTTCTTTCACTTGATGTATCAAGTTTAAAAGGTGCTTATCGATGCATATTTTGAATATTCGCTAGTCGGATATAATATAGAAAATCGCACTCCTGCTGTATTTATTACTAAGTATTTATTATTTATATTAATTACTAAGTATTTTTTATGTGTACCAACTATTGATATGTATAATTGTTATTTGCTTGCTATTTATTATATGCTTGTCATTGTTATATGAACTGTTTTCCGCTTCCCACTTACGGGTGACGCTGAAAATCGGCGTTGAAGAATCTCGATTGTCCAACAGATGCCGAGCGTCATCCCATTTCAGTGCTCCCATCAATGCATCACTATACAGATTGATACTTTTATTCTTTTTTTTTCTTTATGTTTATTCTATTAGTTTTATTATTATTGTATTTATGTGGGTAGGTACCTTATATCATGATGTGTTAATTTTATTGTGTTTGTTTTAATTTCTTTCTTTTAGTTTACTAATTAGATAATAGTTTAAATAGTAGGTAATGGTACCATCTACATTTTTTGTTGTGAGTTGTTATTATTTATTATTATTATTTTTTGTCATTTCTGTTAATAATCTATCTGTATACCGATGTGTCTATGTGAGCGTGAATAAACTTTATTATTATTATTATATACCTCGGAAAACTATCGATTTGGAAACGAACGAGAAATTGACCACAGAATACAGATAGCGTGGAACGAATACTGGAGATTAAAAGAACTATACAAAAGCAACTTACTTGTAAACACCAAAATCAAATTACTAAACTCCTGCCTTTTTATTTCCTTTTACTCCGGGAAATGCTTTGAGGCATCCCGCGGGGAGTGGGTGTCCGCAGGCGGGTATGTGGGACTCGCTGCGCCCGAAAAGTGATAAGTTAAGGTTAAGTGGTAACAGCTCTAAAAGCCGCCAATGCTGCTTTGGTGAGGTGCCCCGGATCTGTTGAGCAAACAGGGCGCCTTGATGGCTAGTCAATCCCTCTACCGAAGGGACCGACACCACAGAACTACCCCTCCCAACGTCGGGACAGTACAATGGGGCGAGGTTCCCATCTTCATCCCTTTTCCCCCTGTTCTTTGGTCAACTCTTCTTATAAGAGGGGTACCAAGAGCAGCCTCCTTGGTTCACTTGGCTTCGCCCAAGGTGCTGGGTTCACCTTGGGCTACTGAGCCCCACCGCCAACTTAAGGCTTTAACCATGGTGGGGGTCTGATTCCATGCCTAGCCTATGCCTGCCAAACCAGGAAGTTTGCCAAGAAAAAAAATGTATAGTTTAAAATACTAAAAAACACGCTATTATAGGAAACCGAACTAAAATTTATAGAATATCTGTATATATAAAATGCAAAGGTGATAGACTGACGTATCAACGCACAGGCCAAACCCTAAGGCTTATAAACTTGAAATTTCGTACACGTATTTCCCATATGTTATAGGAATCCACTATGGAAGGATTTTTTTTAATTCAACCCCCAAGGGGGTGAAAAAGGGTTCAAAGTACTTACATCTGGTAAAGGTTCCGGTTTTGCGACATGAAAACCACCAACTTCAATCACATTCGCCGGCAACAAATTGTACCCGAACAGCATAAAATTTGAATAAATAAATAGAAATTTCATATTTCTGCTTAATTCTTCTAATGGCGGAATATCATTGAAATACTTTTGGATCATCTGCTGATCTGTTCTTTGTCCAAAATAGTAGTAAATCTTAAAAATTCCATAGAATATAGTACGTTCGATTCTTTGGTACAGCGTGGGATTTTTATCACCATCAAGAAATAGAAATGGCACGACCGAAGGGTTGTAAGGTATCCCAAATCTGTTGTACTGCCAGGGCATTACTACTGTTGTAGCTATACCAATAACAGGAGCATCTAATATATGAGCTAATGCTAAAGGACAATCTGTATTAAATTGCTCAACTATAACGAGGTCGAATTTCCACTTTGTCTTCAATAGATTTTGCACATCCTTATTCTCCAATAAAATTCTGCAATTATCGTTTCCAGAGGTAATAACAAAATTCAATATTTCCAAAATAGATAAATAACTTCGCTTAAGTATGAAATCGTCTTCCAAAATTTTGATCGTTCCCGCTAAGTTGATATCATGATAATTCTTTTGGTTTTTGAGTGGAAAAAACGACACATTTGTCACATTGTGACCTCGTTTCACTAACGCATCCACAAACGCATTTAATACAATGCTATGGCTCTTTCCTTGGAATGGAAATATTGTTAATATATTCAAAGAATTCACATCAACTGATCGTGCACCAGATGAAAAATATAATAAAAATATATATGACAGTCTCATTTTCACTATATTTTTTAAATTTTTAATTGTTATTATTAAAAAATATTAATATTACGCAGCAACCGTGAACCGATGCAAATGGTTCACATGTGACTGCCCAAACAGTATATATACTTAGTGAATATTACGTATTCACCATACGTATGACTGAATATATACGTTGACTGAATATAATATATACGTGTGACTGAATGAAGTAATTATGCCTCGAATCTATAACCTTTAAGCCTCGGCTAATAACCTTTCACAATTTACATAACAAGTTAGACAAGTTTGTCATAGTTTTTCAATTTCCGAACTTAGACAATCTGGTCATGATTTGTGCCCGGGCGTAGACTGTGATGTTATATATCACGTTGAGTATTTTATTTACCCAGCTTGTTCACTGTATATGTTAAATATTAAACGGTCATATGATTTTAAGTTAACACGGTTATTTTCAATACTAAAACTATTTAATACGGGATATTCACCATGTTTCTTACTTTTGTTTCGCGGATCTCGATATTTCCACATTATAGGTATCTACCGACGATATCTTGTTCACGAGACAACTTGGCTCGTAATATCCCGTTTTAAATATTTTTTGTAATTAACTGTCATGGTTTGTACCAATTTTCATGAAAATCATGAAAGTACACTTGTAGGAGTTGGTATTCAGTAGCAGCGGGACTTGTAAGGGTCGATCATGTTTTTTATTAATACTAGTAAATTTTCATAAACACAATCACTTGAATATGTAGTTTTTTTATGCCATTAGGAGGCAACAGAGCAGTAGGAGCCCCACGGACCCACAGACATCCGCACAACCAAAAGCCATGCAGATGGGTTGCCCTCCCTTTTCCTATCCCTCCAATGGGCCACCGGAAACTCCCAAACCGCAAGAAACGCGACAGTATAGCTGACGCCGGTGTCATGTGAGCGAAACCCCGGTCGTGCCGGTCCAATTCGGATGCAAAGCAGCATGGCACTGCCTCTTACTCCCTCTGAACATTTCAAGAACGTTATGTATAGTTAGGAAGATATTATGTTTAGGAGTGGGCGGAAAAATACAACGATAATGATAACAATCATAGTCTAAATATAAATATGTCTGTAAATAATAAAAATGATAACAACGCAACAAATTAGTAATTTTAATTCGTTGTAAAAACGTAATATTATGGCCTTTTGAACTCTTTTATAATCAGTCCCTGATTTCGACCAAGGCTGGCCTCTCGTTCAATTTATATTAGAATCGAATGACTTGTCACTCAAAATAATATGTCAAGAAAGGAAGAAAGAAAGAAAAAAGGAAATATCATCATATTATAATAAATATACTTATATTAGAAATAAGTATTAATTTATTAATACTTAAGTACCTTAATCATAAATTATCTTTTGACAGACCTTAATAACAAATCAACTGTTAGCAATTATCATAAAACAATAATTTATTCGAATTTCACTCTTTTCCTTTTACGATCTTCTAAAAGTATACTCTCCGATGGTGGCTCGCTCCGGCAGCAACAGCAACAACAAGAACATAGCATTTTGTACAGAACATAGGTCATGATGTAGATTACAAGAGCTATGAAAGCTAAGACGTCCATCTGGGCTTGTTGGTACCAGGGTAGCCTCACAGATGTCGCTTGTAGGTTCGGCGTGCCGTTGTATCGTGCTACATATTCTATCCAATAGATGGCGGTTTCTAATGCTGACATTGGCCGGTCGTGCCATACGCGGGATATGTGTCTTGCATGTTTCTGCCACCTGAAAATAAAAAGAAAAAGGCTTTTTAACAATTACTTTATACCAAATATTACATACTTTCCATATGAAGTAATTTTTAATACGAAATAATTAAAAAAAGTTCCTAATGATGAATTTTTTAAATTCAAATATCGAATATGAAAGGTTTTTAATTGTAGAGTTAAAAGGATTATCTTGTTTGAAGCTGGTTTGAAGTCTCTATTTGAATTGGCAAAAGTATTTTTTTTGCAAAGCAATAAATATTTTGCTATTTTTCATAGCCATCATCATAGTATATCAGTATTACATTAGTAGTTCGCTATTTTGTGATAGATAGAGCACAGCTAGTTAAACATTCCTATAGCGATATAGGAATTGCCTTCTACTAAAAAGGCTTTTATTTTTTCCTAATATGAGTAGGTAGTAGGTATAGGTAGTAGTGCAACATTATCTCATAAAGCAAATACTTATTCAATGATACATGTTAATTTCACGAAAGTACGTACATATTACGTTAGGCTTTCTAACTGCAACAAGCACTTCGTTTATGTAAGTATTTATGTCATATCCTCGTTTCTATTAGCGCAGCAAATCAATCAACATAAAGCAAATAGTAAAGCATTTACATGTTTATCAATATTAGTTAAGATAGGAGTGGTAGAAAAGGTAATTGATGGAAAGTTGACCAGGATCCCTTTTTTTGCTGTTGCAGTGGAAATGCTTTGTCCCCGGAATTATGTGAAACTTCCGAGGAATTCCCCCGACGCCGTATACCGCACTAAAACCACTGCGAGTTGCCCTGCAGTTTGGGTAGGGCATGCCCAAGTGCGAGTCCCACATAGGGCGAGGAGTCCACCTGGGGTAACCTGGCTACATGGGTAAAAAGCATTTCCCTGCGTCATCAAAAAGAAAATATTCTTGGTATCAGTATTGATGCATCGAAGAAGGTTTATAAAAGAGCTATTTTTTTGTATTTTTTTTTCGGATGGATCTATGCTAACGGCCCGAAGGCCCAAATGCTACATCGGATTAGTGTAAGCCCATTTGGCTCACTTTTGGTTTATAAAAGTGGGGGGTTGCCCCCCGCCAACCGTGCAGTCTGCGACCACACGGCCTCCTGGCGTCGGGTTGGATTTTGTAGTTGATTGGTACCCATGCTGTCAGAAGCTCGTTACAGGCGCAATTCTTCGGTAAATATTATATTGTTTCACGCTTATGTTTTATGCTTCATTTCATACTGTTCAGAGTATAAATATGTAGTGTAATGCTTTTTATGTAAATTATTAAACATGTTCTTCATTTCTTTCTTTCTTCATTAAATAAATTAACATAATATTAGTTTAGAAACCAATAATATTTATATGTTATAGAGTTTCAGAACATTACAATACGTAGGATTAAAATTCTGTATGTAAAATATCTGGCGTTTGCCGGATTTGAACCCGCAATAGCTTTTTTTTCACTTTGATTTAGACTTGACTTAACAATTACGCAATGTTTCTATTATTCATTCAGAAATAACATTAAATTAGAACTAATTTCGTTCACTGGAACTAATAATATGATATTACATCACTATAAACATGTTTTGTCAGTTTTCTACAAAAGCAACGAGTAAATCTATACATTGGACAACTTTAGGATATGTACATAGTTCAAACACACGAACGTACAAACTTGTCATGGGACATCTTTTTCGAGAGCATTTTAGTCTACGTGGGCGATTGTTTGAGACTTTATTCATTGGGTTGCTTGTTGTCAGTCTTTTTCCATAGAACATACTGCGGTAGTAATGAAAATCTGTCCTTACTTTGTATTTTGGAAACATTAATGAATTTTTCGGAACTATCGATTTCTGTTGATTAAGGGCACTTTTTTAGTTTAAAGGCTTTATAGTTTTACAACAACATAAATTCTCATGTTTTAGTTGGCAAATAATAAAAAAACGGTTGTCTGTAAAGTCGGTTTACTGACGATAGTTGTACGTGACAACGTCATAAGAAAATGGAACGCCTCAGAGCGAGGTAACGCCGCATGCGTCATGTTCTTTCGTTCTTGCAGCCGGCTCCATGGAATTATAAGACGTTGTCACGTCAAAAACTCAAATTATTATTTTTAAACGGCCATTTTTTTTTTGAGAGGGGCAAACGGATAGTCGTTTTACCTGTGGGTACGGTATGTGATAAGTGACATACACATCCACTACATTATCAGCAGGTGTATTGCCGGCTTTTCACATATGAGTATGCTTTTTTCTTGAAGGGTTTATGAATTGGAGAACAGACAATGAACATCTATATGTATTTTAGTAATAGTAACGTGAATAAATGGTACTATAATTATAAATCGTGAGAGAGATCGTATTTCACACAACTTGTGCAACTGCGTAATGCGAATTACTATGACTTTAGTTCGTTATAACTTTACTGAGTATGTACTACCAATTAGATTCTTTGGTAAGATAAATAATTTTCAGTTTGTTACTCTCACATTTAAAATTACTTAAACGATACTTTCACTTTTGTTTTGAGGAGCTCGATATTCCGACATTATCTACGAATGTCATGGTCACGAGACTCAAAAAGTCCGCAAAACAAAAGTGGACAAACATGGTCAAGACCACTTTTTTAATAGTTTAATTCTTCTGTATTTATTAAGTAGTAGAGTCTATACTATATTCTACTAGGGATTTTTTTTTTCGGAAGGGCTTGACTTTTCGGCCTGATGGCCTTTAAGCTCAATCGGTACAGTAAGTGAGCAGATGGCTCACTTAAGAAATATTCGAAAGGGGGACGCCCCCCTCCGCGCCCCGCAGGGGGCGCGGTTCATCGCGCGCGCTGCTCGGGAGAGCATCATTTGGACTAGTCAAATCCGATACGGTCGACGAATCTTTTACGGTTGAATTTAACCTATCATCATGAGGGCCGGCCCTCATCCCTCCCTCTGGAGAGAGAGGCGGGTCATGCGCGGTGCCCAAGCAATCTAGCGGTAGCGTAGTGCTAGCGCTGTTTGCGCGGTCTGGGTTTGTGTCTACTCGTATCGGATTCGAACCTAAGCTTCCGCGATCGATCCGGATCGATGTGGTTTCCATGTGTAGGGTTCGACGTCGCTTACGACCCCGAGGCCCAAGCGGTGTGCAGGTGTACCTAGCACCGTGTGTGTGTCTGTGTATGTTGTGACGTTCGCGTCGCGCTTTTGCGTCGCGCATTAGTAGCTGAGAGATTTCGTCAGCTGGATCTGTTAAAACATGCTTAGGTAACCTATGTCTAATTGGAATACTAGGGATTAGAGAGCAGTTCTATCATCACATTCTTGGACCTATCAATGACTTTATTATAATTAGATGTTTATCTTTAAACATATATTATTATATCTTGTGTGCGTGTGTATGTCACTGAACTCCTCCTAGACGGCTGGACCGATTTTGATGAAATTTTTTGTGTGAGTTCAAGGGGATTCGAGGATGGTTTAGATTCACAAAAAAATATTTTGTACAGGACAACGTCTGTCGGTGCCACTAGTTTGTTATAGAATTGCAATTTTCTCTCAGTATTAATTATTTTTATTTTATACTATTTCTGTAGTTGAAAAATATAATAAATTTGAGTGTTAATGTTATAACATCAGTAAAAGAGTGTCGAATCAGTATAATGAAAGTAGTCTATATGGAACCAGCTGCCACCTACGGTATCTCCGAACCAATACGAGATAGGAATCTTCAAGAAAAGAGCAAACTCATATTTGAAAGGCATAAGCTGGATGTAGCGGGTGTCTATGGATAGCGTTTATTACTTACCACCAGGTGACGTCTGTTTGCTCCGTCTTCTTAGAAAAAAAGCCTAAATGTGTCGAATACAAAAAATCATTACAATACCCAGTGTTTTCAGAACTTGAACGATCTACGCATTATGTATTGTAATTGCCTAATTTCCTTTCTAATCTGAACCTGAATATTATAAATCTGATAGTTGTTTTCGATCATTGTTTCTTTTAATTTTGAACATTACAACATTTAAATGAGTAATCGAACTTTTTTCCCATTAAAATAGAGGAATAGTGAAAATAACATAAGCTACGTTGAAAAGTGTACCAGAAATAATGAATTAGAAGTGTTAAAATTAATTAATTATTTCCCCGGGAAATAATTCATTGTAACGGGAAGAGGTAAAGCAAATTATTATTATTGAATATAGCTATGAAAATAAATGATTATTAGGATGATTCATTCGCCGATTACAAATGGCACCATTATTATTTTTTCATGTTTAAAACTCTGGAGTTCGTGCAGGTGAAGCAAAAATAGCAAACTGAAATAGTCTATCTAACAAATTAGGTTTTACTCACTCAGGATCAAGAACTTCGTTTATAGCATCCATAAGAAGTTCCCTGGTCAGGGCGCCATAAGGTACAACGGTAGCGAACCTCGCGTCTGCCATCGCAGCGGCGTTCCCGTACTGGTCTCCAAACAGCGGTATAGCAATGACAGGTATACCAGCATCCAGCGCTTCTATTGTACTGAGGATGCCGGCGTGCGATATAAAAGCCTTCACGTTGTCGTGTTCTGAAACATACAAATTATAAATAAATATTTTATCTATACTACTTAGAGAGATAGTATAAAGAGAAAATATTGATTATTTATTTGTTTGTTACGATTGAACCAAAACCAGGCGAGAATTGACAAGGTCTATTTCAATTTTAAAAAAAGTGCGTGCGTACAAAGTACACATGTAAGAAGTGAAACTTATTTGGCAAACTATTTTTAAATCTCGTTTATATTTATACTAATCTAAAGCTTTAATATTCCGAGACTTGCGATGCGACGTTCGCTCTATTTCACTCTCTTGATCTTTCTCACTCGCTTGCTCCCTACTCTCACTCCATGGCTATGGAGTGAGAGTAGGGAGTAGTATATGCTTCATTCTACGTTCGCCCTTTCTCACTCTCTCTCTCAATCGGTCTCAATCACTCTCTACCTCTTATTGGACAAAAACGTTGCACATTTTTGTGACGTTTCATCCGTAAAAAAATACCCTAATGCGCGTAAAGAAGTTTCACTTCAAAAAAGAATAAAAATGTCCGCGTTGAATTCCTAAACTGAACCAACTTTAATGAAAGTTTACAGTTTGGTCTAATATGAGAGAAAGAGAGAGTTTTTCATGATAGTTGGATAGGCAAACTGGCACACGTGCCACCTGATTGTAAGTGGTCGACGTCGCCCATAAACATGAACTAGTTTACCTGGAACGAGCCCAGGCAACTCATTGATGTCTTGCCTATCCTTAGACATAAGATGTTAATTCTCGATGCCAGTGATCTCTGCTTGTCTTGTCCTTCTCTCCGAAATACAGCGAAACTATTTCACGGGAGGAACAAGCAGGATGGACAATGGCATGCAGACATCAGCGCAGTACAGCGCACCCATAGAAATATTAGCGCATCCCTCCCACCGGGCAAAATATACTTGCGGCAGGAATTTTGCCATAGATAGAGCTGTTAGTATTTAAAGTATGCTCGTCAATATTTATACATATTTCTAATAGCAGCGTTTGCAGCGTTAGTTTTCGCAGAGACAGTTCTTACAAGCTTGCCAGGGGAATAGACTAACGGGACATCTATACAAAAAAATGGAGTGTCTGTTTGTAATATTAAAATAACCGCTTGTTATTAAACACTGTTCATATACCAAAATAACATATTTTCCAATGTTTGTCTGTCTGTCTGTTTGTTCTGGTAAAACGGCTGGTCTGATTTTGATGGGACTTTCACTGGCAGATAGCTGGTGTTATAAAAAGTACTTTAGGCTATAATATAATCATCATCAAGCCGTAACCGGCTTTGAATCTAACTTAACGCGGGCAAAGCTGCGGGCAACAGCTAGTAAAACATATATCTTTCATTTTCGTATAAATATAATATAAACAAAGCTAGATATTTTCATATATCTCTGTCCTAATTTTCTGTAATTGCTATACAATTTAAATAATCGTTGGATTTACACAACGAAATTTCGCATTGGCCTTGCTCTAATTTCATACTAAAAATATAATAGTAGGTCTGTACGCAAAATGTAGAGGAAATTTTATAAAATGGATTTTTAAATGTTTTATAAAGGTATTCATATTATTATAATACTAAATGTAAATTATTGTTCTACTCTAACATTACCACTGCTTCACATTAGAGCTTAAACTACTGACAACTAGTTGGAACGGCATTTTTTTATGTCACAAGGAGGCAATCGAGCAGTCGGAGCCTTATGATGACTACCGAACCATACACATTTGCACAACAAAAAGTTATGCAAATGCGTTGCCCTATCCCCCCAATGGGCCACCGAAAACTCACAAATCTCACGAAACGCGACAGCATAGCTGTCATTTGATGCCGGTGTTATAAAAATGACCACACACAAACTTAAACATTTCAAGCCTTATCGTGGCGGTGGGGCTCAGTACCCTAGGGTGAACCCAGCACCTTGGGCGAAGCAAATTGAGCCGAGGGTGCTGCTCTTTGTAGCCCTCTTATTAGAAGAGGGGACAAAAGAGTAGGGGGGACAAGGGGCGAGGGTGGACTGTCCCAAAGTTGCACCCATTGCACTGTCCCAAAGTTGGGAGAACCCCACTGTGGAGGTGGCGTCGGTCCCTTGGGGGCTGACTAGCTGTCAAGGTGCTCTGTTTGCTCAACAGATCCGAGGCACTTGTCGGATTTTAGTGGGTAGAGCTGCGTTTACCTTACCAACTTTCTGGCGCAGGGAGTCCCACATACTCGCCTGGTGGGTCTCCCCTGCTCCGCGGCATGCCTAAGAGCATTTCCAGTTGAATAAAAAGGTTTTGTCTGTGGTGTGATCCCACTTACAGTCGGATACGCCAAGATCGACTCTATGATTATTAGAAGTTTTGGTTTCCTAAAAAAACTATTTTATAAGTACTTAAACTAAATTCAATAAATTACTGAAAAAATATTCTGTGACTAATTATGATGAAAGCCTGTCAATTTTGTTTGAAACAGACATAATATAGACGGACAGACTACATACCATTAGCGAAATTTCCATTTTACATTTAAATGTATTAGTTTTGCAACAAGTAATGTATTAGTCTGCTTAGAAACAAAAGCCTAAAATACAGTAAATAGTTCTTCTTACGAACAAAATTAAAAAGAATGGTCAATATTTAAAATAAATGCAATAATTAAAACTCTCCGGTGGGAGGGAAGCGCTGTGCCGCGCTCCCGGCTGCATGGGTACCACCATCTTGCTTGTTTCTCCCGTGAAACAGCTTTGCTGTGTTTCGGAGAGAAGGGCAAGACAGGCAGTGTAATTACTGGCACCGAGACTTAACATCTTATGTCTCAGGATAGGCAACACATAAATGGGCCTGGGCTCGTTCCAGATATACTAGTTTATGTTCATGGGCGACGTCGACCACTTACCACCAGGTGGCACGTTTGCCAGTTTGCCTATCCATGTAACATAAAAAAAACTCTCTTTGAATTTTTGAAACCCATCTATCGTTAAAAGGATTCTAAAAGTATGTAATATTTTCTTTTCGCATTTTCTATGCTTCTAGTCGATCTAACCAAATCTTTATTGTTACTGCTCGGGTCTTCGTTTGTAAAAGCGATGAAAGTCATTTTATTGACGTTTGGATACTCACTTAAGATATCAAACTGTGGGAGCCATCTCATAGTCATAACGTTTCTTGGCAGGTTCTCCACGTCTCCTCCGTCCCATTTCCATAACACTCGAAGGGGCAATTTTCTGAACGTTGACAATAGTATGCTTAATTTATCAGCTGGTAGCGTTGAGTCTTTGACTGTAGAACCCAGATTTACGTAGATCACACCGTGTTCAGCTTCGTTTATAAACCTTTGGATTTCCTGGAACATATTTTTTTCGATGTGAGTAAATATTACATTTGAATAAAGTCTTTTATTACTTATAAAGTCTATTAGTAATCTTAATTATATTATATTATAGTGATGGAACAGGCACTGGAGGACATCGCGCTAGAAACGACAGAAAAAGCTGACGTACTCCGAGCACTGGCCGATCCAAATTAACTAGCAGTAGATGCGGGCGATATTGGTAATGATGATGATGATGTTGTTGATGAATATGATAACAATGAAGGTGATCGATGTACAGTTATCGAAAAACGTACATAATATGATAAATATTGAGAATTTAACATTCGTGCATGGGTAGAAATGTGGGAATGGCGTAACAATAATTGTATCGTCACCGATGTCGCTTTTTTACGTTAGTTGGATAGGAAAACTGGCAAACGTGCCACCTGACGGTAAGTTGTCGACGTCGCCCATGAACATAAACTAGTATACCTGGAACGAGCCCAGGCAACTCATTTATGTGTTACCTATCCTAAGACATAAGATGCTAAATCTCGGTGCCAGTAATTACACTGCCTATCTTGCCCTTCTCTTCGAAACACAGCAAAGCTGTTTCACGGGAGAAACAAGCAAGATGGTGGTACCCATGCAGCCGGGAGAGCGGCACAGCGCTTCCCTCCCACTGGTAAATAGACATTCACTTTTAGTTGTTAATTTGGTTTTTATGGGCCTATGTAAAGTGCATTCCGGTATTTCCTCATTATTCGCCCCAAAATTAAAAATTAACTTTCTTCCACGATAAATAGTCAATTATCATCGTCGTCATCACTGCTGGCCATAAGCCTCTTTTAAATAGCCTATAACCTTCCTTAATAATGGGAGTTTCGGCATTTGATACTCCCATTATTTAATGGAACATTTTTCAAATCCAATTGAGGGTTACTGAAATCGGAGCGTTCAAACCAACTTTTCAGCTTTACTATATTAAACTAACACGTGTTTTCGTATTATTGAAGTGAATTTTATATTTTCAACGTAGATTTTCCCGTGTCCTTGGATGCAATATGGCTGCTATCTAAGTTTTATGTGAATGCACCAAATGTAAAATATATCTCAATTTTAATGATCCAAATATCAGTGTAATATAACACACTATATAATATAATGATAAGATTATCTATAAATTGGTAATCGTTATAAATTTGGGACAAGCATTAAACATAAAAATTAAGTCGGTTGTCGGTCATTTCTATACAAATTTATGATTTTTAATGTCGGATATTATGGTTTTTATTATTTGATTTGTGTGACGCTTTTGTATACCGTTATAAGATAGATAGTTTTACTTAAGCTTACACAAGTCGCTCATCTTTCCATACAAACGCAGAACAGTAATTACTACAATGTTTGACGTTGACCATGAAAAACTAAGTATAATATAAATTGATCTCGTCGTTATCTATGTTTGTATGTACCCAAAATCGTAAAAAAAAATATACATTCAAAAAATAAAAGCTTCTAAACTTTCGTATTTCAACACTGATTTTAACCCAACTTTGGGCGTAAATAAATAGTATACCGAGCACGAAAGCTCAAAAATAAAGCCCGTACAGATATAGTTTCGTTAAAATATACACTTATTAGTTTTTCTATAGTAACTGTTTTGCTAAAAGGACATTTTCGGAATGAATTTTGTTAGAGTTCGCGCCACCGACTAGTTCAACCTTAAACGTGAACTCCTTAATTTTTTCAATACTGAATTACACTGAAATAAAATGAATTTTGTGAGAATTTCACCAACATTCTTTCAAAATATAAAGTTTTTTTATAAAACAGTATGCAAACGAACAGTTGGTTCACCTGGTGGTAAGTGATAAACGACATCCATAGACACCCTCTACGGCCGGCAACGGACCTGTTAATGATGCTGGTCCGTTGCCGGTCTTTCAAATATGAGTATGCTCTTTTCTTGAAGGTCCCTAATTCTTACCGGTTCGGAAATACCATAGGTGGTAGTAGGTTCTATGTAGTGGTCGTGCGAGGCAGGAAATGCCTCATAAATCGAGTTGTTGTGTTAGGTTAGTTAAAGTACAGACCAAAGAGGGGGCAAAAGAGTAGGGGGGACAAGGGGCGACCCATTGCACTGTCCCGACGTTGGGAGGGGTTATTTTGTGGTGCCGAACGACCCCTCTGTAGAGGTGGTGTCGATCCCTTGAGGAACTGACTAGCAATCGAGGTGCCTGTTTGCTCAATAGATGCGGAGCACCTCATCAAAGGCGGCATTGGTGGCACTTGCCGGGTTTTAGTGGGTAGAGCATCTTACCATCGTCCACCTTACCATCCTTCGGGCGCAGCGAGTTTCACATAGTCTTGAGACTAGGGAGCCGCGGGATGTCTCAGAGCAGTATTTCCCGGCGTAAAAGGAAAAAAAAGGTTAAAGTACGGAACAAGATGAACGAGCATACTCAGGCTCAGTTATAGAGTTTTTTCTTGGTATCACACCTAAAAGAGAAAACTGACAAAATTTGATGAACATAAATAATAGGACAAATCAAATAAAAGATTTAAGATATAATAAAGCCGAATGCCGAATAGTTTGTCGTTTGTTACAGCCAATCTCCGGAGCTAGCAGTCAGATAAAAAAATGCAAGATTTTTCTTAGATATCCCGATTATTTAAGACTGATTTTCTATTTTATAGCGTAATAAACTGCGTACAACAGCTATTACTTATACAAATCTTAAGTTCATGGAAATCTGCTTCTAGTACATAATATGCTATGTAAATATATATTATGTTATGTTCATGGTTTGCCACGTTCTGAGTGCATCGGAGAAAGTAAATAACGGTTCATCTTATCGAGTGTGAACAAACACACATATACACATTTGTATGTAGTTAACTGGCCGTCATACTCACCGTTAAATATCCCGTAAAAATTGCTGTTACTTTTGGCTTATAGAGATATTTTATAGTATTTTAAAAAAAGTCTCTGTTTATATCTAAGTATCAAAAAAATTAATTTTTATTTTGCATTAATATCATTATTTTTCAGAAGTTTATACCTACTTAGTATGTTCGTAATAATGTATTTTGTTTTTTTGAATCACTTTATGATGCGATCATATTAAGTGATGACAAAAGAATACCTACTCCGTCTACTTAAAAAGTCACGATCCTTTTCTTTTGAGTAAAAAATAAAAGTAAATAGTAAAAATAGTTGTGATAAAACGGCCAAGTACGTATCGGAAATATGCACTGAGGATAATTTTAATGAAAAAACGAAGTTATTTGACTATAACTCAAATTACGTTATTATTGATTAATTGAAAAGTAAAATTTGAGTGACATTACGAGCCCGGTATTTTGCAGGACCATTTCAAGATCCAAATTCCTTATAGCCTAGCTTCAATCAAATACTGTGAATGTTAAGAAAAACCTCAATCGAACTTAATAGTTTCCTCAGAACATGCCTTCAATAACACTTCAAAATCATCATTATCATCAGCCCCTATCCGTCGACTATTGAACATAGGCCTTCCTCTAACATCATCACAATCTACAATCGCAGTTCGATAAAGTCATCTGTCTGAACGACGATGACGAACGACGGGAATATAAACAATACAAACATTCATAATGAAACTTTATCACGAAACGTCTGTCTGCATGGTAATGACTGATTAAACAATATAATAGATCACACATTTTGCTTAAATAAAATAAAATCTCCCAAATTCTCTCGTTCAAACACACATGCGTTCCTTGAAAATGCAGACATCACAATTATTTTTAAAATAACCGATGTATCAGCTAATAAATTACGTCATACTCTACATTCGAAAAAACTCACCGTCGGAATAATTTTCGGAGGTCGTATATGAATGCCGCCGATGTCCACAACACTATCGGGCCTGGCAACACCACCAAATACCGATTGATGGGAATTCACAAACACCAAACTAGAATTAGATGCAAGAGTTTCTAAGGACGGCAAATGGTCACCAAGATATTTGTATAAAAAAACGTGGTCGGTCACTTGAGAGCCGATGTAATATACCCAGTTGGTGATATGATATAGAATATAGCTTCTTAACCGATCGAAAAACCACGGCTCCTTTCCATAAGGAAGCAATGATTGAGGTACGAAGGCAGAGTTGAAATGGATTCCGAGTCTGTTATAATGCCAAGGGTGTAAAGGTTGCGGGTTGAAGGCTATGTACGGTGCACTCAAATTCGCGGCTAAGGCAATAGCACAGTCGCTATTATAAGATTCCACTATGATAACATCGTAGCGAGGCCGAGTCCTTATCATATGTTGAACTTCATTATTGCCCATCAACGTCTTACAGTCATCGTTTCCAGCTTTAGTCGACACCAACGTTTCAAACGGCACTCGCGAAATTTCATTCACAATCACCGATTCAAAGGAAAGCCCTTTGTACACTTGTTTGTCACTGAGCAAGACGTCTCGATATGAATCCGGCGCGTCTGACAATTGGAAATGGCTTATAAGAGTCACATCGTGTTTTCGGCTCGCCAATTCACGGAACAGTCCGCGATAAGTGAGGTGATTGTTGCGGTCCAGAGACGGGAATATACCGAGTATTTTGTACGCGTTAGCGGCATGCAAAATGCACATAACGTAGATTAATTTCGCCATCTATACGTTCGTATTGTTGGCCCGCTCCTTGGTTACTAGCGTACTGCGTAACTAATAATAGGTAGGTGAGGTAAGCGCTGACGGCGCGGTTGTGTCGTAACACTCACAAATAAACGGTGACCGTCACCGAATGATGAGTGAACATGACCTCATGCATGAGGGGGGGGGGGGTGTGTTTTGTTGTTATTTGCATTACTATCAGCTTCACATGTTTACAAACAGTCTGATAATATTGTTTTGTTATATTATTGTGTAAGATAATGTAATTAATATACTCATTATTACTACAATAAACATATTATACCTACTTAATTTATTTTTACGATTTCTAATTTTGTTTGTTAATTTGATAAAATGTATACAAAAATGATGATCGTAAAATGAATTTAGAAAGAGTTTATTAGAAAAGATTTTCATACGAATGTCGTACAAATATTATTATTACAGTATATACAATTAAATGACCCAAGTCCTGGAAAATGCCAAGTCTAGAATTAATTTAATGAATAATCAAATAGTTTTAATAAAATGTCATGACATAATATTATAACATGCAGCATAAGCTTTTGTACGTCTACAATCTACATCATAGAGCATAATACAACCAGAATAGAGCGGCAATGTTATATTGGGTAACAATATAATTTTATGATTATCACTATATAACGTTTGTTCGACGACTTTAAAAAATATTCTATAAATTACAAAGAACCTGAAACTAAATACCTTAAAAATATAATATAATAACTTAAGTATATTATTAAAAAGTAGTCCCTTTAGGCAAGGTTCCGAAGATACTGGCAGCGTTCCCCCTTTGAATTGCTAGACTAACTCTTTGTCCGAGGTAGCTGCCAGTTCTTAAGTCTCCTGTGATGTCGACTCACCTTTTTGCTATTTCCTTGAAAAGCCTAGACCCCTGTATTTGCATATACGTCTTTTTAGCCGCTTCACAAGCCGCACCAGCTCTGTTGTTGGTTCCATGTAGATGGGAAGGGGCCAGCGTGTCTGAACAGGTTGCATCCCACACCAACACCCGGCCCATCTTCCATGGAATCGAACTCATATCGTCCGGTCTCTTGCCTTCGTCTCTTGCAATACCAGTCGGCTTAAGTAGACTTGGCACGTTGACGGTGACAAGGAACCGGCGTATGATATCGTTGAGTGCAGCATGTCTTGAGAAGCGGCCTGCGCTTTTTGGCATGACAGTCCGTGATGTCCTAACTTGTCGACATCACTGCCATAGGGACATTTACGGGGAGCGCAGACCGGGTTCAAGCCGTAGACAGGTTGCGATTCGGGGCGTGCAGGCTCAAGAAAAGTTCCTGTATTTGACGAAGGGTACGCGTGAAGTCAGTAGCCGGCCTCATGCGTACCCACGACTAAAAGCCTTGCACGCGCCGAACCTGCACAGCTCAAAAGATACTCAAAAGTCAATTTGCAATAATTTATGACGTCCCAGCTCCTCTGTGAATTTGGAGAAAATGGAAAATTTTGACCTGGGCATGCAATTAAGAAAGCGTTCCAAGCCTCTCAAAGTTTGAAGGGGATGTCCTTAAAATTTTACGAGATTTTATATGAAAACAAATTCCGCCAAAATTGTGCTGTGACGCTGCGCTGTTTCTGTGCGCTGATTGGCCGACTGAAAGCCATTGATGGATGATTGGCCGATTGGACGTACGGATACAGATTATTGGTTGGTTCAATTGCTATTACGTCAGTGACAAATCACTGACCAGTTTCGGAATTGTATGGCTCACAACTGAGCTGTGACGCGCTCCCGGCTGCATGGGTACCACCATATTGCTTTTTTCTCCCGTGAAACGGCTTTTCTGTGTTTCGGAGAGAAGGGCAAGAGAGGCAGTGTAATTTGTTTGCCCGATGATAACATAAAAAAAACTTTCTGAATGGCTCACGTGTGAATAAAATTGTAATTAATTAAATTTAAATTTCTATAACTACTCGCTATCTATTACCATATACTTTCTTCTGGGAATTCTGGGAAGGCTGTCCTTATTAGAGAATCTAAGGTGGGAAGTAGTGTTTTATCGCGATGCTCGGTGAGGACGAGTCCTGGACGGCGATGATTTCCTTCTGCGAGGCAGTAATGTCCCAGAAGGAGGCCAACGAGCGGGTGAGAGAGGAGGCTGCCGACGAGGCCTCCCCCCGTGGGCGACGAACGGGGGTGCGCAGGAGGCGCTACTTAATGCGCCACCAGTAACGCCCCTCCGCTCGTGTCGGGTTCAGGGTGGGAACCTGGGCCCAGTATGACACGACGTCGCGGGGACGGCCTAAGCAGCCGGGCAGTCAATAAATAAGTTGCCTGGACAAGTTCAAGGTAAACTAGTGTGGGGGAAATATAGGTGTGTGCCCCAAAGGGAGATCTCCGACCGAGCGAGATGGTATGCTCGGTCAGGCCGAAGCCCCTTTGCTATCAATTCAGCTGTTGTATGTATAGCAACGAGCTGTGGAACTTCGATAGCGTGATTCAGGAATGTGGCGTTGATTGGTCCGCCACATCACTCCCCCCCGAAGACCGGAGGTCGAATGACGAATCTTGAGTCAGAGAGTGTCAGAGAGTCCCAGTGAGTCGGGAGTTGCCAGTGCCAGAGAGTCCCAGTGAGTCGGAACTGTGCTGCTGCTGCACGGGCTCCAGTGAGTCGGAGTGCTGCCGTGCGGGGCCGATGCTACGTGCTGACCAGGAGAGATGTGCTCTGCTTGTGACCGGTCGTGTAGTGAGAATGCCCGTTGAAGCCGATGAGGGTTCGACCAGTGCCGCGATGCGTTGGGCTGGTTGGTCGAGTTACCCAAAGAGGCTGAAGCTGGCTGACGTGGTGCGGAGGGGTGGGGGAGTGATGATAATGAAAGTTCAGAAGGAGGCGTGTTCTGTCGGGTGTCACCAATGTGCGAATGTGGGTGGAAGCCACAAAGTGAGATCTCCGACCGAGCGAGATGGTATGCTCGGTCAGGCCGAAGCCCCTTTGCTATCAATTCAGCTGTTGTATGTATAGCAACGAGCTGTGGAACTTCGAAAGCGTGATTCAGGAATGTGGCGTTGATTGGGCCGCCACATCACTCGCCCCCGAAGACCGGAAGATTTACGTTCATGGGCGACGTTGACCATCAGGTGGCACGTCGGCCAGTTTGCCTGTGCACCTAACAAAAAAAAGATGGATGGATGGTTTTATAAATATTAACCTTACTTTCATATTTAAATACAAAGGTTTCCGAAAGGTTCAATATGGTATTTTAGGAGAAATTTAAACTAATAGACATGAAAATTATAAGAATACAGCACAAAATAATTTAATAAACCATACTAACAAACCATAGTTATTTTATCTGTAATTATTGTTTTGACAAATTGTATAATATAAGGGATAAATAAAGCTTTATTATTATGACTAATTATCACTAAATGATGAGTATGGTACCTACTGATATTAAAAACATAGACATTTTAATTTTTTTTAAGAAACTGCTAAAAGCTCATTGCTTTTAAAAGATGAAAGGCGTGTGAACAAAATATTATAATATTGAATACAAATAAAATCTTTACGGAATGTTAAGATATTTAAAGATGATTTCTGTGCCATTCAAACTTTAGAAACACCAGCTCCATTTATTGGAAACTATGTCAATTGGGTGAATCAACTATTTTACCCACATTAAGGACAGGTCAGAAATATTGATTTTGAAAAAAATTACATTAATTTTCCTTTATTTTAACTTGATATGGGCATTAGAAATATCATCTCAATAAATAACCCAGAAGGACAGCGACGTTAAATCATATTTTTAACAGTTTTTTTAGAAATCAACTACGCAAACTGGTAAAAACTGTCACCTGAGTTACATGCATTCAATGTTACATAAATGGTAAATGAAACACCTAAACATTATTATATTTTGTTTATTTTCTCTTACATGCATAATCAAATGTTTTGGCAAAATCAGTCTTCGTATTATTCTTAAATTTAAGTACAAAACTAACAGACATTGGTCTCTTGCGTTACCTTTAAACAAAAAATTACAGCTATTTCTTAATAAAACTTAATACAATAAAATTACAAATGAAAATTAATTATTTATTAAAGCTCGCTAATTGTTAGATTAAAGTACTGATACTATAAAAATGTAATGAAAAAAATAAGCATATTTTGATCGAAAATAAAATGTTTATATTGGGGACAATAAGTAACTCCAGAGACAAATTTGGGTAACGCCTAAGACATTATAATATTAAACTATTGGTACAACTACACATAATGAAGATATTTAACTCAATAATGTGGGACTAAATTTAAAAAATAAACATAACGAATAAATAATAACAATAATTTCAGATATAATCTCACATTTCGAAAACATCAATTGGGGTTTCAAATTTGTATTGCCCTTTTCCTAAAAAGGCTGGAGTTGGTAAGATTTTTATAATGTCTTCATAACCGACATAGCTTACATCATTCGGTTCAATTTTGAACGTCTTTGCATCGTCACTTAAAACCCGTAGGAACATGACTTTCAGTTCGCCGTCTTCTTCAATAGATGTCAAGGCTTGACACGTAAGAATACATTTTCTTTTCCATTCCAGACTCAAAAACATGCAGAAAATCACCAGCTGACAGCAATAGTGTAGCTTCATGGTTACTCGTCGTAGCCAGCGGTCCAGCTGAATTGTCCTCTCCTAACGATCTATTTTTACTATTTTCTTTGTCATCCTCTTGCTCTGGCTGTTCACAATCGCTGTAAGCTGCTCGATAAATACTTGGATGAGGTGGTATATTTTGAATATCTTTCAGTACAGCAAATGGCACATCATCGTCAGATGTATCGGAAGAATAATGACCAGAAGGTTCAAAGTTCATTTCTTTCGAGATTTTCACGTTTTCTGCTTCATCAGTCACTTCCATCGCGGAACTCACGGACTCGATATTCACTTATAGTCAATAGCTTATACTTTTTTTTCTCTTTCTGATCCTTAGATTCCCTTTCCTTTACTTTGTTTCTATTCAGTCTTTTCTTGTACTTCTCACAGTTCTTTTTCAACTTTTTGTTTTCTTCTAGTATTTTTTTGTTCTCTCTGTACACTTTACTTCTATCCTTTCTTACTTTCTTTCGTCCGCGTACTTGGGATGCTATTCATGCCGGAGATACTGGTGGTGACTTATTGTAGACATTGAGTTCACATACCGGGGAACTAGGTGGTGTTGCATCCAAGGCCGATTGTAAATTATATCTCTTCTTTCTGTATTCTCTTTGTCTCAATTTCCAGATGACGTTTGCTTGCTTCTTTTCTTTAGGTGTTAAGTCTTTTACGAGCCTTTTAACTTTTTGGTAATGCTTATGGTGCTTTCTTTTAGATTCTTCGTATATTTCAGGGTTCTTTTTGAGTTTTTCCCTGTATCTCCTTTGTTTTTCTGCCGCCGTTAGTCGCGCCATTTTCGGTCTATCAAATTTTCTGAAAATATTATATACGTGTTATATTTATACATAATATGTTACTATTTACTATAATTAGTTTAAAATTAAGTCAATATACAATAAAAATTAAACCGAGGAATAAAAAATAGAAAAGTAAAAAATAATATGATCCTTTTTCGTTGTCAACGTGTTGTGAACGTTGTCAAAGTTACTCAATTAATGTAAGTATAGCCTGACCAGAAGAATAAAAACCCTCGGCATGTTGCGGAAAATTTCGGAACTAATTTCTGTATGGATTATACCTACTATGTGTTACCGTATAAAAGATAGAGTGGCAACACCAATGCAGGGTTTATATATTTCTGGTCAGGCTATAATTTTAACAAATTTTAGGTAAGTTAGTATCAAACAAATCAATAATATCATAATAAAATCAATACCTAAATATCAAACATATCATTATTCATAAAAATAATCACGATAAGTTTAAAAGGTTAATAAAATAGAGTTAATTTTACTTTATGTTGCTACAAGCCAGTCTCACTAAGTATGTGAATGTCTTAGGAGTTACCACCAATGTAACTCAGTATACAAGTAACTCCGCAGACAATCGGGGTATTTTTATCTAAAGAGCGCAATATAATTTGATTGTGGTATTAAACGTTAACTTTAATCAAAAACATTGAATGATACTGCAAAACCATCTGATTGTATTAAATAAATAATAAACTTACATCGAGAAATCGCGGTCACTCAGCAGACGACACAAAAATGTACGCACTCCTTGTGAACGTTCTCCGCGGACTCACGGCTCGACAGCGCTATCAAAGGACACCGCCGCACCATGCGAGCAAAAGCAAACACAAATGAAGCTACCTACGGCAAATAGCGTCATCTATGTATTCCCGGGTGAAATTTATAAGTGTAACTCAGCATACAAAGGTAAAATCATTCTAGTAAGGGACACAGTTTACAGATTTTTTTATGAAAAAGTGATTAGGTCCATCTCTATTTTATTATGCACACGATAAACTATTACTTATTATCTTATTGTGCACGAAGCATTAACCGAAAGCAATAAGCGTAAGTTCATTTAAAATGAAAGCCCACATAGTGACTGTGGTCTTGGGACAGGAATATTTTGTATCGTACGAATTTTTCGTGTACTGAGTTACCAAAAATTTTCAGGGAAATTATACATTTTCGATTACGCTATCAAGCTTCCCGTTGTGCCTAATAATATTAGATATAGTATCTGTGCTCATTAAGTTTTTAAATATACCTAATCATATAGCGTATTTCAATAACAAATGGTCGGGGACAGCAAAGTGTGGGTAAAATAGTTGATTCACCCAATTACATATTATTAGCTAGTGGAAAAAACAAAAAAAAAATACAATTTAAGAACTTTTTTTATCTATATTATAGAACATAATATATAAATAAATAACTTTAAAGTTAATTAGATATTATAGGTGTTACTTGAAATCATCATCATCATCATCAGCCTCTATCCGTCCTCTGCTCTGAACAAAGACCTTTTTTTTTCTTTAACGCCGGGTAATGCTCTGAGGGATCCCGTGGGTCTTCCCAGATGTGGGACTCGCTGTGACCTAAAGCTGATAAGTGGACGCAACTCTACCCACTAAAACCCGAATGCCGTCATTGCCACCTTTGGTGAGATGCTCGGATCTAATGAGCCAACAGGGCACCTCGACGGCTAGTCAATCCCTCAGGGGACCGACGCCACCTCCACAGAGGGGTTGTCCCTCAGAACCTCAGAACAACCCCTCCCAACGTCGGGACAGTACAATGGGGTGAGGTTCCCATCCTTGCCTCCTGCTCTTTTGTCCCCTCTTCTCTTAAGAGGGGTGCAAAAAGCCCCCTCGGCTTAATTAGCTTTGTCCAAGATGCTGGGCTCACCCTAGGCTACTGTGCCCCACCGCCACGACAAGGCCTGAACCATGGTCGGGTGCTGAACATAAGCCTCCCTCAATGAACGCTAAGACGGTCGATCTCTTGCCACTCGCACCCAACTCCGGCCGGCCACCGTACGGAGATTACATGGAATAGTTAATACTAATTAGGTTAAAAAATAAAATCAGTATTACATCAAATCAAATCTGTCAAAGGTCAAAGTTCGACCTCAATATTTCGTAAAAAAAGAAGGATAAAATAACCTAAGCCACATAATATACCCCTGAGATAAAGGCACACAAGGAAAAAGAGAATCCACGAACCAAAGAAAACTTAACAACAAGCTTAACGGATCACTCTTGCCTACTCTATTATATTCACATTTGTAGGAGCATTAGCCCTCTATATAAAAATGTAATTACTGGGGAAAGAGCACTTAAATATAGATTTACCCTTTGAAGAACGTTCGGTGTGAAGATCCATCATACCTCAATCCTACCTTAGCACCCTGTAGATAGCTTCATTCATTTTTCAAGGCTGTCAGGATGTTTAGAAATCGTTTAATAGTTATGCCGAAAGTGGATGCGGTAATTTTTCACTGCTTTTTCATAAAGGCTTTAATTCCTTGAGATTAGGTTGAATTTTAAATCATACCCTCCTAAAAATATACGATATACGAGGCATGAAATTTGTAATTATTCTTCTGTAAATTAAAATATTAACACGTAAGCTTATTTGTAACTCCCGAACGTCTTCACAGACGGATGCTTAACATTTAGTAGGTATTAATTACTCATTTTCATGTTATTCCACTTGCGACCTTATTTACTTTAAATTAATATAATTATTTTTTGTTTCAAAATTTAACTAAGATATGCATTACAATATTATCTAATATTTACTATATTATCTTGTCTTTCAATTTATTGTACGCCTTATACGCGAAGCGAGTTTTATTTTATTTTATTATTTTTATGTTACTTGGATAGGCAAACTGGCTAACGTGCCACCTGATGGTAAGTGGTCTACGTCGCCCATGAACATAAACCAGTTTACCTGGAACGAGCCCGGGCAACTCATTTATGTGTTGCCTATCCTGAGACATAAGATGTTAAGTCTCGGTGCCAGTAATTACACTGCCTGTCTTGCCCTTCTCTCCGAAACACAGCAAAGCTGTTTCACGGGAGAAACAAGCAAGATGGTGGTACCCATGCAGCCGGGAGCGCGGCACAGCGCTTCCCTCCCACCGGTAAAAGTTAGTGCTCTACTCTTCGTAACATCCCGTCGTCAGACCAATCATGTGATTGTTACTGTTTGTTTCTAAAAAATAGACAAGAATAAAAACATCCCAACGATAATAATTATAACCTAGTTTACATGTGATACACAACATTTAACAGTTTCTCATCAAAATCTTATCAATACTACCTATTATGAAATACTATTCTTTCATTGTTGTTTTGTGTAATGTCATATTTAAGCATTGTTTACAAAAAAAAAATAAAAAATAACGTGATGTCTTGTTTACTAATTATGCCATTGTAAGACTAAGTATATAATAAGCTAATCCATTTAAAAGTATTCACTGTATTTTTATATAATTTAATCATAATTTTATGATAAAATACAAATATTAACAAATTTGCAATGGAATGGTACGATGTGACGTCACTTGTTTATCATCGCTAATAAAAGCCGCCGCTCCGCCATACTCGACACATTCGCTCCGGAGCAGTCACACAGAACGGATCGAAGATAAGTAATCTTATTTCATTGTAAAGCTTCTTTGTGTATTTTTAGTAAAATATACTCTATATTGTTTTCTAATGTTTACGCGAATTTCACTCATTATAATGAAACACTTTTTTACGATTCGGCTTGTAAAAATCTTAATAAACCGCGATAAAATCCGTAAAAAAGTGTTTCATTATAAAAAATATACTCTAGTTTTCTAATATTATATATTTATTTGATATATGATTTATGTGTATATTTGATTTTTGATGTATAATGCAAGTAAATAATATTTCTATAAAATAAATTGTTATTGTAATTTCTCTCTAAAAATATTATATATAAAAGAAAATACATACACTTTCTTTCTTAAATTGCTATTAAATAAGTTAATTAAATATCCAGTATCAAAACTTTACAACAATAAAATTCTTTGTCTCTATGTATGTCTATTATTTTTAGCTCTTTTATGTATATCTTTCTCACACGCGCGTAAGTTTCGAGCTATAATACACCCTTATGTGTTCAAGGTGCCTTAATCTGAAAAGGGGGAGCGTACGTAAACCCCCTGCCTTCAGAGAAGAGTGTCGGGTGGCACACCGTCGAGGCCCGTGGACTTCCACAACCCCAGCGCCGGGCCGGCCAGACAACGAGAAGAACACCGCTGGGGTTTAGTGTAGATTCTGCGTCCACCTTACCATCTTATCGGGTGTAGAGAGTCCCATATAGCCCCCAGGCCCCCCGTTCTGGGCTGCCCTCTGCTCTACCTGCTTTTTCTATTAGCAGATACTTTTATCTTATGCCTATTGTAAAGGTCATGTTACTGTTCGTAACAAATATTGCATAATTTCTATAGTAGTATTTTTTTTATATCCTTTATCTATACAAATAAATAAAATTCAATCTGTTTGTTATTTCAAATTAACAAATTTTTACTAAGTGCATACGAAAGTATATAGGTACCTTCATCGAAAAATCGAAATGATTTTTTTTGTCTGTCCCTTTATGTTCCGCCAATCTCTGAAACGGCTGGGCCGATTTTCACGAGACTCACTGTTAGATGGCTGATGACATAAGGAGTAACTTTGGCTATAAAAATAATCATCATCAATCCGGATACGGCTCTAAACCTTAGTTAACACGAGCGAAGCTGCGGGCAACAGGTAGAATAGTTAAAAACTTCGTGAATTAAATGTGAATTTTGAGCCCAAGTGGAACACATCTTTTGTAGATCCGATATGATAAATATTCTAACTGTCGTTCGCAACATACAAATAAATAAAATAAAATAAAAAAGCCTTTTTATTTCATGCATAGCTTAAATTTCAATTACACTTATGTAGTTAATATGTACATACATTTTTGGTGATACAAAAAAGATATATTTATGATGTACACATTATAATAATTTTTACTACTATAAATTCACTTTTTTTTTTTTTTTTATTATTTATTTAATTACTATTTGTTTGTTTATAATTGAATTACAAATATTCAAGTATATTCAGTTGATTAAATTTATATAAGTAGGTAGGTATCTTTTTTTTTTTTCAATTTTAATTTAATCATAATAAATCCGATTACGTAGTTTAAAAACATTATGCTGGCATGAACCCCTCATCCGGTGAGGGTGAAGGCCTCCTCCAGATATATACTCCTTACGTTGTAGGTCGCGATATTGAGCAGGTATTTTTTATTTTTTATTTATATATTATTTATTTATTTTTATCGGACTCTGGTACCATGGTTATTTTTTGAAGGTTTTGTTTCTGAAGGGTTATGGTCATTTTCTCCCACGGTGACCGGCCAGGTTGGGAGATCGGGAGGGGCCATCTGTGGTTGCTATTCTGACTCGTAAGACTCTGCATGTAGTAGGTATCTGTGTTGTAAATAAGTTTTGGTTTTTGTAGAGAGGTCTTCATAGTATTAGCAGTATTAGTCTTACTTTTCTTTGTTGGTTGATTTTTCTTTTTTGTAGTTTTTTGACTATTAATTACTTTTGTTTCGGGTGACTCAGATAAAGTTCTCTTGCTTTTTTTGTATTGTGAGTTTGTTCCCTTATTATTGGGTAATACAATGAGCTTATCATATTTTATAAAAGCTTTTTTGCTTAGTTCTTTCTCCTTTTTCAATTGAACTTGTAATTCTCTACGTTTGTTTAACACTTCTAGTGGAAAATCTTCTTTGATGTAATATGGTGAATTTTTCAAGCATTTTTGGTTTTGCTGGATTTTTATTTTGAGTCCTATCGTAGTAAAAGTTACAATTACGGGTCTAATTTTTTCGCCATTTTTCCCCAGCCTTCTTACAGCTTCAATAGCATTTTCATATTGCATGTTAAAATATTTTCTTATTATATTTAATATAATTCGTTCTAATTCATGATATGATTTTTCTTTTCCTTCGACTCCAAATATGACTAAGATTTTTCGTCTTATGTGCCTTTCTAAATTAAAAATAGCTGATGACTGACCTTCCACTTTCTTTTCTAAATGTTCATTTTTAATTACTAGGCTCCTAAACTTTTCATTTGTTATTGTTTATTGTTGTTTTTATCTCTTCTTTTATCGCGATCACGTCCGTTTTTTGTTGTTTTAGTTCCTTTTGGATGTTTTCCAACATTATTTTTAAATCCTCCATGATTTTATAATCTTTAATTGTTTAATTTCGTCGTATAAAATTTTCGTAGCAGGTGTTTTCAATCTTAATTATTAACAGCGCCCTCAGGTGACGATGACGTGGAACTAGATCGTGATCGATAACTGTAAATTATAAATTATATCGTAAACCTCAGTTATTCTAGTTTCCGATTTTACTCACAGATGGTGTTGTTTGTGGTCCCAGGTATTAACTATTATCCGATGTCTTATGTTGACAATTTTTAAAATGATTTTGCACTTTTTAAGTTATGTGACAATCTTAATATTCACTGTTTATTGATTTTTACACTTTAACCATAGAGTTTATAATTTTATGTTGTTATTTATCTTGCACTGTAACTTTTTTAAGAAAAACTGCTTGTCATTAGGTTAAATGTAGGTAGGTTAAATTCACTTGTCACTGCACAGTTGATCGATATTTTTTCTTTGTTAATGTCCTTTAATTAACAATTTTCACTTTATCCTTTGTATCGTCCTTGTAACGCTTTTTCCAATGACACAGATTTTTACACTTTGGGCCTGTTATTTGCTAAGAATATATTTTTAATTTGACTTGTAATACGGACTCGAAGTGAACAGTGGCACTGTGGCGCCCCTCCCATCAACATACAAATATGTCTTCTAAATTAAGTATTATTTACCAATATAAATTTTATATATTTAAATATTAATATACGTATAATATTTATCGTAAAATTTAATAATAATGATAACATCAATCCTGATATGTCCCACTGCTGAGAACGAGTATCCCCTTCGAAATTTGTAAGAGGTAGTGCCATGCTGCTATTCAGCCGACTTGGGCCGGCACGACCGGGGTGGTACCTCTCACTCACATAACACCGGCGTCAAGTGACAGCCATGCTGTCGCGTTTCGTGCGATTTGTGAGTTTCCGGTTGCCCATTGGGAGGATAGGGAAAAGGAGGGCAACACATGCATAATCTCTGGTTGTGTAGATGTGTATTGTGCTTCGGTAGTCTAAAGCTTCGACTGCTCGTTTGATATAAAAATGATATAAAACAAATCAGGCGAGGAGGGTGTTGGGCTATGACCGTTCACCGATGCGCTGGCTCAATGCGGGTTAGTGAACTTTACACAACTTCAAAGACTTTTAATCTCCTTAGGCAGGTTTCTTCAGGATGTTTTCCTTCACCGAGTGACGATGGTCTAGTGGGTATGGGCTCTTGAGTGAGAGGTCTGAGTTCAATCCTGGGTTTTTCTAAATGTTTACGTGCACCGGAACATGAGACAAGCACTTACTCACCGGTGACTGAAAACATATCGTCAAATATGGTGAAATAATAGGGATGAAAGTATGAAATTGCCATTTTATTGTAATAGGTACTTCAAATTGAAAAACCTTCATGGTTTGAGATTTTTCAGTGAAACTTTAGTTTTTCTTTTTAAAATTTGCAACATTCATTTATCGACTTTCAGTTGCTATTTATTCAGCTTAGACAAGAAAGATAGATACTTCGAAAATTCGAGAGATTTTTGAATACGAGTTCCGACGGGGAACTAACGCGACAGAAAGAGCTCGCAATATCAATATTGCGTTTGGAGAGGGGACTGCTAATGAACGCACCGTGCGATTTTGGTTTAAACGCTTTTGTGATGGAAACTTTGATTTGAAGAACAAACCATGTGGGTACATAGGTGAATAGCAATGATTGAAAAAGATGGTGGAAGCTGATCCGAGCCGAACTACCCACGCATTAGCTGCATAGTTGAATGTTATCTTACCAACAGTATTGATTGATCTGCAGGAAGAAACTTGTGTTCTCTTGTTAAATCGATACAGAAATGAAGGAATATTGGATAAAATTGTGACATGTGATGAAAAGTTGATTGTTTGCTATAAAATTGAAAAAATGCAATGGCCAGCCCCAGTTCAAAACCCGCAACAGTGTCCTAAAGCAAAACTTACCAATAAAAGGCAATGGTAACTGTTCGGTGGTCTCAGAATGTTGCTACTCACTATAGCTTTCTCCGACCTAGTCAAGCAATAACAGCAGATATCTACTGTATAACTCCGAACAATGATAGCAAAACTAGCAGTAAAACAGCCCCGACTCATGAATCGATCTTCACCATTGCTCCATGATAACGAGAGACCTCATACAGCACGAGAAACCGTTTTAACGCTACAGGAACTGCAATTAGAAACCATTAGTCACTCTCCGTATTCGCCAGACCTTGCTCCAACGGACTACCATTTTTTTCGTGATTTGGACAATTTTCTACGTGATAAAAAGTTTTCTTCTTAGGAGGCAGTACACAATACTTTCACACAGTTTGCCGATTCATCCTTGGTTTTATTATTACTTCTTGGTTTTATTGGAATTTTTAATATTAATTTATTTCTTGTTATAAATATATCATGACCTTTTGTTCTCTGTCTCCATGTTGGTGTTATATATGTATATATATATATATATATATATATATAATCTTACGGGTTTTTACTCTTTTCAACATTCTATGAAACAATTTCGCGTAAATCTACTATACTTATAACTTAGTATACTGTCTCGGAAATAATAATTGGTTCTTAAAGAGGCAATTGGAATACGAGGAAGCACGCCAGTGTCTAGTTTCAAAGGCATTTTTGGAATTGGAATGTTGCCAGCCTCGATTTTTTACGTGCGGAGTCTTGGATGTTATGTTATACATCATCTCTTTACCACTTTTGTATTTAACACAGACTTTCATACTTTTTACACCATGCTTTGGGCACAATGGTTTAGTAAAAAAAATGCCGGTCTGTAAAGTTGGTTTACAGATGATAGTTTAACGCGACAACGTCCTAACAAAACGCAAGCGTACAGTGAGCGTAACACTCATTGTACGCTTGAGTTTCACTCCCGTGGGAGTACTGGGATAAATTATAGTCTATAATACATGTATATAATGTAATACACATACATGTATGTTATTCTGATGTAAAACTATGTTGATGTAAAGTTTCATTAAAATTCATCCATTAGTTGTTTCGTGAAAGAGTAACAAACATACATCCATACATAATATTAGTAGGATAGGATAAGTAGAATTGTGTATGGTAAAAACCTGTTCATAGATTTCAGGTGATTCAATAAAGATACATCTGTCTCTCCATTTCTTTTGTATTCTATTCATTAAACTAATTTGTTTCTCTGGATTAATCCGGTGCTGTGATATAAATAATACCTAGTACTTATATAAATTATTCGCTGTCTGGAGTTGACGCGGAAAACTAAATATGATATTTGGGATATCATCAGTTTTTTAAGGCAGATTACTTCTTAAAAACTCATAGAATAATGTTCCTATGGTTTCATATAAATAAAGTTTTTTTTATATTTTACAATTTTAGTCATTCTTTATTAAATATATATCTAATATATATTTTGTGCTTGATCTTTTTTATAGAAGAGAGGGCAAACGGAAAGTCGTTTCACCTGGTGGTAAGTGATAAGCGACATCCATAGACACCCGCTACATCATTAGCAGGTACGTTGCCGGATGTAAGCAATTAGCCTATGGGCATACAATTTCGTAACGAACTAAATCATTATTACATAATTCTAATCACAACCTTATATTAAGGTAAAAGATTACCTATGGATTATATATAATTGTGTATCTTACGATAAGCTACTTATATTTTAATCTACTCATAATCTTTTACGACAACAAGTGTAGTGTAATTACAGATATAATTAATCAACGAAGTAAGAGAATAAAAGAAAATTTATGAATATTTTCCATGTATGTTAAATTTTATTAAACTATGAGTAATGTATGCAACTTCGTTCATTTTTTAAATATACGATGGTTTTCCTTCCTAAAGATGCAAGCTCTCTAAGCCAAGTTTTATCAATACTGTGGCGGTAGCAGAATTTATATACGCTTACAAAAGTGTAGATAAATAGTTTAATACTACATAAAACGTTACATTAAAGTTATCATGCTAGAAAATTCCATGTAGTTAATAGGTACAAATTTAAAACAAAATTATTGTTTCAAAAAGTATGGTTATTGTGTAAAGGTATGAATTAATACGAATTAATTTATAAAGTAAGTGAAAAAACCATGTAGCTATAAAAAGCTGCATAAAGCCAGAAATTCAATTACGTATTTTTGGTGTATAATAATTTATGTAGTTGAATGGATATAAAATTGTAACAACAATATGATATTATATCAAAGCGATGTGCGATCGCCTGTAACAATTTATTGACCTTTCCCCGGATCAAATCACAGACCTCCCCTTAAGATTTTATAAAGTGCGGGCTAAGCTTGTAGATATTGAATAGTTGGAATGTACATATTAGATTTCTTCAGGAACTTAAGGATAAAAGGAAATAATTCATCGGAAAACATTGTACAAACATTTACGGTTTATTAGTTGTTTCTCACTCTGCCTGCGACATCGATCATGTTATAGGCGGATAGAATAGTGATCCATAAAATTACGTAACTGGTCAGTGATTTGTCACAGACATTATAGGAATTCAACCAACCAGTGATCTGTATATGTACGTCCTATCCGCCAATCATCCATCAATGGCCTTATAATCTTGATTACAGATTATAAGAATAATGATTATTAGCTACCAAAATATATTATATGTCAGCGACGATAATCTAGTGGAGATAATAAATTTTGGGAGAGAGGCCCGGGTTCGATCCTTGACGCCTGTGGTGCCTTGATGTGGGTTTTTCTAAAATGTACGTGCACCTGAACATGAGACCATCGCTTTTCCACCGGTGAAGGAAAACATTGTGAGGAAACCTGCATACCAGATGAGATTAAATATATTTGAAGGTGTGTGAAGTTCACCAAGCCGCATTGAGCCAGTGCATCGCTGAAATATGGCCCTCCACGCCTGATTTCTAGGAGGAGACCGGGTTTCCAGCAGTGGGACATATAAGGGTTGACATTATTATTCTTAAATATATCTTAGTACTAAGGAGTTTTGTTAAACTAAAACCTCACATGTTAAATTAAAAAATTAAAAGATAAATTGATTTTAGAGCTATATTTCAGGAAGAAAATCTATACCATAAATTAAATGCTGTTAATCCAGGAGACGAACGATGTAACTCGGGCAAAGGCAGCTGGGAAGCCAAGCTGACAGCCGTCACGGTGACCAAAGGAAGTGACTCCAATCTGGAGACAATAAAATAGCATTTTAGATGTAAGTCAAATTACTGAGTAAATTTGATGCTTCGTTCGGATAAAATCACGAACAGAACTAGCAGTTGCAAGCAGCTTCGCCCGCGTTAACTTAGTTACAGTCTTACCCGAAGTGGTGATGATTATTTTTATAACCTATATCATTAAGACAATATAATATATATATAACAAATAAATAAATGTCTTTTTTTTTAGAAATTTTGTAAGTGCTTTCGAAGGTCCAGGTTCCACGGTGTTATTATTACTCAAATTTTCCGTGAATAGCTTCATTTTGATGAGACGCCCAAGAATTTCATGTGTGAAAATTCTCGATTGTGATAGCTAACAGAGGTAGCAAGGATCAAATCGACGTTCTATCCGTGCTAACTCTGTTAGCGAGTTCGGGTTGTCCCGCACCTCAGAACAACCCCTCCCAACGTCGGGACAGTACAATGAGGTGAGGTTCCCATCCTCGCCCCTTGCTCCCTGCTCTTTTGTCCCTTCTTCTTATAAGAGGGATACAAAGAGCCCTCTCAGCTCAATTAGCTTCGCCGAAGGTGCTGGGCACACCTTAGGCTACTGAGCACCACCGCCACGTCAAGGCCTGAACCATGGTGGGGATGGGGTAATGTAAACCTTAAAAAGGTCTACCTACATAAAACTCTGCGATGGTATATGTCTATTTCTTAGGGATAACCTACAATAACCATATTTTGTCTTATTTACGATAAGTGATAGCAATACATCATTAATCCTTATCCAATTAAGTACCTGCATGTAATTTAAAGGAATATTTTCGTAAGTATTACAGATTTAAAATGCAGGGACATACCGGCTGCGGCGGTACCGGCCGGGATATTCGATTTTCAGTTAGCTAACTGTGTACTCAACAAAGAGCCCCCTCGGCTCAATTAGCTTCGCCGAAGGTGCTGGGCACACCTTAGGCTACTGATCCCCACGTCAAGGCCTGAACCATGGTGGGGATTTATGTGTTATCCTGAGACATCCTGCCAGGGAACAAAAACTTTTCTGTGTTTTCCGAGGCATGGATGTGTATGTTTTTTTTTTTTTTTTTTTTTAATATCACGGGACCAGATTGACGTGGTCTAAAAGTATCCATAGATATTATTATTGGCAAAAATGCATTGTTTGCATGGGTGATTACTTCTATTAATACAAATAAAAAATACATGAAAAAAAATCGTTTAACTTTTTTTATACAAAACGGCAATTTCATAGGAAAAAAGATGCATTGATTGCATGGGTGATTACTTTGATTAATACAAATAAAAAATACATGAAAAAAAAATCGTTTAATTTTTTTCATACAAAACGGCAATTTCATAGGTAAAGACCTAATAAATAATAATATAATAAATACCTACATAAATAAGAACCGTGCGGTTTCCGCGCGATTCTAGAACCGCAAGGTTCCCGCCGTTTCTGAATTTTGCTCTAAGAGCCCTGAATAATATCACTGCTTGCGGTCACCCGCGCAGCAACACGCAAGACCGCTTAGTGCGTATGAATTCTAAGCCTTAGTTCTACAATGATATTGATTTTGGACGCTGGGCTTAACAAATAATATTTTTGAATGTTAGATATAAATTTTTAAAAAGTGAAATTATTTAACGAGCCGCCTGATGGTAAGTGGTCAAAGTTATACGTAGACTAGCTTACATTGTGTGAAGTGGTTTTGGCTTGAGTCTGTATTTTAGTCCTGAGCTTGTTTTTGTATCATAAAGTTAATATACCTAGCGGAATATAATATTAACTTAATTTTCTGTATTTAACTACAGTATAGCCGTTTTGTGGAAGAAATAAGCAGGGTGTGCAGCTGACCCCTGACCTGTCGGTTGATAGGTACGTGACTTATACTGCACGAATTTTTATTTCTTGTTTATGAATTTATTGGAATGAAAAAAAAGTATATTCTCACCAACATTCTCAGATTGTCGCTGGTTACAACCAAGGGACCACCGGAGTCACCACCACAGGTGCTCTTACCACCAGCGCCGCTGGTGCAGATGTTGGAGTCGTGGACGAACTGGGGACCGTATACCGCTGTGCAGTCATCGTTGGAGATGACGTCCAGGGGCACAGAGCTGATGCGCTGGGTCAAGGGGATGCTTGAACCTAGAGGAGTTATTCTTTATGTGTAAAAAATTCGTGTCATCTTTTTTGTCGCTAAAATCCTAAATTATTAAATGTGTCATGTGCAAGTTGGTCCAACTAGTTACTATAGGGATAGGCTAGCATATGGGAGAGATTTTGGACATGATAGGCGTCGTTATTGGATAGTATGATGAGTAGATGGTAGGCTGATGATGATGATGATGATTAAAATTACTAAAACAACATTAAAATATACCATCACTGGTAGCACCAAATCCTGAGGCAAGAGCGGTCCATCCGGCGAAGTTGTTATTTAACTCGCTTTCACTTGGCAGAGCAATAGGCTGAATGACATCTGAAAAAATTCAATTTTAGTTACTATCTAATCTAACTAATAGTATTAGCTAGGTTATATAGTTGTATATTTTGTAATTTGTAATAATTGTGTAGACAAGTCTTCTATATGAATGTTTTTGTAATATAAATTTTGAAGATTATATTTTTGGCTATCGAAGTGATCATTAGTACATTTAAAATAAGGGAAATAATGTAAATTCGATAGTATTTTCAAAAATATTACCGAAGGGTGATCGCATAATTTGTAGTACATATTATAAAGTATTTTTTTCACTTGGATTCCTGAATTAAATTAATTTAATTTTATTTAGAACCAATCTGGCTAACTATAGAATATCTTACTCACTTTAAAAGAAACCAAGCTAATGCGTTAAATGGGTACATAGTTTAAGAGGAACAAGCATGTTAATATGTTACTGCAATATGTATTCTCTCGTAAGTGACCTATGTCTTTTTTTTGAGAACAAAAATTCTATAAACCTTTTTTTTACGAGTTTTTCTTTTACGAGTTCCAATGCAGTTTTAACTTGTTTCTCGGCTTACTGGGATCGTTTCAGTAAATCATTTGGTGGTTACCGCTGACGATTATGCTTAACAGCAGTGGCAGTGGTATGAACGATTGGGGGGCCTTCCCTGAAATTTAACAAACCGTAAAAACATTTAACAATAATGTTCAATACTCACTTGAGAAAACGACGGCTGAGATGCGAATGACAGCGATGTCATTGGCAGCGGCGGAGGGGTTCCACTGTGGGTGCATGGTGATGTCTGTGGTGGATATACGGGTACCGCCAGAGAATATGGTGTTAGAGCCGAGGACCACCGTGAAGGCGTTGGCCGTGAGGGTACCGTCCCAGTAGCAGTGGGCGGCTGTGACGATGCGGGTCGGGGTGAGGACTGAACCACCGCAGACGGAGGTTAGGATCCATAACATGGTGATGACGAGACCAGCCTGAAAGTTTATATTTATATATATGTTATACTATATAAAACATTATTATTATATACACCAGTGCAAAGGGACCTCTAAGTAGGGACGAATTGGAAGGTCGTGGTGGTGTGGCGTGGCGTTAATTCAAAGAAGCTTATATTATGTCTAGCAGTGGAACCACTATATGGAACTAGCTGTCTTTTTTATAGAAGAGAAGGGAAAGCGGACAGTCGGTTCACCTGATGGTAAGTGAAAAACAACATCCACAGACACCCGCATGAGTATTCTTGAAGGTCCCTAAGTCGTATCGCTTCGGAAACACCGTAGGTGGCAGCTGATTCCACATATTTGTCGTGTTAGGCAGTAAATGCCGTAAAAATCGAGTTGTTGTGGATTTCCGGACATGGAGATGGTGTGGGTGAAATTCGAATTTTTTTCGCGATGTCCGGTGGAATTCAGCTGAAGGTATTAGTCCGAACAATTTCTCAGAACACTCCGCGTGGTAGGTGCGGTACATGTCTACGGTATTTCCGAACCAATACGACTTAGGGAGCTTAAAGAAAAGAGAATACTTATATTTAAAAGACCGGCAATACACCTTGCTAATCCTCTGGTGTAGCGGGTATCTGTGAATGACGCTTATAATACCACAAGGTGACGGAGGAGATGATGATGATTAAAAAAATGTTAAAGATGCAAGGAAGTATGAATCATAGTACCTACAGACATTAGAGATTTAAAGTATTGAAAATGTAACTTTCATAAAGTTTCAAAGACAGTTTAAAATTAAAATAAATTTAGGTATTAACCCTTAATTTATTTGCATTAGAGACGTATAAAATGTAACTGTAAGAGTTTAACAACGATCCGTTGATCTTTTAGCCTGTCTTAATATGTCATAGCTTGTCTTGTTACTAGACAAAAAGCTGATTTCATAAGGAGTCAAACAATCATACTCTTTGCCTCTAGAACTCTGAACTAGAACTGTTAAATGGGTAAATCATCATTCATGCTAATTGTGAAGGTAAATACAAAATTGCTACATCATAGACCTGAAGAAGAAAAACTTATTCATACACCATAAAAATTAAAAGCTATGATGTTATTGTTTACGTAGCAAAAAAAATCTCACCTGGTAAGGAACCTCTGTGATGTCCACAACAGAGCCACCTACAATTCTTCCTGGTCCAGTCGCCAAGCCCTTTTCTTCGGCCTCCTTAAGTTCCCTGGCCTTGGGGATACCATACCTCAAATGGTAGTTGTAAGCAGAGATGCTGTCTGCTGATTCCTCACTCGAGGCCACAACGGCCAAAGCAAGCACAACCGTTGCAACAAGCAGTTTCATGGTTAAAGCTTCCTAAACTTAGTAACTCCATTCGAACTTATATATACACAATAATAATCTTATCGTAGATAATTGTAACGGATTAATACGGTCTTACTTGATAATAATAAAGGATTCCCAATATCGATAAAGATGTCTGTTTTCCTCCAATTATGTTTTTTATCGCTGATTTTCAATTGCACTTAACACGTTTACCGGTGGGAGGGAAGCACAGTGCCGCGCTCCCGGCTGCATGGGTACCACCATCTTGCTTGTTTCTTCCGTGAAACAGCATTGCTGTGTTTCGGAGAGAAGGGCAAAACAGGCAGTGTAATTACTGGCACCGAGACTTAACATCTTATGTCTCAGGATACAACACATAAATGAGTTGCCTGGGCTTGTTCCAGGTAAACTAGTTTATGTTCATGGGCGACGTCGACCACTTACCATCAGGTGGCACGTTTGCCAGTTTGCCTATCCAACTAACATTAAAAAACACGTGGTGGTAAGAGGTCAAGTGAATGATCATGATCAACCCTGCCCTCATTGTGAAGGCTCGGGTATCTCTATAGAGCTGTGGTTTCTATCCTTTTCTTGACCAGGAACCACTGACTTGAGTGTTATTAACTTGGACCACAAGGTGAAAGTCAAAATAAAAATAACAACTGATCAAATATTTGACGTTAGTAATTATGAAAAAAACAGTTACATTAATTAACAGTGTTTGTTATAATAGAAAACATATATTTTTTATTATACCGGATATATTAAATTAGAAAGACGATCTCAGTGTCAAGGGATCGATCGTTTTGGGCGTTCATCGGAGGAAGCCTTGTTCAGCAGTGACGGATAGGGGTTGATGATGATGATGATGTCTTAAGAAATAAAAATGAGATAGCCATAAAACGATTATTAATTACAGTTAATCTTATCGAGCGTCAAAATTAAATATAAGTCAATTAATATTATATTCGATAGCGTCGTCGTCGTCAGGTAATATTCCAATTATTTTGACAAAAACCTTACAACATAATTTAATATAGATGATGAGTAAAAATGAATGACATCATCATATTTAACCTCGTCCTATATATTCTTACTGAGTTTTTTAGGGTTCCATAGCCAAATGGCAAAAAACGGAACCCTTATAGATTCGTCATGTCTGTCTGTCTGTCCGTCCGTATGTCACAGCCACCTTTTTCCGAAACTATGTACAAGAACTATACTATTGAAACTTGTTAAGTAGATGTATTCTGTGAAACGCATTAAGATTTTAACACAAAAGTAGAAAAAAAAACAATAAATTTTGGCCGCATACTTAGAACTGAAACTCAAAATATTTTTTTATCAAACCCATACGTGTGGGGTATCTATGATAGTGATAGGTGGTAGTGATAGGTCTTGAAAAATGATGTTGAGGTTTCTAGTACCATTTTTTTTAAACTGAATAGTTTGCACGAGAGACACTTCCAAAGTGGAAAAATGTGTGTGTGTGTCCTCCTGTCACTTCTAAAATAAGAGAATGATAAAACTAAAAAAAAATATAATGTATATTATTACCATGCAAACTTCCACCGAAAATTGGTTTGAGCGAGATCTAGTAAGTAGTTTTTTTTAATACGTCATAAATCGTAAACCGCAATTTAGCTTTCATTCAATCAACTCAAACATAAAAAACATTTAATTTCATAAATATGGTTATATTTTTTTTTAAAGTATCTAATGTTGTATATTATGTAATGGTACGGAACTCTTCGTGCGAGACTTCGACTAGCAATTGGCCGGTATTTTTTCCGTTCTTTTCAGTCTAAAGTTTGAAACTGTAAAGTTAAATGCTGTAAAAAATTCTCTGACTTTGACTATCTCTTACAATTTCTCATATATCTTCTATTATCTTGAGTCATGGCTCTCCCCTTATGAATGTTATTTTTCACTCACCCCATCCATGTTTAGCAAGACTTTTCCTTTTGCTTGTAGCCATCTTTTTTATATTAGTATTAATATTATAATAATATATGCAATTCCTTTCTTTATCATGCCTTAATTTGCCCTCGTTGGGCGTTTGCGTGGTCAAATTTTGTAATTGACTTTAAATTTTGACCATAGATCAGAAGTAGATTGCAATTCAAGGAATATAATAATATTCAACCTCCACTGCTGGGCACGCGGTCTCCCCCTTGAAATCAAGGGAGGAGGACGTTGGGTCATAATTCAGCGATGGGCTTCCGCGGGTAGGTGAACTTCACACACCTTCAAAGATATTTTAATCGCATCAGGTATGCAAGTTGCCTCTCGATGTTTTCCTTTTACGTCTTATGTAGATAAAAATTTGGAAAAACCCATTTCATGGCACCACAGCGGTCGGGATCGAACCCAGACCTCCCGTTCAAGGATCGTAGATGCTCAATGCAAAGAATATATAAAAATATTTTTAGTCCATTTTTAGTTCTTTACAAAAACATGGTTAATTTACCATACATTTTATAATTAGTTATACTTTTATTTACCATGAATTTCCTTACGTTAAAACGGACATTATCCAATATATGTAAATATTATAAACGACTTCTTCCATTGATTTCCAAGTAAAATGTTCTCGAACTGAACAGTGCCAAGTTTTGTTCGTATTTAGATTCGAATATCGATGTATACAGTTCACTTTACAACTTTATATTCAAAGATTATTGTTTCGCGCTTCGGGAAATGGCATTACGTCGAGCATCTGGATAACTATGAAGAACTTTTGCAATATGTAATACCCTGCCGCGAATAGCGCATATGTTCTCAAAGAGGTTGGAATCAAAGAGAGTTCATTAGAGTGTTGCGGTTTAGTCAGAGTTGTGGTGTATACACGAATAGATAGGATTAACTTTCAGCTCCGGAAATATTCTCGAAGTTATAAAACGAACTTTCTTTAAAACAAATTTCACAACAGATTTTGCATGTAATTATGCTTTAAGTTTTGTTTCGAGTTCTAAATCCTTTTATGTATATCACAAGTCTGTAAAAAATAATATTTCATTGTTCAAATAACAACTAGGGATTAAAGCTAATCCAAGTTTTAATAGTGTAGCTCCCTACGTATAATATGTCAATGCAAGAAAGATAAACATTACTCAATATCAAAATAATTTTCGTTGTTATGAGAAAGTCTTTGAGGGTTTGTAAAGTTTACAACCGCGCATCGATCCATCACTTGTGTGAATTTTGGCCTAATAGGTACCTTGCTTGAATCTTTGAATCCATCGTCAGAAATCATTTTTTATGTCATAAGGGGGCAAACGAGCAGTCGGAATCATAAGGTACCAACGCCCATACACATCCGCACAACCAGAGGTCATGCTGATGCGTTGCTCCCTTTCCGTATCCCCCCCGCCCCCAAGTGGGCCACAGCATAGCTGTCAATTGACGCCGGTGTTATGTCAGCGAGAAGTACTACCCCGGTCGTGTCAGTTCTACCTCTTACTAATAACGATAGAGCTTTGAATCCATCATCAGAAAATTTGAAAGTGTTATAAATACAGTGTAAGTAAATGGAGCATCTTTACACAGCATAAGTGTGAAGTGTAAACGCGGACACAAAAGTGGGTCGCGAGCATCTTCAGTTTTCTAATACGAGCCGAGTGTGGAACGTACAAGCAAAGCCATTTATAAGTTTTTAGTCACGTTTGATGAATTGGGTTAAAATCGTTGCAGTTTTGAAGTGTGTTTTGGGGAGTTAAAATATTTAGAGTGGATTTTATAAACAATGTTAATCATCATCATGATCATCAGCCTCTATCCGTCCACTGCTGAATATAGGCCTCCCCCAAAGAACGCCAAGACGACCGATTGCTACTCGTATCCAACACGGACCGGCCACTGTACGGAGATCGTCTTCCCACCTGGTTAATGGCCGACCAATCATCATCATGATAGGGCTAAATCTAATTTGGCCGGGCAGTCCCCCCTTACGAGGAGTAGTCTAGGGCCTTCGCCGAGGCCAGCATGTCGCTGAGGCGTTCCTGATGACTGCAGATCCAGGACCCTCAAATAAGCGGCTGATGGTACTCGCAGGTGGTATATTTAGTGTAGTGAAATCCCAAGTGCGAGTTCTATAAGTCAAGGAGCTTGCCCTGGGTAATCTAAATACCTATATGCAAAATGCATTTCCCCACATTAGGAAAAAAAGGCTAAATCCGATGATTGTATTTTTATGCCATAAGGAGGCAACCGCACAGTTGAGTCCTTATTTTTATTTTTTTTGTTATTTGGATAGGCAAACTGGCAAACGCGCCACCTGATGGTAAGTGGTCGACGTCGCCCATAAACATAAACTAGTAAACCTGGAACGAGCCCAGGCAACTATCTATGTGTTGCCTATCCTGAGACATAAGATGTTAAGTCTCGTTGCCAGTAATTACACTGCCTGTCTTGCCCGTCTCTCCGAAACACAGCAAAGCTAATTCACGGGAGAAACAAGCAAGATGGTGGTACCCATGCAGCCGGGAACGCGGCACAGCGCTTCCCTCCCACCACTCCCTATCTCCCCAATGGGCCTCCGGAAACTCATAAACCGCACGAAACGCGACAGCACAGCAATCACTTGACGCCGGTGCTGTATGACTCTGTGTACGCATGTAGGCCTCTTTCAATGGACTCCTAGATAGTCGGTACTTCACTACTCGTACCGGAAAATCAGTATACTAAACTAATATTTCAGTTACTATGTCAGTGGTACAGACAAGCTCTCCTGGCTTCTCCTTCTTTCTGGCTGCTATTTTTTCTAAACTTTGCAACATTGCACTCTTACACTCTTTTTTTTTTCACTAAGAGGGAAACTGGAAATGTTTCATTTTCCTCCAGAATTCTTCTTATTGAATTCGTTGCGGGTCCTAAGGCAGTTTTAATGTATCTTTCGGGCTCCCTGAGCTCGTATGAAAGAGTCATTTGGTGGTTACTAGTATCGATCTTAGTTACACAGGTGTAGCTAAGATCAAAACCAAAGGTGATACATACCATACCATACCAAGATTTTGAATTAATGAATACTACTAGAATCTTTCGTCGACGTACGTCTTGGCGTTCACGGAAAGAAAATGTCGGAAAAATGTTTATAATCACGAAGATGATCGTGATATGTGATTTGAGCTGTATTTTACTATCTCTTATAAAACACAAAATATACATACTACTTACCTAAACCCCTGTTTTGTTTCTCATAAAAAAATATACTTACATCTCTTAAGTGTGTCTCAACACATTCAGTGGCTAACACTCCGTGCACACTGGCGGATTATGCAACACCCACGTTTGCGCCGACCCTCCGGCGTTCCGTATTATCTCTTTTACATTTTTCTTGTGCTTAAAAATAAAGGGCAAGCCGGAATCGAATTTTCCACTTTCTTTTAAGCCCGCATTTATAGAATACTAGCTGTTGCACGTAGCTTCGCACGTACCTTTATTAACCAACTTAAAAAAAGAGGTCTTTTTTTGTATTTTTTTTATTTTTTATGTTAGTTGGATAGGCAAACTGGCAAACGTGCCACCTTATGGTAAGTGGTCGACGTCGCCCATGAACATAAACTAGTTTACCTGGAACGAGCCCAGGCAACTCATCTATGTGTTGCCTATCCTGAGACATAAGATGTTAAGTTTCGGTGCCAGTAATTACACTGCCTGTATTGCCCTTCTCTCCGAAACACAGCAAAGCTGCTTGAAGGGAGAAACAAGCAAGAGTATGTAAGTTACACGATTGCTCCGCCGTTTGTGCATGGATTTCGATGGTTATTTTTTGTTTGAAAGCTGGTGTTTCCAATTTGGTCCCCTATTAATTTTATTAAGATCTGACACGCCGTTTTTTAGTTAAGTATTTCCAATAATGTCTATTTGGTTGATTTCTTTTACCTCGATTATATGCTCATTTTATTACTTGTCGATGTAACAATTGTATAGGATGTTTTGGTAGCACACCATAGTATGTCGCGGTCATCGTAATCATCATCATCATCATCATTTATCCGTCCACTGCTGAACATAGGCCTCCTTCAATGAACGCCAAGACGACGAATTTCGGAATCACTAAAAATTAAGAAATAAACACATTTTACAAAAAAATTAAACCGACTTCAAAAATACCAAACTAAAAAGTAATAAAATAACCGTGTTTCTTTATTTTTGTGGTTACAACTTATAATCAACTTAATCATCTACTAATGTACAAAATTTGCTTTTACCACGTCATTATAGTTACTTTTGTCGTATTTGTTGCTGTACCTACCTGCCTACCTTAGCTGACATCCCCCGGCGGGTATATGGAAGCTGCGGCCGAAAGCTGGTAAGTGGACGCAGCTCTACCCACTAAAACCCGGCGAGTGCCACCAATGCCACCTTTGGTGAGGTGCCCCGGGTCTAATGAGCAAACAGGGCACCTCGACGGCTAGTCAGTCCCTCAGAGGACCGACACCACCTCCACAGAGGGGTTGTCCCGCACCACAGAACAACCCCTCCAAACGTCGGGACAGTACAATGGGGTGAGGTTCCCGGCCTCGCCCCTTGCCATTGCTCTTTTGTCCCCTCTTCTTATAAGAGTAACAGAGAGCAGTTACCTCGCTTCTTGGGCTCACCTTAAGCTACTGAGCCGCAACGACAAGTCTTGAACCTTGGTGGGGACGGGAGATAACAACTTTTATAACTATTTGAATCGTTATATCTCAGAAACGGTGGCTTGTAGGAAAAAAAGTATTAATACATTTTTTGTCAAAAGTACTTTTATGATAAAACTTACCGTTTTGCTGAAATCGCGAAAAACACATTTTCTTGACCTTTGACCCTGAATAAAAAAAAATCCATACACGGGAATGATGGGGAACTGTTAAATATTATTTATAATTATGTTTTGAACAACTTTACTGATTTTCAGCTTGTTGGGATTTTATGTACGTTCGAATGTCTAAATTGACCGGACTATTATATCTTGCTCATATAATAGTGACAGACAGACAGACTAAAATTAGGAGCAATCAGATACACAATGTCGGGATGACGTCATAAAGTAGACGAAATGGATAGGTTTTTTGAAGTTATACTTCTTTTGGCGCGTTAGGGAAAAATGATGAGAGTAAATTTTTACGATGCGCGCGCACACCATCACGAAAAACCGACACCCTGAAGTTAGCTATAGTCAACATTATTTTATATAAAAAAATCACATAATGACATTATAGACTTCAGAAGAAGATATAGTTTTTAAGGTTACACAAGTCGCTCATCTTTCCATACAAACGCAGAACAGTAATTACTACAACCAACCCGACGCCAGGAGGACATGTGGTCGCAGACTGCACGGTTGGCGGGGGGCAACCCCCCCACCGTTTTAAGTGTGCCAAAACCAAAAGTGAGCCAAATGGGCTCACACTAATCCGATGTAGCATTAGGGCCTTCGGGCCGTTAGCATAGATCCATCCGAAAAAAAAAATTACTATAATATTTGACGTTGACCCTGAAAAACTAAGTGTAATATAAATTGATCTCGTCGTTATCTATGTGTGTATGTACCCAAAATCGTAAAAAAAATATACATTTAAAAAATACAAGCTTCTAAACTTTCGAATTTCAACACTGATTTTAGACCAATTTTGGGCGTAAACTGAGCAAAAAACCTCAAAAATAAAGCCCGTACAGATATAGTTGAGTTATTCAAAGGATAAATAAATTTAGTTTGAAAAGATACACTTATTAGCTTTTCTATAATAACTGTTTTGCTAAAACGACATTTTCGGAATGAATCATTGTGCATTTCATTCTAGCACGCATGTTCGCGCACTATGTCAGGTGAGATAGCAATCATTTTGTTAGAGTTCGCGCCGTCGACTAGTTCAACCTTAACTGCAAAATAAGCAAAAAGGTTACAGTGTAATTATTATTATATTTTTATTAAATTTTATATAAAATAAAATATATAAGGATGGCGCCACATTACCATCAGAAGGTAACATTTAAAGCGTGTGTGCGCCAAGAAATTACGCACACACACCCACACATTTATGTATATAAAGACCATATCTTGTTAGTTCACCAGTGCCATTGTGGACGGTGTTTCAACTTGTTATTTATAGCATCAACTGGACACTTCTTCAACTTTTCTTCCGTAAGAGATTGTATTTCTTGTGTCTTAGTCTCCATGGTCAAACATAGTTCGGAGTGATATTCGACGTTGAGCAGTGACGGATTTAGACTTGATGCCGCCCTATGCCCTGTTTATCGCGCCGCCCTTAATGATAGAATAAAATTAATTAATTTTGATACAATATTTTCCTTTTAAATTTAAAATAACTTTATTTCGTTAGAATATAATTTTTAATTATATCTAATAAATATTAGAGATACATAAGTAATAAACGTATATAATATATGCATATGTAATAAACGTGTATATGTTTTTTAAATATTAATCAATTAAAAAAATCTTTTTTCTGGCTTTGCTCCGCGCAAAAATATCAATTATATCATCACAATCAATTTGTAGGACTAGTTGAGCTTCAATAGACAATTATAATGCAGAAGCATCAAGTCTATCTTGACCCATACTTGCACATAAATAGGTACTCTCACTCTTTTTAAAGTAGAAAAAGATCTTTCTCCTTAAGAATTTGTAGCCGGAATACTCAAAAGATACGTAGAGCAATATTTTGGTAAACATCTCGCAGACTACGTGAATGTAATACCACAGTAATACCTTGCATATGTTTTGTGCATAGCGTACATCTTCTGTTGTGTTCGTATTTGCTGAAGAATCGTTGAGTTGGTAATGTAAATGAACACTTTCGTTCCCTAATGTCTTTTCTAAATCGTCAGGATACTTGTCGACGAGTTTATTGGCAAGATTTTTCAATTCGGTCGTATCTAGTTCAGATAAATTACCGAAAAAATTAAAATTTTCCTAAAGCTTTTCATGTGCAGTTTTACGTCGTATCCTAACGATCTTGGACTCCAGATATAGTCTAGTCAACAAGTACAAAATCATTTTAATTCTTGATAAAGGTCCTAAAATATGTGCGATAGCTCATTGGATGATAAAAATTAAGATGAAAAATTTTTTTGGAAATTTTCTCCTCTTTATTAATCTTTTTTTCTTATTTCTTACATATTAATAATTTTTGAGTAATTCAAAAAATTGTGTGTGTCTCTTGTCCTAAAGAAATAGAGCCAGAGAACTATAGATCTGCACAACGGATGATAAATCAGCTTGAAGATTCTTGAAGCTTCTTAGTATTAAATCGATTTAAAATTACATTCCAAACAATGTCTAGAATTGCTGTTTCTAAATGATATAATATCGAAAGACTTTCTACTGACTAGATGATGATTTCAATTTTTTTTTCAATTAAATAGTTTGAGAATGCAAAAAAAATTGAAGATGAGAAAAATAGGATATATTTTTCATGAAAAATTGTGTTACAAATAAAATTTCTGACATTTGATTAAATATCAAAATAATATTTATTACAGGCATATCTTAAGTATTTTTATTTAACGCTAAAAACAAATTGCGAATTTATTAAGATTCAGTAATTTCAGTAATGACACAAAAGGTAAAGCTGAACATCATTTGATAAAGACTATAACTGATCTTTTAAAAAAATTAAAATCTTATTCATAGACTGAAAAGTAAATAAAAAATTTTATTATATATTCTATAGAAAATTCTTACAAAAATTAATCTGAACTCATTTTCAAAAATTTTGCCTGATTTTCTTTACTTTTTTCGTCTGAAGTTTTGACATTTCAAAAATTTTGCCGCCCCTCAAATCATGCCGCCATAGGCCCGGGCCTCGTGGGCCTAGGCGTAAATCCAGCACTGACGTTGAGTTACAAGTCCGTCTATGTCATGTTTTTTTTTAATAATAATAATATATGTTTATTTACGATTAATCATACATTACATTTTCTTATTCTGGTTAACAAATCGTATTAACAAAAGTAGTCAAAAACAAACTGATAACGGATTTAATTCAACGGTTAGATAATATAATAGATATTATCACATATAATCTATTAATAATAATGACATGCGTACAATTTTATACTGATTAAGTTTAGGATTTTCCAAATAATAATATGTTAAGGATTAATCCACGGGAAATTAGTTCATAATAGCAGCGCTCCACGGTTTCACTCCCATGCTTCCCATTCCCGTGAGAGTACAGGGATAAATTATGGCCTATATGTTATTCTGATATATAATCTATGTTATTGTAAAGTATTATTAAAATCCATTCAGTAGTTTTTGCGTGAAAGAATAACAAACATACATCCATACATTCTCACAAACTTTCTTGTTTACAATACCTACTTTTAATCCTACTACTTTACACGTATTAGCACAGTATAAGCAAAGTCTTTACGCTGTGATATTAGTATGGCAGAATAGGAAAAGTAGGACTAATATACTGATAATAAATAGCTCGGTATTTGTGAGGTCTTTTAATTTTGAGTTGGAATGATTGACTTCAATTTCCCGAAACTGTTTTAGTCTGCAGCTATTCCCTAGATTTTTTGAACATTTCTTAGTTGCGTCTGATTAGTATATTTATTTATGGTTATGTATGAGGTATTATGAAACTAAATGGATAAACAATATAAAGATTGACGACGTTTTGGTTATGTTTTTTAGCGACTAATCTCTACTTAGAGCGAGGCACATTAGTGCGTTGCGTCGTCGCAGCGTCGAATCTGCGTTGTTTCCATATATTTTATGACATGCCACATTACTCGTTGCGTCGCTGCGCGTGACGATTCTACGGATCGACGGACAAGAGACGAAGCGGGTGTTATTTGAAGATGTTTATTTCGGCGGTGGCATCATGAAAGCAACAAAAGAAAACGTTTGTACATATTTATCTATTGCGAAGGCTGAACTAAGATGCAGCTACAAAGGCGTGCATACCCGCTTGCGTCACGACGTCGAGCGTCGACGCAACGCAGTTGTGGCATACAATGCGTTAATCAGTTGCGACGACGCGACGCAACGTAGCGCAACGCAAAATGGGGCCTCGCCCTAAGGTAAGTTAGGTACCTAAGTTTATACCGGACACATGCACACAATGCTGAAATAATCACATATTATCGTCATAATTATAATTAACTTCCTTTCCGCCTCCTCTCCGCCGTTCTACTGGTACTCCTCCTTTCCGCCGTACAACTAGGTCCGTTCACTGCACCAAAATCGTCATTCTAATTATTTGAAGGTCGACTTACCCTCCGTATTCCAGAACTAATGGCCTATATTTTTATTAAAAATAATCACCATAATGACAACTATATATTTCAATTTTTTGTCATGTACAAAGGTCGCCTTTAATCGTCACTTAGCCGAGGTCCCCATGTGCCCCGTCTCACGGATCTTACACCTTAATCCGTTTTGTAATCAAAATGAATCACAGTGGGACCCTCCGCAGTCCTTAGCTCCATGAGTCGTTTAGGGAAAATTAATTAATAATTTTATAGAGAGCTATTTGAAAGACACCGGATGGCGGGGGAAATTTCATAAATGTTGCTTTGGTAAGGTTTTCTGTAGATTAACAAAGGATAAATTATTATTTGTGAGTGAAACAGTTTTCACCAGTGCCACGTCTATCTACATGTATACAACTACCTTGCTTTCTTTTTCACGAAGTACCTAATGGTGTGTAATAAAAAGGCTGGACAGAATAGGCGATGATGGGCTGATGATATTGCCTGAGTAAGCAATATCATTGTGGCTCATGGAAGAGTTACCTAAATCTTAAGCAGTAAATTCATGATAAGGGCAATTAATTCACGACCATGTGCGACGTTGACCACTTACAATCTGCCTGTTTGTCTATGTAAACTAACAAATGGAAAATCTATTCATAATATACAAATTTTATTTCCATTGACCCATCCCTTCTGATTAGGTAATTAATATTGTTAAAATTTTATCCCTAGATTAAAACCTTATGATTCTGATATAAATACGGTTTTTTGCTAAAAGTACCCTCTGTCGGTGTTTTTAAAAATAAGAAGAATTACATTAAGGCGAGGCTAAACGAGCGTAATTTTTTGAGCTGTGAGTCGTGTAAATTAAGTCGCTGTATTCGGTTTCATAATAATGCGCACAGTGAGTTTGCGCGTGGCAAAAAATAGGAGTTTAGTATTAATAGTAGATACCGAATGCAGCGTAAATTCCAGGACTCATTTTACGCGACTCACAGCTCAAAAATTACGCTCAAACCCAAACGCTCTAGGCAACGGAAAAGATTAACCCTTTAAAATCCATGAACAGTTATTATATCTCGTGAAACAATGAATATGGCTTGCATTATTGATGATGATCATGATAACGATTATAACACGTATTGCCTAATTTAATCCTTGATTAAGCCCAGTTTAATCGTCACCTCCGTTTCAATGTCATATGATTGATTATAGTTTAGTGACGTAAATTATGACGAAACGACAACGTCATGAAAAGTGAATCGGAGATATTTTTATGTTATTTGGGAAGGGAACAGGCAGACGGCTACAGCATGTGTTGCATCTCCTGAGATGTAAGATTAGATGGTGCCAGTAATTACATTGTCTGTCCTGCTCTTCTCTCCGAAACTAAGCAGGATGGTGGTACCCATGATGACGCTCTGCGCAACCTTCCCATCGATGAAAAACGTATAGAGAATAATTTAAGTAAAAAATTTAAAATTTATAGGTAAATTAAGATAGTTAACTGAATCGTGTATTTTTGAAGTAAAACTTCTTTAGTCACGATTAGAGGGTAACTGAGATTTTTTTCATTTCTGAATAAAATTTTTTGAAAATCTCCAAGTGAATTTGTTTATTTATTACTTTTTAACAGACTTCAAAAGGAGGTCATTCAATTACACCTATAACATGTAATTGATATAAAAATTATAATAAATATAAAAAATAAAATATATGTTAACACAATTCCAAATTGTTTTTTTTTTCATTATTTGTGTATTGATTTAAGACCTTTCTTCGTTCGTCTCATTAAAACGGCCTTGACTAATATAAGCAACGCGTTTAATAGTTCTACCCATATTTCAGGCAAATATAATCAGTTTTCTACCGCATCTACCACGGGGAGTGTTCTGAGGAATTGTTCGGATTAATACCTGCGGCAGAATTCCACCACCGGACATCGCGGAAGAATTCCATATTTCAACCACACCGTCTTGATGTCCGGAAATCCACAACATCTAGATTTTTACGGTATTTCCTGCCTCGCACTACAAATATATGGAATCAACTGCCAGCTATGGTGTTTCCGAACCGATACGACTTAGGGACCTTCAAGAAAAGAGCATACTCACATCTAAAAGGCCGGCAACGCACCTGCTGATCTCCTGGTATAGCGGGTGTCTGTGGATGTCGCTATTCACTTACCATCAGGTGAACCGACTGTCCGTTTGCCCCCTCTTCTATTAAAAAAAAAAAGTTATCGAACTTCGACATCACTAAAAATTAAGAAAATAATTTATTAATTATTCGGGTAGGTATAAATTTTTTATGATTTTTTTATCGATAGCGATAGCCCCCTTTCGCAACGCGCGATAAGGAACTACGTTCCAAAAAAAACAAAAAAAAGTCACCGAGATCGGTGGGATTTGAACTGGGGTTTTTTACTAAGCAGCCCCAATAGTGTAACAAAAACAGCTATCGACGCAGTAATGTGTCAGTCAAAAATCCGCACGGATTACAACTATAGCAAAAAGTGTCGTTACACTTTTCGTCTTAATTTTTTCTGTCTAGCCCCCTTTCGCAACGCGCGATAAGGAACTACGTTCCAAAAGTACTAAAATAATCGCGTTTCCTTAATTTTTATTCCTACAACTTATAATAAACTTGTTCTTCTACGAATATACAATCTTTGCGTTTACCACGTAATTGTTACTTTTGGAGTCGGTGTCAGCCAAGGTAGATAGGTACAGCAACAAGTACGTCTTATTCAACAACACATTCAAAAATTAAAACAAAGCAACAAAGTATTTATAAAGTTTAGTTCAGTGTTCATTTTTTGTAGTAAAACTTCTTTAGGCGCGACTAGGTACCTAAGTCAGATTTCTATGAAGTTTGACTTCAATTGCCCATATAAAAAAACCTATAATTTAAAAACCACGGTTAGTAGGCTCTATTCGCATTTAATCAACGTTTTCAAGTGTCACATAGAATTAAATAATGATTAATTTATGCCAATATTTTATATTTATTCTTTCTTGGATTGTTTATTCTATATTTATTTAATATATAGGCTATATTCACATATTATTATGTTATGTCGTCCCCACTACACATTCGTCTACAAATCCAGACTATTATATACAACGATTTCTAAAAGGATATAATTATCACGAATATAATACCGAAGTGCGTATTTATTCTGCGCGAAAGAATATTTAATTATATGAAAGCGTCGAGTGTCCACGTAATTATGAGCATACACTGGTTTTTTTAATTAATTTTCTTAAGACGATATTCATACCTTGAATAGAATATTTTTTTCATCCCACATGATTCATATTATACGCATAAACGCTGTTTCTGTGGGGTTAAAAGGCACACCTGGTGTTTACTACTTTAATTACGTTAGCCATTAATCCAAGTCAAAGGAGCAGGGGTTGTGGACAGAGACGGATCGGTCTGCAATTTCAATATTTTACTTAACGAAAACATTAATAGAGAATGGTACATGGACACACGAAATGTAGTTTCAAGTTTTTATAATATTTACATGCTTTTGTGCCCACCTTAACTATTATTTGATTACATTGAATTTCTTAAAGACATGCTTTATATATGCTTCTAAACCTAGGCTAAGTTATTTTATCATTATTCAAATGCATAATATTTTAGCCCGGAGTTTTTGCCCAACGCAAATTAAATGGTGACTTTTTTCCACCAATTAACCTGGAATCTTTTCGATGTATTTTTTTCTTTATTTGTGTCGTTTTTATCAGGTTCTAATGATTTTTCTTTGAAAAGAAATGTGAGACTTGTATCATTAATGTTAATATCATAGGACCATGGATGTGTAATTACGTAGTGTGGTTTAACATCAACCAATTTTAATGAACGCCAAGATGGCCAAGAAGGACCAGCCACATAGTTGCATAGTTATTCGTGTTGGTATTGCACTCGTATAATCGATGAGAAATTTCAATTCCAAACAAAACATCGTACTACAAAACTAGTTGAATACTGATACTTTTAGTTCTAAAATATCTAGTTTTTATTTCCTTATGAAAATATATAAAAATAATAATTATATATTTTCTCGAAGCCGTGTAACATGAAATAAGGTTCACACTTTTAAATTATAAGCACAGAGTACAGTGCGTCTCATTTTAAGGTTGTTTTTGCATTTGCAAGTGCCAAAGTCAACAGGCGTGTAACGACCTTTTGACGTATTATTATAAACTCTTTTTACCGCTTTTATGTAAAATTATATTCCTTTGCTTTCATTTCGAGCATAAAAGTACCTGGGATTATTTCTAACCTAAGATATGCATATTGCCTACTTATATTCGAAATATATTTTTCTTTTCGAGAGGCAAATTTCAATAGCTTGTCAGATTCTAACAATAGCAATCATTAAAATTGGCTCATTTGTTATTCTGGACGAGAAATCAAATAAAGCGTAAGAAATTTGCCTTTAAACCATTTAGTGGAAAAATACGGAACATAATATGGAATATTTTTTCTTTGACTTAAAAGATCGTCGTAAAAATAGTTTTCTAGAAGTTGGAAATATTTTTATAATGAAATATGGATAATTAAATAACTAGACTTTTTTATAATTTATAAATGAGAACAATTTTATATTATATTTAAAAAAATATATGAATAAGTAAACCAATATTGATTTCTACTGTTTTTTGGGAATCACTTAATTTAATACAATTTTAGAGATTTTATCGCGATTTATTAAGATTTTTTCTATTGCGATGTTTCAGATACTTCACAAACCATGCCAAGTCACACACACAACCAAACAACAACCATGGTTATGGGAGGACAAAATCAAAGTTTCCGAAAGATCGTTTATAATATAAAAAAGCCGAAATAAACCCCGAAAAGTATATTACTAGTTATAAAATGCACGTTGCAATGCGACAAAATTTTTATCAAACAAAAGATAAGATTCCACTTTACCTACATTATTGTTACCATCTGTTACTACTATCAGGATTAAGAAAAACTTGGAACGGGTGGACGGTTGAATTTTACACTCTAACAAATCCACGTCAGCCATTGGCGATAATCCAACAGTTTGTGGCATCTCAAGATTATATCCTGAATGCGTTGATACTCGCATTGTGATCATACTAGACTCATCGCCCGCTTCATTTGGATATTTCACATTTGTATTAGGATATATTTGTATAAGATCTGGTCGAGGAATTACAATTTTATATACTTACTAGCTTTTGCCCGCAGCTTCGCCCGCGTTAACTAACTCAACTTAATTACTGTTAGTCACAGCGTGATGTTATAAAGTCTATAGCCTTCCTCGATAAATGGTCTATCTAACACTAAAATATTTGTTCAAATCGGACCAGTAATTCCTGAGATTAGCATGTTCAAACAAACAAACTCTTTAGCTTTATAATATGTTTTAGTATTTAGTATAGATGTCAGAAAATCATACAGGTAAATATATGAGTGTATGGTGTTCATACCCGTATTAAACGTGTGCCATTGCCTTTGCCATAGCAAGGTGCAATAATGCATTATAATAATTCTTGTTTTTTTTTAATCAAAAACATGCGTCTAACATTCACACGTACCAAAATGACTGTTCAGCAACTGTGGCGTTTCAGAGCTTACGTTTTTAGTGTTCCGTCTCGACGAATGACGAATTCCGTTACGACGAAGTGGAATCCATATAGGATCACACGGTTGTCCGCATGTCTGTATGTCTGTCTGCTCGTATGTCTGTCTGTCAAATCAAAATCTATAGGGTACTTCCCATTGATATAGAATCAAGAAATTTGGTAACTCGACAGTCTCAGCATAAGTAAGAGAAGAGTAACAATGAAAACTGGTAATTTGTTGATATGTAGAACCAAGACTGAGATAAGATATTAGTAAGACTGAGGGTTTCAAAACATGTTCTTGTAAGTTAGGTTTTTATTTCACTGATCAACAAATAGACAACCGAGAGATCCTAAGGGTTCCGCTTTATTTATTTTTTTAGGAACGGACCTCAAAAATGCGTTTTGCGGAACCCTCAGCGCACGAATCAGACGCTCGCTTGTCTGGTTTTTTTTATAAACAACATATAGTGCGGATTTCCGCAAGCCTCCCTACGCAAACACGTCAGGGCTAATGTTTGCCGGGTAGCGCGAACAGTTAGCGGTGCCCGTGTCCCAACATAACTTTTTGCTCCCTTTGTCCGGGTGCACCTGAAAAAATAAAATTGCAATTCGTGTCTAGTAATTCACTAGTCATGACATGAACGCTGCCGCCCGAATAATCACATTCCGTTTTATACTGTGAAGAGGTTTTTCACAACTGGTTTTATTGTGCTATGAAATTTTGGACACTGAGTTTTGAAAACAGGAAAAAACATAACTTTGTTGATACGATGATAATTGTGATTTTTCAACATTATTGTCAAACAAGCTAAGGTCACAAAAGGATGAGTCTAGGAACATCAATTATCCTGGAGAAAAACATAAAAAAATTGGTATCTTTGTTAATATGATATAGAATAGGTTTTTCAACATCATTGTGAAATCATTGTGATGTGACAAGCTAAAGTAAAAAAACCGGCCAAGTGCTAGTCGGACTCGCACACGAAGGGTTCTGTACCATTACATAATATACAACATTGAGACACTTTAACAAAAAATATGGTTTATGTTTATGAAATTAAATGTTTTTTTATATATTTGAGTTGATTGAATGAAAGGTTTTTGCGGTATATGATTTATGACGTATAAAAAAAACTACTTATTAAATCTTGTTCAAACCAATTTTCGGTGGAAGTTTGCATGGTATATTTTTTTTAGTTTTATCATTCTCTTATTTTAGAACTTACACACACATTTTTCCACTTTAAAAAAAAAAATTAATATCTATAAACGCTTTCACACCACGTCAATCTGGTCCCGTGGTAAGTTCTCGAAGAACTTGTGTTACGGGTACCAGACAACGGAAATATAATTAATACTTTTATACTATACATATTATATTTAAGACTTTTTTTTATTATCTTTATTTAAATAGGAGTTTTTGTCCAACAAGGCACGTCAACTCCATTGTTTCTACTAATTATACAATACATGAAATACTATTGAAACTTATATAATAGAACAGAATTTAATACATATCTCAGATGTAGGTTTTGAAAAAATATAAATAATAATTAGACCAACGTCTGACCTATTTAAATTAAATTGTTTTATAATAACTTCTCTTTCTCGTTTGTTCCGAACACAATCCATCAACATATGTTGCACATCTTCAATTTTCCCGTATATGTCACAGTTAGGGGAGTCTGCTTTCCGCATTAAGAATGCAAATTTTGCTGATGGGTAATGTCCAGAACGAAGTCTTAATGCTAATTTAATGTACTTTCTACTTAACATAATACTAATAAACCAGGGTTAGTGAAGAGGTTTACTCTGTATTGCCCTATACCAGATTCCTTTTTCCTTAGATATGCTCTCAAAATTATTTTTCCATTTACTGAATAAGACACGTTTGACATCCATAAAATATTCCCAATAGTCAGGCACAAATGTTATTTCTGTCCCCATATCAGTTGCTGACTTAGATGTCCGATCAGCCTTTTCATTATGCATCGATGCACCTCTGTAATCAGAGGCGCATCGAGCCACAAGAGCATTCCGAATGTCTATAAAAATTACGATATTATTAAAACTATTTTTAAAAGCATATGAAAGAGCCCTAAATATTGCAATGAGTTCCAACGTCATTATACATACATTTGTGGTAATCTTAAAACTAGCTTTATAATTTATATTTTGATGAAAAAATGCCGCCCCTTGTCCTTGTTTACATTTTGAACCATCTGTAAAAATTTGGCACCATCCATCATACTTCTTTAATTCAGCTAAAACCTCGCTCTTTAATATTACTGGGTGGTAGGACTAGACTAGGTAGGCTGTTGTGTTTAGACTGTGTAACACATTTTAAATTGCTAATAATAATATCTTCTACATTTATTTTTGACACCCATAAACTAAGAGAAAACATTCTAATTACATTTGAACTAACAACTAAACTTTGCCCTATTTCTTCAAGTATAGAAATCAATAGGGGTTTCTTTTTATTTGTCCAGTAACTACTATTACAAAGCGATCTAAGTTCCGAAATTGCTTTACTGGTTATGTTATCAGAAATTGACATTCCTTTTAGAATAAATTTGTATTATTTTTATTATATAATACACATATTTAATACACATCCATGACCCAGGAACATAGAAAATATTTTTGTTCCCTGGCGGGATTCGAACCCACAACCTTCAGCTTGAGCGCCAACGCGCTTACCACTGAGCCACAGAGGTCGCCACTTTGGAAGTGTCTCTCGCGCAAACAATTCAGTTTAGAAAAAAATGTTATGACAAACCTCAATATCATTTTTGAAGACCTATCCCAGATACCCCACACGTATGGGTTTGATGAAAAAAAAATTGAGTTTCAGTTCTAAGTATGCGGACCCCCAAAATTCAGTCTTTTTTCTACTTTTGTGTCAAAATCTTAATGCGGTTCACAGAATACATCTACTTACCAAGTTTCAACAGTATAATAGTTCTTATAGTTACGGAAAAAAGTGGCTGTGACATACGGACGGACAGACAGACATGACGAATCTATAAGGGTTCCGTTTTTTGCTATTTGGCTACGGAAAAAGAGGACTCTCTTGGAACAACAATTATCCTGAAAAAGAAAACATAAAAAATACTTCATATATTATTAGGAGGTTGCTAATTTAATGATTATTACTTTTAGGTTATGTCTTTAGAAAATATATTAAAGCGTTAAACAATCTTAGGTACACTGTGTACACCCTTAATATTATAAAGAAAAGTTTAAGTAGGAACTGCGCCATCCTGAGAAATATCAATGTTTGATATTGTTTTGTACTATTTATTCTTGTATCTACAACTTATAATAAACTTATTGTTCCGCTGGCACTTCACATAGCTATTTGTTCGCTATTGGGTGTGTATTTGGACGAATATAATATGACGTAACGTATTTGGTATTCGCCTTATTTGTGGTATAAGCAAATAAGGACTTGATCAAATATACTATCCACATAATATGGTAATTGATTGTCAAATATGCCAAATATCCAAATACAAATAGCCATGTGAATATACATTTTTTTTTATGTTAGTCGGATAGGCAAACCGGCAAACGTACCACCTGATGGTAAGTGGTCAACGTCGCCCAGGAACATAAACTAGTATACCTGGAACGAGCCCAGGCAACTCATTTATATGTTGCCTATCCTGAGACATAAGATGTTAAGTCTCGGTGCCAGTAATTACACTGCCTGTCTTGCCCTTCTCTCCGAAACAAAGAAAAGCTGTTTCACGGGAGAAACAAGCAAGATGGTGGTATCCATGCAGCCGGGAGCGTAGCACAGCGCTTCCCTCCCACCACTAATATAATATCTAGGCGTTTACCATACAATGAGTTTGGAGTCAGTGTCAGATAGGTGGCAAGGCAAAAGTGGCAGACGAGCGATCCGATAGTAAGTGGTTGGCTTTGTCTCAGAACATACGTTCACTCGGGACTAACCAGGAAATTTATTCATGCTTTGCCAGTGATTAGACATAAGGTAAATGTCAGTGCCAGTACAGCCTCGTCCGCGCCTCCTGAATATGCATATGCATATTCACATAGCAAAGATGTTCCACACAAGAATTAAGCAGGATGATGGTATATCACCACCATGGTTCAAGCTTTGTCGTGGCGGTGGTGCTTAGTAGCTTAAGGTGAACCCAGCACCTTAAAGAATCCAATTGAACTGAGGACAACTCTTTGAACTGCTCTTGTAAGAAGAGGGGTTAAAAGAGCAGGGGGGACAAGGGGTGAGGATGGGAACCTCACCCCATTGCACTGTTTCAACTGTTGGAAGGGGCTGTTCTGTGGCACGGGACAACCCCTCTGTGAAGGTGGTATCGGTCCCTTGAGAAACTGACTAGCCCTCGAGGTGCCTTGTTGCTCAACAGATCCGGGGAACCTCACCAAAGGTGGCGTAGGTACTCTCGGGGTTACAGTGGGTATTTGACACAGATATGTACAAGGAGTCCCACATCACGTCGGACCCCACCCAGAGCCGTTGATGGCGCGTAAAGGCGTTTCCCCGTGTTAACAAAAAAAGGATGGCGGCCTCATACATACCCGCGGCATAAGTCATACATAAGGAATGTATGACTTATGCCACGGTTCATATCTTGAATGATCTTAATTAACATTTTTCAATCACTGGGTTTATATTGGCAAATGGAATGGATTAAAATAAAAGAATCATTCGGTAGTTTTTATTCAATGAGCCATATAACGATAAAACCTTATTGTAAGAGCTTTTATTTAAAACGCTCTTTTCGAGCCTCGGAATGAATACACATTGATATTACGTTTCGTATACATTTTTATATTCAGATCTGTGTCTATTGTTTATGTTTGTTTTAAGGGTCTTACAATAGATATTGGTGAATTTTAGTTCCGATACCTGACTCTGGTTTTTTATAGTTGAATGGGCGTTGGCCAATATTGTTAAATCTGGATGGTTCAAGCCTTGTCGTGGCGGTGGGGCTCATGTAACCTAAGGTGAGCCCAGCACCTTAGGCGAAGCAAATTGAGCCAAGGGAGCTGCTCTTTGTACCCCTTTTACAAGCAGAGGGGACAAAAGAGCAGGGGACAAGGGGCAAGAATGGGAACTTCACCCCATTTTTTTTCTTTAACGACGGGAAATGTCTGAGGCATTCCGCGGGTATGTGGGACTCGCTGCGCCCAAAAGCTGGTAAGTGGACGCAGCTCTACCCACTAAACCCGGCGAGTGCCACCAATGCCGCCTTTGGTGAGGTGCCCCGGATCTAATGAGCAAACAGGACACCAGGCTAGTCAGTCCACCACAGAACAACACCTCCCAACGTCGGGATACAGTCCTGACGTTGGGAGGTGATGTTCTGTGGTGCGGCATAAACCCTCGGTGGAGGTGGCGTCGGTCCCTTGAGGGACTGACTAGCCTGATATATGTATAGTTGCAATATTTGTTTCTTTAAGGCTAGAAAGATAGTGCAAAGATGGCGTAATATTTCTTTACTACTTTCTCAAACATGCATTATGTATAGCAATTATAATTGTTTATTGTATATATAATATAAAGTGCTATTACTTTGAGTGCTTATTAAACAATAATAATCTTATATATAATTCACTACACATATCGCTTGAAAGCATCTTAAGTATGTATTCGACCTCACGTTAATATTTTTTCACGAGAAACATTCACTGGGAGAACCTAAGACACCCTTGAGAAATCATTGTCTATTGTTAAAAATGTTTTATAATGCCCTTTCATGATTTATATTAAGCTCTCTTTTTGGGCGAAATTTTTGGTAACTCTATATTTACTTTAAATGAAGAATAGAAAACAAAACATAATAACCGAAACTGCTGTTATATGCTTTTTTTATTTTTTTGCAGAACTTTCTACAAACAAAACAACACGTTAGTTTCGCGTTTCGCGCGCCCCTCTGCATGTTTCTGCATATTTCTTCTGTGAAACATCTGCTCTGAATTTCAGAGTGACGGACAGGACATACAGTGTAATTTCTGGCACCGATACTGAACTTCTCACGTCTGGAGAGGTAGCGCACGAATAAGTTGACTAGCCCCGTCTGCCAATTCCAAAACTAATATAAAACATAATAAATAATAATATTTGCCTTATTTAATAATAATGCAAATATTATTGATTATACAGAGTGCAATTGAAATCATGAGCATCCTTTTAAATTTAGACACTGCCCATGTAACTACTAATGTTACGAATACTAAAAATAAAATCAAAGCATGTTATTGAAAACCCTTATAATTAACCCTGTCATAAAAAGAATCAAGTTCGGTTGGGCGCAGTTTGGTTTACGAATACGCCGCCCGCGCCGTGTAGAATACGTAGACCTCGCGTCAGTTATGTACGTGACGGATACCTATCTATTAGAAATAAATAGCTTGTAAATAAATAAATAAATCCTTTGCTTGCATTTTTTTTTATAAATCAGCTTATTATTAGCCGTTATGCAAATATTAATATAATCATTAGTAGTGTCTAAGTTTGAAAGGTGCCCATGATTTCAATTGCACACTGTATATCTATTGACTATCTATCTATTGCATATTGACTAATGTCAAAGATGAAGATGTATGTTATTCTTTTTCTTCTTCTTCTTCTCCAATATTAGCGTCATCAAGGATTTGCTAATGTCAGAATGTCAGTAGGGCCCAGTTGCGCTCGACGCAGCGGGTCATCGCGGTAAGAGTGATTCGGGGGTATCGTACAATATCGTGGGCAGCAGCAACTGCCCTATCCGGCGACCCCCCGTGGGAACTCGTGGCGGAAGTTCTTGTTGAGGTGCACTCCTATGTCTTGGATAGAATTCTCGGCGAGAGCCTGACGCTGGACGGGATCCTGAGGGTCCGCCGACTAGGGCAAAAGGCGTTAATGCTGAGGTGGGGAGAGGACCTGGCGTGGGAGCCGTATGGCAAACGCCTAACGGTTGCCCTGCGTCCGGTCCTAGAGCGGTGGATGCGTCGTAAACGCAAACCCCTCAACTTCCGTCTAACACAGGTGCTCACCGGGTATGGCTGCTTCGGTGAGTACCTGTGCCGGACGGCCCAAAGGGAGCCGGCAACTGTATGTCACGATTGTGGCGCGGCGGTGGCCTCGGCCCAGCACACTCTGGAGGTGTGCCCGAGATGGGCGGCGCTGCGTCTCGATCTGACGTCAGTTATCGGAGGGGACTTGTCTTTGCCGAGCATCATCACCGCGGTGCTCCGCAATGACGAGTCCTGGACGGCGATGGTCTCCTTCTGTGAGGCAGTGATGTCCCAGAAGGAGGCCGATGAGCGGGTGAGAGAGGAGGCCACCGACGAGGCATTCCCCCGCAGGCGACGAACAGGGGTGCGTAGGAGGCGCTACTTAGTGCGCCTCCAGTAACGCCTCTGTGCTCGTGTCGGGCCGAGGTTGGGGTTAACCTGGGTCCAGACAGGCACGACGTCGTCCCGGGACCTGGACTGTCGGAGTTTCAGTTCGGGTTCCGGGTCGGTCGGTCGACCGTCGACGCCCTAGGGCGCCTCAGATCGGTGACGGATGAAGCGGAACGCTGGGGAGAGGTGGTGGTGGCGGTGTCCTTGGACATCGCCAACGCCTTCAACAGCCTTCCCCACAGCGTAATACGGGAGGCACTGAAATATTTCGGCGTGCCCCCGTATCTCGGAAGGCTTTTGAGGGCGTATCTCTCCGATAGAGAAGTGGTGTATGAGGACCGGTCGGGGTCACTAGTGAGACGGCGAGTCGGGTGCGGCGTCCCGCAAGGGTCGGTTCTGGGCCCGACCCTGTGGGACGTCGGCTACGACTGGGTCCTGCGGAGCGGCCTCCTCCCCGGGATGGATGTCATCTGCTATGCAGATGATACTCTAGTATTATCCCGGGGACGATCATACAAGGAGGCTGCGCGGCTGGCCGAGGCGGGAGTATCCCTCATTGCCAGCCGCATAGAGCGACTGGGGCTTCGTGTCCGTTTCGATAAGACCGAAGCCCTGCTCTTTCGCGGACCTGGGAAGAAAGGGCCCCCACCGGGAGCACGGCTTCTCATCGGAGAGATGGAGGTCAGTACAGGAGGCCACAATGAAGTATCTGGGGCTCACCTTAGACGGGAGATGGACCTTCGGCCCCCACTTCCAACAACTGGGGCCGAAGGTCATTAGGGTGGCGTCAGCGCTGGGCCGACTCCTTCCTAACATAGGAGGGTCCAGCGAAGCCTGCAGGCGGCTATACTCCGGAGTCTGTCGGAGTATGGCCACGTACGGAGCTCCAATCTGGGCGGACTCCCTTACCGCTAGGAACAGGGCCTTGCTGCGGAGTATGCAGCGGGTCATAGCGGTAAGGGTAATCAGGGGCTACCGTACGGTCTCCTGGGTGGCAGCCACTGCTCTGGCTGGAGATCCGCCGTGGGAGCTCGTGGCGTTGGTTCTTGCCGAGGTGCGCCTCTTCTGTTCACAGAGGAGGTCACTCTTTGGCGAGTCACCGACGTGGGAGGAGCTCTCAAGCGCGCGGAGGCTGGGGCAACAGTGGTTGCTGCGAGGGTGGGGGGAGGTTCTGGCGCAGTCGCCGTACGGCCAACGTACGGCCGAGGCACTGCGTCCGGTCCTGGCGTCGTGGATGCGCCGCCGGAAGAAACCCTTACCTTCCGCCTGACGCAGGTGCTTACCGGACATGGTTGTTTCGGTGCGTACCTGTGTCGGGTGGCCAGGAGAGAGCCGACACCAGCCTGCCACGAATGTGGCGCTGTGGAGGACTCGGCTCAGCACACCCTAGAGGTGTGCGATAGATGGGCCGCACAGCGTCACAATCTCGTGGCTGTGCTTGGAGGCGACCTTTCGCTCTCGAGCGTGGTACGCTGCATGCTCGAGAGCGATGAGGCCTGGCAGGCGGCGGTCACCTTCTGCGAAACCGTAATTTCGCAGAAGGAGGCCGCGGAGCGGGACAGAGAGGACGACGCTACGTCCGTCCCGCTCCGTCGACGTAGGACGGGAGTGCGGAGGAGGCGGTACGCGCACCTCCTGACTCCTGTCTAACGGGACTCGGGGTAAGGTTGGGTACCTGCCCCGGTAGAAAGTTCCGGCGTCGGCGGGGGTGCTCTAGGTTGTCGGAGTCCCCCCATATTAGGATGAAGCCCGGTTAGCCCTTGAGGGAACCGGTCGCGGGGGGTGTTCTGTGTTAGTCAGATCCAGGACACTCCCCTTTAAGCGGCTGAAGGCAACTCGCAGTGGTTTTAGTGCGGTATACCGGCGCCAAGGGGGGGGGGGCGCCGGGAGTCCCACATATCCCCGGGGACAACCCATATCCCCGGGTGAATGCGCAAAGCATTTCCACTGCGTCAAAAAAAAAAAAAAAAAAGGCACGACGTCGTCGGGGACTGCTAAAAGTATCGTGAAAACGAACGGCCGAGCAGTCCCCCCTTTCGAGGAGGAGTCTGGCCTCTCGCCGGGGCCAGCCTGTCGCCGAGGGTCCTGTGTTGCCTGCAAGATCCGGGACCCTCAAAAGGCGGCGGAGAGCGCTTGCAGCGGTTTTTGTGGGTAACGACACTGCCCAAGTGCGAACCCCACACACGGCTAGGTTTAAAACCAATCCCGGTCCTAGTTACGGTTTGGGCCGCAAATTTCCGCTGCAGACCAAAAAAAAAAATGTCTGAGTGGGTGGAATATTGTTCGGTAAATTTTGTTAGATAACGTGACACTAGATTCAGACTTTGTGAAGATGCCAGGTAAATAGAAAATAATAATATATAATAAATGAAAAGGAAAGAGAAACATAAGTTGCTAAACCTAGAATAAAAGAAATGTATGTTATTAGAAGTGATTCATAATTACGGCAATTCAAATGTCAAAAATGACGTAGATAATTGTCAAATGCACGTAATTTATATCTACTGGCCGAAAGCAACAAGTCTTTTTGAATAGTATATACCTGTAGGGAAGTGTTATATTAACACACGCTTGCGTTTTATAATTATTAGGATAAAAAAGAGAGGTGTCAAGGGAAACCTGGATGGAACGAAGTTTCTTTCGATTAATTAGTGAAGGAATTGTAATAGAAAACAAAAAAAGGTGTAAGGAAAATAATTATTCGGGTAGGTATAAATTTTTTATGTTTTTTTTATCGATAAAAATCAGAGCATCTCCCGGCGTAAAATAATAATAAAAAAAAAAACAAAAAAAGTCACCGAGATCGGTGGGATTTGAACTGGGGCTTTTTACTAAGCAGCCCCATTAGTGTAACAAAAACAGCTACCGACGCAGTGATGTGTCAATCAAGAATCCGCACGGCTTACAACTGTAGCAAAAAGTGTCGTTCCAACTTTTCATCTTAATTTTTTCCGTCTAGCCTCCTTTCGTAACGTGCGATAAGGAACTACGTTCCAAAAATACTTATTTGTTTTTTATTTCATTCTAGCAAGTAAATACAATATATTAACCTACTTTTTCGAACTCCACCCGGGAGAAGTCACGGGCAAAAGCTTATATTTATAATATTTATGATGTCTTCGATATGAACGAATAAATTATCTTATTACAATGATCTGTGAAATAAGTTGTTAGTCGCTTAGTTATTATAGTCCAAGAGACATACACTAACTTCTAATCGTTAGCTTATGTCACCTGGACAAAAAAAGCGTTAATTTTTTCGTAGCCGAAGCATAATTTTTAATCTCTTTATTTGTTTTTTTAAAGCGTGAAATTTTTGAAATTTATTTCTGGTTCAACCTTTAGAAAATCAAACAATATACCGATTTGAACCCACGTAAAATGTATCATATACACTATTTTACTATATCGTATGGAAATTGAGATGGAATGAATGTAATTGGTATTCTGATTCTGTTCGCGGTGATTACAGCCTTGGGTGTTCGGATCTCACTGTAGCTTTGGTACCGGCCAATTATGAACGTTCGCTTGTTGTTTAACACCTTAGCTTAATTGGCCAGTATGAATTCAACATGTCGTTGGTGAGCAACCAGCTAGCATTTTTGTGAATCATGTAGTTGTACCATAATTACCATTAGCATTAAATCATCGTTTACCGGTGAGAGGGAAGTGCAGTGCCGCGCTCCCGGCTGCATGGGTACCACCATCTTGAGGCCGACGACCTCTGTAGTTCACGCGTTGGCGCACAAGCCGGAGGTTGCGGGTTCGAATCCCGCCAGGCAACAAAAAGTTTTATGTGTTCCTGGGTCATGGATGTGTATTAAATTTGTGTATTATATAATAAAAATCTTAAATATATGTATAGTATAAAAGTATTAAATATATTTCCGTTACACAAGTTCTCCAAGAACTTACTACGGGACCAGATTGACGTGGTGTAATAAGCGTCCATAGATATTTGTAGACTATACCGCACGGCTCTGGCAGTATAGTCGTTTATTTATTTACTATTTCACTATAACTTGGCCGCTGGTTCAGACTGAATGAAAGACTATTTAGTGAATAAGCCTCCCAAGAGCACTACTATTAGTTCTTGACCCGTCGGATGCGTAGAGCGAAGTGATTTTTGTGGCCGACGGGCCGTATATTTAACGCACTCGAGCGGCTCGCAACCGAGTGGGGGTGCGTAGGATGTGCTCCTGGTCGGTCATCTTTATTTAAATAAATTATATTTTACATGTATGTTTTTTCTTACAATATTACCTTATATTCTAATACAATTTTAATATATATTGAACATTTAAACATAACGAAATTAAAACGAAATTAAATAAACACGAAAATAATCAACACTTAAGACACAAGTTATATGGGTTGTGAGTCTTTATATCACTTTCTATTGTTTAACGAATCACAGATTGTTTTTATTTACACTGATTTAGTCATTATCGCGAATATTTAGTCATTATCGCGAACATACACTCCCGCCGCAGCTCTCGTAGCTGAAGTCACTCGGTGTTCGCGTCGTCTGTAGACACCATGGGCAGGATCACGAGCTTCTTGGTCGGCCTCCGTAGCACGCCTTTCCTGGTCCGCACATCCACTGCTCGTACCTCGCCGTCAGGACCGGGATAGGTGGCGATGACCATTCCTCGTGGCCAGGAGTTCCGGGGTAGTGTCCCGTCGGCGATGAGCACCAGATCGTGGAGCTTGATAGCTCCTCTCGCACGGGGCTCCCGCCGGTATTGAAGCTCGGGAAGGTATTCCTTCACCCAGCGGCACCAGAATGCGTCAGCCAGTCGTTGACTGGCGCGCCATTCTTTGCGCCCGGCAGCATCTCCCTCGGTGAAGGCACCCGGCACCGGCACGCGCGACGGCCCGCCCAACAAGAAATGGTTGGGCGTGAGCGCGCACTCGTCGTCCGCTGAGGTTGACACGTGGGTGAGTGGGCGGCTGTTCACGGTGTGTTCCACTTCTATCAGGAGAGTCGCGAGCACCTCTTCCTTGGGTGCACGCTCTTGTAGTGTTATGGTGAGGGCGGTCTTTACGCTCCGCACCAGGCGCTCCCAGGCACCTCCCATGAAGGGTGCGCTGGGTGGTATGAAGCGCCAGGTGATGAAGCGGACCGAAGCTTCTGTCTTCATGGCTTCTTGCGCCGCATGCTGCATCTCGTGGTCGGCGCCCTTCAGGTTGGTCCCTTGGTCGGACCACAATTCGGTGGGGCACCCGCGTCGACCGATGAAGCGGCGGATCACCATCACCGCGGAGTCGGTGCTGAGACTGTGGGCGAGCTCAAGGTGTACAGCTCGTGTAGTAAGGCAGGTGAAGAGTACTCCATATCTCTTCTGCGTTGCTCTGCCCACTGTGACGTTCATCGGCCCGAAGTAGTCAAGGCCGGTGAATGTGAACGGTCGGTGATGATGTGCAAGTCGGCTTCTCGGGTGATTGCCCGTCGATGGTTGTGCCGGCCTTGCGCTTCTTATGCGGCACGTGATGAATTTCTTGATTTCGTTGCGTACGGAGTGACGTAGGCGTATAACCCACATGCTTTGCCGTACCTCGTTCGCTGTGGTTTCGAATCCCCCGTGGTGTAGCTTCCGATGAGTCCAGGCGATGTAGAGTCTCACCCAGGGATGATTGCCGTCGACTACCGGTGGCTCCCTCTGTTCACTCGTAATATCCGTGGTGACGGCGATGCGGGAACGTAGTCGTATTATGTTCTCACTGTCGAGTATTAACGATAAGTGTATCAGGCGACTTGATGTGGGTATGTTCTTGCTATTTCGCAGCGATACTATTTCATCTCGGAAGGATTCTTCTTGTACCGATCGTATCCATAGCTGGCGGGCACGGTGCATGTGGTGTGTCTCGATGGGTAAGTATGTGACGTGGTTTTTCTCTATTAATGTAATTCTCGGCTTTGCTTTACTAATGTTCTTAATTTGTTTCCAGGTCGGGTCAGCTTCTTCGTTTTTCTTATACCTCTTGCGTATGGCTGTACAACGTGTTTTTTGTCTCGAACGGAGTTCGTCGATGAACTGTAGAACTCTTGCAGTAACTCTCATCAATCTCAACCAACTCGAAAAACGCGTCGGGTCAGGCAGACTCGATGACAGGCAGGTGGTGGCCGCGGTGACGTTGACCTTCTCTTCTATGGTGACTTCTTCTGTATGATCGTCTGTGGTGTCAGCTGACCTCTCGTTCGGCCATTGATCTTCAGGTAAGTACAGGAAGTCGGGTCCGCGGTACCATCTGTGTTGCGCGTCGAAGTGTCTCGGTGTGTCACGCGTGGCATCGTCGGCGACGTTCTCGCTGGTGGGCACCCATCTCCATTCTTTGGTCTTGGTTTCTTCCGATATCTCGGCTACCCGGTGTGCGACGAATGGTTTGTATGCGCGTGGTCCGGTTCGCAGCCAGGTGAGTACAGTGCGGGAGTCTGACCAAAACACTCGTTGGACTGGCTTCACGTCGTGTTCTTCTACGACAGTCCTGGCTAGTCGACATCCCAGCACGGCGGCCTGTAGCTCGAGTCGCGGTATCGATGTTACTTTGTTGATGGGCGCGACTCTTCCCTTGGCGGCTACCAGCGTGACGTGGACTTCTCCGCTGTTGTGGTCTATGCTTCGTCAGTACGTGGTACAGGCGTAGACCGATGAACTTGCGTCGACAAAGGTATGTAGCTCGACCGATCTGGATGTGGTGAAGTATGGATAGCTTCTTGGTATGGCTAAGTCTGGTAACTTCTGTATTTGTTCTATCCAGCTGCGCCATTTTTCTATTTCAGCTGTGGGGAGCTCTTCATCCCACTCTATTCCTGTTCGCCATGTTTCTTGAAGTATCCTTTTTGCTTGTATGGTGACTGGTGTGGCTAATCCCAAGGGGTCGAAGAGGGACATTACTGTTCTGAGGGCTTCTCTCTTCGTCGGTATTTTCTCGCCGCTTATTATGTTCGGAGGGATTTTATGCGTGTTGATGTTAAAACTGAGACTGTCCTCGTCCGGTCGCCACACTAGTCCGAGTATCTTCTCTGTATCCAACTTGAATGCATGTTCGGTGTTATTCGTGTTGAACTCGATTCGTACCGGTCTTGAGTTCGATGCCCAGCGTTGAAGACAGTAGTTGGCTTGACGATGAATGTAGTCGACTTGTTTCGATATCTTGATAGCTTCTTCTTCTGTGTCGAAGCTAGCTAGGTAGTCGTCTACGTAATGGTTTGAAACTATTGCCGTCGAGGCTTCAGGAAACTGTTGACGATATTCTTCAGCGTTCTTGTTCTTTATGTAGATAGCAGTACATGGTGATGAAGTGGCACCGAAGATCACACTCTTCATACGGTATTCTTTTGGTGTGCCTTCACGTTGATCTCCTCTCCACAGAAAGCGTTGCATGTCACGATCTTCTTCTCGGATGTTCACTCGGAGAAACATGTCTTTGATGTCAGCTGTTACTGCTATCTTTCTTTGACGAAATCGCATCAGTACTCCGGGCAGTGATTGGAGTAGGTCAGGGCTGGATAACAGCATATCATTGAGGCTGATTCCTCGTGATTTGGCGGCGGCGTCGTGAACGATTCGAAGCTTCTCCGGCTTCTGTGGATTGATGACCGCGAAGTGAGGCAGGTACCAGTGTTGTTCACTTCTTCGGGTTGGCGCCACTTCAGCGTATCCATTTTGCATAAGTATGTTCATTTGTTCATTGTATCTACGCTTCATGTCCTCATTTTTATCTAGTTTTTTCTCTATTAAATGAAGACGTCGCAACGCTGTGTCGTAACTATTCGGTGGGCACATGTTGTCTCTTTTCCACAGTAGTCCCGTTTCATATCCCCCCGACGGCAGGCGATGAGTTTTTTCTTCTAATATATTCATGGCTCGTTTCTCAAGATCGTTGTATGACCTCCTGGGTTCTATTCCGAGCGCGTCCAGAGAGAAGTGTTCCTTCATTAATTTTTCTATGGGTTCTTCATCTTCATATGTAGCGGTGGCATGGCTGACGGTGTATACCGGTATCTTCTTTGTTGCCACCTCTGTTCCGTATAACACCCACCCCAGATCGGTGAGTGATGCGATAGGTTGCGATTTTTCCCCTCTTCGAACTGCATGTGTCAGGAGTAGATGCCAGTTGTCTTGACCGACCAGCACTGTAGGTTGTCCTCGGCTATACGTTATTTCTTCTTCAATGTCCCGCAGGTGTATGCAGGTCTCGATAACTTCTTGTGATACTGTCTGCGACGAGAGTTTCAGTTTATCGACGGTTCTTGCCGATATTTCGTGTGTTTCACTGTTGCGCCCTTTGATTTTGATGGTGACCCGCCTCGATTGATTCGCGTCAACACGTGCGCCAGCCACGCCCTCTATAAAGAACGGTTCGGTAGGTCCGCGAGCTCCGATGCGTTCTGCCACTCCTGCTTCGATCAATGTGCACGTCGAGCCATCATCCAGGAGAGCATAGGTCTGGTAGGTACCTTTGGGACCATCGAGCTGCACCGGTAGTATCTTCAGGTAGGCAGTCTTCTGTGTTTCCCTCGTAGATGTGACGGTCGCGACAGGTATCTGTTCGGCGGTGTACGTGGTGGCTTCGTTATGTTGCGTCGGCGTCGGCGTCGGTGGTGTCACATGTAGCAGCGGGTGATGTAGGTGACTACATCCGTTGACTTCACAGCGTTTCGGCTTGCAGGTGTGTTTGTACTTGCGGACGTTCAGGCAGCGGAAGCATAGGCGGTGTTTCTTAGCTAATTCCCATCTCGTCGGGACGTCAGCATTCTTCATTGTATAACAGGCGGACAAACGATGACCTTCTCTTCGACACAATACACATACTTGCGGTGCGAGGTTGACGTGTTGTTGTTGCTCTTGGGCGGCGTAGCTGCGCATTCTTCTATTGGGCGGCTCCCGCCGGTCTTCAGCTGCGATTGTCTCGGCCGGTGCGAAACTACCGCATCTCTCTGCCGTGCGTTCCAGAAACTTCGATAGTGTGATGAGATCAGGCTGGTCTTCAGGTTGTTCCGCTGCGAAGTCGTAGTATCGATATCGCAGTGCTGACGGCAGCTTCTCTACCACACCTCGTACCACTTCAGCGTTGTATAGGTAATGGTGCTTGTTGAGGGCTTTGACTGTAGCGGTGATGTTCGATACTCGTGATGCGAAGATACAGATGTCCTTAGGGTTTTCAGTTAGCCTCGGCAGTGTGCGTAGCTTGTTCATTTCGGCCATAACTAGGGCGTCCGGTCTTCCGAACCTGGTGGTCAGGAGCTTCATTACTTCTTTGGATGTTGTAGACCCCACGAATAAGCAGTGCGCCGCGTCTCTTGCCGCACCCCGTAGACTTCTTCGGAGTCTTGCTAAGTTTTCTTGTTCCGTTAGCAGGTTCTCTGTTTCTTCGTATGCAGTCTTGAATGGTAGCCACTCGCTTGACGATCCGTTGAACGCTGGTAGTTCAATGTTTCTGTTCGTATTGTTTGGTATTGAACGCGCGGCATGTGTTATAGCTGTGGCAAGTTCTTGATAATCGAAGGTTGTTGCTGTCTCTTTCGCACAGTATGGTTCAGTGTATGTTGCCTTCTCTGTCGCACGCTGTTGTTCGAAGTTGTATGTTGCCCTCTCTTTCGCACACTCTTTTATACTTGGTGCCTCTGGTTCTGGTGGTGGCATCGCTTGTTCTTCATTATTCACATATGGTTCCATTGTTAATGCAGGTGTGTTTTTTCGCACCCAGTCTTCCGTCCGCTCGTTGCGTATTGTCTCGTTGTCATCTTCTTCTTCGTAATCGATTTCTTCTATTAGACGCGTGACTTTAGCGGCTGCCAACTCTACTTCTTTTTGTAGAAGCTCTTCCCGGGCCTTTGCCAGTTCCCTTCTTCTTATACTCGATGCCTTTGAGCGAGAGACGCTCGGAGCTGGGAGGGCTTTCGGCTGAGGATCAGTCGTCGTTGTTTGTTCCGTACTGGTGGTTGCTTCTGTGGTGCCGCTGTTGTCGGTCGTCGTGACGTCAGTCGTCGTGGCGTCGGTCGTTGTGGCGATGTTATCTGACGTCCCGGCTGTGGCGTCGGTTAATGAGTTTGACGTGTTGGGCGTGGCTGGCGAGGCGGACGGTCGGATTGCGTATGACTTTCTGCTTCTGGTTATAGGCATCTTGATTAATTCGTTCTGAATTCGGGCAGCGATTCGTCTCTGGGAGACACTTTTTTAATTTTTCGGGCAGCGATTCGTCTCTGGGAGACACACTTTTTTCTTTTTTCAGGCAGAGATTCGTCTCTGGGTTCTTGACTTCGCTCTAGATTCGCTTGAGGTTCGTTTCTTCCGACGGGTTCAATTTTTCAGGATTTCTTCTAGGGGCTTCAGGTTTCACTTTCTTCAGCTATCCGGCACACTCGAAGGACCACGATGTGGTCTTCACTATTTTCTTCAGTATCCGGCACACTCGAAGGACCACGATGTGGTCTTCACTATTTTCTTCAGTATCCGGCACACTCGAAGGACCACGATGTGGTCTTCACTATTTTCCATTCAGTATCCGGCACACTCGAAGGACCACGATGTAAACTATACCGCACGGCTCTGGCAGTATAGTCGTTTATTTATTTACTATTTCACTATAACTTGGCCGCTGGTTCAGACTGAATGAAATACTATTTAGTGAATAAGCCTCCCAAGAGCACTACTATTAGTTCTTGACCCGTCGGATGCGTAGAGCGAAGTGATTTTTGTGGCCGACGGGCCGTATATTTAACGCACTCGAGCGGCTCGCAACCGAGTGGGGGTGCGTAGGATGTGCTCCTGGTCGGTCATCTTTATTTAAATAAATTATATTTTACATGTATGTTTTTTCTTACAATATTACCTTATATTCTAATACAATTTTAATATATATTGAACATTTAAACATAACGAAATTAAAACGAAATTAAAAAAACACGAAAATAATCAACACTTAAGACACAAGTTATATGGGTTGTGAGTCTTTATATCACTTTCTATTGTTTAACGAATCACAGATTGTTTTTATTTACACTGATTTAGTCATTATCGCGAATATTTAGTCATTATCGCGAACAATATTATTATTATTATCTTGCTTGTTTTTCCCGTAAAACAGCTTTGTTGTGTTTCGGAGAGAAGGGCAAAACAAGCAGTGTAATTACTTTCACCGAGACTTAACATCTTATGTCGCAGGATAGGTGACACATAGATGAGTTGCCTGGGCTCGTTCGTTCGAGTTTATGTTCATGGGCGACGTCGACCACTTACCATCAGGTGGCACGTTTGCCAGTTTGCCTATCCAACTAACATAAAAAAATACATGAGCCTCTATCTGTCTACTGCTGAACATGGGCCTCCCTCAAAGAACGCCAAGACGACCGATCTCTCGCCACTCGCATCCAACACGGACCGGCCACCACACGGAGATCGTCTGCCCACCTGGTTAATGGCCGAACAACATTTCGTCTACCCGAACGCGGCCTCCACTCTTGAACCTTATTGGCCCGCCGGCCATCCGTTCTCCTGAGTGTGTGACCAGCCCACTGCCACTTCAACGAGCTTAATAGCGTGATATCTTTTTTTATGTTGGGACAACTCACACAAGACCATCTGATCCCAAACTAGGTAGAGCTTGTTCTTATGGTAGCCTGACAACTGATATATATTTATATGTTTCTAAATACATACATATCTAATATATAAAATTTCCATTTCACAATGTTAGTTACCGTACTCCTCCGAAACGGCTTTACCGATTTTTACCAAATTTTATATGCGTATTCAGTAGGTCTGAGAATCGGCTACTATCTATTTTTCATACCCCTAAGTGATAAGGGTGGTCAATCCCTCAAAGGGGCATGCCAAGTCTCCATAGTAATTTTGGCCCACGGTGCACACCTGTACTGTGGACTGATAATTATAGTAGGCGATGGCAACAACTAATTCCTAAAAGAAGTGGTTTATAAAAAACTTGGCATTTTTAAGTTATCAATTATTTTGGTATTACACAAGTTATATGAAATATGTGCAATGTCATTTTATAAATTATTTTAATTTATTTGGGAGTACAATGTAATAAAACAATATTATATTTCAGTTTTACACATTTATTCATCGTCATTATATACTACTAATACTTCATCTAAAAATTGAGCCGGCGGTAAAATATTGTTTTGATGCCGTGCCCATCCTAAGTACCACAACACAGTCATGACGTGGGCACAGCATCCTACCGTTCGACGGCCTACAATACAATTACAGCAATACTGTTTTATTGCTTTGCGGCCTGTATTAATAGTACTGTATAAAATGTACACAAATTATACTTTGCCGTGGTCATCGGGTGTAGAAGAATCGCCAAAGTCAGTATTCATGATAATAGTCGTAAATTGGTATTGAAATGCAAAATGAAAAATCACAGAATATGTCTTTAACTCAAACAGCACAAAAATTGAAAACAACGTTTTCAAGTTTTCCGGTGTCTGACACTTAGAGCTGGTGTTGCCTTTTAATCATTTTTTGTTTTTACAAAAAATGATTAAAAGGTTAAGAGAAGGATAACATACGATACTATATTATTTTTATTTACAATACAATCTAAATATATATGTAATTAGTTTTATTTTATATAATCGAAATCATTGCAAAAACTAATATTAGATATAAATATTATATCATAGCAGTATAGACATTACCTGACAAAATAATATTTTCAGTAACGGCAACATTTTAATGTTGATGACTGATGTCCCAGTACATGAAAGTCATAGAAAGTACTTGTCTAGGTTCCTATTCGTTTACTTGTTTAATATTTTTTGTATAAAGTTGCCGAGTTGTACAGATTAATGAATACAAGGAAGGACTACAATAAATATTAATACAATTTTTGAATATAGCCAACTATGTGTGCACTTCTGGGCCTAAAACTGGCATTCCCCTTTTAAAAGTTAACGCGGGCGAAGCTGCGGGCAACAGCTAGTTATAGATAAATTACACCCAGACACAGAACACATGATCATGCTGATCACACAAACATTTGTCCTGGGTGGGAATCGAACCCACGACCTTCTGGTTTAGCAGTCAGGGTCACTAACCACTAGACAACCGGTGCGAGGGAAGCGCTGTGCTGCGCTCCCGGCTGCATGAGTACCACCATCTTGCTTATTTCTCCCGTGAAACAGCTTTGCTGTGTTTCGGAGAGAAGGGCAAGACAGGCAGTGTAATTACTGGCACCGAGACTTAAAATCTTTTGTCTCAGGATAGGCAACACATAGATGAGTTGCCTGGGCTCGTTCCAGGTAAACTAGTTTATGTTCATGGGCTACGTCGACCACTTACCATCAGGTGGCACGTTTGCTAGTCAAGTTGTTGATATTGTGATCTGCAGTTTCCAATCCGCTTGCTCAGCGTGCAATTATCAGCATATCCCCTCAAATGGATTACAGGCATAAGAATCTATACATACCATATAAATATAAAGCGATAAATAGTAATATATTTTATTTAACATCACAAACTAAATATTTCTTGTTGGGACATGTTAAGTGTTTGTCCCGCTGCATCCTACACGAGGTCGGGACGGGACAGGGTGAACACTAAATTCTTTACTTTGCCAACAAATCTCCGCGATAGCGCTGTTTTATCTGGGTCAGGTTAGAGCCAAAGTGCGCTCTCAGATAAGTGTCACTTCGAAAGATAGTTTGCTTTAGTACGCTAACTAAAACCCTGCGATTCTTTTTACTTTTATTCTTGGAATTAAAAATTAAAAAGTGTTCTTTATTCTATACGGTATGTTTTATTAATTTATGTTGTTTTCTTGAATTACGCGAGTTTCACGGATTGTAATAAAACTTTTTTTTGACAGTACTTCAGACTTTTAGTAGGAGGTAGTGCCATGCTGCTCTGAAGCCGACTTGGACCGGCACGACTGGGGTGATACCTCTCACTCACATCACCGGCGTCAAGTGACAGTGTATGCGGTCGCGTTTCGTGCGATTTTGGCCATCTGCATAATCTCTGTTTGCGCAGATGTGTATGGGCTTCGGTAGTCTAAAGCTTCGACTGCTTGTTTGCCCTCCTATGATATATAAAAATAACTATTGTTTATAGTAGGTATTTATCGTAATTGATTTATGATATTTTACGATCTTGATGAATCGCGCGATGAATCGGGTCCTCCATTAAAAACGCAACACTAGTTTTTTATCATAATACAAGGGCTTTTATTATATTCTAAAATTATCATCTATCATGTCGGCGAGGAAGTATAGTGGTAAAAGTAATAAATTACTAGCTTTATGTAACCAGAAAGGGTAGGCGGAGGCATATTTCATTATATTTTATTATCTAAGCCTCTGCGCTGTGATAGTACTAAATTGAGTCAAAGTTAGGATTTGTATAGGGCTCCCATATTTCATCTTATAAATAGGGGTGTCAATTTATAAAATTCGATGTATAAGATTTAAAATATAATTTTTTTTTAAATAATGGTTCAAAATTCCTAACGACTAAATGTTTTCCTTTTCTTTAAATTTGAATAGTAAAATATTATTTTGTTTAATAGTACTATAATATCGAAAATATTACTGAAGATTTCTGAAAATATGATGACGATTTCCCAAAAATATATATTATTATTTATGGAAATGTCATCCCTACTTGTAAGGGGAACTTTAAAGGGTTGTAAATCAAAGTAATATGTTGGAGTCAATTACGAGTAACTAGAAGGTTTGTGGTAATACTCGAGTAGCTCGAGTACTCGTTAGGAAGATCAGATACCATCGTAAGGGAGCTTTTAAAGTAAATATCTAATTTAAGGGATATGTGCCCTTGAACTTTCACTTTCATATCGTTGTAATTGCTGGCTTTAAGTACATAAAAAAAGTAACATAAAAAAAAAAAAACTCATTTTGATTATGTTAATTATAAATGTACTGTATAATACTGTTTTATCTATATATTTTTTTATGATAGTTGGATAGGCAAACTGGCAAACGTACCACCTGATGGTAAGTGGTCGACGTCGCCCATGAACATAAACTAGTTTACCTGGAACGAGCCCAGGCAACTCATTTATGTGTTGTATCCTGAGACATAAGATGTTAAGTCTCGGTGCCAGTAATTACACTGCTGTCTTGCCCTTCTCTCCGAAACACAGCGAAGCTGTTTCACTGGAGAAACAAGCAAGATGGTGGTACCCATGCAGCCGGGAGCGCGGCACAGCGCTTCCCTCCCACCGGTAACAAGATGGTGGTACCCATGCAGCCGGGAGCGCGGCACAGCGCTTCCCTCCCACCGGTAAATAATTTATTTGCATCAAACATCAACATCTTTCTCGTATAAGTCTAGGTAGAGTTTATTAATACTTTATGTGCAATAAAGTTTAAATCTTGAAGAGTAAGGGAAGAATCTTGAAGTGTTTCTAACTAAAAATACTAATTTATTCCTATGGGATGATGGTGTGAACGCGAAATATTTTTTTATAGCATAGGGGTGCAAACGAGCAGTTGAAGCCTTTTTGAGAATATCGACGCCCATACAAATCCCCACAACCAGAGATATGCAGATGCGTTGTCCCTATCCCCCCAATAGGCCACTGGAAACGTATAAACCACACGAAACGCGACAGCATAGCTTCGCTAGTCACTTTACGCTGGTATTATTTGAGCCAGAGGTATGACCCTGGTCGTACTGGCCCAATTCGATTGCAATGCAGCATGGAACTACCACTTAAACAAATATGATATTGTAACCATTTCTTTTTAATATTTACAACAGTACTATCATCGCCTCTATCGTTCACTGTTGAAAATAAGCCTCCCTCGATGAACGTCAAAACGGCTGATCCCTACAGTAAAGTAGTCTTTTTTTTAAGAAAAAGGACCAAAAGGACAGTTGGTTCACTTGGTGTTAAGTGGCCGACATCCATGAACACCGTTACCATTACCTGCGCCGTTTTGCAAGTGCGTTGCCAATCTCTATAACCTTAAATATTTCACTCACACTTAATTCAGATAAGAAATGGCGAAAGTATTATGTCTGTCTGTTACATTTTCACGCCTAAACCGTTAATTAGATTTTAATATTTAGAAAGAGAAAGATTGTGACGGAGCAAGACGTTGGCTATCAAAATGGGGATTATTTTGATCAGACCAGGTACGATCGTAAAAATGTTTATAATTGATTAATCCGTATTATAAATGAATTTATAAGAGCTTTGTTTTGAAAAAAAAGGGTAATTTCAAAGCATTTAAATATTAATTATTTATATTTTTTCCAACACATTGCGAAATTCTGCCAATACGTAAAAAACCAACACGTCCGAAATCCCTAAAAAATAACATCGGTGTTACTTCGTCTCGTTAACAAATCCGGATTAAGCTCTCACGTTCCAACCCTTTATTGAAACAATTTTAAAATTTGCAACACTTTATACGTTTCCAATGATTATTGTATAGTAGATAGGCTTAGTATATTTTCAAGTATAAGTAATACGAAGTAGCGCCATGCTGCTTTGCAGCTGAAGGGGCCGGCGCGTCCGGGGAAGTACTTCGCTCTCACATAACATCGACGTCAAATGGCGGCTAATGTCGTCGTGTTTCGTTCGGTTTGTGAGAGATCCGGTGGGGAAAAACGTAAGGGTGCGATACGATACTATGGCACTAAAAAATTAAAGTAATGAAATCAATTTTTACTTCAATAATAGGGTAAAAGCTATATACGTTCTTTTAGCACGTAATAAATCTCTATTGTTCTGATTCACTTTCGCGTCTAATACGGTCTGTACGTTAATTTGACACTTTGACGGATTTTATCGCGGTTTATTAAGATTTTTACTTTTTTATGTTGGTTGGATAGGCAAATTGGCAGATATGCCACCTGATGGTAAGTGGTCGACGTCGCACATGAACATAAAACTAGTTTACCTGGAACTAGCCCAGGTAACTCATTTGTGTTGCCTACCCTGAGACATAAGAGGTTAAGTAAGAGCTTGCTGCTTTGCAGCCAAATTGGGCCGACACGACCGGGGTTGGTACCTCTCGCTCACATAATACCGGCGTAAAGTGACAATGTCGCGTTTCGTGCGGTTTGTGAGTTTCCGTTGGCCCATTAGGGGGGATAGGGAAAAGGAGGGTAACGCATCTGCATAACCTCTGGTTGTGCGGATGTGTATGGGCGTCGATAGTCGCCAAAAGGCCTCGATTGCTCGTTTGCCTCCTATGCTATTTAAAAAACCTGTCGAAATAAACATTTTTTAGCTTATTGGCTTTCATAAGCCACGGAATGATAATATGTGCGATGAATGTTTTGTGTATGATAATATGAATGATGAAAAGAAAGAAATCAAAAAAGGTGAACATGACGCTCATTTGCAGAGAAAATTTGGAGCGAGAAGACATAAAGATGAAGCTAGTCACAGTCAGATGGAAGTTGATAACGTTCACGCTACTATAATAGAGCTGGCCATGAAATCAATACCACTTTTTGATCCGTCCGTCCGTTACTTCACTACTATTAGGACTGCGTCAAGAATAAATCCTTAGAAAGTATAATAAATGGGACAGGAAGATTTTTTGATTTAAATAAACTGAAAACTGTTATGATTAAAACAAATACTGATGAGGAGCTGTGCATTGTTTGAAAATCAAAATTAAGTTATTCAGAAGGGGCAAAAGAGCAACCTCGTCCCCACCATGATTCAATCTTTGTCGTGGCGATGGGACTCAGTAGCCTAGGATGTGCCCAGCACCTTGGGCGAAGCAAATTGAGCCGAGGGAGCTACTCTTTGTACCCCTCTCATAAGAAGAGGGGACAAAAGAGCAGGGGAACAAGGGGCGATGATTGGAACCTTACCCCATTGTACTGTCCCGACGTTGGTAGGGGTTGTTCTGTGGTGCGGGACAACCACTCTGTGGAGGTGGCGTCGGTCCCTTGAGGAGCTGACTAGCCGTCGAGGTACCTTGTTTGCTCATTAGATCCGGGGCACCTCACCAAAAGCGGCATTGGCGGCACTCGCCGGGTTTTAGTGGGTAGAGCTGCGTCGACCTTACCACCTTTCGGGCGCAGCGAGTCCCACATACCCGCCTGGGGAGACCCACTCCCCCGTGGGATACCTCAAAGCATTTCCCGGCGTTAAAGAAAAAGAAAAAACCTCGTCAAGAGTTATTTTTCAAAAAGCTTACAGTGGTGACATAGCTATATCAGCAGATAAGTACCATGATTTGCAAAAGCTGTGTCGATCTGGATTTATTCCTCCAACATAATATTATCATGATTTTTCCAAATTTTTTCAAGTCAACCACGAATAATTATTATTTTTAATTATTATTAATTTTAGAAGATCTTTGTTATTATTTTAAGGCCATTTTAACGGAAGTTCCGTTGCATTCCCTAAATTATTAAATTTATATAACAGCCAAAATAACGTATGTCAACCTTTTTTTGAAAAATAAACTTTATTAAAATAAAAACGTTTTTTAACCGCCCAAAAAGTAACACTATTCTGTAGCCGATAAATAAAGCTTTATTGTTAGTAAAAATCAGATTTCTAATTATTATAGATTTTTCCATAGAAGACCTATAAGATAGCGATAGGTAAATTTGAGTTGTTTTTCGGCTCTCCTGTAAAGTTGTCATTTTGCCCTTACGCTACTCTAGTTCTTAACCCGCGACTTGAACCCAGAGACCTGGGCAGCCCCGCGTATTCTGGGGGGGGGGGCAAATCTGTGCTCAACACAAAAAACTGCCCGGGGCAAACGGAGCCGTCGGCAGAAGTCCCCTACCACTATGACCGTGAATTTCTGTAACATTAGGGGACTTCATACCAATCTTGACGCCGTCCAGACATCGTTGCCGATTCTGTTGCCGATGTGGTGCTGCAAGCCATGGAGCTTTTCATTCCAAGCTCTGCAGTGCCTATAGACGGCAAATCCAAGCCTTGGTTTGGTGAAACCTGTAAGATAGCTGCACGCCATAAACGGTTAAGCTACCGAGCCTGGGCCAAAGCATTGATGTCCCAGGATGAAAAGACCAGCGCATTGAAGAAGGAGTATAACTTTGCCTCCAGGTCCTTCAAAAGAGCTATTGCTGAGGCAAAATCGGAGTACGTGAACAGAATTGGCGAGAGATTGGTTCGACTTACATCGGGGACTCGTGCATTCTGGTCTCTTGCCAAAGCTGTTCAAGGGAATTTTTGTAAGCCATCCCTACCATCTCTGCACATGAGGAATGACTCGTTGGCCCACACCGCGAAGGAGAAGGCCGATCTTCTAGGCACTCTTTTTGCTTCCAACTCGACTTTGGATGACCAGGGAAAAATACCACCGACGATCTCTCGGTGTGATACTTCAATGCCGGAAATAATTTTCCGACAGAGCTCCGTACGCAAAGCACTCTTTTCGCTGGACATCCATAAGTCGAGTGGGCCTGACGGCATCCCTCCGTTAGTGCTACGAACTTGTGCTCCTGAGTTGACACCCGTCCTTACGCGTCTTTTCCGGCACTCTTACTCATTAGGCGTCGTCCCATGCTCGTGGAAGACAGCTTTGGTACACCCGATCCCTAAGAAAGGGGACCGCTCAGACCCGTCCAACTACAGACCAATAGCTATAACTACCTTGTTCTCAAAGATTATGGAATCCATAATCAACTGCCAGCTCCGGCGATATTTGGAGGAGCACCAGCTGATTAGCGATCGCCAATATGGCTTTCAACGGAATCGCTCAGCTGGTGATCTTCTAATATTCCTAACGCAACGATGGGCGGAGGCAATTGAGAGCAAGGGGGAGGCGCTGGCAGTTAGTTTGGACATAGCGAAGGCCTTTGATCGGGTGTGGCATAAAGCACTTCTTGCAAAGCTACCATCTTATGGGCTTCCCGAGAAATTATGTAGGTGGATCACCAGTTTTTTGGCAGACAGGAGCATTAAGGTCGTTGTCGACGGTGCATGCTCGGACCTCAAGTCTGTAAATGCTGGTGTTCCCCAAGGTTGTGTACTATCTCCAACCCTGTTTTTTCTACATATCAATGATATGCTGAAAACCAGCGGCATTCATTGCTATGCGGATGACAGCACTGGAGATGCTTTATACACTGGCCGCCCTAATCTTTCTCGGGAACAAGTCGATGAGTGTCGGAACAAACTTGTGTCTGAAATCGAGTCTCTGCTGGCCAGAGTCTCGGAATGGGGGCGACTTAACCTAGTCCAATTTAACCCCAACAAGACACAAGTTTGCGCGTTTACCGCTTAAAATCACCCTTTGTCGTTCCTCTACAATTCGAAGGCACTTCCCTAAGCGCCTCAGCCAGCATTGGGATACTTGGCGTCGATATATCGAGAGATGTGCAGTTTCGTGGTCATTTGGAAGGAAAGGCTAAACTAGCCTCGAAGAAACTCGGCGTGCTCAATAGGGCGAAGCAGTATTTCATGCCTTCACACCGCCTTCAATTATACAAGGCGCAGATCCGGCCTCACATGGAATACTGCTCTCACCTCTGGGCTGGAGCGCCCCAGTATCAGCTCCTTCCATTTGACCGCATTCAATGCCGGGCGGCTCGAATCGTCGACAACAATGTTATCTCCAATAGGCTTGATTCTTTGGCGCTGCGTAGAGATGTCGGATCGCTCTGCATCTTCTACCGCATCTACCACGGGGAGTGCTCTGAGGAATTGTTCGGACTAATACCTGCAGCAGAATTCCACCACCGGACATCGCGGAAAAACTCCAAATTTCACCCACACCATCTCGATGTCCGGAAATCCACAACAACTCGATTTTTACGGCATTTCCTGCCTCACACGACTAATATATGGAATCAGCTGCCTCCTATGGTGTTTCCGAACCGATACGACTTAGGGACCTTCAAGAAAAGAGCATACTCATACCTGAAAGGCCGGCAACGCACCTGCTAATCCACTGGTGTAGCGGGTGTCTGTGGATGTCGCTCTTCACTTACCATCAGGTGAACCGACTATCCGTTTGCCCCCTCTTCTATAAAAAATATATATATATATATATATATATATATTTTGAGCAAATGCTTCACATCAATATCAGCTTATAACTTACTAGCTGGTGCCCGCGACTTCGTCTGCGCAGGATAAGATTTTAGTTTGGTTTCATAAAAAGTATCCTATGTTACTTCTAATACCTCCAAGAATATGTGTACAAAGTTTCATGATGATCGGCTTAGTAGTTTTTGCGTGAAAGCGTAATAAACAAACTTACTTTCACATTTGTAATTATATAATTTTCAGTGTCTTTTTTGACAACGCTTTCGCATGTGTCTGGGTTAGTCGGGGCAGGTTTTTTTACAGTGCCTGCATTATAGTGTTAAAATGGCCGACTTTCACCATTTCGTCAACCCGACGCCAGGAGGCCGTGCGGTCGCAGGCTACAAGGTTGGCAACACCCCAATTTAACAAACCAAAAGTGAGCCAAATCGGCTCATGCTAATACGATGTAGCATTAAGGCCTTTGGGCCTTTAGCATAGATTATTCCGAAAAAAAAATCGGCTGTCTGTCTGTAAAGTCGGTTTACTGAGGATAGTTAAACGTGACAACGTCAAAAGAAAATGGGACGCCTCACAGCGAGGTAACGCCGTATACATCATGATTTTTCGTTCTTGCAGCCGGCTCCATCGAATTATGAGACGTTGTCACGTCAAAAACATTTCTAAAAACTCATAGGCGAATATGATGAGCTTCTAGTACTCCTTATACTAACGCAGTCAACAGTAGCAAATTATGAGCATTTGAGTGGAATACGGGAATCATGCTTTCTATCAAGTGGGCGCATCAAATCTGATGTTATTTTGAGAGGAAAGTCAACTTCGACTTTGTAGTAGGCGAAGTCGGCTAAAAAGTTAAAAATATATTTGTTATAGTACGTAAGAACTATTTAATTGAACTTCTGCTGTCGGTTTCAAAGTTATCCAACTGAGAAAAAGTAATAAAACAGTAATAATAGCAGTAAAATAATATGATAAGCCGTGTAGCGAACACCTAACTCCCAAGGAGGTCTTCTATAAATCACCTTAATTGAGACGGTTTTACTTATTAATAGCTATCATAAAAGAACCGGTTTTAATGGTGGGTAGGAAAGAGCTTAGCTGTGTCTCGGAAACAGGTGGGGTAAGCAATGTAACTGACCCCGAATTATACCACCTTACGTCTCAAGATAGGCAACACGTGAATAAGTTTTTTGTGCTAGTAAGGCTTTTTTTTTCTTTAACGCCGGGAAATGCTCTGAGGCATCCCGACTGGGGAGTGAGTCTCCCCACGCGGGTATGTGGGACTCTTTGTGCCTGAAAGATAGTAAGTGGACGCAGCTCTACCCACTAAAACCCGGCGAGTGCCACCAGTGCCACCTTTGATGAGGTGCCCCGGATCTGTTAAGCTAACAGGGCACCTCGATGGCTAGTCAATCCCGCAAGGGACCGACGCCACCTCCACAGAGGTGTTGTCCCGCACAACAGAACAACCCCTCCCATCGTCGGAACAGTACAATGGGATGAGGTTCCCATTGTACAGTCTCGCCCCTTGTCCACTGCTCTTTTGTCCCCTCTTCTTACAAGATGGGGTACAAAGAGCCCCCTCGGCTCAATTAGCTTCGCCCAAGGTGCTGGGCTCACCCTAGGCTACTGAGCCCCACTGTCACGACAAGGCCTGAACCGTGGTGGGGTGCTAGTTAGGCTACGCTGATCACTTATAATAATACGTGGGTAACACTGAAAATGTTTAGAACTGGCCAGTTAGAAACATTGAAAATGAAAACTTTTTTTGAATTTCAATTTTAGAACTCTTTGGTAACCTAATGTAGTATATTGCATTCATTTGTCATTTGTTTTTGTGAATTGGCGGCAAATCTAAAACTCTTGTTACACGTGAAAATGAACATAACGCGAGAAAATTTTCGGTCAATGATTTATTATGACTTTCGTTGTGGGCTTACTCAACAACAAAGCTATGATAGGCTGCGATTAGCATTTTTTAATGAAGCCCCATCTCGTGCCACTATTTACAATTGATTTAACGAGTTTAAGCGTGGACGTAGCAATCTCAGTGATGATCCGCGTGAGGGACGTCCTTTAACAGCGACTACTTAAGATAGCATCAGTGCTGTGCGACGCATGAGAGAGGAAGATAAGAGAGTAACCTATCAGCAGATACGGGCAAGCCTAGGCATTGGTATGAGTCAAGTTCAAAAAATATTACACGAACATTTAGGCGTCAGGAAGTTTGAACTTTGTACCAGATGGATTCCCCATACTTTAACCGACGACCAGAAACGCCTCCGCATTGACTGGTGTCGCCAAATGTTAGATAAGTTCAACGGCGGTAACTCAAATGCTGTATTTGACATCATCACAGGTGATGAAAGCTGGATATATTGCTACGAACCCGAAACCAAAAGACAATCAGCTCAGTGGGTGTTTCCTTTCGAGGATCGGCCAACTAAGGTAAAGAAAGGAAGAAGTCAAGGAAAAAAGATGATTGCCTCATTCTTTGGTCGGAAAGGTCAGTTCGCGACAGTTGTGCTAGAAGATGGAAGGACAGTTACTGCAGACTGGTATGTCAATCGCTGTTTGTCTGTTGTCTTGGAAAAAATTCGACAACAGCGCCCTCGAAGCAGGATCCTCCTTCACCACGACAATGCTTCAGCGTACTCCGCAAAACGAACTGTTGAATATTTTACTATGGCAGGTGTCGAGATAATGAGTCATCCGCCTTACAGTCCTGACCTGGCGCCCTGCGACTTTCATTTATTCCCAAGAACTAAAGATAAAATTCGAGGTATTCGCTTTACGAGCCCTGAAGATGCGGTGAAAGCGTACGAAAATGCCATAGAAGAGACTCCTAAGGAAGAATGGGCACACTGCTATTCTCAGTGGTTCCATAGAATGCGACGATGTGTAGAAAGAAACGGAGATTACTTAGAAAAACAATAAAAGTATTGGCAACTTTCTACATTAAGCCGTTTTTCATTTTCTAAACATTTTCAGTGTTACCTAGGTATATATGGACGCTTTCACACCACGTCAATCTGGTCCCGTGGTAAGTTCTCGAAGAACTTGTGTACCCGTGTACCAGACAACGGAAATATTATATTTACCAAATATTTATATATAAGAATACATAAGATTTTTATTATAATTTACACATATTTGATACACATCCATGACCGAGGAATATAGAAAACTTTTTGTTCCCTTGCGGGATTCGAACCCGCTACCTCCGGCTTGAGTGCCAATGCGCTAACCATTGAGCCTATATATGATTAAAAAACTTAAGAATAATAAAATATATGATATATACCTGTATAATTTATACATCATATCAATGACTGATCCTGAATTTATTAGAATCACAGAACTATATCAAGATATATTTCTGTGATTAGAATAAAATATCAAAAGACCATAGAAATAGAAGAATAGTTTTTGACTGCATTGTTCAGGCTATAATTTATCGTATAGCCGTTATTTATTTGTATAGTTACGTCAAAAACAGATGGCTTCCACGGTTGATTGATTATTTTAAAACCGTTTGTTCCTGCACTGATTTACGAGTATGGCCATTTAATTATTAATCATGAACGTCAAATTATGAAACTAAGGGACTGGAAGAATTATAAATACTGATGATGATGAAAAATAAAGTGCGCTGTTTCCGGTGGTAGGGATGCCCTGTACCACGCTCGCGAGTTTGAGTTTCGGAGAGAAGAGCAAGATATGATACAGTGTAATTACTGGCACCGAGACTTAACATCTTATGTCTCAGGATAGGCAATACATAAATGAGTTTTTTTTTCCTTTAACGCCGGGAAATGCTCTGAGGCATCCCGCCTGGGGAGTGGGTCTCCCCACTGGGGTAAGAAAAGGGGACAAAGTAGCAAGGGGACAAGGGTTGTATTTCCAATGTACTGTCCCGACGTTGGGAGAGGTTGTTCTGTGGTGCGGGACAACCCCTCTGAGGAGGTGGCGTCGGTCTCTTAAGGGACTGAGTAGCCGTCGAGGTGCCCTGTTTGCTCAACAGATCCGGGGCAACTCTCCAAACCGCAACATTGGTGGCACTCGCCGGATTTAGGTGGGTAGAGCTGTGTACACCTTGTAAGGATAGAGAGGCGTGCGAGACGCTCGGGTGCCGAGATGATTCTCTTTATTAATATAAACATTAACTTATATACTAATATATACATATAAGGACACTACATTTCCCTTCCTAAAATTAAAAAAAAAACTTAAATACATTTTGTTCTTTTTTTTAACAATATTGATTAAAATTGATTAAAAAATATAATAGGTATACTAGTCTTAATATTATGATTACATATTTAATAATAATAATGAGTAACAATGACAAATGACAAATACTTTTTAACTTTCAATAATAATACAAACATTGAACAGATTAACAAACATTTTAAAACTTACATTATAATTCATAGTATTACAAGTTCTTGGGAGGTCGTAATGAGATGACATAGTTTGTTTAATAATTCCATGCTACATATAAGGTGTCGATATCAAATACATCAGGCCAACTATATGTAATAACAAAGTTTCAAATATGACTCTTAACTATTTAAGATCCTCGACTAACTGGTATTAAGTACTAGCCACATATAACATTCATCATCATCATGTCATCAATTACATAATACATTTTCATAACCATTTTTTAGGCATACATACGCATTTTGTACATACAGTACAATCCTTCATATTTTTTTTTCTTTTATTTTAGACTTACTTTATTTCATCATCAATATTTTTATTCTTATTAGCTTTATTTATTTTCCGTTTGTTCCTACTTTCGTATCATATACCATGGGTTTCACATATACCCTATCTTTATTTATTTCATAATTATCATCATTTTCATTAATACTTTATTTATTCTCCATCATTGGGTTTCACATATACCCTTTTCACATAATTCTCATATATTATTTACAATTTTTAACATAATTTGGTTCTCATTTAAGTCTTTTTAGACTCCAACATATCTCACGGAGGAAAACTCGCTCACACCATGATCGAATGGAAGGATTTAACACACAATTAGGACAATATATTAACTGTCTGTCTCCTACTCTACATTTACATCAACATTTTTAATAATTCCTCATTTTTATTTATTTTATGCTCCGTACTCACTAGTATAAAAATAATCCTAAAACTCTCATGAAAACGTCTCGCGTGTAACATGATCAAGGTTTTGGACTATACGTCATAATTATTTGGTTTTTTAAGCATTTCCACTCAACGGACGGGTGATCAGACCGTTCATCGAAGGAAGTGTTTTTTTTTTACAAAGTATTGTCCATATTTTTTTCAATCCTTATAGAGAGTCATAACTTACATTTATCGATATAATGCGTTTGCAGCCACATTATTTGTAAATTTAACCGACTCTGTTTTTATCATACCTACCTTTCCTTCATCGTGTCAATCCGGTAAAAATACGTAGTTAAATACACAATTTTTATCAATCAAGTAATAAGTGCTAAGCTGAACCTAACTGTACCTAGCTTATGATTTATTTTTACCAATTAATGTTACCTACTGACATTCTATTATTTTTAACTTGATTAATTTCTAAAATTTTAAAGAAATTTTTTATCAATACGAGAAAAAGAAATATTAATTAATAGAAATAATTTATTTTATATCAATGTCTAACAAAGTGCATGAACACAAGAATGTACTACGTTGCATTAATAACTATATAGTTCATATTACTGATAAAATATACAGGATCTTTAGAACCTTATGATATGAATATAAAATAACATTTTTTTATTAATGACAAATAATTGTTCTAACCACACTCCAGAAATAACATAAATGAACTAATTTGAAAAATAAAATGTAGGTAAAAATATTTTTATAATAATAGATCACATGCCTACTTTAAAATTTTAAAATTCATATTTTTATTTCTTTATTTTATTGTAAAGTAAATTTATTTTTAAAACCATTTTAATATTTAAACTTTTTCTGACATAAATTTTTAATATTAGCCAAATAATAAAAATAATATATCTAGTATTTGATCTACTCAACATAAGATGATAAATGATAATGCACCAACTTCTCCTGGTAGGCAGCTTACGTTTTTTCCGACATCTCCCGGCACCTTTCTGCTGAACCTCTTGATTCCAACATCACCGTTCCAAGGACACCAACAACTCCTGGCGCCAATTTTATTTCTTCTAAATATCATCATTTTTTTTCTGTTCATGTCTTTATTTTAATTGATGTAACTTTAAAACTTCATGTTTTCTTATCATTTCATTATTCTTCAAGTGAGGCCTTTTTAAATATTTTCTTTCTTCTTATAATTTATTTATTATTAGCTTTTATTTCAATATTATTTTCTTTTGATTATCCTTATTTTATGATTGTACACATTATTTTTATGGTGTTTTTATTTACATGTCATCTCTATTTTTCTTGCTTTAATTTTATTTCTTCTTTTTCTTTTAATATTCTTCATTCTTCGTCATTTGTCATTGCTATTTTTATTTAATTTTATTTATATTTTCATAATATATATTTTTATTCTATTAATTATTTATAAATTTAATCTTCGGCTCAGCGCTGCCGCGAGGCAGCACTGGCAGGGTCGCCATGTAAGGATAGGAGGCGTGCGAGAGGCTCGGGTGCCGAGATGATTCTCTTTATTAATATAAACATTAACTTATATACTAATATATACATATAAGGGCACTACAACCTTGCCACCTTTCGGGCGCAGCGAGTCCCACATACCCGCGAGGGGAGACCCCCCCCCCGCGGGATGCCTCAGAGCATTTCCCGGCGTTAAAGCAAAAAAAGTGTAACAATAAACGAAATATACGTTCCCTTTAAACCACTGAAATAAATAATATCAACCCTTATATTATGTTTCACTGCTGGGCACGGGTCTCTTCCTCGAAATCAGGAGAGGAGGGTGTTGAGTCATAGTTCACTGACGCACTGGCCCAGTGCGGGTTGGTGAACTTCACACACCTTCAATGACTTTTAATCTCATCGGGCATGTAGGTTTCCTCACGATATTTTCCTACACCGGTGAGCAAGCGATGGTCCCATGTGCAGGTGCACGTAGAAATTTTGAAAAACCCATTTTAAGGCACCACATTGGTCAGGATCGAACCCGGACCTCTCATTCAAGAAGGCTAGCCCTACTTCTAGTCTAGACCATTGTCGCTTCTGTCTAAACTTAACCACTGAAAATTGGGACCATTTAAATGTAACAGAAATATGATCATGATTTGTACATACATGTATATGCAGTGGTCGGTTTTAGTTAGACGCAATTGGGCATCGGGCGTCTTGACGTAAACTGAAGGAGGCCGTCGAAGTAAACACAAAAAAAGTTTGATGAATGATGATCACGATCTTGTTAACCGATCGCTAGTTTTGACGAGCTTAAACAATGTTGAATATATTTTCACTGAGGTTCTTCAAAGTTCACCATTTCGGTTGAACTAAGCATGTATTTTTAAAAATGCCCTACTCTAAATGGGTTGGAGCTCTCCTTGCAATCGCTGTTGCATTTTATTACTTTTCCATTTCCACTGGGGTTTCAATTTCCTTTCTCATAATTAATAGCCTTTCTACGAGTTGCTGACGTTTTCTATTCCCGCGGCACAGAACTTTACCATTCAATTTGCATGCCATCTACGACCCTGTTATAGCTTTCATTTGTTCAACTTATTGTTTCGGATAGATAAACCATTCAAAGTTTATTAGCACAAATATTTTTATGTAAAGAATCTATAGATATTTGAATTCTTCGTTACAAGTATAATAAACAGAAATATTATAATATATTTATATATATAATCAAATGAAAAAACTTTATAATAATCCGAGTTACCCTCTAGTCGCGCCTAAAGAAGTTTTACTTCAAAAAACTTAAAAAAATATAGCATATTCTTCAATAATTATAATTGAACTATTGCGGACAAATAAAATTTTAAATCCGAGGTTCCAGAGATTAGCGCGTTCATACATACTCCTCAGCTTTATATTAAGTATAGATAAAAAATAAATTTATTGCGGACTCACCATCGGGTCTGAAAATAATATTGTAATCCTAAAAGTAAATACAGTCTATCATAGAATCTAAATCTTAGACGATATCGATTAACCAATAAAACAAGCAAAGTTTTTCCATCCAGAGAAAGAAAAATATCAAAATACAATGAATTTTTACGGTATATTTGGAGATTTATGAACCATAAAATATTCTCATCAATTTATGATATCGACAGAAACAAGATGGTTTATGTGTTTTACGACGGGCGCGCATTAAACATTCTTATTTTCATTTTAAATATTTATTGGAAAATTTTACTTTAACCCAGTATCATATTATTTGAACAAAATCATTTCGTGAACGTCATGGTTATTTTTATTTAAGATTCACATTAAGAAAAAAAACGTGATTTTCAAGAAAGCTTCGCACTATGTGGATCACGGCCAGACGTAGTATTGCCGAGCCGAATTAGCTTATTAGCCTGCTCACGTTTTGCTTCCGGTACGCATTCCTTCAGGTGATTTTTTTAAAGAGGTTTCCGTACTCTGGCCTCGGCCTCCTCCGTTGGGAGCGAAGTGTAGAGCCTTAAATTGCTCACGTTTCGCTCCCGGTATGAATTTCTACAGGGGTGCGAATCCGATTAGTTCACTCGGAGCTTGCACCACGAGCTTAAGCCCCACCGCCACGACAAGGCCCGGATCCAATGGTGGGGTCCCGAACATGGCTTTAACCTTAACCACTCTATATTTCTAACTGTCGCCTATTTTATTAACTATACACGTATTTTTTATAACGTACCTACATTTTTCAAAAAACCTCCGTAAATCAGTGTAATCATTATTTTTATCGCCACTCGGAATGAATACGTCTTAAGATACTAATGGACAAACATATCAATAATGGCGAAGTTGAAAATTTAACGACAGCCCCTTAATGAGGCAAGAATATTCGTACGAGACGTGTAAACTTTCGACGTCATTAAAAGTTTCTAGTTTGAAGATTTGCGCCAATAGTAATTAGCCAGGCACTTTAAAATTTGTCGTCGATTACGATTTAAATTTATTTTTGTTATGTCATCGGTACATTCATGTGTAGATCTTTGTTAGGGTGTCTTTGATGATTCCCCACCATGGTTCAGGCTTTGACGTGGCGGTGGGGCTCAGTAGCTTAGGGTGAGCCCAGCATCTTGGGCAAAGCGAATTGAGCCGAGCTCGTTTTACCCCTTTGAGGCTCTTTGTACCCCTTTTATAAGAAGAGAGGACAAAAGAGCAGGGGGCAAGGGGTGAGGACGGGAACCACACCCCATTGTACTGTCCCGACGTTGGGAGGGTTTGTTCTGTGGTGCGAGACAACCCTTATGTGGAGGTGGCGTCGGTCCCTTGCGGGACTGACTGGCCGTCGAGGTGCCCTGATAGCTTAACAGATCCGGGGCACCTCACCTAGTGAGGCACCGGCACTGGTGGCACTCGCCGGGTTTTAGTGGGTAGAGCTGCGTCCACTTACCATCTTTCGGGCGCAGCGAGTCCCACATACCCGCCTGGCGAGACCCACTCCCCAGGCGGGATGCCGCAGAGCATTTCCCGGCGTATATGAAAAAAAAAGTATAGTAGTAGTGTAAGGATATAATAATATATCGTTTTGGCGTTCATTGAATGAGGCATTTGTTCAGCGGTGGACAGATGAAGGCTGATGATGATGATAATGACGACGGATGCACTAAATGTGTCTGAAATTATTGTGGCTAATTCCTATTGTATATGCAGTCTGAGGTGGCGCTGCTGTAATGAAGCTTTGAAAATTAAAGCTTTTCGTAGGCGGGTGTAGGTAATGTCAGTGCTAAGGTTATTCTGCTACTTAGGGCGCGTATATATATATAGTTTCTAAAATGGTAAGTATTAGATATTACCAATTACCATCTTTGTTGTAGTGATTACATATGAGTATATTAAATACCTTTTTTATTTAACATCGGTACGAAAATGATGATTATTTTTAACGATTACGTGATAAACATAAGATCCCTGATGACATGGCCTAATCTCTGGTTGTGCGGATGTGTGTGGATGTCGATAGTCGCCAAAAGGCTTCGATTGCTCGTTTGCCCTCCTATGCTATAAAAAAAATCCTTGTTAAACATATTTAATAAAGCTAGAAAATCGTGTCACCGATACATGGTTAAATACACTTAATATTCTAGAAATGATTCTCTATATTATGTCTTAATTCAAAATTCCATCTTTATGTCCGTAAATTTGTTAAACCCAGACAAGTGCGTGTCTGGCTCACGGTTCCAAAAAACGTTTTAATATAGCTATTGCCCGCAGCTTCACCCACAATAACTTAGATTTACGGCCATATCTGGATTGATGATTATTTTTTATAGCCTAATTTACTCCTTATAACATCATCTATCTGAAAGTCGCGTCAAAATCGCCCGAGCCATTTCAGAAATTAGCCGGAACAAAGAGAAAGACAGACAAAAATAAAAAAAATGATTTTTGATGTAAGTACTAATATACATTTATTTATTTATTTATTCGGAAAACTTACAGCTACTTACAACTATATAATTTAACTATATAAGTAAAACAAAGAGCCATTTAAAAGTTTTCACAAATTATCATATATATCATATATACGTATTATTATGCAATTAGTGAGTGAGTGAGATAAAAATCATATGCATTTAGTGAAAAGCTGTTAATTTGAAATTACAAACAGACACTTCAATTTTATTTATCTGTATAAATAAATAACAAAAAATTCACGATTTTCAGATTTATTCCTTTACTTATGTGGTGGGACCTAAGTTCTTACCTTTGATGATTCTGGGTCACTGGGAAGTATTAGGATATAGGATTTGGTTTGACCAACCGACAACCTAACAGACGGATAAAAAAGTGATCCTAATTTTTGTTTGGCAGACCGACAGACAGAAAGACAAGCGTCAAAACGGAACCCCTATAGGATCACTATCCTATAAGGGTTCCATTTTGACGTTTTGAGGAACCCTAAAAAGCGCAAATTTTTAAGTGTAGGTCGGTCAATATTTAGGTGGGAAGACGATCTCCGTGCGGTGGCCGGTCAGTGTTGGCGAGGGATCGGCCGTCTTGGCATTCATTGAGGGAGAACTTGAAAGTGGAGCAACGCTAAGAACAAAACCTTCGTCGTAGCGGGTCTATACTCTATAGATGTCGGTTACCACATACCACCAAGTCCATTTTTTACCTCTTTTACAAAAAAACCCACATCATCTCTTCAAATTTTGTTTTGATTATAGTAGGTAAGGACTAATATATTTTACATATTTTATGGAAATCTTTATATATATATATATTTCTTGTGTGCGTGTGTATGTCACTGAACTCCTCCTAGACGGCTGGACCGATTTTGATGAAATTTTTTGTGTTTGTTCAAGGGGATTTGAGGTTTTTTTTATTTTTTTTTTATTTTTTTTTTATGTTAGTTTGATAGGCAAACTGGCAAACGTGCCACCTGATGGTAAGTGGTCGTCCATGAACATAAACTAGTTTACCTGGAACGAGCCCAGGCAACTCATTTATGTGTTGCCTATCCTGAGACAACAAGACAGCAAGATGGGATGGTACCCATGCAGCTGGGAGCGAGCGCTTACCTCCCACCGGTTTAGATTCACAAAAAAAATTGTACAGGACAACGTCTGTCGGTGCCACTAGTAACGTATAAAAATGATAATATAGTTTTTGTGTATGTAGTAAAGTCACGATCAACGCATAACTTGCAAACGTGCCTCGTATACTTAGAGTTGTGCCACAAAAACTTTAATTGTTATTCCTCATACTAATGTACGATGGTTATTGCGGAATTGCTATTTCCGTTCGGAACGTTCACTTGAGTTTGTTTGCTAGTTGGAAGTATGCTACCACATGAGTGGACTTTAGTGGGATAGACTGGGTTTATTCTTCATACTTTGCTAATTTCCGAGATTTTTCATGATATAATCGATTTTTTATGCCATGAGGAGGCACCCAGCAGTCGGAGGCTTATAGTGACCGATGCCCATTAAAGGCACAACCCAAAGTTATGCAGATGCGTTGCCTATCCCAATGGGTCCGGTGGCCAAACCGCACGAAACGCGATAGAATAGCTAACACTACACCGGTATTATATGAGTGAGAGGTACCACCCCAGTCGTGCCGACACAATTCGGGTGCAAAGCAGCACTGCTTGGTGCTGCTTTATGTCTGGTGGTGATATATATATGCGATAATTTTATAAATTAGTGTTACTATTAAAGAACCTAATAGGTACATTAAAGAATTCCTAATAATTGTACTTTAGAATTTAGAGTTTCTAGTTGAAACAATACTGTAAAATTAATATCAAAGGCTCCATATTATAAAGATCAGTATCCATCACAGCTTATACAACCCCGCAGTTAAAACTCACGTAACATCGAGACGTACAAAAGTTGGAAACAAAGAGAATATGAAACTAATTTAATGGTTGGGGAGAAAATTTTGTTTATATCTGCCTGAAATATATTTCTGTCAACGTTGTATAAAATAAAGTCCGTGCAGAAAAATATATGAGCCATTTAATGGAATGAAACGATCCATTAAAAGAATTCATTTTGGCAATTGCAAAAAAAGGAAACATGAATACGAACGGTGTATAAAAGGGTTTTATCTGTTGAAAAATATTTTTCATATTCTTCTTATCTATTTAAAAAGCGACATATCCGACTATCTATATGCCAGTGGACTGCTGATCCCCTAAAGTTATCTTTTTTGTCAACTAAAATTTATATATTATTTTGATTATTTATATTAATTGTAAGAGGTAGTGCTATGCTGCTTTGCAGCCGAATTGGACCGGCACGACCGGGGTGGTACCTCTCGCTCACATAATACCGGCGTCAAGTGATAGGTATGCTGTCACGTTTCGTGTAGTTTGTGAGTTTCCGCTGGTCTATTAGGGGGATACGGCAAAGTAGGGCAACACATCTGCATAATCTCTGGTTGTGCGGGTGTATAAAAAAATCTTTAAAGGCCTGATATCCACTGCTGAATTATATTTGAACATCTTTGATTTTTTTTTGAAACCTGTAAGATACAACTAATCATTTTGGCGTTGCCGTAGTAATGCTAAGTATGGCGTCTTGGGCTCGAGGTGGCCCTAGAGAAGTATGAAGCTATATGCTTCCACGGGCCCCGTCGAGCCCCTCCAGCTGGATCCCACCTGATAGTGGGTGGAACTCCCAACGCTGTCGAGTCGACCATGAAGTACTTGGGCCTCGTCCTCGACAGGCGATGGGACTTCAAGGAGCATTTCCGGCGCCTCATTCCTAGGTTGCTCGGAACTGCCCGATCATTAGGTCGTCTTCTCCCAAACGTGGGTGGGCCTAGTGCTGGCTGCCGTCGCCTGTACACAGGCGTCCTGCGGTCGATGGCGTTGTATAGCGTGCCCATCTGGTCGCGTGCCCTGAAGGCGGAGTACGTGGCCGTCAGGGCCGTCCGTGCGTACCGTACGACCTCATACGAGGCTGCGTGCGTACTGGCGGGTACTGCGCCATGGGACCTACATGCCGAGGCCCTAGCGCGTGAATGGAGAAGACGAAGGGGAGATGAGGAGGAGGTTTCTGATGAGGAGGAGACTTGGCGGAGCCGCCTGAGGAGGCGAGTGCTCAGCCAGTGGGGTGAGCGGCTCAGAGAGCCGAGCGCGGGACACCGTACAGTGTTGGCCGTCGGTCCAATCCTGGAGCAGTGGGTTGACCGGCGGCACGGCGCAATATCCTTCCACCTTGCTAGATCCTGACGGGGCACGGATGCTTCGGAAGGTATCTGTGGAAGGTGGCAGGGGCGGAGGACTCGCCAGGGTGTCATCACTGTAGCTGCAGTGAAGACACTGCAGACCACACCCTGGCAGAGTGCCCAGTTTGGGCGGAGGCAAGGGCGCCCCTCATCGATGAGGTTGGCGCGGACCTGTCGTTCCCTGTGGTCATCCGAGCGATGACTGTCAGTGAGAGCACATGGCAGGTAGTCCTCTCCTTCTGCGAGGACGTGATGTCGCAGAAGGAAGAGGCGGAGCGGGAGAGGGAGCGCACCGGCGCCTCTTCCCGCAGGAGAGCACGGCGGCGACAGGCGGTTGCACCGCCGTGAGGGACCTGTGCGCGGCCGATCGGGGGATCGGCTGCGCGCGCGTAAGGTACGAGCTATAAGGCACCCTTGTGTGTTCAGTGTGCCTTAAGCGGAGAAAGAGGAGGGGATGCCACCCCCCGCCTCCAGAGAAGAGTGCCGTATGGCACATCGTTGTGGCCCGGTACGAACGTCCACAGTTCTCGCGCCGGGTCACCCAAACGACGAGAAGAACACCGCTCGGGTTTAGTGGGTAGAGTCTGCGTCCACCTTACCATCTTCTCGGGTGCAGAGAGCCCCACATAACCTCCGGGTCCCCCCGGACCCGGTGGTATGCCTAAACGTATAAACGTATTCCCCAGCGAAACCAAAAAAAAAAAAAAAAAGTAATCCTAAGTATACATTAAATACTTAGAAGTAAACACAATTTAGCTAAGTGTCATAAACCGTATTTAAGGCGTTCAGTACACAATAGACGGACGCAAGAAAACAATTTAGGCAAGGGGAGACCGTGGCGAATGTGGCTTGTGGTCGCAAAAACGATGGGAGAGCGGCAGCTGACCCTACAGTAATTGCCGTACGAGCATTTTGACGAGATGAACATAATGACAAAACACACTTCTCCGTTTCACTCTATAGACAGGATCAGGTTAGTGTGATTTAGAAGATTTAATGAGCTTTTTCTGAATTCACTTGGAAGTTTCCGGAATACTAACAGATTAATGGTCTGCATTTAATATACCTAGATATTATTAGTTAAATTTAGTCGAACTGAAACATAATGACACAACACACATTCCCGTTTCACTCCATGGAAATGTTTATATAGTTTAGTAAATTTAATAAGTACTTTTCTAGATTTACATCGAAGTTTCCATATAGGATAACATCTTGATGACCTGCAATCAATATGGATATTTTCAGTTATATAAAAAAGTTAGGGCCGCTGAGGTAGTTGCGTGCCGGTTATTTCATATTTGTACCACAGAATAGTTATAGTTAAGTGGTGGGGCTACCTTTGGAGTTTAGGTTACAGTTGGAAAGACGAAGGTTAGATGCTATGGTGCATTCTACTGGATACCATCATAGATACCCCTGTGAGTAATAATTTGGGAGGCGGCAAAATTTTAGAATCGGAAAATGTTAGGAAAATTTATTTAAAATATTGCGATGGCTCCTAAGTATACTGAGTCAACCAACAAATTTCGCCAAATGTACTTTTTAGGATATTAACAATAATTGAATCACTTCTTACCATCCTGTGCAAAAAAAAATCAAAACCATATAAATAGCTAAAAAAAATGATGTATACTGAATCAAGTATATGATTTAATTAATTTGCACATAGAACACTGGGTCAACTGTTACCGTACCAGTATACGCGGGACGGGTAGGCGGCCATTTTGGTACAAATAAGCGCTGACTCCGTGCCTGCCCAATGGTATACGGCGTTTCAATTTGCAAAAACTGGCGATAAACCTTATAAGGTCACTGAAGTGTCTCAAGATATTGTAATGGACTTCAAAGCAATGCTTAGACAGGTCAATAATTGGACTATTACGAGTAATGGATCTAAGATGCAATGGAATAAAGTAATTGAAATAAAAATTGAAGTAGAAAATCCTTTTAAGCTGTTTTATAAAACTAGTTACATGGAAGATTCTTTCAACTGGATTGATTGTTCTAATAAGCCTAAAGCCACGCGTAACAAAACTGTTTCCAATATAAATATGAGTGATATTCGCCCTGCTTATGATAGGCCAATCCCAATAGATAAAAATAAACACAAAGCTTAGAATAATTACACTATAGAAGGTCAGTCTTCATACAAGCGCGCTGTCAAAAATGAAGCACTAAATTGATTCAATGTTGCCAGTAGTGGTGAAGTTTTCCCGAAAACGGGAAATTATTCGGCCGCTGATAACAATAATTTGTTATAGCAATAATATTTAATACATAAATAGCTAGGTGGGCATATCTATTTATGTATTAATTTATAACAACTTTACTTAACCATGTATACACAAGCTATATTATTATTTATTATGTATAATTGTTATATTAATATAATAATAATAATAACTTGTAATATAAACGCGAAAGTTTGTATGTATGGAAGTATGAATATTTGTTACTGTTTTACTGTTTGTATTTGATATCGTTAAATCACACAAACACATTAATTCGAGAACGTGTCACGTACCTACGTAAATATCAATAGCAACTGTTTCAAATTTATTCAGTGGGGGAAAATAATCAGTAAAAATATTTTCACCATCGGGCAATACTGAGCATTGAAAAAAATTGTATTTATTTAAACCTAATTAATTACAAGATACTACGAAATATTGAAAGATTTCCAGTGAAAAGTGATGTTATTACATTTATTTTGTTATTCAGATGTATTGTCATACAATTTAACTGCACAAATCGTCATAATTATTTATTTTACAGAGACACGTTTGGTGCGGTTTGACATAGAATACTGCGGAACTTCCCGGCGCTTGGTGCAAAAATGGCTCCATATTGTGAGTTGCTTCAAAATGGCCGCGCGGACTAGGTTTCTATAGTGTAATTAATCTAAGACACAAAGATTTAATGGACCTTTGCCACAGTCTAGTAATACCGAAAGAATATCACTCTTTTTTTTCTACTTTAGTAAAAACTGACAACAACAGAATTGAAAGCGATTCAAAATAAGTAAAAATCCTTTTTTTAATTTTTTTATTTTCTAGATATAAGTAGGTAGTAAGTGATTGTTAACTTTGAGACTGATTATCCTTAACAACAACATAAATAAGTAGGTATCAAAGATATTTATAATTGTAATTTTATTGTGATTTTCATTAGTTATTACCAAATTAAGATAATTTTTGTTAATTTGTGCAATTGAAAACATAAATGTTTTTTTTGTTACCTAGGATCAAAGACTTTATTATTGATTTCAAATTTTTTAATACTGTGCATTTTTGTAAGTTTTATTTTTTATGGTAATTCAATACATTTGATAATGTTACCATTACTTATTTGTGATCTCTTTAATTTTAATAAAAAAGAAACAAATGAAATTATAGTTATTTTTAATTGTTTTTCCTTTTTCGTAATACACTTGACTCAATGTCGGAATTCCAATCCCATAAAATTATGCCCGTGTATACTGAGTCAACTTACTGTATTTCAACAATATGAAATAGTTAAAGAGAAATTTTAATATATCAGAAATCTACTAAGCATATTATGATATTTTTTCCTCAGTCACTGAATAATATTTTCCCCAAAACGTAGATTTAATAATACAACGTATATATATATATATGTAAGTGGTAGTTGATCCATTTTTAAATATATAGTATACAAAGTATACTGAGTTATCTACATTATCTCTGAATTTAATATAATTATACAAATTTACTTTTGCACTGATGAAAGGCTTTATTATGTTTAATCTTTATGATAAGTAATTTTTCTCTTAATTGAACTAACAATTAAAATAAAACGTATTTGTCTTCTAATCGCTGTCCTGTAAAGTTATCAAAAATACTGTTGATTCAGTATACTTAAGAGCCATAGATTATTTATTATTTGGTATTGATGAATTCTAGATGAGGCAATTCCTTTCCTTGACGTGGCCGGTCGTAGTTCAATCGGCTGAAGTTTTTTGATGATGATGATGATAATGAAATAATCAGCAACATTATAGAGAGCTATGGTGATAACGAAACAATAAAAAATTGTAAACATCATACGTTGAAAACTCAAAAGCTCAAAGATATATTATTTAAAAACAAGCCTTTGAGCAGATAAATTCTAATTTATTGTACCGTATCTCGTTCGCAAAGCAAATGAAAGAAGCTAATTCACCGGATTTTCTGATTACTATGTGTACAGTATAAAGTAGCTGTATGTACAAGGAAATAATCTGTTAGAGTAAACAAGGATTGCAATTTATTCGAAAGAAAGTGTACGTGTGCGGAATCCGCAGTCTTTTAGATAGCACGGTGACTTTATTAATATTTACTGACTACAAGTTTCTGGGGAAATACTATTTTGTTAAAATAATGAAAATTGTGCTTGTTCACCTGAAACTCTTTATATTTTACTTTGTACGAGAAGACTCTGGGAGTATTTTTTAAATATTATTGTTAGTTCTTGATGCAATTTCCAATCAATTCAAGAGTATTTTTTTATAGAATAGGGGGCAAACGGACAGTCGTATCACCTGTTTGTAAGTGGCGATATCCATACACATGCTACATCATTAACAGGTGCGTTGCAGGCCTTTCAAATATGAGTGTGCTCTTTTCTTGAAGTATAGTCTTCTCTTTTTAAATATAAAAGAAGGCTTTTACATTAAGAAAATATAATAATAATATATTTTTCGTAGATGATAATATTAAAAACTAGACTAAGTAAGCAAACATAAACCTTTGTTTGATGGTTAAAAATAGTACTGGTGATGGACAAAAAGCACGGGTTGTCTAAGAGCATTTCCCAGAGCAAAAGAAAAAAAAAAGAAAAAGAAGGGCATACTTATATGTGACCCAACACCTTTCTCGCCTGAATTTGTCGTCAACAGTGGTACTTATAAGGGTCGACGACGATGATGGTGATGCTCATTAGCAAATGATTCTTTTGTTGTTTTAACTTATAATAGTGTTTACTAACTTTATGTATTTCTTTTTATATATCCCTACGATATTTCTTAATAATATTATACATAATTAAAAATAATATAATATCATAACAGCACCTCATTCACAAAAATAAATACGTGTACATCGAAGGAAATTTCATGTTTGGATTCGGATAAAAAACTCGTATTAATACACACTCGTCCTCGTAATACAATACAAAGAAAACTGAGACCTTTAAAGCATTATACTATCGTAGTATTTTTAGACATAAGGAATAACGCTTATCCTACGAGAAAACAATTATGCTACAGTCTTAATAATACACGTGATGTGTTTTTCGAAGGACCTACATCATTCCTCGTTACCATAATTTGGACCTTAACTATCTATAATCTTTACGCATATTTCTTGTATTCTATATAATATATTGTGGACCATTTCCGGCAAGTGGAGCTACCACTTCTGAGTACCTAAGTAGATGATAGGACGATTTTAGAAAAAGTTCAAAACCTTCCAATAATTCCAAAAACTGTTAAAGAACTTTGTGTGGGTAAAGGATATTATAAAATATTTCTTATATTTATTGAAGACATCACACCTTGGGAATAAGGCGTTCGCTACGGCTTTTTTACCTATTGTATATTGTAAAATATTTAAAAGATTAGTTTCACTAAGTTTGTTTCGCTGGATCTTTTTAGTGCTGAGCTTTGGTCCCGGTAATAGAGTCATTTGACGTTCATTATGATATTTTTATGTACATAAGATCTCCATGCAGGGCCGGTTGAATGTGAGTAGCAGGGGATGGGATGCAGGTTCGTGTAGTGATTTAGATTAGATATAAAAAATCAATTACATGTCTTCACATCTTAAAACGGCATATTTACTCTAACCAAAATAGGTTGAGCAGTTATAATATGGGAAAGAATATAATTGGATGACAATTAATTATTTCAGAGCGTTTTTGATCTAAGGTATTGTAAAAACCTATTCTAAGACGAACTTTTATATACTTACTTAATTTTAATTATTATCATCATCATCATTATCAGCCTTTATCGGTCCACTGCAAATAGGCCTCCTTCAAAAAACGCCAAGACGACCGATCTCTTGCAACTTGCATCCAACACGGAACGGCCACTGCACGAAGATCGTCTTCTTACCTGGTTAAAGGCCGATCAACACTTCGTCTACCTAAATGCATAATAGTAATATTTTTTAAAATCCGATTGTGAATAATTAATGGCACTGTATGTAACTTTATTTGTGATGTTATTTACTTTATTGCAAAACTCAGAAGGCATTTCTCAAAAAAAATCATTCTTCGGCAAAGTTTGTTTGTTAAAAGATGTGTGTTTTTTTTCTCTAATAGGATGTTAAGCAATTTATCATAATAAATCAAATTTTAAAACACAGCATAAATTCACTATAAATATATTCTGAAAAAGACGTAGTAGTAAGTTAATTTTAACGTAGAGTAACTAGGTAAGGCACGCGCTAACCCAATTTACGAGCGGATCGTACGGTCGCAGGTCTATGTAATAAAGCCTTGGGAACACATTAAAACGGTCTTTGAAGATATTTTCTATGACCTCACTTTATCTATAAAACCTTTTTTAAATGTTAGTTGTATAGACAGATTGACCAGTTCCGTCTCCCCCTGGCGGTGGGGCTCAGTAGCCTTGGGCGAAGTACAGCAGCGAGAGCCGAGGGAGCTAATCTTTAAGAAGAGGGGACAAAAGAGCAGAGGGACAAGGGGCGAGGGAACCTCACCCCATTGTACTGTCCCGACGTTGGGAGGGTTGTTCTGTGGTGCAGGACAACCCCTTTGTGGAGGTGGCGTCAGTCTCTTGAGGGACTGACTAGCCGTCGAGGTGCCCTGTTTGCTCATTAACACTCTCACCGCCATACGGGCCGCCGGCGGGTCGTATGTTTTCGAGTACGGCACGCCGTCTATATGTTACACTAAGCGAGACTAGCAAGCCGTACGGGCTGCCGGCGTACCGTATCTTTCGCACCAAATTCTTACAAAATTTCAGTTATGATTTAAAACAATTGACAACTCTGTCACGCCACACCTAATAATGAATCATTAGCCCGCCGGCCGCCCGCACGGCTTGTAACAGTCGCATTTTCGCGCGCTTTTTGTGGAATTGCATTGCTTTCTTGTGCGTCTCGATGCGACCCTACTTAATCTAATCCTGCAAGAAGGAGCTTACGTTGGTTCCAAAAATTAGCTATAGAGTTATTATTTAGCACTTCTTTGATCAATGCTTTTATTTTGTACAAAAAGACCAAAAACCTGACTTCTAAAAAATATACAATTACTACAGTTAAGGAAAATATTTGCCGTGAGTTGATGAGTCTTACCACCGAGAAGTCAAGGACGAAATAACCAGGATAGCTCTGTTAGACACAAATTTGGAAAGTCTCTTTGGTCGACCATCGTAACAGAATAGTCAGACGAAGATGCATCCACTGCTACGAAAAGAAGAGAGAAGAAGGTTTGACAAGTACACATGCATGTAAAGTAGTCAAAAAGGTCAATACCGTTTGCCTACTTTGCTCTTCAAATCCAAGTGTGTGTTCCGAATGCTTTGCCAACATCCATAGCTCTATTATGAGGGAGCAATTGTGTTATTTTATTAATAAAAACTAATTTTCTTTAATTTTTAATAGCTTTTTTATGTTTGTAATAACCCCTTTAGAAATCCTATAAATTTAAAGATACAGCCATGATTTTTTTTTTGGATTGAAGGTATAGAAGTAAACTTTTAGTGTGGTAGCTTTACTTTTCTATTATAGCAGGCCACGCACTACAAAATTGATATAAAATTACGAGGTCGTAGCGGACCGCACGGCGTGCTAGTGAAAATAAACAGTGAGCCCGCCAGCGGCCCGTATGGCCTGCTAAACTCGTTACGGAATATTCACCGTGGCCTGCAAAGGTAGACAAAATTACGGCCGCTGGCGTCCCGCACGGCCTGCTGCACTGAAAAAATCTGTATAAGGGTGGCGGTGAGAGTGTTAAATCTGAGGCACCTCACCAAAGGCGGCATTGGTGGCACTCGCTGGGTTTTAGTGGGTAGAGCTGCAGTTAATTTACCTTTCCACCTTTCGGGCGCAGCGATTCCCTTATATCCTGTGAGGACCCACCCCCCCGCGGAATGCCTCAGAATAAATAATACCGTAACAAATTTTTAAAGATTTCATGCTTTTCGTAAAAATATTGAGGACTAGCTGTTGCCCGCAGTTTCGTCCGATTTAACTTATATTAACGGACGATGATCATTTTTTAACTTTTTTTCATTGTTCTAAAGGAAATAAGGCTGCGTTTTCAACGTAAGCTCCCAAGCGGCTTACATTTTTCTAACTCTTACAATAATTCTCGCAACTGTTTACCAATTTATACTCTCTTGGTAAGTTATATACTATAACCTGCCTCAGGAATTAAACAGCATGAAAATCCATATAGTAGTTTTTGAGTTAATCGCGTACAGACAGACAGACAGAGGCGACGAAGGACTTTGTAATAATTATTTATTAAGGATTAATACCATAAAATAATAGCAAAAATAAAGGCAATGCATGCAGGTTTCCTCACGATGTTTCCTACCGGTGAGCAAGCGATGGTCAGGTGCAGGTAGAAATTTAGAAAAACCATTCTAGGCATCGCAAGGGGGGGGGGTCAGGATCGAACCCGGACCTCTCGGCTCTCACTCAAGAGGCCGAACCCACTAGGCCATCGTCGTTCAAATGATATTTTTTTTTAATTTAGCAAAAACATTATCGCTATTAATAATTATAAAAAATACGAAGGCTCAAACATAATATTGGGACATAATTTATTTGTTGTGAAACTTTCTCATAAAAATTACTGTTTCACTTTTATTTCTTATACCTAATTTGTTATTTATTTTGTTTTGATGATGGAAGTAACTGATTTAACCACAAATGTTTTAGATGTTTACTGTATAGAAGATTCGTCGATTTCGAGTCGATTTTCAATTGAAAATCCTTGTAAGTTTTTTACAGCCTTATCAATTATTATAATATGATTAGGATTTTCTTTATTTAAATTTTCGTAGTTAAAAGGAAACAAAGTAAAAAAATAAAGGTAAGAAGGTAAGAAGATAAAAAAATCAATCACAAGAGGGAAACTCATAAACCGAATCATTCACCTATGCTACTTTCTACTAATATTATCAACACGATAGTTTGTATGTATGTATGTTTGTTACTCTTTCATGCAAAAACTACTGCATGGATTTTAATGAAACTTTACAATAATATCGCTTATGCATCAGGATAACACATTAACTAGAATTTATTCCCGTACTCTCACGGGAATGGGAAGTACGGGGTGAAATCGCGGGGAGCTGCTAGTTAATTTTAAATTTGACAACTTCTTTCATAAGACATACAAATTCTTTGAAGTTTTGTAACGTTATATGATTTAATTCAGAATTGGAATGAAAATATAATTATGTCGTTTACTGAAGAAGATTTAAAATGAAAGTTAGAGGCACTTCTCTCATGATAAAGAAGATTTCTTGAAATTATGTATGCTGTATGAACATCTTATGAACTGTATATATTACATAGTAATGTCGCCTTATTCAATGTGCTGACTTTGACAAATAATACAGTATTGCCATTCTAAATATCAAGGGTCGATCTTTTGCAAGATTCTTGAAATATATTTGTTGTGAAAATATATTTGTAATAATAAAAAAAAAATGCAATAATACTTCATAGTACTTTTAGACTTAAGTTTAACATTGCATAATCATCATAAGACTGTTATTGACCACTGACGAGCACAGAGGCCTTAGACAAAGTAACATTAAAAAAATAATAAGATATAAAATAAGAATAAAATGTATGGGATTGACATAACTCAACATAAGCCGTCGTCAATTATGTCACTCGTTATCGTTATCGCAAGTTGGTAGACAATGTTAAAATTCGTAACAAAATCATAAACTGTCAATTGGCTATCGAACACTTATGTCAAACTTATGTTATTTTATTATTGATATTGATTCGTTATCCGTGGGCGTGGGCCATGGAGGGCAACATTTAAAAAAATTATGAGTTATAGTGTGTATGAGGTCTATTCACATAGATATTAATTTTAATTTTTTGGTCCGATTTGACACTTCTTGTCGAACTTTGTTGACACTTGACAGTTGTTGTCGTTGCACTGTCACGATCTTTGATAGATCATTGGCTAGAAAAATATTATCGTTATCTCAAAGACGATAACGAATTTCGGCTACAAAGCGATGTCACTTTGTCTACAGGCCTAGGGCTCCCTTTTTTCTGCCAATCTCTTCTGTCCCAATTTTGTCCAAAATTTATCATAATTGATCAAAATATTAAAACATTTCTACTTTAAAAATGTGAAATTGATATTTTACATTAAAAGGTAAATATAACAAAGTGAAAAGGATCGTATATCAAAATGTTAAAACACTTTTAAGGACGGGGCGGTATCGTGTGTCTAACGCTCGTACAGTACAGTCCCCCGGGACCTGCAAGGATCCAGGAATAATGGTGCAAACCGAAACGAATTATCGATTCATTTTTATTAGCGACTAGCTGTTTCCCCGCGGTTTCACCCACCCTAATATTAAAACGTTTCTACGGAACGGAAATAAATATCAACCTTCCTCAATATCCTTATATCCTACTAATATTATACAAGTTTGTATGTACGGATGTTTATTACTCTTTCACACAAACATTATGGATTTTAATTATACTTTACAATAATATAGTTTATACAACAGAATACATAGACTATATTGCCTATGTGTGATAGTGAGTGAAGTCTCCAAAATGTAATTCTGCGCATTCTTGACAAAAAAAATCTTCTAGTACTAGATCGACTAAAAATAACATATTATAATGATTTCTAATATTTACGCGAATTTCACTTATTCTAATGAAACAATTTTTAAGGGATTTTATCGTTTTTTTCAAGCCTGACTTTCAGATACAGTCGTCGTTTTCAAGCACCAATAAATATTTACATTAAAAAGTGTGTATAAAATAATACTTTCCATAATATATTCCATATACATAATTTCCATTTGTAAAGAGCACGTCGAGTTAAGAAGTAAGTTAAAACTTACTAAAGTATTACAACTGAAATATTATCAGTGTTAAGTACTGTGGTAGGAAAGTTGAACATGGCACGAGAAGCCCGAAGCTGCATCAAGTATCAACTCACATTATCAGATTTAAGACATTGTCGGCTCCACTCTTACATTTTAGCGTTCAACTCAAATCTGTTTTACTTCATCTCAAATCTATTCTTAAAATACAACTTGTTATATTTTAAGTCTGTTTGTCTCTGTAATAGATATAATTGTGTATAGACATAACTTGCCAAAATGAACACATTTAAACTTACGTTCATAAGTATTTAATACCTATTAATGAGTAGGTAGTAGTATAGTAGTAAAGTGATGGGATTTTTTATATATTAAGATGTTCAGTGGCGACGTTAAATATGTACCATGACGTGGCACGTCAGCCAGTTTGTCGCTTCACGATAGTGAAATTGCAATTGCCATTAAAAAAACTTTTTTTAGTTATTCATTTTTTTTATTACTTAGTCATTTTTGTAGTGAAAACTTCTTTAAGCGCGTTGAACACTTTTTTAGTAAACATAAATCATTGATCTTGCGTCATCGTCGACGGACGCTGCATCATCGTTTGATACCGGATGTTAGATTGGTGCTCTCAATGCATTTGCTAACATCAAGCCTGTCTGATTGGATGCGTGTGTAGCTCAAGTATCGTCCTACCATTGGCTATCGTAAAAATTAGATTAAAAGCAAATTAGAACGTGTGTTCCCAAATACGTATTATAAATTACGCAAACAAAGTAAATTCTCAACTTGTGAACTAATCGTATACATCAATTATGATACTTTGTATGAAATTTCTTTATGTGAAACAATTTCAATAGGTACCTAATTGTGTACGATAGCAGAATCAATGACAATTATATTTTACATGTTAGTACTTTCTACTGTTCTAAGCTATAGGTTTTCACTTCTTTCGGCAGTCCTTATGACTGGTTAGGTTTTTGAAGTGAAACTTCTTTGTAAAATTTTTTGTATGCGGGTAAAATTTTACAGATGAAACGTCACGAAATTGAGCAACGTTTTTGTCCAAGAAAAGGGAGAGAGTGATTGAGACCGATTGAGAGAGAGTGAGAAAGGGCGAACGTAGCATGAAGCACATGGAGTGAGAGTGAGAGTGAAAAAGCAAGCGAGTGAGAAAGATCGAGAGAAAGAGTGAGATAGAGCGAACGTCGCATCGCAAGTCTTGGAAAATTAAAGCTTTTAATTAAATTAAACGAGATTTAAAAATTAGTTTGTCAAATAAGTCACTTATGATATGTATACTTTGTATGATATTTTATACTTCTTAGAAACTCATTGCTGTTTTCAAATATTATTATTTATTATGTATTGTATTTGCGTATGATACCAGCCAATAAAAGGTAACCATTTTTTTTAAAAGTAAAAGAACAACGTTCTTATATTTTGTACTCACTTGTTCAAGTAACAAGCGTTTTTAAGAACTAGTTTAAAACAAGGACTATTCAATAAATATATGCCTCGATTACGTATCATACGACGTTTAATAACAAATTAACATGCTATTTTATAAAAATAAGAACAAACAATATTCTAAATAATATTTATTGACAATAACTACATCTTGACTTCATAAAGGAAACAATAATGGAGACCTCACATTTCCAGGAGTACATTTAAATGTAGTAACTTTCAGGGAATACGGTTCAGAATCCCATGTATCACTGTCACTCCTCAAGCCATCTGTATATAGGAAAAATCTCGGCTCGGTGGGTTCGCTGCTCACTTTGTATGCATTGTGCATCCTTTGCTATGCATTCGATTGCAGATCACGCTGGTCGGGCGAATCGGGGCACCAATACGACAAACACTTGGCGATTCCCAACTCTCACATTGCGATTTTGTTTTGCACATTTTAAATTGAATTTTGAGCGTTGATTAAAGTTTTATGTGCTATTAATATCAGGCTGAGATTTATGTTGTTTGTTTAAAATGACGACTTAAGATAAAGATTTTGTTTGTTTAAAAGCTCTAATATCTGGAACTGCCAGTGCAATTTGACAAAACAGCTTTTGATAATCCAACGATTGAGGAAGTTTAAGAGGCTATTTGTATAGGAGTTTTTTTTTATAATTTAAGGGTGAATAAAACCGCGGAGAACCGCTGGTATTATTGTATATGCAAAACCAGTGCATCCTATTATATTATTATAAGCGCAAAAGTTTTTTTTTTATGGCATAGTAGGGCAATGAGCAGTCGAAGCCGTTTGGTGACTACCGATGCCCAAACACATCCGCACAACCAAAGATTATGCAGATGCGTTGCCCTCCTTTTCCCTAACCCCCCCAATGGACCACCGGAAACTCACAAACCGCACGAAACGCGACAGCATAGCTGTCACTTGACCCTGGTGTTATGTGAGCGAGAGGTACCACCCCGGTCGTGCCGGCCCAATTCGGCTGCTAAGCAGCATGGCACTACCTCTTAACCCTCTGTATTTATGAATGTTTGTTACTCTTTCATGCAAAAACTGCTGGATTTTAAGAGGACGCCTACCGGTGGGAGGGAAGCGCTGTGCCGCGCTCCCGGCTGCATGAGTACCACCATCTTGCTTGTTTCTCCCGTGAAACAGCTTTGCTGTGTTTCGGAGAGAAGGGCAAGACAGGCAGTGTAATTACTGGCACCGAGACTTTACATCTTATGCCAGGCAACTCATTTATGTTTTGCCTATTTGGCATGTTATGCCATTTATATGTTTCAGGTATACTAGTTTATGTTCATGGGCGACGTCGACCACTTACCATCAGGTGGTACGTTTGCCATTTTGCCTATACAACTAACATAAAAAAGGACGCATTGGAAATTTTGGCGTCAATAAGTTCAATTTATTTCAAGTTCAATAAATTACGATTTCCAGATAGATAGATATACTTGTAGGTGTCTTTTAAAGACAAATACTATTTACAACAGTAATCTTGTATGAACAATAATGGATTTATATTATAAAAAAAATGTTAAGAAATTATCAACTACCAGAGGCTTCGCTTAGAAGCTTTTAGTAAAACTTAGAAATTACACCGTATTTTTCTGAAGGAACTATTATGGAATCTAAGAAACTGAGAAAAAAAGATTAAAATCAAATTTCAAAATAGACGAAAATGAAACGTTGTTGTTCTCCGTCTTCGTTATGATATTATTACATGTGTAAATATGCGACAGCAACAAGATGAAGTGATTTCATACAAAATATGGAATAAGTAGATTTTTTATTATATTAATTAATATATTATGTATGTATATATATAAATTAATATTTATGTTACAATCTAATTAAATTGTAACATAAATGAAACCAACGATAAAAACGTAACAACTTAAAGGACACTTAAAGGTTTTTGTTAATGTCTTACAGCCTGTAGTATCATTACACAATCATGGAATTTTAATATTAGTTTAAACTAAAATTTATTTCAAATTTAAATTATAGCAAATAAAAATAGATAAAATGCTCTACATTTTAAATTGTGACCAAAAAAGTTTTTTACAAATAAATTCATTGCTCATTTTTAGACTCTTTGATACTACGAATACACATTTACACGTGTAGCGATAGCATAGGGCTGTCTGTAATCGATTATGGGAATCGAAATTTGAATTTAAAACATCGATCAGACTGATTGTACCATCGATAAAAAGAATCGATGTTTAATAGACTAATAATAATAATATCTATGGACGCTTTCTTATTTATATATTTACATATATTTCTTATGGCAATCTCAATTTATTTCGATTCCTAAGAATTCGATTTGAAAGTTCTTTTTCTGGATGCCATATTATATCATAATGTCTAATTATATTCCAGATTTGTTTTTAATTTATTTATCTTTATGGAAACAAACAGTTAGAATAAGCATAATATTATAAAAGAAAATTATGAAAACAAAAAACCGGTAAAATTTCCACTAAATGATAAATACCAATTTAAACAGACAATATTAATGCTGTCTGTTTAGATATAACTTGGCATTAAATACAAATAGGTATGTATATTTTATAGAAGTACTTATTTTATAGTAAGTACTACAACAACAAAAAATAATTAAAATAATAATAATAAAATACGAATATCGATCGTCAAATAACACGTTCCTACCTGTGAACGCTGTGAACGATTTTAAAATAGCTGTTCGCCAATTAACAATTAACGAAATAATGTTGGCTCGATTCTGGAGCCGAACGATACGGTCATAAATAATGTAAAGCGCTGCAAACCACTTCGAAATCAGAACAAACCCGCCTAAAGTTTACATTGGCCCAGATTGTGTTCTTTCAGGTATAATTGGTGAGGAAAATACTTTTATTTTTATGGGCAATTTGTCCACCATAATCATAATTAATGTTTATATCGCCTTGTAGGCCTAAAAACTAAGAAATGTAATAAATTGAAAATTCGTTTTCAAACGGTTCTTGGTTTATGCTGTTTTCTTGTATCACGTGTACAAATAGTGTTAAACTCAGTTTGTTTTGGGGATGCAATGCAAAAATTGAAATTGGTAGATATAATCGTAGATGTAAGGGAGGTGTTTCCTAAGGGATCCTAAACTAATCATTTTTTTTCAAGTATGAAATATTTTTTGTTCTGTGTGAGAAATTAAATTATACAATCTATCGAACTGCTAAGATTTTTTAAATTAGCAAGGAATACTTGCTAATTTTCTAAACAGTCGACATTGTAACGAATGCGCAAGTTTTCACTGAAAACAAATTTTCGTAGTGTACGCCTCATAAACGAAGCGTTGAGAGTACAAGTTACGTAAAATATACATGTAAGTAATAGATAAAAAATGTTTATTTAGGAATATAATATATTTGCAATAGAACAAAGGTATAAATAAGGTACGCTTTCGGACTCCAAAATATTTTGTTCACCAAATCACAAATTTTGTAGTACCACTGTACACATTTGGTTGATTTAATTTAAAATGTAACTACGCGCGTTTTAAACGTTTTTGTTTCAAAAATAAATCATATAATTGACACTCGACCCAGTTTTTTCATCGCTGAGTTGCGACTAGTTTAATAGAATTCCATTTACCAATACTACAGTTGACGACGGAATATTTTTTACCTTTCCAGTTTCCTTTTTACCTGAACATTCAAATTGATTCTTACTTTTCATTCCAGCGCTTAGTCTTATATTTCCTTTGGTAGTGAATTGTTAATTTATACAAGCTTCCAGATATTCCTTGGATGGTTTAATGAAACTTCAATCTATTATTGATGTATTGATCTAGTACTGTCTTCAGTATTATATTATGTATTCATTTTGCGTTTATTATCCCAATTCTATGGTAATTTAAGACATAATAATGCATCTGTACAAAATTAGGTATCGTTCGGCTATGTTGCTACGCAAGATTTAATATTTTCTATATTAGTTAAGTCTAAGCTAATTTCTCCGAAAGAGATTTTGTGAAATTTGTAAATGAACAATGGAGGAAATAGTATTTTCTGTTATATATATACAGATTTTGTTAGAAAATTTCAAAAAAAAGGGCATGAACATAAGGATTTTATCAGTTCATTCGCATGGAAGAATTTAGTTGAGAACAGAGAACCTATGGCAAGAATGTGTATTCCTACGCGCCGTGGTTGTTTTTTTTGGGAACTTGGAATTAAAACAAACTTATCCTGAGACATAGTAAGGTAGCGCATAAGTGAGGTGCCAAATAATGGCATAAATGATTTAGTCTTGTATAAGTTCCTTCATATTTTTGATGATCTTGGCCTACCTATTTGCTTATATATCTTTACTAACATAAAATTCTTTGGTCAAGAGACAATCAGCAGATATGTAATAAGTATGCTAATACTAGCAATCTTAAAAAAAAATGCGATGATGGTCTAGTGGGTAAGGGCTCTGTCTTTTGAGTAAGAGATCCGGGTTCAATCCTGATTCCTGTGATGCCTTCAAATAGGGGTTTTCCAATTTTCTATGTGCACCTGAATATGAGACCATCGCTTGCTCACCGGTGACGGAAACATCGCGAGGAAACCTGCATGAAAAATCATGACTTAATTTGCTAATAGAAAAGACATCATTAAGTAGAGTTTCGTTTATTGTTTTCTAATGTTAACACAAATTTCATTCATAATGAAACAACTTTCATGGAGTCCGTTCATGACCATAGTTGCTGTTAAATATCCGAAAGAGACATGTAAAATTCTATTAAGGTACAATAAAATCTGTTGTTTCATTGTACAGTTTCGATAATCAAGATAATTTACGCGCATATAAAATGGAATATGGCAGCGTCATACCGTCTGTCGTCACGGCATTCAAGTCGATTTCACTGCCAAGGCACGCTAATAGACGCTTCACATGATATATGTTTTTTGTTTAATGTCACCAGGGGGTAAACGAGCAGTCGGAGCCTCACGGCGCCGACGTCCATACACATCCGCACAACTAAGGCCACGCAGAGGCGCCGCCCCCCTTTTCCCTATCTCCCCCAATGGGCCACCGGAAACTCACAAACCGCACGAAACGCGACAGCATAGCTGTCACTTGACGCCGGTGTTATGTGAGCCAGAGGTACTACCCCGGTCGTGCCGGCCCAATTCAGCTGCAATGCAGCATGGCACTACCTCTTACTTAATTATAATATTATATAAAACTATTAAGAACAAGGCAGTTGAATACAGTGATTACTCAATACAATATTGCAATTATTGTTATTGTTTTATCGTACGCTGCACGAATTTCAATACAATCGATAGACCAATCAATACATGATTGTTTGGTGTGTCCAATTGTATAAAGGTTACCTATAGAGCAGAATGCCTGGTACTATTCAATTTACTATGAACATTTTGTGTATCTGATATAATATATGATTCGCTATACTTCACATTATAATTTGTAAAACGACAAGTAAACTTCTGTTAAACGAGTAAAATCAATTATTTATTTCCTCTGCCTCCACATAAAATACGCATCAACAAGGCTATAGAAATAATCATCATCAATTAGGATACGGTTGTAAATCTAAGGTTACGCAGACGAAGCTGCGGGCAACAGCTAGTAATTTATAATACAACGAAACAACGTTTGTCGGGTCAGGTAGAATGTTAAATATTTAAGTTGTCATAGTATAATAAATATTATAGTATCGTTTTGATGGAAATACAATATTTTTTTTTACAAAAAATTTAAACCAACTTCAAAAATACAATACAATACAAAACAATAAATTTTAAGTATTGTATGTTTGAAGTCGGTTTTAATTTTTTATAAAAAAAACATATTTCTAAATTTTTTGTTTTTCCAAAATTCGTCGTCTTGGCGTTCATTTGATTGGAGGCCTATGTTCAGCAGTGGACGGATAAAGGATGATGATGATGATGATTATGATAATGATGATTACGATGACCGAGACATACTATGGTGTGCTACCAAAGCATCTTATACCTACAATGTTACATCGACAAGTAATAAAATGAGCACATTATCGAGGTAAAGAAAACCAACCAAATAGGCATTATTGGGAATAACTAAAAAAATGCTTGTCAGATCTAGATAAAATTAATATGGCACCAAATTAGAAACACCAGCTTTAAAAAAAACTATCAAAATCCATTCGTTTGTGAATGTGATGGCAGAGTAATCGTCTCACATACATACAAAAAAAAACATACAGACGAATTCAGAACCTCCTCTTTTTTAAGTCGGTTAAAACAGTCCAATTCTGGTTAATCGCCCCTACATATAGAGAAAGGTCATAGGTATCTAGTATTTATATTGAGGCTAGCGAATCTTACAAAATTTAAGTGTGGGAAGGTTATTATGAACTAAAAATTTTGAATTATTGGGCAATATATTGAAAGTTTCTAACGGCCATGTGTTTGAAGGTTCACATTTAAAATGTTATCAGGAAATACATAATTAACCATTAAACTTCATATTAATTTGTAGGTACTTAGTTGATTAGCGCCGACTCATTAGTGTGTTATATTATATAATGCATAAAGAGTATATTAAATCCTTCACTGCGGAACAGGCCCATTTCGTCCTGCCGCGGTATTTCAGCTGGTATGGACGAAAAAACCTATCTCCATCTCGCTACTGCAGAACGATTATCTCAGTGTTTGTAAGATTTCTGATGACGGTAAAATACATCCGCTCAATGTGGCAGTGGGCATATTTTGGTCCACCGTCCCAACAGGCTTGGAAAAAGACCTGCCACGCACTGACGAAAATATCGTTTGCGGTGCATATATCCACCCGCCGCCGCAGCAGATGAAGGACTGTGATTTTACTGGCCACAACCAACATGTTGAATACATGAAGACTTCTGTGGCTCAATGATTAGCGCGTTGGCACTCAAGCCGGAGGTAGCGGGTTCGAATTCTGCCAGGGAACAAAAATTTTTCTGTGTTCCTGGGTCATCGATGTATATTAAGTAATGTAATAGAATAAAAATCTTAAATATATGTATAGTTTATAAGTAATAAATATATTTCCGTTGTCTGGTACCCGTAACACAAGTTCTTCGAGAACAATTACCACGGGACCAGATTGACGTGGTGTAAAAGCGTCCATAGATATTAAATCATTATAATTATAATAATAATTATTATTATGATTATATACTTTTGTATTTATTTACTCAAAGCGATAAATCGTTACTAAGATGATATTATTTGGTAGAAGCAGTACTCATCCTGTCACTGAAAATAACGCCACTGATTACAAAACCACCCAATCACTCAAGTTGTACTAAACAGCATAATTCTTATGATAATCATAAATATATAAATAAAAAAAAGGAAGATTGTATTTTTATTTTGTTACAACAAACTGACAGAGCATCTTCTACGGTAGTTAGTGGTCAAATATGTCAATAAACATAAATGCATTTATTAACTGATCTCAATTACCCAGGCAACCCAATATGTTGCCGATCTAGAGTCACAAGACCTCTTTAAGCCTATAATTACACCGCCTGTCCAGACCTCGAATCAGTAAATTGTGCGGCGTGATTTTTCATTCGTCATCATCATCATCTTTATTTTTTTTTTTATAGAAGAGGGGGCAAACGGATAGTCGGTTCACCCGATGGTAAGCGTTGCCGGCCTTTCAGGTACGAGTATGCTCTTTTCTTGAAGGTCCCTAAGTCGTATCGGTTCGGAAACACCATAGGAGGCAGCTGATTCCATATATTAGTCGTGCGAGGCAGGAAATGCCGTAAAAATCGAGTTGCTGTGGATTTCCGGACATCGAGATGGTGTGGGTGAAATTTGGAGTTTTTCCGCTATGTCCGGTGGTGGAATTCTGCTGCAGGTATTAGTCCAAACAATTCCTCAGAGCACTCCCCGTGGTAGATGCGGTAGAAGATGCAGAGCGATCCGACATCTCTACGCAGCGCCAAAGAATCAAGCCGATTGGAGATAACATTGTCGTCGACGATTCGAGCCGCCCGGCGTTGAATTCGGTCAAATGGAAGGAGATGATACTGGGGCGCTCCAGCCCATCATCATCATCATCATCATCATCATCATCATCATCATACCCATCAGCCCCTATTCGTCCACTGCTGAACATAGCTCTCCCTCAAAGACGACTCAAGCTCGCCACTCGCATCCAACACTTTATTGACGTTTCTAATTTGTTTATCTAAATCTTATCACACTGGTGAAATAAGTACAACCAAAGTAACGATTTATTATAACTTCGGAGTGACGAAGGGTAGGTCAACCACCAACAGATTCCTTATCCCCTCTAGCCTGCCCAAATAGCCGTTTTAGTGTTAATTGAAGGAGGCCTATGTCCAGCAGAAGACAGAAAAGTTATATACGAATTATAATGACGAATACAAAAATAATACGAGGTCAAAGTTGGCCTTAATAATGTTGACAAAATTAATTTCTAAAAACAAGTTTTTAATCTCGTTTGTTACTATTACATAAATACCATAGATTATATAAAAGCCACTTGATCTTTCTATTTCCCGGTGTATTTAAGTATCTCATTTGGATAAAATATTATTGAATAAACTAGTAAATAGTTTTATCAGTGTGGCAATAATATTCTAGTTCTTATCATGTAACTATCAACACATTGAAACGACCAGTTTTTTATAATAATATATCTATGGACGCTTTCACACCACGTCAATCTGGTCCCGTGGTAAGTTCTCGAGGAACTTGTGTTACGGGTACCAGACAAGGAAATATATTTAATATTTTTATACTATACATAATATATTTAAGATTTTTATTATGTATTACACATATTTAATAGGTACACATCCATGACCCAGGAACACAGAAAATATTTTTGTTAACAATAATATATATATATATAACCTCCGGGCTTGAGCGCCAACGCGCTTACCACTGAGCCAGATATATAGCCAGAAACAGAGGTCGTCTGTTTCGACTGATAGTTATTTTTATTTTAGTTGAATAGGAAAACTCAGACGTATATATATATATAGACAGACGTATCTGATAGTAAGTGCTTAGCGCTGGTCATGAGCCTTGTCGTGGTGGTAGGGCTCAGTATCTTAAGGTAAACCCAGCACCTGGGAGTGGATCTCCCCAGGCGGGTATGACGGACTCGCTGTGCCAGAAAGCTGGTAAGTGGATGCAGCTCTACCCACTAAAACCCGGCGAGTGCCACTAATGCCACCTTTGGTGGGGTGCCCCGGATCTAATAAACAAACGGTCACCACGACGGCTAGTCGATAGACGGCTAGACGGCTAGACGCAACCTTCACAGAGGGGCTATCCCGCACCACAGAACAACCCCTCCCAACGTCGGGACAGTACATTGGGGTGAGTTTCCCAACCTCGTCCCTTGCCCCCTGCTGTTTTGTCCCCTCTTCTTATAAGAGGTATACAAAGAGCAGCTCCCTCGATTCAACTTAGACAGCAATGCTATCTAAGTGGAGAATCAAGCAGGATGGAGGTACAAATTCAGATAAGAGCGTGGCAAACGCATTATTAGAATAATGACGATGATGTTGATTATGAAATTGATGACTCATGAATAAAATTAGCATAAATTTATGATTTGTGCTAGCGAATCTTATTTAGAGCAAATATGGCCTAGTTGGATGTTCTCTAGATTCGAAATGACTACGTCGAAAACCAACGTTTTTACCGGTGGGAGGGATGCGCTGTGCCGCGTTCCATCCTTCTTTCTTTTTTCGTGAAACAGCGTGAAGCTTTGCAGTGTTTCGAAAATAAGGGCGGTCATGAAGTGTAATGATTGGTACCGAAACTTAACATCTTAGATCTCAGGATAGGCAAAACATGAATGAGTTGCCTGGACTAGTTTTCAGTTGACTTGTTGTGTGACGCTGACCAGTCGTCATGTGGCTTGGCTGCTCGCTTACCATAAAAACACGTAAAAAACCTGTTTCGCTTAACATAAAAAAAAAGGTTTTCGAAATTATTATGAACACAATTTAGACACGTTTTTGGAGACATGTGGTAACATGTACCCAATTTTTCGCGTTATTTAAAATTATCAAGGAATAGAAAATATATACAGATATATCATAAATATAAACATACACTAAATATTAAGAGTATTTTTCTTATCACTATGTACTGGCTAGATTTGCTAAATGGCAATGGTTGTGAAAGAGAATGGTAGCCTTGTGTGGCAAGACTAAAATGTGTTGAACGAATAAACTATTAGTACCTGGATGACCGATAGCTTTAGATTAGATAGCTTTGCTCGGTACTTTTTTTTTTTTTTTTTTTTAATAAAATGACATTTTCTAAAAATGATTCCTAGCTAGATCGATTTATCGCCCCCGAAACCCCCTCTATACTAAATTTCATGAAAATCGATGAAGCCGATTCCGAGATTCCCATTATATATATATATATATATATATATATATATATATACATATACAAGAATTGCTCATTTAAAGATTATTTAAAAAGTACTGAATCTTAAAGCTATGGGTTATTTACTATGTATTACAATTTTTTTTTGCAGAGCAATGATTTTGACATCTACGAATGTCTTATTCACAAAACTTGATGATAAATCATCATCATCATTGTCATCAGCCCCCATCCATCCACTATCCCTAATGGATTACAGGCAAGATGGTAATATCCCGTTTTAAATACTTTTCAATTTATAATTATCATGTTAATTTTAAAAGTATTGATTTTTTGAAACTATAAAATGATAGTCTTTAACTTAAATATAATAATAATATTTTTTATAATTATAACGTTGTTATTTATTTATATGATACGTGAAATAAATATTTGTGAGCAGTCACACCACATTAAGCTAGACTTACCGTTAGCTCGTAGATATACTTGTTATAAAAAACATTTACATTGTATTATATAACCGAAATAAATTAATGAAATTTACATAATATTGTATATTGTACAAACATCTATGGGCCCGATATAGACATTTTCTTTTAAGTACTTCGCATGCTATACACTGGTATATTATAAATAAAAGATATAAAGTTTGAAAGCTTGATTCGAAGGTCGAAGGACAAATTTAAAAAGTTGAAGTCCGGGAATTACGGGATATAATATTAGTATCTACGTGACATTAATTGGTAGATAATTTAATTTTACTACATCATTTTATAATTATTATTGTACCATTAAATTATGCTTTGAATAATTTTACGTAAATTATCAAAAATTTAGTCTAGGTTTTGCGTGTCTGTGTTTACTATTGATTGACCATTTCATTCATATGACCTCCTCTTAGAGCTTTAGGTCAAATATAAGTAGCTCATATTTATACATTAAGCTTTAATTAGAGCTTTAGTAAGAGGTAGTGCCATGATGATTTGCAGCCGAATTGGGCTGGCACGACCGGGTACCTCTCGCTCACATAACACCGATGTAAAGTGACAGCTATGCTATCGCGTTTCGTGTGGTTTGTTAGTTTCCGGTGGCCCAAAATTGGGGGGTAAAGGAAAAAGGAGGGCAACGCATTTGCATATCTTTTGGTTGTGCGGATGCCTATGGGCGTCGCTAGTCACTATAAGGCTCCGACTGCTCGGTTTCAGTTGCCTCCTAATAACTTAAAGTGTATTTTAAAAGTTTTAAAATAATTTTTGTACTATATATATATACGCAAACTTAAGTAATGATTTTTATTACGTATAGCTAGCAGACCTGTTGCTAACTTTAAATTTTAGTTATATTCTTACTATTACTAAAGTTGGGTAAGACAACTTATCCCTATTAGCCGTTAAAATATTTTTTACGGCACTAGTTCACAGTTGAATTGCGAATTTTATAAAGCAAAATGGAAAGGCGTGGTTAAGTCTTAAGGTGATCTAGTTGTTTGTGCAAGTACAAGAATGCGGACACTGCCCACACCTCGAATTGAACCTTGGGCGTTTCATTGTGACTCTTAGTCTATATACCATAAAGACTTATGACTTACTTCGGAACATAACTTTTTATCTTCACATCAGGAAGTAGACTCGTGACATTTAATGTCTTTTCCTGTTTTTCGTTAATTTGGTGTTCAGGCTTTTACAAAACTAAAATGTGTTTATGAAAAACAAAAGAATATGTTATTAGTTCTTATATTTAATCCAATAATAACTTAAATAAGAATACCTATTTAGGTTTTTTTAAATATTATGTTGATCTACTTAAAAGAACATTTCTGATAATTTAAATTTTTGCAGTAAAAAATTGTTAAGAGTTGTGAAAAATTGTGTTTATATAAAGATAAAAAATTATATTAAAATATTTTTGTTTTGATGTAAAACCAAAGTTTTTTCAAGGTTTTTTTAGACAGCAATAGTTATTGGAGCCAGAAATTAGAATGATTACAAATTTGACCTTGTTTTATATTTTTATTACTTCATTAGTCTCATAATTATATATACAAGGTAATTTTATAACAGATAGTGTATATATACAACATTGTGTACTACACAATGTTGTAAACAGGTTATGAATGTATTAAAAAAGGTAATAAAATTCTATTTTTAATTAAATTATTTATTTACAAAAAATTTCTTCGTTTCGCCAGTCTATTGATTAACAAAACTAACAATACGTATTAAAAATGTCCATTAGCTTACAGTATCACAGCAAAACAACTATAAGGAACGCTTTTGCAAACGAGCACATCCCTAGCGCACTACAAAATGATGACTCGGCAATTTACTGATTGACGCCACCTTTTTACGTCGCAGCCCTAACAAGCCAAGTCCGTTTTAAAATTCTTACGCTTTGTGGAAGGAATATGTGAAACCGTCTGGGGCACGGTTGAGACTGAATTTGCCTGGTGGGAAGAACCGGGCGGGTTGAGGTGTGGTAGGCTCGTAGTAGTCTTGTCTCGCTTGTGGCGTATTGTATTGCTGAGATTGAATTCCACTGTACTGAGCTTGTTGCACTCCTGGGTAGATGTTGTTCGCCTGGTACTGTGGTTGCGGTTGGTGCTGAGGTTGCGGTTGGTACTGTGGCTGAGGTTGGTACTGGGGCTCAGGCTGGTACTGAGGCTGTGGCTTAGGTTGGTACCTAGGCTGGGGTTGCTGGTATTGCTGTGATGAGTAGTTCTCTTGTTCATATAATTCTGGATAGTATTGACCGTCGTCTTCATTGGGTTTGCCACCATAGTTGCGGGAAGCGACTGGGGCTGAGTATTGTTGGGGAGCATTGTATTGCTGTGTCTTGTAATCCGGTGAGTTGTAACGGGGGTCTGGTGTGTAGCCTGGAGTGGGAGCAACGGGCTGAGGTGCGGTAGGAATGTGGTCTCCGATAGCTTGGAATCCGTTCTTTCCAGCGATGTAGCTCACTGTCTTCCTTGCTCCGGTCGGATCGATGTAGGAGTAGCTGCCCTTTCTATTTCCTTCAGCGTCCGTCTCTTCTTTGAAGTCAATCCCATCTTCCTGCTGGTAAGCCGCACCAAAAGCACCGTTTCCATTTAGATACCTCGCCTCCTGAACGATGGCTGCCGTCCTTGGGTCACCAGCGTATTTTGGCACCCTCCTCGATTGTTCCTGACACGCGACCGACGCGATCAAAAATGCGCTTAAAATGAGCCTGTACATTTTGCTCAAATGTGCACTGCTCGCGTGAAAGTAACAGAATGTGTCGTTGCGGGCGGTTGAACTTATTTTATATGAATAGCAAAGACCTTGACGCGTATAGAAAGGGTCTCCGAGTATGACCGAGAAAATAGTATGCCCACTATCCAAGTGAGGGATATTGGGACATCTAGGAAGTATCGAAGATAGTCACGATCGTCCTTTACGAGTTTGGACTAGTCTGAATGTCAAATAGCAAGAGCGGCTGGAATATACCGGATAGCATACCTTTAGTAATTAATGTAATTTACGTTTCAATTGCGAATATGAGATTTAAATTCTTCGTGGTTCTTTATTTTACTATCTTAGTTAAATAAGAACAATGTCACAGATTTCACACTAGATTGTTGTTACATATTTGCGTTGCGTATACACATTTAAGGTAAACGTTTTTTGTGTTAATTGTTATTTTAATTGATTATTATTATGTCCATATTATTTTTTTAATACGCACGTCAATTTTATTTACTTGAGTTATTTTTTACTGTATTATATAACTATCGTACCAAATATCAGTTTAAAAAGTATTTTAATTTATCACCGCCTGTCTAAGCGGTTTTTTAGTATCTGTTTATGTTATTGGGATAGGAAAACTGGCAGAAGTGCCACCTGATGGTAAGTGGTCAACGTCACCCTAAACCTAGGCATTAACTAGTTTACCTATTACCAACTCATTTATGTGTTGCCTATCCTGAGATACTAGACGTTAAGTCTTGGTGCCAGTAATTACACTGCCTGTCTTGCCCTTCACTCCGAAACACAGCAAAGCTGTTTGACGGGAGAAATAAGCAATACATAATAATATATAAAAATCATAATTCTAATAATATAATCTCTGCACACGAGATACTTATATTTTATTCAAGAGGTATTTCTTTAAGTAATTAATGTTATGAAACATCTATTCATAAGTCATAACTGACAAAATGTAGCTAATGTACCAAAAATGAGTCTTATTATTTTAGGTGTGTGTTAATATTATAATTTGTCAGATTGTGTACCATAAAAAAATGTTGAGTACTTTTTAAATAAAAGAAGCATACATACTGAAATTGATAATTTTATCCTTGGTCGTTTTGGTGTTTCTTTGTTTGCAAAATTAAACTCAATATCGTCGTCATTGAAAATATCATATATATCAAAATATATTTTTTTTTATATCTCAGGTAAATGCGTATGCGTATGCGTCATTTCATTATGTATGTTTCTCAGTGTACATAAATTATTAAATAAATAAATAAATAAATCCATTATGGATGTAGCCAGGATCTTCGGGTAGATCCTGACCCTATGTGGGACTTAAACCTGGGAGTGTCCTACCGTAAACTAAAACCACTGCGAGCACCTTCAGCCGCTTCTTGAAGGTCCCGGATTTGTAGGCAACAGGATCACGTCAGCGACAGGCGGGGGCCGGCGAAGTCCAGACTACTCCTCGTAAGGGGGACTACCCGGCCGCTACTAAGCAGTCCACGCTACGTCGTGACATATTGGGCCCAGGTTCCCACCCTGAAGTCCGACTCGAGTACAGGGGCGTTACAGTAGGCCCATTAAGTAGCGCTTTCTACGCACCCCTATTCATCGACCGCGTGGGAAAAGCCTCGTCGGTGGCCTCCTCTCTCACCCGTCGGCCTCCTCTGCATTGCAGATTACTGCCTCGCATAAGGAGACCATCGCCGTCCAGGACTCCTCGTCATCCTGCATCTTAGTGATAACGCTCGACAGAAACAAGTCTCCTGCGATGATCAACGTCAGATCGTGATGCAGCGCCGCCCATCTTGGGCACACTTCGAGATACAACTACCCTGAGATACAAGATCGGTTTTGGTGCCAATTTGTCAGACCTATCTCTTTCGCCACCATGGTTCAGCCCTTGACGTGGCAGTGGGGCTCAGTAGCCTAGGGTAAGCCCAGCACCTTGGGCGAAGCAAATTGAGCCGAGGGGGCTCTTTGTACTCCTCTTATAAGAAGAGAGGACAAAAGAGCAGGGGGCAAGGGGCGAAGATGGGAACCATTGTACTGTCCCGAAGTTGGGAGGGGTTGTTCTGTGGTGCGGGACAACCCGTCTGTGGAGGTGGCGTCGGTCCCTTGCGGGACTGACTAGCCCTCGAGGTGCCCTGTTTGTTTATTAGATCCGGGGCACCTAACCGAAGGCAGCATTGGTGGCACTCGCCGGGTTTTAGAGGGTAGAGCTGCGTCCACTTACCAGCTTTCGGGCGCAGCGAGTCCCACATACTCGAGTGGGGAGACCCACTCCCCCGCGGGATGCCTCAGAGCATTTTCCGGCGTTAAAGAAAAAATAAATAAAAAAGACCTATCTCTTTGTTTTGTCAACAAAGAGGCAAGGATGGATGGCATAAAGCGGAAATAATTAAGGCTTTATTTATAAATATGTAGTATGTAAAATACGTGTGGTGAATGATTTAAATTTCAAATTTGATATATTCCATAATAATATAGAGAATAGGTCATGGACGTGTAGTGAAGTGAGATAAAACATAATTATAAGATAATAATATATGAGGTAATGTAATAATATCTAAATTGAGTTATTTCTTTCCAACGGCACCATTATAATACATCATCATAATTTGCACGCTGTTCAGCGGCTAGATTGACACGTGACAAGTAATATAACAAGTATAATAACATGTTCAATAAGAATGTGCTGAGTATTGTAGGTACAATAAAATAAAAAAATAAAAACTACTAAGTACTACTTTTTACTTTTTTTGAAGTGAAAACTTCTTTAGGCGCGGTACGCATATTTTTAGATGAGATAAAATCTCTGGATTCGCGACACCGTTACCACCTGTATGAGACGCTATTTGACGTTTAAATGACGTTTGATTTATTTATATATGATTGTGCAATATTTGTTTACATAACCAATCGTCAAACACACTGAAATGTCAATGGCATGCGGTCATTTTGTGCTCCATTTAAATTGTATAGGTTGTCATAATATTTTACAGCCTGAATTACAGGTTACCTTATTCAAATTAATTATTTTTTTTTGTTTTCACTTCTAACGGCAGTTCCTGTGACTGACTGGGTTAGTTTTTTTTATAATTAAACTTTCGAATTAATTCTAAGGTTACAAATTGTCCCGCAAAATTGTATACACAGTTTGTCTGCGGGTTCCGAGTCTCTTCATAAGCATAATATTATGATACTTAAAAATAACATTATAATTAAAAATTTAAAATATTTTCGATAAAATATATTTTTTAAGTTACTTCTTATTTTTTTTAATTGGCTCCATTCGTAAGTAGTCGGGCAAGCTATTAAATAGGTAAATATGGTAACAGTTTCTTTAATGTTCTGTCGCTAAAGTAGTTTTCAACACTAGGTACCACTTAATTTACTTAACTTTTAACGGTACTCATGTTGTAGATATTAAACTATATAATTATAAAAATCTCTAATTGAGATCATCATCATCAGTCCGTATTGTGCCGTCTATTTCTCGTATAGAAAATTGGCAAATATAATAACAAACATACATCCATACATTCATTTATTCTTACGAAATGTAAAGGCACATCTCAAGCAATAGTCAAAAAAATATTGATAATTATTATGAAGGTGATCATAACAGAGGATTTTTTTTATGTGATCAGGGGGCAAACGAGCAGTCGGAGCCTCACGGCGCCGACGCCCATACACATCCACACAACCAAGGCCACGCAGATGCGCCACTCTCCTTTTCCCCATCCCCCCAATGGGCCACCGGAAACTCACAAACCGCACGAAACGCGACAGCATAGCTGTCACTTGACGCCGGTGTTATGTGAGCGAGAGGTTCCACCCCGGTCGTGCCGGCCCAGTTCGGCTGCAACGCAGCATGGCACTACCTCTTACAACATGGTACCCCAAACATTTTATAATAAATATCCGAAGGTAATATCAACCTGATTTGGACTTATTAAATGAGCGATTTCATCGAATATTGTAAAAGCCTTTTATAACTCCGATCAGTACTGGTGCTATAAAATATAAATTACTAAAGTAACGGATGGCTTAGTAATGGATGCTTTTATACTATGAAAAATAATGTATTATTATTTTTCTTAGGAAAAACGGTTTTATAGAAAAAATAGGCAAGTTTTGGCCCATGCAGACCACCAGTACTTATTAGATTCTATGGTTTTGACGCTTTTGTTTCGATGTTGGATGATTCTTACAAATTGAGATTACACTTGAATGAGCTTTTGTGATACATTTTCCCATGGCACCGCAATTTGCAACTTCAAGTGAACTAAGCTAATATTAGATTGTCTTTATGCAATCGAAATGTAGGCTAACAGCTGACAATTAGCACAATACTACGTTAGCCACTTAACCCTGTAAATGATATCTTTGTTCGGCGTTTCATGGTTCCCAGATATAGAGTAGGTATTTTGGAAAAGCTTTAAAAATGTAATGATTTTTTAAAATTAAGCTTGGCTTTTGAAGAAATCCCTTTTTTTCTTTAATCCCGGGAAATGCATCCCACTGGGGAGAGGGGGACTCCCTAGGCGTAGGCGTAGGCGTAGTAAGGTGGACGCGACTCTACCCACTAAAACCTGGTGAGTGCCACCAATGCCACCTTTGGTAAGGTGCTCCGGATCTGTTCAGCAAACAGGGCACCTCGACGGCTAGTACATTCCTCAAGGGACTGACGCCACCTCCACAGAGAGGTTGTCCTGCAAACCTCCTGGGAACCTCACCCTATTGTACTGTCCCGACGTTGGGAGGGGTTGTTCTGGGGTGCGGGACAACCCTTCGGGTTTTAGTGGGTAGAGCTACGTCCACCTACCAGTTTTCGGGCGTAGCGAGTCCCACATACCCGGGTAGGGAGACCCGCTCCCCTGCGGGATGCCAGAGGATTTCCCGGCGTTACAGAAAAAAAAGGTAGGTACTTGCTTACCTATATTTTAATGTTTCGGGAGCATCCAAGTAGCAGGGAATAGAAAGTCTTAGCATTCATCAAATGGAACTCATATCCAGTGGACGGATGGGTTGAAAATTATGATGATATATTTTTTATATTAGCAAAGACAGACAAGTCATTTGAGAAGATGGAAGGTAGGTCAACCTCCAAGATGGGACGACGCCCTCCGTGCAGGGGACGTCAGATGCAACTTGCGGGATTCGGCTGTCGGGAAGACCTGTCTCCAGCAGTGGACATCAAACGTTTGATAATGTTGATGAAAGACAGGCCAAACGGCACATGTGCTTACACCATCAGCTTATAAGTCGGATTATACAAAACGGTTATACAAATAAATAAAAGTGTCTGTTTGTAATGACTAATTAATAGCTTTTCATTAAATGCATATGAAAGTATATACGGTACTTACATAAAAAATATATAATAAAAAATCTGTCTGTCTGTCTGTTTCGGCTAATCTCTGAAACGGCTGCGCCGATTTTGACGGAACTCTTACAGGCAGATGGCTGATATTATAAGGAGTAACTTTGGCTATAAAAATAATAGTCATCAGTCCGGATACGGCTCTAAATCTATATTAACGCGGGCGAAGCTGCGAACAACAGCTAGTTATAAATAAAGTTACATACCAATACTTATATATACATTTATCTTTTACCCAACATATTATATTCCCATGTCGGGAATAGCGCATTTGCTCCAGGCTCTTTCATTATAATAAATCATTTAAATTTATCAGTAAAGTAATTGCAATGCTACACAGGGAAGGAAAAAAGGAAAAGGGAGAATGGAAATTTCATTGAAATTGGGATAGAGGTTATAATATTATATGAAATAGGCTTATTTCTTCCGTCAAACAGCTGTTCTGTGTTTCGGAAAGAAAGACAGTCAGGGCAATTACTGGCATCGAGACTTACCATCTTTTTATGTTATTTGGATAAGTAAACTGGCAGACATGCCACCTGATTTGTCGACGTCACCCATAAACATAAACCAATTCACCTTAAAGTAACCTAAGCAACACATTTTTGTGTGACTTGGGTGAGCATAACATTACGATAGTGATTTGTCACTAACGTAATAGCAATTCAACCAACCAGTGACATGTATGTACGTCACGTCGGCCAGTTATCCATCAATGGCCATCAGTCGGCCAACCAGAGCACAGAACCAGCGCTGCTTCGCAGCACACATTTGGCGTAATTTGTTTTCATACAAAACCCATAATATTACCGCTCTATTACGGCTATATGCTCGATGTCACACGGTACACATATTTAACACATTGGACTAACGACATTCGAATTTGATATGACAAAGTCATTTTAACACTACACCGACCGTCGAGTAGTTTTGCTTTAAGGTTACGTAACCAGATGGTCAAGCGAAAACCGTAACGGTTTTGTCACATCCGTTCGTATTTCCATCAGCTTACGAAATTTTGATGGTTATGTAATGAAAGAGTCTTGATACTTGTCAGTACTCCTGTAACTGCCCCAGTGAAGCGGTGACATTCCTTCCATTATGTATTGCACACACAATTCCGGGGCAAAGATATGTAGGCTACACAAATTATATGAGTACGATTTCTATTGCTAATGAAATTTCCTTTTCATGTTGTTATATAGTCGAATTGGAAGATGCCATTTGATGATAAGTGGTAAGCATCACTCATAAACGTGTTCGTCTGGGGCATGTTGTGTTTTACGAAAACAAGGAAGGAAAAAAAAAGGAAGCACCAGTACTTGGCTATAATTTGTGCCGTGACGCTGCACCGGACGCTGCGCTCTGATTGGCCGACTGATAGTCATGGATGGATGATTGACCGATGGAAGGTATATACAGATCACTGGATTGTTGAATTGCTATTACGTCAGTGACACATCACTGACCAGTTTCGCAATATTATGGCTCACGTTACTACTCTTTCTGGTTATAGGTATGCTCTATGGATTTACTATACCGGGTGTATTTGGAACGCTTGTGAAAACGAAGAGGTATGATAGTGTTGGCATAGCCTGACATGATACAAGTGAAAAAAACGCGTTTTTTTTGTTGCCTTTTTTATTTATTTTTTTGTATAATCCGGTTTAGTAAACAGGAAAATGTTACAGGAATTTGATGATAATGCTTTAAAGTAATGGTTTTTTGAAAAAAACAGCTATTTAATAAACTTAAGTTAAATAAGCGGCTAGCGGACTGAATCAGCTGATAGCGTTCGCCGCATGCACGAGGTGAACGAACGCGCGCACAGCGCGCGTCTTAAGCGCGATTTTAGTCGCGTCATTTTGTCGTTCATCGTTTTAGTTTCTACTAATACATTGCGGGTTTGCAAAATACACAAGTCCTAAATTTTTCTTTAAAAAAGGTTTCTGAGATAAATGGTTATATCCATTATGTAGTATATAAATAGTATATTATTAGGGTTTAATCTTCTCAAGCATTCTAAATACACCCGGTATAAGATTAAGGATGAAGTTTGTTTTTTCTTATTCTATCTGCATGATCGAGTTTTGCACATACAACGTGTTTAAAAAATCCAGGATCTTGGAACATATTATGCACTTGGATATATTTTGTCATTTGCCATGTATGGATAGCATAAATGCATTCTTTTCATGCCAACATAAACTTTAAAGCTGCTAGCAACCGCTAGTCAAATATAATTCTAATGAATTAGGTATATATTAATTATGTTCATACTTCAGTACCTCTACCATGAGTTTTGTTACTAGCGTAAATAACATAACTATAGTAGTTACGTAAAACGCAACACGAATAGAAAACTAAGGTATGATATAGTTTTCTATTCGTGTTGCGTTTTACGTAACTACTATAATTATGTAATTTACGCTTGTAACAAAACTCATGGTAGAGGTACTGTTATCGGGAGGATACTTTACACACAACTTTTAGTCATGATAATCTTGACGTTTATAATAAAGTTTATCTGATCCATGATACAAGTTCTTACACGCTTACCACGGGTCTAGGAGAGCGTGTTATGATGGCTCATAAGCATTTATATTGCAAATCAAACATCTGCATTGCTAACTAACTATTTAACTATTAATGTATACTATCAAATACTAGACTAGAGACCGCAGCGAAGGTGGTGTAGTTTTCCTCCGGCTACAGGCTACCTAGATGTAAAAAAGTGCACAAAAAGTATCCTATGGAAGTCAAATTAAATATACTGCCATCACAAAACTGGATACTGAGAAGAATTGGCGAAGCAAACTCAGTGAATTTAATAAAACTAAGAACTAACATAGAAGGCGACAGCGTGCTGTTGTGACGGGTTATACAAAATTGGTTTTTGGGGCGTCACTGACTGTCCTGCGCAGTGGCAGTCCTAGATGACTTAAGTTGAATATGCTGGCTCGACTATGAGCCAGGTCCCCCCTTACAAGGAGTAGTTTAGCCTTCGCTGAGAGCAGCTTTTAGCTGAGGTGCTCCTATTGCCTGCAGATTCGGGACCCTCAAAAAGCGGCTGTAGACGCTCGCAGTGGTTTTAGTTTGGGTATACACACACAGCCTAAGTTTGAGTCTCACATAGAGTCAGGAACCACCTAGGTACCTGACTACATGCATAAAGCATTTTCCTGCGTCAAAAAAATAGGTCTGCATCATTCCTATTCCATTACATCAGAAAGGTATAACAGTGCGCAAAGTAAGAAGGGAAGCTTTGGATGAGTAGACCCGAAGTCCAGGATCAGTGACAGATGATGATGATGAAAATAATCACAACATGATTGATAATTATACTGATGATGATGATGTTGATGATGATGATCATACTAAGCCTATCACGGTGACAACAAACAAAACAACAAAAACAACAAACAACAAAAAAAAAAGAAACTTTTCTCCAAAAGAAAGAAAGAAAGAAACCTAGTTGGTCTGTCAAATGCAAAAAGATTTTTTTCAATTGCGCCAAGTAGTTTTGGAGATTTACGTGTATAAATATACAAACTCTAAGCCTTACGACATCAGCTATTTTAGTTCATATATTATCATGTATGTGAATAAGCAAGTCGCTAAGGAACTAGTCGCATACTTACTTAAGGTAATACGTACGTACGTCGGAAAAAAATATTACTAAGGTCTCTCGAACTAGTTTTAGTAAATTAATTTACTTTGACTTAGAGTTTAATTAAAATCCTTACTAATATTATAAATGCGAAAGTAACTCTGTCTGTCTGTCTCTTCTTCACGCCTAAACCGCTGAACAGATTTGGATGAAATTTGGCACAAAGATAGCTTAAAACCCAAGAAAGGACATAGGATAATTTTTATCCCGTATATCCTACGGGAACGGGATTTATGCGGGTTAAGCCGCGGGACTGTCTATCTTCTGAACCACGGAACAGATTTGGGTGAAATTTGATATGAAGATACTTTGAAAATTAACATAGGACATTAAATAGTTTTTATTCTGAAAATCCCACGGGAACGGGACCTATGTGGGTAATACCCCGAGACTGACTATCTTCTAAACCACGGAACAGATTTGGGTGAAATTTAATACGAAGGTACTTCGAAACTTAACGTAGGATTTTAAATAAATCTTATCCTGAAAATCCCACGGGAATGGGAACTATGCGCGTTAGACCCCGGGACTGTCTATCTTCTAAACCACGGCACAGATTTGTGTGAAATTTGATATGAAGATACTTTAGAACTTAACGTAGGATTAAAAATAGTTTTTATCCTAAAAATCCCACGGGAACGGGACCTATGTGGATAAAACCCGGGACAGACTATCTTCTAAACCACGGAACAGATTTGTGTGAAATTTGATATGAAGATACTTTGGAACTTAACGTAGGATTAAAAATAGTTTTTATCCTAAAAATCCCATGGGAACGGGACCTATGTGGATAAAACCGCGGGACTGTCTATCTTCTGAACCACGGAACAGATTTGGGTGAAATTTGATATGAAGATACTTTGAAAATTAACATAGGACATTAAATAGTTTTTATCCTGAAAATCCCACGGGAACGGGACCTATGTGGGTAATACCCCGAGACTGACTATCTTCTAAACCACGGAACAGATTTGGGTGAAATTTAATATGAAGGTACTTCGAAACTTAACGTAGGACTTAAAATAACTTTTATCCTGAAAATCCCACGGGAATGGGAACTATGCGCGTAAGACTCCGGGACTGTCTATCTTCTAAACCACGGCACAGATTTGTGTGAAATTTGATATGAAGATACTTTGGAACTTAACGTAGGATTAAAAATAGTTTTTATCCTAAAAATCCCACGGGAACGGGACCTATGTGGATAAAACCCGGGACTGTCTATCTTCTAAACCACGGAACAGATTTGGGTGAAATTTGGTATGAAGATACTTTGGAACTTAACGTAGGACTTAAAATAGTTGCTATCCTGAAAATCCCACAGGAACGGGAGTTGTGCAGCTAAAACGCCGGGACTGTGTATTTGTTAAACCACTAAACCGATTTGAGTGAAATTTGATATGGAGATAGTTTGAGACCCTAGGTAAGATATAAGATGTATAGTGTAACAAGATGTTTTTTAAATGTGTCAATAGATGGCGTTAACACAAAATGTAGATCACGCTATCCATTACAAGATGCGAATCCTTATGAGGATCGCACTTTTGTATTGCACGCGTTTTTAATGAAGTATTCATATATTAGTAATTTATCCAAAAATGATTTATTAATAGAAATCATTATATTATTATAAAAAAGGAATACTTATATATAATAATGAAGCGGCTGAAAAAGCTAAAATATGCAAATACAGAGGTCTAGGCTCCGAATATGATTTTGTCCCATTCGGTGTCGAGACCCTTGGTCCGTGGGGTCCTAGCGCTTTAAGGCTCTTTAAGGAAATAACAAAAAGGTTAGTCGACATCACAGGAGACCGAAGAGCTGGTAGCTACCTCGGACAAAGAATTAGTCTAGCAATTCAAAGGGGGAACGCTGTGAAAATCTTCGTAACCTTGCCTAAAGGGACTCCTTTTTATTAATATACTTAAGTTATTATATTATATTTTTTAAGGTTTTTAGTTTTAGGTTCTTTGTAATTTATATCCAATATGTTTTTATTTAATTATTTAATAATTTAAAATTGCAATAAATGACAAAGTACTATTTATAAACAATGCTAGGAACAATAATAAAATATATGAATAAAAATATAACTTTTTCGTAGTTTTTTTGCTGGTACTAATAATTTGAATTAAAATATTGATGTATCATAGGGTAGTTACGAATAATTTTGTATCGTTAGGATACAAAATAAATACTATAGGACGTCTGACTCCTCAATCCTCCCATGAACATGGTTGCTGGAAAGTATCCGAAACGTAGGGCATTTAAAAATCTTAATAAACCGCGATAAAATCCGTAAAAGTTATTTAAATATAATAAAAATGTACTACTAAATAAAATAAATATATTTTATAAAAACATAACGGGCCTTACAGTGGAAGTAAATAGTATTCTTTAAATTATTATAGTTTGTAAATTGGAACCATTTTTTATGTTACATGGAGGCAACCGAGCAGTCGGAGCCGGAGGTGACTACCGACGCCCATAGACATCGGCACAGCCAAAAGTTATGCAGATGCGAAGCCCTCCTTTTTCCTATACCTCCCAATGGGCCACCAGAAACTCACAAACCGCACGAAACGCGACAGCATAGCTCACTTGACGCCGGTGTTATGTGAGCGAGAGGTACCACCACGGTTACAAAGCAGCATGGCTACTACTACTTTATTTGAAAAATAAGATTTAATGTTTGCGCGAATTTCACTCATTATAATGAAACAATTTTTTACGGATTTTCACAGTCCTCCCGTGACCATGGTTGCTGTAAAGTATCTGACGTCGGGCTTGTAAAAATCTTAATAAACCGCGATAAAATCCGTAAAAAATTGTTTCATTATAATAAGATTTAAAACAATACTTCTTACACGCAGACGAAGTCGCGGTTAAAATCTATGAAATAATATACTGCACTTACATTAAGAAAAACCATTTTTGTCCGTCTGTTTGTTCCGGTTAATCTCTGAAACGGCTAAGCCGATTTTTACGAGGCTTTTACTGGCAGATAGCTGACGTTATAAGGCGTAACTTTGGCCATAAAAATAATCATCATCAATCCGAACGGCTGTAAATCTAAGTAAACGCGGGCGAAGCTGCGGGCAACAGCTATTAATTAATAAGATTTCTAAATTCAAACCGTGGAAAATGTATTTTTTTAATAATAAAATTTTTGTTTTTTTAATGTTCCGCTCAAATATTTTTATACAGTAGAACCTCGTTAAGTCGAACCTCGATAAGTCGAAAACCTCCATAACTCGAAAAAATGTTTGGTTCCCTTCCCTTCAAATACCAAAACCTCCATTACTCGAAATCTGAACCCTCTATGAGTCGAAATAATCAATAAGTCCCTCCAAGCCATTTTGGTACATATTTTCCCTCTATAACTCGAAAAATTAATTTTTACCTCTGTATCTCGAACAAAGCAATGTTTTATTTTACAACCTCTACAACTCGATTATTTGAGATTTATTACCTCTATAGTTCGAACAAAACTAAGTTACCGACTTTAAGAATTCGCCGACAGTGTACACGATTATTTTTTAAGATAGCTATTAAGAAGTATATGAATAGAATTACCACGAAATTATGACACATATTAACACGTGTTTGCTTGCTTGGCGTCAGGTGTTTAATTTTATTATTTTTGATTTTATTTGAACTTTAGCGAAGCAAGTCATTAGTTGTCGAGTGAAATATTGTCAGAAGTAGTTTAGTTCTACTCCAATACACATCAATTTGTACAACAGTTTACAAATAAAATTGTTGAAACATAAGTGCTGTGACACGTAAACGTAATGAATCTTAACCTCTTTAACTCGAATCAAAATCCGCCTAAGTCGAAATCCTCTATAAGTCGAAAACTCTATATCTCGAATTTTTTGGCGTCTCCGTTGATATTCGACTTATAGAGGTTCTACTGTATTTTCATTTTTTAAGATTCCGTGGCCAAACAGGAGAACCTTTAATTATTAAAATAATAAAGACGCAACTATATGGGGTAATAAATCTAATAATAAATGGAGTCTCCATGCAAGAAAATAATGTGCTTAATTAATAGATAAATTATCTATAATGCGGTACGTATTTTTTAACAAAATAATAATATTATAAGTCTTGGCATTTATCAACGCTCTATTTTATACATTTGAACGGTTAGGTGCTAAAAGCAAAAAGTGCCAATATAAGAATAAAAAATATCATAAGATTATAAAACTCCTAGGTAAGTTTTGTGTAGACGCGGACAAGTTGTACGAAGTAACTTGCAAGCGAGGCCGCCTTCCACGTGCTAGCAGTGTGTCAAGATTATTTTGGCACGTAACATTGTTGCACGTCTATCTACAACCTTATTTATATTATTTTAATTCATATTATTATGAACGATAAGAAACCAGCAGAACCTAATGAAAATTAAAATTGTTTCTGACTTCGGCAAAGGGATTTGTTATACCGTGTTATATGTACATATATTACTTTAGCACCTTAACAGCTGTTAATCCGATATTGATGAGTAGGCAATCAATTATTATGATTTAATATTTGAGAACATACTATGATATACGTTAACTGACTCCAAAAAGTAGGGTTCACTTTTGGGGCACCCATGTTGAAATTTTATATGACTGTGAATTTGAGACAATAAATCTAAAATTTATTGTCACAAACTAGCTGTTGCCCGCAGCTTCGCCCGCGTTAACTTTTATTTACGAACGTATCCGGACCGATGATGATCATTTTTCTATTTTTTTGCTATATCTCTAAAGGGATAGCTCCCAAGCGGCTTAAACATTTCCGACTCTCACAATTATTATCCAACTCTTTATCAATTTATACAGACTTGGTAAATTACATACTATAACCTGCCCCAGGAATTACTCTATCTCATGTTGACAACAGCATGAAAATCCATTTAGTTAGTTTGTACCTAAAACCTACAGATAGACAGACGCGAGGAAGGACTTTGTTTCATATTATATTTTTTGTTTTTATATTATTTATGTTTTGTTTTATATTCTCGATAGGCGCTGCTTTCGTGTGCTCTTGTTTCAGTAATGCTCTCTCGCATGAAGATTCTTGTGATCTAACTAATCTCATTCGCTTAGCGTATTTCGATGTAGCAGAAAGAGAAGTTTTCTTTCTACAAGGCATCGTTTTATAACCGTATTAAAAATATAGAAATCTTTAAAACTACCCTTATAGAAAAAGAATCACCTAGTGCCTAATCTAGAGACTGAAAATTAATAACTAACCAACTTTACCTATTACCTTTATTGAATTATATATTAATAATTAACTAATACCTATACCAAAGATTATTTTTAAAAACTAAATAAAATTAAAATAATAATGCCTACGTACGGTCTACGCTAAACAAATATCTATTAAAACATAATACACGAATGAATAATCCTATCTTTTTTTTCGCTGGGGAGTGCGTCTATGCATATTACCGGGTTCCGGGGGGGGGAGGGTCCCTGGAGTTATGTGGGACTCTCTGCGCCCGAAAAGGTGGTAAGGTGGACGCAGACTCTACCCACCAAACCCCAGCGGTGTCCTCCTCGTCGTCTGGGTGATCCGGCGCGAGAGACGTCCGCACCGGGCCACAATGGTGTGCCATCTGGCACTCTCCTTTGGAGGCAGGGGGGTGACATCACCTCCTCCTACTCCGGTTAAGGCATCCTGAACATATAAGGGTGCCTTATAGACCGGACCAGGCGAATCCCCCGATAGGCCACGCACAGGTCCCTCACGGCGGTGCAACCGCCTATCACCGCCATGTTCTCTTGCTGGAAGAGGCACAAGAAAGCTCTCTCTCACGCTCCTCCTCCCCCTTCTGCGATATCACTACCTTGCAGAAGGAGAGTAGGCGATACTCTCCTTCTGTAAGGTAGTCATGCGCTCTCACTGTCAGTCATCGCTCGGATGACTTCAGCTAAACAGCCTTAAATAACCTATACTTTATTTAGTTAACTTTAAAATCTATTCCTACACCTTATAATAAATTTAATAAGTAACTGCTCTAAACTATACTTAATAAAAAATAAAGGAAATGCAAAAGTGCGCGCTGAAAAGTACGGTTACATGCATACAATTTCTAAAAATATGTCTTTAAGAATAATTATTATGAACGAACACTCCCCGCTCGACACGTCCGTCCGCAATAACTATCAAAAATGTATGATGCGATACGCGCGGCCTGAGGCTCTGACATTAGCTAGGTGCTCGCGGCGCTGGTCCCCGGCCCCCGCCCGTCGCTTTAAGCTAAGTTGGACCTTCGGCCCTATTGTAACAGCATAAACTCCACTGCGGTGGACGTAACGTATGACAAACTTATTATATATGACGACCTCCGTGGCTCAGTGGTGAGCGCGTTGGTGCTCAAGCCGGAGGTTGCGGGTTCGAATCCCGCCAGGGAACAAAAAATATTTTCTGTGTTCCTGGGTCATGGATGTGTATTAAATATGTGTATTATATAATAAAAATCTTAAATATATGTATAGTATAAAAGTATTAAATATATTTCCGTTGTTTGGTACCCGTAACACAATTCTTCAAGAACTTACCACGGGACCAGATTGACGTGGTGTGAAGCGTCCATAGATATTATTATTATTATTATTATGTTGGTACAGTAACCATGTCTAGGGATCGAACCGCAAAAATAAGTTTGTTTTAATGTGTATACTTTTCCGGGATAAAAAGTACCCAGTGTGGTGCCCCGGATAGTAAAGTATAATTATACCAAGTTTCATCGTAATCGAACCGGTAGTTTTTGCGTGATGCTTGAACAAACAGACAGACAGACAAAAAAAATTCTGAAAACATTTTTGGGTTGGGTATCGATCTAGTAACACCCCTGCTATTTTTTTTTAAATTATTTTCAATGTACAGAATTTACACTTCTACAGTTTTATTATAAGTATACAAGATATGAACTAATTCTTAATAATATGTAATTTATTGATAAGAAATAATTTATAGTATTAATATAGCATATTAACCCTTTTTTTCGCCGGAAATGCTCTTAGACATCTCGTGGGGAAGGGGGACTCCCAGGCGGGTATGTGGACTCGCTGCGCCCGAGAGATAGTAAGGTGGACGCGGATCTACCCACTAAAACTCGACGCTTGCTCTTGCTTACTATTTTGTCACCACTTCTTATATGAAAGTTACAAAGAGCAACTCCCTCGGTTTTATTGGCTTCGCCCAAGGTGCTGGGTTCACCTTAGGCTACTGAGCCCCACCCCCATGACAAAGCTAGAACCATGGTGGGGAACATACTTACCTATTAAACTGTTCAAATTGAATATTTATCATGTTTTTCAATTGTATTTCGCAGAATTCTTCGATAGACTCTCGTCTCTTGAGAAGGCATTGTAGACTGTGTCGAATTATCTATTTTTTATGTCATCAGGGGGCAAACGAGCAGTCGGAGTCTCACGGCGCCGACGCCCATACACATCCGCACAACTAAGGCCACGCAGATGCGCCACCCTGCTTTTCCCTATCCCCCAATGGGCCACCGAAACTCTCAAACCGCACGAAACGCGACAGTATAACTGTCACTTGACGCCGGTGTTATGTGAGCGAGAGGTACCACCCGGTCGTGCCGACCGGTCTGCAATGCAGCATGGCACTACCTCTTACTGCGTATCGTGCGAAATGAAAGTGAAATACCTTCGTAAATGTCTCGTTTTAAACAGTTGAAACATTAAAAAAAAACATCTCAATTTAAAAACAAACTACCATCTAATAGAGAGTTGATAATGACTACATTAACGCTGTCTGTACTCGCGGTCGCAACCGCATGAAATTTAATCATATAATTATCCTGATAGTAATCTACCCTTAAAATCGAATATGAACAATTGATACGTTGAAAAATTGTTTTTTTTTTTTTTATATTAGGACTGATAGTATTTTATGTAAATGACAAGCGTTTAGTGGGCGTAAAAGTGAGAGATCTTTTACGTTGTGTTAGTTGGATAGGCTAACTGACTGGCGAGTAACCAGACGGTAAGTGGTCTAAGTCACTCATAAACAAATGAGTTCATATGGGATCAGGTGGGTTAGCCAAGATGTCATTCTACAATCGTAAACGCTAGTAGGAAACTAATAAATATAATATGGAAATGACATTTTGTTTGAAATTGAAATGTCATTTTCACACATTTATTAGTTACACCACCTCAGACGGCTCATTCATGCGTTGCCTATTCTGAGACTTAAGAAGACAAGTCTCGGTTTTAGCAAAGCTGTATCACAGATGAAGTAAGCGGACCAAGAGAATGTAATCACTACGTTTATAAGCGGAATGTTCCTATCCATGCAGGCGGGAGCGCGGTATAGCGCATCCCTCCCACCAGTAAGTACGTAAAAAATAATATTATGGAAATCACGATTTGAGAGATTTTAGTTCATGGAAAATTGTCATTTAGTAATTGTGTATTTGAATAATTAAAATATACTTTAGGAAAGGACATTACGTAAAATGCTTTTTTCATTCGTCCCTTCTTAACTTCTTTACAAATACACTTAATAAAGAATGAAATTATGAATTTGAATGAAGTATATATACTATATACTTGAAGAAACAGCAAATATCCATTATAACTATATGCAAAATCCCTACAAGACTGACTAAAGCATGTTAGTCATAATTAAACAACTCGCAAACTTGTATATTAGCCGGTTGCAAAATGGTTATCTCTAGAAAGGTTAAATGCTAATACAACCTTTACGGGTTTAGTGGGTTCTATGACAACTAGACAAACATTTCAAATATTATAGGCTTGAGGTCATTATGATTCATAATAAATGGACTCATTTATTATGAAATGACTGAGTGTGAAAAGAAGTAAATATTTTGGTGTAAAACATCTATTGGTGGCCCTTGACCGTAAACGCCGTGTCGAGAAACGGGTTCACATACAATCACATCATGCCCACGACGTCTTTGTGTGTGCGCGTATACTTTACTATTTTATTCTATCTTGGGTTATAGGTTGTTATTTTATTAAATAAAAGATATTATATATTAACTTGTGGTGGTGGTGGGGCTCAGTAGCCTAAGGTGAACCCAGTACCTTGGGCGAAGCAAATTTAGCCGAGGGAGCTTCTCTTTGTACTAAAGAGCAGGTGGCCAAGGGCTGGGAACCTCACTCCATTGCACTGTCCCGGCTTTCGGAGAGGTTGTTCTGTGGTGCGGGACAACCCCTCTGTGGAGGTGGCCTGTTTGCTCAATAGATACGGGGCAACTCACCAACGGTGGCATTAGTGGCACTCGCCGGGTTTTAGTGGGTAGAGCTGCGTCCACCTTACGAGATTTCGAGCGCAGGGAGTCCCACATACACGCCTGGAGAGACCCACTCCTCCGCGGGATGCCTCAGAGCATTTCCCATCGTAAAAAAATGGAATATTTTCTTTACATGAGTTAAAATATAAAATAATATTAAAAAGATTGCAAACCATAATTTTATTACCATGTCTGTCATTATTATTTCGTGCAGCTTGACATTTCAGCATCGTCTACGAATGGCTTGTTCCCGCGTCTCACCAATCATTTAATAGTAAACACAGCCATGTTAATTTAAAACATAATAATAATTTTCCAAATATGAAATAATAGAGATGGACAAAGTTTGCAAATTTACATAAATTAAATACATATACACATATACGACGAGACATTTATGAACAAGGAAATGTCTTCCTTGTAGGAAACGGAACTGTGACCTCTCGTAATGACCGCCTGGAGCAGTGGTAGTAGCATCAGAGGGGTCATGGTTTCGAATCCGGTCAAAAGCACGACGATATAAATGTCAAGACCCGGAGCTGTTGTGATGATGTATTTCAATCAAAATCATCATAATTTATAATGCCATTACAACCTTTTAAACGGCTGGACCGATCTTGATGATATTTTTATAGGAAAAACATTAATGAGTTGCCAGGCTAGTTCCAGGTAAACTAGTTTATTTTCACGGACAACGTCGACCACTTACCATCAGGTGGCACGTTTGTCAGTTTGTCTATGCTAATAACATAAAAAAAAACTCCTTTTAAACGGCTGAATTAACTTTGATGAATTTTTTTATGGATCCTACAATGTTTTAGATTAAAATTCGGTCCACTATAGAATGTTTTATACAGGTCATCTGTCCGGGTCCCTAATATTATATCGACACTTGTTAAATTTTCTCTTTATACGCAATTTTTATCTTGCCTCGAGACACAATTATCAGTCCCCGTCCACTTTGTATTAATATTATTTAATTTAATATTATATTTTATGAAGTAACACTTGAACACAGTCGCTATGTTTCAGGTCCTCTATCTCCCTTTTATAAAGTAGAAGTCCGTGTTAAAATAAAACACAATCATTGTCTTGGCCCATCTTTTCTTTTGACTTAGAAATGGATGGAGATTAATTTATTACGTCCCCAAGAAAACATTGAGAGAATTCTCTCTATTAAGATGAGTGGGCGTGGACTGGAATCATTAATTATCATTTCTTATTACGCCTCCGGACAACGGTTAAAATATTCCAATCAATTGCGTTTATATTGAAATCTCAATTGTTGTCTGTGGAACATTTTGTTGTTTTTTCTTAAACATCTTTACAATAAATAATAATCAAAATAAGAGCTTCTTATTCAACTTTTATGGAAGTAATAGGCTATTTATAACAAAAAAATAATGATAAACTCTCATCACATTTGAAGGCATTTATGATATTTTTTAAACTTAAGAGTGAAACATCCAGTAGTAGTGGAAAACATTCAAACCACTGATTCTTTTTATGTCGCTGAATATTTTTTAATGGTATAAGGAAGCAAAAGAGGAGTCGCAGCCTTTACCGATGTTCATAACCATATTATGTGTTAACCAGAGTCTAGAAATTGTTTCAGAAAAAAACGACTTTTCATGTCCTGAAATGTAGGATATCGTGGTAAACACTATGCCTGGTCTGTCTTTATTGCCAAAAGGACAAAGCGGATTCGGTAGCGGAAGAAATAAGCACGATGATAAACTACGAAGATGAGAGGTAACGACCCATAGTTCTGTCTCTCTCATTTATATTTTCTCTATTATTTCTTACTATAGTTTTTTTAAATATATTTAACTAAAAGCGCCCCGTGGTTTTATCCGCGTACTTCCTATTCCCGTGGGAGTACAGGGATAAATTATAGCTGATTTAATATTCTGATGTGCTATGCTATTGTAAGGTTTCATTAAAATCGATTCAGCAGTTTTTTCATGACAGAGTTCGTTGTGCGTAACAAGCGTCATATTCATTTAAAGTCGGTCAAAAGTGATATTTTGTGTACAAATACGTAATAGATGCATGAGGAAACGCCTTGTACGTTATGCATCATAGTTTTTATTTCACTTATCTAGTTACTTAAGCAATATAACCTAAATACACTTTATATGGATGATAATATGCAAGTTACGGTGTAAGTTAAGCGTATTAAAGTAAGTAGACATGAATTTCTAAGTCTCTTATATAAGCCTTTAAATGAGCATACAATATTATATATGTGATTCATAAATTTACTTCATTTTCAAATATTATATTTTAGGTACATAATAAATATCTAAGAATTTTCCTGGTGAAATCTCCTCCTCGCTTCGTGTTTCTCAGTGCTGAGGGTCGTCACCTCCCTTCTGTACCACTTTCTCAATAATGATATTTTTTCATCTTTTTCCCCGGCGGTGTACACGGCGTTGTAAGCCATAGCGTCAAGAGCGGTGCGGATCAGGTCGGCTCAAAGTGTAGGGTTGCGTCCACGAGGCCTTTTTCCTTCTACTTTGCCGGTCACGATGAGCTTCTCGAGGTTGTCGCCGTCTTTTGTAAATATAGAGACGTTAGTCCGAAATGCAGTCCAAAGGATACGGAGCATCGTTCCCCAGCACCACATCTCAAAAGCGTCAATGCATTTGCGGTCTGCTGATTTTAAAGTCTAAATCTCAGCACCGTGTAAAAAGATCGAGTAGACCAGAGTCCGTACAAGTCTGGTTTTGGTTTTTATGGAAATGTTTAGATCTCTCCAGATTTTTGCTAGTTGAGACATCCGCCATGTCTCAACTAGCAAAAATCTTAGCCATGCTAATTCTCTTGCACACTTCCTTTTTGCATGGCGGAATCTAGTGACTCTGATAGTTCATAACATTCAAAAACAATTCTTAAGTTGGAAGCGTGTAAAAATATTTTTAGGTGTTTGTAAAAATATACTAATCAGCTATTGGTACTCTGACTTACAGAGATGAAATAATTACAAATGATATACGAATAAAATATGTCGGTTTTAAATACTTTTGTTTCGTAATTTTAAGTTCATGTTTTTTATTATATGAAAGAATTTACCGGTGGATTCACCGGTAGGAGGGATGCACTGTACACCATCCTGCTTATTTCTAACGCAAACCAACTTAGTTACTTAGGAAAAAGGGCAGAACGGACACTGTAACCAGGCATCAATAATTTCGGGCAAGTCACGAGAACTTTTTGTGTATAGGGGCCATGCTGACCATTCAGAAACATAAAAAAAAATTGAAACGTAATCATAGGATCGCGCTTTACTGCGTGTAAATGCAACTTAAGGCGAGTCGCCACAGGCGAAACGGGAAAAAGGGTGCAAACCCTTCAAATCAAATTTTTGAGATACTTATTATAATATCAAATAACGGTCCCATAAAAAATATCAGATACACCTAAAGATATTGTTTAAAGGATGTGCTAATTGATTACACTACATACTTGATCATAAAAAAATACTGAAAACAGGCTAAAATAAAAACTAAAATGAATAATATGTAACTTTGCACATAATTTTTATTCCTATATTTTCCTATATTTTTTTATTCTAATTTATCCCAAAACTTGAATCGTTTTCACAAGACGCCGCGACGCCCGCTACCCCGCCAGTCGCAGTGACTCGCCTTAAAACTAAATTCCTTATTTAATAATATCAAATACTTAATTTAAGCGGGCTTTAAGTCGCCCACGAGACGTCAACGTCATTACTTATAATTACATTTTCCTCAACAGCCTGATGAATGCATCTTAATTAATTTTCAGCTTTATATAGAGACTTTTTGTAAGGTCAGTTTATATTAATTGCATTTACTTTTCATGCTGGCTGCTATGAATTTAGCTATGTGCTAAAAGAAAGAGGCTTTAATCGTCGTTATCAACTCATATACTTAGAAGCTTTCACAGATGGTGAGGTCTAGGTTACTAAACTATTTGTCATGAATTTGCATCCCGACAAGAAATGGCTTATGCCTTTTCTTGTCAGGATTTAAATTCTTATTCTTATTTTTTTAAAATTATTATTCTTTATTTATTTATTCGAATTATTATTCTTATTTTAAAATACAATTGGCAGGATCGGCAATTTATTTTGCTCTGACTAACGTTAGCTAAAACCTATCTTTCTTCACAAACGCGCGATTCGCATGCTCCAAATTTGATCAAATTAACAGTCCAGCTAAGCTATACTGAGTTGTATAATTTGTATACTAATGATGTATATATACAACTATATATATACAAGAGATAAGGCCAATGTTGTAATATTTATATAATATTTATATATTTAAATATTTGGCCTAGCAGACTACTATAATATAAGAAAATAGCATAGTCACATTTGAAAGGCCGGCAACGCACTTGCTAATCCTATGGTGTAGCGGGTATATATGAATATCACTTTATTCACTCCATCACCTGATGGAGGAATGAAGTGACATTCATAAACTAACTGTCCGTTTGCTAACTCTTTTAAAAAGGACTGGCAGTCATATGGACTGCTGATAGAAGTGAAAACTTATAACTTAGAATAATGATATTATGAAAGTTATTTTTTTTTGTTCACATCTAGTCACACTAGCGTTCGAAGCGTTCGGTGACGACGACGCGAGTTTCATGATTTTTGTTCACCCTGACGTCTTTATATCACATTAGCGTTCGAAAGCGTTTGGTGATTTTTCGTCACCCAAAAAGTGATCAACCCGCCTAAAGACGTTTTCACTTCAATTTTCACTTCAAAAAGAAGACTGCGTATAATACATATTTTTAGTGTCTATTTTAGGTATAGTCGCAGACAGCAGACAAGCCTTTTATGTGTCTTTTGCGAGTATCTATATCTAGAGCCCATAAAACTTACGATTCTAATCTTATAACGAAATAAACTCTAATAAAGGTCACTAACCGAATTACGTATTTTTATGGACTTACATAATATTATGGTGATAAACTATAGAAAAAATATATTGTTACAACGTAACACGCTTATTTGCTTCATATATACAAAATAACATTATTTCTGCCAAAACCGTTTAAAATCCAAAATCCGATGACGTAATCAAAATTTTTCAGGTATTTTCTAGTTACGTTCCAGGTATATTTCATCTACGTTCCAGCTTTGTTCCAGCATTATTCCAGGCAGCTAGGTTCCAGATATACTAGTATAATTTCAGCCTTCATCATATACGTTCACACGTATATCAGAATGTTTTAAATTAACATAATTATTTTTAGCAATTTTATTTCGCGAAGCTCAATATTTTGAACGAACGAATGTCAAAAGACAATCCTTTTAAATTCACTATAAAAGTAGTCAGCCTACTGGACAATTTACGTAGCGGTCGCGGGTTCGAATCCCGCAAAGTGCAGACATTTTGTATGATGAATTTGGATGTCTTCACGTTAGGGCCATGGGCCTGTATAAAAGATTTAAATTTATTTCCGTTCCTACCCGTTAAACAAACTCAATAACTTACCATGTCATTAACGCGGTGTGATTATTGGTTAATATTAATTTATTTTTCGTACAATAATTATCGTATATATGATTTGAACTGCTTGGTAACAGCGATAAAAACAAGCACGCCAACAATTCGTTCATGTAACAATTTGTTTCATTAAAAATGTAGCAGTTCTGTTTGAACACGAACTATTCTGATAGGGCTCGCGTGTGTCAGGTATCTTTGTAATTAATATTCTTTACGCGTTGGCTATTTAAATTATGTCAAACTATTTAATTCGGGGTTTGAAAACAGGCCAATGACTGACTGATGAGATTTTTTTTCGAGGAAATAAAAATATCAGTAAAAGACGGTCACCTTTATTGATTAAAATATATAGCCCTTATATAAAATACTATCCATAGTTAAATCATTAATACATCCAAAATTCGGTCTGTTTGATAAAAAATTGTATGAAACTATGATATTATGTTATATTCTCAAAAATGTATGAAAATTATGGTAATCTATCAGGGTCTGTTTTTTATCCTTCTAAAATACAGCATTCAGTAGAAATATAGGCAGAATATGTCTTAAAAGCAAAATATATGGTGTTAATGCTACAGATTTTACTCTCATATCATGGGTTGACTATACCATCACTGTATAGCTTTTTAAATACGGTTATCTAAGTTTAACTCGCAGTTTTTGCGAGTTTGTCGCATCGTAACGAACAAAGCATTGGTCGATTTGGAGCACTTCAAAACCGCTTTATTTTAAAATAGACTACATTGGGCGTTTTTCCACTCACCGGCACGACCACGGCAACGGCGACAGCATTTTACATACAAAAACGAGTATCGTTCGACCATCGTCGCCGTTACCATAGCCGTGCCGTGGCCTGCCGATGAGTGGAAAAACGCCAAATTTATGGATATTTCATAAAAAATATTCAAGTTGGAAAGGAAATCAAATAAAGAAAGAATCATTAAAATCGATTCATCCAGTTGAAAGTATCGAGGTAAAAAAATACTATAGAATTGATAACCTCCTCCTTTTTTAAAGGCGGCTAAAGAGAGATATGCCACCCACCTTCAAGTCAGATCTACCATCTTAGCGTCAATGTCACCAAATGAGTTGAAGTGTCATATTATATCATGGGTCCATTTGATCTGACTTTATGATCGGTCGGTCTCATTGTAACTGTGAGATATCCTGACTGTGGTTCAATGCTCATGGAGCATTACCCGGCGAAAAAAAAACTGTGAGATATACCCAAGACTAAAGTAAGATAGGCTTGTATAATTATTGCCATCTTGCGCTGGACTTAGGCCTCTTTCGATAAATACCAAGACGGCCGACCTCCACCACACACACTAGTTCAATTAGTTGTCTAATCATCTATCCGAATGAATATACTATTCATCTAAAGTTGACGTTAGTTAAGAATAAGTAAGTTTAAGTTTAGTAGACGTTTAACTTTAATTTTTGTAATATCTAACAAACTCTACAACCTAACATATTCATAAAGCCATCAAAATGAGTGTTGTTTCATAATTCAATGCCAATCCACGAAATCGATTATAATATGGATAACAGAATTATATAAAACAAACTATTCAAAACGAGCTATTTATAGTGTTTTACTTTTATTTTGCGGAGCTTGATATTTCGACATTGTCTACATCTAAATATCTGTTTTAATGTGAAAAGATAGTTCATCTCAAATCTTATATAATGTGTTATGTTAATATTAATACTCTCGTCTAATGATTTCGTCGATAGCCACACATATTCACGCCAGGTCCGCCTGTAGATCGCACGCTAGATTGGACGCCTAAATGATGTATCACCCTCCTTGTATCATGTTCAAATACGTACTCGTTACTGCGGTGATATGAGAAGGTACGATACATTACAATGACAACTGTGAATTCGTCATAATCGGCTACGGTTTTGGACTGGAATGATTCCATTTTCAGTTGTAATCTTATTAGGTTTCTATTATGACAAAATAAAGTAGTAAGTTGCGCAATAGTTCACCGATGCACTGGCCCAATGCAGGTTGGTGAACTTAACACACCAAAGACTTTTCATCTTCTCATCAGGCATGCAGGTTTCCTCACGATGCTTCCTTCACCGGTGAGCAAGCGATGGTGTCATGTTCAGGTGCACGTAGAAATTTAGAAAAACACATTTCAAGGCATCACAAGGGTCAGGATAGAACCCGGACCTCTCACTCAAGAGTCCGAGCCCATACCCACTAGTCACTAGATCGTCGTTATTTATTGGTGTGTTTTTTAACGTGAGAGGGTTGCGCTGTGCCGCGCTCCCGTCTGCACGAGTACTACTATTCTGCTTATTTCTTTCATTAAATAGTTTTGCTGTGTTTCAGAAACAGGGACAGGGCAATGTTATACTGGCATCCCCACCGTGGTTCAAGCCTTGTCATAGCGGTGGGGCTCAGTAGCCTAAGGTGTGCCCAGCACCTTGGGCGAAGCAAATTGAGCCGAAGGAGCTGCTCTTTGTACCCCTCTTATAAGAAGAAGGGACAAAAGAGCAGGGGGCCAAGTGGTGAGGATGGGAACCTCACCCCATTGTACTATCCCGACGTTGGGAGGGGTTGTTCTGTGGTGCGGGACAACCCCTCTGTGGAGGTGGCGTCGGTCCCTTGAGGCACCTCGACTAGCCGTCGAGGTGCCCTGTTTGCTCATTAGATCCGGGGCACCTCACCAAAGTCGCCATTGGTGGCACAAGCCGGGTTTTAGTGGGTAGAGCTGCGTTCACCTTACCAGCTTTTGGGCGCAGCGAGTCGCCCGCCTGGGGATACCCACTCCCCCGCGGGATGCCTCAGAGAATTTCCCGGCGCGAAAGAAAAAAAAGTTGTACTGGCATGGAGACTTACCATCTTATGTCTCAGGATGCACAACACATGAATGAGTTGTTCGGGCTAGCTTTAGTTTAACTTCTTTATGTGTAAGGACGACGCTGACTTACCGTCATATGGCTCGGCTGCTCGTTTATCTATCTAAAATAAAAATAATGTTTTTGAAACTATTATCAAACAGTTTAGGCAAGGTTATTAATTCTTAGTTTGCGCCTGAGGGACATATGCGAAAGCCCCAAAGGGAGATCTCCGGCCGAGAGAGAATGTATGCTCGGTCAGGTCGAAGCACACTTGTTATCATATCAGTCGTTGCATATATAGCGCCGAACTGTGAATTTGTGAAACTTCGATAGCGTGATTTAGGAAAGTGGCGCTATTTGGTCTGTCACATCCTTAAGGACGGAAAATGCCTTTTATCTGGAATTCAGCAAAGCTGTTTAAAGGTATCTAAAATAACAAGTATAGTGAGAGCCATTCAGACTCGTATTCTGTGCATCGTTGCCACTGGTATATTTAACATAGTAGCATCTAGAATAATATTTTTGAAAGGGACTTTTTCTTATATGTAGAGCTAACATGTGGGCATTCTACTTTACTGGTTTCTTATCTGATGGGATTCGCATTATTATGATTTTGCTCTTGTGTAGTTGACATCTCAGAAAATACTTTTAAATACACTTTTATATTCAAAATTTATTTAAGTATTTATTACCTCGACGTCAGAAAATCCACAACAGTGATCTGTTACAGCTGTTGTTGCTTGTTTTACTTCACGAAAGGTGGGCGGGGTGTGCATTCTTGTGTGTGTAACTACAGGGAGCCTATCAACGTATTGAACTGAGCGCTCCCGAGCTTACGCACGCAAATACATTGTGCATGTACATTGACGACCTCTGTGGCTCAGTGGTAAGCACACAGTGGTGTGGCACAAGTCCTTCGAGAACTTACCACGGGACCAGATTAACGGGGTGTAAAAGCGTCCATAGATATTATTATTATATTATTATTATGACAAGGATGGCTCATCCGCTTACGTGAAATAAAACATCTATAATACACTTTCTGCCACACACTACAACTATTTGGAATCAGCTGCTATTTAACGGTACTCTTTAACCGATAAGAATTAGGGACCTTCAAGAAAATATCATACTCATATTATTTGAAAGGCTGGCAATGGACCTGTAAATCATCTGAAGTAGCGAGTTTGTATATATATATATATATATATATATATATATATATATATATATGGATATCGGTAATCACTTGCCATCAGGTAAATCGACAGATCATTTGCCCCCTTTTCTATAAAAACGTGGAATTAAAATAAAATACGGGTCACGGACAAACCTCGACCTATTTGAAGAGGTATACTCCACTATCACTGACATCGGAGTTAAAGGTATATCGAAATAGCATTATGAAGAGCTGTGATGGGAAGTGCTAACTTTTTACAAATTCTATATTTATATTTTTTGCATCACACGTCAGCATTGGATGTCAAAGCCAGGAAACATGACGAATATTGGGATATGAATGTTAAAAATATTTTTAGAAAATTCAATGTTTGAAGTTTGATAAAAAAGAACATGACCTTCGTACACTATTTTAAAATGAATTCTGCAGCATTTGTGAGTCGTACTGTAGGGTACTATTTTAAAATGAAATCTTCTTTGTCTAAGGCAGGCAACCCGTACAAAAATACTACACGTGACAATAAACTATACAAAGTTAAATGTGGTTTTTGTTTTGTTGAAAAAAAAACTTTATTACTGTTTTTTATTACATGTGTGCTACAAACTACTGGCAGCACCAGCCGGATGTGACGATGTTTACCTTTTTAAACGCGTCAATTAAAAGTAATTGAAATTATAGACTTCCGGTGGCGCCGAAAGGATGTGTCATTCATGAAGATAATATTAATTAATAATTAAAATATTACGTGATCAACCTAATCGTATGGATTAATAAAATTAATAATGTAGGTATTTACAATAATTATTAATTATTTTAGAGAGAGAGAGAGAGCCGAGATTTATAATACTATATGTATACTATACAGGTATACTATTAAAAGGACTCTAATGGCGGTCTTGTGGGGCATTCTACCAGTATACTTTGTGAAGGGTGTTACTATCCGACATCCTCAAACACCCGGCGGTTAAACGGGCTCTCTTTGCAGACGACACCGCTCTATATATCACCCACCCCTCAGCCGCAAGGGCTTCCACCATCCTCCAGTGTGCCGTCACCGAGCTGGGTGAATGGTTCGCAAAATGGAGGAATAAACCCAGAAAAAAGGGCCTCCATAAAATTCTCACGTAGGAGGGTCACAAACAGACGACCTTATCGTACCATGAAACCGATAAGGTTAAACAATTTAGAAATACCCAGAGTAGATCAGGTAAAATACCTGGGGGTCACCCTTGACAGGTCAATGTCATTTAGACCACACATAGGGACAGTCACCAAAAAGGCCAAATTCGTCTTGAGCCGTTTATATTTCTTAATTAACAAAAACAGCAAAATGCCCCTAAGGCATAAGCTAACCCTGTATAAAACTTGTATCCGACCCATTATGTCATACTCTTGTGTCGCATTCGCGCATGTGCCACAAAGTCGACTTAATGCACTACAAGTAGCCCAAAATAAATTCTTACGCATGGCAACCGGTTGCCCGTGGTACGTAAGAAACATCGACCTGCACAGGGACTTCAGATTAGAGTCCGTTAGGGGCCACTTCAAAATGACGTCAGAACGTCACTTTGAAAAGGCACTCCTCCAACCAAACCCGCTCATCATGAGCGCGGCAAACTATGACCCAGATAGCTCAGTTCCAATTAGACATAGATTACCTAAGCATGTTTTAACAGATCCAGCTGACGAAATCTCTCAGCTACTAATGCGCGACGCAAAAGCGCAACGCGAACGTCACAGCATACACAGACACACACACGGTGCTAGGTACACCTGCACACCGCTTGGGCCTCGAGGTCGTAAGCGACGTCGAACCCTACACATGGAAACCACATCGATCCGGATCGATCACGGAAGCAGATTTGAACCTATTCAAATCTGATACGAGTAGACACAAACCCAGACCGCGCAAACAGCGCTAGCACTACGCTACCGCTAGATTGCTTGGGCACCGCGCATGACCCGCCTCCCTCTCCAGAGGGAGGGATGAGGGCCGGCTCTATGATGATAGGTTAAATTCAACCGTAAAAGATTAAAAGATTCGTCGACCGTATCGGATTTGACTAGTCCAAATCCTGCTCTCCCGAGCAGCGCGCGCGATGAAAGGAGGGCGTCCCCCTTTCGAATATTTCTTAAGTGAGCCATCTGCTCACTTACTGTACCGATTGAGCTTAAAGGCCATCAGGCCGAAAAGTAGCCCTTCCGAAAAAAAAAGGGTGTTACTATGCCGAATTATATTGTGTTTCTATTGTGTTTATATTGTGTGTGTGGTCTCATTCACACTTTTCCTCTTCTTGGACAAAAAAGTTGTACATTTTCGTGACGGTTCATCCATAAAAAAATTACCCTCATGCACCCAAAGAAGATTCACTTCAATACATAGAAGCTTGTAATGGCTTGTATCTTCCCCACAACCTTGGCCATGTTTCGCATATTTTGTATCTTACAATTTATTTATTTGTTAATTCTGTTCTAAGATATGTTACATAAATAGAGCATGTAGTATAGTCACGGTAATTTATCCGTGAGAGCCGTGAGTTTCATCAGCAAAGACAAAACCTTGAGCTGGGATCACTTGGGTAATTAGAAAATGTTCTCTACATCTAAAAATGCGAGATAATATTTCAGAGTTTTTGCATTTTATACGATACAAAATATCTAATTTTGACATTAATTTATCTCATTTTTTTAAAGATTTTTCAAGTCCTCAATAAGTGAGACTATTGCAAATTCCTACAAATTTAAAAACTTCGAGTTTATTTATTTGATTAAGGGTGCGATATAAAAATATGGAATACATTTATTGAAAGTAAAGTGACCCACTAGAATTTGAGAAGGATAGTGACACGTCACACGACCCTTCTCCCGACTATACAAGATATAAAAAATTTTACTTAGATGCAATCTATATCATATCGAGGATAACGAAAGATGTCCTTACCTTAAAAGGTCGCTTTAGCTGACCCAAGATCGGAAAATCAAGGAAAATGTAATAATAACTGCTATTGATGTATCTTTATATTACTTCTATTTCGTTTTATTTCATTCTGGTTTAGTAATGATACATAAATATATACATTGTTTATTTAAATAAAAATCATAATAAAAAAAATAAAAAAAACCTATGTTCCAACCTAAAGTTTTCACAAACAAAGTTAAATTAAGACGGCATCAAATTTTACTTATCTCACTTTGTGGGTGAAAATTAGGAGGGAGGGTAATATAATAGTATTACTATTTAATAGTATCTTACTATTAAATAGTAATACTAGAGGTAGTGCTATGCTGTATTGCAGCCGAACTGGGCTGGCACGATCGGGGTGGAACCTCTCGCTCACATAACACTGGCGTCAAGTGACAGCTATGCTGTCGCGTTTCGTACGGATTGTGAGTTTCGGTGGCCCATTGGGGGATAGGGAAAAGGAGGGCGGCGCATCTGCGTGGCCTTGGTTGTCTGGACGGATGTGTATGGACGTCGGCGCCGTGAGACTCCGACTACTCGTTTGCCCCCCGATGACATAATATAATATATAATATAATAACGTCATTGTACTATATACAACTCTTATTATTCCCAACTTGTAATTGTCACTTGACACACCCTCAAATATATTTTATTATTTGCACCGTACACTGATCAATCCGACACTAGATTGATATTTTTATATGACTAGGAAAATAATCAAAAGCCTTCTAAATGAAACTCTTAACGTGCTAGTGTGCTCTGTTGCTCAACAGAACCTGGGCACCTTACCAAATGCGGCACTGGTGCCTAGTGGCACTCGCCGGGTTTAAGTGGGGAGAGCTGCGTCCACCTTATCATCTTTCGGACGCAGCGAATCCTACATACCCGCCAGATGCTTAAGAGCATTTCCCGGCGAAAAGAAAAATGTCGCTAGTTGTTACTCATCTATGCACTATACAGATAAATAAAATTGGAGTGTCTGTTTTTAATATTAAATAAACGCTATTTATTAAATGCATATGGATGTATATACGGTACATATACCTAAATAGCATTTGTCTGTCTGTCTCTCTGTCTGTCAGTTTGTTCCAGCGAATCTATGAAACGGCTGGGCCGATTTTGACGGGATTTTCACTGACAGATAGCTAATATTATAAGGAGTAATTTAGGCTATAAAATAATCTATATAGCTGTAAATCTAAGTTAACGCGGGCGAAGCTGTGGGTAACAGCTAGTAGGAAAATAAATCTTTATTTACCATACAGTGCCAAAGTAGAAGTACAAAAGCAAATAGCTATCAACAGTTTACCGATAAATATTCAACTATTAAAAAAAAACTAAGTTTTTCCTGCTTTTTGGATTTCATCATCACCATTAGCCTCTAAGCATCCACTGCTGAACATAGGCCTTCCTTAATAAATGCCAAGACGGCCGATCCCTCGCCACTCGCATCCAACATGGATCGGCCACGGCACGGAGAGCGTCTTAATCCCACCTGGTTAGTGGCCGACCAACACTTCGTCTACCTAAACGTGGCCTCCACTCTTGAACCATTGTTTTGGACTTATGTATACGGTGGTGAAATCACACCAAGATTGAACCAACTATTAATAAATATAAAGTTGGTGAAGAAAGAGATCGCAAATATTGATTCACAGCTCCCGATACCGAAATGGAATAAATTGGAATATTAATTTTGCATAACAATGCTTGCAAACAAATTAAGCGACCAGATGTCTTTCTCAGACTCGTCTTATTACCGTTTATATTGGTCAATTTATTTCCCTATATTCTTTTGTGCTAACTCATTTCAATATTTTCAAATTTCAATAGTAAAGTGGTTATTGGTAATTAGTTATGCTGTTGAATTTTTTGTATTCGTTAGCTACTTTAAACCATAGACTTAGAATATACATAATTAAACATAATAATGACGTACGCGTAGGTACCTACCTACAATAAGGATTAATTTAAATAACGTTTTTTTTCTTTTATTTGACTACGTTACAACATGGTTACAACGTTTAATAGATTAAGTAGTAAAATTATATAGTAGTAGTAGTATTCTACTTTTTTTTCTTTTTCTTTTACGCCGGGAAATGCTCTGAGGCATCCCGCCTGGGGAGTGGGTCTCCCCAGGTGGGTATGTGGGACTCGCTGCGCCCGAAAGATGGTAAATGGACGCATTTCTACCCACTAAAACCCGGCGAGTGCCACCAGTGCCGCCTTGGCGAGGTGCCCCGGATCTGTTAAGCTAACAGGGCACCTCGACGGCTAGTCAGTCCTGCAAGGGACCGACGCCACCTCCTCAGACGGACAGTACAATGGGGTGAGGTGAGGTTCCCATCCTCACCCCTTGCCCCATGCTCTTTTGTCCCCTCTTCTTATAAGAGGAGTACAAAGAGCCCCCTAGGCTCAATTAGCATCGCCCCCCCCCCCCCTCGGGCTCACCCTAAGCTACTGAGCCCCACCGCCACCTCAAGGCCTGATCCATGGTGGGGATTTTATTCTACCCTACAAAAACATTAAATTATAATAGTTTGAACACTATAATTTAAAAAGTTTTAACATTGATATTAAAATTCGATTCTATCACTTGTTAATGCATTCAAATATGCGTTTTGAGCAACAAATTTTTCTATATTTTTCTCGTAGTAACTTTGCTTACAGGGAAATCCTTTCTGGATGTTTTTTTTTAATAAATTTTTTATGCCACATGGGGGCAACAGAGCAGTCGGAGCCTTATGGTGACTACTGACGCCCATAGACATCTGGACAACCAAGAAGATAACTTGACGCCGGTGCTATGTGATCGAGAGGTACCACCCCGGTTATGCCGGCCCAATTTGGCCTCAAAGCAGTATGGCATTACCCATTACCCTGTATGGACTGGCGGCACCTGGGAATGCCTTACCCTCGTAAGGGGGGACTGCCCGGCCGCTACTAAGCAGCCCCCGCGATGTCGTGTCGTACTGGGCCCTGGTTCCCCTCCTGAAGTAACGCCCCTGTACACGAGTACAGGGGCGTTACTGGAGGCGCCTCCTACGGACCCCCGTTCGTTGCCTGCGGGTGGAGGCCTCGTTAACGAACTCCTCTTTCACCCGCTCGTCTGCCTCTTTTTGGGACATTACTACCTCGCAGAGGGACCATCGCCGTCCAGGACTCGTCGTCACCGAGCATCGTGGTAATTACCCTTAGCAGAGACAATTTCCCTCCGATGGCCGACGTCAGATCGCGGCGCAGCACCGCCCATCCCGGGCACACCTCGAAGCTGTGCTGGGCGGAGACTACCCTCATGCCATTATCGTGACACACTGTCAACGGATCCCTGTGAGTCTGTCCTGTCCAACACCACCATACACTGTATTTGTATGATTATTTTTCAAAGAATACGTTCTTCGTGTAGTGATCTGGTTCGGGTCCTGTATTAAAACAACTCACCCGTAAAACAAAAGTACGTATAAGTTACACGAGATTCAATATAATAATTAACGTATCCCGTAATTAATATTACATTTTACACAAGCATGGTATATGAACGTGTTTTAAAAAGCCGTAATGCACTCAACGGACGGACAGGAGATAATTATATTATGATATTCTGCGTTATGAAAACTGCAACATTGTGCCGGGAGTAGTATGAGCAATAACAGGATTAATATTACGACACCTGAGAATTGATTTAATGTATGTATGAAAATTGGTTTTGTCGTTTTTTAAAGAACTACACTATGTTTCTATGGATGTCTGTTATTTATTAATATCATTGTAATTTTACTATTGTACTTCATTTGTCGATGAAATTAAATAATATCTGCTATCCAAGAAAGAACTGGAGTGACTTTGCTGTAAACGTATATATCCAAATGGTAATAATATCTCTTTTCTTCTTATAACTGCCTTAAATAAGCTATGTTCTGGTATGTTACACCGGAGCTCCTTTTCCTATTATATACGAAAACTCTTATTAAGCCCTTGATTTTACTTTTCCTTTCTTAAAATCCATGATATTAATGCAGATGATGCGCTCTGTACCTTCAAAGTTGCAGGGTTTTTTTATGTTATACTAACGAGGGAATCGAGCAGTCGGAGCCTTATGGTGACTACTGACGCCCATAGACATCTGCAGAACCAAAAATATGCAGATGCGTTGCCCTCCTTTTCCCTATCCATTGAGCTACTAGAAACTCACAAACCGCACGAACACCACAGTTAGGCAAGGCAGTATGTTCTAGAGCGGCAGTGGGCAATTCCCTTGCCTCCAGTCTGCATATTCATTTAGAAAAAAAAAAAAAAAGTACCCGAAGTATTTATTACTTTTATGACCAATATTCAACAGGGGAATGTTTATATGAAATGAATTTTATAGCGCCGTTATACAATATTCATTAACTATAAGATCTCGCCATGAGAGTAAACACTTCTAATAAATATAATGAAAGTATTTACCGCGGGTAGTCACGCACGTTAAAACGCCGGTTCAATCGCGAAATCTAATTTAGCGGTGAATTCGCTGTAGTTGAGGAAAACATAAAATATTTTTAAAAGAATGCAACTGTAAAAGCTGGCGAACGGATTTTTTTTTTAATTCGATAAACTCGGCGGGATAAATATGTGATTCGGTGATATGAAAATAAATCTTTAATGATATAAATAAATGTTAATTTTACACAGAATATGTTCGTTTTTATTTTAAAGAAATATCTCTTTAGATTATATCTTGGTAACAATATTTAGCAATAAGATCATGTATAATAATAATTGCTTCATTTATACTAATATTATAAAGCTGAAGAGTTTGTTTGTTTGTTTGAACGCGCTAATCTCAGGAACTACTGGTCCAATTTGAAAAATTCTTTCAGTTTTAGATAGTGACTAATTATAGGAGTTGAAAAACAGCGAAGCTGCAGGCAACAGCTAGTTGTTCATAAGAATGAACAAAAACAGAGTTCTCTTGCCACTCTAATGACATTTTTCGATAAATTAAGGATAACTCAATGTCCAGCTATTATCACTAATAAATTAACTAAAGAAGTTTGTATTTGCGTATATTCCATGGTACTATCCATGGTTTTAGCCTTGTCGTGGTCGTGGGGCTCAGTGGCCTAAGGTGGACCTTAGCACCTTGGGCAAAGCCAATTAAACCGAGGGAGCTGCTCTTTGTGCGGTACAAACTTTGTCTTATAAGAACACACACATTATGTGCATACGAACATCATACACTTTTACTACACCAGCGCCATTGTGGACGGTTTCTGAACTGTTATTTATAGCATACAGCTCGACACTTTCAACTTTTCTCCCTTATTATAAGCTGATTATCTTTGTCTCTATGACCATTATTTATTTACTCTTTAAATTAAAAAAGGTTTTTAATCGTTTTTGGTATAGGTATTTGTTTATTTTGAAGTTTTTCGTGAACTGTACATAATTTATAATCTCCATTATAATTGCGTGTGGGGGAATCGAGAGGTATTAGCGTTAACTGCAGCGGAAAAAATATGTTCAACAACTAACGCACTCGTTTACTTATCGTTTAAAAAACTTCACATTTTTAAGGATAAGCCTAAGTGTGGTAGTACATAAATATTTCTATATAGATTAAATAATATTTTGTAATGCTAGTAGCACCCCCTGTGCGAGTGGCGAGGAATCGGTCGTCTTGGCATTCTTTGAGGGAGGCCTATAGGCCTATATTCAGCAGTGGATAGATAGAGGCTGATGATGATGATGATGAATGCTAGTAGCCCGGGAAGCCAGAACTAGTCCAACAGCACCACCTGTCGATTCCAAATCTAGTAAGTTGAATGTGTACGTTGGGTGGGAGCGATCCGGTGTGTCGCGCTCTCGGTGCATGGATACCACCATATTGCTTGTTTCTCCCGTGAAACAGCTTTGCTGTGTTTCGGAAAGAAGGGCAAGACAGGCAGTGTAATTACTGGCACCGAGACTTAACATCTTATGTCACAGGATAGGCAACACATAAATGAGTAGCCTGGGCTCGTTCCAGGTAAACATAAACTTGTTCACGGGCAACGTCGACCACTTACCATCAGGGTGCGACCTGCCAGTTTGCCTATCCAACTAACATAAACACAATATTTTTGTGTTTAAATATGTACATAGTAATAGGTATACTAAATAATATATTAAAATAAGTATTGCCTAACATATATAAAACTACAAACTGTTATACATATTAGTAAATCCTTAGATAATGTTTCTCCACGAAAAATTAAAATATAAGTACTCTGGATTGGACAGTGTTGTTTTTTGTTTTTTTTTTGTTCATTAAAAGAGGCCCAACAGACAAATATTGATGATCATGATGAAAAAAAAAACTAGGATGAATCTTGTTTGTGATTTGTGTTTATGTATCGTAAATATAATTGTACAGTTTTTTAATGTTTTTCTTAGAAGTTTATAGTAATTGTAGTTTTTGTGTTCATTTACTTTATCGCTCGTAACATCAACTAGTTGATAGCAAAGTTTAAAAACGTTAAGTTCCGTATATTATCTCGACTTGTTCCACATAGGCACAGTTCCAATTGGCACAGCCCGGCATAACTTGGTACAATTCATTAGTACATCGGATTTGCCATTGCACTGATTTATATGTTCAATTTTATTTCGGTTTTGCTTTGGTTTCAATTTATATAGCTTTTTATGGAGTTATAAGGGAGGGTTTACAATTTTTAAAATCTAGATATTATATTAAAGCTCGCTTTAACAAAATTGTTACATTTCTAATGTTTACGCGAATTCTATTCATTATGATGCAACAACTTTTACAGATAGTTAATAGAATCAGGGGCTACTTAACGGAAATAAATAATATCAGATAGTTAATAGTATATTTGTTAACAAAAACATAATCACAACCGACGCCAGGAGGCCGCGTGGTCGCTGACCGCACGGTAGGCGATGGGAAACCCCCCACTTATTGAATCAAAAGTGAGCCGAATGGGCTCACACTAATCCGATGAAGCATTAGGGCCTTCGGGCCATTAGCATAGACCCCTCCGAAAAAAAAAAAAAAAAATATTACTTTTTATGTCACAAGGAGGCAACCGAGCAGTCCGACGCCCATCCGTACAACCAAAAGTTGCACAGATGCGTTGCCCTCCTTTCCCCATGCCCCTCAGTGGGCCACGGGAAACTCACAAACCGCACAAAATGCATTACTTAATAAATTGCTCGGATCTTAAGCTTTATTTTATAAAAGAGTTGGCAATCGGACAGACCGGCCCCGTCTTAGGCCATGTTGGGGCTCCTGGGTACACAAATATTTGGGGCTCTTTTAGAAAGATAAGATAGAGAATCTTATGCTCATGCTATGATCTAATTGTTCTGTGGTTAATTGTAACGAATTCAAAGATACGTATAAAATAAATATGTTAATGGTCATTTATTACTTGACCAGCACTAGTATAAGATATACTACTGGAACGTATTTCTCTGTATTTCCGGGCCCCCGTGAGGATGGCGCCCTGGGCATAGGCCCCATCTGCCCTTATGGTAATGACGGTACGACAGCCGGTGGTAAGTCAGCGACGTGCATAGACACCCGCTACACTAAAGGATAAGCTGCTGGGCGTAAAAAATAGCGCAATTTACTTGTTTAGTCATTTATAAAATTTATTCGATTATAATTGCCTACAGCAACATTGAGTGTTTATTTAAAACGATTCAAATGATGATTTGTATGAGACGCCTGTGAAAATTCAATGGCAAAAGCACTATCAAGCGTAACCAGATTTTGCTACTAACCTGCAATCAAGTAATCTCAGGTATTCTTGCACAATTACCTCCGTTAATAGTATTATACCTCTGGGCTGGAGCGCCCCAATAACAGCTCCTTCCATTTGACCGCGTCCAACGCCGGGCGGCTCGAATCGTCGATGAAACTGTGATCTCCAATCGGCTTGATTCCTTGGCGCTGCGTAGAGATGTCGGATCGCTCTGCATCTTCTACCGCATCTACCACGGGGAGTGTTCTGAGGAATTGTACATGCGGCAGAATTCCATCACCGGACATCGCGTAAGAATTCCAAATTTCACCCACACCATCTTGATGTCCGGAAATCCATAACATCCAGATTTTTACGGCATTTCTGCCTCGCACGACTAATATATGGAATCAGCTGCCACCTATGGTGTTTCCGAACCGATACGACTTAGGGACCTTCAAGAAAAGAGCATACTCTCATCTAAAAGGCCGGCAACACACCTGCTGATCTCCTGGTATAGCGGGTGTCTGTGGATGTCGCTATTCACTTACCATCAGGTGAACCGACTGTACGTTTGCCCTCTCTTCTATTAAAAAAAAACACGCAGTTGACTACTAAACACATTTGAGCAATTCGATACCTATAATTGACTAATTACCATAATCATTTTTATCAAGATCCCATGTGACATAGCGTGTGACGGGCCATTTTGGCGTTTACTGAAAGATATTGTCGTCGTCCATAAATGGACGTTTGAGTGTTGATGTCCATAAATGGACGACAAAAGTTGGTAAACATGATGCTGACGTCTTCGGGGGGAGGGTCCAGGATCGATCCCGGACCTCTCGGCCCTCACTCAAGAGGCCGAGTCCACACCCACTAGTCCATTGTCGCTCACATCAGTCCACAGCTTAAATTAAGGCTATATTTTTGCTACATACATTTAAGTAATAAAATTTTATACTAAAACGTAAAAACTCGATAACGCGTTTCGACACTCGTCATAACCGTGGGTATCGATTTATTTGGAGAATATTCACTATGACATTATGTGGACAAAAAAATAGATGCGTTGTTGTCCGTGCATCCGACATACCCATTTTACTTGCAAATTGCTTATCCGTCGATATTCGGTCAGGCCATCTCATATGCATAACGTGAAATAGTTATATACATTACCACTAATTTGACTCGAATATAGATTATTCACTGGAATATACATTAATATCGTTAAAACATGAGCTGTGAGCGGCGATGGTCTAGATTCTAGTGGATATGGGCTCTTGGGTGGGAGGTTCAATACTGACCCCTGTGATGCCTAGAAATTGGTTTTTCTAAACTTCTACGTGGACATGAACATGTGACCATCGCTTGCTCATCGGTGAAGGAAATGGCGTGAAGAAGCCTGCATACCTGATGAGATTAAATCTTTGAAAGTGTGTCACGTTTTCCAACCCGCATTGGGCTAGCGCATCGGTGAACTATGGCCCAACACCCTCATCGCCCGATTACGAGGAGGAGACGCCGAGGGGGCTCTTTGTACCTCTCTTATAATAAGAGGGGACAAAAGAGCAGGGGGCAAGGAGGGAGGATGGGAACCTCACCCCATTGTACTGTCCTGGCGTTGGGAGGGTTTGTTCTGTGGTGCGGTATAACCCCTCTGTGGAGGTGGCGTCGGTCCCTTGCGGGACTGACTAGCCGTCGAGGTGTCCTGTTAGCTTAACAGATCCGGGGTACCTCACTAAGGCGGCACTGGTGGCACTCGCCGGGTTTTAGTGGGTAGGGCTGCGTCCACTTACCATCTTTCGGGCGCAGCGAGTCCCACATACCCGCCTGGGGAGACCCACTCCCCTGGCGAGGTGCCTCAGATCATTTCCAGGCGTAAAAGGAAAAAAAAAAGGTAGAGCGTTCTTAAATGATTATTAAGATGTTCTCCTAGTAATTTAAGTTCGGTAAATTGTTCAACGTCATCATATTTGTTACTTTCCTTAAAGGAACTTCAAGATTGCCTCAAACTTCAAAGGTTGAAAGTCGACTAGCATTATAACTCTTTTATGTGGTATTTTCATCAAATGTAGCACTAGGCATTCGCGTCATAAAACTATAGTTTAGTTCATTGTGAGATAATGTTAAATCCTGTGTATTGAAATTAGGTGATTTCGTTATTCTAATTATTATTATATACTAATTTGTTTTAGCGATAACTGAAAATATGTAGCGAAACTTATGCAAACTATTAGTACTTATGTATAATTAAGAACTAAAGTAAATCGGGTCAGGTACTTACTCTTATTTCTGATTTCAGAATAACCATAATACTATTGGCATTAAGGAAATGACGCAATGAACCTGATATTATATATCTGTACTATAATATTTATATTATGTATAAATGCATTTATATGTTTGACTAGAAGCGCCCCGCGGTTGCACTCGCATACTTTCCATTCCCGAAAAAGTACAGAGATAAATTATAGCCTAGATGTTATTCTAAAGTATAAGCTACGTTATTTTAAAGTTTCATTAAAATCCATTCAGTAGTTTTTGCGTGAAAGAGTAACAAACATACACCCATACATTCTTACAATCTTTCGATAGTTGATATTATTAGTAGGACATTAACTATTTTGATTATTGAAGTGAAACTTTTTTATCGGGGTTGGAAAAAAATTTAGTGTAACATTTTTTCGTTACGCGTCACATTCTTCCGTTACGCGCCATCTTTTTCTTATCCCTACCACGCGTGATTTGAAAAATAACGTCATAAAGAAGTTTCACTTCTTACGAGTTTACGCTAGTACACACACACTTTTTTTATCATCATTATCATCAACATCAATTATTATTATCAATTGCAATTTTATTATATGTGGGAGGTATGCGCTTAACCCATTAAAGGTCAAATGAAAAGTAGCAATATATTTTTTTATTAATGTTTATTTTTATAATGAAATAGGAACAAAAAATTATAATTTATAAGAAAAAAATGAAAAATCGTAGTTTTCATGAAATTACAGGGGTGTACTCCATTGAGTACACTGACCGCCTGTGTATGATTTTTTTCTAAACATGCCGTTTCCAAACAATGTGTCTTTAGACACTTCTTACATTACCAACGCACTTTTGAATGGCAAATGACACACGCAACGCAGCTGATTTTTATTTTATCAGTATATCATATTATTTTATAATATGATTCTCATTACTTATTTGATATAACTGTAAAAAAATCATAAGTATGTCGGCCAAATAGTCTTATTTTGAACATTTTACGATCGAAGTGGCTGCTAAGTCATTGTCAAGATGAAGGTTTCTTTCTATATCCCGAAATCTGTGCCTACACAGGGCCTATATAAACTTATGCCTATTGTGTTGATTTGCGTATAGTTTGTTATATTATGATTCATGTCAACAACATCATTATCGAATATTTGTACAGGATTGAAGCCTTACAATTCATCATAACCAGTACGTATTCTGTCATGAACTTCGGAAGGACTCTGAAAAGTTGAAGAGTATGAATGGGTACATTTCCGTCAGGTTGGGTTTAGTTCCTCAGTGGATGGGCTGGTAATTACTTGTCTTCTTTTCGAAGCCAATAGTTCATCATCACTATCGGCATAGTCGGCAAAATAGTGATTTTCTCTATTTACATTCAATACTTTGATAATACCCGGTACATCTTGTGATATGAAACCAGTTGCCATATCATCATCGGCACCTTCCTCGTCATCAGATAACGCACTTGGATCAGGTGGTACCATAGCCAAGTCAGAATCTTAACATCGCTTTCCAGTAAAAAGGCGGAGCAATAGTTTCTTCAAGCCTCTTGGCGCTGTTTAGAGCTGTAAATAGTCGTTTCGCCAATTCAAGAATTTGAAAAAAGTCAGTTATTTTACTTAGGTATGTGGTCAGTGTACTCATTCGAGTACAGATACTTTTGTATGACTATATTTTTATGTTAGCTTTATATTATAATTAATATATATTTATTTCTATAACATAGTCTGATATGTATTTTATAAGAATGAACTGAAAAAAAGTACGTGTAAGCAGTAATAGGTTATAAAAAATAAAAATAATTCACTAACCGCCACAGTGTATTCGTACTACAGCTTCAACTGACACTTTTCGTTCAAAAAAGCCAAATTCCCCACGGTTTATTAATCACTTTAATTGAACAGTGTTATAATGAAGCAAAATAAAAAGGTACACCACGTAAATTGTGCGAGATTTGTAACTTACACTAATAAAATAATATAGCTGTACTCAATTGAGTACAGTGACTTCTAATGGGTTAAAGCGGCTCGCTTCTCATAGGTAGCACACGCTGCCTATTTCTTCCGTAAAGCATCTTTGATGCATTTCAGGCCATGATCTACTGCTATCTATACTAATATTACAAAGCTGAAGAGTTTGTTTGTTTGAACGCGCTAATCTCAGGAACTACTGGTCCGATTTGAAAAATTCTTTCAGTGTTAGATAGCCCATTTATAGGGGAAGGCTATAGGCTATATAACGTCACGCGGTATCACTATAATATAATATCAACCTTTTATGTACCGTATTTTTATGCAAATAAATAAATTTGAATTTGAATTTGTGACTGACAGTAGTTAAATTGAGTTAGTTAACGCGGGCGAAGCTGCGGGCAACAGCTAGTATTGAATATAAAGATATCAAAAAATGAACATAAATATGTATACTGTTATTTCAGTAAGAGGTTTCAGGAGAGTGCCATGCTGCTTTGCAGCCGAATTGTGCCGGCTTGACGGGGTGGTACCTCTCACTCACATAACACCGGCGTCAAGTGACAGCTAGGCTGTCACGTTTCGGGGGATTTGTGAGTTTCCGGTGGCTCATGGGGAAAGGAGGGCAACTCATCTGCATAATCTTTCGTCGTCAAAAGGCTCCGATTGCTCGGCTGCTTCCTTGTGGCATAATATATAATGTTTTTATAAAAAAGGCTGTGCCTAGTATGCAACGTATAAGTTTTAAAGAGTCTATCATTAACTTTTATAAATATTCATAATATATTTATAAGCAATTATACATTATGTTAAGAAGCTGACTGCAAAAGGTACAATAGAGCTGCAGATCTATGAGTTTTATGTAAGGCAATCGAATAAAATAAAGGTACAGACGAGCATTCGATGGGGAGCCACAAAAACTATCCCCACAACCCTTCATATACATATCGGTATAAAACACGAATTCCCCTCTCGCCACTAAAGCCTTCGAAATTTCATCCGTTCCATTAAGAAAGGTACAAGTTCGAATTTCCTCCTGCCAGATTGGACGACATCGTACCACGAATTTCTTATTCACTTATTTCTTGAGAAGTGTTTGGGATTTCCTACGGAATAAGTTTTAATCCGGCAGTAAATTATTCGTTCGACAGGTGAGGCCGTAAAGGCAAGATTTACGTTTGGAGGCACAGCGGGGTACCACCCCGTGATAAGATGTACTTAGAAATATTTCACACCTACTTTGATGTACTGGAGGAAGGTCTAAGCTTGACCCAAACGAATACATTTTATCGACTTTGAGTAAGTAAAAAGGGTTACATAGATTTAGATTAAATATGAAGTAGAACTGGACATGATAATGGCTTTGTGTTTTTTTATAGCATAGGAGGGTAAACGAGCAGTCGAAGCCTTTTGGCGAATATCGACACCCATACACATCCGCACAACTAGAGATTATGCAAATGCGTTACCCTATCTCCCCAATAGGCCACCGGAAACTCACAAACCGCACGAAACATAACAGCCAGTGTTGCCAACCCCAAAAGACTATAAAACAGCAACTCGCCAAAAATAAAACAGTAGAAAACAGTAGGTAAAGTAAAAAAGGCAGATTTCATCATACTTTTGCTCATATAATTAAACAATAAACAATTGAAGAGGTGAAACGAAGAGGTATCGACAATTTTTCACTATAGCATTTTTTTATAAAATGTCTTTTGGGTATGCCTTTTAGGTGGTCGTATGAAGATTGAAGAACAGCTCAATTTTTGTACTTTACCATAGACAAAGACAACATTTGATTATTTGGTGAATAGAAGAGAGGGCCATTTCTTCGAGCTATGTCACAGTCAAACGACATGGTTTTGTCTGTGGCTATGTTATGTTCGGCGGAAAGTATTATATTACTCTACGGTTCGGCGTTTCTTTATTCGATATTTTGATGATTGATAAGCTAGACAATGTCATAATTCACTTCAAAACGTAAAAAATATTAATTTTGGTAATTGCATTTTATTAAATAGGACGTAGACGTAGGTTATCAAAAAATGATTGCATAGTGTAATAGGTGGCGCTGAAGAACGCTAGTTGAAAAACAGTAAAAATTAGGAATGAAACAGAAAACAGGGTCATCAATGTGAAAACAGCAAATCTACTGTTAAAACAGTAGGGCTGGTAACACTGATAACAGCATAGCTGTTAATTTACGCCGGTATTATTTGAGCGAGAGGTACCCCGGTCATGCCGGCTCAATTCTGCTGCAAAGCATCATGGAACTACCACTACTAAAACATGTGTCTATAATTATTATTAATAAAATAATAAAATTAATAAAATATATTCTTCTGAAAATTAACGCCGAGAAGACTAAAGTTGTCACATCTATCGGCCGTATATAATTGGCCGTTGTTCTTCTCTATTCTACTCCAAAACCCTATTGGCCCACATGTCAACCGCTTACTTTAACTTCAGAATTCCATAAACAAATTCTGCTAAAGTTTTAACGATTATCTAATTACCGTTTATTAGCGTTACACAGTATCCTAGTGAAAGAGTAGATAAAATAGCATATCATATTATACTTAAAAAATATGTTTTATTTTTGGTTATTCAGTATTTATATATTTACTTTGAAGGTTTGCCTAATTTTATAAAATGCATTCCGTATTCATACATAAAAATATTTCAAATTGGACCAGATTCAAATCGGCGACTTGTTGGCAGAAACATTTATTGTGGAAAATTTTGTGTCTCATTTAGGTTTACAAGAATTGAAACATTTTATTTTAATTTCAGAATAAATATTCATTTTTGATATTTTATTTAGAGTCTTAAAGTAATTGTTTTCACGTAATATGCTATTTTATCATCATCAGCATTTAATATTATCATCCTAATTATTTTCCTTCATTCATTGTTGGACATCGGCTCTTAAAAAAAACCCAACCAGTCACAGGGACTGCTGATAGAAGTGAAAACAAAACAATTAAATTCAAATACCTATAATGCAGGTTGTAGAAGATTATGACAACCTATACAATTTAAACGGCGCACAAAATGGCCGCATGAAATAATTTAGAAGCAACAAAATTTGCAAAACAAATATTGCATAATCTTATATAAAAAAATCAAACGTCAAACTGCGTCTCCAGCGGCTGGCGTGTAGTGTCGCAAGTCCACGTCATATAAACGTCAAACTGCGTCTCCAGCGTTTCGTGTGCGGTGTCGCGAGTCCACGTCATATAAACGTCACACTGCGTCTCACGTGCGGTGTCATGAGTTCGGAGATTTTATCTCCTCTAAAGAAAAAGCGTACGGCGCTAAAAGAAGTTTACGCTTCAAAAAAAAAACGCCGAGACAGCCGTTTCTCCAATCACCACCACCATATATATAGCAACTATCTTCTGTTCTGACTTATAGATATGCTAGATAAACCTTCACAAAATATACCTAATGTACAACACGTTTCAAAATTAATTAAAAAAATATTTAAATTATCTCTCAAAATGAAAGTACAGAACTTTGTTACGACCAAAGTAAACCCATGCCCTGAGTCCCGAGCAAAATCAAAGCCTCGCAACTTGTCAACTCGATTACCATATCCAAACAAGGAAGACGCTCCGATGTTTTAATGACACTATTTTAAAGCTTTGTAAGGTATTACAAAAGGAAGGCAATAAAGTCCCTTAATGATGTAAAGTGTAACAGGCAAAGTTTGTGCACTGGAGTGCATACATTTTTATAGGATATTATTTAATTTTAAGCTAGAATATTTTCTTAATAAATGTTTTCTACACTCTACTTGTGTGAATCGTCAATATTTCTTTTTGAAATCTCTCTATACACTTTCATAGGATCCATCCAATTCAACAAGGCAGCCTCCTCCTTTCCTATCCTCTCTGGTATGGACGGTAGAAGAAATTGGTGCCTAAAACTCGAATGCAAACCACTATCCTATTGTCTTATTCTCCACCAATTTCTTAATCATCATCTGATCGAGTATAACCAATGTAAATGCTGGCACTAAACATAATATCATATGGCAAGACATCCTGAACTGGTAAGAGATAGTGCCACGCTGCTTTGCAGCCGAATTGGGCCGGTACGGCCGGGATGGTACCTCTCGCTCACATAATACCGGCGTCAAGTGATAGCTATGCTTTCGCGTTTCATGTGGTTTGTGAGTTTCTGGTGGCCCATTGGGGGGTAGGAAAAAGGAGGGCAAAGCATCTGCTTAAGTTTTGGTTGTGTGGATGTCTATGGGCGTCGGTAGTCACTATAAGGCTGCGACTGCTCGATTGCCTCCTTATGACATAAAAAAAACTTTTATTAGAAAAATATGGCTTATTTTGTATAGTTATCTAATAAATGTACTATTTTATAGCAAGAAACTGATTAAAATATGTTTATTGTATAATAAAATTATTAAGTATATACCAGTTGAAATTATAGAGCTTGTATTTCAAGTAATATAATAAATCCAAAGTGTTATCATAATTCTGAAAGTATTTAACAAGGTGGACATAAATTACTGTAAGTAGCGTTTAACACGAAAACAGAAATTTATCACAATGAGAAACAACTTTATCGTATAACATTAAGATAGGCAAATGGTACAGATTGCGGAGGTGATCCTGTTGCCTACAGATCTGAAACCCTCAAAAGGCGGATGAAGGCGGTCGCTGGTGGTTTATTGGGGTAGTGCATCCCAATTCCCAAAGTTTGAGTCCCTTCATAGGTCCAGGAGTCTTACCCGAGGTAATCCTGGATCATGCGAAAGCATTAACCTGCGTCATAAAAAAAGCAAATGTCTTGGTGTTCATTACATGATAATGGAAGACTGGTGAGCTATCGTTATCACGTGAGAGTTTTGGTCAAGATTATCGCAACGATAATTTCCATATCATGACAGTCAGATTTCTGTTTTTAGGGTTCCGTAGCCAAATGGCAAAAAACGGAACCCTTATATAGATTCGTCATGTCTGTCTGTCTGTCTGTCTGTCCGTCTGTCTGTCCGTCCGTATGTCACAGCCACTTTCTTTCGTAACTATAAGAACTATACTGTTGAAACTTGGTAAGTAGATGTATTCTGTGAAGGCGTTAAGATTTTGACACAAAAGTAGAAAAAAAACAATAAATTTTGGGGGTCCCCATACTTAGAACTAAAACTCATTTTTTTTGTCATCAAACCCATCCGTGTGGGGTATCTATTGATAGGTCTTCAAAAATGATATTGAGGTTTCTAATACCATTTTATTCTAAACTGAATAGTATGCGCGAGAGACATTTCCAAAGTGGAAAAATGTGTGCCCCCCCCGGTAACTTCTAAAAAAAAGAGAATGATAAAACTAAAAAAAATATATGATGTACATTACCATGCAAACTTCCACCAAAAATTGGTTTGAACAAGATCTAGTAATTAGTTTTGTTTATACGTCATAAATCGTAAACCGCAATTTACCTTTCATTCAATCAACTCAAATATATAAAAAAAACATTTAATTCCATAAACATAAACCTTAATCTTTGTTAAAGTGTCTAATGTTGTATATTATGTAATGGTACGGAACCCTTTGTGCGCGAGTCCGACTAGCACTTGGCCGGTTTTTGATTATTTAATAAAAATATATTAAGAGGTTATACTTTAAAATCCCTAAAACAATAGCAAAAGAGCTGGTGCCCTTGAAACGGCTGAAGCGATTTGGATAATATCTAAGAACCACCACTAGAATTTCTTTAAATTAAAAACAACCATGTTCAAATTGGTTTACCCGTTTAAGCGCTACGGTGCAACAGACAGACACGCAGACTCCCAAGTGACTATTAGTCAAAATTATAACACCCAACTTTTTGTGTCGAAAATTTACAAAATAGCTCGATGGTTAGCGCGTTGGCGCTCAAGCCGGGAAGTAGCGGGTTCGAATCCCGCCAGTGAACAAAAAGTTTTCTGTGTTCCTGGGTCATAGATGTGTATTGAATATAATTATTATATGATAATAATCTTAAATACATATTGTATAGTATAATAGTACTAAATATATTTCCGTTGTCTAGTACCCGTAACACAAGTTCTTCGAAAACTTACCACGGGACCAGATTGACGTGGTGGAAAAGGGTCCATAAATATTATTATTATTATTATTATTGTTACCTTAATAGTTATCATTATTTAAAGTTTATCCATCTAATTTTAAACATAGTCACCAATGTTCTTTATTCACTTTAGAGCTCAGAAGATATTATAGGTCTTTAGGTCCTTCTAATCCACTTACTACTTTCTCGCTGAACTAGCGCGATGGTAATGTGCATTACTCTAAGTGGCTGTCTTGTCACTATAATAAAGAATTCCCTTCTCTTTAATTTTAAATTGGTATTAAATTAATGTTAATAATACTGTTCAAAGATAGGAAAGAGTAGTGCCACATAACCTCTCGCTCACATAATACCGACGTCAAGTGACAGCTATGATGTTGCGTTTCGTGCAGTTTGTGAGTTTCCGGTGGCCCATTGGGGGGGGAGGGGGGAGATGATAGGCAAAAGGAGAGCAACGATTCTGCATAACTTTTGGTTGTGCGGATGTTTATGGGCGTTGCCTCTATATTTCATTAAAAAAAGAGAGCGTAGTACATACATCGTTATAATTTCCAAATGAATAAAAACGTCCCACGCATTTTACTAGGTAGGTATGTATAAAATAATAAGTGATATTTTCTAAGTCTTTTTAATTTTTTCTAGCTTTTGTATTTTATTCCAATTTAATTTACTACGAGCAAACTAAATTTTTACGAGATGGAACGCTCGTAAATTATTTGCAAGGGTGATTCGTATAAACTTGATGAGCTAGAAGCTTTTACGACTTACGATATACAATAGATTTAAGTGATGTAAAAAAGGACAGATCGCACCGGCCGGCGTCCCCTCTTTATTACTTGGGCCTTGTCTCACGGTAATACGGCTGAAATAATTGGAGATACCGTCTTAAGGGTTTTTTATCATATGCGCGGTGAAAGCGATATATTTTTTATAAGTTAATATAAATATAATTACGAAAAAGATAATTACCACATTTTCATTTTTTGTCACTATTAAATTAATTGTTAACTTACTTACTTGATATTGATATTTTAAATTTAAAAAATATACATAATATATAATTACGTTTGAAATGTGAACTCTACGTAAGATGTTGACAAATCCTTGGACTATTTTACTTTTAATTAAATATATTATATAAATATTTTACTTTAAAAAAGCAAACCAAAAGAGGAAGTTGATGTCGACTATAATGAGATGAAAAGTTGCCTCATAAGCAATATCCCATGGAGGCGAAGCCGCGGCCTTCAGAAGAGAAATGGATAGACGACGCCAAGCATAGCTGTACTGAAGAAAGCAGCATGGGATCCCGAACAATTTTACCAACTGACCTCCGAACTTCAATATGAAGGTGACACCTGTTGATGATATATTGGGTGGGTTGGTTCATTCGTTGGGTGATTTTACATTCGATTAAACTGAAACCACTAAAACATTTAAATATAATTTGTAGCATAATAAAAACCTAGCGCACTTGAAGATACATTTTCCCGAAAAATTTAATTATTCCTAAAATTATAATATATAAAAAAATATTTGGGCTGCATAAATCCCCCAAAAATTAAGGTGAAACTTAACGCTAAAAAGTAGCACAACATAAAAGTAACTAACATTTTTTTAAAGGTAGCGATACAAGCCTTATAAAACACATATGCAAAAGCAAACAAATCTCAGTAAACATCAGAAAAAGGTTAATCCGAATGTATGTATGGAAGTGAATCCGGAATCGTGGACAATGACACAAAAATATATAGAAAGATTGGAAGCATTCGAAATGTGCAATGACAGAAAAATATAGAGAATTATTATAATTAATTGGAAGCATTCGAAATATGGTGCTGGAGGAGGATGGAGGGGAAACGTTGGACAGAAATGGGTTCAATTAGAAAGATTCTGAAAAAGGTAAATGAAAAAAGAAACATAATTAAAACCATAGAGAACCGAAGAGGAAATAAGAGGTCACCTGATACGACATGACCCGTATTTTTTAATATAATAGGAAGGATTGAGGGAAGGAAAGGAAAATGTAGACCGAGTAGAACTTATATGGAACAGATAAAGGAGATGATAGAGAAGAAGGAATTGGTGACTGCTCCAATGAAAAGAGCAACAGAGAGAGAGACAGGTAGACATTTCTGTATGATCTGGAATGATGACAGCTAGTCAGATCCAACCACGGAAATAGCATAAATAAAACTTTTAATTCTTATATCAATGAAATCCATTCCAGAGAATTGAAAGAGAAAAATATAACTGCATTCATTGCAAGTTATTTTTATAATGTTGTCATTATTATACTCTGGAGGCAGCGATTTTTATGTTATACGCAAGAGCTGTGTAATGTTTTATAAAAACTTTTAATGAAATTTTTAATAGGCATGTTGTTGTTCTTTAACTGCATTATGTGGAATGAAACTGTATATGAATTACTATGTATGAGAACTAAAAACTAGGATTGAAAAAGATGTTAGTCCTAGCCTGACACAAAAAAAAAATGATTTAAAATTTAGATATCTGTAAAGTTGGTTTACGGACGATAGTTTAACGCGATAATGACTTAACAAAACACAAGCGTACAATGAGCGTAACGGGTCAAGGAGGGTTACAGAAACTATTTGTGCATGCATCCGGCGTTCATCGATTTATTAGACGTTGTATCGTCAAAAATTGGTTGTTTGTAAAGTTGGTTTACGGACGATAGTTTAACGTGACAACGTCATAAAAAACGCAAGCGTTGAGCGTAACGGGACAATGAGCGTTACGTGTGTATTAAAGACAAATCTCAAACATCGAGGTAAACACAGATAGAGGTGAGGCATACTGTGGTGTAAGGTAGACTTGAAGAATAAAAAAGACACAGGAAATATTTGGACTGCCCTATTGGTCTAGTGGTTAGTGACCTTGACTGCTAAACCAGAACATCGTGGGTTCGATCCCCACCCAGAACAAATGCTTGTGTGATGAATATGATCATTTGTTTTGTGTCTGGCTGTAATTTATATATAATAATATTATGTATGTATTTAGAAATAAATAAGTATTTATCAGTTGTCTGGTTACCATAAGAACAGGCTACGCCTAGTTTAAAATCAGATGAACTCGTGTGAGTTGTCCCAACATAATATTATATTATTACGAACTAAACAGAATGATATGTACCCTGCCGCCATATAAGATACATTCTTAGCAAATCCATAAATAATATCTAAGACTTCCTTAGATATTTATGAATGTCGTCTAAAATTCACTCACATTTGGTCAGCGTAGGATGTCCATCCTGTTCTCCTATTAATATTTAAGATTTCAACTCAGATTTTAGAAATCTTAATTTCTATTTTTGTTCAAAGGTACAAAATCAGTTATGTAAATGAGTTTCAATTCAAACTTTAAGTTTTACTTACAAAAATGTTTAATGAGATATGACGTTAAATATTTAATGAATGAGAGCGAGAGGGAGAAGAAATAATAAAAAATAAAGTCATCATAGTTGGTCACTTATTTTAAGCCCTAGTTACCTGTAAGTGAAGTTCTTACAAGCTGGGGTGAAGTTAACGTGGCGAGATCGTTAGTTAATAATTTTTCATTTTATATAGCATAAGCTTTTTGAGGCAAGAATACTTGAAAGATTGAGTTAAATATGTTCAACAATAGGAGTAAAAATAATTTATTCACATAAATCCAAACGCCAGAATGAAGAATAAGTTTTCTCATAAACATAATTACTAACAATATAGATCTAAGTATCCGGATGACCAAATATCCGTTGCGAAACCACTTGCCAACAAAGGCTTTGCTTTGCCACATTACGTTAACAATATGCAGGAAATGTGGTTTGTTACAGACATACAAACGTTTGAAATTTCTGAAAAGCCCGCAAACGATTCAAAAATTTTCGTATCAAAGTCTCCCTGAAGTTTTCATTCAGCTTTCATAGGCCCTTCGCGGTTTGTTTTTATATAAACGTTGGTTTTAATTAGATATAATAAAGAATAGGCCTTTGCGTCAACAAGTGGTTAAAATTTTCAACCTTTGTACGTAATAGATATTTCAACTTGTTAACTGTTTTTCATTAAACTATGTGCTTAAAAGATAATGTTAGTGTAGCGACTGAAGTTGTTTGTAAATGGGTATTCTTGGATTAATTGTTGTGAAATAAAATACCACCATGTCCACATGAAACTATAAAAATATGCATAAACCATAAGCAAAAGCAACACATTATTCAGCCTCATTAGGTATGCTTTCCCTCCTTGTTCACCGGAACAAGCAATTGGTAAGAAATACAAAGAAATCTATTTTAGACCTGCAGCTGTCACTCGAACCCGAAAGTTTTTCTTTGGATTCTTGAGCGTAAAATATTTTTACAAGTAATAATAATATCAATGTTTCATTTTTTTCTTAAGATGTAGGATTACGATTGTGTTATTCCAGTAACGTAATAAAGCCCTCACCGACGTCAACTCAATATGACGCCAGTAATGCGGCCAAGAACGCTGTACACGATTAATTTTTTTACGTTCTCCACGACTATTAATGGGTCTTATTCAATATTTATCTTTATATACATAATTTTTCTGTACGTGTGTATGTCACCGAACTCCTCCTAAGCGACTGGACCAACCTTGATGATTTTTTTGTGTGTGTTCAAGTGGATTCGAGAATGGTTTGGATTCACAAAAAATGTATACGACAACGTTTGTCGGTGTCACTAGTATTATATTATAATATTATGTACTATTGTGTGCTTATCAATGATCTAGAAGGTTCTGACTTTTTCGAATCTTCGAGGACATTGCCTTTAGGATTAAGCGTTACTTTATTGTGATAAATTCTGTATATATGTAAAATTCTGTTTATAATTTAGATGTCTTCAATATTAATATAAAATAATAATATAAAATGATCATATTATAATTGAAACAATTCTATGTATCTAGTTCATTAAAACATTAGTGCTTTATGGATAATGTTTGATATTTAATAATGCGCTTAATAGACATAATATCAATTAACGGTTATGCAATTCGATTAAACTGATAGGTGAAGTTAATATCCGTTCCGGTTCGTTCGAATTTTGAATATTATTTTGAATATGGATATTTTAAATTACCTACCAAAGATATGGTTGAATGATTTTGTACTAACAAATATTTTATGGCTTATTTGAAATTTGAATGGATTCGAATCGCACGTGCGATTATTTAGTTAATGGACTATAGAAAACTTACTACGATATCCTTATATTTCTGCTATCTGATTATTTTTTCCATGAAACAGTGTGCGTTTCGTAGAGAAGAGCAGCATAGGCAGTGTTATTACTCCCCACCATGGTTCAGGCCTTGACGTGGCGGTGGGGCTCAGTAGCCTAGGGTGATCCCAGCACCTTGGGTGAAGCTAATTGAGCCGAGGGGGCTCTTTGTACCCTTCTTAGAAGAAGAGGGGACAAAAGAGCAAGGGGTGAGGATGGGAACATCATCCCATTGTACTGTCCTGACGTTGGGAGGGGTTGTTCTGTGGTGTGGGACAATCCCTCTATGGAGGTGGCGTCGGTCCCTTTCGGGACTGACTAGCCGTCGAGGTGCCCTGTTAGCTTAAGAGATCCGGAGCACCTCACCAAGGCGGCACTCGCCGGGTTTTAGTGGGTAGAGCTGCGTCCACTTACCATCTTTTGGGCGCAGCGAGTACCACATACCCACCTGGGGAGACACACTCCCCAGGCGGGATGCCTCAGAGCATTTCCCGGCGTAAAGAAAAAAAGGTAGTGTTATTACTGGCACCGAGACAATTAACACATTAGCAATGTCTGCAAGAGGTAGTGCAGACATTGGTAAAGTTGTGGGCATTGGTTGTGAATAGATATCAATAAATGAACATAAATATTATGTATATAGTTATATTAGTAAGTACTTACTGGTTACTGCTGCTTTGCAGCCGAAATAGGCCGCCTCAACCGGGGTGGTATCTCTCACTGACTTAATACCGGCGTAAAATGACAGCTAAGCTGTCGAGTTTTGTGCAGTTTGTGAGTTGTATGGGCGTCGATAATCGCCTAAAGATTCTGCGTTGCCCTTCTATGATATAAAAAAGAGTTGCCTAGTTTGTCCCCTTATTTATCATCATGGGCGATGCTATAAATAAATAAAACAGCCTTTATTTTCTTCTACGTCGTGTTTTCAGTGGCCAATTATAGGGAAAAGGAGAGCAACACTTTTGCATAACTTTTGGTTGTGTGGATGTCTATGGGCGTCGGTAGTCACCGTACTGCTCCGACTGCTCGGTAACTTGTCATACATTAAGAAGCAATATAATATTACATTAACATGAATACCAATATAATTTAAAAGTTTCTATTTGTTAGTAGTAGTCGTGTTTGCGGCGCCTTAATAAAATGAAATAAATAAAGGATAAACTTACGATCTCATTTACTACAGCTTAATGGTAAATAACATTTTATGCAAGAAAATCGCAGAAAAAATAAAATAATTATAATTAGAAAGCTCAAAAACCTAATTAATTTTATACGTGCTTCGCATTTACATAACATGCTTTATTATCAAAAATATACCGATTTAACGCCATATGACAACTTTAATTGCTATCAAGAAAGTTTGGAGTCCAAATCGAAATTTCTCTTAGTGAAATAAGTATTAATTTACAATCGGCGTTGGGAGGGCGGCGCAACCCCCGCCCCCAGCCAGTCGTCGTCGCGCCGCCGTCGCGAAACCACGCACCAACCCTCACATATCATATACCCATCAAAAAATCTCGTCCCGAAAATACCATCCTTATTTACACGTTTACAAACGCGCGAATTACGCGTAAATGTTTATAACAAAAACGTTGGTGTTTCCATAATGTGATAGTCCGTGTGTTTTTGTGTATAAGATCGTGATTGTGCGGATTTATTATGAAAGAAATGAAAGGTAATATTTATTATATTATCAAATACATACATTATAATATATTCATTCTGAATAAAAAATATATAAAAAGATAATCTTATATCTTATATCTTATAGCTTTCTTTTATATCTTGCATGGCATAAGGCTTTACTGCAATGCTTTGACTGCAACCTTTTTGTTGTTGTCCTATTATTTCGCCGTCATAGATATTTTATTCTTATATATTTATTCCTTATTTATGTATTACATGTAATTGTAAGATTTTAAATGTAATTTATTTCGTAATACTTCCCTATTTACAAATTACAAAATTGTTTCTTTTTATAATAACTAAACATTTCACATGTATATTTTCTGAATCTTGCCTTGCCTTGTCCTAAAATATGGGAAGATTAGGGCTGAACTATCATATCTGATTCAACATGATTATCATCATCACTTTTCTTCATTTTAGAGACGTTATAGTATACTGATGTTTTTTTTTATGTTAGTTGGATAGGCAAACTGACAAACGTGCCACCTGATGGTAAGTGGTCGACGTCGCCCATGAACATAAAATAGTTTACCTGGAGCGAGCCCAGGCAACTCATTCATGTGTTGCCTATCCTGAGACATAAGATGTTAAGTCTCGGTGCTGTATCACTGATGTATACGCAGTCCTTCTGAGTCGTGATATAATACAATAACCTTTTATCATAAAACAATAGTCAGAGGTCGTGATCCCATTTGGTTGGTGGTCGACGAACATTTGGAAATATTTTAATACCTTAATATGGAGATCAGAATAGAATTGTTTCTTGTCTACTGAAATAATGGCCTATTGCATACAAAATAAGGTTGTAACTCAAATACCGGAACCCCACTCGTCAGTTTATCCTTGCTTGTTGTTATTTATGCCTATTATATATTCTGGGGCTTAACTTAGCCTAATCCTTCTAAAATATGTATGTAGTTATGATATTTTGGGAAAAACTTTTCTTTTTCTGTAGATGAAATAATTGGTATGTCATCAGGAATCCACCATTGTCTGTGATCTAAGAACTAAATAAATCCAGGAAAAGCATTATTTTTGCGCGAGATAGCTTAAGAACCCCACCATGATTCAAGCCTTGTCGTGACGGTGGGGCTCAGTAGCCTTTGGTGAGCCCAGCACCTTGGGCGAAGCCAATTGAGCCAAGGGGGCTCTTTGTACCCCTTTTATAAGAAGAGGGGACAAAAAAGCAGGGGGCAAGGGGCGAGGATGGGAACCTCATCCCATTGTACTGTCCCGAAGTTCTGTGGTGCGGGACAACCCCTCTTTGGAGGTGGCGTCGGTTCCTTGTGGGACTGACTAGCCGTCGAGGTGCCCTGTTTGTTTATTAGGTCCGGGGCACTTCACCAAAGGCGGCATTGGTGGCACTCGCCGGGTTTTAGTGGGTAGAGCTGCGTCCACTTACAGACTTTCAGGCGCAGCGAGTCCCACATACCTGCGTGGGGAGACCCACTCCCCCGCGGGATGCCTCAGAGCATTTCCCGGCGTTAAAAAAAAAAAAAAGAAGCAATGGCAGAGATAAACAAATTATACCGACGCTGCTGAAGACAGAAGAAGCGCCGTATATTATTAATCAACTTCGAATGAATATATTATGTAGTATCACTAAGTTTTGTATTGTACTGTAATGATGATAAGGATTAATACCGTATTTCTGTAAATAGCTTTCACATTACCGCTCTATACTTGGTATTTTTTTAAAGCAATAAAATCGATATAAGTAGTATGTTATATTATTAGCTATAGCAGACTTTTCTGTAGGCACGCTGTAGACATATTCATACATACATAATACACTGCCGTCACGTCATGGATCGCCGAAATTACAGCGACGCTTTATTTTGATTTTGCTATATTCCCTAAGGTATTCATTTAATTTGCATGGTGTAGAGGGAAAAAAATATCTTCATGAAATTTTCAAGTCAATTACGGTGTTTAAAATGATAAGGATTTATACTAACATTTGTGTAAATAGCTTTCCAATTACCGCTTCATAACTGCTCATTTTTTTGCCCAAGAGATAAATATATGCCATGGCGTACTTGTGACATCCATACATTCTTACAATCTTTCACGTTTATAATCTACGAATAAATAATTATTTATTCCTAGTTTATAATATTAAAGTTGGATTGTCTTTTGTATATAATCGTGCGACAAAACTGTAAAATCAAATACATTGATAATCAACCTATTTGGCATTATATACGTTGATAATGACGATAATGATGATATGACTTTTACTACATTGTAGAATGTTATATATGTATAACATATTATATTATTATTACCTAATTAATGTTCGGATCGTCTATAATACATACCTACAGTAATCAAATAATCAATAAACGAAGCAATTTGCAAGTCTTGTTAAATTTCCAACAAGTTAATCAAAGCTAAAAGAGGAAACTACTCGTATTTGTCTCGCCCTGCATGAGTACGTACAATGGCTTTGAAGGTGTCGCAAGTGCTCTACGTGGAAGCTTTCTCTCTCAGATATTATCGAGATTTTCTCTGGGGGCATGCAATCATTCGAAAAATATAGTTGGCTTTAAATACAGCCAAACGTGTCAAAATCTTTTCATAAATTCACGTTTAGCAGTGTTGTGATCATTTTAACTTATATTTTAATATAGTATTAATTTTTTTGGATATTAACTGTCAACGCTTAAGCGAAGTCTTTTTAAAACCATAAGCGCGTATGGTTCCTTATTTTGAATATGTTGTATTATATTTTTATACACTCTATTTATACATAATTTTAAAGCATTTATCGTTTAAAAGCCCATACCTAGATATTATAATGTAAAAAAAGATATTTTTTGCACACTGTACATGACAGTTAGCTCGACCGAGATAGAATTTCTTCTTCTATTGTTTTTTTTTCTCAAAATAAAATAAATAATAAAATTTAAAATGTACCGTATAATATAATGTGTTAGGACAGTGTGTTTACCAAAATATAAAGTTTTATTTATTTATTCATTATTTATGTTATGTTAGTCGGACAGGATATATGCAAACTAGCCGACGATCCTGATGATAATTGGCAAGGTCATCCATGAATATAAAAAGTTCCACGGCGAGCCCAGGTGACTACAAATATATTTTTGGAATACTTCATTTTTAACCGATTTAATTTACTACAGAAATTCAACACGAAATGTTATCTGATCTCCAGACTAATTCATATTTCAGACTAAACTAATTGAGTAAATAAATATTTACTTAGAGTAAGTAAATAAATATCTCCGGAGAAAACATTTAAATTTAAATCCAATTAAGATGAGAATGTGTTGCACAAAGAGATGCCTAAATGTAATCAGAGAACAAGTCTCCGTTGACAAAATATTTCGACGATCGATGTCGCTAGGAGAAACGAAAGTGTATGAAGTCGACAATTATTGACAATAGAGAAATGTCAATTGCATACTTTAATGTTTTCTATTCGATCAGGGTGATCGAATACAAGGGTGAGAAATAATCACCTAACCTTGTCGTTGCGGTGGGGCTCATTAGCCTAAGGAGGACCCAGCACCTTGGGCGAAGCTAATTGAACCGAGACATCTCTTTGGCATTGCTCTCAGGCATCTTGCGGGGGAGGAGGCACTCTCCAGGCGGGTATGTGGGACTCGCTGTGCCCGAAAGATCGTAAAGGAGACGCAGCTCTACCCACTAAAAGCAGGCGAGAATTTTTGTTGAGCAACAGGCCACCTCGACGGATAGTCAGTCCCCTAAGGCGACGCCACCTCCACAGAGGGGTTGTCCTGCACCACAGAACAACCTCCCAACGTCGGGAAAGAGTAATGGTGTGAGGTTCTGATCCTCGCCCCTTGTCCCGCCTGCTCTTTAGTCCCCACTTCTTAGTACGAATAATATATATAATTATAATATATATAATATATAAATATAATATATATAATAAACGATAAGAGGGGTACAAAGAGTAGCTCCCTCGGTTCAATTGGCTTAGCCTAAGGTGCTGGGTTCACCTTAGGCTACTGAGCGCCACTGCCACGGCAAGGCTTGAACCATGAATGAATGAGTTGTCTGAGTTAGTTCCAGATAAAGTCGTTTATGTTACGATGCTGACTTACCATCAGGTGACACGTCTTTTTTATGTTAATTGGATAGGCAAACTGGCAAACGTACCACCTAATGGTAAGTGGTCAACGTCGCCCATGAACATAAACTAGTATACCTGGAACGAGCACAGGCAACCCATTTGTGTGTTGCCTATCCTGAGACATAAGATGTTAAGTCTCGGTGCCAGTAATTACACTGCCTGTCTTGCCCTTCTCTCCAAATCAAAGCTGTTTCACGGGAGAAACAAGCAAGATGGCGGTACCCGTGCAGCCGGGAGCGCGGCACAGCGCTTCCCTCCCACCGGTCTACGTCTGCCAATTTACCTATCCAAGTAACATAAAAAAGCAGACATATTATGTTCCACGTAAACATGTATACAATAATGTTTATGTATTCTTACTAGGTAAGAAATATTAATACTTATTTCAATGATTTGTTACGAAACTCCTTACATACTGTCTTTTCACAAAGGATATTTCAAGTTGCAGAATGTAAGTTCAATTCTTTATTGAAACTTATTATTGCAATTGTAAATAGAGAGTATTCTTCAAGCCAGCAAATTAAGTTTTTCAGCGCTTGAGATTCTTTTCAAATAATGTTCACGTCTATAATTAGAATTAAAAATACAAGGTTGTTATAAGTAGAGGAAGAATTTAACAAAACGACAAGTGACAGGTATGCTGTCGCGTTTCGTGCGGTTTGTGAGTTTCCGGTGTCCTATTGGGGGGATAGGGAACGCATTTGCATAACTTTGGTTGTATGGATGTCTATGGGCGTCGGTAGTCATCAAGTCACAAGGCTCAGTTGCCTCCTTATAACAGGAAAAATGGTTTGCCAAATCAAATTTTGAGGTATTCACTATAAAATAACGGCCTCACAAAAGTATCAGATACACTTATAGCAAATATATTGTCTAAAGGATGTGCTAATTGATTACACGATAAGATGTACTTTACTCGATTATATAAAATACTGAAAACAGGCTAAAATAAAAACTGAAACGAATAATTTACTAATAAAATATGTAAGTTTAGACATCATTTTTATATGGTAATATTTAATTTTCAATACTACAGAGAACGTGCTATATTTTTTAAATCTCAAGTCCTATATTTTTTACCGACTTCTAAAAAAGGAGGAGGTTCTCAATTCGGATGTTTGTATGTTTTTTTATTCAAATTTATACCCAAACTTCAATGCTACGTAGCGTATTCACAAGACGCCGTGACGCCCGCTACCTCGCCAGTCCCGGTGACTCGTTAAAAAAATATATACAGTAAAATATTCTTTATTTATAACACAATAATGTAAAAAACGCACATGGGTTATCTATATAAAAACGGCATTTCCGTTAATTTACATACCTTGAACATATTCCAATTTTATTTTTCTATTTCATACAAATTGCCTACTATGAGCATTATATTACATGATGGCTAATAGGTGATCGTTAAATGTACCTCGTTATTTTTGTATTTCTTATCTGAATATGCGCTCATTTTGAGCTAAATAGGAGCTTCGTTTATCGACAATGCGTACATACATAACGCTAAGCGGTTCTAACTCTGGAAATCTTTTTAAATCACAAAAGCCAGTCCTTAAGATCGTGTGTCGAGGAAAAAAAATATCCCCGCAGAAATAGAAGGAGTTTGTCACGAACTGGGAAATAAATCCGAAATGAAAACACAAGATTCCGAATGTAGGCCACCGTCGCTCCCGCGAGATAAATTCAAAAAGGATTCCCTTTACGTATATTAACATCTCAATAAGGATTAAAACTTCATTTGAAAGCGAAAAGCTTAAGAAGTCCTTGGAATGTTTCCTTTTTCTCACTTTATTCTCAATGTTTTATTTGATATTAAATAATTGATGATGAATTGTATTTGAAATAATAATTTTATTTTATTTTCAAAGGTCACAATGAGCATTATATTCGAGATTGTTTATCTCAAAGAAGGCATACCATTCAGAAGGATATATATCTTTCCGAATATCCAATATAATATTTATACAAATATTATAAAGCTGAAGAGTTTGTTTGTTTGAACGCGCTAATCAGGAACTACTGGTCCGATTTGAAAAATTATTTCAGTGTTAGATAGCCCATTTATCGAGGAAGGCTATAGGAGATATATATATATATATATATATATATATATATATATTATATAATAATAATGTCTATGGACGCTTTTACGTGGTGTAAAAGCGTCCATATCAATCTGGTCCCGTGGTAAGTACTCGAAGAACTTGTGTTACGGGTACCAGAAAACGGAAATATATTTAATACTTTTATATTATACATATATTTAAGATTTTTATAATGTAATACACATATTTAATACACGTCCATGACCCAGGAACATAGAAAATATTTTTGTTCCCTGGCGGGATTCGAACCCGCAACCTCCGGCTTAAGCGCCAACGCGCTTACCACTGAGCCACAGAGGTCGTCAACATATAACATCACGCTTTGACTAACAGTGGTTAAGTTGAGTAAATTAACGCGGGCGAAGCTGCGCGCAACAGCTAGTATAATATAATCATGGGGAAGGTGTTATGCAAAACATGAATGAGACATGCAAGGACCGCCCAGAGAAGATTGGCACAAAAAGGTAGGCCTATGATGAGCAGTGAAGAAACAGGCTGATGATAATGATGGTGATAAGTATCTATGACACTAATGTTTTCTCATTGATTGCAATCTAAGATTTTATTGCCATTGGGATAATAATACTAAGAAGGCCCCACCATGGTTCAGGCCTTGTCGTGGCGGTGGGGCTCAGTAACCTAGGGTGAGCGGTGCACCTTGGGCGAAGCTAATTGGGCCGAGGGGGCTCTTTGTACCCCTCTTATAAGAAAAGGGGACAGAAGAGCAGGGGGCAAGGGGTGAGGATGGGAACCTCACCCCATTGTACTGTCCTTACGTTGGGAGGGGTTGTTCTGTGGTGCGGGACAACCCCTCTGTGGTAGTGGCGTCGGTCCCTTGCGGGACTGACTAGCCGTCGAGGTGCCCTGTTTGTTTTCTAGATCCGGGGTACCTCACCAAAGGCGGCATTGGTGGCACTCGCCGGGTTTTAGTGGGTAGAGCTGCGTCCATTTACCAGCTGTCGGGCGCAGCGAGTCCCACAATAACATGCCTCAGAGCATTTCCCGGCGTTAAAGAAAAAAAAAAAAAATTACTAAAAAGGCCTGTTGGTCTAGTGGTTAGTGACCCTGAATGCTAAACCGGAAGGTCTCGGGTTCGATCACCACCCTGGACAAATGTTTGTGTGTCTGGGTGTAATTTATCTATAATTTGTATGTACATATTTAGAAATATATAAGTATGTATTAGTTGTCTGGTTACAACACAGGAACAGGCTCTGCCTAGTTTGGGATCAGATGGCCGTATGTGAGTTGTCCCAACATAATATTAAATAAACATTAAATATTAAAAGCATAAGCTTGGAAAATTAAACCCTGTGCCCGACCTGAAGTGTTAACCCGTCTGTAGCATCATGAACATCGAGCATATAACCGGAATAGAGTGGTAATGTTATGTATTTTGTATGAAAACAAGTTCCGCCAAATTTGTGCTGCGGCGCTGCGCCGATTCTGCGCTCTGATTGGCCGACTGATGACCATTATTGGATGACTGGCCGATGGAACGAACATACAGATCACTGATTGGTTGAATTGCTATTATATCAGTGACAAATCACTGACCAGTTCCCGAATTTTATGGCTCAAAATACTACTCTATCCGGTTTAAATATGCTCGATGCATCATGATAACTAATTTCAGACTGAAATTAACCAAAGTGTAAAGATAATAAATACTTACCGGCTTGAAATGTAATTCTAAGTATTTTTATAGTTTGAATCTAAATCCTTAGTAAGATCCAAACCTGGTAAAGGCACGGTAACAAACTATTTTACAACGATAAAACATTATAATGAAACAATTTTTTACGGATTTTATCGCGGTTTATTAAGATTTTTACAAGCCCGACGTTTCGTATACTTTACAGCAACCATGGTCACGGGAGGACCATGGTTGCTGTAAAGTATCCGAAACGTCGGGCTTGTAAAAATCTTAATAAACCGCGATAAAATCCGTAAAAAATTGTTTCATTATAATGAGTGAAATTCGCGCAAACATTAGAAAACAATAAACGATAAAACATTTTAAACGAAACATTATTTTAAAACATTACAAAGAAACCTAAAATTTATATTTAAGGTCCCTTTGTATGATAAAATTGATTCATTCGTACATGACTTACAAGATATTTAGAATTAGAATATATATATATATATATATATATATATATATATATATATATATATATATATATATATATATATATATATATAATTGGAGGTGTGTGTCCCTATATTTCACTTTGCAGCCAAAACTGCGCATTGCAGACGAAAAGTGTTTGTGTGTGGCAATAGGTACAAGGTTCCCATTGTGCACTGTAGTGGTTGCAAGTCGATAATTATAAGGGTGTAAAAGATACGGGGATTGAAAGATGTTAACTTTGAAAATGTGACTATTATTGATTTAAAATGGTCTGGATTGTTCAGGAAACTTCTGGAATGTTCTAGATACAATTAAAAATGACCCAGCGAAGCGGGTATTCATAGCTAGTTTAGAATAAAAACCTTTTCGAATACTGACTTATTTATTATCTTGGTACTCGTGAAGTGAAAATGCTGCTTATTATTTTTTTCTAGCGCAAACACCGGGTAATGCGATAAATGGAACAAACAAACAATTTTGTGTGATGTCTTATTGCATTAAGGGATTGTTTTATGTTTCCTTCAGAGTTGTAATAATAATATTAATGTGACGTGAACATGTTTGTAACTGAAAGGTGGGAAAGATTTTAGGCTATATTATATTGCCTTTGATTTTATATAGAAATTCTCTACAAACTAATTCTAAAAATAATAACTTAAAAATTGCCTGATGCTATGTTAAAAGAGCTGTAGTCTTGAAACATGCGTAAGAACTACCACTAGAAAACCTGTGAACCTGTGAACCTGTGTACAAAAAACCGCATCCAAATCGATTCACAAGTTCTTTTTTTATGCCATAAAGAGGCAAACGACCAGTCGGAGCCTTATGGTGACCTCCGACGCCCAAAGACATCTGCACAACTAGAGGTTATGCAGATATATTATCCCTATCTTTCCCAATGGACCATCGGACTCACAAACTATTCTAACTATACTGTGACTTTATGCCGGTACTATGTGAGCGAGGGGTAACACCCCAATAGATCTGGGGCACCTCACCAAGGCGGCACTGGTGGCACTCGCCGGGTTTTAGTGGGTAGAGTTGCGTCCATTTACAATCTTTCGGGCGCAGCGAGTCCCACATACCCGCGTGGGGAGACCCACTCCTCCGCGGGATGCCTCAGAGCATTTCCCAGTGTTAAAGAAAAAAAAAGGTAACACCCCGGTCATGCCGGCCCAGTTCTGCTGCAATGCAGCATGGCACTACCTCTTAAAAACTAAGGTGCCTCAGATAGACACGATTAGCGGTCAAACTAATATAAAAGGCCTATATAGTATTTTTGCTTCGGGTTTAATAAATCGTTACAATGAATAATATTTATAATTAAGTATAAAAATATGCTTAAAAATATACCCTTCTAAGGACTTAATCCTCATATAATTATTATTTCTGATAGACGATCATTGAAATAGAAGAAGAATAAGAATGAAATAGAAGAGAAAATGAAAATTCTATCAGAAAGTTTAATAAATTTCTTTGGAGTTATATTTATAGGATATAAGGAAATGTTATTAGATCCAGATATACGAACAATGGAAATACGTATTGAGAGATATAATCAAAAATGTCGGCTGGTATTTTGTGCGTGGGACTCGGACCAATTCTTCCATTAATCTCATATTACGGTATGGGATAATTTATGCCTTAAATGTCATGTTTTGCGAAGGTGTACGCCGAAGAAGTGATGGTTTAATAGAATAATTCTGGAAGGCCATTTTCGAGAAGGTTGTTGCTCGGTCGAGATATGTCATGACACGATCTCGATGTCCAAAAATCCACAACAACTCTATTTTTACCGCATTTCCTGCATCGCACGACCACTATTTGCAATCAGCATCAACGGCTTTTTTTCGAAAGGGCTTACTTTTCAGCCTGATGGCCTTTAAGCTCATCTACGGTATTTCCGAACCGATACGACTTGGGGACCTTCAACTCCTTCTAGAAAACAATATACTCATATTTAAAAGGTCGGCTACGCACCAGCTAATCTTCTGGTGTGGGGGGGGTGTCTTGTGAATGTCGCTTGTCACTTATCATCAGATGAACCGGCTGCCCGTTTGCCCCTTTTTCTTATATACCTAGCTTGGTTAAGGTGGTTTTACATGGCGCATTGCGGCACCGCAATACTGTTTTTGATGAAGTGTACGCTACGCTCTCGTGTTGAGCACAAAGTTGTCTTTTTGCGATTGCTATGAACACGGTAAGTGATGATTTTCAAGCGTGATTATTTTTTTTTGGGATTTTTAACAACTTTTCTATACGATACGTTGTTGGCAGTGTTGTTATCATACAGCAATTACCATAACATATAATAATATCAACCCTTATATGTCCCACAGGTCTCCTCCTCGAAATCAGGCGAGGAGGGTTTTGGGCCATAGTTCACCGATGCGCTGGCTCAATGCGGGTTGGTGACCTTCACACACCTTCAAAGACTTAAAATCTCATCTGGTGTGCAGGTTTTCTCACGATGTTTCCTTTACCGGTGAGCAAGCGTGGAAGCAAGAAATTTAGAAAAACCCATTTCTAGGCATCACAGGAGGGGGGGGGGGTCAGGATCGAACCCGGACCTCTCGGCTCTCACTCAAGAGACCGAGCCCACACCCACTAGGCCATCGTCGCTCACATACAATATCATATTATTGTATAAGGTTTTAATTTTGAAGAACGAACCTAGTACTTTAATTACGTCTCGTACGATACACGATGTATAAAAGCGCCGTGTTCCACAGAGCACTTGTGCCGTGTTCTATCGTATTTAAATGCTCATTATATAGTCATAGTACGTTTTATTGTTACCGATTTGAGCGGTAGATACTACTTGACGTCTATTATAGACATTAAATAGTAAGCGAAGTTTGATACAGATCTTCTCTTGAAGTTCATGAATTTATTTTTACCAATAGAGACAAGCAGTGCCCGCGCTTTCGTCCGCGTATTCCATTCCCGTGGGAGTACAGGGATAAATTTAGCCTATGATATGTTATTATGATGTATTCTTATACAGCTATGTTATTGTAAAGTTTCATTCAAATTAATTTTGTAGTTTTTGAGTGAAAGAATAACAAACATACATACATAAATTCTTAAAAACTTTCGCGTTTATTACATTAGTAGGATAAACAATACGGCATATGGGCCACTTGACGGTAACTGTGTGTGTGGTGTAGTAAGACCAAAGCGGCACCAAGGTTCAACCCTTGTTGTGGCAGTGGGGCTCAGAAGCTTAAGTTGAACCCAGCACCTTGGGCGAAGCAAATTGAACCGAGGGAGTTGCTCTTTGTACCCTTCTTATAAGAAGAGGGGACAAAAGAGCAAGAGGCAAGGGGCGAGGACGGGAACCTCACCCCATTGTACTATCCTGATCGGTTGTTCTGTGGTGCGGGACGACCCCTCTGTGGAGGTGGAGTCGGTTCCCTGATGGGCTGACTAGCCATCGAGGTGCCCTCATGAAAAAACTTACCGAGGAATTAAATGTTAATTTCTGTGATTTGATCACATCACTTTCAGACGCCATTTTATTGAACATTTGTTTTCTCTCCCGACGACGAGTTCTGGACGGCAATGTTCTCCTTCTGTTCAGAAGGAGGCCAACGAGTGGGTGAGAGAGGAGGCTGCCGGCGACGCATCTCCCTTCGGGCGACGAACGGGGATGCGTAGGGGGCGCTATTTAATGCACCTCCAGTAACGCCCCTGTGTTCGTGTCAGGCTCAGGATGGGAACCTGGGTCTGTATGGCACGACGTCGTCGGGACTGCTAAGTAGCGGCCGGGCAGTCGCCCATTATGAGGAGTAGTCTGGTCTTCGCCGGGGCCAGCCTGACGCTGAGGTGGTCCTGTTTGTTGCCTGCATATCCGGGACCCTCAAGAAGGGGCTCGTGCTCGCAGTGGTTTTAGTTAGGCTGGGCACTCCCTGGTACGAGTCCCACATTGGGTCAGGATTTACCCAAATATTCTGGCTGCATCCATAAGGATTTCCCGGAGAAAAAAAAGGCAAAGCGCGTATAGAGGATTGCAACAGACAAGTAGTTTAATTTTATCATTAAAGGATTATGGAACGTAATACAATTACAGGATATTGTTACGGCTTCGATCGGTGATGTAATGGGTTACTTAAGTTAGTTTATTACTTCAGGCAGTGTTTTTTCCATATTTTTACAAATCTTTATGATGCTAAATAACAAGATAAGTAATCTTACTATGGGAATAAATTATTTTAAACTGTAGATCATATTCTTTTAGTCTTTTATTATTTTTTACAAATAAAACTAACATTTTCTAAGCCTTGATAAAACTAAAGTTAATTAAAAAAGCCTAAAGAGGAAAGACAATACAATAAAGTTTAGGATTGTTGATTGACCGCTTTCGTTTTAACGAGTAGGCTGTTTATTTATTTATTTAATAGGACCAAACATAGTTTTGCAACAAAAATAACAATAACAAATACAGAATAATTAAATCATTAAATCAAGACACAATAACTAATTAAGTTCGCATTTTTTATGCTAGTTTGGTAGGCAAACTGGCAACCGTGCCACCAGATGGTAGGTAAGTGGTCAGCTACGTTTGTTGACTTCGCATCCGAAATATTTTTTTTATCACCAAATTTTTTAATGACTTCTATTTGACGTAATTCAAGTTTTCTTACTTTTTTTATTCTACACGTATGATGGAACTTTATATTTTTATGTCATGCATGGCATCCCCAAAAGAGCATTTGGTACATTTATAACAGCTCCTATGTATACTCCCGTTTTTCTTAAGGTACTTTGTTTTAACGCTACGTTTGTTGACTTCGCATCCGAAATAATTTTTTATCACCAAATTTTTTAATGACTTCTATTTGACGTAATTCAAGTTTTCTTACTTTTTTATTCTACACGTATGATGGAACTTTATATTTTTGTGTCATGCATAGCATCCCCAAAAGAGCATTTGGTACATTTATAACAGCTCCTATGTATACTCTCGTTTTTCTTAAGGTACTTTGTTTTAACGCTACGTTTGTTGACTTCGCATATGAAATATTTTTTTTATCACCAAAACTTTTATTGGCTTTTCTATTTGAAGTAATTCAAGTTTTTTACTTTTTTTATTTTACACGTGTGATCGAACTTCATATTGTATGCCATGCGTGGAACCCTAAAAGAGCATTCGGTGCGACTAGCATGACACACTGGCTACCAATTAGTGACACGCAAACAACGGCCAGTTCAGCCGCTAGTTAGATGGTGAACAGTGTTGACTTTTGAGTTGAAACACAAATAAAGCTAATTTATTGGACTTTTTATCGCCACGCGTTTACGGTTTTTAATAGTGCTGAATGATTGAAACAATCCTGAAATGTTTTGGTCGGTCCTGAAAATAATATCAATGAAAACTATTATATATATATATAAGTACTATCGGGTTTTTTAACTCATATTCTTGGTGTAAATATTTCGATATTATTTTCATCAAATTTGCTCCCCTGCAAGTGCCTGCAAGATTCAAAACGATTCAGTAAAAAAAATCTAGACTGATAATTAATTAATGAGTTGGCATCTAATTTGTTATTATCGAAATAAACTCCTATTTAAGAAAATGTCCTCCTGTTGTTAATATATCAACCATAGTCCAAGCCCAAATGCTCTTATATTTTTTCCTGCCAAATGAATTCCCCTTTTATTATTCGGACAAGGCGTGCACCTTATTAACTACTAGTTTCCCGCTGCTTCGCTCGTAGTCTTAGGTTTGTTGTTTGTATTTTGCTATTATCAGTCTTTATGTGTATAATTCTTCTGTGCGTGTGTATGTTACTCAAATTATCCTTATCAAGTATACGAAACTTTTGTGTGTGTATTCAAATGGTCCCAATAATGGTTTAGATTAACAATTTGGTCCGCTACTAAAATTAAATGTTTTGTACAGGAAAATATCTATCGGGTCCACTAGCAACAAACATAATAAAATAAACATATAATCGGTTATTGTTAAAAACATAATTCATAGGTATTGTCGTTCATAGAGGGAGACTTTTGTTCGTATCTGGGGTTCATTCTTGACGGAGGGTAGACCTTAAGTTTGCTACCTTGGACTAATACTTGAAAATAAATTCACCTTTCTAGAGCATATAATTCAGACAGGAGAAAGAGCCAAACGAAACGTTTATGCATTTACTAAAATATCATTTTCAACATGGGGTCTTTCTTTTAAAACATTAAAATTAATTTATTCCGCAACATATTTAGGCAGTATGTGTTACGGAGCACCCGTGTGGGCTGATAGGTCCACCATTGGAGCAGCCCGTCGTAAATTATTACAAAGCCAACGTCTGTCACTAATATTCTTATGTAAAGCCTATCGGACAGTTAGTACAGAGGCATTACCAGTTCTTGCCGAAGTACTACCAGTTGACTTAGAGATACAGCGCCGCGCTGCCTTGTATTATCATTCGCGAAATATTTCTAGTGCCGACTTCTTAAGACCACAAGACCGACAAAAAATTACCAAACTTTTTGACCCTATAGAAATAACCACTCAAAATTTAATTAAAGAATGGCAATCCCGATGGAATAATACAACTAAAGGGCGTCACCTTTATAACTTCTTTCCATCTGTATTCGATCGTTTATCAAAGGATTGGTTAGATGTTGACCACTGTGTCGCTCAGTTTCTTACCGGCCACGGAAACTTTAGAAGTAAACTATTTGGCTTTAATCTCGTACCGTCTCCCTTATGCGGCTGTTCGATGGAAGGCAATGAACAGGAACATACCGCACATCACATTCTTTGGGAGTGCAGTCTTTGGCAAAATGAACGAACATTAATGCTATCCTACTCCTCCTGAATACTTCTGATTAAATTCGTTGCGGGTCCCAAGGCAGTTTTAACGTATCCCTCGGGCTCCCTGAGATCGTATCAAAGAGTCATTTAGTGGTTACCGCTGTCGATCCTGGCTATACAGGGGTAGCAGCGGTGGGAACGAGTGGTGGGCCTAGCCCGTACAAAAAAGACCTTAAGTCCACATTTCTCAATGCTGGGACCGAAGGTCGTGAAGGCAGCAAGTGCGCTGGGCAGATTCCTCCCGAACCTCGGAGGACCCAACGCCGCCTGATAAAATGTGCTAGGCAGTAATATGATCTCAGAAGGAGACTGAAGACTGAGACTTTATTCAAAATAGTACCAATACCTAGGTAACACTGAAAATGTTTAGAAAATGAAAAACGGCTTAATGTAGTTGCCAATACTTTTGTTTTTCGAAGTAATCTCCGTTTCTTTTTACACATCGTCGCATTCGATGGAACCACTGAGAAAAGCAGTGGGCCCATTCTTCCTTAGGAGTCTCTTCTATGGCATTTTCGTACGCTTTCACCGCATCTTCAGGGCTCGTAAAGCGAATACCTCGAATTTTATCTTTAGTTCTTGGGAATAAATGAAAGTCGCAGGGCGCCAGGTCAGGACTGTAAGGCGGATGACTCATTATCTCGACACCTGCCATAGTCAAATATTCAACAGTCCGTTTTGCGGAGTGCGCTGAAGCATTGTCGTGGTGAAGGAGGATCCTGCTTCGTGGGCGCTGCTGTCGAATTTTTTCCAAGACAACAGACAAACAGCGATTGACATACCAGTCTGCAGTAACTGTTCTTCCATCTTCTAGCACAACTGTCGCGAAATGACCTTTCCGACCAAAGAATGAGGCAATCATCTTTTTTCCTTGACAGGCAGCCAGCAGTCTAATCTTACGAGTCTGGCTTTAGTCTGGCATTCGCTGGAGCCAGCCTGTTCCTTAGGTGTTCCTCTTCCCTATAGATTCATTGCCCTCAAAAAGAAAGGATGAAGGCGCTCGCAGGTGGTTTAGTCATTGTAGTGCAATCCCGTGTCCTGTGCTAGTCAGATCCGGGACCCTCCCCTTCAAGCGGCTGAAGGCAACTCGCAGTGGTGGTGAAGGCCGGCAACGCACCTGCTAATCCACTGGTGTAGCGGGTATCTGTAGATGTCGTTCTTCACTTACCATCAGGTGAACCGACTATCCGTTTGCCCCCTCTACGATAAAAAAAAAAGTGGTTTCAGTGCCACGTCACATAGGTATATCTATGGTGTCGGAGATAGGATTTATTCCGGATGAAAACACTCGCGGATGAGGAAATAATTTATTTAAAGAGAAATACTTTACAATGGCGAGACTTAATATTAAACGTGCCGTTCGCAGCGGCGGCCAATGGACGACTCACATGCCAGTTTTTCAGAATACCTTACACTGGTAACATTAATATTAAAAGAACATACAGATTACATACCAACATTATAAATTATATTGCGTCGCTTACATATGGGATACCTAGGGGAATGCTATATGTGATCTAGGTCTTGGTGTTAGTAAAACCTTCAAGTAGTTAAACGTACAATAACCGTAAAAATAGTACCAAATGTAATAATGTAATAATGTAATGTAAATAAACAGTGGAGGTCACATTCGAACAAGAATCGGCCTATCTATATTTGGGTATCGATCAGATATCCAACTAGATAAGCCGATTTTTTTACCTGCATTTTTACCGACTACTTTTTTTACAAATTGTTGCCTAAAGTAAGTTATTTTGATTTGAGTTGATTCAATGATCTCCTTGCAGTGGCCGGTCCCGGTTAGATGCGGTTGGCGGGGGATCAGTCATATTGGAGTTCATTGGACAAGGCTTTGTCGAGCAGTGGACGGTAAAAGGCTGATGATGATGAAATATTATTAGTCAAAAGTTCATCAGTTGTAAGCGAAAATAAAGCCACTCTCAGGCTAGAATGGTCTTAAAAAATATCGAGTAAGAGATATTTGGCTTACAGTATTTTTTTCTCTATTATCTAATGTCCATAAAATATCATATGAATCTGTGAATAATAAATTAAAACTTAAAACTTTATTACCAAGAAACAAATCGTACCATTTTAATTACTTCCCGTAAAAACGACAAGTTTGGAGTTGTTTCGCGAGACGTATAAAATAAGAAATAAAGTCCTAATTAAACTTTTCTTTGACAAAACTTTGCTAATTTAGTGATAGTATTAAGCACCTTTAAAATAGGAAAATAATTTATTTTCGAACTCCAAGATTTTTAATTTTAAGCTTTATTAAATACATCGTAGAAATGTTTTGCAAGAAAGTTATTTTTTATCTAAAGTATACGGAAATAGTAAAGTTACAATTGATTTAAATTTGGACAACTTTTTTTATGTCCCAGCCAGTTTTTGACTAAATGACATATTATTTGAAAAAAAAAAAACATTTGCCTCAGCCATATTTAAAGTTATTTTATTATAGTTACACTGCACTTTACTGATTAACATCGTCATCAACCTGTTTTTGACTGGCCTTTTGGTCTAGTGGTTAGTGCCCCTGACTGCTAAACTAGAAGGTCGTGGGTTCGATTCCCACCCACGACAAATGTTTGTGTGATGAGCATGATCATTAATAATTGTTCTGTGTCTGGGTGTAGTTTATCTATACAGATAAATAAAATTGGAGTATCTGTTTGTAATATTAAAATAACCGCTTTTTACTAAATGCATATGGATGTATACACGGTACATATACCAAAATAGCATTTTTTACAATTTTTGTCTGTCTATCTGTCTGTCTGTTTGTTCCGGCTAATCTCTGAAAATGCTGGACCGATTTTGACGAGACTTTCACTGACAGATAGCTGATGTTTTAAGGAGGTACTTAGGCTATAAAAATAATCATCATCAAACCGTCTACGGCTGTAAATCTAAGTTAACGTGGGCGAAGCTGCGGGCAGCAGCTAGTCTATAATAATAGGTCTTTACCTATGAAATTGCCGTTCTGCAGTACTGGCCATTTCAAATCAAAATATTTTTGTTTGGCTAAGAATTCTAATTTCAAATTAATTTTATTTTAAAAACATGGATGTCTTTTTCCAAAAGTAGACATTTGTTTATTGATTAGTGTTAAGTTTTCATCGCAATTCAATCTTTTTCGTCATCATGGATACGTTAAAAATTCGGATAATTATGGAATATGAGTACCGTCGTGGCAGCAACGCGACACACAACATCAACGACGTTTACAGAGCTAGCACTACAAACGAACGCACCACCTGTTATTGGTTTGCTCGCTTCCGTTCTGGAAATTTCGACCCGAAAAATGAACTTCGCGGTCGTCCGAAGACTTTGGTCGACAATGACGAATTAAAGGCGATTGTGGAAGCTGATGGTACACAATCTACGGCTGAATTAGCAGCAGCTTTCGACGTTAGCGTCAAAACAATATTGGTACATTTGTATCAAATTGGCAAGGTAAAAAAGCTTGACAAATGGGTGCCCTACAAACTGAATGATCGCCAGCGCGAAGTACGCGTCGAAACGTGCCTTGCACTGCTCAACAGACACACAAATGAAGGAATTTTGAACCGCATTGTTACTTGCGATGAAAAATTGATTCTGTTTGATAACCGCCAGCGCTCATCAAGTTGGTTGGATCCTGGTTCAGCACCTAAACAATGCCCTAAACGAAAACTTACCCCTAGAAAAGTGATGGTCACTGTTTGGTGGTCTAGCACCAGTGTGATTCATCACAGCTTCTTACCAAACGGGATGAGCATTACTGCAAATGTCTATAACTGTGAAGAACTGAACACAATGATGGAGAAGCTGGCACATCTCCAACCAGCATTGGCTCGTCTCCGCTGCTCCTGCACGACAACGCGCGACTTCATACTGCACAACAGACGGTCTCCAAGTTGCAAGAACTGGGGTTGGAAGCTCTCAGTCGTCCGCCCAACTCACCAGACCTTGCGCGCCTACAGACTACAACTTTTTCCAGATTTTGGATAACTTCTTGGCGGGAAAAAAATTCAATACCCGAGAGGCAGTACAAAATGCCTTTGAAGAATTTGTTGCCTCCCGTCCAGCTGATTTCTTTAAGAAGGGCATCAATAAACTGCCACTACGTTGGCAAAGATGCATTGATTGCATGGGTGATTACTTCGATTAATACAAATAAAAAATACATTAAAAAAATATATATATTTTAGTTTAAATTTTTTCATACAAAACAATTTCATAGGTAAAGACCTAATATGTATGTATTTAAATAATATATAAGTATTTATCAGTTGTCCGGTTACCCTAAGAACAGGCTCTGCCTAGTTTGGGATCAGATGGCCGTGTGCGAGTTGTCCCAAAAAAATCAAAATATTTTTTTTTATTCAAAATGGTACTAATACAGTATCTTTTTGAACGTCAATTAAACAAAATAAGCCCACTGAGAAGAACCGGCGAAACAAACTCAGTGGAACTAATCTTTTCAAATAATATATATTATATAACAATTTTAACATCTTATCTTGAAATGCCCGGGAGGAACGCCTTATTCCTAGGGTGTGGTATCTTCCATGAAATCTTTTACTTTATAATATGCTTTACCACAATAACGCTCTTTAACAACTTTTTTGAATTTTTTTATGGAGAGCTTTTGAACGTTTTCTGGGATCCTATTGTAAAAGCGTATACAGTTGCCTTTAAAAGAAATGCTTACTTTCGAAAGTCTAATCATTGGTGCATGTAACCTGTGTCTATTACGTGTATTCCTACTATGAATATCACTTTTCTTACAAAATTAATTTATGTTTTTCCGGACATACAATAACTAATTATTATATTATTATAGTACGTCTACATTGATTTTTAGAACGCAAAGATTACCGTGTCCCAACTCGTATTCAAAAATTACCGTGTTATTCAATAATATAAACCTTCAAATTATTAAATCGAATTATTTTCAATGATGCAACAATAATTTTAGCTATATCATCGATTTCTTCATAAGCAATCAAATTTTAATAAATTGCATGATTTAAAACCAAAAATCCGCAGACGATATTTGGATGGTACTTGGTACAAACGTTATCAAATCAGTGCACGAGGTAAAGTGTCGGTGGGATAGAGGGCACCCCTCGCTTAGTGCCGATACCGAGGGGGGCAAATTAAAAAATACGTACCGACGAAATTGGCCTTTGAATGGACATTTTACTGACACTTGTGGTTGTTTTTTTTTTTTGTAAAATGATTACTAACAAATGAGTTACGTACTATATTTTTGCTTTTTAAATTATTATAATAAAGCGTAGCCTCATATTATTATAAAAACTTTTATCAAAAGAAAAATAATATAATGAAAATATAAATTATTCCAGAATTTCTGCGACATAAAAACGAAAAGAGTGATAAATATAAAATAAATATCCAAAAAAGAGAGTAAATAAAGACAGGGGCTATATTTAACAAAAAAATCATTTTTAGATGCATCTCCGAAATCATTTAACATTTTGACTTAATTTTTACATAACATGATGCTCTATCTATTTAGGTATCATATTATTATCACTAATTAAACATGAAATAAACGATTATTTAAAGATAACATTTTTCTTACAAGAGCTGATTGTTAATTTTTTCCTTGTGTTGGGGGCTACAATTAACAGCTCTGAAGCCAGTATTAACGCTATGTACAATAAAAATAATCACTTAGTGTACTTACTGCATCATCATCATCATCATCATCATCAGCCTCTATCCGTCCACTGCTGAACATAGGCCTCCCTCAATGAACGCCTAATTGCTGCAGACTAAGTGATTATTTTTATTAATAAAAAGGCAATCAATAGAGCCGTATATGAAGTACATTTTCTCAGATAAAATGATATAAATATAAAATGTACATAAATTATTAAATAAATAAATAAGAAGTTACAAAATATCTAAACACTAGCTGTTGCCTGCAGCTTCGCCCGCGTTACTTAACTCCTATATGTCATAGCGTGATGTTATATAGCCTACATCCTTCCTCGATAAATGTGTATAACACTGAAAGCATTTTTCAAATCGGACCATTAGTTCCTGAGATTAGCGCGTTCAAACAAACAAACAAACTCTTCAGCTTTATAATATTAGTCTATATGAACGGTTTTTTTATAACAAACGTACGTTAGTTACTTTCTTTAAAAAAAATGAGTTAGTATATATCATTATAATAACCTGTCACTGCCCCATATCTCATTAACTCGCCAGGATTCTGAAACCTTCTCAACATCGTAAAATTTGACACTTTGATATGCTTTTTATATCACTGGACAAAAACCCGAAAAAAATATTAAACATTGGCATTTTTAAACGAATACTCTTCTGTGTTTGACATGAAAGACAAAGCGGGTTTTCTTGTAACCTATTGCTGATGGTGTATTTGCTTTCTTTTTTTCTTAGAAAATTCAAACGTAAAACGTGACTTAACTCAAAATCTTTTGCTACATCGCTTTAATTTCTATTATTCTTCATCACTTTTCTTGCATTCAACTCGTGGACCCCCTTAAGAATTGGTACCTGGTTTTTCGTTTATACGTTCTCACACCATAAAATGTAACAGAAAAGAGTAGGTATACAATTATCATACCTTGTCTCTGAAGTATGTGATATGCCCTACATCTGGGATAGGAATTAACACGTTCACACTAAGAGGTAGTGCCATGCTGTTTTGCAGCCGCATTGGGCCAATACGGCTCTCGCTCACATAACACCGACGTCAAGTGACAGCTATGCTGTAGCGTTTCGTGCGGTTTGAGAGTTTCCGGTGGCCCATTTCGCCGTGAGGCTACGACTGCTCGTTTGCCCCCTGACGACATAAAAAAACCCACATGGTACCAGGATATTCAAATTGATTTGTTGGAGAAATAGTGATTGTAATGAAACAACTTTTACGGATTTTATCGCTATTTAATAAGATTTTAACATGCCCGACGTTCCGCTATAAAGTATCCGAAACGTCGAGCTTGCAGAAATCTTTATAATTCGCTATTTAATCCGTAAAAATTGTTTTATTAAAATGAGCGAAACTCGAGTTAGTATTAGATTGTTACATTACTATTTTCATACAAATAAACTACATTTGAAATAAGTTCAATTCATTTAATTGTCACACAAGCATACCTAAATAGGAGTGTAAGTAAGTGTAACATAAGTATAATTATTTTTAGTTAAGAACAAAAATGTCAAACTATAATTCATAATGTAACTAACGGCTACGCATTTTTTTTATGTATTCATTGTTTTATATTTTTACCTCATGTATTATTTATTATATTGCTTAGATTGTAGTATTCACTTTATTTTTGATTTTCATTTTTCTTTTTCGATTTACTAAGAGGTTACCATGCTGCTTTGGGGTGGTACCTCTCGCTCACATAATACCGGTGTAAAGTGACAGCTATACTGCCGCGTTCCGTGCAGTTTGTGAGTTTCCACGGCTTCGAGCGGATAGGGAAAAGGAAGGCAACGCATCTGCATAATCTCTGGTTGTGTGGATGTGTATGGGTGTCGATAGTCACTAAAAGGCTTTGACTGCTCATTTGCCCTCCTATGCTATAAAAAACCCTACTGACTACTCTGTATTGTTTAAAAATCTCCTGTACCTTGTCTGGGAGAAATCGCTTCCCTGTACATAAATGCACAATAAAGTATATTTCTTTTTTATTCTTTTTCTTCCTTTAACATCACAAGTTAGAAGCGTTAGGTTATGCAATCAAATGTAGGAAATAAACGAGCTAATTCTGATAATGTAGATGAAGTAGATATTGACGTAATAATATTATGCGGACTTAAGTTTCTGTATAACTAGGACGTAAGACGATCATGAACTTGTTCTGAAGCGAGAATATCTTACTTACTTCTACTACTATTCTATTACTAAGATATTAAATTAAGGATTTTTAATATCTGATTATTATAAGTTATGTGATATGTATTTATGAAATTCCGATCTCTAGACATCAATAGTATCATCACTATTGTCATCTTATCATCCACTGGATAAGAAAATTACTACAAAACACACACTCCACAACTCTCAAGGAACGCCAAAATGATAACCTATGCCTATTGTTGCCATGCTGCTTTGCAACCGAATTGGGCCAGCACCTAGCCAGCACCCATTTTTTATTGATTCCGAATTTGAAGTCCTCTTTTGTCAAAATTAAAAGTCAATTTGTAGTGTGCAGAAAATACTGTATTCCATTTACAAATACTTTACTTGATAAGTCTACAATATAAAACATTTCCGCAGCACGGATGTCCGATTAACACAATTGACTCTCCTTGTTCGAAATGTAATCCGGCAGAGTAACGTCGTTCTCAAAATATACTGGTAGAATGCCCCGCAACACTACCATCGGCGTCCTTTTATACTAAACTGACAATAGACAAACCTACAACTACCAATACCCACAAAATCGATATTAATATAAATAATTCAAACTACTGAAAATCGTGACGCTCAAAATCGATATTAATATATGTAAATACTACTGAAAATCATAACAGTAGAATCTAAATACCACCGGATTAGTGCCTTCTTTTTATTAGTAAAACCTATTTTGATACTAGATAAATTGAAGACGGAGTTCATTGACCTAATAGTGACTAAGTACGAGTTAAACGTTACCAGGTTGACCCACAAGGTACGGCTAACAAGGTACGGCTTAAAATATACCGATAAAAAATATACTGAGCCTACTTACTAGTAGGCTCAGTATGCTTTTGAAGAGTGTCGTTACTTCATATTTGATGTAAATTAAATAAACTATCATCATCATCATCAGCCTCTATCCGTCAACTGTTGAACATAGGTCTCCCTCAATGAACGCCAAGATGGCCGATCCCTTGCCACTCGCATCCAACACGGACCAGCCACCGCACGGAGATCGTCTTCCCACCTAGTCAATGGCCGACCAACACTTCGTCTACCTAAACGTGGCCTCCACTCTAGAACCTTATTGCCCCATCGGCCATCCGTTCTTCTGAGTGTGTGACCAGCCCACTGCCACAAACAAAGAAATAGCTTAAATATAAAATGTTAATTGTTGAGTGTCACCTCAATTATAGGTGCAAACCACAATGCGAATTATAAACAACTTGTTGAAAATGTTTTGTGTAAGTCACTACCATTGTGATCAAGTCTATAATTCATATCTTTCACTATTTACCTTTTCCCATTCTCTACTTGACGTAGGTCAATAAATGCCAAAACCACCGGTCTTCGACCAACTGCGTCCAACCAGTACCACTAAATGGAAATCCTCATCTCATCTGGTTAGAGGTAAACCTACCCTGCGTCTTCCCGATTGTGACCCTCAGAAGTCTATTAGCCCAATGGATACATTTTCGGCGTATGTTATTGGCCCTCTGAAATTGGAATGTTTTGTTCTTCAATTCGAATAATCAAATATTGTTCTAATGAATCAACTTTGACTAATTGTATTGCGGTTTATTAACATTTTTACATGCCCAACATCTTGTTCTCACTTGACCACGATTGCTATTAAAATCTTCGTATCAAGCCGCAATAAAATCCGTAGAAGTTGTTTTATTATAATGAAGTGAAATTTGCGTAAACATTAGAAAACAATATCTGAACCGAGAATTGTTTCAAACATATCGGTGCTATTGCCACATCACTGATATATTATAAGCAAGGATTTTTCAGTTTTTCACGCCCCTCGCGGTTGAGGCGTTTGAATATTTCATGTTCAATAATTTATTGCATGATTTAGTGAGGCAGCCTGTTTTATGTTAGATTTTTGTGGCGGGCTGTGGTTTCCTCGACGTTCATACTGAACGAACACGTTTACAAAATCGACTTTGCCTATTTCACGTCATATACTAAGTCTGCAAAATGTTCCCTGTATTCTTTACTTTTCTAAACATTTCTTTACTTTATTAGTTATTAGATATTTATAAAGGTTTTATTAGTATCTATAGATATAGATCACTTTCTATGAACGTTAGGATGGCTGAGAAATAGGAAGGGATTCTTTAGTACTATATTTGTCTTTTTTTCTTTCTTATAAGAGAAAGACAAAGAGCAGCCCCCTCGGTTCACTTGGCTTTACTCAAGCTGCTGGTTTCACCTTAGGCTACTGGCCCCACTGCCACGACAAGGCTTGAACCATGGTGGGAAGTACAATATTTATCTTACCTTTTAAGACCTAAAATTATTATTGCAAATATTTCGTTCAAATCGGTGACAAATTTAGAAGTAATTTTAAATATTGTTTTCTAATGTTTACGCGAATTTCACTCATTATAATAAAACAATTTTTTACGGATTTTATCGCGGTTTATTAAGATTTTTACAAGCCCGACGTTTCGGATACTTTACAGCAACCATGGTCACGGGAGGACTGAGGTGTCATACGTCCTATTATTACAAAGTTATTCGAAACTACCCTATGATACATCAATATTTTGGTCAGTCCTATCTACGCAGAAAGTGCTAACTGTATCTTTAATCTGTGACATATTATGCTTGGATTTTGATTTGATAATTTTAATAATGGGATCCCAAGTAGGTGGTAGAAGTCCTCCCGTGACCATGGTTGCTGTAAAGTATCCGAAACGTCGGGCTTGTAAAAATCTTAATAAACCGCGATAAAATCCGTAAAAAATTGTTTTATTATAATGAGTAATTTTAAACTTAAATCACTTCTTCTATTTCTTATTTTGTTTTTGGAATGTACAAAAGTTTGTAAGTAAGTAACAGTGAGGCTGGCTCTTAGATTGCCTTTGACTGTGCTAAGGGCTAACATTTGGTTGATAATATCGAACAAAGAACAATAGTTATTAGTTTTTATAAAAATTAAATGCAAATATCGATGAAGAGGACAATGAATACTGACTGGACTATTTGTAATCAATTCATAGTTGGTTTCTAATATTTACCCGATTTTTACTCACTAGCTGTTGCCTGCAGCTTCGCCCGCGTTACTTAACTCCTACAAGTCAGAGCGTGATGCTATTTAGCCTATAGCCTTTCTCAATAAATAAGCTGTCTAACACTGTAAGAATTTTTCAAACCGGACCAGTAGTTCCTGAGATTAGCGCGTTCAAACAAACAAACTCTTCAGCTTTATAATATTAGTATAGATTATAATGAAACAACTTTCACGGATTTTGTCGCCATTTACATGCCCGACGTTTCGGATATAACTATACTAAACCCATGGTCAAGGTCTCCCTTTCTTATTGCTTGTATCAGACTGGGAAAATGTACAGATTAATAGATTTGAATGAAAATTTAGGGATCAAAACGGTCGTTACAATTACATAGGCTGCACTAAAAGTATCGGGAATGGAATATTTCCACTGTTCCTGTCATATTAAACTCTTTTTAATTGAAAACTCCTTGGTTTTAAAAATCGAATACCATTTATTTATTTTAAAAAAGATTATCGGTCTTGTCACAAGGTCTTGTCAAACTTGTTTAGTTGTTGAGAAAATAGAATTGACTCGAGAAAATTCTAGAGCGATGATTTATTATGACTTTCGAAGTGGTTTAACACAAAAACAGTGTGTTGACCGGGTGATTTCTTCATTTGGTGATGAAGCCCCATCCAAAACCACAATTTATCGCTGGTTTGCCAAGCTCAGTGATGATCCCCGTCAAGATCGTCCAAAAACTGCAGTTACCCAAGAAAACGTTGATGCTGTGCGTAAGCTGATTGAGGAAGATCGACATGTGATATACCGCGAAATTCAGGCAACTTTAGACATTGGCATGAGTCAAATACACATAATCTTGCATGAACAATTAGGTGTAAAAGAGTTGTTTTCCTGATGGATACCCCATTTGCTCTGTGAAAAGCAAAAAGCGGCTCGCGTTACTTGGTGCGTCAGAACTCTCGAAAGATTCTACGCAGGATCCTCAAATGCTGTATACAACATCGTATCAGGTGACGTATCCTGAATATACGCGTACGAACCCGAAACAAATACCAGTCACGAGTTTGGGTGTTCGAAAATGAGTTAAAGCCAACAAAAATTGTTCGTTCACGGAGTGTTGCAAAAAAAATGGTGGCCACGTTTGTCTCCAAAACCGGCCATGTTGCGACTTTTCCTCTTGAGGGACAAAGAACGGTTAATGCAGAATGGTATGCTAGCATTTGTTTGCCACAGGTCGTTTCTGAACTCCGTAAAGAGAACTGCAACCGCCGCATCATCCTCCATCACGACAATGCGAGTTCTCACACTGCGCACAGAACAAAAGAGTTTTTAGAGCAAGAAAACATAGAATTATTAGACCATCCGCCGTACAGCCCCGACCTAAGCCCTAATGATTTCTATACTTTCCCTAAAATAAAGAATAAATTGCGTGGTCAGAGATTTTAATCGCTTGAAGAAGCTGTGGACGCCTACAAAACGGCCATTTTGGAGACCCTAACTTCCGAATGGAATGGTTGCTTCAATGATTGGTTCCATCGTATGGAAAAATGTGTCAAATTTCGCGGAGAATACTTCGAAAAGCAATAAATACATTTTTAAATAGTAATGTTGTGTCACTTCCTTGATTCCCGAAATTTTCAGTGCCGCCCTCGTATAATGAAACAATTTTTTCTGATTTTATCGCGGCTTATTAAGTTTTATACAAACCCGACGTTTCGGATACTTTACAGCATGTACTTTACATATTATCATGATCACGGGAGGTCCGTAAAAGTTGTGTCATTATAATTATAATCAGATTCAGATATCTTATTATGAATATAAGTACTTAAAATCGTATAGTATCTAACTATATTTATAAGTTTTTTATGTACTTAGATAAAAATTTCGTGTCACGTTGTTTGAATGAATTTAAATACTGAACCGATTTCAACCAAATTTTAAACACAGTGTGCAGTTTGATCCAACTTGAGAGATCGTTTATATTTCAATAGTTATACATAGTTGTAAATTATTTGCTTATTATATGACAAAGAGTTCCATAAGATTTAAATAGACGGCAGTGTTAGGTAAGTTTAATAAATTGGATTTAAAGGATTGGATATTAATTATAGTGGTTATTTAAATGTAAGACTTACCTATTATAGAAATAGAAATTTGAATACTTTTATTTATTAACAAATAACGAATAATGAATAACGAATAACGGATGACGGATAACGGATAACGGATAGTGGATAACGGATAACGGACAACGGACAACGGACAACGAACAACGAATAATAATAATTTCCGGCTCCGGCTCTGAAACGTCTAGACTTATTTCGACGGGACTTTACACACACTGATGACACTATGACACATAGCTGATGTCATAAGGAGTAGCTTAGGCTACAAAAATAATTACCATCACTCCGAATACGGGTGATTAGAATACATCTAAGTTAACGCGCGTGAAGCTACGGGCAATAGCTAGTATTTATATATAAGAAGAAGCTGAAGAGTTTATTTGTTTGTTTAAACGGGTTAATCTCAGGAAGATTATAAGCTATCTATTTTAAAAGAAAGTTTTATTTTAAATTTTGGCTGGGTAAAACCACGGGAATCGTTTATAACGTTTACAGTATCCTAAGAAATATTAATAAAATTTTAAGCACATGCGTAGCATAAAGCTGTAGCTCGTAGTTCGCATTAACATGTTCTATTTAAAACCTAAATACATTCATAAATTACGCAGTTTACATTCTGTGTACACCCCATGAACATATTATTACTGTAATAAGTATGTAACGTTAGCCGTGTAATATTAGAATAACATAATATCGTAAGGTAACCTCGTCGCTCACTCGATGACAGGTATGTGTCATACTGACAGTGAGGAAGATCCGTTGTCAAATATTAAATTATCCACATGATATACCATCTATGGTTCAAACAGAAGAAAAGGATGTCTCTTCTATCTGTCTCGCTTACACATTGCTATATTCGTACACGCTCAAAATATGCCTACTCGAATCCTATTTCTATAAATAATAGTTTTGCCACTTAGATAGATTCATGGGCGTGCTTATTTATAAGAGATCTCTACCAGCAAACCCTAAAGAGATTTCGGAAGAGAGAACATCAATAAGTACCCGACAAAATCAAAACACAAATCGGTAAAACCTATTCTGGACTCATCTTTTTGCATGTTCTAACTGCGAACACATTTTTTTTTATGTTAGTTGGATAGGCAAACGTGCCACCTGATGGTAAGTGGTCGACGTCACCCATGAACATAAACTAATTTACCTGGAACGAGCCCAGGTCAACGATGTCTCAGGATAGGCAACTCATTTATGTGTTGCCTATCCTGAGACATAAGATGTTAAGTCTCGGTGCCAGTAATTTCACTGCCTGTCTTGCCCTTCTCTCCGAAACACAGCAAAGCTGTTTCACGGGAGAAACAAGCAAGATGGTGGTACCCATGCAGCCGGGAGCGCGGCACAGCGCTTCCCTCCCACCGGTGTCACACGTCATAGTTCTATGTTAATCAACTATGTTATAATGTCTACAAGTTCTTTAGTACAAACTTTATAAGCTTAAGATTATGCTTGAATTATAATTGAGCTGTACTTTATTATTTCATCTTTTTTAACCATTTCGTATATTTTTAAAATTTTCATTTCAATGTCATAAACGTTACATTTTTTGTATTATTTTTATGTACAAAATATGCATGTATGAATTAATCTTTCTATGTATTACACAAAACAAATGATTTTGGAAAAGCTTACCCAACGGTGTTGCATCATATCATCATTATCATCTGCCTCTATCCGTCCACTGCTGAACATAGGTCTCCCTCAATGAACGCCAAGACGGCCGATCCCTTGCCACTCGCATCCAACACGAACCGGCTACTGCACGGATAGTAAATAGCGTCTATAAAAATATTAAGAATATCCGCCCGCGGTGAGCTCAGTGATTTTTCAGCTGCGGGATTACCTCGGCCTCTCTCGATAAATAATGATTGATTATGCTGTTATTAACATCGTATTATGGGAAAACTGTTATTATACATCTAGATGTACAGATTAGATAGTTATATCTAGATGTAACTGACTAGTGGCATCGAAGGTGATGAGTGGTGATAGTGGTATGGTGACCACATGCCAAAATCGCGGGCCCGAATTTTCCCTATTAAAGAAATTCATGAACATCAAGCATAATATAATATATTTGAACTTAGAATAACTTTTGACATAATACATTTGATACTTAAATGCTTTTCTTTCGCTTTTTATTTATAGCGAGGGCAAACGAGCAGTCGAAGCTTTAGACTATCGGCGGCAATATACATCTACATAACCAAAGAATATGCAGATGAGTTCCCCTCCTTTTCCCAATCCCCCCAATGGGTCACCGGAAACTTACAAAACGCACGGAACGAGACCGCATAGCTGTCACTTGACTCAGGTGTTATGTGACCGAGAGTTACCACACCGGTCGTGTTGGCCCAAGTCGGCCGTCGGCACTACTTCTTACAAAAAAATCTCGTTCTCTCGTTTCGGTAATTGCTTAATGTATCCTCTACGTCGGGAATGCAATCTTAATGGGCCGTAAAATCCATATAAGAGTTGTATTACAATGCGTAATAGTTCATTAACATTAGAAAACCTTATCAGTTACCGAAAACGTCTCATTTATAGTATCATCAAAATAAAGATATCATTAAACGAAAAGTAAATTCTAAATTATTTAAGAGGGTCCTCACCTTACGAACGCAGCCAATATCGCCGACGTAAATCTCATAAGAAGTCATAACTCACGTTTATTGAGTTTGTAAAGTTTAAGACCCTCGAGCGTGGAGTGCCAATGTATTAAGGAAATTTACTAATATTATCTGACTTTAGATTAAAATATGGAAATTGTGTAAGATCTTTGTAAGATGGTTTGTTTGTATTTTCGTCCGTCAAGTTTGACAGCTGTATGCGGATTGATGATTGTTAAATAAACCATCCCTTACCCACCGATGGGGGATAGGGTTCATTTACAAACCGCGTGCACTGGTTCAAAGTGCTTCCGCAGTATTAACACCTCAGGACACCCGATCAGCTCGTGTAGCCCTACCAAACCTACATTATATATAATATATAAGCCCTACACTCACCCCAATGATACGCAGTTACACTTTCACCATAGTTTTTCAATTTTTGATTCGCGCTGGTCGCCCGACACACACTATCGATCCGCCATATTTTTCTTTTCTTTGCCATTCTTTTCAGCTAGATGGCGCCATACGATCCCTCTCAAATTTAACCCCTTAAGAGCGAGATAAATATATATACAAATATAAAATGTGTGAGTGAAGCGGCACGAGGCCTGTGTAATGTTGGTAGTATCAGTGCCGCGTTTAAAATTACAGTAAATACCAATATTTAATGGCGCTAAAAACTAAACAATGATGATTATTTTGATAACCTATGTTTTTTTCTAACAAATAAGAGTAAGTACAAAGCTGCATTACAGCTGAACAGGGCTGGCACCACCGGGGTGGTACCTCTCGCTCACATAACACCGCCGTCAAGTTCCAGCGGTGCTGTCGAGTTTCGTGCGGTTTGTGAGTTTCCGGTGGCCAATTGGGGGGATAGGGAAAGGAGGGAAACGCATCTGCATAACCTCAGGTTGGGAGGATGTGTATGGGCGTCGGTATTCACCATAAGACTCCGACTGCTCGTTTGCCCCCTTATGACATAAATAAAACTAAAGCGTGAAAGATTAACGACTAAACAAAGAAACTCACATTCACATTCATAATATGATTAGAGATTAGCGATTAAGGGGGTTCTTTATGTTGGTTCTGAAGCTTATAAGGTTATCTTGAAAAATATATTTTGTAGGTAGGTACTTTTAAATATCTTGGTTTTAAAGATACTTTTGTATTTTACTATTTTCCTATCCGATTAATTTACTATAAGAAGTTGGTCTACCTCCATCTAGAATGTAGATAGAATGGAGACCTTCGTGCGGAGGTTCAGACCTCTTGATGTTTATTAAATGGTATGTGGGTCTGGCTGCGCCCGAAAGATGGTAAGGTAGACGCAATTCTACCCACTAAAACCCGGCAAGTGCCACCAATGCCGCCTTTAGTGAGGTGCCCCTGATTTGTTGAGGAACAGGGCACCTCGACGGCTAGTCAGTCCCCCAAGGGACTGACGCCTACTCCACAGAGGGCTCATCTTATAAGAGGGGTACAAAGAACAGCCTTGGTTCAATTGGATTAACCACTGACCCCACTGCCACGCCAAGGCTTGAAACATAGTTGTGACGGGCATCAGACCTCGTAACTAGATTAGTGTACAAAATTATAAAATGATTATGACTAATTTATTTCAAAATGGTTAGCTACATATTATGTATTTTTCTATAAAATAAAGTAGAATAGAAACTACAAATATTTCATTCATAGATACAATTTGTTACCGGGATTTGAACCTGCCCTTATCATTGCGGTGGCGGGCCGCTCACCCACTTATCTTTTATCTTAAATGAGCAATTCTTGTATATATATATATATTTGGAATCTCGGCATCGGCTCCAACGATGTTAATGAAATTTAGTATATAGGGGGTTTCGGGGGCGATAAATCGATATATAATATAATCGATATATAATATTATAGATAATAGCTAGGAATAATTTTTAGAAATGTCATTTTATTAAAAAAAATAAAAAAAATACCGAACTCGGTACCGAACCGAAAAGCTCGGTCATCCGGGTACTTACAATTAATGTAACGTGTAACCCCAACCGAGATACGAATGTTTACGCACAGTAATCTTCTTATGTTACTTAATTTATGAAGAAAAGGGGGAAAAGACAACTTGTCTAGCTAAGCTGAATGTATTATCAACATTATTATTAATATATTATAGATAAATAAGATTTGTTAAAGATGATTTAACTTAAGGTTAAAAAACTGATATGAAACTGCTATGAATAAGATATTAACAAGAGTAAAACTTGTAACTAATTAATTTTTTTTTAATCTATACATAACTAGAGATTAAGACATATCGACGCTAATGCCGAGTTGGCTAACCACATAACGCTATCATTTCTTAATTTTTTCCATCTTTGGTACTAGATTATTATTATTAAGTGCATATAAATTATAATCATTATTATCATCATCATCAGCCTCTATCCGTCCACTGCTGAACATAAGACTCCCTCAAAGAACGCCAAGACGGCCGATCCCGATAAATTATAATATAAGCCTAGAATACCTATGATTCACGTCTGCTGTTCATCCCGTAAGGGTCAACTCGACTCAACTAGGACTCTCTTTGTAAAATATACAGACATAAATATACATACAAATATAAAAAACTATCAGCGCCCCGTGGTATTATCCGCGTACTTCACATTCCCGTGGACAGTAATAATATTATATGTTATTCTGATATATAAGTTATGTTATTGTAAATTTTCATTAAAATGCATTCGCTAACTTTTGCGTGAAAAAGTCACAAACATACATATAGGGCTAATCTATACTAATAATATGAAGTTAAAGAGTTTGTTTGTTTGAACACGCTAATCTCAGGAACTACTGGTCCGATTTTAAAGATTTTTTTAGTGTTAGATAGTCCATTTATCGAGGAAGGCTATAGGCCATATAATACTACGATGTGACTAACAGTAATTTAGTTGAGTAAGTTAACGCGGGCGAAGCTGTGGGCAACAGCTAGTAGGATATAAAAAATGTTTAATACCTTAACAAAGCAAGTTAAAACCATGACCATGAAAGTAAATATTTATACTCGACGTCATTCGAATCCAGCCTCTTTGACTATTTCTAGATCATCTAACCACTTTTTTTTTTCCTTAACGCCGGGAAATGCTCTGAGACATTCCGCGAGAGAGTGAGTCTCTCTCGCACCACAGAACAACAGCCCTCTCAACGTTGGGACAGTAAAATGGGGTGTGGATCTTGTCCTCGCCCCTTGCCCCCTGCTCTTTGGTCCCCTCTTCTTATAGAGGGGTACAAAGACGCCCTCGGCTCAATTAGTTTCGCCCAAGGTGCTGGGCTTACCCTAGGCTACTGAGTCCCACCGCCACATCAAGGCCTGAACCATGGTGGTGTCATCTAACCACTACGCCAGTGGTCAAAAAGTAAACAATGCTAATGAATACATGCTGTATAACAGCTGTGTCGAGGTTATTTTTATAGCCTATGTCAGTCAGTGCTAACTTAGTATTAAATTGACGAGAGTATTTTTTTCTAGTATAATTTCTTTTGGTGCGACTAGAGGGTGAGTCAGATTTTTTCTGACAGAAGTAACGCTCATTCTGTAATCTGAATACAAAAATAGTAACTTGCATTGGTGGTGACTGGTGAGTATATTACGTCGTTTGGAACGTAGTTCCTTATCGCGCGTTACGAAAGGGGGCTAGACGGACAAAAATCAGACGAAAATTTACTGTTTATTATAAAAGTTTGAAATCTTATCGTATTCGATCATGTCACCAATAGCGCGATGCAATTACTTAACAACGCCATCTATTGGTAAATTCACGGAAACGTTAAATAATTACGTATAAATGTACCACGCCATCTATTGCCAGTTTTATGTAAACTTTAAATAATTATACATATGTACCACGCCATCTATTGGCAGATTTACATAAGTGCTTTAAGAATTATCCAATTTAAACATGTTTGAAAAATTTGATATGTAAGTAGTTTTCATTATAATACATTCCACGTACCAACAGTTGACTTAATTTGACTTGCAAAAATTATGGGTATGTAATGTGTTTTATTAATAGTTCTTCACTAATAAATCGAAAGGAACTTCGTTCCATCCGTGTGTCCCTAGACACCTCTCTTTTTTATTCTAGTAGAAGTAGCGCTCAGTATTCTATATTAGCTTGTGTTGTAGTCTGTTTATTCCTTGCAAAGCTAACGATCAAAGGTTGTTTATGAAATTTTATTTCAAATAAAGATTACACGCACACACTTTTTTGTGCCGTTTTTTTCCGTAGTTTACCTCATGCATTCAAACATTGTCTCTATATTATATTAAAATACGTACATATTAGAAGTAACTTTTATTTAATAAAAACATCTTACATGTTTTATCCTCTAGTAACTTTAACCGTAAGCACGACTTCCATGACGCTTTCAATTTTCTTCCTCTTAATATAATGAAATTGTGCAGAGAGTGTAAATTTGTCCCAGTGGAGAGATTAAACTTTTTATTTTTGTAGAGCCAACTGGATATTTGAGAAATATATCAGTTTTGCTGTTAAATATAAAATAATACGATATTCTTACATAATTAGTGTAACAAGAAATATAATTTGTTGTAAAATGAGACGACCTCTGTAGCTCAGTGGTAAGCGCGTTGGCGCTCAAGCCGGAGTACTCAAGAATTACGGGTTCGTTAGGTCATAGATGTGTATAAAATATGTGTATTATATAATAAAAATCTTAAATTTATGTATTGTATAAAAGTATTAAATATAATTATTTCCGTTGTCTGGTACCCGTAACACAAGTTCTACGAGAACTTACCACGGGACCAGATTGACGTAGTGTGAAAGCGTCCACAGATATTATTATTATTATTTTTATGAATAGTTTCTATTCAATTTTAGAATTTTGCCATGTAGTTGCACTAACTTACAAAAACTTTAGAAAATATCGAATAGATGACATAAATAACTTTATGTTGAATTTCTACACCACACTATTACTTGTAAAATTATCGAGTCGCTAAACATTATATCTGGTTGATTTTAATAACATTTGATTATTCTTACCGTACGATGTAGCTTAAAAGGCCAACAGTATAAAAGCATAGGTCATATCGAAAAAAAACATTTATTCAATGTTTCTGTCTTTAAATGCCCTAGGACCAAATCCCTTTTTGAAAAAAAAGTTCGAGTCTTAAATGAATAGTAAATGGTGTATTATTTGAGTGCCGTGATGGATAGATTATGTAATGCTTGTCGAATAAGAGTCGTAATTAATTGATAAGGAAGGTGTGAAGTTCACCACCCCGCATTGGGCCTCCGTATTGGTGAACTATGGTCCAACATTGACTGATTTCGAGGAAGAGACCTGCGCCCAACAGTGGGATATACCTAATAATTATAACATTATAACAAACATTCTTGAAATTTATCGCTATTATTATTCCAATACGACGATGCTTGAAAATTTGTTTATTGATATTTTAATATTTTTTTCATGATATTTTTTTTGTCACTGAGCAATAGAAAAATAAAACTTTCAAAGACAATGGATAAGATTCCCCCTTAATTCGTTTGTTGGCCTGTTTGGTAGGCAAGTAATAACATTATGCAAGCTTTGCCAAAAAAGTTTTTGTAGCGAATATAAAAATAACGGTATGGCGGACATCAACTTAATGGAATGAAATGATTATTGCTAGTGTTAAAAAAAGTTTTTATAGTGCGCTATGAAAAATAATATAGAGCTTTATTCGTTTTTTTTAATTATGATAAGCTGCAATACGAATTTATTTAAAGATTTTAAACATGGCGGCTTTTACAAAATTAAACATGGTTTAAAATAATAATATGTCTATTCATGTGTCTTACAGAATCCTTACAAAGGTTAGGATTATGGGATACTCCCATTTAAGCTCAATTATACCGAAGTTTGTTAGATTAGGCATAGTTTATCTTTTTTCTTTCTTAATAAAAAGGATTTACATATTACATACTTTTTTATTCAATAATTGAAAAAAATTACAAAATACGAATAATATTTTATAGCAAATTTATAATATTAAGCTTTTATAAATGTAAGCAGACTTTTGGTCCGTGCTAGTTCATTAATGTACACACACATGACAAATTTGGTTTAACTTTTGTCTAAAGACTCGCTTAATATTTGCCAAAAAATAACCAAGACCGGTAGCAGAAACCGCCTTTGTTAACTGCTAACGTGCTCGTTATAACCTACGGTCAGGAAATACTGAATACAGGAATTCCCTTACAGTATAAATGTTTTTCTTTAATCACACATTAATATAGTATAAATAAAATCTTTACATAATATTATTTAAAGGGGCTTTTTGTGTTGGTCTGTTTGTGCATCGATCTTTTTTAAACTACTCAACCGATTTTGATACGGTTTTCACTGTCACATTCGTTACAAACTAGGGAAGTATGATAAATCTATATTTTTATTATAAAAAGTAGAGAAAAGTTTGTTTGTTTGTCGGTTAGGAATTAACTCCAAAACAAATTAACCGATTTTAAAAATTCTTTCACCATTAGAATTTTACGTTATCACTGAGTGACATAGGCTATAAAAATAAACATCATCAATCCGGATATGTCTGTAAATATAAGTTAACGCGGGCGAAGCTGCCTGTTTTTTTAAAATTAGTACAGTATATTTGTCAAATGGATATTTTAGGATAGGTGGTATAGAAATAGTAAGTGATCAACATCTTTTTTTTTATAGCATAGCAAAGCAAACGAGCAATCTATTTGGCAAATCTATTTGGCGACTATTGACGATGCGTTACCCTCCTTTTCCCATTGGACCACCGGAAACTCACAAACCGCACGAAACGCTGTCACTTAACGCCGATATGATGAACTTAAGTTCAATTATATAATAATAGCAATAAACATGTAAATCATGCATGATTTGCATGAATGCTAATCCATCCATCCACGTCTAGCATTTGCAGTCGTAACTTAGCATTAGAATATTAATGATCATGATGATAAATTTATAAAACGATAGCAATAACACACTAATCCCTCAATAAGCGGCTGAAGGCGCTAGCAGTGGTTTTAGTTTACGGGTAGGGCACAACCAGGTGCGAGTCCCACGTAGGGTCGAGATCCTGGCTACGTGCGTAAAATGCATTTCCCTGTGATAAAAAATAAAAATAAAGCAATAATATACTACGTGTGTTGAATGGACGGAATAAAACTGACACAATTATTACAGCTAACTGTTGGACTGTGTCAGTTTAGCACTTTTACAAAATGCTCTACATCACGTTACAACAGTCTTTTTTTTTTCTTTTACGCCGGGAAATGCTCTGAGGCATCCCGCCCGCGAGTGGGTCTCCCCAGGTGGTATGTGGGACTCGCTGCGCCCGAAAGATGGTAAATGGACGCACCACTATCCACTAAAACCCGGCCAGTGCCACCAGTGCCGCCTTGGTGAGGTGCCCCGGATCTGTTAAGCTGACAGGGCACCTCAACGGCTAGTCAGTCCCGCAAGGGACTGACGCCACCTCCACAGAGGGGTTGTCCCGCACCACAGAACAACCCCCTCCCATCGTCGGGACAGTACAATGGCGTGAGGCAAGAGGTGATCCTCACCCCTTGCCCTCTGCTCTTTTGTCCCCTCTTCTTATAAAAGGAGTACAAAGAGCCCCCTCGGCTCAATTAGCTTCGCCCAAGGTGTTGGGCTCACCCTAGGCTACTGAGCCCCACTGCCATGTCTAGGCCTGAACCATGGTGGGGACATTATAACAGTCTAAATTAATTATAATGAAACACTTTTTACGTATTTTATCGCGGTTTATTAAGATCTTTACAGCAACCATGGTCACGGGAGGACTGAGGTGTCAAACGTCGGGCTTGTAAAAATCTTAATAAACCGCGATAAAATCCGTAAAAAGTGTTTCATTATAATGAGTGAAATTCGCGTAAACATTAGTCTAAATTAACTCACAAATAATTTTATTTTTATTTCTATGGAAGCTATATATATCAGTTTAGACGTTTATCCGTATTTTTTTGGTTTCTCATAATGTCAAAACTGAACTCTAATCAATTCCTTGTCTAACAACATAGGTAATTCAAAAAAAAGCTAAATTAAAAATTTTGAAAAAACCCACGACACGCGATTGTTAAAAGTCAATTGAAAAATGAAAAACCGCATCAAAACAAATATTTGCTGCAGCGCCCCCTGGTAAGTTTTAATCGTAACACCTATCCAATCAAACCCAAACCCATCATTGAAAATCGCATCAAAATTAGAATAGTGGTTTTGGAGAAAAATGGCAACATTGGATTGTACAAGAAACGTTTGCTGCAGTGCCCTCTGGTGAGTTATCAACGTAATACCTATCTAATAACATGCACCAATCAAATCCGCACCCATCTCTGGAAACCGCATCAAAATCAGACCAGTAGTCTCGGAGATAAGCGGCAAAATAGATTTACACACACAAACTGCCTCTCACCCCAAACGCATATACAGTCTCCGTTCCGTCGCGGGTAAAAAGTCCTTAATTTGTTGTTATATTACATTAAAAAGCGTTTAAAAATGTATTTTAAACGCTTTTTAATTTTTCGGACCTCAGCGGGCCAGTCAGACTCCCGCTTGTTTTTTTTTAATTGACATCAATTAAATGGGGTTATTAGAGAGGAAGAGAAAGAATATTTAATGAAGGATAAAGACGGCTACTGCTGGTATTTGACATAAAAAAAAACTTTTTTACAAATAAACGGCTTTTTACAGAGAGTGTTTTTTTAGTTTTTACAAAGTCAAATGTAAGTAAAAACCCTTCTAACATATAAAAATGAAAAAAGAACAATGTTATGTTTAATTATGAACTTGTAAAGAAGATGTAGACATTTTTCTCTCCAGTTACTTATGAATCTGATCTTCATATTGTACAATATCGCGCTGATTTGCTTTTCAATTTTGTGAAAATATTTTGTGGCCGCTTGTGTGTGCAGCGTAGTGGTTAATTGGTATGCCACTTCAAGCGAGGGGTCGCGAATTCGAATTCTGTTAAGGACAGACATTAGGTAAATATAAACGACTGTATCGTATAAATTGATATGTTTAAAGATATCTTTAAATTATTTATTACGTTGCACAGTTTCCAAATTCTACAGATATCGGAGCCATCCACGGGGTTAGTACGTGGAATGATAGATCTTAATTATTTTGTCCTTAGTATTATCGTGAAGGTTGATAATGTTGATGATAATGCTTTTTTTTAACGCCGGGAAATGCTCTGAGGCATCCCGCAGGGGAGTGGGTCTCCCCATGTGGGACTGGCTGCGCCCGAAAGCTGGTAAGTGGACGCAGCTCTACCCACTAAAACCCGGTGAGTGCCACTAATGCCGCCTTTGGTGAGGTGCTTCGGATCTAATGAGCAAACAGGGCACCTCGACGGCTAGTCAGTCCCTCAGGGACCGACGGCACCTCCACAGAGGGGTTGTCCCGCACCACAGAGCAACCCCTCTCAATGTCGGGACAGTACAATGGGGTGAGGTTCCCGTCCTCGCCCCTTGCCCCCTGCTCTTTTGTCCCCTCTTATAAGAGGGGTACAAAAATCCCCCTCTGCTCAATTAGCTTCACCCAAGGTGCTGGGCTCACCCTAGGCTACTGAGCCCCACCGCCACGTAAGGCCTGAAATATGATGGGGTATGATGATAATGCTACTGATACACGGTGATGAGCTTTGGGAGAGATATATGTATGATGATAATTATGATGAATACGTAGAACTAACAACGACTAGGATTTCAAGTATGAGCTTTTAAGCCGTACTAAATGGAATGAAACACCCACTCACACTTAAACATCCAAGCTCCCTCCCACTTGTTTCGAGTTGTAACAGGTTTAACCCTTGATGGACTTGATAACTTTGTAATTGAAACTTTGTGTCACAATCATATTATTTTAGCATTATCGTCCACTGCTATATTGTTCTCAAGTCGATAACTTTCATACTTGACTAAGTGAATCAAACGAGCTCCACAATTTTATGTAATTCCAATTGATAGAGTACGATTCGTATTCATATAGCGTTTTCATCTATACTATACATTAAATATAGAGAATAAGCAATACGGTAGAGTCGACAATTTACAAATTTAGAAAATTATATAATCTATAATACATTAGCTTTACTGCTACAACAATGTAGCACTGCTACGATAATATTAGCAAAGCTACAATGGCGTAGCACTGACAACACCACAAGTTTGTTATCAGTGCTACGATAGCTAAGCATTAGAAAATAATACCTATGCGCTGGAAAAAAGGATTCCTGGATTGAGAAAAATTCATTTCATTGTTGAATTTTAGATGACTTTTTTTACGAGAATCCATACGAAATTTCGAAAGGGAAATGTAAAAAACTGACTGACCTCTTTTACTACAGGCCTACAAATTTTATTTCATAAAGAAAATATAGTTAAATATTGGTGGTTATTAGCTTAAAGTAGGTCAGTTGATATCGTAACTCTATCATTTGTTCCATTAGCGGCGACACGAGACACAGGCCTACGTATACCTAATAATATTTGGTGCTAACTTGACATCTACACTGTTTACTGAGCATATGTTTTATGGAACTTTTAGTAAAACAAACATTATGTATTGTGTAAATCCAAAATTTTAAGACTTATTTTTTTTATGTCATAGGGAGGCAACCGAGACGTCGGAGCCTTATGGTGACTACCGACGCCCATAGACATCCACACAAACAAAAGTTATTCAGATGCATTGCCTTATCTTATACCTATCCCCGCAATGGGCCACAGGAAACTCACAAACCGTACAAAACGTGACAGCATAGCTATCCGTTTACACCGGCGTTATGTGAATTATAATATTAAACCTCCAAAAAAAGTTTTTTTATTACTTTATGTAGTCAAACGACAGACGGGCCCACCCACCATCCACCTCCTCTACAGTTACATGCAAATATACTGTACAGTCCCATCTAGTATCATATCACTATAAGACACCATAAGTAACACTAGTAATTATAATGTCTGCCCTGTTTTTGTTTTCGACAAGGCTCGGCGGCAGAAATAAAGATAGTGGTACTCATGTAGACAGATACGCACTACTAAACGTATTATAATATAATAATAATATCAACCCTTAATGTCCCACTGCTGGGCACGGGTCTCCTCCTCGAAATCAGGCGAGGACAACGAATTATAAAAGGTACTTCTAATTCGTTGGGCGAGGAGGGTTTTGGGCCATAGTTCACCGATGCGCTGGCCCAATGCGGGTTGGTGACCTTCACACATCTTCAAAGACTTTTTTTTAATCTCATCAGGCATGCAGGTTTCCTCTCAATGTTTCTTTCACCGGTGAGTAAGCAATGGTCTCATGTTCAGGTGCACATAGAAATTTTAGAAAACTCATTTCTAGGCATCACAGGGGGAGGGGGGTCAGGCTCGAACCCGGACCTCTCGGCTCACACTCAAGAGGCCGAGCCCGTACCCTCTAGGCCATCGTCGCTCACGTGTTATATTCGTACAATATTCATTAATGAGCCTTGTGATAGGACTACAAAGAATTATGTCAAAGTCCAAACTTATGACTAACAGCGTCAAGCTATGTTATTCATTATTGTAAAGTTTCATCAAAAAAATCTTATATATTTAAAAATTTCGTGTCACGATGTTTGTTCGCGATAAGCTCCGAAACTTCTGAACCAATCGTTATAAAATTTTGTAAGTATTTGTAATTTGGTCCAACTTGGGAGATAGGGTAATTTATATCTCTATTTATAATCGCAATATTTATTTATTTCAAATTATTTGTTTATATTTTGTTACTGTATGCAGATGTCAAATTCTCGAGATGATGTCAAATCCAAAACTCATTTAAAAAGAAAGATTATTGGACCTTCATTATAGTTTGACGTTTGTTAAGAATAATACCTTACAAACTTTATATATACCTTAGCCACTGCAACGCGTGGCCAGGTCTGCTAGTGTAATATAAATCTTTATCGGTAGTGTCGTGCTTATTTGATTTAAAACTGTTGATTTTAGTAGCTATTTGCTTTTGAGTCTTGGTCATGTTGAACGTCGCCTGTTCCAAAGCGAACTCACAGAGAATAACTGACAAAACAAACTCTAAATTATAATATAAGTTTGACTTATGTGAAGTCATTTTATATGATAATAACTTTAACTTTATGTAGTTTGTTATCTAGAACTATTTTCAACAACGCCGATCGAAAGTTGCTATCAGGTAATTCAAAATTCAAATTTAGCAACCATTTTATGTTCTTTTTAAAGTCCAAACTCCTACGAAAGACATACGTAAACAGCGTAATAAAATGTACTAGAATTTTAATAATCCGAGAATGTACAATTTATATAAACGAATTACACGTCAGGCTCACTACCCATAACTGAAGACGTACGAGCTTTTTTCATCCATTCCTCAGAACACCTTCAGCTGAATCTCATGAATATTTCAGTTGGGATCAATTATTAAGATGATTTACTACTCATACACAACTCGCAAAGGTTTACGAACGAGGAAAAAGTGAGCTTTTTGCTTCAATACGGAATAACGTTTATGAAATGTTCTGAATAATTAACACTCCTTGTGGAATTTTCTTTTTATCTTACCCCAGTTTTGAAGATAAAGCTTTTGGTGAAAAAAGAAGAAAAAATACTTTTTAGTTTTTTTTTTTAACTTTAGAAATGTGCTTGTTTTATTTTTTTGTAAATAATTATTATATTATATCTCTGTCTGATGTCTTCGTTTTAAATCCTATCTGTCAAAGGAACACCCAGCATACCACAATCCATAGCACGTTGAGCTGCGGAAAACTTGGAGTGGGGGCCACGTTTAGGAAAACAAAGTGTTGGTTTGGGTGGGAAGACGATCTTCGCATGCAGTGGCCGGTCCGTGTAGGATGCGAGTGGTGGGCCGGCCGTCTTGGCGTTCATAGAAGAAGGTCTATGTTCAGTAGTGGACAGAAAAAGACTGATGATGATGATCACCATGTTGATATATATTATATTATGTTCCTGAATAGGACGGAATAGGCAGTATAATTAGTAACATCAACATAATAGGGGTCCTATTAGTTTGCATTTTGTAATGCATTAGAGAAAAGTCTTTTTTAAATAACCTAACGAGTCATAGGGACTGCCTATAGAAGTGAAAACTGATAACTTGGATTTTTCGTTTATCAGTAGAAAATACTGTGTATATGGTGAGAATATATAATTGTTTTAAAAATTCTTTGACTGAGTTTCTTTGATTGACTGTATCTTTCTCGCTCGGGTACACTCGGCGGTCCCGAGTTTACCCGATCGAGCATGACGGATCGGCCTCATTCCCCAAAAGAAGTTTTCAATTCAATTTTTTTTGAATTGATAATGCTCATCATTCTAATCCATCAAGACTGACCCCTGACCATTAAATGTTTAGTCTTGTCCATGACTGAGATTATCCACGTGTCATTATAATATTTTGGTTTATCATCTCGATAATCATAAAAAATTGCAACACGCTTATGAAAAACTCATAAATATCATCGGGTCATGTTTCATGTAGCACATTTTTTTTGAGATACTTACTTTTTTATTATTGTACGGGAAATAATGAGGCAGTAATGAGCTCTAATTAAATGTGTCGTAATAGGAATATCGTGGGGAACATTCTACAAAGACATTTTACCCACTCAAGAGTTTAATTTATATTCAAATGATAAAAATAATTAGTATTATAAAAAGATGAAAACTTAAAATATTATAGTTCGTTTCAACGAGCTTTTCCCACAGCCTCTCCAGCGATTTATATTTAATTTTGACACAAACCATTGTTAAATTAAAAACATGTCAAATTATGACAAGCTTATACAGTGTTTTGTTTCTTTCGTTCGCAAAATGAAAGAGAAAAACCTATTATAGCGGCGTTTTGACTGTAACAGATTTATTCAGCGTTTATTTGTACGGGGATAGGGACCTATAATGCCAACATAAGTCCCTATCCCTTTTGGATTATTAAAGTTGTTCTAAAATCATCATCATAGATTTCACATTATCGTGGCAGACTTCGCAGTTATAATGATAAGGAAAGCAAATTAAATTAATATTATCAAAATTTGCGTTTGTAAAAAAAATTATAAATTAGGTAGGTTAACATTCTTAAAAAGTTCATTCACAAATTTCTTTACGAATCAAACCAGATATATAATACCGAAATGCCCAGGCAAAATATCGATCAATACTTACTTCACCATTTTGCTTCTTTGTGCATAAAACTGAAAATGTGCGATACTTGTAATAGACAACGATACATCAAAGCTTATAAACCTAGCAATAAATCGCCGGAATAATTTTAGTGTGCATTTTTATGATGCTATTCTCGAGCCATCGATATGCTAATGTATTCTACGTAACACGATATTCGTTCGAAGAGCAATTTGCAAGCAAAATGCCTGAGAATATTATGCGATAGCGTATATTGAAAATATTTACCTTTATAGGAATAGGCATCCGCATTTTTGCGACATTTTTGAAGGATTTGTGGTTATGACTGGTTATTTTAAGAGATGAAAGTACAAGGGATAAACATGATTCGAAACTGACACGTTTACGTTTTGGTCCAGGTTCCACGGTACATTCGGTACGGTACACGGTACGGTTCCTACGTTTTGCACTTGATTACTATCAAGCTAATTTTCCGTGAATAGCTTCATTTTGATGAGACGCCCAAAAGTTTTCTGTGTGAAAATTCTCGATTGTGGTAAGTAGCTAACAAAGGTAGCAAAGATAAAATATGTCAATTTGATGATTTCAAAAATCAAAAATTTATTACTAGCTGAATAAATTATTCGAAAAAATATTTGTCCCACATAATGTATGGTTTGATCAAAGACATCATCCTTCCAACATGTATCAATAATCATCATCAAAAATGATTACTAACCAGCTGATTTTTTTTTTCTATTACTTAGTTAATATTTATTTAATATAACAGTCATATTATCCTACAAATTGCGTGGTAAGTTATCCCGGTCCTACGTTCATCATTAAAGTGACATATTTTATCCTTGCTACTTCTGTTACCTACCACAATCGAGAATGTTCACACAGGAAATTGTTGAGCGTCTCATAAAAATGAATGTACTCACGGAAAATTAGCTTGATAGTAAGTCAATTTTGATAGCTCTGATATAAAATTTTGAAAATGTGAATTCACATTAAATTAGAGTAACCGTAAAATAATGTTCAAATCGTATTAGCTGCTGGTTACTACTTATCAGTAGAACGTTGTATAGCTTAAATGCAAGAAGCATCTACCACGGGGAGTGTTCTGAAGAATTGTTCGAACTAATACCTGCAGCAGAATTCCACCGCTGGACACCGCATAAAAATTACAAATTTTACCCACACCACCTCGAAGTTCCGTAAATCTACAAAAACTCGATTTTAACCTTTTCTATAAAAAAAATCTTTAATTTTATAGAATTTTTCTTTTTTTTGGTTCTTTAAAAAGCGCAGTTTTAAGTTCTCATAATCGAATCAAATTCGTAATAAATCTCCAAAATTACACAAAAAAATATGTTGTTTGGCTATCAACGCGTCAAAACATACATAACAACCAGTCAAAACTTGATGCAGTTTGGGGAGCCATCTTGATGTTTACTCAAAAATTTATGTGTGCAACAGTTAATCTTACTAGTCTTTTTTTCTTTAACGCCGAGAAATACTCTGAGGCATCCCGCGGAGGAGTGGGTCTCCCCAGGTGGGCATGTGGGACTCGCTGCGCCCGAAAGCTGATAATTGGACGCAGCTCTACTCACTAAAACCCGGCGAGTGCCACCAATGTCGCCTTTGGTGAGATACCCGGGATCTGTTAAGCAAACACGGCACCTCGACGGCTAGTCAGTCCCTCAGGGGACCGACGCCACCTCCACAGGGGGGTTGTCCCACACCACATAACAAGCCCTCCCAACGTCGGGACAATACAATGGAGTGAGGTTCCCGTCCTCGCCACTTGCACTCTACTCTTTTGTCGTCTCTTCTTATTAGAGGGGTACAAAGAGCCCCCTCGGCTTAATTTGCTAGGGCCCCACCGCCACGACAAGGCCTGAACCATGGTGGGGTTACAAGTCTTACTAATTATAAAGGCGAAAGTTTGTAAGTTTGGATGTTTGTTCATCTTTTACGCCAAAACGGCTGAACTGATTTGGCTGAAAGTTGAAATGGTGATAGCTTGTACCTTGGATTAGGACATAGGCCATAGAATTAATCATCATCAATCCGGATACGGTTGTAAATGTAAGTTAACGTAGACGAAGCTGTGGGCACCAGCTAGTGATAGTAATAAATCTATTTATGCAAAAGTAATAATATTTGACTTCCTAAAACACCATAATTCCTCTAGCAAGGTAAGGCGATTAGGTTCTTTCATCTTTTCTACATTTATAATAAATAATACTAGTATGGATTATTTCCTTAGTAACAAGAGTCACGTACTTGTACAATTTGTTATTGAAAAATAGCAGCTTGTAATACTTTTCAATTTTCCTTACGTTGGTAATCTTTAAGAGAAAAAGCCGAGTAACAAGAACTGGAATTCTTTTATAGAAGCTAATCTCACTGAACTATTTTTAAAGCGAGTTTAAGCGATATGAGATTTCTTGATAACATTATAATACTATAAACTCCTATATGTTGAGCAATTCTCTCCTCGAAATCATACGAGGAGGGTGTTGGTCCATAGTTCACCGATGCGTTTTTTTTGACATCGCAGGGAAATCTTTTATGGATGTGGCCAGAATCTTTGGGAAGATCCTGATTCTATGTGCGACTGGCACCTGGGAGTGCCCTACCCTTAAACTAAAACCACTGTGAGTGCCTTCAGCAGCTTTTTGAGGGTCCCGGATCTGCAGGCAACATGATCACCTCAGCGAAAGGCTGGCCCCAGCAAAGGCCAGACTACTCCTCGTCGTGTCCTATATTGCCCCAGGTTCCCATCCTGAAGCCCGACACGAGCATAGGGTGGCGCATTAGGTAGCGCCTGTAGGACACGACGTCGAGCGGACTGCATAGTAACGGCCAGGCAGTCCCCCCTTACGAGGAGCAGTCTGCGGGGTTACCACGCGGCGAGCGTGAGTCATTTCTAATGCTTAGTTCCTGTGCTTCAAAACGTTCTACGTAAAACTTTCGGACGTCCCTAGGTGACACTGTTGTTTTTAATATAAATACCTTCAACTAGATGACGAACGAACGGAGATCGTTCAGTAATCAGTCTTATTATGGATCTGATTGACGAGTCGTCTTGGCATTCATTGGAAGTGGCCAATATCCAGCAGTGGAAAATACTGTAGTGCCCTTATATGTATGTATTTAGTATATAAGTTAATATCCATATTAAAAAAAGAGTTTCATCTCGGCACCCAAGCCGAACGCGCCTCATCCTTTTTTTCTTTTCTTTTATGCCGGGAAATGCTCTGTGGCATCCCGCCTGGGGAGTGGGTCTCCCTAGGTGGGTATGTGGGACTCACTGCGCCCGAAAGATGGTAAATGGACGCAGCTCTACCCACTAAAACCCGGCGAGTGCCACCAGTGCCGCCTTGGTGAGGTGCCCCGGAACTGTTAAGCTGACAGGGCACCTCGACGGCTAGTCAGTCCCGCAAGGGACCGACGCCACCTCCACAGAGGGGTTGTCCCGCACCAAAGAACAACCCCTCCCAATGTCGGGACAGTACAATGGGGTGAGGTTCTCATCCTCACCCCTTGCCCCCTGCTCTTTTGTCCCCTCTTCTTATAAGAGGAGTACAAAGAGCCCCCTCGGCTCAATTAGCTTCGCCTAAGGTGTTGTACTCACACTGGGCTACTGAGCCCCACCGCCACATCAAGGCTTGAACCATGGTGGGGCACATGACGACCCTGCCAGGATAATGATAACATGTAAAAACGAATACAACTCGCTAAAATATGAAGGTTACAAGAAAGCAGAGTACATATAACACTCACTCGAAAGTAATCCAGATACACGATAGTAGTTCCTGTAACTTATCGAGGTAATAAACTATATCTTATACATATTGCATGCGATTCATCCCTGTTGGCTTCATTTGCGTTCATATGACCTCCGTTATTCCTCATCCCTATATTTTCTAATCTTTATTAATGATGCGTCCAAGGAACCCAGATCTTAATGACTTATTCCTATTGCATATCATAAATAAGAAAGTAATTATTACATCGTTAATATATTAATTTATCTAATACATCTATAAAGATCTATAAAGATGAACATAATATTAGGAAATTATATCTTAACATCGTATTTTAGGATACTTTGAAGAATAATTATCTATAAACCTTACCTCGGTTATCAATGCTAGAATAATTACATAATAGTAGTAAATTAAAAAAAAACACCCTTACTTAGCAAACCGACCTAAAATTAATTATTCATCAGGTAAAAATAACGATTCCCTCACACATTTAAATAGATATAGCTGAATCTAATAAAAGCTTAGCAGAGTGTTGGTCGGCCATTAACCAGGTGGATCTCCGTGCGGTGGCCGGTCCGTGTTGGATGAGAGTGGCGAGGAATCGATCGTCTTGGAGTTCATTGAAGGAGACCTATGTTCAGCAGTGGGCGGATAGTGGCTGATGATGATGATTATGATTGAAAAATCCGTCCACTACTAAAGATAGGCCTCATTCAATGAACGTTTGAATGATGATGATGATTACAATGGTAAAAAATAGTTTCTTCTTGATAATCAGCATAAATAAAGTATAATCATTCATTCATTCATTTATATATTCGCTAGTAACCGTCTTTTATTGAATAAACTAGGTCAAACGAGCGTTAATGAATGAAAATAAAAATTCTAACAATTTTAAACTTACAAAGATAAACCTTATGTATAAATATGGTGTTGCATTGTTTTTTTACAATAATTTGCAGTGTGTAGTTTGATCCACTTCAGTAGACTTGGACGGTAGATGGCGCTGATATCTGTAAGAGGACTATGTTTGCGCGGCCACCAGTTCACTATCTCTTACAACGATAAGATGTCAGCAATATGCCAAGGGTAAATAATTGCTTTAGATCTTAAAAGATTTCGTTTATTCTGGAGCTTGGTGCTTGCGTATAATCTTCAATAATTTTGTTATCTATCTTATCTTTCTTGATTACACATTAATAATTCTTTATAGAAGAATCTCTTGAAACTTAATTAAATTCACTAACTATAAATCAATCTGTGCACTCGCATTTATAATATCAGTAAGATCAGCATATAAAGCGCTTCATACCTGTACAGGCTTCATCCTTGTATTGTGAATACGCCCTCGTCCACGATAAACGTTAAAAGGAACGGACACTCTATTCATGTGTATCATTGAGTCGAGGTAACCGTGTAGAAAACTAGGAAAAATGCACGACATTATGTAGCGTGCGTTGCAGATTGTGGATTTTGTATACGGATTTGCTATCTATGACATATTTGTCTTGTGCGATATTACATGCCTTATATTACATCTATCGTTCATCGAAATAGAAGATATGAAGTGCCTTCTAACATTTCTTTTCCATTTTCCCGATGAAATGTTTTATAGTAAGTAGTTAATGTTATGTAAGGTAAACAAAGGAAATAATTTTGTAGTAAAAATAGGTTAAAGCAAAGACATACGCTTTTATGAGCAGTGTATCATAGAGATACAATGCTCATAAAAGCGTACGTCGAAATATTAGGCATTACGTACAAAGATTTTTTTTATCGAAGAGGGGGCAAACGGACAGTCGGTTCACCTAATGGTAAGTAATGCTGGCTAAGGCGGTTAGGAAAGCGCCTTCAAATTGTAGAGATACGACGAAGGGTGATTTTTAGCGAAAAATGCGCAAACTTGCGTCTTGTTAGGGTTAAACTGAACTAGGATAAGTCGCCCCCATTCCGATTCCATTTATATGTTCATCATCATCATCATCATTATCATTATCAGCCTTTATCCGTCCACTGGTAATGTTTACATAAGCCTCCTTCAGTGAACGCCAAGACGACCGAAACCCTTGCCACTCGTATTCAACATGGAACGGCCACTGCACGGAAATCATCCAGTTCCCACATGGTTATGTTCGAACTGTTGGTCTTCGTCTACCCAAACGCGGCCTCCTCTTAAACTATATTGGCCCATCGGTCATGCGTTGTGTATCCGTGTGACCAGCTCACTGCAACTCCAACGAGTTTATTTTTCGCGTGATATCGGTAATAATAGTTCTTCGAATGTCTTCGTTCTGAATCCTATCTGCAAAAGGAACACCCAGCATAGCATTTATATATAACTTTATTACACTATTTATGTTTCATTACTTTCTAACATTATGACTGTCTTTTTTTCATGTTTAAAAGACGAACTAATATTGACTGTATAGGTATATAGTCCAGTCCCCACCACGGTTCAAGCCTTGTCGTGGCGGTGGGGCTCAGAAGCCTAGGGTGAGCCCAGCACCTTGGGCGAAGCTAATTGAGCCGAGGGGGCTCTTTGTACCCTTCTTATAAGAAGAGGGGGCAAGGGGTGAGGATGGGAACCTCACCCCATTGTACTGTACCGACGTTGGGAGGGGTTATTCTGTGGTGCGGGGCAACCCCTCTGTGGAGGTGGCGTCGGTCACTTGCGGGACTGACTAGCCGTCGAGGTGCCCTGTTAGCTTAAAAGATCCGGGGCACCTCACCAAGGCGGCATTGGTGGCACTCGCCGGGTTTTAGTGGGTAGAGCTGCGTCCATTTACCATCTTTCGAGTGCAGCGAGTCCCACATAACCACCTGGGGAGACGCACTCCCCAGGTGGTTATGAATATAAAAAATATAAAATAATACGTATACCTTTTTACTTATGAATGATCAGCTTCAAAGTGTCTTGTTCTTATAACTTCCTTGTTGTTTTTTTTTCTTAAATATTAAACATTTTTTTCTCTGTTACAGGTAATATTGGAGCGGGAAGTAATGTGTGCAATGTCATAGAAAATAAAGTATAGATATACCAATTTACTGATTCTAAACACAGTATTAGGAAAATATATTTAATACAAACATACAAGTTTAAGACGATATTCGTGCAGTACAGATCCGCCGTGTTGGATGCGAGTGGCGAGGGATCGGTTGTCTTGGCGTTCATTGAAGGAGGCCTATGTTCAGCAGTGGGTGTATAAAGGCTGATGATGGTGATGATGATGATGATGATTATGATGATACAAGTTTAAGTCAATATAGTTCAATAGTAACTTGAAGCAGCGGGCTTAGCAAATATCGCTGCAAAGTAAACTTAATTTGGAATTTAAGTAAAAGCATGGAAAGGAAGCTTACGGCAATAAACAAATAAAGTCGACATAAATTTCTTATTTATCACAATTCTAAAAGTTCTCATGTGTATTGAAGTATTGCCAAAAATTATTTTAAGATGTTAAGTCTATAATAAATTGTATAAATTATTAATAGTGATAATATCTAAGTAAGTTCTTGAAGAGCTTGTGTTACGGCCTACCGAATCAGACAACTGAAATATAATATATTTAATACTTTTATACTATACATATATTTCAGATTTTTATTATAATATAATACACATCCATGATCCAGGAACACGGAAAACTTTTTGTTCTTGTCGGGAATCGAACCCGCTACCTCTGGCTTGAGCGACAACGTGCTGACCATTGAGCCATAGAGGTCGTCAAAACAAATTGTAACACATGTAACAACAACAACTTATAAAAATATTTTTAGCAAAATTATGAAGAAAACATAATATTTACTTTTAATTCAGGTCAGTTTTGACTAAATTACATACACAGAATATAAAATTGTGAAATGGGTTAAAGATTTTATCAAGAAATTGCGATGTTATCTATTGCTGAGGTACAAATAAAAGTGAACCAAATTTGGTTACTAGATTATATACTTAGATATTTAATTCACTAATTATTTTGACTAATTGCTGAATTAATTTACTAATTATTTAAGTAATTATCATGATCACTGGCCATCCTTACTATCCTGTCTATGCTTTTTCATATTTTCTACTAGATTTTGCACGCAGTTACACCCTCCGAACTAAGATTTCTAACTGACTAGCTAGTACCCACAGCTTCGACTTTTTTTTTCCTTTAACGCCGGGAAATGCTCTGAGAGGCATCCCGCAGGGGAGTGGGTATCCCCACGCGGGAATGTGGGACTCGCTGCGCCCGACAGCTGGTAAGTGGACGCAGCTCTAGCCACTAAAACCCGGCCAGTGCCACCAATGCCACCTTTGGTGAGGTGCCCCGGATCTAGTAAACAAACAGAGCACCTCGATGACTAGTCAGTCCCGCAAGGGACCGACGCCACCTCCACAGAGGGGTTGTCCCGCACCACAAAACAACCCCTCCCAACGTCGGGACAGTACAATGGGGTGAGGTTTCCATCCTCGCCCCTTGCCCACTGCCCACTCTTCTTATAAGAGGGGTACAAAGAGCCCCCTCGGCCCAATTCGCTTCGCCCAAGGTGCAGCGGCTCACCCTAGGTTACTGAGCCCCACCGCCACGACAAGGCCTGAACCATGGTGGGGACCCACAGCTTCGCCCGCGTTAACTTATATTTACAGCCGTATCCGGTTTGATGATTATTTATAGCCTATGTCCTAATCTAAGATATAAGCCATCAACATTATAACTTTAAGCCAAATCAGTTCAGCCGTTGATGGTGAAATTTTTTATAATTATAATAGTAATTATGGCGTCAGCCAGCATTAAAGAATACAACCTAAATCCACACTCAAAAACATTAGTATAGATAGTTCAGAGATTAGACGTTTCAGCGGAGTTAGCCAAGATGCCATTCTACAATCGTAAACGGACTACCGTTTGGATGGAAATGCTATTTTACATCGATAAATACCGTGGTCTTAAATGTCATTTCCATACATTTATTAGTTTTTTACTAGCGTTTACGATTGTAGAATGACATCTTGGCTAACACACCAGAGGCCTTAGACAAAGTAACATTAGAAAAACGATAACGAAGTTCGAAAAGATTGACATAAGCCGTCGTCAATTATGTCATTCGTTATCGTTATCGCAAGTTGGTAGACAATGTTAAAATTTGTAACAAAATCATAAACTGTCAATTGGTTATCGAACACTTATGTCAAACTTATGTTATTTTATTATTGATATTGATTCGTTATCCGTGGGCGTGGGCCATGGCGGGCAACATTTTCACAATTTTTATGAGTTATAGTGTGTATGAGGTCTATTTAAATAGAAATTAATTTTAATTTTTTGATCCGATTTGACACTTCTTGTCGAACTTTGTTGACATTTGACAGTTGTTGTCGTTGCACTGTCACGATCTTTGATTGATCATTGGCTAGAAAATTATTATCGTTATCTCAAAGACGATAACGAATTTCGGTTACAAACCGATGTCACTTTGTCACAGGCCCTGGTGTGTATAATTGCAAGAGAAACCAGTCCAGAAACATAACTTTTCAAAATACAAAAACCTCAAATTATGCACTCACTCACAACCAATGTTATTCACTCTTTTTTTTCATACTACTTCATCATCATCATCATCCTTTATCCGTCCACTGCTGAACATAGGCCTCCTTCAATGAACGCCAAGACGATCGATCGCTCACCACTCGCATCCAAGATGCTGTTGGATGAGAACGTAAGTAGTAGGTTAATTTTGTTATAAGTGTAAGAAAATATAAAATACTAGTGGCACCGACAGACGTTGTCCTGTACAATTTATTTTTGTGAATCTAAACCATCCTCGAATCCCCTTGAACTCACACAAAAAATTTCATCAAAATCGGTCCAGCCGTCTAGGAGGAGTTCAGTGACATACATACGCACACAAGAAATATTTATATAAAGACTAGTGGCCCGGACAGACGTTGTCCTGTACAAAATATTTTTTTTTGTGAATCTAAACCATTCTCGAATCCCCTTGAACACACACAAAAAAATTCATCATAATCGGTCCAGCCGTCTAGGAGGAGTTCAGTGACATACACACGCACAGAAGAATTATATATATAAAGATATTTAAACGAACATTATTACGTGAACGTACACATTATGAGTTTTATTTTCTATAAAAAAACAAGGTAAATTAGATTCGACTTTGACCCTTATTCATACAAGGGTTGCTTGTCCCCACAAAATACCTTTTGATGTCGTAAGTGAAACGTTTACAGAGATTTAATGATATTCTATTTTCAAAAAATATATACTATATAGAAATAATATGTTTTTGATGTTTACGTAGGTTGCTAAATCATTTAGGATCCTATAAGGAAACTGGCTTATTTGGGTACTGAACTGAGTTAAACTATTTGATTTATGAAAGAAAAGAATTCAAGAAAGAGCATTACTCATATTTGAAAGGCCGGCAACGCACCTGCTAATCCTCTGGTGTCGGTGTCTGTGGATATCGCTTTTCACTTACCATCAGGTGAACCGACTGTCCGTTTGCCCCCACTTCTATAAAAAAAACCCAAACAGTAACAGGGACTGCCAATAGGAGTGAAAACAAAACAATTAAATTCAAATACCTATAATACAGGCTGAAAAGATTATGACAACCTATACAATTTAAACGGCGCACAAAATGGCCGCATGACATAATTTTGAAGCAACATAGTTTGCAAAACAAATTTTGCATAATCTTATATAAATAAATCAAACATCAAACTGCGTCTCCAGCGGCTCGCGTGCGGTGTCGCGAGTCCACGTCATATAAACGTCAAACTGCGTCTCCAGCGTTTCGTGTGCGGTGTCGCGAGTTCAGAGATTTTATCTCATCAAAAAATATGCGTACCGCGCTAAAAGAAGTTTACACTTCAAAAAAAGAAAAGTGTTGCTAAAAAATAATCGGGATATTGGTGCCCATGAAGACCGGCGTCTTCATGGGCACTACCATCCCGATTATTTCTACCGTGAGAGCTTTGTCATGTCTCGAAAAGAAGAACAACTGAAAGTGTAAGTACACTGCCAGTTGTGCTAGTATGTACTAGCACCAAGACATACAATCTCACATACAAGGATATAAGGAATACATGAATGGATAGCCCATACTACCCAGATTATAATGTTGCTTGGATGCGCCTTAAGCGCAAACCCCTCACCTTCCGTCTGACACAGGTGTTCACCGAGCATGGTTGCTTTGGCGAGTTCCTGTGCCGGACGGCCCACAGGGAGCCGTTAACAATGTGTCACGATTGTGGCAGTGGACTCGGCCCAGCATACTCTTGAGGTGTGCCTGAGATGGGCGTCGCTGTGTCACGATCTGACGCCAGACTTCGGAGGGGACTTGTCTCTGCCGAACGTCATCACTGCCATGCTTGAATTCTACGAGGCAGTAATATCCCAGAAGAAGAGTGACGAGTGGGTGAGAGAGGAGGCCGCCGACGACGCATCTCCACTCGGCCGACGAACGGGGATGCGTAGGGGGGCGCTACTTAACGAGCCTCCAATAACGCCCTTGTATGGCACAACGTCATGGGGACTGGTTAGTAGCGAACGGGCAGTCACCCCTTACGAGGTCGTGCCTTTTCCAGGGCCAGCCTGTCGCTGAGGTGATCCTGTTGCCTGCAGATCCGGGACCTTAAAAGTGGCTGACGGCGCTCGCACTGATTTTAGTCAGGGTGGGCACTCCCAGGTGCGAGTCCCACATTGGGTCAGGATCTACCCGAAGATCCTGACTGCATCCATAAGGAGTTCCCTGCGATATAAAGAAAGGTTATAAGATTGCTCGTCTAAACTTTGTCACCACCGTCATCATTATCATCAGTCTCGATCCGTCCACTGCTGAACATAGACCTAAAATAAAGCAAATGACATGCGTCTTAACTTATATTATTAAATAAATTAATTCTTTACTGTCCACAATAAAAAATCTAAAACAATATAATAAAATACAATATTTCTATTAACATGGAAAATGTAATTAAAATGTAACATTCACACGGGGCGAGATTCATTAAAATGACAATAAAACTGAAACATTTCCCTGTTCTAAATTTAAATTTTCATTTTTACGAAAACTTATCTGCCCGTGAAAAAACGTTTTTTAAAATTCCAAACAATTATCCTTGCTCCCTCGTCCGTAGAAAGTGATAAAACGATGAAAAGATGATATATAGATGGACGGTCCGTTCTGGAAAAAGAGGGTTCCTTCAGTTTATGTTCTTCCTCTCGTGTTCACAGCTTTAAACATACATTGTAAACACACACACACACACAGTTTAAACAAACATTGCGCTTGCAAATATTTTTATATTTTTACAGTATGTTTTTCTTTTGTTTTGTCAGTGTTTTCATTAGATATTTTATTTTGTTATTATAAAAACTTGCTCCTCCAGTGGTTCTAGTTGATAGAATATTCGTAAACATTGTCCACAAATATTGATAAAAAACATGAATATTATGTAACACCATAAACTATAGGCTTTTTAGTAAAACTTTGATACCCTATAACTGATGACAGCTATGCTGTTACGTTTCGAGCGGTTTGTGAGTCTCCGGTGGCCCTTTGGGGGATAGAGAAAAGGAGGACAAAACGTCATCTGCATAATTTCTGGTTGTGCAGACGTGTATGGGCGTCGGTAGTCTAAAGCATCGACTACTCGTTTGCCCGCCTATGCTATAAAAAACCCTAGATAAGACCCTACACTGATAAGACTGATTGTTGGTAGGTGATTTTACTTATAAACAACTAATATTATGCAGGTATTTTTTTATAAATCAATAACTATATATAACTTTATAAATAACACATATTAATTTTACTTTAAAGTTCATAAGCTTTTTGCCTATTCCGACCGTGTATTGTGCTTAAAAGCATTTAAATTTTTCAAAGATGAAGTGAAGCACTGTCTGAACGACTACGTCTAATTTACTAGAGATAAAAAACTTTTACCACATACCTCTCGGAAACTGCACAAGAATTATAATTGTGAACAAATAGTACGTTTATATTTTTCATATAAAATGTGTTTATTATGCATTTCTTTTCTCTACATAGGTACTCGTTTTAACGTGAAAAATATTATATTTTATATTATTTTTATTTATTATTCTTAGAAATGTAAGGATTTCGGTTTAGCATACTATAGTTTAAATTTACTTAGCTTTAATTAACACCTTAATTAAAATGATAATTGGGGCCCAATTATTATAATAGGTTTTTTTTTCGTGTGCTAGTTTCGGAGCAAAGATTTGATAAGATTATCTATAGGTAGGTAGGTAAGTAATAGACTAATATTATAGAGAGGAAAGCTTTGATTATAATATGTTTCAAAAACTACTCAATCGATATCTTTCACCATTAGAATGTTTTGTTAACTGCGTGACTTAGGCTATAAAAATAATCATCATCAATCCGAATATGGCTGTAAATCTAAGTTAAAGTGGACGAGGCTACGGGGACCAGCTAGCTGCTAATCGATTATTATAGTATATATCTCCAATTAGAGGTTATAATAAATGTGAGCGGCAATGGTTCAGTCCCTAGTGGACTTGGCCTCTTGAGTGAGAGGTCTGTGTTCGATCCTGAACGGTGTGATGAAATAGATTTCTCCGTGCACCTAAACACAAGAAGATTGCTTGCTCACCGGTGATGGGAAACATCGTGAGGAAACCAGCTTGTCTGATGAGATTAGAAGTCTTTGAAGGCGTGTAAAGTTCATCACCCCACATTAGGCCAGCGCATCGATAAAATATGGCCCAACACCCTCCTCGCCTGATTTCGAGGAGGACACCCGTGCCCAATTACAGTGGGTCACATAATATATAAACATAAGGGTTGATATTATAAATCTCCACCTAATTTTAGTATATGGTTTGTTGCCTAAGAAATCGTAATATATTTCTCTCCTTATACGCAAAGAGATTACACCTTCAGGTTTACCACAGTACTTACAGAGTACACAGCCACGTTCCGTAAATAAACGTATGTACAAGGAACACTCCAATTTCCACCGCCTACATGCGAGGATAAGATTCTATCAGATTACCAACGTTCTCATCATATAGCTTTAATAATAATATAAGCTTATTGCTGGTTTATTTATATCATATTTTACTTTATTTGAAATTAACTAGTTTCTTTTCTAATAAACAAGTGGAAAAAATCGATTGTCTGTAAAGTCGGTTTACTGACGATAGTTGAACGTGACAACGTCATAAGAAAATAGAACGCCTGAGAGCGAGGTAACGCCGCATGCGTCATGTTTTTTCGTTCTTGCAGCCGGCTCCATCGAATTATAAGACGTTGTCACGTCAAAAAATATCTTTATACTCGTAGCTTTTGGTACTTTTGCGTAAAGATGAATTGTCAAAACCAAAGACGCTACAAACGTAGATGTGTTTAAACGTTATTAATGTTTTTGACGTGACAACGTCTTATAATTCGATGGAGCCGGCTGCAAGAACGAAAAAAGATGACGTATGCGATGACATATGCGGCGTTACCTCGCTCTGAGGCGTTCCATTTTCTTATGACGTTGTCACGTTCAACTATCGTCAGTAAACCGACTTTACAGACAGCCGATTTTTTATAAGCATGTGTAAACATTGTTTATCGTCATTATTCCATGTCAGCCCACTATCAAACATAGGTATATGTTTCAATGAACGCCGCGACGCCTAAATATGTAGTAGTTTAGAAAAATTTCGAGAGATCCCTTCTTACTAATTTGCTGCGAATGTATTTTTACAATCCAAAATAGCATTTATTAAATTATATTTTTAATTAAAATTTGATCAAAAATTACTATTTTAATTTTTTAATTTAATAATAATAATCATCATCATCAGCCCCTAACCGTCCACCGCTGAACATAGGCGTCCCTCAATGAATGCCAGGACAAACGATCCCTCGCCATTGTAAGAGGGAGTACCATGCTGCTTAGCAGCCGAATTGGGCCAGCACGACCTGAGTAACATAATACTGGCGTAAAGGGACATGTATGCTGTCGCGTTTCGTGCGGTTTGTGAGTTTCCTGTGGCCCGTTGGGGGGGATAGGGAAAAGGACAGCAACTCATCTGCATAATCTCTGATCGTGCGATCTGATCTGATCTGGATGTGTATGGGTGTTGATAGTCGCCAAAAAGCTTCGGCTGCTCGTTTGCCCTTCTTTATTTTTATTTTTAAACGAGTTATATTCAAAATTCTTTTTAAACTGTATAATTTACTAAAATTTATACCGTTATTAGACGCTCCAGCGTGTTTTCAAGTCAAAATATTTAATAGAGTTTTAACGTTCAAGAAGGTTTGCGTGCTGGCGATAATTTGTGTGGGCGCCTTATCGTTTGGCCTAATGTTCAGTGTAACGCCGCTTCCGACATGAAAACTGCTCCTATTGTGCCCAAGGCCCACATGAATATTTTCAAAACTTAACATACATATCGACTATATTCGAATGATAAGGTATTTAGTGGTTTTGATATTCGCTGTTTTTGTTTTTTTCCCAGATTTTTTACTTTCTAAGGAAATTACATAAGCATGAAAAACAAAAGGAGACAGTTACGCACACATATCGAGCATAAAACCGGTTAGAGTAAGTAGTCTTAATGTAAATTCCGAAACAGGTCAGTGATTTGTCACTGACGTAAATGCAATTCAACCACTGATCTGTATGACGTCCCATCGGCCATCATCAATAGCCACCAGTCAGCCAATCAGAGCGTAAGACCGGCGCAGCGTCGCAACACCGGCGGAATTTATTTTCATACAAAACACATACCATTCTATTCCGGTTATATTATGGTCGATGCACACACATTCTGAGGATAGTTACAAAATTAAATATTCAACTTTAAAATTAGAATTCTAACCATAACTTCATATAACTTTTGAACTACATTGAAATTTGTTATTGATTAATTTTTAAAATATAATAACTTATTCATCATCATCATCATCATCAGCCTCTATCCATCCACTGCTGAACATAGGCCCCCCTCAATGAACGGCTAGATGGCCGATCCCTTGCCACTCGCATCCAACACGGACCGGCCACCGCACGGAGATCGTCTTCCCACCTGGTCAATGGCCGACCAACACTTCGTCTATCTAAACGTGGCCTCCACTCTAGAACCTTATTGCCCCATCGGCCATCCGTTCTCCTGAGTATGTGACCAGCCCACTGCCACTTCAACGAGCTGATTCTCTACGTGATATCGGTTACCTTAGTTCTCTGACGGGGCTGAAACGTGGCCTCTAAATATAGGACTGGTCCGTAAATTTGCCGGAGCTCAACGTGCCATGGAGCGTGCTATGCTGGGTGTTTCTTTGACAGATAGGATTCGGAACGAATAACTTATTATTTAATTTTAAATAATATGATATTGTTTTCTGTTTTCACGATTTTCACTCATAATGAAACAAGTTTCGCGGAAACGTCGAGTACCTATGTAAAAATCTTAATAATCTGCGATAAAATCCGTAAAAATTGTTTTTTTTTTTAATATGATGATAATTATCAAACTGCAATCTAAAAAAGACTAAAGTATTCAAACGGTGCTCCATGAAAATGCATTTCTCCTATCAATATCACTAAAATGAAGGGTTTGTTGACTCATTGATGGCTCGATGCAGAAGCACACATAGCCTTAACTTGATTACTGCCTTAGCCAGATAAATCATATGGCGCATGCCTGGAATATTCTAGTAAGGTAGTACAAGGGATTACCAATCAGATTTTTATATTGGTTCAATATTTTGTGTAAGTTCAAAGAAACTTATAAACGTGTGTTTTGACTTTGAACTGCCGCTTGAAGGGAATATCCCGGACCTGACAAGCACAGGACACCCCCTCGACTGGTCGGTTCCCTCAAAAGGGCTAACCGGGCTTAAAATAGGCCCCTCTCAATGAACGCTAATACGTCTCAATCTTTTAATTTATATGCTCATCAAAACGTTGAGACAGTTGTGCGATGAATGAGGTTCCCGTCCACGCCCCTTATCCCCCTGCTCTTTCGTCCCCTTTTCTTATAAGAGGGGTACAAAGAGCAGCCTCCTCGGTTTACTTGGCTTCGCCCAAGGTGCTGGATTCACCTTAGGCTACTGAGCCCCACCTCCGTTTACGAGTTTCTACATAATAGTATAAAAATGTGAAATTTAAAACGAATTTCGCATGTACAAACCTGCTAAAATGCAACATAGGTACTTAGACACTTTACAGCAACCATGGTCACGAGAGGAGAAAACTTATAAGCCGCGATAAATTCCGTAAAAGTTATTTCATTATAATGAGTAAAATTCACATAAACATTAGAAAAGAATATGCAACATACATTATTAGTATTTATACTTTATTTGAAAATCCTTGCGTATGCATTATTGAAATAGGCCTTTCGATGACTCTCCAGAGCCCACATACACGGCTATTGACTATCGATCCATTATAAAATACTCTTTATGAACAGTCATCTGATTGAACGATGATAATCCATTTTATTCACCAATAAATATTAACCAGCATTTTGTTAACTTGACCCGCCATATTTCTATATTGAATAAGGCCAAATCATACATAGAAACTGTTTCTTCAATAGAATTAAAATAACTATGTGAACTTCCGAATGTGATGTCGAGACGGTGGGACTTGGTGTAGTAGGTAGGGCTTAAACTGGGTGTAGCCTAAGGTGATCCTAGCCTAGGGCGAAGCAAATTGAGCCGAAGGAGCTGCTTTTCGTACCCCTCTTATGGGAACAAAAGAGCAGCGGGACAAGGGGCAAGGCTGGGAACCTCACCCCATTGTACTGTCCCGACGTTGGCAGGGGTTGTTATGTGGTGCGGGACAACCCCTCTGTGGAGGTGGCGTCGGTCGTTGGTTTAAAGACTGACTAGCCGTCGAGGTGCCCTGTTTGCTCAACAGATCTGGGGCATCTCACCAAAGGCGGCATTGGTGGCACTCGCCGGGTTTTAGTGGGTAGAGCTGCATTCACCTTACCCAGACGAGACCCACTCCCCCGCGGGATTCCTGAGAGCATTTCCCGGCCTAAGAGAAAATAAGAGTGCCTAATTCTAATCCCAACATTGCAATTCCATATGAATGTAGTCCCTACATACAGGCAGCTAGTCAGTCTATTACTAACTCATATCTGCGCGCAACATTTGTCCTGCTAATAATTAATCAAGTTTAATTTATTTTATGTTTAATTAAATATTCTCTTTTTAAAATGTTTTTAAAAAACCCTTATTAACAATACGTAAACTACATTCACATGCAATAATTGATGTATCGACAAACGATAGTCACACGACGATACCATTTTGGAAATTTGGTAATTGTTGTATTATTGCACTATGTTCCAGTTAGATCGATTAGCACGTGAAGTGAGTGCTAACCAAATTAACCTCATCGAGCAATGGACGTACAAATTATGAGCAATATTTTAAACATTGTTCATTGTAGTATCGCACGACGAATATATGGAATCAGCTGCCACTTACGGTGTTTCCGAACCGTTACGACTTAGGGACCTTCAAGAAAAGAGCATACTCCCATTTGAAAGACCGGCAACGCACCTGCTGACCCTCTGGTGTAGCGGGTGTCAGTGGATGTCGCTATCACTTACCATCAGGTGAACCAACTGTCCATTTGCCCCCTCTTCTATAAAAAAATGTTTTATGTTCATAGAAATGGACAAGAAGAATTACTTGATACTTTTGATGTTAAGAACCAAATCATTACGATTTAATTCTAAGCATCAAAGAGTTCTAGGATAGGCCCGGGTTCTTCGTCAGTATGCAAGAAGTAGATAAATAAATAATGTATAATATATGTGAAGCAATAACTTAGTTCCCCATTTTAAGAGGATTGCGCAAAGGGGAGCTGGAATTTGGAATTTGGTACAGTTAAAGATTACGTGGAGAGGTGGAGGTGTGCTAAAAACAACGAATTAGAAAAGGTATTTCTAATTCGTTGGCTAAAAACTATTATTTTTAATTTTTTTTGTTATTTATGGACTTATTATTAAATTAAATATTACACACACTACGATATGCACATATCCAAAGTAGAATAATGACAATATCAAAAAATAGATGACGTATGACGTTTAGTTTTTTTTAGAATTACTTTTTAGCGTAGACTGAGAATCGTAGTATTCTCTGTCTACGCTTTTTAGGTACTATCAAACCTTAAAGTGTCGAACTCTATTTGAAGTTGAATGATTTTTTAAACATTGAGATCGAATTTCGATCATGGTCGACCTCTAGTAATAATAAATGCTAACCGATTCCTAGGTCCGTATAAATTTGTAAGAACTTGTGCTACAGGTACCTACTAGAGACGGAAATAAATTTAACAATTTTATATAAATACATATTATGCACGGCCACGTCCCGGCGTAGATCTTTATTCATCATACAAATTATCTGCACTTGGCGAGATTCGAACCCGCGACTGCTGCGTAAAGATTCCAGTAGCCTGACCACTTGACCAGCCGGCCGGCGTAATACGTTGAATGTCTGATGTTAGATTGTCTCGGTAGCAGAAGCACCCACGCTAGCTCAAAGTTTTATTGTACTTTAAGAAATACTTATAGATGCTATCATGGTTAATGCAGTCTAAGATGCGAAACCAATTTTTTTTTATAGCAGTAGAAGCCTTTTGGCGACTATCGACGCCCATACACATCCGCAAAACCAGAGATTATGCAGATGCGTAATAAAACTCCTTTTCCCTATCCACCCCAATGGGCCACAAGAAACTCACAAACCGCATGAACGCGACAGTATAGCTGTCATTTTACGCCGGTATTATGTGAGAGAGAGGAGGTAAATCCCCGGACGTTCTGGCCCAATTTGGCTGCATAGCAGCATGGCACTGCTTTTTACTAAGTTAATAATTGATTGGAAACATTTCGTGAATTAAAAAAACTGGTCAAGTGCGAGTTAAACTCGCGTGGTGAGGGTTCCGTACAATTGTTGCTATTTTCAGATGAATTATATTTTGTTTTCTTTTTTCAAGATTCCGAAATTGTTTTTAATTTTTGAAGTGAATAGTAACTCTTTCTCTAATTTTAACAAATATTTTTACGGTGCTTTTTTAAATTAATACAAAATATCACATTTGAAATCCTCACAGTAAGATATAAGTTAACTACTAATAGCGCTATCTGTTACCTAGTGTTTTAGTGAACAGTTTTTCGTAAGTGAACGTATAATCAGTCTATGAAACTTTCCACTTTATTTTCGATTGATAAAATTCTCATAGGTTTTTCAGTAATCTACTTTAATGAATGAAATTAAAACTATCTATTTTACAATAATAACAAAAATAAATTTCCCTTTCATTTAATATATTGTTAATAACGAAAATATAAAATTATCTGTGACCAACGGACGGATAGACAGACGCACGAGTCATTCAATAAAGTTTTTTTTTGTACGGAACCCCTTTTTTTCTTAACGCCGGGAAATGCTCTGAGGCATCCCGCGGGGGAGTGGGTCTCCCCAGGCGGGTATGTGGGACTCGCTGCGCCCGACAGCTGGTAAATGGACGCAGCTCTACCCACTCAAACCCGGCCAGTGCCACCAATGCCGCCTTTGGTGAGGTGTCCCGGATCTAGAAAACAAACAGGGCACCTCGACTGCTAGGGACCGACGCCACAGAGGGGTTGTCCCGCACCACAGAACAACCCCTCCCAACGTCGGGACAATACAATGGGGTAAGGTTCCCATCCTCACCCCTTGCCCCTGCTCTTCTGTCCCCTCTTCTTATAAGAGGGGTCAAAGAGCCCCTTCGGCCCAATTAGCTTCGCCCAAGGGGTGCACCTTGGGCGGCTCCACCAAGGGGGGCTCACCCTAGGTTACTGAGCCCCACCGCCACGACAAGGCCTGAACCATGGTGGGGTTTGTACGGAACCCTAAGAATGACATTCCAATTAGAATCATTTACTTATTCATATCTACTTCACCTAGGTGTTTTTGGCTCCGACGCCATTATTATACTTATTATTATTATCATCACGGAAAATGTCAAAAGATGAATACAATCATTATCGCTATAAAAGTGATATTGCACGCAATTGATTTAATTAATTAAAACTGAAATCGTAGCATTGTAATAAATAAGGTTAATCGCTTTTGGTATTTTAAAATAAAATGAAAATGTGATATTTCACGAAAGAAAAGTAGCCTGTGTTACTTCCCAGTCGTCTAACTGTCTCCGCGCAAATAATTATGTTGATCTGTTTCTTGGTTGTAATTTTTGCAACATTAAGAAGAAATATGAACAAGTTTACATTTCTGAAACTATTTAAAAGGGATATTTACCATCTTTTCACTTTTGTCTGGAGAACAAGACTAATTTCGTAGATAATGTCAAAATATAGAGCTCCGCCATACTTGTTATGTATTTTTTATCTTTATCTTTTTTTATTTTTTTATGGGGCTCTGCTTTTGGTCCTTGCGGCTTATAGTATGTTTTAAACAGTTTTTTAAATTGAAAATAAACACGTAAATTTAAAATCTTAAATTCACATTCATATTATATTAGTCAGGATATTGGTACTTCTTGTTTAAAAAAAATTGTCAACTTCCTTATTACGTATAAAATAAAAGTGCTAAGGTATTTCCCCGTAGCAACACCGGAGGTATTACGTGTTTTAAAGTATATTAAGCCACTTGCAGGCGTGACGGTATAACGACCCTACTTTTCCGTTTAATGGCGGACTCTCCTTACGGTAGCGAAGTTAGCTGTGCTTGATAGTGCAGTGAACCGCACCTAACTTCACTACAGTTACAGGTTAGATTCATTAACGATTTGTGCAACCAAATTCTCGACTCAGCCAGGCGTTTTTGGATGGTAATTAAGCCAAATAAATAGGATAAGTTGTTATAATCATCATAATATATTTTTTAAAGTGAATAAATAGAAAATGATGATGAATTATTTAATAAAGTTGATACATATATTAAGAGAGCCACTAGCAGCGCCCTGCGGTTTTACCCGCGTCCTTCTTATGGGTTAATACTTAGTAACAAACATAAATCCACACAAACTTTCGCGTTTATAATATTAGTAGCAAAATACTTTCACTTTTGACGAACTTTTGACTATGTCCATAACCTTAAAATATTATAAGAATTTCAAAATATTTGTCAATACAGAGTCCTATTTTTATCCTATCCATAAACACTTGAACTCATGTTTACATAGTTGTCTCCCCATTTGTATTTCATAACGTTCCAGTCCTTTATCCCGAATCAACAATGTGCCGAATATTCACTCACTATTTTAGTTATGGTCGTCTCCATCACTGACTGGAAGATTGATACGTTGACAACGGAGAGAAAATATTATTTATTTCTAAAAAAAATGGTTGCCTGTAAAGTTTGTTTACGGACGATAGTTTAACTCGACAACGTCAAAACAAAACGCAAGCGTATAATGAGCGTAACAGGACAATGACCAGAACGAGACATTTTTGTGCATGCAGCCGGCGCGGAGGTCATCGATTTATCGTTGTCACGTCTAAAATGTCTATACTAATATGTGGTACATTTACACTACTCTAATGTTCCAATTCATGTTGACACTATTTCTCTTAACTCTACAAATTATAGACATAGGTCTCCCTCAATGAACGCCAAAACGACCGATCCCTCGCCACTCGCATCCAACACCGGTCGCCGCACGGAGATCATCTTCCCACCTGGTTAATGGCCGACCAACACTTCGTCTACTACTTCAACACCAAAACATACACCGACTCCAATAGTGACAACAATGACGTGGTAAACGCAAAGATTGTAATTAGTAAAATAACAAGTTGATTATAAGTTGTAGGCACAAAAATTAAGGAAACGCAATTATTTTATTACTTTTTAGTTCATTTTTTATTTTTTGAAGTCGAATTCAATTTTTTGTTTATTTGATCTATTTGGTAGGGTTCAGCCAGCGTTTGCAATGGAAGCGCAAATGTGCTTATTTACGACATAGAAACCTCTAAAATTATCAGTGTTTATTTACTACATTTTGTATTTACTATTTTTTATTTACTACATGTATGTATTATACACATAAACCTTCCTCTTGAATCACTCTATCTATTTAAAAAACAGCATCAAAATCTCTTGCGTAGTTTTAAAGATCGAAGCATATATAGGGACAGGCAGACGGGAAGCGGCTTTGTTTATACTATTTAATAATGATTATTATCAATTTATTTCATAAAACGTTATAAGAGTATATTTTTAAAAATATGAAGTCAAACCTAAACACTTTTATTGCGCAGCATTTATATATTCCACTATAATATTCAAAGTACAATATTTCAGGTAGCAGGTGCGCGGATCAGAAATTGTCTCGCCGGCAAATATAGGAGGCCATTATTATAGTTGCGTAGTTTTCCCGCCCTTTTTGACATATCGCCGATGTGCGGCACGAAGGAAAACAGTTTTTCATTGATTCAGTGCCACATCTGACGACAAAACGCCCCGGGCTTTCGATTCTGATGACCTGACTTGACATTTTTATTGCCGGCAATATTTCTACGGCCTCTAAGGCATTCCCGTTTACGGACGGTGGAGAAATATGTTACAGGATGTTAGGATGTTACGGTAAATTACATTGTTTTGAACATTAAGGCATTAAATGGTCGAATTCTAATCTTTATCCATTTAGTTCGGATATTTGTATGAGTAATTATTCCAAAAAAACATATAAGTCGTAATAATCCTTTTCGGCGTTTTCTAGAAATATGCCTCTTTCAGTAAACGCCAAGATTACTAATCCATCCCCACTCTCATTCAATTAGAACCTAAGTAAACTTTTAACTAGCCAAAATATAATATAGGTTGATAATATGACCTAATGATTCCCGAGTAAAACTGATGTAGTTTTGAAACGAGCAGCATTTTTCTGCATTTTTTTGGTCAATTCATACCATAGAATTAATTGTGAACTTGAGTTTTGGAATTAAAAAATGATATTACGTCCTTATGAAACTCTTCAAATGAAATAAAATTTTCTATTTCACCCCTCTATTTCATATTACGTCATGCAGTTAAAGAAGTTACCAAAGGATTTTGTGAGGGTTGTTTCTTTTGACACACAGACCCCTTCTCTTATTCCGAGTGTGTCATTTATCCAGAACTTATCAAGTTTTGCCTCTCTGAAAGACAAAAGGTAAAGCAACTGTCAAACTATGCTACTGATGTACAAAATAATACATTGTTTAGCGATGATTGATCAAAAAAGTTATCTTCCAACGACATACATTCCATCAATTAACTATCAGTATTTTGAGGACATAAATCCCAGTACATGTTCGTCATTATCAACATCATATAAGAGCTATATTCGGTAATATAATTTCAAGTAGAGCTCTTTTCTTTTAAAATAGCAGGCTTTCACTCAGAGCCCCACCATGGTTCAAGCCTTGTCGTGGCGGTAGTGCTCAGTAGCTTAAAGTGAACCCAGCACCTTAGGCAAAGCCAATTGAGCCGAGGAATCTGCTCTTTGTACCCCTCTTATAAGAATAGTGGACAAAAGAGCATCGTGACAAGGGACAAGGATAGGAACCTCACCCCATTGAACTATCCCGACGAAGGCAGGGGTGTTCTGTGGTGTGAAACAACCCCTCTGTGGAGACGGCGTCAGCCCCTTTAGGGACTGACTAGCCGTCGAGGTGCCCTGTTTGAACAGATCCGGGGCACCTCACCAAAGGCGGCATTGGTGGCACTCGCCGGGGCTTAGGGGGTAGAACTGCCTCCACCTGACTACCTTTCGGGTGCAGCAAGTCACACATACCCTAGGGAGACGCTCTTCCGCGGGATGCCTCAGAGCATTTCCCGGCGTAAAAAAAGGCATTCATTCAAAGGCAAAAAATATGAGACAAATATTGAGAAAAATTTAATGCATTAATCTTGTATATACTGTGAATCTACTACTATAAGTATGCGACAACTATCGTTTTATTATTTTTAGTAAAACGATACGATAACGATTTAATAAGTAATTTTTCAGACAAAGCAAACAGTGGCAAGTGATCAAACATAAAACTTTTTATTCGTTCTTAGCTCTTATTATAGAGGTAAGGCCAGAGCTATGCTTATATAAAGTACATACAATTCATCGAGTGGTCAGGCTACCGAACGCTTCACGTAGCGGTTGAGGGTTCGAATCCCGCCAAGTGCCTGATCATTTGTATGATGAATATAGTCTAAAGATGTCTGCACCGGGTCATTGACGTGTATATACGTATTTATATGAATTTTAAAATTTATTTCCGTTCCTAGTGCTTGTAAGACAAGTACTCACGAATATAACATGGAGATAGGTTAAATAAAGCATGATATACGCAACGTTCTGGATGGACACTTTACAATAAACACGGTGACGGGAGGATTGTAAAAATCTTAATAAACTGCAAAGGAATCCTAATCCTATCTTTAAATGAGCAATTCTTGTATATATATATATATATATATATATATATATATAATTGGAATCTTGGAATCGGCTCCATCGATTTTCATGAAATTTAGTATATAGGAGGTTTCGGGGGCGATAAATCGATCTAGCTAAGAATAATTTTTAGAAAATGTCATTTTAATAAAAAAAAACCGGGTCATCCGGGTACTAAGATAAATAAGCCACAGCTAGTGTGATAATGGTATAGTGTAGAATATTCTAGACATATAGTGTTCTAATACATACTTGCAGTAGAATTCAATCACCAAACATCGCATAAAAACACCAAATTTCACCAGCATCACCTCGATAACTAGAAATTCACAACAATTTGATTTTTACGGCATTTCCTGCGTCGCCCGACAGCGGGTGTCTATGGATGTCGCTTATCGCTTACCACCAGGTGAACTACGTTTCGTTTGCATCCCCTCTCTTCCAAACAAAATATATCCATTTAGCAAGTTACATTGTAAGTCTTCTTTTATAAATAAACTATAATACTGAGCCTCCCGCGGTTAACCAAAATTAACTCGTCGGGACTGAAATAACTGAATTTGTTACTGGAAAACTGTACGAAATTAACTACTTATGCATATACTTAACATTTTATCTTAAGCTTTATTTAAAACTTAAACTATAAACTAGTACTGTGATAGGTATATAAAAATTTAAGTACATAAGACGGCCTCGAATGTATAACAGGTAAAGATAGCCTCGCAAAACTAAAATAAGATTAACTTAGCACTTCTGGGATGGTAAATATAATATTTTCCATATAGTTTTATCTAAATATTATGTCCAAACACACACAAATACTAAAAAAAAATACTTTTTATGTGGTTTGACAGATAGTAAAGAAAAAAAATGTTGCTTATGCATTTTTACACTGTTTCTTTATGCAACAATAAAAAAATAACACAATATACAATTTTTGAATATTAACACAATCATGATGATAAATATTCATGAAGTAAGTAAGCCTTCTTGAGGGCCTGATGGATGGCGGGGTGACCCAATCTTTCAAAATAAGCCTTCCAAGTACTTTCGTTTGCAAACATTTTATTTTCATTTATATTAGATGGTTGATAAAAATTATTTAATATTGATAAGATTCTCAATATAATACCTGTGTTTTTTATAGATAAGTTAAATACAACTTGATATTTTTTTAAATTATAATTTTCTTTATAAAGCTTCTATCTTTGGTCAGATTTGCTCAATATTACCATTAATTTTCGTTTGCACAAATAACATAATAAATAAAATATACTATTCATAACTGTCTAAATATCCGTATTCAACATAAAAATTACAAACAGCAAAGAAAATGGCGAAATAAACAACATTTCCACAGTATTGCCAGCATGTAATTTCCGTTAAGGCTTTCCGAATTCCGTTGATTTTTGTCTATATACCCGGCGCACGGCGGAAACACCTAAATCTAGGAATTTTCCCCCGGGAAATGCGGCTAACGCCAAGATCGCTGCGAGGGAATTTTTGGCACATTTATCTTGCACTTCCTCCGCGGAATAATGAGAGTTAAATGCTTAACTTCAGCTACATCCGTTGTAGATTCAAGATTGATTTTCCTTGAAGAGCGAGCCAAAAATTAAGATTATATTTATCTTGCCTTCAAGTGAAAATATTTTTGATATTACGCTTATTTAATTATAAATAGATATTGTACTTTTTTCAATTTTTTTTTACTTAAATAAAGATAAAAGAAACAATTTTGTTATTTTTTTTTAAATTATTACTATTTTTATTCACGTATACGAGAATGAAGGGACAACAATTCCCATAAATTAGTAATTCTTTGTCGATGGCATGTTTAATCTGTGAACAAATCATAAACAAATAAAGATAAATAAAAAAAAACGATTCCCATGCAGTGGCTGGTCCTGATTGGATGCGGTTGGACACTAATCGGCTGTCTTGGCGTTTATTGACAGAGGCTGCGTCCAGCGGTGGACGGATAATAGCTGATAATGATGATGCTGCAAATAATATTACGAGATTTTGACTTATATTTCAACATGAAAGAAAAGTTGAAGGTACTAATAGTGTAAGAATAAAAGACGATAAATATTATGAAGATGATCATAGACAATTTTCATCAACCTAGTAAGAGGTAGTACCATGCTGCATTCATGGGGGTGGTACCTCACGCTCACATAACACTTTTTCCACTCATTTTTTCACAATAAAAGCGAGATGTGAAATTGTGTAATTTTCACACCCACAGCTTTGGGATTCGACTTAAGGACACCCGCTGTGAAAAAATGCTCCCTTATTTTTATCTTTTGAACAAGGCTCGTGATTAATTTCTTACCCTTTTGTTAACATTATTTTGTCCTTTAATATAACATTTATTATTACCAATTTATAATATTTCATGATCATCATCATCATCATCAACCCTAATATTATGCCCTGGTCATGAAAGCACAGGTCTCCTCGAAATCCCTACCATGGTTCAGGCCTTGACATGGCGGTGGGGCTCAGTAGCCTAGGGTGAGCCGCTGCACTTTGGGCGAACCTAATTGAGCCGAGGGGGCTTTTAATTGTACCCCTCTTATAAGAAGAGGGGATAAAAAAGCAGGGGGTAAGGGGCGAGGATGGGAAACTCACTCCATTGTACTGTCCCGACGTTGGGAGGGGTTGTTCTGTGGTGCGGGACAAACCCTCGGTGGAGGTGGCGTCGGTCCCTTGGGGGACTGACTAGCCGTCTAAGTGCCCTGTTTGCTTATTAGATCCGGGGCACCTCACCAAGGCGGCATTGGTGGCACTTGCCGGGTTTTGGTGGGTAGAGCTGCGTCTACTTAGTCCACTTTGCGGTCTCCTCGAAATCAGGCGAGGATAGTATTGGGCCAAAGTTCACCGTAGGCCCAATATAGAGTGATGTACTTAACACGTCTTCAAAAACTTTTTGTCTCATTAGGCATACAGATTTCCTCGCGATGTCTTCTTTCTTGTATTCAAAGGGTAATTTTAGGTGTATCCGGTGATTCCGGTCAGATGGGCGGTGCTGCGTCGCAATCTGACATCGGTCATCGGAGGGGAGTTGTCTCTGCCGGGCGTCATCACCGTGATGCTCGATGAAGACGAGTCGGACGGCGATGGCCTCTTTCTGCAAGGCAGTTATGTCCCAGAAGGAGGCCGACGAGCGGGTGAGGGAGGAGGACTCCCCCCACGGGCAAAGAACGGGGATGCATTCCTATGCATCCCCGTGCCTCCTGGCACTACTTAATGCGCCTCCAGTAACGCCCCTATGCTCGTGTCGGGTTCAGGATGGGAACCTGGGCCCAGTATGACACGACGTCGCAGGGTCGGGCAGTCGCCTCCTCCTCATATGGCCCCCCCATATGAGGAGTAGTCTGGCCTTCGCCGGGGCCAGCCTGTCGCTGAGGTAGTCCTGTTGAATGCAGATCTGGGACCCTCAAAAAGCGGCTGAAGGCGATCGCAGTGGTTTTAGTTTACGGGTTGGGCACTCCCAAGTGCGAGTCCCACATAGGGCCTGACCCTACCTCCCGAGATCTACCCGAGATCCTGGCTACATGCTTAAAAAGAATATCCCAGCAATAAAAAAGGTGTATCCGGTCAAGATCGAACCCAGACATTTCATTTCGAGGTATATTCTCACTGGACCATCGTAGTTTACTTATCTAACATTTAATGATAGATAAAAATAATGGGAAATTTTGTGGAATGGAAAGTTCTTTTTTGTAATCGAAGTAAAATTATACAAAAAGTGACTAACCTTTGCTCTCATAAAGGTAGAACTGACGGATATTAGTAATTAGCCTGTCAAAGAGCAGACTAAGGCTTTTTTCCTTTTTTTATTCTTTTTTTTTTGTTTTTTTTCTTTTGCGCCGGGAAATGCTCTTAGGCATTCCACGGGGAGGGGGGACTCCCCAGGCGGGTATTTGGCACTCGTTGCTCCCGAAAAAACACACTCTTCCCACAAAAATCCGGCTAGTGCCACCAATGCCGCCTTTGGGGGGAACCACTCCCAACGTCGGGACAGTGCAATGAGATAAGGTTTTCATCCTCGCTCCTTGTCCCTCCCTGCTATTTAGTCCCCTCTTCTTATAAGTAGGGTACAAAGAGCAGCTCCCTGAGTCTCACCGCCACGGCAAGGCTTGAACCATCGTGGGGACCCGGATACTGTTTTTTTATGGCTATCATCATCATCAACTTTTATCTGTCCACTGCTGAACATAGGCAAGGCTACTAATAATTTTAAGTTACTAGTTAGTACTAGTAAGTCTAGAATCATAACTAAAATATTTTATTGTTTATGGTAAATTATTCAAAAACAATACTTTCACTGTAATCGCAATTCTGGACTTAAATATATATTTTCAAGTTCGTTTAATCACAACTTTTTATGTCTATTTTTATAGTGAAAAACCTTCGTATGGTATTTAGTGCGGTTTAATGACTACATTCTCGCCTTTTCGGATACTTTACACGCGATATAATCTCAGGAGGGCGGTGTATAATAGTAGTAATTAATTTTAGTATGGACTTTTTTACCTATTTACTTCTTCTCTTTTCTAACTGGAAATATTATAATATTTTCAGTTAGTGAACGAAAAATACTTTTACTACAACTAATAATGTTATTTATGCATCTCGTTTGATTAGTGTATCGTGGTAGGTCGCTTCATCATCATCATCATCAGCATCATCATCATCATCATCATCATCATCATCAGCATGATCATCATCATCATCATCATCATCATCATCATCATAATCATCATCATCATCATCATCATCATCATCATAAACCTTTTTCTTTCCTCTTTCAATGAACACCTAAACAGCTTTTTCATCGCAATTTTATAATTTCAATAACTTTTATGTCAGTCAGTACACAGCAATGCATTTTTTATAAAACATTATACCTATAAATAATATAATATATCCGGTTTACTTAAGCCGGAATTGAAATATTTTAATTTTGGTAATATTCATTTCTTTTTAATGAAATCAAATCCTTTTTCAGTGAGTGACAGGCACATTAAAATATATACTTATTATAATCTATATTATTTTTGTATATGAACATTTAAATAATTGTTAAACATGAGTATTCTTTCTGTACCTAATATTCAAACAAATTATCATATTATTATGTTTACTTTTCATTCACTAGCGGTCGTAGACTTGTATCAGAAATCAAAGAATCATAACCAAAAGTGGAGCACAGCTAGAAAAATATGTAACAATGACAATGAAAAACTCGCTCTTTCATCTCGATAATGGATCTCATAAAATATTAAAGACGTTATTAATGGCTAATGCTTTATTTCATCAAGATTATTTTATGATCAATAAATGAATAACCTATATAATTACCAAATTGACACTATTACCGCAACATAATTAATCAGTTCGCGTGCTTATCTCATAGCGATAAAAATATGTTTTTTATGATGAGGTAATTACAGAGGTGCGCTCAGTATCATTCGAGACATCTAGAAAAATGGACTTTAGTAACAAAGTGGTAATTGTAACTGGTGCTAGCGCTGGCATTGGTGCATCTACGGCTGTATTATTTGCTAATAATTCAGCGAACGTTGTTCTCGTGGGAAGAAATGTCGAATCATTAAATAATATAGCAAGAAAATGTAAAGAAAGCAAAGGAATCAAACCACTGATAATTAAAGCTGAACTAACGAATGACGAAGATATTAAAAGTGTAGTGGCGAAGACAATAGAAAAATATGGACGTATAGATGTTTTGGTTAATAACGCTGGAATGGCATTAATGACTGATATCAGAGATGGTATAGAGAACTATGATAAAATCATGAATACAAATACTCGATCAGCATACTATTTGACAAGTTTAGTTGTACCACATTTGATAAAGTCGAAAGGAAATATAGTAAATGTTTCCAGTATTGCTAGTATGAAGCCCATTTGTGACGTAAAATTTTTAGCATATGGCATGTCGAAAGCTGCTATGGATCATTTCACTAAATACTTAGCTTTGGAGCTCGGTCCACATGGAGTACGAGTAAATTCTGTTAATCCAGGAGCAACGAAGACAGAATTTGTTAAAACAGCTGGACTAGGCAATCCAGAACACATAGCTTCCATACGTAGCTCGACGATTCCACTTCGAAAGATGGCTGAAGCTGAAGAAGTAGCTGATTTGATTGTATATTTAGCAAGTGATCGCGGTCGAAGCATCACGGGTAGCATTTTGGTTATAGACAATGGTGAAATTCTAGTGTAGGTTGTCACATATTTTCAATAGATCCTGACCCTATGTGGAACTCGCACCTAGGAGTGCCCTACCCGTAAACTAAAACCACTGCGAGCGACTTCAGCCGCTTTAATTTGAGGGTTCCGGATAGGCATTTAACAGGATCACCTCAGCGACAGGCTGACCCCGGCGAAGGCCAGACTTATACTCCTCTTAAGGAGGGACTGCCCGGCTGATTAGGCAGTCCCCGCGATGTCGTATCATACTGGGCCCAGGTTCCCATCCTGAACCCGACACGAGCACAGGGGCGTTATTGGAGGCGCATTAAGTAGCGCCTCTTGCGCACCCCCATTCATCGCCCATGGAACTAGTTCCAACCTAATATTAACTGTGAAATTCGATTTGTATGGTGATTGTGATGAAAATAGCGATAGTGATAAAGAAAATTATTACAATGCAAAAAGAATTTAAATTGTGGATATTTGGCGTAAAGTGGATTTTTTACTACATATATTTAAACTCTTTATTTTTATTTTACATGCACTTACAACATACCATTTTATACATAAATTTATTGAGGAAAATAAATCACCTTATTATATATTTTTTCCAGTTTTATTTGTTTTTGTAGTTATATTTAATACGTCAAATATTTATTTATCGACTAATAAATACCACGTATAAATAAAACTTTAGTTACTTTTTTTTTAAATTTTATAAGTATAATATTATGAACGATATTATAGCAATTAATTTTGTATTAGAGAGAAGTATCAGATGTAGGTACTTAGAGTTCGAGTCCAACACATCTGATTCTATAGGCCTACACCTGAAGACATGAATAATGAACTCAATAAAATGTACAGAAAGATATAATTACAACTTGTGATAGCGTGAAATTACTCCTCATAAAATTGAAGTTATGTCACGCAACGACGCGGGTGTCTCAGTTTACTATACTTTTAGCAGGAGGCGTCGATTTAGATTTAAATATTAAGTCCAAGTTTTTGGAAATGCAAGAGTCAGCGACAAAATAACAAGAATCTTTCACAGATACCCATTAATGGTTCTTCCAAAAAAATACGTAAAAATTGTTTTATTATAATGAGATACCCATTAGGTACCAGAACAGAATAAAAGCAACAATAATATTATATATTATTATCTTCGTCAGGTCATGATCTCCCTTGACGCAAAATTTCACGCAAAACTATTAAGCTACATATGATCGTATTAAAAACCAATAAAAAAACACTTTTATAAAGTTTACTTTTTATTTTTTTATTCTATAAATTATAACAATTTAAAATATATTTATTACCAACTATTGGTATTTTTCCTGTGACATTATAATTATCTAGTTTTTAAATATGTTATTTTCAAACCTTTATAGCCTTGTTAATCAACGATTTTATCACGGTTATTAAATATTAAATAAAAAATATGCATATCATTTTTAAATAAACAAAAAGTATAAAACGATAAGATAGTATCTACACACAATAAGTCCACTACGTCCGAATTCGGGTTTTTATGTATCCTTTTGAGAATACCTAAAACCAAGTTTTGAACAAATATCTTTACTAATATTATAAAGAGGGAAGATTTAATTGTTTGTTTTATTTTCAAATTCAAAATTCTTTATTGTTAGATGTAGTAACAAATTATAGGTCTTACAAGAATATACAGTCCTTACATCTTACAAACATAGTTCTTGTCAGTTTTAAAGTATTAGTTATATTATTTAATGTTATTTTAATTCTAGATAATGTCCTATTTATAATTAATTAATTAGTTAACAACAAATCTAATATTATTAACTCAAGTTTGTTTGCATTGAGTAGGCTCCGAAACTACTGAACCTATTTGAAAAACTTTCACATTATCAGCGAGTAACATAAGAAATAAATTCTTTACTCTCTAGTAAATCTTAAAATTATTAGTCTCAAATAATTTTAAGTTTTACTAGCTGTTGCCTGCAGGAAGAGGAGACCTCTGAGGAAGAAGAGCCCTGGCGGAGCCGCCTCCGAAGGCGTGTGCTTCGTCAGTGGAAGGAGAGGCTGGAGGAGCCTAGTGCGGGACACCGCACCGTGTCGGATGTCGGTCCAATCCTGGAGCAGAGAATTGACCGGCGGCACGGCATCATCACCTTTCACTTTGCGCAGATTCTGACGGGGCATGGCTGCTTCGGAAGGTATCTGTGGAAGGTGGCAGGGGCGGAGGACTCGCCAGGGTGTCATCACTGCGGTAGCAGTGAAGACATCGGTCCCTGCGGTCATCCGAGCGATGACCGTCAGTGAGAGCACATGGCAGGCGGTCCTCTCCTTCTGCGAGGTAGTGATGTCGCAGAAGGAGGAGGCGGAGCGGGAGAGTGGTCGCACCGCCGTGAGGGACCTGTGCGCGGCCGATCGGGGGATCCGCCGCGCGCGTGTAAGGTTCGGGCTATAAGGCACTTTAATGTGTTCAGGGTGCCTTAAGCGGAGATGGAGGAGGGGACGACACCCCCACCTCCAGAGGAGAGTTCCAGATGGCACACCGTTGTGGCCCGGTGCGGACGTCCACAGCTCTCGCGTCGGGTCACCTAGACGACGAGAAGAACACCGCTGGGGTTTAGTGGGTAGAGTCTGCGTCCACCTTACCATCTTCTCGGGCGCAGAGAGTCCCACATAACCTCCGGGCCCCCCCCGGACCCGGTGGTATGCCTAAACGCATTCCCCAGCGAAACCAAAAAAAAAAAGCTGTTGCCTGCAGCTTCGCCTCAGCTACGGTAATTTAGATTTACAGTAGTACTGATAATGACAGCTTGTCTGTATAATATATACATTCCTAAGATAAATTTTATCTCTTTGCCTTCGAAATCCGATAAGTAGTTACAGCGTAAAAGCGTGACAAATAAACTCAATTTTGCGTTTATAATATTGAGTAATAACATAAGTTATTTCATATAATTATATACCACACTACTCTAGGATTAATTCTTAAGATTTAATATCATAATTACGTAATTCTTTACTAACAACAGTATAATTAATAATCTTCACAGTTCGAAGTAGGTAGTAGTAATAACAGACAATATTATGGGTGATTCTCAATCATTCAATAAATCAGTTATTCTGAAGAAAATAGAATTCTAGACTCTCTTCATTATAAATCTATTAAAATCAAGAACTGGCATATTTTGGCAACAAGCAAACTGTATTTGACGCGTGTATATAACAATTACCAATATTAGTGAACAATGCCTCCAATGCGGACTAAACAGATCCAAACACGGAGAAATTGAATACGAACAAGCGATAATGTACTTTCCCACTGGATGGAAGTGGCGAAAATTGCTCGTGAATAGCATTATAATCATTCATGTAAATGGCACGCCTCGGAACCGACATTACATAGTTAGCCCAAATGCGAGAGGCAACTCAGGATGACCGGATTAACTGGGTGTATTGCTAATGCGATTTTAAATACGCATTCTGATTCAAATTTAGGAATAATGATTGACTGTCATGTATTTGCAAGCGATTTGGAAATTATGAATATACTTTGCAATTTAAATAAATAATGGTGATTATATATCAATCTGGATAGGATATATAATCCGTATAGATTATATATCCTATCCACATATATAGGAAAGGAGAGATATAGGAATCCGTATAGAAGACTAATTATACTTACTCTTTTTAAGCATCATCAAAATCGCTGTAATGACAAAAATGAGCGACGATGGTCTAGTGGGTAAGGACTCGGCTTCTTTAGTGAGAAGTTTGGGTTCGATCCTTTTTTTTTTCTCTCTTCTAACTTCTCACTAAAGAAGCCGAGTCCTTACCAGCTGCTGGTAAGTGTACGCAGCTATACCCACTGACTAAAACCCAGCGAGTGCCACCAATGCCGCCTTTTGTGAGGTGCCCCGGATCTAGTAAACAAACAGGGCACCTCGACGGCTAGTCAGCTCCGCAAGGGAACGACGCCACCTCCACAGAGGGGTTGTCCTGCACCACAGAACAACCCCTCCCAACGTCGGAACAGATTCGCTTCGCCCAAGGTGCAGCGGCTCACCCTAGGTTACTGAGCCCCACCGCCACGACAAGGCCTGAACCATGGTGGGGTTTGGGTTCGATCCTGTCAGAAATATAATTTTGTTAATTTCTCTGTGCATCTAAACATAAGAACATCGCTTGCTCGCTGGTGAAGGAAAACATGTTGAACAGCATGCCTAAAAAGATTAAAAGTTTTGAAGATGTGTGAAGTTCACCAACCCGGATTGGGCCAGCGCATCGGTGAACTAGGGCCAAACACCCTCTGCGTCACCTAATTTCAAAAGGAAGACCCGTGCCCAACAGTTGGATATATAAGGTTTGACACTGTTAATGACCACAATAAGGTTCAGAAACAACAAGTCGTATTAATTAAGATAATAATATGTTAAAAAATTTAATGTTTGGCAAAATCCAACAGCAATAAAAGAACCAAAGTACTTTCGACGATAATATTTATCTGTAAATGGCTATCACCCGCTCTCTGGCATGTTCGGTGAACCATGGTATCCGCAAATTAACAACCTGTTTACTCTGAATAGCATTCTTTTGACGATCCGTGCTGTCAGTAAATACGCTTGACGACTAGTAATTTTGTAGTATGTACCGATCAATGCCAAACCGTACACTGTTTACAATTGTTTCATTCAAGGACAAAAAAAATGAATAGCTATAAAGAACTAACAATTAATCACTTCTTATTTAGAGGCCAATCACTAAATAACATTACTTTTTACGTTTAGTATAATTCAAGACGTCAATGAATATGGAGTTTTTGAATAAAGTAGTCATTGTGACTGGAGCAAGTGCTGGTATTGGTGCATCAGCATCTATATATTTTGCCCAACAATATGCTAATGTTGTTCTTGTTGGACGAAATGTCACAGCTTTAGAAGACATTGCCCGAAAATGCACAGAATATCATGGAATGAAGGCATTGATTGTTAAAGCAGAACTCACCAACGACGAAGAAGTGAAAATGATTGTTACGAAAACAATCGATGAATTTGGCCGAATAGATGTTTTGGTGAACAATGCTGGAGTTGGAGTAATGGCAAATATTACAGATGGCATAGAATATTACGACAAAGCCATGAATACCAATATTCGATCTGCATACTACCTGACTAGTTTAGCACTACCACATCTGATTGAAACTAAAGGAAACATAGTCAATGTTTCCAGTGTTGCAGGGTTAAAACCTATCAATGAATTGAAATTTCTGGCATATGGAATGTCGAAGGCTGCAATGGATCATTTTACAAAATATTTGGCTTTAGAACTGGGACCACTTGGAGTTCGTGTAAATTCTGTTAATCCAGGTGCAACTAAAACTGATTTTATAGTAACTGCTGGACTAAAAGACCTAGGAATCATGAACGAACTCTTTCAAACAAAGCTGCCCCTTCGAAAATTAGCTGAGAGTAAAGAAATATCTGATATGATTTTATATCTAGCCAGTGACCGTGCGCGTAGTATTACGGGTAGTATCTTTGTTATAGATAATGGTGAATTATTAATGTGATGTGACATTTAATAAAATATTATGATTTGTAGATTTGACCTACTAATATAAACTTTTTAAAATCACGATATCTACAAATCTAATAGTCAGTAGACTCGAGATTATAGAAAATGATAAGCAGAAAGTGCCCTTCTATTAATTAAATAAAATATAATATTTATAGAAAGGAATATAAATGTAAAATAAAATACATTGTGTTGGCTTAAATAAAGATAACTTAATCGGCGTAGGTATTTTTCTTTCAATAAATTCCTCACAGACAAGTACTTCTAGTCAGCATTACATGTTGAAATAGCACCCTATATCTAATTTTTGTGCGATAAGTTTTAATTTTTCTCCCCCCAATAAAGAACATATTGTAGAGCGCAAAGCAAAATGTATCGCAGACGTAAATGAGGTTCGCAGTGTATACGCAAAGATATTGAAATAGACGGCGCCGTAAGTTTGCATGTACATATACACGAATAAACTTGTTAAGATAAACCAAACTATATCGTAGTTTATTATGTTTGAACGGAAGGCACGGGGCTATTTTTATCTCCTATTTAAATCTACCAGAAGACTGGTATCACTTATTATTATATTAGGTATTACTTATTATTATATTAGACGGGCATCTATGAGTTCAGTCTACATTTTTTAATAATCTCTTTTTTAATTTATAGAAAAAGAAACTTACACAGCAATATCAAAGTTTAATATAATCTTGATAAAAGTATGTTAAATTTATTATTTTCCACTGATTTGTCCATTACCTCTTTTGACGTGACAACGTCTAATAAATTGATGAACGCCGGCTGCATGCACGAAAATGTCCCGTTGCCCACATTGTCCCGTTAAGCCCATTGTATGCTTGCGTTTTGTTATGACGATGTCATGTTAAGCTATCGCCCGTAAACTTTTTTTTTAATTAGTTTTTTATTATATTTATAATATAAATTATATTATTTAATATATTTTTTTATTAAACAATATAATTAATTATCCTTGTGAATAACATTAATACAATTTAATTACTTTTGCTTAATATAATGGATAAGAAATATTTATTCTCATGACTTAATCATCACTTATTAAGTCTAGTGTTATTGTTCCTCGGAAATAAAATAAAACTTTCATGAAAAAACCCATTAAAATAAACTGTAACCATTCTTAATTTTTATGAGTTTCCTTAAGTTATTGGCGTATTGTTTTAATGTAAAATAAAGTAGTTATTATAGTATATTATATTCGGAAAATACAATTTTAGTATGTAGTGTAAATAATGTTCATTGTTTATGTGATTTGAAGTGGGGACAAGACGGGACAGAACGTGCAAGTTTCGACCCTCTAGGGATTTGAGACGCTCAGATTTTTCAATTTTTATTTGCTCTTGTAAGTGCCAATGCCAACGCTGCGTTCTCAGTGAATAACAAAACCCTCCGTTTTTATTCGTTCGCAAAGCCACTGGGCACCTGTATATTTGTTTTTGGTCGGAATTGTCTTACACTTCAAGCCTCAACGTAACCTTCAATATATTTGTCACGTACATTTTACCTTATTGATATTACTTGTAAAAGAAAATTCGGTAATTGGTTTTATGTATGTATTGATAATCATGAATATTTTGTAATGGACTGGTTACACACTGGAACAATTATGGTTACAAGGACTATGAGTGCCAAGTATAAAACTATTATTATCTAATTGTTTAAGTACTTATTACAAATGCAACAAAATAATAATATAAAAATATACTAATATATATTACTTTTACCCATAAAATATAAGAATACTTACATACTTAAAAAGTCATGTGTAAGGAAATTTGTTCCTTTTCTATTTTAATCGCAGAGGTTTTTATTAAGATTGTCAATAATTAGTTTGAGTGCGAAGCTTGATATTGGTGGACAGAGGTATAAAGGTCTGTGAGTGATAAATTGCCCAATATTAGGTCATGATTTGAGGCCGATATTTGCCTATCACTCCGTTTTTGTAACAATATATTTAGACGGGTTAAAATATTTCGAGCTAAATTTATTTTTATGTTAAAAGGATTGGGCATGTTTTAGACTTTTTTTATATATAGAAGAGGGGTAAATGGACAGTCGGTTCACCTAATGGTAAGTGATAGCGACATCCACTGACACCCGCTACACCAGAGGGTTAGCAGGTGCGTTGCCGGCCTTTCAAATGGGAGTATGCTCTTTTCTTGAAGGTCCCTAAGTCGTAATGGTTCGGAAACACCGTAAGTGGCAGCTGATTCCATATATATTCGTCGTGTGAGGCAGGAAATGCCGTAAAAACCGAGTGTGGATTTACGAACATCGAGATGGTGAGGGTGAAATTTTGAGCTTTTACGCGATGTCCGGTGGTGGAATTCTGCTGCAGGTATTAGTCCGAACAATTCCTCAGAACACTCCCCGTGGTAGATGCGGTAGAAGATGCAGAGCGCTCCGACATCTCTACGCAGCGCCAAAGAATCAAGCATATTTATGAATGGATAACACTTGTTGCAGACCAAGGTAAATTGGCAGACCTATGAATATAAACGAGTTTAACCATGACTAGACAATCATGCCTACCACGGTTCAGGCCTTGTCGTGGCGGTGGGACTCACTAGTTAGTAGCCTAGGGTGAGCCCAGCACCTCTTATAAGAAGAGAGGACAAAAGAACAGGGGTCAAGGGGTGAGGACGGGAACCTTACCCCTTTGTACTGTACCGACGTTGGGAAGGGTTATTCTGTGATGCGGGATAACCCCTCTGTGGAGGTGGCGTCGGTCCCCTGAGAGACTGACTAGCCGTCGAGGTGCCAGCTGTTTGCTCAAAAGATCCAGGGCACCTCACCAATGGCGGCATTGGTGGCACTCGCCGGGTTTTAGTGGGTAGAGCTGCGTCTACTTACCAACTTTCGGGCGCAGTGAGTCCCACATACCCGCCTGGGGAGACTCACTCCCCTGCGGGGTGCCTCAGAGCATTTCCCGGTGTTAAAGAAAAAAAAGGCAACTCAATGTGTAAATCCTAATACTTAAGATGGTAAAATGCCAGGAGTTCCACTGCTCGCTTGGTCTACACAATAAACTCGTCAGAACTGTTTCAGAGAAAAACAGAATAGGTATATGCAGATGGACGCGCAGCACAAGCGCATCTCTCCCACGTAAATGTTGGTAGAGATCTCTTATAGAGGTAAGATAATACACCCATGCATCAGACGAGGTAATATTATATTAATAATATGTTTATATGTTGCGACCACTCACACGCGGCCATCTGATCCCAAACTAGGCATTGTTGTAATAATAATAGTATGTTAATAACATACAACAACTGAAAAGTTTGGGATCAGATGGCCGTGTGTGAGTTACACACGGCCATCTGATCCCAAATAAGACAGATCCTACTGCGAGCGCCTTCAGCCGCTTTAATTTGAGGGTCCCGGATAGGCATTCAACAGGATCACCTCAACGACAGGCTGGCCCCGGCGAAGGCCAGACTACTCCTCTTAAGGGGGGCTGCCCGGCTGCTTGGGCAGTCCCCGCGACGTCGTGTCATACTGAGCCCAGGTTCCCATCCTGAACCCGACACGAGCACAGGGGCGTTACTGGAGGCGCATTAAGTAGCGCCTCCTGCGCACCCCCGTTCGTCGCCCACGGGGGGAGGCCTCGTCGGCGGCCTCCTCTCTCACCCGCTCGTCGGCCTCCTTCTGGGACATTACTGCCTCGCAGAAGGAAACCATCGCCGTCCAGGACTCGTCGTCGCCGAGCATCGCGATGATGACACTCGGCAGAGACAAGTCCCCTCCGATGACCGATGTCAGATCATGACGCAGCGCCGCCCATCTCGGGCACACCTCGAGGGTGTGCTGGGCCGAGAAATAAGACAGATCCTGTCCTTATGGTAACCAAACATAATATAGATAAATTAGACCCAGACACAGAACAAATGATAATGGTCATTACACAAACATTTAGGCATCGAACCCACAGCGTCTGGTTTAGTAGTCAGGGTCACTAACCACTATACCAACAGGCCAGTCAAAATTATAAGTTGTAATATTTTTTTATGTACATAAAGAATAAATAAATGGATACGAGCTGATAATGATGACGTGATGAACTAATGACGTAATAAACCATCATACTCCATTCACTTAATACTCATTAAGTGGAGACGTTTCTAACAAGTCTGAACATTTTGAGTTTACAAATGTATTCTAATATCTCAAATCTTCACGTGTAAATTCGTCGAGGAAGCCTCCACGTTAGAGGTATTCTATTTATTATTCTAAGGTGCTTAGGCTTAAATTTGAACACGCTGGAATATGGAGTGTGTAGTTCGGCTATTATGCAAATCAGGGACCGCGGAAGTGCTGTGACGTCACTACTCCTCAGTACTCGAGAGGCAAATTATGATAAATGAAACGGTGTACATATTTAGAGTACATGTTAATGCGGAATTTAGGAACATATTTTGTAGTAAAGTACAATATTAGCAGTGAGATCTTTGACTAAAATATATGGATTGGGTGAAATACGGTACAATATTCTATTCATAGTTTAGTTTTATAGTAGTAACTGATTGCTTGAGTTACGGAGTAGTGGAAAATATGTTTCTTTCTTCGACTGTTTCAACTTCAAATAATAAGAAGCAGACAGATGTAATAAAACTATATCATATGGCATTTCGTTAGATAATAATCTAAAATAATAAACAAAATCATAATCTAATGCATACATTATTATAATCATCGTAGTGTATTAGATACAGATGAAAATATAACTTAAACACAAAATAAACTATAAATGCGGCCTCAATTCCAATTTTAAACCTATCTATTTATTCGCAGCCTATAAATATTGGAAGGATAATCTAATATTGTTCAACAATCAACTATATTTACTTCACCTACTTTTTTATGTTTTTCAAATGTACAAGTTGTTACCTACGAAATAAGGATATTTTGATTTGACATGATTTTATATATAGAATGTTTAACGACTCTAGATTATTATATCATCGTCATCATTATTATTATTAACAATATTTTAATTAAAATAAACCATTAACGGACAAATGCAAACGATATGAAGCATCCATTAATGAGGGACCAGATAGTTAATTTACAATTGCAAACAAAGTACAGAATTTCGGTAGAATCCAATGACATAGTTTGTGTTTCTATCAAGAGAAAGCAGTTGGGTCAAACCTATTCAAAGTAGCAGATGCATAAACAACGCTTCAAGATAACTATACATAATATGGATATAAAATAAACTTTATAATGTGAATCCAAGGATACCAACCAAATTTTTTTTTAATGTCATCAGGGGGCAAACGTGCAGTCGGAGCCTCACGGCGCCGACGCCCATACAGATCCGCACAACCAAGGCCACGCAAATGCGCTGATTCACACGTTTCTTGTCACGTCACTGTCACGTTTCGTGCGGTTTGTGAGGTGTCGGTGGCCCATGGGGGGGATTGGGAAAAGGAGGGCGACGCATGTGCATAATCTCTGATTGTGAAGATTTGTATGGGCGTCGATAGTAGCCAAAACGCTTTGACTGCTCGTTTGCCCTCCTATGCTATAAAAAAGTTCAAAAAGAAACTTTTTTGTACCTACTATTTAAAAAAAAAATTATATCATTTAAATAATAATTTGATTAAACCTATTGACCTAAGCTGACGAAGCCTTTGTATCACCTAATGACTATAACATGCTTGTTTCTCCCCTGAAACAGCTTTGCTGTGTTTCGGAGAGAAGGGCAAGACAGGCAGTGTAATTAGTAATTACTGGCACCGAGACTTAACATCTTATGTCTCAGGATAGGCAACACATAAATGAGTTGACTGGGCTCGTTCCAGGTAAACTAGTTCATGTTCATAGGCGACGTCGACCACTTACCATCAGGTGGTACGTTTGCCAGTTTGCCTATCCAACTAACATAAAAAAAAAAACAGCCCAGTATAGCCAAAAATTCCACATCCCCATGTACTAAATAATGTATAATAATATATTTTTCTTTATCCCACCTAATTAGATTGATGGAGCCCCCGAAATCTGTCAGCAAAGATAATGAACGAGCCGACAAAATGTAGTTTTGTCTATAGAGGAACTATTTTTATAAGGGACATTGTCCAATATTGTTTTCGTCCCATTCATGTGAGTGAAGTAATATTGTCATATAATGACATTTCTATGTTTTGTTTGTTTGCAATAAACTTCTATGCTACTGAACTTATGGTAATGAAATTTTGCACAAAGTGTGCATTTTGGTCCGGCAAGGATTTAAATAGTAGTCTGTGGAAATGTCTGCCCGGAATATTAGTAGCTTTATTAATCAGAGCCTTTTTATCTTTTCCTTAAGTAATTTGGATACGATTTATGTGTGAAATAGGCATAATTATTTGCTTTAAAAGAAAATAAAATAACTTCATATTTTTATAGGTAAACAAATAAAAATCTATTTATGAATACTTATAGAAATATAGATTTGAAACGTGTGGAAATAAAAATATATTAACCAAAAGAGAGGAAAAATTTCGCACATCTAAATGAGCTGAAGCCCTTTTCGAACTCGTGAATTTGTCTTGATTAGCAATGTTGGGTGCGCATTTCAAGAGGAAATCTGTACAGCACTATGAAGTTAAGAGACAGATCTCTGATCATTTAATTAAGATTATACATCACCATCATTTTTAAAACATGTTCTTGTGTTAGAATAAAAGTATTGACGAATAATAAATTAGTATCAAAATTATGAATAAATAATAAAAACAATAAACATAATAAAAAATAGCCAAAATAATATAATTGCTTGAATGTGTAAATAATGTCTATAGAATTCATCAATTTCTAAAATCATCTTCACAATCAATTTATATAATTAATATATAAAGATATTCTGCAAGCTAGGATTTTAAGATAATATATATTTAATTCTCTTGTGCCTGTAATTCATCCGGGGATTCATGCTCATAATTGCCACGCTGAGCAGGCGGATTGGCAATCGCAGATAATGATGAATTCGCATCGGCGGCACTGCTGCCTGCCGCCAATTCGATTGATGGTGCCGCCATCACTCGGTGCGATCGATGCTTAGTGATCAAGTCTATCTCACTGTCACTATGAGACAGACTGACACCAAGCAATCGATTCGCAGTATTAGCATCCTTGATGTTGGGGAGCTAAATGCCCTTTGACGACTTCTACGTCACCCTGGGCTGGTATTGGGGTAGGGGTATTCTTAAGCCGCCCCCACACAGCATTCCAGCCACCGGAGCAGGCTGGGTTTCGAAGAGGATTTAGCACCATAGACCACATTCACACTATAAGGCAAGTTGTACAGAAGACCCATGAGTACAACCAGCCACTGTGCCTTGCCTTTGTGGACTATGAGAAAGCTTTTGACTCGGTTGAAACCTGGGCTGTTCTGGAAGCTCTGCAGCGATGTCAGGTCGATTGGCGATACGTCGAAATGTTGAGAGGATTATACGACGCCGCCTTTATGTCCGTTCTGGTTCCGGGAGGTCAAACAAGACCAATCCAATTGCATCGAGGAGTGAGACAGGGGGATGTTATTTCCCCGAAACTATTCACTAATGCTTTGGAGGACGTCTTTAAGACTTTAAACTGGACAGAATGTGCCATAAACATTAACGGCGAGTATCTCTCACACCTTCGTTTCGCCGACGATATCGTTATACTGGCCGAGTCATTGGAGGGCTTGCAGGAGATGCTGCACAGTCTAAATGAATCTTCCCGACGTGTGGGTCGTAGGATGAACTTGGACAAGACGAAAGTCATGTTCAACGAACACGTTCTCCCTAGGCCGGTTAACGTTGATGGCATAACTCTCGAAGTCGTGCAAGAGTACGTCTATCTTGGGCACACTTTGCAGCTAGGTCGACATAACTTCGAGAGAGAAGCCGATAGGAGGATTCAATTGGGATGGGCAGCACTCAGGAAGCTTAGCCATATTCTCACGTCGTCTATACCGCAGAGTTTGAAGATGAAAGTCTTCGACTAATGCGTTCTCCCCGTGATGACCTACGGGGCTGAAGCGTGGCCTCTAAATATAGGACTGGTCCGCAAGTTTGCCGTAGCTCAACGTGCTATGGAGCGTGCTATGCTGGGTGTTTCTTTGACAGGTAGGATTCGGAAGGAAGACATCCGTCAGAGAACTAAGGTAACCGATATCACGCAAAGAATCAGCTCGTTGAAGTGGCAGTGGGCTGGTCACATACTCAGAAGAACGGATGGCCGATGGGGCAATAAGGTTCTAGAGTGGAGGCCACGTTTAGGTAGACGAAGTGTTGGTCGGCCATTGACCAGGTGGGAAGACGATCTCCGTGCGGTGGCCGGTCCGTGTTGGATGCGAGTGGCAAGGGATCGGCCATCTTGGCGTTCATTGAGGGAGGCCTATGTTCAGCAGTGGACGGATAGAGGCTGATGATGATGATGATGATGATATATTTAATTAAACATAAATATTATATTATTTAATAATATAATATTTTTTATTTTAATTATTGAAAAAGGAAATAATTTAAACTTTAGAATAAGTTCATATTCGCAGCAACTAATCTCTTCGTTTCTGTGGTGCATTATTCTCCCGTGATTGTAGATCTTGGGTGTAGTGGGAAATGAAAATTAATAGTGGTCTTGAGTATTTTTTCATGTCGGTTTGAGTACACACCATTACTTATACTTTTGGCACGATAGTCTCATTTATAATGTAACTTAAAATGTATAAATCTCACGCTAAATACAAACAGAATAAGTCAGATTTTCGTAGAACAATCATTGGTAAAACACTATATTCAGGTATTTTTTACCTAAACTTTAAGAATTTATTTAGCTAGTTATAACTGGCTAGTTACATAGATAATCTACATGTCTTTTCAAATTAGATGAAAACAGCAGCGAAATTTTATGATATTTAATTATGTTTGCTAGGTGTTTATATAATTATTGAAATGATAGATACTTTGTAGGTTCCAAACAAATAAAAAAAAAAACACGGTTATCAAAAATCTTCGATACTTTTTATAGTCCAATAAAAACTTTCATTTGCACGTCAATTGTGAATTAATGAAGTAAAATAAAAGGCTTTATATTAACCGACTTCTAAAAAAGGAGGAGGTTCTCAATTCGGATATTTGTATGTTTTTTTTTTCAATCGTTTCAAAAAAACGAACAACAAAGGAAATGAATCACTTTAAAAATTGATTAACACAATTTTGAATTTATTATAGTTAACGTGCACTATAATTTTCATTTTTAAAATAGACTTCAAATAAGTTTAGACTAGCTCTCCCTTCTTAAGTATTTCTCATACCTGATTACTCGAACAAGGTATTATTCAGATGTAATGTAACAAAACATCGTTTGACGATCACAGGTCGTGACTAACTAAATGCACTGCAATACGGAGGCGCTCTACTCTGTAGTATTCAACGCATTGAGCATTAAACGCCAAAGTGCATTTCTCTAAACTTGAACTTTAAAGCTTTTATATGGACTTAAATTACGCATAAGTTTTATAACAATATTTTTTATGCTTGATGGTTTATTTATAGAGATAAATTGCAACTGTGCTTTTTAGATAAGTAATAAAGTTATGTTATATAAGAACAATTTATTACCAACATCGAGCATAACCGGATAGAGATTAATGTGAGCCATAAAATTCCGAAACTGGACAGTGATTTGTCACTGACGTAATAATCATATAACGAACCAGTGATCATTTTCTTTTTCGGATGGATCTATGCTAACGGCCCGAAGGCCCTAATGCTACATCGGATTAGTGTGAGCCCATTTGGCTCACTTTTGGTTTGTAAAAGTGGGGGGGTTGACCCCCGCCAACCGTGTAGTCTGTGACCACACGGCCTCCTGGCGTCGGGTTGGGCCATCGTTCAAACATCCATCATTGGCCATGGGTCCGCGGTCGGCCAATCAAAGCGCAGAACCAGTGCAGCGTCGAAGCGTAAAGACGAAATTCGTTTTCATACAAAACACCGCTCTATTTCGGTTATATTATTATGCTCAAGGATAACCAACAATATCAACGACCACAACAGAAATACTTAGTTATATTTATTTTCCTTTCATACATAAAAACAGGGAATTTGATAATTTTGTGAGTTTTACAAAGTTTGTAACTAAAACTGAGGAAAGGCAAAACTCGTTCTTTTGTTTTTAAAATAGTTGGATAAGTGAACGAGCAGACGAGTCATCTGATGGTAAGTGGTCAGCATCGCCCATGAACATTCTTTTGTTGCCTATCCTGAGGCGTGAGGTGGTAAATATCGGTGCCAGTCATAACATTGCCTGTCCTGCTGAAACACAGTCTAGCTGTTTGAAGACACAGGCAATACGTCGTAAACTAGGGATTGCATTTTTTATGTCATAAACATCCGCACATCCAAAAATTATGCAGATACGTTGCCCTCCCCTTTCATATCCCTCCCCAATAGGCCACCGGAAACCAACCCGCACGAAACGCGACAGCATAGCTATCACTTGACGCTGGTGATGTGTGAGCGAGAGGTACCACCCCTGTCGTGGCGGCCCAATTCAGCTGCGACGCCTTAACACTACCTCTTACTGTGTGTATGTGATCCCAGACGTAGAAATCAATCGGGGTTAAGTCCAGACTCCTAGCGAGTAGAAGAAAGATGTAGGATCGTGGTACTTAAGCAGACGGGAGCGCGGCTCACCCGACCGCGAAGGGATTTTTATTTACATACAATGCAATATTAGAATTTGAAATATTAACAACCATGCGATTAATATCTTTATGAGAATAGCCTACACATACATATTATATATCGTTTAAATTCAATCGGCTATTCCGTCTTGCATTGTGTAAATACAATCTAGCGTGCACTCGACTGTACGCTAATTATTCAATTGTGGCCAACGTATATTATTGTAGGATTTGCGACAACACCACACTATATTAATACGTTAACAGTGTCTGCATCAATTGTTCCAATTTATATTTTATACACAAACACATCATTATGGCATTACTAAATTAATTGTCTATTTGTTTAGCGAACTTAAGTGATTAATTTTGGCCATCATAATTATATTTGACGCAAATTATTTATCCATGTTTGCGTAAATTAAAATAATATTCGGCTGAAAATTTAAATTCATTGTACATTATTATAACGACGAACACAGAACTGTCATCATTATCGTGGAATATACTTCTCATTCTTTTGAAAACATCTTAAATAACCTTAATAGGAATTTACAACCGTCTCTCTAATATCTATATATTTATATTAAAAAAACTTTTACGGATTTTATCACGGTTTATGTAAAAATCTAAAATTGTATACGTCTCGACGACGGGAAGACTCCTCCCGCGACCATAGTTGCTGTAAGGTATCCGAATTATCACGTAAAAAACTTATTATATAAATATAATGGTGATATTATAATATTATATACAAAATAGACTCCAATTTTTAAAAGACATGCAGTACCTTTTCTGGTTTCAGATTAATATTTTAGCTATGCTGTGTGTATGTGGCGAGAAATTGCCAATAAATTCTGATTTAATAATTTTAAAAGAAATACTTAGATAAATATTTCTAGATAACTGTTAAAACTAACATGAGTCCACTATAGAACCAATATCAAAATTCAACGCAATAAAGAAACTAAAGCATCATACGAGAACCATTAAAGTCAAACATTATACGCGTTGTAGTACATACAATCTGTATATATACATACAGCCTATTGGCAGTACTGATTAATAACACATTATAACGAAGTGCTCTACATGGGAGCAGTGTTGCAAAGCGTGCGGCACACCACTATATAAAATATTCCTAGCATTAAAATATAAAATGGATAGACGAAAATGTATTTCAACTAATAAATACTAGACTACAGATCCGACTGTCGTTGTCCTGTATACATGTTGTAGTGGACTGAATTTTGAATCTAAATCATTCTCGAATCCACTTGAATACACAGAAAAAAAATCATATTAGGCAAGTAAAATCAAGTCAGTGGTAGTGCCATGCTGCTTTGAATAGGAATTGGACCAACACGGCCGGGATGGTACCTCTCGCTCGAGCTATGCTGTCGCGTTTCGTGCGGTTTGTGAGTTTCCGGTGGCCCGTTGGGGGCGGGGCGATAGGGAAAAGGAAGGCAACGCATTTGCATAACTTTTGGATGTCTTTTGGGTTCAGTAATCACCAAAAGGCTCCGACTGCTCGGTTGGCTCTATAAGCCATAGGAAAAAAGCAATAAGTCCAGCCGTTTAGGGTTTTAGTCATGTATATGATGAATGTATACTCGTACAGAAGAATTGCATAATACATAGAGAATAAATAAGATCGATCAAACGATGTGGCCGGTCCTAGTCACATGAGACTGGGTATCGGCCGTCTTGGCGTTCATTGAAAGAATCCAGTGGGCCAAAATCTCCTATGACTTCATCTCCTCTGCGAAATACAGTACGTGCAGTACAGTAAAACGTGCAGTACTGTAACTTGCAGTACAGTATCATCGTACAATACAGTAAAACTTGCAGTACAGTAACATCGTGCATTACAGTAAAACTTGCAGTACAGTAACATCGTGCAGTACAATAAAACGTGCAGCACAGTAAGAACATGCAGTACTGTAACTTCGTGCAATACAGTAAAACGTGCAGTACCGTAACAATGTGCAGTACAGTAAAACGTGCAGTACAGTAAAACGTGTAGTACCTAAACATCGTGTTGTACATTAAAATGTGCAGTGCAGTAAAACGTGCAGTACAGTATCATCGTGCAGTACAGTAAAACGTGCAGTACATAATTAACGTGCAGTACAGTAACTTAGTGCAGTACAGTTAACATGTGCAGTACAGTATCATCGTTCAGTACCGTAACAATTTGCAGTTCAGTAACTTCTTGCAATATAGTAAAACGTGCAGTACAGTAACATCGTGCAATAACGTAACAATGTGCAGTACAGTAAAACGTGCAGTACTGTAACATCGTGCAGTACAGTATCATCGTACAGTACAGTTACAATGTGCAATACAGTAAAACGTGCAATACAGTAACTTCTTGCAATACAATAAAACGTGCAGTACAGTAACATCGTGCAGTACCGTAACAATGTGCAGTACAGCAACATTTTTTTTTTTTTTGTTATCGCAGGGAAATGCTTTTTACGCATGTAGCCAGGATCTCGGGTAGATCCTGACCCTATTTGGGACTCGCACCTGGGAGTGCCTTACCCGTAAACTAAAACCACTGCGAGCGCCTTCAGCCGCATTATGAGTGTCCCGAATAGGCATTCAACAGGATCACCTCAGCGACAGGCTAGCCCCGGCGAAGGCCAGACTACTCCTCTTAAGGGGGGAACTACCCGGCTGCTTAGGCAGTCCCCGCGACGTCGTGTCATTCTGGGCCCAGGTTCCCATCCTGAACCCGACACGAGCACAGGGGCGTTACTGGAGGCGCATTAAGTAGCGCCTCCTGCGCACCCCCGTTCGTCGCCCACGGGGGGAGGCCTCGTCGGCGGCCTCCTCTCTCACCCGTTCTTCGGCCTCCTTCTAGGACATTACTGCCTCGCAGAAGGAAACCATCGCCGTCCAGGACTCGTCGTCACCGAGCATCGCGGTGATGACACTCGGCACAATACAGCAACATCGTGCAGTACAGTTAAACCTATATTTAATCTTGTTTACTTGTTTGTTTAACAAAGCAATATTATCCGAACTTAAATGATATTTGTGAAAACTTGTAATTGGCCTTATTTTAATTATATAGTAACATATAAAACTGTCTAGCTGTAAGTTTTCTGTAAAATAAATAAAATAAATAAATAAGTATAGTTACAATGTGCAGTACAGTAAAACTTGCAGTACAGCAACATCGTGCAGTACAATTAAACGTGCAGTACAGTAAAACGTGTCTCACTGTAAGAATATGCAGTAAAGTAACTTCGTGCAGTACAGTAATAATGTGCAGTACAGTTACAATGTGCAGTTCAGTAACATCTTGCAGTACAGTAAAACTTGCAGTACAGCAATATCGTGCAGTACAGTTAAACATGCAGTACAGTAACTTCGTGCAATACAGTAAAACGTGCAGCACAGTAAAACTTGCAGTACAGTTACATCGTGCAATACAGTAAAACGTGCAGTACAGAAACATCGTGCAGTACCGTAACAATGTGCAGTACAGCAACATCGTGCAGTACAGTTAAACGTGCAGTACAGTAAAACGTGTCTCACAGTAAGAACATGCAGTACAGTAACATCGTGCAATACAGTAAAACGTGCAGTACAGAAACATCGTGGAGTACCGTAACAATGTGCAGTTCAGTAAAACGTGCAGCACAGTAAGAACATGCAGTATCGTTAAACGTGCAGTACAGTAACATGTACTGTACAGTAAAACGTGCAGTACAGTAATACGTGTCTCACAGTAAGAATATGCAGTAAAATAACTTCGTGCAGTTCAGTATCATCATACAGTACAGTAAAACGTGCAGTACAGTAACATCGTGCAATATCGTAACAATGTGCATTTCAGTTATATCGTGCAGTACAGTAAAACGTGACGTACAGTATCATCGTGCAGTACAGTAAAACGTGCAGTACATTTTTAACGTGCAGTACCGTAACAATGTGCAGTACAGTAAAACTTGCAGTACAGTAACAATGTGCAGTACAGTAAAACGTACAGTACTGTAAAATCGTGCAAAACAGTAAAACGTGCAGCACAGTTAGAACATGCAGTACAGTAACATCTTGCAATACAGTAAAACGTGCAGTACAGTAACATCGTGCAGTACCGTAACAATGTGCAGTTCATTAACATCGTGCAGTACAGTTACAATGCTTAGTACAGTAAAACGTGCAGTACTGTAACATCGTGCAGTACAGTATCATCGTGCAGTACAGTATCATCGTGCAGTACAGTAAAACGTGCAGTACAGTAAAATCGTGCAGCACAGTTAGAACATGCAGTACCGTAAAATCGTGCAGTGCAGTAAAACTTGCAGTACAGTAAAACGTGCAGTACAGTCAAACATGCAATATAAAGGGGTTCCCCCTTTGAATTGGCCTGCCAGTATATTCGGAACCTTGCCTAAAGGGATATCTTTTTAGGGTTCCGTAGCCAAATGGCAAAAAGCGGAACCCTTATATAGATTCGTCATGTCTGTCTGTCTGTCTGTCTGTCTGTCTTTCCGTCTGTCCGTCCGTATGTCACAGCCACTTTCTTTCGTAACTATAAGAGCTATACTGTTAAAACTTGGTAAGTAGATGTATTCTGTGAACCGCATTAAGATTTTGACACAAAAGTAGAAAAAAAACAATAAATTTTGGAGATTCCCATACTTAGAACTAACTCTTTTTTTTTTTCATTAAACCCATCCGTGTGGGGTATCTAGGGGTAGGTTTTAAAAATGATATTGAGGTTTCTAATACTATTTTATTCTAAACTAGAATAGTTTGCTAGAGAGACACTTCCAAAGTGGAAAAATGTGTGTGTGTGTGTGTGTGTGTGTGTGTGCGTGTGTGTGTGCGTGTCCCTGTAACTTCTAAAATAAGAGAATGATAAAACTAAAAACAAAATATGATGTACATAACCATGCAAACTTCCACCGAAAATTGGTTTAAACAAGATCTAGTAAGCAGTTTTTTTATACGTCATAAATCGTAAACCGCAATTTACCTTTCATCAATCAACTCAAATATATTAATATATTATTAAAAAAACATTTAATTCCATAAACATATGTGTCTAATGTTGTATATTATGTATTGGTACGGAACTCTTTGTGCGCGAGTCCGACTAGCACTTGGCCGGTTTTTTAATAATATATTTTAGTTATTATATTTATAGTTTTTAGTTAAATAAAAGTACACGTTCAAACACGTGTGTGTAATGTATGTGTAAAACGTCACTTGTCAGCGTTATCCGACTGTGTCTATATTCCCAGTTCATATGCCAGTTTAACCTCATTCACTATTTAAACTGGAAAATATGAATTAATGTGATGTTCTTAAGACCATAATAACTGACCAATTCCTAGTTTATTCGTGTATCGTTTGTATCAAATTTTATATGGTTTCCATTTATTATGTACGAATTAATACAGATTTATAAATTTGGCTTGCTCATGTTGCCGAACGTATTTTTTTTAAATTTCGTATTATTTCAGGTACTTGGTAATTTTTTCAGGATTTCATTATTATTTTGTAAAGAATCAAAATCATTTTTTTATTTGTAATAAATGTTGAATGTGTACTTGGCGCGATGATTCACAGTGAAACTGTTTTTGTTGGATCTATTTAAATCTAGAATTGTAGTTATATTCAAATATTTATTTCGGTTTGCTACTAAAGCGTGTTTTTTTTTAAACTATTCAATTTTTAATATCGAATTTATGTTAATTTACATAGGGCAATCTCTCTAGAATATGTGAGAGACTAAAAACCATACATGTGTGATGTGATGTAGATTACTTGCGCGCCTTGTGCCTTCCTTGAATGTATTGTCCTGATCAGGATATTGGTACAAACTTATTAAATTATTGTATTGTCATCGGTCATTGAACAGTGTGTTAAGCTTCAATTTGATCTGACGTCTTAAAATGGGTCAAAACCAAGTCGAAAGGAGTTGGTTACATACAAACATACAGGTGAAGTTAATAAAAAGCGTGTAAAAACACAGTGCTAAGCAAGAAAGACTGCTTTCATACCTGATTTTTTCCACTAAGTCATTACGGTGCTTACTCACAAACACACTCCACTACATAATTAAACAAAGATTTTAATAAAAATGTATCTTGGACATAAAAGAACAGATAAAGTGTGAAACACCAGACTGCGCTCATTAACGGGCATAACTGACGTGGGCATCAAAGCTGCTAAGCTGAAATGGGACTGGGCAGGCCACGTCAGCCGAATGCACTCCAACCGCTGGGCAATTAATATCACCACATTTTGGGTGCCAGAAGATGGACGGCGTCGCCGAGACCGGCCCCGAAAAAGATGGCGTGGAAACTTAGACTCATACCAAGCAGACTGGCCGGCGGTGGCGAAAGATCGCGATATATGGAAGAGCTTGAGGGAGACCTTTGCCCAGCATTGGGACAGTATAGGCTAGTAAAAAAATGTACCAAATAATACTTTTTGGTACCTACTTCTATTGGAGAACTGTTAGAAGGTACCTTGCGTCCTTCTTACTATCAAGAAACCTACTTTTTATGTGTCCCTAAACACTTTTGACTTCTTCTTCTAGTATAATGGCTCCCGCGATGATTTGCCAGTGTCAGACCATTTTAGTTGGAATTACTGACGTTCGTAAGAAGTGTTGGAGGGAAATTTGTAATTGATATCTGTAATATTTTGGATAATAATGAAACACGTCTTAAGCCACTCGTATATTCGCAGACTGCATTACATAAGAATGTTGCAACTAACGGCGAATTATCTACCCTACAAATTACAATACAAATATTCACTGACGTCATACATTACACCTCCACCCTAATCTTACATAATATTCTTATAGCTAAGTGCACACAGAAACATATTAATAACTAACTGGATATGTAATTGTATATTATAGTTAAACTAGTTACATATACTATATTCCGTTTAGTGTAACAGTCAATCTATCCCAAACCGGATAGCGGGTTTACGATTTCGCCGGGGTCGATTAACTGGCGACTCTGTTACAGTAGGTCGTTCAAGAGATAACGGATTAGGTGAATTTTCAACCTGCTGAGCAAGTGTACTGACATTATCAGGGACGTTCTCGGTGTCATTTTTGCAAGACTCATTAGCTAACATATTTTCTTTTGTAATAATGGTATCCCCAAGCATAGGAACGTCGGCCTTATCCGGGCCGGTCACATCAGATAATCGCGACCTTCGACGCACCTGGTCTACATGTCTTTGTACTACCTGACCATTGTCCTTTGCCACCGAGTATCTGCGAGTACCGTCTTGTCCCACAATCTTTCCCTTCACCCACCTCTCCGAGGCGCCGTAATCTCGTGCCCACACTACGTCCCCCTCGCAGAATGAACGCTCCGCACCCCCTGCGTACTCAACTTGACGCCTTTGTTGAGCTAAGACTTTTTCTTCTATATTACGCTCAGGTCTTAGGAGGTCTAACCTACTACGCAACGTGCGCCGCTGTAATATCATGGCGGGTGATTCACCGGTGGTACCGTGAATACCATTCCGATACGCCAGTAGGAATGTTTGTAAGGCCGCGTCAATATCTATTTTGTCGCGGAACGCTTTTTTAATCGCCCGTTTACACAATTTAACAGCATTCTCGGCCGCCCCGTTTGAAGCTGGGTGGTAAGTCGGAGAATAACTTTGTCGTATACCGTTATTAATTAAAAAACTTTTAAATTCACTACCTGTGAAAGGAGGACCCTGATCAGACACTAGCTCCTCTGGTAGTCCGAATCGCGAAAAGATGGAACGCAATACTTTTATTACATTTATTGCATTCGTTCTTTTCATTTCGAATACCTCTAACCACTTTGACGTTGAGTCTATTAACACTAAAAATGTGAGACCTTTATATGGCCCTAGAAAATCAACGTGTACCCTAGTCCAAGGTCGGCTGTGATATTTCCACGGCTGTGGCGCAGACCGCGGTGGTGCGTCGGCTACTGCTGCACATGTCTCACATCTTCGACATACTGTTTCAATATCGACATCGATATTGGGCCACCATACGTAACTTCTAGCTAATGATTTCATTTTAACGATTCCCAAGTGACTACAATGTAACTGAGTTAAAATTTTATTACGCAATACGTTCGGTATTATCATCCGATAGCCCCACATAATACACCCACAATCTATATATAGCTCATTCCGTCTGCTAAAATAAGGTCTTAATTGCTCATCTGGACATTCCGTTGGCCACCCTGATTGAATATAAAATGTAACTTTATTTAAGATTGTGTCATTTAAAGTCGCCTTTTTGACATCCTCGCTCTTGACAGGCAAAAATTCTTCTACGAAATGAACGTAAGTACTGTCCTTTTTAACTAAACTACGTGCCGGTTCCGACGGCAGCCGTGACAAGGCATCCGCGCAATTTTTCTTAGAGGACACGTACTCGATGTCATAATCATAGCCGGCCAATAAAACGGCCCACCTTTGTAGCCTAGACGCCGCCATTAACGGAATTCCACTTTTACTACCAAATATATGTGTTAAAGGCTTGTGATCGGTTCTGAGCGTAAACTTGCGACCGTACAGATATTGGTGAAACTTACGAATACCGAAAATAATTGCTAGCGCTTCTCTGTCGATTTGAGCGTATGACTTTTCGGCATCTGAAAGCGAACGCGATGCGTATGCGATTGGCCTATCACCCTGATCCGTTAGGTGCGATATGACCGCCCCAACGCCGACGCCGCTCGCGTCGGTCGTCAGAACCAACGGCAACTCCGGCGTATAATGCATCAATATTCGGCTACTCATTAAAATTTGTTTAATTTTATTAAACGCATTAACACAACTCTTGTCGAATTCAAATGTGACCCCCTTCTTTAATAACTTATACAATGGTGCTAAGATAGTGCTGACGTTATTAACAAATTTGCCATAGTACATCACCATACCTATGAAGGCCCGCAGCTCGGACGTGTTGGACGGTATCGGCACGTTGTTTATGGCACTCACCTTGTCCGCGCATGTATGTATCCCTTCTTTACTAATTACATGCCCCAAGTACTTAACCGAATTTGCGAAAAATACACATTTGTCTTTTTTTACTCTAAGGCCGGACTGTAGCAACCGGTCGAACACTTTCGTCAAATTGTCCATGTGTTCCTTCTTGGTTGTTCCTGTGATGATAATGTCATCTAAGAAACAACCTACGTGGGGCAAATCCGCGAATAATTGCTCAATTTTCCTTTGAAATATTCCGGGACTCGACGCCAGACCGTATACCAGCCGGTTGTACATAAATAACCCCTTATGTGTGTTAATTACTGTTACAATTTTTGTATCGTCCAAGACAAACTGCGCGTAAGCTTGCGACAAATCAATTTTTGTAAATTGTTGTCCCCCTCTAAGTTTAAATAATAAATCTTCTACTCTGGGCAAAGGATAACGGTCTATTTCGATAACTTTGTTCAACGTTAGTTTATAATCGGCACAAATTCTGATGTTACCGTCCTTTTTCACCACCGGCACGATCGGCGTGGCCCAGTCCGATCGCTGCACTGGGGTGAGGATGCCGACGGCCACCAGCTGGTCGAGCGCTCGCTCCACCGGCTCGCGCAGCGCGTACGCCAGGGGCCGCGCGCGCATGAACACCGGCCGCGCTCCCTCGCGGACTTTAATGCTGACCGTACCGCCAGTGAATCGACCCAAGCCCTCCTCGAACACTTTACAATATCTGGAACTGAAAACATCCATATTAAAGTCCTCGCTAGACAGCGTCGTGTAATTAAACGAAGGCAACTGGATTTTCAAGGTCGCCATCCACTGTCTACCTAACAATACAGTTTTTCCCTTTTCTATTACATATAAATCCAGCTTTTTACAGTAATTTTTATATTTAACAATAGGTTGTATAACACCTAATGGACGAATGGTTTCTCCTGTGTAATATCTAAGAACCAATCGACACGGTTTTAAGATTAAATCTTTAAATAATTCCTCATAACAATCTTTACTGATGCATGAAATAGCGCTGCCCGTATCGCATTCCATCGCAATATTTTTATTATTAACATTTAATGTTAAATATAAGGGCTTGTATTCGCTAGCGGATAATTGACACATGTTCATAAAGATTACCTCATCGCTGTCCTCGGACTGGGACTCCTCCCCGACGGTCACTAAGTTATGACCCGCTACATTCGGACACATACGTTTTAAATGACCTTGCCGGGAACATATACGGCATACATAAGTCCTAAATTTGCAGGTTAGGACTTCGTGACGCCCGCCGCACGCCTGGCACTGCCCTCGCTGCTCCCGTTGACCCGCCGACGCCGCTGGTGCTACGCACCCTGCAGTCGCGCGCCGCCCGCGCTCTTTGGCCGCCATGCGATACCCTCTGTGGTCTGTCGCCTGTATCGACCGTTTACTTCGTCGGTCCTGCTGTATATACGAGACCGATTCTTCGCTCGTCCCCTGTTCCGTTCCTCGACCTTCAACCAAGGCGGCATCCCTCTCAGCCGCTTCCATGCTCACTGCCAAACTATACGCTCTGGTGAAGCTTAAATTGCTCTCCGCGAAGAGCCGTTGACGTATTGTTTCACTAGTTATCCCGCATACCAGCTGATCCCTTATGCTTTCTTCGAGCCAGTTACCGAACTCGCACGACTTGGACATTTTCTTTAAAACGGCGGTGTAATCTGCAATACTCTCACCTTTCTCCTGTTTTCTGTTACGAAACTTGAACCGCTCCGCTAATTCACTCGGTTTCGGTTGCAGATGATTTTTCATAATACCCGATATTTCTGTAAATGTCTTTGTTTTAGGTTTAGCCGGCGTACATAGATTAACCAACAGCTCGTAACTACTTGCTCCCATGACCGTTATTAATGTAGGCACTTGATGTTCGGGGGGAATCTTATTCACTAAGAAATATTGTTCCAGACGATCCACGTATAACTGCCAGTCATCGTTCTGCACATCAAATTCGCCGATTTTTCCAATTGACATTGTTTAATATTTGAATTCAATTAGCCCGAAATGATAATAAAGCTGCAGGTTCTTAAAATAATCCTCGTCGCCACTGTAATATTTTGGATAATAATGAAACACGTCTTAAGCCACTCGTATATTCGCAGAATGCATTACATAAGAATGTTGCAACTAACGGCGAATTATCTACCCTACAAATTACAATACAAATATTCACTGACGTCATACATTACATAAATAAAATAAATAAGTTAAATCTAACTCCACCATCATAAGATATTACTTATCTCGAACTTCCATTTAACTTCAAGCGGTTAGGTACTTCTATCACTTAACTACTAGATTCCCGGATTCCCGAAAGTGGTTTCCACTCCAGAATATTAAGCCATTACAAAATTATCTATCAAATTGACGACCTCTGTGGCTCAGTGGTTAGCGCGTTGGCGCTTAAGCCGGAGGTAGCGGATTTGAATTCCGCCAGAGAACAAAAAGTTTTCTGTATTTCTGGGTCATGCATATGTGTATTAAATATGTGTATTATAAAAATCTTAAATATATGTATAGTTTAAACGTATTAAATATATTTCCTTTGTCTGGTACCCGTAAAACAAGTTCTTCGTGAACTTACCACGGGACCAGATTGACGTGGTGTAAAAGCGTCCATATACATTATTATTATTATAAATTAGCTTGGAGTAGGGAAATTATAGTATTTTTTTATTTAAAATTTTATCAAAATTTACCAGTTATATGAATTATAGTTGACTTACAAGTATATATTTTTTTCAGGTATGACCTTAAAAAGTAAAAGGTGTGATTAAGGTAGGCTGCATGATTGTTCTTCACAAATTACAACTTTTTATTTATATCTTAGTATTTGTCTAAGGATAAAGAGAGAAGAAATTAAAAAAAAGCCCATTCCAAAAAAAAAATAACAAACCACAGTCGTAACTATTAGTAGTTCAGTATTGTCTTATTATCTCTTACTAGCTGTTGCCCGCAGCTTCGCCCGCGTTAATTTTTAAAATTTGAGGGGTTGACCACCCTTATCACTTAGGGGTATGAAAAATAGATAGTACCCGATTCTCAGACCTACTGAATACGCATATAAAATTTGGTAAAAATCGGTAAAGCCGTTTCGGAGGAGTACGGTAACTAACATTGTGACATGGAAATTTTATATATTAGATAATTATGTCTTAGGATAGGCAACACATAAATGACTTTTTTTTCTTTTACGCCCAGGGAATCTCTGGGACTATCCAAGCGGGTATGTGGGACTCGCTGCGCCCGAAAGATGGTAAGGTAGACGCAGATCTACCCACTAAAACCCGGCGAGTGCTACCAAAACCACCTTTGGTGAGGTGCCCCGGATCTATTGAGCAAACAGGGCACCTCGACGGCTAGTCAGTCCCTCAGGGGACCGACACCAACTCCACTGAGAGGTCGTCCCGCACCACAGAACAACCCCTCCCAACGTCGGGACAGTACAATGGGGTGAGGTTCCCATCTTCGCTCTTTGTCCCCCCTGCTCTTTTGTCCCCTCTTATTTTAAGAGGGGTACAACGAGCAGCTCCCTCGGTTCAATTTGCTTCGCCCAAGGTGCTGGGTTTACCTTAAGCTGAGCCCCACCGCCACGACAAGGCTTGAACCTTGCACATAAAGGATTTGCCTGGCCTAGTTCCAGTAGTACAGTAAACTAATATAAGTTCATGGGCGACGTCGATCACTTACCATCAGGTGCCAACGTCTGCCAGTTTGCCAATCCAACTAACATAAAAAATAAAAATAAAAAATTCATGGAGGCAGTCATGACCAGTGTACAATCATGATTTGTAATCAATTTAATGCGTCAAGAATGATTCGAGGTCAATTTATACTAGCCCTGTCGATCCGATCACTTGGTCCTCGATATTTTTTGTAACTCATTAAGTAATGGAGCGAAACGTTAATTAACTTTGATAGCAAATTAGGGTCATGACAAACTGCTGATAAATCACAGTTTTTGTCAAAGGTTCCTTTTCAGAAAACCTTTTTGTTATTTATGTATAAGAAAATATGTGACTTTTCTTTTTTCTTTGTGTATGTTATACAAAGATGTATTGATGTTTTTTGAGATCAGCTTCAAGACTTTGAATCTTAAGATAGATAGAATAAGAGCTGGCTAGAATAAATTCTAAAATGAAATCTAAAAAGACAAGAAATAAACTCATGGGTGACGTTTACCATATTTTATCATCACAATCATCTGCTATTTTATCTAATAAGAGGCGGATGCGGCATGTAAGCATCTGAGAGTACCTTACAATCAAACACACTAAAAACAGCTCTGGAGAGTAGCAGTTGCAAGATTTACTTTGAACAGAAGATTTAATATGAACAGACTAGGAGCGCCCCGCGGGCTCATCCACGTACATCCCATTCCCGTGGGGGTACATGGATAAATTAGGTATAGCCTATATGTTATTCTGATATATAAGCTATGTTTTTTATGTTAGTTAAAAATGCAAACTGGCAAACGTGCCACCTGATGGTAAGTGCTCGACGTCGCCCATGAACATAAACTAGTATACCTGGAACGAGCCCAGGCAACTTATTTATGTGTTGCCTATCCTGAGACATAAGATGTTAAGTCTCGGTGCCAGTAATTACACTGTCTGTCTTGTCCCCTTGTGGCCTTGTCTCCGAAACACAGCAAAGCTGTTTCACGGGAGAAACGAGCAAGATGGTGGGACCCATGCAGCCGGGAGCGAGGCACAGGGCTTCCCTCCCACCGGTATTGTGTGTTTCATTAAAATCCATCCAGTGGTTTTTGCGTGAAAGAATAAAAAACACGTATCCATACATTCTTACAGGCTTTCGCGATTATAATATTTAAAGGATAGTCAATTATATTTATTATGGACACAGTACTAAACACCCATAACCTTCAGAAAATAATAACGTAAAAAGCTCTAAATACAGAACCTGTCCATGCCCGTCTCTCTGCGGTCAGTGGGAGCACATGAGAGGTGGTCTCCTCCTTCTGCGAGGTCGTGATATCGCAGGAGAGAGAGCGTACTATTTCCTCTTCTCGCGGGAGAACGCGGAGACGACGGCGACGGGAGGTCGAACCGCCACGATATGAGGGGACCGCGCGTCAAGGTCTGGGCTATAAGGCACCCTTATGTGCTCAGGGTACCTTAAGTGGAGTAAGAGGAAGAAATATCACCCCCCTGCCTCCAAAAGAGAGTGCCAGATGGCACGCCGTAGAGGCCCAATGCGGACGTCTCTGTACCCAGGCCGGGCCGGCCAGGCGACGCACGAGGAGAACACCGCTGATGTTTTGGTTAGGGTGAGTTTTAGTTAAGAGTGCCACTTAACTACCGGGCTCTCCGGGCCCGCGGTATCATTATGATTTCCCCAGGGAAAACAAGAAAAAAATATGTTACTGTGACCTACGACCGATAAGTAGACCTAAGACCTATGACTGTCATTCCAGGCTACAATTTAAAAAGGTTGAAAATAAATAATGTTAATATTAAAGGTGTTCCCACCAAAACATACCTTTTATTATTGTTATTTGCTATATTTCTTTTGATTTGAATATCAGTAGGTACTAAATATTCCGGTGAGGATGTCCACAGCTCCCTCGCCGGGTCACCCAGACGAAGAGGAGAACACCGCTGGGGTTTAGTGGGTAGAGTCTGCGCTCACTTTACCATCTTTTCGGGCGCAGAGAGTCCCACATAACCCCCGGGCTCCCCCGGGCCCGGTGGTATGCTTAAGAGCATTCCCCAGGGGGAACAAAAAAAAAAAAAAAAGTACTAAATATTAAGGGATTGTATGTATGGGGTAATTTTCGAAACTACTTTACTTCCTACAGTTTCATAGTGTTGTGTGTGTATAGGCATCTTGTCTTGGCGTTCATTGATGAGTGGACGGATAGAGGCAGATAAATGATGATGATAGACCATAAAAAACCGGCATTAGTCCCGGACTCATGGTTCAAGCCTTGTCGTGGTGGTGGGGCTCTGTAGCCTAAGGTGAACCCAGCACCTTGGGTGAAGACAATTGAACCGATGGGGGGACAAGGGGCGAGGATAGGAACCTCACCCCATTGCACTGTCCCGACGTTAGGAGGCGTTATTTTGTGATGTGGGAAAAACCCTCTATAGAGGCGGCGTCGGCCCCTTAGGGGACTGGCTAGCCGTAGTTTAGTATTTTAACGTTTTTTTAACGCTCGGTATAAAAAGCGCTCGTCCGAACCAGGTCTAAAGATTCTCCAGCGGTTTATTAATTTCAGCTGACCATGACTTTTGTAAAGAATCAAAACACATTAACTTATAACAACTTGAAAAACCGGGATTAAATCCGTAAACAAGAACAATATACAAAAAAGTTATTTCCTAACAAGTCATAAACACGATATCGAACTGAAAGCCGCGAAATTGGAATGGAACAGTCATATCCATGTGGGCATGACCTGAATTTAGGAAAATGTTTGTGACAAGTTGCACGCCCTAATGTGATTGTAACAAGAGACGTGTTTAACTGATTCGAACACAAACATACATAAAAACTAAAATCATGTAAAAAATCTTAAAGATCAAGACATGTTCAATCGAATTAATCCTAGAAGTCCTGAAACTAGCTGAACAGATTAGATTTTTTTGAATTGTTAACTGCATTTTGCCCGGTACGCATTTTTAGATGAGATAAAATCGCTGAACTCGCGACACCGCACACGCTCGAGACACAGTTTGACGTTTATATGACGTGGACTCGAGACACTGCGCGCGAAACGCTGGAGACACAGTTTGACGTTTGATTTATTCATATTTATTTATGGCTATGCAATATTTGTTTTGCAAATTGTGTTACTTCTAAATTATGCCATGCGGCCATTTTGTGCGCCGTTTCAATTGAATAGGTTGTCATAATATTTTACAGCCTGTATTATAGGTATTAGAATTTAATTGTTTTGTTTTCCCTTCTATCTGCAGGCCCTGTGACTGATCGGGTTCTTTTTTATAAATCTAAAATGAAAGGAAGGAATTCCGAATAAAGAAATAAAGAAAAAAGATATCTTCAATATCTTTATTCGGATTGCTATCATTTCATATTATTAATTTTAAAAGTCTATTATAACTCAAAAAATTTAGAAAAAGGAAGTGGAAGTTTTAGTATTTCTTTCCATACCCATTTTTCACTAATTCAAACCCACATCAATGGCATGTAGTAAGAGGTAATGCCATACTGCTTTGCAGCCGAATTGGGCTGGCATGACCAGGGTGGTATCTCTCACTCACATAACACCGGCGTCAAGTGACAGCTATGCTTTCGTGTGGTTTGGGAGTTTCAGTTGGCCGATTGGGGGGAGTTAGGGAAAAGGAGTGCAACGCATCTGCATAATCTTTGGTTGTGCGGATGTGTAAGCGCGTCGATAGTCGCCAAAAGGCTTCGACTGCTCGTTTGCCGTCCTAGGCTATAGAAAAAAACTTACTTGTATAGTTGCAACCTAGCAAGGTCGCTAGTTTTATTCTCTTACCAAAAGTGAGTGTAAGATGAAATCTTAAAGAAATAAACTCCCAATAAACTATTTAAAGCTTAGTGTTGAGTTTCAAATTATTATCCCAAGTTGAGGGTAGTTAAATAAAACTTGCATTATGCTTGTCACCAGTCAACTTCCCTCCTTTCATACATATGTGACACTCCCTCCTTTCATACATAATATTTGACACTCCGCCTCTCTTCCGCAAGCCGGCAATGAGTATAGCCGCGTTTTCGCTAACTGTTAAACTGTAAAAAGCTATAGGCATATCGAAGCTATTAGAAGTGTGTGTGTGTGTTGTTCCCGTATATCTACAGACTGCTAGAAGGTTATACGAGGGGGTGTGAGAGCTGCTTGCATCCCTGGCAGAAGAACAAGAATACCAGGTCAGTCGCACATATCCTATGCCTTCCTCCTGTTCATCGACCTTACGTCTGTCCTACATAATATTACAAGCTAACGCAACTAAATTTCATATATTAATAACAACCGCAAAAATACAGACCAGTCTCTTTTATTTTCTGTATTAATTCTATATGGTTAAACGAACCGGATTATCTCCTTTATAATTATATTTTCTGGCCTCACGAGCTTTCGAGAAAATATATCTCTCCCGCACCCCGCAGATAGAAAAGGTGGAGACTAGGCACCTACACTCACGAAATGAAAAAAAAAAAGTTTTTTTTCTATAGTTAATAAACGCCAAAAGTATTAATTTTTTTAAAATAATATAAATTATATTACGCCATAAAATATATTATACAACACATTAAAACGACATAACAACGCTTTCATTTGTAGCTCACGTACAGGGTATTAGAAACAAGAGAAAAAAGGGTATTGCTATTAGAACCGCATTGCTCGTTCATCAGAGCAATTCCTCCGGTTCACCGGATGAGTTATATTGATGTACTTTTTATTTTAGCACTAAGAGCACAATACATTCGTTACAGAGCGTATTTCCTCTTAACTGTCTAACGTTTCAATCTGCTTGATTGAGCGTCTCAGCAGATTGAGTTTGTACTACCAACTTTAGAACATCGACTGTTTCATGCGAGTATACGCTTTAACGCCATAATGTGGATAGGAATTCGTTTCTTAGATATTTCTGGATTACTTTTAAGGAAAAATTAATTTATTTATATTCTTAAAGATTGGTTTATAACGTCTGTCAGATGTGAATTATCCTACGAATAAATAATAAGTCTATTCGTAGGAATTATCTGAATTCATGATTCATGATTAATAAAAATATAACGCGTCGCACCGTTTCACATCACGGCATTGGAGTTGATTTTGCCGGCAAGACGTGCCAATAAATATTTGATATAAAAAATATTATTTAGCTTTTTTAGGATTTCGTTCTTTAAGGAAACTCTATAATTTAGTACATGAGATTATTATTTTTATTGATATCTATACAGATAAATAAAATTGGAGTGTCTGTTTGTAACATTAAAATAATCATCTATACATCTATACAGATAAATAAAATTGGAGTGTCTGTTTGTAACATTAAAATAATCACTTTTTACTAAATGCATATGGATGTATACACGGTATATATACTAAAATAGCATTTTTTACAATTTTTGTCTGTCTGTCTGTTTGTTCCAGCTAATCTTGGAAACGGCTGGGCCGATTTTGACGGGACTTTCACTGAAAGATAGCTGATGCTATAAGAAGTAACTTAGGCTATAAAAATAATCGTCATCAATCCGCGTACGGCTGTAAATCTAAGTTAACGCGGGCGAAGCTACGGGCAACAGCTAGTAGGTGTAACTAATAAATGCATGGGCAGGCGGTGCATATTTTTGAAGTGGGACTGCCGATAGAAGTGCAAATAGAAAAACTTATAACTTAAATTTTTGAAGTGAAATTCTTTGCGCGCATGATGGTAATTTTTTTACGGATGAAACGTCACGAAAATGTGCAACGTTTTTGTCGAAGAAAAGGGAGAGAGTTATTGAGACCGATTGAGAGAGAGTGATAAAGTGTGAACGTATCATGAAGCATATAGCCATGGAAGGAGAGTAGGGAGCAAGCGAGTGAGAAAGATCGAGAGAGAGAACGAGATCGTCGTTTCGCAAGTCTCGGTTTGAAGCTTTATATTAGTATATTTTAAATATATAAACGACATTTAAAAAAATCGGTTATCTGTAAAGTCGGTTTACTGACGATAGTTGAACGTGACAACGTCATAAGAAAATGGAACGCCTCAGAGCGAGGTTACGCCGCATAAATCATCTTTTTTTGTTAGTACAGCCGGCTCCATCGAATTATATTACGTTTTCACGTCAAAATTAGTTTGCCAAATAAGTTTCACTTCTGACATGTGTATGTTGTACGCACGCACTTTTTTATTTCTTTTATTTTTATTTCTGGAGACTGGGATGAAAATAATTATTAAATTTTCTGTACTGTAAAAAATAAAACCTTTTAAACAAATTTTAAACACCAGTACGTTTTTGACGTGAAAACGTCTTATAATTCGATGGAGCCAGCTGCACGAACTGTTATATACTAGTACTGTATATAATAGTGCCTAGAGTCAGCCTTTCCTATTGATATATAATCCCTGTAATCGGTCCTGCTAAGCAGTTCATCTCCAGTCCTCATCCAGACCACTCCTCAGTTTTTTGAGAGATCCGCGCGCGACATTTGCCTTTTGCCAATAAAAGTTCTTTTTTTTAAAGTGATTTTCAAAATCTCCCATAACAGAACGAAAAAACATGACATATGCGGCGTTACCTCGCTCTGAGGCATTCCATTTTCTTATGACGTTGTCACGTTCAACTATCGTCAGTAAGCCGACTTTACAGACACCGATTTTTTGACGAGACAAAGTCTTATAATTCGATGGGGCCGGCTGCACGAACGAAAAAAGATAACCTATGCGGCGTTACCTCGCTCTGAGGCGTTCCATTTTCTTATGATGTTGTCACGTTCAACTATCGTCAGTAAACCGACTTTACAGACAACCGATTTTATTCTAACATAAGACCTTAGAAAAGTTTCAATCTGAATAACAAATCATGATAATCAGCTTAAGACTCATTCATTCACGTTCAGTCCTATTTATCATATAACCAACCAAATAAAAGAAGGTTAAAACTAAATATTCACTCACAGATGCTATGCTTTGGTCTATTTTTAGATTCAGTTTAAACATCCTACCTCTCTTTTCTTGTTTATTTAGCACTAGCTGTTGCTCGCAGCTTCGTCCGAGTTTACTTACGTACGTAACTTAGATTTACAGCCGTACGCGGATTTATAATGATTATTTTTATAGCCTAAGTTACTCCCTATAACATCAGATATCTGCCAGTGAAATTTCCATCAAAATCGGCCCAGTCGTTTCAGAGATTAGCCGGAACAAACAGACAGATGGACAGACATACAAAAATTGTAAAAATGCTATTTTGGTATATGTACCGTGTATACATCCATAATATGCATTCAAAAAATAGCGGTTATTTTAATATTACAAACAGACACTCGAATTTTATTTGTCTGTATAGATTTAAACTTGTAATCTTATCACGTCATGAAATGTTCAACATTATAATATCATGTTAATATAATAATATATAATCATGATGACAAACGATAATGCACGCATATCACAGTATAACACCACATGACAACGTGGGTTATACAGGCATATTACCAACCAACTTAAAACAAAACATACATGTACATTCATACAAAATCCTAGTTTTGTTGCCTCGTATTCCAGTGCAAATATACCGAAAACCTATTACATTTTAACTAACATCTGGCCATACAATGTTGGACCGAATGTTGCTCGATCTCGTTTAGATAGTTCCATCAATCCTTGCTACTGTGAAACATTCACTGATTTTAATCATAAGGTACGGTGGCTAAACAAAATAAACTGATTTTTACAATTCTTTTTTTTTATAAAAAATCCATAAATAACAAGAAGAAGACTTTTTAAAATAGTTTTTACTAAAGTACCGATGAAAAAAAACTTAATACCTAATGCAAATTTAAGAAAAACAATAATAACAAGGCATACAGAATTGAAACTTGAAAAGCGTTTACGATAAGTACTTTGGATATTACTTATCGTACGTACGTAGGTACCATGTGAAGAAAGGCTTCAGCATTGAAGTATCAAGGCTGGTCAATTATTTCTAACAGACCAGTGAAAGTAAGAAAAATATTAAATTAGAGAATCATCATCGTGATCAACCCTTATAAGTCCCACTATTGGGCTCGGGTCTCCTCCTCGAAATCAGGCGAGGAAGGTGTTGGGCCATAGTTCACCGGTAGGCCAATACGGGTTGGTAAACTCCACACACCTTCAAAGATTTTTAATCTCATCAGGCATATAGGTTTCGAGAAATTTTAGGAAAACTTATATCAGGGCATCTGGTCAGGCTGCATGGGTACCAAGATGGTGGCTTGCTTGTTTCTCCCGTGAAACAGCTTTGCTGTGTTTTGGAGGGAAGGGCAAGACAGGCAGTATAATTACTGGCACCGGGACTAAACATCTTATTTCTCAGGATAGGCAACACATAGACGAGTTGCCTGGGCTCGTTCCAGGTAAACTAGTTTATGTTCGTGGGCGACGTCGACCACTTACCATCAGGTGGCACGTTTGCCAGTTTGCCTATCCAACTAACATTTTAAAAAAATCTGGTCAGATCCAGACCTAAGGTCCAGTCCATACCCACTAGAACATCGTCGATCACTTTACCTCACACCTAGAGAATGCATAATATTATTAAAAATAATAATAAAGAAAGATAGTGAGAGAGAGAGAGTGAGTGAGTGAGGGAAATAATAATAAAATTATAGTAATATTGATGTTTATTTAAGGCAATTGAAGATAATACAACGAGTACAGTAAGCCTTATTAACGGTTTCAATGTCTTACAATGCCTAGCACAGCCTTTTTCGCAAATAATTACTTATATCAGGAGTAAACAAAGAAGAGTTTTATTAAAAACTATGCGAGGCTTTTAAAGTTAAATGTAAAATATAATTAATACTATGAAATACTAGAAACTATTTCGAAAGTTAGACAAAGATCTTGTCTAAATCTTTGTTCTTGTGAGGTGCCTAAAAATTATACTTGAAATAGAGTTGAAACAATGTTTTATAACTAAACAATTTCTCTGTCTCACTTATAACGATTATATTGACAACTAACTCAACACGCGCAGACTTCGTTCTGTCAAAGGGGGAGGAGGAGGAATTTCTTTAAATTCGTGCTTAGCTGACCTCTACTTGGCAAAAGTAATATTTTACCTACCTTTCAAGTCTCTAGGTATTATAGTTCCAGAGATATCGTAATGAGTCAATCTATCTATAGAACAGCTCCTATATATAATATATAGATGATAACTTTGAAAATATTATTATGCTAGGAATTCAGTCTTCAAGGAAAAAATTTTAACCATTCATAATGCACAAAGATATCAGGTCTTAAGCAAGCATTTTAATGGCGCTGAGTATCCTTGAGGTCAGCAAGTTGGTACATACTTAGTATGGCTAAGGCTAAATCCTATAATATTAGTAAAGATAGATCCTTAAAATGGAACTTTCAGGACGCACAATCTGTCTTTGTTTGTAAAACTTCTCCAAACAGAACTCGAACATTTCCATTACCAGTTGTCGTAAAAAGTTCATCAAGCTTTTAGCTCATTCAAACAACTTTGTTTTTTCCACTAACGACACGGATTAAAGCTTTTATTATACAATTTAATATTGTTTTATTATAACATACTTTATGATTGTGCCAACTATTAATGTCCGTATTATTATTTTAATATAAAAGAAAGAGGTTGCTTATAGAATTTTCCAAAAACAGGTATATTAAAATCTATAACTTTTTAATTTGTTTAAAAAAAGAACAAAAATCTTTGCTTATTATTATTTGATAGCAGTGGGCCGAGACCCTCAAAAAGGGGGTGAAGGCGCTCACATTGGTTTTAGTTTGGGTATACACAGCCCAAGTGTGAGTCTCACATAGGGTGAGGACCTGGTTGGGCTACCCAGGTCCTGGCTACATGCACAATGAATTTATTTATTTATTTATATTTGATACGCCAACAGTGAGCACATTGAAACATAAATGAATTTCCGTTTTTTTTTATTTCGCTGGGTAATGCACCGTGTCCAGGGGGACCCGAAGTTTATGTGGGGCTCTCTGCGCCTGAGAAGATGGTAAGGTGGACGCAGATTCTACCCACTAAACCACTGCTAAAAATAAATGAATTTACCTACGCCAAAAAATGCTATTGGGCTAAGATAAGCAATATTTTGGGGTAGAGCAAGTAAAATGAAACGCTCATACTAAAAAGTGGCTATTGATGTTTTAGTTATTTACCTAATTTGTCAATCTTTAGTGGTGTCCAATTGTGAGCCTTTATCAATTACACAGCCGGTTGAATATTGGTTAACGAAAGCTAATTCATTGGAGCAATTAGTCTAAATCAAAATGCCTATTCCAAATATTCCACCTGCGACACGGCTGTTTGTCTTACAACGTAATTGGAAACGGAGTCTCAGAATTTTCACGCTCCATCAAGCAATATCTTTTGCCTGTTCGGGAATGTTCGAAAATATTAGTTCCCATGTTTCATTTGTGTATTAAAACTATTGCAGGCATATTATAAAAAGGATTGTTGAGAAATATTTAACATAAAAATATGTTTTATCAATTACTTGCTGGTGCTCACAGCTTCATTTGCGTTAGCTTAGAAACGCATCTTCGCCGGGGCCAGCCTGTCGCTGAGGTGATCCTGTCTGTTGCCTGCTTATCCGGGACCCTCACAAAAGTGGCTGAAGGCGCTCGCAGTGGTTTTAGTTAGGGTGGGCACTCAGGTGCGAGTCCCACATTGGGTCAGGATCTACCCAAAGATCCTGGCTGCATCCATAAGGATTTCCCTGCGATAAAAAAATAATAATAATAAAAAGCTTAGAAACGTATCCGAATTGATGAAAATTATTTTTATAGCTTATGTCCACATCCAAGGTATAAGCTATTACTGTTTTAACTTTCAGCCAAATCAGTTCAGCCGTTTTGCCGTGAAAGATCAACGAACATCCAAACATTCAAACTTACAAACTTTCGCCTTTACCTATTAATTATTTATTTATTTATTTATATTTTGGAAAAAAACAATTATAATATTACTCATAGGTTAGAAATAATAAAAAAGTACAGAAATCACTTAAGTTTCCACTAAAAACTAATACATATAAAACTATAATAATAATAATAATATCTATGGACGCTTTCACACATTAAATTTATCGTGCATTATGTCCAATTTATCACAATTTTCATTATATATTTGGCATGCACGACAAATAAATTAATTTTTTGCATAATTGGAATAATTGCCTTTATAATAATAATAATGATGATCATAATAATATCTATGGACGCTTTTACACCACGTCAATCTCAATCAAAGAAATTGTTTACGGAAATATATTTAATCAAAATCAAAATCAATTTTTTTTTTTAATTCAAAATAGTACTAATACAGTATCTTTTTGAACGTCAATTGAATCTACCACCGGTTCCAAGGTAAGCCCACTGAGAAGAACCGGCGAAACAAACTCAGTGGAACTAATCTTTTCAAATAATATATATTAATAACAATTTTAACATCTTATCTTGAAATGCCCGGGAGGAACGCCTTATTCCCAGGGTGTGGTATCTTCCATGAAATCTTTTACTTTATTATATGCTTTACCACACAAACGTTCTTTAACAACTTTTTTGAATTTTTTTATGGAGAGCTTTTGAACGTTTTCTGGGATCCTATTGTAAAAGCGTATACAGTTGCCTTTAAAAGAATTGCTTACTTTCGAAAGTCTAATCATTGGTGCATGTAACCTGTGTCTATTACGTGTATTCCTACTATGAATATCACTTTTCTTACAAAATTCATTTATGTTTTTACGGACATACAGTAAATTTTCTAAGATGTATTGAGAGGTGACAGTCAGAATTCCTATTTCTTTAAATTTTTCTCTCAAAGATGAATAGGGAGGCAACTTGTAAATTGCACGAATAGCCCGCTTCTGCAGCACAAAAATGTTGTTTATGTCGGCTGCATTTCCCCATAAAAGTATAGCATAAGACATAATGCTATGAAAGTAGCTAAAATATACTATTCGCGCTGTATCTACATCAGTAAACTGTCTTATTTTTCTCACTGCATATGCTGCTGAACTGAGTCTATTCGCCAATTTAGCTATGTGGGGACCCCACTGCAGCTTAAGATCTAGAGTTATTCCTAGGAAAACTGTGGAGTCCACTAATTCCAAGTTTTCACTGTCTAAGAGTACATTTGTATGCAGTTGCTTAACATTTGGCAAGGAAAATTTTATGCATTTAGTTTTTTTACTATTTAAATGCAAGTTATTAACGCTAAACCAATGTACCATTCTCGAAAGTGTGTTGTTTACCTCGTCATAATTAGTTTCTTGTCGTTTGATTTTAAAAATATGTGAAGTATCATCAGCAAACAACACTACCTCTTGACTATCTTTAACTAGGTAAGGTAAATCGTTTACATAAATTAGAAAAAGAAATGGACCTAGAATGGACCCCTGTGGGACCCCCATCTCTATTTTAGTCCCGGATGATCTTTTACCATTTATCTCGACCTTTTGAGTCCTGTTTTTAAGATAGGAATTCAAAAGATCCAGTGCCGTACCGTCTATCCCATAGTGGCGTAATTTCCTGATCAAGGTCTCATGCTGTACACAATCAAACGCCTTGGATAAGTCGCAGAAAACTCCCAAAGCATCACGTGACTCCTCCCAGGCCTCATAAATGTGGTCAATTAAGTTAACGCCAGCGTCTGTTGTGGAGAGACCCTTTCTAAATCCGAATTGTTTTTTGTGCAGTAACATATTGGTTTCAAAGTAATATAGTAACTGATTTAACATATTTTTTTCAAAAATTTTACTAAATGAGGGGAGTATTGATATTGGTCGAAAATTTGTAACATCTGATGTACTGCCAGATTTAAAAAGAGGCAAGACTCGACTATGTTTCATTAAGTCAGGAAAAACGCCACTATCAATACATTTATTAAAAATTGTTGCTAGATGGGGTGCAATTACATCAACTATGAGCTTAGTGACTTTTACAGATATTCCCCATAAATCTGGGGTATTTTTATTGTTTAATAAGTTAAATGCATTTAAAATATCTTTGGGTCCTATCTCTTTAAACTTAAAGTTAGCTTCACATTGTTTGACATTGGTTTTAAGCAATGATTCGGCAATTGCAGGACATGAGATTAAATTTTTTGTAGTCGAAATCGGGATGTCAGAAAAGTATTTTTCAAATACTGTCGCAACTTCCTCGTCAGACTTAATTATTCTATTTTCAATATTTAAATTAAATTCAGAGCTACGACTACCCACTCTCCCAGTTTCATCCTTTATTATGTTCCAAGTAGTTTTTATTTTATTTTTTGCGTTTTTAATTTTTTCCTTAATATAAAGCGATTTGGCCGCGATACAAACTTGTTTGAATGTTTTTGAATATATTTTGACATACTGCTTAAATGATTGATTTTGATTGTATGTGCGTTCTTGGTAAAGGTCATATAATTTGCGTCTACTATTGTGGATTCCTGCTGTTGCCCAATCATTAAAACCCTTTTTATTTGTGGAACTGACTGTTTTAGAAGTAAAAATGGCTTTAAAATGTGTATTAATTAATTTAAACAATTCACCAAAAGCGAAATCTGGACTTTTGTTATCTTTCAAATATGTAATATTTGCCATTATACTACTCCTAAATTTCTCAATACGTCTTACATTCACAGGAACAAACACATTATTTTTGTTACAATTTTTACTATTAGAACTTATAAGGAATTCAGCTAATTGACCACAGTGATCAGAATTCAACTTGTTGATAATTTCTTTGTGGACAGGAGTTAAATTACTAAAAATATTATCAATACATGTAGCTGTAGAACTACAAATTCTTGTTGGTTCTGAAAATAGATTAGTCAGATTATATGATTTTAACAATGATGTGAATCTAACTGTGGTGGAATTATTTTCTAGTAAATTAATATTAAAGTCACCACAAATTAGTATGGGCTTGTTAGACCCACATATTTAAGTTAATAATTCTTCCATGATTTTCTCAAAAGAATCATATAATCCATTTGGAGGTCTGTATACACTTACAATAATAAGGCGCTCCATCTCTATACAGGCTATTTCAATAGTACGCTCAGCAGAGAGGCCCACAATATTCGTACGTTCCTTAAATTTTATTTCATTTTTAATAATTATTAGTGAGCCACCTCTTATGGCTTTTTCTCTACTGAACGAACTTGCCACCTGGTGCTCACTGAAGCTGAACATAATTTCATTTTTTTTATCCAATGTTCGGTAATACACAGTATGTCTATATTGTAGTTTTTTAAGAATAATTCAATTTCCAAGTCTTTGCCTAACATTCCTTGTAAGTTTTGATGCACCAGGTTAAATGAGTACAATTTTTTATTTAATTTCTTTACATTGATTTGTTCAATATTTTTATTTAATATATTATTATTATTATTACTAATTAATGGGCTAGAGATTTCCTCTATTGTCTTATACTCTAGTTTAAACTATTTGGAACGTATTCCAAATTTGTAAAATTGTATGTTTTATTATCACACTGTTCAAATAAAACAGTGGTCGGATTAGCCAAATACTTGGCTGGACTTAAAGATAAAAAATATAATAGCGAGGCTGCTATTTGTCGCTTATAAAATTTTGATAGGTAATACCTATCAGATGTCAGATTGTTACAATTATTATCATTTAAAATGTTGTTAATGTCAATTATATTTATTATGTTACTTTTATTTTCATTAAGTAAAATATGTAATACTTTTATACTATACATAATTATTTAAGATTTTTATTATAATACACATATTTAATACACATCCATTACCTAGGAACACAGAAAGAAAAGGAAGGCTAAAGTAAATTGAAACAGAATTAAATTTATGATTACTAATAAGATGACGTGTCAGTATATACAAAGTAAATTCTATAGAGGGCAGAACAAACCGAATATTGATGAATATTCAATAGACTTAAAAGAAACTGATTAATTAGCATTCCGATGAATCAAAGAACCAATTGACGAATCAAAGGGTTTTGGACTCAGCCTTGATATCAACAAGTACCCGAAATATGCCCGAGCTAGGTGTAGTTTTTTAAGAGTTCAGTGACTTGCCAAATACAATATAACTTGAGCTTTAAGCACTAGCTTGAGACTGCTTTGAGCGAACTTTATAAAGAAAGGGATGAAAAGTACTAAAACACTTCTTGATTTTTTAATACTTTTTCCAAAATATTTTTATTCTTATTATAAAGTATAAGAGTTTGATTTCTCTATTAAAGCCGATGACGATATATCAAGCCTAGTTAAGATAGAAAACTGGCCTCAGTAGAAAGGGAGGGTTCTTTTATTGTTTTCCTGTGATCATGCTTGTCAAGAACAAATGACATCCGTGGATCAGCTGATAATTGTCACCACACTGTTCCCGGGACACTACGGAGTATTTTCTCCACTGTATCGTTGATTGATAGTTGATTCTGCAATCACTGTGCGACGAACCGACGACGGACGTTAATTTAACACAATATTTACTACGTTAAATGAAAAACTTCATCCTTTGACCAAAAGTGTAATGTTTTGTTCCTACATTTTTAAAATTGCCACATGTTTATTAGTGTGGCGCTTTATGTGTTACTCTCCATTGTATGGGTATCGCCATCCTCCCCACCATGGTTCAGGCCTTGTCGTGGCGGTGGAGCTCAGTAGCCTAGGGTGACCCCAGCACCTTGGGCGAAGCTAATTGAGCCGAGGGGGCTCTTTGTGCCCCTCTTGAAGAGGGGACAAAAGAGCAGGGGCAAGGGGCGAGGATGGGAACCTCACCCCATTGTACTGTCCCGACGTTGGGAGGGGTTGTTCTGTGGTGCGGGAAAACCCCCTGTGGAGGTGGCACAAGCCGTCGAGGTGCCCTGTTAGCTTAACTGATCCGAGGCACCTCAACAAAGGCGACACAGGTGGCACTCGCCAGGTTTTAGTGGGTAGAGCTGCGTCCACTTACCATCTTTCGGGTGCTGCGAGTCCCACATACCCTCTGGGGAGACCCACTCCCTCGCGGGATGCCTCAGAGCATTTCCCGGCGTAATATCAGCAAGGCGTCTTATGACTAACCATCTTTCACAAAACGGTTTTCAGACAAAAGCAGATTAGTAGCGCTACAGACCTAAAATGTAATCTGTTATTTTTAATTACTTCCAAATATTTGTATTATTTATTAAATCAACAGATACAATAATAATAAAGTCAAAACCCCTTCAATTCTTATACACACAATTATGTTTAGTGTTCTCTGTCTGCGCTTTTTTTGCTCCTAGTAATGTCTGAGATGAATAGGACTCAAAATTTCGTAGGAGGGTGGCATAAAGGCAGGAATGCGTTCAATTGACTTTAAAAGTAATCCGCATATTTTTTGGTAAGTAGCATAAATAAAGGACTGATTTGAATATGGTTGTGTGGTCGTGGTTGTGTTGTAGACAAGTTCAATTTGAGTGAGTACTAAAAAAAGTCTAAAGTACTATGTAAATTTAATAATAAAGCAAAAAAAAATAAATAACACGTATGAAGGTCTGACTACGTCCGATTCAGATTTTCTTGAATTACCAGAAAGGCGAAAACGGGCGAGTAATAGGTAGTGCCATGTTACTTTGCAGCTGAATTGGGCCGGCACGACCGGGGTAGTACCTGTCGTTCACATAATAACGACGTCAAGTGACAGCTATGATGTTGCGTTTCGTGCAGTTTGTGGGTTTCTGGTGGCCCATTGGGGGGATAGGGAAAAAGAGGGCAACACATCTGCATAATCTCTGGTTGTGCGGATGCGTATCCAGGGCGTCGATAGTCGCTAAAAGGCTTCGACTGCCCGTTTGCTCTCCTATGTTAGATAAAAGTAAATATACATAATATTTAGTAGTGTTTACATGAATACCGAATAACAATAAACGCATTACTACAAATATAAACGCAAAACTCTACTTGATTTTATCATCATCATTATCATCATAATCATCATCATCATCACCATCATCATCATCATCAATCTTTTCCTACTCCGGTTCATAGGCCTCTTTCAATGAATATATATATATTGTTGTTCTGTGGCACGGAACAACCCGTCTGTGGAGGTCCCTTGAGAGACTGACTATCCGTCGAGGTGCCCTCATTCTTCACTCTTCGCTCAACTATTCCGGAGTACCTCACCAAAGGCAGCATTGGTGGCACTCGCCGGGTTTTAGTAGGTAGAGCTGCTTCCACCTTACCACCTTTCGGGCGCAGCGAGTCCCACATACCCGCGTGGGTAGACCCACTCCCCCGCGGGATGCATCAGAGCATTTCCCGGCGTAAAAATAGCCTGATGATGATGATACATTTACAAAACAACGTGAAATCGGTTAATTACAAGCCGGAGTCGGAAGCGTAATACTCTTAATAATCATTTCTGTAGCTGCGGGCGCTCGGTACCGAAACTCTGTTTATTTACCAAACGTGCTTTGATTTATAATATTTATTCTGGTGTAGAAAATGTTATAAAATACGAAACTAGAAATTTTATGCTATATTTAGTATTTTAGTATCATATTCTTTATTAATGTGAAATAAGGGTTAACATTTTTTTTTTTGGACTAACAGTTGTACTAACTATTGAACATAAATTTAAGTAAAATATTATTTCATTTAATGTTAGTACCTCTGTGGCTCAATGGATAGCGCGTTGGCGCTCAATCCAGCGGGTTCGGATCCCACCAGGGGGAAAAGTTTTCCATGTTCCTAGGTCATGGATGTGTATTAAATATGTGTCTTATATAATGTAAATCTAAAATATTATAATTTCCTTTATCTGTTACCCGTAACACAAGTTCTTCGAGAACTTACCATGGGACAAGATTGACGTGGTGTAAAAGGTAGTTATTATAATTATTATATTATTATTGTAAACTTCAAGTAGTTTCGAAAATAAATAGCCTTCCTCGATTTGATCAAATACATTATATTTTTTTCATATCCGAAGTAGTTTTGGCGAGTAAGGGGTTTAAATAAACAAACTCTTCAATTTTACTATTTTAGTATACTTAATATACTTTGTTTGATATCTATTTTAATATTCTCCTAATATACTCCTCCTCATTGCGTCGTGGCCTCTCTTCTGTATCACTTTCACAATGGTCTTTCTACGTCTTTTTCTGTCACCGGCGGTGTGGACGGGGTTGCAAACCGTAGCGTTCCGAGCGTATCATAACATAGGAGGGCAAACGAGCAGTCGAAGCCTTTTGGCGACTATCGAGGCCCTTACACATCCGCACAACCAAAGATTATGCAGATGCGTTGACCCTTTTCCCCTATCCCCCCAATGGGCCACCAGAAACGCATAAACCGCACAAAGCGCGACAGCATAGCTGTTACTTGACGCCAGTGTTATGTGAGCGAGGGGTCTCCTCGTCACTCCGGTCGTGCCCCCAATTCGGCTGCAAAACAGCATGGCACTACCTCTTACTCATCACATTTCGAGGTTGTCGCCGTCGTTCTTTGCGATGTGAGTGAAGTACTCGAGAATTCGTAGGCACTCTAATGACAGACAGACAGACAGACACAATACAAGATACATGCGTTCATTATCTTATCTTTTATCATTACAATGTCAGCGCGTGACATGTTGCAGTGAAATTAAAATGTACACTCTATTTATAGTTCCTCTTGACCTAGCCTAACCTAGTTTTGTTGTTCAACCATATTTTACTCGGACAAGTAAATTTGTAGACTAAATTTATTTTATACAATGTAAAGGATAATTTATGCAACATCATAATTTTCTTAATATTATCACAGCTGTGCTTTAAATTATACATGGTGCTACAAAACTACCCGTAAAGCTGAAAGGTGGTTAAATGGGGCCTTATAATGAGTTCATTCACAATATTTAAGAACCGTAGTAAGGCTGTATAACATACCCAAAAAAAACAGTGATGTGCGTACACTATTTCAGTAAAATCAAAGAGTAAACTACGCAGAATGTACCTACATTTCTACCTAATTCACGGAACGACCATTTATAGATTATTTTATAATAATGTAAATAAAAAATGCATATAAGGTGGACGTAAATATATGATGAGGTCCTTCAGAGTCACATGGTGAAAGTTGAAGCATTGTTGGAATATTAGAATAGATCTAGAATTCAACAAAAAAAAAAACATACAGACGAATTATTGATAACCTCTACTTTTTTTGAAGTCGGTTAAAAATTTCTTAAAATACATGAACGTTTTTGAGATAGGCATAATAAGCTATACATTATACTATTCTTAAGCCAGTTAAATTATTTGATTTTTAAAGAGTAAAGTATTTTAGAAATAATGAAAGGAAAAACATGCTTGACCTGTCGTTCTATAATTTAAAACAGTTGAAAAAAACTAAATTTAGATTTTCTTAGGAAAGAATACAGAAATCAAGCCGCGGGACGAACATATTTTACCAAATTCACCACAATGATCGCTTTATTTTTAAGATATGATATCCTTTATTAGGATTCCGTACAGAAAGTTTAAAACGGGACCCTATTACAAAGACTCCGCTCCTCTGCTGTCCGTCCGTCCGTCTATCTGTCTGTCTATCACCAGGCTGCATCTCGTGAACCGTGATAGTAAGACAGTTGAAATTTTGACCTATTATTATGCCGCTATAACAAAAAATCAAATCATTTATTTTGCCTATTATGTGTGTAAATACAAAGATAGGTACAAAAAAACTTTTAAAAAATCTGTTGTCTGTAAAGTATGTTTACTGACGATAGTTGAACTTGACAACGTCATAAGAAAATGAAACGCCTCAGAGCGAGGTAACGCCGCATGCGCCATGATTTTTCGTCCGTGCAGTCCGTTCCATCATATTATAAGACGTTGTCACGTGAAAAAAACAATATAAAATATATTTAAAGGGGCTCCCATACAACAAACGTGAATTTTTTACTCATTTCAGCTTGATATTGATAACACCAACAGGTTTAAATATTTACTAAATATTTCGTTAAAACATAATATTCACTTTAAGAATATATGATAATTAAATTAAAATAAAACAAATATTTAAGGGGAGCTCCCATACAACAAACGTCAAAAAAGGATAGTAGTAATGTTGTATAGATAATGGTACGGAACCCTTCGTGCGCGAGTTCGATTGGCACTTAAAAGGATTTTTATATGTTATGATTCATAATATTATGCGCTTGAATAAATATCTTATCTTTAGGCTTAGCTGATAAAAATATACCAAACCCCAGAGGCAAATGAGAATTTCCGTTGTTCAGAAATCACACCAGATCAAGCCTGTGATGTATATTATATAATATAGTAATATATTAACTATGTCGTTGCTGGCTTTGATACGAACATTACTGATGTTGATTTAGATTTGGACTTATTTAATACAACGGAGCATGTGCAGCGCCTACTGAGCGACAGATTTTTCTTATATTATGACACTTTTTGGGACTTGTATAAATCAACATTATATAATATTGTAACATTGAATCTGTAAATTCAGCTTTTGCTAATTCACTTGTGAAAACTTGTAATTGGCCTTCATATTTTTATTCTGTCTTATATTGTAATAAACTAGCTGTAAGTTTTCCGAAAAAATAAAAATAAATAAATAAATAAAAATACGCCGGAATTACGTACGTGGGTACTACTTACCTATGTCAATTTTTAGTTCGATTAGGTTCAGCTGACTACAGATGATTAAATGTACACTCAATCTTTGTTACAAATATTATCGCAAATTTATTTTATATAATCGCAAAACTAAAAATTAATTTATAACGTAGCTAATCGTTAAGCTCGTTGGTGGACCAAAATAGTTTGTTTCCTTTTAAGTATTTGTACTTCATAATATTATGATTTTTAAGACTTTTTAAAAATGAATGATAAAAAACCTTAATTTTTATGTTAAAATATTATATTGTGATTTAATCACACAAAAAGCTTTGTTTAAAAAAAATCCAGCATCTAAGCCAATCACACAATACAATTTGTTTGATTAGTGTTTAACTTCAATACCAAAGGAATAGTAAGTAATAATCGTAAGTAATCAGTGTTAGAATAATGTCTTTTTAAGGCCTTCCTTGATTAACAGTTTGTCGATTTCTTATACCTGCAATACATGTTGGTTGAGCTTAGGCCAATGCGAGCGTAGGCAAATTAATACAAGCGCTACTGCCTAGACGTTTGGCAAACCAATGCCAATGGCCAACATAGACAAGTTTTGAGTCAAGTTTTGAGTGATGCCCACACGTTGGACGCTATCAGTTTGTATTATGCATTGAAATAATATGGACGTCGTAGTAGTTATTGCAGCTGATGCTATTTAGAGAGAAAAATAATGACGTGGTACATGCAAAAATTGTACATTAGTAGAAATCCAAGATGATTATTAGTTGTAGACATAAAAATTAAAGAAATGCGATTATTTTATTACATTTAAGTTAGTGGTGGATATATATTTATTTAATGCAAATATACTGTCTATACGTTGGTATTGGCCTTCACTCGTCAACACTCGGCCAGCATGTATTGCAGGCTTTAGGAGCACCTCATAACATGTTGTGTGCAAAAGAAGTCAAAATATTTCAAATTACTATGTTATTTTCACTATTATAACTATATAAAAATATCCCATTTACCATGATTTTCATTTTTATTTCACGGAAGTCACAAGTCACACCGAACATTTTCTACAGAGATATATTGTTAACGAGACTTTCAAATATGGTAAATATCCCGTTTTATATATCCCGTTTAATTGGTGAATAGTGCTTGCTAATTATAACGAATCAACTTCTACGGATTTTATCGCGGTTTATTAAGATTTTTATAAAAGAACGTTTTTTACAAAGCTCTTAATAAACCGTGATAAAATCCGTACAAGTTGTTTCATTATAATAAGTGAAATTCGCGTAAACATTAGAAAACAATAAATGCATGTTAATATCAGAGAACACATGTGACATGTGAAAATTTTGTCAAGCTTGTTGTGCTTTGTGCTTTGCGAAAAAGTTACGGCTAACGCCATTTAAATGTGCAAAGGCTGCAGATTGAAATTCTGTTAAGCTAAAAGACAGAGGGTCAGAGTTTGAAGCGGACGCAAATTTAATTACGGGATAACAGTACGTAGGAGTTGGATCGACCGTCACTGGGCGAATTCATTAGTTATTTAAAAAACGAATAGCGAGTATTTAAAATACATATGAAGTTTTAAGTTTGATCCGTATAAAGTAGATTTATCAAAACACTACAAATAAAGTTTTGCTTAGAGTATATTTTGGTATCATGATTTTTGACGAAGTGGACCGATGGCGTAAAAAACTGGTAGTCAATATGATACAGGCCTGAATAGAGGTGTGGAAATGGCAGTGAATTGGGGTGAGGTTCCCATCATCACCCCTTGTTCCCTCTGCTCTTTGGTCCCCTCTTCTTATAATAGGGTTACAAAGAGCAGCTCCCACGGTTCAATTTGCTTCTCCCAAGGTGCTGGGTTCACCTTAAGCTACTGAGCCCCACCGCTTTGACAAGGCTTGAACCTCGGTGGGGATAGACATACCTTTATCATTAATAACTTAACACAAACCAATATTTTCATTTATTTTAATTAAGGCATACGTGGTATTTTCGCTAATTGGTGACAATATTCATCATTTTCATAACATGAAAGGAAAACAGCTTATAAGTTTCGGTTTTGTAATTATATATTTTTAATATCATTTAAAATATGGTATACTCTTGCCTTTAAAATACCGTTTACTCACTTTCTTATTAATATAATATTAATACAATATATAATTATATATAATTCCCTTTTACATTAATATAATATTTAATTTTGAAATACCTACATAATATAAAAACAATACCTATACAACTATACATATTGTGGACTTCGCATGTAAGTACATGACTTACAATTAGTAATTAGTGTTTTTCATTAACCTTTCCTCACTTTTGATAATGAAATTATTAAAATAATCAACACAATCATAAGTAGACATTATTAATTAATGATAAATATATGCATTAAGTCATTAGTGTTGACCTTAATAATTAAGGGTTATTTCCTTTAAAAGACAGTATATACTTGTCTTAAATACCGTTTACTTACTTTCAGTGTATCACTTTTAATATATTTTAAAATTATGATATAAAAGCTATATAAAACTACACATGTGTACTTGGTACATGAAGTGCAAGACTTATATTGAAAAGATAGTCAAAAGTACTAACTCATTGGAGTAAATACTTTTGACTATCTTTTCAACACTTTTAATACTTTTGGAAAGGAATGTAATCATGATAATTACCATATTCACAAGAAGTGATCATTAACTAATGATAAATGTATGCATTAAGTCATTAGTATCGTATACCTTAATACCTTAGTAATTAAGGGTTGCTTTAGATCGAATAAATAGCACTTTTCCGTCGTGTAAAGAATTTCTTAGGCTTAACGAACAACTCGAAGGCAAAGTCCTATTCTATGAATGGGACTGAGGACCTTGTTAGAATCGCTCCAAATGTCTTTTATGCGCAGTAATACTTTAAATGCATATCATTACTACTAATGAAGTTACGCTTACCACGGGGACTTAACCCACCATATGTGATTGAGGAGCGAGGAAGACGTAACGAGATAATTTGAGACTTGACAACCTCCTCATTTTGTCTTTTTTTTAGGATTTTAGGATGAACAAGATATTTGTTTAAGTTTCTTTTTTTTTATAGACGAGGGGGCAAACGGACAGTCGTTTCACCTGGTGGTGAGTGATAAGCGACATCCATAGACACCCGCTACATCATTAGCAGGTGCGTAACCGGCCTTTCAAATATAATAGTTACTACATCTATATCATCGTATTTTAATATTATTATTATTTTATCTATATTGAATACATGCATTATTTCAATATAATACGCTTGTACATTTTATTACGTAAAAAAGTAAAATATTGTATATATATTATATGTTTATGGTATATATATTTTTTTTTAACAAAATTTTATAAAGGTTGTCGAGATTAAATTATAATAATACGACAGAGCTTTCGTTTTAATTTCGCATATTATTATTATAATAATGTCCTTTGATACAATTTACAATCAATAAAAAGCTATTGTTTTCTAATGTTAATGGGAATTTTACTCATTATAATTACTAAACAACTTTTACATATTATTAATATAAAACGATTTATTAATAAATCGTTTTGTGTTGTAAAAATCTTATGATTTTTACAACACAAGCCGAAACGAACCATGCTCACGGGGGACTGGCAAATGAATTACGTAAAAGTGGTTTCCTGTATGTTTAAAGCTATATTAAAAAGTAAATCTATACCTATATATAAAAATCTGTGTTTGTGGTCATACCCCTCGACGACTCGACTGATTTTCATATTTTTTTTATGTATATTTGGTAGGTATGGCGATAGGTCGTAAATTATATTTTATCTCGTTGGGTGATTAGGGCGCCTTATCTTGAATTAATTTATATGGTACAACAAATGCCGGGTCAGCTAGTTAATCTACAAAAAACTCAATTAAAACGTAAATGATATTTATGTTATTCGTGGGATTAATTAATTAATGCAGATAATGTCTAATATTACGAAACAATTTAATAAAATTACAACAAATGGAGTTGACTAAGCTTCCAAAGTTTTCTATTAAGATTTAATTTAATGAGATTTATTGAAATAAAGGCTCCTTTGTTCTTGTAAACAAATTATTTTCACTTTGGCAGTAATAAAACAAAGTGGTAATGTTAGGTATACCTTTGTCGTATAAATCTATTTTGTTCACAGAATTTGGTTCAATGGACGCCATCATTCGATATGATCATAATTTTAAGATGATTTTGTCTGTCGGAACTATGACGATGACTTTATATATCGAAAATCTAGAAAGTTGATTCTTTCGTTATTTTTATTGTCATCATCATCATTTTTATTCATTTTACATTATTGTGAAAACCTTTTTGAGTACTTAATAGTTATTATTAAATTAATAATTATGTTAGTATTCATATTCTGATAAAAAATTACATAAGATAACATCGGCGTAAAGTGAAATGAGAGCTATGCTGTCGCGTTTTGTGCGGTTTGTGAGATTCCCGCGGCCCTTTGGGGGATAGAAAAAAGAAGAGCAACGCATCTGCATTACTTTTGGTTGTACGGATGTGTATGGGCGTCGGTAGTCACCATAAGGCTCCGACTGCTTGATTGCCTCCCTATGACATAAAAAAAAATACACTAGTGGTAGTTAATATAACGCATAGAGCCATATTACAGCGCTCTATTTATACTCAACGTATAGCGTACGCAATAAAAAATCCCATTCGGTGCTATAACGTAGCGCCACGCTACATACCTAGCGGCTAGCGTAGGCCGTAGTTATAACTTTATAACATTCGACGTGTCGCACGCTATCCCGGCCGGCTCACGCGAGTTACGTAAGTCTAGTCTTGCGACGTGTGTGACACGTTATAATATTATCTTATATTTTTAAATGAGCAATTCTTGTATATATATATATATATATATATCAACAAAATCTTAACGAAAAAGTCGTCATATATATATATATATATATATATATATATCTTATATATAAAATTTCCATGTCACAATGTTAGTTACCGTACTCCTCCGAAACGGCTTTACCGATTTTTACCAAATTTTATATGCGTATTCACTAGGTCTGAGAATCGGCTACTATCTATTTTTTTACCCCTAAGTGATAAGGGTGGTCAACCCCTCAAATTTTAAAAGTTAACGCGGGCGAAGCTGCGGGCAACAGCTAGTATATATATATATGACGACTTTTTCGTTAAGATTTTGTATAGTTTGGGGAAATGTGTATTCTATGAGGAAAGTCCCAAACTATATCATATACCAAACGTATTGTTTGAGGAAAATTTATCAATACGTTGCGCATACACATTGTACATCACATACCTCAAACAATACGTTGCATATATATATATATATATATAATTGGAATCTCGGAATCGGCTCCAACGATTTTCATGAAATTTAGTATATAGGGGGTTTCGGGGGCGATAAATCGATCTAGCTAGGAATCATTTTTAGAAAATGTCATTTTATTAAAAAAAAAAAAAAAAAATACCGAGCAAAGCTCGGTCATCCGGGTGCTAGTCTATAAAATAGCGCGCTAGAAAAATATAGTTTATAGTCCATAGCACGCTATCATAAAATAGTTTATTTGCACAACACTACAAGATACTAAACAACCGCATACATCTAGCAGTAGAAACTCAGTTAACTCATAAGCATGTTACTTCAGATTCATTATCATAAGAGCCTGAAAAAACAGCGCTGTTCCATTTAAGATATTGTTCTATAAAATTACATATTCATAATAGCCTCCTCAAAAAACATGTTCTTTTTTATTATATGGCCTTTCGAAAACCAGTGTTTTTCTTATATGATTATTACATTATGTTAGATGCCAGCTTGTAATACCAACACGCTGCTATTACTTACAGTATCATCATCATTATCAGCCTCGACCCGTCCACTGCCTTTCGTTGAAGTGGCAGTGACCTGGTCACACTCTCAGGAGAAAGGATGATGATGGATCAATAAGGTCCAAGAGTAGAGACCGCGTAGATGAAGTGTTGGTCGATCATTAACCAGGTGGGAAGACGATCTCCGTGCAGTGGCCGGTCCGTATTGGATGCGAGTGGCGAGTGATCGGTCGTCTTGGCGTTCTTTGAGAGAGGCCTATGTTCAGTACAGAATACTTTGTATTTTAAACTAATATTTTATATTAACGGCTGGCTGGTGTTAGTAGTAGGAGGCAGTGCGATTCTATTCCCATAAAACAAATAATGCAGATGTAAACAATATACATATATATATGTATATTGTCGTCATATATATATATATATATATATATATATATATGACGACTTTTTCGTTAAGATTTTGTATAGTTTGGGGAAATGTGTATTCTATGAGGAAAGTCCCAAACTATATCATATACCAAACGTATTGTTTGAGGAAAATTTATCAATACGTTGCACATACACATTGTACATCACATACCTCAAACAATACGTTGCATATATATATATATATATATATATATAATTGGAATCTCGGAATCGGCTCCAACGATTTTCATGAAATTTAGGATATAGGGGGTTTCGGGGGCGATAAATCGATCTAGCTAGGAATCATTTTTAGAAAATGTCATTTTATTAAAAAAAAAAAAAAAAATACCGAGCAAAGCTCGGTCATCCGGGTGCTAGTCTATAAAATAGCGCGCTAGAAAAATATAGTTTATAGTCCATAGCACGCTATCATAAAATAGTTTATTTGCACAACACTACAAGATACTAAACAACCGCATACATCTAGCAGTAGAAACTCAGTTAACTCATAAGCATGTTACTTCAGATTCATTATCATAAGAGCCTGAAAAAACAGCGCTGTTCCATTTAAGATATTGTTCTATAAAATTACATATTCATAATAGCCTCCTCAAAAAACATGTTCTTTTTTATTATATGGCCTTTCGAAAACCAGTGTTTTTCTTATATGATTATTACATTATGTTAGATGCCAGCTTGTAATACCAACACGCTGCTATTACTTACAGTATCATCATCATTATCAGCCTCGACCCGTCCATTGCCTTTCGTTGAAGTGGCAGTGACCTGGTCACACTCTCAGGAGAAAGGATGATGATGGATCAATAAGGTCCAAGAGTAGAGACCGCGTAGACGAAGTGTTGGTCGATCATTAACCAGGTGGGAAGACGATCTCCGTGCAGTGGCCGGTCTGTATTGGATGCGAGTGGCGAGTGATCGGTCGTCTTGGCGTTCTTTGAGAGAGGCCTATGTTCAGTACAGAATACTTTGTATTTTAAACTAATATTTTATATTAACGGCTGGCTGGTGTTAGTAGTAGGAGGCAGTGCGATTCTATTCCCATAAAACAAATAATGCAGATGTAAACAATATACAATAAGGGATGCGCTATGCGACGCCTCTATCTGTACGGGTACCACCATCTTGCTTTTGCCTTCTGCTGTGTTTACAAAAGAAGGCGAGACAGGTGGAGTCAATATTAACACCGAGACATATCATTATGTGTTAGGTTAGTAACTTATGAATGACTTTTTTTATTTTTATTTAAGGGCCCCTTCTCCCAAAACTATAGGTATTTAACGCACCGAATCGGTTTGCACTTGCGTTGCGCGGGAGATGACTTTATATGAACTCCGGTGACCTACCACGGCCGGCAAGCACGCCACAGTATACGAATATGCAGTAGATTGACTATGCTCGAATTATTCTTAGATGTGATAATTAATAATTATGCATAACAAAATCTTGTTGTTGTTATAGTTATCTAGTTTTGGATTTATAGAAATACTAGCTGGTGCCAGCGACTTCGTCTGCGCAGGATAAGATAGTTTTATTTCTTCACTAATTAATCGAAAGGAACTTCGATCCATTCGGGTGTCCTTGATACCTCTCTTTAGTTTTTATTTTATAAAAAGTAACCTATGTTTCTTCTAATACCTCCAAGAATATGTGTACAAAGTTTCATGATGATCGGTTAAGTAGTTTTCGCGTGAAAGCGTAACAAACATCCATGCTTTCACATTCATAATATTAGTAAGGATTAGGAAGGATGAATTAGCCACATAGGTAAATAGGTCTAAAAGGTAGTGCCATGCTGCTTGCAGCCGAATTGGGCCGGCACGACCGTAGGGGTACCTCTCGTTCACATGATAATGGCGTCAAGTGACACCTATGCTGTCGCGTTTCTTGCGGTGTATGAGTTTCCAGTGTCCCATGGCAGGGGATGGGGTAAAGGAGGGTAATGCATCTGCATTATCTCTTGTGTGGATGTTTACGAGGACGACCTCTGTGGCTCAATGGTTAGCGCGTTAGCGTTCAAGCCGGAGGTTGCGGGTTCGAATTCCGCCAGGGAACAAAAAGTTTTCTGTGTTCCTGGTTCATGGATGTGTATTAAATATGTGTATTATAAATAAAAAACCTTAAATATGTGTATAGTATAAAATATTAAAAATATTTCCATTGTCTAGTACTCGTAACACAAGTTCTTCGAGAACTTACCACGGGATCAGATTGACGTGGTGCAAAAAGCGTCCTTAGATATTATTATTATTATGGGAGTCGGTAGTCATCTAAGGCTGCGAATGCTCGTTTGTCCCCCTAAGGCCTAAGCTATAAAAAAAATCAATCATTCTAAGAATGCTTGTAGGAGATTAACAAAATTGTAGACAAACATATTCTTTTATACTATATTAATTGTTTTAATTGTTTTAAAATTCAACAAAATTTAGTTGTCGTATGCTATAGGTTCATTTTCATCGACCCATACATCATCGATTAATGTTAGACACGGGTCTCCTCTGAGAAGAGCGTCAAGGCCATAGTCCTCACGACACTGCCCTGTGGGTAGAGGGCTAGGAAATGATTGCAAACCAGAAATATTTTGTGATGAAGGTTCCTCATTTTCTTTATTGTCGGACAATTTGAATTCTTCAAGTGTTAACAATTTCTGGAAGAAGACATCACTACATAGTATAAACTATAAAGCAAAGTCGCTTCTCGCGTCTGACTGTATGTATGCTTACATCTTTAAAACTACACAACGGATTTTGATGCGGTTTTTTTAATAGATAGAATGATTCAAGAGGAAGGTAATAGGTACATGCATAATATAGTAGATAAACACTCATAATTTTAGAAGTTTCTGATGTGATGTCATAAATAAGCACATTTTTTGCACTTACATTGCAAACGCTGGATGAACCCTAACAGATAGATCAAAATAATGTACTACATTATTATATACCTTAGCCGGGCCCGGTTCCGGATTAATTATTATTGTATCAATGTATGGAAGAATTGTGTATCCTAAATATGCGTAATGAAAAGTCCGCGATGGCATAATATGTCTACATTAGTTAAATATAACATACTACCTATATCCATTTTAATACTTTAAAAAATTGCCAATTATAAAGCGGTAATGTAAAAGCTATTTACAAAAATACGGTATTAATCACTACATATTATAAAATAAAGTCCTACGCCCGTCCATAGATAAATAATTATCATCAATGCGTATATGGCTGTATATCTAAGTTAACGCGGGCAAAGCTGCGGGCAACAGCTAGTTTGTGATAAAACTGTATTAAGATTCTTTTTCCTTATTTTACTTTTTTTATTCGCCATTTCAATTAAATAACTAGGTACTACACAAACTCAAGTATCTATTTATTTACACTAATTAAAGGTTTTGTATTACAAACTAATTACAACTAAGAACAAAAATTGTTAGTAAGTATTAAGTAGCTATATTATTTACACTGTGTCGTCTTATTTATTTAGACGTAATAATATAAAATGCGCGGTAACAACGTAGTCACGAGCAAAAGCGGCACAGGTCCTACTTCGATGACGCCCGGCTGGGTAATGGCGCGACGTGGTGCGATGCGCGAGAGCCATTTTTATCGTTTTTTATTTTTCAAAAATTTTTGAAGTGACATTATAAAGATCTATCCAATCATTTCCACGTCATCCCCGTTTAGCAATTTAAACGTAAACGTTTCATTAAAATTAAGTTACCCGAAGTCTCATACTACTCAATTTGCTTTTAAAATCGACGTTACTTTAGAATTTTTTTTGATCATGTAAAATGTTAAATATTGTATTTTTATCCAAAAAAATCCCTAGATCAAAGATGTATCTATACCCTATTTTTTATTATTATTTTAAAATGACGACTTCTATGAAAACACCTCGATCTAGAAACAACAATTTGGGATAAGGGGCCCTTAACACCGGGAAATGCTCTGAGGCATCCCGCGGGGTGTGGGTCTCCCCAGGCGGGTATGTGGGACTCGCTGCGTCCGACAGATGGTAAGTGGACGCAGCTCTACCCACTAAAACCCGGCGAGTGCCACCAATGCCGCCTTTGGTGAGGTGCCCCGGATCTAGTAAACAAAAAGGGCACCTCGACGGCTAGACAGTCCTGCAAGGGACCGACGCCACCTCCACAGAGGGGCTGTCTCGCACCAAAGAACAACCCCTCCCAACGTCGAGACAGTACAATGGGGTGAGGTTCCCATCCTCGCCCCTTGCCCCCTGCTCTTTTGTCCCCTCTTCTTATAAGAGGGGTACAAAGAGCCCCCTTGGCTCAATTAGCTTCGCCCAAGTTGCTGGGCTCAACCTAGGCTACTGAGCCCCACCGCCACGTCAAGACCTGAACCATGGTGGGGAACTTATGAATGACTGGACTAATATGCTAGTACTAGAATTTGTTCATGGGCGACGCTGACCACCTACTATCAGGTGGCTCGTCTGTCAGTTTGCCAACAAACTTTCTATATTACTAGAACTAATTTATGTATATATTTAGGATTTCTGTTATTATATGACTTTGCTTATACTGTGTTATTACTATAGTCTGTGATTCTCTCCACCATGGTTCAAGCGTTGTCGTGGCGGAGTGCCTCAGTAGGGGGCCGAGGGGGCTCTTTTTTGTGCCCCTCTTGTAGGAATAGGGGACTAAAGAGAAGGCGGTGCAGGGGGCGAGGATGAGAGATACTCGCCCCATCGCACTGTCCCTACGTTGGTAGAGGTTCTTCTGTGGTGCGAGACAGCCCCTGCGTGGAGGTGGCTACGGTCCCTTGAGCGACTTACTAGCCGTCTTGGTGCCCTGTTTGCTTAACATATCCGGGGCACCTCACCCAAAGACGGCATTGGTGGCACTCGCCGGATTTTAGTGGGTAGAGCTGCGTCCACCTTACCATAATTCGGGCGCAGTGAGTCTCACATACCTGCTTGGGGAGTCTCCCTTCCCCCGGGGAATGCCTAAAGCATTTCCCAACGGAAAAGAAAAAGGAATGTCTGTGATGCTTACAACACCGGATATTTCAAATAAAACTATTTTTTTGTATATACACTATGTTCATAAGCTTTGTAAAAAGGTTTATTCCCCTTCTAAAGGATCCTATGGAAATTTTATTATATCTAATAATATTATCTACGCGGTCTTGAATAAACCAAATTTGGAATAAGCATATTACATTTTTTACGACAAAGGAGTAATCGAATGTAGTATGTGTCGAATGAATAAACATTCGATAGTTTGGTAATCTGAATATATCTGAAACCATTTCTCTAAGATATTGCTGTGAAAATAATAATTATGAAACAAGTATTATAAACAAAGGAAATAAAACAATAAAAAAAATCGTACAAATTTTACGTTTCGTAAACTTTTGCGAAATAAATAAACAGTAATAATAAATAAGTAAATAAAACAAAATAAGTATTTAAAATACATTTTATTTAAGAAAATATGCAAATGAATAGCCTGAACACAGGCCCATATATTCACCATCCCTCAATCGCACATAAATCCATTTCCAGTATTAGCAAACCTCTAAACAATAACGCCGTTAATGGAAACACTGGAATACACTAGGCGAATGAGTTCACAAATACCCCGAGAATAGAAATGAGCACTTTGACACTAATTCCTTAGTAATACACACAATTGGCTTAGTTGTAGAACTATCGAATGTTAGTGTCATCATAATATTTACACTATTGAATAAAAGAATAAAATATGCATCATGAGTTTAAGGAAAATAATATTATATAATAAATAATAATAATAATAATAATAAGTCCCGTCCCGTGGTAAGTTCTCGAGAAACTTGTGTTACGGGTACCAGGCAACGGAAATATATTTAATACTTTTATACTATACGTATATTTAAGATTTTTATTATATAATACACATATTTAATACACATTCATGACCCAGGAACACAGAAAATATTTTTTGTTCCTTGGCGGGATTCGAACCCGCAACCTCCGGGCTTGAGCGCCAACGCGCTTACCACTGAGCCACAGAGGTCGTCGTAAATAATAACATCAACGCTTATATATCTCACAACTTGGCACGGATTTTTCCTCGAAATCACTTGGGCCATAGTTCACAGATGCGCTGGCCCAATGCGGATTGGTGAACTTCACACATCTTCAAAGACTTAATCTCATCAGACATGCAGGTTTCCTCAGTATGTTTCCTTCACCAGCAATGGTCTAAGATTCAGGTGTACGTTGTATTTAGAAAAAAATTGTAATTTAGAAAACCCCATTACAAGATATCAAAGGGGTCAGAATAAATAAAAAATAAAAATAAAATAAAAATAATTTTATTCAATGTTCTACGTCAAAGTAGCTTATTGAACGTCAAATGACTCTACTACCGGTTCCAAAACTAGTCATATGAGAAGAACTGGCGAAACAAACTCAGTGAAACTAATCTTTTCAATATTATACGATATAGGTACATAATAATATGGTATAGTTATACATAGAAGCCTCGTAGGAAACGCCTTATTCCAAAGGTGTGGTATCTTCAATAAATTCTTTTATTTTGTAGTATCCTTTACCACACAAACATTCTTTAACAGTTTTTTTAAATAGATATATTTATTGATAGGTTTTGAACGTTTTCTGGGATCCTATTGTAGAAACGTATACATTGACCCATAAAAGAATTACTGACCTTATGTAGCCTAAAATATGGCACAACAAGTTTATGTTTGTTCCTTGTATTTTTATTGTGATTATCGCATTTAAAAAAAAATCGTTTATATTTTTGCGAACATACATCACGTTTAAAAATGTATTAAGATGCTACAGATAAAAAGTCTATTTCTTTAAATTTCTCTCTTAATGATATTCTGGGACTCAGACAGTAGATAGCCCGTATAGCCCGCTTCTGCAGTATGAAAATTGTATTGACATCAGCGGCATGTCCGCAAAGCAAAATGCCGTAGGACATAAGACTGTGGAAATACGCATAATATACTAGTCTAGCCGTATTCGAGCTTTCGAGCCGTATTAGAATCGAACCCAGACCTCTCACTCACCCGATAGAGACCATATTCACCAGAGTCTAGATAATCGTCGCTCATGGTTCGGTGAAGGAAAGCTAAGGAAATATTCATCTAATGAGTATACTTTTATAATAAATAAAGTTTGCTCTTTTATATTTTGTCGCAGTAAGAAGACTTTGCGCCTTCACCCAGGGTGAAGGCCTAGCCATCGGTTGATCGCACTAAAACCCCTGCGAGTAGCCTTCAGCTGCTTAAAGGGGGAGTGTCCCAGATCTGACACAGGACACAATAAAATTTGCCCTGAATTAGGTTAGCATAGGCCATCCATAAATAAAATAAATAAATAAAATAAAATTTACAAAAATACATATTATGATTCTAAACAATATCTATCTTAATCTATTACTACTCTATCGGCACTCCGGACGGTTACTCCGCAACAGCTTTTCTTGCGACAAAGGCCTCCTCTAAAGATTTCCATCTCACTCTATCTCTTGCTACTCGGGTCCATAGTGGACCTGCAACCTTTTTTTATTTATCCTCCCATCTTTCAGTTTGCCTACCTCTGTGTTTTTTACTATCTCTTGGGTACCTCTTGGTAATCAACTTGGTCCATTTCTCTTTCTCATCTCTTATAATATGTCCCGTCCATCTCCATTTTAGTTCTCTATATACTGTTAGTGAACTTTTAAATTTAGTTACCTTTTTTATTTCATTCAATCTTATTCTATCTCTTCTCTTCACTCCGATTGCACTTCTCTCAATCCCATTCTGGCATATTTTTATTTTCCTTTGCAGTTGTTCCGTCCATGCACATGTCTGACATCCGTATATTAAGCATGGTAGCAATGCACATGTTAAATACTTTCCTTTTTTCCTTCATAGGCATATTATCTTTACTCTTCATTACTTCACTAAGCGACCAGTATTGTTTTCATGTATTTGTTATTCTTCTTTCTATCTGTTTTTGCATGCAATCTTCTGTAGATATGGGCTGTCCTAAGTATATATATTCCTTTACGTATAGCATAGGCCATCCATGGCATAATAAATAATAATCAAGCCGCATTTGTCGCTTATGCATGCTCCATAGGTTAGATTCTAAGAATTAGAACCGTTAGAACATCGTCCTTATTTTACGAAGAATCTTTACTGTTTGTAGAAGGCCAAGATAGTTTAACCAACTGGCTCAGTTTAATTTTGTGAGTAAGGTTTGGCAAAGCATGTATGATTTTCTTAAGACTATTTTTTAGTTTCGCGATGTAAATGCATTTAGGCATACAGTCCCGGGTGGAGGGTTGGGGGTTATATGGAACTCAGGATTAAACTACAGAAAACACCGCGGATGCCTACGGCCGCCTACAGTGGCCGCCGGTTCCATGAATTTCGGACTTAGACCTGATACAATAAGGGCCTAGCCCTTATTGTATCAGGTCTAAGTCCGAGTGAACCCTTTTGTGCTTACAGCAAATAGAGGATACAACCCTTTTCTTGCTTTTCGAATCTTGCTTAAAAAGCTTTTGGCTGTAGCCTGTCTTCTATAAAAAAGTCCATTGCAAACAAAAAAAAACCAGTCAAAATATTACTGTGCTTTACGAGAAAATAACTTAACATTACAATCAGTAACTAAATTATGTTATTATTAATAAACTAAGCAAAAATTACTTTAATATATAATTTACTTATTTTAACAGAATTTTCCATATCTGCTTTAAATCATATTTATAAAAATAATTAGAAATAACTTTATCCAAAGTTATTTCTGAATTCAAATTAGGAAAATACTTCATCACACTTTTTGAATTTCTAAACGAAGAACTAAATACACTTTAACATTACATCCATTTATGCGAGGTGTTGAATTATTAAACGCGCCTACGGTACCTCTTGCAGTGATGTGGACATTGCATTCAGACGACTCTTGTCTTGCGTAATGGTCAGTAGCTTTTTAAAAGCCTCCCGTTGGCACCCTCATTAAATTTCCAACGTAAACCTATTCACAGACCCCCGTCTAATAAACTGTACGTTGCTAGGACCTTGTTTCATATTGATTGTGAAGAATGTTTAAGCTTTTACCGTTGTATTGTCAACAAGAACAGCATGTTGCAAATAAATTTGCATGTTGGAATTTGGTAAATTAGGTAACTGAATGATAATGAAATGATTATGCATGTGTATGATAAAAACTAAATTATAATTTAATAGTAATTTTAATATTTTTATTTCTCTTGTGCTAGTAAATACGTACTCTTTATTTAGGCTTAAAGAAATTAGGCGCATTGAGGTGCTTTATCGTCAAATCCAGGTGATTCATCCATACTTTGTAAGCGCCATTGAGGTAAACCGCTTATTTTAAGGCGCAAGATCTTGAGTTTTGGTGTAAGTAATTGCCTTCTAAATCTTCCGGAAGCAAGACGACAGAAATAAGTTCTATCCAGATCGACAGGTGAGTTGTACAAGTTGTATTCCTCATACTACTAAAATACCGCTGGGAGGGATGCGGCTGTACCGTGTCCTATCTGCATGGGTACCACGACACACCATCCTGCTTGTTTCTTCCATGAAACAGCTTCGCTGTGTTTCGGAGAGGGCAGGACAGGCAGTATAATTACTATCACAAATACCATCTAACGACTCAGGATAGGCGACACGTGGATGAGTTGCCTGGTTTTGATTCAGGTTGACTTGTTTATGTTCATGAACGATCCTGGTCATATACAACCATGTGGTCTTTTGCCTATACAAATAACATAAACATTTCTTTTCATCCATTATAATGAAACAATTTTTACGGATTTTATCGCGGTTTATTAAGATTTTTACAAGCCCGACGTTTCGGATACTTTACAGCAACCATGGTCACGGGAGGACTGAGGTGACAGATGTCCTAATGTTACAAAGTTATTCGAAACTACCCTATGATACATCATTATTTTAATAAGTCCTCTCTACGCAGAAAGTGCTAACTGCATCTTTAATCTGTGGCATATTATGCTTGGTTTTTGATTTAATTATTTTAATAATGGGATCCCAAGCAGGATCTTAATAAAAATCTAAGAAGATCTTAATAAACCGCGATAAAATCCGTAAAAATTGTTTCATTATAATGAGTGAAATTCTTTTCATCCAATCAATTTCTCGTTATGATAGTGATGATAATACAATAAAATACTCATATTCGATTGGAGCGAATACTTGGCGTGGAGTACCTTTCAACGTATTTACATAGCAGATTAATTGTATCAGTCTAGCTAGGATAGGATATACATTTTACACGATCAAACATTGACTCTGCTAACTGGAACTAAAATCTATTTGTGGATCATTTCTATTCATTTTACGGTGATATTTTTTTGTTTGTTCGAATTATATAGGTAGGCTTTTTCAAACAGGTGCGTTATTTTTCATGGAACATTTGGGTTGTCATACTTATTGTAGTTTTAAAGATGTTTTGAATAAAGATCGTATAATAACAATACTTTTGACGACAGACGTGCGTTCTTGTGTGCGTAACTATAACAGGGAGCCTATCAGCGTATTGAACAGAGCGAGCTTACGAGCTTACGCATGCAAAGACAATGGGCATGTACATTTACAAACACAAGGATGGTTTACCCGCTTTCGTGAAATAAAACATCTATACTGGCGCGATTTTACAACCGAAAATACCGTTAAGATACCACTTAAATAACTTACAGGCGTTTGCTGATATTATAGACTAGCTGTTGCCCGCAGCTTTGCTCGCGTTAACTTAGATTCACAGCCGTATACGGATTGATAATGATTAATTTTATAGCCTAAATTACTCCTTAAAACATCAGCTATCTGTCAGTGAAAGTCCCGTCAAAATCGGACCAGCCGTTTCTGAGATTAGCCGGAACAAACAGACAGACAGACAAAAATTGTAAAAATTGCTATTTTGGTATATGTATCGCGAATACATCCATATACATTTAGTAAAAACCGGTTATTTTAATATTACAAACAGACTCTCCAATTTTATGTATCTGTATAGATATGATTAGATTCTTGAAGGTCCCAAAATTGTATCAGGAAATACCTGGTGACTGCTACAAAAGAGTGATCTAAAAGGGTAGGCTCTAGTGAGCAATCATACGAGGAGTTAAGATCAAAAGTATTTGGTGGTGTGCAAAGTTTGAATTCGTATTAGACCAGTGCATAAGTTAAAAATGGCATAATACACTCCTGATTTCGGGAAGCATGTATCTGAACAGAAAAAGTGAGTTTCTAACTTTTTTTTTGTTTTATACACCTTAAAAACATATCCCTTATATTCAATGTATGATAAATTATTCTCATAAAATGAAAAGCAATACACTACACGATTTTAATACCATCACAAACGTGGAATTCTAACTAAATTCGAATTTTTCAAGCCAAAGTATTTGCAACTCATATTATTTTAATATGAAAGTAGCAAGTTACTTAAGTCGCTTCTCGGTAAACTTTCTTATATCTCGGGAAATAGCTTGAAACTTATGAACTGAGGAATCGAGGAAATTTTCGTGCCCCATTTAAATGATGGCATTTGTATTGTTAGAAGTTGACCGGAAATATTTAAAATCTCTTCCATTTTTCACGAGTGTACGACGATTTATTTAATTACTTTGCCTTTTTAGGGTACTTTAATTATTTGTTTTGATAAATACAATTTTGCTTACTGTTACAAAAAATATGAATGATGTTTTTTTATGATAGTTGGGTAGGCAAACGAGCAGACGAGCCACATGATGGTAAGTGGTCAGCGTCGCACGTGAAAATAGGCAAGTTAACTTTTTTTTTTTTACGCAGTGGAAATGCTTTGCGCCTTCACCTGGGGAAATGGGTTATCCCCGGGGATATGTGCGACTCTCGGCGCCCCCCCCCCCAAACCCTTGGCGCCGGTATACCGCACTAAAACCACTGCGAGTTGCCTTCAGCCGCTTAAACGGGAGTGTCCCGGATCTGACTAACACGGAACAAGGCAAGTTAACCTGGACAACCACAACCAGAAATTATGCAGATGCGTTACCCTCCTTTTACTATCCCCCAATAGGCCACCGGAAACTCACAAACCGCACGAAACGCGACAGTATCGCTATCACTGGACGCCGATGTTATACGAGCGACAGGAACGACCGCGGTCATGCAGGTCCAATTCGGCTGTAAAGCAGCATGGCACTACCTCAAGTACCAAATCTAAATAAATATTACCTATATACACGCCTACAACCTTATTCTAGAAGTAGAATAATTATGTTGATCACAGGTAAGATAATTAATATTAAACATTATTTTACTATTCGATTAACCATCGGTTTCGTAATAATAATAATATAATATTCAATTCAATTAAAGGATAAAAAGTACTTAAAATCTACTCGAAAAAAAAGAATTACCTTTTTTTGTCGTTGCGTGTGCGTTGTGAGTCTACAACGACATGGATTTGCGATCTCCCTGCATCAGCTGGTCCTATCTGAGTAGTAGGAGATCAGCGGTCTTGACGTTTATTAAAAAATCCCACATTAAGATCAATAGACGGAAAAATATCGTTAATGATGATGACAATTTAATTGGTGAAGAAAACAGTTCGTCTATAACAATATTCTTCTTTTACGTTGTACAGTTGTCTTCTTTATATAATACTAGTGGCACCGACAGACGTTGTCCTGTACATTTTTTTTTTGTGAATCTGAACCATTCTCGAATCCCCTTGAACTCACACAAAATTTTTTATCAAAATTGGTCCAGCCGTCTAGGAGGAGTTCTGTGACATACACACGCACACAAGAAATATATATATATATATATATATATATATATATATATATATATATATATATATATATATAAAGATTCCACATATTATCTTATTTTCACAATGCAAAGGAAGGCTTTATTATTTGTTTGTAATGTTACGTAAAAGGCAAAATTTGGGCTGAGATAAAAACTTTGATAAGTGGTTTTACGTGTTTTCTGTAACACTGATCCTGTATCATCCACATATATTATTTTACGAGGAATACGATTTATTACCTCTTATATACAAATAAACTTACAGACAAGTTAAAGTGACTTGTGATGTACCTGTGGTTGAATATTTAGAGTTACTTTACAGACTTATGAACAATAAAGTTATTGAGAATAGGCTCTATTAGTAAAAATAATTTCCATAAAAAAAATACATAAAAAAGTAAAGGATAATTGTAGTTAGTTCTCTTAAGATTATTTTAAAATACATGAAAGTATATATTTCTTAATTGTATCATAAAAATGTATGATGATGATGCTTTCCAAGCCGATTTCGGCTACGGAAAAAAACTTCTGATAAACGAACATAAAAGAGTCAAGTGTCATCAAAAATGTATACATATACAGATAAATAAAATTGGAGTGTCTGTTTGTAATATCAAAATAACCGCTTTTTATTGAATGCATAATAATATGGATGTATACACGGGACATATACCAAAATAGCCTTTTTTACATTTTTTGTCTGTCTGTCTGTTTGTTCCGGCAGATAGCTGATGTTATAGAGATATAAAAATAATCATCATCAATCCGGGTACGGCTGTAAATCTAAGTTAACGCGGGCGAAGCTGCGGGCAACAGCTAGTATTATACTATTATTAAAAGCCCAGCCAGACATCGTCGTGCAACGCACAATAGCCTATAGAGTCACTATTTTGATTTCCAAAACTAGCATAAATATCTTAAATGTATGTGTAAAATATTTGGATTTAACATTTCAATTCAGCGGTGTTTTTCCTAAGTATTTTTTGGCCGGCTCTAGCGGCTGAGCTGCGCTCCCGGCTGCTTGGGTACCACCATTTTGGTAGTCTTGCAAGCAAGACAGACAGTGTAATTACTGGCACCGAGACTTAACATCTTTTGTCTCAGGATAGGCAACACATTGGGGTATCGTAAGGTATCCGTGGGTAGTGGGCAGCCATTGCTTTGGCTGGTGACCCCCCGTGGGAACTCGTGGCGGAGGTGCTTGACGCACTATTATGTCTTGGATAAAGGAGGTCTCTCGGCGAGAGCCTTACGCTGGATGGAATCCAGTGGGTTCACCAACTAGAGCTAGAGGCGTCAATGCAAAGGTGGAGGGAGGACGAATGGCAAAAGCCTGACGGCTGCTCTGCGGCCGGTCATCGAGCGGTGGATGCACCGCAAACCCCTCACCTTCCGCTACTTAATGTGCCTTCAGTAACGCCACTGTGCTTGTGTCTGGTTCAGTTGGAAACCTGGGCCCAGTATGGCTCGTCGTCGACGACGCGGGGACTGCTTAGTGGCGGCCGGGAGTGGCGAAAGCATTAACCTGAGTCATCAAGATCCATGTAAACTAGTTTATGTTCATGGGCGACGTCAACCGTTTACCATTAGGTGGAACGTCTGAACTAACATAAAGAAGTTGGATATGACTGACGGGGTATTGGCTGGCATGGCGTTGCGTCCATAAACGGACCTAAAAAGCCATAGATGATGATGATGATATTTTTTTTAATGTAATATAACAACCCCTCACGTACTAACAGACTCGCGCTTACCCGGTTTTTTTAATACGTATACAATTTCATAATTAAAACACTAGACAGGATTTTAGTTTTTAATTAAAACTGTCTAGTCTCTTTCTTTTTAGACCATTAAAAACACAAGTTCACGAATACGAAATAAACTACAACCATAATATGGCATTATAGTTTTCGCTTACTTACAAAGCAAATAATGTTAAAAACGTTGAAAAAGTTTCTGTTCTTTTCAAGTTAATTAATACAGTCCCTATTTAATTAAAGTAATAACTTCATGGGCTTGACATACCCATGTTTCCATTTAAGTTAAAAATATTTCATTTTAGGCACAACAATCAATTTTACACTTGCTGAATATAAATTTAAAAAAACATGATGAGGAAAAAAATAAAATGGCGAATTTTATTCTAGAACATTCGAAAACGATCATGAATCTATTTGCTGCCAATATTAATAATGATTCCGTGAATTGCGGAACTTTGAAAGCAAATGTTGCGAATACGTTATTAACTGTTATAACATAATTCTCATGCATCTAACTTGGAGAAGGGAGCATATTGCTAAAGTTTCCATTTTTCTCTAACCCAGTTATGATAGAAGTTAAGAGTCTGCTGAAATTATGAAATTGTGACTTAAAAGTATAGACTTTCCAATTTACGAAATTGAATTTTGATATTTTGAAATGGAGATGCATATTTTTTCCCAAAACGAGGTAGAAAATAGATATTTAGAAGTTTATTTATAAAGTGTATTTAGGCTAAGAATATTCTATTGTACAGTTTCGGTGGGAGGGAAGCGCTGTGCCGGTGGGAGGGAAGCGCTGTCCCGGTGGGAGGGAAGCGCTGTGCCGCGCTCCCGGCCGCATGGGTACCACCATCTTGCTTGTTCCTCCCGTATAACAGCTTTGCTGTGTTTCGTAGAGAAGGGCAAGACAGGCAGTGTAATTACTAGCACCGAGACTTAACATCCTATGTCTCAGGATAGACAACACATAGATGAGAGTTGCCTGGGCTCGTTCCAGGTAAACTAGTTTATGTTCATGGGCGACGTCGACCATTTACCGTCAGGTGGCACGTTTGCCAGTTTGCCTATTGAACTAGCATAAAAAAAAGTTTTAATTAGTTTTCATCTTACTCAAATTAGTGAAAGTTCCTGGATGATCGAGCTTTGCTCGTTATTTTTAGTGTTGCTTGACGACGCCATCTACTGAAGTAGCTTTTGTTGCTTTTGTTGCTGTGTCGGTAAAGCAGTTAGTTGTTCACAATAAAAAAAATGTATTACTACGCGCCAATAGATGTCAGAAAGAAAGAAAATATGTTATAGAGTTATTGATTTGACTTTAAAAAAATATTAGTGTTGCTACCCTGGGCTCCCCATAACTTTGTTTTTTTTGTTTAATACCTTCTTCCCTTTCTTACAAAAAGAAGGACATTTGAAAAAAAAACGAAAAAAGTAATTGAACTGGAGATTCCAACTGAGGTCTTCTGGTTTTTCAACTGTCCAATTTCCCATCTGAGCTATAAAAAATATTGTAAATAGTGGCAAAATTTATCTTCTATTCTAATGTTATTGTAGCAGTTTTTATTGCCTGAAAATTGGGATGTAACGGCGTTTTCTAAAAATAATACTTATTATTATATTATTATTAAAAAAATAACCTTGACTCATGTGAAAATAAAAATATGTTTCTTGCCTCATAGTGATGGTGAGAGAGACTCAAACAGAGACGAAGATTATGATCGGTCTGTCTTATTACGAAAGTGGACCTGTAACGCGTCTGTATATAATTATAGAAAGGCAAGAACGTCGCTAGTATAATTTAATAATTGCAAGCAGTCATGATAAGATTGAAAGTGTTTGAGAGTGTAAGAAGTTTGTCCACCACTGAACCAGCAGAAGAATTATGGTCCTTCTTGACCTGATTTAGGGAAGATAATACATATTACGTTGTCGCTGTTGCTATATACTCACGACTATTGTATCTGAACATATCTTACAGTAAATTACAGAAAGTGGGTGTCATTTATATCAGTGATAAATAACATTCTAACACAGTCATAAAGCTTGTTTCATATCTGCTGCATACGAAGTTATGGCGTTTTTATGCCTCCCCCATAAGCTAGTGCCGGCACCTCGTAAACCGGGCTCTCAGGCAAATTCAATTCAATAAGCCAACATAACTTTGCATAATGTACTATGGCGTAGAATATAATGTTGAATTATAGCGAGGTAGTGAATATATTGCATTTTGTAGTGGAAAATATTTTAATGGATCTGCCATGTTTGCTCTATGGCGCGGGGTTTTAAAGTCGAATACTTTAACATGAACTAGAAGTATTCACTCGCTGTTAGTATGTCAAGATTATCATTGTGCTTGTGTTTAATAAAATTGTGGAGTTACAGGATGTTTTTATGTAGGTACCGTTCAGTGAATAAAGATAAGCAATTAATTAAATGCTTGTTTCTTTGTGTCGTCAAACAGCTCGGTTATTTTTTTGGAAAGGAAGACAGGACATATATATACTTACTTACTTATAAGAAAAGGGAACAAAAGAGCAGGATCAAGGGGCGGGGACGGGAACCTCACCCCATTGTACTGTCCCGACGTTGGGTTGTTCTGTGGTGCGGGACAGCGCCTCTGGTGGCGTCGGTCCCCTGAGGGATTGACTGTCCGTCGAGATGCCATGTTTGCTCAACAGATCCAGGGCACCTCACCAATGTGTGTGGGTATGTGGGATCCCAGCGGGATGCCTCAGTGCATTTCCCGGCGTTAAAAAAAAAACTTGGCTTCTTTGAAGTCTAAGTCTAGTCTCCGTCTAAGAATATAAATACATAAAGCGAAAAAAAAGTAGAGATAAAAAAATTTTTAAACAAAAATTATAACCGACTTCAAAAAATAAAATAACTCAAAAGTATTAAAATAACCGCGTTTCTTTATATTTTGTGTCTACAACTAATAATCATCTTGTACCTCTACTAATGTACAATTTTTGCGTGTACCACGTCATTATACCTACTTTAAACTATTTAGGAGTTCCCTTAACTGAGCTTCGTCTTTATTATCAGACCCCCAATCACAGTCACAATCCATCTAGGTGTAAAGTTCTCATCAATACAAATTAATCAAGCCCAAACACAAGGTTACTGAAGTAAAACGTCGAGGAGTTCCCTCGAATGTCTTCCAGCTCCATTATTAGATCGACTCTAGACCTTCATTAAATTGTAGTGCTTTAAAATGCTTATTTAAAAAAATATTAAGTGCACTAGTCGTTCCTACGAATTTCGAAAGTTTACCTCGATTTCTCTGGGATGCCATCATCAGATCCTGGTTTCCTTATCATGGGACCATTTGGCAAGTATACCCTTTCAAACAAAACAAGAATTTTGAAAATCGGTCCACAATTGACGGACAAATTGGTGTACATACATTAAAAAAAATACCGGCCGAGTTGAGAACCTCCACCTTTTTGTTGAAGTCGGTTAAAAAGAAGATGACATAGACTTTTGATTTATAAAGAACCTTATATTTTGTATTATATTTTCAGTTTAGGTATTTCTAATAAATTAATAAATTTGATTTATTTTTATAACATTTCGTATAACAATTGGATTGCTGTTACAACGCTCTGATTAATAAATAACAATTAAAGTTATAATCGCCACCCAATAACTGTATCCCTTCACATAACATGTAACAATTTGTTTTAAATAAATTTCATTTGTGTAATCAATTATGGAAAGCTTAAAATATAATTGAACAATTTTAGCGTGTTACGAATTAATTAACATATTTGCATTTTATGTCAGTTATATAACAATGAATGCTATTTTATTCAATTAGTAATGATCATATACATTATCATCATCATCTCCCACCTCTGGGCTGGAGCGCCCCAATATCAGCTCCTTCCATTTAACCACGTTCAGCGCCGGGTTGCTCGAATCGTTGATAACAATGGCTTGATTCTTGATTCTTTGGCACTGCGTAGAGTATGTCAGATCGCTCTGCATCTTCTACCGCATCTACTACGGGAAGTGTTCTGAAGAATTGTTGTTTGTTGCAGCAGAATTTCACCACCGAACATTGCGTAAAAATTCCAAATTTTGGCGATTTTTATGGCATTTCCTGCCTCGCACCACAAATATATGGAATCAGCTGCCAGCTACGGTGTTTTCGAACCGATACGATTTAGGTACCTTCATGAAAAGAGCATACTCATATCTGAAAGGCCGGCAACACACCTGCTAATCCTCTGATGTCTGTGTGGTGTGTGTGGGTGTCTGTGGATATCACCTTTCAATTACCATCAGGTGAACCGACTGTCCGTTTGCCCTCTCTTCTATAAAAAAAAACATTATCATCATCATCACGATGAACATTAAGTATAACTATAACCAGGTCGTATGTTCGCTATATACAAAGGTAGGATCAAGTATGGTCTAAATGGTATAAACCTGAGCCTCGAAGTCAGATGCCTGGATGTGGAGTCTGGATTCTGCCCCCTGAAAAATGTGTAAGAGACCATCAACAATGCTTTCTCACCGAAAGACAAACTCTTAAATGATGATATCTGCGTATCTAATACAGGTATTTATTTACTTAACAGGCCTGCTACTGCTATATTATATTGTAAATTGATTATGACACTAGTCTTTGAGGGTGTGTGAATTTTTTCGACGCACATTGATGCGTACGTAATCTATGTCATAATTTGTTGTCTTTATATTCGAAGATTAAATTCCCAATCCGCCACCTTATTCACCTTTTTTTACCTCCATCTATGGAACTTAAAGACATCACAGTAATTTTATCATACTGGTGTGATCTACTTCTCTTTGTAATTTTTATTAAAGAGAACATTGTTATGTAGACGTCTACAAGGCTCTGATGTCAGAACAAAAGCTCTCAGTCTAATGTCGAAACTTATATGAAAAAATGTGGGGTTTTATGAGAGTCCAAGGTTCCAAATATAACGACATTCGCAACCATGGACTCCAACAAAAGTCAAACGAAAAAAATATTGAAAAAGGAATAGCGTATTTTAAAAATAGAATTTATTTGAATTTAGAAATCCCAGACGAACCGGAGTTATTTCAGTGGCCAGTTTGACGACCAAAAAACGGCAATATCGCAGACTTAATATAAATATTTTTGTAAAGTAAAAAAAGTTATTATAATTTTGTATGTGCCTCTAAATATATTACAAATACTTTTGTTCCGTATAATGCAACAGCAATTTAATTAATTTCGCAAGCAAAGTCCACTCCAGAGATAACTGAAATCAGTTTAACTTTATTCTAGAACATTACTGTTTTATAGTTAAGGGTATTAGTGAAAATTACTTCCGACACTGCATTGCAGCATCTCTGGAGGTATGTAAGTGTAATTAGCGAAACGTTTCGAAGCTTCGTGAATTCTGCACATTATCTAAGTTTTATTTTATTACGAGTAAATTGCACACCTAGTCGTTATATAATAGTACAAGTGCAGTTAAGTGAAATTAAAGTGGGCCACTTGGATTTGTAAACAATTTTAGTTCGTTCTAAACAATCATGATCAGCGGTATGTGTTGCCAGTGGGAGGGATGCACTCGAGCCGTGCGTCAGTCGGAACGGGTGCCACCATGAAACAGCTTTGATTTGTTTCAGGGAGAAGGACAGTACAGGCAGTGTAATTAGTAATTCCCCACCATAGCTCAGGCCTTGGCGTGGCGGTGGGGCCTAGTAGCCCAGGGTGAGCCCAGCACCTTGGGCGAAGCTAATTGAGCCGAGGGGGCTCTTTGTACCCCTCTAATAAGAAGGGACAAAAGAGTAAGGGGCAAGGGGTAAGGATGGGAACAATTGTACTGTCCCGACGTTGGGAGGGTTTGTTCTGTGGTGCGGGACAACCCCTCTGTGGAGGTGGCGTCGGTTCCTTGGGGGACTGACTAGCCGTTGAGGTGCCCTGTTTGTTTATTAGATCCGGGGCACTTCACCAAAGGCGGCATTGGTGGCACTCGCCGGGTTTTAGTGGGTAGAGCTGCGTCCACTTACCAATTTTCGGGCGCAGCGAGTCCCACATACCCGCGTGGGGAGACCCACTCCCCCGCGGGATGCCTCAGAGCATTTCCCGGCGTTGAAGAAAAAAAAAGTGTAATTAGTAATTACTGGCTCAGAGACCAAAATATGTTTTAGGATAGGTAACACATAAATGAGTTGTCTCGCCATGTCTCAAGCTTAGTATAAATATGGTACCATCATCATCATCATCAGACTCTATCCGTCCACTGCTGAACATAGGCCTCCCTCAATGAACGCCAAGACGACCGATCCCTCGCCACTCGCATCCAACACGGACCGGCCACTGCACGGAGATCGTCTTCCCACCCGGGCAATGGCCGACCAACACTTCGTCTACCCAAAAGCGCCCTCCACTCTTGAACCTTATTGGCCCATCGGCCATCCGTTCTCCTTATGGATTTTTTTATTATATTTTATCCTCTTATTTATTATCTATCCTCTTATTTATTACCTCTTTTTTATTATTTATCCTTTATTATTTATCCGTCATTATAATTACATAAAATTCCATACTTATACTGTGTCTCAGGTGAACTCGTTTGTGTTTACTAGCTGTTGCCCGCAGCTTACCTTGCAGCGATGTTCGGAGGGATAATAATATTTTTTAGATCCTACGTCACTCAGTTATAACTTCACGGGATAACTGAAAACGGGATAAGCAAAAATCAAAATAAACCGCGATAAAATCCGTAAAAAATGAGTGAAATTAACAATTTTTTTTCAACAAAAGCAAAGCACTACGCCAGTCCTTTCTAAAAGCGTCGAGATGATCCCGTCATCTCGGACGAGGTCTGCCACGCCTCCAAACCCTATTAAATGCGACCCAATCTGTTGTTTTCTTGGCCCACAACTCGTTGGGCACCCACCAGATGTGTCCGGCCCAGTCCCATTTAAGCTTAGCAGCTGTTAGGACTACATCGTCGTTTAGTTTTGGAGCGCAAGATGGAGTTCTTAATACGGTCGGTTAATTTGACGCCTAAAATACTGCGCTCCATTACGCGTTGGCATAAACGTTAGGAAACAATACATATAAAGATTTTTTTAAAAAATATAGATACAATTATCACAATGAGTGAATAAAGACCTGATGCGGGCGATGGTTCACTGATGGGCCCATTTATTTGTTTAAACAATTACGATTCATCGAATGCTTGTATTTAAATTCAACCAAAACTGTAAATAATTGCATGGAATAATTTCGCCAGTAGCTATGTATGTATTATTTGCCAATTGGAAATCTGGCAATAAATTACAGAGCTGGTATGGTAATTTGTTGTAATCTGTGTCCGAATCAGTATTTAATCAAAGGAAATCAATGATTGTGTTTAACAAACGAGATAGGTTTATGTTGGAATTTGCGCAAAAATTTTAGTTGTTCACCTAGTGCATTGTACTAAGTAGATTTTTTCAAAGTAGTATTTATCGACTCACGAGTGAGCGATTTATTCCGACCAATGACATGGGAAAAGACTAAAAACATAGCTTACTAGCAGACCCGGCCACGCGTTCCAGTGACTAAGGTATATAAATATTTCTGGCTAAATGAGTTTTGGAGTCGACATCATCTTGAGAATTTGACATCTGCATACAGTAACAAAATATAAACAAATAATTTGCAATAACAAATATTGAGATCAATAATTGAGATAAAAACTACCCTATCTCCCAAGTTGGACCAAATTACAAATGCTTACATTTGATAAAAATTGGTTCAGTAGTTTCGAAGTTTATCGCGAACATACGTGACATGAATTTTTTATATAAATAAGAAGATATGTTTCCCAAAATTAAAAATAAAATAAGAAATGTACTGTAATATAATACTCGCCATTGATGAACACCTTAAATTTCCTTACTTACGAAAAAATAAAAGTACAACCATAATTTCGTTTATTGCTAAGATTTTTTTAACAAAAAGATTATTAAAAAAATACCGACTGCAAATTTGGCACCAAAAATTTGGTTTCTTTTTATATTTTGATATTATACAGTGTCACTCTCGCAGTAAATACGAATCTAACGACACCTCTCAACCTAAAATCCATTGAGCCGTTCAGGCCGCAGAGCGTGCCAAACAATTATACATACATACATACTCTCGAAAAACATAACCCTCCTTCTGGCGCAGTCGGGTAAAAATAGAATACAATTTTATTTTAAAGCTCTTTTACACGTAACATACATTTGTGCCGGGTGCATCATTCGGAGAAAGTGGAAATGAAACATATTAAGCACTATATGTAACATAAAAATATATATATATTTTTTCAATTATATCTACACGTCGAATTATATCTATATAACTTCTAGCACGGTAATATTATTTTAATAGCTACAGCAATCACGGAAAAAATATAACCTAATGAGTTTGAAAAACTTACTCGACAATAAAACTTGGAAGGCAATCGTGTGGAAGTACGTATAACTTTCTTTTCTTGTTTTATTACATAAAAATATCATGATTGCTTGATAATAAGTCGTGCTAGCTCATATTTCAGGATAATTAGATGTAATGATAACGTATGTAAAATATTACGCTACCACATCAACTGCATACCATTTTTTCCTTCTTTTTCTTTTGACGCTGGTTAATGCTTTCGCATGATCCAGGTTTACCTCGGGTAAGGCTCCTGGAGTTATGTAGAATCTCGCACTTGGGAATGCACTATCCTACTAAACCACCTGCGAGCACTCAGCCGCTTTTTGAAGGTCCCGGATCTGCAGGCAACATGAACATCTCAGCGACAGGCTGGCCCTGGTGAAGGCCAGACTACTCCTCGTAAGAGGGGACGCAACCACCATTGAGCAATACCTTTTTTTCCTACCATCATCGTTACATATACTGATCATAGAAAGGGCACTCCGCCTGGGGAGTGGGTCTCCCCAGGTGGGTACGTGGGACTCGCTGCGCCTGAAAGATGGTAAATGGACGCAGCTCTACCCACTAAAACCCGGCGAGTGCCACCAGTGCCGCCTTGGTGAGGTACCCCGGATCTGTTAAGCTGACCGGGCACCTCGACGGCTAGTCAGTCCCGCAAGGGACCGACGCCACCTCCACAGAGGGCCACCTGCTCTTTTGTCCCCTCTTCTTACAAATGAAGTACAAAGAGCCCCCTCGGCACAAATAGCTTCGCCCAAGGTGTTGGGCTTACCCTAGCCTATTGAGCCCCACCGCCACGTCAAGGCCTGAACCATGGTGGGGAGCATAAAGGTTTACATTTTATTGAAAACAGAAAGAAGCTTCACATTTTTTAATTTCACTTATTATTATAATGAAACAACTTTTATGAATGTTATCGCTCCTACCACTTGCTTAGGATCCATTATTAAAATAATCAAATCAAAATCTAAGCATAATAATATTGTCAAAGATTAGACTCAGTTATGCACTTGTTGCGTAAATACTACTTACCAAAATATTGATATATCATAGGGTACTTTCGAATAACTTTGTAATGATAGGACGTATAACACCTCAGTCCTCCCGTAACCATGGTTGCTGCAAAGTATCTAAAAATCTAAATAAACCGCGATAAAATCCGTAAAAATTGTTTCATTATACTTAACGGATTTTGAAACAGTTTTAACTGTCGGCATCACCTCCCACCGTCGGGACAATGCAATGAGGTGAGGTTTCCATACTCGCCCCCTATCCCCCTGCTCTTTTGTCCCCTCTTATAAGAGGGGTACAAAGAGCAGCTCCCTCGGTTCAATTTGTTTCGCCCAAGGTGCTGGGTTCACCTTAAGCTACTGAGCCCCACTGCCACGACAAGGCTTGAACCTTGGTGGGGAGGTTAATTATATATATTTTTTAACTATATAATTATCTTCAATCTGGATACAAGTTAACACGAGCGAAGCTGTGGGCACCAGCTAGTTCAACTATAAATTGGCTTGTATAAGGGATCAGATACTGTTTGACATTAAGCCTTTAAAAAAGTCTTATTGTATTAACAAAAGGAGAAATAAAATTATTTAAAACATTCGTCATTCAAACAATAAAATATAATAGCATAATTTCCATAAATATAACTTGGCACAACACTATTATCAGATATTGAGTGGAACATGGGTAGTTTATTTCACATCACTGGTTTAGTGATGTCCCGTCGGACACACTCACGATCAACTGACGGTCGAACATAACGCTGACCAGTAATTGGATCATTAAACATAGTATAGCCTGAATAGAAAATAAAAACCCTCACCATATGAAAATTTCTGAACAAATTTATGTATAGGCGATATTATGTGTTGACGTAAAAAGATACAGTGGCGACACCACGCAGGGCTATTTTTTTCTGGTCAGGCTATACTATTTCATATCAATCTACTATATTGCTTACTAATGTTCACACGAATATCGTTCTTAATAAAACCATTTTTTATGGATTTTATCGCGGTTTGCTATTTTTTTATTTTCCCGGCGTTTCAATTTCTTTACATACTTTTGCAACAATGGTCAAGGGAGCAAGTAACTTTGACTCAATATGAAACAAAAAAATACTATGTAATAAATTGATGAACCGCGATACAAACAGTGACGCTTAGAATTAGGAATTATAATGGACTAACACAAGTTTTCCGCCCGCATAATGATTATTATTTTTTAGTCTTTCTCACTAAGTGATAACGTTGTTTCGTAGATTACCACCAACATACAAACATTACCTTTTTATAACATTAGTATGGATTAATTAGTCACCTAAAGTTCATAATTCAGTAGAAATATTACGCCAAAGATGGGTAAAACAATTTCCATTTATCGATAATATTAAAAATCAATAGCTACGAAAAAATGACGAGAGAAACGTATCTACTGAACTGTTATAATCAAATGTACAATATTTGCAAGCAAATTCTTAGATTGCTTTACATTATCATTGCAATTTTATTTCCCAACTGATCAGGCCAAAGGGGACTCGCACTGAAATATTACTGTCATATTAATTTATACTTCAAAAATAAGAAAAAAATTATTACAAGGAAAAAATTCAATGTTCCGGCTTACTGTCGTTCCTTATCCGCTTTTGTAAAGCCTACTCAAGCGCCTTCCTTATCCAAATTTTCTTTCTTAATTGCAATACACCGTTCAAATTGTATCGCTTAAAATATTCACTCCCTCAATTATTTTTCTTTCATGAAAATGATTTCAACAAATCCCTTTTGGATTACAAAACGCTCCTTAATAAGTGTTTAATTATTTCGTAGCAACGTTCTAAAGAATATACTGTAACATTTTTTTGTAATAAAATCTTTTGAAAACACACTATAGTTTTTTTATGGTAGATTACTAGCATAGATGAAATCCTACTTAAAAGACATACATCCTACACTACATCCTTTTTTTTTCTTTTACGCCGGGAAATGCTCTGTGGCATCGTGGGACTCGCTGCGCCCGAAAGATAGTAAATGGACGCAGCTCTACCCACTAAAACCTGGTGAGGTGCCCCGGATCTGTTAAGCTGACAGGGCACCTCGATGGCTAGTCAGCGCCGCAAGGGACCGACGCCACCTCCACAGAGGGGTTGTCCCGCACCACAGACCAACCCCTCCCAACGGGACAGTACAATGAGGTGAGGTTCCCATCCTCACCCCTTGCCCCCTGCTCTTTTGTCCCCTCTTCTTATAAGAGGGGTACAAAGAGCCCCCTCGGCTCAATTGGCTTCGCCCAAGGTGCTGGCTCACCTAGGCTACTGAGCCCCACCGCCACGACAAGGCCTGAACCATGGTGGGGATCCTACACTACATCCTAATACTCATGCATTATTCTCATACAACTTCGGAATTAGGTATCTTCAAGAAAAGAACATGTTTGTATGCATTTCAAGTCCGGCAGCGAACCTGCAAACTCTCCGGTATAGCGGGATGAAGGGAGTTCACCTCCTTTTCTAAAAAAAAATGTTTTTAATAAAAATGATTTTGATTTTGATTTTTGATTTTATGAATTTTGATAAATTTATGGTCTAACAGTTATAATCTATACTAACATTATAAGGCTAAAGAGTTTGTTTGTTTGTACGCGCTAATCTCAGGAACTACTGGTCCGATTTGAAAAATTCTTTCAGTGTTAGATAGCCCATTTATCGGGGAAGGCTATAGACTATAATGACATCACGCTGTGAGTAATTGAGTTCAGTAAGTTAATGCGGGCGAAGCTGCGGGCAACAGCTAGTAATAAATAATAATTAATATCAACCCTATATGTCCCACTGCTGGGCACGGATCTTCTCCTCGAAATCAGGCGAATAGGGTTTGGGCCATAGTTCACCGATGCGCTGACCCAGTGCGGGTTGGTGAACTTCACACACCTTCAAAGACTTTTTAATCTCATCAAGCATGCAGGTTTCCTCACGACGTTCACCGGCGAGCAAGCGATGGTGTCATGTTCAGGTGCACGTAGATTTAGGAAACCCTATTTCAAGGCATCACGGGGGGGGTCAGGAACGAACCCAGAACTCTCACTCAAGAGGCCATAACGACCAACCATACCCACTTGACTATCGTCGCTCACGTCTAACAGTTAATTGAAAGAATTTCTGATAGATTGTGGTCTAAATTATGTGTCTTCAATATTTATATATAGGTACTTAAATATACAATTTGTGATAATACCATTTGTATCGCAACACCCGCAAATGTATGGAAATTACAAGAATATTCGGGAAAATAAATAAACAGGCACACCTTGCCATTTTGCCGTTGAATTATTCATGACATCTCACCTTAGCGAGGGTTCCAGCAAACTCGAAATGCGAATAATATGATTGCATAGGGAGAACAAAATGTGTAAGCCACCATCTCGTTAAAAGTAACCCAAAACGAAACTCATTTCTGTACCAATCCGAACATTCTAGCACCATTGACGCAATCCGTAAAGCTTAATTTATGGGAAAAATGTGTGCCTACAAAATGATTTTATACTTTTACACGAATATCACTTATTGTAATGTTTTATATTAATAATACATTTGCTACCATTGGATTATTATATTATATTATTCAGTGTAGTACATACTACATTTCGTACATGATGCATGAACATGAATCTTAGAATTATTCTTAGCTTATGTTGCAGAATTTCTTGAAAAATATAACGCAGTTGTTAAATTTGAAGAAATGTATTTTGACTTAATATTTATTATTTAATTGTTAGCGACTTATTATTTATTAGTAGTTGTCAGCAATGAAATCGTAGCTAAGTTTTTATTTTTTTATTGTTTATATTTTCTAGAAAGTTTGGCAATTACTGACAAAATTTTATGGAAACTTTTTTTAAACATTGAACCTTAGTAGTCAGATCTAAAGCTTGTCATCATTAGTTTCATGGTGTGCATGTTGCGTAAGTGTTAATATGGCCAAAGTTCCGTTTAAAAGTTGCACAAAATAACATACCTACAATTTTTCATTCACATTATCACATACTAAAAACTTATTTTCATTACCTCATATTCTGTTTAAACATCATATCCAATATTTAATTCAAACATATTCAACTTTAGTTACACAGATAAAAACAAATTTTAATGTGAGCTTTGCAAGAGCAAACATTCTTTTTCAACGCCACTAAAGTCACTTCGACGTAATTAAATAACATTATCCAAAGGCGATCGTATGCCATAAATAAAAGAAGAAGAAGAACATTATGTACACCATAGACTTTAAATATACTGTCGTAATGCAAACCAACGAGTCCAACGTCAATAAAAAAGTATTACGTCAAATTGCATAAAATATTAAATATATTAAAATGGCAAGTGTGTATAACATTTTGCCTAGCGCTCGAGATTTGTACGCGGAATTGCAAGATCGTGCGGATCTCGCGGAGGATCGCCGACGTAAGCGTTTCCTCGCTGTATTGTTGTTACAGCGTATTACGCGGGGATATTTGATCAGGAAACACGTAGCATGGTTGTCGAAGAATGCAACGGTTATACAGTGTGCGTTCAGAGTCCATAGAGCTCGGAAAGCATACCGCGCGGCTTTGATCGCGGCTGTGCATCATGCACATGCGAAATATTATGCTAAAGCTGCTACTCGGATACAGGTAATTATTTTTATAGCATAATTCAAGTATATGATTGTAGAAGCTAACTTGTTTGTCTTACTTCCATATATCGGAAGAGATTATGAAAACTTTTGCCCAATAAAACTAGCCTTATATGACCTTTGAGATATCCCTCGTCCCCCGTTGACATATGCCTTAAAATCTTACAGTCAAACGTCTATACATAGCTTATGGCTACGCAATGGCCGGACAATCAGGCGTTTATTGAGGCAAGTTTATAATTGCAGTTGATACATAGAAAAAAATCTCACAAATATTATTAAAGTTAAAATGTTCATGGGCGACGTCCACCACTTGCCATTAGGTGACACGTCTGCTTGTTTGCGTATCCAACTAACATAAAAAAATCAGAATTCGATTTCTGAAATACAACTAATAACTGTTAACTACACAACTAATATGGTGAAAGTTTAAAATAAAAAATCTTATTACAGGCACTTTGGCGTGGTCACTATTCTAGACGCACTAAATTTTGTTACCGAGCCTATAGGAATTGGATAGCAGTGGTAGTAGAGAAGGGTGAAAAACGTGCAGCAGAAACTGCAGAATTTGGAATTCAGAGTAGAATTGTTGGTTTGAAAATTCTAGAAGAAGAAGCCAGAAGGTGGCTGGCATTTGTTGTGTTTAAACTACACCACCTTCTTAGGACTTATGTGTGCTCTGGAATCTATTCAGAGCCCGCTACAACGGAATACTCATATTTCGAAAGTCTCCTTAAGTCTATTCAGTATACGGAGTACATGAAGAAATTAAGACGCAAATACGACGAATTTGTCCGTAAATATCGTCCTAAATTTGCAAATAAGAGATTATTTCCTATCATTGGAGATGGAGCTGATTATTGGTATTTATCGTTACCTGAAATGTACGAGTTAATAGCACCACTTGATAAGAAAGAAGATACCAGACATATTCATACACACCATGGACCTCTTCATAAGCAACCATTTGTTTGGAGAAAGCTTAAACACCGAGATGTTTATAGTTCAGATGAATGTAGAGGACCTTTTTCTTTTAAATCCCAAACACCAGTACCAACTCCTGGAAATGTAAAGCCACGTAGAGATCCTAGATTTCATCTTTATCTGAAACACTACACACCACAGCCGGATCTCATTGACTATGTTGACTATCATATAAATGTAGTTTTGAAACGAAAATGTTCAATTCAAAGAATGAACTAGAATGTTGCTCTGATTGGCCAAAAAATAAGGTGAATTTAAATCGATTTTTTCCAGTCATATGTATCATGTTAGTATTTTAATAATAGCATAATATGTTATTAATAATTTTATTGTGTTATTTTATAATTTCTTTCAAACATACATTTTATAACTCGGCAATGTATTTTTTATTTTGGATGACATTAAATTACTATGAGAGCGTTTTGTATGAAAAGTTGTTGTTTTTTCCTTTCTTGTTCGGAAATCCGTAATCAGGCTGTTGAGTTTTGGGTCGGCCGGATGTTACGAGCCGCGAGCCGCTAGCCTTTTGTTACGGTATTGTTGTTGTGAATTTTGCACTTGTAATTTATTTGAGGAAACGCCTCTGAAAAAGAAATTGTATTAAGCTCTACAAGGCAAATGTGTTTTGTCTGAAATTAACATCTCGTCGCTTTGCTTGTGATTTTCATCTTTTAAATAAACTTGCGTGGCTTTTGAATTGCAACATATAAGTAATGGGCGACGTTGGTCTAATGGGTATGGGCCTCTTGAGTGAGAGGTCCGGGTTCAATCCTGACCCCTGTGATGCTTTGAAATGGGTTTTTCTAAATTTTTACGTGTACCTGAAAATAAAGCAATCGCTTGCTTACCGGTGAAGGAAACGTCGTGAGGAAACCTGTATCCCTGATGAGATTAAAAGTCTTTGAAGGTGTGTAAAGTTCACCAATCCGTATTGGGCTAGCGGATCGGTGAACAATGTCCCAACACCCGTGCCCAGCAGTGGGACATGTTAAGGGTTGATATTATTATTTATTATTATAATGAGTAATGATAAGTCTTTAGTAAGTTAACCTCTATCTATGCTATTTTTGGATATTCATTATTGCGTTCATAATTGTTGAAGCTTGCATGTAAAACGCCAGTCGTGATAATGATGACAAAAATCATACTCTCTATATGTATAATAGTGTGTAAGTAACTCCTCCAAAATGGCTGAACCAATTTTGTAGATTATATATTTTATTTTTTCATTTAAGTCATAAGGAGGCAACCGAGCAGTCGGAGCCTTATGGTGACTACCGACGCACATAGACATGCAGATGCCCTCCTTTTTCCTATCCCCCCAATTGGCCACCGAAAACTTACAAACCGCACGAAACTAAACAGCATAGCTGCTACTTGACGGTGGTGTTATGTGAGCGAGAGGTACCACCACACTATAAAATTTCATTGTCGAACTAGTATTGGTCTTTCTTTCCATACACATTTGTAAGAAGTAGTGCCATGCTGCTTTGCAGCCGAATTGAGCCGGCACGACCAGGGTGGTACCTCTCGCTCACAGCGACAGGATAGTCTCGTTTTGTGCGGTTTGTGAGTTTCCAGTGGCCCATTGGGGGGATAGGGAAAAGGAGGGCAACGCATCTGCATAACTTTTAGTTGTGCGAATGTTTATGGGCGTCGCCCTAAGGCTTCGACTGCTCGGTTGCCTCCTTATGACATAAAAAAACCCATTTCTCACTAATTCAAACCCACATCAATGACATGTCATTTCACTGTACCAAGCGGCTAAAATGACAAATCGTAGACGTAGTTTAACCCTCATTGGATATAGGCACGCACCTCAAACAATGAATTCTCTCTTTGAAATAATTTAACACTACCAAAGTAATCACACTATACATCTTCAAAATCATTTGTCTAACAACGCCATTCGATTTGGAAAATTTATTAGGGTCAGAATAATTCTCCTGGCGGGTTTCTAAACTCCTTGCATATGTCTAAGAACAGGGTACCATTTGTAACAACGTTCGACCCACTTTACTCATATGCCAACTATTAGGACACTGATTTGTGAAGCGACGCAATAATGGCTAAATTAATGTTGTTTGCTTTGATTTTAAGATTGATCGTGACCCTTTCTACCCAATATGAACGTCTGTTGGATCGAAATAGGTACCTTTTATAAAAACAGCATATTCAGGAATTTATTGATAAAACCAGGACGGATACGGGATGGTAATGAAAGCGAATAAGAAATACTCGTAAAATTGAAGGTTATGGAGTGAAATTTAGGGAGAATTTAAAAAGTGTTCTTTTTTTACTTTTCGGTATGATGGCTTTTACGTTTAATCGGAGCCGAATTCACGGTGTGTAATGTAGGTAATGTAATCACTAATATTGGGGGGGAATGATACTTGTTTATCTGGAATCTCGTCGTAGCTAATTCAGGACTATTATTATTAATAATAATAATAATCTGTAGACCCATCTATATATACAGCAAAAGACTTCAGTGAATGAGGTCCCAAGGGGGAGCTCACGGCCCCACAGGATGGTGCCGGAAAGGATGTGTGGGTTCTCCCAAGGGGGAGATTCAATCCTAACAGAAGGCACCAGAAAGGGTGTGTGGGGTTGGCATCCAAGGGGATGCCGGGAACCTCTGGAACGGTTACTGCATTCTCCGATTAACCCTTCGATTAGCCCTTGCGGATTCCAATGGAAAGAAAACTAACAGCACTAACCTGGATCCAGGGGGACAGGTAGGACACGCCCGAACAGTGTGCTGGTCGCCGGCGACGGTTGTCCTTTTGATGCTTGTAGAATCCTGTGGCTCCACTGAATTTCCGCTTCTTAATGAACTATGGTCCGGGTTGACATATCGGTCAGTTACACCGTCAGAGGTCCGTAAATTTTGATTAAATTAACACACGCGCGGTTATTTTATGCGGCCATGTTTACGGGGTGACTTTCCACTTTCTCACTCGAAGTCGAAGTGACGTGTTTTCGGGAAGCGTATCCCGCGCCGACAGTGTTTGTCGATCAGCCAATCACAGGGCGTAATGAGATCGGGTGATGACATGTAAATGAATTGGCGGGAGGTAATTGGTTAATGTCTGTACATTCAGTATTTATTAAAGTTACAAAATTATGAAACCACTGCACAAATTAATATTACCACAGAGATTTAACATACTTTGTATTTTTAGTTCCCAAGAACAAGATAAGAAGGACTTATCTTAGTTTTGCGAATGTACGTCAGCTGAAACTGTCAGACTAAGGGTGTTTGGCACATGAATAATGTATAGGGTAAATTTGCAAGTGTTTCAATTTACACCCGCCACCACTCCTGGCTCGTTCACGCACTGAGAGCTGCTCGAGGGTAAAAAGAAAACAACGCACAAACGAGACAAGTGAACGTGGAGAATTAGCACGTACGTAATTTTATACTTTTATAGACGTAACGCTAAGGCGCTTCATCTTTTTTTCTTTTCCGCCGGGAAATGCTCTGATGCATCCCACGGGGGAATGGCGGGTATGTGGGACTCGCTGCGCCCGAAAGTTGGTAAGGACGCAGCTCTACTCACTAAAACCCGGCGAGTGCCACACCAATGCCGCCTTTGGCGTGGTGCCCCGGATCTACTGACCAAACAGGGCACCTCGACGGCTAGTAAGTCCCTCAAGGGACCGACGCCACTTCCACAGAAGGGTTGTCCCGCACCACAGATAAACCCCTCCCAACTTCGAGACAGTACAACGGGATGAAGTTCCCATCCTCGCCCCTTGTCCTCCTGCACTTTTGTCCCCTCTTCTTATAAGAGAGGTACTAAGCAGAGCAGCTCCCTCGGCTCAATTTGCTTCGCCCAAGGTACTGGGCTCACCCTAGGCTACTGAGCCCCACCGCCACGACAAGGCTTCAACCGTGGTGGGGAAGGCGTTTCATCTTAGGATAGCAATTATAGAAAAACACCGTCACGGGACGCCACACATCTACGTTGATATTAAAATTAACAATAATAATTAATAAAAAATCTTAAAAAGGATTGAATTTAAAAAAGTAATGTCATTTGCCGTCACGACATTCTATTTTAGTGCCAAGGTGTGTCAATAGAAGTTTCACATCAATAAAGATTTTAGATGACAGCATAAGGGCGCAGCTCCACCGCGATGCACGGAAAGTTTCGCTTTGCAAGAAAATGTTTGTGATTGTTTTCACTGCTACCAATAGACGTGCTACGCGTTAATTGTCATTTTCTTGTAATGGACATTTTATAACACGGTGTGACCGCGCCTTAATGCTTCTAGTATTTTATGTTCCTAACGAGTAGTTACAAAAATAAACTGCACTTTTTTATACGTTTTACATGAAATATACTATACTTTTTTTTGCTAGCCTATGCTATCCCACTGCTGGGCAAAGTAACTACTATACTATGAACCAAAATTTTACCGCTGTTCAACATAATACTAGTTTTGCGTTTCCCGATATATAGGTGCAAACAATTAGTCACAAAAAACCAACACTCATGTGAACATTGTGGAGAAAAAAAAACATGTTAATCCGATTGATAAAACTTCATTACATTCCCAGGAAATTAAATTTAATGACGAATACTTTTTATTATTTTTTTAAGTATTTATCTACTACTAAATATTATATCTGAGCTTTAGCCAATATGTTAAAAAACATTAATTTCATCATCATCATCATGGTTAATTGCCGACTAACACTTCGTAAACCTTTAGGTTTCCACTCCTTAATGTCCATTCGGCCAACCGATTTACCAAAATTTACCGGTGGAAGGGAAGCGCTGTGCCGCGCTCCCGGCTGCATGGGTACCACCATCTTGCTTATTTCTCCCGTGAAACAGCTTTGCTGTGTTTCGGAGAGAAGGGCAAGACAGGCAGTGTAATTACTGGCACCGAGACTTAACATCTTATATCTCAGGATAGGCAACACATAAATGAGTTGCCTGGGCTCTTTCCAGGTATACTAAACTAGTATACCTGGATCAATGTTCATGGGCGACGTCGACCACTTAACATCAGGTGGTACGTTTGCCAGTTTGCCTATCCAACTAACATTTAAAAAAAAAACCGTTCTCCTGAATATGTGACCAGCCTACAGTTCGGACGAGTGTATCTGGGTGTATACATCAATACTGACGAGCCACATGCTGGTAAGTCAAAGGTCCGTCGAAGACGAGGGCTAGCGTCGCCCATAAATACAAACACGTAAACCTGAAATCAGGCAACTCATTCATGTGTTGCCTATCCTGAGACATATGAGTAAGTAAGGTAAGTTTCGGTGCCAGTAATTAATTTTGATGTATTTTTAGTCATTATTTATTTTCTTGCGTCAGTTAAGTTTATTGAAAGGAAAATTTTACAATAAAATTTGAAAATTGTAGAGAACATGAAAAACAAAATAAAACGATCGCTTAGTACTCGACCAAAACGATATAAAAAGGTGAAAAGTCGATAGGTATGTTGGCGCCTCGGGAGGATACCGCTATCTTTCAACGAGTGCACGCGTCGAAAACTACTTACGAGGGTTTAATTTAATTTTACGATCCTTCTTTTTCGTGTTTAAACTAAAAAATGTTCGATACTAGATTCTTGCGTATTTTGGGATGTAATCTTGTGTCGTGTAAAGGAAAAGGTTTTTGAGTGCTCATTTATTATTTACTTAAAACTTCGAATGAATGAAAACAGACCGTCACTAAAAGAAATAAATCGAAGTCTTTAATATTTTGATATTAATTTTTGTTTTTATTTCTTTACTTATTACATACTATCATCATCACTATCACCCTTTTCTTGTCCAACACTAGACAAAAGCCAATAATAATTATAAGGGACGCCAATACAGTCGATCCCCGATAGTAATCATATTTTTCTAATTCTTATACGTTTATTCCTAAATACAAATGGGCAACATGTTATTTGATTCTTACCATTAACGTACTTTGAACATAAGCATACCACCTTTGACATTTAAGCATAAACAAAAGCAAATTCATCCCCCTACATTCTTCTAATTTCTTTGTGAAGCCTGTAATTCTCCGCAGAAGTTTCCAATCGATATTAGGGAGCGGAGTGGTTCCGTGATCTGTATGAAAAATGCGCTCAGCGTTGGTACGCAGTAATTAGTGATCTTGGGACGCTTGAGCGCGCGAATGTACCCGCTTTCATACCCTTTTGCGAATTTTATACAGCTGGTGTTAATTAATATTTTTCACTCGACTGTACTCGATAAGCGTTACAAACGATCTTTAACTTTTTGAAACAAAGGGTATTGAAGTAGAAAGATAAGGACAAAATTAGATTGTATCTGTCTTGATATTGTGAGAGACAATACTTTTTTTATTTATTTTTTCTTTAACGCCGGGAAATGCTCTGAGGCATCTCGCGGGGGAGTGGGTATCACCACGCGGGTATGTGGGACTCACTGCGCCCGACAGCTCGTAAATGGACGCAGCTCTACCCACTAAAACCCGGCGTGTGCCACCAATGCCGCCTTTGGTGACGTGCCCCGGATCTAGAAAACAAACAGGCCACCTCCACAGAGAGGTTGTCCCGCACCACAGAACAACCCCTCCCAACGTCGGGACAGTACAATGGGGTGAGGTTCCCATCCTCACCCCTTGCCCCCTGCTCTTCTGTTCCCTCTTCTTATAAGAGGGGTACAAAGAGCCCCGTGAGAGACAATACTGGTTAATCATGCGTATTAATTATCTGTGGATTATCTCCCAAATGACGTATGGGAATATTATGATGTAATAGCCTAATTAAAATTGATTTGAAATTAAACTAAATTAAGCTAAAACAATAATTATATTTTGCGCAATAAGTATAAAAGCTTTTAATTTAATTATATGCAAGAAAACAAAAAATTAACTTACCATCACAAAATAGAAAATTTTAGGTTAAATTACAAAACAATGACATAACTTAATACATCATTAACGATACTACAAATGAAATTAAATAAAGATTTTTAGTTGAAATCTGTAAACGAAATAACAGGTTTGATGAACACTTCACTGCATGAATAGAGCTGTTTTAGTGTACTGAAAGGGTTTTCAATTTAGTGCAATTTTAGTTCAGTGAAAATGTTTTATCGGATGCTTTGAGGCAGCGCTTAGTGTGTAGTTTGCGCTCATTGCCGAAGTTGCCAGAACAATTACTACTGTTACGGTAATATTTCAAAATTCTCCCAAAATGTACACTACAATTTTTCCTTAATAAAGTATACAAAATGAGAAATTCACAAAAGCCATAAGAAGCCATTTTTCTGATTACTTCGAATCTTGTAAGTCGATTTCAATTATGTTAAAATATTATGTTTATCGGATCAGACACCATTTTTTTTTCTTAGGAAACGGAGGGTCAAAGTTTAGGTACTTATATAGAATTTCTACATTGTAATGTAAAAAAAATATTGATCAGTTGAATCTATGCTATAAAGAGGAAATATATAATTGTTTGTTTGCATTGAATAGGCTCTAAAAATATTGAACCGTTTAAAAAAAAATCCTCCTCTATAGAAAGCCATATTATCAGCGAGCCTATGTTGGCTATATTTTATTTTTCTACCAACGCAAACTTAGTAATAACTTAACATTATATAGCACATATATTTGCATGAGACAAAAATTAACACTTTAGTGATGTCACAGTTCTGATTTACGACAGTAAAATAATTTAAATAAAAGCAAATACAATAAAACAATGAATAAATAATGTTTTTAAATCGGTAGTTTTTTAAATATTCCTACTATATACTGGCAACATTCTCTATCACTTTGCATCGTGCTCATCCCTTGTAATCACTTGCGCTTATATAAGTCCAACCGGATTGTTTGCAGCAATCGAATACCTTCCTTAGTGAATACTCTGTCATTTTTAAACCCAACCAAATTTCTGACATGCTGGAAATATAAAACCAATGTCAAAGGGTTGGTATTTGGCTTTTTATTTTAATCCTTTCGGGCTTTTGGGATTTTTCTAGACTAGATATATCAGTGCCCAATTTAAGGATGTAGATTCCAATTCTTTTTTTATTTGCATGGTTAACTTCATGATCACGGTTTATTCAGGTTATGACAAAGAAACGAAAATTTGTTTCAAACAAGATACTAGCTTTTGCCCACGACTTTGCTCGTGTTATTGTAGATTAAGAAATAGATTAAGTCTGTTCGCTGTTCCTTATTTACATTTACACTGTTACATTTACGCCCTGGATTGGTTCAGCATCCAAAACCTAACGAACTTGAATCTGCTCCTAAGATTAATTAATACCTTCCTAAGTATGATCTTTTACCTCACTTGTAGTGCGAGGACGCACCACACAAGCAATGGTCTATGGTTACTCGAACGGGAATAATATTGAGGGCAGACGTTATTGCACGTATCCAACATAGCTCTTACCCGTGGCTTCGCTCCCGCACGTTTACCTTAGAACTTTAACTTTCCTTATAGCTAGTTTGTTAAACATCTCTACATAATTGGGGGGAGGGGGGGGGGGGGGAATGCGCTAGTGCGTAGTTGATGCCTTCGTCATATTAGAAATACGCATAGACTTATAAATACGTGTGTGAAATTTTGACGACCTCTGTAGCTCAGTGGTAAGCGCGTAGGCGCTCAAGCCGTAGGTTGCGGGTTCGAATCCCGCCAGGGAACAAAAATATTATCTGTGTTCCTGGGTCATGGATGTGTATTAAATATGTGTATTATATAATAAAAATCTTAAATATATGTATAGTATAAAATTATTAAATATATTTCCGTTATCTGGTACCCGTAACACAAGTTCTTCGAGTACTTAGCACGGGGCTAGATTGACGTGGTGTGAAAGCGTCCATAGATATTATTATTTAAATTTTCTAGCCTTAAAGGTTTGGCCTGTACGGTTTGACACATCAGTCAATCACTTTTGCCTTGTATATATAACAATTTAAACCTTTTAACGGAACATAAAGTTTCATCGCCTATGAATTTTGAAAAATCCTTCCTTAGTTAATGCCTACGTCATAAGATGCATTGTAGCCAATTTGGGCCGGCAAGACCGGAATTTTTCCTCTCGCTCACATATTACCGGCGTAAAGTGACAGCTATGCTGTCGCGCGATAAGGAAAATGAGATATTTTTTTACGTTAGTTGAATAGGCAAACTTGCAGACGTGACACTTGATGGAAAGTGGTCGACGTCACCCATGAATATAAACTAGTTTACCTGGAACTAGCCCAGGCAACTCATTTATCCGTGAGCGACGAACGGGGGTGCCTAGGAGGCGCTATTTAATGCGCCTCCAGTAACGCCCCTGTGTTCTTGTCGGGCTCAGGATGGGAACCTGGGTCCGTATGGCACGACGTCAGTAGCGGTCAGGCAGTCCCCCCTTACGAGGAGTAAGTACTCTGGCCTTCGCCGGAGCCAGCCTGTCGCTGAGGTGATCCTGTCTGTTGCCTGCATATCCGGACCCTCAAAAAGCGACTGAAGGCGCTCGCAGTGGTTTTAGTTAGGGTGGGCACTCCTAGGTGCGAGTCCTACATTGGGTCAGGATCTACCTGAAGATCTTGGCTGCATCCATAAGGATTTCCCAGCGAAAAAAAACAGACACACATATTTCAAAAGAATAAAAAGTTCGATACAATCTTTTATCCCCTATTTCACCCCTTGGGGGTTAAATTTTGATAAAATCTTTAGTGTATGCCTTCCTGTCTTAGGATGCGAATAGCAGGCGATTAGCCATCTTGGCGTTCATTGACCTATGTCCAGCAGCGGGTGGTAAAACATCATCCATGAATAATGATGATGATGGAATAAAAGAAGTCCCCTCCTTGTTTCCATAATTAATGCTAAAAAATTGCAGACTTAACAAGGTTTTTCTAAACTTAATTCTTTGATTAAAATTCAAAGCTATTTTCGCGCTAACCGCTGCAACATCTGCTATTGACAACTTGCCGTTTAATTTGCAGTCAACCATAATCCTTTATCAATAGGAATTGATATTAGTTTAGAACGTTAGGGAATTCAATTTAAGTTTACATTACTCTGATGATTGGTAAGCTAAATTTGGCCATGTTTATTTGATAATATTTTTAGAACGTAGGTATATGACATACGTGCTTAGGCAGATGATTACATCAGCCTAATTATATAAATAATACAGTAGTTTATAAAAATCAGTTCTAACTGTGGGCGAGGATGGCGTTAAATGAGTATGGGCTCGGCCTCTTAAGTGAGACCTGAGAGGTCCGGGTCCTGACCCCGCTGTGATCCCTAGAAATGGGTTTTTCAAAATTTCTACGTGCACCTGAACATGAGACCATCGCTTGATTACCGGTGAAGGAAACATCGTGAGTAAACGTGCATGCCTGATGAAGGCATTGGAAACCTGCATGCTTGATGATTAAAAGTCTTTACAGGTGTGTGAAGTACAACAACTCGCATTGGGCCAGCGCATCGGTGAACTATGGCCTAAATCCTCCTTGCCTGATTTCTGAGAGGAGAACCGTGCCCAGCAGTGGGACATGTAAGGGTTGATATTATTATAGTATTATACAGTTCTTACAGTTTTTATTAATTGGTCAGAGTAAATTATTACATATTTGTAACTAAAATCTATTATTACATTTTTTTGTATTAGACATAATATTTATAATTGCATTTGACTTCTTATTCATTAAATTAGCGTATTCGTAAATAAGTTCACTTCAAACAGTCGTAAGCCGTTGGTAGAGTACGTAAGACGCATAGCACACGCATTAACAATAGCTTATTTTTCCACTATTTTGCACCTATCTTCAAATAGCTGGGATGTGTTGCGGTTGGAATGTAGAACAGGTAGGGTAATTACTGGTACAGAAATCTATTCCTTTCTTAAGGCAACACATTAACATATGCTTGGTACAAAAAGGAGGTCTCTCAGAAACTTGTTCATATTTTTAGGTTACCTGCTTATTAAGGGCCTTCCTATCCCTAAGTATATTTGTTTTATGTCATAAGGAGGCTATCGGGCAGTCGAAGCCTTATGGTGACAACCGACGTGCTCAGACATTCGCACAACTTAAAATTATGCAGACGCATTGCCCTCCCCCCATGGGCCACCGGAAACCCACAAACCACACGAAACGCGACAACATAAGCTGTCACTTTACGCTGGTTTGTGTCGGCTGAATTCGGCTGGTGTATAAAAAACTTGAGTAAATACGTTTATATATATTTATATATTATATATTTATTAATTTAATGTTAGCAGTCTTAAAGAGGTATAACTTACCAGAAAAACTCATAAAAGTAAATAAAGGCACTGTAATAACTAGGTTCTTGAAACATTTCATATGAATGTGTGAAAGTTACAATCATACTGTACCTACGCCTTGGAATGGAGTGCTTGGATAGGGTTGCCGTCGATACGAATTATAATAGTCTTATGCTATCTAGGAGAAAATGAGGACTGAGACATGTCTGGGGAACACTCGGGTAAAGTTTATGTTTCCAAGTTCAGTTGTCCGAGAGTTTAGATTAAATGTCCGTTTTTTCTTAGTTTGATTGACAGCCCTACTTGAACGGCTCTAAAGGCTGGTATTACTAGAATTCTTTAAGAGAACTGCGACGCGACTTAACGTTCTTTTTAACAAAAAAAGATTTTTGCATTTACATTTCGCGAATATGTATCATGTAGTGCCCTTATATGTATTTAGTATATAAGTTAATGTTTATATTAAATAAAGAGAATCATCTCGGCAATCGAGCCTCTCAGTCGCCTCCTTTCCTTTACATGGCATACAAACGCCTATTAAACACTAAATACATATAAGGGCACTAGAATCATTGCTTCTTAAATTAGGCGCTAGAAAATAAGCATATATATGAATTATATAGCTTTTACCGAGATTTATATGAATTTGTCCTTATTTTTGTAACTTAATTTTTTTTGTCAGTATCTTAGAATATTTTCTGGTGTATCAATAAAAAATACACTGCAAAATATTCAAATGTCACTACAGGTCGTAATGTAAATGGTCTTGAATGATTATGTTAATATATTTTTCTTTTTGTCTATTTGGGTTTTATGAAAACGGACGGATACCGTTTAAATAATTCACAATTTCGGGAGTCTATTAATAATTAAATCTTATTACTATAAATAAAAATGTAATGTTAAATATCCTCTAACCAGCATCCAAGTGTATCCTCTTTAATAATAAATTCGACGTTAGTGTTGTGTCTCTGAATCCTACACTGATAGTTGGAAAAAGATGCCAAAGGAACTTTTCGGCGTTTCAGAAGGGAAATAAGGGCGCTGAGATTTACCATTTTATACCTCAAGTTTGGAAACACGGGCACTCGCTTACCATAAACACCTTGGCAAAAAAGAGTATGGAAAAAATGAGGGCGCAACTTTCACTTAGGTCTCATCATAATATAGAAAATCAGCAAGATAATTTAATCAAATCGTTAAAAATAAATGTGAAACACTAAGCTTTACTTTTACATTAGCCGTGTAGTGCCGGCTTTAGAATTGCACTACCCCATACCGCCCCGTGGGTGTCGTAAAAGGCGACTAAGGGATTCAACGGAGAATGGGCAGCAGCGTTCTCTGAGTATTTATCACCGACAACTGCGATCGCCAACCCGCCTGCCAAGCGTGGCGATTAAGGCAATTCCCCCCAAATGATGATAGACACAACGAAAAAACGGCCCCCAGTACCCGGCGGCCCCGCTATTCCTTCTGGCGACGGTAGCGGCCAAGGTAACGGCGGGGCAGGGGGTGCTAAGAATCTCCGGAAGAGGCTCCGCTACCACAAACAACGACTACTGCACCTGGCAACCTATAACGTTGCGGACTGACGAGAAGATTGCGGAACTCGAGGAAGGTTTGAGCAAGTTGCGATGGGGTATCATAGGCTTATCTGAAGTCCGTAGAGAGGGGGAGGACATGATAACTCTCAAATCCGGCAACTTGCTCTATTTCCGAGAGGGTGACCAACTGTCCCAGGGTGGTGTCGGGTTTATCGTCCACAGATCCTTCGTGAACAGCGTTATCAAGATCGAGAGTGTGTCGAGCAGAGTGATATACCTTATACTCAGAATAAACAAACGTTATTCGCTGAAGGTCATACAGGTATATGCACCGACCGCGACACAACCTGACGATGCGGTGGAAACCATGTATGAGGATATCCCCTCGGCCATACATGGTTCCAAAACACACTACACCGTTGTCATGGGGGACTTTAATGCAAGACTGGGCAAGCGCGATGGTGAAGAGCTGCGGGTGGGGCAATTTGGTGTTGGAAACCGAAATCACTGGGGACAACTCTTGGCTGGCTTTCTCGAAAAGGAGGGACTTTATATGATGAACTCCTTCTTAAGAAAGCCAGAGCAGAGGAAATGGACCTGGCTAAGTCCAGATGGTGCCACAAGGAGCGAGATAGACTTCATCATGTCGACGAATAAGCAAATATTCAATTATGTCTCAATGCAGATGCAATGTGATCAATGCAGTCAAAACCGGAAGCGATCACCGCATGGTAAGAGGCACATTGAATATCAATATCAAGCTCGAAAGGTCGCGACTAGTGAAGTCTACGCTTCGCCCTATACCTATTCAAATCCAAAACCCCGAAAGCTTCCAGCTCGAACTTCAAAACCGTTTCGATTGCCTAGGGAACGATGTTGATGATTTTAATGATGGGTTTGTGGAAACTGTCCATACGGTCGGATCTAAGTTCTTCAAGGCCCACCGTAAGAACACCCCCAGAAAACTCTCAGACCATACACTTGAGCTAATGGAAGAAAGGCGCGAAATGGTCCTGCAGTCTTCAGTCGATGCGGCCAAATACCGGCAGCTCAATAGGCAGATCTCAAAATCCATAAAATGTGACATGCGCCGATTTAAGACGAATCGTGTTAAAGAAGCCATAGAGCAGAATAGGGGCTCTAAAGTATTTATGAGGGATATGTCAATTGGGCAAAGGCAGCTCGCGAAATTGAAGACCGACGATGGCAGAATTGTAACTTCCAAGCCCGAGCTCTTGAGAGAGGTCGAGAAGTTCTATGGGCAGTTATACGCGTCAACACGGGAACCCATCAGAAATCTGGCAAACGATCCCAGAGCTAGATTGACCCGACACTACACGGAAGATATCCCGGACGTTAGCCTGTACGAGATCAGAATGGCCCTCAAACAACTTAAAAACAACAAGGCGCTGGGCGATGACGGAATCACTGCCAAACTCCGGAAGGCCGATCCTTAAGGCCCTTCTGAATCTGTTCAATTCCGTCATACTCGAGGGCAGAACGCCAAAGGCTTGGAACAGGGGTGTGGTGGTGCTGTTCTTCAAAAAGGGCGATACCACCCTGCTGAAGAATTATAGACCCATCTCACTCCTGAGCCACGTTTACAAGCTGTTTTCGAGGGTCATTACAAATCGACTCGCGCGCAGGCTAGATGACTCCCAGCCTCCCGAACAAGCGGGATTCCGAAAAGGCTTCAGCACCGTTGACCACATTCATACGCTGCCACAGGTTATACAGAAGACCAAAGAGTATAACCTGCCCCTATGCTTAGCGTTTGTGGACTACGAAAAAGCCTTCGATACGATTGAGACTTGGGCTGTACTACAGTCTCTCCAGAGGTGCCAAGTTGACTATCGGTATATCGAAGTGTTGAAGTGTTTGTATGAAAACGCCACAATGTCGGTCCGCCTACAAGACCAGAGTTTAAAACCCATCCAATTGCAGCGAGGTGTAAGACAAGGAGACGTTATTTCCCCAAAACTGTTCACCGCTGCATTGGAAGACGTCTTCAAGGTTTTGGACTGGGCAGGATTTGGCATTAATATAAATGGCGAGTACATCACTCACCTTCGTTTTGCCGACGATATAGTAGTCATGGCTGAAACCATGGAGGACTTAAGTGCAATGCTCGAAGGCCTCTGTCGAGCCTCCGAACGAGTGGGTCTTAAAATGAACATGGACAAGACGAAAGTCATGTTGAATGCCCACGTCGTACCCACTCCAGTTATTGTCGGAAGCTCAATACTCGAAATTGTCGACGATTATGTATACCTTGGACAAACTATACATTTAGATAAGTCCAATTTCGAGAAAGAGGTTAATCGTCGAGTCCGACTTGGCTGGGCAGCGTTCGGAAAGCTACAAAAAATCTTCTCGTCCCAAATACCGCAGTGTCTGAAGACAAAAGTCTTCAATCAGTGTGTGTTGCCAGTGATGACCTATGGCTCAGAAACGTGGTCGCTCACTATGGGCCTTATCAGAAGGCTCAAGGTCACCCTAAGAGCAATGGAGAGGGCTATGCTCGGAGTTTCCCTGCGTGATAGGATCTGAAATGAGGAGATCCGCAGGCGAACCACAGTCACCGACATAGCCCAAAGAATTTCCCGGCTTAAGTGGAACTGGGCAGGACACATTGCTTGCGGCGCAGGACCGGTCGTTGTGGAAATCCTTGGGGGAGGCCTACGTCCAGCAGTGGACTCGTATTAGCTGAAGAAAAAAAAAAAGAAAAATTTTACTTAAAATCTAGTATTTGTCGGCCCAGTATTGTCAACATCATAGGTTTCCGCTTAGTAAAATATTTAGTTCCACCTGTCACCACGTCATACTCTTTTTTGCCAAGCTGTACCAAAAAAAGAGGCGTGTACGCATTTTAAATTAATAACGATAAAATTGTGCAAAACAAAAACGACACTGTTTATCAAATTCCTTTTATACAAAATATGAACTAGAAAAAGAATAACGTATGGTAGGTATTCGTATCTGCGCAGACTGGTAAGAGATTACCTGTCTGGTAGGTGCGTCGCGTACCCCACAGCTGGTGGCCGGGTAACGACGAGAGTGGCGTGCGGTGTTCCGCAGGGGTCTGTCTTAGGCCCACTCTTGTGGAACATCGGCTACGATTGGGTCCTCCGCGGCGCGAACTTGCCGGGCGTCGGCGTTACGTGTTACGCTGACGACACCGTCGTCACCGCGCGCGGAGGGACCTTTTCGGAGGCACGCATTCTGGCTGTAGCTGGAGTCGCCCAGGTGGTAGCGAGGATCCGGCGTCTTGGGCTCGAAGTGGCCCTGGCGAAGTGCGAAGCTATATGCTTCCATGGGCCCCGGCGAGCCCCTCCACCCGGATCTCGCGATCGAGACGACGAGGAGACGACGAGGAGAGGAGGAGGAAGAGGAGGAGGAGACCTCCCAAGAAGAGGTATCCTGGCGGAGCCGCCTACGAAGGCAAGTGCTCCGTCAGTGGAAGGAGAGGCTAGAGGAGCCTAGTGCTGGACATCGCACCGTGCTGGCCGTCAGTCCGATCCTGGAGCAGTGGATTGACCAGCGGCACGGCATCATCACCTTCCACCTTGCGCAGATCCTGACGGGGCACGGATGCTTCGGAAGGTATCTGTGGAAGGTGGCAGGGGCAGAGGACTCGCCAGGGTGTCATCACTGCAACAGCAGTGAAGACACTGCAGACCACACCCTGGCGGAGTGCCCAGCGTGGGCGAAGGCAAGAGCGCCCCTCATCGTTGAGGTTGGCGCGGACCTGTCGCTCCCTGCGGTCATCCGAGCGATGACTGTCAGTGAGAGCACATGGCAGGTGGTCCTCTCCTTCTGCGAGGACGTGATGTCGCAGAAGGAGGAGGCGGAGCGGGAGAGGGAGCGCACTGGCGCTCCTTCCCGCAGAAGAGCACGGCGGCGACAGGCGGTCGCACCGCCGTGAGGGACCTGTGTGCGGCCGATCGGGGGATTTGCTGCGCGCGCGTAAGGTCCGAGCTATAAGGCACCCTTGTGTGTTCAGTGTGCCTTAAGCGGAGAACGAGGAGGGGATGCCACCCCCTGCCTCCAGCGAAGAGTGTCATACGGCACACCGTTGTGGCCTGGTACGGACGTCCACAGCTCTCGCGCCAGGTCACCCAAACGATGAGAAGAACACCGCTGGGGTTTAGTGGGTAGAGTCTGCGTCCACCTTACCATCTGCTCGGGCGCAGAGAGTCCCACATAACCTCCGGGTCCCCCCGGACCCGGTGGTATGCCTAAACGCATTCCCCAGCGAAACCAAAAAAAAAAAAATGGTAGGTATTCTAAAATACATCGTTCTTCCGTCGGTATCTATTTAAAAAAATATATAAGCGCGAATCCAGATCTCCCAGTCTTATTACAAAATATGTTTTTTCCTCTGATTACCAAATTTTTATAGGAAAGTTTCATTTTCAATTTTAGGGCGGGTAAAACCGTGGCAGAATATTCTAAAGCAAAAAAAAAACTTATCAGCCACATGCACCCTGATCTATAAAACACATATATGTAACGTAGCAGGTCATGACATCAACATCCGAACATAAACATCTGACACGAGATTAATCTCTCGTCTCTCGTCGACAGCGTTATTAATGATAGTAATAATTATCTTGGCGCAGGCTGCTCAACAAGAATACTGCAAATACGTATTTAAACACACTATCCATCATCATTAAAACTTTGCCACGTATTAAATGCAGTGATTCAACTTGTGTCATAAGCGTCATAAGTTTCATCAAACTTATGTACTATAAGTTTTGCAAAAATATACGCTTTGTTATACCAGTGAAGGTGCCTCACGCCTCTTACATAGGCTTATTTCTTCCACTGCTTTGCTGTGATTCTAAAACAGGACAGGCAGTGTAATTACTGGCAAGACTTACGTCAATATCTTACGTTTCGTGACGGTGTGCGCACGCATTATAAAAATTTACTCTCTTCATTTTTCCCTAACGCGCCAAAATAAGTATAACTTCAAAAAATATGTGTGCTCCAGTGGATTCGAGTATGGTTTGATTCACGGTTCACTACAAGATAGTTTGTCGTGTCCGCTAATATACTGTAACTATATCATGATATTACAGCCCTATGCTCGATATGAAGCCAAGCTGTGACGTCGCGTGACGTCCTTTGTCACCGTCACTCACCGGCCGGTGTGAATCGGGCACGGGGCACGGCCAGTACGGCACACAAACGATCATTGGGTTTTATTACTTGTCAAACACGTCACATTGTATAATTGGATTCACTTCTCTAGTGAGTATTTTTTACCCGCGACGGAACGGAGACTGTATATATGCGTTTGGGGTGAGAGGCAGTTTGTGTGTGCAAACCTATTTTGCCGTTTATCTCCAAGACTAGTAGTCCGATTTTGATGCGGTTTTCAGAGATGGGTTCGGATTTCATTGGTGCATGTTACTAGATAGGTATTATGTTGATAACTCACCAGAGGGCACTGCAGCAAACGTTTTTTGTACAATCCAATGTTGCGATTTTTTTCCAAAACTACTATTCTAATTTTGATGAGATTTTCAATGATAGGTTTGGGTTTGATTGGTGCATGTTCTTAGATAGGTGTTATGATTACAACTTACCAGGGGGCGATGCAGTAAACATTTGTTTTGTTACGGTTTTTTATTTTTTAAATTGACTTTTAACCGTCGTGGGTTTTTTCAAAATTTTCAATTTTTCTTTTATCTATAAAGAGGCAATTTTGGCAAAGTTTATAAGTTTTTAGTTTTTTAGTTTAGTCTCTCGGGTATCTGAAAGTGCAGTAGTGGCCAGATTAGGCGTGGACAGTATTCTAATGCAGCACTGGACTCGTGTACAATTGGTCAAAGACACCAGACCTTCCCATAATTATAAATAACTTACTAACATAGTTTTTTAAGATTATTTTGTTACTCACACTCAATGGGTATTTGTTAATCCTGCTTAATTAACGCTAAATTAATCTTAAAAAAACGGCTTTAAATCGTTACAGCTTATTGAAACTTTGTATACACATTACAATTGGTAATATTACTACTATTGTCATATTTATTAATGTCTATAAAATACACATTACTATCGACAAATTCACACTTTCTAAATTATATTTATTGAATAATCGTCATCACCATCATTATCAGCCTCTATTCATGCTGAACAAAGGCCTCCCTCAATGAACGCCAAGACGACCGAACCCTCGCCACTCGCATCCAACACCGGTCACCGCACGGAGATCGTCTTCCCACCTGGTTAATGGCCGACCAACACTTCGTTTACCTAAACGTGGAAACTCTAGAACCTTATTGCCCCATCGTACATCCGTTTCCATTGAGTAATACTATAATAATATACAAAAAGATGATCACTTCTTATACTATCATACCACAGTATAAGCAAAGTCATGTATTTACGCTGTGATCATACTATAATTACAACCTACCCATATTCAGACCTAAACCCATTACTTCGAGTGCATCAACAATCAATTTAAAACGTCAAAACCAATATTAACGTGTTGTGCATTTCTCTCTTGATATTTTATCTTCCCTTCTATGCAGATTGAGAAGAGATCGAAGGCGCTGCGGCTGACAAGTCGATTAGTGACTGATGTGAAAAGTACTAGCGGCTCTAGTTTTTGTGAAGAAACTTATTATAAATAATATATTCTTGTGCGTAAGGAAACACAGAATTATAATGAAGCTAGATTATTAAAATGTATGTATTACTAGCTGCCCGCGACTTCGTCTGCGCAGGATAAGATTTTAGGTTTTTATAAAAAGTATCCTATGTTACTTCTAATACCCCCAAGAATATGAGTACAAAGTTTCATGATGATCGGTTAAGTAGTTTTCGCGTGAAAGCGTAAAAAACATCCACGCTTTCACATTTATAATATTAGTAAGGATGTTTGCAATGAAAAGGTGCCATCTTCTTTCTCCCTCGGATACCCGCGGATACGAATACGGATATCTGGCATATCACTATTATGAATAATGCCCTAATAATCACTTTGTACACAACATAATATTATCATCATCATCATCAGCCTTTATCCGTTTACTGCTGAACATAGGCGTCCTTCAATGAACGCCAAAATATGCATGAACTTAATTCATTGGTTATACCAACCAAAATTAACTTAACAACTACGGGAAATCTGAGATATCAGATGCTCTGACCGTACCGTAAAAAATGTTTTTATACTGCGAAAATTTCTTAACTTTTGTCACTGTTGTAAAACAATTACATATTATGTCTAAATATTTATTAATATTTGCGGTGTCAGTTTAGTATTACAGAATTTACAGAATTTTGAGCAAGCGAGTAAAGTAAGTAAGTAGTGACTACAGGCACACTTCAGTCCAGTTAAGTTGAAATGTACTGTACAAGTTAATGTTATAGTCCTATTAAGTATAAGACTCCAAGATCTTAAGACCATTGCATCAATACCTCATTCTTCACACTTAAGTATAATTCCTATTTTTTATTTCAATATGTCTTCTTGAAAACATGGCTGTCTTTTCTTTTTTTTTTCACTTTTTCAATACAGCAACATCATACTCATACTTTCTATTTACTCAAGCGTTATAGCAATTATAATAATATTTAAATGTTGAAATGTCTATTAATTAATTATCAATTTGTTTGTCAGAGAGATATTTCACGGTTGATTTGAATTATGTTGTCGTAATTAAATGAGTCAATGTTATTTTGATATTATTTGAATTTATAATAAAGGGAAGACAAACAAATTTTAAAATTAAATTAATTAACCTTGAAATTATAAAATTAATTCAACACATTTACAATTCCCTAAGCGATTTCAATAAAACCTTTGTTATTGTACGTATCTGTTCACTAGGAGAGACAACGATCTCTGTGCAGTTGCCCGGTTCTTATTGCTTGCTAGTAGCATATAACATCGAGAATAGTGCGGTAATGTTGTTTTGTATGAAAACATATTCCACCAAATTTGTGCTGCGAGGCTGCGGCAGTTCTGCGCTCTGATTGGCCGACTGATGGCCGTTGTAGATGATTGGCCGATGGAACGTACATACAGATCACTGGTTGGTTGAATTGCTATTGCGTCAGTGACAAATCACTGACCAGTTTCGGAATTGTATGGCTTACATTACTACTCTATCCCGTTATATGCTCGACGATTTAAAGGAACAAGATGATGATAATGATCATTGGTCCACTCCGAGACACATGCCTCCAGTTTTTTTTTTCTTTATTTATTTAGGGGCATTTGTCTCCAAGGACATGAGAGCCCCAACGTTCCCTAAACGTAATTACTTACAATTAACATTACAAATTACAACAGGCCCAAGAGGTTGAGAATCATTGATGCAAACCTATAAAATCTACAATAAACTTTGCTGCGTCAGATGTTGGTTCTGCTAAAATACTTAAGAAAGCCCCTTGATCGTATTTGTTTATGTTAAATTTTTGCATCAAAGCTTCCCTTCCCCTTTGATATTTTCCACATTCTGCAAGAATGTGCTGCACATCATCTATCACATACATCACAATTGGGGGAGTCTACCTTTTTCATTAGAAATGCAAACTTTTTTGAAGGATAATGACCAGAACGTAATCTATTTAAAGTTACAATGTAGGATCGACTTAACTTACTATTGTAAAACCAAGGTACTCGAGAAGGCTGACGTTGTATAGTTTTAAACCAAATACCTTTTTCCTTACTCCTCTCATCAAAGTATTCCTTAAATTTTAAGTAACATTTAATTATAATTTTGTAAAAACTTCCGTAAAATGTGGCAAAATTGGAATTTCCAAGCCATCTGTCGCTGCTAATTTAGCTTATCTGTCAGCCTCCTCGTTACCCTTTAGTCCTATATGCGACGGAACCCATTGCAGTCTCAGGTTTATATTATAATTCGTGGTTAATTAATAAATTACTCTTAAAATATTATAGACTACCGGATGCCTCCAGTTAAAGAATACGCATATACAAAATTCCTTCAAAATGAAATAATATTAGATTCTATAATATATATCTCGTTAGGTCGTGGGTTCGATCTCCACCCAGACTAAATCTTTGTGTGATGAGCATGCTTATTTGTTCTATATCCGAGTGTAATTTATCTATTTATCATACATAATATGTATGTATTTAGAAATAATATAAGTATGTATCAGTTGTGTCTGGTTGCCGTAAGAACAGGCTCTGCTTATTTTGGGATCAGATGGCCGTGTTTGCGTTGTCCCAACATATTATTATATTATCTCATATCATATTCTCGTTAATTATAAGTATATTTTTAAATCAACATTGTTATTTTTACGATTAAAACTGTCAAAAATTGAAAATTGATTTACCATGTTTCTTGAAATTTTGGCGTAATCAACGAACCGTTTATTGAATGTTAAACTTCGCGAAATAAAAAATTAAAACATGGTAAATATCCCCTTTTAAATAGTTTATAAGTACATATAAGTAATCATTTAATTTCTCAGCTATCTTGTTCCTCTTTTGTTCGTTTGAAAAACTTGTTCTTTTGAACAAGACATTCGTAGATATTGTCCAAATATCGAGCTCCGCGAAATAAAAGTGAAAAAAATTGAAGTTTCGTGCGGTTTGTGAGTTTCAGGTGGTCATAGGGGGATTAACGAAAAGGAGGACAACGCATCTGCATAATCTTTGGTTGTGCGTGGGTATGTGGGCGTCGATAGTCCCAAACGGCTTCGACTGCTCGTTTGTCCTCCCATACCATAAAAAAGATATCCCGTTTTAAATAATTTTACAAGTAAAACCACGTCTTTATTTAGTAATACAAAAACTTGAAACATTTAGGCATGTTTTATATCTGTTTAAGTTGTGGAAGCTCTTGATAAAGTTTTTTCTGTAGTTGGAACACCCACTTGGCAAGTGTCACGAACAAACCGTTTTAAACTGCAGTACGGCCTAGTTACTTATCAGATCACCACTTGCTTATGTTTTCATTTTAATTAAAACTAGCTGTTGTTTTCAGCTTTGCTTGCGTTAACTTTTACAGCCGTATCTAATTGATAAAATGATTACGTTATAGTTTATGTCATTAAATAACGTAGATTTCAATTGGTTAGGTAGTTGTTTCGAAGATTAACTCCTATATCCAATCTTTTATCATTAAGTACAATGTTTTGCGTAGTAGAGGATGCCGCAGATGATCGCGGGTTCAAGGCCCGTAAAAGAAACACATTTTGTATGATGAATCAAAATATGTAAGCAGTCATGATCTTGTATGGTATTTACAAAAATCTATTTGCTTACAAAAAATACATTTTAGGCAAACAATTATTGTTTATAGCCACAAAACTCGAGAAGAAGCTGATACCAAGAATACAAAAAAGAATATAAGAACAGAATACAAAAAAAGAATACAATAAACTAAATTAAATATTTTACTATTCTCTTCATTTGTAAATAGCTTATAGGTATTAGCATCAGAATACGCTTGCTCTTATCTTTTTAATTATATTCTCAGTGCGAGAAGATGCTTTACAACTAATGCAAATTCTAACCATCTCCGCCATAATTCATGCGCATGCAGGCACGGTTCCGGCCGGCTTGGCGTGAGTTATGACGTCACCATCATGACCCATATGCATGGCTGCACATGGATATTGAGAGGTCTTGCTGGCTGACAAATTACCCGGAGATCGGATTTGGGAGAACTAATGTCTTCCGGGGATGTTTGGACAGGTTTTTGACCATTGTGCAGATTACATATACCTATATCCTGTCATTAATGTCCACTGCGTCATGGAACATAGCATGTGCAACGTTTAGTCACGAATATCACGTTGTAGTTCACTATATTGAATATCCGCAATCACTAGTATAATTTAAATTTACTCTAGCCATTTTTTACCAGCCATAAATTTGAAAAAAAAAACTTTTTTACTCAATGATAAAATGTAATTTTTAATTCCAACCGTATTTCCGGAGATTTGTGCGTTTAAACAAACTCAGCTATTTTAGTAGGTACTTATAGACAAATATTTGCAACGATTTAAAACGGGATATTTACCATGTTTTTCAGTTATAAATCGCGGAACTCGATATTTAGACATTATCTACGATTTCGTGAACTCAATCGAGTTCGCACTTTAAGGAGTTTTAAATCTGAAAATAATCATGTTTAATTAGAATCCTATATATATTCATATTGTAGGTACATATCCTTAACAGACCTATTAGCCAAAATACATCAAACATTAAAATAAGGAACCTTTGAGATAAACCTTAAAATAGCCCTTTTCAGCGTTTTCGGGTGCAGTTTTCGTTTAACTGCACTTAAGCCTTTAGCTATTTAGCTTAAAAGGTTGGGAAAAAGCATACGCAATTTACTTGCTATGAATCTACTACGTCTGTAATCCTCAGAATAGGTGAGTTCAATCTTCGTTGCCCTGATAAGGGTAAGATGTCGCGCACTCATTTAGGATTTAGTTTATCTGGTCCATCTTTCTTCTTAATGGGAAGGTGAGTTCCGGCTATTTCAAGAAACCATTTATAACAAATTTAGCCCAACGGTTTGAGGTGAAAACGGCGCCATTTTGTGGGTTTATTTTATCGCGGCTTATGTGTTTATAGGTTACCTTTTGATGTATTTTTTGTTCATGTATATATATTTTTAAGTGCTGCTATTATATGCATCTTTATGTATTGTTTAATTTAAAAAAAATCATTCAGAAGAGAGAAGCCAGAAAGCTTGGTGGTATCGATCGTTGGACTTTATGCACAGATGAATATTTCTTTTTAGTAATTGTTTGATATTCTGGAGATTAAAAAGACGACGAAGGAAGGAAAAAAAGAAGGAAGGTTTTATGTGATATAAGTTTGGCTTAACATGGTAAATTTCACTATTAAAATGGTTGTTTCTTCAAGACATTCGTAGACCTTGCGAAAATACCCATATCAGCGAAGGAAAATGGAAAAACATTAAATATGAACGAGAAGCAAACAGTTTTAACACGTTGCCGGGTAATTAAAATCTTAATAAACAGTCCATTGAAACGTTGATATAAAAATTTAACGTCAACAAGAAATCCGAATGCGAAATAAAATCATAACCGCACAGCCCATTTTTACCTGGCACTGATTGCCTCTTCATTATAAATGAAGAGCAAATTGGTTTCATCTTTTATTGAAGAGCTACGAGTGAACGGATGATGTCCATATAAAGTCTCGTTCAAACATTTTTATGCCAATTAACAGACAAGAGAGTGGAGCCTCATGGGCATATTGTCTATGATTTAATATCTATTGTTTTGTTTTTAATTTTAAATAAGCTTATTTCTTTTTATTATTTCGTTTTAAATGATATAGCTTTTTACTGTGACTTGCTGGATCGATGTTTGCAGTGAAGTATGCGAAACGTGGGGAATATAAGTCTAATTAGACCGCGACAAAACCGGTAAAAAGTCTTATTATATAGTGAAATTCAATGTTAGCCATTTCTTCTCATGAGCAATTAATAAATTCGTCTACAATAATTTGAGTTAAATAGTTTTACGGCATTTCTTGCCTTACACAACCACTGTGTCGAACCAGCTGAGTTATTTCGGGGACACGACTTAGGGGATAAGAAAAGAGAATACTCATTTGAATGGTCGGCAACGCTGGTGGGTTAGCCAACATGTCATTCTACGGGACTTGTCTCTTCCGAGCGTCATCACCGCGATGCTCGGTGACGACGAGTTCTGGACGGCGATGGTCTCCTTCTGTGAGGCAGTAATGTCCCAGAAGGAGGCCGACGAGCGGGTGAGAGAGGAGGCCGCCGACGAGGCCTCCCCCCGCGGGCGACGAATGGGGGTGCGCAGGAGGCGTAACTTAATGCTCCTCCAGTAACGCCCCTGTGTTCATGTCGGGTTCAGGATGGGATCCTGGGCCCTGTATGACACGACGTCGCGGGGACTGCTTAGTAGCGGCCGAGCAGTCCCTCCATACGAGGAGATGTCAGGCCTTTGCCGGGGCCTGTCGCTGAGGTGATCCCGTTGAACACAGATCCGGGATTTTAGTTTACGGGTAGGGTACTCCCAGGTGCGAGTCCCACATAGGGTCAGATTCTCTCGAAATCCTGGCTACATGCGTAAAAAGCAATTCCCTGCGATAGCAAAAAAATGTTGTAATTCTACAATCGTAAACGCTAGTAGAAATCTATTAAAAGTATGACATTTTACATCGATAAATCACGAGGTCTTAAATGTCATTTCCATACATAGTCGATCTTTAGATTATATTAATTATTTTAACTTCCTAATTTAAATAAATTTCTTTATCTGTTTCTGAGTTCTAAAAAAACAATACCACTTAAAAGACTAACTCTAAATAAATATAGCCTGAATAGACTTAAAATGTAGTTTCCATTCAAATTCCTATTCAATAACTACTCCAGTATAAAAAGTAGGTTAAAACTTATGTTAGACTTATCAAGTGCGTTATTTTGTATTCTAGTTAGCTCTAGTTTGAAAGTAGTGAAAGGTTTTATATAAGTTACATGTAAGCAGCTTTTGTATGCTTGGATAGTTACTTGAAAATGTAGAAGTATAATGTAAAAGTATAATAATATGTTTGATACATTTTCATATGAATTATTTCTCGATATTATATTATATTATTCCTTCATAGGCTTGTTCGTTGGTTTTATTGAATTTAATACTAGAATAAATGTAAACAGACTGTGCAGCTGCACAGTAAATGATCGAGGTCGCTGTAAACATGAGTTCACGTGGGACGAGCTCCAGCTAAAGGCGTAGGCACCTTTTCCATGCATTGTTTAGCCTTTCTTTTTCTTTTATGCCGGGAAATGTTCTTAGGCATCCCGCGGGCGAGGGGGGACTTCCCAGGCGGGTATGTTGGACTAGCTGCACCTAAAAGGTAGTAAGGTGGACGCAGCTCTACCCACTAAGACCCGGCGAGTGCCACCAATGTGCCTTCGCCCCGGATCTGTCAGCAACAAGGCACCTCGAATCCTGAGAAGAAAGCTGAAGTTGGTGCCTAAACTACTTTTCCTGAAACAACGAAGATGCATCGTGAAAGAAGTAAACGACTCATGCTGCGCCTCACAAATCCTCAGCAGTAAAGTATTATAAGAACATAACGCAAAATTTCCGGTGGGAGGGAAGCGCTGTGCCGCACTTCCGGCTGCATGGGTACCACCATCTTGCTTGTTTCTCCCGTGAAACAGCTTTGCTGTGTTTCGGAGAGAAGGGCAAGATAGGCAGTGTAATTACTGGCACCAAGACTTAATATCTTATGTCTCAGGATAGGCAACACAGATGAGTTGCTTGGGCTCGTTCTAGGTAAACTAGTTTATGTTCATATGCGACGTCTACCACTTGCCATCAGGTGGTACGTTTGCCAGTTTACCTATCCAACTAACATTTTAAAAAAATCATTTATTTAAAAAAGGTGGAATGTAGTCAAATATATACCAAATATTGTCTCATAATCATAACTAGAAATAGGACTAGAAAGTCTACTCTACTCTCGTAACTTGTACTAAACTCGTAATCGTCACATATTCATCATTTATGGACCAGCCCTGTTGTCTAAAGCATGTAGCCCGACGGTAGGTAAATAAATATATTAAATTATGTACCAAGCAATAACGCCTCAAATCCCGAGTGACAAACCACATTCGACCAGAGCGACAGTGAAATTAGTTATGTAGGAGATGAAAAGGATGCCGGGTCAGTGAGTGATACATGGAGACGTTCAACAGCTGAGCACCAGCCTTATCGAAATTAGGCGAGGAGGCTATTGGACCATAGCGCAAGCCCAATGCGGATTGGTACGAATTTGTATCAAAGATTTTTTGTCAGGCATGCAAGATTGTTTCTAGTTTTTTTTTTTAATTATCTGATGACTGTAATAATAAAGATATAATATTGACAACAACTTACAAAGGAATCATGATGATTAATGATGATGAATATACCTGAATAAGAAACCCTCTTCACTATTTTTTTTTAATCTATAGCTGATATATAATTGACATTTAAAACTTAATACCTACTCCCTTTACCTACTATCAGCTATTCTAGTCAATATGACTTACTGAGCCTACACAATTATTGACACGAGAGCTTCCTTCATCAAATTGTCAATTGTATTTACAACACAAACCTATATCAAATGTAGGAATAATCAATAAAGTAGTTCAAAATCTGCATGGTTGTAAATTCAAACAGCGCCATCTATATACAAAAACCTTTTCACGGTGTAGGTTTCAAGAAGTTCCACTATTGTGTACTAGGTGGCGCTGTTTACAGTTACGGTGTTGTCGGGGTCATTGTTACTAAATTCTCTCGAAAGATGGCGGTAAATTGGGTTGAATACGGACAAGACCGTAATATTATTTTTATTCGTACATAAACCTAGTAATCTTAACAGAAAACTCCCCAAAATTTTAATATAATATTTTTTCATCATATTATTAATATTTTACGCATTCTTATTTTGAACATGACTTGATCGGACGGATAAAATAAAATAAAAAATTGTCTATCCAATATCCATACGTCAGATAAAACCCTGTTATGTTCCGTATCACCACTTGCTTTATTTTTGTTTTCTTTAATCGCACAAAATTATATTACTAGTTTAATTAAGTATATTATTTATAAAAATCTGCATGTGGATTTGATTATTGTAGGTATAATTCGTATCGTTATATTATTATGTAAAACTTTTAAAAAATCGAGAAAGCTTTAAAATTAAAAAAAAACGAATAAAATCTTGCAGGGTAGCATTTTCGTAATAAAGGCAATTAGTTATAGTTCAGCGAGCCGTTTCTGAGAACTGCTAGTTAAATGCTTAGCGTGCATTTGTCCAGAGACCACAATTCAAACCGGTCCATTGATTCACTTGAAAATATATAATTAAACGTAATTATATATTTTTAATCACAAATACCTCCTTAGCTATAGTAGAAATTACGAAGGATATAATGCACTCTGCGGCAATTGACCGGTACATGGTCGATTGGGTTTCATTTATGACATATGGGCTAATAGATTCTAAAGTGGGTGATGGGCTGATAAGTAAGTTGTATGAGGTAGTGTCATGCTGCTTTGCATCCAAATTGGGCCGGCACGACCGGGGTAGTACCTCTCGCTCACATAACACTGGCGTAAAGTGACAACTATGCTGTCGCGTTTCGTACGGTTTGTGCGTTTCCGGTGGCCCATTGGGGGGATAGGGAAAAGGAGGGTAACGAATCTGCATAACTTTTGGTTGTACGGATGTCTATGGACGTCGGTAGTGACCATTAGGCTCCAACTGCTCGGTTGCCTCCTTATGACATAAATAAATAATAGTTTACCAGTGGTGAGCTGTCATCCTGCGCATCTGACCGCTTCTATTATGGAGTCATAAGTGGTCACCATGGTCGAATCCAATCGGACAAGATCATCATAATAATCTCCATGCAGTGGCTGATTCTATAAAGATGCGAGTGGAGGGGTATTGAAAGAAAGAAAGAAACATTTATTCGACACAAACAGCAGACACACAGAGACATAAAAGATACACAGAAAAAAAAATGGATCGCACAAACCTAAAAAAAGACAAAAAATAATAAAACAAAAATAATAATTGCAAACAAAATTTTGTAATACATATAAAGTGTCCGTCTCACGTGTGGGTCAAAATTGTTCAATTCAGCATTGTGTCAGGAAAATATTTCCTGACGCTGATTTTCAGCTGAACCAAGAGTAAATCAGGTCGAGGATGCCAACCAGATACCAATAATAATAATAATAATAATATCAATGGACGCTTTTACAGCACGTCAATCTCGTCCCGTGATAAGTTCTCGAAGAACTTGTGTTACGGTTACCAGACAACGTTATATTTAATACTTTTATTACTATACACATATATATATATATATATTTTATTATAATAATAATAACAACTTTATTTGTGAGAACACACTGCATGACAATTCATATTATACAAAAAAACACAAGTACATAAAAAATAAAAAGAATATAATCAAAAAATAATAAAAAATGCAACAGATGTAACTGGCCTATTAAAATTATTTAGCAAGGTAAAGACATTATACAGTACATAAAATCATGTACGCAGCGAGCCTCACAAAAAGGTGCGACCTCAGTTTAAGTTAGGACTATAGTCCTAACACTGGTTTTCAGGCCCACCATTCATTTTATTATTATATAATACTATTTTTTTTAAATTATATATTTAATACACATCCATGACCCAGGAACACAGAAAATAGTTTTTGTTCCCTGGCGTGATTCGATCCCGCAACCTCCGGCTTGAGCGCCAACGCGCTTACCATTGAGCCACAAAGTTGTCCATATGCCACCAATATGCCTACATTTTTTTATTGCTGTCTTAACATTCATTGGTATGTCCAACATGGACGGTTCGCCTGATGATCTTGATACAAAATTACCACAATGTCGTCAACCATTATTAAGCTTAACAAACTCGGTTTTATCGAAAACATTTTCATCGTTACCAAAGTTATTAAGAAGTGCTAATTTATTAATTATCTTGCAATTTAATTATTTAGACATCCCGACCCTCGAACCCGAACTAAAAACTTATGCTGCGATGGAATTAAGTAATTACATGCAACTCAAGAAAAGTTATCGTGAAAACAGAAAACGCCAAACATCGTTTTACTTCCTCTAATTTGCAATTCAAAGATTTTGCGAGTTTAAAATTACTTGGGGACAGTTCTATTCATTTTATATATCCTAGGAATGAGTTTCGAATTTGTTGCGGAGATAATTAAATGTCATTCGACCAAGTGATTTTGTTTTTAAACGACTTTAAAAAAAAGAGGAGGTTTTCAATTAGCTTGTATGTTTTTTTTTTGTTTTTAGATAAATGCGTAGAATAAGTGCAACTGAAATATAATTTGTGTTATCAGCTAATTATATTATTATTATTATTTATATTCATTCGTAAAAAGCATATTTTAATTAAAGTGTAATTAAAATATAGATATAAAATAGGGTGTGTAAAATGCAGCAATATTGAATTTAGAAAGTCATTCGTTATAAAAAAGCATGTATAATATTCCATATTAAAATTTGTATTTGCATGATTATGTTGGAGTCGGGATAATATGATGATTCAGAACGAATTTGATAGTGTTCGTAAAAGAAAGGTCTCTAAGAAAATAAAATACGTGAAGTATTTAATAATGAATATTACCCAACTTTACACATACCAGACATGTATTCAAGTATAGAAAATAAAACACAAACTAATACATACACAACTAACGTCCACAACGAAAAAACAAACAAACACTTACACAACACGACGAGCCAGCCATATTATATTGCCTTCCATAAGAACTAACTATGGTAAAAATAACATTCCCCACCATGGTTCAGGCCTTGTCGTGGCGGTGGGGCTCAGTAGCCTAGGGTGAGCCCAGCACCTTGGGCGAAGCCAATTGAGCCGAGGGGGCTCTTTGTACCCCTATTATAAGAAGAGGGGACAAAAGAGCAGGGGGCAAGGGGTGAGGATGGGAACCTCACCCCATTGTACTGTCCCGACGTAGGGACGGGTTGTTCTATGGTGCTGGACAACCCCTCTGTGGGGGTGGCGTCGGTCCCTTGCGGGGCTGACTAGCCGTCGAGGTGCCCTGTTAGCTTAACAGATCCGGGGCACCTCACCAAGGCGGCACTGGTGGCACTCGCCGGGTTTTAGTAGGTAGAGCTGCGTTCACTTACCATCTTTCGGGCGCAGCGAGTCCCACATACCCACCTGGGGAGACCCACTCCCCAGGCGGGATGCCTCAGAGCATTTCCCGGCGTAAAAGAAAAAAAAAATGGTAATAATAAGGCGACCTCTGTGGCTCAGTGGTAAGCGCGTTGGCGTTCAAGCCGGAGGTTGCGGGTTCGAATCCCGCCAGGGAACAAAAATATTTACTGTGTTCCTGGGTCATGGATGTGTATTAAATATGTGTATTATATAATAAAAATCTTAAATATATGTATAGTATAAAGTATTAAATATATTTCCGTTGTCTAGTACCCGTAACACAAGTTCTTCGAGAACTTACCACGGGACCTAATTAAAAAAAAAAAAAAAAAAAAAAAATTAGGTACGAATAGCGGAGCACAATTGTACAAAATAACCTAAATCTGTAAAAGAAGCGAAATCTTTGAATGCTTTTAAGCGGCTTTTATTTGATTACATTTACGACAACTAGATATGAACTCAAATTCAACTCGCTTAATATGTATTGATATAGAATTGTAAACACCGACTCATACGCGATAGCGTTTTTTATTTAAACCACCGCCTTCCAAAGCATATCGAAGAACTCGCTTCTTATAGTTTCTAATCCTACCCGCACTGTAGACTATTATATTTTTTTATTGTAAATTGTTCTCATACCGCTAGGTGATTGTGATTACCCTTTTTAGAAATAATTTATATGGAACAACAAAATTAGATGTTGTTAGGTGCCATAAGCGTGTAGTGCCCTTATATGTATTTAGTGTATAAGTTAATGTTTATATTAAATAAAGAGAATCATCTAGGCACCCGAGCCTTCCGCACGCCTCCATTATTACATGGCGACCCTGCCAGTGCTGCCTTGCGGCAGCGCTGAGCCGAATATATAATAAGAATATAATAAAATAAATAATAGAACTTAAATATATAAAATATACATTAAATTATGAAGAGATAAATATAAATATATGAATAAGAAAATAACTATGACAAATGACGAAAAATGAAGAATATTAAAAACAAAGAAGAAATAAAATTGTAGCAAGAAAAATATAGATGACATTTAATTAAATATATAACAAAATGAAAATAATATCGAAAATATAAAAGTGAAGAATAAATGAATTATGAGAAGAAATAAAATATATAAAAAGGCCTCACTTGAAGAATAATGAAATTATAAGAAGACATAAAGTTTTGAAGTTACATCAATAAAAACAAGGAGATGAAAAGCAGAAAAAGAAAATGATATTAAGAAGAAATAAAATTGGCGCCGGGAGTTGTTGGTGTCCAAGGAATCCTGTGGAAAGGTACCGGGAGATGTTGGTGTCTTTGCAATGGAGATTTTACAATTGAAGAGGTCCAGAAGAATGGTGCCGGGAGATATCGGAGAAGACGAAGAGAAGCTGCCTAACAGGAAAAGTTGTTAAGTTGATCAATTGCTAGGTATATTTTTTATTATTCAGTTTATATTTAAAATGTCTATGTCAGAAATATAAATATGTCAGAAATTTAAATAATAAATATTTAACATATATTAAAAATTCTTTCTTAAAATAAATTTATATTGCAATAAAGTAAATAAAATAAAAATATGAATTTCAAAATTTTAAAGTAAGCTTATGATCTAATATACAATTATTTTCACCTACATTTTCTTATTTTATGTTTGGAGAGTATAGATAGAATAATTTGTCATTAAAATCATTATTTTGTTTTTATATTCATATCATAATGTTCTAAAGCTCCTGTATATTTTATCAGTAATATGAACTATATAGTTATTAATGCAACGTAGTACATTCTTGTGTTGATGCACTTTGTTTGACATTGATATAAAATAAAATAGATATTTAATATTTTTCTCGTATTGATAAGAATCTTCTTTAAAATTTTAGAAATTAATTAAATTAAAAATAATAGAATGTCAGTAGGTAACATTAATTGGTAAAAATAAATCATAAGCTAGGTACAGTTAGGTTCAGCTTAGCGCTTGTAACTATGAAAAACTTGTATGACAAAAATTACGTACATTTATTACGTATTTAAACCGGACTGACACGATGAATGAAAAGTAGAAAGGTATGATAAAAACAGAGTTGTTAGATTTGCGAATGATGTGGATGCAAACGCATTATATCGATAAATTAAGGTTATGACTCTCTATAAAGATTGACAAAAATATTGACAATACTTTGTGAAATAACACTTCCTTCGATGATCTGATCACCCGTCCGTCGAGTGGAAATACTTAAAAACCAAATAATAATGACGTATAGTCCAAATGCTTGATCATGTTCAACGCGAGAGGTTTTCGTGAAAGTTTTAGGATTATTTTAAAACTAGTGCTCGTACGGAGTATAAAAATAAATAAAAAGGAAAAAATGTTGATGTTGTAGAATAGGAGAAAGTTTAATACTCTCCAAATAATAATTGTGTGTTAAATCCTTCTATTCGATCATGGTGTGAACGAGTTTTCCTCCGTGAGATATGTTGGAGTCTAAAGAGACTTAAATGAGAACCACAAAATACGATAAAAATAAGAAAATTTGAGTATAAAAGTGTGTATTATGTGAAAAAGGGTATATGTTAAACCCAATGATGGAGAATTAATAATGTATAAATGAGAATGATGATGATGAAATAAATAAAGTTAGGGTATATTATGCGAAACCCATGGAATATGAAACGAAAGTAGGAATAAACGGAGAATAAATAAAGGATTAATAACGATAAAAATGTTGATGATGAAATAAAGTAAGTCTAAAATAAAAGAAACCGAAATATGACGGAAGGTACTATGTACCTATGTATGTGTACAAAAATATTATGAAAAAAAGTATTCAGTGATTGATGAAAATCATGATGATGAATGTTATAAGTGACTAGTTAGTAACGAGGATCTTAAATAGTCAAGAATCATATTTGAAACTTTGTTATTACATATCATTGGCCTGATGTATTTGATATTGATACCTTATATGTAGAATGGAATTATTAAACAAACTATGTCATCTCATTGCGACCTCCCAAGAAGTTGTCATACTATGAATTATAAAGTTTGAAAATGTTTGTTAATCCGTTCAATGTTTGTATTATTATTGAAAGTTAAAAAGTATTTGTCATTTGTCATTGTTATTATTAAAACATAATATGTAATCATAATATTAAGATACCTATTATATTTTAATCAATATTGTTTAAAAAAAAACCTAAAATGTATTTAATTTTTTTTTTATTATTTTAGGAAGGGAAATGTAGTGCCCTTATATGTATTTAGTGTATAAGTTAATGTTTATATTAAATAAAGAGAATCATCTCGGCACCCAAACCGTGTAGGAGGAGGGTATGTCGGCACTCTCCTCTGGATTCAGAGGGCCACAACGCCATCCGGCGATGGCACATCGTTGTGGCCCGGTGCGGATGTCCACAGCTCTCGTGGGTTACTCAGACGACGAGAAGAACACCGCTGGGTTTAGTGGGTAGTGGCTGCGTCCACCTTACCATCTTCTCGGGCGCAGAGAGTCCCACATAAACCTCGGGACCCGTGGACCCGGTGGTAAGTCTAAACGTATTCCCCAGCAAAACAAAAAAAGGGTCAGCTGTTAGTTGTATTCTATTAATTGTAACTTTGGTTGGTAATTCTAAATAAATAATTATATCGAAAAAAGTGATCCGTAGAAGTGTGTAAAGTGTGTATTTTAGTATTGTTAGCGAAATTTGGCCCATTAAAGAGTATTATGCTAATAATGTAAATTATGCAAATACTCCTCTAGTGCTGTTGCAAAGAACTAATGTTTTTCTCGCATGTCCTGGTCAAGCTTCACAACGAATGTTGGCGTGAAAATAATATCACATGCATGTTTGTTGATTATTATAAATGGTTGCATTCATTTTTTATTTATTAAACTATTAGGATTATAAATTACAAGGCAAAATGTATTATTCTTTATCAAGATTACTGAAAATATGTAGTGTTTTTTATGTTTACGCAAATACTAATTATAAATAACTTAATACGGATTTTATAGCAAAGTAAAAATCTTAATAAAACGCGATCAGGTAGGTATGTAAAAAGTTATTTTATTAGACAGCTTAAGCTTAACTTTTTCTAGTCATTTGTCTACCACTAATCAGATTTTGATATAATTTGGTAGTACTGTTTTGATATTTTATATCATGAATCTTCCCCACCATGGTTCAGGCCTTGTCGTGGCGGTGGGGCTCAGTAACCTTGGGCGAAGCTAATTGGGCCGAGGGGGTTCTTTGTACCCCTCTTAAAGAAGAGGGGACAGAAGAGCAGGGGGCAAGGGGTGAGGGTGGAAACCTCACCCCATTGTACTGTCCCGACGTTGGGAGGGGTTGTTCTGTGGTGCGGGACAACCCCTCTGTGGAGGTGGCATCGGTCCCTTACGGGACTGACTAGCCGTCGAGGTGCCCTGTTTGTTTTCTAGATCCAGGGCACCTCACCAAAGGCGGCATTGGTGGCACTCGCCGGGTTTTAGTGGGTAGAGCTGCGTCCATTTACCAGCTGTCGGGCGCAGCGAGTCCCATATACCCGCGTGGGGAGACCCACTCCCCCGCGGGATGCCTCAGAGCATTTCCCGGCGTTAAAGAAAAAATAATAATATGAACCTTACAAAAATTAATATTCCGAAGATATACATATAAAACTTTTGTTTGCCTCATCTATAGGTAATCTGTAATACAGTCTTAAAAACCCTTATAATAAAACAATTAAAAAAAAAATGTAATAAATTGTTTCATTATAAATGAGTGAAATTCGCGTAAACATTAGAAAACTTAAAAACCCTGTTAAAACTCCTTAAATATTTATTTTCTATTAATATAATATAAGATACAAATGAATATCATAATATTATAATTGAATAACTACTCTTACGATTTTTTTATATGTGACCATGGTTACTATAAGGTAAACGAAATGTAGCATGTAAAAAATCTTAATAATGCGCGATATAACTTGTAAAAGTTGTTTTATTATTTAAATAACTGAAATTCGCGTAGACATTACAAAGGAAATATCATATTATAAAAATGCATCGGTATAAAAGTTACAAAGGTGATTTTTATCAACAACCAACTGATTTAATAAAGCAAAATCGCTGAAGTACACCAAAGAGAATACAAGGCGATTGAAATTGCTATGCAGCAGAAAGTGCTTGGAGTAACAATGGCCGGATCTAATTGCCGACTCCCAGGATGGGAATGCAAACGGAATCAGACGCAACACAATCCACGTCTGCTTGTGGCACCCCGTTTTCTGGCACCCCATTCCCGGCACCCGATCTGTGGCACCCCGTCCTCAAGCATTTTGAGGTGCCCCATCTCAACAAAGCGAACGCTTAAGATATTTATGTAACCTGATATTAATATTGAACTTTATTAAGATGGTTCTAACCACGTTCTAACAAATGTGTGATGAAGTAAATTTATAGATGTGATGTTCGTGTAAATAGATATTCATATTCACTTTCGTATATAAAGACTAAGTGTGCTTTGGCAGATCGTAAATACATCTGACAATTTTTTACTTTGACTCTGCATTTTTTTTTTTAATTATTAAGAAAGTTAGCAGGGATATTAGAGGAGAACATTAAAAGAGGCTGATGGCCAGCCGTGGTCGTTAAATATGTTGATGAGATTTTTTTTAATGGTACTTGGATGAGCAAACTGGCAAACGTGCCACCTGATGGTAAGTGGTCGACGTCGCCCATGAACATAAACTAGTTTACCTGGAACGAGCCCAGGCAACTCAGTAATTACACTGCCTGTCTTGCCCTTCTCTCCGAAACACAGCAAAGCTGTTTCACGGGAGAAACAAGCAAGATGGTGGTACCCATGCAGGCGGAAGCGCGGCACAGCGCTTCCCTCCCACCGGTGAAAGCAAGTCATTTTATCCACACTACGACCATAGTCCAAGCTACGCAAAAAAAAAACCATGGAAAACAGAAACCGTAATAAACCTAGAAACTGCTACAAAGTATTTTCCATAAATACAAGCAATTAACTTGTATCACTCGTTATAAACCCTTCGTGCAATTATTTTCATATATTTTACGCCTTAATTAGTATAATATCTTATCATTAAACAAAAAATATTTTGTTACCAATAGAGAAAAATTAGCCGAATGCGACGGAAAAACATTTTTGTTAGTAAGCCAATAAACCATACATTTTAGATACGGCGACACAAACACGAAATACATTTCGGTGTATTATGATATAATAGTTCCGAGTCGGAGAGCCAACAGCCTTTTGTCCTTTATTAAATGTGTTTTATATTATTCATGAAATTTAAAAGTTTTATGTCGCATTTTCATATTTTGTAGCTTATTAGTTTGGAATATTTTGTGTGTAAGGAAGAAAGAGAGTCATCGCAGTATCTTCTAACTTGTGTGAAAGAAAGACTTTAAATAAGGCTTAAACGATATTTGGACTAAATGTAAATAATCCAAAGAACATTAAACAAAACTTTTGAGAAATTACATGTAAATTATCTTAATTCTTTCATTTGTTGTCATAACGATTCTACAATCGGTTTGAAATAGACTCATGATTTTCTTAGACTACATGTCCCCTACGTAGGAATACCTACGTGAGGAACATGTACTCATTGCTATAATAATTATTCTAGACAGTATTCTGTTATTCAACGTCAGGCTCTATTACCATCGTGTCCGGCCCACTGTCATTTCAACATGTTACGCTGTTCTACTTATGACCACATGAGTAAGTAAACGGAACAGAGACAAAGCTTCCATACAACGCGTAAAATTGTTACCTTTTATGGTAGAGTTGTCACAGGTGGATAAAATTAAACGAACAAGACGTTTTTTTTATTGTGTAGTATTCTATGTAAATATTCTATCTTTATTACAAAATATTTTTTTCTAAATATTGTGTTTATATTTTTTATTTTTAATAATCTGTTGTACCTTTTAATAGAGTGGTGAATTCTAATGGAAAGCACTCTCAATGCGTATCAGTTTTTATCATAGCTATTATAATATTTTTTATTCCGAACAGGAGATCGTCTCCCAATTACGTATTCTCTACCTAATTTTTTATCTGAATCGCCGGGAAATGCTCTGAGGGATCCCATCTGGGGAGTGGGTCTCGCCAGGCGGGTATGTGGGACTCGCTGCGTCCAAAAGGTGGTAGGGTGGACGCAGCTCTACCCACTAAAACCCGGCGAGTGCCACTAATGCCGCCTTTGATGAGGTGCCCCGGATCTAATGAGCAAACAGGGCACCTCTACAGCTAGTCAGCCTCCCAAGGGATCGACGCCACCTCCACAGATGGGCTGTCCCGCACCACAGAACAACCCCTCCCTACGTCGGGACAGTACAATGGGGTGAGGTTCCCGTCCTCGCCCCTTGTCCTCCTACTCTTTTGTCTCCTCTTCTTATAAGAGGGGTACAAAGAGCACCTCCCTCGCCTCAATTAACTTCGCCCAAGGTGCTCCCAAGCAAGGGTACACCTTAGGGTACTGAGCCCCACCGCCACGACAAGGCTTGAACCACGGTGGGGATCCTGTATCTATACTTTATTGTATTTTTACTGTAAAGTTTAGCTAAGATTTAAGATTTAATGTCGGGTCAAATATTTCCCTAACTAGATTTTAGGCACATCCATAAAAACTTAGTGAACAAAAGTTATAATAATTAGTAGAAATAAAATAATAAGTTACAACTTACCTATTCGAATCTTTGGTATAGTTAAAATATGATTGGTTTTTATTTGCTCTATAATAATTATTATTCATACACACAGTATAGTATACAATATTGACACCTTTTACAGCTTGGCAAAAAAGAGTATGACGTAGTGACAAGTGGAACTAAATATTTTACTAAATTGAAACCTATGATGTTGACAATACTTGGCCGACAAATACTAGATTTTGAGTAAAGTTTTACATTTATTTTTAACGATTTGATTAAAATATCTTGCTGATTTTCTATATTATGATGAGACCTAAGTTAAAGTGGCGCCCTCATTTTTTCCATACTCTTTTTTGCCAAGCTGTACTTTTAATAATCAACAATTATTTAAGAACAAACAATGTTATCATAGATAAAATATGATTATTTTTATATTTGCTCTATTATTGTTCATACACTCAGTACAGTATATTATCATAATTACACTTTACTTTCAATTAACAAAAAATTAAGAACGATGATAATAATTCGAAATACCCGCCTAGCGAAAAAAAATATTAAATATACAACGCAATTTAACACGTGCACTCACATCCCGGCGGTCGAGCACTCGTCGAACCGGTTTTGACCGGTTTCTTCTCGTACGTGACGAGCCACGAGAGATTACGCACACATGCGTCGGACGCTTGTAGTAGTGCAATCGATTCGCGCGGTTGTATGAAGCTTTGCCTCTGTCCGTTTATTTACTCATGTGCTTATGATGGAGTAAAATATTATTTATTCAATAATCACTATAATTTAATAAACCGAGTCTTACGTCTTAGCATGAACGAGTAGCAGCAGGTGAGCTGAGATTATAGGTGATATTGACCATGAGGTGGCTCGTACCAAAATAAGGTTATAGGGAATAATAACCTTTGTTTTTTCTTTAACGCCAGGAAATGCTCTGAGGTATCCCGCGGGGGATTGGGTCTCCTGAAGCGGGCATGTGGGACTCGCTGCGCCCGAAAGGTGGTAAGGTGGATGCAGCTATACCCACTAAAACCCGGCGAGTGCCACCAATGCCGCATCTGGTGAGATGCCCCGGATCTGTTGAGCAAACAGGACACCTCGACAGCTACTCAGTCCCTCGGGGGACCGACGCCACCTCCACAGAGGGGTTGTCCCGCACCCCTCTGTGCAGAACAAGTCGAGACAGTATAATGAGGTGAGGTTCCCGTCCTTGCTCTTGCTACCTGCTCTTTCGTCCCCTCTTCTTATAAGAACAGTACAAAGAGCACCCTCGGCTCAATTCGCTCTTGAGCTCCACCGCCACGGCAAGACCTGAACCATGGTGGGGATAGGGAATAACCTATTCGCACTTATTAATACATCTATTTATCCGTATATGAGTTAATTCAACGCTTGCGTACACCGTTTAAAAGCGTTGATTAACTTATAACTAGAACGTGTGTCAGTTTTCCCGTGACCATGGTACAAAGTCCGCAATTCGCAATTCAAAAGTCCACAAAACCAAACACAAAAATTCCGCAGCTCCTAATCCGTATAACGTTTTATAATTCTAAAAACACGGACAAATCCCAACACCGCACTCCATATGCCCGAATTTACTTTGACTCATTCAATTATGCAAAGCCACCATTCGTTAACAGATTTTAGGTTATTCGGGAAACGTCGACCCTATTTATGCTAATACGCTTAGTGTCCGTTATTTATTGTAGTACACGCTTACAAACATTCTGTATAATGGTACAGTGATAACGTTATTTGTAGCAATTAATTGCACGCGCATGATTTCAGCGGAATTACATTAAATGTTTTTGTCCGTGAAGGGTTAAGACTAATGTTGTCACGGACATTAACAACAATTAAGGGATAAAAAACTGGTTCTAGATAATTCGTGTACCAGACATACATGTAATATAATAATTTACACTCAAATTCATAACTTTTATGTATAAAAATTTCGTGTCACGATGTTTGTTCGCGATAAACTCCGAAACTACTGAACCAATCGTTATAAAATTTTGTAAGTATTTGTAATTTGGTCCAACTTGGGAGATAGGATAGTTTATATCTCAATTATTGATCTCAATATTTGTTATTGCAAATTATTTGTTTATATTTGTTACTGTATGCAGATGTCAAATTCTCAAGATGATGTCGACTCCAAAACTCATTTAAAAAGAAAGATTATTGGACCTTCATTATAGTTTGACGTTTGTTAAGAATAATACCTTACAAACTTTATATATACCTTAGCCACTGCAACGCGTGGCCGGGTCTGCTAGTTATTTATAAAAGTGACATTGTACATAGTTTTACTTTTTTATAGCATAGGAGGGCAAATAACAGTTGGGAAATTACAAACGCGAGAGCATAGCTGTCACTTGACGCCGGTGTTATGTAAGCGAGAGGTACCACCCCGGTCGTGCCAGCCCAATTCGCCTGCAAAGCAGCATGACACTTACCTCTAGTAGTTCACAGATTTTATTCGCTACGACACATTATTAAATCGCACATGAGACTATGTGGTCTCACTCTATACATGGCTTGTCGTTAGTGTTATAAATTTTATTTCCATAGCAAGTAATTATCTAGAAGTTCTGAGAAAATATTTTTATCAAACTTAAAACCTTTTAGCTGGTCCTTTGGTGGTAATTGCCAATTATCAGCCTCTTGTCAATCTTGTCATCGTTATAATAATAATAATATCTATGGACGCTTTTACACATAAGTAAGTTCTCGAAGATCTTGTGTTACGGGCAAGGAGCAAACGGGTACCAGACAACGGAAATATATTTTGCTTTTATAGTATACAATATATATTTAACAATTTCACTATATCATACACAACCATGACCCAGGAACACAGAAAACTTTTTTGTTCCCTGGCGGGATTTGAATCCGCTACGATGTCCGGAAATACACAACAACTCGATTTGTACGGCATTTCCTGCATCACATGACGACGATATGGAATAATCTGCCATCTACGGTGTTTCCGAACCAATACGACTTAGGACTTTAAGAAAAGAGCAAACTTATATCTGAAAGGCCGACAAAGCGCAGGTGTCTGTGGATGTCGCTTATCACCTACCATCAGGTGAACCGACTGTCCGTTTGTCATATATAAATGTCTCTTTATCTATTACAAATATATGAAGAGGATAACCTCTTCATATATTTGTAATAGATAAAAATGATAAAATCTAAATATATAATATTTTTAAGTACTACATTTTTATTACTATTTAACTAATGCCACCATTACTATAAGAAATTCCTAAAGCTTTTAGAAAAAATATTTTAATAGATTTTAAGAAATTAATTTTATTTTTAAAATTATATAAAACAAAATTATAGGATATTTATCATATAATTTTGTTATTATATATTATTTACCATGGCAAGTATGTATTCGCAGGTGATATTGCAATATCGCCCGTAAAATAAAAATGAAAAACATGGTAATTATACGTCAAGTGTTAAATAACTTAAGATTTAATATGAGTATTTATATAAAAACCAAAAATGTATACCGTTTTAATTTACAAATGTAAAATTATCATCACATATGTACCGATATGTGAGCGTACGAAAGTAGAATACAAACACATTAGAGACACGAAATGTATCTTAAAAGCCTATTAATGTACGCTCTGGGGCAAATACTCCCCTTTAATGAAAGTGATTGAAGCTTGGCCTGTTTTCGGGCTCATGTACCTACATGTTTCACCGAGCATATAACCGGATAGAGAAGTAATGTGGGCCATAAAATTCCGAAACTTATCAGTGATTTATCACTGACGTAATAGAAATTCAACCAACCAGTGATCTGCATGTACGTCCCATCAGACAATCATCCATCAATGGCCATTAGTCGGCCAGAGCGCAGTACCAGCGCAGCGTCAAAACACAAATTTGGCGGATTTTTTTTTCATACAAAACGTCTTAACATCACCGCTCTATTCTGGTTTTATGCTCATATACTAACCACCATAATATCATCATCTAGATATTGTTTTTCACTTCAATTTATACTATAGATATTAATAATAAAGCCAAGGGTCAAAAATAAGTATATATTTCTAGAAATTTCTAAAGTTCTGCGACTTTTTGTATACCGGTGAGAGAGATGCGCTGTGCTGCGCGCCCTGCATGGGTACCACAACCATCTTTTTTTTCTTTAACGCCGGGAAATGCTCTGAGGTATTCCGCTGGTGAGTGGGGAGACCCAGGCGGGTATGTGGGGCTCGCTACACCCGAAAGCTGGTAAGTGGACGCAGCTCTACCCACTAAAACCCAGCGAGTACCGTCAATGCCGCCTTTGGTGAGGTGCCCCGGATCTAATAAACAAACAGGGCACCTCGACGGCTAGTCAGTCCCCCAAGGGACCGACGCCTCCTCCACAGAGGGGTTGTCCCGCGCCGTCAGTACAATGGGGTGAGGTTCCAATCCTCTCCCCTTGCCCCCTGCTCTTTTGTCCCCTCTTCTTATAAGAGGGGTACAAAGAGCCCCCCTGGCTCAAATAGCTTCGCCTAAGGTGCTAGGCACACCTGAGGCTACTGAGCCCCACCGCCACGACAAGGCCTGAACCATGGTGGGGGTACCACCACCATCATGCTTAGCTCTTACGTCAAACAGCTATACTGAAAAATCGATATCAGTTCCGTTAATACATTTGAGTCTACAATGGGATTAATTTCTAATGTGATTTCTAGTTAATATACAATGATATATTTTACACTGAATATATTATCAGGCGCAGATTTCGTTCTTTGTCGTAACATTATGCCTATAATGCTATGGGTAAAACTACTTTGGCGACAGAACATTAAAGAAACTGTTACAATACTTATTAAATTGCCTTGACTTACGAATGGAGCCAATTAAAAAAAAAACAAAAAAAAAATTATCAACCTTTTAACCTTTTAAATTTTTAATTATAATCTTATTTTTAAGTATAAGCATATGAAGAGACTCGGAACCCGCTGACAAACTATGTAAACAGTTTTGCGGGACAATTATCTGTAACCTTAGAATTTAGTTGAAAGTATAATAAAAAATATAATATTATACGTTCATAAAAGGAATTAATAAACGCTTGTGTATCTGTCATAATACTTTTCAAAGAAACACAATTCTTCGGACTCAACTTTACCGCTCCAACACGTATCGTGAACGCGTGATCGCTTTTATTTCCTCGAACCACAAGCAAACTGATTGAAGTATCATTGTTTTAAGCATAAATTTAATAAACAAATTTATTTATAATTAGGTATTTATATTTAATTTTAATGTAGCTTTACATTTAAGAGTTTATCGTAGTTTACTAAGATTTTACATTGACGCGGAAATTTTTAGACATTAATTATACAACAATAAAAAAAATAATTTTATTTAAAACGGGATATTTACCAGATTTTCACTTTTATTTGGCGGAGCTCGATATTTCGACATCATCTACGAATGTCTTGTTCACGAGACTCGTGTTCAACAATAAAAAAATACCGTAATTATGTGTGAAGATGATGAGGAATATAACTCGCATTCAGTATACCCTGCATATACCTCGTACCTCGCATTCAGTATGCAGTGGATCTGTTTCCACGACTAGTTAAATGGAAAAATCCTTAATGCATCGTCGCTGGTGCGATTCGTTGGTCTCAGAAATTACTAGTCCGTCTGATTTTGCTTGAAAATGGAAATGCTCAGCAAATATATTTTAAACACTGATAGTAATGAACTTTAGTTATAGCTAGGAATTAGTTTTGTTCATGAGTTGTAAGTTTTTTTTCCGTATTAACAAAAAAAAAATCATATATTTCACTCTGAATTATTGCCTCATCCATGATTTGCCAATCAACTTTCCCACGTCATTGGTCCATCGAGCCATAGGACATCCTGGACTTCTCCGACCCAGACTAGGCCACTATTCGGTTACCACCGTTAATTTATAAATTTAATTTATACTGATGTCAAAACTTTAATAAACAATGGGCCGGGTGCTGGTGTGGGATGCAACCTGTTCGACACGCTGGCCCCTTCCCATCTACATGGAAGCAACAACAGAGCTTGTGCGGCTTGTGAAGCGGCTGGAAAAGCCAAAATATGCAAATACAGGGGTCTAGGCTCCGAATATGATTTTGTCCCATCCGGTGTCAAGACCCTTGGTCCGTGGGGTCCTAGCACTATAAGACTTTTTAGGGAAATAGCAAAAAGGTTAGTCGACATCATAGAAAGACCGAAGAGCTGGCAGCTACCTCGGACGAAGAATTAGTCTAGCTATTCAATGGGGGAACGCTGCCACTATCTTCGGAACATTGCCTAAAGGGACTCCTTTTTAATAATCGATATTATAGTTATTTTTTAAAGGTTTTTAGTTTTAGGTTCTTCGTACATTACTAAGTCTTTATAATAGGTCTTTATCTACGAAATTGCCGTTCTGCAGTACTGGCCATTTCAAATCATATTTTGATTTTTGTTTGGCTAAGAGGTCTAATTTCAAATTAATTTTATTTTAAAAACATGGAATTCTTTTTCCAAAAATAGTCATTTGTTTATTGATTAATGTTACATTTTCATCGCATTTGAATCGTTTCGTCATCATGGATACGTTAAAAATTCGAGTAATTATGGAATATGAGTACCGTCGTGGCGGCAACGCGGCACTAGCGGCACGCAACATCACCGACGTTTACGGAGCTAACACTACAAACCAACGCACCACCTGTTATTGGTTTGCTCGCTTCCGTTCTGGAAATTTCGACCTAAAAATGAACCTCGCGGTCGTCTGAAGACTTTGGTCGACAATGACAAATTAAAGGCGATTGTGGAAGCTGATGATACACAATCTACGGCTGAATTAGCAGCAGCTTTCAATGTTAGCGTCAATACAATATTGTTCCATTTGCGTCAAATTGGAAAGGTAAAAAAGCTTGATAAATGGATTCCCCACGAACTCAATGATCGCCAGCGCGAAGTTCGCGTCGAGACGTGTCTTGCACTGCTCCACAGACACACAAATGAAGGAATTTTCAACCGCATTGTAACCTGCGATAAAAAATGGATTCTGTTTGATAACCACAAGCGCTCAGTAAGTTGGTTGGATCCTGGTTCAGCTCCTAAACAATGCCCTAAACGAAAACTTACCCCTAGAAAAGTGATGGTCACTGTTTGGTGGTCTAGCGCCGGTGTGATTCATCACAGCTTCTTACCAAATGGGGTGAGAATTACTGTAGATGTGTACTGTGAAGAACTGAACACAATGATGAAGAAGCTGGCACATCTCCAACCAGCATTGGTCAATCGCTCGTCTCCGCTGCTCCTGCACGACAACGCGCGACTTCATACTGTACAGCAGAGGGTCTCCAAGTTGCGAGAACTGGGGTTGGAAGCTCTCCGTCATTCGCCCTACTCACCAGACCTTGCGCCTACAGACTACTTTTTCCAGAATTTGCATAACTTCTTGGCGGGAGCATTATAGTATGTACGGTTTCTCCCAACGTGATAATAATAACTAAAGTTTAATTAAGAAAATGAAAAACACGCTTTTATAAATTGATAAATATATGGTAAGTGGTCGACGTCACCCATGAACATAATATAGTTTACCTAGAGCCAGCCCAGGCAACTCATTCATGTGTTGCCTATAGACATAAATACTAGGTCTCTGAGCCAGGAATTACACTGTCTGTCCTGCCCTTATCTCCAAAATACGGCAAAACTGTTTCACGGGAGAAACAAGCAAGGTAGTGGTACCCATGCAGCCGACATTTGGATGCAATGTTTGGCGTGCTACCATCTTGTATTTTAACTTGTACTCTTACTTGTTTGTCCTACTAATATTATAAGCGTGAAATTTATGTATAGATGTTTGTTATTTTTTCACTCAAAAACTACAATAGTATAGTTTATACATCAGAATAACGCATAGGCTATAGGTAGTTTATAAAAGATTTTATGTGGATTGTCCAAAATCTAATACATAGGCTGAACTAAAAGTATCGGGAATGGAATATTTCCACTGTTCCTGTCATATTAAAATGTTTTTAATTGAAAACTCCTAAAAAAAATAATCGAATACCATTTATGTATTTAAAAAAAGATTCTCGGTCTTGTCAAACTTGTTTAGTCGTTGAGAAAATGGAATTGACTCGAGAAATTCTAGAGCGATGATTTATTATGACTTTCGAAGTGGTTTAACACAAAAACAGTATGTTGACCGGATGATTTCTGCATTTGGTGATGAAGCCCCATCTAAAATCACAATTTATCGCGGGTTTGCTGAATTTCAACGTGGACGTGTCAAGCTCAGTGATGATCCCCATCAAGGTCGTCCAAAAACTGCAGTCACCCAAGAAAACGTTGATGCTGTGCGTAAGCTGATTGAGCAAGATCAACATGTGACATACCGCGAAATTCAGGCAACTTTAGACATTGGCACGAGTCAAATACAAATAATCTTGCATGAAAAATTAGGTGTAAAAAAGTTGTTTTTCCGATGGATACCGCATTTGCTCTGTGAATAGCAAAAAGCGGCTCGCGTTACTTGGTGCGTCAGAACTCTCGAAAGATTCCACGCAGGATCCTGAAATGCTGTATACAATATCGTATCAGGTAACGAATCCTGGATATACGCGTACGAACCCGAAAGAAAAAACCAGTCACCAGAGTTTGGGTGTTCAAAAATGAGTTAAAGTCAAACAAAAATTGTTCGTTCGCGGTGTGTTGCAAAAAAAAATGGTGGCCACGTTTGTCTCCAAAACCGGCCATGTTGCGACTATTCCTCTTGAGGGACAAAGAACGGTTAATGCAGAATGGTATGCTAGCATTTGTTTGCCACAGGTCGTTTCTGAACTCCGTCAAGAGAACTGCAACCGCCACATCATCCTCCATCACGACAATGCGAGTTCTCACACCGCGCACAGAACAAAAGAGTTTTTAGAGCAAGAAAACATAGATTTTATGACCATCCGCCGTATAGCCCCGACCTAAGCCCTAATGATTTCTATACTTTCCCTAAAGTAAATAATAAATTGCGTGGTCAGAGATTTTCATCGCCTGAAGAAGCTGTGGACGCCTACAAAACGGCCATTTTGGAGACCCCAACTACCGAATGGAATGGTTGCTTCAATGATTGGTTCCATCGTATGGAAAAATGTGTCAAATTTCGCGGAGAATACTTCGAAAAGCAATAAATACATTTTTAAATAGTAATGTTGTGTCACTTCCTTGATTCCCGTTTTCAGTGCCGCCCTCGTACTTAATAGTACGAGGCGGCACATTTATTGCTTTTCGAAGTATTCTCCGCGAAATTTGACACATTTTTCCATACGATGGAACCAATCATTGAAGCAATTATTACTTACTAGCTAATTATTACTCACTAGCTATTTTATCTATATAACGATTTCAGTATCTTTTCCTCTAAAATGAAGGTTGACTTTCCTCAATAACAGAGCTATTAAATACAAAAAGAGTCTTTCAAATCCGACTGGAGATACGTACGTAAAAAATAAATTCGTTTTTTCTATTAAAACATAATGAATCTAGCTAATAAGATACCATACTAGCTTTACTTAGAATCATAATGCTAAACGATTTATAAAAAACCGCATCCAAATGGGTTTACCCGATAAAAACCATGCCACAGACATGTCACAGGGACTGCCAATAGAAGTGAAAACAAAACAATTAAATTAAAATACCTATAATACAGGCTGTAAAAGATTATGACAACCTATACAATTTAAACGGTGCACAAAATAACCGCATTTACATTTCAGTGTGTATGACGATTGGTTATGTAAACAAATATTGCATAATCTTATATAAATAAATCAAACGTCCAAACAGCATCTCATAACGGTGGTAACGGTGTCGCGAATCCAGAGATTTTATCTCATGTAAAAATATGCGTACCACGCAAGAAGTTTTCACTTCAAAAACAATATAAAAACTACTACGATGACAAAAGATTAAGGTTATTCCAAAATATCCACATAACAATGTATGTTTGTGCACATAATATTTTAAAAGTGGGTAAATTACACTGGCGCGGCACGACAAGGCGACCGACGCCACCAAAGTGAACAATTTACTGATTGAAATCACCTCACAAATGATTACGCCTGACATGCCATTTATATTTTCATTTGTTTAATACCTTGAAATGTATACGATTGTTTACCGTATTTGTGTGACGTCATGAAGTACAGAAACACGTTTTATCTCTATGTAAAGGAGATACGTCTACCGGCGAGAGGGATACGCTTGTGTTTTCGTCTGCGTGGGTAATACATATAATATAATAATAATATGGGATGGAATATAATACTAAATCAATCTGGTCCCGTGGTAAGTTCTCGAAGACCTTGTATTACGGACACAAGGCAACGATATATATTTAATAATTCTTTAAGTTCTAATTATACATATATTTAAGATTTTTATTATAATATGCACATATTTAATACACACCCATGACCCAGGCACACAAACAACTTTTTTAAATGTAAATGATTCGTTCAAAAGGTTAAGGTAATCTATCCATATCGAGCACTTAATCGGATAGAGTAGTAGAGCGAACCATAAAATTCCGAAACTGGTCAGTGATTTGTCACTGACGTAATAGCAATTCAACCAACTAGTGATCTATGTTCCATCGGTCAATCATCCATCAATGGCCGTTAGTCGGACAATCAGTGCGCAGAACCGGCGCAGCGTCGCAGCATAAAGGCGAAATTTGTTTTCACACAAAACACATAATATTACGGCTCTATTCCGGTTATATGCTAGATGTCCATCCACTACTATGTTTTCACACAAAACACATAATATTACGGCTCTATTCCGGTTATATGCTAGATGTCCATTCACTACTATGTTTTCACACAAAACACATAATATTACGGCTCTATTCCGGTTATATGCTAGATGTCCATTCACTACTATGTTTTCACACAAAACACATAATATTACAGCTCTATTCCGGTTATATGCTAGATGTCCATCCACTACTATGTTTTCACACAAAACACATAATATTACGGCTCTATTCCGGTTATATGCTAGATGTCCATCCACTACTATGTTTTCACACAAAACACATAATATTACGGCTCTATTCCGGTTATATGCTAGATGTCCATTCACTACTATGTTTTCACACAAAACACATAATATTACGGCTCTATTCCGGTTATATGCTAGATGTCCATCCACTACTATGTTTTCCCATAAAACACATAATATTACGGCTCTATTCCGGTTATATGCTAGATGTCCATCCACTACTATGTTTTCACACAAAACACATAATATTACGGCTCTATTCCGGTTATATGCTAGATGTCCATCCACTACTATGTTTTCACACAAAACACATAATATTACAGCTCTATTCCGGTTATATGCTAGATGTCCATCCACTACTATATAATATGGCCATTACTTTTCAATAAACTCAAAAATGGTCAATAAAATATATGCACAATGAAGCGTAATTTCTACAAAACATGTATGGCAATAATTTTTCTAACAAACATATGTTTCGTTTCAGATGTCATGCGGAATACGTAACGTGTCAAGACAGGTGAGTGATAATTACTGTTACGAACACCCCGCCGGTAACGGTAATTACGCCCTGTCTAAGGGCCACGTTCTGTTTCATGGTAAATAGTAAAGCGATTTTAGAAAGTAAAAAGGTAGTCATTAGTAACAAAATGTAATCATTTTTATGGTAAAATGTGGTAAAATTCTAAATATAAAAAAAAATTAAGAGCAGGAGTGACATAAATCTAATAAAATTGTGACATATTGAAACCAACGTCATAAAATTGGCAAAGTTAAATATCGATTCTTAAATGACGTAAATTTAGTAACTTTTTTTTTATTAATTGCTTTCTTTTTTTTATTCATAGATATGAATAAAATACAAGGGTTTTTTTGGTACCTATAGATTGAAGATACTATACTAATCGATAATAAAGCAATGAATAGAAAAGTTCGCTTTCTAATATACTGTACTATAATAGTATAATGGTTTTGCAAAGACAACTTCAAGTATTTACTTACTTTTTTATATTTTACTTACTTTTGATCGTAGAGATTCGTAGATCAATGTAGAGCAAACATTTTGTAGATCGCTGTAGAGCAGATTCTCGTAGGTTAACGTAGAACGGATTCGTATTGAATTTCGTAGAGAAAACTCTCGTAAATCGATGTAGAGCAGAATCTCGTAGATGATGTAGAGTTCCATCATCCCATCGCTGCGTATGCTGGGTGGCGCATTTTAGCTGCGTAGATAATTTTTTTTTGACAACGGGGGTCACATGACGTCAGTTAATGCATAACGTGTCCATTGACTGCAGAAAATACGTGCGTAACCTCTCCAATCTCCATGCGCCGTGTTGGGCCACGCCACTATTTACATAGTGTTGGGTTAATATTCGTGTATAATTTGTACCGCAGTGGAAGCATAGGCCTACGTTGTTAAAAAAATCTATCTACGCTGCTAAAATGCGCCGCGTACATGTTTACAACATGCGTAGCGGTGGGGCCGCACCTCAAATATGCTCTGAACGATTTAAATATTTGCGTTGTCATCGAGGTATTGAATATACGAAAAAGAAATTTTTTTTTCTAACTATTCAATCACATTCAGATCAACCGACTGGCTCAATTTTTAGGCCTATTGATAAATAATGACCCACAACAACTCGATTTTTATGCCTTTTATTTTTTTGCTTATTGCATTTTCTGCATTTTCTGCCTCGCACGACAACTATATTATGGATATCCAAGCCGAAACGACTTAGAGACCTTCAAGATAAAAGCATACGCACTTGCTAATGATGTAGCGGGTGTCTATGGATGTCGCTTATCACTTACCACCAGTTGAAACAACTGTCCGTTTGCCCCCTCGTCTATAAAAAAAATAAAATATCGATGGTTAATAGAATCAGGCGTTACTTTGCGGAAATCCATTATATAAGATATTAAATTATATTATATTAATTAGCAATTATCCCGCGAAACACGCAGTCTTTACAGCAAATGTGTGAGTGCACGCATATGCATGCATATAGCACCGCCCTCCTTTCCCACACTGCATATGCGTACACTCGCATACACCACCACCCCCACAACCACAGTAAAAGACCACCACCAAACAATCTACGCACGTTTCGCCCCGACACCGAGGCATCCTCAGGATGTAGACTCTTCGATTAGTAATCGGGATAATTGCTAATTAATATAATTTAATATCTTATAAAATGTCGATGGTCTAGTGGACATGGGCTTGGCCGCTTGAGTGAGAGGTCCGGGTACGATCCTGACCCCTGTGGTGCCCTGGAATGGGGTTTTTCAAAATTTCTACGTGCACCTGTCATGAAACTACCGCTTGTTCACCGGTGAAGGAAGACATCGTGAGAAAATCTGAATACCTGATGTGATTAACACCCTTTGAAGGTGTGTGAAGTTCATCAACCCGCATTGGATGGTGAAGCACAGCGCATCTGTGAACTATGGCATAACACCACCCTCACCTGATTTCGAGCAGAAGACACGTGCACGTAATAAACAACTCTTATAAGCGCGAAGTGTTGTTTTGGATTGGATGCGAGTGGCGAGGGAACTGTCGTCATGGTGTTCGTTGAGGGAGGCCTATGTTCAGCAGTGGGCGGATAGAGGCTGATGATGATGATGATGATGATGATGATAATTGTAAAATTCATAAAACGAAAAATAACGTATGTACCTAAGAATAATTATTACACATTAATTATTTTCGCACATGACAAAGGCACGAAGGAAGGTAGAATTTCCCGAGACAGTTCGTTAGCAATTATTGTCAATAATTACAAGGAATAACATAACAAGGCTAATTTTCTAGCATTTGTTCTTGACAAGCTTTGTGTCGTACAAAGGTTCAAAGGGATGTGGGGCAAGCGCTGATACGGAGCCGGGGTTTGAAGTTATAGCATATATAGAACATTATTGGATATGAAATTTTTAATCAAATTTTGGATGCGGTAGTTTGAATAAATGTTGGTCTCGGTTTATTTATATGATATTTTCCGTGTCTTTAAGTTGAATGCACTATTTGCATTTATTAATAAAGATTTTTTTTATGTCATAAGGAGTCAACCAAGCAGTCAGATCATTATAGTGACTACCGACGCGCATAGACACCTCTAAAAAGTTACGCAGATGCGTTGCCCTCATTTTCCCTATCCTCTCAAATGGGTCACCGGAAACTCTCAAACCGAACAAAACGCGACAGCATAGCTGTCACTTGATGCCGGTGCTGTATGACCGAGAGATCCACCACCCCAGTCGTGCCAGCAAAATTGGGCTTGATTACCTTTTTAGTACACTAAAAATAGAATTTAATCTCGCACTTAATTTCCGATCCACTTTTATTTTATGTAGTCTAAGGTCTAAAATTGAATAATGCATTTTGTTGATTAGTCCCACATTATAAAAGTTATCGGCGAAAATCGTAAAAAGACATGAAATTTTATTCTCTACAATAATGTCTCAATCGCACCTCGCACTGTTCCTTATGTTCCGTGATATCGTGTCCGTGAACGTTGTTTATTTGTGCATCGCTCAAGTGTACGTTGTATAAGGATTGATTCTATTCATATTTATTTTGTGCCTAAACTGGATAAGTTTCCGAGATATCGACCAAAAACTTTTTGTCAAGATGGCGCTTAGAGTGCCACCTAAACCTGACAGCATATAAGGAATGGATTGGTGATTTAGTGCGAGCGAAAAAAACGACTATTTTATGCTACGTAAAGTGTCCAGTAGCTTGACCACGGCTCACAGCCGTTGATTTTCACTTATATTCCATGCCATATTACTCGGTATCCTACCAACGCTCTTTGAGCAAGTGATTAATCTGCTTAAAAGTATAAAATGATCAAACACAACAAGTCTAAAAATGGCGTTAAGGAAAAGGAAGGCAACGTATTTGCATAACTTTAGGTTGTGCGGTTGTATATGGGCTTCAACAGTCGCCATAGGGCTCCGACTGCTCGGTTGCCTCCCTATGGCATAAAAAAAGCAAAGAAATAAGTAATATTTATTTATCACGGTACAAAACACTTGCCTTATTTAATTTGCGCTCATACATCATCATTAATGGTGTTAAAACATAATAAAGGAAAGTCATAAAATTGTCAAAATAAATCAGGGAAGCGATACAGGTGAGTCGCCATATTTAATTACAAGCCTGAAGTGATTGCATGCCCTGCCACTGACATGTTTATTTTGCCAATTTCAAACGATACAAAGTTCTTTGAATAGAACTTTAGATTTTTTCGGGTTTCATTTTGAAGTTCGATTGGCTGATCTGAAAGTGTTTATAGTTATTTTGAACACTTATTTAATTATTTTTGTGTATTAATGTCAGATTAATATCATTATTCATCGCTTTGACGATTATAAGCAATTTTTACTCGCTTTATTTTCTGAAATTAATATTGCTATAAAATTTTAACGTGGCATGTTTGTATTTATCCTTTTAAAAATTCTTTTATACACAAAATACAATTTTGTTGTGAAAGATGTACCACCTTTCTCTAATAAAATCCTTTAATTCTTTAAATTGAAAAAACTTAGGGTAAATTCCACGATAAAATTCGAACAAAAATCTGTTTCTCTATTTAGCTTTAAATGTCAGTTTCATTGTCCAATCAAAAAAGAAACAACTACAGATGTACATTTTCTAGGTCACAACAAATGTAAGTAACTTCAATGAACGAAGTCAACTGCAGGTTGTTACTAGACAAAGTTTTTAAACTTATCCCGTCACAAAGCATTTTCCTCTGCGAAATTATTACGAAATTTGTTATGAAACTTTTATCCGTGATCTAAGGTGGATCGATATTAGACTAGATTCAAATATTTCCAAGATCTGAAAGTATTTGAAGCGAAGGATTCTTTTACGATTTCCATAAGCTAACGCGAGTGAGGCCAAAGTATTTCGGAACTAATAGTACATACTTTTATGTCTTTTTTTAAAGGTTTTATATATGAACTAATGATGATAATTGAATGGAATAAAACAGTTATATTAGGCTTTTTTATCTCATATGAGGTCAAGTATGATCAATACTGTCCCCACCATGGTTCGGGCCTTGACGTGGCGGTGGGGCTCAGTAGCCTAAGGTGTGCCCAGCACCTTAGGCGAAGCTAATTGAGCCTAGGGGGTTCTTTGTATCCCTCTTATCAGAAGAGAGGACAAAAGAACAAGGGGTGAGAACGGGAACCTCACACCATTGTACTGTCCCGACGTTGGCAGGGATTGTTCTATGGTGCAAGACAACCCCTCTGTGGAGGTGGCGTCGGTCCCGTGATGGACTGACTAGCCGTCGAGGTGTCCTGTCAGCTCAACAGATCCGGGGCACCACACCAAAGGTGGCATTGGTGGCACTCGCCGGGTTTTAGTGGGTAGAACTGCGTCCACTTACCGGTTTCGGGCGCAGGGAGTCCCTCATACCCGCCTCGGGAGACCCACTCCCCAGCGGGATGCCTAAGAGCATTTCCCGGCGTTGAAGAAAAAAAATGATCAATACTGTAATGTGAAATAATGTAAAAAAACTAACATGTACTTTTGACAAAATTTATGCTTGATCTTGTGAAGTTATTGAGCTGTAAATTTTTATAAAATTCATTCGCATTTTTTTTAATCAAATTTTATATTTATACCTACCTATTACCTTTTAAAATTTTCTAAAAATACACATCACGTTAAAAAAATACCTATTTGAATGTTATTTAAATAGTGTACCATAATTACAAAACCGTCTCTTATTATGGCGGCATCTGTTGTATTGTACGTGAATCGTCATTTCTTTTATTTGAAGTACTTCAATGGTATCATTAGCACGGGGCGTTGTTGTCACCGGACAAGTTTGAACATCCCGCCGTTTATGGCTTTGACGGTACAACTGTACTCAAACTGCGATACGACTGCATATTTGTTCAAACGATGTGTTGGGTGTTTTCAATTTTGTAATAGTGTTATGTAGTTTGAAATAAAAGAATTTTATTAAAAATATTCTTGAACATTGTTTTGTATTCTGTATGCTATATCCTATTTGGACTGAAAACAATGACTGCTTTCAAATGATAAGGGATGTAAAATGTATTACTCTAAAAATCTAATTTAGTAGACCCGTTCCGCACAACTGTTGAGAATAGATGCAAATCAGACGAAGAGGATTTACTACGAATTATATTTCAGATAACAAAGGAAATCATTGTCAGTCTCAATATTGATCGAAGGTTTATTGAATATTTTTACTATGTAGATAATGATGTTTACCGAAATATGTGACTTACGGGTGTAATATACTATACCGGTGGGAGGGAAGCGCTGTGCCGCGCTCCCAGCTGCAGGGGTACCACCATCTTGCTTGTTTCTCCCGTGAAACAGCTTTGCTGTGTTTCGGAGAGAAGGGAAAGACAGGCAGTGTAATTACTGGCACCGAGACTTAACATCTTATGTCTCAGGATAGGCAACACATAATTAATATGTTGCGTGGGCTCGACCCAGGTAAACTAGTTTATGTTCATGGGCGACGTCAACCACTTACCATCAGGTGGCACGTTTGCCAGTTTGCCTATCCAACTAACATAAAAAAAAAAATGCGAGATGATAAGAATTACACCAGGTCTGGACAACTACCCCACCATGGTTCAGGCCTTGTCGTGGCGGTGTGGCTCAGTAACCTAGGGTGAGCGGTGCACCTTGGGCGAAGCTAATGAGGCCGAGGGGGCTCTTTGTACCCCTCTTATAAGAAGAGGGGACAGAAGAGCAGGGGGCAAGGGGTGAAGATGGGAACCTCACCCCATTGTACTGTCCTGACGTTGGGAGGGGTTGTGCTGTGGTGCGGGACAACCCCTCTGTGGAGGTGGCGTTGGTCCCTAACGGGAATGACTAGCCGTCGAGGTGCCCTGTTTGTTTTCTAGATCCGGGGCACCTCACCAAAGGCGGCATGGGTAGTACTCGCTGGGTTTTAGTGGGTAGAGCTGCGTCCATTTACCAGCTGTCGGGCGCAGCGAGTCTCACATACCCGCGGGATGCCTCAGAGCATTTCCCGGCGTTAAAGAAAAAAAAAAGGTCTGGACAACTAGGAGCTAGTGCCATGCTGTTAAGCAGCCGAATTGGGTGGGCACGACTGGGGTGTTTTTTTTAAAATGATCTAAGCTAGTAGACTCAGGCTCAAACCTGTTTAAGTTTTAGTGTGTTTGGAGGCACATCGATGCCCCGTCATCTAAGAGACGGGGCATCGATGTGAACGCGGGGCTTTCTAATTTCCTTCCTGTCGATCATGGGACCGACGGTCGGCAACGAGGTCATTGCCACCTACGGCGGAGTGCTGTTGTGTGTGTACTGTGTATTAAGGCGGGATGCCCTAGGTTGGAGAGGAAAACGATTATTGGCAACCGTGATAGGATCTGGAGGATATAGGAGGACGTTTCTCGGTCTCCTACACAGACGATGTGAGTCTGGATCGGGTACATAACTAGCGGCCTGTACGACCAGCGGATTTGCGTGACTATTGGCTCTTTCGAAGAACCTTTCTAATTTGTCTTTAAAATGTTGAGCTACAGAAGGCAGCTCGAGTTCTCTATGAAGGTCCACGTTACGATAGTACCATGGACATCCTGTTGCTGTTCTTAGAAAACGGTTCTGTATTTTTTGTAACGTGTCTATATTGTGTGAAGGTGCAAAGACCGGGGTGGTACCTCTCGCTCACATAACACCGGCGTCAAGTGACAACTATGCCATCGCGTTTCATACGGTTTATGAGTTTCCGGTGGCCCATTGATGGGGAGGATGTCTATGAGCGTCGGTAGTCATAAAGCTCAGACTGCTCGGTTGCCTCCTTACTGTAGTAAAAAAACCGGCCAATTGCTAGTCGGACTCGCGCACGAAGGGTTCCGTACCATTACGTAATATAGGACGCGGACGTGTGGGACTCGCTGCGCCCGAAAGCTGGTAAACTAACCCGGCGAGTGCCACCAATGCCGCCTTTGGTGAGGTGCCCCGGATCTAATGAGCAAACAGGGCACCTCGTCGGCTAGTCACTTCCCCAAGAGACCGACGCCACCTCCACAGAGGGGTTGTCCCGCACCACAGAACAACCTCTGCCTACGTCGGGACAGTACAATGGGGTGACGTTCCCGTTCTCGCCCCTTGCCCCCTGATCTTTCGTCCCCTCTTCTTATAAGAGGGGTACCCAGAGCCTCCTCGGCTCAATTCGCTTCGCCTAAGCTGCTGGGCTTATCCTAGGCTACTAAGCCCCACCGCCACGACAAGGCACGAACCGTCCTGGGGATGAAAAACAGCTAGTGCAAAGCCAGTAAAAAAACAAAGAAAGATATCTTTCCAATACAAATCAAACGCTAAACTCCCTATCTATTCTCTATATATTTAGAAAGGAAATAGATATTTCGCTGATTCGAGACGCTGTTAATTAATACCGTCCATTACCATCGCTTGCTTTGGCTCTATCGCTAAATGCAATTATCTGTTGCCGCGACACCGAGACACCGCGACACCCGCTCACAACCTTAATATAATAGTACTAATTAGATTACTCCGTTGAGTGCGCCTGTGAAAATTTATCTATTCAAAGTTGAGGGTAACTTTGTTTCTAACCGACTTTAAAAAAAGAGGAGAAGGAGGGTGAACTATTTTGGAGTATTTAGATTTTTTATGTTCATTGAGATAGGTAGAAGAGCTGGTACTTCGCTATCGTTTATGCTTTTTTTCTTTTACGCCGGGAAATTCTCTGAGGCATCCCGCTGGGGAGAGGGGGCTCCCCAAGCGGGTATGTGGGACTCGCTGCGCTCGAAAAATAGTAAGGTGGACGCAGCTCTATCTACTAAAACCCGACGAGTGCCATCAATGCCACCTTTGGTGAGGTGTCCCAGATCTATTAGCAAATCTCGACGGCTAGTCAATCTCTAAAGGGACCGACACCGCCTCAACCCCTCCCAACGTCGGGACAGTGCAATGGGGTGAGGTTCCCATTGTTGCCGCTTGTCCTCCCTGCTCCTTTGTCCCCTCTTCTTATAAGAGGGGTACAAAGAGCAGCTCCCTTGGTTCAATTTGCTTCGTCCAAGGTGCTGGGTTCACCTTAAGCTACTGAGTCCACCGCCACGACAAGGCCACCTTGGTGGTTGTCGTCTATGCCATTTTTAACTATTCTCGTCTAAAAAATTGAATTGTTAAGTATCAACTGTTCAGTTGTAAGGTATTCTCACCTTATAAACGACTATCGTGTTGATCATTTATTAAGTACAAAATATAAGTATAAATAAAGCATATAAGTGAAAAATAATAATGTTTTTATTTACAAGGACTATTGTTTTCTAATGTTTACGCGAATTTCACTCATTATAATAAAACAATTTTTTACGGATTTTATCGCGGTTTATTAAGATTTTTACAAGCCCGACGTTTCGGATACTTTACAGCAACCATGGTCACGGGAGGACTGAGGTGTCATACGTCCTATCATTACAAAGTTATTCGAAACTACCCTATGATTTCATCATCATATAGACATCAATATTTTGTTCAGTCCTATCTACGCAGAAAGTGCTAACTGTATCTTTAATCTGTGATATATTATGCTTGGATTTTGATTTGATAATTTTAATAATGGGATCCCAAGCAGGTGGTAGAAGCCAGCCATCTTCTCTATTGAAATTAGGATGTTTTTTTAATTTCCCCCCATTGGATCCGGGCCTTGTCGCGGCGGTGGGGCTTAAGCTCGGGGTGCAGTTCAGCACCTCGGGCGACCAACCGGATCCGAATTGGGCGGCAGTTGGTTCTGGCCACTGCCGGCCAAGCCGCTCCCCGGTCCATAGGGTCGGGGGTGGTGGTCGCCATCCCACGTCGGGATGGGGACCGCGAGGAAGAAAACCTCATTAAAAATCACCCCAATCCTAAGTTTCGGTGCGCGGCGAGAGGACGAATGGCTGGAGGGTCTCCAGTCATTAGCGCACCCCCAGCCGGGGTACCTGCGGACCCCCCGGTTGGGATACAAATGTACGCCATCCTGGTGCACAGGGCTCTGCCCAGGATGCTTTGTCTCCCTGTCCCCGAAGATGGAAACATCAGAGGGTAAGTATTGTTAAAATTAGTTCCAAAAAGGCAAACACTCTCCGGGCGGGTACTGTGAATCCCGCCAGTCTTAGGACTGAGGCCCCGTGTAATACGGAGGGGGCCAAACAATGCTTCGGCGGTTCGGCGAACCCGGACCACCGCGACCTGGCAAACAGAACGGAAATTGATATGGCACGTGATTTGGTGAGGGAGAAAGGGAGAATGGGACTATCGAAGGGGAAGGGGGGCGGCGGTCGCCTAAAGGGGAGCGTGGAGATCTTGGACGATATGTCCGTGACATCGCTGTCTGAGTCAGAGCTGGCGCAAAAGCGCCTCTTCTCCGAGGTGTCGGGGGGCTCCGGCACAGACACAGAGACGGGGACGAGCATAGCGAGGGAGTCGCAGCCTGTGGCGAAGAGGGGCAAGGTGACCTCGCTTACACGCGCGAGGGCGGCTCTTAGAGAAAGAGTGGAGAAAGAGAGGGAAGAAAGCTTTGAACTGGCCCTCGATAAGCGGGCATTCAAGAAGCCCAAGGAGGTGACTGGGGAGGCGATGGAGGCCCCGCTCTCGAATCTCGACCTCGACACCGAGAGATTGGGAGCGGAGGAGCTGAAGCGGGCGGCAGAGGAAAATCTTAACACGATCCTCGGCCTGACCGGCAAATCGGTTAATTTGAGAGGGGGGTACGCCGCAAAAATTAGGAAAGCGGCCGAATCCATTAGGGAGGTGATAGAGTCCCTTACGGTCCGGACGGAGACGGAGGAGGCGCGTAGGCTGAGGGTTGATAATGGTCGGCTCCAGCGGGAGCTGGAACTTGTAAAGGAAGAGGTGCGCGCCTACAGGAGGGACTTCGAAGAGAGTCGAAAGAAGGCGGCCGAAGACAGGGAAATAACGATGTCTGCCGACCAAATGAAGTTCATTGTACAGACGGTCGGCAACGTAGTCGACGGCCGTATAGCGGCTTTGCAGCTTCCGGCCGCTCCTCCCTGTCGTCCTCCACTGGCGGGAGACAAGAAGGAGCTAGCAAAAGCGACGAGGGCCGCCATTGCGGCCTCAAGAGAACAGGCAACGTTCGTAGCCGTCGCCAATAAGGTGGTGGGGCCTGACCCGAACAAGTCGCCTGTCCTGCCCCAGGCTTCGAAAGGCAAAGGAAAGGGCAAGGGTAAGAGCACGGCACCGGAAAAGGAGTGGACCGCATTCGGCCCTTCCACTTCGAAGGGAGTTTCTTCCGAAAGGAGGGAGGAAGAGGGGCCCAAGGCTCTCCAAGAACCAGCAGCAGAGACATGGACCGAGGTCGTCCGTCGGAAACCAGCGGCGACAAAAAAACCGGCGGCTACAGTGCTGCCAGCGAAAAAAAAACCGGCGGCCTCTGTGCCGTCCAAGAATCAGGGGAAGGAGGCTGCGAAGCCAAAGTTGTCGCTCCCCCGCTCCACGGCCGTAATACTTAAGTTACGGCCGGAGGCAGCGGCGAAAGGGGCGACGTATGGCTCGGTCCTCCTCAAGGCCGAGCAAGCAGTCGACCTCGGAGAACTGGGCATTGGCCCGCTCCGGATTCGCCAATCGGCGACCGGGGCGCGCCTCATTGAGGTGCCCGGTTCCACGAGCGGTGAGAAGGCGGATGCTCTCGCCGCTCGCTTGAAGGAAACACTGGCAGAGGAGGTGGAGGTGCTCAGGCCCGAAAAGAAGGCTGAACTACGGATAACGGGCCTGAGCGACGCTGTCAACGCAGAGCGTCTCAAAACCGCGGTGGCCCAGGAGGGAGGCTGTAACCCGGGTCTGGTCCTCGTGCGAAATATCCGCACGGGGCAGATGGGTTCGGGTACAGCTCACATAGAACTCCCAGTTGCAGCGGCAAAGAAGCTGCTGCAACAAGGGAGTATCGCGGTGGGTTGGAGCCGCGCAAAACTCCACCTCTTGCAGGCGCGCCCCAGGCACTGCTTCCGATGCCTGGGAGTAGGGCACGTCGCCGGAGCGTGCCAGTGTGGCGTAGACCGCAGTGGCCTGTGCTACCGCTGCGGTCAGACTGGCCACAAGGCTGCCGATTGCTCGGCCGCCGCACATTGTGCGGTGTGCGCCGATGCGGGGAAGCCGGCAGGCCACGTAATGGGGGGCATGGCTTGCAAGCCCCCAGCTACCCGCGGGAAGTTCCCCTCCGAACAAGCCGGGGGAACCGAGTAGAGTCGGCGGATGCTGAGATGGCTGAATAATGTCCAGGCATCTCAGCGTTCTCCAGGCGAACGTCAACCACTGCGCCGGGGCGCAGGATTTATTACTGCAGTCCATGGCGGAGTGGTGTGTTGACGTCGCGATCGTTGCCGAGCCATACGCTGTGCCTCCTACTAGCCCACACTGGGTGGGGGACACCGATGACTCGGTAGCGATCGTGGTGAGGCCTGGAGCCGGCCCCCCCCTCGCAGTCAAAGCGAGGGGCCGTGGGTACGTGGCGGCGGTTCGGGGAGAGGTGGCTTTCGTCGGAGTTTACTTTTCACCGAACCGCGACTTGGCGGCCCTGGAACGGTTTCTCGACGTTCTGGGGCCGCTGGTGGGGCAGCTAGCTCCCCTACAGGTGTTCGTGGCCGGGGACCTCAATGCCAAGTCCACGGCATGGGGCAATCCGGCCACGAATCCAAAAGGGAGGGAAGTGGAGGAGTGGGCGCTAGCTGCCGGCCTGTCCCTGCTCAACGTAGGGACAGTCCAGACGTACGTGCGTTGGTCGGGAGGTTCCGTGGTGGATGTCACATTCGCCACGCCAGCCATCGCACGCAGAGTGGAGGGGTGGAGGGTGGAGACGGGGGTGGAGACTCTCTCGGACCATCGCTATATAAGGTTCGAGGTGTCTCCAGCTCCCGTCCGTCCGGCGTCATCGTCGTCGTCGTCGTCCAGGAGGAGAAGTCAGTTTCCGCGTTGGGCACTCTCAAAGCTCGACCGGGAACTGGCAGAGGAGGCTGCTATAGTTAGCCGGTGGAGTCTCCCGCCGCTGGTAGAGCTAGGGGTGGATGAGGCGGCTGACCGGCTCTGCGACGCGTTCACAGCGGTCTGCAGAGCGGCCATGCCGCCCGCGAGACGTCCACCCCCGCGGCGGGCACTCTACTGGTGGTCGGCTGAGATAGCCAGTCTCCGGGCCGCCTGCAATCGGGCCAGACGGCTTTATACCCGGAGCAGGCGGCGGCGCCCCCAGGACGTCGACAGGGACGACAGGCTGCGCAGGGTCTACGCAGAAAAGCGAAAGATCCTGCAGCGAGCCATTTGCCGAGCCAAGGAGGAGGCCTGGCTGGAGATGGTTGAGGGTCTCAACAGAGACCCCTGGGGTCGACCATACATATGGGCGCGGAACAAGCTCCGCGCCCAGTCGGCCCCAATCAACGAGACGCTCCAGCGGGGCCAACTGGGGAGGATCGTTGGGGAACTTTTCCCCGACACGCCCGTGGGCTATATGCCCCCCAGGATGGCTCGGCAGACGCCGGACGAGGAGGGTGTTCCGCCACCCGTCACGGAGGCTGAAATGGAGGTGGTTCTGTCCCGCCTCCAGAGTAAGAAGAGGGCGCCGGGTCCAGACGGGGTGCATGGGAGGGTCCTCGCGATCTCTCTCGCGTACCTCGGCGATAGCCTTCGGGAGCTGTTCGATCGCTGCCTGCGGTCCGGACAGTTCCCGAGGGCCTGGAAGGAGGGTCGGCTCTGCCTGCTACCAAAGGCAGGGTGGACCCCGGACTCGGCTTCGGCGGTGCGACCGGTGGTGTTGCTGAGCGAAGCTGGGAAGGCCTTGGAGAAAATAGTGGCCTCCCGGCTCGTTCAGCACTTGGAGGAGGGCCCGGGACCGGGACTCTCAGAGTCCCAATTTGGGTTCCGGGCACGCCGGTCGACCGTCGACGCCCTCAAACGCCTTCGGGCGGTGACGGTTGAGGCGGAACACAGAGGGGAGGTGGTGGTCGCGGTGTCCCTGGACATCGCGAACGCCTTCAACAGCCTCCCTCACAGTGTGATACGGGAGGCACTGAATTTCTTCGGAGTGCCCCCGTATCTAAGGAGGCTGTTGGAGGCGTACCTCTCCGAGAGGAGGGTAGCCTGCGAGAACCGGTGTGGGTCCGTAGAGTGGTGGCGAGTTGGGTGCGGTGTTCCACAGGGGTCGGTTCTTGGTCCAATCCTGTGGGACATCGGCTACGACTGGGTCCTGCGAGGCCGCCTCCTCCCCGGGATGGGTGTCATATGCTACGCGGATGACACCCTCGTGTATGCCCGGGGACGAGGCTATAAGGAGGCGGCACGGCTGGCCGAGGTCGGGATCGACCTCGTCATCAGCCGCATAGAGAGGTTAGGGCTTCGGGTCAGACCTGAGAAGACCGAAGCCCTTCTCTTCCGCGGGACCGGGCGGAAAGGACCCCCACCGGGGGCTGCCCTCCAGGTCGGAGGGGTGAGGGTCAGGATGAGCCCCCATATCAAATATCTGGGACTCATCCTTGACGGAGGGTGGACCTTCGGCCCACATTTCTCCATGTTGGGACCGAAGGTCGTGAAGGCGGCAAGTGCACTGGGCAGACTCCTCCCGAACCTCGGAGGACCCAGCGCCGCCTGCAGGCAGCTATACTCCGGAGTCTGCCGTAGTATGGCGACGTACGGTGCACCCATCTGGGCGGATCACCTTACCGGGAGGAATAAGGCCAGGCTGCGGTCGGCGCAGCGGGTCATCGCGGTAAGAGTGATCCGGGGGTACCGTACGGTTTCGTGGGCAGCAGCCACTGCCCTAGCCGGTGACCCCCCGTGGGAGCTCGTGGCGGAGGTTCTTGCCGAGATGCACTCCTATGTCTCGGATAGGAGGTGTCTCGGTGAGACCCTTACGCTGGACGGGATCCTGCGGGTTCGCCGACTAGGGCAAGAGGCGTTAATGCGGAGGTGGGGGGAGGACCTGGCGCAGCAACCGTATGGCAAAAACCTGACGGTTGCTTTGCGCCCGGTCCTTGAGCGGTGGATGCGCCGTAAGCGCAAACCCCTCACCTTCCGTCTGACACAGGTGCTCACAGGGCATGGTTGCTTTGGTGAGTACCTGTGCCGGACGGCCCGCAGGGAGCCGTTGACAGTGTGTCACGATTGTGGCGCGGCGGTGGACTCAGCCCAGCACACACTCGAGGTGTGCCCGAGATGGGCGGCGCTGCGTCACAGTCTGACATCAGTCATCGGAGGGGACTTGTCTCTGCCGAGCGTCATCTCCGCGATACTCGGTGACGACGAGTCCTGGACGGCGATGGTCTCCTTCTGCGAGGCAGTGATGTCCCAGAAGGAGGTCGACGAGCGGGTGAGAGAGGAGGCCGCCGACGAGGTCTCCTCCCGCGGGCGACGAACGGGGGTGCGTAGGAGGCGCTATTTAATGCGCCTTCAGTAACGCCCCTGTGTTCGTGTCGGGCTCAGGATGGGAACCTGGGTCTGTATGGCACGACGTCGTGGGGACTGCTTAGTAGCGGCCGGGCAGTCCCCCCCTTCGAGGAGTAGTCTGGCCTTTGCCGGGGCCAGCCTGTCGCTGAGGTGATCCTGTCCGTTGCCTGCATATCCGGGACCCTCAAAAAGCGGCTGAAGGCGCTCGCAGTGGTTTTAGTTAGGGTGGGCACTCCCAGGTGCGAGTCCCACATTGGGTCAGGATCTACCCGAAGATCCTGGCTGCATCCATAAGGATTTCCCTGCGGAAAAAAAAAAAAAAAAAAAAAAAAAAAAAAAAAGGATGTTTTTTAATTTCAATAGCCTCACGTATCATCCTTGGTTGGAATCTATGTTCTTTTGCGAGGACTTGTGGTTTATCAAATCTGATATAATGGCGAGCTTTGTCAAGACTATGTTCACAGATGGCAGACTTAGTGTTGACATGGTTGCTGTAAAGTATCCGAAACGTCGGGCTTGTAAAAATCTTAATAAACCGCGATAAAATCCGTCAAAAATTGTTTTATTATTACAAAGACTAATTATAATTGTAACAATTTCGTGGAACTTAGTAGAACCTCAATTTAACCTCCTACATACATTACCTTTTTTTACTTTCTAATATAAAATAATTATTTATTAACGCGTATTACCCAAAACGATTAATTTTAAATAATCTTTTCGTATGCGAAATCGAATTATTTTGAATTCTTGTAAATATTATAAGATTTACCCTATTCCTTTTTTAATTGCAAAAAGCTCAACTTAAGATTGTTCTGCGTCCTTTTGTGAACTGCCCTAAGTTCAAGCGAAAGCAAAACAGAATTAGGCTTTGCTCCGACTCAATGATTCGATGTCCCAAGACCTCGGCCCTAACGAAAATTATGACTACCCCCCTTTCACCACCCGGATTCGCTCCGTGAACGCTCAATAGATTCATTAGAACTCTAACGAGATCTTCCAAAGAGAATGCTTTGTATCGTTAAACGCGATTTATATTATTTATGATATTAAGGCGTTCGCAAGGCGTGACGTCTGATCTTGTACGTGAGCGATTTAAAGCAAATTTAGGGAAATGGATTTGTTTTTCAATTTAGATTATGTTATGGGGATAAAATTTTGATTAATATAGAAATCAAAACCAACCATATAAAATACTAGCTGGTGCCCGCGACTTCGTCTGCGCAGGATAAGATTTTATTTTCATAAAAATTGTCCTATGTTACTTCTAATACGTCTAAGAACATGTGTACAAAGTTTCATGATGATCGGTTAAGTAGTTTTCGCGTGAAATCGTAACAAACAACCTTACTATTATAATATTAGTAGGATGATATTATTATTGTTAGTCATCTCCGCTATAGAGGTCTAGCTTGAAGGACGCTAACTGTTGTGGTTTATATATGGTAAAATGAAATCTGTAAGCTGCTTTGTGCTGTATATTATGATAGAAATTTGCTCAATTCGGACGTAGATAATAATTTTTAAATTGAGAATGCGTAATGCGATTTAAATTGCAACATATCGATAAAAAAAAAACATATTCATCTCAAATCGTGGAAACTCGCATAGCAAAGCAAAAATGCATGGCGAAATTATCATAATATTAAATAAAATATACAAAATTGAATTTTCATCAAAATAACGAATATATTTTACGAACGATAAATGTGAAAAATATGCAAATAAAAGATTAAGCATCTTTATTGTAACGTTAAGCTTAAATCGATTGGAAGTGTCGAGCGGCGAGATCTTGAAATGGTATTTTTCAAACCAACTGCAACCAGGCGATAAGGGTCGTCGAAAATATGACCGAAATTCAATCAAATTTATGACTTATAATAATGATTGTAGGTGCTATCTGGGTGGCGCATAAAATTCGGTAATTTAAGTGAAAAGGTGTAGCCTTCTGTAACAAATTTGTCGGCAATCGTAAGGTGGCGATAACGATGTGCCAAATTAATCTACCAAAAAAGCTAGGGAGGATTTTTTGAAATTGCATTAAGTTCTACGATTTTTGATGTGAAACATTTTATTGGCGCGCCTTGGCAGTCGACTTGAATGCTTTGATAAACGGTCTTGGTTAATCTTTGGTTATAGATTTTTATTATTTACTAGCTGTTCCCGCAACTTCGTCTGCGCTGCACATTTAGTTTAGTTTTTTTTATATAAAAAGTATCCTATATTACTTCTAATATCTCCAAGAATATGTGTACAAAGTTTTATGATGATCGGTTCAGTAGTTTTCGCATGAAAGCGTAGCAAACAAACTTACTTCCACATTTTTATTATTAAGTACAGCTTGGCAAAAAAGAGTATGACCTGGTGACAGGGGGAACTAAATATTTTACTAAATGGAAGCCTATGATGTTGACAATACTTGGCCGACAAATACTAGATTTTGAGTAAAGTTTAGTGTTTTACATTTATTTTTAACGATTTGATTAAATTATCTTACTGATTTTCCATATTATGTTGAAACCTAAGTGAAAGTGGCGCCCTCATTTTTTCCATACTCTTTTTTGCCAAGCTGTAAGTATAGATATTTATGAATTCTAATATTGACATAAATAGACGTTTGCGTCTCATGACAGCCAATTTTTTTGTAGAATATATCAAATCTTAGATGTAATAGCTTAGTACAATTGTAGGGAAAGGTTGTTTTATAGATGAACATGTTCTGATCGCAGTGACTTCACTACGCATGTTGTATATATATATTGTAAATCATCCTATTTAGACATGATTATGCCTGATGTCTACACTGTATCAATTTTAACAGCATCAATTTATGTTTCTCAAAATAAAAATTAAATAAAGATTTATCAAGAATAAACTAATATTGGTGAAATATTATAAAATAGTATAAAATTTAAATTTTCATGTAAACTTAGATTTTAGAGGACCGTATTTTTTTATTAAAAATAAAATTTCGTCTACCCTTACTTTAAATCATGGGAATCGCCGACATAATTTTTGTTTAGTCATTATACGTTTAGATAGACCATGGTTCAGACCTTGACGTGGCGGTGGGGCTCAGTAGCCTAGGGTGAGCCCAGCACCTTGGGCGAAGCTAATTGAGCCAAGGGGGCTCTTTGTACCCCTCTTATAAGAACAGGGGACAAAAGAGCAGGGGGCAAGGGGCGAGGATGGGAACCTCACCCCATTGTACTGTACTGACGTTGGGAGGGGTTGTTCTGTGGTGCGGGACAAACCCTCTGTGGAGGTGGCATCGGTACCTTTCGGGACCACCTAGCCGTCGAGGTGCCCTGTTTGTTTACTAGATCCGGGGCACTTCACCAAAGGCGGCATTGGTGGCACTCGCCGGATTTTATTGGGTAGAGCTGCGTCCACTTACCAGCTGTCGGTCGCAGCGAGTCCCACATACCTGCGTGGAGAGACCCACTCCCCCGCGGGATGCCTCAGGGCATTTCCCGGCGTTAAAGGAAAAAAAAAGGCGTTTAGATAGACGAAGTGTTGGTCGATCACTAACCAGGTGGGAAGACGATCTCCCTGCAGTAACAGGCCCGGCCCATGTTGGATGCGAGTGGCAAGTGATCTGTCGTTTTGGCGTTTAAGGAGGTCTATGTTCAGAAGTTGACGGATAAAGCCTGCTGATGATGATGATGTCATTATAATAGTATACGTTATAGACATTCTGCACAAGCTTATTCTTTGAAATTTTTACTTAGTAATATATTCGTCATAAATTACATGGCTTAAATTTTGATAAACTCTGGGGTATTGTGATATATTTGATAAATAGTATTGTAGAACTAGTATTTAATGATAGTATTTTATTACTGTTTAAATATTTTGTCTACAAATAAAAAGAATTGAATCTTTTAGTAGATTTGAATCTTCTATTCTAATATAAAAAACATGGTTCCTAAAAATATGCTAGAAAGATGGTATGAAATAAAGAAATATAGCATACGCGAGGCATACCGGTTACGCTGTTTGCCTTTTCGGACTCTATATTACTGCCAAATCATGCCATAAACATCATAAGTCTCAAATAAAAAAATACATTAGGCAAGTTAATCGAACGAAAATTAAAACGCGAAAATCAGTCGCAGACGTAATAAGTTATTATAACACTTGGTGAAGTCACCAAATGAAAACTTTGTTCCAGCCACCCCGGAGAGATGCCGGACCGCTCGCAGCGATTGAAATTTAAAATATTGTACCCTTTGCCATTATGCGAGCTTATTCACCCTTGAAATATCCCTGGGGGCGCCAGGTACAACGATTGGGGAAAATATTTTACACTTGTTACTAAGGATGTCGCTTACAAGTCTCGCTTAATCTTATATCCTTACGCGTCGGCATAAAGTTTAAAATTCCCGCGCATTTCCCATATTTACAGAGAGCACTTAATTAGTGTGTCGAGAATGAAAAATTGTTATTGAAACCGACGTGATTGAACTGGCGTTTCATAACTATGTCTTTTTGGATGCGACGCTAATGAAAATGCGTTTAATCAACGTGCCCGCGATGCTTTTAGTGAAATAATGAATAATTCACCCACCAGTGTGTTTATTTTTCGCTTCGTTATTGCACCTTGAGCCTTGATTTGTGTGAATATGATTAAATATTCTAATTATCATTATCATCATCATCATCACAGGTAATTTTAATCTCCCCACCATGGTTCAGGCCTTGTCGTGGCGGTGGGGCTCAGTAACCTAGGGTGAGCGGTGCACCTTGGGCGAAGCTAATTGGGCCGAGGGGGCTCTTTGTACCTTATAAGTCTTATTAGAAGAGGGGACAGAAGAGCAGGAGGCAAGGGGTGAGGATGGGAACCTCACCCCATTGTACTGTCCCGACGTTGGGAGGGGTTGTTCTGTGGTGCGGGACAACCCCTATGTGGAGGTAGCGTCGGTCCCTTGCAGGACTAACTAGCCGTCGAGGTGCCCTGTTTGTTTTCTAGATCCGGGGCACCTCACCAAAGGCGGCATTGGTGGCACTCGCCGGGTTTTAGTGGGTAGAGCTGCGTCCATTTACCTACATTTAAAAAAGGTAATTTTAATCTGCATATTTCCAGAATCTATCTATTTTATGCATATTCTTAGAGTTTAACTTATTTAGATTATTTTGTATATTTTGTGCAAATTGTTCACCAAATTTTTTCCCCTACTTAAGTGCTTACAGTACGGTAAAGTAAATGTGTCATGCCGTATGATAAAAAAATACCCGTGATATTAGATTTATCTTTACATAAGTTTTATATTTTATTCAGTTTTCATAAAACATAAGCGTTTTACTTTTATGATATATTTCCTTACAATGATGGTTTTCCTCTTCCTTTATGAGCTTTTTCCTCTGTTTATAATAAGTTTGCTATATCTGATCTTACTATTCGTTAATACTTATAAGGTAAAGTAGTGATGATGCAAATTTTTCATATTTTTGTGATAATATAGATCAGACCGTTTTTATTATAAGCTTACAATTAATACTGCACATTAAGATGCTATTTAATTTTTTTCGTACTTTGATATATTTGATATTATGTGAGCGACGATGGCCTAGTGGGTACGGCTCGGCCTCTTTAGTGAGAGCCGCGAGGGGTCCGGGTTCGATCCTGACCCCTCCTTCCTGTGATGCCTAGAATTGGGTTTTCTAAATTTCTATGTGCCTGAACACGAGATTATCGCTTGCTCACCGGTGAAGGAAACATCGTGAGGAAACCTGCATGCCTCTTTGAGGGTGTGTTAAGTTCAACAACCCGCATTGGGCCGGCGCATCGGTGAACTATGGCCCAAAACCCTCCTTGCCTGATTTCGAGGGGGAGTGCCGTGCCCAGCAGTGGGACATATGAAAGGGTTGATATTATTATTATATTATTGATAATTATAATAATAATAACATTTAAAGTGCATGTGATTACTTTAAAACCTTTTCGGTAATTATCTTTTTAAAATATAATACGTCATTCGTCTGCTTATTTTGCCTTAAACGCAAATAAATGATAGCTGTAGGCGCACATTTACAGAGTACACGAGTCGCGGAAATCATACAAATGACCATTTAAGCGCGTCATTTTATATCAATATTTGGTAATAATTTGGCATATTCCAATGAAACGTTCAATTAGCTCTGTGCTCTGTTCACTAAGCGTTAAATTCGCAAAAATAATTAAGCAAATAACTTTACTCATTAGTCAGGAAATTCATAATGAACGTAGATGTACTGTGCCCGCATTACTGCGAATTAAATCCAACTCAGTGAGCGGAAGGCCAACGTTTACTTGATAAAATATATTTGAACAAAACAAACGCATTGCAATATGAATCCTCTCTGAAGTTGTGCTAAGCGGCATGGAAGTGGAAAAACGGACGGGCCAATAGAAATGCCCGGCATACTTGTGATGATCTGTCGCCTACCTGGAACGTTATTGTATTTCCATTTATTAATATCCGATAATCATATTATGTGTGTACCGCAAACAAAATTGGATGCAAAAAATAAAATGTGGAAAAGTCATCAATTTAATAATTTATTTACGGATATAGGTAGATGATGATGATGATGATGATGATGAATAACCTCGAAGATTTTATTTACTGAATTTCACATCACAATTTTTTTATTTTATTAAAACTAATAAATTTAATCAGCTGCCACCTACGGTGTTTCCGAACCGATACGACTCAGGGACCTTCAAGAAAAGAGCATACTCAATTTCTGAAAGGAAGGCAACGCACCTACTAATCCTCTGGTGTAGCGGGTGTCCGTGGATGTCGCTTTGCAGGTCTATAAAAAGAAAAAAAAACTATGTATAATCAATAGGTTTACGTTTTGAAGTTTTAAAATGATCAAAAATAATAAATTACTTGTCATCTCTGCTATTGGTCCTGCAAAACATACCAAGATAATTTGATAATGAAAGAAGCTTTTTTTATGTCATATGGAGGCAACCGAGCAGTCGGAGCCTTATGGTGACTACCGACGCCCATACAAATCCCAACAACCAAAAGTTATGCAGATGCGTTGCCCTTCTTTTACCTATCCCCCAATGGGCCACCGGAAACTCACAAACCGCACGGAACGCGAGAGCATGGCTGTCACTTGACGCCGGTGTTATGTGAGCGAGAGGTACCACCCCGGTCGTGCCGGCCTAATTCGGCTGCAAAGCAGCATGGCCTCTTACTATATAGCTATATATATATATATATTATCTTCGTAGCTCAGTGCATGTATACAATGAGTTTCATCAGATTTTGTGATCACATGTTTGTCACAAAAAAAACAAGACAATGTTCATTAAGAACAACGAAATGGAGTCTTTGAAATAAAATACGAGTAAGAAGAGAGTAATGCAAGGAATGACGCAAAGTAGGTAGAAATTAAATAATGCAACTGTGTACCCTAAAAAATGGGTCAAAACAGGTTTATATAAATTTTTATTCTCAAAAAGACACAGGTCACTTACATGAGAATACATATTTGCAGTAACAAATATAATTAAACTATATCATATAAGCAATCAGAAAGATGATGCTATAAATATCAAAATCCTGTAAGTGTCGTTTATCAAAGTATAGATTCACCAAATATCACAGACTATCAATTATACACCACAGACGAATCACAAACTGCATGTGAATTTAAATTTCTAACTAAATTCAAGCTGAATTGAAGTGTCAGGCGTAACGAGAGACTAGCTCAGTGATAGGGTGGCCATTCGTTAGTCTAACTCTTTTGGTAAAACGACCCCTGGATAAGCCGCTGCAATGTTAACATTCTTTTCAATAATGACAGAAGGGGAGATTTGAGTTTGTGTCTTGTTTATTGGATTTTTTGTTGCTATCTACATATGAATGAAACTACAAAAGGGTATGGAGATGCATTGTATTTTTGAGCATCTGAGCTAATATTGTATGAATTATATCGATCAGGGGCTTATTAAATTATTATAATAAAGGATTTTAATCAGTGTGTTCGATTTAAACCAAATTTATTTAGAAATAATTTAGTTCATTTTTATTCAGCTAACTTCTCAGCTAGCTATTATATTATAGAAATAGATAGCACTTCTTCATAATATCATTGGTATGAATTATTAAATAAGTTTAAAATATTTTTTTATATTTAGGTATATAACTGAAGATCAAACTCGTTTTGGTAAAAATGTGAATACAGCTGCATATAAAAGTAAATATGATATCGTATTTATTTTTAATTTATAAAAATAACTATGGATTTTTTTAACTATAGCTTTAAATTAATTCAAAACATTAAGTAACAGCAGAATAAATGTAAATAATAAAAAAAAAACTACTCCTATGTTTTTAGTCTTTTAAAATACACCTACTTTAAGTTTCAAAGTAACACGCATGTTGGTCTCTTTAATGAATGCGTATGCTAAATCGGATCAAGAGCGTTTTCAAATCTTTTGTCCCTTTTGTTCGAAGCCGAAACTCAATTAACTGTCCTTGTTACACATTTTGGGGCTGTGTGTTTAATGCATTGCTTGTGGAGTAGAAAACTTAATGAAAGTGTGACTGTAGTACGCATCATTATCGACGGCTTTGCACAGATAAAAAGGCTTAAGCCAAAAACGTATGCCGCTTAGGGACTAAACCAGGCGCCGCGAAATGTTGTAACTACAAAAGGTATCCAATCCAAACGAATTTTCAAAGTGAGTTTAGTTGAGAAACTTACAAAAGCCTTTTTTAATAGAAGAGATTCAATAAATTATTTTAGTGATATTTGAGAGCAGCAAGCGATTATAAAAATTGGATCTATTTTCGAAATCTATACAGATAAATAAAATTGGAGTGTCTGTTTGTAATATTAAATTAACCACTTTGATTTTTTTGATTTGAATGAATGCATATGGATGTATATATTCCAAAATCCATTTTTGTCTGTATGTCTGTCTATCTGCCTGTCTGTCTGTTGTCTGTGTCGATTTTAATGGGACTTTCACTGGTAGATAGCTGATGTTATAAGGAGTAACTTAGGCTATAAAACTATTAATCATCAATCCGGGTACTGCTGTAAGCCTTTTTTTTTTTTTTTTTTTTTTTTTTTTTTTTTTTTTTTTTGGTTTCGCTGGGGAATGCGTTTAGGCATACCACCGGGTCCGGGGGGCCCGATGGTTATGTGGGACTCTCTGCGCCCGAGAAGATGGTAAGGTGGACGCAGACTCTACCCACTAAACCCCAGCGGTGTTCTCCTCTTCGTTTGGGTGACCCGGCGCGAGAGCTGTGGACGTCCGTATCGGGCCACAACGGTGTGCCATACGGCACTCTTCTTTGGAGGCGGGGGGTAGCATCCCCTCCTCCTTCTCCGCTTAAGGCACACTGAACACACAAGGGTGCCTTATAGCTCGGACCTTACGCGCACGCAGCGGATCCCCCGATCTGCCGCGCACAGGTCCCTCACGGCGTTGCGACCGCCTGTCGCCGCCGTGCTCTCCTGCGGGAAGAGGCGCCAGTGCGCTCTCTCTCCCGCTCCGCCTGCTCCTTCTGCGACATCACGTCCTCGCAGAAGGAGAGGACCACCTGCCATGTGCTCTCACTGACGGTCATCGCTCGGATGACCGCAGGGAGCGACAGGTCCGCGCCAACCTCAGCTATGAGGGGCGCCCTTGCCTCTGCCCAAGCTGGGCACTCCGCCAGGGTGTGGTCAGCAGTGTCCTCACTGCTGTCACAGTGATGACACCCTGGTGAGTCCTCCGCCCCTGCCACCTTCCACAGATACCTTCCGAAGCATCCATGCCCCGTCAGGATCTGCGCAAGGTGGAAGGATATTGTGCCGTGCCGCCGGTCAACCCACTGCTCCAGGATTGGACCGACGGCCAACACCGTGCGGTGTCCCGCGCTCGGCTCTCTGAGCCGCTCACCCCACTGGCTGAGCACTCGCCTCCTCAGGCGGCTCCGCCAAGTCTCTTCCTCGTCAGAGACCTACTGCTGTAAGCCTAAGTTAACGTGGGCGAAGCTGTGGTCAACAGCTAGTATAAAATATAAATAATACTATAAGCTGCATGTTTTGATGAACTTATTTCTAGGTTACCTAGTCGATAAGACAATCAAGTCGATTTTTATATTCTGAGCATCTTCTTTAGCGTTCGTCCGTTAAACGTAGCCAGATCAAGTTAGTGGTAGTCGTCTTCTATATAAAATAAAAATAAAAGCTCGGAGATTTTAGCACCTCCTGTTGGTGGGAAGACGATCTCCGTGCAGTGGCCGGTCCGTGTTGGGTGTGAGTGGCGAGGGATCGGCCATCTTGGCGTTCATTGAGGGAGGGCTATGTTCAGCAGTGGACGGATAGGGGCTGATGATAATGATGATAAGCATCTTCTTTCTTCTAACGACCTCACCTCTTTATTATATTAGTATATTTAGATTAAAAGATAAACATCATTTGTTTAATCAGTAATGAATATAATAAGCCAAGTTCGATATTTATATAATAACTTAATGTGAAACTTAACTAATGACTAGATTTGAGAACGTTTGGTACGTTCTCATCACGCTCCGGATTATTATGTAATCACTTTATTATTCAAATCGTGATTCTAAGAGCGTCATCTCAATAAGTTAATAGTGTATTATAATTATTCTCTAACATACGTAAGCTAATATTACAAATACAATAAATAGGGTTATAGATAGGAAGCTAAAATAATTTTATAATTCTCAATTTTAAACCAAACCTACTAAATTATCTCATAATTTGACAATGTAAAAAAAATAATTCCAAATTAAAAATATAGACGACGCCTCCGTATCTACGATCCCTTTTTCAGTGCATCATAAATCAGTTTAAATTATTTACCTATTATGATTATTTCCATAAAAAAAACTATTTAAAACCAGTATTTAGCATGTTTTTATTTTCATTTCATGAAGCTCTATATTTCGGTATTGGAAGCGAATCTTGTTCTCGCGCAATAGCGTGCGATATATCGAGTTCCGCGAAATAAAACGTTTTTTTTTGTACCCTTTTAAATAGTATTTATAGATTATAATTTTAGGCAAAATCGTGGCTTACTGTTAGTATTATTCTTCATCACCACCATTATCAGCCTTAATCCATCCACTGCTGAATATAGGCCTCCTTCAATGAACGCCAAGACGGCCGATCCCTTGCCTCTTGAAATGATATACGTATTAATCTAGTGCTAATGTTCTGCCTGCCCGTATTCGACTAAACACTTATATTGATGACAACAGTTTGTCTCTGTCCAGTAGCCATTACCCGTAATATGTAACCTTTTTAAACAACTAAAGGGTTCTTTGGTATTTAATTTAGGGTTCGATATCATTAAAAAGATTAATGAATCTTGCAATATTGGTAACAATATATTTGCTGAGTGATAATGCGTTTTTAGTGTTGTTAGTTCTAATATCATCATTATTATAAGCTTTTCTCCGCTCATTGCTGGTCCTTGGTATATTTCAACGAACGACAAGATGTCCGAACCTCCCTCCCTTGAACTGGTCAATCCAAGTAGAACAAGATAAGGTACGGAGATCATCTTTTCTTTTAAAAACGCTTTTATTAGCTTCAGATGTTGTGCCTATGTAACGGAAACTTTGAACATGCTGCTTACCCACTTTAAGACGTCAATTTAAATTGACACTTTACAATTTTTTTAAGTTCCAATAACAATACAATAATTTAATAAGTTTGTTCCAATATCCTGATCAGGATAATCAGCATAGCGCATCTAAGGAAGGCAGAAGGCGTTCAAGCTACGTTCATAACTTATGTGGTTTTAGTCTTTCACTAACTTTGAAGTGATTTCCAATAAGTTGAGTAGTGTAAATTTATTTAAAGAAATCGATATAAAAAATTAAAATACAAATTATATATTGTTTTCTAATGTTTACGCGAATTACACTCATTATAATAAAACAATTTTTACGGATTTTATCGCGGTTTATTAAGATTGCTGTAAAGTGACCCCGTGACCATGGTTGCTGTAAAGTATCCGAAACGTCGGGCTTGTAAAAATCTTAATAAACCGCGATAAAATCCGTAAAAATTGTTTTATTATAATACAAATTATAGTTAAAAAAACTAAAAAAAAAAATAAAAAAAAAATTGGAAAGCATGAGGTGCTCGATAGTTCGGTTTTAAAACGTGTTTTTTAGTTTTTTTCAACTATATTTTATTTTAAGCAGGTCCTTAAAAATAACACTCTACAATAAAAGCCATACTCATTTATTCAGTATGGTTGATGTAAACATATTGTATAAAAGTGTCTATACATATAAGTTAATATGCGTCATTTTAAAAGCGCATGTGCGTCATTTTAAAAGTTAAGATCGATTTCAACCGAAAACAATCAGCTTTCTAGGCGAATTAAGCTCATAAACATGTCAACTAATACTAACAAATAAAATTTACTCTAATTAAAAAAAGAACAGCGTGTATTCGAAATTCAAATTAAGAGGCAAACGCATTTAGCCATGTATACCAACGGTCCCAATTAAAGTAGAGCATGTGCGCGGAACTAATTCAGAAGCTGCTTGTCTATGGCCGCACGGATGGGTCACACTTTACTGGTAATAGACATTTGTTGCACGGATAACAATTATAAACAGACCTCCGGCTTAAGATATATTTATAAATTAATTAGACTTCTATAACAATACGTATTGTTTCTTTAGTAAATAATTTTAAATATACAAGCAATAAATTTTAAATTTATTAAATGTTAAATAAATCATTGAATATACAGTTTTTTTTGTCGAATGGGCCTTTTTGTTTTTGACAACTTTGTCAGGACAAACATTAAAATTCAATTTAATATATACGAAATAAAGTATAGACATTTAACAGTCAACATTAGTTTTAACAACGTTTGAAATAAAAAAGAAGAATGACTTCTGAATGATGAATTCAATCGTTCTAATTTTAAATAAATCGTATCAGACAATAAAGCCAGTGATTGATAGCATTTCCCCAGTAAGAGTGTTATCTGTCATTGTATTTCGGGCAATCTAATTGAGTTAAGTAATCCCTTAACCCAAACATCCCTAATTCCAAGCGATCTTTTATAGACAGTTGTACTTACGTATGTACGGGCCAGTTAAGAAGAAGCGACAAATGGCTCCTCATCAATAGAAGGTATATTCTGGCAAATGAGCACAGAGGGTTGCGGCAAATCGATATTTTGGTGCAAATTAGAGATAGTTCACGTGAATTTTATTATTTTATAGATAAAATCATTTTTTAAAAGTTTGATAGAAGTGCGGATGTTGTGTTATTATTTAAAAAAAATGCTAAATTCCTTTTTTCGTGGATTTTGCAATCCCGAATTAAGGGTTTGATACTTATTAAACAACTCCATGGAAGGACTGAGACATCGGACGTCCTAATATCGCAGTTTATAAAATACCATCATTTACATCTTTAGGAACCAGGTTAAAATTTGTATAAAATAATTTTATTGCCCGCATAACATTAGTCTATTCTTCCAGTCATCTTAGGCTGCATATAACATCTACGTCCCAAAAAGCGCTGATGATGATGATGACAAAACAATTACAAGTTTTACAAGATCTGATTAAATTACTCGTTCAAAGCTAAAACGGCAAATACACTTTCAAGATAAAATGTTAATGAGAATAATTTACAAGATTTTACATAAAAAAATGTCCCGTAGCCATCGTAATCTCTTAGCTAATTAGAGTAAAGCAAGCGGAGAAAAGCTTTAAAGAAATTGGCTGGCTAATTCGCGAAATAGCCGGAGATACCGAAAAATATTAATTAATAACTCTAGCCATTTGAGATCCGCCAAATTAATCATCAAAGAATCTTTATGCGAGAAAATGAAAATGAATAAATTGGGTATGATGCAATTATCTTAAACGTTAATTTGGTGCGAATAAGTTTTTTGGAACAGCTGGACTTTTTTTCCGCCGGGAAATGCTGTTAGGCATCCCGCGGGGGAGGGAGGACTCCCCAGGCGGGTATGTTGGACTCGCTGCGCCCGAAAGATGGTAAGGTAGGCGAAGTTCTAAAAACGCGGTGAGTGCCACCAATGTCGCCTTTTGAGTTGAGGACTGCCCTGGATATGTTGAGCAAACAGGCCACCTCAACGGCTAGTCAGTCCCTCAAAGGATCGACGCTACCTCGTTCCACCAGGTTCCCATCCTCTCCCCTTGTCCCCTCCTACTCTTTTGTCCCCTTTCCTTACGGGATATAAAGAGCAGGCACCTCGGTTCACTTGGCTTCACCAAGGTGCTGGCTTCACCTAAGACTACTGAGCCCCACCACCACTACAAGGCTTGAACCATATTGGGATAAAGAGCTGGTCTATCAAATAGGATGTGACTAGCAATATACAAGAATATTACTCATGGTTATGACAGCCTTATCGAGTGTCAGGTGGCAGGCAGTGACGGCGGCTTCCTAACTCGCCAAGTGGAATTCGTATTATAAATAGTGATAGCTACATCGTGTGATAAATGCGTATAAATATTCACAATTTCTACAGTAAAACAGCTTTGCTGTGTATCGGAATGAAGAGCAGGATAGACAGTGTAATTACTGGTTCAAAGACTTACTTGGTAGAAAGCATCTAGATGCAATTCCTGGGTGCGTTACTAGACTAAGACGTACTAAGTTACTATAACATTACGCATTTTAGTTATCTTACGATGTGTTAATGGTAGTTTCAACATCACAGTTCACAGGGTTTTATGTTAACTAGTTTTATTGCTAGTTAAACTAAACAAGTGGGCATCAATGACAATCCATACCCTACTCATATTGGGGCTAATTTTGTCCATTGCGATTCCATCAAGTTTTGTAAATATTCACGCCATTTTTCATGCCAAAGTTATTGTACCGAGAGCGATGCTATTTTTGTGGTGTGCATACGATCCTGCTTGTTTCTTATGAAAAAGTACTATAATTGTTGTTAAATACTGATAACACTAGTGTTGTATTATTATCAATTAATTTTCTGCATTTACTGGAGTATCGTTTATCGAGTATCGCAATAAAAGCTAGTGGATACCAGTTTTCAGTTCCAATTTAAAAATTTATTCATGTCTTTTAGAATAATATTGTTTTAGTATGTATTGTATTAAAAGTTGATAAACAATACATTAAAATGATAGCTGTCAAACCAACTAACAAATATAGGTGTACTGTCAGATACCTAGACATTGGTTGAACAGCGGCCGTCATTCTAATCAAACTTATTATATTTATTGCCTAAAAACATAAACGCACTTTCACAATTTTTTTTATTCTTTGTAGCTATCGATGTTTGCAACGAAATCTTTAAAAGCAGTAGCAGATGGCGCAATCGTTAGCTTTCAATTATATGCCAAATCAACGGTTAAAATCTGACTGCATGCGGGCGAAATCATTGGCTTTACTCTGTGCTTTGTCATATATTTTGTGACATTATCTTGTTGTAACGTAATAATTGTTCATTTATTTTGTTCCTTGTTTTGATACTATATCATTCTACTGCGAATTTGTGAACCCCCGACGAAAACAGAGGTGTGCTATGAGTTTGACTGCTGTGTGTGTCAGTTTGTTGCACCGTATCTCTTAAACGGGTGAACCGATTTGGTGCGGGTGATTTTAGGCATATTTCATCAAAATCAGTGCAGCCGTCTCAATATTTTAAGCTGTTTATTTCTTTGAATTCTTTTAGAAGTGAGTGTTTAGAGTCTTAAAATATACATATTATATTCTAAATGCCCATTTCTGCAAAAGGGTCAAAATAAGCTCGGATCCCCGTTATAAAGTGTTTATCCATTTCCATTTCTACTTAAAATTTTCTTCTTAAGACTTCCCAAGGCTTAATTTTATCATCGATTCAAACATTTTATAATACAATTAACAATGTATCGGACTTTGTACTTAGAGGTGTTTAAAAATTTAGCACCAGCTCGTCTCGAGTTTGTTGGCGCCCTACGAGGCTTCACTCTTAATTATTACTTTGGGAAAATTAAGACTGTCGTTTAGCGCAGAGTGCCCGACTGAAGGCGCCTCTTCCATTTATCTAAATGTACTTTATCTAGGGGCGACTGGACCGGACTATGGAGTCGCGTTCCCTTAGGGTTGATAAGATCGCGTTCTTAGCTTTTATATGCGTATTGTATATGATCGACGTAGGGTGGTTTAACAAAGGCTGTTCCTATTTTATGCATATGTAATGCATATTATTGGTACAGTACCCAGTATAACCCAGTATCTTAAATATATTATATAAGATATTAATATGACTTATTTAAAATTTTGTAGTTTTGTTTATGTTTTAACTTAATATTTATATTGCTACCTATTTATTTTAAGTTTATTAAACAACGGAATGCTCAGATTTTTTTAACTAAAAATATTTTTAACGCTGAATAAACCTGAGTATCTACTTTTATCCAGGAAAATATATTTTCTTTTTTAATTAAAAGTATTCTCCTCCAGATTGAATGTCATTTCAACGATGAACCCAAACTTCGGGTACCAAGTCTAAATGTACATATATTTATCTAATTACAAAAGGGTAACTCTATGGATTCTCTGTTCCATGCGACGCTTCAAAGTAATGATGCGTACTAGGTAGCGTTAAGTACATTACCTATTGTAAGTGTTCTTTGAGGTGCCTACAGTGTTGTAGATCTGAGGCTTTTACTCTAATTATGAGCCATGCTCCCCTGTTATATTACAGCAACGTACATTAAATGAAATAATAATCCTGGTTGACTGCGATACCATCAAAGTGTGTGTATGTCTTATAAATTTCGTACACGTATGTTAAACAAGCTAATGCCCGCAGTTTCGCCCGTGTGGAGTTTGAAAAAGAAGCTTATGTATTTCCTTGCTAGAATGACATAATTAATAAACAGATGAGTAGTACTTATAAAATAAAATGTATGCGTGTGTTAATGTAACACATCTCTATATAGTACATTGCAAGACTAGTTGCGTCCGGCCAGTAGGTACATACCTAATATAAATTTTGTGCGTTTGACAATTAGGTCGTTTTTGACATTTCAATTGATGTAATTATAAATTACTATTAATAATAAGACAAATGTAATTCCAGTAGAAACTTTGAATTTTTCGGGATAAATATAGCCTATTTTTTAATCCAAGGTCCATCACAATTTCAACTTTCGTTTAGTCATTTTTCCGTGAAAGACTAACAAGCATCCAGACTTACAAACTCTCGCATTTATATTTATCAGGATAAGCTCCCTTTTTGACATGACCTATCACAAAATTGAAATGAGTCATAGGTACGTTGAATAATGGAGGATCTATGAAACTATGACTACATATATATGTGTGTATGGCCCATATATATGGGCTATGTTGAAAGGAGACATATGACGTAGAATTAGATAAGCTGGTTCAAACCGCATCATGAAACTAATCTAATGATTCAATGTAGTTAATATTTCGAAAAAATATTTTATATTTGTGACGTTATAATCGCAATTATTCAGGATTATAATGTATATTTCAAGTGAGCGGTATAAAATATATATAGAAACAGAAGACTTGAATAAAACATGTAAAATATACATATTGGCGTTCATTAAAATAGGCCAGTGTCCAGCAGTGGACGGAAAAAGTGATGATGATGATGATGATGATGATAATGATGATAATGATTATGATAAAATAAAATAACACGCTTAGTAAATAATACTTTACATGAGTAATACTTAACGCTCTGAAATGCTTAAACTCATTTAGGTTATGAAATTTTAAGTATTCCTTGGCACTGTTTCAATTCACAATTTCCATAATGATGACATTTAACATTATAGCATTTTCCTAAACTCGTTAAGGAATATATTTACAATATTTATGGAGAACTCGTACTTCAAAGTTTTGTTTTACTCTTCAAGATAATGTAACATAACCTCTACGGTTGTGGCTGTTCAGTTCTTGTGTAATTCAGGAAATATCTTACGTTAGTTAAATAGGTAAAAATAGAGGTATCTGGTGATATGTGGTCAACGAAAATAAATGAGTTCACCTGTGACTTTAGTAAGAGGTATGCTGCTTATCAGCCGGATTGGGCTGGCACGACCGAGGTAGTACCTCTCGCTCACATAACACCGGCGTCATGTCGCGTTTCGTGCGTTTTGTGAGCTTCCGGTGGCCCATATATTCCAGTAAGGGGAAGAGAAGGGCAACGCATCTGCATAAATTTTGGATGTGCGGATGTCTATGGGCGCCGATTGTCACTATAAGGCTCGGCTGCCTCCTTGTGACATAAAAAAAAATACGCATCGCCCCTCCTAAGACATACATGGTTTCGTTAGAAGTCTGCACAAAAGCATAGAAATGTTCTTTCTTGAAAAACTAAGCAAGATTGTGGTATCCATGCTGACGGGAGCACGGCACATCACATTCGTCCCACTGGCAAAATAGGAAGTACTCCGGCTTACGACAAACTGTTACTAGATTCTAGGTTTCCCTCCTGTATGTTATAGACTAGCTGTTGCCCGCAACTTCGCCCGCGTTAACTTAGTCAACTACTGTAAGTCACAGCGTGATGTTATATAGTATATAGCCTTCCTCGATTAATGGGCTATCTAACATTGAAAGATTTTTTCAAATCGGACCAGTATTTCCTGAGATTAGCGCGTTCAAACAAACAAACTCTTCAGCTTTATAATGTTAGTGTAGATTATCAAGGGTATTTGATATCTTTCCTCTTTAAAAATTTCCTCTTTATAGAAGTTATACCTACACATGACTTACAAAAATAATTTCAAACCACGAGTACACTGAGTGTTAATTACAGCATAATTATGATAATAAGGACGTGAAAACAATTTACAAATAATGGTTTACCCATATAATGAAGATTTCATCTGCAGCCCGTAGATTTGTGGTTTGGTCTCATTTGCGTAAACATTGTGAATAGTACATTTAAATTAAAATACAGAGAGATATCGTTGAAATCATTTTATGGATTAATAATTGTTTCAGTTTCAATTATTAAGTAAAAATTCACCAGAAAAATTACCCTTTTAACAAATTTGATTACGTTATTGTTGTAAGCGCCCCACCATGGTTCAGGCCTTGACGTGGCGGTGGGGCTCTAGCCTAGGGTGAGCCCAGCATCTTGGGCGAAGCTAATTAAGGCGAGGGGGCTCTTTGTACCCCTCTTATAAGAAGAGAGGACAAAAGAGCAGGGGGCAAGGGGCGAGGACGGGAACCTCACCCCATTTTACTGTCGCGACGTTTGGTAGGGGATGTTCTGTGGTGTGGGACAACCCTTCTGTGGAGGTGGCGTCGGTCCCTTGCAGGACTGACTAGCCGTCGAGGTACCCTGTTAGTTAAACAGATCAGGGGCACCTCACCAAAGGCGGCACTGGTGGCACTCGCCGAGTTTTATTGGGAAGAGCTGCGTCCACTTACCATCTTTGGGGCGCAGCGAGTCCCACATATACGCCTGGGGATACCCACTCCCCAGGCGGGATGCCTCAGAGCATTAAAAAAAATGAAAAATCAACCATCAATAAAAAAAATCCCGGCAGAAAAAAAAATGTTGTAAGCGCGTTGGCACTCAAGCAGGAGGTTGCGTGTTCGAATCTCGCTAGGGAATAAAAAATGTTTTCAGTGTTCCTGGGTCATGGATGTGTATTAAATATTATATAATAAAAATCTTAAATATATTATGTATAGTATGAAAGTATTATATATATTCCCGTTCAACGTACCCGTAACACAAGTTCTTCGTGAACTTACCACTGGAGCAGATTGACGTGGTGTAAAAGCTTCCATAGACACTAATATATTATTATTATTTGTTTTTTTTTCAGATTGATCTATGCTAATAGTATATTGACCCTAATGCTTCATCAGTTTGTTGGTGGGCCAGCCGGCTCACCTAAGTATTTTTATGAGAAGGGGGTTACCCCCCACCAACCATCTTTGGCCACAAGGCCTCCTAGCGTTGGGTTTGGTTTGATAGAAACAAATATGTTACACGAAAACTATATTACATATTTAAAATTTTCGTATATCTAACCAAAAAAACGTATCTACGTACCTAATGAAACTATTTTTATTTTTACTGCTTATATTTCTTGCAGTTTTATTCCTAAAGCTTTGAATTCTCATCATCATCAGCCTCCATCTGTCCACTGCTGAACATTGGTTTTAATGAACGCCAAGACAGCCGATCCCTTGCCACTCGCATCCAACACCAACCTACTGCATAGAGATCGTCTTCTCACCTGGTTGATGGCCGACCAACATTTCGTCGGTCTAAAGTTTCGAATGGTTAATAAAAGTAGCCCCTTTGCAGTGTAAATAGTTTTTTAGTTGATTTATTTCTCACATAACGTAAACGAATGTAATTTGTGTCATAAATAGTTTGATTCTGAACCGGATATGTTATTTTTATAGAGGCTATGTTGAGTGAAACGAAATAAAATATATTATTTGAGATTGCGCTGCAAAACTTTGACTGTTGTCAACTTTCCATACAAACAAAACAGCCAACACCTAGTCATGTTTCCGGGAGCGATGAATAAGTTTTTAAAAAGTTATAAAATTTATTTAAAATGAAAATTGAAACAATTAACATAATTGATGCTGAATTGTTATACTTAAACTAATGACTGAACAGAGGTTGATGCTCAAGTTGAATGAGCTTCTCGCAAGTAAATCACAAGCCGTTCCAGGTTCCCACGTAACTTATTATACCTGGTAACAGCTAAAATATTAAGCATTAATTTGTGTGGTAGGGTTGGTTGAGGCCAAAGACTACTATTGTTTAACTAGAGATAGACTGGAAACTCGAATCAAATATATGCGTATAATAGTACGAGGCGCCATCTAGTTGTTGGATATTGAACGAAAAACATATACCTAGCTATAGCCTATATATACGTTTATTATTATTTTATGGTTTATTATTTCTATTAATTATTATGTTATTTTATGCAGTTACCTGTGATATTTTTTGTTTTAAGAATTGTCTCATTACCTACCGTGTTTTATTTTCTATGATGTTAACTAATTAATTCGATAGACCTATGAGATAATTTTTTACACAAAAATATCACAGGCCGCATCTGCATTCATCTTGTGCGCGTGCATCTCGTGCATAACTAACAGCAGAACCTTAAAATTGCAAGAACAAAATGCGCATGAGTTCGAACTTCCAAAACTTCAAATTATTGTAACAACAGCGGCCATTTGCATTTTAATAGCACTAATAAGTATTACCACAGTATTACTATATCAGAAATTCTAAATCCCACCATATTACAAATAAAACTAATTATGATTAATAAGATTAAAGGTATTAACGGCACTTAAAATAAGTTACAATATAAATAAAATAATGTTGGATTATTTATTAATTTGAAAATTAACGTATATTAAATTATTTGAATAAATAATTTTACCAAATTATCAAATATTCCTTTCTCATATTTTTAACACAGCAACACTCTGAATTTTGTAACAATCCGACGGTTAGATGTCGCTTTTTATCACAAAATAAATTTTGTTCCTAGTTTCCATACCGTGGTTGAGTATTATATATAATATCTAGATAAAAAAGATAGAGCAAACAGACAGCAGAAAAGAAAAAAAAAAAATCTGATGTAACATAATTTGCCACAAAAATATATTTTTTTTAATTTACAAGTACTTCTACCGATCCGATCGAGACGTACACGTGGACGGAATGCTACGACAGCGCGGACTTCATACGTAGAAACGTACTACCATTTTTTTATATCCCATGATTATGATATACCTACCTATTATCTAGTATCACTGCCATAACCAATCTAACGACATATCTTATGTTCAAAATCATCAAACCGTACAGGCTTAAAAAACTAGAAAAACATAACCCTACTAAATCTAACGTAGTCAGATAAAATACAAATAACATGTGTTTAATCAGTATTGAACTAATATCTCTACTAATATATTACCTTTTTAGTTCTTATTCCAGTCGTGACTTAAGCTTCTAACTACAAATTACGTGCCGCAAACAAATCGTATACAGAAAACATTGTCTTTTACTTTCAATTCTGAAAAAATAACAGTCATCCATCGATGTCCTTTTCCACCCCATGGCAAATTAAAGATGGACGTTGCATCTTTAATTAAAGCTATTTTATTGAACCTCCCTGCCTCATTAATTACAAGAGAGTGGATACATTAAGAACCTTTACATGTAACAATAATGTGACAGGCAATATATATTTTGATGGCTGATAATATTTTACGTCTTGTATCATAATATAAAACTGGTATGCATAATGTGTTACTATTATTACTGTTTTAATAAGAACATTGTTACTTATTGGATTATAATAATAATAATGTTCATCCAATAACAAAATTCTAATGAATAAGTATCAATCAAAAAAAATTCCGAAAGATGCAATAAACTGAATCGATAGTGTTAAGCCGTTTGTCATCACGGCACCCGAGTCTATTTTACACCGAGGCGCGCCAGTAAAATATGTTTCACGTTATTACTATAGCTCTACTCGTAGCTTTGACTACGTGGTACAAGCGCGACGTAGTAGCTACATATCGTAGCACTGCTACGTAATATCTTGACTGTATGGGGAATAATTCGTGTTTTATACATTATAATTTTATAACTTTAGAAAGAAAAAAGGTTATAACTACGTGGCAAGGAGTCACATCCGAAAAATTGATTAACATGGTAGAAATTCCCATACTAAGAATATAAATATTTATTAAGAAAATAGACCTATAACATAATAATATTTCTTAAGTGCATATTTTCTAACACTTAAGAATATTATATAACACTTAAATATAAAAAAAGAATAATGTTATATGTATATTTTATATTGATAGGCGGAAGTTGGAAATATTATACTGTAGAAGTTATAATATTAATATTTAATTGTATTTGTATGTAAATAAATGTATTTTAGATTAATACTTTTAAACAAAAAAATGTAAGTGTTTTATAGTGAAGTGTTTTTATACTGAAAGAGTAATATTACATACATAAAGTCGAAAATGTAGTAATTATAATTTCACTCAGTCCAAATGTTGACATTTCTTTCAAAGTTGACGTAATAACTGGTAACAATTCCAAATCGGCCATGGTAATATTAGGTATATTACGATTGATAAGTTCGGTAATTACCAAATCTACCCTTCAATCGAAAAGGTCGATGACACGTGAGGGGTGTTGACAGACGGTTAAAAAATAAACTTCACCAAAATTGCCATAGGGATAGCCAATGATTCACCTTTTTTCCCAATTTATCTGCATGATGAATCTGTTTCATGGTATTTTATGTATATTTTTATTAAAACAACCAATTACATTTGTCTTAGATATGTTGATAGAATAAGTATATGATAGTATATTAAATAATGTACATTTCATCATCATCATCATCATGCTTAATCCGTCCACTGCTGAACATAGGTTTTCTTAAATGAAAAGTATATACAAGAAATTGTTTAGATGTGGCTAATGTTCTCTGTCTCTATTTAAAAGCCTTCCTCTTGTCGGTGGCGTCTTATATACTCCATAATTAGGATGCTTAGAACGGTGGTTGCCACACTTACCTTCCATTGCACAGTACAATGACCAATTTCTTGCTCGTTGATATCGAGTCCAGAGCCCTACAGGGGAGGGGGGGGGGGAGCTTTATAGCAGCGGCGCTTGCTCGCTACGTCACAAGATCGTCATAGGACATAAGTAGCATTTTATAGGTTAGTCCAACCCACTGGACTACTGGTAATCTTGTCTTTAATAGGTCAGGGACTGCTTATTCGTATATTCGCAGCTAACCACCATATCAGATGGCCGTCCCACTATCCGCCACCTGTAGACTTCTATCTACGGGCTCAGCCTCTACATGTGGTAAATGTTATGTGTATATATTATGATTAAATATTTGTGAAGAACTACTAACACTTTTTTATGGCATAGGAGGCCAAACGAGCAGTCTATGCCTTTTGGCGATTAAAATCGCCCATAAACGCACAACCAGAGGTTATGCAGATATAGGGAAAAGGAGGCAACGCATCTGCGTTCATCCTTTTCGAGACATCAAACGAGACAGCATAGCTGTCACTTGACGCCGGTGTTATGTGGGCGAGAGGTACCACCCCGATCGTACCGGCCCAATACAGCTGCAAAGCAACATGGTCCAACCTCTTAACACTGCATTACTACCAATACTTTACCACCATTTACATAAATGCATATACGACTACGGTAAATATATATAAGTTCATCATACAATTCGTCTATGGTCATAAAAATAGGTAACCAAACACGCGGCCTTTGCATATATAATCACCATTCCAAAATGTTAAAACTGAAGTATAATCAAAGAACCCGTAAAATCAATTGCTTTTTACTAGCAATATCGAAATAGAATTTGTTTGCTCACGCAATTCCACCAGCCAATAGTGAGGCTCTTCATAAGCATTGTTAAAAGGAGATTGTATTAAAATAAAGCCTTTTGCAAAGTTCCTTTGTGCAAAGGACTAGGGAGAAACATTCGCAATTAAATAAGCGCTACTTTGTAAGTCCAAGGATTACAGAAGCATTTAAAAATAAAAACATGTGTGTACGAATAAAGTTACATTTTTATACGGGAATATTTTATTAAAATGAAAGTAGAATAATATGAGAACTATTGTTAAATACATTGTCTGTAACATCAAATATTGAGCCTTTTTTTAGTAAATTAAATTAAAAGCTCATATGTAACCAGTTTAAGCCACATTATAGTCCTAATAATCCAAAATCCAAGATCCAAAATGAATAATTGTGGAACCGGATTTAATTATATTTATAATAGACTAGCTGTTGCCCTCAGCTTCGCCCGCGTTAGCTTACTCAACTTAATTACTGTTAGTCACAGCGTGATGTTATATATAGCCTTCCTCGATAAATGGGCTATCTAACACTGAAAGATATTTTTTTAATCGGACCAGTAGTTCCTGAGATTAGCGCGTTCAAACAAACAAACTCTTTAGCTTTATAATATTAAGTATAGATAAGATAGTTTAAACAAACATGTCTCATTGGGATCAAAAAGCTTTAAAGTTCTGAAATTAAGAGCCTATTATTGGTAGAGATCCCTTTTGAATATTAAAAAAAAGCAAAGATAATGTTTTAACAGACAATTTTAAAGTTTCATAGTAAAGTTTTCATAAAAAGCTCAGGTTCGTATAGCTTCTAATTAAAACAATGAAAAGAATAAAACGTAAATCAAAAGATAGGAACAATATTTAACGCATATGTGGCAAAAAGCTCTCAAAAGGCTTTTCCAGTCTATAACGACGCAATTACAAGAGGAACGGTGTTATACCACTAATGTAAAAGGCTCACTAAATCTTCTTTCTCAAATAACACCCTTTTTTATTGCCACGAGATGAAACTCGATTGCGTTTCGAACAATAAAGAACGAACTCACAAACTGACCACTCGTAAAACTGTCCGAAATTGCTTTTAGAGCTAAGTTGCACAAATTTAGTAACGTTCAATTATTAAGGCCCGAAATATATGAGAGATAAATTCAACTATTGGCGTATAAATAAAAATAAATGTGTATTTAACTATCGTTATTGTAATACTGGGTGAATGGGCTTAATATATTGTATTATTAGATCTGTGTTATTTTTTCTGTTCCTCAAAATGACAAAACAGGACTCTTATCTATAGGATCACTCCATTGTCCGTCTGTCTGTCTGTCAAACCAAAAACAGGTTATTTCACATTGACATATAATCAAAAAATTCCCCACCATGGTTCAGGCCTTGTCGTAACGGTGGGGCTCAGTAGCCTAGGGTGAGCCCAGCACATTGGGTGAAGCCAATTGAGCTGAGGGGGCTCTTTGTACCCCTCTTATAAGAAGAGGGGACAAAAGATCAGGGGGCAAGGGGCAAGGACGGAAACCTCTCCCCATTGTACTGTTCCGACGTTGGGAGGGGTTGTTCTGTAGTACGGGACAACCCCTCTGTGGAGGGAGCGTCGGTCCCCTGAAGGACTGACTAGCGGTCAAGGTGCCCTGTTTTGTTCAACAGATCTGGGGCACCTCACCAAAGGTGACATTGGTGGCACTTGCCGGGTTTTAGTGGGTAGAGCTGCGTCCACTTACCAGCTTTCGGGCGCAGCGAGTCCCACATACCTGCCTGGAGAGACCCACTCCCCCGCGGGATGCCTCAGAGCATTTCCCGGCGTTAAAGAAAAAATATCAATAAAATCGATAAGAACCCACAATATAACAAAAAAATAATCCGAAACCAGTTTCTTTGTAGTATATTACATAAAAAAAAAACGTTTTTCGGAACCTTTTCGGAGCGCGCGAGTCAGTCTTGTGCTTGTTTTTTTTTTTTGGGGACTCGCAATACCATGAGTACTTACTCCAAAATACCTTTTAAAATTGTAAAATATTTTGGTTATTTGACGACGGAGGGTATGTGGACCTGCAAGTGGTGCTAGCCGATCCAGATTGGATGCGGCCTTTTTTATATCATAAGGAGGAAACCGCACAGTCAGAGCCTTATGGTGATTACCGACCCCCATAGACATCCGCAGAACCAAAAGTTACGCAGATGCGTTGCCCCCCTTTTCCCTATCCTCCCCAATAGGCCACCGGAAACTCACAAACCGCATGAAACGCGTCAGCATAATATATGCCACTTGACGCCGGTGTTATGTGAGGAGGAGGTACCAGCCCGGTCGTGCCGGCCCTAATCGCCTGCAACGTATCTGTGTATCTTTTGGTTGTGCGAATGTCTATGGGAGTCGGTAGTCACCATAAGGGTCTGACTGCTTTGTTGCCTTCTGGTCACATTAAAAAAAAATGTAAAACAATTAGGTATGTGGCAATTAGACAACCTCTGTGGCTCAGTGGTAAGCACGTTGGCGCTCAAGCCGGAGGTTGCGGGTTCGAATCCCACCAGGGAACAAAATTATTTTCTGTGTTCCTGGGTCATGGATGTGTATTAAATATGTGTATCATATAATAAAAATCTTAAATATATGTATAGTATAAAAATATTAAATATATTTTCGTTGTCTGGTACCCGTAACATAAGTTCTTCAAGAACTTACCACGGGACCAGATTGACGTGGTGTAAAAGCGTCCATAGATATTATTATTATTATTATGTGGAGTAGCTTATGGTTAAAAAAATGTCTTTTTTTAAAAGTATTGCATTTTCATCTTCACTTTTAGCTAGTATCCAAATTCCAATACGGTAAATAAAATACGTTTCCATAAACTATTAAAGGAAAATAAAATAAAAAATCTCCATCACCAATAATCTCTTAACCCATTTATCTTTTGAAATCCATTTATGAAATGTCCATAAATATTCCACGGCTTTATTTATACTAAGAGGAAGATGAAATAGCCTTTGTCCTCCCCTCTTTACTTATTCAAACAAAATTACATATGCCTGCTTCGGAATCGCCATTGCCCGAAATTTTACGCGCTAGAGATAGTGTCATGAATATAAATCTATCGTAAAGGACACCGCGGCTACCAGAGTTTACGGCATGGCTCACTTTGCATTCTTTGTACAACGACCATTTACGGTCGCTTTATAGACTGAAGTCCTTTGCATAAAGCCTTAGTGCTTACGAAGGATCTAATAATCTCACTCGCACTGAATTATTTTATGTTTTTTCGTGAATTTTCGGTTTATTAATAGAATATAGGATTTTTTTATTATTAACCCGAAAAATACCTATAGGAAAAAAGAGGTACGATGAAGGGAGGTTATATCGAATATTTTATTTCTACATGAGTATTGAAAGATCTTCTATTCAGGGGAAGGATAGATATAAATACGTAATAATAAAATAATAACTCAATCTATAATATCTCATAAAAACCTGATTTTATTATTGATAAACTACACAATTATTAAATTACTTTATTGGCAAAAGTTGACACAGTTTTTAGTGTAGGTATTACATTCTTCATTGGTTAGTTCATCTATTCGTCTCCATATGATCATATGGCGACGAACATATTATTTATATTCAGATCTGTTTAATATCTAACACTAAAATCTTGATAAAACTATCATAATTAAGAATTACAACAAGTTTTTCACATCATTCGATTTTATTTAGCAAAATCAAAATATTTTTTTCATTTGAAATAGTATCTATAATATATTTTTTGAACGTCAATTGAATCTACCACAGTTACAAGGCGAGCCCATTGAGAAGAACCGGTGAAAAAAGTCAGTGGAACTAAGCTAGCTTCTAACTAGCGTTAGAATAAGTCATTGCACACAAATACTCCCCACCATGGTTCAGGCCTTGACGTGGCGGTGGGGCTCAGTAGCCTCGGGTGAGCCCAACACCTTGGGCGAAGCTAATTGAGCCGAGGGGGCTCTTTGTACTCCTCTTATAAGAAGAGGGGACAAAAGAGCAGGGGGCAAGGGGTGAGGATGGGAACCTCACCCCATTGTACTGTCCCGACGTTGGGAGGGGTTGTTCTGTGGTGCGGGACAACCCCTCTGTGGAGGTAGCGTCGGTCCCTTGCGGGACTGACTAGCCGTCGAGGTGCCCTGTTAGCTTAACAGATCCGGGGCACCTCACCAAGGCGGCATTAGTGGCGCCCGGTGGGAGGGAAGCGCTGTGCCGCGCTCCCGGCTGCATGGGTACCACCATCTTGCTTGTTTCTCCCGTGAAACAGCTTTGCTGTGTTTCGGAGAGAAGGGCAAGACAGGCAGTGTAATTACTGGCACCGAGACTAAACATCTTATGTCTCAGGATAGGCAACACATAGATGAGTTGCCTGGGCTCATTCCAGGTAAACTAGTTTATGTTCATGGGCGACGTTGACCACTTACCATCAGGTGGCACGTTTGCCAGTTTGCCTATCCAACTAACATAAAAAAAAAAAAAAAAAACCCGCCGGGTTTTAGTGGGTAGAGTTGCGTCCATTTACCACCTTTCGGGCGCAGTGAGTCCCACATACCCACCTGGGGAGACCCGCTCCCCAGGCGGCATGCCTCAGAGCATTTCCCGGCGTAAAAGGAAAAAAAAATTGCACACAAATACTAAGCCATTTCTAAGCTGATCTTAGAGGAATGGGAATGAGAAATAAATATGTTTTAGATTTTTACAAGCCCGAAACGTCGGGCTTGTAAAAATCTTAATAAACCGCCATAAAATCCGTAAAAAATTGTTTCATTATAATGAGTGAAATTCGCGCAAACATTAGAAAACAATAAATATGTACTTACACATATTTATTTCTCATTCCCGTAAGATCATTCTCAAAAGAAAAGATAAAGCAAATTTATCCGATTTGCGAACATCAGATTAAAAAATATATATTATCCGAAATCTTCGAATGAATTTTTAGCGCCTGTTGGGATCTCTGTTAACTATTAAACCCATTTTCTTTTGCTGCAGATAACGAAACTCATTTAAGATATCTTACGAACGTCTCTCAGCCGTTTTGGGGTGTCTTTAAAGGAATAGGGACAGATGTAGAAACATCTTAGAGATAAGAATAAATCCTTATTTTTTTGTGATTTATATTTACTAATACGTATATAAAATATTCCAGCTGAGACAATTTATATTTTAGGGTTAATTGTTTTATAAAAGAAGAGTAAAAACTCCATAAAATGTAAGCATTTTTTTTAATAACACCACGTTAACCAAGCCCCGTGTAAATTTTTTAAATTTATATTAGCCATATAGTATATACTACCATGACTCGGCACAGATAATATATTTTATATTCATCATACAAATTTTCTTTCCTTGGCGGGAATTGAATTCTAAAATGAACGTACAACGTGGGTTCATAGTGTTTCTCACTGGGTCAAACATATTTGCAAATTGAAGTTGAAATTTGGAAAAAGTTTATTTAAACAGTTTGCAGATTACTTTTCAATTTTCAATTCAAACATCCAATGCTCATTCAAGCGAGAGTTAAAACTCAATATTCTATAATATTGATATTTCTATTTCCTTTAAATGTATAAATATATTATAATCTTATAATCTATATTCTATAAAATTACATATATTCACGGGGATTTACGTTTTGGGGAATTGGATATTATTAATTATAATTGTTAATATACATTTTACATAATACAAATTTAAATGAAATAATACAAGTCTAATTTAATTTTCATTGATTTATCATAATATAATAAGTAATAATGACTACACTCCACGCCTTCCTTGTCCTATAATACTTCCATATTTCGTCCAAAGAGACCAAAGGTTTCTCTTTATGTCTAATAAAATTTTCTTCAAAGTATTCTTAATTGAAAATTCAAATTTATGCATAAGGTCTGATTGTAGCATTGTAAAACGCCCCAGCTATAAGAGCGTTGATGAGCAAGCCGAGCCTTAGCAAATTATCCTGTTTTAGGATCGAGGCAAAGGTAAGTTAATTTTTATATTAGTTCCACCTTTTCCATTTTACCCTTTACTTTTACATAGTTTGCACGGGACTTTCTGTAAGAGGATGTTTTAATTAGATATTTTTTAGATTGTTTTAAAATTAATTAATATTTTAAAGTAAAGTCTGTACTTCGTTTGTTGTGAAATAAAATTATGAAGAGTTGAGAGGCTTAAAGAGTAAAATGTTTCAAAGTAAAACCGAAGATAATGTGATATACAAAACTTTCTCAAAAGTAATAATAAATCGTATAGGTGATAAAGTTGTAATGATTTTTACATATCTGTATGGAAACATGCATACATTTATGGAATCCCTAATATTTAGGCACTGTTTCAATCCCCCCGTTAATTATGGGAGTACAACGTTGGGAATCTGCTACGCAAGCTATCGTCGCTTAAACTATGAACACGTTATCACACGAAACATTCAATGATGCCTATTTGGACAAGTTATATATTTATTACACATGGCTTGTATTCTATATTAATTGGTCAAGAGTTGCAATATTTTTGAATCTAATAACTTTATCATATACCTACATAATAGAGGAATTATTTGCAATTTAAATTTATAAGAATTTGCAGTTTATGATTTTCCGGTGGCCCATTTTGCGGGATAGGGAAAAGGAGGGCAACGCATCTGCATTATCTTTGGTTGTGCGGATGTGTATGGGCGTAGATAGTCGCCAACAGCTTCGACGGCTCGTTTGCCCTCCTATGTTATAAAAAATGTAAACATATGCTTATAAAAAGTTGTATAGATATTAATATTTTTATTTCATTTTAGATATCAACATGCATCAAAAATGCTACTTATATAAAAAATAAAAAAATATTAATAATTCCACTTATAAAACACATAAAAAATAAAGTACTTATTAAATACGACTTTTCTTCATAATATACAATACTTATTACAATTTACGGTTTCAAAATTTCGTACAAAACACTTATAACTTTGCCCTATTATCAGCTGATTGTGTGAGAATAAACACTGAATATTTAACAGTACAAAAGTACAATGTATATATAAAGAAACTGTTTCAAACTATCGATTTCATACGCTCCTTATAAAACTAGTCTATATTAAGTTTGTTAAATAAAGTTCCAAGGATTATTAAGACGACACGAACGTGAACGAACATGCTGAAGTAGCTAACGTAACTAACGTTAACTTAAGCTAGAAACATAGAAGTCATAGAACTATGTCTGAGTAAAGTACGCGTAGTTGAATTTTAATTGTCCATGGAAAACTTAGAAATAGTAAAAACAGTAGAGCACTTTTTTCAATTCAATTTCAATATTTTTTTTATTTTTAACGAGCTTTTTTATGATTCATATTATGTACTTATTTTGTATAAATCCGAATTTGCCATAGGTTGACCTTCTTTTTCTCTGACGGTCGTGACCACCTCTTATTATAATTTTTTACCTAGTGAGATATTCAAAAATCTTCGTAACTGAAAAAAAAACCTAACCAGTCACAGGTGCTGCTAATAAAAGTGACAACAAATCAATTAAATTTACAGCTTGCCAAAAAAGAGTATGACGTGGTGACAGGTGGAACTAAATATTTTACTAAATGGAAACCTATACCGCCTTATTACAAAAAACTTATCTAGTACCGGGATTAAACCAAGACTGAAAAGTCCAGGTTTGTTACGGTATTAACGTTAGTCCATGGACTAAAATTCATTCTTATTACAAATCGAGGACCAACCGGGGTCTAGGTAGTACCGAAGATTACCAAACCAAAGAGTACCTGGTTTAATTGTATCCACAGATTATTGAGCAACATATCATTCATTTTGTTCGTTCAATATTTGATTAGTTCGGTACACCGTTCTTTTTTATGCAAAGCTCGCTAATTTATAATTAAATATAATGTGGAAAATACATCAATATTTTGATAATAAAATTTATTGTGCTATATAAAATATCTGAAATCTTTACTACTTTGTACTTTGAGGTAGTGTGATTTAAATTCTTGTTTATTACACACAAATATTGTAATATTTCGCTGTTAAGTTGTTTATATAGCTAGCGTATAAGGGAATGAAATACAAAGCGCGCGTAGTTCTAATGTCATCGAAATGTTTATTGTTTAATGTTTAGTTATTGCAATGTAAGTCGAGTTACCAATAGTAACAATACAGCCATTATTGTTCTTTGATTCTAAATAGACGGTATGTTGTTCATAAGAATAGTATAATATTTTTTGTTGTGAATTTGTGTGCCACGAACATTACTTATGTTTTAAAATGTATCAACAAAAGAAAAAAGGGATGATAATTGGACTTCTCAAGAAAAGGTTAGTGTTTATTTAATCCAAACATCCATGAAAAATATCAGAGTTAATTAGAATTATTACATATGATATAAAATAGGTATGTATATCAATGACAAAATACAATACAACAAAATTACAGAAATAGAATGTTAAATTATTTATGGATGTCAGAATAATTATTTTAAGCGTTAGTCCAATTCAATAATTTTGTCTATTACGAGTTCATTTAATTACCTTTCAATACAAATAATACGAAAAAACGCAAATTCAACGCATAAGACATCTGATAATTTAAAGTTTTGAGGTTAGTACCGAAGTTAAACTAGGGGTCACGGTGGTCTAACTTTAGTACCATAGATAGTCCTGGTACTAGCGTTAAACTAGTTTTTGTAATAACATTTATATTAGACCATGGTTTAAAGCTGGTATTAAACTCGGTACTATATTTAGTCTTCGTTTTGGAATAAGGCGGATGATGTTGACAATACTTGGCCGACAAATACTAGATTTTGAGTAAAGCTTAGTGTTTCATATTTATTTTTAACGATTTGATTAAATTAACTTACTGATTTTCCATATTATGTTGAAACCTAAGTGAAAGTGGCGCCCTCATTTTTTCCATACTCTTTTTTGCCAAGCTGTAAATACCTATAATAGAGGCTTAAAAAGTTTATGAAAACCTATTCAATTTAAACGGCGCACAAAATGGCCGCATGACATAATTTAGAAGCAACACAAGTTGCAAAACAAACATTGCATAATCTTATAACGTACTTAAGTAAATCAAACGTCAAACTGTGTCTCCAGCGTTTCGCGTGCGGTGTCGCGAGTCCACGTCATATAAACGTCAAACTGTGTCTCTAGCGTTTCGTGTGGGGTATCGCGAGTTCAGAGATTGTATCTCATCTAAAAATATGCGTACCGCGCTAAAAGAAGTTTACACTTCAAAAAAACTTTCAACAGTATAATGCTACATTATCGTAGTGACATACGCTATCAAATTAATCATCACTCATTCACCATCACCATCATCATCATCATCAGCATCATCACTCATCATCATCATCACTCCAGATACGGCTCTTAATCTAAGTTAATTCAGAAAAAGCTAGCAATACCCCGAATAACATCATTACAAACTCGCAATCGAAACAATCGTAAAAAGCTATTGGCCAAGATAAAATCACAACGATGTGAGACAAATGGAGTATGAACAGAACAAATCGTTGCCAAATGATAATTTCGCGGAGTTTTGTGTAAAATATCTGTTACAATTGGGGTGTGACAATCGGAGCGATCTGCAGCCCTCTTACCCCCTACCCCCTCCCCCTTCCGGACATAAATAATCGGGCGACGTTTATTCCGTAACGACGGAACTTTGATAACGCTAGACGAACTTACCTTTGTATAAATTACCAAGAAAATAGACAATTAATTGTCGTCGGCTAGATTTTGTGTATTTCATCGATTGCGAGCAGCTTGCCGTTTAGGACAAGTCATAAATAAATACTATTGGAGGTGATCTATCTGCCTAATTAAGAAAAAAAATATTTATAATAAATAAACCTATTATATAGTATATTATATACCTTTAGGGGTCTATTGACATAATCAGAGTCATGGAATAGGGTAAGAAATTAAATAAATAGTTCTTAAAAAAATGTTTATAAAAGATTACAACGCCACGACGCAACAACAAAACAATATATTAAAACCAAGACATGCATACTTTTATTGCATATACGCCAACGCAATAATGTGATATAAACTTGACCGTTTTGTTTGTGTATCTGTCAGTGGCACCGTATCTCTGAAACGAATAAACCGATTTAGGTGCGGTTTTTTTGTTCCGTTCTAATCAGCTACCCCAAAATTAATGTGTCGTGCATAACAACCATAACACCGGTAGGAGGGATGAGCTGCGTGCCGGACAGCATATGCTGCTTATTTATATCGTAAAACAGCTGTGCTGTATTAAAAAAATGAAAACCTACCTGTTGTCTATAAAATCGGTTTACGGACGATAATTTTACGTGATAACGTCATAATATTGTGTCACAAGCCGAACGCTTAGGCCGATCGTGCTTCTCTATCCCTTGTTCCGCGCTCTCGCTTACACGCTCGGCTCAGGCGGAATGTGACAATAAGTCATGCTTTTTCGGGCGTGTCGGCGTTCATGGACGCGCACATCATAAAGGCAAGAGAGGCAGGGTAGTAACAGGCACCGAGACTTACCATTTTACATGTCAGAAAATGAATGAGTTGCCTGGGCTAGTCCGAGGTGAACTATGTTCATCCATGACGCTGACCACCTTCTATCAAAAGTGACTTGCCTGCCAATTTTCCTAACATGAAAAGCTTCAAAGCTTTTTTCCAGAAGATTCTTCTTAAATTTCTCCGGTGATAATCGTGAAAAAAACCGGTGAAAAAAAAAAAGTTATGATCACACCATGGACCACGAGAAACGCCGTGCTTAGAAAGGCGATAGTAAAATAATATCACAAAATCATTATTATATCTTTCCCGGGTCACGTAAGAGCTTAGACGGAAAATTACATTTTGTTAGTCGTTCACGATAGCGACAAGGGACTACTCGGATACTGAATCTTTGGGATTGCAGTTTTTTACGATCGTTGCATTGTAATGTATTTCTATACACATTATACATATACATTTATATAATTTAATATTATAAAGTAATTGTTTGCGATGCAATTATGCCTTTCATAGATATTAGCACTTTGCTACACTAAGAAAACAATCTGAATGAAAAAGTAGAGTATATAATATGTATTCCTTTTTTTAGTGAGTACTACGTCCATCTTAATGTGGCCTTAGATTTATTAAAGGTATCTGATAGAAAATAATTAATAGTAGGGCGTAGAATATGCGCAGTCTTAAATCCTATCTACTAGAATCAAATAAAAATTCGTTTATAATGAAGAATCCCTTTAGGAAAAATTTGAAAAAACTTTAGCGGTTGCTCTTGTATCGAAATTATATTGTAAAAATAAAATGTTAAATCCTTAGGCTTGGCCTAGGGAATTAAGCTTTGGGCAAAGGCGATCGGCCATATTCCCAAGTTGGTATCTTTAATAAATTCTTTTATGGCCTTTGCTACAAACTTTGTATATATTTTAACAGGCAACGCAAAGCCGAAGGGAAAAGTAATGATTTTAGCAGTCTATGTATGAATGTTAATATTTAAGTTATGTATTATATCGCTGCTGTGTGGGGGCGGCTTAAGAATACCCCTACCCCAATACCAGCCCAGGGTGACGTAGAAGTCGTCAAAGGGCATTTAGCTCCCCAACATCAAGGATGCTAATACTGCGAATCGATTGCTTGGTGACAGTCTGTCTCATAGTGACAGTGAGATAGACTTGATCACTAAGCATCGATCGCACTGAGTGATGGCGGCACCATCAATCGAATTGGCAGTAGGCAGCAGTGCCGCCGATGCGAATTCATCATCATCTGCGATTGCCAATCCGCCTGCTCAGCGTGGCAATTATGAGCATGAATCCCCTGATGAATTACAGGCACAAGAGAAGGCCCCTAGTTCCCGGCCGTCCCACTATTTCTGGTTACGGTAGCAGCCTAGGTTACGGTGAGACAGGGGGTGCTAAGAATCCCCGGGCTACGGATCGCTACCACCAACTTGACCTGGCTACGTATAACGGACGAACGTTGAGACTCGATGACCACCTGGTTGAACTGGAGGTGGAACTGGGAAGTATCCGATGGCACGTTTTGGGGTTATGTGAAGTCCGAAGACAAGGAGAGGACACCATAACTCTGCCTTTGGGTCACCTGTTCTACTTCAGGGAAGGCGACACTCCATCCCAAGGCGGCGTGGGTTTCCTCGTCCACAAGTCCCTTGTCAACAACATTGTCGAAGTCTCGAGTGTGTCGAGTAGGGTTGCGTATCTTGTACTCAAACTCACCAAGAGGTACAGCCTCAAGGTGATACAAGTATATGCGCCAACCTCGACACACTCCGACGACGAAGTAGAGGCAACTTACGAGGATGTCTCCAGGGCCTTACACAACACCTCCAAGGCTCACTTCAATGTTGTTATGGGGGACTTCAATGCCAAAGTAGGAGTACGAACAGGTATCGAATCGTGTTTAGGGCCACATGGTGTCGGCAGTCGTAACCACAGGGGGCAAATGCTGGTCAACTTTCTCGAGAAAGAGGGGCTCTTTTTAATGAATTCATATTTTAAAAAGAAGCTCCACAGGAAGTGGACCTGGCAAAGCCCCGATACTGTGACGAGAAACGAGATAGACTTTATTATGACGGACCAAAGGCATGCATTCAGGGATGTCTCTGTGATCAACAGGTTCAAAACCGGAAGTGATCACCGACTAGTAAGAGGATCTATGAATGCAAGCTTTCAGCGAGAGCGAGACCGTCTAATAAAGTCTACACTCCGACCTGACTTCCGGCAAACTGTGGTAGGTTCCAAAAAATTCCAATTGGAATTAAAGAACCGATTCGATAGCCTTAACATATCAGAAACCACAATGGCAGTGGACGAGGCACTGGGTGCCGTTGTGGACTGCATGCGGGTCGTGGGTGAAAGGTTTTGTAGGAGAAAGCGTACTGGCAGGAAATCCAAACTCTCGGATGAGACGCTCGGTCTTATGAGGGAACGCAGAGCACACACAGACGCCACTTCTACAGATGTAAAGCTTCTCTCGAAGCAGATCCGCAAACTAATACGCCGAGACCTTCGCTGCTCAAATACGCAACGAATTACCGAAGCAATTGAGCAGAATAGAGGGTCGAAGGTTTTTATGGAAAAGCTCGGGAGAAGCCACCTGTCGAAGATTAGGACCGCTACTGGCGCGACCGTTTCTTCTAAGCCTGGGATCTTGTCGGAGATCGAAGATTTCTATGGCAAACTGTACGCGTCCCATGCTCCTCAACCTGATCCCCGAAACAACGATCCGCGTGCTAGCCTAACACGACACCTCTCCGGCGAGCTTCCAAACATCAGCCTAGATGAGGTTAGGCTGGCTCTTAAGCAGCTTAAAGGGGGGAGGGCTCCGGGGAGGGACGGAATTACGACTGAACTCCTTAAGGCAGGTGGCGAACCTGTTTTAAGAGAGTTACAAAAGATTTTTAATTTCGTCCTTCAACGGGGCATTTCCCCCAAGGAGTGGCATGGAAGTGAAATCGTTTTGTTTTTTAAGAAGGGTGATAACTCCCTTCTTAAAAATTATAGACCGATATCACTTCTAAGTCATATATACAAGCTGTTCTCGAGAGTCATGACGAACCGCCTCACTAAAAAGCTCGATGGATTCCAGCCACCGGAGCAGGCTGGGTTTCGAAGAGGATTTAGCACCATAGACCACATTCACACTATAAGGCAAGTTGTACAGAAGACCCATGAGTACAACCAGCCACTGTGCCTTGCCTTTGTGGACTATGAGAAAGCTTTTGACTCGGTTGAAACCGATTGGCGATACGTCGAAGTGTTGAGAGGATTATACGACGCCGCCTTTATGTCCGTTCTGGTTCCGGGACGTCAAACAAGACCAATCCAATTGCATCGAGGAGTGAGACAGGGGGATGTTATTTCCCCGAAACTATTCACTAATGCTTTGGAGGACGTCTTTAAGACTATAAACTGGACAGAATATGGCATAAACATTAACGGCGAGTATCTCTCACACCTTCGTTTCGCCGACGATATCGTAATACTGGCCGAGTCGTTGGAGGGCTTGCAGGAGATGCTGCACAGTCTAAATGAATCTTCCCGACGTGTGGGTCTTAGGATGAACTTGGACAAGACGAAAGTCATGTTCAACGAACACGTTCTCCCTAGGCCGGTTAACGTTGATGGCATAACTCTCGAAGTCGTGCAAGAGTATGTCTATCTTGCGCACACTTTGCAGCTAGGTCGACATAACTTCGAGAGAGAAGCCGATAGGAGGATTCAATTGGGATGGGCAGCATTCAGGAAGCTTAGCCATATTCTCACGTCGTCTATACCGCAGAGTTTGAAGACAAAAGTCTTCGACTAATGCGTTCTCCCCGTGATGACCTACGGGGCTGAAGCGTGGCCTAAATATAGGACTGGTCCGCAAGTTTTCCGTAGCTCAACGTGCTATGGAGCGTGCTATGCTGGGTGTTTTTTTGACAGACAGGATTCGGAAGGAAGACATCCGTCAGAGAACTAAGGTAACCGATATCACGCAAAGAATCAGCTCGTTGAAGTGGCAGTGGGCTGGTCACACACTCAGAAGAACGGATGGCCGATGGGGCAATAAGGTTCTAGAGTGGAGGCCACGTTTAGGTAGACGAAGTGTTGGTCGGCCATTGACCAGGTGGGAAGACGATCTCCGTGCGGTGGCCGGTCCGTGTTGGATGCGAGTGGCAAGGGATCGGCCATCTTGGCGTTCATTGAGGGAGGCCTATGTTCAGCAGTGGACGGATAGAGGCTGATGATGATGATGATGATGATATTATATCGTAGTACCAAAGTCGGTTTGAATCAATTATGTTTTTTTCACATAAACAACTTCATCTAGGACTATCCCAACCCCAAAAAAGCTGACCAAAAAAGGCAACTCATTTATGCGTTGATTACCCTGAGACGTAATATGAAAAGCTTCGGTGCCAGAATTACACTGCTGTGCCATTTTTTCCGTAACACAGCAAATCGATTTAACGGATAAAATAAGCATTATAGTGGTATACAAGGAAACGGGATCGCGGCACAACGCATTCCCCCTACCATCCCCTTTTCATAACAGGGTCTTAGTTTTTGAAATTCTATACTTGATTATACCTATACAAATCATTATTAATCTTTATATTTGCGGATAGAAAACTAATTGGAATCTATTCTACAATAGCTATCGGCTGTATCTCTATACATTCCAAAGCCACATTTCACTTCACCTGCTCCGATCAAAGACACATTCCTAGGCATACGTAAACTGTTCGGGAGCGGAACATTTCCAATTTGATTTATATTCGCTTGCCTAGACGATATATAACTAGTCACAATCTCAGAATGCATCGTTATAATCATAGCTTGAATTGTACTGTAGATAGAACTGATAAATGCCATAGTAAATGTCAATTAAAACGCAAGCTTGTTTATACCTTAAGGCGCGGACCTTCTGCCCGCCCTTTAGGGCATGCGTCCGTCGCGGATGAATTTGTCGTTCAGTTCTACGCGGATTGTAACTGAGAGTGGTACAGTCACAACTCACAATACTCATGGATGCTCATGCCCCGCACGACCGACCGTCGAGCACTGAATAACTATTTAATGCACAATAGGCATCCGCTCGCGGTCACCCACGGCGCGGAGGGATTACTATCCGCGCGCGGATTTCTTACCACGCTCCGCGTCGCACTGTACGCGCTTTATACGCCTATATACATTTTGACCGTACATCGCGAACATCCGCGTAATACATCTGTGTCGCACTGAAAAGTCCTTAACTCGCCTCTTAATTAAAATTGATTATAGACATCTTTGTTCTGGAAACTTATAGACCTCACAATATTATTAGTATTTTCTTTCGAAAACACAAAGAACTATACAAGGCGAGAAGATAATATAATATTATCACAAAAACAGTAACATAAAAGCTCCTCAGGCACTCTTTTTTTTTTTTTTTTTCTTTAACGCCGGGAAATGCTCTGAGGCATCCCGCGGGGGAGTGGGTCTCCCCACGCGGGTATGTGGGACTCGCTGCACCCGACAGCTGGTAAATGGACGCAGCTCTACCCACTAAAACCCGGCGAGTGCCACCAATGCCGCCTTTGGTGAGGTGCCCCGGATCTAGAAAACAAACAGGTCACCTCGACGGCTAGTCAGTCCCGCAAGGGACCGACGCCACCTCCACAGAGGGGTTGTCCCGCACCACAGAACAACCCCTCCCAACGTCGGAACAGTACAATAGGGTGAGGTTCCCATCCTCACCCCTTGCACCCTGCTCTTCTGTCCCCTCTTCTTATAAGAGGGGTACAAAGAGCCCCCTCGGCCCAATTAGCTTCGCCCAAGGTGCACCGCTCACCTTAGGTTACTGAGCCCCATCGCCACGACAAGGCCTGAACCATGGTGGGGTACTCAGGCACTGTTAGCCTCACGATAACCTACAAGATACTATAGAAAATGTAGAAGAAGACTCAACCTTTATGAATAATTGAAAAAACCTCTTAATTATAAAATGCTATTATGATATTAATGAGTATTTTAAAAATAAACTTTAATTAATAATACAAAATAATTTATATTTTTTAATATTCATAAAAGTACATGTTATATTATATTCTTCATTTGAATTAAATAATAAAATATCTAGACGTGCCACCGCTCTACTTGGTAAAGCTGCGTGCCCAACAGGGTCCATAATTGTTACTGAATTTCTATAAAATACCACCTTTGTACATTATGGTTTTGCAAATAAAATACTGAATACTAAGTGACGACCTCTGTGCCTCAGTGGTAAGCGCGTTGGCGCTCAAGCCGAAGGTTGCGTGTTAGAATCCCGCCAGGGATCAAAAATGTTTTCTCTGTTCCATGGTCATGGATGTGTATTAAATATGTGTATTATATAATAAAAATCTTAAATATGTGTATAGTATTATATTAAATATATTTCCGTTGTCTGGTACCCATAACACAAGTTCTTCAAGAACTTACCACGGGACCAGATTGACGTGGTGTAAAAGCGTCCATAGAGATTAATTATTAATTAAATAACTCTATGACTCTATGACTATGTTGACCTGACATGTATGTTTCAAGCAACTGTTGTATGTTGACAATTACTTTCGTTGTTATTTTTTTATTAGTTTTATTTGTTTCTATATTTTGCCTTTTAGACATAAACGATTAACTTACTAAAAACACAAGTGCATGAAGAACATCGTCAATAGTAAATTAATCTGAAATTAATCTTCAATTATACAAGGCGCAGATCCGGCCTCACATGGAATACTGCTCTCACCTCTGGGCTGGAGCGCACCAATATCAGCACCTTCCATTTGACCGCGTCCAACGCCGGGCGGCTCGAATCGTCGACAACAATATTATCTCCAATCGGCTTGATTCTTTGGCGTTGCGTAGAGATGTCGGATCGCTCTGCATCTTCTACCGCATCTACAACGGGGAGTGCTCTGAGGAATTGTTCGGACTAATACCTGCAGCAGAATTCCACCACCGGACATCGCGGAAAATACTCCAAATTTCACCCACACCATCTCGATGTCTGGAGGTCCACGACAACTAGATTTTTACGGCATTTCCTGCTTCGCACGACTAATATATGGAATCAGCTGCCTCCTACGGTGTTTCCGAACCGATACGACTTAGGGACCTTCAAGAAAAGAGCATACTCATATCTGAAAGGCCGGCAACGCACCTGCTAATCCACTGGTGTAGCGGGTGTCTGTGGATATAGCTCTTCACTTACCATCAGGTGAACCGAATATCCGTTTGCCCCCTCTTCTATAAAAAAAAACTTGAAATTTTTCTTCATAAGAGTTATTATAACAGCAGGGGATGTTATTGTAATGCCTTGTTTTAATTTCGAACCGTAAATAATAATTTAGTCAATTTTCTCCGTACAATTTTGGTTGCGTGCTCAAAGTTTTTATTGGATTTTTATTGTTATTTAGGCGTGTTTGTTCTTGTTTCTGATTACATCGCCGGTTTTAAAACAGCCGGTGCTAATGTGACTTTATAATTTTGTTCTTGTTCAAGAAATTTAATTGATTTCTACCTACGTTGTACTGCATCGTAAATCTTTAAATTAGGGTTCCCTAAATAAAACAAAATTTAAAAAATATTAATATTTATTATTATTTATTATATAATATTAACATTATTAATATGGTGGTTACTTTATAGATTACTAGTACTTTTATTATATTTGTATATGAATACATTAGAACTAATTTAAAAAAAAATATTCTCTCTTATCTCTAAAATAATTTCTGTCACCGTAATATATTCAAATTTTTTCGTAATATATTCTTCTGTATATCTAATACAATCCCAACCCGACGCCGGTTTCCCAACGTTAAAAAGTGTATTTTACCTTGACGCTAAACTTTAGGGTCAGCCCCATCAACTGTCTACATAATGACAAACCCCCAGATACGTTGAGGCAATGTGAAACAAAACTAGCCGGTTTATTGGGGGCATTCTGAGACAGAAAGGTAGCCCAACTATAAGCGTTAAGAAACTTTTATGAGAGGACCAGCCATTTTACTGCGAGTCAAGAGCTAATCCGGTGAGGTATACAACAACGCACCTGAGGCTTTTTATTTCTCTTTCTCATTTCCACCTAATTTTAGCACCGCAAAGGCTAAGGTGGGCTGAACTTTGTCGGGTGTCATAAATTTATTTAACGGCCCAAAGGCAATAAGAGGTGGAGTGTAAAAAGAAAAATACGATACCAACGTGCCTAGCCGTTATTGCAATTAAACAGGGGAAGTAAATCTTTCAATACGAGCGAACGTTTACCTACCGTTTCCGGCTTTAATTTATCGCTTTGTTTTAGTCTACGTATCCAATTGACTGATTGCGATTTGATTAAAAACTTCACTTCCTTTTGTGGCTAAATGGCAAATTCCATTTTTGTATACCGCAGGATTGATGTCAATGGTTTGACTTTTTTTCCTCTATAAAAGCAGCTTGTAAATTTTCTTGAGATTCCTTGAAGGTTAACCCTTGTTTATAATCATAGAGAATCATAGCACGAAAAGCTTCCCGCGAGACGTCCATTGTTATAATCAAAAGAAGAGTGACGGATTATCTGAGAGAATGGGCTTGTAAATAGTTGATGAAAATAAAATGATATCAGCCAAGGCATTCCGTAACTATAAACACTCTAAGCGAAAGTTAAAACGTTACTCTCTTCAGTTTAAACATTAAAAATAAAAAAACTACACATAGGTGGCCAGTGATTTTCACAAAGGAGGTTTGTGTTGAAATTAGCCGTCAATTGAAAATAGTTTCATGAAAGAAGAGGTATTAATTCTGTGGCTATAAATTTTCGGAGCAACCTGGTATATTATAAATGTTTACACGTCATATTTTAAATTATCAAACCTTGGTTGTTTTACGATAACTAGGTAATCAGTCCCAAATCAAGAGTAAAGTATAGCAACACTTACCATCATTATAGCAATACAATACTGCTTAACAAAATTAATTAACGCATTTTTCTAAGCGAAACCAAACTTTGATAAATTGGCCTCCAAAATGTACTCAGCTCATTCATCAACCACTTGAATTTTAAGCAGCAAACATATACGTGAAACGCAATAAACATAATACTAACATGCAACCATATTACCGCAAATAAACATAAAAAATATGTTCTTCGTTACAAAGAATTCTTAAATTGCTTGAGGCTTAGCAAACAAAAGGCATCATTGGTACGCGTGCACGCAGCTCTAAATTACACGACAAGCCGAATGGAAAATGAAATGCCTGCTTGCGAGCCATTAAGCAATTTCAATTTAACACTCGTCCCTTCATTTTCCTGTTAGAATTGTGGTTTACTCACTTGAAAGATTATGAAAATCATAATCATGGATATTGGAAAAAAATATAATGGTTGAATTTAAATAAAGTATTATAATACATAAAATATAATACATTAAGTAGGTATAAGAGTGGAGGCCGCGTTTAGGTAGAGGAAGTGTTGGTTGGCCATTAACCAGGTGGGAAGACGATCTCCGTACAGTAGCCGGTCTGTGTTGGATGCAAGAGGCAAGGGATCGGTTGTCTTGGTGTTCATTAAAGGAGGCCTATGTTCAGCAGTGGATTGATAAAGGCTGATGATGATGATTAAAATACATTAAAGTTTTATTGATGAGATTAGAAATTATCTGCTGAAGTTATCTGCTGAAGAACAATAATCTAGTTCAGCACGCAGCATAAAGTAACGAATGACTAGCTTATTTCCCATATAATAATATATAAAATACATTTTAACAACCTTTTAAAAGTGATGATCTTTCGCTGGAAAAAGAATCAGAGAAAATTTTATCTCTATAATCAATTTGACCAATTTAAATTGGTTGATCGCTTTTTGATTGTATTTGTATGATATATTTCTACTTCTATCGCCTTACAAAAACAATGATATTCACAAATCACATCCGTACAATCACAAAACACTAACATTTTTCAGATCGCCATTAAAGTCAAAGCAATTTATTTCAGAACTTAATTCGAATACGTTTCACGAAAAAGTTTTATATTCTATGTTAGCTGCTATTGCACTTTAGTCGCGAGTCGTGATAGAATTTGCAACGAACTTGTCACAACACTAAGCCGCTCTAACAGCGTTAATCCACAGCCTCCATCCACACCCTTGTTCAAAACGAGCACGGAGTGTTTCGACTTATTTTATTTCATTAAAACCTGATTTAACTTGTTAAGATTTTTGAAATGAAAGCTTCTTTTGGCGTAGTACGCATATTTTTAGATGAGATAAAATCTCTGGACTCGCGACGCCGTTACGAGACACGATTTGACGTTTATATGACGTTTGATTTATTTATATAAAATTATGCAATATTTGTTTTGCAAATTGTGTTGCTTCTAAATTATTCGAAGGAACTTATTAACCAAAACGGTTTAAAACTATTTGAATTTAATTGTTTTGTTTTCACTTCTATCGGCAGTCCCTTGTCACTGGTTGTTTTTTTTTTTCATAGCAAATGTTATTAATAGTCTCTTGGCAAAATTAGTTTTGTATTTGTAGTATAGACATAATTATGGCACGGGAAAAGAAGGTGCTTTATAAAAAAATTTACTAAATATTTTCTACTAGATTACAGGGTTTGTTTAATGTTTAGAAAACCGTATTAAGGCGAGGTTATGAGAAAATACCGCTGATTAGACCCTTTTTTCGTGATCAGTTTGGGGCACTTCCTTAAATGATAAAATATTGAAAAAAATCATGCGTAAAGAATTGATACTTAATTAAATACTAATTCGAGCAGAATCTTAAATTTTTTTGTAATTATTTAGTAATAAAATACATAAGTTCGCCATAAAATATTATTTTTCAGTTCAAAGTTCTCGTTTATTTCAGTGATAACCATAGTTTTTTTTTCGACAATATAAATCGTATAATATTCACTTAGATACTAAATCAGCCACATTTTTTATTAGAACCCCCCTTTTCTGTAAATAAACAAAAATGTTACAATAAAACCATTTATTGCGTCTTACAAATTTCACACGCCCTTGTCCTGCTAAACAAATCTCAACTTTGTGAAGGGAGCACAAGCGTTGCATCAGATTGTACACTGGCGACAGTCGACAAGCCTCGCTTGTCGTGATCGGGTGTGGTTTGCACGCTCTCTCGCTTGGCGGTTTCAACGTAATATAATAAATAATAATATGCGTAGTTTACAAGATGGGAAATATATTATATATTTTTTAAATATCTATGGACGCTTTTACACCACGTCAATCTGATCCCGTGGTGAGTTCTCAAAGAACTTGTGTTACGGGTACCAAAGAACGGAAGTATATTTATTATTTACAGCTTTTATACGACACATATATTTGACGACCTCTGTGGTTCAGTGGTTCGATGGTTTAACGCGTTGACGCTCAAGCCGGGGGTAGCGGGTTCGAATCCCGCCAGCGAACAAAACAGTTTTCTGTGTTCCTAGGTCATGGATGTATATTATAATATTATATAGTATAATGTAAGTTCATTTTGCGACGAAATAGTAATCTGACTAACTCATCTCAATATTATTGTTTATTTTGTAAGTATCAAGATAAATAAGTAAAAATAACATGACACTAACTGAACTGGTCCCGATACAACCGATACAGAAACAAAACAAGTAAATCATAACAATACACTCTGCCCAAATTATATAGGTACCAACCTAGGTACCGAAACCGTACATAAACTGTACTTGCGCACCTACAAGCAAGACAAGCTTGACGACCTCTGTGCTCAGTGGTAAGCGCGTTAGCGCTAAAGCCGGAGGTTGCGGGTTCGATATTTTCTGTGTTCCTGGGTCATGGATATGTATTAAATATGTGTATTATATAATAAAAAATCTTAAATATATGTATAGTATAAAAGCATTAAATATAATATTTCCGTTGTCTGGTACCCGTAACACAAGTTCTTCGAGAACTTACCACGGGACCAGATTGACGTGGTGTGAAAGCGTCCATAGATATTAAAAAAAAAAAAAGCTGAACACGGTCGTATACCTTTTTTTATATCGCAGGTAAATCCTTATGGATTCTCCTAAGCGACTTTTTTTCTTTTACGCCGGGAAATGCTTTAAGGATACTCGCTGCGCCCGAAAGGTGGTAAGATGGACGCAGCTCTACCCACTAAAACCCGGCGTGTGCCACCAATGCCGCCTTTGGTGAGGTGCCCCGGATCTCTTGAGCAAACGGGGCACCTCGACAGCTAGTCATTCCTCAAGGGACCGACGCCACCTCCACAGAGGGGTTGTCCCGCACCACAGAAAAATCCCTCCCAACGTCGGGACAGTACAATGGGGTGAGGTTCCCATCCTCACCGCTTGTCCCCTTGCTCTATAGTCCCCTCTTCTTATAAGAGGGGTACAAAGAGAAGCTCTCTCGGCTCAATTTGCTTCGCCCAAGGTTACACATTAGGCTACTGAGCCCCAACGCCACGAGAAGGCTTGAACCATAGTTGTGCTCCTAAGCTGCTGGACCGATCTTGATGTTTTTTTTCGGTGTGTGTTCAAGTGGATTCGAAAATGGTATATGGTAATATTTACAAAAAAATGTACAAGACAACGCCTTACGTCTGTCGGTACCACTAGTTTATTATAAAAGTTAAAGTTGTGTGTGGGATACAATTTAGTCCATATATAGATATTGAAAGTACCTTTGTTATCTACCATATCAATAATATTATAAATGACAAAGTTTGTGTGTGTGTGTGTGTGTGTGTGTTTGTTACCTCTTTACTTCTAAACAGCTGTATGTATTTGGATACAATTTGGTCCATATATAGATATTGAAAGTATCTTTGTTATCTACTATCTCAATCACTACATAGTATAAAGCAAAGTCGCTTCCCGCGTCTGTCTGTATGTATGTATGCTTAGATCTTTAAAACCACGAAACGGATTTTGATGCATTTTTTTTAATAAATAAAGTGATTTAAGAGGAAGGTTTATACGTGTAATACATGCATAATAAAGTAGATAAACACTGATCATTTAGAGTTTTCTAATGTGATGTCGTAAATAAACACATTTTTTTTGCGCTTACATTGCAAACGCTGGCTGAACCCTATCGGATAGATCAAAACAATGTAGTGCATTATTGTACAACTTAAAAAGGTCTACAAAAAAGTCCGCAATGGCATATGTCTATCTCTTAAGGATAATATACTATATCCATTTTAATATTAAAAAAATTGGCAATTATAAAGCGGTAATTAGAAAGGTATTTACACAAATGCGGTATTATTCCGATCATTTTAAATGCGTTAGTTAGCTTGAGAATTGCATGAAGATTATTTTTTCCCTTTACACCATGGAAATTAAATGAATACCTTAGTCCTTAGGAGATATAGCAATATCAAAATAATGCGTCGCCGTGATTCGATCGAGCCGCGCGGGTGCGCCATGACGCTGCGCCTCGCGTCCATTATCATTATTTTTATAGCCTCAGTTGCTCCATAAAACATCATCTATCTGCCAGTGAAAGTCCCATCAAAATTGGCCCAGCCGTTTCAGAGATTAGCTGGAACTAACAGACAGACAGACGGACAGACAGACAAAAATGGTAAAATAGCTACTTTGGTATATGTACCGCGTATACATCCATATTCATTTAGTAAAAAGTGGTTATTTTAATATTACAAGCAGACACTCCAATTTTATTTATCTGTATAGACGTATAGATGACAAAGTTTGCGTGTGTGTGTGTGTGTGTTTGTTACCTCTTCACTCCTAAATAGCTGTATGTATTTGGATACAATTTGGTCCATATATAGATATTGAAAGTACCTTTGTTATTTACTATCTCAATAATATTATAAATGACAAAGTTTGTATCTGTGTGTGTGTGTTTGTTACCTCTTCACTCCTAAATAGCTGTATGTATTTGGATACAATTTGGTCCATATATAGATATTGAAAGTACCTTTGTTATTTACTATCTCAATAATATTATAAATAGCTGTTGCCCGCAGCTTCGCCCGCGTTAACTTAGATTTACAGCCGTACGCGTATTGATGATGATTATTTTTGTAGCCTAAGTTACTCCCTATATCTATCTTCCAGTGAAAGTCCTGTCAAAATCGGCCCAGCTGTTTCAGAGATTAGCCGGAACAAACAGACTGACAGACGGAGAGACAAAAATTGTAAAAAAGGCTATTATGGTATATGTGTCGTGTATACATCCATATTCATTTAGTAAAAAGCGGTTATCTTCAATTTTATTTATCTGTATAGATGTATTGATGACAAAGTTTGTGTGTGTGTGTGTGTGTGTGTTTGTTACCTCTTCACTCCTCTCCACCATGGTTCAGGCCTTGACGTGGCGGTGGGGCTCAATAGCCTAAGGTGTGCCCATCACCTTGAGCGAAGCTAATTGAGCCGAGGGGGCTCTTTGTACCCGTTTTATAAGAAGAGGGGACAAAAGAGCAGGGGCAAGGGGTGAGGAAGGGGACCTCACCCCATTGTACTGTCCCGACGTTGGGAGGGGTTGTTCTATGGTGCGGGACAACCCCTCTGTGGAGGTGGCGTCGGCCTCTTAGGGGACTGACTAGTCGTCGAGGTGCCCTGTTTGCTCATTAGATCCGGGGCACCTCACCGAAGGCGGCATTGGTGGCAGTTGCCGGGTTATAGTGGGTAGAGCTGCGTCCACTTACCAGCTTTTGGGCGCAGCGAGTCCCACATACCCGCGTGGGGAGACCCATTCCCCCACGGGATGTTTCATTTCATGAATTGCACATTACAGACTATCTACTGATTTTACTAATGGGATATTTATCTAAAAATATTTCATTCAATGAATTTAAATGTATTTATTTATAAACATTGCTACAAATAAATAGTACTTTATAGGTTTTTTTTATGTTTGTTTTAATGTTGAATAAGTATATCAAAAGTATTTTAAGCAATTAATACATTTTTATATTATACTTACTAATATACTCGTATAAAGAAAATACTGCAGTCGCTCTCCTAATAATTCGATTATAACTTAAATATTTTAGCCGCCACCAGGGAGTTGTAATTACTACGTAAGTAATATAGGTAGTTCAAGTACGCTAGTAATATAGTTCAATGGCCACCACACGATCGGCACGAGCAGGACGCGCGGAGAGCGCCCCGCGGATTTCTCCGCACCTCACCCCCTGTGATCGGCCCGTGCGCCTCATAAGCCCGCCTTAAATGCTGATTCTATTATTATTATTTTCACATACATGCTACATATAATAAAGACATTGAAGTATTTTTAATCTCAAATTACAAAAACAAGAAATCTTCATAAATCAATTGCATTATTAGATGCTGTATTCACAAAAATATTTTGTTTTTGTCTTAAATTTTTCGACCCACAGATTTACCTAAACACTGTAATAATATTATCATACTTCCTTAGAATAGAATAAACAGTAGAGAAAAGAATACGAAAATGCCATATTATACAAAACTGAAAACTGTCTACAGTTTAACATAATGACGATTTACGTCAGCCATCTAAACTTTTATATCTGAGTGGTAGACTACATTTTGTCTGTTTATGCTACTTTTCAAATGGGCTAACTTAAGTAATACTGTCGTAAAGTCATCACGAAATTGACCAAGTGGTTGATGAATGAGCTGAGTACATTTTGGAGGCCAATTTATCAAAGTTTGGTTTCGCTTAGAAAAATGCGTTAATTAATTTTGTTAAGCAGTATTGCTATATTGATGGTAAGTGTTGCTATAGTAGAATGGTAGTTAAATATCTTTTCAATGAATCTAAGATTGCAAACATTAATATTAACAGTTCAACTTACAAATTTTTAACAGCTATTACTGAAGTGAATAATCACGTACACGAAAATGTTTAACAGAAAAGATATTATCATCGCAATAAACATTAGTTACAGATCATAAGCAACACAGCGAAAATCAGCGAGTGCATCAATATTCGTTAAAATAATCGTCTGTTAAATCAAATATTATGTCAAACCAAAGTTAATCTCAATCGAGTTAAATAATTATCGCTGAGTCTCAATTACAAAAATCACACAATACTTATGAATGCGTAAAAATAATTATCACATGAAACAAACTTTTTACGGATTTTGAATACACGTCAGAAAACAATAATTATCGCTGAGTCTGAATTACAAAAATCACACAATACTTATGAATGCATAAAAATAATTATCACATGAAACAACTTTTTACGGATTTTGAATAAACGTCAGAAAACAACAATTATCGCTGAGTCTCAATCACAAAAATCACACAATACTTATGAATGCATAAAAATAATTATCACATGAAACAACTTTTTACGGATTTTGAATAAACGTCAGGAAACAATAATTATCGCTGAGTCTCAATTACAAAAAATTACACAATACTTATGAATGCATAAAAATAATTATCACATGAAACAACTTTTTGCGGATTTTGAATAAACGTCAGAAAACAATAATTATCGCTGAGCCTCAATCACAAAAATCACACAATACTTATGAATGCATAAAAATAATTATCACATGAAACAACTTTTTACGGATTTTGAATAAACGTTAGAAAACTTATCGCGTAGTGTCTAAATTGACATAATACAAAATAATTGAATAAATAAAATTTGTATCAGCTTGTATTTTTGAATTTTATTCCTGTTTTAATCAACCGCATTGCAAATCTCGGTCACCATTCGATCGGCTTATCTCACATCGGTTTTACATCGCTAGTGCGATCTTTTTTACAACCTGCGCATAATTTTCAATTCTTAATTTCATCTGCATAAGCTTTTATCGTTGAAAATACGTAGCTATCGAAAACTGATCTTTTATTTAGTCATTTATTTAGGTTCAAATTCGTGGAAGAACTGAAATTATAGGAGGCGTTTTAAATACAATGTTTTGATATATTTGCTGAAGGCTAGAGTTTAAGTTTAAAGACAATCTTTGTTTTTTTAGCATAGGAGGGCAAACGAGCAGTCGAACCTTTAACGACTATCGACTATACACATACGAGCAACCAGAGATTATGCAGATGCGTTGACCTCTTTTTCCCTATCCCCCCATGGGCCAACGGAAACTCACAAACTGCACGAAACGCAACAGCAAAGCTGTTATTTTATGCCGATATTATATGAGCGAGACGTAACACTATGATCGGTGCTGGCATAATTTGGCTGCAAAGTAGCATGGCACTCAGTAAAAAGAATGTGGAATAAGGAAAAAGAAGCGCGAATTCACTAGATATTTAGTTTGAATAACGATGTCTTTATGTCCGGTAATTAGTTAGTTGTTATTATCTCCGGACTCCTAACATCGAGCATATAACCGATCACAAAAATGGGAGCCATAAAATTCCGAAACTGGTCAGTGATTTGTCACTGACGTGATAGCAATTCAACCAATCAGTGATCTGTACGTACGTCCCATCGGCCAATCATGCATCAATGGCCATCTCTCGGTAATTCAGAGCGCAGAACTGGCGCAGCGTCGCAATACGGCGAAATTATAAGTTCGATGTTTCCGAGTTACGAGTTCTTGTAGTTCTCGAGTAGGTAATCTCTGATCTGCGAATCTACAAAACGTGCATTATATTTGATTATATTTTATTTAGCACTAATATTAATAGATATTTTTATATTTAATACAAGATATTAATCAATTGTATAGGGGTCGAAGTTAAAGTATTTCAATTATCGGAGTAGAACGAAAAGTATTCAAATATGCATAGCATGCGGTATCGATTCATGAACCCCACTGAAAGATGCTATCGGTCGCCGCACCCATATTACGATGAAACGTGTCCATGACATAAAAGTACTCTATCGATCAGGTCATTATAATTAGTTTCGTAGACCAAGATAAGAAATAAACCGTTTTTCGTAATTATCTTAATATATTAATATATTATTACATTGTATATTGTCAGTCACGTTACGTAGGCAATTCGATTTTTTCGGCCATATTTCCAGAAAGGAACTGCCTGGAACAGCTTATTGTTACGGGCAAGATGGATGGCAAGTGCCCAAGCTTCGTGGTCTGTTGAAATGGTCAGACCAAATCCGCACAGCTTGGACTCCAAATTACACGACGCACTCCACGACGCCAAAGATAAGCAAGTGGCGGAACACCGTCAAGACGAGAGTACTTCAAGAGCGGGGTGATCACGACCCTCACGACGGAGCACGATGCGAGGAGGAGTAGTAGTCATTTGTGAGCTTTGTATGAAGAACATTATACGAGTATGAAGAGACAACACCTTAAATGTTACCCCAATTAATTAATGTTTCGGTTATAGATACGTCTTATTGAAGCTCTATCTTACTATCATACTAATATTATAAACGCGAAAGTTTGTAAGAATATATGAATATATGGATGTATGTTTGTTACTCTTTCACAAAAAAACTACTAAATAGATTTTGATGATACTTTAGAATAATATCTACAGTTTATATATCACAATAGCACATAGGCTAATTTATCTCTGTACTCCCACGGTAATGGGAAGTACGCGGTTGCAACCTCTGGGTGCTGCTTGTAGTACTTCTAATTCCCGTGTGAGTACAGGGTTAAATTATAGCTTATGTACTATTCCGATGTATAAACTATATTTTTATAAAGTTTCATTAAAATAAATTCAGTAGTTTTTGCGTGAAAGAGTAACAAACATACATACAAACTTTCGCGTTTATAATATTAGTAGAATGAGGAACATCTTGCATGAAAGATGATAAGAATGAGTAAGGAGTTAAGAAAGAAATAAATATATCAAATAAATTTCAAATAATGGAATTAGGGCCAGAGAAAGAGATATGTTTTATATACCTACCTCGAATCTAGGTTAATGAACTATATTCCTGTAGGTATGCAAGCTAATTACAGAATCCAATATTACCATTGTTTGTTTCGCATATGATATTATCTCCTGAATCGATTTCAATCAATACATCTCTTAATTATTACATTATCTACACAGTGGCGTTGTGTCCGATAGGTCCAACTTAATTACCTGGACTATTAGTGTCATATAGGTATGGGCGGTAGTAATGAGTCGATTGTCTTCGCTGCGGTTTGTGATCACGGATTTCCATTACATGATTATTATTAACATTAAAATGTATAATTTTCTGTAGTAGAATTTATTAATACTATAACATTATTTTGTAATAGTTTTTATATATCTCATGAAACGTTAAAAAAAACTGACATCATCATATTATCATAGAGATTGCCGATAGAAGTGAAAACTTAGAATTATGACAGTATGATATTTTATAATGACGTCATAAATGTCACATTGGAAGCGTTCGGCGACAACGTGAACATGTCGCAAGTTCTATGATTTTTGTTCATCCAAAACTACTCAACGCACCTAAAGTTTTGACTTCAAAAACTTCTTAAATGAAATTTAGAAACTAAAAAAGTGTTTATGTGGTTACAAAAGTAAAAAATATATTTAAATAATTGGCTATTACTTAATACGATACTTTTGGGACTGAAAAACAGAATAATTAAACTTAAATAATAACATTTAATGCTATCGTTCAAAATTAACTGACAAATAGCTAGGTAGGTACTTAAAGGTACATTAACCGTAAAAACGGATTTTAATAAAACGAAGTATAAAATGCCACTTCTTAATTATAATTTACACTTTTTAGTCTCATCTTAGTTCTATTTCACTTCTTACATCCCCCTGACTCGGTTTTTAGCATTTTTTTTTTCATTGAACAGAAATTCGACCTCCGCAGTTTTATTATAATTAAATAAAAGAAATGGCGTCCAATTTGGTTTCATGAAATTCTCGGTGCCGATAAATCATGGAAGTTTATAAAAGTGTTCGTCCCTTATAAACAGAATATTACTGGATTTCCGACGGTATTGCATGCAAACAGCCCATAAGAACAGACAATACGGTACCTAATATGAAAACTTGGTCATTACAAACAATATATTTCCAAATTGTAGATTTGTGAAGTGCCGAAGTTCTTTCATTAACTTTATTACGATTTTACATTTTGATAAGAATTCGTTTAACCACCGGTGATATTTCGGTATATTTTTCATGTGAAACATCCATTGGGCACGCCTTTTCAGTAAAATCGATTCGAATGCCGTGACGGCAAACTGCATGATGCGGTCTTTTTGTTTTATACCAGGTGGTATTTATAGATTGATTTGATTGAATATAACTAGCTGGTGCCCGCGACTTCGTCTACGCAGAATTAAATTTTGGTCAATTCACACAATCTATACTAATATTATAAATGTGGAAGTAAGTTTGTTTGCTACGCTTTTACGCGAAAACTACTTAACTGATCATCATGAAACCTTGTACACATATTAAATAAAAATCATTTTTTTTTATTCAAAATAGTCGGTACCAATACAGTATATTTTGAACGTCAATTGAATCTACCGTCGGTTCCAAGGCAAGCCCACTGAGAAGAACCGGCGAAATAAACTCAGTGGAACTGATCTTTTCAAATAATTTGTATTCTATAACAATTTTAACATCTTATCCTGAAATACCTGGGAAGAAGGCCTTATTCCCAGGGTGTGGTATCTTCCATGAAATCTTTTACTTTATAATATCCTTTACCACACAAACGTTCTTTAAGAACTTTTTTGATTTTTTTTATGGATAGCTTTTGAACGTTTTCTGGGATCTGGTACATCTAACCTGTGTCTATTACGTATTATATCCCTATTATGAATATCACTTTTCTTTCATTTATGTTTTTCCGGACATTTCTATAGAGAATTTTCTAAGAGGAGGAGTAGGAGGATTTCCTTGGAGGTATTAGAAGTAACATAGGATACTTTTTATGAAAAAAACTAAAACCTGATCCTGCGCAAACTAAGTCGCGGGCACCAGCTAGTATCTTAATAAATAATAGATTATGTGCTATTCGGATGTATGAGCTATATTATTGTAAAGTTTCATTAATATCCATGCAGTAGTTTTTATGTGAAAGAGTAACAAACATCAATACATACATACACATTTAGTAGTAGGATTTTTCTTTATGGTTGTCATCATTTTAATTAGTATTATCAAAATTGCCCAGCTAATTTCATTTTTACATTTGGGCCGCTTGTAGCACATGTTAGCACTTGCACTAGTTAGCACCGAAACAATGTACGTATTTTTTTTTAAAGTTATCATACAGAATTGGCATTTGATTATTTATTAGTAATTGTGTTATTATGAAATTGATTAAAAAGTAAAAATAATAAAGTTAAATTCTAAAATGTTTGGGAGGAACGTCCTATTCCCAAGGTTTGTATGTCATAAAATCTTCTACTTCATAGTAGACTTTATCACAATAACGCTTTTTAATAACTTTTTTTTTAATGGAGACGTTTTGTTAATTTTCCGGGATAACGGCTGATGTTGATGATGATTGCACAGTAATATGCAATGACATCGGTGCAAGGTACAAGTTACATTGTTACCGTATCATTACCGACACGCCATTAAGCAGTTAGTGCGACCGATTTATCAATACGACATTTATTTTCTGTTAATCGTATTTGGTTATTGAGCCGAGGGTGGCGATGCTTTGTTTGATTATCTAATGATATCGTAAGTAATATTAATAATTACTTTATATTAATTATTTATTAGTAATGTATGTTATTATTTTGTATATATGTTCCCCCACCATGGTTCAGGCCTTGGCGTGGCGGTGGGGCTTAGTAGCCTAGGGGGAGCCCAGCACCTCGGGCGAAGCTAATTGAGCCGAGGGGGCTCTTTGTACCCCCTTATAAGAAGAAGGGACAAAAGAGCAGGGGGCAAGGGGTGAGGATGGGAACCTCACCCCATTGTACTGTCCCAAAGTTGGGAGGGGTTGTTCTGTGGTGCGGGACAACCCCTCTGTGGAGATGGCGTCGGTCCCTTGGAGGACTGACTAGCCGTCGAGGTGCCCTGTTTGTTTATTAGATCCGGGGCACCTCACCAAAGGCGGCATTGGTGGCACTCGCCGGGTTTTAGTGGGTAGAGCTGCGTTCACTTACCAGCTGTCGGGTGCAGCGAGTCCGACATACCCGCGTGGGGAGACCCACTCCCCCGCGGGATGCCTCAGAGCATTTCCCGGCGTTAAAGAAAAAAAAAAAAAAGACCTATGTTCAAGCAGTGGATGGATAGAGGCTGATGATGATGAATGTATTAGTATGATAATGATTATTTTATAGTAATGATTAATATTTCGTTACGTCTGTCTTGGTTGATTTACTTTTGTACTTGAAAAATTTGAAGATAATTACTATGAATTTACGGCGTTTTTTAATGTTTGCTATAAAATATGTTCAAGTTCAAAATTATATCGGAACAACTGCTAACAAAATTAAAATCAATAATGAAGTATAAACATGGTACTTAACTTAACATTTATACAATTATAATCGTAAATAAAAATTATGTTAATTAAATCATATTATTATTTCATAACTCTCACTCAAACTATAATTATCGTTTTTCTGTATATTAATTAAGAATATTATCATTAATTTACCGGTAGGAGGGAAGCGGTGTGCCGCGCTCCCGGCTGCATGGGTACCACCATCTTGCTTGTTTCTCCCGTGAAACAGCTTTGCTGTGTTTCGAAGGGAAGGGCAAGACAGGCAGTGTAATTACTGGCACCGAGACTTAACATCTTATGTCTCAGGCTAGGCAACACATAAATAAGTTGCCTGGGCTCGTTCCTGGTATACTAGTTTATGTTCATGAGCGACGTCGACTACTTACCATCAGGTGGTACGTTTGCCAGTTGGCCTATCTAACTAAAATAAAAAAAAATAACTTTAACGGATTTTATCGCGGATTTTTTTTTATTTTATATGCCCGACGTTTCTGTAAAGTATCCGAATCGTAGGAAATATAATAAACTTAATAAGCCGCGATAAAATCCGTTAAAGTTGTTTCATTATAATTAGTGAAATTCGCAAAAACATTGATTAAAATCGTTTGAATTTAAGTACGATTACAATTATAAACTATAGAAACTTAAATCCCCTTGATAATAATGAGGTCTTAGAAAAAACCGCAGTATAAACGAGATAAATGTATTTTTCCACGAACAGAACCCGTACCGGCTTGTATTAGTGTTTCGACACGTATCCACACTTCGAATGAATAATTCAGCCATTTTATGTGCTGTAATGTACTTTTGTACATTCCCAGGTTCTACACGGTCTAGGCATAAAAATATACCATAAATAAAATATTCTACTAAATGTACTATATTTTTTCTGTGAGTACAATGAAGTAACTCGGGACTACACATAAAATCTGAAAATAGCTTAGCTACTATAATTGTGTTTTATGGACTACCAGGAATTTATAATATAATAAAATATAATATTAATAATATCAACCCTTATATGTCCCACTGCTGGGCACAGATCTCCTCCTCGAAATTAGGCGAGGAGGGTGTTGGGCCATAGTTCACCAATGTGCTGGCCCAATGCGAGTAGGTGAACTTCACACACCCTCAAAGAATTTTAATCTCATCAGGCATGCAGGTTTCCTCACGATGTTTCACATTTGCACATAGAAATTTAGTAAAACCCATTTCAAGGCATCATAGGGGTCAGGATCGAACCTGGACCTCTCTATCAAGAGGTCGAGCCCATACTCACTAGTAGTAGTGATTAGACCATCGCCGCCCACAATATTGTTATTTATTTTACATCAGGGATTTACTTTACTTTTTTTTCTGCGTTTGTAATAAAATTAAATAGTTTTTGAATATGTACTAGTTATCGCCTTAAGAATAAATTTTTACAAAACTGTTTACTATTATTTATTAATAAAACTATTTTTTTTCTAGCTAGGTACTAAAAAGACAAAAAAAAATCAAAAAATTCGTTTGATACAAGTAAAATAAGGAATGTAATATTATTTTTATTTATATAACTTTCTGATGTTTTATTTATTTATGTGAAACGGCACGGCATTATAGTAATACACTCCACAGAATTCAAATAAGCCATTCATATTGCAATAACGCTATGCATCAAAAAACAACGCAATAAATTCAACTTTTCAACGCTTCACAACTCAACTATGCTAAGTACGCACAATATGAGCTCATATTTAACCGTTATCAAGCGGTCGTATTCAGCGATGATTTACTCACAGCTTATCCCACCTCGTGCTGACTTATGGAGAATGGTGCAGACGTTTGCGAACGTGTTCATTCGTAAGTTTCACTGAATAGCTATTGATAATAATGATTGCGCCGTCCAAGTGAATTACTACAGAGGATTAATTCGTCTGACAACTATTTATATGAGATGGAATGTTATGTGATGTGAACCAAATAGGTACCTATGTAAAAAGCTATATTACTACATTCAATTACTATAAACTTGTTTTTTACTCTCGATGTTTCGGATATTTTACGACAATCATAGTCATGGGAATGGAGTGATGGCCGCATTTTTAGGTAAACGAAGTGTTTGTCGGCCATTAATCAGGTGGGAAGACGATCTCCGTACAGTAGCCGGTCAGAGTTGTATACGAGTGGCAAGGGATCGGCCGACATAGCCATGGTTCATAAATAAGTTCATTAAAGGAAGCCTATTTTCAGCAGTGGACGGATAAAGGCTGATACTAATCACGATAATGATAGTTATGAGACAGCTGTTTTAAATTATAGCTTTTACAGTAGTTGTGTTAATATTGTGTTGTGTATAAAATACATTTTAAACGAATAGAAACAAATATGAAATTAAAGAAATGTGTCACTGTAAAAAACGTACTACCAGTTCATGTATGAAAACTCAACAAAAAAATCATTTTTACAAAAGATTTGATGTTTTTTTTGCACCTGGATTCACAGCCTTTTTCGTCACCGGGGCGTTCAAGCGGACTTGCGATATTGGGAACGGCTGGGAGCGATAGTGAGTTGTTGAAATATGATAAGGTTTTTATTTTGCTGTAGCGTTAGTCGTTTACATTCGTGCATATTTGGTGTATAATGTTTATTTAGATGAATGAAAACGAGGGTATTGTGACTTACACGTTCTTACTAGTTCTGAGACTATACTAGACTTAGTTCACAGATACGAGACATTGTAACCGTGAAAAGACTAGTGATATCTTTCACAAAGCCTCATTTTAAGCATATTAAAACGAGGGTTTGTAAAAGATATTGATTATGTTGACAATGAAATAAACCTTTGATTGATCCTTGATCTTGTTGTGACCCTAAAATGAAAGACCTGATTCCCGTACCTGAACATACCCAATAAGACCGGTATTAATCTATCTTATGTTTAAGAACGTAGGTATCGGCACCAATGCCTTATCTCATCTATTTTTTCCAAGCAACGCAGTCATAATGTTTCTGAAGACCATTTCAACAAACTAAAAAACATTGCAACCATGAAATTAATACCACAGCCCTAATCGCAAATAATTGAAAATGTGTATTGAAATATATTTATCTGATGATGCACGGGGTCATTATCATTACCATCCATTAATCAAGTTCCTGAACAGGCAACCCCAAGTACCTGGACGCGGTCACCCTTCCCTTATCAGTTTTGATGTAGTCGCGAAAACAGGGAGTTGCGAAATACGTATTTCTCATAGAGTGTTAGGACGTCGATATTATGATAGTGGTTTTTATTACGATATATTTTTTCTTATACATTTTGAGTTGTTGAGTTTTTTTTTTAAATTTTAGTTTCAGGTGTAACAAAGATATAAAGACTGTTAGTATTAAAAAAATAAAAATCTAACCAGTCATAGGGAATGCCGATTTTATTTAGTGTATAATTTTAGACCGGTTTTAAACAGCAGTGATGTTTCAATTATTGTCAAGTTACAGCGACAGCTTAGTTAGTATCTTTCTCGCTTGGCTACACTCGGCGGTCCCGAGTTCAACCGATCGAGCCTTTCACCTCCGATCGTGACGGCTCATCCTCATTTATATCCAACAAAAATATGTGTGCGGTGCGCCAAAAGAAGTTTAAACTTCAAAAAACGACCTGGTATTCATCATGGAATTTGGCAAATATTGACATGGTACAATTCTGATACTCCCATGTGAAGTATTACAGTTAGTGTCCAGTTTCCGATTACAGTCATCTTGAAAAAAAATATCGCAACCATAAACTTGCGACGACTTTGTCAGGCGAAAGCATTTTTTTTCGTAATTCTAGTAAAAAATGACCAATCCTGCAGCACTTACTTATACATTAATGCTGCGTGCATTTATGCTGAAAGATAACAGAATGGCCGACTAGATTTATATTACTGGATTTAAAAAAGTGCATGCGTACAAAGTACACAATATGTCAGAATGAAACTTATTTGGAAAACTAATTTTTAAATCTCGTTTATATTTATACATACTAATATAAAGCTTTAATTTTACGAGACTTGCTATGCGACGTTCGCTCTATCTCACTCTATCTCTCGATATTTTTCACTCGCTTGCTCCCTACTCTCACTCCATGGCTATGACCTTCATGCAACATTCGCCCTTTCTCTCTCTCTCAATCGGTCTAAATCACTCTCTCCCTCTTCTTGGACAAAAACGTTGCACATTTTCGTGACGTTTCATCCGTAAAAAAATTACCCTCATGCGCGCAAAGAAGTTTCACTTCATAAATATGTATGTTAGAAAACGATCACCATTATCGTAATCCCTATCATTATCGTAATCATCACAATTTCAATATGCAAATGTGATTTCAATATAAAAGTGCATCTCTTTATATCTAAAAGTCTATGAACGGTAAGCCACAATTTGACCGCCCCTGAATGCCGCCCCATGACTATTTCACTAATGCATTAATATTCCCTCAGATAGTTATTAAATCAGCAGTACAAACATGAGACACCTGACTGAGATTACCATATGTCGTATTATTTGCACTGTGTAAATATTGGTAATTAGTGCTATGCATAATTAGTATATAAATATAGAATAGGTTATATACTAAGTATATTTAGTAACATGATGATAATAATATATAAGTCGATATTATAATTCGTATTACAGTTATTTATATGATTATTGCTATTTTTGATTATTGTTATTTTTATGCTGTATTTCCGTGAAAGAGTTTGCTAGGAATTTATTATAAGAGTCGGTAATTTAAATTTAAATTCAAAATTCTTTATTGTTAGATGCAGTAACAAATTATAGATCTTACAAGTTGTTAAAAAATTATAGGTCTTACAAATTCTTCACATCAGTGTCTTATTTAATCAATATTAATTTCATCATAATTTTAAAGTTAAATAACGGTGACTCGAGGTTTTTAAACTTCCTGCCTTTTGACATAATATAATATAAGCCCATCCATATTAATCCGCTGCTCTAATAAACATCAATTGTATAAAAATTAACCGCGTAAATTTTGCGTGTAAACATTAATAATGTTACGGGGCTATTTCACCAATTATGTGAAATAATGTAGGTTACATATTTAGATGCCAAATATAATTAAATCGTTACAAAGTTCTAACAGCCTGAGGGAAGGCAAATAGTGCGCGTACAGGATCGATTAAAGCTCGATGGTCAACGGCTAGAAATACACCACAGTATCGATAAATTAAATTGCTAGCACCACTTTCGTATATTGCTAAATATTCAACAGCGTACCTAATAGCTTAGACCTTTATAGGTCTTATTTAGATTCCTGATTGTGAAAATCAGTACAAAATTTATGCATATTTCTAAAACGATTTAAAACGGGATACCTAGTTTTTCCACTTTTGTTTCGTGGAGCTATCCACGTATATATTTACACTATCTACGAATGTTTTGTTCACGAGACCGACTAAGATTTTAAATCGTATAAATAAGCATCGTCTATTGAACTTAGACAAGGTTTTTGAAACAAACTTATTGACAGGGTTTATGAATAAGTTATTTTGAAGAACATTTTATAGTAAGGTAAATGGCATATTGATCTATTGTTGTCGTGGTTCTTAACAATAAGGTCAATTGCCTAGGCGTGATTTAATCGATATAACTTTTCTCAAAATAAACTTATTTTATAAAATGATCTATATTTCAAAACAATTGGAATAAGTTTGTGAATAATACACTGAGCATTTTATGTGATCACGTTTGTTATAATATATTTTATCATATCTAAATATCGGTCGTCTTGGCGTTTGTAGACGGCCTATCGGAGGAATGTTCATTAATAGAAGTATAATATTAAATGTTGTTATTGATGATGTAGCTGACATAGACCGATGCATACCGGTGGGAGGGAAGCGCTGTGCCGCGCTCCCGGCTGCATGCGTACCACCATCTTGCTTATTTCTCCCGTGAAACAGCTTTGCTGTTTCGAAGAGAAGGGCAAGACAGGCAGTGTAATTACTGACACCGAGACTTAACATCTATGTCTCAGGATAGGCAACACATAAATGAGTTACCTGTGCTCGTTCCAGGTTTACTAGTTTATTTTCATGGGCGACGTCGACCACTTACTACCAGGTGGTACGTTTGCCAGTTTGCCTATCCAACTAACATAAAAAAATGAAAAAAATAGACAGTTATTCAAGTTTTCTGTCATAATAAACTCCATTACAAAATTCACCATTCATTAGGAGGGAGCTACAACTCATGCAGATGAAGTGAATTGATAAATGGATTACACCGTCAACACTGCCCGTAGACGTTCAAGTTTGACCCGACTTGACAAAATCATCAAACGTCGTCATCATTTGTACCTGACTGATTGTACTTGAAATGCTAATCCACTGTACTCTCACTGGACATGTCTTTGACAAATGGCGATGGAGTCTACACACATGGTTACAAAATCATTAGTCTGTACTCTAGTTTTTGTAGAGCATTTCAAAATAAATTTTAAACAAAAAATCTTTAAATTCAATAAAAAGTATCAAAAATAAGTAATCCTACATACACATCTGTCAGCTAATATTTAGAACTCACTTTTGGCTAATTACGTGTACACATACGATTGGTTGTTTTTGTTTGTGTGACGTCATTTTTGACGCGTTGAGATTGATGCGCTTTTACACATATTGTGTATTTGCTACATCTGCTACAAATATTACGTATAATAATAATAATAATAATAAAGCTTTATTTAGTTCTATACAATAATTGACAAAGTTACACTATATAATACATACTCCGAATAAAATATTAATTAAAATTGTGTAGACCCCCTTCGGGTAAAAGCCTCCTCCAAGGCAAACCATTTCTCTTTGTCGTTGGCTGTAGTTAGCCAACATGGTCCCGCCGTCTTTACTATTTCGTCTGACCATCTTGCGTTAGGCCTGCCTCTTCCTCTACTGCCACTGGGGCCTGTCCATTTTAGTAGTCTCGTAGTCCATCTGTCGTCCCTGCATCTGGCTATGTGACCTGTGCACTTCCATTTTTATTTCATGGCAAAGGTTAGTTTTTTGCCATATTACGTATTATTGGTTTATTATTCTTATTGGATTTCCTTCTTCAAACTTTTAAATGAATATAGAAATAATACTCAATACATTCCAAGCTACGAGGGTGACACTGAAACTTCTTAGAAAATCAAAAACTGAAAAATTGATTAGTTATTAGTTTTATTATACCTTTTCAAAATGGTGTCCATTCACATCAATACATCGTTGAATCCGATGGAACCATTGCGAACAGCATTTTGCCCACTCGTCCTTAGGGTTCTCTTTAACGGCTCTTTGAAACGCAACCATTGCTTCCTCGGCGTCCATAAAACGTTTCCGTTAAAGTTTTTCGTTTTAGTTTCAGGAATAAAAAAAATCGTAAGGTGTGAGGTCAGGGCTATAGACTGAGTGACCCAGTAAACAGCCTGATTGACTGTGTGAGATGAGGCGTTGCCGTGAAGAGGGAGGATCCTACTGCAAGGTCGTTTCTGCCGAACTTTTTCCAAGACAATTGGCAAACAATTATTGATGTACCACGCTGCAGTAACTGTTTTTAGATCCTCTAAAACAATTGTTGTGTATTACCTGTCCTTTCGAAGAACGAGACCACCGTCGTTTTTTCCAACACTTCACTTTTGTTGGCAACTCGTCTAAAAGAAACCACCACTCTACTACTACTCAAGCAGACTGTCTATTAGTTTCAGATTCATAACAGTAAATACAGCTTTCATCTATATCTATCTAATATTCAAGATCAGTGATAGGAAACTTAAACAACAAATACGAAAACATCACAGGTACTTTCATAAACAAAGAATGTTCGTTTGTGAAACTACCGGTCACCAATCGGACTATATAAAGTGAGTTTCAACAAGGAAAAGAGCAAACCCTTTAAGTAAATCAACGCAGAGCAAATATCGTGGATCGATTGCGCGGACGCGGGCCCTTATCTAGGCGGTGCGCACGTGTGAACCCCGTTCAATTTTAATTTCATGCTCAAACAATGACGCTATCGAGCCAGCTATTATTTTGTATCGAGGGTTGAGTTCATCTTAATCCGCTAGATAAGCCGTGAGCTCTTTGTCGCCGTTGTCGCTGATAGCTAATTCGAGAACGTTTGCTGCACATTCGGGATCTTGTTTTGAGTGGCTACTCTCACGTCATTGCAACGTCGCATCATATCTGGAGAGGGAAATAAATATTTATCTGGTTCATTTTAATCGCTATGTTAGTTTTGGGAATTCGTTTTCTTCTCTCAAAACAGTAGTCAAGTTGGTTCAAGTACCAATATCTTATTGAAATCTTTCGCTGAACTTTGGTTATTATATAATTTGAAGAGGAATTAGATAAATTCATTACACAGCATTTATATATTTATTAACGCCAAGCCGAACATTAAGGTAATATAAAAAAAAGTTTTGTTTGAGCTCAAAAAAGAGTTTTGTTGTTCTAAATAATATTATAGCACCCGAAAGGTGGTAAGTGCCACCAATGCTGCCTTTGGTAAGGTGCCCCGGATTTGATGAGTAAATAGGGCACCTCGACGGCTAGTCAGTCCCTCAACGAACCGACGCCACCTCCAAAGAGGAGTTGTCCTTCACCACAGAACAACCTCCCAATGCCGGGACAGTGCAATGGGGTGAGGATCTTATCCTTGCCCCTTGTCCCTCCTCTTGCTCTTTCGTCCCCTCTTCTTATAAGACGGGTACAAAGACCAGCACCGTTGGCTCAATTTGCTTCGCCCAAGGTGCTGGGCTCACCTTAGGCTACTGAGCCACACCGCCACGAGAAGGCTTGAACCATGGTGGGGAGTCATCATTATTAGATACTAATGTTCATCATATGATAAATAAAAAAGTAATCCAACAAATGAAATTCTCATCATCATTGTGGTGAAATGTATGAAAATCAATCAACACTATCTCCCGTTGAACAGTCAGCGCTCCAGACTCTAGTATCTAACGATGATTTGCTAAATTCCCAAACCGAATCGCATCATCGACCATAGTTAAACCCTCTGTCTGTGTTTATCAAAACACTTAGCGATTTAATATGTCCGCCTCTCCCCTTTCTATCGACTCCTGTTCATGTAGATTAGGTTATCAGAGATGTTCTTACAATGTTTAAATAATATTATGAATAAATTTTATATTATATTTTAGCGATTAGATAATAGGTTACGTTTTTGTTAAAGAGAGGTTGTATGAGGATAGTGAATTTCAATGGCCGTCTTGACGTTCATTTAATGAGGCTAAATCTGGCTGTGGACGGAAAAATGTTGATGATGATGACTTCTCAAATATATTTTTTTATTTCACAAATGCGTTGCGTGATCTACGTTACTGTTAGACGAAAGCTAAAATTATGATAATCTAATTTCCAAAACAATATTTCATAATCATGAATAATTGATAAATGGATATTATTGATAAAGTACGTAATGAATATATGCGTTTAATTGAAATTACTTTGATTAATTTAAATTGTGAATGAATTGGTTGAAATTATACCATTATAATTATATCACGTATTATGAACAATAATCTTATTTCATTATAGCTGTTGCCCGCAGCTTCGCCCGCGCTAACTTAAATTTACAGCCGTATACGGATTGATGATTATTATTTTTATAGCCCAAGTTACTCCTTGGGACTTTAGCTATCTCTCAGTGAAAGTCCCGTCAAAATCGGTACAGCCGTTTCTGAGATTAGCCGGAACAAACAGACAGACAGACAGACAGATAAAAATTGTGAAAACTGCTATTTTGGTATATGTACCGTGTATACATCCATATAAATTCAATTAAAAGCGGTTATTTTAATATTACAAACATTCACTCAAATTTTATTATATGTATAGATTAATGAATCGATTGCAGTCTTCACATTTTTGAAACAAAAATCTCTTTTCTGAAATGTTTGATTTTAATTAGCTGTCCAGACTCTAGACACGGAAAGGCAAGGGTAAGCTTTTTAATGCAATTATTTTAAAATTCACTTCTCTCAAATTCCTTTATTATTACTTGCATTTAATTATCATGAAATAAGATTTATAATAGCATTCATAAAGTCTGTATATGAGAATAGGATAATATTTTTTTTTTAATCGGAATTTGAATGAATTAAAATCATAATATTTTTATTTGAATGTAAACTAATTATTAATATACCTATGAACGTTTCTATTATTATATGGAGACTGTCTCATCAGTTTTGAGCGCCTGTGACAGGATCTCTGTCAAGTCAAAAATCCTTACCACGAAGTCACAAAAAATCTAGTGATGTTCCATTTCAGTTATAAAATAACGTAAGCTAATTTTAAGATTTTATCATAACGAAAGGATATTTATGGTTTAGGATAATATAGATCACATATATATTATAATGTATTTCAATCTTCGATTCAGTTACGATAATATCATGCATTTCAAAAGATCGCTGAGCACAAAATCGAATTAAAACTAACACTGGTTTGACTGGCGGTCCCTGGAGAGTGCTAGCCCAAGGGACCTTCCCCTACCAGACATCCTGATGTAGCACAATATATCATGACATGTATTCTAAAAAAACAATCTAACGGGAACCATTCAATGCATTTATTGTGTTTTTTCTTTCAATTGTCTGTTAGGTGTATACAATAAGTTAATTATTACGACATTTGTATGTATTGTAATATTACGTAAAACTATTATCACTATTATCTGATTTGTTATTTTCAGGGTATTTGATATCAGTAATGTGCTCTCAGAGCACCACTTACATTATCTTTTCTGTAAATCTTTACAATCGACACATACTGACATTTTTGCTATAAACTATTATATATACACTAATATAAAAATATTTTACTACTGAATTTCTGGCTCCATGTAATTTTTTTTATGTAAGTTAGATAGGTAAACTGGCAAACGTGCCACTTGATGATAAGTGGTCGACGTCGCCCATGAACATTAACTAGTTTGCCTGGAACGAGCCCAGGCAACTCATCTATGTGTTGCCTATCCTGAGACATAAGATGTTAAGTCTCGGTGCCAGTAATTACACTGCCTGTCTTGCCCTTCTCTCCGAAACACAGCAAAGCTGTTTCACGGGAGAAACAAGCAAGATGGTGGTACCCGTGCAGCTGGGAGCGCGGCACAGCGCTACCCTCCCACCGGTTTGTTATTACGATCAATTGTCTTGAAATCGTAAATAGTGTAGTTTAACATCCTTCTAATTGTAGTACCTACACTAAACTATCAACTAATTCAACTCTCGTGATAATACATGACACAATAATATGGGGCTGACATGATGATGGAAGTGGGAGATAGTGGATGAATAGACTCCTCAACGTTATGTCACCAATGTTATCGAGTTACGCGCAGTTGACGTACACAGACAGACATACCGATATGCTGAGATTACAAGGTTTACGCTAAAACATTGTATGTCCATTGATCCCTAGAACCCAGTCTTATCACTTAATACTTCCGAGGTTCTTACAAAGGATTAGAACGTGCTGAATTTTTAATAGATTTCACTGAAGTGAGCTCTGTTTTACATTACACTAATATTTTTGAACTTTGTGTTGTTCATTTTTAAAAGACTAATATTCGAACTAAAATTCACATAATCTTTGAGTCAAAGCCAGATTCTGAATCTACTTCTAGTTAGCAGACTGAAAAAATAGCTAGATCCTAGTTTCACTTTGAAGTCGAGTTTCTTTAAAAATCCATTGGAAATATGCAATGATGACAAAATACTTGCTTTAATTTCGCTAACCTAGATAGATTCAGCTAATAATACCAGATGACTTTATCTATGTCACACAATTTCCTCCCATTATAATTCACAAGTAAATGTTTAAAACTGTGTAAACCCGACTACAAAAAACTTAACCCCTTCTATCTATAATTGGTTTAAATGTAGCTTTTAACACGCGGTCCATAATAACGAATCGATTGACACGCTCAATTTAACGAATCGACTTGTTGTGGATTTCCGGACATCAAGATGGTGTGGGTGCAATTTGGAATTATTACGCGATGTCCGGTGGTGGAATTCTGCTGCAGGTATTAGTCCAAACAATTCCTCAGATTACTCCCCGTGGTAGATACGGTGGAAGATGCAGAGCGATCTGACATCTCTACGCAGCGCAACCTCGTTATCGACGACTCGAGACGCCCGGCGTTGAACGCGGTTAAATGGAAGGAGCTGATTGGGGCGCTCCAGCCCAGAGGTGGGAGCAGTATTCCATGTGAGGCCGGATATGCGTCTTGTATAATTGAAGGCGGTATGAAGGCATGAAATACTGCTTCGCCGTACTGAGCACGCCGAGTTTCTTAGAGGCTAGTCTAGCCTTTCCATCCAAGTGGCTAAATTACACATCACTCGTTATGTCGACGCCAAGTATCCCATTTCATCGCTACGGTGAAAGTTACATTTATGAATGCAACTTATCCTTATATATGCAAACATACATACATGTTTGACTGCTTAAGTTTTAACCCTTTCTTACTTAACTCATGATGATGATGATGATGTTAACGCTAATGATTCTATTATAATAATATGCATAGACAATATACATGGACTGCTATAATCATAACCTTTTTTTCAAGTTTGTCGTGGTCAAGTAAAAGATAGCGCTACCATCGCTCATACATTATGACACGTACATTTCTTACCAACTTTATTTTCATCTCGGAATAAATCATCAAAGTCATTTCAGTGCCAGTTCATCCGTTATGATTTTTTCATCAAGGTTCGAGATTATATACTCGTAATAGGGGAACTTCTAATAAGAAAACTTGTAATAGACCGTTTGGAAGTCGGGTGGGAGATACCCGACTAATGTGAAGGTGTGTGTAATGATAACAAATGAACACGACACTTTTGATGGGAAAGTTTGTGTGTATGATTATATTCACTCCTTTTTAATATGGTTAGTAAGATGTTGGAAATAATATGTGTTAATCGTTTTTTTTTATATAGCTTAGCAGGGCAAACGACAAACGCACAAACATAGATTATGCAGATGGGTTGCCCTCCTTTTCCCTATCCTCCCAATGGGCCACCGCAAACTTACAAACCGCACGAAACGCGACATAGCTGTCACTTGAGGCCTGTGTTATGTGAGCGAGAGGTACCACCCCGGTCGTGCAGGACCAATTCGGCTGCAAAGCAGTAATTCACCTTTTCCTAAAAACCTTCGGTGGTAAAAAGGTAATCTTATATATTAATTGGAGTAAGAGGAGGTAGTCTTCGAAAATACTCATCCGCTTAAATAAAATCTTTCACCAATATGCTACATTAGCACTGAATGTCATAGAGCACAAACTAATCAATCATCATCATCAACCTTTATCCATTCATTGCTGAAAATAGGCCTCCTTCAATGAACGCCAAGTCGACGGATCCTTTACCACTTACATCCAACACGAACCGGTTACTGCTTGTCTTCATAATAAATAATCAATATCAATCCGGGAACTGCTGTAAATATAACTTAGAGCAAACGAAGCTGCGGGGAACACCTAGTTAGCTCGTATGTTCACAAAGCTCTTAAAACAATATTTCCACTGGAACTGCTATCACACAAAATAATCAATATTTTTGGTTAGAAGTTATAATTAATTTATCTTTTTCTCATTGTACTTTATAACATTACAAATATAAATATTATATTTGTAATGTTATATAATGATTATATACTATATATACTCTTGCTTGATATTCTCGTGCACGAATTCAACAAGTCCTAACTTAATTTTTAGTGTGACCAAACTTTCTTTGTTCGCAGAGAAAAATCTAACCAAGTTTAAAAGTTTCGACGGTTTCCTTGTGAAATTTTTTGAATGTGTATGTGAGTAAATTTGTTTTTTTTTTCCTTATATTCATTATAAAATATATATCAATATCTTAGTCTACGTTTTGTCTCCTCGAAAAGTCTTGAGCCTTTTCAGTACATAGGTGATTGAATTGAATACGTACGATAATACTTAAACTAGCAGCTGTCTCATTATTACTTTCATATAATATTAAAGGTCATACCAGATTAATTTTATTTATAGTAAGTACCTAGGTAACACTGAAAATGTTTAGAAAATGAAAAACGGCTTAATGTAGAAAGTTGCCAATACTTTTATTGTTTTTCGAAGTAATCTCCGTTTCTTTCTACACATCGTCGCATTCGATGGAACCACTGAGAAAAGCAGTGGGCCAATTCTTCCTTAGGAGTCTCTTCTATGGCATTTTCGTACACTTTCACCGCATCTTCAGGGCTCGTAAAGCGAATACCTCGAATTTTATCTTTAGTTCTTGAGAATAAATGAAAGTCGCAGGGCGCCAGGTCAGGACTGTAGGGCGGATGACTCATTATCTCGACACCTGCCATAGTCAAATATTCAACAGTGCGTTTTGCGGAGTGCGCTGAAGCATTGTCGTAGTGAAGGAGGATCCTGCTTCGAGGGCGCTGCTGTCGAATTTTTTCCAAGACAACAGACAAAAAGCGATTGACATACCAGTCTGCAGTAACTGTCCTTCCATCTTCTAGCACAACTGTCGCGAACTGACCTTTCCGACCAAAGAATGAGGCAATCATCTTTTTTCCTTGACTTCTTCCTTTCTTTACCTTAGTTGGCCGATCCTCGAAAGGAAACACCCACTGAGCTGATTGTCTTTTGGTTTCGGGTTCGTAGCAATATATCCGCCGTTGAACTTATCTAACATTTGGCGACACTAGTCCATGCGGAGGCGTTTCTGGTCGTCGGTTAAAGTATGGGGAATCCATCTGGTACAAAGCTTCCTGAAGCTTAAATGTTCGTTTAATATTTTTTGAACTTGACTCATACCAATGCCTAGGCTTGCCCGTATCTGCTGATAGGTCACTCTCTTATCTTCCTCTATCATGCGTCGCACAGCACTGATGTTATCTTCAGTAGTCGCTGTTAAAGGACGTCCCTCACGCGGATCATCACTGAGATTGCTACGTCCACGCTTAAACTCGTTAAACTAATTGTAAATAGTGGCACGAGATGGGGCTTCATTAAAAAATGCTAATCGCAGCCTATCATAGCTTTGTTGTTGAGTAAGCCCACAACGAAAGTCATAATAAATTATTGACCGAAAATTTTCTCGCGTTATGTTCATTTTCACGTGTAACAAGAGTTTTAGATTTGCCGCCAATAATTCACAAAAACAAATGACAAATGAATGCAATATACTACATTAGGTTACCAAAGAGTTCTAAAATTAAAATTTAATAAAAGTTTTCATTTTCAATGTTTCTTACTGGCCAGTTCTAAACATTTTCAGTGTTACCCACGTAATTTGATATCTTGGTGAGAATTCGTAGCCAAAACAAATTAGCAAAAATTATTTAACTTCGTAAAGCATTTCATTATTTATACATCTATACAGATAAATAAAATTGGAGTATCTGTTTGTAATATTAAAATAACCGCTTTTTATTGAATGCATATGGATGTATAAACGGTATATAATAATATACTAAAAAAAACTTTTTCACAATTTTTGTCTGTCTGTCCATCTGTTTGTTTTGGCTAATCTCTGAAACAGCTGGGTCCATTTTGATAAGAATTTCACTGGAAGATATCTAATGTTCTAAGGAGTAACTTAGGCTATAAAAATAATTATTATCAACCCGCGTACGGCAGTAAATTGCAGCGGCATACGGCAGCACCTATAATTGGTTTTAAAATATGGTGAACATATTACATCAAAAGTTGGTTTATTATAATTAATGAAATAAATGAAAGGAAATAAAAAAAAAATAGTAATTTTTATATATGTTTAAAAAACACTGTGAACTAAGTACATATTGGATTTGAAAACGAGATCAGTTCTTCGTCGCGCTGATCCGCTGGCAATCATGGCTAATCTCTGTTTGAATTCAATTAGCGCTTACCATTGGACGTGCACTGTCCTAACCAATGTTATCGCTACGGATTTTTACTGCTGGTTTTAAAGTTGATTTAAAACTAATTAAAGTTGAGCGTAACGGTGTAAATATAAATGCAATTGGCAGAGAAATCAAAAATATATCAATTGTTACAAGATTAATACAAATATCGATATTTGTTGTTAATGTTAAAAGGTATGTTTCACTTTCATATATTTCCATATCGTGTAATATACAACTGAAAAACGGTGCAAATTTTACATCCAGTGAACAAAAAAGCTTTCGAAGTAGGTATTACAATTTACAAGTAAAAATAAAAACATAATATGTATGGTATAAATATACATTTTATTTTTATTAAATACATTAAAATCATTTAAATATCATTATTAAACAATATATTATTATCACATAATAATAATACTATTATATAATAATAATATTTGATACTCGTTATTCTTTTTATTAATAAAATATAATACTCGTAAATATTAATTACTAAGTACTTATATGAAGTGAATATGAAATATAAATTTATGTAGTAAATAATTTAAGCGATAACATAAAACGTTATTTAGCCAAAGTGAGTAGCCCCTATTCACTTTTATGCTACTCACAGTTATTTAATATTTGTTGTTTTGAATTTTGTACAATCCGTACGTTTAAGAGTTAATACTCATTACAATACAAACAAAATTTTCAAAGTGCTTTATTCGGAACCGGAACATCAAACAAAACGTAGACTTAATTGAGATAAGGTAAACAAAGAGTTTCCATCAGTGGGCGTCGCTGATAACTGAGTTGCAATGGCTTGCTACTGGTAGGTAGCGCAAACGGGCGTTTTTTTATACTTCAATATATCTAACAATCCATAAATTAATAGATAATATGAAATACACGAGATATAAAAAGAATTAATACCAATTTTATTATTGTATATTAATATTTCTTCAAGTAAATAGAACTTGCAAATTTAAATCTTTTTATAAAACGCAGTACGCGGTAATACAGCGTTTAAGTTCGCGCGAGATCGGACGTTTTACGTTCGGCGATCGATGGATTAACGCCCGTCTGCATCGGTTAGTGCTTATTTACATAAAGCCTATTATTTTGTTGTATCTGCCATTAAAAGATGGTAATGATTTTAAAAGAGGGAGAAGTATTTTCAATTAAAATTACCCTTTTTAAGTGTGTGTATATTGTTGAATCGTGTTATGTATTTTCGTATATTAACATCTAATGGTACTTTAATTTACATTTAAACTTTCCTATGCAAAAGGTTCTGGTTGGGTGCGAGTTTTGATGGATCAGATCTTAGCCCTAATGAAAGAAGTTTATATCTAGCAGTGTATAAACAATAGCCTAATAACAATGATATTTTTTTATTATTATTTAATTGAAGCTAAATTAAACTAAGCCTTTTTAAGCCGGAATAAGGTTCATAATGATGATGATAATGATTTGAAAATAAATATATTCTAGAACGTTTTTTTTTAAATTGTTTCATAATTCCAAATTCCAGGTGAAAACTGGTATTCGAAGTCAATACATTCTATATACAGACTTTATTCATTCAATACGAAACCGAAGTCGAATCGATAAACGAAAGGCTTGTATCCGTTATCGCATTGAGCGCGGTCCTCTAAATTTATTATGTAGCTATAACTCAAATAAGTGAATTCGCTTTTATGAAGGAAAAACTTAGACTCAAACTGTTTGCAACCGAACAATGGATGTTCTACAATGCCGGTCACGTTTTGTCGCCTTAAAAATACGACGCTTAAATCCATAAAGTACTAGAGTATTTCTATTCCGTTTTAGTATTTCCTTTGAAACACAATATTTTTTTTTTCAATATACTAATTTGATACTTCCGCTGGACCCTAGAAGGTTTTATTAAATAAGCGCGCACTAAGCTCTTTAAAGAGACGTCCTAAAAGATATTAAACGCTTTGAGAAAAGGATTGTAACAGGCAAATTGGTTTAGAATTGTATTATTTGTTCACGTTTCAAATACAAATATAGCTTTTTTAATATTAACGTCAGGTCTTGCTTTCTTATTCTCAAGAGTTACGGCGTTTAATACCTAGATTCATCTGTGTGATAATTCTATTATAAAGTTATATTTTTAAGAACACTTAACGTAAAAAATCCAGGTGAGGAGCCAGAATTTAATTCTCCGAAATTAATTAAATCTGGTCCCTGTACAGCATAATTAATGAGGGTGATGATGTCATCTATATTAACTTATTCAATGACTTGCAATAAAGTAAATATATAAAATAATATATACTACTTTGCCCCGCTTTTGTGAGTACAATCAGCTAATCTATAAATTAAACAGCTTTGCAGTATTCTAGGTAGGAGATGTAATAATGGTGGTGTTGTAAGATCTAACACAGAAACACAATGATTGAATAACTTTAGAGAACTCCAGGTCGTTTGACTATTAATTACTATAGAAAATATTCAGGTACATAATTAAAAAACACAACACCAAAAATAACTACTTAGTTTACCATAAATAAATAAAAAACCTACACAGTATGTAAAGTCGGTTTACGGACGATAATTTTAAGTGATAACGTCATAAAGCGTCACCTTCGCCCTTCTTCTTCGTCCTCGCTAGCATGCTTGGCTCAGGCGGAATGGGACACTTTTTTGTGCGTGCAGTCACCGTTCATCAGCTTATAAGACGTTATCACGTCAAGAAAAAAACACTAGATTTAACATTAGATTTAGAGTCAACCTTCAACTAGATGGGACGACGATGTCCATGCAGTAGCCGGTGCTGGTTGGCTGTAGTGGCGCGGAATCAGTCATCTTCATGTTCATTGAAAAAGTCCTATCTCCAGTACGTAAAGAGGCTGTTTATAATGATGGTATTTAATGAATGACAATCGAACAAATATCATTTTAATCATTCGTTAATTCATAAATGGAATTGTGTTCGTAGTCTCGTATACCAACAAAGCAGTGTTTCAAGGGAAATTTTGATAGGTGTTTGTTTATTTCCACCAGGAATAGACATCAATTCATTAGAATGCGAGTGAAAACTGCGCAGCAGCTCCAGAGACCCGCTAATAGATAATCTCCTAATGTGCCGGCCGCAGCCAGTCCGATTAGTGAGAGAGTATCACATTCATCGATTGGATTCTTAATTAATGATATAGACATCTGAATAGGTGCAGTATTGAGTTTTCTTACATCAAATCAACATTTTATTTTATACAGTTTTATTTTTATTAAAAAAAACCTACATATTGTCTGTAAAGTCGGTTTACGGACGATATTTTTTTTATGTCATCAGGGGGCACCCGAGCAGTCGGAGCCTCACGGCGCCAACGCCCATGCACATCCGCACAACCAAGGCCACGCAGATTCACCGCCCTCCTTTTCCCTATCCCCCCAATAGGCCACCGGAAACTCACAAACCGCACGAAACGCGACAGCATAGCTGACACTTGACGCTGGTGTTGTGTGAGCTTACAAATAAAAATTTCACGTGATAAGGTCATAATGCGCCACAAGCCGAACTTTTAGGCCGATCCTGCCTCTCTATCGCTTGTTCCGCGCTCTTGCTTGCTCGTTCGGCACAGGCGGACCGGACACTTTTTCGTGTGTGATCAATCGATCGATTTATAAGACGTTATCACGTCAGAAATATTTACTGATTTCAGATTTTTGATTAGAATAGTAATAATTTTCATAAAACGTTAATCATTATTATCTTTATGTCTATTATTAATTTTAAAAATCTTAACTTGTTATTTAAAAATAATAATTTGTCTTAAAGAAAATTAACAAAAATATCATTTAAAAAATTTATTTCAATGTAATAATATCATAAACAGTAACATGATCATAAAAATGTAGAAAATAATAATAATTTTATTATTTTCAATTCAATAAAATTAATTCAAAGATTATGGGAGCCGGTATTCCAATCACTAAAAACCGTAAGATAAAACAACGGGGGCTGGAAAATTCCAGTAATCTCATTAATCATCTATGATATTCAATACATCGACACGTTGTCGGCCATTACGAAATTCCATACATTTTATGATGTTTCCATTTCTATAGGAGGGCGGCGAGATTGGAATAGCAACACTTAGGCATTCAGATATGCAGACGGCTGAGGTATTTACTATTGATTTGTAGTTTAATATATACCAGGTAATTTGGGTTATACATTTCAGATTTGTTGCTATGAATAAATCTTTATGAAACACTGTTTCGAGTCGATCTTTACGACATGATATGTTCAATGAATGGAGGCCGCGTTTAGATAGACAAAGTGTTGATCGGCCATTATCAAGGTGGGAAAACGATCTCCGCGCAGTGGCCGGTCCGTGTTGAGTGCGAGTGGCAAGAGATCAAGGCATTTAAAATAGAATGCGAACCCCATGCCCAACATTCATTAGTGGACAGTACCTGGCTCTTATGTTCTTATGGTTTCTTTCAATTCAATATTTATTTTCGAATCCATCTTTCTTGAAGATGTTTCGGTTGTTTATAGATTTTATTATTTACGTATATCAAATTTATCATCATCATAATCAGCCTCTATCCGTCGAAGTTAAACGTAGGCTCCCTCAATGAACGCCAAGTAAACTATCTTTATTGTCTCTGTTTATGATATATACAGAAAAAATATTACTCGAAATTTAATCTACAATTTATGTAGTAAAATACTAAATATGTATGGAGTTTCACATAATCTATCTAAACATCTACATTGTATAAGATTTTTTAAATTGTAACAGACAAAATGTTACGCGACAGATTCATATTTCAGATGAAATCTTAAACTTTTTGTGGCCTGGCGGAATATTTTCGGTGTCCTTATAATAAGATGTGCGTACACTGTGAAATAACCTTGTTCACAAATATTATGAGAAATACGATCCATTCATTCTCTCCTGTCGTTCTTTTATATTTCAAAGATAATACAAAAAAGTTTATGAAAATAGACAATAGTTTTACATTATCTTTATTTGAGAATTACAGTTTAATTACGATTAGCTAGAGAAAGCTAAGAAAGTATAGCTAAATCAGGTGTAGCGGCGATTCCCCACCATGGTTCAGGCTTTGACGGGTGAACCCAGCACCTTGGGCGTAGCTAATTGAGCGAAGGGAGCTCTTTGTACCCTCGGGACGGGAACCTCACCCCATTGTACTGTCCCGACGTTGGGAGGGGTTGTTCTGTGGTGCGGGACAACCTTTTGTGTAGGTGGCGTCGGTCCCTCGGCGGACTGACTAGCCGTCGAGGTGCCCTGTTTGCATATTAGATCCGGGCACCTAACCAAAGGCGGCGTTGGTGGCACTCGCCGGGTTTTAGTGGATAGAGCTTTCGGGTGCAACTAGTCTGCGGGATGCCTCTGAGCATTTCCCGGCGTTAAAGAAAAAAAAGGTATAGCGGCGATTACAAGACCTATACATTGCTCTATGCGTTTTAAATTATTCTAGTTCTGTGTCAAATAGATTGAGCGATGTAGAAATTCTCATCCCTAACTAAGCTTACAAATAAATGAAAAAATGAGGTCTAATATTTTAGCTCTGCGCCTCCCGCTTCACTGATTTATAAATCGAAAGAATGGTGCTCTACTGAGTAGTTAATACGTAAGTAGAGCACGGTTATTATTACTATTTAAAAATATTATGTTATATAGGTTGTGTGTAGTACTTAGTGAAAAAAACATCACAGGACACGGGGAACGTGTGAATCACCTTCATTATCATTATAATTCTATTTTTTTATTTTTATTTTATTTTTTATTATTTTATTTTATTATATTTTTTTTTATTATATTCTAATCTATAACGAAAGATGAAATAAAAATGGCAGCGTCATGCTTTTCGCCGTCACGAATTTTTCACATTAAAAATATAAGAGTTATATTTATTGTATTTTTACCAAATTACACTTAAACGTGACATCAAATGGTTAAAATTTAAAGCTTAAAGAAGTTCTATGGAAACGTGGACACAGATTCAAACTTTTCCCATTCATAAAACGCATTGTGTCTGAAAGTGCGAAAGTATGTTAAAAATTACACCACGAACGGTTTTCAACGATTAATCTTTCATGTTAAGTTAGGAGAAAGTTTAAAAGTATAATAAAAAGTAATGATGTAATAAGAATTTCGTATCATTTTAGTTTTCGGTTTGTCAGAAGTTATTTTATAGAAAAATTCTCAAATCATATTCATGGATAACATTATGATCAGCGTCTTTTCTTATTGTGTACTAGATGTTGCCTGCAGCTTCGCCCGCGTTACTCAACTCCTATAAGTCACAGCATGATGTTATATAGCCTATAGCCTTCATCGATAAATGGGCTATCTAACATTGAAAGAATTTTTCAAATCGGACCAGTAGTTCCTGAGATTAGCGCGTTCAAACAAACAAATAAACTCTTCAGCTTTATAATATTAGTATAGATAATACAATTCAAAGTTCTTCATTTAATATTTCGACAGTGTTATGATTATAAAAAAGATAAAACCTACCTGTTGGGCGCTTGTGCGCTACAAGGAATTTTACTGTTCGGCAGTCCGATGTTTTACGGTCCGATGTGTCATGAAAAAGAACGGATGGTTGGCTTGTGCACTTGTCCGACTTTATTCGGATCGGGAGCGGCGCAGCAGTTTAGTGAAGGCTCCCCTTAAAAATTCTAGGAACTTCTGCAGTTGCTTGTTCTATTTTACGTACGACGACGCCGAGTACTAAAAAAAATGGGTTCATCCATTTATAAACAAGCATAAGCGATATATATAATCATAACAAGAAAAAAAATCGGTCTGAAATGGGGAGAAGTAAAATATCGGACAGTAAACTACGTATAGTACAAATAATAATAATAATAATAATAGAAATTTATTAAGGAATATTATACACCGTTACACAATATACTTAATCTAATACAACCTTAAACGGCACATATAAAAACAGTAGTTAGGTTAAAAATAAATAGAAAAAACAATAAACATGGTTACAATAATAAAATTGTCAATTTAGACATAAAATACCCTTAATATATGCGCCGGAAATGCACAACAGTGTAATATAATTCCTCAAAAGGTAACCACTCAGTTGTGTGATTGTGTTTTCCGAAGAAACCGCAATCCTGATGTTATGTGGTACCTGAATACCCCGACATACATATATTATGACGTGCCATAACGGACCGTAAAAAACCGGACTGCCGGACAGTAACTCCTTGTAGTGCACAAGCGCCCGTTGTCTGTAAAGTCGGTTTACGGACGATAATTTTAATGACATAATGCGTCACAAGCCGAACGCTTAGGCTGATCGTGCCTCTCTATCGCTTTTTCCGCACTCTCGCTTGCACGCTCGGCTTAGGCGGAACGTGGCACTTTTTATGCGTGAAGCCTATAATCATTAGACTATTGTAGCCTTATCACTACAATACTAATCATCGTGTATATTAGTTATTGGTGAAATATTTTTGAAGTGAAAACTTCGTTCACCGCGTGGAGCACTTTTTGGTAGGGGAAAATCAAAGGTTTGACATTATTATGTCATTATTCTAAGTTATAAGTTTTCACTTCTATCGGAAGTCCCTATGAGTTATGAGTCCCAATTTTTGCAATACTTAATTTCAACACTACATATCAAACATATAACAAAAACATCATTAATGTTTAACTTTTACTTACATTAATTAATTCAGTTTTATAGTTTACATTCCCGTACACGACGAGCTCATAGTTTTAGAATTTCATATAAAGCTATAGTCACATAGCCTTCATATTTCATACTTGGACGAGGAATGTCCGGCATGCGATGGCTCTCTCACGTCGACGATAAGTATTGGCGGGAATTGGACTAGCTTCATTATTATTTTACTATGGCGTGGTTGGATAAATTTAGGGGCCGGATGAAATTTGCACAACCAATTTGCGAATTTCGTATTTCATTTTGCTTTTTAGAAATGTGAAGTAAATATAAATATATATTGAGATATAAACTAATAATAAGGTTTCACTAATAATAAAAAAATGATTAACAACAAAGCGATAATAATATATTTATAATTTTAAACAATTTTTTTTTTATAAACAGCACAAGATTTTATTGTTTTTTTTATTTTATTTAGAACAGTATTTAAATATTCCTTCATCGAGAAGTCAGTCAAATATCTTGTAGGTATTATAATTTGATATACCTTATATTATAAGATATTTGATAACCCATAAAAAGGTAACACCATTTTAATTGTAACACGGCGCTATAATTAATATCACACATGTGTCGTGTTTTTATTTTTAGCCTGTTGTTCGAAGGCGCGAACTCTCATATTACTCATAGACAAAAAAGATCTGTCACACAAACGAACCCCTGTTTTTATGACGTATTCCCTGTTACGCAGGGTGTAAAAAGCAGAAAGCGCGGTTCAGCATAATATTCAACAAATATTGTCCTTCAAGAATCAGAATAGTCTTGGCATCAGGAAATGACATTCAACATTAAACTTTGTCATGCAATTATAAGTCACATTTTTCCGACATTATTCGTAGTCATTGGGAAATGTCATCGCTACAGTAAGTGAACGCGTCAAAGTGTAAAATGAGGGGTTTTCCATCGTGTCAGTGAAAGTCATTAGGAATGGAATGGATGAAAATTGCGTGCATATTTACCTCTCTAAGTTAATATGAATGATGAAATGAAAATCCCCGGACTTTTTCATCTTTAATATTCGGCATAATGTTCGAGTGATTTCATTTGACGTTTGTCATATCTTTTTATCTTTTAATATATTAAACTAACTGCTTTCTGCGGTGTTGTCCGCATTAATTTAATTCGGATCGAGAGTAGTAATATCAAAGGTATAAAGGATACCTATGGTGCGCCCGTATGTATAGAAACTATCATTATACTTTTTCTTGATCCAAGAAGCTTTTTTACGGGCTAGGCCCACCACTTATCCCCACCGATGCTACCTACTCCTGTATAGCCAGAATCGACAGCGGTAACCACTAAATGACTCTTGATACGATCTCAGGGAGCCTGAGGGCTACGTTAAAACTGCCTCGAGACCCGAAACGATTTTATTCAGAAGAATTCAGGGCTATTATGTATGAATTTTAGATTATATATTATATCCTGGTCATAATAATAATTGTTATTTTAATGCGAGTTATGATTTTTTAAGTCAACTAATATCTAAATAGTGAAGTATTGTACGATTTGTTGGGTATTTGGGTATGTTATTTTTAGCAATATACCAAGCAGCTTTGCTGAGTTTCGGTATCGGAACCTAACATGGGTCTTTTTTATAGCATAAGAGGGCAAACGAGTAGTCGAAGCCTTTTGGCGACTATCGACGCCGATACACATCTGTACAACCAGAGGTTATGCAGTTGCGTTGCCCTCCTTTTCTCTATCCCCCCAATGGGCCACCGGAAACTCACAAACCGCACGAAACGCGACAGCATAGCTGTCACTTGACGCCGGTGTTATGTGAACGAGAGTTATCAACGCTGGCCGTGCCGGCCCAATTCGGCTGTAAAGCATAGCACTACATCTTACATAATCCCAGAGTCCCAGAATAAGCAACATACGCACGATTCGTCTAGGCATTTTTTTTCCTTTAACGCCGGGAAATGCTCTGAGGCATCCCGCGGGGGAGTGGGTTTCCCCACGCGGGTATGTGGGACTCGCTGCGCCCAACAGCTGGTAAATGGACGCAGCTCTACCCACTAAAACCCGGCGAGTGCCACCAATGCAGCCTTTGGTGAGGTGCCCCGGATCTAGAAAACAAACAGGGCACCTCAACGGCTAGTCAGTCCCGCAAGAGGTCTTATAAGAGGGGTACAAAGAGCCCCCTCGGCCCAATTAGTTTCGCCAAAGGTGCACCACTCACCCTAGGTTACTGAGCCCCACCGCCACGACAAAGCCTGAACCATGGTGGGGAATAGGCACAAGACACCAAGAGCTATACCCAAATGAACTCTCTAGGTTTATGTGCCACTATAACCACTTAGAATGAGGCTCATCTGTTCATTTGCCCATCACACATTTAAAAAGTTACCCTCTTTTGCACTAAATAACATTTTAATAAAGAAACTGTCCGTTTAACTATCGCCCGAATACTCTTTCAAACGAATCTCAAATGTAAGACGTACTTAAACTCATGCTACGACGTGTCAGATTCAAAGAAAAAAAGAGGGACAACACGAGTTTAAGTACGTCTTAAATTTGAGATTCGTTTGAGTATTCGGGGGTAATTCTACTATTATTTTGTACTAGCTGTTGCCCGCAGCATCGCCTGCATTAACTTTATTACTAAATTGTAAAAAAAAACTATTTTGGTATATGTACCGTGTATACATCCATATGCACTTAGTAAAAAGCGGTTATTTTAATATTACAAACAGACACTCCAATTTTATTTATCTGTATAGGTTTTAGAGCATTCAAACATAGCTCTACATCTTTTCAGTATAAATAACCGTTCCAATGAGGGTATCGCTGTAATTGCAGCCTAGTCAATACAGTGTAGTACAACAGTCTGTAGTACAGTACAGTGGCTAAATCAAAGACAACAATATCAGCGGGATTGTCAGCGCGGTGCACTTCACACCACTTCTACTTTGCGCTGTGGGCTTTTGTTTTTTTTTTCTTTAACGCCGGGAAATGCTCTGAGGCATCCCGCAGGGGAGTGGGTCTCCCCACGCGGGTATGTGGGACTCGCTGCGCCCGACAGCTGGTAAATGGACGCAGAGAGACCCACTAAAACCCGGCGAGTGCCACCAATGCCGCCTTTGGTGAGGTGGTCTATCTAGTAAACAAACAGGGCACCTCGACGGCTAGTCAGTCCCGCAAGGGACCGACGCCACCTGCACAGAGGGGTTGTCCCGCACCACAGAACAACCCCTCCCAACGTCGGGACAGTACTATGGGGTGAGGTTCCCATCCTCTTCTGTCCCCTCTTCTTATAAGAGGGGTACAAAGAGCCCTCTCGGCCCAATTAGCTTCGCCCAAGGTGCACCGCTCACCCTAGGTTACTGAGCCCCACCGCCACGACAAGGCCTGAACCATGGTGGGGGTGTAAGCCCACAGCTTGCATAATTAGAACGTACAGACAACATGTTCCTTTTTAACCTTTTTTAACTTATAATAGCCTCTTAACAGTGAAGTATGAAAAATATTAACCGTTTAAAAAGGTTTTTTTAATGGTATATGTAATAAATTTAATATCTTTTACATTTTTATATGATATACAAATTGGTTATGTTAAGCATAAGCTAATCCAAATCAAAGTTTACTAATTTAGGTCCTACTATTTTTAACCGACAAAAAAGAGGAGGTTCTCGTCTGTATGTTTTTTCTCACCTTTAAATCTGACGTATTCTGTCGCTTCGAGCTTAGTCATACCAAAAAATCTATCGCAACTAATTGTTCTATTAATACTGATTTTCGTTGAATAATAAATACAACGTAGACTGATCCAAAGAATACAAACAGCTTTAGAAGATAAGTGGCTCACGCGAATAAGCTAATTGGCTCATTTGCCTATTTTTCCAAGTAAAAATAAAAAATGATAATTATCATACAAAAATAATGTTGTAGACTGTACTTATAATAAAAATTAGTGAGGCAAATGCAGCTTATTTTGACGAAACTACGTGTAGGCGGGAATTATACGAGTACGTGCGGTTTACGTCACGTGGTGGTACGTTCGGGTAATTGTTAGCAAGGTTAGACAGGCGAATTGTTGCATTATATTGTTAGACTATTTGTAGCACAAAAATAGACATTTACAATTTTGGAGATAAAATTTTTATATAATTTTAAGTTTGTATTCAGAAAAAGGACAATAAATTTTCTTCGCCTTAAATAAAAAATAGCTTATCGTAAAACTAAGCGTAGGTGTTAAATGATTATTCTAATTATAGTATTTGGACAGGATACATTATTAAAATTCCCCCAAAAAGCTGGTTTTATAATCAATATAATAGGATGTTTATACATTAATAATATCTTATTCTCTGTTTCTCTCTCTATCTCTCTCTCCCTCTCTCTCTCTCTCTCTCTCTCTGGTCGCTCCCTCGTGACTGAGGATCGTGGCCATCGGTGTACGTGGATGGTTTACACCTTGTGTGTATGATCTGCCCACATCGGTGTCTGTTTATCGCATCAATATCTTACTAATGTTATAGGTGAAAGTTTATAGATTTGGATGTTTGATCATCTTTCACGCCCCACCATGGTTCAGGCCTTGTCGTGGCGGTGGGGCTCAGTAGCCTAGGGTGAGTCGGGGCACCTTAGGCGAAGCTAATTGAGCCGAGGGGTCTCTTAGTACTCCTCTTATAAGAAGGACAAAAGAGCAGGGGGCAAGGGGCGAGGATGGGAACCTCACCCCATTGTACTGTCCCGACGTTGGGATGGGTTGTTCTGTGGTGCGGGACAATCCTTCTGTTTAGGTGGCGTCGGTCCCTTGTGGAACGGACTAGCCGTCGAGGTGCCCTGTTAGCTTAACAGATCCGGGGCACCTTACCAAGGCGGCACTGGTGGCACTCGCCGGGTTTTAGTGGGTATAGCTGCGTCCACTTACCATCTTTCGGGCGCAGCGAGTCCCACATACCCGCCTGGGAAGACCCACTCCCCAGGTGGGATGCCTCAGAGCATTTCCCGGCGTAAAAGGAAAAAAAAATCATCTTTCACGGCAAATTGGCTCAACTGATTTAGCTGAAAGTTGAAGTGGCAATGGTTTATACCTTGGATAGGACATATCAATCCAGATACGGTTGTAAACTAAGTTAACGCAGGCGAAGCTGTGGGCACCAGTTAGTGTATCTATAAAAAATAGCACAATTTGCAGTACCAAGTTGTAAGAGATAAGATAACGTAAGTTTTCTTCAGTATAAACATTCTTACTTCTCGTATTTTAAAGTTTCATTAATGTGCCCTCTAAACGAACACCAAGATCAGAGGTTCGTACATTCAACTTGAAATGATATGATCTTCTAAGACGAAGTTCGTCTAATACTCGAATTCTTCGGGTTCTATTTATAAATCATAATTATCATCATAATCTTTTTTTGCTAAAAAATGGTAACAAAATTGGTGTTGGCTTAATTTAGTAAATTATAACAGATTTTCTGCTCAAGGGATGCAAATTTTAGTAGTTTTACATCAAATTTTCATTTATATATTTACTGATGAATTTGTTTGTTGCTCAATCACACATGAACGACTAGACGCAAAATTTTGCATATAAACCATAATCTGTTATAGAACATAAAATCCTTTTTACTTTTCACTCTGATAATAATATATATTTTTTTACTTATTTTTTTATTATTCCTTAACTCCCCCCGTGGTTGGTCGAATATCTTGAAAAGCTCACATAATATATATCACCCGAAATTTACTTATTATAAGAAAACAGCATTTTACGAATTTTACTGTAGTTTTTTTTATTTTACCATCATTATTGTAACTGATATATCATATCATATTGAAAATATGAATCTCAACAAAACATCGTTTGCTCAAAACACCGGTCCTGTTTGAATGCTGGGGATTGCCCGTCTTGTCGCTTTTTGAAAAATTCGAAATCATAGTTGACGGAAAAAGGTGGTTGATGATGATGATGAAATCCTGAAACTACGTGCACCAGATATTAGCAAAAACGTTTAAAATCCCCATTGACCGCAATTCCCGTTCAATATCCAATAGTAATTTCCTAGCATATGTTGCCGGTAACTCACAATAATCCCTGCGCTGGTGTGGACCCACCTTATCCGTGCGCCAAGCTCTCTTAATTCGTTTCAATTAAATTTTCACATGCTCCAATGGGTAACATTTAAAAATAAAAGGATTTGATTATTTACTGTGTTAGCGCTCTAAATAGATTTTTAATACTTTTTATTGGACGGAGTGGAATGGAAATAAAGTATGCAATAAAGATGAATGTGTCCAAACACATTCATACTGACGACCTCTGTGGCTCAATGGTTAGCGCGTTGGCGCTAAGGCCACAGGTTGCGGGTTCGAATCCCACCAAGGAACAAAACAGTTTTCTGCGTGTCTGGGTCATAGTTGTGTATTATACATATTACATATATAATAAAAATCTTAAATAAACGTATAAGTAGTAGAAAATATTATACATATTTCCTTTGTCTGGTACCCGTGACTCAAGATCTTCAAGAACTTGCCACGAGACCAGGTTGCCGTGGTCTAAAAGCGTCCATAGATATTATAAGCGTCCATAAATACTGGTTCAGATATTTGTATGGTTATAAAAATATATATTTATCATAAAAATGTGCTAGAAGAATTAAGTGGCATGACATTATTACCATTAAAGAAGTCAGGCTTGAAATCTCCCCCACCATGGTTCAGGCCTTGGCGTGGCGGTGGGACTCAGTAGCCTTGGGGTGAGCCCAACACCTTGGGCGAAGCTAATTGAGCCGAGGGGGCTCTTTTTACTCCTCTTATTCTTATAAGAGGGGACAAAAGAGCAGGGGACAAGGGGTGAGGATGGGAACCTCTCCCCATTGTACTGTCCCGACGTCGGGAGGGGTTGTTCTGTGGTGCGGGATAACCCCTCTGTGGAGGTGGCGTCCGTCCCTTGCGGGACTGACTAGCCGTCGAGGTGCCCTGTTAGCTTATCCGGGGCAATAAAAAAAAGGCTTGAAATGTCACTGTTCAATTATTAATAAGTCAACCCTCATAAAAAGTCACACCTTTGGGCAGTAACCTAGTCCTTTCTTGAAATCATTTGATTTTCTTTCATGGTTCGTATCAACTCTCTGATATTTGGGCTATATTGTATGTACTTTAACTTAAGTTAGTTCAAACCCCAAACTTCGTCTATTATAAAATCTGAGCTTCTAACAATCAATCTATCGTCGTATATGTATTTGCACATACTAGAAAAAATGAGTTTTTAAAGAGTTTATAAAGATTTTCAAATAATGCCGTACGAGCAAAACACTTTGATGCTGTAGCCAGCGACGGTGGTCCTCAACAAAGCACGTCCGTTACATTACCCCTTACTACCTTCATGTTTCTTATATTTTTTATTAAAAACTAACGCTTGAACAGACAGTTTAATCAGGGCTGAAATTTTTCTACATTATGTTTCTAGGTTTTACGCGAATTTTCCGCGAAGTTTTGTCGTGGTTCAAGATATTTAGACTACGTTCTCCCGTGACTATGGTTGCTTTAAAGTATCCAAAGTGTTCGGAATATAAAAGTCATAATAAGCAGCCATGAAATGCGTTAAATCTTTTTAATTTAATTATATGTTTAACCTAGATATTGTTCGAATACCGCTGTGTATGATCATGAGAGTATAAAAGCACGGATTTTTGTTTGTTATTTGGATAGGCAAACTGGCAAACATGCCACCTGATGGTAAGTGGTTGATAGCGACGTCGTGAACTAGTTTGCCTGGATATAGATTTATAATAGTTTCATGAAATAAATTAAATAAAACACATTCAAGAAAAATATTGGAGCTGTTACGAAAATATTTCAAATACGTTCATATTTTGTTCAACTTTATACAAATACGAAATATAACTTGTTTAAAGTTATTTTTCATGGATATTCAGGTCAGTGTACCGTATTCAATACCCGACGTAACTGAGAATGAGATCTCATATTCGCCTTTTAGTCGGCTAAGTGCTTGAATTTTTCAGCACTATAAAACTCAGACTTATATGTTCAAACTTATTTATTTCCATAAATAGTACTAAATAACGTAAGTTTACAATAAATAAAACTAGTAATATATGAAGTAACTACTAATATATTATTTACTTACTAATAATATATTACATATAAAGTTACCGATATCACGCGAAGAATAAGCTCGTTGACGTGGCAGTCACACACTCAGGAGAACGGATATGGCCGATGTGCCAATAAGGTTCAAGAGTGGAGGCCACGCTTAGGTAGATGAAGTGTTGGTCGGCTATTTACCAAGTGGGATGACAATCTTCGTGCAGTAACCGGTCCGTGTTAGATGCGAGGGGCAAAGGATCGGTCGGCCTTGGCGTTCATTGAAGAACATACAGAATTAGCCATTATCCGTCCACTGCTGAACATAGGCCAAGTTCAGCAATGGACGGATATAGGTTGATGATGATGATGATATTAAGTGTCGCCCAACAAAATGTAATATGGTTGGTTTCGGTGCTAGTAAAAATAAATAGAGGTCCTATCCTTCTTTGAGTTACATAGTAAAAGTATTTTACATAAGAAACAAATAAGAAAGGTATCGCGGAAGTGCACGCAGCGTAATACGCATGCGTCCCACCGCTAAAACAGAAATATAAAAAATTCACAAATCTCATTATATCTATTTTCATACATGGATCGGTTAAAAACATTGAAGCCATACCAGTGGGCATAAACCAAAAGAGTTTCAACTCTAAAGTATTGAATATAAATTTTCACAACGTATATAATCTTAAATTCATCTAAAAATCGTACAACATAAAAACCACCAAACCTGCAACTGAGATAATTATTATCAGCGACAACAATACGAAATCTTAGACAATATCTTGTTCATAAAATGCAATATAGGCTTGCCTCCAGAGACACCATTAAAACAAGATGGCCGAATCCATTGTCCTACCTTATTTCCGACCGTCTATAATTTTGATAATAGGCTAGAAAATATCCCTTTGTCTTAACAGGCTATCCGCTTCTACGCCTCTCTTCGATTATTTTCAAAAGAGCTTTGTATCTTCATGTCTGTTCATTGCCAATAAGATTTCCAGTTTTTATGGAATTTTCTTAAGATGGCGTCGCAGTATTATAATAATCATCATAGTCCCCTTCTACTACTACCTATTTATATATTTATACAACTAGTCTTTTACTAGCTTCAACTTCTAGAAATAATTATAGTTTTACTAGATTTACTATTTTTTAAACTCTAGTTTGATTCCCTTATTTTTAGCAGTGATAATGTTTGTAAAAAGTGTTTCCTTACATAACCTCACTAAGTAAAACTAAACAGTAGAGCATATACCGTCACCGATTGCATACAGTCTATTTATTATCATAATCATTAGCAATCTCTGTTCATCCACTGATAGACAAAGGCTTCTTTCAATCAACGTTAAGATGGCTGATCCCCCACCACGCGTCACTATGCCTACATAATATATAATTTAATTTAACTGAAATAGGGTTTGCACATCATTGAAAATAATGTAATTTTTTTTTGGGTATGTTATACAGCGTTACTACGGTTCTTAAATATTGTGGACTCATTACAAGCCCTCATTTAACCTCCTTTCGGCTTTACGGTTAGTTTTGTAACATCCTATTATATAATAAAAATCTTAAATATATGTATAGTATAAAAGTATTAAATATATTTCCGTTGTCTGGTACCCGTAACACAAGTTCTTCGAGAACTTACCACAGAACCAGATTGACGTGGTGTGAAAGCGTCCTAAGATATTATTATCTATCTTATTTGTGGTTTATGAATCCCGATATTCAAGGAAAACCCCAGCCAATATGAAACTATTTTTTAGCTTGGCAATTAGCTTCACCTGGTAACATGGTAGCGCTCCGCGGGTAACGAGAGCCCTTTAACTATTGTTAATGACCCGACGAGGGTATAATTGCATTTTTTTCACACCCCACAAACAGCAATTTCACTAATTTCACCGGAGGAAAGTTTTGCGGAAATTAAATTAAAATTTACGAGTTCAGGTTGCGGATATTTATTGCGTGTATTTTATTAAGCATTATTGTGACTTTCACTGCACTTTAAATAATGTACTAGCGACCCGCCCCGGCTTCTCACGGGTGCAATGCTGATACTAAACATACTACAGAATGTCTTTCATTACAACGTTCACAGCTTTTTTGTCATTAGATAATAAATACATGTTTTATACGATACTTTTTAAAGAGCGACATATAATAATTGGCCATGTGAAATACACTCAACGTTTAAATCTAAGCCTCCAACGTTGAAAGTTTGACCCTGCGATTTATTACTGGTCATTGATAAAATCAGATATCCCGACCGGATATGACCGGACCTGCAGATATCAACTGCAGCCTGCATTTTAAATCTGTAATATCTTCAAAAATATTCATTTAAATTACATGCTGTAAGAGGCCATATTGATCTTTATTAAATGCACAATTTATTTAAGGTTCTTAATTGTATAAGGATTAACGCTGTATTACTTCGTTTCGTAAATAAGCCATTATTTCTCGTAAAAAGTAAATAGAATAAGAATAATTATTTATTTGCCAGAATATGGTGTACATAGGTTTTCATATTTCACAGGTTCTCATATTCTACATGTCAGTGTGCAAACTATATTTGATAAGTCATTTTTTTTAAATAATAATAATAAATTAAAATATAATAACATGCAAAGTCATTCATTGGTAACATCAACAGAAAAGAACATACAGTTAAATATCATCATCATCATACAATTTTATATTACAGTTAGATATTCTCTGATTAATTTCATTATCAAGTAAATATTCATTTATTGAATAGTACATTTTGCTCAAAAGTAATTTAAATAAGTAATTTTGAAACTTTTTCCCACAAAGATTCTTTAATTTTAATGGTAATTTATTGTATATAGAAAGAGTCATACAATAAGCATTTTTACTATATAAATTAAAAAACTAAAGGATAAAAAATGGTTATTGTGCCTTATGAGATAGACATATATACCATTGCGGTTTTTTTTTTGTAGAACTTTTTAAGGTGTACAATACTGTAGTATATATTATTATTTTGATCTATCTATTCTTGTAGGAGTACAGGAATGTGTAAGCTATATTATTGGTAAGTTTCATCAAACTCCATTCAGCAGTTTTTGCGTGAATACAAACATACAAAAAGAGTGATAAACATACATTTTTACAAACTTTTGCGTTTATAATGTTGATTTATTGCGTTTATAATTGATTGATTGATGATTTAAATTTAATTAATAATTTAATATTTAACAATATACAGGTTATTGATAAATACTTTCACGGTAGAAGTTCATCTTGAGGTTTAAAATGTATTAATAAAAAAAAATGACATTATTATTTAGATAGGTATATAATAATAATTATTATTATTATGTTTACGTCCTTTTTTGAGGAAAATCCGCTTGTTGTTACAATTCAGAAACAATAAAAAAATTATGAGTTAATATTGGATAGATCACATTATTTTTGGGAAATTATAATATTACAGTAATAAATATTCCTTTTTATGGAAGTTGACCTCTGTATTATCTAGTTTGTTGTCCACCTCAGATACCATACAATATTATAAGTACATACGTTAATATGTATAACTTTACCCAAAAGTATCCCACAAAATAGATATATTAGTTATAAAAGATAGAAAAATACTCACAAATATACATTTTATCTTCTAAATTTTCTTTGTACTGAGTAACTTTATATATCTGGAGCCAATGTATAAAGGTTTCTTGAAATCAGTTTCATTTTATATCGTACAATGCTAACATTGATAAGACTAAACTCAATTACAGCGTACGGGCGAATCAAGCAGTTAGCTTCATTTATAAACTTTTCTAATACACCGAGTCTTTTGAGGGAAAACGAAGGAGGTTTTATTGTACAGTGTAATATCAATCCCTTATTTATACCAAATGTTTTATATATAAATGGTTTCAGACTTTTCTTTCTTTTATACTATCATGGTACAATAGTAATATAGTTCAATGTGGTTAAGCGCTTAACTATTTTTTTACATATACAAGATAAAATAAATTCGTATTCGCATATAATATTAGAATGATAAAAATACATATAATTTTTATAACCGGCTTGTCGAGTAGTCAGGGGGTCAGGTGACAGGATACTCTGGGCAGCGGTCGCGGGTTCGAATCCCGCCAAGTGCAGCATATTATTATGATGAATATAGATGTCTTCCATAAAATCTTTTACTTTATAATAGTATCCTTTTACCACACAAACGCTCTTTACTAAAATAAAGCGGGCGAGTTTTGCCGTTAGTGGAATTCTACCGTTGGATGATGGTTCAACAAAATTTTATCAAAAAATTACATTATTTTGATTGCTCGGATCTGAAGACGGATTTGTTTAACTCTTCGCGTCCTTACTTTGTTTTTATCACCTATGGGTTTTACTTCATTTAAATATTTTAAAAGAACATAATATATAAGTCAGCTTGAACAAAATCTTGTCTAAGTTTCATAAGTTCAGAGGTTTCCTCCATCTGTGCCCAATAAACCTCTATTGTGCGACTCAATACCAACTTTTTCGATAACAGTAAGAAACAAAAACTGTCCAGTGTCTTTTACTAAAACAGCGGTTCAGAAGTTACGTTTGCAGGAAAAGTTTAAATAGAAATAGTGTTCACCCAAATATCTCATACTTTTAACTTAGCATTGAATTTCTTATCATTCTTATCAGTATAAGACAGAAACTATTTTTATTATTATCTATATATATAAAAATCAATGCCACTTTTCGTTGTAATTTTATAAATCAAGAACGGGCTCACCTATCCAAACTAAATGTTTAGGCTTTGTTCGGACTATTTAGTAGATGGTTTGTGTAAAGTTTGCACAAAATCGGTCGAGCGGTTTTTCATTTTTTGTAACAAATCTAAGTATACATATATTTTACCGTGTGCTGTAGCCGGTCCGTGTTGGATGCGAGTGGCAAAGGATCGGCCGATGACGGCGTTCATTGAGGGAGGCCAATTTTCAGAAATGGATGGATATAAGCTGATGATGATGATGATAACAACGATGATGATGATGAATCTATAACACGACAATCATTGACTGTTAGGCGGTACGAAGTTCGCCGGGTCAGCTAGTAAGTTTATATATACTTTGTTTTTTGAAAATATGATACAAAAATATAGATAAGATTTCAAACATATTTTTTGCATTATTACAATAAACTTGCATCTGTCTGCTTCCTAACATCATTTTGTGAACACGGGCTTATTACGGGAATAAATGATGACAAAGGAGCCAATATAGTCCTTGAGTAGAGACGAAGCTCGAAAAAACAGAAGGTTGGTCGTCATACAACTAAGCCCTAGTTCAGATAAGAACCTCGCGGTTTCATAATCGCGTGAAAACCGCGTGATTAGGGCTCATTCAGACACGCGGGATGCGCACGATTACATGTCGTACGGTTCTGAAACCGCGCGGTTCCCGCCGTGCCTGAACTAGGGCTAGATTTTCTCAAACACTACTTTATGCAGTTATTTTACTTTTATTTAATTTCTACATTCGTAATATAATATCTTCAGTATCCTTCTGCATGATTGTGGTAATGATGATATTAATTAAACATTTATTGAAGTATTTTTACTTTTTTTTTAAATCTTGAATACAAAATGTCGTTAGCGTATAATGGTAGGACCAACCTGACATCAACAAACAAGATAGCAACCGCAGTGCTTCCCAAAATATTTGTGAAAATTTTTAAAGAAATTCTTACCGCACATTAAAACATTATTCTACGCGATCTCATTAACTTGAATCGCCAAGATTTTCATTTATTTTTGAATCACAAAAAAGGAGGAGACGCTTAAAATATAAAGAGGTAGGCTTAAAGCTATTTCAGCCACTGCGGAACTATTAAACCACGCCGCCAAATAGTTTAATGTAAATAAAGGAGCACGGTAGGATCAATTACGTTTTAAAGATGGCAGCCCTTTTATGATATTTTAGAGGCTTTCATTAAAATTTATCCAAAGGACCGGCTTGTCTCATTATTATATAGGATTTGAAGAGAAGAGAGGATACGATTTTCATTTAGTGTAACTTAATTTTAATTTAATTACGCGCTAACCCGCTTAATTAATTTTCTAATCAAAGTCCTAACAGGTGTTTCATAAATCTAGATTTTCAAATGGGGACAGTATCTCATTTACTTTAATAATTAAGTTCCTGACATCGTCTAATTAAAATTATTGTTTGTTAGGATAGCTTTCTCGCAAGTTTTAAATTTGAATTAATGTGATGTTACCTATGTTTAATTAAAAAAAATTGTTTATAAAATTCTCATTTATCTGAAAATTATCACTCATCACTAATCAAGACGAAAAAAAATAGTAGCAATTAAGACTATTTACCTCTGCTCGGCTCAATTTTGAAGTTTCGCGATTTAGGAATAAAAAAAAGTTAGTATACCCTAACTAACATTTTTTTAATAATATAATATTGTCTACTAAAATATTTTAATGTTGAAATAGCTTTATTTTCAAAAAAAACCAGTGATCTCTTATGAAGACGATTTTTTTTATTTACGACAATCCTCGCAAATAGTCAAAACCATATTATTAAAGACCCTATATTATAATATTATAAAATATTTTAATGTTGAAATAGCTTTATTTTCAAAAAAAAAACAAAGATCTCTAATGAAGACGATTTTTTTAAATTACGACAATCCTCGAAAATAGACAAAACCATATTATTAAAGACCGTATATTATAATATTATATTGTTAAAAAAGACCAAAACTCATCATTGTTTTCAAAAAGTCAACAAACTATATTTTATAAGCCAAAGCCGGAAATAATGTTTTTTTAATAATCTACTTATTGCATTTGCGACGCATTTTCGGAAACCCCTCCTCCAAGCTAATATTTAGTTGACTTATACAATGGCATTATCCTCTTAATCTTATAATGAGTAAATGTAAATACAAAAGGAATATGATTTGAAAACAATTACTTAAAAATAAACATTAATTTATAGATAAGCAATAGACAAATTCACAATTTATTGTGAATATATTTTTCTAAAATTGTATAAGTTAAATAATGCAAAGTCTAATAATATTATTATAATAATTATTTGTGACACATAGGTAAAGTGATGGTACAGTTATCATACATGTTTATAATCATCATATTATAGACGATGACTTAGCACACGTTTGTCCGTACCCAATGACTATAAAACCACTCCGTACTATTTATATATCTGTTATTAAAAATAAATAAATCTAAAATTATCCAATAAGATTGAATTGGATGGTTTAATAATGAAAATGATGACGCAACTAAAACTTTCAAGAAAACGCTGTAAATTCCTTGTAGAAAATATTATTAATTTCACGCTTCGAAAACACCATTGAAAGATTTCCATCGCCTATTAAGGCTGAATAATTATGATGGCCTGGCTCATCTTTGATGCCTTAATCAGGTCTAGAGCCGGCCACGCCTGGCATAATTAGAACGCCTACTCTTTCATTCGGCTAGCACCTTGAATGAACTTGATGACGCTTTTGAAAGAGGTCTGTAATGGTACATTTTTCTAAAGATTTCATAGAAAATTATAGTTGCCAATTAAGTGAGCGACGATGGCCTAGAGGGTATGGGCTCGGCCTCTTGATTGAGATCCGTGAGGTCCAGATTCGATCCCGACCCCCCTGTGTTGCCGCAAAATGGGTCTTCTAAATTTTTACGTGCATCTGAACATGAGTCCATTGCTTGCTCACCGGTGAAGGAAACATCGTGAGGAAAACTGCATGCCCGATGAGATTAAGTCTTTGAAGGTGTGTGAAGTTCGCCAACTCACATTGGGCCAGCTCATCGGTGAACTATGGCCCAAAATCCTCCTCGTCTGATTTCTAGGAGGAGACCCGTGCCCAGCAGTGTACATATAAAGAGTTGATATTATATCATATATTTATGTATATTTAATTAATGGTTTCAGAACTGATTGTGAGTTGTTGATTAGTAATCATGAGTACAATTCGTATAAGCGCAATTAGTTTTTATCCATATTCACCTGTGCACCAAAAATAGGTTATTTTGCCGGGTATTTGTGGTATAAATAATGCCGGGAGGGACAGTGTTATTCTTGATAGTGGCTCTAACGATAGGTATCATTATAATAACTGTTTTTATGTAAAATATAAAAAGGAAATGACTGAGATACGTGAGAAAAGGCTAGACAATCAACATGTTACAAAGAAATTTCATCATCATCATCACCAGCCTCTATCCGTCCACTGCTGAACATAGATCTCCCTCGATGAACGCAAAGACGGCCGATCCCTTGCCACTCGCAATAAAGAAATATAATGAAAAATATTAAAAAAACCTACCTTACCACTATAAAGAATTGCTGGACTTATTATAATGTTAAGTCTCATAATCTATCCCACCGTGGTTCAAACCTTGTCGTGGCGGTGGGGCTCAGTAGCCTAAAGTTAACCCAGCACCTTGGGCGAAGCTAATTAAACCGAGAAAAGAACAGGGGGGACAAGGGGCGAAGATGCAATGGGAACCTCACCCCATTGCACTGTCCCGAAGTTCGATAACCCCTCTGTAGAGGTGATGTCAGTCCCTTGAGGGACTGACTAGCCGTCGAGGTGCCCTGTTTGTTCAATAGATCCGGGGCACCTCATCAAAGGCGCATTGGTGGCACTCTTCGGGTTTTAGTGGGTAGAGCTGCGTCCACCTTACCATCTTTCGGGCGCAGCAAGTCCCACATACTCGCCTGGGGAGACCCACTCCGCGGGATGCTTCAGAGCATTTCCTGGCGTTAAAAAAAAGTCTCATAATATGTCTCACTATAGAACTAATGTATAAATTGAGTTACATTATTTTCATGGCAGCACGAACTCTTTTTTTTTTTTTTTTTTTAATCTTTATTTTATTTTAAAAAGAGGCTTTAATCGCGCAGCGATTATGCCAGCCCCATAGTTTTACTAAATCATAGCATCTTAATTATAACTAGGATCTTAACTTAAATAATTTAACAATCAAGTGATATAACTTAAAAGCTAATTTGGATGTAGGTTCAGACAAGACCGAGTTAAATATTCCAACATCCCTTAAACTAATTCCCTCTTCTAATTCTAAAGCTCTCCGTTCTTCTCTAACCCGAGCACATTCCACCAAAGCATGGTAGATATCTTCCCTCATATTGCAAATCAGACAATTCGGGGTGTCGATAACCTTCATAAGATGCCCAAACGCATTCAATGGAATGTGCCCAGATCGCAGACGCATGCTTGTTACTAACAATCGTCTATTTATCTGTACTTCGGAGAACCAAGGGATCCTTGGTGGTTCAGATTGAATCGTCCGGTACCATATACCTTTCTCTTCAGATCTTTTGTCAAAGTAAGTCTTCCACATTTTATTACAAATTATTTTAACATCTCTTAATATATCTGTGAAGAAGGGTAGATGACTGACAGATATTCCTTCATGGGTTCCTATTTTTGCCAATCTATCGACTTGCTCGTTTCCCATCAAACCAACATGTGATGGAATCCATTGGAATTTAACGGTCCTGCCGCTTTCCCTCAATCTTAAATATAATTCTAATACGGAATATGCTTCGGGCAGACCTCGTATGCTCGAGGTGCACCGAGCTATGTGCTGCAAAGCGCTTTTTGAATCACAAAGTATCAATAATTTAGAATATTTGCACGACATCAAGTACGATAAACCTTCGGCAATAGCATACAATTCCGCTGTCATTATAGATACTTTGCAGTTCAATGTGAAACTTGCTCCCGTATTAGATTGAGGATCAAAAAAGGCAGCCCCTGTACCATTATCGTCCTTGGACCCATCACTGAAAATTCGATAGAATCCGTCATAGTAGCTGATAATAGTTTCTGCAGATTTTCTCAGAAGTGCTACAGAAGTATAAGATCTTTTAGGTCCTGTAATGTCATTAATATTTAAGCTAATGTGAGATTTTATATCAATATTTGTCATCCATGTTGACAATGAGAACATCTCCAAAACTTTAGAACGATGTAAAATTTGATTGGACAACTCACTATAAACGATAGTTAGCAACGGTTTTTTCTTATTGCGCCAATATGATTCCTGCTCGCATATTGATGATAATTTTGCTATCATTGAATAGGTCTCACCGTCCACAATAGATTTAGTTTTTAAGAAAAATTTTGCAGCTAAATATTTCCGTCGAATATACAATGGTGGCAGACATAACTCCGATTCCATTGCATGGATTGGGCAACTTTTTAAAAATCCGCCAACTATTCTCATGGCTTGGTTTTGGATTTTATCTAATTTAAAAATATTGGTCTTAGCGCTATTGTCGATCAAAAAACTTGCATAGTCTAACCGACTACGAATTATTGCAATGTATAGTCGTCTTAAATGCAATGGGTGAACTCCCCATGACGAACCTGTCAGTACCTTAATAACGTTTAAAAATCTCATACTTCTTTCACAGGTTTCATTGATCTGTTTTTGCCATCTCAATGACGAATCCAGCCAGAGTCCTAAATATTTAACAACCGGAACGGATTCCAAACTAGCATTGTTAATACAGACGTTTGCCTGCACTAATGTCTTTCTTCTAGAAAACAAACATATCTTACTTTTCGTGGGAGATAGTTCCAGACCCAATACTCCCAGCAAATTCGTCAAATTATCTAAGGCCACCTGAAGAGTTGTGGTCATAAATCTAATGTCTTGTCCAGAGATATAGAGGACGAAATCATCGGCATATTGGGATACATATACATTTATAATTTCTTTGCAAATATCACTAGTAGCGACGTTAAACAATATTGGAGACATAGGGTCTCCCTGGGCCAAACCCTTGCATGTCCATCTTGTAATCAAAACATTATTCCCTGCTTGTGCCACAGCTAAATGTCTCTCTTTTAAGTATTCCCATATATATTTACAAATAGAAGCCCCCACCCCCATCTCATCAAGTTTAGATACCACTTCCAATATATTTACATTATTATACGCATTGTCTATATCAACAAAACATCCTAACGTCTTTTGATTATTGGTGAAACCTATTTGAATTTGTGAAACTAATCGTACAAGATTGTCGAGGCATGACTGTGATCTTCTAAATCCCACTGTATTCTTAGAAAAAAGACTATTATTTTCAAAAAATCATTCAAGACGTCGCGTTATAATATTATGGAAAGTTTTGCAAAGACAAGATATGAGTGATACAGGTCTCAAAGAGGTTATGTTGCTTGGATCACGCCCAGGTTTCGGCACAGGAACTACTTTAACATTCCTCCACTGTCTTGGGACCTCACCTTCAGACAAACATTTATTAAATAAATCAACTATCAGTTGTTTGCTTGGGAAATTATAAATCATCGAATAAGAAATATTGTCCTCCCCCGGAGCGGTATCCTTATCCTTTAGGACATTAATGAGCTCTTGTTCCGAAATTTGTGCCTCCAACTGTAAATTAATTGAACTAAATACAGGACCTAGTGGTAGAACGTAATCTGGAGTCAGCTGTCGTAAGAACTCACCAGCCCTCTCTGCATCCAAACAAATTCTACTAGTACGATATCCTTTGAGCCATCGCATTTTGTTCCACAACTCACTACTAGATACCAGCTCACTCATACTATCACAGAATTGATGAAAGGATTCTGCACTCGCTTTACGAATTAGTCTCTGTGCTGTAGCAACCTTCTGTTTAAGAATGATAAAATTTGTGGGGATAGGGTTCTTCCTCATCCTGGCCAATGCCAATCTACGCTCCGCGACTGCCTTTGACAACTCGGGGGACCAATATGATCTTGGAATAAACTTACTAGTGGGAACTTCACATATCTTAATGTTTGGAATTGATACCTGTGCCGCAAAATTAATTAAATCTATAAAATCATCATAAATTTGTTGGGTGTTAACTGCTAAACTAATATTATTTATTTTACTTGTTATTATTTCCTTATACTTCTGCCAATCACCCTTTTTAAAATTGCGCTTCATTGTCATAAAATTATTACATGTTATATCTGTGGTTATAAGAACCATTAAGTGATCACTACCTAAATTTTCGTGTAAAACATTCCACTTGAACCGGAGTGCTATATCTGATGACGCAAACGTGACGTCAGGTGAACTTTCTTGAAGTTGATTTAATACTAATTTAAGTCTGGTTGGATCTCCATTATTAAGAGACACATACTGCCAATCATCAGCTGCATCGTGAATTTGTAAACCCCTGCGATCGCTTTTGTATGACCAATTTGTATGATGTCCGTTGAAATCTCCGCCTATAAAAGTTTTATCGGACCATTTAGAAAATAGCATTTTCCAATCTTCATCTGTAGTATAAATATTAGGAGGACAATACACCGCAACAATATTCTCTAGGAAGTTACAGTTAAATATTTTAATATGAAGAACTTGAATGTTTCGATTACGTAGGCTAAAATTAGTGACTTGTGCCTTGATGGAATTATGAACCACAATTGCTATGCCACCGTATGAATCGTCCCGGTCTTGTCTAAAAATACAATAATTACCCATTTTCAACGGGCTGTCTGGCTTAAGCCAGGTCTCTGATATAATGCAAATATGAATTTTACTAATCAACAAAATATTCTCAAAATCTTTAATTTTATGTCTTTAAATTTATTAAGCTTTGTGCGTTCCACTGCAATAACTTTAATTTAACAATTTTATTTATAGGCTCCATTACTTACTAAGTCCAAAAAGAAATTCTAAACACTTATTCAAAATAGGCCACTCAGACATACGATCTACCATAACTATAATTAACCATTCAATACAACACTTAATAATATTATTAAACTTATCCTTAAAACTCAGATCTCGCATAAAAATAATATCTTTCAAACGTGTAAGTAACTCGTCCAGATGTACTTGCCGGTCATTGTTTACGTTGTCACCTATATCTTTATCAGTATCAGCTAGTTGCTTTGGAATGTGGTCCGGCGACTCCCGCTGTCCCCACCAATCCGTTTTACCGATGCTTTGCGAATATAATTGTTTATTTTTGTTACCTGCTTGTGGTGATTTCGGTCGTTTCTGCGTAAGCAAGGGTGGGAATTGACTCGAAGTATAAACATGATTATTTCCCGTTTCTTCCAATAGTAGACCACTAAAGCTATTGTTGGTATCGGTCTTCAGCTTATCGTTATCTCTCACTGTTTGTAAACCAATTGGTGGCTTGGGTCTAACATACATATTGCAAGCCACGTGATATGTACAATTGTATTCTGACATAAGCTCCCTTACGCTCTTCTCCCGAGCATATATTGGACAACTTCTATCCAGCGCCATGTGGTCACCCCGACAGTTTACACATTTGTATGTTGTCGTTTCACAGTTATTGTGTTCTTCTGTGCACTTAGGGCATGTAGTTTTTTTGGACGTGCATCTTGCTTTTATGTGCCCAAACTTCCAACAGTTTGAACACTGTGTTACCGGAAAAACATAAGGTTCAACTTTAACACGTAAGCAGTCCACATATATAAATCCTGGCAGGTGTGAACCCCTGAAGCCCACCTTGGCTACCTCACTAGGCACCCACTGGCCTTCTGCATCTCGTCTTTGAAGTCTTTTTAATGTAACAATTTCAATATCATTAGGACACTTGATCGCTTTTAATACCTCTTCGTCCGACAGCTCGAGGTCCACATCCCGTATAATACCGTAGGAAATGTTGACGTCCATTGCACTATAAACTTTCCACCCTTTGGTTTGGAATTCCTGACAGTCTAAAAACTTGCCCGCACATTCCTCAGTCGAAACCTCCATTTTTAACTTATACGGATTAATATATTTTATATGGTTTATATCAGTCAAACCCATACTGGTAAACAGTTTTGCGATAGCAAACTGTTTAGGTAATTTCTCTTTGCTCCAAATAAAAACCTCTTTCTTGATTTGTTTTAGTTTTTTTTCCTACTACCCTCAACTTTAGTCCAACTTTGTTCATCCTCATCTCTTTCTCGTTTTGTTGATTTATCTACTACTAAAACATCTTCCTCCATAATTTGTCCTTCATAGCAGTTTGAGTCGTAATTATTATCCAACGAATCAGTTTTATTTTCTTCATCTTCTATTTGTGCCATCCATCCATCTAGCCGTCTCACTTCCGTGTCTATCTGATCTAAGTTAGTGTTTCTTGGTCCACGATCATCTGTAGCCATTATTAAGTATAATCCTGCATGACTAATGAGCGCGTCAATATAATGAATTTGTTAATTCTACACCGTAATCGATAGTCGCGTGCGTGCGATCTACACGAGTGCCGTGACAGAACTGACGCACGAACTCTTTAACCTGAAAAATATCGCAAACATTTTCGATACAAAATTTAAATAATGTTTGTCTTCATTAAGCGCTCTTTGAGTGTCTGGACAGAAAGGCCGAGGGAGGGTAACAATAAGTGAAAAACGGGTCCGTCAAATCAGGCCGTCGACAAACGAGTGATCCAATAGACTTTTTGTTTCTCGCCCAATGATGAAAAATGCAGATTTCTCCTCCAGAATATGAGACAAGAGCTCAAAGGATTCAAATTTATTAGCTGCTGTGATTGTAAAGACTTACATAGGCCATATATGGCTGTGAACTTAGCAGAGCATTTTCCAGTAAATCAATAATGAACATGAGTTTTCGCATGTAGATGAGTTCTAAGGTTCCTGTTTTGGGATAGTTCTGGCGTTTTTCAGCAATCAAATCTTCGCTTTGGTACGAAATTTGAAAGGCACTTTAATTTTCTAGTGTTGAACTGAAAATGACTTTACAAAAACATTTTACAAAAAATTAAAACCGACTTCAAAAATACTAAACTAAAAAGTTATAAAATAACAGTTTCTTTAATTTTTGTGCTTACAACTTATAATCAAATTAATCTTCTACTAATGTACAAACTTTGCGTTTACCACGTCATTATAGTTACTTTTGGAGTCGGTGTCAGCCAAGGTAGGTAGGTAGGTAATGTACAGCAACAAATACGACCTCACCCCTTGCCCCCTGCTCTTCTGTCCCCTCTTCTTATAAGAGGGGTACAAAGAGCCCCCTTGGCCCAATTAGCTTCGCCCAAGGTGCACCGCCTAACCGCCACCCTAGGTTACTGAGTCCCACCGCCACGACAAGGCCTGAACCATGGTGGGGTATTTAGAGATAACATAATATAACTAGGATAGATTTGCGTCTTGATATTTTTCGAATATTTCGAAAGCCTTTCGACAAATAAAACGACTGCGATGAACGGACGGACGGAACGCGCATGATAAATTATTGAAGGTTCCGTTTTGTTGTCGCACCTTAAAATACAAATACTATTGATATGTGATTATTATAAAATACGTCATATGTCTATGATATTTCTAACACGTTAATATTGTGATACAAACCTGTAATTAACATTAACCAGGCGGGAAAACTATTTCCGAGCAGTGGCCGGTCCGTGTTGGATGCGAGTGGCAAGGAATCGGCCGCCTTGGCGTTCATTGGGGGAGGCCTATACTACTTAGCCTATAATACTTTTACGTGATAATGTCATAATGCGTCACAAGCCGAACGCTTAGGCCAACCATGCCTCTCTTTCGCACGCTCTTGCTTGCACGCTCGTCTCATGCGGAACGTGACAATGCATTATGTTTTTTCGTGCGTGCAGCCGGCGTTCATTGATTTATAAGACGTTATCAAGTCAATATAATATTATAAGCTCTAAAGTAATTTGTAAAGATGTAGATACTTAAAAGTATGAAATTTAATAGTAAAATTATTACTTTTTGATAAATTTCAATACGGTTCATGAAAATTTTTAATTCAAAATATTCAGATTGTTACCGCAACCAAAGTCTATAGCGATAAAATCTGTAAAGTAATTTGAAATGGACATGACATTTTGTTAGTTATTTTCCAATAGTGGTAAAACTGTTATTTAAGTATACTAGCTGGTGACGGCAACTTCGTCTGCACATAAAAAGTATAATACGTTACTTCTATAGCTCCAAAAATATGTGTACAAAGTTTATTATTAATATAATATAATAGTATAGAATATGTCGAACTAAAGCAAGTGTGAATAAATTTTTGCTTGTTCCAGGTTATGCCATGACTAAATAAACAAAATGGACGAAAGAGTGTTGTTTGCAAGAGTCATGGCTCTTCTATGGATTTTCTCGTGGATGGTGGCCGTAGACGCTGTCAAAGTTGTCATCGAGCCCCTTCCGAAAGGTAAGCTTAACAATAATTATGTATTTGGATTTATATTTGAAGTGAAAACTTCTTTACGCATATTTTTAGACGAGATAAAATCTCTGGATTCGCGACACTCACCACCGTTATGAGACGATATATGACGTTTGATTAATATATATAAGATTATGAAATATTTGTTTACATAACCAATTGTCAAACACACTGAAATGTCAATGTCATGGGGCCATTTTGTGCCCCGTTTAAATTGTATAATATAATAATATCTAATAATAATAATGTTCTAGATGAACTGATTTTAATGATTATTTTAGGTTTGTAAGATGATCCCATGTAGGCCATTTAAATTTGATTAATCATTAATTATTATTATCTAACTAGTAGTGGCGTATGTTCAGCAGTGGACGGTTACAGGCTGATGATGATGACCTAGTCATTTCCTCAATATTGCTTATTTGGTTTACTTCGACTGACGACTGCTTTTAAAATATTACTCTCTAGATTTTTATAAACCATTCCGATGATATTTGGAACGTAATGGTTTACGGTTATAATTTTTACATTTACAATTCTTTCTTTATATCAAATTGGAATGGTAACTAAAATTTTAAAAGCACTCCAAAAAGAATGCGACTAGCGAAATATATGATTTAAAACATGTACCTAATCAAATAATTTGGAGATTGCGTTAAGTGAGTCTTTGGCTTATCCTAAATTACTGCTTGTTTTTTATTTTGTGCAAATGATTCGAACGACAGTGACTTGTTGGGCAGTGTTAGTGTTCAACTTGTCTTTCATCATCAATGTCAATCATCAGGCCCTGCTGAACATAGGCGTCTCTCAAAGAACGCTAAGACGACCGATCCCTCGCCAGTCGCATCCAACACGGACCGACTGTATGGAGATTACCTTACCTACCTACCTGATTAACGGTCGACTAACAATTCGTCTACCTAAAAGCAGCTTCCACTCATGAACCTTATTGGCCCATCGACCATCCGTTTTCCTGAATGTGACCAGCCCAACTTGTCTTTATGATAATAAAAAATACCTAAATATAATATCTTAAACCATAATAATGTCCAAGTTGAATATAAGGCTCACCCATATAGGTACTTTAGTATAGTATATAGCATATAGTACTTAGGACCGCTTTCGTAAAAATATCTTTTTATAGTTAAGATATAGATAAGATTAATGATGATGATGTCTATACAAATCATTAAAGAAAATCTTTTATCCCACAAATCCAAAAATTTCGCAAAAACAGAAACTTAGACAAAAAGGAACTTCGACACGTCGCTTACAGCAAGGTTACATAATACTCCTAATTTACTTTTTTCGGTGTAAACGGTCCCCCAGACTTCCCCTGGTTTTAGTTTTAATTTCCCACCATGCGTCTCCCTTATTCTAACCTTTTGTCCGACACTAATAATCATTCGGAATAAAATTTTCGCCGTCTCTTCATCTATTTTCGGAGGCTTTATTGTATTCACATTAATTTCGTCCGCAGCTGCAAGTTACGCGGATTTCTAAGGAGTTTTTATCTGCCTCCAATGTTCTTTCTTTAAAAGTGAGAGCTCCTATTAATATTAATTAAAAGTTTGAATAATTGAATGAATTCCGAATTGTTCCTCGTTGTTGGGTTTCCCAGTCGTGGTAATAATTAAAACTTAAGGGGAAAATGGGTTCAAGACTATTATTTAATTTTGAATAAACATTTCTATTAACCTGAGTATAATTTTCGCTATTTTAAACATTGAAACAAATTTTTAAAATCTATATTTCTATTTTATATCAGATCTGATAATAGGAGGATAGATTTAAGATGGATATAATATAATCGAATCCTACTTCCTACTAATTTTATAAGTGCGTAAGTTTGTAAAAATGTATCCGTACATTCTGTATGTTTCTTACTCTATCACGCAAAATCTGGATAAATGGATTCTTATGAAACTTTACAATAATATAAATTATACATTGTCCGTGTTGGATGCGAGTGGCAAGGGATCGGCCATATTGGCGTTCATTGAGGGAGGCCTATGTTCAGCACACCTGGAGGAGGGCCCGGGACCGGGACTCTCAGTCCCAATTTGGGTTCCGGGCGCGCCGGTCGACCATCGACACCCTCCTGACGCCTGAGGGCGATGACGGGTGAGGCGGAACGCAGAGGGGAGGTAGTGGTCGCGGTGTCCCTGGACATCGCGAACGCCTTCAACAGCCTCCCGCACAGTGTGATACGGGAGGCACTGAACTACTTTGGTGTGCCTCCCTATCTCAGGAGGCTGTTGGAGGCGTACCTCTCCGACAGGAGGGTAGCCTGCGAGAACCGGTGTGGGTCCGTGGAGTGGTGGCGAGTCGGTTGCGGTGTCCCGCAGGGTTCGGTACTTGGTCCGATCCTGTGGGACATCGGGTACGACTGGGTCCTGCGAGGTCGTCTTCTCCCCGGGATGGGTGTCATCTGTTACGCTGATGACACCTTCGTCTACGCCCGGGGACGAGACTATAAGGAGGCGGCGCGGCTGGCCGAGGTCGGGCTCGACCTCGTGATCGGCCGCATTGAGAGGTTAGGGCTTCGGGTCAGAGTCGACAAGACCAAAGCCCTCCTCTTCCGCGGGACTGGGCGGAAAGGACCCCCACCGGGGGCTGCCCTCCAGATCGGAGGGGTGAGGGTCAGGATGAGCCCTCACATCAAATATCTGGGGCTCATCCTCGACGGTGGATGGACCTTCGGCCCACATTTCGAACAATTGGGTCCGAAGGTCGTGAAGGCGGCGAGTGCGCTGGGCAGACTCCTCCCGAACCTCGGAGGACCCAGCGCCGCCTGCAGGCAGCTATACTCCGGTGTCTGCCGGAGTATGGCGACGTACGGTGCTCCGATTTGGACGGATCGCCTTACCGCGCGGAGTAGGGCCCAGCTGCGCTCGGCGCAGCGGGTGATCGCGGTAAGAGTGGTCCGGGGGTATCGTACGATATCATGGGCTGCAGCTACTGCCTTAGCCGGCGACCCCCCGTGGGAACTCGTGGCGGAAGTTCTCGCCGAGGTATACTCCTATGTCTCGGATAGGAGGTCCCTCGGAGAGGACGTGACGCCGGACGGGATCCGACGGGTCCGCCGACTAGGGCAGGAGGCACTAATGCGAAGGTGGGGGGAGGACTTGGCGCGGCAGCCGTATGGCAAAGGCTTAACGGTTGCCCTGCGCCCGGTCCTTGAGCGGTGGATGCGTCGTAAACGCAAACCCCTCACCTTCCGTCTAACACAGGTGCTCACCGGGCATGGGTGCTTCGGTGAGTATCTGTGCAGGACGGCCCAAAGGGAGCCGTTGACAGTGTGTCACGATTGTGGCGCGGCGGTGGACTCGGCCCAGCACACCCTCGAGGTGTGCCCGAGATGGGCGGCGCTGCGTCATGATCTGACATCGGTCATCGGAGGGGACTTGTCTCTGCCGAGTGTCATCCCCGCGATGCTCGGCGACGACGAGTCCTGGACGGCGATGGTCTCCTTCTGCGAGGCAGTAATGTCCCGGAAGGAGGCTGATGAGCGGGTGAGAGAGGAGGCCGCCGTCGAGGCCTCCCCCCGCAGGCGACGAACGGGGGTGCGTAGGAGGCGCTACCTAATGCGCCTCCAGTAACGCCCCTGTGCTCGTGTCGGGCCCAGGATGGGGTTTTAACCTGGGTCCAGCTAGACACGACGTCGTCGGGGACTGCTTAAAGTATCGTGCAAACGAACAGCCGAGCAGTCCCCCTTTAGAGGAGGAGTCTGGCCTTTTCGCCGGGGCCAGCCTGTCGCCGAGGGTCCTGCGTTGCCTTGCATGATCCGGGACTCTCATAAAAGGCGGCTGAGGGCACTTGCAGCGGTTTTAGTGGGTAACGCATCTCCAAGTGCGAACCCCACACTCGGCTAGGTTTAAAACTCACCCCGGTCCTAGTTATGGTTTGGTCTGAAAATTTCCGCTGCAGAACAAAAAAAAAAAAAAAAAAGGCCTATGTTCAGCAGTGGACGGATAGAGGCTGATGATGATGATGATGATACATTAGAATAACATATAGGCTATAATTTATCCCTGTACTCCCACGGGAATGGGCAGTACGCGGGTGAAACCACGGGGCGCTGCTACTATCGAATAAAAACTTAGCCTACAAAAAGCTTAACCTCGAAGCCATGAATTCTATAAAAAAATTGGAACGGAGCGTCATTAAATAGCACGAATATTTTAAGCGTTTATTATGAAAACTCGTTTATAAAAAGCAACCAGAGAAATAAAATATTATGTTAAATAAATCATAATGCCTGGACCTAGCAACTGACCTTCACGTCAAGGGAGCAAAGGATCGTGACTTTTCTGAGACAGTTGGATGACCGTCCTCTACTAACTACTTTATATAGATTTGTTTTTATTTTGGGAATAATTGCTTGATTTTTTTTTTTTTAAAGTCATGGAAACGTTTATTCAGGAAAATTTTATATTTGTTTTTCATGTTCTTTGGATATTCAAATTGGCAGGCCACCTATTTACTAACAAGTAGTCAGTATCGCCCATGTATATAAACGACTTCACCTAACTTATGTGTCACTCTCCAAGGCAACTGATCCAGGTTTCGTCTGTCCTAAGACGTAGGTCCTTAGAGTCTCGGTGCCAATAATGTCTGATTAGTATTTATGAATTCATTGAATTTCGATGCCTGTATTACACTACATGTTTGGCCCTTCTTTATACAGCACAGCTGTTTGAAGAAAAAAGCAGGTATACACGCGCTCGTCTGTATGGTATCCATACAAGCGAGCGCGTGGCATAGAGCATCCTTACACCAGTATAAATTATAAACCAGAGGAGTTTATCTATGACACACGATACAGATATTATGTGTATACATATTATGAATTGCCTTCTCTTAACTGGATTTGAACATTTAATTTTATAGGAAAACTTCAACCATACTTATCTTTATAATATATTATATTATATAACTATCTTTAATTAATACTATTAGCGTGAACGCAAAACAATATATAATCAAAATGTGCGGTATAACATATTCTTCTAACAACAAAACTAATGTTTTTATAAGATTAACGTAGTAAAACTCACAAACTAGGTGGGGCTAAGCCCAGTAAAATACAATTCTATTGGCCGTGACCGTTAAAGCGGGTTTATGGCTTCAGCTGAGTTCCATAATGAGGCAGGGCTAATCGCCTTATCGCTTATACTCTGTATAGACTATTTTTACAATAACATTGGTATGAGGAATTACTGTAGTATTTAATACTGCTTGTTTAAAAGTTAAGTCCACCTGTAAATTCTAGTTGTAGATAGCTAGGCTATTTAGCTATTTAGGCTTGCAGTAATTCTAATGTTCATTGGTTTAAATTGTTATAGATTTTTTAAATTCAAATATACAACTTAATCATTGTATGCTTATACCATTGAAACAACATTTTTTGTATAATTTTTATAAATATCCGGCAACTATGAGACATTTCTCTTAATCAAAGTATGATATTTTTTTCTTTAACGCCGGGAAATGCTCTGAGGCATCCCGCGAGGGAGTGGGTTTACCCATGCGGGTATGTGGGACTCGCTGCGCCCGAAAGCTGGTAAGTGGACGCAGCTCTACTAAAACACTAAAACCCAGCGAGTACCACCAGTGCCGCCTTTGGTGAGGTGACCCGGATCTAGTAAACAAACAGGGCACCTCGACGGCTAGTCAGTCCCCCAAGGGACCGACGCCACATCCACTGAGGGGTTGTCCCGCATCACCGAACAACTCCTCCCAAGTCGGGACAGTACAATGGGGTGAGGTTTTCGTCCTCGCCCCCCTGCTCTTTTGTATTTCTTATAAGAGGGATACAAAGAGACCTTACGGCTCAATTCGCTTCGCCCAAGGTGCTGGGTACACCCCAGGCTACTGAGCCCCACCGCCACGTCAAGGCCTGAACCATGGTGGGAAAAGTATAATTACTAAATGTTATATTAATCATCAATCATCATGATCATTTGAGAGTATGATTTTAATTATCATCTATCCGCTACTACTACAACTCTCTTCCTACTTACTTGTAGTAATGGCGACTGATTTGATTCTAAATTTAGTAGTTGCATTGTCATGTAGCTCTGGTTAATCTTTCTTCCTCACACACTGTGGACATGTAAAAACACGATTCCTCCGCTATCATTCACATAGGTATGTCCAATAACTTCAAAACACAGAACAGACAATTCTTTACTGAACAACATATACATCAACTGTACAAATGGGATGCACGCTCGTCGTCCACACATCAACATGTTCCTGCAGACTGGATGTACTGCCAATTAAAAGGCCGGGAACGAATGGTTCGCTGGCCTTCCTGTGATCATTCAGAGATCATCAATCAATCAGGTCCTGTACTTTTATCATGATCATAATAAACCTTTCTTCACCTTCCAAGTAGGCTTTTACAATAACTTGGTTATGGTCACTCGATATTTCGGAGTTGTCTGAATGCTAAATCCATAATAATCTCGTAAACAATGCATTCGTATATATATTATCATTTATTGTTATTAGAGGTATATCAGCGGTCTTACAATGACAATGACGATTTTTGAACATAAAGTGACGGACGAGCACGCGGCTTATGTTTTTTTTTTTGGAGTTTACTCCTTAAGAAACGATTTGAGTTATACGGCCCGGTACGGAAATTTTATGAGGAGTAAAATCAAGTGTAACACAAAAGTTGAGGCGTTACGTAGAAAGAGACAAACATATAAATCTGTATGATTGAACGTGTAAAAGAATGAGATGGAATACATTACACAGCGTATCTTAAAATAATGCCGCCAACGCCATCTAACACGATATTACAGCACTAAAAGTCAATCACACGACCATTATATATGCAATATTATAAGATATTTAAACAATTTTAGCTAATGATGAATAAAAAAAATGGGGATAATACTTTATTCCGTTGCAATGATTTGCAAGACAAATAAGTATCCCCCATTTGGTCAGCTAAAATTGACGTGATGTTATTATGTAGGATTTTAAATAAAACAATGTGTAGGTACTAATTATTATTTTATTTTTCGTCTATTATTAAAATATTGACAAGGTAAATTTTTACTGTATCTGTACTATCACTGTGTCTTTTCTGGGTCCACTTAATATATCATTTATATCTTTGCACCACTAATGTATGTGAAAAAATTACTAACCAAATTGCATATGCTATCACAATTTAGATTTTTATGTAATTGGCATTGTATTAATTTCCGTATAGAAAACTGTTTCATGTAGATTCATAGTCACAACTCACAATGGTTTTTTAAAACATGAGTGGAAATAAGAAATAAAACAACTAGAGCACATTCAAGATTGAATAATCAAAAACACAAACTAGGGAATACTACGTAATAACAAAAATGAATTCGAAAATCGAAATTGAGAAATGTTAGCACAGACTAAAAAAAGTCATTACGTTCCAATATTCGCGGCGATTTAAAAATTATTTTAAATTTCAGCCCAGAAAGGTCTAGTATATATTTATTCTTTTCAAATATTCTTTTTCATATTTTCAAAATCATATTTCTAATTTGCAATTTCTTTCTAACAATAATACAATAAATTGAAACTCTTCAATTTGATAATTAACCAATCAGAAACTTTAAAATATTAATGTTGCCTCCCTAAATATATTATTCGGTGTCACCATTGAACACTTGGTTCAAGTTTAATTGTACAAACTTGTCAAGTAAAGAATTTAATTTCGATTAAGTATTAAATAGGTACCTATATTTGTTAAAAAATAAATCATGTATATTTTATATAAGAATAACTTCACTTAGTCTTCAACATAAAACATGTAAAAATTTCATAGACATAAAAAAAAACTAAAATAGCGCCATCCAACGCAATATAACGACTTTCCAATCTCATACAAAAATCCAAATGTACTATATATATATATATATATATATAATATAACAATAACAACTATATAACTATATAATAATATTATATTGTTATTATTATTATTATTTTGTAACATACTTTATGTAATACGCTTTATTGAAGTAATATAAATAATCCGAATAATTACAGATATATGTTTGTTTCTCTTATCATTTTAGCAGATGCGTTCATTTACCCTTTTTTTCTACTCGATATATATCATAATTATCGTTCGTAATGAGTAAACTCCAATCGTGCGTCGGAGCTGACACACACACACTTTTTTTTATATTAGTTGGATAGACAAACTGACAAACGTGCCACCTGATGGTAAGTGGTCGACGTCGCCCATAAACATAAACTAGTTTACCTGGAACGAGCCCAGGCAACTTATCTATGTGTTGCCTATCCTGAGACATAAGATGTTAAGTCTCGGTGCCAGTAATTACACTATGCGATGATGACTTAATAAAATAATAATTTATTGTATTTTTAATAATAATGCTTGTAGTATTTTAATAATTAGACAAAATTTCCTTTCACATGACCTTTTTTCTGAGTATTATTAAAAATTGTACATAATCATTTAACAATAAATGATGTTAATTAAAACTAAATCATTAAAAGAGGTCTTTGTCCAGCATTGAACGAAATAGGTTGATGATGGTCACGATAAACACATTTTTATTCAATGAAAAACAAATGAATTTTCTCAAATGCATTAGCTTGAAATAACGCTTTACCGAGTATAAAAGTTAATTTAAAAATTCTCATCATTATTATGTAAATACTTACATTATTTTCATACCGTAATGACTTGAAGCCTATTTTTATTTTTCAGAAATCTCATGAAGGTGAAAAATTTGAAAAGTTCAAAATTTTACTTGTGGCAATATTGTGATTGCCGTGAACAATTTGTTTAGGTAAATAGCCAAGGGTGATACTTTAATGTAGGTTTGTTTAAAATAGGGTTGCCACCCGAGTTTATCCCGGATTTGTCCTAGTTGTAAAGTATATTTGGGGCCAATTTCGGGATTATTATGTGAGAGTTTTAATTCAATATAGATTGCCAACCACTTTATAATACATAAATTCTGTGTTATAATTTATTATTGAGGAAGAAGACTGAATGTGTATCACTTTTTAATAACGTTGATGGTTATTAGCTGTTCTTATAGCTCCCCACCATGGTTCAGGCCTTGACGTGGTGGTGGGGCTCAGTAGCCTAGAGGGGTGAAGCTTATTGAGCCGAGGGGGCTCTTTGTACCGCTCTTATATGAAGAGGGGATAAAAGAGCAAGGGCACGGGGCGAGGACGGGAACCTCACCCCATTGTACTGTCCCGAAGTTGGGATGGGTTGTTCTGTGGTGCGGGGCAACTCCTCTGTGGAGGTGGCGTCGGTCCATTGGGGGACTGAGTAGCCGTCGAGGTGCCCTGTTTGCTCATTAGATCCAGGGCACCTCACCAAAGGCGGCATTGGTGGCACTCGCCGGGTTTTAGTGAGTAGAGTTGCGTCCACTTACCAGCTTTTCGAGTGCAGCGAGTCCCACATACATGCCTCAGAGCATTTCCCGGCGTTAAAGAAAAAAAAAGCTGTTCTTATAGCTGGGCCAACAGACATTTACTTAACTAAATCAGTAAGTTTTAGCTACTTAGTATTCCATGCCAGAGGCTAAGATTCATTATATCTTCCAAGGGCTTAATTAAGAGAAGATTCGTACACAGCTTCTTCACTGCGTTAATGGGACAGTATACATTCAAAGTCCTATGCAACCTCAAAATTTATTTTATTTAGTCACCGCATCATGAGATGCTATGTTTGGTCCACTCTCTTGTATGGATGTGAAACATGGGTCTTACTAAAGGAAATACGTGATCGGATACTGGCGTTTGAAATGTGGACTCTACGTAGGATGTTAAACATTATTTGGACTAGTTTTACTTCAAACATCAGAGTACTTAAAAAAGCAAACCGCAGGAGTTAATGTCTATCATGTAGTCTATCATGAGACCAAAAGTTGCCTCTTTTGGACACATGCAGAGAGGATCCCTCTATGGATTTCCAAGGTTGATCCTCGAAGGCGAGATCTTGGGAAGGCGAAGCCCAGGCCGTTAGAGGAGAAAGTAGCTAGACGACATTAAAGACTGGACCAAACCGGTCGGAGGGAAGCGCTGTGCCGCGCTCTCGGCTGCATGGGTATCACCATCTTGCTTGTTTCTCCCGTGAAACAGCTTTGCTGTGTTTCGGAGAGAAGGGCAAGAAAGGCACTGTAATTACTGACACCGAAACTTAACATCTTACGTCTCAGGAAAGGTAACACATAAATGAGTTGCCTGGGCTCGTTCCAGGTAAACTAGTTTATGTTCATGGGCGACGTCGACCACTTACCATCAAGTGGCACGTTTGCTAGTTTGCCTATCCAACTAAAATAAAATAAAAAAATACAAAAAAAACATAGCTACACGCAACTGAAGGAAGCCGCATGGGATCGCAGAAAATTTTGCAAACTGACCTACGAACTTCAATATGAAGATGATGATGATGATACATTCAAATGAGTCTATCTATCCGTTTTAGGAGTGAGTTGTCAATCAATATCCAAGTTTGTTCTTTTAGACAACCCTAGCTTAGATGGTGGTGTTTACAGTGGGGTCGGCTGAACGAGATCTGTGACACTGAAACAAATGATGCGAGCTCAACCCTCCATCGACTTGGATAAGTGACTGGTTGAGATACTTGGGGTTTTGGCTTGGGTTCTATGATAAAATGCGACAGAATTTGAGTATATAGTATGCCGATGTTTTGACGTATTGAGCTTCGCTAAATTTTGGTATTGCAAGGAAAATGGTGACCACGCTTCGAGCATAGTGTTGAACAAGTTTTGTCTAAAACTCAATATCGTGTATTAGTATAGCCTTTGTTGCAACCATAATGTTGTAAGTATAGATGCTGGTACTAAGGTAGATTTGTTTTTTTTAGATTTGATATTAAACTTGCTTATATATTGATTATGATAGGTAGAGTCTAGGTGGAATAATATAATCAGCCTTGCAGCCGAATTGGTCAGACACGACCGGTGTGATACCTCTCGCTCACATAATACCGCCGTAAAGAGGCAGCTATGCTATCGCGTTTCGTGCGGTTTGTGAGGTTTCAGTAGCCTATTGGGGGGATAGGGAAAAGGAGGGCAACGTATCTGCATAATCTCTGATTGTGCGGATGTTTATGGGCATCGATAGTCGCCATAGGGCTTCGACTGTACCTTTGACCTCTCAATGAAATACTCGTATGGTTTACTAAGGACACTCTGGTCTTTGTATATTCATCATACAAACAGTAGGTCTTTGATGGTATTAAAACCCGCGGATCTGTAGGTGAATTATCCACCTGATTTATATGTATTATAAATACCAGCTAATTCTATCGATATGAAAAATATATGAATCCATAGTAAAAGAAATGTGACTGGTTTTTGCACAATTAGAGCCAAATATATAATTCGCGCTAAAACGTGAATGGTTCTTATAGATAACGTGTCTCATGAATCAGAAATAAAATGTCCTCGAGGAAATTAGGAGGCGTACTTAGAGTTGGTCTCACGGGCGCTGATGAGTCTTTACAAGTAAACTCGATTTGTACAAACAATACACGGAATTGTTACATATGCTGTTATCGGCTATTATTTATCTAATGTATTTTGAGTGTAATTAGATATAATAAGAGATTGGCCCATCTGCAATTTTATGATATTGTTTCGTGGGCGTGTATTAAAAAAAAAGTGTACTTATGTACACGCGTTAGAAGTTATACAAATACATAGTACATTTTCATTACACTGTAACCTTTTTGCTTATTGTGTAGTTAAAAACTATATCTTCTGCTGACGTCTATACTGTCATTATGTGAAAATTTTTATATAAAATTGTTGACTATAGCTAACTTTAGGGTGTCGGTTTTTCGTGACGGAGTGCGCGGGCATCGTAAAAATTTACTCTCATCAATTTTCCCTATAAAAAAGTATAACTTGAAACAAATTACATTTACGCATTGCTTTATTTGATAAAATAGCACAAGTAGGTATTTGATGATTTGTTAAAAGACTTACTTAACGTAATTAGTAGGAGCTTCCGAATATAACTTGCTATATTTTAGTCCAATCTATACAGATATACAGTTAAAGATATTTTTAAACTTATTTTATTAAATAGATTAACAATTCACTTATTTAAAAAAATATTATAAAATATTGTAAGAGGTAGTGCCAAACTGCTTTCAGTCGAATTGGGCCGGCACGACAGGGTGGCACCTCTCGCTCACATAACATCGGCGTCAAGACTAGCTATGCTGTCCCGTTACGTGCGGTTTGTGAGTTGCCGATGGCCCATTGGAAAAAGGACGGCAACGCATCTTCATGACTTTTGGTTGTTTGGATGTCTATGTGCGTTAGTGGTTACTAGGCTCCAATTGCTCGGTTGCCTCCTTATGACATAATAAAGAAAAATATATTATAGTACAGTACAATTTCATTACACTGTAACCTTTTTGCTTATTGTGTAGTTAAAAACTATATCTTCTTCTGACGTCTATACTTTCATTATGTAGAAATTGTTCTACATCAATGTAGGTTTTTTACTTGACAGTTTGTGCGCGTATCGTAAAAATTTACTCTCATCATTTTTTCCCTAACGCGCCTAAAGAAGTATAACTTCAATAAGTCGGTTTATTATGTTATCATTCCTCGACTCAGCTAAACAGAAATCGGGTTTGCTAGCAAAAAAATTCGCTACCATCAAAGTATTTATCCCTGGCAGATTAGTACTTTTGGCTTTCACAAAACTGTCTTCCATGCATAGATTAAAAATTGGTCTCCGCTACGCTGCGACTAGATACCGCGCCGTACTTGTAATGTGCGGCAACAAATACCACGCCGAATTCGGCGTACCCGAGCCAGTCTCATTGCAATCGTTGTGTAAGGTGGAGGTACAGAGTGTTTTATTTAATTTTGGTCATTATCTGAAGTAAAATACCAGTTTGCGTAGTGAAACTGTGTTAAAATTATACTACAAGAAATAAGAAAGACTCTGGGATCACATATCATCTGTGAATATCATATAATTTCGAAATTTAATCATAAAATAACATGAAATAGGGTTCATGTCACGCCATTCAGTGTTGCCGCGTATACAAAAATCAAGTCCCCGTAGTTGCGATTTTTGTATATTGATTTATTGTTATTTATATTATATTTTATAATTTATATAGAATTATTTATTTATCCTAGTCATTATTACTGAACATTTTTTTATTTATAAATTATTTTAAATACTGAATACTTTTAAACATTAGTAAACAATGAAACAATTTTTACGGATATTATCGCGGTTTATTAAGATTTTTGCAAGCTCGGTTCGAATACTTTATGGCAACCATGGTAGTGGGAGGAGGGAGGAGGAAGTAAAAATTTAAATTCGCGTAAACATTAGAAAACAATTAGTAAATAAAGTAAAATATTGAATATTGTAAATAAAATACATGTATGATGGAAATAAATAAAATACTATTAAAAATGAGGCCTAATCATTGATATATTATTTATACCATTTTTTCATGAAGAAAAAACCTACACTTAATCAATTATTTAATAAGGTTAATGTGGGTAAGTACAACCCTTTTTAACACAAAATCTAATAGAGCTTTTGATTCAAGCGTTTGAGTAAAAGTAATATTTTACTTACAACTTAACTATATTTACTCTCAACTCTTGATTATTGAATTTTCAATAATTTTTTGTGATATAAATTGACCTTACACATATTTTCTTAGCCATTTTTTACATCCAGTACTTAGTTCTACTAGTAACTAGAACATTGCATGAAATATTTTTTCCCATTAATTTAGGGTATAGTTAAGCAGCTGGCAATTGTATTCTTCACGCACACTAGCTTCGTTGGACATTGTCTTACACACACTATGATATTTACTTGCCGCATCAAGGAGCTATGGTTTTTTGCGGAGCGCGGTATCTAGTAGCGTAGCGTAGCGGAGACCAATTTTTAATCTATGCTTCCATGATAAAATTTTAATATACGTGTTAACGACGTGAGAAGAAAACAAAATACAACACAGCACAAGGGAAGTCTAACTTGTTTACTATCGAAGTGACGTTTCAATATCGCGGATAGCGTTTTAGATATTCGAAGAACAGATTAAAAAAAGTAATTTTAAAATTGATATTTAAAATCATATTTTATTTCTCTAGATAGAAATCAACATTTCTCATTCGTAAATAAATATTTTAGGTTTTTTCTTACATTGTGTAAAATATCCTATGGAGAATATATCAATTTACAACACAAAACAAAGGAAATTAGCCGTCAAAACTTCATACCGAAGATCAAGTGGAGGCCCCAAAAACAATAGGAAGAGATCCCATTTCTATCCTAAATACGTTTCCGATATTCAATAACATCGTACAAACGAGATCGCGACCCTGCCAATGTACGTATAAAATATTTATATCAGTAAAGAAGTTGCGAACACCGATTCCAGCGATTTATTCTCAATTTGACAGGAAGAGTCCAGGCAGACTATCTTAAAATATTTTGCCCGGCCGCCGCGATAGCGTGCTTATTTTAAAAGATTTCTCGATTACTCTTTGAGAATTAATTCGGGTTCAGTTGGTCTGGTTTAGTAATATTTTGTGTTAGGGATACCTTTTTTTTTAATGCCGAGAAATGTTCTGAGACATCCCGTGGGATGTGGGTCTCCCTAGGCGGGTATGTGGGACTCGCTGCGCCCGAAAGGTGGTAAGGTGGATAGCTCTACCCACTAAAACCCGGCGAGTGCCACCAATGCCGCCTTTGGTGAGGTGCCCCGGATCTATTGAGCAAACAGGGCACCTCGACGGCTAGTCAGTCCCTCAAGGACTGATGCCACCTCCACCGAGGGGTTGTCCCGCACCACAAATCAACCCCTCCCACTTAGCTTCAGCCAAGGTGCTGGGTTCACCTTAGGCTACTGTTTGAACCATGGTGGTGTGTTAGCGATACCTGTGTTAAGTATACAATTTTAAACAGCCTCTTAAAATATGCAGTATAGTGAACTCTGGAACGGATATTAAATGACTTATACAAAATATAATATGAAGACACGATCAACTGAAAATAGTATGTCTTTGGCGGAATTTGGACCCCGAATCTGTGAAAAACAACATGCCACTTAGCCACTACACTAGAGATCGTAAACAAAAGCCTAAGAGAAGCCTTTTTCTTATTTTTTACGTTGCACTAAAATTGTGTGCACTAGTTGAACAAATCTACAACGTATCAATTTTCACAGGAGGGTGAACTTATCCTAAAACGGTAAGTGAGTTTACCCAAAGCGTCATGTCAATGTTATGGGAAAAGTTGAGAGTTTACAGTAATTTTATATTTTCCCAAATTAAGGAATCAGACGAAGTCTTACGAAATAAACAGACATTTAAGCAAACATTGGAATAAAATACAAAATAATAAAATATATGTAAGCAAAACATTTATTCCCTCTGGCTTAAGTTACTGATCTTAATATCTTTATTAGGAATGATTCGACTTTTATAAATATAGAAGTGGGGGCAAGCAGATAGTCGTTTCACCTGGTGGTAAGTGATATGCGACATCCATAGACATCCGCTACATCATGAGCAGGTGCGTAACCGGCCTTTCAAATATGAGTATGGTCCCTAAGCCGTATCGAGTCGGAAGTACTGCAGGTGACAGCTGGTTCCATATAGTGGTAATGCAAGGCAGGAAATGCCGTGAAAATCGAGTTTTTGTGATTTCTATATTGCTCACAATGAACTTGATGGCTGAGATAAAATTAATAATATAATAATATGTTGGGACAACTCACACACGGCCATCCGATCCCAAACTAGGCAGAGCCTGTTCTTGTGGTATCCAGACAACTGATATATACATTAAATATATTTCTAAATACATACATATTATAGATAAATTGCTAGGTGGGATTCGAATCCACAGCTCATTAAGTACATTTACTTTATAGTAACTTGCCACAAACGACCTATGACACGCTTATAGTTCTATTTATAAACTACGTCTAAATATTATAATGAAACAATTTTACGGATTTTATCGCGGTTTATTAAGATTTTTACAAGCTCGATGTTTCGGATACTTTACAGCAAACATGGTCACGGGAGGACTGAGGTGACAGATGTCAAAGACGATCCAACTAACAAGGTCTTGAAAATCACCAGTGAACTTATAAAGAAGCACTCCAGTTCATTGAATCTCAAACGTCAAATCTTTGATTCCTTCTTGTCCAAAGCCACCTAAACTGTATGGGCTGCCAAAAATACACAAGGCTAATGCTCCACTATGTCCAATTGTAAGCCAGATCGACTCACCAACCTACAGACTGGCTAAACATGTTGCCCATACCAACCAGAGCACATACACGGGATTCATACCACTTTGTTAATGAGATCAAACACCTAAATCTCAGTGACAATGAAACAATGGTTAGTTTTGATGTGCAATCACTCTTTACATGGTTACCGATGGAAGATTGCATTCATATTGTATCAAGAAAGCTAAGGGAGAATGTTTTTTTTTTTTTCGGAAGGGCTAGACTTTCCGGCCTGATGGCCTTTAAGCTCAATCGGTACAGTAAGTGAGCAGATGGCTCACTTAAGAAATATTCGAAAGGGGAACGCCCCCCTCCGGTTCATCGCGCGCGCTGCTCGGGCGAGCAGGATTTGGACTAGTCAAATCCGATACGGTCGACGGATCTTTTACGGTTGAATTTAACCTATCATCATGAGGGCCGGCCCTCATCCCTCCCTCTGGAGAGGGAGGCGGGTCATGCGCGGTGCTCAAGCAATCTAGCGATAGCGTAGTGCTAGCGCTGTTTGCGCGGTCTGGGTTTGTGTCTACTCGTATCCGATTCGAACCTAAGCTTCCGCGATCGATCCGGAAAGGGAGAATGACATGCCAATAGAATATGCTGAACTCCTTAAACATTGCCTTACATCTGGTTACATTTTGTGGAATAACCAGTTCTACCAGCAAGTAGATGGCGTAGAGAAGGGCTCACCAGTATCCTCCGTTGTTGCCGACATAGTCATGGCGTTTATTGAAGGAGGCCTATATTCAGCAGTGGACGGATAAAGGCTGATGATGATGATGATGAAATTATATACTATTTTCTTATATAATATAATTTTTTACTTAATTAATACTTCAGAATATTATAATAAATTTTAATTGCTGTTTTATAAGAGAGTTAGGGTTGTTTAGGGAACGAAATAAAACTAACGTATTGTGTTGCTCTGAAAATACAGAGCAAAGACAAAAGTTTATTCGCAGCTTTGTTGATTCCCTTTTACAAATAATACTGAATTATCAAAAATTACACCATATTAGAAAACATTTAAATTAAATACTTGAATTTTTTGTTCATTAAAAAAAATGTTTCATTATAATTTAATTTAAATTACAAAAAAAAGTCTTATGACTACATAATACTAGTGGCACCGACAGACGTTGTCCTGTACAAAATATTTCTTTTTTTGTGAACCTAAACCATCCTCGAAACCCCTTGTACTCACACAAAAAATTTCATCAAAATCGGTCCAGCCGTCTAGGAGGAGTTCAGTGACATATATATAAAGATAGATACATTATATTTTTTCCTGCCTAAATACCTAGTCGAATTTGGTTTTCAAATATCAAACCCATGTTTCTTTAATTTTAATATAGGTATATTTTTTTTGGGAAAACGGAACGGATCACTACGTTGTACGTCTGTCTGTTTATCTGTCAAACCAAAACCTTATTCCTCCCATTTAATCATGTAATTTGGTAAGAAGCTGTCTCACAACATAAGTAAAGCAAAACCGTTATTAATTTATTGATATATTACATAAAAACACGATTCTCGCGTTTGTCCTGGTTTCTTTTTTATATTGAAACTCATTTTTTTTTAATGTTTATTACAAACTTGTTACATTGAATGTTAAAAAAAAAACCTCCAATCTTATAATTAAAAAGATCCTGATCTTTACAGAACTTTTTTTCTTTATCTTTACTTTATCACGCTCGAGTCGCACTGTGGAAATTAAGGCAACTATATTGGATAAACCTTTGTTGACACCACTAACGTATTCTGGTCAGAACCGGACCATTCAATATCATCCTACAGGGATCGTTTGCGTGGAAAAAGACCGCGATTACCGCTGTTTACGCACAAAATAAAGTTTTCTTCTCGTTGACTCGGAGATAACGTGAAGCAGAGATTAAATCCGTTGTTTGTGGACCTAACCGTGCAAACGAACCTAAGGGAAATTATTTGAAATAACGCAATGGTTTTATGTTAAGGTTCTTTTTGTTTGGCGTCTTGTAATGAGGTCTGTAATATTGTTGCGTTAATAGTACTTTTTGTTTAAATCGTCATCATTTTTTACATGAACATGGGTATCTTTTAACGCCTTAAAAATCCAATTATCAGCTTTTGAAAGCTTATAAGCTTAAACGCCCATGTAAGTAATTTGCCTACAATTGTTAATTGTTGCAATCGCGTATTACTACGATGTATTTAATAGATCGGCTACGCCAGTTTTGTTAGCATATCTTGAGTGTAGTCATAATACTTATTATTTATTAATATTTTCAACTGTATTTATATACAAAAATACTACTGAATTTGTTTAGGTAATACGTGAAAACGTGTAGTACAAACAACATTCCTAGTTAATAAACTTTTATATAATAATTATTGTTTCATTTGTTTTTTCGTAATTGTATTATATTTTTTTTATCGTTAAACTTGATAAATACAACTACACTTTAAGCCTTATTACAATAATATCATAATGCAGAACTCTTACTCAATATCACGAACTTAAATATTTATTCGTATTTAAGAAGCTTTTACAGTTTCAAAGCTTAAAGAGACTAAAGTTTGAAATGTAATCTATAGACACAAGGCAAACCTTACTGGAATAATAATTTTAAAAATGGCTATTTCTATACTTACACCTTTCTCCAAGACGGGCCCTTGTTGCGGTGATCCTGTCAGTTTGAATTTGGCAAAATACCAAAATCCCGTTACCAGCGATGCCAATGTTTTGCGTAGTTTACGACACACAACTAAACCGAAGAAAGCCTTTATTTTGTTCATAGGGTTTTATTTGTATACCTATATCACATAAAGAAAAGAATTCATGTGTGGGAAAATTCTTAACAATCTCCAACAATGTTTCTATAGTACCTGTTTTTACCTTTTTCAGACGCTATTTTCTATTGTTCAATAAATCTTTGAATTTTATGTCAGGTTTTATTTATAATTGTAGACCTTTGTCAAATAAAGAATTTGTGAAAAGAAATTCTTAATACGTTGAAAAGAATACGCATTTCTTAATACCATTTAGTTTTAAGGCTATTCAGCCTACAATGTCTGGGCACAATTCCTTTTGTCAAAGCCAAAATTTATAAATTTTAGCAAATTGATATTTTTCTTGATTAAAAGTCTTTATTTCTTTAGATTTCGGGATATTAAAACGGCTAGTATCAAAAACCAACATAATACTGGCACACTAAGAAGAAAATTCGTCATCTGTAAGAGGTAGTGCCATGTTCTTTGTAGCCGGATTGGGCCGGCACGACCAGGGTGATACCTCTCGCTCACTTAACACCGGCGTCAAGTGTCGTGTTGTACTCACAAACCGCACGAGGTTTGTGAGTTTCCGGTGGCCCATTGGGAGGATAGGGAAAAGGAAGGCAAAGCATCTGCATAACTTTTGGTTGTGCGGATATTTATGGGCGTGGTGACTACCATAAGGCCCCGACTGCTCGGTTGCCTCCTTATGACATAAAAAAATACTCCAAGATTCCTGCATTTTAATAGAAGTTATTATTAACATAAACTAGTTTGATATTAAGGTAAACTTTAATGTTATCTTGAGACTGACTAGTTACTACGAGGAAATGGGAATTAGAAAAAAAATTAAAAAAACGAAACCTTTATGAGTTACCAAAAGATTTTTTATAAGCTCACGTCTAAGAGCAGCTCTTTTGTTACGATTTTTTAAAATTTTATTTTCACTTATTGCTTTAATGTTTCAGTATTTTCAAACACAATAAATAATTAAATATTTTATATTTTGCATTCAGCTAACAAAAAACGTTCATCGACAAAAATAGTGCGCAACACTGTTATCATGAAAAAGTCGTGAGCAACATAACACGAGAACACGTTTCGACGGTGGTCAAGATATGATCCCGCGTCCCGAGGGAAGGGACCCTAATTGGACGTGGGCTGCCTCACAATTGATTATTTAATATTTCCCTTAAATATTTTATATAGTAAACAATATTAAGTGAAAATATAATCTTTAGTTTTTTCGCAGTTCATAATAATCATTGTCGCTAACCTTTTTCATTGCTGGACTGCTTTTTCAACCCTACCAAGGTTCAGGCCTCGACGCGGCGGCGGGGCTTAGTAGCCTTGGGTGAGCCCAGCACTATGGGCGAAGCTAATTGAGCCGAGGGGGCTCTTTGTACCCCTCTTATAAGAAGATGCAAGGGGCGAGGACGGGAACCTCACAGCATTTTACTGTCCCGACGTTGGGAGGGGTTGTTATGTGGTGCGGGACAACCCCTCTGTGGAGGTGGCGTCGGTCCCTTGGGGGACTGACTAGCCGTCGAGGTGCCCTGTTTTCTCATTAGATCCGGGGCACATCACCAAAGGCAGCATTGGTGGCACTCTCCGGGTTTTAGTGGGTAGAGCTGCGTCCACTTACCAGCTTTCGGGCGCAGCGAGTTCCACATACCCGCGTGGGGAAACCCACTCCCCTTATGCTTTAAAGCATTTCCCGTCGTTAAAAACCAGAGCTTTCAGTATTCAGTTTATAAAGTGCGAGTATTTTGATATTTGGACACTTCAGTTCAAGATGAATGTAGTACATAGGCAGCACTAAAAGTATCGGGAATGGAATATTTCCACTGTTCCTGTCATATTAAAATCTTTTTAATTGAAAACTCCTTGGTTTTAAAAATCGAATACCATTTATTTATTTAAAAAAAGATTCTCGGTCTTGTCACAAGGTCTGGTCAAACTTGTTTAGTCGTTGAGAAAATGGAATTGACTCGAGAAAATTCTAGAGCGATGATTTATTATGACTTTCGAAGTGGTTTAACACAAAAACAGTGTGTTGACCGGATGATTTCTGCATTTGGTGATGAAACCCCATCCAAAACCACAATTTATCGCTAGTTTTCTGAATTTCACATGGACGTGTCAAGCTCAGTGATGATCCCCGTCAAGGTCGTCCAAAAACTGCAGTCACCCAAGAAAACGTTGATGCTGTGCGTAAGCTGATTAAGGAAGATCGACATGTGACATACCGCGAAATTCAGGCAACTTTAGAAATTGGCATGAGTCAAATACAAATAATCTTGCATGAACAATTAGGTGTAAAAAAGTTGTTTTCCCGATGGATACCGCATTTGCTCTGTGAAGAGCAAAAAGCGGCTCGCATTACTTGGTGCGTCCGAACTCTCGAAAGGATCCTCAAATGCTGTATACAACATTGTATCAGGTGACGAATCCTGGATATATGCGTACGAACCCGAAACAAAAAACTAGTCACGAGTTTGGGTGTTCGAAAATGAGTTAAAGCCAACAAAAATTGTTTGTTCACGGAGTGTTGCAAAAAAAATGGTGGCCACGTTTGTCTCCAAAACCGGCCATGTTTGGACTATTCCTCTTGAAGGACAAAGAACGGTTAATGCAAAATGGTATGCTAGCATATTTTGTTTGCCACAGGTCATTTCTGAACTCCGTAAAGAGAACTGCAACCGCGGCATCATCCTCCATCACGACAATGCGAGTTCTCACACCGCGCACAGAACAAAAGAGTTTTTAGAGCAAGAAAACATAGAATTATTAGACCATCCGCCCTACAGCCCCGACCTAAGCCCTAATGATTTCTATACTTTCCCTAAAATAAAGAATAAATTGCGTGGTCAGAGATTTTCATCGCCTGAAGAAGCTGTGGACGCCTACAAAATGTCCATTTTGGATACCCCAACTTTCGAATGGAATGGTTGCTTCAATGATTGGTTCCATCGTATTGAAAGATGTGTCAAATTTCGCGGAGAATACTTCGAAAAGCAATAAATACATTTTTAAATAGTAATGTTGTGTCACTTCCTTGATTTCCGAAATTTTCAGTGCCGCCCTCCTCAAGAACAAGTAGTCTTAACTTAATATTGATATTAGTGGAAATGTTCGAGCGATAATCATAGAAACTATAGTTATTAGGTAGTAACTTAACACGGACATTTTGATATTTCTTAAACATAAGAAGCTCTCTTCACTCACGATTTTTTGCGGATTTAATAGTAGTTTTAAACGGTAGTTTATTAAGATTTTTATAAGCCCGACGTTTCGGAAAGTTTATAGCAACCATGGTTACGAGAGGACAAAATAAAAAGCTCTGTCGCTTAAGCCATATTATAACTTTATAATTTAAGTAAAGAAAAAAGAGCATACTAATAAAAAAGGCCGGCAACGCATCTGCTAATGATGTAACGTATGTCTATTGATGTCGCTTATCACTTACTACCAGGTGAAATGCTGTCCGTTTGCCGCATGAAGTTAGGAAATAAGAGGAGTTGCTCCTTTCTTTAAACTTACAGCTGTAAATGAGTGCCTGATCCGCCATCTTGAGTGCCCTATGTCTATGTTTTCATAGTAGTATTCTCTATGGTTTTTCTGTCAAAACCCTAGCAATAGTAGCCATGTTAAGTGCCGATTTGAGTTGTAGGTTACACCTTTTTTTCGTAGGTATGCCCAGTCCTTCTATATTATGTCTATGGTTTGCAGTCATCTATATCTATAGATTCATATAATTTATATTAATTTTATTTGTAAATTCATTTGATATCAAAGAGTTTTCTTCTTATTGATCACAAAATTACAGATTGACATATTGTTTACATGAATCTCACTCATTATGATCATAATTTCTGTAAAGTTTCTGACACTTCAGGTATGTAAAAATCTTAATAAACCACGAAAAAATCAGTAAAATTTGTTCGTTAGAACATATTTACAACAAACAATATTGCAATATAGATATGAATATCGATTTAGTTTATAAATTAATCTGATATGAAAGAGTGTTGACCTCATTGACCACAAAATGACGGGTCGAACGGTATCATACACACTACCTGTATCGGTCAGTTATTACCGTCACTATCAGAAATCAATGCGATAACCGGTAATCGACGCCGATGTGACCCACTCAACACCGAAACTTTGTCGTGTGGACTTCATACATTGAGTACCTATGTAATAGTAATATAAAGAGCTAATGTTGTGAGTTTGCATGTATGAGGTGATCGTTGAAACTCCTTAAATTTTAGGAAATGTTTTCAGCAGTATATGCTATATTATTATCGGTTGACATAAGCTATAAAAATAATCAACGGCCGCATCGGATACGGCTGTAAATCTAAGTTAACGCGGGCGACGCTGAGGGCTAGAAAACTATAGAATGACGCTATAGTTTTATTAATAATGTCTATTATTAATTCTATTATTAGCAAAGATGTTTCACATCTACCGATAAATTCATAAATATTGCATCACAAACACTATCTCTCTAGTACAACAAACTTTCATATCATCGTACGAAAAGTTTCCCGTTAGTGGAATTAGAACTGATGTCCCTCTTATTATAGGGAGGGAGAACAGAATACAGTCAAAATAATTAATAAAGTGTATTGAATAATAATTATGATTACCATAGTTGTTTATCTATCTAGTTTTATACATTTATCATAAAAACCATAATGAATGAATGAATTATTCTTTATTGTGCACACAAACAAAAGTACATATTAAAGACAGTTACAAAATATTATGTCACACATATTTGTGTACACAAACAGTACACACAGACAACCTTTGTGTATACGAGAGAGAGAAAAAAAATACAAATATGGCCATATTATATATTATTCAAAGATATATCCTTTTAACTCGAAATTTATGCATTTTTCTATGAAATATCATCATTAACTTTTTAGTGTAACTTTCTTTCGATAACCGCCATGATGGAAAACCTCGCCAGCCTCACCCTAAATCGGCTACTACATGGAACTCTATTTTTATGCTAGCTGAATAGGCAAACTGACAGACGTGCCACCTAATGGTAAGTGGTCAACATCGCCTATAAACATAAACTAGTCTACCTGGAACTAGTCCAGGCTACATTCATGTTTTGCGTATCCTGAGACAAAAAATGTTAAGTCTCGGGGCCAGTTATTACACCGCCTGTCTGGCCCTTCTCTCCGAAACACAGCAAAGCTGATTATCGTGAGACACAAGCAAGATGGTGATACTCATGCAGCCGGGAGCTCGTTACGCATCCCTTCCACCATGATCTCATCGTCCCATCTCATCAGGGGTCGACCCACCCTGAGTATTCCCAAATGTGGGCTCCATCTTCAGGCCTCTATTAGCCTACGAACCATCCAGTCTTTTTGACGTGACAACGTCTTATAATTCAATGGAGCCGGCTGCACGCACGAAAAAACATGACTCATGCGGCGTTACCTCGCTCTGAGGCGTTCCATTTTCTTATGAAGTTGTCACGTTCAACTATCGTCAGTAAACCGACTTTAACGATAAAGAAGATTAACCGATATCCGTAAACGCTACTTTATTATATGTAGTTAAGAGGGTAATGAGTTTTTCTTACCAAAAATATTCAGGTGTTTTAAACATAAACAGTCTGGCTTACAATGAATAATCAATGTCTCTAACAGACAATTGTTCTAGTACATTCAACTTGAAGTCAATTGTGGCTCGGATTAACTACTCAGTGAGAACCCACGAAACTTTAGCGAAGAGATCATTTCGCTCTAATATTCAATTTAACTTTGACACTTTGCCCATCCAACAAAACCTCTGGCTTTTTACTTTAGGAATTATAAATGATAAAATTTTGTAACACACTTTCGTCCTTTTATCCCCTAAAGTTTAATTCATAAAATTACTACGTTTTGGTTTATAGTTACTGTCCATATTTTGGAAGTTCAAAATTTCTAGATTCCAAGTTTGAAATTTAGAAGGCATTCTAAAATTCTAACTTGGACTTTGAATTATATTGGAGTGGAAATAACTTAATGTTTTATCAACAGCTTGAATCCTCTAAATTCTATACTAACAACTAAATAATGTTTTATTTTACTATATTTTAACAGTATAATGTTTAACGCCGAAGAATCCATAGCCGGTGGGTTGACAGAAGAGGCCACGTTCGTGAAGATGGAGGATCAGTCGACCTCTAAGTAGATAGGACGATAAGATTATGGATCTCCATGCAGTAGCCGGTTCCAGATGCGAGAGGCAGGATACGGCGGTCTTGACGTTCATCGAATAATACCTATGTCCAGCAGTGGATAAAAAGGGTGATAATGATCATGTTAGTGATAATGCAACTATAACATATAATTAATATACTATAATTATATATACCTTAATATAAAAAACCCTTTAGTTTTTAACCGACTTCAAAAAGGAGGAGTTTATCAATTCATCTGAATCTTTTTTTTTTATGTATGTTACCTGATTACTCGAAGATGGCTAGACTGATTTGAAAAAATATTTTTTTGTTCTAAAGGGTATACTTACAAATGGTCCCATGATAAGGAAACCAGGATTTAATGATGGCATCCCAGAGAAATCGAGGGGAACTTTCGAAAATCATAGGGGCTACTAGTGCGTTTGATATATTTTTTATAAAGTGTTTTGAAGGACTACAATTTAATGAAGGTCTAGAGTCGATCTGATGCTGGAGCCGAAAGACAGTCGAGGGAACTCCTCGACGATTTACATCAGTAACCTTGTGTTTGGGCTTGATTAATTTGTAATTATGAGAACTTTACACCTAAATGGGTTGTGACTGTCATTATGGGTCTGATGATGAAGACAAATGACAGTTAAGGGAACTCCTCAACAGCTTACAGTAGTAACCTTGTGTTTGGACTTAATTAATTTAAATTGATGAGAACTTTGCACCCATATGGGTTATAAGCGCCATAATTACAGGTGTGATGATGGAGACCTTACACAGTCAAGGGGAATCCTCGACGATTTACAGCTTTTATTGGGCTTAGTTCATACGGCTAAACAATATACCAAAAACATGTAATTTTGTTTAATTAATTTAATTTAATTTTACTTGTCGTTGTTAAATGAACAACAAACAACTTGCCTTGGAAGCGCATCATAGTATTTCAAGGTCATCATTATATCCATTCTATACCTATATATTGGTGATGGTGCTGTTCTATACCTATATATAACTGAATTATTTAATGAATAGCAGCAAATCTGCCGTGATTGCTTTCAAATACATGTATATAAAGTTTTACATAATTCCATTTCGGTTTTTTCATTAATTGTTATGTAATGATTTAAACCCTTTCTACGTTCATCGCATTAATACAGCGCTATCTAATCTGAGCAACGCGTTTAATAGTTCTACCCATATTTCAGACAAATAAAATCTGTTATCGAATTTTACAATCACAAAAAATTAAGAAATAAAATTTTTTAAACAAAAATTAAAACCGACTTCAAAATTTAAAAAAAACTAAAAAGTAATAAAATAATTTACGGAATCTTTGTGCCTACAATTTATAATCAACTTGTTCTTCTACTAATATACAATCTTTGCATTCACCACGTCAATGTTGTTACTTTTGAAGCCGGTGTCGTATTCGTTGATGTACTACCTCCCTACCTACCTTGGCTGACACTCCTCCACTCACTCCAAAAGTAACAATAATGACGTGGTGAACGCAAAGATTGTATATTAGTAGAAGAACAAGTTGATTATAAATTGTAGGCACAAAGATTCCGGAAATTATTTTATTACTTTTTAGTTTTTTTTTAATTTTGAAGTCGGTTTTAATTTTTGTTTAATTATATGTAACATACAATCAACCCATACATCCAAGTAAATTATGAACAAAGCAAATTTTATGAACAAAGCAAAAGCTACGCGTTATAAAATATATTTCGTAGTCATATAAAAAAAATTGATGGAATGATGGTTATGAACTTGGTTTCGGGTCTTGTCCGCTGGCAAGAAGTCCAAGGACTTTTCGTAATTTTAGTTGTCTATTTCCCGAGACTTTCGGACCGACACTCGAGACGAGACAAGATTGCCGGACAAAGCTGTTGACGCTCTGATTTTTTTAGTCTGTTTTATTAAATCATTGTTTATTTTTACAAAATATATATTGTCTTAATACGTTTTATCAGTTAATTAAAATTCTTCAAAAAAACCCCAAAAAAGCTTTAAAAGTCCCGAAGTACCGGGAATTCCCGGGACTTTGCATGTAGGCTACATGTCCGGGGATTTAAAATTATCGGGAATTTCCAAAGCCTATTCTGCACACATCCAGCACTCGAATAACTTTTGATTGAGTGAGCCAACTTTAGCTAAGACTAAATGTTACTTGAATATGAGCCATATCAGTATATAAATTTGTATTTGAAATTAGTTTAGTATATTTTATACCATTCATGCACAAAGTTTTTTTTATGTTAATTAGATAGGCAAAGCCACATGATGGTAAGTGGTCTGCGTCATGAACATAAACAAGTAATCCTGAAACTAGCCCAACCAACTGATTCACGTGTTACCTGTCCTGAGACGAAAGATGATAGGTTTTGGTCGTATTAATTAACCGACTTCCAAAAAGGAGGAGGTTATCAATTCGACTGTATTTTCTTTTAAACTGCCTGTACTTAAAGATGGGCGAAATGTATCACTAAATAGAAAAAAAAGATCGACATGAATCTTTTGATCACTGAGATGTGTACAACTCTTTTAAATCTTTATATTATAATGTATCACTGCTGAGCGACTCAGCCTAGCTCGCTTCGCTCAACTCGAATCAGTGTATTTAAGAGTGACATACAAGGAAACTGATTGATTTATATCTTATGATTTAGCTCTCCTCAGTTACCCATCTCTACCTGTACTGTCCATCTATACGACACATATTATAGCTGTTTCCCGGATGATGGTACCCATGCAGACAAGAACGCGGTAAAAGCAAATCCATCCAGCGGTAATTAAATAAGCTTATCACTTACCAATAGGTGAACCGGATTTCCGTTTGCCCAATTTTCTATAAAAAAATCAAAACTCTAAATTACAACAACAATTCAAAATTTATTCTCGTTTAAAATTTTATCATGTAGTTATTGTATTCACGAAGCAAATTCTAAATATACAATCTTTTTCAGGTTTTCATGAGAGGGTCATGACCTAAATGCTTCTGGAAAAAGTAAATAGGATTTGCAACTGCTTTTCGGTGGCCGAAAAAAATGTTTTCAATTTCTTCGAAAAACGAAAAATAAGAGATACACGAAATACTGAATATCTTTTGATAACGTTATATTTAATAAGGTCTTTATTTGTGCGTTGTATTAAAGGATATTGTATTTTTTTTTGTTATATTTTATGTATTATGTTGTATTTATGTTATATTACTTTCATGGTTTTACCGACACGGTCCAAAATTTAAAAAAACCTTTCCTCTAATATACTTTCCGATTTTTCTCAATAATGAAGCTATTAAAGTTATTTTTTATTAAATATTAAAGTAGATTTTTTCTGTGAGAAATGCACGTTAAAAAAAATTATGGCTTTGTAACATACATCGTAATCATCATCATCTTTTTTCCATCCATTGTTGAAAGAAGCCTTATAATATTAGTAATTAATCTATACTAATATTATAAAGCTGAAGAGTTTGTTTGTTTGTTTGAATGCGCTAATCTCAGGAACTACTGGTCCGATTTAAAAAATTCTTACAGTGTTAGATAGCCCATTTATCGAGGAAGGCTATAGGCTATATAACATCACGCTGTGATATATAGGAGTTGAGTAACGCGGGCGAAGCTGCAGGCAACAGCTAGTATAACATAATTATATATGTACCGAAACTGAGCCATAGCTAAATATTATACAAAATTGATTAAAATTAACTTAGTCACAAGACCAACCTATCTATACATCTATTTTAATATGCAATATAAGTAAATATCTAGTAACTAAACCAGGAGTATACACAATTTCGGCTTACCACTAAAATTGATCCAAATCTTGTAATTTTAGATTAAGACTTAAGTATCAAAACGCTGGCTTCAGAACAAAGGCTTCCTAATGGAAGAAGATCTGGAGTAGATTACCAAGGTACTCATAACAGTAATTCCTTATCAGGTAAAGCCTATCTTCTATTTTACCCTTGAAACATTGTATGCTCCTCGTAACGTAAAGTTGGTGATACATGATTCTAAATATACTATGTAAATATTATAAATACAATTACATGTACAATTTGAAGGTAAAGTAGCACACAGTGAAACAAATAAACTTATATTATATATTACTAGCTGTTGCCCGCAGCTTCGCCCGCGTTAACTTTTAAAATTTGAGGGATTGACCACCCTTATCACTTAGGGGTATGAAAAATAGATAGTAGCCGATTCTCAGACCTACTGAATATGCATATAAAATTTGGTAAAAATCGGTAAAGCCGTTTCGGAGGAGTACGGTAACTAACATTGTGAAATGGAAATTTTTATATATTAGATATTCTTTTTAAAGTGTAAACTTCTTTTAGCGCGGTACGCATATTTTTAGATGAGATGAAATCTCTGGATTCGCGACACCGCACGCAAAACGCTGGAGACACAGTTTAACGTTAATATGACGTGGACTCGCGACACCGCACGCGAAACGCTCAAAAAGGTAGAGTATTACTAGTTCTTTGGAATTTGCATTTGCATTGAATCAAATTGTGCTGCTTCTAAATTATGTCATGCGGCCATTTTGTGTGATGTTTTAATTGTATAGGTTGTCATAATCTATTACAGCCTGTATTATAGGTATTTGAATTTAATTGTATTTTTTTCACTTCTATCGGCACAACCTGTGAGTGGTTGGGTTTTATTTACTATAGCCATTATATTAGAAGCATTATATTTTATCAAATTATATATTAATTGGCAATAACCCCGCGAAACACGTAGTCTTTACTGCAAATATGTGAGTGTACGCATATTTTATTTATTTATTGCATAGAATAGAATAGAATAATTATTTATTTGCCTATGCATATACATGCATAAGCACCGCCCTCCTTTCCCACACTGCATACCCTCATTACTAATTACTAATCATAGAGTTTACACCCATATGCAGTGTGGGAAAGGAGGGCGAGGAGAACTACTTTCCTGAAAAGTTTGCGAAAAATATAGGCCTCCTTTTATTAATCCCAGGATACTTGCAATTCATTACGTAGGAGAAGTAAATAGCACTCCACAAAGCACAAATCTGTACTTACCTAATAAGATACATCAATAATCAATATTATATAAAAGCATTGTTTGTTGATTCGATTTAACAATTTAATTAATGTAACCCTACAAGTGCTTTATAAATTAGTATAAACTAGATCGCCGGTCTCAACTTCGTTTGAGCAATATTAGCAGAGAGCGTAGTTTTATATATTTATATTAAACTCGTTCAAACCTTTGAGCAGTCTTGTATCTGACAGGCAAATTATAAGATATAATTCTTAATAATTTCATAAAAGAAAGGAACGATTCATTTTGTATTACTTAGAACTTTATTCCTTTCATAATATTAATTTGTAGGAAGTAATACTAAAACTTTGCTGTGCGGCGTCAGTTTTGTATTCTAAGTCATTTATTTTTATTCTAAAGTTTTATATTTTTCACTATTTTACAGTATCTTGTTTCAACAGAATACGTCCAAACACTAAATTAAGTGTTTATTTTATAATATTCTCGGTCTTCATTAAAAGAGGTGGTTGCTGGTTGGTGGTGGGGCTCAGTAGCGTAAGCTCAGTAGGCTTTTCTTTGTACACCTCTTATAAGAATATGGAATAAAAGAGTAGGGGGACCAGGGGTGAGGATGAAAACCTCACCCCATTGCACTGTCCCGACGTTGGGAGGGGTTATTCTGTGGTGCGGGACAACCCTCCTGTGGAGGTGGTGTTGATCCTTTAGGGGACTGACTAGCCGTCGATGTGCCCTATTGCTCAACAAATCTGGAGCACCTCACCAAAGGCGGCATTGGTGGCACTCGCCGGGTTTTAGTAGGTAGAGCTGCGTCCACATATCATCTTTTGGGCGCAGCGAGTTCCCCTTGGGAAATCCGGCTCCCCGCAGGATGCCTAAGAGCATTTTTCCCAGCTAAAAAAAGGTGTTTGGCAATAGATAAGCGTAGGTTTATAAAGGTGCGATGCTTAAAGTTGTTACGTTGACTTTTATGCTATTAAGTATATTTTGTTCCTTTTCTTATTCCTATATTATGTTATAGTTCACTATACCAGCATAAAAATACCGGTGGGAGGGATCCGCTTATGTCGCGCTCCTTTTTTTTATATCATAGGAGGGCAAACGAGCAGTCGAAGTTTTAGACTACCGACTCACATACACTTTTTTCTTTTTTATTTTCACAGGGAATCCTTATGGATGCAGCCAGGATATTCGGGTAGATGATGAAATGACATCAAACTTTTACATTATCTACTCTCAAGACAAATATTTTTTGAAGTGAAAACTTCTAGAGCATCGTTGTGATTTGAAAGTCAATGAAACGAAAAAGCGACAGTAAAAAGAGACAGACCCATAAATTCATAAGATTTAACGTGGGAGAAAATGAAATAGGAAGAATTATACGGTGTTTCTTATGTTCTTGATTTTTGAAGGTTTACATTTCTACCACATGTGAATAACACATATGTTCTTTTTAATGTAGCACTTTAAATCTACTCGTGGTTCCAAGACCAGCCCACTGAAAAAAAACAGGAAAATAAAACTCAGTCTACTCTTTTTACAATCTATACTAGATTTTGGAGATATCATGTTCACCAAGTATAGGATTAATGCTGATCAAGCTAATTTTGTAAAGAGTTATTAAAAGAAAAAAAACTTTGGAATATTCGATATGAATAATAGCGAAGAAAATATGAAAAGTTTTTATAGCACTTACATTTAATGAATATTGTTTTAATGGCTATAAACTGTATTCTGAACCAGAGCAAAGTAATTTCGGAATCCCTTCGCGCTCTGGCTAATAATGTATAATATAAAAGTCCTTAAAATGTTTCCTCATTAAAGATTATAAAACGTATCCTTCGTTTCTGATATTAAAAAAAGTTTTGCGTCTTTAACTACCGAATCGTCAAACGCCGACATGATCTGATGTTTTTTAGATTTTATGTGTCTAGTAACTTTGTGTGGTGTTTGTTTTTTTTTTCATTTGTACAGAGAGATTAACTTAACCATTTTGAAAGTTGACCTTGCCTTGATAGCATAATATTATTATATATTATATGCTTATCGATTCTACTTCGTATGGGGATTAAAATACTCTATGAGACCATTTAAGGTATGAATATGTACTAGGAATGTCAGAAATCGCGAAAACCATTTCCCATACATTGTGAACTGAAAAACGATAAAACAACTCGTAATATTCTTATCTCGCGAGGAATCGGTCATTGACGTTCTTTGAGAAGGGCCTATGTTCAACAGTGGGCGGATAGAGGCTGATGATGATGATGATTTATTTTGTACAGTTAGCTTATTTTGTACAGTTTGAGTACTATTACGTTTAATATTTCATTATCATACTTATTATGCCAGAGTATGGAGTATCTCAAATCGATCTGGTATAAAATAAAGAGAAACAATTCTATCGTCGTGATTGATGTCTCAAGCTGAGTTATATCGAGCGGAATTCCAACTGGAGTTTTGGTTTCGTGATTTCATTGCTATTAAGGCGCCCGGGCCGTCCAACGTTTATTGTCGAAGATACGAGTGGATTTGTGGAAGCAATTTCCTTTATACATTTTGTTTTGTCCTTTTCGCAGCAGTTTGACGGTCCACTTCGAGTCAAGTTCGATTTAACGGAACCCTATCGATGGAAAGATATAATTATATACGCTGATCACGTGCAACATTGAATGAAAACTAATTTAAGAGCAAAATCAAACTGAAGGGAAGGGTCAACACTATGGTAGGTGCTTTTGAAAAAGTCTAATGTGGTTGAGATAGCCTTAGCCTTAAAAATAGTGATTACGAATCATCCTATTAAGTCAGTCTCTACAATAATTTCTGTATCAATAATAATTAAACATTAGGTTCATAACAATTACAGCCGCAGAATCAATAGAAATAAGATATTCTTGTAATAATAACTTTTGAATGAACTATATTTTATGATGTATTACAAAAACAATTATTCAACGATTCTCTACAATTTATCGTCCCAATCAACTTTACGTTCTGCGCCGCGGCCATAATGAAAAAACATAAATTCAACATAATTAATGTCTTGTTCTTGTAACTGTAGAATTAATCTAAATACTTTATAATAATAATTGTCCTGTGTATTTTGACATTTTAATCTCTCCAAATTTACGACTACACCAAATTTGTATGAAATTTGAGGATTAATCATAATATTGGGGTTTATTATTATTGTTAGATTTATGACATCTGTACTATAATTAGGAGCAATTAGTATCGGTTGGATGCGATGCGACCAAGATATCCAACAGTGCATCCAACGGTGGATGAAAATACTTCTTTAATGTTACTTGGATAGACAAACTGACAGACGTGCCACCTGATTGTAAGTGTTCGAAGTCGCCAATGAACATAAACTAGTTTACCTGGAACTAGCCCACGCGACATGGATGGCCCAGACAAGATGGTGGTACCCGGTACAGCGCCATCTCTCCTTGATTTTGCTCCCTAAATTACTCTAGAAACTTATTTTCTCGTGGTTGGACCAGAAGCCTGCATGAATGCGCATTCCGTTCTGAAGAACAGAAGCCAGCTTTTCATTTTTCTCATAATATGACTTCTAAATTGATTTTTTTATTACAATACAGTCAAACTTGTTGACGACCTCTGTGGTTCAACGCGTTGGCGCTCAAGCCGAAGGTTGCGGGTTCGAATTCCGCAAGGGAACAAAAAAGTTTTCTGTTTTCCTGGGTCATGGATGTGTATTAAATACATATGTGTATTATATAATAAAAATCTTAAATATATGTATAGTATTAAAAGTATTAAATATATTTCCCTTATCTGGTACCCGTAACATAGGTTCTTCGAGAACTTACCACGGGATCAGATTGACGTGGTGTAAAAGCGTCCATATATATTATTATTATTTAGAAACAAATTCGTGTCTGTTTGTGTCATTTACTTTTAGGGACTCTAAAAACTTCATGTCAGAAAAAGTACTGTCTGATGCAATCTGCATATATTCCACCCATCTCCAAAAATAAATATATAAACAAGGATCTCATATAAAAAGTGCCAGTGGGGAGTAAATAAAAACAAATTTTCACGTTTTATTTACAAACTCGGTGTTGTCATTCTATTTAAATACATGATCGAGGGTTGCACGCTCAAAGATTCATGGTGCGACTCCTCGTCTTCGGAATGTGCTTTTCAGGGTAAAAACGTGCAAAGTACTGCTTCCTTTTAAGTCAAATAAACAGGCGTCATTCAAACGGGACAAACCTTGGGTCTGTCGTCTCGGCCAGCTCTTTATTCCTCAAGTTTGTGTCACTTTTACCCTCGCCTACTTTTGTATGGAATGTTACCTTACGAGTTTTGTTAGGATAAATACTACAGTTTATATTCTGTGACCCTCCGAAAAGGTACAAGTCAATCCTTTTATTGCGCGTAATAAAGTAAACGAATTCGTGATGGCGATGTATCAATGGGAATAAAGTGAGCACAAAAACGCCTCGATTTGAGAAATCAATCAAGGCCCATCGCACAATCAACGTGCGTGGGCCGGGCGGGCTAATCAGACTAATGGTCACGGAGGGCCGCGTAGGCTGGTTGGGCCGCGCTGGGCCGGACCACCGCAACAAATCACAACAATAACAAGCCCTGATCGATTACACCTTCGGATTCAATATCATACACTCTAGATTTATGCTCGTAACTTTATTATCGCTTTACAAATATACTCATTTGATGGATTACTTATTATGATAATACATATTTGTTTTGTAATCGTTTAATGCGTGGTATATATTCTATCATCATCATCATCAGCCTTTATCCACTGTTGAACATAGACCTCCTTTCCTTGCCACTCGCATCTAACTCGGTTACTGTACGGAGATCATCTTCCCCTCTGGTTAATGGCCGACCAACACTTCATCTATCTAAACCTGGCCTCCATTTTTTAACCTTATAGCCTCATCGGCCATCCGTGATCCTGAGTGTGTGACCTCACTGCCACTTCAAGGAACTTATTCTTCGCGTGATATCGGTAATTTAGTTCTCTGGCGGATGTCTTCGCTGTATATTATACATGCCATGCGTTAAACGATTTTATTTACCGGCAGGTGAGATTACACAAATCCATTAATGCCTTTTTTAAGTCTTATGATTTGCCACATGCCACATATAATGTCCGTCTGCGTCTATGTTGAGAACTCGACCGTGCATTTATGAGATCGTTAAATCTACGTCAAATTAATCGTTAAATTTTAAGATACTTCCACTAGTACCGCATTATTTTAATACTCCCATAATGATAGAAAACTTTGATAAAATTTCTTTTAAGCGCAAGTGTTCATAAAAAGTTATAAAATTAAAAGTTGGCAAAAAGGATACGATAAAGAGAATTAAATTTGCTTTAATATTTTTTATGTAAAATACAGTAAAAATTCACAATTATTATTTTACTGTATTAAAATTATAATTATATAAATAATTATATTTGAAAACTATGTTCATCGGGTAACAACTTCTGCTTGATCGGGAATACTCCGAGAAAAATGTGTCTTGTGTTTAATAGAAGTCCTTTTTTTTTAACGCCGGGAAATGCTTTGAGGCATCCCGCGGGGGAGTGGGTCTCCCCACGCGGGTATGTGGGACTCGCTGCGCCCGACAGCAGCTGGTAAGTGGACGCAGCTCTACCCACTAAAACCCGGCGAGTGCCACCAATGCAGCCTTTGGTGAGGTGCCCCGGATCTAGTAAACAAATAGGGCACCTCGACGGCTAGTCAGTCCCGCAAGGGACCGACGCCACCTCCACAGAGGGGTTGTCCCGCACCACAGAACAACCCCTCCCAACGTCGGGACAGTACAATGGGGTGAGGTTCCCATACTCGCCCCTTGCTCTTTTGTCCCCTCTTCTTATAAGAGGGGTACAAAGAGCCCCCTCGGCCCAATTCGCTTCACCCAAGGTGCAGCGGCTCACCCTAGGCTACTGAGCCCCACCGCCACGACAAGGTTTGAACCTTGGTGGGGTTCAATAGCAGTCCTACATAAACAAACATACATACAAATTATCCATCCACACACTAAACAATTAGTGTGGATATGCTAACATATTTGTTGTAGAATATAGCGCTGACCTCCTGCTGGTGAATAGTCATGGTCACATGGTCATGTGGTCACCAATTAAAACCACATTTACAATTCCGCCTGGTATTGGACGATTTCCCAGACATTGGTGAAAGTATGCTAAATTTACTTGTGGAGGTAGCGTCGGTCCTTTGGGGGACTGACTAGCCGCCGAGGTGCCCTGTTTGCTCATTAGATTCGGGACACCTCACCAAAGGCGGCATTTGTGGCACTCGTCGGGTTTTAATGGGTAGAGCTGCGTCCACTTACCAGCTTTCGGGCGCAGCAAGTCCTATATACCCGCGTGAGGAGATCCACTCCCCCGCGGGATGGCTCAGAGCATTTCCCGGCTTTTAAGAAAAAGAAGATATGTAACTGTCATCCCTTAAAGCAAATTTCAAAACGATCAATATTTAAAGCACGTAAGTCGATGTAATTACTGGGTCAAGGCGATTTATTTTGTATCCATCGATTATTCGGAACTCCATAATCCTTGAGGGCCAGCAATTGAACTATCATTTTTTTAACTATCATTTTTACTCCCGACGTCACGCCGTTGTCGAGTTAGCGTCTGACCCGGCGTGTCTTACCTGACGTTTATGAAGTAGGGGAAATGGTGCCTTAAAATGCTGTACTTAAATATTATTGGGATGAAAATTTTTAAAGACAAACATATTATTGCATTTAATCCTCAATAACTGCTAAAAGTGCTACATATTCGTAAGTTTTCTTTTAATTTTGGAATAGGTAAATCCACAAACAGCTAGTAATAATACTCGGGACCAAATTATACCATTTCAAAATATGCCTATGCTGTTAATCTAAGCGTTTGAAATTCATCCTGAAGTTGACTATTTTAATATCCATCGCAATAAATATAACTAAAAGTAACCTTCAAAATTGTAGCAATAAATAAATTATACTTTGAAAAACTAAAAAAAACATGCTTTTGTAGTAAACCGAACTAAAAATTAGAAAAAAAAATTATTAGAACAAGAATTAAATTGATTAACAAAAAAGTCATCATCATCAACCATTATGTTTGCTAATGTTTCAATTTAATATGACGTCTTAAAGTGGGTCAAAATCAAGTCCAAAGGATTCGGTTACATACAAATGTACAGGTAAAGCTATGCGTGTATAACCTCGGAACAAAAATCAACACCTAAACGTCTTAAATAAGGCTACGTTCAATTAACAGCTTCTAAAGTTGTCATTAAAAAAAACAAATCCTCTAATAAGTAGTATTCATTACTATTCAAATAATTTTAATCCTGACGATACTACATAATTAGATAATGAATAATCTTATAAAATGATTGTATTGTCATCGGTCTTCGATAAGTCTTCTAAGTTTAAATGAAATCCGACCATTTGAATTGGATCAAAATCAATTCCATAGGAGGCGATTACAAAACAAACATACAAACATATAGGTGCAGGTAATAAAAAAGCATGTAAAAAGTTGACCGTGATTACAGATGTCAAATATCTAGGTTAATAATGATACGGTTACTAACGGCACGACTGCCAAGGCCAATAAACATTTCAGATGATAAATCTTAAGAGATTAATAAGGTCATATTAATAAGTTATCCTCTTCGATCAATCGATCGAAGTTACCTATAAAAATACCAAAGGTGCGGGAGAAAAACACTTCTGCGAAACCGGACCCACCGCCTGACACTAACTCGCCCAGACAACATATCACAACACCGTGTTTCTCCGTAACATGCCCACAAATTAGTATAACTTTACACCTCTTTATACCTTTTTTATCGTACAACTTAATATTATTCCGTGTATGACACGATTGTGTCTTATCGTGCGCGACGTTGCGTTTAAAACACAAAAACACACATGAAATATGACGTGTTTCTGACAGTTTGACACGGGTAAAGTGTTCCGTACACTTCATTAACTTTTAGGAAACAAAATTCTTGAGACATTGTGATTTCGTACATAAAAGAGTTCTAAAACTACTGACGCAAATAAAACATGCGTTAACAAGGGTTCCATAATTGAGCTTTAAGCTTATCAATAGATAATAATATGTTGGAAAACAAAAAAAATGCTTATTTAAATACGCATTTCCTTGAAAGCTATTTTATAATTATTATAAGCATGTACAATAAGTTATTTATTCTTACAGCCGACTGTATATATCTCAAATAATAAGGTCATTTGATATTATGTTGAAGTTTTTTTTATTCACTATATTTTTAATTTTTATACTGAATTTGTGAAATTTGTGCATAACTTTGAGTCTATATAATATGAATGTTGTAATATGTAGTGCAGTTGGTGTACTTATTGTAAGTAAATAAATATTAAAAATCTAGTCATGTGGGTATGGGCTCGGCCTCTTGAGTGAGAGGTCCGGGTCGATCCTAATCCCTGTGATGCCTAGAAATGGGTTTTTCTAAAGTTCTACGTGCACCTGAAAATGGGACCATCGCTTGATTACCGGTGAAGGAAACATCGTGAGGAAACCGGAACGCCTGATGAGATTAAAATACTGAAAACTAAAATACTGAAGGTGTGTTAAGTTCACCAACCCGCATATTTGGGCCAGCGCATTGGTAAACTATGGCCCAACACCCTCCTCGCCTTATTTCGAGGAGGACACCCGTGCCCAGCAGTGTGACTTATAACGGTTGATATTATATATGAATATTAAAAAAACATGAAATAAGAAACAGAAATACAAAAATATGCCCACCATAGACTGGAAATTGAGTGAATAGAAGCTACACATAATGACAGCATTGTGGCATCAGAAGCAAGTAAGCTATTATATTTCTAAGAAGCTCAACAATGGACCACGGCTTTGCTGTCAGCAATACAATAAGCAGCTGTTGCGTTTATTCTGCACTATGGAGTACAGATTACGTAGGGATACCTGTCTAAAACCACGTGACTTTATTACACTGGCAACATTTTAGTCAATAATATTTATATAGTATTTATCTAATAATATTAATATCTTTACAAACTACAAATTTGTGATTATGTTTAGATTTTGTTGTGAACATTAAAATATTTTTCGTTTTTTCTAATATATAAAAAATATATTATTATTCTATATAAGATGAATTTTAAGTTCTTAGCTAAGTTTTCACAGTAAAGATAGATCTCTTTACTAGAAGAGCTTAACGAAGAACTTAAATTTATGTAAAAGATCCTTAGAAGGTTATTTCCTAAAAGCGAAGTTAACCAGTTAAGTAGCTTTCTCGGCTCATCATTTGTCGAAATAATATCTTTATTATTTCCTTATGTTTACGCGAAGCTAATTCAATATAATGAAACAACTTTTACGGGTTTTATTGCGGTTGATAATTTTTTTATACATGCCCGACATTTCTGATAATTTACAGCAACAATCAAGCTACAAGAGTTGCTAAAGGAAGCTACAATTTAAAAGAAGAAGAAATCATGAGAGGACATACAAAAAACTTAATAAACCGCGATAAAATCTGTAAAAGTTGTTTCATTATAATAATATCTTTAAATATAACTTTATACACAACATATTAATTTAGTAGTTTGTTTATAAATATAATACATTATAGCTATTTATAATACTTAATATTGTGAACAATTCCATAATAGAATCTTTAAAACTTCATACTTTTTACATAAAATCTATAATGAAAATTCATATTACAATATATATTGTAATTTAAAATGCGGTTTCAATAATGGGATTGCTTGCGTTTGATAAGGTTCATTGTATGACACAATTTATGCAATGTTCCCTGTTTTAATTTTGCGTAATACAGGTAATAATGTATTGAAAATATCACCTGATACCGTAGTTCAAAATTTAAAATATTCATTCACTAAAATATATTTCAGCAACTTTTGATATGGCATTAATAAATAATTAATTTCAAATTATAAATCATAAAAATAACTGGCAAAACAAATCAAAGGACTTGGAAATAATATGTAAAAATCATTTCTATTACCTAACCTAACCTAACTATCAATAAATCAATAACAATGGTTGCTGTAAAGTATTCGAACTATTTAGTATATTTTTTATAGTATAACTAGCTGTTGCCCGAAGCTTCGCCCGCGTTAACTAACTCAACTGAACTACTGTTAGTCACAGCGTGATGTTATATAGCCTTCCTCTTTAAATGGGCTATCTAATACTGAAAGAATTTTTCAAATTGGACCAGTAGTTCCTGAGATTAGCGAGTTCAAATAAACAAACTCTTCAGCTTATAAATAATATTAGTATAGATTTAATTATGGGATATGTCGCGTCAAATGTCAAATAAACATATCTCCAATTAGCGTCAGTACAAACAGCGATTAAAAAACATCCAAGTATCTTTATATTCACCAAAATTCTGCCGTGACAGCCAGCCGCTATACAAAACTTTTGTCTTTTTGTCCCGGCGCGAAATCTAAATCAATGGTTAGCTCGACCACTTTTGTCATCGCTGCTATTATATTCTGGCCTTTCGTCGTGCTATTCAGCCATTGAGGCCGATTGCTCGCGGCTGGCGCATAAAAATTCATAGAAGTACGTGAATAATGCTATAGTACCGAAATAGTATTTTGCCCGATTTTCTCCAGAAAATTCAGACAGCTATGAAATTCGAAGCGTCTATTTGAAATGTTTATTTTGAATATAACGTAAATAAATTTATATACCACGTATGAGCAAATTAAACACTATTAGACAGCTTTTAAAATATGTTGGTGACTTATGCGATTCGTAAATTAGTCGATGTAAGATATTCGGCTTGCAAGGGAACCTACATAAAAAAATAGATCTACTTATTTATGCTGGCATCATTTATGAAAACTTACGTCTAAATTGCACTTTAAAAATATTATAATGAAACAACTTTTTATAAAAAAAATCGGGGTTTATTTCATACTACATTTTTTTATACATGCTCGATGTTTCGGATACCTACTATTCAGCAACCATGGTCAAGGTCGTCTTGTGACCATGCATAAAATAAGCCGCGATAAAATCCATAAAAGTTGTTTCATTATAACCAATATTTAAATATTTTAGTTCAACAAACATATTAGTAAACTAAAGTAATATTACAATAAAAAAAAATATACTACAACAACTACAACTGTATAGGACGATGATCTCCCGTGCAGTGGCGAGTTTATGTATGGGTATGACGGAGTGACGGTAGATTGGAGTTCACTGAAGTCAACCCGTGGACGGGCTGAAAATAATGATTATGATATTATTAACTACAGCTTGTACACATAAATATCTTCCGTCTATAAAATTTTACTACTTAATATTATAAAATACCAAATTGGAGAGGACGGAAATGGGTCGAAAGTCATGATCATGATGAATTCCCAAATAAATTACAATTTACTAAATTTTATTTTTATGTATTTAATAGCTTTAATGAGTGAACTTTTGTAATGGAACAATTATATCGAATTTCTTTCCTTGGCTGCCACGAGTTATTTTAAATAGTTTCGTAAAAGCTCTTGGCTATTATTTTATGTCAGTTTCTAGACCGTGCTGAAAAAAAAAGAAGAAGAAAATTAGCATTTGAAAAGAGTTTCTTAAACTAGAACGGACATATTCATAGCAAAGCACTTCAGTAGAAAGACTTTTCTGGGGCTAATGTAAAAAGCCGCGTCCAAAATTTGCAACATGTTACGTAGACCTTGCACCGCTACCTGCTACTTTGTGACATCTTGATGTAGGGCTATCGACAGTCCGATGTTTTTTATTTGTACTTATTTTTACATTATAATTTTGTTATTATTGAGATGACTTAATCGTGTTTTTTATTTGCACTCACTTTGAATCCGTCATTTTTTATTATTTATATATCAGTTATTAGCGCGCTAAAGTATATATGTATCGACTGGCCTGTTGGCCTGACTGCTAAAACAGAAGGACAAATCTTTGTGTAATTAGCATGATAATTTTTTCTGTGTCTATGTGTAATTTATCTATTATATTATGTATATATTTAGAAATATATAAGTATATAATTATTAGTTGTCTGGTTGCCATAAAAACAGGCTCTGCCCAGATTGGGATCAGATAGCCTTAAGTAAAATATAATTATTATTGTTATTGCTGTCAATAATATTCAATTATTGTTGCATTATTCGTGAATAAAAATATAAAAAATTGGCCACTATTTGCTATTTGCTTTTATTTAATGCAACTGTAAAATCTACGATATCATCTAATCTATTAAGTCTATCTGTAATAGTAGAACATCTTCCTTAGCGCAGCTTCCCTTTCAAAAATCTTATCTCATTTCCAAGTCATCGATGTAAGCGCAATTGTACGTCTAATGTTACTACATATTTTTTAAATGAACTTTAAATAAAATAACATGAAAACCTTTGGAAGTGCTGTTTGTATTTGTTGTCTCAATTAATGAGGGAAGTTATAAGCGATTTTGGAGGGGTAAAACAACGCGAAACAGCAATAATTAAATAAATATCAACAATCACCACGTTAGCCACTTTAAAAAATGTTCCTATAAACGTGTTACACATAACCTAGCGAAGTCATCTATATTCATCTTACAAGCTATCTGAATTTGGTGGGAGTTGAACCCGAGACTGCTGCATGTAGTGCTGCAGTCGCCTGTAGTAAAGTATATAATTACATGAAACAAAATAAAATCGTCCTTTTTTTTTCAATTCATTATTACTTTAAAGAATACTTTAAATAGTTGCATACTGTCAAAAACATTTTCAATTGAAACATTTTGGTGTTCATAGAAATAAAAAAAGAATGTAGTAATTATACCAAACAATTAAGATCACAATTCCATACAAAATCGTTTAATATCGTTTAAAAAAGTTAAATACCATCGCCATACAATCTTAAAGTACGCATACATAATAGCAATTATAATTAAACCTATCCATGTTTGAGTGGTGTCAATTTGCATCTGTTTACGTTACCTAGATAACCTCGCTTATCAAAATCAAACAGGTGACAACCCTAAAAGCTTCATCTGCCACTTGAACGATCGAAAGGTACGACGGCGCACCGGTATCAGGAAGGAATGTACAGTGGGTGACTTGGACAGTTCCCGTCCCATTCGCACTCAACCGGCATCACTTAAGCTAAATTGCGTGCCGTCTCACTCATACACGCTAACATTTTCAATACTTACCTGCGTGAAATGATATACATCTGTTTTGTAACACTATCTCTTTCGCTCCAGCCACTGTAAATGCATTGTTGATATTGGTGTCCCGCTCTAGTCCCATGAGCAGGGGGTAGACAGTGTATTCGCCTGTGTTGGTGTTCGTTTATTTAGTGAACTTGGAAGCTCGCTCGTGTTTGTGTATAGGGTGTCGTGCGTGGCTGTGTGCGTGAGTTGTAGAGGCGCGACATAGCTTTGCCGTCTCCATGACTTAAAAGTTTTGTATGGCATGGAAGCACGGAGCTAGTTCAACGCCGGCCGGCTCGATCGCTGGACGTGTGTGTCCTACCCGCGTTCAACTTCTTCGTAACTATACGATATATTTTATTACATTGTATTATCAATTATAATTTTCAATAAAAGTGATATTGTAATAATAAAGTGACTAATCGATAGAGTGATGTTTCTTTTTTTGTGAAACTGCAACGTGTTTGGTTCAACGTACTAAGAGGTTGGTCGTCTTTACATTCCCGAGTTGAGACTGTTTGATAATATCAACCAAAACTCCGGCAAAAAAGCGTAGGCTTCAATATTATAATTTTGTACGCTATCTTCCATGATTTTAAAACTTATTTACATGTATAGAACATGTACAATAGATATATTTCAATATCTTAGGTGATAAACTTTTATTTTTTATGTTTAGTTCATTATTTATTCGAGTCAAACTTTTACTTCCCTCCGAAAGCTTTACCTAAAAAAGTTGAAAAAAAAATTTAAAATACTGAATTTGGTAGGACCAAGAAAATACTTTGATTAATCATTGGCTATGTTAAATCTATTTAAATATACCTTTTAGCTTTTGAATTTTTATCTTAATAAAGGTTTTGGGGTTTCACTAGACCATCTTTACACGTATAAATTATATTGTCATAATATTATGATTATACATTTCATATCAACATAGCTTCAAAGTTGTTATAAATACTTCTGCAATATAGGTATTTGGTCTGGTTCTCTGTTCTGGTCCTGGTACTCTACCAAGATACTTTATTTTATTAACAAAATAAAATTTAATAAGACTTTCAATACATATTTCACAAGTTAAATAGGCATAATATAACCCTCTTAAAAATACTGTCTCAAACAAGAAACGACGGGTTCAACAACCTGAGACACAAATAGATATGAAATCAACAGATATACCTACATTAAAAATGATTTGTTTGGAATTGCATTCAAAAGCTTGATTTGATAATCAATAGTAACATATTCCTATTTACTATATATATATAATTTTTACTAATGCTAATAATTAGCTAACCCGCCAACATTGTTCTAAATTGTATAAATTATTTCTTGTGAATATTTTCGTTATAAATATTTTTATTTTATTTTTTTGTCTGGATAGGGACACCATAATCACCTAGTGGTATGAAATATACTTTACGGCCTATTCTCATATCTACCAAATATACATTAAACATTTTATATAATTCGGTGGATCCGTTTTGGAGGTGTATACAAGTTGATTACAAAACAAAAAGGTTATTGAAACATACAAATAATGAATATTCTCGACTCCATAGATTTATGTTCATGAAGGTAAAGTAAATAGAAATAGAATTTCGAAGTGTATTCTAAGAAACCGTTGCCCTTTATGTTATGATAATAGCACAATTATTTCGAGAAAGTATCTTTTGTCTAATTGTACAAAACAATAACAAGAGAGGTAATAGAAAAAAATCAATATACAATACTGAATGGTACTATAACAGTTAAGTAACGTATTGACTAGTTTCAAATTGCATGGTAATTTTTTCCCCAATATCAGGGTATGCGATCCATGACGGATGGTAACATTAATTTGATTGACAAGTACATCATTATATTCTATACCGTTTCGATCTCAATTAAGATTGTGTCGTATATTTTCTTTACTTTGATACGACTAATAAGTTTGTCCAAGTATTTTTATTAAGTCAATTGCCAACCGGCAGCCCTAACGGTAGGTGACCTGATGCCTGTGAATATAAATCAGTTTACCTGAAACTACGCAGGCTAGTTATTTATATAGATTTGAAGTAATTAGTCTCTGGGCCAGTAATTACTACCTATCCTTTTTTATTTAACACCGGGAAATACTCTGGGGTCTCCCTAGGCGGGTATGTGGGACTCGCTGCACCCGAAAGCTGTGTGTGGCCGCAGCTCTACCCACTAAAACCCGGCGAGTGCCACCAATGCCGCGTTTGGTGAGGTGGGGCACCTCTGATCTGTTGAGCAAACAGGGCACCTCGATGACTAGTCAGTCCCTCAGGGAACCGACGTCACCTCCACAGAGGGGTTGTCCCGCAGCACAGAACAACCCTCCCAACGTTGGGATAGTACAATGGGGTGAGGTTCCCGTCCCTTGCCTTCTGCTGTTTTGTCCCCTCTTCTTATAAGAGGGGTACAAAGAGCCCCCACGGCAATTCGCTTCGCCCAAGGTGTTGGGTTCACCCTAGACTCAGTAGTCTGTACCCCACCGCCACGACAAGGCCTGAACCATAACCAGCAAATCTGTCTCACGGAAAAAGTAAGCAGGATGGTGGTAGCCATGGGGACGAGAGTGCAGCACGCGCATCCCACCCACCAGTATTAAACATTTTGCTAAAGGTAATTTTGTCTGTGATATATAAAAGATATATTTTGCAATAAAAGACTAACGTATAAATTTAAGACGAATTACATACAAACATTCTAACACTAGCCTTATAATTAGAAAAACCTTAACTTATTTAGTGGAGAAACGATTTCTACTTGTGTACCGCCATTCTACGCCAATCAGTATTGATGTCCCGAAAAGGGGCCTAAAACCACCTTGCGTATTCAGGATAATGGACGAGAGACCTGATCATGGCTCAAATAGTGATCATGTGAACTCATGTTAGAGGACCGGCTGGTCGAAAGGTCAGGCTACTAGACACTTTACGCAGCGGTCGCGGGTTCGAAATGCAGATAATTTGTATGACGAATATAGATGTTTAGTGCGGGTCATGGACGTATATATGTATGTACATATATTTTATATAAATTTCTTTAAAGTATTTCCGTTCATTGTATCCGTCACAAAAGTTCTTACTAACTTACCAAGGGACTAGGTTAACGTGGTGTGATAGTTGAATAATATTTAATAAAAAAAATTTTGGGCGACTAAAAAACATAAGGCACAAAACGGGTAACTTGTAATCCTATTGTCTTGAAGAAGAAATTCAAAGAACTAACTAACTAAAATATCCTATGATTTATTTTACCCGAAAATGCAATATTTAAGCTTCCTCGATTATTGTGCTATCAATTACAAAAATATTATTTTTTATCGTATTCCGTAGATTATGTCTTATTCATAAGCTGGTTAATTTAGGGTAAAATATCCACTACACTTTGATCTTAGCCAAAAGGCCGAGAAGGCCCATTTCCCAGCGAAACAAAAAAAAGGGGGTATAATATCCAAGTTCTTTACTTTTCACAAAAAATAGAGGTACCATTTTGTAAAATAATGCATACCTATATATTCACAACAACTTTGAAAACAGAAAAAATGATTTTCACATTCAGAAGTCTGGAATAGATTTAGACGTAATATGAATTCCCCTCTCACGAATTAGTGATTCTGTGTGCATCGTCGGTACATCTTATCAAATTATGGTCTATGTCAAATATAAATACCCTAAAACAAGAATATTGTATGCTGGTGGCTAGGAATCGGCCATATTGTGTTCTTTGAAAAGCTCTTTCAAAGAACATCAAGATGGCCGAATCCACTACTGTGGATGGAAACGGTTTATAATGATGATGAAAAGTAAAATAAAACTGGAAAAATACGGAATGTATAGTATAGTATAGTATATATATATATATAGTATAGTATGTAGATCAGAATTAAACGAAAATTAGAAGCAATTGAACCACTTTACTCTAAAATGCAACTCTGTCCTCATCCAAAAGAGCTCTACCTACATTTAAAAATCTTTCAATATTTCCAACCAGAAAAATCTGTCGTAATATATATCTTAAACTAGCTGTTGCCTGCAGCTTCGCCCGCGTTACTCAACTCCTTTAAGTCACAGCGTGATGTTATAGCCTATAGCTTTCCTCGATAAATGGGCTATCTAACACTGAAATATTTTTTCAAATCGGACCAGTAGTTCCTGAGATTAGCGCGTTCAAACAAACAAACTCTTGAGCTTTATAATATTAGTATAGATAATTAATAATAACATTACTGATATAAAATATATTATGTTTAGAAATATTCGATTATTATTGATCTATAAAAATACTGCAATTTTATTCACAAATAAATGCCAATATGTCATACTCTACCCAAGCCATAAATAAGATTTATTCATAAACTATCCCCATTATACAATAAAAAGCAAAGCCCCCGGTGCTTAAATGTCCCTGGATACACTTTCATTGGCAGGTCGTGTGCTTGTCCGAAACAATTGATATCTCTATTTGTATCAATAGGAACGTTTACGTGTATTCCGTACGTGGCCAGAATCCAGTGACTGTTACATTTATTGCGATATATTTTTATATTAAAGATTTATGAACGCCCTACGATGTGCGTTCATATGGGCGTGAATTTCTTAAATAATACTTCTATTGAAATGGGTACCCAAATTGAAAAGTAGAAGAACATAAATTTTCATATTATTATATTAGAGGCTTAATTATTAATGACTATTTAATTATACATATTCACACAAATATTTTAATTTTAATAATATTAAATAGATAAGATTATTAATGATATTAGTCGATAAGGTATAAAATAATCATTGGATATATATTGGGTAAAATGGGCGTATACTTAGTTAATGATAAGGGAATTCCTCTTTAAAAATCCACCTGCTTATTTATGTCTGTTGCATACACATTCCTGTTTTCAACCCCAGATATTAAAAATTGTATTTTTCTTTGATAAATTCAATAATTAATTTTAAGTTAACAAGGTTATTTTCATGACTAAAAGTATTCAAGGTGGGATATTTACCAGGTTTTATATTTTTATTTCGCGGAGCTCGATATTTTGACATTATCTACAAATATCTTGTTCACGACACGTGAACATTAATATTAATAAAACGTTCGTGAGTTTCAAATAATTATGGTAAATTCAATATTTTTTCAATTAACAATCTATATCCTTTCAAATATCTGAAGTCATTAGTATTTCATATTAATTATTATCTCAGACCTTATGTTATTTCTTGTTGATTTTAATTAGTGTCATAGAAATATTTCCTATAATGCAATATTTATGATCAGATGCAATACAAAGATAATTATTAATAGTTACTATGATTCGGTACTTGCTGGGTCCTTTGTTTCGTGAGGCTGTGGTTGGGGACCAATGGCGTCGTAAGATTTAATTGATTTTGAAACTAATTGTTCTTGTTACTTATACATAAGTAGTAAGTAAGTTATTCCTGGATAACCTTACAAGGTTATCCAGGAATAACTTATGAACTTACTCTGACTTGTTCCGCTGTATTATTTAAAGTCTTCACTACAAAAGACATGTATAAAACTTTATGTCTATGTCATTATTTTCTTTATTTTAGGCTCCTGTTCCTTAAAATAAAAAAAATGTAACATTTTTACTCCGTTGTCCATCTGTCCATCTGTCTGCCTGTTTGTCAAACAAAAACATATTTTTATTTTTTTTCTTTTTCTTTAACGCCGGGAAATGCTCTGAGGCATCCCGCGGGGGAGTGGGTCTCCCCACGCGGGTATGTGGGACTCGCTGCGCCCGACAGCTGGTAAATGGACGCAGCTCTACCCACTAAAACCCGGCGAGTGCCACCAATGCCGCCTTTGGTGAGGTACCCCGGATCTAGAAAACAAACAGGGCACCTCGACGGCTAGTCAGTCCGCAAGCAGCAAGGGACCGACGCCACCGCCACAGAGGGGTTGTCCCGCACCACAGAACAACCCCTCCCAACGTCAGGCAGTACAATGGGGTGAGGTTCCCATCCTAACCCCTTGCCCCCTGCTCTTCTGTCCCCTCTTCTTAGTAAAGAGCCTCGGCCCAATTAGCTTCGCCCAAGGTGCACCGCTCACCCTAGGTTACTGAGCCCCACCGCCACGACAAGGCCTGAACCATGGTGGGGAAACAAAAACATATAGGGTACTTCTCATTGATAAAAAAAATATGAAATTTGGTAAGGAACAAGGTTTCACAGTAAGTAAAGGAACAATCCTACCTGTAGTCTCTAAAGTCGGTTTACGGACGAAAGTTTTATGTGATGACGTCATAATGCGCCACAAGCCGAATGCTTAGGCTGATCGTGCCTTTCTGTCGCTTGTTCCGCGCTCAACTTTCAACATGTTGCGCGTTAAATGTTGCCTAGTGGAAACGCGGCTTTAGTCCTCGAGCTACTGTATAAGTATTAATAACTAGTATCCGTATTGATGATAATTATTTTATGGCATGTCACTCAGCGATGACGTAGTATTATAACGGGTTTTTTTAGAATGGGTTGAGTAGTTTTTGAGTTATTTCGTAACTAACAAACAAACTTTTCTCTACTTTCTGTGAAAAAAATATTGATGTATCATACTTACGAACCTGTCCTAGTTCATAAAAAAGCTGACAGTGAAAACCGTATCAAAATCCGTTGTTCAGTAGTTTAGGAAATATCGATGCACAAACAGACCAATACAAAAAGAGACTTTTATACTACGTAAAGAATTATTTAAAAAATATTTTTCAGAAATGTAAGTATGTTAAATATAAATTTCAACATACACTTTTTAAATGCAATGCGCCAAGGGATGAGGTGGTAGAGGAATTACTTCCATGATACTGTTGGAGGAGGCTTTCAAGATACTCGATTGGATGAAAAGAGCATCATCAGCTGTACATCTCACTAATTACTATTCGTGGAAACACGAACTTTCCTCGGTATGACATGAAATAAATTCAGGATTAAGTTTTTTTGGACAACGGAAAGACAATGTTTTTTTTGATCAGATGAAATAATTTGGATTTAAATGAGGACTTAATACTGTATATTACATAAAAAAACATAAAATAGTCCCTATCAACTTTAACAAATACCTACGACGAATAAAGAAAAAAAAATATTATCGAGGTATATTAAAATCATCAATGGAATTTTTGAGACTTTATTTTGTGCTTAAACTGAAAATTATTTATAAACTAAATGCAACATTTTTATATTGAAACGCACTATGGTTGGACAACGACTGTTTTATTCAAAGACAATTGTTACACATGATTTGTCATAGATGGCGCTACATTTAGTTTTTATTAATGCCAACACAAAACTGTATTCAAAAATAATAGTCTAAAGATCTGTAAGCAATAACTCACAATATTAAATACCATTAAAGTATTTGATATGTTTCGGGTCTGTTATTTTATTTAAGTTGCGCCACTATCAGCTATATAATATTTATTCAGTTCTCTTTAAGCAGCTTACAATTTTGCCGTTACAGAATCGTATTAATAATTCAAAGCGAATATCCGGTCTCAAACCGTATCTTTATTGGGCAGCCAATAAGTTTGTACCTTTTAGCTATTTTCTAACTGCGAGAGTTTGAAATTTCGCTTCAGACCATTTGCTATAAAGTTTTACAAAACGTGTACTTGTTTTAGAAAAACAGACGTCATTCAAATACAGGTCCATGACGGATCCCCTTTTTATGTACATGTAAGTCGTAACGGTAAAATGTTGTTATTTTTTTTTATATTTCACTAGCTGACATGGCAAACGTTGCGACATTTAAATTATTTCTGGTTAGGGATACCAAAATCAGTTAGCGGTATGAATAAAACTTTACAACCTATTCTCATACCTTTTTTTTCCGCCGGGAACTGCACTTAGGCATCCCGCGGGGGATGGGGGACCCTCCCCAAGCGGATATGTGGGACTTGCTGCGCCGCAACAGCTCTACCCACTAAAACCAGGCGAAAACCACCAATGCCGCCTTTGGTGAGGTGCCCCGTATCTGTCAAGGAACAAGACACCTAGACGACTCTTTGTATCTCATCTTCTTATAGATGAGATACAAAGAGCAGCCCTCTTTCAGGTTCCCCCAGGTTCAATTGGCTTCACCCAAGGTGCTGGTTTCAACTAAGGTGACTGAGCCTCACACGACAAGGCTTGAACCATAGTAGGGTAACCTATTCTCATACCTACCAAATATACATACGAAATTAATAAAAATCCGTCAATCCGTTTCGGAGAAGTGTAACCACAAACACCACACCACCACATACAATATGTATAGATTTTACTTTATTACATCATAATATCACTGGAATATGACGTGTATTCCCTTTCAATTTAAAACAAACCCTATAATCAATTAATTAACAAATCAATTAAAGTAAAAAGGCCCATTAATTACAACATGAGTATAACTAACCCAAGATGTGCGGCAGATATTTTTATTTTAATGGCCTGTCATGGATACGTGGTAGGAAACACGCGGTATTGTGTTACAGCCTCGGTGCTTTTTATTGCGAAATTTCATTATACTCGAACCCTTCCCTTCCACCTACCATTCATTAGGAACACCTCCGCACAATCAGAGGGCTGCTTCAATGGTTCGGATGAAATTTCTTAAGACTCTCCCATAATGAGAGCAACGGTGAAACTAAATGAGATTGACAGATATGGTGAAACCTATTTGGTGGTGTCGTTTTAATGTCAATCATTTCTATAATTTGTAGTTACGAGTGTTCGCTTATTGACTTGATGATTCTAGAAGGTAATAATTCTAGAATCATCTAGATATATGTAATTTTGAAATGATTTTATGATTCTAGACTTTGAAAGTGAATTAAAAAAAAAGAAAATGTGTTAATCTTAATATCTATGGACGCTTTCACACCACGTCAATCTGGTCCAGTGGTAAGTTCTCAAAGAACTTGTGTTACGGGTACCAGACAACGGAAATATATTTAATACTTTTATACTATACATATATTTAAGATTTTTATTATATAATACACATATTTAATACACATCCATGACCCAGGAACACAGAAAATATTTTTGTCCCCTGGCGGGATTCGAACCCGCAACCTCCGGCTTGAGCGCCAACGCGCTTACCACTGAGCCACAGAGGTCGTCAAGTTCAATGTGTTGAAATTTAATTTACAAATAGGACTAATCAGACGGTTAGCAAGTTACGTAAAGACTCGTAGTCTTAAAAGCTCGATTAAATTTATCTTTAAATATAATTAGATAATCTTTATCATAATAACATACTTTACTTATCATCTTATCTAAAAAGTATTGTAAGTACTGACTAACAACCGAACGACATACCTAATTAGTGTTTAGTGAATTACCATACGAATATGGCTCACCATGGAATGTATAATGAAGACATTTTAAAAACCGGGTTTGGTACTTGAAATGACCGGACAGCGGTTGGATTTTTTGTACCAGCCGTTTCCTTGAACTTGTTTAAGGCTGATATTAAATTAAGCTTTTAATTATATTGTTTTCTAATTTACGCGAATTTCACTCAGTATAATAAACCAACTTTTTACGGATACGACTTTTCGTGACGTGAGGACTATAAAAGTCCGTCCCTTGAGGAACTGACTAGTCGTCGAGGTGCCCTGTTGCTAAATAGATCTGGGGCACCTCACCAAATGTGAAATGCGGCATTGGTGGCACTCGCTGGGTTTTAATGGGTAGTGTTGTGTCTACCGATTCGGGCGCAGCGAGTCCCACAATACCCGCGTGGGGAGTCCCACATCCCCCGCGGGATGCCTCAGAGCTTTTCCCGGCGCAAAAGGAAAAAAAGGACTATAAAAGTCGTAAAATGTTGTTAATCATAGTTTAAGTAATTTGATAACTTATTTTTTTTTAATTGTTGTTATCCAATAGTTTTATTTCAACATTTTTATTTGTACAACCTCGATGATCGATATGTTTAGACTTAAATACGATTAGTCGCTACTTAACGAAAGATATTCAACATCGGTTTTAAGACCGATGTCTTATGCCCTGACAAAGGAGCATCGATATATCTATTATATGGTTAGAGGTAAAAATAATTTAGATTAAGAGGCTATCCATGTGAGTATTGGAAGTAATTTTCGAAAATAATCAACTTGCTTACAAATTGTTTAACTATTATAGGTCGATGGCTTCTTTTTTATAAGAACGCCTTTATAAAGTATTATTCAATTTAATAGCTATGCATCTACGTGTAAATACGAAGAAAATTCAAATTTAAATACTATATGTATATTTTATGCTCACATGTATGCAAAAACAAATCAATTTATCTGAATAAACATTTGCGTAAGGCGGGAGCGCCGTAACAATTCAAATTACCGTCTGAGCTATATATTTTTTTATATTCTTAAATATTTGCTTTAGGAATAAAGCACTGCAAAGTGCAAATATATATTCAAACATGTACATGAATATATTAATCGTCCAATATCCTAAAACTTAGTTTTTACGCTTTTATTTTCAACTATATCTAACACACCACAAGACCTATACGATCAAAATCACAAGCGAAAACCATGCGGCATTATTAGTAGTCCATATGACCATAAAATAATCAATATAGGTACATATAAAGATCTCAAACGTTCTATTCAAGTCGGTTAGTTTCGTACTACACCACAATGACAGTAACATTACACAAATAAAACGAGGGGACTTTAAAATAATTCCAAGTATCGTATGTCAATGGAACCCATATTATAAACCGTCATTTATCATTTTTCCAATTTTTGACCCCTTACATGCCATGTCAATTGAATAAATAAATAATATTGAAAAAGTTTACCAACAATCGTTATTATTATAAATGGTTAAGGATTACTCGGATCATCACAAGGAGTGTCGCGATTACTATTATTTCACAACATCTTTTTGTTAAGAAAGTAACGACACTACAGCTCACTGATCTGATCTTGCATTTACAGTGCTAGCTAGTCTATTTAAATTTTCTATGTATCATGATCTATTGAAGTATTTATGTACTGAAATATGCCTCTGAACACTAAGAATTTCAGCTAATACTGTACTTATTATTAAAAATTAATTGTATATATACAGATAAATAAAATTGGAGTGTCTGTTTGTAATATACCGCTTTTTGTGGAATGCATATGAATGTATACAAGATACATATACCTGTATCTGTCTGTCTGTCTGTTTGTTCCGGTTAATCTCTAAACCGATTTTGACAGGACTTTCACTAGCAGATAGCTGATATTAAAAGCAGTAACTAAGGCTACAAAAATTATCATCATCACTCCCGGTACGGCTGTAAATCTAAGTTAACGCGGGCGAATCTGTGGGCAACAGCTAGTATATAATATTTTTGATTTTTTATTCTCTTTCTATCAGATCTATCTAAATATATCTATTTGCTATCAGTAAGACTAAACTATTCCATATTAATAATACATTGAATAATTAATGACACATAATATACTATCACCAAACAAATTATAATCCCAAATTATGTTTGTTACTTTCACCTTAAAGAGGTCGTATACTCGACCCCTTTCATCCCTTTTTTGAGGCTTATCTATTTAATTCATCTCAGACTCTTTCACTGGTCGAACCCTGACCGCATTCACTGAAGATATCGGTCACATGACAGCCCTGAAGATTCGAGTTAAATTTACCAGAAGACATTTATTTATTCACTGATGTCCTCGATTAGGATCTCTTTCAAATTAACTTGTGTTAAATGATTAGTGATTTATGATGTGGATTATGGATAAGATATTTTCGCCTTCAAAATTATAATAGTGAGGCGTATCCATACTAATGAATTAGTTTGAAAGTAGAATGTTCTAGTTGATATCGAATCCATTTAGTTATCTTTGAACATAAAACCTATATATCTCTTTCCAACAGACCGAATGACTTGTTAGTCTAGTGGTTAGTGGCCCTGACAGCTAAACCAGAAGGTTTGGGTTATGGTCGTGGGTTCGATTCCCACCCAGGACAAATGTTTGTGTGATGAGTATGATCTTTTGTTCTGTGTCTGGGTGTAATTTATCTATAATATGTATGTATTTAGAAATATATAAGTACATATAATATATCAGTTGTTTGGTTGCCATAAAAACAGGCTCTGTCTAGTTTGGGATCAGATGGCTCTGTGTGAGTTGTCCCAACATATAACTACACGGTTGGCGGGGGGCAACCCCCCACTAATAATAAGCCATAAGTAAGCCAAATCGGCTCACACTAATCTGATGAAGCATTAGGGCATTTGGGCCATTAGCATAGATCATTCCGAAAAAAAATACTAATAAGATGAGCAAGTATAAAATCTCTTGATATATATCATATTAAGTATTTCTGTTAAAGATAGAAATTTCACCTAAAGTTATAAGTCAATACAAAAAAAAACATCTCAAAATAGTACTGGTAAAAACGTATTTTCTAACCACGTACTAAAGCTCTATTTTTAATTAGCGTATAAGGGAATGTATGTGTAATGTATTTATAGTTTGGTGGCGTAAGGGTTAATATCCAGTATGCGGTTTCCATTACACGAGGTGTGTTTAATGCCATGATCGTAATGGCCCCAGCAACCGTTAGCCTGCCCCCAACACAACTTTTAATGTAAACTCGCAGGAATTGTCTCCGTTATTGTACAGGCGTTTTTTATGTTATGGGAATGGCTTTATTATAAATAGCAGGTCGATATCGCGTGTAGCAATAAATTATATTTGATAAGTCTAATCACCAGTTTTTATGTATGTATGTTCATTGTTTTGAGTTTATTTTAAATCGTTGTATAGCGGACACCTATTAGAAAGTCCACCTACATCCTTTCACATGTCTGTGTTGTATATTCCTTGAGATAGTCCTTAAGATAAAAGAAGTGTCTCAGGGCCAGTAATACACTATACAGCCTTTGTATCCGGAACGCAACAAAGTTGTATGGCGGAAGCAGGATGATGCACACAGTACTATGGCACAATACGCAAACCTTACATCGATAGGATATAATACGCTGGATTTTTACTAAGGAATATATTTAAAAGCATATATTTTATGTACTCAAAATATATGACATACAATTCTTTATTATTACAAAAAATACTAGCCTTAGGTTAGCGCTTTCCCGACGCTTAGCATACGTAATTTAGGCCTACAAAATGGCGGAATGCCTAAATGATCAAAGTTTTAAATATATCTTTTAAATAAATCGTATCGAAGTGATATATAATTAAAAACCCGGCAAACATTCTGCTATATAAAATTGTTATGAATGTTTTGGAAAATAGAAAAAAAATCTGGATAGGGTCTCTTATCACCTAGGTCGTAAAGTATACTCTAAGACATATTCTCATACCTACTTACCAAATATTCATAAAAAAATCATAAAATCGGTCGAGCCGCTTCGGAGAAGTGTGACCACAGACACCGTCAGACGTTTTTTTTTAAATACAAAAAAATATTAAGAAGCCCACGCTTTGTCGGAGTTGGTTGATACTTTGAGTTACAAATTTTAATTTTTTTATTTTCTCTTTCAGGCAACTATGAAATATTGAAATAACTTTAGTGTTTGTGTCAGTGACAATGTATTCCGAGTTTCGGACTATGACAGTTACGGCTTCGTTTCGATGTTTTATTTTCATTTTGATCGGCATCGAGTGGCAGGTGAATTCGCAAATCGTTCAGAAGGCGTCCGAGGTGGACAGTTCTTATAATTTCTATTATGAACAACCATGTTGTAACGGACCAGTGATTAAGAACAAGTATCATGTGAGACATAAAAGAGGTGAGTCATCAAATTGGAATATATTTTATTATTTTTAAGCGTTTTTGAAAATCTATACTTACTAATATTATAAAGCTGCAGAGTTTGTTTGTTTGAACGCGCTAATCTCAGGAACTACTGGTCCGATTTGAAAAATTCTTTCAGTGTTAGATATCCCATTTATCGCTGAAGGCTATAGGATACATAACATCAGGCTGTGACTAACAGTAATTAAGTCGGGTAAGTTAACGCGGGCGAAGCTGCGGGCAACAGCTAGTGAGAAATAAGAATGTTGCTGATCATTGCATTCTATTAATCTGTGTATCAAATATTTATTTATTTATTTAATAGGACCAAACACTGTCTTGCATCAAAAATAACAATACAAAGCAATCAAATCATTAAATCAAGACACAATAACTAATTAAGATCGGAAACAACATACTTATCAACAATCATTATTAAAATTACATAAGTTAGAAAATTGATAAATATAATTACATTCATTAATTAATTTTCAATTAATATAAAATTCAAATTAGAAACTAAAAATAACAGTGCAATTAAATAATAGAATCTGATTCATCGATTGAGGCGTGATTGAGTTAGCGAGTATACCCTGTCTGAACTTAGCGAAACTATCCAAAAAATGTCTACTACTACTTATTTCTAATATTGAAATCGAGAAATAGATTTTACGGACGGATTTATACTTTCTAGGTAAATATTATTATTATCGTAGAGACACGAGAAGAAGGTTAATACAAGTAACAAGCTATCTTTTAAGATTGTTTTAAAAATAATATTCGGATCTTAAATATTTTTTCTGAAGGCTCCGTGAATCACGATTCATGATACTGCAGAAAATATCCACATATTGTCTTTGTGTGCGTGCGTATTTCCTAAGCTTACTAGAACATGGACACTGCTTTTTCAAGGGTACGTAAAGCGAGATGGAGATATGATTTTAAATGGACAAAGTGAGACAAAACAATCCTTTTGTTTCATTGCCCTCCCTGATGATGTCGGGAGATTTTAATACAGTTGTAGTTAATGTTGCATTCATAGAGATTTCGTGGAAGTATACGCTTGGATGTTCGGAATTAGCTTACGATTTTTTGCGATGACACATAAGGTGAAGGCTAAATCAGTGGAGTGGCAACCGAAACTAATTCACAGCATTTACTTCAAGACACTGACCCTCTATTCTACCTCAAATAGGATAAATGTATCCTTTATCCCTTTCTAGACACTGGAATAGTTCGTAGTGTATAGTAACCTATTTCGTTAGTTTCGTAGTTGGTAGTAAGTAACTATTATTCCTTTTTATCGAGGAAAAAAAGAGGGAAAGTAGCATGCAACCAGTATTCTATGTAAATAACTATTAAAAAAATGATATTTAGACGATTAAAACCGTATTTCAGACATAAACTTTATTGAGATTTCCTTTATTCTATGGTTTATTTTATCATCTCACTAATATTATAAAGGCGTAATTTTGGTATTTGTTGCTCTTTCATAAAACTATGTATGTACTGGCTACAAGTTGAAATGGTGATGTATTAATAATACAGTGGATTACGATATAGGTAACATTTTATCCCGATAAATTCAAAGTACATACGGGAATTACATTTGCCCTATTATTTGTAGTCATGCACAATTACGTCACTTGAAATGTCGAAAACGATGTTATTGTCAAACGCACAAAATTTATATGTAAGTACTGGCCGAACGCAACAAGCATTTCAATATTGTATATAGAGATGTGTCACATCAACAGACTTTTGCATTATATAACATTAGTAACCACTGATTAGTAACAAACACCACTTATTTATTAGGTTCTTTTTATCTCATTCTAGGAAATACATTTTTAGTTTCACAAGCTACTTTTCGAACTTCTCGTAGGCGAAGCCGCGGACAAAAGGCTAATTCAATACCCAAATTTAGTTTTTATTGTTATCTAATTATTACGCGAATTTCATATATTGTCATCGAAAAAATATATAATAGAATAATTATTTATATGGCTAGTAGTTCCGGAGATAAGAGCATACTAACAAACTCTTCTTTATAATTTATATCTACGTTCTCGTTTCGGATAAATTACAGCAACCATAGTTACTAATGCTTACGACCATTTACACCGTATTAATGATTTTATATACTCCATTTACAAACACCGCCGAGGACTTAAATTATGTGGAAACTTGCATCGTTAAGCCTCACCACCTAATGAAAGTCCACTAGCTAGGGTCACTCTAAATTTTCTTACAAATTAATAGTCCGTAACTCTATTATTTTCGGATTGTAAATACGTTATTATTATAATCGTCTTCATCGTGGAACATTTTGTAAGTCACAATACTTCAATTTTATAAATGTTTTTTTTATTATGAATAAATCGCCCTAGTAAAAGTTGAGTTCTCGTTTGTTTTTTTATAATATTTTCTAGTCAACAGCTGAAGTAACAGACAACAGTCCTCCGGCGATCATGGTTGTTGTAGTATCGAACGCCTTATGAGTGTAAATTAATTTACAGTCATAAAAACATTAAGTTTCTTTATATTACAAAAGAATAAAAATATATTCACAACATTTCGCCTGTTTGTCTGTGTACTTAATATCAAATCAAATCCTTTTTTAAATTCAAAATAGTACCAACAGATTATCTTTTTGAACGTCAATTGAGTCGACCACCGGTTCCAAGGCAAGTCCACTGAGAAGAACCGGCGAAACAAACTCAGACCAATAGACTATATATAGACCAATTTACCTATAGAATACTACCCATTATACCTATAGACCAATTTACAGTCTAATTAAAAAAAATTAGATAAGCCAATAAATATAAAAAGCCTTTCTTATATCAACTTCAACTGCTAATTATTTACATTCCACACAGAATAATTCGCACATAAAATTAGTACTTTAAAGACCTAATATATCGAAGCTTTTTTTAAGTGAAGCAAAATAGAAATTGAAGGTGTAAAAAATCAAATATATCCATACAATATAAGGTCCTCAGATCTAACATAAATATACCAATTACGAATACCCTCCGAATACATGAATTGTACATACAAATATATAAATACGGTTTCCGACAGGGATTTGCGATATCCAACATTAAAAATATTTCCCCTCTTAAAATATAATAGAAAAGGTTCGAAACGTGTTCGATTCAGATCATCAGATGTCATCAGAAGTGTCAATCACGAGGTTTCCGAATAGCAAAACCGATTATCGACATATTAAGTCGGTTATTGTTATCGACGTCCAACCAACCGTGAAGGAGATTAGGGGCATCATATTATGCCATATTTTGGCGTCAGCTGCACACATGCACTCTAATAAGTTCATTTTTAAAGAATTTCCTATGAAATTCCACTTTAAAAAGCACTTATGCCTGTTGGAATTTTATTACTGCGCTCGTTTCACGCAAGCCTTTTTAAATTCAACTAGAGGGAAACTAAGGCTATACAGCTAATTACTGGGGCTTTTAATGACAGTCACAGTTGGTTGGAATGTTGAAAGTTTCGGATGATTCTTTGAGTCACCGAGGCATAACCAGTCATGCCGTGGCAAATGCTGTGTAGATCCTTGTAACGTGTTTCACTAAGGATTTGTCGAGTAGGGGCTTAAACACTTTTAAAGGCTGCTTATCTTTAAATGTTTTGAATTTAGTGGGTACGATATTTTTTATTAGCATATTCTGAATATTAAGTTGAGTAGCACTAGTAATCACATTTTTAGTCTATAATTAAGTGATTAAACTTGACTATAAAATGTAACACCCAGACAGAACTAATATTTGCGTCAATCAAACGGTTTGATCTTCTGTGATTTACAATAGCCAGTTCGCAAGCGACGTGGCGATTTATGCCAATTCTTATCACATAAAATTAAGTTCAGATTTCTATTTAGCTTTATATGAAAACATTAGCCTGAGCCAAATATTAGTAGAATGTTATCATAATTATGATTGAAACATAATAAAATGAAATAGTAATTTAAACAACAATCAATACTTAAGAAAACAATAAAAGTACTAATCACCGTAATAAGAATTAAACTAGGACATACTTATCACTAAGTGCAGTGGAATCAGAAAATGTCCAAGCCAACAAAAAGTGCACAAAGATTGGAAAGAAAGAGCGCACTCAGCCGGACAAAAGTGGAGGGAAAAAACGTAATAAATAAAAGAACCGGCGTCCGGCGTAGTCAAAACTTGAAGCACAAGTTCCTTTGACCGCTGACCACATCTCACTTGAACTTGCAAACTACACATTGTTCGAGATTTCTTAAAAACGTTCTAGATGAAATAGATTAATGAATTATAAAGGTTTGCTATTGTGCTTTAATATGAATTCAAAGTGAATTCAAAAATCTATGTATTAGTCATGAAATAAATATGGCTGTTTTTTTAAATCCACGCAATCCATAATTTATTTTTTTAATTCGTTATATTTCACAATATGGCATGACACAATGGTTCGATCTGCCGTGTAATTATTGCGAAACACATCCCTAAGGGGGATGACATAACTTATTTTAGACATTCCTACCACAAAGCATTTTGTAGGAAATTTGGTCACGTACTCAAGAAGGGCGTCCCATGTCGTATCTTCCAGCATTGTCCATTGTGCTCCCACGAGACAAAGGGTTAAGGGCGCTGGGAAGCTTACCTTCGTCAAACCGCTTTTGGAAATCAAACGTTCAGGTATTTGCAACTGATCAGACCATTTTATCTCAGTCAAGTTCATGCTTCAATGTATTTGCAAATCACTGCATACGTGTACGAATAAAACAAATATACTTTGGCAAAAAATTGAAGCATTTTGATACTTGTTCGAATATAAAAATAATATAATCGTTAGAGGTGTCCAGTTCGAATCCCAACCAATTCGTCCAACACATTAATATGTATATTTACATCAATTTTATGTAAATTTCAAGATTCCTAGTTTTTTTTAGTATCCATAATTGAATTATCCAACTTACGATACATTGTTTTTATAAGCAATAACTACTTATATCAAAAATTTAGTTAATCATATTTATTTACAGGGAGTACAAGGATAAATTATAGCCTTCATGATGTACATCCACACATTCTTACAACTTTTCGCGTTTATAATATTAGTAGGATTTCTTTTCCTACAGAGTTCTATGCTAAACAGACATCCGTGCGGAGCTTATAGACCACCCAGACAGACCCACCAAGAAGTCCACGTCGACCGGTCTCCAGCTCAGAAAGATGACGTCACACCATCCTAGTGGTATAGGAAACACCTTCCCATTAATAAGCTACACTAAACTTTACTTACCGACTCACTACTTCTACTACAAGTAGAATCAGAGAAATTGGAAGAATGGCCTGTCTTCGTCTTGGAAGGACGTGGGTTCGATACCACAGATTATTTTGTTAAAATCCAAAAATTATACCGGAGCAGATCTTTAAATTATTAGTCATAGCGTCCATTTTTACATACTATATAGTTGAAGTTCTCAGGGAAGTGGACTTAAGATGCCAAACAAAATATCAAATTTTAAATTCTTGCAACATTTCGATCTTATATTAAGATCTTCGTCAATCTTTACAAGTATATAAACTTGACATCTTCTTCACAATTGACATTTTGCATTGTTATAGAGCACATGTGCCTCGTGGTATAGAAAAATTTAAAATGACTGTATAATGCCTTTTATGATGTAACTTTAACACAACTAATAAAATAATGAGCGTGACATACTGGGTTCACCACATGTGGAGATTCCTGAAGAAAGTAAATTCAAATATTAAATGTCTTGAAGATCTATAACATTAAAATGTGCAGATTATTACTCCGATAAAAAGTAATTTTGTAATTATCAATTTTGTAAAATTCATTTAATATGTTATGGCGATATATATTCACAATATAATGAAGAAGATGTCAACTGTATACTACATGTAAAGATTGCCTGATGAAGATCTAATATAAGATTGAAACGTTGCAAGAATTTACAATTTGGTATTTATCCACTTCCCTGAGAACTGCAACAGTATGTACCTAATCTATAAAATTATATTATATTAGCTATTTACAGCCGTCTCCGGATTGATGATAATTATTTAATAGTGCATGTTACTGTGTTTCCGTAGCATTTTAACGATGACACTATTTTAAACTCGATCGAGTAGTTTTTGAGTTATTTCGTAACCAAAAAACAACCTTTCTCTACTTTTTTTGAAAAAAATATTGATGTGTCATATTTAGGAACCTGCATTAATTCATAACAAAGCCGACAGTGAAAACCGTATCAAAATTTTTAGAGTAATTTAGAATATACCGATGAACAAACAGACCAACACAAAAAGCCACTTTAAATTAATACTATTTAAGATTCGTTGCCTAGATAATACAAGCGCTTACAAACTAACTTGCGTACGTATCATTATAATATTTATTTATATTACCCCAAAATGTACGACAATATTATATAAAATTCCCAATTCCCATTTCATCCAATTTACTATGAAATTGCATTCACTTATAATGCGGGTAGTTTGGTGTTCGCAATGACAATATTTTTAATAAAGCATTAACACGCAGTCGGCTTTTAATACGCGTTTATGGATCATCCGACACTCGACAGTGCTGCTTCGTTAAAATGTTTTTTCACTCAAAAATAATGTATTTCTATATAGAATTCTATAGCTATAAATAGAGGTAAGTAATTTACTAAATATTATTATTAATTTAACATTTGAAATGATTCAATTAAATTAAAAAAATAAAATGATTACAGAAAGGTATGTGTACCTACATACCTCATAATTTATACAATATATTCGATTCCGGTTACATAAACGATGAAAATTCAATGATACAAAACTACTAGGTAAAGATATCCTTTGTCATGACTTTTTTGCATTTTTATTGATATTTCATTCAATAAAATTATTGGGTATGTACGTAGAGCCGTTGATTGGTAACACAATTAAAATTATTGCACTATTGGACAGCGGGACGCCTACAGCATTTTTGATCCACACCGGGATTATGTTAAACGTTATTGGAAATTAATTACTTTCGATAATTTTGTAATTTAATTCGTCATCGGTGGTGACTGCTGGACTGTCTGTAGAAATTGTTTATATTCATATGTCATTGCATGCATGTCTTAAATATCATAAATGTAAGGGCTTCTTTAGGTCACGTCCACCCATTAAACATCCAAATATTGTTTTGTATTAAGGTTTACGGAAATTTGACTTATTAGTGACAATATTTTACGGGGTATATCGCCATTATCCGTGACCACAGTTGCCAAAAAATCAGGAAACCTTAAAAAACCATAATAAATCCTAAAAAAGTTACTTTACTTATTAATTAAATAAAAACATTTCAGTTTTATATATTTGTGCTATCCACCTATATGGTCCTACCACACTACTTTATAACAGCAGTGTGGCAGCTCCATAACTAATAAAACTTTATAGTCTGATCTCGGAAACCCTTGAACCGGCTACATTAACTTCATAGCGCCTTTGTTCATTTAAAACAATTGTAGATACCGAGGGAGAGCTCGCCAGTCGGGACTCAAATCCCGTAAAACACTCATCTGGCTGAGCTGACGTCTGCTTCAAGCAATGTTGCTGAAAGGCATCAAAATTCTTTCCGTCTGTAAAATTTGTGCCTTTGTGGGAATGCCCGTCGAAGCCAAACAAGTTAGATACTTAATCTCCGCTCTATCCTTTTTATGTTCAGTTCATCAATACTTGTACAGATGACGAACCGTTGTTTAAACATCTGTAGTATATAAAAGAACGTTTTGGTCGTTTATTGATGATTTATAGGTAGTAGGATCTTTAAGGCTAATGAAATCTAGTTTTCATCCCTTTGTATGCAAACTAGATACAAACGTAAAACCAAAAAATATATGTTTAGCAAAAAGCTATATTCTTATATAATATGATACTTTTGACGTTGTTGATACTACTGTAAAAACCACGTTATTTGGAAAATTATTATTGAGACTAAAATTTAAGTCTGATCTTCAAAAGTACAATTACATAAGTCCACGTGATAAAGATTCTAGAATCAAATGGAAATATCATCAAATAGAAAAGTTACAAAAGATCTTACTTAAAACGAACAACGTACTTCCAGTTCACACGATGCCTGACTAGCATTTGCAATGTTAATTTTATTCCTTTTTAAGCAGACACCGCACCGTACTTTTATAAAATAAAAAATGCATTTGCCAACTTTATTTTGATATTCAGATTGCAATGGATGTCAACGGCTTTGTACATTTTTAATGTCGTTTCCTCACGTTAAAATTAAGCTTATTTAGCTTTGCAAACTGTAACATATGTTAACTGGTTTAAAGCCGACACATTGTTGTGCCAAAACATGATCGTATCATCACTATCATCATCATCATGGACCTTTGTCTGTTAGCTGTTGAAAACAGTTGATAAGAAGTTGAGAAAACACATGAGAAAGAATTTTCTACCTCATGTATTCTAATAAAATTCATAATATAATACTTTCTCTAGACCTTGACGATCGTTTACCAAAAAGGTTCCCTTCACATATTATATACATCTTCGGGTAAAAAAAAATAACGAAAGACAAAGATTAAGAAAAGTCCATGTTGGAATGATGATGGCACAGAAATATATCGAGATGATATAGTTCTGTGGATGGTGGATATAATAGCTAAAAAAGTGAGCAGATATAAAAATAATCACCAGTAGAAATAATAATTAAATGTATTTAGGTTACAATGATTCGACACAATTTATATTCCTAAATAACATTATTATCTTTTAATTTTGCAAGCAAGTTCAATTTTTTATCGTTATGAAACGTCCTACTCTTGATTAACCTACTGATTTAATATCACTATCTATTTGTTGATGACGCCGAATATTTATTATTGTGAAATAATTTCAATTTGATTTTAAACTATTAACAATTGTATTTCCAATATATTCACCGGTGGGAGGGAAGCGCTGTGCCGCGCTCCCGGCTGCATGGGTACCACCATCTTGCTTATTTCTCCCGTGAAACAGCTTTGCTGTGTTTCGGAGAGAAGGGCAAGACAGGCAGTGTAATTACTGGCACCGAGACTTAACATCTTATGTCTCAGGAGATAGGCAACACATAAATGAGTTGCCTGGGCTCGTTCCAGGTATACTAGTTTATGTTCATGGGCGACGTCGACCACTTAACATCAGGTGGTACGTTTGCCAGTTTGCCTACCCAACTAACATAAAAAAAAAACATTCCAAATTTCAATAAATAGTTAAAAATATAGATACATTATAATCTACATCTAGGAGATGTTCATCAACGTCATCGTCATAATATCTTCAGACATTTCCCACAACTCACCAGTCACTATGGGACTTGCACAAACATTACAGACTAAAATAAAAGGACCTTATAAAGGATCTTATAACGTCGCCTCCACGGTTTTACTTAAATCCAATTCAAGAATGCATTCCATATTTTGAATTCATAATTTCGGTGCCAAATTCGCACAAAAACCACCGCAGCCTCAATCAATAAGTACATTCGGTGCAGTCCGCGTACGTAATTTGATCCTCAGCAAACGTTCTTTTGTTTTGGCACTTATACGCCTTTATTTTTTTTCCCGTAACCCTACCCAACAACGTTCGTGTTACTATTGACACTTTATACCAAAACATGAAAGAGATTAAAAGAAATTGGAACGTTAAAGACCCGGATTTTTAATTTAAGTTCGATGTCAAAGACGGTATCGATTCGGATGTCGATTGTAAAAGGTTTTTGCCTCATTGAATGGGTTTTAATTATAGTGGATTATAAAATAAAATCGGTGTGAAATGTCAGGATGATGTGTAGGACCCCACCATGGTTCAATTCTTGTCGTGGCGGTGGAGTTAAGTAGCCTAAAGTGAACACGTGCTGGGTGTTTGGGCTAAACCAAATTAACCTAGAGGGCTGCTCTTTGTTCCTCTTCTTATAATTATGAAGTGGAGACAAGGAGCGTGGATGGGAACCTCACCCAAATGCATTATCCCGAGTTGGGAGGGGTTGTTCTGTGGTGTGGGACAACCACTCCGTGGGGGTGGCGTCCGTCCCTTGGGGGACTGATTAACCGTCGAGGTGCCCTATTTCTCAATAGATCCGGGCACATCACCAATCCGACATCGGTGGCAATCGCGGGGTTATGAGTCCCACACACCATCGGACTCCACCCAGGGCCGTTAATGGCGCGTAAAGGCGTTTCCCCGTGTTAACAAAAAACAAAAAAAGGATGATATGTAGCAAATAAATCCTTGTTAACTTTGTGATATGGTTTTGAAAAAGTTTCCGTTAAAAAAAAGTGTACGATCTAAAGTGAAATTTTTTGCTTTAAACTTATGTTGTGGATGTGAATTATGTAATTAAAAAAATCGTACCAAATATTTTAATTGATGTGATACTGAACCGTTTTTTCATTCGTCGCACACTTTCACTCTAACCCGTCATCATACTCAGTTTCCTGGCAACGTTTCAAAGGTCAATTGATTCAGCTAAGCCCACAAATGCATGAAGCTATAGCGATTTAATGTCGCGACTGCCAGGTGTTTACCACTTGTGGCTAGTATTGTAAACTAATAGTAAAATTTATATTTAAGTAGCTACTTTTTACTGAAAGGACGGATGATCCAGCTTATTTCTTCCGTAGAACTTTGCTGTGTTTTTGAAAGAAGCACGAGAAGATCCTTTTACAGACAGTGTACCGTGTTATTGGTAACACCGAAACTTACTATCTCTTACCATGTCTAAGCGACGTATGAATTAGTTGCCTTTTTTTTCTTTTACACCAGGGAATGCTCTGAGGCATCCCGCGGAGGAGTGGGTCTCCCCGCGCGCGTTTGTGGGACTGGCTGTGCCCGAAAGGTGGTAAGGTACATAAGAGGGGTACAAGTAACAGCTCACTCGGCTTAATTAGCTTCGCCCAAGGTGCTGGGTTCACCTTAGGCTACTGACCCCCACCGCCACGACAAGGCTTGACCATGGTGGGGACGAATGAGTTGCCTAGTCTAGTCTCAGATAAACTCGTTTAAACTTATGGGAAACGGTGAACATTTACTATTAAGTTTGTTTGTTTAATCCAATTAACATAAAAATGCGTTTAAGGGTCTGACTAACATCAATAATTGGAAGCAGATTCTATTTTAGAGAAAATTGAGCATTAGTTAATCAATATGTGTAATAGCTACGTGATTTTTTAAGTCCCGTAGACACAATACTCAATTTTCTTATGATTTAATTAAAATGACAATTATCTGGATATATTCACCTGTTCATTAACCAAAACGGTCGCCACCCGAATCCAACTTGGACCGGCCACCGCATCGATCCCATTAAATTACATCACTACGGTATATCCAACCATCATAAATAAAATGTCAGTTTTAGTTTTATCATGTATCGATGTTTTATTAATCTGGAAAACAAAATGGATTGAAAATATTTAATGAGCTTTACGATCATCGATAAATTGTGTGGTATCACTATAAAACAAACCGCGGGATTACCGATTTAAATTCGTTGATAGCAAAGCAGTTAAAGGCGGCCTTTATAAATTAACGACGCCAATTTCCCTAATGACACTGTAAAAGGAAATTTTACGATTAATACCGTACGCTGTATTGTTGTTCTGGTTTTCATGAGGGTATAGACGTAAATTCAAAGCAATGGCATGTATAGGTAACGAGTGATTCCGCGTTCGAATTGGGACCGAATATAAAATCGATATTAAATCGACAAGGGATGCGCTAATTGTGGTATGCCTGCGATCATTCTATTTTGCTTGCTTTTCCGGTGAAACAGCTATGCTCCGGTATGATGGGCAGGATAAGGACTACACTGATATAATAACGGGCACGGTACAAAGATACTTTTTTTTCAAGGATAAGCAAAGGAGCAAAGAAGTCGGTTGGTAAGTGGTCAACGTCGCCCATAAATATTAACAAGTTCTCCTAGTCTTAGCCCAACTTATTCATGTGTTGCCTATTCGGAGATGCAAGAGGTCTCGGTGATACGATCCTACCTGCCAGGGTCTTACGTTATCATGCTGTTAAAATGGCGGATAAAAGCCATTTCATAACAAATTCAATCGCTCGGGTAATGAAATTCATGGCATCTGATTATGATAGCCGTGTACCGACGTTGGAATTAATTATGCAGTGTCTTTATCAGATCGCGCCTCGGGCTCTTTGTAAACGCCAATCTTGCCTTGTTTTTAAACATTAAATATATTACTAACCCTGTTAAGGTTTCAGGTATGAAAATCGATGTTTCTTAGTTATGATAGCAGCATATGATATTGAGGTAAAATATTCCCTTCCCCATCATGGTTCAGGCCTTGGCGGGGCGGTGCGGCTTAGTAGCCTAGGGTGAGCCCAACACCCTGGGCGAAGCTAATTGAGCCGAGGGCCTCTTTGTACCCCTCTTATAAGAAGAGGGGACAAACGAGCAGGGGGCAAGAGGTGAGGATGGGAACCTCACCCCATTGTACTGTCCCGACGTTGGGAGGGGTAGTTCTGTGGTGCGGGACACCCCTCTGTGGAGGTGGCGTCGGTCCCTTGGGGGACTGACTAGCCGTCGAGGTGCCCTGTTTGTTTATTAGATCCGGGGCACCTCACCAAAGGCGGCATTGGTGGCACTCGCCGGGTTTTAGTGGGTAAAGCTGCGTCCACTTACGAGCTTTCGGGCGCAGCGAGTCCCACATGCCCGCGTGGGGAGACCTACTCCCCCGCGGGATGCCTCAGAGCATTTCCCGGCGTTAAACAAAAAAAAATAGGATTCTTAGGAAAAGCTGATTTATTAAGCCTTACCATTTGTAATTTATGATTTTGTATTGTTAAATGAAAGACAGTACATTCAAGGAATAGTTTATTAAAGGCATCATTGATTGTAGATAGGATAACATGTAGACGGAATAAGTCGATACAATACTAGATGGCAATTATATTAAAATTTGTGTCATATAAACAAGACTACTAAATGCTATAGCTAGCGGATACGCGATCTTAAGGTCATAGGATTCCTAGAGTTTGACTTGAAAATGAAAGTGTAATATGAAATGTATCATCAGTTCCCATCCATGGACTGTAGGAAATAGGCCTTTTTGGAGTCAAACCACTTACGCGAAAATCTTTCAAAATAATGTTCCAACAGTATTTTAAATTGTTAAGGAAATTAGAGCTTTTGTTCATTTTATTCCAACATTTGTCCTTCTATCGGGTAATGATGGTAAGGAATCCCAATCCTTCATTAAATTAGGAGCCCGATACAAAACTTCACCCACCGCTCCTAAATTATATTACTTTATTGTTATTTTTCCCCCTACTAACATAATTGGTTTGGGATCACGCTAGTATAAACTTATTGGCTTTGTACTATTCGTATTGTTTAGGGTTTTGTAGAAAAACGTGTCACGACATATGGCTGAATTTACTTTTTTATTGGACGTTTGTACGTAAACTATAGACATGTGTTTGTAAATGATCTGTTTTATTAGATTAATAGGAATTACTTTTTATTGCATTGTTCCATAATTGGCGTTTCACAAAGAATCGGTTATAGATATACCTTATAATATACCCAATAGATATAACTTAGTAATAATAATACATCACGTTAATCCTCAGTGATTTGAGCATTGTGGTGGGATAGGTTAGAGGTAGCGCCATGCTGCATTGCAGCCGAACTGGACCGTCACGACCTCTCGCTCGCATAACACCGGCGTCAAGTGACAGCTATGCTGTCGTGTTTCGTGCTGTTTGTGAGTTTCCGGTGGTACTCGTTTGCCCCCTTATGATATTAAAATAATAAATGTGACATTGAAACAAATGCATTTTTCAAGTTGTTGCGTTAGGGAGTGAATAATTACGATGCGCGCGCACACCGTCACGAAAAACCGACACATTTTCAAACAATTTTCACATAATGATAGTATATAGATGTAGTAAGAAGATAATTATATAGTTTTTAATTACACAATAAGCAAAAAGGTTACAGTGTAATGACATTGTACTATGTATTTTTCTTTAAGGAGTATAACTTCTAACGCGTGTTCATAAGTACACACACACACTTTTTTATTTCTCTTTGAAGTTCTAAAAATATAATAATATGTTAGTAAACGCGTACTACATACAAATTTATATAAAATAGGATCACTATTTCATATATATTTTATATTTAACATAAACGTGACACCAATATTAACCAAAAACTACTTTTATCAACATCGCTCCAGCTTGCAAGTTTAATTGGCATTTACCATCTCATATTACAGGACAAACTTTGTTCCAATACCGTAACAATGACACTTCTCCCACATGTATTACAACGGTGGGAGGGATGTGTGAGTGCCGCGCTCTCGTGTGTATAGGCGCCACAATCCTGCTTTATTTTTGCCTTGAAACAGTTTTTTTTTGGAGAAATTGGAACATATTTCGAAAAGAATAGCAAGACAGGCACTAATTACTGGCACCGCGACTTAACATATTATGTCTCAGGATAGATAACACATAAATGAGTTTCCTCGTTCTATGTGACCACTCACTATCAGGTGGCACGTTTGCCCGTTAACCTATCAAAGTAAAATAAATAAAATAAAGGAATGTCAACCTTTGACTCAATATTGTTTAAACTAGCATTATAGTCTATACAGATAAATAAAATTATTCTATCTGTCTGTTTCTAATATTAAAATAACCGCTTTTTACTAAATGCATATGGATGTATACACGATACTTATACCAAAATAGCCTTTTTACCATTTTTGTCTGTCTGTCTGTTTGTTCCTGCTAATCTCTGAAACGGCTGGGGCGATAGTGACAGGACTTTCACTGGAAGATAGCTGATGTTATAGGAAGTAACTTAGGCTATAAAAATAATCATCATCAATCCGCGTACGGCTGTAAATCTAAGTTAACGCGGGCGAAGCTGCGGGCAACAGCTAGTATTATAATAAAACAAAGCTTTAGGGTTTTTTTATAGTATTTTAAGAATGTTATATTCCCGTAATATACAGCAACCATAGTCATGGAATGGCTTAACGTAAATTATCCGAAACGTCAAGAAAATATAAATGTTAGCCGATATAAAGTCCGTGAAAATTTCATCAGAAGTGAAATTCGCAATCATTAGAACAATAGAACGAATATAGAACTTTCTAGAACCGAGACCCACAAGCAAGACAAGCAAAATTCTCCTCACCTGTCAAAGGAAAAAAAAGATAGATTAGAACGGACGACATATTGGATTCACATTTATATCGCAGCCATCGTTTGTTTGGTCTGTCGATATCACGTCCACACTGGATCGGGACGTGCGAACATGTACGAGGGCCCTCTGTACCACTCGATACCGAATCGAAATCACCATGATATGGAGGATCAGAAACAATAAGCCCTTTATCATCGACCATTGAAATCCTGATTAGGGTTTAATTCAATGTCAGATTCTATTGGTCTGATCGGAGATAATTATGTTCAATTACCATATATATAGTATGTTAAGTACATGTTACGTATGTATTTTGTATATATATAATAATATTTACATTTTAACCATTCTGGACCCAAATTAATATGTATGTAAATTTGTACCTCAATAGTATGTCAAATATTGCTATTTATTAACAACGCAACGTCTAATCACTCAAAAAATCTTCGACGAACCAGAAAGTAGTTGCAACAAATACCCTAGTTTTTTATGAACACATAGATTAACAATTATAATATACATATATGAAGAATAGGTAAACTCGGAGGGGACTTGTCACTATCGAGCGTCATCGCCGCGATGCTCCGTGACGATGAGTCGTGGACTGCCGTGGTCTTCTTCTGCGAGGCAGTAATGTCCTAGAAAGAGGCCGACGAGCGGATGAGAGAGCAGGCCGCCAACGAGGCCTCCCTCCGCGAGCGACGAATGAAGGTGCGTAGGAGCTGTGCTCGTGTCGGGTTCAGGATGGGAACCTGGGCCCAGTATGGCACGTATTCGCGGGGACTGCTCAGTAGTGGTCGGGCACTCCCCCCTTACGAGGAGTAGTCTAGCTTACGCCGGGGCCAGCCTGTCGCTGAGGTGATCTTGTTGCCTGCAAAATCGGGACCCTCAAAAAGCGGCTGAAGGCACTCGCAACGGTTTTAGTTTTCGGATAGGGCAATTCCAGGTCCAAGTTCCACGTAGGGTCAGGATCTACCTGAGATCCTGGCTACTTGCGTAAAAAGCATTTCCACAAAAAAAATATAGGTAAACTCTATTCTATAAACAAGCATTTTAATAAAATTGAAAACAGAGTTTTATAATTTGTAGCGCTATAAAACCAAACCGTATGTTTTTTGCTTCAATAATAATCAATAGTCTTTTTATGTTTGGATAGGCAAACTGTGAGACGTACCCGTGATGCTAAATGGTTAGCGTTATCCTTAAATATAAAGGCACTAGCCCATTATGCAGTGTCTCTCTTAAGATGTAAAATAATAAGTCATGGTTTCAATAATTACATTAGCTGTTCTGCACTTCTTTCAGCCCGATTCAAATGCATCCAAAATGCACCTCCTATCGTAATATTATGTAAAATTTTAAAAACTACTGAAAAATGTATATGGACGTAAAATGCAAAGTCTTCATATCCCATGAGTAGTTCACTTGATATTGTGGTCAAATGGAGTGTCCGAGCTGATTCGCGGGGAAGATTTATTAACGTCGTGTAACATCTTGCTCGTCCAAGCTGCTCGGACAAAATAAAACGTAACAAAGGTTGAATATATTCGCTGCTAGCATTTACTACTGTCGTTACAGTCAAGATCTTAAAGATATTTTGCAGTGCATTTGTGCAACAAGGAAATAACATACTCCATTTAGTGATCTGACATAGATGAATAATTCCGTAAGGAATTCCGTAGCGGAATCCTATATTATATATAATTTAAATGATCACTTTTGAGTACAAATATCCCTTATTTAAACGGCTAACATTATTTCACAAAGTATCTCTAACGGATTCTTTTTAATTTACTTTATTAAAATTTCCATTTAATCTCCCCTTTCATATCTGAAGGTAAATATAATTTCTTAATCTCGACCATTTATAAAGGGAAAAAGTAAGATACAACCGCTCGAAAATCGTAGTCAATTATAAAGCTAAAAGTATCGTTTCATTCGCTGAATTCAAAACGAAAGCCTTACAATCCTTTAAACCACTAGAAACAACTCAAGATTTCTTCGCATTAAATCTGCACAATCCGTATTTTTTACAAATGGATTGCCACTTCACTAATCCTGAATATTTTAGATTTTGTTTATACCCGGATCCTTTTTCCTTCGCTCGGACTTAGGAAGTCGGCATTCACCGCTAACAGTTTCATGATTAATGACTGAAAACTCTTTGATGGCTTTTTAATTAGAGCTAAAATAGGGGTGTAATACTCGGTGCGGGTTGCCGTCGGAAGGTTGTTGCGGCCACGGCTATATTTCATAGAGGGGTGCCGCGGCTGCGAATTTGCAAGGCTAATAAATTGCGGAGTACCTAGGCCTTATTGGCTCAGCATTAAATCGTCCCAACGGTACTGGATTATTTTCTTCAGGAGTATACTAGTACGGCCAGTATTTACGGCATGCCGGAATATAATTTTACGTATGGAATTTTGTCTTCACGAATTTTTTAAGACTAATGGATCATTTTATTTTAATTTTGATTTATCTCGGTAATTGCATGAAGCAAATTTCAATACAAGTTTTTTCTTTTTATTTTATTTTTATAGAAGAGGGGGCAAACGAATAGTCGATTCACCTGATGGTAAGTGAAGAGCGACATCCACAGACACCCGCTACACCAGTGGATTAGCAGGTGCGTTGCCGGCCTTTCAGATATGAGTATGCTCTTTTCTTGAAGGTCCCTAAGTCGTATCGGTTCGGAAACACCGTAGGAGGCAGCTGATTCCATATATTAGACGTGCGAGGCAGGAAATGCCGTAAAAATCTAGTTGTGGTGGATTTCCGGACATCGAGATGGTGTGGGTGGGTTACTGCAGGTCAATAGCAGCTGGGGACTTGTATCTGCTGAGCGCCATCACCGCGATGCTCGGTAACGATGAGTCCTGGACGGCGATGGTCTCCGTTTGCGTGGCAGTAATGTCCCAGAAGGAAGCCGAGCGGGTGAGACAGGAGGCCGCTGACAAGGCCTCTTCCCGCGAGCGATGAACTGGTGTGCATAGTAAGTAACCAGTAACGTCCCTATGTTCGTGTCGGGATCAGGATGGGAACCAGGGTCTGTATGGCACGACGTTGTGGGGACTGCTTAGTAGCGGACGGGCAGTCCCCCCTACGAGGAGTAGTCTGGCCTTCGCCGGGGCCAGCCTGTCGCTGAGGTGATTCTGTCTGTTGCCTGCATATCCGGGACCCTCAAAAAGCGGCTGAAGATGCTCGCAGTGGTTTTAGTTAGGGTGGGCACTCCTAGGTGCAAAAATCCTGACTACATCCATAAGGATTTCCCTGGAATATCAAAAAAAAGTAGGTCAATAGCAGCTGAAGATTTTTTATGTAAGTTTAAGTCAGATAAGATAATACAAATAATTATATCATTTTATTCGACTTAAACTTACATTTTTTATTATTACCATTTAGATTATATTATGTAAATATTATGTTATCCACTGTAATATAATAAGTTTAAGTTTTTATTACATAGGAAAAAATACAGAAGTCATAGAGTATATATGACGTCTGACTGAGAGGTTAATCTAATAGTAGAGGGAGACTGAGTGAGGCGTGATATAAATGTTTTTGAAGTGAAAACTTAAGGGCCGTTGTGCACTTTTTGGGTGAACAAAAACTTTTTTTTTAGTATTTAAATCTGCACAATGTCATAATTCTAATTTACAATTTTTCACTTCCGATACATCATAGAAGTGCAAGAAGAGGAAGTGCGAGTTTTTTTACAGTAAAACTACGAGACAAGTTAATTATTTTAGTTCTCTTAGAGAAAGTTAAGATATAGGGTACGAAAATACACGCGATGCTAAATTTTATTATGTACGTCCGTGAGCAATTACTTAAAAAAGTTTTTAAGTCGAGAATTTCACGCTAGGTCATTAATTTCAATTAGTAGAAAATTCTACAATTTTTTTTATTTGTGCAATTTTAATGCCATTATAATAAAATAGCTTCTTCTGTTCTTCATCAACTAAACAAAAAATTCGGTTAGTATGTAAATACCTATATTACTAAGGCGGGTCAATAAGTCCGTGACTTTTTGAATTTCTGACCTCTTTACTGAAAAACTGACACTACTCCTGTCAACAGGCATCTGTCAGTTGACTCCTATCAAAATTTGAACTTGCTGCGTCAGTTAGTTTGTGTTTGACAGCTATCTTTATCAGACTACCCAGTAATTTGAGGAAAAAATGGAAAAAAGTGAATTTCGTGTGCTTATTAAGCATTATTTTTTGCGAAAAAAAACCATTACCGAGACCAAGGCTAAGCTTGATAAATACTATGGGGACTCTGCACCATCGATTTCAATGGTAAAAAAGTGGTTTACTGAATTTCGTTGTGGCCGTACAAGCACTGAAGATGCTGAACGTCCTGGACGCCAGGTTGAGGTCTCTACACCCGAAACAATCGAAAAAATTCACGATATGGTGTTGACCGACCGAAGATTGAAAGTGCAAGAGATTGTGGAAGCCGTAGGGATCTCGCATGGCTCAGTGGTTTCAATTTTGAATGATCACTTGGGCATGAGAAAGCTTTCCGCAAGATGGGTGCCGCGTTTGCTCACAGTCGACCACAAACGCAATCGTGTAACAACTTCACAGGAAGGTTTGGCGTTGTTTAATCGCAATATGGAGGAGTATTTGCGCCGTTTTGTAACCGTGGACGAAACATGGATCCATCACAACACACCAGAGACCAAACAACAGTCAAAACAGTGGGTTTCTAAGGGTGAATCGGTGCCAAAGAAAGCCAAGGTGGGTTTGTCAGCCAATAAAGTTATGGCGACTGTTTTTTGGGATGCACGTGGGATAATCCACATTGACTACCTTCAAAAGGGAAGAACAATCAATGGGGAATATTATGCCAACTTATTGGACCGCTTCAATGACGATTTGAAAAAAAACCAACCTCATTTGGCCAAGAAAAAAGTTCTTTTCCACCAAGATAATGCAAGGGTGCACACATGTGCAGTTGCCATGGCAAAAATCCATGAATTGGGTTGCTCCCTCATCCGCCCTATTCTCCAGATTTGGCTCCGAGTGACTACTTCTTGTTCCCAAACCTGAAGAAATGGCTTGGTGGAAAAAGATTTGACTCCAATGATGAAGTCATCTTGCAAACAAAGGCCTATTTTGAGGACCTCGACAAATCATATTTTTTGGAAGGGATAAAAAAATTGGAGAAGCGTTGGACAAAGTGTATAGAGCTCAAGGGAGACTACGTTGAAAAATAAAATGATTTATTTATTAAAAAATCTGTGTTTTATTCCAAAAGTCACGGACTTATTGACCCGCCTTCGTATATGTGTATCAAAACCTATAATGGTATCGAAGTTTGTAAATCAGTATTATATCTTTTAAATAAAAAAAAGTACACGTATTTTAACATTTTAAACATTCTTCCTTAAGGGAAATCTTTTAGCTTAAAGAATCCAAAAGATCGATATAGAGAAAGCCACTTGCAACCACTATTTGAAATAAAAGTTTTAAACAAACTTTAGTGTTATAATAAAAACCGAGTTCACATCCACTTAAAAGCTTTATATAGCTGTCATTGAAAAGTAAAATGCTAAACGTGTTGCCTCCGCGAGTTCGCCGTAAGAACGTTTACTTATCAGTTACACATAAAATTTCTTACTTTGCATTACAAATTTTCCTCAAGCCCTCCTTTTATATCTTCTTCAATGGAAACTGATTAAAATTCAATATGGACAGCCTATTTGAGTGATTGTTTCTGTAAGTATAGAATTGAAACGTCTTTGTTTTCACTTTCCAATTGAAGAAATTCAAATTTGAATTTCATATTGATCTTTGCCCTTTGATTAATATTACCTATTTTAGTTCGATTTGCCTTATCGAGTAAATACAGTAACCCCTTTTATTGTTCAAGGTATAATGACAATTGTATTATTATATAGTTTATAAATGGTTCCGTAAATTGATTAATAATATATTTAACTTGGGATAATAGATAGAATTTTCTAAACGTACCCTTGAATTTGTAAGTATGTGTAAATACACATACTTACAAATTCATGTGTCAATAAAATATAATGATATAAAAATTTATATCATTATTTATTGACACAAAATGGTGGTTACATAATCTATGGTCGAGTGTAAGTTATTTATGTATAAATCAACGACATATTAAATCTGTCAATCAATGCATATTACAGTACATCTAGTAATGAAGAAATAAACAAAACACAAATTGCGTAACTTTATTTACCAAATGAATGATATAAAACAATAAACAAATAATTTGAGGCTAAAGCGAAAGCGTAAACAAAATTACTTTGTAACCGTAACAAACGATCGTTTGCAACTTTTTGAAAGTCACGAATATTTCGCGACGTTCTCAAAATGTTCTTATTACCTCTAACGTTCCCGCGTCAAAAACAATGAGTCGTCAGAAAGTCTAAGCAGCCACTTGGAGCAATTAGGAAAAAACAAAATATTTTTACGCAGCCCCAGTTATGTTGAATAGCAACTTCTTGCCCGATGTGCTTAGTCATCTCTCATTTCCATAAGCGAAACAACTTGTTGGCTTTGAATTGTAATGCCCTTTTTGGCTTCGAAAATCTGCTAATCGTTCAACTGCCAAAATTTGTTCTCTTTGTTTTCTTTTGTTTACTTTATTTATTTACTTGAGTGCTTGACTATTGATTACTTTTTAGTTACTGTATTGCCTGAAAACTAGTATACTTTTTTTTCGAGATCATCAACTTGCAAGCCAGAAGTCTAACAAAATTTTTAACTTTACAAAGTACCAATGCTTAATATAAAAAATAAGGGAACTTAAAATCTTTCTTCTTTCAATTAAATTTAATCATATTCTACGTACTCTGAAAGTTTTATTTGTATTTATCACAATTTATAGGCTTTATTAAAAGCAAATTGAATAATATAAAGAAAGGTACTTGAAATTTTGCTTGGCATTAGCAAAATCCGAGAACAATGTAAAAAGTTGAAACGGTTGCAACCGCAGCGGGCCTCAGATGTGTTACGGGGCTGTTTGTAATATATGGTTGTTATTAGGAAACAAAGTTTTAATTCCCTACTAATCCTGGTGATGTAATATATGTGCTTTGAAACTTATCGGAATAAAAACGTCTATTGCGACAATTTATTGTAAGCGGTGCTTTATTCTTGTTTAAACATTGCAATATTCCTATATTGCAAATTTTAATGTTTGTATCTTCGTCATACAATTGTATGCATTTATATAGTTTGACCTGTTAATTTGCTATCGGATATTTTAAATGATATAAAAAGTATATCTAAGTAATAAATACCTTACATTACTTTTCAAAATTTAAGGCATCACATCTCATCGGCCGTATTGTTATTAACCACTGAATTATTTTTATAGAATAGCTACTTCAGAAATAGCTATTAGGACAAAAAGCTATTTCTGAATTTTATACAGATAAATTAAAATTAAAAATGTCAATCGCGGTACGACCTATTATTGTGCATCGATATTAATTGACCGTTTGATTTAATTTATTCGTTATTTTCCACGTATTCTAGAAATAAAATTATATGTCCATTTGTGGTTCATGTTACGGAATATTTAATCAGCATTTATCGACTGGCGGTATTAACTTAGTGTAAGAGGGCAGACAAATTAAAATAGGCTGGTTTATTTGTATGGTTAAGTGTTTATTTCTGTTGATTGTAATTATTTACTATTTCGGTGGGTTTATGTGGCTGTAATGCTGTCAAGTTTCGTACAGTCTCGGCAAAAACTGTTATTCTACATATAGGCATTGAATACACCGTTGGTTATAATGGCTAGCTTACATAGTGCGACTCAGCCTGCCGAGTAACTCGGCACTGTTTGGACGTAACTTACGAGTAACGTACTTGTGCGAGCTGGACAGTAGCTCGCATGCGAGTTACTTCAACTTTTTTTGTTTTCACTCCCCACTCGAACATGGCAGCAGCTCGCACATCACTCGCATCGTTTGGTCGCGTTCGGCAGTAGCACGCCAGCCAAACCCTTTTTGTGGCTATATTTTTGAATTTATTAGCATTTCCGAATTCCTGACATAATATTGTTTTCATAGAACTTATCACTTCTTTTGTAATTAAAACACGTTCACTCGACAACGCAACTACTCACACGACTGGACAGCAGGGCATACTCATACATACAGGTATGAGTATGCCCTAAGGATTTGGTTAATAAAAGTACAAAGCGCAGTAATATATTAAAGTTTATTCACTGTATATTTTAATATTACACTATTACATTTGAGAGGAGCACTGGTTACTATAAATTATTGCGCGTGCGTGTAAACCCTATCACACCTTAAGTCAGTCGTATCCTTTACTCAGCTAAGGCAAGCCGAGCTGCTGGTATGCGAGATATAGACAAGGCGAGTTGCTGTCTACTCGCTAGGCAGCAGCTCTACATTATAGCCATAAGACAATTTCTTGGTTTACCCTTTATGACTCGAAAGCTGAAGTTACAATAATGTCATTGTTTTTTTCAGCTTGTGAATTGTGAAAAAACTTATATTGCGCATCCTTAGCACGATGTCAGAAATATTTTATTCTTTAAAACATGACCTTATTTTTATAAATACTTATTGTAAGCATAATTTATTCCGTAACTTTCGTAACAATCATACAATAATATATACCAATGTATAAAACTATATCAATATTAATAACGATAAATGTAGTGAAGAATCTATTGTTGAATGTAAAGAGATATTAAGTTGTGTTATTTTTGTGAAGATTAATTTAAAAGAAACTGAATTGACTAAACGGGTCTGTTACCCGTTTAGTAGGGGAACTAATGATGGGGAGAGTATGGCGCAGTATCGAATAGGACTATGGTCAGACACTCGGAGCTGAGTCTTCAAGAGAATAGCAACTGTCGTTTGATATATTATTTTACATTGAGAATTGAGAATATAACAACTGTTGCATGAAAGTAAATAAATGATATTGAATTGGAATAACTATGCTGGATTTACTACTCCTATATGTGAACATTAACTTATGATATTACTTTTAGTCCATAATAATATAATAAGTTGGGACAACTCACACACGGCCATTTGATCCCAAACTAGGCAGAGCCTGTGATATGGCAACCAGACAACAGATACATACTTATATAATATTTTTAAATACATACATATTATAGGTAAACTACACCCAGACACAAAACAAATGATAATGCTCATCACACAAACATTTGTCCTGGGTGGGAATCGAACCCACGACCTTCTGGTTTAGCAGTCAGGGTCACTAACCACTAGACCAACAGGCCAGTCTATGCGTGTCAAATGTGTCTAAAATCTCATCATCATCATGGGGTGCCATCTTCGTATTGAAGTTTGGAGGTCAGCATTCGGTACTCCGTCCGATCAAGCGATATTCTCTTGATCTGGTGGTAGCTCAATCCGGTCCAGTCCTTTATATCGTCAAACCACTTTCGCCTTGGTCTTCCTGGTGGCCTTCCACCCGGTATCTTGCCCTCGAGGATTGTCCGTGGATATTCAAAGACGGGTCCTCTTTGCAAGTGTCCAAAGAAGGCCACTTTTCTTTTAACAATGGTCAACATCAGGTCTCGTTTGCGGTTTGTTCGTTGCAGTCTAAAATCTATGTGGCCGTAACTCAGACCGTACAAAGATGCAAATTATATATTCTATTCAACATTTTTATATCTTAATTTTATTCAAGGCCAAGAGTTCGATTTTCATTATAATAATCATGTCAACGCCACCTTACATCATAATTTGTTTCTGCAGTTTTAGCACATAACTTATATAGACAGAATATTTATGTAATTGTTGACAGGCTCTATGTTTCCTATGGCTAAGTAAAGTGTACCTTAATAACCGAGTAAAATAATACAACACCATAACCACTTAATATCCATTAACATAACACCTTAAAGAGCTTAAACCCTTAACATAAAATAACAGAACTCGAAGATTAACAGAAATAACAATTAAACTCACATTACATCATAAAATATGAATTGGCTACAACCAAGGCGCTAAGCAATTTGCTTAAGCTCCTCGCAAAATGTTTTCCTTTAAGAAACTTAAACAAAACAATTTCTCCGAGTCAGCAGTGTCCATTCGGCATCCAGTAAGTTTTCCTACAAACAATAGTTAAGCGGGACAAAGAAAGTTGTTCGGTCCCTAGTCCCGACGTGTGGACCGAGGAGCGACTCGTAAGTCGCTCCTCGGTCCCATTAGTTTATAACAAAACACTGAATACGTGCAATTTATTACTTAACTTAGCATTGAGGGATACTTGGGTCGACTTAGAGATAGGACTCTATAATTATAAACACATGGAAATAAATAAATAATCCTCTAAGCAACAGATACACATTATGATATAATAGTGGTGCTTATTGTTTTCCGATGTTTACGCGAATGTCACTCACCGCAATAAAATCCGTAATCGTGGTACTTTCTTGGAATCAAATTGTTATATATAAAATTATGTATATTATAGTGCCGTGGTTGGATAGGGACTCACAATGACGATGAAGATAGTGTATTAATATTTTGTAATTAATATACTCTTAAATTAAGGACTTATTTTTGTTTGACTAAAGGATTTTTATGCATAAGCATATTTTGTTGCCTGCATATCCGGGACCCTCTAGAAGCTGCTGAGGGCGCTCGCAGTGGTTTTAGTTAGGGTGGGCACTTCCAGGTGCGAGTCCCACATTGGGTCATGATCTACACAAAGATCCTGGCTGCATCCATAAGGATTTACCTGCGAAAAAAAAGCATGATTTTCTACATAATTTTACTTTTGCAGTACGTTTTCGATTTCATTCAGAGAACAACGCGGGTTTCCGCCGTAACTATCAATAGCAAACTATTCCGATATATCGGAATAAGAAAGATAACTCAAAACATGCTTCAAGTTGCAGGGACTGACGTAAACTGGCGTATTATTAGGCGATAAATCATTTTAAGCGTGATCGTTTTAAGCGGGTTCTGCTGTATTAATGTTCTTTGCAACGGACCGAAGGAGGTCTTCGGTTCGTTCGGTTCGGTTGATGAGCTACTGCTATAAAAAACTAATTTTCTATTAGAGTCAAACTTCGATTTTAGGATAGCAAAATATTGTCACTGCCAAGACACTACCACGTGACTCAACTGTATTTTTAACTAAGAAGAAATCCGAGAAGTTGAGTCGATCCAATTAATATAAATAACAAACCAAAGTTGTTTAAAGACAAGTACCTGTAACCACACACATATGTAAGTCCCCGTCTCGATCTTCTAGGGGGGTTGATTTATTTGCGGGTGGGAGGCGTGAAGCAAATGAACTGCCCGAGTTAGGAGATGTACGACAAGAGAGGGTGAAAGAACGTCTAAGTGTTACGTGTAACGAGCTCATTATAAAACGAATTAACGTATTATTATGGTAATTTTTTATCTTCGTATGTCTAAGGAGCGTATAATCGAAACCTGTATATGGAAAAAATAAAAAAGGAAAGTATGATTTACTTACATAACACCGGCGTCAAATGACAGCCATGCTGTCGCGTTTCGTGCGGTTTGTGCTGGGGTATATAGAGAAGGAGGGCAACACATAACTTTTGGTTGTGTCTATGGGCATCGGTAGTCAGCATAAGGCTCCGACTGCTCGGTTGACTCCTTGTGACATAAAAAAAACTTAGTTTATTTCAAAAATTTTAGTTTAGCGCTTAAAATAAAGCTATCGACTATTCTATTAAATTGTGTTTTTATTTTAGTGAAACATACATGCAAAATATGTCCATCAAATAGAAATAGACACAAAAATTGCAGTCCAAATCTAATCCGGGGTCGGTAAAATGGGGCCGTGACGTGATCCAGTGCTTATTTTAAAAGCTAAGTTTTCAGCATCACATGCCTTTACTTAAATACATTTCACTAAATTAAACATATTTTAATCCCAAAATCATATTTATAACATTATTTTTATGTTATCTCCAAAAAAAAAAATTGAAAATTTATTCCCTTATTCAAATACCCAGTCATACACCTTTGCCGATATTTGTATCTATTTTGTAACAAAGTTTGTGGTGTTACCAAATTCCCCACACCCAGCTGTCATTGCCGGCCGGCGATTAGTCAAGTAGCTAAGTGCTGCTTTCTCGTTTTTCTCTTTACTAACGTCGGTAACAGTAATTTATGCGACTTTACAGTTTCACTTCGAATTTGCAATCGAGAATCCCTGGGCAAAACCGAAGGTTTATTTATGGAGATGAAGTTTACTTTAAAACTGAAAGCGGGTACAAACCGTTTTCGACCGTGTTAAAGTATTATATTGTGTTTATTTTATATATTGGGTGATAAATATGTCATAGATGTTTTTGTGAACTTAAGTTGAATAATAAAATTAGTATTTATTGTGATACAACTTAATTTTATGGATTTCATCACGGTTTATTATTTACTAGCTGTTGCCTGCAGCTTCGCCCGCGTTACTCAACTCCTATAGGTCACAGCGTGATGTTATAGCCTATATATAGCCTTCCTAGATAAATGGGCTGTCTAACACTGAAATATTTTTTTTAAATCGGACCAGTAGTTCCTGAGATTAGCGCGTTCAAACAAACAAACAAACTCTTCAGCTTTATAATATTAGTATAGATTAGTTCCTACTACGGTTCAGGCCTTGACGTGGCGGTGAGAGTGGAAGTTTTGTGCAACATACGTATTTGTTATCATAACTTATTTAACATTCGACTAGAGATGGACAGTTTCGCTAAAAATACGGCTAAAATAGTAGAAATTGCGAAACACGAATGACAATATAGAGTTAGTAACTTGGCTAACTTAAACAGTGTTATATAAGTTGTGTACACTTCTTAAGCAAGCTCCACACTTGTTCAACACCAAGTTTATATAAAGTCAACATCCTATTGTAAGGTGCAAGAGCTCTACAAAAATAGCTAGCAAATAAATTGCCCTGTCCCTTTTTTGTTTGTAACGTGTGTCGACAATCTTTTCTCTAAAAGAACTAAGTAAATAAGCATTGGGTGAATTGTGATTGCTCTAAGGCATGTTTGGCTTTTCCTTTCGCTTCTGATTCCGTGCTCACCTTGGATTTTTAGACGCAAATTAGATTACAGATAATTTTACACTGGTCTTATTTTATACGTAAATGTTTGTTTACGAATTTACCTTTATAACAAGTTTATGAAAGGTATATCGCGTTTCTAGGTTTCGTTTAAATTAAGCATTACTTATTTTTTTCATTCGAACAATGAACTTTTTGTTTAAAATCTGGCTAAGAATTCTAGAGAGCTGTTTGCCAACGTAGTCATAGAAGTAAATTCATCATCATCATCAAAAGTCAATTACAGTATATTAATTTTTATATGTATTAGATATTTCTTCCTACCACAAATTTATCTTTTTTAATGTTGTTGCAAAGGCTAACTGGCAGACGTGCCACCTGATGGTAAGTCGCCCATGAACATAAACTAGTTTACCTGGAACTAGCCCAGGCAACTCATTTATGTGTTGCCTATCCTGAGACATAAGATGTTAAATCTCGGTGCCCTTAATTACACTGCATTTCTTGCCCTTCTCTCCGAAACACAGCAAAGCTGTTTCACGGGAGAAACAAGCAAGATGGTGGTACCTATGCAGCCGGAAGCGCGGCACAGCGCTTCCCTCCCATCCGTACAATACCAGGAAAACTATTTCAAGATTATTTATATTAAAAAAACAGCACCAACATAATTTTTGCTCTATATTAGACACTAAATAAGTAACATAGCTTTTAAATATTTAAAACTCTTCTATCGTGTTTCAGGACAATTCGGCCATTACGCTAATAAAAAGTTAAAATTAAATTATTTTTCCCGTTTTCATGTCAGCTAAAACTGCTGGACATAATGGATCGGCAAACTTACAATTTCCTACGGCTATGTTGGTGGTTTCAATTATAACGAACTTGTAGAATGTTAACCTAAATCTGGCCAAATTCTTGGAACATAATATGAAAAGACTTGTTTATCGGTTAATTGAAGTTTACTTTTTTTTTTTCTTTAACGCCAGGAAATGCTCTAAGACATCCCGCGGGGGAGTGGGTCTCCCCACGCGGGTATGTGGGACTCGCTGCGCCCGACAGCTGGTAAATGGACGCAGCTCTACCCACTAAAACCCGGCGAGTGCCACCAATGCCGCCTTTGGTGAGGTGCCCCGGATCTAGAAAATAAACAGGGCACCTCGACGGCTAGTTAGTCCCGCAAGGTACCGACGCCACCTCCACAGAGGGGTTGTCCCGCACCACAGAACAACCCCTCCCAACGTCGGGACAGTACAATGGGGTGAGGTTCCCATCCTCAGCCCTTGCCCCCTGCTCTTCTGTCCCCTCTTCTTATAAGAGGAGTACAAAGAGCCCCCTCGGCCCAATTAGCTTCGCCCAAGGTGCTCCGCTCACCCTAGGTTACTGAGCCCCACCGCCACGACAAGGCCTGAACCATGGTGGGGTAATTGAAGTTACCTTGCATAGGCCTTTACTATACCACTATACTACTTATATGTCGTATTGCATATAATGAAATATATGCAATACCACATACAAGACTAATGACTTAAATGAATGACTTAACAAAACGATAACTCTTAGAAATAAATTTTAATACAAATTTGGATATCGCGAGAAAAAATATCGAGTGAATTAGAGAAGTGTATTATATATTATATTATATTTTATGGGGCCCGGCCGGTCCGTGGTGGATGCGAGTGGCAAGGGAACGGTCTTGGCGTTCATTGAAGGAGGTCTATGATCAGCAGTGGAACTACTTGTATGTCGTATTGCATATAATGAAATATATGCAATACCACATACAAGTAGTATATTGGTAATTTGAAGTTTGAAATAGTAATACTACTACTTTGAAAAAACAATATGGCCGACTTCGGCTACTAATTTAATCTACTTATAAAATCTCAATTAAAATCCAAATAATGTTTATTTGGATTATTTTATATCTGCACAACTTTTTATAAAACTATTAAACATCTAATCGCATTTTGTGATTTTTATACGAAAATGTAGAAAATAAAATGCGAAATATATATTCAAAGTTGTGGTGTATTCGCAAATCCCTCGAGAAGTCTCTTCAGTTCCCAGCCACTGTCGGAGTGGAGTGACTCGTCCGCCCTTTGATTTATCACCAGCTTACACTTTCACTTTCAGATATAAAAAACTTTAATACCCCTTTATTCAATAGCGTCTACAATTAGAGCTCGAGAGTAAATAATATACTAGTGTAAAAAACGTAATATAAACAGAAATATAATTACTTAATCTTTATATGTATACTAGCTGTTGCCCGCAGCTTCACCTCCTATTAGTTACAGCGTAATGCTATATAGCCTGAAGCTTTCCTCGATAAATGGGTTAACACTGAAAGAATTTTTCAAATCAGACCAGTAGTTCCTGAGATTAGCTCGTTTAAGCAAACAAACTCTTCGGCTTTATAATATTAGTATAGATAACTCTTCTGCACGTGTGTATGTCACTGGACTTCTCCTAAGCTGCTGCTTTGCAGCCAAATTGTGCCGGCACGGGGTGGTACCTCTCGCTCACATAATACCGGCGTAAAGTGACCAGCTATGTCGTGCGGTTCGCGAGTTTTCGGTAGCCCATTGGGAGCGATAGGGAAAAGGAGGACAACGCATCTGTATAATCTCTAGTTGTGCGGAAGTGTATAGGCGTGGATAGTCGCCAAACGGCTTCGACTACTCCTTTGACCTTAGGTTAAAAAAAAATAGAGGTGCTATAAAAAATCAACAGTATCAAAAGTTAATTCGAATTCCATCAGGAAACAGTTTAAGTAATGCTTTGGTATCATTTTTATATTTATTACTATCACTAATATGATTAGTAAAAATACTTCTAGTAAAAGTATTAAGTATTAATTAAATAATAAAAAATATGATTTACAATTGTAAATAGGGCATTACTAAGCTCGATATTACAATGACTACCTACATGTTTTCTAAACCAGGACCAAAACCAAATAAAGTATAATAAAAACAATTAAACGTGGATTAAAAAATCTTGACTCACGTGTCTCTCAATGGACATGTTTGATTGTTTTTACAAGAGAACCCTCTTGTTTTTCCGCCCTTGGGCTGTTTTTGTACGTCATCAACATTGTAACGTCATAGTACTGTAATTACTTTTAATACACACAGAGGGCGTCTGCTACAAAGCTACGAAAATATAGGGTACTTTTAATATGCTTTGTTTGTTTTACTACATTTCCCAAGTTGGACAATGGGGGTCAAGTTATTCTAAAATGTTATTTAGTACTTTATGCAATAAATGATGAAATAATTAGAGTTCGAAAACTATTTTATGTTCATGGGCGACGTTGACCACTTTTACCATCAGGTGCAACGTCTGCCAGTTTATCTATCCAACTAACATAAAAAAACAAGCCACAAAGTCTAGCCATGTGAACGAATACGGCCGACGCCATGAAATTGAAAGGCTCCGTGATTTACATTTAGACGCTCTAGCTTTTAGTATACTCCAGGTAATGTAGGTTATAACATAACTGAACGTATTAAAGCTAGTAATAATAATTTTACTTACCAACCTGATTTGTAAGCCTCGGTAATGGACTAGCCTACGTTATTAGACTAGCCAATATACTTAAGCTTTGCTACACTTAATCCCTAGGGAGTATATTGTATTGAGGGAAACGCATTCGCAACAATAAATAAACATGTAGATTTATGTATGTATAATTTAAAGCGATATAAGTTTTATAATAATAATAAAAATAATATAATAAGTTTTTCTCATTTAACTTAAAGGCATGCATGCAATAATAATAATAATAAACTTTTTATTTATCACACTCACAATGGTTTACATAATTATTATGATATTAACCAATGTGAGAGGCGGAATCTGTACTAGGACAACCCGTGTTACAGTATTCCGACCCCCCACTCGGACCTTTATAATACTGTAAGGATAAATTAAAATAAATTAAAATATGTTTATATATATATATATAAATAATAAAAAAAAAAACAAAAGGAAACTAAGCAAATTAATAACACATAATTTTAAAATACTTAAAGTTAAACAAAATATTATATATTATAATATAGTGTGTGTGTGTGTGTGTCTGTCTGTGTGTGTGTGTGTGTGTGTGTGTGTGTGTGTGTGTGTGCTATTTTTTTTTTTTTTTTTTTTTTTTTTTGCGTGTGCGTAAGTAACCTATTGAATTACCTTAATAATACATTCTGTTTCATCGTACGTTTTTGATTGTAAATATTTGGACAGCGTTAGTTTACATTCTGTTCTAGTTTTTGGATAAATATTAAGAATACTATTTATTTTATTATAAAGATAAGGTCCTAAGAAAATTTGAAATCGCCTAGCAAAGGGTGATGATGAGTATTTGATGAATGTGTTTATTCTACGATAAAACATGTTGACTTATTTTAATCAATAGTCATTTTTTAGGGTTCCGTACCCAAAGGGTAAAAGCGGGACCCTATTACTGTGACTTCGGTCTCCGTCCGTCCGTCCGTCTGTCACCAGGCTGTATCTCAAGGTTGTCAAACAGATAAAAAAGCAATTAAAAAGGAATTGTTAAATAATTTATACAGTTTAATCAAATTTTAAACTAAATTTACTCTAAAGTAACGTAGTAATAAATTGTCTTGATCATAGTTTTGTTCTATTGAGTATATGACTTACCTTTGATACATAATAAAGTGTCTTTGAAGTCAATACATAGGAATTTGGGGTACTTTAATCCTCCCACCACTCACCGGCAACAATTAAATCGGTAAGTAGCGAGGGAAGCAGGAACGTAACTACTGAGTGGGGGCAAAAGCTTTACCCTTGCACTGACATTTCCTTTACAAAAGGTATGTAAAATATACTCTTTTAGTTTGTAGTGACTTAAAATATTTACACAAGATATTTATTTTACTAGTCACACAAAATTAATTACTATTGCGCTATTGTTGACGTCTTTACATGAAAGTAACATAAGTCCAATAGTGGACAGAATAATAATGGTAATGTTGTTATCAACAATATCATCAGCCTTTATCCGTCCACTGCTGAATATAGGCCTCCTTTGATGAACGCTAAGATGACCGATCCCTTGCCACTCGCATCCAACACGGACCGGCCAATGTATGGAGATCGTCTTACCACCGGATTAATGGCCTAACAACACTTCTTGTACCTAAACGCGGCCTCTCTTGAGCCTTATTGGCCCATCGGCCATCCGTGTAAATGAATGTTGTAATGTAGGCTTAACATTTAAGCGTCAGCCCCAGCATATTCTTATGATAATGAATATTAACTTCGGTAAAAAAGTGTTCATATTAAGTTATAATAAAAAAGATATTTACATATTTACAATTATTATTATTAATAATAACATAAATAATATACACACATAAAAAATACACACCTTGACCTGTGTAAAAATGTTTTTTTTTTTCAAATACAAACAGGTAAAATATGATAAGTATTTAAAAGAAGTCCCATCGAACCAAAAATAAGCACAATAATCCATAATATTGTTTGTTATTGTTATACATTTATTTAATTATTTTCAGATGTTCAAAATTTGTAGAAAAAAATATCCTCATATCCTTTCAAATTAAACATGAACAAATTTTTCATCGTTATATCATGTTCATGATTTCTGCTACCTCAAATTACTTGTTTCATTTCGGTTTTATAATGAACAGAAAAAGCTGTCTTCATTAACAAGTCGCACTCTTGATGTGTGTAACAGTACCCTCCCTCATTAAGTAGATCGTTAAAGTCATTGACGCTATCGTTAGCCTGGTCCTTAGTTGTTTGTAAACTTAACTTTTCGTGAGATAGCTCCCGCTTAGTACTCTCCTTGTATTTTTATTGAAAAAATATTTTCTCCCTTGCTTTCATGTTAGCAAATGTATTATAGATCGAAACAACTTCGAGACTGCCTCACAGTTTAACCACTTATACCCGTTCCTCCATCTGACACGCCGCACCGGTCGGATTTCATGTCGGGGCGCGTCAAACAACAAAAGTTTCTCGTATGTACGCTCCGCTCCTAAAACAATGAATGCAATGTATGTAAAACGAAGGGGGTGTCGCCGCACGATAGTTCTCATGACGGCCCACCGATGCGGAAGGAAGCCGCTCTTGAGTTTTTTCAAAATGGCTGCTTGTCACACGTCAAATTGACGTACGACACAGGCGAAACAAGATGGCGCTTACGTATGACCGTTAGAAACAAGTGATTGCTTATTTGATAAGTGACTTTTGCTAAGTTTATGACGTAGTCAACATATAACATTTTATATTATATTTAAATAGCATTAAAAATATATTACAAAAGCCTCCTTTTGCGTTATGTATTACATTTTAAAGAAAAGGAAAGGCGGCCTCGAAATTGCGAAGTGTAACATCAAAACGACCTTTTTCTGGTAAATCAAAGTGAAGAAGCTCTCAGGGCAGGGCAATATGAAACAGACCGGTATGAAAGACGTACTCCACTGGGCCCAAGCGTCTCAGATGTCTGAGAGAGGCCATTCGCGGGCTCCGACCACACCCTCCACTCGACGCGCACATAAGCCTACGGGTCTTTATTTATTATGTACAGCTATTAACGCCACGCCATCATGGCGGATTCAATTTTTAATTTCCCTCTTACTCAGCGTCAACAACGTTTAGCAGATGTAATATCATCCATGTCACCGACATCTAAGTGTTAAGTTTGTATGTCCTAAAATATATTTTAAATTTTAATATTAACTTACTTAAAGGATCTACTTATTTAAACTTTAACTTTTTTTATTAGGCGTCCTCTTATATATAGAGCAGTGTTATAAAATGGACATTCGTGAAAAAAATATTTCGAAATTGTTTACGTTATCAAAAATATTTAATCTGAAATACCTATCACGATAAGATGAGATAAGATGATATTATATTTGGATTTGGAAAACATTTGACGCAATAAAATCAAAATAAAATAAGTTTTAGTTAAAACTTTCAACATCCATCCCTTTATTGTTTATTGGCATTATCGATATTATCGGGATTTTTTTAATAAAAACTAAATAAAATAAATTACAATGAACAACATTCTATAAATCATTTTTTTTTTAAATAATTTTTACATTTTATATTTTTATAATTTATAACATTTATTAATTATCAACTTAATTAATCTTGAAAACCTAAATATATTTTAAATATTTAACTCATGTTAAATAAATATTACTTATATATTACTCATCAGTCATGATTTGACACTTGGCTTAACTTTTAAGGATTCGACCCATCCACCCCTTCAAAAGTTCCCAAATTTTGTACGGCTGCTAAGACGTGCTAACAAAATGGCTGCCTTTAATTTCGATGCCTAATTAAATTTGTCACACAACCCATGCAATTTCGATGAAAATTTTGTACATCTCTATGGTATAATGAATAATTTTTTACGGATTTTATCGCGGCTTATTAAGATTTTTACAAGCCCGACGTTTCGGATACTTTACAGCAACCATGGTCACGGGAGGACTGAGGTGTCATACGTCCTAATGTTACAATAATAGTGTTAATTGGTGGTCAAAGAGAGTTCTGGAGAACCACGTTTCCAACTAAATGGTACGATTTCTATGCGGTGGCCGGTTCTAGTTGGATGTGTGATGGGTCATTTTGAAAGAAGGAAAGAAACATTTATTCGACACAAACATGAGACATTTTGGCGTCCATTGAAAGATTAAGTCTAGCAATGAGTGAGCGGCGGTGTTCTAGTATGGGCTCGATCTCTTAAATGAGAGGTCCAGGTTCGATCCTTGCCCCCATAGTGATGCCTTGAAATGGGTTTTCTTCATTTCTATGTGCACCTGAATATGAGACCATCGCTTGCTCACCGGTGAAGCAAACATCGTGAGGAAACCTGCGTATATGATGAGATTAAAAGTCTTAGAAGGCGTGTAAAGTTTACCAACGCGCATTGGGCCAGCGCATTTTTGAACTATGGCCCAACACCCTCCTCAACTCATTTAGAGGAGATCCGTGTCCAGCAGTGGGACACATAAGGGTTGATATATATTATAATGATTGGCTTGGTTTAAAGTAAAAAATAACAAGCAGTTCCACTGCGACAAAAAGAGGTTGATAATAATGATGATGAATGATGATGATCAATGTCAAAGCTTCCCTAATACAATTGAGGTCGGAGCAGTGTTCTAGCCAGCGGTCAGACAAGTTCGGACTACTGATTCACTAAATTTATTTCATTAAATTTAATTGTAAACTGTAAGGGCCGGGTGGGAATTTGGTCAGAAGCAAACGAGTTAAAGTTCAGGAGGACCTCGCCAAATTAATCTTAAGGGAGTTTCGATGTTATCCTCTTCCTCGACCTACTAGGTAAGTTCGTTTGGCGTTATAAATTAACAAACCCTCGCCAGTAATTAAGTAAATGTACATTAAAGTTAACGAACAAAAATTTAATTAAACATCATAAGGCCAATTTTTTGATAGTATATTTCTTAGAAATCTTGGTATTAAAATCTTATAATATTTCAGTAAGGTAAGCTTAATAAAGTAAGTCTAAGTTCAAGTATAGTATACAATTTAACGTTGATCAGATTTTTAAAAAATTGGTACACTTGAAAAGTTTTAGGTATCATAAAATGATTAGAAGTTCGAAAGTGCATATAAAAGTTTCATAAAAATTTTGACACGATTATCTTTTTTTTATGAATAATTTGAAAACCGAAAATATTATACATACGTTGCTTTTTCATTCTACAAATGAAAAAGCAACGTAATATTTTTTGTATGATGAGCGCTGAAGTAATTGATTGTCTCTATAATTCTTAGTGATGGTATTATGATATTATGAAAAACAATGTGGCACTTTGTATGTATTTATATATTTTTTTCACAGGTAAGTTAATCAGCATTAATACTGGTTTGTAGAAAAAACTTATTTACGCGGTGGAACACTTGACACGCTAGTTGTTAAACGCTTCACGTAAATCAACTAATTTAGAATCACATTTTAGAACTAGAGGTCGACTTTGAATTATATTCAGTTTTTGTTTTATGAGATCTAACTTAATCAAAAGTTATTCAATGCTTAATATTAAGTTAAACATTGAGACTGCGTGGGTGAAGTTGCGGATAACTTGTTGTCTTTGAATTATGTAGAAATACTTCTCCTCGTTAAAGGTACGTAAGTTAAAACACAATAATACTTATACATTTTCACTATTTATCTAGCAAACTTATTTATTTATGTAGTCATTTTTCATTCCATAGACATATTGTTTGGAATATAAATTTGTGAATTCCCAAAAAAAATCTCACAAATCTCACAGTCACCACTGTCACAACAACAAAAGAATCTAAAGACATTGGTATATAAGCGACTGGCACTTTAGTCTTGAATGCACAATAGCCGCCGGCATAACGTAAGGCCTACACATGTTTTTCGGCGTAATAGTACAATTAATTTGCCGTGTGTAGACACGTCACACGGTTGACAGTGTTGTATGGATCACTAGGAGAGCTTGTTGATAGCGCGGGGGCGCTTCGTCTACGCACGCACGATTTTCGTTTTCACGTTTTAGTGACTGATTATATATAAAAATCTCAACTGAGCGGCACCTAGCCGTTGTGTCGACCGGTAGCTTTGCCGTGCCATGTACAAGCTTGCACATTATGTTAACAGGCCGTACGCCTCAGAAAACGTGCCGTGTATAAGAGGTCTAGCCCTTGTCTTATTAAGAAAATTCGTAAACCATACGAACACCATGAGAAAGCCTCAAGTTTTGTAAAACTGTCAATCGTATTTGTATTTACAAAGCTAAATCATAGTCGTTAATGGCTATGATATTTTTTTAAATTTAACCATTTATTAAAAAAAGCTAATGTGTCTTTATTACACAGATCCGACCAGAATCTGTTTAAACATACATCTATATTAGACCTCAACTTTTGAATCGAGTCCAAACTTTATAATTAACACAGTTAAATATCCATTAAAATTCGTCAAATGAGTCGAGTTCATTTGCATATTTTGCAACGTCGGTCGAGTTACTTGCACGGCTAATTTCGTAGTAGTCCCTGGACGGTAGTAGAGCTCCTTTGGCCCACGATATGGAATTAAATGTTGATTAATTTCGTACATTTAAGGGTCATGTTACCGTCCGGGAAATTCAGGTGTTCAATTTAGCTACTTTGTAACTACAAACTAGTTAATAGTTAGTCTGGGCTCCATACTGAGCAATGTATATAATTATTTTGGAAATGAATTTCTAATTACATATTTGTGTCTTTATTTATGAGTACACTATGTTGGTAATTAATCTGAAAATAAACTGACATTACATAAGTATTGTAATAAGGGCGCGGCTCTACCGCGGCGCACGGAGAGGCTACGCACGTTGTCAAATTTCGTTTTGCAAGAAAATGTATGTGGTTGTTTATACTGCAACCCACGGACACGCTACGCATTAATTGACATTTTCTTGCATTTAACACGTAGACACTGCGCGCGCCACAGTGGAACCGCGCTTTGATTATTATTATGTAAATAAATAACGATTTAAAATGAGTGAAAATAGGGAAAAATATAACAAAAGAAGGTAAAAAAGCAATAGTGCACATTAAGTATCATACGTACCGAATTGTATAATCTATACTAATATTATAAAGCTGAAGAGTTTGTTTATTTGTTTGAACGCGCTAATCTCAAGAACTACTGGTCTGATTTGAAAAATTCTTTCAGTATTAGATAATTCATTTATCGAGGAAGGCTATATAATATCACGCTGTGACTTATAGGAGTTGAATAACGCGGGCGAAGCTGCAGGCAACAGCTAGTGTATAATATTATGTACATCGTAGTGATGGGATTATGTAGTTCCAGATACTTCTTTATTGATGATCTTGATGAGTTCTCTGATGATGATCTTGATATAGTGTATGAATTTGTTTTATATAAAGTGGAGTATACAAAAACTAAAGCCAGTACATAACAGTGTCCTGCGATGACTCATTGAAATCCCTCACGCGCCCTCCTGTTTCCCAAATTACACATTCTTCACCCTTATTCGTTTGGAAAGGGCATTCAACAGTGAATGGACATATTAATACTTATATAGGGTATATAGTGGATGTTATAATCTTACTCATGAAATGTTGTATGATTGTAGACAGATTGGAAGAGGTAGCGATAAAACTAAAGGACAACTAGAACACTAGCATTATGTTTTATCGCAGTTTGATAGAATTAACGGAGAAATCGGTGAATATACATTAAAAAATATATACAAATATAACCTCCGCCTTTTTTGAAGTCATTTAAAAAAGTAATATCAATCATAAAAAAGCGCGTGCGTACAAAGTACACATGTCAGAAGTGAAACTTATTTGGCAAACTAATTTTTAAATCTCGTTTATATATTTTATACTAATCTTAAGTTTTAAATTTCCGAGACTTGCGATGTGACGTTTGGTCTATCTCACTCTCTCCCTCTCGATCTTTCTCACTCGCTGGCTCCCTACTCTCATTTCACGTTCACCCTTTCTCATTCTCTCTCTCTCAATCGGTCTCAATCACTCTCTCCCTCTTCTTGGACAAAAACTTTGCACATTTTCGTGACGTTTCACCCGTAAAAAAATTACCCTCATGTGCCCAAAGAAGTTTCACTTCAAAAATTGATGTCGGGACTCGAACCCTCTGCCTCGGCTCACCACATAATAATTCTGCACTAGATAATATGCTAATATTCGTGACACACTTATGACACATTCGTGACACACTCTTGACATATTCGTGACACACATGACACACTCGTGACACACTCACATGACATACAAACGCCTGTTATTTTCCCGTGCACCTCCAGGGAGCGGTTGGCCGTCAATCACTTCACAGATCCCATTATATATTTAACGTAATCCACAAATCCATTACATGGCCTTTTACAAATCACCCTATCATATTACACAGGGTAAATTCAATAAGAACAAAGTTACTTATTGATACGGCCGTCTAGACGGACACTTTTCTTTTCCATTTCTGTCACGAACCTGTAAATAACATTTTAACGAAGGGTATTGTTATTTTAAATTCTATTAATTTCAAAAAACATTTGTGTACTATAAGTGTTTGAGCAGGATTTTTTTCTGATTGTTTCAACATTGACATATTTGTATGTGACGCTTTTTTAAGACGCTTTTTTATAAATAACAGTAATAATCAGGCAACAATCTTGCATGACCTTGTCTAGTTTAAGGATTACCAAAACGTCATGTTTATAATACTAACATAATTAAACACCTTCGTTTTTTTAATTGGTAAATGGTAGGATAAATAGCGAATGTTAATTAATATTTAAATAGTTACCTATTGATTCTATTTTAGGCACACAATAATTAATAAGTATAATTTTAAGTTTTAAATTAACATTATATTCATTATTAAAATTGTTTCTAACCGTACCGTGGTTTTACTTATATTTCACTAACGAGCATACCTATACAGAGATAGCAAAGACAGAGTAGTAATGTGAGACATAAAATTCCGAACCTGGTCAGTGATTTGTCACTGACGTAATTGCAATTCCACTAAGCAGTGATCTGCATAATATGTACGTCCCATCGGCCGATCATCCATCAATAGCCATCAGCCGACCAATCAGAGCGCAGAACCGGCGCAGCGTTGCAGCACAAATTTGGCGGAATCTGTTTTCATACAAAACAGCTCGATGTATTTCGCGAAGCTCAATGCTTTGGCGTCTTCAATTAGTAAAAAACGCTGTTAATATTTATCACGTTTTAAATAGTTTTTAACATTATATTATTATTTAACATTTCTAAGTTTATTTTTGACCAATTTTAAAAGAAAATCAGTTTCAATCTCAGAATAACTTCGATAATTACAACGGTTCAGGGACCCAGAGATTTACGCGCCATTTTCATCGTTGATCATTGTCAAAATGTAATTGATGTTTGACAAAGTGACGTCACTGCTTAGTCGAGTAACTTAAGAAGCTTTTAAGAATAATTAATGTGGACGTGAATGTCTTAAATTTCATAAATTACGATCTGGATTGGATATGACGTAATTTTTAATACAAGAACATTCTATAGTAATAATAGACTTTTGACGTGTTTCAAGTTTTTAGTTAATCAGATTTGAAATTTAAAAGTCGACCTGCTATTCGAATATCCAATCTAAAAGGCAGAATAAAATAGTAATCTTCCCAATTGTTGGAATATCATAAGTTAATCAAAACATCAGTTTTTTACACGTTCATCTTATGAAAGCAGTAAAGTTAACTTAACATCTGTAAGCTGTAGTGTATTATGACGTGTGGACATCCTTTTTTTTTCTTTTACGCCGGGAATGCTTGGAGGCATCCCGCGGGGGAGTGGGTATCCACACGCGGGTATGTAGGACTGGCTGCGCCCGAAAGGAGGTAAGGTGGACGCAGCTCTACTCACTAAAACCCGGCGAGTGTCACCAATGTCGCGTTTAGTGAGGTGCCCTGGATATATTGAGCAACAGGGCATAGTTTCTGCCACTGCTGACAACCAACACTAAGACAATATAATATGATCAGTACTCTCCAATCACTTGTACGTGTTAGATTAGTATCATTTCACGTATGTACTGTATTGCTAGCAGGTTATAATATTATGCAATTGTCATTTAGTACTGAAAATATATTCTCACGTTTATATTTATTTTATTTAAATATTTACCGTCATTGCCTGTACACTTCTGCTATCTCATTCGAAACTCACTGAGAACCTGGATTTATCCATATTCGAATGTAAAAATAATTGAAAGCCAAACAATCGAATGTCATTCTTTTGAATTTAGAATGTGATCTTCGTCTTGTGAAAAAATAATTAATTATGTAAATGACCATGCAGGTTTAATTATAATTCAAAGTGGCCAATTCGTTAAAACGGCAATTTTATACCTTAACCCTTATAATATATTTCTAGTTTAACCAACTCTAAAACACTTTTACCAACACAATCATTATTTGAATTCCTCTAGAGTCACGTTTGTGGTCTACAGACCATTTTTTCTAATACATTAAACCTTCCCGTTTAATGTGCTAAAGTTATGCTAATTCGACAACTTCAGCCACCTTACTTGCCAAATTACCCCGAGCATGGCGCTTTGCATACCCATTCACACTCATAACTTAGAGCACTCACTAGCTTGTGCCATATGAAACCGATGTAGTTACCCTTTTAACTAACACCTTTAGCACCTTCTAAAATATGTCGTTATTATTATTTTAAAGTTTTACTTTATTGCTCATAGATTTATCTGGATATATAATATTATCTAGTTTATCTTTAGTCGTCAGCACTGAGCATATTACTCTTATACACACAGAGGACTTATTTTTCTTTAACGCATGGAAATGCTCTGAGGCATCCCGCTGGGGAGTGGGTCTCCCCAGGTGGGTATGTGGGACTCGCTGCGCCCGAAAGCTGGTAAGTGGACGCAGCTCAACCCATTAAAACCCGGCGAGTGCCACCAATGGCGCCTTTGGTGAGGTGCCCCGGATCTAATGAGCAAACAGGGCAGCTCGACGGCTAGTCAGCCCTTCAGGCGACCGACGCCACCTCCACAGAGGGGTTAGCTAGCCCCCTGCTCATTTGTCCCCTCTTCTTATAAGATTGGTACAAAGAGCCCCCTCGGCTCAATTAGCTTTGCCCAAGGTGCTGGGCACACCTTAGGCTACTGAGCCCCACCGCCACGTCAAGGTCTGAACCATGGTGGGGATACACACAGAGGACTACTGATAAGTAAGCTAATAATAAAAACTTCGAAATACCCGATTGCAGATCATATTATGTCCCGATCATATATAATATTATATAACTCGTGCGTCCTGAAAAGTGGATAAATAGTTGAATTCCATCTGTGGGATCTTCGTGTAGTAACGATGTACGAGAAGATGATAGGTAAATCGACCGATAACAAAATGAGGTGACAATCTTCGTGTAGTTGCGCGTATTTGAATATTTCGTGTGGTTGAATACGGGTGGCAGGTATTAGCCGCCTTGGCGTTTATTGTAAGAGGCCTATACCAGAAGCGGATGGAATAAGGCTGATAGTGAGAAAAGTAGCAATTAGTCGAGTACCATGGTCGACCAACTATGCGTTGTTAGAAAGAAACCTAACCCGTAGAAGACAAGGTAGACGTATTAATACATATTGGCAATCAGTATATCAATGGAAATTACTTTTTAAATTGAAATTAAACTGTTCAGACGATACTAAATATTGAACCATTGGAAAGGGGTCACAATGCTTGAGATACATCGCCTGCAGCAACTTCAAAAGGAATCCTTACATGCCCCGCAGCGCCGCGCTGAATTAAGAAATGAAAAGAACCAATGGAAAATATAATAAAGTCGGTACAAATAAAATTTAGAAACTCTCGCATTTTGCAAGTGTATGCTGCAATATATTGTTATTAGTGCTAAAAGTGTGCGAATAGTTTTAAAATAAACAAATGAAAGGAATGTAGTTTAAAGAATATGCGGAATGTAGAGAATGTATTTTAAAGATATAATATTCTGAGTAGTAAAGGTTTATGATAAATTTGACATGGCAAATAGTTTATTAAGACTTAGATTAAGTAATACTTCATTTTTCACTAGAAATAATGTTTAATTTCAGCAGTTCTTTTACACTCAAACCACCTCAAACTCAACAAACTCAAACTACGCTGGAAAAATATTTTTCCAAATTTTAAAAAACCTCAATAAATGCCTCTTATTATTTTTCAGGTTGTACCTTACACCTTAAATTCTTATAATATGTAATTAAATTAATAAAAAGTGGTACATCGAAGTGTTCTTTTCTAATGTGTGAAATGTCAATTTTACATTACTACTACATACTTTTTAACCAATTAATGATTCAATAAAATATATAATATTTGTAATAAAATGCCTATAAACTTCCAACTATCGTAGATAATATATACCTATATTTTGATTTTTTTACGTATTCTAGAACAAGGAATTCGTCTCATACCTAACACGTAAAACGTACATTTTATGTCAATTTAGAAAACCTACCCAACCAAAATTTCCCTTAATTATTTTTTCGATAAATATATGTACAAGAAAACAAAACTAGTTTTACATAAAGAAAGAGCGTATGACAGAGTTGTATAGACGAATTTTACTAATTTCATGGTTTTGTTAGGTTATCTTGTAAACACGGGACCCTAATCAATTAATATATAATTGTAAAGGTAGCAATTACTTTCATGTTTAAAAATCTTTTCAGTACTCCTCAATACAACCATTGAATGTTTTTTATACAATCTGTGATTCCTGTTAAATTTCTGATAATGATCTCTATAAGGATGACGTTCTTTATAATTGTCAACACGTACGATTTACATATGTGAAAATATTTTTATACTTTTTTCGTGTATATCTCTAAGGTTTATTTCATTTACTAACACAATAACTTACAGTCGTGCGGTTTTTTTATATTATCAGGGGGCAAACGAGCAGTCGGAGCCTCACGGCGTTAACGCCCCCGATGGGCCACTGGAAACTCACAAACCGCACGAAACGCGACAGCATAGCTGTCACTTGACGCCGATGTTATGTGCCGGCCCAATCCTGCTGCAATGCAGCATGGCTCTACCTCTTGCAAAACTCAGGAATTTAACGGAGAACAATTTTTAAAAGAAATTGGTATGCTCTGCTTTGGACTCTCACTGCGTTCTTGCAGACCCCTTTCCACTAACGATACCTAATATCACATATACCAACGGCTTCCATAATCGAAGTGCCTGGATCTGTAAGCAACGACCTGAATAGTTTCCTTAAAAATTTTGAAAACAATATCAATCAATATCAACAATAACATATTTTTTGAAATTCATGGAGTATGTAGTCAACCCACAGACTATATAAAGATTCAAATAATAATTTACATTACATAATCTCGCAGTAACTTAACTCTTGTTCTAAATAGTAAGCCTTAGATGTGCTCGGTATAAATCGTAATTATAAGCCGTACATAATTGATTCTCTGTACTTATCTAACTTTCAATACCAAAGATAATGCTTTGAAGTATAAGTCAGTGTAAGATCATAGAGAACTATAATAGTAAGTGAAGGATATTGTAGTTCAGTATACACTCCCATACCGTGGCTTGTAAGCGTAGAGTTTGCTGGAAACTACGCTTATGCTATAAAAACAATGAATAAATATATTGACATGACGGAGTTATGAATGTATATAAAAAGAATTGTATGATTGAGAAAAGAATTTAATTACCATGGAAAATATTATATATTATAATATTGCTTCGACGTATAACTTTTGTGTATGTTCACGTTTTGAATCATTTATTTAAAAATATATTATTTTCTTGCAACATCAATGGATGTTCTTATTTTGAAAGCATATTTTTGTCTTATATAGGTAATAATAAATAAGGTTTATCTACTTAACATCATCATCATCAGCTTCTATCCGTCCACTCAATAAACGCCAAGACGGCCTGCCGGCGTACAATACAAATAAGAGGTATTACTTCAAACATATTATACTTTAGTATATAAATCTTATCGTGATAAATAATGCTACTTTAACCCTACTAAAATCAAACCATCCATTCAAGAAACTATTTTCAATTTTCCCATAAGCCTTAAAAGCCACCTTTATCCCAAAAATCCGTCTCCCCAATCTAAAAGTTCGGTCCTCGCCAAATGTCACGCTATCAGCGCTCCTCAGAGTAAATAACGAGTTGAAAAATGGCAGTAATAACTATCCTGGGTAATGAGTGGGGAGGGAATGCCCTAAGGAATACAAGGGGGCTCTGGTACACCAAATGTTGCAGAACCCGCGGCGTAAACAAACCTTGATTCAAAACGAAACACTTTTAAAACTTTAGTAAGAAGATTCGAGAACGTTTGTAATAAGATAATGTCGCCATATATAAAAGTGTTGGTCGGCCATTAACCAGATGAGAAGACGATCTCCATGCGGTGGCCGGTAGGTACGTGTTGGATGCGAGTCGCTAGGGATCGGCCGTCTTGGCGTTCATTGAAGGAAGCCTATGTTCAGCAGTGGATTGATAAAGGCTGATGATGATGATATAAAATTCATACATCGATGTAAAATTTGAAAATTCACCTTTCACGAGTTTTTTTACACAAACTACAGAAGAATGTTGATATACATATAGGTAATATAATATTTTCTGGTCTTTTTTTAATGTCTGCTAGAAATATTTAGGTATATGTAAATACATCCCATATGAAAGATAAATACCGAGTCACAATAGTCTAGCTGGCCTAGTTATTATTTAGATACTAGCTGTTGCCCGCAGCTTCACCCGCGCTAACTTATCTGATGCAAAAAATAGATAAAACTTGATGCGGATTATACTTTTTTTTTCTTTTTTTTCATACCACTGGGTCCGGGGGGGCCCGGGGGTTATGTGGGAATCTCTGCGCCCGAGAAGATGGTAAGGTGGACGCAGACTCTACCCACTAAACCCTAGCGGTGTTCTCCTCGTCGTCTAGGTGACCCGGCGCGAGAGCTGTGGACGTCCGCACCGGGCCACAACGGTGTGCCATCCGGCACTCTTCTCAGGAGGTAGGGGTGTCGTCCCCTCCTCCATCTCCGCTTAAGGCACCCTGAACACATAAGAGTGCCTTATAGCCCGGACCTTAAGCACGCGCGGCGGATTCCCCGGTCAGCCGCGCACAGGTCCCTCACGGCGGTGCGACCGCCTGTCGCCGCCGCGCTCTCCTGCGGATGCGGATTATACCTACATCATTCTAAAATTTTTAATTTTTTGAAGCGTACACAAACCAACATAACATTTATATATATATAGATGTATTAGAGGTTATTTGATAAGCAAAAATTAAAATATATTATAAGAGGATAAAAAGGTAACATAGTGAAAGTGTTACCATGTTTTAGTTTTTTTTTTAATAGATTACCAACACCCATTCCTTTAAACCAGAGCGCTAGTGCGTTCCTTCTAAATATAAGTATGCTCTTTTCTTTCTTTTAAGTCAAAAGTCCCTTTTCACATATTATGTGAGGCCCTATAAGCCGGCGGCTTCACAATCAAAGTACAGTCATTTATTCAAACACGTTACCCGTGAACTGGAATGCCTCTACCCCACACCGGGCCGTCACCATGGGTTAATCTGGTCATTTATAAATGTTGTTAATGACACCATCAGGTGATCACGTGTTTTAGACCACTTTATGTTTAGCTTATGAAAAATTTATAGCGAGGAGGTTTATAAGTTCAGCAAACTTTATTGAAAAGAGTTTTTATTAACAGACTATGGCATAGGTCTGGTCTCTCTTCCTCACCATGGTTCAGGTCTTGTCGTGGCGGTGGGGCTCAGTAGCCTAGAGTGAGACCAACACCTTGGGCGAAGCGAATTGAGCCGAGGGGCTCTTTGTATCCTTCTTATAAGAAGAGGGGGCAAGGGGCGAGAACGGGAACCTCACCTCATTGTACTGTCCCAACGTTGGAAGTGGTTGTTCTGTGGTGCGGGACAACCCCTCTGTGGAGTCGGCGTCTGTCCCCTAAGCACTCGCCGGGTTTTAGTAGGTAAAGCTGCGTCCACTTACCAGCTTTTGGGCGCAGCGAGTCCCACATACTCGCCTGGAGAGACCCACTCCCCCGCGGGATGCCTCAGAGCATTTCCCGGCCTTAAAGAAAAAAAAAGGTACTGGTCTCTCTTATTCATACTTGTGTATAAGAGAGATGTAATAATTGGAACTTAAAACATCGGCTAACAGCACTTGTACATAATATTTAAACTTTAACAAATACTGAAAATCAAGTTTGATAGACAGACGGATAAATCTCGTGTACCTTCAATACGGTTACAAAACCCTAGAATATTCGTTTTCAGGGTCTTCTTTGGAAAATGTGTTTTTCGTTCGCTATCTGCAGAGAAAGTTCTTGGATAAGTCGTTTTGTCGAGTCTACAAAGCCGATTATACAACTGTACCCACTGGAAGTCTAGACAACTCCTAAACACTGTGTAAAATCTCTTTTACGTAAACTAATTCGCCTTCTTATATTCACACGTATTTAAAAACTATTAAAAGTAAAGTTTGACTCAAGTTGCTTTGTTTCACCAACACAAACATTTTCGTATGGGAGAAACGTAAAAGTAAAGCTTGAAGTTAAAAGATTATAAAGTAATAAGCCCCAAGAGCGAATCGGACTTAGGTACCGAGGGTTCCGTACAAATATATTGGAAAGACGGACAAAATTTTTGTTTAAATAATAGTTGCCTGTATACTTTCATAATATGTAGTAATCTATTTTAATGCTACAACAGATAAAGTTTTCATCTGTACATCTATACAGATAAATAAAATTGGAGTGTCTGTTTGTTACATTAAAATAACCGCTTTTTACTAAATGCATGTATACACGGTACATATACCAAAATAGCATATTTTACAATTTTTGTCTTTCTGTCTGTCTGTCTTTCTGTTTGTTCCGGCTAATCTTGGAAACGGCTGGGCTGATTTTGATGGAACTTTCACTGAAAGATAGCTGATGTCATAAGGTACACTTAGGCTATAAAAATAATCATCATCAATCCGGGTACGGCTGTAAATCTAAGTTAAGCTGCGGGCAACAGCTAGTTCGTAATAATGTAAATTAATACGATTCAAATTTAACTTGAAGTGGTAAATTTTGACTATACTTGCAATCATAAAATATGCAACAGCATAATATATACATGAATTGCCTTATTTTTCTTGCATCGACTTAAAAGATGATCACGAAAAGAAGAAAGATTAGGAACCCCAAACCCATAAAGAGATAAGCGTACACATATCTTTTCTTTGTAAACGTCGCATTTCACAATGCTTCATTTGCTCGTAACAAGATGAGGATTTTTAAATCTGGCGCCAATATTAACGCTCATGGTCCTATTAGCGTACGTGTCGGCTGCCATCTTGGAAATAATGAAGCAATATACAGGACTGATGACGGCATCTGCGTTCGAAAGTCACCATGGCTACACGCTGAAATGAGATTTCCAAATGAGATATGCTCATTGTTAGGCATTTTGGAGATCAACAATGTGTGAAGATGTATCAAGTTTTATGATTTTATAAATTTTTACCAAATTTACGTCTTTTTTTTTAGCATAGCTATCGCGTTTCGTGTTGTTTGCGAGTGTAGCCGACTATCGACGCCCAAATACATCTACACCACTAGATAATGCAGATGCGCTGCCCTCCTTTTCCCTTTAATCCCCCGGGATTTCTGGATAAGGCTTTGATTGCTCGTTTGCCCTCATATGCTATAAAAAAATCAGGGAGCGGTCACTGTTTAAAGATAGTTATCAAATCTAGTCGCAGGTTCATAAAACTTCTGTCAACACCAACTTGCTCTCTATTGCAAAAAGCTTCTAGCCCATACAGCAACAGGACTTTTTTTTTACTTTGTATTTTATTTACTAGTATAAATTTTCTTTTTTTTAACTTCTAACCCCATCCTGATACTAATGGACGTAACCCTCTGTTGATAAATTTCTAGGATGGTCCATTAGATAGATTTAATCATAATTGACTAAGCGGGTTACCATTCGCAGAGACAAGTAGATCTCTTTGGAAAATTGGAAATTAGCATTGACAGTTCCACTGTCAAAGCTAATTTCCACCATCGGTCACGTAGTATCGTACTAGAGAAGGAATATTCAATCGGATGAGTACCATACTCATCGAGTAATATCCGGATAGAGTAGTAATGTGGGCCATAAAATTTCGAAACTGGTTAGTGATTTGTCACTGACGTAATATCAATTCAACTAACCAGTGACCTATATGTACGTCCTATCGGTCAATTATCCATCAATGGCCACTAGTTGGCCAATCAGAGCGCAGAACCGGCGCAGCAACGCAACACATATTTGGCGGTATTTGTTTTCATAAAAAACACAGCATCACCTCTCTATTCCGGTTATATGATCGATGACCATCTACTACTGTATCGAAGAATATCCTACATTTAATTTTACAGACATTACCTTTCTATTGTAGTATTAAGTATGTACCTATAGATAATATATTAAGTATATTATTTATCTGTATTTAGAACTGTATTTTATTCGTAAACCGTATTCTCACCGTATTTTTATCTCCAATATTTAATGAGTTTAATTAAACGTTTATTCAAAATAAACAAGCTTAGGTAAGGTCTGTTGTCAAAAAATCTTTTGACTACTTAATAAGAACTCGATTCGAAATTACAAAATTTATTTCCATCTTACGACGAGTACAAGTTTACGGAGACACGAAAAACCCAATTAAAATTTGTTTGCGAATTGCCGTGCAAACGAACCAAAAATTGCTTCAACGCAAATAAGGACTAGCTAAGACTTCTCATTTTGGGTTCTTAATAAGATATTCATAAAGATGGTACGAATAGCAAAGGCGATGAAACCGGCTTTAAAGGTACAAGAGTTGCACCAAAATGCAAAATGTTATGACATAATTTTCATAATGCTTCATTTTATATTTGTAAAAATTACCTCTCGTAATAAAAGTAAGCCCTTTTAATAATAACAAATACTTAAAAAACAATTAAAAAAAATTACAGTTTACCATCTATACTAATATTATAAATGTGAAAGTAAGTTTGTTTGCTACGCTTTGACGCGAAAATTACAGAACCGATCATCATGAAACTTTGTACACATATTCTTGGAGTTACTAGAAATAACATAGGATACTTTATGAAAAAAGGATCTGCGCAGGATAAGATTTTAGTTTATTTTATCCTGCGCAGACGAAGTCGCTGGCACCAGCTAGTTTCTTATATCTTTGAATCAAACTAATATTATTAATGAACAGACAGTATTGCCCAATAATAGTAGCACGCAATCATTTAGCCTCACTGATATTTAAGTTATTTTTTCTATTATAAAGTACTAGCAGCGCCTCATGGTTTCGCCCGCGTACTTCCCATTCCCGATGGTGTACGGGGATAAATTATATCCCATATGTTTTTCTGATGTAAAAGCTATATTATTATAAAGGTTCATTTAAATCCATTTAGTAGCTTTCCCGTGAAAGAGTAACAAACATCCATACAAACTTTCGCGTTTATAATATTAGTACGATAGTACTTAAGGGATAGAAAAAACTACAATTAATGTTACTAATAACCTAATATTATTTTGAAGCACCCGCCCTATAGTTATACTTCACATTATTAAGGGGACGACAAACCATGTAATCAATACTTCACAAAACAAAAAGAAACCTATTTTCTTAATACGCATCGATCTGCGTCATTTAATAGCCTCGTGTATGGCAACATGGAAACTTACTCATTTGTCTCCTCTCCCCTCAAATCTGAGCTGTCTTCAGAGGAATAGATCAAATGTCATGTGCAATTAATAACGGTTTATATGAACATTGGATTGACTGTTTTTGTACATCAACGCAATATTTTCTGTTTTTTTGCGTTCTTTTAAAAACGATTCGTTTACTTTTCGGCTTGGTATTTACGGAAATGGACGCTCACCAAATAGCTTCATATAAAGACCGAAGGAAGTATATTAAGATTTTTTTTTTGGACGCTTTTACACCACGTCAATCTGGTCTGTAGTGAAATGTATTTTCGCCATTAAATCTATTTTCTTGTAATTTATTTAAAATTTAATCTTTTTACTAATAATTGTTAAAAAGAAAACAAAAATCCCGACAGCAAAACACATTTGACTCAGTGTCACTCTCACAGTAAATATGAATCAAACGACACGTTCAGACTGCAGAGCGTGCTAAAAATTATACATACATACATACTCTCGAAAAACATAACCCTCCTTCTGGCGCAGTCGGGTAAAAAGACACAGCACATCTTTAAAACACGTTTTACTAACCCTATTACTTCTGTACTTACGTACGCAATAGTACCCAGAACCAGGTCAGTAATTATTAAAGTAATTAGGAACGCTTAATATAAAGCTAAATGCCTGGTCCGCCATCGCCTTACCACCTACCGTCTTCCCCGATTATATCCTCATATTAATATCGCGAAGCTTTATTTGATCTCCCCCAAGATGTATGACAGTTATAAGTCAGGAATTAATCCTTATCACTTGACAATAAAATGAAAGTTACATCTCAAGAAGTTAATAGAAATCTATTGTTGCCAAGGGGAGTTTTGTGATGGATTCTTATGTCATTTGTAATTGTCTTTTTGATTTGAAACATCAATTGGCGCGCCTTATAGTAAATTGACTTGAAAGCCGTGACGTAAAATGGCATGAAGCTGTTCGTTATGTCGTGATTATTTCGTTACGTATTTTTATAAACTAATAGCGGCCCGGTACGTGCTTCGCTACGTATAAAGTGAAATCAAAAAAAATTGGAACATCGAATTAATTTATTCAAACATAAAAATATATTATTAATTGCTAGCTATTTTAAAACAATGTTGTACTGTCAACACTGAAAAAAGTTACAATATGACCCCAAATGAAAAAGTTTCAATTTGAGAGCAAAATCTCCATTAATTTATTGAATTAAAAAAATGTGATAAATGAAGAACCGCTGGACCGATTTTGTGCAAACTTCACATAAACCATCTACTAAATAGTCCGAACAAAGCCTAAACATTTGGTTGGGATTGGTGAGCCCGTTCTTGAGTTATAAAATTACAACGAAAAGTGGCATTGATTTTTATATATTACTAGTGGCCCCGACAGACGTTGTCCTGTACAAAATATTATTTTTTTGCGAATCTAAACCATTCTCGAATCCACTTGAACACACACACAAAAAATCATCAAAATCGGTCCAGCCGCTTAGGAGGAGTTCAGTGACATACACACGTACAGACGAATTATATATATAAAGATAAAGATGAATAATTGTAATATTAAGATGAGTCCAGGATGAGTGACACATCTACCGGGCGTCTGGTGACAGCCTCCTTATCTTTTATTTTGCTTTTATATGTTAACTTTGTTAAATATTCTGATGAGTTAGCCAAGATGCCATTCTACAATCGTAAACGCTAGTAGAAAACTAATAAATGCATGGAAATGACATTTAAGATCACGTGATTTATCGATGTAAAGTGTCATTTATTAGTTTTCTACAATCGTAAATGCTAGTAGAAAACTATTCATGTATGGAAATGATATTTAAGACCACGTGATTTATCGATGTAAAATACAATAGTACATTTCCATACATTTATTAGTTTTCGACTAGCGTTTACGATTATAAAATGACATCTTGGCTAACCCACCTGTGCTGTTTGTAGGTGCTATTGTGAGAGAGATAGATACAATATCTATGGACGCTTTTACACCGCGTCAATCTGATCTAATGGTAAGTTCTCGAAGAACTTGTGTTACGGGTACCAGACAAAGGAAATATATTTAATACTTTATACTATACATATATTTAAGATTTTTATTATATAATACACATATTTAATACACATCCATGACCCAGGAACACAGAAAACTTTTTGTTCCCTGGCGCTCCGAACCCACTACCTCCGGCTTGAGCGCCATCGCGCTAACCATTGATCCACAGAGGTCTTCAGATCAGATAGATAAAATTAAACAATAATAAAAACGAATACAAAATGTTTGCGTACGTTTAGTTAAAATATCTTTAAATTAATAGCTGAAGCTAAAACCTTTGTACCCCTTTTTAAGAGGATTGCGCTAACGGAGGAATTTGAAATTTGGTACAATTAAAGAATAAGTGGAGAGGGAGTGATGAAAGCCATTATTTTTATGTAATATGCATTATAAATACATTAAATTAATTAAAGAAAATGTTACACGTTACTCACACATTCAAAGTTGAATAACGACGACATGTCAAACAATAGATGACGTAATATGACGTTTAGTTTTAATTTTACAAATAAGTTTTGAAGCATTAGTTCGTAGGTACTGTCAAACTTTGTTTGAAGTTGAATCAGGCTTTTTAAAGTTTATTGTTATCGAATTTCGATCGCTGGGTGATCTCTTATATGTATGTATCTATCGCAAAAGCTATTGTACTTAGTTATTATAATAGGTAAAAATATTGTCTACAGCTCCCTGAGTTCGTAGTTGCGTTTTAAGTTATCATTATATTCATGATAAATGTATATTAATTGCCTATACATACATTCATATATGAAATATCATATAATAAATACTCATACGTACGTCGTACGTCTCACTTTTAGTAATGATATAAAGGCTGTTTTAAATCTCATCTGGCTATATATATGAAAATAATCACTTTAATTTTTTCGCTATTATCCATACTACAAACATAAAAAACTAAAGTTTGTTTTAATGCACTAATTATCTAGAATTGCCTGTCTGGTTTTATTTCTTTTTTTATGCCTATCAAACTGATAGGCAAACAGGCAGACGAACCAAAGTTAACGTGAGACTAGCCCAAGCAACTCATTTATGTGTTGCCAATTCTGAGACATAATATGTTAAGTCTCTGTGCCAGTAATTAATCTGCATGTCAATCTGCCCTTCTCCTCGAAATACAGCAAAGCTGTTCCACGGGAGAAATAAGCAGGCTGGTTATACCCAAGCGGGAGCGCTACACATCGCATCCCTCCCACCCGTAAACTTTTTTTATCTGATGTATAAAGCTATATTATTGTAAAGTTTCATTAAAATCCATTTAGTAGCTTTTGCATGAGAGAGTGATTAGAGGCTATACTTTGGAAGAAAGGTTTTACTTTTGGCGCGCAAAATAAGCATCATCATGATCAATCCGATACACAAAAAATTAATAGAATACTCACAACGAATACCAAAACAATTACACCTGGACGATAACCAACCGTTTGAAATCATTTCGTGTTGAGATTCATATAACTTTTGTGTATATATATTATTATATTGGGCCGAGAGGGCTCTTTGTACCCCTCTTGTAAGAAGAGGGGACAAAAGAGCAGGGGGCAAGGGGCGAGGATGGGAACCTCACCCCATTGTACTGTCCCGACGTTGAGAGGGGTTGTTCTGTGGTGCGGGACAACCCCTCTGTGGAGGTGGCGTCGGTCCCTTGCGGGACTGACTAGCCATTAAGGTGCCCTGTTTGTTTACTAGATCCGGGGCACCTCACCAAAGGCGGCATTGGTGGCACTCGCCGGGTTTTAGTCTGCTGCTGCTGGTAGAGCTGCGTCCACTTACCTGCTCTCGGGCGCAGCGAGTCCCACATACCCGCGTGGGGAGACCCACTCCCCGGGATGCCTTTCCCGGCGTTAAAGAAGAAAAAAAAAGACACTATATGCTTTTCTTACATTCATAAAACATTCAGATATACATCCCTCATATATTAATTTACTCTTGAAGAGATGCCAATATAGACAGATCCTGTTATGTTTTCCTAGTACACGCTCCGCTCTCTCACATTGACAAAGTACCATTATGTTTATTTTGTAGTTTAAGTCTCTGTCTAAGCCAACCCGACGCCAGGAGGCCGTGCGGTCGCAGACTTCACGGTTGGCAGGGGACAACCCCCCACTTTTACAAACCAAAAGTGAGCCAAATCCGATGTAGCATTAAAGCCTTTGGGCCGTTAGCATAGATCATTCCTAAAAAAGTCTATGTTTGAAATAAAGCACAGGGTATGTTGGTAATGAATATCCCTGTAATGAATATTTTTGAAATGGACCATTCTTCATTTTTATTTCTTATAATATATCACTTTTATTTTAATTGGATAAACTCAAATCAATGTGTAATTTAAAAATTATAGTTTAAAAAACTAAGAAACACGCTTTAATAAAAAATAAAAAGCGTGGTGCTTGTAACTTAGTTTTTTATATTAACTTCACTTTTTAGAAATAGATACCGATGAAATATTTTTAATAATGAATATTGAGCACCTCACGCTTTTTAACAATAAGTAATTTTGTTAACCCATTTAATTCATCTATTAAAAAATATTTTCAAAATTTTAGTTGGGTTTGCTATTAAAGCGTGTTTTTTAGTTTTTTTTAACTCTAATTTATTTTTTACTTTTTAGTGTCGATTTTTATAATTAAAGATTTTATTAATTTAAAGTACTCAACTAATAACAATCACTTTAGAAATGAGTGAGAGACTAAAAACAACACAAGTGATGTAGGTAACTTGCGCGCCTTACGCCTTCCTTTTTTTTTTTTTTTTTTTTGTCGCAGGGAAATGCTTTTTGCGCATGTAGCCAGGATCTCGGGTAGATCCTGACCCTATGTGGGACTCGCACCTGGGAGTGCCCTACCCGTAAACTAAAACCACTGCGAGCGCCTTCAGCCGCTTTAATTTGAGGGTCCCGGATAGGCATTCAACAGGATCACCTCAGCGACAGGCTGGCCCCGGCGAAGGCCAGACTACTCCTCTTTAGGGGGGCTGCCCGGCTGCTTGGGCAGTCCCCGCGACGTCGTGTCATACTGAGCCCAGGTTCCCATCCTGAACCCGACACGAGCACAGGGGCGTTACTGGAGGCGCATTAAGTAGCGCCTCCTGCGCACCCCCGTTCGTCGCCCACGGGGGGAGGCCTCGTCGGCGGCCTCCTCTCTCACCCGCTCGTCGGCCTCCTTCTGGGACATTACTGCCTCGCAGAAGGAAACCATCGCCGTCCAGGACTCGTCGTCGCCGAGCATCGCGATGATGACACTCGGCAGAGACAAGTCCCCTCCGATGACCGATGTCAGATCATGACGCAGCGCCGCCCATCTCGGGCACACCTCGAGGGTGTGCTGGGCCGAGTCCACCGCCGCGCCACAATCGTGACACACTGTCAACGGCTCCCTGCGGGCCGTCCGGCACAGGTACTCACCAAAGCAACCATGCCCGGTGAGCACCTGTGTCAGACGGAAGGTGAGGGGTTTACGCTTACGGCGCATCCATCGCTCAAGGACCAGACGCAGAGCTACCGTTAGGCTTTTGCCGTATGGCTGCTGCGCCAGGTCCTCCCCCCACCTTCGCATTAACGCCTCTTGCCCTAGTCGGCGAACCCGAAGGATCCCGTCTAGCGTAAGGCTCTCACCAAGAGACCTCCTATCCGAGACATAGGAGTGCGTCTCGGCAAGAACCTCCGCCACGAGTTCCCACGGGGGGTCACCGGCCAGGGCAGTGGCTGCCGCCCACGATACTGTACGGTACCCCCGGATCACTCTTACCGCGATGACCCGCTGCGCCGAGCGCAGCTGGGCCTTATTCCTCGAGGTAAGGTGACCCGCCCAGATGGGTGCACCGTAGGTTGCCATACTCCGGCAGACTCCGGAGTATAGCTGCCTGCAGGCGGCGCTGGGTCCTCCGAGGTTCGGGAGGAGTCTGCCCAGTGCACTTGCCGCCTTCACGACCTTCGGTCCCAACATTGAGAAATGTGGGCCGAAGGTCCACCCACCGTCAAGGATGAGCCCCAGATATTTGATATGGGGGCTCATCCTGACCCTCACCCCTCCGACCTGGAGGGCAGCCCCCGGGCCTTACGCCTTCCTAGCATGTGCTATCCTGATTATTCTGATCAGGATATTGGAATAATTTTATCAAATTATTGTATTGTCATCGGTCCTCGATAAATCTACAAAGTTTGAACAAAATCTGGTCGTTAGAAGTGGGTCAAAATCATATTCAAAGATTCCATTACATACATACATAGATACTACAACCCAAGCTAATAAAAGCGTAGTAAAAACTTAAAATATAATTATTATAAAGTTAAAAAGCGATTTAATAACGATTTATCAACATTTTTTTAATATACTAGTTCCAAGTGAAACCGGGGGATACATGTATACTATATCCATGTATAAAACAATAACCATTCAATGCATATAAAAACATCTTATACCATCCAAGAAACCTCATCAAACGCGAGATCAATCAAATAATTTTCCACCATCCCGCCTGCACCGCGGACATTTCAAACAAATTGAAAATCAATTTAACGAAGGGTTCCATAGAACCTCGAACAAGAAACAGAGGGGGGAGAGAATACATCACCTTAAAGCGAGCGCGGAAGATTCATATCTGACAGGAAATTCGAGTCGCGTCCCGAGAAGCTTAGTAGATTTTTTCAAGGAAACGAATCCACCTCCCATACGGTACTGATTCATGAGTTTTATCTACCATGAAATGTGAGCCTGAGAATTTATTGAATGTTGCGGGCTTGTGTCCCATGAATTATAATGAACGTTCGGTACTAACTTTAATATACATATTTTATTTGAGTGTAACACGTTCTTTTGGAGTGAGTAGATAAAGTATAATTATTATGTTGTCGTTCAACACGCTATCTTGAACAACTATAGTTTATATAGTTAAAATTGTGTACAGCAATATTTACTCCGTTATAAAATGGAATGCATTCTATATCAGTTGAAACTGATTACTGGATGACCATTCTATTAGCATTCATTATGGGCAAGTTTCATGTCTGTGTGTTATGCATATACCTACTAATATTTAAGTTTAAATGTACTATACCAGAGAATAAATAATAGCACAAGTAACTATACTAAGAAATGCAATATAGTTTTAAAATACTACTACAAGAAAACACTAAAATATGCATTATATACCAGTTACCGAGTTGGCGGAGTTACACATTTTCATGGTGTAGTCTGTATATATATATATATATATATATATATATGTGATTTTAAGTTAAATGGTTATTTTCATTACTAAAATCGGTCTCGTGAACAAGACATTCGTAGATAATGTCGAAATATCGAGCTACGCGAAATAAAAATGAAAAACATGGTAAATATCCCGTTTTAAATAATTATAGGGTGTATAGTTTTGCTGACCTTTTTATTACTCTAGCATTGGGATGATTGGTGACAGTGGCAGATTTTTATACATTTATATTACAAAAGAACTACTTTTTTGCTGTAAATATTTCTTTTACTTTTTTTTTACTTTCGGAACATCAGAAAACTGTTATGCGGATTTTTTAAATAAATTCCATCCCCAAATTTACCTCCCCAAAAATCTGCCGCCCTAGGCTCCAGCCTACTCAACCTGCTGGTAAATCCGTCACTGCCTTCACATCATATTAATGAACATATTATGATAAGCCTTTATCGACATTCACCTGCAACCTCAGAAACGCACTCCACATATACACAGCCCTAGAAAATTCATATAAATCACAATATTACGAAACTGATACAAATAACTGTAATAAATAATAAACGATACAATACAAATGATACACTAGAGGCGTAACTTAATTTCGCGCGTAAAAATTGTCATTCTTATGTAACATTTGTTGATCCACGCACCCTCGGCGATAAAGGCGAATATTATTTCGTTCGAAAACCCATCAAAAGTTACAATTGAAAAGTTAAAGTATTCCGGGTGGGACGCTAAGCCACCCCCATCTACAAATGAGATTGCTTTACCATTCTTTTGTATCCCGCCTTATAGTACACTTAATTACTATGGTGAATTATTAAAACACTTTTTATGGTTATTACGAAATTAATAAAATTGATTCATAAGATAATATCATTGAGAAAACCATATTTTTTCATTTCATTTTCTTAGCATAAATATAAATTTTAGATATGCTGCAGTATAATTTAAACGTAGGTACTTCGCATGGGTTACCAAAAATATTTTAAGTTTTTTTTACTTTTGTTTTAACTATTTTAAGTATCTATCCATTTTTAGTGACTGTTAAATATTATTAAAATACCTAAGTTTTCCCGAACTTTTTCAGTGTACTTATCAAATTAAGATTCTTCTTATTATAATGAGTGATTAATGGAACCTTCAGGAATAAACTTGAATAAAGCTATACCACGCTGATGTGATGAAAATACTGTATTCCGTTTACAAATACTTTACTTGATAAGTCTACAATATAAAATAATTCCGCAGCACGGATATCCGATTAACACAATTGACTCTCCTTGTTCGCAATGTAATCCGGCAGAGTAACGTCGTTCTCAAAATATACTGGTAGAATGCCCCGCAACACTAACATCGGCGTCCTTGTATAACTAAACTGACAATAGACAAACCTACAACTACCAATACCCACAAAATCGATATTAATATAAATAATTCAAACTACTGAAAATCGTGATGCACAAAATGGATATTAATATAAATACTACTGAAAATTATAACACTATAGTTACAAAATATTCAGACGTGAGATGTGTTAGCTACTTCCAAATGGTACCGTATAATAATTATTTATTTATATTTTATTGGGTTTTGTTATACTCAATTAAAACTAATTATTTATTTAAACTTTTAATTTTTTTTAAACAATTTTATTAATTACTACTATAAATATTTATGAGTGTTGATTTAAATCGTTTTTATTCAAAATATTTAAAGAAAACGCTTTACCCGATTACACCGCTTTTGTTCAATAGTTTCGTGCATTTGACAGTAGATAAAAAGTTTATCATTATGTCCAGCGAGTAGAGCACGTAAAGACACAAAATGCATAGATAAGTGGGGCAGACAAGTGACTAGATTTGCATATTGCCTGTGACACAATCCCCTTTATCGGTAGTGAAAGGAACAGAACAGAAAAGTACATTAGCAAAGTTCGTGCTGGTTGTTTTATAGAATGCATTTCATCATTATCTTCACTAGCTGGTATATCAACGTTTATATTTTTTATGTTAGTTGAATAGGCAAACTGGCAAACGTGTCATCTGATGGTAAGTGGTCGACGTCGCCCATGAACATAAACTAGTTTAGTGTGTTGCCTATCCTGAGACATAAGATGTTAAGTCCTGTCTTGCTCTTCTCTCCGAAACACAGCTAAGCTGTTTGACGGAGAAACAAGCAAGATGGTGGTACCCACGCAGCCGGGAGCGTGGCACAGCGTATACCTGCCACCGATAAAATACATAGAAATTGATCTAACATACAGAATTAAATCTGGATTGAGAAAACTCCTTGATAAAACTAAATAACAGCTTGGGCTTGGACGTTCCTTTTGGCCCCATGAAGATGGAAAAAAAAATATTTTTATCAAATATTTAATATTGAATAAAAAAGAATACAATTACATAAATTCATATTGGCGGCTTTATTACAACCAATATACTACCAAACATTTTTTTTATTGTTTGTAACATCATCATCTATAACAGCCGCATACCATTTGCTATATTCAAGTCGATTTTACTCCTGAAGCGCAAATAAATGTTTGTTTCGCCTCAAGAGAATGTGACATAGGCATGTCTATGTCTGTATAACAACCCCCCCGACAAGAACAACGCTATGCAGATGGAAACTGTATTAAATTAAATTGATTTACATTTTCAATCCGGTCCGTGAAAGTGAAATTTAGATTCACTTCGGAAATAACGTTTTTGACGTGACCACAAAATGTTTAAAACGCGGAGCTTCACGAAATAAGCTTTGTTCAGATTTTAATTGCATATAATATGGGAGGTGTGTTAAATACAAAACAGCGAAACGGTTTTTAAATAAGTTGGTTATACATTATAATCATCGTCATCATCATTATCATCATCATCCCGTTTCGGTTCACTGCTGGATATAAGCCTCGTTTAATGAAACGAAGATGGTTGCACTGATACCTACATGCTAAAAAGTAATATACAAAAACCCAATTCCTAAACTAAAACATATTTAAAAATTGTTTTAAAACATATAAAAGTAACATCACAAATATTGCCAAAACTACAACAGATACAACACGAGCATTTCGAGTCAACAGACACAAGTTTCGAAAACCCTTAAAATCGATACAATGGCCCACTATAAACTTTTCTCGTTCAACGCCGCATTCACAATTTTATTAAACTTCACCCGCTACGTTCGGAGATTTGATGCACCTCCCTGGAATTTCTTTTAAATTTCTTCTAACAAAACAAATTACCCTCGTACCTAAAACTCGAAAGCAACGTTGTGAATAATTAATACAATGGAAGGTTAAATTCGCCCAAAGTGTCAACTCCCCCTAACTTTTAAAAACACGACACCGTGCGGTCTATGCGTCTAGCCGTTTTATCTTGGGGCTGTTTATTTAATTTTGCTTATTTTATTGGAATTGACAATGATTTGGGAAAAGTTTTCTAAAGCCGGTGCTATTTCGATGTTTGAAGTGGGGTTGTTTGATCCTGATTGACAAATTTATCCCGTCGAAGTAAATAAAATTCGCAGCGATGTTTGCGTAAACATTCTTGAACATCCAAACAAATTTAAAAGACGTAGGGCAAATCGATTACGTATAGACGAGAAAATGGAATACATATGGGAATGTGAATTATACGCATACAATATTTAAATGCGTATTATTAATATTTTCTTCCTTGTGTTATTTTCGATATGAATATGTGAGTATGTTAAATTAGATGCCCTCTTTTCTTTAGGTGATCTATTATTATTATTATTATTATATAATATCTATGGACGCTTTTACACCACGTCAATCTGGTCCCGTGGTAAGTTCTCGAAAGACTTGTGTTACGGGTACCAGACAACGGAAATATTATATTTAGTACTTTCCAACCTGCTACCTCCGGTTTGAGCGCCAACGCGCTAACCATTGAGCCACAGAGGTCGTCATGTATTATATCAAGACAAATACTTCTTGTGTATCTCCATTGTTTCTGCTTACTGTGAGTTAATGGCTAAGCTAAAGCTAAGTTTTTTATGACGTTAAATTATAAGAAATGAATGTATGATGAATGAATGAATGAAGCTAAAACGATTCACAATTTGGGTATAATAATATAATATTTTGTGACAACTCACACACGGCCATCAGATCCCAAACAAGGCAGATCCTGTAATATGGCAACCAGACAGCTGATACATACTTATATATTTTTAAATACATACATATTATAGATAAATTACACCAAGACACAGAACAAATGATCATGCTCATCACACAAACATTTGTCCTGGCCCCACCCAGGACAAATCGAACCAACGACCTTCTGGTTTAACAGTCAGGGTCACTAACCACTAGACGAACAGGCCAGCGTATCAAATAACAGAAATAAGTTGATCGTTTTAATTTAGATATGAAAAACCTTTATGTAACCTAAAAGTCTTATGTAAATGTAAGTATGTAAGTTCAATATAATTTAAAAACTTTAGTATTCCAATTGAATACACAAACTAAATTTAATTCATCATGATTCAATTTCTAAAAGCATTTTCGTTCATTGACGTTTCGATTTAAAATAATATCATATTCCCAAATTCCCCTTTTAAAACAAGTTTCAATATGGCTGCCAATTTTCTTATTATCGTAGACACGTGATCAGGGTTCGATTATGAATGTGTTTTTTTATATTTTGGCGGAAGCAATGCCCTTTAAAACCCAACAATAATTTCCCTAGAGGCCGGTCTGGCCTTTGACAGGGGGTGATCTTGGACATAAGGGCGATTCAGGGTTAAAACTAAGCAAAAGGTGGTTGGGGTCATTTCCATTTATTGTACCCTGCCGTTTATGGTCACCAAAAGGGCACGTATAAAGGCCAAAACTCAGTAGACCCAAGAAAGGTAATTTTATAACAATTAATAGTGCGCAAAGGACCTTTCGGTTTGGTATTTAAATTAACTATATTGTACGGTCAAAAATTATTTATTCATCTTTGAAAGGAAAGCTTTTGCCTATCATCATCATTATCAGCCTTTATCCGTCCACAGCTGAACATATGCATCCTTCAATGAACGCCAAGACAGCCGATATTATATCTATACAATACAAATAAATAAAAATGAAGTGCATGTGTGGAATTTCAAATTAACAACTTTAGGCTAAATGCATATGAAATATATGTAGTATGTACCTATTATATAATATAAGTATATACGGTACTTACATAAAAGAAAACAATTTTTAAAATTGTCCGTCTGCATTTTATATTATAAAGAGTAACTTATTAAAATAAAAATTATAAAAATAATCATCATCAATCAAGATACGGCTGTAAATTTAAGTTAACGCGGGCAAAGCTGCGGGCAACAGCTAGTATATATATAAATTTACGATTTAAAAATCCTCAAATCAGATGAGAAGTGTACTGAGACAGGTTAGACCTATATGATGCGTGGGTTGGCCAATTTTCCTGACTATAATTTCCCTTATTAATTTGTGCAGAGCAGCAGACAACAAGTGGTGTCTATATGGCCAGGTAAAGGTAAATCCCGTGCAATTAAATTATATACGCCTATTTATTATAATTAAATATGCCATGCACAGGTCAACCTAAATATCTCACCTCGAAATCCTAGCAGTGTGAAATTGTTATTAAGACGCATGTTCCGAAAAAGCAACTCCAAAGTATGTTTTACGACTTGCAACTAAATCGTGGTCTAGACCGCAGTCTGGCTACGGCCAATATTTCCAGCATATGAAATGCAAATACAATTTAAAACTTTCCATATACTGTTGAGACTAAGAACTCACGCCTATGAGCTGGTCTCGCTTTGTGCACGTAAACTTATACCATTTTGCCATAATTTTAATGGATATAAGTTTAGACATATTAAATTAGACTGTGTGTAATAAGACTTTATGTTTGAAATTGTATGTTATTTACAATCCAAATTATGTTTCATAGTGTACAACAAAAGATTTGATGTTGCTTGTGTTCGAATAGTTTGAATTATTAGATAAATGTCTATTTTTTTTTGATTTCGTTATATATTTGCCTAAGTTTTTAAATGAAAAAATAGCATATTTGGTACAGTTCTCGCAAATTTAAGACAAGAAATAAAGTTTTGGTTAAGTATACTGACTGCCCTGCTAGTTAATGGTGGAAGAAATATGCAGCATGGATACTCAGGCACAGGGATACGCATGCCTGGCATATGCTTATTTCCTACCATATAAAATATATCTTCTACCGGTAAAACCTCAGGAAATTAGCCAAAGATAAAAAAAAATTGAAAAGAAAAACTTGATTCTAAAAATAAACCGCAATAATTGGGCTAATGCATAATTGTTTTTTTTTATTCGACTGGAAGTATCAGAAAGTATCACGGTAAAGCAAACAAAGTGTTTGTTGGCTATTAACCAGGAGGGAAGGCGATCTCCGTGCGGTGGCCGGTCCCTGTTGGATGCAAGTGGTCTTGCGCCGTCTTGGCGTTCATCGAGAGAGGCCTATGTTCAGCAGTGGACGGATAAAGGATGATGATGATGATGATGAAGATGATAAAAGCAAACAAGCAAACTCTTTAGCTATGATATATTATAAGTACAGATATAACTTTATTTTTATAGTCAATTAAGAGAATCACGAACAAACTAGTGTAATTAAAACTACAAGCATTAAGAAGGCCCTCTACTTTATCACCAGTTGAATAGATCTCATTTAACTTCTATCACTTCTTTGATAAATGTTTTCGAGTGATATCGAAGTCCGTGACTCGTTTGCATTATTTACTCAAAAACATCAAGTTTGTATTCACTTAAAAGCAACCTCAATTTTGTCCCGAATAACCTCTGTTTATTCAATATACAGGTTTAATATTCGCGCTACGTCAAAAATAAGGGCCAATGTAACAAACTTTTCTAAGGCGAAGCGTAAAATAAGGATTCATAATTCAAATCGAAAAAAGTTGGTCGGGCTTGGTAATTTTTCCCATCTTATAGCAAGTTTCGCCGGAGGGTCGCGAGTCTCGGAAATCTAAGAAGGTTTACATTTTTAGCCTTTCGGTGTGTCCTCTCCGGTTTATATCGTCTTTTGATTACACTCTCAACAAGTTATGCATATTGTAAGAGGCTTTGGGCCGCTGGTTAGAAGAATTTCGACGTCTCTTTTATTCAACGTCGTTTCGGGCTTGATGTCTCATTTTTTATACAGTTTATATCATTCCCTTTATTATGAATGAATTTTTCACGACCGTGCCTGCTTTATTCCACTTTTATGTTTTCACACATCCAAATAACGCGAAATTAAAATTATTATACTGTTAAGGCTGCGTTCCTTTTTGTAGAGTGACAAACACTGTTATAACCATGTTTTGTATGTTGATATTTTATTATGACTTTATTGCTATCAAGCTTGTGGTCTTTTACTTAGTATGCTTCTATCAATAAACGCCAAGATGGCAGATCCCCTGTCACACCCATCCAACTTAACACAAGACTTATTTTTTTTTAACCTATTCTTCTAGTTTGTGATCAAATTCCAATATCAAAGAAATAATGGTGACCTCTGACGAATTATGGACCCGCACTGGCTTAGATAAAGAAAAGAGAAATTGAAATTGGTTGTACTTATATTAGATTTTCTAGTCCAAAATAAGTCTAATATGCAGACTTTGGTGATGATTATATATAATGATCTAGAAGAAAGTAAAGATCGGATATATATATATGGTACAAGTCCATTAGCCAACGATACGTAGATATAATAAATTGAAATTATTGTTTACGATAGAATTCTTCGGATATTATAGGCCAATTACTTAATTAAAAGAAACGGGAAAAACAAAGGCTTTCTTTGCAGCTTTGACAAATAAGATCTTGATTGGATGAAATGTATTGCATGATGGGAATCTCATATTACTTCTATTATGAGAATATATAAATTGTATTAATGGAATTATCTTTCACAAAATATATTAGGAATGCTTTTATTATTATTATGAAATATTTATTTTGAGGCTTGTAGCGGTCAGGTCTACGCAGAGGTCGAAAGTTCGATTCCCTTCAAGGGTAAATTGATAAACGTGCGTCTTAACTAAAATATAGTAAGTCGTGGATATTTTATTTTCAAATAAATATAAAAATTTCACTCTTTGTAATAAATTTAGTGATTCTATAGCTCCATATATAAGGTTTTTGTGTGACGTTTTACTTAAATTAAGAATTAGTAAGCAGTGGACGGATGTAGGCTGATTATGATGATGATGATGAAGCAAAAGAAGTCGTAAGACGATAACGTAGTATCTACATTCATAAAACTTATTACAATGATAACACTGGCGTCAAGTGACAGCTATGCTGTCGCGTTTCGTGCGGTTTGTGAGTTTCCGGTTGCCCGTTGGGGGAATAGGGAAAAAGAGATACACGTCTGCATAATCTCTGGTTGTGCAGTTGTGTATGGGCGTCTGTAGTCTAAAGCTTCGACTGCTCTCCTAGGCTATAAAAAAAGAAAAAAATATCTATCTCCACCAATAAGGGTTCTTTGTGAGATCTAATCACACCTATGTACTTGAAATTCAAATAAAGCGTATGTTACCACAAATTCGACATTTCTCAAAAGCAGTGCTAACTGGCTGTACTGTTAATTCCCTTTAAGACCGAACCCCTAATTGTTATCGGTCTGCGACCCTAACGGCTTTTCTAATGCGACTAATGTATTTTTGGGACATTTTGCAGCTTGCCCCAGCCCATTTTTCTATTTATATGAGCATTGCATTCCCCTCACAGCACTAACAGTATTATCTTCGAATATGTTTCCAATTTCCATTGTCCAGTGTATGTGAGTGGAACGAATGTGATGAGCATAAATAAGAGATATTGGCAAAGTGGCTTCTGAACGAGAATTGATTTTGGACACTTCATGACTTACGAGATTTATCCCACTTGAATGTGGTTGGTAATGTACATATAGATATCTAGATCTTGGATGGAGTATGGGGTAACTTTACTGGCTTTTGGTATAATTATTTTACTTAATTATACGCTCAATGCAACTGTTTGTTGGTCTTATAAAATAATACCTATATTTGGACAATTCACACAATATTAACTTTATAAATTATGGCCTATGTATTATTCTGATGTATAAGCTATATTATTGTAGAGTTTCATTAAAATCCATTCCGTTGTTTTTGTGTCAAAGACGTAACAAACATACATATTATATATAAATTTTGGCGTTTATAATATTAGTGCGATTTATTTTATTTCTTATGGATACTATTACATAGCGTCTTGGCATTCATTGAAGGGGGCCTGTGTTCATTTGTGGACAGATAACGGCTGATGATGATGATAATTCTTATTATTACATATTAATATACCTACAGTTTCTCATTATTGATTTTATTTATTTTCAGGTACGTTTTTTATTCCATGCAATCGATTCGTAAGTAAATAATGATAAAAGGAAGATTTTTAAATAGGATTTTTTTCTAAACCTTTATTTCCTCCATTCAATAAAAATGCAACGTATATTTTAAGATGTTTTTAGATATTACGAATGCTTGGATGTTTCATCATCATCATCCGCCCATATCCGTCCACTGCTAAACAATGTCCTTCAATGAACGCCAAGACAGACGCCTGATTCCTTGCAGGAATGTTTGCATGGCAATTACTCAAGAGCTATTAAATGGATTTTGAAAATAATATTTTAAATAAAACTTTCTGGCAAAGTCAAAAAACAATCCGAACAACTCTAGTTCAAAAGTGAAAAGTTCTTTTTTTGCATTCAGGCATTGTACGTTTTAGCATCATTAGACAATCAGTTAATCTATGATCACTTGAAATACATACACACTCAACCATCAAATCTCAAATATCCCCGCTTAATCAATGAAAAACGTCACTACAGGTTATATTAAGTACATTTTCTATTGAATGCTAATTTAAACATTTAAAAAGCTGTAAAAACATTCGGCAACAAAATAAAAATTTACATTCGAATGCGGCAAATTAGATTTTATTTTGGTCCTTAAACAATTTGCGGTCCGATACAGACAAAGGGGGCATAGGCGGTGCGGTGGCGATGCGATGGTTTATGCGGGTACGTTATTACCTATACTTGTTTGAGTGGTTCGCAAATATTTATCGATAAATATTAGGTGTTTTCGGTTTCGATATACATTTGCATTAGTTTTTACAACCACTTTCTATTTTATTTATGGTAGTTTCGAAATAAGTTGTTTTTTTATGTTAGTTGGATAGGTAAACTGGCAAACGTGCCACCTGATGGTAAGTGGTTGACGTCGCCCATGAACATAAACTAGTATACCTCGAACGACCCCAGGCAACTCATTTATGTGTTGCCTATGCTGAGACATAAGATGTTAAGTCTCGGTGCCAATAATTATACTGCCTGTCTTGTCCTTCTCTCCGAAACACAGCAAAGCTGTTTCACGGAAGAAACAAGCAAGATGGTAGTACCCATGTAGCCGGGAGCGCGGCAGCGCTTTCCTCCCACCGGTACCATCCATAACTTCACATGGTACGAAACTATTTAGTAATATTTGATTCCTACAATTGAGTAAAAAATCTAACTAGAAAGATTTACAATTCGCTAATTTATAAAAAAATGTTAAACCAAAAGGCAAAATCCATAAAAAGGAGTGTAAAAGATTAGAATAAATTACATAAATAGATGATTAGAAAATTTTCTAATATCATAAATATAAACCATGATAATAAGCATCTCCAGACTCTCACCCCAACAATCCTCAACAAAGCTATGTTCTGATAAGAAGCAGATCAGTCAATGTAATAACTGGAACCAAAACTACCAACATATACATAGCGCCCTAACAATTGCACTAAATTGCAGATATAATCGCATATAAAGATATGCAACAGAAGTCCGTATTCGGTCTTAAGGCGAGTCACCGAGACTGGCGAGGCAGCGGGCGTCACGGTGCTAGATCGCATTTAAGTTTTAGGATAAATTTGAATTAAGAAAATATAAGGTTTAACATTTAAAAAAATTGCACGTTCTCATTTAAAAATGTTGTGCAAACTTACATATTTTAGGTATTACTAAATTATTCGTTTAAGTTTATATTATATTTTAGGCTGTTTTCTGGATTTTTATGATCGAGTAAACTACATCTTATCGTGTGACCAATAATCACATCTTTTAGGCAATATATTTAAGCATCTCTGATATTTTTTGTGAGACTGTTATTTAATAGTAAATATATAAAAAAATTTACTTGGCAAATTTTTTTTTAGTTTCGCCTACGGTGACTCGCCTTAAATTACATTGTACACGAATTCCATATTAATGGTCTAAAATATCAAATTTTCAATATCGATACCGGTCAGCGCCACTCTAGGAGGGTCGTGGTGAGTTCACAATGACCAGGGCCCCGGTCACATTGTCCGTGTTCTTGTTCACATTAAAACGCAGTTGAGCGTTCTTTATTGTTTCATCCGCGGCTCCTGGGAAACGTTCGATTTCATGTAACACAATTAAAATTTGTTCTTAATTTTTGTTGCAATGGACGTTATTTTGGATTATGAAAGCTTACCCTTTGTTCGGACAATAGGTTTTATGATTCGTGGTTATGACTTAATATTGTTTAAATATGAATGGAGGTAGAGAACCGACAGACGAAGTTAGAAGACTACTTACACGAAGTCAGTCACGCTAAAATAGTAACATCTCGTTGACTATTACCTGGACATTAATAAAATAGTAGCAGACGTCATTTATACAAGGAATTATGACTACACTAAACTCAATACTAACCCAATATATGACTCAAAATATTCACTATTCCCAGGCGAATTTTCACCTTAAAATTTCACTGATATTTTTGTCAGTATATCACAAAAGCAACTTCTGACTAAATTTAATTTAGTTATACCAATTTAACTCAACGTAAAAACTAGTTAGTACAAAATAGTTTTTATATGAACGATAGTTTGTTTATACATAACATAATGCATGCATAAATGCGATATATACTGCAATGTTTCTAGTCTAGATCTAGTTTATGTAATATTTTTGAGAAATAAATTGATGAAAGTAGACCCATTGATCACGTGATAATGAATGCAAATCGTGACGTCATAGTTTCCAAAACAAGCAATAGTATTTTAGCGTTGATGATGATGATGACGAGTAAATCAATTTAGATTTAGCAATTCTCCTGCGAAATAATCCTGACTAACTTTGATTGCAATGGAAAAAGGTTTCAAGAGCATACATCAGTAACATACCCAAATTCGATGTTGTTGGGTTAGGTGTATTTTTCGCTTCTAACACCAATTTCTGTTCTATAGAAATCCAGAATATCAAAACATATTCCACATTGCGGTACTACACAGTATTTTTAATATTTCACAAAACTATTAATTTACCACCAAACAAACAATGTATTGTTTGTTGTGTAACCGTTGACGTCACGCGAGACGCCATGACAGGTGGCCGCGTTTTATAGCGGAAATATCAAAAAGTTTTAAAATAGTCAATTTTTATATAAGTCTTATTCACGAGACATAACTAAATATCCCGTTTGAAAAAGTCTTAGAAAATAATCGTATTAATTTATAATCTTATATTAAAATATGTTAGCCAAAAAACAAAAGAAATTATAAGAAAATTGCGGAAGCATTCCCAAGAAGATAAAACACGTAATAATACAGCTCTACTTAGAAGCTTCAAGTTGAAACTAAGTTTCATATTCTGTGCTTAAGTGAACGCATCTTACTAAGTGTAAAATAATATGTATGTTAAATAAATAGGTATTCCAAACTTCGAACCCCTCCTCATACTTGATTGAACTAAATCCCGTTATCCTTTCCCTTAGGGTCTAGGAGTGCTTCGAGCATTTACAGTTTTCAAGTTCAGATCACAGTGGGGTGTGTTGCTTTGTACTCTACATGGGACTTGTGAGACAAATAATACACTTAGATACTAATAATACAAGACACATGAAACATGAGAACTGTGTACTTTGTCTTCATTTTTATTGGATTTTATATGGAATCATAAGTTTCATGGTTTTAGTAATCAAATCAAATCAAAATATATTTATTTCGTAGGTAACAACTTGTACACTTGAAATACGTAAACAAGTAGTCAACAAAAGGCAGGTAAATAAACTAATTTGAAATGCAGACTCCTTAAAAAAAATGAGAAAAAACTTTGGGTTGCTCTTTGGCAACAAATACAAAACATAGTTTATACATACAAGTAAAACATTAAGAGTGAATGTCTTATTCCCAAGGTGTGGTATTTTTAATAAAATCTTCTATTACCTTTACCACACAAACGTTCCTTGACAGTTTTCTTAAATTCATTAATGTAGATTTTGAACGGCTTCTGGGATCCTCTTCTATATTTTTCCTCGTGTGCATTTTAACCGAGATTTTTTGAGTTTTGGCAAAATCATAGCACCCAAATTATCTAGACGATAGATCAAGACTTGACTGGAGATGTATATTATAAATTGCTCTAGGTATTATTATCTAACGTGTCTAAACAATAAGGACTCTGCAATCAGTACAAGGTAAACCTTTACTGAGGAATGGTTACTAACATTTTATCCTCATTATTAGCCGATATTTAAGACAGTTTCATTATCAACATATGAATACTCAATTATATACAGTATCTAGTACACGTAACACAAACTATTACGAACTTCGTAAAAATTTTACAAATCTTTGACTTTGTCGAAACCAGTCGTGTAATTTTATCTAAATTTCTAATGTATATGAAATAAAAGTGGAAAGAGTGAAAAAAAGATTTGTACTATTATTATGAAACATGAATTTCCTTTAAGAACCATCAGTACAATCTATCAGTTATATTACGAGCTTAACACGTAGTGATATTTAAATTAATTTATAATTATTGCGATCATTATTGTAACGTATGAGGCAGTATTTTCAAATGTGAGTAACATTTGAAAATCCTGCCTCATTCGATTAGCCTGTAACCATAAGGTATCTCTTACGCATAAAAGAAAGATACATAAGACGGTATCGGTTCATAAACAAAGGATATAATCGACCACAGAACCATTAGACCGTCTCCAGGCGTGATCAAATATTTAGGAGACCAAAACGGGGAACAAGAAATCAGATTGTCTCGAAATCACACGAGTGGTGGGGAGTAACGCGACGAGGCCCGCGCATTTATAATTCACGATGGAACTGAGGGATATGGGATATTTTTACTTGAGAGTATCTGTAATAAAATAAAGCTGAAAAGTTTTTTGCAACTCCATGACAAATTTTTAATTTGTCTAAACACATAACCAACAAGATATAGATTATAATAAACTAACTTTTTGCGGAATTCATTTATTTATAACAGTGTTTCAATAGTGGAGGCCACGTTTAGGTCAATGAAGTGTTAGTCGGCCATTAATCAGGTGGGAAGACGATCTTCGTACAATTGGATGTCCGTGTTGGATGCGAGTGGCAAGGGATCGGCAGTCTTGGTATTCATTGAGGGAGGCCTATGTTCAACAGTGGATGGATAGAACCTGATGATGATGATGATAATGATAGGAGAACTATCGTCTAATACCATCTTCTGCTACATGTGTAAATTATGCCTGATACTTCTAATTCTTTAAACCTTCCATAATCACGGGAGGTCACGAAAAAAAACTGTAGGACTTTGTATTATTGTATATAAAAAAAAAAATCTGTAGGTAAAATTCGTAAAAGTTAGAAAACAGTAACAAAACTTTCAAGTGTAGTTCTCGGTACATAACGCTAGATGTTGCTTTATCACCTGCTAAATCTTTACCAGCTCCCATGACATTCAATAATTTCAACTAGCACAGTCATAACAATTATCTAACTTATAATTGCTAAATTGTGCCCCGAAGCTCGTCTCAGGGTGAACGTTTACACATAGCAATTATCGGCGGCGAAGTTTTCCAACTCTGCATTAAGGTGCCACTAATTATCGTTATAGGCTCGGTGGGATGACAATAGAACCAAATTAGTGAAATGATGAGATACCAGGTAAACCTGAAACCACATACGCATTAACTAGCACATCATGCATATGAACAGGTAATACTTCATTTCAGTATTACAATAAGATAGAAAATGAGATAAATAGACCCTTTTATAAAATGTAGTTCACTTCCCAATATTGGGCACGTCATTCAAAACTAAGCAGCTCAAAGCCAGGAGCTCTCTTCTTAGTTCATTATTTACATTTGAGCTAAGCATAAATATTTTACAGATATTAAACACATTAACAAAATTAATAAAATATATAATATACTCTTTCAGTATTGTGGAGTGGCTAACTAAATCTCGAACTGAACTCAGACCGCTAGCTGTATGACTGGAGATCGTATTTATAATACCACATACTACAATTATCAAAATATGTTGCACGTCTAAGTATTACTTTATATTATTAATATAATATTATAGAACTTTTTTTTTTTAGATTTTTTTAGATTTTAGATTTTTTGCCAGTCATAAGATCCGTCCAACAACCATTTAATTCAAAACACTTGAAACTAATATAATATTAGCATGGCATTCAGAGTTTTACTTAACGCGTTGAAACCTGCAATTAATGGTTCTGAAGGGCATCCCCTATGGAAGAAAACCAAACTTTTGCTAATTAATTGTAAGATTTTAATCATGGTTCTGGCGTAACGAAATTATTATAGGCCGTTTAATTTTCTTGCCCTTCGCCCTACGGCCCTACCATATTATATGTAATAGCTGAATTTTAATCAAGGGCGTATTATGCAAGCTGTCGTATGCACTCCAGTAATATAAATCATCAACTTAATTTACTTAACCATAACTTAGCATAAATTAATGAATGATAAGTTATTCTTATAATAGAATAAATTTTGAGCGTGTTCCAAATATGCACTATTATGAATCACAGTAATCTTTAAAAAAAATACATATTTGAACTTTCTGATTTATTTCACTACTATTAGGTATTTGTTAGTCTTTACAGCGTTTACTGAGCCTTACATAAGGCTGTTGTACATTTATCTTAATATAAGTGACTGATAAAGATAAGAAATGCTGAAATGGTTAAAAACTTTGAGGATATGTGGAAAGGTTGTAAGAGGTAGTGGCCATGCTGCTTTGCAATCAAATTGGGTCGGCACGACTGGAGGGGTACCTCTCGCTCACTAACACCGGCGTAAAGTGACAGCTATGCTGTCGCGTCTCGTGCGGTTTGTGAGTTTTCAGTGGCTCATTGTGCGGATCAGTGCGGATGTGTATGGGCGTCGATAGTCGACAAAAGGCTTCTACTTGCCCTCCTATTCTATAAAAAAATGATCCAGCGTAAGGATAGCACACAAAATATGATTAAAAATACAAGTGATTTTTGCCTTATAGTAGTCAGAATAAGGTTAATTATTTCAAAATACAATTTATCAAATATAATAACCAGTTGAAGCCGTGAAATCTCTGAATAATCTGAAAGCAGAAGTGTAAGCAGTAAATACTAGTTATGTATCAGCTGATAAATATATAATTATAAAACAAAAACAATTCCTGGTAAACGATCGTCCTAAATAGGTCTTACGTTGGCCAAAACAAATAATTTTCGTTGAAATGAACCCCCACGTTATTTAATTAACTCTCTCCCCCGAACAAAATGCACAAGAATTCCCTTGTTAAACAATATTTGCATTCGTCAGGAATTTGAACGGGCAAGTGTATTGTTTATTTACACTTTTTCTGGCTTTAATTCCTACCTCTCAAATGCCTAGAATTCTTGGATGGGAGGAAAACTTTCGTTTACATACATACTGCATCGTCAGCAGTTTTATAGTAGATACTTATACTTTCTGTAGTCGATTTTTCCAAAACGGAACGACTTAGAGAACTTAAAGAAAGGCGTATGAGCGTAATAGAAGGGCTGGCAAATATAAAAAATTAAAACGTAAAAAATCAAAGAAGAAGAAAGTAGTTTTCTGGAAATGAGTGCACGCCAAGATTAAAAAATAATTGTATGTTAGTGAGGAATATATAGTGACTCCATATTTCGAGAAAATAAGAATAAACCTAACAACATTATGTTGGGCGATGAGACATTGAAGTATTCGTAAATGGAACAAACCATCGCTTGAAGTAGACGTTGATAGTCGTCTAAAATGATAGAACATTAATAACTATAGTCGTTTTTAATAGAAACCATTTTTACAGGCCTTACTCCAGGTATGGACCAACAGATTTTCAACTTAAAAACCTATTATAATCTTCCACAACGGCCCTGCTCCCTAGAAAATTTACACCATGGCTCTTAAAGTTACAAGACATTTTCAACGGGCTTGATCATGCATTAGGTTAGACCACAGTATCCGAAGACCTTCTCAAAAATCCTTAGGTCCATCTTTACATTCTTCTAAAAAAAATTGCCAGATATTTTGCCATGTACCTACCATTTTGAGCTCTTTAACAAACAATACGCACAAAATCAATACACGATGATATATTCTCTTTAATAACAGAACTCTTATAATTAACATTCATACATCAATACCAACATATTATTTTTCTAGAACATAAGTTCCAAAAGTTATTTATTCTATACACCCGCTATTTAGTATTTAATTTGCTACGGCAACTAATACAACTAATATACCAGCAATACGTGATCGAACTAACTTAACCAGATCTGATTGTGTTGAAATTAAGGAGTCCCAATCTGAACTCATCAAACATTAAGCCCTTACCTGGGGCCCACTAAATAAATAACATCAGCAAATGAAAAACACCCTCGACCCACACCGATCGGTGAGAATTGGAAGGAGGCAATAATAAATATGCATAGCGCGTCTATGCCACATCCTCTGTGATTAGTGAAGGGGGCACACCGTGATACTATTGAGTGATAGCGAGGGGGTAAAGGAAAGGTAACCCCCCTAGCTAATAACGGAACGTGTCTCTCTATTGTATCGGCGGCATTTCTTGGATATTGCCAATATACTTTTCGCGTGTGCGTTTTGTTTCTATTGCGTTCGTCTCCCTAATACAATGTCACGCTAAAGTGTAAATGAGTTCTGTATTAAAGTTATTCTTTATCTGGTGGTGCACTCAGACGGTATGACAGAGGAATGGGTCCCAAGGTACGGGAATCCTCGCTCATACATAGGAATAGCTATCCGTGGATTCCATTAGCAATAAAGTTGTGTTAAACATAACTAACGGGTATACTTTATTCCTTATTTGCTCTTAGGATACATTTTAAAATAGATATTTAGCAATAAAGTTATCTCTTACTAGAGTTTTATACATAATAACGTTGCCGTATTAGCTGCATGTAGAGATTTTAATATTAAGCCTTTTGTGTCTTCTCTATGATAGTAAGATAAATACTTTTTTTTTTTTTGTTAGTAGGTTAGGCAAACTGGCAGATGGGAAACTTGGTGGTGTGTAGACAATTTTGTCCATGGCAACAAACTATTTTACTCAACAACTTGTTATAAACAAAAATTTCTCTCCAAGACACAGCAAGGCACGGTCTTCCCGTGACCATGGTTGCTGTAAAGTATCCGAAACGTCGGGCTTGTAAAAATCTTAATAAACCGCGATAAAATCCGTAAAAAATGTTTTATTATAATGAGTGAAATTCCCATAAACATTAAAAAACAATACAGCAAGAGTGGTTTACGGGAAAAATAAGAATTATCATTTTGAATATGCTGTCGGATAAGTTTGTTATAAAAAAAACCAATTAAAGTATTTTTATTTGTACTTTCAAAATGTTCATGTTTTTTTTTATTTTGACACAAAGGCGTGTAGTAATTAAATTTACATATCCAACCGGCGATTCATATTTGGCGGTCGTATTTATTGCCATGGCGCTGATTGCGAGTCGCCCTAATCAAATTAGTGGCGGACACAGTCCTAAACAAATTTCAATTTTCAATTATATAGGAGGAGGTGAACCTCCGAGGACCAGTGACTTATTGCACCCGGAGCAGTAACGTATTATGAATAATTATGCCCAGTGCAGGAGGTGCGATTGAATTCACTCTCAAGGGGGCTATTTAACAAGCAATCTGCTATATTAAGAATAAATATCCTTATATTACATAAAGAACGAGTTGTTTTATCGTTTTCAGTATAAAATGTATTGAAAATGTTTTTGGCGATTTCTGACATTTCTAGTATTTCTATACCTTAAATGGTCAAATAGAGTCTTTTGATCCCTATACGAAGCAAGATCGATAGTCATATTTATTTTTGTTTGGATTTTAGCATTTTCTCAATAATCTGTAAATGTAGTTCAGAATGTCTAAAAAAGTTATGGATGGTATCCTAGAAACGTTTTCCTGTAACTATCGGTTAAGGTACCTGCCCTTACTGACCCACCTCAAAAATTCATTCTGTATATGCAGGTATCCATGTTGGAAATTTTACTCGTTGCAATAAGACATACAATAATAAACATAATAATATACTGATTCTATCGATACGTTCTAACATTTTAAATTCTGATATTTTATTTAAATCTACCATTCATATCAATTAAATAGTCTATAAAATATAATAGGGTAATGCAATTCACCGGTGGGAGGGAAGCGCTGTGCCGCACTCCCAGCTGCATGGGTACCACCATCTTGCTTGTTTCTCCCGTGAAACAGCTTTGCTGTGTTTCGAAGAGAAGGGCAAGATAGGCAGTGTAATTACTGGCACCGAGACTTAACATCTTATGTTTCAGGATAGGCAACACATAGATGAGTTGCCTGGACTCGTTCCAAGTAAACTAGTTTATGTTCATGGGCGACGTCGACCACTTACCATCAGGTGGCACGTTTGCCAGTTTCCCTATCCAAGTAACATAAAAAATGTAATAAAAAATATATATCTAAAGCGGTACAAGTTGGCCAAAATTTATCTGCCACGGCCTTTCTTATTGATTGTATATGACAATAAAAGAATTTACGCCAACCTTAGCTCCCTACACTTTCGTCGGTTCAGTGAACATAAATTGCAATAGGATTCCGATCAGACCCAAGTTTTTTTTCAAAATAACCCACTATTGTAAGGTGCAAATGCTCAAGTATTAAAATATATCCTTCAAACTACTGGTGCGTATGAAAAACTTTGTCGTATTTCAAATTCGTTTCAAACGGAGCGTACAAATTAAACTTGATATCTCTTATTTTTCAATATAATTTCATCTTTTAGTGAATTATTTTCAAATTGAGTCGTAGAAAAGTACGAGCTTCGTGTCTACAAGACTGGAAGACGTTCTGTGATTGAAGTTTACTCAATTCGTTGCGTTTGCTTAAGATTTTATGTAAATTATTTTGAAGCACTTTGAAGCGAAAGCTCGAAGGCGTAAAATGTGAAACATCCAAATTACTATTACTCTGATATTGATGTTAATCTTATAAGGTCCTAAATTTATTTATATATTGACATAAAACCAACATAAAACTTATCAAAATTCACGTCCGACACACAAGTCAATCAATTATGTATTCTAATTTTATGTATTAAATACATTTTATACATTAAATTGAGAAAAGAAAAGATCAAAACTAAAATAGTATACGAAGACCATAACGGTGGGGTGAATAATTACTATAACTTGTAAGAGGTAGTGCCATGCTGTTAGGCAGACGAACTGGGCCGGCACGACCGGGTCGGTCGGTCAGTCGCGACCTCTCGCTCACATAACACGTCGTCAAGTGACAGCTATTGTGTCGCTTTTCGTTCGGTTTTTTTAGTTTTCTTTGGTTCATTGGGGCGGGGGGATAGAGAAAAGGATGGCAACGCATCTGTAGAACATATGGTTGTGCGAATTTCTATGGACGTCAGTAGTCGCCATAATGCTCCCACTGCTCGATTGTATACTCGGTATGACATAAAAGATTAATTAACAGTAAGTAGAATCGCCGTGTTTATATTACCGGTTTTATATTTTTAAGGAACATATGGTTGTGCGAATTTTTTTATATTTTTAAGTTTTATATTTTTAATTTTTTTATATTTTTAAGGAACATATGTTTGTGCGAATTTCTATGGACGTCAGTAGTCGCCATAATGCTCCCACTGCTCGATTGTATACTCGGTATGACATAAAAGATTAATTAACAGTAAGTAGAATCGCCGAGTTTATATTGCCGGTTTTTCGCAGTGGGCTCGCCTTGAAACCGGTGAGAGATGCAATTCACGATCAAAAGCTACTTTGTTGGAATATTGTCAATTGAATATATTTCAATTAGGATACATATTTTTTTTAATTTATTTATAAAAAAAATATATTTGAAAAATTTAATTTGAATTAGTATTTGAAATAACTCGGCAAGAAAGACTAAGTAGTGACTTAGTACGTGTATGTACCTAATGGCTCAGTCAAACAAATCTTGGTACTAGCTGGTATCAATTCTATTGGCATCTGTTTAAAACGATTATTCTTTTTTAGAAAGGAAATCCACGAATAAGTGATAAAGTCACTGTTTGTACGTTGAATTCATAAAGCAAAAAAATTGTCGCAAAAACACATTGTAAATGAATGTACGAAATATTATAGATGAAATAAGTAAATAATATTACGTTTCGTTCTATTTGATTCACTCGATATTCTTTGCGATGAGCGCAGATAAATAAACCTTCCATTTAATGCATAATGAAATTATTTTCTACGTTTTAAAACGCGATCTTTCAGGATATTATGTTTCATTTCCACTTTGAATGTATGTCTATTAGACGGTTTTATGAGTCTTAAATATGTTAAAGCTACCTTCACTGTGATTCAATGTTTAACTAGCAGCGCCTCGCGGTTTCATCTGCGTACTTTCCATTCCAGTGGGAGTACAGGGATAAATTATAGCCTGTATGTTATTCTGACCTATTTTACTGTAAGGTTTCATTAAAATCCATTTAGTAGTTTCTGCGTGAAAGAGTATCAATCATATATCACCCTCGAGGTGTGCCCGAGATGGGCGGCGCTGCGTCATGATCTGACATCAGTCATCGGAGGGGACCTGTCTCTGCCGAGTGTCATCACCGCGATGCTCGGTGACAACGAGTCCTGGACGGCGATGGTTACCTTGAACTTGGGCCCAGTATGACACGAGGTCGCGGGGACTGCCCAAGCAGCCGGGCAGCCCCCCTTAAGAGGAGTAGTCTGGCTTTCGCCGGGGCCAGCCTGTCGCTGAGGTGATCCTGTTGAATGCCTATCCGGGACCTTCAAATTAAAGCGGCTGAAGGCGCTCGCAGTAGTTTTAGTTTACGGGTAGGGCACTCCCAGGTGCGAGTCTCACATAGGGTCAGGATCTACCCGAGATCTAGAGCTACATGCGTAAAAAGCATTTCCCTGCGATAACAAAAAAAAATCAATCATATATCCATACATTTTTACAAACTTTCGCGTTCATAATATTAGTAGGATTTAGTTCTTCGAATTACTGTTTCCTTCGGTTTTACCCGCATCAATATGAAAAAAGCTTTTCTACAAAATAAAATAAATATTTATTGATAATTGGACTATCAAATGCCAAAATGTTTTTTTTTTAAATCCGAGTTGTAGTTCGAGAATTAGCGCATACCTAAATACAAACATACAAATTAAAGTCTACGCATAAAAGTATTATTAAACGTAGCCTTGAAGCTTTTATATAAATTTCACTTTGTTGGTTTTTCGCTGACAGATGCATGTATGAGTGCATTATAATACCAAATTTTGCTAAAGTCTTAAGCCCATTGAGAATAATTTAATATCACTTACACGTATTAATAAAAGCTTAAGCAACAGTCCCAAGAGTGTAAAAATCTTATATCAAATAAGCAAACCATTAGCAAAGCGAGTCTCAAGAGATTCAAAATCAAACAATATGAACTTAATACAGTGCCTTAATAAGACGAAAATATGTCATTAAAGATAAATAAGGGAAAGTGTAAAGGCAAAACTCCCCAGCAAGGGAAAACACAGAATATTTTTATATGGAGAACAAAGTAAGGGGTAATATCCGTAATAAAATTTTATACGCCTCGATATTTCGCCGTAAGATGAGTTGAAGCGGGTGTGAAATTATGTACTTTTAGCTCCGTGTCAAAATTTATAACTTCTTTCGAGGCGTTAACTGTTACGAGTTTCTTGAGTGTTGTTAAGTGTATATAGGCCCTCTATATCTCCTTTGTAGGTGTAATTCGAGAATCGGTACCATATTTCTAAGCTCAATAAAATTATATGCTCTATTAATTTCATCTGAATCTAGGACGGTCGTAACTTAATGGAAATGTCAAGTTACCAAGATAAATCTTGGTAATTACCTAGAACTAGCATTTTGCATTTCGATTCCAATATCTAAAATTTGGATTTTTATGATATAGTCGTATATTCATGCGAAGCAACAATATGATAATCAACAAACCATGAAATTGACTAGTTTGCTAAAATAAAAAAAAATTGTGCACACCAGTACTATAAATACATCATCGCCAATCACTTTATAAAAATCTTAGTATTTTGGCTAAACGCAGACCTACAAAACTTTTAATATTAGTATGCATTCAACTTATAATAAATGCTATGCTACAAGCATTCAATGTATTATGAATTTTATCTCAATTTAGCACGCTTCTAATCATATGAATTATCATCTGAAATTATATTAAATGATATCACAATTAAAGCAAATAGCCCTTACTTATAACATAATATCGAAATTACTTTGTCATATTGATGCAAATACTTCTAAATACTATATTAATTTAAACATATTGTGTTTACATTTTGTGTTTTATTAAAAAATAGATGTTAAAAGATAAAAAGTTTTCCTTATAATAGAACTTAGACAGACAAATAACACTTTATAATATGAAAGACACAACACAAAATTTCTAAATAATATTGTTCAATATATTTCTGTAGTCGTATTTAGTAAAGCACAAATTTTATGTCATCTTGGTACCACCGCACTAAAACCGCCGGCTTATACCTAACACTGTCTCGTTTTTAAATATGTTGTGTTTTCTACTTATTAAGTACGGTTTTTTATCGTTATTATAAATAGCCTTTTTAATTATTTTTATCTGTGGTTATTCTGAATTAATGCCACTTTACGAATTTGCTATTAAATTGATGCTGTATCCTTGTTATTTTTCTACGCAAATAAAATTACTATTAAACTTAAATTTTAGTAATTTTTTATAAGTTTTATTATTTAAGTGTGTGCGTTGTCGTGTGTTGGTATTAATACATCTTTCATCAACACAAATATCAAAAATACAATTGCTGTGAACCTTTTTCAATTATTTTTGATGAAGTTATTATTCATATTTCATTATCTTTTATAAGATAATAAATTATTTTATCTACATTGTTGTGTTAATGTCGAAATTAATTTTTAAAGACTTACGGAAATTAATCCCAGTTGGCGAATACAGCGTGTTTAGTAAACAAGTGTCCCCAAGGCGCAACTCCTCTGTTTTTCCTTTAAATAATTTTATGCAAATGAAATTCACATTACCCCGTTTCCTATTCGAGGTTGTCGGTTGAACATGTTTTCATATCACGCTTATTACTGTTTTTGTCTATATTCTTTTAATTATTATAACATGTATTCCACATACTTCCCGTCAACGCAGTTTATTTATTTATTTATTTATTAGGACCAAACACAATTATAATATTAACGTATAAATAGCAATTTAATAATTTAATCTAGAAACAATAAATAATTACGTTCGGCCACAACATGCTTATTAACATTATTCATCTTTTACGCCGGGAAATGCTCTGAGGCATCCCGCGGAGGAGTGGTTATCCCCAGGCGAGCATGTGGAACTCACTGCACCCGTTAGGTGGTAAGATGGATGCAGCTCTACCCACCAAAACCCGGCGCGCGCCACCAATGCCGCCTTTGGTGAGCCCAGCACTAGCACTAGGCACCCTCCCCACCATGGTTCAGGCCTTGTCGTGGCGGTGGGGCTCAGTAACCTAGGGTGAGCGGTGCACCTTGGGCGAAGCTAATTGGGCCGAGGGGGCTCTTTGTACCCCTCTTATAAGAAGAGGGGACAGAAGAGCAGGGGGAAAGGGGTGAGGATGGGAACCTCACCCAATTGTACTGTCCCGACGTTGGGAGGGGTTGTTGTTCTGTGGTGCGGGACAACCCCTCTGTGGAGGTGGCGTCGGTCCCTTGCGGGACTGACTAGCCGTCGAGGTGCCCTGTTTGTTTATTAGATCCGGGACACCTCACCGAAGGCGGCATTGATGGCACTCGCCGGGTTTTTGTGGGTAGAGCTGCGTCCATTTACCAGCTGTCGGGCGCAGCGAGTCCCACATACCCGCCTGGGGAGACCCACTCCCCCGCGGGATGCCTCAGAGCATTTCCCAGCGTTAAAGAAAAAAAAAAAAAAAGCACTAGGCACCCTAGCCCCACCACCACGACAAGGATTGAACCATGGTGGGGGAAAAATGAAGTATGCCTACAATATAGAACGTTTTATAAACGTATATTAATTATTATGACCTGAACGCATGAAGTGAACGTCATCGTCATATTGTATAAAATTAGAAATCAATTATTTTTTGAGAATAATATTTTAATAATATTAATATCATAAACGCGAAAGTTTATAGAATATATGGATGTACGTTTGTTAGACTTTCAAGCAAAAACTACTGAATTGATTTTAATGAAACTTTACAATACTAACTATTTTAAATTTAAAAAATAAAGCTTATACATAAGATTAACATATAGACTATAATTTATCCCTGACCTCTCTGGGAATGGGAAGTACGCGGGTGAAGACGCGGGGCGCTAGTAAATAATAGTAGTGCAATGTTGCGTGCACTGCAAATATTTAGCAATATTGTTATAAATATAGCTGCACATATATGAGCCTTAATAAGGTTCAACAATTATTTTCTTGAGTTATCAAATTTAAGTAAGGTTTTTTTTTATGTTAGTTGGATAGGCAAACTGGCAGACGTACCACCTGATGGTAAGTGGTCGACGTCGCCCATGAACATAAACCAGTTTACCTGGAACGAACCCAGGCAACTCATTTATGTGTTATCTATCCTGAGACATAAGATGTTAAGTCTCGGTGCCAGTAATTACACTGCCTGTCTTGCCCTTCTCTCCGAAACACAGCAAAGCTGTTTCACGGGAGAAACAAGCAAGATGGTGGTACCCATGCAGCCGGGAGCGCGGCACAGCGCTTCCCTCCCACCGGTAAAGGTAATCTAAACTGTTCTTAAGCAAATCACTTCGAATCAAAAACATTTGTGACTATACTAAGATTTCCATTTTGAAGCATGTTATATTTCTGGTTTGTCAATTTCAGAATCAAATTGGTTCTATTCTTGTACGTATCAAATCTTTATGAAAAGCTAAAAAAAATTACGAACTCAATTCAGAAATAAGAAATCAAAGCAAAAAACTCGTATCAACTTCGGAACGTTTGAAGAAAACCACAGATATTTTCCAAACTATTACCGTTGCGACCTTAATAAAGGTTCTAAAGTTTTAAGAGCGCGTTTGGTAAAAATACGGTGTCGCAAAAGTTTTCCTTATTAGTTTCCCCCTTTAATCCGACCGGGCGTGTCTCAATGTCTTTATGGCGAATTTTCAATCTGAGCTGGGAGGAAGCCAATAAGAAATCAACTATTTGTTCCCTGATTCCCGTGCATCGGTTTGAGGGGAGTTTCGCTTCTTTACGACTTCTTTTACGATTGGAGGTGCATTTGGAATTAGTCCGCGTATTCGGGAGAGCCTTTTCGTGTCTCTGAAGATGAATGGTAAAAGGATTACAATGAATAACCGACAGAATTCCATCCCTGTGGAATAAGAAAGTTCACGTGCACTCTCGGCTTTGCCGGTTTTGTTTGCGTTAAAATAGCCTATATGAGTTACAAACAATGGTACATACAACTTTTTAGTACAGATGTGCAAGTTTACTTGAATTTGACTATTTTGTGAGTGACGGTGGTCTAGTAGTTATGGGCTTGGCCTCTTGAGTGAAAGCAGAGAGGTCCGGGTTCGATCCTGACCTATATGATGCCTAGAAATGAGTTTTTCTAAACAACGTGCACCTGAACATGAGACCATCGCTTGCTCACCGGTGAAGGGAACATCGTGAGGAAACCTGCATGCCCGATGAGATTAAAAGTCTTTGAAGATGTACGAAGGTCACCAACCCGCATTGTGTCAGTGCATCAGTGAACTATAGCCCAAAACCCACTTTGACTGATTTCGAGGAGATCCGTGCCCAGCAGTGGGACATTAGGGTTGATATTATGACTATTTTTTACGTATTTTAAAGTTTGATAGTTTTTAAGTAGATAGATTTTAAACAAAGAACAGAGGATATAGTGTTAAGCAATGCGTATAACACATTACTATTCCTTTTATTATAACAAAAATTGTATTTTAAAAAAATCTACGTTTTACGTACGTATTACCTTTAAGAAGATCTGATTGTTTATGGACGTATAATAATCGCGAACAAAAAAGTATTTATTAATTGACAGATGTCAATTTTGATCATAGATAATATATACGTATGACATTTGACATTTAAGCACAGACAACCACAGGATCACAAATTATTAACAATAATACAAATACATTTTTTCTGGGCTATTCGTTAATTCACATGTAACAGGATTTCGGTGGGGTAATTGTTTTATCGCATGAGCACAGTGACATTGGTCAAGGGGCGGCTGGGGTCAGGGGGTCGGCTCGCAGTAGGAGTCCAACAACGAAATAATAATTCACGGGACCGCGTACAGATAACATCGAATTAAATGTAACTTGATAGTTTATACAAACATTTTTAGTAATTGAACTGGGTGGAATATTTTTCGTATGTAAAAATACATTTAATTTACTATTTTTTTCACCATTACTACCTACTGTTATATAAATAAGGCTTCTTTAAGCTTTAAGCTATTGATAGCTAGTCCATTGCTAAGTTCGTATCCATCGAAAACATTGAGCCAAATTATTAGTCCAGTCTAAGTAACTGTACCCCACCATAGTTCAGGCCTTGACGTGGCGGTGGGGCTCAGTAACCTAGGGTGAGCGGTGCACCTTAGGCGAAGCTAATTTAGCCGAGGAGGCTCTTATAAGAAGAGGGGACAAAAGAGCAGATGGCGAGGATGGGAACCTCATCCTATTGTACTGTCCCCGACGTTGGGAGTGATTGTTCTGTGTGCGGGACAACTCCTCGGTGGAAGTGTCGTCGGTCCCTTGGGAGACTGACTAGCCGTGGACGTACCCTGTTTGTTTATTACATCAGGGGCATCTCATCAAAGGCGGCATTGGTGGTACTCGCCGGGTTTTAGTGGGTAGAGCTGCGTACACTTACCACGGGCGCAGCGAGTCCCACATATCCGCCTGGGGAGACCCATTCCCCAGCGGGATGCCTCAGAGCATTTCCCGGCGTTAAAGAAAAAAAAGTCTAAGGAACTGTAAAGGTTTGTTTGTAGGTAGGATGTTTATTTACAGAATAAATAATAGTATGCTATTACTAACAGTAAATTTTCTGTTACATATTTATTCCTTGTATGTATTTATTTTTTATACTTTTATTCTGGTCTATATATAAATAATAATATATAAATAAATAAAATAAATAAACCAGTCACAAGGACTGCTGATAGAAGTGAAAATAAAACAATTAAATTCAAATACCTTTATTACAGACTTTAAAAGATTATGACGACATAAACAATTTAAACGGCGCACAAAATGGCCGCATGACATTGACATTTCAGTGTGTTTGACGATTGGTTATGTACTATTAAACTTAGCCGGTTAATACTAAGCGTTAGATGGCGACATCGAGCGTAATATAAAGTATGGCGATAATGTACTTAAATTAATAAAAAAAAGAAGTCGTGTCATGGGACACCAGGTAGGAACGAAGTTCCTTCGAATAATTTAGAAGCAACACAATTTGATAAACAAATATTGCATTATATTATATAAATAAATCAAATGTCATATAAACGTCAAATCGGGTCTCGTAACGGTGTCGCGACCCAGAGATTTTATCTCACCTAAAAATATGCCTAAAGAAGTTTTCAATTCAATAAATAAAGCAAATATATAGGCTTTATTTATTATATAATATATTTGAAACCATGTAAATAAAAAAAAATCAACGGTTTCTATCATAGAATTCCTTGCTATCATTATCTTAAGAGTTTGATTGGCCAATGTAAAATATTATAACAGCGCAGTCCAACCATATGAAAGTCCAAAAATAATTTATCAATCAACCAAAAATAAACATTAATTTGACAATAAATCATCGCATAAGTAAGGCTTAATTTACACGCAAATTGTTCAGCATCATTTGTATGATGGATTACACGCGATTACAGGCAGGAAATCCGCGTATTTTTCATTTGGCAATTGTTATGGCATATCAAAACACACCGCGATTAGATTAGGCAATTGGCTTACATGAAAACTTCGGACCATTAGGAGCACAATACGTATCGTGGATTATATTAATTCAGAACTCCCCGCGGAGGTCGTTTCGTGTTTATCGTTCGTCTTAAACAACGTCCAAATTAAATAGGGCTGGTGAACATGAAAACGTTTCCATTTTTGTATGTCAAATTGAATTATTGGCGTGTAGTTGTTAGTTATTTACGTTTGTTCAACTGAAAACTATAAAAGCTTTGACTAAAATTGTCAAAACTCTATATTCAATTTTGATTGAAAACTAGCTAGCTAGTTCTCGCTTAATCCCGTGTTTGCGTTTATTTTTTGATTGAAAAAGGGCGTTTACTGCATCCTACGGTTTAGCTCCTATCGGATTGTGCTTGTTAATTATTTTTATCAATTCGTTCTCGAAAACGTTCGAAAATCGAAAAACATCAATCGCGGGAATCGACGCAATTATAAATAATAATAAGTAACACCGTAACAGCCAGGTTCAACTAGTTAGTGGTCAGTTAATTGGCATACGCAGAGGCCGCGCGGTCAAATCCCGGCTAGGGTAGGTAATTTGTATGATGTATATTCTAGGATATGTAAAACGTATATATATTTGATACAATGCAAATTATATTTAAATACTAGTTGTTCCCTACGGTTTCACCTATGTAAATCCCATTCCCGTGGGAATAAGAAGACAAATTATAGCATATGATACTCATTGCGAATGTAGCTTCCTACCAGGGAAAGAATTTTTAAAATCAGTTTAGTTTTTAGACGTGAAAGCGTAACAAATAACCTCATATTTACATTTATAAAATAAGTAATGATTAGTATACGTAATAATTACACATAAAGCGACCTGTCACAAGTCAGGAGGGGCGCGTGTGTCGCGCGTCCAATTGCCTACGTACCACCTTATTTTTTCCATAGAACAGCAGATTTTGGAAAGAAGGGTAGCGCAGTGTTATCACTCGCATAGATTTACCATCTTATCTCATAGACATTGCATGGAATACCACAATCAAGACAGATACAGGCTTACAATACATGAACACAAAATCAATGTTAAAACATTTATGCAGTAGATACATAATGTCAACACGTGTCGCGATTAACTCGCTTAACTCACTCGAAGTTGCCGTCGTAACGGTGTATTCAACGAGATCGTGACTGAAATCTCATATTATAAGCAAGTTAACTCGGCTCTCGTGAGCTCGGCGCCTTTGAAATCATTAGTTTTGGCCACGAGATAACAAGTTTTACGTTTTCACTGCATTAATGAAGATAATAATATGAAATTAATATTAATTTTAGTGATGTGTTATTTTCCTTGTATACATCTTGTATACATTGTAGTATGTTATATTGATATTACAAATAGTGGGTGTAAATAGTATTGATATTATAAAGAGATATTTAAAATACTTTTTTATATTTTATAATATGTTTTTTAATAAACTGTTTTTAATCATTAGCATCACGCGTATGTACACAACAACACAAACATGCCTTTGTCCCAAATTTCTTGGTTATGATATGAAAAAGACACGGTCAAAAATTCTTACTTATATTAGTAGTTAAAATTACACCGACATTCAATCTGGTTTGACTGGCCTGTTGGTCAAGTGGTTAGTGACCCTGACTGCTAAAACAAAAGGTGTGGGTTCGATTTCCAACCAGGACAAATGTTTATGTGAAAATCATGATCATTTATTCTGTGTGTGGGTGTAATTTATCTATAAAACATATATAAACAGGCTCTGACTAGTTTGCAAATGGCCATATGTGAGCTGTCCCAACATAATATCATTATTATTATTATTATTAATAATCAGAAGCAAATTAGTATATAAAGGGTCTATAGCTAGAAGTACTTTATGGAGTAACTTTTTAATTTTATGTGTAAGGACGCTCAAGTTTTCCCAGGATCATGAAGAAATTTCATTAGATTTATCATCTAGGATCTTCAAAGTTATGGCCCCTTGAAGTGGTGGCCGCAGAGGTCAATGAAGCTTGGCAGCGATTAAACGTGTCGTAAAAGGAAACCTTAACCTGAAATTAACCGAGTACACGGTACGGGCTACTCCTGAAACATTATAACAGATATATGGAAATGAATGTTAGTAAGTAATAATAAATAACTTTATTTGTGAGAAACATACTGCATCAATTGAAAATTATACAAAAAGAAAAAGCACAAGTAACGGGACGTAAACAAAAAAATTAAAAAAAATAGAGATGCAACTGATACTGACCTACTAAATTACTTGACAACATTATGTGCATATTATGTTCGCAACAATCTCACAAAAAGGTGCGACCTCAGTAATTATATTAAGTAGTATAGATATTTATATTGATTTATTCAAATTATATATTCTGTTATGATTTAATCTAATTTATTTGGAATTGACAACATTTAATTTTTTTACACCCCTATATTATATTTTTAACTGAAACTAGATTGAAAAATAGGATAACCGTATTTTTATTTTCTTGAGATTCATTCATTTTTTAACATATTTATTTTAATTTTTGAAATCCCTCCTATTCTAAATATACGTAAATGCCAAATGACGTCATTTATACGACTGAATGGTGTTACGCCTTTGCTTTTTTGTGACCCGAAATACGTCATGATAAGATATCTATCAAATCAAGTATTGTAAACAACAATACTTAGAATTCATTCCATTCATTGATGTCTATTGTTCATTGGGATTCATTTTATTGCGAAATATCAAATAAATCCAGGTGTCGATTACAAATAGAGCTGAGTGAAGTCGCTACGTTCTAATGTTCTAACACAAATAAACTACGGAAAAGGGTTATGTGAAAGAATGACATATTTGACATTATTGATTATTGTGTGTTGACATTGCCATTAAACTTTTTCAATTTTAATATTATTTTTTAATAGGGGTAATCACCTTATTCTGCCGTACTAGTGATCTCATCACAAGTTTTTTCATTATATTTTTTTCTCAAGTATTGAGTAACAGAAAAAAATAAAAAATACATATTAGGTACTAATTATAATTGACAAATAAAGAAATGGCATTTTTATTTTAATGACTTCGTAATTTTGAAATGTTGTCAATTATAAACAAAGTATGATTCATAATCGATTCATATTTTGGCGCAAACAACTAGGAAATTGAAGGATTTTATGATAATAAAAAATGTATAACCTGAATACTTACCAACATTTTAATAACAAGTCTAAGTTGTTTTATCAATAAAAAAATTATAAAAATTAAAACCGACTTTAAAAGTAAAAGACTAAAAAGTAATAAAATAATTTTGTTTCTTCAGTTTTTGTCCTTACAACTTATAATCAACTTATTCTTCTACTAATATACAAACTATGCGTTTACTACGTCATTATAGTTACTTTTGGAGTTAGTGTCAGCCAAGGTAAGGTAGGTGTAGGTACAGTAACAAATACGACACCGACTTTATCCTCCTCTTTTTTTGAAGTGGGTTATAAAAATATGCTTATGTTAATAATATGGGGTGTTGTACCTAGTTCTACTGTATAGTGAACGGCCTTGTAAAAAGTAAAAAGCAAATTATAAATGATTCAGTACCTCCTTCAGTTATAGGACCTCCCGCTGAGCTTCGCGTCAGCATTTTGGGTTCAAAGCGGTTAACTTTAACATTTTTGCGTGATTATTTTTGTAACTAAAGTCTAATGTATATAATGTAATAAACTAAGTCAATGTGTTTTGTGGGATATATACAATATGCTGTCAAAACGAGATGATTATAAACTAAAGAATCGATGTTACTAATACCATAGAGAAGTTCCATCCAATTTTTATATGATGATCGTGCCAGAATATTTATGGAGCTTCTCAAAATATTTCAAGCGGATAAGTCTGGCCACGATAGTAAAGATTTTTTAAGATTTACTATTGATTCCATTTTCGCACATTAATAGGATCTATAGTCGCATCTTAATCAATGACTATTATTTTAATATCTAATATTTTTATTTGGTTTTAATAATATATCCTTGCAACATTTGTTTCTCTTTCTTGCTTTCTCCCGTCAAACAGCTTGCTGTGTTACGAAGAGAAGGGCAAGACAGGCAGTGTAATTACTGGCACAGATATACTTAACAACTTATGTATCAGGATAGGCAACACATGAGTGAGTTGCCTGAGCTAGTTTCAGATAAACTGGTATATGTTCATGGGCAACTTCAACCACTTACCATCAGGTACCGCCTGCCAGTTTGCCTATCCAACTAACATAAAAAAAATATCGAAATTTGAAAATTATTATAATATCAAAATTATATATACTAAGTTTTTTTATGTTAGTTACTTTCTCATATTATCATCATCATCATCATCATCACCATCAGCCCCTATCCGTCCACCGCTGATCCCTCGTTACTCGCATCCAACATGGACCGGCCATTGGACGGCCTACGAAGATCGTCTTTTATATAACTAATATTAATACATACTATGAATAGATCATAGTACTGTTTTTGAAACGCGTAAGGTCAAAATAATTTAAGCCTTGAGTCATTACGATTTATCGTACAATTGCGTAGCTGTAGTTAGGTAAAGAGATGGATTCTATGAAATTCCACCAAGCGCCATGTACTTTCCACCGTAATTACTTTCAAAGGTTGTCGTGTTCTGCCTGAATGGGTTGCGTGTAGACATCAAATCTTGATACCCTCACCAGACCAATCTAACTTTTACAGCCTGTTTACCCGTTATACCGAAATTTCATAATTAAACTCAATTTATAAATGTATAATTTAAAGTTTATTTATATTAATAGAAATAAACTACGTTGTAATTGAATGTTAATATATATATATGCAACGTATTGTTTGAGGTATTCTTTGACGTATGTATGTGCAATGTGATAAATTTTCCTCAAACAATACGTTAGGTATATGATATATATATATATATATATATATATATATATATATATATATAAATATATATAATTTTGTTTTCTTCCTTTGTCGTTGACTTCTAATGAAATACCTTTACTGCAGTGATATAAACATTCTGTTTTTATATCAAGTGCACTTAAGCATCTTTCAGTAAAACCCCACCATGGTTCAGGCCTTGTCGTGGCGGTGGGGCTCAGAAGCCTAGGGTGAGCCGCTGCACCTTGGGCGAAGTGAATTGAGCCGAGGGGGCTCTTTGTATCCCTCTTATAAGAAGAGGGGACAAAAGAGCAGGGGAAAAGGGGCGAGGACGGGAACCTCACCCCATTGTACTGTCCCTACGTTGCGAGGGATCGTTCTTTGGTGCGGGACAGCCCCTCTGTGAAGCTGGCGTCGGTCCCCTGGGGGACTGACAAGCCGTCGAGGTGCCCTGTTTGCCCAACAGATCCGGGGCACCTCACCAAAGGTGTCATTGGTGGCACTCGCCGTATTTTAGTGGGTAGAGCCGCGTCTACTTATCAGCTTTCGGGCGCAGCGAAACCACATACCTGCCTGGGGAGACCCACTCCCCCGCAGGATGTCTCAGTGCATTTCCCGGCGTTAAAGAAAAAAATATCTTTCAGTTAAGCCCCGACACTTGTCACAAGCCACGGACTGGTAACTATCATCCTATCAAATTGGATATAGTAGTTCCAAAACGTTTTCAAATATAACAGCACTGACCAATTACATTATAATATATATACAACGTTAATAGTGTTTAAAGTACCAAACAACCAAACTGACTGGTCCACCCGACGGTGACGCGACACAAACCCGACACCAGAACGCCGTGTGGTCGAAAACTCCACGGTTGGCGGATCCCCTCATATAAAAATCAATAGGTGACACCACCAAACCAATGTAGCATTACGTCTAATATGCTCTAAACTGAAAATAATATATTTTTAAATATACAACTAATTATTAATTGCCTCAGTAAAATAACATGTTACTTGTAAACTTAATTTGTTTTTAAAAAAAGCAGACATTAAACTAAAATTCAATACGTTTTACAAATCGTACACCAGATTGAATCGACAATGCATCAGAATACACGATTGTGACAGTCACAAAGATAACTCCTGTCGGCTCCGTCTAAAATATTTTATTGTACCGACGACATGCCAAGGGAGCTCATGTTATGCCCATGTTATACAAAACTGACGTGTTTATTATTCTGGGCTTAGTAAAAATATTAAATTTTTTGGGGTTCCATGGGTCTCCGCCAAATAAATTATTTACAACTACATAATATTATTATTATAAAACAAATTCCTCCGCCACGTCTGTCTATCCAGACAATGAATGAACAAAATGAGAGAACAGCTCATTCACTCAAAAATTACTGCACCGATTTTCATGACTTTTTCACCAATTGATACAGTAATTCTTGTGGCAGGCTTAGTATATAATGTACCAAGGTTTATCAAGGTAAATAACATAAGGATAATTATTGTAAGAGTCGAAAATATTGATGCTTGGGAGCTAACATTGAAGACACTGCCTTCTTCCTCTAGACTACTCTAGAGATATAACAAAAAATATAAGTTTGGGATATTCTTCTATTAGAGATCCACAAAAAGTAGAAAAATTATCATCATCAGTCCGAATATGTCTGAGTTAAAATAAGTAATACTTCAAAAATTATAAATTTATATTTACCCACTTTGGGTTTAGGTTTTCAAGTAATTTAAGTAACGGGTCCTAGAAGTAAATATTTGCACACGCGTATTGCGTGCTTTTATTTATTTACGTTTATTAATGCTGTAGTACAAACATATTCAATAATATACTAGAACTTAAACTGAGGATTATATAACTAATACTTACGTCATTGTTTTGAGGTAACCCCACGTTCACGTTCTTTAAAAAAAAAATATACAAAAATTTCCCCATTAATCACTGGAAATACTTCACGGTACCAAAACTGTCGATGTAAAACTCACCTTGACAGGTTGAAACTCCAATATGAATTTTGTATCTACACTTCAATTGAATGTAGCTTTATTTTGCAGATACTTCGGCATGAACGAGCTTTCTCTTTTATTCAATAGCTGGTAAACAATACGTGAATCCTTTCGTAGGCAAAAATATACGGTAAAAGCCAAATGAAAATATTATACACTATTTGCTGCCTGTGGCTTCAATAGCTATATAACTGAGGCCATAGGTATCGGTATTTTGAAAACGTTTATCGACGACATGCCCAATTTGAGCTGTCCACTTTTTTCTTTCAATTGCATTTTTATTATCACTAACGTATTTTTGGTATTATTGTTTAAAAGTAAATCATGAGATAGATTCTTTACGAAATGTCTCTCTGAACAAGCATTTGAGGCGTTTTATGAAAATAAAAATATTTAACTCGCATGTTGTAAGGGGTCGATCATCTTGGCATTGAAGTAGGCATATGTTCAGCAGTGAGCGGACGGGATAGTCTTCAGGCTGATGATGATGATAATGATGTAATTATTAGCTTTCTATCCACTGTTGGACATAAGAGTTTTATGAACTTTTTTGTTCAAATAGCAAAAGAATCCATTCTGCCGAAAAAGCTCTCATGATAGTGCTGCGCAATCTTATGCCTACAACATCCATGGTACAACACTAACACATACATTAGGTAACCTTCTAAAATCCCGTCACTTGTCACCCACCATATTATGTCATTATACATTATAATTGACAAGGGAATCTAATGGAGGTTAATGAAGAAGACATGTTCTCTTAATGATATTGTTGCTATAAAAGCAAATATGTATTATCTAATGTGTTTTCACGTTAGTTTGTCAGCTTGACGAGATTTTAGGATCACAATGGATTATGTTTTACTCCATTAAACTGAGAAATTGGATTATTATATTGGACTACATGATATTAGTTTTAGATTACTAGTAATACTTAACAAGGAGTAATATGGAGATGTTTGGTTTGATATTACAAATAGTGGGTAGGCATAAATAATAATAATAATATCTATGGACGCTTTCACACTACGTCAATCTGGTCCCGTGGTAAGTTCTCGAAGAACTTGTGTTACGGGTACCAGACAACGGAAATATATTTAATACTTTTATACTATATATATTTAGGATTTTTATTACATAATACACATATTTAATACACATCCATGACCCAGGAACACAGAAAATATTTTTGTTCCCTGGCGGGATTCGAACCCGCAACCTCCGGCTTGAGCGCCAACGTGCTTACCACTGATCCACAGAGGGCACATATTTAACAATAAAGGTAGAGTTAAATGACATAAAAAGATGACACTAATTTGTGAAAAGTTGCAAATATGAAAACACAGTAGTTCTCTGACCATTCGCTCATTTTAGGAAAAACAATTTTGTATATGTTTTTCAGATTATAATTTCAGATTCAAATGTTTTACTCCGTTGTTTGACGGTTCTTTCTCTATCACAACAAGAAGTGTATGTACTATTAACCTTTTGTAAAAGCATATTTAGATTTTACTTAAGGTTTCTCGTACCTAGTACTCGAATGCAAATTACTGGCAGGAGATGCAGACGCCTGTCCCCACGGCGTCCAGGCAACACTGGATTCACACAACACCCACAGTGTTCTCTATACATCAGTCATTGTATTGACACACCATTGTTAGCTTAAGAAGTATTAACACCAGTAATCTTTACTAATATTATAAAGCTGAGGTTTTTGTTTGTTTGTTTGAACGCGCTAATCTCAGGAACTACTAGTCCGATTTGAAAAATCTTTCAGTGTTAAACTGCCCATTTATCGAGGAAGGCTATAGGCTATATAACATCACGCTGTGACATATAGGAATTGAGTAACGCGGGCGAAGCTGCAGGCAACAGCTAGTATATAATATTTTCAATGCTAAAGTAGTATTGTTTAGCTTTCTAGCACGTCAGAACCTCTGACCAAATTTTGGTGAAATTTGGTAATAAGATAATACATATCAATAAGAAAAAAGAGGATTAAAGAATCATTATGAGCCTATAAACGATATTATTCACACACGATCTCTACAGAAAAGTAAAAGGTGTTTTCGCAGACGAAGCCAAAGAAAACAACTATTAACGCAGTTCCTCCTGACCTTAGTTAATATTAAAATAAACCGCGATAAAATCCGTAAGAATCTGTTTCGTTATAATGAACTACTACAAAATTATTATATTTACAGAATTCACAAAACCGCTCGATCAAGTTAACATTTTAGTCCGTCCGTTGACTTTGAACGCATGTTTTGTTGAATTATGGCATAAATGTATCAAAATAGAATTTATTTCATGATTAACTAGCAGGATATTGGTAATCTCATATAGGTTAAACAGGATAAGTGAACTATGTATACCATCTGGGGAGTCCCCCCTCCCCACGGGATGCCTAAGAGCATTTCACGGCGGAAAAAACTATGCCATACATTAATATCGTATTTAATTGTTATTATCCGTATTGCGGGTTCAAATCCCGCCCGGGAACAAAAAAGTTTTCTGTGTTCCTGGGTCATAGATGTGTATTAAAAATGTATATTAATAATAAAAAATCTGAAATATATATTGTATAGTAGGTATAATAGTATTAAATATATTTCCGTTGTCTGGTACCCGTAACACAAGTTCTTCGAAAACTTACCACGGGACCAGATTGACGTGGTGTAAAAGCGTCCATAGATATTATTATTATTATAATAAGAGGCGCCGTTGTTAAAGGCAACTGATTTTACCAACCATCTTCGTCTATTGTAGAAGACGACGCAATTCAATAAACGTGAACTTTTCTTTGCTAACATCTAGCTTGAGTTTGCTTATCTCGTTATTATTATCTCGCCTCATCAAAAGTATCTTCAAGTTCAAGATATAATCTAATATTAATATATATAATTCTTCTGTACATGTGTGTCACTGACCTCCAAAGTGACTGGACCGATTTTGATGAAATCATTGTGTGCATTTGAGTGTATTTGAATGGCTTATACTGTTTTATACAGAAGAACTTATGTTGGATTGACAAATATTCTTAACACAATTCATTCGTGATTAAACAATCATTGTTCCTGCTTACACAAGTCGCTCATCTTTCCATACAAACGCAGAACAGTAATTAACACAATGTTTGACGTTGACCATCAAAAACTAAGTATAATATAAATTGATCTCGTCGTTATCTATGTATGTATGTATCCAAAACCGTAAAAAAATTATATATTAAAAAATACAAGCTTCTAAACTTTCATATTTCAACACTGATTTTAGCCCAACTTTGGGTGAAAATAAATAGTATACAGAGCACGAAATCTCAAAAATAAAGCCCGTACAGACATAGTTTAGTTATTCAAAAGTTGAAATAAATTTATTTTAAAAATATACGCTCAATAGTTTTTCTATAATAGTTGTTTTGCTAAAAGGACATTTTTGGAATGAATCATTGTGCATTTCATTCTAGCACACATGTTCGCACACTATGTCAGGTGAGATAGCAATCATTTTATTAGAGTTCGCGCCATCGACTAGTTCAACCTTAATAAAATTGCAATTTCGAATTAGAAATTGATTTACGTAAAATATTTTACAGTGTGCGAAATTTTAAAATTTCCGTTTCACATACATAACGTATGAGCCAAATTTTAAGTATTCAGTACAAAATGTTGCTGGTGCAGCATAAAAGACAGTGACGGCTGGCTTCGTGAAAAATGTATTTTATATAGAGGCGTCGGAACTTGAAAGCAAATAAGAACACATTGAAAAGTGTTCCACGCGAGTTGGTCTTACGTGTGTCAGATGTTGGAACTTTTTTTTAAACTCCCGCCCCGCGGAACATTTATAAAGCTTGTAAATATTCACCGTTTATGCTCGAAATACATTTCTAAATACAGTTACTCGTTCGCACTTCGCCGTGTGAACGGCTGACAAGGCCGACAGGTGCTTGGAAATAAATTTACATGATCTTTTTATTATTTCACAAATAGGAAACGTTACCTATATTCTCTTATCTTATCTCTTTTTTTTAGTACATAGACATATTATGTTTTCAGTGTCGAACCTGTGAAACACATAAAACAGCCCATTCACACGATCCATTAAATCCCTACTCCTTTTTATGCCTATATAGAAACGTCAAAACATCTGATCTGATCTTTGCTCAAAAGCCGTAACAAGCTTACAACTTATATTTTTTTCAACAAATCATATTATAATAATAATAATATAATATCTATGGACGCTTTTAAACCACATAAATCTGATCCCGTGGTAAGTTCACGAAAAACTTGTGTTACGGGTACCAGACAACGGAAATATATTGAATACTTTAATACTATACATACATTTAAGATTTTTTAATAAAAATCTTAAATATATGTATATTAATCTTAAATATAATATATAATACACATATTTAATACACATCCATGACCCAGGAACACAGAAAATATTTTTTTGTTCACTGGCAGGATTCGAACCCACAACCCCCGGCTTGAGCGTTAAGATTGAGCCACAGAGGCCGTCACTAATATAACCATTTTTCTTTTAATCGCGAAACCCTATTTTAATAAAACTTTCAAAAGTGGAAAGTGATAATTAATTAACATTATGTATGCATTGTAATTTGTACCACCTTTGCCATGCTTCACCCATTTTTAAGTTCCGCCTTTACTGTGTTCTAGAAAAACGTCTAAACAGTGCAGCTAGCACTGAGACTGAGTAGGTGTCTGAGAATACACAACGCATGAATGAGTCATTTGAGCCATGCCAAGTACAGTTAGATCCCAAGGGGACTTTAAGAACCTCACCACTTACCAATGTCTACAAATATCAACCAACGTTTATTAGAGAAATATTGCTATCAAAAGTAAATGAAATTTAATTATCGAGTAAAAAATGTATGTGTGTATAAAAATGTATGTGTGTATAAAAACTTTATTAAGCATCAAACTCGATGTTGGTCATAGTGCATTGAATCACGTACGTTTTTACGATATCCAGTTTACTTTTATTTGTATAATATGGAAGTGAATTGCCATCGCTACTCGGTGCGTGACCGGCGTCCCTGCCCTCCCCCCTTTATCACTGTCCCCATTAAGTATCCTGTGCACTAAATTACAAGTCCCACTTGATACTAGAGCCAGATTTTTGTAATTATCTTACCGTAAGGCTTTAATGTCTGAATGTCACGAATTTTATCTTATACTAGCTGTTGGACGCAGCTTCGCCCGCGTTAACTCACTTAACTCCTATTAGTCACAGCGTAATGTTATATAGCATATAGCCTTCCTTGATAAATGGGCTATCTAACACTGAAATAATTTTTCATATCGGACCAGTCGTTCCTGAGATTAGTGCGTTCAAACAAACAAACAAACTCTTCAGCTTTATAATATTAGTATAGATATTTTGTAGCGGCGATTGTTGTATAAAGATTTTGCATTAAATTAAGAGGTCTGGGTTCGAGAATGATTTCTGCAATTATTCCTCGTCGACAACTCGCTCACCAAGGATTTTTTACTAGAAAACTATGGAATCAGGGTATAAGCAAAGCCGTGGTGAAGCCGAGATAACGATGAAATAAACAATAGTCACTTGTTCCATTTTTAGGGTCGATTATCTTCGGATTCATTGAAATAGTCTTATATCTATAAAACAGATATTGCCATGTACCTGATGATAGAAAACATAAAACCTGAACCTTAAAAGTATGAACACTCAAACATAATATATATTTACCATAATTTCCTCTTTCCAGATCATGTTCGGGAATTCTCTTGCGGCATGCTGTACTACAGGACTTTCTTCATGGACTCCAAGCGCGATGCACTTTATGTTGGTGCAATGTAAGTATTTTTTTTATTTCCATACGTACCTACAAACGACCGTTAAGCATTCTCCTTGGAAATCATGTAATGTGATGTTGTGAAAATGTTATATACTGTGTTTATAATGAAATTATTTATGTTTTGGTGAGGTTGAATCAGAAGCCCTAGATGTATGCCTTGCCTAATGTAGGTACTATTAGAAACCTGTGTCCACCTGTATCCACACTACCAAATTACCTTTCTTCGTGTACCTAATATATATCTTTCCGTAGAATAACACACCCGGATAGTCCATATCTGGATATATTTTACATAGTGAAAATTTGTGCTATAAAACCATTTAAGTCATTACATTATTTTAAATAAATTGAGCAGCACCCAACTAAGTTGATTTTTCAATAAAATTGCGCGTTTTAATTTTGAGACAGACTTTCTTTTGTATCTCAAATTCAATTACCTAAAATAAAAATTCCAGTCTTAGCAAAAACGCTTTTAATGGAAATCCAAGAATAATATAATCCTTATTTTTAATTAAAAGGGTATTATTATGACTGAGTTAATCCGAAGTGTATTTAACTTTTTTTTAAGTATTAAAATCCATTAATACTTTATTATTATTCTTTTTCCTATTAATTATTTCTTTCCTTCACATTGCTTTCGATTTATAAACCTAAAGCCTGTATACCAACATTTCATAAACCTATCAACAGTCCTTATAAAACATAAGAGGGTCTACAAATATCGTGAAGTATGTTTGTATGTAAAAAAGTAGTAACGATGTTTTAATGTATACAATAAAGTAAGTTTACTATCATGATACAAATATAAAAACTGGTAAACGCGTGACTTGCATACATTAAGGGTTATTGGGTTCCATAAGTAATAAAATAGTACACTGAAGCCTAAGTGATGCATTTCCTAATCTTTTTCAATCTTTTTATGGCAGATAATTTCATGTTTACTCACTTATATTTTATTACGGCATAACGTGGAAGCAATGCTTTTTTATCATACCTATATTATTAACGGTAGCAAGGATACGCTGTTCCGTGCTCTCTTCTCCATGGGTTTATGTCTATTTTGTGCCATGGGTGCTACCATCCTGCCTATTTCTAGAAACAACTTTGTTGTATTTCGGAGAGAAGGGCAGGACAGGCAGTGTAATTACTGCCACAGAGACTTAACATCTTATGTCTCAGGATAGGCAACACATGAATGAGTTGCCCGGGCTCGTTCCAGGTAAACTGGTTTATGTTCATGGGCGACGTCGATCACTTACAATACAAACAATTATAATAAATTTGTATAATTCCTTTTTATTGCAAGGGAGGATGTCACGTTGACAAAGAAAGGCTCTTTGTCAACGTGACCCTAAAATGACCCTATTTTCCAATTACGCTTCCAAAATACCTCTTCCTCATTCATAGACATTAAAATACTCTACGTAATTACACGTCCGTTCACATAAATCGGTTCAGAACATAAAACCGCCTCTAAACTTCCTGATATTATCACTTGTAATTTCCATATCTGATCACAACAATAAAATCCGAAATTTATTAGTTGTGTTGTTTCGTTGTTGAGTTTGAAATTGTTACTGCATATTGTAGCATTTTTATTTCATTCAAGTAAATACATTCAATTCGATGAATAGTTTTTATAGTCGATAGATACATTTGCAGATAAATCGTATTATGGTATGTGGCAACGTCGCCAATGATCTGGTCCATTCTAGTTGTTTTTGTGCCTGTTCCTTATAACTCGTTTATCTGCTGGATTCCTTGCACAGCACAAGACAAATACAACATAAGCTGGTGTTAGAAAATATAACACAAATGCGAGTTGGCCTTTGCTACACGACCTTAATTAACTTCTTTCATAATCCTAATGGGAAGTACTCTATAGGCTTGACAGATAGACAAACTGATAGACGGACAACCGGGTGATCAAAATGACAAACCCTGTATGGGTTTTATTTAATCAGAAACGGAACCAAAAAAAAATACATTATTTTTTTTCCTATTGCTTACTCCAAAAATATAGTCAGTGCGATGAATCCTTTGCGTATACGGTTTGTATAAAGTCAAATATTCCACTGCATATTACTTTTTTAAAGAAAATCAACTCATAAATCTTCCTCACTTCGACCCTAATTCTTTCTCCAGAACACGCCAAATTCTCAATATTCGCTTAGCGTATTCAAGTATAATAAAATCGCATAATTAAAGTGAGCTGATCGAAAAAAGCTAATAATGATAAAAGGTCAATTGTCGGCGGCACGAAACTCCAATAATATAACATATCACATTTTCAGCTATAAAACGATTCTGATAAACGCTATAACATTTCCACGCAACGTTGTTACTTTGTGTTTCGCTATAAATTCCTGAACGTGATCAAAGACGTTTTTAATTGGACGCGAAATACTTTTACTCTGGAGTTTAAATTTGAGACCTGAGGCCTTTTTATGAAGTACAAGTTATATTGATGATGTGTTTTTAAATGCCTTGGCACTTTATTATATTACTTCCCTTATCTTTTTTTTATGTTATTTAGATAGGCAAACTGGCAAACGTGCCACCTGATGGTAAATGGTCGACGTCGCCCATGAACATAAGCTAGTTTACCTGGAACGAGTCCAGGCAACTCATTTATGTGTTGCCCATCCTGAGACATAAGATGTTAAGTCTCGATGCCAGTAATTACACTGCCTGTCTTGCCCTTCTCTCCGAAACACAGCAACTGTTTCACGGGAGAAACAAGCAAGATGGTGGTACCCATGCAGCCGGGAGTGCGGCACAGCGCTTCCCTCCCACCGGTAAAACGGTTTATACTACTTATCCTTAACTTTTGGATTCTCTTTTTCCGCCCTTTTGTGCGCCGCGCATCTGTCAATACGAATCACAGACTGAAAAATATGGTGCAATAAAAATTAAACTCGCTCAAACTTTCGGTCAATCATTGCACAAACTTCCATATTAACCCTAAACGATCAATAATATTGTACAATTCGCAATATTTCACAATATAATTGACAATTTATAGCCGTAGTCTAATCTGATTTAATTTATTAAAAAATTCTAAGAACAAAAGTGAGCGACGAAATTTGTCCAAATCACGAAAAAAAAGGTAGTCCGTTAGATCACGATCCGTCTCAATTCGATCCAATATTCCTTCATTTCTGTATTAATTAAACAAGGCAACACAAGTTTCAACACGCGTATCTTTTTGCAGATAAGTCAAATAATGAGGCACCCATTTTTCATTTTTTTTTTATTGATTTGACAAATGAGTCAATATCGTTGGTAAGGTAACGTTAAATCATGACGCTAATTCCTGGGTAGTTTGGCTCGGATCGGCTTCCATCATCTTTTTCAATTCATTTTTTTTCACCTGTGTGGGCCCGGTCTTCTACGTGGTTCGTTCTTCAAATCAAAGTTTCCATCACGAAAGCATTTAAACCAAAATCGCACGGTGCGTTCATTAGCAGTCCCCTCTCCAAACGCAACATTGATATTGCGAGCTGTTTCTGCCGCGTTAGTTCCGCGTCAGAACTCGTATTCAAAAATCACTCGAATATTCGAAGTATCCATCTTTCTTGTCTAAGCTGAATAAAAAAAACAACTGAAAGTCGATAAACGAATGTTACACATTTTTTAAAGAAGAACTACATATGAAAACCAGGTGAAAAAAGTTTCACTCAAAAATCTCATAATATAATATTGTAATAGGTACTATTACAGTAAAACGGCAATTTCATACTTTAACCCCTTTTTTGTGTTCTTGTTATTAAATATATGTATCTTTGTTTCAGGGATCGGCTCTATCGGCTGAATATGAACAATATAAGCTCAACACACTGTGATGTAAGTATATTATTTCATTTTCTATCTTAAACATTGATTACTCTTCATCTTATCATATCTCACAGACTTGAAAAAGAAGAGCCTAAGATAAAGATATTTCCTTAAGTAGTTTTCCCTTGGATGAACTATCGTATGAGTCATTTTACTGTCGATGATAATGATATTCAGTCCATTCGTTATCATCATCATCAGCCTCTATTCGTCCACTGCTGAACATAGGCCTCCCTCAAAGAACGCCAAGACGACCGATCCCTCGCTACTCGCATCCAACACGGACCGGCCACTGTACGCAGATCGACTTCCCACATGGTTTGTGGCCGACCAACACTTCGTCTACCTAAATGTGGCCTCCACTCTCGAACCTTAATGGCCCATCGGCCATCCGTTCTCCTGAGTGCGTGACCAGCCCACTACCACATTCAGTCCTTTATGGTTGTATAAATAAAACCTTTTACCGAATGCCAAAACTTTTGCTTCGGACTGTAGCATTTTACTGTTTTTTGTTTGATATGCAGTTAAAACAAGAATTGGCAACGAAAGAGCTAATTTGTACCGGTAGGAGGGATGCGTTGTACCGCGCTCCCGGCTGCATGGGTACCACCATCTTGCTTGTTTCTCCCGTGAAACAGCTTTTCTGTGTTTCGGAGAGAAGGGCAAGACAGGCAGTGTAATTACTGGCACCGAGACTTAACATCTTATATGTCAGGATAGGCAACACATAGATGAGTTGCCTGGGCTCGTTCCAGGTAAACTAGTTTATGTTCATGGGCGACGTCGACCACTTACCATCAGGTGGCACGTTTGCCAGTTTGCCAATCCAACTAACATAAAAAAACCCGTAGATATCCAAAACCTATGTCCTATCACTTGTCAATTATTCTGTATCCTTTTCTGTTATTATCACTTTATACTTATTATTTTAATTCATTTTCAGAGGGACGCCATTAATCTGGAGCCAAGTAACGTGGCGCAATGCGTGTCGAAAGGAAAAACAGAGGTAAGTGTTGCAAATACATTCATTAAATTTGCCGAATACAATATAATGTGTATGCTACATAATTGTAATTACTATATTTAATTATTTAAAAGTTTGGTTTTTTATCATAATAAGAAAGTTTCTATTTTTGGCGTGTCAATAGTATGCTCTACTTAAGAGCTTATTTTACTAATAATTGATTTTAGTTTTAATTTTCCTCTGTTTGTTAAGCTTTTACAATCTGATTTTATAACTAGAAAATCTGCTTTTAGTTCATACAACCATTATATTAGTTGATTTTTTCACTCAGCTATAATAACAATAATTTATAATTAATTATGGAAGAAACCACACCATGAGAATAAGGCGTTCCTCTCAGGCATTTCAGGATAACAAAGTGTAAAATTTGTTTTAAAATATTTGAAATGATTAGTTCCCCTCAGTTTGTTTCGCCGGTTCTTCTCAGTGGGCTTGCCTTAGAACCGGTGGTAGACTCAATTGACTTTCAAAAATATACTCTGTTGGTACTATTTTGAATACAAAAATTTTATTTTTGATTTAGAAAATGCAATAAACCTAAATACACAACTCATACGAAATAACTTCATTCAAAACTCCAAGAATGAAATTCTCAAATAAAGAAGTCATCAGGGTTATTGCTTCATTAAATCAACTGTGACTCCTTTGTTCTCTAAATTGCACAACTACCACTATTTCCATCAGGGGTTAATCCCATTTTTAACAGCGAGCGGGCGGGCATATTTCATGGCGGGGAGCTTACCAGCGCCGTACGCTATATTAAGGCCGTTAATTTTGATTTACAATCACAACGTAAAAGCAATATTTGTTTTATTTCTCCTTTATAGTCCGTCTTAGATTTGATTGTTACAAGTTGGTCTTGTAATACGATAAATATTACTGTTGGTATTTATAAGTTAATAGTTTAATAATTATTATGTTGTTACTAAAGACCTCTAACGTCATTCTTTTGAGATTTAAACGTAGCTGAGGGCAGTCCAATATGGACAGTGTCAGTCAGTTAAAAATGTTATCAATCATAGTTACCGCAATAGCCTGTCGCTGAGGTGATCCTGTATTTTACCTGCATATCCGTGACCTTCAAAAAGCGACTGAAGGCGCTCGCAGTGGTTTTAGTTAGGGTGGGTACTTCCACGTGCGAGTCCTACATTGGGTCATGATCTACTGAAGATCCTGGCTGCATTCATAAGAATTTCCCTGCCATAATAATAGGCTTTTTAAGTAGTTTGAAAGAGAACTTTTCATCTTATCCTGTGTAGTGTTGTAGGAAAGTAAATACGTCCGTTTTGTTTGGGTTTCCCCACTTTTTTGGTACACCAATGTAGCTAACGAGCTACATCGGTGTAAAAAATATGCTCACTTTTTGGCTATTCTATATAACTAAGTACTTACACACTACAATGGGCTTAAAATGCATCATTATGGTTTATTTATATGACCGTCCGAAGGGCCGCGTGGTAACGGATTTGCATTACAGTGTGCGGATCTACATTTGAAGCGTAATCATTATGCAGGCGACGTGATCGCGACTTGACGTGAATGCAACGTGAACACGACGTAAACGCTTTAAACACGATCGGACATGTACGAACTACATCAATTCCCTCATAAAAAAGGTTGGCAGTCAGATGCGTGTGAATATGAAACGTCTATGCTAATATTAAAATCAGTGAACGAATTAAAATTCATATAAAATAAAAACCTACACCGAAGAATGGAACACATTTAGAAATGAGTGTCATGTATTTTGCCGTCACGGCATTGTGTCGATTTTGCTACCAAAGCGCGCCGGCAGATATTATACATCAATTGTATCAGTGTGTAATATCTAAAAAAAATATATTACAAAAGCTACTAAGCCCATCTGTCTGCGAAAAGGACACTAAAAGTTCCAACTTTATCCAAAACCATAAAGTCTTATAAAGGATGTCTCAAATTTCGGTATAGCGAAAAAGGAAATTTGTTTTATTAGAATTAAAAGAAGACCATAAAAAAGAAATATATCCCAGTCTATTACCCTGATCGCGGAAGAAACGACTACTCGTGAAAGCTATAATCAAAGTTTCTCGCTGTCGACGAGTTTTCCTTTCTCTAAACACGATGTCGTAACACGTAAAAGGCTGGGAAAAACGCCATTGGCCAAATTCCGTAAGGCGTCCGCTACCCGTGTTGTTTTAAGTCCAAAATAAATCAATGAAATTTAAGATAAAATAAATTGAATCAGCTCCTTTGCGACGGTTGAACTGTTTATGACTTTACGAGCATCGCCATCGTTGACTCGGTTGTCATGTTTAACTTTTGTATCGTAAAAATAACAATATTTTTGATCAAATTATATTTCTTTACACTAAATTGGTCTCTGCGTATGATACGATATCATATTACTTTTTTTTTTAATTATCTTTATTTCTTTATTTAAATAGGAGTTTTTGTCCAACAAGGCACGTCAACTCCATTGTTTCTATAAATTATACAATACATAAAATACTATTGAAACTTATATAATAGAACAGAATTTAATACATATCTCAGATGTAGGTTTTGATAAAATAGAAATAATTAGACCAACATCTAAATCATATTACTTGTATTTCAAAATTAAGATAACGTAGGGTGTATAAGATTAAAAAATTAACATTGTTATTGTCATTACTCAAACTATTTAAAACGGGATATTTATTTGTTTAAGTCAGATATCAAAGATCCATATAAAACTTAAACTATGATAATTACAAACATCGATTAGAATTCATCATTAAATCTTTAAAAAAAAATATAATCTGAAATAACAAAAACACATTAATTATTAAATTAACATAATAATATTATATTTTTATTAAAAAATATATTATTTTATATAAGGAGTCAATTTTTACGATGGCAAATAAAATTCAAATAATTCTACATTTAGTGTATTTAGATATACGTACATTTCTTATAACATTTCGTAACTATATAGTATATATTATGTACTCTAGTCTGTTTTATACAACTTAATACCGAGGTACAACGTTAAAGAGTAGAAAACATTTTTAGATGTATATAATTAAAGTTTCCTTTGTCAATGTGTAAGGAATAAACAATTAACAAGTTTACTATTTATTCACATAATGTTATGAATAATGCGTAAGGAACTGGTGTCTTATAAAGCACTTTAGAAATTTCTTCAAGGGTACATTTTGAAATCGTATTATTTTTTCGCTCTAAAAGGTTGACGCAATAAATCTTAGTCCAAGCAAAAGACCATTCGTTGGAAAAACGCGAAAAAGTAAAGCCGGGTCGTAAATCGACTTACGTACAAAGTGGCGAATAATTAACGAAATGGACCAATCGAAAGCATTAGTTGGGAGTTATGCGAGCCAGGCGCCGTTAAAAGAAACTTAGACGTGAGCCTGATTGTTCAGCTTAATTCTGATTGCTTCTGAGCGCAAAACAGTTTTCCGTTCACGTCACTACAGCGGCTAAACGCTCCAAGTATATTAATCCGATAATTACTTTAGAACAATCTATCGGGAAGTTGTGAGGCCGAACCGAGGAAAGTGGCGCAAGTTTTTACGCGGGAATACTCGAGTTTCCGACTAAGAACTACGAATGTAATAAAACGTTTTACATGAGAAACTTTATCTAAGTGTTTTGGCCTTTGTTTTTTACACAAACAAATTAACCGGATTTATTTATATTTGTATTACATCTATATATTATTATCAGTGTCCATCCACTGTTGAATTAAGGCATATTATTATATGAATTTTTAACGCCTAGATGGTAAATTCCTCAAGTGCTGTGCTATTTTTATCCCATCTTATCTACGACTAGACAAAATTTACCTAGCAATAGCACAATTATTTTTTTATATTTAGATACAGTTATATTATTGGTGGTCTGGTCACACAGTCAGCAGAACGGATGGCCGATGGGTTAATAAGGTTCAAGAGTGGAGGCCGCGTTTGGGTAGATGAAGTGTTGGTCGGCCATGAATCAGGTGGGAAGACGAGTAGCCGAGGATGCGAGTGGCGAGGGATAGGTTGTCTTGGCGTTCATTGAGGGACGCCTAGGTTCAACAGTGGATGGATAAAAGCTGATGATGATGATGATATTATTAATTAATCACCAAAAACTACTAGATTTGCTATTTTTATCTATTCTTATTTCTTCTTGCAATGTTTTAGTGTTTCATGTCATAGAAATACATACAAAATTGAAATGAAACCTTTTTCCAATTAAACCTTATTCCAACCACGATAACAGGTGAATCACTACGTGTCGGCTCATAGGACGTAAAGCAATGTGATATTTCCTTTCCCTGTGTATTTCGTAAAATTCAAATTCTGACAGAATATCCGAACAATGGTCGCACTGCGCTCTCGTCGTGACGTACAGAAAATTAGTTTCAATCTCTCGTCCCACCGCAGCCACCGCACGCCGATATATAAACACACCGGCCATTGTATTGCTTTTCAAATTGTAAGACCAAACTGGTGAAATGATTAAAATATTTTTTGGTTTTTTATATATGCCACATATATAACGTATTTTTGGAACTTAAGTTGGTATGCAATTTTCTACTAATTATAACGAAATTTCCTTATATGTGTATAAGAATATCGTCTAAAAACCTCAAACACCACCCACATTGTATTATTAAATAAACACTAAATTAGCATCTTCACCTCCCACGCACCATCATCATCATCATCATCATCCTCTATCCGTCCGCTGCTGAACATAGGCCTCCTTCAATGAACGCCAAAACGACCGATCCCTCGCCACTCGTATCCAACACGGAACGGTTACTTCACAAAGACCGGTGGGAGGGAAGCGCTGTGCCGCGCTCCCGGCTGCATGGGTACCACCATCTTGCTTGTTTCTCCCGTGAAACAGCTTTACTGTGTTTCGTAGAGAAGGGCAAGACAGGCAGTGTAATTACTGGCACCGAGACTTAACATCTTATGTCTCAGGATAGGCAATACATAAATGAGTTGCCTGGGCTCGTTCCAGATATACTAGGTTATGTTCATGGGCGACGTCGACCACTTACCATCAGGTGGTACGTTTGCCAGTATGCCTATCCAACTAACATAAAAAAAAAAGATCGTCTTCCTAACTGGTATGGTCGATCGACAGTTCGTATAACTAGTAAATGTTTAAAAACAATTATTATTATTGACATGTGAAATGCTTAGCTTATGACTTTACATTCGATCAAAGTCGATGCGTTTCTCAACACAAACTGTGTCTTTTGATACTTCACAATCTTTACCATATTTACCTTGATCCGGATCGGTTGAAGCGCGAAATTGAAACAAATAAAATGCTTAGAAACTATTACACACCAACGAAAACTTGATCCCTTCTTTTTAAAATCATTTTAAATGTAGCGTATGCCTTTCGGACTATGACAACGAATCGATTATCACCTTATATCAAAATCGGATAAGTGCTTTAGGCTCTACGATGCAACATCAAATTCAAATTTTCAAATTCAAAATTCTTTATTGTTAGATGTAGTACATACAATAGATAGATCTTACAAGTATAAAACAGTCCTTACATCTTACCATAACTATGGTGTACAATAATTTTTAACATTATGATGTAAATAATTTGTGTCAATTCAAAGCTAATATAATAAAAAATTCAATGTTATGCAATTGGTTAATAATAATGATTGTCAAATTATAAGCATACATTCTAAGAAAAACGAAGTCAAATATAATTTTTTAAAATATAATAATAAATATGTCAATCGGATAATATAATATAATAATGAATGTCAAGAGAGGTCTATAGTAATTTTGTCAGATAAGAAATCAACAACACTATAATAAGCTTTTTCACATAAATAATTTTTAAGCTTCCTTTTAAATTGTACTATGTTTAACTATGTTTAACGCCTTAATATCTGCGGGTAATTTGTTATATATAATTGGTGCCATGTAAAATATACTTTTATCCATTAATGTCGTATTGATTCTATTGATGCATAATTTGTGAGGATCCCTTTGTCGCCTATTATGTTCTCGAGACGATAATTTAAAAAAAAAAATATTTATCCTGACAAATGGTGCTATTTCAAATATGTAAAGACTAGGCAATGTTAATATTCTATATTTAAAAAAAAAGGCTTACAGCTATCAATAGTTTTAAGGCCAAACATTGCTCTAATACATCTTTTTTGAGTTTTAAAGATACTTACTAGTAGTAGACAAACAAACAAATCTTTACTAGTAGACAAACCCCAAAAAATAATGCCGTATCTCAATACTGATGCTACTAGACCGTGATATTCTAGTTCAGGCACTACCGTTAATTTTATACAATAAATGTAAATTTTACCTTATGTTTCCATGTAATTTACCATGTATGTACATATCTTGAATAAATTATTATTATTATTATTATAAAAATACATATATACATAGACTCTTAAAATAACCTTTCGGCTTTACCATCGGGTAATAAGTTTGTAACATTAACATTAGAATTTCGACTTTCTATTATTAAAAACATACATTCGGGGGCAGTTCATGCAAACGGTACAATTGTTTATTTTGTGAATCGTTTTATTCAGTAAAATGAGCAATGCATATTCCTCTGCATATTAATGGGTTGTCCAATATTTATGTTAGGTCCAAATTTGCATAATCACGGCTCGCAAACGTATAACTGTTTCATGGTAAATGGGTTTGTGCTTCATGTTTGTACCTAACTATAATGAAACTACTTTTTATGCACTTCACAGCAGTGCATTAGTGGCACTAACAGATTCATGCTGTTTTTAACTTTATTGCCCAACTTTTTTGGACCAAAATTATAATGAACAATTATAATAAATTTAGTTATATGGGTTCACTTATAGATAAATTTTAAAATGTAGCAGTAAGTAGTCCCCTAACAAAGGCTTGGTGATTACTTATACCGGCTTTTACAGCTGTAAAAATACGTTCTATAACATAAGTTTGTATTACTGAAATAATCTTTTACAATTAGTAAAGTTTATTAAAATAATGCTTATACAAATTGTAAAAAGCCGCCACCATAGTTCAAGCATTGTTGTGGCGGTGGAGCTCAGTAGCCTAAGGTGAACCCAGTACCTTGGGTGAAGCTAATAGAAACGAGGGACCTGCTCTTTGTACCCGTTTTATAAGAAGAGGGCACAATACACATAGAGTAGAGGGGACAAGGGGCGAGGATGGGTATCTCACGCCATCGCACTGTCACGACATTGGGAGGGGTTGTTCTGTAGTGCGGAACAATCCCTCTGTGGAGGTGCCGTTGGTCTCTTGGCTGGCTAGCCTTCGAGATGCCCTGTTGGTCAACAAATCCGGGGCTCGGCACCAAAGGTGGCATTGGTGGCACTCGTCGGGTTTTAGTGGGTAGAGCTACATCCACCTTATCATCTTTCAAGCGCAGCGTGTCCCATATAGAGTCTCCTCTCCCCCGCGGGATGCCTAAGAGCATTTCCCGGCGCCAAAGAAAAAAATGTAACAAGCCAGTAAAAGAGGTAGAAAGTAATTTTATCAGTGGCATTTTTATAAATATACGAATGAGCAACCTCCTTTTTAGTTTCTAGTAACCGTATAATATTTCTGTTGTAATTATATTAGTGTGTTCACTTGGGGATACACAAGCAAACCAACTATAAACATGTTATTAATTTGGCCGAATTATTGGGTACTCTCTTTCTAATTGGTCGCAAGAGTATTGTAGTTAGCAACCTTTTGTACTGTGAGTTGTGATAACATCATCATCATCATCAGCCTCTACACGTCCACTGCTGAACATAGGCCTCCCTGAACATAGGATTCTTTGCCACTCGCATCCAACACGGACCGGCCACCGCACTGAGAACGTCTTCCCTTTTTTGAGCAAACGTTTCTCACTTGACATATAGCAATAAATTCATTAGTTAGTTTCGTCATTCATCCTAATCATTATCAACCTTGTTCTTTACACTGTTGGACGTAAGCCTTTTCCAATGAACGCCAAGACGGCAATCCCAATCCTCTGTCGTGTGTAAACTCATGAATGTCATCATCTCTGCCGTAATATCATAAAATGACGATAATTCTGTAAGAAGTAGTGCCATGCTGCTTTGCATCCAAATTGGGCCGGCACCATCTTGTCACTCACATAGCACCGGCGTCAAGTGACAGTTATGTTGTCACACAGTTATGTTATCTGTTAATTTAAATTTATTCTCACACCATGATCATTACCAACCTTTTTCGTAAATTTCATGAAAACATGCTTATGTTATGTGGGTTTTGATGGAAATTAATATTTTGTGAGCAGGCGGAATGGATTTTGATTGTGATCATTACTCGCTTTGAGCTGGACACGCTGCCACGACCTCTGTCATTAATCAGGCTCAATTAGCAGCCAAGCCACCGCAAATATTATGGATATTTAACTGTATAGATAGTAATTAATACATCTATATAATAGTGGTGTGCATAATGATTTATATTGCTTATCATCAGTATCAGCCTTTTTCCTTCCATACATACATAGGTATCTTCTAATTAACGCCAAGATGGCCGGACCCCCCCTCCCAGCATCAAGAAACTTGACGCCTCATTAAGTTGCAAGCCGTCTTCCCTAACACGCTCGACTCCAGAGTTCTATTAGGTCTATCAGTTAGTCTATTGTTTTGTCTGTTGAGCGACCAAATGTCATATACTACTATGAAAATACACATTTTGACCGGGATAAACTTTTAAAACTAATAGATTTTATTGAAAATTTGTATATTGTGCGCAGTTTAGTACAACTTAGAAGTATAGTTTTAAGTACGACCGCTGGTACTTTTGTCTGAGGATTAATTACTCTGTTTCTGAGGTAGAAAAATCGTCCAGGCCACCAACAAATAACAATACAACACTCTAAACATGTTTTTAATATTTTATCTCTTTGTATGCGTGTTACTCTGTAATTCGTCAATGATTTACTTACAAAGTTATTTAATTTTAAATTAATCCACGTTCTGAAATACTCTAGAGTCTAGACCAAGCAGCGGATAGTGACTAATAAGTAAATCATTAAAAGGCACATTTTAAAATGGCAATGAGATTTAAATTATTTCACCTAATGTATTGAAACATCAATAAATAAAAACAGTAGTAAGAGTGCGCTTGTGCCGTGCACGTAAACATACATGGGTACAACCATCCTTGCTTATTTCTGCAACCAAATAATAGTTGTATTTTTCTAAAATCAAGACAAAACAGGCAGTGTATTCACTGACAACAATATTTTTTTCAATTACTCAAAATTCGAAACTGGTTATCAGTTATTTTATTTTAATTTTGCCTGACAGATATATATCAATCTAAAGTCAATTGGAATAAGCTCGAAATACATTATAATATACATAGTCATTAATTTACATACACTATTAGCGACTATTGTATAAAAATAATTTGCCTAATTAGCAACATATTGTGATAACCGTTACGCATCAATGGCCCAGCTAAACTGGTTACGGTTTAGACCGCATAACTAATTGCATCACTATTCAGTACACATTAAATCCTCTTACACAAACCGCACGAAACTGCAATATGCTGTCTATTATCATAATCGAATATTTTAGGAATGTTATTACCTGTTACATCACTATTAGGCTTTATTATTTGCTAAATGTATTCAATATGGCGGCAAATATGTTATGGCCAACTAGTTTCCGTTTTTGCTGTATAGCTCTATGGCAAACATCTACAAATCTAACCGCAGCTATACACAGTACACGCTTGGCGAGACAGGCCAGGACGAATGTGTACATGGTGCTCTCGTGGCGTCGCGTCGCGTTCTCGTATGGTCTCGGTAACGTGTCGATTTTTTGCGCGTAAGTCAGAGTCTCGTGAAGCTCGCGATGATAACGAGAGCGCGACTGTATACTCTCGTTCGTTTAGCGGTTAGCCCGCCCGCCAATGACATTCGAGTAAAGACGTGCTTTCATGACCAAGGTCTTCTTCTTTGCCATGACTTAATAATTAATTGGACGTGCATATTATATGTACTTTTATAAAATTCTTAAATTTATTTCCGTTCCTATAGAGCCCCCCCCCCCCCCTTCACTTCCACAACTTATTATTCTTATGAACTTATTACGGGGCTACGGCTTAATGTGGCATGGCTGTTGAATAATAATAGTAATAAATATATTTATAAGTGTCTTCTACATCCATCGTAGCAGACGTCTCGAGCTCAACTGGTGCGAGTGAGTGCTCTGTAGAAGGAGTGTAGAGGTCGCGACGAAAGGCACGCGACCACGCGACGAGACGAGCGAGTACAGACGCCATAAGCCTCGTACATTCCTCTTTAAATTTATTATTTCTCTAAATCTATCTGAAATAAAATACATATCGTGCTAAATTTCACCGCCATTTTTGATTGAAAATTCAAACTTTTCTTTTGATGTTTAATATCTCGTTTTGTTTCAGAATTTTGATTGCCGAAACCATATACGCGTGATCCAGCCGATGGGAGATGGATCCCGGTTGTACGTCTGCGGAACAAATGCCCACAGCCCGAAAGATTGGGTGTTATATGTAAGTACTTTTGTTTTAATCCTAGCTGCAACATAAAAAATCTGAATATTCTGTGAAATAAAAACACTTCAATTGAATTGGATCATGACAACAGCAAATACAATTCCTTGAATTATTTTCGTTTCTGTTCATTAGGCTAAAAGGCTAATAAAGATATTTTGTAAACGAACATTTGAAAATAAATAATGTTGAAGAATATTTTTTTTTATGTCAACTCAATGGCAAATAATAAAGACATCAATTTCTTAATTAATATCCATACGATACACTGGTTCTCCTTTTTGTCGTAAATCCTCTCTAAATGTTTAAAAAATGTTGCTTATAAACTATTGATGAACTATTAATTGATAAACTATTTATAATTCTTTCCTACAAAAATATACAAGGAGTGTATATTTTTAGATATTAAACGAATGATCAATGTAAAGATATTATGAAGAACATAAAAAATATTATTTAATTCGTAGAGCATCATCAAAACATGTATGCCAATATAAGTAGTATATTTAACTCATTGTTTACCTATACAAAAATAAACGTTAATGTTCTATGAATAACCTTTTAAACTATGAGCTAAAATAAAGATACATAAAATCAATTACTACGCTACGAGAAAAGCGGCGACATTACACGATATTGAAAATATATTTGTTCATGAAATTTTATCCTACAACGATAACTTGGCTCTCGACGTAAGAGGATATTACACCGTACAACTAGAAGTTAACCGACAACTGGACTATTGCCAAGTGCAACAGTTTTCAAGGTCTCGCCTATGCTAAAAGCGCATTACGATATCTACTGATACTTACTTTTTATTTTACTATACTTATCTTTACTTTATTATGTTTTCATAAAATGGCGGCACTTAGTGACGAATTTTTGGATGTTTTTTCTTTTTCGCTGGGAAATGCTCTTAGGCATCCCGCGGGGGAAGGTGGACTTCCCAGCGAGTCCCATATACCCATATGGGACTCGCTGCACCCGAAATATGGTAAGGTGGACGCAGCTCAACCCACTAAAATCCGACGAGTGCTGCCAATGCTGCCTTTAGTGAGTTGCCTCGAGTCTGTTGAGCAACAAACGGCTAGTGGAGGTGAGGTCTCCCAAGGGACCGATGCTACCTCCACAGAGAAATTGTCCCGCACAACAGAACAACCGCTCGCAATGTCGAGACATTGCAATGGGGTGAGGTTCTCATCCTCGCCCTTTGTCCCGCCCTGCTCTTTTCTTCCCTCTTCTTATAAGAGGGGTACAAAGAGCAGCTCCCTCTGTTCATTTTGTTTCGCCCAAGGTGCTGAGTTCACTTTAGGCTAGTTATAGCACGATAAGGCTTGAAATATGGTGGAGAGGTCAACCCTCTATCTTTCCCTTTTTCAATTTTTACGTCCGCATTATTACGTAACGCTTTTATATCTTAACGAGTACTATAATGTTCTTGTCATATTCTACAGACCGCAGTTTTAAATTTAATTTGAATACAAGCGTTTAATATATGACGCAACATTTTAAAGTAATATCTCTTGCATGCATCCGCAAGCAAGTAACGCGACTTCGCACCGGCAGCCGTGACAAATTTCACGCTAGTGATTCTAAATGACACTGTAAGACGAACCAAATTTTCCTGCGAGAAAATTTCTAACTGAACGACGCCGGAAAGGCGATCGGATGACGATTTTTCATGCGAACTTGAGCGCATGTATTTTCCGCCACTTCCCTATATATTTTCTTTTATAATATTCACTATATACTTTTAAGTGGTGGATGATCATTGTAAGCCCACGTTCATGATTTAATAGAAAAGAATTAAACCTATCATAAAACGACACCTATCTTCTCTTAAACAGCTATACTAAAAACCAACTTCCATGCATCTTCTTGTAAAGTTAGTGCCATGCTAGTTTGCAGCCGAATTGTAACTAGTAACTAACGGCCGGGGTGGTACTTCTTGCTCACATAACACTGGCGTCAAGTTACAGCTATGCTGTCATGATTCGTGCGGTTTGTGAGTTTTCAGTGGCCCATTGGTGGGTTAGAGAAAAGGAGGGCAATGCATCTACATAATCTCTGGTTGTCCGGACGTGTATGGGCGTCGATAGTCGCCAAAAGGCTTCGTCTGCTCGTTTAAAAAAAAAGTGTGTGTGTACTTATGTACACGCGTTAGAAGTTATACAAATACATAGTACATTTTCATTACACTGTAACCTTTTTGCTTATGGTATAGTTAAAATCTATATCTTCTGCTGACGTCTATACTGTCATTATGTGAAAATTTATAAAATTGTTGACTATAGCTAACTTCAGGGTGTCGGTTTTTCGTGACGGTGTGCGCGCGTATCGTAAAAATTTACTCTCATCATTTTTCCCTAACGCGCCTAAAGAAGTATAACTTCAAAAAATGCATGGAGTATAATCTTGGATGTATGTCTTTATCTGTAGCTTCTATAATATACTTTTAAACCTCAAAATCTTATATTTTTCTAGTTTCAGTCAAATCGGCTGTCCCATATTTACTTTACGTATAAGATTTTAAGTTAATATGGCTATTTTCAGAAAAGTGAAAATCATAGTAAATATCCCGTTTTAAATCATTTTAGTATTTTATATATATTACAAATAAACAAGTCTTAGAACTTTTAAATTATATTTTAAATCTTTTTTTGACCTTAAAGTTCCAAAATTTTACCGAAAATTTCACCAAATACACTTTGAAAAAAACCATTTTCGGACGCAGTGCATCAGACAGGATATAAATAAATTCATTGTAAATTGTAATGACAGCTTACTGATGGGAAATGTTAATGGCCGCGGCCGTGCCAATTTTTCGTACATAAAAAACATTTTTACCGTATACCACTTACCTGGTGTCGTTATTTTTATGATAAAAATTTTTGAACGCCATAAAAACTTTTTCACAATAGATATCGAAAGCAGGCCGCAATAAATTCTCTGCCCTGTTCACTTTCCCTCTTGACTTTCATATAATTTTATGATGTATCGCTCGTTTTGACCCTTCACACGTTTTATCGTAAAGTGAATATCCTTTTCGCCATTTAGCGGGCCTTCAATTTTAAACTATGAATATGAATAGCGCTATCTACGCCCAAACGCATCCTGACGCGCCTGTAAGGTGATTTTTACGTTTTTTCAATAACCCATTACCAGCCTTTATAGACACTTTGAAAGGACAAAATATATTTCATCCACAAAATCTAAGTCTAAAATCTTAATTGAGTTTATGTAAAAAATATGTAGAGTATGGGTAGAGACTTAAATTCAAGTTATATATAATAACTAGTGGCACCGACAGACGTTTTCCTGTGTATTTTTTTTTTAAGTGAACCTTAACCATCCTCGAATCCCCTTGAACTCACACAAAAAATTTCATCAAAATCGGTCCAGCCGTCTAGGAGGAGTTCAGTGACATACACACGCACACAAGTAATATACATATAAAGATATAGCTAAGAAAGTTGATGAATTTAAAATGACGACAATTAAACGGAATACATGCGTTAAATTTCAACATTATAAAGCGTCTAATTCATAGCGATAAATCTTATTAAAAAGCCCCGGCGAAGTTGTTAAAATTGAAAATATATTACGTCTGTGGGGAAGAAACCAGTCTCTTGTTGATACTGTATTATACGCTGTCAAAACACTGATAGTGCCAGCCCCTGTAAAACTCAATTAAATATAAATATTCATGAATAATGTATTAATTCTTTGTTTTCAATGATAAGTATTAAAAATAATACGAGCAATTCATTATCACGTTCATATTTCAACTTGGTAGAGATTAACGTTAAGGTAATAAAATGGTGTCCTAGTAGATAATAATATATAGATAACAATAGTTTCGAAAAGTTTTAAAAACATGATTGAACTTGACAAAATATGCACAATGAAAATTATTTAAATCAATATTATATACTTTTATACATTTTATATTATTATAATTATATTATAATATTTATTATTATAATATTATATACTTTTTTTCGTTTTTATTTCTCGGAGCTCGATGTTTCGACAATATCTAGAAAAGCCTTTTAATGTACGAGGTGAAATTCCATTTTAAAATCAGTATTATATATCATATATAACTATGATTTCTGTTTTGCCTAAACAATCGTATAGATAAAGTTCATGATAACAGAAAAACTAGTTAGCTTCCACAAGATGCATTTTGAAATGACGAAACTGATGATAGATATGCCGTGCGCCTGTCTGCGTAGTTACCAATATTTTGCTTCCCATTTTCGCCAATTCATTTTACCGTATTCCTGGTAAGAATATAATAATAATAATATGTTTAGACAATTCACACACGGCCATCTGGTGGGACCAGATGCAGAGAGAGAACTAGGCACTAGGAACTAGGCAGAACCTGTTCTTATGGCAAACAGACAACTGATATATACTTATATATTTCTAAATACATACATATTATAGATAAATTACACCTAAACAGAATGAAACAAACATGCTTATTACTTGCTCTTCTTCTTATGTCCCCAAGTTCACGATCGCTAGGGATTTCAATTCTAATAAGAAATGCTGCTTCGAATACCTTAACCAAAGGATTAAAAAGGAATATTAACGATAAGATAGTTCACTATCAAAACATAACCACTCAACGGCTTTAGATCTTCAACAACAAACAAGCACAGACGACATTTTCAGTAACATTGAACAAATCGCAATTTATAGATTTTTGCCGGCGAAATAAGCCGAAAGTATTGCAATATAATCTGTCATTTGAGTAATGCATTCCCTCCCCAGAGTAAGGGAGCGTCAGTTTCAAAAATTGAGTGAAATCACATGTACGCAATTGATAGGGCATAATGTTCAGCGAGGGCTCAACAGAACCATTCATATTTACTACAACCGCCAATCTATATCTATTTTGTAACAAATGACTGTTGAAGTCACGACTGGAAGGGAATTGCTAATAAGTTATGGATTGCTCGCACTGCGTTTTATGGTATTCGATTTTCATTGTTTATTTCATTTGATGGAATTATTTTAATTTGTATTCCTTTCAGAAACCATAGACTTAAATAAATGGATGACGTAATTATTTGGTCTCTAATTTACCGGTGGGAGGGAAGCGCTGTGCCGCGCTCCCGGCTGCATGGGTACCACCATCTTGCTTGTTTCTCCCGTGAAACAGCTTTCTGCTTTGCTGTGTTTCGGAGAGAAGGGCAAGACAGGCAGTGTAATTACTGGCACCTAGTTTATGTTCATAGGCGACGTCGACCACTTATCTATCAGGTGGTACGTTTACCAGTTAGCCTATCCAACTAACATAAAAAAAAAATAGGAATGTTGTTCTTCAAAGTCAAATTGTAACAATACCTTTAAAAAAGTAACAATCGTAGCACAAAATAAATATAGCTACGCTACGCTCTCTACTGCGAGGTAGCTACGAGGAAATTAGCAGTGCTACGAACTGTAGCGACGTTTAATACGTAGCGTAAGTTTCATAGTTTACTTCTCTTCTTTACTTTAATTATACTAGTTCTAGACAATCTAAATCATTGCCTACACTCAAATCATCATCATCATCATCATAACAAGAGCCTTTATCTAACTACTACTGAACATAGTATCGTCCTTTAATGAACGCCAAAACGACACTCATAATATATTATCGAATAAATATTACGATTCAGAATTATAGCATTTTTTATCCTTTTTCAAATCTTATTATTATAGAAAACTGACATTTTCAAAGCACATCCAAACTTACAATCTAAAATAACGTGCAAAGCATTTTTCAATTTAACAGTTCCAAAAATATTTCACAAAAACGAAAACTGTTATAACCCTTACAAAGTACAATTTGTACCTAGATTTAAAACAACGCATTTATCTTGTTCGAATAAAATGCGATAAGCCCCGCTTATTGATTGTTCCCATTTAAATTGAAAACGTGAATCTGTCTCGTCACACCGGAACGGATTGTTATAATGTATGCGGTCTTATAATATACACAATCACATGTCGCCATTATCGAATTGCTATTTTATTGGCTTATTTCGCGATTGGTCATAATGGCGTCGATTAAAAATTGCAAGTGTATACCGACTAAATGTAATTATGCCATTTGTTATTTAATTGATAAATAGCAATGTAATATCAATCATTTAATCTGTCAATCATTTATTGATATATTATTTATCCATTATTGCCCATTATTCACTTATTGCTGCGAATTTATTTGCATTTGTACACATTCTGCTATTTTGCCGTGTTTTAACAAAGCAGCTTAGGTTCGCTTTAGAAAAGAAGAAATCGAAAGGCGTAACTGTAGGCGCGCAGACCTTGTGTCGCTAAATAGGCAAAACGAAGGTGAATTAATTTAACAAAATAGATTTTAGTCTCTAATAGACACGTTATTTTGCGGAGTAGGACATAAGTAGTAACTATAGTTGGGGCTTTGGTCGTAGACGCATTTTGACATTGATTATAAACTTTGTAATATGTTGCATGTTGATTTTTTTTTTGGTCATAATTAACACTATTACGGGGACAGGAATGTCTTACTAATGACGAAATAGCAATATACTATTTTAACTCTATGCCCCACCAAGGTTCAAGCTTTGTCGTGGCGGTGAGGCTCAGTAGCTTAAGGTGAACCCAGCACCTTGGGCAAAGCAAATTGAACCGAGGAGCTGCTCTTTGTACCCCTCTTATAAGAAGAGGGGACAAAAGAGCTGGCGCGGGATCCCTCTGTGGAGATGGTGTCGGTCCCTCGAAGGACTGACTAGCCGTCGAGGTGCCCTGTTTGTTCAATAGATCCGGGGTACCTAACCAAAAGCGGCATTAGTGGCACTCGCCGGGTTTTAGTGGACGCATCTCTGCGTCCACCTTACCATCTTTCGGGCGCAGCGAGTCCCACATACCTGCCTGGGGAAACCAACTCGCCCGCGGGATGCCTCAGAGCATTTCCCGGCGTAAAAGAAAAAAAAGTTTAACTCCTTGTCTATATACGCGATGTCACAGGTAACAACTAAGTGAAAACGAAACCACCTTGTTAGTAGTTAATCGCTTAAGCGCCAACAAAATTCTCCTTTTAAATATTCACAAGCCTTTACATTAGGCTATCCTGTGCCAGTTTAGTTCCATACGTTCCCGTCATTAACGTAATTATAAAGAGTACAAGCCACGACGCCGGCGGTATGAAGAGCCCTCGCTGAAATCACTTTATAAGCCATATAGTGTATTCAGGTTGCAAGGATGCTCTTCTCGAATAACCATTTTTGTACCAGAGTTTACGGTCGTCGTTAAACTTAATACAAACTACACTAACATAGTATTCAGACGGTATTCTCGAACGGTTTTTATCGTTTTCTCTCATTAAGATTCTAGTACGTGAATACCATGTTTATGACGAGAGGTTGTACAGCTTCTATTTAAATGAAAGGATATTCGAAATGTTAGTCTTGCCGTAATTATAGTTCTTTATGCCGTCTTACTTCTTGGTGTTCTTTGTGTAAATCGTGTGAGGAAATACGACTTTAAAACCACCTTGTCTTTTTCTTTTACGCCGGGAAATGCTCTGTGGCATCCTGTGGGGGAGTGGGTCTCCCTAGGCGGGTATGTGGGACTCATTGCGCCCGGAAAGTGGTAAGGTGGTCGCAGCTCTAATACCGCCTTTGGTGAGGTACCCCGGATCTGTTGATCAAACTGGGCAACTCGACGGCTAGTCAGTCCTAGTGGTGGTTAATATAACGCATAGCGCCATAACGTAGCGCGCTATTCATACTCAACGTATAGCGTACGCTATATAAATTCCTATTCGGCGCTATAACGTAGCGCCTCGCTACATTAGGTATGTAGCGAGGCGGCTAGCGTAGGCCGTAGTTATAACTTGATAACATTCGAACTACGCCAACGTGCTAGATCGGAGACGCTAGACGTTATAATTTATAGCTTATACGTCAGTCAGCGTCGAGCGCGCGCTCGCGCTAGATGTGTCGTGCGCTATCCCGGCCGGCTCACGCGAGTGACGTAATTCTAGTCTTGCGACTACACGTTATAATATAGTCTATAAAATAGCGCGCTAGAAAAATATAGTTTATAGTCCATAGCACGTTATCATAAAATAGTTTATTTGCACAACACTAGTCAGTCCCTCAAGGGACCGACGCTACCTCTACAGAGGGGCTGTCCAGCACCACAGAACAACCCCTCACACGTCGGGACAGTACAATGGGGTGAGGTTCTCATCCTTACCCCTTGTCCTCCTGCTCTTTTGTCAAAGAACGGCTCCCTTGGCTCAATTTGCTTCACCCAAGGTACTGGTCTCACCCTAGGCTACTGAGCCCCACCGCCACGACAAGGCTTGAACCATGGTGGGGACTTTAAAACCACCTTGTCTTTTTTATCAAACATTAATTTATACGGGAAACAAATCAAAGCTTTATATCTTAATACAAATTTATTGCACATTCTTTAGACTTAGTATTTATATTTGTCGTTTTGGTGCATCGAAACTCATATTTCACACGGCAACATTGCGACTAGAGCACAGGTGCAATATCTATCGTATTCAGAATTAGTGGCCAATATTGTCTACTATACAGGCGTTGCATATTGATGTAAGATTGGATCATTATGTTTCGCACTAGCTGTTGCCTGCAGCTTCGTCCGCGTTTCTCAACTCCTATATGCCACAGTGTGATGGTATATAGCCTATAGCCTTCCTCAATAAATGGGCTGTCTAACACTGAAAGAATTTTTCAAATCGGACCAGTAGTTCCTGAGATTAGCGCGTTCAAACAAACAAACAAACTCTTCAGCTTTATAATATTAGTCTAGATTTGAAAGACTTTGTAGTCGCGTGTTTATAAGTTTTTTATTCTTCATTTTGTTTAGAATAAGTAAAATAAATTTGTCAAGAGGTGGTGCCATGCTGGATTACAGCCGAATTGGGCCGGCACGACCGGGGTGGTACCTCTCGCTCAAATAACACCGGCGTCAAGTGACAGCTAAGCTGTCGCGTTTCGTGCGGCTTGTGAGTCGCGTTCCGGTGGCTCATTGGGGGGATAGGAAAAAGGAGGGCTACGCATTTGCATTACTTTTGTTTATGCGAATGTCTATGGGCGTCGGAAGTCACCATAAGGCTCCAACTGCTCGGTTGCCTCCTTGTAACATAAAAAAAATAAAAATAAATACAAAAGAGATTATTCTAATTGAAAGAAGTGCAAATAAATATTTTCTGTTTTTATTGACTTCACATATTTCGGTAAAATATTGGACAGTTTTTTTGTATGTTCTAATAATTTGGGTTATATTTGTTCTGTTTCATCTTGTTTTCTTTCTTGTCATTATTCTGCTGTATCACTTTTCAATACGTTTTACTGTCAAATCAGTTTTTAAGTTTAAAACTTGCTCTAAACAAAATACGAGTTTAGACCAGTTTAAAATGATTTTGACCGCAAATATATTTCACTTCAACATTGTGTTTGTTATTAAAATTTCTTGCAGTAACATTCCTTAAGAGAGTTACTATTGGATAATTAGTTGCTTATATTACGATAGAGGGCGCAGGGGCCGTGAGTGGCGAGGGAATGGTCGTCTTGGCGTTCAATGAGGGAGGCCTATGTATATTGATGAGCAGTGGACGGATAGGGGCTGATGATTATGATGATGATATTATAATATAAAATCTTCCTTATATGAATACGTACATAACATATTATTATATCAAATTATTACCATAAAATTATCCGATATGCTGATAGTGACATTGTTGCCAAAACTTTGCCCCGCCCACAACATCCAGCCATTTGAACATCCTTTGTGTGTTTGAGAGTTGTTCGATACAATTATGATAACTTAACTATAAATGTTATAATACATTCATATTGCTCTCCGTTGAATTAGCTTTGAGTGGAATGTTGGTACAGTAGCATAAGTACAACGGTAGAGTCCTGTGTAGAGAGTAAAGAGAAAAAATGTTTTCTTTGTTCCCGCCCGGTGTTCCTGCCCGTGAAAGTGAATTAAAGGCCTGAGATTGAGTTAAATATCTCTTTTAAGTTACACTTTAAAAGGGCTTTAAATTTCCCCCTTCTTGCTTTCATTAAAAATGTGTTTACGTCGCTTTGCACCCATGCTTTAAAACGTATGGCTTAAAACCTGAAATAATTTCAAGACTAGGATTTTTGATAGACGGTTTTCAAGTAGACAGCATTGAGAAGCAACCATCTTGGCGTTCATATCAAGGCTAATATTAGCCTTAGTTTATTATCACCAAAAGAACATATGGAAAAAATTACACACGTAATATAAATAAAATTACGTATTAATTCCTGAACATACGTTATGTTTTACCCCGGGAAAATATCCTTGTATATCCTCGTATTAAAAAGTATCCTGTATTATACTAGGTCCGCAAATTATCGTGAAGATAAAAATTCTATTGATGCAATGTTCAGTTGCAACTTCAAGCACGGGCAGACGAATCTACTATCTTATTTATAATATTATCGATAAATACGATATTATACCCTACTATAATAGATAGAAAACGTTCTAATCGTATAAGAGCATACTGCGATTAAAACTATAGCAGATGTTTCGGAGAATTACAAAAATGTAAAAACATACTCAAGTAAAATTGGAAAGCCATTCCAGTCTGCCATGATGTAAAAGAGGATTCAATTCAGCCGTATCTGCACCTGAGAACCCTGGTTACTTTACGACATAGTAGTTTTAGTCTTGCGCTGTATATGTTAAAGTTTATACAAAATTTTACGACCGTACGTCGTCCGGAGCCATTATTATACTCAAATGACTTTACCAGCTATAAACGTTATCATTATCCTTCCATCACAATTACAGTCCCCAACTTTTGTTTACAATTCCTCAAAAAAAGTTCGAGTTTCGTAAAAGTCAGGGTCTACTGGATATGGTCTCCTTCTGCGAGGCAGTAATGTCCCAGAAGGAGGCCGACGAGCGGGTGAGAGAGGAGGCCGCCGACGAGGCCTCCCCCCGCAGGCGACGAACGGGGGTGCGTAGGAGGCGCTACTTAATGCGCCTCCAGTAACGCCTCTGTGTTCGTGTCGGGCTCAGGATGGGAACCTGGACCTAGTATGATACGACGTCGCGGGGACTGCTTAGTAGCGGCTGGGTAGTCCCCCCTTACGAGGAGTAGTCTGGCCTTCGCCGGGGCTAGCCTGTCGCTGAGGTGATCCTGTCTGTTGCCTGCATATCCAGGACCCTCAAAAAGCGGCTGAAGGCGCTCGCAGTGGTTTTAGTTAGGGTGGGCACTCCCAGGTGCGAGTCCCACATTGGGTCAGGAAGATCCTGGCTGCATCCATAAGGATTTCCCTGCGAAAAAAAAAAAAAGGTCTACTGGATGATAAAGTATAAATCATTAATATAATTATCTTTTCCGACCACCACCACACACACTTAGGAACGGCCAATACATATATATTTTTATAATACATGATATGGTATTATAGTTCATCATCATCATCAGCCTCTATCCAATGCTAATCATAGTCTTCCCTCAATGAACGCCAATACGGCCGATCCCTTACCACTCGCATCCAACACAGACCGACCATCGCACGGAGATCGTCTTCACACCTTTCCCATCTGGTTAATGGCCGACCATTTCATCTACCTAAACGTGGCTTCCACTCTTGAACCTTATTGCCCCATCGGCCATCCGTTCTCCTGAGTGTGTGAGCAGCCCACTGCCACTTCAACGTGCTGATTCTTTGCGTGATATCGGTAACCTTAGTTCTATGGCGGATGTCTTCGTTAGTCCCGTTTAGTAGGTCTATGTCCTGATTTTAATTCCGTAGAATTCTGACTTTAATAAGTGTTACCACTAAAAAAGCTCTCCGCCAAAAAAATTTCCATATTGAACCTTGAAAAAGAGAAATCTAAATATTTACTTACTTAAATGAACTAATACAAAATATTTCAATATCACGAACAATATATTAAATTAATTTTAATTGGAACTGGTTTGGAATAAGTAATAAATTATAAAAAAAAATTGTTTATTATTTACCTGGCAACACTCCGAACTAATTCAGATTTATTTGCTATCAGATTAGTCTTGTAATAAGATAATGATTAGTCGTGTAACTTATAGTATAAAATAGTTTCCATAAAACATGTCTACCCCTATTCGCAGTTTGATGTGCGACCCTCAACGTAGGGTAGCCCAACCTAAGGAAAAACTATGCTATAATTACCATGACCCTTCTTTCCTTGTGCCTAATGTTGTGGAATAGGTTTTTGTAAATCTTAGAGGAAGCACAGGATACATAATATATTGTAGTTTGTGCACTGTTATATATTTATCCAGATTATAGTCCCACTTGTAGCATTTTTTTTAATGGCCTATGCAATAAAACCATGCATCCATACCCTTTAAAAATATCCCAAAAGAACTTGGTTTCTTAATGCCATTTTATAATCTACTAGCTGTTGCCCGCAGCTTCGCCCGCGTTAACTTAGATTTACAGCCGTACCCGGATTGATGATGATTATTTTTGTAGCCTAAGTTACTCCTTATAATATCTGCTATCTGCCAGTGACAGTCCTATCAAAATTGACCTAGCTGTTACAGAGTTTACCTGGAACAATTAATAGACAGACAGACAGACAAAAAAAATGTCATTTTGGTATATGTACCGTGTATACATCCATATGCATTGAATAAAAAGCGGTTATTTTAATATTACAAATTGAATAAAAAGCGGTTATTTTAATATTACAAACAGACACTCCAATTTTATTTATCTGTATAGATGAGTGTTTAAGAAATCTTATAAATTATCTTATCAATGCATAGATGAAAGTAAAACGATTAATATACAAATATGGCCGAGCAATAATACTACGCCAACTGTGAGTGATAAATTCCCTAGTGAAATAACTTCAGTTAGAGAATATTGAAAGTAATTAAACTAAATGAAAATTACTATACGTTTAGTGTTTTCTGTGACAAAATATGTAAATCGCTATCAACTTTCAATATAATTATTGCGTCCTCAACGGACTCTGCGGCTTTGAAGATGCTAATTTTGTAAACAGACAAAACAAGTATCGAATGAAGGTTGGGTCGTCCGCAAACTTTCTTATTCTACATCTTCTACAAGGGAAAGGCCTGTAGGTTTTCCGTCCGATTCGGCCATTTATCCTGGACCTTTCCACAAAAGACTTTTTATTCTATTTATGATATTTTAATGATTAGCATTTTTAAACTTTGTGTTTTTATTTTTGAATATTTATTTATATGCAACTTAGTTATAACATTATTATGATAATGCTAAACCATAATACAAAACATTTTTTCATAAATAATATGCTATCTCTTAAGTGAATGCCCAAGTATTCATCTTATTAGAACCAATCGCTATCGTAATCGTTAATCATAAACCCAGTGTAATATATCTTATCCTCAACTTTTATGTTAAAACTTTTACTGAGACAGAGGTATAAGGTTTAAACGATTTCCGACCCCAAAGTAAAAGTAAAGAATAAGTAAAGTTGGCCGCTGGCGGTGACGCACATTCTCGCACGCCTAATTTAATCTTCGGCTTATTGAAATAAAAACGACATAGGTTTTCTGCAGGTGCCGCGGGCAACCGGGAAAGGAGGGGACCGCAGGTGCCTGCGATGGTCGCGGCGTCGTTAAAATTTACATAAAGTCTCAATCCTCAAGTATGAGACCCGATGGCCACCCCACGTTTATGCTACATTTAGTAATTTTATGATAATTCCGAAAAACCACCGCCCATCGCATTATACTAATAGAAGAGTATAGCCATATTTGAGTACCGTAACAAGTTTCAGCCGATAAATCGTTGGACGTGGGAGAGACACGATTTTTTTTTGGAGAAAAATTAATAGCAGATGTGTTTTCGAGCACGGCCAGTGGGGTGGCCATTCGTGCTAGACGCATAAATCTACTCCGCGTTTTTTTAAAGTGCCATTGATTAATGGCGAATAAAATCGAAGTGTTCAGCTGTAGAAAATTAGCATTTAAATTTTACGATGGTCTGAAGTGGAAACTCGTTTCAATTTGAGCGGGAATTTCTCCTTATTTGTATACGATTTTTGTGACGGTAAAAATAAATGGTTATGTTTTGTTACAGTCCAACCTGACGCACCTGCCCCGTCACGAATACGTGCCAGGAATCGGCATGGGCGTCGCCAAATGTCCGTACGATCCCGCGGACAACTCCACTGCGTTATGGGTCGAGAGAGGCAATCCCGGATCCTTACCGGCTTTATACTCGGGAACGAACGCGGAATTTACGAAAGCAGATACTGTTATCTTTAGGACTGACCTGCATAATTTGACGACGGGAAGAAGGGAGTTTTCGTTCAAGCGCACCCTCAAATACGACTCAAAATGGCTTGACAGTGAGTATACTTTCATAATTATCATAATTATAATCATTACCACCCCACAGTTTCATCTAAATAAAGTATTTAATGACGTAGATAACAATTATATGAGTCATAACAAAAAGTCCAAATTGTAACAGTTTAGTATTAGATTTAAATCTAATCGCTCGGTTTTCATTATATGATGATTCTGATGTTTATACCTAAGGCTTGATGAATAATTTCAATATTCAATGAATCGTTGGAAAACCGATCGGCAATCAGCTGGGAGCACGTTTTGGTATTCATTAGAACAATTGTTACAAATTATCAGCGCTTACACGAATTAGACTGAAATTGGCTTGTTTTGAACTAAACAATGGAAATTTAACGTTACGGCTGTGCTAGTAATTTGTGTTCTTTCATATTGTCTACCGCAGCCGTCGCAAAAATTATACCCCCATTACGTTATATTAGCTCCTATTTGACACAATTATTGTTAGTCTACTAAAATACGTTCATTAAACGTTACGTCCCATTGTTTGCGATCGTTCTAGATTCTGGGTAGGTACTGGGGTATACGATGTGTTTATGTAATTGTTGTATTTTTATGTTAGTGAATAGTTCATTTTAATTGACTTGTATTTAATATTATTAATTATTATAACATGAATTATCTTCTAAGTAATTTGTATTTTGTATAAATCGAACATTTTTCGTTTCTATTGGTATTTATTACGAGAAGTTAATTTAAGAGTAAATCATTATTTACAGTGATTTATTTTAACAAGGCGAGGAGCATTCATCCTTTACAAATAAATGCCAAATCTTATCATTAAATTTTAAAGTTCTATATTAAATTTAGAAACTAATATTTAGCGGACTAAAACTACGGCGTATTTAAAAATAACGAAATGGTTTTTTTACATTTTCACAACCGGTTGGTTGAATTAAGGACAATGTCAGAATCCCTTTCATAAAATAAAATTATGTTCGCAACAATGTATTGCCCCCCTCCTCCTGCCTCCTGTATTGGAAACAATAGTGCAATCACGGGACAACTAAATAATGAATCGGACCGATTATCGGACCGATTTTAGACGCAGTGTTTGTGGTAACATGTCATTGTTTATGAAACCTATTTTGATCATAACTGCAATAACATTTTACCTAAGCTAACTCAGTGTATTAGATTTTAATTTTTCGGTGTGTAGTGATTAGGAGAATATTTTGTATGAAAAAATTTGGATATTATTTCTGACACTCAAATTCGTATTATAATATCGTCGTAGTCGTTTTTGAGACAAGTCACCAATACGTTACAATTAGTGCCAGTCCAGGACCTTAAGGGGACATTTACATTATAAACGACATTGACCACTTTCAATCCAGCTGTTTTGTAATTTGGGATATGTTATACAAAGACAGAAAAGACATTTTATAAAAATCGTTTTTAAATATAATTAAACGAAAAAATTAAAAATGCATACTAATATAATCAAGCCGAAGAGTTATTTTGTTAGTTTGAACGCGCTAATCTCTGAAAATACCAGATTTGTTTTTCTTTTTTTTTTTAAATTATAGATTAAGTCTCTGTTTTAATATTGGGACGTGTGATACCGCGGGTAATATAAAATGTATCGATGCAATTAGTTATACAGGTTGTCTATAACTGTGGTATAAATAAAACTGATACCGTCATACACATTCTGTATAATGAAATCCAAAATGACATTACCAGCAGTAATATTATACATTAGCTATTATACAAGGAACACTTTTGTCATACGGATTAGCCAGATATTAGCAGTGTCGTGTGCCTGTAATCCTTAACACGCGTAGGACTCGTTTTGATCAAATGAGTCCGCCGCGAACTTTATGTCGTCATTGTCACACGGCTTCATCTAATATTTATTGCATACCGCATTGAATAATAGCTGTTTGATATAGTAATAACTCCGGGTCTGTGCCACGGGGACCTGTGAATATAAAATTTATGTACGTAATTAAAACTGAAATAATGTGAGCAATAAACCGTTATACGGCGATATTGTTACAAACTTACTCTTCTTAGCAGTTGCTTGCGATTCCAACTTGCTTTATGTATTTTGTATGTTACATTGATGTATAATGTGTGTGTGTGTGCAAATGTTTATTACTTTTATTATTTACTAAATATAATATAACCACGTATTTCTGGAATTGGAAACAAAGAAGCATGAAAAATATATAGGATCTCACAGGTACAAAAAAATAAAATAAAAAAATGCGTGCGTACAAAGTACACAATATGTCAGAAGTGAAACTTATTTGGCAAACTAATTTTTAAATCTCGTTTATATTCATACTAATCTAAAGCTTTAAATTTCCGAGACTTGCGATGCGACGTTCGATTTATGTCACTCTCTCTCTCTAGATCTTTCTCACTCGCTTGCTCCCTACTCTCAATCCATGGCTATGTGCTTCATGATACGTTCGCTCTTTTTCACTCTCTCTCAATCGCTCTCTCCCTCTTCTTGGACAAAAACGTTGCACATTTTCGCGACGTTTCATCCGTAAATAAATTACGTTACGTTTCAATTCAAAAAAACTTAAGCAATTAATGATTACAGTTTTGATTAATTTTACTTGAGATTACAAACTTATCTCACTTATTGTTACTTAGAGCATTAGAAATCGTCATTTTCGACAGTGACTGATGTACACGGTTATGGTGATGCTGTTTATCATAATTAAGCATCATTATTTTAAGTCTTAATATGTGACTTTTATAATATGTTATCAAACTCTTGGTATTGCACAGTTTTACATCATATCCAATCAGTATTTATAGGTATAGACAAGATTTTTTTCTCTAAAAAAAATTTTTCTTCACTTGGATTTTAACACTAACCAAACTTTTACAGAACCAAACTTCGTCGGCTCGTTCGACGTGGGCGAATACGTGCTGTTCTTCTTCCGTGAGACCGCGGTAGAATACATCAACTGTGGCAAGGCGGTGTACTCGCGAGTAGCCCGGGTGTGCAAGAGGGACACCGGCGGCAAGAATATCCTCAGCCAGAACTGGGCCACGTACTTAAAGGCGCGACTCAACTGCAGCATACCAGGGGAATTCCCGTTCTACTTCAATGAAATACGTAAGTTATTAAATTTGCAGTTTTTCGAAATTAATTTCTCGACGTTCTATTACTATTTCCGTGTAATTGTAAAAAGATATTATATTTCAAATTAAAAGGGGACACTCGAATATATACTATAGATGTAGGTAGGTATTTTTAAAACAACAGATCTAAATAAAATCAGTCAACAAAATATTTCAAACGTTAAACACGCAAATCATATAAACGCGCCTTTATTTCTGCTCCTGTAAATATAACTTCCGACTCTTTGAATTCGTAATTCAAATCATTTACGTATGTACCTACTCAATACGTTGACTCCCAGGGAAACTTCCAGTAACTCCGCTCACCCTAATCCCAAACAGCCAAACATTGACCGTCAATCTCGAGCAAACATTCCACTTTGAAATTCAATAGTGCATAGCAAGATTTAAGCGACAAAAGTCTAGCCAATTCGTCTACGAAGCCGGTTCTTTCGTTCATATAATATTAACGTTTTGCCGTGGAGTTTCGCCGGTTTTTCGCGCGCCCGCTGCATTCCCTGCATAACTTATGAGATGTAATAGGTACGTTAAAGTGTTCCCCCCTCGCTGTTTATATTTACGTTCAGGCACGATTAGACATGTAGGCAAACTGAGTTAATTGACAAAGTAAAATACAAGTCCTGGGAGAAATAAAGCTGTCGACATAGATTTATGAAAAGGCGATTATTGTGTAAATATTAACCGTTATAACACCCATTAAGTACTAACGATTAAGATTGTAAGTATGAATTACGTTGTACGTGAAATACGTTTTTCGTCGTTTTATAATAAAACCTTATACATAACATAAAATTAACATATTATGCAGGCATCATAAAAGTTTTTTAATCTATTTAAAATTTGTTTTTCATCCGTTAGCAGAAAAAACGCTTTTGCTTTTATTCTAAGCTTCTCCACTACAATAGATTAATTAAGTCTGAAATTACAACCCTTTGATTAATTAAAGTTTTAAGATATTCCGTTTATAGCGTAGCTTATAATTATGTGTTATATTTACACTTTATGAGAATTTGTATATAATTTTATTAAATACTTTTTTTTCGAAAATAATTATATATCACTAATTGAAGTGAAATGTTTAAAATATTAATGAATAATTTTATGGAATAATTATTATATCGTCTTCCTAAACACGGCCTTCACTCTTGATCGTTATTGGCTCATCGGCTAGCCGTTCTCCTGAGTATGTGACCTGCCGTTTAGGTAGGCAAAGTGTTGGTCGGCCATTAACCAGGTGGGAAGACGATTCGGGCTCAGGCTGGACCTGTATGGCACGACGTTGTGAGGACTGCTTAGTAGCGGCCGGGGAGTGCCCTTACGAGGAATAGTCTGGCCTTCGCCGGGGCCAGCCTGTCGCTGAAGTAATCCTGTTACCTGCATATCCGGGACCCTCAAAAAGCGGCTGAAGGCGCTCGCAGTGGTTTTAGTTAGGGTGGGTACTCCCAGGTGCAGATCCTAAATTGGATCAGGATCTACCCAAAGATCCTGGCTCTTCTGGCTGCTGATCCTGGCTGGATCCTTATGGGTGCCCATAAGGATTTCCCTGCTATATCAAAAAAAAAGGTAAGAAGACGATCTCCGTGCGGTAACCGGTCCGGATTGGATGCGGGTGGCAGGGGATCGGTCGTCGTCGCGTTCATTGAGGGAGGCCTATGTTCAGCAGTGGACAGATAGAGGCTGATGATGATGATAAATTTAAATATGAAAAAACTACGTATCACTTTTTTTATATAGAAGAGGGGGCAAACGGAAAGTCGATCGCCTGATGGTAAGCGAAAACGACATCCACAGACCAGCTTTACCAGAGAGTTAGCAGGTGCGTTGCAGGCCTTTCAAATATGAGTATAGTAAGACGATAATATAAGGATGTACTATAGAGTATTATAATGACACATTCCTTCTATAAATGTTAAAAACGTGAATGTTCTACAACCAAAACAGTATGAGTATATTTATCTATTTTTAAGTTCCACTGCGATTCAGACAGACATAGCCCAAAGATTGTGACTTTTTTCGGGGAGACGTAAAAACGACGAAGACGTTGTTTAAAAAGTAACGTTTTATCATAATTTATAATCACAATAACATTTCAAAGCTATATATAACCTGTAATAATAATAATGATAATATCTATGGACGCTTTCACACCACGTCAATCTGGTCCCGTGGTAAGTTCTCGAAGAACTTGTGTTACGGGTACTAAACAACGGAAATATATTTAATACTTTTATACTATTCATATATTTAAGATTTTTATTACATATACATATATACACAATATATTTAATACACATCCATGACCTAGGAACACAGAAAATATTTTTGTTCCCTGGCGGGATTCGAATCCGCAACCTCCGGCTTGAGCGCCAACGCGCTTACCACTGAGCCACAGAGGTCGTCAAAGGCCGTAAGGGTTTGTTATTTGTATTTGTAATGTTATATAGAACGGGTCTCCGACTTCGCGTCTGTTCATGAATTATGTTTTTCCTCAAACATCGTTTAACGCTTTCTAATGTGATCTTTATTTATGCCCTAACGTCTTTTCCAGTTTATTTTCTTACTCACATTGTAGCGCAGAATAAATAAGCTTTCTTATAATCGCTTTGCCTCGTTAATTATTAAATTGTTACAAGACTTGACGGTTCAAAAGACTGTTGTAATTATTCGCATATTTAATCATCAACATCAGTAGTTTCCTCTATTTACTCAATACCAATCTTCGTATGCCTGTTCTGGGGAGACTCCCCAGACGAGTATATGGGACTCGCTGCGCCCGAAAGATGGTCGCAGCTCTACCCACTAAAACCAGGCGAGTGTCACCAATGCCTCCTTTGGTGAGGTGCCCTGGATCTGTTGAGTAATAGGGCACCTCGACGGATAGTCAGTCCCCCAAGGGGCCGACGTCACCCCCTCGGACGGGTTGTCCTGCATCACAGAACAACCCCTCCCAACGTCGGGACAATGGGGTGAGGTTCCCAAGATTCCCATCCTCGCTCCTTCGCCCCCCCCTGCACTTTTGCAACGTCTTCTTATAAGAAGGGTACAACGAACATCTCCCTCAGTTCAATTGGCTTCGCCCAAGGTGCTGGGTTCACCTTAGGCTACTGAACCCTACCGCCACGACAAGGCTTGAACCATGGTGGGGATAGGGCAGTCCTCTCGTGACCATGGTTGGTATAAAGTATTTGAAACGTCGGCCGATTTAATGATAGTGCTGATGGTGGTTTAAAACAGCAGATCTGATTGGCTGACACAACTATTCCACAGCAGCTTTAATATTAATTGCCGTGTTGTCGCTGGGACATGGAAACGTCTAAGTATATAATACTCATTTTTTTTCTTTCACTGCTGTTAATAACGATACTGTCAATAATCTGTATTTATTATATTATACTTTATCATCATCGTCATCATCATCGGCCTCTATCCGTCCACTGCTGAACATAGGCATCCCTCAAAGAACGCCAAGACGACCGATCCCTCGCCACTCGCATCCAACACGGACCAGCCATTATAATTATATACTTACCTTACTAGTAGTACTCGTACTGAAAAAACAAACATATTTCTACATCAGTATATGTAAGCGTTTAAATAAAATTAATGTTAGTATCAACTTTAAGTGACAGTTATATAACCACTATTGTAATTATAATCTAACAAGTGACAGCAATCTCTGAACTTGCGATAACTTGAGCAGCTTACGGCTAATAATGTAAGTTCTTGATAGTTGAAATTGTTACAACTTGGAACCAACAATTATTCTCTTGTTACTACACATGAACACCTATAATCAAAAAACGCAAACATCACAATTTCCTACGACTATCGTAAGTAGTTTTACTCTACTTACTTGTCAATGTTATTTTTAAAGTATATAATAATAATAGTATTAACCCTTATATTAATATGTCCCACTGCTGGGCACGGATCTCCTCCTCGAAATCAGGCGAGGAGAGTTTTTGGGCCATAGTTCACCGATGCGCTGGCCCAATGCGTGTTGGTGACTTCACACACCTTCAAAGACTTTTAATCTCATCAGGCATGCAGGTTTCCTCACGATATTCCCTTCACCGGTGAGCAAGCGATGGTCTCAATTTCAGGTGCGCGTAGAAATTTAGAAAAACACATTTCTAGGCATCACTCGGGGTCAGGATCGAACCCGGACCTCTCAGCTCTCTCTCAAGAGGCCGAGCCCATAGCCACTAGTTCATCGTTGCTCATATGTTTATTTTAGTTTTAGTTTATTCTTATAAATAAACCCACGTTAAAGTTGATCGGTTGAATTTGCATTACACCTGACAAATATAATAACGTTTAAATTATCCTCCCGATTAACCAAGCGTATGATAATTAATTCGCTATGATTTACGTGGTCCAGCCGAGTTATTAATACATATTTAATAAATAAACTTATACAGCTTGATTTACAATTGGAATGATTTTTGACGAATCAAGCCTCAAGGGTAAATTATGGCCTATTTCTTTTTAATAGTTATAGATTTACTTTTCAATCGTCTTCTTGTTCTAAAATCCTTGTACATAATTCCATTATAAGAATGTTATAAGTTTTATGAAAACATGCAAGTAAGTGAACTCTGCATGTACATTAAAAAAATATTTTCATGTTTCGTTCAATCTTTAAAAATAATATAAGTATAGGCAGCGGCCAGTGCGGTAATAAAATGCCTAAAGAACATTTCTGTTCCATTCCAATACCACTCGAGTGAGGTCAGTATTCCAAATTAATTAAAACTAAGTAACTAAGCATAAAAACATAAATAATTGTTGTTCCTGTCGCGTGACTGGGTATCGCGTTATTTTTATTGACGCAAATTACTGATGTTGACGTACAAGCAACCAAAACCGTGCCGTGCGTTTATGCACTCCTAGTACTTTAACTATAACGTAATTGAAGTGCTTGTATAATGAAACAACTAATTCCTTTATTTCTCTAACCGACTTCAAAAAGGAGGAAGTTCTCAATTCGTCGGAATCTTTAAATAAGACGTTTTAAAAAGACAAAATACAGCGTGTAAAAGACAGAAAAGGATCCCTAATGAAAAAAGGGCTTTGCTAATGCTATCAAACGCAAAAAACTATCGTCGACAACTCAAAAAGAGTTGTCCCAGAAATAGTAATGACGATGAATCCCTCGAGAACTTAGATTGATTCTAGACCTTCTAATGTAGGTATTTTCTTTACAGAGAGCATTTACAAAGTACCCGGAGATGATAGTCGCTTCTACGGCGTATTTACTACTGCCTCCACTGGACTGATGGGGTCCGCCATTTGCACGTTCACGATTAGCGATATCCAAAAGGCGTTTGAAGGGAAATTCAAGGAACAAGCTACCTCCAGCTCCGCATGGCTCCCAGTTATTAGCAGCAAAGTTCCTGAACCGAGACCTGGAACGTGTGTGAACGATACGTCCTCTCTGCCAGATACCGTCCTGAACTTTATAAGGTAAGTAAGGTTTACAAACATAGCTTATAACGGGGTATCATAAAAGCCGGACAACGCACCAGCAAATTTTACGATGTTGGTGTGTTTTGATGTCTCTCTTCGTCTTATTATTATCAGTCTTTTTCGACTATTACTAGACCTTTTTTCTATAGGATAGGAGGGAAAACGAGCAGTCGAAGCCTTTTGGCGTTTGCCTTTTAGACATCCGCATATCCAGAAGCTATGCAGATGCGTTGCCCTCCTTTACCATATACCCCCAATGGCACCGGAAACTCACAAACCGCACGAAACGCGACGGAAAAGCTGTCTCTTGACGCCAGTGTTATGTGAGCGAGAGGTACCTTTTACCCCGGTCGTACTGGCCCCGACGGACCAACCTCGACAATCGTAGCTGAACTGGAACTGATGGTTTGATCCGTGCGGCTGTTACTTAGCGTACGAGCTCATCCCAGTTTGTCTTTCCAACCAGCATAAAAAATAACGCATAAATTTCCTTGATCTCACAGTATTAGGTCTCGATGAATGTTTATCTTCATCGACAACGTTAATAACTTACCATCAAGCGAATCGTCTGTTAGTTTTCCCGTCTCTTAAATTGTAAATAAACGCGCTTTTTTAAACGTGTAACCGTTTGCTGTATCCAACATTGCATGACAATGCTGAGGGAGTACAAACTTACTTCTATGCCAGAATCCCTCATTGAATACAGGCACTTTTATCTGGCGACACGTGTTAATTATCCAGCACTCGCTCCAGAGTGTTCAATTATTTTTTTTCCCACTTTTACACAATCCTCACGTGGAAACGTTGAGATTTTAGCACTTCACATGCTCCAGTCGCATGAAAATAATACATGAAAAATGTTATTCACGCCAAATTGAATTTTTTAATTAAATGAAGGATGAAGTGAACAGGCATTATCTACACTGTCTGTTCCTTTACGTTAGCACCAATGCTTCCTGTTTAGTCCCGATACATTCCTGTGTGAAGCCTATCGAAGCGTCTACTATGAATATACAATTTATTGATAGAGTTTATTGATATTGATAGTTCGGTTGTTATAAACTCCGATAGGAAAAGTCGTTCGTACCTGTAAGACTTGATCCTGTCAATATCGCTTGCTACAGAAAAATAAAATATCGTGATAGGATTAAAAATTCTTGAGTATGTGTTTATCAACTGGCAATACTTCTGGCATGTGCTAATTATGCTTTGATATTTTCTTCGCATGATTTTGAGGAAACCCGATTATGCTTATGCCTAATCGTTCTTTTTTATTCTGAGACGGTAATTTTTGGTGCCAGTTTTTTTTTCAATTACACTGTTCCTGCCCTTTCCATTATACAGCAAAGCTGTTTCACTGAGGAAATAAGCATGATGGTAGTACCCATAATCATATCATATGAATTGTACTTTGAAGTAGTGAAGAGTTGTAACAATAAATTTGTTTATTTACTGAACAATTTTGTGCTAACAATAAATTTGTTTCCCAGATCTCATCCGCTGATGGACACTGCTGTGAGCCACGAACACGAGAAGCCGATCTACTACAAGCGGGACCTGTTCTTCACGCGTCTCGTGGTAGACCGGGTGAAAGTGGACATGATGGGACATCAGTTAGACTACACCGTGTATTATGCGGGGACAAGTAAGTGCATTTCTGTCTTTAGTAGAATCTACTAGATTTAAATCCTCACAGGTCGTAATTTCGAATACGAAATGCAGATAATTTATGATGATATATTTGTACCTTTTTTTTCTTTTACGCCGGAAATGTTCTGAGGCATCCCGCTGGGGAGGGGGGGATTCCCCAAGCGGGTATGTGGGACTCGCTGCGCCCGAAAGATGGTAAGGTGGACGCAGCTCTACCCACACAGTCCCCCAAGGGACCGACACTACCTCCACAGAGGGGACAACTCTTTCTGTGTACCTATATAACAGTCGACAGTACAATAACATTTTTTTAAAGCTATGTTATGTTGGGTCTACTTTTTATGCGTAACGAAGTCGTATTTTTTATAATAATATTTTCTTCAAATATATTAACAATACACAAACTATATTAGGCCCATGTTATCGTTTGGAATGTCAATCCGACCACCAATAAGTTATCGAAGATCTGCAAATTATAGTTCCTAGTAATAATTAAGATTATCTCGAGGTCCCTCTTCAAATCGACCGGCGATAACCTCGATACAGAAATCTGTTAAATGTCGATTAATTAATATCCCCTTGTAACTTTGACTGACATAATCTAATATTAGAGATAAGGGTTGAAGCCATAATATACGTGAGCTTCTGCGGGTAATTAATACAGATTAATACTAGTTATTGCCCGTGGCCTCGCTTAAGTCCTATCATATGATGAAACAACATTAAATAATTTTGAAATTAAAAAAAATATCAAGAAAGCTTTTGAGGTAAATCCTTGATACACAAAAATTCATATATTTGGTAGTACATTCGATATTGCTTTTATATTATAAAACTAGCTGTTGCCCGCAGCTTTGCCCGCGTTAACTTAGATTTATCCGTGTCCGGATTGATGATGATTATTTTTATAGTCTAAATTACTCATTATAATATCAGCTATCTGCCAGTGAAAGTCCCGTCAAAATCGGCCCAACCGTTTCAGAGATTAGCCGGACAGACAAAAATTGTGATTTTTTTTTATTTTGGTATTGTACCATGTATAATTCCGTACGCATTTAGTTAAAACCGATTATTGTAATATTACAAACAGACACTCAAATTTTATTTATCTATATAGGTGAACAATATAATAAGTACTATTTTAATGTGATAACTTTAACACAATATAACAAACATTTTTGTTAAAGTAATAAATAGTATTTCTTTTAATCTTATCCTCTATATTTCGTTACTTAAAAAATAAGTGATTTAGAGTGTCAATAGAAGATGTGAAGTATATTACTTCCTATATATTAAACTTGAAATTGCCTCAACATAACTTTCTTAATTTTATTTGTAGTTCAATACTTTTGGTGTGGCATTAATCAAATATTTATTTATCCATAAATAATCATCATATACTCCATACATACTAAGTACTATAACATATTAATTTTATTTTAATTACTAATATGACACTGGAATGCCATTAAAATGAATTATTTCACATATCCCTTATAAATTCAACGGTATATTATGTATATGTATTATGTATGACCCAGAACCATCCCCCCAAAAACACAATCACAGAAGGGCTATTAAATTTTGTAAAAAATGCGCAAATTAAAAATGGCCGCGTACGGGGAAATTAAATATCAGCGAGTGAAAGTGGCACAAAGGCCATAATTCGTCTGCCCAGTGACAGCTGGACATTTTGGTTTTAGTCCGAATTCCACGTTTCACCTCCTGCATTTAGCGACGGAACACGGGATTTTGTTGAAAACACGAAAAACCGATTATGCGTTCATTGTTTTTAGTCATGGCGCGTTCTATTTATTAACTCTTAAAAGCTCGCTTTAACCATACCTGAACGTTTCGTTAGGACGCTATTTCCCGGATAAAGTTAATACCTTGCGTTTGTCGTCTAAAGTGAACATTTTCCGTGTTTAATTTTAAAGTTTCATAAAAACGACTCGATTTTTGCATTTTGAAGAGTTATGGACGGAAAAATATTTTTAGCGTTAGAAACATTTTGCGATACATCCGAAAATAAAAATAATATTGTAATAGGTATACATACACAACAATACTATAAAAAATTTAAACATAGCTAGTTTTTCGAATTTTTTTATGTCAAAAGGAGGGAACGGAGCAGTCGGAGCCTCATAGTGACTACCGACGCCCATAGGCATCCGCACAATCAAAAGTTATGCAGATGCGATGCCCTCCTTTTCCCTATCCCCCCAATGGGCTACCGGAAACTCACAAACCGCACGAAACGCAACAGAATAGCTGTCACTTGACGCCGGTGTCATGTGAGCGAAAGGTACCACTCAGGCCAATATCGGCCTCGCTTTATAGCCAGTGCCATGGCACTGCCTCTTACAAAAAAAATGTGCGTTTAATGAAACAAACTCTTTTGTTGTATCATTTTCGTATAGATTTAACATTTTAACCGACTTCAAAAAAAATCGTCTGTATGTTGTATGTGTCGTATTTGTTACTGTACCTACCTACCTTGGCTGACACCGACTCCAAAAGTAACTATAATGACGTGGTAAACGCAAAGTTTGTATATTAGTAGAAGAATAATTTGATTATAAGTTTTAAGGTTACACAAGTCGCTAATCTTTCCATACAAACGCAGAACAGTAATTACTACAATGTTTGACGTTGACCATGAAAAACTAAGTATAATATAAATGGATCTCGTAGTTATCTATGTGTGATGTTCCCAAAATTGTAAAAAAAATATACATTTAAAAATACAAGCTTCTAAAGTTTCGTATTTCAGCACTGATTTTAGCCCAACTTTGGGCGTAAATAAATAGTATACCGAGTACGAAAGCTTTTTCTTTATGGCATAGTAGGGCAATGAGCAGTCAAAGCCGTTTGGCGACTACCGACGCCAAACACATCCGCACAACCAAAGATTATGTAGATGCGTTGCCCTCCTTTTCCCTAACCCCCCTCCCCCCAATGGGCCACCGGAAACTCACAAACCGCACGAAACGCGACAGCATAGTTGTCACTTGACGCCGGTGTTATGTGAGCGAGAGGTACCCCGGTCGTGCCGGCCCAATTCGGCTGCTAAGCAGCATGGCACTACCTCTTAACATAAGCTCAAAAATAAAGCCCATACAGATATAGTTTAGTTATTCAAAGGATAAAATAAATTTATTTTGAAAAGATACACTTATTAGTTTTTCTATAATAACTGTTTTGCTAAAAGGACATTTTCGGAATGAATCATTGTGCATTTCATTCTAGCACGCATGTTCGCGCACTATGTCTGGTGAGATAGCAATCATTTTGTTAGAGTTCGCGCCGTCGACTAGTTCAACCTTAAGCACAAAAATTATAGAAACACAATTATTTTATTATTTTGAGTCTTTAATTTTTGAAATCGGTTTTAATTTTTTAAATTTTTTTGTTATTGTGATTATAAATCAACTAATGCTAACCTTTAAAATTTAAAGGGTAAAAAGTAAAATTGTTTAAAAAATGTATCACTCTATCTATATAAAATCTATAGTATAAACATAAATTCCATGCCATAGAAACGACATAAACATTCACGAGTAAGATTGTATAATTGTACAGAATAAACCACATTTTCGTAGTCGTTTGACGCATGGAGAGACCACAAACCTTACATTCGGAGCACAATATTTGAAGCTAAACAACGCCTGAGTTGTAATTTTCACCAATGTTGTTGCAATTTTCACCAATTTTCACCAATTTTCCACGAAAATCGTCGTCGAACCAATGAGAGTACGGATTAAACTCACGTAGATATCTAACGAAGGGGAGTTCGTTTGGAAACTTTTACGAAGTACGTTTGAGTTGGCGTTTCAAATGCTTGTGTGGAATATTAAATTGTTAAGCGTTACCTTTGCGTGCTAATGTGCCCCTATAATTACTCTTTATCTTTGTGTCAATAGTCAAAGAGACTTTCTTGGATTTATACTAAGGCTTTATCTTTCATCATAATCATTATCAACCATTTCTCATTCATTGCTAGAAAGAGGATAGACCTATCCTCTTTCATGAATGTCAATCCGATCCCCGCCCATGTCCTGACCACAGTAATTGCTTAGCAACGAATACACAGTCTAATATAAATGCGCCTTTGTTTGATTGTGTATATTTACGTAAAAAATTTGGAAAATCCAAAGTGCACTATAATTCAATAATATTGATTAAACGACTGTGAATCGAACGCTCATATCAATTGATAAGTCGGCGCATTATTACTTAAAAAAAATATTTCGGTACGATAACTTTTAGAGCAATTGCCCTGCCACATACATACAGAAACACGGACGAAGATTATTTTTAATGTTGTTATTTAAACAACATAATTCTTATTGAAATACATTTAATGTACCGGACAGATTATTTGACTTGATACAAGTGCACTCACATTGACCTGTAGGTAAGTGGGATTGAAATAACAAAAATCGATTTCAGTTTCGAGAAAACTGCTTTTTTGAGATGTCGAAAATAGAGTGAAGAATCTACATATTAAGACGCGACAATCAGAGTTTCAGTCAAAGCATGTATTTGGGCATTTGCTTAACTATGTATGATGTAATAAACGTAACAATAAACTGAAATCAATACTTGCTCTGCATCTACGGATCTGCTAATGAACAACATCATCATCATCATCTTCATCACCATTTATGCGTCAACTGCTAAACATAGGCCTCCTTCAATGAACGCCAAGACGACCGAACCCTTACTCGCAACCAACACGGACCGGCCCCTGCACGGATATATTATGATGTTTCTTATAATATAAACTGAGGAAACAAAATAAATTAAAAATATTGCGTAAACATTGAATTTATGAAAAAACTTTACAACCCCGAGCCCAGCATGTATGTCGTGTTCTGTGCTTATTATAAAAAGGGGTCAATTCAAAGGAATTATAACGAGTATAGTATAAAAGTAGTTTATTGTACTCACAAAAATCATATCTACAAAAATCAATGTGCTCTCTTTATTGGCTATATTATTTATTCGGAATTTATTACAATCACAAATTCTGTTAATTTAATTTTCCGATGCGACATTTTTATCATGTGTTAAATATTTTTTCTATGACCTTTTTTTATATCGCCCTTAGTTTAAGACTAGTCCCTTAATTTAAATTCCAATCGAAATCCACATACACGTAACAAAACTTTGCGTTTAATTCCATTGAATCCCGCACCATATCCAGCCACTTACGTTATCAACTTCATACGCTTGTAAATACGCGGTACATATTAAACTTTCGCGATATGGCTGCTAATGAATTTTTAAATGAACTTTTATTTTGTTTGAACACAAACTTTGCTACATTAAATGGCCGTACTTAATCCTCGTTCTATACAATAAATATTCTGTACACTAGTTTCATACATTTCATTGCTTCAATGAAAAGGCGCGTTTTATGGTTCCGTTCCTCAAAATGACAAAACAGAACCCTTATAGGATCCCTCCATTGTCCGTCAGTCTGTCAGTCTTTCAAACCAATACATATCCGGAAAAACATAAATGAATTTTGTAAGAAAAATGATATTCATAGTAGGGATATACGTAATAGACACAGGTTAGATGTACCAGTGATTAGACTATCAAAAGTAAGCAATTTTAAAGGCAACTGTATACGCTTTTACAATAGGATCCATTAAAAAATTTCAAAAAGTTATTATAGAGCGTTTGTGTGGTATAAAGTAAACGATTTCATGGAAGATACCACACCCTAGAAATAAGGCGTTCCTCCCAGGCATTACAGGATAAGATGTAAAAATTGTTATATAATACATATTATTTGAAAAGATTAGTTCCACTGAGTTTGTTGCGCCGGTTCCTCTCAGTGGGCTTGCCTTGGAACCGGTGGTGGATTGGCATAGAATCATGAAATTTTGTAATAATCTTGGTCTCACAATATAAGTAAAGGAAGGAAAACATTTATACCCTTATTTTACCCTTATTTTGTTGTTATACTACACAAAAATATAACATTTTTCGGGACCCTCAGCGTGCGAGTCAGACTCACGTTTATCTGGGTTTTTATTCGTTTCCTTATTTTCCAGAATGTTCCACTGCTTAACCTATTCCGAGCGTGGTATGCATTAAACACTGCATTGTTCTGCCGAGGTGTGAGACAATGAAAAATGAGTGTATGATACCCCCGCAATGCGGGGTCTTGGTTCGTGCAAACGCGACTAAATGTTACCAAACTTTCACTGATAGGAGTTTGACAGCGGCTGTCATATACAGTGTTAAAAGGGAACTAGGGTATCAAAGACGTTAAGAGTATTTAAGTCAACAAACTTAATTAAATTCCTTCAAATGTCATGAACGCGCCTCTCAAGGGCGCTTTGTAAACAAGCGAACATTAATAAGCAAACGTATCGCACGCGAGCAGGAATGAAACTTAATTATCTAAGTCAGCGGGAGTTATGGCCAAAAACTGGAACTCGTAATCAAATATCGCCCTTTGATATGAGGGCACGGAGCTATTAAAAATAATTTAAAATTCACAGTCGGCTTAACGGCCGCTGGACACAGGATAGCTGGTCGAAATAACTATATGAAGCGGACGGAATTAGGAAAGGTATTCCGTTAGCTGAAAGGCTAGATGAGGAGTTTGAGTTACGGTTATGATTTAGCTGACTCTTCGCCCGCATTACACTCAGTATTAATGTTCAAATCATGAAGACCCTTTACTTTATTTTGTTTAAAAACAATATGCAAGTCAACCCTACACAAAAGAATGTGTGATACATGCTACACCACAAAACATTTATAATTAGGTATTGACATTATATTCTTTATAATATAATACATTAAAGTCTCTTTTTGTATTGGCCTGTTTGTGCCTGGATATTTTGTAAACTGCATTTTAATACGGTTTTCACTGCAGGCTTTGTTATGAAATAGAGCAGGTGACTAAGTATGAGACATCAATATTTTTATCATAGAAAGAAGAGAGATTTTATCCACTTTATTTGTTGGTTGTTACGTTATATATTTAAAATTCTGTCACTGTTAGAATGCTACGATAACACTGAGTGACATACTCCCAAATACTCGAACGAATCTCAAATTTAAGACGCACTTAAACTCATGCACAACGTGTCAGATTCAAAGAAAAAAGGGGAACAACACGAGTTTAACGTCTTAAATTTGAGATTCGTTTGATTATTTGGGACATAGGCTATGAAATAAACATCATCAGTCCGGATACGGATGTAAATCTAAGTTACACGGGTGAAGCTGCAGGCACCAGCTAGTAATAAGATGTTTCTTGTATGTATAATTTTTAATTACTTTATTTTATTTTTATTATTTTATTTATAGCAGCAATGTTTCACACTCTGTAAAAATTTCGAGTCCTTATTAAAATAAAATAAGAAATATTTTTATTCAATGTTGTACATCAAAGTATTTTATTGAACATCAAATGACTCTACTACCGGTTCCAAAACTGAGGAGAACCGACGAAACAAACTCAGTGAAACTAATCTTTTCAATATGTTACAATATATTAAATTAAAATGAAATAGCCCTGTACGTATACCTAAATGGAAAATAAAGATTAATATTAAATCATATGCGGTACCTTTGCGGTAAAAAAAACTTAGTACCTCACTAATGTTTCGCATAAATTACATTCAAAATGTATGCGCTTCGATAATTTACCGCACATAAGTATCGAAAACCCATTCACCTAAGTGTATGAAGTCTAAGTTTTCTCATAAACATGCAAGAATGATATGAGGTTGTATCGGTATCTGATAATATTAAATAACGTTGCATTGATGAAGAGTTTTCCTCTAAGTTCCGCTCCCGGCGGCGACTCGCGTTGCTCTCACGGCGAATATGAACAATATTTATAATGTAGCTCTACTACTGAATTCCCAAGTTCTTTACGATATGCAATCTTATTTATTCAATATTTTAAAAGATTTTATTCATTTTTTCCGTATCGTCCACAAATAATGTTTCTTTATATGTTCATGTATTTAAGCTTTGTTTTTCATCGATATTTCAGACCGTGAGAGCTAACTTTACTAGGTACATTGTATAACATTTCGATACCCAACCAAAGATATAGAGGTCATGGATCTAAAAGTGTATATAATATATGTATTATAAAAATTTTAAATCTTACGTTCATATAGATATTTTACATATACGCTCAACACTAAAGTTAACTAGCTTTTTTTAGGTCATAAGGAGGCAACCGAGCAGTCGGAGGCTTATAGGGAATAGTGACTACCGACGCCCATAGACATCCGCACAACCAAAGCAGATGCATTGCCCTCCGTTTCCCTATCCCCCCTCCCACACATGGGCCACCGGAAACTCCCAAACTGCACTAGACGCGACAGAATAGCTGTCACTTGACACCGGAGTTATGTGAGCGAGAGGTCACCATACCCCGGTCGTGCCGGCCCAATTAGGTTGCAAAGCATGGCAATACCTCTTACTAAAGTAGTATTTATAAAAATCAATGAAAAATGAATTACTTATTTTTTTTTCTTTCTTTTCTTTTTTCAACTCAGTCAATACTCTTACAAATTGTGACATTTTAATATTGCACGTCCAAAAACAAAGCAATTAGATATAAATAATTAGCATTCAAATCGCGTCCACGGAGAATAAACATTGATTTTTTATTCCCCTAAAAGTGTTCTTGCGGGCGGGTGCGGGAATACTAATGCGTCATTTTGAACGTTTTTTCGCGCCCCGCTTAGGATCCAACGTTTTTTGCATAAAACATCTCATCAAAGGATTGCTTAGTATATTGAATATCAAAAGGTGTACAGGAAAGTTTTGGGGGAGGCAGCCGATTCCTTTAAAAATACACCCAAAACGTGCCCAGAATAAATTTACTCTTGATACATTTTATTTTACTGTTTTACATAATATTCGAAAGTGATGATATAATTTTTGGATTCCATTAGCTTGAATATTTTCGTTATTTACGCTATTTATATAATTTGATTTCATGATATCTTAAAATAATTTGGATAAAGATACTTAATAAAATATCTTCTTTTTGTAGAACTATTGCAAACGGGATATTTACCTGTTCTTCGGTTTTATTTCGCAGAGCTCTGATTCTTCATAATTCGACATAATCTTAAAATAACTTGTTTAAGGGACCAAACTCGCGAAGTAAATATCTCGTATTAAATAGTTTTAGAAGTGAAAATTACAATGTTAATTTAAAATCTTATATCTTCTACTTAACCGTGACTAAGTTTAACAATATTTTATTTTATTTGTACTGGCATTTCAAACCGCCTATGTCATGTCCAGAATAATAAAATACTTGGAGTCTAAAAATTGCCCGCAGCATTTCTAGATTGCATTTCACATGCAATACAGAGAAATTGCTTCCTGTACATTCTAATACAAATTCATTATATTTTATGAACACATTGTATTATGGTAACAAAACTACTTTTTAGTGCGGCTTATTACCACTAGAGTCTGACCCGCGCGCTGAGTTAACTTAGATTTACAGCTGTATACGGATTGAGGATACTTCTTTTTTAACCGACTTAAAAAAGGAGGAGGTCATATAGCCAAAATTATTCCTTATGAAAACAGCTCTGCTTCAGAGATTAGCAGGAACAAATAGACACTCCAATTTTATTTATCTGTAGACATAGATGACAAATGCACGGTTTTAAGATTTTTTCTTTATTTGCTGTAAGGGCTTTAAGCTTTTTAAGCTTTTTGCCAAATTCCATGGCTCAATATCATGTTATTCGCTATAGATTTTGTTTTAACACTGACAGACAGACAGAAAGACGGACAACGGAGTTACCTATATAGGATCACTCGTGTGTGTTCGGTTTTGCCATTTTGAATATACACAATAGTCATTACAATGTATAATTTAATTTAATTAATAAATACATAAATATTTCATCCCATGAAATGATTTTTGAGCACCAATACAATTAAACCAACCAAAGAGCCGATCACATAAAACCCTAACGACAAATCTCATAAACGTGGGGCGCTCGTAGGCAAACGTTAAAAAGCCGCGCTTGGATTTACGCCACCTATAAAATACATATTGGGATACGCGATAAAACCCGCTGAATTTGTTCACATCGCCCGTTTCTTGGATATTAAAAAATTTATCATATAGACAGTCATTGTTTTATTACAGCGTTTCACTTAATCTTAATTAAAAAATAACTTTCTTCTGAACTAAATATGCCGATAAACTTCGTCAATAATTGAGATTTAAGATGAATCGCAAAAATATTTTTAAATTCGACTGGTAGTTCTGGGAATTGACTTTTTCAAACAAACACACAAGTAAATAATAATCAGTACGATTAGCTATCGAATGCGGATTCACTCACATAACGTATTGCACGCCTCATAACTCATAAGCGAAAAATTATGAATGCTCTTTCTTTTTATGTTAGTTGGATAGGCAAACTGGCAAACGTACCACCTGATGGTAAGTGGTTGACGTCGCCCATGAACATAAACTAGTATACCTGGAACGAGCCCAGGCAACTTATTTATGTGTTGCCTATCCTGAGACATAAGATGTTAAGTCTCGGTGCCAGTAATTACACTGCCTGTCTTGCCCTTCTCTCCGAAACACAGCAAAGCTGTTTCACGGGAGAAACAAGCAAGATGGTGGTACCCATGCAGCCGGGAGCGCGGCACAGCGCTTCCCTCCCACCGGTTTCTTAAAACTGAAATTGATTTTTGTTATTTATATCACACTTATAGGTTAATAATATGAGTGCACTTATATCAAGACAAATAATCTGTCCAGCATTGAATTATGAAATATATTTCAATAACAATTATTTTGTTTAACATAGTTAATAATAAAATTCAAAATAATATTTTATGGGCGTCCGTGTTTTCTGTGTGTGGCAGGGAAATAGGTCGAAAAAATTATCGTACCGCAATATTTTTTTTTATCTTATAAAGTAACAATGCGCTGTGTTTCTCAATTAATGTGAGCGCTCTGTCCGTCGTTTCTTTATTATTTTTAAAAAACTATGATACGAATGTGTATTTAACAAAAAAAAAAACAGACTATTCGTTTCTAAGCAAACTGGTCAGTTGTTTTGTCGTGAATTTTACAAATAATATTTTTTTATCATCTAAACACACTACGGACTTCCTCAATTAATATGAGTGGTCAATTCATTATAGTTTAATTATTATTATACTAAAAAATGTGCATTTATATGAGAGTGTTTATTCATTGCTAAGCCACTGACAGGCTTTTACAGCTGATAATCAATTTTATTGTGCAAAATGAGATTATGAGGCGTGCACTTTTGGATTTTTCAAACTTTCTACAAATATTCCACTAAATAAAATTTTGTTATATCCTATTTACATACTTATTAAAAGCCCAGAAAAAAATATAAAAAACCAATAGAGTCGTGTATATTTGACGAATATTAAAAAAAATGGTTAACAGTTAACATTTAAGCTCGGTATAAGGTCAATATTTTTCCTGAAATGTTATCGTATGATATTAATATTGTTCTTTAGCCATTCCGTAAGATATCTCACCTGTTAGGTAACCCCAACCTGAATAGCGGTACTATTAAAATAATCTATTTCATTGCAACAAAATTCCATTGTTAGATCTTTTGTGTATTGTGGTTTGCTTATAAAGATCTTATCCTTCAAATTGTAGGCTTATCAGTTTAGCCCACAACTTTAGGGCTAAGATCGAATATAAAAAATAGAAGAAGTAATTAACAAATTCATGTTCAGCCATTAAATGATGATGATGGTTTCAATAACATTAAAATTTCCTCACACGAAGTTTGGCAAATTACAGTGATCGGTAGAACGTCCAAGTGAGAATTACAGCTTGAAACTTTATCTGAAAACTGTACTCATATGATACGACATGCAAATAGCTGCTAGCGAACATTGGTGTGATAATAACTTCGGAACTTACAATTGTTTCAAATAAACGGGCACTTTTGTATGCACATTTATTGGTACCCAACTATTTTCATATTTTTAATAATAAGGCATTCACGTGGAATAGTTAAAACATTTAAAATAAAAATCATTTAATGATGTACAATATATTGATTTTTAGATTTTGTAAATTAATATACATGTTAAAAGATTAATCTATAAATAAGAAAAAAGGATTGTGTGGTTTTATGAAACCACTGTAAAAGTGAAACTTTTGTTTCACATTATAGACATTTAACTAAAAAATTTTGGAATAATATTCCATTAAGAGTATAAAAATCGCTTTATCAATCTTAATTTTATACTTGGAAAACTTGGCGGCCGACCGTCACGCGACATGCAACACACAGACGAAAAAGTTTGAGACGATGTAATAAAAGTTTCACTTTAAAATACATATTATATATTCCTTAAAAAGCGAGTAGCATAACAAGGGGAATATGTGCTCACGCTATTATGGAATTTATAAATTAAAAATAAATATAAATAAGAGAGATTATGAAGTCTAAAAAGCGGATTAAAAAAATCAATCTCAAAAAGTAAAATCAAGCGCCCAGTAGGCACTTCTCTTACTGAAAAAAAAAAAAAAATCTTCGGTCTTACGAATCATTTGATCTGCCTGATCTATGTGATTTTTTAATAAAACCTGTTCGAGCTACGTTATTGATTAAACCGAGTTTTTATGAAAAGCAATAAAAATGGAGATACTTTGTGTTTGTGAATTTATATCAGTCGGAGAAATAAAACTTATATTGTTCGGGGATAGAAAAGTTTTCACTTAGAACCTGTCGCTGGGATGTTTATTGGATTTCGGGTTTATTTCCTGACTCACTTTACTAACTTAATCAATTATTTAAAGTGTAAGAAAAAATATACAGGTGGATGTTGGGATATTGTGTTATTTTATTTTAACAAAATGATCAAGATACAAGGAACGTGACGCAAAATAATAATAATATCTATGGACGCTTTCACACTTTTTTTTTTCGCTTTTTTCAAAATATACTTCATTTTGTCCAAAAGTGATATAAAAATATGTTTATTACTATCTTACATTAAGATATCGGTAAGACGGATCATCTCTGTTAGATAACATTTACACGGATTTTACTGACACATTGCTGTAATATTTTTACAATCACATATTTATCTTCTTATGGAAGAACACTGTTTTAAAGTCATTAATATGAAATATCATATAAATATTTTGGAGAGCATTATATACAGATTGCAGTTCTGCAGTACTGGCCATTTCAAATCAAAATATTTTTTGTTTGGCTAAGTATTCTAATTTCAAATTAATTTTATTTTAAAAACATGGAATTCTTTTTCCAAAAGTACATAGTCATTTGTTTATTGATTAGTGTTACATTTTCATCGCATTTCAATCTTTTTCGTCATCATGGATACGTTAAAAATTCGAGTAAGTGGAATATGAGTACCATCGTGGCAGCAACACGACACAAGCGGCACGCAACATCAACGACGTTTACGGAGCTAACACTACAAACCAACGCACCACCTGTTATTGGTTTGCTCGCTTCCGTTCTGGAAATTTCGACCTGAAAAATGAACCTCGCGGTCGTCCGAAGACTTTGGTCGACAATGACGAATTAAAGGTGATTGTGGAAGCTGATCTACGGCTGAATTAGCAGCAGCTTTCGACGTTAGCGTCAAAACAATATTGGTCCATTTGCGTCAAATTGGCAAGGTAAAAAAGCTCTGCCGATAACGATGTGGATTTTATCTGTTATGGTTGTTATATTTCGTTTGTATAATAAATAAATCAATAAAAAATACATGAAAAAATTTCGTTTAAATTTTTTCATACAAAACGGCAATTTCATAGGTAAAGACCTGATATATGCATAATATCTACTAACAGGATAAAATATATAAATATAGATAATCTTTGAAACTTTTTATATATCATAAGGACACTGAAAAGTTATGCAGATGCGTTGCCCTCCTTTTCCCTATCCTCCCCTATTGGCCACCGGAACCTCACAAACCGCACGAAACCTGGTCGTGGCGGCCCAATTGGGCTGCAAAGCAGCATAGCACTACCTCTTATAAAGGTACTTCAATCTAAACAAAAAAATCACTAGTGTAATGCTACATCATCACTGAGTGTCATAGTCTAACAAAAACATCATCAGTCCAAATCATCATCATCATCAACAGCCCCTATACGTCCACTGCTGTACATAGGCCTCCCTCAATAAACGCCCAAACGGCCGATCCCTTCCATCCAACACGGATCAGCCACCGCACGAAGATGATCTTTCCGTCTCGTTAATGGCCGTCTAAATACACCTATAAATTATTAATTTAACGCGGGCGTAGATACGGAATAGAGCTAAGTTACCCGGGACACGTCATTTATCACTAACATACACATTCAGCAATAGAAACACATGTACATACAAAAGCCAACAGAAAACCTCCAGTTACGTATTGCGTGGATCTTTTCCTGCAGTTAATTCCGGTCACGTGAAGGTCTATGAAATAATTAAACAAACCCACAGATGATCAGCCGGGTCGCTCCCGGGGGGGCATCACAAGAAAATATCGGGACACGTCCGCCGGTAAACTCTTTAACGGAAAAAGTCGAAATCAGCGAAACGGATAGCGGTAATTTATGCTACCGGTAATTTTAGGCCTTACACGGTTTTGATAGTATGATGAATACTATCAAAATTATTAATAAGAGTGTATTATGTTTATATTGATTACCGGTGATTTTACTGATGGGGGGATGTGTTTGGGCCGCGATCCTGTCTCATGGGTACCACAATCCTGCTAGTTACTTTTATAAAACAGCTGGAAGGAAGAAAGGGAAAGGCAGTGTAATTACTGGTACCGTACCGGGAGACTTACGTCTTAGGATAAGCAACAAGTGAATGTGTTGCTTAGGCTGGTTTCAGGTAAACTTGTTGCTCATGGGCAATACTGACCTTACCTTCATGTGGACAATCCATTTGAAAATCCAACTAGCCTTAAAAATGTTATTTATATTTAAAAGTTAATTATTAATGTAATAATATAATAATCTACCCTAGTATATATAATCCTACCGAGACCATGGGTTATCTCTAGTTTCTGAAACGTCGGGTCTAAAGCGGACAAATCTTAATAAGCCGCGATAAAAATCGTATAAAGTAGTTTTATTACAATATTTAAAAAAAATATTATAATGGAAAGTTATACAATCTCTGCTTTCTTTCTTTATAAGCTAAGTCAGAGATCGAAATAAAAGGTCATATTAAAATTGTATCACAGAAATAGAGTTTATTATGCCGGAATAGTTGTTTTAATTATTTATATGCGTCATTAGTTGAAAGAACAATATAATTTTATTTCAATTATATGGCCATACAATACTATGGAAAAAATATTGAGCTGCGTCTACATTGTATAGACAGGGAAATGTAGGACATTTAAAAAAACAAAATATTGGTTGTCTGTAAAGTCGGTTTACGGACGATAGTTTTACGTGATATTAATATAAATATAAATAGTGATCGCGTTAGTTTAAAACAATATATTACGTGATAACGTCATAATTTTGACACATTGATAAAAAATTAGTTACATTTTTGCCGCTGTTTTGGGAAAAAAACAGTTAATTGAAGTAAACAAAATTAAATACTAAACACTTTGCCGCGTATTAACATTCGTTATAAATAATAGTTTCTAAGCCAACGCAATGTCCATCGTTTGACAGCGGAACGAGATACTTTCTCGTGTGCGCTGCCAATATTCATCAATTTATAAGACGTTATCACGTCAAAAATATAATACATTTTACATAAAAAATGTCTAACACCAAAGCCTAGTCCCGTCTAGTTATCTATGAGATATATTAATTATATTGACCGTAATCATATCGACCGGTGGGAGAGAAGCGCTGTGCCGCGCTTCCGGCGTCATGGGTACCACCATCTTCCTTTCTTCTCCTATGAAACAGCTTTGATGTGTTTCGGAGAGAAGGGCAAGACAGGCAGTGTAATTACTGGCACCGAGACTTAACATCTTAAGTCTCAGGATAGGCAACACAGATTAGTTGCCTGGGCTCGTTCCATGTAAACTAGTTTATGTTCATGGGCGATATCGACCACTTACAATCAGGTGGCATGTTTGCCAGTTTGCCTATCCAAATAAGATAAAAAACGAACTGTCCCTACATGTCACGAATGTAAACGCTAACTATTGTCTATGCATACAGTACTAGACATCGCATTAGCAATTCGAAATAGCGACATGAGAAAGCGATGTTAATGAGATATTGACACAAGTTATCTATTTCGTTATCTATTCAACTTTTATTTGTTTGAACTGCTAATGATGTAGCGATTGTCTATGGACGTCGCTTGTCACTTACCACCAGGTGAAACAACTGTCCGTTTGCCCTCTCTTCTATGGAAAAAACGTCATTATCTCCAAGAGTTGTGAGTGTGATTCCAAGTAAGATTTGTAAAACTCTTTTTAATTTCCTAATTATTACGGTAGGTCATTTGTCTTGAAGGGAAGCGCGTGGAACATCTATATCGAATATTACTAAGCACCGCATTTCTTAGATTTTAGAGCTTTTTAGGGTTCGTATAAAAAGCTTTTAGTCAGATTCCAGTCTCGAACTAAATTATGCAGTATAAACCTATAAATATATTTTTCCTTACATAAAATGTAATCCAAAAAGATCATGCAAATTTAACGGAGCTCAGTCTACACTCGCCCTTATTCAGCCATGTATTACGATAAGAACTATATTATAGGTATAATGCGACTAAATATGAAGGCACAGGGTTGGTAACGGGGTAATTATTTTCTATGGCACATTCATGCTAGTACAATTAACCCGAATATAGTTTACATTACCTTTTATTGTATTTCTGATATGGATCGTACTATGTAATAATTGTGGCTGAAACAAGTTTTATTGTATCATAACCCTTGTATACTACAAAAGTCGAGGTTTTACAAATGCTTTATCAAAATTATCAATAAGGAAAAATATAACTCACCTTTATAATATGTTTATAATTCGAATGAACATAAACGAAAGGGTGATACCCAATAGTGGGACATATAAGGGTTGATATTATTATTATTTATTTATAACCTAATATAAAAAATTCTCGTATCACGGTGTTTGTAATTAAGCTCCTCCGAAATGGCTCGAGTTTTATGAAATTTTGTGTGCATATCGGGTAGGTAACTGAATTACTAAAAATACGATAATTATCGTTTTCTCTTCAAATTACCAAGCAAAATATTTACCATATATACTATATTATATTTAGTATTAAACCTATTTAAACGGCATAATTACCAAGATTTTTTTGGAGACAATTTCGTGAAAAAGATATTCGAAGACACAGCCGAAATGTCTCTAGCTATTTAAGTAAAAATAATTTAAAAAAAAATACACTTTAACAGCAAACCGAATTAAAAATTTGAAAATAATTTCAATACGAGAATTAAATAAATTAACAAAAAAAATGATATTACTTTTATTTACATTACTCAACTTAATAAATGGCTATCACTGTAGACTGAGTCAGAGACTAAAAACCACACAAGTGATGTAGGTAACTTGCGCGCCTTATGCCTTCCTAGCATGTGCTATCCTGATTATCCTGATCAGGATATTAGAACAAACTTATTAAATTATTGTATTATCATAGGTCCTTAAAAAGTGTGTAAAGTTTCAATTTAATCTGATGTCTTAAAGTTGGTCAAAATCAATAAAGGAGTCGTTTACAAACAATCATAAAGGTGAAGCTAATAAAACGCGTGTATAATCATGTTTAGTAATATATTGATTATCGTGAAATTCAGCAAGCAAATGAAAGCATCGTTTACGCGTTTGTTCACGTCCATCAAATGCCGCGTCACTTGGTACTAATGGGCCCCGTGTCAGAATGCTTTCAGCTAATATATTTGTGAATTTAATAGTTTATGATCCTGATTACGTGATTACATCCATTAATATCTTACCTTTGAGGTGTACATGAGAAAGCAAGGAACTATATGTTACACAAGTAACTGAAGTGAGGAACTATTTACATCCATATTATATGGGTATAAGTTGTTATTTATGTATGATCCGTGTGTATTGCTATACACCCCTTGTCAATCTATCTAGCTATCAATACACACGGGTATCTAGTAAATATACAGAATGGTTGTTTGAGTCGGCGTTTGACGGGTCAATAAATGCAGGTACCTTAACCGTCATAGTTACAGAACAACGTTTCCAGGAGACCATCCATAAGTTATGGATGGTCTCCTGGAAACGATTTGAGATATTCTGAACTGCATTTACAGATTATTGAAAAAAATTACGGCCAGCGAAAAATATTCAAAAATCTAAAATAATATGTTTTTGGCAATTTCTGATACTTCAAGTACTCATACCTTAAATGATCCCATAGAGTCTTTTGATCCCTATACGAAGTAGGATCAATAGGCATAAAAAATATTTTTTCGATTTCAGCAATTTTTCCGCTGACAGATTTTTGATAAAATTTATTTTATCAAAAATCTGTGAATGCAGTTCCGAATATCTTAAAAAGTTATGGATGGTCTCCTAGGAAAGTTTTCCTGTGACTATAACAGTTAAGGTACCTGTCCTTACTGACCCGTCTCAAAAATCCGACCTGTATATAGTAATATCCTAATGCTTTACGTAATTACTAGTATATATTTACTAGATCTTCTCCGTGATTTCGCCCGCCCTAAGTTAAGACATAACTTTTTTAATCCGACTCCGACAAAAGCTTCAGCTTAAAGATAATTTTATAAAACTATAAATGTACCTCTATAATATACATACAACACATAAAGGTAAATAAAAAATATATATTTTTTACAATTGAACGGTAAATTTTTTGGCAAAGGGAATATAAATGTGTCACGTCGTGATGGTAATATGAATCGATTACCAATCGTACGTACTGGCGCATGCTCCACCAAACAATCTGCATATTATGCTTCATTACGACCATAACACAATTACTGATTTATTGTAAATCCTCGTATAAGGAGTGGCCTAGATAGCTCAGGTCTAAAAATTAAGTCTACGTTCTGCAACTTGTGTGTCCTTGAATAGCTTGCTAAACGACTAAGGTAAACATCGTATGTCTACATATTCAAAAGTATATTGTAATAATTTATTCTTTTACCTTTCCGCATTGGGCTAGAACAAAGGCACTTTGGGTGCTTGCTTGACCCTGAAATAGGTATAAATTTTACTAAACAACATGCTATTTGAGGCTAGGTGTAAGCTTGTCAACATCGTTTGCTAATCGCTGAAAGAAGATATAGCAAGGAAACCAGTTTGCCTTACGTTTAAAAAGAGAGTGTATTCATCACGCTTATAAGCTAACAGTGCCCCGTGGTTTTACTCGCGTACTTACCATTCCCGTGAGATTACGATATATTATCGAATAGATTATAAACTAATGTATAAGCTATATTACTGTAAAGTTTCATTAATATCCATTCAGTAGTTTTTGCTTGAAAGAGTAAGAGTCATCCATACATGCATTTTTAATATTAGTGAACTAAGGCCAATTTCAAGGATTCCCAACAGTGGGACGCTTGAGAGTAGTTTATGCCCAGAAACTATAATTGTGGTGTATTCTATATCGAGCTTGTCTCCAACACGTATGCGTGTGTAACTCTGTTACGAAATGTCTATACATAATCCAATTAACTATTAAGATTCGTGGTCCGAATACTAATTCTGTTTAGTTTTGTTGTATGTAACCCAATAATAATATTGATATTGACAAATTCGGATACGAATCTTCTGAAATGACAGATTCCTAATGTTTATACAAATTTCACTGATCAAAATGAAACTATTTTTACGGATTTCCCCGACGTTCCATGTTTAGTTCCACTCATAGTCGCGGGAGGACTGTTGACCTCTGAAAATATTTTAAGGTTTTACGAATCCTGGACTTTTTTTTTATACTCACACTTTGATATTATGAAAGAGGTAGTCATTTTATCAGCAACAAAACGGTATTCTAAGTGCCTTTTTTACACGTGCCGGTTGCCGGGTATCCGGTAGCGAAGTGTATGGGCGTGTATGGCAGATCTCTCCCGTACCGGCGTAATTAGCTTACACTTCGCTACCGGATACCCGGTGCCGGCTACCCGGCAACCGACACGTATGAAAAGCCACTAAGGAGCCACTAAGACTACGCTTATTAAAAATACTAATGTTAATTATTTAAGTTTTTGTATATGGATCTTTGATATCTGAGTTATGAATAAATAAATAAAAATATAGGTATTTCGCTAGTAACCAATTTGATTTAAGCTTTGTTTATTTATTTATACTAAACACAGTCCTAAGGAAGCATAGAAGCTTGGAATATAAGCCACTAAAACGGCGTAATACAGGTAGAGTTTGTCCATCGGTGTCCCATAGATTGGAGCTTGCGCGACGCCAGTTTTATGTAAACGGTAGCCTTCTGTATAACCGGATTAATAAAATTAACAATATATATCCATTATCTATATATGACTGCAAAACAAAACTTCAAAAATGGTTGCATAAACTGAGTTATCTGGAAACAGAAGAAATCCTGAGCGGAACATTATTGTGCAAATAATACAAAACCACATCTGAATCACACACACACACATACACACACACACACACACACACACACACACACACACACACACACACACACCCATACACACACACACACACCCATACACACACCCACTCACGTGACGTATATGTATTTGACACAACCCGAGGTGAAGGCGCGGACAGCTGTGACACAGTTCATACTAGTACAGCTGTCAACGACAATGTCTTGGCTCAAAATGTAATATACAGTTTTTTTTTTATGTAAATAGCTTAAGAGAGAGCAGTATTATGGAAATGTTAATAAAGTATTATTATTATTATTATTATTATTAAAGCTAGATTGAAGTTTTAAACGACTTCAAAAAAAGGAAGAGGTTCTATAATGTTCGACTGTATATATTTTAAACAAGATTTTTTTTGTATGAATTAAATTTATCGGTCACTAATGTTGCAATATCTGATTTTAATACTATACAGATAGGAAGAATAGGTTTTATATATGGGTATCAGAATTCTGCTTAATTTTTCCTTAAAATAGCTTTACTTCATTCTTCTGGGCGGATCACCTTACCGCGAGAAATAAGGCCCAGCTGCGCTCAGTGCAGCGGGTCATCGCGGTAAAAGTGATCCGGGGGTACCGTACGGTATCGTGGCACATTGGGTCAGAATCTACCCGAAGATCCTGGCTGCATACATAAGGATTTCCCTGCGAAAAAAAAAGCTTCACTTCATTCTAAAAATAATATCGCTCGTAGAATGTAGTGACATGCTGCTTTACAGCCGAATTGGGCCGGCACGACCGGGGTGGTAACTCTCGCTCATAATATAAGACCGGCGTCAAGTGATAGCTATGCTGTCGCGTTTCGTCCAGTTTGTGAGTTGCCGATGGTCCATTAGGGGATTGGGAAAATGAGGGTAACGCTGCATAACTTTTGGATGTGCGGATGTCTATGTTTTTTTTCGGAATGATCTATGATAACGGCCCAAAGGCCCTAATGCTACATCGGATTTGTGTGAGCCGATTAGGCTAACTTTTGGTTTGTTAAAGTGGGGGGTTTCCCCCCCGCCAACCGTGTAGTCGGCGAACGCACGGCCTCCTGGAGTCGGGTTGGTGATGGGAATGTCTATGTACGTCGCTAGTCACCATAAGGCTGCAACTGTTGCCTCTTTATGACATAAAAAAATGTCTGGCTACGTATACTGGGTACGTTCGTTAAGGTTTACGGTGTGTATCTTATCAATAACAACATTAATCGCTGTTCTCGATAGTATACGTTTCTTGATTGTTATTAATTAGTATAATTAGTTATTATACTATTATTACCACCAAAACCTTAAACATGTGACGTGCTTAGCTTGCGTGCTTACATTAATTTTAGTACAAATTAAGCTACATATCAACTTATTATAACTTTTAACATGCCTTTTGTTATGGAACAATTTACGAGTAAATATAGAATGTGCCGTTTATTTATATAATTTGTATAACCAACAATCAAAGAAATGACATAAAATTTTGGCGTTCCTTTCCAGGTGGGTTAGCCAGTTGCCATTCTACAATCGTAAACGCTAGTAGAGAAAATAAAATGTATAGAAATGTATGTTATCGATGTAAAATGTAATTTCCATACATTTATTAGTTTTCTACTAGCGTTTAGGATTGTAGAATGGCATCTTGGCTAACCCCACCTAAAGATAAAAAACTACGATATATAACGGCCATGCCATTTTAAACTAGTGATAAACTCATAAGAACCTATGTTATGCGAACTGAAACAAAAAATTAATAAAGAATGTTCAGTAATGTTTCTGTCCAATACAGACATCTATCGTTATACCACTGGGCAGGATTCCAACCCACGACCTCCGCTCCACCACTTCACTAGTCGTATAACACACGGAATTTATATTTATTTCAATTTAATAGTAAGAGGTAGTGCCATGCTGCATTGCAGCCGAACTGGGCCGGCACGACCGGGGTGGTACCTCTCACTCACATAACAACGCCGTCAAGTGACAGCTATGCTGTTGCGTTTCGAGCGGTTTGTGAGTTTCCGGTGGCCCATTGGGGGGGGATAGGGAAAAGGAGAGCGGCGCAAATTAATGGACGTCAGTAAATATGTTTACAGTTCACAGTCATTGATTAGGGAAATAATAAAACTAAAGTGCTATAGCTTCATCCGTGGGGGATGCGATGTGCCGCGCTCCGGTTTCCATAGGTACCACCATCCTCCTTGTTTGTTTCAAGATACAGCTTTGATGTATTCGGAAAAAGGCAGGTCTAGTTCTAGGTCTTTTGTTTTCTCTGACGCCGGGAAATGCTCTGAGGCATCCCGCGGCGGAGTGGGTCTCCCCACGTGGATATGTGGGACTCGCTGCGCCCGAAAGCTGGTAAGTGGACGCAGCTCTACCCACTAAAACCCGGCGAGTGCCACCAATGCCGCCTTTGGTGAGGTGCCCCAGATCTAATGAGCAAACAGGGCACCTCGATGGCTAGTCGGCCCCTCAAGGGACTGACGCCACCTGAGGGGTTGTCCCGAACCAGAACCAGAACAACCCTTCCCAACGTCGGGATAGTACAATGGGGTGTCCCCTCTTCCTATAAGAGGGGTACAAAGAGCCCCCTCCGCTCAATTAGATTCGCCCAAGGTGCTGGGCACACCTTAGGCTACTGAGCCCCTTCGCCACGTCAAGGCCTGAACCACGGTGGGTTAGTTCTAGGTCTGGGCTAGTTTCAGGTTAACTTGCTTATTTTCATGGGTGACACTGAGCACTTACTATCAAGTGGCTTATCTGCCCGTTTTCCTATCTAACTAACTTTAAAAAAAATTTTTTTTGTTTGCTAGTTGTTTGTAATCGCTTTGGTTAGTTCGCCGCTAGTTTCAAGAAATCGATGCTTTATATTTCATCACGCGACGACTGGTTAATTGTAGTTCTAATGCTATTTAATTATATGTTTCGACTAGACATCCTAGTATAATAAATATTATAAGCACTTGAAGTATGTTATTTACTAATATATTATACTACCTATATATATGTATTAAATTTTCTGCCCTTAGCGAATATCACAACTGTGAGGCTGTGGTAGTAACATAACAAGGAAAATACGATTTTATAAATAACTAGCTGATTCCCGTAGCTTCACTCCCCGTTAACTTAGTTTTACAGCCGTATACGGATTGATGATTATTATTTTTATAGTCTATAATACTCCTTATAACATGAGCTATCTGCTAGTGAATGTCCCATCATAATTGACCCAGTCGTTTCATTATATTTTATATATGTTACGCTTATATTTTTAAGGAAAAACAAAATATAATACGGAATTTATCTCAAACACACGTTTCTTAAATAAAATTTAAAAAGTTATTTATATTCATCATTCGAACGGCGAGCTTCGATTGTGACTTCTCAGTATCATTATTAACTTTTTTCCTACTTCTGCTGGACATAAGCCTCTTTCAATGAACGCTAAGACGGCCGCCACTCGCATCTAACTGGCACACTACACGTAGGTCGTCATCCCTAGTTGGAGGTCGACCCTGTGATCTTTCGGTCGACGATGTGATCTTTCGGTCAACGCTGTGATCTTTCGGTCGACGATGTGATCTTTCGGTCGACGGTGTGATCTCTCGGTCGATGTTGTGAATTTTCGGTCGACGATGTGATCTTTCGGTCAACGATGTGATCTTTCGGTCGACGATGTGATCTTACAGTCGACGATGTGATCTCTCGGTCGATGATGTGATTTTTCGGTCGACGATGTGATCTTTTGGTTGACGATGTGATCTTCCGTCAATGATGTGATCTATCAAAAAAGACACTACCTACCGTCTTCCTGGTACAAAAGCAAAAAGGATATTAGAAAATATATATAAAAAATCCCCTAAGCAAGGAAAAAAGGAAACATTTCCAGGGGCCACGTAATTGTATACCAACCGGGTTCTCATAGACGTCACTAATTGATCCCTAGAATTAACGAACCATTGTAATTCTATGGCACGACCTTCACAATTAACAGAAATGTAACCTCGGCCAAGGAATTAACTTAACTCGTACCTAAATGATCCAATCAAGCAACGAAATAAAAAAATAAGAGAAAAAGTCTTATAATCGTAGATAACTTTTTTCGGGAATTGCGTGAAAAATAAAACTGTCCCAATTAATCTTTCTCTTCATCAATGAATTTTACTCTACTAGATATGATAGAACAAAGTTAGAAGTTTAAATTCTATAGATAATTATTTACTATTCTTTCTACCGGGAGCTGTGCCGCGCTCCGCTGCATGGGTACCACCATCCTGCTTTTTTCTCCCGTCAAATAGATTTGCTGTATTTCGGAGAAAAGGGCAGGACAGGACAGACATACGGTGTAATTACTGGCACTGAGATTAAAAATTATGTCTCAGGACAGATAACATATAAATGAGTTGCCTGGGCTAGTCTCAGTTTAACTTCTTTATGTTCATGGGCGATGCTGACCACTTACCATCATTGGCTCGTCTACCCGTTTGCATATCTGAGTAACATAAAAAAACTATTACTAATAATAACTATTGCTAAAGATCTTTCGAAGAAAGAACCTATCCAATTGGACTTCTACTTTGAAATCTTAACATAATATATTACAGACGTGAGTGAGTTTCTTCACCTGTTTATTCTTACATTTAGTCATTACCACAATACGTGTTTTTTAGGACTCTTAAGGTTAAAATTTAACATTATTGTTTGGAGTTGAAATACTTCAGGAGCTAATTATTAAATGTACAACGATATTGAAGTTGCTATATTTATTTCTCTCCCCAAAGTCCCCCAGGCGAAGCGGCTACAAAAAATATCACATAAATAATAACATGTATGGTTGTCACAGATGAAGGAAAAATTCATAAAATCGTGCAGTGGACTCGCAACGGCGACAGCCAGTCAGCTCTACTCGACATTTTCGACGTAACTCCCGGCGAACCTATTCAGGTATGTGCTAAAGAATAAATTGCATTTTACCATTCGCTACCGCATTTGGACGTGATAAAATTGGTATTAATGTGGCGTTTTATGTTTTATGTTCACGACCATGCTGTCAATGACTATATAATAAAATTATATTTTTGTGTATAAAATAAGTAAAATTGGCGTTAATTAAGGGAGGCCTATGTTCAGCAGTGGACGAATAGAGGCTGATGATGATGATAATAGTTATTGTAAAAATCTTTTTATTTGCTGTAAATAACAATTGAAAAATCACTATACTTTCGCATTATCAAAAAGAAAGTAAGAAGAAATATAACAAAGGGTTTCTCTTTTTTATATATTTCGTTCTTACTTTCTTATTGAATACATTTTAATATGTATTTTTAGCCTGCATTCAGTGTTGTCGCAACATATAAATGAAGATTTTTCTATTCACATAATATTATTAAACTTCCGAATATTCCTTGGTTGTATGCGTTTTTAAACGAGATATTCTTCTTGCTAGAGAGCTTAAAGTTTTTAAGTTATATATTTCTTACCTATTAATTAATAGTTGATAGTCTTATTACCTATACACTCTTGAGGCCTTCGCATATCTAAAGTATATTAACTTTATAGGCTATGGCGCTATCGCGGATCCACGGCTCGTTGTACGCATCCTCCGACCAACGCGTGCTGCAGCTGCGACTGGCGCTGTGCGCGCGCCGCTACGATGCGTGCGTGCGCTGCGCCCGCGACCCCTACTGCGGATGGGACAGAGAAGCGGGCGTTTGCAGGGAATACATGCCTGGGTTAGTAATTTTTTTTTTCTTTAGGCTTACCTGATTGCAAGTGATCATCAATGTAAAATAGTATTAAAACTATTTTAGTAGGAATATTTGCCATGTGTTTCAAAATCATTGCGCGGAGCTCGATGTTTCTGCATTGACTAACGTTCTCTTGTACACCTGTTACCGGAGCTAAGGGTTAATTAATTATCAATCTCTTTTCTTGATCCTAATACGTATTAGTTCGGAAATTCCAAACACGGATACTGTCGCCATATTGAATTATGCCGGTATTAGCAGGAATTATTTCCTGGAGCACGATATATAATATATCGTGCTCCAGAGAAGGAATAAGGTTACATTTTGCTACTTATGTCACTTTTTTATATATTGAATATCAATAATCATATAAATATCAATAGCCTAATATTATCGTAACATATAGGTACATATAAATATATGTTATAGAAATTCGAACCATTCGAAGATCCTTTGGTAAATGAATAATATAATAATAATAATATCAACCTTTATATGTCCCATTGCTGGGCTCGGGTCTCCTCCTCGAAATCAGGCGAGGAGGGTTTTGTTCAACGATGCGCTGGCTCAATGCGGGTTGGTGAACTTCACACACCTTCAAAGACTTTTAATCTCAATGGGCATGCAGGTTTCCTCACGATGTTTCCTTCACCGGTGAGCAAGCGATGGTCTCGTGTTCAGGTGCACATAGAAATTTAGAAAAACCTAAACACACCGGCATATTTAGCGGAACACAAAAAAAAGTCCATAATTAAAAAAATATGGTTTTATTTTAAAATCTACTTACTACACTTCTTTTACCGGTCTCCCTGAACCGTTGGATACTGCGATGGATCGTTGAAACTGGTCGACGAAGATCTCTGGATATCACTCTGTAGGTTTGACCATTGCTTCGCATTTGGAGTGCCCTGGCAATCTCCGTTGGGGCTAAGTCAGGCATAATTCAGTCTTCAACTCCAAAAAGATACGCGATTAAAAAAAACTAACAAAAAACAGTATTTCAATGAAATTTTAAATCAAACTCAGAAGGAAGAAATACTCGAAGTTCGCTCCAGATAAGGTGTATTTGAATAAAATTAAAACAATTGCATAAAATGTGATGTTCAGTTGTTTCTTAATTTGAAAATATTTCTTTTTAAATTAAATGACGTATAAACCAGCCAGCAACCTTATATGATACTGATATCAAACCTTTATTTTATGTTCCGCTAAATATGCCGGTGTGTGTTGTAGGCATCACAGGGGGGTCAGGATCGAACCCGGACCTCACGACTCTCACTCAAGGGAATACAAGAAATAAAATAATATTTATTATTATAAATTTTATATATCACCCAAAACTAAATAAATTATACTCTTTTTAGTCTGATATTGGCAAATCCTTCAGGGAGCCGAAGTATAAGAAGAAGTACTCTTTTTAAAGTATCCATGTTATTGTTATATTAAAAAATCATTTTTATTATGATATTGTATAATTATAAATAATCGGTTTCTTGTCAGTTTGTTCCACGTGAATTTCTGTTAGCAAATTTTATATTTTTACAATGGATAATACAACCAAAGATAAAAACACAAAAGAAATCGGGACACAAAGGGGAGCTTATCTAACATTTAGGAAAATACAAATACACCACAGCTTAAAACGTAAGGCTTTGGCTGACACTCTATACTTCCTTGTTAAATACCACCAAAAATATATAAAAAAAGTTATTTATTTTTTCTTTAAAAACTTTTCTCTAAAACCTTTTCATGACTAACGTTTATTGTGAAAACTATAATTATACTATTGATGACCTCTGTGGCTTAACGGTGAGCGCGTTGGCGCGCAAGCCAGAGGTTGCTGGTTCGAATTCCGCCAAGGAACAAAAAAGTTTTCTGTGTTGCTGTGGTTCTGTTCATGTGTGTATAGTATAAAAGTATTAAATATATTTCCGTTGTCTGGAATCCGTAACACAAGTTCTTCGTGAACTTACCACGGGACCAGATTGTCGTGGTGTGAAAAATAGCGTTCATAAATAGATATATATTTTATGACTTGATCGCATTCAGTCTGTTGCGTGTCAAGGTACATGTAACATGCCATTAGTTGATCAGACACTTGAACGTTATGCATGCAATGTTGGTTTATGGACATTTAAAATATTTTCCAAGAATGACAACTAATCTTTATGATATACGAATGTTGTTAATTGTATTAAACTTATTATTTATACTGTCACGAAACCATTTAATTAATATGTCAAGTTTTATTGCAAGAGTGCAAATCTCGGAGGAGTTAATTATTCGATTCTGCAAATGTTTACTGTAATTTTCGACCTAATAAAAAATGCTGTTATTAATTTAATATATATATTTTTAACCATCTGCTTATATTATTCCAAACCAGTGATAAGTTCATAAGAACATATTAAACATACACAAACGAAACGAGGCTGGATTAACGCGGTGTAATTGTTCATACATATTTTTATTATGTAAATTAAGCAAATACTAACAACGTACTTAATATATGAGATTAAATCTAAGTTAATGTAGGCGAAGTCGCGGACATTGGCTAGTCTTTATATAGAATGGGTTTAGTTTCATATTTATAACGAATAAAGAATTTATTAAAGTTTCGAACATGTCTAGAGGGCAAAGTATGAAGTTAAAATAATAAAGTACATTATGTTAATTAATTTACAAGAAAATCTTATCGCTTAGTTTTCCTTCGTAACTATGTTTAAACTTCTGTCAGGAGCACTACCTACAATAATACTATACAATATCATTTATATAAAATACTAGCTGGTGCCCGCGACTTCGTCTGCGCAGGATAAGATTTTAGTTTTTTTTTATAAAAAGTATCCTATGTTACTTCTAATACCTCCAAGAATGTGTTCAAAGTTTCATGATGATCGGTTAAGTAGTTTTCGCGTGAAAGCGTAACAAACATCCACGCTTTCACATTTATAATATTAGTAAGGATAACTTACAGTTTTTCAACATTTTTCTAATCACAATTTTAAGTATAACTAAAAAACCATTTACTTCATAGAAATCCTGTCCACTGAATGGCATATGAACCCAGTCTAAAGTCAACCGCTAAAAGACATTTTAGAGTTATATCCCATTTTTTTGTCTTGGTGTTCGATGTCTCGTACTCTCGTGAACAAATGCATTTCATTATTAATAATTTGTATAAAAATAAGACTCCAGACAAACGCAAGTCAGACTCGCGCGCTGAGGGATCCGAAAAACATGCTATTTCAAAGTAATACAACCAAAAATCAACGGTTATTAGTTTTTTTTTCTTTCATGATTCTATTTCAATGGGAAGTACCCTATAGATTTCAGTTTGACAGACTGACAGACAAAGAAGGTGAGAGATAGAGTTCCGTTTTGACATATTGAGGGTCGAAAAAATACTAAGCAATGAAATAAAAATATAATAATAATAACTTTATTTCCGTTTAACCTTAGATAGTTATATAACAGAGTGGTCGAGTCCTTCTAGTAGGTTTATGAACCTGTGTCAGAAGGCCTCGCTTGTCCAAATTTAAAAACAATAAATGGATACAAAGATAAATCGATTACAATATTACATATGCTATATTATAGCTTTATATATATAATTATGTTTGTTTGCAAGTGTGTGAGTGTGTGTGTACAGGTGTGTACGGATGTATGTGCGTGCAGGTGCAATTGTTTATCCATATCTAACATGAAATTGTTTCGCAGCTTAATACAAGACGTGGCCAACGAAACAGCGGATATATGCGACTCGTCCATAGCCAGGAAGGCCGTGTCAGCGACGTGGGGGCAGAGCCTGCACCTCGGCAGCTTCGTCAAGATGCCTGAGGTGCTGCAGCCTAGAGCAGTGTCTTGGTATCATTATTCCAAGGAAAAAGGACGGCATCCTATTACGTTTAAGTAAGTGAAGTTATCTTTTGTAAAGCTAAGATAGGTTTGGGAAGCTAAGATAAGTCTGAGCTGTGAGTGTAAAATACATTGATAAACATTTTTGAAATAAACGGATTAAAGATATTCATATTTCGAGCCATCTGTATGTTGAGTCTCTTGCAGTTAGGCATTCATAGGCAGTATTGTGCCGGCTTTCTTAAAAAAGATTTTTTTTTTAAGAATTTATTTCTTTTATTTTTATTGTAAATACAGTTTACTCTGACTATACAACGGCATCACCTTTGCCGTTGTGTTGCATTAATCAAGTGATAAAAAATATATTCATACGATGTATGCCGATTATAATTATGATAATCAACTAATAAATACCTAAAATAAAAAAAATCTAAGAACACTATGTAAATTATAAAATTTATAAGCAAAAGCAATCTTAAAAAGTGATCAATAAAATCAAAATCAAACAATAAACAACAAAGTATAAAATTAGTCCTTTATCAAAACAAAAGATATCAAAGAATCATTTGGAACATTAGAACACACATTAATTGAAATGTTTCCGTATACCGGCGGTAATTAAAATACAAGGGAATCGAGGGCATGATCGATGCGTATTCAAAACTATATTTGCTCTGCGTAATCGATTTAATATCGATAATCATGATGAAGCCATACCGCTAATGATTTATTGCGTACATTGAACGTCCATAGTATTTTATTTTAAAAACTTTATTTTAATTTACATAATAATAACTACATAATTCATACATGCGATGTATTTATTTAAAGATCATACTGAATAATCGTTTTGAAATTACGCAGTGACTTATAAATGGATATGGTATACCAGACGAAGGTTCGTTACCTTCGTCTGGTATACTATAAGGTAATGAAAAAAATCTATCATAAAATTATTCTTTATATTGTATGTACAGGTAACAAGATAAAGGAAATAAAGATGTATGATTTTTTATCTAAAGGACTTACTCCTTTAGTTATCACACACAGTACCACAAATTATCTTAATTACATTTTAATATAATATCTAATAAATGAGTTTCACTTAATTTGTGTCGCCAGTTCTTAGTGGGCTAACTTAGGAAGTTGTAAGTAATAAATATTAGTTTTTCGTTTTATCATAAATTGTTTTATACAACCGTACACAACATTAAGTAGAAATAAAAATATTTCAAAAAACCTTATCGACATTTCGAATTTAAATTAAAGACCCTTCACGTCACTTCACGAACTTGAAAACTGATTTTATTTTATTTTCCTACCAGTATCTGCCCAGTAAGCACCAACACTTTAATGGAAAATCATACTGGCTGACAGCATAATTATTTTCAACTTCAAAAATTTTTAGAGGTGGAAATTAACATTACAATTTCTTTAATTAGTGGTGAGTCTCGAAATTGATACCCAAACATGCAATTGCTCGTTGTCAATCTGTTGTCATCAACATTTAGATATAACCTTCCTCAAAAACACTAAAACTATTGACTCTGAAAATCGGTATCTTAATTTCTTCTAGTTATCGTTTTATTGTAACAGCAGAGAAAGCTTATTTTTGCCACACTGAAAGCGAGGCATATTTAAAATAAAAAAAGCAAAATAGACCACATTTCATCATCATCTTTGAAGGAAAAAAACATAGACCTAATGAACAATAAAATAGATACAACTATTTGAAACGATCGTAAATATTACCAAGTTTTTTATTTTTATTTCGTGGAGCTCGATATTTCACTATCTACGAATGCCTTATTCAGTGTCGTGATAAATATCCCGTTTTAAATAGTTTTGACTGTGACAATAACTTTATTATAATATAAATAATAATAATATCAACCCTTATATTATGTACTGTTGCGCACGGGTCTCCTCATGAAAATCAGACGAGGAGGGTTTTGGGCCATAGTTCACCGATGCACTGGCCCAATACGGATTGGTGAACTTCACACACCTTCAAAGACTTTTCATCTCTTCTGGCGTGCTTCTTTCGTCACGATGTTTTCTTTCATCATATCTTATACCAAGATTGTTATAATCGACTGTGACATCTATATTCCGCTATTATTTAGCACACCAATTGCCATTTATTACTGACTCCTTTCTCGAGTGGTTGATGAGATCGTCAAGTTTTAGTCGTAGTTTGCCGTCATTTTTGGTTCGAATAGTATCCTATATTATTTGTAAAGTACCATTAATAACTTTCTATTTAATTAATTAATACAAACATTATATTTAATTAATAATAAAACCAAATAATTACAACTGATAGAAACTAGTGCTGTCTGGAAAGTCGATTTACAGGCGATAATTTTACGTTACAACGTCATAATGAGTCAAAAGACGAACGCTTAGATCGATTCTGTCTCCATCGCTTGTTCCACACTCTCGCTTGAATTCTCGGCTCTGGTGAAACGTGACACTTATTCATGCATGCAGCCGGCGTTCTTCGATTTATAGTTATCACGTCAATTATGATTAATAAAATTAATAGAACCCTGAATAGGTTACTGTTAGACTGTTTTTGGTCTCAGTCACCATTCTTCAGTAACTCTACTCACTCTCTCTCTATCATGCAGCTCAGTGATGCGGACGATAATAATTTATTTATTTATTTAATATGAACAGCCAACAAAAGTTACAATAATAATTCTCCTGCTTACATTTATAGTGTGGGTACAGCTAATTGCACTTTTACTTATAGGCTATTACATCATGCAATTGGCAACCAAAAATAGAAATAAAAATTACAAAAGATATCAAAATTAAAACAAATCACAATATTCAATTATAACATAAACATTTTATTATAATTCTCAAACAGAAAACAATGTCAGAAAAAAGAAAAAATCACTAATCGTTCTCTTATTCGTCTTCTTTAGTATATATATGTGTATTGTTGTATCTACAGGTCACATTTATAGTCCTAGACTTTTAAAAACGCAACTAATAATAAACTTTATTTCAGCAAACCTGAGAAATACATAGAGACGTCGGAACATGGGCTGCTGATAATCTCGGTGAACGAAAACGACGCTGGCAGATACGATTGTTGGCTGGGAGGGTCCTTGCTGTGTTCCTACAACATCACTGTTGATATACACAGGTAATTTCTAGGTGTGATGTTATCATACCTCCATTGGTTTACATTAAGAAAAGAGCAATATATAATTCGCAGACTGCACGGTTGGCGGGGGGCAACCCCCCACGTTTATAAACCAAAAGTGAGCCAAATGCTCACACTAATTCGATGTAGCATTAGGGCCTTCGGGCCGTTAGCATAGATACATCCGGAAAAAAAAAACATGTGTAATCTATCGATACTATCTTAAATTCATGGGACGGGATGAGTACATGAGGATTCTAATTAAGTATTAAATAATTATAAGTGGTACAACTAAAAGTTGTCTATTACAAGTAGAAGTAAGAGTAGAGTAGTTAACTACTCTACTCTTCTATTAAATATTTTTTTATTGTCATAATGAGGCAACCGAGCAGTCGGACTATGTTTATTATGGTGACTACCGACGCCCATAGACATCCACACAACCAAAAGTCATCGGAAATTCACAAAATAGCTATCACTTGACGCCGGATTTATGTGAGCGAGAGGTACCACCCCGGCCGTGCCTGCCCAATTCGGCTGCAAAGCAGCATGGCACTACCTCTTACTAGGTTTAAAAGTAGACAGGTATAATTTACCTGTATCTGGAATTTCTAAAATTTGACCTCAAATCTAGTACAATCTGGAAACTTTGATTATGTTTAACTTCTCTACAACTTATAATTGCTTAAAATATGAAGGTGTTTAAAACGTTTATTTTACGTACCTTATAACTTTATAATATCGAGATTAATTTTAGATGCTCACCGCCGGAGAAGAGTAACGAGTACCAAAAGATTTATTCGAACTGGTGCCACGAGTTCGAAAAGTACAAAACAGCCATGAAGACTTGGGAGAGGAAACAAGAGGTAAATGAAGTTCAATATTTCATTATATGATAAGAATAAGAAAACATTTTTTGAAATAATATTTCTACATTGTGATGCCAAGGTTCTGCTTATATATTAGAATTATCAAAACAGCTAAGCAGTTGAAAAATCTCAACTCAGCAGCGATATCAGCCGTGTAGATCTAGATTTAATTTTGTAAGTTGTATTAAAGTATTGCTATCATAAAATAATATATCTCCTAGCCCAAATTCAAAGGATAAGATGACAAGATAATTGCTTTCGTCCAGAAATAACGATAAGAATCGTGAAACATATTTAAATATATTGAGGACTGAGTCCTCCCGTGAAAATCCGTATATTATAATGAGTGAAATTCGGGTAAACATTAGAAAACAATACGATAAGAATCACTTATGCATCTGAGTATGGAGGTCAGAGCGAATAATTATTATTTCATGTTATCAATAATAAGGTACCAAAAAAGTCGAAACAAAATAATGTTGCTATTGAAATAAATACAGAAAATGTATTATTGCATTGATATGAATGCCGTAATATACGTCTAAATATGAATGTCCAAAAATATTCATTCATTGCAGCAAAATAAGGTTTTCAGTTATTATAAGGTTTGTTTAAGTTCGAAGTATGGAAGGGGTTCTTGATTAAACATTGACCGTAAAGGAGTTGAGAGCCCACAAAGGCAAGGGTCACGGGGTCTGCATAAACAGTTATTTTACGACCAATGTAGCTACTTTAAAGCTAGTTTTAGCATTTAAAGTAGGTAATTTTTAAATATTGAGTAGATACAAGAAGGGCTAGAAGTATTTATTATTAAGAAAGATCGTAGTGAAACAGGACCGTTCATGGACTACTTATATGAAAACACCAAAGCTTAGATTATTTCCAATATCGATGCCTCTCAAACGAGTCTTACTAAAGATAGTTATACTATTTTCCTCATAATTGCCAGGCTGATTGATGTTGGCAAGCAATGTAAGTCACATTGTGCAAAATTTGTCACATAACATTCTTTCTACGATAATTGCTCTCAATTTGAAGTATATTGGTAATAAAATCATCACTTTTCTACGGCTTTCTTTAAAGGAAATATTTTCTAACAAAAAGCTAGCCCAACTGCGAACCACTTATTGATACAAAGACACGTCAAAGTAACTTTATGTGACTGTTACAATTGCATTAAGACCCCTCGTATTATGGCACGTCCATCCTTATTTCAAAACTATGCCCAGAAATGTCACCCGCCCGAATCTCAAGATATCTTTTGAAAATAAATAGCATATAATTTTCGTCAAAAATTCTAGAACGTTCAGAAAATGATGCTTTCAAACGAAACTCTTTAGCTTTATTATGTTAGATTTGAATTTCGAACGAGACTAAAATATGATTTTACATTTCAGCAATGCGCAAGACTGAACGACTCCAACCAGAATACTCATCCCAATGAAATAGTGTGATAGCTTCTAAACATCGCCTATCTCATGTTTCAATCGGTCAACTTCTACACCGGAGCCATACCGATACCTTACGTCTCGGCTGCCTTCAAGTATTTTAACGTGTTCTCTTGAGGATCCGAACCGAACTGAAGTGTCTCCAATAAGTGAAGCTCAAGATAGTGTCTAGTGCCCCTAAGGTTTAGTGAACAGTGATGCCATGGCAACATGAGAAGGTGATTCAAAATTAAAGACATTTGACAAACCCGATAGCTTAGTTGGCTAAAATGTACGCTTCTTTGGATGTGAATTAGACGTTTAGTATGCGGATGGAAACTTTCGGCATGAAAACATTGCGTAGACCGCAGTTGTGTAGTACTGATATTTATGTCTTATTTATTCAACAATTCCTATAAACAATTTAGTGTAATATATTGTTTTATTGTCTTTGCAATTTAGCCTTCTGTTACAAGAATTATTATCTATAAAGTTCTGTGTTGTAACCTCGATTTTACACATTTACACGTAAAAGTCGATTAATCAAATAGAAAGTATTTATCGATTTTAATCATTAAAATATTTATTTTAGACGAAAACATGCTTAATTTCTTTTTACCCTCAATAACAGCGTGGTGTAGTGCTATCAGCATTTAACACCCTGTAAATTCTGACGCGGATTTCGAGCGGGTGCAGCAATCATTATATTAGGGTAGCACAAAATGTTTAATCGATTATGAAACACAAATCGATATTTTTATTTGTCTACGTTAAACCTTAAAGCTATGGTTACAGTACAGAACAAATGTAACTTAATATTTTGCAATTACCATAGAATATTTAATTTCATCTACCTACAATGATTAAGTTTGTTAGTACCGAAATGATTAAGATACGTAGCCTTTTACGTACTAATGAGTGAACAGAATACGTATAGCCGTCGGTGGCCACCGTAATTTCAAATCTCCGAGGGTTGTGGGAGGGCTCGCCTCATTATTTTTCCCCTATTTGTGTAAATAGTTATCTAATTTCTGTTCTCTACTTATAAGTGTACGTATAGAATGCACGTCCCTAAACGTAAAAATATAATTTAAGCCTGTGATATATTATGAAATTCATTTAGAGAATATAATTTTAAGTTTTTGTAATGAAATATGTAAATTAATTTTGAAAAGTGAAAATCACAAAATTTTGATATTTCAGTGTTAAAAATAATGAAACACAGTGAAACAGACAAATTCCTTTGCCACTGCCATATAAATGTAATGAATAACGATTAGCTAAGTCAATGATGTGCAAAAATAAAATTAATTATGATAAAAATAATTTTACAATTAAAATAAAAAATTAAAAAAGATTTACCGATGAGCATTGACTTACAAAACAGCTGATAAGGATTGAGCATTCGGACTCTTATGTTTTCATTAAGCCCAAGTTGCGTGTAAGCCGGGCTTACTCCTGTCAGCTTCAAATATCCAATACCACAATTCATTGAAGAAGATTTATCTTAATTAATATCAAAAAGCGCTCTTCTTTTCATCATAAAAAGATGAGAAAAATTATTCTGATCCATATCTTTACAACTTCATAAAAGAAAACAAAAATTTCGTGTATTTATCAAAAAATATTTTTGCATATCAGTGGTATTAAAAATTATGTGAAATTTACTAACGGTTGTCTTAGAAATGTATAAAGTGAACCTTATTCAAAAATGCAGTAATAAATTTTACTATACCTATATTCAAATGCTTGCTCATTTTAATGTATGCTAGATATACGGAACGCAATTTTTATTCAAATCGGACTTAAAATCATTGAGTAAGTCATTTTAACAAAATTTTAAGAACCATGTATCGAGTAGCTTTTACATAAATGATATGAAGGGAAAAGCCTATATGCCGTAGATAATGATATTTTTTTTTTTTTTACAAGAATTTCTTTTATGGCGCCATCTTAGAATTTTATAAACATGATTAATCACAATAATAATTTTGATCAATTCCAATCGTGTTCCTTTTCGCCAAGCTTTATAAAAATTCCGTCTGTCTATGCATACACGATTTTAATATATAGAAAGAAAATATATTAGAGTAGTCAGTGTTTTAGAGAATATTTCGCATATTTTTGTACAAAATTGGTCAAATATCTGTTTAGATGGTGTAAGTATCCATGTAATTTCACGTATCATCCTACTGGTACCTTTTGTAACTTAGTTCAACTTCATATCATAACTTACTGTAAGAGCTTGTAATATACACATGGACTTGTTTAAATGTAGCCACTAATGTACTAGGCGTACTACATACAAGACCATTCATCAGCAGTATTTATAATGTTTTTAGAAAAGAAATATATTTTATATAGATTTATAAACAATAGAAGTATTTGGGTCATATAAAACTATTTCGTTTTTGTTTAAATTATTAGTTTACAATATATTAACAAAGCCGGCCATAATAATAGAGAAAGATATACGAAAGCTATTCAAATCATTCAAATTACTGTATTTTTTTCTTTTGTTATTTACATTATTAAAATTGAAAAATTATTGTGTAAATCTACATTTTTTAAAGGTTGCCACTTGTCATTCATGCTGTAAATTAAGAAATAACTTTGCATTCTCATTCGACTATTGGCAGAATGTTTAAACAATTTGTTTGTAAAAAAATAAAAAGAAGAAGAAGGTATTTCTATGTGACGGAAAATTGTGAAATTATTTAGATTTCTACTGTACAGACTCTTTGTAGATTGCTACCAATATTAGACCAGAGGAAAATGGCGGGAAATTTTAGGGCGCATGGTGGTTTTTTTTTTTTGGTTTCTCGTTAATCAATTGTTATTTTCTATTTTTGGAACGGTTCATTCGGAGCGGTTTTCTATATAATGTTTGTTTTATAAATCTAATAATACAATAATTATGGTGTATGTATATTGTGATTGGTCGGCGAACTTTTGGTTGATATTGTGGAGGAATGTTCAGTGTAAGTGGAGTGGAGAATGATAGTTGATTGATGGGGGATAACAGGGACATAGCCGCGCGCCTTGGGGTTTCCCGCCGTTTTTGCATATTTCAGACTTGGCTTCGGCCGTACCAAACAAATGCAGACTAGGCTGTATAGACTATAGTCCTTTGCCTTTCTCTTATTAGACCGAAAACAAATTGGTCTTGTTCCTTAAAAGAAATTAAATAAAAAAAAGTTTATTTCTTAGCGCGAATGTGTATCATCTCTTTTACACACTCATAAATTCATTGAAATAAAATGACCAAATAGTGATTCATTATTTTTGTCATTATTCACCAAAATCGCATTTTATTGGCAATCCAAGTTACTTATCTAGGTGTTTAAATCATTTTAACATTTCACACGAACTACATTTTCAAACTCATATCATGGTGTATATATTGAATCGAAATAGGTATAATTTAGTTATAAATATCTGAGCTTCGTCGTTTATTAAATTATGTACTACCTAAGAATCGGTACTTAAGTAATTTAGTGATAATAAAAGATATCCCACCCTGGGGTGATCTTTCGCAATAACTATAGCTAAATACTTACTATTGTCTGTACTATTTAAATAGCACTGTAAATTTCACATGTTACTGTACTGTATAAGTTAAATTTCAATGTAGAATAAGATTTTATATATTAAATCTATGAAATGTATCTTGCATCGTGTGAGTTTTATTTTTCACCAAAACTTCTACCAACTATTTTTACTTATACCTGAAGCTAAATATGGTACAGTATGGAAACTACGGCTAATCGCTCGAAAGGACAAACTCACAACAACAAACAAACATGCGCATCGACGCGCGTACTGTGTTGATACATCTAAAGGCGGCCTTTAGACTTCAGCCACAGTTTAGATTCTAAACTGCTAAAGTGAGCACCTGGCCAAATACAGGCTGATGATACCGAGTTTTGACTGGTACATTGTATTTTTATGCTGATTCTGAGCATTACAATTAATTATGCTTGTCTAACAATGTTTCGAATATGTTTCATTTCTGCCGTTAGACAAGATATATTTAATTATAAGATATTTTTTTAATATTAATTATATAGGCAAGTTCTGGCAAATGAGCTCAGGTAAGTCATACATGCGTTGACTATCCTGAGACTTGATGTTCTTGTTCTTTGTTTCGTGCACGAGATAAGCAGAATGGTGACCATTATTTTTTAATTTTTTTTTAGTAAGAGCAATTTCCGACTACTTGGTTGCCTTCATAATAAGACTTTAAAAAAATAGTAGCAATACGACCCGCGAACTCTTTGGTCCGTGTCTTTTATTGATTACATAGTTTATTGTTGTTAGAGATTACAGTGCATTTTTACAAAGAGTACTCCCGGATAGAGCAGAGTCCATCCAATATTAGCAATATTGTATAACTTAATACTATGTTTTTCCCCATGGTTCAGGCCTTGGCGTGGCGGTGGGGCTTAGTAGCCTAGGGTGAGCCCAACACCCTGGGCGAAGCTAATTGAGCCGAGGGGGCTCTTAGTGAGGTTGAGGTACAAATAGCCCCCTCTTATAAGAAGAGGGGACAAAAGAGCAGGGGGCAAGGGGTGAGGATGGGAACCTCACCCCATTGTACTGTCCCGACGTTGGGAGGGGTTGTTCTGTGGTGCGGGACAACCCCTCTGTGGAGGTGGCGTCGGTCCCTTGGGGGACTGACTAGCCATCGAGGTGCCCTGTATGCTTATTAGATCCGGGGCGCCTCACCAAAGGCAGCATTGGTGGCACTCGCCGGGTTTTAGTGGGTAGAGCTGCGTCCAGTTAACAGCTTTCGGGCGCAGCGAGTCCCACATACCCGCGTGGGGAGACCCACTCCCCCGCGGGATGCCTCAGAGCATTTCCCGGCGTTAAAGAAAAAAAAATACTATGTTCTTAATTAACTCAATTTACACTTATTACTACTATTACTACCCGAAGAAGAGTCACTTTTTTGCCATAAGGAGGCAACCGAGCAGTTGGAGCCTTACAACCATAGCCATCTGCACAACCAAAAGTTATACACAGGTGCGTTGCCCTCCTTTTCCCTATACCCCCAAGGGCCACCGAAAACTCAGAAACTGCACGAAATACGACAGCATAGCTGCCGGCTGGTCGAGTGGTTAGGCTACTGGACACTTTACGCAGCGGTCGCGGGTTCGAATCCCGCCAGGTGCAGATAATTTTTATGATGAATATAGATAATATAGATGTCTGCACTGGCTCATGGACGTGTATATAATTATAGGTATATTTATATAAATTTGTTAAATTTATTTCCATTCCTAGTATTAGTTAGCACCCGTAACACAAGTTCTTACGAACTTATCACGAGGCTAGGTTAACGTGGTGTGATTGTTGAACAATATTTATATATTACTTATTTTATTTATTTATTAAACTACAAAATTTATAATAAAATACATCAAACGTGTATGTAAAACATGATCCTTAAGTAAAACTGTACAATTTGTAAACTTATAGAAAATACGTAGAGCGCGTAAGGAGTGAGACGTTTAAAATAGTGTCGATTCATCAAGTCCCATACCGGGTTGACATTTTCGTCATAACAGGGGTGTGGGGGTCCACCCCTGACCAAGGGTGTATAAAAAGGGAGCGTAATTATATAGTGCCACTAAACTAATTTCACGATACATTGCCTGCCAAATCTGTGCTTGGCACCGCCTCGCCTGCCGACGAAATGTGATTTTTCCTTCATAAACGCCTGATTACTATTGTTATACGCTATTTCGTATGAATTGGTAATACCACACTGGTGTTTACGCAAATTACCCTTGTTCCGAACGTGGCTTGGCGTGATCGAAATTATTTTAATAGAATTATGTTGCGAATCGTCGAAATTCGATAATACGCTACAGAAATATTATTTGCGTGTAATGGTTAAATAATAATACATGAAAATAAACACTGACTATGTCATAACGTAATTGGTCCAACTACTTGCAATGATGATTTTCTAGCTTGTACCATCTTGCTTGTTTCTCCCGTGAAACAGCTTTGCTGCAATTCGGAGAGAAGGGCAAGACAGCCAATGTAATTACTGGCGCTGAGACTTAACATCTTATGTCTCAGGATAGGCAACGAATAAATGTGTTGCCAGGGCTCGTTCCAGGTAAACTAGTTTATGTTCAAGGGCGACGTCGACCACTTACCATCAGGTGGCACGTTTGCCAGTTTGCCTATCCAACTAACATAAAATAAAAAAAAATTGCTGCGTTACTGTCAAGATCAGTGAATGACAGTCAAAGAGTTGAATAACAAAAGACTGTGAAGCTTAGAGTATACATATTATATAGAGCGCGCGTTACTAAGTGTGAACTCACAGCACTTTACTATAGATAAATATCAATAACGTATCTGCTTACGATCGGCACAATGAAGCGGCGTGACACTCGCACTCTATATATTATGTATACTCTAAGCTGTGAAGTCTTAATTCTAAGTCGTATAAAGTACAACTGATTTTACAAAAACGCCGTGCTGCTGACTTTACTATTTTCGACTGTCATAACATGGAACTCTCAAAATTTCGTCGGCTGTAACTATTATAATTTACATGAGGATTTGCTAATAACAATCATGCTTTTTAGGTGGTCGCGAAGCTAAGTAGAGCATACCTTGAACACCTTACTGATCTATATAATAATAGATAATCTGAGCGCTAAAACTATCCCCTAAATTAGACCACTAATCCAAAATTGCTTCTACAATATAATCGGTACTTATAGAACCAGGCGTTAATATTCCCCTACATAGTAAATGAGAACTGATACAAGTTTGTAGTAGTTTGTCTGGGATGCGGTTCGTAGATTAGATTGCAGATGGTATCATAAAACGTTGCGGGAAGTTAGCAGATTTGTCAAATCCCCCATACAAGTTTCGGTAAGATACGGCTGCGTCGGACTGCATCAAGTTGTAAACTCGTGGCTCGTTAATGTTGGATGTGCTGTTTTATGTGCATATGCTCGTGCATATAAATCCGACATACATTAATGAGCAATAAATATTAGTTTTGTGATGAAAATATTATTTTTACGAACACTACGTTATTTAGAAGAATTAGATTTTAAGAAGAATTAGATTTATTTGACACAAATACACGTACGTATCTGAAAAGTTGTAAAAAAAAGGTTAAGGTCAAAAAGGCAATCAGTTCAGCATGTGCGACCGCACTAATAGCTGACGCGCTGATTTTCAACTGACGCTAAATAAAGCTTTAGCCAAATTAGCATAAACTTCTGTTGTGGTAACCTTAATCGAACAATTCACAAATACGTATTACACGTCTACGACTCTGTACATATTAATACCAATTTTCATATACACTTTTCTTGCGCTATAACAATATCACTTTACTAAAATGATTTAAAACGGGATATTCACCATGTTTTTCACTTATTTCGCGGAGCTCGATATTTCGACATTATCTACAAATGCTTGTTCACGAGATATTGAGCTCCGGGAAATAAAAGTGAAAAACATAGTAAATGTCCCGTTTAAAATAATTTTAGTTATGAAAATAACCATGTTAACTTAAAATATTACTTTGTTGCTTATATCATATTATACGCTTCTTTTATTATACCAAGATTATAATGCATAAATGTTTAAAACGAATAACTCTTAATGTTGCATCTATGAGCAAATTGGTCTCATCTATTATCTATACAATATTACCACTAATGTCTGACTGATTTTAAAGCATAGACTAAACTAGCGTTCAAAAGGACGCTCGTACTAAGCATTCAATAATAAAAATAGTTATAAACAATATTTCTTCATTATCATTATATTAAATTAAAAGAAACATACTTTTTTCTAATAAACAATCAAAAAAATCAAAATAGGGTGTCATAAGACAGTGTATCAAATCGCAGGCGTGCACTCGCCTAACCGTGTAACGTTCATTTCACGCTGAGCGATGCTTGCGGACTTGATCTCTATTAAATAATTACACAGAACACAAACTCACTGTATTTGTGGATTGTGGAATTTCACGCACGTATTACATTTCAAAATTCTTCCATCGCCCGCAATTTGTTTCGGTATATTTATTTTTAAGAGAAAGGCGGGTAATGCATGTACCACTATCCTGTTTATTTCCACAGTCAAACTGTTTTGCTGAGATGCGAAAATGACAGGCAGAGTAATTACTGGCACCGAACTTGATCTTGCATCTTAGAATACATAAAGGTCTTTTTTTAACACCGGGAAATGCTCTGAGGCATCCCGCGGGGAAGAGGTTCTCCCCAGGCGGGTATGTGGGACTCGCTGCGCCCGAAAGCTGGCAAGTGGACGCAGCTCTACCCACTAAAACCCGGCGAGTGCCACCAATGCCACCTTTGGTGAGGTGCCCCGGATCTAATGAGCAAACAGGGCACCTCGACGGCTAGTCAGCCCCTCAGAAGACCGACGCCACCTCCACAGAGGGTTTATCCCGCACCACAGAACAACCCCTCCCAACATCGAGACAGTACAATGGGGTGAGGTTCCCATCCTCACCCCTTGCCCCCTGCTCTTTTGTCCCCTCTTATAAGAGTGGTATAAAGAGCCCCCCCCCCCCTTAATTAGCTACGCCCAAGGTGCTGGGCACACCTTATGCTAGTGAGCTCCACCGGCACGTCTGAACCGACCTGAACCATGATAGGCATACATAAAGATCTATGCTAGTCCTACACGAATGCGTTTTTCGTTCATACATGTTATGACCACTTATAAAAAGAATCCTGAATGAAAATTTGCCGGTCCAACTTAAGCTAAAATGTAAAAATAGATTCTGCTTCCATATTAGTAATCTTTCACTGCTAATAAAAAGTAAATTACATCAGTATTGTTTCCTCTTGGTTGGCCTTTCTCCACATAACCATCAGCGCCCCCCCCCCCCCGGCACCCGGTCGTATTGCAAAAGGCATTTCCCAACGTAAAAAATAAGATGTTGGCTTTTCTAGGAAGAAATGAATATTAAACTGATTAAATTTTGGTTATGACTGAAAAACCCGTTAATACAATCTATTTACGTAATCTTTTTTTAAATAATAATAATTATTATTATTTTTATTGAAAAAAGTTATTATTATTATTTATGTAATCGACCTCTCCAGGGAAAAATATTACAGTCTACCGTGTACATCTTGAGCTCGTATGAAAGAACTCAATTATTTCACCGTGGAGGGTGTAAGGTCTTTATTGAAAATTACTTCCGACCAATATGTCGCCGGACGAGGGTCTCGTCGGGTGAAATATTGTAACAACTGAAATTTACTTGTACACAAGCTGCTTATTTATTACAGAAATATTGTAAAGATTCATCATCATTTTTTTGTCAATTCATTGACATAGATAACTGCCAAAAAGCCCCCATCTCTCGACACTCGCATCCATGATCCAACTAGGACCATCAAGATTACAAAAGAATAGTAAAATATTGGGGAATTTATTAAAAAATTAAGTAAAATATTATCGACGTATATTTAAAAAATTAAACTTTTAAAAGATTTTACTCAAAAATATGCAAATATACTCAAAGAGAAACAAGCTTTAGAAATACCGTTTAAGCTTAAATAACTAACAAACACAGCTAAGAGAAAATATATGTAATATTGAGTGAGATGTACTATAATACTATAACTATAATGTCTTAAATATATACAAATATTTCATATTTGTATATATTTAAGATATTTAAGATTCACTGTAATAAGCATGATTTGAAAAGGTTTTTTTTTCCATTTTTGTGCTGTCTGATTTTTGGAAGCTATTGCTAAAGGTGTTTTTTTCATTCAAAATTCTGAAGTTCTCTTCAAATATTGACCTAAATATACCGGTATATTATTAACCTAATGAATAAATATATATAGAATAAATATAGGGGGGGGGGGATAGGGAAACGGAGGGCAACGCATCTTTATAACTTTTGGTTGTGCGAATGTCTAAGGGCGTCGGTAGTCACCATAAGGCTCCGACTGCTCGGTTGCCTGCTTATGACATAAAAAAATCTATTATCTATATATATACATTTACCTATTAAAGTTAAACTAGTTGAAGCAAAAACCTTTGTACCCCTTTTTAAGAGGATTGCGCTAACGGAGGAATTTGAAATTTGGTACAGTTAAAGATTAAGTGGAGAGGGAGTGATGAAAGCTATTATTTTTGTGTATAATGCATTATAAATACATTAAATTAATTAAAAAAGATGTTACATACACTACGATACGTACCTATACAAACATTAAAAGTTGAATAATGATGACCAAATGACGACATGTCAAACAACACATAATGTATGACGTTTCATCATCATCGTCGTCTTCGTCAGCCCCTATCCGTCCACTGCTGAACATAGGCCTCCCTCAAGGAACGCCAAGACGGTCGATCCCTTGCCACCCGCATCCAACACGGACCGGCCACCGCACGGAGATCGTCTTCCCACCAGGTTAATGGCCGACCAACACTTCGTCTACCCGAACGCGGCCTCCACTCTTGAACCTTATTGGCCCATCAGCCGTCCGTTCTCCTGAGTATGTGACCAGCCCACTGCCACTTCAACGAGCTTAATCTTTGCGTGATATCGGTAACGACGAATGACGCTTAGTTTTTATTTAAAAAAGTTTTTAAGCATTAGTTTTTAGGACTGTCAAACTATAGCTGTAGTTGAATGATTTTTATTGAGTTCGCGATCGCCGGGTAAACAGCTTTTATACTACTTTTACTGATTGAATAACTTTCATCGAATAATTACTAGATGCTTAGAAAACTGCGTGGGACAGGCTTAACTTTATAAAAAAATGTTACATAACGTTTCCGTTTAGATATTTCTCGCATTTTCCAAAAACTTTGTCACATGTAACTTCTGAAACTTTGAGGCCTTGAAGCCTTCAGCTCAAATTTGCTTTCATGTCACCCAAAGTACTACTGATAACTTTGGTTCGAGAAACTTCTGGATTCTCATTAAAATTTTCTAAGATGGAGTCAGGTCGTGCGTGTGATCCGTTAAGCCATCAGGGTCGTGGCTTCCAATCCCATTATCCGAATCAACAATTAGTCATGCCTACGTCTGGCACCGAAGTTTGCACAAATTTACATAACAATAAAAGCCCTTTCGCATTCGGTTATGGTGATTTTTTAAATTAATTGGATAGCAAAGCGGCCGAAATTCGTATTCCCCTAGCGTTGCCATAATTTTGTGGTCAGTCAAAAATTCCTGTTAAACGGAAGTGACGTTTTTGCTTAAATTATTACTGACCGTATTTAGAACGGTTTTATTAATTTTTGTGGGTCTAATTATAATTCGTCCTTTGTGTGTAAATCTTAGTATTTTCGCTGTACCTACACATTATGATATGATTAACTACCTATACCTATACCTAAAATATTATAAATGCGAAAATTTGTATGTTTGTATGTTTGTTGTTTCAAAACACACGGGACGGTTGTTCACGGCAAAACGGTTGATCCGATTTGACTGAAAGTTGAAATGGTGATGGCTTATACCTTTGATTAAAATAAGGAATGAATTTTTAAAATAAAGATACGTTTTATCCCGAAAAATTCACTCCTTATTTTAATAGTTAGTAGTAATTCATAATTACGTCAATCGAAATGTCAAAAACGAAGTAATTGTCATCATTGGACAGTCCAATATAAATGTGCAATTTATATTGGACTGTCCAAACGCAAAAAGTCTTTCAATATTATAGTATATAGAGTTGAAGTTGATGTATTGGTAGAATAAACACTACTCATTTGTTTGTTTTTTTTTTATCTCATTCTAGCAAGGATTCTAGCTACTTTTTCAAACTCCACGCGGGCGAAACTGCGGGCATCAATTAGTTCTCAATATAAAAGCCCAGAGTCTAGCTCTCGCACCAGCGGTACCTAGAAACATGTCTTTTATGTAATATAACAACAAACTAGAGGTTTAAAAAAACCTTTACTTATGTTGTAAAATTTGTTTCTTACAAAAATTCATGTACTAAAGTAATAATTTGACAGGTAGAGACATAAACAGACAGATAAACGGACAGCGGAGTAATTCTATAAGTTTTATAAGTCCCCAAAAATCCTGTTCAAATAGTTGATGAGTAAAACGCTTATTATACCTACACCGTATAGTGAAGGAGATATTGCTACCAGGTACAACTTACAAAACTTTTACACCTGTTTGATGCGCTACTGTGTTTGGAAAAAAGGGTTCCACCCTACCAAAAAGGGCAATTATAAAAGCACAGATCAATTATCGGTGACGGTGATTGTTGTAGTAAAGTATCAATATATTAAAGTACGCCGGCCAGTAGAAAAATAGTAAAAGACAAAGTCACCCATATAAAGCATACAGACAAATTGAGAACCTCTCTTTTTTTGAAGTCGGTAAAAAATTAGGCAACTATCGAAGGACTTATACTATAATGATATCATAATATCTAAATGCTTTAAAGACAAGTCGTACGAATAAATGACATTAAAGTGTCTGTTTGTAATGTAAAAATACGAGCTTTTGTAATACGGTAGTTATAACTTAATTTGGCAATGATAAAATAAAATATCATTGGAACCTGTGTAAAGTGAGATAATTTATTACAACACTTAACATAACAGTACGTTTCAGTAAGAGTTCAGTAAGTAAGTGGTAGTGCCATGCTGGTATACTGGCTGCATAGCAGTATGGCACTACCACTGCAGGGGTGATACTTCTCGCTTACATAACACCGGCGTCACGTGATAGCTATGCTATCGCGTTTTGTGCAGTTTGTGAGTTTCCGGTGGCCCATTGGGGAGATGGGGTAAAGGAGGGCAATGGATCTGCATAACCTCTTCTGCGGATGTTTATGGGCGTCGGTAGTCACCTAAGGCTCCGACTGCTCATTTGCCCCCCTATGATATCAAAATATATATATATATGCATGTCATCATCATCATCATCATCAGCCTCTATCCGTCCACTGCTGAACATAGGCCTCCCTCAATGAACGCCAAGTTGGCCGATCCCTTGCCACTCGCATCCAACGCGGACCAAGAGAAGACCCTGAAATGCATGTATATGCTTTTTAGAGTTCCGTAGCCAAATGGCAAAAACGGAACCCTTATGTATTCGTCATGTCAGTATGTTTGTCTTTCTGTCTGTCAGTCTGTCTGTCTGTCTGTCCGTCCGTATGTCACAGCCACTTTTTTCCGAAACTATAAGATCTATACTGTTGAAACTTGGTAAGTAGATGTATTCTGTGAACTTCATTAAGATTTTATAAAAAAAGTAGAAAAAAAAACAATAAATGGGGGTCCCCATACTTAGGGCCGTATTAATAGTTCGATCTCAATACTGCTCTCAAGATCGATATCACCTGAGTTACACTCAAGATTCGGACAGCATCTCAAGTTCGTGGCTAATTAATAGACGGATTTTGAGCGCGTATCACTTGAGATCGGTTTCAAGTTCAACATCTCAAGATTTTGAGATTCTGCACTCAAGTAAGCGTCATTTTGACGTAATAACGTCTTATAAACTGATTCGCTGTCAAACGTTGGCTTGGAAACCATTATTTATAACAATTAATATACAGCTTGGCAAAAAAGAGTATGACGTGGTGACAAGTGGAACTAAATATTTTACTAAATGGAAACCTATGATGTTGACAATACTTGGCAGGCAAATACTAGATTTTGAGTAAAGTTTAATGTTTCACATTTATTTTTAACGATTTGATTAAATTATCTTACTGATTTCCCATATTATGATGAGACCTAAGTCAAAGTGGCACCCTCATTTTTTCCACACTCTTTTTTGCCAAGCTGTAGAAGTAATTATTGTAGATTACATAATTTTGTAGTCATGTAAAAGAAAAAAAAACTCAAAACTATTTAAGCCTTACCTGAAATGATTCTGTTGCATAAAACCAGAATAATAATAATTGGTTATATTTATACTATAAAGTCAATGCATAGAACCTTAATGTCAAGAGCACTGCCATTTCTGGTGCTATTGGAAGACCTCTGTTGTCGACTTTTTGCAGGTGTCCTCTAATTAAAGATGTTATTGACTGGCCTGTTGATCTAGTGATTATTGACCCTGACGGCTAAACCAGAAGGTCGTGAGATCGATTCCCACCCGGGAAACTTTTTGTTTTGTGAAAAAATTGTGAACTCAGGTTCGGTTTATTAATTAGAACAGTATCTCAAGAGCGTGATTGAGATCGCTCTCAGAGCTGAGTTCGATTTATTAATACGGCCCTTAGAACTGAAACTCAATTTTTTTTCAACAAACTCATACGTGTGGGGTAATTATAGATAGGTCTTCAAAAATGATATTGAGGTTTCTAATGCGACTTTTTTCTAAACTGAATAGTTTGCGCGAAAGACACTTCCAAAGTGGTAAAATGTGTGTGTCCCCCCCCCCCCCTGTAATTTCTAAAATAAGAGGATGCTAAATCTAAAAAAAAATATGATGTACATTACCATATAAACTTCCACCGAAAATTTGTTTGAACGAAATCTAGTAAGTAGTTTTTTTTAATACGTCATAAATCGTAAACCGCAATTTACCTTTCAGTCAATCAACTCAAATATATAAAAAAACATTATTTTTTTGCAATATTATTTGTTAAAGTGTCTTATGTTGTAAATTATGTAATGGTACGGAAACCTTCGTGCGCAAGTCCGACTAGCACTTGGCCAGTTTTTTTTTTTTTAATTCAATGCAAATATTTGGCTAGGGGTGTATATAATATTTTCTTTTCTTATTATGCAATTATTAACATTTTTAGTTTTAAATAGGTATATTACGTCCTTTTTCTTTCGGAAGGGCTAGACTTTTCGGCCTGATGGCCTTTAAGCTCAATCGGTACAGTAAGTGAGCAGATGGCTCACTTAAGAAATATTCGAAAGGCGGGGGGCGCGGTTCATCGCGCGCGCTGCTCGGGAGAGCAGGATTTGGACTAGTCAAATCCGATACGGTCGACGAATCTTTTACGGTTGAATTTAACCTATCATCATGAGGGCCGGCCCTTATCCCTCCCTCTGGAGAGGGAGACGGGTCATGCGCGGTGCCCAAGCAATCTAGCGGTAGCGTAGTGCTAGCGCTGTTTGCGCGGTCTGGGTTTGTGTCTACTCGTATCGGATTCGAACCTAAGCTTCCGCGATCGATCCGGATCGATGTGGTTTCCATGTGTAGGGTTCGACGTCGCTTACGACCCCGAGGCCCAAGCGGTGTGCAGGTGTACCTAGCACCGTGTGTGTGTCTGTGTATGCTGTGACGTTCGCGTCGCGCTTTTGCGTCGCGCATTAGTAGCCGAGAGATTTCGTCAGCTGGATCTGTTAAAACATGCTTAGGTAACCTATGTCTAATTGGAACTGAGATATCTGGGGCATAGTTTGCCGCGCTCACGATGAGCCGGTTTGGGGGTATTGCGTCTTTACAAGTGTGTGAGTACAAAGATTATAAATCTAAAGACATGGTAAGTAATGTTTATCTTTAAATAACGACCTACAACTATCTAAATTCTAAGTAATATATGTATGTATACAAGTATATACGGATGAAAGAGCATACAGCTCTCGAGGTGTGTGGTGGTGTGGACTTCACACTTTGAATTCGTTACATTGTACAAGGGGACGACCCTTTCTATTTCAAGGTTTGGTAAAAAAATTAAACAATTTAGGATTGAAATGCAATTTCACAAGCTTTTATTAATATGTAGAATACCATAGACAATGTAAATCCGTGTTGGCAATACAATTAAAATTAAATCGTAAAAATCTTTTTATTTTGTATTTGCTTCTTAAATGTTAAAAAAATGCACGTTGCATTACTTTAATCTAATAAAGTAAATTAAATATATTATATAAAAAATAAATTAATGTATTTACCTATAAAATTGCCGTTCTGCAGTACTGGCCATTTCAAATCAAAATAATTTTTGTTTGGCTGAAAATTCTGATTTCAAATTATTATTTTTTTTAAAACATGGATTTCTTTTTCCAAAAGTAGTCATTTGTTTATTGATTAGTTTTTTTTTTCATTTTCATCGCATTTCAATCTTTTTCGTCATCATGGATACGTTAAAAATTCGAGTAATTATGGAATATGAGTACCGACGTGGCAGCAACGCGACACAAGCGGCACGCAACATCAACGACGTTTACGGAGCTACGGAGAACACTACAAACCAACGTACTATTGGTTTGCTTGCTTCCGTTCTGGAAATTTCGACCTGAAAAATACACCTCACGGTCGTCCGAAAACTTTGCGTCAAAACAATATTGGTTCGTTTGCGTCAAATTGGCAAGGTAAAAAAGCTTGTCAAATGGGTGCCCCACGATCTCAATGATCGCCAGCGCGAAGTACGCGTCGAGACGTGCCTTGCACTGCTCAACAGACACACAATGAAGGAATTTTGAACCGCATTGTTACCTGCGATGAAAAATGGATTCTGTTTGTAACCGCAAGCGCTCAGCAAGTTAATTGGATCCTGGTTCAGCACCTAAACAATGCCCTAAACGAAAACTTACCCCTAGAAAAGTGATGGTCACTGTTTGGTGGTCTAGCGCCGGTGTGATTCATCACAGCTTCTTACCAAACGGGGTGAGCATTACTGCAGATGTGTACTGTGAAGAACTGTTTTCACCGTCCTCGACCCCATTGTACCGCCCCGACGTTGGGATGGGTTGTCCTGTGGAGCGGGACGGGACAACCCCTCTATGGAGGTGGCGTCGGTCCCTTGAGAGACTGACTAGCCGTCGAGGTGCCCTGTTTGCTCAACAGATCCGGGGCACCTCACCAAAGGCGGCATTGGTGGCACTCGCCGGGTTTTAGTGGATAAAGCTGCGTCCAACTTACCACCTTTCGGACGCAGCGAGTCCCACATACCCGCCTGGGGAGACATACTCCCCCACGGAATGCCTTAGAGGATTTCCCGGCGTAAAAGAAAAAAAATGATACTGGTTAGGTAATGGTGGCGGGGGACTGGCCGTCGTCACATTTACTTAAAAAAGACCTCTAGGTATATCCAGGAATGGATAGTAAAGGTTGACAATTATTATGATATAACAAAGGGCCTTAACAGAATTGTCATATCCCGTGTATAAATCCGAATGTCCACTGTCATATATGTATTGTGTACAAAGATAGAATCAGCGAAGCGAACGCAAGCCTGGACACCATTCAAATGGGCAGCGATAAAAGCTCAAAACTAAACCGTGATTCGAATGAACAAGAACAATGTAGTGCTTAAATTGTAGCATTGTACACGTCCACGAAGAATAGAATCATTTGCCTTAACTGCATTAGCTGTGACCCTCATAGCATCACTTTTTGTTTGTTAATCTACAGAATGGGGCGTAACTCATTTCGTCAACTCGTAATTTAATTTTTGAACCCCGGTCATAACTCGCTCCAGGCGGATATGGACCTCGATGAATTATTATATACTTGGAACAAAAAGTGAGCTACGATCTAGTGGGTACGGGCTCGGCTAATTGAGTGAGAGGCCCCAGTTCAATCCTTTTTTTTTCTCTTACGCCGGGAAATACTCTGAGGCATCCGGTCTGGGGAGTGGGTCTCCCCAGGTGGGTATGTGGGACTCGCTGCACCCGAAAGATGATAAATGGACGCAGCTCTACCCACTAAAACCTGGTGAGTGCCACCAGTACCGCCTTGGTGAGGTGCCCCGGATCTGTTAAGCTGACAGGGCACCTCGACGGCTAGTCAGTCCCGCAAGGGACCGACACCACCTCCACAGAGGGGTTGTCCCGCACCACAGAACAACCGCTCCCAACGTCGGGACAGTACAATGGGGTGAGGTTCCCATCCTCACCCCTTGCCCCCTGCTCTTTTGTCCCCCCTAATAAGGGGAGTACAAAGAGCCCCCTAGGCTCAATTAGCTTCACCCAAGGTGTTGGGCTCACCCTAGGCTACTGAGCCCCACCGCCACGTCAAGGCCTGAACTATGGTGGGGCTCCAGTTCGATCCTAGCCGGGTGCCCTAAAATGAGTTTTTTTCTAAATTTCTCCGCGCACCTAAACATGAGAACATCGCTTGCTCACCGGTCAAAAAAAACATCGTGAAGAAACCTGCATACCCAACATAAAAATCTTTGAAGGTTTGTGAAGTTCACCAACCCACATTAGGCCAGGGCATCAGCCCAGCACCCTCCTCGCCTGATTTCGAGGAGAAGACCCGTGCGACCAACAGTAGGATATAATATAAGGGTTCTATTATGATGATGAACAAAAAATATGCTCATATGCGAAAGGAGACCTTACCGTAACCTTCTTTTTTATTTTTTTATGGTAGTTGTATTTGTATGGTAGTATATGGTAGTTAACCTATCTCATGAGATGGATTTGTGACACAAAAAAGAGTCCGAATCCACCTAACATTGTCTGTAAAATGGGTGACATAATATTATGTTTAAACTTATGTATGTGAAGAAAAGCGGTACTCGAAGTAGTATATTGAATAACGTGGGATTCAAACGAAATCGATGCTTGCGTAGTTTTTATTCGTAAATATGAACATTATAAATTCTGCCATCCTGCTTGTTTCTCCTGTGAAACAGCTTTGCTGTGTTTCGGAGAGAAGGACAGGACAAGAAGTGTAGTTACTGGCACAGAGACTTACCATCCTATATTTTAGGATAAGCAACACACGAGCGGGTTGCCTGGACTAGTCTTAGGTTAACTTGTTTATGTTCATGAGTGATGCTCACCAGTCACCACTTATCATGTGGCTCGTCTGCCCATTTACCTATCTATCATAAAAAGCATCAAATCAAAAAACTACTCCAAATGATCAATCAATACAAATTAAGGAAATTCAGTCTAGTAGTTAATAATCTAGTAATAGATTCGTTCTGGTTATAAGATCAACATTCATGTTTTGGTTGCAACATGCATCTGGTAGAATAGGTAAAAATAAGGACTGACGTCTTGGCTAGAATATTCGAAAAAAAAAAAGTCTAAACATTTTTTTCCATGATTTATTCCATGTCAGTACGATCAACGTAAAAACTTTAATATCCCATTATGCAAACGCAATATTTCCCCACAAAGATGCCGGCACTTTCAGATGTGCTTAAAATGCAATTTTAAAAGAACCTTTTATTTATGACCCCCAGAAAATGTAAAACTCAAACATTTTATTGGGAGGCTTTATGTAATACGAAGAACAAACAATGTACTAGGGGGTGTCGGGAGGTATTTGTCCACCGTACGTCTTAGGGGTTATCCTGCAATACATTTTTAAAGTGCTACGTACCAAAGGATGTTCAATTTTGAATTATTAAATAAAATGGACATCGCCTTTTTATTGTTTTTTTTATTAAACCTTTATATTTTATCAGCTAAATAATAACTGAAATATTTTATAAGTCTAGCATCCTTTTTACGTCAAAACTAAAGTCATATTAGCTCCTTATATAAGTGGTTCTCAATCAGTCTTTCCAAATCTTTAAATTGTATCATATAAAATTATTTAAATAAAAATTATGAGATTTATAAGTTTTATTCTCTTTGGAATATTAGCGTATTAAGAGATAAAAAAACATAAGATTTTGAGCCATTCGTAGATAATGTGGAAAGATCAACTACGCGATATAAAATAAACGTAGTATATATCGCGTTTAAAACAATTTTAATAGTGATAATAACCGTGTTATTAAGAAACTAAATTTACATAAAAGAAAACAATAATAGATATATTCTTACATTTAAACTTTGAGCTTGTTTTTCAATTTTAAAAAAAAAAGTGCGTGCGTCCAAAGTACACATGTCAGAAGTGAAACTTATTCGGCAAACTAATTTTTTAATTGTCGTTTATATGTATACTAGATTAGTAGCTTTAAATTTCCGAGACTTGCGATGCGACGTTTGCTCTATCTCACTCTCTCTCTCAATCTTTCTCACTCGCTTGCCATCTACTCTCACTCCATGGCTATGTGCTTCATGCTACGTTCGTCCTTCTACGTTCTCTCAATCGAGAGAGAGTGAGAGAGAGTGACCGATTGGTCTCAATCACTCTCTTCCTCTTCTTGGACAAAAACGGTGCACATTTTCGTGACGTTTCATCTGTAAAAAATATTACCCTCGTGCGCGTAAAGAAGTTTCACTTCAAAAACACAAGCCAACAAATATGTAAAACAAGTAACATAATATAAAATATTTTTAAACATACATCTCAAATCAACCTATATCAAAATTTAATAACTGAGACATCGCAAATTATATTACGTTAATTATAACAAATAAAGTAAATTGAAGTGTTTAAGAGGCCCTTTGAAACGAAACGAAGATTCAAATAACTGATAAATTTGATTAGCCGTACTGACAAAGAGATTTCATTTTGATAAAATCAAGGGTTGCTATCATACAGTTTTATTAGCATGATTTATTAATTCATAATTTTGAGTGTTCTTCAGAAGTAATAAACGAAAAAATTTAACTATTATCTACAGTGATCAAATTATTCTTAGATAATATTATATTAATTTTGCATTAATAATCATGATCTAACCGCTAATAATTTTTACATGCCTATATTTTGTTCCGTGAATCTGTGTTATTGTGTTTCGGAAAGTAGGGCAGCACTTATACTTATTATCATACGTTTCAGAAAAGGAAACATGTGAATAGTTATTAAAGGCGTTTGCCGTTGTGACGTGCCTACTCTACCTCTTTACCATTCTAATATCCAAAAAATATGTTTGATATTTTTGAAGCTTTTCACCAACTAGTGAATCCGATAATAATATTTGTTGGTTATTAATTTCTAATTTTGTGACATTACATAAGTGGCGATACTCATGCTGATGATGACGATTGACGCCACAATAATATTTCGTTAGTTAGCCTGTACTAGCTCCTTACAACTCTTCTCTTTCACCTTGGGCCACACAGTAAAATCCTACGATACGAGGTGTGCCGTGTGACGACGACCGATTTTGGAATCGTTTTAAAATCGCGAATATAATATTTTTGTATAATTGTATCATTCGAATATTCATTGAAATTATTATATTGTTCATTTCTTCCATTAAATTCATATTCATATTAAATCGTATTATTCAATGTATAATACATAATATTATATTACATATTATTAATCATATCTCGTTTTTTAAATTCATCTTTTGTTAATAATAATGTTTTAATGTAAATAATGTTTTATTTAATTTCATAATTCATCATTGAAATTTATATTATTTTACGTAAATTATATTCTTTTTTTTTTATGTTACTTGGATAGGCAAACTGGCTAACGTGCCACCTGATGGTAAGTGGTCTACGTCGCCCATGAACATAAACCAGTTTACCTGGAACAAGCCCGGGTAACTCATTTATGTGTTGCCTATCCTGAGACATAAGATGTTAAGTCTCGGTGCCAGTAATTACACAGCCTGTCTTGCCCTTCTCCCCGAAACACAGCAAGCTGTTTCACGGGAGAAACAAGCAAGATGGTGGTACCCATGCAGCCGGGAGCGCGGCACAGCGCTTCCCTCCCACCGGTAAGTGTATTCGCTAGTGAAAACTAAGTAAATGTAGGGTTATGAGGATAGACATGATAGCTGGACAAACTGGTGACCTCACACATACTTATCGTTTTAAAACTAAGTAAATGTAGGGTTATGAGGATAGACATGATAGCTGGACAAACTGGTGACCTCACACATACTTATCGTTTTAAAACTAAGTAAATGTAGGGTTATGAGGATAGACATGATAGCTGGACAAACTGGTGACCTCACACATACTTATCGTTTTAAAACTAAGTAAATGTAGGGTTATGAGGATAGACATGATAGCTGGACAAACTGGTGACCTCACACATACTTATCGTTTTAAAACTAAGTAAATGTAGGGTTATGAGGATAGACATGATAGCTGGACAAACTGGTGACCTCACACATACTTATCGTTTTAAAACTAAGTAAATGTAGGGTTATGAGGATAGACATGATAGCTGGACAAACTGGTGACCTCACACATACTTATCGTTTTAAAACTAAGTAAATGTAGAGTTATGAGGATAGACATGATAGCTGGACAAACTGGTGACCTCACACATACTTATCGTTTTAAAACTAAGTAAATGTAGGGTTATGAGGATAGACATGATAGCTGGACAAACTGGTGACCTCACACATACTTATCGTTTTAAAACTAAGTAAATGTAGGGATATGAGGATAGACATGATAGCTGGACAAACTGGTGACCTCACACATACTTATCGTTTTAAAACTAAGTAAATGTAGGGTTATGAGGATAGACATGATAGCTGGACAAACTGGTGACCTCACACATACTTATCGTTTTAAAACTAAGTAAATGTAGGGTTATGAGGATAGACATGATAGCTGGACAAACTGGTGACCTCACACATACTTATCGTTTTAAAACTAAGTAAATGTAGGGTTATGAGGATAGACATGATAGCTGGACAAACTGGTGACCTCACACATACTTATCGTTTTAAAACTAAGTAAATGTAGGGTTATGAGGATAGACATGATAGCTGGACAAACTGGTGACCTCACACATACTTATCGTTTTAAAACTAAGTAAATGTAGGGTTATGAGGATAGACATGATAGCTGAACAAACTGGTGACCTCACACATACTTATCGTTTTAAAACCCATTTTCTAAAACACTTTAGAAAAGGGAATAAAAGGCATTATTTGCTGAAAAAAAGATTTTATTCCATTTTCACTAATTTATTTTTTCGGTCTGGATTTAGTTCATTTTTTATTCAGAATTTTAAAACTATCTATTTCCGCATGGACTTATCAAAGTTCGGCTCGGAAGTTTTATTTTATTGTTGTTTAGCTAATTCACAATATAGGAAATGATTGTGGAAAAAATACTTACAACATTTAAAAATGCAATACACAATTAAAATACTCATCTGTTAAAAGATTATTGTCAGTGCCTTCAACAAAACCTTTTCTTTTTAAATCTGTCCCGCAAAGAATCGTGATTGTTGAACAAATGAAAATATTTACAATACAGGTTTTCTTAATAAGAGTCGCTGAGATTACACCTCGCTCATCTATTTTTAACGTGGCGGCTGGGTGTTGGATATTTTTATTACCCCCGAGCTCTAGATTAGTTTTGTTCTGTGAATTTGATGCATATACAATGAGCTCGATTATTCAACGCCCCGCCATCTTGTAATATGAATTTAAAATGATGCCATGTGACTCCATTCAATCTATGTAAAATATGTTACCTTCGCAATTTATTTGGGAACTTTAAGCCCGCGGGGTTTGATCACAATCGTTCATTTGATTTGAATTTTATTTGTATTGTTTAAGATCCTTGTATGCAAAAATATTAGAATGAGATTGTTTAAATTTTGAATTCGACTGTGATGAATTTACATTATAATTACCAATGTTTAGTATAGTGTGTTTCTGTATGTGTTTGTTTCAAGTTAAAGGTAAAGCTGGCCAAAACTATGTGACCTGGTTAGAAAGGTAATGACAATAACATCAAAAAGTTACTCTATAATGGCACTTTGTTTTCAGTATGACGATAGGTCCCTATTTGACCTCTTAGTAATTACATGGCAACAAATGTTAAACACAGTTCGTTCATTACAGAAAATAATTCTTTAGAAGGTGACCTAACTGTATAGTAATTAAAGATTATACATCGTTGTGGACACGGGGAAGTGAAAGCATATTATCGTCCAGGGACGTATGGAGAAATTTCCAGTCCCCAGGTACTGTAATAATATTTTGAGACATAAAATATTTTCTTTTGGTATATCTAACATATTCGTCTGCCCGTTTGCCTACTGGGGATGATCAGTGGTCAGCGTCGCCCTTGAACAAAAACAAGTAAACCTGAAACTATTCCAGGCAACTCATTTACCTGTTGCCTATCCTGAGATATGAGATGATAAATATAATATGTAGACCAAATGTTCTTTCAGACATTTAAAATTTTAATAGACTAACGCCCAAATACTCAAACGAATCTCATATGTAAGACGTGCTCAAACTCGTGTTGTCCCTCTTTTTTTCTTTGAATCTGACACGTCGTAGCATGAGTTTAAGTACGTCTTACATTTGAGATTCGTTTGAGTATTCGGGCGTATCTCTTTTTTAGTCACTATTTAATGAGAGTAGAGAGTGGTATTGACAACGTTTTAATCACCGATCAAGCTTTGATTCTAATTAGCTAATTGTAAAGGTACCTACATCCAGAGGTTTCGATGTCAATTCAATGGATTCGTTGCTTTTGCACTAAAAATTGAGCTGAGTTCTGTTGAGTTGATTTGTTGATCTATTCAACTAATTATCGAGACATTAAGAATGAATTTGATTGCATTACTTGTAATTATTATAAATAGATGTTAAAAATATGCTTCGGTTTGTACCAACTTCGAATTAAGAAATCGTAGAGTTATTTACTTATTTTGTAATAATATAACTGAATATACCAGATAAATGCACTGACATTTTAGAATTTCCAATTCCAAATCTCAATCGATTCAACAATGACATTCTGTGTCGAATCAAACAAAAGTACGAATATGAACATGTGCAAAAAATATACCGCGTATGCATTTGGGAATTTTGCGTGACAGAGAATTTAATACGAGGGGAGTCTAATATTAAACCTCGGGGACCCATCACTTTTAATATCTGGCCGACGTCCTAGAGGGCTCCTAAATTATTTACCAAATGGAAAGGTAATGGTCGCGAGGAGTGCGAATGAAGGTATGCAAATTTTATAAGTGTGTATTGTCACCCTGGAGTAAAAGCTCCTATTGGCTACACTTCGCGCTATCGAAATTTTGGAATGCTATCGTTATGGATAGAGCTTTATGAGCATTACTGTTAGTGGTAACTTTATACATGTTAAAATTGTGTTTAATACTTACACTACTTACCCCACTTACTTTTGCCTTGAATCTAAATTGTATGAAATTGTAGAATCAGTTATCATGTTACAAAGAAGAGTTGCAACACTGTGACATCACACTGCTGTCACACACAGCAGACCTTCAAGAAAAGAGCATACTCCCATTTGAAAGGCCGGCAACGCACCTGCTAACCCTCTGGTGTAGCGGGTGTCAGTGGATGTCGCTATCACTTACCATCAGGTGAACCGACTGTCCGTTTGCTCCCTCTTCTTTAAAAAAGCAGTGAGAACACCGCTGACCACACCCTGGCGGAGTGCACAGCTTGGGCATAGGCAAGGGCGCCCCTCATCGCTGAGGTTGGCACGGACCTGTCGCTCCCTGCGGTCATCCGAGCGATGACCGTCAGTGAGAGCACATGGCAGGTGGTCCTCTCCTTCTGCGAGGACGTGATGTCGCAGAAGGAGCAGGCGGAGCGGGAGAGGAAGCGCACTGGCGCCTCTTCCTGGGGGATCCGCTGCGCGCGCGTAATTTCCCAGCTATAAGGCATTCTTGTCTATTCAATGTGCCTTAAGCGGAGAAGGAGGAAGGGATGCCACCCCCCGCCTCCAGAGAAGAGTGCCGTATGGCACATCGTAGTGGCCCGATACGCACGTCCACAGCTCTCGCGCCAGGTCACCCAAACAAAGAGGAGAACACCGCTGGGGTTTAGTGTGTAGTGTCTGCGTCCCCCTTACCATCTTCTCGGGCGTAGAGAGTCCCACATAACCACCCCCCCCCCCCCAGACTCGGTGGTATGCCTAAACGCATTCCCCAGCGAAACCAAAAAAAAAAGAGTTGCAACCAGCTTCAAGTTTGAATAGTAAACTGTATCATTTATTTGATTCCTATAATTTTCAAAAATATATCTGTCAGATATTTTAGTGGTAAAATATCTTATCACCTCACCGTGTCACTCAAGCATTTCACTGTAACGCCACTTTAATTATTTTTTCGAATTTACTAAAATAATTTCATTTAAGCCAATAATGGTTAGACATTAATTCCGTATATAAAATAGTCTGTAAGTCCGCACGTGTGCGCGTTTAGGGTGAAGGGGTTGAGGGGTGGATGTCACGGACCATAAACAGTCACGCATCGCGGCGATCGGCTAATGACGAGCCGCAACTGGTCACCGTCGCCCAAAATACCTAAATTCCAAATACATTTCCGATTGCATTCCCGAATTAGCTATTGGAAACAGAATTGTTGAATTCGCTAAAATTATGCAATGTTGTGTATTTAATTTAGTATATAAAGCTACTTTTGACATAGACTAAAGCATCGAATTTATATGTGATTTTTCATGATTTTAACATAAGCATCAGAGATATACACACTTTTATCGTGCATAGTTTTTTTTTTGTAGAGCATTTATGTAGAGCACACCGGCGCTTCTCTACAATTATTATCTTTTTTACAGTTAGGTACTATTATTTTATATAAATACCAGGTTTTTCTGTGCCGACTTTCTTTTAATTTCTTATCTATCTTGACAAAAAATAATCTAAGTTTTATTTAGAAAAAAAAAATAATTTTAGGTTTTAAGGCTTATAAAAAATATGGCAATCTGATATTTATTTTTAACGAACTTTTTTTGGCTTTTCATTCTTTCAGGAATGCGTAGAACAAATAAAATAATACGTACTAACATACAAGACGTATGCAACAATGTACTTGTTGACCAAACCTTATCCTGGATGCAAAAGGAATGATAACAAAAACTGTATGTTAATAACATTCAGAATTGTCGCCGTATGTACTTAATATGCAAAATGCATTTCTTTAAGATTCACGTCGCGCGGAGTTCGTACAGGGTTTATTAAATTTTTGCCGGCTCCGAGATACCTCAATCCATTCCTCTTCCATGTATTTTTGCAAATCTAAAATAGAACTGTCGGAATTAGACGCAGACAATGACATTTTAGGTCGAAATTTTCTACAGTTTAGAAGGGTACGCTTTTAACTTTAGGCTTAAAAATGCTTGGATTTATTTAAAAGTTACATTTATAAATCTTTAATGTTTTAGGTAAGTTTTATTTCACGTGCCGTTTATATTGAAACGTAGCTAAAAAAGGAACCTTAAATAATATAAAAAATGATGATTAAAAAAAATTACACGGTTTATACCTAATTAAATAAAAAAATAAAAAACAACTATATTATATTTATATACAAAATCTTATTTTCCACTTGAATCTACCTTGCAACAATTTTTCACATAATTCAAGACAACGTTTGGTTGTTGAGTAAATGAAATACAAAACGGATTGACCGTAATTCTATTATTTTTGCCCTATACAAGATATATATCTTGTATAGGGCAACAAATTAATATCTTGTATAAAGCAACAATTTTTCACACAATTTTAACACAATGTTTGGTTGTTCAGTAAATGAGATACAAAAACGGATTGACCGTAATTCTATTATATATCTTGTATAGAGTTCGTTAATCAGCTACCCCGGCGTGGGGTGAAATTTTGTTTATTTCAATGCATGCACTGATTTAGAGCCGAGGTGGGCACAAGCGTGTCTGAGGGGAACTGCTCTACCCATAACCCTATATATGTATATATCGGTTAATTCTTTATTTTTAATGGCCGAAGGGTAAGCTTCTTATTGCAATCCCGAGGCATTTCGTTTCAAACTTTAATGATGTAAAGAGAAAAAAGAATGAAAACAATTAATAGTTACATGTTTAGGTGTTTTTATTATTTATCGATCAAAGGTGTTTTTTAAAGTAATATTTCCTTATAATGAAACTTTATTATGGATTTTTCGCTGTTTATTATGAGTTTTATATTCCATTTATTTCGGCATTTCGGATAGATTTCGATAGCTGAGTCCGCCGCCCGTGACCACGGTTGTAAAGTAAACAGCTATAAAATTCGTAAAAAGGTCGTCAATAAGCAAAATTCGTTTCAATTAAAAACAATATATTTTTAACGAATAGACAATTATAAAGTTAAATGTGTGGATGATATAATTTGAAATGTATATGAATATAATTAAAGTAAGAATATTTTTTAAATAGCATAAATACGCTCATAAATACTGCTTTCAACCATTCATAAACTTTTAATGCTAATAACATATTAGCAATTTTTAATTATCCTTTAATTATTCACCTTGTCATTCCATAGAGACATACATTAATCATGAAACCTTCAAATTAGTTTCATACGAATTACGCCCAACGCCCCGTGCGTTGCCGCGGTCGGATTATGGCGCCTGATTGAAACCACTTGCAATACAATAACCGACAACTTAGTATATAGTATCACTAATATACCACTGTATTAGTGATTAGAATTACTTATACACAACATGGACAAGGGCCGACGTGATTGAGGTGAGCTCTTTACTTGGTTATCTATATTGTTTAATATATATGACTTTTATTTATTAGAATAAGAATGGTTTTGGGGTTTTTTAGAATTCTTGATTTGAAATCATAGTCTATGAATGAATGAATGAATGAATGAATGAATGAATGAATATACTTTATTGTGCACACACAAAATTACAAACATAAAGCGCTAAAAATTTAAAAGTTAAAAATATAAATGCAGACACAAAGGCGACTTTATCGCCGAAAAGCGATCTCTGCCAAGTAACCTTAGGGTAAAGGAAATATTCAAAATCTTATGGGTAGTGCATCTTAAATATTATAACAAATTAAGTACAAATTATACAAAAGTTATTAATTAATATAACATACATACGATATATCTATAAACATACACCCTAACTAATAAATAAACATAAAAGTACTCAAATACTTATATACACGTACGTATACATGATTACACACATAAATATTATATAAATATATATATATATATATATATATATATATACATACATATATACAAAAGTTCAGTATTTTAAATAACTCGTAAAGAAAGGAAATACTTAATATGCGAATTAAATGTCATTTAAGTAATAATTTTTAATTAACGACTTAAAACTGTTAAGGTTTTTAGCTTGCCTTATATTAGTAGGCAAGGCATTCCATAATAAAATGGATTTTGTTGTGAAAGATGAACCGAAGTACTTGGTGAAGTGAACAGGGATGTGGAGAGTTTGATTTACAGATGACCGCAATTCTTTTACTTCAGATGTACGGAACACAAATTTTTCATGTAAGTAGGATGGAGATTTAGGGTCATGTAATATATAATACAAAAATGAAAGTATACGAGCATTCCGGCGAAGACGGATTGGCAGCCACTTGAGTTTATAGCGGAATTCAGAGACATGATCATACTTGCGCAACCCAAATATGAATCGAATAGCGAGATTTTGGAGGCGCTCAAGCTTATTAAGCTGCTCTTCGGTAAGGTTAACGTAACATGCATCTGCATAATCTAATATAGACAGGAACAATGATTCTGCTAGTAATGTTTTTGTCCGAATTGGTAAAAAATTATGAAGACGTTTTAAAGAGTGCCACACACTATATACCCTTTTACTCATTTCTTTGATATGATGAGACCATGAGAGATTTTCATCTAAATATACTCCCAAATTTCTCACTGTCTTGCTAAATGGGAGACGGACACCACTTACGAGCACCGGAGGTAATCCAACCCAGTCTATCCGCGAGACGAGCCCTGGACTGCCTATAATTATTACCTGGGATTTAAGCGGATTAATATGAAGTCCGTTGTATTTACTCCACTCGCAGATCTTCTCCAGATCTCTATTCATATCGGAAACCATATTAGGAAGATTGTCGAGAGAAGACTGAGTATAGACTTGGAGATCATCGGCATACATGTGAAAGAAAGACGATATGGACTGAGTGATGGTATTAATAAATAGAGCGAAAAGTAGTGGAGATAAGACGCCACCCTGTGGGACGCCAGCAGCGACATTGGACCATGAAGAATAACTATCACCAATCCGTACACGCTGCCGTCGGCCCACAAGATAATCATGAAACCATCCAACCACTGATGGCGATAAATTAAGAGTCAACAACCTACTAACCAGGATATCATGATCAATCGTGTTAAAAGCGTTGCTAAAATCTAGTAAAGTAAGTATAGTAAGTTGTTTATTATCCATTCCCAAGCGAATGTCATCAGTGACTTTGACAAGTGCAGAAGTTGTGCTATGACCTGGCCGAAATCCGGATTGAAAAGGGCTAAGGAGGTTATTTATGTTTACATAATGGGACAGCTGTTGATGGACTAAACGTTCAAGGACTTTTGAAAGGAAAGGTAATATAGAAATAGGACGGTAATCAGCAACAGAGTTAGGTTTATGTTTTTTAGGTAAAGGGATTACTTGTGCAGATTTCCAGATGGACGGAAATAAGCCAGAATTTATGGAATAATTAAAAATATGAACAAGGATAGGAGCAATAACATCAAGAATAGGGATGATCATCTTTCGGCTAATATTGTCTTCGCCTATGGCATTCGATGAGATGGACAATATATTTTTCTTAACATCGCCAACAGTGAATTGGTTAAAACAGAACGGTGAAAAATCTGGCATTGGAAAAGTAGAAAGAAGACTTAACATATGAGATTTATCATTTGCATCATAGGATGTATTTGTGGAAGTGAAGTGGGCATTAAGAGAGTTACTATCCATTTTGTATGAGGAAGCTACGTGATTTTTTCCAACACCTAACGATTTAAGAAATTTCCAAATTTTGCCTGGGTTGCCATTCTCCACAGAAGCGTGAATATAGCGTCTTTGAGCATCTCTACACATTGTATTGCAGCGATTCCTTATTTTGATGTATTTTTCACGGTGCTCATCAGAATTACATTTTTTGTATTTAGATGTGGCTTTATGTTTAATATTAATATAAGATTTAATTTCGTCAGTCAGCCAGGGAGCAGGAAGATGCTTCATTTTGACTGGTCGTATGGGTGCATGCCTATCAAATAAATTTATTATAAAGGAATTGAACATTTCTATTTTGTCATCGATATTATTAGATTCATATATTAAAGACCAGTGACGTTAAAGTTAGAAGTTAAAGAAACTTAATTTGATTAATGATGTCTCGGATCGGATAAAGTATTAAAGTGGAGTACTATAGAAGACTTAATTAACCTTTGTATTCGAAGCTAAACAAGTTAAAGGAAGCACAATTTATATATAAAATTGGCAAAGATGAATAAGTTTCAAAAGATTAAACATGCCCTTCTTTTTGAAAGTTTGTAGTTCAGATAACTTTGCACCGATCTAAAACTTCCAACAACTCTTTTATCGTCTATTATTGACATTTAGAGGTAGTGCCATGCTGCTTTGCAGTCGAATTGCGCCGGCATGACCAGGGTGGTACCTCTCGCTCACATAACACCGGCGTCAAGTGACAGCTATGCTGGCAAGTTTCTTGTGGTTTCCGGTGGCCCATTGGAGGGATAGGGAAAAGAAGGGCAACGCATCTGCATAACTTTTGTTTGGTCGGATGTCTATGGGCGTCGTTAGTCACGACTCCGACTGCTCGGTTGCCTCCTTATGACAAAAAAATAAAAACTAAACAATTGTCAGTTAGAACTACATAACAACACAATAGGATTATTAATACTATAATAATAATATTTTGGTAGAGGTATAGGTTCGCGTCACCGACATGCTAATGTGACATTATGACGTCATTATGAAATTGAAATGTTATAATTCTAAGTTATAAGTTTTCACTACTATCGGCAGTCCATATGACTACCATTAATTTATAAGTAAAATCATAGCTTTTTTCACACCTAAAACGGGATTACTTAATTTTAACATTTTCTAAAAAGTGAATTTTCGCAAAATAAAAGTGAAAAATATGGTAAATAGTCCGTTTTAAACAGGTTTAGCACTTGTTGTAAAGTATGCCTGTCGAAAATTCATTTTCTATGTTTACGCAAATTTACAGCAACTATGGTCACGGCAGTCAATCCTCCGATGACCATGGTTGCTGGTTTCCAAAAAGTCGGGTATGTAAAAATAAGCCGTTATAAAACCCATAAATGTTTGTATCATAGACTAAATATTATCATGTAAGTTTATGATTATTTGTTCTTATGATACATCTCAAACCTCAAACGTCATTTCATTATAACGAATGACACTCGCGTAAACATTAGAAAATAATATAATATGAACCTTTACGGACTGGAAACCGCAAACAAAACGTGGTAATATTATAGTTCACAGTTAATAAAAATATTTAATGAATGAATAAAACATAGAAATATATCATAAACACATTCAGCGTCAAGCCGTGAGCCGTCACGGCATTCGAGTCGATTTTGCTGGCGCGCCAATAGATGTTTACCCTTTATTATGTATTTACCAATCACTATAATAATAGTATTAAAGTATACAGATAATGAACATGAGCTGTGGAATGTTAGCGGCGGGGAGATGCGTTTCAGACAGGTGTTCGGTTACGATTGTGGTCGTTAAGCAATGTCCGGCCGCTGACCGCACACACCATACCTCCTGTAATGTCGTAATCAGTTATTTACACCCGACGATTTGGGTACGACGTGATATCGTACCGAAATGTGCATTTTTTGTGTTTACAATCTCACTGAAAGATTTGTCCTGTCAGTAAAAGTTTTAAATAAACCTTTTTTTGCATTATTTTATGTATTAAAATGTCATTATCGATGAAAATTTAATTTAAATCATTTAAGCATTGTTATTCATTTTAGCTTCACAATCCAAATTCGCATAGTGAAAAAATTTATATATATATATATATATATATATATATATATATATATATATATATATATATATATAATTTTATACTGTAAAATATATAATTATAATCAATCAAGAGGTTTAATTAAGAAATCATCATTATACGTCGCATATATTTTATTCCATTCCATCTAGAAAATACAAGCCATTCAGTTGTTTTTTTAGTAACTTCTTTAATTAATAAATAATTTTAATGAAACAACTATTTACAGATTTTTTAAAAGAAAAAGAAAAAGATGGTAAAGAAGAAGATGATAACGCACCAGTAAACTCTACGGTGTAGTAGGTATCCTACGGATGTTAGTGATCACATGCCAACGGGTGAGCCGACTGTCGGTTTGGGGCATTTCCTCTAAAAATAATCATTATCTATCAAAATAAGGCATTAATTCTTGACACTCTCATGCCGCTTGCCGTCACGGCATTCGGGTCGATTTTTCATATCAAAAATTTATTTGATTATGAATAGTCAAATTCGAGTAAAGATTAGAGAGCATTATATCAAAAAAAGTTAAACAAAATTGAAACCGACTTCAAAAGATTTAAAAAAAAAACTTAAAAGTACCTTAATAAAATAATCGCGTTTCTTTAATTTTTGTGCCTACAACTTATAATCAACTTGATCTTTTACTAATTACAATCTTTGCGTTTACCAGGTCATTGTTGTTACTATTGGAGTCGGTGTCAGCAAAGACAGGTAGGTAGGTACAGCAACAAATACGACACCGGTGACGGACGACGGTGATGTTTTTGTTGCTGTACCTATTAAATTTATCTGGCAGAAAAATTGAGGAAACGCGATTATTTTATTACTTTTTAGTTTTTTTTTTTAATATTTTGAAGTCGGTTTCAATGTTTGTTTAAAAAAAAATAAGTCTTAATTTTTAGTGATTCCGAAATTCGTTTTGATTAGTCAGGGCCGTTTGAATGAGAAAGGATTAAAATCCATACACAACCAATCATCAGACCTGTAATGACACTTACAACCCATATGGGTGCAAAGTACTCATCAATATAAATGAATTAAGTCCAAACACAAGGTTGCTGCTGTAAACCACTGAGGAGTTCCCTCGACTGTCTATGGTCTCCATCATCAGACCTGTCATTACAGGTACACATATGACCCGTATGGGTGGAAAGTACTCGTCAATATAAATAAATTAAGTCCAAACACAAGGTAGCTACTGTAAACTGCTGAGGAGTTCCCTTAACTGTCCCCTAAAAACGATAGTTACAATTTATCTAGGTGTAAAGTTCTCATCAATACAAATTAATCAAGCCCAAACACAAGGTTACTGCTGTAAATCGTTGAGGAGTTCCCTCGACTGTCTTTCAGCTCCATCATCAGATCAACTCTAGACCTTCATGAAATTGTAGTGCTTTATAATACTTAATTAAAAAATTATTAAACGCACTAGTTACTCCTACGAATTTCGAAAGTTCCCCTCGATTTCTCTGGGATTCCATCATCAGATCCTGGTTTCCTTATCATGGAACCACCTCGGAAGTGCACTCTTTTGAATAAAAAAAGTGTGTGTGTGTACGTACACTCGTTAAAAGTTATACAAATACATAGTACAATTTCATTACACTGTAACCTTTTTGCTTATTGTGTAGTTAAAAACTATATCTTCTTCTGACGTCTATACTGTCATTATGTGGAAATTGTTCAATAGCTAACTTCATTCTATAGCTGACTTCATCATGTAGTTTTTTTTACTTGACAGTTTGCGCGCGCATCGTAAAAATTTACTCTCATCATTTTTTCCCTAAGGAGCCTAAAGAAATATAACTTCAAAAATAATTTTGAAAATCGGTCCACAATTGGCGGAGAAATCGGTGAACATACGTTAAAAAATATATATACACACGGACGTAATATAACCTCCTCCTTTTTTGAAGTCGTTTAAAAATACGACGTACCGCCGTCGTCCCGCACATCTAAGTAACATGCTCTGATGCGCACTATCCTGAATCAATGCCATTAGACGATTCACACAACATTAGTTTGAGAATCCGTTTGTTTCCATTTAAAACATAGGCTTTTAAAGATTTATTGTATTTGACAGCAGCAATGATCAGGCGACTGGGTACACGAGAGAGTTGCAGGTTCCTGCCCTGCCAGGTGCCGACAGTTTTTACGATGCGTGTATTATTGTTTAGAGTGTTTAGTATAATATCAGTGTTAAAAAATTTTACGAGCTACAGACTATTTTAAGATGATGGGGTTTTTCCATAAATATTAATTTATTTAACAAATTCTACTTACAAGGCCTCTTACAAACTATCCTAAGAGATACCAAAATATAATTTTTTTTAATAAAACCGGCGAAGGAAACATCGCGAGTAAACCTGCACGCCTGATGAGATGTCTGATGTATGTCTTTGAAGGCATGTGAAGTTCAGCAACCCGCATTGGGCCAGCGCATCAGTGAACTATGGGCTAACACCCTCCTCGTCCGATTTCGAGGAAGAGCCCGGAGCCCAGCAATGGGACATGATATAAGGTTGATATTATTATATATATATTATAAAATATTTAAGAAGGAGCACCAGCTGATTAGCGATCGCCAATATGGCTTTCAACGGAATCGCTCAGCTGGTGATCTTCTAATATACCTAACGCAACGATGGGCGGAGGCAATTGAGAGCAAGGGGGAGGCGCTGGCGGTTAGTTTGGAAAAAAGCAAAGCTACCATCTTATGGGCTTCCCGAGAAATTATGTAGGTGGATCACCAGTTTTTTGGCAGACAGGAGCATTAAGGTCGTTGTCGACGGTGCATGCTCGGACCTCAAGTCTGTAAATGCTGGTGTTCCCCAAGGTTGTGTACTATCTCCAACCCTGTTTCTTCTGCATATCAATGATATGCTGAAAACCAGCGGCATTCATTGCTATGCGGATGACAGCACTGGAGATGCTTTATACACTGGCCGCCCTAACATTTCTCGGGAACAAGTCGATGAGTGTCGGAACAAACTTGTGTCTGAAATCGAGTCTCTGCTGGCCAAAGTCTCGGAATGGGGGCGACTTAACCTAGTCCAATTTAACCCCAACAAGACACAAGTTTGCGCGTTTACCGCTAAAAAATCACCCTTCGTCGTTCCTCTACAATTCGAAGGCACTTCCCTAACCGCCTCAGCCAGCATTGGGATACTTGGCGTCGATGTATCGAGAGATGTACAGTTTCGTGGTCATTTGGAAGGAAAGGCTAAACTAGCCTCGAAGAAACTCGGCGTGCTCAATAGGGCGAAGCAGTATTTCATGCCTTCACACCGCCTTCAATTATACAAGGCGCAGATCCGGCCTCACATGGAATACTGCTCTCACCTCTGGGCTGGAGCGCCCCAGTATCACCTCCTTCCTTTTGACCGAATTCAACGCCGGGCGGCTCGAATCGTCGACGAGAATGTTATCTCCAATCGGCTTGATTCTTTGGCGCTGCGTAGAGATGTCGGATCGCTCTGCATCTTCTACCGCATCTACCACGGGGAGTGCTCTGAGGAATTGTTCGGACTAATACCTGCAGCAGAATTCCACCACCGGACATCGCGGAAAAACTCCAAATTTCACCCTCACCATCTCGATGTCCGGAAATCCACAACAACTCGATTTTTACGGCATTTCCTGCCTCGCACGACTAATATATGGAATCAGTAGTGCTATTCTGTAAGAAACGCAGCGCTGTCGCAACGCTGTGACAGCGCTGTGAATTTAATTTGGTATTCACTAAGTACGTCAAACCATGTCGAACATATACTAGCGCCGCCAAGGCTGTGACGGGAGGGACAAGAACTACTCTACGGCGAGTTTTTGACGTTTCTTCATACATTTTGGTATTCTGTAACAAAAATCAGCGTCGAGCTCGCCTCTCAGCCTCGCCTACAGCCTCGCTTTTTACTGTCAAATCCAAAAGCTTCATTTTTCGGGGTGAAAGTATGTAAAGAGTGTTTATTTATTTACAATTTAAACATATTTTAGACATAAAACTAGTAAGTAAGGCAACGTGACTTTTTACAATGCTTTATATATTGAAAGAAGCTAAAAAAGGGACGACTTAGAAAAATGATTTTCTTTAATTTATATAAAACCTTACGTATAGTTGGCATAGGGGAATAAAAAATGTTAGGTGTCATGATAAACGAAAATAATTTTGTGAACAGTCTAAAGTAAAGAGTATATAAACACTACGTTTCTGTGGTCTCAAGAATATAATATTATCAAAATAAATATATATAAAATCGGCATTGTAATATAATTTAATGTCGTCTTTCTTATTACAGGTAATATTTCCTTATTTTTTATTATTATTTTTGGTAAATATATAACCCAATTTTGTTTAAATTTATCGTATGTAATAATTTATAATAATTTTATAATAATTATTAATGTAATAATAATATGTGTCGCCGAAATCATAGAAAAATGTTCATATATAGTATAGTATAGAATATAAAAACTATAGCATAGACGAACTAAATAATATTTTAAATATTTTATTTTGTTTTAATGTAAGGCAATAATAAGTTAATAGTTTTATTTATAATTCTAGGTGATTTAGGATATGCGACTAGCGTCGCTATTAAGCTACATCTTGCCAAGCCGCTCGTGTACGATTTCGAGTATGCGAGATTCGAGCGGACCTTGTGACAAGACAGCGTCTCTCTTCCAGACACTCCAATGATTTCTCCACTTGCGCCGTAGATGAGACTGCACAATTTCTTGACATTATGATCTTGTTATAATAAATAAACTTCTAAAAATAAATAAAGAAAGCGTACGTTTCATATGTTTATTATTTTATACCATAAAACACGAGTTTCATAACTACGGAACTACCTAATACCTATACTTGACAATTATTAGCCAAGACATAATATGATTTAATTCGAAAATAATATATAAATTTCAAGGAATGTAACCTTTTATCGCCTAAAACTTAAAAACAAAACAAACAAAACCTTTTTTCTGCAAAATGTCAATTGACAACTGGAAAATAAGATTTTAGGACATATTAATGAATAAAAAATGCTTCAATCTTACGTTTTAATGCAAAAGCAAGTAATAACAATATATTGTGCTTAATTATCAAGAAAAACCCTATTTTCTATTTTTATCGCTTACTAAACAGTTAACCGATATTTACCGATTATTTTGTCAAGACATTTGTGTCAAGCCCTAGAGCTCGACGACGTCACAGCGCTGAGAGGGCGCTCTCACGCACAGCCACGAATTCGTCGACGAGCGCATCGTAGTTACAGAATACCGATGTGCTCTGCGCTGCGCTCGTCGTCGAGTTTAAAGCTGTGGCAGCGACGAGCTCGACGCTGCGCACAGCCTAGAAAATGACTCTTACAGAATAGCACTACTGCTGCCTCCTATGGTGTTTCCGAACCGATACGACTTAGGGACCTTCAAGAAAAGAGCATACTCATACCTGAAAGGCCGGCAACGCACCTGCTAATCCGCTGGTGTAGCGGGTGTCTGTGGATGTCGCTCTTCACTTACCATCAGGTGAACCGACTATCCGTTTGCCCCCTCTTCTATAAATATATATATATATATATATATGTGATATCTATGGTATTTATAACAAACAAAAGATCAATTATCTTGAGGTCTTTGAAGTTTGAAGTTGCCTTTTATAATTTTTATATTGCTGATTAGTCGCTTGACAAGTTGCTCGACTAATTGCTCAACTAGTCCACCAACTACTCGCTCGACAAGCCGCTCAACCGGCTCAACTAATCAATCCAGTACTCGCTAGACTAGTAGATTGACTAATCGCTTAAGTAGTAGCCCAAATAGTCGCCCATCTAGTTGCTCAACTTGTCGTTCACTTAAGCGATTCATCTAGTCGTGATGGCGAACTAAATATAGAGTTGTATATTAACAACATGTAGAGAGGCTTACAATAGATGTATAAAGAAACAGCTACGCCAGTGCTAGTGTTGTATCGAAACAATTAAATTGTAGTATTACTTCTTCTTCTTCTCGTTCGTTTACTTCATTTCTGAAGGTCGTGCCCTTGAAAGGCTTGCATTGCTTTGTGCGTTATTTCCCTTCACCGTGTCCTGTTTTCGGCATTACTATTTACGCATACAAGGTTGATAAAAGCGAGAGGCATTAAATTAAACTACATAATATACTACACATGCTTACGGTTAATCCGAAACTATAAAAAAATAGTTTGAGAGCAATAAAAAAAAGTTTTTCAAAGAACTTAAATACGTGAATAGTCAAAGTAAAACGTAAAAACTCTTTGTAAACCTTTGTAAAATGTCCTTCGAATCTAAAAGGCAACGTCGCACAGCACGTTGCGTCTCACTGGGTCGAACAAAGCGGAGTGGCTTTAAAACTTTAAAAATATCCTGTGACTAAACTATTGATTCTATTAATCTTAGTTTTGGTGTGTAGGCTGAAAATGGTACATAGTATACGTGGTTTAATTTAATGCCTCTCGCTTTTATCAACCTTGTATAAAATTAGTGTAACAATCTAACTCTGACACATACAAAAACACGTGCGTGCGTCCAAAAGTACACATGTCAGAAGTGAAACTTATTAGGCAAACTATTTTTTTAATCTGCTTTATATTTACACTAATCTAAAGCTTTAGATTTCCGTGACTTGCGATGCGACTATCTCCCTCTCTCCCTCGATCTTTTTTACTCGCTTACTCCCTACTCTCACTCCATGGCTATGTGCTTCAAGCTACGTTCGCCCTTTCTCACTCTTAAGATACTATTATCTTCAAGTTAGAAACCCGATCATGGACAACGCCTGAATCTAATATAATATGCCGACATGTTATAAAAATTATCGATTTGTATCACTGTCCACTGTTTTTAGTGAAATATACGTGCTCACGTTAAACATAAGTAACACTAAAAGCTTCTTACATTTCGAATGCGGTATTAAAAAGCATTTGGAACTGTTTGCTAATTCTCCTCCACAAAAGAACAATCGCGGCGCGTGAGTATGTGTTGTGCATTACTGTGTGTTGTGGTACAAGGCACAAACATTAGCGATTTAGCAATGTTATTATTATTGCTGTTTTTATTTTTATTTTACTCTTTTTTTATGTGTGGAATTGTTTTTTTTTTTCTTTAATATTTATTTCTATCTGTCTTTGTTTGTAATTTAAACATATCAGCCACGTTTGGTGTCATATTCCAACTAACTCTCGAATTGCAATCTCATTTCTCTTTTTTATTCCATTTTTCGTTGTAGATTTAATTATTCATAGAGATTTTACGTTTACAACTGAAACAAGCGATAGAGAGATACGATCGGCCTAAGCGTGCGGCATGTTATTCATTATTACCTTATCACGTAAAATTATCACCAGGAAACCGAATTTACAAACAACAAGAACTTTATTTTTTCAATTTCTCAGATTATCTATAAACAGTTAAATAAACGATGTTCTATAAACAAATCAGAATCAAACCCAGACAGATCTAGCGCGTTTCGAGTTATGGTTCATTTCTCATGGCGCAGACCACACACCTACACAATAGAGATTAGGGTGAAGAGTAGAGATATACAAACATGAGCCAGGCTTCCCACTACAGCTTTGTCCATTATTAACTTCCTCTATACACCTGCATTTAAAGGCGGACGTTTTATTTTATTCCTTTCAGCATTGCAGGCGTTTGAACGAAACATATTCACTTAGTTTCGTCTACTGGCGGTAGACGTGGGAAATACAAATGGAAATGAAGACGTATTTTTATTTTAAATTATCTGTTTCATTATCATTATTCTCCTTTGACGTCTGTGCAACGTAACAAATTAAATAAAATGTATCAGTTTTTTTATTTTGTATTTTTCTTTAATCTTGGGCGATTCAATATCAACAATTGTAAATATGTTACATTACATTCCATAAGTATACATTTATTTCGCGGGTAACATATTTGTAAACTTGTAACACTTAAACAATACAACAATTAAAAAAGTCAATAAAAATGTAGGTAATACAAAAATACTAATTTGGCAATCTAAAATAAATAGAATTACCAAAATTTGTATTGTGAAAATGTGTGTGTAAAACGAAATCCATATAATATAGTATATTGTATTCAGCATAGCACTCCCTTTTTCGCCAATTAGCAATTTTTAAAAACTACAAGCTCAACTATAAATAGTTTTATAGATATTTATAAATTAGATATTGTTAGCTCCCGGTGGCTTAACAGGTGTGTTAACCCACCCAACTAACAATTAGGTATAGTTTTATAAAGACAGTTATAGCCATGATAAAGTAAAGTCCCGCTATTTATATCTACCATCCAATTGTTTATGGGATATTATACTCGTATTCTTGTTATCCTGGACGTTCTCCCGAATTGAACTTATTTCCGTGCCATCGCCGGGTCAGCTAAATGTCATCCCCCATCCCTGGGGCCCCTCGTTATCTGGTCAGTCATCGAGTCATCGCGGATATGTTTACAATAAGATAAGCATGACCAATCACCAAACGCCCTTACATGATTGGTATAGAGTGAAGAATGAATAGATAAGACGAAACAATTTAATTAATTCATTCTGATCATCATCATTAACTGTTTTTTTCCATCCCGTCTGCTCCTAGAATAGGCCTTTTTAACCGACTTCTAAAAAAGGAGGAGGTTCCCAATTCGGGTGATTGTATGTTTTTCAAGCTCAAGACATCATTCATCCCTAAATAATATTAAGTTTTAATCAACAATACTCGGACAGGTGTCGTCTTGCGGCTTTCCACAGACCAACAAGTGTTACCAAACGTGTCCAAAATTATCCTATCAAATTGGATAAAACTGCAAAGTGTGACTCTAAAAAAAAACATGTTTATCCAAAATAATCAAGTCAAAATTAAAATAAATATTTATCACAGGACGTCTTAATTAATTTAATACTCAAACTAAACGTTACTAATAGTTCTATAAATATAATGCACAATATTAATTATTATTATAAAACATGCAACGTGTCTACTAAGGCAATTTGCACCAGTGCATCAAATATTGCACGCTCTCTTATAGCGAGTGTATTTGGAACGCTTGCAAAAATGAAGAGGTATGATAGTGTTGGCATAGCCTGACATGACAGAGCCTTTTTTTTTGGTACAAATGTTACAAAAATTTGATGAAAATGCTTTAAAATAATCGTTTAAAAAAAACGGCAATGTAATTGGTTTATGATTCACGCCGGCCAGCGGACTGCATCAGCTGACAGAGTTCGCTGTTCGAGTTGTATACATACATTGCGGATTTGCAAAATACATAAGTCCTAAAATTTTCTTAAAAAAACGTTTGTGAGATAAATGGTTATATGAATTATATAGTATATTATTAGGGATAAATCTTTGCAAGCTTTTAAAATACACCCGGTATAATAATATTATCAAATCAAAATATAGAACAGAAAAATAATATCAATGGAACAGCTTCAAAACTTTATTACTAATCCCAACTTTCCCAGAAAACACTCAAAATAATTTTAACATGTTAAAGCAGTTCTATACGTTCAAACCTCTGTCTCCATAATGCATTGACCTAGGTCAGCCTCCTCGCGATCATTACTCATTGAAAATTATACGGGCCTAAGTGGTGTTTCGGGTAGTGTCCAGTCAAGCGAATATCCGTTATTTACCCCGGGATACTAACGTGCACAAATATATATCACAGTATTTCGGATATTTTTGTTATTTCGAAAACTTTACGATTTTACGCGTTTGAATTCCAACCATTCTTATTTTTATCAAGCGAACCCGACAGACGTGGTGCTGTGATGAGTGACATTACAGTTGACAACTGAGCACTGACTAAAATACTTTTATTACTGACAGTATATGCCGCGAATTCAGCTAGATGGGGTGACGATAGGTAGGTAGGAATAGTAGCATGTCCAAGATAGAAGCAAGAGACGGTATATCTTCTAACAGTGATAAATATCTGTGTCCAATAGTATCACACAAAGAATAAGCTCGTTGAAGTGGCAGTGGGCTGGTCACACACTCACGAGAATGTATGGCCGACGGGCCAATAAGGTTCAAGAGTGTAGAACGCGTCTAGGTAAATGAAGTGTTGGTCGGTCTCCGTGTGGTTGCCGGTCCATGTTGGATGCGAGTGGAAGGGATCAGTCGTCATGGCGTTCATTGAGAAAGGCCTTTGTTCAGCAATGGACTGATAAGGGCAGATGATGACAATTATGATGATGATGAACAGTGGATAGATAGATAGTGGACGGTGGCATCATAATCGCGATTTCATGAAAACTGATTTTCACAACAATTAACAACATTTATTGACAATAATTAAAAAGAAATTTGAGATTTTGTCATACTAAAAAGTATCTAATGTCAAACAAATAATAACTTCTCAGTTGAGTTTCAGTGATAATTACAATATTTGTGGTTTTGCGGGAGAAACGCATAAAATAAGCATTCCTTTTATACATATTTACATATGGTCCTGGTTGGTGGCGCGTGAAGGGCTCAGTCATCTTGACGTTCACTGAAAGCAGTGCAAATGGCTGATAATGATGATGATATTGTTAACAAATCACCAACGTCAGGACAGTACAGCTGTCGGGACCGCTAGTATATTATGTTATGATGACTTGCATTATATTATAAAACCATTACACATATCTCTATGAGTGTCGTAGCTATCATGGGTGCGGCACTAGAGTCATCTCGCAGAGGGGTAATACCCGAGCATCGTACATACGCAGATCAACAGCAATTAATCACTTTCCAAAAAACAATTCACAAATTATTCTTCTTTATGGTCTTCAAAATTAGAATTAAAAAAAGGATTGTGTGGTTTTATGAAACCACGGTAAAAGTGAAACTTTTTTTCACATTATAGACATTTAACTAAAAATTTTTGGAATAATTTTCCATTGAGGGTTTAAAAATAGCTTTATCAATCTTAATTTTATACTTGGAAAACTTGGCGGCCGACCGTCACGCGACATGCAACACACAGACGAAAAAGTTTGAGACGATGTAATAAAAGTTTCACTTAAAAAAATATTCTTCAATCTAAAAAATAAATATTATAAAACAATCAGACCACATAAATATAGCATGTTTATTTAAAAACACAAATACGTCCATAACCCAGTGCAGACATCTATGAATATTCATATAAATTATCTCCACTCGGCGGGATTCAAACCCGCTGCATATAGTGTTATACTGGTAGTGTCCACTGTCCACTACTAACCACTCTTTCAACCTACCGTTATCTCAAAATCTGAATAAACCATAAAAGTTATTCCATAATCTATACAGATAAATAAAATTGGAGTGTCTTTGTTTTGGAGTAATATTAAAATAACCGCCTTTTATTAAATTCATATGAATGTATACACGGTACATATACCAAAATAGCATTTTTTACAATTTTGCCTGTCTGTCTGTTTGTTCCGGCTAGTCTCTGGAACGGCTGGGCCGATTTTGACGGGACTTTCACTGACAGATAGCTGATGTTATAAGGAGTAACTTAGGCTATAAAAATAATCATCATCAATCCGTATACGGCTGTAAATCAAGTAAACGCGGGCGAAGCTGCGGGCAACAGCTAGTAATGAATAAAATTCGCGCAAATATTAGAAAGCAATAAAAGTTCGTATCGTATAAGTATTTATCCTCATAATAGTAGATACAAGTGACTTGTTCAACCGACGCCGCTGAACTCTATTATCAGAGCATCGTATATTCCATTAATAATTATTACACAATGAAAGACAGCTGATTATCCTCCACAAAGTCATCTCCCTAAGGACCAGCGCTCACGGGTTGATCTATTATAGTTAAAAGCCAAAACCATTAGTAACGTTGAGAGAACACCGCTAACAAAACAATGCTACATTACCGTTTTTAAGTTGGCAATTCGGTATTTTTTTACGTTTTGTTTCCGCTATAGAATGTTAATTTACCGTTGTCTGTTCCTTATTGGTCTGGAACACGCATTTCTACATGTTTTAGAGTTTTTAGGTCACTTTGTATGGCAATAAAGACTTCTTTTATTCCACGCCAGTATCCTTAAATGTACATCAGATTTTTTTCTTTTTATCGTCAGTACGTTACATCTGATTTTAGGGCCTAAGCCTAATCAAGCTTAATTGTGACCAAACATACATTTAATGTAATATTTTAAGAGCATATAATATTGGCGTAAAGTGACAGCTATGCTGTCGCGTTTCGAGTGGTTTGTGAGTTTCCGGTGGCCCATTGTGGGGAAAGAGAAAAGGAGGGCAACGCATCTGCATAATCTCTGGTGTTGCGGATGTGTATCATATGGGCGTCATTATATCATTATCATCATCATATCATTTAGAGTTTTTTGGTATGATATTTGTTTTGTCCCTAATTTTGTTTGACAGCCTAAAAAATTTAATAGCTTTAATGATGCTAATTTGCCATGGTTTAGATAAAATGCTTAAGATAATAATTACTTGAAATCCCTACCCCAAAATGATGAAGCTACTACAAAAGTTAGTAGTATTACATAATATTGATTATACCAAGTCTCAACAATTCCAAGTTTATCTATCCTAACTTAAACCCTTCGGAAATCTGGTCGCAAGAGACACGCTTGATGTATCGGTGGGGAACTAATGAATTATGATAAATAGTTGTGGCGTTCTGTACGGTATATACTCTGTAGTCTGTACTACTATACCAACTGTTAGGTAATCAAGTTTGAAATTTTAATGAAGTTCACAAACTTTGATTATACATTCATAGTCTAGATAGCATTTCTTGTGATTAAAGTGGTTTCACAATTATTGTCGAATCTTCAAAACAAAACGTATATTACAATATGATTTTGGCCTGTTATCATCATCATTATCATCATCATCATCATTATTAGCCTTTATCCGTCCACTACTGAACCTATGTTCCGTAGTGGACAGAAGCCTCCCTCAAAGAACGTCAAGACGACCGACCCCTCGCCACTCGCATCCAACACGGACCACTGTACGGACACTGTACGGAGATCATTTTTCCACCTGGTTAATGGCCGACCAACACTTCGTCTACCCGAACGAGGCCTCCACTCTTGAACCTTATTGAGTTATTGGCCCATCCGACTGTTATACTTGTAACAAATCTTGTCAGTGTGTATTACATTAGATAAGTAAACTGTCAGAGGCGCCATCTGCTGGTAAATGATCCACGTCGACTATAATATCCTCCAGGGACCAGACTTGTGCCATGCCTGAGTATCGTTAGGAAAGAAATCCTGTTAACCCTGGAGGTTTATTCGGTCTAAAAATTTCATATATACCCAGTATTTCTTTAATATTTTTATTGTGATTTATATAATATATTTGATACAATATTTGTATTTTTATTCTTGTTATCATTATAAATAAAATTCTTCCTTAAATATTTTTGTGATCATACTTTTCCTAAGCGCCGGAAAGTATGTCAGAATAAATAATTCCTTTTCCAAGACGTACATAGTTACAATATTTTATAAAGTACGTATAATAATTTTGCAATTTGTGGAATAAAGGCATAAAATTGTATTGATCACATTTTAACATAATCGGTAAGTATAAAATCCTTACAAAAATCTAATTTGAGGACAGTACGAGTACAACGTCTCTCGGATCTGCTATAAAATTGTTAAAAAGTTGCAATATATAATGAAGGTTCAACAGTGGCCACCGAGTAAAGAAAGGCTTTGACAAGGTGACTGAGGATTAGGTGAAGTTCGCGGGAAGCCGCTGGATGCAGCACGCGGCACACCTCAACTCCGGAGTGGACGTGGACGCTGAGACCATGATAACGAATTCCTACTATTTTTTCCGCTTACCAGATTTTAAGAAAATATCTATAATGACTAGCACCAAAGGCCACGAAATTTTAATCTAGTTGTAACGTTTATATTACTATCAAATCAGATTCAGAGATAAGTTTTGTATAAGATAAGTAAAACAAACATTTCGTCACATGTACATGGACAACGATAAGCTGATCTTGCAGATGATCTTTTAGATTTCATGTTCCCATTGTCAATACAAAAAAAAATTAATAAAATTTTGTTTCAATAAAACTTTAATAGGGTCATCTTATACAGATGACATTTACTATAAAAAAAATATGTTCTTTAAATGAGATATACACTCATGGTATAACAATGACGAAAATCTTATTTTTTTTGTTAAATATGGATTTCTTATAAATATGAAGCTCTCTTCTTAAATCTTATTAAATACGTTATATGAGAGACAAATTTTGACTGAATATTCAGTGATTAATTATTTTGTTGAAATTTTTAACGTTTCAAAAATTAAATAAATCAATCGAACTAAACTTTAGGGCTACCAAAAACAAGGCTATAAACGCTCGTTCAAGTCTGCGATTCTTTATGGAGGTTGATGTTGACTTCATCATCATTATCAACGTTTACCTTCCACTGGTGCTCTTACAACGAACGCCACATACCGCCAGGTTAGCTGCTGTGCTATTTATTCATCTGTTTTAATTGCTATGACCAAAATTTGTACCAACCACTAAAATGTAAAAACATACCTACTTAACTCTCTTCAGATGTCGACGAACGTACGCCCAACTATATGTCCAATATAATGTCTTAACTAGCGAAACAAATTGTTTACGACAACCCAGTTTTGAGAGGAAACTATTTAATTCAGTTGCTACGTCCAGGAAGTGGGAACTAAGTTGCTGAGACAAGTGCACTCCGAACGGAGAGGCTTGATAGCGGTGCTTCAAAGTGAGTGATTTATATTAATAATTTCAATATATGTATGGCATATCAGTAATGTAGAACTAAAGGTGCAAGTACTTTTCTAGTGCTTAGAATAGGTTCTAATTTACTTTATTATTTATTATCATTATCTGTATAATTCTTCTGTACGTGTGTTCACTGAACTCCTCCTAAGCGGCTGGACCGACCTTGATGAATTTTTTGTGTGTGTTCAAGTGGATTCGAGAATGATTAAGATTCACAAAAAAAATTGTACAGCACAACGTATGTGTTATTTACAGCACTATCCAGTATCTGGATAGTGCTGTAAACCTAGCCCCAGCACTTGATCGACGAAATTTTACAATATTATATACCTCGTCCCGACCGTGATTGACATTACGTGAGGTAAAAACTAACACTGGATTTAAAGGAATTTATTTGCGTAAGTTCCTGCTTACTCGCTTGTAATACTTGCTCAACAAGTTTTTTTTTCTTTTACGCCGGGAAATGCTCTGAGGCATCCCGCTGGGAAGTGGGTCTCCCCAGGCGGGTATATGGAACTCACTGCGCCCAAAAGGTGGTAAGGTGGACGCAGCTCTACCCACTAAAACCCGGCGTGTGCCACCAATGCCGCCTTAGGTGAGGTGCCCCGGATCTACTGAGCCAACAGGGCACCTCGACGGCTAGTCAGTCCCTCAGGGGACCGACGCCACCGCCACAAAGGGGTTATCCCGCACCACAGAACAACCCCTCCCAGCGTCGGGACAGTACAATGGGGTGAGGTTCCCATCCTCGCCCCTTGTCCCCATATGCTCCATTTTTTTTACTTTTTTTCCTTGTTTCTCACCCCAGAGGGGCATGGTCTACCCTTTCATAAGCCACACATCACATAACCATACTATTAATATGCATTTAATACCGAGCCTTTGAAGATGGCAAAAATATAAACAGCAACATTTTTAAATTGTCATTAATCGAGGGTGGCGGCGAGTTGATTGATGTTTTAACTGTCACGTGACGCCGGCAAATCCGAATAAAAAGTTTAACCGGCGGACATTTAACCGGGCGCGTAATTGCACTAACAAGGGTGCTCTAGCGTTATTTAGTCGGGATGTAACGAGTGCCAGGATTAATAATAATTAATTCACAGTTTACATTGACTAACTTTGTAAAATGGTGGTAATTTATGAAAAATGTCATTTTTTCTAAATCTGCGTAGGTTTTTGTGGATTTTTCAGAATATCCTCTCTTTTTATATTATTTCTGCAACAATTAAAAATGTATACCTTATGAAGATTACTTTACTTATATATACAATAAAAATGTGCAGGAAAATACTATTTAAACAGAAACATATCGAATTTCTTTATTTTAAGTTACAGTTTTAAGATCAATCAAAAATTATATATAGATGTACTATTATAATCAAATGTGTTATTATAATCATTTCTTTTTTCTGAGTGGCCTGAAAATAAAGTATTATTGACACTGTAATTAGACATTCCATCAAACACTTGAGCACGAATCTCGCAAGAGAGCCCGCTAGCAACTAATTATATTATTCTAAAGTGGCAACACTTGACACATATTATTCCATCTATCACTAAATTACTATCATTTACATTACAGAAAATTATACATCATTTACATTAAGGAAAAAAGATATTTCAGGTTAGATAATATGGTATAATTTAAAAATAAAGTATTTCATTATAAAAAAACCATTTTTTTAAATGATTTTTACATTCAAATTATGAATACTTTATAGCATTCATAGTCACTAAATGAGTGAAATCCGCGTTAATATTAGAAAAGAATAAAAACATTTTTTCGTAATATGTTGTTCTTACTCTCCGTATTTTCCTTCGTATTTCTTTTTCTAATGTGATGTACTTCTGTAAGTCTATGTGATTTTGTAAGCATCTCAAGATGTTTTCATTATTGTAGTAACTGACATCTTTAAGCTTTGGTTGCTGGCTTCTATAGAAAGAAGTATTAGATTTTCTTAAGCCCAGTTATTTATAAAAAATTTCACCTTAGCTCTAATTTCTAAATTTTCAACGTTTTATGTTCGTTTTTCCTTTAAATTGTTTAGTTGATACGACAATTATTGTATAACAAAGGGGCTATGGTCAGAGAACAACAACTGTTCCAGGACATGTCTTCACATTTTTTACGCTATTTAGGAATCGTTGCATTTTTTTATTATGAAGAGAAAAAATCTTGCCGTGTTATTATTAATGTAGTAGATGTAAAAACATACATTTATTTATGTCAAGTTGGAATTACATGTTGTTGGTTATCTACACAAGTAAATCTCGAACATACAAACATTGCAGGTTAAATAAAAACATAAGCTTATAAAAACAGATTTTTCGAGCATAATAAACGTGGGCGAAACATGACACACCTAGTATAATAAAATAATTCGCAATAATATCCCCAATAAAGTATCGATACACGTCGCAACGTGAACAAAGGTTATATTAATATCAACGTCAAGTGAGAGGTGTCAAAATCGTCAACAAAATATACGGGCTGAGTCAATTATCCAGCTACGTCAGTCACATCTGCTGGATCGATACTAGGGCTGTCTGTCCAGATTCTCCCGATATTTCAAGTCCAGGATTCAAATCGACAATTTGTTTAGGTACACACCAACCAAAAAGCTAATAAAAAGATTAAAAGTATCATATACCTCGACAAATATAAAATACTAGCTGTTGCCTGCAGGTTCGCCCGCGTTGCTCAACTCCTATAAGTCATAGCGTTATGTTATATGGCCTATAGCCTTCCTCGATAAATAAGCTGTCTAACGCTGAAAGAATTTTTCAAATCGGACCAGTAGTTCCTGAGATTAGCGCGTTCAAACAAACAAACAAACTCTTCAGCTTTATAATATTAGTATAGATTTTAAAACACCATGCACCATCATTAGCACCTGCTAATGATGTAACATGTGTCTGTGGATGTCGCTTATCACTTACCACCAGGTGAAACGACTGGACAGTCGTTTGTCGCCTCTTCTATAAAAAAATAACAAAATCTCCTGAAACAACGCAAAGGATTGTCTTTATCCTACTGGTCTTGAAGCTATAAATATTTAAAGATATGTCAAGTTGGTTAAAACGTAGTTTATTTGTTGCATTATTTGATAATAATTATTTACGATAAAATAGCATAATAACAAAATACTGTCCAACTGGTAGGTATCATGGGATGATATGATTAAAAAAACTATGTATAATTTTATAAAAATTATCCTCTAAAATAAATAGGATAACATTTTTTAAATCCTTTTATTGAGTTCTCAAAATCTCAAATACAAAGATATTTTCATCCGTTTATTAGTTCTGGAGATTAGCGCGTTCACACAGACAAATTTAGTTTAGAAAAGTATATATTATTATGTATGCACATAAATGCACAAAAAGACACAGTAGAACATATGTTCTACTGTGTCAAAGTTCAGTGGTTAAACGTATCTTACATAGTAACATCCTCCGTTTCCATATATTTAGAGGCAACCCTAGCGGCCACGGTAAACGACGGTAGGCTAGGGTTTACGTAGCTTGATAATCTTGGCGAGGACAACTCCAGCACGTACGGGATCACATCTGCCATTCTAAATTTATATTACATTCAAATGTTTGCAAAATACTAGTAAATATACTGTACATTGCTAGCCGTCATGGCGATGTTAGTAATTTTTACAAAAGTTTTTGTAGAACTTTTTTTTTTGTTTATCTTTTTTTTTGACGATGTAGGTTAATGCTTTCGCATGATCCAAGTTTACCTCGGCTAAGACTCCTGGGACTCCTCTAAACCACCTGAGAGTACTTTCAGCCGCTTTTTGAGGGTCCCGAATCTGCAGGCAACAGAATCACCTCAGCGACAGGCTGAACACAGCCGGCACGAGCACAGGGGCGTTACTGGAGGCACAGTAAGTAGCCCTCCTACGCGCCCCCGTTCTTCGCCCGCGGGAGGAGACTATCGCCGTCCAGGACTCGTTGTCTCCGAGCATCGCGGTGATTGAGCTAGTTCTTTATCTAAGATATACTTGGGCACACACACAAAATACTCAATCTAATATAAATTAACATCGGTTCCTAAAAAGTGATATTGGTATTACTTGCATTTGTTTTTTTTTTTTTTTTTTTTGGTTATTAGAAAAATTCCGAAATTCGCAATATACTACATAAATTCATAATATAATGTAGAATTTGTATTGCCTACAATACTACATATAAGTAAACATATAATTTAGCATTAGCATATTGTGTCCGTTCTTACTTTTCTGTTCTTATTAAGTTTCAGAACTGATACATAACCTTTAGACATTAAAATTAACAAAGAAGAATGAAAGATACAATATAAAATTAGATTTTTAAAAAAAAAGAATAATTGAAAAAAGAAGAATGATTTTTTCCAAAAACAACTTACCCAGTGTCCCAGTTTTCTTGGGTGAGTAAGAACCTGTCCCAAGCACCAAGTTTATTTTAAGGTGCGAAACTAAGATTGAGTTTGTTACAATGTTAACTTAAATCTACATTTCGCCAGTGAGCTTTGCGATCACGTATTATACAAGTTCAGACTTGAAGGTTTCAATGTATAATCTTCACCGTGATTCCATTATCTTTGTTTAATTATATATTAAAAGCAACAATTTAAAATATCGTTATTGCATTGGTAACAAACAACGCATCAAATAAATTTTATCAATTAAAATGTTGCAGTAAATATATTTAAAAAAAACTCGTTTCGAATGCAGGCACTTACAAAAAAAGAGAAAATAATTATTAGAATTTCAGGTCCATTTTCCCATATCCAATTCCAACATAAATTTGTATATAATTAAAATTGTTTTCTAATGTTTACGCAAATTTCACTCACAATAAAGCAACGTCTTACGGATTTTACCACGCTTAACTTTTTTACATTCCTGACGTATCAGTACTTTCAATTCTCCCGAGATCATGGGTTTTATATAGTATTCAATATTTTGGGAATGTGTAAAGCGGGATAAAATGTGTAAAAAGTTTTTTCATCATAATACGTCACTTTCTGTCCTTATTTCTATCTGTCCTCCTTTTTTTCTTTCATCTTCTATTTTTTACTGTGAGAAATAAGAGAAGTCGCTCGAATAATGCTGTATTCTCTTACGCTATGTGCAACATGTTGTTTTTAGTTTAATCTATTTTTATTTTCCAATGCTCTCCGGACCCATAAGAGTATTGATGAAACGTAAAGAAAAACAATTAAACATGTACAAAAAATTTTATTACAATATACATATTATCTTATAATTAAGTGTCCACCTATCCTGGTTAGAATATCCGACGATAAAAAATAATTAAAGTGATTCCCAAAGCAAGTTTAATTGTTACATTATTATTGACACAGTACTTGTTTATTACAAAATTAATTTATAAAGCAATAGCAAAAAAAATTGAAATATGAGCCAAAACATCTAAAAGATAATATTCACAAAGATTTTAATTGTGTTAATTCCCGTTACTCCACGTAGGGTTCCGCCGGTCGATAATGGATGGGGCACAAGAATTTAAGCACTCTAATGGACATCCTTTTAGTACATTAATAGGTTTTTCCATGTAAAGTGGCGGTGGGTAAGTGGCGTTAATGCAAAATGTGTTCTAAATCCTTTTGGAGGTGAATCGTTACCTACTTTTTACTTTATTTTTCACTAATTATAAATTTGCATTTAATAAACTTGAAGCGTGCAAAAATAATTTAAGATACAATCAAGATGGGAGGGAAGCGCTGTGCCGCGCTCCCAGCTGCATGGGTACCACCATCTTGCTTGTTTCTCCCGTGAAACAGCTTTGCTGTGTTTCGGAGAGAAGGGCAAGACAGGCAGTGTAATTACTGGCACTGAGACTTAACATCTTATGTCTCAGGATAGGCAACACATAAATGAGTTGCCTGGGGTCGTTCCAGGTATACTAGTTTATGTTCATGGGCGACGTCGACCACTTACCATCAGGTGGTATGTTTGCCAGTTTGCCTATCCAACTAACATATAAAAAAAAAAGATTTATACAAATAATACTACTACAAATATAAAAACTTAACTACGTTATTTTCAATCACTGACCTATAAGTTAAATTAATTCTCCTATACTATATGAGATGGTACTCCTTACTCCATAGTAAAAAGATTGGTGACACCCAAGAGAATGTAATCACTACGTTTAAGAGACGGGACTCCCATACTAGCCAATGGAATTAATTTACATGGCATTCTAATACCAACTTAAGCCACAAAGATGTCAAACAACAGAAGTGCCAACCTATCAAACACGATAGTGCTTATCAAATAGCTTTTTATCGATATCGATAAAATATGCAGGTTAGAAACAGGGGTTACTACTAAATATTTTTAATGAATTTTAGGTAGGTAAGTATCGAATCCGAATTTATGAGTCCAATATTGATAAACAGATATTTGTTACTAATACAAAGATGTAATACAAAGATTGGACTTAAATGCGGACCCGAAATAAAATGAAAAATGGTTTCTTTTTAAATTTAATTATACAAAGCACTAAAGTTTTAAAAGATTTTTTAACATTTCCGACGCTTAATATTAAGCAAACATATCATGAAAAAAGTCCTCAATCCTCACACACAGTATGGTCTTAAGAAATTTTACAACAATTTTGTCTTCTATTTATTTAAATCTTCTTTGCCAATAAACTCGAACCAATGTTTGCATCTGAAAGTTTATAATTAGAAATTAATTTAATGTTTCTTGATTAAAATCATAAATATTGATACTACTGATAGGCAAACTGGCAAACGTGACACCTGATGGAAAGTGGCCGACGTCGCCCATGAACATAAACCAGCCCACCCGGAACGAGCCCAGGCAACTCATCTATGTGTTGCCTATCCTGAGACATAAGATGTTAAGTCTGAGTGCTAGTAACTACACTGCCTGTCTTGCCCTTCTCTCCAAAACACAGCAAAGCTGTTTCACTGGAGAAACAAGCAAGATGGTGGTACACATGCAGCCGGGAGCGCTTCCATCCCACCGGTAAAATACCAACCACCGGCATATCAATATTATAAAACACCGGCATATCAATATTATAAAAACTATAAAATTGCACAACCTATTCCGATCCTTGCTCATTAATGTAGGCACCCCATTCAAATGTGTAAAATATTTAGCCCCTTATTTACGTTATATTTCTTATTTTTCCTCAATGTTAAACAATAACGTTGTTATCGATATGTGTATATTACAGTTTTAGTACATCACTATTACATAATTTAAATGAGATTAATTTGTTAATTTTATTTGTTCCTTGCCTGATTTACTTACATGTGGCTGCAATGGGTCATATTTATGTGCTTACCAGGCTTAATCTGAAGGAAATCTCGCCATAAACATCCTCTTTTCATCATTTAAGCGACTTGCTCGATTTCCATAAATTTCACAAGTAACAAACCGTCTTTTCGGTGGCATTTTGTATCAAAGTACACTTGTGATCACTCGTCACTCATTTTTATAAAAAAATATACTTTTAACAATTAAAATCCAAATCGAAATAAGCATATTAAATACATTCAAAACATAGCAAGAAATGAAGTTTAGACAAACAACATGGATGACAACTGACAATAATTGTAAGAAAGAGAAACCGTACTGAGGGAGTGTGATAGCAATATCCGCCATTGTTTGCCACGTAAATTTCATAGAATTTTTTTTTGTTCCCGAGTTGCGCTAGGCTGGGTGACACTTCAGTATAACAAATACTGAAGTCTAACCAATCTTTTATTGTAATTTGACATTATTCTTTTTTTTTATCTCAAATAGCAGAGGGTGGCAGAGGTTCGCATTTAACATGATCTTCAATATAAAATAAATTATAGTTTTTAAATTAAAAATTAGAAAATATTTTATCGATTAGAATTAAATGGATTAACAAAAAAATGGTATTCTATAAAAATCTATTCGTGGCGTTTGTATAAAAAAATTTATCTTCTGAAGTAACAATGCGAATGCGCCATGTTGCTTAATTAATATGAGCTTTCAATTCATTGTCGTTTTATTATCTTTATATCTATACCAGATCTATACAGATAGATAAAATTGGAGTGTCTGTTTGTAATATTAAAATAACCTCTTTTTATTACAGAATAGACTGGACGACCTAAATATCTTCAAATTATTTGACACACACGCATCAGCTTATTAAGCTGCCAGTGTGGTTTTCATATAATAATAACACGGTACAAACCAAAATAATATTTTTTGCAATTTTTGTCTGTATGTCTGTCTTTTTGTTCTGGCTAATCTCTGAGGCAGCTCAAAATCAAAATCATTTTTTTTTATTCAAAATAGTACTAATACAGTATATTTTTGAACGTCAATTGAATCTACCACCGGTTCCAAGGTAAGCCCACTGAGAAGAACCGGCGAAACAAACTCAGTGGAACTAATCTTTTCAAATAATATATATATATATTATATAACAATTTTAACATCTTATCCTGAAATGCCCGGGAGGAACGCCTTATTCCCAGGGTGTGGTATCTTCCATGAAATATTTTACTTTATATATCCTTTACCACACAAACGCTCTTTAACAACTTTTTGAATTTTTTATGGAAAGCTTTTGAACGATTTCTGGGATCCTATTTTAAAAGCGTATACAGTTGCCTTTAAAGGAATTGCTTACTTTCGAAAGTCTAATCATTGGTGCATGTAACCTGTGTCTATTACGTGTATACCCTACGTACGTCCTACTATGAATATCACTTTTCTTACAAAATTCATTAATGTTTTTCGGGACATACAGTAAATTTTCTAAGATGTATTGAGAGGCGACAGTCAGAATTCCTATTTCTTTAAATTTTTCTCTCAAAGATGAATAGGTAGGCAACTTGTAAATTGCACGAATATCCCGCTTCTGCAGCACAAAAATGTTGTTTATGTCGGCCGCATTTCCCCATAAAAGTATGCTATAAGACATAATGCTATGAAAGTAGATAAAATATACTATTCGCGCTGTATCTACATTAGTAAACTGTCTTATTTTTCTCACTGCATATGCTACTGAACTGAGTCTATTCGGCAATTTAGCTATGTGGGGACCCCACTGCAGCTCAAGATCTAGAGTTATTCCTAGGAAAACTGTGGAGTCCACCAATTCCAAGTTTTCACTTTCTAAGAGTACATTGGTTTGCAGTTGCTTAACATTTGGCAAGGAAAATTTTATGCATTTAGTTTTTTTACTATTTAAAAGCAAGTTATTAACGGTAAACCAATGTACCATTCTCGAAAGTGTGTTGTTTACCTCGTCATAATAAGTTGCTTTTCGTTTGATTTTAAAAATAAGTGAAGTATCATCAGCAAATAACACTACCTCTTGACTATCTTTAACTAGGTAAGGTAAATCGTTTACATAAACTAGAAATAGAAATGGACCTAGAATGGACCCCTGTGGGACCCCCGTCTCTATTTTAGTCCCGGATGATCTTTTACCATTTATCTCGACCTTTTGAGTCCTGTTTTTAAGATAGGAATTCAAAAGATCCAGTGCCGTACCGTCTATCCCATAGTGGCGTAATTTCCTGATCAAGGTCTCATGCTGTACACAATCAAACGCCTTGGATAAGTCACAGAAAACTCCCAAAGCATCACGTGACTCCTCCCAGGCCTCATAAATGTGGTCAATTAAGTTAACGCCAGCGTCTGTTGTGGAGAGACCCTTTCTAAATCCGAATTGTTTTTTGTGCAGTAACATATTGGTTTCAAAGTAATAAAGTAGCTGATTTAACATAATTTTTTCAAAAATTTTACTAAATGAGGGGAGTATTGATATTGGTCGAAAATTTGTAACATCTGATGTACTACCAGATTTAAAAAGAGGCAAGACTCGACTATGTTTCATTAAGTCAGGAAAAACGCCACTATCAATACATTTATTAAAAATTGTTGCTAGATGGGGTGCAATTACATCAACTATGAGCTTAGTGACTTTTACAGATATTCCCCATAAATCTGGGGTATTTTTATTGTTTAATAAGTTAAATGCATTTAAAATATCTTTTGGTCCTATCTCTTTAAACTTAAATTTAGCTTCACATTGTTTGACACTGTTTTAAGCAATGATTCGGCAATTGCAGGACATGATGACAGGACATTAAATTTTTTGTTGTCGAAATCGGGATGTCAGAAAAGTATTTTTCAAAATACTGTCGCAACTTCCTCGTCGGACTTAATTATTCTATTTTCAATATTTAAATTAAATTCAGAGCTACGACTACCGACTCTCCCAGTTTCATCCTTAATTATGTTCCAAGTCGTTTTTTTTTTTTTTGCGTTTTTAATTTTTTCCTTAATATAAAGCGATTTAGCCGCATAAAAACTTGTTTGAATGTTTTTGAATACATTTTGACATACTGCTTAAATGATTGATTTTGATTGTATATTCGTTCTTGGTAAAGGTCATATAATTTGCGTCTACTATTGTGGATTCCTGCTGTTGCCCAATCATTAAAGCCCTTTTTATTTGTGGAACTGACTGTTTTAGAAGTAAAAATGGCTTCGAAGTGTGTATTAATTAATTTAAATAATTCATTATAATGAAACAATTTTTTTTTTTTTACGGATTTTATCGCGGTTTATTAAGATTTTTACAATTGTTGGTTCTGAAAATAGATTAGTCAGATTTTATGATTTTAACAATGATGTGAATCTAACTGTGGTGGAATTATTTTCTAGTAAATTAATATTAAAGTCACCACAAATTAGTATGGGCTTGTTAGACCCATATATTTTAATTAATAATTCTTCCATGATTTTCTCAAAAGAACCATATAATCCATTTGGAGGTCTGTATATACTTACAATAATAAGGCGCTCTATCTCTATACGGGCTATTTCAGTAGTACGCTCAGCAGAGAGTCCCACAATATCCTTACGTTCCTTAAATTTTATTTCATTTTTAATAATTATTAGTGAGCCGCCTCTTATGGCTTTTTCTCTACTGAACGAACTTGCCACCTGGTGCTCACTGAAGCTAAACATAATTTCATTTTTCTTAACCAATGTTCGGTAATACACAGTATGTCTATATTGTAGTTTTTTAAGAACAATTCAATTTCCAAATCTTTGCCAAACATTCCTTGTAAGTTTTGATGCACCAGGTTAAATGAGTACAATTTTTTATTTAATTTCTTTACATTGATTTGTTCAATATTTTCATTTAATATATTATTATTATAATTATTACTAATTAATGGGCTAGAGATTTCCTCTATTGTCTTATAATCTAGTTTAAACTATTTGGAACATATTCCAAATTTGTAAAATTGTGTCTTTTATTATCACACTGTTCAAATAAACAGTGGTCGGATTAGCCAAATACTTGGCTGGACTTAAAGATAAAAAATATAATAGCGAGGCTGCTATTTGTCGCTTATAAAATTTAGATAGATTATACCTATCAGATGTCAAATTGTTACAATTATTATAATTTAAAATGTTGTTAATGTCAATTATGTTTATTATGTTACTTTTATTTTCATTGAGTAAAATAGGTACAATTATTGTTACATGCACAGTGTAACAGGCTATTTAATTTTAGTCTAATTTTATTCTCCTGTAGCAACTTGTCTGATTTAATGTAGGGAAATGTGAATAGAAATACCCTCTCAACATTGGGTAAACCTGAAAGATTTTCTATATATTTAGCAAGTTGTTTCCCGTTCACACCTCCCCTTCCCCCAACTATAATTACAATGGTTGTATTTGGACAATGGGTGGCATTTAAAATCTTATTTACTTGATCAAAGGATGCCCCCGGCATACAAGTATTAGTCAATTTTTGTCCTTCGTACAACCTGTGTAACAACACACCAACGTCTTGGCCTATCTCATCACTATATAAACTTATAAACTTATTTGTAGAGGCTGGTGGTACAGTTTTCATAAATGATTTGTTTAAGGGGTCAGCATGTACCTCCAAGCTAGGACCCGTGTAAGTTTGACCCATACTTTGCGCTGAGCGTTTCACAGTTGAAAATATGATGTTATAAGGAGTAACTTAGGCTATAAAAATAATCATCTCTCTCTCTCACTGACGGTCATCGCTCGGACGACCTCAGGGAGCGACAGGTCCGCGCCAACCTCAGCGAACCGTCCGCCCTAGTTATCCTCCTGGTTAACATTATAAACGCCCTCCTCAAGGATTGTAGGTTCCCCGATATATGGAAAGATGCTACCGTCATAGGAATACCGATGCCCGGAAAACCGCGCTCGGAACCATCTAGCTATCGTTCCATATGCCTGATAAGCTCGTTAGGAAAAATCTACGAGAGAATTCTGCTTAGGCGGTAGAAAACCGTCATTAGCGAAAATAATCTTTTCATAGATGAGCAATTCCACCGTATGACGGAGGATATACTCAGAGGTTTCCATAAAAAAACAAACATGACACGTGCGCAGTATTCTTTGATGTAGCAAAAGCCTTCGATAAAATCTGGCACGAAGGCCTCATATTCGAACTATTAAAGTTAGGAATACCGGATAGATTAGTCATCATCATCCGCGACTACCTTTCTGGCCGGCATTTTAGATATAGAGTAGATTTAGGTATAGCACTCTGTCCTCTCAGAGACCTCTGAGGGCCGGAGTCCCACAGGGCTCCGTGTTGTCTCCGACCTTGTACAATTTGTATATCTCCGACATCCCCGAACACCCGGCGGTTAAACGGGCTCTCTTTGCAGACGACACCGCTCTGCATATCACCAACCCCACAGCCGCAAGGGCTTCTACCATCCTCCAGCGTGCCGTCACCGAGCTGGGTGAATGGTTCGCAAAATGAAGGATTGATATAAACCCAGAAAAAAGTGCCTCCATTAAATTCTCACGTAGGAGGGTCACAAACAGACGACCTTACGTACCATGAAACCGATAAGGTTAAACAATTTAGAAATACTCCGATTAGATCAGGTAAAATACCAGGGGGTCACCCTTGATAGGTAAATATCATTTAGACCACACATAGAGACAGTCACCAAAAAGGCCAAATTCGTCTTGAGCCGTTTATATTTCTGAATTAACAAAAACAGCAAAATGCCCCTCAAGCATAAGCTAACCCTGTATAAAACTTATATCCGGGTCGGATATAAGTTTTATACTGGATTAGCTTATTAGCGTAGGTTAGTTTATCATGTCATACTCTTGTGACGCATTTACAACGCGAAACTATTCCTCAGATAGCTCAGTTTCAATTAGACATAGGTTACCTAAGCATGTTTTAACAGATCCAGCTGACGAAATCTCTCAGCTACATTAATGATGATAATGCGCGACGCAAAAGCGCGACGCGAACGTCACAACACGATGCTAAGTACACCTGCACACCGCTTGGGCCTCGGGGTCCTAAGCGACATCGACCCATACACATGGAAACCACATCGATCCAGATTTCGAATTAGGTTCGAATCCGATACGAGTAGACACAAACCCAGACCGCGCAAACAGCGCTACCGCTAGATTGCTTGGGCACCGCGCATGACCCGCCTCCCTCTCCAGAGGGAGGGATGAGGGCCCGACCTCATGATGATTTTGGTTTAGGTTACATTCAACCGTAAAAGATTCATCGACCGTATCGGATTTGATTAGTCCAAATCCTGCTGTCCCAAGCAGCGCGCGCGATGAACCGCGCCCCCTGTGGGGCGCGCAGGGGGGCGTCCCCCTTTCAAATATATCTTAAGTGAGCCATCTGCTCATTTACTGTACCGATTGAGCTTAAAGGCCATGAGGCCGAAAAGTCTAGTCCTTTCGAAAAAAAAGCTCAGTGATGAGGGGCGCTCTTGCCTCCACCCAAGCGTGGGCGTAGCTCACCTTTGGAGGTCTCCTCCTCCTCTTCCACGTCTGCGCCAAAGCCTTGCCACCAGGTCCCACGGCGCTACGCCCGCTAGGTGGCAGTACGCACGCAGCCTCGCATGAGGTCGAACGGTACGAACGGATGACGGCTTTGATGGCCACGGACGTCGCAGCAGAGCCACGTTCTCCGTTGTCTGGGCACTCATCCTTATCAGCGCGTCGTACAGCCCCAAGGACTTCAAGACTCTTGCAAGATTATCAGGAGATACACTATTCATTTATACAAAAAATAAAATAGTTTTAAAATAATAACATTTTCAAGAAAAAACTATTTTTTTGGGTAATATATAATATTATTATATTACAGATAATATTTAATCCTATTAGAAAAACCGAGTGTTAGCTAATTAATCAACGAATAAATAATAATGTTCTCCGGAAAACACCTAACAATATTGAATATTAAAATATATTTTTTTAATCTTAATTTTTTTGGGGTTTTTATCTATTGATGAAACCGTATCGTACTTTCATATGATAATTATTAAAACGTTAAAAAAGCCAATCTGAGAGTGCGATTTAACTAAACTACAAAATCTTTTACAAATCGATATTTATTTTATTTTATAACTTATTTACGTAATGTACATGTTTATATTATTGTTTATCATAATTGATCTTTTTTAGCAAAGATAGGCCAACTAAGTCGTCGTCAGGAGTCGAGCCACCTGATGGACGCTGACGGCCGACGTCATAAAATTAATGATAAATTTGACATATACATATATATGTAATCATTAACGCCGATAAATAATAATCAATCAGCAGAAACACTTCATGTTTAGATAGGAAACAAAATTTTTTTTTAGCATTCCTAATAATTTAACTCTGAACAGTTGAAATTCGAATCGATTTAGGTATGTAATTACAAATAAAATAAAAAATAATTAAATTATTTTTTTATAACAATATTGCGATCTGACATATAGTAATTCATGTCTCATTTACATACTAATATTATAACTCCGTGTAGTCGTCTTGTAAATCGTTTGGTGATCGTTTTGTAAATAGAATATTAAACACTTGAAACTAAATCCACGTCCAAAGCACTTGTACCTGCTGCCCAATATGTAACAGGACTATCAGGTTCCTACTAGTCACTAACCCTTGACACGCTGCATTCTCTCGGCATCTTGAATCGATATCGTATATCGAGCATTCGAGTTGCAAGTATAGAAACTGGATAGCAGTAACGTGAACTAACGCGCTCTTGATCGTGCCACCGAAGATCGAAATTCGATTAATGTTTGAGTCGGCCACTACTCACTTCGTTACAAAGTGACTGCGAGTAATCGAATCACGATTCCACACAATCTACGTTACCTTAGTAGTGGAATTTAGCTCGCATTGATTATGCGAAAGAGAAATCCATGGAATATTCTATTTCCAATCTTCAGCAATAGCTCGTGCTGCTGAAAGGTAGTACAGCATTGAAGAGTTAGTTAGGTGAACCGACTATCCGTTTGCCCCCTCTACTATAAAAAAAAAAGTTAAAGCACAATATCTATAGCTTCTTCCCAGAATAAAGTAGGTTTTGATTTTTATTACGAATCTTATCGCGGTTTATTAAGATTTTTACAAGCCCGACGTTTCGGATATACAAATGTCAAATACTCGCGTCAAAGAACATATAGCTGATTTAAAACACCGTCGCTACACTAAGTCTGCCATCTGTGAACATAGTCTTGACAAAGCTCGCCATTATATCAGATTTGATAAACCACAAGTCCTCGCAAAAGAACACCGATTCCAACCAAGGATGATCCGTGAGGCTATTGAAATTTTAAAACATCCTAATTTCAATAGAGAAGATGTTGGACTCTTACCATTAAGCTTGGGATCCCATTATTTATGTTATCAAATCAAAATCTAAGCATAATATGTCACAGATTAAAGACACAGTTAGCACTTCCTGCGTAGATAGGACTAACCAAAATATTGATGTATCATAGGGTAGTTTCGAATAACTTTGTAACATTAGAACGTATAACCTCAGTCCTCCCGTGACCATGGTTGATGTAAAGTATCCGAAACGTCGGGGTTGTAAAAATCTTAATAAACCGCGATAAAATCCATAAAAATTGTTTCATTATAATGAGTGAAATTCACGTAAACATTTTAAAACAATAGGTTTTGATTTTCTTGATTTTGATTTTCTTGATTCCTATAAATCCCCACTAAGTAAGCTCTGACAAAGAAAAGAAACAAACCAACATTACATTTCAAATTAAGAATTTATCTTTGTTTGACATTAATTTATTGGTGCTACCTAGTCTTTTTTCTGTGTTTCTCGTATATAAGAAAGGAAAAAATTTTAAACAAAAATTATAACCGACTTCAAAAAATAAAATAACTAAAAAGTAATAAAATAACCAAAAGACTCCAAAAGTAACAATAATGACGTGGTAAACGCAAAAATTGTACATTAGTAGAGGTACAAGATGATTATTAGTTGTAGACACAAAAATTAAAGAAACAAGGTTATTTTATTACTTTTTATTTATTTTATTTTTTGAAGTCGGTTATAATTTTTGTTTAAAAATTTTTATTTCTTAAATTTTAGTAATTCATTAAAAAAAGACATACAGAGATAGACATTTTGGCATATTTAACCGTATGAAGTTAGCCCAACAAAATCTGTAAATCGTCGAGGAGTTCCCTCGACTGTCTCCACCGTCAGACCTGTAATGGCACGTATCACCCATAAGGGTGCAAAGTTCTCATCAGTATAAATCAATTAAGTCCAATCACAAGGTAGCTACTTTAAACTATTTAGGAGTTCCCTTAACTGAGCTTCGTCTTCATCATCAGACCCCCAATCACAGTTACAACCCATCTAGGTGTAAAGTTCTCATCAATACAAATTAATCAAGCCCAAACATAAGGTTACAGGAGTAAATCGTCGTGGAGTTCCCTCGACTGTCTTCCAGCACCAGCATCAGATCGACTCTAGACCTTCATTAAATTGTAGTGCTTTAAAATGCTTATTTTAAAAAATATTAAGCGCACTAGTCGTTCCTACGAATTTCGAAAGTTTCCCTCGATTTCTCGGGGATGCCATCATCAGATCCAGATAAAAATACCTTGCGCCTTATCTCTTGAAAGTCGAAATGAGCATGATTCTAAAGGATCGCAGCAGTTATGTATAGTGCTTTGGTTGCCAAAGTTCTACTGTTTCTATCAACTGCAACTTTAAATCAAATAGTACATGAAAACATTTTAACAGCTATAAAGGATTTATTTTCGCCATGCAACATGTAATGCGCGTAAACAATGCACTCAAAAGTGCGCTAGTTATGGCGCACGGACCAACGCCAGAGAACACCAGCGCCAATTAGGATCAGCACCGAGGCGTCCTCCAGCTCCAGCTAAAAATGCTTTAATTGGCGTACAATTTGCCGAACTCCAAATATACCTATCTTGAATGTATATGACATTAAATTAATTTGGTCCAAATAGGGCTGGCAAAAGGTATTAATTAGGGCTGAAAAAATTGTTTTGAAAAGTAGTATATTTCATTTCAAAGTAAATGTAAATGAAATATACTACTTTTCAAAACATAATTTTTATATAATATATATGCTATATATTTATTATTTAATATATATGCTACTTTATACTTATATGTTATATAATGCCAATGAACTGATAAATACCCTGACAAATTATGGTTAGCAACTTTATTCGTGAGGGAGAAATGATAATTGATAATTTAAAAAAATAAAAAATATTAATCACTTCCTAAAGAAGAAGTCCGACCATCTACCCCTATCCCCTGCAGAGATCTTCGTCCCATTTCGATGACCTCATTAAAATAATTAATTTTAAACTCACCATCGACCTAAATATTATATTTAGGTTAAATAATTTTTAGTTTTAAATTTACGACCACAAAGACTAAAACTTTTGCAAAGCTTGAACGAAGTTCGTTTTATAAACAGACGGACAATTTTACAGATACTTAAGCTCTATAAAATCAGCACTAAACGAAAACCTTTGAACTTTACTGCAGTACAATTTTGTCAGTAGAATTTTTAAGTCCATACAGAATATTTATTTTATTGGGTCATTAAAACATTTGGATTCAGTCTAAAATAATATTCTACGGATAGCTGTAAGAGAAAAATAATTAAAACAGTTCAAAGGTACATGATTCAGTAGCCTATAATATTAAGGGTTACTAAGTGTAAGTAATTACTAAGTATAAAATTGCCGATTTGTACTGAAAAATTAAAGAAGTAAAAAAATAATTACCATTTTTATCTATACATTGCTGCCATCTCGCAAAGGTCATTTATGCCTTTGCGATAGAACTCTGATGATGTAGATTCGACAAACTGTTTGAAAGCATTATAATGAAACACTTTTTTACGGATTTTATCGCGGTTTATTAAGGTTAATATAGAAGATTGTCTGTCTAAAAATAATATAAAGAAGGAAGATTCGGAGGCCATCAGACAAGATATATCGTCAGCTTTACGACGAAGTTCTGTGCCTAAACTAAATCTTCCTCGCGAACAATACAAAGCGTTATTAAACCTACGTAACAGACGGGAATTAACAATTCTTCGCGCAGATAAGGGCAATGCTACTGTAGTTATGGATACGTCAGATTACAATGATAAAATTAAACAACTATTATCGGATGAAAGTACATATAAACACGTCAAAACCGATCCAACGAACAAAGTTTTGAAAACTACTAGTGATATAATTAAAGAAAACTCCGAGACATTGAATCTGGACGTCAAATATTTAATTCCTTCATGTCCAAAACCACCAAAGCTGTATGGGTTGCCGAAAATACACAAGGCTAATGCTCCATTACGTCCAATTGTAAGCCAGATCGATTCACCAACTTATAGATTGGCTAAGCATGTGGCCCAAGTACTGTCACCACTGCGTGGACAAACCAGAGCACATACTAGGGATTCATACCATTTTGTTAATGAGATCAAACATCTACATCTCAGAGACAATGAAACAATGGTCAGTTTTGATGTGCAATCTCTCTTCACCTGCCTACCTGTGGAAGACTGCATAACAATAGTAAGAAGAAAGTTAAGGGAAAATGACATACCAATGGAATATGCTGACCTTTTGGAACATTGCCTTACATCTGGCTATATGTTGTGGAATAGTTATTTCTACAAGCAAGTAGATGGAGTGGCCATGGGCTCACCAGTATCCCCTGTTGTTGCCGACATATTTATGGAGGAGTTCGAGGAGACTGCTCTGCGAACTTCGCCCATAACACCCAGGTTCTACAAGCGGTATGTAGATGATACTTTCACAATATTACCATCTGACAAAGTGACCATATTCCTAGACCATCTTAATTCCATTAATTCAAAAATTCAATTCACAATGGAATTAGAAGCAAATAATTCTCTAGCCTTCTTAGATGTATTAGTGATCCGTAATCCCAACAATACCTTAAGCCATACAGTGTATAGGAAGCATACTCATACGGATAAGTACCTAAACGGCGAATCTCACCACCATCCAACACAGTTAGCTACCGTGGGTAAATCTTTGTTTCAGAGAGCACAAGGGATCTGTGATGAGCAACACCTGGCAACCGAGCTTCAACACGTTAAGCAAGTACTGCGAGACAACAAGCTTCGGGTGCCGCGTCTTCATCACCGTGACCGCGTGAAAGCAGCCACTGTTGAGCGAGTACCTGCTGTGCTACCATTTATGAAAGGAGTCACTGACAAGATTGGCTATATCCTAAAGCGAGCTTCCATCAAAACCTTTTTCAAGCCGCCAAAAAAGATAGGTCAATTATTACCATCTGTCAAGTGTCATATACCCTTACAATATGCAGGAGTATACAAGCTTGATTGCGACTGTGGTCTCTCTTATATAGGCCAAACAAAAAGATCTATTAAAACTCGCGTCAAAGAACATATAGCTGATTTAAAACACCGTCGCTACACTAAGTCTGCCATCTGTGAACATAGTCTTGACAAAGCTCGCCATTATATCAGATTTGATAAACCACAAGTCCTCGCAAAAGAACACCGATTCCAACCAAGGATGATCCGTGAGGCTATTGAAATTAAAAAACATCCTAATTTCAATAGAGAAGAACCTGCTTGGGATCCCATTATTAATATTATCAAATCAAAATCCAAGCATAATATGTCACAGATTAAAGATACAGTTAGCACTTTCTGCGTAGATAGGACTAACCAAAATATTGATGTATCATAGGGTAGTTTCGAATAACTTTGTAAAATTAGGACGTATGACACCTCAGTCCTCCCGTGACCATGGTTGCTGTAAAGTATCCGAAACGTCGGGCTTGTAAAAATCTTAATAAACCGCGATAAAATCCGTAAAAAAGTGTTTCATTATAATGAGTGAAATTCGCGTAAACATTAGAAAACAATATGTGTGAAAGCATTTTGTACTGCCTCCTGAGAAGAAAACTTTTTATCACGTAAAAAATGGTAGTCCGTTGGAGCAAGGTTTGGTGAATATAGATGATGACGGTTTCTAATTGCAGTTCCTATAGAGTTAAAACGGTTTCTCGTGCTGTATGAGGTCTCGCGTTATCATGGAGCAATGGTGAAGATCGATTCATGAGTCAAGGGGCTGTTTCACTGCTAGTTTTGCTATCATTATTCGGAGTTCGGCACAGTAGACATCTGCCGTTATTGCTTGACCAGATCGGAGAAAGCTATAGACACCATGCTGACAACACCAAACAGTTACCATTACCCTTTTATAGGTAAGTTTTGCTTTAAAACACTGTTGTGGCGTTTGACCTGGAGTCAGCCATTGCATTTTTCGCTTAGGGTTATCGTAAAGAATCCACTTTTCATTACATGTCACAATTCGATCCAATTTCAATTCATTGTTATTCACCTATGCCAATTCGAAGTACCTATTACAATAAAATAGCAATTTCATATAATTAAATCTTTTACCGGTGGGAGGGATGCGCTGTGCCGTGATCCTGGCTGTATAGGTACCGCCACCTTGCTTACTTGTTTCTCCCGTCAAACAGCTTTGCTGTGTTTCGGAGTTTGGGCAAGACAGGCAGTGTAATTACTGGCACCGAGACTTAGATCTTATGTCTCAGAATAGCAGCCGGGAACGCAGCACAGCGCATCCCTCCCACCGGTAATTCTCCCAAAATCTAAATAAACCGCCATTAAACCCGTAAAAGTTATATAATTTTAATACCCAAGTACTTTTTTTTGTATCTCAATTGTTAGTTATATAAATATTTATTTTTCTCAAATATACAAATATTATTTCATGCAGCGACCACAAATATGCCTAATTATTTTTATGAATGAGGTACTGCGATAATCCCAATTACCGAGCTTGCTAAAATTTTTGCATTCGCTCGGAATGAGGCACGGGTAAGCTCTTACAAAGCCTTAGATTAGTGAAACCCTTTATTCGTTAAAAGGCCTTTAAGGCTGTAAAAAATATTTATCGAATAAATTATTCATAGCGTAAATTTAATTAGTGCGATAATTGCTTGAAAACCAAGTAAAGTTATGTAGAGCCTGAAAACTCTCGCCTCTTAAATGTACTTCACGATTATCGAGAGCTTAAACTATTCGAAAAGCTTAATACTTATAGAACTTTGGCTTTGATAAATTTAAATTTTGTTAAGACTATGCGAGTATATTGTTAAATTTCTAATCATTTTGTTCTAGGATTTTATATATAAATAAATCGTTATAGGGATTAGATATAGTTTTCTTTGTCTTACCTCCAGTTTAGTCCTTAGTCCAGTTTAGCCTAACTTTGACTATATAAGGTACCTCTTATCTACTCGATTGTCCTCCCCCTATTTACTCAAAGTAACGGTATAATAAAATTATTTTTGATTAAACTATAATTAATTGAACGTTTATTTTTAATATATACGTTACGTTTATTTTTTAAATTAACCACATGGCTGGTTTTATCCTAACAATAGTCCTTAACCTTAACAGCAAAGGCCTCTAAAAGTTAAATAAAAACCCTAAAAAAATCGGTTGTCTGTAAAGTCGGTTTACTGACGATAGTTGAACGTGACAACGTCATAAGAAAATGGAACGCCTCAGAGCGAGGTAACGCCGCATACGTCATGTTTTTTCGTTCTTGCAGCCGGCTCCATCGAATTATAAGACGTTGTCACATCCAAAATCTGTCTATTAAACCTCCTCCTAAGGCTTCTCAGAAATTCCGTATAAGCGAAAATAATTGAAGAAAATGTTATCAGTATTTTCATGATGTCAGTACAGAAAGTCTTTATACAGTTGTGATAGATATTCGCGGGATTCGAATCCACATCTAAAACATGATCTATCCATCAGACATCTTTCAAATGTTATAAACCATAATATCCAAGTACATATCACTACAAATATTACGCGTCCACTATTTTTTATTACACATTAAAACCCGACTGAGATACTTAAAAGAGTCATAAAAAATACTTATTTTCGAGCCAAATACGTAATAAATTGCTATGCATAATTAAAATATTGAGTGCTGTATATGATACGGAGTGTTAACGCAGGCATAAACTGTTACAGTTTATTAAATGTCAGCAGCACGCGGCTGTTATTACCTGCTTAGAGGAAATTGCCTCAAAACTATGTATATATGTTACACGCTGCATTTACCCGTACTCGTAAATAGAAATATTTCATATTTTATTCTGGGAAGGGTTTTTTGTTGGAATGAAATCAATTTTCACGAGCTATAAATCGTTGCTATAAAAATTTAAAGTATATATTTTGTAACTAATAACAGAATATACTTTGATAGAGCAGTAGCAGTTTTTTGTTTAATGTTTTAATTCAATTTAAATTGTAATCGTTATAAGCAGTAATATTAATACTACATTCACATATACTACTGGATATTATATGGGTGTGTATTTTTGGTGTTCAGACACGTTTAACTCATCATCTTCATGGGGTGCCATCTTCATATAGAAGTTTGGAGGTCAGCCACCGGTACTCCGTCCAGTCATGGGATATTCCCTTGATCTGGTAGTAACTTAGTCCTGTCCAGTCCTTGTCCGTTTATCTTTTAAATATCGTTGTATTAAATATCGGCTTTCTATACTGCCCCTAGGAAAACCTATTATTGGCCTTACTGTTAATATTCTTAAAATTCTATGCTATGCTGTCTCGTTTCATGCGGTTTGTGAGTTTCCGGTGGCCCATTGGGGGATAGGAAAAAGGAGGGTAACGCATCTGCCGCATACAGACACCAGACCAACCAGAGGCCATCTCTGGTTGGTCTGGCGTCGGTATCATAAGGCTCCGACTGCTCCTTTGCCATAAAAAAAATCTATAATAAATATAATAAAATACAATGTATTTTAGAATGTCGGTATTTTTTCTTATATTTCAATTAAGAAAACCTGAAAACTGCATGACTTGATGATGCTGAATCATGTTTTATTATCATTATCATTAGATTCGTCAAAGTGAAACTTTAATCATTACATAATATAAATAAGCTTGTACATAATAATATCTTACCCGAAATCATGTAAAGATGGAAAAATAAAAAAATGGGTACCTACTTGCATAAATGTGTCCAATACGTAACCGACGGACGTCCTCAGAAAAAGGAAAGGGAAAAAAATAGTAATCATAGTTTTTAGTTAATTTAATCAAAAATGAAGTGCAGTTTTTCAATAATCTAATTCGATATAATTGACAGATAATATCTTTATCTGTAAATTATATCGAATTAGATTATAACTAATTATCTTTACGAAAACAATAATTAATTACATATACAAAATTCAACGCCCTTTGTTCTTCCAAAACGTGTTCATGATTCTATCTAGTTAGAATTAAAATTAAACTTAATATAGAAAAGAGATTCTGTTTTTTTATAATAACCCAAAAGCTAATTTATTAAGATTGAAAATATAATTGTATATATTATTTTTACATATTTTGTCAAACGATCTGAGTATTTATTGCACACTATAGTTTTTAATGACTTAAGTCTGAACTTAGCAATAATCGAAATCGCTATTATTCAAAAATTACCGTGCACATGCGCGCTAACACGGACATACTATGAAATAGTGATGCGACCGGGCTGATCCCTCTTTAAAAAATCATACTACATGGTCCTCCACTCTTGCCGAATGTATTTCTCATTTCGCAATCTGGCAACATAATAGATATAGTTCGTTAATAAAATATATACGTTACTATTATATTGAATTTTTGTTATTATTAGTAAAACTTGTAATGTGAAGCTTTATTTCTATTAAATCATATAAAAACTATATTTATAAATAAATTTGAAAAAATCTAAATACTCTTATATTCTGCTGTTTATATTATAACGATTGTATGTAGTAAGCAAACTAAATAGTTTTAATAAATTAAAGTGTTGAAAACGTATGTAAATGCTAAGTTAAAATGAAGTCGCTTAAAATTAAGTGCACTACTTGACTACTCGTGTAAATCAGCCTTTACGTGTACAATTTAGATAGCTTTAAGTAGCAACTAATGATTGATAGGTTTGATTGAAAAACTAGTAGGCAAATAATGAGAACCTTCTTTTAGAAGCATTTCATATTTACCACTATTAAATTTTCATATTTCGGCCTCACACTCAAGATCCTTTACTTCAGTAAATCACATACATCAGTTATTTTTATACACACTGTCGCACATATCTAGGTCAATTAACGCAGGGCATATTGCCTAGAACGTATTTGATTAGCCGATAGCTTAACGAACAGCCCTCCGAAGACAGGACCAAGAGCCAATAGCACCTCATTGTATCAGAGATATTGAATGCGCCTGTTAACTAACATGTTATATTGCTATATGCTTATCTTTACTGACCATAAAGTATGTAAGTAATAAATTGTATAGTGAATTAGTATCGAGAATGCAACATTTCTTTACGGATATCGCAGTTTAAGATTTTTACGTTCCTGACGTTTCAGATACTTTACATTGATTTTTTTGATTGACTTTACAGTGACGGAACACATTCACCGTTTTTTTCACGGTCACGGAAAAACCGTGACCATGGAAATAAAAAAAACGGTAAAATATCCAAAATGGGAACGTAAAAATTTTAATTAATAAATACGATAAAGTCCGTAAAAAGTTTTATCTAACTATGGACGTAATATCTATCTATGGACGCTTTCACACCACGTCAATCTGGTCCCGTGGTAAGTTCTTGAAGAACTTGTGTTACGGGTTACCAGACAACGGAAATACAGGGTCTGTCGTAAATAATGGATAATCCGATAAGTGGAGGTAACCCCGATGTCAGGCTACAATAAAATCTAGTTTTTACGTCAGTTTTACCAACAGTGTAAAAATGATGCATACTTTTAGTTTTTTTCTAAATTTTTACTCCTTAGGTATTTTTGTGTTATATATATATTAAAATGACGACCTCTGTAGCTCAGTGGTAAGCGTGTTGGCGGTCAAGCCGGAGGTTGCGGGTTCGAATCCCGCCAGGAAACAAAAATATTTTCTGTGTTTTTTCATCAAACCCATAAGTGTGGGGTATTTATGGATAGGTCTTCAAAAATTATATTGAGGTTTCTAATACCATTTTATTGTAAACTGAATAGTTTGCGCGAGAGACGCTTCTAAAGTGGTAAAATGTAACTTCTAAAATAAGAGAATGATAATAAAACTAAAAAAAATATATGATGTATATTGTATGTAAACTTCTACCAAAAATTGGTTTGAACGAGATCTAGTAAGTAGTTTTTTTTTAATACGTCATAAATCGTAAACCGCAATTTACCTTTCATTCAATCAACTTAAATATTTTAAAAGAAATATTTTTTTTTCAAAATACAGCTTGTGTAGGTATAATCTATACTATTACATATTATGAAGCTGAAGAGTTTGTTTGTTTGTTTGAGCGCGCTAATCTCAGGAACTACTGGTCCGATTTGAAAAATTATTTCAGTGTTAGATAGCCCATTTATCGAGGAAGGCTATATAACATCACGCTATGACTAACAGGAGTTAAGTTAATTAAGTTAACGCGGGCGAAGCTGCGCCCAACAGCTAGTATATGATATAAAGTAACATCAATGGTGCTATGTCAAATCTTTAAGGCGAGTCACCAGAGGCGAATCGGGAAATGGGGGTTTTAAATACTTACTATTAAATAACGGTCTAACAAAAAATATTAGATACTAAAGATATTATCTAAATGATGCTACCCATTGATTCCACGATGTACTTTACTTGATAATTAAAAATCCTGAAAACAGGCAAAAATAAAAACTTAAACGAATAATTTACTAATATTATATGTAAGTTGGCACATCATTTTATACGAAAATATTTAATTTGCAATACTACAGAGAACGTGCTATTTTTTTATAAATCCCAAGTCCTTTATTTTTTTATTCATACTATTTATCCCAAAATTTTAATGCTATCTAGTATCTAACTTTCTCACAAAACACCGCGATGCTCGCTACCCCGTCAATCCCGGTGACTCGCCCTAAGGTTGAACAAGTTGACGGTGCGAACTCTTAACTAAATGAATGCTGTCACTTGACATAGTGCGCGAACATGTGTGCTAGAATGAAATGCACAATGATTCATTCCGAAAATGTCCTTTTAGCAAAACAGTTATTATAGAAAAACTATTTAATGTATCGTTTTAAAATAAATTTATTTCAACTTTTGAATAACGAATTTATGTCTGTGCGGGCTTTATTTTTGAGCTTTCGTGCTCCGTATACTATTTATTTTCGCCCAAAGTTGGGCTAAAATTAGTGTTGAAATACGAAAGCTTGTATTTTTTAAATGTATATTTTTTTATGATTTTGGGTGCATATAGGTAATGACGAGATCAATTTATATTATCCTTAGTTTTTATTAGTCAACGTCAAACATTGTAGTATTTACTGTTCTGTGTTTGTTTGGAAAGATGAGCGACTTGTGTAACCTTAATGAGACACTACAAACATTGTAGTATTTACTGTTCTGTGTTTGTTTGGAAAGATGAGCGACTTGTGTAACCTTAATGAGACACTACAACTATATTAACTATGTAAAATGCTATAAAGCACTACGCCAATTTTACTTGCTTTCTATACTTTACTGCTATCTACATTTCTTTTAGATTGATCGATGGATTTATTCATTCATTAATTCGTTAGAATAGTCAGAAAATTGCCAAATATCACCACAATTTTATATTTAGCAATATAAAACCCACATCTACACAAAAAATGTACTTAAAATTTCAGCATAACATTTCCCGTATATATCAACCGCATCAAGCTTCAGCAGATTTCAGCAAAGCTTTCTATCAGTATTAGCAAGGGTGAATATTTGGCAGATCATGTTTTAAATGACAGGGCGGAGGATCGAGTTGTAAACGATCGTTTGAGTGACAGTCCCTCGTGTGAATAGTCTGGCTCAAACATTGTTTACGGAGCCCTGGGAGATGCATCTCACAATAATAAACGTGAACCTCATTTGAAGTTTGGTCTGCCAAATGTTTCAAATATTCAATGAAACGAAAATTCATGGAGAAGTTTTGTGATAAAATATATTACTATTAGCAGTTGCAAATTTCGCCCGTGTGACATTAATTTACGCACAGATATGAGCTGATGATGATTATTTTAGTGTCTTGGTGATAAATAATAAATAAATATTATGTAAGGTGTAAGTACCAATGTTTTACAACAATACTGTCTTTATTTTAGGATAACGCATGATTATATAGGTTTGATGAGTACATACACATAGATTGGTAAAACATAGGTACTTACACCTTACAATTATTATAATAAATATAAACCTGATCCCGTTCTTAGCTCATAAGAAGAGTCGCCAAAAGGCTTCGACTGCTCGTTTGAACTCCCTTATAGCATATAAATGATTGTATATAACTTTACTAACACACTATTCAACAATACATCATCATTTCAAGGTATATTTAAAATGTATTATTTATATATATATATATATATATATAATATTATTTAATTGGATATGAATGGCAAGGGGTCGGTCGTCTTGGCATTCATTGAAGGAGCCTATGTTCAGCGGTAGACCAATAAAGACTGATGGTGATGATGATGTTCTGACAGCTACCCTATGTAAAGTTTAAGCACCCGCTCTAATAAGAGGCCTCATTACAGTGAATCATAAATTATGTTTTGCAGCGAGATTGTCTCATAGTGAAAATGAGATGAATTTGGCGATTGGCGCATATATTAGAGTCAGTGCAGCTGGGTGGTCCCCGGCAAGACAAATATTAGGTAAAATGGTCCCTCATAACCTAAAGGTTAAGAACCACTGGTCTAGAGCCTAGGCGACCATAATATTAGGCCTAGAATAAATCACCACTCGCGTGCATGAAACTCTCCTTTTTTTTTTTTGCGCCGGGAAATGCTCTGAGGCATCCCGCCTGGGGAGTGGGTCTCCCCAGGTGGGTATGTGGGACTCGCTGCGCCCGAAAGATGGTAAATGGACGCAGCTCTACCCACTAAAACCCGGCAAGTGCCGCCTTGGTGAGGTGCCCCGGATCTGTTAAGCTAACAGGGCACCTCGACGCCTAGTTAGTCCCGCAAGGGACCGACGCCACCTCCACAGAGGGGTTGTCCCGCACCACAGAACAACCCCTCCCAACGTCGGGACAGTACAATGGGGTGAGGTTCCCATCCACACCCCTTGTCCCCTGCTCTTTTGTCCCCTCTTCTTATAAAAGGAGTACAAAGAGCCCCCTGCATGAAACTCTCCTTGTATAACAGCCACTTACACATCAACTTATAAATGAAATCATATTTTAGCTATTTAAAAAAAAACTTTCCTATTAAATAATTAAAAAACTACAAAAATTATACTGGTGACTGAACGATTTCTATGACCATATATTATATATACATACTTCAAATTCAGATTTCGTGATAAATTCTTTGAAACAAATTACTATTCGGATTTTCCTAGCATACAATTATCTTAATTGATAATAATCAAATGATATTATATCAATATCTCAATACTTAATCGTTTTTTATCATAGCTCCTAGTATAAAAGGAGATCCAATGTTCCCAAAAACTTAATGTTAGCCATCATCATGAAATTACTCATTTTAGCCGCTTTAGCCACTTTGGCGTACGGGTTACCGTCTACTCACGAGTATACCGCATACGGCTATCTAGAAAAGTATGGTATACCAGAAGCAGAAAGGATTCAAAAGTTAGAAGAAGAAAATAAGGGAGTACAATCGAAAATTGTGGGTGGTTCTCCCTCTGGAATTGGACAGTTTCCGTATCAGGTAAGAAGTAAAATTATGATTAAGAATCAATTTAATAACGATTTAAAATGTTTATTGTAATCCGTGTAATAGTTATGACAAATAACTAATATCTATAAACGAGCGTTAGAATACAAAGGTAAATTTCGCAACTATATACAATGTTATAATAGCTCGGGGGGTTCCTAAACCAGAAGACCCCGGTTCGGTCGCTAGTCCGCTTTTGTGAGAAAAAGTCCGGTTATTTGTCCCCTTTTTTTCTAGTTCCTTCTTTCGTGAGAAAACCTATTATTGGGAGCTCTAATTCGTATCTAAGTATATTATCTATAAAAAAAACAAGCGACGAACGGGGGTGCCTAGGAGGTACTACTTATTACACCTCCAGTAACTCCCCTGTGCTCGTCCAGGATGGGAACCTGGGCCCCCTATGGCACGACGTCGTGGAACTGCTTAATGGCGGCTGGGTAATCCCCATTTACGAGGAGAAGTCTGGCCTTCACCGGGGCCAGCCTGTCGCTGAGGTGATCCTGTTGCCTACAAATCTGGGACCCTCAAAAAGCGGTTGAAGGTGCTCGCAGTGGTTTAGTTAGGGTGACCACTCCCAGGTGCAAATTCCACATTAATTCAGGATCAACCCGTAGATCCTGACTACATCCATAAAGGATTTCCCTGCGATATAAAAAAGGTGCTATAATGACTTAAGCCAAATACAGACCTATCCTATAGTAATACTTACTGGTTAATATCTTATTTAATCCAAATACAGGATAATACAAATATAATATGATCTATCATATATTTGGAATCCTGCCTTATAACGTTTCATATAAGTCTATCAGACTAGTATCTTCTGTAGATTGGCAAATTCGAACTAACGTCCTTTGTACATTGTTTAACTAGCATTTTAGTCTTTTGTAGACACTACATTTTTAATTACTAATTCTTATATATAACAATGCAGAAAATTTTATATTTTTCAAAGGCAAAGTCACTCATGGAAGATATAACAGAACTTTAATCAAATTCTTTCAGGCGGGTCTCATCGCTGATATCATAGGCCTTCAAAGCAGAGGTATTTGCGGTGGTTCCCTCGTTAGCCCCAATAGAGTATTGACAGCGGCCCATTGCTGGACTGATGGACAGAACCAGGCTTGGAGGTTCGAGGTCATTCTTGGCTCCACGATGCTCTTCAGCGGCGGCTACAGGGTCTACACCAGCGATGTGGTGACCCACGCCAGATGGTTCCCCCTCCTCATCCGTAACGATATCGCTGTCATCCGTCTACCTGAATCTGTACCTTTATCGAGTAAGTTTATTTTAAATATACATGTTTGACGTGATTACGTCTTCTAAATCAATGAACGCCAGCTGCGCGTACTAAAAAGTATAACATTCCGCCTGAGCTGAGCATGTAAGCGAGAGCGCGGAACTAGGGATAGAGAGACACAATCAGCCTAAGCGTTCGACTTGTGACGCATTATGACGTTATCACATATAATTATCGTCTGTAGATCGACTTTACAGTTAATAGGCAGGTTTTATTATTGTTTAACATTGTTTTTAAAATACTTCAGTAAATGTAAAGAAAGTATCTGAAGCATCAACAAAAATTTGTATTTTTCGTCAAGCCCCTATTGTCAAGATGGCTTGCTCACCAAATAGATACCGCGAGGATACCTGTGAAGACCTACCTACTTATGCTACGCACTGGTCTAATTACTCGCCCTTGAAAATCTCAACCGCCCGTAAGGAATCGCTTGTACTCCCTGTATCTTTTCTCCATTACTGTATAATACCTGTATCATGAAAATTGGCTTTAGTTGAGTATAACCTATATAAAAAATTGAAAAAATATTTCACACAATAGTTATTTACTAAATTTGCAGATCTGATTGCTCCTATTGCCCTGCCCAGTGGATCTGAAGTATCCGAGTCATTCGCTAGAGAGCAAGCCATCGCTTCTGGTTTCGGATTAAATGTGGATGGTAAGATTATTTACTTGTACCCATAGCAAAATTATTTAATTGTTTATTTAGCTTATTTATCTGTTAAATTCCTGATATAAAATTAAGTTCCTTTAAAAAGGTTTTAAGTTTAAATTCAATAGAATTACGCATTTCCAAATGCGGCTTTCATTTTTTGTTCGCTGACATTAATAAAAAACTAATAATTACTAAGCAAACTCTTATCAATCTATCAATAAAAAAGAACCCTAAAAAAGGATTTGATACTATTAATAACTTCGTAAACTTAATTGACATTTAATAATGTACAAAGACACTTTTAAAAGTTAAAGTTAAAGACGCCCACGAGAAAAAAGTGATAAAAGCTAGTTTTATACCTAAATTCATCTTAAATTACAGTTTCTTACCCACTTAAGCAGTCGGACTGTCTCCGAATACATTTAAAAAGCTTTTAAAAGATATTATCTTTTTCATAATATCTGTATTTCCATTAGGTAAACTTTGTTTCAGTTTTAATAATACAGAATAGGCTTTTAAAATTCTGTAGAAAGTTAGTAATTTTCCACTGTTCTATTAAAATTTAAAATTAAAAGAAGTATAACTCGAAGAGATTTCCGCAAATGAATTATTTTTTTCCTTTCAAAATGAAAATGTCTGTTTATCCGTACTTTGTTTTAACCAGTTTAAACCTGTATCATCCTCATGAAATAATCTGTAAATGCGGTTCTATACTCTCCCGAGGCATGGCGAGCGAGTGCGAAAGCGCTCGCCCGCCTCGGCCTGTTATTTATAGTACCAAGAGGCCTCGGGCCAGACATAAGGAGTGCTTTCGAACGAGAGTGTAGAGCCTCAATAATATCAAACTCTCGTAGCTCTACATAGCTTTAAAAATGACATCCATTTTTGTACCCTCATTTATTTCTTAGGTAATCAAGTAATTAATAATGAAAAATGATATTCCATAAAAATAGTGATCTAAGATATTATATTTATCATCACTATCATCATTTTCACCAGCCTTTACCTGTCCACTGCTGAACATGGCCTCAAATGAACGCCAAGAAGACCGATCCCTTACCACTCGCATTCAAGACGGACCAGCCCCGTTGTATATTAAAATTTAAATAAAATATTTTTTCCAGGTGGCAGCATTTCACAAGGACAATTTTTAAGCCACGTAGAATTAAACGTTTTGTCCAACGACGTGTGCAGATATGCTTTCTCTTGGGTCATCCAGGACTCCAACATTTGCACCAGCGGCCGTGGCGGTAAAAGCACGTGCAGTGGTGACTCCGGTGGTCCACTTGTTGTCATGAGAAATGGAAGACGTATTCTGGTATGTTTGAAGCTTTTTTCAACGCATAATATTTGTAATAATTATTATCTATAAAAACAATGATCACAATTGAGTTTCAGCTAGGATGACCGGCGCTTGTCCAGTGTAACTACTGGCAATACATTTTAAAATATATGAAGCTTTTTGTTTCATCATCATCATCGTCAGCCTTTATTCGACTGCTGAACACAGGCCTCCTTCAATGAACGTCAAGACGACCGATCCTTTGCCACACGCAACCATCAGGGCCTGGTCTCTGCACGGTTATCGTCTTCCCATTTACCTAAGCGCGGTCCCAACTCTTTTTGTTTATCACATAGCAAATGTTGCATGTGATGGTTTTAGCTTTAAAATAAGTTTATACAAACTTCATACTATTATAGCCTTTTGCGTGAAAAGGCTATAATAGTAATTTCATTTCATAAAATTAATTTCAAATTAATAATTCGTTGATATTTGCAGCAAATATGCCAATTGCCAACCGACCAACGTCGTCCATGATCCGCCCGTAAATAGTTTTTAAGTGAACTACTAGAATCCATAGCGACGATGGCCTAGGCCCTGGGTAAGGGCTCGGTCTCTTGAATGAGAGCTGAGAGGTCCGGGTTCGATCCTGACCTCCCTCCCGTGATGCCTAGAAATGGGTACTTTTAATTTCTACGTGCACCTGAACATGAGACTATCGCTTGCTCACCGGTGAAGGAAACATCGTGAGGAAACCTGCATGCCTGATGACATTAAAAGTCTTTAAAGGTGTGTGAATTTTACCAACCCACATTGGGCTAGCGCATCAGTGAACTATGGCCCAAAACCTCGCCTGATTTCGAGGAGGAGACCCGTGCCCAGCAGTGGGACATATAGGGGTTGATATTACTACTTACTACTACTACAGAATAGAATCTATAAAAACATGCATTCCCAGTTTATATATTTTTTCGTATATTTCGTTGTAGTTTTTTTTTTTATTAAACTGTCCATTTTTCAGATTGGTATCACGTCCTTCGGAATAGCTTTTGGCTGTGAGATTGGATTCCCCGCTGCGTTCGTCAGAGTGACTTCTTATCTAGATTTCATTAATCAAAATATGTAAATATCTGTTATACCATATTTTTTAATCAATGCCACGATAATGCAATTATGACAGAAGCGATTATATTGTTGTTATGCAACGATAAAAATACTGTAAAAATTTTCAAATAAAATCATGAATACTAAATCTTATAGTACATTTTTTTTTTCTTTCACGCCGGGAAATGCTCTGAGGCATCTCACGGGGGAGTGGGTCTCCCCACGCGGGTATGTGGAACTCGCTGCGCCCGACAGCTGGTAAATGGACGCAGCTCTACCCACTAAAACCCGGCGAGTGCCACCAATGCCGCCTTTGGTGAGGTGCCCCGGATCTAGAAAACAAACAGGGCACCTCGACGGCTAGTCAGTCCCTCAAGGGACCGACGCCACCTCCACAGAGGGGTTGTCCCGCACCAAAGAACAACCCCTCCCAACGTCGGGACAGTACAATGGGGTGAGGTTCCCATCCTCACCCCTTGCCCCCTGCTCTTCTGTCCCCTCTTCTTATAAGAGGGGTACAAAGAGACCCCTCAGCCCAATTAGCTTCGCCCAAGGTGCACCGCTCACCTTAGGTTACTGAGCCCCACCGCCACGACAAGGCCTGAACCATGGTGAGGAAATCTTACAGCACTGGTGATGGCTAACAAAACAGAAAATGTATCAAATATATGTGAATATTGTAAATCTGTTTTCGTTTCTTATTAATTCTTATTACCTGTGGTGGATCTACAATACTACAATTAAATTAAGAAAGACACAACTCTCAATATTTGGTCTTTTATTTGTTTCTGAAATTATTATAGCAAAAGTTTATTACTTTGACCATCACGGTTTTTTTTTTCTTTTACGCCGGGAAATGCTCTGAGGGAGCGGGGATCCCGACCATCCCGCCTGGGTAGTGGGTCTCCACAGGTGGGTATGTTGGACTCGCTGCGCCCGAAAGATGGTAAATGGACGCAGTTCTACCCACTAAAACCCGGCGAGTGCCACCAGTGCCGCCTTGGTGAGGTGCCCCGCATCTGTTAAGCTAACAGGGCACCTTGAAGGCTAGTCAGTCCCGCAAGGGACCGACGCCACCTCCACAGAGGGGTTGTCCCGCACCACAGAACAACCCCTTCCAATGTCGGGACAGTACAATGGGGTGAGGTTCCCATCCTTACCCCTTGCCCCCTGCTCTTTTGTTATTATAAGAGAGGTACAAAGAGCCCCCTCGGCTCAATTATCTTCGCCCAAGGTGCTGGGCTCACCCTGGGCTACTGAGCCCCACCGCCACGACAAGGCCTGAACCATGGTGGGGCCACGTCAAGGCCTGAACCATGTTAGGGGACCATCACGGATAGTCCAGTAGATGTGAAATATTTTTGTTAAGGCGACGCATTGTTAAACAATATTTCTAATACCGGACACGCGCCAGACAGGGTTGAGCGTCCTGAGCGGGGTGCGGCTCTCCATACGCGCGCGGGCTTATAACTAAAGGACGTAAACGACAAAATGGCTTTTGTTATTATATTATTATAACAATAATTGGAGAAATTCCTTCTAAATTTTAAAGAACTTGTATAGTTCATCTACGAAGAAAGTAAATAGGCTTAAACCGGTCCCGTTTGCCCATAAGATGTGCATCTCTTTTTAAAAAGGGGTATGTTTGATATGTTTTTAATAATCATGTATTGAAAACTAACAAAATAAGGTTTACATATTGTTTTCTAATGTTTACGCGAATTTCACTCATTATAATAAAACAATAATAGATTACAAATTGGTCTCCGCTACGCTATGACTAGATACCGCGCTCCGTAAAAAACCATAGCTCCTTGATGCGGCAAGTAAATATCATAGTGTGTGTAAGACAATGTCCAAGGAAGCTAGTGTGCGTGAAGAATACAATTGCCAGCTGCTTAACTATACCCTAAATTAATGGGAAAAATTATTTCAAGCAATGGTCTAGTTACTAGTAGAACTAAGTACTGTTTTAAACTAACGCGATCACTATTCATATTTATATTAATATTATTACGGGTGCTTACCTAAATCCTTAAACGCGGTAAGCACCCGTAATAATATTAATATAAATATGAACTAAGTACTGGTTGTAAATATGGCTCAGAAAAGTGTAAGGTCAATTTATATCACAAAAATTATTGAATTTCAGACAACATGTCAAGAGTTGAGAGTAAATATTTTTAGTTGTAAGTAAAATATTACTTTTACTCAAACGCTTGAATCAAAAGTTCTATTAGATTGTGTAACATCATTGGTTAAGCGTAGATTTTTTTCTTCATGAAAAATGGTATTAATAATATATCAATGATTTATTTATTTACATCATACATGTATTTTATTTACAATGTTCAATATTTTACTTTATTTACTAATTGTTTTCTAATGTTTACGCGAATTTCACTCATTATAATGAAACAATTTTTACTTCCTCCTCCCTCCTCCCATGACCATGGTTGCTATAAAGTATTCGAACCGAGCTTGCAAAAATCTTAATAAACCGCGATAATATCCGTTAAAATTGTTTCATTGTTTACTAATGATTAAAAGTATTCAGTATTAAAAAAATCTATCTATACTTGTAATAAAACTGTAGAAGTGTAAATTCTGTACATTGAAAATAATTAAAAAATAAATAGCAGAGGGGGTTACTTGATCGATATCCAACCTAAAAATGTTTTTAGAAAAATTTTTGTCTGTCTGTCTGTCTGTTTGTTCAAGCATCACACAAAAACTACCGGTTCGATTACGATGAAACTAGGTATTAGATGGTACTAGGTTTACTATCCGGGGCACCACACTGGGTACTTTTTATCCCGGAAAAGTATACACATTAAAAACAAACTTATTTTTGCGGTTCGATCCCTAGACATGGTTACTGTACCAACATATATAATAAGTTTGTCGTACGTTACGTCAACCGCAGTGGAGTTTATGCTGTAATAATAGGGACGAAGGTCCAACTTGGCTTAAAGCGACGGGCGGCGGCCGGGGACCAGCCCCGCGAGCAGGTCTAGCTAATGCCTAATGTCAGTCTCAGCCACGCGTATCGCATCATACAATTTTGACTGTTATTGCGGACGGACGTGTCGAGCGGGGAGTGTTCCTTCATAATAATTATTCTTAAAAGACATTTTAGAAATTGTATGCTTGCAACCGTGCTTTTCAGCGCGCACTTTTGCATTTCCTTTATTTTTTATTAAGTACAGTTTAGAGCAGTTACTTATTAAATTTATTATAAGGAGTAGGAATAGATTTTAAAGTTAACAAAATAAAGTATAGGTTATTTAAGACTGTTTAGCTGAAGTGGGCGCAGACCTGTCGCTGTCTGTGGTCATCCGAGCGATGACTGACAGTGAGAGCGCATGACTACCTTGCAGAAGGAGAGTACCGCTTACTCTCCTTCTGCAAGGTAGTGATGTCACAGAAGGGGGAGGAAGAGTGGGAGAAAGAGCTTCCTTGCGCCTCTTCCCGCAAGAGAGCATGGTGGCGACAGGCGGTTGCACCGCCGTGAGGAACCTGTGCGTGGTCTATCGGGGGATCCGCCGGGTCCGGGCTATAAGGCACCCTTATATATTCAGGGTGCCTTAAGCGGAGTAGGAGTAGGGGATGTCACTCCCCTCCCTCCAGAGGAGAGTGCCAGATGGCACATCGTTATGGCCCGGTGCGAACGTCCACAGCTCTCGCGCCGGATCATCCAGACGACGAGGAGAACAACGCTGGGGTTTAGTGGGTAAAGTCTGCGTCCACCTTACCACCTACCACCTTCTCGGGCGCAGAGAGTCCCACAAAAGCCCCGTAACCCTCCCCCCTGAACCCGGTGGTATGAATAGACGCACTCCCCAGCGAAAAAAAAAAGATAGGATTATTCATTCGTGTATTATGTTTTAGTGGATATTTGTTTAGCGTAGACCGTACGTAGGCATTATTATTTTAATTTTATTTAGTTTTTAAAAATAATCTTTGGTATAGGTATTAGTTAATTATTATTAATATATAATTCAATAAAGGTAATAGGTAAAGTTGGTTAGTTATTAATTTTCAGTCTCTAGATTAGGCGCTAGGTGATTCTTTTTCTATAAGGGTAGTTTTAAAGATTTCTATATGTTTAATACGGTTATAACACGATGCCTTCCTGAAAGAAAACTTCTCTTTCTGCTACATCAAAATACGCTAAGCGAATGAGATTAGTTAGATCACAAGAATCTGCTGAGGAGCGAGAGTCCCGGTTAAACCGCATGCGAGAGAGCATGACTGAAACAAGAGCACGCGAAAGCAGCGCCGATCGAGAATATAAAACAAAACATAAATAATATAAAAACAAAAAATATCATATGAAACAAAGTCCTTCCTCGCGCCTGTCTATCTGTACAACTAAGTACAAACTAACTAAATGGATTTTCATGCTGTTGTTAACATGAGATAGAGTAATTCCTGAGGCAGGTTATAGTATGTAATTTACCAAGACTGTATAAATTGATAAATAGTTGGATAATTATTGTGAGAGTCGGAAAAGTTTAAGCCGCTTGGGAGCTTACACAAACACAGCCTTATTCCCTTTAGAGATATAGCAAAAAAGTAGAAAAATGATCATCATCGGTCCGGATACGTCTGTAAATAAAAGTTAACGCGGGCGAAGCTGCGGGCAACAGCTAGTTTATGAATAAAAAATAGTTCGGTAATAATGACTAGGATAGATAAATGAAATAAGTATTCTAATATAAATAATAAAATATAATAACAATAAATCAATATATAAAAATCGCAACCCACGGGGACTTGATTTTTGTATACGCGGCAACACTGAATGTCGTGACATGAACCCTAAAGTTTCATGTTATTTTATGATTAAATTTCGAAATTATATGATACTCACAGATGATACGTGATCCCAGAGTCTTTCTTATTTCTTGTAGTATTATTTTTACTTATCATTTTCACTACGCAAACTGGCATTTTACTTCATATAATAATAAAGCAACATTTAATAAAACACTCTGTACCTCCACCTTACACAACGATTGCTATGAGACTGGCTCGGGTACGCCGAATTCGGCGTGGTATTTGTTGCCGCACATTACAAGTACGGCGCGGTATCTAGTCGTAGCGCAGCGGAGACCAATTTTTAATCTATGGAAACAATTATAATAAAACAATTTTTTACGGATTTTATCGCGGTTTATTAAGATTTTTACAAGCCCGACGTTTCGGATAGTTTACAACAACCATGGCCACGGTCAAATGTTAATAAACCACGATAAAATCCGTAAAAATTGTATCATTATAAAAATCAGGTTTTATCATGAACTATTAGGTCACCAAGTTATAATTTAATTCGTTTTGGAATTACTAAAATAAATTGAAATTATTGACGCCAAAATTTCTAATGCGTCCTCTGTCATATTCACAAACTATATAGAGAATACTACGGTCATATTTCTAAGTTATAAGTTTTTACTTCTATCGGCAGTCCGTATATCTGCCAGTCTTTTTTCATCACACGAATCACACGGATCACAAGCAGGTGGTAAAGGTCAGTCTTCTTCTCTATGGAAATTAGGGTGTTTTTAATTTCAATAGCCTCACGGATCATCCTTGGTTGGGAACAGTGTTCTTCTGTGAGGACTTGTGGTTTATCAAATCTAATATAATATTCTTTTACGCGAGTTTTTATTGATCTTTTTGTTTGGCCTATATATGAGATAGCACTGTCACAATCAAGCTGGTATAGTTCTAAGTTCTGAGAGTTCTAATTGAAATATCTGGATTGCGAGCTGAAGACCCATTTTTCGCCCGGTAATCTTGCTTGATTACCGGGCGTGTGTGGCGAGTGGCAACACTGCCGTGTTCGTGTTCACTTCGGCTCCGTAGTATTTTTTAAGTTAAAAATAATATAAAGTGTCTTTAAACACCATATCTGAGTTTAAATCAAAGCAATAACGTTAAAAACCAGTGAAAATCATAAAGTATCAGTGCAATAATAAACACAAAACTGTTATATAAAGACACCAATACAAATCTGTGGTAATTGTGTTAACATTATATAAATATAATGTTTTTTTATAATATCTATGGACGCTTTCACACCACGTCAATCTGGTCCCGTGGTAAGTTGTCGAAGAACTTGTATTACGGGTACCAGACAACGAAAATATATTTAATACTTTCATACTATACATATATATTAGCGCGTGGTGACGATCCATGAATAAATACGACGGAGTAGTTTTCAAGGGGTGTTTATTCCACTAGAATTCGAACACGAATGAATCAAACTGCAGACAGCCCGACAGTTTTATAAGCCGATCAAAACAAGTTACAGGAGTGGGTAGGGTATGGTAGGGAGGTAGGGGAGCGTAGTATATCGATCATAGTCGATCAAAATACTTTTTAATCGACTTATATTACAATCGAATAAATTAATCTAGCTAATTAATTATGATTAAGTATTTACAAAATTGATTTGAATAAATTACAATTATTATTTTAATTACTATCATTAGTTCAAACAAACCATTCTAGCAGCGAAAAACATAAGCTACTCTTTCGAACTCCATGCGGGTGAAACCGCAGGCAAAAGCTAGTATTATAATAAAACTACTATTACGGATTTTATCGCGTTTTTTTTTACATTACCAAAATATATGATAATTTAAAGCAACCATGGTCACGGGGGTGTGAAATCCATGGAAACATTAGAAAATAACGTACATTATCTAATAAAAACGATACACCGTTGGAACATCATTAAGATATGATATTGCTAAAGATATAGCTAATGTAATGAGATGGATTAAATTTTACACCATTATCTTAGTGATAAAAACAAATACGTGATTCACAATCGTGGATTAACCCAGGTTGGGTTTATGATAAATGCTAAAACTTATCGAATTTTATCAATCAAATTAACTTAATCCTGGATTAAATCAATAGTCACAAATTACTAAACCGTATATAAAGGGGTAATTGAGTGTATTAAGCGATCTTTAACGTGGCATCATGAAGTTCGCTTTGGTTTTACTAGCTCTTGCGGGAGTCGCTTACTCAGACTCGGTCCGTGTTGCTGAGTTTGCTCCAGAGACCCCGTCTGTTTTTGGATATCTGACTAAGTATGCTATCGCCGAAGCCGAAAGGATCCAGAAGGCGGAAGAGGAATATTTGAGCCAAAGAATCGTTGGCGGAGTTCCTGCTGCTCTCGGTCAATACCCTCACCAGGTTAGAAATAACTATTCAAGCATATTTTATGTGAAACTCATATATTAATAATTAACCGTTACCGTTAATTCAGACCCGTGATAATGTCCCAAAATTGGTTGGGTACTAAGACAGATATAAAATCACTAATTACACATCTGCGTAACCGGCATAGATATTTATTCATACAAAGTCTGCCTTTACCGGGATTTAAAGCTCCTACATTTTTGGATAGTTATACACTATACAGTCTGACGTCTATACCAGGCTTTGCGTATACATCTATAGTGACCACAGATATTCTGTTCTTAATATTTCTATGATAGTGACACTAAAATTGACCGCACAAACTATAAAAACACAGTACGGTAGACAACATTTGTCATCATTACATTTGTTTCCTTACAGGCTGGTTTGATCATTGACATCATCGATTCTCCCAGTCGTGGAGTCTGCGGCGGTTCGCTCATCAGCTCGAACAGAGTGTTAACAGCGGCCCACTGCTGGAGCGATGGTAGGAACCAGGCGTGGAGGTTCGAGGTGGTCTTGGGATCTGTCCTCTTATTCTCCGGCGGCACCAGAATCCACACCAGCGTAGTGGTGATGCATCCACAGTGGAATCCAACTTTGGTCCGTAATGATGTAGCTGTCATCTACCTGTCCAGCAACGTCGGGACTTCAGGTAAATTATTATTATGCATATTGTACTATTATCCTTCTTTCACACGCGGTGGAGCTTTGCTGTCTTTGGGAATGAAGATTTTAGACAGGAAGTGTAATTTGGCACATACCATACCTTCTTTTATCCCACGAGGCTTATCAGGTGACTCGACTTCTGTCTTAGATACCCTTTAAGTATTATAAATACATATGTGTGCAAATCTTTTACAAGCTCTAACTGAAAAACAAGCTGACTTACTTTATATATGGATATATCATTCGTATAATTTGTGTCCTACATTTACATTCATATATATTATACTAAAAACTGTCATTTTTATTAATTGACTATTATGATTTTCTTTAGCTACTATCGCTCCTATCGCCCTGCCTTCCGGAAGCGAGTTGAACCAAGACTTCTCCGGTAGACAAGCTATCGCGTCAGGATTTGGTATTACTCAAGATGGTGAGTTTACAACCTAGGCTGAAAAATAACTTGGCTAGTTATTTTTCAATTCAATAAATATTTAAGTAAATATTTTGAAATTCATTACAAATTTTAAGATTCATTTGGACACTAATAAATGATGATGATGAAGTAGAAATATTTTTTCATCTGACGTTCTGATGGGTGTCTATTTAGCGTTAAGACTTTTAACATAGACAAACCACTTTCTACCGGTGGGAAGGATGCACTGTACCGCGAAACCATCCTACTATTTCTTCTGTGAGACAGCATTGCTGTTTCGAAAAAAGGACCGCTAGGAGAGGGGGGGGGGGTCACGCACACTTCTAGCTCTTTTTTCTAATTTCGTTCCTATTACCCGTAATATAAGTTCATATTTCTACTAGGCGGCGGCATCTCCAACAACCAGTTCCTCAGCCACGTGAATCTGAACGTGATCGGCAACAACGTGTGCTCGTTGGCTTTCCCCCTCATCATCCAGAGCTCCAACATCTGCACCAGTGGTACCGGTGGTACCAGCACTTGCAGCGGTGACTCTGGAGGTCCACTGACCACTAACAACAACGGCAGAAACGTTTTGGTAAGTGTTGTAATATTTTCTGTTAAAAAATCTGAGAAGGAAATTATAATGAGTTAGTAGGAAAAAAAAGAGAGATACCGGTGGGAGGGAAGCGCTGTGCCGCGCTCCCGGCTGCATGGGTACCACCATCTTGCTTGTTTTTCCCGTGAAACAGCTTTGCTGTGTTTCAGAGAGAAGGGCAAGACAGGCAGTGTAATTACTGGCACCGAGACTTAACATCTTATGTCTCAGGATAGGCAACACATAAATGAGTTTATGTTCATGGGTGACGTCAACCACTTACCATCAGTTGGCACGTTTACCAGTTTGCCTATCTAACTAACATAAAAAAGACGTTGAGACAAGAGATATTCACCGACTGGATTGATTATCACGACTGATCACACAGTTTTTAACACGTGCCCACATTGAAGTAGGAAATCTAATGAAAAGAAAATAAAGTAAGAATAGGACAGAAAAGAGACAGGATTGAATGGTATTTGGCACATCATCCTCTTCATGAACCGAAGCTATGATGATTTATTTAATATTACTGTGAATTTAAATTTGATTTAATTGTTAATCGAAATATGCAATCGAAATAATATTTAAGTTAATCCTGCAATTAAAAAGAGGTACCACCACTCGCTGATGGCAAAACGGCATTGCATAAATGTTATGGAATATACAATCCTTATTCATCTGGAATAATAAATGGCTGGGCATAGTTCTTCTCCTTGAAATCAGGCTATGAGGATATTATTATATTATACTAGCCATAGCCTGGTTGGTGGTTCAATGTGGTGGCGAACTTCACTAACCCTAAAAGACATAATTTTGTCAGAAGTGCAGGTTTCCACGTGATTATTTTTTCCTATATCGCTGGACAAACGTACATAATGTCTGTTGCACAAATTTAAGAAAGGCTAATTTATTCTGCATTCCGAGACTAAGTCTATGCCAAATCATCGCTTGTATTAATTAATAAAATCATCGCTTGTGTTAATTAATAAAATCGTCACTTATAATAATTAATAAAATGGTAACTTGTACTAATTAATAAAATCGAATGTTTTCTTTTCAGATCGGTGTGACATCATTCGGTTCAGGCATGGGTTGCCAGGTCGGCTTCCCCGCAGCGTTCGCCCGCGTCACCTCGTTTATGAGCTTCATCAACCAACATCTGTAAATTATTGAACGTGTTATCTCGTATTAAATCGAATTTAATTTATTATTTTGATTGTTTTGTTATTTTGCAAAGAAGAGACATATTTATAGATCCCTTGATACCTAATAGTGTTAAATCCTTCCTTACATCCTTGCCTTCTATATTTACCGAAGGTTAATACCGAACCGTCGAAGTAGCTTTTAATCGACTTCAAAAAAAGATAAAGTTCTTAATTAGTCTGTGTGTTTTTGTTTTGTATGTTTGTGATTTTGTACTCCACTGTGAATGGATTTCGGTGATTTTTTATTCGAAAGCTGATATTTTGAATTTAGTCCAATATTTTCTCTGATCTAAATATTCGTTTTTAGTTATTCTGAATGAAACTTATTTGGTTGATTTACTTAGTTTACCTCGATGATGTGCTCATTTTATTACTTGTCGATGTAAAATCAACAAAAAACAACTGTCTAGGATAGGATGCTTTGAAAACGCATCATAGTATTTCGAGATCATCGACATATCCATTTAATTTGGTGATGTCCTGGTGAAGATCTTTAGTGATATATAACGTAATATTTTAATAAATGGCAGCAAATCTGCCGTGATTCCTTTCAATTACATATTATTATTGTATAATTATTGTAAATATTTACACAGTTCCAAATAGGTTTTTCTCAGGGGGTTAAACCCTTTCTTTGTTCATTTCCCTAAAACGGCGCTGTCTAATATAAGCAACGCGTTTAACAGATCTCTACCCATATCTTTGAACAATAATGACGTGGTAAACGCAAAGATTGCACATTAGTAGAAGAATAAGTTGATAATAAGTTGAAGGCATAAAAATTAAACAAAAGATATTATTTTATTATTATTATTTTAAGTCGGTTTTAATTATTTTTTTTCACACACCGTTCCGTCTCGATATTTAACCTCTCTTCTACGCATATTTCTAAAAGAAAGGTCATACTTAGGTCTAGATTACTTTCCTATGCCAGGTTTCTAACGAGAAATATACAAATTTGACGAAAAAGACAAAAAATAAACAGCGTTCTACCTTGATAGACATACATTGGATCCTTTAGCCTTAGTTCAGTCACAGAGGGAACCACGCAATTTCAGAATTTTCAAAAATTTTGAGCCTTATATTTTCCCTCTTAATAGAATAAAAAATACTTTATAATTGTGTATTCACTATTATGTATACGGAATGTGACTTTTAAAATCGCTTTACTAAAATTCGGGATTTAAAATATTTTTTGGCTTCATTTTTTTTTTAATATTATTTTAATTCATAATACGAAATAAAACAAAATTTCAGTGATATTTAGTACCTAAAATCAAGAAAAACATTTTTATTGCGTTCACAGGATTGATGCATTTGTTCACTGAAATGATAGAAACTGTTATTTTGTCATAATTAAACAATAAAAACACGACTTATTAATTTAATAACATAATTTAATGCATGTTAACAATAGTGTCACAACAAAAAAACATAAAGTAATCTTTAATGAAATTATTTAAGTAAAAATAAACTTTGTTCACGGAAATGATAATGCCATACCATCATTTCTGTGAATTCAATCAAAAAAGTGAACTGAATCAATGGAATCATTATCAACTAACCAAAACTTTTGTAAAGCTGCTTAATGTGTTGTTTTTTTCTTTGCGTAGAGGCCTTATTATTTCATCAGAACCTATCCCAAAATGAATACAAGTGACGTTTGCAGCATATTTTCATCCTGCTCCAAAAATCTTTTATGAGCGTTGTCGCTCCCATAAAAGAGTGACCTCTTTAACATGCTGACGCTTTTGTGGAGTCTGTTGCTAAAGTCTTCTAAATCTCATTTTATATTTGGAGACAACGTTCTCGAGCTGGGATACTTTATTTTTCAGAAATCTGTTTTCGATATACAAAATTCTTCTATTTCTTGATGCTAAGTTTCTCCTATTTCCTCTTTGTGAAAATGCATAGAAGATAGTTTGAGATTCAATAAAGGACATAGAATAGTTTTTATCCCGGAAATCCAACGGGAACTATGCGGGTAAGACCCCGGGAACATCTACCTTCTAAACCACGAAACAGATTTGGATGAAATTTGGACATAAAATAGTTCTTATCCTGAAAATCCTATGGGAACGGGAGTTGTGCAGGTAAAACGCCGGGACTGTTTATTTATTAAATCATCGAACCGATTTGAGTGAAATTTGATATGGAGATAGTTTGAGACCCAGGGTAAGATATAAGATGTATAACAAGAAGATTTTTTTAATATCAATAGATGGCGTAACACAAAACGTAGATCTCGCTATCGATTACAAGATGCGAATCCTTATGAGGATCGCACCTTTGTAATGCATGCGCTAAGCCGATTTTGACGAGACTTTCACTGGCAGATAGCTGATGTTACAAGGCGTAACTTAGGTCATATAAATAATCATCATCAATCCAAACGGCTCTAAATCTGAGTAAACGCGGGCGAAGCTGCGGGCAACAGCTAGTATTCAATAAGCAGCTGGGGATTAGTACAACATTCAAAGTATAGCACAATTTTACAATACCGATAAAATATAACGTTTATTATCGGTAAGAGGTAGTGCCACACTGCTTTGCATCCAAATTGGGCCGGCCGGTACGACCGGGGTGGTAACTGGTAACTCTCGCTCACAAAACACCGGCGTCAAGTAACAGCTATGCGGTCGCGTTTCGTGCGGTTTGTGAGTTTCCGTAGCCCATTGGGGGGTATAGGGAAAAGGACATCAAATCTGCATAAATTATGGGCGTCGGTAGTCACCATAAGGCTCCGACTGCTCGGTTGCCTCCTTGTGACATAAAAAAAAATATAAATAATATATTCGTGCAAAAATATCACTTTATATTCTAATTGATTCTAATATTTGAACAATCTGTTTTTCCATTATCACTATTATCAATAACAAAGAATAGTGACAAACAGCCCTGTAGCCTGAGGGCCAATTTAACATCTTAAAGTTATTTAAATAAACCGATTCTTCAAAAAATTTCTGTATATTTCTTTTTATTCTATGTATCAATTTTTGAATCATTTTAAATATACTTAAAACATATATTAAAGGTTTAATTGTATAAAATGAGTAAATAACAACACTTTATCTAAACAAATCAATTTTAGCTTAATATGATGATATGAAATTTAATTTGAAATTCTAGCCAGCTAAGCTTTTCAGCTTATATTAAACACTACAATAGCTTATAAGATAATATTGAGATGAGAATATACATATATATTGCTTTAAGAGTATACTATATGAGAGTAATATTGATGCAATAATCTCTATTTCAGATAATCTTCAGCGAGTCTCAAGTGGCATCATATCTTAGACGTGTTACGTAAACCGAACAGCTAAAATATATTAGGAAACATTTATCAGTAAAATATCAACTTACTCTATAACGCTATACGACCAAAATGAGAACATTGTTAATTATTTTTCTTCCTGTGCTGTTCGTCTATACTCTACAAATACAAAACATTGAGAATCCTGTCTTTGGATATATTTCTAAATACGGTATACCCGCAGCAGAGAAACTAAAAAGAGTGGAAGATGAGGGTTTGAAATCAGGATCAAAGATTTTTGGAGGGGAATCCTCGGCCTTAGGGCAGCTCCCATACCAGGTTAGTTATAACTCTTATCGTGTTCCCTATTTTAGTCCAATTCTTTGTTTAAAATTATTTAAAGTAAAACATATTTAAAGCATAATTGTTAATTACGGAAATTGATATAGAAATGCAGTTTGTTTCGTTGATATAAAATGATAGATACAAAAATCGCTCTAGTACCGATCATTTTATACCTTATTATAGAAATATAGTTTTCCTTGTATTTCTTATACATAAAATGTTTACAAATAGTCTTATTGGTGATAATTACTTTAATGGTACTAACTAACTTCCATACAATGTGATCCATATATCAAGTATATTTAATCACCATTGAATGATAGCGAGATACTCATTAGCTTAAGCCTTACATATATCGCATTGTAGTTAGTACAGGGCTTCCCAAACTATGCGTCGCAACGTCCTGGACGTCGTGGCATTATTCAAAGGGCGTCGTGAGGATACCTACATGGATGTATCTAATTGATCATGTCCTATTTAGACTATTATAATGTAAAGAACAAGTACAAACTGAAAATAGACGTAGAGAGATGACAGGGGCAGTTGAATATCTTGAGCACCGTTTCGAGGAGCTATGCGCGGAAAAGTAAGCACATCCTTGTCATTAATATCCAATCAATAAAATAAATAATAGGTCCTTTAATCTTATGTTCTGTTTTTTGCTCTTATTTTCTAATAAAAATATGACTGACGAGATGACCACTATAGCATGTAAAAAGTGGACAAGGGCAGGATGAATCCTAGAGTGAAGACCGCGAGCCAATTCCAGAGCACGGGGTCGGCTGCCAATACGATGAATCGACGACATCCGACGACATGTAGACCGAGATTGAATGGCAAAGGCTCAAGACCGCCTAGAGTGCAAGAATGGGGAAGAGGCCTATATCCAAAACTGGACATATAGTGTCCAACGCTAACGATGATGATGATGATGAATAGAAAATATAAAAGCTATTTGGGCTAAAACTACAACTGGTATGGTAGGTAAATTTTTGATCAGGGGAGGGCATCGCAAAAAAATAGTGAAGTCCTAAGTGTGTCATAGTTAAAATAAGTTTGGGAAGCCCTGGATTCCTCAACATTATAACTTATTTTTTCAAGTTAGAAAACGTGACCCAATACTGATCGTTGAGAATTGGAGTCTGACGCGGAACCAATCAATATTTTACTTTCCAATATGTTTCAAGGCCGGCTTGATCTCTGAAATCGTTGATACATCCAGTAAAAGTCTATGTGGCGGATCACTCATCAGCACCAACAGGGTCCTCACGGCTGCCCATTGCTGGTACGACGGTGAAAACCAAGCCTGGGTATTTGAGGTAGTGCTTGGTTCTGTGTTCGTGTTCAGTGGTGGTACCAGAATCAGAACTAGCGCAGTATCCATGCACCCACAATGGAGCCCCTCGATCATTCGGAATGACATCGCGGTCATTTACCTGCCCAATTCAGTGACGATATCAGGTAACTAGATTCTTATTAAGTTTTATAGTAAAGTATGTGATGTATTGTTCAGTGTGATAATATTACTGAAGTGTTGACAAATAGTATGGTGAACATTCTTAAATATATTTTCATTCTTAGTACTCATAACACAAGTTCTTAAAAGAATAACAGACTAAAGGTTAAATTGATGCGAAAGAAGTACGAAAAGTTCGTTTTTATTAGTATCTGGTACCTTGCATGATTTTCGTAATTACAAAAAGACCAGTATTACTTTATTACTCCTAAGAGAATTTGTCAGTAGATCCAAAGTAAAGCTTGATCTGACCGAGTTAACTCCCAGATAAAAAAGGATCGGTCAAGAATAACTTAAATTTTAAATTTTTGAGTAGCAGCTGGGAATTTTATTACGCGATAAGAAGTAAATAATAAATAACGATATATTGTGCAAATGTTGGATGCAGGTCTTTTCTATGGAATTTTTAGAATTGATAGGTACACTTACAAAGACTTACTTAAATACGATAAAGGATATATATTTACAAAAGCATAAACAATATTTTTTTATGTTAGTTGGATAGGCAAACTAAAAGATGTGCCATCTGATGGTAAGTGGTCGACGTCGCCCATGAACATAACCTAGTTTACCTGGAACGAGCCCAGGCAACTCATTCATGTGTTGCCTATCCTGAGACATAAGATGTTAAGTCTCGGTGTCAGTAATTACACTGCCTGTCTTGCCCTTCTCTCCCAAACACAGCAAAGCTGTTTCACGGGAAAAACAAGCAAGATGGTGGTATCCATGCAGCTGGGATCGCGGCACAGCGCTTCCCTCCCACCGGTAAAAATATACTTTTTTTATTCTAAAATTAAATCCAATGTCAGTTTAACAGAAAAAAAAACGTCTAAATCAGTGAGTTCGTAATCACAGTGGAACAGATACAATACGTTATTGCGCCAAATCTTTTTTACCGAATCCTTTGTTTCCTTTCCCTCATAAATATTGAAAAAGGTAACTTGCGAAGTCATGAATTCTTTACACTTTGAAGGCTCTTTCACTTTCTTATAGGCTTATAACAAATCCAAATACTTCAAACCTCTGGGTATATTCAATATATTGTGTAATTAAAACAGTACCAAAATGGTAAAATGTAGTACATTTATGTTATGGTTTTTATTTTTGGATGCAGTGTTGTAATTCGTATATTCAACAAGTATAAAATTCTAGTGCTTGTTAAATGAGCTGATCTTTTAACCATAGATTAGACATGGTATTCTTATTCTCGACAAAATATGTATACTTATTGACCTTTAGTTTAATTAATTTATATTTACGAGAAGTATCGTTAAATTTTAGTAATTTGTAGCTAAACTTTATAATGTTTTTGATGTTTTAGCTGACATAGCTCCTATTGCACTTCCTACTGCGTCTGAAATAGAACAAGACTTTGCAGGCGCTCAAGCTATTGCTTCTGGTTTTGGAATAACTCAAGAAGGTAAAGCTCATTTTTTATCCCTAATATGTAAGACTTCACTTCACTTGTACATGATTTGAATCAGCATTACCCTTTGAGGCGGGAATAGGTTTAATTATATCATTGGCATTAGCACACTAAACATATTTGTACGGACCTTGAATTTTATGGCAGTTGTCGAATGTATGGCTGCTATGCAGCCGAATTGGGTCGGCATGACCGAGGTTACCACCTAGTATTATAATTCGGCTACTGTGTTTATTCACTGGCGTCAAGTGACAGCTATGCTTTCGCGTTTCGTACGGTTTGTGAGTTTCCGGTGGCCCATTGGGGGGATAGGGAAAACGAGGGCAACGCATCTGCATAATCTCTGGTTGTGCGGATGTGTATGGGCGTCGATAGTCAACAAAAGTCTTCAACTGCTCGTTTGCTCTTCTATAATATACAAAAAAAATCTTGTTATTTTTCTATTGAATTAATTTTTCAATGATAATACCAAATATTTCCAGATGAATCAGTTGCAGCCAATCAAATTCTGAGTCAGGTGTCTTTAAAAGTGATAAAGAACAGTATATGCTCTATCGCATATCCCTTCATCATTCAGTCGTCCAACATATGCACCAACGGCCTCGGTGGCAGCCCTTGCAGAGGTGACTCTGGGGGGCCTCTCGTTGTCAATGGCACTGGAAGGAATATCTTGGTAAAGTAAAGCTATATAGCATAAGTAGACTACCTACTTGTTGGAGTTTAGGTGTGAGAAAGAAAATAGATCTGAAAATAGAGGCACAAACTACTCCCTGGGCTTAAGCACAAAATGTATAGTAAGTACCTGACAACTAATGGTGATCAGATGATATACACATCAATGAGCAAACAGGCCAAAAAGTTCTAAAGCAGTAGTTCTAGTTAGCAGATGATGTTTTTATAGTTTTTAGTTTTTAAGTTTTTCGTTTCCTATTCCATGAAAATTCTGAATTCCACCCTCACCATCTCGATGGTTGGAAATCCACAACAACTTGATTTTTACGGCATTTCCTGCCTCGCACGACGAATATATGGAATCAGCTGCCACCGATTTTTTTCCGAACCGATACGACTTAGGGACAAGAAGACTTCAAGGAAAGAGTATACTCATATTTGAAAGGCCGGCAACGCACCTGCTAATCTTCTGATGTAGCAATATATAAAAAGCTCTTCTATAAAAAAAAGTTTGAAAATGTAGAATGAAATTATATAAGAAAACCAATATTTATTTTTTGCAGATTGGTGTCACGTCCTTTGGTTCAGGTTTCGGGTGTCAAAGTCTATTGCCAGCGGTGTACACCCGAGTGACGTCCTACCTGAGTTTTATCTATCAACACATCTAAATTAAATATTAAGTAGCTGAAATAATATAAATATTCATTATAATGAAACACTTTTTTACGGATTTTATCGCGGTTTATTAACCTTTTTTGGCGGCTTGAAAAAAAAATTTTTTCAAGCCGCCAAAAAAGATAGGTCAATTCTTACCATCTGTCAAGTGTCATATACCCTTACAATATGCAGGAGTATACAAGCTTGATTGTGATTGTGGTCTCTCTTATATAGGCCAAACAAAAAGATCTATTAAAACTCGCGTCAAAGAACATATAGCTGATTTAAAACACCGTCGCTACACTAAGTCTGCCATCTGTGAACATAGTCTTGACAAAGCTCGCCATTATATCAGATTTGATAAACCACAAGTCCTCGCAAAACAACACCGATTCCAACCAAGGATGATCCGTGAGGCTATTGAAATTAAAAAACATCCTAATTTCAATAGAGAAGAAGGCTGGCTCTTACCACCTGCTTGGGATCCCATTATTAATATCATCAAATCAAAATCCAAGCATAATATGTCACAGATTAAAGATACAGTTAGCACTTTCTGCGTAGATAGGACTAACCAAAATATTGATGTATCATAGGGTAGTTTCGAATAACTTTGTAACATTAGGACGTATGACACCTCAGTCCTCCCGTGACCATGGTTGCTGTAAAGTATCCGAAACGTCGGGCTTGTAAAAATCTTAATAAACCGCGATAAAATCCGTAAAAAAGTGTTTCATTATAATGAGTGAAATTCGCGTAAACATTAGAAAACAATATAATATAAATATTGTTTTTACAGTTTTGTTGTTATTCCATAATACATGTTACTGCATTATTATTGCTTTGGGCCTCTATTCCTTAGTACTCGTATGGAACTTTGCTGTTTTCTTTTTCAAATCTACTTCACTAAGTTGTTATCACAGTACAAATACTTCCTTTTTTCCAATCATGGTCAGATGCAAAGTTTAGATTTTTAAGACAGGAGAGTATGTACCGTATGTTTATGCTTATTTATATATTTATTATTATAAGTATTATTATAAAATTTTAAAGTTATTTTCTAAAGGAAGTCTAGTCTACGGTACATAAAAAAATGTGAAAATATCAACAAGTAAAAATGGAATATAATAATCGAATAGGGTGTTTTTTATTAATATTTGAACTTCGACAAAGGTTCTAAGCATGTTGTTCAATATTATTAATATGAGTCGAGAGTGTTAACATAAGTCGCGAATAAATAAATAAGCCACACATCATAACAAAGTAAAAATATATAGATCAAGCAACAAAAAAAGACATATTTTGTGTAGGAAAAGCTGTTCGCTTTTAAGAGACACTGGATTGAAATATCATACCTTAATATCGAATATAATTCGTATTTTCATAAAAATAGTATACATAGTTTGACGACCTCTGTGGCTCAGTGGTAAGCGCGTTGGCGCTCAAGCCGGAGGTTGCGGGTTCGAATCCCGCCAGGGAACAAAAAATATTTTCTGAGTTCCTGGGTCATGGATGTGTATTAAATATGTGTATTATGTAATAAAAATCTTAAATATATGTATAGTATAAAAAGTATTAAATATATTTCCGTTGTCTGGTACCCGTAACACAAGTTCTTCGAGAACTTACCACGGGACCAGATTGACGTGGTGTGAAAGCGTCCATAGATATTATTATTATTATTATTATAGTGAGACTTCAGACACTTTGTTTGCTTTTAATAGTAGGGGTCCTAACATTGTAAGTTTATTTTGTGTTTTATTAATTATATTCTTAATGACCTGTGAACTGTATCCATTAGCGTGAGCAATATGGTGAATTATGTCCAGTTCTTTTAGATAGTTTTCTTTCGTAAGTGGTACGGACATTAATCTATGAACGTAACTATGAAAAGCCGCGAGCTTGTGTTGCCAAGGATGACATGAAGATATAGGTATGTTTGTATCGGTATAAGTCGGCTTACGGTAGATGCCAAAAACATGCTTGTTATCATGTTTAGTAATCGGTAAATCGAGAAAGTTTAAAGTGTTACCCTCCTCCAATTCTACTTTAAACTTAATTTTCGCATGTTTTTGTTGAGATCTCTTACGAATATATCAAACTGTCTTTCCGTACCTGTCCAACATATAATACAATCGTCCACATACCTATAGTAGTATAATAAGTTTTTATTCTTGACAATGTACTTGCGTTCAAAATCGTCCATGAAAATTTCCGCCATCAAGGGACTTAAAGGTGAACCCATTGCTAAGCCATCCTTTTGTATGTAAAATTGTAGTGTACGCATATGCAGTGTGGGAAAGGAGGGCGGTGCTATATGCATGCATATGCGTGCACTCACACATTTGCTGTAAAGACTGCGTTTTTCGCGGGATAATTGCTAATTAATATAATTAATTTAATATCTTAAAAATTGACACGTTTGCTTCGTAATACGAAAGTCATAGAGTCACTCAGTGTAAAAAGCAGAAGAATTTTGAACAAGCCTGAGTAGCATGAAATGTGTTGCTAGCTCACGCATGATTAAAAACGTTTGTTCCTTTGTTTTCAAAGTTTTGAGTTTTCCGAATTCATCTGCAAATGTAAAAACGATATTTCCATTCATAAATTTAATGAAAACTAAACGACGGAACGCATTATTAACATAAAATACTTTTGTTTAATTCCGAATAAAAATCTCCCGAGTTCTTCCAATTTCCAGGTGCCAAATTTAACGATTTCTAATTTTACACTTTTGCAACACTGGGTCCTAATGTGGTCCCCTTCGGAACTGCACAGGCTACGCTTGTATAATTATGTATTTTACAATTTTTAGGTCCTGTCTTTGACAAAAAATAGTTCTTGAAAAAATTATAAAGACCACCTGTTTATCCCAATTTTTAAATTCTTAGTAAGTATAAGAATAGGTCAAATGCTTTTCTTAGTTCTAAAAGGTACAGATAAATACATCTTTTTAAAGATGGACTTACTTGAGTCAAGAAAAAATTAAAAATAAATTAAAACCAATTAAAATACTATTACAAAAATGAAACGAATATATAATAATGAATTTAAAAACCATCGTTATAAAGGACCATGCTAAATACTTAAGATTATTTTACTTTGATATTTAAAATCCACCTGTTTTGTAATCATTGAAGTTTATCACTCATTATCAATTATTAATCTTTATTATCTATATCTTAATCTTTATCTATAATGGCTAATTAATACAAAAATAATACGATTTACATTTTTATATTATGTATATTTCCACAATGAAGGTTGCATTAATTTTGGTTTGCTTTGTTTTCACTTTTGCGTTTGCGAACCCAAGTCAAGTTGAAGATGAAGAAAGTCCAGTGTTCGGATACATAACTAAATATGGTATTCCCCAAGCAGAAAGAATCCAGAAGGCGGAAGAGGAATATCTGCACACAGATTCCAGGATAGTTGGTGGAGCGCCAGCTATTATTGGACAATACCCGTATCAGGTTTACATTTTTCTACTGTTATTGCTAGCTAGCCAGTTATTACATATAATTATATTTTATAATGATAATTATTATTATATCTATGGACACTTTTACACTTTTAATTATTATTAATTATATTTTATGTAATAATATTTTTGTAGGCTGGCTTGATATCTGATATAGTCGGTATAACAGGTAGAGGAGTATGTGGAGGTTCTCTTCTTACCACTTCAAGACTAGTTACGGCAGCTCACTGCTGGAATGATGGAAGCAACCAAGCTTGGAGGTTCGAAGTTGTACTAGGTTCAGTTCTTCTATTCAGCGGCGGTACTAGATTCCACACTAGCGCTGTGGTTATGCACTCTCAATGGATTCCTACGCTCGCTCGAAATGATGTTGCTATGATTTACTTGCCAAATCCAGTATCGGTTTCAGGTATTACATTTTTTTTATTATAGTAAAATAACAATTTCTTTTATTAATACTTTATTAAGTTTATTGTAGTTAGAATAGCACCAATTGCACTGCCTTCTGGGGAAGAATTAAATATGGATTTCGGTGGCTCATCTGCGTTTGCTTCTGGATTCGGAATAACGCAAGACAGTAAGTTTATTATAGTTTAAATATTTATCATTGCCGGTTTAAATGCTTTTAATATTGAGATTAAAATAATTATTAATACTACAAAATTTTTAGTCCTTTAGAAGAACCTGTAAACAAAATTTAATAGTTTTGCTGCGGAAACCCTGCAAACCCTTTAAATATAATTTTAGCTGAAACTTTATTCTAAATTACTTTAATGCCTGTTATCTTACGAAAACACATGAAACATTTTTTTATTATTTAATATAGTGTCCGTTTCATCCGCTTGTCCGCAGAAATATGTTTATAATATAAATTTTCAAAATTTCATAAAGTTTAACTAATATTAATTGTTAAAAAAATTACAGATCAAAATATAACATCTTCCCAATCACTACACCACGTACGACTAAACATTATCAGCAACAGTGTGTGTTCTATTGGATACCCGTTGTTGATTCAGTCGTCTAATATCTGCACAAGCAGTATTGGAGGAGTCAGCACTTGCGGAGGTGACTCTGGTGGACCGCTAGCTGTGGACAGGGCTGGCAGAAATATCTTGGTAAAATAATAATATATTTATGCTTACTATAGAATAGTACTACTTCATATGACGTACACGTCATAAGTAGTTTATATATATATGTATATATATCACACCACTACAGGGTTTATATATTTCTGGTCAGACTATAGTTTATACGACTTATATTTTGGTAGATAAAAATTCAATAGGTATTCAATTTTGAATGCAGTTAATCAATGAACTGACGTTCTGTTAGTTATTTCTGGGGGGTGAAGTCACATGGTTTAATTAAATCACTGCTCTGCAAGCTCTAACGTCGAAAATTAATCCATTATTTATATAAGTATTTCATGAAGATTATAAATTGATTCATTGTTAATTTCTAAATAATGTCTTAATCTGGTATCATTTTTAATTACTTACCTTATTTTTTACAGGTTGGCATAACGTCATTTGGTCACACATCAGGTTGCGAATCTGGCATGCCCGCTGTGTTTGCTCGAGTTACTTCATTTATGAGCTTTATCAACCAACACATTTAAGCTATATGCTAACTATAGAGAAGAAGCCTGCTTTGTAAAATAAAAATGGCCATTAAAATGTTATGCTATATGCTTTGATACCAAGTCAATTAAATAATTTATAAATGCATAGTTAGTTTAAAATATCAACATAAATATTTGTTTTCCTTTAAACCTTTAAAGCTAAAGAGTTTGTTTGAACTAGCGCGATCAAACAAGCAAACTCTTTGGAACATCTCAGGAAATACTGATCCGATTTGAAAAAATATTTCAGTGTTAGATAGCCCATTTATCGAGGAAGGCTATATAACATCACGCTGTGACTAACAGTAATTAAGTTGAGTAAGTTAACGCGGACTAAGCTGTGGAAACAGCTAGTATTATATAATTTCTCTTGTGCGTGTGTATATAACTGAACTCTTCCTAAACGTCGACACAGATTAATATTACGATGAAATTTATGCGTTTCTTCAAGTGGATTCGAGAATGACTTAGATTCACAATTCGGCCTACAATTATTTTATAAATTTAGTTAATTATTTCAGTTAATATACGCAATTAAATAATATTGTGCATTTACATCAAACTGTTTATTCGTTGCTAAGCAACTGACCAACAATTACCAAACTACACGGTTTCTTAGCAACGAATAAACTGTCTGATATGAATGCACATTTGTTTTATTGCCGTATATTTACTTAAATAATTCACAATACAGAGGCCTTAGACAAAGTAACATTAAAAAAACGATAACGAAGTTCGAAAAGAATAAAATGTATGGGATTGACATAACTCAACATAAGCCGTCGTCAATTATGTCACTCGTTATCGTTATCGCAAGTTGGTAGACAATGTTAAAATTCGTAACAAAATCATAAACTGTCAATTATTATGGGTTATCGAACACTTATGTCAAACTTATGTTATTTTATTATTGATATTGTTTCGTTATCCGTGGGCGTGGGCCATGGAGGGCAACATTTTCACAATTTTCATGAGTTCTAGTGTGTTAGAGGTCTAGGTATTTACATAGATATTAATTTTAATTTTTTGGTCCGATTTGACACTTCTTGTCAAACTTTGTTGACATTTGACAGTTGTTATCGTTGCACTGTCACGATCTTTGTCACTTTGTCTACAGGCCCTGTCCTCTATAAAATGTTGTACCTACATGACAGTTCTGTCGGGGCCACTGGTATTATTATTCTAGTTTGTGATTTATGAGTCGGTGCAGACCTGAAACTATACTAATTTAAACATGCTGTAGGTTTTTATCTTAAGCACTTTAAACATGGTAATAAAAAAAAAAGAAAATCGTTAAAAAACAACTCGCTTAAAATGCAAGCTTCCCTTATGAAAATACGAGGTTAAACATAGGTGTTATTTTTTATGGAAGTAATCAATTATACAACTATTTTTATAATATTTGAAGGTGTGTGAAGTTTACCAATCCGCATTGGGCCAGGGCATGGGTGAACTATGGCCCTCGCCTGATTTCGAGGAGAAGACCCGTGCTTTGCAGTAAGACATCATATTATAACATGACGTACAACTATTAAAAAAAATAGAACACCACCTCAACAAAAACCCTTATTTTATAACCTTTGCTGTACCAAACAAACTATATTATAATTTATATTTAATAAATAAATTATATTTATAATGAAAATATGTTTAATAGGGCACAGGCATTTATTCAAGACTTTCTTTTAATTATTTGAGGCCCAAATACATAGCATATATATACTTAGCTTACTTCTGCCACTTCTGCTACGATATTTGCAACGCGAAAATTTATTTATATCCGTGGCATTCAAAAATCAAACAGAGTAAAATGTCGTAAGATATGAAACTATGGAATTAAGCATAATGCAATATGCATTACGTATTTTTGTCCGTTATTTCATATATTTCACACAGACAAACAATAAGTTTGGTCTAAACCAATAACCAGGCCACTTTGAACAGGGATTTATTACGCGTATTATTTATTTATTATATTTTACTGTTTTTTTTTCGGAGGGATCTATGCTAATGGCCCGAAGGCCCTGATGCTTCATCGGATTAGTGTGAGCCCATTCGGCTCACTTTTGATTTATAAAGTGGGGGGTTGCCCCCCGCCTACCGTGCAGTCTGCGACCACACGGCCTCCTGGCGTCGGTTGTGGGATTTTACTGTTACTTTCTGTAAAATATAAGAAAACAGCTTTATTTCATATTTGACTTTTATGAGAAAAAATAAGTCATTTATTATATCACAAAAAGGAGAAATAGTCCGAAAATAGATCCTTGCGGCACTCCCATTATAATTTTCTTATCTGAGGAGCTTTTCCGATTTAAAATAATTATCTATGCGCATCCTTTTGTGCAAATACGGTGCTAATATTTTAATTTCTAGCTTTTTTATGTGATGACTACATTATAGTTATTGAATTTCCTGAACAATTATATGGTAAATAATTATTATTAAAAAATCTGCTTGTTTTGATAATTTCCTACAAACCTGCTTGCTAATCTCTATAATTTATCACTAATTATCAATTCAAAGTATTAAATTTGTTAATCTTTATCTATAATGGCTAATGAATATAAAAGGTATGTACAATTTACATGTTCATACGCACAGTTCTACAATGAAGGTGGCCTTAATTTTGATTTGCTTTACTTTCGCTTCTGCGTTGGCGAACCCAGTTCAAGTCCAAGACGACGAGAACCCAGTATTTGGATATATAGCCAAATATGGTATTCCCCAAGCGGAAAAAATCCTAAAAGCGGAGGAGGAATATCTGCGTACAGGTTCAAGGATAGTTGGTGGAGTGCCAGCTGCCCTTGGACAGTACCCATACCAGGTTTGTACCATCGTATTGTTTTTCGATTAAGTAAAACTATTTAAGGAAATAAGAAGTTTTTAAATTTTTATTTAAATCTGATTTTTAGGCTGGTTTGATATCTGATATCGTCGGTATAAGCGGCAGAGGAGTATGCGGAGGTTCTCTCATTAGCACTTCGAGAGTAGTTACAGCAGCTCACTGTTGGAATGATGGTAGACACCAAGCCTGGAGATTCGAAGTTGTACTAGGTTCAGTTCTTCTATTCAGTGGCGGTACCAGAATCCACACTAGCGCTGTAGCAATGCATTCTCAATGGACTCCTTCGCTCGCCCGTAATGATGTTGCTGTAATTTACTTGCCAAATCCAGTAACGGTTTCAGGTAAAGTTGACTTAAATCAATGACTTATGAAATACCATTTTTAAATTGGAAAATATTCGTTTTCATTAATATATTTGTGTTATTTTATAGCTACAATTTCAACAATCGCACTACCTGCTGGAAATGAAGTAAATCAAGATTTTGCTGGCGCATCAGCGATTGCTTCTGGTTTTGGGATAACACGAGACAGTAAGTTTGTTATTGCTTTTAATACTAGACTAGATTTATCACAATCAGGAGTAGGACGAAGTGTAACTCTAACAAGCCATTAAATCGTCGTCCAAAATGACAACATACGAAAATTCTAGCACCCTATCCACTTTGTTACATTTGTTGTTGTATAACTTGATCTGTTTTAACAAACTCCTGTGTTAAACTTACAGTTCAGTAATTGTAATCGTCCATCAAAAAACAGAGAATAAAACAAAAAAAGATTATAATGTTTCATCGTCTAGGAACTATTAAAAGGAAGTCCATTATTTAAGATACATTCCTTTACACGTAGGACATTTTACTTATTTGCGTTTTACTTATTATATCTTCTTTCGTAGGTTGATTATAAACCTGGACCAACATTTGATAATATTTTCAGACCAGGAGATAACATCTTCCCAATCACTGAACCACGTAAGGCTGAACGTAATCAGCAACAGTGTGTGTTCTGTTAGATACCCGTTGTTGATTCAGTCGTCTAATATCTGCACAAGCAGTGTCGGAGGAAGCAGCACTTGCGGAGGTGACTCTGGTGGTCCACTTGCTTTGGACAGCGCTGGCAGAAATATCTTGGTAAAAACATTTATTTCTAACCACAAATTAGTAAGAAGTAAATTTCACAAGTATTTGTATCATTTTACAAAAATCTACAGTCACAGAGATCTTTTATAAGGTTAATTTCTAAATGTAGTTATTTTATCTCACTTACACTTTTTGAAGTAAAAACTTGTTGAGGCGCGTTGAGCACTTTTTGGGTGAACAAAAGTGATGAAACTCGCGACATCGACACTCGTCACCGAAGTATATAAGTTTTCACTTCTATCGGCAGTCCCTATGACTGCGAATATTTCATTCGCATCGCATTGTCCCACTGCTGGGCAAAAGCCTCCCTATGTTTTTTCCATGCGTCTCTTTCAACAGTTACACTGCGCCAATCTTTTCGAAAAGTGTCTACGTCGTCCCGTCTTCTCCGTCGATGTCTGCCCGCAGCCGCGTCGCCGAACCTTGTTTGATGGGACCCAGTCGATAGTTAATTTGAGCCACAACTCGATCGGTTTACGGAAGATGTGTCAGCTGCTAGAGCTACATTGACTAGTTTTGTTTTGGAGCAGAAGATGGAGTTCCTCATATGGTTACCAACATAGTCTTACGCCCAAAATACTGCGCGTTGAACCTTGAAACAAATCTTTTGAGAAATATTCAGAGACCGCGATTGTGCACTGTACGTCAGGATCGAAAGGATGCACAATGCACATGTCGATGAGTTTTCGTTTCAATGTATGTATGTATGTAATAGGAAGGTGGCCTTTCATGTATTCCTTAATAAACCAATAAATCTTCCAGTAATTTTTGGCACGTCTAGCGACGTGCTTGTATCGTCGTCTCTGAACAGTGACTATTTGACCCAAGTAGATGTACTCATGAATATAGACTAACTTACATAGTACCTAAAAAAATATTAATTAATGATCAATTGTGAGCTTACGTGGGTTAAGCCGTGGTTTGGCTGTTTTCATAATTATATTTCTGTTATCTCGAATATGTCCAATATGTCCATTATAATATATTTTCAATTTATGAAAATATCATATTATATTATCATTCAATTATTTTATATTTTTTACAGATTGGTATTACATCTTTTGGCCACACATTGGGTTGTGAATCTGGCATGCCTGCTGTATTTGCGCGTGTGACATCGTTCCTTAACTTTATCAATCAACACATTTAAGTTATTAGTTATATTAAAACAGTTCGCAATGGTTCTGTTTTAAAATTAAACATTAAAGATCAATATGTATTTTTTATTTTATCCTTATTTTTTTAAGATATCAGAATAAATAAAACTATTTATAACGCATAATTGCTCTAAGAAAACTATATTTTCTTGCACAATGAACTATGTTTTCTTTTCATGCGCTAATTGAAAACATTCAAGGATCAAAATTCCTAAGAATTCTAATTTCCAATTAATTTTATTTTAAAAACATGGAATTCTTTTTCCAAAAGTAGTCATTTGCTTATTGCTTAGTGTTACATTTTCATCGCATTTCAATCTTTTTCGTCATCGTTATAGATATGTTAAAAATTCGAGTAATTATGGAAGATGAGTACCGTCGTGGCAGCAACGCGGCTCAAGCGACACGCAACATCAACGACGTTTACGGAGCTAATAACACAAACCAACGCACCACCTGTTATTGGTTTGCTCGCTTCCGTTCTGGAAATTTCGACCTGAAAAATGAACCTCGCGGTCGTCCGAAGACTTTGGTCGACAATGACGAATTAAAGGCGATTGTGGAAACTGATGATACACAATCTACGGCTGAATTAGCAGCAGCTTTCGACGTTAGCGTCAAAACAATATTGGTCCATTTGCGTCAAATTGGCAAGGTAAAAAAGCTTGACAAATGGGTGCTCCACGAACTCAATGATCGCCAGCGCGAAGTACGCGTCGAGACGTGCCTTGCACTGCTCAACAGACACACAAATTAAGAAATTTTGAACCGCATTGTTACCTGCGATGAAAAATGGATTCTGTTTGATAACCGCAAGCGCTCAGCAAGTTGGTTGGATCCTGGTTCAGCACCTAAACAATGCCCTAAACGAAACAACATTTTTATTTTAAATCTTATTATGTGTCTTAACCAATATCTTATCCTTGTAATTCGACAATATCAGAAAATATCATGAAACATTCCTTTATGCAAAAATGATAGCAGGACAATAAATGTATCATTTTCATCCAGCTATCATTTTTATTTTCATTTTGTAAACATTTCGTATCACCGGTAAGTTTAACAGGTATTTTGATAAATTTCGATTTTAATTTGTTATTTTAAAATTTTAATTAATTAAAAAATTAATTAAAATTGTAATTTTAATTAATTTTTTAATAATAAAATTGACTGGCAACTACCTACCGATAGGGTACCTAAAACTAGGTACCCTTTTTTCCTTTAAGGTTACACAAGTCGCTCATCTTTCTATACAAGCGCAGAACTTAATTACTACAATGTTTGACGTTGACCATCAAAAACTAAGGATAATATAAATTCCCCACCATGGTTCAACCCTTGTCGTGGCGGTGGGGCTCAGTAACCTAGGGTGAGCCACTGCACCTTGGGTGAAGCGAATTGGGCCGAGGGGGCTCTTTTTACCACTCTTATAAGAAGAGGGGACAAAAGAGCAGGGGGCAAGGGGCGAGTATGGAAACCTCACCCCATTTTACTGTAGGGGTTGTTCTATGCTGCGGGACAACCCCTCTGTGGAGGTGGCGTCGGTCCCTTGCGGGACTGACTAGCCGTCGAGGTGCCCTGTTTGTTTATTAGATCCGGGGCACCTCACCAAAGGCGGCATTGGTGGCACTCGCCGGGTTTTAGTGGGTAGAGCTGCGTCCACTTACCAGCTGTCGGGCGCAGCGAGTCCCACATACCTGTGTGGAGAGACCCACTCCCCCGCGGGATGCCTCAGAGCATTTTCCGGCGTTAAAGAAAAAAAAAGGATAATACCCAAAATTGTTAAAAAATTATACATTAAAAAAATATAAGCTAGTCTAGCTATAAATCTAAACTTTCGTATTTCAACACTGATTTTAGCCCAACATTGGACGAAAATAAATAGTATACGGAGTATGAAAGCTCAAAAATAACGCCCGTACAGTTAGTACAACATAGTTTAGTTATTCAAAAGGTGAAATAAATTTATTTTAACAAGATACACTTAATAGTTTTTCTAAAAAGACATTTTAGAAATGAATCATTGTGCATTTCATTCTAGCACACATGTTCGCGCCTTATGTCAGGTGAAATAGCATTCATTTAGATGGAGTTTGCGCCGTCGACTAGTTCAACCTTAACGCCGGGAAATGCTCTGAGGCATCCCGCGGAGAGTGGGCCTCCCCAGTGGGGGTATGTGGCACTCACTGCGCCCGAAAGCTGGTAAGTGGACGTAGCTCTACGTTTCATCCGTAAAAAAATTACCCTCATGCGTGCAAAGAAGTTTCACTTCAAAAAGCAAGGAGAACGGTGGAAAATTTCGGAGTGCGTGGTTGTGATTTCCCTTTTTTTATGGCAGGGGGCAAACGAGCAGTCGAAGCCTGCCGAGCGTCATCACCGCGATGCTCGGTGACGACGAGTCCTGGACGGCGATGGTCTCTTTCTGCGAGGCAAAAGGAGACCATCTGGGGACTCCTTAGTATCGGCCGGGCATTCCCCCCTTACGAGGAGTATTTTGGTTTTCGCCGGGATCAGCCTGTCGCTGAGGTGATCCTGTCTATTGCCTGCATATCCACAACCTTCAAAAAGCGGTTAAAGGTACTCATAGTGGTTTCAGTTAGAGTAGGCAGTCCCAGATGCGAATCCCACATTGGGTCAGGATCTACCCGAAGATCCTGGCTGCATCCATAAGGATTTCCCTGCGAAAAAAAAGAACCTGTTCTAAACTCTACTAACTAAACTATCTATCTAAACTATCACTACCTACTACTATCTATCTAACTATCTATCACTCCCACCCACCCGGGTGGGAGTGATAGTTGTTTGATGTTGGACTAGATGGTGACGCTGTTTCTCCGTATTACAGATGACTAAATATTTTATTTTGTATGGCTAATAGCCTAGTTGCTAATACCTTTAAATGAAAAAATAATAAATGAACTGACAGTGACAGCATGACGGTACATTTTGCTTATTGATGATTGACAAATAAATTCTCCGAAGTCTGAAGATATTTTGTTTTAAAAATCAAATTAAATAATGGAGGAAATCGGTATTATTGTTGCTGAAAAGGTAAACATCTTGTGCTAGAAAATTCACTGAATTCAATTTGTCGTGTTTAATTACTTCATTTATTTTCTATATTTTAGGATGAACAAGTCACCGATGCTAAAGGTGCTTCTATTGCGGGCCCACAATCGTTTGAAGAATTAGAATCTGAAGACTTATATACTAAATACAAGGTGAGTAAATTATGCAGTATTTTCTTTTCTATGGATATTGTGAAGCAGGGAACAAAGACTTTATTTAAAACCTTTCAGTCAATTTTATTTTATATTATTGTGCAAAACATTTCACTTTTACACTAGACATAAAAATAATTGCATGGGTACATTGTTAAACTAAACATAATTTTTCATGTGTATTTATGAAATGATGTGGTTTTCTTTTCGGAGGGATCTATGCTAACGGCCCGAAGGCCCTAATGCTTCGTCGAATTAGTGTGAGCACATTTGGCTCACTATTGGTTTGTTAAAGTGGGGGTTACCCCCTGCCAACCGTGCAGTCTGCAACCACATGGCCTCCTGGCGTCGGGTTGGGAAATGATGTGAATATATACCATATGAATGTAAATTTACAGAAACTACAACGGATGTTGGAATTTCTTGAAGTACAAGAAGAGTATATTAAAGATGAACAAAGAAATTTGAAAAAGGAATACCTGCATGCCCAGGAAGAAGTGAAGAGAATACAGTCTGTACCACTTGTAATTGGTCAGTTCTTAGAGGCTGTTGATCAAAATACTGGAATTGGTAAGTGTATTTCACTACAGGGATTTTATTTCAACTTGGACAAAATTATGTGTGTGTATGTTTGTTTGTTTTACTCATTTAAGGGTTCTACAGTTGTAAAATTGTGTGCTCCCGGCTGCATGGGTACCACCATCTTGCTTGTTTCTCCCGTAAAACAGCTTTGCTATGTTTCAGAGAGAAGGGCAAGACAGGCAGTGTAATTACTGGCACCGAGACTTAACATTTTATGTCTCAGGATAGGCAACACATAAATGAGTTGCCTGAGCTCGTTCCAAGTATACTAGTTTATGTTCATGGGCAACGTCGACCACTTACCATCAGGTGGCACGTTTACAAGTTTGCCTATCCAACTAACATAAAAAAAGAAGTTTGACATGTCAAACTATATTGATTAATTGTTATTAAAAAACTACATAAACGGCCCATTCTTTGAAGTTTTTTTTTATGTTAGTTGGACAGGCAAACTGGCAAACGTGCCACCTGATGGTAAGTGGTCGTTTTTAACACCTTTTACTACTAGTATTGGTTTGATCCAAAAATCATCTGACATTATTGTGTTATGTATAGTAAAAAATTACTACATTATAACAAAGTAAACTGATAAATACAATAAATATGTATTAACCAACAATCACTGTGTTAACTTGGTCCCATAGTAAGCTCAAATCCTGGCTCATGGTAATTATGCAATACTTTAAACTATTATTTAAAATCTATCCTTTGTTTCTAGTTGGCAGTACTACTGGGTCCAACTATTATGTGCGCATATTATCCACAATTGACCGAGAGCTGTTAAAGCCTTCAGCATCGGTTGCTCTTCATAAGCACTCCAATGCTTTAGTTGATGTTTTACCTCCTGAAGCTGACAGTTCTATTTCAATGTTGCAAGCTGGTAAGATAATTATTCAAATTGTTTGTGGCCTATTATTGATGATATTATTAATATTGTATTGAAGTGATTTTGTAATAAAAATCTTCTTACTAAAGTAACTACAAATTTACAAAAATAATAAATGTAACTAGAATTTCTTGTTATTACTGGCTTATTATTTTAATGGTATCCTTGTTTTGCTGTCTATTAAGAATAAATACATTTGGTTTATAATAAATATTGAGTAAATTAGCAGAATTTTCTTGGGTAATTTCAAATACTTTAAACCTTAATGTTTTTGGGACATTTAACTTTACATTAATTAAAAATATTTTTCAGATGAAAAACCTGATGTGCAGTATTCAGACATTGGAGGTATGGATACACAAAAGCAAGAGATTAGAGAAGCTGTGGAACTGCCTCTGACACATGTAGAGTTGTACCGTCAAATCGGTATTGAGCCCCCTCGAGGTGTTCTCATGTACGGACCACCTGGATGTGGCAAGACTATGCTTGCTAAGGCAGTAGCGCATCATACTACAGGTTTGTAGCTTTAATAACTTCATTAAAGTTGATAGTACATTAAGCCTACAGTTTGTTTCCGCAGCCAGAAGCATTTCCCTGCATCATAATAAATATGTTTCACATATGCCGGGTGTCCTGTGATTTCCAACATTTATATTTATATTAATCTATATATTACCATATTTCAGCCGCCTTTATTCGTGTGGTTGGATCAGAGTTCGTGCAAAAGTACTTAGGTGAGGGGCCACGTATGGTTCGTGACGTCTTCCGTCTAGCTAAAGAAAACAGTCCTGCCATTATCTTCATTGATGAAATCGACGCTATTGCTACTAAACGGTAAACGTTTTTTTCATTAATAAATGTATATTGTAAGTGAACGTATTTCAAAATATGTATGAAACAATGCTTATCGATTCATTTGCAGGTTTGATGCCCAAACTGGTGCTGACAGAGAAGTGCAGAGAATTTTGTTAGAATTACTTAACCAGATGGATGGATTTGACCAGACTACTAATGTGAAAGTAAGTTAAATTGTTGTTTTTTTTTTATATGACCGGATACCTTGTTACCTTGTAAAGTTTTACTCACCTTAGTCACAGGGTCATCAATCTTTAGATAACTCTTCCGAGTATAGCATTCATATTTCTTATACACATACCTATATCAAAATAAGTAGGATGGTGGTTGTCAAGCATGTTATAGGCATATACAATATACATGTAGCTATTAAGACATAATTACAATACATAACTCAATTTGCAGGTAATCATGGCAACAAATCGAGCTGACACATTGGACCCTGCTCTACTGAGACCTGGTCGTCTTGACAGGAAGATAGAATTCCCTCTTCCTGACAGGTAAATTAAAACTAAAAGGTCTTTATTGAATAAAACAAGCAGTGTGTGAGATATTAAGGAAATTATCTTTTTTATTTGAGAGGCCCATTTATGCCATTATGTATAGAATATAACATCTTTTAAATGGCGGCTTCGAACTGTGGCACAGATCCGAGAGGTCCAATTTTCAATGACTGCTGCACATAGGTCTGGCTGAATCTGAGCGATAGCCTGCGTTATGTTGACTTTCGGGGCACTAATCGATTGTAACTTATTGCATTGACCCGAAACTTTAGAAAAGTCTAGCGGAGTCAAATCGCACGATCTTGGTGGCCAATTCACGTCACCTGCGAGAGATAACCCTACCCTCAAACCATTCATGCAGAATGTCAAACGAGAGTCGACTTTGAAGGGTCACCGCGTCTGCCGTAAAATGGACGCTATGCGCGCAACGTTTGCTCTAAAGAACGCTCGTTTTGATAATAAAGTTTTATCATCTGGACATGTTGCTCAATCGTGTATCTTGCCATGGTGATTTGGCATCAGTGACTATGGTTATGGTCCGATATACACTGCGGGTACAGTTCAGAGCTCTTACTGGGGAGAAATTCGTTCCAATATGGACTGACATGTGGCATGCACGCTGTTGATCACGTGATCCACAGCGTCCAACAGGAACGAAAATAAAAAAAAATGCCGCGCAAACAATGTGGCCGCCACAAGAGGTAGTGCTATGCTGCTTTGCAGCCGAATTGGGCCGCCGTCAAGTAACAGCTATGCTGTCGCGTTTCGTGCTGTTTGTGAGTTTCCGGTGGCCCATTGGGGGGGGAGGATTTAGGGAAAAGGAGGGCAACGCATCTGCAATAATCTCTGGTTGTGCGGATGTGTATGGGTGTCGATAGTCGAAAATAGGCTTTGTTCAACAACAACAATAGTTCTTAAGATGAAGCCCTGATTCATGTCCTATCAGCCTAAAGCTTACTTCTGGAGTCATGTATTATTTGTTCATTAAATTTTGTAAATAACTTCATTTTAGACGCCAGAAGCGTCTGATCTTCTCTACGATCACGACCAAGATGAACCTGTCGGAAGAAGTGGACTTGGAGGAGTTCGTGGCTCGCCCAGACCGCATATCGGGGGCTGACATCAACGCTATCTGTCAAGAGGCCGGTATGCACGCCGTCAGGGAAAACAGGTAACTTTTCCCTTTCAAAGAGGAATTAGCGTTTTGATCGGTCAGTTTTGACCTTGGTATGTAGTTTTTAATAGGAAACATATTCTATTGTCGCGCTAGGGCGGTGTAATCGACTAGAATGCCGTGACGGTAAATTGTATAACGCTGTCAGATAGATTTTTATTAATTATGAATTGTAATTGGTACATTGATGTGTCACATCTGGCGGGCGTCCCTTGACATAATTTTTTGTATATTTAGTTAATTCATCAGTTTTTAATCAAAACAATTTAGTATGGTATTATTAATTTAAAACTGAATTCCAGGTATATTGTGCTTCCTAAGGACTTCGAAAAGGGTTACAAAAATAACATCAAGAAAGATGAAAGTGAATATGAGTTCTACAAATAATTTTTAGCTATTGTATTTTAATCTCAGTAATAAAACATAATTGATTATTATTGTTTCTTTTATTTTCCATCTGTCACAAACTACTTATTTAAATGGGCTGAAATATTTTTTGGCATAATGCATGTAAGATTTTCTAAGAAAGAATTGGTAAAACATTTCATAATTTGTTAAGACGACACTATATACTGTTACGTTATACTTAAATAGCTTGCATGAGGAACAATCTATTAAATACTTTTATTTAGAGATAATCAAAATATATGTAATAGTATTTTTAATTTTTTAAGAATGAAAAACGATATATTTTAATTGCAAAGGTAACTAGGACAAAAAGGGAGAGGGGAGGGAAAGGACAAATTAATGGGATAAAACTTTTTAAAGAAAATGATTTCTTGTTTTCCGAAATTTCTGTACTGAAACAAAAAAACAAGTCCTGACTCTAATAAACCTAATTCGTAATTGAATTTGCTTAAAATGACTTTATTGAAAAAAATAATAATTTACAAAATCTATATTTTATAACAGTTCTTAATAATGTGATCATATTACAATATATTTGGCATGCTACCTTAAATGATCTTATTAAATACTGCCCATTATATTTCATATTTGTGATGAATATATTTCCAGACCAAACTTAGCTGAGACACGATCGTCATGAGAGTATTATTTTTTCATCTTCGTTCTCAACTAAGCTATTGGCCATTTAATACCAAAGACAACATTCCCTAGTGATACTTTTTCGTTACGTGTACGATTTGAAAAATAATGGAATGGAAGTTCGTTAATATTTGATGAGTAAAACTTCATTATTTTATAGCAATCATTCAATTGAATCGTTAACGATCAGAAAAATCGCAGTCGAGGACAGTACCTCTAGCTAGCGACATTTACTGCAGTTTAATAGTGCTTGGCTGATTTATATGTGTTTAAAAATTTAATATTGTAAGTTGTGATAAGGCACATATCTATAAGATCTAGCCTATATGAGTTACTGGGTACAAGAGTTAATTTAAATTTAAAAAGTAGTATAACAATAAAGAACTTAAGATATTAAATTAAGTAGACACCATAGTTAAGGTGCATATTCTATAGTCTTGCTAATAAGGTACTGAAATAATTGCAAAGTGAGAACTCGGGTCGTAAGAAATGGCTATCTATCAGGTATCCGTATCAAAGTATCAACATATTTTGTCAGACTCTAATTGGTCACTTTTGGTCATATGACGTCATACTCAATGACGATACAATTTAATGTTTGTTTGTCCTTGTAGAGTTTTGTTCGCCGTCTTTATATTAATATAACGGCCAACTCAGATTTTTTAAATAAGATATTTTAACATTTTAAGAGAAATTTAAGAGAATTACTTATAATAGTGCTTAAATTGAGCTGCTTGCTATGCGAGTTTAGCACCCCAGTCAGTTATAAAAATGTATTTCCTTTAAGACACCTTATTAACAAGACATTAACAAAATAGTTTGTCATGAAACAATAAATAATTATTTCCGTATAATCCAGGCGGATCTTTAAGTACGCCTTAAGTACAAACTAGCTGCCTAGTGTCTAATCATAATAAAGCTTACATACAGCAAACCACAAACAATATAGAGTCTAGTGTGATTAGAAAATAAAAGTTATTTCACTTAAATTATCTTACCATCTAAAATAATATTTTGGAATGATGAAGAATAGAAAAAGTGATTTGATGATCAAATTTGATTTTTTTACACATGATTTTACTTTATAATCATTTATAATTTCATTATAAATTCAATACAATAATACTGATTCACAAATTCGATTTAGGCACATTTTGATAACAGTTGTAAACATTTCATTGATATGTATAGAATAACAATTTTTATGTAAAGTTTAATAAATGGACGGGAAATAAGAATACAGACAGTTTCATAGTTAAGTTACAAATATTGTATAAACGAACAATTATGGCCATATTTAACAATATAACATTCAACAATATTATTCTAAGCTAAATATCATATAGTTAATAAGTTAAATATTAATTATATACTTTAACGATAAAAAGATGACGGAATGATTTCACTGGAACCAAAGTCTACACTTAAAATACTTGTAAATATACGTATTTATATATTACTTGTTATTAAAATGTTTATTTGCCTGTGTTTTGTTTACAAGAACTATATTAGTAAAATCTCACTATGACATAGTAATTGTGAGAGTTAAACATATTGTATGTACATACCGAGTACTTACTAGTACATCAAATATAAATATATAATATTGCTAATCTGTGTAAAATTCTGTGTCTAATATTGTATACTACCAACGCCCTGCGGTTTCACCCGCGTACTTCCCATTCCCGTGGGAGTACGGGGATAAACTATATATTATAGCCTATATTTAATTCTGATGTATAAGCTATGTTATTGTAAAGTTTCATTAAAATGCATGCACTTTTTGCGTGAAAGAGTAACAAACATCCATAAAAACTTTCGTGTTTATAATTTTAAAATGTGAGAATTTTAAATTCGTCGTCTAACTCTTTACGATCAAGATAGCCCAATTTCTCATAATATAAATGCAATTATATTATAATAAATATAATATTGTATGTTTGAGCACTAGTAAGAGCTCGAAGTACACGAGACCACTGTTACGTTTACATACAAGAGTATATGAAGGTGTTTCGAATTGTGTGGAAGGCACATAGTGAATTTATAATATCTATGTATATAAATTAATAGATTTGGTCATCGTTGGTGGTCATGAATAGCATGAATCTAGCTGCAGCTAAGATGAATATAAAATTAGCGGTGGGCAAGCGTTACAGTTAAAACATGTGAATAACAAAAGTGCTTAGTGCTCAGACTATTAATGTGTACTGTGAAATACGCAGGAAAATGTATGTTTTTCACAAAAAATACTTTTGTTAAGGTGATAGATGATAAGTTGTGTGGCAACTTAATACAGAAAATTAGCTTGGTATGCGGCTTATTAAGTATTTTTATAGGTTACTAAATATTGTATGCACAACTTATTAGTTGTGCATACAATATAGTTAGGCCAAGTTAATTGCTAATACTGTAGCTATTTTTTTAATTACCCGCTTAGAATGTGATGGTACAATATGGTAAAACTATCTGGACAACATGAACACAAATACAAACTGTTGCACAGTTTTTTTGTAGTCTAAAATTAGTTCTTGCGCTGTCATTGCAACTACTCATGTAGTGAAGATAATTTTTTCAGACTGTATTTTGTCGATTGACACTAATTGTTAAGTAGGGCACTTCAAAGCGATGTCAGAACGTCACTTTGAATAGGCACTCCTCCATGCAAACCCGCTCATCGTGAGCGCGGCAAACTATTCCCCAGATAGCTCTGTTTCAATTAGACATAGGTTACCTAAGCATGTTTTAACAGATCCAACTGACGAAATCTCTCAAGCTACTAATGCGCGACGCAAACTTCACAACATACACAGAATTACAACACACGGTGCTAGGTACATCTGCACAGCGCTTAGGCCTTGGGGTCTCCAGAACAGCGCGCGCGATCTGCCGCGCTCCCTGCGGGGCGCGGAGGGAGGTGACCCTCTTTCAAATATTTCTTAAGTGAGCTATCTACTCACTGTACCGATTGAGCTTAAAGGCCATCAGGCCAAAAAGTCTAGCCCTTCCGAAAAAAAAAACTTGTTTAGTTTAGAGGTCATCATTTTGATACGTCAATCGTATTATTTTTACTAAGCGTACCTCCTCTCGCAGCCTACACAGCTATCGTTCTTCGTCCGTATCCATAGGTTCGATGCGGTTAGCTGCAGGTTTGCGGAGGTCGGAGGAGATTGGCGGTGGTTGGTTGCGGTTAGGTCACTTGTGGTCCATGAGCGGCACAAGCAGCGCGGGCGGGCCGGCGCGGCGCAGAAAGGCGTGATGTAGCAGGCGCGCGGCGGGCTGGCGCTGCGCCGGGTCCCGCACCAGCGCGCACTCCAGGAACGCCAGCAGCTCGGCCGGGCAGGCGGGCGCGCGCCGCGGTCTTGGCGGCGGCATGTCGCGGATGCGACGCATCGCCTGTATAATGAAAATGTTGAAAATGTGGTATCCCATTTACAAATACTTTATTTTATAGGTCTACAATATGAAACAACTCCGCAGCACTGATGTCCGATTAACATAACAGAGTCTCCATGATCGGAATATAATCTGGCAGAGTAATGTCCTTCTCAAAGTATACTGGTAGAATGCCCAGTAACACCGCTATCGACGTCTTTTTATATACCAAACTGGCAATAGACAAACCTACAACTACCAACACCCACAAAATCGATATTTCTTCATAATTATTTAATCGATATTAACATAAATAAACTACTGAAAATCATGACACCTGTAATGTTACAAAAAAAACACTTTAGGACTATTAATGTAATAGTTTCTATACATATAGGTATGTACATACTAATAATAATTGGAAAATATTATTTTTGATGTATGTGGCCTCTAAATCAACGACTGGTCCGTAAGTTTGCTCCGTCCGTAAGAGCGTGCTATTTTGGGTGTTTCTTTGACAGATATAATTCGAAACGAAGACATGCCAGAGAACTAGGGATATCGGTAACCTTAGCGTAACGTAAGAACGCACATAAAGAATAGGTAAGCTCGTTGAAGTGGGTCTGGACTGGTCACACACTCAGGAGAACGGACGGTCGATGGGGCAATAAGGTACAAGAGTGGAGGCCACGTTTAGGTAGACGGAGTATTGGTCGGCCATTAACCAGGTGGGAAAACGATATCCGTGCGGTTCCGCTCCGTGTTGGATGCGAGTAGCGAGGGATCGGTCGTCTTTGCGTTCATTGAGGGAGGCCTATGTTCAGCAGTGGACAGATGGAGGCTGATGATGATGATGTCGACCCGCCCTGGCAGTAAAATTGACTTAAAGTCGGAAAACGGCCTGACGCGAGATGCCCAAACTACGTCGCCTCTCTCAACTCCCTTGTGTGTGCCCGCGAAGGTATACTACTTATACACTTCGTTACTTCTCTGTGTGAGCTGCGTTTCTTTGTTTCCATTCGACTATAATACACTTGACACTACTTGAATACACGCGTTGTTTTTTCTTTCTTATTGTTCATTATGATTATTATTAATTCAAAAATAATAGTTTAATTTAAAATTAAAGGAAAAATATTTCACATCTATCCAGCATGACGAAAAACTTCTTTTTGCTGCCATCAGCCAGCCACCACTGAGTGGAAGACGATCAATTCATATCTTATATCTTTAAATGACCAATTCTTGTATATATATAATTGGAATCTCGGAATCGGCTCCAACGATTTTCATGATATTTAGAATGTAGGGGGTTTCGGGGGCGATAAATCGATCTAGCTAGGAATCATTTTAGAAATAGTAAAAAACAAAAAAAAAACTGAGCAAAAAACTCGGTCATCCAGGTACTATTACATTAACTGAGACATAAAACTGTCTTAGCACCTTAACACTTACATTGTATATTCTACCATTATGCCTGAAACTAGCTAGCATTCTCAATGTTAGCCATCGAATGAATCAAAATCAATAGGTAATCTTGCCATCATTATACAGGATTATTTTTAAAACATCAGCAAACCCGCAGAACTATATAACTAACATCATAAACAACATTTGTTCTACGACTTTTGAGATAACTTAATACATTCATGAATAGAAATGATTTAACAAGTTTTTATTGTACCTTCGTAATATTTGTAGGTCTATGTTTTGTGCTAGCGCCGCCCCGCCCCCAGCCCCGCGATTCTCACGATTTTGTGTATCTAATCTTTGTGAAGCGCATGGAGAGTTGTTATTAATGATGTTAGCTATTAATTCCTGCATGATTGCTGGTGTTTTACACACACAGGTGGCACAGTTGATTATTGATTTTGATTGATACAATATATTATATTATATAATAAGCGTTTCAACAAATCCTTACCTGTAATGGAGGTTCGTTAAAGAACGGTGGTTCTCCATCTACCATCTCAATCAACATAATACCCAACGACCAAACGTCTACTTCGGGTCCATAAGGAAGTCTGGAGATTACTTCTGGGGACATCCAGTACGGAGTACCCACTAGTGACTTGCGTTTAGGTAGTTCCTGAAAATATTAAAAATGACAATTAAAATCAAGTACATGTACAACATAGCATATACAAGCTCTTATAGATCCTATTGCAAGACAGGGGTATTCTCGAAATAAGTAGAGGAGGGAATGTAGGCATAGTTCGCATTTAGGGATTGCAATCCGGTCCGGCGGATCCGGTAATACGGCGGATCCGGCGTGTTTTTGGACCTGCCGGATCCGGTGAGTCGGCGCCAGATCCGGTGGCGAATCCGGTAAAACAAAAAATACGCGAAAAACTGTACTGTATACGAAGCGTACGTGACGTTGCCAGATCGCTACTCGCTAAAATACTTAAAAAGGAAATGACTGCGTATGAAGTAGAAGGAGTAAAAGGAAAATACTTATCACTGATCTACAGTTACTTAATGGCGATTAGGCCAACCAGTGTTGAGGCAGAAAGGGCCTTTTCTGCTGCAGATTATATTTGTAGTGCCATCAGAAGCAGATTAGGAGACAGTACGATCAACACTTTATGTTTTCTTAGATCGTTTTCTCAGGCACAGAAATAATATTCACTTGCATTTTGCATTGCAAAAAATAAATGCTTCTTGTTTTATTGTTTCTTAGGATTATGAACTGAAGTTGATTTTATAAGTACAAATTTAAAAGACTTGTTTTGTTAACTTAGATCTGTGTAAATTATTAATAAGAGTTTAATAGTATTATTACTTAAGTACTTTCAGATACTTACAGCAATAAGTGAGAGTCGGACTGATTACTTACTTTATTATTTAGAATAGTTTCATAATTTCATTAAGTACAAAAAAAATTAACCAAAAATTAAAATTAATACCAAAAAATATAATTAAGTGTAATTAATAAATGTAATTTTATTTTCCATAAATACGTATTTTATTTTTCTTTTAATGTATTATTATCAAAACTAAAAATCACTAAATACTAGGCCCTAAGTAACTTTCAAATCCGGCCGGATCCGGCCGGATCCGTCCAGATTGGCGTCATTCCGGTGAAATCCGGCCGGATTGAAAATGATACCGGATTGCAATCCCTATTCGCATTGTAGTGTCCCACTCTGGGTTGGTGAACTTCAAAAAATTTTTTGGCCGTTGGACAAATAATGTTGCGAGAGTCAGGTACACAAGACTTAGAAAAAACCACTTTGTCTGGGATAAGGTCACGCTTGGCCTCGGACATATATCAACTAGCCCATCATCGCTCATTTTTTTTATAGAAAAGGGGGCAAACAGATAGTCGGTTCACCTGATGGTAAGTGAAAAGCGACATCCACAGACACCCGCTATACCAGAGGATTAGCAGGTGCGTTGCCGGCCTTTCAGATATGAGTATGCTGTTTTCTTGAAGGTCCCTAAGTTGTATCGGTTCAGAAACACCGTAGGTGGCAGCTGATATTTGTCGTGCGAGACAGGAAATGCCGTAAAAAAAGAGTTGTTGTGGATACAAAATAATAGCAATTCATTTAAGTATGTCATCTTATCATGAACTCAATTAAGACATCTATACTACATAATATTATCGTTATTATTTGTAACATTACAGTTTATAGCATAAATAAATTAACAAAAAAAAACTTTTAACTGCTTGAATCAAGTGATAAATAAACCAATTGTGACTATGTCAAACACTACATCATAAAATATATCCGTTACTTAATTTTAAAAGTTCGTTATTATTATTTACATTATTTATTTTTTGCTTTCAATAAAAAACCTAAGATTTAACCAATAAATAAATAATACTTAAATAGTAGTTTCCATGAGATAATCACTTAGTAAAAAAAACTGCAGTAAATGAAAGCTGAATAGTAAATGACTTCAACCTATTAATACTAAATACCAAATAAATAACATACCTGTGACACTTGAGCACAAAAGCCAAAATCTGAAAGTTTGACCCGTCCATCCGCTGTCAGGAGAATAGAATCTGATTTAATGTCACGGTGTATAACGCCTTGGCCGTGCAAAAATGCCAATGCCTGAAAAAAATAAACATTGAGTGGTCAAAAAAAATATAGAAATTACAAGCTAGTATCCCTGTTACATAGACCATTTTAAAAACAGCATGTAGGTTTTATAGAAATTGTTTCCTGTATCGTCTGTCGGATTTGTAAATCAAATTTTGGAATGAAATAAATTTATCATTCTAGTATCATTACTTCAATCCGTAACGAATATCATGGATGAATATTTTCTTTTGTGTTTGAGTTTGTAGATATTTTACGAGGTTTAGTCCCTACAATCTAGTTTATCTTTGGTTTTGTACACCGGAATACTTGTGTCTTTGTCATTTTACTTATGCGTTTTCCCCGCACAATATAAAGAAAGGGTTTCTCTTAGACTTACCTTCAAACACTGCTTGCAGACTGTGGCTATCTGCTCGGGGTCCATGCGAGACCTCGTCACAATCTGAGTGAGGGACCCTCCAGCCATGTACTCCATGACCACCCACAGCTCCTCACCCACCAGGTAGGAGGCGTGCATCTCCACTATGTTCGGGTGGGGATAGTCGCGCATTATCACCTGTTATCAATAGAGCATATTTAAAACTTTCAGTACAAATAATTTTAAGTTTACTTTAGTGTGTTACATCTACAACAATCAATTTTCAATTATATCCTTTTGTTAAATGGAGTATTTACATCCGAGTTGTGATAGAACATCGTTTATATCCTTCTCAATTAATCTTATACAAGCATTAGATACCTATCGATTTTTTCTTAAAAAATCTAGATAAAAAAACTAATCAAAATATTTAGGTACAGAAACATTAATTGAAATGTTGCTTTTAACGTAAAAAAAACTTTACTATTAATATATACCGGTGGCAGGGATGCGCTTGTACCGCGCTCTTGTCTGCATAGGTACCAGCATGTCGCTTGTTTCTTCCACGAAGAATGACAAGACAGGCAGTGACAAGACGGTTAATTACTGGCACTGAGACTTTACCATCTTACGTCCCAACACGTGAACGAGTTGCCTGAGATAGTTTTAGGTTAACTTGTTTGTTCATGGGCGATGCTGATCACTTACCATCATGTGGCTCGCCTGCCCGTTTTCCTATCTAAATAACATAAACTTACAAGAAAAGAAAAAAAAGCGAAATACTTACCACTTCATTGAACAGCAGTTCCCTGCGCGTCTGGTTGAGAAGGTTCATCATCTTGACGGCGACCCGACGCCTGGTGCGAGTGTCGGTGGCGGCGCACACCACTCCGGTGCTGCCCTCGCCGATCTTGTTAAACCCGGTCAACGTCGCGCGTGGGTCACCCTCGCTCACCACTAGCCGAAGCGCCGCACGAAACTATCACAATAGCAAATAGTGATGACGAGTGGTTCGATTCCAAAATACTAATATTGTATCTCAAACGCGGACATTAATACGCATATTCTTATTCCGTGAAACTGCTTTGTTGTGTTTTTTTTATATTACCTGTATCAGGTAGTGTAAATACTGGCACCAAGACTTCATAAAAAAGATATGCGTAGGTACGTTAGTGCCGGCTGTACAAGGTTGACGTGGATCCATCAAGGGGCTCAAAATATGTATCTCAGTATGCTTGCGCTTGTTCTATTTTTTAATAAAATAACGAAAAACCTGCCAAGTGGGAGTCGGACTTGGTACGGAACCCTAAAAAACAAGAATAAAAAATATAAGGGCTTTATTGCAGTCAGACGATCAGCATCGTAAAGTAATAGATTATATTTTCGACACGTATTATATGCTTTTATCTTTTATTAAAAGAAATAAAAATTCTTAGACCATTTGTGGCTGTCATTGCTTTCGTTTTGTTTCCCTTTGCAATGTAAACGGGGTGACATCGTTACATAGTCCTAGGACCATCTTTTACATGAAAATGTTCACAATACACGGGCTCAACGCAAACGGGAACACGGACTATTTCCTGAGGCTAACTGCGCATAAAACATTTAGGCCGTCGCTTCCCTTCAGTCCTAACTAGTACACCAATACACGTATCCATATTAAATTAGATAGTTTTAGACTTTCATAGTACTAACACTTTTATATTATTCACCAACATATATATTTCTTTATCAGCTATAAAGAAATTCTATAGAGTCTGTGCGGGCAGCTAGTTTTTTTATATTTTTATAAAATCAATATTATATCTGTAGTAATGTATTAATGTATATTATGAGGCGTCAATAGGTTTAGTGCATTGGCAATCGTTTTATATTATGATACTTTCCTAGCCTTGTTGACGCTGAGTATACGCATACATTCTCCTAAGGTGATCTTTGGCCAGTTCTTGAAAGGTATCACACCATTTCACACTTTTTACAATTATTATTCCCATTCTTTAGAAAATACCTGCTCTTACTCTAAATATCTGCTCAGAATACAAAAGATGTGTCCTGAGCTAAAAAAACTTAAAAAACTTAAAATAAAGCAAATATTTTAAGTTTAATTTCTATTTAAATCTATATTATGATATACAATATAACAATAATATCTATGGACGCTTTTACACCAGGTCAATCTATGTAATCAGGTACCATGATAAGTTCTCGAAAAACTTGTGTTACGGGTATCAGACAATGGAAATATATTTAATACTTTTATAATATACATATTATATTCAATATTTCTACTATATAAATATACATATCTAAAACACATCCATTTTTTTATGTCATAAGGAGGCAACCGAGCAGTCGGAGCCATCCTCATAACCCATAGACATCCTCACAACCTAAATTCATGCAGATGCATTGACTTCTTCTTCCTATTCCCCCAATGGGCCACTGGAAACTCACAAACCGCACGTAACGCGACAGCATAGCACTCATCCATGACCCAGGAACACAGAAAACTTTTTGTTCCTTGGCGGTATTTGAACCCGCTATCTTCGGCTTGAGCACCAACGCGCTAGACATTGAGCCACAGAGGTCGTAATATATATTTATGTACTTAACTACTAAAACTATAAAGCGAAACAAATAACTGACACTTACTTGTTCATGTGTAAGGCGCAGCTCATGCTTGGATGCTGCATGCGGTAAGTGAGCTGCCACAGGAGGTCCAGGGTGCTGGTGTCGCACTGCTGGTGGATATGAATCAACTGTAAAAGTTAGAACCAATTAAGTATGATATTAAAGTAAATATATAATAGTAAGTAGAATGATATGTGAGCAACAATGGCCCAGTGGGTATGGGCTCGGCCTATTGAGTGAGAGCCAAGAGGTCCGGGTTTTATCCTGACCCTGTATGCCTAGAAATGGCTTTGAACATCGCTTGCTCATGGGTGAAGGAATCATAGTGAGGAAACCTGCATACCCCATGAGGTTAAGTCTTTATAGGTGTGTGAAGTTCACCAAACCGCATTGGGCCAGCGCATCAGTGAAGGAAAAAAAAGTGAAGGAAACCCGTTTCCTCATATCATATAATAGTTGATATTATTATAAGTAGAATGATATTTAAGTAAATAAAATGAGTACTTTAAACTGTGACCATACAATAAAAAATATCATTAGACAATGCGGTGTATCAAACTTAGAACTTTGAACAATGTGAATGATGTTTACTAAATACATTTACCAGTGGATTAATAACAATGATTGTCTCTGCAAATTGGATGATAGGTTTTGTTTTTGCACAGGATATAACTTTAGGAGAAACACTAACAATATTTAGTATTGTTTTGTTACTATTATAGATATCAACTATTGGCTGGTTCATTAATCACTACTGCTAATACTTGATTCACAAAAAAAAATATTTCGTACAGGACAAACGTCTGTCGATGCCACTAGTTTATGTATATAACATAATATATTTATATAAGAGGGCAAATCTACATATGGTCTTTTTGGCTGCAGCCCAGGGCCCAATGCTGATGAAAACATTAAATATAAGGAAATAAAATATGTCGAAAATTGTAATCTATTTTGGCAATCCTGAGATTAACGTCGTCTTATTTTGTTGTTACTATAGCATTAGTTATAATTCAAAGTTACAATTGGTTAATAGAGAATGCTTCAAGTAGCCCAGGGCCCGTCTAATTCAGGTGGGGGGAGGACCTGGCACAGCAGCCGTACGGCAAAAGCCTAACGGTTGCTCTGCGTCCGGTCCTTGAGCGGTGGATGCGCCGTAAGCGCAAACCCCTCACCTTCCGTCTGACACAGGTGCTCACTGGGCATGGTTGCTTTGGTGAGTACCTGTGCCGAACGGCCCGCAGGGAGCCGTTGACAGTGTGTCACGATTGTGGCGCGGCGGTGGACTCGGCCCAGCACACCCTCGAGGTGTGCCCGAGATGGGCGGCGCTGCGTCATGATCTGACATCGGTCATCGGAGGGGACTTGTCTCTGCCGAGTGTCATCACCGCGATGCTCGGTGACGACGAGTCCTGGACGGCGATAGTTTCCTTCTGCGAGGCAGTAATGTCCCAGAAGGAGGCCGACGAACGGGTGAGAGAGGAGGCCGCCGACGAGGCCTCCCCCCGTGGGCGACGAACGGGGGTGCGCAGGAGGCGCTACTTAATGCGCCTCCAGTAACGCCCCTGTGCTCGTGTCGGGTTCAGGATGGGAACCTGGGCCCAGAATGACACGACGTCACGGGGACTGCCTAAGCAGCCGGGTAGTCCCCCCCTTAAGAGGAGTAGTCTGGCCTTCGCCGGGGCCAGCCTGTCGCTGAGGTGATCCTGTTGAATGCCTATCCGGGAGCCTCATAATGCGGCTACATGCGTAAAAAGCATTTCCCTGCGATAACAAAAAAAAAAAAAAAAAAAAAAGTTAAACATATATTTAATTACCTATATTATTGTTTCCATTCATTCCATGTCCTTGGAGCATTTGTTGTGATGGATGATTATGTGGATAAGGTACATTGGCATTTTGTATGTTGTGGTATGTCATGGTTGGTTGGTTGTCATTTGGTTCTGAAACTGGTCTGACCACTGCTTCATGACTATGAGCCCATTCTACGGGAGAATCAGCGACTGGCTTATTTAATCCGTAATTGCTTTGCTCTCGTCGTATACTTGGGTATTGAGTTGGAGCAGGTGGCACTGGAGGCGATTCTTCGGGAACTGACGGGGGTATATTAGGTTGATTTCTGAGGTCTCTCCTTATTCGCGGTGGGCTTGTGCTTCTAAGTGAATTTGATCTTGCAACATTAGAAGTTTTTGGCAGAATAACACCATTCTGTATTGGCTGTGTTGAAGGATTTGCTGATACCGGTCGTGATATTGAAGCAACTGAAGTAGTCCTGTGTTCTCCACGCACAATCGTTTTTAGGTCTAATATCTCTGTGGGCGTAATCTCAGATGGATCTATTAGTGGCAATGGTCTATTAGTTGATTTAAGAATCTAAAACAAATTATAAGATAAATTTATTATTATAACATAATATTATAATAACAACAGCACAATTATAACAACACATGCAACTACTAATTGAGGTTAATATGATCAAACATGACCAACATAAAAACAACGCTAATGTAAGATCCACTTAATATGTTAATAGATAAATTTATCTAATTTAGTTTCATTGATCATTCAAGGAGTTTAGTGTGTATTATGATTACTATAATAATAATTATCAGCCTGTATCAGTCCATAACTGAAGTAATATCCACTCAATTGAACTTTTAAATTAAGCCTTACCAATGTTTAAATTAAGTTTGTAGCTGTTACTGTTCCATTCTAATTGAATTGTATAATATATAACTTTAATTTTGTGTAGTGAAACTAAAAAAGTAGGGCATCATTTTGAAAAGATATAATCATACAAGCCGTAACTATGCCTTACCTGGTTATTCCCAACTAAGGAAGCCCATTGAAGAGGCAATCCCACAAATTTACCTTCCCTTTTGTCAAAACCAGTATGCACCCTGTGCTCGAAATTACTTGGAGGAGAAATAAGGACCTTCTTCTTTTTCTTTGAAAACATTATGCAGATTTATAATATCTATAAAGAATAATGTAAATTAACTTAAACAAAAAATAACTTTCAACGTTGTCGTTTTAATTTTGTCGTTTCCGCAACTATGCAATAGAGAAAAGAAAGCGAAAAGAGAAATTACTCTAAATGAGCACTTGTATCGAATTGTTTATACACGGTAATATTTTATGGTTAAATTATTAAACGTTAATAAACAATAACATATCATACCTATAAAAATGACTTTGCATCACTTTAAACAGACTCTTTAATTTAATTTTACAACATTAAAAACTTGAAGCCATGCCTTAGACCTATTTCGTTATATCAAATAATTTACACTTTCTTATAAATTCACTTCGATCATTCACTTTCTTGGAATTTTATATTTTTAAAGAGAATTGTTTTTGTAAATTTAATTTATTTTAAATCGCAAGCTTTGACGCGTAATAATAATTACACACAGACTACATAGGATTACACATCACTCCGCAAGTCCACAGAGTACCTTTGTAGTTTGTATATAATATACAGAAACATTGATACTTGATCTTAGCAGAAACATCACTCCATCAACTAACTTGCACATAAAAAAATCACAATGAATAATGTCCTCACTCCACAGATTATAATAGCTACTAGCTAGTAGCTAAGTTAACATTATTTTCATTACAAAAATATTTGAAACGGGATATTTACCCAGTGAGTTGTAATTACTACATAAAGAGAAGCTATACCAAACGAAAAACGTGTCGTACCTTGGCGGGGTGATACAAGGAGGCGGCTAGCACGGGAGGAGCGCAACGTGAGCTCCGTAGAAAATTATGTATAAAATTAACTTTGTTTGGTTTTAATTAATATTTGTGTTTATAGTCTGACAAGCGAGTCGTGGGACGCGATTTATTTCGAATTCTTCATATGGCCACACTTCTGATTGTCAAACTAAATGTCATCTTACCTCTATTTGTTGTTGTTGTGGTGTAATTATTGTAAGTTTTTGTGCGAAAAAATGTCGAAACCCATTAAAAGCAGTGCCCGGAGCTTGTTGTATACAATGATAAGCAAGTATGAACAGAGAAAGGATGATATAAATCAGCGTTTCGAGAAAAAACAACGAATTTTTGACGAAATTATTTCAGCTGCAAGTAAGTACATCCCAAACATTTTGATACTCGTCCTAGATTTAAACAACAAAAAAAAAACTTTTGTTTGTATTCAACATAACTTTACATTTTTTTAAATATGTACTTTCGAGAAATTGTGTTTCAAAACATACAAATTATTTCTTGTTCTAAGGTCTATCGGATAACGAAGATTTGAAACGACAGATCGTAGACTTAAACAAAGAGCTGAAAGATATTGAGAAAAAAGATCTGTTTACCTCTGAATCCAGTTATTTGGCCCATTTATCTAAACTGACAGGTTGTATTTCAATATATTTTTGTTATATATTAAACTGTGATAATAATCTGCCACTTAACCCAATTATTTTTATTATTACAGAAGTTGGTGTCAACACACTGAGGAGGATAAAAAAGGAAGGTTCCCTAAACCAAAATGTGTGGAACACGCCAGGAAAAAAACGCCCTCGCCAGCCCAGTGTTTCAAACTTAGATGATTTTGACATATCGGCAATTCGTAATAAAATAAATGAATTTTACTCGGTAAGGAAACAAGTTCCAACAATAAGAACTTTGTTAGCAGAATTACGAGAGTCAATGAGATTCACTGGATCTCGAGAAACATTGAGGCAAATATTGTTAAAAAATGGTTTTGAGTTTAAAACTAATAAAAATGAAAGGTCAATTCTAATTGAAAAGTTTGAAATATCTGCTCTGAGACATAGTTATCTTAGAGCTATTCATAAGAAGCGACAAGAAGGAAAGGCAATAGTTTACCTGGACGAAACATATGTCCACCAAAATTACAAGCCAAAAAAGTCATGGCAAGGACCGAGTACGAGTGGAGTAACTGACAAAATTTCTAAAGGTTTCTATCAAATTAATTTTGCCTTTTTTGGAATGTCTATAAGAATATTTGTTATTTTAATTATTACTTTTCCTTGTTTTATAGGTAAAAGATACATAATAGTCCATGCTGGCTCTGAGAAAGGTTTTGTGCCCAATGCATTATTGGTGTTCAGCACAAAATCTAAAATGACTGATTATCATGATGATATGAACCGTAATAACTTCATAAAATAGCTGGAAGAAAAATTAATACCCAATTTAAATGAACCTAGTGTGATTATAATGGATAATGCGAGTTATCATGTAACTCAAATTAACAAGCCGCCTACGATGAGCACTTTAAAGGCTGATATTCAGAAGTGGCTCACCGAAAATCACATTTCTTTTGACAATTTTCTTACAAAGGCCGAGCTTTTGTGTCTTGTCAAAGAAAACAAACCAACTCCCTTGTACGAAGCGGAAGAACTTCTAAAGCAGCATGGACATGAGGTCATCAAATTGCCGCCATATCATTGTGATCTCAATGCCATAGAATTAATTTGGAGCTTGGCAAAAAGGAAAGTGGCGAGTATGAATCTAGGCGTGCCAGCTGCCGAAATGGAAAATTTAATAAGGAAATGTTTTGCCAGTGTGACTGCTGATGACTGGAAATCATGCACTGATCATGTGATTAATGTTGAAAATACATACAAAATAAAAGATAAAATAACAGAAGAGGAACTTGAACCATTTCTCATCAATGTTCGTGAAGATGAAAGTGATAGTGATGAATCATATTTTGAAGGCATCGAATTTCTCGAATCAGATTTTGATTATTGTTCAGAATGAATAAATGTTTTTAAGTTTTTGTTGTGCATCTTTATTATCCTTATTTTCGATGGAGTGGAAAAGTTGGTGTTGATTTTAATGTAGTTAATGTTTTCGTTTTGATTATTTTTAAACCAAATTCTTTGAAGATTCCAACCTTATCCAAATAAACAAATAATCAAGTTAAGCAAAAGTATCAAAATTGTTTTTAGACTATATATGCTGGGTTAACACCTAAAAGATTTTTAAATTTGCCGCCAGCGGCTTGTGCCACGACTCGCTTGTCAGACTCTACTTAACGATGATAAGCTACAACACTATCTTTTGACGTGACAACGTCTTATAATAGGGATGTTGACATTTTTCATATATGTTTATAGATCATTTATAAATATCTAAAATAGGCGTAAATAGTATTAACTTTTGCTTAAATACGTCTATAGTGCCTATAAAATCTTGCATTTTATAATGCATTTTAAATTTCGCTCCAAAACGCTAATAATAAATAAATTATAGATCCATTCGAAAAAAAAACTATCGTCAGTAAACCGACTTTTTTTTTCGCAGTGGATTGGTTTTTATACGCATGCTGGCATTTCTGGATTATTGTCAGTCACAATTTCGGCACGCACTACACATGCACTCGCTTAAGCGTTCGGCGAGTGACTAAATGAGTTGATGCCAATTGGCAGCAACTCGCGGCGGAAAAAAATTGTTCGTTGTGTCTGTTCTATACGCTAGTAATCATAGACTAAGAATAATATAGTTCAATGTATTTACCATGTTTATCATTTTTATTTCGCAAAGCTCGACATTTCAACATTATCTACGAACATCAATCTCGTGAATAAGATATTCGGTACATCACAGGAATATTGGCCGATGTTGGCCCATGATTGCGTGCGTGTCCACACATTTGCCCAATACTTAGTACGTACTAAGTAGTTGTCTTGGGTACAGTGTATTTTTGTCCATCTAAATGAGAAGCTTTATGGTTCTTTACCAAAAAGAGCGGGCATTTGGAATCTAATACAATATTAATTATAAATTAATTCAATACAACACTAAGTAGTCACTTTAACAAAAAATCAAGTTTAATGAATGGGAACCCACTTATTTATTTCTTTTATTAATTAGTTTTTTTTTTTATATATATACATAATTCAAGCGTCTACCTGTTGTCATTATTAATATAGAGCAAAACGGCAAAAAAATCACGTTTGTCTGGGGAGAACAGGAACCCCTAAATATTTATTTTATTCTGTTTTATTATTTATTATTTTTACGCCCTGGTAACAGATGCACAGACAGAATGACGGACGGGCAACGGAGTCTTAATAATAGGATTTTTTTACCCCTTGGGTACGGAACCCTAAAAATAAGCATTTCAAGTAAATGATTATGGATGGATATTGTTTTCTAATGTTTACGCGAATTTCACTCATTTTAATAAAACAATTTTTACTTATTTTATCGCGGTTTATTAAGATTTTTATAAGTATTTTTAATATTAAAAAAAAAAACTCTAGCCTTCTTAGATGTATTAGTTATCCGTAATCCCAACAATACCTTAAGCCACACAGTGTATAGGAAGCATACCCATACGGATAAGTACCTAAACGGCGAATCTCACCACCATCCAACACAGTTAGCTACCGTGGGTAAATCTTTGTTTCAGAGAGCACAAGGGATCTGTGATGAGCAACACCTGGAGACCGAACTTCAACATGTCAAGCAAGTACTGCGTGGCAACAAGCTTCGGGTACCGCGTCTCCGTCACAGTGAACGTGTGAAACCAGCCACCGTCGAGCGAATACCTGCAGTTCTACCGTTTATTAAAGGCGTCACTGACAAGATTGGCTTCATCCTAAAGCGCGCTTCTATAAAAACTTATTGCAAGCCGCCAAACAAGATAAGTCAATTCTTACCATCTGTCAAGTGTCTTAAACCCTTACAAGATGCAGGAGTATACAAGCTTGATTGTGACTGTGGTCTCTCCTATATAGGCCAAACTAAAAGATCCATTAAAACTCGCGTGAAAGAACATATAGCTGATTTAAAACACCGTCGCTACATTAAGTCTGCCATCTGTGAACATAGTCTTGACAAAGCTCGCCATTATATCAGATTTGATAAACCACAAGTTCCAACCTCGCAAAAGAACACAGATTCCAACCAAGGATGATCAGTGAGGCTATTGAAATTAAAAAACATCCTAATTTCAATAGAGAAGATGGCCAGCCATCCTTTTTACCACCTGCTTGGGATCCCATTATTAAAATTATCAAATCAAAATCCAAGCATAATATGTCACAGATTAAAGATACAGTTAGCACTTTCTGCGTAGATAGGACTGACCAAAATATTGATGTATCATAGGGTAGTTTCGAATAACTTTGTAATGATAGGACGTATGACACCTTAGTCCTCCCGTGATCATGGTTGCTGTAAAGTATCCGAAACGTCGGGCTTATAAAAATCTTAATAAACCGCGATAAAATCCGTAAAAATTGTTTTATTATAATTATGGATGGAGGTGGGTGCCAGTGGCAAGAGGTTGGCAGTCTTTGTGTTGTTTTCTAATGTTTACGCGAATTTCACTCATTATAATAAAACAATTTTTTTACGGATTTTATCGCGGTTTATTAAGATTTTTACAAGCCCGACGTTTCGGATACTTTACAGCAACCATGGTCACGGGAGGAATCCGTAAAAAAAATTGTTTTATTATAGTCTTTGTGTTCATTGAGAGAGGCCTACTTTCAGCAGAGATTATTTAAAATATTACCACAGCGGCGATCTCCTCGATATCCATCTTCGATAGACGTTATATCATGTAGAGTGTAGTCAGTCAGTACACAGTAAATAAATGAATTCCCGACCGCCACGGCCCCCAATCATGGCGGCGATATTGGCTCATGTCATCTGACGTCCTGACTATCATTTGTCGGGCCAACTTGGGCGAATATGAAAAGAGGCCTTAACATTTTATGTTTATTGTGGACTGTGGCTTACTACTAATATGTATCCATAAAGTTATTCTGCTAGGTATAATAACTTTATGTATGTATCATTATTCGTTAATCGTACTTACTTACTTAACTTCATTTTCAATCAAAGACTACCATTGTATAACCAGAGATAGACTGGAAACTCGAATCAAATATATGTAAGCCGTACGTGGCGCCATGTAGTTGTTGGATATGGAATTAAAAACCTATACCTAGCTATTAATAGCCTATATATACGTTTATTATTATTCTAAGGTCTATTATTTCTATTAAATATTATGTTATTATATCCAGTTGGCAGTTACCTGTAATATTTTTTGTGTAAAGAATTATGTCTCATTACCTACCGTGTTTTATTTTTATGATGTTATCCTTATGTTTACTAATTAATTCGATAGGTATGAGATAATTTTTAGGAGGTAATTTTTACACAAAAATATCACAGATCGCATTTACATTCATCTTGTGCGCGTGCATCTCGTGCATTACTATCACTAGAACCTTGAAATTGCAAGAACAAAATGCGCATGAGTTCGAACTTCGAAAACTTCAAAATTATTGCCATTTCAATTTTCATAGTACTTTAGCGCTTCTCACTTCGTAGTTCACAACCAACGCTAGGAGGCCGTGTGGTCGCTGACTGCACGGTTGGCGGGGGACAACCCCCCACTTTTATAAACCAAAAGTGAGCCGAATGGGCTCACACTAATCCGATGTAGCGTTAGGGCCTTCGGGCCGTTACCATAGATCCATCCGAAAAAAAAAAAACTTCGTAGTTTGTAGTTCGTACCTAGCACAGAACATACATACTAAAAAATTACTAAACCACAGAGTACATTGTAACGTATTACTAAACGACAAACGTAGTGATTACATTCTCTTGGATAGATACCCGTACCTAGTTCTTTATTCTTTATTCTATTTCTACGACAAGGTACGACAATTCGAATACTTGAAATTTTGAAAAATGAAAGAAAAAGAGCGTAAGAAACATAAAAAACACAAGAAAGATGATAAAAAACACAAAAGTAAAGAAAAGAAAAGTCAACGAAAAAGTGTAAATATAAAACATAAATAGTAAAACTTCAATTTGTTGTTTATTTATTAACTTTGTTTTCTTTTTAGTCTTCAGAGTCATCGAGTGGTTCTGATTCAGATACATGGGTGGAAAAAGCAATCTCTTCAAAAAGTGATCGTGATGATTGGATGTCTATGACAGGAATGATAAAAACTTATACAAAAGAGGATATTAGGCAAATAAGAGACACGAAGGACAGAAAACATATAGACTCATATAACCCCGCTACTAGTAGCCGGGAGCTAAATCCTTACTGGAAAGACGGAGGAGCAGGTGTACCACAAACATCACAAAGCTTCCAAACATCAAGACAGTTCATCAAACCATCTGACGATTTTGGATTTTCCAAGTCATATAAGCCTACAGAATCTGAAGTAAACAAACAATTAGATAGCAGAGATTATAGAAAATCTAATAATTGGAGAAATAGAGACAAACAGGATAAATTAAAAGAAGAAAAAATAATTCAAAATGTGGACGTTCAAAAAGAAGAAAAGAAAAAGGATTTAGATGTTCCAATGGAACAACCAAAGACAAAAGATTCCTTGTATTTGTCAGATGAAAAGATGAATAAATTGGCTGCAAAAATTGTTAAAGCTGAAATAATGGGTGATATGAAACTTGTTGATGAGTTGAAAGCTAAACTAGAAGCAGCAAGGGAATACCGAAAGAGTAATCCAGAAGCAAATAAGGACTCCGAAGAAGACAACATAATGCTAATGTCTACATCTATCACTGGCAATAGTAGACCATTGACAAAACATCAAAGGGATAATGATAGCGGAAAACGCAAGGCTAAAACACATGACCCTAGTGGAAGATTAAAGTACTTTGCAACTGATGATAAATACAATTTGAATGAAATGGTATGTATGCAAATTAAATAAAATATACAATACTAATTGTGTATCAAAATGATGCAGTTCTTGTATATAAGTAAAAAACATGTGATAATATGTGATTAGTATATTAATTTAGATTTGAATATTTATATATTTGTTAAAATTGGTAAGTGTTTGTACTACTAGTGTGTTTTCAGTTCCAAGAAGAAAAGTATGGTTCCAACTATGACGAAGAAGCTGAACTGGCAAGGATAGCTGGTAAAAGCAAAAATCCCAATGATGACCTGGAGGACATATTTCTGGATGAAATATCTAAAAATAGAAATAAGGATGATGACAAAGAGAGACAGCGAGCAATTCAGCAACATACTAAGTTAGAAAAATCTTTAGAAGGCTGTGAACACTGTATCGACTCAAAGAATATGTTAAAACACCTCATCGTTACATGTGGTAGTAAAGTATACATGGCATTGCCAGCGAGAAAGTCCCTGGTAAAAGGTCATTGTATAATTAGTACCTTACAACATTCCACATGTGTAACAGCCTTAGATGAGGATATTTGGGAAGAAATTTTAGTAAGTACACATGAAAATATATATGCTATCATTTGCCCGCTGCCTCAAGTCTTAAGATCCCTTACTTTTTTGTTCTAAGCATTCCTTTAATGTTTTAGTTACTTAAGATTGTTCCGGGGAATTGGGTGAAATGGTCCCGTTAATGAGGACTGATCACCCGTCTGGCCTTGCTGGCGTCCCCACCCCTTAAATAATTAAATAATAATACTTAAGATTGTTTATCAATATAATTAAAGCTACCTTTGTGACCTCTATATTAATGATTTTTTAATTATCTTACAGAATTACAGGAAAATGATCACACAATTTTTCAATTTACAAAATCATGATGTGGTATTTTATGAAACGGCAACCAGGTTACATAGGTTTCCTCATATGGTTATCAACTGTGTTCCACTACCAAGAGATGTTGGTGATATGGCTTCAATATATTTTAAGAAAGCTTTGTTAGATTGTGAAGCAGAATGGTCTATGAATAAAAAAGTTATTGACTTAAAAGGAAAAAATATACGAAAAGGAGTTCCAAAAGGCTTGCCATACTTTTGGATTGACTTTGGAATGGATCCTGGATTTGCTCATGTCATAGAAGATCAACAACTTTTCCCTAAGAATTTTGCTGAGGTAAAATTTTTTAGTTAGAATTTATTTTAGTTTTATAAAGTGGAAATGAATTTCACTCATTATAATAAAACAACTTTTATTGACATTAACACAGTTTATTAAGTTTGGATATTTTTGATCACTTCCCACCAGGTGAACTGGCTGTCCGTTTGCCCCCTCTTCTATAAAAAAATAGTACTTTACAACAACCATGGTTATGGGAGGAACAGTGTCAGTCCTGTCTGTGACAAAATTTAGAAATAATTTTTTTTTGTTATAGGAAATCATTGGGGGTATGCTGGATCTAGATCATGGTTCATGGAAAAATCCTCAAAAGGAATATGGTGATTTGCAAAGAAAGAAAGTTTTAGAATTTATAAAAGACTGGAAACCATTTGAACAATCATTTTCAGAATAGGGACATACAAATTTTAACATGTAATTGAACTTTTAGTATGTAACAGGATAATGTAGTATATAACCTATAAATTGTAGAGCAGAAAGAGCCCTATAATGTATATCGCAAATTGTGTCACAATTTATAAAGTTGACCATTTTTTTAAAGATACTGAGTAAGAAAAAACTATTTAACAAAAATAAATATTTTATTTCTAATTGTTAAATTTTTCCATCTTCTTTCATCATTTCCTCTATTAATCTTTGACGTTCAGCGGCTTGCCTCATTTTAGTCAGCACTAATGATTCATAATCTCTGTCAGAAACCAAAGAACTTTGTGATGCAGCCTTTGTTGTTAATATTGGTTTATCTTGTAACCATTTCAAAGTGAGGGGATTTTCTTTTAAACCTGCAAAATTTAGAATTAATATTATTATTAAATTAACTTTCTTGTATTCTAATTTCCAGGCCTCATATTATTATCATTATCTTGTGCCCATAATTGAGTTGCTCACGGATATCTTACAGAATACTAAATATTTCATCATACCTAATATAATAATAATATCTATGGACGCTTTCACAGTCATCAGTTTTCGAAGAACTTGTGTTACGGGTACCGGACAACGGAAATATATTTAATACTTTTATAATATATATATATATATATATATATATATATATATATATGATTTTTATTATATAATACACATCCATGACCCAGGAACATAGAAAATATTTTTGTTCCCTGGCGGTATTCGAACCCGCAACCTCCAGCTTGAGCGCCAACACGCTTACCACTAAGCTACAGAGGTCGTCATGAGGCAATCAATAAGATATCTGTCTAAATTTTGTAACAATCATGCGAAACCATTTCATATAGGTAATAAAATGTACATACTTAAGTGTGTATAATATTGTCATCATACCCTTTTTACACTGTGACCGAAAATTTTAATTTATTTACAGATACAATTTAATCCTAGTTTTTACAATGAGGTTTAAGAAAAGGGGGCTTAAAAAAATACCATTTACCTTTTTCAAATTCTATTGCCATTTCCGATGCTTCTTTACTTGAAAATTCAACTAGAGCACTACCTTTTTTCTTGGGAGAAATAATCAAGGCAACAACATCACCATACTTTTTTAAAAATCTTCCGAGGTTTTCATTGTTATAACCACCATTACTGACATCATTTTTTTCTGCCTTCCAAGATATTTTTATCCTGTTTAAACTTGAATCCCAAACTGGCTCACTAATATTTCTCATAGTTCTTTTAATTTCTTCCCTCATTCTCTGTTGTTCTTCTTGTAAAAGCCGGCTGCCTTCTTTTTGCAATCTTTGAATTTCAGCTGCAAGTTTTTGTTCATCAGTTAAATGTGTTTTATAACCAGCAGATGCTTCTCTTTCTCTTCGTTCAAGATCTTCTTTAAGTTTCCGTCTCTTGCTATCCAATTCTTTATGTCTTAATTTTGCATCTGCTTTTGCTTTTATCACTTTATCATATGCAGCACGTGCTGACACATCAGTAAGGATTTCTAAGGCTTGTGATAATTCATGAAATGTCTCTGCTGCTTTTGGATTGTCGGGATTTTTATCAGGATGGCATTGTAATGCTTTTTTTCTGTAAGCTTTTTTAATCTAAAAGTAAAGAGCAAATATTTCTATTATTGTACAATAAAAGAGGCAATTGAAAAGGCTCATTTATTAAGAAGAATTTTTAGTAGAAGAAAAGTTTCAGATTGTAAAGTTGTAAATGCAATAAAACAAAGGGATACTCTTGATAACATGGATAATATAGTGTAATATATTATAAAAGAACTCGGTAGTGTATAATAAAATATAGTATTTTTATTATTTTAAGTTACCACCAGATCAAGAAAATATTCCATGACCGGACCGGAGTACCGAAAGCTGACCTCCAAACTTCATTATGACGATGGCACCCCATGATGAATATGATTTTTATTAATATTATTTTTATGTAATCCATGCATTATATCTATATATCTATAATTACCTCTGATTCTGTAGCTGATATTTGTACTTCAAGCAGTCCATATAAATCAAGATCTTCAATACTTTTCTTCGCCATTATACAACTTTATAAATTATTAATTTTATACAAAATATTTACTGGTATCAAAAATACGAAATTTTATAGAATATGTACTAGTAAATTGAACACGAGTAAATTATAATAAAATTAGTGCAATTTGAAATACAAACAAGATTGAAGATTCCTCCTATTCATTTGACACATGACTGGTGACAGTAACTACTTTTTTTTCATTCAAAGGAATTAGCCACTAAGCTATTAGCCATACAAAAACACTGTTTAATCTGGAGTAACAGCGGGAGTCCCCATCAATCAACTATCGCTTCAGACTCCACCCACCCAGAACAGTCGACAACAGTATTCGCCAACCTATAACATTATATTACATAAGTTTTTAAAACAAACAATAAAGAAAACCGCCAGCACATACCTAGGCAGTAGCTATTAGCTAATGTCTTTGAATAGAAAAAAATGGACTGTCAAGTGTCAATGTCAAGTACATGTTTATTTGACAATTGGTATTTATGACCTATGTGGAATGTGGTTGTGAATTATTGTGATTTAATCGATTTTTTTGAAGACCAAAATGCTTCCTAGATATATAAGTATGTTTTTATATTTTCTAATAACATATTCTTTTATAAGTCCCAATTCTATATCATTATTTATATTCATCTTTTTCGTTTGTAGGGTTCCGTGCATGGAGTACTATTATAAACCGAAAGAACTCCACAACCGCTGAACCTAAACCTGTAGAAAGTAAGTTTAATTTTAGTATATTTTTTTAGTATATACAGCTTTTAAGGGAATATTTTAATTGAACTTTTAAAAGTGCAATTAAAATATTTCCGGTAGTATAAATAATTTAATAATAGAAGTTGGATAACAGTACTCGTTTGTTTGACTATGAGATCATTAATTTGATTTGAAGAAATATTAGATGTATTGTCAATCCTAAATAGCCTACCTATTTTACCTATTATTTCACCTATTATATTGTAAAATGTTTAATGAGCTATGAACTAAGTAGCCTATAGCGCCCCTAAGGCTACACCCCAACTAATTTAAATTAAAGAATATTATGTTATATTATACTATTGTGTGCGTGTTATTATATTAACTAAATACTGAACTGTGTTTCGTGTCTGTCTAGTATATTTTATTTATGATATAACCATAGATTTATACAAATAATACCTTGAAAAATTAATAAAATTTGGTGTTTGGACTCCAGTTTGAAATAACTGAATGCTTGGTTATTTATATTCATTTCAATATATTTATATTTTATACGTATTTTTCAGATGATTTGGTTGAAAAGAAAAATCCATTGGAATATCCAGATTATTTCCAAGTGCACAATTTATTTACTGTGAAGGATTTGTTCGATGCCCGAGTACATTACGGCCACAAGGAAGGTTCTTTAAATGAACAAATGATTCCTTACTTATATGGCTCAAGACAAGGTCATTTAATATTCGACTTAGATGTAACAGCGGAACATCTGCGTAAAGCTTTAAATTTCACAGCCCATATTGCTTATAGAGGAGGTATTATTTGTTTCTTCAATAGAAATGCTCTGAATGCTCATTTAGTTGAAAAAACTGCCATGGAATGTGGTGAATACGCCCACACAAGGTTTTGGAGAGGAGGTATCTTCACAAATGCAAATCACCAGTTTGGTGCTATAACAAGATTACCTGACCTATGTATATTTTTGAATACTCAAAACAATATTCTAAATCAACACACAGCGGTCAGAGATAGTGCAAAGATGTTAATACCTACCATCGGTATAGTGGACACAAATTGTAACCCAAATCTAATAACATATCCTGTCCCCGGTAATGACGACACTCCGGTAGCCATTGAGCTGTATTGCAAATTATTTAAAGCCGCAATTAATAGAGGAAAGGAAGCAAGGATGAAGTTCTTACAGGAGGAAAGTTAGGGTGAATAAACACAAGATATCCAGTAGAATATTTTATAAATATAGCTGAGTTGTGGTAACAATTACATAAATGTAGGCTACAGAATAAATAAAATTAAGTTTCATTATACATTCTGAATTTTTTATACAACTTTAAAACCTTATAGCTATTAATCCAAAATTTATAATAATTAATGATATGGATATTTAAAGATATTTATAATATAGGAATGATTACACAATAAAAAGCACTTTTTGGTTTAATATCACTTAAAACATGTTTATCCCAATAGAACTTTACGCATCATATGGGAATGTGGTTTGCTGTCAACCTCTCTACTTTCCCAGCTGCCTGTAATGCATTTTGAACTGCAAAGATATTGTAAAAGTGGAATCCTGTATCTGCCGCAGAAGTCGACAAATTTTATATGTTCCACACGATTATCAAAGAACACACCTGAAAAAAAATTATATATTAGCTCCAAGATTGTAAATATTATACTGGCCACAAAATATGAATGGGATGAAAACAAAATATACCAAAATATGCAATAAGAGAAGGATAGACACCACATTTTTCTTTCATATATAACACATAATGTTGATGTTTCAATTACAGCAATGCTTTGCACAATCAAGCACTCAAAAGTAGCGCTTTTGCATGATGCAGTAGCAGAAAACTAACTAGTGTTTTTATACATATTATGTATACTATAAGGTTTTTTCCTCAAGTTGGCATTGATCGAAATTTTATTATCATTAGTAATTATTTTTTATTGTTGAAAAAATAAGCTTCTGACTCATAGTTTTTTGGAAATAATGAAAAGCTAATTCAGACTATTAAAAATAAATATAAATACAGATGAAGGTATAAACATTGACTATTTATTTAAAAAGTTAGGCGGTTCACCCACTGCACCGTGCTCCTGCACAGAAAATATTTTTGTTCCCTGGCGGAATTCGAACCCGCAACCTATGGCTTGAGCGCCAACGCGCTTACCACTGAGCCAGAGAGGTCGTCAAAGATAAAAAGATTAAAATTTTCATATAAAAAATTAAATGATTATAATTATTTAATCTTACCTTTGCACTTTGGATTAACACAGCACTGCGCTTGCTTTAAGTATTTAATAAGTGTCTTTGGTATGTCACCAGGCCGTATAGGTATTTCGTGTAACTTGATTGAACGGGCAGCTAGTTCCAGCAAAGATGGTGGTTGAAGTGTCATATCCTTCACAAAACGCACCACCAGTGGATTATCTCGCAGACTCAACTGTAATAAGATTTATCAATTTTCAATAATTACGCTAATTGCATAAGCGACTCACAATAAGAAAATTTAAATCAATATGTACGTAATAACGTTTTTTAATATTTGTATATATTCAGCAATGTTTGAAGTGTACCTACGATTACGGTATGGCAAATTAAAATTTCATCCCATTAGTAAATTAGGCATATCTACCTACATTTCTACATCTTGATGTCAGTAAACTTTATATAAGATATCTTCAAATGTAAATGAAATCAACGGACACATATATATTTTTTAATTATACAGGACTACTATTTAAAGCGCGGTTTTCACAGGCCCAGGTACTGACAACCCAGTAGACAGCAACTATAGGTACTGGGCCTGTGAAATCCAGGCTCAACTTTATGTACTTGACAAAGTTACAATGGCGTTATTATCTATATCGTGCCAAATGTACAAAGTTATAAAAGATTCACTCAATCAATGTTATGATCCATTCATTGTTCGTAGCTCATACCATCTTCTAAGGCAACCTCAGTTTGTATAAGCTTTGTAGAGTATTAACCATGGAATATTTCAAATATCTGTGGTCCGACTGAGCGACGATGGCCTAGTAGGTATGGACTCGGCTTCTTGAGTGAAAGCCGAGAGGTCCGGGTTCGATCCTGGCCCTGTGATGCCTAGAAATGGGTTTTTCTAATTTTCTACGTGCACCTGAACATGAGACTATCGCTTGCTCACCGGTGAAGGAAACATCGTGAGGAAACCTGCATGCCCGATGAGATTAAAATTCTTTGAAGGTGTGTGAAGTTCACCAACCCGCATCGGTGAACTATGGCCCAAAAACTCTCCTCGCCTAATTTCGAGGAGGAGACCCGCGCCCAGCAGTGAGACATATAATAATAATAATAATAATATCTATGGACGCTTTCACACCACGTCAATCCGGTCCCGTGGTAAGTTCTCGAGGAACTTGTGTTACGGGTACCAGGCAACGGAAATATATTTAATACTTTTATACTATACATAAATTTAAGATTTTTATTATATAATACACATATTTAATAATATGGTTATATATATATTATAATAATGGTTGATATATTATAACTAACTTCTGTGACATTAATCGTCTTGAAATTTATGATAGGCAATGAATGGTTGAGTCTGTGCTTAATACAATGAGGACTACTTTATCTATACTTTATGACTGAACTGATTTATGTATATGGGCTGCGTTGACCACTTACCCTCATGTGGCTTGTATACAAGTTTGTTTACCCAAGTAACAATGTTGTTCCAATGTTGTCAATGTTAGTCATTACAGGTTACAGGTTGATTAAAACCATGAAACGTACCTCCGTTAAACATTTTAGTTTAATGATCTGCGTAGGCAAGGTCCTCAGTTTATTTTTGTGTATGTGCAGGGACCGTAGTTGGTTCAGGTTGGCGATGCTAGCTGGCAGCTGTTCTATCTGATTGTCACTTAAGACTAAAGCTTGCAGAGCCTTCAGTGCTCCGACGGAATCGGGAACTTCACACAGCTGATTTCCTCCCATCGACAGTATTTGTAAACTGAAAAACAATTTTAAAAAGATTTGTTACGTTGTGTAAAGGAATATCTACTACCCCATCATGGTTCAGGCCTTGGCGTGGCGGTGGGGCTTAGTAGCCTAAGGTGAGCCCAACATCCTGGGCGAAGCTAATTGAGCCGAGGGGGCTCTTTGTACCCCTCTTATAAGAAGAGGTGACAAAAGAGCAAGGGGTGAGGATGGGAACCTCACCCCATTGTACTGTCCCGACGTTGGGAGGGGTTGTTCTGTGGTGCGGGACAACCTCTCTGTGGAGGTGGCGTCGGTCCCTTAGGGGACTGACTAGCCGTCGAGGTGCCCTGTTTGTTTATTAGATCCGGGGCACCTCACCAAAGGCGGCATTGGTGGCACTCGCCGGGTTTTAGTGGGTAGAGCTGCGTCCACTTACCAGCTTTCGGGCGCAGCGAGTCCCACATACCCGCGTGGGGAGACCCACTCCCCCGCGGGATGCCTCAGAGAATTTCCCGGCGTTAAAGAAAAAAAAAATATATATATCTACTAACAACCTAAACAGTGAAACAGTGCCTAGTTCCGAGGTAATGTCTGTCAGAAATCGTTTTACCTTGGGGGACTGACTATCCGTCGAGGTGCCCTGTTTGCTCATTAGATCCGGGGCACCTCACCAAAGGCGGTATTGGTGGCACCCGCCAGGTTTTAGTGGGTAGACCTTTTACCCGCCTGGGGAGTCCCCCTCCCCCGCCGAATGCCTAAGAGCATTTTACGGAGGAAAAGAAAAAAAAGCTAACGATCATACGAGGAGATTATGTTGTAGGCAGTTTGAGCATGACTCTTCTTTATGACATGATTCATTTTCTTTTATCTGACATTAAGGAGCATTTTCCCCTATGGTATGATTAGTAACTAATAACTATGAGGTTTTGTGTAAAAAAAACTCAACACGACATTATGATTGAATTTCGAACCCCTGAACGGACTGTAGTTTAAATAAGTAGTCATTATTCTATCAAGCGTTATTGCTAGTCTGATCTACCACAGGCCACAGCTCCCCTAATGTGTTAAACAACATTTATTATCAACACGCGTCTCGGTCGTGTCTCTTGGACCACATTTTAGAGCGATGATAAGGATATCTCATATACAGACTACAGACGTACGTTATCATCGAACAAATATCTAGTATATTTATTATTTATCCTGTTATTCAGCGTATTTTTTAGTACAACATGACGAATGAGCATGCGACTTGCGGGTGGTTACCTACTGGATAAATAACGGCGCCTACAGACGCGTATATCTGTTTGCCTTTTTTAAGGTGAGTTACCACTGTAGAGTAGAAAAAAAATTAACTGTGAATTGCCTAATCACACTAATTCCATGAGTGTGGAGATTTCGAGCAATGCGATTGGCTTCACAGTCTACTCACTCCACTACGTCCAGCTTAGCTTCAATGAAAACGTACCCCTATTGTAGGGATAGAGAGTCTTTGATAAATGGAAAATTAAGAATAGTACAAGGCGAGGGCTAGGCTAAAGGGTTCTGGCGGATCTTTCATCTTACGGACGTGCTAAAAACGCAGCTTCGTCCTACTTGATCACGGCAGTATCAAGTAGGACGCCGGCCGCGGCGGTAGTATCGAGGCCAGTCGGACACAGAAAGATCGACGCCCTCTTATTTATAATTTTTATTTATTTGATAATATGAGTGTCAGGGCTTACATCTCATCAGTAGGTATATTTGTTTGGGCATATCATGATGGCCATTTTTATGTTAAACCTGACCGTTTATATTTGAACGAGTGCTTTTCTTGTTTGGAACTAGAAAACTAGTTCACCTATGAGATAAATATAAACGAATTAATGAATACATTTGAGAAAAAATATACATGACAAAAATGGTCCTAAAACTAAAAACCTTAAATAATATAATAACTTAAGTATATTAATAAAAAGGAGTCCCTTTAGGCAAGGTCCCGAAGATAATGGCAGCGTTCCCCCTTTGAATTGCTAGACTAATTCTTTGTCCGAGGTAGCTGCCAGCCTGCAGGTTCGCTTTCATTGATGTAATTAACAGAAAATATTCAAATAAGCTTAGCGGATGAGCCTGTGAAATTGGGTAGCGAACGGAGCAGCTTTTTTTTTTTGCAGTCATGTCACGCTAATGGGGTCATAGGTGTGCCTGGCGTTCCCATGACCCTGTCCCGACTAGCAGAAAGGAGGAATGTTTTTGGGTTTGGTGGGTTGTGGGTTCGAGAACCACCTAACCACCGGGCCCGGTGGTTGGGAAAAGGTTTTTTTTCCAACGTTAAAAGTCACATGTCAGAAGTTAAACTTATTTGGCAAACTAATTTTTAAATCTCTAAAGCTTAAAATTTTCGAGACTTGCGATAGGACGTTCGCTCTATCTCACTCTCTCTCTCTTGCTTGCTCTTTACTCTCACTCCATGGCTCTACGCTTCATGCTACGTTCGCCCTTTCTCACTCTCTCTCAATCGGTCTCAATCACTCTCTCCCTCTTCTTGGACAAAAACGTTGCATACTTTCGTGACGTTTTATCCGAAAAAAAAATTACCCGCATACGCACAAAGAAGTTTCACTTCAAAAAAAGTTTTATACGTCACATTTTCTATAATATAATAATATATACGTGCTTTCTATCCGAAGCCGGGGTGGTACGCTAGTTTTTTGTAATATGCTAAGCAGACTTCTAGCTTGATTTCTAATTGCTTCACATTGTATATTATATTATGATCATACTAATTAGATAGTTTAATATAACATAACAACAATATAGATAATGCAAGTCATGTCGTATGACGAATAAACATTTACTCTTTTGGCCTGTGTAGATGATTGTACTTATTAGTATATACAATTCTAGACATGCTGATAAACTACAGACGCGTGTATTATATCTAAGTATTAACCATACAAGCATAATTATTGCAAGCACATTAAAACCAACTGCGTGGAATATAGTATACCCGAAAATCCGCCAAATATGATATAATCTCTAACACCAGTGTCACTCTCAACTAAGAGGTATCCAACAATATTTCCAAAACTAAAATCCATCAAGCGAAAGACAGTACGAAAGAATTTTGGACACATTCACTCGAAAAACCTAACCCTCCTAGCGCGTTTGCGTGTTAAAACTATTGCGAAAACGCAAAATAAATATTTCTATATAAATGAAGTCCGTTAAAAAAATCCGACGAATTGAGAACCTCCTCCTCTTTTTTGAAGTCGGTTAAAAAACTTAAAGTCTAGATAAGAATTACTCTCGCGTATCATAATGTGTTTGTTGCATGAAGTTTGGCTGTCTGCGAATACTTATTATCAGGTGCTATTCATAGCACAACTTATTGCACAATGGTGACTTGCTTGTAATGATTTTATGTTGTTACTACTAAACACAAACGAGACGACGCACGCACTCTTTGTGGAGGCCGTTCCTAGTTAAAATGTTCCTAGCGGAGAATTGATCGTCTTGGCGTTTATTGAATGGGGGGCCAGTGCAGTGGACTGAATGAGTTATTGTGTGGTATGGTATGTGTCATCACCGTGTGGATACCGTGGTTATTGGAGTGAATGATGTTGCTAAATACTACCGTCATCTGAATTAAGTAAAGCGTATCCATTATTGTAGCGCTAATTCGTCACGAAGTTCTTGTGTACACACAGTACGTCAGTGGATATATGTACAAAAAATAGTAGTTTTATTTTGCACACATAGTCTGCCACCTGAGGCAGTGTGTGTTTTCAAAAGCGTGTTATGGTCTATTTACAGGTAGATAACTAAAACCCTGTTCCCGAGATGATATAGTCTCAGTTACCTGAAAGCGATTAAAGGGGAAATGATATACAGAGCGGTTAAGAAAAAAATAACCCTATAATGAGCGGTCATTTAACAACATTACCACAGATAATGAAAAACATTGTCAGAGTACAGTTAAGTACAAAAGAATTATAACTATGCATTAACAGGCATTTTCCTTTCAAGTGTACTAAATAAAACGATATTATGTAAACATTTAAGCTCTCTAGAGATAACAAAATGTGATTTGCAAATATAGAAATGGATTGTTTTGATTGTAACATGATTCAGCACATCCAAAACTTCATAGAATCATCTATCATGAGGTCTGAGATTATAATCTCTATTTAACGTGAGCGGCGATTGCCTAGGCCCTAGTGGGTATGGGCTCAGCTCTTCTTGAGTGAAAGCCGGGAGGTCCGGGTTCGATCCTGACCCCCCTGTGATACCTAGAAATGGTTTTTTTTTATTTCTACCTGCACCTGAACGTGACCATCGCTTGCTCACCGGCGAAGGAAACATCGTGAAGAAACCTGCATGCCTAATGAGATTAAGTTTTTGAAGGTGTGTGAAATTCACCAACCCGCATTGGGATAGCGCATCAGGTGATCTATGGCCCAAAATCCTCCTCGCCTGATTTCAAGGAGGAGACCCTTGCCCAGCAGTGGGACATATTAAAGGGTTGATAAATATTATTTAAGTATATTTTAACTAAAAATATTCCAAGGGAGAATTGGCCATAACGCGTCGATTTCGAAGATTTTTCAATTCTGGGATTTGTAAGGAATTTTTCATTTTGCACAGGCTGTTTGTTGAACAGGCTGCTAACAATATTTCCGTACGAATACCTACAACATCCCTAATGTCTAAGCTATGTTGTAGTGTCGTAAGGTTCTTTGTCTCTATGTTCAAAAGAGATGTCTATCATAAATTATCATGGAAACGACTTGCCATTTACCTTTTTTTCAGTAAAGAGCTTATGTAAGAAAAATATAATATGAAAATGGACTGCTGTCCCACGTGTCGGAACGCGGCGTTTATAATTTCGATTTTATGGCAGTTTCAAGCATAGACTTAGGATGTACAAGATACACAATGACGGCTCGGGGACGTGACGTTCACTCACAGAACATGACACCATAGTTGCACATTTAATATTTTAATTTTTTTACCGCACGAATAATAGAAAAATTCATAAAATACACCGCGACTGGGCCGCTATGGCCTCTTATTTCTCGCAAAAACATGACATATGTGCTTTTTACTCTCGGGTGGTTTGTATTTGATTTGAATTTCTCGCTCCCACACTTCGTGGATCTTTTTGCGTAGAAAAAAATTCTAAATCTATGGTTTCAAGTACGACGGAGTTTATCCAAGCTCGTTGTAGGTACTCAAATCGACTAAAAAGGATTGTTAGAAGAAAAAGAGCGACAAAAGGGACGTTAATGTATTATTTAACAAACGCTTTAATAGGCGGTAGAGATTACAATTAAATAGTAATTTATTCGTAAATAATTTGAAAATAAAAATCTTATGATACGATGCCGATAGGCTAAATAACTTGTTTGTTCAGTGTGTAGACACAAAAGGCATTAGGCACAATAATTTATTACAATCACTAGTAGTTCTTATCCAAATAGGTCAGTCTGTGACAAGACATACCTACGCAACGCATAGATCGCTTTGTTTCGTAATATAATGTCATAGTTGTCTTTTGTTTAAAAAAATATACTTCATTCTTTTTTAACCGACTTCAACAAAAAGGAGGAGGTTCTCAATTGGATCGTTTTTTTATGTATGTACACCGATTTCTCCGTCAATTGCGGGCCGATTTTCAAAATTGTTTTCTACTCTACTAGTTACTATCTATTAACCTTACGTTTTGTATCCTTCTTTACGATATCAAGAAAGAAACTGAGGTCAGTTGACGTGATACTTTGTCCTCGTTTGATTCTGTAATATTTTTTTTGAGTTTTTTGCTAACGTCAAGATAACCTGCAGATAAGAAAATGATTTGATGGATAACTTTACCAATAAATTAATGGGTATTAAAATGTAAAGTTGTTCGCCTGTTGCAATCTTTATTATTTGACCGCGATGAGATAGCCCATGGCCGCGTCAGATTTCTTTGCATCTTTAAATCCGACCAGTAGTTCCTGAGATTAGCGCGTTCAAAGAAACTAACTCTTGAGCTTTATATTATTAGTATAGATTTTTTCAAACATAGCAATAATTCACTCTTCAACAAATTTTTGCTCCTACCGAATGTGACCGAAATTTATATGTACCTATACATATACATGTAAATAAATAAAATTGGAGTGTCTGTTTGAAACATTAAAATAACCGCTTTTTATTATTTTGCGGCGGATTTTGACGGGACTTTCACTGGAAGATAGCTCATATTGTAGGAAGTAACTTAAGCTATAAAAATAATCATGATCAATCTGCCTACGGCTGTAAATCTAAGTTAACGCGGGCGAAGCTGCGGGCAACAGCTAGTAGCAAATAAAAACCCCAGCTAGGTATTTGCGTATATCCTTGTTATCTAGGTATCATACTTATAATCAAGCAATAAATAGTAAATACACTCCATGTTGAATGTTCGTAGTTGTAATATTTAAGGAAAACTCTCATTATTCCAATTCTGTATTTACGCAGTTTCTACTAGAACACCTTATAGGTACCTACTGTTTAGTGTTTACTGTTGTCGAGTAACTTAAAAAGGAGCGAGGCGAGGTTTGGATTTGAAATTTTCAAATAAACTAATTTATAAGTAAAATAGAACTCACCTATTCAATTTCCATATTTCTTTTGAAATATTGACTATGTTATTGGCGCCTAAATAAAGATAACGTAATGACGTTAAGTCTAATATTTGTTCTGGAAAAAAATTGAATTTATTTCCACTTAAATTCAGCTCTCGGAGAGTATTCTTAGAAGAAAAACATTTCGGGAGCGACTCGTTTGTGAGATAATTATGTTTTGCCCTCAGAGAAGTAAGTGGACAGTATTTTAATACATCTGGAAGGGTTGTAAGTCGGTTATTGCTAACATCTAGCATTCTCAAGTTGTTAAACCAATTCAAAGATTCTGGTAGGGTTTGAATGCGATTTCCATGGAGTAGAAGAATTTCGTAGCTTTCTGCACATTCTTTTTCTTCAATTATACTTCTTAACTCCGTTGATATTGTTGAACAGTCAGATAATCGGCTCGATAGGTCGAGTGTTTTTTGTTCTCTGCTATCACTGTCGCAACTGTCTGAGGTATAGTACTCCATGATGATAGTAGCACGTATTTCCTCTAACAGTGTATAATTTCAACATAAGGTAATGAAAATTCACATTATTTAGAATATACGCAACCGCACACACACCATTTAACCTTCGCTGCGCACGCGCAACTGCCGTGAGCCGTATGCAGTCTGCTGAACAAGTGAACAGACATGGAACAGACTGAACAGTGAGTGAACTGTGAACACCACAGAACAAGTGAACATATTTTTTGACTATAATGCTCTGTAGTCTGTGTGCCGAACTATCTACTATTGCTAAGTGCTAACTGCTAACTAAACAAACTAACCACAGAGTACTTTGTAACGTATAGGACTAACCATACGTAGTATTCTCTATATAGTTTGTGGAACTAACTAACTAACATTTATCAAATTTTCCGGTTTGAAATGATTAAGGTTTCTAGATACCTAGGTAATTAAGGTATCTAGTTTTACTTTTGACATATTATTAAGTATTATAATAGGTTAAATAGGTATACCAGAATCTGATGGCATTTTTAAATTATAAAATGTGATTGATATTCGGCAATTAGACCAGTTCCGAAGCCTTTGAAAATGGCAAAAGTGAAACAAAATTATAGTAGAATAAAACCCATTGGAAAAGGAGGAGAATACAACAGAAATGAAAGGAAAAATAATTTACAGGCGATCTGACGGCGGGAAAGTGGAGGGGGGAGGGTATATGGGTAAAAAACGGCTTATCTCGATTTCCGGCAAAACTACAAGTCCCATGGAAAAAAGTTGAATAGCAAAGTTGTAGGTAATAAGAAGATCTACAACTTCTTAATTAACACTTCCTTCACATAACCTCAAAATTTATGTGAAAAATTCAATTAACCAACTTTTTGGATTTTTATTTTTATCTTTTACAAAAAAAAATTTTGCTCACTGTCACTATCAACTTTTTTCCATGGGACTTGAAGTTTTGCCGGAAACCAAGATAAACCGTTTTTTACCCTTAGACCCCCCCCCCTTCCACTTTCCCTCCCTCAGATCACCAGTAAATTATTTTTCCTTTTATTTTTGTTATATTCTCCTCCTTTTCCAATGGGTTTCATCCTACAATTTTTTTTGATAAGTTATTAGTATGATTGAATTATATATAATAAAATAGTATGTACTTAAAGTAATTTACGATTGATTTATTTTTCATGACATATTTTCTATCTTAAGAACCCGATGTATAACAACATTCTTCATACACTTACCTATTAAACTTAATGTTTATTAATACTAAAGAGTAAAGACATAAATAAAATTAAACAGTATCAAGATCGCTTAATCCAATTTCCCCAGTATTGCACTCCACAAAATTTTATTTCCTATTTATTTTTCATGTGTAACGTACATATTTTAATAAAAGAATGCGACTTTTAAAATGACTTTCTTAACAATAAATGTTAGCCAAAGAGTATATAAACCGTAGACAGAGAATACTATAGACTGCTGGATAATGCTTATTCCTTCCCACATAAAAGAGATGTGCTTATTACAATAATTAAGGGAAAACAAGGACAAGACTATACTATTGGCATACAACATATTATGTTGCTACACAAATTTTGACATTTGTAATTTGTTTACAACGTCTAGTGAGTTGTGAAGTGCTATTTTAGTATTTTCTAATGTAATTAAAAGAATTCATTGGTAATTAAAAAACAGAAGGTAATAAAAACATTCTGGAATACCCTAACAATGCTTCGGTGCAGTGTTATAAATTGTAAAAGTGATAGTGACCGGAAAATTCCAAAATTGACTTTTCACTCGTAAGTTCATATTTTATTTCATATTGTGGTTAATAGTGGTTGAATAACGATATGTGTGATCAGTCTTTATGTATATATACTTTCATTGGTTTATAATTCATAAGTTAAATTGGAAAAAAAGGTAATAATTAATATTGCTTGTGTGACGTCTTTAATGTTAAAATTGCTAGTATTATGTTTTTCCTTTTCCCAGTAATGTATGTTATTAATATTTTGAATTGTGTTGTTTGATTGAATTTATCTCCAAAAGCTATCCTTAAATTAAAAGTGAGATATTTTTATTTAAATCGTGATAGTTTTAAAGAACGTTTGGAGGTTTTTTTAAATAAGAAAAATATTATAGAAATATAAATTAGGTTTATTTTTATACAATATTCTTACTTACTTAACTTAATATATAAATGATTATAATAGTATTTAGATAATAATTGCGTCATTTTAAATTTTCTAGAATAGGTTAAGGATTCAATTTAATTAGGTTTAAATATTTTTACAAAATTGAGGCTGGACTCCGCAACAGGTGACGTAAAAAAGAGGTTGTAGGAGTGGAATGGAGTTCCCTCTCTATCAATCCCTCTTCCCTCTACTCCCCTTTGCCACTAACTCATATTTTAGGAAAAAGGGGGGGGGAGGAAGAAAAATTATCCCTGAAAATAGTTAACACCTGGAAAGTGAGGAACAGAGGGTGGGAAGGGATAGAAAGATGTTCCTTTATTTATCCCATCACCTGCTTTCTCGCTAGGGAGTATATTTAAGAAGAAAAGGGGAAGGGGGAAGGAATATTTGCATTAATTACAAAAATGCAGGTTTTATTTCAAATTAAACAAAGTTTAAATAATGTAAATATTCATTTGTATCTACTATTAATACCTTAAGTTCCCAATTTCTCAATTATAAATTGTTACTCATAATTTAATCTTACATCACAGTTTCAGTTAATCCTGACATTCGGAAGAAATGGATTAAAGCCTCTGGTCGAAATGACTGGATTCCAAAGAAGTGTTCAAAGATTTGCTGTTTGCCCTATGATACAAAACATATCTTAAAAAAGGAAGGTATACTTACATACACCCTGATGCTTTTCCAGTTGTTAAGGTGAGTATTAACTAAATAAATATTTAACTATGTAAGTATGTGGTTTTTGGACAAATTACTTTCTCTTATGTTGACGGGATAAGTCTATATTCATGCTAAATTGAATCATTTTGACTTCCATTCTTTAAAGAAAGAAAGAAAAATATTTTATTGTCCACAACAAAGATATGTTATTATTATAAAAAATAATCGTACTTTAAGGAAACAAAATAGTTTTTTTTTTCATATTTCAGCTTGGAGCTACTGAAGAGATAAATAAACCCATGTCATGTCCATCTGCTGTTATACCATTCACAAAAACAATGGAAGAGCAACCAACGCATGTGAAATTTGATGCAGTAACTGTGCCGTTATGTACGTTTCTGTGTAAAAAAAAATGTGTTCATATAAATATCGTTTTTGTTTAATTTTTTATGCCAATTTTAACCTATCGTATGTAAATAAATCACATCTATTTTAACTATTTTTATATATAGAAAATTAGTGATAAAAATAGTTTAATGGATGTGCATTTTAATTATTTTTATCACTAATTTTCTATACTCTTATTTTCTTCCTTTCCTCCTTTCCTTTCCAGTACTCTTATTTTTTTAGTAAGACTTTTGAGAATTTTATGTCAAAAGTCCAGATGTTTATGCTAATATGATAATTTTTCTTGTTTCATATTTATCGACTTTATTTTATTATTTACTAGCTGTTGCCCGCAGCTTCGCCCGCTTTAACTTAGATTTACAGCCGTACGCGGATTGGTGATGATTATTTTTATAGCCTACGTTACTTCTTATAACATCAGCTATCTGCCAATGAAAGTCCCATCAAAATCTGCCCAGCCGTTTCAGAGATTAGCCGGAACAAACAGACAGACAAATATTGTAAAAAAGGCTATTTTGGTATATGTACCGTGTACACATCCATATGTATGTATTCAATGAAAAGCTGTTATTTTAATATTCCAAACAGACACTCCAATTTTATTTTTCTGTATAGATGTATAGATACCTATCCAATTCTAATACATTAGAGTTCTAATATACATTTTTATAAAAGATCATAGGGTCTACCGGAGCTAAAAGTATGCCCTCGTATCAGTTTAAATTAAATACGCAATAAAGAATCTCAAACATTCGGGCACAGTATAAAATAATTTGTCAAAACAAAAAAAATGCCAATAAAAACATAATAATATGTGTAATGTTTTAGCTCGTCATGTTTTTTTACATTTAGCGTTTTGCCTTAAAGTAGGCAAAAGGTTTTTGTATAGCAACCCCCATTTCAGACGCCACTTCAATATATCTATCTCATGTCGCCACGGCTGGCAGCAGTCTATAATATTCTCTGTCTACGACTCAGATGAAGTAAAAAAAGGTAGATGACGCACGGCCTTTGCTAATACTGAAGCCACAAAACTAAGCTCCTTCATGTAAATACACGCGCTCACGCACACAGATACACCAAAACTAAGCTCATTTTTGTTAGTATCTTACGAGTCGTCGTGCAGTAAGTTTGCCAAAAAAATACCGTTCTGTGTAATTAAATGGAGTAAAAACAATACAAAAGTGACCAAAGAGTCTAAAGAAATATCGTTTCACACATAAATAAACACAAGACTATATTCTTTTAAGATATTTTAACACTATTTTGAGGTTAATCAACATAAATAATATTATTGCCCCGAAATGACGTATCGGAAGAGTGTTGCCAGAAGTTAGTATTTCTAATAGCCCAATAGTGGGTAAGTCAATTGCAGGCAAAGCCATAGCAAAATAATTAAGTACAGAGGTGACATAATTATTATTTTATTATTTGATCGCTATATGACTGAATCGAAATGACCTCGTATAACCAATGTTGTATTTTTTTTGGGACTCACGTACCCACAGCAGGACTATGTATTTAATTATTTATAAATTCAAAGATTTACCATTTAATAAATTTAAAAAAATGTAACAGTGTGGCTTGCAGAGAAATGTTTTTATAATTTAAATGTTTTTTTTAATGGAAAACGACATATTATGTATTTAATTTAAATTGTGTATTGATAAAATGTGACTTTCTAATTACTATTATAATCAATTATTTTGAAACTGTTATTCTCTGACAATGATTTTAAGGACATGTTGTATTTATCAAGTTTATTTAATTGTAACTATTTTTTCCTGTTAATTTATATTAATTGTTTATTTATGTAAAGTTTTATTTTCACACACCATGTTATGGTAAAATATATAGAACTTGTTTTTTTTTTTTAAATATCACCTATGTATTTACTACATTCATGGGAATAAATAAATAAATAAAACAATTGTGTCAATAACATATCTATTGAGACAGTTTATAAAGTGATCCTACACGCCTCCTACATATTCGTAATATTATTGTATTTTATAAAAATATTCACTGTCGCATTCACTTATTACCTATTTTTATTAATATACAATTTTAAGGGATATTTTAAAAAATGGCAACCCTTCATTCACTCACACATACTTAAAAAAGTGGCTTCACTTTCTTGTTCCAAGTGCGCTATCTACCTTTTTTTACTTCATCTGAGGTCTACGATATAAATATTAAACACTATTTACTTGCTCTGTGATGTTAGCTAACTCCTTTATTTTTTTAAATTTATTTAAAGGCATTAGCTACTAAGCTATTAGCCATACAAAAATATTTACATAACTAACTTCTTTATATTTCTTAAGTGTGGTTTTTTTTTGTGTTGGAAAGGTCCTAGAGGCCTTGCTGCCAAGTCTTAGCCGGTTCCTCAGTCTGTCGTGTTAACAATATTTTATCTGTGCTTTGGAGAAACGGCGGAAAATGTCAAGCAGCGCGGCTCTCTAGCCCCCATCAATCAACTATCACTTCCCATTCTATTCACCCAGAACAGTCCACCAGAATATTCACCAACGAATCACGTTATATATTATATAACACAGATTAAGTTTTAAAAACAAACACTAAAAAAAACCACCAGAACAGTCCTACTCTAGAAAACCCATAGACAAAGAAAACCACTCCAGAACAGTTCTCCACAATATCCGCTAACCAATCACTATATATACGTATAAGTTTTTTAAACAAACACTATAGTAAGCCACTCCGAATGAACAAAAAACAAAATAACAATTAATTAACGAGAAACAAAAAAACATAATCGCATGTACAGCTTGGCAAAAAGAGTATGACGCGGAGACAAGTGGAACTAAATATTTTACTAAATGGAAACCTATGATGTTGACAATATTTGGCCGACAAATACTAGATTTTGAGTAAAGTTTAGTGTTTCACATTTATTTTTAAGGATTTTATTAAATTATCTTACTTATTTCCCATATTATGATGAAACTTAAGTGAGAGTGGTGCCCTTATTTTTTCCATACTCTTTTTTGCCAAGCTGTAATGACACTTCCCGCCGTCCTCCTTTTTATTTTAATGATGATGAATGTTGTTACTACGATTAAATTTGCCAAAATTAAAAAGTAAGACTGTTTTACCGCTAGGAACAAGTATCAAATGGAATCGACATTCGCGTATACCCGAAAGGGACAGGCATATTTTTGCAGGGATACAACATTCATGATAATAATAAAACAATTTTTTACGGATTTTATCGCGGTTTATTAAGATTTTTACAAGCCCGACGTTTCGGATACTTTACAGCAACCATGGTCACGGGAGGACTGATAAAATCCGTAAAAAATTGTTTTATTATAATGAGTGAAATTCGCGTAAACATTAGAAAACAATATCATGATAATAAGTTCAGTTATTTTCTTGAAACAAGTGTATTGGGCCAGCGCATCGATGAACTATGGCCCAAAACCCTCCTCAGCAGTGGGACATAGAAGGGTTGATATTATTATTATATTATATATATTAAGTGTATTATAAAAATTCTGGAAAATATTGATAGATAACTATAGGCCTAAGCGCTACCCAAACATTTATTGTAATTTAAGACAGCTGCATTGTTCAGGATTATCAAAAATATGTAATGACATATAAACCGCTAAAAACATAAATGACAAAAAAGAAGGCCAATGTCCTCTTAATATGTAAGATCTACAGTATTTAGCCTTTTAGGATAAAAATAAACATATTATTTGAAATGGTTTATTTCGAAGATTCCAGACACCCTTTTATACAATACCATATTCTTAGGTAATCTGCCTATAACAAAACTGGTATCACCATATTTTATAAACCGACCAAATTAAATGGCGGACATATTTAACAAATTATTTTGCGAGTGAATATTTGTATAGCATTCAAATTTAATCGGTTATTTTTTGTTATTATTAAATATTTAATAACAAAGAGTGATATTCTGACAAAGATAAAAGAAAGTGTTTATGTCTCTTTCACTCTTGGAGTTTTTCGAATGTTGTGGTCTCGTTACAATACGGTATTATTATTAGCTTGTAAATCTATTTGATGCTTGATCTTAGTTTTACGGTTTACCGTACCTATTTATACTCTTTGGTTTACCGTCTTACCATAGATACGTGTAGCTTTTTGCTTTTGTAAGTCAATAATAAAATACAAATAGATGGCGCTGTCTAAGATCAAGTATCAATAGATTTGACAAGCTAATAATAATACCGTATTGGAACGAGATAACAACATACGAAAACTCCAAGAGTGACAGAGACATAGACACTTTCTTTTGTCTTTGTCAGAATATCACTCTTTGTTTGTTGGGCACAACAAGGATGTGCCCAACAAAAAATTATCGACTAAATTTGAATGCCATACAAACATTCTCACTCGTGAACAGTTTGTCAAATATGCCGCCATTTTGTACTACTTTTTAATTTGGTCGGTTTATGTAGGTATGGTGATACCAGTTTTGTTATAGGCAGATTACCCAAGAATGTGGTATTATATAAAAAGGGTGACTGGAATTTTCGAAATAAACACAATAAAAACAAATATGTTTATTGCTATCCTTAAAGGCTATGTACTATAGATCATACATATTAAGACGTATATAGCCTTCTTTTTTATTATTTATGTTTTTAGCGGTTTGTTATTAGTCATTACATAATATTTTCGAAAATCCGGAAAAATTCAGCTGTCTAAAATTACAATAAATGTTTGGTTAGGGCTAATGCTTATAGTTATCTATCAACCTTTACCAGTTTTTTATTATTTTTAATTCACTTGTTTCATGAAAATAAGTAGACTTGTTATTATGAATGTGGTATCCCTGTAAAATATGCCTGTCCCTTTCGGGTATACGCGAATGTCAATTCCATATTATACTTGTTCCTAGGGCGCTGTTACTACATAAAACGTGCTCTATGTGTGACGTCATATTTATTCATTCTTTAACACGTTCCTTTCTATGCTGAGTAGATTACATAATGAAGCATTTAGTTTTAAATTATAATTTAATTACTGTTAACTGGTATCGTTTAAAGTCAATGCGGCATTACATGTACTTAAAACGATATATCAGTTTATTCTTATTGTGTCGATACGTATTTTATGTAACGGTAATTCTTATACCATTATATTAAAACTTGAAAGTATTGCGTCTATTGAAACGAGTTTTTAATACGTCATAGATCGAAGATCCGACCATGACCCGAGCGAACCCGAAATAAACCGAATGAATAAGCGAACATGTCTGTGAAGTCTGAAGAAACTAAAAATTTGTCGTTCACTGTATTGATGTAAATTTTAAAAATCTAACAAAATGATATTGTAAAAGATTAATCTTATTAACATTTTATTAATATAATAGTGTTATTGTTTCGATTATATAGTCCGTAACTTTGTATAACATCGGTAAAGTGAGAGAGTTCAGTGCGAGTGCAAGCAAGGGTGGTAACGAGAAATGTGAAGTAGTATCTATGAAGTTCAGGATTCGGCCGTTTATTTTATATCTATAATAATGAGCGGGCGCCCTAGGACCACATCTTTCGCCGAGGGCAGCAAATCCGTTCGAAAAACATTCGATAACAATCAACCACCGAAACCACCTCTAGGAGGCGTAAAAATTAGCAGTGAGTACCACCTAACCATTCTTTGTCGGCCATCGTGATTTCTTAGACTGACGTTTCCTAATACTGACACTAGTATGGCTGCTATATTCCAAATCGTAGTGTTATAAGAAATTTTAAATTAAGTTTATCCCTTTAGCATTCCTTGTGCAGCGTTATATATAGCGAATGGCAGCGGGATCGGAGTTAGTTTTGCCACATAAGCTTCGGCTTGGTTTGTGACAGATATCGATATCACGTCAAAATATATTAGAGAAATTTTCAGACGTCATATTTGGATAGATCTGCTTCAATATATCTTATTCAAAACTATGTTCTGAATTCTTGGAGGTTACTTTATAATGACGTAATTTATGGAAGTCAACTTTTGATCAGTCATGAATTTTATAAGTAATACAATTTTAACTTTAATATATAGCAGTAAATCTATTTGGGTTATCCATATAGATTTTCCCTTAGGCTTTAAACAATATTCTAAAGGTAATATATATCCAGTATTATAGTCATGTTCCAATTAAATACAAATTAATATAAGAATGGAAAAGCTTAGATATATATTCATATACAAACATTTTCTTGCATACTTAGCAGCACTTAAAACATATGTTAAAAATATGCATGCATGCACTCTGAGGAACTGTCACATTTTTTATATTAATACAGCAACATAAAAATATAACATATTATGTTTACAGCTTATCTATAAGACAGCAACTGTCTTAAAGATGTGTATAAAAGAATAAAAATAATACTTCTTCATATTTAAAGAAATTGTCATGTGCATGTCACCAAATCAACCAAGTCTATGGTTTAAAAGTACACACACCATAATCACTAGGTAGTTTAAAAAAATAAGTATACTTATATTTTTATGTTAGATTTTTTATTACATTTAGGAATTTTTATTATCTAGGTGCTAGTGAAGCTCAAGTGATTATAGGGTATACTAGATTTTACCTAGGGCTTTGTCCAAATGTATTGAGATTTATAGTTGTGTATGGATTGAAAATTATTATTATGTTAGGTTATATTGAAACAATATATTGTTTACAAGGACATTTATATTGTAAAAACAATAATTTCAGTATTAATTCTCTATGTTGGTTCTTAAAATATACTTGATTTATTATATGCCCTTGAATATATTAATTACACATATTTAAATATTTGATGAATTAATAAATACTTTATGATTATTGGGGTTTTCCACATCTGTCACACATTTCTTAACTTTTATAGCTAAAACATAATGTGATAAAATGACTATCTGCTTCAATAATAATTAAGATCAGGACTGTGTTGATTTGGTTTCTTCACTTTTTTCTATAATTTACTTTAACTGATCTATTTGTAGATGTCATTTGTCCTCACTTTAACTGATCTATTTGTAGATGTCATTTGTAGCATGGTGTGTCTCATAGAATTGGTGATGTTATTTTCAGATATTGTAGTAAAATATAATTGTTTATAAAAATCCAAAAATAAAGATATTTCCATATAAACAATTATTGTTTGCACATACATATAGTCTAAGGAAATGAATATAAGTACTATATTTGACTACTACCTGCCCACACAAACTTCGTTCTGTCAAAAATTTAAAAAAAATCCGTTCTTAGCTGACCTCTTAACATGGCAAAAGTAATATTCCTACTTTTCAAGTCTCTAGGTCTTATAGTTCCAGAGATATTGTGATGAGTTAATCTATAGAACAGCTCCTATAGATTATATAGATTATATTTACAATTCCATGACCTGGCACAGACATCATTCATACATACAAATTATATTCGTTCAGTGGGATTTGGCCCCTCATTTCAGTGTAGTGTCAGTATAAATATGGAACAATATGGAAACTGTCAACAAATTAGAAAAGGTATGGAATACGAACTGCGCTAAAAAACGGTTCCTCGCAAACTATAATCAAGTGGGCGGGGCCAAAAAAGTACAATCAATTTGTCTCTCAGTCTGCTGCGCGTTCTGTGACAGTCTAGACGACCGTTGCGTTGACGAAAAAATCGTTTCCCAGAGACAAAAATGATCTCCTGTGTTGTAAAATGGTGTAAGAGACGAAAAGAAGGAAGTAAAAAGCAAACTGGGATAACTTATCACAGGTAAGTTAATAATTTCGTATTTTATTCACACTTAAATAACCTCCATATAAATTTTAGTGGTCAGTATTATGCAATCAGCAGGCAGCCGATTTTATATACTGAAATGTTATATTCAATTTTACATTGAGTACCGAGTTTTTATATTTATATTTTTATTCCTTATTTATGTTTTTATCAATTATTTACTTTTAGTTTCCCCATAAACGAAATACGGCGTTTACAATGGATTGCAGCAGTCCGCTTAGAAAGAAGACAAGATGACTGGTTACTCACTAATGCCAGTAGAGTGTCTTCTATACATTTTGGAGGTTCTTCTCAGTACTCATGGAACAGGTGGTACATTTAATTGACGATCAAAAATATACTTTAATGGTTCTATTTTGAAAAAAAATATATGTTAATTTCTTACTAAAGAGAAATACAACTATGTATTTTGACTTGTGATTTTTATTATTATGCCCCATTCCCATTTTTCAAACATTATTGACATTTTAATAATAAAAAACAAGGTTACAACAGACTGTCAACTGCTCTAAGGCTTAAAAAATATACGAAATATCGACAGATTCTGTATAGTGAGTAAATAATGACTTACTCTCAATTTGATAATAATTATTGGTTAAAAACAGTCATTTTATTACTCTTCATATTCAGACAAAATAAATGTAGGTTTCCACATTAATTCATATAATAAATTACTTTATAATAAAATTAATGAATGTCAGACTAATGCATAATATCATCCTTCCACATCTCAACTGACATTGTCATTGTACATGTCGCGTAATAGTCCATCACGTTCGCACTCACTTTCTTTGATATTTCAGTTTCATTCTATCATTATCCTCCTAAATCAGATTGCGCCTTATATGGATAGATGGATGAATTCATGTGCACATATTAAATTTAGCATAGTATTTTGTATTGCGCGTGTGCAAATCGTGTAAGTATTATCAGTTTAGTAGTGTGAGTTTGGAACCATATTTTTCCGAGCTTTGTAAGAGAATTATGTTTCCATACCTTTACTAATTTGTTGCAACAAATGCTTGAAAACTTACACTCACACAAATAGAGAGAAAAATGGTTGAAATTTAATAATAAATAACTGGCTGCTAAACCAGAAGGCCATGGGGCTAAACCAGAAACCCACCCAGGACAAATGTTTGTGTGACGAGCATGTTCATTTGTTCTGTTCTGGGTGTAATTTATCTATAATATGTATGTATTTAGTAATATGTAAGTATGTATCAGTTGTCTGGTTGCCATAAGAACAGCTTAGTTTTGGGATCAGATGGCTGTGTGTGAGTTGTCCCACCATATTATTATTATCTGATTATAATTTATTGTATCTATAGTTCTACAAGTTGTTGTGTGTTTATATTAGCCTTTATTCCGCGTTTTAAACCTTAGTTTGAGTTTAACCAACACCATGAGGTTACCTATTTAAATTATACTTGTAAGTAGTTATTTCAATTCGATAAATTGATTGACTACAGGACAATACTGTTTCATTCTTATATTGTGGTGTAGTGTCAGTAATTTAACCACTAAATAAGATGGCCATCACATTCCAGATATGTATATGGCTTTTGTTGTGCAACCACTCGCCCCTTCTTATCAATTGATTGCAAGCTGACCAGTGCAAAATGTTGCCATGTTTCAGTAATTGATTTAATTTTAGAACTAACAGACTATCAACTCTTAAAATTGTGTTTGGTGTCTAATTAAAGTCATTAAGACTAAATTAATTATAAATATATTAATAAATAAAACACTATCCTTAAAGCACCATATTATGAGTTCATATCATACATACTATGTGTGTATAGCTCAATAATTTGATCATTGGTTCATTAGATATGCAACAGTGCAACAAAAATAAAGACAATATTTAATAGTTACTGTCTTGTTTGTCTGCTCTTTAAGAAATAAATAAATATTCATCAATCACACCACGTTAACCTAGTCCAGTGGTAAGTTCATTGGAACTTGTGTTATGGGTATGGGGAATGGAAATAATTTAATAAATTAATATAAATACGTACATATATATGACCCAGTTCAGACATCTATATTCATCATACAAATTACCTGCACTTGGCAGTATTAGAACCCTTGACCGTTGCATAAAGTGTCCTAAAGCCTGACCACTCGACCAGCTGGCCGTCGTAAATGTTTGACTATGTGACTTTTCCCATCATAACATAGATTAACAGTACGATCCAGAATGACAATAATTGTTTTATATAAGATTAAATTATAATTTAATTAGCAATAATCCCGCAAAACACGCAGTCTTTACTGCAAATGTGTGAGTGCACGCATATGCATGCATATAGCACCGCCCTCCTTTCCCACACTGCATATGCGTACACTCGCATGCGTATACCCCACATGCACCACAACCACAGTTAAAGACCACCACCACACAATCTACGCACGTTTCGCCCCGACACCGAGGCATCCTCAGGATGTAGACTCTATACGATTAGCAATCGTTAAGTGACAAAATTGTTTTATAGCTATTGTGACTCAATGTCAATGTAGTATTAAGCTGAGTGAGTACTTTCAAATATTAATTCACAAATATTACCTCCATTATGTTATAAGTTTAGACCATAGATAATGGTTGGTATATATATTTATGGTAGGCGATACAATATAGGCAAAAAGGAAACACCAAGATTCTGACTACTTTCTTCTTCTAAGAAATTTGTCACATCTAGTTAGTCTTTGTCTATCCAAATATGTAAAAAAAGTTTAAACAATTAAGAAGTTATAATGAAACAACTTTTTTTGGATCTTACATTTTTATTATTTTGAGAGGATATATTCTTGTACTCGCATATTGCTGTAAAGTGTCTGAAACAAATGGAATGTAATTTTTTTAATAAACCAGTACAAAATCTATAAAAAGTTGTTTTATTATATAAATTTGCAAAAACATTAGTTACACTTAAGATAATATACTTATATTGCATGAGTTTAACAGAGAATGATTGCTACAAGAGAGATTCTGTGAGATTATATAAGCATTCGATTATCAACCTTAAAATAGAATAATTTTTTTATATTAATTGAAGTTATATTAATAGCTCACATAACACCAGCATAGATGTCACTTGATGCTGGTGTTATGTGAGCGAGAGGTACCTCCCCGGTCGTGCTGGCCCAATTCGGCTGCAAAGCAGCATGGCACTACCTCTTTCTTAAAATTGATGACTGTGCAACCACTGACATTTTGTCAGTGGTGATGATTTTTTTTACTATATATTTACTAATTAACTGCAGTTTTAATATTTTTTCTTTTACACCGAGAAATGCTCTGAGCCATCCCGCTGGGGAGGGGGGGACTCCCCAGGCGGGTATGTGGGACTCGCTGCGCCCGAAAGATGGTAAGGTGGACGAAGCTATACCCACAAAAACCCGGCAAGTGCCACCAATGCTGCCTTTGGTGAGGTGCCCCGGATCTATTGAGCAAATAGGGTACCTCGACGACTAGTCAGCCCCTCAAGGGACCGACACCACCCTCGTAGTGGGGTCGTCGCGCACAGAACAACCCTTCCCAACGTCGGGACAGTGCAATGGGATGAGGTTCCCATCCTCGGCCCTTGGGGGCAAGCCGCTTTTATTGTTTCCTCTTTTTATAAGAGGTACAAAGAGCAGCTCCTTCGGCTCAATTTGCTTCGCCCAAGGTGCTGGGTTTTTCAATATTTTTTAATCGGTCTAAGGTGTCGCCACCTCTAAATTGCTGTCGTCTACTGTGTGACTTATAGGGGCTGTTTGTTCAATATACACTTGGTATTTACTTCTTAGTAAGTAAATAATTAATTGAAACCATTGTCCCCTTCTACTACTAGCGTAGGGCGCGTGTGTTGCATTTTTGATAGTGTTGCAAAGCGACCTTGGATGGACAGTTTTCGCCTCGGTGATTAGGGCGTCCTAAATATTTTACTCTGCCGTGTATTTGAGTTGGAGTAGGATTTTCGCTTGCTTATCTTGAGTAGAAGTTATAAGTGCAAGGTATAGGTAGGGCTTAATAGGATTTTGATTACTTGAATAGTAGATGTTAAAACTTAAAAGTAACAATTACTATTAAGGCTTACAGTTTATATTAGGCCTGAGATGCGGTAGAATATTAAATATGCAAAACTAGTTACCTACATAAAATTAGTTTTTGAATTTTACTCTCCGACCAATAAAAAATGTATTTGTATGTATAGGTAATGCAAATTTTAAAAACTTTGTTGGAAGTTTAGAATAATAGATATATATATTATACTATAGAAAGTCAGTCTTCATACAAGCGCTGTGTCAAAAATGAAGCACTAAATCGATTCAATGTTGCCAATAGTGGTGAAGTTTTCCCGAAAACGGGGAATGATTCGGCCGCTGATAATAATTTGTCATAGCAATAAGGGGCCATCCATAAATTACGTCACACGAATTTCATGATATTTGTTTATGAGACCCCCCTCTCTAGTGTGACGTCACATATTTTACAATTTTTACATAAATAAATTGAATAATTAAAACAGCTGTTTCGAAATTATTTTTATTTTGGTTTAAACTGTTTTTTAATTTCATTTTTTTATTAGTTCACAGTAGTCTTATGTGACGTCACAAAATCTCGGAGCCCTCCCACCCCTTGTCACATAATGTCACACTTCGTCGACCCCCCCCCTTAACGTGTGACGAAATTTATGGACGGCCCCTAATAAGTAATACATAAATAGTTGTGTGTAGTAAAGTATGTGCCTGATAATTTAAAATTGTTACTTACAAGAATGTTTATTTATATGAAACAAATAAAAGAAAATAATAACAGTAATTAGCAACTGTTTTAAAATAGTTAATCTGTGGGGGAAAAAAGTCGGTGAAAATATTTTGACAATCGAGCAACACTGAGCATTGAATTAAAACGTTTCGATTTAAAACTAATTAAATACAGATAGGTACTACGAAATATTGAAAGATTTCCTGTAAAAAGCGATGTTTTTACATTTACTAGATTTATTGTGATACAATTTAACTGCACAGATCGTCCTTATATTTTTTTTTCGTGAGACACGTTCAGCTCGCTTTGACATTGAACACTACGGAGTGACCCGGCGTTTGGAGTCATGATGGCTCCAATAAAGGTGCTTCAAAATGGGGCGCGCGGCTTCGTTTCTATAGTGTAATTATTCTAAGGTTGGAAGTGATTCGGCTGACGATATCTATATGATGAATGACTTATGAACCGTGATTTGATTTTTTTCGTTTGTCAAATGGCAACTAATTAAATCTGAGCTCCTAAATACATAAAATTCTTGGTAACAAGTCCAAATTAACCGGTTTTATTGGTATTAACCATAAATAATCATTATAGCATATCATTTAAGTTAAATATATCTGAGGTTAATTAATAAATGTAACAGCTCGCAGCAGGAATTGCCGATTAACACAATTGAATTTTCTTGATCACATATCACAATATATTTCAGCAGAGTAACGCTCTTCGCAAAGTATACTGCTAGAATGCCCCGCAAGACTGCCATTGGCGTCCTTTTATTAACCGACTTAAAAAAAGAGGAGGTTCTCAATTCGTCTGTATGTGACACGATTACTCCGCCGTTCGTGAATGGATTTTGATGGTTCTTTTTTTGTTCGAAGCTGGTGTTTCTAATTTGGTCCAATATTAATTTGTTCAAGATCTGACAAGTCTTTTTTGAGTTATACCCAATTATGCTTATTTGGTTTAGTTTACCTAGATTGTTTTTTTATGTTGGATAGGCAAATTAGCAAACGTGCCACTTGATGGTAAGTGGTTGACGTCGCCCATGAACATAACTAGTTTACCTGGAACGCAATTAATTTGTGTTGCCTATCCTGAGACATAAGATGTTAAGTCTCGGTGCCAGTAATTACACTGCCTGTCTTGCCCTTCTCTCCGAAACACAGCAAAGCTGTTTCACGGGAGAAACAAGCAAGATGGTGGTACCCATGCAGACGGGAGCGTGGCACAGCGCTTCCCTCTCACCGGTCTCTTGTACCGACTCATTACATGTCATCGTCATCATAATCATCAACATCATCATCGTCATCATAATCATCATCATGTTTATCCGTCCACTGCTGAACATAGACTTCCTTCAATGAACGCCAAGACGACCGATCTAATGCCACAGCACGGACCGGCCACAGTACGGAGAGCGTCTTCCCACCTGGTTAGTGGCTGCTCAACATTTCGTATACCTAGACGCGGCCTCATCATATCCATTATAATATGGCGATGCTCTGATGAAGATCTTTGGTGATATCTTATAACGGAATTCTAAAGAATTACATGGCAGTAATTCCGCCGCGATTGCTTTCAATTACATGTATAATATTATGTATTGTTTACAAAATTCAAAATTGGTTTTCTCTTATTAGTTTAAAGTCTTTTTTTGTTCTTCTCATTAAAATGGCGCTGTCTAATATGAGCAACGCGCTTAACAGTTTACAGTTCTACTGATATTTTAGACAAAAACAATAATCGAATTTCGGAACCACTAAAAAATATAAATATTTTTTTTTTACAAAAAATTAAAACCGACTTCAAAAATAAATGACTTAAAAGTAATAAAATAATTGCGTTTCTTCAATTTTTATCCTTACAACTTATAATCAACTTATACTTCTACTAATGTACAAACTTGGCGTTTACCACGTCAATATACCTAGTTACTTTTGGAGTCGGTGTCAGCCAAGATATTAGTAGGTACATAGGCTGCACTAAAAGTATCGGGAATGGAATATTTCCACTGTTCCTGTCATATTAAAATCTTTTTAATTGAAAACTCCTTGGTTTTAAAAATCGAATACCATTTAATTAATTAAAAAAAAGATTCTCGGTCTTTTTATAATGAAACAATTTTTTTACGGATTTTATCGCGGTTTATTAAGATTTTTACAAGCCCGACGTTTCGGATACTTTACAGCAACCATGGTCACGGGAGGACTGAGGTGACAGATGTCCTAATGTTACAAAGTTATTCGAAACTACCCTATGATACATCATTCTTTTAATAAGTCCTCTCTACGCAGAAAGTGCTAACTGCATCTTTAATCTGTGGCATATTATGCTTGGTTTTTGATTTAATTATTTTAATAATTGGATCCCAAGCAGGTGGTAAGAGCCAGCCATCTTCTCTATTGAAATTTGGATGTTTTTTAATTTCAATAGCCTCGCGGATCATCCTTGGTTGGAATCGGTGTTCTTTTGCGAGTATCTGTGGTTTATCAAATCTAATATAATGGCGAGCTTTGTCTAGACTATGTTCACAGATTGCAGACTTAGTGTAGCGACGGTGTTTTAAGTCAGCTATATGTTCTTTAACGCGAGTTTTAATTGATCTTTTGGTTTGGCCTATATAAGAGAGGCCACAATCACAATCAAGCTTGTATACTCCTGCATCTTGTAAGGGTATATGACACTTGACAGATGGTAAGAATTGACCTATCTTTTTAGGCGGCTTGAAATAAGTTTTTATAGAAGCTCGCTTTAGGATGAAGCCAATCTTGTCAGTGACGCCTTTCATAAACGGTAGCACAGCAGGTACTCGCTCGACGGTGGCTGGTTTCACACGTTCACTGTGACGGAGACGCGGTACCCGAAGCTTGTTGTCACGCAGTACTTGCTTGACATGTTGAAGTTCGGTCTCCAGGTGCTGCTCATCACAGATCCCTTGTGCTCTCTGTAACAAAGATTTACCCACGGTAGCTAACTGTGTTGGATGGTGGTGTGATTCGCCGTTTAAATACCTATCCGTATGGGTATGTTTCCTATACACTGTGTGGCTTAAGGTGTTATTGGGATTACGGATAACTAATACATCTAAGAAAGCTAAAGAATTATTTGCCTCCAATTCCATTGTGAATTGAATTTTAGTATTGATGGAATTGAGATGGTTTAAGAATATGGTTACTTTATCAGATGGCAATATTGTGAAAGTATCATCTACATACCGCTTGTAGAACCTGGGTGTTATTGGTGAGGTATGCAGAGCAGTCTCCTCGAAGTCCTCCATGAATATGTCGGCAACAACGGGGGATACTGGTGAGCCCATAGCTACGCCATCTACTTGCTGGTAGAACTGGTTATTCCACAACATGTAGCCAGATGTCAGGCAATGTTTTAGAAGTTCAGCATATTCTATTGGCATGTCATTCTCTCTTAGCTTTCTTGATACAATATTAATGCAATCTTCCACCGGTAAGCATGTAAAGAGTGATTGCACATCAAAACTGTAAAGTATCCGAAACGTCGGGCTTGTAAAAATCTTAATAAACCGCGATAAAATCCGTAAAAAATTGTTTCATTATAATGAGTGAAATTCGCGCAAACATTAGAAAACAATATTCTCGGTCTTGTCACAAGGTCTTGTCAAACTTGTTTAGTCGTTGAGAAAATGGAATTGACTCGAGAAAATTCTAGAGCGATGATTTATTATGACTTTCGAAGTGGTTTACTCCAAAACCGGCCATGTTGCGACTATTCCTCTTCAGGGACAAACAACGGTTAATGCAGAATGGTATGCTAGCATTTGTTTGCCACAGGTCGTTTCTGAACTCCGTAAAGAGAACTGCAACCGCCGCATCATCCTCCATCACGACAATGCGAGTTCTCATACCGCGCACAGAACAAAAGAGTTTTTAGAGCAAGAAAACATAGAATTATTAGACCATCCGCCGTACAGCCCCGACCTAAGCCCTAATGATTTCTATACTTTCCCTAAAATAAAGAATAAATTGCGTGGTCAGAGATTTTCATCGCCTGAAGAAGCTGTGGACGCCTTACAAAACGGCCATTTTGGAGACCCCCACTTCCGAATGGAATGGTTGTTTCAATGATTGGTTCCATCGTATGGAAAAATGTGTCAAATTTCGCGGAGAATACTTCGAAAAGCAATAAATACATTTTTAAATAGTAATGTTGTGTCACTTCCTTGATTCCCAAAATTTTCAGTGCCGCCCTCGTATAACAACAAATACGAGACAGCCAATAGACAATTATTTGCTTACCAAAAAATATTATAAATATCGCCATAAAGTTATAACTGCAAATACATATTTAATTATTAGCTTCACTAATCATGTATGTATAAGTAGATTTACCAGTGTTATACTTCGATTATTATTGATCAACACTATCTTCATGAACAGCACATCCGTTTGGCGCCACCGGAAGTCTTGATTTTAATTATTTTAACTGATACAGCCAATAGCCAATTATTTGATTACCGATATATAATAATTATTATTTACTAGCGATCAGACCCAGCTTCACACAAGTAAAAATTTTTAGCCTATGTTACTCGCTGATAAAATGACTCTTTGGGTGAAATAACTTTTCAAATCGGTCGTGTAGTTTCAGAATATATTCAATGCAAACAAACAAACAATCAAATCTTTCTTCTTTATAATATTAGGATAGACAAATATTGCCATAATGTTATAAATAATTACCTGCTGCAAATACATATTTAATTACGAGCATTGAGCTTCATTTACTATGCATATCTAGATCTACGAATGTTATACTACAATTATTAATCAACATTATCGTCATGAACAGCACATCCGATTGGCGCCACCGGAAGTCTATAATTTCAATTACTTTAATTTATGCATTTAGATGTAAACGGCGTCATATCCGGCCGGTGCTGCTAGTGGTTTTAACATAAACTTATTTTTAAAAGAAGATAGGATTAAACATGACTGTAAACTATGTGAAAAAAGGACCGAAAACAATTTGTAATATTTGTTAGGATTTTTTTCCAAATCAGTAAAATGAATACTTATTTTTACTTCAGGGACTTTTAAATCTTATCTGGCATGTAGGTTTCTCCACGATGTTTCCTTCACCGGTGAGCAAGCGATAGTCTCCTGTTCAAGTGCACGTATAAATTTACTCAACGAAACGCATTTCTATTTCTAAGCATCACAGGAGTCAGGATCGAACCCGGACCTCTCGGCTCTCACTCAAGAGACCGAGCCCATACCCATTAGGCCATCGTCGCTCACACAGAAATATATCGGTCGCTCACACCGTCTTTATATTCACTATTTTTAACCGACTTCAAAAAAAGAGAAGGTTCTCAATTCGTCTGTATGTTTTTTTTTTGTTTTTTTTTTGCGTGTGTATTTTACACGATTACTTTGCCGTTTGTGAATGGATTTCGATGGTTATTTTTTTATTTGAAAGCTGTTGCTTCCAATTTGGTCCCATATTATTTTTATTAAGATCTAACAAGCCATTTTTTAGTGATTCCCAATAATGCCTATTTGGTTGATTTCTTTTACCTCGCTGATATTATGCTGATATGCTCATTTTATTACTTGTCGATGTAACAATTGTATGTCGCGGTTATCGTAATCATCATCGTCCTTTACCCGTCCACTGCTGAACATAGGCCTCCTTCAATGAACGGCAAGACGACGAATTTCGGAATGACTAAAAATTAAGAAATAAAACCATTTTACAAAAAAATTAAATCGACTTCAAAAATACTAACTCATAAGTAATAAAATAACTCTCGTTTCTTTAATTTTTGTGCTTACACTAATTCTTCTACTAATGTACAAACTTTGCGTTTACCACGTCATTATAGTTACTTTTGGAGTCGGTGTTGTATTTGTTGCTGTACTACACCCTACCTACCTACCTTGGCTGACACCGACTCCTAAAGTAACTAATGACGTGGTAAATTTGATTAATTTGACTATATATGAAGTTGATATAGATTAAGTTGACTATAAATTGTAAGCACAAAAATAAAAAAAAACAGTTATTTTATTACTTTTTAGTTTAGTATTTTTGAAGTCGGTTTTAATTTTTTTTTCAATGTCATTTCTTAAATAAATCAGATACTTAATAATTATATTTCTATATTTTTTACTTTGAATTATTAAATATATTCAATAATTAAAAATCATTAAACAAAAACTGAAACGGTTTTAAGTAAAACAGGATTAATTAAATCGTTGACGAAATATAGAGTTCGTTCACCCGCGTTGGACCATATTGAACTATGGCCAATACACCGATGATTTTAAGTTTTGGATTTGAGAAAGAGCATTGTATTGTTGAACAATGTATAGAAATTAATTCATATTTGATTCGTATCTTTTCTTATAGATATAAGAATTCTATCAAACGAAAAAAAAATGAAGTTTTCCTATTATCCTTCCTCGTATTACAGCGAAGTGTAGTATCTGACATGCGTTAAATTTTCATAGTATACTCATCTGTATAATATTATTGATAGCTGCGTAATAATACCTATATTGACTTCCTAAATCTCATATTGTTTTCTAATTCTAAATCTCATTGGGCGATTAGTGATTCTAACAGTGTTTGGTGCATGCACTTGTCGATGTTATCGGTTCCGTTATCAGCGGGTGCCGGCGATCTCGCTATCTCGCTGTCGTGTCATGAGCTATCCTGACACTCGCCATGTAACTGTGCCAATGTACGGATCGCAAGTCGCTTTTCGCTTAAATTATTCATAGGTTTTATTCGGTGAATAAGTCGTATTGGCAATCGGTCGTTAAGTACTTTTAGATTCTAACTTAGATTCAACGTGCAGTAATTGGAATAAATTTAAAAGTTGATGTTTCAAGTTATGACCGTGCGTTGGGGAGTGGTGTGTTGTGTTAAGTGGTGATTATATTCTGAAATAATGTTGAGGCGACGAGGAACATACACTGTTAATGCTGACACGGATATTCGACACGGCATTAAGGCGGCTGTGTCGATGAAATCAAAAAGATTCGGTATGATTGGTATAATTTTATATCATTAATCATCAAAATGTTAGCAATGATCATCAAAAATTTGTCAGAAATGATTTTTAGTTTTATCAATTTAAACAACATTCTACGTTTTTTTACTCAATAAGTCATGACCGTGTCCTAATCTTATTTCAATAATGTTTAATTTTAATTAGATAATTGATGGTTAGGACAGAGCTCACATCAAACAATCTGGAAGGCAATATGTGTCTACGCCTAAACTAAAAAATATATTAGTTATTTTAACGTTAATTAACACTAACAAGAAATTCAACAAATATATGTAACCTTTATTATAATTAAAGGGAATATTTATATTATACCATGAAGAAATATAACAAAACTGCGTCAATATGTATAAAATTTAGTTACCTACGTGGTTACTACATAGTCGTAATTTTAAATCTTAAAATTTTATGCACCTTGTAGTGGAATGGTATTCAGAATCAGTTTTAATTATTACAATATTATGCTTGTTATGTCATTGTGTATTTTACTTTCGAAAAGTTGAAATAATATTATAACATCAAAACATGCGAGAAAAAAATACATTATTCAGTCTCATACATTTCCCCCTTTCTAATCTATTCTAATTTTTTAATGTTGCTCACCTTTTCATATTGTACTCTACAGTAAATTTGTTTAATTGGGCTATAAGTGACCTTTCAGTTGCAGAACAATGCAAATTCACCTCCTTCTATATAATAACATATGATTATTCTTATCTAGTGAAGTGAGAACCCCGATGGAGTAGCCTCGGTAGTTGTAGAGAAATACATATATGGAAATAATGATTGAACAGTCAGAAGACTACTGATGAAGACGTCAGATTTATTTAAACTACATATCTACACAATATCTCCGTGGACAATTTATGTGCGGGCGACGTCAGAGATATTTTATAGTTGTTATTCCGAAATACACGACATTGACAAGCGATAAGATCAGATAAATTGTGAATAGTGCCTGTATATAATCGAGATAAAATAACGTGCTATGTTCAAATTTGGAATTTTATGTGTGGTACCGCAAATTTGTAACAGATGTCATTAGTAACTTTTCTGTTTAACTATTAATATTTTTTAAATTTCTTCTTGCGTTAGTATCGACGATTCCATGTTTGTTTATTCCGCTACTTTTCCTTTTTTTTAATATTATTTTCCGGTATTTGTATCTTTTAATATAAAGTTAATGACTGCAGTAGTGAACCAAGACTTTTGTTCAATGGCTTCAGAGACTGTCTACAGTACCGTCTACACTTTTTAGTCTAAGTCCTTATAGTCCCTCAAACACTTTGTCACTTTTTTATACCTTACACATTACCCTTTTTTAGTCCATTTTATATCCACGTTATATCTTCTATTCACTTTCCCGGGTTTCGGCACCAAAGGTCGTGCAATTAAAATAATACACCATTCACAGTTCAAATTTATTATTTTGCATTAGTATCATTAAGGCAACAAAATATGTATCTCATGAGATACATATTTTGTTGCCTTAATGATTGAAAATGCATTTAGGTACATGTACCTAAATGCATTTTCAATAAATAAATCGAAATCAACTTGTTTGTACGTGACTGGCAAAGGTTACGTAAGTGATTTTATTGCGAAAAGAGTCTTTAATCATCAAATATAACGCAAAATTTGTTTTTGTTGGCGTTAAAGATGTGTATTTCTCAATGACTCGTGAAGGAGTCCACGTTAACTAGGCGGATAACTCAGGGCGTTGCCAACAAAAACATCACCATGATGATTAGGATTTTGACTTGTAATATATTTAGCAACATATGCCGGTGCCACTCTCCCGTCAGTATTAGTACCACCATCACTTCTTTCGACAAACAGTAGTAAATACTGGCAACTACCATTTTACGTCGGATAAGGACACAATATGAGTAAGGTGGGTCAAGTGTTCATATTGAACTCAATATGAACTTTACGGGCGTCGCTTGCAATTTGGCCATCGCCATTAAGTGGCTCCTCTGACCGTACGCCGTAAGTTACGTAAAAAAAAAACAAAAGCAGATAAAATAACGTTCTAAATTCATGTGAAAATTTTACTCCGGTTGGATATCTAGATTTTTTAGTTTTAGATGAATGGCATTATATTAAATAAGTTTTAGATAATGGCGTGTTGTTATTACACGATTTCATTATTAAATGACAGTAAACTGAGTCATAGCATGGATGTAGGACACAATGACTTGAATACTTTTTTTAAATTATTCCTAAATGTTCATAACAAAAGTTTTTAAATTTCTAAATATAAAGCTGTGGTAAATAGCCAGAAAGAAGTACATAATCTCCGTGACCGGCCCGTGTTGGATGTGACTGGCACAGGATCGGCCGTCTTGGCCTTTATTGAGGGACTTCTATGTTCAGTAGTGTACGAATAGAAGCTGATGATGATATAATCTTCAGACAGAATGGCGTCTGGGTCTAAGAATCACCTCTTACTATGTCTCGAAGTGTCAAGCGTATTCAAGTGCTGCTTAGGGATTTGTTGCTTTAGTTATAAATAAAAAAATATATATGTTGATTTATAATCTTCACTTAACTACGACTCGGTAAAAAGTCTAAATTTTGTACCTACATTGACTAAATAAAGTTTTCTTCTAATCGTACGTAGATATTTCCAACATTTATTCACTGATTAATTATTTACCTTCTAATGCATAATGCGATATTCTGTTTAATTATAGATTTAAAAGTTAAAAAATTGATTAATAATTTTTCCGTACAAAAATCATGTCATTTACCCGTATTATGCGTTTCGAATAAGAATAGGAACGTCAATGACCTCTATCTGTCAAATAATACTTGAAAAGTACGGTTTGCACAAAAACTTATTTGCATAATTAATAGTTTTAAATCGAATTTAAATAAAAACGTTAAATAGTCGTAAATTATTTAAAAAATTAAAGTCATAACTCGTTTTTAAAACCATACTATATCATTTTTATTTCATTGTTGCCGCAAAGGCCCTGGAGCCATGTCAAACCTGCCTAGTTGCATCGAGCATATGCTCGATGCATATGCATAGCCGATATAGCCAGTTATAATATAACCGGATCGATGCCTAGTTGTAATTTCATTTGTCATAAAAACTATAATATAGACAACTGCCATTAATATTGATGTGTTTTAAAAAGTTTGCATCACTTTGAGTATCTCAAACTGCATAGAAAGACACCGATCAGACAAAATCTCTTTGACGTTTTCTAGTAAAACAATACAATACAAAAATAATTCGATACGGAAATCTCGTCGGTTTTATAAATTGTCCAGGGCTTAGTACATACAACTTTAAGAATCGCCGTAAATAAATTATTTTCTTACGTGAATGTACGTTGTTTACTATGTTGCGTGTACACTTTTGGATTTACGCCCAGAATTATTTTTAGTGTGATTACAATTTTCTTTGTCGTTATAACAACTAATTAAGATAATTTCCAAGAATATCCATTTGTCATACTTTCGTTAATCTCTAAGATATTTGTATCATGACTGTATGCAAGTTCTTTGACATTGTTTTAAATTAGGATGTCACAAGCTTTTATCCCAAACAAAGTTCACAGTTTTTTGGTAGAGTTTTAAATGTTTACCTTACTTTTAATTTTTTCATGTTATCTAATTAAATATTACGATTTATATTAAACTGCTAGCTTTTTTTTAAATGCCATGTATGATAAAATTTACAATACGCTGTATTTGAATGGATTTTTATTATACTTAAAAATTAAAATACTTACCAGGGTTTTATTTTTATTTTTATGGCATAGTAGGGCAATGAGCAGTCGAAGCCGTTTGGCGACTACCGACGCCCAAACACATCCGCACAACCAAAGATTATGCAGATGCGTTGCCCTCCTTTTCCCTAACCCCCCCGCCAATGGGCCACCGGAAACTCACAAACCGCACGAAACGCGACAGCATAGTTGTCACTTGACGCCGGTGTTATGTGAGCGAGAGGTACCACCCCGGTCGTGCCGGCCCAATTCGGCTGCTAAGCAGCATGGCACTACCTCTTAACATATATATATAGGGTTATAATATAGTGTTATTGTTTACGATTCTACATACATATATTTTTGTGAGGGACGATGATCTAGACTCGTGGTTTCTATCCTGACCCCTGTGAAGCTTAGAAATGGGGTTTTCGAAATTTTTACGTGCACCTGAACATGAGACCATCGCAACCATCAACTGTCTAGCTATCACGGTTCATGAGACTGTGTCTGGTGACAGATGGACGGACAGCGGAGGCTCAGTAATAGGGTCCCGTTTGGCATCCTTTTGGTACGGAACCCCAAAATATGATGTTGTTATTCAACAAGAAGTAATATAAAAATTGATAAGAGTTATACTTAATAATATTATGTTGATTACAATGCAAAAGATAAAAGTACCTAAGTACTAATACTATGTATCGAAGATTTTTATATAGAGCCATTTTAATGGCGGTTCAAAACGACAAAGTAGAAAAAATATATTGCTACTTAAATACTACGAGATAAAAACTATCAATAAATAAAAAAAAATGCATGAAACGTATCCGAAAACCTTTTTGTTTGGCAGTATAGGTTTTTTAGAATACATCTATATCACCTATGTCTATCGTATTAGTAAGACCCTTTTTTTTTCGGGGGAGTGGGTCTCCCCAGGCGGGCATGTGGGACTCGCTGCGCCCGAAAGGTTGTAAAGTGGACGCAGCTCTACCCACTAAAACCCGTCGAGTGCCATCATTGCCGCCTTTGGTAAGGTGCCCCTGCTCTTTTGTCCCCTCTTCTTATGTACAAAGAGCAGCTCCCTTGGCTCAATTTGCTTCGCCCAAGGTGCTGGGTTGACCTTAGGCTACTGACCACCACCGCCACGACAAGGCTTGAACTATGGTGGGGTATTAGTAAGATCCTAATTGAATCAAAATAAATAAATTTACTTTTAAAAACAATAACTCATGAATTTGAATTTTGCTTAGAAGATATTATGTTACGATAGCATGTACTTTTTTCATCATTTTGAACCACTATCTTCAGCGGGTTGGTGTAAATAAAAAATTAACATAGTTTGCTAGTAGATTTATATTGACCGCGGTGTTGATTTCTATATTCTTAATGTATTTATTTATGTATTAAATAAATACATTAAGAAGGCTTAATGGGCTGTTGATGGTGATGTCTAAGCAACCTTCGGAGAGTAGTGAATCAATTTTATCTGTCAGTGTGACCAAAATATATAATTAAGTAATATTACCTGTTCAGTCTCCATGCGGTCAAAACCGGCATTTATTACGTCGAACGTCATATATTATGCTCTTTCTTGATCAACTTAGCAACTAAATTGTTTTTTCGCGGGTTTCTGATTTATATCAGCTTTGCTTGACGACTAAGATGTTACTAATATAAATAAATAATAAAATTATGCAATCCTTTTTGCTATTATCTCATCTTAGTTTTCCGGTTTATGTATTCAAATGTAGTGTTAGATGCCAATCTAGAATATAATACATTTTATATCCGAAGAAGATTAGTATCCAGTAGTAGACAGAATAGGGTGATGATTATGTCTTTAATTAACATAAAAACTATTTGTTTGGGTTGATATTATTATGAACATTTGTAAGGTGATTTTCCTAGTCTTATGTAACCGATCAAACAATGTAACAGGTCACTTATAATGTATATAAAATCTGTAATATAAATGTGTCTACGAGACACTAACATAGCTTGAACTTAGAAGAGTCTAAACTAGACTGATATTAAACATTCTTGGTGGCACAGTCGGTTGAATTTCACGGCCACGAAATGTTTTAAATGAATTCTTTCGGATTGCGAAATATATTTAATTTATTTTACGTAGTATGATTGTTTTATTATATTAAGCATTTTGATTTTGTACTTGATCCTGGTGTTTTTCTAACACGTCATATAAGACTAGATAGTTAATAGATTCTGCTGGGTAAGATACTTTTTGTGAACCTCAATGGACGCAAAATCTCGGGCCTTTTCATCTGAGCAATCAAACTCAATATTATGCAATCGAAAGGATAATTCTGAATATAGTACTTTTTAATGTAGTTTAAGATTGTCTCTGACTGTGAACCAGTGCCGCGCTTCTTCGTTGAGCCAGATGATCTCAGCCTTTTTAATAGTAGCAGTATGTGTGTTGGTTTTAATATTAATATAATTAGGAATTACATTTAAACGTTTGCATTGTTGATTGAACCAAACGTTTTGGACGGCCACACGATGTAGTTTTGTTAATTTGATGTAGAGTCGTGCCTGTTCGGTCATGCTCACCGTTTTAAGATAGTTAATAGAATCAGGCGTTATTTTGCGGAAATCCATTACTTAACGATTGCTAATCGTAGAGTCTACATCCTGAGGATGCCTCGGTGTCGGGGCGAAACGTGCGTAGATTGTGTGGTGGTGGTCTTTTACTGTGGTTGTGGTGCATGTGGGGTGGTGGTGCATGCGAGTGTACGCATATGCAGTGTGGGAAAGGAGGGCGGTGCTATATGCATGCAGTAAAGACTGCGTGTTTTGCGGGATTATTGCTAATTAAATTATAATCTAATCTTATATAAGACTAGATATTTTCAGCAATTGATTTGATACACGTCACGGTGTTTGTGGTCGCATTCCTCCGAAACGGCTCGACGGATTTTTATGATTTTTTATGTATATTTGGTAGGTTGCAAATTTATGCTTCTGCGTATATGATTGATCAATCATACACGACGCAGAAGCATAAATCCCACAACGTCAAAAAGGACCAAGAGAGAATTTAGGGTTTGTTTCAATTTCTAAAGGAGCTACTTCAAAATGATATGTCTACGTCTTAGATTTGATAACGTATCAGACACATCATTGAAAGTCGATCACTGCCGAGCATCGTTGATTGTACTGTAGAATCGTCGTCCCGTGTTCAAACCTGACGCAGCCATGATGACTAATCATGATTTGATGATGACATGTTCAGACTCAGCGGCTTGGTTTGTCCTAGTGATATGACGCACGTAAGACACTTCCTACCGTAAGGTTTTATTATTAACGTTCTTTTCACACCACTCCCACGTAAAATGTTTATAAGTTGTGTTAGTACAAAACTACAAATCAACCCTAGCTGAACGTAAGAAATATTTTTTTTGGTAGAAACAGAATCTTCTCTAGCTAACTCAAAAATCGCGAAATTTCATCTCTAGCTATGTACTCTAGCAAATTTGCACGAATAGAGATCGATAGATGTTTGTTATTCGATCGCCCAAACAAACAGCGTTTAATGTTGGTTTTTGGTTTCCCGATATGTCGGCAATGTTTCTATCGCCGTGATCACGGAAAGACTGGCTATCAACATTGTTACAACCATACAAACGGGAACTTAATAGAACTTTACAATGTAATTTTACCGGTAACCGGTTGTTAATTATAACAGGATATTAGTTATTTTTATTATTATAGAGATTAATGTTAGTAGTTTGTGGGCACGGATAAGTTTGTTTATTTTTTACGTGATAACTTCTTCTGAGTCGAGCGTGCAAGCGAGAGCGTGGAATAAGCGATAAAGAGGCACGATCGACCTAGGAGCTCGGCTTGTGGCAAATTATGAAGTTATCGTGTAAATTATTGTCCGTAAATCGACTTTACAGGAACAGGTGGGTTTCTTTATGTTACTTTGATAGGCAGAGAGACCTTAAGGTAAGTGGTAAGCGTCGGCAATGAACATAAACCAGTTCACCAGCCCAGGTGATTCTCTTATTCGTAGGCAACGCCTGAGACGTAAGATGGTAAGTCTCGGTGCTGGTTGCCTGGTGCGCCCTTCTTTCCGAAACACAGCAAAACTGTTTCACGAGTCACGACAGATAAAGCAGGATAGTGGTACCTATGCAGGAAGTGCGGTACAGCACATCCCTCCCATTGGTTGTATTTAAGTTTAATATTCCAGGCCATTGTAATATCATCTACATGGGATAAGTGTCATGACGCGGACGGTGCGTTACAGACCGACCGGTTCCATTATACGCTAGAGTTGCGACATTATTATTATGTTCATATTCAAAAGCGGCCGCGTGTAGGATTACGTCCCGAGAGACCATTCGTACACCGCAATTGGATTTCCCAAAGCATTTTTGTAGGCTACTGATATAATTATATTTTCCTAGATTATTTCCCGTATTACGTGATAATACTTCTTGGATTATAATAAATTTATAGTTAGATTCTTTTGATTTAATAAAATACCTACTAATTTTTTTCGTTTTTTTTTTTAACTATAATTTTTTTTTTACTTTTTAGTGTCGATTTTTTTAATTAAAGATTTTATTAGTTTAAAGTATGTACTCAACTAATTACAATCATTTTAGAAATGAGTGAGAGACTAAAAACAACACAAGTGATGTAGGTAACTTGCGCGCCTTACGCCTTCCTTTTTTTTTTCGCAGGGAAATCCTTATGGATGCAGCCAGGATCTTCGGGTAGATTCTGACCCAATGTGGGACTCGCACCTGGGAGTGCCCACCCTAACTAAAACCACTGCGAGCGCCTTCAGCCGCTTTTTGAGGGTCCCGGATATCCACCGCTCAAGGACCGGACGCAGAGCAACCGTCAGGTTTTTGCCATACGGCTGCTACACCAGGTCCTCCCCCACCTCCGCATTAATGCCTCTTGCCCTAGTCGGCGGACCCGCAGGATCCCGTCCAGCGTAAGGCTCTCACCCAGACACCTCCTATCCGAGACATAGAAGTGCATCTCGGCAAGAACCTCCGCCACGAGCTCCCACGGGGGGTCACCGGCTAGGGCAGTGGCTGCTGCCCACGAAACTGTACGATACCCCCGGATCACACTTACCGCAATGACCCGCTGCGCCGACCGCAGCCGGGTGAAGGTGATCCGTCTAGATGGGTACGTTGTACGTCGCCATACTACGGCAGACTCCGGAGTATAGCTGCCTGCAGGCGGCGCTGGGTCCTCCGAGGTTCGGGAGGAGTCTGTCCAGTGCACTTGCCGCCTTCGCGACCTTCGGTCCCAACATGGAGAAATGTGGGCCGAAGGTCCACCCTCCGTCAAGGATGAGCCCCAGATATTTTATATGGGGGCTCACCCTGACCCTCACCCCTCCGACCTGGAGGGCAGCCCCCGGTGGGGGTCCTTTCCGCCCGGTCCCGCGGAAGAGAAGGGCTTCGGTCTTCTCAGGTCTGACCCGAAGCCCTAACCTCTATGCGGCTGATCACGAGGTCGATCCCGAACTCGGCCAGCCGCGCCGCCTCCTTATAGCCTCGTCCCCGGGCATACACGAGGGTGTCATCCGCATAGCATATGACACCCATCCCGGGGAGGAGGCGGCCTCGCAGGACCCAGTCGTAGCCAATGTCCCACAGGATCGGACCAAGAACCGACCCCTGTGGAACACCGCACCCGACTCGCCACCACTCTACGGACCCACACCGGTTCTCGCAGGCTAACCTCCTCTCGGAGAGGTACGCCTCCAACAGCCTCCTTAGATACGGGGGCACTCCGAGGAAACGAATAAATTAGTGCCTCCCGTATCACACTGTGAGGGAGGCTGTTGAAGGCGTTCACGATGTCCAAGGACACCGCGACCACCACCTCCCCTCTGTGTTCCGCCTCAACCGTCTCCGCCCGAAGGCGTTTGAGGGCGTCGACGGGCGACCGGCGTGGCCGGACCCCAAATTGGGACTCGGAGAGTCCCGGTCCCGAGCCCCGAGTCCCGGTCCAGGTGCTGAACGAGCCGGGAGGCCACTATTTTCTCCAAGGCCTTCCCAGCTTCGCTCAGCAACACCATCGCACCGCCGAAGCCGAGTCCGGGGTCCGCCCTGCCTTTGGTAGCAGGCAGAGCCGACCCTCCTTCCAGGCCCTCGCGAGCTGTCCAGACCGCAGGCATCGGTCGAACAGCTCCCGAAGGCTATCGCCGAGGTGCCTTACGCCTTCCTAGCATGTGCTATCCTGATTATCCTGATCAGGATATTAGAATAATTTTATCAAATTATTGTATTGTCATCCGTCCTCGATAAATCTACAAAGTTTGAACAAAATCTGGTCGTTAGAAGTGAGTCAAAATCAAGTCTAAAGGAGTCGGTTACAAACATACAAATAACATACAAGTGAAGCTAATATAAAGCGTGTAATAAAAAGTGTGAGGTGCTCGATATTCGTTGTTAAAAATATTTCATTGGTATCTATTTCTAAAAGTGAAGTTAGTAAAAAAACTTAGTACAAGCACCACGCTTTTTACAATAAGTAATTTTTTTTTTGTTAATCCATTTAATTCTTCTATTAAAAATTATTTTCAAATTTTTCGTTCGGTTTGCTATTAAAGCGTGTTTTTAGTTTTTTTTTTAACTATAATTTATTATTACACATAATATTTCGTGTAAAACCCTAATTACATACTTGGTAAGAAGAACAGATTTATTTTTTGTGTGTGCATTGCGTATACTGAACTATTGTAAGAATTCCGTATTATAAACCCGGACAAAACATAACTTACATGTAGTCTTTAATTAAAGTCGGCTCACTAAATCAAAAGTTAATTGAAAGTTAATGAGGAGTCTTTATTCCGTGTAGGCGTGGCGTAGTAGTTGTTAGCGTATATTTTACTACAAAAAAATAAATAAGCTTGCATACTGTAGTGAACTAATATCCCCACTATGGTTCAGGCCTTGACGTGGCGGTGGGGCTCAGTAGCCTAGGGTGAGCCCAGCGCCTTGGGCGAAGCTAATTGAACCGAGGTGGCTCTTTGTACCCCTCTTATAAGAAGAGGGGAAAAAAGAGCAAGGAGCGAGGACGGGAACCTCACCCCATTGTACTATCCCGACGTTGGGAGTGGTTGTTCTGTGGTGCGGGACAACCCCTCTGTGGAGGTAGCGTCGATCCCTCGGGGGATTGACTAGCCGTCGAGGTGCCCTGTTTGCTCATTAGATCCGGGGCTCATCAAAGGCGGCATTGGTGGCACTCGTCGGGTTTTATGGATAGAGCTGCGTCCACTTACCAGCTTTCGAGCGCAGCCAGTCCCACATACCCGCGTGGGAAGGCCCACTCCCCCGCGGGATGCCTTTCCCGGCGTATTTTTTTTTTTTTATGTGATCAGGTGGCAAACGAGCAGTCGGAGCCTCACGGCGCCGACGCCCATACACATCCAGACATTGGTTGTCTGGATGTGTATGGGCGTCGGTGCCGGCGGCTACGCAGATGCGCCGCCCTCCTTTTCCCTATATCCCCCGATAGGCCACCGGAAACTCACAAACCGCACGAAACGCGACAGCATAGCTGTAGTAGTTAGTGATATATATACTAATATAATATACTTTATTTGTACACGTAAGTCATATACAGAAACAAAACATGAGATATTAAGACTGCTTAGTAGCAGCCGGGCAGTCCCATCTTACGAGGAGTAGTCTGACCTTCGCCGGGGCCAGCCTGTCGCTGAGGTAATCCCGTTGAATGCAGATCAGGGACCCTCAAAATGCGGCTGAAGGCGCTCGCAGTGGTTTTAGTTTCCGGGTAGGGCACTGCCAGGTGCGAGTCACACAATAAGGTTAGGATCGACCCTAGATTCTGGTTACATGCGTAAAAAGCATTTCTCTGCGATAACAAAAAAAAAGGTGTTATAACCATATCCTCCATGGGCTGTAGGCAATTGATCACCAACAGGGCATTTCCAATTTCTCATCAACATTTTTCGTCCATTTCTTATGGCTTTGGCTTATGGAAATCGTCAGATATATATTTTCTGTTATCCTCGAATTATTATCTTTAAAATAATAAAAAAAATAAAAAGCCACGCTCGAGACTGTCAGTTGACTTTTTTTTACAAAATTGTATCCCCCTCCCTCATTTCTTTACGTCACACTAAAATCGTCAGGTTATTGAAATGTACACCTATTATGATGTAATTAACTCGAGCGCATCATATTAAGGTAGACCTACCTTACATATTAAGGTTGAGAATGTCTAATGATCAACTTTTTTTTCGGCTGCCGTACTATTGAGCCATATACAGAATGTCCCGTAAGTAGTGGACCAACGGGGTGTGGGTGATAGGGGGAACTATTATCTACCAAAACCACTAAAAATTATTGTTCTAGGTCTTATAGCTTTGAAGTTATGATTTTTTTTAGTAAATAGGTGAAATTATCGTCCTATGTACAAACATTTTATAATTTTACGAAATCTATCACTTATTTTTTCTTTATACGAAGATGTTGGTTATGCATAAGAGCTAGAGGAAAGCATTTCGAGCACTTAATGCAAGAAAAAAAATGTGTAATAAAAGCTTTTCCATAATTAGCAAAGTATTTTTATTTTCTTGCAAAAATGTCCTTTGGTTTTGATAGTAATTAAAATAGGAAAAATACTTATTTGAAAACAGTTACTTTTTTGTAATTGGTATGACATGTAGATGTTTTTAAAATAAAGTTTCACTAGGCTATAATACATTTTTTTTACACCAGCTTAGCTTAAACACCACATAGAGCATCTTGAAATGTAAAAATTGCACTAGTTTTATTTTTTAATTTTCATGCTTATGATAATTACACCTAAATACGATTTTAATTAGAAAGACCTATGTATTATTAACCGCCTAGAATAAAAATAACAAAAAAATAAGTGATAGATTTCGTAAAATTATAAAATGTTTGTACATAGGACGATAATTTCACCTATTTATTTAAAAAAATCATAACTTCAAAGCTATAAGACCTAGAACAATAATTTTTAGTGGTTTTGGTAGATAATAGTTCCCCCTATCACCCACACCCCGTTGGTCGACTACTTACGGGACACCCTGTAGATGATGAGCAATAGATGTGAACCATAGAAATATTAAGAACTTAATTCAAATATCTGTAATGTGAACCATCTATTGGCGCGCCGCGGTAGTAAAATCTACTCGAATGCCGTGACGGTTAACGGCATGACGCTGTCATGTTACGCGTTGTGTTTTAATTAATTTTAAGATTCACATAGATGTTACACATCAGCAGATGTCACGTGATGACTTTTTTTATACAAAATTACCCACGAGAAGCCTCTTAATGTACGGTCTATATCAGTGAGGAACGGAATGAAACGTAGCGGGCTGCTCCTCACGTGCGCAGAATCCAACTAACTTCGCCAAATGTTTAATCCAATTACACTACATATCATGACTGTATAATCTCTTTAAGTTTAATCTTACATTACGTATTATGAATTTATGTAACTTTATGTCAAAATATCTGTATCGGTAAAGCAGTTAGTTGCTCCCAATAAAAAGAAAAGTATTACAACTCGCCAATAGATGTCAGAAAGAGTCATATTTTTGTTAATAATCGGTAAAGAGTTTGACTTTTAATAAAAATATATACGAATTAGATATGTTGATAAATAGTAGTTTTTTTCACAAAAGAAGGAACTTGGAAAAAAAGGAAAAATATAATCGGATTGGAGACTCGGAACAGGGGTGTCTCGTGGTCTCGACCCCTCCCCCCATTTCCCAACTGAGTTATTATGACATTGTATAATAGTTGCGAAATTTACCTTTGTATTGTACTTAATCAACAAAACAAACAAAAAAAAAAAAAAAAAAAAGGTAGGTAGGTAGGTACAGCAACAAATACGACACCAGACGACGGTGACGTATTGACGCGTGACGTGGTAAACGCTAAGATTGTACATTAGTAGAAGAACAAGTTGATAAGTTGTAGGCAGAAACATAAAGGAAACGCGATTATTTTACTACTTTTGAGTTTTTTTTTGAAGTCGGTTTAATCGTAACAAAGTTCCAAATTAGACTTGCTTTCGTCATCGGCACTTTCCTTTCTGTCTGTTCCCACTTTCAATAGAATAGGTACGATCGACATTAATTCAAGTGCCATAATAGTTTGTCAAAGACATACAATAAGAAGAGTGCTGCATATCTCATTTTCCAAGTTGTCCAACGCAGTCACCTACGTCATTTCAGTACCCGACGCAATTCCCTAGTGACGTAAACTTATCCGTATAAAAGTAAAGGAAGAAATGACCACACCTTATAGACGTCATTATTGTAAATCTATTTTTATAAATTGAACAAAAAATTGGGATTGTATAACGCTGGAGTAAGCTAGAGCTATGTAACCAAAGGATTATGTTACGTATGTTTTAATGATTGGAAAACATTTGAATTTATTCCATCCCTTAGGATTAAACTGCGTTGCTAGATTAGTTGCTGCTAGAGATCCCATTATTAAAATTATCAAATCAAAATCCTAGCATAATATGTCACAGAATTAAGACCCATATAGCACTTTCTGCGTAGATAGGACAAATTAAAAATATTATATGGTAGTTACTAGTTCCGAATAACTTTGTAACGTTAGCACTTAGAACGTATGACACCTCAGTTCTCCCGTGACCATAGTTGCTGTAAAGTATCCGAAACGTCCATCGTTCGGCCATCTTAAAATTGCCATGATCACATTATTGTTATTTGTATTAAGACTGTCAAGTGTAGAAGTCTGTTCGTAAGTATGTGGTAGGTACATGCAAATAAAAAAAAGTAATTCCCCTTTTCAATATTTCTGCAAACATTACATTTGAAAGATAAATAAAAAAAACATAATACATTAGAAGAGTAAGAATAACAGTATAGTTTAACACTACTATGATTCTTATGAGAACTATTATACCATATTAATTATCTTAGTAAAATTAATTTACAAATCTTATTACTCTACCGATCTCATACAAGGAATATTCAAATAAAAATTGTCATCGGTTTAACTTCCGTTTCTTGATTATCTTTTACGTTTCTTAAGGCAAGAATTTTATTTTTTTTGTCTGTAACATCATACTGGGTCGACGACCTCTGTGGCTTAATGGTTAGCGTACAATGTAAAAAAATTATAAACACCGAGTCAGGGGATGTAAGAAGTGAAATAGAATTAATAATAAATATTTGTTCAAAACTGGCCACTCTTTAAAAGCCTGGCTCACGCACGTTCTTTTGGGTTCGCGTATGTCACGCGTTTGACTTAAAAAAAAAATTTTAAACATCTAATATCTATTGCCACATTTACACTCAGCTTCTACCACTGCTCCCGTTGCTGCCGGAAATATTTCCCTAAATACATGAGTGGGTGTTTACACACAACCTTCATACTTCTTTATTGATCAACTCGCAACAATGACTGACGTCGATCTTGTTGGGCCACAGGTTTATGTCTGCTCAGTATATGTAACTACTTAAGTGTATTAAAAAGAAATGTCTATGTAACTAATCACTTAACCTTTAACTATGGACGTGCGGTCTCACAGGCCGCTTGCAGCTTGTGATTCTCGTGCCCCCTCTTCCCGCATACCCCACGGGTATGCCAGCCTCAGTAGCTTCGGTTGTAGTGGTAAAACGACCATTGAGAGTAAAGGTTACGTCGCCGGCTGAATATTCCTGAGAAATTTAGCTTTATATTTGGAGTGCGGTCTGTGAGACCGCACGTCCACATTTGTGTTATAAATTGACGCTGACGGTGATTCTGTTTGTTTTTTTTTTGTAAACTAAAATGTCAAAAAACGATCAACCAACGACGGTAGGCAAACCAAAATACCCACCAAAGATAAAACGAAAGACGACCCACACTTGTGTAGGCTCTAAAAAGCCAATTTGCCTACAATGCTCTAAGCCGCTATGCAAAGATCGCCTATAAATATGACCAAGTTGAGCCCTTGTCGAAATTATTATGTTTAGTTTTCAGAAGATTATGTTAAGTTTTTTATATTTTTTGTTCTTTATATTTTATTTTAAAAGAAGTTAAACTAACTAAAAAAGTCATTTTCCTGTGGTAATATACCTATAAAGTGATCTCAAGCTATAAAGTCTGAAAGGTGCCTTTGATTGTTATATCGTTAGATTTAGTTTAAAATAAATACATTTTTCATTAAAATTACATCTTTTATTTACATTTAGTAACTCTCCTAAGGGATAAAAATAAAAAATGATATAATATTTACTCATTAAGATAGAAACCAGCCCGTAAAGATAGCGGTCTGTGAGGCCGCACGTCCATAGTAGTGTTTCAAAAATGGAACGTCCATAGTTAAAGGTTAATATACATCTGTGTTCAGAATTCAGATTGTAACATTTAATTGTATCCAACCACGAAACAGGAAATTATGAATATGTTGTTAGTGAAATAAAAATATGTAACATTGAAATAAATACATTTTAATTTGAAAAATATGTGTATGTTATAGCAGCTACAATAAATAAAACCTACTTGTTATGGGTAGGAAAGAACTAGGAGACTGTTATAAAAAAACGAATAGGTTCATAATTGTCCAATAAAGGTTATTTATGGTTCTATAAAAGGTTTATTCTTAACGCTAAAATAAATCTACAAAAAATGTTGGTTGCGCACTGACTGATCCGAGTTGTTTTTCAACCTGTTAAGGATTTGGCTTCTGACGTAGTACCATCATTGTATAATAGATGGCGCGCGAGAACGTGATTGTACTGCGGAGATAATATTTATATATATTTTTATTTATATAATTATTTATATAAAAACTTACTACTACTTTATGCGTTGTAATAATAATGCTCAATAAATAATATGACCTAATGAAATTTTGTAGCCACTATAAAAAAGACCAACTTCCTACAACGTACATGATAAAAACTTATTGTCTGTAAAAATGGATTGATACAGTATTTACATTATTATGCGCTATATTATGCCAGTAGCAAGACAACGGGTGTAGTTAGCTGCTAGGTGATAATAATTTGAAATGCGGTCGTTGCAACCTTGTTTCCTTATATTATAAAAAACATGGCTTTTGGACATGTGCAGTCTTCATACTTATAGTACGTGCTAAAACTGAAGTTTATTTACCTGTGATAAGTTTCTTGTATTGCACTAGTTTGTTGTGAGAATTTATTGACACATCTCCTTAGCATATTCGGCGGTTTAAAGACATGTGACGTCATACTACTTAAATTATCATGAGTACTATAAAGAGACAGGCACGCGCGTCGTCAGATCAGTCATAAAACACCTGCTGTGTGACTGATCGAATGATGACAAATCATCATACTTGGAGTTGTGGAAGTAAACAGCGTATAGCCTAATATCTTTCAGAAATAAAATTGTAACATCTAGCAGAGAGTTGATGGGATGGCGATCAAGTAGCCGATTACTATGAATTCTAACTGTAAGGGCTATATCCGAGTAGCTGCTGGTTATAATGGGAATACGTCTATCTTTCCTGCCTGTTTTTAATTCCCTCACATAAACTCTACAATAATAGACAAATAATGACTAATAAAAAGACAATAATCTATAAAGTATTAAAATATACTTAATAATTCGTTGTCAAGCTATATCCACGTGTGATATTTTTATTGTTATCTCTATTACTATCTCTCTGCTTGCCTCTAATTATAGCGAACTAACAAACATTACTGATGACTACTTAGTGAAATGCATCGATTTCGTGCTTATGGGTTGGTCTCTCTATAGTCTTAAGTCTATGATTATGTATTACAAGCGTTAAAGGCTTTTTCGATGTAAAAATAATATGAATAATATATGATGTATACGTGTATAATAATAATGTTCCTTGTGTCTATGGCAACAAAAAAGCCACGAAGTGCGCACTAGAAATATGAGGTACAGACTGTTTGAATAGGGCTCGTATCGCTTGAATATAGCCAGAGTCGACGTCGTTGAGAGCGCGGGGCGAAGTGTCGCGTCGACCGCCAGTTTACCGTGGCGCGCGCTCGCGTGTGATTGTCAAAGCTGGAGTGTCCCGGGGGTCCAGTATGCTTGGACAATTTGAGGCTGACCGACGGCTCCACCAGCATGGCCCTGCGCCCCGTCGGCGAGGTGGCGGCCCGCTCCGAACCTTCCCTCCTTCGCTTACTTGATACGGATAAAAATGGCCAATTAAGTCGCGCCCGCGATCGCCTCACGTCTTTTTGTAAGAAATTACGACGTACGATTAGTGAGTTTTTATTCGAATTTAATGCGAATTTTGTATATCCCTGTCGATTATGTCCATTTTGATGTTCTAATGTTGCTTTTGTGTTTCGCTACGGCATGCAGGCGAGGTGGATACCCCTAATAAGAGTGAGCTGGCTTCGGATAAAAAGGCTGCACCCTCGCACCGTAAGTGCTCAATGTGGCGCATTGAATTACTTTCATGCACATTCACTTTTATGCTACTTTTTAGTAATAATCCTGAATAATACGAACTGGAGCTTTCACTAGATATTGTTTTCGATATATGTTTGACGATTTTGACTTGCTCGAAAATAATGTTGGGTCTGTGTTTTTCATGCTTGACTTCACACTCATTCATTTTATACACAACGTAGAGTTTGTTAAATGTCTTATGTGTGATTGTACACAAGGAGACTAGTTCAAACTTCTATTCTTGCAGTAATTACTTTATTTTTGTCATATGACTTATATTAAATTTACCAATAAACATCATATTGTTTTAAAAACGCATCTATCTAATGGTCAACACTGTTAATCAAAGACCGCTCAAATGAGTATTTCTCAAATTATACTGCTAAGTGCTACAGCTAGAAACACTGTATTTAGAACCCAAGCAATTATCTTAGGTAATACATAATATGTAGGCGTTGTTAAACATTATTAATGTTATTAATTATTATACTAATGGTAATAGAGAACAGCTTTACTAATCGCTATTAAACATGTATGACGCAGAGTATGTTTTTAATTCCTTCCCGCGCTGAATGAAGGTGTTTAATCGCTATACATAAATAGATGTAACTTTTTTACGTCGGAATGTAGGTAATTTCATTAGTGGCATGTAGGACGTGGTGCAAAATATTGACCGTGTCTTGCGAATTATCCGAAAATAATACGCCCGCCCGGCTGTGATAAGTGGCGTGCCACTTAGAGGTCGAGGATTCAAATCCCATCAAGGACAGGTGTATTATGAATGAGTTCTGTATAAATATTATCGTTATCATCGTACAACATAAATACCGCGGGAATTTAGGTATATAATGTACATATATTATAAGTAGGTACATGTGTATATCCAAGTAAACGTGGTACGCTGGTTGATGTTGAGATGTTAATTTACGAACAGATTAAATAAACTGGACGTTTTGGTCGTTTAAACTTTAGTGATGATGCCGGGAATCGCTCCGATTGATTTTATTCATAAGTATTTTTAGGAATTTTATTTTATAGATAGACGAGGATAACGCTGTTAATGCTTATGCCATGCTCGTACCAGGGTACTACTATCACAATTGATTATGTTAGATGGTAATCGTTATAGTTATCTGGTTTACCCAGTAGTATGTACATACATACAAACTATTTTCAAGGCAGCTTGAATGCTTTTTATATACGTGAAGGAAAATCACCGCCAGCTTGGTTGCTGTTTTATTTGGCTTACGTAATTCATCACATCTGGTACTGTCTTCCACTTAAAATTGGGAGGGAAACTAGAAAAGGAACTAGTTTCTACCTCCTGAATTATTTTGATTAAATTGGTTGCGGATCCCACGGCAGTTTTAACTTTTAATAATCCCTCGAGCTCCCCGAGATCGTATCAAAGTGTAATTAGGTGGTTGCCGCTGTCGATCCTGCGTTCACAGGAGGAGGTGGTGGGAGCGAATGGTGCGCCCGAAAAAAAACCAGCCTTATCAGTAGTAACTAAAGTGTTGTATAAGGTTTTAATATACAAATTATATATAATATTATATAACTATAATAATAATAATAAGTGTAAGTATTGTCTTAAAAATCTTAAATATATGTATAGTATAAAAGTATATATATATATATATATATATATATCCGTTGTATGGTACCCGTAACACAAGTTCTGCCAGAACTTACCACGGGACCAGATTGACGTGGTTTAAAAAATAGTCCATAGATATTATTAATATAATATATATATATTAGGTAATACAACCAATTCCTCCAAATTGGCCGGCACTGGCCTTGATGTCACGGTTTAGCATTATTACAATAAAGTGTTATTGTTAGCCAACGTGATGCCAGACTAACATGAGTAGTACCTACAATCTGTTTCAACAATTTTCTGCGAGATTCATTTGATCTTGATTTAACTCCTTTTTGACTAAGGGTTATTGTGATAATGTCGTTTAATATTACTGATAGCGTTTAGTTTTAAGAACGTGTCTTGTGTAAAGAGTTGCCATTGATTATACTAGATACAATTGATTAATGTAAATTCTTAGAAAGTCGTAATGTGTAACCCTGCGTCAAGACTCAAGATGTCCTTGCTTATTTCTGAAACCGCTCAACTAAATCGATTTTAATTACATTTTGTTAATTATTATTTATAATTTGTGGTGGTGGTGTTATTGGATGTAGACAAAAAACTTAAAAAGCAGTCTTAAAAACAACGTATGTGTATGAAAAATCAGTCGGAACAGTATGCAGACCATTTTTTTTACATTTTACTAAATTCAGTTTCACTCATATTCAGTAAGACTTAAGGTTGAACAAGTCGACAACATAGTGCGCGAACATATGTGTGCTAGAATGAATGCACAATGATTTATTCCGAAAATGTCCTTTTAGAAAAACAGTTAGTATAGAAAAACTATTAAGTTTATCTTTTTAAAATAAATTTATTTCAAATTTTGAATAACTAAACTACGTCTGTACGGGCTTTATTTTTGAGCTTTCGTGCTCTGTATACTATTTATATTCGCCCAAAGTTGGGCTAAAATCAGTGTTGAAATACGAAAGTTTAGAAGATTGTATTTTTTAATGTATATATTTTTTTAAGATTTTGGGTGCATACAGACATTGATAATGACGAGATCAATTTATATTATTTTTAGTTTGTGATGGTCAACGTCAAACATTGTAGTAATTTCTGTTCTGCGTTTGTATGGAAAGATGAGCGACTTGTGTAATCTTAATTGATTACAAGAAACAACTAGTTCCGTGATTTCGTACAGAAAAAGTACATTCTCGTTCAACTGCTTTATAAAATTCTTTTGTATTGCTATATAGAATTTTATGAAGTACATATTTGTAATTAAAGTAAGTAGTAATTTCAGTGCAGCATATATTCATATGTATACCATATATGTATTATGTACTAACAAATTTACATATTATACCTTAAACTAAAAATTTAAACCGACTTCAAAAAGTAAAAAATAAACTAAAAAGTAATAAAATAATTGCGTTTCCTTAATGTTTGTGCCTAGAACTTATAATCAACTTGTTATTTTACTAATTACAATCTTTGCGTTTACCACGTCATTGTTGTGTGTGTACTATTGGAGTCGGTGTCAGCGAAGACAGGTAGGTAGGTACAGCAACAAATATGATACCGGTGACTGACGACGGTTTTGGTGCTGTACGGTATATTTAACTTGGCTGACACCGACTTCAAAAGTAACAAATAATGACATGGTAAACGCAAAGATTGTAATTAGTAAAATAACAAGTTGATTATAAGTTCTAGGCACAAAAATTAAGGAAACGCAATTATTTTATTACTTTTTAGTTTATTTTTTACTTTTTGAAGTCGGTTTCAATTTTTGTTTAAAATTCTTTTATTTCTTAATTTTTAGTGATTATGAAATTCGATGACCGATTTTATTTGTCTGAAATATGGATATAACTGTTAAACGCATTTCCACTGTCTATACTCCATCATCAGACCTATAATGAGACTTATAACCCATATGGGTGCAAGGTACTCGTCAATATAAATGAATTAAGTCCAAACACAAGGTAGCTACTGTAAACCGTAGAGGAGTTCCCTCAACTGTCTATGGTCTTTATCATCAGACCTGTAATGACACTTATAACCCATATGGGTGCAAAGTTCTCGTCAATATAAATGAATTAAGTCCAAACACAAGATAGCTACTGTAAACTTCTGAGGAGTTTAACTGTCCTTCGTCTTTATCATCAGACCCCTAATGATAGTCACAATTTATCTAGGTGTAAAGTTCTCATCAATACAAATTAATCAAGTCCAAACACAAGGTTACTGCTGTAAATCGTTGAGGAGTTCCCTCGACTGTCTTTCAGCTCCATCATCAGATCAACTGTAGATCTTCATGAAATTGTAGTGCTTTAAAATACCTAATTAAAAAAATATTAAACGCACTAGTTACTCCTACGATTTTCAAAAGTTCCCCTCGATTTCTCTGGGATGCCATCATCAGATCCTGGTTTCCTTATCATGGGACCACCTCGGAAGTACACTCTTTTGAATTAAAAAGAAATTTCCACAAAATCGGTCCACAATTGACAGAGACATCGGTGAACATACATTAAAAATATATATATATATATATATATATGTATACGAACATATAACCTCCTTTTCGAAGTCGTTTAAAAAAAATACGTAGGTATTTAAAGGATTGGCTTAAAACAATGGGACTCGTTTTAATAAAAGTTTGCTAAAATGTTCCCAAAAGCGCTAGCGGTTTTATTTATGTTTCTAACTACCTACCGTATAGATATTATAAGCATCGTTCGACTACGCTCGGTTGGACTCTGGAGTATTAGTTTTTTTATAATTTATAACTAATTTTATATTATTATATATTATATAATTATATATCCTAATTTTAGATTTTTTTGCACTGACTTACCAGTTACCAGAGGTACAATAATATAACAAGTAATAAAACCCATTTTTGTTTATATCTTGTTTTAGTCCAGAAAATTTTGAGCATTTCTTTGTTATTTATTGTACACTTAAATCTAGAATATAAACTAAAAATTAACAACTCTTCTATAAATTATTATAACTATAATCACATTAGCAGTCTATATACATATCAAATTTGTGCTCGCCACACAGATTTTTTACATTTATTTACATACAAATTTTGACATTCTCCCTCTTCATAGGAGCAAAAGGCGCAGTATTTACGTTTTTATGACTTGGGTTCTTCTTCTCGATTACCATTATTTGAATTAGTAAGTTTTACGACAAATTGGCTTATATTTTCTCGTAAATTTGTATCGTAAGCATTAAATAAAAACTTACCATTTTAAACTGTGAAGAAGGAAAATATGATTACGATTTTCTTAAAACTGGAAATAGCAATCATTATTTCTACAAAGTAACACCTGGTTCTACCAATAAAACTGCTATTTCCTGCCTCAACCAACTGCATAAATAATATCCTTAGTACTACGTTTTAATTTATTGTGATTGTACGATGTTTATTCTTTCAACGATTAATGATCACGCGGCGGCTCTTTAGACGACATTACAATTTGCACCGTGATATAACGTCATCTTTAAAATGCGTGCATGATAGTTTATATACGTAACGATTTTATATGAGCATATAAAATTACATAATAATGTTATAATTATAAAGATAAACAAATAAATGATATCAATTTTTTCAATCTAGTCCTGATGTTGCTCCCTCTGTTAGTATCACTATGAACTAATGATATTTTTTTGAAGGTGATAACTTATATCTATGTATTGTATTATGTTAAAGCTTACCTTATAATCTCAACATTAAATACATTCATAGGGTTATACATTGCGGATGTTTATTGACGTCGGTAGTCGTCTAAGACTCAGACTGCTATTTTGTCCCCCTATGATATAAAAAGACGTGTGGCACTCGGAGACTGCCGCGGTAAAGCTATTGCATAGCATTTTTTATCAACTTATGCAATTGCCAGTGATGATCTTTCAGTGGACAATTTATAGTATATAACTCCTATGTCGATCGCTCTCCTTTCTATTTAAGTTCCGTGACACACGCATAAAAATTTGACAACTATTGTACTTATAATATTATGTCAATTCTTTTTCATTATTTACATTTTCTAAATCTAAACTAAGCCATTATCCGAATATTGTGGATATATGTTGTCGATTCGAAACATTTATTTAAATGCGTTCTTTAATTTGAGAGGAGAACTTACCGTATCCCACACCCAAAGACTACTATTGTCCCACACCTATATACTTTCTCACAAACAGCTGCTTACTTATTCGTCCGATTTCGGAGCAGCTCGTCTCTCGTCGGGTGTTAGGTTTTTTTCGTTACGGAATTTCTTGATTCGGTCGCCGCGCTCAAGGCCCGCGATAAAATCTATGCAATAGCTTAAAAAAAAATTAGGTATGTATATTATTTTATTTTTACTCTGAGAGCTATATTTCATAATTTTAAATTAATTATTATGTCTTCATGGCGAGTCTTTTTTAACCACTTTTGCATGACATAAGTCAAATCGATCAAAATATACTCAAGTCAACATTGTTATATAAATCACTTAATACCTTTGTATACTCGTACACCGCTCACGAACTAATAAGCTTATAGGTGATGTGGGTCAATGGCAAGTCCCCGAGTCGTATCAAAATTCAAAAGCGGGGTTCTTTTATACGTTAACTTGCCTTTACCTTACCGTATTTGTCGCTTTTATATTATTAATATCGGTGTATGTTTCGTGGCTTACGTGACCCATATAAGAGTACAAAATAATGTTAAGCTTTAGCCGCAGACGTAAATTAGGTATTTGAATTTGTAACGTCACTTTAACTAATTTAAAAGAAAAGTGCCATATTAATGCCGGTGGTTTCGATGCCTTTTGTAGATCTTAAATTGTAACTACACCCAGTGTTCGTCTACTATCAGATACATATAGATCTCATTTATAGATCACGACCGATTGCAGGTTACTTCAAACTAAACTGAATAACAGTAGATAAACACAAAATGTGCAAAAAGAAAAGCAACATATCGCTTATGGCATTATGACGTCACGCTTACAAAATTGACCAATCACAGAGTCAATAGCGTGCTAGATGTCTTTCGTGATGACGATAAATTGTTTGTACATTTGACACTGAGGGCACGGATAACGTATAATAAAAATATATATGTACATCAACATCAACATCAACAGGAATAAAACTGACGCATTACGCCTTGACCACTCAAATACATAATATGGTTGTAGATATACGACTTCCCTTCTCTTTGCCCGACTATTATATATCACTTCCGCAATATTTGTTCTCTTGGATCTACCAAATACTTGTAAAGAACCATTTCTCTATACTGTATGTATTTCAAAATGGTAATATCATTCTGTCAAATATGATGGCTAAGACCAATTGCTAGTATACGTGGTTAGTGTGTAATTTATAATAATATTAATAATAATAATATCTATGGACGCTTTCACACCACGTCAATCTGGTTCAGTGGTAAGTTCTTGAAGATCTTGTGTTACGGGTACCAGACAACGGAAATATATTTAATACTTTTATACTATAAATATATTTAAGATTTTTATTATATAATATATGTGTAATATTTAATACACACCCATGACCCAGGAACTCAGAAAATATGTCAAAGGCTGTATAGATTTTTATCATTACTATCACGATTAGACCTTCGTCCACTCGGATCTGGTCTTACACTTGCTTTATTGAATGGCATAATAACGGACAACTGGCAGGCGTTCAGGAATTTGGGGGCATTGCATCGTGTTGAGACTCGTACGAGTCTTATAATTGCCACGCTCAGCAGGCGTTCAATTAGCTACTTTGATGCTTTGCCTAATATAATATTATATTGACGGCTGATGTAGTGTCCGTGGTTAGATCACTCAGATGTTTGTCCAGCGCAGAGATAGCGGTCGCAACTCACGAAAGAACAAATCCTGCAAATGGCATACAGATGTATGGGGCATGTAGTTATGTAGGTATCGAGTCGTGTTAAAAGATACACGTGTTAAAATAAATTTATAGAATTGAGTTCTCATATAATCTTTTGTAATAAAATGTTTAGTGATTCGAAGAAAAATGAGTTCATTAAAAATATGTAATCGCTATCCCTTTATTATAATATTTACTTAACTTTGAACAAAAAATGTTATCTTCTATAATATTATAATTCGCATGACTGGTGGCACTCGTTTGTCTATCTCAATATTGTTATAAGAGGAGATCGAATATTGAACACGTTTATTAATTATATGTTGACCTATAAAAACCTTATTAAATAAATACGACATAAAAAGTGGGTGACGCGCCATGGCCGTCGTTTATAGTTGTTGACCGGCCGATATAATAGAGTTAGCTTGACCTCTACTGAGGACCGGCGTTGATAGTGCGTGATATACAGAAGTAGCATTGTATAACGTTTATATTTTATAGGTATAATGCCTTATTTATATGGCGAAACTAGTGGCGTGAGTGTTTTAACCTATAATGGATGGAGTGGATTAAAATTATGTCCTAAATGGTGGGCTTTTATATTTTGAAATTTTTTGCAGAGTAAAAGATAATATGAGGAACGCTTAATATAGCGAAATCTTGCGTCTTATGAATATACAAATAGTCTTATGATATGAAAATCGTAGACCTGGACTAGTCTCGAATGGATTTTTTTATGTTCGAAGATGACGTCCATAATATTTACTTAGTACATTGCTTGGGCTAGTCAGACAATTTGCCTATCTAGTCAAATTGTTTTACCACAGAAATAAATTAAAGAAATAGAATATTAATTATTGTTTAATAAAATAATTTTATTATGAATATTTTGAAATTTCGTAAACTTACATTTAAACAAAGAAAACGTGTTTATCTAAAGGAACACTTATCTCTTTATTGGATAAGAAAGTTATTTACTGCCTATAAAGCTGCACGTGTTAGCATGTTAAAGTACTAGGGTCCTTACGATAAAGGAATGACCTGGGAAAATTAACGTTTGTTGACCTGCACCTAGGTGGATTCATGGATCTTCGTGCAATAAACCATCTGTCAAACTGTGGCTTATCTGGGGTCAGCTTTCTCGTTACAATATTTAGGAGAGGCCTTGTGTGGAAATTGACCGATTTTTGTCTATTATTGCATAAAAGTTTTTGGTTAGAATTCAATAGAATCTTCACAGTAAAGTATAGGATATTAAAACCAGGTTTGCATATTGGGTGGTATGTTCGTTTGCTTTTACATAATACCTATTACGTAATAAACTGCAGTTTAGAGTTGGTTATTGCTGACTAAACAAGATCTTTATCCCGCTTGTCGTAGATACATAACGTTTTTCGTCCTCCATTCCATAGTTACAATACAATAATATTGTTGAGTGGTTGCCGTTTATAAGTTACGTTATCAATCATTGTATTGATGGCTTGCCATGCCGCGCCCGAGTCAACTTTGACGCAAGTCAGTACCACCCTCGTTTATCAATGTTTACACAACATGCTTTATTCCTTTTTATAGCTCTATCCGACTACTTGATATTATTATCCCCGCTGGTAATGTTATACGGATGTACTTCATTAGTGGAGTACGGTTAATTGAATTAGAACTGACGTTTGTTTGTGGGCGATTACAGATGAGTTTGTTTAGCAAATCGCATCACATTTTTTTAATTTGTAATATTTAGATATTTTGCACAATATACTTTTAATGTGATGCTTATTATGATTATTAAGTGCGATTTATTATTTTATTTATAGCATTGTCATGGATGGATTGTATTAGTAAACCTAGATAAAATTTTTCAGAAGTAGTTTGGTTGTAAAACTTGAAATTCGCTTCAGTATAAGAAAACAATATAATTAGTTTAAACTTAGTACTAAACAAAAACATATTTCTACTCAAAAGAAGCAATATTCCGAAATAGCAATGCAAGAAATGTAGGTAACCTCACGTAAAACGAGAAAGATCCTGTGGGATTAGCGGGACTGTATAAATTGTATATGTAGAATTATATTCAAGTTGATGGTACATGTACTACCGTTCAGAATTCTGCCGTCCGATCGATAGCATCCGAGACTCATAGAAGCGGACGTCAGACACTTCAGAATTATTCTGATAGTATGCGAGGTCTACAACAAAACATATTATTATGAGAAGAGTGCGTCCGGCGGCTGTCAGAAATTTTCAGATCAGAAAAATTCTTTTAACATGCGGCCGGCCTAAACCTGTTTCGTAGATGTGTGATGTCTGATCAGAGAAACGGACTAGAAGTCGTATCGTTGCTGACAACTATTGTATCATCATTCTTCTTCTCAGTCGTACGCTCTTGTCGTGTCGTCTTGGTCGAGTCTTGTACCACCGCTTCTCTCGTAATGCGACGCCATGTATCTCTATGCTTGGCGGAGTGCGAGTTGTCATTTATCATCATATTAATATAATAATAATAAACTGCCATATTATAGTCGTATGCTTTTTAAATTTGATGTTTCGACAAATGTATTCCATCTTATAATATGAAAGCGGCTGTTATCTTTTTACGCCAAAACAGCTGATCAGATTTTGATAGAATTTGACAATTAACTAGATTTTATCTTAAGCATAGGGCAGTCATTATAAGTCTGGGATCGACTGTAGAATTAGTAGAGAGATAAGATTTTAAATTAACATGGTTGTTGTCACTGATAAATAAATACCTTGTAGCTATTTTTATTATCAGGCGCCTTGATGATCGATATTTTGGTATTGACTACGAATGCGTAATTCGTAGTCAATGCCAAAATATCGAGTTCCGCGGAAAAGTGAAAAACATTGTCAATATCCCGTTTCATACAGTTTTAATGGATAATAGAAATACGGCAAAATAGCGTTTTATGAAAACGAAATTCGTACTATGGATATTCTTTTAACTTGAATTTAAAAGACGTGACCAACAAACCTTGATCGTAAGTGTTGCTCGATAGATGGCAATGTCACTATCATCTCTGCGACATGACTTATTACACTTTATATTATACTTGATGATATCGTATTGTAAATATCGTATCGTAAATATCGTATTTTGTATGAGTTATAAATGTATACATTTAAGACAATTATCTTTTTTTCCTGCAACATCTAACTTCGAGTCCAATTCGGTTGTGTGTCTAGTCAACTGTCTACAATTAAAGTCAAAATGAATCAGTTTTATCTGATGATCAAGAATAAAAGTAAATTGTGTGTGACACCTATTGGAATAGTATTAAATCAGAGAAATCGTAACCGAGCTAACAATCAATAATATTTCAATCATTACGTCTTAGATGGCGCTTTCATTTCCGTATTTGACCTAAAAATTTAACTTTTTTGTTAGTGTCTAATGCTATATGTAAAATGGTACTAAACTTCGTTCGCGAGTATGACTTAGCACTTGGCCGGTTGTAAGCTTATTAAAATTTAAAATTGTTTTGAAATAAATAGAACATCGAATCCCTCAATTCCTCGTCAGTCCTTACTTTAAGATTCATGTTTTTTATGGTTTGTGATCTATTTATATATAAATATATATAAATTTTTATCTCGCCTTTGGTGGTTGGTTTCTCAATAGATGTTATAGATCTCTACACGACTCGACGTGACAAATTAATAGGCAGCCAAGCAAACGTTAAAATGTACAAAAATGAAAACTTTTTCAATACAAATTATCAAGTCATAAGATATTTGATTTGTTAGTTACATTGCACGCCCAAATACTAAGTAAACACTGTGGTTTGGTTATTATCCAAAATATACATTTATAATTATCCTTTTAGTGTGAACATTTGTTTTCATTGAGCACTTACTATTTACATAATTTCAATATGTATATTGCTTCACGTTTTTAAATGTACATTTAGCGTTCGCGATAATGTGCGCATAAGTATTATGTTCCACTGTTACTTGACTGTTGTTGTAACAAATATTTAATATATCTTTTGGCATTTCAGGTGTTTTGTGTATAATATACGCCCTTATTCTACCTTGCCATCGAGCATGTCACCGGATAGAGTAGTAACTTGAGCCATAAAAATCCGAAACTGATCGTAATAGCAATTCAACCAGTGATCTGTATGTACATCCCATCGACCAATCACCCATCAATGGCCATCACTCGGCCAATCAGAGCGCAGAACCTGCGCAGCGTTGCAACACAAATTTGGCGAAATTTGTTTTCATACAAAACATATATATCATTACCGCTCTATTCCGGTTATAATATGCTCGATGGACCTAGCATTAGATACGGGTCTAGGTTATAGGACGTAGTTCATCTATGCGCGGGCCCAATACAGTTTGACAGATATAGGGATGAAGTAGACTATAGCTTTAGTCACTAGACCATGGTTGCTGTAAAGCAGTGTTTTTCATTCTTTCTAAATACGCGACCCTTTTTAACCGACTTCAACAAAAAGGAGGAAGTTCTCAATTCAGCCGGTATTTTTTTTTATGTATGTACACCGATTTCTTCGTCAATTGTGGACCGATTTTTGAAATTCTTTTTTTGTTTGAAAGGGTATACTTGCCAAATGGTCCCATGATAAGGAAACCAGGATCTGATGATGGCATCCTAGAGAAATAGAGGGCTACTTTCGAAATTCGTAGGAGCGATTAGTGGGCTTAATATTTTTTTAAATAAGCATTTAAAAGCACTACAATTTAATGAAGATCTAGAGTTAATCTGATGCTGGAGCTGGAAGACAGTCGAGGGAACTCCTCGACGATTTACTTCAGTAACCGTGTGTTTGGGCTTGATTAATTTGTATTGATGAGAACTTTACACCTAGATGGGTTGTGACCGACTCCAAAAGTAGCAATAATGACGTAAACGCAAAAATTGTACATTAGTAGAAGTACAAGATGATTATTAGTTGTAGACACAAAAATTAAAGAAACGCAATTATTTTATTACTTTTTAGTTATTTTATTTTTTGAAGTCGGTTATAAGTTTTGTTTAATTTTTTTTATACAGTTTAAAAATTTCTTGCCATACACAGCCAAAAAGTTAGAATTAATATAATATATTAAAAAAATGCCTTGCCTTTCTTTCTTTAACTCTACCTTTTACCGGCGATCCCCCGAGTAATGCTTGGCGACTCTCCTGAGGGTCGCGACTCACAGATTGTAAAACACTGCTGTAAAGTATATCTACAAAAGCTGCAATGTAAATGAATATTATAAATCCAGTAGTACCTACTATAAACTGTATGTTGACTATTCCAAATATGTATTAAATCGTGTGCGTTTGGACCCAAAAATAATAAATAGAATCAACGCTGGCGAGGTCCGGACCTCCGTCAAATGGCATGTCTATACTTACTATACTAAAGTTTATTATACTTAATAGAGGTATTGTTTATAATTTTGGATGTAGAAGGTAATCTTCTAAACTATTTATTTGATTAGAAAAAAGACTTTCAATGCTACGTTATCATTGTGGTCAGTCCGGATACGACTGAAAAACTGCGGCCGGGCAGTTACGAGGAGTAGTCTGCCCTACGCCGGAGCCAGTCTGACGCTCAGGGGATCCTGTTGCCTGCACATCCAGGACTCTCAAAAAGCGGCTGTGGGCGCTCGCAGGTGGTTTAGTGGGGTAGTGCATTCCCAAGTGGGAGTCCCTACATATATACAGGAAAGCATTAATCTGCGTCATCAAAAAACAAAAAGCTAGTATTTGATAAGCCGACATTAAATACAATAACGCAATAGAATTCGTCCACTGTATACTCGTGCGAACAATATGGCCACTGTTTAATTGTCAATTAATTTACCGTGCGTTTAAACGGTGCGAGCTTTATTATTAACCGCGTCCTATTTTCTTTGAAGTGGTTAACTCTACCGTAAATAGACTACACACGTCGAACCGCACATAACGCCAATCAACATTGGGAGGCGAATGGTTGTAAGTGCTTTTAGAGTACCTAATTGATATACATATTAATTTGAATATTTGTGATGATACACGTGTAAACCTAAGTTTGTGGTTTAGTTTCATTTTTTTCTTATTTATCTATTTAATTTTGAGGAGGAACAACAGCTAAAGCACTTTCACAAATGCACAATTAACATAGAAACATACCCCACCATGGTTCAGGCCTTGACGTGGCGGTGGGGCTCAGTAACCTAGGGTGAGCATTGTACTGTCCCGATGCTGGGATAGGGGTTGTTCTGTGGTACGGGACAACCCCTCTGTGGAGGTGGCGTACACAACAACCCCTCCCAACGTCGGGACAGTACATAGGGGGTGAGGTTCCCATCCTCGCCCCTTGTCCCCTGCTCTTTTGTCCCCTCTTCTTATACGAGGGGTACAAAAAGCAGCTCCCTCGGCTTAATTAGCTTCGCCCAAGGTGCTGGGTTCACCTTAGACTACTTAGCCCCACCGCCACGACAAGGCTTGAACCATGGTGGGGTTGTTCGCCTCGCCTGCGTTAGCTGGGATTGATTACTGATGATGAGTATTTCCATAGCATATGACAATTTTTTAAAAGTGATAATATAATATGTATACTGATGTTTTTTTTTACTCGGATGAATACTTTCAAAGATTGAATAGGTATTTAACATACAACATTACCTCTCTATTATATTGGTATAGAATAATAATATCTATGCTAATCATTTTATGTAACTATTATGATTATTATGAAATCTGTTCGTTAGTAAACTTATTACATATTATTTATTAATAAAAACAAATAGCTGCGCTGCTACTTTCCTTGGAATTTTGCCTTCGATAAATTTCTACGTGCTGTACATGTGACCATCGCTTGCTCATCGGGGAAGGAAAACATCGTGAGGAAACCTGCATGCGTGATGACATTAAAAGTCTTTGAAGGTGTGTGAAGTTCACCAACCTTCATTGAGCCAGCGCATCAGCTCAACACCCTCCTCGCCTGATTTCGAGGAGAAGGCCCGTGCCCAGTAGTAGGAAGGTTGACATTTGATTTTTTGAGGTTGGGTGAAATGGTCCCGTTAATGAGGACTGATCACCCGTCTGGCCTCGCTGGTGTCCCCACCCTTAAATAATAAGGTTGACATTATATTCATTTTGATGCTTTGCTTGTTTTTAAATGTGACTATGGATTATTTCCTATCGAACCTCAAGTCTAAAGCTCACACAGGGCGCAGGACTATGGCAATTTGTAAACAAACACGCCGATAAAAGCTATACTACTATGTAAATAATCATGCTGTGTATTTTTGTATAACTTTTACAGATTTCCTTAACTTGTTCTTAAAATATCTGTGTGCTACACTGCACTTACTACTCTACCGTGATACTTTATATTTATGTAGATATACTCATAACAGAATCAGTGTTTTCTGGTGAAATCTGGTATTCGTATATTATATTATCTCCTATTTCCGATTGCTATTGATTATTACATCGCGCCGCGCGGGGCGGGTTCTGCTGGACGCCTAGTACCTACCTCCCCTCGATTCTGTCAATGCGTTTAGCCCGTGAAACGTATCATATTTTAAACCACTGACATGATTGAGGTAAATTCTACTTGAAAATCGTTGTAATGGTGTCATTATAGACCCATTGTCGTTCTTGATCATCTCGATGAATGTAGAGCATCTGATTCCCTGTCGATTATTATCAGTCAGAACAAACAAAACTAGTGTAGCATTAAATTGTTGGCGGATTTTATTGCGGGTAATTACGTTTTGAGCGACATTCGCGTAACAATAATTAGTAAACAACATAAAATTTGATTGAATTAGGATTTAGTCTCACTGAGTTACCTACGATACAGATGAGGAATAAACGCTAGCGAGCCTCGTCGCCGGTTCGTCTAACGTCTTTGTCTTTTATAGTGCTAACTGTGGCTGTATAATTGTATATTATGCTGTACACTACATACCATGATTATAATAATAATATGTTGAGACAACTCACACACGGCCATCTGAACCCAAACTAGGCGGAGCCTGTGTTATGCCACATGGTGAATCAGACAAGATCATAGATAAATTACACCCAGACACAACAAATGAACATCCTCATCACACAAACATTTGTTGTTTGTGGGGATCGATTCCACCACCTTCTGGTTTAGCAGTCAGGGTCACAAAATATGTAATAAACAATGATGTAAATCATTGTCTATTTTATCTATTTCAATCAAGACAATCCTAATGCAACATGATAATTAATATTACGAAAATTGCTCTAATGAAGCGTATTTTGTTTGCAGGCAAGGACGGCTCGAAGGTGACGACCGTGGTAGCGACGCCGGGGCAGGGCCCAGACAGACCACAAGAAGTCAGCTATGCCGACATGAAACTCATTGGAAATGGCAGCTTCGGCGTCGTTTATCAGGCCAATTTGTGCGACACTGGCGAGCTTATCGCCATCAAGAAGGTGCTCCAGGATAAAAGGTTTAAGGTAAAACAATTTGAACAATACCTATTGTATGCGCATTCTATCATGTGTATCATACTGAAGTTAGTTTGAAAGCAAAATCACTTAGCTGGGACACTTATAGATAACTTAAGTTCGGTCAAGTTAAAACGCTTGCAGTCTACAATTTTAATTGGACGGAGGACTCGCAACTATGCAAGAGACTGATAGCGGCATCAAAATACCGCGTTCCACTATGATGAACAGGCAAGCATGGTTTCACTTATTCCGACATTAAATATAATAGGCGCATTGTTACTTTTACTCGTTTATTTTAGACGCCTATTACTAACCGTCCGGTGGTCCAAAATTGCGCCCAAAATATGTCTGCTTTCATAAAATATGTTCTCGTTGTTCAACTGAAAGTTACATGTGAATTGAATTTTACAACTAATTTTTGGCGTACCTAAATTAATTTAAATAATTTTTGGGATATTTTTCTAGCTAGCAGGATGACCCTGTATATTATACCGTTGACTTGACCATCGGGCTTACTCTTGACACTCTATCCTATTGAAATTTGGGATTGGAATCGAAAACTTGTCAATCGGTACTCACACAAATTGTCGTTATATATAAATAATATGTTGTTACGCGTATCGAGTTTGGGATCGAATGATGAATTTACCCAGTTCAACGTCAAAATATTATCCAGAGTGCGAAAAATGTACGAGATTGGGAAATACCAATTTCAATTAGTTACTTAAAATTCCACTGTGATCGAGTCAAATCGTGCGCTAGTGTAACGTACAAGAGTACCGATTGACAAGTTCTCGATCCCAATCCTAAATTTCAATAGGATCGAGTAAGCCCGCTGGAGTGAAATTGGCGTTGTTATCGACATTTGGCAGTTTGTCAGGAACTTCCAGTCCTTTTCGTGTCGCCATAGTTATGATGGCGCGCGACGCTAAAGCGTTGATACCGCATAGTTCCCAGCCTGTTTTGACTTTAGATTCTAAAAGAGTTTTACACTAATCCTATATTACTTTGCTACTGTTTCTCACGAAGTTCATTTATATATTAAAATCACCACATGACTAATGATTATGTCATTTCCATACATTATTATGTTCTATACTCGATCGATACAAGAAAGTCATCTTACCTGGAGTCAGGAAGACAAAAGATAGACAGCAATTTGCACGACCAGGACAAGAGAATAAACTTGACATCGATGCCTTTAAGAGGCATTCTGTATCTACTTGACTACTAATCATTAATTTGATTCTCAGGTGGTGTAAACATTGTTTTAGATCACTTAATAATCTTTACATTAATTTTATTACAGAACCGAGAGCTGCAAATCATGCGACGATTGGAGCACTGTAATATTGTCAAATTGAAATACTTCTTTTATTCGAGTGGAGAAAAGGTAAATAATAGTAGCGATCTTAAATATAATTTGTATAACAATACTACTTATATTAATAAATTTATGTTGATTTTATCCTAACTAGAGAATGTATCTGTATGTTTTTATTTTGGTGAAAAGGTGACAGTGCCCGATGCAGTTAGCTCACTTCTAAACGCAATGGAGTCTCTAGAAGTCGCAGTATGTGCAAAAACCAATTAGATTCCGCTAGTGTGCTAACGCACAGATAGGTGTATAGCCATCTTTGCCAAAACTGTGTTGGACAATATCCACAATACTGACATATTATAGAACGGTACCTTGTGCAATTGTGTGTAAATGCGATTTTAAATGAGGGGATTTACCATTTGTAAGCTTTACTTTCGAACCGGTCAAAGCTCGAGTTTTCTCCTTGCATTCTTATCATCACTGATACTTCTTTATCATTCTTTCTTTGTGACATAAGTGTTGTGTTTTTTTTTGTGTTTACTGCGGTTCGCACAGCTTTTTCTCATAGTCATTTTATCATTTGAAACAGTCTTCTTTTGGTAATTAGATACATGTTACACTGAACATTAGCTTTTTATTTGTTTTCTTATATTTTCAAAAATACTTATTATGAACAAAATTTACAATTTTTTTCTGACATTCGGAGTGAATACATAATTTAGTTTGGCTAAAACTCGAAAGAAGATATGCATACTTGTAATCGAAATTAATATAAATAAATTGAAATTTATTGATAAAAAAAAATAGGATGAGAAAATTATTTCATAAATATTTCATTTACTTATTTTAAGTTTTTAAATTTGGTAAATAATAAAAATAAACAAATTTTGACGGATCATTATAAAAGTTGACAGCTTTAATGCAGGTTTTTATTCTAGCCTTATAGTCTAGTCGGGGCAGACACTTAAATAGAAAAAAATCGCTCCCCGGAATTTTTGAAAACGTTGGAAGTATAAATCTCGATTTTCTATCTAATCCCGATTAAGGATTCGCCATCTTGTTTTAAAGTTCAATTTTTTCGTTTTTCTGAAATAACTCGTTAATTTTCAACTTTAAAGCAAAAATGGCAGTACCCAAAGTTGTTGGAAATTTAACTTCCCACAAGTTTGGTCATTATCATTTTTACGCTAGGATCAATATTTGCAGAGTTCTACTATCAAGTTTATCAAAAAAATCGTAATGGGTGGAATTTTATTTTCTTTAACTTTGGTTCTCGCACTTTTTTTACTCTACGATCAATATTTTCTTTATTATTATTATTATTTTTTATACATAAACTAGATAATAAACAAAATATATGAAAAATAAAAACAGAGTATAAATCCGAAAATATTGATCGTGGAGTAAAAAAAGTGCGAGAACCAAAGTTGAAGAAAGTAAAATTCCACCTAATACGATTTTTTTTCCAGGCTAGTTTTATGTCTGCCCCGACTGGACTACTACCTATTTGGTGCTCGCTATTCGCTAAAAGAGTCAATATTATAAATCGCGGTTTGCCCTATCAACATTCGTATAGTAGGTACACTGATTTGGAATTTCATACTGTCTTACCGTTTATATCTTACCTTATATTTTAAAGTAACACATGTATTAAGAGGTATTTACATGGAATACATGGCGTATAATATGCGCACACAATTAACTATCGAATGCAACTAAAATCATTTGTCGTCGTCATTGCAGATGAGAACTAAGAATATTAGTAGTATAGGTCACTAGTTACTTAATATCACCGAGCATATAACCGAATAGAGGAGTAATGTGAACCATAAAATTTCGAAACTTGTCAGTGATTTGTAACTGACGTAATGGCAATTCAGCCAACCGTGTGTCCCATCGGCCAATCATTTATCAATGGCCATCAGTCGCCAATCAGGGCAGAAGCTGCGCAGCCTCGCAGCACATTTGGCGAAATTTGTTTTCATCAAAACACATAATATACCGCTCTATTACGGTTATATGCTCGATGCTAAATATATTGCATAAGTTTTCTAGACTTATATGCTATATATATAGCTTATCATGTTTTTTATATTTAGCGTTTTGCCTTAAAGTAGGCAAAATGTTTTTGTATGGCAACAACTATTTTAGACGTCACTTGAATATATCTATCTCATGTCGCCACGGCTAACAGCAGTCTATAGTATTCTCTGTCTACGATTATTATCGTTCGTGCGTAGGGGACACAGCGTTGTGAACAGACACATGTCGTAAGAAGTCAAGAACGGTCGTGCCGTTGAGGCTTTAGAAATGAAGATTATTAATAACATTCCGATTTAACTGTTCGAAATTGAAACGCGTTAGGAAAAGTCAGATAATTCTGTTATAACTCTGAGCAAGAAAAAATTAAGTCTACAAAACGTATGCAATATATTTAGCATCGAGCATATAACCGTATTAGAGCGGTAATATTGTGTTTAGTGGTAAACGCATCGTAATTTCACCTAATCAGTGTTTGAGCACTATTTTATTACAGTATAGGTCCAATTGTATTTGAATGCGTAAATTAGTCTAACGCTACTTTCTTTTTTTTGTATTGTCTTCAACTTTTCGACAAATAACTGCTGTCACAGCTTCTATTACATCACTATCATGGTCTATACATTTTAGTCTATTCTTAGACCCTACTCCTCAATTGCTATCGAAATCTGGCCTTTATGGGACCAATTCGTTCATGATTGTTCCTCTGGCAGATTGGTTATCGAAAACCTAAGTATACCTGACCTGCCTGGCACAATATCTTAGCTGACTCCTATTCCTCTCAGCTAACTGGTAACGTCTGTTGTTTTGCCATAGTTTACCATATCATGGGTTTTATCTCGCGGCAATAGATTACGTGGTTTTTCCTCTTCGTTTTTTTATTAACTATCAAGCAAATATGATCCAAACTCTTGACTTTATATTGCGTGCACATAATAGAAACTACTTTTTATCTCGTTTCAAATTTTGATCGTAACTTAAATTGTTAACAATTGCGCAGTTAGGTATATTTATGAAGCTTTGAGAATAATTAAAAGAACTCATGATAGCTTTAATCTATAATGATCTCCTCGACTTCACTCACGTGGTTCCCAGATGTGGTTAAGCTCATTATAAAAATATTAAAAGGTTACTCTTAAAAAAACATAACACAAGCAGATGACCTTAAAGTGGTTGAACCGATTTCGATAAAACATGTCTAAGAACTACTGCTAGAAAAGCAAGTTTCAAATAATAAAAAAAAACCGCATCGAAATCTATTCACCCGTTTGGGACCTACGGTGCAGACCGACAGGCGACACACATAACGTTCAAAGTTATAACAACCCGTTTTTGCGTGGGGCAATATATAAAACAATATTTTTTTTAACTATTCCTAGAATTGAAATAGGGGGGAACTAAAGGCGAGTCATTGTATGTAGTTCAAGGTAAAGATGCTAGCCTTAGCACGACCGTAGTGAAACAAAACTTGAAACCTTTGGAACTGTGCCAATGTAATTTGGTATTTAGTACATCTTTAGTACAGGCGTCTGAAATACTTTGATTGTCTATTGTCTAGGCGTTAATGATAATTCAAGACATAAAAAAATAGGTTTGTTATTTGTTGTGAAATCATAAATTTTGATCGTTAATAACATAAAATACAGAAAAACATTTATTTTATTACATCATTATACATTAACAAAGGGTTAAAATGGAAAATCCGGGACCCTCAAAAAGCGGCTGAAGACGCTCGCAGTGGTTTTAGTTAGGGTGGGCACACCCAGGTGTCAGTCCCACATTGGGTCATGATGTACCCGAAGATCCTGGCTGCATCCATAAGGATTTCCCTGTGATAAAATAATATCTTAACTAATAACTAAACAATTTTATTAGAGTATTTAACAATTAAATTTCAAATAAAACAAATTGAAGTAGGTCGCCATTTCTAAATTTTGAATTATAATGGGAAATACATAAAGAATTGCGAAACAATTCTTTAATACCTGTGACTTCTATATACTATTTTTAAATTAAAATGTATTAAATGTTTCACTAAAAGTATGTTATTTAACCTGTTCAAAGAATTGCAGGTAACGAATATTTAAGAATTATAATATATCATATCAACTATTATCTTTTCAACGCTGGAGGCGTTCAAACACGTGATTTGTTTTTATAGTTAATTGCCATGCCTTGTTTGAATTTAAATATACATATTTTATTATGGAACAAACATTTTCTTATGTTGTGGGTAAAATTTCCTCTGTATCTTGTTAGGCGGATTACTATTTATATAATATAAATAATCACATCATGTATTACGACATACCTTTGGGTTTTCCTCGCAGTTACTAATTTATATCAAGTTATCGCAATACGGTATTTTTTATTTATTTACACTTTTTTTTATTTATAATTTAAAACATGACTTTACTCACAAAACAAATTCGAATAAGCTGTCTTGTGTAGAGTATGGAACACGGAATAGTAATATTAAATATTCTTTTATAATTAAAGAAACAAAATTTCAAAGAAAGGAACTGATTAGTGATTGATTAGAGTAGTTTCCAATAACTTTGTAACGTTAGGACGTATGACACTTCGGTCCTCTTGTTTGCTGTAAAGTACCCCAAATATCGGTCATGTTAAAATCTTAAAAAACCGTGATGAATTTCTTAAAAGTTGTCTCATTGATAAAAAAAGAAAAGTGATAAATGTACAAATGTAGTCTATAAAAAATGGGTTTCCGCGAAAATAAATAAGATGCATTCAATCTTGTTACTTACTTTCATTTTTTACATTTCATTCATATCTTATATTTTGTTAGGTTCGAATGTAATATCTATAATATCGTCGTTACACATATTGCATTTCAAATATTTAATCAACTAACTTAAGCATTATACAACTTCTATATTTCTAAGCATTTGTATCACTTACTAGAGATGGTGTCACACAATCACACTATAAATAAAATTAATAATATGGAATTATTAATTTTATTTATAGAATTATTAATATTTTGGAATTATTAAATTATTGAAACTTAAGTGTAAATTGAATTGATAAGTTAAATGATATTCCATGTCTTAGTGAGTGTTTTTGTGATTACGAATATATTTAGAAGGGCATCTATTTGAAGCTGTTAGCTTTAACTAGTGACGAGAATCATAATATTAGTTTGTTTGTATACGGTTGAATTGTGTGAAAACATGTGATTTTTGTTTGCAGAAAGACGAAGTGTACCTGAATTTGGTGCTGGAGTTTATACCGGAGACGGTGTACAAAGTTGCACGTCACTACTCCAAAGACGAACAGACCATACCTATTAGTTTTATAAAGGTTTGTCATCGCTATTTATATTGAATATTGACGGAGGGATTGGCGGACGGTAAGAGAACACCACGCACTGGTATGAATAGTCTAAAAACTATTGTTGTTATACAAACTTTATACGGGAATGATTTTTTGAAATAGCACATAGAAATATGGGAAAAAATGTTATCGCTTGTTTTAAATTTCACATCTAGTACCTATACTAGTTCTTAAAAAGAAAAACATATTTTGACACATTTTTTTTGGTATTACAAATTTTATGGAGCTAATTTCAATATATTATGTGATTATTTCCTAATCGTATTGGGCCTATTCAAATAGAACTTTGTCTCGAAAGTGACCCATGCCCAGTGGCTACCAGTAATTATCTAGCTATAGGGTAAAACCGGGATAGATGCCGCAGCGGGATAGATGCCTCATATCCTAAAAACCCAACTTCCCGAACTCGTGAATAAAAATTAATCACATAAGCAGGAGCCCCAGTCACCACGTACCTAAGTTACCCACGGACAACCCACGAAAAAGAACGCATTTAGCTCGTGTGTGTAATTATATCCGCGGCGAAATTCACGAACACGTCAAAGATTTAAAGGTTATTATTTTGCGTTGTATAACTTTATAATTAGTAATAAATTTCGTGATATTTTTTATTACGTCAATATATTGGTCCATTGAGTCTGCGTCTAAATGTAAATAGATGCTATTTTGTTTATAATTTATTTTAAAAATACGAGGGCATCTATCCATATCACAAAGGATAGTTGCCCTGATTTTTCGAGGTATAGGTGCCCTTGGGACATCTATCCCTACAAACGTACATATACGCAGTAATGTATATTTTCAAAAGATTTTCAGTGCCTGTATGTATAGATGTAATTTGTACATATACATATTTGGATTTATATTTGGACTTTTTAATGATTCTAGTAGAACTGTGCCACAAACACAAATTAAAACTAAGTTACACAAGAAAAAAAGACTGGAATAAGCAGAAAATTAAGAAAGAAAAGACAAATAAAGAACAAGACAACATAAATATTTATTTTGGTAAAGATGACGGTGACAACAAAGCTGATTTTTGTGATAAAGAAAATTATATTTATTGTATTTAAAACTATACCAAGACAGAACATCAATAAAAGACAAACTACTTGCAGATCAAGCAGCCAAGATTAAGACCACCTAATACTGTAAAATTAAAGAAAGGAAAACTAAAGGCTTGCCCGTAAAGAAAACTAACAGAGAAACTAATGATAACAATTAAAAGATTAAAAGAAACACAATGTTTTTCATTATAATGACCCATGTTTTTGGAGACAATTGCTGTTTTTTTGAGTAGTAATGTGAGCCATAACATTCCGAAACTGGTCAGTGATTGGTCACTGACGTAATAGCAATTCAACCAACGCGTGTTCTGTATGTACGTCCAATCATCCATCAATGGCCATCAGTCGGCTAATCAGAGCGCAGAACCGGGGCGGCGCAGCGTAACAGCACAAATTTGGCGGAATTTATTTTCATACAAAACACATAAAATTACCGCTCTATTCCGGTTATACGCTCGATGAGATCTACCTAGCATTTGGTTTGGGTTTTTCGTTTACACGGTATAATGGGCATCTATCCTGCACTGCAGGCATCTATCCTTCTCGGTATTTTCATGGTGGGGCAACTATCCATATAGGAAGGCATCTATCCTCAAAAAACATGTCCCACGAAAAGCTAATTTCTGCAAAATCTGTATATGATATGTAAAAAAATAATAATTGTAAATTAAGATAAAGGATTGAACTAGCTATATTAATAAATATTATTCGTATAAAATTAATATTTTTAAAATGATGAGGCTAATTCAAAAAGTGGGGCATCTATCCCGGTTTTACCCTATCATGTTACCCCCCATCCGGAAAGCCATTCGCAAATTCCTATTGACGTTGAGTCACACCTTTTCATACATTTTTTCATCACAGCGTGACCTCGCAGCGCTCTCGTAAACAGCGTGACTGCGGCCAGTAAAAATTGGTTTTATTTAATGATTTTTCCTTTACGTGCTATTTAAACAAGTCATTATTTTGTTTTACACAATCCAATTGCCATTTTATGTTTAGGAAATTTTCTTGACGTGAGTGAACACGTCTCGCATTTGAAATGAGAAATGCTTTATTTACTAGCTGACACCTAACTAACTACTCTTCGTTTAATTACGTGGTGAATTTTTATGAAATCTTAATCAATTTCAATGTTACTGATATTGGTCGTTAGAAAATCCAGGGAAAAGGAGATATCATCATCAGCCCCTATCCGTCCACTGCTGAACATCTGTGATCATCTCAACTGATCCCTCGCCACTCGCATCCATGATCCAACACGGACCGCCCACTGCACAGAGATCATCTTCCCACCTTTCTTTCAAAAGAGACTCGCTGAAATTAATTACAATTAAACCCTGATTTATCGTTGTATTATCATTTTTTAGTTTCGGTTAAAAATACAGTCAATAATAATTATTCAGTTAGATACATACTGCTATACGGGTCGGTTAACTAAAGCTAACTAAAGCACGTTCACAGTTCTCAGACTGTGCAATTTCACTATAGTATGTTAATAAATGTTTAAAAATAAGACTAATTTGTCAATCTATAGTAACTATAGCAACCGACTGTTGATGTACCTAGGTACTCTGGCTTTGGTAAATAAATAAAAATATGTTTTAAGTACATACTTGTAAATGCTACGTTTAATTAAGTACATTAATCAGAATCATTAATTATTTCTTCTAACCCACTCATACTTAACGCTTTAACAGCCGCTGCAACTTGACTGCGTACTTCACAAACAACTCGTTGAACACTTCTTTGAGAAACACCAGTTGCATCTGATGTCAATGCGTACAAATATAATATGTATATAAATTTTAATATTTATTTAAAAAATAAATAAAAAGAACACACTGTATTTATAAACAGTAGCAAAAGCAAAACATAACTGTCTCCCGTGTACTCACAGACTTGACCGCGCGCGAGAAGGACCGAAAGACATTTCGTGATTCTCTACACAAGCACAAGAATGTGATGAACGCGCCAGGTTTAGTTAACTGACCTATACGCCAATAAGACTGCAATATCGAAAAAAAAATGTGATTTTTCTATTTAGTGTAACTTGTCCACTATGTGGAATAGGGATTTAACATTTTGTAATTTTCTTGACTCTTTGGTCTAGACTCTAGTATCATGTAAAAGGAATACACGATTAAATATTTTTTTCTCCATAAAAAAAATTGTAAAGTTATATCTATTTTTACACTGTTTTCGACTTCACGGCGTAACGCTTAAGAGTTATTCAATGGAATTTATTTTTATTTTATTTCTTTATTTTGTTAAAAATAGAGTAAATTAGTTGGCACGTTTTAATCCGAGCGCAAACACATTATTATAGCCATCTCTTTTTTTGCGTTTCAAAAGTAGTAGTAGTACCTATATCAGTCAACTGGTGCACTTCATCGACGACAAACCTTTGACTTTATTTGTCGTTCTTCATATTAATAATTAAACTGCATGCACCGCTCCCCGCGCGGGGGGCTTAAGTCACGCCCATCGAGCTACAATTTATTTTCGAGGTAGCGCCTTAAGGTACGCGTCCGTTGGCCCGCGCCGGACACACCGCTATCGTTTGCATTGTCATACATTATACAAGTGCGTTCACTGATCCGCACCGCACATCCAATTAAGTGTTACTTTCTATACAAATAAACTAAAATGCGTTGTGTGTTGTGTACGATAAGGACGATGTAACTTAATCGGTCATTTTAACATCAAATTATGACTGAACGACTAGGTGAAGGTACAATCACTGACAAATATGTAAAGTGTAATAAAGGCGAATATGTATCAAGTAACAATACATGTCGTTTTTCTTCCAGCTATACATGTACCAGTTGTTTAGAAGCTTGGCGTATATCCATTCCCTAAGCATCTGTCACCGGGACATCAAACCACAGAACCTACTGCTGGATCCCAAGACGGGCGTGCTGAAACTGTGCGATTTCGGCTCGGCGAAGCACCTAGTTCGGGGCGAGGCCAACGTCTCTTACATATGTTCAAGATACTACCGCGCCCCTGAACTCATATTTGGCGCCATAGACTATACTACGAAAATCGGTGAGTATCCAGTTAGGTATAAGTGCTTGCTCTTTCTTTATATGAATATTTCTTTCGTGTATGTCACTGAACTACTCCTAGACGGCCGGACTGATTTTGATGATTATTTTGTGTGTGTTCAAGTGGATTTATATTAGTTTAGATTCACAATTCGGTACATTACAAAGTATTTTGTACAGGACACAACTACTGTCGAGTCTGAAAGTCGTTGTTTGACCGCGATGTACTTCTAAGCTTAATCGATTGTTGGAAAAAAAAAATGATTTCTTTTTTATGGCATAAGGAGGCAAATAAGCAGTTGGAGCCTTATGGTGACTACCGACGCCCATTGATATCAGCACAACCAGAGCCTATGTAGATGCGTTGCCCTCCTATTCCCTATTCCCCCAAATGGGCCACCGGAAACTCACAAACATGAGTCTCGGTGCCAGTAATTACATTGCCTGTTATGCCCTTCTCTCCGAAATACAGCAGCCGGGAGCGCGGCACAGCACATCCCTCCAACCGGTAAAGCAGTGTTTACTTAAATAATGGTTGAATGGATTAAATAACATAATAAATGATAATAAGTTTTAATAACTATACAAGATAAAATATTATTAATTGAAACAAAGAAAAATAAGTTCCCACATTCTATATTATTGTTGATAATGTTATTATGGTTGCCTCGTCGTGCAGAATATATGAATTATGAAACACTATGAAAGAATTTGTATATTATTTCATTATTCAAATACTATCAAATGAGGTCGTGGTCAAGTTGTGTTTGGGCATATGATAATTTATACAATTCACTAAATACATACATGTTATGGACGTAAACATGTAAAATTGTTTAGTAACCAGTTAATATTTTACTATACCACTTAAAAAAGAAATATTATTTTTTTCTTCCTAATAACTAGGTACCTACAATCTATTATGTATGAGGTCGGTATATTTACTGATCTTTATACCGAGACCTCTTTAAAAACTAGAATAAAAAAACCTGCATTTCTTATGATTTACGATGTCATAAGGAGGCAACCGAGCAGTCGGAGCCTTATGGTGACTACCGACGCCCATAGACATCCGTACAACCTAAAGTTATGCATATGAGTTGCCCTCATTTTCCCTATTCCCCCCAACGAGTCACCGGAAACTGACGAAACGCGAAAGCGTAGCTGTCACTTGACGCCGGTGTTATATGAGCGAGAGGTACTACCCCGGTCGTGCCGGCCTAATTCGGCTGCAAAGCAGCATGGTACTGCCTCTTATTCTGAGTTAGGAAATATGCAAAACTTGTACTGATTTACGTCTGTGGTAGTTAACTACTCCTAGGTCAGGATAGTACAGACTACAGACTATAATTCGAATTTCATAAGACTATTGCTAGGAATGATAGAAAAACTCGTTGTCACTTAACTTATTGAATGATAATTTTTTTGCAGATGTATGGAGTGCAGGATGCGTTGTCGCGGAGCTGCTTTTGGGTCAACCAATATTTCCCGGCGATTCCGGTGTTGACCAACTGGTCGAGATAATAAAGGTATATTACCATATTATGTTGCTTTTTTGCCATATTATTGAAGAACCACGAAGGGATAAACGGAATAATTATTATTGCACTAAGTTTATTTTGTGTGTGGGTTTTTTAGACCCTAATCTTATATGATAATATATCCGCAAGATATTCTAATTTCTAATACAGCTACGTCATTCAACAAACAAAAGATGTTATTGAATAACTTAAGATAAATTAAAATACAATTTTCAAACTCTAAAGTTACCTTGTAACGGTTTAGTTCGCTATCTTTGTAGTTGAGGATCATGACACTGTCAATGTCTTTTTATATTACAAGGCAAACGAGAATGTGGTTCGCGACAGCGATTACTGTACGAATCATTCGTAATAGATAAATAGAACATCCAATATGACGTCATATGGCTAAAGTCAACCAATCACGGGCATGCGAGATTCGTGACGTTTTTTCCACATAATTTTATGCTTTTTTCGGTCTCGACTCTAACTAAAGCTAGATTTTTTTTTGGGATTATGTTTACAAAAAAAAAAACATAACACATAGGTTTTAGCGTACTATTTACGTAGATATTCTGCAGATTAATCTAAAACAGATTTTATAGATGTATCTAAAATGAATGTGTAATGTATGGTTATTTTCAGGTCCTGGGAACACCAACACGGGAACAAATCCGCGAGATGAATCCCAATTACACAGAATTCAAGTTTCCACAGATCAAGAGTCATCCATGGGCCAAGGTAAGATTAGGAGTGAGTTTAGTTTAAACTGAAACATGATACAACTAGTACGGTAGTAGGAGAGTAGAGGTCACGGTCGGGAAGTTCAAATGTTTTTGACCTTCATCTAGGTCAGCGATACTTTTTTTTCTTGGGCGAGAAATAACAAAAGATTAAACATAGCCATTTAGTTATTATGAGTTTATGAATAACATCTAACGGGCTGCGGGTCCAATATAGGCCTGTTTCCAGTAATGACTAATCTTAAAATAATGCATTAATCCTATGAAATTAAATCGAAATTATAGTAAGATGAGAGCTTAAAACTAGACTTGATAGAAATTTCATGTGTTTATTATGTTCCTTATTGTATTTTAACGTGCACAATAAGGTAAGGTTACGTATTTCACATATGATAATTGTGAATTTCAAGTATTTCACGTAATATAATAAATATTACGTAAAATATTTGAAAATTGAACGAAACCTGTCCGGTCCCGTGGCTCAACACCATGATTATTGCAGTACATGTTGGAGAGAATGACGATGCCCAAGTCTGCCACTGACCACCAGCGTATCAGAGTAAGAGATCGCTCGTAACATTAACTAAATGCCTTTGTTGCTACGTTCGAAGTTGATCGTGAATAAAATGTTCTGAATATACCCTTTAGTTTAATGGTCGCAAATATAAGCAACCCTTAATATTTGCCATTACACGTATGTGTTTAAAAAAAATATCTAGTCGCAAAAAAAAGACGACTCTCCATTATTCAGTCGTGTAAGTCTTTGATTGTGTCTATAGAAAAAAGGAATTATAACAATTCTAGGCAACAAGGCTTTTAAAAAGAGTGTAAGAGTGTAACGGCAACTATTGTATTTCGTAAATGACGGCATGATTTCCAATATTAAAACCCGAAAACGTATTTTTTAACTAATCTATATATGTATTTAAAATGAAGGCATTTGGTTATATATTTATTCGCATTATGAAGTGTATGTCTAAAACTATTTCCGAGTTATACCATCATTTTTAGTTGAGACTCATAGTGAAGCTTCTAAATTGTTTAAGCAATAATCCTCTGCATTTGAATGTTTCACTCTTCGGCACAATTAACAGAGTTTCTCATACAAGAAATAATAAACATCTGTGCTTGCTTTTACGTATTATATAATGCGAATAAAATGTTGTTCGGATCAGTCTTAGACCGGCATGTCCTAACATCCCTGTATTATGTATCTTGTTAGTAGCAGTGATAGTCGCTTGTCTATCACGTCTATCAATAGTTTTTTAATTACATAAGCAGTTAGTAAGGATATATATCTTCTTATTGTAATTAGAATGTTTCATAAAGTTCTTGTACTATTTAAAGAACTAACTCCAAATAGGACTATAATCAAGATTTTTTACTTTACTCTTTAAGAGATGTTTGTATTGTTTTGTAATGATGTCAAATCTGCTCATAATTTCCTTGTTAGTCTGTAATATATGTATGTATTTCAATTGCAGAACTCGGTATACGACTGAGTGTCATTAATCCTTCTTGCTATTTATCAGGCCTGTTTCTCAATGGGTCTTCCTTTCTTTCTTCGTTTCTTGCTCTATAGTTATCATTATTATTTATACTAATAATTATTACTTACTATTATTTAAGAATAATTAACAGTCATGATTTACTAGTGAAGGGGTCACTGCAACTCAACAAAGATACATAATACCCTCTGGTCAGACTTAATTGGTTTACTTTCACTACACTCGAATCTGTTTGTTGGTGTTCAGTGTGCATACTTGCTGTTTTTCTATGTACTTTTTGCTGGTAATAAATATAGTATAATCCCAATAGTTCGGATTCAATAATAATTTTCGGTCTTATATTTATATATTGATGTGACTTTCTAAATCACTTCTAGAAAAACCGTCTGATTCCAATGATCATTATCTTCAGCCTGTACTCGACAGTCGACACCACTGCTCTGCAGATATTATGTCCTATCAATGAACTATACTATGTTTTTATATATACACTATACTTAAATAACATCAAGGAAAGCAAAAAACAATGTATGGACATAGTCCGCCTAATAAGGTGCTTAGTTCATTTAATTGAGCTAGAGCTAGGTTTTGCTTATTTTATATTTATTATTTACATTAATAGTGTAAATACTTGTCAGTCAATACATTGTTGTTGTCATTTGAATAAAGCTGTAATATATTATGCTTTCATTTAGATCTTCCATTTTTATAAAATTTCTGTTAAGTTTGAGAAATGCAAATAAATTTTATTAATACTTAATCTATTTATAATAACAATAACATGTGCATCTACTTTGAAATAAAAAATATTTTTATGATATATATATTTCATAATAAATAGTGTAAATTTCTATTATGATAATGACTAAAATTGACCTGAAATCTTTAGTCGAAGAAAAAATTCTAACAAATGTTTACGACGCGAACATGTTATATTTTGAAAGTATCGATTCGTTAGTGCCTTTTCACACGTCCCGGTTGCCGGATACCTGGCGCCGGGTATCCGGTAGCGAAGTGTAAGCAAATTACGCCGGTACGTGTGGAAGCTGCCATACACCCCATACATTTCGCTACCGGATACCCGGCAAACGGCACGTGTGAAAAGGTACTTATTGTAATGTCGATACGTGTGGCCGCAGGTGTTCCGCGCGTGCACGCCGCCCGACGCCATCTCGCTGGTGTCGCGCCTTCTGGAGTACACGCCGGGCGCGCGCCTGTCGCCGCTGCAGGCGTGCGCGCACAGCTTCTTCGACGAGCTGCGCGAGCCCAACGCGCGCCTTCCCAACGGCCGCCCGCTGCCGCCGCTCTTCAACTTCACCGACTACGAGCTGGGCATACAGCCCTCGCTTAACGACTTCCTCAAGCCGCGCGCCGCGCCCGCCGCCGACGCGCCCGCCGCCGCCGCGCACGCCGAACACGAGGCGACAGGTCCGTACACACGTCCATCTTTTACATTTAATATAAAACAAACTCTTCTGCCGCGTCTGTCTGTCTGTATGCGATAAACTCAAAACTCCTAAATGAATTTTCATGATGTTTTCAACCTGAGGCATGTTATAGTATACAATTCACCAAGATTTTGTGTAAATTGGTAAATAATATGTATAAGGATTATTTTTGTAAGACACTCGGCGGTCCCGAGTTCACTCGACCGAGCCTTTCACCTCCGGGCGTGATTTCTCAGCCTCATTTATAAGATATACTCTACAAAAATCTATGTGCGGTGCGCCCAAAAAAGTTTTCACTTCAAAAATACGTGAGAGAATCACTCTACGCGATGGTTGTTTACCAGGTTTCGAGTAAAAAAAATTTGCTATAATTTTTATAACAAATTTTACTGTTATATTTGAGTGTGAAACCTTCGACTGCTCGATTTATTGTACACGATGTGTGGTAACAATGTTTGTTCCGTTGCAGGAGAGAACGCGGCCGCGAGCGGGCCGAGCGTGTCGCCGGGCACATCGTAGAGGGCGCGCGGCGCTCGCAGCGCACCCGACGGACAGGACGCAACTCGTACCCGCGGAACCGATGTATCGATAACACTTCGATGCTTGCGTACAGGCATTTTTATTATAAATTTACGTTTACTTTTATCGTTTACCCGAGTAACCTATGTAGTGCCAATAGTACATTGAATGTAATAAAAGCGCTTTTGGACTTTTTACATTTAAATTTAGGAGCGATTTATTCTTTAACGCGTCGTAGTTATGTGTCGAATGTATGTATCGAAATTCCCGTACGTCGTTGTATATTATTAACATTCGCACCGGGCCCGTCCCATCGCTGTCGCTGTCGTCTTCTAGATTTATCGTTACGAGTGTGCATGCGTAACTGCTCCTCAGCTATCGATGACATTATCGGTTTTCTAATTTGCGTCCCTAGTCCATTAAAGTATCTGGTATTGAGAGTGATCATGATTACACAATCGAGTTTAAATGTAGCTCACGAGATTGGCCCGCGTGTGTCGCGACATCTGTATCCGACGCGCCGTTTTTCTGATGCTCCGCATGTCGGGGGCGCCTCGTGTTCGATGCGTTGCACGTCCTTTGCGTTGCACGTGCGATGCGCCGCGTGTTCGATACATTGCATGTGCGATACGCCGCGTGTCCAACGAGCTGCGTATCCTACGAGTAGTCGGGCGGGCGGTGCGAGGTTACGCAATGTGTGTCTCGACATTCGTACGTCGAGAGTCGTTCGTATGCTATGTAGTAATAGTATTTTTTCGTGTTGGCCATCGGGAAAAATAAATGCATATATAGGTGTTTTCGGCGAGTAATCGTGTGATACTGTAGTGTAATAAAGCTTGAGCTGTCGTAGTCGGTAAGAAGGGTAAAATCCACAGTAGATTCTAAACCGTCGCAATGTGATTACTTTGTACTTTTGTAAGCTCAAATTCCTTCCTTCTGTATATACCTGGTTTAATGTCGGTAATCCGCTCGCGATAATCGAATAGTTTTCATTCCTACCTTGAAACCGATTCGAACCCTTGTATCGTAACGTTCTAAAGTCGAAGTTTTGTGTATTTTAGTAATCGTTTCGCGAGATGGTAAAGTAGTCACATGCTTGTCACGCATTATGCAATCATCTTTTGAGAGATAGCCACGTAGCTCGTAGACACCGAGTACATCTCGTATAGCAGTCGTCGCCGATGACTCCGACGGCGACCTAGCTTTATGTTGCATACGTGAAAGGCGTACTTGTAAATTTTTATAACTAGTGTAAACTGATCTCTCAAGATAATTTTAATATTAAACTATATCTCAGATTATGTATTTGTATAAACAATTGAAAGAATATAAATTTTTAGACTTAATCTTCATGAATTGGTTTATTTTGTTCAACAACCTACGGGTATACGTCTACTGTTGTGTACCCCGCCCTGTGGAAATGCTGTATGTAATGTATTTAATAGCACTGTCGGTGTCCTATTGTAACGTCATAGTTTTTCGATAATATTGTATTCTATATTCAATAAATGGTATTTCTGCTATGTAAAATTTGTCATTGAGAACGCATTACTAGTAGTCATTTATAAAAATACCATGTTATTATAATTAAATTTCATTGTCATAGTTTTAAGTATTTGAGCGATTTCATTTTGCACTTCGAGTTGGCATGCAATTACAAATTAGGAAGGTATTAAATCTCTAAGTATAATTATATTAATAAATTTAATTCACGGTTTAGATGTAGCCTAATCGCGTAAGCTGCGGTGTGGCTCGCACCGAATGTCGAAGCACCGTTAAGCAGCTGGAAGTGGCAAATTCAGACCATCCTTCTACTGGTCTCTTTCTACTCCTAAGAGTGACACTTCACCTATTGTGTTTCGATAACACGCCGCTCAAACGGCCCGACCGACGGTAGGCGGTACGTCCGCGGACGCCCGCAGCCACGCCCACTGCGCGCGGTCTCGTGTACATCCATTTGCGGTCACGTATATAATATACGCTCGTATTACTACATATTTGTATGTACTAATTACTTATAAAATTTTAGTGTACTAAGAGGTATAAGGCGCTCGGCGCTCGATTTGAAATCACACATAGTGGAGCTTAGTTGTCGTCCCTGCGGCTGTTATTTTGCTGACACCTTTATGATTCGTGTAAATATATTATAATTATTATCTATGGTATGACTTATATCGGTAGGGGCGGAGGCGCTCCGGAGGATTCAGTAAGGGTTACGATAGTTTAGATATGCATATTTTATTAAGTCTTATCTAATATGAATTTTGTAATCGACGTTGCTTCTGAAGACCCTCTTTGTAAAAAGTTAAGACATACTAGTGACCTGAATGTTCGGAGCGATGTTATTGAAACGTCTATATCCCACTGAATTCTCACTCTCACGATTTGCGTGCACGTTAACTACATGAGAATATCCGGTTAAAATATTTCGATGGGGTTGACTTATATAAATTATTTAAAGTAAAAAGAGTTTTCTTATTGCTAGTACTGTAATAATAAATTTAATAGTGAGTGAAATTTGTATTTTGTTTTAATTTGTTTTACAGAAATTGAATACATCGTAACACCCATATCGTTGTTAGTTATGAATGAAAATAACATAATTATAAAAGTAAATATTAAATGAATAGTAGCATGGTTTTTTATTTTACATCTAGAGAACCCCATTTTTCCTTTTGCTTAATGCGTGTTTTTAGATGTTGCATGCTATATTTTTTGTTACCATTAGTACCATTTTTTAGAATATTGGCTATATTCAATACATCTATGAAAGAAAAAAATAAAAAATATTGTATAGAAACAAAATAATTCCTATACATATAAGTACTTATTTCTACTAACGATTTTATAGTTTTTATAAATCTATCCCTACAACATGGGTCTTCATATCGAAATTAGGTGTAAAAAAGATACTAATTGTAAGTTTGACCTGCTTGTTGATCAATGGATAATCTCGAACCTTCCAATATCTTAAATCTATGAGACAATATTTACCAAGAAGATTGTTGATGCTAAACAATATTCATGAATACGAGAATATTTTTATAGGTACATAATAGGTGAAGACCGTACCCGGATTATCTTGCCTCAAATTTAAGTATTTATTTATGTATGTAATATTATAAAAGGTCAATTTAAAAAACTAGCAACAGGATCCCATTAAACAGGTTTCAGTGACGCAGCAGACGTCGACGGAGACGGGAGATGGCGGACGACCTCTACGCTTTTCAAAAATACTGGTGTCGTGTCGGTGAAAAAAGGGAGGCATTTGTCACAGTGGGCGTGTAGGCTAGAAAAAACTTGATGCTTTATGTGTAATGGGGTACCTTGATAATAGGTCTTTACCTATGAAATTGCCGTTCTGCAGTACTGGCTATTTCAAATCAAAATAGATTTTTGTTTGGCTAAGAATTCTAATTTCAATTTAATTTTATTTTAAAAACATGGAATTCTTTTTCCAAAAGTAGTCAGTTGTTTATTGATTAGTGTTATATTTTCATCGCATTTCAATCTTTTTCGTCATCATGTATACGTTAAAAATTCGACTAATTATGGAATATGAGTACCGTCGTGGCAGCAACGCGGCACAAGCGGCACGCAACATCAACGACGTTTACGGAGCTAACACTACAAACCAACGCACCACCTGTTATTGGTTTGCTCGCTTCCGTTCTGGAAATTTCGACCTTAAAAATGAACCTCGCGGTCATCCGAAGACTGGTCGACAATGACGAATTAAAGGCGATTGTGGAAGCTGATGATACACAATCTACAGCTGAATTAGCAGCAGCTTTCGATGTTAGCGTCAAAACAATATTGGTCCATTTGCGTCAAATTGGCAAGGTAAAAAAAGAATTTTGAACCGCATTGTTACCTGCGATGAAAAATAGATTCTGTTTGATAACTGCAAACGCTCAGCAAGCAAGATCCTGGTTCAGCACCTAAACAATGCCCTAAACGAAAACTTACTCCTAGAAAAGTGATGGTCACTGTTTGGTGGTCTAGCGCCGGTGTGATTCATCACAGCTTCTTACCAAACGGGGTGAACACTACTATGTGTACTGTGAAGAACTGAACACAATGATGGAGAAGCTGGCACATCTCCAACCAGCATTGGTCAATCGCTCGTCTCCGCTGCTCCTGCACGACAACGCGCGACTTCATACTGCACAGCAGACGGTCTCCAAGTTGCAAGAACTGGAGTTGGAAGCTCTCCGTCATCCGCCCTACTCATCAGACCTTGCGCCTGCAGACTACTACTTTTTCCAGAATTTGGATATCTTTTTGGCGGGGAAAAAAATTTAATAACCGAGAGGCAAAAATACAAAATGCCTTTGAAGAATTTGTTGCCTCCCGTCCAGCTGATTTCTTTAAGAAGGGCATCCATAAACTGCCACTGCGTTGGCAAAGATGCATTGATTGCATGGGTCATTACTTTGATTAATACAAATAAAAAAAAAATCGTTTAATTTTTTTCATACAAAACGGTAATTTCATAGGTACCTACCTAATATTATGTGTTCCGTCGTGATCATAATCAATGTTTTCCTTGACAGGGCCTTGGCCCTGCATTCTCAAAGATCACAAAGGAGGTTCGTTTGATATATTTAACGACAATTATTTGCAATGTGAGGCTTGAGTTTCAATCATCTTCATTATCGACTTTATACATCCATCGTTACATGAATTTCGATTAATGAACTGTTAACTTTAAATTATTTTGACCATTTGAATGATTTTGTTAGTTGGGTAGACAAAATGGCAGACGAAGTTACCTGACGGTACCCATGTGGTCAATGTGATCCATGACCGTAAACGTCGAGTTGAGCCCAGGTGACTCGATCATTTATTTACCTATAAACTTTAGAATGCAAGTCTTAATGAATCGCACATAGAAAAGCGTTTTTACAGAAGAAATTGCGTCTCGACCATCCTGCTTGGATTTCCGCCATTTCAATGTACATAGATTTCATACTCAAGTAATTTAGTATCGGCGTGAACCTCTACTGCACTGAAAATAATAAACTTGTGGGAGAGATGGGTATCTTTACCTATAGCAAAAGAGGCCGAACGAGGAGTCGAAGCCTTTTGGCGACTATCGACGCCCATACATATCAGCATAAGCCATGTCGGCAGAGGAAGATAAGGCTCATCATTATCATCATCATCAGAGGATAAGTCCTTTACTTACTAATAAACTAGCTGTTGCCCGCAGCTTCACCCGGGATTACTTAGATTTACAGCCGTTCGGATTGATGATGATTATTTTTATGGCCAAAGTTACGCCTTATAACGTCAGCTATCTGCCAGTAAAAGCCTCGTCAAAATCGGCTTAGCCGTTCAGAGATTAACCGGAACAAACAGACGGACAAAAATGGTTTTTCTTAATGTAAGTGCAGTATATTATTTCATAGATTTTAACCGCGACTTCGTCCGCGTATAAGAAGTATTGTTTTAAATCTTATTTTTCAAATAAAGTAGTAGTAGCCATGCTGCTTTGCAACCGATTTGGGCCGGCACTACCGTGGTGGTACCTCTCGCTCACATAACACCGGCGTCAAGTGACAGCTATGCTGTCGCGTTTCGTGCGGTTTGTGAGTTTCTGGTGGCCCATTGGGAGGTATAGGGAAAAGGAGGGCAACGCATCTGCATAACTTTTGGCAATGCCGATGTCTATGGGCGTCGGTAGTCACCTCCGGCTCCGACTGCTCGGTTGCCTCCATGTGACATAAAAAAAAATGGTTCCAATTTACAAACTATAATAATTTAAAGAATACTATTTACTTCCACTGTAAGGCCCGATAGTACTTTTTTATAAAATATATTTATTTAATTTAGTAGTACATACATTTTTATTATATTTAAATAATTTTTACGGATTTTATCGCGGTTTATTAAGATTTTTAAATGTCTGACGTTTCGGATACTTTCCAGCAACCATGTTCATGGGAGGATTGAGGTGTCAGACGTCCTATAGTATTTATTTTGTGTCCTAACGATACAAAATTATTCGTAATAACGATATAACTACCCTATGATACATCAATATTTTAATTTAAATTAGTACCTACTACCAGCAAAAAAACTACGAAAAAGTTATATTTTTTATTCATATATTTTATTATTGTTCCTAGCATTCTTTATAAATAGTACTTTGTCATTTATTGCAATTTTAAATTATTAAATAATTAAATAAAAACATATTGGATATAAATTACAAAGAACCTAAAACTAAAAACCTTAAAAAATATAATATAATAACTTAAGTATATTAATAAAAAGGAATCCCTTTAGGCAAGGTTCCAAAGATTTTCACAGCGTTCCCCCTTTGAATTGCTAGACTAATTCTTTGTCCGAAGTAGCTGCCAGCTCTTCGGTCTCCTGTGATGTCGACTAACCTTTTTATTAAAAGCGCTAGGACCCCACGGACCAAGGGTCTCGACACCGAATTTTAGGATTTTAGGATAAAAACTATTTTAAATCTTACGTTAAGTTCCAAAGTATCTTCATATCAAATTTCATACAAATCTGTGCCGCGGTTTAGAAGATAGACAATCCCGGGGTCTAACGCGCATAGTTCCTATTCCCGTGGGATTTTCAGGATAAGATTTATTTTAAATCCTACGTTAAGTTTCGAAGTACCTTCATATTAATTTTCACCCAAATCTGTTTCGTGGTTTAGAAGATAGTCAGTCTCGGGGTATTACCCGCATAGGTCCCGTTCCCGTGGGATTTTCAGGATAAAAACTATTTAATGTCCTATGTTAATTTTCAAAGTATCTTCATATCAAATTTCACCCAAATCTGTTCCGTGGTTCAGAAGATAGATAGTCCCGGGGTTTTACCCGCATAAATCCTCGTTCCCGTAGGATTTCCGGGATAAAAACTATCCTATGTCCTTTCTCGGGTTTCAAGCTATCTTTGTGCCAAATTTCATCCAAATCTGTTCAGCGGTTTAGGCGTGAAGAAGAGACAGACAGAGTTAATTTCGCATTTATAATATTAGTAAGGATTAATATATTAATTAATATTAATTAATTAATATTTATGAAAGAAATATAATTTCCGATTCTTGTAATGATCTTCTGAGTTTAGAAAGATTTAATGCTTAAGAGACGTCCACTTAGGATGCTTCAATGTTCGGCAACTAAGTCACTTTAGCAGAATGTCGCAAAAGACAATCGGAGGCCTTAAATAAAGGAAGAAGAAGACTAAGTCACTTTGACATTAATCACTTGTTTATTATCTGTCAACTATTACAGACTAGGCTGTATGTCCTATATATATTCTAGTCCTTTGCCTTTCCCCATTGGGGATAACTATTTTAATAAGAGGACGGCGGGAAGTGTCATTGCGTGCCGTTGTGTTTTTTTTGGTTTCCCGTTAATTAATTGTAATTCTGCGTTTTGTCCATTCAGAGTGATTTTCTATAGTGTTTGTTTTTAAAACTTGATCTTTATATATTGTGATTGGTTGGCGAATCTTATGGAGTACCGTTCTGGAGTGGTTTTCTTAGTAGGGCTGTTCTGGCGGTTTTCTATAGTGTTTGTTTTAAAAAACTTAATCTGTGCAATATATAATGTGATTGTTTGGCGAATATTGTGGTGGACTGCCTTGTGTGGATGGAATGGGGAGTGATAGTTGATTGATGGGGCTAGAGGGGCGAAGCCGCGCTCCTTGGGGTTTCCCGCCATTTCTCCGTATTACAGACCGAATATTGTATTTTGTATGGCTAATAGCCTAGTAGCTAATGCCTTTAAATGAAAATAAAAAAATAAAAAATCACTTCAACACTGATGAATGGCGGGAAGCATCGGGGGCCGGGGCCTTGATCTTAGATCGGGGCCATAATGATCGGGGCGTGCGGTTGTGTTTCTTTTGGTTTCCCGTTAATTAATTGTTATTTTGTGTTTTGTTCATTAGGAGTGATTTTCCATAGTGTTTGTTTTAAAAACTTGATCTTTATATATTGTGATTAGTTGGCGAATCTTGTGGAGGACCGTTCTGGAATAGTTTTCTTAGTAGGACTGTTTTGGCGGTCTTCTATAGTGTTTGTTTTAAAAACTTAATCTGTGTAATATATAATGTGATTGGTTTGCGAATATTGTGGTGGATTGCGCTGGGTTTTTTTTAATTTTTTTTTTATGTTAGTTGGATAGGCGAACTGGCAAACGTACCACCTGATGTTAAGTGTTCGACGTCGCCCATGAACATAAACTAGTAGACCTGGAACGAGCCCAGCCAACTCATTTATGTGTTGCCTATCCTGAGACATAAGATGTTAAGTCTTGGTGCCAGTAATTACACTGCCTGTCTTGCCCTTCTCTCCGAAACACAGCAAAGCTGTTTCACAGGAGAAATAAGCAAGATGGTGGTACCCATGCAGCCGGGAGCGCGGCACGGCGCTTCCCTCCCACCGGGTGGATGGAATGGGGAATGATAGTTGATTGATCGGGGCTAGAGGGGCGAAGCCGCGCTCCTTGGGGTTTCCCGCCATTTCTCCGATTTACAGACCGAATAATGTATTTTTATGGCTAATAGCCTAGTAGCTAATGCCTTTAAATGAAAATAATAAATAATAATCAGACGTCAGTGGGGAATGGCGGGAAGCATCGGGACGCGCGGTTGTGTTTTTTTGGTTTCCCGTTAATTAATTGTTATTTTGTGTTTTGTCCATTCGGAGTGGTTTTCTATAGTGTTTGTTTTAAAAACTTAACCTGTGTAATATATAATGTGATTGTTTGGCGAATATTGTGGTGGACTGCCTTGTGTGGATGGAATGGGGAATGATAGTTGATTGATGGGGCTAGAGGGGCTAAGCCGCGCTCCTTGGGGTTTCCCGCCATTTCTCCGTATTACAGACCGAATAATTGTATTTTGTATGGCTAATAGTTTAGTGGCTAATGCCTTTAAATGAAAATAATAATAATCAGACGTCAGTCAAACGTCAGTTGTCAAATCTGGAATTAGTCAATACTCAATAGTTTTATTATTTACTCCGTAGAATACATAATAATTATTTAATAAAGACCATTTATTTATATATAAATTTGAGCATATAATTGAATAGTTATTTAATCTCATGATCACACCAAATGTAATCAATTCATACTAACGAGTTTTCTATGTGTAACAAAATAAAATAAACTTAAAAAAAGTGATAATACTTTTTGTAATCATGCATGAGGCGTACGAGGTATCTCATTTACTTAATTCTACATTTCAAATAGAAACTATAGCCGCTTATGGTACGTAAACATTTTTTTTATTCTATACATTAATAGTACATACAATGACAACATTAATGATCTTGATATTATATTGATAAATATTTTGTATTGTCTTTTAATCATTATTTTCAGATGGAAATCTGTTTTTGGGTACACGTCAGGGTAACTTATTGATGTATTCTATGTCTCTTAATCATGAAACTCAAAAGCATGAACTTCAAATGCTTCATTATCATAAAACCTTCAGCAAAAAACCTATTCAGCAAATTGAAGTAATTCCAGGTGAGTGTATCATAAACAAATAACACTTGATTATTCCTGAAGTTTGCTCTGTTTAATTAATTGTTAAGTAGATAATACTGGTCAGGTTATCAGTAAAAAAAATTGGCTTAGGCTAAATACCTGTCAGATACAAATAACAACCTGCAATTTGCATCCCACTTTTAAGAATCTGAAGTTATGAAAATAAGACTATGTTAACTTAGAGGGTAACATAATCTCAGAATGAGTAAGTTGGTTCTGAAGAAAGTTATAAACATTATTGTTCTAATTTCAAGACTAACCAATAAAACATTAGCCTACTCTTATGTACCAACTATGTGTTTGAATCTATAATGTTTTTTTTCTAGAGGACAAACTTTTGATATGTTTAACTGACAATATCCTGTCTACACACCACATTAATGGAGTTAATGTGACATTAGTACAGACATTTGCTGACACAAAAGGAGCATCGTTATTTGCAATAGATAGAAAGGTAGGTTTCAAAATTATTTAGAAATAAGCAAAAGAAAACCACCATGATGTGATGATTTTTATACAGAATATTGAGAGAATTTTTATGAGTAGTCATTTAGTGACTCCCGGAATTATTCTGTAAGTGTGTTACTGTTTGTGCATATTTAAAATATTAAGTTTTTTTAATGGTTAATAATTAAGGAGCCTCTTATACAATGGAAAATCTAAATAACTTGGAAATGTTCTGAGGCGTCCCGCGGTGGAGTGGGTCTCCCCACGCGGGTATGTAGGACTAGCTGCGCCCAAAAGCTGGTAAGTGGACGTAGCTCTACCCACTAAAACCCGGCAAGTGCCACCAATGCCGTCTTTGGTGAGGTGCCCCGGATCTAATGAGCAAACAGGGCACCTCGACGACTAGTCAGTCCTCCAAGGGACTGACGCCACCTCCACAGAGGGGTTGTCCCACACCATAGAACAACCCCACCCAACATCGGGACAGTACAATGGGGTGAGGTTCCTGTCCTAGCCCCTTTTCCCCTGCTCTTTTGTCCCCTTTTCTTATAAGAGGGGTACAAAGAGCCCCCTTGGCTCAATTAGCTTCGCCCAAGTTGCTGTGCTCACCCTAGGCTACTGAGCCCCACTGCCATGTCAAGGCCTGAACCATGGTGGGGTATAGTAAGTATCCTAAGAAACAATATATGATACATTATATATTAAAAACACATTTGATTTAAAAACTAAATTTAAAAAAATAAAAAGGAATGACTAGTTTCCTTCTAGCATTATATGTATATGTTTATTATTTTTTAGTCTGCCACATCAATCACAGGACAATCAAATTCTGTTGTTCAACTTTGTGTCGCTGTAAGAAGAAAACTCCTGTTGTATTGTGGCAAAAATGGGGAGTTCAAGAAACACATGTTTGATTTTACAGTGGCTGATGTACCAAGAGTATTGGCCTATGGTAAGCAATATCTGTGTGTGGGATTTAAAGGAGAATACACAATGTTTGATGTAAGTATCTGACTTTATGTTTCTTTATAAGTATCTCATCATCATCCTCACTTTTATCCGTTGACTGCTAAACATAGGACTCCCTCAATGCATGCCAATCCCTTGCTAATTGTATCCAACACTGACCTTCTTTATAAAAATCTATTTTAATTATAGATTCACGGCTTCGGTAAATATTGGTTTGATCAATATCAAGAAGACTATAAATTAAGAGGGTGGGATACTGTTGATACTGATAAACCATTCACCGAATGGAATGAACATGCAAAATATGCCATTAGTATTTAAGGGTGGGGACACCAGCGAGGCCAGACGGGTGATCAGTCCTCATTAACGGGACCATTTCACCCAAGGGATGCCATTAGTTAGGATAGAGATCAGACATATGTACATATTCATATTATTAATTCCACCATTTCTTTAATTTCCAGCTCACTTCTCGAAAACCTGAAGAATTGTTTCCTACTAGCAGTTCTAAATCGCTGGAACCAACTATTGCTAAATACTCTGAGACTTCATTTCTACTTGGCCGTGATAATACTTCTGTACTTGTAGCTGAAGTTGACGAGGAAGAAATGAAGAAGAATATAAAAGAAAAAGATGCATCTAACTCTGGTATGTAATCGCAATGCGTTTGAATGAATTCACATAAGTACGATTTTCACAACACTTTTGTGAATTCTACTTCGCCCTACCACAAGGTACCAGATGCTATCCCTGGTATTTCTAAATCAATATGACTTAGGAATCTTTTTTATTATTTTACTAAGATAGGCAAATGGGCTAATAAGTTGTGTTTTGGAAGGAAGAGCAGGACAGGCAGTGTAATTCCTACATTAAAAGAGAAATACCATCTTATGTCTCAGGATAGACAACAAATGAGTTGCCTGGGTGAAATTGTTTATGTTCATGGGTGACGGATCACTTACCATGTAGTGGCTTGTTTGCAAATTTGCCCATGTAACTAACATAAAAAAATATATATTTTTTAAGTGCAACTCAGAATAGAAGTAACAAATTTCTAGTAGGTTAAACAGTGTTCCAAGGTTTCAAGATTTAATATCAAAATCAAATCAAAATCAAAATCAAATTTTTTTTATTCAAAATAGTACTAATACAGTATCTTTTTGAACGTCAATTGAATCTACCACCGGTTCCAAGGTAAGCCCACTGAGAAGAACCGGCGAAACAAACTCAGTGGAACTAATCTTTTCAAATAATATAATATATTAATAACAATTTTAACATCTTATCTTGAAATGCCCGGGAGGAACGCCTTATTCCCAGGGTGTGGTATCTTCCATGAAATCTTTTACTTTATAATATGCTTTACCACACAAACGTTCTTTAACAACTTTTTTGAATTTTTTATGGAGAGCTTTTGAACGTTTTCTGGGATCATATTGTAAAAGCGTATACAGTTGCCTTTAAAAGAATTGCTTACTTTCGTAAGTCTAATCATTGGTGCATGTAACCTGTGTCTATTACGTGTATTCCTACTATGAATATCACTTCTATGAATATCACTTTTACATTCATATTATATACATTCATATATCCATTTTTGTTAATAGATAAGAGGGTATGTAGTCTAAATAGTTTTTATAAACTCAACTACCTGTTGCCTGCATCTTCGCCCGCGTTTCTCAACTCCTATAAGTCACAGCGTGATGATTTCCTTCCTCGATAATTAGCTGTCTAACACTGAAATAATTTTTCAAATCGGACCAGTAGTTCCTGAGATTAGCGCATTCAAACAAACAAACTCTTCAGCTTTATAATATTAGTATAGTATATATATATATATATATATATATATATATATATATATATATATATATATATATTTATGTTATTTATATAATTTTAAGACATAAAATATTTATTATACATTTGCAGAGCCTACTTTTGGTCGTGAAAGTAATGCCATTTCTGCAGAGGAGGCAAAAAAAATTAAGATTATGAAGACTATTAAATGGAAGGAAGCACCAACTGCTGTTGGTAAGAATGTTATCAATAAATTTCACATAATGTTATGATTTCAAGAAATACACATTTACAAAAGTCAATAAATATTTCAGGTATTTAAACACAAATAACTGTTTTGCCTTTGTATATTTATAATTTCTGTACCTGGACAAATTATATAGGTCATAAGGCTAAAGTTATTTTTTTTAATGCATTTCTATACATACTATGAAAAGTGATAATTTAAGGTGTTGTACATGTGACAAATGATCACATAATATTACAGGTGGCGCCACAAGTAGCAAGTGGAAGAATTTTTAAAAGTGTGTGCACCAATAATTTTTAAACACGCTTCCACATGCTACACCAGCGCTATTGTGAACGATTTTGTTAAATTTTCAACTTGTCGCATTTACAAGTTGGTTCTCCTTACTTTCTATTCTTCATGTGTAGAATTCATGCACATATATATTATAATTTATCAAGTGATTGAATAACCCAGGACTTGCCAGTGCTGATACATACAGAAAAACATTTATTTGTCATATTGATATTTCATTTTTACAAAATATTACAAACTAATGTTGCAGTGTGGGATGAGCCATTTCTTCTTGGATTATTGCAAGATAACAAGATAGTTGTGCAGACGGTGGAACCGAGTTTATTTATTCAAGAATTGTGTGATATTAACAAAGCAAGACTGATGTATAGGTAAGTAAGTAAAATGTTAAAAAAAAACATGAGAAAAAGAAGCTTTCATAACCATATAAATAATTTTAAAACAGATACAATTTTTGAAATATACTTAATGAAAATTATAATAATAATTATAATAATTTATTTATTTCAAGAAAATAATAATTATCGAATATACGAGTTGATAATAATAACATTATCAATTTGCATCGTTATTCACATGGCTATTTTACTTGAAAAATACTGGAAATTTGACTCGAATTTCTAAAGTAGTAACTTGTTATGGATTCTATCAATGCGTTTAAGTTTTTAACATTTCCGATGCCTTACAGCATGGTGACCATGGTGACTCATTTAACATGGGTTAAATATATATTATATATGTATGGTCGTATAATGTGTATGGGACATGAGTGTAAAAATTGTTTCATTATAAGTATCAAATATATGTATCATATACAACATTCATTCTCATAATATGTAAATGTGAAGTACACTTGTATATTATACAACTGTTACATATACATTACCTATATTGTTGCAGATGTAAGCGAGGTCTGATATTCGTGGTGTCTGTGGGTCAGGTGTGGTGCGTGCAGTCGGTGGACGTCACCATACAGAGGCAACAGTTGCTCAGGGACAAGCAGTTCCAGATAGCCATCGATCTGACCGTACATATCTTTATATATATAATACTTCTGTACGTGTGTATGTCACTGAACTCCTAATCGGCTGGACCAATCTTGATGATTTTTTTGTGTGTGTTCAAATGGATTCGAGTGATTTAGATTCACAATAGTTGTTGATATTCATTCTTAAAGCGTCATCATAAATTATAATTTAACAAATAAATTTAAAATTAAGAGAAATACATTAACAAACCAACAATTGGTGTGTAGAATATTGTATAAATTTTATTTTTCAGAACCTATCAGAAAGTTCAGAGGAGGAGAAGAAACAAACGATACATTCCATACAAATGCTCTTCGCTCTCGAGCTATTCGACAGCAAAGAGTATTCCAAGTCCATGAAGGAGTTTATCAAACTGAACACAGACCCCGCTGATGTCATCAAACTCTTCCCAGAGCTAGACAACAAGCCGGGGTCGGATAACAATAGGAAGCTGAAGGGAAAGGACTTGGAGAACGCGTTGAGTGCGTTGATAGAGTATTTGGTAGAGTTGAGACTGAAGATCGGACAGAAGTCGGACGCGAACGGAGAGGACACACCCAGTCAGAGGAACGACGCGCAGCAGCTGGAGTTAATTGATACTACGCTATTGAAATGCTATTTGCAGGTATTTCAATTTAACGTACCTTTAGGGCACCGTTCTACGAAATGATTACCTATACTGTAAATGTAATCACTCCTTTGTCCGTCTGTCCGAAAACTGTCTGAAACCATACTTATTATATACCTAATCGATATAGAAACATGAAAATTGGCAACAAGCTAGCATAAAATTCTAAAATCGATCAGTGATTTGGCACTGATGTAGCAATTCAACCAACCCAGTGATCTGTATGTACGTCCCATCGACCAATCATCCATCAATAGCCATCAATCGGTCAATCGGAGCGCAGAATTTGCGCAGCATCGGAGCACAAAATTTGGCGGAATTGGTTTCATTCAAAACATACAACATTGCCGCTCTATTCCGGTTATATGCTCGACAGGAAACCCCAACCACTTACCACTTACCACTAAGAACCTCATCTGCCAATTTGACTGTCTTTAAAACATATATGGTTAAATTATACTAGACCAGTTAAATTATTCTAGACCAACGACGCGCTAGTGGCGCCACTATTGCGCCTCAACAACTGTCGTCTAGAAGAGACTGAGAAGACGTTACTCCAGCACGGCAAGCACTGCGAACTGATCATTCTCTACCAGTACAAGGGGCAGCATATGAAGGCGCTGCAGCTGCTAAGGGACCAGGCCAAGCAACCAGACTCTAGCCTCAAGGGATATGATAGGACCAAGAAGTACTTGCAACAGCTCGGTAAGTATTGGACATCGATATTTTTTAATGTTACAGAATAGACACACGAACCACGGCATGGTAAGAATCTGAAACATAGCCAAGCTATTTCACGAAAGAATAAAAATAGGAATTATAATGTATCGTCGGACCAGAAATATATAAAATCTGCATTGGTGTCGCCCTTAGAGTATACATAATATTATATAGAGTGCTACTGTCAAGCCGCTTCATTGTGTCGATCGTAAGCAGATGCGTTATATAGATATTTATCTATAGTAAAGCTGCGAGAGTGACGTTCCATGTGTAATACATTAAAAAAAGATCCATATTTTAAATTAGGACATACATCATCATCATCATCACCATCAGCCGCTATCCATCCACTGCTAAACATAAGCACCAATCAATAAACGCCAAGACAGAAATGTTATTGCTTTCTTATATTTTGCTTCCAGGAATCATTATTATTAATTGGCACTGCACATTTCACCAGTTTAACATAAAAACAAATATGATGAAAAGCGCGTGTTGTTTTGACACTGATTGAACGTTTCCAAGACAATGGTTTGGTCTATGTTCATACCTGTGCTTACAGTTCATACTTAGTGACGCGCGCTCTATTATGTATACTCTAAGGTGTCGCCACTGTTTTTCAACCATACTTATTTATCTAGGAAATTGAGAATACCTGTAAAGTCACCATATTTGAAGCTCCAATGTAGTTTATAAAGCAATTTTTAAATTTCATCCATTGTGTAAAATCCAAACTAACCCGAAATACTCAAACGAATCTCAAATTTAAGACGTTTAAGTACGTCTTAAATTTGAGATTGTGTTGTCCCTCTTTTTTCTTTAAATCCGACACGTCGTAGCACGAGTTTAAGTACGTCTTAAATTTGAGATTCGTTTGAGTATTTGGAGGTTATGCCCGGTTCCTATATTTAAGAAACGATCCGTTTTAGTTACGAATAGTAGTTTAATATACGAGGCGTAAGCTAAAACCGTTCCTATAAAAAACGTTTTGGAGGTTTACCGGTAACGGACGGTAAGCGTATTGTACAATTATGTAAACGGCGTACTTACGTGCCCTCAGTGTACTCGGAGTTTCGCCGCGAAGATAGGCTACATTAGCCATCTTCGAGCGCATCAGCGCCAAATTCACGGCTAGGAATGGTGAGTGGTCGCCATGGCCGAAACCGGTCGGATATATATATATATATATATAATGTATGGAGATGACAGTTTAGGCGTTCCTATAAATTTTTGAAACGTCAAAGACTACTATTGGTAATGTCACTTGGTTATCCCCCGATTTTGGTCGATATCGGTATTTTTGTTGTATATTTCACCGTTTTCGCTGGAATTTTGAAATAACGACTTCAGATAGTGATAGAGAAGTGTTCGATATTGTATCGAGTTCAGATAGTGATAGAGAAGTGTTCGATATTGTATCGAGTTCCAGTGATTCAGAAGAAGATAAAAGGCGTGATAGAATATATAATACCCGCGGGGGAGTGGGTCTTCCCACGTGGGTATGTGGGACTCGCTGCGCCAGAAAGCCGGTAAGTAAACGCAGCTCTACCCACTAAAACCCGGCGAGTGCCACCACTGCAGCCTTCGGAGAGGTGTCCCGGATCTAATGAGCAAACAGGGCACCTCTACGGCTAGTCAGTCCCCCAAAGTACTGACGTCACCTCCACAGAGGGGTTGTCCCGCACCATAGAAAACCCCTCTCAACGTCGGGACAATACAATGGGTTCCCGTTCTCGCCCCTTGCCCCCTTCTCCCCCTTGCTCTTCTGTCCCCTCTTCCTATAAGAGGAGTACAAAAATCCCCCTCGGCTCAATTAACTTCGCCCAAGGTGCTGGGCTCATCCTAGGCTTTTGAGCCCCACCACCACGTCTATGCCTGAACCATGGTGGGGATTTGTAACGAACCTACCTGATCTACACCCGTAACCTACACCCTCAAAATTTACCTAACCTAACCCTTTTTTTTTCTTTAACGCCGGGATATGCTCTGAGGCATCCCGCGGGGGAATGGGTCTCCCTACGCGGGTATGTGGGACTCGCTGCGCCCGAAAGGTGGTGGATGCAACTCTACCCACTAAAATCCGGCGAGTGCCGCCAATGCCGCCTTTGGTGACGTGCCCTGAATCTGTTGAGCAAACAGGGCGACTCGACGGCTAGTCAGTCCCTCCCTCCCCTCCACAGAGGGGTTGTCCTGCACCACAGAACAACCCCTCCCAATTTGTTCCTTAATGTGCAAGCGGTATGCAATACCAATCTGATTTTTATGAATGTGGTAGCTCGTTGGCCTGACTCCGCTCATGATTCGACTATATTCAACCATTCAAAATTGCGTGGTAAAGATATACACATTAGTCATCTGTAAGTATATTATATTTGTTAATAAAAATGAAGCATTTTTGAAGAGGGCTCGGTATTTAAATAACTAACGGACGTCCGTCGACGTCAGGTATAGAAAGTAAATTGTGGAACGGTATTAACGACTCGTCGTCGGTTCTAGAAAAACGGATAGTAACTTTTATACAATGACGATCCGTTAAATATAGGAACCGGGCATTAGTCATTTATACGGCGACTAGCGAATTTATCTTTTTGTTCTTTGTCAATTTTTTTTTATGGTATTAAGAAGCAACCGAGCAGTTGGAGCTTTTTGGTGACGCCCATAGACATCCGCACAACCGAGGTTATGCAGATACATAACAATAACAATTAAATAATGATAATAGCGGCGTAGCGTGAGTATGAGCCCGCCGGGACGGAAGACAACTTTGCCGGTATATACATTACATACATTAACTCTAGAGAAAGTTTCGGCGAGGACTGTTATTCTTTTTTTTGCATTGTACAGACTAGATTTATATACATTATACAGGATAGTCATAAACAATTCAATTCAAGTACAAAATAAAATATGAGGAATCCCCACAAATCTGTATATACGAAGAGTAGATAGAAGTAATTAATATCATTCAAAGAAAGAGGATTCCCCGAATTCGTTACAAAATAAGTAATGACAAAATCCGTTCTCTTTTTAACCGGTCCGAATTTGTTGCGATAAAAATATGAAATAGTTCAAATATTTTTACTGTGTAATTTCGCCGCCTCCTAAAAAGTTCGCTCCTATGCTACGCCACTGAATGAACTATATACATCTATCGATTAATCTATATTTAAAAAAATTGCAGGCGCAGACCATCTCAATTTAATATTCAAGTTCTCCGATTGGATACTCAAAGAGCATCCTGAGGAAGGGCTGAAAATATTCACAGAAGACATAGTCGAGGTTGAGACCCTACCTCGGGCGAAGGTTCTTGATTTTCTCCTTAGAGAACACGAACCTTTGGTGATACCATATTTAGAACACGTGATACACACGTGGAACGATTCCAACGCTTGCTTCCACGACGCATTGATCAGCATGTACAGGGAGAAAATAACGGATAAGAAGGCCAACTCAACGGAAGAAGAACTACAGCATATAAAGTCGAAGTTGGTCGCGTTTCTAGAAAAGTCCTCGCACTACACCCCCGAGCGGGTGATATTGCACTTTCCGAATGACACGCTCTTTGAGGAGAGAGCCATTATATTGGGCAAGCTTGGAAGGCACGAGCAAGCTTTAGTCATTTATGTACAGATTTTAGGTAAGTTTTAAAAACTGTATATACAAGTATTTGTTTTATGTTTCTCATTTTTTATAAAAATGCGATGGCCAAGACGTGTTGTATATTTAATTTCGGACAGTTAGCACGTATTATTGCTTTTGACTTTTATCGTAATTCATATAAAGTATTCAAAATCATAGCAGTTAAAATAGGTAAGGTAATATGTAATCAGAAAAGGTCCGTTTTTGTTTGAATAAATTTTGGTGTTTATTAAATATTGGGTTAGTTAATAAACGATGCGCGGCGGTGGACTCGGCCCAGCACACCCTCGAGGTGTGCCCGAGATGGGCGGCGCTGCGTCATGATCTGACATCGGTCATCGGAGGGGACTTGTCTCTGCCGAGTGTCATCCCCGCGATGCTCGGCGACGACGAGTCCTGGACGGCGATGGTCTCCTTCTGCGAGGCAGTAATGTCCCAGAAGGAGGCCGATGAGCGGGTGAGAGAGGAGGCCGCCGACGAGGCCTCCCACCGCGGGCGACGAACGGGGGTGCGTAGGAGGCGCTACCTAATGCGCCTCCAGTAACGCCCCTGTGTTCGTGTCGGGCCCAGGATGGGGTTTTATCCTGGGTCCAGCTAGACACTACGTCGTCGGGGACTGCTAAAAGTATCGAAACAAACGAACAGCCGAGCAGTCCCCCTATAGAGGAGCCTTTTCGCCGGGGCCAGCCTGTCGCCGAGGGTCCTGCGTTGCCTGCATGATCCGGGACTCTCATAAAAGGCGGCTGAGGGCGGTTTTAGTGGGTTACGCATCTCCAAGTGCGAACCCCACACACGGCTAGGTTTAAAACTCACAACGGTCCTAGTTATGGTTTGGTCTGCAAATTTCCGCTGCAGAACAAAAAAAAAAGTTAATAAACGATAACAAGCTCCTGACAAAATCTGTTAAAAATGTTAGAAAAGTGCTAATATGAAGCCGTTCACGATAACCTCTTAATATTGATGTAAGAAAATGCGAAAACAAAAAAATACCAACATCCTGCTTGTTTCTCCCTTGAAATCATGGAGACTAGACACAAGGAATACAATCTCATATGGGAGTAAAGTTGAAAAAGTGTCCAGCTGATGCTATAAACAACAAGTTCAAAAACCGTCCACAATGGCGCTGCTTGGCGCACATTGCACAATTGCCGGTGCTTATACATAAATGTGTGTGTGTGTGTGTGTGCGCGCGATTTCTTGGCGCACACACGTTTAAAATTTACCACCTAATGCTAATGTGGCCCCACGGCCCCACCCTTATTTAACGTTTTTCGACGGACACTTTTCATACACATAGATTGTACTCGTGTCTAATCTCCATGCTTGAAATGAAACAGTTTTGCTGTGTTTTGATAAGAACAGTAATTATAGGCACAGAGTCGATGCGACGCTGATAACTCCTCATGTGGCTCGTCTGCCCGTTTGCCCATCAAACTAACATAAAAAAGTGACGTGATGTTTCTACTGTTTCACATCCTCAGGCGACGTAGAAAGAGCGATCCGTTACTGCGAGAACGTCGGCGGCAAGTGCGACAAGAACGTGGATGTGTACGTCATACTGATGAGGATACTCATGAGCCCCGATCAGAGCGCGTTGGTGGGGCCGTTGGCCAACGTGCAGAAACACCCTAACGCGAGGAAACCCGACCTCGAGACGGCTCTAAGTATACTGGAGAAACACGCTGATAAAATATCTCCCTTAAAGGTAAGGAAGATTTCGTCTTCGTGATATTTTGATAAAAAATAATTTCACTTTAAATGTATAATTAAGTAGACCGAAATAATTATATGTGTCCAAAACCAGAATATAACAACAACCAGAAAAAAATACGAATTTAGGGACATGATAGGTCCTGGTGCCTTATGAATATATGTTTGTATTTAAGTATGTTCCAACGTAGCACCTAAACTACTTTTACGATTTTTATAAATAAGGAGCCAATTGCTTCGTTATTATTTGACTTGACTTAAAAACTTAGTGCTTCGTTTTAATGTATGTAGTCTGGTCATATTTATTTTTTAATATTTTTGCCATAGCATCACCATGTAAATTTGTTATAATTGTTTGCAGGCTCTGTCAGTGTTGCCAGACTCGGTGCCGCTCGCCCGCCTGAAACACTTTCTAGAGAGTGCGCTCGAGAACCAGCTCACCGTACGAAGACGCACGCAGGTGCTCAAGGGGCTGCTATACGCCGAGCACACCCAGGTAACCCTACCCCATACACGCAAGTAGCCCTACCCTCACACACGCAGGTTAAACCCTATCACCACACACGCAGATAACCCTACCCTCACACGCGCTGGTACCTCCAATCATACACAGGTAACACCGCCCTTACATGCGAGTAACCCCGCCGGCACATATGTAACCACGCCCACACGCAAGATACCACGCCCGCGCGCATAGGTAGCACCGCCTACAAACTCAGGTAACCCCGACCATAAACGCACATAGCCCTGCTCATAAACGCGGGTAGCACCAACCACACACGCGGGTAACCCCACCCCGCCCACGAACACGGGTAACCCGGTCCTGCCTACTTCTATCGGCGCGCCTGTGTAGTAAAATCTACTCGAACGCCTTGACCGTAAACGGAATGATGCTGACATGGCGCGATGGACTTAATACTACACTCTCGACTCCTTGTGTGCGCGCGTGTATATTCCTTTATTTATATTCCATCTTTCGTTATAGATTTTTATTGAACATGAATTTGAATGTTGACAAAATGTTTTACATCTCTCCAGCGTCCCGTGATGGCTATATTTTGCATTAGTATAAATGGTATGTTTAAAGGTACAAGAGATGAAGCGCTACCACGAGTCGAAGAGTCTGGTGATCCATGACTACAAGGTGTGTCCCGTGTGCAAGAAGCGCTTCGGCAACCAGAGCGCCTTCGTGCGGTACCCCTCGGGCGACGTCGTACACTACTCCTGCCGCCTCGACAAGTAGACCCTGTGAATTACACAACGAAAAGATCTTATATGTATGGATACTGCAAGGTATTTTTGCTCATTTGTTGGTGTTATAGATATTTCTTTCGTTTTAAATTACCTGTCTGGTTGAATTTATTATCAGACGCAATCATATAAGGAACTTTATTTTTCGTCTTGTGGACAAGGCTAGATAATGTTGTTGAAATATCGAGCTCTTAAATAGTTTAAATCGTATAAGAAATGTCTGTGTAATAAGGAGATCTCGGTTGAAATCTTATAATTTTTTAACCATGGCCTTGTCAGTATTGCTAGTTCACCGGTGAAAATAACTGCAATACCAATAACTGATAGTGAAGATAACTGCATGACTGATATGATTTGAAAAATGAGAGTGTATAATTCGCCTGTGCAGCGTTTAGGCGAACTATAAGAAAAAAGTATACAAATATTACCTCAGAATTTTCTGACAATTCTCCATTTCCATTCTTACACAAGGTGCTAAGAAATATAATTATTTAATAATATCTTAAAATTCATGTCATTAGAGAGATGAGTATAGTATCTACCACCTTTAGTTTTTAATACTTTAGACTCATACGTTAAAAAAATAATCCAATACTCTACTACTGGAAGGAAGTTAGCATAAAAGGTGACGGTCCAAAATTGTATGGGACGTTGGTCTACTTTTGTACATGTAATGAGATGAAGGAAAGAAAATATTGAAACAGTTTTCTTAAAAAAATTGAGATACAATTTCACCGGTAGAATAATTCAATGTTTATAAGATTTGCAACACTACGTGTATAAAACAATGGCGTATGGCGTATATTCTTTGGTGTTATCTGTCAAATGTAAGGAATTATGTCATTGTCCGATAGGCATCTGTCATCATTTGGTTTGTCATTTGTCAGAAATGACATTTAGTAAGTAATAATCATCCGTCTGAACGGCGTTATCTTCATTAAGATTTGCCAACAAGTTAAAAAACTTGAAATATATTTTTATTTTTTGCATGTAAATTAGTTTCTTATACTAATTTATTTTATTTTTAATGAAATCTATGTATTTTATATCTATTTATGGTATACTGTACAAGACCAGACCAGAAATGGACCGTCTCCTTTGCTCTTTAAATGCTCCATTAGAATCCATAATTGACAACATTTCATTTTTTAGCTCTATATTATATTTTTAGCAGAAGTCTGAACTAGATTAAAAAATATATGCTTAACCTTTTGAACGCCATTGTCGACTATATGTGACAAAACGAAATCTGGCCCAGACCGCCAATGATACAAATATGTAACAAAATACACGTCGCATCATATCATGAAATAAACTATCTAACCATTACTTTTGAGTTTTTATATTTATATAATTTAAATCTATATTTGATAGCATGAAATTTATAAAAATATACCATTAATATTGAGAAATTCAATGCTTTAAAAGTAGATGTTAAATGCGTATAAAAGGAGTACCCACACGCCATAGTCACATGTGACAGCTAGTGTTGCGACATATTATGATTATAATATCGATAAAACTTAAGATGTTTATGAAATTTTAGTCCAGACTCCAGAGTTATACTATTTATTCGACCGACTTACAATAAAAGAAGAGGTTCTCAATTTTTTTTTTGTTCTATCCGTTGGTATCAATTATCAGGATAGATAAAACGTTTTTTAAACAACGCAGTCTTATACAATCATGCCTGTAGCTACACAATCAAAAACAAAATATGAAAATGTCTAATATCGACACTGGCTAATCGCATTATAATTGTCGTATATAGCAGTAGAATAATAAACACTTTTTAAATATTTTCTTATTAATTACACCAATTCGAATTCAATATTCATAACTAAGACAGGACTACGTCTGTCGGGTCAGCTAGATATATAATAAAAATCTTAAATATAATATTTATAATATAAAAGTATTTAATATATTTCCGTTGTCTGGTACCCGTAACACAACTTCTTCGAGAACTTACCACATGACCAGATTGATGTGGTGTGAAAGCGTCCATAGATTACTATTATTATATCGATATATTTCTAAATACATACATATTATAGATAAATTACACCCAGACAGTGCAAACGATCATACTCATCACACAAACATTTGTACTGGGTGGGAATCGAACACACAGCCTTCTGGTTTAGCAGTCAGGGTCACTAAACACTAAACGAACAGGCCAGTCAATATCAGGTTCAGGTTAATACCACATCTTATTGCTTTTAATATATAATTTGTGATTTTAAATATTAATATGTGATTTATCTAATGTAGTACTTAGCATAATATAAGGTTTTTTTCAAAGATCTGTGATAGTGTAAGATTGATTCGTAATTCTAATATTTTATTTTATGTAACCATCGAGCATATAACCGTACACACTACTACAGTAATGTGAACCATAAATTTCCGAAACGGGTCGTTTCGGAAATTTATTTATTTGATTTGTCACTGACTTTATAGAAATTCCACCAAATAGTGATGTGTACATCCCATTTGCCGATCATCAATCAATGGCCATCAGTTGAACAATCAGAGCACAAAAAAACGTTGACTAAACAAAACAAATAACATTACCGCTGTATTCCGGTTATATGTTCGATGTATGTAACTGTTAATATTTTTATTATTCTTAAGAAAAACAATAATTATTAAAATACTGATTTCCTTTTAATCTTTTCATTATAAAATTTAAAAAAATCGCGCATTTTTAAATATGGTTATTATATTAGTAAGGATACTTCTCTAGTAAAAGGTAGTGCCTCCTTATAAAAAAAAACTTAATACAATCGTTTAACAACGTGTACACATCATCCTACATCCCTAATTCAGATGCGAGAATGTCAAAAAAAAGACTGGCTGGCCACGCGATTGTCACTATACCCAGACAAAATATGTTGAATAATGTTGTAACCATATCGTAATTTGTTATTATTTTAATTTTCTTATATCTGCTTTTACATCGATAAAGACTTTGTTAAATGCGGTGTAAAGATTACTATATAATTACTATATTGGGATGTAGTTGCTGGGTTAATAAAATATCCTGTTGTGAGTACGGTTTATTAGAAAATGGAAGACGAAAATTAAAACTCAGTTATATATCGATTAAGTTTTCAACATCCCTATATTCTATGAAGGTAATTTTACAGAAATAGTGGCTTGGCGTCTGGGGTACGGCGAGACGTTTATACGCCGGCCTTCAAAAGGTTAAAAATAATAATATGCTTTTTGAGCAAAAAAGTGAATATTTTATGTTTTATCTACATATAGGAAAATTAAATTTTCGGAAAACATTATTTTTTAAATCAACAAAAATTAACTACCAGTAATAAACGTGGAATATTAAAATAGCAATTAATTGGCATATGGTTTGATTAGAAAAAAAATCTACACTAACTTCCTTGCGGTTACTCTACCATGAAAATAATATACATATTTGTAACCACACAAATCAATGTGTTTTAATTTTCAAATATGTTTTGTTTTAACGTTTTTGGCTGTTTTAATTGTATATAAAGATAAATAAAGCTGTCTATGACTAATATATACTATAATACAATTTCGAACAAATATAGTATAAAAAAAAAATCGACTCATCAAAGATGTGCCGTATATCAACCTCGGCCGCCTTATTCCAAAACGAAGACTAAATAATATAGTACCGAGTTTAATACCAGCTTTAAACCATGGTCTAATATAAATGTTATTACAAAAACTAGTTTAACGCTAGTACCAGGACTATCTATGGTACTAAAGTTAGACCACCGTGACCCCTAGTTTAACTTCGGTACTAACCTCAAAACTTTAAATTATCAGATGTCTTATGCGTTGAATTTGCGTTTTTTCGTATTAATTGTATTGAAAGGTAATTAAATGAACTCGATGTAGACAAAATTATGGAATTGGACTAACATTTAAAATAATTATTCTGACATCCTTAAATAATTTAACATTCTATTTCTGTAATTTTGTTGTATTGTATTTTGTCATTGATATACATACCTATTTTATATCATATGTAATAATTCTAATTAACTCTGATATTTTTCATGTATGTTTGGATTAAATAAACACTAACCTTTTCTTGAGAAGTCCAATTATCATCCCTTTTTTCTTTTGTTGATACATTTTACAACATAAGTAATGTTCGTGGCACACAAATTCACAACCAAAAATATTATACTATTCTTATGAACAACATACCGTCTATTTAGAATCAAAGAACAATAATGGCTGTATTGTAACTATTGGTAACTCGACTTACATTGCAATAACTAAACATTAAACAAGAAACATTTCGATGACATTAGAACTACGCGCGCTTTGTATTTCATTCCCTTATACGCTAGCTATATAAACAACTTAACAGCGAAATATTACAATATTTGTGTGTAATAAACAAGAATTTAAATCACACTACCTCATAGTACAAAGTAGTAAATATTTCAGATATTTTATATAACACAATAAATTTTATTATCAAAATATTGATGTATTTTCCACATTATATTTAATTATAAATTATCGAGCTTTGCATAAAAAGGAACGGTGTACCGAACTAATCAAATATTGAACGAACAAAATGAATGATATGTTGCTCAATAATCTGTGGATACAATTAAACCAGGGACGATCTTTGGTACTACCTAGACCTCGGTTGGTCCTCGATTTGTAATAAGAATGAATTTTAGTCCATGGACTAACGTTAATACCGTAACAAACCTGGACTTTTCAGTCTTGGTTTAATCCTGGTACTAGATAAGTTTTTTGTAATAAGGCGGCGGAAGTCGTGCATGGTAACAACGCTGAATGATATTAGGCTTTTAAATTATTTTTAATAGTTTTAAATAATTGTGTCAGCGCATAGGTGGATTATGTATAAATTCCCCTCGCCTGACTTCCAGCAGAAGGAATTTGGACTTGGAAGTTTCTTATAGAAAATGTAAAATACATGTGCTTTGTAAAACAAAAATTAATACATTTGGCCAGTTTTGTCTACTGTATGTAGGCCTGTTTTTTTAATTCGTAGGAACTTTGTAATTATTGTATCATCATATTTAACTTATAATAATTTATTTTAATGACAAACACTTATTGTCATATTCTCAATTTGTATCCATTTACTTGTATTTTACGTGTGTATATGTATGAAATGTAAAGATATAATTATAAACATTTTTAAGAAAAAGAAATTCGTTTATTTTTAAATTCCTTATTATAGCTAACTTAACTTATTTTTTTCCTTCCTATGTACCATTTTTAATCAATAATTAATAACAACCCCACATATCACATATTACGCTACATGCTTAGTATTTTATCACTTTATTTTTGTACCGTCTACTTACTATGTACGTATACTTCAATTTTTTTTACTTGGGAATATCGTCATGATACCCAGGCCTGGGGGAGTCTGGTGGTTATGTGGGACTCTAACCCTTAAACTAAAACCCCAAGATGTTCCTCTGTACCGCGTTGACGGGGTCATGGGTACGAAAGACTACCATAACCCCGTCTGTGGATGCCCTTGCGGGCTCTCCTCTGGGTGGTGTGACATGGCACGCCACCTTTCTCCGCCTTAGGTTCCAAGGAACATCTGGAGCCGTCAAGCTCGGGACCCTAGTGCGAGCGGCCATCCCCCGATGAAAACCGGCTGCGGTCCCCTCAGTGGCAGCGCGCAGTCGGACGCACCTTTGCCTACAACCACGCCGGCGCCCCCGGTTTCTGCGTTGGGAGTGAGTTGTAGAGCCACCTGCTCACGTTTCACTCCCGGTACGCATTCCATATACATGAGATTCGGGGTAGTTAGTTCAAGAGGTTTTCTTCCTAATCTCCTTTGGTTTTTTAGGTTTCCGTCCTTTGGCCCCGGCCTCCTGTGTTAGGAGCGAGTTGTAGAGTCACCTGCTCACGTTTCGCTCCCGGTACGCATTCCTCCAGGGGGTATACTTCACCCCACCATGGTTCAGGCCTTGACGTGGCATTAGGCTACTGCGTAACACACCTTAGGCCCTAAGGTGTGCCCAGCACCTTGGGCGAAGCTAATTGAGCCGAGGGGGTTCTACCCCTCTTATAAGAAGAGGGGACAAAAGAGCAGGGGGCAAGGGGCGACGACGGGAACCCCACTCCATTGTACTGTCCCGACGTTGGGAGAGGTTGTTCTGTGGCGCGGGGCAACCCCTATGTGGAGGTGGCGTCCCCTAAGGGGCTGACTGGCCGTCGAGGTGCCCTGTTTGCTCATTAGATCCGTGGCACCTCACCAAGGGCGGCATTAGTGGCACTCGCCGGGTTTTAGTGGCTAGAGCTGCGTCCACTTACCAGCTCTCTAAAATAAAGAAAAGGCTGCACTGTGCGTGTATGTCAGAGAGGATATTAGCTCTCTTCGTCTTGGTAGTCTTGAAGGTATGGACCTCTTCATCTTCTGGATGCGCATAGAGAGCGATGAGCATTATCACGGACCCCACGTCTATACCTGACTATATGGGACCTCATAGCGATAATGATGCAACCGATCGACTGATCCAAATTCCTACCGATTCCGTGCTGCAGCAGATCCTATCCGTAGAGATCGTAATATTTGGGGGTTTCAACGGCCATCAACCCTGTCTTTCTTCTTGGGCACGGGCCCCGGGATCGATATTGCCCCTTATTACTGTCTATACATTATGATTGAATGATAATTTTAATAAAATCGAAAAGTAGTGCCCCAATTACTATGTTTACTCTTCTGTAGTCTGAAATTCAGGCTCACCGATCTGAAAATCGTTGCTTTTGTCGGGTACCCTAGTACCCAGGGCCCCGATAGGTTAGAGGGGGCATATCATTTCATTATAAATTCTTTTTACGTATGTACTCAGGTACCGCAACGCAGTTATTTGACACTATAACATTTTATTTAGGGACCAAGGCCATGCGGCATTAGATATAGATGTGAGATTTCTAACGATTGCCAAATGTATAATGGAAAACAAACCTTATTGCAAGATTGTTAAGAACATAGTTGAATGCAATTACCTTTTATTAATTATATTTTTTTGATAAATTACTTTGAACTGTTTTATCGAGGAATCAGACCCAATGCACACCCTACATATTTTTGCTAGAAAAATATGTTCTATTGCTTTGTAGCGAACGTGTATCGTTTTATATGAAAAGGACTGGAATGTCTTTTGCTTCCTGATTTTCAGACCTGTGCGTCGCGGCGGACCAGTTCCGAGAAATTCGGGTGACTAGCCCATATCGATCAAGGGTAAGGTAAAATATTTAATGGAAGATACCGAACCTTGGGAAAACTGCGTTACTCCCGGGCATTTCAGGATAAGAATATTATGTAAATATGTTATAAAATATTTTTTTAAATGTTCACCCGATGGTAAGTGAAAGCGAGGTAAACGCGCAAACTTTTTTAAAAGGATTGCACTAAGTTTGTTTCGCCGGTTCTTCTCCAGTGGGCTCGCCTTAACTGATCTGAACCGGTGGTAGATTTAATTCACATTCAAAAAGTTTGTTGGTACTATTGTAAATAGTAAAATTGATTTTGTTGAGATCTATATTAACTCTCTTGCTGTTACGAATCTTCGAACGTCGTAAGGGCCTCGTTTATCCGGCCTTTTTTTGTTCTTTAACGCCGGAAAATGCTCTGAGGCATATCGCTGGGGAGGGGGGACTCCCCAGGCGGGTATGTGATACTTGCTGCGCCCGAAAGATGGTAAGGTGGACGCAGCTCTACCCACTAAAACCCGGCGAGTGAGCTACCAATGCCGCCTTTGGTGAGGTGCCCCGGATCTATTGAGCAAACAGGGCACCACGACGGCTAGTCAGTCCCTCAAGGGACCGATATCACCTCCACACAGGTCGTCCCGCACCACAGAACGACCCCTCCCAATGTCGGGGCAGTACAATGGGGTGAGGTTCCCATCCTCGCCCCTTGTCTCCCCTGCTCTTTTGGTCTCCTCTTCTTATAAGAGGGGTACAACGAGCAGCTCCCTGGGTTCAATTGGCTTCGCTCAAGGTGCTGGGCTCATCTTAGGCTGCTGAGTCTCACCGCCACGACAAGACTTGAACCATGGTGGGGGTGTTTATCCGGTCTAGCTTATATAGTCGATAGTAGTGTAATGTTTAATTGGTGTTTATTTAATTTCTCATTTCATATGCTATGACAATTATCATATCGTGTGTCAACATCGTAGATGATGTTTTTTTGTCGTTAGTAAACCGGTCATGTAAATTAAGTCTTTGAAACTCTATCAGTCTCTTGATTTATGATTAACTTCAATTTATGCGTAAAACATGGCGATACCCAGACCCGTCTTGCCCATTTGGGCACTGGTGCCCGGGGTCCCGCGAACCACGAGCCCCCATTTTTTGTAAGTGTAATTACACTGCCTGTCTTGCCCTTCTTTTCGAAACACAGCAAAGCTGTTTCACGGGAGAAACAAGCAAGTGAATGAAGTGACAAGTGAGTTAAACCAAAATGACGAGCGAAGTCGTTTCTTATGTATTCTTATTTCTTACCTCTTAGTTAGTGAAGATATCACGAATGTATATGTCTTGCATTATATCCAATATTGGTACTGTCTAATAAACATTTACTTTTAATCATACATATATATCTATGCTTTTATTATATTAAAATAATCTATTTAAAAATTATTACATCCTAACGTTAACAGGCATTTTATTTATTATAATAAAACATATCTGTGTGTATCCGGAATACATGCAAAATCTTAGATAACCGCGATAAAATCCATTAAATTACATATATACATACATACATATACATAAATTCTTCTAGATCAAATAAATCCTTTCGTTCATAGCGATGTCCTTTAAAAATCCGTAAAAACGTGCGCTGTGAGACTATTATAAATGAGTGATTTAATTTATCGTTTTTGTGTTAATTAGAGTTGTTTGGGTGACGTGGGCGCCGGTGACGCAACTAACTGTATAAGATAACCCGCCTCTCGCGCCGCTACGTGCACGCCTCTGTGGCCCAATGGATAAGGCATCGGCCTCCTAAGCCGAGGATTGTGGGTTCGAGTCCCACCAGAGGTAGAACGGTCACTTTTTGTATATTACTTTGAAATTTAAACAGCTTAATTAACACGTTATATGCTTGATGTAGTTCAAAGTAATTCATGTGCGTACTAAGTATTAAAAAGGCGTTTTTTGTGTCCAATTTAATCTATGTTATACAAATTTTTATGTTAACAAAAAATATGTTTAATATGTACATAGATCATAAAAACCGTTTTTGTTAAAAATGTGACAAAAGCTTATTATTTTTCATTCGTGTTAATGTTTTTTTATTAGTGATAGCTCAAGTGTAGTAACTTAATGTAGGTACTGAATCATCAGTACAACGTCAGAAAGAATATTTATTTTACTTGCAGATATGGTTTAGATATCGTTTAATATGAGTTATGACTTATGACTTACCTTGTGATAATAATATAACACATCAATTGTAGAAAAAATGTAGGTGGGTCTGTCGTAAACGAGTTACCCACGTGAACACCTAGTTAATAGGAAAATAGCTCTAAGTAAATCTATTTAAATATATATAGAGATTTTAAACATGATATATACATATTTCGTTTAAAACAACTTTAAATAATAACATATAAAAATTACTTTATAAAATGGAATTAAATATTAAATTAACTTAATTTTATCACTTAATTTCTTCTCGATAATTAGATTACATAAATATAATTACAATACAAAAATGAATTTTCAAAACTAAAATCTCAGCAAATATATTATATGAACAAATTGTGTTAGGTATTTCATTATTGATTTGTGGATATTAAAGAATCTTGGTATTTCCGACAATAAAGTTCGCAACTAATGCTAAAGGTATACAGGACTATCCCCACAATGGTTCAGGCCTTGTCGTGGCGGTGGGGCTCAGTAGCCTAGGGTGAGTCCAGCACCTTGGGCGAAGAGAATTAAGCCGAAGGAGCTCTTTGTCCCCCTGTTATAAGAAGAGGGGACAAAAGAGCAGGGGTCGAGGACGGGAACCTCACCCCATTGTACTGCCCCGACGTTGTTCTGTGTTGTGGGACAATCCCTCTGTGGAGGTGGCGTCGGTCCCCTGAGTAATTGACTAGCCGTCGAGGTGCCCTGTTTGCACCGGGGCACTTCACCAAAGGCGGCATTGGCGGCACTCGTCGGGTTTTAGTAGGTAGAGCTGCTTCCACTTACCAGCTTTCGAGCGCAGCGCCTGGGGAGACCAACTCTCCCGCGGGATGCATTTCCCGGCGTTAAAGAAAAAAATACAGGGCTATCATAATTCGTTGGACAATCTGACATGAGATTCAAATTTTCTATTTAAATTCATATTAATTATTAAAATTCATGTCACGTAAAAAAGCGACTAGTCTATGTAAATATTGGTCATGCAAATCCATGCATGCAATTATTATATTCGATATCTTCTAGCACTTTTTACACGTGGCGAGACGTGTTTTCCAAAACATTAGCAGTGTTCCAGAACGAGAAAAAAATTTTTTTTCGATACCCACTTCAAAAAGTTTGTATATGAACGTTAAATTCTGGGGAAGTGGGTGAAATAGTCCTGTTAATGAGGGCTGATCACCCGTCTGGCCTTGCTGGTGTCCCCACCCTTAAATAATAATAACGTTAAATTAAGGTTGCCTCTGCAATCGACTCTTGCATTTCAAATCCAGCTGATATAATTTTTCAATCTACTTAAGTACCAGGATTTCATAACACTGGCAATGGCATATTATTCGCATCTGACACAGATACACCTATCTGCTACAATGGCGTCGCCGCGGGCCGTCGTATAAAAGTCCCATATCGCAGGGGAAAGCTGCTAGATATGATAAGGAGACAATTTTATTGATAACGGCCGGTGGGCCATCGATCAGTCGATATGATCGCTCGCAATCAATCCGGTCTCCTGCGAATTTGCTAGCGGATTTGTGTTATTTTGAATTCACTTGTGAGTGTTTATAATGAGAATGATGGGTGACGAGATGGGCTACGGAGACTATTATAACTACGATAATGGCTGGCCGGTCCCTCCGGACTATGGAGCGGACCCCAACGTCCCCAGCTGCCAGTACCGACAGCCGCAAGACGAAGACTATCGGTACAACACCTATGCGTAAGTAAATTTATTATGCTCCTGTGACCGTTAGGTAGAATTTGAAGTAAGATCCATTGGACAATTTATTATAAACTAAACTGCTACCATAAGAAAAAGATAAACCATAAATACAAAAGCGCATATTATTCTTCTTCTTCTTACCGTGTCGATGGCTGCTTAAATTTTGTCAGCTTCTACAGAACACAGCTACGAATATTGCGTTCTCAGTAGCGGTCATTAAGTCTTGTAACGTCAGGTGGGAGGGCACGCAGGACAAGACTAAGGTGATCCATTGTTTGTGGAACGGCATCGCATATACACTCTGCTTTTTAAGGATCTGTGAATCTCCGGTTACGGTTTACCGGTGAGAGGGAAGCGCTGTGCCGCGCTCCCGGCTGCATGGGTACCACCATCTTGCTTGTTTCTCCCGTGAAACAGCTTTGCTGTGTTTCGGAGAGAAGGGCAAGACAGGCAGTGTAATTACTGGCACAGAGACTTAACATCTTATGTCTCAGGATAGGCAACACATAAATGAGTTGCATGGGCTCGTTCCAGGCATACTAGTTTATGTTCATGGGCGACGTCGACCACTTACCATCAGGTTGTACGTTTGCCAGTTTGCCTAGCCAACTAACATTTAAAAAAAAAAACTCTACCCAACACAGTTGTCCTTGCTCCGGCCGAATTGAGTTCGAAGTCTATTCTATTCTGCGCATATTAAAACAGTACTCATACATTAAGTTAAATTGGAATTTCATAATAAACTACATAGTCATTATCAGCCCGTCCCCAGTGCTAAAATCAATGTTTTAACAAGCGCTAAGTCGATATGAGGCTAGCGAGGGGTCGTTGACGTTAATGGTAAATATTATTATATTTACAAGATATCAATTTTAAACATAATATTGAAGCTAACAGGAATAATATTGCACACCTCGAGCTCTTACCCAATGTGCTCTACCTATACTCACCTACTAATAAAGGTAGAGAGATATTATATAAATTACCAGACGATTAAAAAAAAGTGTGTGTGTACATATGTACACGCGTTGTAGTTATACTCCTTATATTAAAGAAAAATACATAGTACAATTTCATTACATTGTAACCTTTTTGCATATTGTGTAGTTAAAAAGTATATCTTCTTCTGACGTCTATACTGTCATTATGTGAAAATTGTTCTATAGCTAACTTCATGGTGTCGGTTTTTTTCGTGACGGTGTGCGCGCGCATTATAAAAATTTAGTCTCATTATTTTTCCCTAGCGCGCCATAAGAAGTATAACTTCAAAAATGCTTTTTGCAAATTGCAATCAATTTCAAGTATAAAGGCTATGTGTAATAAAGGAAAGTCGATTTCTAGTTGGATGAAATCGCTAAAAAAAGTTAACAAAATGTAGATTTTATTGAGTATTTTTATGATCTAAGAGTCGGCTTAAGTGATAGGTACTCTACTATACAAATAATAATATAAAACAACTACAAAGAAAAATAGTAACTAATAAATAGTTACTAATTGACTTTGGTGATTCATTATAAATAAACAAAAATGGTCATTAAATTGTAAGCCTTGTAATTGTGTAAACTCCAAGAGGGAATCCCAGTCAGCAATAAATAGGCCTGTTTGTGTGTGTGTGTGTGTGTGTAAATAGAAGCCTAAATTAAAATATATATATGTATTTTTAGTTTTGAACAGTGAAATATTTTTTGTCCTAGACATTTTAATTATCGTCGCATTTTTATTGCTGTAATAGTACCTTCGATAATTGTTAACATAAATTCGAAGTAAGAACGAATAATAATTGATATCCATCGAAAATACAACCAGATAGAGTAGTAATGTGAGCAAAGAAAATTCCGAAACTGGTATGTGATTTGTCGCTGGCGTAATAGCAATTCCACGAACTAGTGATCTGTATGGACGTCCCATCGGCCAATTATCCGTCAACGATCATCATTTCGCTAATCAGAGCGCAGTACAAATTTGGCGGAATATATTTTCATACATAACACATAACATTATCACTCTATTCCAGTTATATGCTCGATGTTCATATCAAACTTTTATCTTGACAATTCTAGTGACTTATTACAAATTTGAACTTATTTAATACTAGCTGTTGCCCACAGCTTCGTCCGCGTTAACTGAGATTTACAGCCGTACCCTGATTGCTGATGATTATGTTTATAACCTAAGTTACTCCTTATAACATCAGCTTTCTGTGAGTGAAAGACCCATCAAAATCGGCCCATCCGTTTCGGAGATTAGGCGGAACAAACAGACAGACAAAAATTGTCAAAATGCTATTTTGGTATACGTACCGTGTATACCTGCATCCACATGTATTCAATAAAATGCGGTTATTTAAATATTACAAACAGACACTCCAATTTTATTTATCTATATGTATATATGTATTACATACACTATTAATTTACCCTACTACAGTAAAGCTAAAAGGAGATCATACCTTGTTTTATGCCCCGATAGTTATTTAACAGAAAATTAGGAAAGTTAGCGATTGTCTAATAATCATTTTATCCTGATAACAGTACTATTATTTAAAATTGTCAAAGATTAACTTGTTTTCGATAATTGAAGCGATATAACATGTAAACATTCATTGTATAAAGTTGTGGAAAGTTTTCGGTCTATTGGGTTCGCTCGCGTGTTCTGCCCCTATAGTCCTCGCTCGCTCGAAGTACCATCGAGCTCGTAATCCGTCAGCTGTATGCTCTCCCAAGCCTTCGTGGACTCCTTAATTGGTTTGGAAGCCCTCTTGGATTGGCGTGCTTCCACCCATTTAAACTTCGAGCGCTTAACCATATACAGCTAAAACCCAGACCCTTACTTTCTCCGTTTACCTCAACTTTTCAAAGTCTTATTTCACAAAATCCCTATGCCTATTTGAGGTGATAATTAGAAAACAAGGTAATTTTTGCAAATTTTGTTCGTCACGTTTTCGTTCTTTTATAACATCATTAGGCAGATGTGCCTGATCATTTGTTAGCTTTGGCCATGAAGTAATGGCGGTAAGTTTGGTCACATGGTTTTTTGGAGCTTGGTACGGAGGGTACGGACAATATTATATCTACTCAACTTTTATACAAATTACTTTCCTATCGTGCCGGCTATCAGCCTCTATTATATTATCATTACCATTGCAATAAAGTCGGATTTATTAATATCGTTTGGTAGTTTTAAATAAGACCATCAATTTTCAAAGGTTTATATAAGATAGTCCGTAATTTTATTCATAGGTTCTTAACGTAAATGGACCTAGATACAGTATCAAGATAGACTTAAGGCGCGGCTCCACCGGGGCGTATGCACGCACGCGTTTCCGTGGGCTGCAGTGGAAACAATCACATACATTTTCTTGCAAAGAAAGACAAACGTGCGTAGCCTCTCTGTGCGCCCGCGCCGCTGTGGAGCCGCGCGTAGTTGGAGGTTTTGAAAAGATTTGAACTTTATTTAAAGGAAAGAATTATACCTAACAAAAAAATGTTGATTGAATTGAACCTAACTGATGGTGAAAAAATGATACTAACCGATTTCACATCCGCGTATTTTATTTTTGATTTTTTTATCTCTATAAATTTGACTTACTCTGGGAGAGCGTTTTATTTTATACAATTTTAAGCACATAGTTACCTATATTATAACCAAAATATGAAAAAAAAACAAAAACGAAGTATGAACATACCACAATTTTATTTCATCACATGTCTTTCCATCACAGGCATCGACCTAACAAACTAATATGGTAGGTAGTACATACCAGTAGTAGCGAAAGAAAATAAAACAGATATACATATCGCAAAGTTCTATCAGGGCGAGGGTAATAATATTTTATTTTTCCATGCGACTTACATAGTCAATACGTTTTATGTCTCCTTACGTTGTGAATCAATTTATTCGAAGCTCTGGAAAGCTAATCCATTAGCCGAATTGAGTACTCAATATTGCTTGCCCTGCTTTCGACAAACAAACTCATTTTACTACAAATAAACATGCTTTTATCTGACTAAGTAAGGAAAGTTAGACTTTTATCAAATTAAGTTATGCTTGAAAGAACTAAAAGTTTGTCATGGACATTTTATTTATAGTATGTACATTATTAGAGATATAGATAGGACCCTCAGAATTTAAGTTTGACCTAAGTTATTATAACTCTTTGAAACGGCATAAGTATTTGCTATGTTTTTTTTTATTTTTACTTCGTGGAGCTCAGTATTTTGCCACTGCAGGCATAGGCATTAATTAGCCTTGTTCATGACGTTGTTGACATAGCTCATGAAAATTATGAGAAGTAGAGCTTAGATGCAAGAAATTAAACATATTAATTGATTTAATTTGAATAGTCAGCAATAATTGACTTTTTTAATTTTTAAATAAATATACTTTTGAATATTTAAATGTTTAAGTATAAATAGTTGTGCGATGCGTATGATTAATGCGTGTAAGTGTGGAATTGGTGAGGTAGTGACTAGTGAGTGTAGTGTATTCCGCACGGAGGGCGCGTACACCTGCCCTCGACCCTCACAAATCTGGCCCTCGCAGCTTACCTTCGCCAGGTATATGTGTGAGCGTCACATACAACGGGGTTCTCTATAATTTTTAAATTTAATATTTATATATATTTATTTATATAAAGGTCTCATTAAATAATAAAAATAAACTCTATTTTTAACTCTTTAACCAGTTTTTTTTCGAAATGTGTAAGCTAATGGCCTATTGGCCCAAATGCTTCATCGGTTTGGTGGTGAGCCAGCTTCTTCTTCCGAATTAGTTATTATTTCTAATGATTAATTACTTAAAAATGCAGTAATAAAATAGAATAAGATTTCTCAAGAGTTTTTATGGCAAGGCTATTAGTTTTTCAACTAAACCAATTAGTTTGTTTCGTACTATATCATCGCTAATAGAAAACATACATCATATTATCACTTGCCCAACATTTTCTTTTCAATGCCTTTTTATGTCAGTTGAATGTGTCAACTAGCAGATGAGCCACCTGCTGGTTAGTGGTGAACGTCACCCATGAATAATAATAATAATAGTTACCGTGAGAAGTCAGATTGTAGGTCCCTATAAAAAGCCTCTACATTACTAGTTACTACAGCTTGCGAATTGGCGAGAAATCTATATATTTTGGTGTATCTGTTTTATTTAATAATTGTGCGTGTACTAGAACAGCGATGGGTGTATATTTTCAAACTCATCCTTCAATAAGTCAATTTACAGGGTTGCGTTGCACGCCACTTAGGGGATCGCTCCCAATATCAATAATTGGTCTTTGTTAGCTGCCCTTTAATGCTTAAATTAAACGTGTTGTGAATCATTATTTAAATCGTTTTACCTGTATTTAAAACACATCTGGATTCATTGTTATACATCTGCCTTTTGAAAATATTGTTGTCTAAAGTATCGAGTAATCGTTAGTAGAAGTGTTGGTCGGCCATTAACTAGATGGGAAGAAGCTTTCCGTGCAGTAGCCCATCCGTGTTAGATGCAAGCAGCAAGTAATCGGTCGTTTTGACGTTCATTAAAGGAGGCCTATGTTCAGCAGTGGATGGATAGAGACTGGTGATGATGATAGTGATATAGTGATTACTATAGTATAAATAGGTTAAATTGTATAAATATAGTATCTACTAAAACCAGACATACGAGACGTTTTTTTGACGAATTACATTAAAAAATACTAATATAACATTTTGCTTTTATTATTATTTTTATCTAAGCGGCGACAGTAATACCAACTCAGTGATTATATAATTAAGCGTATTAGGTAGGCACATTGGCTCAAAGGGGCGGATGATATCTACGACAAACATCGGAGCCTCAGTTATAGAGTCTCGATGCTACCTTTAGAGTATGAAACCCTTTAAACGAATATATATTGTTAGGTATCTTACCTTTCACTTGATATTTATATGCCGTAAAATTTATTCTTAAATATCTTTAAATTGGTAACTAGTGTCAATATATTGGTACTTAAAGTGAAAAGGAAATAAAAAAGTATTTATACTATGACAATGCCTTTTGTTGTTCAATTGTTCGGGTCATGTTCCACATCTGGATCGTCTTAAAACCTTCTCGTACTTTGAAATGATTGTGCTGTCTGATCATTTGCAAGAATAATTATTATCCTAGAAAAAGAAGAGAATTTTGAGTTGTTCACTTCAATCTAAGTTTTATTAAATGATTTAAGTCCTTATTCGCATGTTACACTAAATTAATTGTTACGCATTAAAAGGAATTATGACAGATGCGTTATATCAAGCACTAAAACTAAAATAGAACTGGACTGGCCAGACCAGCGATGGACTCTCAAGAGCACGAAATGGACCGGCCCACATGGAAAAAGAATCGTGGCAGACGGCCCATATGGAAACGTGGGAAGACCACAAGAACGATGGGCGGATGACATATCGGTGGCGGGGAAAAATTGGATAAATAAGGCACAGGATAGAAAAAAAATGGAAAAATTTGGAGAGGCCCGGCCCGTGGTAGGGCCACGGGGTTTCTATAATATACATACATATTACAAATATAAAAAACAAAAAAAGAATAGAATCATTTAGATATACACTTAAGAGTTACTAACATCGTCATAGGGTGCTTGCTTTGCATCTTGATATTGAAGTTTGGAGGTCAGCTTTCGGTACTCCGTCCGATCATGGGATATTCTCTTCATCTGGTTGTAAACTCCGGTCCAATCCTTGATGTCGTCAAACCACTTTCTCCTTGGTCTTCCTGGTGCTTTCTACCTGGTATCTTACCCTCGAGGATTGTCCGTAGAGATTCGAAGACAGGCCCTCTTCGTAAGAGTCCTCTTTACTAACATAGAGTTAAGAAAATATAAAACATAACATTGTAATCACATATTTTAAGATTTATAGGAAATAAAGCTTTATTATTACTGTTCCAGTATGATTGACAGTCCTTTGATCCAGTATCAAGTGACCTCGTGAATATGGTCTATACTCTATTCATTCCGATTGTGATATTAGTATATGAAAAAATGTTTACAGTTCAAACTATTATTATGAAGTTTCCTGAATTTTCATTTCTGGATATTATGTTAAAAGCAATCAGAATATAGATGTATAATAATAGTCCATTAGTTTAATTTGAATGTGCTCCCGTCTGCATGGGTACCACCATCTTGTTTCTCCCGTGAAACAGCTTTGCTGTGTTTCGGAGAGAAGGGCAAGACAGGCAGTGTAATTACTGGCACCGAGACTTAACATTTTATGTCTCAGGATAGGCATCACATAAATAAGTTGCCTGGGCTCGTTCCAGGTAGGTATACTAGTTTATGTTCATGGGCGACGTCGACCATTTACCATCAGGTGGCACGTTTGCCAGTTTGCCTATCCAACTAACATAAAAAAAGTAGTTTGAATAAATTTCATGAAAAAAAATACAAATAAAATCTCTTTGAGCATGTCATTTGACAACGTCCTTTGTTTTTCAATTGTACCCAAAGTTGCACATCTGGATCTACTTAACACAAAGTTACTTGAGATAATTGTTCTTACGGCCACAAAACAATGAGACGGCCTTATGTAAGATAAGTATTATGGCTTTAAAACTACAATTGTTTACCAGGCTTGCACCTGGCAGCTAAAGTAGATGAAAAAAAAAATTTTTTTCGCGCCATTTTATGCGTCAATAATGTCATTATTGAAATAATTGTGATCCTAGATAAAGAAATTTCATCGTAATAGAATAAAACATTGGTTACACATGTTGATGCTATCCGTAAAAGAAGAAAATCATTTTTGAGTTTTTAACAATGATGATTATAAAAGTGTTTTATTAAAAAAAAAAATGTACTTATGATTTCTAATTACATTCTTTTTCCATTACAATCACTATTAGGTTCTGTATGACAGATAGGACGTTTATTAAACCTGTAATAAATAACACAATCATAGAGACAGCTTTACTTTGCGGTGAGACAGCGCAGACAGGAATAAAAAAGCAAAACCACACTCGCTCGAAATTAAACTGAGTAAAGTAAAAACTTAGACAGCATTTATGAATGATAATAATATGTTCTTTTTTTTGTTTTTAAAATGTCATGACTGAAAAAATATTAGATCATAACAATAATAATAATATGTTGGGACAACTCACACATGGTCATCTGTTCTTATGGCAACCAGACAACTGATACATACTTATATATTTCTAAATACATACATAATATTATAGATAAATTACACCCAGACACAGAACAAATGATCATCACACAAACATTTGTCCTGGATGGGGATCGAACCCACGACCAGGAACAGTCAGGGCCACTAACCACTATACCAACAAGCCAGTCAGATATTTTTTTGTGTCCGATAGACTTCGACTAGGTAGTTCTTATTGATTAGATTAGCATGTTCAGTCAAAATATTGCAGTTCATTAGGTACGATACAACAAAGAGCAAGTCATTATTTTGTTAAATGAAAAAAGTCCCTAAAGCCTTTCAGCTGTGTTTAAGGCATTTTTTGTAGGTATTGAGAACAATAATGAATTTGCTTCATAGGTTCATTATAATGAAACAATTTTGCGGATAGTATCGAGGTTTATTAAGATTTTTGCATGTCCCGAGTCTTAGATACTTTACAGCAACCATGGTCACGGGAGGACTGATCAAAGGTGTCCATGAATAAACTTCGTTTATAAGATAGTAACATGAATTGTCGTCATATTATATATAATAATTGACGTTTCGAAATTATTTCCTGTCCCAACATAAAAGCGGTCACTGAGGGCGTGTAAAAAATAACATGGGCTTACGTCGACTTATTAAAAACACTCTAAATGAAAATCGTTATCCGGGCCATTTGGAGCGGCGTCCATAACGAACCCGGCCTCAACAATAGGCTTAACGCGCGCACTCATTACAAAAGGAACATAACGTAACGCTACGAAAGCTCCTCTATTCAAAGTGTATACTCCAGTTTTTTGCTGGGAAGGCTGCGAGGCGCCGCGATTGGCCGCCGAGGTTCCCGCCCAGCGAGCCGGGAGCCCCGATTGGTAGACGGCGTTGGAGCACCCTCAAACTAAGCTGAGTAGGCTGTCGAGGCACGAGGGCGGCGCGGGGTCTTCACCCCGAGGACCACTCGAGGGTTGTTTAGTACGGGCGCGGCGTCGTGAGGCGCAGCACGTGTTTACGCAGGTGTCTCGAATCAGTTTCCAAGATTATTCCGAAGGCGAGTTCTCCCGGCAGGGAGATGAAGTGCGAGGAGGGTGAGAGTGAGCGCATGCCGCCGCTACTACCGCCGGCGTCTCTGCTGGCATGGAGCCCGATCCTGCTGCCGCCATGGGGACCTGCCTTCCTCCCAGCTTTGTACCCGGCGGCTTTTCGATCCGCCTTTCCCGGGTGAGCGACGGCTTGTGATATTCATTTTGTGTGATATGTGTGCAATCGCAAGTAATATGCTCTATAGTTTTCGCAGTTCTAGTCGTTTGGATTCTAAGGGATGTAATCATGAGGTGAAATACATAATTTTGATTATAGAGATAGTCTTATCAGTATAAGTTTAGTTTTTCCAAGTGTTAGATGTATCTAATAAATAATGTTAGATGCAGTTTTTGCTCCCGTAGTTTTAGTCTATAGTACTACTGCAATTATATAGTCTACTGTAGTTTTTTTTCTTCATCATGGTTATCATATCATTGATATTCTATTAAATATTTAGATATTTTACAACTAATCATTAACATTTTGAAAGTACCATGTCAATAATAAGTCTAGTAGGTATTCATTTTTGTACATTCTTTTCCTTATTTGTCTGTCTATTGTATATTATCTTTATAAAGAAAATCTTAAGCATTTGGATAGTTCCTCGGATCGTGACACGGTGTAGTTTTTTCAAATCTTTTAGTGAGAGCTTGTTAATAATGATGTTTACAACCTGCTAAGGGATTGCCGCCCTTTCACGGCGTCACGTTTGGGATACGACAAACATTTGACGGGTGTATGTAATTCTGGTATTTTAATGTTTGATAAAAAACTCCTCCGTTCTTTTGTACGCGTCACGTATGGTGAAGAGGTTCTCACTTAACAATCGAGTCCAATTGACGGATTATGTGTTTTTTTCGTTTATCTCCAACTTGTTAAGGTTGTGTTAATTATCGAAGCTTATGTAGAAAAAGTTTGTATAAGATTTGTAGCGTTGGAGATTATCTAGACATAACATTGTAGTTTTCGGTTTTGTTCGAGTATGGTCTTGAGCAGTGAGTTGTTTATTTCTTTCTTATTGCTTGAAGATATAGTTTATTATTAGTTATAATATTTTAGGTAGACTACATGATATTTCATTGTGTCTGTATTGATTGGTTCCTGCTTTTGGTGTTTCAATTTTATAAAAATCTAGAATGTGCTTTTTTTCGTCACCTTACGGATATTTTACGTTATTTGCGTTTCGAGTACTTTAACGCTATTTCTGCAAATCTATGAAAATTATTGTTGAGTAGGTACCTACCTACAAAGATAGGCACATTTATTTCTTTCGAAATTAGAAACACTTATAAAACTACAAATATGTTTCGAATCTCTTTGCAATAATAGAATATTGTTGCAGGCTGTTGGACAGCATGAAGATGCCTGGACAGCGGCCAGGATTCCAAATATCGGATATCCTGGGGCTGAACGAGGCGAAGGGGTTGGAGGCTCCACCGCCTGGCGCGCTGGGGGGGTGTTCTCTGGACCTTCCCCCCTACGCCCCGCCACAGCACACCTACTCCCACGAACTTCTGCGACATCACCAACCATGGCTTACCTTGGATCAACACGATAATGCTGGTGAGTTCGATTTTATTTTTCTTCTTTTTACATTCCTTATGAAGATTTTTAGGCATACGGATGACTTCTATTATCTTAACAATAATACACGGCTTTCAAATATATTATGTAATTAATAGAATACTATATTACATACACAAAAGTAATAATAAAGATATTGTTTTTATCATAATAATGATCGAATTGAATGTTTCTTTATTCAATACCTTATGTTAAAAGTTTTCATCATATTATTTAGATTCTGAATTGGATTCAATAGTTGATAAAACATAAAATATTTGGTTACATAAACTGTTTATATAAAAACATAATAAGTGACTTGACGATTGTTAACATTATCAACAAGCTATATCTGACTATATCTCTCTTAGATACATGGTGGATATTTTTCCACATATCTGTCTCAAATGACACATTTATCCAAAGATACAGATAACGGATAAAGTATTTGAAGTTTCATAATTGAAATTTGAGTTGTTACTCTTAAATTCTTAATGTGGGTACCACGAATATTAATTATTATTTTATTATTCCGACCAACTTCGAAGCTATAGAATATAGGTAGATAAGTAAGATAAATATGTTAAAATTAGATACGATTTAAAAGGGAACAGCACCGATGCATATTTTGAAAAGATTTCACTATCTATTCACATATTATGTCTATCAAATATATATAAGAAAATACTTTGTTAAAAACGATTGTAATATTTAAACATTTGAATATGTAGAGCTCTAATTGATGGAGGTAATAACACCACAACATTTTAATATTTCACCAGAAACATTGTGTTTTCTTTTATTCGGTCCAGGGTTGTTGTTTTACTTTAGAGAGTATAACAACAAGGCTGTTGTTTTAAGTAATTTTGGGGGAACTTTCCGAATTATATTTTTAAATACAAAAAAATACATCGTGTAACCTATTTTATGTTACTATTACTATTTGCAAGTGATGTGGATATTTCTATCGGATAGGTTTGAAAAGTTGTTTTTTGTGCTGTGCTTGGTGCTTAAAATGATATATTGCTGTGATATTACCATGTTTTTCCCTTTAATTCACGGAGCTTTACCTATACTTCGGAATTGTCTTCAAACCTCTTGCCCATGAGATTTTGTTAAATTATTGCTAAAATCATTCCGTAATATATCAGTCAGTTCAAACTATAATAGGTAGATACAATTAAGGTCTAAAATGCACACGCACATCCTGTTGCAAATAGCGCACGCTATTTTTGCATAGATGTAAGTGTATGATAACACGTGTCAATTTAAATATCTTCAATCACAAAGACAAGTACGAATTATCATACACAAATATATTAACCCACTCGAAAATAATGGGTGTTCGGTAGTCGCGCTCGAGAGGTAGAGATTATTTTTTGAAATGCTCCTCCAATGGAGTGGCTTCATCGGTATCTATAGTTGTCATTAATTATTTTTATCGCTTATCGTTTTTCGGCACTCATTGGCTTATTTGATTGCTTGTTGAAAAATGCTAATCCTACCGATTAAAGGTTTTGATTGACGATTATGAGATATCGCTTCTGATATAATGTCATAAATTAATAATGTCAAATTTCCGTATTTTAATATTTTGTTCATTTCTTTTGCGGAATTTTTGTTCATTTTTGAATGATGCCTTTGAAGGTGTGAGAAGTTCACCAACCCGCATTGAGCTAGCGCATCGGTGTACTGTGGCCCAGACACCCCCCCAGACATCCTCGACTGATTGCGAGGAGGAGACCTGTGCCCAGAAGTGGGATATATTATAAGAGTTATTAATTATTATTATTTAAATTTTGCGCATAGCTAAAAAAATATTTAATAAAGTAGGTATAATAAGGATTATATAGGTAATAATAATAACTAATAAGGATTCAGTTACCTGAATAGTAATATACCTGTTACATAGGTATAATTTTAACATAAACTAGTTTTGTCTATTTAAGGTTTTAGGTTAACATGCAGCTTATAATATGTGTATGTGTAAAATCCACGCAAAATCGAGTGAATAAGAACGTAAAAATATATATGTTTATAACATTTATACTAGCAGCGCCCCGCGATTTCACCCGCGTACTTCCCATTCCCGTGGGAGTAGGGAGATAAATTATAGCCTATATGTTCTTCTGATGTAGCTATTTCATTGTAAAGTTTCATTAAAGTGCATTCCGTAGTTTTTGCGTGAAAGAGTAATAAACATGCATCCATACATACATTCTTACAAAGATTCGCGTTTATAATATTAGTAGGATATTTGTCGAACTCTGGCACAATTCTATTTGGCTAATATATCTAAGTATCCATTCAGTATAATTGATGATTCCTTTGCCATAAGAATAATAATCCAAAATTGATGTCGCATATAAACATGCTCAGATCAAACGGTCCAAATCGTCGAAACCTCAGGGGTCACGCCCTAAACGCTACCAAATACGGTGATTGTTTAACGTCAACCGGGGGACCGTTCCGGAACGAATTTGTCGCCAATAGTGATGTGCCCCAGCTGCCTATCAATTACACACTGTTTGCGGCTGTTAGGGATGCAATTCCTTCATTATTCGATGACAGTTATAGACCTTTGTTGCGAGAATCGATATTTCAAATTCGTACAATAGTTTTCTTGTTTGGGAGGCGCGATTAATTTAATTGTCTCTTTTGTTAAAGGTGGATAATTGTTTTTATTCTTAATGTATTGTATATAATATAATTTTGTGTAAGTACTCACATATATTGTGAATTATTTGAATTTGGAAGTAAATGATATATTTTGGTTAGTGAAAAAAAATGAAATAATATAATTAGATAGGTACCTACTCTAGTGAGCTGTAAGATAGCATAAGCCATTTTACAACCGAACCGAATAAATAATAATATTTAATTATTATTATAACATTAGGGTATATATAGGTACGTCCTTTATAAAAAGTAATAGAAAATATATAATTTTCTAAGATCTTCCGTTCCTAACACAACTACTTACCTAATTACAACATACACAATGTTAGCGTATCTTAAATGGTTCCATGTCACAAAGGATGATAACTGATCACACAACAAAGGGGCCAGCTGCCGGGTGGGAGTGTCCCCCCTCCCTCCCTTCCCGACTCCTCGCTCACCACGCCCAGATCGACTCCCGCCTCACATTATCGTGTGAATCAGGAGGGGAAGGCTACAATGGGTTATTTGCGGTGTTTTTTTCTCATATTCGCTTCTCATTGAAGTTAAATAGGGCGACCCATACAGATTAGCTAGAATCGAGAGTGTATTTTTATGACTAAATGTTGTAATGCTTTTGTTGCTGGATATTCATTCTTACACATTAACAAACAGTTTCACGTCACTTTTGGATGAATCATAGTAATTAATTCAATAATAATTAATAAAGTAAAGAAATATAATATATTTTTTTAATTAAAATTGATATATGGCAAAATGACGATTCTGAGAAACGGACAAGGAAGGCTTAAGCTAATAGTTTGTCAGGATGATTCAATTTAAATAAAATTCATCCATTCTTAGGCTGTTTGTGGTCTTAAGAACTAGATCAATTAATACTTATTTATATCTGGAAATTCGATTTAAACCAATTTAAATACTCATAATGTTTCGTTTGTTACAGGTGTCCTAGGACAACAAGCGAGCCCGGATAGCACGTCGAGGGCATCCGAGTTATCCTACGCTGGCCCACCAACCACGTCCCCGAACGTGGTCGATACCCGCCACGACCACGACCATGACACGGAACACGATCACGACATACATGATCAAAGCCTTGACCACGACGACGACAACGATCACGACCAGCCACTCAACTCGGGCGACAGCAGCATTTCGCACAAGAAGCGTAAGCGCCGCGTTCTCTTCTCCAAGGCTCAAACGTACGAATTGGAACGACGTTTTCGACAACAGAGGTACCTCTCAGCACCCGAGCGGGAACACCTGGCGAGTTTGATCCGTTTGACCCCCACACAAGTTAAAATATGGTTCCAGAACCACAGGTACAAGACGAAAAGGGCCGTGCAAGAAAAGGGGGTACATGATTTGAATGTCGGCGGTTTAAATTCTCCGCGAAGGGTGGCAGTACCGGTTCTGGTTAAGGACGGTAGGCCATGTATCGGGAAGCCTGATGGTCTACCCCCTTTGGGGATATCCTTACCCCCTTACCAGCCGATGCACCATCAGCCCCCCGTACCCGGACACGGTCCTCAGCCCAGTGGTTGTTGGTGGTGAATGTAATTCTACATTTCAGTGGGTTCCTAGTCGCATAGCATAATACACAAAATATTTATAATTGTAGATATTATATTAGAATATTATGTACCTGTATTATGTAGATAGTTTTTACTGTTATCTACATGACGCATGCAATTGGTTTATATTGCAAACTGATAAGCTGTGGATACTGGATAGCGTAGAAACTCAATGTTGGCATTCGAGAATATTGTGAAATCGAATATTTTTTCCACTATCACAAGTTTTTTGGACTAAAAACTCGAATAAAAATAGTAATAGAATGATTAGATTATTTTAGATAATTCGTGGTATTTTTCAGTTCCTATTCTTATAGTTTAAATTGTAATTATATTATGTTGAATTTTTGTGAGTCTAAATTCCAATTTCAAAAAAGTTCAAAAGTAAAAAAAAAATATAGAGACTCATGTAGTTAAAAGCATGGAGGTTAGAAATATCGATTCGCCATTTTTTAAAACATGAATTTAATTTCTGCATTTAACAACTGATGTTAAACTGATTTCCTATAGGTAGACAGAAACATTGCAAAACGTAATTCGTACATTCCATTTATCAGGTTTTGTATATTGATGTAAAAACAGTTATTTAGTATTAGCTAAGATATATTTATATATACGACCAGATTTTTATCAGATTGCAATATTTAGGCGTAAGATTCAGTATTATGTAGTCAGATATATGTAGTGGACAAATATGTATATGGAAATATATTTATATGGTTCTAGATCCGTAAGATTAAGATGTATATTATGTAAATAGATTATTACCAATATTTATTAACTAAAAACTACTTAACATGTTACCATATACCGTATTACATTACATATACACAATTTTGAAAGCATCTAGTATACCCCGTACCAGAAATAATTTTGTAAGAATAGACTTTTCTAAGAAAATAATTTTATATTCCGGCAAAATTAATGAAGATCGATATTCAAAAATATAAATATTTTGTAACATGTATAATAATATGTATTATACATATATATTGTTGCAAAATTTAATTAAGGTAGTATTCCGTTAACGTAAAAGACATTGTTTGATTAAACTTTTTTGTTATGGGATTAATAGTAAATTTCAAGTCTGAAAGAAACGAAAACATTAAAAGGAAGTTATAATTCGAATTTCAAATCGAGAAAAGACGGCGATAAGGAGTTAGGCGTTGAACATGAAGTTGAACATTACATGAATAAGAATGTAAAAAATATTATTTGTGTTATTTTCAAATTCAAACAATAATAATAAAAAATCGACACGAACTAATACCTAATTATAACATAGCGTATGGAGAATACGCTGTTATTTCGTCATCTTCATTTCAAATTTAATTTCTGAATTTGATGATTACTACTAATGTGTGAATAGAGCTTAAGAGATTGTAAAAAAGTGTTATAAATGTATAAATTATTATACTTATTAAATTAATAATTGTCAACCACCGTTTTCTTTATTTCACATTATTCAAACAATTTAAGCTACTAGGTACTACGTTACTAAAACGATTGCGAATGCCTTTAGCTGCTAAACAAGTTTAGCTGGAATTAGCCCAGGCAATTCATTCAGTCTCCACCAAGGTTCAAGCCTTGTCGTGGCGGTGGGGCTCAATAGCTTAAGGTGAACCTAACACCTTGGGCGAAACTAATTGAACCGAGAGAACTGCTCTTTGTACCCCTCTTGTAAGAAGAGGGGATAAAAGAGCACAATGGGTGAATATTGGAACCTCACACGCCATTCCACTGTCCCGACGTTGGGAGGGAGGGGTTGTTCTGTGCTGCGGTACGACCCCTCTGCGGAGGTGGTATCGGTTCCTGAATGGACTGACTAGTCGCCGAGGTGCCCTGTTTGCTCAATAAATCCGAGGCACCTCACCAAAAGCGGCATTGATGGCACATGCCGTGTTTTAGTGGGTAGAGCTGCGTCCACCTTACCATCTTTCGGGCGCAGCGAGTCCCACATACCCGCCTGGGGAGACCCACTCCCTAGCGGGATGTCTCAAAGCATTTACCGGCGTAAAAGAAAGTAAGAAAAAAAAGGCAATTCATTCAGTGCTAATAATTATACTGCCCATGCAGACGAGAGCGCAGCACACGCATCATTCCTAGGTATTTGTACCAACATAGGTATTTGTACCGGTAGTACAAATACCTATGTTGAAAATATAAGCCGCTTAAGTCTAATTTTTAAACACGACATAATTTATTTATTAAAATAGTTTGTTTTACTGGCGGGAAGTCAAACTCAGGATTCGATTTGCCCAATGCGGGCTGTATGACATCAGACATGTAAGTTTTCTCTCGCTCATCATTTCCAAAGGAGAGCAAGCAAGATTGACCAAGCACATGAAAATTAAAAAATATTCCTCAGTTCAAGATCAAATTCCGTCGGTAGGAGGAGTACGTCGTGCCGCCGTCTACATGGGTACCACCATCTTGTTTGTATCTCCCGTGAAACACTTTTGCTGTGATTCGGAAAGGAGGGCTGGACAGGCAGTATAATTTCTTGCACCGAGAATTACCACCTCACGTCTTAAAATAGAGTAAAACGCATTAATGAGTAACCTAGGCTAGTTTCAGGTGAACGTCTTCATCCCCACCATGGTTCAGGCCTTGACGTGGCGGTGGGGTTCAGTAGCCTAGAGTGAGCCGCTGCACCTTGGGCGAAGTTAATTGAGCCGAGGAGGCTCTTATAAGAAGAGGGGACAAAAGAGCAGGCGGCAAGGGGCGATTACGGGAAACTTACCCCATTGTACTGTTCCGACGTTGGGACCCCTTGTTCTGTGGTGCGGGGCAACCCCTCTGTGGAGGTGGCGTCCCTTGGGGGACTGACGTCGAGGTGCCCTGTTTGCTCATTAGATCGGTGGCACCTCACCAAAGGCGGCAGTGGTGGCACTCGCCGGGTTTTAGTGGGTAGAGCTGCGTCAACTTACCAGCTTTTCGAGCGCAGCGAGTCCCACATACCCCCGTGGGGAAACCCACTCCCCCGCGGGATGCCTCAGAGTATTTCCCGGCGTTAAAGAAAAAAAAAGGTGAACGTCTTCATATTTATGGGCGACGCTGGTTACCATCTGAGGGCTCGTCTGCCTGTTTGACTGTCCAACTACCATAAAAATAAACCCGAACTACATACTTACAAACATCAACTTAACTCCTTAAGTTAGTTAGCTTTAGACGATCAATACGATTTTTTTATGTTAGTTGGATAGGTAAACTGGCAAACGTACCACCTGATGGTAAGTGGTCGACGTCGCCCATGAACATAAACTAGTATACCTGGAACGACTCCAGGCAACTCATTTATGTGTTGCCTATCCAGAGACATAAGATGTTAAGTCTCGGTGCCAGTAATTACACTGCCTGTCTTGCCCTTCTCTCCGAAACACAGCAAAGCTATTTCACGGGAGAAACAAGCAAGATGCAGCTGGGAGCGCGGCACAGCGCAGATGAAAAAATACCTGCTCTTCAGTGTTTGTTTCATCTGTTTTCGACGTATATAGTATTTTATAATTAGATGTCTTCGCAGTTTCCACTACCATGAGAGTAGAGTCCTGCTGGACTGTTTGTTTGTTCGTTAAATATTTGCCAGTTATCTAATCGCGGCAGCCGGTGATAGCTTGCGACCCGATTACTGAAATACTTGCCGTGTTTTCCTTACACCTGCAATATGTTGAAAGTATGGTTGTGAGAATTTATTTTATTTATATGATATATTATTTTATACATACCACAACAAAACGAAGTTATTACAACTCAACTATGAGTTGTATAACTTCTAAACACATCTAACTAGTCTGGCCATAAATACTGTTTCTTTTCTTTTTTTCAACTTTTTAATAATTTTGAATTTAAAATAAGTAAGTAAAGTATATTATTTTAAAAACTTTCGATTTTGCGCTAATTCACATATTTTTTCGTGTTCATTATCAAATTACAATAAACATGCATATAATAAGGTGTTAAAGAAAAAAGGATTGTAGTGATCGCCTTGCACAAGTGGGTATGGAGCCGTCGGTCATATTCTTCAAAAGCCTGGTATCAGCCGTATGTTCGTATATCGTACTATCAACAGTTTTTTTTTAATTTTTAGTTGGATAGGCAAACTGGCAACGACGTCGCCCATGAACATAAAGCAGTTTACCTGGAACGAGCCCAGGCAACTCATTTATGTGTTGCCTATCCTGAGACATAAGATGTTAAGTCTCGGTGTCAGTAATTACACTGCCTGTCTTGCCCTTTTCTCCGAAACACAGCAACCTGTAACGGGAGAAATAAGCAAGATGGTGGTACCCATGCAGCCGGGAGTGCGGCACAGCGCTTCCCTCCCACCGGTTAAATATATTATAGATACAACAACTCTTCGTCTGTCGAAGACCAGAAAAGATCAGGGCGGCCGCGTGCTATTACGAGGGCGGCACTGAAAATTTCGGGAATCAAGGAAGTGACACAACATTACTATTTAAAAATGTATTTATTGTTTTTCGAAGTATTCTCCGCGAAATTTAACACATTTTTCCATACGATGGAACCAATCATTGAAGCAACCATTCCATTCGGAAGTTGGGGTCTCCAAAATGGGCGTTTTGTAGGCGTCCACAGTTTCTTCCAGCGATGACAATCTCTGACCACGCAATTTATTCTTTATTTTAGGGAAAGTATAGAAATCATTAGGGCTTAGGTCGGGGCTGTACGGCAGATGGTCTAATAATTTTCTTGCTCTAAAAAAAATTGTTCTGTGCGCGGTGTGAGAACTCACATTGTCGTGATGGAGGATGATGCGGCGGTTGCAGTTCTCTTTACGGAGTTCAGAAACGACCTGTGGCAAAAAAATGCTAGCATACCATTCTTCATTAACCGTTCTTTGTCCCTCAAGAGGAATAGTCGCAACATGGCCGGTTTTGGAGACAAACGTGGCCACCATTTTTTTTGCAACACTCCGTGAACGAACAATTTTTGTTGGCTTTAACTCATTTTCGAACACCCAAACTCGTGACTGGTTTTTTGTTTCGGGTTCGTACGCGTATATCCAGGATTCGACACCTAATACGATGTTGTATACAGCATTTGAGGATCCTGCGTGGAATCTTTCGAGAGTTCTGACGCACCAAGTAACGCGAGCCGCTTTTTGCTCTTCACAGAGCAAATGCGGTATCCATTGGAAAACAATTTTTTTACACCTAATTGTTCATGCAAGATTATTTGTATTTGACTCATGCCAATGTCTAAAGTTGCCAAAATTTCGTGGTATGTCACATGTCGATCTTCCTCAATCAGCTTACGCACAGCATCAACGTTTTCTTGGGTGATTGCAGTTTTTGGACGACCTTGACGGGGATCATCACTGAGCTTGACACGTCCACGTTGAAATTCAGCAAACCAGCGATAAATTGTGGTTTTGGATGTGGCTTCATCACCAAATGCAGAAATCATCCGGTCAACACACTGTTTTTGTGTTAAACCACTTCGAAAGTCATAATAAATCATCGCTCTAGAATTTTCTCAAGTAAATTCCATCTTCTCAACGACTAAAAAAGTTTGTCAAGATCTTGTGACAAGAAGAAGAGAATCTTTTTTTAAATAAATAAATGGTGTTCGATTTTTAAAACCAAGGAGTTTTCAATTAAAAAGATTTTAATATGACACGACATGAAGGAGACATTTTAATATGTAGAACTACAAAGGCTGTTAATGCTGTTGAAGCCAGACTTCGCCGAAACCTAGGAAACAAAAAATCTTATCGCGAGAAATGAAGATTCCCGCTAGGACTCTGTCGCGTAACAAGACCAGAAGCTCGGTGCTTATCGTCGATATACGGTGAGGCGTGTCTTATCATGGAGTCACAAAACTACATTTTTGTGAAAAAGGAGTGAAAACTTCAGCCAAAGTGTATCAAGATACATTCTTGGATCATGGTGTCAAACCTCTCAGCAATAAACTTTTTAAAAATATACCGTGGACTTTCCAGCAGGACTCTGCACCTGGTCACAATGCACGAACTACCCAAGCCTGGCATGAAACCAACGTTCCGGACTAAGAGCTGAATACTGGCTCTCATCTAGTCCGCCTCAACCCTTTAGACTTCAAATTATGGTCAGTTTTAGAGGGCATGGCCTGTTCTAAGCGACACGGCGACATTGTCTCTTGAAAATCTTTGGAGCAAGCAGTGGCGAAATTTCCCTTGGAAACAGTGCGTAAATCCATAGATTTGTGGCAAACAGATTAAAGAGCTGTATAAAAGCCAAAGAAAGAAAGAAAAAAAAAATCTCCATTTCGAATAGATTTTTTTTTTAATTTTATGCTTAGACTTTAATAAATATATTTATTATTATGTAAGTTATTATGTAAGTATAAATAAAATTATTATGTAAGTATACGTTTTAATAATATTACATTACTTTATTTAAAAAAATGCATTATCATTTGTAATAGAACTAGGCTGAACTTTGGGTGGACTAGGTATATTCTATATACATATGTCTACAAATATCTTCATAGTTCTTATTTTTTCGAGGTGCATTGAATCTGGGCTTCCCCTGGCTGCTGTCTTTTCTTGACTTTTGTTGGTCATTGTAATCTTGTACTATCTCCTGCTTTAACTGGGGGAGGGAAACTGGAAATATTTCCTACTCGTAAATCCTTCTGATTTAATTCGTTGCGGATCCCAAAGCAGTTGTGACGTATCCCTCGGACTCCCTAAGATCGTATCAAAGGGTCATTTTGGTTAAAGGTGGATCCGGGCTGTACAGGAGTAGCAGTGGTGAGAACGAGTGGTGGGCTTAGTCCGAACATTTATTTTATACATATAGTGCTTAGTGCAGCAACGCAGTTTTTTCTAGTGTTGAGTCGAAGTTATTGAGAGTTGACTGTATAATATCAATTAATTTATAATAATAATTTTTATTTTTTAAGTAAACTGTACAGTGTTTATACAATTCATGTATTTAAAAATATTCTTTATGAAATAATTTGGGTAAATCCCCGATGCTTTATAATCTTAACTAATAATGTGACTAAAATATATTCATTCATCCAAGTTCCAACCCCATCTAAGGTATAAATAGATTTAGAAACAAGAATATTTTATCTAGAATAAAAGAAAGAAAGAAAGAATTAGCTTTATCTATTTTCTTTTAATTTATTAAAATCTTCTGCGCCTGCTATATTATAATAAAGAATATACAACGGTCATGAAGTGTTTAATTAGAATATTTTTTTTTTGACTTAAATACCGTGGTTGATAGATCAAGGCTAATCAAGCAAAATAAAAGAGGAGAAATGATGTTTTACTCTTACTGATTTGATTTAAAAAAGTTGCATACCTCTGTCTAACATTAAATTCTTACACATATCTTAATTTGCCACTTCTCTATTCCTATTGCCCATTCAGCAATGAAAACAAAATTTTTATGTTTGTTGTTATTTTTTGCAATATTTGTCATTGTATGTAAAACAAATTGAGTGCGAACTTCTGTTAAGCTGCCTTTACATTCTACCTTCCCAAGGTAATCTCCGTCAATATTGGAAAAGCGCTAATACTGGCATAAAGGCGTGTACATTTCCGATAAATACCTTTGACAAAGACCTTCGTGGATTGATTGAGAATGATTTTAACAAAGAGATGTCGCTTATTAAATAAATACACAAAGCGCTCACCGTCGGTGGTTCGACAATGGGCAAACAAACTGAGAATTAATTTATATAAATTCTCAAAACGCCTTCGATTCTTACGCCAAAATAGCTCACATAAAGGGAGTGTTGAAGCGGAGGTTAAGCCGATTAGTGACAACAAATACAACCATTTCGATTTTGTCACATGTGTGATCTTTTTCATTCGCTACTACATTCGAGCAATAGTTTATACTTTAAACTGTAAAGTAATTGAGTACTACTTACAACGTAGTTTGCGATATAGTATGCATATATATATTGGCTAGTTACAACTAAATCTGATATCAAGCATTTTGAAGCCTTTAAATCTCTTTAAGCCATTTTATTGAGAAGACGTTAGGTTGACAAAAAAAAACCGAAAAGCTGAAGGGAAAAGTTCAATGGTTAGTTCGAACTAGATAAGCTCACATAGAGATAGAGCTTTTAGAAATAGCAAAAATTTCTATTGTACCATTACCATTATATTTTAATATTCTTTCCATTAAGTATAATAATACTTAATGGAAAGAATATTAAAAATGACGGAACTGTCTTCCATAATCATAAGTAATTAAAAATAAGAACTAAATTAAAGGGGAAACTAAATTAAAGAGGAAATGTTCATGCAGTGCATGCTACAAGCTTTTTTTAACGCCGGGAATACTCTGAGGCATCCCGCTGGGGAGTGGGTCTCCCTAGGCGGGTATGTGGGACTCGCTGCTCCCGAGAGCTGGTAAGTGGACGTAGCTCTACCCACTAAAACCCAGCGAGTGTCACCAATGCCGCCTTTGGTGAAGTGTCCTGGATCTAATGAGCAAATAGCCACCTTGACGGTTAGACTAGCGATGGGTCAAACCGTAAATTTTTCAAACCGATTAAACCGAATCAAAATTTGACTCAAACCGGTTTGCAACTCGGTTTGGCCAAACCGAATCGAGCCCGTGTTGCGGTTAGTAGAGATGTGAAAAACGGCTTTCTATGATCAACACATTTAAACGTGTTATAAAAAAAGTTGCTTATAACGAGCAAAAAAAAAAACTAATACACATTATTTAAAGTGTTGGTCTTGTTATTTCAAAGTAGAAACACCTTCTAATAATAAATAATAGGCACCCCTGAACACCATGAAAACGATACCCATATTGATTGTATTTAAAAATTCGCGTCCGCCATCTTGAACCTCAAAATATATCGTCATATTCGTAATCAGCACCCCTAAAAACCAAGAAAACGATACCCATATTGATTTTATTAAAAAATTCGCGTCCGCCATCTTGAACCTTAAAATATATCGTCATATTCGTAATCGGCACCCCTAAAAACCATGAAAACGTAACCCATATTCATTTTATTTAAAAATTCGCGTCCGCCATCTTGTATCTCGAAATATAATCAGCACCCCTGAAAACCATGAAAACGATACACATGTTGAATTTTTGTATATTCGCGTCCGCCATCTTGAACCTCGAAATATTATATCGTCATATTCGTAATCGGCACCCCTGAAAACCATGAAAACGATACCCATATTGATTTTTTAAAATTCGCGTCCACCATCTTGAATCTTGAAATACATTGTCATATTGGTAATCGGCACACTTGAAAACCATTCTAAGAAAGGACAAAAATCTATTAAACAATAATATGCATAATTTGAACTAGTATCGTAATTAAAACTATTTCATTTAAAAAAATCATACAAAGAATAAAATACTCTTAAGTCAAAAGTATCTGGGAAAAAAAGAGACAGCCCTGACTGACTGCTCCCGAACGAGTATATGGCAGTTCGGGAGCTGCCCGCCACTCCCTCATCTGTTGTCTCATGAGTTGACACATCGCTACTTCAAACCGCCAAACCGTAAACACGCAACTCGCATCGGCGGTTAGAAGCCTAAACCGAATTGGACAGATAGTAACTCGGTTTGACTCGAGTTACCCTCAAACCGGTTTGACTCGGTTTGCCAAACCGAGTCGACACATCGCTAGGTTAGACAGCCCCTCATGGGACAGACGCCACCTCCACAGAGGGGTTGTCTTGCACCACAGAAGAAGCCCTCCCAACGGGACGGTACAGTGGGGTGAGTTTCCCGTCCTCGCCCCTTGCCCTCTTTTGTCCCCTCTTCTTATAAGAGGGATACAAAGAGCCCCCTCGGCTCAATTTTATTCGCCCAAGGTGCTGGGCACCACCTGAGGCTACTGAGCCCCGCCGCCACGTCAAGGCCTGAACCATGGTGGAGATGCTACAAGCTGATGACATAACGATTATGAACTAAGAGTTCTTTTATAAAACATTGGAATTACGTTTGTTACTCCATGAATTACGGTGGTTATTCCTATTCAAAATCCATGTATTAAATAAACTGTCAGGTCCATTCAAATCCAAAAGCTATTTTGTAACTCAGTCAAATTTCATTGATTTTAGTTAGTCGGAGGTATTATTGAGGGAGGGTTAGCTCGTAAACCGATATCCACATCTATGTGTGGGGGTTAAGGGTGGGAATGGCTTGGTGGGTCAAAATATGAGACAATATTGTTGATGTAGCAATACCGTTATGATGGACGAGCGGGGTATCTGGTCAGTGCGCAGTCGACTTGAAACATGATAAGAGTCACAGTAACACAACACTTTGCTAAACTTACATCTGACTTAAAGTAAAGTATGATATTAAGTGTAGTAAGTAAAAGTATGAATTAAGTGTTTGTAATGTTTATTGTTTTATTTAAGATATACTGTTACTTAATAACCCTTTTGTCGCTTCACAAGTCATCAGCCTATAAATACTTAGTTTAGTTTTTATAAAGTAGAGCTATGAAACGGAGATCATAAGACCAAACGCGATAACTCGTACGTGGACCTTGTTAAACGTTTAAAAATTACAAATGGAACTAACATTAAGGTAATAAAAAAATACCTAAGTCTTGCTTACAATATTTATTTGGATGTAAATGACATTAGGCTTTTATCATAGAAGTAACACCGAGTCAAGAGCTATTCGAAAATCGAATTCACAACATTTGCAGCTGCCCGGCCTATGAAGCAATATAGTTATCAAAAATTACGTAGTCATACGAACGTGTATGATGATTTGGAAAACCATCGTGATTTTTGAGGGCGATAAGCATCCTATTAGATTAGAAAACATGGAAAAAGAGATGAAATCATAGATACTTATTAATTTTACAATCGCAGAATAAATAGGAAATGTAGTATAGGATTCGATGTAGCGACCGCATTGTTGATGATCGGAAGTCGGTCTTCTCCCACGTAGATGGCATAAGAATCATGTAGAGGTCAGTTCATGTGATTAGCAGCCAATTAGTCATCGTGGTATTCTTTGAAAGGCTTAGGACGTTCAATCTAATTTTTACAAGTTGTTTTTATGTCTATGTCCAATCAAAGATGCATTGATAAAGATGATTAAATCATGTAATTATGTTCTCAAAATTATATTAATTTAACAAATGTAACTAGGGTAAAGAAATCAATATTGTAGAAAAATTGATGTTCATTAAATTTAATACAATAGAAAATTTCTTAGATGACCTTTATAACTCATTGTTACCTACCGTGGTTCTGTTGTCTATCATTGCAGTCAAGTGTTTGTACAACTATCAATTTGATAACGGCTCGGCAGCGTGATTACTGAGAACGTGATACTTCTGCGAATCTGGACACATTAGGACGTTGTAACACATAGACCATAGTTTTAGTTATTTTAGTAAAGTCGTGGAAACAAAACTATATAAGTTTGAATGAGAAGAATATATTACGATAATGTATTTTTTCACTTTTGAAAATGTTGTTTAAAATGTTGTTCCTCCTCATTATTTTTGACTCCCTCGATTCACTGCCCGACATCATCATCATCATCAGCCTTTATCCGTCCATGCAGTGGCCGGACCGTGTTGGATGCGAGTGGCAAGGGATCGGTCGACTTGGCGTTCATTGAAGGGGGCCTGCCCGTCATAAACTTCTTTAAATAAACATTTCTATCATGATTATCTCTAACATCAATATAAAATCTTGTTTGAGGTTGTCTCTATCTCCTTAACAGGCACAGGTAACCTGGTACGCGTAACGCTAATAAAAATAACAGGCTTTAGTTAAATGACATACACAATTATTGGTAAGTAATAAATAAACATCCCAACGTAAACTCAAAGCTAACCAAAGATAACTCTTGACAAATAAATACATTCGAGGCCGCATTCGGGTAGACGAAGTGTTGGTCGGCCATTAACCAGATGGGAAGACGATCTTCTTGCAGTGGCCGGTCCGTGTTGGATACGAGTGGCGAGGGATCGGTCGTCTTGACGTTCATTGAAGGAGGCGTTCAGCACTGAACGGATGAAATAAACACATACAACTAGCGACCAAACGTACCATATTTAAAGCCAACATAATATTTATTATAAAAATGTCATCCTAAACTTATTAATCACAGAAATGTTCTAAACTCTTCCCAGCAAGAGATATTAGTACAACACAAGCCTAGCTTTCCATGCTAATCCAGTAAGTAAATCAAAATCAAAGCTTGGTAGTTTGAAGAACACGGCAGAGCTTAGCAAGCACGCGCGCCGCCCATTTGCGGCTAACCCGCCCTCGTAGCAGCTCTAATAAACACGTTATGGGCCTAACGAATATTAATAACTGGCTTCCTTGATGATTTTAGCCTTAGAATTCGCGAAATGGGTTTTTTATTCAAATATTTATGAAACGTGAGAAGCCAATATTAAAAGCGACGCTTATTTAGTATTTACTCTTTCTTATTTTATTTTAATATATTATAGTGTTCTCCGAACTTAGATGTCGTAGACAAAAATGTTACTACAGTAAAAATTAAAATACTATTACGAAATAAAAAGGGATATGGTTTTACCATAATATCTATTTTCTTCATTCATATCGCAATTCATCTCAAATTCTAATAATTATCTTTACCTAATTTAAACCCCTTTACACGCTGTAATCTACCAGGTGATAAAAAATGTAACAATTTACCAAAGTAGTCAATAACATTAGTTGTTGGGATAAAAGCTTATCGCGGGTATGTTTAACATATCATCATCACCACAAACATCAGAACCTATCCGTCCAGCTGAACATAGGTCTCCCTCAAAGAACGCCAAGACGACCGATCCCTCGCCACTCGCATCCACTGCACGGAGATCATCTTCCCATCTAGTTATTGGCCATTTTTAACACAACCAATTAATCTATTCAGCTATAAATGATGACCTCTTCCTTTCTTCGGTACTGTATCATGGTAAAATGGGAGACAGACATGCTCTATTTAAAGACGGGACTACGTCCTTATTATGAACACACTGTTGTTGTTAGTGCAGCTTTATGTGGTTCTTAAAAAATCGTTGATAGATTGCGTCTTCGTACATGTTTAAATCAATCAACCATGCGACCTTGTCGTGACGTCCGTGTATCGGGTTTCCATTACAGCGTCACGACTGAATAACATCGACGTGGCGTAAATATTGCTACGAAAATGTTTTAGTTTTTTCTATTTGTATCGCGAGTCCCATTTTTCACGTGCCAACTAAACGCATAAAGGTTTACGGCATATTTATGGGGTATTGTGATATTTTTTTGTTGTTCGCATTAGGCTTTATCTGACTTTCCGCTAAATCAAGTAGCTACTGGCCGGTGTCAGGAAGTACCCCCGTATATCACCGCATCGGATGCGAGCAGTTTGGGGTTACAACTCGATGACGTACGGCTAGCCGGCGATCATTTGTCTTATACATTTACTCAAATAATATTTTTTTGTTTAGCTTACACGGTATTTGGTAAGAAAGTTATTAGTTCTGTGCTGTATAATTTACGGCTTTATTTTGACATTGCGTTTGTCAGACTTGTAGTATTGGTTCATGTTAGTAATTAACAAAAAAAAAAATTAAAACCTTTGGTATTTAGTAAGATTGGTCCCAGTGACCGTTAAAAATAGGAATTAACTTAAAATAAACGATGCAATTATATTTTTTAATTTATCCATGATAAGAAATACTCCATGAAAATAAGGATATTGCAAAACATATGCTCTATTTTTTACTGTAGTAATTGCTTTCCTTAACCTATTGTTTAAAATCATATTTTTTTATTTCTAAAAACTAAATTTAAAAATTATGATTAATTGTCATTAAATTTAACTTAACTATGAGATTAGGAAAGATTTTAAACTTAAAAAATGTGTCTATATAAACTTGAAAACGAATAACTTTTTATCAGTCAATGTTGTCCATCCCCCGCTGCGATGCAATTTATTTGTTCGAAACTAAATAAAAGCGATTAGTAAAAAAAAATAGGACGAGTGGACAGAGTAAAACTGCCCCCAGCCGAAGGGTCTTGATAACTTCGATTAAGATGTCTCGCGCCCTTTTTTTCGTAAAAAAAGGAAAAATGAAGCTCGGAGCGGAAATATTAGGAGTAACGGCATTTCCGCGCGATAAATTGCCGCCCAATCAAAGGAAACGTCCGCGTATATTTTTATTAATGCCATGTTTTATTGGCGTTTTTTATTTGTATTGTCATATTGTCCGATTGACTTTTATTGTGATTCGTTTGCTTTTTTGCAGATGTTGGTATTTTGTTGCCCGGTAGAGGTTCAGGTACGATACGCTAATATCGCAGGTTCAAATCCCACGAAGACCAATCATTATTATGGCGAATAAAGATATCTCCAACAATGTATTTGTATTCATATTTCTTTAATTTTAATTTATTTTTATGGTAAGTACTTACATGGGCACGAGTTGCTACGTGCTTACTATAGGACTAGATTTAAGTAAAAGGTATGACGAATCCTAAATATTTATGTAAATAATATTATCTATACTAATATAGGAAAGAATTGATGAAACAAACAAACAAACATACAAATATATTTGTTTCTTTGTTTGTATCGAATAGGCTCTAAAACTACTGGGCCGATTTAATTATTTTTTTCACCTATAGAAAGCCACATTATCAGCGGTAACACAGGCAATAAATTGTGTACCTACCCGTGCGGAGCCGGGACGGACCGCTAGTTATTACATACACAAAAATATAGTTTTAAACTTTTACAAACATTCTTATAATTTACGGAATAGTATGAGGCCAGAGAAATAAAACCACGAATGGTCACAGATTGTCTTGCTTTACATAAGTAAAACTTTATTATACACTAACATAGTATAATAAATGGAGTAAAACTAATAACTAAGGTGGTGTAAAAATAGTGATATTTAAATATCTAGCGCTCGTTACCTGTGTCAGTTGTTATCAACAAGGGGAGGCTAAATCAGAAAATCGATAACGGGCTGTTCCGAGTCTTCCATTACGGCTTGTAGCTGTAGCGGGGAAGACATTTATTTGTTAAAGCTTCTCTTTTTAAATTATTAGAATAATTTTCATAGGGAAATTAACGTTTTTAAGAGAAACAAGGGCTTCAAATAAGATATATAAAATATGTCATTATGTATGTAAATAGTGCGTGAAGTCTTTATGACTTTCTCTTACTTATAATTTATGGATACCTACTGTTAATAAAATAGGAACGCATGCCGAGATACTAAACGCATTATCGTATAGATGTATTTATATCTCAATTTCCCGCTTTTTGTACAGGAAGAAGAGGAATTGAGTCGTCAATATTGACATTTCCGGTGCCACCGCAAAATGGCGCCCCGCTGATTGTTGTGGACAGAGCTGTCAAACATCAATTAATGAGCCACAGATTATAATTACTTGACCACCTACGTATACAGCCAACAGCTGACCAGATACAGCTGAACTATTTTTTTTCTAATGGTCCTATGATGGTGGGCTTTTGGCCACAATGGTAAAAACTAAATTGTACTTATAAATCTTTTAACAAGTAGCAAGACTATACAAAGGATGGAAATGATTAGATGTTTAAGCATCCTGATATAAGGGATTTCGTACGACCACCGTGTTAGGTGCATGAGTCAGCACCGACTAATGGTCATTTAGTTAGGAGATGATTAATTATCTTTATCATAACGCGCCCAGATCGAGCGGCCTGATGGCTCAATGATGAGAGGTCATTTTGTGGCTTACGAGTAGTCGCGAGAGCTTTTGAATTAATGGCATAAATCAACGGGTTAAATAAAGAATATTAAAAAAAAACTTCCTAATTTAATTCCCCATTAGTGAGAGAACCTGTACATATAGCGACTATTATATATATATATAACTTACAACTTAAGCATGTATTATCACTAACTAGTTACTACTTGTGATAATACATGCTTTAAAAAATACCTATGTAAATAGGATACAACTTAAGCATATATATATATATATATATATATGCTTAAGTTTAAATGAAAAAGTAAGTAATAAGAGTAAGTAGTAAGAGGAAGTGCCATGCTGCTTTGCATCCGAATTGGGCCGGCAAGACCGGGATGGTACCTCTCGCTCACATAACACCAGCGTCAAGTGATAGCTATGATGTCCCGTTTCGTTCGGTTTGTGAGTTTCCGGTGGCCCAAAGGGGGGAATGGGGAAAAAGAGGACAATTCATCTCCATAACTTTTGGTTGTGCGGATGTCTATGGGTGTCGGTAGTCACCATAAGGCTTCAACTGCTCGGTTGCTTTCTTATGACATAAAAAAAAGTAGTAAAAGTTGAGTATGTTTTTGAAAGTATTTTAAAATGCACCTTTATATTTACCTACCATGTGATTCCAAAATAAATTAAATATGTTTTTTTAATCTGTATCTTTTTTAGTCAAAACAAAATAGAAACAGAATAGTGCCCATTGTCACATGGTCACAACCGACGCCAGGAGGCCGTGTGGTCGCAGACTGCACCGTTGGCGGGGGGCAACCCCCCACTTTTATAAACCAAAAGTGAGCCGAATGGGCTCACACTAATCCGATGTAGCATTAGGGCCTTCGGGCCGTTAGCATAGATCCATCCGAAAAAAAAATATATAGTGCCCACTATATTTCGTACTTACACACTAAATTACTACATACTGAAAATGAGTTGAGACTACAGCGGGGGTGCAGTCCGCTGACAAAACCGGATCCAACTTTAAACTTAGTTTGAAAACTGTAATTTCGTAATAATGAAGTTTTTTTTACCTCGAGCTATTTGTAAAACCTCGTTTAACTTATAGGGACTTGCACGTAATAGATGTAGTTTTAATAATCCCACTGTCTACCAGATAGCAGGTCTTCACAACCGACGCTAGGAGGCCGTGTGGTCGCAGACTGCACGGTTGGCGGGGGGCAACCCCCCACTTTTATAAACCAAAAGTGAGCCGAATGGGCTCACACTAATCCGATGTAGCATTAGGGCCTTCGGGCCGTTAGCATAGATCCATCCGAAAAAAAAATATATAGTGCCCACTATATTTCGTACTTACACACTAAATTACTACATACTGAAAATGAGTTGAGACTACAGCGGGGGTGCGGTCCGCTGACAAAACCGGATCCAACTTTAAACTTAGTTTGAAAACTGTAATTTCGTAATAATGAAGTTTTTTTTACCTCGAGCTATTTGTAAAACCTCGTTTAACTTATAGGGACTTGCACGTAATAGATGTAGTTTTAATAATCCCACTGTCTACCAGATAGCAGGTCTTCACAACCGACGCTAGGAGGCCGTGTGGTCGCAGACTGCACGGTTGGCGGGGGGCAACCCCCCACTTTATAAATCAAAAGTGAGCCGAATGGGCTCACACTAATCCGATGTAGCATTAGGGCCTTCGGGCCGTTAGCATAGATCCATCCGAAAAAAAAGCAGGTCTATATTTTTTTACATTTTTTATAAACAATGCAATAATAATGATTATTATCTATGAGTATTTTCATTTTTAACTTATTCGCTATTTTATTCAAGTCTTAAATAAATAAATAATTGGAAGCACATTTTTAAGATTTAAAAGCTCTTATTTCATTAATAACATCTGAATGTCCAGTATAATAAATAGTCTTAATCCTTATCCATTCCCATTGAACATTTCTTTGAAATTCGGAAGCGACTCAGCCCTAGCGAAGGCATGTTTATAATTGGTCCTATTATATTTGCCACCGGAAAGATGCCCGCGTCGCTAAAAGGATTTGTTTAGTATAAAGAACCTCGCCTTTATGATGTCTGCTAGACACTGTGTCGCCATTTTGTATAGATTTCGTTGGTGGCATTTTCGAATGTAATTAAAATGGACGATATTAAATTTTTATAGTGAAGTAAGTTGTAGTGCTAGCATACGAGCTGGTACCGATGATGATCATTTAATACATAATACAAGAAGTTTCATGACATTTTTCTATAACACCATGATAAATTATGGTTGAATTTTCCATCCCCACCATGGTTCAGGCCTTGACGTGGCAGTGGGACTCAGTATCCTAAGGTGTGCCCAGCACCTTGGGCCGAGCTAATTGAGCCGAGGGGGCTCTTTGTACCCCACTTATGAGAAGAGGGGACAAAGAGAAGGGGGGCAAGGGGCGAGGACGCGAGAACTAACGCTATTGTACTGTCCCGACGTTGAGAGGGGTTGTTCTGTGGTGCGGGACAACACCTCTGTGGAGGTGGCGTCGGTCCCCTGAGGGGCTGACTAACCGTCGAGGTGCCCTGTTTGCTCATTGGATCCGGGACACCTCACCAAAGGCGGCATTGGTTGCACTCGCCGGGTTTTAGTGGATAGAGCTGCGTCAACTTACAGCTTCCGGGCGCAGTGAGTCCCACATACCCCCGTGAGGAGACCCACTCCCCAGCGGGATGCCTCAGAGCATTTCCCGGCGTTAAAGAAAAAAAAATGGTTGAATTTTCCATATGATTTCCAGTTTAGTTTTTACTCTTTTTATAGGTTAGTGAAAAAAGCAGGGGAACAGCAACAGAAAATATGTATTCTTGTATCCACGACACTTTTACCCTATTTATACATTTTATGATGAACTGAATTGAATGTCTCTAAACAATTAGTAATTTCTAAATATTACACTATAACAAGAATAAAACATAGTTATTGCCAATTAATTAGGAAATTAAATCTAGTAGGTACTTTCAAAAGTGTAAAAAATAAAGAAATATAATTAATTGTGTATTATATTATTTAAAATAAAGATAGTAGGTATTTAGATAAGAAATAGCACTGATTTTATCTATTCTGAAGTACTTATACAATATTTAAAGATAATAACCAATATTGATAAGAGCGATTTAATGTCTATCTATTGGTATTGTTCGATAACAATAAAATATTTATCAACGTGATTAACACCTAATTGGTAATAATATTTATTGCATGCGTGCTGTGCTACCATTTATACCGACTAGGCCTAGAAGATTTTAAAATTTATATAAAACTATTAGTTGAAACTTGAAGGAATAATAGTCGTATTAAATAAATAAAAACACTACGCAAAGTCATCCTCCCCATTTTTTGCGCGAAGCAGTTTTCCTATATTCCGGAGATAAGATATTAAGCATAGCCTTAAAGGCTTAAAATAGTCCAAAAGCTAAGAAATTTTCTAAGCCTAAAAAAAACCAGATCAATAAAAGTAATAATTGATCGGGTACTAATCTTCAGGTACTTGGAATAATAAAATTAGTGATCAAAGTCGCTGTAAAGTATCCAAAGCAGTAATTTAAATACCATTCTAAGTATAGTTCTCTTCCTAATCAAACGAAGAGTATAATATGCCAGTATCCTAATAAGCCACGTAAAATATTACAATGTAGATTCAATTCCATTCCCCAGAGGCGTTCATTCATAAACTCCACAATATAATCGCTGGGACATTAGCGAATTTCGCACTATTGATACTTCACTGGTAAACGTTTGGAGATGTAACGCAACTGCGACGCGTGAAATTGGTCCACCAGCGGAAGTTTCTGGATTCATTCATTCATAAACGTAGCAGGTACTTTTAGCCCCTTTTTTGAACGTGAAATTGTTTTACAAACATCCTTGCGCTTTGACTTTTTACGCTTTCTTAATATTATTTGTAGAAACATTAAACAGTGAGTGATTAGTTTAAAATAATATGTTCTGCGTAACTATAACAAAGGGAATATCTTATGTACCTTTTTTTACTAACAACTACTAACAACTACTAACAACTACTAACAACTACTAACTAGCCACTTATTAGCATCTTAGGGCACGTGCTAAGGCATGACCGTTATGAGCTCCTCCAACAAATTGTTATAATGGGAAAAGTTGCCGGAAAAAGAAAAGCTGGTCGTAGAAGAAAGCCGTGGCTGCGTAACATGGGCATCGCGAGCACCGCCGAACTGTTTCGCCTCGCGAGAGAAAGGAAAAATATGCAGAGCTGACTGCCAACCTTCACTAGTTGGAGAGGCTCCTCAAGAAGAAGAAGATCTAGCATCTTATTTAAACAGATAACACCAACCCGCTATCATATAGCTTTTTTTCTTTTATGTTGGGAAATGCTCTTAGGCATCCTGCTGGGGGGCCCCCTCCCCAGGCGGGTATGTGGGACTCACTGTGCCTGAAATATTATTATATGATAAGGTGGACGCAGCTCTACCCACTAAACCCGGCGAGTGCCACTAATGCCGCCTTTGGTGAGGTGCCCCGGATCTATCGAGCAAACAGGGCACCTCGACGGCTAGTCAGTCCCTCAAGGGACCGACACTTTCTCCACGGAGGGGTCGCCCCGCTCCACATAACAACCCCTCCCAACAAGCACAAGGGGCGACCCCTAGTCCCCCTCTGCTCTTTTGTCACCTCTTCCTATAAGGGGGGTACAAATAGCAGCTCCCTCTTGCTTCGCCCAAGGTGTTGGGTTCACCTTAAGCTACTGAGCCCCACCGCCACGACAAGACTTGGTAGGGGCCGTCATATACCCGTCTACAATATTAATACCTACTCACTTTTAGAACTGCTTAAAACGTTTACTATGTTTTTAGTATTATTTTACAGAGCTAAAATGTCTTATTCACGAAACCGAAATAAAAGTATATTTTAATTTTGTTAAGTGTTTTATTTTTTGTCCCTTACTACTAGAAGTGGCTTCGTCTACCATCAAACCGAATCTAAGCCAACCGATAGACAATTGAACATAATAAAATCCAGATGTTTGCATATTTAAATCCAAAGATGTATTCATGTTTCATAAACGTGTTTCGGCTTAGCATTGTCTATACAATTTCGGCGTACTTATGAATGTGTTTCAAAGTACACGTCAGGTAGTCCGGAGTGGTCCGGATGCGAATACCACTCCGACGCAGTTCCCACGCTGGACATTCATTACATTTATGAGCTCTTGTCCTTTTGTTTGTGAGATGTTTGACAAAGGCATCAAGTGCATATGGTGTGACAATGACTTTTGACAAGTCTTAGCAGGTTGCGCCACTTCAGAAAAAAGTTTCTAAGTAATAATGTGTTCACCAAATAAAATGGCTTCAGCTTATTATGATCGGCTAGAAATAGTCAAGATCATGACAGCAAATATAAACATTTTTGTTGCGTTGGTTTTATTAGAAAATAATAATTCTCTAAGCCTCATATAGGCCTATGTTCAGCAGTGGACGGATAGAGGCTGATGATGATGAAGCCTCATATAAAATACTAGCTGTTCCACGCAGCTTCGCCCGCCTTAACTTAGATTTACAGCCTTAGACGGATTGATGATGATTATTTTTTTAGCCTAAGTTACTCCCTATAACATAAGCTATCTTCCAGTGAGTCTCGTCAAAATCGGCCCAGCCGTTTCCAACATTAGCCGGAACAAACAGACAGACAGACAAAAATTGTAAAAAATGCTATTTTGGTATATGTACCGTGTATACATCCATATGCATTTAGTAAAAAGCAGTTAATTTAATGTTACAAACAGACACTCCAATTTTATTTATCTGTATTTTTGTATTGAATATAGAATAGATGTATAGAATAGATGTAAAGGTTTTCTTATAAAATATCAAAAACATTTTATATTGATACTAGCTGTTGCCCGCAGCTTCGCCCGCGTTTACTTAGATTTACAGCCTTTCGGATTGATGATGATTATTTTTATGGCCAAAGTTACGCCTTATAACGTCAGCTATCTGCAAGTAAAAGCCTCGTCAAAATCGGCTTAGCCGTTTCAGAGATTAACCGGAACAAACAGACAGACAAAAATGGTTTTTCTTAATGTAAGTGCAGTATATTATTTCATAGATTTTAACCGCGACTTCGTCTGCGTATAAGAAGTATTGTTTTAAATCTTATTTTTCAAATAAAGTAGTAGTAGCCATGCTGTTTTGTGACCGAATTGGGCCGGCACAACCGTGGTGGTACCTCTCGCTCACATAACACCGGCATCAAGTGACAGCTATGCTGTCGTGTTTCGTGTGGTTTGTGAGTTTCTGGTGGCCCATTGGGAGGTATAGGAAAAAGGAGGGCAACGCATCTGCATAACTTTTGGCTGTGCCGATGTCTATGGGCGTCGGTAGTCACCTCCGGCTCCGACTGCTTGGTTGCCTCCATGTGTAATAAAAAAAAATGGTTCCAATTTACAAACTATAATAATTTAAAGAATACTATTTACTTCCACTGTAAGGCCCGATAGTACGTTTTTATAAAATATATTTATTTTATTTAGTAGTACATTTTTATTATATTTAAATAACTTTTACGGATTTTATCGCGGTTTATTAAGATTTTTAAATGCCCTACGTTTCGGATACTTTCCAGCAACCAAGTTCATGGGAGGATTGAGGTGTCAGACGTCCTATAGTATTTATTTTGTGTCCTAACGATACAAAATTATTCGTAACTACCCTATGATACATCAATATTTTAATTCAAATTAGTACCTACTACCAGCAAAAATACTACGAAAAAGTTATATTTTTTATTCATATATTGTATTATTGTTCCTAGCATTGTTTATAAATAGTACTTTGTCATTTATTGCAAATTTAAATTATTAAATAGTCAAATAAAAACATATCTATATATATAAAAGAAAGTCGTGTTAGTTACACTATTTATCACTCAAGAACGGCTGTACCGATATGGCTAAAAATTGGTGGGTAGGTAGCTTAGAGCCAGGAGACGGACATAGGATACTTTTTATCCCGTTCTGTGTGACTTGACATAAAACGTCAGTCACTATAAAACGTGGTATAACAAAAAAGAAGCAGACTTGGAATAACAAAACGCAAATGACAGCTATGTAATGGACGTATGGATGTCAATTTGATTTTTGTAAGAAATCAATATTAAAACTATTTCTATTAAATAAAGATGGAAGAACAACTTCATCGACGTTGAGAGATAAATGTAGGAATGAAGCGAGCAATTATTCAAGACTTGCAGCAACTGCTTCATGAACATCATGATGATATCATATGTGCCGAGATTCCTGACCATGAAGCCGATCCAGACCTACATGATTTTGTTATTACAAATATGATTCATGGACCGTGTGGCGCCATCAATCCCCAATCACTTTGCATGGTCGATGGAAAGTACTCTAAACGAAATTTACGACGTAGGCCGTCACTGGCAACGATGGTTATCCGCGGTATTGGCGTAGATCACCAGATGACAACGGTCGAACCGTCACAACAAAAGTGAAAAGAATGGATTTCGTTGTCGACAACAGTTGGATTGTTCCATATTCGCTACTTATTTCTTAAACTTTCAAGACAAATTGCAACGTTGAGTACTGCAATTCAGTAAAGTCCATAAAATATATTTGCAAATATGTCACGAAAGGCAGCGATGTGGCGGTTTTTGGATTGCAATCCTCAAATACCAACGATGAAATTTCAGGCTATCAATTTGGTCGTTATGTGAACTGTAATGAAGTGATTTGGCGTATAATCGCATTGCCTATTCACAAACGTCATCCTACTATTGTGTATTTGGCGGTGCATCTGAGAATGGTCAACGAGTATATTTCACGGCTTCGAATGCTATGCAACGTGCTGAAACACCTCCAGCAACTACATTGACCAGTTTCTTTGCGATCTGCCAAAGCGATCCGTTTGCACGAACTTTGCATTACTCGGAGATGCCACGTTATTATACTTGGAATGCTTCATCGAAGAATTTTCAAAGACGGAAGCAAGGCGATGCGGTTCCTGGGTATCTGGATGTGCGTTCTACTGATGCTCTTGGTCGTATGTATACAGTTCATCCAAAGAATGATGAATGTTTCTATTTGCGGTTGTTGCTGGTAAATGTGCGTGGGCCATTTGGATACGACAATCGCTGAAGCCATCATCTCTGCATCTCCAAGTTAGATACGCACATTATTCGCTATCATAATTTCGACATGCTTTCCATCAAACCCTGTGATATAAATACAAGGATAATTTGTTAGAAGATATTTTACATCAAATTCGTGTCAGTTCCAGAAATCACGATATTGAGAGAGAGAACGAGGGATATACATAATCGTGCTTTACTCTTGATTGAAGATATATGTTACCTCATGTGCGGTAGTTTATTGATCAGGTTAGGAATGCCAGCGCCAAATCGTGAAATGAATGACGCGTTTAATCGAGAATTGGAACGGGAACGTGAATATGATCACCAGGAATTAGATTTAGTAGTTCAAGTGAATGTACCTCTGTTGAATTCCCAACAAAAGGAAGTTTATAATACTTTAATGAAGGCAATCGATGATGAAAATGGTGGTTTATATTTCCTAGATGCCCCTGGTGGAACTGGTAAGACATTCCTCATGTCAGTAGTTTTAGTCACTGTTCGTGCGAGATCCAACATAGCGGTTGCAGTTGCTTCTTCTGGAATAGCAGCCACATTCTTAGAAGGATGCCGTACGGCTCATTCAGCATTAAAGTTACCGTTAAATCTTCAAAAGATTAAAGAACCAACGTGTAATATTGCAAAACACTCAGCAATGGCCAAAGCTTTATCGGCATCGAAAATCATCTTCTGGGACGAATGCACAATGGTGCATAAACGTGCATTAGAAGCACTTAACCGAACATTGAAAGATTTACGCAATTACTTTGAAGGAGCAATGATTTTACTGTCTGGCGATTTCCGCCAAACACTGCCAGTAATTCCAAGATCTACGGCTGCCGACGAAATAAACGCTTGCATCAAATCGTCGAATCTATGGCGCTATGTGAAGAAACTGCAGCTGACAACAAACATGAGAGTTGCATTACTTAATGATGTATCATTAAGGCGGAACAGAGTTCGCCGGGTCAGCTAGTTGGATATAAATTACAAAGAACCTAAAACTAAAAACCTTAAAAAATATAATATTAATAACTTAAGTATATTAATAAAAAGGAGTCCCTTTAGGCAAGGTTACGAAGATTTTCACAGCGTTCCCCCTTTGAATTGCTAGACTAATTCTTTGTCCGAGGTAGCTGCCAGCTCTTTGGTCTCCTGTGATGTCGACTAACCTTTTTATTATTTCCTTAAAGAGCCTTAAAGCGCTAGGACCCCACGGACCAAGGGTCTCGACACCGAATGGGACAAAATCATATTCGGAGCCTAGACCTCTGTATTTGCATATTTTAGATTTTTCAGCCGCTTCATTATTATATATAAGTATTCCTTTTTTATAATAATATAATGAATTCTATTTATAAATCATTTTTGGATAAATTACTAATATATGAATACTTCATTAAAAACGCGTGCAATACAAAAGTGCGAGCCTCATAAGGATTCGCATCTTGTAATGGATAGCGTGATCTACATTTTGTGTTAACGCCATCTATTGACACATCTAAAAAACTTCTTGTTACACTATACATCTTATATCTTACCTAGGGTCTCAAACTATCTCCATATCAAATTTCACTCAAATCGGTTTAGTGGTTTAACAAATACACAGTCCCGGCGTTTTAGCTGCACAACTCCCGTTTCCGTAGGATTTTCAGGATAGCAACTATTTTAAGTTCTACGTTAAGTTCCAAAGTATCTTCATACCAAATTTCACCCAAATCTGTTCCGTGGTTCAGAAGATAGATAGTCTCGGGGTTTTACCCGCATAAATATCGTGCCCGTAAGATTTCCGGGATAAAAACTATCCTATGTCCTTTCTCGGGTTTCAAGCTATCTTTGTGCCAAATTTCATCCAAATCTGTTCAGCGGTTTAGGCGTGAAGAAGAGACAGACAGACAGAGTTACTTTCGCATTTATAATATTAGTAAGGATAAGGATAAGGATTTTTCTTAATTAATAGATAGGTATCAATTAGGGCTAGGGCTTATTACATTAAAAAGCTTTATTATTAAAATAAAGTCACGATTTCTTCTCATAATTTAAGCTTGCAAAATAAATAAATCTTAAACAAGTTTAAACTACTCGTCTTACTAGTAAATTAACCATCACAAACCAATCAAATAATATGGGATCTGACCTCAAACGTGTGTCTATAGATGCCTTTCTGATTTTAGTGGTTTCAATAAGAATCTTAGCAGACGACGATTCAGACACCTTCCGTCAAATCCGTATAAAGTTGTTTCATATGATACGACCAACACAGAATAGTTCGGGATATAATTCAGAAATGGCGTTACAGTCTGGTCACTCTGTTTAGTTTGCTTCTTGACTCCAACGCAATCATTTGTTGGTTCGTGATTCTACGAAAAAAAACAAAAGTAAACAAAAATACGCTATTTTATTGAGTTCTTTTTTGTGTTGGTTATCTCTTCTATACGGCCATCTTCCCTAGAGTTACCCTCATATTATTATCTTTTTTGTATAAAATTCCGTCTTCCTACAACATTAAGCAAGGCTATTTTATAATTATGACAGCGATTTCATCAAATTTTCCACAACTGTTTAGTAAAAAATTAGACTACTTGTGATATGCTTATGCAAAAATATTTTAAGTTTTTTTTGTCGAAGATTACAAAAAAAGCGGAAACGTAAGATATCACATCTTCGGAAATATCCGTCCATACTTGTAATGTGGGTTTACTATACACTATACACTGAGTATACCGCAACTGTGAATGAACTGACCACCCATTGAGTATAGTAAGTAGCCATTCGGGTATAGCCCTCGAAAGTGTTGGACAAAAATTACAAAGTTATATGAATTTATTTTTTGAAAAATCTTTTTTCTATTTATTTAAGTAACAAAGTCATTAAGCCATATTTGTAGTACTTATAAGTGTTGTAGTAAATCTAGAGACTTATATTATTAGTTCTCTTTAAAAGTTATTTAAATCTGAAAATGTTAATGTTAGTTTTTAAAAACAATTTTTCAATAACTCTTGAAGTCCAGAGATAATATTAATAATATGATTAAGATTCTAATAGGATCATCCTAAGAGCTTAAATACTAATGATGATATATTAAAGAAATAAAGGTTCAGTTAATAATTGCGAATGGCACCTAGTGCCAAAGTTTCTTCGGCCTTCGCCTTAATACTGGCTGTTCCAATTTATTGATGGTCATTCTATATTTAAAAAAACGTATTTCGTTAAAACAGTTGGATCTGAAAATGTAATGTGGGGTGCTCGGTGAATGTGGGCAAAGGTGCTGAAAAGTAAATTACAATAAATAATTTAATATTTATTATTTATAACTTTTAAGAGTTTTTATCATTAAAATTGAATAAAATTCTTAATATGTTTTGAATTTGTTCATCTTCATATGTTTTTATATTCATTTTGTTCATCTGTTTCCCTAGAAATCATTACTAATTATATTAAATAGTAATTTATTTTCCAATACTTTAATAAAAATAAATCGAACAAAATATATGAACTCATAACAATATAGGTAAGTATTCATTTATAATGTGCATCACTGATACAAAACTTCCGATAGCTGTGCCCAAACATTCATTCATCAAATCTTTAATTCCAGACATTATGCTCTTGTGCCCGGGCGTTATTCTGTAAATGCTTATTATGGAACTTTGTATGAAACTCTATAAAGGTAAACATTGATTTTTTTGCCCGATAGATAATACATGTTTGGGATGCCACTGACAGATGGACAATCATACAATGGAGGCTTTGTGAATGGACCTCACACTCCGTACGAGAGCTCGAGTGTACCGATAAATTATAGCAATGACTACTCAAATTTGTCAGCTAAAATAGCACTGTTTGTATATGTTTTTAGACAAGATGTATCGTGCCTGTAGGCAATTAATGTGGAATGTGTATGATTCCGTATAAAAGATAACAAAGTATTTCTTTCTAAAGTTTTAAAAAAGCTACACTTAGTAATATGTAGATATGTATGTATTCGTAATAAAGGTACGCATGGACACTACATAGAGTAGGAGAAAATAGAATGCCTTAGAGAATGCGTTTATCCATAAGATTTCTATACTTTTTTTGTTAATTTAATTTCAAGAAGTTTTAGCAACATTAGGTACCTATTATAAGCACACAAAAAGTACACTTGTCCACTTAAATAGTAATCGGATCACATCTTAATTTTATGGCCTGGTCTTATTTTTTTCAAACAAACGTACAAAAATTATAACACATCTAAATTATAAGTAAGAGTCATATTATATAAAACATAGCACATTATAAAACTTAGCTTACACTAAAGACAGGATCGTGTATTTATTTTACAGAAACATTTTTTGTGTTCATATATAACGTAGCTTTTATACCATACTGCGTCTATTTCGAAGTTATAGTCTGTAAACAATATGTACCAGATCGCATTTTTCTTTTTTTTTATAGCATAGGAGGGCAAACGAACAGTCGAAGGCTTTTAGCGACTATCGACGCCGAAACAAATCCGCATAATTAGAGATTATGCAGATAATGGGCCACCGGAAACTCACAAACCGCAAGAAACGCGACTGCATAGCCGTCACTTTACGCCGGTATTATGTGAGCGAGAGGTACCACCTCGGTCGTGCCGGCCCAATTCGGCAGCAAATCAGCATGACACTACCTCTTACGAATCCCCTTATCATCACTCTGACTAGAATATAGATATTTTTTATGACTAATTCTTCTTCAAAAATAATTCTTAGATATCAATTGAAAATTTTCTATTATTATTAACGCACTTCCAAGGCCTTAATTTAAGTATGCGCATGCCTCCCAAATACTCTCTGTACTTGGGAGGGATGCGCATATGCCGCGTTTGATCGCTCCCGTTAGCAGGGCACGACCATGGCTTCTGTGATTCAGCTTTGCTGTGTTTCTGAGAGAAGGGCAAGACAGGTAGAGTATAATTACTGGCTGAGACTTCCGCATTACCTCTCTATCCTGAGTGGTCCGTCTCAGAATAGGCAACACGTGAATGAGTTGCCTGGACTATTTTCATGTTCATGGACGATGCTGACCACTTACCAGCAGGCGAACGTTCGCCATTTTGCGTATCCAACTAACATAAAAAATTTGCAAATATTTCAAATAATATTTAGCATTAATTTATGACAGCAGATGCGACCGATAAATGTGATCACACCTACTTCTGAACGATGACTTCTCCGCCCACAGAGCATGCCCCACTGCTATACAAACTACACGCTATTGTATGCTTTTTTATCTGTTACTCTTTTGACACAATCACAACCGACGCCAGGAGGCCGTGTGGTCGCAGACTGCACGGTAGGCGGGGGGCAACCCCCCAATCAAAAGTGAGCCGAATGGGCTCACACCAATCCGTTGAAGCATTAGGGCCTTCGGGCCATTAGCATAGATCCATCCGAAAAAAAAAAAAAAAAAAAAATCTTTTGACACAAAATCGAGCTGGTGTCCGCGGTTACTCCGAGAGTTACTCGCCCAAAAAATCTTTTGTCTAAAATACGTAGCCTAAAACGTTTAACGGTAAAATACATAGCCTAAAACGTTTCCCGGTAAAATGTATAGCCTAAAAAAAATCCCGATAATTGGGCTATCAAATGCCACATTGTCGAATTCGACTGGTAGTTCGTTCAAACCAACATACTAATATTTCATATTATTGATTAATTCTGTACGTTAATAAACCAAGTTCAAAATTAATCGTATCGTATATTGCATATAAATCTTAGATTGCATCACTTATCTAGTGAACCATCACTAGATAAGTAAGGCGATGCAATCTACGACGACGTCAAAATACGACTCGTTGGCTAGTTTTCCTGTGTCAATAACAAAAAAAAACAACAAAGCTCTACACTAGAGTATGTTTTTATTTTATTTATGTAGAGCACATTACATATTACTGCAAAATTTCGGTATTCACCAACTTATTCTTGCGATGATTACAACATTCGCTCAGCTTGTCATTTGTCAAATATCAGTAAACTCCTCTAATAACCGATTTTATTATATATTTCATTACGATGAAGATAGCCGTTCTGTATAGACTGTCCGACGGGTGTCAAGCATTTTAGTATGTATTAAGAAAATCAACGATCAGTGCTAACACCGTTCGTATTGATGATGATGTTCAACATACTTTGATACTTACATATTATGTACAGACAACTTTACCCATATTATATCAACTCGTAGGTACTTACCCTCGCTGAAACAAAGGCTGTCGATTGTATTCCTAGCTAACTCCTAGTAACTATCGCATAGTATACACAAAATCGACTTATCAGAAACACGTATTTAATCATAAAATGTGAATAAATAATGATACAACGTTAATCTACCCCCGAACATAAAAATTATATTTACTGTCTAAATTGTCTTCATATGATGGAATTTAAGTCCACATCCTAACTACCACATCAGTCCACTAACAATGAGTTATAGGTATAGTGTTAGTTTTAGTCGGTGTTTTCTTCGTTTAATATAATCATAACATAAATAATAGTGTATTATCATTCAATACAGAGAAATTATAGTATTATTTATGCTAAAATATCCGTCCTAATATTCCTGACGGATTTTCGTACTACAAAATAGCTTTTGTATGATTAACCTAGATGAGAAACAATGTTTATGGGCGTCGTCAGATGCACCAGTTAAGTTAACTTTTCTTCTTAGAATTTGCAATATAGTATCTAAAAATGTTACATATACTATAATATCTGATCTCACAAATCCCTGAAAATCCGCCTCGAGTAAATTGAAATCGAAAAAGGACGGCATGCTGGGAGTCAGTTGAGCTTTCCTATGGGAGTGAGGGGGATAGAGTTTGGAAGTGAGAGTTCAATAACGAGGCTGCCAAGAGTCGTTTCAGGCCCGACTCACAATATGGGGAGATTTATGTAGCGCCTATGTACAGGGAATACTTACGACGTTGATGCAACCTATTTTCAGTGTCGTTTTCTTATATCGCACCTTATTACTCCCTCGTAAAAGGAGGGAAGACTCCTTTTTCATTAAACAGACTGTTCACGACTTTAAGTAACTTTATTGATGTTTTCATGTATACCAAAGAACACTGGCACTTTGCAATACTAATTCATAAAAAAAGATTATCGTCGATAACATTTTTCTTAGTGTGAATTTTACATCGCAAAAGGTTTAAAAAGTGTTCTATTTTGTGTATCCTATACAGATAAATAAAATTGGAGTGTCTGTTTGTAATCCTTACTATCCTTACTTCCTTACTAATATTATAAATGCGAAAGTAACTCTGTCTGTCTGTCTGTTCTTCACGCCTAAACCACTGAACAGATTTGGATAAATTTGGCACAAAGATAGTTTGAGACCTGAGAAAGGACATACGATAGTTTTTATCCCGGATATTACACGGGAACGTGATTTATGCGGGTAAAACCCCGGGACTGTCTATCTTCTAAACCACGAAACAGATTTGGGCGAAATTTGATATGAATATACTTTGGAACTTAACGTAGGACTTAAGATAGTTCTTATCCTGAAAATCCCACGGGAACGAGGACTATATGCGGGTAAACCCCAGGACTATCTATCTTATAAACCACGGAACAAATTTGGATGAAATTTGATTTGAAGATACTTTGGAACTTAACGTAGGACTTAAGATAGTTTTTATTCTGAAAATCCCACGGGAACGGGAACTATGCGGGTAAAACCCCAGGACTGTCTATCTTCTAAGCCACGAAACAGATTTGGGTGAAATTTGATATGAAGATGATTTCAAACCTAACGTAGGACATAAAAGAATTGTTATTCTGAAAATTCCACGGGGACGGGACCTATGCGGGTAAAACCCTGGGACTGTCTATCTTCTAAACCACGAAACAATTTTAGGTGTAATTTGATATGAAGACTGGAACTTAACGTAGGGCATAAAGTTATATCCCGCTATGAAAATCCCACGGGCTTTGTAGGTAAAAAATTACGAGCTGTGCAAGTAAAACACCGGGACTGTGTATCTATTAAACCACAGAACCGATTTGAATGTTAGGTGTAGAGATAGCTGGAGACCCAGGGTAAGATACAAGATGTATAAGTGTAACTAGAAGTTTTTTAAATGTGTCAATAGTCGGCGTTAACTCAAAACGTAGATCACGCTATCATCATCAAAAATAATCATCATCAATCCGCGTACGGCTGTAAATCTAAGATAACGCTGGCGAAGCTGCGGGCAACAGCTAGTATTAAAATAACCGCTTTTTACTAAATACATATGGATATAACAAACGGTACATATAATACCAAAATATCACTTTACTATTTTTGTCTGTTTGTCTGTTTGTTCCGGCTAATTTCTCCAACGACTGGGCCGATTTTGACGGAACTTTAACTGGTAGATAGCTGATGATAACATCATCAGGAGTAACTTAGGTTATAAAATAATCATCATCAATCCGTATGCGGCTGTACCTAAAGTTTAGTTAACGCGGGCGAAGCTGCGGGCAACAGCTAGTTTGAAGTAAAACTTAATAGAAACAGAAAGCAAAAGGTTAACGAAATATAATTAAAAGCACAACTTATTATAACATGAAATTTCTTCCAGCGAAAATTGGAGAGTAAGGAAAAAATATATTTTTTAAATGTTAGTTGGATAGGGAAACGGGCTGTTGAGGTATCTGATAGCAAATGGTTAGCGTCACCCATTAGCATAAATAAGTGCATCCAACCGGCAACCATCGTTCAGAACTAGCCCAGGCAACTCATCTATGTGTTGCCTATCCTGAGACATAAGATGTTAAGTCTCGGTGCCAATAATTACCTACACCTGCCTACCCAGCCCTTCTTTCCGAGACTATCGAAGTTGTTAGACCACAGAAAATCCAGCGCAGAACAAGCACACCCCTCCCACCGGTATATTTTTTTGAAAAAGCTAGACTTTTTGAACTCTAAGCTCTAAGTTGGCCTTTAAGCTCAATCGGAACAGCAGGTGAGCAGTAAAAATTCTTGAATATGTCTAATTTTAATATCTTGATTTTTTATTGTAACATTTATAAATTGTATATAATAAAAAAAAAAATTTTCATTGCGTTAGGTAGTTAAAAATTAAGCAATAAAATAAGCGACGATGTTCTTCTAGTTATGGGTTCCACCTCTTGAGTGAGAGCCAAGAGGGCCAGGTTCGATCCTGACCCCTATGATGCGTTTTACTAAATTTCTATGTGCACCTGAACATGAGACTATTAATCTTGTACTACTGACTGACTCTTGATCTTGAAAAAGGTGTGTGAAGTTCACCAACACGCAATGGGCTAGCGCATCGGTGAACTGTGGCCCAACACCCTCCTTTCCTGATTTTGAGGAGGAGACCCGTGCCCAGCACTCGGACATATAATAAGGGTAGATAATAAGTCTTTACCTATGAAATTGCCGTTCTGCAGTACTGGCCATTTCAAATTAAAATAATTTTTGTTTGGCTAAGAATTCTAATTTCAAATTTATTTTATTTTAAAAACATGGAATTCTTTTTCCAAAAGTAGTAATTTGTAGGGCAAGACAGGCAGTGTAATTACTGGCATCGAGACTTAACATCTTATGTCTCAGGATAGGCAACACATAAATGAGTTGCCTGGGCTCGTTCCAGGTAAACTAGTTTATGTTCGTAGGTGAAGTCGACCACTTACCATCAGGTGGCACGTTTGCCAGTTTGCCTATCCAACTAACATAAAAAAAAATGTTTATTGATTAGTGTTACATTTTCATCGCATTTCAATCTTTTTCGTCATCATGGATACGTTAAAAATTCGCGTAATTATGGAATATGAGTACCCTCGTGGCAGCAACGCGGCACAAGCGGCACGCAACATCAACGACGTTTACGGAGCTAACACTAAAAACCAACGCACCACCTGTTATTGGTTTGTTCGCTTCCGTTCTCGTTTCGTTCCGAGCTTCGTTCCGTGCAGCTTTCGACGTTAGCGTCAAAACAATATTGGTCCTTTTGCGTCCAATTGGCAAGGTAAAAAAGCTTGACAAATGGGTGCCCCACGATCTCAATGATCGTCAGCGCGAAGTACGCGTCGAGACGTGCCTTGCACTGCTCAACAGACACACAAATGAAGGAATTTTGAACTGCATTGTTACCTGCGACGAAAAATGGATTCTGTTTAATAACCGCAAGCACTCAGCAAGTTGGTTGGATTCTGGTTCAGCGCCTAGCGCGGTCTAGCGCCGGTGTGATTCATCACAACTTCTTACCGAATGGGGTGAGTATTACTGCAGATGTTTACTGTGAAGAACTGAACACAATGATGGAGAAGCTGGCACATCTCCAACCAGCATTGGTCAATCGCTCGTCTCCACTACTCTTGCACGTCAACGCGCGACCTCATACTGCACAGCACAGCAGATGGTCTCCAAGTTGCAAGAATTGGGGTTGGAAACTCTCCGCCATACGCCCTACTCACCATACATACCATACTACTTTTTTCAGAATTTGGATAACTTCTTGGCGGCCTTCTTGGCGGTCTTCTTCTCAGCGGAAAATCCAGCTTATTTCTTTAAGAAGGGCATAAATAAACTGCCACTGCGTTGGCAAAGATGCATTGATTGCATGGGTGATTACTTCGATTAATACAAATAAAAATACATGAAAAAAATTCGTTTAAATTTTTAAACGGCAAATACAAAACGGCAAATTCATAGGTAAAGACCTAATATTATATTATATTATTATATAATAAAATAAGTTACTGAGACAGTTCATAAAAAACATATTCTAAATTCCCATGCTCGTGTGAACGTAATAAATAAATACAATTAATACTTCATTATAACGTATGGTAGCTTATTTGGAATCAAATATCGTTGAGGGTCCCTGGACCGGTGCCTCCCTCTTAATCTGTGAGCATCTATAACAAATTTAATATTTACTCTCGCCGACTTATCCTTATAAATCGTCGACAATATTAAAACCACCATTACATTTTGATTGTCGCGTCGCTGCCACCCCTACGCTTGTACGGCGTGCTCTAAGTTATACGCATACGCGATATATATAAACAACATCATTGGTCTTTTCTTTCCTGTTTTTGCAGTTACGTAAAATTATTGAAAAAAAGAAAAATGTATGAAAAGAAGAGGCTTCCATTTGCTGTGATAAGCGTGTTAAAAACAAAATTCTTTACTTTATCTAACTGTAATTTAGAATCGATGTTTTAAAATTTAAAGTATGTGTTTTTCTCTAGTTCAAAGTAAATACGTGTAGTTTTATGTTTTCTGTCGAAGCCAGTATCAAACATAGCTCCTTATTACATAATATATAATTTAGGCGGAAGAAGTATCTGTTTTCTAGAAAGTTAATATATTTTATTGCCTTCTGATACAAACAAGAATGAAGTTTTCCTTGAGAATTATTTTATTTTTAACTTGTTGCCCAAATCGCGTATTAATCCTTGGCAGTTTTTCTTTTAGCTTGAAAATATAGTTAACAAAATATAGGAAATGAAATTATTTAAAAAGGGGAATTAAGCATGTTTTTAACCGACTTCAAAGAAAGGAGGAGGTTTTCAATTCGGATGTTTGTATGTTCTTATTTAATTTTTATGTCATGGAGTTCGATATTTTGACATTATCTACGAATGTCTTGTTCACGAGATAACCCGTGCAATATCACGTTTTAAATAATTTTAGTAATGAAAATAATAATGTTAACCTAAAATCTTACATAGAAAATAAATACATTAAAAAACGCTCAACGCTTACGACTCAGACCGTAGAATCACACAGGCCTGCAGGGTATGCGAGTCCATGCGCGGATTTGCAACTAATCCGAATGTATGTCCAAAGCTTTCCGATGTTTATATTAACTTCTGTAACGCGCTAACTTTATTAAAATTTTACGCCTTTTATTGATTTACCAATATGTTTGTTATAAACTGCTTTCTAATATGCGATAAGATATTTTCTTAATAAATTGGTGGTAAAAAAACTTTATTAATGTTTTATCGGTGACGTTGACCGTTTACCATCAAGTGTCTTGTCTGTCCTTTCTATTGTAATGTAAAGTAATGTAGTGTGTGTAAAGTTGTAATTTCTTTTTTTTCTTCTTTAAAAGTTCAGAAATTGTGTTATGCAAATAAAATTCTTAACATTGAGTTTTTATTTACTATAACTTCAGTAGTATAGCTTGACCAGAAATATAATATAAACCCTGCGTGGTGTCGACACTGTATCTTTTTTACGTCAATACATAATATCGTCCATACAGAAATTAATTCCGAAATTTTCCGCAATATGTCGAGGGTTTTTATTTTTCTGGTCAGGCTTTACATACAATCTGATCCAATTTACTAAAGTATTTAAGTAAATTTCAAGGTTGATATAACCCACACCAACTGTTGTCAAATTAAAAGAGAGGTTGTTAGCAGCCAGTAACAATGACAGTGAAATTAAGCGAATAAAGGGTGACACCACAAAGCTGGTGTGATGGATGCCTTTAATATAGCACCGTGATCCGTCCGTGATCAACTTCATTTAAATTTTAAATTGCTATCTTATAATACTAGCTGAACAGGCAGACGTTTTTCTACAGTCTTCGATATAGGTACAATGTATTTAAGAAAATGTCCGAAACAACGTGCAAGACTTATGTGTACCTACTTATAAAGTTTTAATCAAATCGGTTGACTGTTTTGGGTACACATTCACGATTATTTCTGAATGGTTACGATTACGATTCTTGATATAGGATATAGTGGTATTTTTGCTTGTTATAGCGGATCCTCGTATCGACATGTTGGGCAATTTTTTTAGTTTTCTTAGTTTTAGATAGTTTTTAGAATTTTGCTCACACGTTTTGGAGCCCCTGTAGCCCAGGAGCCCCGTACATTTATACAGTGGTAGCAACGCTCCTGATAGGATATTTACAAAAAAAGATATAGTGCGAATACTTTTCACCATGTCTTTACTTTACGGCGATCGAGGTGGTACAAGTTGATCCTAGCAGCGCCATCCCGTTCTCATATCAGAAATTAATAGCCAATAACATCTGAAAATAGTTTCGAATCAATCTGACGAACGCTACGCACACGCTTAGAGAAGGATCCCCCTAACGTTTACCGATATAAGTTACAGTAATATTATTAGAGACTAATTCTAGTAGATTTAGATTTAGATATTAAGATATAATATCCAAATCTATTAGAATTAGTCTTAAAGATATCCCGACTGCGTTTGCGTTGGCGAAGCTCGTGCGATTTTATTAGTTTCTATTATCGAGCGTTAGGGGCGCCGTGCAACATACAAAGCTAGTTTAAAGCTTTCAATGGGTAAAATTTAAAACAGTACTATACCACTGAAAAAAGCTTTAAATCATACCTGCTTTTAATAGTGTCTTGAAATACATTAGAAGTATGTTTTTTTAGTTATTAAGCTTACAAAAATTAACATAATTTTGCTATATTTAAATGTTTACGCATATAATGGAAAATGGTACTCCTAACCTACAATGTTCAGCAGTGGACTGATAAAGGCTGACGATGATGAACCTACAATTTGCATGATCACGATTTACCAAAGTATGTAGGTATATGACTGAGCATAATAGCAAAATTAGCTTATGAACTAGAATCATCAGCTGTCAATTCATTTGTATCTACTGAATGTTAACATATTGTAATATAGGATCGTGTTCGAAGCTAATATTGTCGGTTCAAATCAGTTGCCGATCGCAATGGGTGCATTAAGTGAGATGTAACGGGGGTCGGCCGTCGGAGGGCGATCCCTCAGGATCAGGATATTGCCTAATCATTCTCGCCTTCACACCCTACTAACAGCCAGTTGTTTTAGTATTCATCACTTTGTTTAACACCCCGCCATGAGGCCCCATTGTTTAACGATATTACAAACTTTTTAACGTTCTTAGGGTAACGTTGTCGTTGTTTTAGTTTTTTATTTAATTTTATGATAAAATATTCTGATATGATGATATATTTTATTAGTAAGACTTACGTTGTGTTACTTACACCAAAGAACTTTTCCTTGGATGGATTGTAATTTATGAATTTATTTTTAGAAATCATGTTCGACTTTGGCTGAAGTGAAATCTACATTAAAATAACCATTGACTAAAAAAGTTCGGTAAAAATTAAATCTACAATAAATTTTATCTCATTACACACAACACGTACGGCTTACTTACATTTTTTACGGCAGGTTTTACGGTTTTAAATAGGTATTCTCTTTCTGTCAATTGATAAAAACAGATTTGAAGTTTAGAATTGTTTATGAAAGAGCAACCGACTCAAAGCTGGAAAACGTTATTTGCAATATACAACCTTAAAACCTTTTATTAATAAATCTATATGCTGCTGCTGAATGTGTTCACATCTACCCACCCGCATTAGGCCAGCGCATCGGTGTACTATGGCCCAACACCCTCGCCTGATTTCGAGGAGAAGATCCGTGCCCAGCAGTGTGTCATATAAGGGTTGATATTATTATTATTTATTATCTACAGGTTTGATATCGATCATTGTGTACTAAAAATCTTCCTGTCTCTCAACAATAACTTCGAAAGGTAACCCACCAAGATAGTACCTATAAGGATGTCTTGGTGGCTTTAAAATGTAATGTTAGCGTATTGTTTCTAAAGTGTGCACAACTATATTCTTACAGTCGGATAAATCGCTGGATTCGCTTTATTTAGGTAAAGTAAAAGTTAAAACATCTTTTACATAGGCCTTCGTAAATTTAAGTTACCCTTACACATTATGATAATGTATTTGTATGTTTTTATTTCAGAAATCAACTCAATCTAACATAATTTGTCTGTCGGTTTAATTATGCGTAAAACAATCCCGAAATCAGGAAAGTACCAGGGTCCTATCCGGGTTATTAACTTTGACAAAGCGGAGAAAGGGTTTGGGTATGTTGTGACAATGTTACGTAATTCTTACAGAGTCGCTCGTGTGGAACATCGATAATAATATTTTTTTCATATATTGCATGTATTTTTTAGTTAAAATTATGATATTTTTTAGGTTCGTTTTTTATAGCGGGACACAGATTAGCGAATAGGTATATTCCGATCAAAGCTGAATAATAATCGTCAAAGCGAGTAATATTTTATAATCATAGGAAATATTAATTGTTAGATGTTTTATTCATTTGCTTGGCATCAAACAGAACATGCTGCTATTTTATTAGTTAGAATTTATGCACGATCAATCGTGTAGAAACTCCTGTTCCGTCGAAGTCTTATAACATGAAAATCAAAAGTGAATTCATAATTATCGTCATCATCCCATATTACTACAAAACAGAAGGTCTAACTTTGTAAGTCATTCTTACTGCAATAACTCCAAATAAAAATCCTATACACCTATAATACTATAAAATATCGATAAAAAAATGTTCGAAAACGATTTTACATTCTTATCGAATGGTAAATACGGTTTGTACCATAGATCGGAAGGAACAACAACATTCATCATTCAAAGCAACAATCGAACAACAAGCTATTATATTGCGTAATTTTATTAAAAACATACAAAAGGATGTCTCCGACAAAAGTCGGCGAGATTCGGAACAGCGGATGCGATTCGCGCCGATTCACCGCCAAACGAGTTTTTATATCTTTTCAACAAAGGAGGTTCCATTGGTCGTTTGTTAGCGAGGATGTTTCCACCCACAATTCAACGGGTCATCGCTCATACAATCGGAAATGAAACTATGGCACTTTACGTATTGCGTATTGTACACACAGGTGCGATCATAATGGGTTGTTCAATCGTTCGAGTGTGGATCTCGTTAATCACTTTTTTTTTTAAATTTAGAGTCATTGAATTAGAAAGGCCGAAGCAAAAAATTTATAGGCCGTTCTGAAACTACCGCTCTAAAGATTTTCAAATCACACGAAAAGTAAGGAATTTAGTAAATTTTTTGATAACAAAGTTTGATATATTGAATAAAGTATATTATCTAACTCTTTAACAGTTACGAAGGTATAGGTACCATGAGCGATTATTAGAATTTTGCCTAACGCCGGGAGAGAAGATAAAAGGATCAGGTCATATACATTTAATTATTGATTGTTTTGAACTTATTTTTCCACGTTGTCCTGTCGCAGATAAAACTGCAGCAAGTTTGTAATCCCCTAATTGTTTTTCTTCGCTGCCAAATACGCATTTGAATAGCAACAGCTGAGAAACAAAAGCTTGATCATACTGTATTAAATGAAAAGTAAGACACTCAAAATATTTTTCTAATTAAGTACGTTTATTTTCCTGCTTTACAGCAAAAGAAAACCAGGACTATTAACATTTTTTTTTATGTCAGAAGCAGGCAACTGAACAGTCGAAGGCGTTTAGCGACTATCGACTCCCATACACACATGCACAACCAAAGATTATGCAGATGCATTGCCCTCCTTTTCCCTATCCCCCCCCAATGGGTCACCGGAAACTCACATACGTTAAACGGTTGATAACGTTGAAGTTTGGAAATTTCTTAATTTCCCAACCTCGTTCTGTTCTCTCCTATTTTCTAGAAGACTCATTTCCAACAGAAGTACGTATATAATTGTTCTATTATTAATAATTAGGGATATTTGGAATCAGGTTGTCCGAACCCGAGTTCCCGACCCTAAACTTGGAACTCTAGAACTAGGTGAGATAATGATACCCGGGCCGTAGCCGGTCAAAATGGCTGCCCTGGCGTTTATTGAAGGCGTATAATAAAAGTATTCAGACTGGTTACAATAATGATATGTGGTATTATTCTTATTTTTAATTAAAATACGTAATGGTACAATAAAGGCATACCCACTGTTGACCCATTACGCGTCACTATTACACTTTTATCGCAAACCGTAATACCCAATACCTATTGGCCATGTAATTAACAAAAGCAAACTGCCTTGTAACTGCCATGTTTACTTGACCCACAATTAATGGATTAAATTCGACTAAACCCAACAATCACATTCAATACACAGTACATTGCGGTTTTAATATTATATTCCAGAGCTTTAATTCAACATAAACGGAAATGTACAATGAGGGATTATTGAGGTTGTCAAATCAAAGTCATCACTACAAAGAGCAGACAAAGTCAGTAATCTGAACAGTACGACGAGTTTTGGAACAATTGATTTTTGGACCAGACATTACGTTAATGTCGGTAAACAGGGCCATGTTTATTTAGTGTTAGGAAAAGGTAATATTTCTCCTAAAGTTAAGTAAATATCTGTTTTTATCTATACAGATAAATAAAATTGGAGTATCTGTTTGTAATATAAAAATAACCGCTTTTTACTAAATGCATATGGATGTATACACGGTACGTATACCAAAAAAAAACATTTTTTACCATTTTTGTCTGTCTGTTTGTTCCGGCTAATGTCTGCAACGGCTGCGCCGATTTTGACGTGACTTTCATTGACAGATAGCTGATGTTATAAGGAGTAACTTAGGCTATAAAAATACATATCATAAATTCGTATACCGCTGTATAACTAAGTTACCGCGGGCGAAGCTGCGGGCAACAGCTAGTTTTTAAATAATTTTAACGCCTGACTTTGCTCTGTAATGTCAGCCGTTATACATCTCAATGATGCTAAATGGCTTATAAATGGATTATAATAATATAATAAGTGACACGATACTTCAGTTATTTTCTAAGAATAGCTTATCATAATATTTATATGGTATCACATCATTATAATATCTTGGTTATTTAGATAAAAAGTATTTATATACATTATATTATACATTTCTGATGCACGGGGTCAAATAAAATGCATAAAGCAGCAAATGAAACTTTTTTCTTGTTATATATTATGTATGTATTATATAACCATGTTCCTCTATTGTAGATTAGCAAGTGAAAAAGTTTAAGAAATTTTCTATATCAGCGATTTTACAAATTGAATATCATGTCATGACTTCCACTACTGCTTCAGATAGGAAGCCAAAAAGTTATATTGGTTCATTAAATATAATCTTCTTATTCATCTCAAATTTGAGTTAGGGTCAAAAACTTTCAGACAAAAGACATTTTAAAATATTATCAAGAATTACAAAGAGTAAGTAACCATTGTAATGTAACAATTAACATCTTGTATTTAAATACAATTAATTGTTTTACGTAAAAAACTTCGGGAAAATTATTTTAAGAAGTCGAACACGAAAAAACTGCTGACAATATGAGTGAACAAAAGTCGGTGTAACAATGGACATGACTTCTGCCTTAGGGTCCTCCATTCAAGAGTTACGCCCTTGCTGACCAAACAGGACCAACAATGGGAGAGCTCCGAGCCAAGGGAAGGAAGTCGATCGTTCTTATTCGATTAGTACTGCATGTCGGCTATTTCAAAGACTGAATGTATTCTATAGGATGTAAACTGGATTCATTTCGGTTACGTAAGGTAGAAGGCAGAAGTCATCTTTCATCATCATCATCAGACTCTATCCGTCCACTGCTGTACATAGGCCTCCCTCAATAAGACATATTTAGAGTTTTTTTAATTAAGTGCTAAATAAAAAGTTTATTTCACTCTATACCTCTACCATGAGTTTTTGTTATAAGCGTAAATGACATAACTATAGTAGTTACGTAAAAACGCAACACGAATAAAAAAAAGGTATTGTATAGTTTTCGATTCGTGTTGCGCTACTATAGTTATGTCATGTGCGAACTCATGGTAGAGGTACTGAAGTATCCTTCTATCTATAGGTACTTCATCTATTGTAACACTATAGTGTTACAATAGATAGAAGTACTAATACCCTTCATTATTTTTGATCAATAATAATTAAAAAACTCACTTGGTGATACGTCTTTCTGTCCGTCGTCCTCGAATCTCCAAAATACGTTTGAAGGAAAATTATTTTAAAACATTATTTAAGAAATCCTTTTTTGATCGTTCACATAATATTACGTTACAAAGTTACAATTACAGTTACCTATTTTCATTATCTGTTTAACAAAATGTAAAACATAAATGGACAAAAAATCACATTTACCGGTAGCAAACCAAGAGGTAAGCTAATTGTTTGTAAGTAAAACGATAAATAGCGGCCGTCACCTTCCATCAATTCCGAGGCTCAGTTATCAGACTTGTAAATTTACTATAATTAAATTATGAATAGATAAAAAAAAGGAATTCTATATTTTTTGGGTTCCGTACCTCAAAAAGTAAAAAAGGAACTATTATTCCGCCTGTCCGTCCGTGTGTCACCACCGATTTTCTCTGGAACGGGTGGACCTAGCAAGTTGAAATTTATACCAGGTACTGAGCTCTATAGTTCCTATTAGGTGTATAAAAATCAAGATCCTGTGTTGACTCATACGATAAAAAGATATAGACAAATTTAGATTTTGGCGAAGACTTATAAGTACCAAAATTTACCTTAATTTTCAATTTTTTTATCTTTCGGAGTTTTCCTTTTACTTGTGCTGTTACAAAATTGAGAATTCTAGGTTAATCGGAAGTATCCTATAGGTTTTGGGTCTAAAACCCTTCTAAATGGTAGTTCCCGTTGATCTAGAATCACGAAATTTGTTTCAAAGCAAGGTCTTATAGCAAAAGTCCAAAATTCCAAAAAATAAAAAGGTTAAAAATTAAAGGGCATCCCCATACATACATAGTTGACAATTAAGATAGTCCTTTGACTTGTATGGACGCTCATACAATTTAGGGGACTTTTTTTTTTTTTTTGTTCTGCAGCGGAAATTTGCAGACCAAACCATAACTAGGACCGGGGTGGGTTTTAAACCTAGCCGTGTGTGGGGTTCACACTTGGAGATGCGTTACCCACTAAAACCGCTGCAAGTGCCCTCAGCCGCCTTTTATGAGAGTCCCGGATCATGCAGGCAACGCAGGACCCTCGGCGACAGGCTGGCCCCGGCGAAAAGGCCAGACTCCTCCTTCTAAAGGGGGACTGCTCGGCTGTTCGTTTGCACGATACTTTTAGCAGTCCCCGACGACGTCGTGTCTAGCTGGCCCCAGGTTAAAACCCCATCCTGCGCCCGACAATTTAGAGGACTAGCTTAATTGGTACCAATCTCAAATAAATAAATAAAATTGTGCAATTGTCTGAAAGAAAATATTTATTGCATTATTATGCTCGTGTGCATTTTACAGTAATAACTAAAGCGATCGTTACACTATGTTTCATGGATCGCGGGAAAAAATATTTATATATTTGATCAAAAAAGCATTGATTTCAAAGCTTTATCATACCATAAACTGCAGGACACAAACTTTTATAATTTTAGCTTTAAATTGGGGCTGTATATTTTAATTTTCACGTTATATTCTAGATAATGGAGTCAGAAGTAGAACAATTTTTACTACCTATATCGACATATAATATTCCCACAATATTCCATATGCTTTCGTAGTTAGTTTCCTATGTAGATATGTAAGTAAATTAAATGTCAAATTTGAAATCACAAGTTTAGGTACACTCGAAACCAACTTATGAAAGCGTGTTAAATTAATAAAAAAAAAACTCTTGTCATCAGTTTGTGGAATTTAGTTCCACAGACGAAGCTCACTTTATCCAATTATATTTCAATCATTTCAACATAAATCGTTGCTTTTTATGACAACAAAAAAGATGATGTTTCATTGTAGGGTTTAGTTTCAATACAATGATAATTTGTCACCGAAGACTGGCATTGGCACCTGGCCTCCACGCGACCCCTACTGCCTTTCGAATTCGCAACGCAAACCTTTGTCAGTATGGTTGTTTAATTTATATGTTTAAGTAGATCTTCAAATACAGATGGAGGGGTAGCAGATAAAGTTGAATTATGTAGAGGTGGAAAACATGCTTGTGTGATAGAGGAATTATGAAATATTGGTCATATTATCACAACAAGATAGATTATAGCTAATGTACTGTGAATGAAATTTAGGATATATTAAACATATTTATTCATTTATCTACACCTCGTAAATAAAAAAAAATAAGCTTTTATTGATTGGCCAAGGAAGACCTATGCGGAGGCTTAATAATAATTTAAAAAATCCCATTTATATAGTATGTCAATAACCTTATCAATAATTTTGTAAACGGAATAAAGACAATGGAGAACGTTAACCCGTGTACAGTGGCGCCACAGAATTCGCGGTCGACGAATCCACTTCCTGCCTACCGTTTCCCGCTAAAATGGATCACTTCCGCCAGCTATTTTTCATCTCCAAATCAAAATAAGCTATTGACTTGCCACAGCTAGAATTTTCAATATTTTTGGTATAAGTTACTACCGTCCTGTATTCGTGGTGAACAGTATATCGATACTGTTGTTTTGCTTTCTGTATTAACCTATATTAGTTTCTAATATTGATACACTGTGCACATTTTTGAATGCTTTTAATTGGTAAAGTTGGAAAAAGAAGAATATTAATATATTACAATTTATAAAAGGTAATACAATTAATAAAAGGTAATAAATAATCTGTAATTCATAACGACCAATAAATAAAATCCATGACAGATCAAATATAACACAAAAACAAAGTAATAAAAAAATCTACTCTATGGTTTTTGTTCTCATTCGAACTGTCATAATCCCTTAGACACAAACAAGCCGTTAGCAGTCTTCTGCGATTAATGCTATGGGAGGGCCACACCCTTGCGAGAGCTCTTTCGCATCGGAACCAGCTAATGAGCCTTGAATAAACCAATTCACTTAAACAACAGACCATCATATTATATTATCTCTTTTATTAATATTATAGACAGGTAAATAAGTCGGACGTTGTCGCTTTTATGTATAAAATTAATAATAGTATAGGGTTGATCCCATATGTCCTACTGGCCATACTTCACCGATGCGTTGGCCCAATGCGGATATGTGAACTTTACACACCTTTAAAGATTTTTAATCTCATCATGCAAGTTTCGTCACGATATTTCCATCACCGGTGAGCAAGCGATGGTCTCATGTTCAGGTGCATGTAGAAATTTCAAGGCACCACAGGGATCAGGATCGAACCCGGACTTCTCACTCAAGAGACCGAGCCCATATCCACCAGTCCATTGTCCCTCACATCTCGCATCATCGCGCTCTTTATCGCTTTTAATGATTTTTATTATATGAATTAGATAAATGGAAATGTTTTTAAATATACAAATAATTATTCCAGAAAGATTTATTTTAATGATAGAGACTTGTAAACAGGAATATTGTATTGACTTGTAAATATACAAAAATAATAGTTATTTATTTGGTTTCTACAAAAAAAAAAGTGTAATGTTAGGCCACCTACTCTGCAGATGCAGTAGTTCTAATATGTAAATAATACTGATCTAAAGAAGGAAGGAATAATATTACTGATACTTGAACTTACAACATTGGTAAGTTAGAACCTTACCTACCAATTTTACCTTCATACTAATCCCAAAATTCCTATACACATAATATATTATGTTAACAGTATTTCTATGTAAAGTATATACATAAACCTGACAATTACAAATTACAAACCTCAGTTTACACGAAAAGAGAAAAAAATTAAAATAAACAGCAAAGAAAATCAAAAACCCCTTTATAAAAAATGCGTTCCTTTTTAGCGCTCAGTCCATAAAATCTAGACTAAGTGTGTTTTACAATTACAGCACTACAGCACATTATGCAGCTTATTGCTCATTGTTGATGTTCTAATTACAGCAACGCTTCGCACAATCGAGCACTCTCGCGTGATGCGGTAGCAATCTTTAAGTTGGCATTCATCGAAATTTTATTTATATTATCGTCAGTAATTATTGTTTAAAAAAATTAAAATGGAAATACTAAAAAGTTAATTCAGACTGTGCTAAAAATAAATCTAAGTATGGATGAAGGTATAAACATTGACTTTTTTGTATTCTACATATAAAATTTATTAAAAATCACGTTTTTTCACTATCTTTCTCAACATTGAACCAAGCGCACTCTGCTTGTGACAATTCGGCATTGTGCGGGTTTGAGTCGCATTATGCGCTGTAATTAGAAAATACAAAAATTTCCGTGATACAGACAACTACAATACTATCTGTGGTCTAAGATGCGAGTTCAAATTAAAGTGGGGGCGCTGGTGTCAGTGGTAATTGTGAGAACTGATTCGGTAATTAGCGGGACGAGTCACCAAGGGCGCGAGAACGGGCCACCCCAGCACACTATATTCGTGGGAGTTATTAATTACTAATGTTTGTTTAAAAATATTTGTTGTTTTTTGAACGCTTCCTGTGTGATTGTAATTGATTGTTGCATTTGTTTATTTATAAGTAATTTTTGAATAGCACAATGGTTTTCTAAATCTTCCTTTTCTTTTGTTCTTGGGTCATAATTTCACAATCAGATCGACGCATTTAAATTCCAACTATAATCATTATATTATCCTTGACTATGCGTGATTTTTTAAATGCTTGAAGACTTTAAAAATTCAGTTGGCTGGAAATGTCTATTACCTAAACCTAAGATCAAGTATCAATAGATTTGACAAGCTAATAATAATACCGTATTGGAACGAGATAACAACATACGAAAAATCCAAGAGTGACAGAGACATAGACACTTTCTTTTGTCTTTGTCAGAATATCACACTTTGTTTGTTGGGCACAACAAGGATGTGCCCAACAAAAAATTATCGACTAAATTTGAATGCCATACAAACATTCTCACTCGTGAACAGTTTGTCAAATATGCCGCCATTTTGTACTACTTTTTAATTTGGTCGGTTTATATAGGTACGGTGATACCAGTTTTGTTATAGGCTGATTACCCAAAAATGTGGTATTATATAAAAAGGGTGACTGGAATTTCCGAAATAAACACAAAAAAAAAAACAAATATGTTTATTGCTATCCTAAAAGGCTATGTACTATAGATCATACATATTAAGACGTAAATAGCCTTCTTTTTTATTATTTATGTTCTTAGCGGTTTGTTATTATACATCATATCATTACATAATATTTTCGATAATCCGGAAAAATGGAGCTGTCTAAAATTACAATAAATGTTTGGTTAGGGCTTATGCTTATAGTTATCTATCAACCTTTACCAGTTTTTTATTATTTTTAATAAGTATATATAGTATATAAAATAAGTAGACTTGTTATTATGAATGTGGTATCCCTGTAAAATATGTCTGTCCCTTTCGGGTATACGCGAATGTCAATTCCATATTATACTTGTTCCTAGACCTAAACAAACATTTCATAATTTTCACGAATAATGTCCGACACCGTTATATATATTTTAGATGTTTTTATCCGTAATAATGTATGCACGTCAATTTATTTCAATTTACAGCGTTGTATTGTTTTGGCGGGCAAAAGCAACGTTCCCGCGCTTCCGGACGTAGCTTCCGCCGCGTACGCGACACGTGCCGCGCCATCTTTGAATTGTACACTACAACAATTGACGTTTGCCGCTAAAAGACACCTAACCCTCGTTTATGAAAATATTGGCATTGGAAATGTAGCTTAAATACCTTAGCGTTAAATGTATTTTTGCCATAATTTATCGTTCTACCTTTAACGTTTAAATGAATAATAATGGTTCGTGTGATTGTTTTATCTTTCGCACTAATGTTATTTTATAATTATCTGTAACATCGCCGTCGTTCGAAAATTGTGGCGTGCGACAAATGTGATACTAGCACTTTGAAAAGGTAATTTTCTACGTCAATGAGTCAAACGAAAGGGAAAATGGCAGCATAGCGTATAAATCTATTAATATATGTGGGAGGGAAGCGCTGTGCACGAGTGGGAGGGAAGCGCTATACCGCGCTCCCGGCTGCATGGGTTTCTCCCGTGAAACAGCTTTGCTGTGTTTCGGAGAGAAGGGCAAGACAGGCAGTGTAATTACTGGCACCGAGACTTAACATCTTATGTCTCAGGATAGGCAACACATAGATGAGTTGCCTGGGCTCGTTCCAGGTAAACTAGTTTATGTTCATGGGCGACGTCGACCACTTACCATCAGGTGGCACCTTTGCCAGTTTGCTTATCCAAGTAACATAAAAAAAGTGTTTTTATTTTGACCGTTTTGTATGTTCCTTGTTAATAGTATTACTTATATCAATTGAATGTTAAGAATTCCTATGAGTTAGGTAAATTGCATAAAAACAGAACGAGCTGTTAATACCTATATACATTGTCCAGATGGATATGATTTCGTAAAATACTAAAATATTTTTATTTCATAAAATATGTCGATATCTCACCTATACCATAGCAATAAATAATTTCACACGCTGACGTGCGACGATATCAATTAAAGCCATTACCGTAACGAATACAACAAACACACGTCCGACGGAGGTCGCAAACATTGACGAACACTCCCTGTACGAACTGCATCTATAAATGCCTGCTAACAGTCTGTCAACATTTGTATTAAACTGACTGTTGTACGCGGCTTCACATTAAAAGCTTCAAATTATGACCTATCCCTCGAGAACTGATGCATATATTATTATCATACAAAACAAAACATTACATTTTGAAAATAGAAACTTTAATGCGGATAACTAAAAGGCTTTCCGTTTGTGGGATTTCAATCTCATCTATAGCCGGAAAAAAAGTTTAAGACTTTCTCAATTTTTTTACAATAAATATTTTTTGGCAATAGGATATTGGCTATTTTCACTTTCAGTAAGCATTGGACGGATTCAGGCTGATAACCACGGTTTTAAATATAGTTAATTTCAAACAACAAACAAAACAAAGTGTTCAAATTATTTTAGAGGTGACGATCACCCATTTTCATCTTGGTTATTGTAGGAGTAATTCTTCTTTTTCTTCTATACAAGTTAAAACGTGCAAAAAAATATATCAATATTATAGTATAAAAGTAAACAAAAAACGCTCTTATTTAATACCGTCTCAAATGTACATTTTCCTTACGCTAATGTACCCCTATATTTTCAATTTAGTGGCCATACAAAGAAGTTTTCTGTTTATCAAACAACTTGTTCAAAGGGAAATACTTGCAACGAGTGAAACTTGAAAGCATCGGAGAGCATTACTATAAAAGTTTTGTGTAACAATGTGTAATGTTGCCATTTGTATGCGTAAAAATCTAATCCGGAAGTGACGGAACTCGCCTTAGCGGGGGAATAGCGAAACTTGTCTATTGTGGCGCCATCTACAACTGTCCGTTACACTGACGTGCTTCCGGCTTCTCTTCAAAAGTCTCGAACTGTCAACTCGCGAGCGGGATGTCTTGGGATTTCCTTGAGGGTCTTTTTTCTTCCTATTGACAGATTTTTTGGACTACATGGAAAGAAATCATGTAGGTATTTACGGAGTAATAAAAGAAAGAATACCATGAAATTGGAATTTCAATCAAAAATTAAGAAAAAAGTTTAGGTACCTTTTGAATGACGCATCGCAGTGGCAGACTAGCAGACGACTTAGCAATTAATGTCAATGTGAAAAAAAAACAATGTCACTTAGGCCATGGCCGTGATGAGACATGAGAACAGGTGGCGGACATTAATTACATGATAGAGATCTGCCTGTTCTCCACTGATGGGCATAAACCCCTCTCATTGAACGCCAAAACGATTGACGTCTGGAAGAATGCCAGGAATTTAGAGATGCGTCATTTTCATCGTCAATTTGTAAACCTTGTCCTGAAACTATGTAAAAATGTAATGAAAAAATAACAGAAACGTCGGAGAAGTATATATATTTGAGTTTCGAATTTTAGACAAGAAAATAAATCTGAGTAATTGTATGTCCATGACGGTATTAGATCTAGTGTGCTTTGCATGCCGTACTCAAAAACTTGACCACTACACCATCGGTCGTCACCACATTCATCGAAATCACTCCTTTGGGATGGTTCACCTGCTATTAGATCCCCATTATAAAGATAATAAATTCCAAACATAATATGTCACAGATCAAAGAATCAGCACTTTCTGATTAGATAGGTCTAACGCCAATATTGATGTATCAGGTAGTTTCGAATAACTTTGTAACGTTAGGACTTAGGATATATGACACCTCAGTCCTCCCTTGATAATGGTTGCTGTAAGTATCCGAAACGTGGGGCTTGTAAAAATCTTAATAAACCGCGATAAAATGCTTAAAATATAGATAATGGTGTCGGTCCCATTCTTCCTACAGAATATCATAACTGTGACATACGACCTCTGTGGCTCAATGGTTAGCGCGTTGGCAATCAAGCCGGAGGTAACGGGTTCGAAACCCGCCAAGGAACAAAAAGTTTCTGTGTTCCTGGGTCATGGATGTGTATTAAATATGTGTATAATATATATATATAATAATATCAAACCTTTTATGCCCCACTGCTGGGCATGGGTCTCCTCCTCGAAATCAGGCGAGGAGGGTTTTGGGCCATAGTTCACCGATGCGCTAGCCCAATGCGGGTTGGTGAACTTCACACCCCTTCAAAGACTTAATCTCATCAGGCATGCAGGTTTCCTCACGAAGATTTCCTTCACCGGTGAGCAAGCGATGGTCTCATGTTCAGATACACGTAGAAATTAAAAAAAAACCATTTCTGGGCATCGCAAGATCATCGTCAGGATCGAACCCGGACCTCTCGGCTCTCACTCAAGAGGCAGTAATAGTGAAAAAAATCATGTTGATATTAAATACGCGTAATATCTTAAAAGTAGCGATGTATAAAAATCGTATAAGAAATTCGTTCGGGCATTGTAGCATCATTTCGCCTAGTCTTACGTGGGCGCGCTCTATTCGTAGCAAGGTCGGACGATATAGTATTACAGTTTCAACGACAAATACCGCTTGACCTCCGGACGATCGACGGTTTACCCATCGACATCTATGCTGGTTGGTACTGAGGGGAGGGGTGGAGGTCACTGTAGGCTGGCGGTTATTATCATCACCTTGTATATTGTCTACCCACGCCTGTACATCACTGACTAGATGAACGCGCGAATAGTCTGTTCCTACATCCGGTTGGTGCTGATACAATGTTTCAATACTTTTATTTGTTGCCTGTTATTGGCTGTCGTTGAGTATAGCAGTGGATGGAAAAATGTTGACAAAAATGATCGTGATGTTGCCTTTTTTTTCTTTTGCGCCGGGAAATGCTCTTAGGCATCCCGCGGGGGACAGACACTCTTAAGGCGGGTATGTGGGGGCTGCTCTTTGTACCCCTCTTATAAGAAGAGGGGACAAAAGAGCAAGGGGACAGGGGGCGAGGATGGCAACCTCACCCCGTTGCATTGTCCCGACGTTGGGAGGGGTTGTTTCATGGTGCGGAACAACCCCTCTGTGGAGGTGGCGTCGGTAACCTCACCAAAGGCGGCGTTGGTGGCACTCGCCGGATTTTAGTGGGTAGAGCTGCGTCCACCTTACCAGGCAACCCACGCGTCTCTCGTCAATTAATGCTCTTAAAACGATCAGAACTGCGCCTGATAACAGGCACCATAACAGGACATGGTCACTATAACAAGCATCTTTTCACGATAGGTGTTACGGACAGTCCGCTATGCAGAGTCTGAGTAGCGGAGGAAGAAACACTAGCCCATGTACTACTGGAGTGCACAGGAGTAGCACCGGTACGGGCTGCCCATCTCGGATGCCCGAGAACGCTCCCGGAGATCTGCGCCGATGTCAAGAGACTGCTAGCATTCTTGCGGCAGCTTAACTGGCAGTAGGGAGTGCTTCAGGCTCACAACACGCAAAATAGGCGCAAAAGCGTCGAGTTGCGGAAACCAGCCTGATCTCAAGTAATCAAGTAACAAGTAACAAGTCCATTACCATCTTTCGGACGCAGCGAGTCCCACATACCCGCTTGGGGAGACCCACTCCCCAATGGGATGCCTCAGAGCATTTCCCGGTGTTAAAGAAAAAAAGGGGGGTAAATGGGGACACGGATGTGAGTCCTGCCATAGGCAGATGATTTAAAAAGACAGTAGCGGGGTCGTAGACATGTCCTAGAGAAAACAAGATGTGTATATGTATAGATTTCGGATGCGAGTGGCGAGGGATCGGCCGTCTTGGCGTCACCTTGTGTGTCGCCAGGATCAACAGGTTACCACGATTATTATTATTAGATACGGTTTCAGGGAGCTGAGGGCAACGTTAAAACTGCCTTGGGACCCACAACGAATTTAATCAAAAGAATTCAGAAATATTTTCCAGACATTGTCCCCAATTACAGATGTTACAATTTCATACGTTCACGTTCATATAGTATTGTAACTAAAAAATATATTTTTCCAGACTAAACTGTCTAGTTCGTGGTTTGGTCCAAATCTAGCCAAGGGCAGACGGATTTATGATGAATATAAATGTTTGTACCAATTATTTATTTACATATTGTTTCAATTTATTTTCGTTACACGTTTATATTGCATCTGTAGTGGAGGATCGGGAGAATAAAACTTTTTTATGACGCAGGTCAGGCAGGCTTTCGCATAATCCAGGTTTATCTTATCTGGGGTAAAGCTCCTGGACCTATGTAGGAACTCACACTTGGGAATGCACTACCCCACTAAACCACTTGCGAGCGCCTTCAGCCGCTTTTAGAGGGTCCCGGATCTGCAGGCAACAGGATCACCTCGGCACCTCGGGGCACAGGCTGGCCCTGGCGAAAGCCGGACTACTCCTTGTAAGGGGGGACTACCCAGCCGCCACTGGAAAATAACACCTAGCTTTAAATGTTAATTATATTTAAATACTTATTTGTAATGATATTGTTCTTAAAAGAACTAAAATAGGTTAGGAACAAAACATCTCTGCTATCAGGGTCCTAGAATTTAAGATGCTGAATTTGATATAGCTTTTAATAGTATTGGAATATTATTTTTATTTTTCCTATTTGTTTAATTTTTTAAAGATAATATTTTTTGCAACCTTCAAAAGTATTTCTTTTCATAAATAAAAAGCGCACAAGACATGTCGTCGGTTAAATAGAGAAGTGACATTATCCAAAAAGTACAAACTTTTCATTAGAGCCAATTAAAGTTTTTGATTTTATTAAAATGCTTTTTTTTTCTATAAACAATTATTAACTTATAAGTGTGATATATCATTTGAAAGGTATTTAAATAGGGATTAAGATGTTGTATTACTTTTAATAATTACATAAAAATATAAACGTTTCTAGCTAGAAGTGCCACTTTTCTACATCAATAAAAAACTATTATTTGCATGGGTTTTCTAAAAAATATAAACACAAATTGTGTAAAAAATTGTTTTATTTACATATATTGTTATTAAAATTGAAGTATTCGAAGATCAGTACTTGAACTTATTATTATAACGAATTAAAATAATTATATCACTTCTATTTAAAAAGTTACCGTTACATAAACGATGAATAAATGGCAACAATATTGAAATCAAACTTATTATAAATAAAAGAGATCAAAACTGAGATCAAACTTAAATATACGTAATGCTTAAATAAGAATATAATATAAAATTATATTATATTATATTCATTATAATAATATAAATCTATAAAAAAATGAAAATATCTGTTTCCTTTTATAAATCAAGTACGAAAATATCAGTATCTTCATAATAATTACTAATTTAAAATCTTTAAACAGTTTCACAGCCCCTATGAAAAATAAACCTATGGTAAAAAAAAACTACAAAAAGTAAAAGTAGTATCCTTAAATAAGTAAAATATCTCAAATTCTTAATAAACCACCAGCAAGTTCCAACCACAAAGCACAATTTCAATTTAAAGATTTTCATAAAAGGTTTTATAAAACCTTGGAACTATATTTTTTTCTATGAGTGAAAGTATACCTTCTTTTTTACTATTAGAAACACTCAATTTCGACGAGTAAAGCTGTTGTAATTCACAACTCAAATTAGTTTTTTTCTTATTTGTACGAGTTTTAACCACAACTGTTTTGAAGCTATCTTCTTTATATGAACACTTATAAAAAAATCGATCATTAAACCTTTTCTCCACTCTAACAACTTTAATATCTCCCATTCTTACTTTTTCTTTATCATCATTCAATGTATAGTTTGAACCGACGCTGTCTGTAATTTTTTTAATATCAAAGAAGTTCTCATGGTTTAGTTCATGGACTTGGTATGGATTCCCTCTTTTTTTTGCAGTTATAATCAATGTAATATATTGTTCCGGGACATAAATGGGTGCAGATTTTAATGACCTCGAAATATTACGCTCAATAGTAGCATGCGCAGAATCACCTTCATTTTGAGAGTGACCCTTAATAAGAAATTTATGAGTGATAGACTTTAAATTTTCTAAATTATTCACAGCATATAAATACATTGCAAACATGAATTAATTTTTTTGTTGACCACAACAATTATCGCTGTAAAATATAACTTCAAAATCTTCTTTAATTTTATTCTGTAAGCTTTTTAAATAACTAAAAACACAGGAACCTATTTCATTAACTCCCCTTGCCCCTTCCCCTTCGTGCCATACATAGCAGTTTACATCTTTAGATCCAAGTTCATAAATTGTAAAGTTGAGAACATTAAGTTTGGAAATATAATAAAAACTGGAAACGTCTCCTCTCGGACATGGCATAACGGCTTGCAAATCATAGACGGCAGCTATACGTTTCGCATTAGCATTTTCTTTATCCAGCTCTTTTTCCTTTCTCACTAAATCTTTTTCTTCAAGATGAATCTCATATTTGGCTTGTAATGGCTCTTTATCCTCTGCATTATTATAAGCTGCACAGTCCTCACATTGGTCCTTTTTCGGAGACCAGAATGAAATATTATACTCTTTGGTGAATATATTATAATATATTTGGTAATCAGCATAAGGAACGTTTTCAGACTGACACTTTGTAACATAATCTCTATGTAATTGTGCAATAGAAAGACCTCCTTCAATGTATTCTCGGTTTGTACTAGCACGACAATAATGGCTTTCTATTCTGGGTATAGAATTGATATGTTGTTTAATTCCATCAACTACTACAGTGTCAAGCTTATTATGTTTTCCGTGCTTTCCTCTTTTGTCTTCTTTTAGAAAACCGCCAACTATAGAGTTTTGCATTGAAATAACTGTTCTTATTGGTCTGTCAGATATACCAAGGGTATTTTTGAAAAAAGTCTTACAAACTCGAAGATTTTCTTTGTTTACTTCAAAATTAAATGAATGGTTATAATCTTTTCTTGTGCTCCCTTCACGAATATATCTATATTTAGGCTTTATTGCAATTACATGCATATTGATAAATTGACGTTGTTTCTCTAAATCCCCTAACTTCCAGTAATTCGAAAAAATAATTTGGCGCATTTCTTCACTGATCCTATTATAACACTTTAATTTACATTTCTCAGAACATGTCGGTTTTATTTGTCGTTCTTGTATTTGTTTTCGTGACTTAGAGGTTGATATATATGCTTTGCCAGACTTTCTTAATATTTTAGCTTTATTTTTTCTCCATTCTTCCGGTATAGCTTTTCTTTTTCTTCCTTTCTTTAATTTATTATTTTCAAATGCATCTTCTTGGCTTTTATTTGTCTTAGTTGTTTCATCATCAGATGAAGAATTGGATGATAAAGCAAGATCTTCACGCAATAAAAAATCCGGGTCATTATGTATGTCATCAGACAAAAAGTCTTTTTGACTGTCAGATATGGAGTTAAAAGAACTATTGTCATCATCGTCAGAGGAAATATCGGAACTAGATATATAGCATGGAGTTTTCGACAGGTTTATAAGTGGAATGTCATTACATAATATATCTTCTCGTTCTAAATTAGTAACCGGCGATTCCGCAACAATTTTACTTGGTCCAGGATGATCGTAAGGATTTGAAACTATAAAATTTCTATTTAAATTAGTTAGAGGAGTGCGCTCAGAATTTAAATTATGTGACTGTGGCTCGGCGTTGATGATTTGAATGTTCTCTACTGTTGAAATATTATGGTCTTGAAAAACTGATTCGGGTTCTGAATCGACCTCTCGTATCGATTCAGATACATTTAGTACTGCAGGTTCCGTTTCTTTGTTTAATATTGTCGGAACCGAATTATTTGCCTCCAAAATCTCTTCATTATCGTCCTTAGACAAAATCATTTGCAGTATTTTTACCCCACGTTTCATCCTAAAAATAATAAAGAACAATATTATATTAATTTTCAAAAAAACAAAAATATAAAAGCTCACACATATAAAAAAGGCAATAAATATCTCTATAGAAGCGAGACTTTTAACAGGTAACCACCATAGTTTACAAAATACCTAAAATTAGGCAATTAATTTAACATCCACAATCACAATTTAGAGTTCTATTTTTTCTGATGATGGTCCAGCGCTATGAGTGACGATGGTCCAGCATACTAAATAATCTTTAAAAACTATATAGAAAAATGACATTTGTACGAATCAAACACGACTTTTTATCTTGATTTTTCAAAAAGAAGCCACATTACACAAAATGTCATTCTTCTGCATTTAATTCCATCCTACTTATTACAGTAAAACTTTAAAGAAAAATGACATAATTACAAATTAATCATAATTTAATATTATTATTTTACATTAAGAAGTCACTTTACACAAAATGTCATTTTTCTACATTTAATTCCATCCCACTAATTATATCAAAACTTTAAAGAAAAATGACATAATTATAAATCAGTCCTAACCTAATATTATTATTTTACAACAAGAAGTCACAGTACATAAAATGTCATTTTACTTTATAGCATGCAACCACATAAACAGAAAAAAATATAAGATTAAACGTCGGTTCTCGAGAAAATACATTTTTATATAAATATTACTTACCTTTTGTAATAGTATCCAAACACTATTTTGAGAAATAACACTTTTCTTTAAAAACAGACGTGCGCATCGCTTAATAGCAGGATTGCAAATGACAGAGTGACATTTTTCTACAATCAAAATGGCGGATAGCCAATGAGTACAGAAATGACACATGCGACATCTAGTGAGCCGGAAGATAGTTTTGTAAAATGTCTTTTATGCATATAAAATTTGATTGATAATAGAATATTTTTATCCAATAAAAGTGTTTTTGAAAATTTTTGAGAAATGTCATTTTTCCATTTAATCGACGATGTGTGAGTAGCAATAGAGTTTTTTCGTCCTATGTAAAGGAGAGGAAACGAACTTTGAAAGTTCTTTCCGTTATGAAAATAACTAGCTGTTGCCTGAAGCTTCGCCCGCGTTACTCAACTCCTATATGTCACAGCGTGATGTTATATAGCCTATAGCCTTCCTCGATAAATGGGCTATCTAACACTGAAATAATTTTTCAAATCGGACTAGTAGTTCCTGAGATTAGCGCGTTCAAACCAACAAACAAACTCTTCAGCTTTATAATATTAGTATAAATAACAATTCCTTGCAATTAAGCCCACTTACAAAAAACGCAATATTTCAGAAAAATTATAACTTAGAAGTGTCAACACAACTTATTTTAGGATACAATTGTAATTTATAAAATATTTAACTCAATGTTAAGGGCTTAAAATAATCGTAATTATTCTTTTCCAGATTGTACCAAATTTATAATACTCACAAAATAAATTTCTGAATCAAATCCGTATTCTGAAGCAGGCCTTTTATAATATCTTTAAATTTTCTTGTCCAAGATATAGAGTTTTACGCCTGAAGAATGAAAAGCAAAGCTGAAAACAAAATGTTTGTATATATACAATATACATGTTTACCGTGCTGAGTAGAGGGCAAGTTTATTTATACATACGACGTAATATAAACAATTTATCACACAACACAACGTCAGTCCAGGCGCGTAATGGCTATTCTTACATAAAAACCATTAATCTGAAGCTGATGTTACGGCGTAGAAATGGTTGATTAAAAATAATTATTATGTCATTGGTATCTCAATCTTATACTTTTCTGTATTCTATCAATGGTCGATCGTAGTTGGACGCGACTATCGCGGGATTGGCAGTCTTAGCGCTCATTCCGTCTGACACAGGTGCTCACCGGGCATGGTTGCTTTGGTGAGTACCTGTGCCGGACGGCCCGCAGGGAGCCGTTGACAGTGTGTCACGATTGTGGCGCGGCGGTGGACTCGGCCCAGCACACTCTCGAGGTGTGCCCGAGATGGGCGGTGCTGCGTCACAGTCTGACATCAGTCATCGGAGTGGACTTGTCTCTGCCGAGCATCATCACCGCGATGCTCGGTGACGATAAGTCCTGGACGGCGATGGTCTCCTTCTGAAGGAGGTCGACGCGCGGGTGAGAGAGGAGCCCGCCGACGAGGCCTCCTCCCGCGAGCGACGAACGGGGGTGCGTAGGTGTAGGTAGGTGCGTAATAGCGCCTCTATTTAATGCGTAACGCCCCTGGTTCGTGGTTCGTGTCGGGCTCAGGATGGGAACCTGGGTCTGTATGGCACGACGTCGTCGGGACTGCTTAGTAGCGGCCGGGCAGTCCCCCATTATGAGAAGTAGTCTGGTCTTCGCCGGGGCCAGCCTGTCGCTGAGGTGATCCTGTTTGTTGCCTGCATATCCGGGACCCTCAAGAAGCGGCTGAAGGCGCTCGCAGTAGTTTTAGTTAGGGTGGGCACTCCCAGGTGCGAGTCCCACATTGGGTCAGGATCTACCCAAAGATCCTGGCTGCATCCATCAGGATTTCCCTGCGAAACAAAAAAAAAGTTTTAGCGTTCATAGAAAGAGACTTTTGTGAGACATCAGCGGACGAGCGTTGATATTGATATAATATTGATTGTAATTTGTTCATAATATTATTCTGTCGCTACTCTATCATTGATATATGCGCTTGTGGGACGCTGTCGTCTGCAGTGTTCTTACTTTCCAAAAGCGTTCTGCTTCGAAGAAAGACATGTTAGATCTAGGATTCTAAAATCATACTGTAATTGCTCTTTACATCTCCAATTAACTTTGTTTCGTGTAAATGGAACACCACTTTGTTTTGACACAAGAAGAGACGAGACTACGGGCTCATGTAAATTGTATAAAAATTACTTTAACATCACATTTTCCGAAAATGTTGCCTTTGTAACATGATACCTATATGAGCCCGTGGCATCAGAACATATCTTGAAATAAATAAGATATTATTTAGTCATTTGTATGAGGTAGTGCCATGCTACTTCGCAGCCGGATTGGGCCGGCACGATCGGGGTGGTACCTCTCGCTCACATAACACAGGCGTCAAGTGACAGCTATGCTGTCGCGTTTTGTGCGGTTTGTGAGTTCCGGTGGCCCATTGGGGGAGGGGGATAGGGAAAAGGAAGGCAACGCATCTGCATAACTTTTGGTGGTGCGGGGTTTATGGGCGTCGGTAGTTACAATAAGGTTCCCACTGCTTGGTTGCCTCCCTATGGCATAAAAAAGTTACTTCTTGGTCCTCCGATTCCTGAAAACCATTTATCCATCCATCCATCTATAATACTGTTAATATAAGTGGTAACACATCATAGTACTCTATCTTCTATCTCCAATCGAAATAAGGGGATATGTGCATTAAATTAGAATTAATTATTAAAGCAACTCTAGCAATACAGAAAGAATCTAAACACAAATTTAACCATTATTTTGTCAAGTTGCACACGGAGCGTCGTATGGCGGAGTATTAGAGCATTTCCCAAATAATTAGAGAGTGGCGTCTCTTCCAACAATAGTAGTTATTTGTACGTGTGACGTAGGACGGCCATGTTTTGGCAAACGTAAACAAACCAAACATGTTCTGAATGACTTCATTGATGACTGAGCTTATTATGGACCCGATCATGTGAGCCAATGATGTGGATATAACATTTAATATTTATGTATAGGATTTACATCATTAGCAAACGTCCATCGATCGCTGAACACTGAATATTTGTCAATGAAGGCTCAAAAGGATCAACCACATTCAAACATATACAGATATTTTACAGTATTTACTTGTGGGGGAGAAAATGAATTTGAAAAAATATTTTTACATTAATTTATATGGCGTCAGACTTATTATTTATTCGTAGGCGTCATCTATAGAAAATACGTATAACATATTGTTACCACATAAACCGCACTAAAAATCCTATTTATGTGTTTATCAACATATGCAACAATATTTTATTTACCCTAAGGCACATTTCCTATAACCAATAATCATCATCATCATCATCATCATCAGCCTGTTATTGCCCACTGCTGAGCATAGGCCTCCCTTTTTTTCTGCCAATCTCCTTTGTCCCTTGCCTGCCTCATCCATGTTTTGCCCATCAGCCTTACCACGTCATCGGTCCGTCGAGCCATAGGACGTCCTGGACTTCTCCAACCCAGTCTAGGCCACCATTCGGTTACCGCCGTGGACCACCTGCCATCCCCACGTGTCTAGTCAAGTGTCCTACCCAACTCCACTTCAATTCTGCGACCCTATCTACGACGTCTTTGACCTTCGCAAGACGTCGGATTTCAGTATTGCGGATACGGACTTGCAATTTGATGCCGAGCATCGCTCGCTCCATGGCCCTTTGTGCGACTCTTATTTTGTGCACAGCCTCCTGCGTGAGCGTCCAATATATCAATGATTTATTATTATTTTTTGGCAAGGGACACTCCATAATAATTATGCACAATGAGGAGAACTACTTATTAAATAAATAATCTTTTAAACAACTGCGCAGTATGCACCTAATGTTATTAATGGTAAGAATCATTATTATATATTTGATTTAATTAATTATCGCTATCTTTAATTCATATATTTGTTTAAATAACACTTTCAAGTATCTTTCAAAGCTTGTTGGTTGTTTGGTTGTTGCATGCTCGGAGAAAGTATTGGAATAGTTTATAAAAAAGAAAAGTCCAAAAAGCTCGTAGTTATTTTCAATATGAGAAAATACGTTCGTTCGTTTGTCAAGTATAAGCCAATAGACGTCCACTGCTGTACCTACATGCCTCATCGAGCATATAGCCAGATAGAGTAGTAATGTTAGCCATAACTCCGAAACTGGTCATATATTTATCATTGACGTAATAGCAATTCAACAAACCATGATCTGTATGTACGTCCCATCGGCCAATCATCCATCAATGGCCATCAGTAGGCCAATCAGAGCGCAGAACCTGCGCAGCATCGCGGAATTTGGCGGAATTAGTTTTACAAATAAAACAAACAAAACACAATATTACCGCTACCTATTACCTACCTATCGCTCTATTTCGGTTGTATGCTTTATGACAGGCCTTTTTTTGTTTTTGCTGGGGAATGCGTTAAACATACCACCAGGCCAGAGAGTGCCTAGGGGCTATGTACTATTTGCGACCGAGAAGATGGTATTGTTGTACTGTTAATTATTATACAGGCTGCAATTGAAATCATGGGCATCCTTTCAAATTTAGACACTACTAATGATACTATTTGCATTACGGCTAATAATAAGCGGATTTATTTAAAAAAATATGCAAGCAAGGGATTTATTTATTTATTCGTCACGTACATAACTGACTCGAGGCCTACGTATTCTACACCGCGCGGGCTGCATTTTCGTAAACCAAACTGCGTCCAACCGAACTTGATACTTTTTATGATAATTTTATTTTTAGTATTCGTAGCATTAGTAGTTACATGGGTAGTGTCTAAATTTAAAAGGATGCTCATGATTTCAATAGCACTCTGTATACTGGAAATCATTAATTACATAAATTATGTAAACAGACACATTAATTGAATTGCTATTTATACATAACTAGCTGTTGCCTGCAGCTTCGCCCGCGTTACTCAACTCCTATAAGTCACAGCGTGATGTTATATAGCTTATAGCCTTCCTCGATAAATGGGCTATCTAACACTGAAAGATTTTTTCAAATTGAACCAGTAGTTCCTGAGATTAGCGCGTTCAAACAAACAAACAAACTCTTCAGCTTTATAATATTAGTATAGATAGTAGTTGTAAAATGTAGTTTTAAACTGTAAGCATCAGTATGATCATTTTATGGTTTTATTTGATTTAGAGGCTCCACCTGTTTAACACATCTTTAATAGGTCACGTGACTTTCACATATATAAGGACAAGAACGCGAAGCACGTGATAATTAATTACACAGATCTCTAAGTGTTCTGTGACCTAGAATGATTCATGAAAATAAATTACTGACGAGATATTTCAGCGGTGATTGGGAGGCCTTGTAATACTTGTGAAGTTTGCTTTGTATTTGCGTCTTATGATATACATTCCATCTTCCATTTCTGCTCGTTTCTTCCGCTAAGTATTATAGCTAAGTTCTGGAAAGAAGATGAAATATGCTTAATTATTAATAACATAGAGCCCTTTTTTCCATTTCTGATAATTTCTCCTATATATAGCTACATATTTAGAGAGAAAATAAAATTGGCAGATTATAAAATAGCATAGAGAGTGAAGCTTCACATAGACGAGTGATTAGAGCTAGGTATCATAAGAAATTCTTCAGGGTAAATTCCAATTTGTTCATATGTTGCGCGACAGTATGTTTTTCTCAAGTCTCATCTAACAACAACATTAATGCTTACAAATATCTGATGATTGGCAGCTACTCTCCTTTTCAAACCGCAACCTTTATGACTGAAATGAAAATTAAGGTTATTTTCGAATTGTTTGATTGTGAGCCAGAATTCTATAACCAGAGTGGTAAGTCTGTGGGTAGCGTGACGCTGTACGTCAAGAGAACATCCAGAAGCTAATATTTTTTTAGGATTCCGTTCTTCAGATAATGAAATGGAACCCTTATCTTGGAATCACTTTGTTGTCACTATGTCTGTCTATCTGACTATCAAACTAAAACCTACAGGGTATTTCCCATTGACATAGACTCATGAAATTTATAATAATAATATGTTGGGACCACTCACACACGGTTATCTGATCCCAAACTAGACAGAGCCTGTTCTTATGGCAACCAGACAACTGATACATACTTATATATTTCTAAATATGTACATACATATTATAGATAAATTACACCCAGACAGAATAAATGATCAAGCTCATTACACAAACATTTATCCTGGGTGGGAATCGAAATTACGACCTACTGGTTTAGAAGTCAGGGTCACTAACCACTAGACCAATAGGCCAGTCAGCCAGAAATTTGCTAAAAAGCTAGGTCTCACAAAAGGAAAAAATCTGAAAACCATTAACCTATTGTTATATTACATAACTACGTTTTTGGAACCCTCAGCAAGCGAGTCTTGCGATTTTTAGGGTATTTTAAAAAACTTTACACAGCGTTACAAATTGAAAATTATATTTAGATGTGAGGCTATTCAAACAAAAAAAATGTTAGAAGTTTACAAGGTTAAGTTTACAAAAACAAAGTATCTCTAACGGGGAGCCAGTATCGTAGACGTGCTACGAGCATACTGCTATTTGAATGTTTTTTATTAAGAGTGATAGGATGATATATACTTTCTTTCTTTCTGATATAAAGTGAATGACATATTATCATTGTTGCCTCTGTGGACTGTGAGTGTGTCGATTGGTCTATGGAATCGATGAAGATGTCTGTAGTCAATCCACTTTTTTAATGTTTTAGACCTTAAAATCACATTTTGTAAAAAAAATACCTTCAAAAAAAGCTGGAATAATTCAAGCCGTTGATATTAGCTATCTACTAGCAAAAAGTAGTTTTTTCAAAAAAATTGTTCTATGACTTTTGATTATGAAAAATATTTTCTTAGATAAGCGGTTATATGACATCTGTACGTCTAAAAAGTTGAAGTTTGCCAAAATGGCCAATATAATATAACATATCGACATCTGTTAAAATAGTGCTTGGACTATAATCAAATATAAAGTTATAAATTAATTAGTTGTTGACACGTGTCTCAATTAAAACCTTTATTTATGGCTGTACAAAATTAAACGTTGCTATAGTAAAACTTTATACTCCGCTGTTTGTAGTTCATAACTGTATATAAAAATTAAACAAAGATAAAAAACACACATCTGCTGGCAAAAGACGAAAGAAGGACGATGGTTTATAGGATAGAACATTAAGGTTATGACGTCATTACAAACAATTATAATTTCTGAAACTTTGCCCACGTGCTCACGATGCGATGTCTTGAAGAGGTTTGCGCCGCGCCGCGCTCTGTCTGCACTCTGCTTGGGTACCACCATCCTGCTTATTTCTCCCGTGAAACAGCTTTGCTGGGAGAGAAGGACAAGACAGGCAGTGTAATTACTGGCACAGAGACTTAACATCTTATGTCTCAATATAGGCAACACATGAATTAGTTGCCTTTTTTTTATCGCCGGAAATGCTCTGAGGCATCCTGCCTGGGGAGTGGGTCTTCCCAGGTGGGTATGTGGGACTCGCTGCGCCCGAAAGATGGTAAATGAACGCAGCTCTCCCACTAAAACTCGGTGAGTGCCACCAATGCCGCCCCGGTGAGGTGCCCCGGATCTGTTAAGCTAACAGGGCACCTCGACGGCTAGTCAGTCCCGCAAGGGACCGACGCCACCTCCACAGAGGGGTTGTCCCGCACCACAGAACCATCCCTCCCAACGTCGGGACAGTACAATGGGGTGAGGTTCCCATCCTCACCCCTTGCCCCCTGCTCTTTTGTCCCCTCTTCTTATAAGAGGGGCACAAAGAGCCCCCTCGGCCCAATTAGCTTCGCCCAAGGTACTGGGCTCACCCTAGGCTACTGAGCCCCACCGCCACGTTAAGGCCTGAACCATGGTGGGGATGAATTAGTTGCCTGGGCTAATTCCAGGTTAACAAAACAAAAAATACTTTTTACGGTTGAATGTTCGAAACTACAACCTCTCGCTAAAAAACTAAAATATAATATTAGACAGCTATTTTTATTGTACATTTAAATAAATATCTTTTAATAATTTAATTAATATTTTTTTTACTTTTGGTAGAAAACCTTATAACACACGTTTCTTTGTTCGTTTTCTACCTCCATACATCCCAAAACCTCAAAGAGATCATAAACATTTTTATCATGTTAAGTGTGTCGATTTCTATATATAAATAACAATTAAATGAATACACAGAAAATTTACAGCTTACTTCTTACATTGGTAATCATATTATAATATAGAGACAACGAGAAAGCAAGTTACTGACAATCTCTACACGTCGACAGAATCATCCCCAGATATCAGCACATGCATCCCCCGACGTCTGCAGATGCATCTATCGACGTGCATCCACATGTCTGTTGGAGGCCAAACGTTCGCGCTGAAACCCTTTGATCGGTGTCACATATCCCGACAACAACCGTTTGTTGTCGAGATATGTGACATGTGGCGTGGTTTGATATGTGGCGGATGCATCTGCGACGTTGAATAGGTCTACACGTCGGCGGCCGCGTCTGCCGATGACGCCAATGCTACGTGGAGAGGACGAATAATTAAAATTTTGTAAAAATATTATTTACGGTAAAATAAATGTAAGCTTTCAATCAATTTCAATTAATGAAAGCGTAGGAGCGCTTTCATACCGGATGTTTTTCAATGTAGAGAACAAATTCGATATGAAGGTTAACTGTGTCAGTGATATACGTCCTCCAACGAATTTTATTTTTAGAAGTTTATGCATCAGAATGAGAGCATCGAGCAATAATCTGATCTACGTGTTTTCATTGAAAAATGTTTGGGAACACAACCAATAGTAATGATAATACGTCACTGCTACTATAACCGGATAGAGTAGTAATGTGAGCCGTAAAAATCCGAAACTGGTCAGTGATTTGTCACTGACGTAGTAGTAATTCAACCAACCAGTTGATCTGTGTATACGTCCCATTTGCCTATCTTGCATTAATGGATATCACTCGGTCAATCAGAGCGCAGAACCGGTGCAGCGTCGCAGTACAAATTTTGCGGAATTTGCTTTCATACAAAACACTTTTACGGCTCTTCTTGTTAGATGCTCGATGCTGCTACCCGGAACAGTTCTAGTGGTACTTTCGAAGCAAAAAATGAAGTATTAATAATTATTATCCCTATTATCATCATCATTACATTCTTCATCAGGATCAGCTCGTACCAGTCCATTACTCGATATAAGCCACTAACAATTTAAGCCAACTGCCAATCCTTTTTTCCATACGACATAATCATTTATTTAATTAAATTAACTGATGAGGGATATGCACAAATTGAATAATCAATAAGAGAGATGGAACCAACACTGAATTAGTATCACAATCCTGCTTATTGATCCGTCAAATAGCTTCTGTTTCAGAAGTATCTGACTTGCAATGCAGACGTATCGAGAAAGCATATTATGTTAAAAGAAATCCCATTTGTTTTAAACTAACGCGATCACTATTCATATTTATATTATTATTGCTACGGGTGCTTACCGTGCAATCGCCATGATCACGGGGAGAGTTTCCCCGTGATCATGGCGATTGAAACATTGCCGAAATATCGAGACCTCAATAAATCTTTAAACGCGATAAGAACCCGTAACAATAATAATATAAATCCCATTTGGATTAGCATCAATAAGGCAACTTGAGTTATATATAGACCACAAATTATAAGATCCACTAACTTTACTATATTTATGACTAAAAGTCAATTTATATTTTAAGGTTGTCTACCTTGCATATAATGTAAATAAAATGTATAGTGACAGACAGGAAAGACCCCACCAGGTTCAGGCCTTGGCGTGGCGGTGGGGCTTAGTAGCCTAGGGTGAGCCCAGCACCTTGGGCGAAGCTAATTGAGCCGAGGGGGCTCTTTGTACCCCTCTTTTAAGAAGAGGGGACTAAAGAGCAGGGGGCAAGGGGTGAGGATGGGAACCTCCCCCCCCCATTGTACTGTCCCAACGTTGGGAGGGGTTGTTCTGTGGTGCGGGACAACCCGTGGAGGTGGCGTCGGTCCCTTGGAGGACTGACTAGCCGTCGAGGTGCCCTGTTTGTTTATTAGATCCGGGGCACCTCACCAAAGGCGGCATTGGTGGCACTCGCCGGGTTTTAGTGGGTAGAGCTGCGTCCACTTACCAGCTGTCGGGCGCAGCGAGTCCCACATACCCGCGTGGGGAGACCCACTCCCCCGCGGGATGCCTCAGAGCATTTCCTGGCGTTAAAGAAAAAAAAAAGACAGGAAAGACAGATAGATATATTTAATATTTATAGCGATTTTAGTCTATGGATGTTCTAAATACCTAATGTAATATATAATAATAATATCAACCCTTATATGTCCCACAGCTGGGCACGGGTCTCCTCCTCGAAGGCGAGGAGGGTTTTGGGCCATAGTTCACCGATGTGCTGGCCCAATGCGGGTTGGTGAACTTCACACACCTTCAAACTTTTAATCTCATCAGGCATGCAGGTTTCCTCGCGATGTTTCCTTCACCGATGAGCAAGCAATGTTCAGATGCACGTAGAAATTTAGGAAAACCCATTTCTAGGCATCAAAAGGGGGTCAAGATTGAACCCGAACCTCCTCACTCAAGAGGCCGAGCCCATTCCCACCAGACCATCGTCGCTCACAGGCTGTTCTAAAATGCAATATAATATAACACAAATCATAAATAACAAAACAATGAAGCATACAATATTGCGCCAAATGGGTTATTAAAACGAGGTTAATCTATATTTCGCGGAATATACAGTCATATTAAATGGCTTAATAATGTTTATGTGGTACGTGTCTCTACATTAGAGAACAAAAAATAATATCTCATTCTGTATCTTACACTCTGCTCTTTGTAGGTCTATGTAAAAACTAAAATTATACTTTTGTTGAAAAAAATTGAATGCTGTTTGATTCCAATAAATAAAAGGTATTTTTTATTAGTACCAACTATGATAATGTAAATTATGTAATTTATAGTTTTCTACTACAAACCTTTATATTTTGTATAGATCTGTACAAAGAGTAGGTATAGCCTGTAGTTAATTAATCTAAAAAATGGTTCATATCTTGCTTGCTTGCTAATCTAATCTAATCCACAACTATTTTTTTAAACAGCTTACCAATAATTATGAAGTATAAAAAAATATTTTTATGTAAATTTATCTTTCGCTAGACTCGCTATGTAGCTCTATGAAATAAGAAAAATGATAGAAAATTAATAGAGTCATAAAAAAAGACTTATTATATAAATACATATTTGTTACTTTATAACAGAGTTAAATATAAAAATGTTATTAGTTTAGACGCTTTAATGTAAATAAACAATCAAAAATAGTCTTGTTTGATATTAAGTAATACATTCCGGTCCAAAATCGTTGTTAAACATAAGTAAAACGAAATTGTTTACTGGGCGGCGGGGGCGGGCGGCTGCCAAAGCTCTGACGCCCGCCCTGCCAGTGCGCGCCCGCCCTGGTCCGACACTCGACGTCGGCTCGTCAGCGACACCACACCGCTAACATTAAACGAACATTATTTCAATCGGTAAGACAAGTGCTACTCTTTCTACGTATCGTGGCCACCAAGTGTATGCAGCAATCCGTCTATGTGATAGTGTATATAGCCGTCTCTCTCTGGTTGCGCAATTGTCACCATAACAGCCACCCTTGTAATTCGTGTATTAGTCGAGCCAGCTGATTGAGGGTAACACTCTACATCATGTAAGTTGCTTTATTATAAATTCCGTAATGAAGAAGATCTGTGAAGAAACTAAGTTGATTGATATTTATATAACAATTTATCTATTATACAACCAGCTGCATCTGTGTGCAATTTATTAGTAATAGTTTCTAAGTTTGATATCGAGCATCCTCGATACAGCATAACAGATTATAACAGCTGTAACACAAAAACTGAGACGGTTATACCACCTGTCATTACGCGTACTCCGCGCCAACAGAAAAGAGAATAGAGTGAATCTGATACCAGAGAATGCTCCGACTATTTCGGGCGGGACTCGACGCGAGCCAAATTTGCGATCCTGACAAATCGACTAGTACGTATATTTTCGTAACCATTTCACAATCGCGAATTTTTTCACACTCAAACTTTCGTCGCTCAGGTGTTTCGTAAAGTAGGCCCGGTTGACATTGGCTCTACACCAACTTATGTAGAGCTATGACTAACTCTACTGAAATAGGTCATACATTTAGAAATGGTTGGAAATATCGACATTGGCCTTTGTTCTTGACCTGATGTCTAAATATTACAAATAAACTTTTGATTAAATTTATTTTGCATCCTTTTTACTAAGTTTGTTTTAATTATTATTTTTTAAATATTATTTTGTCATCATTTAAATATTTGTTGGTTATTGTATTTGTTGGGTATGCCTGTATTATATTAAATTACCTGCTTATTTCATTACCTACACCAAATTGAAAAATATTTTTATTTTATTTTATAAAACTTCAAAATACTACACATAAAGTCAGTGAAAAAATGTATTGCTTTGTCTTTTATTGATTCATTAATTAATTATTTATATAATTTGGTATTTATCTTTTTTTTTTTAAATAACGAAACTTTAAGTGATATAATTTTAAAGAAACATTAAATAAATAACAGTAATTTCATTGAATTTTACAGCACGCAAGTAATAAAAATTAATAATAATAAATGTTACCATTATTATAACATTTATTTTGTCTATGCTAAAGGAATAATAAATACATAAAGAAATTACTAGATTACTTCTTAAAATGTTAAATTTTAAAAATATAACGTTCTATCACTTATTGAAAAAACTATAAAAGAAAAAAAAATGATTTTTTAAATACCTATAATTTACTCTGAATGGTAATAAAATAACTATTTCTCAATAACTGATAATAAATGATAACCATATATATATACCTTTAAAGATATCTCACAACTTGAAAGTTTGATGAATGGGCTTTATATTGCTCGTAAAACAGATCCATGACGCAAATGAGGAATACCAAAACGATTACACATCTACTGAATTTACAAATTTTGATCGAAATTCAAACGCAGATAAGAATAATTGGTACATTAGAGATCAAGTACCTACTGCAATCCAACAACAAAGATATGTGTGTTATTTCATATAAACAGCAACGAATAAAACAGTGAAGAAACAAGAAAAAATAAGGTCATTTTAAGTAAATCTGATTCAATTCGCTAAATATGTTTATACTGTCACAAAACATTATCCAGAAGTCTACGAGGACATAAGTATGCATATAAAATGGAAAGTATTCTTAAATCATCCGTAAAACTGACCATCACTCAGGCAAAAGAATATTTGACGCCAAGTCTTGCGTAATTAGAGAGCGTGCGAAACATATTCACATCAGAACTCGCAACAAGGTCGAGACAAAATCGAAAATAGCCACCAACGATCAGACACATTGGTAAAAACGGTCGTTTTCGAGTTGCTCTCAACAGCAGTTCAATTGGCTCGCGGCCAAGACCATGCTATTCGAATTAGTAACCAGCAACAGAGACGGCTATTTACAGCTGCCAGCGCTGCATACGTCATCGCTCTATTTACAACACCCCTTTGTATCCATTTTATCACCTGTGCGAAAATTTTCAATATTTATTTTAAATTTATACACTCATTGCCAGAGCTATCGAATAACCAACAAAACTTCATGAAAGTTCGTTCAAAAGTTATGTTTATTTTAAATTAATAATTTTTTTACAGAAAACGAGCACGACATAAAACGTCACCATGTTTAAAAGTCATTTAGAAATGATTGGCAGAAATGAGACGGCATCGAAGAAAGCCAGATTTTGGCAATCCTTCGTGCGATCTCTAAAAGGTAAAATACTAATACATAGAACTGATAAATGTAACATTTTCTAAATCGTTATGGACTATCCATACTAATATAGTTATTACGCTTAATAGGATCAGAAGATATCAGAGCCGAGGAAAGATACAGGCCATCCCGCCGTAGCGTATTCCCCGAGCTGCTGAGCACTTACCCATACACCAAATCCATCTACGACGACCCCATCGGCGCCGCTGAGAGGATAACCGTTCCTGGATACCGTTACCTTCCAGTGCACCGTGAAGTCTACGGATACTCACCACGCCCCATCTACACGCACAACTACCCTCGTTCCCTTCAAAGTTACAGGCCAAGTTAGTTACAATGCTTTTACTATCGTTGACCTGCCCTATCATTAATGACGCTTTAAATGACTGAGATTATAGAGATGCCATTTGAAAATAAACACAGGTGTTGACAAGTTGATCTATTCTTTTTTTATAGTAACTGCTTGGCAGGTCTACATATCAAATGGCACAAGTTTTGCTTTGGCAAATACGCTGTAACCTTTTGCTATTTGTCTTTTGAATAATCTAAATAGAACAATCGACAATATTAAATACTAATAGAAGGAAGATTTATTTACCTATAGTTTTCTTATAAACATATTGTTTCATTTTTGTAAAAAAGTTGACCATCGATATGCTTTGAACACCGAGTTTTACCATTTTTATTTTATATAACCCTCATAGAGAGAATTTACCTTAATATCCGATGTAAATATTTGCATTTTATCTTAATTGTTTCAGCAAAATCCGGGGGAGTATAAAATGGACGCGAATAATACTGTCATAATTAGATTTCATTGACTAAATTAATCGAACTTAAGATTTTACTTCGATTGTCGATTAATAAACATCTATCGAGTTTGTATCTACTAATGTTTAGCTGTAAATCTACGTACATTGTAATAATTTGTATACAGATTTTTTAAATAAATTCTAAATAACATTCGACGTGAAACCAGCAAGGGCTCGGAGATTTAATTCGTGATGCTTCGATTTACAATTCATTTAAAACAAACATGTTGTCACAAAATTTACATTTTCATGACATCGAAACATAGGAAAAATTTAGGATGAAACTGAGATTTGATATTAGATTCGCTTACAATTTGAATATTTACATCGTCATTGATACTGTGTCAATTTCTGGGAAGTAGGCCATTTCATGCAACGATTGCATATTATATCTTGCTTGCAACGTTCTTCTGTGTCATTGTTATTGCATGCAGTAAATAATAGAAATCACCTCTGATACACCACTTGGTCACATAAAATGTTTAACGTGGATATTTATCGACATCATTATTTAAGTCTTCTAGCACTTCCTGGGTTACACAATATTCATTTTTGTATGAAACCCTGCCCCTCTATACATTAACATTGAAGTGATAATATTGGTCACGAGGTGAGTTCTATGAGATTATTATATTGTTACCAAACTAAATTTCATAGCAACTAAAGCTTATGCCGCAATACTTCTAACTATTTACTAACCATAATGTACATAAACATCACTTTCAGTTACCGTGATGTAAATATCTTCTTTTTTCTTGTATACTCCTTCTATTCTCTATCAAGTATCTATAAAACATAGTAATTCTACTTTCGTTTCGTTTATTTCAATATTCTTCTTAGATAATCTATGGTTTCATATAATACAATATAAATAAAATTCATGTTTTATCTTGATTATTGAAAATCCTTAGTATCGGACTTGGTACTTTTGATCGTTCTTCTGAATTTGAACTATATTTTAATACTGACAGTTTACAACATACCGAGGCGTGTGCGACGAGGCGTCGACCCCTTCGACGCGCACAAGGCGTGGCAAGACCATTTGGACAGGCTAGCTGCCATCGACCGGCTCTATCCCTCTCGCTATGGCCTCTACCTGAGAGACCGTGCTTACCCCATCACTGACCTAGCTGCCCCCATCATCGACCCACTCTCGCCCAAGAGCCTTAAAGGCATCGAATATGAACCCGACAACAAACCTCACTGGGGATCAGGTAAATACTAACAAATATCTGCACGGATTAATTAGGCTAAGAATTACCGAAGTTAAGCCATTCGCATATTGCCTGAAATAATCTAGTTCACGTTGGTTTCCTTACGACAGTGGACTACTGAATAAAACTGGTTCATTACGTGAATATTAGCTTACTCTTGTCTTTTTAGTGTCTCAAAAAGACTGATTATTTGTGTAATTTACGAATGGGTGAAACTTGCAAAAGTTCAAGACAAAAATTCCAATTAGGAGGATGTGGAATTACGCTTTTTGATCATTGCTAATTGGAAATTTTGAATCATACGTATATTATGTCTAGGAAATGACTCACTATTAGATTCAATTTCATTTGAAACTGTGGGTGAGCAGATCCATGAAATATATTTCATTTTGTAAAGACAATTCAGAACATCTTGTTTTTACAAACTGAACGGTATCTCAATGAAATATATCTAATGTAATATCATTTTTGTTTCATCTGTTTCTAAATTTGTAAGAGATTTGCTATTCTTGTTATAATGAAATATATTTTATTTCTTTAATATATATAACATTGTTATTCAAATACATATCTGCGACTAGATTAGTGAATATCCTATGTATGTAATAAATTCGACATATTCCCAATTTTATAAATAGTACAAAACATAAACTAACCCAGTCATATTTTTTATTAAAATATAAAAGACAAATTCGTGTTTTGATTTGTAGCTTAGTACCTCCCTACCATTTAATATTAAAGATAAAATAATTGTATGCTGATCACAAACGAATTAACGCTCAAATACATTCATTCTGCACAATTGGCATTTGGCAGGAATAACAATAGCATTACAAAATCTGTGCATGAACTGCATTGTATATAGCAAAATATCGTCGTTTGGGAATATCATGTATACTAAATATCCAATCATTACGATGAACACTGCACTCAAAGATATAAAAGAATACCACGATGTTAATGAGACGTGGTATTGATAATGAGACTTGCCGTGAAGGACTGACGGGGCTCTCGGACGTGTTCAAAAAGGACCCATTTTTCGCGGATGCCGAAAAATGGGCTGGATTTGATCGATCGCTCCGGGGGAAGTCCCCGACTCCTGTGAAGCCGAGGATAAGCCCGCCTCGCGACAGCGAGATCGCGTATGATGCCGACGGTAAGGGCAAAAAATTCTGTATTTCGTCTGGATCCTCTTCGTCATAATGTTCCCTTCTCTATAATTTTTTTTACTCTTATTGTAATGATTTCCCGTGAAAGAGCTTTTAAGACATCTCTATCCACACGTATCGGTAGTTTAATTTCGAGTGTAAGTGTTCTTGTTTATAGACAAGCATGAAAATTTTTCTTACTAATCATATTATTGTAAAATTTACCATGGCCTTGAAAAAAAAAACACTTTCAACTCAGCTTTTTTAACCAATTTATCGTACCTTTATTTCAAGTAAAAAGATTAACATTGTCCTGGGTCATAAAACTAATTTGCAATTTCAAATAGGTAGTTTCAAGTAGGACTACTTTTCAGAAGATTTAAAAAATTTTATGCAATACGTTATACAACATTATTTTTTAGGAATTGCATTGTAACTTTTAAACCCCTCTCATATAACAATACTTACGGGGTTTTAACTTGAATTGCCCTATTTGAAAAGGGTTTGTTGCTGATATTAAAAAGTAGAGCTAGCTAGCCCTTTAAAATAACTTCTAATATGCTATTATAATCTGCTGAAATTATTGAACACTGGATATTATGTGCATCACTATTTACCTACTACATATTACTAATGTGTATTGTGTTGAAACTGAAGACGTTCCTGATTCCACGCATTTTATATTTGGAATATTACCTAACTTTTTAATTTAATCATAATATTGTGTTGGATCATTCCGCTCAAACATAACCTGAATTACCTACATACTCATTACTGTCTTGTAAATTTTAAAGTCAATTCAGTATTGCTACGTTTTAAGTCTATTACAAAATAACAATAATATTTACCTATACCTCCTTTGCTCTTTTGCCTAGTTATAAATTACTTTTAAATAATTTAGACGTTTTAAATAAATTTAAATATATCTATGCCATCAATCATGATGCATAAGTTTAATTAAAGCATAGTTAAAGGGCTTGTATATTAATTTGGCCATTTCGTAATAATTAGACTTTAAGTTTCACTTTTTTTCTATTTGCTTAATTTAATAATAAAAAGTTATTAGTGTAACCACACCGAGTATTTAACAGTTTTGCTAAAATACACAGCTTAATTTGATTCTAACCTTTAGAATTTTGCTTACAAACTTAAAACCTTGAGGACGATGACGAAGTTCAGCTATGAAATACCATCAGAATACCATGTTGTTCTGGCAATGTTTTTTTGTGATGTAGGTGCACCAATATACAGCGCTGGCGGACTCAGGCGCAGGCCCTGGGCTGACATTTTCAACCCGAGCCCCTCTCTGCCAATCTCGGCGATCACCCGTGACCCCTTCTGGTACGACTGGCCGGAGCTGAGACCCATTGCACGATGGGACCGCAGCCCTTCATACATCCGCGACTCCTATCTATCGCCCGTCAAACGCACCTTCCTCTGGGACAAACATCCAATCAGGCCCCTAGGTTAGTGGGTTGCTATACTGCTCATTTCGAAATTTAAATATTTGAAAAAAGAATTTTAATGAATATAAAAATATATTATTTGGAATTATCATCATATAATTAATAATGTAATTCTAACCATGACAGATCTAATGGTGGATGACAGGTTAACGGTGGATGACATAAGCAAGACTTTACCATACATTCGTAGTCTATAAAATCATCAGGTATCAATATAGGTAATACAGATAAATGGTTACCAACATTGTAATATTTTCCCTCCTTTTTAAGCTTTATGCATTTTGTTTCCTATTAAATTCTGTATTTAAATTATGGGGGTCTGTTCATTCATTCTCATACCATATTGAGTTGTCTATCATTTAGTGGTAGTTATCATTGTGATAGTGAATAAAGACTAGCTCTTTATTAAAGATTTAAATATACAATCAGTTCATGCACTATGTATTAGACTCGATTCATATCTACTAGTTAGAGTAGTTAATCCCTTTTCAAATATTCATTGGAGGAATTATTTCACGCATGAAACACCCGTGTGATTTTCTTTATTTTTATGAGTAAGTATATTTAAAAACACTAAATATTCAAACCAATGATGTACTACCGTTTACTATATAAAAAAGTTTTAACGTCATATTATCATTTACTTACATAATCCAATGTTTGTTACAGGCTATGTTCTTTCTGTTTGAACTTTGAGCTATGTAGTATAAATATATTTTGTAGAATTCGATATTAGTAGGCTTAATATTTTTATACTTATTTTCATTGGCGTTAATTAAAAAAAAAAGCCGATATCAGGCAGTGGACGGAATTATAGTCCACTTAATATAGTAAAGTACCTATGTACTGTACCATTGGTGTTTCTTTTTTCACATTTTATAATAATAAGCTAATATTATTTTTACCCGAATCAAAGGGAGGTATAATATTTTAGCATCTTATGTATATAGTAGGTATATACATATTCGTCTATTACCTCGTGTCTTACCAGCTCACCAGCTATCGTGATTTATCATATAATAAGAAATAATAGGTATATTTCCAAAGCATCCACTTACATTTAAAGACTTGCAGCCATCTACACCAACATGAAATATTATGTGAAGAATTCTGTGTTCCTGTTTTGAATAGCTTTATTTTTTTTTTCAGCGGCGGCCTACTAAGGAGCCCGACACCGATCCCTGTGTTTTAAATTATTTATAAATACAGTGCCTATTAAAACATTTATTTTGCATCTCTTTTAAATGACTATGTTAAATTATTGAACTTTATATTATATATTTTATACAAGTTACAGTAAAATTGTTGTCGGTGTATCTACATTTGATTATCGTCTTGAAGACTGCAACAACATAGTCACTGCCATAAAAAATAACTTTGTTACCAAATTTTTGTTTTTATTATAATTATTTTTATGTACTCTAAAACAACAAAAAAAAACAATAAAACGTTTAAAAAGCAACTAGTCTTTCTTTACTTATCTGGCTATTTTATGTACCTACTTAGCAAAAGTACCTACTTACCTATACATTTCTCATATAGGTAGGTATATGAATGTTAAGGAGATATTTTTCTATCAAATACTGACAATGTTTTCGATGAGGCAAAGACTACAATATTATACTGGCAACGATGAGGTCAGAATCATCAGAAGAAAAATTTTTATCTTACTAAGCAGAAATATGAGAGCAATAAATGATTATAATATAGTAGTAAATGTACATAGTAGGTGTAGCTATGCATTGTGACTTTTTTTTCTTGTACGCCGGGATATGCTCTGAGGCATCCCGCGGGGGAGTGGGTCTCCCCAAGCGGATATGTGAAACTCGCTGCGCCCGAAAGGTGGTAAGGTGGACGCAGCTCTACCCAATAAAACCCGGCGAGTGCTGCCAATGTCGCCTTTGGTGAGTTGCCCCGGATGTAATGAGCAAACAGGGCACCTCGACGGCTAGTCAGTCCCTCAAGGGACCGACGCCACCCTCACATTGGGATTGGGAGGGGTTGTACCGCACCACAGAACAACCCCTCTCAACGTCGCGACAGTACAATGCGGTGAGGTCCCCTCTTGTTATAAGAGGGATCCAAAAAGCTCCCTCGGCTCAATTTGCTTCGCCCAAGGTGCTGGGCTTAGCTTAGGTTACTGAGCCCCACTGCCACGACAAGGCTTGAACCATGGTGGGGATGCAGTATGAATGATGTATGACAGTATATTTAAGGAAAAGTTAGGAACGTGATTTATTGACAAAAACAAAGTTTTGTAGCTCCGGTTGTTAGTGTTATAAATCGTCTTTCTAGCACAGAAAAGTCGAAAGATATAATAATATACAGAGTGGTGAACATAAAAAGCTTCGTTGTAGTTTTAATCACAGGTTTTAATAATGGATATAGACATCGAAATTTAACTTTATTACATGGATGTGGCAGTAAATTGCACCTATTAATTTTATCATCATCATTGACCCTTATATGTCCCACTGCTTGGCGCGGGTCTCCTCGTCGGAATCAGGCGAGGAGGGTATTTATAGTTCACCTACGCGATTGCCCAATTCCGGGATCTTCACTCGCCTACTAGACTATTAATCTCATCAGGTATGCTGGTTTCCTCACGACGTTTTCCTTCACCAATGTGCAAGCGATGTTTTCACTTCTCGTGTTCAGATGCATCGATCAGGATCGAACGCCAAACTCTCACTTCGAGGCCAGCTTCTACATATACCTACTATCATCGCTTATTAGGATTCCTATAGCTAATTGAATCGTGCATTATGTATAAATACCTACTATTGTACCTGATCTCCGGCTACACACAGATTGTTATCCATTTTAATACTATATTAGATTATAGGTGAATATACCTAGTCTATATTTTCTTAAATATGTTTTTTTAATGGACTAAACATATGCTACGTATATTATTTTTATTTTATTACCATTGTTCATGCTTTAGATTTAGAACGTGAATTAAATTTGCATAAACTGGATAAACCACTATTTATTTTCCGAAGCATTGTAAGTATAATTTTTAATATGTTACATATATTTACATCATAATATAGTGATAATATTATGCTTTATGAATTGTGGTGATGTATTAATAATGTAGGTATAGGTACATAATACCCATTGTAGATACGAAGTAGTACACAATATATTATATTACTATGTTTATAATTTGATGATAAGTTTTTTCCATCTCAAAGAAGCATAATAAATAAAAATATAATAAGAGTACTCTGTCATCTGTGGCCAGTGCTATTTAAAATCTTTGATTTAAAACTTTAAAAGTTGTCATAAAATTGTTGATGAGATTTGTCTATACATATTACCAGCAATCCTTTTACTCATTACTGTAACACACACAGTTATGGTTTTACTGCAGAGGATTCATAATTACAAAATATTCAAAAAATTTGTTTCGTAAACCTCAAGTCGATGTTTAGGTATTTTTAAAATATTACTTATTTACATATTGCAGAAGTTAAAATTTTATATTTTTAATTTTGTCCAATTTTATTATTTTCATTTAAAGGCATTAGCTACTACGCTATTAGCCATACAAAATACAATATTCGGAGAAATGGCGGGAAACCCCAAGGAGCGCGGCTTCGGCCCTCTAGCCTCCATCAATCAACTATCATTCCCCATTCCATCCACCCAGAGCAATCCACCACAATATTCACCAACCAATCACATTTATATATTACACAGATTAAGTTTTTAAAACAAACTCTATAGAAGACCGCCAGTCCTACTAAGAAAACCACTCCAGAACGGTCCTCCACAAGATTCGCCAACCAATCACAATACATAAAGATCAAGTTTTTAAAACAAACACTAGAAAATCACTCTGAATGGACAAAACACAAAATAACAATTAATTAATGGGAAACCAAAAGAAGCACAACCGCGAGCCCCGATGCTTCCCACCATTCCCCTGACCATTTTGTCCAATGTGTCAATTGAATCTCTTCCTTCTCTTGACAGATGTCAATTTCAATTGGATAGTGGATGTTTCAAAGTTCAACGGTTGAATATTTGAATTACGTTAATAAACAGCAAAATCATAAATAAATAATAAACTAAAAAGTTAAGTTTTTCTAACATATCTAAAATAAAACAATGGGTGAACAAGTTGAAGACCAAGGAAATGAAACTGCTATTAATAATTCTGAAATAACATTTGATAATCTTACTATTTTGAAAGAATTTAGTAACATTGTTAATCTTGTTAAGTATGTACTGTTTAGTGATCCTTTTATGTTTTAGGATAATATCCATGTTTACTTGTCAAGTAAAAGTTTCATTGTCAAGTTTCTTTCGTTTTACCTTTTACTTGTCTCAATTTATAGAAACGAAGATTTCCTGGAAACAGTTCCCAAGTCAAAATTAAAAAGAGTGAAGTGGGTCCCAATGTTTAACTGTTTAAAACAAGGTATACTCGATGAAATGGTCCAGGAGTTGAGTTTAATGTGGAACTTTGAAGATATGCCTGCAAAGTTGGAAACTTTAGAGAAACAAAAGGAAAAATTTGGTGAAATTAACCCAGATAAATCTGTGTGGTAAGTATTGTGACGATTATATGAAAATTTAGTTTGATAGTCCAAATTTTAATAATAACCTATTTATTGGTTAAATAACGAATAGGTAAATTTAACCTTGATATTCTAACTTATGATAACTACCTAGCTTTAGTAATGATTGTAGTTGATGATTCTAGTTTTAGTTTTCGTTCTATTTATTATTACTTATTGTTGGATATTTTAAATAGATAAACTGAATCCTCCTTATTTGAGATTTTTCTCCACTAATTTATATATTTAATAATTTTGTATTTTACAATGAAATACCCTGCTATTTCTATTTTTAGCATAGCAAGTTTATATTTTGTTTCTGTTTGAGAAACTTTTCCATCTACAAATGTAATTATAAAAAGGATAAGATATGAATTACTCCTTTGTGTACTTGTTAGATCTCACAGCACTTCAATACCCATCAATTTATTATTTAGGGTTTGTAATGTGTTTACCACTGGCCTGGGTTAACTGATAATTGTTCATGTCACGAGACCTTAACATAGTGCAATTTTAACCCTTACCCGGAATCAATATTTTATTCAATATAAATGGAATTGTGGGTTCAATTGGACCTGCAATGGCTCATTACCTTAGCATCCAGTAAACTCCCAAGGTTCGAGCTTTCCGCACCCGCTACCCCTTGTGGCATAGTGAAATTAGATAGGTGTGCCAGAATGTAACTGCAAGTGTTTCAAAGTTTTACTGATTTTTTTCTTGTTGTGTCCAAATGGACCAAAGATTCAGGTTAAGGGTTAAATTAAAAGTACGTGGGTAATACTGAAAATGTTTAGAACTGGCCAGTTAGAAACATTGAAAATGAAAACTTTTTTTGAATTTCAATTTTAGAACTCTTTGGTAACCTAATGTAGTATATTGCATTCATTTAGGCGGCAAATCTAAAACTCTTGTTACACGTGAAAATGAACATAACGCGAGAAAATTTTCGGTCAATGAAATTCGCTGTGGGCTTACTCAACAACAAAGCTATGATAGGCTGCGATTAGTTTTTTAATGAAGCCCCATCTCGTGCCACTATTTACAATTGGTTTAACGAGTTTAAGCGTGGACGTAGCAATCTCAGTGAGGATCCGCGTGAGGGACGTCCTTTAACAGCGACTACTGAAGATAACATCAGTGCTGTGCGACGCATGATAGAGGAAGATAAAAGAGTGACCTATCAGCAGATACGGGCAAGCCTAGGCATTGGTATGAGTCAAGTTCAAAAAATATTACACAAACATTTAGGCGTCAGGAAGCTTAGTACCAGATGGATTCCCCATACTTTAACCGACGACCAGAAACGCCTCCGCATGGACTGGTGTCGCCAAATGTTAGATAAATTCAACGGCGGTAACTCAAATGCTGTATTTGACATATTGCTACGAACCCGAAACCAAAAGACAATCAGCTCAGTGGGTGTTTCCTTTCGAGGATCGGCCAACTAAGGTAAAGAAAGGAAGAAGTCAAGGAAAAAAGATGATTGCCTCATTCTTTGGTCGGAAAGGTCAGTTCGCGACAGTTGTGCTAGAAGATGGAAGGACAGTTACTGCAGACTGGTATGTCAATCGCTGTTTGTCTGTTGTCTTAGAAAAAATTCGACAGAAGCGCCCTCGAAGCAGGATCCTCCTTCACCACGACAATGCTTCAGCGCACTCCGCAAAATGGACTGTTGAAAATTTGACTATGGCAGGTGTCGAGATAATGAGTCATCCGCCTTACAGTCCTGACCTGGCGCCCTGCGACTTTCATTTATTCTCAAGAACTAAAGATAAAATTCGAGGTATTCGCTTTACGAGCCCTGAAGATGCGGTGAAAGCGTACGAAAATGCCATAGAAGAGACTCCTAAGGAAGAATGGGCCCACTGCTTTTCTCAGTGGTTCCATCGAATGCGACGATGTGTAGAAAGAAACGGAGATTACTTCGAAAAACAATAAAAGTATTGGCAGCTTTCTACATTAAGCCGTTTTTTATTTTCTAAACATTTTTAGTGTTACCTAGGTACCAGTGATGTCATAATCCTTTTATGCAAGTCATTCATGATACAAAGTGCACATAATAACATTATATCTATTTTAATTATACCATTCCTTTAACTTTTGTTGCTATATATGATAGTTGAACAAGCAAACAGGCAGATGAACCACGTGATGGTAAGAGATCAGCATTGCCAGTGAATGTTAACAAATTAACCTGAAACAAGCCTAGGCAATTCATTCTTGTGTTGGCTATTCTGTGACCTAAGAAGTGACGGTGCCAGTAATTACACTGCCTGACCTGCTCTTCTTTATGAAACACAGCAAGCTGTTTACGGAAGAAACAAGCAGGATGGTAGTACCCATGTACATGGAAGTGCGCCAAAAGTGGCACCCACTAGCTACACTATTAGGGATACAAGGTTCTGTAAGATGATTTCCGGATCTAATTGAATTAATTCTAATTTTAGGAGACCTCAATTGAATGATGTACAAGGCCAACTAAAAGCTTCAGATGTCGCTAACTTAAAAAAACAGAAAGCATTACTTGAATCATTAGCAAAGGAATACGAGTCAAAAGTCAATAGACTAAAAAAGATAATAACAGCTAAGAGAGGATACTTGAAGGCTATGCAGATGGACATTCAAAAGTACCACAAGAAAAATGAAGAAATTGTTGCTAAACTAAATGATAAAATTACAAATCATGGAGAGTTAGTTGAACTAATTATGCCAAATATAGATGATGTTGTTTGGTCAGAAAAAGATTAAGTGATAAAACATCTGATCTTGAGGAAAAAATTTATATTTCAGAAAATTGTACACACTTGTGAAAATACAACATAAATTTAGTATCTAAGCATAATAATTTAAAACTCATTACCTGAAACTATCTTTTACAAGTGTAGATAAAAATAGAGAATTATTTAAGTGTAATATGAAGTGTTACAACAAATGAGAAATTACGTAAATGCTAAGTTTTGCAACATATATTTGTGTACTAACTACTAGCATATATAAAATTTTAATGAGTTTAATGACACTAATTAGAATCGAAAACAATGAAGAGAATGCTCTGAAATATAGCAATGAATAAAATTACAAGAAAATTATTTTATATAGCATTGTAGCAATGCAAAAATCTTACATGAAAATTAAAATAAACATGTTACTTTTAATAGTAATATTTATTATTGAATATCATCTGACATTGTTAACATAGCTAAAAAATTAAATTGTACAATGCAAAACCTGCATATAATTTTTTAATATTTAATATTATAATATAGCAATTGCACTATTCTTGCGAGGACTACACTGCATCTACCACCATTGAAAGTTGCATAAATTCATCGTGAGACAAGGTTACCAAGTTTAAAGCCTCAAATGGGAGATCAATATGAATCTGCCAATTAATTTTGTAACTACTTATTTGTTAAACTAATACTGTAGGCAAAATAACATAAAATTTCACTGGGCCTTGCTGTTTGTCACTCCTAATTGTTTGCAATGGAGTCCTAGAACTGAAAATACTTATCAGCTAGAAGGTAATATCAAGTCTTAGGCCAGCTTTACCAAGGACCAACCATTTTTGTAATAAATAAGGAAAAGCTGTATGTTGCCTGTTACTTTCACATATCAACAATTTTCGAGTTTATAAGAATTAAATTTTGAATTTCCAAATTTAAGACACCTATAATATAAAGACCTATAATATATAATTTACATTTATAGGCACATTAGTTACAGATTAATAATAATAACAAAGCAATCCTTCGATCTTCTAACATAAATAATAAAAATGTTGTGACACTTCTATAAGAATATCTGCCACATCTAAATTAAAAACTCTAATATCATATGATAACATATCCATAATGCTGCACATAAGGGATCAATAACTAGTCATAGATCATTGCCGAATAAAAATATGCACAAAAAAATAATAGGTTAACAAAAGATGTATATAATGGAGGCTATAACATATTAAGAAATTTAAAAAATAAGAAGGCACAATAAAATTCATAAATATTTTTTAACTATTACATAGTTATTATTCGGCTGTGTCAAATGACTACTCTAGAACATAATAATTACAATATTTAATATAATTTAATTATTTGTAGCATCTGTCTCACTGTGCCGCACACTGAATGCCAAATGCCAGTTATTTTTTCTTGGGAGGAGACCTTTGAGGTGTGGCTGGTCTCCCGCTGTTAATTCCATTGTACTGGTATTTTGCCTTTTTCTCGGATGGTTTCAAAATCTTAAAAAGAACAAACCATATTAAATAATTTTCAACTTAATGTGGGGAAGGAGGCGTGTGTTAGGTTTAGGTGCCAGTTTTTTTTTTCTTTTTTTTATGTTAGTTGGATAGGCAAACTGGCAAACGTGCCACCTGATGGTAAGTAGTCGACGTCGCCCATGAACATAAACTAGTTTACCTGGAACGAGCCCAGGCAACTTATTTATGTGTTGCCTATCCTGAGACATAAGATGTTAAGTCTCGGTGCTAGTAATTACACTGCCTGTCTTGCCCTTCTCTCCAAAACACAGCAAAGCTGTTTCACGGGAGAAACAAGCAAGATGGTGGTACCCATGCAGCCGGGAGCGCGGCACAGAGCTTCCCTCCCACCGGTGTGATACTCTCTTTATTAAATACCTTAACTTATGTACTAATTACATATAAGAGTCACTACACTACATTTCATCATCATATTAACATCACAAACTAATTTATTGGGGTCATAATAATGTAACGTCCATGTAAATAATATTATAACATACATTATTATCTATGATATTAATATTAAGTAATGTAACCATTTTTATTGACATAACAACTATAATTATTATCATACGTTTATTATAAATTAGTTATAACTTACTATTATTAGGATAGCAACAATATGTTAATATAGGTCAGAAATAAATGCATATCTTACTCAAGTACTTTTTAAACATCAATTGTTTACCTGGAAGGAGCACATGAGGGTTTCGTCAACAGACATCATACCGCCGGCGTTGTCAAACTCGCCGCAGTAGTTCGGTGCTGAGAATAAGGTCACCAATTGCCTCTTCGCAAAGAATTCATACCCATCTTCTACCACCTTAAAAAAATACATTTTAAATACATTTGGTGAATCAACCGTGTTTGTATATTATTATGGGGAAATCAAATCCTCCCAAGTGCAGATAATTTGTATGATGTAAATAGGCGTGATGATACCAAGCTCTTGTCTGGAATGGAATAACTGTTTATAAAAAATGTGGTCATTAACAAATGGTTGGATGACGACTATTGACCAGATGGGAAGATGATATCCATGCAGCGGCCGGTCCGTGTTGGATGCGAGTGGCGAGGGATCTGTAGTCTTGGCGTCTTGGGAGGCTTATGTTCAGTGGACGGAGTAAGGCTGATGATGATTATAGGATTTAACGTCTATTGGCTTGCTGTAAAAGCCAGGACGGTATGTCATGTCGCAATACACCCACTGAGCCGCTCTGTACGCCTTTGTGTGCGCGCTGCATATATTAAATTCCTTTATTATGTTGTCTTTTTGGACGAGCCACCTGTGTGGTCGATGTCGCCCATGAACATAAACCAGTTAACCTGGAACTAGCCCAGGCAACTAACTCATAAGAGTTGCCTATGCTGAAACATAATATGTTTAAGTCTCTGTGCCAGTAATTACATGTCCTGCCCTTCTCTCCGAAACACTGTGAAGCTGTTTCACGGGAG